>OU744337.1:109994199-119994199 GCA_916610165.2 Gymnosoma rotundatum | reverse complement strand
GCCATTGTATTCGCTCACGCACGTAACTACGCAACTTGAAATCTTATCGAGATAAGTGGCTGGGATAAAATAAGGATAATGTATTTAAAATTAAAGCATTACATTTGTACTCGCATGCTGTATTGTTTATAGTTCTTTACCAACTTTTATTGTGCAGATAATTTGAAAATTGATGGCAAATATGTCACGTTGCAGCGAAATGGTAAAGTAAAAAATTTACAAAAAAAATGAACAGTTCGTTTTGAATAAATTTCATTTCATCAAAAATTATGTAAAATTGTGTTTTCTTTTGAAAAATATAATTTGACTATATTATTATATTCTTCGTTGCCTAGGCCTGATTTTATGTCATTTCTGGGCACTGTACATTCTTTGCTATGGAGATCTACCACGAACACACAAGAAATCCACCGAATCGGTTTGGATCTTATAAATCAGGATATATCTTTATTTTATTATCTTTAGAATCTGACTTTATTAAGACCGGTTAATATGTATAAAATTTCGCTTTTGCTCTTTCCACTCCCTGCTTCCATTCCTGGTTTTTTAAATAAACATAGAATACCCTGTACATAAATATCTTATTCACCCTTATTCTAGTTGTCGGCGTCGCCACATATCAATGTTGATATATGTCGACGCATTCGATTTGTTATTCTAATTGTCGTTATTGACACTCATCGATTACTGCTCATAGAATTTTTATATTCTGTAACAAGTATGACTACGATATTGTATTGAACTGACTCTATTTTTTGTCGACGCCTTTTTTCATAACGACTGGAAGTGATTTAAACCAAATATAACATTGAAAATATATAGAAGTGAAGGTTACAAATGCATATCAATTTGAAAAATTAAAAAATTTTCGCAGAGACACAGCTTCATGCAATTTTAAAAAACGATAGTAAGAAATTGGAAAAATTCTAAATTCTCTTGGTCCGCCTAGAAGATTACCAGATGAATGGCAAAAGGTAACAAAATAAAGGATTTAATAGGGATTTGTAAAAAAGTTTGTAAAAATCAAAAATTAAAAGTAAAAAAAATGGTTGCTAATAAAGCGGAATGTAAAGCTACTGGGAGACTATTCTAATGACATAAAACTTGCTGAAGTCGAATTTGTCGTTGAAAGCACATCTAGGAGCAGGGAAAACATATGTACATTCTTACGGTACGGCAAATTAAAAATATTGCACTTCTGCCTACCAAGTTTTCTTTTCAACACAAGTTTTTATTTTTTCAAGCTTCCATCATCAATTAAATCAAAATTTTCTTCACTTATAGTAAACATTTTACCATAAAAGTATCAGACACAAATAAGATTTATCAAAAAACTTGGGAATGTGCATTTTTATTTTATAAAAATCGATAAACCGTCGACGTCGTCACAGGAATGTTATAGAATGCAAAATTTTAATTGAACTGACGCCGACGATGACACGAAGTGATATTGATCCTAAAACGACGACGACGATGACGCCGACAACAAGAATAAGGGGGATTATGTTTAAAATTTTATTGTAATCGGTACAGACATAAATGCCTGTTTTCTTATTTGTGTCTCCTTTGTCTCTTAGCTATGTCCAGCTCTGGAAACATATATTAATGAGGACCTATCTATGTTTCGGATTTCATTAAAATCGGTTCAGTAATTAAGCCATGATTGATGCACATACAAATAAATAAACAAACAAACCTACAACGAGATCTATAATATATGTTATGGCTATGGTCAAAAATGGCTGTGTTATATATTTTTTTTTTCATCTTGGTGCCTTTTTTTAAATAACATTAAATCCATTTTGAGCGTAAGTCTCTCAGATGAAAATGCAAATCTTAACGAATCATTAAAAACTTATTAAAGATTTTGTATCACATATTTGTGGCGCAGACTTGATGGCCTAGATCTCGAAAAAAAATTAGGAAATTATCAGATTTGCATTCAATTAGTACCCCGAATTTTAGAGAAGGTGCGATCTTTTCTTAATTCCTCCTAACCACCTTGTACGAAAATGAACACAAAGAAGATCATAAGCCACGTTGCGAGCCGTCGGCCATTTAGTATCGTTATATACCTCAGTCTATCTATATAAATGTCAGTTACTGTCGTCTCCAAGAAAAGTCACTTCATTTCCCTCACAACAAATGATGGATGCATCAATGGTTGAACTGCGGAAAAGGTGTGTTGTGAAGTGGAAATTCTTTAATAAACTTCCCATGTTTTCTTTTCTAAATTTTTAAAATGAACACTACCTGCTAGAATTATGTTGAAGTCGACCGATATGCTAAACACGCGCAACTAGAAAGCAGCTAAAATCACAGTTGCGCTAGTAATTGAGAAAATCAGTAACTTCATTAGATAGTGATCCTAATTAAAGATAATCTCGTTTAACGTTGTAACATCTTTTGTAAAAGACCTTGTCTGTAAGTGAATTGTGTTTAATATGTAAACACAATTCGTAAAGACTATAGAATAAATTTAGATAAATTTGTGGGGTATCTTTTTGTCAGGCTCAATATTAAAGATTTAGGAAATATTTCATTTGCAATGTATAATAGAGAAAATAAGTAAAAGCAATCAATTTTTCTGGAAGCTTAACTGCCATTTTTATTATGTAAAGATTTCTTATTAAATGAATGACAATTTTCGGCTTTTTGGTACATTTTTTTATTTTATTTCTAAACATTTGCCAATGGCTTTTACTTGGAAACTTAAAAATATTTCTAAATATAGCATACACATTCTGAAACAGGGATATTGGGCGAACAAAATGCAGTAGGTTGTGAGAAAATCTATGCAGTGGTTTCAGAGATATTTGTGTTTGTGTTGAAAAGTTATCACGAAACTGATTTCGATAAAAATGGCATGAAAGTGGCATGCGACTGGCTCTTACTTGGAAACTTACAACTATTTCTAAATAAACCTTACACATTCTGAAAGAGGGTTATTAAACAAAAAAAGTACAATAGGTTGTACTTGAAGTACTTGTCGTAGAAAGAAAAATTATTTGCAAATGTATGCGGACGTTTTCCAAAGAAAACAAAAAAAAATTAGACGCTAGCAGAATGAAATGCAGCATTTTCTGGACCGCCACATCCTTTATCAGCATTCTTTGCATCTATCTACCTTACGTTATGTACGTCGTAAACATCATCTATTTAACCACCTAATCTTAATATTAATTTGGTTAGACGAAGTCCACACGCAACTTATAGCATATCTTTGTCGTTCTCTTTGTAACTCGTCTTGTACATTTGTTGTTGCTTTTGTACCAGCCTTCGGATAGCCACGTAATGCAACTTTTTATTTTTTATTATTCATACATGTTTGCTCACAACATTATAGATGCTGTTCAGTATCATATTGACTTTTATGAGTTAAGTATGATACGAGTATGTAAATACGCAGTGCCTAGCGTTTGTTTAAATTTTTGTTAATAGAACCCTAGATTCTTACCAAATAATGTTTTCGTCCTCAAGCATAAGCAAGTATATATAAAAAAAAGTTTTAAGTCTTACTTAAACTCCACAGTAAAATTTTTTCTAAAGCAATGGTACCTCAGGATGGAAACCTTAAAACCGAAATACTTTCCGGCTTTCGCCAAGTTTACTTAAAAAATTAGGTTTTTGGTTCATACAAGTATTTACATTTTTGTGTAATGATTATCTTTTTGTACCAATTTTCAGACTTCGGCAATGGTGCCTTGAAAATGTTCTCTAGCCAAGGGGGTAAGACAAAAAAAATTATTGAAAATTAGGAAACTTCAATTTTGTTTTGAACACCTTAACTTGGGATCCTTGGTTTCCGTTAGTATTTTTTTTATTCTCATTTTTTTGGGTTTTTGGTAACATCCATCTGTTTGAATTCCAAATAAATATATATTTTTTTTTTTGGAAGAAACGATCTCCAATTATATAAATACTTAAATGTTTGGAAATCTAACCATCAAGAACAAAATGTTATTTTAAAGATAACAGATAATACACCACCAGTAGCCACAGTTTAAATAAAAATTCCCACGTTGCAAAGTGTTGATGATGTCTCCACTTGAAAAAACAAAACCATTAAATACTCAATAAAAAAACTTACACATACAAACTCGAAGCATTCATCTCAGCAATAAACACAAAATATACACGCATTTTTGTTTTTAAGTACAACCTGACAATGACGTTTTATTTGGCTGCTGGTTTTAATAAATAACAAATAAAAGCAGACTCATCATTCACTCTTAATGGCAATAATTTAGCTACAATGTGTTAATATTATACAAAAAAAAAGTAGTTGCAAACAATTTGCTTCTGCAAGTGCTTTATCATCATCGTCATTACACGAACAAATAACAACAAAGCGTAGACGTTACACGCTGTGCTTATTTAATAACACTCCCTTAACTTTATGTTAACTTATCCTTCTGATTATCCTGATGGGTACTCTTTAAGTCACCCCTATTAAGAAAGAAAATGTTAGCGTGGTGGAATTGCATTTTTTATTGTTTGTTATTTGCTATTTTAGCAAAATGATAATAATTTTACTTATATTAAATGTTACGTTTGCTGCTTTCAATATTTGTTTTTGAAGGGTTCAATATTGTTTCGTTACGGCTCTTCTGGCGTTTATTACACTCAGCTCTGGCCTGCTGTGGTCTTGTTCGTTTGTTCAATTATTGCCATCAATTTGAGATGATTCTTTTTTTCGATTTCACTTCTTTATTGTTTTGTTGCTTGCCACCAGAAGAAATAACGATTGCGGAATAATTGTGAAGGGGTGCTAATAGATATTTTTTGATTGATTTTCGTCATGGGAATGTGAAAGTGCTGTGAGCTGTTTCTAATTAATTTAATTTTTCTTTTGTTTGTTTAAAAATCTGATGTTGAAAATTAGAACTATATTGGCAATAAGAGTTGATTGAAAGTTGTGTAAAAAATTGTTTAGACTTGGGAGACCTAAATGCTAATAGTTAGGGTCAATTATAGGTCACTATGCATTATATATTAAACAATACTTTGTCATGGATGAAAAGATGACAATAATATCATATTATTATTTTTTTTTTGTATTTTGCACATTTGTTTAAACAGAAATACTTAAAAACAAGTGAGAGTGCGATATTTTGCTATGCCGATTCTTATATACCCTTCACCATATATATAAATCTAGATCAGTAAAGTAACTCCAATCAAACAAACAAATGTTGGGATGATAGATCATTTAAAAATAAAATTATGTATACTCGTATATTTAATTTTATATAAAAATATAATCGGCTTCTAATGGATTAAGCATTTAAGAAAAATTTAGCATTTCTTAAAAGATCTCTTAAAAAGCTTTAAAATGATACGCATATTCATACTTTAAAAAATTTCTAAATATCCGATCCCCGTAACTTAAAAAATTTGGGCGAGCACCAATGTTTTCAATTGATGTTTTTTTCTTATTTTTAAATTCTCTATCGCCCCATATATTGCTTCATTGTTGTATTGTATTGGCGTATTTAATTTTTCTCTAACTGATGTAGTGCCTCTGCAAACTTGATTTTTACACTAACATGGACGGAGATATAAATATAGATAATACTTAATGGGGTCAAAAATGGTTATTGCAGAAATTACAAACAGAATGACAAACTTAGTTATACCCCTTTTTCCACTTATTGTGGTGAACGATAGAGTTCGCTAACAAAATCTATAAAATACCGGTTGCTATTAGCAAAAAAAAAATTATTTAAACAATTCTTATAATTCAAAATGATTACCTCACATGTATTCCCTTAATAAAGAAAAACAATCCTCTAAATGCTTAATGGATACACAAGGACTCCGTGCAGTGTAGGGACATCTTTATTATAATTTAGATCTGTCACAGATCACGTAGTCAATCAATTTTTAAGTAAATTCAAAATAACGTAATTATTATAACATTTTTATTTTTTATTTTATTTATTCTACTGTTAAGGCCAAATAACTTATATTATAGACAATTCCTAAATATAATATATAACAAAGCAAACAAACAAACAAAGTTGAGAAGGTTGTCCACTCTTAAGAATCCTGTAGAAAAATCATAGGTTTCTATAGGAAATGAATTGCTTGTAATTACAACCTAGGAAATTCTTTACAAAGTCGGATATATGACTTCTTCTACGAACATTATAAACGTACCGTACAATAGTATTCACAACTCGATTAAGTCTATTTAAATCATAGCAACAACAACCAGATATAACTTCCAGCCCATAAAAAATATGGGACATTAATATAGCATAAGCCAATATATGTTTAAGGCGACAAGGTAAATATATGGTATTTGAATATATTCTTCGCAAAATTCCAAAAACCCTAAAATAAATAAGGTTAAAATGGTCCTTTTTACTTTAATTTTTTACACTTACTTTTTTAAGCGGATATACATACCCAGCAAAACTTAAGACTTTGCTCTAGAAAGTACTTGCCGTATAATGACATACCTTTGTGGTTGGCCACATTGGTAAAAACACAAAACTTTTGGAACACCCATTTATTAAAATTTATTACTTTTTTCTACTTGTTTTAAAAGAGCACATATTTAATTTTACTGATACAGTTCACACTTGATGTGTCGGCCTATCACAGTTCAAAAATATTATTTTAATTAACATCAGGTTACTTTTGGAACAACGCTTAATAAATGATATTTATTTTTGTAGCGTTTACAGTAGCACACATTCTCCGAAAAGTTTAAGATTCTACCTATTAGAATCCAGAGATAGAAGGCTGTAACAGATAGACAAACAGACAGACGGACAAATGTTGAACCGAAAGATATAAGGGCTTGTTTCTACCGAGCACTAAAATGCAAGACTACTGTTTTCAAATCCGCTAAGAAGACGATAGGTTTTGGTATTGAGATTTTCTACTTCAAAGCCCTACACTGAACTAAAAATTAGAGTGTAAAAGAGGGAGTGTAAAAACAAAGAAAAGTAGTAACTATACAACTAAGAGACTTTTTATTAATATATTAACAATTATTAAAATTAAATTATAAATTTATTAAATTAAATTATTAAAAATCATTAGTTATTAATAATACTCGTATTAGAAAATTAATTATATTAAAGAATTTCCTGTAAATATAATAAAAATTTAATTATCTAAACTTTTAATGTAAGTTTGATTTTATTTAAGTTAATAAAATGAAGCAAATCTTTATTTGATATGTGGAGGTCTTAGATGAAATTTTCAATATTTATTTAACAAAGTACATATTCCTGTTTCTAATTGTTTATATTTGAAGTGTTCCAAAAAAAATTTAAAATATAAAGAATCACGCCAAAATAAACCTCAAAAATACTTAGGATTGTGTCCAACTTTAAAAATGTTTACTTATAAAACATATAAAATTTTTCCAGGAAAATCTCTTCCAGAACAACTTGTCTGTATGTTAGATATCTCCTGAAATTTTTGTTGGTGGTTAAGACGTTAATTCAGAATACAAAACGGCAACTTTTGGAATTTTCGTTCATATTTTTGTGTGTGTGTCTGCCTGTCTATTTGCGTATGCATCACACAAAACTACTGAATGGATTTAAAAAAAAATTGTTGTATAAATGCTTTTACTATCACTAAAATATGCTTGTCATTCAATTGAAAATATCGCTGTAAAACTATTTTAAATAAATATTTAATTTTTATAAAATTTTTCGTGATCTCTTAACAGTGTTTTTTGTTTCTAACAAATTAACATATTTACACAATATTTTTAATAATAGAATGTCTGTTAATGAGAATAATTCGTTTATGAAATTTAAATAAATTTGTACTTGGTTTAATTGTTTTAATTGTTAAGATTTACAAACTTTTTGTGTTAATATAGCCTTTGAAATTTTGTTCAGTATATATTTTATAAAATAATTTTTACACCACCAAATTTAAATTCAAGCGTGTTTTTGTAATGAAAAGCAGAAAGCATTTCAATTTCATTTAGCTTTAAAAAAATATTTTAATAGTTTCTGCATTTTTCGTTCCTTCGCAGTATCTAGAAATTGTTTATAAAACTACACACCAAATTTTTTTTGGAAAGTTTATCTTATCGATTGTCTAGTATCAGAAGGGTTTAATTTAATTTTTACTGAAGTTTAAAACAAAAAACAAAATTTATTTTGGCATTGTTTCACAACAGCAGTAAATTATATATTCTATTGGTTACAAAAACATTCAATAAAAATTTATGATTTTTAATCTATATTGCGAAATATATGCAAATTAAGGTAAAGATATTAAACCTTAAGGAGGTACGACCAGTACCTTTTGCTATTAAAATACTTAACTTTCTTTAGATAAAGAAAACCAAGACACTTTACGACGACGTACCAAAAGGGCGCTTAAATGTGACAAAAACTAAATTAAGTTTGTTTTTTTAGTTCTTTGAAATGTCACTTAAAGTATCCGCTATTAATAGAAAGAGTAATAAAAACAAACAAACAACGACAATAGAAAGATTTGCAACAAAAGCATAACAGCAGCGACATAAACATGATTTGCTGCTGTCAACCATAAACTACACTTTTGTTTTGTCTATCAAAAAACCAACACACATGCAACAATGAAGGTAATGAATGATCAAAGTGCTCATGTAATAGTGATCATGTGACACCTACATATAAATAAACATATACAAATATAAAAATAAAAGATTGTGTACAATGTGTGTTAGTGCGTACAGGCGAGTGTTTGCTTTTAAGCCTTAATGTAAGCAAAACAAAGAAAGCTTTTAAAAATAATAATGGCGCCACTTTGGAAGTGATTAAAAAACCAAAAATAATAATCCAACTTTTATCTATGTTATGTTATGTCTGCATTTCCGTTTTCCAGTAAGGTTTGTGCAACAAAAATAGTGTAAAATTATGATGTTATGTAACGACATTAGAGACATTGATATTATACAATGCTCTGTATAGAACGGAACAACTGTTATAACAACGAAATTTAATTGAATGGATTTATAAAGAATCTGCTTTTATGATTAACTGGGGTATTAATAGGTTTTAATTTGTTTCTGTGTCTGATTCACATGGGAGAGTCTAACTACAAAGTGTGGAGTGGTTTTAGTCGAATAAAAATTATTTAAGATTGTAAATATGCAACTGTCCCTTATGGTATTTGAAAACACGCACATATATCTGTCTCTATTCTATTTGAAGATGTGTGCATCATTTTAAGTTGCTATGACAAACACAATTCGTAAATTCCACAAACCTTATATAACGAATGACACTCCAGGGCCGGTTCTTCCAAATAATACTTATTCTGATATGTTAAGTCTGTCTTCATTCGCAGGGAAGAAAGATCATGTCGTGTATGGTTGTTTTTTAATATAAGAGATCTGCAATAGTTTAATTATTGCTTCAGTTTACGGAAGTTCAAATCTATGTTACCCTTAAGCATGGATCTACTTTCACTATTAAATAATTTACTACTAGCCGAACCATACTGCGAACGATATTGTTGTGGAAAAATTTGTTTGGATATTCCGCTGCATTGTTTGCATTTAGACTCATGGGTAAGAAGTTCTGTATCTAATGGTACGGTACTTAAGTTTTCTAACAATACCAAGAATGTTTGTTTTACAGCTATCAAAAGCCCAACAACGTCCAATAAAAGCAACTTAAGCTTCCTATGCCTGTCTTATTTATAAAAAAAACTTTAAGAAGAAATAGTCTTAATGGTTTTTTAATATTGTTATTAACACTAGGAAAATCTATAAAGCGCAGTGATCCAGCTAACCTTTTGGTCAAATAATTCGCTCGAAGGTTTAATGGGATACAGTATCACAGTTTTTTTTTTTTTATGAACACAAAATATTTTAAAAATTAATTTCTACAATTGTTGGAATTAAAATAGGTGTGGCAGTAAAAGTCATCATATTTTTAGTACCCTCGGCTTTCTCGTAATATCTATGCTTTTTATATAAGTAGACAGACATGGGTGTTAGACTTTTATCTAGAAAAATCGTCAGAAATTTAAAAACAAATCGCTTAAATCGTTATAAAAATTAGATATTATCGTCAAAAAACCATAACAGACTAAAATTTTAACATGTATGATGTATATTATAAGTCTTTTGATTTGTTTCGATTGTTGAAATAAAATAGTGGAATATTTCGAATTAAATTAGATGTTTATTATAACCACCATTTCGTTACAGTAAACTCTTCAGGAAACTTGTGACAAACATTTTAAATAAACTAAAGATTTTTTTCCAAGCAATAGTTCTTTTCATATTTTTAAATTAAACTTTTATTATTATTTATACTTAAACATAATTGGTTAGTAAAATTTAATGTTTTATTTCTCAAAATACTTAACTTTAATTTTTTTTAACTTTATATGAAAAATTTAGTTTAAAATAACAGATGAAATTATTAGACTTAAATTTTTTATAACTAAGTATATTTTTTTTTACTTGAAAGCATAATTCAATATCATGTTATATTAAATGTGAATTGAAACACATTTTTTATTAAAATTGTTTTGAACTTATGGATTAATATTACATTGAGAGTTGTGTTTTTTTATGGACCCCCAGGTCAAATCATTTCTCTGAGAACAATCTATAGCGATATTTATTATAATTTTTAAAGTATTAGTTAAACTTTATTTTTTTTACTAGTGGATCCCAGCGTGATTCGCTACGCTTGAATATTAACATTAAATACCGTGTGTATGAAGTCAGCACACAGTATATATACCGCCTACGCATATAGACGCCTGATCGAATTTGGTTTGACCAATCGTGAGCTATAAAGTCACAACAGGATTACAAAAATTCTTAATATCATAAAAAATAAATGAATTAGTTTTGCTTTAGTTTTTTTTTGAGTTTGATAAATTGTATATTTAAATTTTATATTTTTAACCCGAAAACAAAGTCCATTGGCATTATTATTAGAAGATTGATGACTACCTTGACTCTTTCAGTAGAGTAATAATATCACAATTTTTCCACTTTAATAATACTAATATATTTAGAATAATATGAGTGATACTGGATAATCTTCAAAATATAAGGAGTTTGAAAAAGCAAAATCGTAAAACGTCAATATGTGATGTTCATGGGAATATCGATAATATGACATAAGAGTGTTACATCTAACACCCCTGCAGACAGGTTCTAATACAACATAAATACTGTTACGTTTTTCCCTTTTTGAACAAACGTACGGATTCTTTTGATTGCAAATACCATTGTGGCTCATTATTCTGTATTCAAACTTTATGGCTTTCTCTCGCTATACTTCTTAATTCTAACCCTTGTGAACCCTTGGTCTCGTATTTTCTAAACATGCGTTATTACTACAAGCGCAGCCGTCCACGCGACACTACTGTGTTACTCCGGCGAGACATGAACTACTCGATGCCTTGTTTAGTAACCTTAACCATCCACAGACATCTCCACTACTCCTTTTATCCAAGCCAGTAATCTTCCTGTAATCCAATAGCCACAACATACGTCTGCTACACACTGTTGTTATGCTGTTACACTTCTCCGCGCTAACCGCTATTGCTCTTCCTTTTTACTATAAAGGGGCTTCTTGATAATTATCTGTTGCTGTTATATTAAATTGGACGTCTCCACTCAATTGTCTGCCATGGCTTTACACAATAATTGTGTTTTGCCTCTCGGGAGTTTTGTACTGCTGTTTATTAATTTTAATTTCATTACAACAATTATTATTTTTTCGTTGCACGCATTTTCGAATGCGGTATCGAACTCAGGATCCCCTGTTTTGCAGTACGAATCTCTACCAACGCACAGTGGCGCCATTTGAGTTTTTTCGTTGCAAAAATCATATCTTTTGAACCGAATAAGATAATTAAAAAGTTTAAACAGTATATGATAGATAACTGTTCAGCCTATGAAATGAGCGTTTGGAAAGGGGGCTACGCTTTGTAGGGACCTACTTATGGGTTATCAAAGTTAAAATTAGTAGAAAAATCAATTTTATGGTAACTAAAAAAAATTTTTTTTACATTTTTAAATAGTTTTTATTTTTTTCTTTAGGGTTTTATGTTTTAAATTATTACCCAACAAATTAAAAAAAATAATTTTTTTAAAATTAATTTTTTAAATTTTCTGTAAAATATTCATCACAAATCGTAAGAGAAGGTATACCTAAAAAACTGAGCATTTCTAAACTATAATTATTTTCTAACTATTTTCGTGACTTCACATGCCGCAGGGAAGAAATAAGTGGATCGGAAGATGCTGCCAACATGTTGAAGAGGTCCTCATTTTGCCTTACCCTTGATGTTTTGAATGTGTTCTGCAATCTATATTTTTTTATAAAATTTGTTAAGAGACTCCTGTGCTTCTTCAGAAAGCTCTCCAATAGGCAAAGACTGGAACTCAATTATATCTTTGCCATGCGCCAATATTTTATGGACGGTCGGGGTCAACTTCTTCTGTGGATACATTTCTGCTAAAAGGAATGCAGTTTTCGACGCATATTCTCCATATTTTGTCGAATTGACATTTTCTTTGCAGTTTAAAACATCCAAGATCGTTCCCAATCTTTTCACGATTTGATTGTCAATTCCAGTGATTTTAGTTACTGACTCATCATTTTCCAAAAATCTCCTAGAAGTGTTTCCATCGTTTGAGTTACCATATCCGTGCTTGGACAGTCTACTTTTAGTCCAACTTGTTTAAAAAAAGCATCCTGTATTTTCTTCTTTCTGATCTTTTCCTTATCCTTTATTGATGTATTTTCATCGAAGTTTTCCTCCTGTTGTGGTAGAGTATACGCCAGTTTTAGCAAGAACTCCATACACCTAATCTTTGCGTGCAATGGTGACATTCCATATTCGTAATTCTCTTCATTTTTAGAATCGTTTAAATTACCAAAGTTCTTCTGACTCTTTTTGCAAATCGGGCATGACATTGTTGATTTTGTTCCTGTCAGTTCGTTTACGACTTTTCCGTCAACCGTGGTCAGGTGGAACTCGTTATTGCATTCAATATATTTTCCTTCTGCAATTTGCAGCTTTGTAGGCTTAATCTTGCTTATTTGTTCTTCAATGTCCTTCACCGTAGTCCTTATGAGTTCTGCCGATTCCCTTGCAAACTGAAACATTATTGGTCGGCAATAATGCACTGATGACGGACGTGGATTTCTCCAGTGTAGGGAAACATCAGATTTTAGCCGCAAAGGAACAACAGATGCCATAAACATATTTCCGTCCGATATTGTAGCGGCATCAGAAGATATCCTTTGATTATAAACGCTTTGTCCGGATGATCCATCGCAGCCCCCATTTGCTGATCAATTTCAACTTCTCAGGAAGAATTTTCACCTCATTTTCAGGAAGACTCTCCAACAACCGTTTCACTGTATGGCCCATGAGATCCTGCAGATTGGCTTTCGCAGAGACTTCCGTAAACTCCGTATGCAGTGGTCGAGAATTTATTTTGGCTTGCGTAATATGCTTGTATCCGGGTAAAACGTCAGCGCCGTGTCGCGTTAAAGATGCCCGTAGTTTCTCATATTTCTCTTTGGAAAGTTCTAAGTCCATAAACAAGGCCAAGGCTTCTGCGGAACCATACTTTTTAATGTGCGCGTTTGTGGGCGTGGGAATGCTTTCCTTAATCCTTTTTAGTCGCAGTGGGCTTGCATCAGCAACAGATTTGGTTATCTAAAACCTAACTCTTTCACTATCCTTTGTATATTTAATAGCTAGCGCGTCCGATAAATGCTTCGTGGTCAAGTCATTGGTGGCATCGGCAAGTTTCCTCTTTCTTGTGAAAATTGAACACTTCTCAATACTTTTTTTGGCCTTCCTTTTGCTCCTCTGGTTGATGTGGTGAGTTTATCTACTGCCATTATAGCCAGGATGGTGTCTTCATTAAGCCAGTCCTCGTATTTGGAGTTGAAGTTCTGAATGGTTCGATTAGATTTTACCCATTTTGCCTTAATATTTGCATATATCAGATAAAAATTATTTGTTATAATTTCGCTTCTCTCAATATTTCCGTATAAGCTATCAAGTTCTTCTAAAGCAGCTTCCGTGAAAAACTTTGGTGTGGATGACTTTCAGAACAGTTCAAATAATTTTAAATTGTTCAACGCCATGTTTTCAGTACTTAAATTCTTTAACGGTTTCAGTATTTCTTGCGCCAACTTTGAGTCGTAGACTAATCCAGGCATTGTGCTTATTTTGCAATATATAGGCTTATGCTACCATGCCTAAAAATTTACTACTACAAAAAAAATTTAAACAAAAATTTACTACTAAAAAAAAACTACTGTCAGTCAAAACATATAAGGGATAGGCGTCATACAATTTCTGCAACCATGTCTTTTTAACCTTTTTTACCTCTAGAAGCCAAACGGGCACGTACGGGCAGATAAAACCTTTTGAATTATGTAAAGAAATAATCAAAAAACAGGTTTTGCAAATATGGCAAATATAGAAAAATATAGATTCTTTTATTTTCCGTCAAAGTTGAAAAATAGTGAAAAAACGGATAGTTTTTAAATAGTGATTTACCAGGGGAAACACAAAGCAAACAGGTAATTTTTTTATCATTATACATTTAATAAATACATCAATCAATACAAACAAATAATATGGCGATTCGTTACCTATTTTTCGTGATATACCTGAAATCGCAACAAATTGACTAAAAATTGTGTGTTTTTGTGAAAAACGAAAGTCGTTCATCTTTGAACGGTTATATCTTCTAAACTAAAAATGTGATATTATTAAGAGTGGCATATTTGAAATCGTTGAAATGTTTCCTATAACATGGGTTTATTCAAAACTTCGTGGGCGCTCATAAAAATTTTGGTTTTTGCAACCTCGTTTGCTCTACTGGCGCCATGTTCAACGCAGCCATTGGGGCTGCTCGGCTTTTGTTAGCTAATTGTGGTTTTTATTCTATACGCACACCATTACTTGAATAAACTTATTCACCACGCTCATACGAATAACAACAACAGGGATTGCCAGATCTTATATTCGTAACAATACTAATCAGATTGTTCAATAAGAAAGCTAGTGCAAACGTAGGATGTCCTATATTTAACGTAGAGGTGATAAGAAATTTTAAAGATGCAAGTTTATGATGAGAGATCTTTCAGAAATAATAATAAATATATAAAATAATTCTGCCTCTTAACATCATCTACAAAACACAATACACACAGACAATAAAAACGACGAATTAAGAAATATTTATACATTTTGTTATACTGCCTCATCCTATTTGAGGAAGTGAAATGAATGCAATCCACAATTAGGGTGAAGTAAAAAGTTTTGATTGGGCCTTACTTATTTTAAAAGGCTTGTTCTATGTCTCTTAGAAGTTTATCCATTAAAAACATTGCCTCAAGAAATTTGAAACATTATTCGATAACATAAGTCTTGAATACACTGTTCAAAGATCGACTCAAACCTTAACAATATATTTTTCCATTCTACTTACTTTTTTAAATTTTCTTTGATGATTTTTACTTACCTACACTTTTGGACATTTTGTCGCCATTTCAGAAATAAAACGTTGATGATTTGCATCAACCAATATCAACAAACAACGTCCAAGTAAATAAGTAAATGCAAATAGAAAGTGTCATGTTTTCTTTAGCACTCATGTGTTTCTTTTGGGTATCTTTTTTAATGCCGCAAACTTTTAGTTTTACCAATATTTTGTTTAATTTCTAATGCTGGCGTCTCTAACAACAACCCACTACCACTTGCATTTCCATAAATATATTTATATTTGTGCTTGTGTTTGTAAATATAGAAAACCTTCGTTGCCTTTAAATGCAATTTAAACGTAAAAATATTTTATTTTTCTTTTATTTTTAGGTTATATGAAGGATAACAAAATGCATAACATATGCAAATTGTTGCGGGTGTTATGGTCTGCAACAGTGGTCTTTTTTAAATGCGGCTGCTGCACTCAATGTTCCGTTTTGTTTGTTGCAGCCTTTGTTGTTAGAGTATCGTTATTATTTTGTATTGTTCTTGGCGTTAACAACACAATATTCAAACTTTATGCAAAGTAAAATTTATGAGAAATTAAAGAAAATTTATTACACTTACCAGCGATTTTTTCCTGCATTTTTATTTTGTTTTCTTCCCTGTTTGGAAATACACACAGAATTAGTCCATTGTACTTTTGTTTTTTTTTTTTTTTATTCACTTAAAGCTATTATAATGGAATGAGACAGGTATAACGAAAAGAGTTGACATAAGAGATGTTTGAAAATGCTACATTTTGAAAATGGATTGAAAAGTATAATTGTCATCTAAAAATAATTTTAGAAATTAGATCAGTTTTGCTCATAAACTTATTTAAATCAAGTGTATCTTTATTTCCAAAATAAAATTTTTTCGTTTCTAATTAATCCGATCAATATTATAATTATGATGATATTTTGTATGTGTCGAGGTGTCACGTTTGCCTCTGTCACATATAAATGGCTAAGAGAGAGATCCCTTTATTATGAATTTAATTTTGCAGTATTTTGAATCGGGATGGGGAATATTTCAATTAATACCTACTTGTGGATAAACTTAAGTACCTTTTACACCATAGTGAATATAGCGGACGAAATGAATTATAAACATATCATAACAACATCACTTTTGAAGGACATTGTTTAGAAAACTAAAATAGAAAAACGCTAACAGTTTCTTAAACCTCAAATATATAGTAAGCAATATAAGGTCTGGCAACCCCTGTTGTTGTTGTCCGTATGTGCGTGGTGAAAATTAGTGGTGAATAGTTACTTCCACTAATAGTGTGTGTATTGAAAAATATGACAATTAGCTAACAAATGTTGAGCAACTTCAAACAAACGGACATAATGCGCACAAATAAAAAATAATAATTGTATAAGGAAATTAAAAAATAAAAACGTAGCAGTGAAAACCTCCCGGAAAGGAAAAGACCATTGTTGTGTGAATCCCTGATAGATAATTTAGTAAAGACGTTTATTAATATTAAACCCTGTTCAGAAATGTTTTCTTAATTGAGTTAATTAAATTTTAGTTTAATTTGGCGTTCACGCATGCTCAATTAAGCTTATTCATTTAGCATCTGACAGCTGAAAAAACATTATTTTTATTGTTATCACCAAATTTTTTGGTCGTGAAATATTAATCCAGAATCAAATGATATTGTCGAAATTGGTAAGTTAAATCACAATAATTTTGTTTATTAACAGAATCGCTAATCTGTATTTTGAGAAGTCACTTGCAACTGCAATGATGATCAATTTTTAAGAGTAATTTTTGCATGATCCACTAACCTTTTCTTTTTTTTTTTTTGCTTTTAAAAAGACATTTGTTAAATTATAATAAAATAAAAATAATTTTAATTTATTAAAATTTTTTTTTTATTACTTTACCTTCAGCTCTGAACATACTTGCCAGTAAATATACGTGTCTGCAAGGGTTTTATTTCGTATTTTCCTCAATTAGTGATGCAAGTACGTACTAATTGCTTAATTTAATAATTCAGTTCTTACATAGTAAATTGAGTTCAATTAAGGCCTTAATTGGGTAAATTCCTTAATTGCGCAATTTAAGAGTGTGTGTGAGCAGGGTGTTAAAGTATTCAGAGATAAATATTAAGGCGCCCCTTATAATAATAAAAAAAAATTCTCTCTTCTCTGTCTGATGTTAGGGTAAGGAAGTTACTAGCATAACGACAGTGTGATCCAGATGTGTGTTGTAGATATTCGATTAAAAGGGATCACTGGCTCGAATGTAAAGCGTTGTAGAATCGTTTGTGGACGGTTTAGGTTACTAAACAAGGCATCGAGTAGTTCATGTCTCGCCAGAGTAATACAGCAATAGTGTGGATAGCTGTGTTTATAATAACGCATGTTTAGCAAATACGAGACCGGTAGGATCGAAAAGTAAAGCTAGATCGAGTCTTAGGGTAAGAAATTCAAAACTTATTGTGTGCCACGGTGGTATTCGCAATCAAAAAAGCAGTTCGATAAAAATGTAACAATGTTATGGAGCATTACCTGCTGTCTTATTTTTTATAAATTCCACAATATTTATTTATTTGTTAGTAAAATTATGTTACAAATCATATGATCTATTTAATATACTCCCCAATCTTAAGCAGTTGTACCATCAAGCAGAAATAGAAAATTGGTTTGAGTGATTGAGCTTTTTTTAACTAAAAGTAAGAAGAGTTATGTTTGTTTAAAAAACAAAAATGTACATTTGATGTTGATTTTAATCTACATTTGCAACTAGTGTAGGTGTATAAATTTTTATTTAAATAATAAAAAAGAAGAATATAAAGTGAAAATAAAGATTTTGCTTAGTAGAAATTTAATTGAAATATTGATTTATGGTTATAGAAATTATTTGTCCATGGCAATCTAACGAATATTCTAAATAAACTGATGAGAATGAAAAGTGCAAAAGAGAATTTTCTAGGAATTGTTGTACAAACAAAATTATACGTTTATTTTTGGCTTAAATTACAATGACCAGAATAATTTGATGATATTTTAAAGGAGTTGTGGTAAGTCAAAATATTGAAGCACATATCTCAAATGAAGTTGATAATTATAATTGCCTACAGCTAATAATCTAAATTTCGAAGAGCTAGCTGTCTTATTTTTTTAAAAATGCTTTAGTATTTACCAATAACTCTACTGATGAAATAAGATAACATAGAGCATTATCATATCTTATATACGTTTAAGAGAGCCGGTACACCACACATTTTCTCTCTACGAATTCTACATATAAATTTCATGCTAAGAAGCGTGAAGTTTTAATGAAATTGGGTATTTGGTTTAGAATTTACAGAATTATTAATTTTTTTTCTTATTTTTTATTATTTTTTTTTTTTGCAAATTCCTACTTTGGAAGTAACAAAGGAGCAGTATAAGGTCAAGAAGGAATGGAGTCAACGAAATTTTTAAATCTTTTTTTTTTTTTTGGGAAATTCTCTTCTACTATTCCTTTGAATACAGGCCTAAGATGCTTGCTGCAAGAAGGTGTTGCTTATCAGACTTTTTTCTTTCTTTCTTTCTATCGGGTTTAGACTAGGCGACTCTGCACGCCATTCCTTGATGTTATAATAGTCAGTTATAAACAACTTAAGCTCTTTTTCTGCACGTTAGTTTTGGATCGTTGACTTCTTTAAAGATACAGAACAAAACATTTCTTTTTCTATGAACATTTATAAACGTAAAATGAATTAGTCCCACTTCGATATATAAAGAGCCTGAACCCATTCATATGCTTGAACCTCTATGATTTATGGGTTTGGATCTTTGATCATATTCTTCATTCAGAGATCGTCTAACATATGAATACTAAAAAAATCATATAACAGTACTATTTTTTTTTTGCCGGCACTATAAATAAATTCCTTAACATAAAATGATTTTTTTATATATTATTAAAAATCTAACTGTTGAATGTAACTGTCAGTTTCTTAGTTTTAGTTGACGACTTTTGGGGTGTAAGTATATCTGCATCGGACCGTGAAGTTAAAAAAATTACTTAGCTGATTTATCAAGAGAGTTATATTTATTAACACAAAGAACGCCGAATGGTATGTCCCAGTATTGCATTAAAGCTATTGTTTCATTATTCATTCATTTAAATCAAATTTCTTTTCTTCAGAATTTTGATTACATGTGGCTTAGATCTCCCTTGACTGGATTATCTATGCAGATAAGTGTAAAATATATATAGGTAAAGTAAGGTTTCACAAGCAGCTGTGTCGCCATAGCCCACTTGGGTCCGATTGTTAGGCCTCTTGTGTTATATGCACTAGGAGAAGAAACAGAGAAGAGATAGAAAAGGGGAAACAAAATAAGGTCAGGATGTAGAGAAAAACATAAAGATGAGATTGAAAGAAAACCAATATAGCAAAAAGTGGGAGCGATAGAAGCAGGGAGAATGCTGCCGAACAAGGCCTGTTGGCCAAAAAGTGCGCTCAGACCATCGATTAAATCGCAATGTCTTTGTATGGGTTAGAGAACTACCCACTACGCCTCAAATAGGAATTGATTTTCGTGGTCCCAATGATGATACATCAGATAAGCCCCATAATACCGATGTATTTTAGCGAAGGGCATAGATATAGGTCGGGCTTAACTGTCTCCTCCTCCCCCACTTCTTCATCTTGGCAACTTCTACAGAAGTAGGTAAATGGGAGACCCATCCCCCTAGCAATGAGCCCCAACTGCAGTACTGCAGCAGCTCTTCCCCGATCAAAAGTAGGCCAGATTATCCTAGCGGTCAAGCATGTGGGCTCGTTTGACAATCTGAACTGAGGCAAAGTCAAGAGAGCAGCGTCAATAGGATGTACGCAAGCAATGAGGGATATGCTACAATAGTTATCAACCGCACCATCTTCAAGCACTGTGGTCAGCAACATTGTTGCCAAAGCTCGTCCCGTGTTCTCTCACTCATTTAAAGGTGACTGTCGAAACAACTCAGGAAAGCCCAGCATTCAGATAGAAAATTAAATAAGGTAAACACACCTTTAAGCCCCATGATCACGACTTTACTATAGTACCTTATCCA
Source organism: Gymnosoma rotundatum (assembly GCA_916610165.2). Lineage (NCBI taxonomy): Eukaryota > Metazoa > Arthropoda > Insecta > Diptera > Tachinidae > Gymnosoma > Gymnosoma rotundatum. The sequence goes on along the minus strand of OU744337.1, from coordinate 119,973,643 downwards.
GTACGCCGCCCTTTTAATAGCAGAAATTTTTGCCTGAAACTCATTCCTATTCCAAATTTTTTTAATGTAGACCTTCAACTCACGATCCTCTCTTGGAGCTGTGCTTGTAAATACAGAGTGGTCGAGATGGAAGAGAGTGACCTTCCGTTATGTCAAAGAGGAATCTCCCTATGAAGGAAGATACTGGGGTGCAAATAGAAATCTGTGATATTTGTGATAGTAATCGAAATAAAATTATAAACAATTTTTTGTTAAAGCAGAACTTTATATATGAACTTCATCATGAAACAAATATATAATTCTATTTATTTTGTTATTTAAAACCCTGAAAGATAATTAAGATCCATTCCAATAATTAAAGAGACTTCGCATTACTTAAATATTTATGCCGTTACTGCCGTAAAAATCGATGTTAAAATAAATTTTATTTGAAAAAGTTTATTTTAAAATAATCAGATAAAGTTAAGAAATATCTCTTGATTTTACTTTAGAATGAAAGTAATAAAAAATTAACTAAAACAAGTATTCGGTATCTGTAAAATTATTCCAAATATTTTTGCTACAATCATGACAACAATAGAACAATAAAAAAAATTCCCAAATTTTATATGACATTTATTAATACTGAAAAGTTGCAAGTTACTAAATTTACCAAATAAGAAAAAAAGAGAAACGCCGATACTGACGTGTATACAAAAAGAAAACATCAGCTTAGCCCCTTAAGCTTTTTTCAACAAAGGCATTGATATCCGAAATCTTATGAGCAATAACTGATATTACGGCAAATGGATCAACAACAATATTAACAGCAAAAAAAAGCCAACAAATCTCAATATGATTATTATTACTTAATGGTCATATTTGCTGTGTAACTAGAAATAATGAAATAAATAAAAAACCAATGAATGAACGTTCAACAAAACAAGTTGCATGCAACTTAACCAACAAAGTAATTGCCATTTACTTAAGTTTTTCTTTATTGATTTAATTTTTTTTTTCATAATATTGCTGCTGTTGACGTTGTTGTAATTTTAGCTTGGATTTATTTTCCTATACATTTGTTTAATCCTGTATTAAAAGATATTGAACTATAAGACAGAACAAAAACATGCACATAAGTTCATGCATAGCGGCAAATGTTATGAATTGCTAGAAAACCGAGGGTATAATTAAAACTAAGACCGCTACAAAAATGATCCTCGGAAATATTTCTGAAAAAATAATTGTTAAGAAATCTAAAAGTGTTGTTTTCAGACATTTTTCTAATTATTTAGCTACAAATAATTATAATTAAAGCAATTAAGATTCCTGTTTTCTGCTATGCAGAATCTTATATGCCCTCCATTATATATGTAAATTTAGTTTCCTGAAGGAACTCCAATCAAAAAAACAAATATTGGGGTGTCAGAGAATTCAAAAAATAAGAAAAACATTAAGTGCTTTATATAAATTTATATTAAAATGTGATAGGTTCTTAATGAGGATTTTGTGAATCCTATTGGTGTCGGATTTACGCTATCCACTAACGTTCTTACTTAATTTATTATAAAGGGTAACTTTAAAATTATCAGTTACTCTCAAATTATACGTCTCTACTAAATTATCTGCCATGGCTTCACACAATAATTGTATTTTGCTTCTCTGAAGGTTTGTACGGCTGCTTCTGAATTTTTAATTGCATTGTAACAATTATTATTTTTTATTGTAAGCATGTCCGAAGGTGGGCTCGAACTCACGACTTTATGTTTTACAGCAAGCACCTCTACCAACGCAGCCATTGAGGTTGCTCAGCTTTTGTTAGCTAATTATGATAATATTCTATAAACACCATTACGAGTAGTGGAAGTAACTTATTCACCACGCTCATATGGACAATAACAACAGGTATTGCCAGATCTTATTTTCGTAATAATATAATAAAACTGCAATTTCTGTCTGTGTTCACATCACGTAAAAGCTGACGGATGGATTCGAATATTTTTGTGGATAGAACGTTTTAAAAACTGTTTACAGAACACTACAAAAAATATTTTAAAACACATTTTTCTAAATTAAAATTTAAAGAACATTAGAAATGACACAAAGACGAAACCCTAGGGCTGCTTGTTATAGATAAGAAATATTGAGGCGGAATTTTAGGCTAATAAAAATTAAATAAATATTGCTGGTTATTAAGCCGTTACAACTTTTACAAAATTAATATTTTATATTCTTGGTAAAAGTAAACAAAAAACACTCACACTCTCAACAAATGTATTCATTGGCGCAGCATATAATAATAGCCTATAGCCTGTTCAGACATACGCTGTAATTGTGCAATTAATTATTAATTGGGCTTAATTTATCATATTAAAAGTCAATTAATAAATTGAGTAATTAGCGCTTAATTGCATCGCTAACTGAATAAGATGCGAAATGCAACCCTTGCCACCAAGTATGTTTGCTCTGGGAACTATGTTCAGTGAGAAGAAAAAATTCATAAAACTAATAATCCGCAAGTAAAAATATAAACGAACTAATAAAAAAATGGAGAGTCATACGACAGTGGTAGTTGACACTTTAAAGCAACAACAAAAAGCCATGTTGTTTTTGTAATATAAAGAGAAATCAGCTGGGCGGACCACACAACCTAGTAAACTAAATATGCCTTGCGCTAAGCTTAATTGAGCATGTCTGAACACCAAAATTAATTGCGCAATTAAAATTAAATACACTCAATTAAGAAAACATATCTGAACAGGCTATAATGAACTTAGTCAATATAAGGAAATATGAATATTTATGAAGAAATTAATATTCAAAAGTGGGAACTAAGAATTAAATTAAAAAAAAAGTAGCGATGTAATTTTTGAGCTGTGCCACTAAACTAGAATTGTTCCAAAATATACTTACATTGCCTTTCTCATTTTTATGACACTTTTATAAGTAGCATGAATATACTGACGTTTTTCAAACTGCCATAATGTCCATTGACACTAATGTGACATAATGTCTGTCAACTCTACGACCAAAAATCGTTGATTTAACAACTCAAGTAAAAGAATCTCTTTTTATAGTTATTGCAGACATAATTTTTTTTAGTTACATCACATTTTCTACAAAAGCAAAACTACCCTCGAATAAGTCCTTCTTGTTTGCATAAATGTATAAATTTTGTAATAACTCCGTATTTATATCATGTTGTATTCTATAGTATAATGGATACGCTAATAAATATTGTGTGTTTTATTGAAGTGCCACCAATATATTGATTAATTTTTATCGCTAAAAACATTTTAAAAGTGATTTATTAAGAGTTGAGATAAATCATTTAACTAAATATTGATCACAACATATTGCTGTCCACATACAATAAACTATTATTTTTTACCTCTTTAATATTTATGTGTTCCTACTATACAATTTTTGGTATCTTTTTTTCTCTTCTTTTTGGTAACATGCACATGCATATGAATATGAAAAGAAATATGATCGTAATACTAAATGTATCGAATAATATTTGCACGTACGTACTACCAAGTAGTAATTTGGTAATATTCATGTTTAACTTAACAGCAAAATTAAGAAAAGAAAAAAACGAAAAAAAAAAATGAAAAATAAACAACTACACACATGCAGAAAATATTACTTTAAAAAATATATTTTAAGGAAAAAACTTTAAAAATGAAACAAACCACTTTTAAACACATAATCATGTTTTTTTTCGTGATATTTTATGTTTCCTTTTATTTCGATGTTTTCTGTTTTTTCCTTTAATATTTATTTGACTCTTAATGATATGTTATTGATATCAGAGTGATAAATTTGTTGATATTTGGGTAAATGTTTTAAATGATTTTGTCCTTCTCTTCCGCCAGCAATGATGCTGATATTTCAGTGATTTTAAAATAAAGTTTCATGAAAAGGCAAAAGTTTGATTATGTGCAGACAGTTTTGAGTTGATTATGAGTCAGTTTTAATTTAAAAATTATCATCAGTATTGAAGAATTTTATAATGAAAAGAGAAGATATTTTTAGTAAAACATTTCAAAACTTTCAATTGTTTTCGTAAAAGTGTTTAAGGATGCAAAATCAATTATTTTCACCCAGCGAAAAATTTTAAAAAAGGTGATCCAGTGTGGAATTAAGAATTTTTGTCGGAAGGACTTCTAAACTAGATTACCAACCTAATGATTTTAACAAGGCATGAGACTTTTATAATTAATTTCTAAGAATTGATTACATTTATTATTGCAGGAAATAATGATGATCATTAAAGCGTATTTTAAGGTATTCTTTTTAAACTTAAAGAACTAGTTCAATTACCACTTCCTTTTTTGTGAACTAATGTAATGTGTTTTGTAAGCGAGTAACAAAATACGGTAATCACAGATGTAAGTCATTATATGGCAAGTAATTTTTAAGGTAATGTCTAATTTTTTGCTGGGCAGTTAGTATTAAGTTAATTTCCTTTCTAGCTTATGTTTTCTTAAGAAGATTTGCACTTTACACAAATAATTGGTTGGGAAAATTCTACACTGTAGATTTCTTGAAGAATATTCAATCAGGTTGGTATTTGTATTGTTACCCTTTTCAGCCTATATAGGAAAATAATATTTACAATACTGACATCCGACACATGCTTCTCCTAATTCCGATGATGTACCACCTGTGTCGATTAGATAAAATCCAATACACAAATATTAATTAATTTTCAATCTTAATATACTACAGAAAAATATTTCTTCGTTTTTTAAATGGTTTTTAGTTTACAAAGCTGCAACAGCTGAATTAATATTTCGACTTCACCTCTAAGAAAAAAATACATTTGTTTAGAAAAAATTTCTTTAAAGTTCACTAAAAACTTTTTCTACTTACTTCTCTATGATGTAAAGATTTATCGACTTCTGCATCAAGCCTAATATAATAGCATTGTAGGATCATATAAAATGAAATAATGTCCAGATAAAGCGCCCATTACCGTCCTTTGTATTGCCTTTTTAACGAGGCCAATACTCCGCACTAGTTGAAAAACGATAACGGCAGAAACTCATCTAACGCTGCTTCTGCTATTTGAAAAGCGATCCGCTTTTATAAGAATAAAATTACTATTGGTTGTATCCATTGGTAGATTGGTATAGTAAAGTGCACTTGGTATTTGTTTACGGAAATAAAACGCATTTTAAAATGACACCATGCGAATATATAAAAATTCATAAGATTATATTCGTTCATGTCGTATTCAGAATTGTTTTAGTATTTCTTAAAAAAAAAAAAAACACTAAAAAACGAATGAACAGTACAGGACTGTTCTATTTTCAGAACTTGTTTTCCGAAAAAAATTTAATTCAAAGAAAAAAAATTTACAAATTGGTATTGTGAAACTTAAGCGATTCCGTGTATAAAAAATTAACTTCAGATAAAGAAAATTAAATATCAGACATATTAAAAAATCATGAATCTAGAATATCATGCTGAAGCAGAGAAAGAAAAGTTACACTATTTTAAAAATTTTAAAAATGTTAAAATATTCCATTGAATTTTTCTACATTAATTCAGACATTGACCAAGTAATGGTACATTTATGTTTTTGATATACACTTTTCACTTAAGATCAAAGGCGTATTCGATTAAAATTAATTATATAACATATCAGGGGTTATTAAATTACCCGTAGAATCATGGGTAAGTTGTTTTGATTTGATAACAAATGCTTAAGCTTTAGTGGACCGAAGATGAACTTTTATGCAATTTTAAAAGCCTCTCATTAACAAATTAATTAAAATTGACTTTGGCTTAAGTTAATTTTTTATTTCTAAAAACCTTCTTTTAGAAAGAAAAATTATTTCTCAAATGTATGCGGACGTTTTCCAAAGAAAACAAGAGTAATACGACATCAGCAGAATGTAATGCTGCATTTTCTGGATCGCTACATCTTTCATCAGCATTCTTCGCACTTCTCTACCTCAGATTGTGAACATTGTAAACATCATCTATTAAAGCAACTTAATTTTTTAATAAAAATACGAAGAGTATATATATCAACATTAATATGGTCAGGTGGTTTGTGGACTTCCACACAGTATTTTTTCACTGTTCTCTCTTTAACTCGTTTTGAACATTTTCTTTTGCTTTGTAGCAACCGACTGCTGATCACGAATGCACTTTTATTTCTAAGCATTTTTTGATTGTTTCCTCACATGCTCAGATGCTGTTTCAGTATCATATTGATTGTTATGAGTAAAGCATGAATGAAAATGCTCTGTGCCTTGATTTGTAAATATTATAAATGAAGTGAAATTGATGAAAATTGATATACCTAGGCCAATATTTTTTATTTCTAAAAGTTTTCACTAATTTTTATAATTTTAGTCAATATGCAGTTTTTTTTAATGTTTTAATTTATCAAATTAAAAACTTATAACATTTTGCAACAATAACGCATACAAAATAAAAATGGAATCCTTAATTTATGGTTCTATTATTTTTCTAAATTGTTTATTATGTTTTTTTTTAATAAAATTGTAACATTCTCCGGTCAATAGCCGAAAGGAAAAAAAAAATATTTTTTTTCAGCATCAGCACCCCTTACTTATTCTACTCAATGTTTCAAAAATTTAATACTTAAAAACTAAGATGCTAATAAACTCGTCAAATTTAAATTAAAAAAAAAATAAAAAAACTTTAAATTTTATCTGTTATAAGTTTTTTTTCGCATTTCCTAAATTTTTCATAAAAAAAATTTTACTGGACTTACTTTCGGTTTCATTGAGAATAAAGTGAAGGTATTTGATTTACAGATCACAAAAAAATGAATTTGTTTTGAATTTTTCAATATGGAAATCAGGGCCGATAATTTTGTGTCAGTGATAATACAATTTTTGTTTAAAATCATCAAATTTTCAATTTATTTTAATTTGCCCTTTAAGAACATAATTTTATTTTTTTTTACCAAATATGTGTTAATATACTTTCTTAAAAAATGTTTAAACAATTTGAACCAAATTATGTTACATTTTTCTTATATTTAAGTTTAAGCCCACCTAAACAAAAACCACCTGCATCGTTAGGCAGAAACATAAACTCAAAGAATAACATTATCACTTTTCATATATCTCCTTTTTGCTTTTTTTTAAACATACATAAACAAAAGCATATTTTTATTTAAACAATTCTACACATGTCACTGCCACACAAGTAAAACAACAAACAAATCAACAACTGGAAGGAAAAAAAATCAATGTTGAAACAATCAATATGCCACACTGAAATGAAAAATAAAAAATTTAAATAATCGCTAAGCAAAAGTAGGAACAAAAAACAAAAAAAAAAACAGGAAAAAACAACGCGACAATTACTAAAACTGAAAATAAATAACAAATCGATAGAGAGCGAGAGCAGCAAAAGCCAAACTATAAATGACGTTAACGTTTTGGTCGTAAAGTAATCAACAACATGTAGTCAATAAATCGTAATTAATTAACCGAAAAAACGATTGATTTTTGTTAAGAAACAAGGATTTTTGTTTTTGTGTAACATATGAAGGAGAATGTATATTTAAATAGAGCTTTTAGTTTTAGTCCAGATTTTAATTTTCAGATTTTTTAACAAAATAATAAATAAATAAATTATTGTATATTGTAAAAAAAACCATGCTACAAGTAGTATAAGGCCAAATTTGTTGTTATGTTTTTGTTTTTTTTTATAATACATTTAACTAAATGCATAAATGATTTTGAAATTGGTCGGCAGTTAGACATGGCCCCAACATGTGGTCGTCTGCAAGTAAAAAGGCCAAACCCAAAATACCATGGAATATTTAGTAGTAGATCTACAAGGTGTACTAATTTTTCTATTTTTTCTTTTTTTTTTGCAAAATTTTTAGTATGATTTAAGATTTTTTGCCTACTTTTGCATTAGAAGTAATAAATGTATGTAAGTATGTATTTATTGTCTAAGTGTATGGGTGTTTGCTTTACTAATTTAGAAGTTTTTTTCTTACACTTTCAATATTAAATTGCATTTAAATAAGTATAAGTGTATAAAAACTTTACCAATACTCGACAAAATAAAAATGTAAATATGTATCAAGAAAACTGTATCAAAAATATATCTCATTTAAAAAGACAACAAAATTAGTCCTAGAAAGACATCTATATTTTTGTTATGCAAAGATAAGAATAAATCTGAGAAAAATCTTTTGTCTGCATGTTATAAAGGACTTTGGCAAAATTTTTAATAAATTTATGGTCATTATTTACTGTATGTATTTAACCCTAGAATGCATGGCCGGGTACCCGTGTGTCCACTACCGATTTTAAACGCTTGTAGCTACAAAACCAATAACAGTAGAGCATAGAAACTTCGGATCTAGGAAGTTAAGATAGCTTTACATTGTTTTAGAGAACAATTATGTAATTTGGTCCAGCAGCTCCACAATTATAAGCTTTCAAAGATGACACCTACGCAAACACATAACCGGGGTACCCGTGTACCCAATAGTTTTTGTATGAAACAAATGAGTAGAAAAGTAATTCTTTAATGATTTATCATCAATGTTTTATTAAAATATTATAAAAATACAATAAAATAAAAACCTGAATACTTAAAAAAATGGGAAACATTTATGTGCTATTTATTCCGGTCACAAGAAATACAGACACTATTTGTTATTGAGTGTTTCTTGGATATGCTTGGATATGTTTTATTTCCTACATGTAGCATAAATAGCAGGATCCAGTTACTGGCTTTCTCATTCGCCCACCACTTTCGCAAATAATTTCTAGTATAGAAGTAACTTTCTATAGCTATCTTTGTTGCGAAGTGTCTAGTTATTTGAGGGTTGCGAGCTCCTTTCTCAATAATTAGCATTCACATTTCTTCGGCTAATTATATAGTATAATTTTTAAGCAGCTAAGACCTTTATATTTAAAATATTAAAAGTAATGATAGCGGCGATCGTATTTAGCTCGCTTTCTTGTGTATTAGAGAATAGCTGATCCATGACATCAACGCCACCTTTGGTCTTGTTATAAAATTCTATCATTTTGGGTTTGCCACTTTCTGTTATTTCACTATTATAGTGCATGATGATAGCAACAACACGGCTTTGTTTTTGAGGAACATATTGTTATATTGGAATAGTGGAACCAATAGATTTATCTTTTTGTGCTTTCATTTAACCCTAAAACATACATTATTTTCTTAAGCGTTCCAACGAGCGTTAAATTCCAAGACAATAAGTGCTCTGCAAGCTCCAAAATTATGAAAAAATTTTTATATTTCGGTCAGTTCCTCTAAATTTGGATGCTAGGTCCTTCAACCACTCGTTAGCCCTACTTGGTTTTTCCTCCAGTTGCATTTTGGATGGCATATATCTGTTCATGCAGTGGAAAAGAATTTACAGCGTCACATATCTACCAAAGCTTTATACCGTTTTTTGCAGGTTTCGACGGAATGTACTGTGTGAAACGAGTGCGATAAATATTCACTGGGCTTGTAGTGCATATCAAGATTATTATTAATCATAGACCATATATCTCTTATATGCGCAGCTTTATCAGTTTGTATAAAAGCGGGCCGTGTATTTGCATCATCAAACCTTAGGAATCGTAGTATAGCACAAAAGCGATTATTTCCCATTAGTGGGCGAAACAAAGAGAAATTTTTGGAGCTTCAGAAGTCTTTGTCACTTTCGGTGCTGCTGCTATTTGTACCTGCATTAATTAAAATTCCAAAAAAGCATGTGGCACTGTAACCTCCAACATAGTTTTGGAATTGTATTAGGGTGACTTTAATTCCATGCCTTGTGGAAAGTGACTGCTTTCGTATGACGCATAATAATATCTACTATTTCAGAAGTGATAAAGAATTTAAAAGTTTGTACTATTGACATCGTTTTAGTTTGCTTTGATGGACCACACTGTAGCCTCACGATATTTTGCGTCAGTGCTTGGTGAGAGAGATTAGAAAGGACAGCCCACTTAGTACCATCACGTGTCACAAATTTCTCGACGTTCATATTAATCGCTGCATCTTCTTCTGAATCACTATCAAGGGGGGTTTTAATTGATATAATTTTGAAGCTTTTCAGTCAAACTGATAAAAAATTATATGAGGGTACACGGGTACCCGGTTATGTGTTTGCGTGGTATATTTTGGTTATGCGTTCTACGGTTAAATAAATTACAATGTTTTGTATTGATGATGCATGAATATAAAGAGTAAACGTACTTAATAAAAAAACTGGTTTTAAATAAAAAACAGATTTTTTTTTTTAACGGGAGGGGAGAGTAATAATGTAGTAACATAAGTACAGTTCAGCTTTTCAAGCAAGGTATATTTGATTAAAATCTAAAAATAGGGATAAAATTACCTCTAGTTGTTCGATTAAAATAAAAATGAAAATAAAAACCTATGGCCCATAATCATGGCCATTAATAAAATATACTTTACGAGTTTTAAAGTACAGTTCTCTTTAAAGTGCTCTTTCTGTGTACTATAGACACGTAAAAGTATATTTTATATATAAGAGTAGGTTTTAAATTTAAAAACCACCTGAAGTTGTTTTAAACTGATTTAGTTTTGAATTTATCAAAACCATTCTACAACATTTCAAGTTGATTTTTTCAAATCATTTTATTTCACATTTTGCAATAATAATTTTTATATTAACAAAAGTGCACAAGTAAGTAAAGTATTGTTTTTTCAAATTAACAAATTTAATTTTTTATATTTTTTGTTTATTTTCAACAAAAATACTAACTAAATTTATTTTGTTAAAAATTATGGGGAAACATTTTCTTTATTTGATGTGTCACTCAGTAAAGCCCATTCAACTTAAAACATACTTTATTTTTAACTATAGTATCATAAAAGTTAATAACAGGTTTTAAAATTAAAGCAATTTCTAAAAAAAAAAAATGGATTTTAGTGCGACTATGATTATGGGCCTATATATGTAAAGAATTGTTGCAAGTCGTAACTTTATAACTCACGAACGGTCAAACCGAATTCGATTAAATTTAAAGGGTTTATTCGTATAGTCGTGTTGATGATTTATCGGTCGCCGCAGTCATGTTTGTTTGTTGTGAGAACCTCAACCACGGCTAAATGACTGAACCAATTTTTATGACATTTGAAACATAGGTAGATATTTGTCCTCATGGTAAAATAGGGTATTTATATTTCTAAAAAGCCTACCAGGAGGGAAGTAAGGGGCAAGCGGGCATTTTTATGCACTTATGAATCAGTTTTAACAAATTCTCTACTAGATTTAATTGAAATTTGAAACATAGTTGGTCGTTATCGATCTTAACAAAATCAAAAAAATATTTCTAGTATAGATATATCCTGGTCTATAAGATACTTAGAAATATGATCGATTTCTTACGTCTTCGGAGTGGCTAAGCTGCTGTTTTATAAAAAATTAAAAACATTTGCTCATATTCATAGTTAAAAATTATATTTTACTTAAGGGAACTAAAGTCGACTTTAAATTATTTATAGACAATTTAAAATATAATTTTGACATTTAAATCGACTCCACTAGCAAAGCTGTTTTCAACTCGTTTAACAACACCTTCTGCTTTTTTTTGTCGAATTAAAAAGCTTGTGAAAATTAGTGTTTAAAGAGCGGAAGAAGTTATTTTATTTCGCTTACAGCTTTAGCTGCCCATCACGGAGGAATATAAAATTTCATCACTAAAACTTTTAGTGCAGTAAATTTCTGTAACTCAGTTGCTGTCGATTAAAACTTCGTCATCCTCTAACTCAACAAGACTAACTTCTGCGCTCAGTTCAGGAAGAGGAATTGCATTGTGACAGCTTTCCTAGCTTTATCTATAATACACACCCATTGCGTGCATACCTCTTTTTGCTCTATCCGTTTGTCACCGTATCCATATGCAGGCTTATGCATTCACGTAGGCATTCCTTTTCAGCGGCACATCAGTTATCTTCTTTGTCTCTTACCTTCTTTAGAGTTTGTAACAAATCTGTAAATAACTACCACAAAAATAATAACTATTTGATTTAAGAGTACAATACTTCATATTTGATTTTAATGAAAAGTGGACAAAGTAAAAACAAGGTTACTTTTTTAGTTAGTTTGGAAATTGTATAAAAATATTTATCAATTTAGAGTTTACACCCATTTGAAATCAGTTCTGTATAAAGAATAATTCACGTTTGTCTATAAAAGAAAAAAGATAAGGGTTTTTTAGTTAAAGTACACTTTAGCAAGAGTCGTCTTTGGTCTATTATTGTGATTTTGGGCTAATTTCTATTTAAAAAATTGTTTTATTATGTATCATCAAAAGGCATAAACGAAGACACCTATATTATAGATTAAGCACTAAGTCGTTAAAAACAAAACTTAGTTGTTCAGTTGAAACGAAAATCTCTATCCACAAAACGCGTAGTATAAACCAACTTTAGCAGGCAATTTTCAGTTAAGTTAGTTAGAAACTAATCAGTGTAACATACGCCCCATAACACTAAAGAAAATTAGCTACTAACATATGTTTATCTATCTTTAGCTTTTGGTTAAAATGTTTATGTGCTTTAAAATTATTATTTTTATTTTTTTATTTTTTATTTTTAAGCAACCTGTTGTGGGTTTAATGTTGCCGCAAACTATATTAACTTAGACTGGGGTATTTGAGTAACTAAAACCTATGTATGTTATTATAGTTGCTTATGGGTTGTTTTTTTTTTAGTTATATAAAGGAATGAATTTACAAATATGTGTAAAGGTATAAGTGTAAATGTGTGTTATTTTATAGATGATATTATCATTTAGTACATGTTAAAAGTCATAAACATTTTTACGGTTTAACTAACAAATATGATTTTAAATTAAACAATTGCTATAACAATAATATTTAAACGGTTTAATATACAGTTATATTATTATTTTCCTTAAAAAATATTTGAATATATTTCTTTTAATTTTTAGCTGTTTTTTTCATTTTTTGTAAGAAAGGAATACCAGCCAACCATATCGAAAACATATAAAAATTAGAGCAAATTATTGTGACCCAAGAAATATTTATAACAAAAAAAAAAAAAAATAAATCTGCTAAAAAACACTTATTAAGGTGGGGCAGTCTAGTTGAATTGTACACTTTATAATATATTCTGTATATTTTATATATTCAGTACTCGTACAGCTTATTATCTAAAGTATGAAAAAATAAAAATTATTTATTAATTGGACATTTATTAATGTGGACAAACAGATTGTTGCAAAACAGTAAATTAATATTTTAGTCGATGTAAAACTTTTTGACGGAAAAACGAGTTATTGTGACAGTAAAACATATTTAGGCTAGTACTCATTTTATTGTTAAAATAATCCGAAGCCAACCACAATACCGAACTAAAACAGGGTTTTCTTAAAAAAAATAATTATTTGAAAATTGAAAAAGTCGTCAGCATTATATTCCACCTTGGTTTCTTTTTAATTTACGCATTTAAAAACTATTTGAATAAAATTTTCTAAAACCGATTTACTAGATTGGAAACTTTGCATTTGGAAAAAAATTCTCGGAACAGTTCGTACTGCCATGTGGTAAACAAATTAAATTCTAAATAAAAAAAAATTAATTATAATGATTTTAAGACCGTATATTTTAAACAATTATAAGAATACAACTGCCTAACAAACCTCTAATTATAAATATCAATACAAAATTAAAATTTAAAGGATGTACCTCTAGGCGGCGCTACTTCGACTTATGTATACGAGATAATTTTTTCAACAGGAGTAGTCATACACCTTATTTTTTATAAACAATAAAAAATGTATATAAACTTAAAAATTGAAGGGAGTGTCACAACATCAATTTAAGACTTTTATCACTACATATAAAAAAAAGTAATACCTTATAGATACTAAAATATTACTTAATTATATAAACAAAGACAATAATTTTTAAAAATATCGTGCTTTTTTCATCCTGACCAAATTATCAAATCACCGATATTGATTATTGAAGGTGAAATCACGTCTCAATGTCCATTTTGCAACCTCATATTTAGATCTACAGGAAACTTTTCACAAACATTTTTAATAAACTAAAAATTTTTGTTCAAACAACAAAGTCAAGACAAAAATCAAGTTTATCTATGATAACTTTTTTTTTGTTCTATGCGCGAGCACTAGCGAATTATTAGTTTTAATTAAACTACGGAAATATTGAATTAAATTAATAATTATTATTAATCAAATATTCTCGTGGCTTATTTTAATTAAAATGTATTAAAAAAAAACCTACGAATCGTCACAGCATTGTATATAAAAAATCTAAAAATTAATATGAAATTTTATTAATCGGAACCTTTTTATGTTAATTTACTTTAATTGCGCTTGATTTCTTCATATACATATAAATATTTCATGATACTCTCGGGAAATATTTATTATTTAAAACAATAAAATAAAATGTATTACTGCCGGGAAATCATATCCATATAGCCATTTCGCTACTGCGAAAGCCTCAGAGTCTTATATAAAAAGCCATATGGGTTAAATGAGAACGAAGATTCAATCAATAAGGCAAAAAGACCATAAAACTCAAAAAAATTTTATACAAAAACACAGTAACCATTGAGTCTATTTTTATTTTTTCTTTCATTTTTCTAAATAATGGTCCCATTGGGAACCAGTCATATGTTGTATTTGAAAGATTCAATGAAAAAATTAAGCTGGAAAATTTTTTTATTAATGAGCAATGTGCTGCATGTAAATATATCAATGTAAAAATTTCTTATTCGGAATCATGAAATATTTATATTTGAAGGAATCAAGCACGATTAAAATAGACGCATTACAGTCCCTCAGTTTCCCCTTAGCCGAACACCGGTTCGAGTCACAACCAGACTGCAACAAGATTTTTAGAGGATCTGCTGATACCAGAAATAAGTTTGACCGGAGAATTTTACAACTGATGTGACTACCAGTTGTACTAGAAATCACCCGTTAATTGTAATATATTAAGAAGCAGTCATAGTGCATATAGAAGGGCAAACGATGGTGGTGATATGTGAAATTTTTATTGCATGCTTTATTTAAAAAAGCTGAGATCTTAAGTCTTTAAATGCTTACATTTTAATGCTAAATAGATATGAAATATATACTAAATGAGTTGAAATTGATTTTGCTTAAATTCATTTTTTAACTTTCTAGAATCCTTTTTTTTAAGAAATATTATTTTCTAAATGTATGCCGACGTTTCTTAGGGAAAACTAGAAAAGTTAGACACCAGCATAATGTAACGCTGCATTTTCTGGATCTCTACATCCTTCATCAGCATTCTTCGTATCTATCTCACTAAGGTTGTGTACATTGTAAACATCATCTATTTAACGATCTAAGTTTGTAATGAAGGATATATTTATTGCCATTTCTATCATGTAAGGTTTATAACCTTAAGACGTAAAGATTTTATTAATAACTGTATATTAAAAAGTATATAACTGACTGCCCCATTAGGCATTAAAACAAAGGATTTTTCTTTTATAATTATTTTCATATAAAAATTCATCTACAAATTTCGAAGAAACAAATAATGTGCTGTTTCTATATTATAGACGATCAACTCGTCTGAAAAATGTATATGAAAATCACTCAGTTTTTTGAGTTATTTCCATACAAATTTTTCAGACGAGTTGATCGCCTGTAATACAAAAACAGCACATAAATTTTATTATAATAAATTTTATTTCTTCTCATAATTTTCGTATGAGTTAATGGATGTTCATTATTATTTAACTGACTTCAAAAAAAGAAGGAGGTTATCAATTCGTCCGAATGTTGCAACTTTAATGTTTGTGCTCGAAGAATTCAGTCACTTCTGAGCCGATTTTGAACAATTTAATTTTTATTTGAAAGATTATTCTTACAGATTGTTCCTGTTTTAAAAACAGTTTATAATTTATAAATAAAAGACTGTGACTTACAACATACATTTTTTCATCTGTATTATGAATCTTAACGGGCACCACTTTTAAACTAAAAAAAATGTGTATCACCATATCTTCTAAAAGCAGAAACTAAAAAAAAAAAATTAAAAAATTAATGTGCTGTTTCTGTAATACAAGCGAACAACTCGTCTGAAAAATTTATATGAAATACACTCAGTTTTCTGAGTTATTTTTATATAAATTTTTAAGACGAGTTGATCGCTTGCAATACAAAAACGCCACATAAAGGTTGTCCCCATAGGTGACGTAAGTTGTCCTGTATGGTCTGGCTTTCAAATCGTTAAAGAAAAAATTTTGAAAATTGGACAGAATATTGATTGTTATCAACGTTATGGTAACAAGTATAAATATTCAAATATATATATATTAAAGGGCCCCACTAATTTATAAAATTCGATGTATTAAGCCATACCATTTAACTGTTTTAGTCTGACAGTGAAATTTACCAAGAACCTGTATTGCTAAATGTGCTATAAAAACAAGTACAAATTTTAGAATTGAAAATTACAGGGTGTGCCTATTTTTAAGTTTGTCTATTTTGAAGGCTATTTTTTACAAGAATGATTTTTCCACGACACAATATTCATAAGGACCATTAAAATAAGCGCCTTAACATTTGGTTCTCTTTCTTTAATTTCAAGCTTTACTTCTCTGATTTGTACACGTACTTGATATTCTGTCTTATATGAAAGTAATTATATTAAAGATAATACTTTAATTTCTGTGCTGTCTGCTAATGGGTTAATAAAACATTTTGTCTTTAATATGTTAACTTTTATTGTCCTATCTCAAGGTTATTTTGCATTTAATTTTAATATTGTTATGTTTTTTCTCTAAACAATTTCCTGGGCATGGGCGTTCGCTAACTTTTATGGAAATTGCTTAATGTCAAAATAATACTATAGCTATATGTAGATTAGCTGCAAACCACAAAAATATATATTTATAAGTATAAAAATTTATATGATTCTTTATCACAACGACAGGTTCACTGAAAAAGTTCCACTACCAACTTTAAAATACAAAACTTGAATACTTAAAAAGCTACATAAAACTCAACAAAACTTTTATCAATTGCTAGTACAGGAGGTAATAGCCTCTTATTAAATTTTTTGCAGTATGTTAAGTTCACAAAAAAATCATATAAAATGATTTCTGCTCTAGTTCAATGTAGTAAAAGCAAAATTGTATTCAATTTGCCTGCTGTATGAAATTTTTTATATTATTTTTCTTTTCATTTATTCGATAAAGACTATAACGATTATTTGCTTTTTTCAGTTTTTTTATGTTCTTTGCATTTTTTTTTGCTGTTTTGCATAGCTTAAAGCAAAAATCGTGATTTAAAATTTATTTTAAGAATTTAGTTTTTTCTTTCGTATTTTTAGTTGCTTAAATTGAAGAAGATCTTTTTATTTAAAGTTTATTAAACTGGATTTTATTTTATATGCACACACACACAAACATACATACTCGTGCTTATGTTTGTTATGTTTCTTTTGATTTCATTTTATTTGTGCAGGTTACGCTTGAGTTCACCTGTTAAATTCAGATTCCTGTCTGGAGATTAAAATCACCTGCCTTCTTTGTATGTACTGCAGATTTTTTTAAATCATTTTTTCTTTTTTGGTTGTTAAAGTTTGCGTAAGGCACCCACGCATTTACCAAAGTGGACCTTACCAACGACAAGTTTTATTTTTAAGTAGTTTTTTTTTCTTACTGAATGTCTCTCAAACCAACCCAACAACATTGAATACTTATCATCTTTGGAAAGCTTAAGGCAGTTTAAATAGATTTTTTGCTGCCTTTGTTGTTTATTTTTTCGTAAGAGATGATGAAGTTGGCAATTTTTACCATATTTTGGTTTGGTCGTATTTGTATGTTGTAAAACTCACCAACTGAAACAGATTTAGTTTCAGTTGTATGAAATTTGGAATTTTTGCAAGCTAAATTTTGATTTATTTACTATTAAGACAAAATCACATAAAGTTATTGATTTTTGTGGAAAAATTAAAAACTTGAGACAAAAAAATTATTTAAAGTATGTCTGCTGAAATATAAAAAATTTTGTGAATTTTAGAATTAAACTGAGTAATTCTAAAGTTAATTTAATCGAGTTTTAGATCGTCAAAGTGTATCTCAGCAACTGCTCTCGACAAAGATTAGTATTATTGATTCCTTTATGGTATTTATATATTTTCGTATAAAATTAAAACTTGAAAAGGTGCCGCTTTAAGAAATGAATTCACATGCAATATAGATACAAATATATGTGGCACATCCAAGCCGTTTTTATAACCTTCACCACAAAAGTTGTAAAACGGGTATAATAATATTGTCATTCAGTGTGTTATTTCTACAATATCCATTTCCGACCCCATAAAGTATATATATATATATATATATATATATATATATATATATATATATATATATATTCTGACTTTTTATGCATAGCGTAGTCGATTGAGCGATTTCCGTCTGTCCGTCCGTGTTACCGTTAGTATCGAGGTAAACTGGATTTAACAAGAAAAAACAAAAAAAATAATAATAATGGACATGCCAATCGTTCAGATATTGTTTCGAAAGAGGTGCTATTTAAAATCAGCATGATCGGTCCATGTCCTTCGAGGCGGCAGTTATAACAGCTCTAATTTTTTCATGTCATTTGGAAAAATAAAGTAACTACAATCAAAAAAAAAAAAAAAAAAAGAACAAATATATTGGGCGATAGAGAATTAAAAACTAAGAAAAAAAAAGCATAAACTGAACAAATTGGCGCTCGCCCATATTTTTCGAGTTACAGGGCTCTGAAATTTTCAAATTTTTCAAAATACAAATATGGCAATCATTTTAAAACTTTTGAAGAGGTCTGTAAAGAAATACTAAAATTTTTAAAAAATGTCTAACCCATTAAGAGCCGATGTAACTTCTATGTAAAATTATCAATATGAAATACCAATTTTTTTTTTAATCCCTGTCACCCCAATATTTGTTTTTTTGGTTGGAGTTACTTCACTAAACTAGATTTATGGAGAACTCGTACTTGTTATAATTTATATGAAAATTTATTATTTGGAATCTTTTATTTTAATTTACTTTAATTGTGCATGATTCCTTCAAATATTAGATAAAAAATTTTTTTAAATGAAAGAAAAAATACAAATTGTTACTTTAGGGTTACTGTGTTTTTGTATAAAAATTTTTTTTGTTTATATTGTCTTTTTGCTTTATTGATTAAATGGAGTTCTCATTTTATCAATTTGGCTCTTAACATAAGACTCTGAGATGTTCTTTACAAAATTTGAGAAGAATCCACTGATGAGCTATATAAGCAGTAATGGTCATATGGGCATACTTTTCCTGCAGCAATGTATTACATATTCGAGTTTTAATACTAAGTATTTTATGAGAATAACATAAAATATTAACGTTTTTTAATTATTAATCAAATTTAAAATCTTTCGTTCCTCATGGTTTGAAATCAAATTATGTTCTCAATAAAGTGCATGTTTCCAAAACATTAAAACAAAAGACAGAAAAAAACTCGTTCCATTTAATTGTATTTCTTGACAGTAAATTTTTTTATTTTCTAACTGATTCAAAAATTGATTCATTACTATTCTTAAATCTAAATTACTAACCTTGATATTTTAAATTAAAATTTTTTGTTATTAATTTTTATTTTTTAATTGTTATCATAGTTTTATTAATCTCATAATTTCTACCGTGTTTGTTTTAATTTCAAAACAAACACACCAAAAAAAACCTACACCATATAATATTTTTTTAATTTGTTTTAATAATCATAGTAAAATAATCGAAAATTTGGTTTTAATAAAGTTTTGAGGTGATAAAAACTCGTGCAAACACAGTTTTGGTTATTGTTTAAATTACAGCCATTATCAAATAAGCGTGTATGAACACGAACAGCTTGAAGACAAAAACTGTATGAAAAACGATTAACAACTTAAGCTAACAGGTGAGCATAGTGGAAGAAACGTTTAAGCAAAAACCAATCCTATAATTATACACAAATATAAGTGTAATTAAAATATGTTAAAAAAAAAGCAATGCAGATCATAGAGTCGTGCAATTAAAAGTCGTTGATTATAGTAATTTTAAAAAATTATTTTTTTTTATAAATTTTTTAAAATTTTTTAGAGTATGAATATATGTTTACTAAAAATAAAAATCAACTACAGACTGGTTTGTTTATTTTTCTTCTTAATTTGAAATTATCATTTAATACCCATTTTTTATTTCGGAATTGAATATTTTTGTTTTCCGTTTAATTTGCTACTAAATCGTTTCTTTGAACAATAAAATTCAAAATTCATTTGCAAAAGCCATAAATCTTTAACCAGCCAAAAATGAATCTAACAAAATATATCTTTTCTTAAAACAGATCTTAAGCCATTGTTATGGTGATTTTATTTCTTTTTATCTTTGAGCACAAAACAAAAATACTTTAAACTGTAGTTTTTTATGTTTCCTAAGATCAGTATTGCATAATTTTTTTTAACATAAATGTAATCCAAACAAGTGTTAAATGTTTGTCCCCTTTTTACTTTAAGCTACAAAGAATGGGATATATTTGTTTTAAGTTTATATTTGTAACGTTTAAGGTTTGGATATTTTTATTTTTTCCGAAAATTACAATCAAAAAAAAAATATTTTAACAAATAATACGAGAGCTTTATTGTAATGCCTGAATTAAAAATATTATTTGATTTATTTTTCCGGCGATGTAAAAATAATGTCTGAAGCTGAACATTATCTAGTCAGATATAATTCTTTGAAGACCTTGATTTTATTTCCGCCACACGGGACTATATACACCATGTCCACAGGGAAGGTATACTTATTTACTTTGCAGCTATTAGTCACATTTGTCTTAACAGTTCATATGTGACAGTCATGAAGTAGACACGTGGCAATTTTATCATCGAAAAATAAACCAACGTGTTTATATCATTAAAACATTTTATCAGAATCAATTATGGATT
This sequence comes from Gymnosoma rotundatum, assembly GCA_916610165.2. NCBI lineage: Eukaryota > Metazoa > Arthropoda > Insecta > Diptera > Tachinidae > Gymnosoma > Gymnosoma rotundatum. Next base: position 119,952,671 of record OU744337.1, on the reverse strand, counting down.
ACGTTGACGATAAAAAAGTTACGTGAAATTTTTGGAAGAAACACCGTGCCAACAAAACCCACTATTTATCGTGTATTTCGAAGAAAAAGTGTCTGTAGGTAATAGGCCACAACGTACTACGAAGATCGGCTGAAAACATTGCTGCTGCTGTTCAACAAAATGTTTAAAATAATCCATCAACGTCGTGCTCAGGAGCTTGGTCTGCAAAAAAAAAAAAAACTTTGGTCACAGTTTTGCACAAGGATTTGCATTTGTTTCCATTTAATATTCAGTTAAAACAAGAGCTTCTTTTACAAGACAATTTACGCTGCCGTTTATGATGAATCATATTGAGTGACGAGGCACATTTTCATTTGGATGAATATGTGAATAGAATAGTCGATTCTGGTCAATGTAAAACCGTCAAGTTATAAATCAGTCACCTTTGCATCCTTTAAATGTGACAGTATGGTATGCAATTTGGTCAGGAGAAATCATTGAACCATAATACTTTGAAAATGAAAATGTCGTAACGGTAAATGGTAATGATATGATTGAAAAGTTTTTAACTGCATGCTTTGGGCTTGATAAATATGTGACATCAACAAGATGGTGCCACATCTCATACAGCCAGAATTAAAATGGAATTGCTGCGACAAGTTATTTCAACAAGTTATTTCAAGTAGTAGTGACATTGATTGGCCTCCACGGTGGCCTTATTTGACTGCTCCGGACTTTTTTTTTTATCTTTTTCTGGGGGTAACTAAAACTAGGTGTATGCAAACAAACCAGAAATGTTTGTGCAACTCAAACAAAATATTCGCGGTGAAATAAATCAATGAAATGTGTGAGAATACATTCTCAAAAGAGCTCGCATTTCTAAGGCGGATATTTATCTGATATTGTGTTCCATACATAATTGCCGATATTAAGTAAAACATTTATCAATATAAGATCCATTTTATTATCATTTATTTTTATTAGGACCAGCATTCAAGGGATGACCCCTTCTTATGCAATGCATTGTGCCAGAACTAGGAAATTAGGTTGTGGGAAGGGGGACAGAGAAAGTAGTGCTTGTAGACATTTGATTCGAATTTTTGGACATTAAAAGTGGCAGTAAAGACCTCTGGGGAGAGTTTATTCCACATACGAATTGTTCGGCTAAAAAACAAATTCTCTGTGTAATGCATAGTGCGATTCACTGGCCAATCGACCACAAAGGAGTGCGCTCTTGATACAGAACACGTTGCGCGTGCAAAATTAGGGTTTTAAGGAACAAGTTACCTGATTTCATAAAAGCACATTCCGTTGGAGTAACGGTGAAATACACTCCACATTGCGTCGATGCTCCAGTGAGTCAATAGAGCTAGATACCCTACTGTCACCGATAAGCTTCTTCGCTCTCTCCTGCACGCGGTTGAGTAACTCCAAAATAGACTTTGAAGCAGCGGCCCACAAATGAGAGTTGTATTCCATTTTCGGTGTGATAAAGGTGACATAGATAGTAAGGAGATCAGATGGAGTAAAGTATTTCTTACACCGTTTCAAAAATCTTCATGCTGATTCCAACGAAAATCACATTGAATTTTCATGCCAAGAACATTGAAAGCTTCTGATTCCTTAATATATATATCACCCATAGTTACAGATGAGGTAGCACATTCAGCCGTACGCCTGTATGAAAGCACACAGCACTGGATTTTATAAGCATTAAATTGAACCCTATTCGCAAGGCCCCATTCGTAGATTACCAAAAGGTCGCGATTAAGGGTATCGTCCATATGCTTTCGCATAGCCCCAACTTCCCGAAGGCTTGGTCTATTGCGAAAAGAAAATGAATGGCATATGCTACTGTCATCTGCGAAAGAACAGATAGGGTTGGAAGCCTGACGTAGACGGTCATTGAAAAAATTAGACATAGGGTAGGGAAAAGAACGGAACCTTGCGGTACTTCTAAATTTACCTTGAACTCGTTTGATGAGATCCCATCTATAACAACTTGTTTAGTGCGATCCCTGAGAAAGCTCGATATAACTCGAAAGAAACTATTACCGACACCAAAAGCAATAAGTTTTGATATGAGTGCACCATGCCAACTTTCATCAAACGCATTGGAAATATCTAGAGCCACCACCTTACTTTCGCCGAAATGGTGAATGGATTGACCCCACTTTTCCGAAAGGAAGGCCAGTAAGTCACCCGTAGAGCTTCCCTTCTTCGTTTTTAATTAAATATCTTATTGGTGGAGTTAATAGTTTCAGTAGAACATTTTATATTTATTTTTTAATAACTACTTAATTGCGGCAATTAAAAATTTAATCAAACAACAAACACTTAACAAATAAAACTATTATTTATTATTTTTACAATAATAACATTCCTGCAGCGAGTGTTCTATAAAATCATTCGACTACACTTTTACTGCTCTTTGCTCTACCGGTATTTTAGTATTCCCAGCTTCAGGTTAAAAAATTGCCTATGGCAACCTTGCATCCCTATAGGCTTCATATTTTTTAAAGAAATATTATAATTCATTAAAGTTTTGCTTAAATATATTTAGTTTCAATGATCAGGTTTTTTTATTTAAATATAATTAAGAAATCGTTTTGAATTTTAAAGCAAACTAACTTAATTAATATTTCATTCTGCCAGAGGGACAACAAAAAAATTATTTTTCTAGTAAACTTAAATTCAATGTAAGGTATCTCCAAAAGCGTTTTAACCAACCTCACTTGTCCTCAACCATAATATTAGTTAATGCCAAGCAGTAGCATCAAGCTTCTTCACTTTTATGTTTTTGTTTCTATATTTCTAGCTCAGAATTTTGTTTTATTTTCTGAATTGTTTGCTTTAAAAGTGGGTAAATTGTATGCAGCCTCATTTTTACTGTTAGCTAAGACCATAAATTAAAACAAAAAATAAAAAAAGCAAACACTTCACCATATGCTCTTTTTTTTCAATATTTACATCGACATGTATTGTGGGAGATTTTGGAAAAGTGTTATATAAAACGACGAAAAAAACTTTCAATTTGTATTTGTTTTGTGTTGTAATGCATACAAGTTTAAACATGTTAAGGATTTTAGCAAACAAAAAATATAAGAAAAATCAAACTTAAATGAAAACTTATTGTTTGGTTCAGGTGTTATTCAAATTTTTCTTTTCTACAAAATATTTTATTTCAATAGAAAATTTGCATAACTATCTTAGATTTAGTGTAAATTTCTTGTTTATTTATTTATCTATTTATTTTAAAAGAAACTCTTAAAAACCTCAAGGTGTTAATAAAAGGAAATTATTAATGCACTTAGCTGGGTTCAAAAAAATGACAACAGGGGTCTTTTTTTTATAAGTAAAATTAAATTGCAAAATCAAATATGCACTCAATTAATTTTTCCTGAAATTAAAAAACAAACAAATATAAAAATTTTTTGGTTCATATACGAGGGCTGATATATATATATATATTTCTGGCCTGGCAACACTGACTGCTGCCAAGTGCAATCTGACATTTCCATTGGAAAGTTTGTCATTTTTAAGCATAATCGTACTCAAAACGTTTTGACGTACAACCATTATTTGTGTTGTTAACAGTGACTTGAAAAAATTAATATAGAAAGAAATGGAATTAACTCGTCAACATTTTCGTGCCATCATTTTTTACAACTTTCGACGTGGATTATCACGACAAGAGTGCATTGATGAACTTAAATTTTTGTATGGCGATGAAGCACCATCCTATAGCACTGTGAAAAATTGGTATAATGAATTTAATCGTGGCCGAAGCTCGGTCAAAGACGAATTCCGTGAAGGTCGTCCAAAAACGGCTGTTGTGCCAGAGAACATTGATGCCGTGCGTGAACTCATAATGCAAGATCGACATGCGACATACTGAGAGATAGAGACATCCTTGGACATTTCTTCCACAAGCATACATTCGATACTGCATGAACACCTGGCCGTAAAAAAGGTTTGTTCTCGTTGTTTGCCTAAAGTCATCGGAGAGATTCGAAAAACCAACAAGAGAAGACGAATCATTGTTCACCATTACAATGCGAACTCTCACACATCGGCTCAAACCAGAGCGTTTTTGACCGGCCAAAATGTCGAATTAATGGGTCATCCGCCGTACAGCCCTGACTTGGCACTGCACATCAAGAAAAAAATGCGTAGTCAACGATTTTCGTCGCCAGAAGAAGCTGTTGAAGTGTTCAAAAACCATGTTTTAGAGGTGTCTCAATCGGAGTGGAAAAAGTGCTTCGACAACTGGTTTGAGCGCATGCAAAAGTGCATAAATTATGCTGGAGAATACTTTAAAAAACAATAAAACTATTTTTGATTATAAATATTCGCATTTTCACTTCTAGGCCAGAAATATATAGAGAAGCCCTCGTATTTTTAAGTGAAAAAAAACTATTATATTGTTCAGTTCGTAAGCAGTCCTAAGTAGGGTTTTAAGAAAAAGTTCAGGTAACACTATTCTAATTCTATTACTACAAATTCTTTATATTAACGATGTGAGTATTTTTGTTTTTTTAGTATAACACAGTAGCACATTTTTTAAAATCTTATACCAATTGAGATCCCCAAAAATCTCTTACTCAAACAACAAAAATTAAAATAAAAAACGTAAAATTTCGTTATATTCTATGGTTTTTTTACACTTATTTTAGAAATTTCTACGAACTCGGCCAGATAATATATGACAAAAAGGCAGCCAAAAGCAAAACAAACAACTCTTCTTTACAAGCCGGTTTTATTTTATGACTCCTTCGCACAGTTTTAGCCACACAAAATCATCAAAAATACAATAAAGGACCAAAAATAACTTTCAATTGTATATTTATCGAAATTAAAAATGCTTTGCTTTTTTTAATGAAATAGATACAAAATAGAAATAAATAAAGGAAATGTTTGAGGCCCTTTGATTCTTTTATTGAGACATGTCTCAGCGAACGAAAAATAAAGACAACGTATTTCAGTTCCTTAAGAAAATTTTTCCAAAAAGCCGGTAATGTCCTTCTTAACTAATCTCCTTAAATTTTTATTTATTTTTGTGCATTATTTTCTTAAAACAGGTTTACTTATTGGTTTCGACATTTGAAAGTTGCCAAAAAGTGAAGATTTTACACCGAAACGAATGGCTTGGGACGCACTTAAAGTAGTTACAGAAAGAGTCAAAGGAAAAATTAAGATGACGAATGAAAAGTGAAAAATATTCTTATGTCATTCCAAGGAATCGTTGTACCATGATATTAAAACTTTACTTTTAAAATAAACAAGAATTTGATTAGCAAGGTAAAGGTTTCCACCAAGTAACCATCCCGATGGATGCGATGCTTGGGAAAGTATGTTGGTCTATCCATAAAAGATTCTCATACGAAAAAAAGGCTAGCGAAACAATCGGAGATATGTTTTCAGATGATGAGACTAACTCTGAAAGCGATGAATAAAGATCAATATATATTTTAACAGGTTTAAAGTGTCTTTATTTTTCATTCCTTGTATTGAAAATCATCATTTTTTCTAAGTATTTATTTTAAAATATTTGAAGTGTCCTTATATTTTTATTGACAGTTTATGTGTTTTGAGTAAGATGTTGCTGTTTTTTGATATCTCAAGGTAAAATTATTAGAACTAACTAAGAGCTGAACATTTGCCGAAAAGAGACAAGCAACATTTAGAATAGTTCACGAAATAACGTATGGGCAAAAAATATGGAAATTCGAAAAACATTAGGAAAAATATTTAAGCGATCATATTAATCTAAATTTGTATTTATTTAACACATATTAGGTTATGTTTAGTTTACAAAAAAATATTGGCTATGGCTACGGCATTGATATTTTCTTCCAAACTCACGAAACGATTTTGCGCTACGCCCCAATGTTTCCTTTTTTAATTTACCTCGAATTTTAAAATCTTGTAAGCGGCACTTCCGACCCGAACCAGGATTTCTTTCCATGCTTTTATTCTTTTCAATCATGCCTTTTGTTTTATTGATAAATGTCTTTTTAAGTCCCATCACTCTTATTCACAAAAATTTCTTATTGTAAGCTTAATGTGTACTTTAGTTATTAAACACTTTTTATTTTATTAACCATTAATAAGAATTTTTATTCACAAACGTCTAATAACGCAAAATTAACTATTAAACGATTTTAATAGTATTGTGGTTTTATGTTGGCAACATCATGTCGTATTATATGTCAATTTACGTTTAGTGATGCATACAACAATGAACCAAATACCTGAATAATGTATTTATAATTAAAAAAGAATAAATAAATCAGCAATAATATTATTTGGCGTAACTTAAATTATCATTATTTTATTATTATTTATTGTTTTATATCAGAAAAAATTTTAAGATAATAAAATAATGGTGTTTAACCTTTTTTTTATAAAATGATTCACTGAACGAGTACAAAAAAGTATCGAAATACCGAGCTTGGATTTAGTGTTTGTACATCACTATGTTATTTTGTTTATTAGTGGAACAAATTTGTAAATTTTTTATTTATTATTTTTATTTTCAAATCAATAAAACACAATGCTTTAATTATTAAAGAACAATTAATTAAATTATGATATTTTCTCTAATCTAAACATATTTTTCCCAAAAATAAATAGTTAATTTAGTATTTATTACCTGGAAACGTATCGTTTTCTTTAATTGCAATATTGTGCAAAACAGATAAAGTGATAACTAAAATTTTTGCATTTAAATAACTAATTCTAAGTCCATCTAACAAGCCACGAAAACGCTGCTTCCAAACCCCAAAATAATTTGGGCGTTATTGTATTCGATGCCATTTGCATTTTGTGGTCTTAAATAATGTAAACAACTACATATAGTTGTAATTTATACCTGGATTTACCTAACAAGCGTCCTCTTAAATCGCCATTTTTAAAACGTTGCTTGATAACTGATTTATTAAAGATTCGGCAATCATACGTATTGCCCCTTCATCTTGCTACTGAACCTAAAATGTGTTTCGTAAGTATCTAAAACTATTCGCCTCGTATACTTACCTCTCTTCGGCCCCAACAACGCAAAGCCGTCAAAACCTGTAACTTGGCTGAAGCTGCACAGCCTCTTTTATCTAATTCTTTCTCATGGCTCATTTTTGAGCCATTTCCTTATTAAACCTGTATCTTGAATTAAATAGATGATAAGGTAGTTGAAACGGATCACTTCTCCTATTAAAAGTTTTAACACGTTTTGCCATTTTGGGCAGGAGTATCTGAAACAATTTTCAGTCTTATGAAATAATTTCATTTATAGTTAAGTATGTTTCAAACACTTACCTATTGTAGAAATTAAATTGATTTTATTCGTTTTATTTTTTATTAATAGTTTTTCAGCAAAAAATTTTACGAAAAAAATGCTTTTCAAAACTTATTAAAGTTTTAAAGAAGGGTAATTGCTACATTAAATATTTGAAATTTATTAATGATTAATAACAGCGTAATAGTGCTATTAAGCATTTGTGAATACTACTTTGGCGATTGTTTCTTATTAACCTCTTATTAGCAGTTTAAAATTTTTGTGAATAAGACTGTAAGTCTTTAAAATGGTTGACAATCTCGATCTTTTTGGTCGGATTTTCACTACAAAATTTACATATTAGTTTACGTCGGTCTAATTCATTCAGCGGCATTTTTAAAACTAGTTGATAAAAAACACACATGCTTTTTTTAGTTATATTGAGTATGATTATACCGTTATATTTTATAATATTTTTGTTTTTGTAAATAGCAAGTACTCTTTGTAATACTGTGTTGTAAAATTTTGCCCATACGTTATAGACTTAAAATCAGTACAGGTTTTTGAAAATTGTACTAAAATCCACTCTCAGTCGCCAACTTCAAAAATATGTTAAAATAACAATAGCTAATAATTTAAAACCCAGCTACGCTTATTCTGCTAGATTTTAGTGCTGCACTGTGTAACGACCGCAAGTGAAGTTGTAGGGTAATAAATTTGTTTTTTCGTGATTTCATTTAAATTTTTTCTCCAACAAAGATATGATCATTTTATATGTAAGCTAATTTAAATAAAAACTAACTAAAATGGGATCAATCGTCCTGAAGAATTTTTTTTAATATTACTAATTTTCTAAAATTATTTGTTTATTTAGAACTTCTGTAGAATTAACCAAAAAGTTTGCTAGTTGCACAAAAGTCTACTTTTCTTCAATTCTGCACACAATTTTGCCGTATTTAGGTATTTTTTTTCAGTATAATTTACAAATATTTTAAAAACTTAAAATCATAAAATTCCAATTCAAAATTAAATTTAAGAAATTAATTAAAATTTTGCTAAACATTACTAGGTCTTTAAGAATACCCTGAAGATTTTTTTATAAACACTTAAAAGAAACTCACGATTAACGCCTTGTGGCCTGGAAGGATAAAAAATGTTTGTAAATTTTTGAGCTTAAAAGCTACAACTTCTACCCACCTCGATTGCTAATAATCAATTTTAAATAATTAAACATATTATTTTTTATAAGGTTTCATGCAGAAATAATTAAAATACCTTTTGTTTTATTTAACTTTTTTCAACAAAAAATGCTGTGTAATTTGTTTTTTTTTTTTATTTTTCTTAAACTATTAAACCCCAAAGAGCTTAAGCAAAACGTTTATAATATGTGCAACAGCACCCGCATAGACCAGAATATATTTCTTCTTTCATAAATGGATCTTTAAAATTCTTTAACAAATTATCTTGAAAACAAACCAATATTCCCAGGCTACACGTTAATACAAGTGCAACAAATAACAAAACCCTTAGAGCATTCATCACCAACAATTACTTGAATGATGGAGATGGAGCAATAAAGAAAATACAAAAAAAAAACATATATAAACAACCTTGAATCATTTTGTTTAAAACCCGAGATTATGTTAAAGTCTGTCTGCATGGTATGTTGGCTTTATACAAAAAGAAATAAAAAACACTTCGCTACAATACAAAATAGCTTCAAACAACAAACAAACATAATAAGAAAATGCATCATCAACATACTACCATCAACCCATTATCACATACCAAACGCACTTGCTGCTCACTGTTGGCCTTTCACATATTTCACAGGGAAAGAAAAACGGTTAGACGACCAGACATTTAAGGTATGTTGAGTAGGCTGAATTCTTGCTTTGCTAAAAATAAATAAATAAAATCGCACTCACAAAATATAAAAAAAAAATTTTTTTTTTTTGCTTAAGGCAAATTGAGTAAAAAAAAATCCAATAAAATTGTTGAACAAACTTTTTCAAAAGGATCATAGAGGGGTAATTTTATGCTTTTGAACATGAAGTGAATAGCCCTAAATGATCGATAAAGTGAAAAATCTTTTTTTAGTTTTAGAAAAACAAACGGCTACAAAATAAAATACTTTAAAGCTTTAAGCGAAACTAACGTAGAGATTTGAATTTTTAATAGCTTTGAAAGAAAGAATGATTCTGTTCCTTCAAAAGAGAACTAAATTAAGTTCGATGGTTAAAAAACATCTTTAAAATATTATGTTAACCCTTTAAAGTGCCATAATTTCTATGATGTTTTAAGCGAGAATAAATCGGAATAAATAGAAATTCTTTCATTGAAATATATTTTTTTAAATATTGCTGTAACAAATTTAAAAGTATTGAAGTTATCTTGCTCTGTTCTTTGAATCCGCCTCACGGCCGCGATTTATAATCAAACATTATTGTATGATTATATAAGAAAATGTGATGAAATATTTTGGTGCTCAGAAAAATCGCTAAAAAAATGTGTGTAAAGTTGTCGCGCTGCCTTATAAAAGAATTACAACTTAAACTGTAACTCTGATTGCACAAAAATTATTGTTTTAAAAAAACATTAAATAAAAACAAGCAAAACAGACGGACAGACCTGTCAAAAAATCCATCACATATATAAACTTTTAAATTTTTTACGTATCCAACGACTAAAAATGAGACTGAAAAACATCCTTAAGCACCATTAGTATTACAACAGATCGCCATGCTGCGGTAATAATTTTAGAGCTTTACAAATTCCACTGCAAAAAAAAAGTTATTACCGGATTTAAAAAAAAAAGAAGAATGTTATCAATTCGACTGAATGTTTCTTTTTTATATATCTGCCGCAAAACTCAGTCGTTTTTGATGCAATTTTGAAAATGTTTTCTTTATTTGAAAGGTGATACATATAGATTGGTCTCGTTTTCAAAAAAGTTCATAATCTCAAAAATTAAACCGTTTCCCCATACGTGTTTTTACGTGTGCTACGAACCGTCAAGAGCACCACTATAAAATTAAAAAAAAAAATTAAGTATCACTATAGCTCCTACTGGTAAAAAGAGATATCTGCGTTGGTGTTGAAAACTTATCAGGTAACTGATTTCGGTAAGAATACATGAAAGGGGATATTAGACGAACAAAATGCAGTAGGTTGTAAGAAAATCTATGCAGTGGTTGCAGAGATATTTGTGCTTGTGTTTAAAAGTTATCATGAAACTGATTTCGATAAAAATTGCATGAAAGCGTCATGCGACTCGCTCTTATTTGGAAACTTAAAACGATTTCTAAACAAAGCTTACACATTCTGAAAGAGGGATAGTAGGGAAACAAAAAATAAAGTGTGTACCCATAGGTAACGTAAGTTGACCTTTATTGGTCAATCTTTTGAATCGTTATAGAAAAAAGCCTGCCAATTAGACACAATGTCGATCGCTATGATCGTTATAGCAACAACAATTATAATTCAAAATTAAATATTAAAGGGTGCCCCAACAGTTCATTTAATTTGATGTATATGGCCATACTTAGAACAGTTGTAGAAAGACGCTTGAAATATGTAAGAACACGTATTGCTAACTCCGCTATAACAACAAGTATAAAATTTGGATATAGAAATTAAAGGGTATCCCAAAAGTTGATGGAATTTTATGTATGCAGCCAAATTTTTGAGCTGAAGCTTACAAGAGACCTACGTTGCTAAGTCCTGAATAAAACAAGTTTATAATTAGAATTTAGAAATTATAGGGTGCTCCCAAAAATAATGTTTTATGGCCATATCTTATAAACCGTTATAAACAAACACTTGAAAATATGACATAATGGCCACTACTTTGCTTTTAAGATAAGAAGTATAATTAGAAAAAGGGTATAACAAAAGTTGATGTAATTTGCTGTATAAGTCCAAACTCTCGAACCGTTATAGACTGACGATTGAGCCTGATTGGTAAGTCTACTACAATAGCAAGTATAAAACTTGAATCTAGAAATCAAAAGGTGCCCCTATAGTTGATTTTATTTAATGTGTATTGCCATACTGTTTAACATATGTAGACAGACGGTTAAAATTAACAAGCAGATGTAGTGCTAAGTCCGCTAAATCAAGTATAAATTTTTGAGATGGAATATAACGGTGTCCCAAGAGTTAGTGTAATTTGACGTCTATGCTCATACTATTAAACCGTTATAAAAAGAGAGAAGAAACCTCTTTTGCAGTAGGTTTTTTTTTTGATGTTTTATTTTACTAATTTAAATTAAAAATAGTCAAGTCAAATTATTATTGTAAATTATCTCTATAAGTGAGATTTTGCAAGGAAAGGTCCTAAGCTGATTTGTGAAATAGGTTTTTGTTTTATATACCACCATAAACTTGTTTTATTTAACTTTAAAGGACGAAACAACTTACGGTTATTGGCGTTAAAACCTTTAATAAATGTTAATATCTCTCTATATAAGATGGTTAATTTAAAATGCTGATGATAGTAAGGATAGGTATTTTTGTTGTTGTTTTTTTATACAGTTTTAGGCGTTATTATATACACCTGTTGCTAAAAGCTTATTTCTAAAGCCGTAAGCAAACTAAAATTAAAACAAGAGAGATACAAAAAAGCTCATAATCACGGAAAAAAATCAACAAATGTACAACAAATAATGAACATGAAAAAATCGTGCTTCATTTCGTTTTGGTTTAATAAAAATACAATCGAAGCATTTTACGAATTCCAAAATAAAGACTGGCATATTAATAAAGCTTTGGAACTACACGTTTATTCAAAGAGCCAAGAAGGATTCTTTTGAATTTTATTTCTATGATAAAAGCGGTATTTAATTTCTTTGTAATGCAGCAAGTTTTTATATGAAGGAGAAGAAGATGAAAACAAAATAAAAAATAAATGAAACAAAGCCTCCAATCAATGAGCATACAGGTTATTATGTTCACAGGCAGGCTTATACATATATTCGTACAATAGAGCTGATAGTTTTTTAAAATATTTGTATGCATTTTTTATCGAACAGGCGAAAAACAAGCAATAAAATGTATAAATGGTAAATTTATAGAAACGCGTTAAAACATCAATACAACAACTACCAACACACCAATGACTCACTCACTAGACTAATACTGTGCAGTTGTTTCTCTAACAAAAAACGTAAACATCAACAACATTAACATTAACAGCTTTTGCAATTACAGCAACAGCATCAACATCATTCACGTTTTACAATAACACCAATAAAAAGCACTTCATGCTGCCAATCAATCAATCACTCACTCACTCATTCACTCACTAACTCACTTAAATACAAACCAAAAATCTGTTACCATGTACAGGATCATCAACTAACTAAATATTGCGTTCATCTTAAAGTCATCTTCTCGGGGAGTTGCAATCATAGTTGAAATTGTTGTTAATACATTTACCCCAACACCAACGTGTGCTGTTCGCTTCACTTTTGTTACATGTTCTACTGGAGGCGAAAAAACATTTGCTGGAGTTTTTTTTATTTTCCAAAATTGTATGGGAATATCTGTTTCATTCATCTTACACATATACACTTTTGTATAATAGTAGATGATTTGTTATTATTGTTACGAGAGATGGTCAAGTGTAATGGTTTTGTCATGATGTTGCATTTAATGCTCGATTTTGTTATTGCTACGCTTACACCACCTTCTTTGTGGAAAAATAGTTAGACAGTTAAAAATGTATTAAGTTCTACAAAAGTTTCCATTTAACGTCTGATGAATTTTAAAATTTAAACACTTCGAATTTACAATTAAGCAACAGTTAATTTGAGATCGATAATTTTAATTTCTTTTTATTACCGAAAAAATTTCAATGGTATTTTGGTAATGGTAATGATAAAAACTAAGGGGATGTATCCATAATACGCAAATATATTTTACATATCTATTGAAGCGATAAACACTTTATAAAAATTTGCAGATTAACCGACTTCAAAAAAAGAAGCAGGTTATCAATTCGACTGAATGTTGTTTTTTATAAATTTGTGCCGCAGTCATTTCTGGATCGATTTAAAATTTTTTTTGTTTGCTTACAGATTGATCCCGTTTTAAATACAGTTCATAATCTTAAAATTTAAAGGGTATCCCCATACAACATATATGTTTTTTACGTGTACTATGATTCGTAAAGGGCACCCCTTTAAACTAAAAAAACATTGCGTGTAACTATAGTTGACAAAGATAAAAAGTAATACAAAAATAAAGCAAAAATTAATGGGTGTCCCCATAGTCGACGTAAATTGACCTATATGGGCCAATCTTATTTACTCAAATGCTTGCAAATTGGACAGAATGTCAACTGCTATGTCCGTTAGAGTAACAAGTATTAATATTCAAAATTATAAGTTAAAGAGTGTCCCAATAGTTCATTTAGAAGAAGATTATAATTAAAATTTAAAAATTAAGGGGTGTTTCCAAAAAAATGTTATTCACCTTTATCGCCGTATTTTTTTTGAACCGTTATCTACAAGTACTTGAAAATTAGACAGACTGTGCACTCTTTCTTTTAAGAAGAAGTATAAATATTTTATATTATAAATTAAAGGGTGTTACAATAGTTGATATAATTTAAAGTATTTGGCTAAACTGTTGAACCGTTATAGTCAGGCGATTTAAATTTGTAATGAACCAGATTGCTAAGTCTGCTACAACAGCAAGTATATAATTTGATTTTGGATATTAAAGGGTGGTTAATTTGCAGACAGATTATAGAAACTACATATATTAAGTATAAAGTTTAGAGATGGATTATAGAAATGCCCCAATAATTACTGTAATATGATATATGGACTCTTGAACCGTTATAGACAGACCGATGAAATCTGTTTTAAAGCCAATTTTTTTTTGCAAGAATTATTATATATATATATATATATATATATATATATATATATATATATATATATATATATATATATATATATATATATATATATATATATATATATATATTATGCAGAAAGCTGCTGCCCAACATACTTTCCATAGCCCTTCTGCAACCTTATGTCTTCTTTTCCTTGTGCCACTTTCTAAGATAAGAATTAGCCAAGTTTTTCGTAAACAATATAGATGCTGTTTCAGTATCATATTGATTGTTATGAGCTTAGCATGAACGTGCACTGTGCGCTGTACACAACTAAGGTAGATAGATGCGACAGATGAAGGACGTAGCGGTACAGAAAGTGCAGCATTACATTCTGCTAGCGTATATTTTTCTTGTTTTTCTTGAAAAAGTCCGCATACATTTGTAAAATAAATTTTCTTTCTAAAAAGATTTTTAGGAATTAAAATCAATGAACTAAAGTCAAAATAATTTCAATTCATTTACAATATTCACAGTTCAAATCCGAATTTAATAAAAATTAAAATATGTTTTAATGACAGCAGATTAGTAAAAATAAAATGAGATTGTGCTTTATAGCGTCTACAACATGTTATTTTATTTTTTTGTACACAATATCGCTTATCACCCTGTAAATTTTACTTTACCCCACAGCCATTCTACAAAAGCATTATCAGTTGATTTTAGTTTCTTCTAGTGATTTTTACTTTTGGATCTTAAAGCAATAATAATAAAAATAAAAAAAAGAAGAAAATTTAAACAAGTTGCGTAGGTTTTTCTTTAATTGTCGGCAATATTGTTTAGTTCTTATAATTCATATTGGTAATTATAAACTTGATTGTTATGCTGAGTATGATGTATAGTTTATGTTCATTGTTGGCAATTGTTGTTATATGAAAACTTTTTATTAAATATTATTTACTTTCTTAGGTGAGATTTTTTATCAACAAAAATAATCTGTTGAAATATTATGTTTCTTTTTTTAACGAAAGTGTTGTTTCTATCTTTTGATTAACTTTCAGCCAGAATGGCTTTCATTTAATTTTTTGCAATTAGTTACTAATGCGCCATTTATTTAAGATTGAATATTAAAATTTCTCAAAGACAATCAGACAAATGAAAATTATATCCTTAAAGTAAAAAATACGATAATGACGAATTGTCAACAGCCTGACTACAGAACAATTCTTGCTTAAGTCCTCTAAATTTAGTTTTGGTCAAATCTGTTTTCATTTGCATTACAGAGTTAAGTGAACGGAACTATTTTTAGAGTATTTTGTTTACCCATCCGATTTATAAAAAAATAAACAGATTTGAAGGCATCAAATTTCATTAACTATTGGGACACCCTTTTATTTTCAAATCTAATCTTTATACTTGTTCTTATAACGAACTTACCAATACAAGTTCTTTGTTCTATCCAATTTTCAAGCGTATATGTATAACGGTTCAAATATAGGCTTGTAAAATTTAATTTACCTCACCTTTGGGGATACCCTTTGATTTTAGGATTTATTTTTGTATTACTTTGTGCTATTGGGATTTATAGTGATACGCATTTTCTTTAATTTTAAGCTTGCACCGTTTACAATTAATAATGCACGTTAAAAACATGTATATTGTATGGGGACACTCTTTAGTTTTTAAAATTATGATCCGTTTTTAAAACGGGACAAATTTGTAACCATAACTTTTCAAATAAAAAAAACTTATGGAGGTCCAAACATTAAAAAAAGCAACGAACTGATTACCTCCTTCTTTCTTTGAAGTCGCTTGAAGAAGGTAAAGCTAAACAAAATTGTGAAAAATTTCAGTAGATGATCATAGAGTTAAGGTTAGTTATGTTTAAGATAATCATTAGTTGTTAATTAAAATAACAATGTCAAAACAACAATTTTTCGTGAACTAAATTTAACATTTAACTATTTTTACAGAAGGCTAAATATTATTACGTTTTTCACTTTTGAGTACGGATTCTTTTGATTGCAAATAACACTGTGGCTCATTGTTTTGTATTCAAACTTTATGGCTTTCTCTGACTATACTTTTTGATCCTACCGGTCTCCCGTATTTTGTAAACATGCGTTATTACTACAAACGCAGCCATCCACGCTACACCACAGTGTTACTCAGGTGAGACATGAACTACTCGATGCTACTTGTTTAGTAATCTTAACCAGCCACAGACATCCCCACTTCTCCTTTTATCCAAGCCAGCCATCTCCTTTAATCCAGTAGCCACAACACACGTCTGCCATACACTATTGTAGCGCTGTTACACTTCCCCGCGCTAACCGCTACCGTTCTTACATTTTGCATTATGAAGGGCTTCTTGACAATTATCTGTTGCTTTATATTAAATTGGGTGTCTCCACTAAATTATTTGCCATTTCTTCACACCATAATTGTCTTTTACCTCTCGCGAGGTTTGTACTGCTGTTTATTAATTTTTAATTTCTTTACAACAATTATTATTTTCTGTTGTACGCATGTCTGAACGCGGGATTGAACTCAGGAACTCCTGTTTTGCAGCACGCACCTTTACCAACGCAGCCATTGAGGCTGCTCAGCTTTTGTTAGCTAATTGTGGTTTTTAATCTATAAACACACTATTAGTTGAATTAGCTTATTCACTACGCTCATACGGAAACAACAGCAGGGGCTGCCAGATTTTTATTATTCGTAATATAATTATAACTGTAATGAAAAACTGAGCATTTTAAGAATCAGCATGTTGATTGTTGCTATAAAAAAATCAATGATTGACTAAAGCATCTCACTCTGAGGTAGTTCTTTCTTTTATATGTAATCGTTATGTGAACAGGAATTATTATTCGCAAATTGGTTCAGCTTAATTTGAGTACCTTGCACTGGTTTATTCACTATAAATTATAGTTTTAATCATCAAGAACTAATTTTTAAATGCCAATACTATTTTTGCGATAAGGAATTCGCCTCGCTAATGATTTCCACTGGATTTTGAAAAAAGAGACACTGGTTTAAATTCAAATACAAATTTATTCATCCAATGTTTCTTATATTAAAATTTTTAAAATTATTTATTACTTTTAATAGAAAAATAGTACAATTAAGTTGAGTAAAATCACTTTTTGGTATAGAAACCACAAGAGTTTAATTCTCAATAAAGAAACAAGATGGAGTCTTCACGCTAGCGCGGGTTGCGTTTACTCCAAATTTCAATAAATGACATTTACAAAAATGTGTTGAATTATCAAATGAGTTTGTAGCACTTTTTGTAGTGGCGGTAACACTATTATTAAATGGTTTCGAATTTAAAATATAAAGGGCTAAATAAAATGATTTATTGAAAGATTTAGATAGAGCTTTTACAAAATAACTTAACTTTGCCAGCATGGGTCAGATCATCACATAATAATAGAGGAAAAGACCAGCACATAGGACATTTAATCGTTGTCTATATATTGAATATTCTTATGCTTATAAAAAATGTATGAAACATCGAAAAGTTTTTTAATCGGGAAATCCGATTTTATTCGTAAATTAGTTGGTAATATTGGCTGCTCTATAATTTTTCTTTGCTAAATTTTTTTTTTATTTTTGTTTTTTTTTTTTTTGTTAAAAAATATTGACATTGTATTTTGTTTTAAATTTTAACCAATTACTTATCGATTACACGTCAAACTCGGTAAATTATATGTTCTTTTATTCGATTAAAATAGAACTACGATTAATTGAAGACCATAACTAAAGTAGTACAACACAAATACAAAAATCATGTGAAATAAAAATATATGTAAACCAACATGCGTACTTTGATTAAATATTTTTGGTTAATTTTTTTTTTTTTTAATTTTTTAGTTCATTTATCTTGGTCACGATTTGATTATCATTTAGGAAACAATATTTCGAATAAAAAAAAAATTCAAAATGTATTGTTTTAAATTAACAACAATGTTTATCGTATAAATATGCAAATTTCTTTAAAGAAGTTTTTGTCTCAGCCTTTGGTTTTAGTTGAGAAATGTACTAAATATTTACAAAATATCATCAGTAATAAACATTCGAACATATTTAAGTGTTTTTCTTTGTATCAAGGAATTTATATTGTTTTATATTAATATGTCTTAAATTTCGATAAAAAAAACCTTACTTTACCAATACATTTGCATATTTTTATACATGCATACATACATATATTTATTAAAACGGATAATAACTAAAGCATTTTATACTTTTATGCACAATAACTATTGATCGGCAATTTGATCTGTGGAAAATAACAAACCAAAAAAAATAAATAAATATAAATTGTTAAATGTTTGCACTGCGATCGAAAGGCAAATTTTTAGCTTCTTTTTCAGACAAAAAAAAAGAGGAAAATATTCAACATAACGACAACCCCTGCTGTGCACTTGTTTTAACCAAAAGTTCACTACAACTAAACAGCAGCAGCAGCAGCAACCAAAACAAAAAGTAAATAAATAAATAAAAAATGAAATAAAATAAAATAAAATGCAAACAACATAAGCTTTATTATGCTCCTGTTGCTTAAGACAAAAGGTTTTCTTATGAAAAAATATAAATATGCGTCGCAATTCTTTTTGAATTTTTTAACGTAAAATAAAGAACAATAATAATGTACTTTTGGCCCATTTTTTAGTACGTTTTATATGAAAAATTACTGGAGTTAAAATTTTTTATATACCTAAAAGGTTAGAATATTTAAATAGTAAATATATTGTCATCTAAAAAGTAAGACGTTACGAATACCTGATTTTATTCGGAGGTTTCTTCGAATCCCCAAAATAGATGTGCCTTAGCACATCTATATTGCTATAGTAAAAATTTACAGGCACTGTTAGTACACATAGAAAAAAGATTGGTAAAAATTCGATTGATGTCTTCAAAATTTAATTACTAATATAATTATTTGATTTTTAATATAAATAAATTATAATTTTAAGTTATTTTTAATATTAAAAGCTAACAAATTGTATTTGCATTCCAATGTTAGTTGTAACACCTCTTAAAAAATTATCCTGACCGATTTGTGTCTTTACTAAAATCTATTCTATTAAATGGATGATGCAACTAAATTTATTTAGCACATTACTACTAAAAACCAAATTTTGATAGTAACAGTCATAAAAATCGATTATGTCTTCTAAAATCGAAAAAGGTTTGACATAAAAAAAATAAATTTGTACACATTACAAAAAAAAAATTTGTTTTCAATATTTGAGTTTAAAAATACAAAGATATATTGTTAGTGGTGAAAAGTTCTCTAATATTGTTGAAAGGTAAGTACAAAATCAATCTCAGAAAAACGTTTGTAAATAAAAAAATTATAAAATGTTTAATACACTTTGCAGCAGCAAAATTTAAGTTATGGGACGGAAAGTTGAAGAAGCTATGTGGAAAAGAAGAATCATGATGAAAAGAAAGGAGTAGGATAAATTAGATGGGTCGAAATGTGAAACTTATAATGTAGAATCGTATTTCTATAAATAAGTTTTAAAATAAAAGTAAATATTAAAATATATTAATGTTTTATTTAATTCAACATAATACTTTATAGTCACCCAAGAATAATTTTTTTAAATAGTTGTGGGTACTATATTCATTTAGTTATTAGAAACGAATTCAAAATAATAATCACAACCGACGAAATTCGATTGGAAACAAATTCAGTTCTTAGAACGAATTTCTTTTCTCTGTGTAGTTAGGAAATCCGTTTAGCTGTTGCTATATACTTTATGATATGTTTTTTTGATAGAGTAGAACTTTAGGCAATAATACCTATTTAGTTACTTTCGTAACCGTGCAACATTCTTTAGGAAAGGGATAGATGAGGGATAAGACAGGTGGTGAAAGCATAACGATTGATATAGCCATTTTGATAGTTGTTTTACTTCGCCGACGAATATGCTATGAAGAAGTGCCGAGGAAGAAGGCTGCATGTTTAATGTTACTTCTGGATATATATTTATACCATTAAAAAGAAAAAAATTTTTTTTTTATTGCCGCCAGGGTTGACACTGGCCAATCAGGTTTTTAGTCAAAGTGCTTACCATCATGACTATAGCAGCCTCATGGCTATAATAAAAAAAAATTCAACATATATATCGAAAGGATTGTTTCATTTAGACATTAAACGGCAGCTATTTTTTTAAATCACATCTGCTTTCATAAAATTCTGATTCTGGGTTAGAAATGGTATTAGAGATTTAAAGGTTTAAACATAATCAATACGTGTTTTTGCTCCAGTTGTAAACCTTTCGATTTGCAAGTGCTAACACCGTGTTTTATTTGTTTGACTTAATCTGGGGCCAAATTGCGGCATTCGATATTTACATTTAAGTTCTATGGAAATTTCGATCGATATCGAATGCCGTAATTTGCCCCCTGGCCTTTAACTGCGATCAATCTGCTTGCCAAAAGTTTTTATTACTTATAAAAAATAAAAACAATTGGAAACTTTTAAAATCAGAAAAAAAAGAAGTTCGACTGTAAAAAACTGATACTCATCCATAGTGGTATATTTTTAAGTCGTAAAAAAGAACACAATTCTAAAGATTTACTTGTTTTCACATTGAAGGTTTTTACAATTATTTATACAATTTTGTGTAATAATTATTTCTTGTGACATTAATAATTCTATAAAAACGAAAAACCATTTTTTTATATTTTATGTCCAGAAAAAGTGTATGAATTCGTAAAAAAAAGTTAATTTCTCAGAACAGAAAAAAATAGTAAATGAACTAAAAGTTATTACAACGTACCAGCTTAAAAAACCTTCAACTGCCATCCTTCTCTCAGTTTTTTTTCTCAGCAACAAAATTTTGAACCTTTCCGATTTAATTGATGTTTCGAGTTCCAATACACTTTCAGGGAACAATTGCTTAAAAATGTTCGATTTAAAGTAAGAAAAGGTACCATTTTTTTTATAGTTAAAGTACCGATTCATATTTAGCAAAGCACATCCCCTGTTGCTGATAGTTTATTGAATGGCAAATATTTCGTTCTGTATATCTGTAAATATGTTTTTTTTTTTACATTTTTGTCGGCTAAAGGCTGCGTAAATTTCTGTTAAAGCGCAAAAATTCACAGGAAGTGAAATCCAGCATTGATCGTATGAAACAAAACCAAAATAAAAAAGAACAAAAAACGACAAAAAACAAATATTCAGAAAAGATTGTCATCGTATGAAAAATGTAAAAACGTTTGCAATTTGACACATTTTTCGAAAGCTTATAAACTGTGTTGTAGTTTGGTTTTATACTCGTGTTATTATTTTCAGTTAAAGGAAAAAAACAATTTTAAAAGTTTCTGAATATAAATATACAAATGAAAGAGTGGTTTTATTTATGAAAATAAAAAGTTTGTTTTAAGTTTTTTTTTTTTTGATATTTTTAAAAGTCGTTCTGTAAAACCATACGTTAAAATCTGCAATCTGCTTGCAAAAGAAGAAGTTATGTTGTTTCAAAATCACATAAAGTAAAATTTTAATTCTTTCACTTTTCACGTTTAAAAATTGAAAGCATGGAATATTTTAATAAATTATTGTGTATTTTTTTTTCATGCGATATGATATGGATTTTTCGCTTTTTTTTTTTAATTTTATTAAAAGCTTTTTGAAGTTTACTAATAACCCAACATTAAGCAGATAAACACTGGCAAGAAATTCAATATTAATTATATTCAATTTGAGTTCTTTGATAACAGGTAGTCAGTATTTTACAGACATGTGTAATTGTGTATATCTAAATACTTCTTTGTGTTGAGTTTAAAGGAATTTTATTTCTATAAAATATTATTTCACCATTAAAACTTTAGATTGTGTTTGATATTTTGAAATATTTTAAATTATTAAACAAATAATAATTTTGGAAAAATTATTTTCCTTAGAATATTTGAAACAAAAATTACATTCAATACATTACATTTAATAAATTAATTAATTAATTTAAAATTTTTTAAATTGCTAACGAATTCCAGGCATTTAAAATTATGCGGCTATAAAGTTTGGTCGAAGTCAGTACTCTAAAAAAGATCGATTTTCTAAACATGTACAATTCATCCTAATGTACACGCGTATATCAAACTGGCCCCACAGTTTGATCCATACAGTATTCAATGCCTACGTCAAGATTTTTTAATAAAAACACATGCGTGTAAGAGATCAATATCTTATTGGTGTATTAATAAAATAATTTACAGATACTTTACGTCCTTGGGGTAATTAAAAAAAAATTATTGTGATTACTACAAAAACTGTTGATAAAGTTAACAACAGTTTTCAATAGGTGCAGTACAGGTTGTTAGATCATGGTTTACTGCAACGGATATCTCACAAGCTATAAGGAGCATTGGGTCTTAAAGAAATCTTTCCATCTGGATCTGGAACATCGCTAATGTTTTTTTTTTCATTCGCTTTGATTTTAGTTTTGTCTACGTCATGTTGGGCTAGCCGTTCTTTTCTACGGCTGCCTCGAGAATCGTTCTCGATTGCTGGCAATATCATTGGAAATGAACTGGTGTGATCAATCCATTTCCATTGGATTTGATAAATATTGTGTGGGTAGCGTTGTAGCCATCGCCAGAAGTTGTTGCAGTTGCACGTTTATATCAGACTACCGGTGTGATAGAAGCCAAATGTATAAACATACTGAAGATCATTTAACTAATAAAGAAGCCTCTACTCAAAACATCTATTACCTGACATAGCATAGCTGATGACTATACGCAATACAATGTTAAATAAAATTCATGACATTATGCAACCATGCCGTCATCCTGTACCAACAGAACCTGCGGACAAATAAATTAGTGCTGTCCCTTTTATTCATTAAAACAGTGGTACCAGTTTACATATTTGCAAGAAGGCAAGATCTGGACTTAAAACACAGCACCTTTTAAAGAACCGAAGCGATATTACTGGCGCCAAAGAAACTAACACGACTAAGTGGCAGGTAAGGTAGACTTCGGATGGAAATGGATCGAGCTATTGCCTAATGCAAAAGTGTGACTGACAGGCGGCATGGTTACGAGGATTTTTCTCCCACGATCCCCAACACGAAAGAAATATATTTAGACGTTGAGAAACCAACAAAGGCAAGAAGCTAAGAAAAAAATTTGCATTGTTAAAAAGATTTCGGCTTAAGTTAATGTTTTTTAAATCTAAAAACTCTTTTTTGTTTTTTTTTTAAAGATAAATAACACTGTTCTGCAACAAAAAACTTTTCTCCCCTCCCTTGAACAATTTTGCCTGTTTCTCATGTTTTCAGGTGTGCTGCGTCCGAATCTAAACTGAAAAATTCTATAACCCTCTGATTTTGAGAGAAAAGAGGAGAAACTTGGAAAAAATAAAAAATTGTATTTGAAAATTATTGTGATTGTGGTCATCCAAAAATAGCAATCGGTCACGTGATTTTTAGGTATGGCGAGAACCATGGGAACTGCAAATGGTATTGACTTATGTGTCCCATTTAGCCAACCAGTCAGAGAACGTGAGCATGAAATACAGCATATTTAATGAGCCCAGGATTTGTCCTGATCACTTACTTTACATCCAAAGTATAACTCGTATGCCTTCTTTACCAGCGGAATCAGAGGTTTCTGAGTGGACTTGAATGTGACTTCACCACAAACATAGCAAAAAGAATTAGGCTTATTTATACACTGTCGTGACATTGCACAGAGAAAAAGTAAACTGTTCCCAAAACAGTGATAGCACAACTGAATATCCAACTAAGTGCGTTTGGGGAAGGCCTCAAGAGTACTGATCAAATCCCATAAGAAAATAGTGACAAGAGAGGGGCTGAGTAGGAGGGGTGATTTGAGGTATGAGGGTGAAGGGGGACAGGTAAGGATTTGAATGAAAAAGATACCACCATAAAAAACTTTAAGCCATATTTCTTAAACCACTTGTTATATTCCCATCAAATTTTTTTTTTCGTTCAAATATACTTCATTGCGCTCAAAATCATCGGGCTTTTGAATTTTTTTCACTATGTTTTGATGCCAAAAAAATTCGTCAAATTTACAAAAAACTCACATTTTTGGATAAAAACTAGAATTTCTCAAGAAACTGTGCGTGATAGGCAGAATCTGACTTCAAATTCGTGTTCAGAACATTTGAAAACAGTAAGAAAGCATGTTTTGGTTTGAAGGAGGATTTTCGTGCAGAACAGTGTAATTATACAAATGTATGCTGATGTTTTCCAAAGAAAACAAGAAAACTTAGATACCAGAAGAATGTATTATCTGGATCGTTACATCCTTCATCAGGTTTCTTTACATCTATCTAAATAAGGTTGTGTACATTGTAAACATCATCTATTAAACCAACTAACTTTCTAAATAAGAATACGAGAAGTATTCATATCAATAATAATTTGGTTAGATTAAATCCACACACACACACCAAAGTATTTCTTCGCTGTTGTCTTTGTAACTCGTCTTTTACATTTTTTTTTGTTTTGCTAAATTAAGAATTGCCTGCATTATTAGATTCCTTAGTTATTTCTTGTCCGCTTTTTATCACAGGAAAAAATATTTGTAAAATTAAAATCTTTAGATCTGAATTAAAACATTCCTCTATCCAAAAAGTCAACTTTGACAAATGGTGAAAAAAACTACTTTTTAATGTAAACTGCCAAATTTAAAATTTTTGTCTAAATTTCCAGCGTCGATTATAACAAAAAAAAAATTTTTTTTTTTTATATCATTATTTCTTTAGAGGTCATATTTGACATTATGAGTACATGTTCAAAAATGCAAAGTCCATTAAAATTTCTCTTTTATTGTTATTAATTAGAAAGAAAATAAAATCTATTGTAAAATCACAAACAATATTTCCTAAATTAACATATTCGGTTACGCCTGTCCCTTTAAATGCAACAGGTTATCATGCAACCAGCTACACAAAATGAGATAAAATACGAAATTAATGCCAGACACTTGTATAAAGTGCCTACATTCATAAAAACATAAAGATATAAGCAGATACTAAACACAAACATCTTACATCTTATTGGTGTGAGTGCAAGTAAAAAAATCCAACAATTGATTGATTACTACAATAAATAGCCACAACTGCAACAACAATTTTTAAAGAGTTAAAAGTTTTATTGCTTTTAAAGAAAAAAAAAGTTTATGGGATGCATTATAACGCAAGCAATAAGTCATACAAGAAATTCTTTCAAATTAAACATGATTTCAATGAATTTCTTAACAACCAAAATAACAAAAATTGACATGCAGACAAATGTACAGAGGAGTATGTGTTTGTTTAGAAAGAGTTACATACAATTTATTTGTATCGACAAGGAAGGAAAGTTTTATTTTCTCCTACAATACAATATATTATTTATTTAAAACATACATTTCTTTTTTTTCTCGTTTTTGAGTTGCCAAGAAATCGAAGGTGTTTTCTTTAGATACGCATTTCAATTGCCATGTCAAAGATAATTTATGAAATTGTTTTAAAGAAAAAAATTTGTTTATAAGATCAGATGAAATGAAAGCTTATTAAGGTGGAGTTTTAAAACACCTTGATGCATTAACCTACAATTTGTCTGTTATACATACTTACATACAAACATATAAACATACATTCTTTTAATACTACGACCATTTGTCACATTATTTATTATAAAAATAAATTGAGAAAGTGTTTTTGGAAATCATGCTGTAAAATTCAATAAATATTATTTTTATTTATTTATCAGTTTTTTTGTTTATTTATTTATTTATTTTTTGCTGTTTTAAAGGCTCGTGCTTCACCTTTTAACTTGCAATAAACAACCGCAGCAGTGTAGAGTTTACATGTTAAGCCATAATTTTTGTTCATAATTTGTCTCTTATATCTAACAAGAAGTAGCTTAAACTACTACTGCAGCCATAACTTTTTGTTAATATATATGCAATAAAAAAAATCCTACTATTAATTTGACAACAATTCACTCAAGCTTAATTTCAAACTCATGAAAAAAGTCCAGAAATAATAATCTTTATTAGCAAAATGGAGAAGGATTCCCTATAATAATATAAATTTTTTTTATTATTTTTGCTCAATGAAATTTTTAAATTTGATTAATTATGCAATAAATTAAATCAAAAGACTTAAAAACATACGTTTTTTACATTTATTTCAATGCAGCAATTTTGGCTAGTAAGTTTGTTGTTGTTGCCTTACTAAAATAGAAAATCCTTTCAGAGTTTTATTTTTAAAATACGAGCGTCCGCCGATAAGGTATACTACTTTGTTTATTTCATTGTAATCCTAGCTGCATGCGATGTGCCACCGTCTTGTAGATACTACATGTTTATCATGCTCAAAGCATGCGGGTTAGGCGTTAAAGAGTTTTCAATCACGGCCCTATTTACAGGTGACTAATGAATAATTGAGGGTTTTCCATTGCCCAGAACCGACTATTATGTTTATTCACATATCCATCCAATTAAAAATGTGCCTTGTCACTCATTATGATTCATTATAAACGGCAGCGTAAATTGTCTTGTGAAAGAAGCTTTTGTTTTCACTGAATCTTAAATTTAAAAAAATGCATAATTGTGGCCAAAGTTATTCTTTGAAAACCAAGCTCTTGAGCATGGCATAGAATTGAGGTTAATAAATTGTTTCGAATACGTTCTTGGGCAGCAGTAATGTTTTCAGCCGATCTTACAGTAGGTTGTGATACATGCTTAAGCCTATCACCTACAGACCCTCTTTCTTTGAAATCATTCACTACACGATAAAAAGTGCGTTTTGTTGGCGCGTTGTTGCTTCCAAAATTTTCACGTCACTTTCTTATCGTCACAGGAATGATGATTGATTGTGATAAAAGGTTTTAATGATTAAAGCACATTGGTTTATCGAATCTTTTTTCATAATAAATTTGTCACATGCCTACTTCACGACTGCCAAATATAAACTGTCAAGGCTAATGCTTACCAAAACGGCGGTAAAACAAAATTTATACCTTATACACCCTGTATTATGCTTTTATTGTAATTTTTTATTTTTTTTTTTTTATTTCTACAGTAAAAAACGTTTTAGATTTTCCATAGCATCGTTTAATGCAATTAAGGCATTAAAGGATTTAAAAATATACTGAAAACCGCAAAGAGTTACTTTTTTGTGAGAATAGAAATCTAATCAGCTCTTTTGAGGATAACCAAATGATTTCTTTTATTTCTCCAATTTTAAAGTCATACAACTTATATTCAAAATCAAATATCTGCATGATCCTTCATATAGTATTTTACTTTTAGGAAATATAGTTAGTAGGAGTTTTTTCTACCGGAAACCAAAACCAGACGATCGTAAAAGTTAGGTCATGAAAGATCTGAAATGTTTTTTACCGTAATTAAAAAATAATCTGGCAGAGATGATGCTAACTAATTACTATTTATTATAATTTTTATATAATCTCTCGAGAATTACAAAATAAAAAAATACAAGGTAGGAATGGCTATGGTAAGAAATTATTCTAATGTGAACCAGGATTTTATTTTAATTCAAATTTTTTTAACAACTGTGTCTTTAATAGATATTTTAACATCACATCCTAGACAACCTTGAGTCTGCCCCAAATTTAGGGCTATATGTGATGCGTGTATTCTTCTACTTCCTTCTTTTATTTTTGGAATCATATCTCGATCACTATTTTTTCTACATAAATGATCAAGCGATGATATATAATAATTTAATGATAGTTCTATCGTAATTTAATTTACTATATGTCTTTCTCAAATGGATATTTATTGGCAGACATAACTGCATGGGATAATTTTTATTCCATCCTGCCCTTCCTGTATATACGTAAAAGCCATCTTTTAATACTCCAATAAATTTAAAAAGCAATATTTTTTAAATCTAGAGACCGAAAATTCACTAGCAATTTACTTAAGTAAAACCAAAATATCAGTTTGATTTTATAAATAATTTTCGTGGAAAAATCAATGATAAAGAAAAGACATCTTTACCTTTTGGTTGTTTTAATATTAAACAAAGAGAATAACTCCGTCGTTAGCAAGAAGTGCAGCCAAAGATTTGCAGGTCATTCATCTGCAAGGGGTGTTGGGGGCATAAGTCAAACGAAGAGAAATGTACGCTTTAAAATAACACCCCCAATCCACATTATAATAATATACACCAGTAACGCATCACCGACAGGTAGGTTGGCTATTAGCATTCGGACTTGGATATCTAAGCTTTCATAGAGACTAAACTTTGTAATGTGAGTTCTATGCAGCTGGACACAATGTCCAATCTAATGATGTAAATAGAAAAAACATTGCCCATAAAAAAAGTTATAGAAGCAAACTTCAGATGGAATGGTTAATCTTAAAGCTTGCTCCAATCAAGAATGATGCTTCAGGATACGTGAACACTCGTTCGGCTAGGAGCACAAATAAAAGTTCCTTTTTACGGCTTGGATATCAATTATGCATGAGAAAAAAAGGAACGCCAAAATTGCCTGTATATGATTGTGCATTAAAAGTACTCGGAAAGTAATCAAAGTGCTAAAATAGTTTAGGACTGTAACAAGGAGAGATCGAACTTTGTTTATTGTGGAACAATTAGTTTAGTCGTATACCTTTCATATAGTCGAAAAGACATTGAGAATATAAGGTCAACCAAGGAGTAACAGCCAGTACTGTGCAAATTTGCAGATTCGGTCCAGCAGGGACTAGCATTGACAGATCCTTGTTAAACATGAATGCCATGAATAAGAAGTGAAAAAAGAAGCCGACGATAACAAATTACGAGTCTAGAGAAAAAGTAGTAGTGCTTTGCTGCAGTATTTTCGAGGAATACTAATTATACTTCCAATGCCTTTTTCACTGAAATCATAAAAATTTTATATTTTATTTTGAGGGTAAATTATATTCAATCCAGAAATGATTTTTGATGGTAAAACCCAAAGGGATTTTAATTTGTTTCTAATCTAAGGTTATTGCTACTTACATAGTCTTTTAGCACCAATCGATTTAGAGCCCCATTTTTACAAAATTACACAAAGAGAACCATGTAGGGGCAATGCAATTTCAAAAAATTTACCCACAAATTAATTTACTTCTGCTTGGCTTCTTCCCTAATCCGCACAAATGCTTCAGTAAACACCGAAATAAAATTTTAGCAGCAAATTGGTATCAAACGTGATTGTTAAATAATGCAGCAGTATTTACTTTAGTATTTAAGTTGGCTTCAAGAAAAGGATTGTTTCTAATATTACGTGACCAATAATTGCAATAATTCCGCTAACACGATTTACATTTTCTCTAAATAGTAAAAATTTTATAAAAAAAAAAAATAAGTCACAAACTAAATAAAAACTGTTTACTAAAAGTTTTACAGGTGTCTTTTGAATAATTTTTTA
The DNA here is from genome assembly GCA_916610165.2 of Gymnosoma rotundatum. NCBI lineage: Eukaryota > Metazoa > Arthropoda > Insecta > Diptera > Tachinidae > Gymnosoma > Gymnosoma rotundatum. Next base: position 119,923,162 of record OU744337.1, on the reverse strand, counting down.
TATGGTAACATTTGTCTTTGTACTATTAACAACTTTGTGTCAATGACAGTTCAAAATTTAACCTTTTTGTGAGTTCGCCGCAACAATTCTTTAGCAGTTGAAAATATGTACCAGAAACAGAAAAATTTTTAAAGTCAATAATACAGATTTTTGGTTTATTTGTTTATAATTGTTGTTGATTTTGTTTAAATTGTTGCAAAGTGTTTTTTTTTTTTTTTTTTTTTTTTTGGTTGGTTCATTGGCTTTATTTTTCTGTTGCTTTGGGCCAACGTTTATGCATGTAAACACTCTGCGTTTATATGCCTGTCTGCTTGCGAATGAATATTTACTTTATTTTTGTAAAGATTTTTTTTTGGAGTTTTTTATGTGGTTTGTCATTTATGCAAATCGTGACTTTGTTACGTTTTACGGTAGTACATGCCACCAATATAATAGTCTTTCAATCACTCACCCAATCATTCATTCACTCAGTAACTTATTCTGTCACAACTTGTATTTCTGCTAATTTTTTTTTTTTTTTTTTTTTTTTTTTGTAGTTTTTATAGTGTATCTAGTGATTTGTACGAGTGCATGTATCAATGTGTATGCATAACTGCATATGTGTTTGTGGGGTTATGTGCCTTTGTTTGTTTTATTGTCAAACTTGTCTGGCTGTTTTATTTTGTTTTGCATATTATTAATAAGGATTTATTGTCAGAAAATTTTGATTTGGTTTCGGACAAGTTTGTCAGTTGGAGATGAGAGAACCATATTTCATAACTGTGAAATTTAAGAACAGTAAAAAGTTGTAATTTAATTAAAACATTGTTAAACTAAGATTATAATTAATTATCCTTTACAATATTTATTTAAAATCTATAAAATTGGATACCGTAATAATTTACATTCCATTTGTATTTAATATTAAATTGATATTCTTAAACAAAATTGTGTACTGTGGCATGAATTTGAAAGCAAAGTTATTAACTAAGAAAACAAAACCAATTTACGGAAGAGTTTAAATTAGTTTCCATTTCCCGATTAACCGTGATGGCCAAAGATCAGTCTATTGGTTTTTGTTTTCAAATTGTTTGCTTTGATTAACGGTGATTACCTCTATTATCCGCGATGGCAGAATCTTTTAATTAACTTTAAATTCATACATACAATATACAATAAACATTAAATTCGGAGAATTCTATTGTTTGCCTACAATGAGGCAGAAGCAATAACTGTTTTTAATAATTAAAATATTAAAAAAACTGCATGCTCAAGACTGTTATTCGATTCACCGTGAAAATCGATTATCTGCTAAGCTAGTTGTCCCGACCGTGACGAATAATCAAGGCCCAACGGTATGTCTGAAATATTTTGGCAAGTTAACCGGTGCATGGTATGAAAAGCGAGAACAAATTGCATAAACTAAGCATTCAGATAATGATTTTAACTTAAATAGAAATATTTTATTGTTTAAATGCTAGACTTGAAACTCTCATGGTGTAATTAAGTTTAAATAAAATGCTTTAAATATATTGCATCAGTTAAATTAACAGAGGATTGACACAATAATAAAAAAACCTGTAGAAAATCCTGAGTTATTTGGCAACATACAACAATAATATATCGCTGGTCTCATATAGAAAGGCCCTAACTCGTATATTTGTAACTTTACAGGAGAAGGTAAAAACATAATAGAAACTGTATTTACCACAATGTAATATTGTATTAAAATTTTGTGAAGAGATGTATCTGCGGAAAATCTATTGAAAGTAGGAAAAAACTCAATTTTGTAAAAATTCGAGTTAGCGCCTTTCTACACGGAACCAGCGATATGTATATAATGAATATAGAAAAATTAGCATTAGTATTTTTACTAAATATTTTTTTAATAGATGAGGATGTTTATATACAGTTTAATAAACTGTCGGTTGAAGTGTAATACTGTGCTTAGCCTTTTACATCTGTTGCTTAAAATTCATGTAATACTACCGAAAATTTGTCTATAATAAAAGTATGATATAGTGAACGGAATAACTTGAAGTTCTCGCTGCCCAGTTAGCTATTTAGAAGAATTATGTTTTTTTCTTTATAAAGTAACTAGCGGATCCCGGCGTGCTACGCTACGCATGAATATTGACATTGAATACCGTGTGTATGTTTTTTTTTATATGGACAAACTCACTAACGCGCGGAACGATTTCGTGCAAACTTTAGATTAACCATCTACATCCATCTACACGACAATACGAACTAATCCTAAAATCGATTTCGGTTCGACCGACCATGGTTATGGAGAAACCTATAAATCTACTAGAGACATTAAAGTAAGCTATTAAACTGTAAAAATAGATGTGACAAAAATTTTTTGAAACATTACATTACCCATTAGTACGAAACGAAGAAAATATATTTTTCTTGTATCTAGAGAACTATAGCACCTTGCGTTCAAGTGTATCAGGCTAAAACCTGTATCAAGGTAAAAACTGAAAAACTGTATCAAGCTAAAACCTGACGCAGCTACTAAAGTAAAATTAACGACTCAAGCAAGGTAATATATTTTCTTGGATAATGAATATTTATTGGAACTATAGTTTGTCTTGTGGTTCAAATTTGTCCAAGTTTATTATTGTACACTTTTTTCGTTATTTATTTATACATTAATGTTTTAAATATATGTAAATGTGTAGTAGCAGCAAATTAAGGGGTCATTTATTTCTTAAATACTGAACCGATTTAAAGGGGATAAAGACAGAGCACTTAAGTTCGACAATATTTACAAATATGTGAAAAAATAAACAATATCGGTTGAGAAAATCAACAAATAATATTAAATAAAATGTCTTATATATTTTTGTGAATAACAATGAGGAAGTATGTTGATCTTGCGAAATTTTAATTAAGGATCAGTCCCTCAAAATTGTAAAATTTCTCTTACGAAAAGCATTTTTGTGAGTATCGATAAAACACCAAATCACAAATTCACTAAATACTAGAAAAGAAGCGACAAAAGGTACGTTGTTATAAATAAAAAGATGTTTTTCATAAAGAAAAATTATTTTAAAAAATTTCCCATATTGAGGAACTCTTTCCGCTTTATTACAGAATGGACTGTTAATATGATGAAAATTAAGTTAAATTGAAGAAAATATGGTTAAATATAATAAATAATAAACTGAAAGATATTCTTATAAGAAAAAATCTTTAGTTTAATCTGAAAAAAAAAACAATTCTCAATTTTATTTGCAGTTATGCTCGAGTTTTCGTTAAATGATTTTCTATCATTAATTTGTAAAATTTCTAGTTCCTAATTAAAGTAAAGTACTGCAAAAACAGTTTTAATGTCTTAAAAATTTATAGAGTACATCAAAATAACCGCAATAATATTAAAATTACTGTCTAACTTCAAGGACTTTAAATTATAAAAGTTGTCAATTTGAAAAATGAAGTTGAGAAAGAAGTCAATTGTTTTTTTCTTTTTTTTTTTTTTTTTTTTTGCTTTATATGTGTCTTAAAATTTTTTTTGGAGAATACAGGTTTTCTACGAGCCTTTTTTAGTTTTAAAAACCCATTTCCAAGTTTACTAAAATTATTTATTTAAAGTCTACAAAATTTCTTCAAGACAACAAGTCTGACGTGAAACATTTAGTAAAATAAAGGAAGATTAAGTCAAATCAAGGGATATATTTATGCTTGTATTTCCTTTTAGGCTGTAAGTTTAACTAATTGCATGTATTGTTTATCTTACGAATTTACTAAATTTTAGTTAATTTAACACATTTTTTTAAGTACGTTTTTTTCTTTTTCAAATCAACAGATTTTATTAAACATTTTTTTTAAAAAACAAAAGTATTCTGTTAATTTGTATAAATTGTGTATAGATAGACTGTATAAAAATTTCCTTGATTTAACAAATTTTTAACATTATAAAATTCTTTTTAAGCCAATATCTTACTTAGAAATACCAAGACTGCCTCAATATAATACAACACAAAACAATACTATTTTCGCAGTTGAAATGTGTTTTGCGTGACCCTGAAAGCTTTACAGATTTTCCAATAATCTGCTGTTTGCTTATGATAAATCACCTATCATATTGTGAGAGCTATATTTTGGGCTCTTTCTGACCGAAAGTCGGAAAAAAGCTGTTGAAACGTTGGGGAAAAGATGAAACAATTTTTTTATTTGCATCAATTTGAAAATCTGAGCATTAAGAGCCAAAAATATAAAACTTAATTGATTTTTGTTATTTTAAATATAATTTTTGGGCACATATTTTTTATTATAAACATTCTTGCTTAAAAACATGCTAAATTACCATTGGGTTAGTAATATTTGCCGTTAGCCAAAAACCAAAAATTGTAAAAAAGTGTTGTTACCAAATAATGTCAACATATTGCCAACAGGAATAATACAAGTACAACTTACAATATTTAACAAAACGATTTAAAAAAAAAACTTAAAGAAAAAAAGATATTTGTCATAAAAAAGCGATACATATTTATACCTTTTAAATATTTTTGACAAACAACAACAACAACAACTCCGTTGTCAACCTAAGGACCCTTTGATTTTTCTTTTACAGGTTGTTAAACACACTCAAGTGTAGGTCCAAAAAAAAGGAGCCAACCATCTAGTAAACGTATGAGTAAGTGAGATCAAACAGAAAGCAAACGATATTTGCCGCCAAAGTCGATGTTGCTGTAGAATATTACTGCCACAATACATGGCAACTAAACAACGGTACACTAATATATTGTTACACAGTTATGAATGTTGTTGCATGTTCATGTAAATTTTATACAAAACATTTAACATGTTCTAATTTTTATGTTTCATTTGCTTTATAGTTTTATGTAACCCATATACAAAAAACAATAACAACAACAAAGCCAAATGAAAAATTATGATTTTTATTAAAGTTTTAAAACTTTGGCATAGAGTTTGCTTCAGTGCTTTTTATAAAGAAAAAGACGGCTTTATTTACACACACACTTAAAATGTGTTTAATGCAAACCAATCACGTCAGTTCTGTTTTTTCTTTTGCTGTTTTGTCTTACTAATTTGAACAGGCCTTTATAAACTGAAACATTGCCAACTATGTAGGAGAAAATCTCTATAAAAGAGAAATGTTATAAAACGCATATAAATTGTTTGCAAATTCAAATTGCGTTTACATAGTTCAAATACGATCAATACGCCCGATTTTATTACTCATTTTGTTGTTCTTGTTGTTTAAACACTGATTCAACTTTGTTCAAAAGCATGCGACAAGGAAAAAATTAGCGTTATGCATCACAGTTTCCATTAGAATTTTTTATAACTCTACACTTCACAAATTGGATTTTTTAGCTAATTTTTAATTAAACATAAACGAAATTGTTAAAATTAATGGAAGCAAAATTAATCAAACATATTAACAATCATTTATTTTAATACTTATAACCAAATGAATAATTTTGAATAATACATGGGTCTATTAGCTCCGAAAAAAACTTTGGTTTGTGGCGAGTTCCTCTAACCAAATTACTATTGATTACTTATCAAGATTGTTCGTGTTCTTATCCACCTATTAAAAGGTTTATTTATTTAAGGATTGTAAATGTATTAAATATTTAATTTACATATTTTTTTTTTCATTCAAAGCATTTTTACTTCTTCTTTCTTAATTAAATATTTTATTGATTTAATTAGTTATTTAATTAGCAAAATGTTGTATTCATGTTTCAATTAAATGTATAATTGAATCAATTAAAAACTTTAACAAAGTTTTTTCTTTAAATAAACTTTTTTCTATGGAAAAGAATAAGATGTTAGTTGTAAAGAATGCTGAAAACATATGTAGGTGGCGATCCAAAAAATGCAATGCATCCTGCTAGTGTCTAGTTTTTCCTCGTTTCTTTAAAATAATCACAAAGCCTGTGAAGAGTTTAAACTTCAGCCGCCTTAAAACTATTTATTTGAGTTGTAACGAAAATGCGGACTTTTCTCAGAGGAACTACGCTGTAGAGTAGATTCACATATAGTATAGTATTGGAGCTATACATATATGATATGCATTATAGAATATATCGAAACTGTGTTGCAAGGGATTTGTAACTCTAAATTGTAAATTTTATAGTTGATATTATTTAAGCATTTCACACATTCCGATCAAAATAGTCGATTTTTATTTCCTAAAAAATACCATATCTCCAGTTTTTAATTTTATTGTAGCAATAAAGTCAACACCAAGGAAAGAAACAAGGGTAATCTAAATGAGGATTCAAAATAAAAAAAAAAAATAAAAATCGCATAAAACACAATTTGAAAGCAAATAAATTGTACTTCGAAATTCAAATTTTTTAACTTTGACTTCCTTAAAAATACGGCGTGATATAGACCTTTCAACTAATAAAAAAATTTGTTCGTATGCAAATTTTGTTTAATTTTTTTTTAAACATTGAAAAATTTAATAAGTGTGGCACTAATATTTTATTGGTTAAAAAACCCATTTGCTGCTACCGGAAACAGTGTATTCGACGGTGCTTTAGATTTAATAGTATGAAGTGTGTTTTTAATTTTTTGGATTTTTGTTTCAATTTTGTTACGTAAAAAAAAAAAAATCTGCTATTGGTGGCAGGCGATATTCATGCATAAATTAATAAATATTTTTGGACCGCACACAATGTTTAACATGTTTTATTAATTCAATTTGTGCTTAAATTAACGTGTAACTGAAAAATATTGAGTTACTTTTTTCCTTCTTTTCATGCTGTTGGTTGCTTGTTGTTATTGATGTTGCTTTTTATGTTGTTGCAACATTATTGAATTATATATGTACATATACTGGTACTAAATGGTTGTTGTATTTAGTTACTCAAATTGAAACAACATGAATGATCAACACAAAATTTACAGTAAAAACAAATGAATGATGACAACGTAAAACAAGAACAGCCACAGCAGCATTTGTGCAACAACACCAATAACGTTTAGGCCTGATGTCCTCTCAAAAATTCCCCATCATGAATGTGTTAAAACTAAAGCGGTATTAAATATATTTGTATTTAAAGAATATTTTTTCAGGGTTTGCATTTAATATTTATGTTAATCTAGGGTTAATAAAACTTTGATTTTAAGAAACTTTATAAAACGCATCCATATAAAATTGTTATTTTTTTAATAAATAATATTGTGAACAGCATCTATAATCTTGTTAAAAAAACAAGTATGAATGATTTAAAGTAAAACATCATACCGAAGGTTGGTACGAAGCAAAAACAAATGTACAAGACAAGTTACAGAGAAAAAATTCTTTGGGTTGTGCATGGACTTAGTCTAATCAAATTAATATTGATTGTGGATATTCTTTGTATTCTTATTTAAAAAGTTAGTTAGTTAAATAGATGATATTTACAATGAACACAACCTAAGGTACATATATCAGAACGCTGATGAATTCTTCTTAAAATTTTAAGAAATTAAAATAAAAAATGAACTTAAGCCGAAAATCAATTTTACTTTCATTTATAATATTGTTATAATACAAACTTTATAGCTTCGAAAATGTTATACATGTTAAAACTTTGTTACTTGTAACGCATTTTAGAGCGTTTTTTCGTTATGATACTTGTTAAACTAAGAACGACTTTTTCTCTTATATCAAAAGCATATTTTTCTATTATTTTTGGCAAAGTTGAGTAGATTCTCTCATTTAGGTAAAATGGCAACCTTATTATTTAAGAACAATTGTATATAGTGTAGATCCGACCAAAAAATATTTCATGAAATGAATGGCAGCATTTCTATAGGATTAAATAACAGCTGATTAAAATTTTAAGATACGACCAAGATTACATTTGAATGTGTGCGGATCTCTGAGGGTGCCGAATTCTTATCTAAAAGAAGCACAATGAACATACTTTAAGAAACATTGAGTACTGGAAGTAGAAAAGTGATGTAAATTAGTTAGATAAATAAAACGGTTAATAAAAACCGAAATAAATTTATTAAAAGTTATTTCAGTTTAGTTTTAAAAATTATATGCGAAAGTAACCAAGAGCCGAAAAAAGTCTTACCCGAAAGAAACATCTTCTTCTTGTACCGGGTGGAAGACTTCAATAACAAACAGTAACGGACCCATTTTTATGAGTTCGGGTATTGAAATTTAGTAGGGACTCGAACTAAGGGCTGTTTTCGATTCGTATTCTCCTTTACCAAAATTACGTTTCATTGTGAGTATGAAGGGCACTGCGAATACCTATCAATCAAGAAGTAGATAAAAGAATGCAATGGAGTAACTCATAATATAAATAAGTAAAGTATTTTAAAGATATAGGAATAAGACAGCGGCAAATTATGCAAATAATAATTGATGGGCGATTAATTTCCTAAGATAGCGGACGGGCAAGCCATGCATCACTATTCTTGCTTTAGCGTAAGTCTATTCATAATGATTTGTCAGAGTTTACTGAAAAGAATTTTTCATCAAAATTTATTTTTTACTATTATTATATATAATTTAAATTTCTATCGGGATTAAAAAAATTCCGATTCTTGGATGAGTTTTGCTTCCTTTATGGTGTGGCATGATACTTCGCGGTTATTACCCATTTTGTTTGTTATAAACGATTCATTTTTTTCATTAAACCGATTTTGCTTTGAACTATTCATATTTTCAATCAATTTAACACAATTTTGCAAGCGATCTCAATTGTTTGTTCTGTAAATTCTTACGTCCAAGTGAGCAAAAGTAAAAAAATTAAAATGTTTTTTTAATAATATAATATTGTTAAGTATTACCCTTTTAAGACAAACATACAGATTCTTTTTGATTGCAAATACCACTGTGGCTCATTATACTTTCTGTAGTCTTTTACTTTATGGCTTTCTCTGGCTTTACTTCTCGATCCTACCGGTCTTGTGAACCCTTGATCTCGTATTTACTAAACATGCGTTATCACCACAAACGCAGCCATCCACGCTACACTACTGAGACATGAGCTACTCGATGCCTTGTTTACTAAATTTAACCATCCACAGACATCTCCACTACTCCTTTTAATCTAGCCATTCATCCCCTTTAATCCAATAGCCACAACAGACGTCTGCCATACATTTTATTTTTATACTGTTACACTTCCCTGCGCTAACCGCTACCGTTCTTATCTTTTATTATAAAGGGCTTCTTGACAATTATCTGTTGTTCTTATATTATATTGGACGTCTCCACTAAATTATCTGCCATGGCTTCACACAATAATTGTCTTTTGGCTCTCGGGAGGTTTGTCTTGCTGCTTCTCAATTTTTAATTAAATTATAACAATTTCTATTTTTCGTCGTGCGCATGTCCAAGGCGGTATTGAAATCAGGACCTCCTGTTTTGCAGCACGCACCCTTACCAACGCAGCCATTGAGGCTGCTCGGCTTTTGTTGGCTAACTTGTGGTTTTGTTATTCTATAAACACACCATTAGTTGAATTGGCTTATTCACCACACTCATACGGAAACAACTACTGGGGTTGCCAGATTTTATTATTCGTAACAATATTATCTACGAATAGCTGATTTTGTTTGGTGACAATTTTAAAAATTATTAAAAAAAAATTTTTTTTTCTAAATAACCTAATTTTTGAAATTAAAAGATTTTTAAGTTCAAGAAAAATAAATGTTATCCAAACTCTGACTTGAACAAAAAAATGAGACGTTTAAGCAGCTAAATTACACCTAGAACGTTACCTCCCTTTCTGTTGCACGACTTGTGTCTTTTGAAGAAATCAAAAAAGTCAGATTAAACATAAGTGTAAAAAAAATCTGCCTGTTAAGTAGGCTTTTGCTTACAACATTAATAAAATTAAATTTTAAGCAAAAAGTATCAAAAAAAAAAAAAAAAAAGATTCATTTTACTTCTTCCTTAAACTCGTGCACTGCCACCAATTTAAATGGTCGCGCGAGTTTCTTTATCTTCTTGTGGTGGGTTTTTCAGGTCATATGACCTCTCGCACTTAGTATATTTTGCCACTAAGTTGCGTGATTGTTAAGCATTTACGAAATGCAAGAAAAAATATAAAGTTGCGCTTTTTATGCAAAAGAACTCGTAAACATGCGTTTTTGATATGAGCATTAAGATTACTTATAAGCAAATAAAGAATATAAATACGAAAATATATTAAAACCCACTTGATATACTCTAAGATCGCATCAATATATAAGACGTATTGATAACTTAGCTGAGAGTTAAGTATTTATTATAATAAAAAAATAATTACGGTTTGATTTCAATATGAAAAAATTCATAATAAATATTTAGTAGAAATATTTTAAGTTACTCTAGAGACAGCATGAACATATAATTAATTAGTCAAGCTCAACTTTATTAACAGAGTGTAACTGGCAAAGTGAGAAAATAATGAAATCGTATAACAAAACAATCAATCAATTAAATAAAACAGTGTTGTTATTTATTAAAATGAAAAATATGAAACGATTTAAATTGAAAAAAATATACATCAGCCCGTTGTTTTAATTATGAAATTAGGTTGAAATTTATTAATAAAAATATTAAAACACTCTATATTCGGTATTGTACATTTTGCCTCTGATTTATCAGAGTCAAAAGAATGCAGTAGCAAATCGTTGCTCTCTCTTTTTTTACAATTTTTTTCAGCAACGCAGTAACTCTTTTTAAACTATCCATGATATTCGCGCATATAAAAAACGTTTAACTAAAAACACAATTAAATAATTTTTAGAATATTAAAGGAACAATTAGGGTGAGCTGCCCCATCTTTATATATAACAAACATTTAGACGCTTAAACTCGCTAATAAATTAAACAATTTTTAAAATGTTAAAGAAACAATTAGGGTAAGCTGCCACAACTTTATATATAACAAAAATTTAGACGCTTAAAATCGCTAGTAAATAGAAATGGCTGTATTAAGCAAAACGACTAACAGAACTGTTGCAAACGAACAGTAGTCAAGTGCTTGAAGTAAAACTGTTTTTTTTTTTTGTTAATGTCAAAGAAAATAAATGTAGGAAATTGAAATTTCGTTAGTTATAAATTCTCTTTTAATTAAATTTATAGCTTATATAAAAACTATTATTTACGTTAGGAATGGATTTAAAAACCATGTGCTCAAAGAAAAGTAGTAAAGGAAAACATATTGCTGATTGCGGCAATTTATTAAAATTAATCATAAAATTTTTGTAACACATTTAACGAGAGAAAGTTTCACCTTCCAGTAAGTGTTGCTCCCAGTGTAACCTATAATTGCTTAAATGAAAACAAAAGTTCAATTCACCTTCTCAATAAAGAAAGTATGGAAACTCTTTAAGGTTATGTATTATGGTATTCCAATTGTCTGACTTATTATAATTTAAATTAATTGGGTTGATTCCGCCAGTATATATTAAACTGTGGTTATAATTTTCGGTAATAACCGTCGTCACGCGCTCGCCGAACATCCAAAGTACACAGCCAGTGACGACGGTTATTACCGAAAATTATAACAACAGTATTATAATTTACTTATGTCCCATAAAATGTAAATTGTAAATGATACGAAAAATCACTTGAGTACACGACAGAACTTCAAATTATAAAAAATAACACTAAAAATTAAATTTTGATAAAAAGTTTTTTATATTTTTTTAAGTAAACTCTGGCAAGTCATTATGAATAGACTCAGGCTTGAACAACGCTACCAAATCTTTTAAGTCTACTTTGAAAATCAGTCAACTCCAGAAACTGCTAGACGACTTCGTGATTTTTATAGTGCACGGCAACTGTGTTGCCGCATATGAAGTGAGACGAATCCACTACATACCCTACAGACTCCATTGAATCCAAAAAATGCAACGTTTGATGTGGTTTATTCGTTGGTGGCATCAAAAATAAAGCCAAATCTCATGTTACGGTCAATGAAGATCGTTACCGCAACATGATTAATAATTTTTTGTTTAAAAATATGGTTGACATTGATCCGAAAAAATGTGGTTTCAACAAGATGGCACTAAGTGCGATAAGGCGATTTAACACCTCTCGATTATTTCCTTTGTGCTGATAAACAATTGACAATTGACGCTTTGGTGGCCCACATTGTTCATGTTATTTGTGACATATGGCCAGCAGTACTTGCAAAAGTGACTCTTTACAATTTAATTATTTTTTTTTATTATTTTTTACAATTTTAAGTTCGAGCGGTCTTAAAAAAACTCCCGATAGTATCGAAATTTTTTTTAACCTTTACACGGATACTGTAGATACTGTCAGTACAATGGTCAAACAATTAAGGTAACTCAGCGTTAGCAATTGTCTACAGCCATAATTTTATAGAATTAAAATGTTTTAAACATTAAACAGATAAATGAAAAAGCAAATTAGAGTTCAATGCCATATCTTTACAAATATGGGGCGGCACTTGATGTAGCAGCACATATTGTTCATGTAGGCAAATTGAAAACTTTCTAGATATTAAAATGATTGATTGATTTAATTTTTTTTAGGTGTAACAGGTTAAAGCTCTTTATGGTTTTATAACATTCCAAATTGAGAACTTTATCTACTCTTTATAGCTGCATCTTTCACCCAATTTACGGAAACAAAACAGCTTCAATCAATAACTGAGTTAATAAGAATGCCATATGTGGGGTTTTTTACATTTTTTCTTTGTAACTTAAATTTATCTCCAACTTAGTAAATCATTAAACATAACTTTTGAAAATATTGCTTTTACATATTCTTTTGTCTGAATCAAGACATTCATCCAGTACAAGAATGCATTTAAAATATTTGTACTTGTTGTTACAAATGTACCTCACACAGTTAGACATGATCCATTGTATTTTAATATAGAACAAAAAACAAAAAACATGTAACATTTGATTTTTCAGAATCAGTGAAGAAATTGTATCGAAAAAATTTAAAACAATACAGAAACCCCAGCAGTCTGTCAGTTACCAACTGGGTGAGTCTTTTTTATAAGTATTCTTTGTTTTTTCTAAAACTATTAGATTGTGAGTTGGCGTTTGGCGTACTCTCAGATACATACATGTATTCAGCTACATGAACAAAAGTATAATATTATCGACATTTAATACAATGAAATATACCAAAACAAACTTAAAATTAAAATTCATGTTTAAAATTAAAATAAAAAAAAAAGAAAAGAAATGGCCACCAATTGTGCAAAACTGTATTTTAATTAATTGAAAGAAACCAAAAATTAAAATTGAAAGCAAAACAAAGAAGCAAACATATATAGATATATTTAACAGAAATAAAATATCACCACCTGTGTATTTGTAAAGTAGTAATTGAGCATGAGCTTATGCACACACAAAGTCACAATTATAAATATGTGGGGGTTTTGTATAGATAAATAAGACTGGAGGATTCAATCTAAAATGTAACGTTATTCATCACAGGTGGTAAAAGCAACGCCCTTATTTGTGTCATGCACCTTATGGCACAAGCCAGATATTTAACACAACAACTTGAAATGATTTTTTTCTCTTTAAATCTTTTCTTTATTCCATTAATATGAGTATCACTCAAAACAAAAGAGATTGAAGAAAAAATAAATTTATTATCCATACAAATAAACTTTCTGTGCATGAAATTAATCTTTTTTAGTATGTTTTTGTAAAAAGTTTTGGCAGATCTATCAACAAGTTACGATTAATTATTGAAAATTAAAAAATTAAAAATGTAAAAATCTGCCTACTCAGTGCTTCATAAGGTCTAAAAAGTTAATTGTTTTAATAATATAAATGAAATGCAGTATAATTTAAAAAATGTTATATAAAACTAAGATGTTCATCTTACTGTAAATATATTGGAAAACGTTGATCTAAGACACCCTACCAAAAATTGTTACATTTTATTTCTAATATATTATTTTGGGAAATAACATTAAAAAGTTTTGTAATTTTTTCTCGATAGAATTTTGAATTAATATAATTTATATACATAGTTATTTATTTAAGATTCTAAAGAAACAGAGAAAATCATTTTTTCATAAACGTAGAATTTTGTTTGTTTGGATTACTGTTTTTTTTAATAAAAAAAAAGAAAAGAATTAAATTAAATAGTGTTAAAATGGTTAATTGTGAAGCGAGCTGCCACTCTGCACTCACCTTATACATTTAAGAAGATCCTAGCAAAACACCATGAATAGATTAGTCCTTAAATAATGCTACCAGACTTGCTAAGAAAATCAGTTATCAATTTGTACAGCATATAGACCAGAAATTATGTTCAACGATGAAACTTAGTTTTGGCTTAACGGCTGTATTAATAAGCATAAATGCCTCATTTGCAGTTAGGCCAATACACCGAAAACACTACAGCCATCATATCAAGCAGAAGAATTCACCGTTTTGTGCGGTTTACACGCTTGTGGCATCATTGGCCCTTATTTCTTCAAAAAATTAATCTGGAATTCGTCTTACAATTAATGAAGAATGTTGCCACAGGATATTAACGATTTTTTAAACGACTTAAAAAAAGGAGATTCCTAATTCGTCAAAATGTTGCCCGTCTTATGTTTGTGTCCGCAGAAGTGGGCATCTCTCACACTAAATTTGCTGTTAGACAAAAGACATATACAAAAAAATCCAGCTTGTTTTGTTTGGTATTATCAAAAGTTTACTTTGTGAAACACAATCTAACCGCTGCTGAGCGGTATCTATTGTACAGGACGCTTGAGATATATGTAGTCAGGAATGAAATCTCTAGGCATCACGCCGACCAGGTTTCCATTACCTCCTCATTTTGAAAAATTAAATGACGTTAAAATTTTCTATTTTAATACTAAACAAAAATATAAAATTTTTTAAGAGCTCATAAAAAATATGAATCCGAAAAAAATTAAAAAGTTTTTTTTTTATTTAATGTGAAGTACAATTGATAAAATTAAGCTTTAAGTAAAACTTCATTCAAATGGCCTCCACGACTTCTTTTTTCAGAACTCAATCATTTCTGAACCGATATTTATAATTTTTTCGTTATTTGAACGGTTGTGCCTACAGATTGGTCCTTAACTAAAAATGGATCATAATTTTTAAAAATTCAAGGGAGTCCCAATAGGGCATAACTTTAAAATTTAAAAATCTGCGTATCACAAAAATTAGCAAAAAAATAATTCCAAAATTTAAAAAGTGTTCCCATAGGTGACCTACATTGACCTTTATGCGCCTGTCTTTTGAACGGCTATAGACAAACGCTTGATTACTTTGAACGTTAACAACGACAAGTGCAAATATTCATAATTATAATTTAAAGGGTTTGCCAATATTTCATTTAATCTGATTTGTTATTCCTTACTTTTTACAGTTATATACAGACAGTTGAAATTTATAAAGATTGTTAAGTTCGCTGTTATAAAAAGTATTCAATTTGAGTGTAGAAGTTAAAAGGTTTGCTGTCTTGAAGTTGGTTATTTATGGACTCTAAGTGTCAGTATAATTTTTTTAAATGATACAAACATCCTTTTTCATATGTTTACTGGGTAGGTATGTCCATGAACTTTGTACTATTTGCCAATGTATTATTATCAGCTTGATATGCGTCATAACTTTTAAAATACAGAACGGATTCAAATAAAATATCTATAAAATATTAAATTTTTCTTCGAAATCGATTATATAATGTGAGGTATATTCGGAACAAATCCTCTCGGCTATTAATTACATTATCGTATATATCTAAATATATAAAAAATTGTTGCAAGTGTGTTGTGACTTTACAACTCACAAACGGTCAAACCAAATTCGATTAAACTTTTATAGTCTGTTCATAAAATCGTGTAGATGGTTTATCTGAAGCTTGCACAAATCGAGCGACGCGTTCGTTAGTTATGACTTCAACACGCATTTAGGCTGAACCGATTTAAAAAAAATTAAAACAGAGATGGATATTTATTGAGAAGTTCAAAAACGGTATGCTTATTTAAAAAACGGAACTGGGCGGAAAAGTAAAAAAGAAGAAAGATGCGCGAAATCGATTTTAACAAAACACAATTGTAAGAATATTTGAAAGATAAATAGTTCCCCATTCATAAGGTCCTATAGGCAGAAGAAAATCTGTTATAACTTCCATATTAATCTAATAAAAAACTTGCTTGGAAGAGTGGTCACGGTGTGATTATTCTTATTGGGGCAGCGAAGCACTCCGAGAACAGCTAGTATTATATATTTTACATTTTTTATTTTATTGTTATTTTATTGTTTTTTACATCAAAAATTTCTATTAGGCTTAAAATACAATTAAAAACGATAAACTGATTTTTTCTTAATTGAAACCGGCTTTTAAAAATGAGAATGCAACCTTAATCTATAATGTCATATATTAGAATTATTGAGTATTTAGACAAGCTGTCATCTCCTGTGATAAACGAATTATAATTAGAAACAATTAATCTTTTAGATATTAGTTAAAGAAATAGACAAAATTTTTTCCATATCTTCGTGATGCGTAAGATTCTCCTCATACATCAATCTAAAATTTAGAAATTTATTTTTTTTAATAAAAAATTGTCCAAACTAAATGCTGAACTGCAAAAAAAAAAATCATATTTAAATTTAACAATTTTTACATATGTATATGTATACAAGTTTATCAAAATATACATAAAGAAAATTTAACTTTAAAACCTGGCTGCTTTATGCACAAACTTCAACAAATTTAAAAGCCATTGAAAGATTAAAAAAAGAAAAAAACATTCCTGAAAACGTGACTCCCACAATTTAACCCTTGAACTTCTATATGAAACAGACAGATCAATGAATAAATGAATGAGTTGGAAATAAAAATAAATACTTTTTTGTTAACTAAATTTGGTTGCAAATAAAGTCAAAGTAAAACTTTCATATAGATTCACATACATGCCACCAGAAAATACTCATACTCGTACTTTAAGAAACCAAAAGAAAAAAACTAAGAAGAAAATATCAAAACACTTTACATTAAATAAGAGAAAAATAAAATAATCAGAAAATATGAAACCAAAACGAAAGAAGATTTAAAATCTCCAAAGTATTTAAGAAGACAAAGAAGGTAATAATAAAAGAGGCGAATTTGGCTTTTAAGTACCCTAAATGGATATAACGATAATTGATCTTATTTCGATAAAATAGGGAAAATATAAATAATTAAAGCGGGAGAATAAAAAAGAGAGAGTAGAGTATTTTATATCTATTAAATGCGATAGTTTTGTTCTTTTGCAATGGAGACCAACTTCATTTAATATCGGAAGTTTTACCGGTTGGAAGTATCTGGACATTATAATGGGCTTCATGTTGGTGTCACCTCATAGTGACCAAGGATATAATGTCCATGAATTTTATGTCACACACAAAAGTGACACAACGCCCATGGCTGCTTTAAAAGCTTAAAACACCAACGGCATCGCTTGCCAAGATTTTCTGCACAGCCGGGCTTTGGCCGGGCGCAACGATTATCTCCTGTAGGGTAAATCTAACACCCGCATCGCTTACCAAAGATTTTCTTCATGCCAGTTTCTTACATAGAATACCATAACACAGATAATATTATATGCCCTTGGATATTATGACATGCCACCTCCATGTTATTCGCACTTTTTATTATGGACGAAAACACTTTTTTCAAGACCGTTCTCTCTAAAAAAAAATTAGTAAACGACCCTTCATTGTTTTTTAAATTTATCGTCAAGACAATTTTAACTAAGTACCGTCAGATTTTTGCTAGCGCGCAAGACCAAAGCATGTCATCTTCATTCTACTCCCCCATTTTATAACCTCTCCATCTGAAAAGGAATTCTATCACAGTTTATTTATACTTCTTTACTCCCCAAGGTGTTCACCAATAAAAGATACCCCTAGACAGATCATTGCTCAGTTTCAGGTCCCGGCAAAACCGAGTGACTTGTATAATTAGAAGTAACAGCAGACAGGGTATCCTTGTCATATATTTACCCGAGGTGTCTTACATATGGCGCCTAATATATGGTGACTTACATATCCTATTAAGGGTACAATTTTTTACCCTTGCCCATGTTTTGAACCAGTTATATGAAAAGTTGCCATAACTTCTGCTGATGTGACAATTTTCATTTCCAGCGTACGAACCGGAGGATGGTAAGAAATCTTCTCCTTTAAAAAGACAACGTTGCTAGTGAAATCTAGAATGTTAGACAGGTAAAAAATGTATTATGTTAGGCCTAGTAGAGGGCAGCTCTTACGCTAAATTTGCTGTTACCCAAAACACCAGATGCTACAAATGCTTCTTTAACCCTTTCGGGACGGAGTTTTATTTTGCAAACCAAATTATGTATGGTAAATTTTTTTTCATATTCTAAAAGGTATGATAAAAGTATTATGTTCTCCATACTTAAAAATTTTAAATTCGTCCTTTTATCCTGGGACATATAATCCCAACAAGTGTTTTCATGGGGCATAAAATCACAACCAGTGTTCTCGAAGAGCGATTCGAAATTAAAAAGATAACTAAAATATAAATATTATTAGATTTTGATAAAAGTTTACATTTAATTTTAACATTTTAGGAATGCAATTAGGTATTAATTTGTGGAATGGCCCAAAACACTTGTAACATAAGGCGTTGTCACAACCTGAGCATATCATCTTTGTTCGCTTTTCTGTGCCAAGTGAAGAACAGCGGACACAGCGACAACGCTTCTCTTGCTCTACTGGCAAGTGGTCTTCAATATTGATGCTATCCGTTTTTGGACGTTTGGCAGTTCTACCTCCCTGGCGATTGCATTGAAAATAAAGAAAAAAGACAGTTTGAAAATTGCTGGGACGTATTATCCCAGTAGTCCCGAAAGGGTTAAAAGTTTATATAAAAAAAAAAACATGCTGGCTTTGTTTGGTATTATCAAAAGTTTGCTTTGTGAAACACAACCCAAACGCAGTTGAGCAGTATCTCTTTACAGGCCTCTTGAGATATAGTCAGGAATGGAATCTCTAGACATCACGCCGACCAGATTTCCATTCCCATCTCATTTTGAAAAAGTAAATGACGTTAACATTAACAATACTGAACAAAGTTAAAAGATTTTTAAAAGCTTAAAAAAATCGGAATCTGAAAAAAACTCAATTATTGTTAAGGAAATTCAAAAGTTTTTCATTTAATATGAAGTACAATTGATAAAATTAATAAAACTTTATTTAAATGGCCTCCACGACTTCTTCTGCAGGAATGAAATCGATGAATCCAATTTTCTAGCATTTTTTTCCTTAAATCAAGTCTTATGTCATAAATTGTTTAGTTTTAAGAGAGTTTGGCTTATTTCGAAAGACTAATGACTAATAAACCTACAGGTCTTAAATCGCAACTTCTTGGAAACCACGAAATATCACAATTTCTTGTTTTTAAGCTGTTCCAAAGCAAAATCAACGATATCACAACGTCTACGTTGGTCCAATCGTCTCAGTTTCTTTAATTCTTTTATGCGGATTAAACCTAAATCCTTTCTCAAAATACGCCAGGATGTTGTTAGAGACAGTCCGATTTGTTGAAAACGTCGAAGAATTGGCAAATTACGGTCTTCAGCAACACTTAACTGAATGGCAGCAATATTTGCATTACTTTGAGCAGTTCTCTGTCTTATTGGCACTTGAACATTATGAAAAGAAAATGTAAGCTCAAAATCTTGAACAGTTTGACGAATAGCGAGCCCGATTGGACGATTATTACAACTATAAAATGCCAACAGCGCACGTAGAGCTGCAAATGGGAAACGAATATTTTGATTATAAAACTGAATAATTTGTAAACTTTGCTCTTGCGTATATCTCCCCATGACGAAATTGTAAACACTAGTGAATACAATGAGAAGCAAATGACAGATCATGACATATTACAAGTGGCCGAAACGTCACTTCAAAATCATATCATCCCGGTTGGGAGCCCCCTTATAAGGGGAAAGCAAATAATACAAATCATTTCTAAAACAAAACCCTTAGTGAACAAAACCAAAATCTGACCAAATTTTGTGACTTAACATAACTTAGTGTAGAGATCTTAACATTTACGAAAATCCTAAAAACAATAACAATTATTTATGAGTTTGGCGGCAAATTCTTATAATAATAAAGTGGACGATGAAGAAAACTAAAAAAAAAAAATCCAAAATGTCTATAAATCACTTAATTTCATGCTTAATGCATAAATATTAAGGAAGATGAGATATTATAGTTTGTTAATGTGAAACGATTAAAAAAAGGAAAAACACTTAAACAAGTTAACAAACAACAGATAGTTACTTTTGGAAAAGCTTAAAAATAATGTATTTAAAATTTCAAAACGTTTTAGGTACCTGCCATTTTACTTAGACAAACAACAAGCATTTGTAATTGTTACGTTAGAGATTGCCTAGAATAATACCTCGAATGTCAACCATAGCAGCGAATAATTGTTTAAGAAAGATACCGCTTTAATCTTAATAAAAAAGCTTACGAAACCACTAGACCATACATCAAATTTTGTTAGTTTTTTTAGAAGTGAAATCATTTCAATCAAAGAAACATTTACCACTAATTGTCGCCACCAACTAATAATAAAAATTTCACAATATTTAAGTCTTTTGATGTTTAAAACCAAATACAGAAAGAGAATACATTCAAGCATCAGTTATAAGTAGGATTAAATTGCTCATAAACCTTTTGCTCGCTAGAGTTCTTCTCATCCATATAAATTTATTTATATGAATAAACAAAAACAAAAAAACTAAAACATGCGTGTTTTTTTTTACCTCAAACACTTGTTGGTCTCTCGAATACAAAACAAGTCCCAAGAAAATGACAAATCCAATAACGAAATAACATTTTCGTTACGGATTTTAGACGTCAGTGTTAGATGAATGTGTTAAGGTCTTTTTTGAAGGCGTGTGATTTATTTTAGCTTGAAAACATAGAAAATATTTTTTTTTTAGGAATTTTGGGAACATGAGAATTGTTTTTAATAAAAATAAAAAAAATATTGGATAAAACAAATTCTTAGAATTTGTGTAAAAAATGATTGGCCTAAAAAGACGTACATATAGCTTTTAGGCTTAGAAAGTTAATAAATTATAAAATAGTTTTTTTTTTTTTTTTGCTTAAAACGTTCTCAGAAAATATAAAATATGGCTTTGATGACATTTAAACATATTTATAAAAGGCAAACAAGAAATAATATTATAATAAAAATAAACACATTTAAAGTTCAATAAAGAGATTTATTTTATAAACAAACAATTCCTACTAAAGCCTAAAGTGAACGATTATATGAACAACAAGGACAAGTCGCTATTAGAATGAAACAAAGCATGTGTGTAGAATTTATTTTTAATTTAAAGCACATGTAGGCCATCATTTGTAAAGAGTGCATGTTTAGTTTTTTTTTTCACAAAATTGCTTTTTAATATTTTTTTAAAGGATAATTTTCAAATAAGTCACGGAACTCAGTTCTACATTGTGCCAAGGACAAAACCAAATTATTTTTAGAACCACTCATTACTGGTTTGGTTTCAGTCATACTTTGATTACATTAAAAAAACTGTGTTTAATAATACTAATTATATTACTTTGAATTTTGTCAACTATTATTAACCTCAATTCAATCATATTACACCTACAAAATGCTTACAAAAACTTGTTTACCGTAAATTAAGTATTGTCTTAAACTACCATATTATTTTCGCTGAAACCATATAATGCTTCGCTGAAAATAATATTGTTTCTGTGAGTCTTCTTTTTTAAGAACCATCAATCCATTATGTAGATATATAGGTGCAGGAGTATTGTCGAAGGAGGCTGCATATTTTAATGTTGTTCTGAATATGTAATTATATCCTTTAACAGAAAAAAAAAATTTTTATTTTTTGACTGCCACAAGCTTTGAGCCCAGGGCAGCCAGATTTGTAGTCAACGTGCTTACCACTTTGACTACAGCAGCCTCAAGATGTTACAAAATAGAACTTTGATTCTAACAAAGTCGGCAATGTAGAATCTATCTGAGCTTGTTGTAAGACTTACAATATAGGACGATCTTAGAGAAAGTGTATGGATCACTATCTTGCCTATTCTTATATTGCCATCTGCTTCCGAAATCATTATATGCTGCTACTCTCCGTTGATTAAGCAATTATATTAGACAATGTCAAGTAATGTCCTGTTGGAACTTTATATCATCAAAGCAAATTATTAATTATTGATCTGTTATGGCCGCCGCTAGTTATGTTAGAGTTTTTATGTTTTGAATGCTAATTATTAATGACTTCAGCGGCTGTCTTTTCAATGATCCAGCTTTCACAATACATTACACTGGAAATGGAGAAAGTTTATGTGTTTGAGGACACCCGACCTGTTTTTATTAAACTAAAAATTTTTGTGAAAAATAAACAGCTATTAAACTTTAATTTTATGGTGCTACTTTCCGGGTATTGATTATTGAAGGTAAAAGCACGTCTCGATGGCCATTTCGCTACCGCTTACTTGGCTCGTCAGGAAACTTCTCACAAATATGTATTTTAAAAAAACTAAAGAGTTTTTGTCTAAACAATAACGTAAAAACAAAAATCAAAGTTCAAACAAAAACAACAATAATCAACTTTAATTCTACTTTTCTTTATGTACTGTATACTGCTGACTTGTTTTCGGCTCAAAAAACAAAAAGCAACAAAACACTACGTTATTTTATTTTTGCTTTATGCACGGGCAGTTTAATAATTAAATTTGCAATTTAATAATTAAAAATTAAAAAGATGGGAATATTAAATCCAATACAATAAACTTTAAATTTATCGTGCTACTTTCCCGGTGTTTAAGTTTGTATTGCTTTAAAAGTTTCACTGGTTCATCCAGCAGAAAAATAATTTGGTATTGAAGTGAAGTATCCTGCTTGCATAAGAACAGTATTTCATTACATTTGGGTAATCTGCTGTTGCCTGTGAGTATACTATTCCCCTTCTGTACGAAATTGAGTTCCTAACGAACTAGCCGTTAGATTTAACTTTTATAAACAGCAAAAAGAACAAGTGAAAGGAACAGCACCCTCTATATTGTTATCTACCATCCATCCAATTTTGTCACGTTTTTTGCAATGACGCTTTAAGGAAGAATATTTTCTTTTCTTAAAAAAAATAAATTGATATTTTCAAGTATTTTTAAAAAAAATTTTCGAATGAAGATTCTATGAAAATATCTCTCTTAAATCGTCATCAACTAAATAAAAATAACGAAAAAATTGCGTACGGATGTAACGTACAGAATTTAATCATATATTTAAGTATATTATTTCACCGACATAAAATTAAATGCTTATGAATCTCCATATAATTCATTTTGTTTAAAATGAAATATTTTGTAAGTAATTCATATATTGTTAATTAGAGTTCTTAACAATTTCTTAAGCATAAATTATACATAAAAGACATTTACCTACACAAAGTTTTTTGATAAAAAAATAAAGAAAAAGAAAAAAACCTACTTTGATAAATTAACCTTAAGAATCTAATGGCTTAATTTTCAACTGAATTCACATAATCGTGATTTAACTAAATACACGCACAACCTAAAAAAGCCAACATGTGGAAATAATCTATGGCAAAAATTATTTTACTTTTTTTGTAAACTGCTTGTGTATTCAGTAGCGCTTAACGAAATCGTGCCTAGAAAAAAGTTAACGCACTATTTTTCATAAAGACAACATTTACAAAACAAAAAAATTAATTTTAAACAACATTTTGTTTAATAACTATTTGAATACTTAAGAACAACAACAAAAGGAAATATAATTACACGTTGCTGTGTGGTCCGCAATTTCAAAACTTTTGGCATAATTTGTTGAAATTTGAAATAAAAATCTACAGCGAAAACCAAAGAAAAAAATCACACACAACTAGAAATATGTTTTTGTATAAATATGGTTCATGTTTACAGGTCGATAGTTTATCTCAGCAAATGTCATTTAAAATTGCACCAAAACTAACACACTCTCACCATAGATACAGCGTTTCGTTATGAACAAAATATAAAATTTGTTGGGCTTAAATGCGTGAAAAATTTGTTAACAACTTTAGCTACTCGTGTTAGGTTTGTGCAAAATCAACTAACCGTAATACAACATATATTTTGTATATTAGAAATGAAAATAAAAAATCCAAAAATTATATTTAAGATTTATGCACAAATCCCAAGAAATATATTGGTCACCATATAAAGGAGTTACCCACAAGCATAAAAATGGACATGGCATTTTTCTTCTTTTTTACTTTTGTCTAGTTGCATGTATTTATGGCAGTTGTTAAGTCGACATTCAAATTTAAACAAAATTTCATTGCAAATAAAAGGTTAAAAAAAGAATAGAGAAAAAATATTAAACGAAAAATATAAACAATTTAACAAACAATTGCACTTGTAACACTTTGTGTGTCAATATATGACTGGAAAATTTATTGTTTTAACTGCATTTTATAACAATGAATCATAAAAGGAAAACTCAAATAAAAACAAAGTTATAATAAGAACTGAAGTTTTTATTTGAATTTTTTTTACAAATCTTGGATTTTTTTTAAGTTTACCAGTCTTGTCTCTGATTTTACACTAAAAATAAAATATTGGTGATTATTTATTGAAAAAATTTACAAATAGGATGTCTTGAGAGGATAGTAAAGTACAAGTCTATTCAATACCGCTTAAGTAAAAAAAATAAATAACAGGGTGACCATATATACTCAACTAAAAATGTACCAAAATACGGTGTATGACTTTTCTCGCTTTGCCACCGAATAGACTGTAAATATAATTGAAACTATGCTAAAATGAAAAAAAAATTTTTTTTAATAAATAAATAAATAGTTAAATTAGTTTTATACTTATTTAAAATAATACATTTTAAGTTAAACATTAAATTAATCGCAAGGCACCCCACAATTATTCATACTTTCTAACGATCATTATGGTACTGGATCAGCATCAACTGCGAGAAGAGGAATTAAGAATAACAATAATTTTACAAATAATGCATTGTATTTTTGCCAACAAGAAAAAAACTCAATAAGTTTTTACTTTTAACAAAAAAAATTGTGACGTATATTACGCACATATATTTTTAATGCCGGTTTTTAACCGCTAGTTTTATTTTGTCGATCTGGCCACACTTTATTTAGTTGTATGTAAATAGACGCTGTAAGATTAAATTGCGTATTCATTGTATTACTAATAATTCTCAATTAGTAGGTATTTTAGTTGAATTAGTATGCCAGGTTTGAAAGGTATCGAGGCGATTCAAAGTAGACAGGAATCTGCCATAATTAAGTGTGAATGTGAAGTGTGTTTAGTGTGCTTTGGGTATTTTATACCGCCTTGCACAGCGGCTTTAGCTTATCGCTTCAGCTGACTGTTTCGGTCACAGCGGCTTCGGCTGACTGTTTTCCACAGCGGCTTCGGCTGACTGTTTTCCACAGCGGCTTCGGCTGACTGTTTTCCACAGCGGTTTCGACTAACTGTTTGCCACAGCGGCTTCGGCTGTCTGTTTTCGACAGCGGCTTCGGCTGACTGTTTTCCACAGCGGCTTCGGCTGACTGTTTTCCACAGCGGCTTCGGCTGTCTGTTTTCCACAGCGGCTTCGGCTGACTGTCTTCCACAGCGATTTCGGCTGACTGTTTTTCACAGCGGCTTCGGCTGGCTGTTTTCCACAGTGGTTTCGGCTGACTGCTTTCCACAGCGGCTTCGGCTGACTGTTTTCCACAGTGGTTTCGGCTGACTGTTTTCCACAGCGGTTTCGGCTGTCTCGTATTTATAGTTAAGTTAGCATTGTAAGTAATTTTGTAATATATTTTATAAGTCTTTGGCGATCATAAAGATGACCATCAACTGCTGCTACTTCGACTTAGTTTAGTACATCAAGAAGGCGAAAGTATTCGACGAGGATTTCCGACAACTTCCCGTGACTAAATTCAGTATCACCGATGCTGCTATCCATATTAAGCCGAAAACTCCCGATGGATTGCGAGCATAAGCCCGAATACTACCGATTGGCTTAGTATCATCCGAGCTGTCAGGAATATAAGCCGAATGCTATCGACTGATAAAACCAACTACTATAAGCCGAGTACTCCCGACTGATCAACGTAACGCCTTAGCTATTAGTAGCGTTTTCGAAGTAAATAATTGTATGTGTCAAAGCTGTAAATAAACATATATGTATTTAATCCCCAGAAGTGGGAAAATTTAATCGAGTTATAACTTAAGGTTTTTGTGGATCCGTAAGTAAACCCTGGACAACCCTGATCTACCTCAGCCGACGACAAAATCCACGTTACAAAATGTCTGCTTGTTGTAAAAACATTAGGTCATAAGCTCTAAGTTCAATTCCCACCAGCTTCACTATTATATTAAAGAATATTGGTTTTATGTAGCCGTGTTCGTTAAATTGTCTAAAAGATAAAATAGAAAGCAAAGATTAGGTAGCATGACAGCAGCTGAAGAAAGGAATGAAAAAAGCTTAGATGGTAAAAAGGCACGTATAAGAGAGAACTTAATTTGTGAGAAAAGTAACACAAGGTAAAAACAATGTGTAGCATTTTTGGCTGAGTTGGTTAAAACAGGAAAAGTTAAGTTTAAAACTCACTCGAAATCAAGTCTGGTAGCTGCGCAAATTAAAAGCGAATGTATGCTTAACAAGACATCAAGTAGTTCGAGTCTCGCGGGAGTCACACAGAGTTCTGTCACGTAAGGCTTAGGTTTATAAAAGCGAATATTTAATTAACAAGAAATCATGGAAAAAATCTAGACAGAGCCACCGAGAGAAAAGTGGAGGCAACACATTGATTTAAAAAGAAATGAAGAGAAAAAAACCTTTTTATACCCTTCACCACAAAAAGTAGAAAAAGAATATATCTAAGTTTGTCATTTCGTGTGTAATTTCTACTATATCCATTACCGACTCCATAAATTATATACATATATTCTTAGGTCTTATGCATTACGAAGTCGATTAGGCGATGTCCGTCAGTCCATCCGTGTTAGTGTTGAAATTTCGCAACAAAAAAAATATGTCAATCGATCTGATATAGTATCGAAAGAGTTGGGAATCAGCATGATCGGTCCATGTCCTTCGAGGCAACAGGGAAAATAGCATGGCAAGCGTATAAGAGAGAATCAGCAAGTGAAAATATTGGCCCTAGCCCATATTTTCCGAGTTACGGGGCTCTTAAATTTTCAAATCTTTTTTAAAATATCAATATGGGTATTATTTTAAAGCTTTTAAAGAGATCTTTAAGGCAATACTAAATTTTTTTATAATGCTTAACTCATTATGTAAAGTTATATATCACCCCAATTAAAAGCAAAAATTCCGTGCGTGTTTATTACTTTTTCCTTATCTTCCATTAAAAATTTTTCCCCTTTTGTTCGACTGCGGAAAGTGAAAAAAATTCGGGGAAAAAATAAGGTATTATGATTTATAAAATAAAAATTATATGTAAATAAACAAAAAACTCCCTTCAAATTACAATGATGCCACTTTTTTATTATTTTCTTCCCATGGAAATCATAATTAGGGGAATCTTTTCTCGAGAAAAATTTTTTTCGTGAGAAAGAAATTTCGTGAAAATATTCGTAATTGAACTGTACGAATATATATAGTATCAAACTTTTTTTATTTTTTAATTCTCTATCACCACAATATTTGCTTGTTTGATTGGAGCTAATTCACTAAACTTAGTTTACATAGATGGTGAAAGCTATAAGATTCGGGATAGCCGAATATAGCACTCTTACTTGTTCTTCTTTGAAATGTTATTTCATTTCGCTTTAAGCTTGTTGTAGAAGGCATGTTCTGGGTGTATTTTAGGTTATTTCTGTGAAGTGGTGAAATTCATTTTTTTATTAATTTCTTCTATCCTCTGGTACCACTTAAAACATAGCAAAGAAAATTCTTTAAATCAAAAAAGTACTTTCAGAGCTAAACTATTCAAGATCTCCACAGCAGAGCCACCTGTCAAATCGAGTCTATCAAATCTGTGACCAAAAGTGTACAACAGTTTTTTTTTTTATTAGAATGGCTTGGGCACTTGCAGAGAATAATATAAAGAACTACAACGGACTTTTTTATACAAAATTTTCGTTTTCCCCTTTCAATCATAGCAACAGCAGAAAGTATACTAAACTACTTAGCCTTAGAAACAAGGATCTATTTATGCTACAAATTTTATTTAAAACAATTCAACCATGAGCCTGTGATTGACGCATAAACAATCAAATAAAGCTCTCTAAAAGATTGATGCGATAATTCAAGTTCATATTTAATTATGTTTTATCTCTTCGATGCATATGAGGCATATGTTCCCCTGAAAGTTTTAACGGCTTTATGTAGAACTTATATCAAGAAATCAATTTAAAAAATCAAAACTTCAAACAAAATCAAAGACTTTGGTGATGGAAATACTAAAAAATATTATTAAGGGAAGAAATAAATTGATTCAAAATTGTATATTTTTTTTTTGCAAATTTTGTGACTATTTATCATCCAGCGTATTAATTTACAAATTTTGTTTTGTTTTTTTTATTCGATTTAATGTTTTAATTTCTTTTTTTATTTTTATGAGTGTATCCTTGTTAAATTTTGTCTGCCGGCGTTTTATTGTTATCTCATGACATTTTCGTTCAATATTGTTTGCATGTTAACAATTTATTACTCATAAAAATATTGTTAATAATTATAAACTTTTTTTCTTCCCAGAGTTCTGTGTCTATTTAAGATTTAATTTTAGGAAGCAATAACAAAAAAATTATAAAATAAAATTTCCTAGTATTTTTGGTAACAATTTTATTTTTATATATAATACCTTTGTGATACGGGTATGGATTTTTTTCTTAATTTAATTTAGGTCAATTAATTTACTGTTTTATATTTTCACTATTAAGGCTTAAATTTGTAGATTATTCTACACCCAAAAAATATCAATTATTACTAAATTTTCAATGTATGTGTAGAGAAATAGATTTCAGTATTTGTATTTATATGATCCCAATACAATATTTATTTTGATTCTGTTATCTTGAGTTAACATCAATTTGATACTGTTTTTAATGGACTTGTCAATAACATATGCTGCTTTTAATTATTATTAATCTGTACTTTTCGGCAATTGTCTGATCTCTACCGCCATAATATTTATACGCGTAAAAAAATGTGATTTACTTAACAAATGGAACCTGTGACACTTTGAGTTACTTAAGGGATTAAATCAAAAAAATCAAGTGAAGTATAAAAAAATGTAAAAATAAATCTTTTCAAGACGTTGATTATTTTTGTTGAAATTTTAAATCTTATTGTACGAAAAAAGGCAATAATTAAAATTAAATTACTTTTGTTAAACGTAATCTTCTATATTCAGAAAATTTAATTTGTTTTCGATATTATTTGTTTATAAAAAATTGAATAAAATTTGATTTTAAATTAATTTATTTTTTTTTTTTCTTATGATATGGCAAAAGATATTTTTTATTTTTTTAAGTTGTTCAATAAATACTCGTATAATTAAAGTAAATATATGTAAGTCATCAGGTCTAACAAATATATATTTAACAAAAACGAGTGCTATATTCAGCTATGCCAAATCTTATAAACCATTCACCATCTATGTAAATCTAGTTTAGTGAAGCAACACCAATCAATAAAGCAAATATTGATGTGACAGAGAATTAAAAAATAAGAAAAGAAAATAAGTACCACGTATACATAATTGTATATAAAAATGTCATCAGCTCTTCATGGCTTAAACATTTTTAAAAATTATTATTATTTCCTTTACGATCTTTTCAAAAGCTTTAGAATGATACCCATATTAATATTTTAAAAAACTTAAAAATTTCAGAGGGCCGTACCTCAGAAAATATGGGCGGGCGACAATTTTTTCACTTAATGTTTTTTTTCTTACTTTTTAATTCTCTATCGCCCCATATATTTGTTTTTTTCTGATTAGGTATAATAACGTTTACCTAGCGCTGCACTAAAATAAATACTTTTCATTGTTGAAGCTGGTCTGCGACAAAGAAAACATATTTCTCATTCTTAACCCTTTAATGCTCCAGTCAGCCTCTAGACGGGATAGCGAAAATCCGACATAAAATTGTTATTTTTCAGAATATTTCTTTAATAAATAATTAAGTTATTATTAAAGAAATATTTATTTATTATTTTTTTATTATTAATTTTATTCCATGGCCACAGAAAAACATCAATATTTTGCACCGAAAAAATAATATTTCAAAGCTTAAAATCGGATCGAAAAATTATTCGTGTGTATGTAACATTCAGTTGACAAAAATAAGAATTTTTTATTGTAAAAAATACAATCGCTACTGGATATGGATGTTTTTACGCAGCCCGTCTAGAGGCGGACTAGGGCCTTAACACCGGAATTTTTTTATTTTATAATATTTATAATTTATAGCAAAAATGAAAGGAAAGTAGCAAAAAAAGCTCACAAAAAGACGAAGAAGACATAGAATCTTAGAATTCATTGAAAGCTTCTATCAAAATCTATGTGTCTGGTTGGAACACCCAAAATGCTGAAACGTGGTCACCCAAAATCTTAGGATCCTCCTGCGCAAAAATCCAACGGTGCTTAGTTTTCGATTTGATCAATTTGGTCATTGGTGTATATTTTTGACCGTTCTGGGAAAAAATATTTAAAATACTGGAATTCAAATTAGAAACGCAAGCTTTTTGTGATAAATGCAAAATCAATTTATGTCAAAACATGTTTTTTTAACTTTCGATATTGCTCTGAAAATTTTAAAAGAAAAACGATATTAATTGATATAAGCAAATGTTTATATAATAATTATTCGTGTTATTTAAATGACTACGATAATGCCCAACTCCGCCTCAAGGCGGACATTACAGTTTGACCTCTTACAGGTCAACGAACACTCAAAGGAAAAGACTGAAATCAGATTCATGTTTCTAAGTCTTAAATTACCTTAATATGATTTTCTTCAGTCAAACAAAAAATGTGGCATGACATGGTTAACCGTATCTACCCATAACTTATGATATTGCAATGTAATGGGTTTAGATATGTTTCCAGTTTGGTTTGGATCTCTTCTTAAACACTACCTTTCGAATTAACATATCAGAAATCTGTTATGATTGTTAGAAGTATATCATTTTGGCAGCATTCTTTTTGTTATTTTAATAGAGAGATATTTTAATATTGAGATCCATTGCACCGTACTCGTATAAGCTTTATTATTGCTTTACGAAGGAAAAATTCGAGTGTAAGAGTAGAATTTTTGTCAAAGAGCTAGCTTTGTTTTATTGTTTTTCGCTTTGTCAGCTTTCCCACCGATGCACTGTGGTCGAACTTGTATGGAGTCGGTGGCCGAAAATACTTCCAGTAGAGATATCAACGTGAAACTTTGGTCACGGCTTTGTAAAGATGTGAGAATTATTTAATGGCCAAATGAGCGTCATTAATTTCTGTTAGTGCTGCTAATTGTGTTCACTTGGTTCTGCTGGAAAACTTTGCAAAACTTACTTTAGGACGTCATCGATCTTTGTTTGACCCAGTTGCTTGTGGGTTTAGTAAAATCAAGCCAATCAGAAAATTTTTCTGGAACTTTTAATTTTGCACGCCTGTATTTTTGGCAAAACTAGAAAATTCTTTTGCAAATGTAATTAAGACATTTTTCTAATTGGCTTGATTCAAATGTGTTGCCCTCAATATCAATATTGTTTTTCGCGAAATCATATACTTTTCTAGCTTTTTCAAAGTTTGAACCACTTTCTAAGCACTAATTTTTAAAAATTTATCTGCTTGAAAATTCGCATAGATAAAGTGTGTCTTGAATGAAATTTAGAAAGTAGAAATATTAAAAACCTATGAAAAAGAAAAGAGCAAACACATTGCGTTACATGCAAAATTCACAGTTGCACATCAAAAGGTGTCGCAAAAACAATGAGACCGCTTTGGTCTTTGGAAGATGACACAAAGAGTATCATTTCGTAGCAGCTGATTTTAATAGTTAAGAATCTTATTAAGAAAAAAACCCGTAAGAAGGAATCAGGGGGGAACACATCTAAAACCTTAGTTAAAATTGAGCTATATAAACGAGTGAACACTAACAATGGCACTGTGAAAATATAAATTTTATAAAAAATACACAACATGCTAATGACATTAAAATTATTTTAAAATAAAGTTAATACCTTTTACTTCAATATTCAATTTGATTTATTTCAACACAAAACTGTTCTATATGATTTTAATTTCTTTAAAGTTGCACTTTATTTTCACCTGTTTACACTGTAAAGACCAACTACTAACATGCGCTCTCTTTTGAATCAATTCTCAAAAAGTACGGTTGCAATAAAACAAAAAGAACTACGATTATATTTTTTCAAAGCTTTTTCTTATATGAGATAGTAATGCCACATTTGGTAACAAATTTTTGACTTTGACTTTTTTTTTTTTGTCCTATGCCAGCGACCACTGCGCGATGTCTGAATTGCATTGCTTATTATTATAAATAAAAAAAAAATGATGGATGATTTCTTAATGAGTTCTTCTTTTGTTAAAGATTATAGATATCTGTGATGAAAACCTTATAGATATAAAAATCTTTGTGTGATATTCTCTGGAGTTAAGTTGCAAAATAACAAATGTTTATACTCAAGGTTTAAAACGGTAAAAAAAAAAACAATAGTATATTGCATCTTCGCACGAAGTTGGTCTTGAAGTCATGCTTCTTGTTGTACTCCATAGTGAATAAATTGAATTTTTTAAGATGTAAATTTTCTGTATCCTACTAGCCCTTCGCCTTTTCACTTTTATAATAGGCCACTATATTTTTAA
This sequence comes from Gymnosoma rotundatum, assembly GCA_916610165.2. Taxonomy (NCBI): domain Eukaryota; kingdom Metazoa; phylum Arthropoda; class Insecta; order Diptera; family Tachinidae; genus Gymnosoma; species Gymnosoma rotundatum. The sequence goes on along the minus strand of OU744337.1, from coordinate 119,890,346 downwards.
AAGATTTTCGGATCAATTTTGTACACCAAAAACATTGCAGGCTTCTAAATTTGATTTTTTTTTGTTTATTAAAATCAATTGTAGAGATTTACGGGATCTATTAATGAACTGATAACTCCTGAGTAAACAATTTTAAATTGGTTGTTGTCCTCTATTACACTTTATTATTTTGGTATGGTGTTTTCTTACAATATAAGCATGTAAGGAAAAATCTCTTTATATTGCTAATATTTCTAAATTTAAATAGTTTTTTACAGATATATCTACAGATACGCACAAAAGTATTGGCACAGCAAGAAGCTTTCTTGAATTCATTCCAGCTTTACGGCCATTGGAAAACTTTAAGAAGTAAATTAAATGCTTTTGATGTTAACTAATTCAATGAATTAACTAATGCATTTGGTTTTATATCAACATTTATTTTTTTAATTAATTAATAGAAAACTTAACAAAAAATTAGCGCGACTTCATCGAACAAAAGTATTGGCACATGTAGTTTAAAAGCTTATAAAATACAGATTTTTTTCTAAAATATTTCTTATTTAATACTTGGTTGGTAAGTCTTTTTGCTTAATTACTTTATTCAAGCGTTTAGGCATAGAATGCACCAGATGTTTGGTTACTTCTTACCCAATAGTTCACCACTCTTTCTTCAAGGCCTGCTGTAGCTGCGATTTTGTCGAAATTGATCGCTTTTTGACCCGTCGGTCATGTTCTTCCCACAAATTTTCAATAGGATTGAGATCTAGGGATTGTGGTGGGGTGGAAGAACATGAGCCACGTTGTACGCTAACCACATACGCATATCATGAGCGGAATGTTTTGAGTCATTGTCGTGTTGGAATGTAAATGATGTTATCAAATTTAGTTTCTCGGCGCTGTTTTTAAGGTTTTCTTTTAGGATATTTAGATAAACGGATTTATCCATGATTCCTTCAATAAATACCAACTCACCAACACCCACAGATGACATGTACCCCCACACCATTACACCACCATTACCATGTTTAATTGTAGGAAAAATATTTTTTTTCGTATGCCGTATTTGGCTTTCTTCATACGGTAATACGGCCATCAGAGCGAAAAATATGAAATTTACTCTCGTCCGAGAAGAGTACTTCATCCCAAAAACTGACGGGCTTGCTTTGAAATTCCCTTGCGTAGTCTAATCTCTTTTTTTTGATTGATTCAAGAAACAAGGGGTTAACACCTAGCAACTCTTGATGTGTAATCAGCTTTGTGAAGCACTTTTCGAACGGTCATGGGATGAATATCCTTACCAAATTCCTGTTTAACTTCAGCAGCAAGTTCAGTCGATATTTTATTGGGAATTTATTTTATTTTTCTTACTATTTGTTTGCTTTCGCGGTCACTTAAAGCTCAAGGACGGCCTGTTCTATGAGCATTATTGAGGATTGTCTCCCCTTTAAAACGTTTAATGATGCATTTAATTGTGAAACGACTTCTCTTCATTATTTCACATATTTCAGCGTACGATTTGCCTTGGCTATGCAAGTGCAGCACTATTTTGCGCCAAGATTCGTTGGTATCTTTCTGTTTTGAGCTCATTTTGGTATTGATTAATTATTTTTAAAATTTTTTCTTCAAGAAATTTAAAAAAAAAAACTGAAGTAACGGATCAATTAATATTTATAGCAAATGCATGTATGACTTTATTTTAACATCCTTGCCAGATCTCGAAAACTTCGGCCCGAAGCCAGATTTCTTTCTGGGTGTGCCAAAACTTTTGTGCATCAAAATTATGACTTTCTACTAAATATGTTATAACAAAACTGTTAAATGCATTTAAATTAAAAATAAAAAACAATGATATGAGCTTAGCCAGTGTAGGAAATATTTATTATCAAATAGTTTTGCCTAATAATGTCTTTTAAATGACTTTAAAACAGTGAAATACCAAAAAGTGTTGCTGTGCCAATAGTTTTGTGCGGGTCTGTAGTTCTGTCACAGTAGTTGCAAATTTAATTAGACAAATTCTTTAACAAATTTTTTTTTTTAAATATCATTTGCAAAGTCAACACAAAATAAAATAGAAAATTTAACCACAATAAATGTTTGTTTAAAATATTACTTTTCCAAGTTTAATTAAATCGAAAAGCATGGTTTTTTCACAATTTGAAATATTTTTTAGGCATTGTTATATTTTGTTAAAAAAAAAAACTCTTTAAAATTCTTAAAGCGAAATTTTTATCTTAGAGATTGTGATAGAATGGCTGCATTAGCGAAATAACGTAAATGAAAATATGTAACTGTAACTATAAAATTGTAAAATATTTAACTGTAACTGCTACTTTTGAAGCTGTAACTTTTTTAATAAACTCGGCTGCTCTTAATAATCTCCTTAAGGAAAATCTTTGGAGAAAGTTTTGAATTATGACGTTTACCTATGTCCCTTAGACTCATATATTATGTACTTAAATTTTTATATATTTTTAAATTATATTTTAATAAAAAAAAATAATAAATTTAAAGCAAAAATATCTCTTATCCTTTGAAAAAAAATCATAAAATTTCGATTTTTCACGTTATTATTTGTGAATCTACAATGCAATTTCATATCCAAATTTGAACTTAAATTAAGTTAACGTTTCATATTTCCCTTTTATTAGTATTATTTTTTTTTTTTTTTTTTTTTTTTTGTGCAATATATAAAACCAGATGTCTTCTCTAAATAACCCAACACTTTTAATAGCCGCAACACGACAACATTATCATACAATCACAATAGGCATCATAAAAATATACTCATAGAAACAAACAGCAGGGAAAACTAAAATGTTCAAGTCTTTAAAGAAGTAGATACCGCAACATCATCACCATCGCACTTACAATCGGTAGCGATTTTATATTTTTAAAACGAAATTGTTAAAATTAGTACAACGATTCATATGAAATTGACCGTGTAACATGACATTGATAAACTTCACGAAAGAAGACACATAATACTTTGCTTCTTTTTTTACTCCATTCTACGATTTTGAAAACACCAAAACGTTTACGAATGAAGTGAACAAAAAAAATCCTAGACAATTCAAGTGCGGTGGGAAAATTTGGCGTAACAAAAATATATACAAGGATGTTTTGTGGCAGTGGAAATAATGCAACCACAACTTGAATAAAGAGAAAAACAAGTGTTTAAACAGCATGTTAATAATGTTTAAAAAAAAAGCTTTTTTTTGTTACAAATGGTTTCTTTAAATTTTGGGCTATTGGCACCCTATAATTTTCGTAGGTAATTGTAGTTAGTCTATGACAAATTAGTTAAAATTACAAAAATAAAATATCTAATGCTGCTAGAAAAACAGATAGTTTTATGCGTGTAATTAAGCCTCACTTTCAAAAAGTAAAAAAATCTTAGTTTTAAAACACGTTGCTTAAACAGCCAATTCAAATGATATTTGAAGTATTTATCTCCACAAATAGAAAAAATTAGGGATTTAAGTTTTAAAAATTAATACCATTGAGCTCTTCACGTTTGCAGTAAAAAATATATAAAATTTAGGAATTCATATTCTGGGTTGGTTTTAAAATAAATCAAGTGACCATGGGAAATATCAAGACAAAATAAATTTTGATTTTGAAACTGGCCTTTAACATTTGATATCATAGCTCTCATTATTGTGAGCAAAGTTGTAATGTTTAAAATGGTGAATTTTGCTTTGAAAAATATTGGCGTGAAGCATAGGATATCTGGTTAAGCTTTTCTTTTTTAAATATAAACAATGAATGTATTTCCTTTAGCTCCTCAAATTTATTTATTCAGAAAAACGACTTTAAATTTTCCCCATTAATTTGTAACTTTCGAATGTTGGCTACGAAGTTAAGTGTTTTTTTTTTAACCGAAAAAAAAGAAGGAGGTTATTTCTGTTTTATTTGATTAGTCTCGTCTTAAAAACAGTTCATAATCTTAAAAACTCAATGCTGTCTCCATACAAGATATATGTTTTTTACGTGTATTATGAACCGTAAAGGGCATCTCTTTAAAATTAAAAAAAAAATGCGTATAACTCTATCTCCCAATGGTAAAAAGTTATACAAAAATAAATCTAAAAATTAAAGGGTGCCCCATATATGACGTAGAATTACATATATGGGAATATTTTTTGAACTTTTATAGACAAACGTTTGTAAATTGGACAGAATGTCGATTTCTGTGACCGTTATAGAAACAGGCAATAATATTCAAAATTATAAATTAAAGGGTGCCCCAATAGTTTATTAATTTGATGTATATGGCCATACTTTTGAATAGCTGTAGACACACGCTTGAAATTTTCAACGAACCTGTAATGCTGACTCGTTTATAACAACAAGTATAAAACATGAATTTGGAAAAAAGGGGTGCCCCAATAATTTATGTAATTCGATGTATGTGGCCAAACTTTTAACCGTTATAGACAGAAAACTGAAACTGCTTAAATAACAAGTATTTTATTTGAATTTAAAAATTAAAGGCTGTTCCTAACTCTAATGTAATCTAACTTATGTGGCCATATCTTTTAAACCGTTATATCAAACACTTGAAAATTAGGCAGAAGTAGATATTCTGCTTTGGTATAAGAAGGAGTATAAATATTTTAAATTAAAAATAAAAGGATGTTACAATAATTGTAGTAATGTGATATGTACGTCAAAACTGATGGACTGTTATATGCAGGTGGTTGAAATTTACAAAGAACCTGAACAGCAAATATATAATTGAATTTGGAAATTAAAGGGAGCCCCTATAGGTGCCTTAATTTAGTTGCCAAACTGTAGAACACTTGTAGATACACGATTGAAATTAACAAGGAGCTGTAGTGCTAAGTCAGCTATAACAAGTATCAAGTTTGGAGATCTAATAGTTAATGTAAGTTCATGTATATGGCCATACTTTTGAACCATTATAAACAGGCAGATAAAATCTGGGTTGATGACGATTTTTTCTTAAGAATTACACTGTTCTACACGAAAATCCTCCTTTAACCTTTAACTACTGAGGTGTGGTAAATTTTACCCTCATTACCCATTGTTTTTAACTTTGAGATAAGTGACTATGAAATAAAGTTCTTGTTTTGTTATTTCCAAAGTTTAATTTTTTTGATTTTATGATTTTATTTAGTTAATTATATGGTAATTTGTTCTTTTGAAAATAGAAAATTAGAAAATAAAAGTTATCTGGTAAAATTTTTGATAAAAAAAATGGGGTAAAATTGACCACGACCTCAGTAGCTACGTCCAAATATTTCACCTCAGTAGTTAAAGGTTAAACCAAAACATGCCTTCTTACTGTTTTCAAATGTGCTTAACACGAATTTGAAGTCAGATTCTGTCTATCACGCACAGTTTCTTAAGAAATTCTAGTTTTTCATCCAAAAATGTGAGTCTTTTGTAAATTTGACGAATTTTTTTTGGCATCAACACAAAGTGAAAAAAATTCAAAAGCCCTATGATTTTGAGCGCAATGAAGTATATTTGAACAAAAAAAATTTGATGGGAATATTACAAGTGGTTGAAGAAATATGGCTAAACGTTTTTTTTATTTATTTTTTTTGATGGTGGTATCCTTTTCATTCAAATCCCTACCTACCCTCCCTTCACCCTCAATACCCCAACTCCCCCTCCCACTCAGCCACTCTTTGTCACTATTTCCTTCTAGGTTTTTATCAGTACTCTCGAGGTTTTCGCTCCAAGTTTCTCCTCTTTTCTCTCCAAATCAGAAGGTGATGGAATTTTTCCGAGTACAGATTCGGGCTCAGCATACCTGAAAACATAAGAAATAGGCAAAATGTTCAAAGGAGGGGAGAAAAGTTTTTTTTTGCAGAACAGTGTTATTAGTAATACATGTTACAGTATCAAAATCGCGGCTTTTATGTGTATATTAAAAGGTTATTGAGATACAGCTCCATCTATTCTTATGTTGATCCTTCTGTTAGTAATTATGTTCCTAATGTTATAATTATCGTCTTTGTATCGGTTCACACGTCCTTAATTTTATGAAATTAAAACCTTTAAATGCCGCTGATATCAACGGTTTTTTTTTAATTTTTGTAAAGAATAGACAAATTTATCTTTTGGTCTTACAATTGTGCTAATTCACTACTCTTTTTATATTTTCTTCTTCTTCTTCTTCTTCTTACCGCACTTCTTGATTTACATGCATATAATATATTTAGTGGTTTTTACCATTTCTTCTGGTGACAGAATTTATTCTATCCAATTTACTTTCATCTTCGAGTCCTAGAGCCCAGAAATCGGATTGCTTAAAAATAAGTCTTTTTAAAAATTATACGAGTATATGTATTTAACTCCAACAGCATTTACATCATTTTGACCTCTAATTGCTGACATTATATCCGTTATCAAGTGAGTGTAGAAATATGCAATTGTTTTAAGTTTTCCAAGCTTAAATGGGAATTTTTTTGTCATGTTTTTTCTTGTCAAATCTCCATGTCTCGTTTTTTACTTTGAGTTTTTTCGATTTATATATCGACTATATAAATAAACAAAATATACTTAACAACAATTTACAATAACACAAAAGTTCTACTACGAGCCGCCCCCCGGGGCTCATGCATCTTGCTAATACTATACAATATATACACATGTACCGGATTGTCTTTGCAAATTATACTGCAATTCTCTTCTCTGAAATACCAGCTTTATACATTTTTTATAACCCACAAAAAAAGACAGCCTGAATATTAACACATAAAACACAGGCGACAAGCACAGGCAATATATTTTACAAGGAAAAGAAAAATTCCTTAATTCAATGGGAGCAAAAAGTTAAATATCTAGGAGTTATACTTGATTTCAAATTTAAATTTAAAGCTTACATAACATATGTTACAAATAAAATGAATTTATTAATTCGTGTTTTGTATGCTTTTATAAATAGAAAATAAAGGCTAAATATCAGCAACAAAAAAATATACCGAAATCGATTTTTCATGCGGTCATGTTTTACGAAGGCCCTCTCTGGGGAAACAGCTCGAAATGTCAAGTAGCAAAACTCCAAATTGCGCAGAAAAAATTATAAAAGAAGATTTTCCATCTTCCTTGGCATTTTCTTATAAGTAGACTTTGTGATATTGCAAATATAGAATTAGTGGAAGCCAAATAGATGGACTTTAGCATAGCTTTTATCTCCATTGTTTAAACTCAGATTATGAGCATATCAATGGTCTAGCACCAGCCTAGATCAAAATTAAGTTGTAGAGTTATTTATATTTAATAATTTTAAAAAATGTTTTTATTAAAATTGTTCCTCAAATTTGTTTATTTGTATGCAAGCACATTTATTTTACTAGGTAATAGCAGCTCTACAACAAATACAACATTGACAAAAACAACAAGTCTTCTTATTGTTGTTTTGTGCGTTGGAAACGTCAAAAACACAAGAGAAAGAAAAGATAATTGCCCTCAATACAAATGCTTGCTTTGTTATGCTAACGCTTGTTGTTAGTGTTTTTTGAAATTCGTAAACAAACAAAGAAAAATACAAACAACTTTTGACATTTCCAACTACAAACCAGCTGGGCGGACGACACTACCTAGTAAAATAAATCTGCCTTGATTTGTATGTATTGATGAAATTATATATTTTATAAATTACAATTCATACTTAAATAGAAAAAACCATATTAGTGTACATCTATTAATTTATGAACGTAAATATTATTTGACAGGTTGTTGTTTCTGCATTCTTTTAATTGCAAAAGAAACAACTGAAACGAGCTTCCAGATCCTTCCATTGTAGATCCATCCAAAGTTTTTCACTCGAAATTAAATTATTGTTACGTTTTTCCCTTTTTAGTAGACAAACGTATGGATTCTTTTGATTGCAAATACTACTGTGGCTCACTATAAATTCTGTATTCTTTACCTTGTGGCTTGTGAATCCTATGGTCTCATATTTACTAAACATGCGTTTTTATTACAAACACAGCCTTCCACGCTACACTCTGTGTAACTCCGGCGAGACATGAACTACTCGATGCCTTGTTTAATAACCTTAACTATCCACAGACATCTCCACTATTCCTTTTTATCCAAGCTAGTCATTCTCCAATAGCCACAACACATGTCTGCCAAACACTGTTGTTATGCTGTTACACTTCCCCGTGCTAACCGTTATTGCTCTTACTTTTTATTATAAAGGGCTTCTTGACAATTATCTGTTACTCTTATATTAAATTTGTCTTCTTCACTAAATATCTGCCAAGGCTTTACACAATAATTGTCTTTTGCCTCTCATGAAGTCTGTACTGCTCTTTATTTATTTTTAACTGCATTATAACAATTATTATTTTCTCTTGTACGTATGTCCGAAGGCGGGATCGAACTCATGATCTCCTGTTTTACAGCACGCACCTCTAGCAACGCCACCATCGAGGTCGCTCTTTTTATGTTAGCTAATTGTGGTATTGTTCTATACACACACCATTAGTGGAAGTAACTTTTTATTCACCACTCTCATACTATTAACAGCAACAGGGGCTGCCAGATTTTACTTTCGTAACATTATGTATATTTTTAATTTACTTAACTGCTTATTTAATAAAAACAACGTTTACTACCTTTTTAATTAAATATATATTCAATTCAATTATTTATTTAGTTAGAAAAATATACACAAATTTTTCCATTAATTAAGTAAACAAGATCTTTTAAGATTTGTTTTAAATTTACTTCTTTTTTGTGTAATTCCTAGATAACACATGTAACAATATCTGCTAGAAATACTTTTTACTCGCCTCTCTTTAATTTGTTTTTCATAGTTACAAGCCTATAACTGATTCCTGTGGATCATCTGTAGTAGTGTTTTGGATAAAACATCATCACTCCTATTAAACAGAAGCTTGTAATTTTTTTAAGTATTGTGGCACTTTAGTCTTAAAAAATCATCTGCATCACCATAATCAATCCATTAACAATAGCCCACACTAGATGGTTTGTATTGCGTTAAGGAGTCATATCGCCGAGAGATCTAATCTGACTTAGGGGCTAAGAATGTACTTTTGTACTTCCAAACAGCTAGAAATCCTGGGTATTTGCATGTAACACGTGTTCTTTCTTTAAAACTTTTGCATTCCTCTATTACTTCCACAAAGATGTCCTTACTAACTTGATTATTTCTAAGTGTCTGTAATTTGTCTTCAAATCAATTGATCCATTTTTCTAATGTTTAAATCTTTAACAATATTTATCTCAGTGCATTATTTTGAAATTGAAGCACACAATCTAGTTATTTGTTTGGTTCCCAGTATAGGCCTAAACTAATTCGACCTGAATTAAGTCTGTAAATTCGAGTGTTTTTTTTCAGACTTCTTTGGCAAGTGTGGGAAAATGTTACTCGTGCCAACTACTGAAAACGCATTTCTTTCTTTGTTAACATTTCATACACTCGTATTTAAAATAAAAGTTGAATTTCTTTTGTGCACAATATTTTCTTTCTTCATTTATTTATATTTTGTGTGTTAAAAAAAAAACAAAACTTATGAATTCCATTAAATAAAATCGTGTCTTTGCCATATTTTTGGTGTTTTTTTTACTTCTTTTCTTTGTTCGTATGCTTGGCATTAAAGTGTTTGTATTTGTAGTAATCTTACGATGTTTACACCACGTTTGATGTTTGTAATTTCTTTTTCTAAAGTAGTTGTGTTTAACTTGACAAAAATCACACATTAACAAAAACAGCAACACTTTGCTATAAACGACAATAAATGCTGGAACAACAGCACTAAAAGAGCGAAAAACGCAATATTATGACATAAGTTGCACGTTTTTGCACCACAGGATAGCAATTGTAAAACATTTGAAAGATGTGTTTTTTTATGACAGAAAAAAGTGTATATATGTATATCTAAGTATAAGAGGAAGAACAAGGTTCTACAATACCTAAAAAAAAAGTGTCAAGAAGAAATACAGCTTAAAAATATATAAATACAAACGTATAAAAACGTACCCATGATTTCTGTTGCAACACAAAGAGTCTTAAAAAAGTGATAAAATGTACAAAACAAATATAAATTGATACTTAATTTTTTTCTCTCAATAATTCGTTTTTTTTTTTTTTTTTTTTTTTTGTTGTGTTTATTTTAATGAAAAATAGTAAACGTGACCAGGATTTATGAGGTTCTTTCGATATTTGTGGTTTTATTTTATATTTTTTGACTAAACAATTAAATTGCTAACTATTAGAATTTTAAAGCCTGGATACATCCTTAAATGAAAATATGACAACGTTTTGCTAGCGCAATTTTAAACTTACACTCTAAAGCTTTATTTTACACATTAAATTGAACAATACACACGAAATATTTTTTTTTATTTTTTGACTGCCTTCTATACGAATTGCACTGCTTGACAGAGCTCTACATGAAGGCAACAAGGAGTTGCTAAAATGATAAATTTTTCAATGAAATGTTTCTCTAAGTTAAACATCTGCTTATTTGTCAATTTGAAATCAAGCATGAACAGCTATAAATTAATCCGCCTATCCGCGATATCGGCATGGGAAGAAGTTTATCCACTACGTAAAAACTAACTGTAACTTAAATATTATTTAGTTCCTAATTATTATTCAATAAAATATTTCTATTAGTTATCTTCAGATTGCGTCCAATGAAAAATAAAAATGCGATGCTCTTGCTGACGGCAATTATAAAATTAAATTATTTAATTAATAAAATTATATTATTTAATTTTAATTAACAATTCAAGTTTGAGTTCTTTCTTTCTTTTTTTTTTTTTCTTTCAATAATTTCAGTTTTCAATATTTTTCTATTTTATAACACCAGATTTTCCGAAATTGTACTGAGTGCAAAATTACTGTACGCTAATGAATTTATACTATGTTTCCACGGAGCCCAATATTCTAGATCCGCTCTCTCATTCATGATTCATAGCTCAATCACGACCGAATCAATGTGCTTCGCCATATAAAATCTTGAGAGCGAAGCATTTTGTTTTGAGACGATTCAGCTTGAATCTACTTGCGAAGCATGAAAAATTTTTGTCTTTCCTAATTTTTATCGCAAGTTTATCTGAACTAGCTGTATATAAATGTGAACAAAAAAAAGTAAACCAATATTAAAAGTGCTGTGTGAATTTGTGTTAATATAAAAACAAGTAATTATATTATAATTACAAATTTTATTAATTGCAAACACTAAAATTGAAACGAAAAACAAAAGATTAGAATAGAAGTCAATGAGAACCATATAGTATATGTCGTGGAAACGGCATGCTTCGCAATCATGATTCAGAGAGCGAAGCAAGTGCTTCATTTTGCCGTGTAAACGTGCCATTAGGAACGATTGCTCTTCGACAGTGTTGTAAATGGCAGTGTTTTGTATGGTAATGCAGTAGAAAATGAAAATCATTTTCGTTTAAGAATCAAAGAGTGACCTCTTTCTTTCAATACGTTAAACAAATGAAAACCTTGTGAACGGAATGGTAACAAAAATGTTGAAAAAAATAAGCAAATGAATTTTAAAGAAAAAAGGATGTAAAATGTAATTTGTATAAAAAAGATACAAAAATTTTTGGGTTTTAATTTTTAAAAAGGATACAGCTAATAAACAATAATAAGTCACCTATCAATTGCGGCATTATCAGAGTTTCATAATAACTCCGAAAGAAAACTTCTTACAAATAAACGGAAAAGGAAAAATTCACTAATTTTATAGTTATTCAAAAACAAATCTATAAACCTGCTGATTAAATTCTCTTGGTACTAAAACTACAAAAGAGTGCGAGCTATGAAAATTGGTTTAAAATTAAGCGTTGCATTTTGTTCAGTTGTGTGATACGGTCAGTTGTAGTCATTCGTTCATGAACGACACAGCTCTATAGTGCAGTATACAGTAGTAATCTGTAGTGTTATTTACCATGAGGAATTTTGCTGTATTTTAATGAACTTTTCGTTAATACGCAGCTTGGTAGTATACTGTACGCTTGTATACAAGCCGCTTCGTACAACGTATTGACTAGCTTTTTATTTTTTACTTCATCTTTCAAGGTGTCTGCATATAACAGTTTAAAAGTTAAGTTCTTGTTCGTTTAAAGTACGGCATCTATAGAAACATCCACTAACATTGAAATTTACTGTTCACACTTATTTTAATATCAGACATATTTGCATGTGTGCTACTAAGACTGAATGACTAAAGCCATATATGTTAAAATCAGGTCACTTTTTGCATTTAAGGTTATCTTTTAATTGTTCTTCATCTTAGAGCGGGTATAAAACTATGCCCACATATGCCCTTTGCTGTTCAAAAACGTCCTAGTTAAGTCACTATTGGCACTCCCTTTAATATTTTTTCTAATTAACTATGGCGGACTTAGTTTTACATACACTTTAAAAATTAGAGGTGTCTACCTATCACTGTTCAAAAAATAAGTATATATTTATAAGAATTTTGTAACACCCTTTAATTTTGAGCGTTTTTTAAATTAGTAGATATAATAGGAAGATGGATGGACAGACATTTTAGTAAAACAATAAAGTTGTTATTTTACCCTTTAGAAACAAAACCCAAATAATTACAAAAAGGCATACACAAAAAACCTCATTAAATAATTCATCTTATGGCAATTAAAAAAAAATTAAAAATAAAATAGTAAAGTATAAAATTTATAATTAAATAAACTTTAAATGCAGAAAACAAAAAAACGAAAAACTTCAGGTCAAAAACAATTAAGTTCATGTTAATGCTTGTTTGCACTTGAAATTTTTGGCAAATTCACGCATTTAAGTTATTTATATTATAACTGCTTTTAGTTTCACCGTGGGCTGCAAAATGAAGATTTTAGCTTGAGCAATTGTTATGGATATTTTTTTTTAATTTTTTAACAAAAGCCAACAACAGAGTATATAATTGTGTTAAGTTACTTTAATTTTTTATATTTTATTTTTTTTATTTTATAATTTTGAAAACAATTGAATGTTTAAATGAGACCTAAAACAAGCACAAGTAATGCTTTTAATAATGACAATGAAATCACTAACAATAACATCTTAAACCGCAACATAGTCAAATGAAACCATAATGGCACAACCAGCAACAAAATACTGTAACTTTAAATGATATCGATAGTAAAGTCATTGAGTTTGCGTGCGGAGAAAGTTCACGTTTTCCTTGTTACAAAAAAAAAAAAAAAAAAAAATAATAATAAAAATAAAACATGAAAAAACAACCTGTTAATCTAAATATCTCACTCATAGAAAAAGTGGACAAAATAACAATGGAGCATTTTGGTGCTTTGACTTTATTTTCAACAATTTCAACAACAACAAAATTGTTTTAAAAGTCTTTGTACATAAACAAAAAATGGTATTTCAAGCAAAATAATGTAACAGCAATAATGTGACAACAATGCTATTAAACAACAATATTACTACTCATACTCTATTTAAAAATCCATTTTTAAATAAACACTAAATTAGACAAAAAAAACACTAAAGACCTTCCAGAGCGTTCAATAGACAATTGCGACAGCGTTAGTGTTGAGCTCGTAATATTCAATATCATAACGGTACTTTTGCGTTGAAAACAAAAAAAAAAAAAAAAGAGTACGCCGTCACAGCTGTCGGTATATTTAGTATCTTGTATAATCATCAACTGCATTACAACTGCTATTTGTACCTGTCATTTTCAAACAGTTTCAGTTGAATTCTTCAGCTCTCCTTTGTTACTTTCAGATAGAAAAGAGGGTAACAGAGAGAAAATTAATGGTTTAATTTAAATAATCGAATTATTTTTAACCTAGAATGGATTTTCTATAGAGCAAACAACATAACTACAGAATCACATTGGATCAAGAGTGGCCAAACCTTACGTAATCTTTTTTTACTTATTTAAAAGCGGGACGCCGCACATAGGGGTATTTTGCGAATCTAGCCGGACATACTTTTTATTTTACTGATATTGGCTCTAAAAATTTACTGAGTGCCCCTAGATAAAAAGTGGTTATGGCCATAGGCTATCAAAGCTATATGATAAGAAAAAATGGAACTAAAGGAAACAAATTCCAACTTAGAAGAATAAATTCTATCTCTGACAGATGCAAGTTTTTTTAATATTCCCATTATTTGTTTAAGCAACTATAACTTTTAAAGTCAAAGAAAGTTCAAAAATTTTAAGTTGAATACAACGGATTTGAAATTCTAATTTTTAGCACCGCCCCTTTTTGTGGGCAGTGAAAAATATTATTTGAGAATATAATGTAGTTATTAAAAAAAATGGATCACATACGCCTTACAACTATAACAATAAGTTTCGCGCCCCAGTCATCCCTGTAAAAAAAAATGTTTTCATTTTTTTGTGTCAATTACCTAAAAATATAAATTTTTAAGCTTTTTAATCCGCGCCTTCCAAGAATATTATTAAAAATATATTTTTGTAATTTGGAACACAACTGGGACGAACGACAAATTTCGTCCAACACAACGAATACGTCGTCAAAAATTCGTTGTACAAATTCGTCGTATGAAACACAACATCGACGAAAAACACAGCTGTTATAATTTTTAAAGTTGTTTACTTTTTGCAAGCTGCTAAGATGACCATCACAAAAAAAAATATAATATTAAAAAAGTTAAACATTAGCAAAAACACAACTAAAAACTATTTTATATTTAACTTATAATCTGTACGCTTATTATAAATGCTTCAAAATAAAAATATATAAATTTTTTAAGTAAAATAACTTTATTTACTAAAATACTTCGAATCTTAGGTCAAACATGGTCACTCTGTACTGATTTGTTCGTCGTTCGCCGGCGTAAGAAATATAAATAGAAATAATTCTATTGCATAGTTCGCCGCGTATAACGAATTTCGTCCTACGTCATGATTGTGTGCATTTTCATATACACAAATGTGTTTCATTTTTGACGACGAATTTTAGCGAACAAAAATTCGTCGTTCTTGCCAGTTGTGTTCCTAGCATTATGTATTTTATTTATCGAAAAAATTATTTATTTATTCAAAGTAATAAATTGTATTTAAAATTATAATAGCTGATGATGAGAGTTCTTTTTCGTTTGGTTCTTCAAAGACCTTTTTCACATGTAAATCTTCTTCAGCGTTAAGTACAGTTGGAAGCATGAGTTAAATTGTTTCTTTTTGAAGCAATTCTTATACTAGTAATTAGTGGGTAAGAACTTACCAAAAGCCTATTAATAATATCTATTGTTCATTAAACCCTTGAAAAATTTCTATAAAAATTCTGCCTCAACTTTTTTGATTTAACAGTGTCCTAAAATGACAAATTCTCAATCAATACCTTGAAAATTCACTATACGATGCAGAACTTAGTTATCTGTCAAGCTGCGTACTTAAATTTTTACATTTCTAAAAATTAATTTTTTACTTAATGTCTAGCTAAATTGGCAAAATACTCCTCTGTGCGCCGGTTTATTTACAGTAGTTAGGAGGTTTATAGTAAAAAACAACACATATTTAATTAGTTTGCGATGATGCCTCAAAATAGCATTTCTTATTGTGAAACAAACATAAATTTTGATATGTTTAACTCTTTATATACTTATCAGTGCAACAGACCTTTTTAACACAGCTGGCCTTCGTTTTAAATTTAATCCCTGGCATGTTTTCTTAATATTCACCTTAGTTCTCAACAATGCCATAACAATTGAATCCTGTAACTGGATATCTTTAAGTCGTCCAAAGTTTGTACATTCAAATACAAGCCCTTTATTTGTGCAGATGTTTACAAGATTAAGATTGTCGTTGAGAAATTGTTTGCATACTACAATTTAACAAGTTTCTGCCGAAGCATTTTTATTCTCTTCGCTTACTTCATCTAACGTGATCCACATAGTCATTATCCAAAATTTGACAAATAGTTTTGTTCCTTTGTTGCAGTCAATATATTTTTTTGAAGTCAATAACTAAAAAGCCTTTTTTAAACCTTCCAATGCTTTGATCGTTCTTGCAGAGAAGAACTACGAGTAATAATTATTCATTGAAAAAATGTCGACTTTACAATTATAATAATTATAACAAATTATAGATAACTTAATTTCTGCTTAATTTCAAATTAATTTAAATTTGCAGGTCTACATGTATATATTAAAAATTGTTGAAAGTGTGTTGTGATTTCATAACTCAAGGACGATTAAATCGAATTCGATTAAATTAAGGTTGGTTCATATGGTCGTTTAGATAGTTTATCTAAAGTTTTCACGAAATTGGTCTACGCGTTCGTGAGTTGCGACTTTTTAAGACAACATGTAATTTTTTCTGTATAAAAATGTAACAATTGATACCTCCCATACAAAGTGAAAAGTTTATGTCGTTTACCTAGGGATCTGTGAGGGTAAGAGTTTTTTATAACGTCGTACAAGTAACTTTCATATTAGCGTGCATAATCAAATAAAAAACTGATTAGATTGGGGCAGCGAAGCGCACCCTAAATAGCTATTTTATTCTAAAAGAAAATTTTGTTTACAAATTTTGGTGTTAATTTTTAAAGAGTTTAAAAAAGGATGTTGAGAGCTTATATGTGTATAATATGCTACTCTTTCTTTTTTGAGAGTTTCTTTTGTAGTTGTACGGCGTACATGAACCCATCGCGGCTTGTCTCGTCATCCTTGATCATATGTCTCTTCACGGAACTTATGTCTTGTTATTTAAACTGAATTCTGTGATTTCTTATGAAACATCGTCTGTCTTTGACATAAAGCCTATGATGAATAATTCACGAAAGGAGATTAATGGGATAGAATAAGCTACCATAACCACGTCGTTACCAGCTTTGCTGAGAGCAAGAGTCTTTATACTCACGCAAATTTAGAGATCGGATAGTTTGAATCAAGAATATACTGTTTTCTTGTTTCGTATTTCCAGTAAAATAAATTATTATTATAAGACTCATACTTCAAAATGTATTGATAGCATTTATTATTTATTAAATTACAAATTTTTTTCCTTCTTTTTTTTATTAAATATACAATTGACACAACAAAAAATTTAACAAAATTTCATTTTGTGAATTGATATTCTAACGAACTTAAAAAAATCCTAGTAATTTTGCTTAAAACATGGGATCATATTACAAGTTTTATATACAGTTTCATCATTTGCCAGTCAATGGTAGGGTACTTATGTATGTTTACCTCTTGAATAGAAACAATCTTTAAGAAAATGTAATAAATATTTGTTTATAATCTACCCGCATTTTACTCTCAGAGTAAAATGACAGGTTAAAAATTAAAGCAATAACTTCTGTAAAAGACAAAACAACAACCTTACCACAATCATCATAATCAGGGAAATAAGTCAAAACGTTTTATCTAGACACAGCCAGCAAAGGAAAGAAATTTCGTATTTCATTCTTCTAATTCAACAGAAAAAAAAGTGAGAGCATTTCAGTAATACTCATTACTTTTGTTCAATAAACAATCTTCAGTCCAAAAAAAATTTTCTTTTCCTTCTGACGGCTTAAGAAAAAGGCTTTTGGGCAAATTAACCAAAAACAAAAATTGTTACAAAATTATATTCAAAATAATCAAACGTTGACTAATGAAGATGAAGATCGCAGCTACTGTCAGCGTAATTGAAGTTATAATTGTGATCTATGGTTATAAATTTGGGTTCATTTTTTACATTTAAAGTTATTTTAAATGAAGAAATTATTAGAAACTTTTGTAAAGCTGTTATTGCTATGCAATCTGGGTCTACGACAACACGTTATATTTATGCTGTTGTTTGTATTATTTATAACCATTTGTATTTTTAGTTCAAACATTTTACATTTAAGCATAAATTGTTTGACTTGAAGGGGTATTCGTTCTCTTAGATGCCACTTTATTTGGCACAAGAGTAATTCATTTTTTTTCCATCAGGTTGTTTGTTAATTTACTGAGAGTCTTTTCCTTTTTGGTTGATCTGCAATTGAAAATGTCATAATTATGTTAATTTTTATTGGAACATGTAAAAAATGTTATTTCTTTTGTTGAAGTTGGCATAAACAGTGTAGTTGATATTTTTATTATTTGCCATAAATTATCTTGGTTTTTAATGGTGGTACAAATATTTGCAATTTATGTTTTTTTTTTATGGGGAAAGGAAAAAACACCTGATTTTTCACGTGACTTGTTGGTTAGAGACAGGTAATGATGTAAGTTCTAACATTTAATACGAAAGCAACCTATCACTTTATATGAAAATAGCAATGACGTAGTACAGATCAACTCATAGTTTCATTAAATCCAGAAAATGAAAAAATACAAATTGTATTTGTATACCGATGATTGGCAGAATGCTAAAACAATTGTATGTGGCGATAACAGAGTGAACAACGAAGAAAAGCGTTGAGTTGTATGTAGACTTCTTATAATTAAACTAATATTGATTGATTATGAATATTTCTCTTATTATTAGTTACAAAGTTAGTTAGTTAAGTAGATGATGTTTAGAATGTAAACGACCTAAGCTAGATAGGTACAATAATATGCTGCATTACATTCTGCTGGTGTCTAATTTGTTCTGGTTTGTCCGTAAGCATTTGGAAATAGTTTTTCTTTTTTTAAGAAATTCAAATAAAAGCAATAAAAGTGCTATATATTATTTTCTTAAAATATAGTTTTTTTTCTTGCATGAATATATATGTATATCTGTGATATAGTGAAGATATTTGGGATGAACTTGAATTGTTTAATGGCCACCTTGAGGTCTGCTCTGCACAGAGTTCTATTAAAATATAAGCGCGAAGAGCAAAACTTTCAGTAAGCCGGGCTTGCGCTGAAAGGAATATTCAGATATTTGGTTTCCAGCTAAACTTGTATAATTATAATTTTGATAAAGTGAAGATATTTGGGATGAACTTGAATTCTTTATTTCGCACAATAAGGTCTGTTCTGCACTCTTCCTTATTAGAAAATCAGAATTTAAGCGTAAAAAGGAAGACAGTTAGTAAGCCGAGCTTTCGCTGAAAGAAATATTTTGAAAATGTCAGATATTTAGTTTTCAGCTTAATTTCTACAACTATAATTTTGACAAAGTGTTGAAATTTTTGTGATTTTTATATTGATTTTGGGCATAATCAATATTTTGGACATAGTGCATTTTGCAAATCTAGCTGGACATTACTTTTGTTTTTTGTTTATATTGGCTCTGTTAATGCTTGAAAATAAATTAAAAATGGACCATGGAGAAAAAAGCTCCCATTAGAAGAACTAGTCAACCTCTGAAATTTCCGATACTTTTGTTTAGCAAATGCTTACATTTTCAGGTCAAGAAAAGTTCAAAAATTTATACGTGGACCAGGGATACTCCAAATTTTAATTTTCGACCCGCCATTTTTGTAGGCGGTAAAATGAAATATTAATTTATAAGTAATGTAATTATAAAAAACTTAAATTAATTAAATTTTTATTTGCAGGCGGAGATTTATACCTCTGGAATATCCCACTTTTTTTAAATATATATTTTTTTGGAATTTTCGAAATATATTTTTTCTAAGCTTTTATTTGGTATTTTCCCAATGCTTGTTAGGCCAACAGCCGAGAATGTGGATAAAAACAATTGTTCAAAATTTATTACTTTATAGATTTAATAAAATAAATTATTTATTCATAACAACTGATTTATAATAGTAACAATAAATTTCATTTAAAACAACTTGTCTTTTGCACTACGAAGATAACAAGTAGCATTGTTATTCTTTTTCTTCTTCTTCTGTTTCTTTAAAGACCTCTTCCAAATCTGAGGCCGCTTCTTCTGATAACAGCCCAATGCCATTTATTAAAATCTTGTGCATTGTAGGGTCATGACACCTATTCCACTCACGTAACGTAAAGTTTTGCAGTGTCTAAGCAATGGATTTTGTGACCACTTGATATTACTTCAATATAATTTTGCCATCGTTCATAGAAAATTCACTATACGATGCTGAATTTTGTAGTCTTTTTAAGCTGCTGAATTAAATTATTACATTTCTAAATATACGGCTAGACTGACAAAATACTCATATGTGTACCTGTAGTAAAGGGTATAATCAACCTAGTCCAAAATAAATTAATTCAATTGTTAAAAAGAAAAAAAATATTTTGCATGATAAAATTAGGATGTAAAACATTATTTATCTATCCAAAAATCTCATGATCATACAATATGTATGAAGGAGATCCAGCAACTTTTGGCGATTAGAAAATCCGATTTTGCAGCGCGTCCAATGGTGGAATTTTACCAGGGCAATCTCGCGATTAAATAAGTATTTATTATTTCTATTCTATTATTATTCAACAAGATAAGTTTTTATTACTCGTACTGTTCAAGACAAAGGTTGACGATTTAGGTTGATCTTATATTGATCTAATTTTGGTATGTTATTAATAAAATAAATTAAAATATTAAATGTATACGGTCCTTTAGGGTCAGTAATATTTTAATGCTGGGATTTTTCGAATATATTCAGGGATTAATATTTTTATTTAAATCTATTTTTTGTCCATTCTATATTTAAGCATTAAGAAACATTTTTTCTCTGATATTTTATAAAATTTTTATATATATTTTATATTTTTATGTTACATATGTGTGTCGAACTTGTATTGTCGTAAACTGTCTCATTTAAATTTAAATGAGGAAAAACAGGTCGAAGATAATTATTGATATTTAAGAATAGGCTTTGCAATTTCTTATCTTCTGTTACCCCACTTTAACTACATATATACTATCATGAAATCACACTACAGAAAACATTACTATAATAACGTGAGTCTATCAATTATTATTGATTATTGGTCAAACACGTACGATTTCGGGCTAATAACGGTTTTCAAGATTTACTGTCTTCAGTGCCAAAGTTCTGCTGTATTTAATAAAATTGTAATCAGACCTAATATAAAAGTACCTACTATGGAATACATTTTTTGTTTTTATTATTTTTACAAATTTAATTACATTAGACATATTATTCTCTAATAAGTTTTGGTACTAAAATACGTTTATCAAAACTGCATAAACCTAAGTTATAAATTTCAATAAAATTCCTTAAAAGTTATTACAACATTTTCGGTTCATATTATTCTTAATTTAAGTATTCTTCTTCATTCAATTTTTAATCTCTCAATCTTAAAAGCACCTAACTAACCGTAATTAAAACATTATTTAATTTGAGTAATTTGCTCGCGTTTATAAAAATCCAACCTATTGCCATTAGTTTGCAATAAAGTTAAAGAAAAATACAAAATTAATATATAACGTCTCATCTTTATACACTCCCAAACTAAACAGAAGCGTGAAGTTGTCTACTTTAGAAGACTTTAAAATATTTCGCTACAACACCAAAAAAAAAAAAAATAAATAAATAAATTTTAAACACCATTAAGAGTTGCCAGTCTAAACTTATAATAAAAAATCTAATGAAATGATGACCTTTTCATCCTAACACGAAAACTTAAGGTCAAAAGCAATCAAAACGTTTAATATTATTTTCTTAGCCGCCTTTTTTAACAGCAAAACCTAAAACATCTTTAAAACAAACAACAGCAATCAGTGCAAGCTGTAAAGAGTACAAGAGTTTTACTTTAACAGAAGCATTTTCTTAAAATGATGCTTAAACACTCGTCTCTAATCCACTAACTGCAAGTAACTTGGTAACAGTTCATAATAATTATTTCATATAATTTTTCATGCAATGAAAGTTTAAGTTAACTACAACAATAATAACAACAACGCTATAGTCTTGCTCATGAATCCTACTGACACTTTGCGCTTGTATATTAAACAGATTATTGAAGAAAGTAAATTTTTGAGTCAAAACGAATATTTTATACATTATAATCGTCAGTTCCGTAAAGAAAAAAAAAGGAAATATTAAAAAATTTACGAATTTTGGTAAGGCTTAAGTTCATATGTTTTTTTAATTCTAATTTTGTTTAAAAAAGAAAAATTATTTTCAAATAAAGTGATAATTTTTAATGAGGTCATGTTACTATTACAATAAATTAATTGCTTCTCATACATTCACTTAAGTAAGGATACACAGTAACGATTTTCTATTTTGCCTTAACAGGGTCTCAATATGATTTTTGCAAAATATTGGTGTTTTTATTATTCACGAAAAGTTTCGTTTCTTTAATTTTAAAGAAAGCGTTATAATGCAAAATTTACCAAGAAGCATAAAAATTTATGTTCTTTATTTAAATCTAAATGACAAATAAAAAAATGTTTTTGTCCTCATCATATGATCCCCTATATACCGATATTTGTGTTTCGGCAAATATATACATACCGCCACAATTTAATTAAATCAATTATTTTTTTTACGTGATTTAAAGATATCTATGGCACATAGATTAAGCTTAATCGAAAAAATCCCATCTATATTTTTACATATTAAGCAGCGAGTCATAAGCTGGCTATCGAATATAAACAAATAAATCTGTTTCATAGATTAACCCGGTGAAAGAAATACAAAATTGAAATAAGCAAAACAGCTCAAATTAATAATTGAGCTGAATATTAACAAGTAAAGGGCTATATTCAAATATCCTTAAATATCCTTTACCATCCAGGTAAATCTAGTTTAGAGAACTATCAATCAAAAAAGCAAATATTGGGGTGACAGAGAAATACAAAATAAAAAAAAAACAAGTACTGCATATATATACATAAAAATGATCTCGGCTCTTAATGGGTTAAGCATTTTTAAAAAATTTTAGTATTTCCTTAAAGATCTCTTCAAAAGCTTTAAAATGGTATCCATAGTGATATTTCAAAAAAGTTAAAAATTTCAGAGTCCTGTAACTCGGAAAATATGAGCGAGCGCGAATTTGTTCACATGATGTTGTTTTTTTATTTATTAAATCCTAATCGCCCTATAAATTTATTTCTTTTCATTGGAGTTGCCTTATTTATCCAAATGACGTGAAAATACTAGAGGCACACTAACACGGATGGACCGACGGACATCTCTCAATCGACTTCGCTATGCATAAAAAGTCTGAATATATATACTTTATGGGGTCGAAAATGGATATTGTAGAAATTACACACGGAATGACAAACCCTTTTTCCAAGTATGAAAATAGACCGAAGTGTGCTTCCAAATTGAATTATTGGTCGATTTAACTCTATATCATTCTTCTCAAATCTGGCCGTCGAACGTTGAATAAACGATTATGAGCTGGAGATTATTTATTGCGAAGAAATGAAGTACAATAAGTAATATTATTTTAAATCTATAATAATGTACTAGTAAACAGCCGCCTTTAATTTTTAAAACATACACGTCAACGTATTAAAATATAAAAATTTTAATTCTCCTAACTCATCGAAAACGAAACGATTCCATCATCCATCTGTATTATAATTTTAAAGTATATTTTAACATCGTGCAATAAATTGATATCAATTCTAAAATTTTCTTGAGTTTAACTATTATAATTTTGTTGGAATTTCTGATAACGCGGTAAATTTTCTCAAAATCTCTCAAAAGAAAAAATTAATTTCTATAATTTGTTAATGCACAGTAAATATTGCAAACCTCTTAATAAACTGAACTTACCCACTACTTCTTTGCATGAGTCCCATGGATAACATTTTCTTTCTCTCTTGCGATCAAAAAGGAAAAAATTTCCTACAATAAACTAAAATGTAAAAACTTAATGAATGAGATGATGGCGTGTTTGTTTTAAATCATCGTTGTGCTTTAGCCAAACATTTATTCGTTAAAATATTTTTGGATTTTCGTTTAACAAATCGTTTTGTTATGAGACATGTTGTAAGCGATAGTTAACTGCAGCCGTACAATTATCATTGGCGGTAACAAACAAAGTGTAAGGATTAGTACAAACAGAGTAGATAATACAGCTGTAATAAAATAGTACAAGTGCACAAACAACATAACGAACAATGAATGTTAGACAATGTGGATTAAAGAGCCTTGTTCGATTAAAGTACGTGAATAAAAAAAAACCATATTGATAAATGGGAAATTAAATTGAGAACATCTGAAACTGATATGTTTTGATATTATGAAGTGAATAAGTTTTGTGGAACTAGTGTTTAATTTACAAAAAAAAAATAAATAGAAAAATAAATCTGTAGAGCAGACTAAGGACTGAGGTCATTTTAAATAAGCTCTGAATGCTAAAATCTCTTTTACTTAAATCTTTTCATCGATCTCTTATTATATTATTTCTAAAATGAACACAGATCTATGGCCAGTCGGTAGTCGACTGAGCAGAGTAAGAGTGGATTGTAGTTACCACATTAATTAAATCTCTTTTACTCTTGGTTTGAAGACTACTAATGGCGAAAGTCCATTTACTAAAACACTAAGGCCAGATTGTTCAAAGGACATTAATAGGAAGAAATGGTGTTATGCGATGAAGGAGTGAAGTTGAATCTAGCTAAATGGTTCCAATCGACAAGATAAGCGAGATTTTGCAATTCTTTCTTCTTCTTCATGGAATAATTAATAATAATTTTTATAATGCATAGTGCGATTAATAGTTTAATAGACCAAAAATTCATTGACTTCTTGGCAAACAATGTTTCATAGACCAAAAAATGAAGAAGGCTACAACTTATATCTGTTTTCATTCATTTCTTCGATAACTCAATAGTTCAATAGAGTTGGATACCCTATAGTTAGCGATAAACCTTTTCACCTGGAATGGAATTAACTCGTGAACATTTTCGTGCCATAATTTTTCACAACTTTCGACGTGGATTATCACGACAAGAGTGCATTGATGAACTTAAATCTTTGTATGGCGATGAAGCACCATCCTATAGCACTGTGAAAAATTGGCACAATAAATTTAATCGTGGCCGAAGCTCGCTCAAAGACGAATTCCGTGAAGGTCGTCCAAAAACGGCTGTTGTGCCAGAGAACATTGATGCCGTGCATGAACTCATAATGCAAGATCGACATGCGACATACCGAGAGATAGAGACATCCTTGGACATTTCTTCCACCAGCATACATTCGATACTGCATGAACACCTGGCCGTAAAAGAGGTTTGTTCTCGTTGGATCCCGCACAATTTGAAAGCCGCTCAAAAACATGCTCGTGTCGATTGGTGCAAAGAAATATTGCAAAAATACGATTGCGGTGCTTCAAAAGACGTTTATAAGATCGTCACAGGTGACGAATCATGGATCTATGCGTATGAGCCCGAAACGAAACAACAATCGACCGTGTGGGTCTTCAAAGACGAGCAAAATCCAACGAAAGTTCTTCGTGGAAGAAGCACTTCGAAGCAAATCGTCGCCTGTTTCTTCGGCAAAACTGGTCATGTGGCGACTGTTCCGCTTGAGCAACGTAGGACGGTCACTTCTGAGTGGTACACTACAATTTGTTTGCCTGAAGTCATCGGAGAAATTCGAAAAAACAACAAGAGAAGACGAATCATGACAATGAGAGGTCTCACACATCGGCTCAAACCAGAGCGTTTTTGACCGGCCAAAACGTCGAATTAATTGGTCATCCGCCGTACAGCCCTGACCTGGCACCTAATGACTTCTTCTTGTTTCTGCACATCAAGAAAAAAAATGCGTGGTCAACGATTTTCGTCACCAGAAGAAGCTGTTGAAGTGTTCAAAAACCATATTTTAGAGGTGTCTCAATCGGAGTGGAAAAAGTGCTTCGCCAACTGCTTTGAGCGCATGCAAAAGTGTATAAATCATGCTGGAGAATACTTTGAAAAATATTAAAACCATTTTTGATTATAAATATTCGCATTTTCACTATTAGGCCTGAAATATATAGAGCAGCCCTCGTATAATCATAATATCACTATTAAAAAATTAGTTTTTATGTTTATAAGTATTGCTTAAACTTTTTTTAATTTCACAGATTGATTGTTTAATGATTTTATTTTGTTTACTTAAATCAGCTGTTCGTTTTTGAGCGCCGAAGCAGGGTTACCACCATTTAAGCCAAAAACAAAAAATGTATAAGAAAAAAAAGTATTTAAAAAAAACATTAATTAATACATTGGCAATACTACGATTTGACACAACATTTATTTATACGAAACACAATGTAAGTTAAACGAAAAAACCAGAACGTGTTACGCGCACACTAATTATTACGTATTCGTCCATATGCCATCCGGTTTCGTTTCGCTCTTGACGTGTTCTATAAACAGGCTGTTATATTCCACCTCTCATATGAATTATTTATATACAAAAAACTTCTAGTTTAATTACACTCACTTTAATTTTATACGATTTTTATTCCTTCTACCATAAACTCTTAGCGGAAAGTTCTCGATCATCTGTGGTAATACTATTGCTAATCATAAAACTTGATTTGGATTCTGTAATATTAGATTAATAGCGATTAAACTATTGAATATATTGTTACGAAAATAAGATCTGGCTAACAAAAACTGAGCAGCTGAGTTGTTAAGGCGCTTCTTGTAAAACAGAAGAACGTCAGTTCGAGCCTACCTTCGGTCATGCGTACAATGGAAAATAATAAATGTTATCATGCAATTAAAAATTAAGAAGCAGAAGACAAGCAAAAGACAATTATTGTGTGAATCCATGGCAGATAATTTAGTGGAGACGTGTAGAAATAATACAAGGGCAACAGGCAATTGTCAAGACGCCTTTTATAACAAAAAGTAAGAACGGTAGCAGGTAGCGATGGGAAGTGTAACTGTATAAAACAGTGTATGGCAGACTTGTTTTGTGGCTATTACATAAAGCAGATGACTGGCTTAGATAAAGGGATAAAGTATTACTTTCTCTTCAATTTTTTGTTAAAAAATCCATTTTAATATTTATTTAATATTTTTTAAGCAAACAGAAAACCATAAAAAATGATCATTTGAAACTTGTCGTTTATTTCAAACTAAAAGGCTTTCACAGAATTTATATACAATTTTTTACGCAAAGTTCTTATCCCTGTTTATTTTTAATCATGTCAATTTAAGAGTTTGTACATTAATAAAACCTTCATTAACAAAACACTGACACGTCAATCTTACGAGTATCAGACATTTCACAAGTGTTGCCAAATTATTTTAAACTTAAAACCTGAAATTTAAATATAACAATTGCATTGAAACAAGCAGCTGTTAATAAAAGGCGTGTTTATATAATTGTATGCTTTACAAAAACAAAAAAAAAAACAAGCTAGAAAAACAAGCATAGAAAAAAGAAAAGTTTCACTTGGCTGTTTAAGGAAATAACGATAGAAATGTCCATTTTTGAGGCGTGCAAACATTTCCTTAAAGAAACATTGAAAACAAAGCCAAAAACCTACAAATAAATAAAAAGAAATGAAGACAATAATATATGAAACTTAAGACAAGTAACAGAAATAAACAAAAACGAAAATCGAACCAATAGTGGGTGAATAGGTCAAATGGCAGCTAAAAAAAAAAATAAAGAAAAATACTAAAAACAAAAAACAAGTAGAAAAAAGTACGATTCATTTTTGTCTTTAAAGGTAAATTCGACAGAGTATAAAAATAAAAGTAAACCAAAATAGCGTGTATTCAAATCATCACAATTTGGCCACAGTTCGACAATAGTTTAAACAATACATCAGCCAAAAATAAAAAACAATGAAGAATTAAAAATTTGTTTCATTGTATTTAGTTGTAAGCCGCCTAACACCGTTTCCTGAAGATTTCTTTTATAGAATAAATATTGCTTTAAGGAGTTCACAAGTAAGAAAAATTCTAAAGCAAACCTTAGATGATAATAAAACTTTGTGTCTAACTAAAATCCATTCAAAATCGACTGAAGTTGCTGTTTGCGTATATCGCATATATTAACTTACCCCCAAATTTTATTTTTAAAATAGTGCAATATGCGTGTTCTTCTTAAGTTTGCGATTTTCGCTTATTTGCACAAAATAATGTTATAAATATTTTTTGTAATTTTTTGTAATTTCAGGTCTGTTTTATTTTTGTTAATTTTCATGGGGATTTATTTTTAATATTTTTTGCTTTTTTAGCATAGTTTTGTTGACGTTTTCTGCTTTCTTAGGCGAGACATTTTATTTAAGACAGGGTTAGTATTTAATGATTTTTTTACAATCGGTAATATTCGTAAATAATTTTTTTAATTCATTATCTGATTATTTCAAAAATTTATTTTAATAATTATTTAATTTTTGTATCCTTCACCACAAAAGTGGAAAAAGGGTATATCTAAGTTTGTCATTCCGTATGTAATTTCTACAATGGAATGGAGTCGGACAATGGAATGGAATCGGTATATATATTCTGACTTCTTACACATAGCGAAGTCGATTGAGCGATGTCCGTCTGTCAATGCATCAGATATAGTCTCGAAAGAGGTGCTATTGGAAATCAGCATGAAGGACTATTTCCTTCCAGGCAGCAGGCAAAACACCACGCATACATCTACTTTTTTCATGTCATTTGAAACAACAAAGTAACTCAGATCAAAAAAAGAAATATATGGGGCGATAGAGAATTAAGAAAAAACATCAAGTGAGAAAATTTTCGCTCGCCCATATTTTCCGAATTACGGGGCTCTGAAATTTTAAAATTTTTTTAAATGTCAATATGGATGTCATTTTAAAGCTTTTGAAGAAATCTTTAAGGAAATACTAAAAATTTTTTAAAATGCTTAACCCATTAAGAGCCGATGGCACTTTTGTGCAAAATTATATATATGCAGTACCAAACTTGTTTTTATTTTTCAATTCTCTGTCACCCCAATATTTGCTTTTTTGATTGGAGTTACTTCACTGAATTATATTTACCTAGATGGTAGGCTTTGTGACTAGTAATTGAATAAAAAATAATTGGTTTTATGAAACATAAATTTACGATAACAGCAGCTTAAAAGAACTATGCATAAAACCTTCACCCTTCATAAAGATCTATCTACAATCTTTATTTGAAAATTATAATTAATTCATTAATTTATCCCATAAAAGTTTAACATAAATATTTAGTTTAAACCTATCGGAGTCTCGATCAGAAATTGAAAGCAATTGCTGTGTAGCCGCGATAGATGAGCTTTGGATGGTGCTTGTATATACAACATCTGATAAAGCAGAAATCATTAACAAAATCTAAGCCCAGCTTTGGGTAGAAAAAAAAATAGAAGTATAATGGTGTTTGGCCTACGACTGAATTGACTAAAGGCACATGTTTGCTAAGCCATACGTCGAGTAGTTAGAGTCGCAGAATAAATTGTTGTGAATTGATGCGTCAATTTGTAAGAGTACATGTGAACAGGTGCTCCTACGTCAAAATTGAACCAGTTTCATAGTGTAGGAAACGAGAGACGAATAAAAGAATAAAAAACTAAGACTGACTTGCTGTTATCTACAATTGAAATAACTCTTACGTTTGATTAGTGGAAACGTAAAAATTAATTTGATCATTGTGTGTTTACTTTAGTATTTAAAAGAAAAGTTAAAACATGTTCATATTTTTAAATACAAAAATAAATATGCATTCATTTAAACCAAAATTTTTAATATATAAAAATGGTGTAAATTTTTGTATTTAATTTTTAACAAATAAAAAATTATTCATAAATCACCGCACAAATGTTGTGCGCAATAATTTTGCACACTTTCTTGAACCAGAAAATAAGCCAAAAACATCCAAGTGGTTAAAGAGAAACATTAGTCGTGATGAATATTCTTCAATATAATCGAAATTGCTGATGATCGTATTGGCACAACTGGCAGGTATGGTTTACTTATTTGTATTAATGATTAAGAAAACTAATATTTTACGAATATATAAGTATGTGTTTCCTAACCGTTATATTACACAAAAGTAAGAAAAATTATTAATAAATATAGACAACACAGTTATTGAAAAACAATTAAACAAAACAAATCAACTGTTAAAAATTTTAATCATTTCACCTCGCATTATTCATTTAACAATTCGCCATAGACAAAGTATTTTCAAAAGAAAATAAAACTATGCGCAGTCATGGGAAAGAAGACATATTTTTTAATTATTTTTATATATTTCAATTTCTCCTTAATTTAATCGTATAGATTTATAATAACACTTTTAACACTTTGTTGTATTTAAACAAAAGAAAGCTGCAGGGTAATCAATATCTCTATTTCATCTCTTTTATAAGCTGAACTGCATTTTCTTGTTGTTTTTATTTTTTGTTTGCAAGTATCTAGAAAATGTGCTCAAGGTGTTGAATTGAAGTTTAAAATATTAGATATTATTTTTAAATAAACTGCTTGTAAAACTTTCATTATCATTAAAGTAATTTCGGACAAAATCGATTGAAGTTTAATAAAGTTGTGTAGATGACATGTAGTTTGAACATTTGCTTGATCACGCAATGAAAATGTTTAATTTAAGATGCCCAAATATATATTTGTTTTCAACAGTTTCAGTTGTAACCTTGAAATTAATATTTAATTAGAAAGAAATTTCACTGATATATATTTTTTATTATTTATTGTAGTTAAGTTGAGTGTAAATTAGATTCAGAAGTAATAAATTTTCTAAAATTTTCTTTAATTCAATGACTAATTTATTTAGCACTGAGATAGCCGTATGTGAATAGACTGAATTCTCGGTTCACTATTTTTTGTAAAATAACTGACGTTATTAATGAATGATTATTGCAGTCAACATTAAATATAACTGTTTCGTTCCAGAAATAAAGCGTTATTATACTATTAAATATAATTGTCACTTAAGATATTCGTATTGTTAATAAATAGATTTTACGATAATTCGATATTAGGCAAATTACGAGCTTATATAATATTACGAGCTTATATAAATTTGTTTTTTAATTTACGTTTTTTAATTATCAGTCCAATCAAAATTTTAGATCTCAATACAAGATTTTAAAATACAGGCATGTCACAGCACGGAAGTCCGATCAAAAGTGGTTTTAATTCCGAAAATGATTCTTCGGTTTGAAATCACTATTAAATTCCAAAGTGAAATCCATTTTGTTCGACTTTTATTTTTTTCGGATTTGAAAATTTGCTATTTTAGATTACCCAATTTGTTACTTTGGTGTGACCATTGCTGCCATATTCTCATATTAAAAAGTGGAGATTCAGCATTTTTTTATGAATATACAAAATCGATCGTAGTCTGAAGAATATAAAACAAATTCGATCGGAACGGTAAATATAGAGTTAAGGCAATTCTGATCGTAATGTGTAACATTTTCTACAAATAATAAAACTGCATTTTTTGTCTGTTTGTCTGTGTTCGAATCACGTAAAAACTTATAGATGCATTTGAATAAAATTTTGTGAGTAGGTCCCTTAAAATAGGTCGTTAAAATATAGAATACTTTTTCTTATTTTGAATATTTCATTTCTTAAAGGAAATAGAGATACAAATGCAAAAGCACCCAATTTAACCGGTTTAAGTGTACTTAAACAGTTATTAACGCATTTTATTTTTATAGATGGAAAATGTTTTAACACTGTTCACAGAACTCTTCAATATGTCCAGAATTACACTATGCAATTTTTGAGGCATTTGTTTCTCAATTATCTATTTAAGTTACAGCGTAATGCGTTATCTAACAGTAAATATTAGCAGCAGTAACTTACCTATATTGCTTACTCCTGCTGCTTCACAAACAAACAAAAATTTCATGCTAGTTTCATGAAAAATTGCATAATGTAAATGCCGTATACGTAGTTTAAAACACATTTTTCTAGATTAAAATTTTAAGAAAATTAGAAATGACACGCTGATGAAACTGTAGGCACTGCTAGTCCCTGATAAAATTTATATAAAACAAACAAAAAATAAACATCAAGCAAAAAATTACAAAAAATCTATCACAATTCCGTTAAGCTTTCACAAAAATTTCGAGTTATCCAAATATTTACACTTCGACAAAATTAAAGGAAAATTTATACTTCAAAATCAATAGTTACATAAATTTTTAGACGATTTATAAGCTGCCATTTTAAAAAACGTTGTCTGTTTTGCACGTGTTTATTATAAAACAGAGGTCAAGCAGAACATCGATATTAAAGCCAAATAACCAAAGTACCAAGATTATGCTATGTATTTGGTGATCCACGTTGACCGTTCTTAAATTAGTCAGCTATTCCTTTGAAAAGAATTGACCCCTCGAAAACAAGCATGTAGCCCAATTACGAGCCCATTAATATACATTGGCATTGGTCTAACTTGTGTTTTTGGATGAAAAGTCTTGCTTAGACAGAAGATCCCATCTAGAATATGATACTCCTTAAAACAAAAATTGGGTTGATACATTTCTGCCCTCAAAAAATAGCACTAGAATGGAATTAATAAGCCACCAAAGAGATGAAAAAACTATAGCCTCATCTCCTAAAGCACTTTCAATAAAATAGAATACAGAGTGAGAATTAAGCCCTTTAATATCTGAGGAAGGTAATAATTATAACATTTTGCTCTAAATCCTATTTTTATTTTAGCATCTTTTACTTAACATTTTAATCGCAAAAAGGGTAGGATCTTAGGTCAGTCTGCTTAATTTGATATGTGTATCTAGATGGCAAGCAGTCAACTAAATTATTTTACTTAACAACAAGTTTATTTTTACTTTCTTCATGTTAAAACAAATGATAATTTACATACGTAAAGCCAACATCTCGCAAAAAAATATTGTGTATTTTCAATAGTAATTAGCAAAAGTGTCTTATCATTTGTTTTAATTTGGAAGAGCATTTGCTATATTTTTCACACAAAATTTCCGTGCACCAAAATGATCATATGACATT
The DNA here is from genome assembly GCA_916610165.2 of Gymnosoma rotundatum. Classification (NCBI taxonomy): domain Eukaryota; kingdom Metazoa; phylum Arthropoda; class Insecta; order Diptera; family Tachinidae; genus Gymnosoma; species Gymnosoma rotundatum. Next base: position 119,857,624 of record OU744337.1, on the reverse strand, counting down.
TGATTTTAGTTGCCTTTCATTTTTTTTTTAAAGAATTTGTGAATAAATAGCTTTAAATTTACATACACTTTATCAAATTTAGTTTTAGAAATTTGAGTACTTTTTTAATTGAATAATATACATTAGTAAAGTAAATAACAACTGCCTAATTTTTTTATTATATGTAAAAATTTTTTAAATTATTTTAAATTTATTTCATCTATTAAAATTTTTTAAAATTTATTTAATTTATCTTTTATTTCTTGTCTACCTCAATATATTTTTCAATCAAAAATTTATATCTTTTGAAAGTATGTACCTGCCACAACATAAACAATAATTCCATAAATCTTTAAAATATTAAAATTATACCAATTCCTTTTTTAGATTCTTCATTGCAGCACATCAGACAAAACCTGACTATGCAAAATAGTCGAATATATAATCAAACAAAAAAAAAAAATGAATATATCGTGAAAAAATCTTCAGTTCTATTGTAACATAAATATTCTTGACTTTGACTGGAAGTCCATCAAAAGAGTAGGCATATCAACAATAACTGCTTTAACAGCATCAAGAACCTCAATTCAATAATATTGAATATAAGCTGCACACATCATCATTAAAAACAACCTCCACCTTAAAAATTAAACAACAACAACAACAATTCAAAGAAAATATATTTGAAAAACACTTAAACCACTCAATAGAGTACGGATAACAGAGGTGGAAAGGAATTGAATTTATTTCCTTATGATTAAAACAGAACAATTATTGATTAATAATTTGATAATGTGATCTAAATAAGGCATCCAGATATCGGCCAATTATTAGTTAAGTCATACGAATTTAAATTATACTACACTCTACAAATAACTGTGAAAATATCTCCTAGTAGTTCGTATTGAGGCAGACACTTGTTCTTTGTATTTTTAAAATATTTTCATACAACTAAGTTCCATATCATTGTTGCATTAATATTGTTACGTCTTTTCCTTTAAGAAAAAACGTACGGATTCTATTGATTGCAAATACCATTGTGGCTCATTATTCTGTATTCAAACTTTATGGCTTTCTCTCGCTATACTTCTTAATTCTACCGGTCTTGTGAACCCTTGGTCTCGTATTTTCTAAACATGCGTTATTACTAAAAACGCAGCCATCCACGCTACACTACAGTGTTACTCCGGCGAGGCATGAACTACTCGATACCTTGTTTAGTAACCTTAACCATCCGCGAAAATATCCACTACTCCTTTTATCCAAGCCACTAGCCACAATCCAATTCATTAATCCAATAGCCACAACACACGTCTGCCATACACTGTTGTTATACTGTTACACTTCCCTGCGCAACTGCTACCGTTCTTTTTTTATTGTAAAGAGCTTCTTGACAATTACCTGTTACTCTTATATTAAATTGGACGTCTCCACTAAATTATCTGTCATGGCTTCACACAATAATTGTCTTTTGCCTCTCGGGAGGTTTGTACTGCTGTTTATTAATTTTAATTTCATTACAACAATTATTATTTTTCGTTCCACACATGTCCGAATGCGGTATCGAACTCAGGACCTCCTGTTTTGCAGCACGCTCCTCTACCAACACAGCTATTGAGGCTGCTCAGCTTTCGTTAGCTAATTGTGGTTTTTAATCTATACACACACCATTAGTTGAATTAACTTATTCACCACGCTCATACGGATAACAACAACAGGGGTTGCCGGATCTTTTGCTCGTTCTGGAAAGATAAATATGTGGAAAACCTAAAAAGAAACTTATTATCTGACTCCAAAAAAGGGACAGATATTGTATTTGTATGTACAGGGGAATATTTGTTAGCGTAGTAGCTCTTCTCCCATAAAACGTATTTATGATTGCGCTGATATGGAAGCTTGCCCTCATCAATACAGAAAGTCAGTTGAAAAAAAATTTTGTTTTTTTGTTGGAGTTACTTTATTGCTCCAAATAATATGGAAACATTAAAAGTAGGCGTGCTGTTTCACCCGCAGTTTCGAAGGACAATTTCTGATCGATTGGCATATTTAAATTTTCTCTAGCTGATCTAGTGCCTTGGCAAACTTCGCAAACTAACACGGACGGACAGACGGACATCGCTCAATCGACTTCGTTATGCATAAGAACTCAATGGTGTCGAAAATGGATATCTTAGACATTACAAACGGAATAAAAAATTTAGTTGTACCCTTTTTCACTTTTTTCGGTGAAGGGTATAAAAACATCAAGTAAAAAAATTGGCGCCCATATTATCCGAGTAACGGGACTCTGAACTTTTCAATTTTTTTTCTAAATATCAATCATTTAAGAAGTTTTGAAGAAATTACTGAAATTTAAAAAAAAAAATGCTTAAACCATTAAGAGCCGATGATATTTCTATGTATAATTATGTGTAGCATTACTTTTTTTGGTTTTGGAATTATTTCTTAATAACTTATTTAAATTAATAATTTGAAAGTTTCCCTGTTAGATAAAATTGTTTTAAAAAATACAATTTTAAACTATAATAAAAGTTAACTCCACTGATTAAAAAAAAAAACATTCAATTTCTCAAGTGATCATTAAGAACTGTTATTTATCTGATATATTGATTGATTCACAATTATGTCTGCAGAATCATCAGAAACTCGCAAATAATATAGTCGAGTTAAATTTTTCAACATTTATGATCTTCATCTTTGATGTCACATGATTTTTTACCGCTTCAGTAAATTGTTGGTTTTAAAATAATAGCGATAGTTTTAATTATTTGCAATAAAATCATGAAATATTATTACTTCTAAAAAAAGTACTGTATAGATCTTAATTTATTGCAATTAATTCTAGAAAAGTTGTATTTGGTGGCCATCCAAAGGCTACTACAAAAGCAACAACAAATCTACAAGACGAGTTACAAACAGAACGATAAAGAAATGCTTTAAGTTGCGTGTGGAATTCGTCTAACCAAATTAACATTAAGATTAGTTGGTTCAATAGATGATGTTTACGACCTACATAACATAAGGTAGATAGATGGAAAGAATGCTGATAAAGGATGTGGTGGTCCAGAAAATGCTGCATTTCATTCTGCTAGCGTCTAATTTTTCTTGTTTTCTTTGGAAAATGTCCGCATACATTTGTAAATAATTTTTATTTCAAAAAATGTTTAGAAATTAAATTAAAAACGAACCAATAAGACGCAAATAAGTCAATTTTCAGAAGTTGCTCATTTTTTCGGTTCTTTGAAAAGTGAATTTCAATCCAAAATTAAAAAATAAGTATTTAATGTTAACATTAACGTGCCTTTAGATTTTTTCTGAAGGGGGCTAGCTATAGCCCTTAAATAAAAATTGTGTCGCGTATTATAAATTCCACAGAAAGTGAAAAATATCCTGCGGAAGTCTTAATGTTTTCTAGGTGCGATTAAGCCTTTTCCAGAGAGCCCTATTTACAGCAATGAATATTAAACTTGGAAAGGTAAATATAAACTTAACATATTACTCTGCTTTCCTGAACAAAAAAAAAACAAAAAAGTAAAAAATCTTCATGTGCGAAGAATTTATTCTCTTAACGTCCATTCATTGTACAACAAATAGTTTATGTATGAATGGTCGAGTTAGGCAACTGACTGTTTCGTTGGACTATCAAAAATGATTGTGTAAAAAATATTGTTTTTATTATATTTAACAGAGAGAATAATAATTCTTCTTTTTTTTTGCCTGCATACAAGTTAATGGTCTGTCTAAAAAAAATAACAGATATAAACGAATTTCTGCAACATGTTAAAGCAATAAATGCAAATTTGTACAACATCATAGAAACAACATCGTCAATGCTTTTTCGTATTTCATAGAGAACATCATAAAGCAGCAAAGCAAACGCATTTATAAAAATTTTAACAAATGTCGATAAGTATGGATGGCTTCGTAAAGTATTTAAGAATTTTAGGCCGAACATAATCAACATGGGGCTGGGTGATGATGTTTAAATGGACGATGATCACGAAGAGGATGGTGGTGCTGATAGTGATGATGATGATGATGATGCTTAGCACATAAAAATGATGGCGGCAGTTGTAAGTGACGACATTAAAGTAAACCCATCATCATGAGTTTATTTTTTTTTTGCATTTCTACCTGATGCCTGCTGCTCTTGAAGCCAAAAGAACAAGTGTGGGTTGGCAAGAATTAAGAAAAATATATATGTAGTTTATATTAGTTTGCCCAAAAATTTACATCCAGATACTTTATAAGTATCATAAATAAATGCTAAAGAAAATCAACTTGTCTACACTACCTACCAAGTATAACTTGTCATATGGACTTAAGAACGTATTATTTTTCTAAAAAAAAAAAAATATATAATAAATAAATAATAATAATAATATTGCAAATAAAAATTTAAAGGAGTACTAAGATAAAGTGTTAGAAAATATTTTAAATAACATAATTGCTTAAATTCTGTAAAATTAGTTTTTAAGATGCTTTTTAATTAGCGAGTAATCGTTATAGGCTTATTATTTCATTTATTTTTAACGAAGTTATTGTCTATTATTTTTCAAATGAAACGTCCGATAATTTGCGTTACTTTATGACCGACCCAAGATGAAGGAGTTAAGTTTGGTGAATATGTTAATCAAAAATGATGACTTGCTTGACCATGCTTCTTTTAAAAATTTCGATGCCTATAGAGTCCTTCCTTAAGGATTTCTTTAAGGTAATTATTGGCGTCAACTTCACAGAAAAATTAAAACACAAACTTAATAAAAAATCAGCTATTTCTAACCCGTTATAAAATTCTTAAAAAGAACTTTTTTAATTAGTAAAAAAGAAGGTTATTTTTCTTACTATTGTCCCCAAAATATTGCAAATGGTATCAAATATCATTCTGCTTGGACATCAAATTTTTGACAGTTGAAGAAGAACCAATTGATACTCACCTGAAGAATTTGGTAATACAGCGTGAGTTTCGTCGACTTGCTATTCGGATTTACGCTATATTGCTTTTTTCAGATTTCTTGTTAAGCATAACAATTCACAAATTTTTAGGAAGCGATAACCAATTTAATGTCAGGTGTTATAGAAACTTACGAGATGGAAACTTGACCGTTATAATTTTTATTTTACTTTTCGCAAAATGGAAGTCTGATAATATTGAGTTACATACTGTAATCTATTTTTTTTATTCCCTATTTAGTTTCATTTTTAAAATTGTCGGATTAAAATTTCAGATAACAGGAATTATACGTTTTAAAAAAACTGGTTAAAAGAAAACTCTAGCGAAATAAACAAAAGATTTATTAAAAAATTCTGTTATGAAAATGTGTTGAAATCTTAATAATTTTGATCCAAAAAAACCGAATTTATACAGATGAAAATAAATAAAAACCAAATAAAGCAAAGAAATATTAAAATATGATAAATTTAATAGTGTTGAAATAATTTGTTAAATCACGTTGTATGGCTAATCTCTACGTTTAGTTCTACCTCGACTACGACAGCAAATAGAGATTGATAGTCTTTCATTAAACTTAGATGCTTTTAAAGTTAAAGCAGTTGCTTTATTTTATTCAAATTATTAAGTGTTGTTACTTTTTTGACCTGTGGGCAGTTCCACTTTGAACACAATTCAAATACATACACATATTACATGCATCTCTAAGAACAAATTTATTTTGCCGACTTTGAAATCAGCTAACAAACATACACATGAGAAAAGAAAGTTTTTTTGTTTTTAAAGAAAAAAAATTGTAAAGTGCAAATTTATGCAAACGATAAACTATTTTTACATCGTGTTTTTTGTTTTTTAAGAACCAACAATTTAGGTGTTAAATTTATTGTGGCGGAAATGAGCATAAATATTATATACTATACTTTGTAATGTTGTAATATAAAATGGTTTATAGGAATTTATGCTAAAGGATCTAAACCTTTCGTTTATTAAAAAAAAAAATAAATGGCTCTTTAGTGAACATTATTTTAATTTATCAAAATATACAATAAAGGACTTAAGAAGGAAGCTTTTAAATAAATTCACAAAAGTTATTATTAATTAATTTTAATTTTTAATTAATAATATTATTTCGTCATCAATTATCTGAAAACTCTCATCGAAGAAAAAATTATTTAAAAAAATTTCTACTTTTTTTTAAAAAAATAATTAACATTTCAATTGATTGCGTTCAAAGATCCCAGCTATTAAGAAATTATTCGACAGCACAAGTGCAAAAGCAGTGTTAAGAATTACAAACATACACTTACATATTTTTATGCATGGAAATACAGTTCGTAGATTGCAACTCAGCCATACCCAGTTATATACACATACGTTCAACGTGTGAAAAAATCGTTTTAATTCGCTTCGTGATTCGACTTTTAGTTTTGGATTTAAAAAATTTAAGTTATTTCTAAGTTTTTCTCTTTTACTTTCAAAATTAAATTTATAAAAAAAAATTTGCCTAGGAATTACTATTTGAGAGCAAAGATCACGAAGACTTTTTTTTTAAATCCTTGTAAAATTTGATTTAATTTTAATCGAATTTAATTTGGGCACTCTTATTACTCTGCATTAAACATTGAACCAACTGCTTTGTATACACTAAGTTTAATTTTTTTTACTATTTAAAGAATATGATAAATAGTGTTACCCGGCGAGATAAAATATAGCGGGTGATAGCGGGTGTCTCTTCATTAGGACTATCCATAAGGATACGAGTAACTTTAATTTTAAAGCTAAAAATGTCAAACTGTGCTGCCATTTCTGTTCAGTAAACGAATCATCTTTATATCCAATGAAATTAACTTTTTGATGCAATTACATCATCGTCATCATCAACATCATCGTTTTGTATATCTTTCGAAATGAGCAAGGAGCTACCGTTATGGTAAATGGTGTGGGCTATCGAGCTATGCTGACCAAATTTTTGTTTTCAAAAAAATAATCAGCTAAGCATCAACAATATTTTGCACACCAAGTCAAAGGTGACTCAACTCAAAATTTTAACTTTTCAGAAATCGAAAAAAAATGTTTTTGACCTGAATAAAAATGGTTAAAAACAAAAACTTTGGGCTACTTCTTTTTATTTGGTGAATATTTATACGCAATTTTTTTCCCTTTATTTCCACTGCTAGTTGTAATACAATGGACTGATCGCGTAGCCACGATGCACTGTGTAGCGAATTCTTACAACGGTTGGGGAAAAATAGAAGCAGCTAGAGTAAGGAGGCGAAATTTGACATGCATGTTTTTCTGAGGAAAAGAAGTATTTCTGCAAAATTTCGTGAAAATCTAACAATTTCCACGCCCACCTCCCAACATTTTGTAATTATTTAAAAAATAGCGATCTGATAAGACATTCGCATATGAATGTATTAAGTAATATTAGTACTTACTGCCAATTTTCAAGAATCGGTCAAACCCCACACACCCACCTCTAATAAAACCAAGTTTAAAAATTGTCATAACTTTGAAATTAGTAATCAGATAAGAGCGTCAGTTTGCATATGAATATACTTGGTAATAAATTTAAACCACGGGATTTTTTTAAATTATATTAATTTTCAAAAATTCTTTTTTTCGTGCTATTTTCCCGATTTATTATTTAAATCACCGATATTGATTTTTGAGGGTCAAAGCACGTCTCGATGGCCATTTCGTTATCGCTTACTTAACTCTTCAGGAAACTTCTGACAAACATTTCAAATAAACTAAAGATTTTTGTCCAAACAATAAAGCAAAGACAAAAATCAAAGTTTAAGCAAAAACAACAATAACCAATAGTAATTCTATTTTTCTTTCTCTGCTGTATAAGGCAGAATTTTTTTTTCGGCTCTTTTATACAGTTGAAAGAGGATGAAAAATAAAAAATCACAAAACACTACGATAATTTATTTTATGCACGGGCACTTTGCAAATATTAAATAAATTTAAACAACGGGATTTTTTTAAATTATATTAATTTTCAAAAATTCTTTTTTGAAATATTTCCAATTTTTCAAAAAAAAATGTAACAAGAGCCACGCCTACCTCCAGTACAATAAGCGACAAGTTCTTTCACTTGACTCCTCATAAGAAACATTTGGTCGATCTTTACCACTAGTCTTTGCTTTCTAATGGAGTATAACATAATTTAGTTTTATTGCAAAGCCGAAACTTAATACGTAAACTTACATTAAATGAAATCACCAAATAATTTGCTATCTAGCCAGTCACTTAACTCAGATTGAAATCTGTTTCTAATGCGATGATATTTAGACCAATTATTAGAAAAATTTTAAAAGAATAAGCTTTATTTTCTGTTGTGTACTTTCTAATAATATTGGGTGCAAATTAAAGCATCGATCGAAATTTACATTTAAATTCTATTGAAATTTCGATCAATATCAAATGCCGCGATTTGGCCCCTGGTTTAAAATAGTTTTTACATAATTTTCAACAAAACGCAAAACATCGCAGGGTATGTTTTTTTTTTTTTGCACAGTTGAAAAATATTACAAATCCGCAACGAATTTGACAATAAAAAACAATCACAAAAAGAAATTGGGTAATGACGGGCAGCTGAACTTTAAATATATTAAAATAAATACTTGTAGCTACAAAACATAAGAAAACAGGAAAAGTGTTATTTCTACTTTCCTTTAAATTCACTACGAAAACTCACGGTTGCTAAAAAATCTCAATAATGCCTTACTACTCTTTTTTTCTAACGATGTCTGACATATCATCAATATCTGTAGACAAAAACAGTGTGGTAAGCGTTATATTTAAATACTTAAATTCCTAATATTACACTGGTTTACAGCCAAAAAATACCAAGGGCACCACATAGATTAGATAAGTTAATTAAGACCTCATGAACACGAAAAACGCTGTAATTATTTTTCTTTAAGTACCGTTCTTTAGATAACTATACTTTTGTGTTTTTCGGTGTATGGTCCCACGCAAACCCTTGTGGAGCCCAACTGAAAAGTCCGATCTAGATAAATGGACCACCGTTGGAAAGGTAATTGAATGTCTTTTCCGTCGATATGCTACAACTTTCTATCTGCCAAGAAATGTCTGAGTTATGGCACCTTAATTTGCCTATCTTTTACGTTTTTTCAAAATTTTCTATTTTCATTTTCTATTTTCATTTTCTATTTTTATGTTTTATTCTTTTATTAAATAGTTTATTTTATTACCAATATTTTGAGCGTAATTTGGAAAAAACCGGATAAAAATAAAGTTTTTATTAAGGATTTTGTGGAACGACAGTATTTTCATTTTAATTGCTCACACACTATATTCGGCCTAAATTAAAAAAATTTAAATTAAGAATAAATTAAAAATTTGTAAACCTGTGTTATAAATCAAATAAAAATTTGAGATTTTCCCATAAGTTTTATGTGCTGTACACCAACCTTAACTTTAAACCGCTATAACTTTAAGATTTGTAATTAATTTAAGAAGATATTTTAGAAAAAAAAATTAAATCGTTCAAATTCTAACATTGGCTTTAACCATTTTTTGGCCACCCTCGTTACACAGTAAAACATACATTTAAAAAACATACATCATGACATTATATATCAGACTATAATAAAACTAATTTGATTCTAACAATAATTCTGTCTTGTATTGTGCTTTTAAGTTAACATGCAGCCACAAAAATTCATATGACTGAAAACTACGTCCAAAAAATGTTAGAAATGATTTTTCAAAAACTTAGAAAGTCTTAAGATTTTAAAAAATCGCCGAATGCCGAATGCCTAAATCAGTAAATAAATGTACTATAAATTAAATTAAACTGTCTTTTTTTTAAATCAATGAAGATCGAGGCTTTTTTACACATACAAAAAAATGGTTTAATTTATTTATAATTTTTTCTTAACAAAAAAGAAGAAAAGAAGCAGTACAGAGACGTGCTAAGCCCAAGGTAATATTATTAAAGTAAATGCATAAAAGTAAAGCAATATAGCAATATAGCAACATAGTTTTTATAACTTTATAATTTTGTTGTAGATCTTGAAAAAATTCAATATTTTGAATTATAAAGATATTCAGTATGTTTATTTGTTTGTTTGATGTATGGAAAAAACCGTAACACTCAGTAAAAAATATTTGACGCACAACTAAAATATTTCTAGGTAATGGGATTTATAACAAGAAAACAATTTCTTTGAATACAACGTTTACACCTTCACTACCACCAGCTACGACACTTCATCACAGCGACATGCCAATTGGAAAGCTCTTCATTCAAAATGATAAACTATTTTATTACCTTTAAACACAATTGTATGCCCGCCAGCTATTTAAAGTACTTCAAATCAAATAATTATTAAAACAGCAGTAACAAGCTATACATAAAGAAAACCTCTTTAAGAAAGTCTTCTTAGGAATTGTACAATTTCTATTGAAAATTTGTTGAAGACGACTAATGGCATACGCCACAAGCTTATTACTCGAAAAGAATGTAGCAGGTACAATACCACTAACTTTTTTTTTCAACGAACTACATCTTTTGGTTTTTATTATAATTTTTGAAAACCATTATGACTATTTTTTTAATTTCTTTTCTACAGTTGCTTTTCAGTTTAAACGTCACACTGTTTTTATTTTTTTGTTTCTTTAATTCCTTCAAATGATCGATTTGATTGTAGACAGTAATGAATAAAGAAAAAGTGAATTGAACATGTTATAGAAACTGGGCCAGTGAACCTGCATAATGAACAACAAATTTAAAAGAAAAAATTAAACCACAATAAAAATATCCACTTCTTATGAATAATTGTTTAAAAGCAAATACATATACACATACAAATAACGAATCATTTTTAAAGTCTTTGGAGAGAATGAGTTATATTTCTTGTGGTTAGAGCACATACCAATATCTTTTTTTAAGATTACTACTAATTGACAATATGTAACGTTATTTACAGGTTACAGGTATTTATTTTTTATTTTATATATATTTTTTTGAATTTATAAAGTTATAGGAATATTTTCATAAATAATTTTTATAAACTGTAGACTGATGAGTAATTGCTACGAAGGCTCTATCCGTTCAAAGGTTTCAGGACACCAAATTAGTGTCTATTAAAAATTGATGTAGAAAATTAATTTATAAAAAACAACCAAGAGCAATAAAATCATAAAGCTACTATACTATCGTTTAGAAAATATTACAAAAAAGCATTTTTCTTGCCAAGAAGTTTTTTATTTATATATTAAGTTTTTTGCCACTACTACTAACAGCGATATTCCTCGATTTAAATGTTTATTGTTAATTTCTTTGTACTATGTTTCCACTGAGCCCAATATTCTTGCTTCGCTCTCTCATTCATGATTCAAAGCTCAAGCACGACCGAATCAACGTGCCTCCCCATATAAAATCATGAGAGCGAAGCATGTCATTTTAAGACGCTTCAGTTTGAATCTACTTGCGAAGCATGAATAATTTCTGTCTTCCCTAATTTTTATCGCAAGTTTATCTGAACTAGCTGTATATCAATGTAAACAACAAAAGTATACCAATATTAAAATTCCTATGAGAATATGTGTTAATATAAAAACAAATATTTTAATTTAAAATTTTATTAATTACAAACACAAAAATTTATCAAGAGGGTTTTTTTATAAATTGAAATATTTTTTTTTTAATTTTTGAGGTTTGAAAAATCATAAAAAAAATTAAGGTGGAATTTCGCATTTAGCGATTCTTCGATATAAATAATTCTACACGCAAAAAAAACATGGTTGTGATATGGACACAATAAACATAATATGTTTTTGTAACATTGTAAAGTTGCAGAGAACAAATTAGAATTGTTTCTAACAATACTTCAGACACGAAAAATATTTTGTTCTTTTTTATATACATATTTAAGCATTACATGGTTACTGTGCACAAAAAATACAACATGGTTGGTTTAAGTTAAAAAATTTTGAACCACGACCACAGTTTTGTAACTTATTAAAAATAATATAATATATTTACCCATATATATTTTTATTAATCAGAGTAATATTAATCTTTATTTTCGTTTTTTAAGCACATATCTTTCATTTGAAGCTGTCATATTATACATCACTAATAACGTGTTAGAAGTCTTGGATAAATCGAAGTCAGTTCCGAATAACCATAACGTACCATATATCATCAATACGAAAATATAATGTTTACTCCATAAATGGATGTTCACATAAAAATGTAGGAAGACAAGATGCTGTTATTTGGACTTATAAATTATATTTTTTTGTATTAATGATTCTCGTAGCTTATGTTTTAAAACCTTTTATTTATAAGTCATATAAAATATGCAAATAATTGCCTTTCTTTGTGAATTTATAGTTTTTAATAACCTTAGTGGCAAACCAATAATAAATTAAGCAATGAATAATATCTCTTATATTAGGAATTACTTACACTTACGAGAACATATTAGAATTCAAAACATGACATTTTCAACCACTTTATGATGTTTTAATTTAACCATTAAATGTTTATATTTCAACATAATTGTTTTTAGATTTTATCATGTTAATGTTATTTTATACAACAGTATTGTTGCAAGACCAGCTTTATAATTATTAAATGTAACAATACTATGATTTGTTAACAACCATTTAACACAATCATATTATGTTGCTCTTAGATTATAGTTACCTCAACCATTTTTTTTCTATGAGTGTACAAAAGTTTTTAATGTTGTTATCAGAAAACCGTCATCAACAAGGAAACACTAACATACTTTTCTAGTTATATGGATCTAAAATTTATACGTTTTGTAGTTCTGCAAATAACTATTGTAGAAATTAATAAAAAAAATTTTTTGAAAACTCCCGCATACATTTGTAAAAAGTTTTTCTTTAATAAAAATTTTTTAAATAATAATTAATTTAAACGAGCTTAAAAGGAAATTAATTTAATTCATTCGCCATAACATAAGACACGGGAATATTTTTTAAATACTTTATTTCTATTTTTGTATTTAATTATCCCGATTAATTTAATTACCGATATTGATTATTGAGGGTCAAAGCACGACTCGATAGCCATTTCGTTATCGCTTACTTAACTCTTCAGGAAACTTCTGACAAACATTTTAAATAAACTAAAGATTTTTGTCTAAACAATAAAGCAAAGACAAAAATCAAAGTTTAAGCAAAAAGAACAATAACCAACAGTAATTCTATTTTTCTGTCTCCACTGTATACGGCTGAGTTTTTTTCGGCTCTTTTATACAGTTGAAAGAGGATGAAAAATAAAATATTAAAAACACTACGATAATTTATTTCTGTGCACAGGCACTTTGCAATTTATCTAATAAAAGACACGGGAAATTGGCACAAAATAATGTTGTCAGGAATAAAACCTACGAACTTTGCTTTTATTGTTTATTTATAAAAATGATTTCATTACATTGAAAATTTCTTTGACTTGGGTATGAATATATGAATATGTTCGTTTACCGGCATTTTGAATTTTTATTTGGTAAACATCTACCTCCAGATTTCAAAAAATTCCAACTTGTTACATAATTTACACGTACCTTAGGTAAGTACCTCTTCACTACTAATTGTACTCTAATTTTGCACCTGCTAACGATATAGATGTCAAAACGTAATAATATATGTTACTCTTGCAAATTATAAGGCATCTCCATGTTATATCTCTCTATAACAATCCAGGGATTACGCTGTAAAATCCAGGGTTTAAGGTCTATCTTATTAAAAAAAAACCATTGATTTTTTATATGACATTTTGAAAAAAGAGTTGTGAAATAAATAATCAAACTAAGAAAGTAACTAGGTCTTGCAATTTATCGAGATTTTTATACGTGGATGTTATCATGTGCCGTAAGCTGTGAATACTTAAAACTAAAAACTAAAGAAATATTAGAGTCTTGTAAGTTCTGAAATCAGTTATGCTTTAATACGTTATAGCACCCAAGACAATAACTCCATCCTCAATGCTGTGTTGGCGAGTTGATTTCCTGATTTCAGATATTATGAAAAGACTAATTTTAGATATCTGGGCCATCTAAATGAAATTTCTTTTCGTCACTGAAAGCCACAGTTCATTAGTCATTAGCATGTCTGCTTATTTTAATATCCAATATCATATGCTTCCTAGGAAATTGCAATAAATTTTCCTTGCGTACATTATTCAGTGATCATTATTCCAACGGGTTTTTTTATTATTGGTATTTACACCCTGCAGTGACTTTTTTCGTTTACATGCGTACCTTTATACCAACTTGTATTTTAATTGCATGATATCAGTTTATTTCAGTATTCAAAATTAATTTCTTAAAGCTTTTGAAGCCGTTCCTTTGAAATCTTTCCAAAATTTTTAATATTTTTAAGTATCCCAGAATACTTTTATGACTTCGCTAAACTTCCAGTTCAAATTGCTTGCGAAGAGTAAAAATCAATTTAAGCAGTTAAGCCAATATGCAAAGTTCCTCACGCAAAGAAAAAACATGGTTGTGATATGGTCACAATAACCATAATATGTTCTTTTTAACATTGTAAAGTTGCAGAGAACAAATTATAGTTGTTTTCAGCAATACTTCAGTCACGATAAACACGTTTTTGGTGATATTTAACCATTATATGGTTACTGTGCACAAAAAATAAAACATGGTTGGTGTAGGTTAAAAAAATTTGAACTACGCACAAAGTCTTATAACTAATTAAAAATAATTTAATATAATTAACCATAATACTATAAAATTAATCAGAGTATGATTAAAAGCAAACTAAATAATGTTTGCACTTAAAAATATTTTGTTTTTGGTCTTGACAGAATGCTCTTTTATCAATTCAGTAATTTTTCGTTAGCTTAAAGTTGAAATTGTTTTTATTGTTAGAGAAAATGAAAAAAATAAAAATGTATGTACAAAATAAACAATTACAAATAATACAGAAAATATGACAACAAATAAAAAGGTAAGCAAAGCATTTCAAAAATACCTGAAATATACATATGTATGTATGTTAGCATATAAATCTTTTCTTTGGTGTTTTAAGCACAATTAGAATTGGCAATAATTGCCAGATTAACGTATTAGAAGTCTTGGATAAATGTGAAGTCAGTACCGAAGTACCATTACGTTCCGTATATCTTCAATACGAGAATATAACGTTTACTCCATAAATGGATATTCATATAGGAATGTATGCAGATAAGATGCCTTTGTTTGGGCTTATAAATTATATTTTTTTATAAATGATTGTTGTACCCTGTGTGTTTAAGCCTTTTAATTACATATAATAAGCAACGAATTGTTATTTTTGTGTATTTATGTTATTGAATAATTTTGTAACAAATCAATAATAATAATTCAATCATGTAACATGACATTTTTAACGATATAATGATGTTTTAATTTAACCATTTATTGTTTATATTTTAACATAACTATTTTTAGATTTCACCATGTTATTGTTACGCTAGCCAACAATATGGTTGCAACAACAGCTTTAATTTAACAATACTATTTTTTGTTAACAACCATATAATACAACCATAATATGTTGCTCTTAGATTATGGTTACCCCAACCATGTTTTTTATTTGCGTGTTTTTATTTTATTTTAAAGGGCGTAAAAAATATTGTTGCCTTAAACTTTAATTCTGTTGCTATTATTTTCTGTAATCATAAGAAAATGTGCTTTCCGATGGTAGTAAAGTGGTATTTATAGACAAGAAACGATATGACCATCTAATTACAATTATTTAAGTGGTTTTAATCATCTGATCGAGAGTTTTTATTTATTTTAGTTAATATTATTTCCTTTACATTGTGGAAAGCAGCTTGTTCGGATTTTAATGTATTTACTGAGCTGGTTAAAAAGCATTTCCGGCTTATGAAAAATTGAAAAGTTTATCTGCATAGTGGTCCCCAAAATTCGGCCAATACTTTGTATCATAATTATTATCACTAAATCATTATTAACAATATAATAACAGATTTTAACAAATAGAAATCAATAATGTGGGATATATTCTTGCATAATTAAATTGTGCCTCTTTGTTTGTTTATTGTTTCTTTAAATAGAATAAATAAACATAAATAAATTTATTCTCATACTTTTCAAAAACACTCCTTAGTTAAAAATAATTTTTTGTTTTTCTCATTCACACGCATAATTTAGCTAAAAAAACTGATAAAATCCTGCAAAGTAAAAAATAAAAAATCCAGGTTTTTGTTATTAAATAAAAAAGTCTCATAAAAAAATAAGTTCCTCCTTCATGTTATAATTATATTTTCTTTTTTCCTACAAAAAAAGGGACCAGCATCTCATATTTCAATGAACCTGTCGTTTAGCCTTTTGACAAATACGCACATTTGGTAAATATTTCTCACAGTTTCTTACAATTATGTGTATTCCTTCCTTTCATTTATTCTATTTCTGTTTCCATTTATAGCAGACGTGTTATGAAATTCATTTACAAATTTAGAAATGAGATTAAAATTTATGCTGACAAGATCACATCAAATTTTATTTGGTAAAAAAACTAGCTCCCATTATCACCACTACAAATATTCCCACGTGAACATAGGCACATGTGATTTTGACTAAAAAAAAAATCTACAACACGTTTTTTTTATACTTTTGTTCTTTTTTTAGTATTCAGTAGGATCTAATGTACCTTAAGAAGAATTGAAAAATAATGAAACAAGAAACAATCTCAGCAGCAGTTTAAATTTAATTTTAAACATAATTTGACTTGATTTAAATTTTAATTATTTAAAAAAAGCTTTCACATAATTATGTCTTTAGTCTTTATGTTTTATTAATAAAATTTGATATTCATTCAACAGAAAAGAGTGTTTTTAATAATTTTAAATCTTAAACGACAAACTAACTTGAGTTCCGCAGTGTTCATCCAGTAGTTTTTACGTGAAGCGAATACAGACAGGCAAAAATTCCAAAAATAGGTGTTATGTTTTTATATCGATTACTTACTTCAACAACATCAAATATTTCAACAAATATTTCATGTACAGAAATGACTCCGTTAATCCTTTATCTATATATATAAAAATGAATGTCTGTCTGTTTGTTTGTGCTTTATTGGAGGCCAAACCCTTGGACCGTTCTTCCTGAAATTTTCACAGCATGTTACTGTGACTCTGGAAGGAATAATAGGCTATATGAAGTTTTAATTTGACAAAGGGGCGTGGCACCGCCCATATAACCCAAAAATTTAAATCGCCATATTTTGGCCATTTTTTGTCCTACGTCGACGATATTTGGTACATATGGTATTGGTATAATTAGGAATACGTACCAGGAGAAAGCTTGGGTGGGACCCCGCCCCTTTTTAGAAAAATTAAAAATCGTAATATAGGCTTAACTACAGGACCAATCGTCATTAAATATTCGCAATAGGATATTCTTGACTATATAAAGTTGGGAGTGAACAAATGGGCGTAGCCTCGCCCCTTTAATTTTATTTAATAACGAGGGGGGTAGCGAAGCACACCGGGTTCATCTAGTTATATATATAATTTTTGAGCAGTAGTAGAAATTTAAAAGTTTTTAAATCTCAGCCAAAAAAGTAACTATAAATTAAACAGAAAGTAATTCTAGCAAAAATCTGATTTCTAATTAGATGCTGTTATATACATACGTTTATACACTAGGAACAGGTTTGTCTGATTGGGAGATTTATCTCCGGGGATTTAATTTTCAAAATAGCGATGAAAATTTCAGTTCGGAGATTGAGAAATTCTTTGAGGATATATTTTGCGTTTTGGGGATTTAAAGAGGTTTTTTGAGAG
Source organism: Gymnosoma rotundatum (assembly GCA_916610165.2). NCBI lineage: Eukaryota > Metazoa > Arthropoda > Insecta > Diptera > Tachinidae > Gymnosoma > Gymnosoma rotundatum. Next base: position 119,839,871 of record OU744337.1, on the reverse strand, counting down.
TTTTTTTAATTCTATTTTTGGTTATTGTAATGTTACTATTATTAAATAAATTTTACTTTTTTGCTATGTAAAATATTCCATTTTTAATAATTATAACATGAAAGTCTCTTCGAAAATTTGAAAAATTAATTTGCCTTTTTTGAACAATAAGCTCATGAAAACCAAAATAAGAAATAAAATGTAATACGAGGTGTTCTTTTTCATCCTTTATTTTTTCAAATTTTCTTAACTTACACTACAAATAAACAATTAGTATAAATTATAAATTTATATATACACTGTCTCTTAAACAAGCTCTCAGGTATACTATTTTTACATGATTTACAGTTATATGCTTTTCAAAATTTATAAAATTCTATCTACAAATTATTGTACAGTAATTACCTTTTTATTGTATTGAGGTGATCAAAGCTACGGTGAAGTGATAAAATACAGCAATGTGAGGTGTTTGAGTCTTTATTGAGAAATAGTATACAGTTTAAAAATAATACAATTTGTTTAGACACTTTTGTTCCATTTTTAGAAATGCTTCAAATGTTTAATTTCGAAAATTTGTACCAAAAATTACTTCAAACAACGAAATGAAACATTTTGATTCAGAACTTTTTTGATTTCCGTAATCAATTTAACTAGTAAGATTGAATTAAAAATTTAATGATGAACAGTATTATTTGCAGTAGTGATTTTTGGGATAGTTGAAATTGTTTGGGGAACTGTGGGAATGAAATTTATTTACTTAGGGATACCATTCCAAAAACATCTGGGAACGCTGACTACGAAACCTAAGGTATAATAAAGAAAAATAAATTCTTAGAGGAGACATTCAAAGGGCCTCGGTAATGATAAAAGGTAAAATGATTCTTATTAACATCCTTTCCAAATCCAAGATTAAAAATATTCGATTGCAAGAAAATGATAATTATGCCATTTGCCCAATTGGCCTGTCATTAATCACGAACTGATGATCCACATTGATTCGAAATAGCGAAACGATTAAAACTACTATAATTTATGTTTAAAGTGTGACAAAGGTAAACTCGAGCCTTAAACAGCTAAGCATTTTGTAACTATACCAACTGCCATGCAAAAAATTAGGCAATACGTTTGTTACTCGCTTACAAAACACATTACATTAGTTCGCAAAAAAGGAAGTAGTAATTGGATTAGTTCCTTACGTTAAAATAGAAACCCTAAAATATATATTAATAATCATCACAATTTCCAGCAATAATCAGTGTAATTCATACTCAGTATTTGGTTATAAAAGTCTCGTGCCTTGTTAATATTATCAAGTTGGTAATCTAGTTGGGAAGTCCTGCCGACAAAAAATGACTAATTCCACACTCGATTACCTTTTCTAACATTTTTTGTTGGGTGAGTATTATTAGCAAAGCATTAAGGTTCCTAATTAAGATCTGGCTCAGGAAAAATGATTAAAAGGGTCTACGTGCGGGAGCATTGATGTAACGCAGACCGTGTCAGAACCAAAACAAGAACCTGTTGGGTCTCAAGCGTAAGCCGCAATTATGTCCACTGTAGCTAGGGCGACTACGCCAGAAGGATGAGCAGACCTGCTAATGAGTATTACGTGAAATACAAGCCTTTTCTATGGCACTTTGTTTCGTGCATCCTGGAAAGCCATTTCAGACTATCTAATGTAAAGTTTACAGAATTTTATTGGATTCAGCAACAGCGTACACGCAAAACCTTTCATCTAGTTGTGTTTGAGACTCATAAGCTGCTCATCTCTTTATCTCTTTTTTTTTGGCAATTTATTTCTCATTCTTTTATCTTCTTTTCTTCCAGGTAACACAAATAGATCAAATCTGGACCCAAATAAGCTGCTTCTAAACTTAACCCAACCTGAGGTCAATCGATTAAATCGATTTAAAAATAGTTGAAAAAATTGATTAAAAATGTACCATTCTTAAAATTCTTTTAAAAAAAAATACTTTAAATGATTAATATTATAACTTTCATGTTTATAAAAGTTTCTTTAGAACAAATATATTGCTATAAAAGTAATATCGAGTACACCCTTTATATTTGAGAACAACAGTGTTGTTCTTGTTATCCGTGTATGGGTGGGAAAAAAGGTGAATAAAATTACTTTTTCAGTGGTGTGTAGAATAATATTAAATTTAACTTACACAATTTGAGCAATTCCGTTGGCTGCGTTTGTAGAGGTGTTTACTTGCTGGAAAACGAAAGAGCCCATTACCGCCATACGTGCAGAGGAAAAATAATTATTGTTGTATAAAAAAACTTAAATAGGAAACAGCAGTTTAAACATCAGCAGTTGTGTGCCACACAAGAGCAAAATAAATCATTCCGTGCAAATATTTGCATTTAGAGAATCCGTACTTTTTGTCAAGGGAAAAATGTAACAATGGGCTTGTTCAAAGAACGTAGCTGTGCCTAACCGTTGAGTGTTTGTCTTAAAAACGCATTGTTCAGTAGCTCCGACAGCAATTTTCATCAAAAAATTTATTAGCTACCTATAGCCAACATGTTGTACTCAGTCTCCAAAACTATTCGAAGAGAGTTATGCCGTTTATATTAAAATATAAAGTCACATTATTAGATTGAGCTCAACAGTTACGTAATTGTTTCAGAGCAGTTGCGCTTAACAGCAAAACAAAAAAATCCAATATGGTAAAAATAGAAGAGTTTATTGATTTTAAAGTTGAAGTATTCTATAGCATAAGTAATTTGGAGCGTTTATACTGATATGATAGAAGTTCTAATAAATAATTATAAAGATTATTTACAAATTTTTTTTTTATTTTTTTTTCCCATTCAGGATTTGAACAATCGATCTTATAAATGAATGAAATTTGACTTTTTTTCGGCTTTAATTTCTAAACATTTATAGAAAGAAAATTATTTACAAATGTATGCGGACGTTTTCCAACGAAAACAAAAAAAATTAGACGCTAGCAGAATTAAATGCAGCATTTTCTCGACCGCCATATCCTTCATCAGCATTCTTTGCATCTATCTACCTTATGTTTTGTACGTCGTAAACATCATCTATTTAACCAACTAATCTTAATGTTAATTAGGTGAGGCGAAGTTTACACACAACTTAAAGCACTTCTTTGTTGTTCTCTTTGTAACTCATCTTGTAGACTTGTTGTTGCTTTTGTACTAGCCTTTGAATAGCCACGAAATTCAACTTTTTTAAAATTAATTGCAATAAATTAAGAGCTATACAGTACTTTTTTAAAAGCCAAAATGTGTCATGATTTAATTACAAATAATTCAAAATTTCGATATTATTTTAAAACCAACATTTTACTGAAGCGGTACACTATAAGTTTAAAATCATATGACATACAAGATGAATATCATAAATGTTGAAAAATTTAACTCGACAGGGAAACTTTCATATTGTTAATTTAAAAAAGTTATTTTGAAATAATTCCAAAACCAAAAAAAAAAAGTAAATGCTACACAAAATTATACATATGTAAAAATATCATCGGCTCTTACTCGTAATGGTTAATCCTTTTTAAAAAATTTCAGTTATTTCTTAAAGATCTCTTCAAAAGTTCTTAATTGATTGATATTTTTTTACTTGATGTTTTTATACCCTTCAACGAAAAAAGGAAAAAGGGTACAACTAAGTTTGTTATTCCGTTTGCAATGTCTACAATATCCATTTCCGACCCCATTTGTTGTTGCTTTTTTTATGCTAGCCATTGGATAGCCACGAAATGCAACTTTTTTATTTTTAATTATTCATACTTGTTTGCTCACAACATTATAGACTTTGTTTCAATATCATATTGACTGTTATAAGTTAAGTATGAATGTTAATACGTGATGCCTAGCGCTTGTTTTAATTTTTAATTTTTTTCCCATCCAGGATCTGAACCATCGATTTTATAAATGAATGAAATTTGACTTTATTTTCGGCTTTTTGGTTCTTTTTAATTTAATTTGCAAACATTTTTGGAAAGAAAAATTATTTACAAATGTATGCGGACGTTTTCCAAAGAAAACAAGAAAAATTATTTATAAAAATAGTAGAAGCTGCAAATAAAAATTTTATGTTCCACTATTAATCTGTGGGTAGACGTGAAATCTGTATTCTTTAAGACTGAGAAAGTCGTAAGTTGTTAATGTTACACATTTTTCCCTACCTAAGTACAAATTATAGTAAATATATTGATTTATGTCACTTTGCTAACCAACACTGCTTCGTTTCAATACTATAGCGTATTCATAACTTTAGTGACTTTTTTAGCATTTGGTGACATTTATGGATCATAACAATTTCAATTATTGATAAACTTTTAAATAAAGTGATTCTATTGTTTTTTTGTTTCAAACACAATACATGCAACTTCTCGTAGGCCAACAAAAAAAATATTTTTTGAGTGTATGTACAATGTTGTATGTGGTCTGAATACCCTGGGGTATCAATTTACTAAAACAACTTGCCTTTTTTTCATTTGTTTCATATTTTACGAGAATAAATATTGTTTTGCATTTTTGGCATATTTTTTTTTTCTTCTTTTTCTTTTCATTGTATGTATTTTTGTTATTTTTATTTATTTATGCATAAGTAGTTTTTTTTGTGTTTGCTTATGTTACAAGAGGGATACCAATTGTATAGGAAAGTGTGTAAGGGAAGAAGAGGTTTAGAAGTATTTTAAGTGGTCATTTGGAACTGAAATTTGTATGTTTATGCTACAGTTATTATTTTGTTTTATTTTCAAATACACTTGGCAAAAGATTTTAAAGAGTATAGCAACATAGTTGTTAAGTTATTTATATATGTCATTTGAAAACTATTTCTATAAGTGTAAAAATATACGAGGTGTTTTTATCTGTCGCTGTGGTATATTGGGTGAAGTTACAAGGCTGTGTTCGCATACTTAAAAGAAACTTAAAATTATGAAAATAATTACAAAGCAAGGATTCCACACTCCTAAACAGCTACTAAGAAGAAAAATCTGGAGTAAGCGTCAGCAAAAATGACATCACAAGCTGATATCGGAAAAAATACCTGAAATTACCAAACAAAAAAGCCGAAGAATAAGCCGACACTAAATAGAGTACTCAAATAAAATTGTTCACAATGGCATAGGACATTACGTGATACAAATTAACGTCAGTAACTGGCCGTGAGGCCCTAAACAACAGTCGTCTTATCACTAAGTGAAATACAAAGCGTCTATAAGCGTCTTCCACTGGCGTATTCAACAAAGTTGTAATTTTAAGAACCTAGATAGCAGGACTCCTTGCTTGAGGGTTGGAGACTATCCAACCCCGTCTTTTGAAAGTGCAATAGCACACTTCTATCTATTCCGCACCATCCCTGCAGACATAGACTTTTTAACCATAGCCACTACGTGCACCCCGAAGGGACCTCACCAATAACTGGCTTCAGAAATGGGCAGATCTCTGTATAGGCTACCGGTTCCTGTGCTGCCAGTATAACTAAATACACGGGTGAGTCCTTCGACAGTACCCAACTGTCCGTCCAGATATGGTGCCTGCACACAGGGACTCTTAGACTATTAGTACCGCCAGGGGAATGACATAAGATAACTAAGTAAAAAGTTATGTTCATGCCTGGCTTACTGTGATCCTTAGTGTCCAAAAAAAAAACCCGGAGAGCTGCTATTCTTACATCGGCATCCAAACAGATTTATGGATTTGGATTTTAGAGTTTATTATTGCACAACCGATTAGGAAATTCAGAATAAAAAAATAAATAAAGAAACTTGAAAAATTTTGCTACAATCAGCCTTACCTAAAGTAAACTTTATTTTTAACATTTTTTAAGAGCTTTCATGGATTATGCAATAGAATAATACTCATATACTTTAGATTACAAAATAATCAAGTTCCAACTAAAATATTTTAAATTGTTATATTAATATGAACAAAAAAATTTTTTTATTAAACTGGCGTGCTTTGTTTCTTATGAATATTTACCGTGTGTATGAAGTCGGCATACAGTATATATATATCCGCACACGCTCAAAGGCGCCCACCTATGTATTTGTTGTTGTTTTTTGTTTTTTTATATAGACAAAACATATCATACATAACATGTCATGAAAATTCATAACCCACGAACGTGTTAAACGATTGCGTGCAGATGAACCATCTACACGACCATACGAACAAACCCTACAAAGTTAACCGAATCCGGTTTGATCGATTGTGAGTTATAAACTCACAACTCTTGTTAAATATTTTGTGTTTTTCTAGAAAATCGACATGTGAACATGGAGAGGATTTATTGCAAATATAGACTTAAGCCTTCTCCTTCCTTTTAGTAGTTCAATTGTTGCTGCATATGGCGATTACTTTTAAAAACAGAATCGTTAATAAATCTAAAGTAAATAATCAAAATACGTAACAAGATTGAATAAAGTACTTTTAAAAAATTCAAATTAAAAATGAAAAATAAAAAACAATAAAACAAATATAATGAAGAAGATAAAACCTTTTACTAGGAAAAATTTAAATCCACTTAATTTTCGACACACCTCGTTATTTTATTTTTTTTTCAAGCGTGTGCTTGTATTGCTTTTCTTTTTTCGTTGGAATCAATTAGTGATGTTGTTAAATTAATTGGATTTTTATTTGGCAACATGATCTGGCAAAGTTATATAGAGCAATAAGAAAATAATGATACTTTTAAGAACTTTGATGTGACCTATATTTTTTTCATAACACAATTATTTACATTTAATTCAGCATAAATCCACCCAAAGCTGAGGGAATGATATTTGTTATAGAAGCTGTTTGTATTTTTAAAAATAATTTCTTTGGCAAAAAATAGAATGTGCTGTTTTCTTTAATTAAATATTGCCAGCAAATGCTCTTTAACTTTTATTTTTTGAAGTAAATATTGGTTTGAAGAATGAATTCGTGAAGGTTAAGTTTTGTTGTGGTTCTTTACGAAGATTTATTTTATATTTTGTTATATTTCCTTTTGATAATAATTTATTATTAATATTTTATTTTTATTGGTAAGTAACATTTCATTTACGAGTATATGGTTACTTACTACTATTTATTAAAATATCAATTTTTTAATGAAACTTCAATTTTTAATTTCTTGGTATTGATTTGGGTGTGAAATTATGAATGTTTAGAAAAAATGCAAAATGGATTCTTTAGATGCCAAATTACTCCACTTTTTTTGGTTAAGATTAATTTCAGAACACTTTTGCAATCTTTAAATGTATTTGTTAAATCTCGATATTAAAGTTCATTTCATATTTTGATTTGTAATATTTATGTTGGTATATTTTGTTGCCGACTTAATTAAGTCTTCTTTCTCTTTTTGAAAATAGAAGTTTTGAATTTTTTTTGGCGAAATAGAGAATTTTTGTAGGATGTCCAATTTACAGTACTCTTTCTTTGTTTCGTCATATCTTAAAATTTTGTAAAAAATTTAATAAAAAAACGATCACTGGATTAAACTCGATTTTTCAAACAACTTTTAACTTTTGATACAATTTTATACTTTCGTTCCTTTTTGATTTTGTTTTTTTTTTTTGTTTAATTTTGAAGTAGAGAACTCTTCTCTTGCAACTCAAGGATTGAATTGCTTTTTATATGGAGTTATATCGAATCTGACCACTCAGATTTAAGGAAATTTGTTTAATTTAATAATCAAAAATTAGCCCAAGAAATTGTAACATAATATAATTTAATACAAATTTTTTTCATTATTGTTAAATAAAAATTATTTTGTACAATCTAAGATAATTAATAAAGCCCGTTTCACACTATAACACTGAGTATAAAAATTTGTCATATACCTAAGTATTGTAAAAAAGTGCAACAGAGTGAAAGTAAATATAATTTATGTCTCAAGTAATATAGAAAGGAGTTTGAGTTACCATAATACAAATTAATTTTTAGAAATTTTTCTAAACACTTTGACTTTTCCTTTCCAATAAATAAGCACTCCAAAAAAAAACTCTTAGAAGAACCCATCTAGGGAGGTGTTTCAGAGCATGTCTTAAAATGGCTCACTCTAGCTCTCCTATATGACACCCAAATATGTGTATCTTTTGAGCTATAAATTTAAGAGTTCTTTAAGAGAAAAAAATCTGTAAAAGAAATTCGCTTATATGCTGAAAAGTTGTGACCAAATCTTGACAAAAGTTTGGAATTTCATGATCTTCTCATTTGGCACATAGGTCATAATTTACAGTTTATATATTTCAAAGTAAATAAATAATTTAGATCAATCTGTTCATATTTAACAAAAAACAAGCGGCCACATCCAAACTCTCCTAACTCACCTGGGTTTGTTCATTACCTTTACTGCTTCTAGTATTGGAAGCACTGAGATTCATCCATGTTTTATCAATATTTGTATTCCAATAAAGAAATTTATTAGCACGCCAAAAGAGATAGTACAAATTATCAAAAGTCATCGAATGATAGTGAAATAAATCTGCGAAGTTCGAGCCCCCCACCTTTAATTTTTATTTTATTTATTTTTTATACTTATGGGTATAGCAAACATTAAAATATATCTGGGGCTCAGTGCTAAAAGGGCCAATTACCGTTTTTGGTTGTTTCGAGTTAGCCGTTGCATTAGGTTCCTTTTTTTGCTAACTTTTATTTTTCTCCAATCGTCCATCTCCAATTCTTTCCAGAACAGCTCCACAAGGAATTTGCTGGCCAATGTCACTATAAACTCATTAACAAATTTTATGTCGTTTTAAAAAATGTTGGGCCAATGTACACACTTGTGCATCTAGTTTTAACTTGTACTATACAGAAGTCCAGTTTATTATCGTAATACTTTGATTTTCAATTGTTTTTTATTTTTTTATTTCTAAGCGTGTATAAGAAGCGTGTGTATCTCACAAAAGAAGTGCTTTGAGAATTTCACCAATTACGAACGTCAACTCCTTGAGGCAGGGCGGATACATATGGAAGCGGATAGTATTCACGCAGCAATAGAAAAAACCAAAAAGCGTACTACTGCTGATATAGAGTTGCCTCGGGATTGGTCAAATTTAATACGTATGGTGCCAAGGAGACCTCCTATAAAAGTAATCGAATTGGAACAAGCCGATTTTTTAAACTTTAAAACATGTTTAAATACTTATTATATACATCGTAAAACTAACTCTTCAAATGAACAAGTTCAACGGCTACGAATTAAATGGATGCAGTATTCAACTAGTAATCCAAATATTTTATATAAATATTCATTAGAGGATGAGTTTAAGATCTTTGATATATGCAGAAATAACAGAAAAACCCGAAAGGACAATCTTCCCAATCTTCTACCGCTCAACAAGAAATCAGTTCCTTTAAGTTCACAAAAGTTGAATGTCTTAACCGTTCGTACTACAATCACTTTATTGAACAAATAGCTACAAATGACCATATCGTGAATTACTTAGAGGCTGAAGTTGTGGAAGAAGGACAGAATATATTACAATAATGAAAGTTTTTTTAACTTACATGATATTATTTACTTATATTACTACTTTAAGTTTTTATATGTCATGTTTAATGACATTATGTATTTATTATTAAAAACGTACATAAGTATGAATATCCTTTAAATTTAATATTTGTAATAACATAATGAAAAACGGGAAAATATTTCTATTCTTCTTGTTATTATTCCTGTTATAAGGGCCAATGTCACAAAGAGGAAGAAAAAATTTGATAATAAGTAAGTGCAGAAAGGGCCAATGTCATCGTCTTTTTCTTAAATTAAAAAAATTTAAAGAACCTATTTTACCACGGTTTTAATTACATCTTATTACGTGCCTAACAAGAATTTGAAAATAAAAACTTTGAATTTGACTGAACTGTAAGCTAAACAATATTTTCTAAAAATTTCAATTCTAATTTTCTCAAAACTGATATTTATGACATTGGCCCTTTTAGCACTGAGCCCCAGATATACTCTGTGCAAATTTTATGTTCTTGCCTGTAGCGTTTTAAAAGATAAGGCCTTTTTTTCGAATTTCACGGCCTCCGTGGACACCCCTTTATTTTTAAATCTATATGCAGACTTATTTTCTTACCGGACATATTTGTACATACTCTATGTAAATTCGAATTATCGGCCTACTACGACTGAAAAAATAAAACCAAGCATATTGAAATAGCACGCCCTTTATATTTTAATTTTTATACTTGTCATTCCAGCGAACATAAGAATACTTAAGTTTAAAGTGTCATCTTATTGAAAATTACGCCACTCTGATACTGTGCCTATCAGAGTTGAAAAATGAAGAATGTTTGTATAATATTAAATCACTTTTGAAATAGCCCTTTATTTTCAGTGAAATTAAGAGTCTACGTGTTACGGTTCTACACATAGAGAGCATTGATAGACAGAAGGACAGACATTGTAGCGCAAGTAATAGGGTAACGTTTTTACCCTTCTGGTACTGCATCGCTGATTTACTTAAAAATCTTAAAGGCGGCTTTTAAATCCTGATATATATTAGAAAAAAATTCTAATATAATTTTTATAGAGTTTTGAAAAGATGTAGGGAAAAATAAAAATACAGTTTTTATATCAGTCGTATTTGTAAAAGCTTCACAGTCCCATATGCAAAAAAAAAGAATTCTCATTTTGATTATTTAATGAAATAATTTTGGCTGCTTAAGAAATTGGATTGATTTTTCCTGATGATCAGATTATTTTCCAACAAATAAAAATGTTTTATTTAAGTCCCTAAATAATTATATAAACAACTTTTAATAACAGTTAACATAATTTAATGTCCACTAATTGAGTTTATAGAAAATAGTTCAACCTTTTTCACAAATAAGAATACTTCTATTCCGACAAGACGCAAAAAGACATCTTATAAAAACGTTCATAGAGAGAACATCTTCAGCGATAATCACTATCTGTAAATCTAACACTCTTTAAAGCGTTTCACACAAAACGTGCAAATAATAACACCATCTCTTGCTAATGATCTACGCCATGTTAATACTAAAAAAAGACACACACAAAAAAAATAAAAACGCATAAATACTAACATACATTTATTTACTTTGCTACAACACCAATAATAGTGAGACTAAACCAATAATAGTGAGACTAAACAAACAATTTTAGAGGTTCACCAACATTACACATCATCGTCTTCATCATCGTCAAGTTGCGGCAAACACTAAAAAAAATAAAACAAACTTAAAACATAGAAATGGCAGTTAAACATTAGTTAATGCTCCTCCATGGTTTGTTAGTAAAAAGCTTCTATTGCGTTTTAGTTTATCGAGTGTAACTACTTACACTACTGTTTTAAGTCATATTGTACGTTAACACTAATTGGCGGACAACAAAAACGACTGATTCAACAACAACGACAACAACATACAGCAAAAACAAGGCCTAAACATCTTCGCATTAAGTTCAAAAATTAAGAGAGAAAAAAAAATAATTTCACTTACACCTAAAAAAAGTTTCTTTCTTTAAATTTCGGTGATTACTATCATTGTCACTGGAGAGAATAGCTTAAAGGTAGAAGAAGGTGGTGGTAGTAGCAGTTTTGTTCAAACGTGAACCATGAATATGAGACTTTTTAAACAAATTAGCAAAACTGTTGTCGGTGGCAGGAAATAAATGTTAAAATGCGTGTGGACTTTTATTAGCAAAATGCCATATGTGCAGTTAAGCTGTATGCATTTTTTAAACGTATGAACAATTATTTACATAAATATATAGAATATACACTTTAAGATTTTTTTGGGGATTGTTAAAAATTAAATATTATTTGCATTATTAAGCAACCACATTATTTAATGATTTTTGATTTTAATTCAAATTATTTGTACTTAACTAAGACTTAAGGTGTATTTTAAACTAACATAATATATATATATATCAGAGTGGATTATATCATTTCAAATGTATCTCTTTGGTGTTCCTCCTTCTTATTTCAGATGTTAGTCCTTGTGAATGGTTGTAATTTTATTCTGGCGCCACTGAGTCAGCTTTAAACTACAAACGAAGGCAGAAGTCCAGTACTGAATATTACAACAGCATTCGGGTTTTAGATTCTCATTATAAAGAATAATTTTGCGATCGAAACGCAGCTTAGAGAATAATAATTTGTATACCCTTTCCTTGCTAATGACTTTTAACCTCTAGCATTTCCATATTACCAATGAATATTAATACGAATAAAAGGACCTATCTTTCTACGCAATGTGCATATGCGAATATTTATTCTCTAAATATATGTGCCCATAATTATGAAAGTGGTCTAAGTCATATATTTCTTGTTTCGAGAAATTTAATGAATTGCATTTGAATAAATAAAAAATATTTTTACATTATGCGACAACTACTATCTAATGGTTAATTTTTGACAATTTCGTAAAAATTACATTGAATAAATTTAGTTTAAAATAATGTGGTATGAAAATAACTGGTAAAGTAATTTTAAATTTTGACTTAGGTCACTTTTATAATTATGGGCACATATATTTATTCTCTAAATATAAAGGTCAAAATGCCTCGCTGCTTTTGTAAACACATAGCAAAACCGTTTCTCTAGTTTCAAAAAAAAAAAAAAACAAATAAGAGTGCTATATTCGGCTATGCCAAATCTTATAAACATTTCATTAACTATGTTAATCTAGTTTATTGAAGTAACTCCAATTAAAAAAGCAATTAAAAAATAAGAAAAAAATTAAGTTCTACGTATATATAATTTAACAGAAAAATATCACCGGCTCTTAATGGGTTAAGCGTTTTTAAAAAATTTTAGTATTTTCTTAAAGATCTCTCAAAAAGTTTTAAAATGACATCCATATTGATATTTAAAAAAATTTGAAAATTTCAGAGGCCCGTAACTCGGAAAATATGGGCGAGAGCTAATTTTTAAAAAAAAAATATAGGTAGGCGTGATATTTTGTTCTCAGCGTATAAGGAAATGGATCTTGCTGATTTTCAATGGCACCTCTTTTGACACCACGTCCGATCGATTGGCATATCTTATTTTTTGTTGAAATCAGGTTTGCCTTTGCAAACACTAACACGGACGGACAGAGGGACATCGCTTAATCGACTTCGCTATGCATAAGAACTTAGAATATATACACTTTATGGGGTCGGAAATGGATATTGTAAAAATTATAAACGGAATGACAAACTTAGTTATACCCTTTTTCCACTTTTTGTGGTGAAGTGTATAAATAAGCTGATACGAATTTCTTATTATTGGTTTCAAATTCAAATTGTTAATTTTTGCAGATTAATGTGATATAAAATATTGCTACACAAATAGATTGTTTCGTACTATTTTTTTAACTTGAAATTGGCATTTGCTCGGTTTAGATTAAAGTATGTTTTTCATGAAATTTATGGAAAAAAATTTCCATAAAAACAGATATGTATTTCCAAATAGAATATTATGCAAAATATAAAATTAATAAAAAAATAAAATATTAAATTAAAATACATTTTTCTTTTTTTATTATTATTTCGTTAAAATTCTACGTTGTTGTTGTTGTTAATTTCTTGACTTGGATGTTTATTTTGTATTTCAATTACAAATATAAATTTTTTTAGATCCCGGAATATGATGATGAACGAAGTTTATCAAAATTTTGGTGAAATAAAATTAAAAAAGCAAAAACATTTTTATTTATTCAAAAATAACTGACTTGCAGCTAAAATAAAGCTACTTAATTAAAAAAAGTTAAAGAAAGGTTGACTAATTACTCAATATATAAATTAGTTTTTCTGTAATCGCTATGTTGGAATAAAAAAATAGAGCTTCATCAGTACGCAATTGGAAATTTCTCTTCACCTTTAGTTATTAAATGGTTCATGTTGTTATTTTTTTTTCTTTTGTAGTTTAATACTAAAAGCATCTCAGAAAAATCTGTAAACATTTCGTGGTTACGTCATAATTATTACCCTTTTACGATCATTTCTTTATTATTAAAAAATTTAATTAGCTGTATTGGAGCTATTTGTACTGTTATATTCTACAATAGCTGACCAATTTTAAAACCCTTTTTCTTTCATGTTGCTGCCACTTTTTTGAAATATGTATTGCCACTAATGAATATATTTGCATTTTTAGTATTTTTGGTTTTCTGCATATTCCCAAATCGACTAGTTCCAATAATAATGTTGGGGAAATTATACCATATGGATATGTGGAGTAGGTGTTTCTATTTTGACGTCTTTTTATTAGTTTTGTATCTTTGAATATTCGATTCATTACATATTAAAAAAAAAATTAAGAAAAAGCTTCAGGAATTCATTCTTTCTATCACTAAATTTCTTCTAGTGTATTTTTTTTTTATTATTCATACAGCAGAGCGAAAAAATTAGATCACAAAACAAAAATCATACAATTTCATTTACCGTTATAATGGCAAAACGTTATGCCAAGTTCAATAATAAAAGCATCATTTAACATTGAGAAAATACTTACAATAAGAAAAATGCACGACATCATTTTCATAGTTTTCCTCTATCAACAGATGTGTGTGGTAGAGCTGCATCAAGCTGTTGCAAAGTACATTACCAACTTGCAGTAATGCGTTTATACAAAGATGAACTCATAAACGCATTATTGTATTTAGACAATAAACTTTTTCTACCTTTTTTTACTTCGATCTAACCACATGTAGGATGAGGTAGTGAAACCACACAAAATTTATGTTTGGATGAACACAACCAAAAAACTTACATATAATTTTCTTTAATCTACAGCTTCAAATCAAATTATAAAATGAAACAAACAAAAGACAAAATGTGAAGATGAAAAAGAGGTGAAATATAAATTTCTTTAATAAATACAGTGGGCTGAATGTTGAATGAAGATGCTGAGCCTTTAATTTATTTACTAATATTGTCAATTAAAAGAATATTACCAGTTGTAAATTTCATGATATAGCTCTGATCCTTCCAACAGATACGAAACTTCTTATGAGCTACATTTTCTCTGCTTAAAATAATCCAAAAAAACAAGCCAAAAATTCAATTAAATCTACTAAATATATTCAATTACAATTGAGTACCAAGGGTGCTACAACGGCAACACTGTTTAATATAAAATTTGTTAGTACATAACTGTGTGCACCAGTATTGCCGTTTGGTTACATTTTTATATTTTTTTTTTAAACTTTTGAAGGCTCCACGTAACATGTATAATTTTGTTATATTTGGCCAATTTTTTGCTACTTCTGGTACAGACACGAAATAATGTAATATCACTGAAAAAATACTCGTTTCATTATTCCAGGTAAGAATGTATTTTCATATATCAATATTGGAACATATCATTTCGATTTAAATAACAAGGGCTACTTGCCAAATGCTATCAAAATTTCACACAAACATTTTTTTTTTCTTTAAATAAACAAAAAATAAGAATGCTAAAGTTTAACTCTGTTGTATTAACGAGACATTTTGAAATGTTTCTTGCTTCATGTTTAGAAACAGCAAAATGTTTCTGTCAACAATTTACCCCAACTGTGAAGTAATAGAGCTCGATTTCGTGCGGAAAACAAAGTATTCTGTTCAAACTTGTGAACATTATTTGCAACTTAAGACTACGCTTGAAAAATATGACAACTTGTTATTGGTACTATACCAATACGTCGATTTAGAAGAGGCAAAAGTCTTGGAGTTTTGTAAAACTTATTAAAATAAAAAAATTATTAAACATCATGTTCACTTTTGTCCAGATTTAAATTTTGTTTTGTTTTGCATATGACAGCTGATAGTGTTACCATAGAATAAAACAAAATAATAAAAGAGTTATACAAAAAACTAAACATTAAGAAAAAGCCATTAAAAGGCAATTTTATGAAAATAATTGTCGATGTTAATGATGTATATTAAGAAATAAACAATAATTAAAGCAAAGATAACTTTATTCACTAATATACTGTACTAGTTTGTTCGTCGTTCGTCGGCGAAAGAAATAGAAATAAATCTATCGGAGAGTTCGTCACGCACAACGAAATTCCTCGACGGCAGTGTTGTGTTAATTTTCATATGCCATAATGTGTTTTATATTTGACGGCGAATATTTGCAACGAAAAATTCGTCGTTCGTCCCAGTTGTGTTCCCAGCATAAAGTAGTAAATTCTATGGAAGGTCAATCTTTTAAAGAAAAATTTCAAACCTGTTTAATGAAATTTTATTGAATGACTCTTTTCCATCCCGGAATATTACTATTGAGTCCTGATTTAAATAGTCATAAGTATCATCGGGCTAAAATTTTTTCCTTTATTTTATTTTATTTGTGTTTTTATTTAGTAAATGTATTTGTTGCCATGTTATTTTCCCTAAAATATGAAATATTTTATATAAATTACTATTTATTTAAGGAAAATTTGTAAACGTAAGGAATTTCTATTATTTTTTATTTATCGCTTCCTGTGCCTCTTCCGTTACCTTGACTCGTAGATGTATTTATATCATTATAATCTCTGCTGCATTCATATTCATCATTAAATTTACATTTCCTTTTAATTGTATTTCTAAAATGCTACGTTTAATGCAGAAACTGACCAGTATGTCTCAGTTACACATCGAGCTTTTTCTGCAAGAAACGTGTTTAAAAAAATCGAAATGAGTTAAATGCACTTAAATTTATAAATTTTATTATAATTTTTTATGGCCAATACGACATCTCTATCTTCATAATTCACACGTTGGAGGATAAAGTCATAATTTTTTTTTTTTGAGACAGAGTTTTATTATTGAAACTACTAATGCGAACTAAACAATTTTAAAATTTGTGTTATAACTCTCTTGCAGCAGACGCTCGATATTTTTCTTCCCTTTGTCCGTTATTAGCGCTTTATCAAGCTGTCCGATGGCCACAAAATATACTTCGCTCAGTTATAAATTTTATAACATTATATAGCACGGTTTGATATCTGCCGGATAGGCCAAACTTTGATTGTACGATTTTGTGTTTCATGTTCGATTATTGGGGTTGTGTTAAGTCTTTCATGATAAGTGATAAATAATTAGAAATTATACATGACCTTGAAATTAGTAGAACTAAATAGTTTCAAAAAATAACTTTGAGATTGGAACCACAACAATGAGAATGTGCAACCTAGTCAGGGTTTTTACAACAAATTTAAATTTAACCTAAAGACATATTTTTTAATTTTGGAAATACTCAGATCAAGGCGAATCAACCAACCACCGTTACCTTAAAGTTAAAAATTTATAAAAAAAATATTAAAATTTTTTTGTACTTATGATATTCGCCGTTTCGGTTAGCGTTGAAAATGAATGATACCATTATCGCAACACCTGGTTATCGATTTTCCATCCTGAAAAATGTTTCGGCAAAGCGGAATCTTACATACGCTTAGCCGTTCCCTCGAGGGCAGTAAAAGTCTGGCTGAGCTAGCCTAGGCACAGACGAAGTGTTCTCGGAGTACAGGTCCCTCGGTATTCAGCCACCAAATCTGAATAGACGGTGGAATACTGTCGAAGTATGCACAGTGTCATCAAATAAACTATCACCACGGGAACCGGTAACCCATACAAAGAGCCGCCCATCTCTGTAGCCGGTAACTGGTGAGGATACTTCTCTTAACCAAAGGGTCCTGCAAGCCATTTCTTGAAAAAGCAACTTTGTTAGCTACTTCCGATGGAGGGCGCTAGTCGACGCTTTGTATTTCACTTAGAGGTAAGACCACCGTCAGGTTAGGCCATCATGGCAGGTACTGACGCAAATCATGATCAAACACATACGCTTCGCCATAGTGATGTTAAAGATTTACACGATTATGCCTTCCAGTTTCACACCTTTTTTTGGTTTCAACTTCATTTACAATGTAAACAATGAAGCCAACTTTGTTGGAAAAATGTTTATCACCTTTAAAAATTAGATCGTCAGTGCCGCAATCAGGCAAAACATATAATATCTTCTTTTTTAATTTGAATTGACTATATTTTGATTTATTGGTTTTTCTTTTCTTTCATTTTTTACAAAGCTGGGAACCTTCATGGAACTTATAAGTTATTTCTATTTTTTGTTTTTTTTTTTTTTAATTTTCTGTTTTTAATATATTAATTTAAAATTTCAATTTTTGGCAAAATTTATTTTTAATCTTTAAATTTTGGTAAAAATGTATTTTGACGAAATTTTGGTTTATTGGTAAAATAAATTTTTTTCGGAATATTCGATTTTTAACAAGAATTAATTTTTGGAATTGAAAATTTCTGGTAAAACAAATTTATTTTAAAGTAAGTTTGGGTGAAAATATTATGATGTGGTGAAACTCCGATGTTTACGTAATACGAGGGCTGCTCTATATATTTCTGGCCTAATAGTGAAAATGAGAATATTTATAATCAAAAATGGTTTTATTGTTTTTCAAAGTATTCTCCAGCATGATTTATACACTTTTGCATGGGCTCAAACCAGTTGTCGAAGCACTTATTCCACTTCGATTGAGACACCTCTAAAACATGGTTTTTGAACATTTCAACAGCTTCTTCTGGCGACGAAAATCGTTGGCCACGCATTTTTTCGTGATGTGCGGAAACAAGAAAAAGTCATTATGTGCCAAATCTGGGCTGTACGGCGGATGACCCATTAACTCGACGTTTTGGCCGGTCAAAAACGCTCTGGTTTGAGCCGATGTGTGAGAGCTCGCATTGTCATGGTGAACAATGATTCGTCTTCTCTTGTTGGTTTTTCGAATTTCTCCGATGACTTCAGGCGAACAAATTGTAGTGTACCACTCAGAAGTGACCTTCCTACGTTGCTCAAGCGGAACAGTTGCCACATGACCAGTTTTGCCGAAGAAACAGGCGACCATTTGCTTCGAAGCGCTTCTTCCACGAACAACTTTCGTTGGATTTTACTCGTCTTTGAAGACCCACACGGTCGATTGTTGTTTCGTTTCGGGCTCATACGCATAGATCCATGATCTTATAAACGTCTTTTGAAGCACCGCAATCGTATTTTTGCAACATTTCTTTGCACCAATCGACACGAGCCTTTTTTTGAGCGACTTTTAAATTGTGCGGAATCCAACGAGAACAAACCTTTTTTACGGCCAGGTGTTCATGCAGTATCGAATGTATTCGGGTGGAAGAAATGTCCAAGGATGTCTCTATCTCTCGGTATGTCGCATGTCGATCTTGCATTATGAGTTCACGCACGGCATCAATATTCTCTGGCACAACAGCCGTTTTTAAACGACCTTCACGGAATTCGTCTTTGAGCGAGCTTCAGCCACGATTAAATTCATTATACCAATTTTTCATAGTGCTATAGGATGGTGCTTCATCGCCATACAAAGATTTAAGTTCATCAATGCACTCTTGTCGTGATAATCCACGTCGAAAGTTGTGAAAAATGTTGGCACGAAAATGTTCACGAGTTAATTCCATTTTTTTCTATATTAATTTTTTCAAGTCACTGTAAACAACACAAATAATGGTCGTACGTCAAAACGTTTTGAGTACGATTATGCTTAAAAATGACAAAATTTCCAATGGAAATGTCAGATTGCACTTGGCAGCACTCAGTGTTGCCAGGCCAGAAATATATATAGCAGCCCTCGTAAAATTTCTGGTAAAACAACTTTATTTTAAAGTAAGTTTGGGTGAATATATAATGTTGTGGTGAAACTCCGATGTTTACGTAATATAGATTTTTTTTCTGAAATTTCGGCATAAAGTCAAAAATGTCGAGAGAATTAAGACGTCGAAAAAATGTAAGGAAAATAGAGAAGCTCGCATTTTTGTGCAGGATTTGCAAACTCCATTTCCACCTCCCTTTGTATAAGAATCTCATATAAAAACATAATTTTAAAGAAGGGTATACTAAAACTGAAATACATCATATAGAATAGTTGTAAGCAATCAAAAATTTCACAGATTCTGACTTTATTTGCTATTTCCAAACATATTGATTATTCATTATTCCACTGTTACTTATTTGAGCGGTGGAGAAAATCATTGCGCTGGAACATTAACAGTAGTTAAACAAATAAATAAAAAGAAAAATAAACGTTAAATAGCTATGAAATATCGTATCGGTTTTAGGTTTTTTATTTCTTTCTTTTTTATAATCATTGTTTTGAATATGGTTTTAATAAAAAAATAAAAGAAATAATAATAATGCTGCTAAGATGAAATAGTAGAAATAAGTACAATTTATATGAAGAAAAATTTTTTTTATTTTAAAATTAGTGCGCGTGATGATGGTGTTTAGATATTAAATGTTACTTGTTGTTTGGCAGTTGTTATTTGTAATTGTATTTTAAATAAATTTCAACTCAAGGAGAGACAGAAAGAAATAAAACTTTCTTTTTATAAAACAAAAAAAAAAAAAAACAAAAAAAAAACGAAAGACTTACAGAAAAAATGTGATGATATTAAATTACAATAAAATACCTATAAACAGAAAATGAAGGGTTTTTCTTATTATTAAAAGGCAGCAGATTAAAGTGCGTTTAATGGTGTCTCAGTCAAAGACATAGTTAATGCAAACTTTGTATTTTTTTTTTATCAAGATAAGAGAGAACAATTGTTTGAGAAATTAACTTAAGGAAAAAGTTCATAAAATGTTAAGAAAAAAATACATATTTTTAAAGTTACGATTTAATGACATGTCACGGTTTCTGTCAAAACTTTACACTTACCCCTTTTATTTTGTGTTGACATGATAAAGGATTGAGAAAGTATATGCATAAACATCACTTTTAGTAAAGGTTAAACATTTCAAAAGTTAATAAAAGTTATCACAGTTTACTAAACATGTTTTTGGAATTTTACATCAATAAAATTGGTACTTTAATAAAATTTACGTAGCGCCATGTATGAAACTTTAAAAAAATTTATTATTTACCTTAATAAAAGAAATAAAAGTTTAAAGAGCTGGAGAGCAAAATAAAGACAAGATTTAGCAAGTTACGAACAGTTTAGCTTTTAAATCGTTAAATTCATACTGAAATCTAAATATTCAGATTACAAACTTTTGGTGTACCATAGCTGAAACGATATATTAGTGATCATTTAAATTGGTTTGGCTTCTTTCCCATTTTATTTTTAAAAAGAAATATGTAAAACAAAAAGGTTCGCAAGTCTTCACAAAAGAAATGTAAATTATTTGTATAATAATTTGTCATTATATTCTTGACAAAAAAAAAATTGTTTATAATCTTAAAAATTAAAGGGTGTTCCCATACAACATTCACTTTTTTTAAATGTATTATGAACCGTAAAGGGCGACAATTTACAATTTAAAAAACCTGCGAATCACTATAGCTCCCAATAGCAAAAAGTTACAGAAAAATAAATCTAAAAATTAAAGCGTGTCCCATTGCTGTTGTAAATTGATCTATATGCGACTATCTTTTGAAGCGTAACCCTTGAAAATTACACAGAATGTCGATTACTATAAATAAACAAAATTATAAATTAAAGGGTGCCCCCATAGTTAATATATTTTTGATGTATATGGCCATACTTTTGAACAGTTGTAGATAGACGGTTTAAATTTACAAAGAATATGCATTTCTTAGGCCGCTATAACAACACGTATGAGATTTGGATGTGGAAATTAAACGATGTCCAAGAATTTATTGTAATTTGATGTAATTATGTCGGGATTTCAACAGTTTTTTACGTTCTGAGATATCTTGAATCAATGCTTATTACTTTTGCGATGATGCCTAAGGGCGTGTATGTATGCATCTAATTATGTGGACGCTGTACAGGCCATATATCGAAATCAAATTCCAATATGTGCCTTTAGTAACTAAAAATCTTTATTTTCAATTCGACTATACTTTGAACTGTTATTGCTTATGTAGTATTTTCATAAGAATATCTATTTTCAAGAGGTATTTTAAAGTTGAGTGTAGGCCACTCCTGTTTTTTTAATATAATTATTATTTTGGTAATACACAAATAAATATATCTCTTTCGATTTTGGTAAAATAGAATTTATTTTAAGCATTTTTTTTTTTTGTTGGTGAAATTGCTTGTTTTTGCTGTTTTATTTATTAATGAGTTAAAATAAGAATTTCAGAGTTTTTTAAAAGTTTTTCTTGTTACGTTTTTTTTTTGACAAATTTATCTAAATATGGTCAGTAGAATTGAATAATTAAGGATTTCCTTAAAAATTGAATATAATAATTTTAGATAATAAATTTTTCAATATGAATTTAGATTAGTTGAATTAAATAAGCTATTAAATTAAAAAAGTCTTAATGTAACTTATCTTACATATTAAAATGAAACATTTCCTTCATTTCCTATAAAATTTGTTTCAGTGTAATCTCTTTATGTGTGATTATTTTTAAAACTTATGAAAAGTTAATTTGAGGTATAATAATTTCTCAGCTGCTTTTAATTTAATTTTTTTATAAGTACTTTTTTTGAGAAAACCTTATCTCAAAGTCAACGTGGTAAGACCTACACCGCTTAGTCACAGCTTATAAGGATTCACAATAATGTATAGTTTCGTGTAAAAAATTGTAAACTATTAAAAAAAAAATAACTGAAATTCAAACTAATACACCATGTAGTCCAAAAACAACTTTTTTAAATTAATCCAATCAATACTTAAATAATCATTGGAAAGATAATTATTACATTTTCTAATTCATTTTGCAGCTTAGGAAACTTGCAATTTCAAGTAACTGCTTATCAAACTTTTTATCCTAAAAAGCTTTCATATATTTTATTGGAAAATTATGCAAAGTTGTTTAAAGTTCTCATAAAATGAAGATGATATTTAAAGGTAACAATTTAAGAACTAAAATTTATTTAGGAACTAAAATTATTTAGGTTAATCGTTAAAAATAAATAAAAAGTTTTTGTTTATGATCTTTCTGTTTATTAGCTCCTGAGTGGATTTTAAACACTATTATGCACAGAAACTGTAGTTACTTATGTTTAAACTAAATCTAATAAAATGAGAATTATTATAAAAAAAGGCAAAAAAAAAACGAAAAGAAAAGAAAAAAACAAGTCAGCAATGAAACCTATTTTATTTTTTGAAGGAGTTCAAGGTAATTATCGTATATTTAGTTTAATAATGTTGATGCTGTAGTATGTACATATTGTTGTATTTTTACCTTATTCACTGATTATAATTTTCATTCAATCAACAACATTTTGATAAAAAAACACTGGGTAGTTCCCCATAGTAATTCATGATGCTATTTATTTTTTTTTTATTAAAATTTATACATATATTTAAAAGAGAATTATTATTATTAGAAAAAAAGTTAAATAATGGTTATCAAAAAATAATTTTTAGATTTGTTATTAATTTATTTTTTATATCAAATTAATTTTCTTTCGTCATCATAAAACTAAT
Organism: Gymnosoma rotundatum; assembly: GCA_916610165.2. NCBI lineage: Eukaryota > Metazoa > Arthropoda > Insecta > Diptera > Tachinidae > Gymnosoma > Gymnosoma rotundatum. Next base: position 119,816,553 of record OU744337.1, on the reverse strand, counting down.
GTTTGATTAAGTTTTTTGTTAAAATCCTAATTTAAAAATCAATTTTATTTATTTGTCTTTTTATTTATTTTAAAAATTATACAACAGTCTTAAAAAGTTTATGTTAAGGTATAAATTACACAGAAATAACTTATCGAAAACTTATGCGTCGTATTGCTGGATATAATAAATATTATTTCTCAACTTTTTTTATTTGTAAAAGGATTTGTTAAAAAAAATTTATTCCACCAATACGATGTTAGCAGAAACATCGTAAAAATATATTTCTATGAATTTTGAATTATAAGAAGATTAGCTATTTAGTGAGCAGCTGGTGATGTGTTCCACATCTAAAATCTAGCTTAAACATGATCATAAAACTTTAAAACAAAATTATAAAATACGCCATTGTTGGAAAAAAAACTTGATTTCAAAATCCAACAATAATCATTGCTTGTGTTTTTTTTTTTTTTTGTTATTATTTGAAACGGATCAAGTCAGCTTCGTTTAAGTGTTTATAAATAAATATAATAATAAATCGAATAAAAAAGGCAAACTAGAATAAAAAACAAGGTTTGAAAGCTTTTAAAATTTCTAAAACCAGTTAGAGATTTACACTGTAGCGTTAAAGTGTTTAATGGGAGATGAGAGCTAATACAAAAAAGAGGGTAGTTTGTAAAGGATTCTAAAAACTAACATAAAGTCAAAAGCTGCCGTTAGTTAATTAAGAATTCTTTTAATTGCAGGTAGGTAATTATTGCTTTAAAATAAAAAAGTAATAGATTATTTATTAACCTAATTTACTATATTTAACTATAATTTACTATATTTAACTATGGTCATAACCCAAACTAAAGAATTCTGGAAGTGTTCTATTACGAGGATTAAAATTATGCATGTAGCAAAACTTCCTAAGAAAAAGTTCTAGGCGGTTGGCTTAGCCCTTTTCCAACAGTCTTATAAATGTCAATAAGAATACTCAAATGTCTTAACTTTATTATTTGCATTGAACTTAAATTTTAATCTCTGGAGCTAATTTTTTTCACATTTATTATGTTGAATTATGCTTCTATTTATGTAATATATAAAATGCACTTTCAAAAATATTTTTTGGTCGTTCAACAAGACTCTATTTCATCAGTTAACTTTAGTAGCACACTGGCGTTTTAGTTGATAAAAAAATCGTTCGTAATGAATAGTATATGTTACAATCATTTGTGTTAAATACAAAATACAGTACAATTTTATGGACACAGCCCGGGTTTAAAATAACTGCTTTTTTAATAGAATTTAAAAATTAAGGTTCTTATGAACTAGTCCAAACTGAGATTATGGAAATAAGTTAAAAACTTTGTACCGCTTAATAAATATTTTACAGATGATATAAAATATTATTAAAAAAATAAACTGAAAGTTATAAATTTCGTGCAGAAAAGGTCAGACCATACCGACATCATTTCTGAATTGATAACAGTGGCTAATTATTTATTTTCACCGTTGCTCAAAATGTCAAATTTCATATATAATGACAAAGATTTTTTATAAACGCAGTTTGAAATTTCCAGCAAGGCAAATCGATTACAGGAGGAGGTATCCATTCGTTTTTGCAAGTAACCTAACAGTCGAAATCGATATACATATATAAAATATGTGTAGTTTTCTACTACATGAAATTCGATATTCAGTCAGTCGTACAAAAATATTTTCTACTGCGCATTTACGTCATCATATAATGAAAATTGAAAATTGTTTTTTAAAATGTGTTTGTTGTAAAAGGTGTAAGAGATTTTCGGCGCAAAACTGAAAACAAATACATTTGTAACTTCGATTTGAACAAAATTTTAAATGGAGCAACTTTAAAATTTGGGCTCGAAGCTACCTTAATTTTTTAAATTTAATTTTTCTATAATTAACTCATTTTATATGAAAATTCCTATAAAAAACTATTTATTTCAGAAGTTATTCTATTAGTTATTGTGAATCAATAAGGGTTTTCACGTTGGGTAGTGCAAACGGTGCAAATGGAGCAACTATGCCTCGTTTTTATCAGTACAACAATAAAATATACGTATTTGAAATTTACTTCAATTTACTTCGTTTGCTCTAAAAAAGCCTTGAGCATCAAAAGTTGTGCATATTTGCTCACTTTCGAAACAAAGTAAATAAAATTTTTTGACTTATTTTTGAAAAGAAAAAAATATAAAAAAATTGTTTGTGAGCACTATATGCAGCAAAAAATATAATTAAAAATTTATATTAAAAATTAAACTGCTTAAAATGAGTTCTCCAAAATATATTAATAAACCTTACAGGGCTAAAAAAAAGACTAAGAAATAAACCAAATAAAAGATGGTCAAGAGAACTCAGCTCATTGTTTATTAAAAAATTTTAACTTTTTCCTTTCTCGCTGCTTCTAGGCATTTTTAAATAGTATATTTATTTTTGCTTTTTGATTAGTTTTCAGATTTTTTAAACAAATAAAATTAAATTTACAATATGCAAATTTTCACAATAACCATTGTGAACACCCTTAATATTCCTATAAAGGAAATATATAAAATAATTATTACTGACTTTAGTGCTAAAAAACTGAGAATAAAATAACCCTTTCCATGCTTCAAATTTCAAAATAAAACTAAAACCAAAATTGATTTTAGTTTTTTATTTTATTTTATTTTTATGGATATACTGTAGTTATCTTTAAGCTTCGCACTAACACTTTAAATTAAAAAATACATTTATGCTCTAAAAAAGTTGCATTTTTACTTTTTCATCTCATTCATTATGATAAGCCTGTTTAATTTAATATTTTAAAAAATTTTGTTTAATTAGCAAACCTTTTTAAAAAAGCTTATTTTCCATACTTTTCAATTGATTTTATTATAACATTTATCAACTGAGCATTTCATTTTTTTAGTAATAAGATCTTAACGGTTTTTACATTAATTTGTTGCACTTTCCATACACAAATTTACTTTGTTTACAAAACACATTCTATGTCTACGTCACGCAAACAAGAGATCACTGCGCAACAAACTTACGGAGCTGTGGAGTCATGGGGTAACGCCATTGCCAATTCGGATTTTGAGCGATGCCAAAAATTAGTAAATTCGCTACTGATATTACTTGGTACAAAATTTCGCTATGGAGAAAATAAGACGACATGCTTTAACCCAGCAAAAAATTAGACATTACCCTAAAAAGTACTTGCCATATAATGCCTTACTTTTGTGATTGCCATATTTTGTTACTCGCTTACAAAACACATTACATTAGTTTCCAAAAAAGGAAGTAGTAATGGAACTAGTTCTTTATGTTAAAAGAGACTACCGTACTAATTGTACTCATTACTTCCTACAATAATTAATGTAATCGATTATCAGGAACTGATTATAAAAGTCTCATGCCTTGTTAAAATAATTAAGATGGCAATCTAGTTGGGAAGTACTTCAGCCAAAAATGCTTAATTCCACACTCGATTACCTTTTCAAAAATTTTTTGCTGGGAATTTTTTCAGTTAATAATTATTGTCATTGAACTTTATTGGCATTTATTGATATTCTAAAGAATTCCGTTTAATACGAACAATTAATTTCAATAGAATTCTATTGATTTTGTTGCAAGAAAAAGATGTTATCATAAACTTTGTGTCGCACGTCCATGGACAAGTCGTAGTGCAACATAATGTCCTTTTACATTATAACACTTTTCGGAGCGACATTATGTCCTTGGACGTTATGACATGCCACATCACAAAGCAGACATTGCTAAGATGTAACAACACTTTTGACCGAGCAAAAAGCAGGACAATACGAAGAGAGGACCGTGTTTAATTAAATGAAATCGCTTGCGTCAAGTGAGTTCTGTGCGTGCACGAAAATAATGGGAGATTGCAAATCCAGCGGATAAAATTCGAATAAGAAACAGTTGTCCAATAGAAACCAATAGCTTAATAACGAACTTAAATTATCAAATAAGAACTCAAAGAAATATTGTTGCGTATCACAGTAACAAAGACAGTTCTGTATAGTCTCTTCTCGCGTGGGAAATCTCTATTATTGAGGCACAAAACTACTAACCCAAAAACAAAGCATATTCTTTATAAATATTCAGATCGGGCAAAGTGTATCAGGTTTATCTAGTCTATATACATTAAAACTTATTGACAGAGTGTTGTGACTTTATAACTCACGATCGGTCAAAACGAATTCGATTAAATTTTTAGGGTTTGTTCGTGTGGTCGTGTAGATGGTTTGCATGAAATCGGTCGACGCGTTCGTGAGTTATGACTTCTCATGACAACATGTGATTTTTTCAATATTTAAAAAAACAACAAACACGTAGGTGTTCATTATGTACACAAGGTATTTGATGTTAATATTCATGTGTAGCGAGGCACGCTGTGATCCCCTAATTGTTATTAAATTTTACTTTTCTTTAAGCTTTTAAGTAAAAATTATTTTTTTGCAAATTTCAGAAAATACTACAAATAAGCAAGAATTAATTAATTAAAGACACGGGAATATTTTTTTAAAATTTATTTTCACAAAAAAAAAACTTCGTGCTATTTTTTATTTAATTATCCCGATTAAATTAATTGATTATTTATTGTTTGGACAAAAATCTTTAGTCAAAATGTTTGTCAGAAGTTTCCAGAAGAGTTATGTAAGCGGTAACGAAATGGCTACCGAGACGTGCTTTGACTCTCAGTAATCAATATCGGTAATTAAATTAATCGGGATCATTAAATAAAAAATAGCACGAAGTTTTTTTTTTGTGAAAATTAAAAAGCAAGAATTAAATTAATGGATTCCAAATGACTGTTGTACTGAAATATTCCAAAAAAAAATATACAGCGTTGTGAAGCTCGCTATCACTTTTGTTCATTCCTGTTAATTTTAAAGAGGAAGTATTTAAAGTTTAACACAGCCTACGTGTATTTATCAAAAAGTAAATGCATCATCAACGTGTTGATTTTGTTGAATGGTTGCACGTAATATACAATCCTTGAAATTATTGAATTACTTCAATTGCTGGTCGTTGTTAAGATCAGATTGTATTATTTTATAGATTCAAATTTTAGTTTAAAGGAATATCTAAAGTTAAAGGCAATGCCGACTCATTTACAACAAATTCTACATTATTCCATATGTATCCAACAGGATTGTTTGGAAATGTCTGCGAAACATAACTTCATTGTAATGCATTTTATGATTTACAGAAAACTTAATTAAAACCTAAAGAGATAATTTTTTATGTTTTCTATTCATGCGTTGATTTGCAGCCAGCCCCTATTTAAGAAAATCAATAATTAATAAATTGACCCAAGAAACTATATTTGACTATTTCTCTTTAACATTATAAAACATTTTAGTACTTAATGTTAATGTATTCAATATCTAACATAAATTTATATACTTAGTTGTGTTATTAGTTAATGTGTGTGAGTAAATTTTGATTCCTTGTTTAGTTGCTGGTGTAGGTTTGAACCTTAAATCTACTTTATTTTTTTTTTTCTTTGCTAGTAATTTTTTAACGAGGCGAATCAACAAAAAAAACACTGAAACAAAAAAACTTTCCAAGACCCGAAACAAATCAAATGACAACAACTGCTATGATGACGATGCGAGAGCGCAAAAAATGGAGATCATTTGATGATAACGTGCGCATTTGCTTGTCACGATATTGTTTGTATTAAAAACGCTTTTGTTTTTTTTTTGCTGTTTTCTTAACTTTTTTGTTAAAACTGTAGCGAATAAACAGACAGCAACGATAATAACAAAAGCAATAACCGCAACAATAATAATAAAAACAATAACAGCAACAATATAAAAAAAATAATATTAACAATAACAACATTAGTAAGAAGTTAATATAAAAAAAAAGTTTCAATTCACGTGGTAAATCGCACCTTCCTCTTAAACTTAAGCAGCAGCATTAAAAATAAAACAACAAAAGAGACAGTTATGAAAAAAAATTCAATAACAACAACAAAATCTGATATTGAGATATTGAAAAACGTACCCTTTTCTAGCAGTTGTACAGTTAAACTAATAAACCTAAACAAAAGAAGCCCTAAAACCTTAAAAATCGTATTTAGTTTGTTACAATTTTTTTTATGTTAAATTAGAAACTAAGATAAGCAGCATATACTTACACACGTACAAACATACATATGTACATATATTGCATGGAATAAATCTAGTTTCATTGAAGACCAACCTTTTTAGCAAATAAAACAAAATAATTTGACATGTTACAAATGTTGTTAACAAAACTAAATCTTCAATTAGTTACTCTGCCAAAAGGTTTAATCAACATTAGCTCAGGATCTTAAATGCGCTGGAACTTTTATCAGTTTATTCTTAAAAACCTCTAGACTTTGAGTGAAAAAATACTTTTGTAAATTTTTCACTCTTCAGTATCTACTTCATTTATCTGTAAAAATTAATTGAAGTTTGTAACTTTGTTTGTTGTTAAGGTCGATCATTTTTAAGATGTTGAAATCGATTTAATGATAATCAGGAAATTCAAATAGTCCAACATATTTTTTAAGGAGTCGAGAAAGGTTATTATCTGGAAATATTCAAATGTAGGTTTGTCTGAGAATAGCGCAAATTTCCGGCGGTAGATGGATGGATCCAAAAGAGCCATCGAGGAATTTTGGGGTAAGCATTATTTTCAGAGTTCAAAATGACTGTAATTTTTTACATGCATAAATATCTGCTATCAGAAGGGCGGCGTGCTGATTAAGGTAGTATGATATTTCTAACAGACATATCTATTTCTGTACCGACAGCAAAGACGCGATTATGTCTCTTAAAGGTACGTTTACTAAGGCTTTGTCTAAGCTGGAGAAAATTTAGATACACCAATCGATCAGACTTACTTTCGCAAATTTTGCTATTGCAAATCAGCACGTTAGGTCCATGTTCTTCGCCTGCCTCTAATTTTTGCATATTATTTGGAACAATGAAGTAACTCCAATCAAAAAACAAAAATATGGGGCGATAGAAAATTAGCTAAAAAAATTAAGTTAATAAATTGGCTCGCGAGTTATTGTTCTCTGAAATTTCATAGAAAGGTGCAATTGTGCACCATATTTTTGAGGATATCAATATGGGTATCATTTAAAAGCTTTGGAAGATATCTTTTAAAAATGCTTAACGCATTAAGGGCCATTGACATTTTTATGTAAAATTATATACAGTATTTATAATTTTTTTTTTTCTTATTTTTTACTTCTCTGTCTGTTTATATATAATTGTTTCATCGTTAATAATTTTTACTTGCTTATATATAAACGTAAATTGTTATTTATAAAAAAAATATGTATATATATTTTTAGGAAAGTAATATCTGACAACCCCTAATGTTGTTGTTGTCACTAATGGTGTGTGATAGAATAATACCACAATTAGCTTAAAAAATAACGAGCAACCTTAGTGGCTGCGAAGGTAGAGGTGCTTGTTGTAAAACAGAAGATCTTGAGTTCGAATCCACTTTCGGACATGCTAACAACGGAAAACAATAGTTTTTTAATGCAATTAAAAATTAAGAAGCAGCAGAACAAACCTCCCGGGAAGCAAAAGACAATTACTGTGTGAAGCCATGGCAGATAATTTAGTGGAGACGCCGTTTATAGGAAAAAGTAAGAGCAGCATCGGTTAGCACAGGGAAGTGTGACAGCATAAAAACAGTGTATGGCAGGCGTGTCTTGTGGCTATTAGATTAAAGGGGATGACTGGCTTGGATAAAACTAGTAGAGATATCTGTGGATGGTTGAGATTACTAAACAAGGCTGCGTTTGTAATAATAACGCATGTTTAGTAAATAAGACCACATACTAAAGAAACCTTAGGATTAAGCAATATAGCCAGATAAATCCACAAGGTAAGAGTACAGAACTTATAATAAACCGCAGTGGTACTTGCTATCAAAAGAATTTTTAAGTTTGACTTGAAAGGAAAAAACGTAACAATATATACAAATGTTATTCCACTACCGTAATATGTCGGAGCACTTGTGATCACAGATAAATACTTTCTACGTTATCCTCTATATACATACAATTATAATATAGCGAAAAAAAATTTGTAATGTTTAAAATTCGGCACAAGAGAAGAGTTCGTCAGTGCAACAACTATTTATCCATTAAATAAAATAAAAAATATAAAAATTGCTTTTAAAATATATCGAGCTAAGAGATATTTTACCAACGCAGCCTTAGATATTGTATTAATTTTACTCCTTTGAATAACTCGCTGTTGATTATAGCAACTTTCATATCCATATTCATATAAAGGGTCCTATTTTATCCTTATTTTAATATCGTTACCCTGCAATTTTTGCTCTACACTCAACTCAAATTAATTTTTTTTTTTTTGATTTTTTTTGTCAGAACCTTAACTTTATTAGTGACCTATTGATACTACTGATAAACTATTAAAAAAAAAAAAATTATTAAAAATTATTTTAACCCCATTATTTTAGCCTCATCAATTTCTACATCATTTTAGGCATTTTCCAGTGTTTTCATTCTTTCTGTTTTTTTTTTTTTGTTGTTGTTGATATTATAACGCGAATTTCAAAATTTCTTCAGTTAGTTATCTTATATGAGATAAAAGCTCTGCAAAAACTAATATGTCCCTGTTATTAACAGTAAGTTTTGCGCTCTCTGTTCTTGATTGGTCTTGTTTAAAGCAAAATCGGCTAATAAAATGCGTGTTTATTAATTTTGTGCTTTCCACTACGAAAATGACTGCCTTGAGCTTAATTGAAAACAACTTGAAATTTTCTTAACTTACGCTTACACATGCTCTGCTTTCAAATACATAAAGAATCCACAAGAACCAACAAAAGGTTACATTTAATATGAAAAATATCAAACTTTATTTCTTTTGTTTTCAGTTTATTTATTTATTTAATTTTTTTTTTTGCCTTTATATTGTTTGACTAGCTGCTAGCTGATGATCTAATTTGGTAACAATTGTTTGTCGTGAATCTTTGTTTATTTGTTCATTCGCTACAAAGAGGTAGAATTTTTTTTTTCCGTCATATGTGTAAGAAAACATTTACATTTGTACCAGTACAAGTTTGTATATGTGTTGTATGGTAAAGTGCTATTGAATATATTTTTTAAAATAATAGCTAATATGGTTGATTTGCGATCAATTGGTTTCGATAATGAGTTTAGCGCACCCATTTAAAAAAAAAAGTTGATATAATCTTTAATTTTCTATATTTTATTTTCTCCAAAGTTAAAAAAAACGAGGCTTATAAAACTTTAAGGTTCTTCATTGTCAGACTGTAAATAAGTATGTGAATTAGACTGATTGGATTTTATGATTTCATTAGGTATTTCGTCATATTAGATTTTGTCTAAAGATATTGAGATTCTGGTTAGAATAAACGCAACATGTCATTTTTTAATTAAACAAAAAAATTTTAAATATTTTATTTTAAATCACACATCAATTAAAAACTGTTTGCATATTAATTAAAATTTCTCCAAAAATTGAAATTGCTCTCTAACTAACAATAATGATTCAACTTAGGATCACAATTCAATATTTAAAGCGTTGACGTTTTTTTATTTTTACACGTAAAAGTACTCTGCTTTGTGTGGTATCATCATCAGTAAATAAATAATTACGAAATATGTAATAGTAGTTTTTTAGATTTCATATTTTGAAAATGTTTGTAAGCAAAATTAATATATATTAGTAACGGCCTGCTCTGGGACACGATCGCTATAGTTTTTAAATTATACGGGATTTCATTTACATCCATTAATCTTATAGCCTAATAAAAAAATTCAATGCCATCTATTTTTCGCAGCTCTCGCAAATAATCGAAAATTATTTGAAATAAAAATGACAGCATCAGACGCATTAAAAAATATTGCTCCACCACCAAAACGCATCAGAATACATGTTGTCGCAATCAAAACTTTGTTCGGTATCCCCGAATTTCATGTTTTAAAATTTAACGATATAATATTTTTGATTGCTGGAGATTCGATACAAGTGAAGTGTTAATCAGCGCAACTATCTCTATCTATTAAACAAAATAAAAAAATAATTACAAGAAAATCGTTTTTAAATATATCGAGCTAAGAAAGATGATTGCTTACACTAAAAATTCACCCTTAACCAGCGCAGCCATCCGGAAAGAATGCTCTATAGATCCCGTAAGGCTTGAAATCCTGTTATCTTGCTTAGCAACTATTCACCTCACTTCAAAAAGCGTAACTATCAATATCACAGTGCCACGGAGCTCCAATGATACTGTAACTAACTAATATACTAATGATTCTAGTGAGGTTTTACCTGTTGATTAATTATTCGCCTTTAAATAACTTATCCACAGCGGTTAATATACAATTTATATTCTGATTTGAACTCAAGGTCTTCTGTTTAGAACATGGCAATCTGTTCACTATTTCGTGCGAAATGCTGACAAAAGTCTATATAAAAAACTAGTGCGAAAAATTAAAACCGAGACATACTTTTTTAATTTCTGCAGTAGTTTTTTTTACCTGCAATGCTTTTTGCCAACTGCTAAAAAATGTGAGCTTCAAAAAATATTTTTTACTTAAAAGGTAGATAGAGTTCTTCGAAATAGCGCCTACGAAAATGTACAAATTAAGCACAAATGGCATTAAATTAAGCAAAGTTTGAATATATGACAGTCAAGAGTCACCTGACGTCCCCCAATCGAAAGCTTTCCTATATTGCGCTTCTTATTTCTAATTTGGTAAAATATACTTTCAAATTCTCTAAGATTCTCCTGTTTGGCCTAAAACTAACAAATGTATACTAGATAATAGTCCGAATTCCCTTAGAGATTTTTTGGTTCTTTAATGACGAACGTGGTATGGATGTGGCACCGTCTTGTTGATACCACATGTTAATCAAGCCCAAAGCATGCAGTTGTAGCGTTAAAAAGTTTTCAGTCATATCACAATATCGCTCCCCATTCACCGTTACTATTGCGCCGTTTTCATTTTTTTAAAAGTAAGGTCCAATGATTCCTCCTGACCAAATTACACACCAGATTATCACTTTTAATGGATACAAAGGTAGCTGATGGATACTTTAAGGGTTTTGCATTGCACAGAACCGACTATTTATGAATAAACGAAAATGTGCCTCGTCACTCATTATGATCTTTTCATGAAAATGGTGGTTGTCGTGGTCGCGTTGTAACATCCTATTCGCATATGTACGGCGGCGTAAGTGATCTTATGGAAATCGAAACAAATGCAAAATTATAGCCAAAGCTGTTCTGTAAAGACCAAGCTCCTGAGCACAGCATCGAATGAGGTTATGGTTTTGTTTTGAACACTTTCTAAAGCAGCTGTAATATTTTTAAGCCGATATTGCAGTACGTTATGGTCCATGTGTTCCTATCATCCACAGGCCCTTTTTCTTCGAAATATAAATAGTGCGTTTTGTTGGCAGGTTATTTCTCCAAAAAATTTCGCGTAACTTTCTCATCCTCGCAGAAATCGATGATTGATTTTGATAAATTGTTTTAACGATTAAAACACGTTTGCTTATCGCATATTTTTAAAAAATAAATTTTCTACGTGTCTATTTCACGAAACGTAGTATACCTTTCCGGCGAACAACTTCCCAGCAAAAAATAAGACATTACCTTAAAAAGTACTTGCCATATAATGACTTACTTTTGTGGTTGCCAAATTTTGTTACTCGCTTACAAAACACATTACATTAGTTTCCAAAAAGGGAAGTAGTAATGGAACTAGTTCTTTTTGTTAAAAAAAAACTACCGTACTAATTGTATTCTTTATTTCCTACAATAATTAATGTAATTGATTCTCAGTAATTGATTATAAAAGTCTCATGCCTTGTTAAAATCATTAAGTTGGCAATCTAGTTGAGAAGTACTTCTGCCAAAAATGCTTAATTCCACACTCTATTACCTTTTTAAAAATTTTTTGCTGGGCTTGTATTTCATTATTCGATAATTTTTTTTCTAAACCGTTTCTTTTTTCTCAGTGAATCCCGATTGTGAGCTTTTCTGTTCCTAGCACTAATGTCTAATCTTAGTCTTTATCTTTATCTCGCTGATGACTTCAATTGGTGAACTATTATCTTATTATGAAACTTCTTATTGTAAGCCATTTAAAAGGCGTCTTATTATGGTCCATAGTAAAATATTCCTCAATGCTAAGTTGTATCAGAAGTAGGCTAAAGTGCGATCTTATTCTAATTTTATAATGGTTCGATAACTTTCCTTCCAATATGCTCTTCTCATATACTCTTCTCATATAAACTAAAAATTTCATTGTATACCTCTCTAAAGATTATAAATGTCTGTCCAATTTTGCTTGTAATTAAATTTCATTTCTGGAATCTGGAACTTAAAAGTTCATTATTCATAAAGCTTAGGGTGTTGCTGTTACATTTGACATACCATGTAAAAAGTAATCTATGGCTAAACTAGAAAAATTAAAAGTTGTTGTTCTTAAAATTTGTTAATTTTAATACTTTAAAATCTTACATCTTTATCTATTGACACTCACTTGCACTTCATAGAAGTTTAAAATATTTTAAAATCTTAAATAAGTTTATATCTTTGATGAATCTATTGAAAACAACTACGATTTACGAATAAATAGTTACGAATATATTTATTTTAAAAATAAATTTTTAACACTTGTAAGTTACGATGGGATGCTAATAAATTGACAAAAATAGTACGATTTCAACATGTTGAGCGTTCAATTAGTTAGAACTAGAAATAGAAAATGCAAATTTTATGTAAAATAAATAAAACTCAACTGCAGCTCGAAAGCAAAATGATCAGAATTTAACACAATTAAATTGAAAAACAGAAACCAAACATTATTTAACAAATAAGCGAAGAAAGGAAACTGCATATAAAATTTATGGTGCACATGGTAATTTCATATCGACATAAGACAAAATAATTTAAATTACATGCTGAATTCTAGTTAGAAAAATATTAACGTGCGTAGTAGAATCACAAGGCAAATGATGTGTTTTGTCAAAAATATAACAATACACTGGGAATAAAAAATTGCAAAATTATTATAAAAAATTAACTTCTCTTTTGTTAATTACTTATTAATTTTATTTAATTCTCAACTTCGTGTATTATCATATTGGTTGTATTGTCATATTATACTTGAATTTGTTGTTAGTAATTTTCACTAAAACTTGTTATAAAATTGTACAATTTTATTTCATATAATTTTAAAAAGTAGGAAGGAAGCCACACCTTCAAATGGAAAAATGTATAATTATATATAAATATACACTCCGTTAACATAGGATGGCCTCGCATACGTAATGGACAAAGTTGTTTAAATTTTGAAAATCTCCCGAATTTTAAAAATATTAAAATCTTGCCTGCAAGTCTGTTCTGTATTAATCAATTACCGAAAAGAATATATAAATTAGTTAAATATAAGTTAAAATAATTTTTCTATTCGTTTGCGCGAAGAAAATAGTTTTAAAATGTCAACTTAGATTAGCTTCAACTTAGTTTTTTTAAATAGTTTCATTAACATTAATATGTTGTAATGGTTTTAAAATATTTTATATAACCTTCTTTTTTTAAATAACGTAAATAATTCGGGTTTGCATCATTTCACACTGAGATTTGATGTAATTTAACGAAAATTTAAATCAGGCCGGTTTTATAGAATCAATAAGCTCCTCCTTTGTAGACAATTGCTTTGCTCTTTCATAAGCAAGGAGTGTGTTGTTATAAAAAAATTAAAGCAAGGGTGCCAAAAGTACCCGCAAATTCCAAAAACGCAATTCCAATTAGGTTCCTGTAACCAATTCCTTTCATTTGTTCATATACTTGCAGCGCGTAATATGTGATAGCGCCGCAGACCATGACGCCTATCTCTCTGCTAAGGTGGCGGCTTAAAAATTTTTCCTTCTTTCCTATATCGTAAAATTAATAATTATATATATATCAGAACCATCGATGTTAAAGTGAATTTCATCGGAAAAATAACTCTTTTCTAATTGGTTGTTTTTTTCCAAATTTCAAACTCTGCTGCTTATTTATGGCTTTCAATGGTGGCTTCTGTTGAAGTTTTGACGTTTTTGTTATTCCAAGCTTTTTAGAACATTAAAAATGGTTGTTTTATCCACTTTGACTGTAGCAGCAGCTTCAATATTAATTAAACTATTTAGAGAATTTGCATGTATTTCGGTGTGAAACCTTTTGATATGTCTTTGCTTTTATCTTACTCTAATGGGCTCTTAAATTTATTGTTTATTACTTTTCAATTTTGACCAAGTTTTTTTGGCTATAGCGCGGTTAGAAATCCCTTCATCATGGCACGAGTCAACTTTTAAAATTCCTGTGGAACTAACCAAGGCGAATCAATTATAAGGTGGTAGCGATTGCGAATTCATTAATTTGTGCCGGTAGCCTAACTGTCAAACATCATGTATAAAAAATCTGTATAAATTTTTGTATATGTATTTTGACATACTACTGCTGCTGCCCATTTGGAATTTTTGTCAATAAAACAACAGAGTACCCTCTGGCCACTGACTTTAATTCATTTTTTTATACTTATTAAGGAAGCACCAAAATTGTTACTTTTTCTTAAAGTTTTATGTGATGCCATCATCACTTCATATCATCAATTTCATATCATTTTTGACAGGTAATAAACAAGGATACATTAAAAGATTATTTTAATATCGCTAAACAATAAATGGGCAGATTCTGAATATGGCAATTGATACTTAATTTGCTCGAATTTTATTTTTTTTCTAGTTTTAATTTTCTATAATAATTTGACCATCCAATTGACTAGAAAGTATTTTATATCACAAATCATCGGTTTTTTGACTTTCTTTGAGTGCAGAAATTTTGCAAAAATATGCATAAAAGACAGAGTATTAAATAACTCGATCACTATTTTTATTGTTTTAATTTTGTATTTATTTTACTTTTTCGAAACATTTAAAATCAATATGACGTATTTAAGAATTTACTATTTTAAAAACGTAATAATTTTGTATTATTTCGATAGTGTAATATAAATGTAAATCACATAATAAAACGAAGACGATACATAACAATAAAATACGTACCAATATTTAAAAATTGTTGTCTTATATAAAAAAATCGTATACAAACATTTTCGTGATACATTTTTTACGTATATACATAATAATTTTTAAGTTAAATGAACAACAATTACAGATATTGATATTTAAATGTTCTTTAAAAATTAACGACAACAAACCGAATTCTATGAATGCAAAAATTCTGTCGTTTGAACATGCTTCAAAACGGCCGAAACATAAAACCTATTTCTTTCTTTCATTTTGTTTTTTTTTTTAATTAAAATTCACTTTCCACATTCCTCGATAATATTTCTCGAATAACATTCGATACAGCAAAACAATCAAATACTTTCGTACAAAAACGAACAGCTTGTCAAAAAAATAAATATTTATATGAACCCTTCGTCGTCCAAAGTCGATGAAAAAAAAAAAAAAAATTTTGATATGTGGTCACAGTCAGCGAAAGACACTGAATTCCAGAAGTGCAACAACGCTACTTATTCTACCAAGAAACGAAGTGGGTACTCAAATATAAATGGCTTAAGCAAGACGGAGAGACAAAGCGGCCTTTTTAAATACATAACCTACTTTCATTTTCTAAAACGACATTTTTGTGCGACTTATATAAAGCGAGCTTTTATGACATTTTCGAAAAATTCACAGTGGTAACGCTGCTGCCAATAAAAAAATGTAAACGATATAAACTTGGAAAAATTTCAAACTAACAAATAACGTCTTCGTTACGATTGTACTTTTAAGACTTACTCGGTGCCTCACTGGTGACTTACAAATTGACTTAATCGATGTAGTGGATAATCGTGACTAGTAGCAACGCGTCTGCGTAGCTGCTGCTCGCATAATGTAGTGATTAACAGACAAACCTAAATAAGCGCGTAAAGTGCAACGCAAACTGATCCATAGCTTTTGCGCTGAAATATCATACCTAAATAAGACCGTCAAACTTTATGTCTTATTTATTTTATAAAACCTTCTGTGGATACATACATATAATAAAATTGTAATGGGGTCATTTCTGTACATCAAATATTTTGTGAAAATTTTGTTGTTGGTGTAGGTAGTAATCGATATAGAATACAAAACACATATTTTTGAAATTTTTGTCTGTTTGTCTGTGTTCGCATCACATAAAAACTACTAGATACATTAGAACAAAATTTTTTGAGGAGATCCCTTAAAACCTTGGTTTAAATATAGAATACTTTTTTTTTGTAAAAATAGGTAATTTCGTGACAAAAGAGAGATACAATTATGAAATCACCCAATTTGACCAGTATAATGGTACTAAAACAGTTGTCAGCTCTTTTTATTTTTGTAGATGGAAAACTTTTAAAACTGTCTGCAGAACTATAGAATAAATAGTTGAATTCAAATTAGAAATGACACAAAGAATAAGTCGTGGAAACTGCTAGGATAGAAATAAAAAAGAGGTAAAACTAGTAGTTTGCCCTAAAAATAACTAAATTGGCATTAGTTTTTAAAAACAAAAAAACAAAACAAAGAAAAAGCTAACTTCACCTCCTAGCGCTCTATCAAAATCAGTTTTTACAATTGCTAAGCGTTTACGCAGCGTTATTAAGGTTTATTTCATATGTTTTGTATGAACATGAAATTTTTTGACAGATGCATTGCGCTTTAAGGCCAGGTTTCACTATCACACACAATCTTACAATTTATCACACAAAAATCTGCCAGAATTCTGTCCTACTTTAAAAATCGTTTCCAAATGGCGTCGTAGGTGCCACATACTATTATTCAAAAAAGATGCAAAAAGATATGGAGTAATTATCTTAAAAAAAACCAACTCTGATTGCATAGAGAACACATTTTATGAATTATTAAAAGGATTGTGAAATCGTACAGATCTGTCAAAAAGTCTGTCATATGCTTTAGACGCTAATTTAAGTTTGGCTGTAAATTAACGCGTAAAACGCAATTAATCTATCAAAAATTCTTGTGTACCTACAAAATATATAAAGCAAACCATAATAGAGCGGCGTCAAAGCTAAGCAATAGAAAATCCAATTTTGACAATTTATTTAGAATTGAAGTCTGCTGCTTCTTTGTCTGTTTCATTTTTGTTAAAAAGTAATGACAATTTAGTTTTTTTTAGGACAATCTAGCGGTTTTATATCTTTTTTATTTCTATACGATGGGTTATATAAAATAAAGTGAGTTAACATTACTGTTCAAGACACAAATTTTACGCTCTTATTTAGGTATGATAGCTCAGGGCCAACGGTATGTTGTAGATTGCATGGCGCTGTAAGAATCATCAAACTTCACGTCTCAGCTGACAACTCGTCGATGGTATCAGGGGGTTTTTTGTTTACATTTTCTTATTTTTTTAAGGTAAACTGTGTTTTTTTCAATCTTTCATTTATAAACTAACGATAAAAAAATGTTAGTTGCACAAATTATTAAGCTTAACGAGCTTAAATACTGATAAAATAAGTAAAATTTACCAATATGGATTAAGGCAATTTTTCGATAGCTACATCACCATCCTTAGGAAGTTTTTTTTTAATTTCTCATAAAGTTTTAATTAAGCTAAAATTGTAGTCCAAACAAATTCCCTATACAAGAGGAATAAATTCCAAGACAAAAATCAAAGTTCAATCAAAACAACAATAACAATAACAAACTAATGATTGTAGTTTTTTCCGGATATAAATATCATTGATATTCATTTATTAAATAGAGTTTTTTTATCTATAAATTATACTGACGCAAAATTTTTGGAAATTTATATCCTCAATTATGAATCAATTAGTTAATTAAAGTCTGCACAACCTCACTAAAAAAAAAGTAAATGGATATAAAATATGACAAGTTTTCAAGTTGTTTTGCTAAAATATTATTACCATTAAATCAGATGCTTTTTAAAATTGTACAATCATATTAATTTTAAGAAAACTGTACCAATTATTTCACATTCTCGCTTCTCGAAGTTAAAAAAGTAGAATTAAAAAAAGCAAACTTAAAAAACCATGGATCTAGGAAAAGATATGCATTAAATGCTTAAGTAATTGAAAAAGAGAATGTTTGATTTTATTAAAATTAAAAATCGCAGTAAGAAAGTTTTTCTTTCTTTATAGAGCAAAAATCTTTAATATATTGACGCCAAAATAATTTCATAATTTCTGCTTGCGTATCCCATGACAATATTACAAAAAATATTATGCATCAAAGTTAAGTCTGTTCAGTGTTGAATTCAAAGGAATTATCAAATAAGAATAATTAATTCCAGTTCCATCTGTGCTTGTAATATTTTTCACAGACACTTGAGTACAATTTTTTTTAAGTTAAAAAAGTTATTTAAAACTGATATTTAAATTTAGTATTAAATCCTTCGTTTAAAGTTTATATTGTAATATTTTTTAAATATTTTTACAATTTTTGAAAACAAATTGATTATTCAAGTAAATTATAAAACTGTAGATTTTGTTATTATTTTTTTTAAAACAGAACTTCTAAAATGACTATAATCAGTAGATATCTTTAAAAAATGTATGAAAATTTTTTTTTCACTGCAATTCATCGATTTAATTAGAGCAAATTAATTAATACCCCTACTACGGTTTACAACTCAACTGAGTTTGGTCATCTAAAGGACAACTCAACTTTTTTGGTTGTAATTGTTACAACTGCTATCGATGAGTTGTAATTTTTTTAAACTTTTGTCAACCGTATTAACACATTGTTTTAAACGATAATGCCACACAATGAAACACAATGTAATTTCGACCGAAATTTTTTTTGGGAGGTTAAGTTGTAATTGATAATACCAAATTTTAAAGTTTCAAATAAAGTAGAGTTAAATTATAAATAATTCATTATTGTTTATTTTAATAGCCTTTGGCTCTTGAATGATTCGTTCTATTTTTTTTTTTTTTTTGCTAAGACAAACCCCCAAAATATAAAGACACAAGATTTTTTTTTATTTCATTCATTTATTTTAAAATTTTTTTAAATAAATTATTTCTTATAAAACTAAAAAACATTTTATTTATATATAAAAAAATATTGTATTGTATATAAAAATATTTTTTAAACTTCATTTCATTTACATAGAAAAGTTTATCTTTTTATAAAAAATATTATCTCACTTAAAATCTAACATTGTCTTCCATTATTCTATTTCTAGATTAGTTTGAGCTTAGAAATAACTTTACAAGAAATTTTTTTGTTTTTGTTTTTTTTTTAATTTATACAATAATATACAATTTGTGAAGTTAAAAAAAAAAACTTTAATTAATTATAATACATTTGTACAGGCACTCTACATAAAAGGAAATTAAATGCAATGAAAAATAGTTTGTTTTTTGTGGTTTGTGTGTGTGTAGTTTTTTTTTTCAAAAGGCTGACTAGAGTTTTGGTTTTGTTTGTTAAAAGAAAAGAAAAAGGCTCTGCCTTGTAATTTGTAAGAAAAATCAAACACCGGGTTGAATTAATTTGTTGTTAAGGAAAATAAAGTTGAAGTTTCTAGACTTTAGGAACTAATTTTTGGTGTTTATTTATTTATTTTTTTTTGTTTTTTTTTTTTTTTTTTTTTAATATGGCAAACGAGTTATGTCTGATGTAAAACTTTTTTCTAATGCTCATTGTAGACAGGATAGGAATTAAGTTCTGTTACTGAAATGCTGGGATTATTTGTAGAGTTTAGGGAACCTTGGCAACCGCCTTCTGAATGTTTAGTTAACAAAGACATGCGAGAGAAAGTTTTGGAACAATTTGTGCAGGAATATTTCTTAATATCGGAGTGCGTTTGTAAATGGGCTCTTAAATTGGAACGATCAGCAAAAGCACGATGACAATGTTGGCAACTAAAAGGTTTTTCACCAGTGTGAGTGCGTATATGGCCCTGTAACAGCCAAGGCCGTGAAAAGGCTTTACCGCAAATGTTGCACTTGCAGGGTAGAGTGTGAGTACGTATGTGCATTTTAAGAGCTCCTAAGGAAACATAAGTCTTATCACAATCTTTGCAGCTAAAGGATTTTTTCACTTGATTTCCCTCTGCTGCTGGACAGTGAAACTGTTGATGTTTTGTGAGCCCTGAAAAGGTAGAGTAGGATTTTTGACAATCTGGACACTGATAGCGTGGTGGACCATTTTTTTCTTTTTTAGCTGGTGTGCTGAGAGCTAAGACTGGTGTGGTTTGTTGAACAGCAGGGGATATGTCAATTTTTTCACTTTTTATTACTGTTACTTTTTGGGGTGACTTTATTGAATTACAGTTGTTGGGCTTTACAGAAAGGTCTTCTGGCACGGGCGAGGCTAGAGATTCAGGTGTTAATGACCTCATGGAGTAATAAGACGACTCTGAATATGCTGGTGAAATTGGAGCATGATGATGCTGTGGAGGATAACCCAAGGCATAGGATACAGCCGACTGATGGTGTGGTGGATAGGCCGGCAATGGATAAGGCATAAATCTATGCTGGTTATGATGCTGTGGCGATTGAGATGGCATTTGTCTGACTCCTATAGGTCTATGTATGACATCTGTGCGCACGGGTGGTGACACTGAACTGGCGCGGCCACTCATGTAATGATGGGGAGGAGGTGATAAAGACCCAATAGAGTCCGAGGGTGAACTAGGTGATAAAAGTTCACCTCTTAAAGGCGAAATTTGTTGAGCCAAGTGCGGATTATTAATGGTGCGATAAAACTCAGCGGTATAAGGTGACATGTGAAAATTCCAGGGCTGTATACCGTATTTAGGATACGTAGGTGTTGGCACTACAACAGCCGCTGAGGCAGCAGCTACAGCAGCGGCTGCCGCTAAAGCAGCTGCCTGTGTGGTATTTGCATCTTCGCTGTGATTATCCTCAATATCCACACAATCGATCATTTCATCCTCATCATCGCACATGCTATCATCATCGGTGTGATCGACATCAACACCTTCATCTTCGCAGCAATCACTGACATTGATCATTTCTTCTTCTGCTGAGGATGACAAAAGTTTACCTGGCGACTCACATTTATCCTTTTTTAAGCTTAAATTTTCAGGCTCATCATTATCCATTTTGAGAGGCACTGTAATATTGTTTGATTTTTTTGTATCCAGAATGGTTTCATCCTCGTCAAAATGATAGTGAACAGGACGTTTTTTCAAAGGACACTTAGAATAGTTTTTTTCCACTAGCATATCTTCAATATTATGCATTTTGCTTCTTCACAGTGTTATTTTTTTAAGTCTTTTTTATGTTTTTTTTTTTAATTTATAATTTTTTACACGTTTTTAACATTATTTGTTTAGCAAGATCGGATTAGTTTTTTCTTCTTAAATATTCTACAGATCTTAAGATGAACGCGGTAGCAAATTATATATAAACTGTCTGATTGAATTTCTTAAAAAGCGATGTTAACACAACAAAAAGCAACGAAGAACTGTGCTAGAGCAAATACTATCACGAGTTTATATAGGCTGAGAAAATTTTCTCTAGCTCTTTATTTCTACACTCCACCAAAAATGAAACTCGTTGTAATGTAAAACATGCTCTTCTCAACAGGCGAGTATCACCTGCAGAAATTTACTCACACTATCTCCCAAATATTTTCATTCTCTCCAGACGGACTCCTTCCATTAACAATTTATGTTTGTATGTATTATTTACACAAATTGGAAATAATGTTTTTTATATTCTGCCGGCATTAAAGTGCAACCACCAATCATCTAGTCTAGTGTGTTAAGTAAACCGCTATGTTGTGCTGGTGTTTGTGGATGTGTTGTTAAACACTTAACACAAAACCTGTTTAAGCATGTTCGAACACATGTTGGCTACGCGTGCCGTTATAATTGTTTGAAATTAAACCGTACACTGGCAACCAATAGCAAATGTTACCAATACTTTAACCAAATATCTGATTATATACCTTGATTTTGTATATTAAAGCGATATGTTCAAAGTATCTCTCTCTCTCTCGTTTATTTTCTCATTAATTTTTGTACTCTTTTCATTCTCAGAAAAAGTTTTTCTCATTCAAATTCTACTTCTTTTAAATCTTGTTTTTTTATTGAATACAGCTGTTGCTTATAAAATTAAATTTTTGTTATAATGCTCACTTTTATTTAATTCTCTTCCTTATTCCTTGTTATGCTCTGCTGCTTTTGGTTTTAACTGCAATCTACGTTTATATTCTTGAGCACACTTTTCATGTTTTCAACACGGTGCTGTATCACCACTCTTGTTTCCTATATTTTTACATTTTTTTTTTTTTTGCTTTGTAGGATCTTTTCATTTTTCGTTTTCCTGTCTCATTTTAATCATTTAAGTATTTTGGCAGTTGCTCAAACTCAAGTAGTCTAAATATAGACGTCCATGTGTTAAGTTAGGCAGGTGGGTAGTTGTCTTAAAACACTTCAATAGTTTATTTAAGGATTTCTTTAAACATACGTATAGTTTGGCGTTTAAAGCATATTTCTTAAATATATATTAATATTTCATCTTAAGGAGTGTCCTTAAAAGGATTTCAATTTTTTTATTAAGAGGTTCATTGAACTTAAAACTATAAAAAGTTGTCAATAAAATATTAGGATGGTTTTTGGAAAATAATTTATTAAAATAAAAATCAAAAGGCTAATTCGAATTAAGCAATAAATACCTATTTCAACTGTTTTTTAAAAATCCAGAAGTTTTGAAATGATAATAAAATTTTTATTTAAATTTTATTTAAATAAAGCAAAACGAAACTAATTGTATACTTGTGCTTTTGATAATACGAATATTATTTCTAAGTTGAAAAGTCAGCCTAATTAAGCCAGCAAAAAACATTAAGTTAATAATTTTATAGCTTATGACAAATTATACCTTTTTTTTAAATGTAATAAAAACGAAAAGTTTTAATATTTATTATTCTGGCATTTTCTAAAAATTTTATTTATTAAAATTATTAATGTACTACATTACTACAAGCCATCATTTCGTCTGAAAATTTTGTATAAAAAAAGTTGAAGAACTGAGTGTTTTTTATAAAAATTTCATAAAAGTATATTTCGCTTGTAAAACAAAAAAAATATTTAAATAAAAATTTTCTGTCAAATAATTTTTAAAATCTTTAAGGATTCAGTTACAGATTGTTTAATTGTATGCCTTTTCGTATTGTAAATAATCTGCAATATTTAATTATGTCTTCGAAAATGCTTTAAATTTTGCTTAAAAAAATTTTGTTTAATCAAATATCAAATATAAAAAATTTTTTAAGTAATATTAAATATATTAGAAAATTTTTATAGTCACAAGTGCAGAAACCTTCTATGTCTAGTGTTTGGGAGAACGTTTTTCAAATAAATCGCTTAAGATTAAAACTTTACAAACCCTTCAGTCTCTTAAGAAAAGCTTTATAAGCTGTAAGCAAAATAAAATTTATGCCATAAAATTAAAAAAAATATTTTAGAGATGCATTTAAAAAGACTAGTATGCCCTTCAACGAAATGTTTTCATTTCCATATTTATTAGCAAACCAGGCTTTGTATATCTCGTTTGTAATTTGCTGTATATTAACTGACTGTATCCCAGTAACTTATTTCTACATGTGTGTATTTTTACTTGAAAACATTATGTTTTTATTTTTTTGCAGCTTTTAATTTTACTCCAACCCGGCCAGTAAGAAATTTTGTTTGTATACCCTTGACCAGAGGTATAAACGGTGTAAAATGTAGAAGTTCGTGCTTTCATTAATATATACGTATTTTTGATCCTCAATTATAGGAAAGTCGATTTCACAATGTTCTTCTTGATGTTTGATTTGAAATGTCTCTTACGAAGACCCCACAAAACTTATAAAATATTTAGTTTACCACTTTCATTTCGCAATTGAAAATCATTCAAATTTATCCACTAACGATGCAGATATGTTTGCAAAAAGGCGAGTGCCTCTGTTTTTTGGTCTTGAAAACCTAAAATTAAAAAAAAAAATAGACTATCAGGAAATCCGAAACTCACTTAAGTATCGAAAATTCTCAATAATAAGTAATTTTCACCAAAATTTCATTAAATCATTTATACTTGACAAATAACTCTAAAAATATTTGAATTTTATTAAAAACCGAAAATGCAGAAAAAATAAGTTTAGAAAAAAAAACACTTAACTTTCAAATTATTAATTAACTATCTATATTTAAACATGGCATCAATGGGTTCGTATTTGATCTCTGACTACGGCAAAAAGGCTTTCAAATTTTTTTATGTAACTTATTTTTTTATTTATTTAGTATTCAAATACAAAAGTTTATAACTCACTAAAAAAATCGGTATTGATTAATTTTAGTAACATTAATTTTTTTGTACATCATTATTAAAAGATTCGACAGATATTATTGCTGGATCAAACGAAATTTTTTTTTAAATATACTTGCGTTGTTGTCATGTATTTAATATAATTTTCATAAAAACTTTAGGACATAAAAATCTTTAATTTATATTCAAGCAAGTAGCCACATGAATATGACAGCAGTAATGTATTTCATATTTTTTAATTTTGTGACAATATTTTATATTATTATTTTAATAGGAATTAGGCAGAAAAACGTAAACTCACTACATTTATAACATTTGAAGAGGATAGGTATTGCAATGAATAATCGTCAAAATATTACTTAATACAAATTATTAAATATGTACCTATTTTATTTGTTTCCTGCCCAGCTTCTATGTGTGTTTAAAAACAACTATCTAAAATAAAGGTAGAATAATTAAAAAACTTAAATTAATTACTCATTAACCTTATTGTTATAATTATTGTAATTTATTCTGCAGCTCTTAATCACATAAAGCACATGCTTATAATTGTACACAAATAGCCCGAAAACCCATTCTAATTTTCTAATAAAATATATTGAAAAATTTTACATAATTTTTTTTTTAGGGTGGTACAGTGTTGATCGTGTTTTTATTTATATTCAATTATTTTATCATATTTGTGTTTTTGTACAATTTCATATTTTTATTTTCCTAAAACTGCAAGAGTCCAGTAAAAAAAAAACAAATAAATATTTTAAATAAAATTTAATTTACTACAAGGAATTGTTATATTAAATGCACCATACTACTACTACTACCATGCTTACGTACAATAATCGTTCATAAAAGCATACTAGTAAAACAACAAATTTATAACAAAAACAACATGAAAATAAAACATATAAAAAAAACCAGACAAATATAAAAACTAAAGCTAAAACACAAAACGAATTGAACATGAACACCTGGACAATATTTTCGTTTAGTAGTAATTGTTGTTGCTGTTCTTGTTATTAGGAGTTTTTAAATGTGGTAGTATTTATGTTGTTGTATATTATTGTAGTTTTCTTAATTTTTTTTAGTAAATGAACAACATTTGAAATTAAAGAAACAAAACATATTAAACACAGCCACACAGACGCATACTTAATGTAGGTATGAATGTAGCAAAGAAAACAACAACTACTTACAGTTATACTTACTCGTTAAACAATCGTATTTTATAGAATCAACAGAAAGCAAATAAAATCAACAATAATAATAAAAAATAATATCTTATTAATATTGATCAACTGCTTAAATAAGAGAAAAGAGATTTTTCATTTAACTTTAGCAAATAACAGGCAACTTTTTAAAGCGAAATGATCGTTTGTGATCGCCTGTTTTCTATGCTGTTAAACAGTAATCAAATCAAGCCAAATCATATTTATAACAAACACAAAACAGCTAGAACTTTCGGTTCCTTGTTAAAACGACAGGAGTTTTTAAAAATTTATATCTGACAGTATCAGTCAGTTAATATTGTAGTTGTTTGTACAAATATGGTTTTCCATGGATAATGTTAAATCAGTGTGACTGATTATTGCAGCAATAACCAAAGCACGTTCGCAATAAGAATTATTATTGTTAAAGAGAATTATGCTGAAGCATTGACTTGTTTATAATTTAATAAGAGATATTGATTTATAATTATTTGCAACTTAAACTAGTTAAGAGTAATTTTTACTTATAAGAGCTTCAGCATAATTGAAAGAGAAAAATGGTATGCAGTGGAATTGAAACAATGGTCAAGAGAATGATTGAAAAATCATTTTTGCATTAATAAATACCTAACTAAAGTCCAGTTAAAAACTAAATTAAAAAATAACCTCTATAAAAACTAAACGTTTTCAAAGCCTTTTTTTTTTTTTTTTTTTGTTTGCATAGGTACAATAGAAATTTTCTAACGGATTTATAGTAAAAACGTAAAATTGAGATATTAGCAATACGATGTGGAAAGAGTGCGATATATTTTTTTTAATGAAGTCTAGAGTTTAGTACCAAGTGAAATACTAAACACAATATTTTCTTTTAAAATTTGGACATCACAAAGAATATTCAAAAGACCCTAAGCGTATGAAAGCAACAGTACTTTTTAATGGCAAGATCCCACTCTGCCTACACTTTATTTTATACATTAAATAACGCAAGAAATTACAAGAGTTTTGAAAACATTAAAAAAACTCTGTTTGTTAATTTCTTGTAATTATTAAAAACTATACGTATCAGTGTTGCCGTTTGGTTACATTTTTTTAAACGTTTAAAGGCTCTACGCAGTGCTGCCACAACCAAAAAATTTTTACAACCAAAATTTGCTTTAAAAGTTACCAAATGAGAAAAAAATAACCAAATTTCAATATGTAGTATTTTTTATTAAATAACATTTAAAATGGATACATTATTATAATGTAACTTATTTGATTTAAATTCAGTTAATAATAATAATAACAAAAATAAAATTCTTTTACCTAAATATGTATGTATGTAATAAGTAACGATTGTACACGTATGTTTAAAAAAATTAGAGTTTGTTTAAAACAAAGAAAACAAAACATGCAGTTCACAGTATAATAGTTTGAACCATAGATTTACTTATTAAAAGTTCATTGCATTTTGAAGTGAAATTTCACATTTAGCAAAATTAAAAGCTGTTGACAGTGTTGTAAAAGAAAATTATTATAAGCAAGTGAGTAGCAATAAAGGCGAATTCATAATACACGCACTAGCGATTTTAGTCACAGCTGTTTTATTTTCAGTTGTCTTGGTAGCAATTCGAAAAATTGAAGCTTAAAAAGTATAACATAAAAAATATGTACATGTGTATTATTATTTTGGAGAAAAAATAACCAAAATGAAAAAAATATTCACATCTCCACATTAAAGAAAAAAATAACCACTTTTGGTTAGAAATAACCAAAAACGGCAGCCCTGCTCTTAATATATCAATTAAATTTTAAGTCGACTTATTTATTTTACTTAAGTAAGTAAACTTAAAGTACTTTAAACAGAGGTTACACACTAGATATCAAAATCCCATATGTAAAAAATACAGTTCCCAAAGTTATACTCTGTTTAATCACGAAATATTTCTTGCTTCTTGTTTAGAAACAGCAGCTGTAAAGTAACATGAACTGCACTTGTTTTGTGCGGAAAACCAAGTACTCTGTATAAACTTGTAAAAATTTTTAACAATTTCAATTATTTCATTTAAATAGTTTGACAGGTAGCTAGTGATACCGTACCGTAAAATACCCCGATTTAGAAGAAAGTTCTCTATTAACTGCCCTAAAGAAATCCCGGAAAAATTATCAGTAATTTTATGTTGAAGTATTAGGCAAAAAAACTCGAATTTGTATCCTACTTTAAGTACGAATAGTTTTTTTTTTTGAATGACATAAGCACGCACTTTACAATTACGGAATGTTAGTATTGAGTCCCGATTTAAGCACTCATGAGAACTATCCGGCTAAATTTTTTTTTATACATTTTTCTATTTTTTTTTTTTTTTTATTGTTCGGTTGCTTTTTTTTCTCTAAAGTATAAAATGAAACTTTTATTATATTTTATATAAATTACATTACATAAATAGTCATCTGATTATTTATTTAAGGAAAATTAAAAAATGTTACTTTTGATGAAATAATGTTGCTGTTTTGAGGGAAAAGCGTAACTTAAACTTAATAAGCCCAATTATCTAGTTTGTAAAAAATCACAAAGATCTAACCACATTCTAAGCCCATTTCTTCATCCGACATTGGATAACCTCAAGTGGTGATATATTTGGAACAAAATATAATAAATTAAATAAGCGAATAACATATTAACATTCAATGTGATCATTATGTAGTGTTTATAATCATACTATGATCTTCGGCAATATTATTACTATTAACGATAATATAATTATTAGTAGTTGTAGTTGTGTAATAAATAAGAATATTGAACTATTCCTAACTATCAATATTTGTATGGTTGAAGAAAGTTCACATTGAACCGAAAGTTTATTTCGTTGCTGGTAGTCAATGTAGCCTAGAATGTAATTTAATTTTTTCATAATTTTTTATTCGAATTGAGGTTTTTTCTTTATCAGGTTCACCAACTGGCCGTTCCTGGCGTATTCTGATCCATAGTCCACCAAGAGGAGGTGTAAGTAGTTGTTTTAAATAAACTTAATGACGGATTTGTAAAAATATTCTAAGTCTGGTTAGCTCTTAGCTCCTATTTTTTATAGAGACTTATTGCTACCTCTGACGTAAAAAAACATTGTATAAAAACTAAACTTAGTAAGTCTTTAGTTGTGTTTCTAAGTGTCTTACACATAATTTTAATAAGCATTGATTTATCACTTTAAATATAAAAGTAATTGCATTAGAAAAAATCCCCATTATCGATTTTTAATGATCATTTCTTTAACATCAATAAAACGCATGGGTGGCGTCTTGAAAAATGTGTGGTTGAAAAAAAATTTAAAAAGATTAAATGCCTTTTAGATATATTTTTTTTAATTTAACATGGATGTATTTAGTATATTTTTTATATCAAACTAAACATCAGTGCTGTAGAAAAGAAAAAGCTAATCAAAAGAAATATTTTTTTTTCTTTGAGAATTTAATAAAGAACCAATAAATAATCTTCGAGACAATCAGTTAAAGAAATATTACTAAAATTAAAGAATAATGGCGCTTAAAATTGAAGTCTAAAAAAATTTATCAGATACTAAGAAAGGTAAAAGCTATTAAAACTATAAAATCTTCCTTTTTTCTTTAAGTACTTTTTACCTACACACTCAGATTGAAATGATACGAGTATGTCACAGCAACAACTATTAACAGTTTTCCATGATTGACACTTTAGAATGATTGGCACACTTTGTTATTCAGCTATTGAACACACCTTGTTGCAAGATCAATATTACGTAGCCACCCATATAAATCTCTCTTAGTTATTTGTTTAGCTGTTTTTTGTATTTTTTGCCTTGCAAGAAAATACATCTGTTTTTCTTTGCAAATCTTCTTGTTGCTGCAGTTTAATTTTCAAGTGTATCTTTGTATCTGTGATTTTATTTGCATTAACTATATCCTGCTTTCCTTTTGTTTTCTGTTTTTCTATTTTCCTGAAACTCAAATTTCATTGTGTCCCCTAATAGTTTTTACAGTTATGAACATTTCTTAGGATATTTTCTATTTTATAACTTCCTTGTTTCTTTAATGTATCTAAATTTTATAACGTTTTTATTTTATTTTTTTATTTTATAATGTCAGTGTAACTTAATCTGTTTGCTTATTAATACTCTATTAGTTTGGGGGGGTTGTTTTCAAAAGTAACAGTTGATTTAACTACTTGTGATAAGAAACAGACATCAGTCCTTAACCTTAATTTGGAGCTCCCTATAAATATAAAACTATTTTAAGTTCATTGTAAATTTTGATTAGTTTTAGTTTTCACATCTGCTGGGAGTTTATCATTGGCCATTGTTTGTTATAACGGTTTTTTTTTTGCTTAAATAAGTGTGTAAGGATCGTTAAGGGAAGTAAAATTTATTTACATTGAATAAAACTTTTAAAAATTATCTCATATATTTTTCGTTATAAAAGGTTTCAGGATAATATTTTAATACAAACCGTCAGAATGCGATCAAGTACTTAGTATAACATTAAGACCTTAATTCTTTGACAAAATTTAAAGAAATCACTAGAAGGACATTAGGCCAAAAATTAATTTTGAGAAATGTGAAAATTTAAGTACGCAGCTGGATAAATAACAAAATTCTAGATAGTATAATAAATCTTAAAAACTTTTGCTTTTGGGACACTGTTAAAATCAGAAAAAATGTGATAAACCGCACACGTTTCTATTGACTTTACACGATATTGAGAGGTTTGCAATATATTTTCTTGTGGCTTAACAAATAAATATTTTGTATTAATTTTTCCTGTGAAAAGCAATATTTGGAGCTTCTTATAATAATTTTTAGAAAAATTTTGTTTTAAATTTTTTTGATGAAAAATTTCCTTCGAAATAAAAAAAAAGGTTTTTTTTGTTTCATTTTTTTTTTGTCAAAAAAAAGTGAAAAGTTTTTTAGAGTAATATCCATTGCGATCCCAAAAAATGTTATACATCATTATAAAATTTACGATCTCTACTTTTTTACTGCAGAAAAAAACGTCGCTCGATTTTGAACCTAACCCACTATCTAGCATATGACCCACTAAAAAAAAGTTAACCTTTCTTTTATGCTTCCACCTGTACTTAACGCTAAAAAGGATTTAGATACGGGAAAGGTCTTTGAAGAATCAGACGAAAAAGGACCATGGCACTCATTATATTACATAATTTTATATAAAATAATTGTTATAATTTTAAATAAAATTTAATTAATACATTATTTTATTATTAAATTAATTATATTTTAAAATTATTATTTATTATTTTCTGATAAATAAAATGCTATAAAATAACAAATTACAAAAATACCGTTCTAATAATATTCTTGGGAGGCGAGGAATAGTAAGGCATTGGAAAGATTAATAAAGAATATTTGTAGGAATTTGGCAAAAACATTAAACAAATTTTTTTGCAGGAATACGTCCCAGTTCCAAAATAAATTAATTTCTATTGTTTAAAGACGTATTTTATCAATTTTATTTAATGATAACCGTCTTTTTTAAATAATAATTTATTTCACCGCCCAAAAAAAGGGGCGGGAAAAATGGTGTTTTAGAATCTCTTGAGTTAAACTTTAATTTTTAAACATTCCTTGACATTAAAAGTTGTAATTACTAAATAAAATGACATGAAAATTGGAAATAAACTTGCATTTTTTAGAGTTAGGATTAGTTCGTCTAAGGGGAACTTTTTTCTCCTTAGTCCGATTTCTTTCTTAGTCCTTGGTTTTCTAGCTTTAACAGCCTATGACCATAATAAATTTTCCTGCCAAATTTCATTAATCTAGGTGCACTAAATAAATTTTTTGAACCAATATAAGCTAAAAAAATAATGTCTGGCTACATTGGCAAAATACCCTTATGTGCGACGTGAAGAAATATGAAGAAATTTATTAAATCAGCTGTATTTCTTTTTTTGTTTTTTCAGAACTCTGTTATTTTCAAATCGATTTTGAAAGGTTGTTGTATTTGAAACGTGACTTTTAAATATCTTTTGGGTGGTATGAATCAGGAATTCACAAAATAAAATTAAAAAATAATGTAAACTGAATTAAAAAATTAAAAGAAGGCGTTAGTGGACGTGACTTTATTCCTTGAAACATGCCAAGGGTCCTCTTCCAGGTCTGGCATTTATTCCAACAAAACTTGCAAGTCTTGAGACCTAACATTGAATAATAGATCGCGAATTTATAGCCAGATGTCTTGCGAACAACGTAAATTTTTTTAATAATTAATTAAATCTTTAAAATAACTCAGCCAACATTAACTTTTTAAATCTTTATTTACCAGTAATACCTAATCAAGTCCAGCCAGTGTTAGTGATTTATGGTAGTAGATCCAAACAATCACCAGCAGAGACCTGCGCCGCCCAGTTTTATCGGCAACTACGAAAAAGTTTCAGTGGCGACTTATTTCCGGCTGAGACTGACTGAAACAACTAATACAGCAGTATGTTTAGATGTGAACACGCTCTATTTTTTAAATGTCATTTACCTGAAAGCTGAAAAAATCACATTAAGGTGGTTTTTTGATAAATTAAATATAGAATTTAAACTGGCACAAAATGGAAACGCAAAACCAGATATTCATACAAAATATTAAAATTTAACAGATAAAAAAGCTTTAAATTTAAATTTTTATTTTATTACACAACGTGAATTTTCCATTAAATAAATTAACTTTTAACAAAAAAATTTTTTTTTCGTGCTATTTTCTATTATCCCGATTACCTCATTTAATAACTGTTATTGATTATTGAGTGTAAATCAAAAGTACAAGTATGTGTCCACTCGAAAGTGGATACTTGATAAGTATTTTTTTAAAGCTTAATGTCATCGATTGTATTGCTGTTAACATTACTCTAATATTTTTCAATTCAAATAAAAATTTAAGAAGTTTAATTGATGTTTGTTGTCGTTTTTTTTTAACTTTGATTTTTGTATTTATTTTTTTCCGTTATTTATTAAAATTTTGGACAACAATCTTGAGTTTATCTAGCGGTAGCGAAATGACCATTGAAATGTGCTTTTATCTGAAATACTCAACATTTTAAAATATATTAAAATTAAAAAGAAAGTTATAAATTATCCAACCGGGAATTTGATGAAATCGAATATATTAGAAAAATCCTAGGATTCTATTATTTATTTCAGTAAACGAAAAATATTAGTTTTAATAAGAATATTTTAAGTGTTCCTAAATTTACGAATTATATTCATTTTATAATTAATCACCTTATCTTTAGCACTGTGCCCATCTCTGGTAAAATAACTATGATAAGTAAGATTTACCCTAAGGCTTAATCTACATTAAAAATCCTTTAAAAATATTCCTTTTTTAGTTGTTAGAAAATTTAAAAATATTTTTAACACTTTATTTTAAATTCAAGTGGCACACGCCAGATGTAGTATTTAGCATGAGTACAAAGTATATTTACTACACGTTAGTCATGACATGCAATTCGAGCTTCTACAAAATGCAACGCATGCCTACAAGTTGTAAAGAAAATGAAAAACAAAATAAGAAACATTAGCATAAAACAACAAACAAAATATTTTCCTTTCAAAATGTTTATTATGAAAATATTTCCCCTAAAAACACCCTTTTTTTAAGCCATTCGCTCAGTGGTTACAAAGTGTAGTATTCGGGTGCCATTCATCAATGTTTTACTTTTAGTTACAACTCAATCATCATTAAGCCATTCTTACAATGTGCATGCCAGTTTTCGTTTTTTTTTAATTTAATCCAGTGGAATTTACTGTAGATGGATGATACTTTCAACATAGAAATAATGTGCAACACAAACGACATGTGTTTACATGTGAGTGTACTTCAAAAAGGCATTAAATAACCTTATGGTTATTAGTTTGAACATTTTGCATTAGTTCTCTAAATTTTCTAAATAAAAGAGGAGGGTAGTTAGTGTTTTAAGGGATTGCGTAAGCCTCATGATCATGCGTCATTTGGCATTTGCAATTTAATGAAACTATTCAATGAGCACTCACAGCTAACGACCCTTATCAAATTATGTTCAAATATGTTATTTTCTATCTTTTCAATTTGAAAAGAAATTTTTTTAATTATTACTCATCATGTCAATTATAAATGACATTTTATAGTTGTCGTTAATGTAGTTTTTTCGCAATAGTTAAACTTTAATGTATTGCTTTAATTAATTAAATATTGAGATATATTGTATTAAAGTTACACAAAAAAAAAAAAGAAACTAATTGTTTATTAAATTCTTCGCAAGATAATCAATATTCTTATAAAACACTGAACTGACAGAAAAGCCTTTACACTATTTTAACTGATTTTCGATCTCATAGTGAACAAACTCATATATATTTTAATTGTCGATAGAAACGTTTAACGACAAAACTTATAGCTGAGTTTGTTTGGATAACTGTGTTGTCTCAAAAATACTGAAAATCAGTAACAGTTTACTAATACTGCAAATTAATTGTAATTAATTGCAATAGCAGTGAAATCTCACTGTTTAGTGTAATTGTTTAGTTACCATTAAAAGTTTAATAATTAATGGAATTTTTTACAATATATATTTTTTACAAAATAAATAAAATTTAATAAAAATTCGCTGATAATGAAGTTTAAATAGCAGTATCATAAAATAAAATTATTACTATAATTTTACTGGTACTGCAAGTAGTCCATCTATGATTTGCAACAGATATGTTCCTTCGAAAGTATCAGTAATGATATCACTGAAATCGTAAGAGCATAGAGTGTATGTGTCATTCTTCAAATATATAATGTTTTTAATTATAATTACTATACTTGGGATTTTTCATTACCAATGACATTTATTATTGGTAATGCTTTAAAACCATTTAATTACACTGTTCTGCACGAAAATCCTCCTTTAAACCAAAACATGCTTTCTTTCTGTTTTCAAATGTGCTGAACACGAATTTGAAGTCAGATTATGTCTATCACGCACAGTTTCTTGAAAAATTCTAGTTTTTTTTATCCAAAAATGTGAAATAGTGAAAAAATTTCAACAGCCCAATGATTTTGAGCGCAATGAAGTATATTTGAATAAAAAAAATTTGATGGGAATATTACAAGTGGTTGAAGAAATACGGCTAAAGGTTTTTTATTTTTTTATTTTTTTTATGCTGATATCCTTTTCATTCAAGTCTCTACCTGCCCCCCTTTCACCCTCAACACCCCAACTCCCCCCCCCCCCCCCTGCCACTCAGCCGCTCTCTTGTCACTATTTTCTTCTAGGATTTTATCAGTACTCTCGAGGCTTTCGCTCCAAGTTTCTCCTATTTTCTCTGCAAATCAGAGGGTGATAGAATTTTTCTGAGTTCAGATTCGAACTCAGCACACCTGAAAACATAAGAAACAGGCAAAATTGTTCAAGGGAGGGTAGAAAAGTTTTTTTTTGCAAAACAGTGTTATTAGTCAAACATAACGGCTTTGTTTTTTAACTAATTACAAATTAAAGCTTTTTATTAAAAAGCATTACCAAAGTAAAAACAATGGTACTGCTAAAAAAATCATTAACATTATTTATCATTCAATGCTAATGAAACTGGCACTTAATTTCTCTTATTAATTACTTCAATGAATGAAAATTTCAGTTTCAATTATATTTATTTTACTGGTTTATCGCGAGTGACTATGAGCAGATTGCGTTAGGCATCCGCTTCAAAAGAGGAAAATATTTTATCGTGTACATTCTTGTCTCGATGAAGTTACTCGTGTAAATAATGAAAAACGAAAATTAAATAAATATAAAAAAACATAACCTACATAATCTGCAGAGTTAATACTTTTTATGTGTCTTTAAAAACTCTTAGTTAATTAGAGCTTAAAAGATAATTTCAGGGTTGTCCCAGCAGACATAGAATTTTCAGACAATTATATATCAAAGAGATTAAAAAAAATTTTGGATTATTTTTAAAACCTAACATTTCTAAGCAGAATTATAAAAGGAATGGTGGAGAGAAAGGTCGCGCTACAAAAAGTGCAATACAATCTGCCAGTTTCTCGTTTTTTCTGAAAAACAATTTTTTTTTTAAACTTATAAAAAATCTAAATTCAATTATAATAGAATTTTAATTTGATCAAGTAAGACTCACTTTCCTTTTTAACCAATTTCATTAATTTTATTATTGTAATTACAAAATAATATTGAAATTAATCATTATTATTAGCTAAATTATTTTACAATATTTTTAATTAAGTTAAAGACCGTCCGTTTGCATACCGCCAGGTAATAGTAACAGAACTATTACATCAACAACAGAAACAAGAATTGCTCTACTTAAACAAACCACAAGCATATGCTGATATGAACTGATGAAACTTGCTCAGAATATGGTCGAAAACCAATAAAAGAAAGGAGTGAAAGTCATTTAAAACATTATGAATTGTTCTAAACGCAGAATAATGACCAAGCCAGGCTGTTAAGGACTGAAATTAGCAAAGTATTGGCAACTTCTGTTTTTTACTTTAGTTTTTTGGTTTTCTTATTCTCTTAGCTGGTTAGGAAGCAATTGGATTACAATATTAAAAAATTGTTATCTTAAGTTTATCCAATTTTTTTACCCTTCAGAACAAAAAGTGGAAAAAGGGTTTAACTTAGTTTGTCATTCTGCTTGTAATACAATATCCATTTCCGACCCCAGAATATATATATTGAGTTCTTATGTATAGCGAAGTCGATTGGGCGATCTCCGTCTCTCCGTCCGTGTTTCAACAGTAACAAGTTTGCCAAGACACTATATCTGCTAGAGAAAATTTAAATACGCCAATCGATCAGACATACTTCTACTGATAATCAGCAAGATCGGTCCATGTCCTTCGAGGCAGCGAGAAAAACACCACACCTGCCTCTATTTTTGCAATATCATTTGAAAGAATAAAGTAATTCCAATCAAAAACAATTAAAAATAAGAAAAAGGATTAAGGAGAAAAAGTGGACCTCGCCCATATTATTCGAGTTACGGGCCTCTGAACTTTTCAAATATTTTAAAATATCAAAAATCTCTAAAGAAGTACTGACAGTATTAACTCCTGACGAATGTTTTTTTTTTCATAGCTCATTTTCGACGTGTCTGACACTACAATGCGCGATACATAAACCAGTAACAATTGCCATTTGTTACGTTTTTTACAAAAACAAAATGACATTCGCGTTTTAAAAACCCAAATATGGGAAATGGTAACGTCTTTGTGCGTCTAGCTGTAATTTTTTTTTAATACTTAACTCATTACAAGGTGATGCAATTTTAATGTAAAATTATTTATATTGAGTACCAAAATTTTTTCTTATTTTTTAATTCTTTATCACCCTAATATTTGCTTTTTTTTGCTGCAGTTACTTCACTAAACTAGATTTAAAAATATGGTGGAGGATAAATAAGATTCGACATAGCCGAATATAGCACTTTTTTTGTTTTTTTTTTTTTTTTTTTTTTGTAAATTATAAAATATATGAATAAGTAAATATATATTACAATTGTTATTTTTAAAATTAACGATAAATAATCAACGTCGTCGTCAAACTGCAAAAGCATACCAAAATAATAAAGTGATATTGACTCGAAATTGACGACGGCAAACAGAATAAAAGTGATTTATCATAACAACATACAAATTTCGATAAAATTCTTTTAGTCAAAGATTCCCGAAAGTAATGATTATAGTGCTGAGACGACAAGGACAAGCTACATATGTTTATGACATGATTTGTCTTACTATATGTATAATATAATATATGAAGAAGCAAAAATTCATTCTAAAAATTCGGCAAAGTTTTCTTCATTTACAAAAATGATGTCCTTCGAGTTTCTTTTTAAAAGTGATCAACAAAACATAATGATTTTTCTAGAACCGATTATTTTACAAATACTATTTTGGAAACCCAAAATTTTATCTCTTCCAAATGTATTAAATACAAAGAAACAAACTAATTTTTAAACAAATTTAAAATCTGTCTATTGGTTGTTGTTGGCTGTGCTGTTCTTTCTTATCTGAATCTGTGTGGTCTATAATAGACAACAGCTCTGTTGTGGCGATAAATTATCACGACTAGTTCTGTAAACCATTGGAATACATGATATATGTACAACTACAGAAATAAAATTGTACTGATATACATATATACATACATACATATACATATAACAAGGTAATTAAGTGGACTCCTAATAACAAGTTTTCTTTTATTTAGTTTTTTATTTTTGTTTTTTTTTCTCAGATCATTTAGTCAATTAGACAATCCTGAAATTAAAGCAGTTGTTTTTGCAGTTGTTTTTGTGTTGTTGTTGGTTTGACAACATCATAGTCCAAAATAACGACTAAATCTAGTGATTATCTTATCTTTTAATTTATGCAGGTTAGAAAATTTGCACGTCGCCACAACCACTGCTGATATGGGAATTGTGTTAAGCAGGCACAAAAAACTTAATTATAGTTTATAAAATATAAAACTAGGAAACGATTGAGACCATAACTACAAACAGGCGGGTGGCGAGTTATTTACTTTACCTGGACAAATGTATTTAACGATTTCTGTTCTGTATGTGTGTATTTGTGTTTAAGCGTCCTGTGGTTAAATACGACAAATTAAGCAATTGTTTCAAGTGCTGTTTTTTTTGTTGTTCAGATTATTTACTTTCTTTTGAGACCAGTTTTTTGTACTAAAACAAGCAAAAAAAAATATATATACTGCTTTCAAATACATTCTAATAGTTTTTCTACAAAGTTTTTAGTTGTTATCTGGCTGGCTTTATCAATTGAATTTTTTAGTGTTAAATTTTCTTCATGTTAAAATTAATAAAAACATTGATAATAAAAAAGGATTATAGTTTTCTATTGTGTTTCTAACTTCAGTTTTTGTTTTTGTTTTTTTTTAAATATCACCGAGTCATGATGAATTAGCTACCGAGTTTAATAAATTCTTTAACAACTTGAAAAAAATTTCGCTCAAACAGTGTGTGCGACGAGATATATCTTGTTTATAACAGCTGCATGCTCATGTAAATAGTGGACAAACCAAATAATTACGTTAAGATACAAAAAAAATTAAATTAATGGAAATGTAATTTGTTTTAAATCTAGTGAAAGAAACAAATTTTTGAGTTATATATTTCATTAGCAAAAAGAAGTAAATATTACCAAAAAGCAATTATTTTTATGGTTTACAGCATCTTTCAAAATAGAGTTTTTTTTTAACAATTAATTATGGTTTCAGTTCTCTCTGAAAATAACTTATAAAGCTGTAAGCTATTTTGGAAATACTATAAATTAAATTAAAAGCCAATAATTAGAGAGAAAATATCTCACACACCAGATTAAAGGATATATTAAGCTGCATTTAAATCTGTGCTCACCGCTTTTTGTGAACAATCAATCCAACTAGTCATGCTTCTGTATCATGCTTAGAAGAAGGGTAGATTAGTTAAGGTTCTACAGCAGGAAATAAGGCATCTTTATGCGTGTTGCAGACGAGGACACAAATTTTTACCACAGTTTGCAGGTATAGTATATAGGGATGCCAAATTTTCGCAGGCAAAACGCATCGACTAAGCGCTCAAAAAGAGCTAATTTAAAAGAAAATAATGTTTTTTTTATTTATCTGTTCATTTTGTTATGATAGTTATTGATATTTTTACATTTACACAAGAAAAGTTTTAATTAAAACAAATATTTCCATAAGTATGTGCACTAAAACACAAACAGTCGTTTTCAAAAAGAGTCAAAAAATTGTTTGATTCTTATATAAAAACTAAAATGAAACAGAAGTATTTATTTCAACAGAATATTAAGACTAAATATTAAATATATAATACAAATTTTATCGGTTATTTTTAAACTTTTCATCGGTATATCATAAAAAACAGTATTACGTACATATCGCTCCTTTATTGCAACATAGTCATATCTCAAAAAATTAAAAATTTTTAGTTACTTAAGCAAAACTGCTCTTTTAGACCTTCTGTACATGTTGAAAAAAATCAGATCATGGACTTATGTCTTGAAAACTTAAATCGCATTTTGCCAAGTTCAAGTTTTTTTGAGATATGACTATGTTGCAATAAAA
The DNA here is from genome assembly GCA_916610165.2 of Gymnosoma rotundatum. Lineage (NCBI taxonomy): Eukaryota > Metazoa > Arthropoda > Insecta > Diptera > Tachinidae > Gymnosoma > Gymnosoma rotundatum. The sequence continues at coordinate 119,776,931 of OU744337.1, read as the reverse complement.
GAGCGATATGGCTACATTAATTTTTAGGAAATTAATGTTATACATAAAAAATATGAATTATTAAAGGTGTGTTTATTGGGAGTTATTATCCTTAAAAAAAGTTTTTTTAGTAGGTTTTAAAAATTTTGTAAGTTATATTATTTGAAAATTTCATATTTTTCATTTGTGTATAAGTTTTCAACTAGAATACAACCCAGTAAAAAATATATGGATTAATCCATAATCGAGCAATAAAGGCGAAATGACTTGTTCATCCCTTTGGAGTAATAAGCGAGCTATCAAAACTATTTTTTGTTTTTTTATTTTTTTGTTTATGACTCGCTTATTACTCTAAATGGATCAGTGCGGGATGTATCAGTTCGTTTTTGTTTGTGACATAAATTTAACTGTTGATGTTTTCGTTTTGTTTTTATATTTAGTCAGTTTAGTTTTAAAAAGTGAAAGACGTGTTTTAATAAAAGCGAAAGGGTACGGGTATAGTAACAGATTTGTTAAAATTGTGTGAAAATTTAGTTTCTAATCGTCATTTAAGACGACTAGTTAAAATAGAAATTGAAAAATTCTAAAATTGTAATCGGGAGACTTAAAGTGAACAAGAGGCATCAGTACCTCACAAAATCAATGAATTAACAAATGAAGATAGCCAAACGGAAAACTTTGTTGTTCATTATGATATCAGTGAAAATTTTAAAAGAAGCTCGCTTCTTGGGTAATTGAAAGTCGTGTTTCGAACGAATGCTGTAATTCACTACTCTACATTTTAAAAAATGAAGGTATGGACGTTCTACTATGTAGAGAAACATTGTTAAAAGCAGTGCATGCAGAAAACCCACGCTGCTTCACAGGGAGCCCAGAAATAATAGATATGGCACCAGGTGAATACTTTCATTGTGGTTTAGAAAAAGCACTGATAATGCACGGCCAATACATATCACCTGATGCAAATGCCGAACTATTGATCGATACAATTGTGGATGGAATGCCGCTTTATAAAAGCTCATCAAAGTCATTACGGTTTGTAGAAGAACACATCAAATTGAAGAATAAAAATTTTCCCAATTGATTCTTTGAAGGAATTAAATTAGGCAGAACAGCTGATTAAAACAGAGCCTGATTCAGAAATGGTAAGACTGAGTTTGTTTTTAATGCAATCAATTAAACAAGTATTCAAAATTCTTTGTTTTTTATTTTAATTTATTTCAGATTTCGTACATTAAACTGCGGTTTGACAAAATCAAAATTGAAAAAGCAATACGCAAAATGATCGGCGAAATATGCTGGTCAAATTAAATTGGGATGGATCAAAACAAACAAATACAAATTGTTTAACTTTTTTTATTTCGGTATTACTCGCAGCTGAATTTTTAATATCATGTCTTAAATAATATATTACGTGTTATTTTTTCTTTCAAGGTGGCATTTCTTAAATGTAAAGCAACTGTTTACCAACAGACCTACTTGACAAAAACTACGACCTCGTCGAATGCAAAAAAAAAAGTAGCAACATTAAAAAAATTTTTAAATAAATGAATATTTTCTTGTTTTTGTAAAAATAAAAAAAATTTTATTTTATATGGATGTTTACTCCCTTTATGCTCTTTTAGGAGACAAAAATGATTACTCCCTCTGTCGTCATTTTCAAGATCAAAGAGAGTACTCCATAAGGAGCTTAAAAGGAGTACTCGTGTCTGCAGACATGCTATGTTAAAAATCCAATGTGTTTCGGAGTTTTATGGAGTAATCCATTACTCCCAAAGGAGCGCTCCAAGATTACTCTTTGTATGATCCTATTTTTTACTGGGAACCTTGTACTTAATATAAAAATAATAATAAAAATCTTAAGAATTTTGAATATTAAGTTGCATAAGAATTTGGGAATAAAGATATTTTTATAGGAATTCACTGGTCGATTACAATTAAGAGGTAAGATATAAATTAGTTTTATTTTCCTTTTCGTACATTTATACAATTTAAATATATATATATATATATATATATATATATATATATATTATCTGTACATATAAAGTCTTTCTCTTTAATAATGAATTTTCTTAACGTAATTTAAGCTTAAATTTTTGCCAAGATGAGGTGTTGAGGTTTAATTTTCTCTTTTGTATGACGCAAAGTTTATTTATCTAAGGTTAAAAAATTATATATAAGGTGTGTTTGTGTTTTTTTGTACCTTACATAAAGATAAACGGTGAATTTTTACTCGGCTTGTGATAAGGTTTAATTAAAATAGGATAGTTTTTTTCGGGTGGAAATAGTCCCCCCGCATAATAATTATTAATTTTCTGTTATATAAATAACTAAAACAGTGATAGTTTCTTAATTTGGCGAAGTATTTTTTTATATTCACGTGTGTGTTCCAAGAAGAACACACATTTTCGAATTTTAGTTGAATGGTATTGGAAGATTTAAGGTGGGTTATGTAATCTCAATACAAAGTGGTTATTAATTACACTACATCTGAAATAAATCCATAACAAGTATGTGCTTATGTTCAACTTTCATGTCTATCTAAATAAAAAAAAACAATTTGGGTTCTTTTTTCTTATATTATATCGACATTTCCATTGCAAAATCAATATCATAACAACCCATATTAATACTTTTACAAACACAACTTCTTCCATTATCAAAAAAAAAGCATGAGACGTATTTGTATTGTCTTGATTATCGTTGTCAAAAACGTTTATCTTTTATATTAAAAAGTCAATTTCATATTTAAGGATTTAATAACAGAAGCCCTATAACTCTTTCCAATATTTACGTTGCAAAAAAATACGTAAATTTTTACACAAGAATGTCTAAAGAAGTTATTGTAAATTTGAACAAGTTAATATGATAAACAACCAACATATGTTAACTGAAATTGATTTTGAAAATGTTAAACAATTTTGTTGTCATCTACTCACAACAAGGGTGATTGTTCCAAAAAGTAAAAAAAGAGCGCTTCAATATAATGAAATATATAAACAAAATTTTTAAAAAGGTTTTCTCTTTTAAATCATAAAATTTAAAAAACAAAAAATGCAAGAGATTTTAATTTTACAACACTTGTTAATTCGTTTAAGCCTTTTCCTTCGATTTTGTTATTGCCGTTTCAGCTACAAAAATATAATTTTAAAATTACATTTTTATTTATTTCGTTATTTTTTGTCGAAACGAGGGTTGTATAATGAGGCGTTAGGAAACGTAGAGAAGTTCAAGTTCGAGGCTGTTGTAGTCATTGGCCAGGTTTCATCCCCTGTGGCAATAAAAAATTAAGAATGTTTTTACTGTTTAAAGAATTTACAACACAGTACGCAGCCTCCTTCCTCTGTACTTCTTCATAATATTCATATTCGCTGGCGAAGTAAAATAACTAATAAAATAACTATATCTTTTTCCTTTCACCACCTGTCTTATCTCTCATCTATCTCTTTCCTAAAGTGTGTATCACGGTTACAAAAAATAACTAGAAAGGTAACCTAAAAGGTAATAACTAAAAAATAACCGCCTTGTTGTTGTTGGCGGTCCGTCTAACATATAGATTCTTACTCTTACTCTTGTCGTTGTCCTCTTATTTATAAACAGGTTGACGAACTTATATTAATCAAATCGATTATTGACTAGTGCTAGCGTAATTTTTTTAATCCTACATAAAAAACTTGAAGCGTTGCGTATTTCTGGCTTTACCCTCACTTATCTGCAGAGCAAATTAACGATTTCGGACAAGTGAGTCTGTCGAATTGGTTGGTAAGTTATTAGTTTTAGTTAAGCTAAAGCTCGTTAATTATTGTAACGAGAACCGTTCTAATTTCTGGTATCTAAGTTTTACTTGTCGCTTTACAATTAATCGCAATTAATAACCAACTTAAGCCACACTAAAAAATAATTGGCAAATAATTCGCTTGTAGGAATAGTTAAAATAAGTAATTTTAGTTAAATCGATTAAATATTAGTGGCAGAGCATTTAGCATTATTTTGATTTAACTTCAAAGGGATTGCTATGATTTCAGACAAGTAAGTCTTTCGGAATGGCTACGAATATCTAAATTTCTGTTTAGATAAAACGTTTAAAAAAATCTGTTGTAAAATAACTCAAGCATCTAAATCGTAAGTCAATTTCTACTAGGATTAGAAAAAAATTTATATAATTGATAAAGCATGGACTCAAGGCCGGCTTTCAAAATTAGTAATTAAGTTAAGCCGTGTAAATGACTGGTCCTTTAAAATCTATTACTTTCTTGCTTTTTGGTTTTTTCTTAAGATTCTAAGTTTCCACTTTTCGTGGGGGTCGCATGACCAAATTAAGATTTTTTTCCCTAAAAATTCTCACAAATCAGAATTTTTATGTTGAACAGGTGCGATATTTTTAATATCCTCGTTGTCCACATAAACTGTTGGTTTCTTTTCTCTAGCGCTAACAATTTATACCATTTACTGTGACAGTCTGTATTAATTCTCATTTAGTTCTTTATTTGGAAAAAGAGCTTTTTAACCGAATTAAAAAAAATAATGGGGTTATCAATTCGACTGCATGTTGCTTGTGCCTGCAGAACTCAGTCATTTCTAAACCGATTTTGAAAAGTTTTCGTAATTTGATAGATTATACTTAAAGATTCATCCGGTTTTAAAAACAGTTCATAATCTTAAAAATTAAAGGGTGTTACTATACAACATACATGTTTTTTAATTGTATTATGAACCGTGAAGGACACGACTTTAAAGTTTAAAAACAAAACTGAGTATCATTATGGCTCGCAATAAGTAGTAGAAAAATAAATCTAAAAATTACAGGGTATACCCATATGTCACGTCAATTGACCTACATATATGCACCTATCTTTTGCACTATTATAGACAAACGCTTTCAAATAACTATAAGAAAAACTATACAATATGAATTTGCAAATTAAAGGGTGTTTCCATAATTGATTTAACATGACCTATATGTGCGTATCTTCCGAACTGATATACACAATTACATGAAAATAAGAAAACGGTTCATTACTTCGTCTGGTGTAATAAGAACTATAAATATTTAAAATTAATAATTAAAGGGTGTTATATTAGTTGATGTAATTTGATGTATATGGCCAAACAATTGTAGACGCACGATGAAATTTACAAAGAAACTATATTGTTAAGTCCGCTATAACGACAAGTATAATAATTGGATTTGGAAATTAAAGGGTGTCCCAATAATTAGTATAATTTGATGCATTTTTAAAAACTTTTAAGTCGTTAATAATAGATAGCTAAAACCTGTTTTGAAGTCGGTTTTTTTGCAAGGATTAATTCTCTAGATAAATTCTTTCAGATTTGCAATATTTTTTCCAAAGTCTTTGTTGTGTAGATTAACCCATTTACTTAAGCAATTTGTTTATACGTTTCTTGAAACATAATTTTAGAGGACTGGTTTTTACATTTGTTGCAATTTTGCTAACAAAAAGTACATCTTCTTAATTATTCTGGACAAAGCGGAAACTACGGTTTTAATTTCTGTTTAAAATCATTCAACCTACAGGCAAGAACGTGGAATCAGATTTTATTGCTTTAACCATGATATATTATTTATACAGTTTTACATTAAAAAATAAGTAACACATTTAAATAATAATTAAACTGCTATAAAATTAAAAAATGCGAAATAAAAGTCTTTGAAAATTAGTCCAATTCAAAAAAAAAAAAAAATTTTTCTAAAAATCTTTATTTTAAAGAAAACTAAAGAAAAGTTACAACTTATCGCGATACTCTCGTTATCACCTAAGGCCGAAGGAAACTGCCCAAAAATCATGCAGAATTTGTTGTACTTATTAAAATTTTTATATTTGTGTGCGGTGCAGTCATTTAGTTGAGATTTTCGTTTAAGCTGTCCTTTTAAACATTTTTATTGTCGTTTTTTAAAGGGCTTTTTTTTGGCGATTTATGTGAGCTTTAAACACAAACATGATTTTGGTGTGTTTTCTTTATATTAAAAATACTATAACAGCAAAAGAAAAAGCGAAATATAAGTTATTTTGTTTAAAAGCAAAAAAAAAAAAAATACTTGTAATAAAACAAATCTTATTACATGTGGTTTGTTTCATCTGTATGTTGTCTGTTTCTGCAGGGTTTATAACAGCAGACAACAGCATCATTTTGTATTTTAGTACCTTGGTTTAATTTTGTTTTCACCAATGACCCTGTTTATTTAAGAGTTCTTAATTTTTTTTTTCGTTTTTGTTTGGCTTTTGACAATAGTCATTAAACTGTTTTTTTAATTTTTAATTTTTACAACTTTAACTTGTTCTACTAACAAAAAGAGTCATAAAAATGTTTTATGATTTGTGGTGGTACATTTTTATGATATTTAAGGGATAAAGTCCTTAAAAAAATTTGAAGGTGATTTCGATTTAACATTTCGTTTAATCTTTCAAATGAATATTTCAAAAGAAAATTTGTTTATTAACGAAAATTTTTAGTGACAAATATTTTACAAATATGTGGGCGGCAGAGAACAACTTCGATATAACTTAATTACATTAAAACAGTTTTATTTTTTAATTCTGTTATATACTAGTTAATCTGTTAATATTATTAAATTTTTAATTTTTAAAATTTTGTGTAAAAAATTTTTTAAAACACTGTAAGGCGTAGGATATTCTACTTTTACCGATTTCACAAAATTATAAAAATGCTCATTACATTACGTTTTTACATTTTAAATGAGTAGCATTTTGTAGTTTTTAATAAATATACTGTGGTTTTGCTTTACTTATTTTAGAGTGTTAAAAATTTTTAATTTTTATGTGTTTTTAAAAGAGAAATCTTTTTTGGATTTTGTGAAACTTTCACCAAAGAGTTTTACTTTATTAATATGATTTTAATTTTTTATTTGTTATATCACTTTCGAATTGCTATGGGCCTAGAAAACTAATATTTGTTTATAATTCAATTTTAAGACAAAAGAAAAACTAGCGAAAAATTGCAGACAAAATTATTTTAATTGAGTAATTTTTAGCAATTGTTTTTTGCTGGCATTTCTGAATGCAATTGCATTTATCCACACTACTTCAATATATCAATCGATCTCAGTAAGTTTCTTCAATAGAATGTTATCAGAATATGCGACGTTTTTTAAATCACACTCAAACTCATTTACTGTAGCATTTGTCATCGTTTTCATTTTTGACATGCTTTGGAAAAAAAGTACCACAAAATGTTGCTGGAACGTCCTTAATATAAAATATATTTGTTTGTATATACACATTATTAGCTTCATTAAAAATAACAATAATTTTAGATAATTTAAATCATCATCTTATGTATCGAACAAAGGCAGCGAATTCGTCTTTTAAAGTTTTGATATTATTGATTTTTTTTTTTATTAGTTTTAGAACAAATTCATCATCTATATTTTGCTATGGGAATTAACACTAATTTAATCCTTTTATATTTTAGTGCTTCTTTTGAAATCACTTATTATTTCGTTTATAAGTTGAAAACTCAATCAGAGAATACTTTAAATTTAATCAGTTTTATTTGAAAATTCCCAAAGATAAGAAGAAAGTAATGCTTCTAAATGTTCAATATGCAAGTTTAAGCATTACCTCTTGAAAACTGTGCCTAACCCAAATAAGAACTTTCCCGTTTAGTTCCGAAATATTTTTTTCTGTTGTCCAGTGTGCAAAAAATATGTCACAAAGGAAAAAAGGAAAAAAAGAAATAAATACAAAAATAAATAAAAAAATAAAAGAAACAAAACGCATTAGAATCGGTGTAAAAATTATTTTTGACATTAATAATATCACTCATAGAAATTTCGGAATATTATAAACAGGGACCGTAACCGTTAAGACTTTTTTTAAAAAAGTCAAAATATAATAGTTATTTTTTAACATTTTTTTCGGTCAGAAATAAAAGTTAAAATTTGACTTTTACTTTTTAAGTCAGAAAAAATAAATTGAGTATGCCAATCAGTGTTGTTTTAGTTATTTCTAACCAAAATTGGATCATTGGTTTCATTTTGGTTACTTTTTCCTCCAAGAAAAAATAGGTATTTCTTTCATTGGAATTCTACTACTAGATCTAAAAGCTTTTCAACAACATTTTTAATAGATGAGTGAAGAAGTAAAAGCATTGTTCATTGATTAGGCACAAAATTATACCCTTTTTACAGTACTTCCTCCTGTCATGTCTGCTTGACCAAAAAATTTGGTTTTAAGAGTTTTAGTTATATTTTTTCCAATTTGGTAACTTTTTTTTACTAAAATTTGGTTACAAAAATTTAAAGGCCGCGACAACACTGATGGCAATATTATTATACCGTTATTTATACTTTACTAATTTAACATCTGCTTTCAATAGGAACAAAAGTCAAATTTTAACTTTTATTTTTGACCGAAAAAATATGGGTCAACAAAGAATTATTATAAAGTAATTTTTTGATAAAAGTCAAAAAAATTAAAGTCTTTTAAGTTTATTATTCCTTAGTATAACAGCATCAATATGCTGTATTCAAATATCTGATAGACAAATTATATCCACCTGACTTTTTGATTTTAAATTTTAAAAATAACTCTTATTTTCGATGCCTGGTTATAACTTTTAGCAGATTATTTCCTTAAAACAAATCAAGCTAAATTTGACAGTTTTCATCCTCGTCTTTTTATCTGCTGACATACACTTGTACTTTTTATCAAGTGTCATTTTAAACTATATTTATGATAACAAAAATAAAAAAATAAAAACACTTTACGAACCCTTGGAAAGATATAATTAACCAAGCGGTATAAAAACTCTCACAGAAAAGTAGATAAACGAAATGAACTCTTTAATAAAAATAAACAAAAAAGAAAGCAGATTATGAAACTATCAACCTGTAACGATAATTTATTATTTAATTTGTAACCAAATCTCTGGTTAAGTGCATTAAGTGTATAAAATAAAATTTTACTATCTGTATTTAACAGCAAAAAATAAAAATTTTAGATACTCGTATATGTCTAGATACCATGTCTTAGCAACTTTTTAAAATAATGGTTGTAAAACAAAAGGATAATATAAACATTTGATTATCTTTTGAACACAAATTATGTCTAAACATTGATAATCTTTTATTTTAGTGAAATAAACAAATTTTTTTTTGACAATATTTTGCGTACGAATGATAAAATTTTGTTTACATTTTGTTTAAAAAACGTTGAGGACATTAGATCTGAACCCATGCTTAGAAATTGTTATGTTGTAGTGATAAACAACACAAGCAAATAGTTTTTTCTTCACCTTTTTTTTATGATATTTGGTTTTTAATCATAAATTATTTGTCAAAGTTTGTTTTTAAAATTTTTGATATTTAAATAGAAAATAGGTGTTACAACAGGTGACTTTTATTAATAATCAATTTATATTTTTCAGTTTTGGAATCTCATGGTATTAATTTTTTTATTTCTCTTTTAAGCATAGACTTTTAATTATTATTATTATTTTTATTATTATTTTTTTACAGGTACGTAACACTTCAGGCAACAATACCTATTTATTTATTTTTTTTAACCGTGCTACATTACTTAAAAATGGAATAGATGAGATCATCGTTCAAATATAATGCAGATATTATATTGAAATTAAGATAATTAAAGTAAATATAGAAGAAATGATTTTTTATTTCCTTTAACATATAGAAAGGCGAAAAAGAGGATTTTCAATTTTTTTTTTTTTTTTGCAATCAAATACATAGATTTCATTTTAATGTGTACCGATCTCAACTAGTAAAGAAAGGTTGTTGTAAAATTTGTAGTTATGAACTCATACTTAAGACATGAAATATATTTAAGCAGGGCTGCCCTCTGGGTATTCTATACCAATCCAATATGTTGTGGGTAAATTTCAATCGGCATCGATACCGCAAGTTAAATGATGAAATTAAAAAAAAAAGAGAGCATATATTATAAATTTTATTTGAATTATTTCAGATGCATATTGTAATTTAGATCTAAAAAACAAATCCTTCATGGTATAGTTATCAAAGTACTTATCAGACTGACGTCGTATAAAGCTGAAAATACACCAAGCTTTAAGAATGATGTAATCTATGTACCAACTAAACAATTATTTGGTATCGCATTAACAACTGATAAAAAATCACTCCATCTAAACATAGTTAAAAACTATTTTATTACGGCATTTGTAAATTTGTTTACCACCAATGTTCGACCTGAGACTTTTAATTTAATTATTTTTAAGAATCAAGTTAGAATTAGGGTGACTGTCGCGTTATATTTATTCTTGCCCATTTAATATTGTCAAAGACTTTCCCGAAGAAATTACTTCCGCAGAAAAAGTTTACTACCACAACTTATAAGTGTCTTGTTGAAGTTTTAAATCATAATCGTGTTATTGGCCATACATAAGAGATTTATGTGCTGCAGCTATTTGAATATTTTCTTGTATTACTTCATCGAGAATGAATCAGTGCAAATACAGATTCTTAAAAAAACTGATGTAGAACCAGCATTACGGTAGTTATTTTCACTGTCTTAACAATCTCAGCGCGTTCTAAACGAATCTAATTATAAAATAAAAAAGATTTAAATAAAGCATAGTAATATTCTAAAAGACAAATATATTGTAACATTCCAGATTAAGTATTTGTACAGGTCTAAAACAAATGAGCTGGTTTTTTTGAAAGTGGTATAAGTCCATTTTTTATATATTTGAATATTTAAGGGCTTGTGTTTTTATCACCTTTAATGAATTTGAGTGATGTTTTTCACACTATACATCTTTTGAATATTATTATGAAAAAATAATTACTAAAATAATTTAAAAAAGTAACAGATTTTTTGGCTCCACATGAACTTTTACCACTTTCAAAAATAACTTTTTCAAAAATGAACACAGGATTAATTAAAGTCCATATTTTTACAGACCTTAGCTTTACTAAAATAAATTTTTATACTAAAAGTAACAGTTCAAATAAATAAGTAACAGTTATGTACACAAATAATCAAATGTATTAACAGTTAATTTCAGGACGTTAAAAATATAAAAATGCAAATTACTTCGTCTTTAAATAGGAAAAAATATATTGTATACTTAGTTTTCTTTAATATTAGCATATTAAAGTATTTATGGTGAATATGCGGTTTCTGGCGGTTTTTGAGGAAGTTTTTTGGACTTCCATTTTTGTAAAAAAAAAAAAAAATAATAATTTTTTTGATTGAAGCATTTTCTTTCTCACTAATTTTAAAAAATTTTTTGTTAGATTCATTCTTTTTAAACCTCATCATATATTGTTTAAAATCTCACTATCCGTATTTTTTCCTGTTTAAGATTGCCTCTTCTAAAGATTAATTTGAGATAAAGTCTTCTCCTTTCATATCCTACGAAATAATAAATCAAGCTTTCTTCGGCAAGCATTTATTGCCTCATAATAGTCTGGTCTCTTGGTCTCTTGGTCTCTTTCACAACTGTAAAATATCTGTCTTTTGGAAGAAATTAAGGAAAGTTTTTTATTAAACGTATAACGAATGGACTTAAAAGAAATATTTCTGCCATAGAATTGTATAGAAAATCTGTTTTTGTTTGTTTTATGTCAAGATAGAACTTTATTGAAATCGTAATTGAACCTATAGAGAGATGTCTACAGCTTATTAAAATTACCGTTAACTTAGTTTTTTTCAAAAGTGGACTTATACCACTTTCAAGAAAACCAACTCAAATATTAGTTATGTTGTTGTGTAAAGCAATATTTTAAATATTTTTACTATGTATTTAACTTCTTATCTTTAACTGGTATTAATAATGTTAAAAGGACCATTTTAAATCTTTTCATTTGCATATTAACCCCCAAATGGAGAATATAAAAAAAAAGAAAGCACCTTACCACAAATCTCAATCGAATTAAACTTATTCGAATGTCTTAAAATAATTAAATAAACCGCCAACAAAAATATAAAAAGAACAATAAAATCTGTTGGGAAATATTTTAAATAAAAGATATCGCCATATAATTAACAAATAAAAAAACACACACACCAGAAAACGGTTAACGGCAGTCAATAACACCAACAGCAATAACAACAAAGTTAACAAATTATATAATGAAGGCAGTATATTATTTTCAAAATCTCCTTTTCATTCCTTAATTGTATTAAAAATGCAGACATGTTTACATAAATTTATTAAAGGCGCCTTTTGTTAGCCAGAGAAATTCATTATGAACATTTCTTCAAGATAAAAATAAAAAAAAAATACCAAAAAACACCTTAAATACAACAAATAAATAAACAAAAATGCACATTTTAATATAAAAACAAAAATTAAAAAAAAGAGAAGGTGTAGCACTAGCCGCCATACACATCAAATACATAATTAAAACGGCAGAAAAGAAAATCATATTAATCCTTTACGTTGGTTTTAAACTTTTTTCTTTTTTAACTGATTCATGTTAAACACAAATGAATGAATAGATGGACTAAACAGAGCCGAAAGCGTGCATATACAAACAAGCCTATAATCAACGCCTTTTGTGTTCAAGTATTTATGCATTTTGTATCCTTTTTGATTTTTAACATTTGACAGTTTAAGGTGTTGAGAAGGGTGAAGATGAGAACTGTTAGCGAGTATTGTTGTCTCTTAGTATGATATGTACACTGTAAGAAATAGTTGTTGTAATTTTGTTTTCTATATCGTTTAAGATTCGCTCTCAGACAAGTCTTTAGAAATTTCCAAAAATTAAAAATAAACAAATATTGAATTAAAATAATTTATTAAAAACTTTAGTATTTTTATTATAATGATTTAAAATAATTTATTAAAAACTATAGTATTCTAAAAATACTAAATGTTTAAATAATGTACAAAATGCCTTAGAATAAATAAAAGTAACAAATCACGATATGACACGTTTGTTTGATGTGAACTTAATTATGTTGATTACCACACTCAAGATATGAAGAATCAGCTTATAAGTAAATATAAATGAAAGTTTAATTTAGATTCTTTAAAAATATTTAGAGAAAATAAGCAAAAAATCTATAAATAATTTTCTTACATTTATTTATTGATAATTAAAAATTATTATTTAAAACATTAATTTAGTAATTATTTAATACATTATCGCAACCTTCAACAATATCTTCAACATGGATTGATTTTAAAGGAAATTCATAAAATTCTTCAATTCAATCAATCGAATTGGTTAAAAAAACTTACTGATTTAAATAATCATCATTTATCATCAATCATCATTCATTTGAATAAAATTTCTTTAAATTGTTGAACAACGCCGTGCACGGTAAGACTATGGAAAATGTTGATAAAAGAATGTATATTATAAAATAGTGTGTGAATGGAAAAGTAAAGGTAAGCGATTAGGAGCTAGAGCTCTTAATGCAACACCTTACTTTCATTGTTGTATCAAAATTCACTACAAAATGGTATTCATTAAAATAAGTCATCTTAAAATAAATTCTATTTAAAGTTTACGTATATTTTAATTTCTATATTTTTAAGAAATAAATTTATTTCAATAAATAATAAATATAAAAATAGCACAATATTAATATTTTTATTGAAAATTAATTAATTTAATGGAAGATTCCCGTGTTTTTAATTTAATAAAATTTATTCTAATTTAATTTCACTACAACCATCATCAGAATTTTTCGCATCATCAATCAATAAAATCATTATCAATCAGACGAAGTTCATACACATCCCTAAGATCTTTCTTAAATCGTCACAAAAACATTTTCGTTCTGGCTTTCTGCTAATCATTGCAATGAGTGCAAATTTATTTTTATATTTTTATCCTTTTTTCTTTATATCACAGTAGCAGTTGGTGTTTCAGTAAATGGAGTATTATTGTAAAGGGAGCATGAACATGCGTTGCGTTTTCTATAATTTATAATATTTTTAATTTTGAAAATTATTAGTCAAACTATTTTAGTATTATGAATAACCAAATGCATAATTCTAATTTAGATAGATGGATGCGAAGAATACCAATGGCGGATGTAGCGATCTAGAAAATGCTGCTAATTTTTCCTGATTTCTTAATAAATTAACATTAACATTTGTAACAAAGTTTTCTTTCTTAACAAAATTAGAAATTCAAGAACACGTAAACTTAATCTGAATTAAAATTATTCATTTGAATTTAGTTTTTTTTTAAGTTTACTTATTTACAAGCAATAGGTCTTGATTTAATAATAATACCCTAAAAACAAGCGTCTGTAATGCATCTAGGTTGTAAGGTCTAACCAAAATTCACAAAGATAGTTTTCGATTAAAAACAATTTGTTCATGTGTAAATTTCCCATCTTATGAACTGATATTCTAAAAAAGACAACTGAACATTATAAGTATAACATAAAAACTTTGTAGAATTTAAAAAAAAATTAGGAACCAAAAAGTAAAAAATGATGAAAAACTAATTTCCTTAGATGTAGTGTCATTATTTCCAAGCATACCTGTTGATTTTGCAATGAGCACAATTGAAGAAAAATAGAATATTATAAAGCGACATACTTATATGGGTAAGAGTCTGTTTCCCGTAATGTAAAATTTCAGATCATAGATATTTTAAATATAAAAGTACATTTTATAAACAACAGAAAGGATTACCAATGGAATCTTCTGCCTCTCCATTGTTATAGAGAAGTTACTAGACACATGTATTGGAGAGCTTAGTATTTAACCAACAATATTGACTTAATATGTATATCTGAAAATGCCATTAATAATTTATTTAAAACTTAAAATGAATTTAATCCTGGTATTAGGTTTACAATTGAGATAGAATGTGATTCAGAACTTTTATATATAGTTACTTTACTTATTAGGAGTGGAAATAATTTATTAATATGTTAGTAACACAGTAAACGAATTATAGTAAATGCAGCTAGAAATTTGATAGAAAGGATATTTACGATAAGTGATATTGAGTTCCGTAAAAAGAATAAGGAGATTATCAGAAATATATCGAATGATAATTTTCCTATTCAACTTACAAATAGATTATGTCTTTAATTTATATACCTGAAATATCAGAACAGTTATAGAAATCAAAAATGTTTGACTGTAATACTGTAATAAATATAGAATGGCATACAAAACACACAAGAATAAAGATAAAATAACGAATTTAGAATTATCAAATTTAGTTCATAAAATTCCTTTTAGCAGAAACGATAACGAGATTTGTAATAAGATATATATAGGAACAACGAAAAACAAACTAAAAACTAGAATTGCTGGACATAAATCTGATGAAAGACATGGAAATATAAATTCACAAAAAACTGCATTATCATCTCATTGTGCCAGATTAAATCACTATCCCAATTTTGAAATGATTTCACTAACACAGAAAACGACGTTATATGGTGAAAATGTAACAAGTAATTAATACACCAATAATACAGAGAATTAATTTTAAGGCAGACACAGATAATGTAGTTCAGATTTATAGACATTTACATTTACTTTGTATTTGTTTAAAAATTTTTTTATATGACAAAATAATTTTTTTTTTTATTATTTTCTGTTTTGCTGTTTTTTTATGTTTAAATAAATATTTGTTCTTCCTGATGATGCTAAACAAAGGAAAAGCACAAAATTGAGAAAAAATATAAATAAAAATAAAGACCTATTGCTTGTAAAATAAATAAAATATAATTATTCATTTGATGAAAAGTAATTTTAAATATATTACAAAAGTTTTTGGAATTTTTTTCAGTGCATTTTCTTTATTTAGTATATAATTTTTAACATTTAACTACATTCTTGTTAACCTCATTTATAGCCAAATCACACATATACACATATATTACCCTGCACACAGAACTTATTATTAATGGTCAAACCCTTTTGTTAAGTACCCTTTTAAATCAAAATTTGAGTATTAACTTCTTTTTGTTGCCGTTAAACGATCAAAAACAAAAACAAAAAAAAGGTAACAAGAGTGTGTGGCAGTGTTGATTTTTTTTGTTGCATTCCTATTGCCACCTGCCAAATGATTAATCATTTTGTAAAACATTGGGTTATAATCGTGGCATAGTTGTGTCGGTCGCTATTATTGAAACTTGCTGATGATCCATCAAAATGAAACTTCATCATTTATTTTTACTGCAAGAATCTCAAGCGCAGGCATACGTGAACTATGTCTTTTCAAGTTGTGGTGTCAAAATTATATTTAAGTTATTTTTGGCGGCATAATAGACTAAATGCATACTGAGTTTGTTAAACACCTTTTTTTCAGCATAAAAGGGGTGCTCAGTTTACTTTTTATTGGATATTTATAAATTCATTTTTTTACTTAAATAATAGAAAATTACCAAATAGTAAACTCACAAGTTTGCGGGTCACCACATTCCCATACCCGATTTTGAGTTTCCACATGTGCTCTTCAAAAAGATATTTTCTTTTCTAGTTTAGCTCATTTAAGAAGTTCTACAATATCTTTCTCTAGTCCAAGTCCCTGAGATACTCCGAATTTAGTATAGTACCCAGATCGAAGCTTTAGCCCCTAATTCGAACCACTGACTTAAATAGTGTTCCTTTATTTCGACCTCTTAATCACATGCTCCACAAATAGCAGGTCAATGCGAACGAAGTTATTTAAAATCTCGAACCAAAAATATGTATTTAGTTTTTCTTAAACATTTCGCAGTTTTAGAGTTATTGGAACTTTAAAATCAAATTATTTAACACAAAGTTTGTAGATCTTTTTGTTAGTAAAAATAGTTTAAAATTTTAAAATACTCTGTTTGCCCGTCTCAGTGAATACCCTTAATGATTTGTATAAAAAAGAAATGAATATGGGCCTATTAAAATCAAGTGATTTTATTTATTTGAGTTTTTTTTTTAATTATAAAAGATGTAAATACCATCTTCAACAACACTTAAGACACAGTTTAATATAAAAGATTTATAAATAACATAATATATGGTGGCCGATAGAAAAAGAACATTTCTGTTAAAAAAAAAAAACCTTTTTCTTTTTACAATATTAACAACTTAAACAAAACATAAAACTCATTAATTATTGTCGCTAATAAGCGAACAAATATGGTCTGCATCTTGTTTCATATGTTTTAGTTTTACCAGATAAAATACATTTTTTCTTTCTGTTAGTAAAACACTTTTTCTTGCATTCACTTGACTAGAAAAAGCTAAAGCCTGTGGCCTTCACTTTGAAGTTTTTCAGATTGTTTTTTACATTTTTTGTTTTTACATTTTGTTTTACATTTTGTCTAATTCTATAAATTCTTTTTAATCATGTCTATC
The DNA here is from genome assembly GCA_916610165.2 of Gymnosoma rotundatum. Classification (NCBI taxonomy): domain Eukaryota; kingdom Metazoa; phylum Arthropoda; class Insecta; order Diptera; family Tachinidae; genus Gymnosoma; species Gymnosoma rotundatum. The sequence goes on along the minus strand of OU744337.1, from coordinate 119,759,663 downwards.
AACTTTGACAAGCGTATACGAATGTTTAGTAACAGTGGAAAAATGTTCAAATGATTTAAACATATTTTCTTAATGTTTTCAATGTTTCTATGTGTCGACTTAATAGTGGCATTATAACACCACTTAAGACATTTGAATCATTATCAACTCTTTCTGTTTGATATCTAAAGTTTTCTTAATTTGCTTTTCATGATGATTAGAGTCTAACTTTGATTAGTTGTTGGCCATAATCAGTGGCAGTGCTAAACAGTTGTTAGTTAGTTGGTTTTTTTTTAGTTTGAACGCCTTTAGCTCTCTAACTGACACATGATGATGAATACATCATCATGTATGCGTTGATTGGTAAATACTACAGGGTAGTATTTATTGTTTTCCTGTTTTTAGTTTTTGTGCTTTTTCTTTATTTTAAAGTGCTTCTTTAAAAGCATATTATTTGAAAGGTGTTGAATTCTTCTTTTTTTTATTTACTCTATTATTATGTGTAATTTAAATTTTTAATTTAAAGAAATAAAAAATCTAAATAGAAGCTAATAAAATGTTTAGTTCCATTTTGATTAAAAAGAAATTATAACAACTAACAGCGGTATCAGAATTAATTAATTTTGCCTGTTTGCAGGTCTGCCTAATATAATAAAGAAATGTGGTTTAAAAATTTTCAGGTAACTTTCCTTAGTGCAGCTGAAATAAACTAAGAGGGAATTTTACTATATTTATTTATTATTTATTTATCATTTATTCATATACAGTAGCTCCAAGCGAAACTCGTACACCTATAAAAACAAATTTCTTTATGTTATATGTCTAAAACTAAATAAATAATAAATAAAATAAATTTACTTAATTTTAGTACAAAACTATGTACTTAATTAAATATCAGAAACGAAATTTTGAATATATCTTTATTAATGAAAATACAAATAAATATTTTAAAAAGTGCCAACTTTCGACGCCAAAGCCAAACTCGTACAGTCTTATTTAATTTGGCAACATTCTTTTAATTTGCATCTAACTTCGAGATATTTCGTAAAAATAATTAAAAAATAGGGACTTTTCTCATTATCACCTCTTTTATTGTCATTTATTTGAGTTTTTGTTTGAAAAAGTTACAAAAGAGAACAAAATGGGTAGACAGAGAGGACAAACTTCTGTTGAAATAAGAAAATTAATAATTCAACATCATAATAATAATAAATAGCTGCGAGAAATATCTGAGATAGTTGATAGAAGTCGATCAACAGTGCAATATATTATAAAAAGGTATAAAATGGAAGAGAGGATTGCGAACAAGAAGAAAAGTGCAAATAACAAAATTTTCTCTGCTGGAGACGAGCAATATATTTTACGACAAATAAAAAAGAACCAATTTTTAAGTGCTCCGAAACTCGTAGAAATTGTTGAAAAAGACTTAGGGAAAAAATGTTGCCCACAGACCATAAAAAACATATTAAAAAGGGCAATGGTAGAAGGAGAAGAGTTAAACCTCTGATTAATAAGAGAAATCAAAAGATGTTTACGATTCCCAAAGGAACATGAAACAAAGGATTTTTCATTTTGGAAGCAGGTATTATTCACAGATGAAAGTAAATTCAACTTGTTTGGTTTAGATGGAAGACCCTATGTATGGAGAAAATCCAATGAGCAGTTGCTTGCCTAAAACATGAAACCAACAGTTAAGCACGGTGGTGGGTCAGTAATGGTTTGGGGATCATTTTCTGCATCTTGGCCCGGTGTTTTACACTTTATCGATGGTACCATGGATCAGCATATGTATCTGAACATTTAAAAAGAAAGTTTGCCAGTTTGTAAGCAGAAACTTTGTCTTGGTGAAAACTTTTATTTTTACCAATACAACGACCCTAAGCATAAGGCTTATAATGTGCGATCATGGCTACTTTATATTTGTTCACATGTTATGTTTACACCAGCCCAGAGTCCAGTCGTAAATTTGTGCAGCTATCTCGATCGTAAAATTCGTAGTCATACAATAAGTTCTAAGGATGACTTGAAAAGAGCTCTTCAGGACGAATGGGGCAAAATTGAAACAAGTTTCTGCGAAATCCTTTTGCGCAGTATGCCAAATAGATTAAAAATTGTGATAAAAAGGCATGCATACCAAATATTTAAAACCAACCAACTCGTACAGAGTTTGGCTTTGTCACAGAAATTACTATTATTTTATGTTTTTATTAAAAAAAATTTTTATTGAATAATGATTTCAAGTTTTTATGTTTTGTTAAATTTGTTATAAAATAAACTAATAAAATAAATACAGTTTTATTTGTTAAGAGCTTCTTACTTAATGTTATAAGATAGTTTAAAAATTAGTCTAAATAGTTTCGCTTGGAGCTACTGTATTTGGACATATATTTCATATCATGTATCTTGTATTTATAAAAATTTATTGTTCAAATGAATTAGTCAATTACATTACTGATAAGTTGTATACAGTAATTTTTATATAAAATCACACAGTACATATCAAAAAAGAAATATACATTCAATTTTACAAATTTTACTTAAAATATCCCACAAAGTAAATAACAATAAAAATTTGAAATTAAAACTTCAATTACGTTTAAATTAGTTATATTCAATCATGTCACAGAACTAAATTGCTATCGAAAGTTATTTAGCGATTTTAATTTCTCAAATAGAGTCTATAGAAAGTTAATAATTCTTGCAAAGAAAATGCCGACTTTAAATGAGATTACACATGTCTGCCTATAATGCTGTAAAACTATGGCAACACACATCAAATTACTTTAACTATTGGGACACCCTTATATTCCATCTGCAAACTTTATACTAGTTTTAGTGGACAGACTTAGCACCTCAGCCCCTTGTTAATTTCAACCGCCTGTCTACAAATGTTTAACAGTTTGGCAATTTACATCAAAATACATCAACTATAGGGGCCCCTCTTTGTTTCTAAATTAAAATTTTATAATTTCTGTTGTTGCTAGGTTCTTTGTAAATTTTAACCTTCTGTCTATAACGGTTCAACAGTTTAGCAATATGCTATATCAGCTATTGTAACACCCTTAATTTTAAATTTAAAATATTTATACTTTTTATTATACTATAGAAAGTAGTGGACATTCTATCCAATTTGCAAGCGTTAGTCTATAACGGTTCAAAGGATAAACCCATATAGGTCAATTTACATCAATTATGGGAACACAATTTAATTTCTAAGCTCAATGATATAGTGGGCCTAGCAATACAAGTCTCTTATAAGTTTTAGCTGTCTGTCTACAATGGTTCTAAAGTTCAGTTACATACACCAAATAACATCAACTATTGGGACACCCCTTAAATTCGAAATTCAAATTTTATCTTGTTGTTTTAGCGAAGATAGTAAAACAGGTTCATTGTAAATTTCAAACGTCTGTCTACAACTGTATGACCATTCACATGAAATTAAATAATCTACTTGCGCACCCTTTAATTTACAGTTGTGAATATTAATACTTGTTACTATAACGGTTATAGCAACCGACATTCTGTCCAATTTGCAAAGGTTTGTCTATAATGGTGTACAAGATAGGCCCATATATGTAAATTTACATCCATTATAGGAACACCCTTTAATTTTTATATTTAGTTTTTTAATACTTTTTGCCATTGGTAGACTATAGTTATATGCAGTTTTTTTTATTTTAAAGTGGTTCCCTTTACGGTTCATAATACACGTAAAAACTTGTAAGTTGTATATAATTTTTATGTGTTTTTAAAACGGGTTCAATCTTTAAGGATCACCTTTGAAATAAAAATTCAAAATCGATCCAGAAATGAATGAGTTATGGAGGCACAAATATAAAAAAACCAACGCTCAGTAGAATTGATAACCTCTTTCTTCTTTTGAAGTTGGTCAAAAAAAAAACAAAATTCTTCAAAACACTTTCAATATTCAAACTCGAATGAAATTTTTAGTGATTTGTCAATGGAAAAAATGGTTGGAAGTGCTTAACGTAGAACAAATAAACTCTGCTTTTGAAAACTATGATTGCATTTTTTAGTGTTTGGCCCAATTATAAAGAAAACATATGGAAAATATAAAGCTTTTCAAAAGAAATCTTACCACATGTTTTTTTCCTTTCAAATCACTTAATTTTTGGAAGAAATATCTAACGCACTCGCCATATATCGGTTTTAGAATTTATTCTCTTATTTACAATGAACAATATTTGTTTGTTTTGATGTTCATAACATTGCCACTTTAAAATTAATAATTAGATATTTATCAGTTTTTAGGAATAAACTTAATCGCTTGGTATCTGGAGAAGGTACCACAAAATAGTTTAGAATTGCATATACGAAATTAAAACTAATTGCAATGTGTGATATGCTTGATTGTATTTATCACAAGAAACCATTAATTTTCTACGCCATTAGTTTTGCGTACAGAAGTAGATGCAGAACCGTACTCCAGCCTTAAAAAAATAATTGCTAAAATGTTATTTGTTTTAAATACTACAAATATATTGCATAAAAAAACTTTAAATAACAATATGATCCAATCGTGTGATATTTATACGAACAGAATTTTGGATTTTAATTTTACTGTTTTAATTCAATAGTCGATGTGGGGTTCTTGCAAAAATTATACAATTATAAATAATAATAATTTCTTGATGCGAGGTACAGGGTCCGACATCTAACGTTTTTTTTTCAACTAGTGCTTATTTCGTAAATGGTAACACTTAGATCATGTCTGATTTGAATAATTAGTTTTATCCTTCCGCTGAACGAATATGGTTTTGTATACGCTTGAACAACGCTGGAAAATATTGCGACATTACTTTAAAAATGTGTGCGAAAATTGCGTACGGGTTTTGGAAGAAGAGAGCACCATCAGTTCTGTATGTTCATTATTTTGTATAAAAAGTGAAAGAAACTGGCATCTTCATCGATAAACTAAAGTGTAAAAAGCCAAAAATAGTGCGTACACCCGTGAATATTGCTGCTGTGACAGAAAATATGCGTGAAGCGCCATCAACATCAATTCACCGTTGTTCTCAACAATTGAACAATTCGGAGACATTATTGAGACGAATTTTGCATAAAGACCTTGGTATGACGCCATACAAAGACCAATTGGTTCAGGAGTTGAAGCCAACTGTCCATCCAATGCGTTTTCAAAAAAAAAAAAAAAAAAAAAATCAAAATAAAAAAGATATTTGGCGGACCCGTTAAAATTTTACATGAAAGGAGTTTATAGTGCATTTTTTCAGTTTAAAAAATTTTATCATAACTTTGTGGCATTAAAAATTAAATTTAAAATTTAATAATAATATTAAAAAAATATTAGAAAAATTTTCATGTTGTTGATGAAGTTTCGGTACTTGAAAGAAAAATGGCTTTTCTAAAATAAAATACAATACGTATTTCAGTTTCTCTAACAAGCAAATAAATTTCATTTTTATTACCATATATTATGGGATATTATTTTAAAACTTAAAGGTTTATTTAAGTTTTTTGTTTGAGTTCCTAACAAGATAAATACAGAAATTTTTTTAAACAAAACAAAAATTCAAGAAACTTTTTGGCGATTTTATCTAGAGCTTGTAGTATAAGACACTATATTTTATTGGTATTGAAAGATGTTTCTAATTAAATAAAAAATAAAAATTAATAGAAGCAACTTTCTAAATTTTGAAGACAGTAATCTTTCCTTTATTCATTAGCAGGTTAACTCCTTAAACCCTTTTGAAATTTCTTAAGCGAACTCTAGTTTTAATTACTACAACATTTTAAAAACATACATTTTCTTAATCACTTAAAGATGGCATCATTTTAAAAACAGAAATAAAAATAAAAAACTGACAGCTTATTACGTTATCAAGATTTATGACAATTAATAATAGGGATACGCCGGCTTAAATCATAAAGAGTGAAGCAACTCATAAACAAGAAACTTCCGCTCAAATAAAATTACAGAAAATCAACTGATTCAATATTGAAACGAGCGAACGAACCCATGTGAGAAAAAAAGATGTTTTATTAGGATTAAAATCCAACTATTCAATTTTGTTTCTCTTCGTTTTTAAATAAATCAATTAAATTAAAAAATTCGTTAAGACAGAAAAAAATTATGACTAATTTACAACAGTGCTTATGATTTTGTATGTTTTGCTTTTTGTTTGTTGGTGTTGAAAAAGATTAAAAAATTTTTTTTAAACAAAAATAATAGTTACGTTGACCTAAATAAAATTTATTATAAAGTTAAGTTTAAATATTTTTTTCTCTAAATGGACCTCACAAGAATAGAAATTTATGAAAAAAAAAATCCTTGAATACTTTCTCACATTCGATTCGAATTTCTATAATTTTATTGTGACACACGCCTAAAAAACATGGTTCACACAGAAGATAAAATTTATGGATTGTTGTTGTTTAGTATTTTTTTCAGATTTTAACACCCGCACCTTGTTTTTTTGTTTTAAATATCTCTTAAATTTTTTTTTGTCTGATTTTACTGTGATGAAGTAATCCTGCGGCCAACTGTTTATATGAATTTTTTTCTATGATGCAATAAATTTCTACAAACACCTTGCAAAAACGACATGTATCCTATCAAGGATAACACCATGTTTCTGAAATTTTGTCATGTTCTATAAGAAAATCTCTCTATCTATTCTAGATTTATAATTTGTGTTTGTTTATTGTTTCGCATCTGCTTATCAATTGGTTTTGTGCACCTTACATTTGGTAGTTTTAAGCTGCAGTGTTTGCATGTATTATGGTGGCGTTTTTCTCCTTGCAAAATTGTTAAAAAATTGTCTTATCAATCTTTTTAATCACTTTTAGTAAAAATAGGAACATAATATTTTCATAGAAATCACCTGCCTAGAAAAAACTACAATTTTCCGATTGATGAAGAAATCCTTTGTTTAATATTAAAAAGATAAAGACGAGTATTATAGCAGGCAAAAAAATTTTGTTTATTTATGTTGCGCTGATATAAATTACTAAAATATTTTTTAAAGAATTGTTTTAAATTCCGCTTAGGTTGACGTACATATATTATCAATTTCTAAATTTATTTAGAAAGAAAACTTATGTGTAATTTTATGTGTTAAATTTTAAAAGAAAAAAAAGGGAGTGCTTCTGAATTAGTATATTCGCACCAGAATTCTTGGCGTCCATCTTTCTTAAAATTATTCATTTTGTTATAGTACTAAAACATTTGCACTAAATTACTCGCAAGGCACCGCGAATACATGTTTTCTCCACAAAATCAGAATGATGCTGTAGCAGCATTTACTGCGATGTTAAGAAAATGAACGGTTAGCAGAAAGCCAAAACTAATATTGATTGACTTCGAATATTCCCTTAAATGATGTTTACAACGTATACAACATACGGATGATATAGATAATAGAAACTACCGATGACGAATTAATAGTTGGTGTACATTTTTTTCTACTTTTTCTAAGAATAAAGAAAAAATTATGTAAACAATTTTTTTTTGACAATTAGTTCAGCAAAAATTATAAATGAACTTAAGCTGAATTAAAAATAATTCAGATTTCGCCAAAAAAATATCACTAAAGCTCAAACATATCAGAAGTCAAATGAAAAAATCCTTTAAATTCTTATTATCACCAAATATTTTAACTTTAACTTTACTGAAATCAAATATTTACCAAATAATTGAAAATTCTTTAAAAATAAGTTTTAAAAACACAAAAAATATACTAGAATAATACTAATTTCGCCAAAAAATTTAGAATTATCAACAAACAAAAAATAAATAACAATCCTTTAATATGCAAATATTGCAAAAAAATAAATATAAATATAAAATATAAACTTTGTTTATAATTTTTTATTATATAAAAGAGAATGAATCTTAAATTGATAAATGCCTTATTTAATGTCGTCAATTATGTATGGAATAAAATACCAGATAAATAAAATTTCATTGCAATTTTGGCTGTATGCTATGTGGCACCGTCTTGTTGATAACAAATATTACGCAATCCCAAAGCATGCAGTTGTGGCATCAAAAAGTTTTCATCATATCACTTTATCGCGGTCCATACAAAGTTATTGTTACTCCGTTTTCATTTTCAAAGAAGTAAGGTCAAATGATTCCTCCTGACTAAATTGCACACCAAACTGTCACTACTTATGAATGCAAAGGTGACTGATAAATAATTTGAGAGCTTTCCATTGCTAACAACCGACAATTCTGTTAATTCACATTTGCATCCAAATGAAAATTTACCTCGTCACGCATTAAGATTTTTTAATGAAAATCGCGAATTTCATGGGCGTGCGTTAATAGTCTTTTGTAAGAAGCTCTTGTGTCAACTGAATCTTAAATGAAAACAAATGCAAATCTTGTACAAAATTGTGGCCAGAGTTGTTCTTTTAAGACCAAGCACCTGAGCACGGCGTCAAATTTAGGTTAACAATGGATTGCTTTGAACATATTTAGTAATGTTTGCAGTAGATCTTGCTTGGGCCTATCATCTACAGACCCTCTTTTTTCGAAATCATTTACTGCACGATAGTGCGCTTTGTTGCCACGTTGTTTCTCCTAAAAATTTCACGGGACTTTCTCATCGTCGCAGTAATCCATGATTGATATTGATAAAATGTTTTAACGATTAAAACACGTTGCCTTATCGAATATTTTTTCAAAGTAGTATACCTTCCCAGCGGACACCTTGTACAAACAAAAAGAGATAACAAAAATGTTGGTAAAAATTAAAAAAAAAAATGCAAAATTTGCAAAACCCGAATTTTAAAAAAATTAAACTGCAATAGTCGAAAATTTATAAATAAAAAAAAAACAAGTAAGATTAGCACTAGAGCACATAGCACATAGAGTGCTAATCTTACTTGTTTTTTTTTTTATTCGGTTATGCTGAATCTTATATACCCTTCACCATCTATGTAAGTCTAGTTTAGTGAAGTAACTCCAATCAAAAAAAAAAAAAAAACAACAAACATTGGGGTGACCCAAAATTAAAAAATAAGAAATAAATTAATTACTACATATACATACTTACATAAAACTGTCATCGGCTCTTTATGGGAAAAATGGGAAAAGCATTTTTAAAAATTATGAGTATTTCCTTAAAGATCTCTTAAAAAATTTTTAAATCATACCCATATTGATATTTTAAAAAATTTGAAAATTTAAGTGCCCCGTAATTCGGAAAATATGGGTGAGCTGCAATTCTTTCACTGAATATTTTTCTTATTTTTTAATTCTCGATCGCCCTATCTATTTAATTTTTTGGTTGGAGTTGCTTTATTGTTCCAAATGCCATAAAAAAACTTGAGGTAGGCGTGATATTTTGCCGGCTGCCTCATAGGACATGGACCGATCATGGCGATTTCCAATAGCACCTCTTATATATCTGATCGATCGCTATGCATAAGAAGTCAGAATATATATATACTTTATAGGGTCGGAAATGGATATAGTAGAAATTACACATGGAATGACAAACTTCGTTGCACCCTTTTTTCACTTTTTGTGGTGAAGGGTATAGAAAGAAAAAATAATTAATTATTAATTTTCAGTAAGACTTAAGTTCATTATTAAATGTGATTAAAGCAAAGAGTAAAATAACACTCAGAAGCGAATGAAATTTGAACAAAATACACAAATTTTACCGGTATATTGTTTGACTCAGCACATTAATAGGAGAATTACTAGTACGACAATCTACGGCACCACGAACACTCTCGCAATTCAACCAGTTATTTGCTAGACTATGCGCCCTGATAAGAAAATTACTTGTATAAAATTTCATGGGTCTAACTGCTTTAGTTTATTTTGTATTAGAAGTGCCGCTCTCACTTGAAATATCAAACCGGATTGATTGAGAACTAAAAAACCCTATAACTAAATTATGGTACATAAAAACCTTGGCGCTGACTTTAACTTTAATAGAAAATTTACAGGAACAATATCGGTTCACGCAGTACAGAGAATAAAAATTACTAACCCAAAGAAAGTTAATTTTAAAATGTTAGAGTCTTAATGCCGATGGCCACAGGTTACTTTAAACCTGTCACTAAACTAAAGGGGGTCATTTCAAATGTGTTGCAATAACGTTAGCAAACACTTTTTATTTAAATATTATTTTATATATTGTTTTTCATAATTTGAAAATATCTTGACTTACAGGTTTACAAATACAAAATATAATCCGTTGTTTAAAACAAATGCCTTAAAATCTTTAAAAAAGCAGATGTTTTTAAATTTCCAACATAAATATTCATTTTAAAATCTCAACAAACATGTACAAAAATATTTATTTTTTTTTTAATCATAAAGAAATTCTAACACATGTCCTTTATTATCAGACAAAACCAAAAATTACGCACCCTTATACATACGAGTAGATTGGAATGTATGTTGAATAATTGTTAAAACTAATTTGAATTTTCGTGATTTCATAGAGAAACATCTTGCACTTTTGTTTAGCGAGCTTCAACATGCAACAGCAGTAGCAGCAGCAGCACTACCACCAGCTCAATTTCGAGTACAACAATTTTCGCTTGAATGCAATAAGATCCTTTTTTTCTGTAAAGAATATAATTCGAATTATATATGTAGATTCAGATGTTGTTATAAATCAGGTTCAGTGGATGGATGATGGTGTTTTTGTTTCTACTTAAATATTGCTTTCTGTTTTAAATACATTTTTCAGTAGCAAGCGGCTGCGCACGCGTATTGAAATTTGAAACGCTTTGTTAGAATTTAACAAGCATTTCAAAGGGGATGTTTATTGTAAGTAATATTTCATTTCAAAAATCATATCACTTTTGGAATATTATAGTTCACCTGGCATTTGAAATAAAATTAACATTTTCCTGCTGCTTACTTTTGGAAAAATACCGAAAAAACCTGCTTTAAGAAACAAAATGATTTTTTTTCCTGCTTTGTTTTTCTTTTGAAGATAAATTGTAAACAATTTTTTAAAGACAAGCTTTACTGTCCTTTTTTTTTTGTGGAAAGAATTGCAATTAAACAGGGCCTTCAATTTTTAAAAATTTATTATCACTATCCGTGCTCTATAAAAAAAATTATTTTCGGCTTTATACTCTTTTGAGATCATCAGAATGGACCTATTGTGCGAATTTATGCAACCATCGTCCCTTGTGTATAAAACGTATATGGTGAAAAATATTTCTTAGACGATTATTATATTGACTAGGGAGCCAGATATTTTTTTTTTTTTTTTGACGGCCTGGGTCCGTTTAATGTTGATCCACCTGGCTTTTCATTAGATTTTTATCCGGTTTTTCTACCTTGCAGCTATCGATTTTTCTAGATGCTGATTTATTAGATGTCAAACTAAACATTATTTTTGTGATAAAAGTTTTTGAGATCTGTTTGCAACTGTTTTTGTTAAATGTTCGTCTATAAAAGAAACCAAAGAATTCATAGCTCAATTACATAATGTCTTGTTCAGCAGCAAACCAAAAACAAAAGGTGACGATAAGGAGAGTTATTTAAAAATACTAAAATAAGACAAAAGTACTAAAAGAATTTTAATTGTATTAAAAAACTAAGTTTTTTCTTATAAACTAATTTGGTTCTAATTTTTTCCAAACTTATCAAATATTTGAACTATTGGAGAATCGGTTTTTTAAAAATATCTAATAATCGATTACCCAAGCTTGTAACCCTGTCACTGCTAACTTAACACCAAGGCGAATCAATTATCAGGTGGCAGCGTTAGAGAATTTATTATTTTTTGCTGGTAGAAACGAATGTCAAACTTCTTATAAAAAATGGTAAGCAGATTTTTTATATATGGAGTTTGACAGTAGTGTACACGGCGAAAATTAATGAATTCGCCTACGCTGCCACCTGGTAATTGATTCGCCTTGCTTGACACCATCAGTTTTCAAAATAATATATGTCGTAGCCAGAGGTGCTCGATTCTTTTTAGAAAAATCGTCAGAAATTCAAAAATAATCGTCAAAATCGATATTAAAATAAACAATCGTTAAAAATCGTCACAGATTAAAATTTAAAAATGTGTGATAATATTATCAGAAGGCTGATTTGTTTCGTTTGTTAAAATATAATAATGATCTATCTTCTATATATATATAAAAATTAATGTCTGTCTGTCTGTTTATTTGTGCTTTATAGGAGGCCAAACCCTTGGACCGATCTTCCTGACATTTTCACAGCATGTTACTGTGACTCTGAAAAGAATAATAGGCTATATGAAGTTTTAATTGGACAAAGGGGCGTGGCGCCGCCCATATAACTAAAAAATTAAAATCGCCATATTTTGGCCATTTTTTTACCTACGTCGGCGATATTTGGTACATATGGTATTGGCATAATTAGGAATACGTACCAGGAGAAAAGTGGGTGGGACCCCGCCTCTTTTTTGAAAATTAAAAATTGCAATATAGTCTTAACTACTGGACCAATCGTCATTAAATTTTCGCAATAGGATATTCTTGACTATATAAAGTTGGGAGTGGACAAAGGTGCGTGACCTCGCCCATATAACCCAAAATTTAATATCGTCATATCTTGGGCATTTTTTGAACAACGGCGGCAGTATTTGCTATATATGGTATTGGCATGAATAGAACTACTTATTAATTTTAATTTTATTTAATAACGAGGGGGGTAGCGCAGCACACCGGGTTCAGCTAGTTTATTTTTAAATGTGTGTGTATTTAATTATTTGAATTAAGTAATGTAAGCAATATTAATACTTAAACATTCTTGGCCAAAACAATCCAATTTTTTTAAATACTTGACTTTAAATTTATTTAGCTTTAAAAATAGAATTTGGTTTAAAATAACAGATGAAATTATTAGACTCAAATTATTTTTAACTGAGTTTTCAAAATCTAATCTTTTTTACTTGAAAATATAATTTAATACAAAATTTATTAAAATTATTCTAAAGTCATTCGTCTGACAACAATATATTCCGATATTAAAACTGTATTTTTAATTTATTAGTGAAACTGTTTTTGTTTTTTGCAGCAAATAAATTAATTAGTTTGGCTTTAGTTATTCTTTATTAAGAAATAAAAATTCAAAAATAAGCTGTTGTTTTCTAAAATGTTTTCTGGATCACTACATCTACTAAGGTTGTGTACATAGTGAATATCGTCAATAAAAAAAATATTTAAAAATTAAAATAAGACCCTGTACTAAAGTCAAACAAATTAGTTTACTTGTTATTAAAGAATAATTTCATACATTGGGTTATTTTCGATACAGTTACTTTGAATAAATTCGCCAAGAAAGTTTTATGAAGTAGTGCCATATTATAATACAAATATTCTATTTGAACGAAAATCTTCACATTGGTAAGTTTTATATTTAAATTTTATATTTTTAATGCGAAAACAAAATCCATTGGTATCTTTTATATTTTTTAATTTTCGTTTGCCATTGACACAGAAGAAAAAAAGAAAATCTGTTCTTCCTTAAGAAAATTTTTGAAAATTGATGAGTATACCTTGACTCCTTCTGTTGATTAACAATAATAATAATTTTCAACTTTAATAATACTGCTACGTTTTTGCTACTTATTTTAGACAAACGTACGCATTATTTTGATTGCAAATACCACTGTGGCTCATTATTAAATCCGTATTCTTACTTTGTGTGGCTTTTATCTGGCTGTACTTCTTGATTCTACGGTCTTGTGAATCTCTATGGTCTCGTATTTACTAAAAATGCGTTTTCATTACAATAGCAGCTATTCACGCTACAACCCAGTGTTACTCGGCAAGACATGAACTACCCGGCGCCTTCTTAACAATTATCTTTTACTCTTATATTAAGTTAGACGTCTCCACTACATTATCTGAAATGGCTTCACACAACAATTGTCCTTTACTTTCCGGGGGATTTTTGTACTGCCCTTCCTTTAATTTTAGTTGCAATCATTATTATCCCTTGTACGTATGTCCGAAGGTGGGCTCGAACTTACGATCTGTTTTGTGATTTTTTATTTTTCGTCATCTTTCAACAGTATAAAAGAGCCCAAAAAAAGTCAGCCGTATACTGTGGAAAAAGAAAAACAAAAAATAGAATCATTGTTGGTTATTATTGTTTTTACTAAAACTTTGATTTTTTTTCTTCACTTTATTGTTTGGACAAAAAATCATTAGTTCATTTAAAATGTTTGTGAGAAGTTTCCTGAAGAGCTAAGTAAGCGGCAGCGAAATGGCCATCGAGACGTTCCTTTACCTTCAATAATCAATATCGGTGATTAACCTATTAAATCAGAATAAAAAATTAAAAATAGCACGAATATCAGATTTTTTTTTTTTTTTTTTTTTTAAATATGGATATGCTTTCCCCGCAGTAATGCATTCAATTTGTAGTTTTAAATAAAAAATATTTCATGAGAATATCATGAAATATTTATATTTGAAGGAATCAAGCACGAATAAAGTAAATTAAAATCTAAAAAGATTCCGAATAATAAATTTTCATATTGCTATAAGTTTTTCGAAAATTTTTTATTGTTTCCTTTTCTTTTTTGTTTAAATTTTATAAAATTTTTAAAATCAAATTAATTTTTTTCTTAATATTCTTTCACTGATTTACTCAAAATACATACATACATATACACATAACGATTATTGCTATTGACCCACCTTTTGCCTTTATATCTCATAAATGCCAATTGTGTTCATAATGATAATTATTTTTATTGTAAATGTTTTTTAATCCTGCTTTTTTATCTCTACAATTTTGTTGTCATTTTTTTTTTCCTGCACTGAAAAATATTTTCATTGGCCGTTATTATAACGGTAACCTATTAAGCAATAAAAATTGTTTAAAGTTGATATGCTCGTTACAGTTTCTACACAACAGTAAGTTCTTAACGGCTTCACCTTTAACCTCAAAAATACTAAAATGTACCAAACAAAAGTATTTAACAGAAAAACCTCAAAAATATTTTATGATATTTTTTTTTGTTGGGGATTTTGTCAAAAATATAAAAAATAATAATAATAATACTTAAGCGACTAAGAAAAGCTACAAACATAAATAAATAAGAAACATAAATACAATGAACCTTGATTTAACATTTCGAGATAATCAGCAGCAGTTTTAGTATAAAAACTATAAGAGCGTGCAACAGGTTGGTTGATACGTTAGTTTCATTGGCAGGCACAATTTTAACCCCTTTTGTGGCAAAATCTTTAAGAATGTCTTAACCGAATAAGTATTGTTTTTTTGATAAACAAAAATGTGTTTCATGTTGCATATTATATCTGAAATACAAACACTGAAAATAATTTGTGCATCTAATAAAGATTTTATTTGGACTCAGATTAAAATTTAATTAAGTTTCTTTTCAATTAAATATATGATTGAATAGATCAACTATTTCTAATTTTGATTTAAAAATTAAAGCATTTAAAGGCCGAATGGGTACAACTTCTAATCTGAAATAAACTGTCTATTTAAGAAAGATGTATGTTGTAGACAGAAGAAGGTGGAATTATTGAGCTTATTCATATTTGACCAAATCTCATTCTGTTGCAGTAACGCTATTGGAGGAATCTCTTCCCATTTTCCTCGATGTTGCAACAAATTTCTTAAAAAACGAAGCACAAGTGTTAAGGTGAATGAGAGATTTGGGAAGCCAACAGTAAAGAAGATTATCGATTTCTTGGCGCTAAATGGTTTCCGAGCAATAATTTAAAATGCAATAAGAAAAGCACAAATATACGCCGACTCGCAAAAATTTTTGTGATAGTCAAGATTGCTTCTTTCTTTTTTAACAAACTGATAGCCAGTCAACGTTTTGAATGCAATTACATTTAAATTTAAACCTGTTATACATCCAAGAAAATTTAAAAACTGATGAAATGTCCTAAAACCTTCACAGTTTGTTACCGCTCGTCCCGTTTGTAAAGCGGGAAAATTTGAAAAACAGTTAACACTTCACTATACTCGCTTCACTTTACTCGAACTGACCGTTAGAGAGTTAATAAATTTGATTTGTAAAACTCAAACAAACTATACCCAACTCATAACAAAGGATAAGTTTGAAAATAATACCGAAAAAAATGTCAAAAAATAAAAATCTTAACAAGAAATTTAAATATAAAGAGAGAAAAAATCGTATATTTTATATACGCTTCAATAAAAAACAATTTTATAAAAAAAAGACTTTAAATTTAAGAATAATAAAAGTAAAAAGTTCAAACTCATGCATGAACCCATGTTAGTTGTTGTTGTTGATGTTGTGGCACATAAAGTTAAAGCATGGCCAAGATTATTGCAACATTTTCATAACTACATACTTATGTGTATGTATGTATTTAAAATAAAGTGTACAACAACTACATAAGTACAATATAATGCAACACATGTTTGATAATATGGCATATTCATATGTATGTATGTGTGTCATATAGTGGCACGAGCTTAATGTTTTAACATTTAAACAGGTATCATAAACTTAACATAACAACAACTTTAGTTTAAAATAATTTTGACGACGTCGACTATGATGATGATGATGACATTACCGTTCTTATGTTCCACACTATAAACATAACTGTCAGTCAGTGATGATGAGAAAAAAAACGACACAACGAACAGAAAGTAGTTACAACAGTAACAATCATAATAATAATGATGACAAGTTTGTTTTTTTTTTTTATAAGTTTAAAGAACAATTGCGAATAAATACAAAAAACGGAATATAATTTTAAATACATTTACTGACATAATATAGGGTAATTTTTTAAATGTAAGGTAATTTAATCTTTCTAAAAAGTGTTTTACTTAATACTTTTTTATTGTCATTGCAATTTCATTGGCGTTATTTGAAAATAATTGCAATGAACAAAAATATCATACCTTCCATTTAATGCTCTTGATTTTTTTTCAATTATAATTTTTTCTCTATTTTTAAAGACTTTTTAATGAAATTGTTAGAATACTAATTACAATTGGAAAAAATAAAATTGTTTTTTTTAACATAAATATATATTCGCAATAGCTACAAAAAACTATACAAAAAATGAAAAACCTTACCAATTTTGTTGGTGTATGGTTTTCATTGGCTGATATGTTCAATCATTACATAATGATAATGATGACGTTTTTTATTTAGTTAACAGTGAAACCTCTTTATGAAGAACCATTGCCATTAATAAAACTCATATAAATGCTTATTTTCAGTAAAAATAATGGCAATGCTAAAAAAAGATTAAAGGCTAATCGGTCCAATTAGTTACGCAAATATATTATTTATAATTTATAAAAGTTTACCAAAGCATGTACTGCATTTTGTCATACATATGTTCATTAAATTTCATAGCACACTCACACGATGGATTATTGTGCCATGGCTAAAATGCTCACATACTTTATAGATTTTTTAATAAATTGTGAATGGAGATTATTTTTAAAGAGAAGTAGCAATTCAGGCATAACCTTTTTCGTTTTTTTTTCGTAACCGTGCTACCATTTTTTAGGAAAGGAATAGATGAGAGATAAGTGAAAGATCGTGAAATAAGAAAAATATAGCCATTTTATTGGTTATTCTACATCGCCGGCGAATATGCTATGAAGAAGTACGACGAAGGCGGCTGTAGGTTGTACTGTTAATTCTAAATATGTACATATTTATACCATTAAAAAGAATGGAACGGAGTTATTATTGTTAACTTTTAAAATATTTTTTACTTTAATTATTTTAAGATGAAAATCAAGTTATTTGCAAAAAATTTATCTCTCTTTCTAATTTTTATCTAGAAAATTTTAATTTTAATTTTGTGTCTTGTTTTAACTTCAATATTATTAACTGACTTCCAAAAAGAATAAGGTTATAAATTATACAAACATTTCAAAATCTCACCATTTTTGGCACTTTATTTTATTATTTTTTATTTATTTTTATTATTTTATTTATTCTTTCTCTTTAGAAATTTATTTAGTCAGAACATATGTTAATCAAAAAATTAATTTAACTTAGTAATAGAAAAAAAAAGAAAAAAATTACTGTTTAAAGTTTTTTTGCTTTCAAGTCTGGGAAATTTCATACGGCTCTCTAATGTCGTCGCCATAACAGCCTCTAAATTTTCCGGTATAACTCATTTGAACGCGTCGTAAGCCTTTTATTACTTCTGGGTGAAAAAAAGAAGAAAACATAGCCATTTCGCTGATTTTTTCATGTAAATGTCAAAAATGGTGATTTTTTGAAATGTTTGTATAGGGAACCCCCCAGGGGAGTTCCAGGGGGTGGGCCACTGGCATGGGTGGATCGGCCCTCTGAATGGGTCAAAGTGGGATTTTTCAAAACTTAGGTAGGATAGGGTAGTGTAGAATTCGTTTAGAGGTATAGTTCCTCGGGCAAAGTGTCGATCCCTAGAATACGATTTTCAATGAGCCATGGATGATTTTTTTGCCTCCCCACAAATCAACCCGGCCTAGTATCAATATAGGTTACTTAAATTGCTGTGTACGGGCTCATCTTTTAAGATGTGGAAGACAAACGCTTCAAAATTGGATATGGCCGTTATAATAACAAGTATAAAGAATTAAAAATTAGACAGATTATTCACTGCTTTGTCTAGTATAGATAACAACAACAACAACAAAATTATTTACAATAAGTAATTAAAAGGTGCCCTAATAGTTGATCTAATTTTATATGTATGGTCAATCATAGCCATTGTCTTAAAGAAACATGATTTAGGTTTGTTTGTTTTGAAGTGAGTTTTTAATTGCAAGAATTGCAGTGTTAAGCTTTTAAGAAATAAAACAACTGAAATAAGTTAAGCGTTGTGTTTACAACTGTTATGGTTATATTCGATACAACACACAATAAGTATTAAATTGTGAATATGTATGTAAAGAGTTCGCAATCTAACTTTTTTTCAACTAGTGCTTATTTCTTGAATGGTAACACTTAGCTTATGTTTGATTTGATAGATATTTACTTTTATCCTTTCGCTGAACGCTTAAACAATGCTGGGAAATATTGCGCCGTTACTATGAAAATCATGGTGATGTTGCAGAATGTGTGCGAAAGTTGCGTACGGACCTTGGAAGAACAGAAGCATTGTCAGCTCGGTATGTTCGTTACCTTGTGAGAAAAAAGTGAAAGAAACTGGCATCCTCATCGATTAACCAAAGCGAGAAAAGCCAAAAACAGTGTGCACACCCGAGAATATTGCTGCTGTGGTAAAAATTGTTCGTGAAGCGCCATCAGTATCAATTCACCGTCGTTCTCAACAATTGAACATTTCGGAGACATCATTGAGACGAAAATTGCTTAAACACCTTTGTATGACGTCATACACAGTCTAATTGGTTCAGAAGTTGAAGCCAACTCATCCAATGCGTTTTTTATAGCATTTAAAAAAAATTATCTAGCATTTATTTTTTATGTTAAGAATTATTATGGTAACGTAATTCCTAATAAATGATATTAAAATAGCAGTTATTATTACATTCCATTATCCATGTCTAAATTGCTTTCAAGCAGAAATTATATTCGGTGTTGAACACAAACTTTCAAAAGTATTTCGTAAAGCCCTGCATTTCTTTTTACGACTTACACAATTCCAATAAGCGCTGTTAGATTATATTGAGGATTTTCGTTTAAAAATGCGGATGTAAATTTTTGTTTGGGCATTGGGAATTTTTTTTGGGAAATTTTTAATGTTAAAAAAAGATTTTTAGGGGATTTGTGTTTTACTTTATTTTTAGTATTATTATTGATTATTATAGAATCTCAGTATGGTAGCGAAAATATTGCCTAAGATACAAATGTACAAATAATAAAATTTGCAATGTAATTTTACTTGGGTTTAGATTAGAATTGTGTACAAGAAGAAGTTAAAATATTTTCCCTCAAATTTCATTCTTTCAAAATAAAAACAATTAAAAACAAATAAGTTTAGGATATTTTTAAGAAAAGTTTACAAGTTGCCGCTGCAACAAGATCATTTGAACACTTGATAGAATAAGTGTTGACACTATTATGTGTACATAAGAGCAATGCCTGTACAGAAAGATTCTTCCCTGCAATAAACTCAATTTTGGTCTTAAAATAAACCAAGAAAAGGAAAGGAGTTATGTGGAGAAAAATGTGGAATACTAACGTTTTGTAAATCAAATTATAAATACTAATTATATAGAAATACGACACATAAAAAATATGTAAGGTATTACAAAAAAAGTACAGTTATACCCTAAACTAATGTGTAAAAGTATTTAAGCTTCCAATGAGGAATTCAAATGGGAAAGAGTTCGAAATCCCTGGCAAAGTGTGTTCTGCATGCGGTTCATGGTTACGAGTAGGTGGATTAATACCACTGTGGCGTTAAGTAAGCGTAAACCATTATTATTATTCTATAGATTAGGACATTTATAATGGCTTTAACGATCGCAAAGTCTTTGAATTTAAAAAAAAAATTATTTCTTTAAATAACAAGGAAATTGTCACAAAGCATGCGTTAAATACCAAAACTAAAATAAACTCCCTATAAATATGGCTTGAATTCTAAATTTCTCAAAATTTGGGAATCGATATTTTGAGTTGAATAAAAAATGATTGGATAGATGTACCTTTCTTCTTCTATAGGACTTTTTAAGATAAGCTGGATAAATTTTGTAATGTGTTTAAGGTCTAAAAGTTTTTATAAAAAACTGTAAACGGAATGGCGGTAAACATTTTTAAATTTTAAATAATAATGACACTTTATTGTCAATATGTTTCGCGATGTTAAAAATTCCTTGGAATAGTTTTTCCTTTGATTTTTTTTAATACTTGGCCTTAATTCAAATTTTTTTCTTATAATGGCTTGTTACCAAAAAATTTTTCATAAATAAAAAAAGAATAAAAATGCTAAAGGTTATCAATCATAAGAATTTTTATTTTTCTGAATTATTTGGAAATAAATCTTAACTTTATGGCTTTTGCAAAGAAAAAAAAAAGAAAATGAAAACTAAAAAAAATCATGTTTTAATAAATCTCTTTGCAAGACAGGTATCACGTTTTTACGAGAATATATTTTGTATGTGAACTTGTCTTTTGCCTTTTATAAGAAAGTCATTCAGAATATTCGTTTCGTTTTTGTTGTTGTTGTTGTTGTTTTCCTTCCATTCAAAGTAACTAAGAAGGTTTAACTCTTTTGGTTTTTTTTTTCATCACATTCATGCCATTGTTTTGCCTCTAATTTTTATAGCCCTTATTTTAATACGTCTACACAAATACCTTTGAAAAGGATTATGTACGAGAATGTATGTGCAAATGGCCTTTTAGCCTGAAGTATCTTTATAGATTTAGGTCATTCGAATGGAAATAAAATAAAAGGAAGGTTGTTTAACATTTAAGAAACACCATTCACTGTCCTTAACATGTGTAGGTTTGTTTCATTAAACACATTTTACATCCTTTTGTGCGTTAAAATGTTATTTGTTGTTGTTTGGTGTATGAGTGGGATTACATTGTTTTATTCGTTTTAGTCAACAATAAAAAAAAGGAATTTAAAAGTCGTGCAAAACACCTGGCATATTGCTACAAGTGATTTGCACCTACACAGATTTATATATTTAGTTTTGTTTGTGTAATTTATGCTCACGCATTTCAAGGACTTTTTAATTAGAAAAAAATAATAAATTCGTAAGCCAACCTATTCTCAGACACTAATAAAAATTTTTATAAATTCTTGTTAATAATATTCCCGGGTATTAGCCGGGAGGTATACTACTTTGTTTGTTAAAATTTTTGAATAAATTAAAATGAATGGATCTTACGTTAATAAATGTTTTTTTTTAATGTCGGCAATTAAATATGGAATACAAAAGCTACTGCCACCAACTTGTAATTAATTTCGCCATAAGCTATATCTGTGACTGTACTTTCAATACTTAGAGCTCTTTTTATTATTGGATATCAACACAAATATTTTTTTTTTTAATTTAAAAAAATAAATTTATTTTTGACAATTTTCTCAAATACACTCAATTCGCCTTGACGACTACAACGTATACCGCTGATTAGTTTCTTCACCCGACGAATTTAAATAATGAGTTTTTATTAAGGATTTTGTGGAATGGCAATATTTTCATTTTCATTGCTCACACACTATATTCTGCGTAAATTCAAAAAATTTAAATTAAAATGACGAGCGACTTGAAATTTTGCGTTTTTTTTCGGATGGATCTTCGCGAATGAGGAACCAACAATATTCTGCCATTATTTGTTCATCCCACCAGCCTTTCTAACGTCTCTCGAATTCTTCCATTTCCTGGTGAAATCTTTCACCTTGTTCATCACTTTCGGAGCCCAAGTTCGTGGGAAAAATATCCAAATAACTGAATAAGAAGTGTAATTTAGGTGACATATTTGAACCTAAAAGTTATGAAGAATAAATTTTCAAATGATAACGGCCTTTTTGATATACTTGCTTTCACTCAACGAATACCAATAGCCTTGAATTTTTGCAGTAATGTATCGATCGTAATCAGCACTTCTGTAGTTTCCCAAAAAGTTGCGAACGATATCCTGGAATGCTTCCTATGCCTCCAAATGAGCTGGACCTAAACACCCATTAATTGCTGGGTCACCGTACAGAGCCCGAATTTGAAGTCCTTCAAATATACCAGCTTCAATTTTACTCGCTGTGGGTCTGGGAAGTTTTTGTTTAAGGTAATTCATGGCAACACTGTCTGGCAACGTTTTGACAATATTTGTAAATAACCCTAACTTAATATGTAATGGAGATAGTATTATCTTATTCTAAAGAATGAGTTGAGGATTTTTGATATTGTACTCTCCGTGCGTATATAAAATAATAAAAGGAACGAATATAGTCATAAAGAATATTCTAGAAACAATATAAAAACTAAAAACAGCAATCCTACCCACTAAAACAACACCGAGTATAGTGTGTGAGCAAATATTGTCATTCCACAAAATCCTTAATAAAAACTTTATTTTTCATCCGTTTTTTTTAAATTACGCTTAAAATATTGGTAATAAAATAAAGTATTTGGTAAAAGAATAAAACATTCTAGATCTTTTTTTTTAATTAATAGAGATTTTTTGAACTAAATATTGCTTAATAAAAATTAAGAAAATAATTGCTGGAATAATGATAATGTCTTAGTTAAAACAGTAGTAATACTGGATAAGAAAAATAATACAGGAACTTAAATTGTTTAATTTTTCTATGGATTTGGTTACAATATGCCATTATTTTATTAATTGTTCTTATTTTTTTAAAGTCATGTTCACTTAAAGAAATATTGTGGATCTTAACTATTTTTAAACCGACTTTAAAAAAGGAGGGAGGTTATCAATCCGACTGAATATTGCTTTTATTTTAGTGACATTAAAAATGTTTTTTTTAAACAGAATAAAGATAGATTGATTGAAAAACTTCTATTGAAGTACTTTATTTGAATGAAGGTGTTAAAAGAATTTACAATAAAGGTAAATGAGCAAAAAGCGGGTATAAAGAAACTCCGTTAAGTACTCCTAAGTTGATATAACAGAGCGCGTTACAAACGACAACGTGTAATAAACTATAAGATAAACTTATAGTATAAACTACTTTATAGTACATTCTTTCTCCGCTCTAATTCTGACAGAGGTTATTAGCCCCTTGCAAAGAGCGTTTTTTAAGCATGATAGCACTTCAAATTATTAAAAATTAAACTAAAAATTCTATTATTTTTAGTAAACTCTAGCAAATCATTATAAATAGACACATGATTGAACAACGCTATCAAATCATCGAAGTTCACTTTAAAAATCAGTCATCACTTCGAGCAACTTATAGACGACTTCGTGATTTTTATGGTGCACATAATCGTCCATTTGAGCAAGCCATTTGTCGAACTGTGGATAGATTTCGTATCACATACTCCCGAGAGGATGTATTAGCACCAATACGTAGAAGGAATGCGCGTACTGAAGAGAATATCGCTGCTGCAAACGAAAGTGTGGAAGAAGATCCAAATTTGCTGATTCGTCGTCGGTCGCATGAATTAAGGCTCTTTCCGTCCACTAAGTAGAAAATTTTGCGCAAAGATCTTGGCCTAAGCCCATATAAGATCCAGCTAGTGCAGGAATTAAAGCCACGAGACCATAATATGCGTCGTTCTTTCGTCGACTGGGCTCTAAAGGGGTGAGGTTCATTTTTGGCTTAACCGGTCTTTTAATAGGCAAAATTGCCGCATCTGGAGTGAGACTTATCCACAGAATACCCTGCAGACTCCATTGCATCCAGAAAAATGCATCGTTTGGTATGTTTTACACGCAAGTGGCATCATCGGACCTTATTTATTAAAAAGGAGGCCGGAACTCTAATTACGATCAACGAAGATCATTACCGCACCATAATTAATGATGTTTTGTTTGAAAATATGGATGCCATTGATCTAGACGAAATGGCACGTAGCGCCATACAGCGACCGCAATCATCGAGTTGTTGAAATTTGGCAATAAGTTGATTTCGAGAAATGGCCCTGTCAATTGGCCTCCAAGGTCGTGCGATTTGATACCTCTCGATTATTTCCTGTGGTGCCACGTGAAGTCACTGATTTATGCTGATAAACCAGCAACAATTGACGCTTTGGAGGCCAAAATTATTAAAAATTTAATTTTTTATTATTTTTACAATTTAAAGTTCTATCGGGCTTTAAAAACACCCGATATAATAGCGCGGTAGCATGTTATAACTTCCAAGAACACAATGTCTATCACCGTAGTGTCAAACCGTCCAAAGATATTAAAGGAACATTTTATGGTATTCTATGTAGGAAAGATGTAACATTTTTATAAACTGGCTTGCAGAACTTCCTTGGGAAGCGAAGCCGGTGTTGGTTATACCAACCTGCTGGCTATGCAGGAAATCTTTGGTATGCGATGTGGTTGTTGTTTTAAATGCGGACACTATGATATTTTCATAAGTGACACTATGTCCATACTTAAGACTACACAATGTCTATGAACATTAAGGCTTTTTTAGAGCGACATAATGTCCATGGAAAAGATATGACCATTTATATCTGATAGATATCTACAACCAATACACGATACAAATGCTATTATTCCTACATTTTTAGTACCAAATTTCATAAGTTTATTTTTTTGTGGAATAAAATAAGGGATTACATTCCAGGCCACAAAAAAATGTGTAGTTATGAAATCTTTTAAAAATAGAAGCACTTTACATAATTGCGTAGAGATGTATATTTTCAACAAACAAAATCATAGTTTTCGACAAATCATTATTAAATACTTTTTGAAAAGGTTTTCAAAGTATTCCAGGGAAGATAAATATTTTTCAAATTGTATGCAAATTACATTTCCTTGGAACTCTACACCTGGCATCTTCGGAACCATTGTTGTTTTTAAAATTCTTAAAAACAAGTACAATACACATCAACAATACAAAACAAAATAAAATAAAAGGAAATCTCTTATTTTTGAAAACGACAATGAAACGAAAATGATGAATGCATTTTTTGCCTTTAACAGAATGGAAAAAACGGCTCAATATGAACGGAATACAAAACAAGGCAATGAACAGAAAACACAACATAAAAGAAATAAAAATCCATAATGCATACAACACTACAAAAATCACGAACTAAATATACTTACAACAACAAATGATAAGTTAATGCTGTACACCATCAGAAATAACAATAATAACCAGGACAATCTGAGTAACACAGCGATGAACAACATTAACAACCGAAGTGCAACAAGCAACAACAGTGTAGCTAACAAAAAAGAACAAAAAAAATCTATTTGAACATGCTAGACAAGTTGGCGCGTTGTTCGACAACAACAAATGGAAAATAGCTGTAACAACAATAACATGCACATTGGGCACAAAATCTTAGGTAATTCACTAACTGCATCATACAACACAACAACACATCATGACATAGTTTATGCAGTGTGACTACAAGAGACAAGGGCCAAGTTGTTGAATTCATACTTTTTTGAAAATGCTGCCACAAAACAGACAGACAAATAAATATATACAGCAGGACAGACATATTGTCGTTCTGCATCTTACTCCTAAACTGGCAGCAGTAGAAGTGAATTGCAAGATTTTATATGTACTACGAGTACGTTGTTGTTATTCAGTTGTTTTTGTTTTACTACGAAAGGTGTCAATTCTACGAACAAATGCCACTGGGTGATAAAAACAATACGCACACACAGCAGGAAGCACAAGCCAATAAAAATAAAATGACATGAAAATTGTTATGGATATTGATGCTAGGCCCGTTTGTTGTTGTTGTTGTTTTCTATTTATTTATTTTTTTTTAGTTTTTTGGAAGAGGCCGAGTCAGGGGCAGATACAAGGCGAAGAAATACAATAAAATTAATGATAAATTATGTGTAATAATGAAATCATGGTCAACAACTGAACAAGTCCTCAGAATTGTAGATGGTGATTTCGAAATGCAAATTTTGAAGAGTTAAATATAAGAAGAAGCGATTTGAATTGCCTTGAGTGCTGCGGTCTCTAAAATCATCAAATAAATATTTGGTAATATGTATTCATAAAAATTTTATTCTTGAAAATTTTTTGATCAATGTTTCGAATTTGATATTTAGAACATCTTAACATATTAAAGCTTTGAAAGTGTGTATATAGTAACAAATCAAAGACCTGAGGTAAAGAAGCCAGGTCCATAGTAAAAAATCAATATTTACCAGAAATCGCCAATCAATAATATGTGTCATTATTTGGTTTTTTTCATTACCTTTGAAATTTCCTTGGCATTGTTTGATTTACCCCCTGTCTATATTAGACAATGCTGTCATGACAATAGCAATACATGCACAGTTTTTCACTAATACATGTATACATTTCAATTGTCTGAATTACTGTCTTGAATATTTTGAAGATAGTAAACAAGACAGTGATTTGACGTATGCCGACAAATTTTTTTATAATTGCTTTAACTAAATAAAATTTTAATTAAATTATTATTTTAATTACTAAAATTTTCTTTGCATATAACAATAGAAATGGAAAAATATCAGGAAGAAACTCTTATGCTATTTTAAATTTTCCGAGAACGTGCTCATAATGAATTGTCATAATTATTGTCTGGACGCCTATACTACAGAAGCAATTGTCAGCATTTTTGACAACTAATGTGTATTATTTTATTGTCGTGACAGCATTGTCTAATGTAAATGTAGCGTTAATGACAATAAAAAAAATTTAACTAGCATTAAATACTAATAATTTTGCTTTACAGTCGTGCCTTGATTATCCGTGATGGTCGGGACAAGAAATATTACGGAATAACGATTTTCACGGTTATTCGAATAACAATTTTTATTATACTTTTTTTTAATATTCTTATTATTAACAAGTGAATGTTTAACGTTTTTTTAAATATTCTTATTATTTAACACAGATTTACATTAAATAATTCTCGCGAGAAAAAACCGACTTCAAAACAGATTTCATCTGTCTGCCTATAACAGTTCAAGTGTATGGTTACATAAATTAGATTACATTAAGCATTGGGACACCCTTATATTTCCAAACTTTATACTAGTTCAACTGTTGAAAAGTTTGGCAATATACACCAAATTAAATGAAGTATTGGCGCACCCTTTAATTTATAATTCTTAATATTTATACTTGTTACTATAGTGGCCATAGCAATCGACATTCTCTCTAATTTACAAGCGTTTGTCTATAACGGTTCAAAAATAGGCTCAAAAAAAATCTTCATCAATTATGGGACACCCTTTAATTTCTATATTCAATTTATAAACTCGTTGATATAGCGGATTTAGCAATACAGGTCCCTTTTCAGTTTCAGCATTCTGTTTATAACGATTCAAAAGTTTGTCACAAACACAAAATTACATTAACTATTAGATAACCCTTTAACTTCCAATTTCAAATTTCATACTTGTTGTTATAGAGGACTTAGCAATATAGGTTCGTTGTAAATTTCAAGCTTCTGTCAACAACTGTTAAAAAGTATGGCCATATATATCAAATTTAATGAACTATTGGTGCACTCTTTAATTTATAATTTGTAATATTAACACTTGTTACTATAACGGCCAGCGTTTATCTATAACGGTTCAAAAGATAGGCCCATATAAGTAAATTTACATTAATTATGGGGGCACCCTTTAATTTTTAGAATAATTTTTGTATAACTTTTTGCTTTTGGGAGCTATAGTAATACGCAGTCATTTAAATTTTACAGAAGTGCCATTTACAATTCATAATACACGTAAAAAATATGTATGTTGCATGGGGCCACCCTTTAATTTTTAACATAATGAGCTGTTTTTAAAACGGGACCAATCTGTATGTGCATAATGTATCATATTACCAAAAATTTTCTAAATCGGATCAGAAATGACTTAGTTCTGGAAGCACAAATATAAAAAAGCCTCCTTTTTTGAAGTCGGTTAAAAAATTAATGCTTCATGTTTATTATGTATGTATTATGTATGTATGTATGTATGTAAACTAAAAATTAATAGACTGATCTTTGATTATCATGGTTAATCGAGCTATTGGTTAACCGGATTATGGATAATCGAGACCCGACTGTAACTATAATAGTTTTTACTATTTCAATCACATATAATTGTTTTTATGACATACAAATTATCGATCACAAAAACTTAAAAAAATCATGCATAAAATAAATAAATACTAATACTGTTGTAGATAGATATAATTTTTGAAAACTTAAATAATGTGTCATTTCTAAGTGAGAAAAGTGTAAAATTTTATGTCTGAGATTACCAGCTAGCATATCTTATTACTCATACATAGACAAAAATATGTTCCCATTGTGTCTTGTTTTTCCGGCGAAAGTTATAACACATATTTCAATAAATTTTTGTGATCAAAATTCCATTTTAAAATAATGCTCTACTATTCCTCATGATGTAAGTTTAGTGTAATGATTTGAAAGCATTTAATCATTAGTCGCGGGTAATGATAATGCTACAAAAATCATTAGCATTAGCATGCTACAAAAATTAAATTGTCAATTAATTAGTTCATCTAATTAATTAGTCCCAAAAAACGTAAATTAACAACTGCTAAGTAACGAGTAAGTGGTAACCCAATTATATTTTTATTATGGAAATATTTCACACCTCTTTTTTACGTTTAATGAAAAACAAGATAATCTACGTGTAGCATTGAAAATATATTTTATAAAATATTGGTAAGTCCTCATCAAATTAGAAGTTTAATTTCCAAAAAAAAAAATTATTTTGAAAATATTCTTTTATACCACAATTGAAATTATGTACCCCTGTTTATGCGCAATTGAAATCCGTTCAATTTAATTTAAACTGCTCATTGTCAAATACTAGCAGGTAATTTTTCCAAAACAAAACAATAATATATGTAAAGCAAAATTTTTAATTTTAGACATCTGTTTCGGGATTCTGTCTCAGATGTGCAAAAAGAAACAAAAATATTACTGGGCTTTCATAAGAATGGTTTAACTCCATAAATTAGCACCTGCCTTGAGTACTTTTACAAAAGATTTATAAAATAATGAAAAGAAGCGCCCTTACTCACTGTTCATTGTGAGTTTTTTCTCGTTTCTATTGAATGCTTAAATTTCTACCGCACTGTCATTCCTTTAACAAAATGACACTACAATTGAAATTCATTTATTTTCTTATACATTTTTCATTAAACAAAACAAAATCAGGCATTGTGTTGTTACTCAGTATTTTTCTTAAATTATTGTTTACTAAATGCTTTTGAATATTGCATTTTTTTTTTTTAACTGCAAAATTCTTAATGCAAAATTTCACGCTTTGAAACTATTTCCTAAAATCTGTTTTTTGCTTTACAACTATTCGTGACAATATTCTTGTGTATACACCTGATAATTTTAATGAATAAAATAAGGTAATAGATTACGCCCTTAAGAGCCACCATGAATAGTTTCAGGTGTTTAGTTTTTGTCTTTTAATTCTTTTAAATATTAAATTTAGTATTTTCTTTTGTATTGGGTTTTCTATGTTAAACTTGTGTTAAAAGGTTGATGAATTTGTCAGTTTTAGAAAGACAGTAGTGCACATTTGGCACACTGTTTTTGATGAAATGAAATCTTTTGTTAAACATCTGGTTTTAGAACAGAAAACACAAACAAAATACAAAATTCAAGTAATGTAAAGTACTTGAGTTAAACTTTATATATGTTTTGTTCATGGGTAAATATATGCGGCCTAATAACAAATAATAGCACTTGCACATTAGTTACTAAAGATCAACTTTTTTGGTTTTTTAAAACTATGTATATGACAAACAAAATTTTCGTGCTGTTTTACACTTTACATTACAAGCGATCAGCTCGTCAGAAAAATTTGTATAGAAATGACTCGAAAAACATCGTCCATTTTATACAAATACAAGATGAGACAGTCAGTGTTGGTTTAAAAATCCGTTTCAATGCCCTTAAAATTTAGGGCAACTTAGATTAGTAGTCAGCTGTAAAATTAAGTAGATTTGTTAGACTTTTAAATTTTATAATTTTTTATTAAAAAATAAAAATTAGACGCATCTACAAAAGGATGTAATGCAAATTTAATTAAACTTAAAAGAATAAAAAATTAAATAAACAAGAGAGTTATCCTATTAATATCGCTACAATATCTATCCAATTGTCATGGAACTCTAACTTTAAAATATTAATAGACATTTTCACAGAAGGCTATTTAACAGGAAATAATAAAACTAAGTTCAAAACTAAAAGGTGCCTTCCACAGACATGAGGTACACGCAAATGGCTTTGTTTTTTGAAATGTATGCAAAGTTTGTACTATTATGTCCGCTATAAAAAAATAAAGGCTGTCTTTTACTGAGTTCTATTGACTTTTTTGGGTCGAAATTTGGCTTTCCATTTAGAATTGAAGTCTCGGCGTATTGTTTAAGTTTTATTTTTTTCTTAACTGAAATTTTAATTTTTATGAAATCTTTATTGTTATTTTTATACCCTTAACTACGAAAAGTAGAAAATAGTATATCAATATGAAAATTTATTATTATTTATTATACGGAATCTTTTTATACCCTTCACCTCAAACAGTGGAAAAAGGGTATATCTAAGTTTATCATTCCGTGTGTAATTTCTACAATATCCATATCTGACCCCATAAAGTATGAATGCCTATGCAAGTCGATTGGGCGAGGCAAACTTAATTTCACAAAAAAAAAAAAAATAAATAAATATATCAATCGAACAGATATAGTGTCAAAAGAGGTGGAAATCAGCATGATCGGTCCATGTCCTTCGAAGCAGCAGGGAAAACACCACACTTACCTCTAATATTTTCATGCTACTTGGAACAATAGAGAATTAAAAAAATAAGAAAAAAAAAACTTTAAGCAAAAAATTGGCGGTCGCCTATATTTTCCGAGTTACGGGGCTCTGAAATTTTCAAATTCTTTAAAATATCAATATCGGTATCATTTAAAAGCTTCTGAAGAGATCTTTTAGGAAATACTAAATTTTTTTTAAATGATTAACACATTAAGAGCCCATTATATTTTTATATAATATTATATATATTTCTGATTTTTTTTTTTATATTTCAATTCTCTGCCACCCCAATATTTGTTTGGAGTTACTTCACTGAACCCAAAATACATATATGGCGAAGGATATATAAGATTTGGCATAGCGGAATATAGCACTCTTACTTTTTTTTAATTATGTAGTTTTTTAGCAAAGTCGATATATTTGTAGATAAGTTTTTTTTTTTGTTTTTTTTTTTTCTTGAAATCTTGATTTTTGTAATATTAGGAATTTTCAATGTAAAACTTATAATCTATAGAAATGTGTTGCTCGCGAAATTTAAAGTTTCTGATAGAGTTTTGAATTTTTGGAAAAAAAAATCTGAATATTCTTGTGAAATCTTAAATTTTCTCTTATTTTTTATAAATTCATTATTTAAATAAACATGGATCCTGGTAAAAATTTTATTTATTTAGTTATAAGCCCGTTTTTTTTATGAAATTAGTATTTTTTGAAGTATCGATTATTCGTTGCTATCTCCAATTTTTTTATTTATTTTTTTTATTTATTTTTTTTTATTAAAGATTTTATTATCAATTCTTCTTTTATATTTCTTGATTTTTGGTAGAATTAAAATTTTTTTTTTAAATCTTATGTTTTAATAAGTGGAATCATGATTTTTGGGCGATGTGTCACGGCTTCTCCTCCTCGTTTGTTTTTATTTCTTGCATAAACTTCTATTTTCAATTCATTCATATACTCAAAACGTGTTCATATATTTAAATATTAGTGAAACTTAAAGAATATTATTTCTCCGACCACAATATTTTTTGTGTGTAGAAAAACTAATTTCCTACAGGTGGTCTTAGACAAACAGATTTTACACAGAGGAAATGAAACAGATGAAAATGAAACCCCTTTACGTTAATATAGTATCAATGTAAATAAACTTACGTCAAACAGTCGTATTTAAACTTCCTTTATAAAAATCATAAATATAAAGGGGTTTCGAAAAAAGAAACCATCATTATTTACTCTAATTAAACACAAGACAAACGAATAACAAACAAGTAAATCAGCACATTTCTAGACATTAGAAGGTGCACAAATCGCTATTAATTCATTTTAATAACTTAACACTCGCATAATTGTACAACAAAATATACATTTTTAAATACACTTTTACATACAAACGTGTTTGAATAAAACTATGTATTTAATTTATAATAAAAAATTCAAATAAAGGAAAAGGTGGCTGGAATATGATTGGGTACGAAGAAAAGTATTTTTCTTGTTGAAACAGAAATTTGATAGAAATAAAGTTGTAAAATAAAATATAGTGTGAAGCTAAAAAACAAAATTACAGCCGACATTTTCACATTTAAAAAAAATCTATATAATTTTATAAATATATAAAAACTTTATTAATAAAAATCCTAATATTTTGCGGCAAGGACGATCTTTATGATCGTAAAAACAAATACTTCTAATAATTAATTAAGCTCAAAGTTTTTATTCGGTCATAATCTTCACATTTGAAGTGTAACTTCTAGCGGTCCTCAGCCTAGTTCGCTGACGTCTAAGCAAATGACAGGCTTATGCATGTTTTCCACATATATTATTTTTATCATATTATCTAAAAGCTTTTATATATTGTATTTAGCGCTGCTATGTAACTAGTATATGCTTAATTTAAATAAAGAACTTTTTTGCTTTTTTTTTAAAAAAAAGTTATCTAAGCATGACTTAACCCTTTCGGGACGGAGTTTTATTTTGCAAGCCAAATTATGTATGGTAAAATTTTATTTATATTCTAAAAGGTATGATAAAAGTATTATGTTCTCCATACTTAAAAATTTTAAATTCCTCCTTTTATTCTGGGACATATAATCCCAACAAGTATTTTCATGGGGCATAAAATCCCAATCAGTGTTCTCGAAGAGCGATTCGAAATTAAAAAGATAACTAAAATGTAAATATTATTAGATTTAGATAAAAGTTTACATTTATTTTTAACATTTTAGGAACGCAATTAGGTATTTATTTGCGGAATGGACCAAAACACTTGTAACATAAGGTGTTGTTACAACCTGAGTATATCATCATTGTTCGCTTTTGTATGCCAAGTTAAGAACAGCAGCCACAGCGACAACGCTTCTCTTGCTCTACTGGCAAGTGGTCTCCAATATTGATGCTATCCGTTTTTGGACGTTTGGCAGTTCTACCTCCCTGGCGATTGCGTTGAAAATAAAGAAAAAAGACAGTTTGAAAATTTCTGGGACGTATTATCCCAGTAGTCCCGAAAGGGTTAAACCTGACTCAAACCTTTGAGTTGCCATCTTGTTTTTGGAATTTAAATACGGAAAACTGTATAATTCATATCAGTTCCGGTGCAAAATTAAATTGATTTATCATATATTATATGCTGATTTCTTATGGGCCATCACATAACTAGGACCGAGTTCACTGATTAACCACCTGATCTTTGCGCCTTGTTCTTAACTTCTTCTGCAAGTTTAACCAATTTGACCACTCACTATAGAATGGTAATAAACAATGGGAGGTTTTTGAAAAGAAGGAATTTCTAATAAAATGTTTTGTTTGTTTGGTTTTCATACTTTTCATATAGTTGTTATTTTTATTTCTATTGAAAATAGATAAGCAACAGTCATATAAGAGATTTTGAATCAGTAAAGTTATCTAACACATGTTGATCAACCGCTAGCTATATGCTGTTAGAAGTGTCTTCGTGTTTGCTAAACTGAAGAGACTTGAGTTCATATCCCAACAATATCTTTAAGTAAAAATAACATATAATTGTTGATAATGATGACGTTGGATGCTGTTAAGGCAAATAAAAGCAGCAGGCGTAGCTGGTAAGTGCTTTTATACTAAATAAGTGAGTATATATTTCGAGGCCCACAGAGTAACTTATGAAAAATCAAATGCTAGGACTGGGACGAACGGCGATCTTCGCCGAACACAACAAAATCTTCATATTAAATACAATAATGATGAAAAAACAGCTGTTCTAACTTTTCAAATTGTTTAGAGTTCGTGCTGATACGGTGATCACGTAAAAATAATAATATTTAAAAATGAAACATTAATAAAAACATAACAATTGATCATATTTATAGTTATAGACTAAAGTCGACTCATGCTAATGTATATTCCAAACTAAAAAGCTCTTATTTTCTTCTTTTGCTTTAATAGTTTTAAAGTAAAGTAAGCTGGCCGGAACCGTAAATTGATAAATATTTTTACCAAATTTCTAAGCAAATATAAGAAAAAAGGTAACCTTGTTTTTATTTTTGTCACATTTGTATAAAAACCAAATATAAAGTATTGTGTTCTTAAACCAAACATAATAAATAAATAAATAAATCTAGATATTATTTTGTTGATAATTTTTTACAGATTTGTTATAGACTCTAAAGAAAATAAGAGACGGAAAAGACAACTGGAGTGCCGCTGAAAAGGAATACCTTCGTGAATGCAAAACTTGCATCTGGATGCGGTGGAAAACAGAGGTAATGACGTGTCAGTGATAGACAAAAAGGAATTGTCATTTAAAGCAAAACAGGAAGGTGTACACGTAATGGGTGCATATGAAAGTTAAGGCCAGAAAAGCTGTCACAATGCAATCCCTATTTCTGAACTAAGCGCAAAAGACAGTCTTGTTGAAGCTATGATTTTTTACAAGTTAGAAAATGCCGAAATTTTTATCAACAGCAAAAATTGTTGCATTGCAACAATTAATAGCACGAAAAAATTTAGTAATAAAATTGCTACAAATTCTGAGTAACAAATAGTAACATATACTCGTACTTCCCCCGCTGTTAAAATACAAACTTTCAAAACGTTTTTAATTTGATAAAAACAAAAGGTGTTATTAAATAAGTTAAAATCAGCTTTAGCTACTTTTAAATTTAGTGTCGACTTTAACGCCAAAAGTATATTTTAAATTATATATAAATGAGTTTGAGTCGACTCTAAAGTAAATTCGACTTTAATTCTCTTTATTTTAATAAAAAAAATCAATACTTTAAGTAAAATAACTCTGTATCCTAAAATATTTTGAAACTAAAGCCAAACATGGTCACATTGTACAGATACAGTTCGTCGTTTGCCGGCATAAGAAATAAAAAAAACTATTGCAGACTTTGCCGCGTATAGCGAATTTCGACTGTCGTTATTAGCGCGTGCATTCTCATATAAACAAATGTTTTTTACTTTTAAATTTCGAACACAATGTCAAATCTCTTACAGCGGCTGGTGTAAATGAGTCTCATATATATCATAAATTCGTAACTGCATGAAATATCTCCTACACTAACCCAATAATTGTTAACACTTATGTTCATGCAAACAGTTTAAAGAAAGGGTTTATTAACAGACTATTATTGGCACAGCTGCTAATGAAAAGTTTACTTTGTTTGTGAAATAGCAAACAATAGTGTGATATGATGTATGATTGAGGTTTGAAGTGATAAAAACGGAAACATCCCAACATACTTATGCACATAATTTATTTACTTCATAAAAAAGGGTGTATTACGTTCAGAAGAAATATAAAGGAATCTTAAAATTTTATAAATGACTCAAATCGGTTGGTGAACATATGCAAAAAAAAAACAAATATTAAAAAAAGAGAGAAAGGAATACTCTTGTTTAAAATTCAAATCAAAACCTGAAATATTAATTTTAATATTATTCAAATAAAAAAAAGGAATATTTGGGAATGCAAACAACACGTGTTAATGGTGAAATATTTTAACTTACAAAAACACACATACCATCACTTAAAAAAAGCAACATTATCAAAAAGTAATGTAAAGCAATTTTTATAGATAATGTTTAGAAATGAATAGTACTTGTAATCATAAGAACACCTTGCCTTGAACTTATTTCTTTTTTTTTAGATAATGGAATGCATGTGTCTTTTTTTGATAACTAAAACGAAAAGGGGTGCTTTATTGTATATAGTTTGTTCAATGTATTCAAGGGGGTTTGTTAAGTTTTTCATAATTACAGAAAACTATACAAACTAGAGTTGTGTTGTCCTTTAAAATTTCTACAAGGGGGTTGGAATTTATAAATTCTGCAACATATGCCTCCTTTTATTTAATTTCTAATTATGTAAAGAAATTTATTTTGTTGTTGTTTTTTTTTTTTTTTTTTTTTGTTTACCAAATATGTTAATGAAAAACTTTTCGTTTGGTATCAGTAACTGCACATTGCTTGTGTGTAGGTATTCATGCTCTGTTGCATCTTTTGGGTGGAAATGTCAGGACTCAAGTGCATAATTAATAATGCCTCTTATGACTGTATCCTTAATAAAACCAAAAAAATATATACGAGTACTTATAATCTAAAATACAAATTCTTAACATTAAAAAATACACTTGAAAATGAATTAAGTAAAGAAATATAAAGTTGAAAGTATTTCTTATTTCTGAAAATAAAATATTTTTTTTTTTTTTAATAAATTATATTTTAATTTCGTTATAGAGGATAAAAGTCTTTGATTCAATACAACTTGAATTTAACTCAAAATTCATTGTTATTATTTTTAAATAGAATAATTCTTAAGGCATGTGCTTTGTAATCAAAAAGAAACCATTGGATTCGTTATGACCTCCACACACACACAGACACATACATGTTTCATTTTATGTTTGTTACTAATAAATTTTTTATAATATTTCTTATAAATCAACTAGAATTTTAAACACTCTCGCTTTATTTAAAAACTATTTAGTTATTGTTTCTAGTTTTATTATACATTTACGTTAATGCTGTCATGTGTTACTTTGATTTATGTTGTATGCACCGTGTAATAAGTGTGTTATATTAACAAAATGTTTTTCTTTTCCAGCATTCGATTTTTCTGTTGAATGTTGAGCATGCGCAATAAATCCTTGTTTTATGACACCTGACAAAATACTCCCCAATAACAGCCGTTCACTATTCTAAAATTTCTTCATCACTTTTATTATTCTCTTTCTTTTTAAATTTATTTCTTTGGTTGGTGTGATACAAACACTTTGTATTCTTTAATGTACTGTCCGTCCATGCCTGGTTGATGCTATAGCTCATTTTTATTGCTTCTCTATTAAAGCCATTTTAATTTCCATCGACAGTTGTTGTAAGAGTTACGCCAGTTTAAATTGTCTAAATGGCAAGAAAGAGGACATGCTTTTAATATGATCTTCATATCATTCACAAGACACTTTAAGAAATGAAAAAAAAACAAAAAATACAAAAATAAAACTAACTGAAGTGTATAAAAAAAAACAAAGAATTGTGACTACAATACTTATGAACAGCACCATATTACATAGAATATCTCGATAGTTGTATTGGATTTTTTTAAATCTTTTTTTCATTTTTATTACATTTAACACGTAAATGTAGTTTAAGGCTCCTGTAAAATCGCTTTTCAATGCATGATTGTAATAAAGTTATAAATCTTGTCAGTTTTCTGTTACTCTTTTTATAGTTTTAAATAACTCATATTAATAGTCATCATCATTTGAAATGCCGTAGGTGTGTTTTCATGGGAGTTTTGTAGATTTTTTCAATTTTTTTTTTAATTTTTATTTTATACTAATGTTTGTTTTTTTTTATTTTTTGTATTTGGCAATAGATGTTTTAATCACTTTTATGATATAAGTTTTGAAAGGATTATGGTTTGTTAAAACATTAAGACAATAAAATTAAAACTTTTAAGCTTCTGTGTGTAAGTAGCTTATATGAGCATAAAGTAGAGTTTATGATTTTAGTTATTAAAATGTTTTTTTTTTATTGCTTAAAACTATTTTATAATAGCGATTACATTTATAGCAATATTTTATAACAGTTTTAAAATGTTTTCACTGCTGTTAAACTCATAAATCACTTTGCAACTATGTTTGTCCATATAAATTTGATTTAATACTTATAAATAAATATTTTTAAAATTCCGCTTTGTTTAAATAACATGAATGATAATTTTTGTGTTGAAATTGGTCATAAAAGCTAGACTTATGAATGTCTTAAAAGCTATTTTATAACAAGATCAAAATTACGGAATAAAGACATTTGTTTGAATAAGAATAAAAAATTTACTAGTTGGACAATCATATGCATTTAGGGAAATATCTTTAAAGTAAAAAAAATATCTTTAAATTATTTTTGTCCAAAATTTGAAGAAGGGTAATGGAATGTGCACAAAATATCAACAATATAAAATAAAATTTTTTTTCAACCGTATTTTACAGTCTCTTGTCTACAAAAAATACAAATTTTTTTCGTTCGAATTATTACGAGGGCTGCTATATATATTTCTGGCCTGGCCATTTTTGTAGTGGAACTTTTCACTTCAATAGTGTTGCCAGTAAAACTACAGGCACACAGCTGATGGTGATGGTGGTAGATAAGATTCAAATTGTGGCCAGATTGTCAACGGGGCTTGCATGATGGCGGATGCTCCGGCTTGGGCTCGCCGTATGGGGTAGAGTTCTTGCCAACCAACCTTAGCTTCTTTTTAGTACTACAAAAAAAAAACATGCCAGTCTAATCTTGCTGCTGTGGATGCAAAAAAAAAACGTTAAAGAAAACTCTATATGGAGCCCGAAGTGAGTATTAAACAAGCAAAAACTAATATTCACACACACAAATAAATGAACGTCTATTATCGTAGCCTTTTAGCACTTCCAGTTGGCTGGTGTTATGCCAACTACATTGCCCTCCCTCTCGGAATTGATAACAATTCTTCCATGGAAACTTCTGATATTTTAGTTGCCCAAGACTTACCTCTGTTACCGCAAGTGCAATCTGACATTTCCATTGGAAAGTTTGTTATTTTTAAGCATAATCGTACTCAAAACGTTTTGACGTACGACCATTATTTGTGTTGTTTACAGTGACTTGAAAAAATTAATATAGAAAAAAATGGAATTAACTCGTGAACATTTTCGTGCCATCATTTTTCACAACTTTCGACGTGGATTATCACGACAAGAGTGCATTGATGAACTTAAATCTTTGTATGGCGATGAAACACCATCCTATAGCACTGTGAAAATTGGTATAATGAATTTAATCGTGGCCGAAGCTCGCTCAAAGACGAATTCCGTGAAGGTCGTCCAAAAACGGATGTTGTACCAGGGAACATTGATGCCGTGCGTGAACTCATAATGCAAGACCGACATTTCTTCCACAGCATACATTCGATACTGCATGAACACCTGGCCGTAAAAAAGGTTTGTTCTCGTTGGATTCCGCACAATTTAAAAGTCGCTCAAAAAAAGGCTCGTGTCGATTGGTGCAAAGAAATGTTGCACAAATACTATTGCGGTGCTTCAAAAGACGTTTATAAGATCGTCACAGGTGACGAATGATGGATCTGTGCGTATGAGCCCGAAACAAAACAACAATCGACCGTGTGGATCTTCAAAGACGAGCAAAATCCAGCGAAAGTTGTTCGTGGAAGAAGCACTTCGAAGCAAATGGTCGCCTGTTTCTTCGGAAAACTGGTCATGTGGCGACTGTTCCGCTTGAACAACGTAGGACGGTCACCGCTGAGTGGTACACTATAATTTGTTTGCCTGAAGTCATCGGAGAAATTCGAAAAACCAGCAAGAGAAGACGAATCATTGTTCACCATGACAATGCGAGCTCTCACACATCGGCTAAAACCAGAGCGTTTTTTACCGGCCAAAACGTCGAATTAATGGGTCATCCGCCGTACAGCCCTGACTTGGCACCTAACGACTTCTTCTTGTTTCCGCACATCAAGAAAAAAATGCGTGGTCAACGATTTTCGTCGCCAGAAGAAGCTGTTGAAGTGTTCAAAAACCATGTTTTACAGGTGCCTCAATCGGAGTGGAAAAAGTGCTTCGACAACTGGTTTGAGCGCATGCAAAAGTGTATAAATCATGCTGGAGAATACTTTGAAAAACAATAAAACCATTTTTGATTAAAAATATTCGCATTTTCACTATTAGGCCAGAAACATATAGAGCAGCCCTCGTACAACCATTTAACGGATTTTAAATAAAAATGCATTTTTAGTTTAGCAACAAGATCCGTTAATATTAAGTTTACTAATATTATTTTAGACAATATTTATACATAAATAACAGAAGCTTCTTCTGCAACTTTAAGGAAATTTCCATCCAGAAGTCCTCATTGGCTTGAATTAGTGAATTCTTATAGACGATATCTCTTGTCCCTTAATAGCTCTTGAGAGAAAGCCAACCCCAAACATTTTCAATTATATTTGGGTCCGGATACTATGGTGGCCAATGAGTAAGAAAATTATATTGGTTTGAAATAAAGCGGAGAAAGCGATTACTTAAATGTGGTTTTAAAAATTTTCTATTTTTCTTTTCTTACTTTATTCAGCTGCGATTTTTTCTTCAGTTGTTTTTTTTGTGTGTGTGTGTTTAGCTTTAGATAATTAAAACTTGACTAGCTTAACTTTTTAAATACTTGCGTGGATGCTAGTATGAGACCAGGTGCTGAAAAAGAAAACTCCGAAAATCCTTTCTTTGTAATTCTTCCCATAGTTTTTTTTTTGTGCAATGGCCCGAGAGGAATATCGATGTTGGCAACCTTGTTCTTAACAAACTTTCCTCTTAAAAAAAAAGAAGTAAATTAGCAGACTTAAGTGAGTTTAGAACCCACGGCCTCTTTCTCATTTTACCAAAGAGTAGCTCTCCACAAAATATTTTTGTTTACCAAGCAAACGGTTTTTAACGTACCGCTGAAGGCCCCGGTAAAATGAGAATTCATTATCTGCTGTTTAAAATACAGGTTTTTCAAAGATCGCAGTTATCGTGGCTATTCAGAAACACGTATTTTTTCCGCTGGAATTTGAACTGACCGAGCAGTCAGTCATCTCAAATAATCCAGTTATCGACGATGTTAAATTGTTTTATTCTCTGAAGCCTTCCGCATTTTTAAAAACGTTTCTGAACTTTTTTACAGCTTATCCTGTATATATTATGAATGCGTATTTATTTCTTCTATTTCATTCCAAAATATTCTCCTGATTAAAATAATTGTTTTGCTGTAAAATTAAGTCCTGTAAGATTTTCCAACAATTTTTGATAGTGTAAAAATTTATAGTTTTTGTTTTTAATACTGCTATAGTGTGAGTGGTACCACTGTAATAATACTTTTTTAAACATTGTGGCAGATGACCGTATTTTCATATTATAATAGCAAAACAAATTAAAGAATAACAACATTTTATTTATTACGTTATTTTTTTTTTAATTCTTAAAAAATACAAACCCACATTTTATCAAAAGGCCAGACTTACATTAACTTAGCGCTTGAATGCTTTCTCTATATCCTCGAGCGTAAAAATGTAACAAACACCTTGCGTAAATTGCTTAAAAGAAATAAAAAATTCAATTTTATTTAAATAATTTAAATTTCAACTCATCTTTCTAATAATAAAATACCACCACCCCACAACAAATAAATGCAGTAAAATTATGCACTTGTTCCTCTTGAGTGACTGTAAACCACTAGAAACTGACAATAGCAACCATATGCCACTTAAAAAAAAGCAACAACCTGATGCCAAAACAACCAGGAAAAACTTTTTGACTTTCTGTCTGCATGTCTGCCTGCCACCCGTATAACCAACAGGATATAAAATGCAAAGTGTTTTCTACTTAATTGAAGGAAAAACAACCCATATTTGGACAGAATAAAAATGTTTAAAGTTATAATGCTCGCGTATGGCACGAGTGACTAATTATTTAAATTATGCATTATTAAGGGTTACAAATGACGAAAATATTTTTGTTTGTTGCAGGCTAAAAAAAAATAGAAAAAATAACTTTACATAAAGAATCGGTCAACCATCAAATAGCTACAGAGACACAAGCCTGACGCCTGTTGTTCAGTGCACAGTTTTCACTTTGTCACTTTAAGCTATTGTTGTTTATTAGTTGTTGTTGATGTGGATATTTATAGGTTTTTGTTACTTTGTTCATCAGTATTTTCACCGCGCACTGCTAACTTTTTTTCTAATTGTCATTAAAGCTCACGATCAAAACATTTAAGTATTTGTTAAACAGAAATGTAAAGTAAACAAATTTTGAAAAGTTCCTTTAAAGAAATATTAATAATTTTTTTTAACAATTTTTTGCAGATAGAAAGATACCAAAAAAGCTGAAAGACTCCCACAATAACAGCTAACTAAATTCAATATAATTCAGATAAAAATTTATTTTTAAATATTCTTGTTAGCCTTTTTTTCTCAAGCTCGGCAGAATTCTAAATCGTAAAAAATAACATAAGAAATTAAATTTTGGTCAAAAAAACAAAAAAAAAAAAAAAAACACGTGAAATTTATATTTCAAAATGATATCAGTCATATGGCCACTGCAACTTTCTTGAGGATGCGCATTTACAACGCGGAACTTTTGGCCATTTTCTGGAGCATTGTAAACGTTTATTATAAAAAACACGAGCAATGCCGGCCATCAAGATGTCTCCTGTGTATTTTCATTTCATTTGTGGCAACTTTATATTTTATTAGCAATCCGGTTAACTGAAAATGCCTCTGGTCGACACAATTATGCGTTTGTACGTTGCACGAATTGATCGGGATAATTTTGCACCGTTATTCAATCGCTAATATATTCATGATTACTTGCCAAACTATACTGACCATAAATATCAAAAGGTTCAAGCTTTATTGTTCTTTTGACAGTTATTTCTATTGGGATTAAAAAACTTTTCTACACACAGAAAAAGGTTAGTAACAATTCGCTTGATACGTTAAAAATTCAATTACTAATATAATAATTTGATGTTTATTATTAATAATTTATAGTCTTCATTTATTTTTTATATTAAAAGCTAACAAATAATATTTGCTTCAAAATGTTAGTTGTAACACCTCTTAGAAAAGTTAACATGACCGATTTGTGTCTTTACTAAAATCTATTCTATTAAATGGAAGATGCAACTAAATTTATTCAGTACATTACTACTGAAAACCAAATTTTGGAAGTAAGAATCATAAAACTCAATTGTATATTCTGAAATCGAAAAATGTTTGACACAATATAAATAAAATTTTTACACATTACAAAAATCAAAAATATTTTAGTTCAAAAAATAAAAAGATTTATTAAAGGTGGTGAAAAGTTCTTCAATATTGGTAAATGGTAAGTTCAAAAATATCTCAGAAAGACATTTATATTTAAAAATAGTTTTATAATATTTAATTTATTTCACAGCGCAAAACGTGCGGTATGGGATAGCAAGTTGAAGAAACTATGCGGAATAGAAGAAATCATGATGTAAAGGAAGAAGATACCTGTATTCAATGGTTCGAATCATGAAATTTGTAATGTATAATCTTATTCCTATAATTTATTATTTAAATAAAAGTAAATATTAAAAAATTATTTTGTTTTATTTAATGCACAATAATATTTTATAATCACCCAAGAATCATTTTTTAAAATAGTTGTGACTGCTATATTTATTTAGTTACTACAACCGAATTCAAGATAATACAAACAACCGACAAAATTCAATTGGCAACAAATTCGGTTCTTATATCGAATTTCTTTTCTCTGTATAGTGTCTCTGCTTTTCGACCAAGAATACATTTTTATCCTTCTTAGGGAAATGTCAAAATGTTTGAATGTGTTTCAAGCTACCATTGAAATACAACAAGGTTGTTGTGATCATTGTGTGACTTAAATTGGCATATAAAAACTGCGATCCATGCTTAAACTAGAGCGTACGCTAGCGTGCCATTCAAGATTTATTTAATTTTTAAATATTTTAAGTTTTTAAAATTAATTACTATTCTAAGTATTTCACCAATAGTTGCCCAAATTAAGTGGCGAAAAAATTTATAATATATATAATTTATAATATATAATATAATATACGTAGTTGCTATTTTTAAATTCATTCTGGAAGAAAAATTATTATAACACTTTTATGAGTTTTTAAAGC
Organism: Gymnosoma rotundatum; assembly: GCA_916610165.2. Lineage (NCBI taxonomy): Eukaryota > Metazoa > Arthropoda > Insecta > Diptera > Tachinidae > Gymnosoma > Gymnosoma rotundatum. The sequence continues at coordinate 119,715,166 of OU744337.1, read as the reverse complement.
ACCCACTGTAATAAGAAGTAAAAATATAAAAAATATATAAAATAAAAATAAAAAGAGAATAACGAGTAATGTTTTCATCTTCGTCTAACCAAATTATTATATTGATTAGTTATGAATATTATCAAGTTATTTGGTTAAATAGATGATGTTTAGAGGTGTCATGTCACAATCCAAGGACATAATGGCCATCAACGTAGAATCGTAACGTCCATGGATGTTATGGATATATTTTATGATATTCTATGTAGAAAAGATGCAACGTTTATATAAATTGGCTTGCAGAAAATCCTTGGTAAGCGAAGCAGGTGTTGGTTATACAATAGAAAAGCAAATTCTTGCGCCCAGCCGTTGACCAACTATCCAGAAAATCTTTGGTTGTTTTTTTAAATGCAGACATTTTGACACTGTTATTAGTGACACTATGTCCATACTTAAACGACGCAATGCGACATAATACCCATGGACATTATCTCACTTTTGAATATGACATAAAGTCCATGGACATTATGTGCTGGACACTATGGCATGCCACCATGTTTATAACGTACACAACCTAATGTAGATAGATGCCAATGATGCTGATGATTGATGCAGCCCTTAATAGATAATTTATGAGTCGTCGATTTTTTTCTTTAGCATAACACTAATTTTTTAATTATACTTGGGATTTTTAATACCATTAAAATTTTATTGGCATTATGTGAAACAATTACAATGCCCAAAAATTTAATTATTATTTAATACCAATGACTTTTTTCGAATTATAATTAATAATGGTAATGAAATTATAACGATATCATTTAATTACTAATTACAATTAAACAATTGTGGTGAAGAAATACAAACCAATGATCACAGAGACTTAAGAAAAAACTATGAATAAAATAAAGAGACCAATATGAAATTGCCATATGGATATGCTTTCCCCGCAGTAATACCTTTCATTTTTTAGTTTAGTTTAAAATAATAAATATTGCATGAGAATATCATGAAATATTTATATTTGAAGGAATCAAACACGAATAAAGTAAATTAAAAAAAGAGACTTTAACCATCTTATAGATAGATCTATATTTCAACTAATATTGATTTTAAGTCAGAGAGCTGTTAAACTTAATGTCTAAAATCTGCAGTTACCGAGTTGTTATACTTACAGAAAACCTAAATACATTTTCATATTTTCTCCTTTTCTTAAGAATTTGAGAACAGATATATTTCACGAAGGTTTTTAATAATAACGGTATTTGAATATATTGAGCCACTATGCTTTAGGGTGTGATTTAGTGTACAAAGACAAGGAATGACGTTTAATAATGGTTATGTTTTGAATCCTTTTAATTATGAGTCAATGGCAATGATTTTTTAAATAATAGTAATGGGAATACTAAAAAAATTATTAGCATTATTTATCATTCAATGCTAATGAATTTGGCAATTAATTAGTTTATTTAATTAAATACTTCCATATATGTTTTTAATACAAATTTTTTATGCAAATTTTTGTTCGGCTATAAAATATAATTTTTATGTTTTTCTTTGTATAGGCAAAATTTCACAAATCTTTTAAAATTAGAGATTTCAAAGGTCGCAGAGATATACTTAGCTTCCAGGTGTGGTATTCTTACTAACAAACATAAACGAAATATTAAGAATGTAACACATTTAAAAAGCTATGAAAAGCAAAACAAAATTCCGAGAGAAAAAAATTTTAATTCAAATAAAATTTCGGCTAAAAGAAAACCCACTTAAAACAAAGAAAACACTGAAATAATTCATTCCTTAACTACACTGCCTTTTGGTTTGTAAAGTGTTAAGTAATCTTATTGTTGTTGGTAGTGATGGTGGTGAGTGATGTCGTAAAGGATCGTGCCAAGTCTAGCATGTCTTATCACAAATTCGTGCATGTCTTTACATTGCTAACGATTAAACAAAGCCAACAACAAAGACTTCTACCACTACAACTCCTACAGCAATTACAACAACAACAATAAGCAAACAAATACACAAAACTATGAGGGTGCTTGGACGCATATTAACTAACTGTTTATAATGTTTTCAATTTTAGGCCTGGTTTATAGGTTTAGACCTTTAAAATATTCGTGTGTTTGGGGTGTTGCCAGCGACATGTGTCTAAGTATATGTTTTGACGTATTTGTTTCTCTATTGTTTTGCAGTACATTTTCACCTTTCTATTTGGCCAAAGGCATGTCAAAGTGACCCCGCTTATGTTGTGTAAGTTAAAGGAATTAAAATTTCTAGGCACAAGGTGGCGGCATTTGACATTCGACTTTAAAAGTTAATTAAAATCCAAAAGTTTTATTAAGGCTGATCTAAAACAGGTACACCAGCTAGAAACATGTTTAAATTTACAAATTAAGTGACATTTTTTTTTCTTGAGGAATTGGAGACGGAAAGGATTAATGTGATAATAATGACAATGTTTCTTACAAGATACATGTGTATGTTTGTATTTTAAATGTCATTGTGCCTCTTGAATTGTAATGAGAAAAGGATAATTTCCTTCTACCGGAAGTGTTTGCTTCCAGAAATGACACTTGCTTAATTCTTTAAACAATACATTATTATTAATATTTTTCTTCTTAAAATGTCTACAAATTAAAATCTGCAAGAAAATAAAGAATATTATTACAATTCGATTTAGAACTGAAAAAAAACATAAAAAAGAAAATAGTTTTCATTTTATATAGCAACTCAAATATCTTGTGATATTTAAGATTTTCTGATTTTAAAGTAAATTTCTTTTTGTGTTTTATTTTCAGAGAGGATATTGTATTTTTAAAAATTCCTTTGATGAACAAGGCACAGTAACTAGAATACGGAAGTAAAAATTTTATTTTTCTTTCCTAGGATTTTGAATTTAAATGTAATTTTTTAAATTTCCAGTTTGATCTCCTTAAAGCGATTAACACAATTTGTCATTTGATACTTTTACTCGTAATGCTTAAATTACTAAAAACAGGTAGACTGGTTAATTGAAAGAAATTTTTGTAAAAAAAAAATGCTTTTTAAGAATGATTAATCAATCGATGATTGAAACAAAGCAAAAACAAATGTACAAGACGAAATACAGAGAGAACAGTAAAGAAATACGTTGGTTTGTGTGTAAATTTCGTCTAACCAAATTAATGTTGATATGAGTTATGAGTATTCTCGTATTCTTATTTACAAAGTTAGTTGGTTAAATAGATGATGTTTATAAAATAAAATACACAACTAAGTTAGATAGATGCGAAGAATGCTGATGAAGGTCGTAGCGGTCCAGAAAGTGCAGCATTTCATTCTGCTATCGTCTAATTTTTCTTGTTTTCTTTGGAAAACGTCCGCATACATTTGTAAATATAAATTTTCTTTCTAAAAAAGATATTCAGAAATTAAAAATAAAATGAACTTAAGCCAAAATAACTTCTATTCAAAAAATGCGTTTGTAATCAAAGAGCATTAGGTGAGAAAATTCATGTCACTATTTGGGTTCTTGTAATCTGACTAATAAAAGCTAATTGGCGTATTTCAAATTGGATTGCACATAAAATTCGTTACGATATTCATTGATACTTTTTTTTAAACAAAAATCTTGTCTTGGCTGCTATTATGTCAAAAAATGTTTTATATATCTTTTTGTGATAATGGCTGCCGAAGTTTTCTCACTGATACCGTTACTAGTACAGATGTTGGGTTAATACTTAAAAAAAGCAATTCCAATAACCGAAATAAATCTAGTGTGGCTTAAGTTCAATTTTACTAATTTTATAAATTATTTTAGGAAAGAAAAATTATTTTCGTATATATGCGGACTAAGCTAAAGTTTTTTTAAATTCATTTGTTATAATATCAAAACAGTTTAACTTATAATTTGTTAAATATTTTACAAAATCCAGTATCCAATCCACTTGATGTTTTTTTATTCTCTATCGCCCCATATTTTTATGTGTTTTTTTTTTTTTTAATGGAGTTAAATCGTCTACTAGATTTGTTTTATATGGCATTGAAAATTTAGAGGCAGGCGTGGTGTTTTGGCCATTGTCTCCAAGGACATGCTACGGTCTTGCTGGTTTTTAATAGACAATATTTCGAAACTATGTCTGATCGATTGGCGTATTTAAATTTTCTCTAGCTTATCTTGTGTCTTCGCAAAGTTGATTTCAACCAGAACACAGACAGATGAACATCGTTCAATCGACTTTTCTATGCATAAGAACTCAGAATATAGATATTGTAGAAATTACAAATGGAATGATAAACTTTTCAAACTTTTTGTGGTGAAGGGTATAAAATGAAGAATTTTTGTTTATCCGATATGGTTTCACTTATACTGAAAGGATTTCTTTTGAATGAACTTATGTACTGTCATATTCATCTAAGGAAATGAGAATTTAAGATTTTTTAATTTCAGTTGAAGAATTTTAACACTAAAATTGTTGCAGAAAAATTATTTAATGTTGCGATATACGCAAAATGTTCAACATTCTTAAATTTACTCATATCCGAGTCGCATTCTGTTTGTTAGAAATATAACAAAGTAATAGAAGAGTTACTTCCACAACTAAAAATTTGCTTAATTTATATCATGGTATTGCGCATACATCATTTGATTTAAGTGTGAAAAATATGTATGGAATTATTTAGAACCAGATTATATGTTAATTATTTAAAATCATGTTTTTCAAACAAATAAAATTCACCTAGACAATTTAATAAAATAATATTTTAGTCCCCATTAAATTCTCGTAGATTTTATATCACATCGAAGATTGACTGTGAACTCCGGCTGGGTCCGGATGAGAGAGGAAGACATCTAAAGGTTACACTGCCTTTATTCCCGCACACAGGAGTATTTAAGATAACTAAACGGAGGATGAACTCACAAGTGTCTGTTCTAGCCTTTACCTGATATAAAATTCTTCCTTAAAAAATTAATTGTTGTAAATTGAAGACCTTGGGGGTTACTCTCTATTGCGATGCGAAAGAAAAATGGCACGTAATCAAACAACTGGTACCCTCTATTGCGTTTTCGTATTTTCTTTCGCATTTAATTTTATTCTCTTTCGCAAATATGGTATCACTGCACTCGGTAATACGAAAGCTTATGTCAGAATCGTTCGTTATACGCAAATATCTTGCGCTAACAAATTATCAAACGCAACGGTAAAGAATCATGTAAGTAAGCATAAATAAAATTTTATATTTATATCTAAATTTTAATTTTTTTTAGGAAAATGCCAAAAAGGTTACAGACTCGGCAACGGCAGTTCGAAATTTGATTTTATAATGCAGCACAGCGGTTTGGCCAAGGGACAATTGCAGTGCGGGAATGCCAAACAACGCGTCAAAAAACTGACGGACGGCCTTAATTATAATGGACTTCCTATAAGAGATGAAGAGGGTAGGAAACAAGTAATGTATTTTGATAAATATGAAACTTACGCAGTATAAATATTTATTTATTCGAAAGAACAAGGTAAGCATTTCTAGTAAGGGTGGTTGGATTCACAATATTGCATTGCACGATGAAGGAGTAGATAATCAAATGCTTTGGCGCAAGTATAAATGCTACCCAACATGTTACAGCAAACAAAAAGCCTGCAGAAGAAGTTTTGCTATATTCGCAAAATGGAAATTACTTTTTAAATGTTATGTTCATTTTCCGTCTCCATCCATAATGCCACTGAATCCATCACTATTTTTTATTTTTTAATAAAAAAAACACACAAAATTATAACATTTTGTTCGTCAAAGATCTTTTTGTAATCTACATTAAATGTTTGTAATTAATAATATTTTGCATTGGACGCGAAGCTTTATGTATTATTTAATAAAATAAATGTTTTTGTTTACAAATTTTGACATTTCATTTTGTCATTCTTCTCTATTGTTTATTTTGTTTTGTCAGAGTTGCTTCTTTTTCAAATTATTTTGCGAAAGCGTTTGCGTAAATATTACAGAGTATCAAATTGTACTCTTGTCGCATCTACTTATCGCATCGAACTTGCTTTCGCATCGCAATAGAGAGTAACCCCCCTTACCTTTTGGCTTAAAGCAGATGAAAAACCGACAATACCTACCAATTCAAAGAATATGAGTCACAACTAATTTATCCGAGTTATATTTAAAGAACGAAATATCAGTTATATTTTACATTGAAGAATCTGTTGTGGCGAAGAGGAACAGAAAATAATGAAAAGGCTTCAGCCTTCAGAAACTTTAAAATAAAACTCGTCCAATCTACACATAGCAGTAAGTACGAAGTGTATTTTTTGTTAATTAAATAAAATAAACTAAATACTTAATTTGCGAGTTAACATGAAAACACGATCTTCAAAATTAATCATTCCGGATTAAAGATTTTTATTTTATTAAAAGACCATAATAGTAGCTCTCGTACCTTTCATTTACTGAATATTCGTTTGCCTTCAACTGCTGAGTCAGTGAGATCCTATGAGTGCAAAATTCTCATCTGCAGGATGTGTTAAATATTATGATTTTCAAATAGATAGCGAGTCGACGTTCTTAGATTGAATTGCACTTAATAGATTATAGTTCCAGTATTCACCTTAATATGAACAAAATGAAGTTATAGTCCAGTATAGCTGAAGTTACTTTCTTTTTGATCTGCCGAGGCATGTTGCGAACTTACAATTAATTCTCAGAGAGAAATAAATCAATCAGTGTCAAAATTACATGGAATTAAAACAAAAAATACTTGGGATTTCCTGCTATATAATTTAAAACTTCACTACCTCTAAGGCTTGTCTGTGTAATGGACAAAGCTGCAGCTGTGACTTGCTAAAGGAAGATATAATTTTTCAATCGTTAGTATTGAATACGAGTGAGATTTGGCATTAGGCGGCTTCCACTTCCAACTAACCAAACTATTTTAGTTTTATATTTTATTTAAACTCTGTTTGTGTGTAATAAGAATGCTGATTTAGTTCCAATTAACAAAAATTAAAAAACAAGTTCTTATTTATTTCATGTACATAAACAATATAATGAAAATTAATTTCCTACAACATAAGAAGTACCGATTTTTTCCTCGAAATATCTTTTAAAAATAAACAAAAATAACAATATTTAAATTTACTCTTCCGACATGTCGTTTTTCCCTCATTTTTAACCATTCAATTACAATCAACAGTAGTTGCTGGAATATTTATTTATTAATACCTTCGATTTGTAATTAATATATTGCTTAAATATGCTAATTATATGTAAAGTAGCAACACGCTAACACGCGACAAAGATCGTTGCCATTGAAAAAACTCTAATTATTTATTTATGAAACGTTTTAGACTTAATTTGTTTTAACAAAGCCCAAGACAAACGTGATTGTAACATTAAACCCTTTTAGCTTTTTTATATTCATTATTCTTCTTTATTTACCGCATAACGTGTGCACATCCATTAAACTTTTATATTTAAAATCATTGATTATTTTCGACAAAGAAAGCTGTCTCCAATTGAGTTCGGCTTTCAAAATTAGAATTTTATTACTTGCTTCGAAATTGTACAATGAATAAGTTTTCCGCCAACTATTCATGTGTTTAATGCAGCCGCATTTTGTGTTATTAATCGCACTTTGATTATCGTGCATTTAAAATCCAATTGTAGTCAATAAACAATTGTTGACAAAATATAAAAAAAACACACAGAAAAAGAAATGTGATAAAAAAACTAATCGGGATTTGTTTGATTAAATAAAAATCTACGTGTTTTAGTCTGGAATTTCTGGCGCATATGTTTCCTGTGTCTCGAAGCGTTTTCTTTGTTTCTTTCTCAAATGCAACCGGAAATTCCTTTAAGTAGTTTTTTTATTCGTTTTTTACAATTTGTATTTTGAGACGTGCTTTAGAATTTCTATATGCCATTGAATTAAAATCTTTGAATGTCATTGCTCTTATTTTTTTTTTTTTTTTGTTCTACTACGTTGATAGTTTATTTTTTTAGGGATTAAATCTTTAGCCATTCAAAAAACGTTTTTTATCATTCATTATAGTATTTATGTAGAGCAAGTGCATACACTGTACTGGATTTGTTTGTTTTGTAAAATAAAAATGATTTTTACATTCAATTGTGTTTATTTTAATGTTGTAGAAAACATTACTTTTGAAAATAAAAAGGATACACCTGCTTCCTTAGAAATTAGAGGGTTTTTTTTTATTAAGTTCATTGAACTTTTTTTAATGACCGACATTATATCCTATGCTTTACAAGCGTAATGGTAAAAAAAAGACTCTTGATAAGCTTTCTATTCAATTTATTCTGCATTTTTTGGGCCAGTGAATAATTTTTTATACTTGTTTTTTTAAACATTTTTATTGAACCTTGAATTTTTTTACCTTTAAATAGTTTAATTAATTTTCAGAATGAGATTTAATTAAATCTTTAATTGATTCAATTATATAATTAATTGAATAATTAACACAAAATTTTCTCATTATATAATAAGTTGAAACATTTACGTCTTTCTTTAAAAAAAATAATACTTTTCTAGCCAAATAAAAAAAATTTGTATAAATGCAAAAAAATGTTCTGTGAATATAATATTTATAGTAAATGAATTTTAGCCAGTGTTGGGAAAAAAATCATTAGGATGAAAAATTCGAAATCTTGAAATTCTCCGATTTTTAGAGATTTACTTTTTTCGACTTTGAAGTGTAAAAAAATTTAATTTTTAATTGTATTATTAAAAATTGAATAACAAAAATACTTAAATACGAGTATACTTCAATATGAAAGTTTATTATTTCGAATCTTTTTTATGTTAATTTATTTTAGTTGTGCTTGATTCCTTCAAATATAATATTTCGTGATATTCTCATTAAATATTTATTATATTAAATTAAATTAAAAAATGAAATATATTACAGCGGAGAATGCATATCCATATGGCCATTTCGCTACAGCTCATTAGTGGTTTCTATCCAAATTTTTTATAGAAAACTTCATCGAATTAATAAAGCAAAATTTTTCTATCTTAAAATTTTTATGGCCATCGATTTTTGTATTCTTGAGACGTTGTTCATTAAATTCCAATTTATCCGGCCGTTCATAAACCAAAAAAAAATATAACGCATTAAACCTTGATTTTTAGGAGCCATAGGACCAATATAAGGACAATAAACGTTTCCTTCGTCTACATCCTTGCCAGGTACATTAATCACCAGCCAATGTAGGAATTCTCTCCATATGGGATTAGCAGACCAATCAATTTTAGGTGTTTCTTTAGTTTGAGTAGGGGTCAACGCTTTGCCATCGCCAGCAGTTAAACCATTTTCCAATTTTATCTTAAAGCAAATTTAAAAATAATTTCAAAAATAAAATTATTATCTGCCTCAGAAAATAAAGTAGATAAGACTTGTTTTTTTTTATTATAAAATAAAAATTAGTTTCTATTTTTGAACCTTTAATTTGGTGTTGCAAATAATACACCCGGTATTATTTTTGTATCCCTTAAATGCTTCTCCAAATCACTGTCTGTCAAGAGCAATAATAATAATGATGTTTTTAAAAACATTTTTTCTTTAAGTTTTGAAGTGAAGATTTTAACACTATATTCTTCTGTTAGCGTTTCAAAACTGTTGTATTTATGTAAGCACAAAGATAATAAAAATAATATTTTTTATGTTAATTATTTATAATAAATAGTTTGTTTATTCGCTTAAATTTTATTAATTTAAACAAATTATCCAACAATTTCTTGCATTGTATGTCAGCAACAATTGTTAAACAAAATTTTATTAAAAAATTTCAAACATAAAATGCTATACAGAGAAAAGAAATTCGTTATAAGAACCCGATTTGTTGCCAATTGAATTTTGTCGGTTGTGTGTATTATCTTGAATTCGGTTGTAGTAACTAAATAAATATAGCAGTCACAACTATTTTAAAAAATGATTCTTGGGCGATTATAAAATATTATTGTGAATTAAATAAAACGAAATAATTTTTTAGAATTTACTTTTATTTTAATAATAAATTATAGAAATAAGATTATACATTATCATACATTTCATGATTCGAACCATTTAATGCAGCTATCTTCTTCCTTTACATCATGATTTCTTCTTTTCCACATAGTTTCTTCAACTTGCTATCCCATACCGCACATTTTGTGCTGCGAAATAAATTAAATATTATAAAATTATTTTTATATGTAATGTGTACAAATTTTATTTACATATATTGTGTGAAACATTTGTCGATTTGAGAATATACAATTGAGTTTTATGATTCTTACTTCCAAAATTTGTTTTTCAGTAGTAATGTACTGAATAAGTTTAGTTGCATCTTCCATTTAATAGAATAGATTTTAGTAAGGGCACAAATCGCTCATGTTAACTTTTCTAAGAGGTGTTACAACTAACATTTTGAAGCAAATATAATTTGTTAGCTTTTAATATAAAAAATAAATCCAGACTATAAATTATTAATAATAAATATCAAATTATTATATTAGTAATTGAATTTTTAACGTATCAAGCGAATTGTTACCAATCTTTTTTCTGTGTGTAGAAAATGTATTTGAATAAAATTTAAAAGCACTTTACAAACTTTGTATTGAAAGCTTTACAGGCTTCTATATTTACATATATAAAAATATTAGAAATGAATGACTGTTTCAAGTAACAACCCTTTAGTGCTGCTTTTATATTTCAGATAAACATTTCGTCAAGAATATTTTTAAAGAGAACAATTAAAAAAACTGCGTGCTTTTTTTTACAAATTTGCTAGATAAATTGTTCGTCTGGAATCCAAAAGAAGCACTTTAAGTTTTTTGTCTGAAACTCAAAACTTTATCGTATGGGAGCTGGCAATGACTTCTCTAAGCCATTTTTTGGCCACAGGAAAATATAGTGTGTTTTTTATAGTCCAAATGGAACTGACGAAAACGTTAGCTGTCAAATGAACTGTCGTATTGCGCTCACCTTTTGTCATTTATGATCTCTGTATACTGGCAATTACTTATAAATAGATTGACGCTGGAACAAAGCCACCAAATTACAAAATAAAATTGGAAAATTGGTCATTGGTTAGCGTAACTTATAAACGCAAGTTCGTGTTCAAAGTTCACTTTTTTAAAAGAGAAGTAGCACTTCAGGCAACAGCACCTATTTATTTATTTATCTTTGCAACTGTGCTACATTCTTTTAGGAAAGGGATTGATGAGGTAACAGGTGGTGAAAGGAGAAGGTTTTTCTACTTTGAACCCGAATATGCTTTGAGAAATTATAGATGACGGAGGCTGGGTGTTGTAATGTAAAATCTAAATATGTATTTATAGCCTTAAACAGAAAAAAAATATTTTTATTTTTGGCTACCGCAGGGATTGAACACTGGACAACCAGATTTGTAGTCAAGGTGATTACTACCATGACTACACACAGAAAAAAGATTGGTAAAAATTCGCTTGATATGATAAAAATTCAATTACTATTATAATAATTTGAATTTTATTATTGATAATTTATTATCTTGATTTATTTTTTATAGTAGAAGCTAACAAATGATATTTCCCCCTAAATGTTAGTTGCAACACCTCTTAAAAAAGTTAACCTGATCGATTTATGTCTTTACTAAAACTTATTCTATCAAGTGGAAGATACAACTAAACTTATTCAGCACATTCTAATGGAAACCACTCGAAAAACTCGATTGTATATTCTGAAATCGAAAAATCTTTGACATAATAAAAATAAAATTTGTACACATGACAATAAATTTTCAACAATATTTCAGTTGAAAAAATACAAAGATTTATTAGAAGTGGCGAAAAGTTCCTCAATGATGTTGAAGAGTAAGTTCAAAATTATCTTAGAAAGCCATTTATAATTAAAAATAATATTAAAATGTTTAATACACTTCCTAGCGAAATTACGTTCGGTATGGGGTGGCAAGTTGAAGAAACTGTGAAAAGGGAGAAATCAAGATGTAAAGCAAAGCGAAGGCCAAATTCAATGGTTCGAATCATGAAATTTATAATCTTATTCCTATAATTTATTTTTAAAATAAAAGTAAATATTAAAATATTTAATTGTTTTATTTAATTCACAATAATATTTTATAATCACCCAAGAATCATTTTTTAAAATAGTTGTGACTGCTGCATTTATTCAGTTATTACAACCGAATTCAAGATAATACACACAACCGACAAAATTCGATTGGCAACAAATTCGGTTCTTATAACGAATTTGTTTTCTCTGTGTACAGCTTTACGGGTTTGTTAATAAGCGAATTGGTCACATTTTGAAATTTATTTCTTCAAATCTGAAGCCAGAGCTTGCAGTACGGTCTACGGAGATGTAGATCGTTACTGTACGATTATCAATAATTTTTTGGTTGAGTGTGTGGACGACATTGATTCGAATAAGATGTGGTTGCAACTTGATATCGCTGCGTAACATACGATGACTGCAACTATCGACTTCTTGAAACCAACATTTGGTGATAATTTAATTTGAAAGTTGCGCGATTTGACACTTCTCGGTTATATTCCGAGAGGCCACTTGTACTGATATACTATCAACAATTGACACATTTTAAGTTACGACTGGTCATGTTATTTGTGACATACGACAGCATCATTGGACCTTATTTCTTAAAAAATAAGCACGGAGCTCTCTTTGCGGTCAAAGAATTTCATTACCGCACCAAGCAATGATTGTTTGTTTGAAAATATGGAGCAAGGTGTGGTTTTAACAGAATAGCGCTACGTGTCATATGGCGATGGCACCCATCTACTTAAAAAAATTCGAATTTGTTGAAAAGTTGATTTCTAAATTTCAGCTGTCGTCAAGAACGGCGTCGGTGATCATATGCCTGAAGTCAAGTTAAAATTCCGAATAATAAAATTTGCAAAAAAACGACAACAAAAGAGATTTCAGCTATCTGACTATATGTATTTATGTCTGGCTACAAACGTCAAGTTACATTTACTATTGGGATACTCTTTATTTTCCAAATCCAAATTTTGTACTTGTTATGGCGGTCTTAAAAACACAGTTTCTCTGTAAATTTAAATCGTCTGCCTACAACTGTCCAACAGTTTTACCATATACATCAAATATAGTGGCACCTTAAGATTGCAAATTAAATTGAATACTTGGTGTTATAGCAGACATTGCAATACAGGTTCCTTTTAAATTTCCGCTGTCTATCTATAACGGCTTAAAAGTTTGGCCACATACACCACCTATTGGGACACTCTTTAATTTCCAAATCCGAATTTTATAGTGGTTGTTTTAGCAGACTAAGCAATACAGGTTGTTTATAAATTTTATCCGTCTGTCTACAACTATTCAATAATATGGCCATATACTTCTAATTAAATGATCTATTGGGGCACCCTTTATTTTATAATTTTGAATATTTCTACTTGTTATTGTAACGATCATAGAAATAGACATAATGGGATTGTATATAATGGGTAGAAAGATACGCGCATATACATAGGTCAGTTTACGTCACTTATGGGGACAACCTTTATTTTTTAGTGGCGCAATATATGGTTTATAGGAAGGGGGAGACTCTATATTTTTTAAAATTTCTGAACCGTTTTAAAACGAGACCAATCTGTAAAAGAAAACATTTTCAAAATCGTTACAGAAGTTGCTAAGACAAACTAATAACCTCCTTCTTTTTTTAAGTCGGATAAAAACTGGTTTTGCTTAAATTTAATTGTTGTACTATTTTACAACTTATAGTTCTTGGACTTAAAAAACATTATGCTTCAGGTAAAAAGAACTGACATGCCATATTGCAACATATAACCTTTGTTTCGAAAAAACGTGGCCCAAATAAGTGTCCAGTTTAAAAGCAGTGAGTAGGTTGAGTAGGTTCTGTGAACTGCAAATGGGAAAATTTTACCTCTTAGCAAAGCGATCAAAGTAAACATATAATTCATCACTTAGCACTCACTGTATATAATCGACTTGCTCACTACGTTTTTATACAGTTTTAAAATTTGTCTGCTTAGTTATTTTTAATTTTGAATATTGCATCAATTTCGTCAAATCCCTTAATTTTTTTCTTCCCAACTGTCAAATTGTTAAAAATCTATCTTAACGATTTGTAATAAATTTGACTGATTTCACTTTCCTTTGTGTTTAAATAAAAGACTTTACTTTAATATAAATATATTAATAAACATTAATTATTGTTAATGTACATATTTATTACACAAAAAATTGGATTAAGAAAATCACGATTTTTGTTTGTAAGAAAAGGGTTGCGTGGGAATATAATTTGCGTGCCAATCGAGAGTTTTTGTTAAGTTTTTTTTAAGCTTCATAGTTGTTAAGAAGCTGAAAATTAAGACAATAAAATATAATACAACCTTGTTTATGAAGACCTAATTTACAGGTAGAAATAAGCAAAAATAAAAACAAAAATCTGATGAACACAGAAAAAATAGCCATCACAATGACTCCAAAAGAAGCCAAAATTTTAAAACTAGTTTTAAATAGACAAAAGACAACTGCAATAAATTGACAAAAAACACGATTAAACATGAAATATCATGATCATCTTTTGAAAGGTATTTTATGTTTTATTTTATTTATTTTTTCATTTTTTTCGAGACAACAAAAATAGTGAAATAAGTTATAATTTCTTAGAATTATAAATACGATTGCCAAACATTTAAACATTTTTTTATGAAAATTTGTCTGTTTGCAACTGAACAAATTTGCTAAGAATATTTCGCAGCAACAATAGTTTCACACGCTTGTAAAAAGAAGTTGTACACTTTCGAGAATTATTTCATATCCACTGGGAATTTATTTATAACAATGCAGTATTGAAATTTTAAAGATGTGAAAATTTTTGGCTGCCCTGGACATAAAGTAAGAAAAATAAAAGAGTTTAATATAACAGTACAGAACAGCAGCGTAACATAGATCAATAAATGAAATGAAATTTTAATACGTTTCATGTTTATTTTTTTAGTTTTATTACGCATTTTCAAGTCCTTCTTGAGGCTACGTCTCTGCTGTCTGCTCATAAGATACCTGTTTCATGATTTCATGATTTTTTTTCTTCACTGTCATGTATACGCAAAATAAACTACCTGTCTGATTGAAATATTTTTGGTCCTTTTTTTTCTTTATACCGTGTCAAATTATACTCACAAGCAAAGTAGGCTACAAAAAAATAAAATAATTTGAAAAAAAATACATATAATTTTGTCTTGAAGCAACAAGTGAATGACAGGATAACCATCCTTTTTTGCAAACCTTACATTTTACTTTGGTCTTTTGTTGCTGGTTGTTTCTCTATACGTTTTTATTCCCTGCACGTTTATTTCAGTTGTTTTCAGTGTGTCTGTGTTTATGTGTTTTCAATTTAATTTATTTTTCAAACAAAATTGTTTTTTTTTTTTTTTTTTTTTTCTTCTTAAATCTTCTTTTGTTTAGCCGAATCTACTCAATACAATATCCTCAATGAGTTAAGTGTAAGGGTACTGCCAACAACTAAACTAAACGAACTAAAAGATGGACAGACATTCAAACCCGCATTTCATTTCAATAAATTCACATGATCTGTGCGTTTGCATTGCATCAGGTTCATTTTTAACTAACAGGTCGTTTTTGAAACATTGTTGGTGAGTTTTCGAACAACAATTTACGTGTTTCATTGTTAAGAATTTATAAATTGTCTGTTTATGATAGGGCGTACATCCGTTTAAGTTTTTTTTCTTTTGAATTTTGTGAGAACAAGTGCACAGTTTGTGGTAAATTATTTAGCTGCCTCCAAAAATTTTGTATATAGATTTTATGTTAGAAATGTTTTCGCATTAATTCTTTAACTGTCAATAAATTTTAAACTAACGAATAATTAAAGAAATAATATTGATATTAAATTTATATTCAGCTTAGAATGCTTTAATTTTTTCAAAGTATCTTATTTGCTTTTTGGAAATTTTTTTTTTGTGGGTTCCAGCAATTAAATCTTTAAGAACGTTAGAACTTACAAAAAGGTAAATGTCAAACGCACTGTAATACTAAGATCACTTTTAGCAATTATGATCAGTATACTCTGGCAAATCATTATCATTGCTTGAACAACGCTACTAAATTTTCCAGTCATCAATTCGGTTGGAAAGTGATTTTTGGCTTAATAAATTTATTAATAAACAAAATTGATTCATATGTAGGAAAGCTAATCTACAGCAGAGAGTGCTTGCCCATTAGATCCAGAAAAGTAGTTCGTTTGTTATACTATAAAGAAAATCCTTGCGCCCGGCCGAAGTCCAATTATGCAGAAGCAGTTGCTGTGTTACGTGCAGACATTATAACAATTTAATAAGTGACACTATATCCATTTGAGATGAGCGAT
The DNA here is from genome assembly GCA_916610165.2 of Gymnosoma rotundatum. NCBI lineage: Eukaryota > Metazoa > Arthropoda > Insecta > Diptera > Tachinidae > Gymnosoma > Gymnosoma rotundatum. The sequence goes on along the minus strand of OU744337.1, from coordinate 119,698,813 downwards.
ATTTCAGTACCTGTGATTAAAGCACTGTGAATAAAAAGTCACTGGTCACTACCGTGACTAACTTCATCACGTAAAAATTCCGTTCTTTTATAATTGTACACGTACAAACTTAAATTTAATATTACTTTGTGCGAAAAATATTAGTACTTTTGAATGTATTTGTTTTTTGACAAAATATTTATTCCAACTGAATAAAAATCATTACGGATATTTTTGTTTCTATTATATTTTATTTTTATTTCCTGCTTCCAACGGTGTGGAGAACTATTGAGAAAAATAATAATAAAAAAAATAATAAAATAATAATTTACTTTAATCGTGCTTAAAATATTTATTATTAAAAAATACAAAATGAAATGTAGTACTGTGGGCAAAGCATATCTATATCGCCATTTCGCTACTGCTCATATAGCTCATCAGTGGATTAGTGTTTTCGTGTAAAACGTTTGCGAGTTTTTACTGTCTTTTTGTTTAGTTGATTCAATGAAATTCTTGAAGTTCTTATTTAATCAATTTTTCTTCTCATAAAGAGCTTCATGAGCAGTAGCGAAATGGCGATATAGATATGCTTCCCCCAAAGTAATACATTTCATTTCGTATTTTTTAAAAATAAATGAGAAAAAGAATATCATGATATATTTATATTTGAAGGAATCAAACACGATTAAAATAAATTAACGTAAGAAAGATTCTAAATACTCGTAATAATACGAGGGCTGCTCTATATATTTCTGGCCTAATAGTGAAAATGCGAACATTTATAATCAAAAATGGTTTTATTGTTTTTCAAAGTATTCACCAGCATGATTTATACACTTTTGCATGCGCTCAAACCAGTTGTCGAAGCACTTTTTCCACTCCGATTGAGACACCTCTAAAACATGGTTTTTGAACACCTCAACAGCTTCTTCTGGCGACGAAAATCGTTGACCATGCATTTTTTTCTTGATGTGCGGAAACAAGAAGAAGTCATTAGGTGCCAAGTCAGGGCTGTACGGCGGATGACCAATTAATTCGACGTTTTTGCCGGTCAAAAACGCTCTGGTTTGAGCCGATGTGTGAAAGCTCGCATTGTCATGGTGAACAATGATTCGTCTTCTCTTGTTAGTTTTTCGAATTTCTCCGATGACTTCAGGCAAACAAATTGTAGTGTACCACTCAGAAGTGACCGTCCTACGTTGCTCAAGCGGAACAGTCGCCACATGACCAGTTTTGCCGAAGAAACAGGCGACCATTTGCTTCGAAGTGCTTCTTCCACGAACAACTTTCGTTGGATTTTGCTCGTCTTTGAAGACCCACACGGTAGATTGTTGTTTCCTTTCGGGCTCGTCGCATAGATCCATGATTCGTCACCTGTGACGATCTTATAAACGCCTGTTGAAGCACTGCAATCGTATTTTTGCAACATTTCTTTGCACCAATCGACACGAGCCTTTTTTTGAGCGACTTTCAAATTGTGCGGGATCCAACGAAAACAAACCTTTTTTACGGCCAGGTGTTCATGCAGTATCGAATGTATGCTGGTGGAAGAAATGTCCAAGGATGTCTCTATCCCTCGGTATGTCGCATGTCGATCTTGCATTATGAGTTCACGCACGGCATCAATGTTCTCCGGCATAACAGCCGTTTTTGGACGACCTTCACGGAATTCGTCTTTGTGCGAGCTTCGGCCACGATTAAATTCATTATACCAATTTCTCACAGTGCTATAGGATGGCGCTTCATCGCCATACAAAGATTTAAGTTCATCAACGCACTCTTGTCGTGATAATCCACGTCGAAAGTTGTGAAAAATGATGGCACGAAAATGTTCACGAGTTAATTCCATTTTTTTCTGTATTAATTTTTTCAAGTCACTGTTAACAACACAAATAATGGTCGTACGTCAAAACGTTTTGAGTACGATTATGCTTAAAAATGACAAACTTTCCAATGGAAATGTCAGATTGCACTTAGCAGCACTCAGTGTTGCCAGGCCAGAAATATATATAGCAGCCCTCGTAAATTTTCATTATAATAAATAATATTTTTAGTTCAAAACTGACCAAGTGCTTAAAAAAATAAAAAATAAGATGAGTACTTTTGATTATTTCATTCTTTCATAAGTTAAAGCAGCTTCATTGTTCTTTAGTTTATTCTAGCTTTTACTAATTAACAGCAGCTTCTGTCTTCCAAACTTCACGCTAACAAAAAATACACATGTGTCTTTTTTTATTTCAACCTATATGCCACCGTTCTTTTTATTCGCTACATACGGCCAACAACGCCCGAAAAAGTGGCCCAGAATTAGACATCCACATACGGTTCAACAAGAACAGCCGTGGTGCTAACATTCCCTAATTCATTTTCATGTATAAAATTGTTTTATTAAAGTTTAAGTTTTTGTCGTCTTTTTTAACAATTTGATATTCTAACCTACTTAAACTGCGGTTTACTTCCTGTGATTTAAGTAAATTTGTTAACGTAAAGGAAATAGCTGTTTTTAGCCAATCAACGGGATATTACTTTGAATTGTCTGGATCTATTTAAAAGTACTACTTCTATTTTCCAGTCTTATACACGAACTAATATTAAATACGTATATAAATTAAATAATTTTAATATTTATAATAAATTATTAATCGAACTGCTTTAGGATTAGTTATAATTAAATGAATAAATACTAATCTGGCTTAAGTTCAAGTATATTGGAATTATTAAATTTATTTATTAAAGAAAAGGAGAAAAACTAATATGGATCTTAATCTAAATAAAAGTAAATATATGTGCTTTACTAAAAGGCATCCGAAACATGATAAAATTTTAAAGGCTATCGGCTGGTACTGGTTAATAAAATCCTAGATCTTGAAGTATTACTGGGCACTAAACTCAATTTTATTCCACACGTTAATATGACACCAAATAAACCTAGAAAGGTTTTATAAAATGTTGGGCTGAAAACTTTAATTACATTTATCTGCTCTTGGTTTTGTATGTTGCAAACCACGTCTAATTAATCAACTAATCTTAAAAATAAGAATATGAAAAATATTTATAATAAATTAATATTAATTCCGAAAAATAATTTTTTTTCAAATGAATTAAAATTGATTTTAGCAAAAGTATTTTTTTTAATATCTAAAAATCTTTTTTAGAAAGACATATTAATTTTCAAATATATGCGGAGGTTTTTCAAAGAAAACAAGAAGAATTAGGCACCAGCAAAATGTAATGCTGCATTTTCGCAACCGCTCCATCCTTCATCAGCATTCTTCGCATTTGTCTTCCTTAGATTGTTCACATGGTAAACATCATATATTTAACCAACTAATTTTGTAAATAAGAAAACGAGGAGTATTCATATCCATAATAATTGGTTAGACGAAATTTACACACAAACTAAAGTATATCTTCACTTATCTCTCTGTATATTTGTTATGCTTTGTACCAACCAACGATCGATTCCTCACAATACTATAGATGCTGCATCAGTATCATATTTATTGTTAGGAGTTAAGCATAAATGTACATGCACTGTGCCGTGCGTTTTTTTTTTTAGTTTAATTTAATTTTTTATGAAATAAGGAGTTAAACTGTAAATATTAAAAATGAATTAAAATTGACTTTGGCTTAAGTTCATTTTTTAATTTTTAAAGACCTTGTTGTAGGTTGAAATAACAAAAATAAAAATTGCATTTGTGGCTAAACCGACGGTTGGCAGAAAGCAAAAAATAAATAAATGTGACATTCTTCCTACGTCTAATTTTTCTTGCTTTTTTGAAAAAACTCAGCATACATATGCAAATTAATTTTTACTTTTTAAAAAGTTCAAAAATAAAATTTTAGAGTGTTTTAAATTTTCATATTTACAAATATTTGTTTTTATTTACACAAGCAATTGCATTTAATGACTTCTATGATGAGTATCATTAAAATCCAGGGATTTTTCGAATATAGTAATTTTAAAAACCAAACTCGTATAACTTTTATTAAATCAAATATCCTTTCTGTGTTGTTCACTGATACCTTAATAAATCTGTTTTTTATTTAATATTCAGTGACTTGACAAAATCTACGCACTAAAACTAAACATGATTGATGACCATTATTTCGAAAAAAAATCTCCACCTGCTGACAGCTTAAAATTATAAAACAAAACAAAAATTCAAAAGAAAAAAAACACTTGTTTTAACACTAATAACGTTACTGAATAACAACTTTAACCATAAAAATAGTTTAATGAAAGAAAAAATTTTTGAATGACATAACAAAACACAAATGTTTTAGTTTTTGTTAAATTGTTAAATAGAAATTTCGTAATAGTTTTCTTAAACAATTCAATTCTGTACATTTTTGTGGTTTATCTTATTTTATTGTGTTTAGTTTATGATTCAGTTGAAAGAGGAATTGTTGACGTTTTATGTTATTTATGATTTCATTAATATTACACAAAAGAAAAAAAGACGACAACCATTTAACAACATGACAGAATTTAAGACATGCTCTTCAAAAAATAAAAAAAAAAAAAAAAAAAAAAACTAATGCAAGACAGATCAGCTTGTTTTTCTTGAACAAGAAGCCAGTATTGTAATAAAAATGTTAAATATGAGACTACATTGCGGTTAATATCATATGTTTTTCGGTTTTCTTGATTAAAATGAAATCTTGCGTATTTCAGCAACTGTCAGCAGCAACGTTTTATTTTTATATTATTAAAATCATTTTTCTTTTTTTTTTGTTTTTGGTATTTCGTGAGAGCAGGTTAATTATTACACATCATTTTTGGTTAAACCGTTTTGGCCATTTAAACTTGTCAGTTTTTTTTTTTTTTTTTCTTGAACAATTTTAAAACGTTACTGTTTCTCTTCAGCTGTTACATTTTACGACTAAATGTTGGTTCTTATATATTTAATGGAATTTTGTATATTTAATCCTTTTATACGAAATTGTAATTAATTTCCTATTCAAACATATTAAATGTCATAATTTTCTTTTATGATTTTGTTTCAGATTTCAAGATAAAAATTTATTAAAATGTCAGATAATGGTTGATAATTTTTGGGAATTTTAAAAATTAAAAAAAACGAAAGCTTTTTTTCAGGATTCGTTTATTTAAGATGTTTCTTTAATCATTCTGTGGCTTCTTAAACAGTTAAAGAAATTAAGTGAAATTTCATATCTAAAAGTCTGAAAGTGACACTGATCTGAGACAAGCAAATTGAATTTATACAAAGAACTCGACGGCAAAATAAGCAATAACGCAAAAAAAATAATAATTTTATATGTCTGTTTGTTTATTGGTATGTAAATATAAAATATTTTTAATATTTATTTGTAAAAGCTGGAACGCAAAAAATTTTGTTTTATGTTTTTAAATGGACAATTATAAAAATGAAATGTTTTTTAAGACAAAAAGTTTCAAATTGGTTTTATCACCCAAGATCAGCATTTAAACTTTCCTACTTGCGGCTGTGAAATAAATTTGTAGTTTTTAAGAAGCCATACTGAATGTGCCACAGACAAATTTGGGTAGAATCCACTGATGACCTATATAAGCAGTAACGAAATGGCCATATGTGCTTTCCCACAGTAATACATACCATATTTTAGATTTAAATAGCACATAAAATAATTATATTTGAAGGAATCCAGTACAGTTAATGTAGATTTACATAAAGATGATTCCAAGTAATACGTAGAAAGTAGTATTAACTTAACAATATATGAATTTTTTTAATCGTGCTTGATTCCTTCAAATAAAAATATTTCATTATATTTGAAGGAATCAAGCACGATTTAAGAAAATAAAAAAGATTCCGAATAACAAATTTTTATAGTAAACAATATTTGTATTAATAGTTGGGTCAATTTTACTTGCCCAAGGCGGATGTAACAAAACAAATAAAGTATAAAAAATATTTTAAAAATGGAAAGAAAATGTTCAAATTGATTTGAAACTTAATATTTATCCAATGAAATATATATTTTTACCCTTAAGGCCATTAAAAAAAAATATCTTTTAACACATCATTACTTATTATTGGAAGACCTGATAGTAATAAAAAAATAAAGAATGCTTTATTCGACTATGCCAAACCTTTTATACCCTTCACCATCTATATAAATCTAAATTAGTGAACTAACTCCAATCCAAAAAGTAAATATTGGGGTGACATTTATATAATCATTCATAAAAATGACATCGGCTCTTAAAAGGTTAAGCATTTTTTTTTAAATTTTAATATTTCCTTAAAGATCTCTTCAAAAGCTTTAAACTGATACCCATATTGATATTTTATAAAATTTTTAAATTTCAGAGCGTCGTAATTCGCAAAGTATGGGCGAGCGCCAATTTTTTCACTTGATGTTTTTTTCTTATTTTTAATTCTCTCTCGCCCTATATACTTATTTTTTTATAGGAGTTACTTTGTTGTTCCAAATAATATGAAAAAATTAGAGGTAGGCGTGGTGTTTTGCCCGCTACCTCGAAGGACATGGACCGATCATTCTCATTTCCAACAGCATCTTTTCCGGATCGATTGGCACATTTAAATTTCTGTAGCTGATCTAGTGCCTCGGCAAACTTGTTTTCAACACTAACACGGACTGACAGACAGACATCGCTCAATCGACTTCGCTATGCATAAGAAGGATTTGGAAATGGATATTGTAGAAATTACATGCGGAACGACAAACTTAGATATACCCTTTTTCCACCTTTTGTGGTGAAGGGTATAACAAAAAAAAACGGCTTGATCAGTAAACATTTCGATGCAGTATAATAAATTATTTTCTATTATTGTATTTTAGCATATACTTTATAGAGATACTATAAGAGCCTTATAAGTATATCATACCTACTTGAAAGTATTCAACTTTTTCTTTACGAATTCTTTATATCAATAAATTGTTACTAGAAAGCCAAAAGAAAAAAAAACAATAATCAAAATGTTAAACCAATAAAATTTCACTTGTTATTTTAATGGATTTATGCATATTTACTGCTACGAGTACTTTATTTTTATTTGCCTTATTGATATTAAAATATGCTTGAATATGCAAAAAAAAAAAAAAAAAAAAAAAAAAGAATATAGGAAAAATAGAAAAATGCCACCTAAAATGAAAAATTGATGCACTTTTCATATCAAAAATTACAACAACAACAAAAACTGCAAGTTAGATACTTTCATACATGATCGTATGTCGAACATAACGACCACCCACACTTAGTTAAATTGTACAAAGTTGGTGAGAAGGTACGCTGACGAAAATCCTTCAATCGATATATAATGCTGTACCTATATATGAGCCGTTTTCTTTATAAGTGGTATAAGTCCATGTTGAACATTTTATGTTTTTTTAAATAACTAAATAAATGATTTAATTTAATTGTGTTTAGTATGTTTTATTCGAAAATTGCAAATGTTTTCTTTATTTTATTAGAGCATTTTTATTTTGTATGCGTTATCGATGCAAAATGTCATAAAATTAGAAAAAATAAACCAAATAGATTAATAAAAAGGATTTAGAAAGCTGTAGCATAACTAGTATTTTTTCCGTATCAAAATATAAAACTCAAATAAAATTTTAGTTAAACTATTTAATTACTAATTGCTATGTGAGGAAAATAATTGTTTCTATGAAAAATAAATTTATGTTAGCAGATTCTTCAAAAAGAATTACTAATAAAATAAATAAGAAGATGAAGATGGATTTTAAAGAGACACGTGCAACACTTAATGTCTGAGACCTGTAGCAGCTTACACCCCTTACAGGTAGTTTTTACACGAAAACCAGTGTTGTCAGGATAGGGGATTTATATCCAAATTAGGGATTTTATTTTTAAAATCAGAGTTAAAATTTCAGTTTAGGGATTGAGGAATTCTTTGAGGATATATTTTTCTTTTTTGGGTATTTAAAGAGGTTTTTTTGGGATTTTTTTTTAAATTCTGTTTTTGATTATTGTAGTTTTACTATTATTAAATAAATTTTACTTTTTTGCTATGTACAAGTTTCTTAGTATGCAAACAAAAAACATTGTTAAAAATTATGGCAGGTAAGTCTCTCTGTAAATTTAAAAAATAAATGCCAGATGGAACATTTTGATTCAGAACTTTTCGCTTTTTTAATCAACTTAACCAATATATGCAATATTAAAAAACGCATGTTAGCACTTAAATAGAGTTTAAAATTAAATAGTATTATTTGCACTGGGGATTTTTGGGGATAGTTAAAGTGTTATTTTATCTAATTGGTGAAACGACTCAAAAGAAATTTTGGAACCCTGACGAAAACAGCAATATATTCTTATAGTATCTTATTTTTTCGAAGAAAGTTAAAACATGTATTTAGCCATTTGGACATAATGATCTACTATACTTTAAAGTGCTTATTTAGTGTAAGAAGCCAAGGAATAACGTTTTTTAATGATAATGCTTTGAAACCATTTAATTATTAGCCAATGGTAATGACTTTGTTTTTTAACTAATTATCACTTAAACCTTTCCATTAAAAAGCAGCATCATTGTTGAAAATAATAAGTATTATTTATCCAATAAAATGCCAATAAAATTAACAATCAATTAGTCCATGTAATTAATAACTCCTATGATAAACTATAGATTTTGTTATTAATTTCTTTGAAATAATAGATTCTGAAGTAACAACAATCGGTAAAAATATTTAAAAATTTAATTTTGATCCATTGCAAGTCATCACTTTTTATGAGATTAAAACAAATTAGTCATTTAGAACGAGTTTATTTTAATCAGACCAGCCGCTAAAACTGGATGACGCACATAAAGGTCTTTTGCCAATGTAGCCAGACATTACATTTTTTTAAATTATATTGCCTCTTAAAGGTTACGGACGAAATTTTTTATGATAAAAATGGAAAACAAAATTCTTCTTTCAAAAATTACACCGTTCTGCACGAAAATCCTCCTTTAAAACAAAATATGCTTTCTTACTGTTTTCAAATGTGCTGTACACGAATTCGAAGTCAGATTCTGTCTATCACGCACAGTTTCTTGAGAAATTCTAGTTTTGTATCCAAAAATGTGAGTTTTTTGTAAATTTGACGAATTTTTTTTGGCATCAAAACATAGTGAAAAAATTCAAAAAGCCCGATTTTGAGAGCAATGAAGTTTATTTGAACAAAAAAAAATTTGATGGATATATTACAAGTGGTTGAAGAAATATGGTTAAAAGGTTTTTTTATGGTGGTATCCTTTTCATTCAAATCCATACCTGCCCCCCTTTCACCCTCAATACCCTAACTCGCCCCCTCCCACTCAGCCGCTCTCTTGTTACTTTTTCTTCTAGGATTTGATCAGTACTCTCGAGGTTTTCGCTCTAAGTTTCTCCTCTTTTCTCTCAAAATCAGAGGCTGATAGAATTTTTCTGAGTTCAGATACGGCCTCAGCACACCTGAAAACATGAGAAAGAGGCAAAATTGTTCAAGGGAGGGGAGAAAAGTTTTTTTTTCAGAACAGTGTTATTACAAGTAACTGCTAAAATAGCCTTTCACAGAAAAAAAAAAATCGGTACAAAATCTTTATTCCCTAAGCCACAAAAAAAAAAATACATTGCAAATCTTTTAAAATCATATAAAGTCAATAAAAACGTATGCGATTTGTCCAACTTTCCTGACTTCAACAGTATCCCAAAACAACAAATTGTTCTTGCAAATTCTTGAAAATTCACTATACGATATTATCTGTTAAGCTGCGTACTTAAATTTTTACATTTCTCAAAATTAATTTTTGGCCTAGTGACACTTAAAAGAATAAAAAATGGCCGAAATGAAAAAAAAAAATTATATCTTTCGCGATTGACACTCGCTTACTACACAAGAAAAATACAATACCAACTTTAAATCTTTGTAATTTCTAACTCGTTATAAAGCAGGAGTAATTGTAGAAAATATACACATGTTTTTTTTTAGTTTTTATTTTACATATGTATATTATATGCTCCCTGAATTTATTTTCTTTAATAAGAAGAAAAAATTTTTATTTAGAAAGAACTTACCTTGGGTCATCTACTTGGATCAAAAGTTATACAAATTTTATAACTTTGCACAAGAAAAGGATAAGATGTTTAAATGATCTAGTGTACAATATCCATTATTTGTTGAATGATTCATTTGTCCATGAAAATTCCTATTCCTTAGATCTCAGCTTAGAATACCTTCTCGTAAATTAATAAAATTCAATAAAAGTGTGCATATCTTTGGCTCTGATACTAACTACTACCCACAATAGTTAAGAAAATCGACTTTATTTTTACAAAACTACAACAAAATAAACAACTTCTTCTTCTTTTTTTACTATAGTCCTCTGCAACTTGTGCACTTTTTTCTTTAAAGTCAGTGTCAATTTTACATACATATCAAAAGCTATTTTATAGTCTTACAACCGTATGGATCTGTGCAATTCAATAGGGATACCTATTTTGTTTAAAAGTTTTTTTTTCTCTTCCAAGGTAGTTGGTTCGTTTTAGGTGAATACAAATACAAGAAGGTGAGTGATATTAAACAAAAAAAAAACGATTTAAAGAAAAAAGTAAATAAAATATAAGAAAAATTGCTTTGTATAAATATTATCATATGGTAATTTTTCTTTCATTTTGCAATTTCTATTTCATTCGCTGTTTATATAAAGAATATCGTATTTTTTATGCTTTAAGAGCAATTCGTAATTTTACAGAAACTTAAAAAGCTTAAAAGAAGTTGCATATAGTAGTTTGAAAAAAACAAATACAAACAAAAAAGTTATCGCCAATTTCAAAAATTGCAAATCGTTGAAGATTGCACAAGTGACCCCTGATGCAAACAACTTACCAACATATTCGCAGCAGCATCAATATTTTTATTTTTTTATTTTTATTAAATGGAGCTCTTCAAGTAATCTATGAAACTAGTGAGGAGCAGCTAAACAAGGTGCACTAAACGAAGAATTGAACTCTGTGTTTACTTTAGGGATAAAACCTACATCCTTAAGAACATACGCAGTTTGGAATAATTAAAATAAAATAAAATAAACGATCAAAAATATTTTTTTGGTTTAGGTTTTATAACTCGTTTATTTATTAAAATGAATATACAAATTAAAAAAAAATATATATAAAAAAAGTAGGGATGTTAAAGAGAGGAATATCAGAACTTTACAAATGACATGTTATCTTTAATATACTTCAGAAATTGAGTGCTAAATGTATCGGCATAAAATATTTTTAAAAATTTATGCAGACCAATAGACCATCACACAAGAGCTTAAATTTAAATTTCCTTTCATTTACTTATAATCAAAAAACCCAAGCCGGCCAAAATGATTGCGTGATATTACAACTAAGCAAAAAAATAATTTACTTAAATGTCTAAGTATTAATTTTAGATTAAAAAAAATTAATATAACCTAAAATGCACAACTTTAAAGTATGTAGCCAAGTAACAAATCTATCAAATATAATAATTTTCATCTAATAAATTGCAGTTTCAATGCACAATTTTAACAAACTTTAAAACAGTATTTTAAATTTGCCCAAATTTATAATAAAAACCTATCATTAGAAGGAATTTTTAAGCTCCACCATTTTATTTGACCTATGGCTAAACAGAGTATTTATTCTGGGTCACATTAATTTTTACATATTTATTTGTTACATATTTTTTTTGTTAAAAAATTTGTTAAAACAAAAAAGCGGAACATTATTTAATAGAAAAAATATTAATAGATTTTACTGAGCAGGCTTTAAGAAATTTAAATAATATACTATCTAATCTAAAAGACATGGGAAATAAGACAAGTAAAGTTCATACGTTCTTAGAAATAATTTTTCAAATAAGTCAGTAAATTTATTCTTTTAAAACTGACATGCGGGTCGCATGATGCGACATGAATATTATATCATTCACTCATATAATGAAAACTGTAAATGAAGACTTTTTCTAGTTTCTCTTTTTTTTGTCTCGTTCTGCTATCTGAACAATAAGCGACACCAAAATAATATTACAATACAAGCTTTTAAAGTGAAGATGTTTTCTTAAGTAAATTATTTTTGCGAAACAAACCGACTTTAAAACAAAATTCATCTGTTTGTCTATAACTTTTCAAAAGTATGACCACACACATCAAATTACATTAACTACGAGGGCTGCTCTATATATTTCTGGCCTAATAGTGAAAATGCGAATATTTATAATCAAAAATGGTTTTATTCTTTTTCAAAGTATTCTCCAGCATGATTTATACACTTTTGCATGCGCTCAAACCAGTTGTCGAAGCACTTTCTCCACTCCGATTGAGACACCTCTAGAACATGGTTTTTGAACACTTCAACAGCTTCTTCTGGCGACGAAAATCGTTGACCACTCACTTTTTTCTTGATGTGCGGAAACAAGAAGAAGTCATTAGGTGCCAAGTCAGGGCTGTATGGCGAATGACCCATTAATTCGACGTTTTGGCCGGTCAAAAACGCTCTGGTTTGAGCCGATGTGTGAGAGTTCGCATTGTCATGGTGAACAATGATTCGTCTTCTCTTGTTGGTTTTTCGAATTTCTCCGATGACTTCAAGCAAACAAATTGTAGTATACCACTGAGAAGTGACCGTCCTACGTTGCTCAAGCGGAACAGTCGCCACATGACCAGTTTTGCCGAAGAAACAGGCGACCATTCGCTTCGAATTGCTTCTTCCACGAACAACTTTCGTTGGATTTTGCTCGTCTTAAAAGACCCACACGGTCGATTGTTGTTTCGTTTCGGGCTCATACGCATAGATCCATTATTCGTCACCTGTGACGATCTTATAAACGTCTTTTAAAGCACCGCAATCGTATTTTTGCAACATTTCTCTGCACCAATCGACACGAGCCTTTTTTTGAGCGACTTTCAAATTGTGCGGGATCCAACGAGAACAAACCTTTTTTACGGCCAGGTGTTCATGCAGTATCGAATGTATGCTGGTGGAAGAAATGTCCAAGGATGTCTCTATCTCTCGGTATGTCGCATGTCGATCTTGCATTATGAGTTCACGCACGGCATCAATGTTCTCTGGCACAACAGCCGTTTTTGGACGACCTTAACGGAATTCGTCTTTGAGCGAGCTTCGGCCACGATTAAATTCATTATACCAATTTTTCACAGTGCTATAGGATGGTGCTTCATCGCCATACAAAGAATTAAGTTCATCAATGCACTCTTGTCATGATAATCCACGTCGAAAGTTGTGAAAAATTATGGAACGAAAATGTTCACGAGTTAATTCCATTTTCTTCTATATTAATTTTTTCAAGTCACTGTAAACAACACAAATAATGGTCGTACGTCAAAACGTTTTGAGTACGATTATGCTTAAAAATGACAAACTTTCCAATGGGAATGTCAGATTACACTTGGCAGCACTCAGTGTTGCCAGGCCAGAAATATATATAGCAGCCCTCGTATTATGATACTTTAAACTTGTTATAGCGGTCTTACGACTACATCTTTTTCTTAATTTAAACCGTTTGTGTACAATTTTTCACCGGTTTGGCAATATATATTAAACAACAGCAACTATAGGGGCACCTTTTAATTTACAAATACACATTTTTTACTTTATATAGCAATCATCAAGTTGTTTTTATATTTTAACCGTCTGTCTATAACGGTTCAACAGTTTGGAAATAAAATATTTCCAAATCCAAAGTTTATACTTGTTGTTATAGCAGAGTTTGCAATAGAAGTTCATTGTAAATTTCGAGCGTCTGTCTACAACTCTTCTAAAATATACCCATATACATCAAATTTAATGAACTATACGGGACACCCTTTTATTTTTAGATCTGTTTTTTTTTTATTAATTTTTGCCATCAACAGCTATAGTGATAGAAATTTTTTGTTTTTTTTTTTTTATTTTAAAGTGGTGTCCTTTACGGTTCATAATAAGCGTAAAAAACATGTATATTGATGGAGACACCCTTATATTTTTGAGATTTGAACTGTTTTTAAAACTTTTAAAATAAAACTTTTAAATTAAAACTTTTAAAATAAAACTTTTAAAATAAAACTTTTAAAATAAAGAACAGAAATGTTAAGAATCGAACCGGAAATGATTAAGTTAGGAAGGCACAATTATCTTTTTTTTGAAGTCGGTTTAAAACACTCTTAATGCTCAATGAGCAGGAATGTACATGAGAAATACTGAAAGCTCAATTAAAACTTTGGTCCTTGCTTGATAATAAAAATATATCTGTGTTGGAAAAACATGAAGCAGAAATTCATAGTAAATTTTTAATTAATTAATTTAAAACATGTTCAGTGTTTGATTAATGTATGGTGAACACTAAAGCATAAAATCATTATCGTATATATTATTTCTAAAGCATTTTTTGCCGGTTGCAAATATCTCCAATACCAACGCATCAAACTTAATAAATGATATCTCATTTTAAAGCTTATTTTTAACACTAATGATAAAAAATAATTAGAAAGTAAAAATTAATATTTTTATTGATAAAAATTATATTTTATATAGAACTTCAAGTGTGGTAGTACAGGGTCCCTTCTGCATGATAATACTGTGTGGTAATATAAGGTCGCTTAACAGTAATGCAGTTTTACATAATACAGTATGTACTAAAATCTATTCTGGCAATACCGCTATTTACTATAATGCCGTTTACAGATGTTTACAGTGACTTAAAAAAAATTAATATAGAAAAAAATGGAATTAACTCGTGAACATTTTCGTGCCATCATTTTTCACAACTTTCGACGTGGATTATCACGACAAGAGTACATTGATGAACTTAAATCTTTGTATGGCGATGAAGCACCATCCTATAGCACTGTGAAAAATTGGTATAATGAATTTATTCGTGGCCGAAGCTCGCTCAAAGACGAATTCCGTGAAGGTCGTCCAAAAACGGCTGTTGTGCCAGAGAACATTGATGCCGTGCGTGACCTCATAATGCAAGATCGACATGCGACATACCGAGAGATAGAGACATCCTTAGACATTTCTTCCACCAGCATACATTCGATACTGCATGAACACCTGGCCGTAAAAAAGGTTTGTTCTCGTTGGATCCCGCACAATTTGAAAGTCGCTCAAAAAAAGGCTCGTGTCGATTGTTGCAAAGAAATGTTGCAAAAATATGATTGCGGTGCTTCAAAAGACGTTTATAAGATCGTCACAGGTTACGAATCATGGATCTATGCGTATGAGCCCGAAACGAAACAACAATCGACCGTGTGGGTCTTCAAAAACGAGCAAAATCCAACGAAAGTTGTTCGTGGAAGAAGCACTTCGAAGCAAATGGTCGCCTGTTTCTTCGGCAAAACTGGTCATGTGGTGACTGTTCCGCTTGAGCAACGTAGGACGGTCACTTCTTAGTGGTATACTACAATTTGTTTGCCTGAAGTCATCGGAGAAATTCGAAAAACCAAATAGAGAACACGAATCATTGTTCACCATGACAATGCGAGCTCTCACACATCGGCTCAAGCCAGAGCGTTTTTGACCGTCCAAAACGTCGAATTAATTGGTCATTCGCCGTACAGCCCTGACTTGGCACCTAATGACTTCTTCTTGTTTCCGCACATCAAGAAAAAAATGCGTGGTCAACGATTTTCGTCGCCAGAAGAAGCTGTTGAAGTGTTCAAAAACCGTGTTTTAGAGGTGTCTCAATCGGAGTGGAAAAAGTGCTTCGACAACTGGTTTGAGCGCATGCAAAAGTGTATAAATCATGCTGGAGAATACTTTGAAAAACAATAAAACCCTTTTTTATTATAAATATTCGCAGTTTCACTATTAGGCCAGAAATATATAGAGCAGCCCTTGTATTAAGAATTCGTATGGGCAAAAAGTTAACGATGATCATGTCATTACCTCTAACATTGTGTTCAAAGAAGTTACTGAAATTTCCATTGATTATTTTTATTTTATCTTATAAAAATGACAACTAACGCTGCGAAATATTCGCACGGGTCATCTAGTTTTATATATTAGGATTCCGTTTGAAGTATTTAAAATATGTTTAATAATGATTTATACTCCAGCTTTACATTCAGTTTCAAAGAAATTCATACATATCGTAAATAAGAGTAAAATGTAGGATCTTATGAAATTTCTATTTCGCAGCATATTAAAAATTGGTATTATTTTCGCATGGAATTCTTTTCATTCACATTACGGAAAATTTGTTAGTTGTGTGAGCATTTTTTAAGTTTATTCTCGATTGGAAACTTAGACAAAGGGAAATAAGTTTCGTGTTAATTTTTGAAATGACTAGTTAAACTATTTTAGTATTATAACAAATGAATACATTTCATTCGGCACGTATATTTTTATTTCAATTTATGAATTTATTAAGAATTTATTGAGAAATTTTTAAAGAAAATATTTTGAAGAAAATAGTTTTGGCGGTAGGGGTGATTGTGGCTTCTCACACAACGTAGTAAGTACAACAGCGATTATTTTTGTTGTTTTCATTAGTGTGGTCTTAATTCATTTTAAGTCTAATACTCTTTGCTGTTAAAAATTTTTAAATTTGTCAGTTGAAATTACATACATAAATTTTGATATCTACTAAACGCTAAAGTAGGAAAAAATTATTTTGATCTCTTTTTTAATGCATTATAAAATCAGTGCTTTTTTCTTGAAGTAAACATCTTTTCGACTATAATTGTAATTATTATTAATATTTATTAATTTTTTTATTATTTATTTAATTATTTATTATTATTATTATTATTTTATTACTATTATGAAAATTACAGATATCGTTATGAATTATCTGTTACCTAAATTCTGGGAGCATCTGTAATCAGATTTAAATATTTTTTTTTTTTAATTTATTTTCATATATTTTTATTTTCAGATTTTTTCAAATAAAAACTTTCTCTACTATTAAAAATAAACAACATCACATCTTTAAACAAAAAGGAAACCTGCACATAATTGATACGGTTGCAATAAAATGTAATATAAAATAAGAGTATGTCATAAATCAAAGTATAAAGAAAAACTTTCATGACATGATATTTAACATAAAGATTATAATTTTCTTCTTCTTCTATATTAAATATGCTATTTTTGTTTTAAGCTACTGTTTGCTATGATATTGTCCATAGTTTGAAAAAAAACCCATTCAATAGCAAGAGGGCACCTTTTTTTGGTTTCTGTTTAAGTAGGTGTGGTCCTTCTTTCATCTTTAAGAGCACTTGTTTTTTATTGTTGTTGCTGTTGTTATGATCTTCGTATGATGATGCTGATCAATACGCCTTCTTTCTTACTCCTCTAGTTAAGTTTTTTTTTCTACAATTATTGTTTCTGTTGCTTAAAGTATAATCCTGTCGTGAATTAAATGCATGTTGATGTTTTTTCCATCATAATAATTTTTCTTTTCTTTTTGCTTTGTCTATGTATAAAATGAATGATGATTTCCGCATTAATCTCTTTGGATTTTCAATTGAATGTAATTTTTCTTAAAGGTTTTCATTCATTATATGATTTTAGCAGTTCACTTAACTGCTACTGGTTTTCAATGGTTTCATTTTACAGAGGGCGTGTATCCAGTTCAGGCAATATTTGACTTTAGCATGAAGAGTTTCAATACAGGAGTAAGTGTTTGTAATATTTGAATAAAGTAAAAATGAAATCTTTAGTTAGATTTTGACAGTTTTATTGCTACCGTAATGGAGATGATAATATAGAAAAATATTTAAATGCACTGATTTACAATTAAAGTTTTGATTAAATTGCAAGTCAGCATCATATCAAGTTTGGCTCTTAAGTCTTTTGTTGTATGTGAACAATTTAAGCGAAAGGCAATAGAAAAAGTTTATTTTATGTTCATTTGTATTAAGTTTTGTATTAAAAGTTTCTTTTAAAGCTAACCAGGATACCAAGTTTTATGATAAAATGTTGATATATTACATCTTTTATAAGAAGAGTCGTTTAAAGCCTTTGGAATCTATATTGGGATTAACATATTGTACTGCTTATAACAATAATTAATATTATTTTGTACGCTTAAAGATGACTATCCTGTAGAATAAATAGTTTGACTATTTAACTTTAGGAAAATGTGAAAATTATATAATCTACTTAAAACAAATGTATGGCCTGCTTGTCATTTATCTTTTCTCGGACTAAATTATTTTGTTATTTTAGAAAAAAGGAATTTAGTTTATTTTATTGTGTTTTAAAGTTTGTACCGTTAAATGATTAAATAACACATTTTTCATGGATAATATTTTTTGCTTTACAAAGACTTTTCACACCTATAATAAGACAATTGCTTACACCGAACCATAAAAATAATTAAATTTAATTAATTCATTTTTAAAAATATTTCCTTATATTTTTTTATTTATCTTGATTAAATGTTTAAATAAAGATATAATTATTGAAGATGAAAGCGCGTCTCAATGACCATTTTGCTACCGCTTTTTTTTTTTTGTCTAAGCAATGAAGTTAAAACAAAAATCAAAGTTTAAGCAAAAACAACAATAATTAACAATGTTTAAATTTTCTTTATCTGCTGTATACGTCTATCTTATGTTCAGCTCTTTTATATATTTAAAAAATTATGGAATATAAAATTTTGTTTTATGCACGGGTACTTGCAAATTACTTAATTACTTAATTGAGACAAATCATGGGTTGATTATTGACTCCAGTTCTTCAATGGAAATTTATAATTCGCAAAGTACCATAATTCTCTTAGAATTAATTATTAAAGCACATAAAATCCAACAAAAATGTCGTTTAATTATACCAGCACTACACAAATTCTGATTGAAAAGATTTTAATTCCCTATTAACAACTCCGATCGATTTTGCTGTACTTTCTTCAGATTCTGATCGAGTTTCCTTATTTCTAAAAAATACTTAATATCCACCTTTTTATTTAAATGTGGCAATATTGCGTACACCAAAGTAAACAACAAGGCTAATCTTATTCAAAATAAATTTGAAAACCGCAAATAACAAAATTTCTGTGAAATTAAATTCTACTTTGATAATAAAAAGTGGTTTCATTTCGATGAAATTTTTCATTTTACGTTTTCTGAAGAACCACATTGCGGAATTAAAACTACTTTCGAGCAGAATTAAGTTTTGTGAAATGCCTGATAATATCAGTTTCTTACTTGTCTTATTGTTTCACAGATATTGAAAAAAAAAATTTGTAATAATCCCTATTTTTCAAGCAAAATCTTTTTGTTCTAACAAATTCATAAAAAAAGTCATGAATTAAAGCAAAATTTAAAATAAATTGTTGCAAATAAAATAATCCATACTTCAATAAATCATTTAGAAACTACTGAATATATATACAATTAAATTATTGTATTTAATTTTAAAGAAGTTTGCTCTTTTTATCGTACAACAGCAGTAGTAAGCCCCGTACAAAGAAAAAGTCGCACTAGAAAAGTTCTATGTATTCACAACTACTTGCTTTGCCCTTATTTAAGGAAACTTTGTGAAACACACTTTCATGTTTGTTTTAGAAGTGTGACTAAGAAAATAAAAAAATAAAACACCGTCCTTGAATTTAGATCCAGCTAAATTAGCACTTTACGTGCAATCTTGTATTGTACCTAGCTTTTAAGTAGCATTATCATACCTTAATAAGAGCGTCAATCTTGTGGTTTGAACAATAATGTCATGTTCAATAAGATCTATGAACAGAAATAAAAAGTATAGATAAATAAACAAATACTTAATTATCATTAATTTAAAAAAAAACACGAAACAGCAGCCAACTTCACTACCTAACGTGCTGTCAAAATATAATTTTTCAATAACAAAACATTGCTGAATAAGTGTAAGAATTTTGGATAAACAAATGAACCGTTACTCGTCAATTAATGCCGTAAAATTAGTGTAAACCTGTGTTGATGTTTAATCAAAAGTAAATCATTATTTAATATAAATCTTAATATCCTTTTGATTGAAAAGCTTAATACCCTGTTCAGACATACGTTTTAATTTAGACAATTAAAATTTTAATTGAGTAATCAATTTTGGTGTCACACATATCCAATTTAATTTACGTAATTAAAATTTGACAGTAGAATATAGTTCTGTTTAATAACAAGAAGTTGTTACTAATTGTTATTGGAAAGTGTTCACTTCAGTACTTAAAAAGAAGAAGCGAAAGAGTAAAAAAGAGTATAAGATGTGAATGTTAATAAATTTGTTATTACTTTTGTTACTGGCAAGAACAGAACAGCGGATTCTTGTTCTGTTTTAGAAAAGAAGTTAATATATATTAAATACTTTGAACAGAAAGTGTTTATTAGCACTTTCCACGAAAATATTTACATCACATCGTTGCTGGACTAAAATGGTGTGGCTTTGTTGCCATAATTTGTATGGCGATTTCAAAACCGAATATCTACAGCTGCAATTTTTTACAACCAGACAGCACAAAATACACATAACATTTATAGTTTTCGGTTTTAAATACAAAATATTTTAATTTGAGAAAACTATGTACAAGTAAACGCCAGGATAAGAAAACAATAAACAAAAGAAATAGAATAAAATAAACTAAAAGTCTTACAAAGAAGACGGAACAGTTTTGGCAATTTTACAAAGTATTCGAAAAAAGGTGCTAACAATTGATGACAAAGCTCTTGCAAATGCTGTTGCAATACAACATGCTTTACGCATCGAACACCCCTTTTTTCTGTTTTAGATAAATATTTACTTTGCTATTTTTTCCAAAAATGCATTTATTCCTTTTTTTAACTTGGAATAGTAATGTTGTAAATTTTTATTTTAATCTATCGTTGCTAGTTTCTGCCGAAAATTTATTGAACAGACCTAATTTTTACATTAGAAATTTGTGTTTGTAAATTTGGAAGAATGAAGAGAAGTTTGGCTTTAAAAGAAAGTTTGCTTGTTTCTTCCAGTCAGTACGACCAAGTTCTGATGCACGCTAACTTTGAATCTCCATTAAATTTTCATAAATTTTTCATTTCATTTAATTTGAAAATATTGTATTTTTCATTTTTATGGCATTTAGTTTTGTCATTTTATAAAATTTTCTCTCACTGAACACACTTCACAAGGGTTGTGTGAGGAAACTTAATCAATTATCGACTTAATTAAGTACTAATTGAAAAATTTTTTAATTAAGTTCTTATATGGTAAATTAAATTCAATTAGGGACTTAATTGCGTAAATTCCTTTATTGCGCAATTAAAACGTATGTCTGAACAGAGTATAACAATACTAAAACTTATTCAAGATTATAGAGATTGTAGTTCGCCGTGTAGTCAAAATTCGACCAAGTTTATTACTGGACACTTTTTCTTTCTCTATTTTATGTACACACTTATGCTTTAAGTACATGTGTATTTTTTTGCATGTGTAGTGGTACTGGTAGTGGTTTAAGGGGTCATTTATTTCTTAAATGTAATAAATAAATAAACAAACAGATTTACAGAGGAGAAAAGATTCTTTTCTCCCGGCAATACAAAAAAAATTCTTGTTTTTTCAGATATGTGTTTATTTCACTGATAGTGTATTTTCTCCCATTAGCTATAATTTTAAAATTTTTTGATTTCAAATAACTGGTCGTATCTTAAGAAAGGAATCGAGCCAATAATATTTTCGATTGAAGTAAAGTGAAAAGTATTCTAGCAAATAATATTCAGAAGACGCAAGAATTGTGCCATTAGCAGGGAAAGAAGAATTTCCGATCCTATAAATTCCGAAGGAAAAATCCTTCACAGAGTCATGATGGAATATTGTAGTGCACAGTACAATTTTATAAATTGGTATTTTTTATTGAATGGCTTTTAAATACAGTGTTTTGTAAAACTTCCATTAATTTGGACCTTTTTGCACTTGACACGAACCTTAATCGAGCAATGCATTAAATTCACTTTCAAAGGCAATACTAAGTATGTTGTTGCGAAAAATACGATGCGCTGCCAGTGAGTAAGGTTAATACATACCTGGGTTTTCTGATAAACAAAGTGTATGCCATCGGTATTGAAGCTATCTAATGGCAAATAGAAATAATTTTTAAAAAACTTTTTACTTATTAAAAAAAATTGTATGGAAAAGGAGGGTTAATAAAAACATGTTTAAAAACCTGCTCCTCTAATATAGGCAGCGAAAAGAAAGTATCAAAATGTCTGTAAACATTTTTTATTTTTTCCCAATCAGAATTTAATTCATAGATCTTATAAATGAATGAAATTTAACTTATTTTCGGCTTTTTGGTTCATTTTTAATTTAATTTGTAAACATTTTTAGAAAGAAAAATTATTTACAAATGTATACGCACGTTTTCCAAAATTAACAAGAAAAGTAAGACTCTAGCCAGAATGAAATGCAGCATTTTCTCGACCACCACATCCTTCATCAGCATTCCTTGCATCTATCTACTTTATGTTATGTACGTCGTAAACATCATTTATTTAATTAACTAATCTTAATGTTAATTTGTCGAGATGAAGTCCACATACAATTTAAAGCATTTCTTTGTCGTTCTCTTTGTAACTCGTCTTGTACATTTGTTTTTTGTGCTAACCTATGGTTCAAATCCTGATTGGGAAAAGATAAAAAACTTAAAACAAACGCAAAGCACCGCGTGTTTACATACATACTTAACTCATAACACTCAATATGATACTGGAACAGAAACTATAATGTTGTGAGCAAACAAGTATGAAAAATTAAAAATAAAAATTGCAATTCCTGGTCATACCGAAGATTAGTACGAAAGCAACAACAAATTTACAAGATGAGTTACAAAGAGAACGACAAAGAACTGCTTTAAGTTGTGTGTGGACTTCGTTTAACCAAATTAACATTAAGATTAGTTGATTAAATAGATGATGTTTACAACGTAAATAACATAAAGTAGAAAGATGCAAAGAATGCTGATGAAGGATGTGGCGGTCCAGAAAATGCTGCATTTCATTATGCTAGCGTCTAATTCTTCTTGTTTTCTTTGGAACAAAAATATGTCGAAAACATTTGAGCTCAGTTAAATGTTGTTAACTTTTTATTATTAATTTTGTGAATAATTTCACCTAAATTTGCTCCTTTTTTTTAACAAAAATATTTTGTTAGGTTTTATTGGTTCATAATGGATTAATAGTTTGTTTGCGATATGTATAGCGCTTGATAGGAACTTTGATAAGATCTTCTGTAATATGTATATTGTTTTCTATAATCTTCTATAATATCTATATTGTATTATATTACGAGAGTATTATGTATTATATTAATAAACACTTACAGTCTTATTCACAAAAATTTCTTATAGTAAGCCTAATGTGTACTTTAGTTATTAAACACTTTTTGTTTTATTAACCAATAATAAGAATTTTTATTCACAAACGTTTAATAACGCAAAATTAACTATTAAACGATTTTAATACTATTGTAGTTTAATGTTGGCAACATCATGTCATATTATATGTCAATTTACGTTTAGTGATGCATACAAGAATGAACCAAATACCTGAATAATGTTTATATAATTAAAAAAGAATAATTAAATCAGCAATAATATTATTTGACATAACTTAATTTATCATTATTTTATTATTATTTATTGGTGCACATCAGAAAAAAATTTAAAATAACATAAAAATTGGTGATAAACCTTTTTTTATGCAATGATTCACTAAACGAGTACAAAAAAGTATCCAATACCAAGCTCGGCATTATTGTTTGTACATCACTATATTATTTTGTTTATTTATGATACAAATTTGTAAATTATTTATTTATTATTTTTATTTTCAAATCAATAAAATACAATGCTTTAATTATGAAAGAAAAGTTAATTAAATTATGATATTTTCTCTATTCTAAACATATTTTTTCCAAATATTAATAGTTAATTTGATATTTATTACCTGGAAACGTACCGTTTATTTAATTGCAATATTGTGCAAAACAGATGAAGTGATAACAAAATTTTTTGCATTTGAAATGCAAAAATTCTTATAAACTTCAAAATAATTTGAGTGTTATTGTATTTGATTTAATTTGCATTTTGTGGGTCTTAAATGGTGTAAATAAATACATATAGTTGTAAAATATACCCGAAGTTACCTAAGAAGCGTCCTCTTAAATCGCCATTTTTTAAAACTTTGTTTGATAACTGACTTATTAAAGATTCGGCAGTCATATGTACTGCCTCTCCATCTTGCCACTGAACATAAAATGTGTTTCGTAAGTACCTACAGCTATTCGCCTCGCATACTTACCTTTCTTCGGCCCGAACAACGCAAAGCCACCAAAACCTGTAACTTGCCTATTGTAGAAATTAAATTTTTTATATTCGTTGTATTTTTTATTAATAGTTTTTCACATTTTTTCACAAATTCTACGGGAAAAATGCTTTTCAAAAAAGAAATACCGACTTATTAAAGGTTTAAAGAAGGGTAACTGCTACATTAAATATTTGAAATTTATTAATGATTAATAACAGCGTAATAGTGCTATTAAGCGTTTGTGAATACTACTTTAGCGATTTTTTCTTATTAACCTCTTATTAAGCAGTTTAAAATTTTTGTAAATAAGACTGTTAAGCTATAAGTAACTATGAATATATGGGTTCCGAAGGTTTTATCATTTTATATTTTCTTCTTAAAATTACTTTTTGAACCCCAGAGCAAATTTTATTTTTTAACAAAATTTAAATATTACACTAACAAAATCCACTTTATTTTTGGCTTAAAGTGGGATAAAGGCTACTATAACAACTAAAGTTTATTAAAGGCTTACAATAGGTTAAATAGACTATTAAAGGTTTAAGAATACTCTTTTGTCGACTTTTGCTTATCAAAGGCTTGGAAACTCTTAAAGTACATTTATGAATTAGACTGTAAGAAAATATTTTGCATGTCTTAACAATTACGCTATAAATTAAAGATATTTTATTATTATTTTTACAATTATACCATATTTTATTCAGGAAATTTCATGTTGATAAAATCATATTTCATGAAGCAACTAGCTGCCGCAATGAGTAATAATCTCACATATGACACTATACATTAACTTATATACTTTCCACATCCAAAAGTATATAAAACAATGAAATAGGTTTAATATTTTTCAAAAATAACATTTTTATTTACAAAAGTAATTTTTGAAAAGTGAAACTTTGTCACGCCTTTGGTGGCATGTGAGTTTCCTAAACTAAAAATTTTCTCATGGTTTAAAGAAAAGAGCGTATATACAAGTCTATACTTCTGTATAATTTTAGCAAATTGAATATATAATGTACCATAAAAAAAAACAAAACAGAATATTCACACCGTTAACAAAGATATCAAAATACAATTCAAAACAATACAATCCTAAATAAAAAGCAAACAATCAAAAACTAAATAAATGACAATAGTCAATTCAAACTATGTAAACGTTGTCAATACCATCGAATAACAATGGTCTCAGAGCTAAGCAAAGGCAACAGGTTTAATTTTATTAGAAAAATTCAAACAACTTGTTGCAGTTTTATATGCCTTTTGGTCAGTACAACAGGTAATTTTTAGCTTCAAATACTTTTGTTAACTTAGAAAAAGAGAAATTCTTTGTTCTGTTTTAAACATTTTTTTTTTAATTTATAGTTTTTGGATTCTAGAGTAGCATTGGCAAAAAACAAATACATTTTATAAATCTTTTCTGCAATTATCTGCCACTTTTTGCTGCAGCAAACAAATGATGAATTGTAATTTATTTTCTTTTTATTTCGTCTAAAATCTATTATTTTAGCAAGTGAATTTGTTTCTTTGTTGTGTGTCATAAAAGGGAAGCATCACATTTCGTACTTTTATGAAATAATTTCATTTCTGTAGAAAATTTAATAATTTTCTTGTCAAAGACAAAAACACACAGTTAGACCCCCTGTGTGTGGCCAATTTCTTAAAAATTCTTAATAGCGATGATAGAGATAAAATATTGTTCGATGCCTTTATTATATTTCTCTTTTTCTTCTATATAAAATTCCATATTTCTTTCATCTAATTCAGTGTTTAAGTTTTCAAGTTATATTTTGGATTATTAATATTTCAATTAAACCAAAAATTATTTTTAGTTTTTCATTTTTTGATTATAAGCGTTTCTTTAAAAAAAAATTAATCTGTGCATTTGAAGAATTGTTTACACACACATTTTTAAATCAAATTACGCGTAAACAGGCAGACAGGAAAAAACTTCGAAGATTGGTATTTTGTATTTTAAATCGATGAGTATCTGCACCACCAACAGAATTTTTTAAAATACTGTCTAGTTTTAGTTTTTTATCTTTATTTATAGAGGTTTTCGTCTGGAAGAAAATATAGAGAAACCTATTTAATAGAGAAATCCATTTAAAATATCGTTAAACGGATTCGCGATGGTATTTTACCTGTAGTGTTTTCTTCTTATTTTTATACCCTTTACCACGAAAAGGGTTAAACTAAGTATGTCATTCCGAGTGTAATTTCTACAATATCCATTTCCGACCCCATAAAGTACTCGTATATATATTCTGACTTCTTATGCATAGCGAAGTCGATTGAGCGATGCCGAAGCAAACTTGATATCTAAAAAAAATGTGTCAATCGATCTGATATAGTGTTGAAAGAGGTGCTGTTGTAAATCAGCATGATCGGTTCATGTCCTTCGAAGCAGCAGGCAAAACACCACGTCTACCCCAAAATTTTTCACGTCATTTGGAACACCAAAGCAGCTCCAATCAAAAAATGAAATAAATGGGCCGATAGGGAATTAAAAAAAGAAAAAAAAATCAAGTGAAAAAATTGGTGCTGACCTTTATTTTCCGAGTTACGGGACTCTGAAATTTTCAAAATTTTGAAAATATCAATAGCTTTTTTAAAGCTTTTAAGGGATCTTTAAGGAAATACTAAAATTTTTTGAAAACGCTTAACCCATTAAGAGCCGATGGCTTTTTTATGTATTTTATTATTTTTATTTGTTCTTTTTTCCATTTCCATTACTACGTTCCGATTTAACTTAGCCCATGTATCTGATACTAAATTAATAATATTCAATTATTGATTTTTTTTTAAATAAATAAATAAAATTGTGTTGGTTGCTAAACCGATGGTTGGCAGAAAGCAAAAAAAAAAGATGTGAAGATTTATAAAGAAAACAACAAAGGAAGTTTTCTTATTTTTATTAAGAATACTGATGATTGATGTGGCGATCCAGAAATTTCCAGAAAGTTTGTGAATCGTTTTTTTTAATTGAAATTTATAAATAAAAATGATTTAAAACCGAATTAATTTTTTTTTAATATTCTTTATGTTATGACGTAAGAAATCTTTTGAAATTTGTAAACATGACACAACTTATCTAATGGCTTTTTTTTCTGACAAAAATGTTGCATTCGTTCAACACTTTTTACACCCAGGGTAACCGCTAGAAATTTTCAAAAAGTCGCACAAAAAGTCGTTTTGTAAAAATACAGTCGCACAAAAAAGTCGGTTGAGAAAAAAAACGAAACGTCGTTGAGAAATTACATCTTTTTTAAGCCTTTTTATTAACAAAAATCATAACAAAACAAAAAAAAAACACAATTGAAATAAAACAAAAAACTCATTGCAGAATCCATTTCTGTATACATGCTTTCATGTGTACTGAACAACTTTACTTAAATTTGGAAAATTTGATTGTCGTATGCTGCCAATTTTAAAGGAGGAGTTGGATTTCTGTTAAAAAAAAAAACCTGCCAAAAGTGTTTTATTTAATACTTTGTAGGGAATGTATTTGATATTTCATTTCTATATTCAAAAATAAGTTCATCACAGGGAATCCAGTCTTCTATACCTTTGTCTTAAAATAAAAGCTGACAGCATTGAGTTGCATGTTTTTACTCTTAATTTATTAATTAATTTATTTTTAGGCAACACAAGTTTCGAAAAATTTGTTCTGCACAAACACTGCTGTTAGGTATAGTTAATATATGTACGGACAGTTGTGGAAATTAGGAAATATTGGCCGTCTAGCGAATTCTCTAAATTACCAATTTTGTGCCAAAATTATAAAATATTTTTGATTAAAAAAAATGTTCACAATGTTTATTATTTGCTTTAATTTCTAATAATTTGTACTTACTTATGAAATGTTAATTATAACAAAAATAAATTCTAAAACGAGATCATTGTATTTACGTCTTCATAAGTGGTGAAAAGTCTGGTTGCAAATATCTTAAAGTATTAAGTTTGAAAAAATTGCAAAAGTCGATAACAAAAAAGTCTCACAAAAAGTCGCAGATCGCTAAGAAAGGGTCAAATTGCGACTTTAGCTGGGTGAACGGTAACCCTGTGTACACCTTTGTGTTTTCTTTTAATATAGTTGAGAGAGTGAAAATCAAGCGTATGCTCTTTTGAAAATATGTCGCACTTAAAAGTGTAAAATATGTTACAAATTGTACCATCAATTTTAAGAGAGGGTAAGTGTGCTGCACTTGTTTTTAATAATTCCTACTGTAGCTAAGTGATGATTAGTTTTGTTGCTTAACACAGTGTTGTATGGCTTCATGTTTGAAACTAATTAAATTTTATTCATATGCAAAGATAACCAAAAGTGCAATAACAATTTTTTTCTATTGTGGCTACAGTTGTGTAGCAATTTTTGAGGGTTTGGGCAACATGTGACAACAAGTGACTGCTGGGTAACATTTTTCTGCAGAAAGGAAATTCCCATTAAACAAATTAAAATTATCTGTCGTTAATTAATTTTCTAGTAGAAAACTTGAATATCGACTCTCTACTAAAGTCAATTAAATAGGGTTTTTGTTTTCTTGAAGCTTTCAAGTCAAAATTGCATAAGAATTGCTTTAACCGTATTTAAACTTATATCAGTAGGTTTTTTTTTCACTAAAAAAAAAACTTTTTTCTTCTGTCTGTCCAAAAGAGAATTATACGTCCATATAGATTTCTGCCACTTTATAGGAGCCAATTTTTTTAAATCGGTTTTAATCATTTAAAAGCTGCGCCTAAAATACTCAAATGGGCCGGAAACTTTGAAAAATAGGAAAGCTAAGTAAAGGCCACTATTTTTTTTAAATGACCATAATTTTACATAAGTATCATACAATAACTTCTATTACAACTTATATAATCTTCAACTAATACATCCTTTTAACTGAACCCACAAAAAACTTACAAAAAAAAAAAAAAAAAAAGAAACACTATGTTTCCCTATTTGTCTAAGTTATAGTAACTTTAACTGTTGGTCATAAAACCAACTAAAACTGCAACACCAATAATAGCAACAATAACATTTTAGACAATACACTTAAATTGTTAAACTTTTTAAAATTGATACAATTGCAGGTGCAGCCTTTAGACATTTTAACTTCAGTTGGTATGTCTGTTTCTATGCATTTGTAAAAGCACTTATTTATTTATATTTATCTTTTTGTTTTGGTCATAACACCGAAAAAGTTTATCATGTAGCAAAATGTATGCTACTTTTCATACACAGGTACATGTGTATATGCGAGTATCTGGAGTTGAACATTACGTACGCATTTCAATTTCAAATAAACAAATGGCAAAATAAAAATGCAACAAATTCGAAATAAAACTACATACAAAAAATAGTAGTCACAATGAACACAAAAAAATTAAAAACAACACCAAGCGAATAAGCAAAATAATACAAATGTTATTGTTAGCCATCATGTTAGTTGCCAATTGTACAAATGTCGCACATAAACAACACTAACAATAATATAAAGAGTCGAAATGTGAAGAGTCTTACATATATGGACAAAACTTTAAAATTTATTTGTATATTTTTTAGTTTGTATGTACAGTAGTACTTTTTCAAAAATTGCCTATTTTTTTCCTAATCTAAAGCTAAATTTTTATTTTGTTTGTAAATGTTAAATTTAGACTGCTTTGTTAAACGAAAGTATAAATTGATGGTTAGTCATCATTTGCTTTATACATCTTAAGAAAAAAGTTTATTTTTTTGGTAAAGTTATAAAACTAAATTTAAATTAGTTTTAGTGCAAAAGGAATGTTTTTCGACTTTATATTTGATACAAAATTAGAATAGTGGGTTCGTTTCTTAAGTCTTTCGTTTTCTTAACTATTATTCAAAGTAAATTCAATTTGCTAGAAAATAACGGTCGCACTATTTGGTCCAAAGATGTGGTTAAATATTGTAAATTTTTATGAAAATGTTGTTTCAGCCGCATTTAAAGTGGCATTGGCGTTTTTACTATTTATGTTCGAAATAAATTTATTGGTGATAGTCTTATGAAAAATGTAATTTAAAACTCGCAAAACCTTTGTGAAAAAAATTAACTCAGATTATATACAAACTTCTTTAAAAATATATTACGCGAAACCAGCAGTATAGGATTTCAGTTCTTATTACTTCCTAATACTTAATATTGTTTACAAGCGTAATTATTTAAATTTGTATATAATTTATTTAGCATAATGTTTGGAATCTTGGAGTACGTATAAGAATTATATTTCAAATATGCAAAGAATTTTCAACTCTAGTTTCCCGTTTGCTTTATGTTAGCTTTTGATATGAATTAGCAGTAATTAAAATCATTTCAGGAATTATTATTAAAAAATTTGTTTATTAAAAATTTATTAACTGTTGTGGACATTTTTTCATAGTTTTGTTGTCAAATTTGATAAAAAAAAAATTAAAGTGGCTACCCAAAATAACAGTATAAACATGAAAAAAAATTTTCAAAGAATAAAGTTTAGACACTCAAATATTTCGTTTATCACTCATCTTATTATATTATACACTATTTTTTAACATTTCTTATTTTGAATTCTTGAATTCTTACTATATCAATATTTCATTTAATCACAACGTTAAGGGTCTGTTGTATTAAGCTTGCTGTTGATTAAGGGCAAGACTTTGTGTCCCCGATAAATAGTTTACATTAATTAAACTTCCATTTCTTAATTTTATTAATATTATTAAAATTTAATGGATAAAAAAATAAAGGTTTTATAATGCATAGCCATATATCGGTCCGACAAAATCCTGCTTTTAAGCTGCTATATCCGGTGGCTAATTTTTAACTAGCTCCAGCTTTGAGTCAGAACAAAATGGCGGCAGCGCAAAAATTTTAATATTCAATATTCCTCAAAAAGACTAGAATGTAAGCAGATGCAGATAGATGTAGTCTAAATATTAATTTTATTTTTATACATATAATGTTATTTTTTATAAATATTTAATTCCTCCAAAAAATATTCTTCGGAGAGTACAGATTTTTCAATTAAAACATCCTATCCTGCATGTAGTTAATTTAATACTGCTAGTAAAAACAAATCTTCCATATTCTTAAAGTTGCATTAAAACTTTTCAAAATATTACCTTTTTATTTATTTTCGAAAGATTGATAATTATTATTATTATTTATTTATTTTTTTTGTCCGAAAATCAACAAATAGAAGAGCTTGGTTTGCTTCGATTTTTTGAGTAATCGTTACTGCCAAAAGTCCTACTAAACTGCACATTTTTAAAATGTCCTGCATACTTATTTATTTATTTTTATTATCAAGGTGATTTTCTTAACAATTATCTGATGTTCGAAATTATTTAAGCAATTCGGTCAGTTATTAAATAGGTGGTATTTTATTTTGTCTGTGGATAATGATTTATGTAAAGTTTACACAGCAACTACAGTCAAAACAAATATCTCGGAATATAATTTTTGATATAATAAAATCGTCAGAATTTAGAAACCTTGTTTGCTATAACAGCTAAAAATAAAGGCTCTCTCACGTATTTTGCAATTAACTATGTTCCAAACTAAGTCACAAAAACCACTTTCGAACTTTCCGGGTGCCGTTAGAGTGAGTTACTTTCCACACTAATTCCAGTCAACAAACAGTGATTATTAGCTAGTTCAAGCTTTAAATTTTATTGAAATTATTGCTCAGACAACTTTATCTCCAAATCGTAATAAGAATTTACAGAGGAACAAGGTACTGAAATAAAAAACGTTAAAGATGTTAGAAGCGCTCGGATTCGCTACATAAATTCTAATAGAGCAAGAGTTGAAAAAATACTTACAAAACGTTATAAAACAATAACGACTGATAGTTTCACAAGAAACATAGTCCGGGGCAAAACGTTAAACTAAAAGATTTATAAACAATAAACGCAGGGTCATATCAATAAAGTTGAGAAAGTTAAAGGCCTTTTAAGCAAATATATTAAGTTAACCTTCTTATCATATTTGCAATCTGTGAATATGAAGAAATTGTTCCCTCAGAGATCATGGATAGTTACAAAGTAATATTAATATTATTTGTTTAATACACGAACGCATTCAACATGCCAATGGGTAGATAAATTAATTTCCCCTATATGTATTTTTGTTAAAAAAAATTAATTAATAATTTGAAAATAAAGAACATCGAAAAAATAAAATTAAAATAAAAAAAATATATTTTTTCAAAAAATAAAACAGGAAAAATTAGAAACCAGCAGAATTTAATGCTGCATTTTTTGTATAGCTACGTCCTTCATCAGCATTGCTCGCATTTATCTACCTTAGTTTGTGTTCATTGTAAACATCATATATTTAACCAACGAACATTTGTAAATTAGAATACGAGGAGTATTGTAACTCGTGTTGTACATTTGTTTTTGCTTTGTACTAACCTTCGCTTGGTCACGAATGCAATTTTTATTTTTAATCATTCTTACTTGTATTTCACAAAACAAAATTGAACTTTAGCAAAATAAATTTTTTTTATTTGTTCTATCATAAAAATTAAACTAATGTATTTTATTTCAATAATAACAATCTGCCGATCATTGACTCTATCTCAAAACTACTTAGCCGCCTAAATCACTTTGCAATACTTTCTTTGAAAACGCATTAATTTTCTCGACAGTACTTTTTTACCCATTTTTAATACCTTAAAATAGATGACACTCTTTTGATCCCATGAAATATAGAGTAATAACTTCATGATGTAAATGCATACATTTAGTAGCAATTTTCATAATTATGATTGATCCACTATTAGTCTTTTGCAATAGTTCTATGCAAAAACGTTTTTAAAATAAAATTTATAATGCACATAAAAATCCCTAAACTATTGTCGCCAAACTGCATCATCTAGAGAATGATTCCCGTAAACTTTCAACATATGACTTTTCACAGCGTTTCACTTCAGAATAACAACGATCTTAAAGCTCTTTTATGTTCATGTGCTCTTGACGTTTTAACACTCCACACTAAATTTTTAAAAGTCAATTTCTTTACAACTACAAATACCTATTATTACAACTTCATTATAAAATATTATAATAATTTTATACTTCAAAAATATATTACATTATCAAATTGATAAAAAGCTCAAAGGTACAGTTAATTTTTAATCTTTAATTAAAAAAATAAAATAACAAAGTAAAAAACTGACTTAAAATGCAAAACACAAATTAATTAACATTCTTGCTTAACAAATTTCAATTGAAGAAAAACACAAAAAGTAAAATGGTTTACAGCATATTCAAGACAAAACAAATCATTAAGTTGTAAAACAATTTTTTTTTTTATTATTTTATAACATAAAACACTTGTTACGACATATGCACTCTTCTCTACTCAACTAATTATCTGTTTGAAAAACTTTTCACAGAATTATGATTGAGATCTCAGGTTAACGCAACATACTCGTACATTATAAAGAGAACAGCAATACAGCAATAAAATGTAAAAAAATATTTCTTAATAAAGACACTACACACACTCGAGTTATGAAGATCTTGTGAAATTAAAGATAATACTGGGAATTTTTATTTCTTAAATCTTGGTAATCATTTGTTTCACTTTTTTATTTTAATGAAACCGGCCAATAAGATCTTTAATTTATGAAAAAGATTTTCAAAAGAAGTAGCAAGTGTTATAACTTTATAGATGAAACGTATTAATAAAAAAAACCACATACTTAAACGTAACAGCCCAAAATATACCTTTAAAAAATAAAAACAAAAATATGACTTTAAAACAGCAGAGTAAAAAAATTCAAAAGTCATCATATTTTTGAGCACATAAATCTTAAAAATTCTACCTTCAGTTTATGGCCACTTAATTTTTTTATTTTTGATGTTTTGTTTAAGCCATTAGATTTGAATTGTGGTTGACAAAATTAAAAAGAAGAATTGAAATATTTAAGCGTGAGCAGCATTTAACACCAGTTCTTTTATTCGTTTTTGTGGTCTTAATGATAACAAGTGCTTTTTTATAACAAGAGGAAGTCATGTACACTTGTGTTTTTATACGTTTACTAAAATCAAATACAACGTTGTTTTCTTAAGAAGTTCTTGAAAAAAAAATAAAAATAAAGTCTTAAATTACAGTTTATTAGGAAACCAACAACAAAATTATTTCAAACAGTAGTTTGTTTTTAAGGTATGTTTTTTATAAATGTCATTATATGCTAGGGATAAGTAAGTCTACACTTTAGGTTTTTAAATTAAAGAGATGCCAAGTATTTTTAAAAATATAATTTTAAGAATTTAGAATAATATAAAAATAACAATTATAATAATTTTACCACTTCTTAAAACCTATTTTACTACTACTTCTTCCATGGCTTTAGTTAGCAGTTAGAGGATTTTTACTTAAGAACCTTAAGAGCATATGAAAAGCGTTAACAATTTTATCTTCTAAATTTCTAAAATGTTCGAATGTCAAAGCAAAAGCTTAGGTTTCGTCACACTAACTTTAGAGTACTTGATGAGGAGTTATTCCTTTTAAAATAATTTCTTAAGCTCGTTGGTTTAATAGAATATAATAACAAAATAGAGACTCTAAGAAAAGTAAATGCAAAAATTGAAAATATTTTTATACTCTTCACCACAAAAAGTGTATAAAAACAGTAAATATATCTAAGTTTATCAGTCCGTTTGCAGTTTCTTCAATATCCGTTTCAGACGCCATAAAGTGTATATATTCTGACTTCCTATGCATAGCGAAGTCGATTGAGCGATGTCCGTCTGTCCGTCCGTGTTAGTGTTAAAATCAAGTTTGCCTTTGCAAAAATTCAAATACGCAAATCGATCAGACATAGTGTCGAAAGAGGTGCTATAGGAAATCAGCAAGATTGGTCTATGTCCTTAACGCAAGTCAAAAAAATAAATATATGAGGCGATAGAGAATTAAAAAATAAGAAAAAAAACTTCGTGAAAATTTAAGACTCGCTCATATTTTACGTGCCTTCGAAATTTCAAAATTTTTGTATGACATCAATATGGGTATCATTTGAAAGTTTTAGATGATATCTTTAAGGAAATACTAATATTTTTTTTTAAAAATGCTTAACTAAGAGCCGATGACATTTTTATGTAAAATTATATGAAGTTCCTAATTTTTATTTTTTTATTTTATAATTCTCTTTCACCCCAATGTTTGCTTTTTTGATTGGAGTTACTTCACTAAATTAGATTCACATATATGTTGAAGAGTATATATAGCACTCTTACTTATTTTCCTTAATAAATTTAGAAATTAAAACATACGTTTATAAACTTGAAAATGGTTTGACTAATATTTCTAGTTGTGTGTGTTGTTATATTGCTTTACAATTTTAATAGCTGAATCGAAAATAAATTTCAAGAAATAATATTGAAAATAGGGCAGTGTTGTGTCAATATCTCCTTTCTGCTGTGCCTTTTTCATATTAACGTATAAAGGGTCATCCAAAAAACGCGCCTACATGTTTCTTTGAAATAAAACACAAACTATTTGCAATTTTTTCAAGCTGTTTTTTTTATTAAAATTATGATCCATTACAATTATAAGTGGAATAGAATATCATTCAAATGTCCACCATGACTGCGTCTGCAGACATTAATCAATGACTTTCCGACATGTTGCTGGTGTTATTTCACGAATTGCATCTTGAATGTTGTTCTTTAGATCATTAATTGTTTGTGGCTGGTTAGCATACACTCGACTTTTCAAAAAACCCTACAAAAAAATCTAATGGTGTTAAATCACATGACCTTGGAGGCCAATTGAAATCTGCATTTCGTGGAATTACACGTTGAGGAAATTTTGATCGCAAACGCGTAATGTTTTCTCGAGTTGTGTGACATGTAGCACCGTTTTGCTGGAAATAGACGTCAGACACATCAATATGATTCAACTGTGTCCATAAAAAGTCTCTCAACATTGATTGGTATCGCTCAGCATTCACAGTAACAGCATTTCCAGCATCATCTTCGAAGAAAAATGTCCCAATGATTCCATTTGCACAAAATGCACACCAAACAGTAACTTTTTCTGGGTGTAGAGATTTTTCATGAATAACACGAAGATTTTCATTACCCGAGATACGACAATTTTGCTTATTGACGAATCCATCCATTCTGAAATGACCTTCACGAATTTTGCGATGGGTATTTTTCAAAGAACGCCTATTTTCATAATAACTTTGAATGATGTAAACGCGTTGTTGCAATGTGTACCTGTCCATGGTTAAAACTGTAATACCTTCTAATAAAACAAAAGTGGCTTATGTCATTTGAAAAGATGTTACGTGTAAAAATTATATAGTGCTGACATCCAGGCGTCACATTTGGATGACCCTTTATATAGCTAAAAGCAGTGCCGTACAAAAAAAATAATAAATATGTTATCTAATACATATTTTAAATCTCTTTGTAAATTTTTTGGTACGTTAATCACTGAAATTTAAAACGCGGGTGATATTTATCCTCATGCTTAAAAAAGGTATTCATATTTTCAAATAGCGGACCAGAAGGGGAGGCGCCACCTTTAAGATTTTAATTATTTTTTTCTCCGAAACTGCTATTTCTATTATAAAATATTTATTCTCACGTGTTCAAAGTTGAGCCCCAGACCAAACAAGACTATAACATATTATACTGTCTCTAGAAAGGCCCTAAAATTATACCCAGCCAAGGCCAGGTATAATAAGTTAGTATTTAATATACATATATGAAGCCTAAGGCGCGTAGTAAAAAATAGCAATTGACAAACATTTGGATACTGCTGTTATTAAAAGCCCTTATAACACCATCTGATAGAGTGTATTTTTTATGACAGTGTTAATAGAAATTTATATTCATATCACAAATTTGGGTTTTTGAAAATTGTAACCATTGGAATGTTATTTTCAAGTAGCTTATTGTACCCGGCCTTTGCTTTGATAGAATTTTAGGACCTTTCTGAAAAATATATTATAGCCATGTTTACTATTTATTTTCTAATCGAAAAGTAATTTAGGAGATACACATTACAAATTTCAGAAGAAGCGTCAACTACTGGATCCAAACTATCAGTTCTGTGACCAAAGATACCCAAATGCAGATGTCAATTAGACTCTCATGTTCAATAATAGTATGACGTTTTTATACCCTTCACCACAATATCCATATCCTACCCCATAAAGTAAATATATTTTTAGTTCTTATACATAGCGAAGTCGTCTAACGGTCTGTCCGTCCGTGTTAGTATTGAAATCAACTTTGCCAAAGAACTAGATGAGTAGGAGAAAATTTTATATGTCAATCGATAAGACATAGTTTCTAAAGAGCTGCTATTGATAATCTGCAAGATAGGTCCATGTTTTTCAAGGCAGCGGGCAAAACCTCACACCTGCCTCCAACTTTTCCATTCGCAAATATTTTCCGCATAATGGGCCTCCGAACTTTTCACAGTTCACATATCAATATCAATATGGGTATCATGTAAGAGCTTGCGAAAAGATCTTTAAGGAAATAATAAATTTTTTTTTTAAAACGCTTAACCTATTAAGAGCCAATGACATTTTTATGTAAAATTATGTAGTACTTAATTTAAATTAAAATCCTTGGCAACCCTAACCGAACGAAATAGTCCGCCCTAGATTTTTAAACAAAGACATTATATGATTGTTTTTGGCTTTACTTAGCTGAGGCCCAAGTTAAACTAATTAAATTAAGTTTTTAATTTGTAAACTCATTTAATTTATACATATAAAACAAATAACAACAACAAAAACTGTCATTAAAACATGAATTTTAAGATTGTCATGACAATATTGTTTGTAAACCAACTGAATAGATAAATTTTTTTACAACAAAATCATAATGATGATGACTATCAATTATTGTGTTTTTTAATTTTACTCTTTTTTAGATACTTTTAGTTGTTTGTTTGACATTTGTCGTGAATTGATTGTACAGCTTGTTTCTTTTGGTAAAATTTTTTTTACCAAACTAATTATATTTATTGTTTATTTAAATGAAATTAAAAATAAAAATTTTTTTTTCAATAAAACTCTGAAATATTACAGTTTTTCAATTAAAAACAGCTGCTAAAATCGGCAACATTAACTTTAGAACCAAAGCTTTATTAACACAAGCAATTTGTTTTTTTTTTTTAAAGAATTGTTTAAAGAGAGAAAATGTTGTTGAATGTTATCTAAATCATTAGTAGCGGTTAAGCCCATTTCACACTATAGTACTAACCAGTATTATGAAAAAGTGTGATAGTGTGAAAGCAAATATAATTGCCGTATTCACAAGCTCTGCTAAGGTGTAGGTAGTATTGCATACTTCTTTGTGAACTACCATTGTATCAGTGTGCCATTGTACATTGTACTTCATACGTCAAAAAGTAAATAAGAAGAAGAAAAGTGCTATTCATCATTTGTTATTTATAAGCCAAATGGGGGAGAAAACAGAAAAAAGTAAATTAATAAATTTTTTGTGTGAGGATGAAATTCAAGACATTTTTAGGATGAACCTAATGTACTTGCTCTCCAGTCGCAGAATTATACATTTAGGGCTACTAAAATCATCATTATGGCATAATCGGGTTTTAAGATATTTCGATGAAATCAGATTTCTTCATATAATACGACTACGGCCAGAGGAATTTGCCTATATATTCAACCTTATAAAAAATGACGATGTTCTTCACACAATTGGCGAAAGGCTCCAGCTTAAAATTGTACTTTACTGCTTGGGATCTTC
The DNA here is from genome assembly GCA_916610165.2 of Gymnosoma rotundatum. Taxonomy (NCBI): domain Eukaryota; kingdom Metazoa; phylum Arthropoda; class Insecta; order Diptera; family Tachinidae; genus Gymnosoma; species Gymnosoma rotundatum. Next base: position 119,659,864 of record OU744337.1, on the reverse strand, counting down.
AGGAAATGGTGCTTGTGTTCGTAAGGTAGCATCTCTTTTTGGTATAGGTGATGGCGGTACCATACAAAATATTAGAAATCGAGTCATTAAAGCAATATTAAATCTTAAAGAACAGTTTTTATATTGGCAACTTTCAACTTTCAGCTTCAACTTTCTAATAAATCAATCAAATCAATAAATTAAATAAATAAAACTAATAAAAATATCTTTTAATTCAATTTAATTTAATATAGTTCACACATGAACACAAAAATAATAATTCATTTAAACATAAAACATTTAAACAAATACAACGTTTGAAAAACATATGAAAAAAAGTACTAAGTGTTGTATCGCATGTTTGCATGAAAATTACCAACAACACAGCTAGCACCGTTGTATTTTGTTAGCACTTAGCACGTACTAGGGGGCTTGTGAATAGCGCAAATGTATATGTCAAGCAATACCGAAAGGAATTAGACATCCCATAATACAAATTCATTTTTAGAAATTTTCTAAACACTATGATTTCTAATTTTATCAGGGCTGTTTTGCCGCTGATAACTCAGCCAACCATTAAATGAGCACTCCGAAAAGCGACTCTTACAAAAAGCCACCTGGGATATATTTCTGAGTACTTCATGACTCCTATATGACATTCAAATAAGTGTATCTTTAGAGCTATAAATTTAAGAGCTCTTTAAGAGACAAAAAACAATAAGGAAATAGTCATTTCTGAAATAAATTAATCTTAAACATTTTAGTAAAGAAAATTCTTAATATCTGTAATTTTTCAGAAGGCAAATGATAATTTAATTTACTATTAAAAAATGCAAAAGCTACGAGAAATAACTTAGTAAAGTTTCGTTTCGGATTCTTATGGTTTGCTAGGAATTTTCATTCTACTTGAAGTGTGATAGAGCAGAAACAAAATGTACTTATATTATGTGGGATTTTGTGACAATCACAGCAATTCTCATTAGATTTCTTTCTTATAAAATCTAATGCAAGTCTTAAGACTTGTATAATAGTGTGAATGGGCTTTATCAGGTATGGAGGTATTTAATAATACAAAAAATCAACTTTGCCAAACAACCCGCCTTAAGACATTTCTATAGATTTATAGCTATTTATTATTTAAATGCGTACTTAGTGCAAAACTTTTTTATAATTACTTTCTCTTCAAAATATTGTTGCTTTAGCTTAATTTCATTTAGGGCTTATTCCACTTTATTCTATTTTGAACAAATTATGCCCTTTACTTTGGAAAAAAATACATGTTTTTTTACTTAGATTTATGTCGCGACATGTCTTTACAATTTTAAAAGCAGTTTACTTTAACTTGTCTGATAGAAACTTTCAATGTGTTTAATGTCAAATTTTTCTTTTTTTTCAAATTTTAAACTATAATTTTTTTATCTTCTAGATTGCTTCTACTTTTCTAAGAAATCACGAAGGTACTGTACAACAAACACGCTTTGACCTTTATATTTATTACAATTTAACGAAAGAACTCTACCACGTGGTTAAAAATTATGCTTATTATTTTTATAATTAATTTCTTTTTAAGCATAAAAAATTTTACGTTTTGTTTATTTTTATCAGGTATCATTTTTCAATTGTTTACGTTTTGTATTAATTAAGTAGAATTTTTTAATGAATCACATTGATTTAGAAAGAATACCACATTGAATTTTTCAATAATCCATAACATCTTAATGGCAATTTTGTGATACACACAATATGTGTGAAAAATTATTGACTTATAGACATATGTTAAGCATTTTGTACAATTCAATTGAAAGGTGGTGTAAATCCACACAAACATATTGATTTTGTTCAAAGACAGAAAAATCATCTTTTAAAAATTTACTATTGATAGAATATACTCGTAGACACAATATATATTACAAATAAAAATGTCATATATAAGAAAGATTTGAATTTAGTAGTGTCCAAATTTTTATGGAATTATAAAGTACACGGAAGAGTGTTCTTTCGAGTGTAACTTAGCATGTTCACAATTGTTGTACATAAATACTCACACATCAAATTACCATAAAAATCAGGACACAATTTTATTCCATCTCCTAAAGCTTCGTGTGAATTTCAACCGTCTGTCTACAGTTTGGCAGTATACATCAAATTACATAAACTATTTTAACACCCTTTAATTTATAATTTAAAAAAAATTATATTTCTTATTATACCAAAGAAAATAGTGCACATTATGTGATTTAAACGACAAAAAATACTTAGTATTTTGGGAATACCATTTAATTTCTAAATGTAAATTAAAAATTTGCTGTTATAGCTGACTTAGAATACGGGTCCCTTCTAAGTTTTACCTGTCTGTCTATAAGTGTCCAAAAGTTTGGCCACATACATCAAATCACATCAACTAATGGGGCACCCTTTAATTTATAAAATTAAAAACTAATGTTTGTTACTATAACGTTACTATTGCTATGAGAATCGGCATTCTGACAATTTGCAAGCGTTTGCCCATGCGGTTCAAAAGATAGGCCCATATAGGACAATTTAAATCAACTATGAGAACACCCTTTAATTTCTAAGCTCAAAAGTTAAAGTTGTTGATATAGCGAGCTAAGCAATACAGGTCCCTTATAACTTTTAGCTATTTGTCTACAGCGGTTCAAAATTTTGGCCACATACATGAAATAACATTAACTCTCGGGACGCCCTTTTATTTCCAAATATAATTTTTATACTTGTTGTTATAGCGAAGTTAGGAATACGGTTTCATTGTAAATTTTAAGCGTCTGTCTACAAACTGTTCAAAAATATTGCGATATACATCAAATATAATAAACTATTGGGGCACCTTTTAATTTGTAATTTTGAAAATCAATATTTGTTATTGTAATATTCATAGAAATTGACATTTTGTCCAATAAGCCCAAATAGGATGATATGTGTAACTCACGGGGAAACGTTTTAATTTAAGAGTTATTTTTGTATTCCATTTTGCTATTGGGAGCTAGAGTAACACAGTTTTTTAAATTTAAAGCGGTGCATTTTACGGGTCATAATACACTTAAAAACACGTATGTTGCATTGGGACACGCTTTAATTTTATAAATTATAAACTGATTTTAATACGTGAACAATTTGTAATCAGTACCTTTCATATAAAGAACCAATTTTCAAAATCGGTTCAGAGTTATGGAGGCATGAATTTTAAAAAAACAACATTCAGGCAAAATGATAACCTCCTTCTTTTTTAAATTCAGTTAAAAACCACAATGATTAAATAATATGATTAACTACAGAAATGAAAGAGGAACCAAAAGCTTAACAACTCACTACAAATGTATTTAAGAAGAAGTCGAATATCTTTAGAACTGAAAAATAATGGGAATTTATTTTTGGCCCGATAAAACTTTAAAATGTTAAATGAAAACACAAGAAATTAAATTTTAATAAAAAACATTTGAAAATGGTTTCCAGCAACTGTTCCTAGCAAAGTGCATTCTAGACATCAAATTTTGGACAAGTTTCTGAAGCTGCATATCACGAAAAACGTGAACAATTTTCGCATCCCATGCTTTAATCTACGTGGCCACTTATAATGTGGCAATGTATTAAGCCACAAGACATTGGAGGCCAAGTTACAGACTCATTTCTGGAAAGCAGAATTTAAACTAAACAAATAATTGCGGGCGCAATGTCGCCTGGAATTTGTCATTCATATTAAAAATAATTATTGATTATGGCTCAATAACGATCTCGGTAGACCGGCTTTGGCCTTATTTTTGAAAAAATTTAAGTCCAAGGATACCACCAACCTGTGTATCTAGACTGGATGTAATAGAGTCTGTTGTTGTGGATTGGCTTCACTCTATGTACACACAGAAAAAGGATTAGTAAAAAATCGGTTAGTATATTTAAAATTTAACTATTAATATCATAATTTAATTTTTATTATATATAAAATATAATCTTGACACATTTTTCATATTGAAAACTAACAAGCGATATTGGATATTAAAAGTTGGTTGCAATTACTGTGAAGAAAGTTTACCTGTCGAATTTGTGTCTTCACTAAAATATTTTCTGTTAATTGGGTGATGCAACTAAACTTGTTCAACAAATTTCTTCTAATACCTGAATGTTGGTAGTTAGAACCATAAAATCAACCGTATCACTGAAAATCAAAAAAGTTTTGACATACATAATAAAAATAAAATTTATACATTTAAAGTTAAAAAATATTTTAGTTTTAAAATAAAAAATTGTATGGGAGCAAAAATTTGCCATTTTGTCGAAGGGTAAGTTCACGATTAATTAAAAAGGACTCTTATGCACAAAAACATTTGAAACGTTTGAATTATTGAGGATTGTCCAAACATGTCGTACTTTCGGTTCAAATGGAAAGTAGATGGTTTTAAGTGAAAAGTAAGAAATCCGGACGAAATAGGGAAGCGTAGTGGTGAGGATGAAGTTTACGTTTTGTATCATGAAATTTATTAAACATAATCATATTCTTGTAAACTAATTTTTAAATAAATGTTAAATCGAAAACATTTTTTTTTTAATTCACAATAATATTTTATATTGGTAGTAGTCCTCCTTCTCGAATTATTTTCTAAAACAGTTCGGAGTACCTTTTTAATTTAGTCATGTTAACCGAACTCCAAATAATGCTCATAACCGACAAAATTCGATTGGAAACAAATTCGGTTATCATAACGAATCTGATTTCTCTGTGTACGACAAATTTTGTTTACTAACAAACAGATAAAGCTAAAAGTGATCCATATCGCTGAAGAATTGATTGATGAAATTTGAATAAATTCGTAGTGTTGCTTAAACGTCAATCTATTCGTACAAAGTATTATGCTCCTTAATAGATTAAACGAAATCTAATTGATTAATACAATGTGTCTTTTCTGCCGGTTAGAAAATACAGATTTATTTCATTTACCAAGTCCAAAACAATGTGAAAAATTTCATACATCCAACATGATCTATCATTAAGTCTCAAAATGCTATTCGCCTGAATGTCATAAGATATAATTTCAAAGCTTGGAGCACACCTCGCGTATGACCACGAAAAATCAGGCTAGTCATTTAGAAACTATAGATTAATTTTTTTACATCACTTGTCTTTTTCTATGATTATTAATTTTTTTAATTAGGATCAGCATTCAGGACATGACTCCTACTTGTACAACGCACTCTGTCAGAAATAAGAAATTAGATAAAGAGAAGGGGTATAAAGAGAGTAGAGCTTGTGAACATTTGATTTGAATCTTTGCAAACTGAAAGTGACAGAAAAGACCTCCACAAAGAGATTATTCCACACACAAACTGTTTGGCTAAAAAACGAATTTTCTCTATAATGCGTATTGCGATTCCTTGGTCAATAGACCACAAAGAGATGTGCTCTTAATGCAGAGCGCATTGCGCGTACGAAATTACGGTTTCCAGGAACAAGTTCCCTGATTTTATACGAGCAAATTCTGTTGTAGTAACGATAAAACAATAAAACGCAGCCACATCGCGCTGATTCTCTAGTGAATGAATAGAGCTGGGTACTGGTGCACCAGCACCAACATGGGAGTTTTCCATGTTCTTTCTTTTCTCTTTTCTTTCCCCAATTTCTTTTCCTTTCTATCTTTTTATATTTTTTTTTTTTTGGTTTTGCTCGACTTGTTTTTTCATGGTTTAAAAAACATTTTCTCTGTTATAGTAACGCAGTGCAACGTAGTAGAATTGTTATGTTCAATTCGCTAATAGCTGCGTTTCTCCTAAAATAGTTATTACTCTGCACTATATTTCCAAGCAATTTATTTACTTTTTAAGGTAAATTAAGTTATTTTCTATGTAATTACTACTTTTTGCCAAAACTAATCTACAAAATGTTGAAAACTAAATCATTGTGTGCAACAAGTTGCTTGTAATTTAAAGCAAAATTTGCAACATAGTGAACGAATTGTAGACATGCCACAAACATTATTTTGTATTTATGAACTCAATATATATATCTGCGCACAAAATAAGTTATCAACTACATAAACGTTTAGGAGAAAAACAAATTTACATTTTAATTGAATGTGTTACAGTGCAAAAATTAACAAAAAGAAAAAAAATTCAATATCAACGTAAAATATTTATAAATTTGTCTATTGCCATGTGAGCGAAAGATGTTAAGCTGTTAATGTGTTTATGCATGTGATTTTAATAAAAAAAAATGAAATACTTTGAGATACATGTGATTTAAATTTTCAAACATTATTTATGTAAAATAATGTGCATAACGATTTTGTATCTGTATGACTTGATTTATTCATTGATGAATAAGGTTTAGAGTAACAGCAGAGAAAAAAGCAATTATTAAATTGCTTTAAAGCTGATTTCCTTAATTTTGCAGCTGTAGGTGTTTTATATTTAGCACGTTATTTGAAAAATTAAAATGTTTGTCACTTAAAGTACGTTAAAAAAATCATTATTCTATTTTTCTAAGCCCCTTCACCAGTTGATAAGTCTATAGTCAACAATGTGCTACAATCCCATAAATTTGTTAAATATCGCTTTATTGTGACAGAATTTGATGAATTAATAATATCTTATGACTAAACACTAAGTTATCGTTAAATAAAATTTCTAATTATATAATATTATGTTTAAAAGTTTTCTTGAAAATTAAATTTACTTCACCAAAAATTATAGGGTACACTGTTGTAGTTAATGTTGGCAGTTTTTTGTTTTTTCTTTCATATAAATCACGATTTTCATTGCAGTCGCGGTTTCTTTGTTTATTTGTACATTAAAAATAATTATAAAATCCACAATTGTCACTTTTCATAAAGCAGGCATCAGATGCCTCAATATATTGAAAGTCATATAAAATTATTAATGTTTAAAGATCCCTCTTCAAAAAAAAAAAAAAAAAAAAAAAACAATACGTTTAATGGATGAAAAGAAAATGTACAACTAAAAAGGGATTTTGGATTTTTAAATAAAAACATTTGTCTGCTTCCTAGTGTATCTCACATTCACAGTGGCGAGCATATCTAGTTGCATAAGCAATATACACAAGTGATTTTCAAAAATTGTTTGACGTTATAGGCAAGAGCAATTATTTTCTATATGACAACAAAATGTAAAATGATTCTTTGTTTGTCTTAAAAATTCACATATGATTTTGTATATTTTATTTTATCATGCTAATCAATGTCGGAGTCACAAAATATTGATTTTTAAATCCTTAGAGGGCGCAGAATTCTTGCAAATTCTACTAAATAATTTTAAAAAATAATATACATTTTTTTTTGCGTATTTTGCTTAAATAAAAATTGAAAGCAAAGCATAACAAAATAAATTTTCAACAAATAAATAGAGTACAAATTCAAAAACGTATTATTATTAGTTTTTATTTTTCACTTAAAACTGAACAGAAAACGGTGCTTAAAAAATTAAAACTTGAAACATAAACAAATCTTGTTTATTTAAAAAAGTCTTCAATCTGGCAGCGCTAACGAAATTAAAAAAAAAAAAAAACGTAAGACTATTTATATTTTTTTACAACGACACTAGAAAAGGATTTTTTTTCAAACAACAGAAAAATATTTTCGATAATGTAAAAAGCAGCTGATAGGTCGGACATCAATTCAATTGGGGTTTTTTATCTCTTAAACGCTTTTATTTTTAAAAGCTTTAAATGTCCACCTACAATGTCTCCTAATGCGTGAGTGAATTATCTTTTAGTTTAGGAGGAGTAGCGAATATTCTAAACCGCATCATTGCAACTAAAGTATGACTTGTACTAAAAAAGAAAATAAAGTAAAATCTCTTTTGTCATTGTACTGGAACTTCAAAGTTAAAAAAAACATTATTTTGAAATGCTTAAAAGTAAGCATGTAGACGTCTTTTAAAAAACTTATTAAATCTTGAGTTAAATTTTAATTTTTGTAAATTACTTTTTGATTTTTGTATTGTTCGTATATTTACAATATTTTTGGTAAGGATGTTTACATATTTGCACACCACTGTAAACATATACCTCAAGTGTAGGCTGCATTTTATATAAAATATATAAAAAAAACCAACAACCACCTTCAAGTAAAGTACTGAAATCATACTTTCACTTTTCCACTTTTCTTTACCATTTTGTCACTTTCTCATCAGAAATTCTTCCGTGCAACAGTTAAATTAATCTTATTAGATTTCTTTACTTTGCACTGTTAAATTCCCATGTTTCTCACTTATCATTTTTTTAACAACGTCTGTATTATGTTTATTTTTAAATATTTCTAATAGTTTAAGTAATTGGAAATACAATGAGATACCTTCCAATTCAATTAAAAGAAATATCTTTTATTATTTCTTCTTAAGAGAAAATTAAAAATTTTCCCATAGAAATATTATCCAATAATAAATTTGTTTGATACATATACGCACATGAATAAAATAAAAATAATTAGGTAATAAAATTTAATATATACATACAATATATTTTTTTTTAAATATACTTATTACTTTTTAAAAACATAATAGAGAAATTTGCATTAATATAAAACAGTCTTTAAGATAATTGTACATTTTTAAATAAATTTAATTGGAAAAAATTGATTTTTAATTGGACTAAAAGGTGCTTATATTCGCATTAATATTAAATTAGCAAATTGCATAATGTTTCGGAAAGAAGCATAAATAATATGAGATAAAAAAACGATATTTTTAGATTAATAAAAAATAATATATTTTTAATTTTTTAAAATCGTTGCAATTGTGTTGGGAGTTTATAACGCACCAACGGTCAAACCGAAATCGATTTGAACTTTTAGGGTTTGTTCGTATGATCGTGAAGATGGTTTATCTGAAATTACTTGCACGAATTCGATCGACGCACTCGTGGGTTATGACTAAAAAAAGCAATTGCGGCTGCACCGATTTAAGAAAAATTAAAACAGAGATTTATTTAGAAGTTCCCAAATGGTATGCTTATTAAAAGAGCGAACAGGACGAGTAAGTGGGGAAGAGGAAAAAAGCACCGAATCGAGTGTAACAAAAGGCAATTTTAAGAATAATTGATAGATAAATAAATCCTGATTCATAAGGTCCAATCGGCAGAAGGAAATTTGATATAGCTTTCATATTAATCAAATAAAAAAATTGCTTGGAAGAGTGCAAATGTTACGATTTTTCTCATTGGTGTAGCGATGCGCCCTGGGAAACAAGCAAAAAATAGAAAGTAGCTAAAACTGTCATCAGCATTTTACGCATTAATTTATTTACTTTATTTTAATAAACCCAAAAAATGTTATGTATAAATAGGGAACGACAAAATTTCGGGATCCTTTTTTCCTCTGTTTCCCAACCGATTTTGTTTTTTGTCATTGTCGAACTTTATTGCATCATCTTTATCTTATTTAAATCGGTTCAGTATTTAAGAAATAAATGAACCCTTAAATTGCTACCACTAATCATGCAAACAATACACACAGAGAAAAGAAATTCGTTATGAGAACCGAATTTGTTGCCAATCGAATTTTGTCGGTTGTGTGTATAATCTTGAATTCGGTTGTAATAACAGAATGAATTAGCACTCACAACTATTTAAAAAAATTATTCTTGGGTGACTACAAAATATTATAGTGAATTAAATAAAACAATAAAATATTTTAATATTTATTTTTATTTTAAAAGTAAATTATAGCAATAAGATTACACATTTCATTTCATGTCTCGAGCCGTCGAATTTAGCCTACTCCTTTCTTTACATCATGATTCGTCTTTTCCTCACAGTTTCTTTAAATGTCCATTCCGTACCGCACATCTTGCTGCAGCGAAGTGTATTAAACCTTTAAGAAATTTTTTAATTTACAAATGTCTTTGTGAGGTTGTTTTTGGACTTACCTTTCAACAATATTGGAGAACTCTTTACCACTAACAATATATCTTGTATTTTAAGACTAAAATATTGATTATTTTTTGTGTAATTTGTACAAATTCATTTTTATTACGTCAAATATTTTTTGATTTTAGAAGACACAATCGGTTTTTATGATTCTAACTACCAAAATTTGGTTTTCAGTAATAATATGCTGAATAAGTTTAGTTGTATCTTCTATTTAATAGAATAGATTTTAGTAAACATACAAATCGGTCAGGTCAACTTTTTCAAGAGGTGTTACAATCAACATTTGGAGGCAAATATCATTTGTTGGCTTTTAATGTAAAAAATAAATCAACATTATTAATTATTAATATTAAAAAATTTTAAATATTTAAAAATTTGGTAAATTTCGACCGCAACGTGAACTCCAGTATTAAGATTTCGGTTAGGCTAAGTCCACATACCACAAAATGTTTTTTTTTTCTTTACTAATCGTCACATACATTTGTTCTTGCCACCTGCTAACCGTCGATTTAACCACAATTGCAATTTTTATTCCTTTTTTTTTAAGTTTTCTTCACATCACAGCTGATGCTCTTCCAGTATCAAACTAATTGTTGTGTAAGAATCATAAACATGCAGTGCCTTGAGACTTATTTAACACATTTAGATTTTAAAATTATAAGTCGAACTATTCACTTTGTAAATTTTTTTCTTAATAAGTTTAGAAAATAAAATATAAATGAACTTTAGCCGAATTAAATGTATTTACTTGGATATACAAAAATTAATCTTTATACTTCTCACAAATATTGTTTTTTAAAAAAGCCTTACTTTTAGGTTTAATTGGAATTAGCATTCTGTAAGTACAGCTATTTAGTAAAAAACATCACTTATAACAATAAAGCGCAATAATTATTGATGCAATTTTTTGTTTTTATAATTATTTAAAGTTTTTTTTTACATAGTTGAAATTAATTTAAAAATAGGATACAATCTTTTAGAGAAACTTCCTATATCAGTTTAACTTACTCACTGAACCTTTTGAGGCAGTCGTATAGGAAGCTACTGAAATAAAGTTTTACCTTAATACGTACATTTCATTCCTTTGTCCTGAACAAAAAAATCCACCTTTTTTCTAGACTGCTGATAACTCATTTTTCATATATGCTCTGCATAAATGCTTTTATTTGCTTTAAACCGAGTTAAGAAAATCTTAGATATTCGTACAGGATATAAGCTGCCGAAATCTTTCTTAAGTTGCCAAGATATTTCAATAAAGCAGACACGCATGTCAGGGTACTTCAAGTAGCACTTTTCTTTTCCTGCTTAAAAGGCTACTTGGTCACAATTTTAGTCTGCCCAATTAAATTCTAGTAGTTTTCCGCCGCCTTTCAAAATTATAAAGTCATACCATTGCACAGCAGTTTTCGTTAAAAAACGGAAAATCAATTCATTTAGCACGTTTCGCTTCATAATGCAACTCACTAAAACTCATAACAAAACTTATTGATTTTGGTGTCGGTGATATCTTCTCTCGATTTATATCGAGCTTTTTCAGGGATCTCACTAAGCGAGTTGTTATAGAGTTTATGGTTTATTGGGTACCGAAAGTTTCCGTTCTTTCTTCAACCCTATTTCTTATTTTTTTAAACGATATTCTACGTCAGACCACAAATGGAGTGCAACTTGTATATAGGCTTGGTGCTTTAAAGACTATTTTGGAGTTAATCGACCGTATGCAGGAGAGAGCGAAGAAGCTCATCGGTGCCAGTAGGGTATCCAACTCTACTGATTCACTGGAGCATCGACGCAATGTGGGATGTATTTCACCGTTTTTTTGGTTCTACAACGGAAGTTGCTCTTATGAAATCAGGGAACTTGTTCCTTAAAACCGTAATATCGCAATGCGCTCTGATGAAAAACACATCCCTTTGTGGTCGATTGGCTTATGAATCGCACTACGCAGTACAGATAAAATCCGTTTTTTAGCTTAACAGTTCGTATGTGGAATAAACTACCTGCAGAGGTCTTTTCTGTCACTTTCAGTGTGCAAAGATTCACATCAAATGTGCACACTACTCCCTCTATCACCCTTGCCACAACCTAATTTTCTAGTTCCGTCACAATGCATTGCATAAGTAGGAGCTGTTAGAATTAACAAATTGTTAAACAGGAAAACTCTGAAAAAATCCTGTAGAAGGGACTTTTATTTTCCATTCAAGGCATCAAGGAATTTAATACTAAATACATTTAAATAAAACACTCCTTCCTAAAACAAATTATTGTTTGTTTCCTATCAACAACATATTACTCTCTTTTTAATTAAGTATTAACAAATGGGTCATACATCAAACAAAACAACAACAAAAAACATATTTTTAAAAGCGCATTAGTATTTAATTTAAGTTAAACACAAATGCTAAGAAATTTCGGATAAATAAAATGCTTTTGTTTATGAAAAAAAAAATTAAACCTACAACTACTTTACCGTTATTTACACATACTTCATAAAAATAATACCACAAGTATGTAAGTATTTGTGTAACATAAATTTTTGCAAGTTTAAATAACAAATGACAGATAAACTGGACTATAACAATAACAACAACAGCAACAGAAATGGCAAAACCAAACAATAGTAGGAAAAATGCGTGTTTCGTTGGAGTTGACATATGGTCGTAATTTGCAATCAAGCTTAAAGATGACAAGAGAAATGTACGAATGAACAATTGACACATAGCACGAGATCACCATCACAAGCTTACATTCAAATTCGCAAACGTACGATTAGTGTAGAGGAGGACCTGTTACTCTTGTGCAACAATAAACAGAAGACAATTGTGGCAGCAACAATAATAAAGTGTATTTTTACAAACCCTTTTACATTTTACGAGAGTACAAGTTTATGTGATATAAAACAAAATGATCATAAACAATCTCAAAATCTCCTGCTAAGTGTGAAATGTTGGACAGACATTAACATATTTACAGACTTTTGTTGCATGTACTCTCGTATGACTATGTGTATTTTTGCCACTGCAGCAATAATATTTTTGCCAAAATCTTAAAACAGGCAGAAAAAGAAATTATTACGAGTAAAAGTTGCTACAATTTTCTGTACGCTATACTTCGAAATATTTATAAAGATTGTTTTTTAAGCATGATAGAACTTGAAATTATTTAATACAACACTAAAAATTAAATTTTGATGAACAATTTTATCTTATTAAATGTAGTAAACTCTGTCAAGTCATCATGAATAGATTCACGCTTGAACAACGCTATCAAATCATCCAAAATTACTTTGAAAATCAGTCATCAATACGCAACTAATAACTAGACGATTTCGTGATTTTTATGGTGCACATAATCGTTCGTTTGAGCAAGCCATCCGTCGCACTGTGGATAGATCACGTACTCTCTAAACGCTGCAATAATACCAACACCTCGAACAAATGTTCGTACTGAAGAGAATAAACGGAAGTGTAGAAGAAGTTCTAAATTTATCTAGTCGTCTTCGGTCGCAGAAATTAGGGCTCTGTCCGTCCACAATGTTGAAAATTTTGTGCAAAAATCTTGCGTAGTTTTTTCGCCGATTGGTCTCTCTCTCCATTTTTTTATCGCAAAATTGTGTTCAGCGGTGAGGCTCATTTTCGACTTAACGGGTTTGTTAATAAGCAAAATTGCCACATACGGAGTGAGACCAATCCTTAACATACCTTACAGACTCCATTGCATCCAGAAAAATGCACCGCTTGGTGTGGCTTACACGCTGGTGGTATCATCGGACCTTATGTTTTCATAATGAGGCCGGATTTCACGTTGCGGTCAATAGAGATCGTTACTGCACCCTGATTAATGATTTTTTGGTTGAGAATATGGACGAAATTAATCCGGACAAAATGTAGTTTCAGCAAGATGGCGCTACGTGTCAAAGGGCAACCGCAATTATCGAGTTATTGAAATTAAAATTTGGAAATAAGTTTATTTCGAGAAATGGACTTGTTAATTGGCGTCCAAGGTCGTGCGATTTGTTACCTCTCGATTATTTCCTGTGGGGCCATGTGAAGCCACGTTTTGAGGCCAACATTGAACGACCCGTATGCGCTTCGTCATGAGCACCCGCGGTTGCCATATGCCCGAAATAATTTTTAAATGGCATTAATCCATCTTTTAATCTTTCATATAAAAAACTTTTTCATTAAAATTTAAATTTTGCATTATTTTTTACAATTTAAAGTTCTATCCGGCTTAAAAAAACACCCGATAATTTGAATAGGCAAATTTTAGAGTTTTGTTGATATTTTGTTAAATTAATGGCTGTAACTGTATCAGCACGATCAACATATTAAATATGAATATGTTACAAGTGTCATAATCCTCATTCAGTGGGATGGTTATAAAGAAATATTTCAAGTTTTCAAAGGACTTGTTAAACAAAATGTACCGCTACTTAAATTCGACCGCGACTAAATATATTTTTATTATAGAAATGCATTAATATGTGTAAAATAATTTTCTCTCCTTTAAGTTCATAACCACATCCCAAGAAATTTATATGTTTGTGTGAAATTAGACACATTTTATTATTTAAATCCACTTGTGACGAAATAAAACATGATTTTCTGTGTCGCCCATAATGAAAATATATGGCATGTTAATGCCAGCTTTTATTTATCATCTGAAATACATGTGGATGATTGTCTGTAATGGCAACTCAAAATGCCTTTTTTAAAAGATCGTAACAAAAAAAATGTTTACTCAAATGTACGTATATATGAACGTGCGTACAAATGTATATGTTTATGAATATATGTAAGTGTACATATCTTGTATTGTAATAAGATGTAATTTTTTTAGTGAATTAAAGATATTAAATTTGTTATACAAACATAAAAAGACGGTTGGGACGGAAAGACAGACATTAATTTACACTTCGGCATAAGAATATCCCTAAACATACGGAATTATAGTCATTGAAATAGACAAAGCTCAGTTTTGGTATCAACAAACAGCTTCAAAGAAATACTAATGAAAGGTTTAAAAATTCTTTTAACAAAACATTGCTTTTTTGGCACACACATATGAAGGGCTCTGCACAATGCTATGGCCACCTTTAGTTCTTGCCTGCTATAACAATTTTAAAGATAAGGCGATATTCGTCAAAATCAAGGCCTCTATGGAAGACCCTTTAATTTTTGAATTTTTCGTTCACACTTAATTTTATAGCGGACATCATGTATGTATTTTGGACTACTCTCTGTAAAGTCTAAGTATCTGCCTACTACTGTTGAAAAACCAAAGCCATGCAGCTTAAAATTAAATCCCTACAAACACAACCTTTGTATTTTACTTTTATTTCTTGATCCTATAGCGGACATAAAAAACTTAAAATTAAAATTCTTGCCTCTTGCAGTTTAAAAACAAGGCGTCATTATTGGGACACTGTTAAACTTTTTTGTTTATTATAATGCGCAATATAAAAAGGCCTTTATGCCCAAAATTCATATAACAGTTCTAAGTAATTTAATTTAGTTTGTAGACTACCCTTAACTTAAATTTTATATTAATGAAAAATCTCTTAAAAAATAACGTTTTGTTAAAAGCTTCAATTTATAATATTAAATGCTTTACTTTAAAGTTTATTTATTCTGATGATTTTCGTAAAATCCTTTATTTTTAGAATTTTTTTATAAAACCGGTTTCTAACCTACTTCAGTAGTGCATTCACTAACTCTTAGCAATACGACAATAGTTAGATTTGTCGACATTTTATGTTGTTTCTAATAAATATTAGCACTACTAACTTCAGCTTAACGATTATAGACTACTTGACATTGAGTGGAAACTCGGTCAACAATTAAAGGAAAATCACAAAAGAGAAAAGTAAAAACATGTGATTTTAAACGAGGCACATGCATGTGCTTATTTCTTAGATGTTAATTTTATGGAGTATGACAATAAGAAAAGCATAATAATAGCTTTGGTTGTAGAGTTGCGATTATCTCTTCTAAAATACGATCAAAAAATTGCATAGTGTAAATCTGGACTTAGTTAAACATGTATGTTTAATTCAAATAAAATTAAAACAACCTGTGTTTTAACTTTGTATTGAAATTTATGTATGTATATGTTCTGTGTTTATGTTGTTATATGTCGTAATTTTGTCAACAGACACATATAACAACGCAAAAATTATAGTCGCTTTCTTAAGGCCAGGATTCCCTATCATACTCAATAGTAAAATTTAATCATACAAAAATCTGATAGACTTCTGTCCTATTTTTAACACCGTTTCAAAATCGCGTGGAAGTTGTCACACTGTTATATAAAAAAGAGGAAAAAACATATGATGCTAATATTTTGTTGTTTTTTTCTTCTGATCTAAAAAAATCAACTCTAATCGTATAGAGAAAACTATTTTATGAACTATTTCAAAAACATACTCTTTTAATCCACATTTTAATAATTTTTGTGCACACTTAAAATTTTTGACAGATCATGCGACTGAGTATAACAGTGAATATTGGCCTTCAACGATAAGCAAATTGCCAACTAAATTACCTTACTTTAAGCAACGGCAAATATCGTTAAAAGTGTTACTGAATAGCAAAATTGACAATTTTATTGTTAAGTCAACTTAACAAACCGATAATCGTTAAAAAAGAGCAAAGAATCGCACTAGAGTCTGCCTGTTGCGGCTATGATAGACGTACAGACATTGTAGCGAAAACAATGGCGTTAAGTTTTTATACTTTGGTTATGGAACGCTAAAATTTAGAATACTTATCTAACATCCAGTGTTGTTCTTAATTAATCTTAATGTGTTATTTCATTGAGTACTGAGGGGAAAAATCACCTTATCAAGGTTAAAAAGTTTACTGAAAACGATGGTATTGAAGCCTTAAAAAACAGATCTCAAGTGACAGTTGTAGAGGTTAAAACCCATCATGTATTAAACACATATATATACATAAAAATACCAAAAAACGGAAAACGAAAACAAACTTATTATATCACTAAATTGTCATCAAGTCATAAAAGTCCTTCAAACAAATTCATTTAAATGCCATTAAATCAATTTTATTTAAAATTCAAATAAAAGAAATATTTGACTCATTAAAATCAATAAATTTGTAGAAGACACCAGAATAATCACTATAAAATAAAATAATAATTTAAAAACAAGAAAAAACAACAATCTGATGCAGCGTTTGAGAGGCAATTATGATTAAATTGGCAAATAGTTCACATGCTACCAAATATGGCTGATCGTATGTATTAAAACAGAGCCACCAGATTGAACTCGTTTTGTTTAATCAAATGTATGTCCATTTGTTTCTATATATTCCTGCTGTAAACTAACTTTAAAAAAAATACCGCCAACAACAAGCTTGCAAATATACATACATACACACTCGTATATGCAACAAGCTGCTGCAATCTAAAATGTTGTAAAGGAATTCCTTAAGTTAAATCATGGTGATGGATAGATAGATTGCTGGTTGATGTTTTGTGGACTTTTAGAATAACTATTGAGGTATTAGTGTGGTGGGTCCAATATTAAGAAAACAAACAAACAAAAAAACAAATCTTGTTAAATATTTAAGGTGTGAGTGTATGTGTGATACGCTTGAGTGCAGTTTCAATTAAACTCAATTTGTTTGTTTGCCGCTTGAAAAGGCACATGATCTTCTAAGAAACTACAATAAACCAAAACAAAAAAGCTAAAACGACGCAAGTCTTAAGAAACCAAAGAAAAAAAATTCAAATAAACTTTATGAAGTTTGCAACGATACCCTCTTGTTTTTTCACATGACGCATACAAAAACGCGTTTTATTTTATTGTTACTTTGTTGTTGCTGTTGTTGTTCTTTGGTTTGGTTTTCTCCATCGTTCTCCACTTACAATTGATGCTCATTGATCGAAATTGTAATGGACATAAATAAAACAAGATCAATCAATTGATTTATTTTGACATGTTGCAACAAAAACTCAAACATCAAATTACAACTAAAGTAACTTGAAAGGAAAAAACTTGTAGTAAAAATTCAGAACTGCTAAAGAATTAAATTAAAATTCATAACAATTTTAAAGTTTTTATCTTGGTTTTATTTTTTTAAATTAAATAAACAATTAACAGCGCTACATTCGGCTGTGCCGAATCTTATACACCCTGCACAAAAAATTGTATATTTATTTATTTTCGTAAAATATTCACTCGTATTCTGTTTGGCGTCGGCATCATCGTCGTGAATCAACATCAATACATATTTGGTATTCCCTAGCAGTTTAATGTCGACGTTGCCTGTTTATCGATAATATTTGAGTCAGTTGATTTATTTTCTTTTTTTTTTACTATTTTTAATTGTGTTAAAAATTACAATTTTATGAAAATTTGAAAAATGTACTTTCACTTCGACACTGTCTGTTAAAGAAAGTAAGAAAAAGTGATGTAAAAAAGACTTCTTAAACAGTTGTCACAAAGTAAGTGATAAATTCAAAGTTATCCATTTCAAACTAGTTCTTTGTTTCTTTACTTAAGGTTCGAAAGTTATTTCTGAATAAAACAGCAATCAACAAATGCATGTAAACCTCTTGGAGGAACATTGCTTACCATTTGAAATGATTAATTCACGTTGAAATGACTCCAAGAAGTTCCCATTATCCTTAGACTCTCTGAACCATGCCCTTGACTTGCTTTTGGAACTAGAGCTGATATGTCATAGTTTCTTCAAAGGCGCTTAATAGCACCTGCTTAAATATACCGCTTCAAGAATTTTGTCAAATATGAATTTGCAAAGCAGTATATATTGTTACGAATAATAAAAATCTGGCAACCCCTGTAAGAGCGTGGTGAATAAGCTAATTCAACTAATGGTGTCTTTATAGAATAACAAAACCACAAGTTAGCCAACAAAAGCTGAGCAGCCTCAATGGCTGCGTTGGTAGAGGTGCGTACTACAAACCAGGGGGTCCGAGTTCGATACCGCATGCGGGCATGCGTGCAACGAAAGAAATAATAATTGTTATAAGCAATTAAAATTAATAAACAGCAGTGCAAACCTCCCGAGAGGCAAAGGACAATTATTGTGTGAAGCCATGGCAGATAATTTAGTGGAGATGTCCAACTTAATATAAGAGCAACAGATAATTGTCAAGAAGCCCTGTATAATAAAAAGTAAGAACGGTAGCGGTTGCGCAGGGAAGTATAACAGCATAACAACGAAAGTGTATAGCAGACGTGTGTTGTGGCTACTGGATTAAAGGAGAAGACTGGCTTGGATAAAAGAAGTAGTGGATACATCTGTGGATGGTTAAGGTTACTAAACAAGGCATCGAGTAGTTCATGTCTCGCCGGAGTAACACAGTAGTGTAGCGTGGATGGCTGCGTTTGTGGTGATAACGCATGTTTAGTAAATACGAGACCAAGGGTTCATAAGAATGGTAGGATCGAGAAGTATAGCCAGAGTAAAAAGAACACAGAATTTAGCCACAGTGGTATTTGCAATCAAAAGAATCCGTACGTTTGCCTGCTAAAAAGGGTAAAACGTAACAATATTATACCTTTTGCCATCCATCACTCGTTCTATCTGGTGGGCCAAGGGCGTTAAGAGCGGTCGCAATAATTTCCTAATTTTCTTTTAAATTAGAAGAAACAGTGGCTCTTCGAAAACCTCTGGAAAGTGATGGATTGTTTGCAACTCTTCAACTAATTTTTCAAATTGGTTGGGGACGGTTGGTAATCTTTAGTTTCTCCATTTTTATTTTAATTTCTACTATTATTAATTTTTTCTCTGTACACGACACCAAAATCACAGACAGAAGGTAATTACCAAATCAAGGTAATTTTTTTTTTTTGATATAATAAAAAAAATTGAGATGAGCTTGAATTATTTAATTGTCAACAGTTAATCGTCATGGAGCCTATTGGTACATTGAGGGTCTATTGACCCTTACAGGCAATGCTTTTTTTGCATTTTTAATTTTAAATTTAGCAATTAATATTTTTTGGTAAAAATTAAAATTTATCATGAAATTTTCGTGGCGAAAAAGTGGGTGCCAGGTAGTCGAACAAGGTCCTCGTTCAAGGCTGCAAACAATTATTTGCTAAATAGACCTTTTGTTTCTTCAGCAGAAGTTACATACACATCTCGCAATGAAGGATTTTTCGATGGACCTTTCACATCCAAGTATAGCTCAGCTGTTGAAGAATTCATAAATAAAAGTGATAGAGCAAAGCAACCAAAGTTTTGCACCTTTATTGGAGAATTGTTCGGCAGAAAAACTGACTTTTCTCGAAACCTTAGACCCTTTCTCATCAAAAGGACCCAAAACTAAAATTAAATTGAAAGGTGACGCACAGATTCTCATGTCGGTCCTGCTATGTTTTGCATATGGACCACCGTGTGCCGCCGCAAAATTCTCTTAGCGCAGATTTCTTGTTATTAATGACATATATGATCCTGTTACTGTCGTGAGTGTCCTAAATACTTAGTCAGTGAATTTCAATATGACATTGTGGTTGAATGTCGATTTACCATATTGGATGTACCTTTTGCAGCTTAATAAAAAATCAATTGAAATATTTCAAAAACTTATCACAAATAAAATTAAAAAAAAAATCTTTAAAAATCTACTGCCGACTGATTATTAAAAGAAAAGTTAAATAAAAATTTAACGACAATAGATCACTTTTTAATTTTACTCTAGGACTTATCTATCTTATCATTAATGTATTGTCTTTCTTATGAATTTAGAAATTTCAACTTTTAATGCTCTGTTTATGAAAGTTTATTTTTGGTGGTGTGTTATTTTAGTGTCTTGGCTTCTGGCGCTTTTTGCTTATAATTGTTGAATTGTAAGGTTTTTATTCTTTTGCTCTTGTTGCTATTTGTTCGATTATTTGTTTTTATTTTTTGTCTTCTTATTGGTCTAGAGTTTAAGTTAATTTGCGTGTTTTTTTTTTCTCTGAAGTTTGTTAAGCCAATTCACTTGAGAATTTTTCTTGCATTATATTGCATGTTATATTTTATTTAAGTTTTCGTAAATCAGGTTGTTTTATTTATTTTATATAAATGTTTTTGGGTTTATTTTCATTTCTTAACGATTATCTGCAATTTGTGGCTTATTTGTTAAGTTTAAATTAAATAAGTTTTATAATGGTTGCCAAAATTGAAAACAAATTTATTATATATTTAAATTTTGAATAAAACGATGTATGATGTGTGCTTGAGATAGATGAATCATCAACATGTACTGCAGTCTTTTTAATTAACGTTGCAGTAAAAAGAACTTGTGTATGAAATGTGTCTATTTTGAAATGAATATTTTTTACTTTTTAAGAAATTAAGGAGTTCTTCTTTAATGGACTTGACATTAAATATAAATTTTTGATACCAAAAATACTTTTAAAGGGTATTTTTAAGTGCATTTTAAAAAATATACGTTTTCGGTGGCATGTTGTAATCTCCATGACATCAAAAAAATATTTATACGTTAAATAGCATAAAAATTTTTGTAGGTGTCAGGAAGATATTCTAAAAAAATAAATTTTAATTATTTTTGTAAGCCTTTTTTCATAACTTTTACAGCCAGTTTACAGAACAAAATATACCGTTCAGACGATTAAAAACGTTACCGTTTCCCATGTTAGGGTTTTTAAAATGCGAATGTCATTTTGTTTTTGTAAAAAACGTAATAAATGGCAATTGTTTCTGGTTTATGAATCGCGCATTGTAGTGTCAGACTCGTCGAAAATTAATGACGGAAAAAAAACATTCGTCAGGAGTAAATATTATTGGGCAACTGCCCATCATAACACTTTCACTTATAAAAATATTTATAAGTATTATACATACATTTGAAAATTAATGTTTATTTTTATAACTATTGTTTAAACTTTTTTATTTTCACAAACTTTTGTTTTGCAGATAAAATTGTTTTATTTGTTTCTTTTTAAGCGCCGAAGCAGGGTTACCATCATTTAAGGCAAAAACAAAAAATGTATAAGAAAAAAGTAAATAAAAAACATTGATTATTACATTGGCAATACTACGATTTGACACAACATTTATTTATGCGAAAAACCATTTAAGTTAAAAGAAAAAACCGGAACGTTGTACACGGACGCTTATTATTATCGCTCCTTTATTGCAACATAGTCATATCTCAAAAAAACTTGAACTTGGCAAAATGCGATTTAAGTTTTAAAGATATAAGTCTTATGATCTAATTGCCGCAATTGCAATTGCTATAACTTCGGTTCAGCTTGGGATATAAAACTGATTTTTTTTCAACAGGTACAGAAGGTCTAAAAGAGCAGTTTTGCTTACGTAACTACAAATTTTTAATTTTTTGAGATATGACTATGTGGCAATAAAGGAGTGTTATGTATTCGTCCACATGCCATCCGGTTTCGTTCCGCTCTTGACGTGTTCTATAAAAAGGCTGTAACATTGCTTACTTACTTTTTTTATGTCATTTTGGTGCAAATGAGAAATTTTAGTGAAATTTTAACTTATTTTCCGATTTTTTGGTAATGTAGGGTACTTTATTCTGAGTTTTAGGCTCTAAATGAAATTAAAATTTTTTGATTGAACGCACAATTTTATAGTCTTTTTTTATTTTTGTGTAAAAAAAATACTTTGGCAAAATTTTGATCATTTACTTAAAATTCGGTTTTTATAATTTACATTATACATAATGCTAATTTCTCAGCAAAAATCTGACACTATTGGAAAATATTTGTGTTTTCGTGTAAGTAATAAGTTCTGCTACCTGGAGTGTTACGGACTTAAGATCGCAGCTTAGACCTATCTCACTTAAAATTCCTAAATTTTAAAAATTTGCAAATATAGATATATCTACAAGTGTGTTCAGATTTATTTATTTTATGTTTACTCTTTTTAAGTTTCCGCGACCAAAATTTTGTTTTTTTAATAAGAACAATTATTTTTTAATCAATTTTAGTTGGTAATTTAACGATTTCATTAAAATTGCATTACCATTTGTAAAAACAAGTACAATTAAAATAAAATCATTAGCATTGAATGTTAGTTAAATTTCCTTTCATTGTCATTATTTCAACCAATGCCAATGAAATTTCAATGGTAATGAAAAAATCGAAAGTATGATCTACATATATGTTTTTTTTTTAATATACAAAATTTCTAAAACAGAAGGGAAATAGAGGCTAAAAAACAAAACGTCACACATAAGGGCATCTATTGGCTCTAATAACTTACTGAGTGCCCCTATATTAATGAAGCTTGGCAGAAATCTGCTATGGTTATAAGATAATATTAAGGATATAAAATAAAAAAAAAAGTCAGACCAAAGAGAAGAAAGCTCCCCTCAGAAGAACTAATCCAGACACTGAAAAATTCGTGTTGTTTAATTTTCCCGTGATTTTGTTCAGCAATTACAACTTTTAAGGCCCAAGAATGTTCAATGCCATTTTTGTGGGCTGTGAAATAAAATATTATTTAATAAAAAATGTAGTTATTAAAACAAGTGGATGAAATAAATCTTTAAGCCATAAAAATAATCCCACCCTTAATGTCCCTGTAAAAAAATGTTTGCTTTAATTTTTTTTTTTTTTTTTTTTTGCCAATTTCATAAAAATATTTATTTTTAAACTATCCAATGCCTAACCAATTCCCGCGCCCCAAGAATATTATTATTTTATTTATCTGAAAACAATTAATTTATACATAGTAATAATGTATTGATGGCAACGATATATTTTATTTAAAATGAAGAAAATTTATTTAAAAGAACTTCTACTTTGCACTGAGATGATGATGAGTTCCATAGTTCGTTTTCGTATGATTCTTCAAAAACTTCTATTGAATGTAAATCCTCTTTAGCATTAAACACAGGTGGAAGCATGAAAGAAATTGCTTCTTTCGTAAAAGATAATGACCTATTTCTGGAGTGGGTCTTACACTAGTAATTAGTGGGACACAAATTAGCAAATATAATAATAATATCTTTGTTACACTGAACCGTTGAACTCTTTTTAGTAAAATTCTGCTGTAAAGCCTGAAATGTTTGCTTCGTGCTTCAGCTGCTTCTTCTTATAATAGCTCAATAAGCAATAATAAATATAACAGCGTAAGATGTAATAATTTAAATAAAAAACATCTACCTTCAATTATTAAAAGCCGAAACATTTTATAAATATTAAAAGGTTTCTTGCTCGTATGCACCTACGCAAAACGATAAAAAAACAGAAAAAAGTGCAATTTTCACAAATAATCGCAATAAAAAAATGGCGCAAATATGTGCAAGGTTTTTTTCTCAGTATAAAAGTAGAGATCCTAAATTTAATACTGATATATAATATTTCTAGGATTACAATGCAGATCACTTTCAAAAATGTTTCACTTTTTTGACAAAAAAAATCCTTTTTTTAATTTCGAAAGAAATCTTTTATCATTAAAATTTAAGAAAAATTTTATTTTTAAATTAATAGAAGTACCTAAATAAAGTAATAAAAAATCTTAATTCGTTTAGCCACATAAAATATATTGCTCACGTCTCAAAATCGTATAGTCAATAAAAACTAATGGAATTCGCTCAAATTTCCTGATTTTAACAGTGTCTTAAGCTACAAATCTTAAGCAAAAGCATCAAAAATTCACTATGCGATGCAGAATTTTTTATCCGTCAAACTGCGTACTTTAATTTATAAAATTTTAAAAATAAATTTTTAGCCTAATGTCGGCCTAAATAAGCGTCGACAGAATAACACCGAAAATATATTTTTATCTTCAACGTTGTTTTTATATTTTTATCAACGAAGGGGAAATTTGCACGACTTGGCTATAGATAGCAGTCTTTGGAAATTAAACTATAAAACTAAAAATGCTAACAAATGTTCTGCACATAACAAAAATTATTTGTTGCGAATTATAAATCATTGCCTCGTCAATACGGCATGTAACATAGAATAAGATAAATTTTTAATTGAATGTTATTAAATATTACTAACAAATGGATTTGACTACAAGTCATTAAAACGTTAATAGTTTAAAAACTTTAAACCATAATATTTTTATATAAAGCATTTACTCGTATGCATTAATATTTGTTACAAAAATGAAAAACTAAATTTTTAAGCGCCACTTTTTTAAAACAGCTCATTAAATTAATTTTATTTATCATTAGTTACTGTCCTTAAGTCAAATATTGAAAATTGATTTCTAATGCTTTTTACATTTAATTGCTTTTAAAATTGACGACAACACCCGCCGCCAATGAGAAACTTAACATTTTGTATGTCTTGATTTTTTTGCTTTTGCTCATTTTAAAACAAAAACTGTTGCAACAGCCAACTTAGAAAAAGGAAATTAAAAATAAGCTAAAATATATATTATAAATCTTTTTGTAAGTTTGTTTGTTTATTTGTTTGCTTGTGTGTTTTTCAAACACGGGTAGATATTTTTCCTCATGGTAAAATAGAGCAGTTATATTTTTAAACAGTGGACCAGGAGGGAGAAAAACTTAAAGCGAGAATTTTTATGCGTCTGAATTAATTTTAACAATGTCTCAGCTGATCGATTTTAATAAAACTCGAAACATGGATACGTTCTTATCTATATTTGTGTTGAGAGCTAGGATCTAGGATTTTATGTTTATTTCGGAAAAAAGGAAATAGCAGCGTGGAGTGAAGGAAAGGACTAACGCTAAATTTTATGAATCTTAACCAGCCTTAAGAAAATCAGATTGTAAAGATATTTGAAATATAAATATCTCCTGATCCAGACGTTCCAAACTGAATAATAGATTTCTCACGTATTCGTAGTAGAGCCTTATAGCAAGCAAGGCTGTAATATATTATACAGTGCCTAGAAAAGCCCTAAAAGTAGACCCAGACAACGTCGGGTACTATAAGCCAGTAGTAAATATATTTATAAACATATATATTTTTTTCTAGAAAATGTTGGCAACATTGAAAATTAATTGATTGTTTGCCGGATAAAAGTGGCACGCACTAATGGTTTTTAATACCAATTTTATGTATGTACGTTGTTTCAACATGAATGTTTGTTAGTCTGCGTATGTTTATTTCTATGTTGAAAATGTTGTAAATAGCAATCGAGTTAAGTGTTTTGATATTTATGGCACATGTATGTTGAAAAGGAACTGCAGACTGAAATAAACACATACATACATACATACATACCTATATGTACATTAAGCCACATATAATAAAGCAAAAGTGATTGAAATAAGTTGCCGGAAAATTTGACAACTAGACGAAGTTAAATTTAAGCCTATATTTTGTGCGGTAATTGTTTGTTTTTTTAAATTTATTTATTTTTTTTTTTTGTAAAAAAATCATATTTTTCTTACTTTAGACTTGTAATGAGTCATTATTGTATATTTTTTTAATTTAAGGTTTCAGTTATTTTAAAAATAAAATTTCCTAACATGAAAAACGATTTTGTGTTAGAATGCGAAATGTATCGTATGACTTCAAATTTAGCTGATGTAAGGACCACCTTAAAGGGATAATGTTTAGGATATTTATTTGAGCAAAAATTACAACAAAAAAAAAGCTCAAATTAATAACGACAGAAAGCTTGCGATATTAAAAGTATTAGAATAAGAAAGAAAATATTTTATAATTTATTATTACAATAATAAATAAATTTAAAATTTTGTAAACCATATAATCAGCTCTTAATAATAATTTACAAAAAAAGATAAAGTCCGGTTGATCTATGCTTTATGCTGTCCCACAAATTCAATACGCGAATATGAATTGTTGGCCTACAAAGTCCTAACCTAAGCTATTGATAAGTTATAATAATGCAGCTTAATCCCATAGCAGTTGGTGCAAATCAAAAAGTCTTAGGAAATAAAATGGAAATCTTAATCTTAATAAATTCCTATTGAGAAGGAGTTAAATTTTTTTGTCATACTTGTTAACTTGTTGAATTCAGTTTGTGAATTTAGGTGGCTTATAGCGCAATATACTTCCCCGAGCATATTTCAGTTTAATACCATTAGCGAGTCATGAGTTTGCCATGAGTAGAGTAGTAGAGTGTTTTTCCCATACGGTTTGAAAGTTTGGCCATTATTGTATATTTTTTTAATTTAAGGTTTCAGTTATTTTAAAAATAAAATTTCCTAACATGAAAAACGATTTTGTGTTAGAATGCAAAATGTATCGTATGACTTAAAATTTTGCTGATGTAAGGACCACCTTAAAGGGATAATGTTTAGGGTATTTATTTGAGCAGCAAATTACGACAACAAAAAAATGCACAAATTAATAGCAACAAAGAGCTTGAGACATTAAAGTACAAGACTAAGAAAGAATATCTTTTCAAGTCCCATTATTACAACAATAAATAAAGTTAAAATTTTGTAAACCGTATAATCAGCCTTTGGATAACACATTACATAAAAGATAAAGCCCTTTGTGTTGTTCCACAATTTTAATACACGGATACAAACCACTTGCCTTATAAAAGCCTAAATTTAGCTATGGATAACATATAGTAATGCATCTTAATCGCATAGCGATTGGTGTACAACAAAAGAATTAGGAAACGAAATTGAATAAATCGCCCTAAAAATCATTAATTTAAAGGACAAAGAAACCAAACTTGATAAATTCCTATTTAGGTGGAGTTTAATTTTTTTTTTATTTTTTTTTTTTATGTTTTTGTCAGACTTAAGTTATTTTATTAATTTCTCATTATAGGTGGCTTAAAGCGCTTTTATTGAGTACTGAAAAGTACTTTCTCAACATTGTTTCTGTTTAACACCATTAGCCAGTCATGAGTTTGCCATGAGTAGAGTATCAGACTGTTTTTTTTCCATACGGTTGGTAGATTTTTTTTCATACGATTTGAAGATTACACCAACCTCATGATAAATTTTCTTATATACACAACTGCATGTATATTTTAAAGTATGTAAAAGATTGAAAATAGATATATGTTGTTTACAAAAAATAGTAAAACGCTTTTAAAACAATCAAACATTTGTCGTCTATGTCGATAGGAATTATTCTAGTGAAAGGCAAATACCAGTAGGTCTACAACAAGGGTCCATTCTTTCTCCCACACTATATTTGTTGTAAACCTCGGATATAAATATTCACAGAAAGATTTTTATGCTGCCGAACATAATACAGCAGACCCTAAAAGCAAGCCATAAATACTTCAATAAATGAAAATTAATGTTAACGATAATAAAACATAAGCTATCATATTTCCATTCAGCAAATGTCCAAAAGTTGGAAATATCATATCTATTAGTGAGAATACTATTTACCTTAACAACATGTCAAATACTTTTACTAAACAGGAGATAGAGGCTTAACATAACTAACAAAATATTTTTATACAACCAATTTTGATTTACAACACAAAGAAGCTTCAAATTGTCCTGAATAAAAATTTAACAATAATGCACAGCCTTCCCAGTAGATTCCCTACTGACTTACTTCGTTCCAATTTTAAGCACAAAATGATTAGTTCATTTGCAAGGGACTCGAAGCTGTCATTTAATGAAAAATTTTAAACTAAAAGACATTTACTAAGTAATCACTAAGATTCCTTTGGAAGGAAAGAATCTAAGCTGCTGATTGGTTGAACAAAGTTCATTATAACTCTTAAGTTTATAAAAGATTTTTTTGGCACTTTTTTTAAACAGTGTCCATCTTAAAGTTTCTTTTAAGTAAAATTCTCATACTATTGTATCTTATATATTTTAAGCTGATAATCCATAAAGATTCTTTTTTCAAGGTTTGCTTATCGAACAAAAAATTTTGATTGGGTTTAGATCCGGGGTTTGATTAGGTACTTGTGTAAATTTAGCGTTATCCTGATAAAATTGATCTTTCGTATAAACCCTAGAAGAAATGCATTCATCCATATATTTTCTGCTTTTAAATCTAGATCAAATCTTATAACTTAGACTTTCTTCAAACAACTTTGCAGCTAAATTTTATACTTTTTAATAGTCTTTTATGTCTTAAGCTCTTGAACATATGTCCCCACTTGGAGGTAAATTATTATCAGTTGAATTAGGTTGTAACAGAAAACTATTACTGCACCAACTTCTTATCCAAACAAATAGCTGTTAATTATTATATATCGTTTAATTGAAATTTATTACAGCAATAATTTTTTCTTTTATATTCTAAAGGAAGGGGTGAAACAAACGTCCCTTTAATATTTGTGATTGTATAGCCATGGTGCTATACACATCTGAAGAAGGCGAAATTATTGTTGCTTCACATTTGATACAAAGATCATCTTATTTAATGTAGCATTATTTGTGTTATTTCTTTTTTATCTTTATTTATGATACAACACTACTTATGGGATGCCTGTTATGTATAATAAAAGGAGGTTAGGTTAGGTAAGGTTGCACATGCTCACTTGAGTTCTAAATGGTTCTGAAAAAGGATGTGCAAGGGGTCATTCAGGTCTCTATATTATAACCAGATCCATCTACAAACCACCCTGAAGACCGAATAAACGAATTCTTTCTAGCAACATCACAGACCGATAGATCTGCAAAACTATGCAGTCTCTAACTACCGGGAAAAGCCGGTCTGTTCCTAGAAACAGCTGGACAATGGCACTGCAAATGCTCCACCGTTCTCTCCTCTTCCTCATTCTGACATCTTCTACAGAAGTCGTGGTATGGAAGATTCAGTCTTCTAGGATGGGTATCGATAAACACAGTGCCTGTCAACACAGCCACCAGTGTGCCCAGCTGTCCTCGGGGAAGCCTCTGCAGATTCGCAGATTTCCTACTATCATAAAAGAAAAATTCTGTCATTTAAAAATTAAAATATTATTGTTACATTTTTGCTTTTTAGACACAAACTTACGGATTTTTTAATTACAAATACCACTGCTCATTAAAAATTCTGTATACATACTTTGTGGCTTTATTTATCATACGTTCTTATTACAAATGCAGCCATACAGGCTACAAAACTCTGTTACTCCGTCGAGACATGAACTACTCGATGCCTTGCTTAGTAACCTTAACCATATAAAGACAACTCTACTACGACTTTCATCCAAGCCAATCATCCCCTTTATCTCTGTGCCCACAAGGAAAAATTGCTTAAGTCGACTTAAGCATGAAAATTTTGTTAAAATGAACAACCATTTATTTCAATATTAAAGTTATTTGAACGTTGAACAATATTTTCTTTTGTTAATAGAAAGATGAAAAAATTTCATAAGCTTCACTTTAATGGAAATAATTTTACAGAAAATCCTTTTTAAAAGCGTTAAAATGTTCGACATTAAAATTTATTTAAAAAATATAAGCTGTTTTTCCTCATAGCCACAGATCTAATAGCCACAACAATCGTCTGCCATAAAACTATTGTTATGCTGTTACACTTCCCTGCGTCTACCGCTACCGTTCTAAATTTTTGTTATAAAGAGCACCTCGACAATTATCTGTTACTCTTAGATCAAATTAGACGTCTCCACTCAATTATCTGCCATGTCTTCACACAATAATTGTCTTTTTGCTGCTCGGGAAGTTTTTACTGCTGCTTCTTATTTTTAATTGCATTACAACAATCATTATTTTCCCTTATATTTCGGATGTGCGTGGGCTCGAACTCACGATCTTTTACCAACGCAGGCACCTCTACCAACGCAGGCATTAAGGTTGCTTAGATTTTGTAAGCTAACTGTGGTATTATTCTGTGCACACACTATTAGTGGAAGTAACCTATTCACCACGGTCATACGGACAACAACAACAACAGGGTTGCCAGATTTTATTTTCGTAACAATGATTTAGCAGGTAATAACCTTACAATTAATAATTTTTTTTTACCGGTTAAAGTCATTCTTGACAGACTGTATAGCCAGTCCTCTTATTAATAAAAATTAAATCGTGTGTATTTTATTATATTCCACAAGCTTCAAGAAAAAGTAAATATTCTTGCTTTTTTAACCTTTAAATTTTTGCAAAGAAAAGTTATTAAATTTAAAATTTTTATTTATACAAAAAAAATGCCTTAACACAAATATAAGCATCCGCAAATTGTTGTGTTTCCTTTTAATGTGCTCTTTCTTAAAACAAAAAACAAAAAAAAAAAAAAAGAACAAAATATGTATATAAAAAATTCAGAGGCGTTATATAATTAATCATTAAAATTTTAAAGCTATTTGTAAATCATTACAACAACCATAAAAATCTAACACTTCCCTCACAAAATACAAGATCAAGCGCGTAGAAACACATGTCATATGCAATACAACCGAACTGCATATGAAACACCTTACAATTGCTTAGACAAGAGAAATCGGTTGGGAAAAGCAATAACAAGAATAACAGCAACAACAACAAACAATATATCTGCTACAATAAATGAATGTTAATGTTGTTTAGTTGCTAAGAAAACTAAGAAAGAAACATAAAGCCATAAAATTAAAAAAAAAGAGTAGATAACCTAAACATTAGCCACGTTTAAAGATATAAAAAGCTACTGACTACCAACAACGTGCTAAAGAATACGACTATTAAGTTGCAGCAGAAGCTGTGTAGAATCACCAACATCGTCATCATCAGCAGCAGCAGCAGTAGTACGAGTAGTAGTGATAGTAATTGCTGTAGAAAACACTGGCTTGTGCAGAAGAGTTAAAAACTCATAAAAACTAATAATAATTATAATTGCTGCAACAAAAGTCATACAAGATTTAAGTTGGCGGGTAATAAATTTAAAGGAAACATATTATTATAGATAATAGGCGAACTCTGTTTGCTATGTAATAAAAATATATTCATTAAGAACTTCAAACGTATGCAGCCAGTGATTTTCTTGGCTCTTTTCTACTGAAAAAAAGGTCTGTCTAGAAAGCTTCATTCCGATACTATACGCCACGATGTTATCAATTGCTAAGTAAAAACTAATTAAGTTTAGATTTGATCCTCAAAATTAGGGTGTCCAGACAGTCCATATCATCGCTTTAACGGCTGATTTACTAACAAAATTCCAAAACATTACTGTCATAAACTGTGTTTTTTACTGTTTTTAAATATTGTGCCATAAAAAGTACACGCACATGCATACATAAGTCTGGTAACCAAGTAAAGAGTAAAAGTCACTTCGTTAATATTATTCGCCAAAACATTTTTAAACGTTGTCCGAATGAGCAAATGGCTATGTGTGATCATGCGTTCGTTGCAAATATAATATTTTAAAATTGTGGATTTTTAGCTCATCAACATACCTGAACGTTAAACTTTAGAAACCCTTCTAGTTTGAGGAATGTGTTTGAAAGACATTTACGCAGAAACAGGCGTTAAAGTAGAAAAAGCCAGACAAAAGGATTTCATCTATGACAAACGATTTTTTTTTACTTTTTTTTTTTGCAAGATGTCTCATAAAAGTCGGTCATTAGCTGCTAATAGACTACAAAATAATAAAATGTAAACGACTGTGCTCTGGCATAAATTGAATGCCAGTATAGGGCTGATGGCCGGGCATGAAGTCACAATAACGTTTAGTATCACAGGTGAGTAATGACTTAAGGGGTCATTTATGTCAGTGGCGGCAATTGTCATTAATTCTTATTTGCATCTTTTTTTTCTGTCTATTCCCTTCAATTCTTTCGCCAATGCACTGGCTTTTTTGGGTGGTGGCATTTAAATAAACCTGCTAAAGTACTTTAACATCTAGAAAATTTCTGAAAATAAAAAATTGAAAATATTGCAACAACAACAACAAAACAACAGACTTTGCTGGGAGTATAAAATGTTTCATATTTTAGGTAACAAAAACTTCAAATTCTACTTCCACTTGAAAAAATAAAGTTTCCTTTTTTAAGTAAAAAGAAAAAAAAAACACATCAAAAGTGCCATTGTGTGTGTTCTGTATGCTAGTCTTACTTACTGTTGTTGTCACTATTGTTTGTGGTTATTGTTATATGGTCCATTTATGCCAAGTTCTTGCTGTTCTAGTAGACAGTTCAACAGCATCAGTAACAGCTGAACTTTTGTTTGTCTTCATGTCTTTTTGTGTTATTATACTAACGAAGCCGACATTTGTACAAAAACCATACAACCGACCAACCAACCTTCTTAATTTTTCTTTGCGTTGCTCCTCTATTCAATGAAGCTCATGGCACAAGTGAATTTTTAAACGTTCGTTAAGAGAAACGAAGGACAAACAAAAAGTGTAGAGAAACATTGTACAAATGTGCGAAAAGAAATTCACTTAAAAACATTTTTGGTGTGCGTGTGTGTGTGTGTGTGTATACATTTGGGGGCTTATGTGTGCATCAAGAATATGTGAAATGATCGATCATTTATCAGCTATTATACTAAATATGGGAAACAGTGGTTGATAATACATCAAAGGATTTATGAAACCCAAAACTAAAAGGCTTGAGAAAAATGGGAAGAGTATTTTTATTACAATTATGAAAGATGTAATTTTTAAACCAAGTTATCCATTCCTGGTCTGTTTTTGTTAAATTTCACAAACAAGAGACGATTAATCTAAAATCATAAACTCATACCTCCTTAAGTCAATCTATATCTGTGTAGTGGATATTTTATAGTAATAAATGTTTACATTTTATTTCAAATTTCGAAGAGCTTAAAATAACGCCCACAATCGGATATGTGGACCAATCAATGGCATTCATATATAAATAGCAATTTAAATCTATTAAAAATTCTTATACCAGTATTTAAAAATCTTGCCGGGAAAAATTTTACCTGAAGAAAATTTCAGAGGTGTAATCGTAACGATAAAATAATTAAATTAAGTTCTATCAAATTTCAATGGTGAACAGATTATTTAAATTAACAAATTTTACCCATTTTTTTTTTTCCTAAAAATATTTTTTTATCAAATCTGTCAATTTGACTAAGAAATTGAGAAGCAATTCAATTAAACTAACAAAATTAAATTCATTAATTGAGCTCGTAATTCGACTTTATTTTTCTCAACATATTAACGTGCTGTATCAGCATTGCAGGCGATTAACTCATATGAAAAATTTATGTGAAAGGCATTCAGTTTTTGAGTTATTTCCACATAAATTTTTCAGACGAGTTGATCGCCTGTAATATAAAAACAGCACTTTAATTTAATTAAAGAATTGCAGACGTTAAGAAATTTTGTAGAAAATAACTAATTTATTTAATAAAAGTGTGTATGGTTTATCAAACTGAAAAAGGCACAAAAACTCTTTTAAATTGAAAAAATTTTTTTTTTTAATTTAGTTCAATTTCTTCAAAATTAAAAAAAAATGTGAAGTTTTATGAATATAGCTTGTCTAATTTACAACCCATTCGCCTTTAAGTTCTTAGAAAATAAATTGCGCTATTGAATTTTTTGCAGTTTTATGATCTAGTGCGACGAAACTTCATCAAATCTTTAATGAAAATATTTTTTTTCCAAAACCTCCTTGATATCTCTAAAGGAAAACTAAATAGATTTAGGAGCAGTTAAACTTAATATTTATGTATCATTTTAAATTTTATAGTATAATTAAAAAACTATAAACACTAATTGAAATATTTGCGAAGATTTAAAATTAGAGGTCCAAAAAATATTTGTAAACAATTTCCGTTGCTTGAGCTCAAAAATTTAATTTTAAATGTAATACATATATAAATAGACAAAAATTGACAAAAAACCAAAAATTGACATCCAAAAAGGAACTTTTCTAGAACCATGATTTAGGAAAATTAATCTCTTTATGGCTCTATTTGAAGTTACGAATGGCATAAGAAGCGAAATAGATAAAATTACTCGATTATATACCACCACTAGGAGTAGCAACGCGTAGTCTTTTATTGAGGCTGATTTTGATTTAGGGGCTCCACACAAGTTTTGATCCAAAAAAGGATAAAGAAATGAAAATGATTGGATAAATTGTCCTTATTTACGCTCTACAGCTTCCACTTGTTCTTCATTTTCTTTTAATGCATCAAATTTTCTTTCGTTTTCGCATTGCTTTAGAAGGATATTCTTCTCTCAGTCTCGGCTTATCTGATCTGTCTAAGATGAGTCATTAGATCTATCTATGATTGATTAATTCAGTTCTCCTCTAAATATTTCTATATTGTTCTTTATTTGATATCGATGCAAATAATAATTTGCAACTTTACTAAAATAATTCAATAAAATAGACTTTTAACGACAATCGAGTACAAAATATTTCTTTTACAAAATATCAGAAATCCTATTTGTTTTCTACTAAGAAAACCTGAACCTGGATTTTAATTGATATAAAACAATTTAAAAAGAAAATAATCAAATGAATTTTGATTAATGCTTTTTCACGCGTATGTCACACAGAAAATTTGCTAAAATTATCCCACTGTTCCACCTTCAATATTTCATGTATTATTTTCTTTATTCGCTTCTTTTTCTCCCAATTACTAGAACGTCCCCACGGAATAGTCGCAACAGCAATAACAGCAACAACAAGAACCACAATAATGACAAAAAATGTGGATTATTATTTGAAATGTGAGTGCATTTTATTTTAAACGCAATTTAATGGCGCAACGTTGAGACCATTTGTGACCATAATGTGTACAACAAATGAGCCAACGAACGATCAAACATTTAAGCAATCTAGTGGATAGAAAAAAATAATAATAACCAAAAACAAAAAAACAACTTCAATGTTATGAAACTAACTTAAAAAGTGTCGTCAGTTTCTATATGTACAAAAGAAAAATAATATTTTCTTCTAGCCCGGCAACCTGGTCATAAGTAACTTTTTCTTTTGCTTCTTCTGTTTTTGAAAGGTTTTCGTTTGGTGTCTTAGCATTGGGGAATGCAACTTGAGTATGATTTATTACAATGTTTGTTTCGCTTTATGACAAAACACAAAATTTATAAAAAAAAAGTCGGCTCTCCTTTTTGCTCAAATACCTTGTAAAAGCTTTAAGTTTATTTTAAAAATGAGGATTTTGTAGTTTGATGGCAGTAAAAATAAGACTTTAAATTAAATATTATTTGTAGAAAAAAAAAAAATCAGAAAAATAGACAACTTTTATGTTTAAAATATAATGATTTGTTAGATGCACCTGATTTTTTAACGAATTTCTTGTATTATTTTGCTGCACGAAAAATTTTATAATTAGCGAACAAAGAAATAATGATAAAATAAAAATGATATATTTGTTAAAACTAAATTATTGTAGAAAAGAATTGAATAAGGTTTTGTCTATAATCGAAAAGGGTTTGTCGGCCATGATTTAACTCAAATCCCAGCTGTATTGACATCTAACTTAATGATGCATTTAATTTTAAAGAAGAAAAATATTTGCGAAGAGAGAGAAACAGGGGTTAGTAGTAGAGCTTGCGAGCATAAAGGGTCCCGTGCAAAGAATGTCGCTTCAAGCTTACAATCTAGACAACAGATCTAATTGACCTAATCAAGAGGGAGATCAATTAGTAAGGCTCCGTGAGTAAAATACCTTTGCCAATACGAAGAGAATTTTAATATTAAATATTCAGATACTATCGGGAGTCATATGGAAAACAAAATTTAAATATCAATAAATATAATTATTTGCATTTATTTAAACTTCATAAAACTGAGAATGTTTTTGCAGAATAATGTCAAATTATCGCATTCTATTTCGATCGAAATGAAATGAAATTTGAAGTTTACAATGAAATTTATATAGAAATTTCGTTCGATATCGAATTATAGTGAAATTTAATATCAGGTTAACAGTGTAACATCAGGAGTATCCTATGTAGTGGGACAACTATACAATTATATTATTTGTCTTTCCTTAAATGTGAAAAAGCGTATTGCAATAACAATATGTATTCACTGTTTTTGTATGGAACAAAAGTTTTGTTATGAATGTTTTATTTTTTTTTTTTTTGAAGTATGACTTTCATTATATTTTATATAAATTACATTAAATTACTGTTTACTTCAGATGTTACTTTTATTAAAAATATGTAACTTTTTTAGAAGAAAATCGTACCTTTTTCCTGTCTTTCCCTGGCAACACTTAAAATGTAATACTTAATAATAATAATAATTAATTCCCGAAATCCCTAATTATGAATAAAAACATTCTGGAATTTTTATGAATAACATTAATAAATACTAACAAATTGTTTATTTGATTACTTGATAAGTGGGCCTAACGCATAAATACACAAGTAACAGTGCTATATTCGGCTATGACGAATCTTATATACCCTTTGCCACCTATGTAAATCTAGTTTAGTGAAGTAGCACCGATCAAAAAAGCAAAGATTGGGGTGACAAAGAATTAAAAAATAAGAAAAAAAATAATTACTGCATATAAAAAATTTTACATAAAAATGCCATCGGCTCTTAATGGGTTAAGCATTTTTAAAAAATTTTTGCATTTTCTTAAAGATCTCTTCAAAATTTTTAAATTGATACCGATATGGATATTTTAAAAAATTTGAAAATTACAGAGCCCCGTAACTCGGAAAATATGGGCGAGCGCCAATTTTTTCACTTGATGTTATTTTCTAATTCTCTATCGCCCCATATATTTATTTTTTATTATCGACGGACATAATTATTTTTTTTTTTTGTTGTGAAATCTAACACGGACGGACAGACGGACATCGCTCAATCGACTTCGCCACGCATAAGGAATCAGAATATATATACTTTTAGGAGCTGGAAATGGATATTTTAGAAATTACAAACGCAATGACAAACTTAGATATACCCTTTTTCCACTTGTTTTGGTAAAGGGTATACAAATTAGGACAACAAGACGAAAATTTAACCCAATTATACAACTCAATTTAGGTTTTTGTTTTTCATTCAAAATTAAAGCTAAAATCATTGATTTTTTAAAAATCTCCAACCCTTTGAAAGCTTAGAGGCTTTATTTAATTTTTGCTTTGAGCAACTCTTTATATAAATAAATATAAAAATACAAAAATTAAGAAAACCAAAAAACGTCCAAATTAAGAATATTTAAAAATCCTGGGATTAATTCGGGTTCAGGATTTACAAAAACCCGGGTAGTTGGGATGGGACTTCTTAAAATCGCAGCTGCTGCCATTTTTTTAAATTAATTAAGATTGGTTTCCTTATTTATAAAGCTCTTTCTCACTGACAAACCAACAAACAAAACGATTATTGGTCATTTTACACACTTCCATCTATATCTAATATTGTGACTAAATTTAATATCGCACACCAATTTAACATACAGATATTAGAACCATAATCATTTAACATTTTCAAAGCGATTAACATTCAAAGTGAATCTTTATTTAAAATAACTTAGTTTTTGTTTTTTGTTTTTCTCTTAAGGGTCAAATTACTTCCCTTGAAACTTAACATTATTTAGAACCCATAAAAAAAGTAAAATGTAAGTGTAGATCACCTATTTGAAGTGCATAGATATAAGCTGGTACTTAATTTAGTTTCATAAAAGTTTAACATATCAATAGTACAGTACAAATCATATCACAACTATACCAACCAAATTTGCATAGAAAAGAAGTTAAAGTAGTAGAAATGGTAAAAAAAACTATTTTTTATGACTTGGACATCACAAAATGAACTCCCTCTTAACCTTAGAGAATAACATATAAAAACGATCATGATCTTTTTACGCTTCACTTTAAGAAATAAGAAAAAATAACGACAGCAGCAACAAAAACAAAGTATTATATATATTTTTTTAAAAACCAAACGACAAGATCGTTAATTTGATTTTGTCTCGTTAAATTTCAACGTCATCGTCTATAACATATAACAAAAACAATAGAATATCAAGTGTACATTTTAAACACTACTATAAAGCATAGGGAGCTTTCAAATTTATATAATTTTTTTGTTTAGAAAACCGCGATGCTCGATATCCCTACCTAAATTAATTTACAATTTGATTTCCAACGATAGAAAATTTAACAACGTTGTAATTACACAGAAACAAGTTTTTGCAGATATTAAGGGTTTTATTAGTTTTCGGATGTCTACAATCTGAATCAATAAAAGTTCTAATCCGAAAGCAAAAAAAAAATCCTTAACAGGTTCAAAACCTTTTTACTGTTTAGTGAAGCTTTAGGTTTAAGACCCAGTATTCTGTTCAATATTTCCTGAGAACTGCCGTCAAATTTTTATCAAAAAAAATTATTATAAAAGATTGATGTAATAATATTGCTGCAGTAGCAGGTGTATTGAGCAACATAAATCCAAAAACATTTAGTGCCTTTTCACAAAACGAACAGGGTACAGCTTGAGCAACATTGTTTATAACTTTTTTTTATTTTTGCTTAAACTTTGATTTTTCTTTTCTTTATTGTTTGGACAAAAGTCTTTAGTTTATTTAAAATGTTTGTCAGAAGTTTCCTGAAGAGTTAAGTAAGCTATAACGAAATGGCCATCGAGAGGTGCTTTGACCCTCAATAATCAAAATCGGTAATTAATTTAATCGGGATAAATAAATAAAAAAAATAGCACGAAGTTTTTATAAAAAATTCAATTATTTATACCCTTCACCGCAAATAGTAGAAGTTTGTCATTCTGTTTGTAATTTCTACAATATCCCTTTCCAACCCCATGAAGTGACTTCTTATGCATAGCGAAGTCGATTAAGCAATGTCCGTCTGTCCATCCCTGTTCGGGTTGAAATCAACTTTGGCCAGGCACTGGATCAGCTGGAGAAAACTTAAGTATGCTGATCGATCAGACAAAATCAACAAGATCGGTAAAAGTCCTTCGAGGCACCGGGCAAAACACCTCTAATTTTTAATTTTTTCATGTCATTTGAAACATTTAACTAACTCCAATCAAAAATATAAATATATGGAATTGTTAAGAATTTAAAAATAAGAAAATATGGTGCCCGCCAATATTTTCCGAGTTATGGGCCCTTGAACTTTTCATAAAAAGTTACGATTGTGCATTATATTTTTTAAGATACCAATATGGGTACAAATAATATTTTTTTTAAATGCTTAACCCATTAAAAGCTGATGACTTTTTTATGTCAAATTATTTATAGTATGTACTTTATTTATATATTTTTTTTCTTTTTGATTGGAGTTATTTCACTAAACTAGAGTTACATATATGGTAAATGGTATAAAAGATTCGGCATAGCCGATTTTTTATACGAGCCTGTAACAGCATTTTCATGAAATGATGAACGGAACATCATAATTAATTATGAAAAAATTATCGACCTTTATTTCGCATTAAAGTTTCTAATTCTTAATTTTGAAATGTTGAAGCTGTATCAAATACTAGTTCTTGCGTAGCATCACATCCAGCCAGTATCATTCGATCTTCCATTCTGCCCAAATATTTTTTAAAGTTTTTTTTTTACTTTAATGATTTATTTGTTTGTTTCTTATCAAACAACCCCAATGAGAAAAATTAACATATGAATTATGTTTAAGCATAAATAGCATAAAAAACAATAAAAATCATAAAACTACGAGATATCACTTCAAATTTGTAAAATATAATTGGTGCAAAAAAAAACAGACTTTAAAACAGATATCATTTGTCTACCTATAACGGTTCAAGAGTATGACCACATACATTAGATTACATTAGCTATTGGGACACCCTGAAATCTGCACTTTATACTTGCTCAACTGTTCAATAGTTTGGCAATATACATCAAATTACAGCAACTATATGGTCACCCTTTATTTTCAAAATTCAAATTGTATACTTGCTGTTGTAGTAGATTCAGCAATCAGGTGCTGTGTAAATTTCAACCTTCTGTCTATAACGGTTCAACGGTTTGGCCATATACATCAGATTATATCTGCTATTGTAAAACCCTTTAATTTATCATTTAAAGTTTTTATACTTCTTATTATACGAAACAAAGTAGTGGACATATTGTCTAAAATTCAGGTGTTTGTATACAACGGGTCAAAAAATACGACCATGTAGAACAAAATACATTAATTTTGAGAACACCCTTTAATTTCTAAATTCAAATTCTAAGCTTCTTGTTATAGCGGACTTAGCAAAACAGGTCCCTTGTAAATTTCAGCTGTCTATCTATAACGGTTCAAAGATTCGGCCAAATACACTAAATTACATCAACTATTGGGACACCCGTTTATTTCCAAAATCAAATTTTATACTTGTTGTTGTAGCGGAGTTAGTAATACAAGTGCTTTGTAAATTTCAAGTGTCTGTCTACAACTATTTAAAATTATGGCCATATACATAATTAAATGAACTATTGGGGCACACATTAATTTTAATATTAATACTTGTTACTATAACGGCCATAGCAATCGACATTCTGTCCAATTTGCAAGCGTTTGTCTATAACAGTTCAAAAGATAGGCCCATATAAGTAAATTTACATTAATTATGGGGGCACCCTTTAATTTTTAGATTTATTTTTGTAAAATTTTTTTGTTTTTGGAAGCCATAATAATACGCAGTCATTTGAAATTTTACAGAATCGCGCTTTACAGTTCATAATACACGACAAAAATATGTATGTTGTTTGGGGACACCCTTTAATTTTTAAGATTATGAACTGTTTTTTAAACGGGACCAATCTGTAAGCATAAGCTACATATTACCAAAAATTTTCGAAATCGTTTTAGAAACGACTGAGTTCTGCAGGTACAAACATAAAAAAAACAACATTCAGCAGAATTGTATAACCTCCTTCTTTTTTTGAAGTCGGTTAAAAATAATCAGTGTTGCTTAACAAATTTTACAAGTTTATGCAAAGTACTAGTCTTAAGAAATTAATATCATACATTCTGCAGCAAATCCACACTTAAATTATTTAAATTTGTTGTTCAGAAATATATGTATACTCGATATTCTACTGTAAATCATAAAGATAAACATGAATACATGTTCTCTATGATTACCACAATGATATGGTCTGGGATGTTCATAAAAATGTTATGATAGTAATCTCAGTTATTTTTTATGACTTAAGAAAAAAACAGTGGATGGACAAAACAAGAACAAGAAGTGCTACTGAAGAATAGATGACCACGACTGTCATTATCGTTGGTTTGTTGCATTTGTTGCGTAGAATTTTTATTATTAGAACTTTTTGCCTCCCATTTTTTATCCTTAAGAATTATAATATTTATGTTAATTTGCTCCTATACAAATTAAAACTTAATGTTCAAGTTACTGGATACGTATTGAGTTTTGTTACTTTATGTTCATGATAAGAAATTTCTGTTCCGTATTACGTGAACAGCTTTTAACCTTTTTTATAATAGGCTACATATATTTTCGCCATTTCACAAATCGAATAGTGTTACTAATAATTATTTTAACAATCTTTAAGTGTGTGCAAATAAAACAAGTTATTGGGAAATAATACATTAATTAAAATTTATGAATGTAAATTTATCTATCTACTTACGTACGTATTTTTTTAATATTAATTTTATAGTATATTGTAGACTAGTCCATTAGGCCCTACGGGCTTGCGACATTGTTATTTGAAATAAATAAAAAATAAATAAATTGCTATCGTTTTTAGCTTAATGGGCCTTTGTTGTTACCAAAAATATTTCTCACAAATTAATTTTTCCACTATTAATATTTTATAAGCTATTTAACAAATATTTTTGCACTTGCATATTTAAAGTGAAAACCAAACTTTTTTGTTAGTATTTAGTATTATTTAGTTAGTATTTAAATATAAAGAAAGTTAATTTGACCCTAGAAGTTTAACAAATTTATAAACAAAGTAGAATACGAATAATGTTCCAAGCATAATAATCTAAAAGCACCAGCTATTACTTATAATATTCTAATTCACTTAAGGATATTTTTTGTTTTGTCGATTTCTTTTGCTAAAAACAAAAAATAATTTTTATAACTGTTGCTCAGTTTAACAATGATGTTTTAATTCAAAGAAATAAATTCACTTTTGTTTCCAAGGAAGTTGTTGTTGAACTTAAAATTCATTGCATAGTCAAGGATTTATGTTAATTAAGTTTAGTCAAATGTCATTAGCACTTTATAAATTGACAAGCTGCACGTATAATACATTCAAAGTTGAATGGAATTCAACACGCTTTAAAGGTTTATAAACTTTAAAGGAAGATATTTTCTTCCCATTGATTAGCATTGGCAAATATATTTACATTTTTTAAACACAATTGAAAGAAATCACAACAACAGCAACAAAAAGCATCAAATCGAGATATCAGTGATCTGCAATATATTTATTCTATGAGTTTTTTCCCCCGCCGATATAAATATGTCTGATAAACTTAAATTACAAATACAAAAAATAAAATTGTTAAAAAAAAAAATACTTTAAAAAACACATCATTGAAATTAAAGCGAATCCAAAAATGAGGTTAATTTTGATTTTTGAAAAAACTTTTCTGTCTTCTCCTTTAGCATGGATAAATATATTAAAATTACAACAGCAATAAAAGAACAAGTGCTCTTAAAGATGATAGAAGGATCACACCTACTTAAATAAAAAAAAGGTGCCCTATTGCTATCGAATGGGTTTTTTTAACTATGGACAATAATAAAGCAAATAGTAACTTAATACAAAAATAGCTCATTTAATACAAAATAAGAAGAAAGTTATAATTTTCAGCTACAAACTGCTCTAAAGCCCAATCGGCTAAAAAACGACGCATTTAATGATCTATTTATAATGATTTGCCAGAGTTTACTGAAAAAGCTGTAAAACATTTTTCATCAAAATTTAATTTTTATTGTTTTTTTTTTAATAATTTCAAGTTCTATTAGGCTTAAAAAACAGTCTAGTTTGAATAACTATGAGTGAAGGGTAAAGGCTTAGGTTGCTTTTTACCTTAACTGTAAAAATTTCTTTTTTTTAATTCTCCTAACGTAGGCTTCTTTGGATTACAAATATCAGCACGTCTAGTTTTAGTTTGCTTTTCTCTGGCTATTTTTATTTAACACTGAGCGTTTTAGATTACACTATTATTTCCAGGTTCCACGGCTACACAACAATTGCTCTCCTTTTTTATTTATTACTCAACAATAAAATTTTTCGGAATGTTTATGGCGGTGATTACATATGAACTTATATATATTGATCTATTACGGCAGCTAAACCGGCTACTTTAGGTGCTTTTGCTTACTCTTGTTTTTAGTCATCTTGATTTTATTTGTTCAAAATTTAATAGAAAATCATAATAATTTTTTTAAACCAATATTTCGTAAAAATTTTCATGAAATGTTTATTCTTGAAAAAGTTTTGGAAGTAAATTTATATTAGAAATAAAGTCAAAAGAAATCTATATGATCAGGTTAAATTTGAGGTCTTCAGCAGATCGCATTTACTCCAGACTAGTGATTTTTAGCCATCGACTGAGAATTGTCGACCGCTCTTTCATCGCAGCCTTTGACTTAGCGTGAGATTGGTCATAATATTAACATCTAATATATTACTGCATATAGTCTCGATTCGTATACCAGCTAGTTTTGGATATTTAAATACCAATTGCTTAAGATTAATGTGTATAATCACCATGACCATGACAGTACCCTTAATACTGGGTGAAACCGCATACACCCTTGGATGATCCCCCTCGACACTAGCATGATTTTATTATTATTCTTTGTTGAAGAGCTCTAAACTATTTTAACTAAGACCGTAACATTAGCTGCATATGATACAATGCAACAGCTCTTAAGACATACGCGCCTTCTATGCCATTTAACTGAAACGGTATAGCAAACGGTTGTCTTCGCCACAATTAAGAGTATGAAAGTCTTTATATTTTACTTCCCGGCCTCTTGAAAGCCCCGACGATTGGTGACGCCTTATATACCCAAAACAATAGCGTTACAAAGGCATTCTCTCAAAGGCAAAATGCCCCCGGGAAAAATTCGAAAATAATGCGTGGAGAGATGGTCTCTTTCAGTCACTGCCTAAGGGCTGCTTGAGTTTGTTTTTAACCTGCCTGCATGTAGTTGTCTTTCGC
This sequence comes from Gymnosoma rotundatum, assembly GCA_916610165.2. NCBI lineage: Eukaryota > Metazoa > Arthropoda > Insecta > Diptera > Tachinidae > Gymnosoma > Gymnosoma rotundatum. Next base: position 119,615,084 of record OU744337.1, on the reverse strand, counting down.
TATTTTTAATATTTAAGGAATCCAACCGCTATGTTACTGCCGAAACGAAGTGTCTGCCAGTTTTGCAGTATTAACTGTTGTTCCATAGTTGAGGCCATGTTCTGTGTGTCTGTAGCATAGAAAACAAATTTCCTCTTTTGTCTTTGTTTATTATGTATAAAATGCAATCGAATTGTAGTCTACGCTTTGGGTACTACTTAACGTCTTTACCTTTCTACACTCAATTAGGTTGGACTCCATCGAAGAAAGATATCTCCACCTCTGGCCTTATGTCTTTATCCCTTTAGCCTTGTGGTACCTCTTTATAAATTAAAAAAAAAATAGTACTGTTTATTGTTTTTACAGATACAAAAAAGATATTTTATGGACTCACTTTACTTTACTTTACTTAAAACAAAAAACTGAAAATATTATGTCGCACTTATTTTTTCAGTTTATTTTTTCTATTTTTATTTGAACTACTTTTCAAAAAATAAAATATCCGGAACTATCACAAATAACAGTTCTAAATACCGTTTTTATTTTTCTTGCATTCAAATGTATGATGACGTTTTGTAGCTTTCTTTATATTAAAATTTTCTATTGCTTAATTTAAAAAAAAAGGCATGAAAAACAAATGTCGCAAAGAAATGTAACTGCATCTGGTTCTTAAAGTCTGTACACATGTAAAACATTTACAAAAAGAAAATAAATTTATTTTCTAAAAAAAAGGTAAAAGTGTCTTCTAATACAGTAAAAGTATGTGGTTGGTAGAAGTCTAGATTTCAGCTACATGACTATTGGCGTACACCGTAAAAAACATAGTAATTTTTCTGATAGTGTTTTAGCTAAGAGTAAACCCTAATAAGTTGTCACGTTTATCATTGAAAGGCGTGGTTAATTAGTTTTTACTTTCGGCACTTAATGGTGTGGTGTGAGTGTGAACAGAACAAATAGTAAGCATATTGTATATTGTGTCAGCGTTGATAGAGCTGTGTGTCTGCTTGATACAGCCAGGACCTTGAGTTCAAATCCCAACTGAACTGGGGTAGAAAGAAAAGTAATTGTTGTGGAGCAACTGCAGTGGATGAGCTATTTAAGGGCGAAGGGCGTAAACAACAGCTAAAAACTTCCGGACTATCAAGTTAAATAAAACGGAAACTAGTTTCCCTTTAGCAGCAGTAGTTAGGTTGGCAAGGGCGACTATATATTAGACCAGCTGAAGGGATGCTTAAGGCTCCTGTATAATAAAACTAAAACAAAGTTGTAGTCCAAGCCTTAAAGAACCACCAGACAGCAACAACAAGTAAGTGAAGATCAAAACTGATTTGGTTAAAAACGCTTTATTGGTAAATGAGGACATCATGAGTTGGAGTCCCGTCGGGGCCATGGCAAACGAGTTGTACTAAAAACTATTATTTGTTTTAAAAAGATGAATAAAGATTAATCTTGACTTTAAAAAAAAATTCGTCGATTTACAGAGCAAAATATTCACTTATACCAACCAAATATACCGTTTTACACTGCTTTAGAACTAAAATTGAAAATAATGAATTCCAAAATGTGTTTGTAGAATCCTATCAATTATTTAACATATTTGTTTTTCTATTTTCTTGTTATTTATAATTTTAAATTAGAAAAAAATTCTTAGAAATTATAAAAATATTTTACATAAATGTGACTGATTTCACCTTTCGAAAGAAAGCAACCACAGATTGAATTTTAAAATGTCTGCCATATGTACAATCAAATCGGACAATTCTATTTTGTACAATCAATTGCATTATAACCAACAGCCGGCTTTCACAAGAATACATTGAACTCTATTTCTATTGTAAGCAGAAAGATATAAAATAAGATTTGAAAATAAAGTATAATTTTTAAATTTACATTTTCTTTTATTAAAATTAGACAAACAAAAAATTGTTAAAAATGAGTAAAAAGAGTGCATGTGGCAACAATTGAATTTTTGTTATTTTCTTTGCTCTTAAATAGCTCATTTGAAATACAAGACATTCTATTAATTTGCATCAACAATTAACTACAATTTAAAAGTATTGACATGTTTATTATTTTTTTTTCTTTTTGAATATAAGATACAGCTGTAACAGTAGAGTAAATGACAACTGAAATGATTACGTTTATATATTTTAAAAATACATTTCCAATACATTATAATAAAATGACGTGTTGCGGTCATTAAACCGTTTGTGCATTGGAAATACTAGAATAACATTAATTATGAATACTTTCTTAACGTTATCACCATTTCTACTTTTTGTTGCATCTATAGTTGATCATTGTTATGTGAAATAGTTGTAGATTTTGTGTTTTTTTTTCACTGATCTTATACGAAAATGGTAATTTGTAGGAAATTTTTTTTACGTATTTAATACTGTAGTGATGCTAGATTTCATTGAACTGACAGAATAGTGCTAAAATGTGATAAAAATAATATTTAAAATTTAACTGGAAATAAGTAAGAAGTTGAAATATTTAAGGAAAATAATTAATGATCAATTTTAGGTCGGGCTATTTTTAAAGAAAAGAAATAAGAGTGCCATTGTCTTCGGCTGTGTCGTATCTTAGATCCCCTTTTCGAAAAGAATTGTGCATTTATTTTCTTAAAATATAGCGTTTTAAGAAAATTTTTATAAAGTTTTCTTTTAGTTATTATTTGCGCATTTTCGGTTTTTAATGAAATTAAAATTTTTTATTGCAAGTATAATTTTTTTTTTTCAAATAACAGTTTTTACGGAAACTTTTTTGAAAACAAATATTTTGTGAAATTTGAATCGTTTAGTGAAAGTTGAATATTTTGCTAATTTCTTTTTTTTTTTTTTTTGTTGCAAATATAATGGTGAAAATATAACATCTTGGTGAAATTTAGATAGTTTAGGGTAATTTATAGTTATATTTTCTGAAATTTCAGTTTTCAACACAACAAAGCAAAAACAACAATAACATAAAAAAAGCACAAAAATCTGAAATATGTAGGGAAAATAGAAACCGATATTGGTATGTCTAAGAGAATGGTGTTCATTTCAGCCCAATTATGGACAGACGAACGGACCGCCGGACTTTGATAAATCATTAGAATGAATATTGCAGAATTTACCACTGCAATGGCAAGTTTATATACATATCCTTTCTACTTCTGTTGAAGGGTATAAAAAGGGAAAAAACACCTTGAATGTTAAGCATTTTCTTGATCACTGCATCAGAACTACAGCCGCTCTTAGATCTACCACAATACTCTGTGGCTCCGGTGAGATTGAACACACGATTTGCAGTTTACGAAATAGACGTTTTAACCAATTCACTGTCATCTCTAAGGCTCCGGCTAGATTTGGAACAAATTTGTCGGCTTTTTCATGCAGGCCCCTTCAGCAAATCAAACATTGCCACTACAAAAAAAAATTTTTTTTGTCATCTCTAAGGCTCCGGCTAGATTTGGAACAAATTTGTCGGCTTTTTCATGCAGGCCCCTTCAGCAAATCAAACATTGCCACTACAAAAAAAAAAAATTTTTTTTAATTTGTTCCTAATTAGGATGTGGACCGTGAATCTTACAAATGAATTAAAATTGAATTATTTTCCGCTTTGCTTCATTTTTTAATTTAATTTCTGAACATTTTTAGAAAAAAAAATATTTACAAATGCGAAGAATGCTGACGAAGGATGTGGCGGTCCAGAAAATGCTGCAATTCATTCTGCTAGAGTCTAAATTTTCTTGTTTTCTTTGGAAAACGTCTGTGACTGATATATTATTTAAAAAGATCCGAAGACATCTAAAAAGCTATTTGGTATTACAAATGTCTTATATAACTATTCTACCGCGACTACTCAAGAATAATTATCTTTTTGTCAACTGCGTTGTGATTTAAAGTCAGCCTAAGACTTCCCAGTAGAAAATTGATTATCCTTGCGTCAAATAAAGTTTGAATGCATTGATAACTTATTTAGGTATGTGAGCATCTGCAGCAGAGAAAGAATTTGTTTATTATTTGGAGTCGTTCGGGACTTGAGGTGCAAAACATTTCAATCGAAACCGGAGTTCTCAAAGGATATGCCAGTCTGCAACCGAATTCACACTTCTACATTTGCTGACGATACAGCGTTCATAAAAGTAGCTTTAAACTAATTATATGACCATTTATACAATGTAGACAAACGGTTGAAGAAATAAAAAATAAAGACTAATGTACAAGAATATTCTCATATTGCATAGACTGATGTTCTAATGTTCACATAAAAAACCAGATGAAACCACAAATAAATACCCCAAAGGCACTAAAACAAAATTCTACGAATATTCGTTGCAGTCCCCTAGCTTAAAAAAAACGTGCTGTTGATATAAGCCGAAAATGAAACATACAACATCCCATTCGACTAAGGGCCCAACTATAATGTGCATAAGATACTTAAGGCAAATTTAAACAACTGTGCAAATACATCAAACTATATGTGGCAAACTATAATGTACTTAAGAACACTTTTCGTCAAGTTTCGTCAATTCCCATTTCATGAAGCAACGTATGAAACTCATCGTAATTTTCGTACGGAAACAGCTGACTGTACTTTGAGTGTTATACATTCATAAAGCAAAAGGTTCTATTAAGACCTACAGTGTTAAATTTTAGTTTTTAATTTAATAGAAAATGTAGAAAAAAATACATTTTTATTTTTGGCCAATTTTTAACAAACACAATAAATTAAAATTTTTTTTTTACGTATATATGTATACGATATAAGTGATGAAAACCGTTGGCCACAAATACAGAAACAGAAAAAAACTTGTAATATTTTTTATGCAAATTTATTTTAGAACATGAACCAAAAAAGTTTAAATGTGTATGTGAATGTAATTAAATATATAAAACAATTTCTTTAAATGCCTTTTCGTTTAAAAATTTAGTTTATTTATAAAGAAATTATTTTTGGCAAAAGTACGAATTTAACATAAATGTACAACTGTGGCAAATAAAGTACTTACACATTATAGTCGCCTAGATTTCTTTAGTATGGTACCTAAGCATTTGACAGGCTTTTGGTTGGATTTTTGACATAAACTCAAGCTACATACCTAATGCACATTATAGTTCGGACTTTAAAAGGAAAGACAATGTCTGTTTGGTAGAACTCCTGAGTAATGAAAATTGGTAATTTTAGTCACCATGAGAAATAAGTTTTTTTTTGGCATCGGCTGGTTGGATTTTAGAACTTTTTGTTAAGTTACAATTAATTTGAAATTTTTATAAATAATTTGAAAAAAATCACGGGTATTTCAGCTCTTTCTTATTTTTAGGGGAAATAAAAACAGTGGGGTGAAAATAAACAAATCAGTATAATTTCAAAATAACTGAATTACTAAATATTAATGAGGAAGTTGTTTTACTTATTATTTTCTTAAGATTGCAGCACCTTATTCAGGTGGGTAAACTTGCTTTGTACGGCAGATTGCAGTCCTTTCCTTTTCGCTTTGTTAAGTTTCATTAAAACTCTAGAACTCCCAGCGTTAAAAACCCAAGAAAATAAACTTTTAAACTTTTTCTTTTCTAATTTTTTTAGCATTTAGGTCAGTTTATAAATAAAACTATTAGCCCAATTCACAATCTTGCGCAAATGGCCTTGCATCATAGCATTTGCAAAATTGTGTAGCATATTTTATTCATTACTATATGTTTTGTCGGTGTAGACTTAAAATATGCTACACAATTTTGCAAATGCTATGATGCAAGACCGTTTGCACAAGATTGTGAATTGGGCTATTGGTTATTATTTTTATTTATTTTTTCACTATTTCGCAGCACCGTTGGGTGGTATCTTCAGGAAACAGGAAACAAAAAATATTAATAATTAAGTTGAAAATATTTTTCTTAATAAATAAAAAATAATAAACAATGGTCCATATTCATAGTTATAGACTGAAGTCGACTCTTGCAAAGGTATACTGTAAAATAAAAGGCTTTTATTATATTTTTTGCTTTCATAGTCAAGAATAAAGTATACTTTAAAATTAGCCGACTTCCACTGGGTGTCAATTGTAATTTGATAAATGTTTTCATACAATTTCGAAGCAAACATTAGAAAAAAGTAACCTTGTTTTTATTTTGTTCACTTTGGTAAAAAAAAAATCATATATAGAGTATTGTGTTCTCAAAACAAATAAAATAATTATAGAAAAATTAGCTAAAAACGGCCAAAGTATATCTAAAAACGCCAAAAGTATATTTTAAATTGTTTATGAATGAGTAAGAGTCGCCTTTAAAGTAAAACCGACTTTAGCTCCCTTAAAGTATACTTTATTTTAACTATCAATAGGGGCCAATATTATTATTTATTAACTGACCTAGTGCTTAAAAAACTAGAAAAGAAAATTAACAATTAAAACAAAAACAATTTCAGACATTTCCAAGCTCATCAATTTATAAAATTAAAACGAAAAAAAAAACATTTAAAGCACTTTGAAATCTCTACAGACAGTTAACATGTTTAAAATATGTAAATTTAAAAGAACAGCAAACATTTTAAGTTCAAAACGATATGCCAGACGTTATGGAAATGTTAAGTATTTTTTTCCAAAAAAAAAATAAATAAAAAATTAATACACCTGAATTGAGCAATGAACTTTAACAAGCAAAAGCACGATATTCTAATTTCTGTCTTTTTTTATACTGTGTTTTAAAACACTTTATTGCAGACAATTTATCATGAATAAGACATTCAACTTGAAAAAAAATCTTAAACAAAGTGAAATTAAACAAAGATCATCATCTTCATGCAAAATATTTCATAAAACCAACCTGTGTTAAAATTTATTTAAACAAAAAATAGTGAAAAATTTTTTTTAATTTTATTTGAAACCATATTAAGTTTGTTTGAATTGTAAATTCTCCAATGTGTGTGAAGAAAAGGAAAATAGCAATGGCCTGCCAAATTTATCTATTTTATCCTCATTACCCCAAAACCTAAATATGTGCTAATAAATTGTGTATATTTTTTGTTTTTTATTTCTCAAAAAATAGAAAAACTTATGCAATAATGTGTGATTGCATACTGTGACCACTATCATAAATAAACATTTTACCACTGCTTTATATTATCCTGGAGATTATACGGCATACACTAAATAACACACTACACTATTACTTCACAGTCAGTTTAGGAGGAATGGCCGTATGATTAGAAGACTTTTGTTACATGTTAACACATGCAGCATGGGCACTAGTTGCAAACATTTAGCACATTGAATAAAACAAATTATGAAAATAACCGAATAATTTCTAATATGGAATTTTTAAAATAAAACAAAATTTAATGGAATGTTTCTAAAAATTTCTGAAATGTTGATCATAGTGATTTGTACTGCTGTAAAGCACATTTATTGCTAAAACTTTTTCTTTATTATTAAGTGCAGCCAGTGTTATAATAAAAAATCATTCGTCATAGTGACTGCTATTCATTACTGAGGTCTTCAACCAAGAAAACAATATTCCTCCCTCTTAGTCCAATGTTTACCATGATCGTTTAATTTTTTAAGGTCTAGGGATAACGCGCCTTTAAATGCACTGTTGCTTGTTCAACTATTTAAGCTTTTACCAGTGGCGCATTTATGTCCTTATTCAATTTCAAAATACCAGGGAGATGCAGTAATCGTTCGTAAAATTTTTTTAAAACCTTTGATGTTTTGAAATTAGTTTCAAGTTCAGGCAGTCAACCATATGTTATAAGACAACATATTACTTTAATAATCGCCTTATAAAGTAGAAGTTTTCACTTGCATCAGCTACGCCTTTCTGTGGCTTTTTTAAGCTTTCGACTTCTGACAGTTAAGCACAAGTTATTATTCGAATAGAAATAAATGAATATCTGACCAAAGTAAAAATTACATGCTAAAATTTCTCATTTATTTTGTTATCCATTCATGGGTACAATCTTAAACATTTAAGAATAAATAAATATGTAAAAGAGTTCTTGTACATGTTATTGTTGCAATTAAAATAATATCCCTCAATGAAATATTTAATTTAATGCTTGGGAATAACTATAATACTAAATAGTGTTAAACAATACCTTTTTGTCTCAAAAGCTTTTTTCCTTCTTTTACTAGACTGTGTGTTTGTTCAATGGTGATACTTAGAAATTCTCCTTCTCCGGCGATCTCAGGCAACTTGTCATCTTATAGTAAACTAAGCTGTCAAATGTAGTTCCTAGTTTTTATATCCTCTACAATATATCTCTGTCACCCCAATTTTCTTTTATGGTAAAGGCATAGCCGAAAATAGCAATCTTATTAACTTAAAAAACAAATTAAAAAAATATACGGGCGATATAATGTATCGAATAAAACATCGTGTAAAGGTCCACTGTGGCTACGTTGGTTCGCTGGCGCATCCCTAACGGCTAATTTTGCATGACTCTGGATTATAAATCGGGCTGAATTTGATGGATGACACGGGTTATATGACTTATTAACATTGAGCTGCTATTTATTTGGATAGACTTGTGACTTAAGAAAACCGTACAAAAAGTATATTAGAATGAAACCGTACGATTTATATACACAGTTCGCATCACCTTCACTATGATGCCCTCAATTCGTAGTAGCGTCCAGTTCAAACTACATATTATTAGTATGCATATCGTTCACCGCAAGCCAGAAGAAGTTCGTAATCTTCAAGCTATGCTACTCGCCTTTGACACCGATGGTCTGGCCAAAGTACTTCTCAAACAAATATGTGCCACTGATGCCTCCAGCACAAAATCCACACAATCATGACGACTGTTATCATTCTAGACTTGACAGTTCTCTTTATTAAGGTATCCCTTCATCCAACAATTGCTGAAAATTAATTTTTAATGAAAATTGAAAATAAACAGAATATCCGTTTTGATTTAAAAAATGTATCATTTGCACATAAATTTGAATGCTATCTTCGTCCATGGTGTTCGCTATATTCATACGAAACGGACTACTGAAAGACCCTTTAAATTTAGATTTTACCAAATTTCAGTAAAATAAGACTAAACAAATTATTTTAGGAAAAATAGAAATTTGATTCCATACTACGAGTAATTATTTACAAATCAACTATAAAAGCAAAAGAAAACCAAGTTTTCCAAATAACAGATTTAATAAATAAAAACATCAATTTCAGTAATTTCAGCAATTTTAAATTTGCAAAAAAAAATTTAATAACCGATGCTCAATTTTTTTATGTGGCTTGTGCCAAAGACTTTTAACGAATTTTGCTCTAAATTACAAAATTATTTAGTTTTAAATATCTGAAGCCGTTGCAAAAGAAAGTATTGTTAAAATGTTTATTTTTATTTCATGTTTGCTTTTAATAATATTTGAGTGGCAGTTCAGTGAATGTTGTGTAAGCTAAAAGCGCGTTCATCTTGCAAAAAAAATACGCTAAGTGTGTTAATTCTAAATATCTACCTAGGAAAACCCTCTTTACTTTTAATCCATTTAAAAAACAAGGATGTGATTAATTCGTCTAAATATTGCTTACAGATTCGTCTTATTCACAATTAAAAATCATAAGATTCGTCTTATTCATAATTGAAAAACAAAGGAATTATATTTCCGACTACAACGCCATCTAAGAGTATATTACCTTCGAATCCGACACCACACACTACATTGAAATCTGTAAAAGAAACTACTATAAAGAATTGAGTAGAGATTTGCAAATGTTTCAAATTAAAATATCGTTTTAAATATTTAAGAAAATTTTTTTTTAATTTCTGGTTAAAAGTAACATTCGAAAATTTCATATTAACAAATCGAGCCGGCTCTTGAATTTTATGTCCAAAAAGTAACAACACTAATTTTAGTTGTAATACGATTACATATACAAAAATTGTCACATGAATGAAAATTAATTATCGCAAACAGTGTTGCCACCACATGCAATCGTTTAAACATGAATCATGGACGACTGCAAGAGATAGCAGCCGCATAAGACATACAAGCGATACAAAAAACCAGCAAAACAAAAAAAAAAAAAAACAGGCAACCAACCAATAAACAGGCTAATAAGCAAAATTAAGCACAAGCTTTAGTTGTATATTTTAAACTGTTGCCGCGACTACACAACACAGCAAGTTAAACATGCGTGTTAATTGAAATCAAAGCAGCTAACACTACAACTGTCTGCGTGGTCAGTGAATAGTGGCAACTAGTGGTGGGTTTTTAATCACCCGGAGAAGAATGCAAATGTAATAAAGTAGTAGCTAAAAATTATCATGAAACAAAGGTGATAACGAGTTAACAAACATACATAAAACTCTTTATTAACTAGAGCTGTGATTTGGCTTTTTTTTTTTGTGTATTTTTGTCTATTGACATACAATAAATATATAAAATGGAACATTAAGTTTTCCTGGTGATTCAAAAATAACAAAAAAAATATACATACACATACACAAAGCACAAATGTAGCCAAGAAAGATAATTGAAAATAAAAGTGAAATCTGAAATTGTTAAGATTTAAATTTAAGACGAAAATTTATATTTAAAATTTAATAAAAAAAAAAGAAAAAGAAACAAATCTAAATTATGGCTTCAAATATGAATTTTTATTTTTAAGAAAATGTATGTATGTAAGCATTCACATGATTGTTGAGTTTAAATCATAAAATTAATTAATTTATTGTTTATTGAATGTTGACATAACGTTGTATATTATAATTTTGTTCAATTTACCAAAAACTTTAACAGTCGGAGGGTATGAACAAATACTCTTGCAACAACCTTGTATAAAAAATTTTTAGTTTCGTATTCTTGATGTTGGTTTTTTGTTTTCTGTTTTCTTTTTTTTTTCTTTTTTTTTTTTTGTAATTTCTCATCGACAAGTTTTGTTGTGGCAAAAATTCGGAAGTATGTTATGGGCGTTGCAGGTATAACTCCCTGTAGATATAAACGATAACAACAAGCATTCAATTTTTTATTGCTGCTTCTTCAAAGTCAAAACTAAAGCATAAAAAGAAAAATTGTTTTTCTGAAATAATATGACCAAAGGACCATGACCAATATTAATAAAAATCTCATAATACAAATCATTGCTATAAAGGAAGAAAGATTATATATACAATTGAATGAAATTCTACACTTGTAAAAAAAAAACAATTGGATATTTTGTTTAAAGTTGTAAGTTAAGTAAAAAAAATTTTTTTCAAAATGTAGCACACTATTTTTAAAGAAACTCGAATAATACAGTTTACAGTTTTCAAATTTCAATGAAATTTTAATTCTCAAAGAAATTTTTTTTGAGATCGATTGACCTTAATTCCATTAAAAGATCAACAGCTACTGGGTCTTTGTTGGATTTTCATGTAAATAATATTGAGGTAATATTAAGGCTCCTTGTTTTATCGCTGTATAACGCAAAAAATATTGTTAAACGTTTGAATTGTATGGTAAATATAAAGAAAAAATATAGTTGTGGATGTGTCAAAAGAAAGATATTATGTTCACAGTGATAATTTATGGTTGCGGAGAAGAAATTATTGTTATCTTACACAAGTTTTTGTTACAATTTCATTATTATATAATTTTTGCTAATTCTACACACACAAAATATTTATAATATTTCAAAATAAATAAATTGAAATTATTTTGGCATAAGTTCATTTTATATTTAATTTCTAAAATCTTTTTTTAGAAAGAAAATTTATTTTACAAATGTATGCGGACGTTTTTCAAAGAAAACAAGAAAAATTACACGCTAGCAGAATGAAATGCTGATTTTTAGAAATTAAAAATAAAATAAACTTAAGCCAAAATAATTTCAATTCATGTATAATATTCACAGTTCAATAAATAATTTAATAATCATAGCAATCAAAATGATACTGAAACAGCATCTATAATGTGGTGAGTAGACAAGTAAGAATGACTAAAAACAAAATTCGCATTCGTGTTCAATCGATGATTGAAACAAAGCAACAACAAATGTACAAGACGAAATACAGAGCCAACGGTAAAGAAATACGTTGGTTTGTGTGTAGATTTCGTCTAACCAAATTAATGTTGATATGAATATTCTCGTATTCTTATTTACAAAGTTACTTGGTTAAATAGATGATGTTTATAATTATACAACTAAGATAGATAGATGCGGAGAATGCTGATGAAGGTCGTAGCGGTCCAGAAAGTGCAGCACTTTATTCTGCTAGCGTGTAATTTTTCTTGTTTTCTTTGGAAAACGTCCGCATACATTTGTAAAATAAATTTTCTTTAACAAAAAGATTTTTAGAAATTTAAAATAAAATGAACTTAGTCCAAAATAATTTTAATTAATTTATAATATTCACAGTTCAAATAATAATTAAATAAAAATTAAAATATTTCAAAATAATACAGTATTTTTAATAAGAAATATTATTAATAAACATTATAGTACGTTCAGGATATCATTGTATTGTTAAAATGTTTATTTTTATTTTTTAGTGGCATTCATCTTGCAAAAAAAAACGCTAAGTGTGTTAATTCTAAATGTCTACCTAGAAAACCCCTTTTTATTTTTAACCCATTTAAAAACAAGGAGGTGATAAATTCGACTAAGTATTGCTTACAGATTGGTCTTGTTAATATTTAAATACAACATACATATTTTTTGCGTATATTATAGACTGTATAGGACACCACATGAAAATTAAAAAATGGCTTTCAGTAAAGCTCCCAATATCAAAAAGAAATACAAAAAATAAATGTAAAAATTTAAGGGTGACCTTATAGGTGACGCAAATTGAACTATATTTCGAGAAAACTTCCAACTGCTATGACCGTTTTAATAACAAGTATAAATATTCAAAATTATAAATTAAAGGGTACCTCAATAGTTGATTTTATTCAACGTATGTGGCCATTGTTTTGAACATCTGTATACAGATGGCTGAAATTTACAAGGAACCTGTATTGCTAAGCCCGCTATAATAACAAGTATAAAATTTGGATTTGGAAATTAAAGGGTGTCCTAATAGTTGTTTTTTCTGTTTTGAAGTAGTTTTGTTTTTGCACGAATCATGTATTTTATTTAAAATTATTTGTACGTCAGAGCGGACATAAAAATACTTAAACTTGGCCTATTGTGGTTCAAAAAACAAGTCATTTACATGACAGTCACATTTTATTATTGCGACACCCTATAATTTAAATTTTTTTATTACTACTTCCATCTATAGCACCCATAGTTTTACTTGCACTGTACAATATTTTCAATACAGTTCACGCCACTATCGGAACACTTTTTTTATTTTTTATATAGCGGCTATACTTATAAACCTTTTGTAAAAATTTCAAGATGCAATATATTAAGGTTTCAGAGACAGAGAGTTGTAACAGATCGACGAAAATTGTATTGAAAATAATAGGGTAACGTTTTTGCCCTATGGGACAGAACCCTAACAAAAAATACATATATATGTATTATATGTATAAATAATATCAAATATCCGTTGATTAAATTGATTAATCTCTGTACCTTTTTGTAATAAAAAAATCTTTTTTTTTCTCAATTGACGCTATGTTCTTTCTGTCCTGCTTGGTTCTTACCAGTCCAGAGAACTAAATTGTGGGCAGAAAATAGTTTATTGCCATCTCTAAATTATCGCGTAAAACGCGAGATATCTGTCAAAACTTCTCATGTACATACAAAATGTATGAAACATCCCTAAATAGCACGGCATCAACGCTTAGCAATTGGAAAAACCAATTTTGACAGTGCGTTGGGAAGTAAAGTTGGCTGCTTGTTGGTTTGTTTTGTTATGGTTAAAAATGATGACAATTTATTTATTTTAAAGGCAATCTAGCGGTTTTATCTCTTCTTTATTCTAATACAGCGGGTTTTATAAAATAACATTACTGTCAAACACATAAAGTTGACGCTTTTATTTAGGGATGACATTACAGCGCAAAAGCTATGAATTACATTGCTTTGCGTCTTACCCGCTAATTTAGTTATAAACAAATCAGAAATTTCTACACGACTCAAACGTAGGAGTGTTCGAACAAAAGTTTTAAGTTTCAGTTTTTGTAAATTTTCGTTGGTATTGTTTTAATCAGCCCAGCCATTTTAAAATTGGTAATTTAATTCTAAAATGTTTCGTTTTTGTTGCAAATAATTTTATATTAAAACTAGAAGTCGGCTGGTAAACGAGTACGTATACTAGCGGCTTTGAAATATATTTAAAGAAAAGGCATTTCTTTATATCCGATTTTTTTTTTTTTTTAAGTATTCAGACAAAAGTCTGTCTATAAATTTTAAAAATTACGAAACATTGAATCAAAGCGTCGTCTGATAGTAACTTCTACACATGAATCCATTCTGCGAATTAAAGTACGCTTAAACTTAGATTTGACCATTTGTAATCTCTTACGATTTAAAAGGATAAAAGGAAATTTCATCAGTATCAGTTTGGCCCTTGCCTCGTGATTAAGTAACAAATGTACAAACTTTCATATTTATAATATTAGTGGCAAAAAAATAATAATTTGCTAAGTGTATTTTTTCAACCAACTATGTTTGTTCGTATAAGTACGCAATATTATTTCTTCTTTTTTTTTGGTTGGTGATTGGCTTAAACATATTTTATGGCTTATAACTGCAAAATGACATTAAATACTTTTCAACCACATTTATACGTATGAGTACGTATAAGCACCAGCTCAAAATCATGTGTACGCTAAAATATCATAAAATTCTTTTCAGTTTATTTAAAGATGTTCGATTATTTTTTTTCTTTCATTTCTTAAATATTGTCTTCATTTTGTAATTTAATAATCTTTTATGGCAAAAATAACAACGACTTCCTTGGCGAACCAATAAGTGAGTATCCCTTTTTTATTAAATTTTATTTTTGTTGATTTCATAATATATGGCAGTATGTCAATGTTGCCGCCCTACACCCATTACTTACAATGACCGATATATTTTTTGTTTTGATCATTGGTTCATCCTTTTATTCAGGATTATTTCTTTTTTTTCGTTTTTTTTTTTAGTTGTTTCCTTTTTAAGGCAAAACAAATTGTATTTTATTGAAACTTAACATAAAAGATTGTGGTTGTTTTTAAATTGTTGGATTTCTGTATGGAATTTTTATGGAAAAAAAAACTTTATATTTAAGCTTTCACTTGACCCCAACGTATCAATACAATAAATATTATTTGTTTTGACGCGTGCTCAGTGAAGGTAGTTTTATATTAACAAAAAAAATATCTGAACTTAAAAAAATTTACAAAGATTACTCTTTAAGTATTTATCGCTAAGCAAAGTATAATTAGGGACTTAAAAAACCATTAAATTAATTACATAATATATTATTCCAGTTAAAATTTACATTATATATCTGATAACAAAATTACGGCAAATTGATTTTATATGCAGTTATAGAGAGAAAAAGTCTTTGCATTTACTTAAGATTTTATTTGTTATTGGATTGAAGTTTTATTTATTTTTTATTTGATGCAATATTTTCTTTAAATAGAAATTTTTTTAATTAAGTTAATCAACGGGAATGTTGAATTTTTAAAAAATATCCTGCATTTTTCATTCCGATTAAATTATTAAATCACCGCAATTGACTTTCTTTTTTAACAAAATGTGCTTTTGATTTAATTATTTATTTAATAAGAAAATTTTAGGTTCATTTTTTTCATTTACTCCACAAATAAGCAAATTGGGCTTAATTTAAATTTTAATCTGAAAATAAAATTTAAGTAGGAGCAGAGCAAAAACTTTTAAAATAACTCTCATATTGTTTTTGAAGTTTTTATACTTAAAGGAAATGTTTTTGGCCTTTTTAATTACTTGGATAAAGATTTCCTGATTAGCTTGCTTTAGTAACCGGCGAAATGCGTATAGATACCTGCTATTCCAAACCAATAAATAAATTGCATTTTTATTTGAAAATGTTATGTTCCTTGTAGCGGAAAAGACAACGAGATTTGCAACAAAGTATATAGAGGAACAACAAAAAATAAACTAAAAACTAGAATTACGGGTCATAATTCTGATCAAAGATATAGATATATTAATTTAAAAAAAAACTGCATTATCATCTCATTGTGCTAGATTAAATCACTATCCTAATTTTACAAATGTTTCAGTAATAAACACAGAAAACAATTATAAACGGCAGTATATGTTAGAAATGTTACATATAATTAATACACCAATAGCACACAGAATTAATTTTAAGGCAGACACAGATAATGTAGCTCAAATTTATAGACACTTGCTAAATAAGAAATAATATTGTACTTTATTTATTTTTTGTTACAAAAATTTTTTATATGACAAAATAAGTTTATGTTTTTTGTTTTATGTTAGTTTGAAAAAATTTTTTATAACTTTTTTGTGTTCAAATAAAAATTTCTTTGTCCTGATGATGCTACACAAGGGAGAAGCGAAATATTGAAAAAATAAAAAATAAAAATTAAAAGACCTTGTGCTTGGATAATAAATTAAAAAATAAAATATGATTACTAAATAAAAGAATTTAATTTTTCTTTTAATAGAATTTTTCATTAACATTTAAAAGCATTTGCACTTTAAAGGACGAATAATTTAGTTAAAATAAGATTTAGATTTTTTTTACTTCTTTTTTAAAAATCATCCTTTAGTTTTTTCAGATGCATGAAATTTAACTGAGTTGGAATAGCATAGTCTTACTGAGTCAATAGAACAGCTCAGCGCCTTCTGTAAGTAATAATAATACATAATAATAATAATAATATTAATATTAATAATAATAATACCACATAAGTATTGTTTCGTTTATAAGAGCAGACCTGCGGAGTTTTAAAGCTCTCTCATATGCCGCTATTAACGGTTCCGCTATAAACTAATAAATCTGACTTGATTTCTGACAAGGTTGAAGTCCGTGATGTTGGTTTCTAATTGTTGCGAAGGACTTTTAGTTTTTCTGTGCCATTTTTTCTTTAAAAATTGTAATGCACTTAGCATTTGAGGCTAGTGTAGTCATGGTAGTAAACACGTTGCCTACAAATCTGGTTGGCCAGGGTTCAATACCTGCTGCAATCAAAAAAAAATATTAATAATAATAAATGTTTTTTTCTGTTTATGGTATAAATGCACGTTAAGAATTTGGATTACAGCACATTCACCGGCGAAGTAAAATAAATCAAATAGCTATTTGTTTCGTAATCAATCGCCTAATCAACAACATTAGGCGGGCAGTGTTGAATTAAAAATGGAGCATTTTATTATCTTCCTTTCACCACCTGCCTTATCCTTTATCTATCTCTTTCCTACAGAATGTAGCATGGTTACAAACATAACTAAATAGAAAGCCTGAAGTACTACTTCTCTTTATAAAAAAAAGTTCATTTGGAAAGAGCTTTAGAAAGTATCCCATATTTCGCCCAAAGTAGTAAGTAAATTAAAGAATTAAAATATTACTTAAGAATAACTAGATCCTAAACTAATAAAAGTTTTATTTTGGCTATTCCCAAGGTGGCTTTGTCTTGCACAAATTGGATAAGGTAATAACTCTACATTAAAATCAATGAACACATAAACTAGTAGAAACGGAATTGATTTCCCTCCAATTAACTTGAGCTTTTCTTGATTTCTTATATTATATTTATCAATTAGCATTTCATTTGAAATAATTTTGCATTAGCTTTCCGTCTTAAAAAAAAAAAATTTTTTTAATGCATTGGCTTAAATTATAACATTTGATTTAATGTTGAGCGTTTATAATGTTTTACTAAATTAAGCTGCCAGTTGTCAAAACAACTTTGTCCATGATTTTCGTTTCATTTTTTTTTTTTACCAGCACTAAAATAAAATGTGCATTATGAAGATCATAAATTTTTATTACTATTTCACTGAGATATCAATGTCATTGTTGTTTGCTGGCTAAAAACCAATAGTACCTCCCAACAAATGTTCAGCTATTACAGTTTTAAAATTTTAAAATACAAGCCAAAAAACTAGTGGAAAAATAGTAAAATGTCTATCATATTAACAAGTTTAATTTTGAAAACAATACTTTTAAAACAGGAAAGCAACCCACAAGTTTCAAATTGCAACAGTAAAAGAAAATCTCTTACTATTTATATTCAAAAAATTATCTTAATGTGATGTGTATGGTGGACCTACATACATTAGTAAATGTGACCAAAATCAGAACAACAACAAAAAATAATGTTCAGGGAAAAATACAATGGCCACTTGCAAACTGTATCTGTCTCTGTATTTGCTTTTTACATTAGCTTGACAAACATGTGTTTAAAAATTAAGAATTGATATTTCAGTACTTGTATTTACCCTACAAATGCCTGAATTAGAGTGTTTAACAACGATATTATTTTGGATTTGTTATCGATTTTATAAGCATTCAATGATAACGTATTACGGAGAAAACTCACTAGAAAAATGATTTAGTACGTTACAACTTCAAAATCGGAAGTTAGACAGAAAACACGTCTTTTATGAAAGTCAGAGCAAAAATTTCTAAATACATTTTTTCTGCTCAAAGTTCTTAAAAAGTGCAGGTTTGAATAGTTAACCAATCCTTCATGGAAATATTAAAAACAGATTCTAAATTATAAAGTTTTTGGCGTCTTAATTTTATTTTCCAAAAATTATAATAATTTTCAATAACAACCAAAAACTTATATGAGGATATACTGGACATACAATTCAACATAATAGAAGAAGGACAGCCAAAATTACACAGAATGTTTGAATCATGATTTGCTACAATAATTTTCATATGATAACGAGCAGAAGCAAATATATTAACGTATATTGAAATTTGCACTTTCTTTTCACAGTTTTTTTATTTAACAGATTCTTAAAACTTTGAGCAAGACTATATGTACACCCTATTTAATGATATACTTATTTTTTTTAACATTCAGAAGAGATTTTACAACCCAAATACAATTGCAATGATAATATCTTTCGAAAATGACTTTCTTTTTTAACCGACTTCAAAAAAAGGAGGAGGTTATACAATTCGGCTGAATGTTTCTTTTTTTATATTTGTGTCTCCAGAATTCAGTCATTTCTGATCCGATTTTGAAAATTTTTGGTAATATGATGGATTATGCTTACAGATTGGTCCCGTTTTAAAAACATTTCATAATCTTAAAAATTAAAGGGTGTCCCCATACAACATACATATTTTTTACGATTGCTATGGCCGTTATATAGTAACAGCTGATAATATTTAAAATTATAAATTATAGGGTGCACCAATACTTCATTTAATTTGGTATATGGCCATACTTGTAAACAGTTGTAGACAGACGATTGAAATTTACAAAGAACCTATATTACAAACTCCCCTATAACAACAAGTATAAAATTTGGATTTGGAAATAAACGGGTGTCCCAAAAGTTGATATAATATGGTGGATGTGGCCGGACTTTTGAACCATTATAGACAGACATCTGAAATTTACAAGGGACGTGCTTTGCTAAGTCCGCCTTAACAAGAAGCTTATAATTTGAATTTAGAAAGTAAAGGGTGTTCCCAGAATTAATGTAATTTGTTCTATATGGTCGTATTTTTTGAACCGTTGCATACAAACACCTTAATTTTAGACAGAATGTCCACTACTTTATTTAATATAATAAGAAGTATAAAAATGTTATATTATAAATATAAATAGTTGATATAATCCGATGTATATGGGCAAACTGTTGAACCGTTACAGACAGACGGTTGAAATTTACACAGAACCTGATTGCTAAATGTACTACAACAGCATATACTTGCTAAATGATTGCTAAATCTACTACAACAGCAAGTATATAATTTGAATTTGGAAATTAAAGACTGACCCTCTCGTTGCTGCAATTTGATGTATATTGCCAAACTATTGAACAGTTGAAAAAGTATATAGTTTGGAGATATAAGTGTGTCCCAATAGTTAATGTTATCTAATTTATGTGGCCACACACTTGAGCTGTTATAGGCAGACAGATAAAATCTGTTTTGAAGTCGGTTTTTTTCGCAAGAATTATTTTCCTTTTTTTTAATAAAAATATATAACTGACTCAATATGAAATGAAAAGTTTTTAAACCCTTGCTTTCTTATTCTTACACAACAATAGTATAACTATAACGATTTATTTTTTACTACTTTCGCAAATAATCTAAGTCTGAAGTTAGAATAATAGTGCATTGACTGACCCGCATTTTATACCTAGAGTGGGCCTTTCCACCTGTTACTTCTCATAACAACATTTAGATTCTTTAATAATGGTATTTGTAGTATTTGATTAACTATTTTTGTGCCTAAGCAGATCCTATATCATTTGTCGCCAGAAGTAGCTTCTATTCCGAATGAATAATTTTAATTCGGCTAAAGTTCCCGTGTACATTTATTTCTATATATGTGAAAAAAAAATTATTTACAAACTGAGAATTTAAGCGACAACAAAATTATTCTTTTGATTATAATACTAATATAGTTCTGAATAATAATTAAAAATATTAAGATTATTTTATCTTTATGGCAAATTCTCTACAGGCTTTAGCTGAAGATGGCTAGTACCCTGACTTATATGCTGTAACTGGTTTGGTGGCGTGAGTTTGAATCCCAACTATGGCTAAATAAATACAAATTCTCTGTACTAGTATACGTCCTTCTTCGCTAGCTAAATAGTTTAGAAATAAATCGACGGCAAAGTAAAAAATAAATAAAATGGTTGTTGCACCAGCCTCAAAACTAACATGCGCCTACTAACACCAGATAAGCTTCTACAGTGATTTACACATATTAATAACCTGCAAAAAGATACTTGTGAAAAAAACTAAGCTTTTTATCTTTAACTCTACTTCATCACCTATCACACCTATCTCATTAACTTTATTCCTTTCTCAACAATGTAACACAAGTAATAAGTAGACATAATTGTTTGAGTGTTACTTCTCTTAAAAAAGCCAGATGAGTGATATAATGATAATAGACAAAAATTTTTATCGAAACAAAATATCTTGCCAAAATATTTCACTAGAATTATGAATTTTATCAAAATTTATATTGCATCTTGCAGAGTACTAAGCGATGTACACTTTCTTAAGACGGATTCTTGGTCATCAGTGTCTTCAAATAGTGGGTACCCTTTTTTATATTACTAAGCAATCACATCTTTATTATCGTCTGCCTTAATTACGGCATCATTTTTAGCTCTCTTCAAAACAATCTTGACGATAATTTTGTTTGGGAAAGCATTTGATCTGAAGTTCAATAAAATGACCAGACACTTTTCACTAATTAACCTTCTTGCGCTGAATGTGTCTGTTTCCCCTTACGAAAGTTGGAATGGCTGATTTTGTTAGACAGAGATTTTTTTTTTGTTTTTTTTTTTTATAAATTTGAAATTACTCCTCTGTTCTTCTAGAATCTTGATGGAGAGAAGAATTATTTGGCTGGTAGAGAGAGATTTTATACTTAAACTTTGTTTGATGTTTTATTTCGAAGTTATGAACATTTTATCCTTCAGGTTTAAATAAGTTATTGTCCATTTTATTTCATTATTTGATTTTGTATTAGTTTATCTTTACCAGAGCCATGTAAATTTTTAATGTGTCGAATCGCTCTGATCAATGGGAATTAATTTTAAAATTAATTAATTATTAAATTAATTCGCCTTGGCTCTGATTCCTCAGGTACAAGTTATTAGGAAATAATAAAATTAAATGCCTTTAGAGTTTTTAATTCATAAATTCAAAATGTTAATTTTCTAATTACAAATGACTGTGCAAATTACAATTTACTTGGAATCATTACTATACAATGATACTGGACTAGATGGTGTTAGTACAAGTACCGTAAAACTGTAGCTGCAACCAGTAAGACGTTATGCCTTATTATTTACTTACGGCTATATCCATAACAAAAACTAATCAGGTATTGCAACAAGCGACAAAACCGAACGGGGTCCGGGCAAGCCCCTCCATATAATATGAAACCCAAAACATTATAGAATAATATTCTGGATCACGAATAAGTTCTAAAAAAATTATGAATACCAAATCGTCCGGAAAAACACGCTGACACTCTTACGAATTCCGTTACTGATACTATTAAATATTTGAATTGATTTGAACTGTAAGGTTTTTAAGGTTTAAATTAAAAATTACCATGCTTTTATTCGGCATTAATATAAACTCCATTTCAATTTATACAGCAAAAAAGCAAAAAAAAAAACCTTAACCCTTTTTATTGATTTTTTTATAGCATTCTAAATTATTCGTTTACACCTTTTATTTTTAACATTCTCTAAATACCTTCAATACTTGACTTTGAAATGTACTCGCATTGAAGACAATGTCATTGTCAGTGCCAATATTGGCAAATAACAATGCAATGTTGCAACGTTGTCTTTACTTTTGTATTGTTGTCATTTTATTGTTAAGTGCCTGTTTCGTTTTTTTTTTTTTTAATTTTTGAGTTGGTAGGACGAAATTTTTGGGCTGCTAAGTCTTCGTTTGCTGCAGTTTTTATTATTTTTTTTTTGTTTTTGTTCTCCTGTTTTGCTGGTCATGTGGCGCTTTGATTGTCATGCAATATCACTGAAGATTTTTTTTTTGTTTTTTGAATAATAATGCCAAAATAATAAAAGTAGTAAAAGTTGTTATCATTTTAATGTTATTGTCATTGTCAAATGACAAGTCGATATTGGCCTTTTTGTTAGACTTTCTTGATTTAGTTTTGTGACATTTTAAAGCAGAATCATTAGCAGTTTAAGTACTGGCAATGGCAAAGGTTGAATTTCATTATAATATTAAGTTGCAAGTTGTAGTAAAAATTAAGTGGAAATTTTTATTATTTTTTTTTTTTAATTTTTAAGTAAAAGAAAATTTAATGAAATTAGTTTGAAAGAACAAAGAGAAGCAAAACAGCATTAACAAAATTATGTTAAAATATATGTATGCATAAGCATGCATATTAAAACAATAAATAATTTTTAGTAAATATTTACGCCACAAAATAAATATTAGAAAAGGCCGCTACGGCCGGTAAAAAACATTACATGAAAACAAAGGCACTTTTTATGTAAAAAATGCTTTATATTATTTATATAGAAAAATCCATTTACGACACGATATCGCTTGAAATTACAAAACACTTTGTCCCTTTTTAACTGACTTAAAAAAAAAAGGGTTATACAATTCGGCTAAATGTTGCTTTTTTATGTTTGTGCCTGCAGAACTCAGTCATTTCTAAACAGATTTTGAAAATTTTTGGTAATATGACTATGCTATATGTATAATATGACTAGACTATGCTTACAGATTGGTACTGTTTAAAAAACAGTTCATAATCTTAAAAATTATAGGGTGTCCAGATACAACATACATATTTTTTACGTGTATTATAAACTGTAAAGGGCACTTCTGTAAAATATAAAGTGACTGCGTATTACTTTAGCTCCCAACAACAAAATGGTATACAAAAATAAAACTAAAAATTAAAGGGTGCCCCCATAATTGAAATAAATTTACTTATATGGGCCTATCTTTTGTACCGTTAAAGACATACGTTTGCAAATTGGATAGAATGTCAATTGCTATTGCTGTTATAGTAACAAGTATTTATACTAAAAATTTATAATTAAAGGGTGCGCCAATAGCTCATTTAATTTGATGTATATGGTCATACTTTTAAACAGTTGTGGACCGACTATTGAAATTTACAAAGAACCAGTATTGCTAAGTCCGTTATAACAAGAAGCTTAGAAATTGAATTTAGAAATTAAAGGGTTTCCCAACATTAATGTAATTTGTTCTATATGGCCGTATTTTTTGATCCGTTATATACAAACACCTGAATTTTAGACAGAATGTCCACTACTTTGTGTCGTATAATACTAAGTATAAAAATTTTAAATATTGAATTAAAGGGTTTTACAATAGTTCATATAATTTAATGTATATGGCCAAACCGTTGAACCGTTATAGACAGAACCTGATTTACACATAACCTGATTGCTAAATATACTACAACAGCAAGAAAATAAAGGGTGACCCTATAGTTGCTGTAATTTGATGTATATTTCCAAACTATTGAACAGTTGAAAAAGTATAAAGTTTGGAGATATAAGGGTGTCCTAATAGTTAATGCAATCTAATTTATGTGGCCATACTCTTGAACCGTTATAGGCAGACAGATGAAATCTGTTTTGAAGTCGGGTTTTTTTGCTAGAATTATTAGATTATAAGTCTGCACAATGCTTTATTATTCTAGATTTTTTTATTTCAAAGTGTAAGGATGCTGAAAATTTGTGTTTTTACTGTTTTATTCTTTAAAATTTAAGATTTGGCAATAAGCTTAGAAATAAAATTTTTCATAATGCACAACAACAGAATAGAAATAAATTTATCTATAAAAAAAGAATTCGATAAAAAATATACTGAAATATTAAGAAAATGATGTGATGTTTTCCAATAGCCTCTACATTACATTGTTTTAATATTTGTACGAGGGCTGCTCTATATATTTCTGGCCTAATAGTGAAAGTGCGAATATTTATAATCAAAAATGGTTTTATTATTTTTCAAAGTATTCTCCAGCATGATTTATACACTTTTGCATGCGCTCAAACCAGTTGTCGAAGTACTTTTTCCACTCCGATTGAGACACCTCTAAAACATGGTTTTTGAACACTTCAACAGCTTTTCTGGCGACGAAAGTCGTTGACCACACAAGAAGAAGTCGTTAGGTGCCAAGTCAGGGCTGTACGGCGGATGACCCATTAATTCGACGTTTTGGCCGGTCAAAAACGCTCTGGTTTGAGGCGATGTGTGAGAGCTCGCATTGTCATGGTGAACATGGATTCGTCTTCTCTTGTTGATTTTTCGAATTTCTCCGATGACTTCAGGCAAACAAATTGCCAGAAGTGACAGTCCTACGTTGCTCAAGCGGAACAGTCGCCAAATGACCAGTTTTGCCGAAGAAATAGGCGACCATTTGCTTCGAAGTGCTTCTTCCACGAACAACTTTCGTTAGATTTTGCTCGCCTTTGAAGACCCACACGGTCGATTGTTGTTTCGTTTCGGGCTCATGCGCATAGATCCATGATTCGTCACCTGTGATGATCTTATAAACGTCTTTTGAAGCACCGCAATCGTATTTTTGCAACATTTCTTTGCACCAATCGACACGAGACTTTTTTTGAGCGACTTTCAAATTGTGCGGGATCCAACGAGAACAAACCTTTTTTACGGCCAGGT
The DNA here is from genome assembly GCA_916610165.2 of Gymnosoma rotundatum. NCBI lineage: Eukaryota > Metazoa > Arthropoda > Insecta > Diptera > Tachinidae > Gymnosoma > Gymnosoma rotundatum. The sequence goes on along the minus strand of OU744337.1, from coordinate 119,589,872 downwards.
GTTCATGCAGTATCGAATGTATGCTGGTGGAAGAAATGTCCAAGGATGTCTCTATCTCTCGGTATGTCGCATGTCGATCTTGCATTATGAGTTCACGCACGGCATCAATGTTCTCTGCACAACAGCCGTTTTTAGACGACCTTCACGGAATTCGTCTTTGAGCGAGCTTCGACCACGATTAAATTCATTATACCAATTTTTCACAGTGCTATAGGAATGTGCTTCATCGCCGTAAAAAGATTTAAGTTCATCAATGCACTCTTGTCGTGATAATCCACGTCGAAAGTTGTGAAAAATGATGGCACGAAAATGTTCACGACTTAATTCCATTTTTTTCTATATTAATTTTTTCAAGTCACTGTTAACAACACAAATAATGGTCGTACGTCAAAACGTTTTGAGTACGATTATGCTTAAAAATGACAAACTGTCCAATGGAAATGTCAGATTGCAATTTGCAGCACTCAGTGTTGCCAGGCCAGAAATATATATAGCAGCCCTCGTATCTCTATGCAGTTCGCATAATAATTCGCATAATAATAATGTTAAGATGATGAAAGATTTTTTTTTTCAAATCAATAAAAAAATTAACGAAAAATGTAACAAAATGGAGGGACTTGGGAATATCGCGTATTTAAATATATAAATCGAATTACTTCAAAACTTTAAGGAATGGATTTTTTTTTTCTTTCTGTGTTTGGGATCAGAATATTTATCAAAAGCACTAGCAAGTATGAATAATTAAAAACAAAAAGTTGCATTTCGTGGCTAGCACAAAAAACCAACAACAAATGTACAAGACGAGTTACAAAGAGAAAGACAAAGAAATGCAAAAGTCTCTTATTTTTAAGCGTAGTTCCTCACATTATTATTATTATTATTATTTTGCTACAGTATTCCATTTATTTATTCACTTTATTTAGTAAGTTTCGTAGGTTCCTTACGGCCTCCATACGAAGGTACGCCGAATGATAGCAGAATTCAATGGAATGCAATAAAACTCATAGTTTTAAACAATATCTTCTTAGACACCCACAACCAGACGGTAATTGGCAACTTTTTGAAGATGCTATTAATGTTGCACGAACAAGAGCTTCTACAATGTTACTATAATGATAGTATATCGGTAATTACTGTGCGGCGAGATAAGCGGGTTTGAATGGACAGATGGACAGATCACCTTGAAGACCCGGTAGAAGAAATTGGCTTATCCGTGAAACATCAACCGGCAGTATGGTCTGGCATTGTCAGTGCTTCACATCATATCAGATCTGGCTTCAGTACAGTTTGACCAGATGAAGTTAAGACCGCTAATGCTACATGTGCTTTGAAGCATGGTAGGGCAGCAGGTATAGACAACATTATTGCAGAACTGCTCAAGGCTTATCCGATTTTCGACATTCCAGTCAAAGAGTACAGGAACTGGAGAGGTATTGTTAATAAATAACGTGATGGAATGTCATCGCTTCTTGCAGTAGATTTTCGTAAGTAGCAAGCAAGCTTTAGACCACATCGCTCTTATAAAGATCATATAAATTGCCTACAGATTATTGTGTAGCAATCTGAAGAATGGAGATTACTATATCTTATATTTCTAGACTTGGCCAAGACGAAAAGCTCGAAGTTGTGCAGTCGTTTTTCAACCTGTTGTGTGTTCCATTTTCATGTAGCAAGAGCCGTTGAAATGAGAAATATTAATTAAATATTATAAAAATGGGTATTTTTATTTAATTTTCATTTTATTGGCAAAAAAAAAATTAAAATTGAGTTTCTAAAACAGGCTCGAATTTTATTTGATTTTGCATTGATTCATAGTAATTTACATTACAAATTAGTTGATATGAAACTATATGCAGAAATTTTATATGTTGTATGTATTTTAACCACATGAAAAACGGAATGGAAATCATAGAATATTCTCTAAAAAAGTAGACTGCCCGAGAATCCGTTATGTAGCACCAAGCTTAGATTCCATCAAGAGTAAACATTAAAAATGAAAGTAGAAACATGAGGGAAGAAGGGTATATAAGATTTGCAACAGCGAAATATAACATTTTTATTGTTTTTGTTTTAAAATATTATTTTTTATCGCATCTTCAGGGGTTAATCAAATGTTTACTGTCAGGTGACTTAGCCATCAAATTGTGTCTTTATTTACAAGTTACATATATTCCCATGTTAAAAATTCTACTTTAAAATAATTTTTCGTTCATTCCTAGAAATAAAAAAAGTTTTGCTTGATACATCGCCAAAGTTGTAAAACAAAATGAGAAAAAAAGCAGGATTGCAGCAGAACAAATGAAATGAGCAAAAAAATGAACGCTTCAAAAAACGGACGCCAACAATTATTTTAAAACAAAGTGCTGTTGCTTTTGTTTTTCAACAGTACAGCCATGTTCACAAAATATCTGTTCGAAGCGAGTGTTAAACAATTTATGTAACACCAAGTGACATATTTTAAAGCTTTTGCTAAAAGTTGCCATAAAGCAACAAATACTGCACTGTTTTTTAATGTTTTCCTTGCTTTTTTTTGCGTTTTTATTTTATAGATTTCCATTGGTAAGTATGTCCTGTCCAGTGTATGGCAGAAACAAACAATATATGAATATTTTTTAGTTAATACAATTTTTTTGTTTGTTTGGTGCTTTTTTAACCAAATGTGGAGGTGCACAATGTTTATTGCAATCACATGCAACAACTTGCCTCAGATACATTTAGAAAAAAAGAAAAAAATATACTCTTTTATCTTGGTCAAATAACAGCGAACATTGAGTGATGAAAAGTGTTTTAAAGTGTGTGCGATTAACTGAAGACCCTATTTCGTTTGTAGTAAAGCAGTAAGCTTTGAAGCAAAGTTCTAGGGGCATTCGACTGCCGATTAAAAGAGTAAATTCCACGTAAATTGTTTTATTTTACGCTTTAGGTATTGCACAAACGTGTAGTTATTATTTATTAAGCATCCCGAAACTTTTTATTGTTACGAAATTAGAATTAAAAAAGCTTTTCATACCTTTAGCAACAAATCTAATAGCTAATGATTTTGTCCATTAAAAATAGTTTTTGCTCAGAGCAACTTAAACAAAATAAAGAGAAAAAAAGGCTCAGGATCGAGCTCAAGTCTTGGGACCTGACTTTATAGAAAAAAAAATTGTTAAGTGAAGGCGAATAAGCGGCAGCTTATACCTTTTTGGAGTACTTTACTTCCTCAAGTACTTACGCAGCCGTGGTAGAGATGATCTGGTAAAGCAGCTTTTAATGAGGTAACGGCGCATGTAATAAATAGAAAACACAAGAATATAATTTTTTAGACTTCGTGGAAGTGAGTTGTGAGTAAGTTTGTTAAGGCGCATGCTTAGTAAACAAGATATCGTGAGTATAACTCTAACTAGAGCAATCAAAAACACTCTTAAGTCTTAAATGTAATAATATTATATGTTAGGACCTCTTCACTGAAGCTGCTGTAGTCAGCAGCTTCAGTAAGCACTTTGACTACAAATTAGTTGACCTTGGGTTCTACGAAAAAAGAGAATAATATGTTTTTTCTGTTTAATGGTTTATATGTATAAATATATTCAAAATTTTATTTGGCAGTACCCAGCTTCCTTTGTTGGTACCTCTACATAGCGCATTCGTCGGCAAAGTAAAATGCTAATAAAAGTGTTATTTATTTTAAAAACAATCGCCTATTCAACAACTTATGGCGGGGATATCATCACTGTCCATTGCATTAACGGCAAAGGCACTGTTGAATAAAAAAAAAAATAAGCTTCAGTCTCTATCTTTCAAATTTCACCATCTGTCTTATCACTTCCTCTATCACTTTCCCAAAGAATGTACAAAAATAGTTAAATAGACGTAGTTGTTTTCATAAAAAAAAGCTCGTACTTAAGACCTGTTACAGGGACTCTATAATAAACTACGTCGATTGATTTCCTCAATTGAGAAAATGGAGAAAATAAGCCGTTGTGGCAGCTTCTCTGCACTATTTGATCAAAGACTGATTAATATGATTTAGAAAATAGACGTTTATCCAGTTATGCTTTATTTCTATTACCTCTAGTCGTTTCCACTCTTTTTGAGTGCTAGAAATTATAGAGAAAGCTTCACTTAACTCTAGAACAGTAGTTTAGGGAATCTTGTATTTTAGGTATAAAAAAAGGCCGTAAATTAAAAGTCTAAGAGCACATGTCTAGATCTATTAGATAGTTTAGTATTGTTTTTTGAGTTCCTACGAGGGCTGCTCTATATAATACTGGCCTAATAGTGAAAATGCGAATATTTATAATCAAAAATGGTTTAATTGTTTTTCAAAGTATTCTCCAGCATGATTTATACACTTTTGCATGCGCTCAAACCAGTTGTCGAAGCACTTTTTCCACTCCGATTGAGACACCTCTAAAACATGGTTTTTGAACACTTCATTTGGCGACGAAAATCTTTGACCACGCATTTTTTTCTTGATGTGCGGAAACAAGAAGAAGTCATTAGGTGCCAAGTCAGGGCTGTACGGCGGATGACCCATTAATTCGACGTTTTGGCCGGTCAAAAACGCTCTGGTTTGAGCCGATGTGTGAGAGCTCGCATTATCATGGTGAACAATGATTCGTCCTCTCTTGTTGGTTTTTCGAATTTCTCCGATGACTTCAGGCAAACAAATTGTAGTGTACCACTCAGAAGTGACCGTCCTACGTTGCTCAAGCGGAACAGTCGCCACATGACCAGTTTTGCCGAAGAAACAGGCGACCATTTGCTTCGAAGTGCTTCTTCCACGAAAAACTTTCGTTGGAATTTGCTCGTCTTTGAAGACCCACACGGTCGATTGTTGTTTCGTTTCGGGCTCATACGCATAGATCCATGATTCGCCACCTGTGACGATCTTATAAACGTCTTCTGAAGCACTGCAATCGTACTTTTGCAACATTTCTTTGCACCAATCGACTCAAGCCTTTTTTTGAGCGACTTTCAAATTGTGCGGGATCCAACGAGAACAGACCTTTTTGACGGCCAGGTGTTCATGCAGTATCGAATGTATGCTGGTGGAAGAAATGTCCAAGGATGTCTCTATCTCTCGGTATGCCGCATGTCGATCTTGCATTATGAGTTCACGCACGGCATCAATGTTCTCTGGCACAACAGCCGTTTTTGGACGACCTTCACGGAATTCGTCTTGGAGCGAGCTTCGGCCACGATTAAATTTATTATACTAATTTTTCACAGTGCTATAGGATGGTGCTTCATCGCCATACAAAGAATTAAGTTCATCAATGCACTCTTGTCGTGATAATCCACGTCGAAAGTTGTGAAAAATAATGGCACGAAAATGTTCACGAGTTAATTCCATTTTTTTCTATATTAATTTTTTCAAGTCACTGTAAACAACACAAATAATGGTCGTACGTCAAAACGTTTTACGTTATACTTAAAAATGACAAACTTTCCAATGGAAATGTCAGATTACACTTGGCAGCACTCAGTGTTGCCAGGCCAGAAATATATATAGCAGCCTTCGTATTAGATTTATTTCACTATTTTACTCAATAAAAAAAGACATTACAAGTGATCCTTTGGTGACTCAACAAAAAATTTAAGTATGTTTTTTTAAAAATTCTAAGACGTTTATATTTATGAGTTAGCATGGATAAGACAATTGTACTCCGCTTAGATCGCTGTGTCAGTCAAGAGTAACGCTTTAAAACTGTTGAGATTGATAATGGCACTTATTTTCTATAAAAACAATTTTCCGCAAAAAATCTCACTTGAATGGATTCCTTTAAAAGTAAAACTGTCACATTTGGAGTGAAGATAGTTACAAGACATTTTCGAAAAAAATTACATTCAAAAGAAAGCCGCTTATTGCTAAGCTTTTAAGGCCGACAGAATCACTATTGATTATTTCTTTAAGAACTATGATAGGTAGAATGAAATATTAGGTAAACGATTAATTGCATATAATGGTCCTGTAAATTGGCCACTAAGATCGAGCGATCCATAACCATTCGATTATTTTCTTTTGTGACATGTTAAGTCACTTGCCTATGCCGATAAATTTGGGTCAGTTGAACTTTTATATTAAAATATTTGGCATGTCATTAGTACAATATGGTCACAATTGCTGCGACAAAAGCTTTGCAAAACTTTGACATGAATGAATGAAGACTAATTAAAATATTAATTTAAAATAAAGGGGAGTAATTCTTGGGAGTAATTAGATTAAACCCCTTTAAATTTGATCATAAAATTTAAAGTAACCAAAACTACTTACTGTAGTGTATCTTAAATTAAAACAACAAGGCAACATAAAATAATTTGCCTTTTTATATTTAGATGCTGCTTGCTGCTATTGTTGTTGTTGTCTGTTATTGTGGGCTTCATGTCGATGTTGCTGCTGAAAGCCAAAAAGGTGACCTAATGTTTATGTGACATGTTTCTACGAGTTGGAGTTTGTTTTATTTGCCATTTTTTTTATTCCTTCTTAATGCTGCTCTTTTTTGCAGATTTTTATGTTTGATCTTTTATACGAGTAGTTTTTTTTCCATTTTCTGTTTGCTGCACAAATGTAAGCTGTTAAATAAGATATCATGTTAAATTACGAGCTAGATGTGTTGGGTTTTTTCCTCTCAACAAAAGTGGCACCACAATTTTATTACATGTTAAATGTATGTTTTAGTTATGTATTTTTCTTTCTTTTAAATTTAATGTTCAAGAGTAAAAACTGTAGAAACATACATACATACACTCATATTTACATTGATAATTTTGCAGTCTATAAAAAGAGATTTCATTAATTACACAAGCAAAATTTGCCATTCATGTATTGATCCCTAAAGTGATGTCAAAAAATGTTGTTGTTTTGACTTAATCTGATAAGAGATGTCAATTGTGGGTGTTATAAAATCTTCAGACTTTTGAAGAATATTTAGTCAAAATAATACAATATTTCGGGATATTTTTCTGTCTTTTTTATAAATATTTATGGATATTTAAAAGCATCATTTACATATTTAACATTAACATTGTATTTAAATATTGTTATATTATTTTTGTTAAGTGCTAATTAACATGCACTAGCAAATCGTAAAAACATTTGGCGTTTTTAAGGCGCACTTACTGAATACGAAGAGAGAAATCACAACATAAAGTTCCAAGAAAGAGTTCCCTAAAATATAAATAAAATCAGCTTAGAAGCTCGGGATCTTAATTTGTAACGAAATGATACGAAATAATAATAATAACGAAAATATACGAAAAAACAAGTAAGATTGCTACAGTCGGCTATGCCAAAACTTATATACCCTTCACCATATATATAAATCTAGTTTAGTGAAGTAACTTCAATCAAAAAACCAAATACTGAGGTGACACAGAATTAAAAAGTAAGAAAAAAAAAATAAGTATGTTTATAATCTTACATAAAAATGTCATTCGCTCTTAATGGGTTAAGCATTTTTTTAAACTTTTAGTATTTCCTTAAAGATCTCTTCAAAAGCTTTAAAACGATACCCATACTGATATTTAAAAAAAAAAATCTGTAAATCTCAGAGGCCCGTAACTAGGAAAATATGGGCGAAAGCCATTTTTTTACTCGATGTTTTTTTGTTATTTTTTAATTCTCTATTTGACAATCTATCTCTTGATAGGAGTTACTTCATAGTTTCAAATGATAAACAAAAAATAGAGGCAGGCGAGGAGTATTGCCCGTTGCCTCAAAGGGCATGGACCGATGTTGAGCACATATGTCTGATCGATTGGCGTATTTAAACTTAATTTTAACACTAACACGGACGGACAGATAGACATCGCTCAATCGACTTCGCTATGCGTAAGAAGTCGATATATATTGTTATGTTTTTCCCTTTCTAGTACCACTGTGGCTCACTATCCTGTATTCAAACTTTATGGCTTTCTCTGGCTATACTTCTTGATCCTTCCGGTCTTGTGAACCCTTGGTCTCGTATTTACTAAACATGCGTTATTACTACAAACGCAGCCATCCACGCTACACCACTGTGTTACTCCGGCGAGACATGAACTACTCGATGCCTTGACCATCCACAGACACCTGCACTACCCCTTTTATCCAAGCCAGTCAGTTATTCTCTTTTAATCCAATAGCCACAACAGACGTCTGCCATACACTTTGTTGTTATACTGTTAGACTTCCCTGCGCTAACCGCTACCGCTACACAATTATCTGTAGCTCTGATATTAAAATTGGACGTCTTCACTAAATTATCTGCCATGGCTTCACACAATAATTGCCTTTTGCCTCTCGGGAGGTTTGTACTGCTGTTTTTAATAATTTTAATTGAATTATAACAATTATTATTTTTTTGTTACACACATGTCCGAATGCGGTATTGAACTCGGACCCCCTGCTTTGCAGTACGCACCTCTACCAACGCAGCCATTGAGGCTGCTCAGCTTTTGTTAGCTAATTGTGGTTTGGTTGTTGAATTAACTTATTCACCACACTCATACGGAAACAACTACAGGGGTTGCCAGATTTTATTATTATTACTTTATGGGGTCGGAAATGGATATTGTAGAAATTACACACGGAATGACAAACTTAGTTATATCCTTTTTCCAATTTTTGTGGCGAAGGGTATAAAAACACAAGGACTATTAAAACAACTACTTTAGGTAGCGTAATAATTCCAGTTATTTTTATTTGGGAAATAAAGATATGCAGACTAATTTTATTTCACGTTTTCTCTTACATAAAAATCAACCCGGCTAATAGAAAATTTGGCCTGTGTGAATCTGTTAATAATTGCCTTCAACTGATTGTAGTTTTACAAACTGCTCAATACCTCATCGTCTATTAACTTATCATTCCATGCACTGCAGAAAATTTAATATCCCATTCATCTTTGTTGTAATTGTTTTGTTTTGCGAACTATTGTTGAGAAATATATGTCCCTTGTTGTTTCATTGATGAATTATTTAATCAAACAATCAAATATATTTACATGGAACTATTTCAATAAATTTTTGAGATACGTATTTTAAAACGATCACCTCGGTCCGCCAAACTATCGTGGTCTATCTTTTATTAACACGATCTGCAAAATCTTCAGCTTCATCCTACTTAATAAATTGACTGAGTTGATTAAAGAGAAAATTATTTTCCTATTATTCTTTAGTACAACTGCAGTACATGAATGCTGTATGAATTGTTAAAAATTTTACGGTGATACGGAATTCTTTGTGTGTAACTTAACTCGCTCTTCGCTAACGGCCTGTTAAAAAAAGCCTTTCATTTCAGTTAAGTTAAACAGACTTAACGAAGTGAAAATTTAAACCTTTATTAAATACTAATTGAAGTTTTAAACTGCGAATTAAAGGTAAGGATTATCAGTTACAGGCCAAAGATCTAAATTCAGTTCGGCAGTAAAATTAAATCCGTATTTTGATTCTATTAAAAATTAGACTTAAAATTTGCAACGTTGAATTAATATTTCAAGAACTTTCTGATAATATTAATTATTTAGAATTTCTCTATATTAGCAAAAAAAAATATTGTTCTTTGCCTTAAAAAAATTATATAATTTTAATAAAAAAAATTCAATTTCTTCTAAATACTTTCTTTCTCTTCTTCTAAATACTTTCTTTCTCTTTCTTTCTCAAAATGGATAAGACTACACAAAGACTAACTGCCATCCCAAAATTAGGGCGTAAGACGCAAAGCAATGTAATTCATAGCTTTTGCGCTGAAATGTCATCCCTAAATAACAGCGTTAACTTCGTGTCGTTAAAAGTAATGTTAACTCATTTTATTTCATAAAACCCGCTGTATAAGAATAAAGAAGAGATAAAACCGCTAGATTGCCTTGAAAATTACTAAATTGTCACTACTTTTCAACCATAACAAAACAAAACAAACCAACAAACAGCAAACTTCACTTCCTAACGCACTGTCATATTGGATTTTCCAATTGCTAAGCGTTGACGCCAAGCTATTTAGGGATGCTTCATACATTTTGTATGTACATAAGAAATTTTGACAGTTATCTTGCGCTTTACGCGCTAATTTAGGGATGGCAGTAATAAAAAAATTAAAAAATTATTTTTATATCAGGGATGGGCAACCGATTCTTCATGCGGTCCAAAATTGAAAACAGCGCAACTTAAGCGGGCCATTAACATTGCTTGTTTAGGTAAATGAAAATTATGTTTTCAGAAAACGGTGAAGAAAATTTTTGAAGTTGAGCACAAATAAAATATTTCTGATAATACACTTATAATATTTCTTATTACTGCACTATAACATTACAAAAAATTAATAATAAGTTGTATAATTATATTAATGAGACACTTGCCAATGCCTATTTGTGGATAAGGTACTTATTTTTTGTTAAATTTTAGTAGTAGTACTTTTTGATAATTTCATAAACTTCATTTTAAGATCCTTTTTTCTTGCAGTTTGGGAATATTGGTCACAATGGAATTGAAAAATATATCAAAATATCATTCTTTACTGCTGAAATCCATTAATCTTTCTTCAAATTCTTGATGCAAAGCAAATAAAATATTAATATAATTTTGGTTTTCGTAACTTTTTTTAACGGTACTTTTTTCGTTATGATTTTTAAAGACTGCAGTATTCGTTCGAATACAAGACAAAAGAATATACTTTTTTTCTTAGTTTTGTTGCCTGTCACTGCTTAAGGGGCGGCCACTATATAAATTTTAAATATGTTCGCGGGTCACAGTTTATGTGCCGCAAGATGCCCACCCTTGTTCTATATCAATAACAAGGCGAATAAATACTAGGTGGTCGTGATGTCGAATTCATTAATTTTCGCCGAAACGCTTCTGGAATCTGATATTTAGGTCGAAAACTAATGAATTTGCCATCGCATCCACCTACAGAGTCCGCAATTTAACCTTTATTTTCAACTACTTTTTATTTCGTGAATGGTAACACTATATGTTTGTGTATACGCTTGAACAACGCTGGAAAATAACATTACTTTGAAATTCATGGTAATGTTGCAGAATGTGTGCGAAAACTGCGCACTGATTTTGGACGAAGAGAAGCACCGTCCGCTCCGTGTGTTCGTTATCTTGTTAAAAACGTGAAAGAAATTGCAAACCAAATTGTGATAAACCAAAAACAGTGCGTACATCTGAGAATATATTGCTGCTGTCGCATAAAGTATGCGTGAAGCGCCATCAACATCAATTCACCGTCGTTCTCAACAATTGTATATTCTAGAGACATCATTGAGACGATTTTGCATAAAGACCTTCGTATGACGCCGTAAAAAGTCCAATTGATTCCGGAGTTAAAGCCAATTCGTTTTCGCTTCGTTAAAAAAAAAGTTATTTGGCGGACCCTTTAGTACTAATTCGGCTCGATCAATAACTTATATTAAAATAAAACTTGAACAAACAATCGTGAAAATATTTTAATATTTGTTTTAAATCTTTTTAAAGTATTTTTGAATTTTTTCACTTCTACAGTGGAAAGCCTCGAAGTTAAGATTACTAGAACACAAATATTTTTTGCAGTGTTGATTGTTTTTCAAAGCAACTGTTTTTTTTTTTTTTTAATTTGCTACATCCGTTGTATGTTGCCATATTTTTATGTATATAAAAATTAGCTTTCCTTTTTTTTTAATTATTGAAACTACAGAAGCGAATCCGAAATAGTAATAGTAGAACTAAATTCTTTCCATTCCGAACGGAATATGTGACATTTCTGTATAGAAAATAATAATAATAAGAATAATAATAATAATAATAATAATAATAATAATAATAATAATAATAATAATAATAAAAATTAAAAAGTTATTAAAATACTTAATTTTTGTTTTTTTTATAAAATTTTTATCTACACAATACAAACGCCAGAATTGTTATTGTTGTTAAAATTATCAAGTTATATTTATATAAAAAAAATTATCGTTTTGACGTAGCATTTTGTTTAGGTGTGGAATTTCAGCGTAAAACCTATGTGAAAGAAAACGTTCTGCTTTCCGATTTTATTGAGGTATGGCTCTCAAACTTTAATTTATACACCTGATATATCAGAACCTTTAGAGAAGTCAAAGGTTGTTGACAATAATTAATTTAGAGTGTTGTACAAAGCACACTATACATTAAAAGGTTAAAAGGTGTGAAATACTACAACAAAAAATAAACTAAAAACTAGAACTGCTGAACGAAAATCGGTATAAAGTAAAAAAAAAATTATTTATTAACAAAAAAAAAGCATTATCATTTCATTTTGCTGGATTAAAACGCTATCCAAATTTAAAAAATGTTTTTGTGATAAACACAGCAAATAATTACATTTTATTAAAAAAAATAGACATCTCTTGATAATGCTAAAGAAAGAAGTAGCAAAATATTCATAATTAATTGAGTTAAATGATGAAACACATAGATTTATTTTTGAAAAGTAGGAACCATAGTAAATCCAAATTGTGGAGCTATTTATTTACTTAGAGTTGGAATTGTACAAAACGTTTTTTTCCAACATAGAACGTCGAATCAATTAAAAAAAATGTCAGTAATTACTGATTTTCTTAAAACAATAAACGAAAATGCAAACGGCAATTATTCCTTGTGAGAACCGGCCAAACACTGCATTACCCAGCTTCAAATCATCTTTCTCATTAAACATATTTTTTAAATAACAGCAATTATGTCTTTGTAGTTTTTAAGACAAGGTTCTGCAAAAAATCTTATAGTTATCCTAAGGATCTCATAAGCTACATACATATTTGCTTAAATAGCAAAAAAATATAAATAGTAAAATATTATTGCTTAAGTCCCATTCCCATTCTTTCAACAACTTCATAAAAAAACTAAATTCTGTTTTTTTTTGTCTGTCACCTAAACACAAACTATGAATCAATAATACTCAAGTACTTGTATCATTTGTATTACTCATTCTAGTTTTTGAAAAAATTTGACAAACGCCTATTGTTAAAGTAACTAAAAGAAATTTCTCTTTTACTCCATCATAACCCTAAATTTTATTTATTTTTTTTTTTTTTCTAAATCCACATTTTTCTCTTATAACAAAAAAGAAAAAAAAAATATAGACCTACATGTTTGTTGATTTTTAACTCTTAAAAGTTTATTACTTTAAGATTAATTGCATTTTAAGTTAAAGAAATTATAATCGAATAATGTTTTAAAGAAACGCTGGATAGACAGTCAAATAAATTACACTGTACTTGATTGATTAATAGATGATGTCTTTAACGATCCAATGAATATGTATGAGATGAAAAGAGTTGAGTTGTTTGAATTGAATGCCTCCTGGAGTGTGACTTATAAATGCATAAAACTATAAAAATGTGTGAGTGTGTTTGTGGTTTTAACAAATTCTAATTTAATTTAAATGCAGAAAAAAAATTACTGCACTAAAGTTCCGTTTAGTTTTACGTAAATATTGTTTAGCATAAACAACAAAAATTTTATACGAAAAGTAACTGCAGTATAATTAATCAATTATTTTAAGTTTCACACAAATTTCCATTTAATATCCAACCTTATTTTGTTGGCTGCTTTTATGGCTGGAACTGTGAAGAAGGTGTTTCCAAAAGCCTACACTTTAGGCGGAGATATTTACAAATGGTTTGAAATTATTTACTCTGTTAATAAAACTTCTTTTTACGAAAATTATATATAGTTTACCTAAAACACTTGCAGCATGAAAATGGGGCCACTTTAACGACTAAAATTAACTCTACATTTCACAGTGGAGTAGAATTATTTTAATCGGACATTTCTAAATAGTTAAACCGAATAACCAATTGATTTCACATGGTGGTAGTAGACAAGCTTTGAAGCTCAAGTTTAGATATTGGCATTCTACATCCGTTAGAAGCGAAGAATAGAAGAAACAATTTATATATTCATTCATAAAACTTCCTCGTATGGAAAATGTTAATGCGTTTTGATCAACAATTTGTTATTACGGAAATTGCCCCGTTTAATGGCAAATATTTTAGGACTATAAGGACAGTCAGTATTTAAAAAGCAATTTTAGACATTTACATTTTAAGCCCTTCCCGATGTCTAGAAGAAAATTTTTACCAAAAGTTATTGATCTTTAAAAGTTTAACATGCTATAAAATGTATTTTTGCACAGATATCAAAATTAATTTTTTGTTTCTATACCCTTAGCTTAATATAGAAAGAACGGATCTCTTTTTTTAGAAGTTAAGATTTTATTATATTCTAGTTGGCCTTATTATTAAAAATAACTAAATTCTATCAAATTCTATCTCCTCTAAGATACTAAATATTCGAGTTGCGCAAACGATATGTATCTCTGAGCAATTAAAGTTAACAAAAAGAAAGCCCAAAATAAAAATAATTACAATCATATACAACTTTTTAAAAACAGCCACATTTTTCGTGTTATAGTTTTAGGATTTTAGAACATAAGATATATGACTTTTTGAAAAAATCCAGGGGAAAAATATTTAACAAATGCTTAAATTTTTAATGCAATAATCTTGTACATAATAAAAACTTTCTGTTCATGGGGATTAAACTTTTTAAATCTAAATCGTATATTCCCTAATCTACTTAAGATACTGAGATTCACTAATTTGCGAAAAAGCCAACTGGCGTAAAAATTAGAGTAATATTCGAAAACTAGTATCCAATACTTTTCAAAAACGAGACGAAAGTCTTTACTGTTCTTAATTTTCAAATGAAATAACTCTTCACCATTGACGATTAATAATAAATTTGCAGGGCTTTTTCAAAATGAATGAAAAGCAACAATTACAACAAAAGCAACAGGCAAGTCACAACAAAATTTATAAGTTTAAAATAGGTCTGGAAAATTCAAACACTAAACTTAAACTCGAAAACTCCAATGCTAACCATCGGAAACTCAATTTCAACAACAAACTGCTTATTACATATCAAAAATATTCATATTAATAAATCAAGTTTAGTGCATTTTACACAAATTTTTCTAGTAATTGAAAGTCTTAACATTGTTACGTTTTCCCTTTTAGAACAAACAAACAAACATTATAAATTCAGTATTCTTTACTTTTGGCCAACTTCCATCTAGATATACTTCTTGATCTACGTTCTTGTGAATCCTATGATGTCCTATTTACTAAACATGCGTTATTATTACAAACGCAACCATCCACGCTACACTGCTGTGTTACTCCAGCGAGCCACCAACTACGCGATGCCTTGTTTAGTAAATTACAGGCAACTCCAGTACATCTTTTATCCAAGCCAGTCTTCCCTTTATGTAATAGAAAAAACACACGTCTGCCATACACTGTTGTTATGCTATTATACTTCCCGCGCAACCGCTACCATTCTTACTTTTTATTATAAAAGGCGTCTTTACAATTATCGGTTACTCTTATATTTAATTAGACGTCTTCATTAAATTATCTGCCATGCCTTCACACAATAATTGTCTTTTGCTTCTCGGGAGGTTTGTACTGCTGCTTTTTAATATTTAATTGAATTATAACAATCATTATTTTCCCTTGGGCTCGAACTCACGATCTTCTGTGATGCAGGAAGAACCTCTACCAACGCAACCAACGAGGCTGCTCAGCTTTTGTTAGCTAATTGTGGTATTATTCTATACACACACGATTAGTGGAAGTAACTTTATTCACCACTCTCATACTGTTTACAATAACAGGGGTTGCTAGATAAGTCAAAAGTATAATTGAGTGAGAATTATAACCAAAACGATAAAAAAAAACCAAAAACCGATGATTTTCTTATACATTAATAGTTCAATTAATAATTACTTTTTAATATAATTAATTTTCACTGCCGTAAGTGACTAAAGCATATTGGTGACCAATATTATTACCCGGTGATACAGTCACTATACTGCAACTCCGGATAGGGATACAGTTTTTTGTCCACCCGCAAAATTTCTATTAAAAATTAATTTAAAATGCATTCATAAAATGGGTAAAATAAAGATATGCTTTTATAAACCTTTATATTCATTAAATGCATAACCTGTCTAATTACAACTTTAATTAAAGCTACTTGCATCAGTAATATTTTGTTAAACAAATTTAAATAAATAACTGTTTATGAAATCAAAAAAGAATTGGTACAATTTCATGATTCTAAAGTTCTACATGTTCTACATAAGACAAAACAAAGTAAACAAAGCGGTTTATTTTGAAAGCAACTGAAAAAGTTCGGATCAGACAAGAGGTAACATAAACAATTTTCTTAACAGCTTAGAAAAACAAACACAAGAAGAAAAATTGAAACATTATCACAAAGGTCAATAAAAAAGAGTAAAAACTAAATTACACGTGACTTAGCCGCATATGGAGAAAATTGTCTGTCCATCAGGTTTTTTTATGTTTTAACGTTCAAACACTCAAACATTTGTGCGTTTAATCGTTTCTTTCTAAAACTGTTTGAAAGGATAACACAAATTTCATTATTACAGAGTATATTGTTTGGTATGTTTTTTCTTAAGCTTTCTTTTACTGCATTATTATCATCATGATAGCGGGCTAACTGCACTGCGATCATCATGATAATGATGATCGTGAAAATTCATGCGTTGCCCAAATATGGATGATCTATTCATTTTAACCATATGGGTTTTCATTTACGTTCGTATTAACTGATGTTTAAATTTCATTGAGAAAGCAAAGAAATATTGAAAGCCAACGTTGTTGTATCAACAACTGTAACAGCAGCAAAACTGTTGCATTTGAAACTAAATAATTTTTGAAATTTATGTTCATTGAAGTCATGTAGATTATATGGTGGAGCAATTGAAGTATAAATGAAAGTTAATACAACAAAGAAAAACATTCTAAAGGTATATTTTGAAACGTAGTTTTGAAATGTTCTACATTATACAAACAGTAAGTTTTTTTTAAAGAAGACGTAGAATTTAAGCATTTGCTGAACTTAGAAAAAAAAAAACAAATTATAAACAGTGGAAGCTCATAAGAAGTGATACGATAAAAAATAATAAATAAATAATTGCCCTATTCACAAGCCCCCTAGTACGTGCTAAGTGCTAACAAAATACAACGGTGCTAGCTGTGTTGTTGGTAATTTTCATGCAAACATGCGATACAACACTTAGTACTTTTTTTCATATATTTTTCAAACGTTGTATTTGTTTAAATGTTTTCTGCCGTATTCATAGAAAATAAAATAACTTTGAAATGTGTTTTATGACAAATTTTTCATACAAAATTGTCCTAAAATATATTTCAAATCTATTTTGATTTTCTATGAATACGGCAGTTTATGTTTAAATGAATTATTATTTTTGTGTTCATGTGTGAATTTTATTAAATTAAATTGAATTAAAAGATATTTTTATTAGTTTTATTTATTTAATTTATTGATTTGACTGATTTATTAGAAAGTTGAAGTTGAAAGTTGCCAATACAAAAACTGTTCTTTAAGATTTAATATTGCTTCAATGACTCGATTTCTAATATTTTGTATGGTACCGCCATCACCTATACCAAAAAGAGATGCTACCTTACGAACACAAGCACCATTTCCTGAAGATCCCAAGCAGTAAAGTACAATTTTAAGCTGCAAGTCAATGCGTAATTGGAGCCTTTCGCCAATTGTATGAAAAACTTCGTCATTTTTTATAAGGTTGAATATATAGGCAAATTCCTCTGGCCGTAGTCGTATCATATGAAGAAATCCGTTTTCATCAAAATATCTTAAAACCCGATTATGCCATAATGATGATTTTGGTAGCCCTAAATGTATAACTCTGCGACTGGAGAGCAAGTACATTAGGTTCATCCTAAAAATGTCTAGAATTTCATCCTCACACAAAAAATTTATTTATATACTTTTTTCCCCATTTGGCTATAAATAACAAATTATGAATAGCACTTTTCTTCTTCTTATTTACTTTTTGACGTATGAAGTACAATGTACAATGGCACACTGATACAATGGTTGTTCACAAAGAAGTAAACAAAAGGTAGTATGCAATACTACTTACACCTTAGCAGAGCTTGTGAATACGGCAAATGTATTTTTGCTTAACAAGTTTAGGGTATCTGATATAACTTAGTTCACTTCTAAACTCTTTAATATAAGAAATATCTTCTCTAGTTTAGAAAAAATGTCAAAATGCTCAAAGAATTTCAAATTTGCGGACACTTGAGTAAAGTTTACCTTTAGAAAATAATTGAAGGATACTGTACCAATGACTAAGTTTATCACAATTAAATAATTAAAAATGTGCCTTATTATCTGTTGCACATAAAATAAAACATTTTACTGTTTTCTTAATACTTTTGAAGATTTAAAGTTTTGCTTAACAATTTCGTTTAAAAACCCTATTTAAGTCATGTTTAACAAAAATTTATAGAATTTGAGCAGACACGTTTTATTTTTTCTCCAACTTGTTCTTGTTTTTGTTATCTTTAATTTTTTACGTTTAAGTGTAAAGCGCTGTTATCTTTAATGCTGATGTTGCTACTGAATTTCCTAGAGTTTTTAGTTATTAATTTATTCATATAAATTCTTAGTAAAATTTAAGGCACAAAAAAATGAACGGATGAACACAATTTTTCTTTTCGGGGGTGAAGTTTTTGTCACGGTTTCTATTTGAAACCGTGCAGGAAATAGTAGATCAAATTTTTACTAAACATACCACTCATATCTGCCCGACAAAGATTTATAGCTTTGATGACATGACTTCAAATATCGTTTAAAGGTATGCGGTTCTTTTGCTTTGTTAATAAAATATTATAATAATTTTATACTTTATATGCAATTTTCTATAATAAAATTACGAAACTCGTTTACGAAATCATCTCTTTCTTATGCTCGGTAGGCAAGTCATCACAGATATATTATTTTAATGCCTCACAGTTCGTTAATAGATTAATAGAACTTTGAATGACTGAAAGTATAAATCGAGAAAAAACTCCCCTTATCCTCCTTTTCATAACAGAATTTCGCTTTTAAAGTAAATCTAAAGCTTCTCATCCAGAATTCTAATTCGATTGGGAGCTTTTAGCTGACATTACCTTGAAATATATAATGCTGTCGGTCCGATTTGAACATATTGTATCGACTTCTTGCGTTGACTGATAAAAAAAAGTCCTCTGTTTTTTTTTTTTTTCTTTGGAAAATTTCCATACAAAATTGGTTTTATAAACCTGTAATAAATTAAAAAATTGATTGTGAATAAGGCCTTTAGAAAACAAAGTTTCAATTTAATCATTTTAAAATTTTTGTAGGACTTTTTACAAAAATTATAAAAATTATTTTCGGCTTTTTGGTAATTTTTTTCTGCTAGCGTCTAATTTTTCTTGTTTTCTTTGGAAAACGTCCGCATATATTTTTAAATAATTTTTCTTTTTAAAAATGTTTAGAAATTAAATTAAAAAAATGTACCAAAAAGCCGAAAATAAGTCAATTTTCATTAATTTAATTATTTCTGTGACTAATTTTTTTACAAGTGTTTTCTACTAAAAATGAGCAACTTTATATAAAATCTTAAAATGATTATTGTAAATCTAACATTTAACTGAAATTGCTCTAAGATATTCATTTTATAGCTTTTTTATTTTTTTTTTATTTAAATAATAATACACTCCCAATTGTATTGTAATTAGGAAAATAATAAAAAAAATTAAACTTTTTTCACTTTTCAACAAGCAGACCCAGTAATTTCTAAAAAAAAAATATATATATTTAGAGAGACTTGACCAGTGATAGTACAAGACGTACACAAATATCTTTGAGAGCATCGGGAATCACTTAGCGTACTTTTAGCAAAAGATTACGTTAATCTATAACTCACAACTTCGATTTAAAATATGTCAAATTTGGACATAATATGACTAGAAATTTTTTCTAAAGCTGGCTACAACCCATCAACGAAAAGTAAACTTGCGTCATTTATTAAAAATTCGATAGGAAGGAGAGACAGGTCTGTGTACGGAAATTAAATCAATTTATTCTTCCAAAGATGTCTAAAAAAATTTAACAATGATGGAAATTTTTCGGTCAAAAATTAAAATATTTTCCTAAATTTTAAATACCAAAGTTTTTATTTCGAACACATCAATACAAAAATATCCACCTTGTTTCAATAAACAAACTTTTGCTCTATTAATATTTTAATTACCGCCCAGTCTAAAACATTCTGCAAATACTTACATTTTTATAAATAAATACAACTTCAAGGAGCCACAGAGTTTACAACCCAGTGATCAAATTATGTACAACGAACAAAAAAAATCATCCAATTCTTCTTAAACGCATCAAGACAAAATTGTATGAAATATTTGAAAACATTTATGAAAATATTTTAAAACCTTTTAAAACAATGATCTTCACATTGACACTAATTTGAAAAAAATTCAATGGCAAATAGCAAAGTTTAAAGAAAAAAAAAACACGAAAACAAAAATAAAACATTAAATATCAAAATAAAGTCGAAAAATTAAAGAGAAAAAAAAAACAGTTAAATACGTATGTTCAGATGTCTGAACAGCAAAAATACCAAAAATGATTGCAGATCACACATAGCTACATGTCATTTAACATGTCAACAACAATTACTGCAGTAACATTAGCCAATCACAAACATACTTTCATTCTCTGCAACAGCAATAAAATTGCCCGACTAAAATCCAACAAAACTTAAAGTGACACCAAAGTATGCGTTTAAGTGTGACTTGTCGGCATAGCAGTCACAGCCG
Organism: Gymnosoma rotundatum; assembly: GCA_916610165.2. Lineage (NCBI taxonomy): Eukaryota > Metazoa > Arthropoda > Insecta > Diptera > Tachinidae > Gymnosoma > Gymnosoma rotundatum. The sequence goes on along the minus strand of OU744337.1, from coordinate 119,569,170 downwards.
CTGCAATCGTAAGTAACAAGAACACCACCATCACCATCATCATCAGCGTGATCATCAATTTCGTCATTGCCATCAACACACAATTGTCGGCCAAGTGACGACAAGACGCGACAAGATAAATTTTCAACTTAAACATTCACCACCAATGAATGCGCTCTTAAGTTGGTGGCCGCTGTTATGGTGTATGAGTATTGTTAAGCAGTTTGGTGTGCAGTCGCAGGGGTGCTTTGAAATATTATTAGTTGAACTAAGTGAATGACTGAGTGACATGCTTGCTACCCATAAAAAGACAATCGTAAATGGCAACCATAAAATGTATCTGACTGTATGTTGCATGTTTAAGACTTTAAAGAATGTTTTTTGCCTTTATATTTTTTTGCTAAGTCCACCTTTCCTTGCAATAAATTGTTAAAATTTCACTCGAAAAGAGCTTTATAATAATTAATTTATTTACATATTAAACATTGTATTGATTATTTAAAAGTTTGATATGTTTGTGTATAAGTTTAAATAAAAACAAGTAAGAGTGCTATATTCGGCTATGCCGAATCTTATATACCCTTCTCCATCTATGTAAGTGAAGTAGCTCTTATCAAAAAGCAAATACTGTGGGCGACAGTATTAAAAAATAAGAAAAAAAAATTAAGTGCTACGTAGATATAATTTTACATAAATATAACATCGGCTCTTAATGGGTTAAGCATTTTTTAAAAAATTTTAGAATTGCCTTAAAGATCTCTTCAATTCAGATTTGTGTTGTTTTAAAAACAATTCAAAGTTTTAAAAATTAAAAGGTGTCCCCATAGAACATGCATACTTTTTACGTATATTATTAACGTAAAGGGTAAAATTTTAAAATAAAAAAACTGCGTATCACTGTAGCTCCCAATAGCAAAATGTAATACAAAAATATATCTACAAATTATAGGGCGTCTCCCATATGTGACACAAATTGACCCGTATGGGCCTATCCCTTGCTCCGTTATAGATAAACGCTAGAAAAATCGACAGAATTTAGCTTTAGATGTAGTTTCTTTTGGGGATATCATTCAAATTTGATTTATCTGATTTTATTTATCCTTGTGATCAAATATTATGTATGGCATAAAAATATTAGTAAAATTTGTCTTTATCTTAAGTTTACAAATGTTATAATTTCGTTGATGCCTTTGTGTACTGTATTCAACGATTTACATCAGTACTAACAGTACTGTGGAAGTATCGCCATTTTGAGTTGAAACTGCCAAACAGGTGATTGACAACGTTAAAATGCTGCCAAGACTGCATAATTATTATCTAAATATTTGTAATATTTAAAGCAATCATTGCAGCGGTGGTAGTTTGCATAACTTTTATTTACACTTTATTCAGATATACAATTTAATTGATTGTTAACATATATCAACTTAACGCCCCTTAGTTAGCATTATACTATTCATAAAAACTTAAATTTTTAAATTTATGAAAATGGAGAGAAAAAAGAAAAAATTGTCAGAGCCATGAGTGCAGAATTTTCTTTTCTCATTGATCAGACTTCACAATCGTGACTTGCGAAATTTATGGTGCAAAAAAGTTCCAATTTCTCAAGTTATTAATTTTGTTCTTGTAAGTGAAATTTAGTTATTGCGTAAACTATCTAATTATGTAATTAGGGTGCAATTGTGAAAGTAGTAAATGGCCTGATTTCTAATGCATATCAGCATATCTGTGTGCCAGGAGACAAAAGTCATATGCATAATAGAGGTCTAGAAAAAGAGAGCACAAACTTGCATAATTGCCAACTTAAGGGTGATTTTGCGAGTTTTATTTCCCAGCAAAAACTTTTTGAAAAGGTAATCTAGCGCGGAATTAATCATTTTTGGCAGAAGAACTTCCCAACTAGATTACCAATCTAAAGATTTTAACAAAGCATGAGAATTTCATAATCAATTACTAGTTCAATTAATAATACTTCCTTTTTTGCAAACTGTTGTAATGTGGTTTGCAATCGAGTAAGAAAATATGGCAATCACAAAAGTAAGTCATTATATGGCACGTAATTTTTAAGGTAATGTCTAATTTTTTGCTGGGTCCCATTGTGGATCTAGCACTTGTTTTAAGTAATTTTTTTGCATCCAAATTAGAAAATGTGAAAAGGTTTCGAAATACTTCTGGTAATCTATAAAGGCTTTGTAGAATATTGAGCTCCATCAAACAGGTACTTTACTATGCTTTTGTTTCATGAGAATGAAGAAAAATGTTAGTGTTTTCTTCGATAATTGTGTAGCATAATGTTCCATACATGCGTCTAACTTTTCTCTTCAGGTAGCAGCTATTTCTCCTAGCGTTTTCAAAGTACTTCGTATAACAAAAAGTTTTTTTAATTCTGCATACAGTTTTATGATGCAAATATGACTGTTTCAGTTAAAATATCTGTCTTTTCCATCTCTACCACTTTTACAACTTATTTTTGAAGTTATAGTAGGCGTAGTCTAGCTTGCTTGCCTCAGGAAAATGTCTTCACGGTGCTCTTCTGTTTCATTGAACTAGAAAAACAATAATTTTGTGACCCTACTAGTGGATTCATTAAAAATTTAAATGGGAATCGGTAGCAACAAAACGATTAAGCATTGAAGTTTAGGTTGTATTCAACATTCTCCAGCTAGTAAGAATGCTTAAGACGGACATATTCTATTTATCTCTTAATAGAACCACTTTGTGATTAGGGCATCTAAGAATATATTGACTATATATTCTGGGGGCGGATCACGGCATTCGAAATCGATCGAGATTTACATTTCAATCTTATTGAAATTTCGATGTTCTTAGTTAAAAAGCTGGCTACTGAATAATGTTTTTATTTAGCTACTAACGTCATAAAAAGATCAGATGAGAAACTAAAGAAAGATGGACGAAGAGGATGAGGATTCAGCCATATTAAAAATATTGCTTTTAAATACAGGTGTAGCATGAGATTGATTACTGTCTATTGGCCTAAGATAAGCTTAAATTACAGTAATTCTTGAAGACAATTAAACGGCTATTTATAGTAACCTGTTTTGTAATTAATAATCCACATTGGACCTTACCTTAGTTTGTTATCAGTTTATATACTGTCATTATTAGAATATTTTTTAAGAATGTTAGATAACATTAATTTTAAAAAAGAAAATATATCAAATTAAGGTGTAGCTTATATTTTATTAAAAATGGGTTACGCTAAAATTATATATAGGAATATAAATTTGAAATATTAGTTGAAGGTGGTTAATTGTAAAATCATATAGATTAATAAATATCAGGTCAAATTGATCCTAACTCAACTCAAGAAAAATATTTGCTACATATTCTAACGAAAATAAGATCTGGCAACCACTGTTGTTGTTTCCGTGTGAGCGTGGTGAACAAATTACTTCCACCAATGGTGTGTGTATAGAATAATACCACAATTAGCTAAGTAAAGCTAAGCGACCGCGATGGCTGCGTTGGTAATGGTGCTTGCCGTAAAATAGAAGATCGTGAGTTCGAGCCCACCTTCGGACATATGTACGTACAACGGAAAATATTAATTGTTATAATAATATAAAAATTAAGAAGCAGCAGTAAAAACCTCCCGAGATGCAAAAGATAATTATAGTGTGAAGCTATGGCATGAAGTTATGGTTAGCGCAGGGAAGTGTAACAGTATAACAAAGTGTATGGCAGACGTGTGTTATGGCTAATGGATTAAAAGGGATGACTGGCTTGGATAACAGGAGTAGTGGAGATGCCTGTGGATGTTTAAGGTTATTAAACAAGGCATCGAGTAGTTCATGTCTCGCCAGAGAAACACAGTAGTGTAGCGTGGATGGCTGCGTTTGTAATAATAACGCATGTTTAGTAAATACGAGACCATAGGTTTCACAAGACCGTAGGATCAAGAAATATAGCCAGATAAAGCCACAAAGTAAGAATACAGAATTTATAATGAGCAACAGTGGTATTTGCATTCAAAAGAATGCGTAAGTTTGTCAAAAAAGGGATAAACGTAACCTTATTCTGCTGATCCCACTACTTTGCGTTGTGACTTAAAACTCCGCAAGATACTATTTATAATTATCCCTATATTAATTCAATTTCTTAATTAAAATAATGAACTAAAGTAAGTTTAACAAATGCAAAAAAAAATTTAAGCTTTAAAGTAAAAGCAAAACGTTAAAATAAAAATAAAAACTCTAAATTAGCTCTACTGTCACTTCAAAGCAACGAAAGGCGTTACAAATTCCATCAATGTTGAACTTTTTAAAACCAAGTCAAGGATAAACTTTACTACAATCTTTATGTTTATGTTTTCATTTCTAGTTATGGCTAAATGAAATAAAAGCAAAACGTTAAACGTAACGGCAGCAACAAATAATGTACATTTGTACGAGTATGTGCAAAAAAAAAAAAAAAAAAAAAAAGAAAGAGAGAAAGATGTGTGTACGAATATGTAGTGACTTCAAGTCAAAAACTTGAATGATAATATTGAAGTGAAATTTGTTTTGGTCCATTTCTTTAATGGAGCGGGTGTTTGTTTATTTTCTTCTTTCTTATTTATTTATCGTTGACCACTCCACCTCTCACATTTGTACAAATATATTTTAATAGTTGTTTGTGTGTGAACGCCATATGTGATGTGTTGCAAGTCTGTATCCCATTTGGCCCAGTTAAATCACTTGAAAATGATCGCATTTTTTAAACTAATTTATTTAATTGGCTTAAGCTGCCGCTAAATAGGGTTTTGTTACTAGAGAAACCAACGTCCATCTTAAAAACAAACAATTGTTTGCGATCATGATTTATCATTATGGATGCATGAGTGGAATTTTTGGTTAGTAAAAAATTTTAAACATTTGATCTAATAATTTCTTATTATAAAATACTAACATCTGAATACATACATATAAATATTTTTGTGTATCTTTAATTAAAGCCAGAAATATTCACTGATTTTTTTATAGCCTTCACCACGAAAAGTGGAAAAAGGGCACGCCTATATTTTCCGAGTTACGGGGCTCTGAAATTTAATTTTTTTTTAATATCAATATGGGCATCATTTTAAAGCTTTTGAAGACATCTTTAAGAATCTACTAACATTTTTTTAAATGCTTTTATATGCATTACCAAATTTTTTTTTTTTATTTTTAATTCTCTATCACCCCAATATTTCCTTTTTAATTAAAGTTACTTCACTAAACTAGATTTACATAACGGCGAAGGGTATATACCATTCGGCATAGCTAAATATAGCACTCTTTCTTGTTTATTAATAAAATGGATTAAGGGATGAAAACATGTTAAAAAAATTCGTTTCTGAACAAGTGTTTGATTAAAATAAGTAATTATTTATTTTATATTTATTGAAAGTAAAAACTGATAAAATGAATCTATTTTTTTGCAACAAGTGAAAAAATAATAATAAAAATAAAACTTTAAATTAAAGGGTCTCACAATAACGTACGTGACCTTGTTTGTGATCGCATAAGAACAAGTAAAAAATTTAAAATAAAACTAAAATATAAAGCGTGTTTGTGCTAGTTGTTTAATCGCTGTAAAAATAAGTTCGAAAAATAAATTTAAAACTTAAGCGGTTTTTTCAATCTATAAACAAAACCCTTATAGGCAAACGCTTGAAATATGCATAGAGCATACAATGATACGTCTGCTATTAGGAAAGAACGAGAATAAAATTAATCGAAAGGTGTGCGACAACGTGATTTTTAAATATATACAGGTATTTTCTGAATTCCACACTTTTGTATTTTTCAAGGCTTTGTTTTTGTAAAAAATAATTTTAAAGCAACAATGCTTTGAAATATTTGAAAATTTGCTTTGAAAATTTCATATGGAATTTGGAACATGCCTGATGGACTTACTTTTTGAATCGTAATAAGCTGAAACTATAAATTTACCCAGACTATGTACTGTTAGTTCGCAATTAAAGCAATCATAAAAAATTACAATTGAAAGGTACCCCAATAGTGACGATATATATTTACATCACCTTATTTCAAATCTACCCAAAATAACATATATGGAACGGAACCCTGTGTATCGGAGCGTAACTCGTAATTGTAGGATTCATTTCTAAATATTTAGATATCTCTTATTTTTTTACTCGGCCTTTTATAAATTTATTTCTTCTCTTTATTGTAAATTAAAAAATTAAGACGACGAAAATCATACTGCTAACGATTTTACATATTACCAGCTCAAACAAAGAAATAAAAACAAAAATCAAAAACGGTTCCCTTTTAATTTTTTTTTGGTTTTTTTTTCTTTTGTTTGCAAGGAATTTATAACTGGAGAATTCTTTTCTGGAGGAAAACTTTTTCCGTGAGAAAGAAATTTCGTGAGAATATTTAGCATCATCAGAAAAAATAAAAATATGTTGAAATAAAAGAGAAGAAGAAGAAGAGAAGAGAAGAAAAATATTTGTTATTTACTATTGATGCTACTAAAAGGAGTACAAAACTATAATAGACCAAAAACAAAACATCTTTAGATAATAATTTACTAAGAAAAATCAAAATTCTTTCAAGCTTCTCTGATTGTATCAGCATTTGACTTGTTGAGAAGGTAGAAATATTGAAACAGATATGTTCAATCAGAAAATTAACATCAATACTGGTTGCGAAAAAAAAACATAAATTTTTATTACTTTATCTACATGAGATTCGCCATTTTCCACGCTTCGATATTATCCTGTCGGAATTTAGTGATTTGTGCAGTTGACTCAAGCTTCTTCCATCGTTTTACCAGTTATGGTCAAACTATTACCTGAATCGTACAAATAAGTCACTGTATTCTCATTGTAAGGCACAAACTTTTGACGAAAGATAACACAGAACCATGCACAACTTACAACTATCATTTTTCTAAATTAAGCTTTAAAACTATCGTGCTAATATTCTGACTAAATTATAAAAACCACCGGTATTGATTATTGTACGTCTTGATGGCCATTTCGCTGCCGCTTATTTCGCTCTTCAGGAAACTTCTCACAAACATTTTAAATAAACTAAATTTTTTTGTCCAAACAATAAAGTACAGACAAAAATCAAAGTTTAAGCAAAAACAACAATCATCCGTTCTAATTTTATTATTCTTTATACACTGTATACGGCTGACTTTTTTTGGGCTCTTTTATACTGCTAAAAGATGATGAATTGATTGACTTCTATTTTTATCACATGCTATGGTATATTTCCATAATCTGTAATCGAGGTAGAAATTCAGGTTAGTTGACTTCGGTTGGATGTAAGTACCTTCCTCGGCCTCCTGTCTAACCCTCATGAGGGATTTAAAATATTTCTGGCATGTTGTTTAATATTCAGGAACTCCGCGCATGGCAACCAGCATATCATCGCCAAACGCTACTCTGAATGTTACACCACAAAACGTACAACATCTGACATCCTTAACAAAACTCTTCTACTGCTTTGTTTCCCTTCATGACAATATGTTTTTTCATCATGAACATAAGTGTTACCTTCTTCAAAGAGTCCTTCAAAGAGTCGAACTAGTGGACTTTAGAACGCTTTAGAATCTTAAAGAGGTTTAACAACATAAAGTGAAGCTCAAGGAACGAACCATCATCAGTAAGTTCGAAGTTCGAGAAGTTCGAGTTTTAAATCTTGTATTTTTCTGTCAAAAAATAGAGTGAACAATTATAAAACGCCAATATGACGATTCAAAGACAGGAGGAAAAGGAAATTGTAATAGAAGATTGTTTAAGAAAATAATTTTTAGAAAGGAGAATAATAGAGTCTGCCGATTTCTCAGAATGCTTATGATGATTATAGATAAAATGGCGAAAATTAAAATCTTAAACAACAACAAAAATAATCCCACAATTGATTTATTTTATCATCCTTAATTTATGTTACTATCCTTAAAACTTAACTTTGCCTAATTAATATAAGTCTATCTAACTTAAACACTCATCTGACTTAATAGTAAATGATTCTACAGCATCTTGACTAATGCTTAAAAGTCACAGATACAAGAAGTTTGAAAGCATCAGGCAAAAAGACTCCAAGAACCTTTTGAACTTCAACGTGCATCACTTGTTGCACAAATCAGCCGCTTAAGATCGGACACCAAAAACTTAACACAGAACAGGACAAAAACACATAAGAAAAATACACAAAGAAAACATATGTCAGCTTTCATGTGGTTGATATTAAAACATTAAAAATCCTCCAACGTTTTTAAAATAGACAACGTTAACACGTAAGTAAATATGTATGTGTGTATATCAAATTGTATATATGGCATATTATGTTGCAAGCATGAAATAAATAAAATCACAGTAGCAACAGTTTTATTTAACATTCTAATTAGATTGTCAACAACACGAAAACAACCTCATTTTCAAACTAAATGTTTATAGTTGGGTTGCTAATTTTTTTACCAGGAGCTTAAGAACAAAACCTATGTAAACCTAATATAAAATACTAGTTTGTATGAATGTATGGCCTGCAAAGGCAACACAAATTTCCACCAGAAAAATCTGCATAAAGCTTAGAGGTTTTTTTTGTTGTTGTTAAGTTCATTAACATGCACAGGTTAATTACTACATTTCTAGGAGATTCAAAACATAAAATTTCACAGAAATAAGCCATTAAACATTAAGTCACTCTATACTACAAACATACAAGTTAAGTATAAAGCAGCAGTAGTACTATAGTCAAAATGACATTCATCCTTTTTTTTTTTTTTTGTTTTTGCTTTGCTAATGTACGCTTGTTGTATTTTTTAACCCTTTAAATATTCTCAGCCCATAGAACATTATGGTTATTTATTAAACAATACCTATGGACTCAATGGCCTTGCTGGCAAAAAACTTTTACGTTTATGTTGCTAAATTTGTATTTGTAAATGTAGCATTGAATTTCTGCCAATAGTTTTCAAATGGTTATGGGCTTCTGGCAGTTGCAAAACCTCTACTTAATGAAGCAAAATATTACCCGGTCATTAAATGTATCAGTAAGTAATAAAATTGTTTGACGGGCCTTATGACAAAACAAACAAAAACTACATTGCGTAACTTTTCGCAAAATTAACTAACAGCAAAATGCACTGCCTGAGCAACCCCACATTGGGGATGTATATGTATTGTCTGAAAAAGAAATGCAGCAATTTTATTGCCTAAAGAAATTTTCAAAGAGAAAGTATTTATCGTCTTCTCCAGGCAAAATTTCTATATTTTAAAAAAGTTACTTAACTGTGATCACGCTAGGCTCTACCTCATAATATCCCATGCATTATAAACCGCTAAATGTCAGCGCACATAGGGGTACTTTGCCAATCCAGCCGGATATTTCTTTTGTTGTTCGCTTATATTGGCTATGAAAAATTATTGAACACATCTAAGTCAATTAAACTTGGCAGGAATGTATTCTATATTCAGATGCTGTTAAAGCTTAAAAATTGAAAATATTGGACAAAGGAGAAAAAAATGTCCCTTTTAAGAACTAATCCTACCTCTAAAGTTACCAATACTTTTTTTAAGATATGCAAATTTTAGGGTCAGCGAAAGTGTAAAAATCTTAGCATAAGCCAAGAAGACTCTAGAAATCCATTTAACCCCTGCCCCTTTTGTGGGCCTTGACATAAAACATTAAAAAATGAATTAGTATGGATTTTTGGGCTTAAGTTCATTTTTTACCTCCTTAACCAACTCCACTATGCCTTTTATACAAGCCCCTCATCCTCTTTATCTAATAGACACAACACACTCTGCCATACAACTATCGTTATAATGTTAGACTTCCCTGCGCTAACAGCTAGAAATCTTTATCTTTTATTTGAAAGGGTGTCTTTACAATTATCTGTTACTCTTATATTAAATTAGACGTCTTCTCTAAATTATTTGCCATGGCTTCATACAGTAATTGTCTTTTGCTTCTCGGGAGGTTTGTATTCCTGCTTCTTAATTTTTAATTGCATTAAAATAACTATTATTTTCCGTTGTACGCATGTCCGAAGGTGGGTTTCAACGTCCGACCTTTTGTTTTACAGCAACCACCTCTACCAACGCAGCCATTGTTAGGCAATTGTAGTATTATACACACACCATTAGTGGAAGTAAATTATTCACCAGATGCCAGATCTAATTTTTTTTTTTTTTTAACAAACTCTTCCATCCTGAGTGGAAACAAAAAAAAACGTTGCTGAGTTTTTTTTTACTAATAACTGAAATAAATTTTGGTGCTTTTAGATAGCAAAATTTGATGTGTAAATTTTATTTTTTAATTAAAAATGGTCAACTTCGGGTTAAATGTACTTTACGGTTTTCACGGTTTTTTAATTCCCAAAAATCTAACATATTTCGTAGACGCTATCTTGGCTCACGGTTAGTTTAGTTTGCCATTACATTTATGTCACGCTTGAATTTTTTTTAATTAAATTGACAGCGGTATAGAATTTCACAACTTGAAAGTCATCATGTTAAGAAACGGCAGAATCATTAATTCATATACAGTATTGTTCGAAACCTAAGCAACTTTTTCCCACTAAGTAATAATAGACTCATATCTTTTCTTTAAATAAATTTATAGAAAATATTTTTTTTATTTACTACTACACAATGTGTCTATAAACAAAAAATAACAACAAAAATTTAATTCCATTTCTTTGGAAGTTATGATAAAATAAAAACAAAATTAACTTAAAAATTCGCTGTTCAAAACCTAAGCAACTTTAAATATTTGGTATGATATCCTTTGTTTCTTACGACCTCAGCGCATCTTTTGGGCATAGATTCAATAAGATTCGATAGAATAGATGTTATTATAGCTTCCCACTTTGATTTTAGGCAGTTCATCAACTCCTGTTTATTTTTAAAGCGTCGAGTTCCAACTCTCCGTTTTAAAATTCCAAAGAGGTTCTCTATGGGATTCAAGTCTGGCGATTGAGGTGGACAATCCAAAACTAGAACCCCATTAGCTGATAACCAATCCTTGATTAACTTCGATGAGTGTTTTGAGTTATTGTCAGGTGGAAACACCCATCGAAGTGGCATTTCCCACTCAGCATAGTTAAGCATGTGAGTTTCTAAAATGTCTCTGTACCAAAACGGTCCATTTTTGTTTAAATTTCTACAAAGGGACCAACACTACTGGCCGAAAAATAAGTTCAATCCATCACATTTCCACCCCCATGCTTTATTGTGGCTTTTGAGTACCGAGGATGTAGCCGTTTTCCTTTTGGTCTTCTCACGTGGCAAACTTCATCTGAATTTAGTAAGTTAAATTTAGATTTATCACCAAACAAATCAGTTCTTCATTTGGATATAGTCCAATCCATATGCGCTCTAGCAAAATCCAACCTAAAACAACCAAAAAGCTGAGAAAATCAGGGACTACGTTGCGATCAATCAAACAAACCTCTTTTTTAAATGCTTCTTAGTCAGCATAGGCTTTTTAGATGGTATGAAGCTCCTTAAGTTTTGTTCCAATAAACGTTTTCTTACTGTGGAAGAACTAATCTGAAGTTCAAGCATATTCACAATGTCTTTCGACAAAATAAATGGATTTTTTTTAACTAGACGGAAAATTTTCTGGTCTGTTCGCTCAGAAGTTTTTCGAGGTCGCCCACCGCTATTGGCTTACTCTACTTTCCCAGTAGCTTTATACTTTTTTATAACTCGGGAAACTATTGATTTATTAATATTTAATTGGTTTGCTATAGCAATTTAGGATTTACCGTTATTAAAAAGTTCAATAATCTTTAGCTTAAAAGCTGATCCATAACGTGTTCGCGCCATAGTTGCACTTCTAAAGAATTGGTTCTACCTAAATGCATAAAATCAACCAAAATTAGTTATCTCAATAGCAATCATAACGGGACTAAAATTTTTGTTCAAAATTTTTGTTGTTGTTTTAGTTAATATTTCGCAACAAATGCAACAAAGTAAAAGTTGCTTAGGTTTCGAACAGCGAATTTTTAAGTTAATTTTGTTTTTGTTTTATAATTTTGTTTTATAATTTCTTCCAAAAATATAAAATGTATTTTTGTTGTTACTATTAGTATGTAGACTATATGTATAATAATAAATAAAAGGGAATTTTTTCATTAATTTATTTAAAGAGAACATATACCACCATGAGTATTTACTGGGGAAAAATTGCTTAGGTTTCGAACAGTACTGTACATATTTTTGAAAAAAGTGAGGGGAAAAAATTTATAGTCAATGGTAAAAGGTATGGCTTTCGAACCTCAATTGACTAGCACTTATATTGCTGATATTGGTTCAACTCGAATTGACTGACAGACACGCCACATAGCGTGCGACAAAACTATATAAATTTTATAAACGTATAATTTTACTTAAAGGTTCATTTAGCTGGTTGGTAAAATCGAGAAATCTCACCCTATTAACCCATTTCTTTGGAGACACATCAGTCACTTACCTGCACCCATAATCCAGCGATGATTGAACAGGTTATTGGTAATGGCCGGTTAACTGCTGCAAGCTAAAAGAATACAAAATTATTATCTTTATTAATGGGTTAAACTAAGAACATTTACATGATGTTTCAAAGCTTAAGTTTCAAAGTGCACTTGAACCATCTGTGGTGTGCTAGATAGTCAAGCAGCTTCTGCCACCAACAAACAACATAAAATGTATATAATAAATGTATGTTTAAAAGCAGGAAGAAATGATAAGATAACTTCAGTGGACAAAACATTACTACCACTACACCTCTGAGGGCGCATGATGAATAAAAACCTTTAAAAAGAACTAAATTTAATAAAGTCCAAATAAAATCCTAAGCAAATGAATAACGGCGGTATTTAGCAACAACATCTTCTCTTGTGTTGGTTTTTTTGTGTATTTTAATTTTTTGGTTTTTTTAAGCTCCTGCTAAAAACAAAGCAGACAACAAACACATGTTTGTCACTGCAATAAAACGACAGTAGCAATATGTGCAACATTAACAACAAACAACACCAGCATCAGAGGCAGTAGCAAAGACATAACTGACGGTCATTAAAACAAAAGCAACAGCCAAATATAACCATATGAATCAAAATGAAACATACCCATGCATGGGCAATACACGAATCACGGTTATAACCTTTTGTCTTTTTTTTCTCTTTGATTTTCTTAAGATTGTCGTTTTTTTGTTTCCTTGGGGATTGTTTAAATGGTCTTTTGCGACAAACTACAAGCCAACAAAACCAACCGCGTGAATAACTAATTTCAACGGAAGCTTAACAAAATCCTATTGAAATAAATACCAAACTCTAACAGCGTTAACAACAACAACAACAAAAACCATATTAAAAAAAAGGATAACCCATTTATCACCCACCATCACTGTTAACATTTAAACACCAACTAGCCGGCCTCAAAGCGACATTATTTAACTTTGTAGCATTTAAAGTCTGACTATATAGTCAGTCGTATTATTGTTAAATTCTTTCTTTTTTATTGTTATTCTTGTTCCTGGTTACTTAAGAACAATAACATTTTTTGCGGTGTTTTTGTTGCCACATTCAAACAGCTACAGCTATAGTAATTCTTATTATTTACAATGAAATTTTGTTGCCAGAAAAACAAATCGTGCATTAACACTTTTAGAAAATGGGTTGTGGAAAAATACACACCTGATAACAGAATACCAAAAAAAATCTTTTTTTCTCAAACAATTTCTCTATTGGCTTCAAAACTTAATCAAAAAAGAGGTAAAATTGGTGGTTTAAAAATTAAGGCGTGTTCTGTGATAAACATATAAAAAGAGTGGAGAAATTCAGAATGCTTTTTAGAAATGCACCCTTTAAATTTTCATTTTTAATACACGCCTCTGTCCAAGTTCAATGCGCACACGCTTTTCTATTTGCCGCCAATTAGAATTTTATGAAAAATTGAAGCGTATTCGAATAACAGATATATTCATAGACTATTTCGAACACTTTTTTATTTTTTAACAGTATTATTTTTTTTACAATGGGATCAAAATCAAGTATGAGTACTTTCAAAATAAGTTAAAAAAAATAACGACGCTCAAAGTAACAAACATATTAAAAAAAACATATAAATATGAATTATAACTTTCTTCCTTTTTACGTCGAATAAAAAGACATAAAATTTTAAAAACGAGTTTTTTCACAAGATTTAATTTTGACCAAATTTGAAGCAGAAAAGCTTATTCGATTTAAGCAACAGAGCCAATAAATATAAACATCACTAGTATATATAATCTTTCTTAGTAACAATAAATATGCAGTTCTGAATTAATTAAAATTTAATTACATGCGACGAAAAAATCAATTTTATGTTTACAAAATTTTTTATTATCAAAAACTTTATTGCAAAATTTTAAAAAATTTCAAAATTTAAAAGTAGAAAATTAGAATTTTTTGTCCGTAATACTATGTGACGCACAGTGGTTTGGAAACGATTATATAATTTTCAAACTTACATTATGCTATTTTTGGTGAAAGCAGGTCTCGATGGCCATTTCGCTACCGCTTACTTAGCTCTTCAGGTCTCACAAACATTTTAAATGGACTAAAGATTTTGTTCAAACAATAGAGACAAAAATCAAAGTTTAACCCTCATACGATCTTTGGGTGAAATATCACCCATTTTCAGTTTTAAAGCCATATATATCTTAAACATTTAACTAAATAAAAGTGAAACATTTTCTAACTTTCTAAATTAGTATTTTGCATTAAAAATACTAAAAAATTTCTTTGCATAATAAAAAATTTCAAAAGTATTTAAAAATTACGTTAAAGTCCCTCGGGTGAAATTTCACCCATTAAGAAATTTGTGTAATAATGCCGCCGTATGAGCTTTCGAAACCCGCAAAATATGGCCTAAGTGTGGCAAATTTTGCAAAAACAGCAATAACCAACAATGAATTTTTTTCAGCTCTTTTACACAGTTAAAAAATGATAAAAAATAAAATATTCTAAGCAACACTACGATAATTTATTACTGTGCATGGGCACCTTGCGAAATGGCTATTGAGATGTGCTTTCACCCTAAATAATAAATATCGGTGATTTATTGTTTTTTTCGAGATAACTTAAAAAAATAGCACAATATTTGTTCGAAAACTAAATAATTTAATAAAAGATTTACGTGTTTTTTAATTAAATGAAAACGATTTATTTTAAACATAATTCGGTATCTTATGAACCAATAAAGATTTCTTAATGAAATTTCACAGAGGTAAAGCAAAGGTGTTTCTAAGTACAGCTGTGAACGACTGGCCTACTTGGACTAACGGGGACTTCTAGGTAGGCCCACAACTTTGGTTACCTCGGGCATATAACTTTTTGCAAATGTCATTAAAAGTTTATTTTTAACTCAAATGTTAATATTTTTAAAATTTATTTATCCCTTGAAAATATCTACAAAAAGTGTGTTGAGATATGTACGTTATCTCTTTTAGTTTGGCAGGAAATTGAAGTACAATTCTTTTATATTGGCCGAACTTAGTATTTTTGGCTTGGTTTACTTGTTATTGATCAGATTATTACTTAAAAACATTTGCTATATTCTTAATAAAATTTAAAATAAATAAGTTTTAAATTTATTTTAATAGCGCTTTCGTTGAAAAGTAGGGACAATTTTAAAATTACCTTTTTTTAGGATTTCAACCAAAAAGGTTGTATTTGTATTTTGTTTTTTTTTTTTTTTTTTGCTCATGTAAGTAAACTTACTTTGGTACCAGCAATTTCTTCAACCATTTTAAAGGCCGCACCGAACCCTCGCAGCTTCACTCAGAAATACCTCTTCTTTGCCTTTGTGATACAGAAAGCCTGCCTAAATCTATTGTACGAAAGTAGAAAAAATACATGAGTTTTAAATGTATTTAATCAAATTGATCAGAATGAAAATAAATACCAAAAAAGCAAAAATTTCCGTATATAAGATGATGTCAGTACATTTGAGAGCGGGTAGGTGATTAAAGTGCGATTAATAATGTATGAACCTCTAATCGGTCAAGTATATGCAGGTATGTGATGGAAATCGATCGATTTGAAAACGATTCGTTTTGAGACAAATTTTAAACAAAAGTCCAAAGTAATTGTAGAAACTGAAAGGAGAGTTATTGAAATATATATTGAAGGTATTAACAAAACGAAAATAGTATGGAAATTACAACCATTTACAGTTTTAAGTCGTCTCGATTTTGAAATCGATTTCCATCACATACCTGATAGTTATGACTTTCTTTTTTACACACAGAAAAAAGATTGGTAACAATTCGCTTGATACGTTAAAAATTAAATTACTAATATTTTAAACAACGGGTTTTTTTTATTATTATATTAATTAATTTTTTATAAAATTTTTTTTTGTGCTATTTTCCCGATTTTTTATATAAATCACCGACATTGATTATTGTATTATTATAATTAGTATTATTATAATTACTAATATAATAATTTGATTTTTATTATTAATAATTTATATTAACAGCTAACAAATGATATTTGCTTCTAAATGTTAGTTGTAACACCTCTTAGAAAAGTTAACATGACCGATTTGTGTCTTTACTAAAATCTATTCTATTAAATGGAAGATCCAACTAAATTTATTCAGTACATTACTACTGAAAACCAAATTTTGGAAGTAAGAATCATAAAACTCGATTGTATATTCTGAAATCGAAAAATGTTGACACAATATACTCGTAAATAAAATTTGCACACATTACAAAAATCAAAAATATTTTAGTTTAAAAATAAAAAGATTTATTAAAAGTGGCGAAAAGTTCTCCAATATTGGTAAATGGTAAGTTCAAAATTATTTTAGAGAGACATTTATATACAAAAATAATTTTATAATATTTAATTTATTTCGCAGCGCAAAATGTGCGGTATGGGATAGCAAGTTGAAGAAACTATGTGGAAAAGAAGAAATCATGATGTAAAGGAAGAAGAAAGCTACATTCAATGGTTCGAATCATGAAATTTGTAATGTATAATCTTATTCCTATAATTTATTATTTAAATAAAAGTAAATATTAAAAAATTATTTTGTTTTGTTTAATTCACAATAATATTTTATAATCACCCAAGAATCATTTTTTAAAATAGTTGTGACTGCTATATTTATTCAGTTATTACAACCGAATTCAAGATAATACACACAACCGACAAAATTCGATTGGCAACAAATTCGGTTCTTATAACGAATTTGTTTTCTCTGTGTAGTTTACAGCTGAAATATTACTAAAAAGTCATACTTTAAATAGATGGAAAGAGCATTTAAAAGGACCACAGAGAACGTGGCATTGGCATTGAGATATCTTTAGTCGTTCATGAGATACCGAATTATGTCCAAGATAAATCGTTTTTAAACCGCTGTGCGATATCACGTGAACGAAAGAGTACCAATTTACCAAAAAGGTTACAGAAAAAAAGGCATCGCCTGATTCGTAACATGTATCATATATATTATTTTTACAGCAGTTATTTTGTCGGTTGCAAACATCTCCCATACCACTGCATCAAATTTAATGAATGATATCTCATTTTATAGCTTATTTCTAACACTAATGACGAAAAATAATTAGAAATTGAAAAATTAATATTTTCATTGATAAAAATTATATTTTATATAGAACTGCAAGATAATACAATGATTATATGTTTTTGTTCAAGTGTGGTAATACAGGGTCGCTTAATAGTAATGCAGTTCTACATACTGTGTATGTATGTAGTAAATATGTATGATATATTATGATTTCTAATATTTTTATGCCTTTAATAAAATATATTTAAGTTACTAAAATTTTTATTAATTATTTTCATTTTATCTAACAAAAATGACAACTAATGCTGCGAAATATTCGCGCGGGTCATCTAGTGTTTATTTAGTTAAGAGTCGTATTTTCGTTGTTCTTGAAATTTGTGTCTACTTCGTTTGTTTTCGTTACTTTTGTGAAATTTTAATTTTAGAATTTTCATGGTAAATTTTATAATTTTTGAAACATTTTAAAGTATTTTCTTAAATATAATCTTTCTGTTTGTGGCATCGTTCAATTCCCAAGCAAAATTCTTAGTCGAGAATTTTTTTTCTTTTTCAAGAAGTTTGGATTTTTTTTTTACATAAATGGGAAATTTATCTGAAATCATTTAAAGTTCGCCGTTCTTAAATTCTTCAAAATGTTTGTGTTCTAATAATAAACATATTTGTGCTATTCTCTCCAAATAGCAAAATTTTCGAAACGATTGTCTGATCCATTGCCGTGCTTAAATTTTCTCTAGCTCATCTAGCGACTTGGCAAAGTTCTCCGCACACGGACGGGCAGACGAACATCGCTCAGTCAACTTCGCTGTGCATAAGAACTCAGAATATGTATACGAGTACTTTTCCACCTGTGGTGACTTCCATAGCTGCCGAAAATTTAAGTTTAGTTTTACTATGGCAAGTCCTAAACCTAACTAAATAAATAAAAAAAATTAAACATCACAAAACTTTCCTATATAATTTTTTTACAGGCCTCAGACAGCACTTAACTTTATCGATTACAATATTTCACATTAAAGGTCATGAGGAGAAATATAATATGAATATTGCTTCGTTTTCTTTTACATGAATAATGTTCAATTTTTAAGTGGGACATCACCTTAAAAATACTCAGAAAAAAAAATTATTCTCTATTATTTTTTCTATATATGAAAAAAGTCAATTTCATTTTCGACCAAATTTGTAATATAATGTTGTTTTAACCAGGTCATAAAAGGGCTTTGTGTTAAAGTCATAGATGTTCTAGCATCGACCGGCAAATACAACTTACAAATACCCTAAGATGGATATATAAAAAGTTGTTATATTAAAAAAAATAAAGCAAAGATACCAGTACCTCCTCGTTTTGAAAATCCATGTTAGGAATAAGTTTCATTGTCAACTTAGCACCCTTTAATCCTCTCATAATGTAGGATACTAAACAATCAACAAAAAGAACAAATGCCTTTGTATTTATTCTAATGTCATCTAATATTGGTATAAAATTCATGTTGAATTGTTGTTGTATGGCTCTGCCACGAGTACTTAGTACTAGTAACAAGAACTTCCATTAAAAATAAAAAACGAAACAAATATCCAAGAAGTGAACCAACAAAATACACGTTACACTTTTGTTGCTTTGACCTAGAATTACCGTCAAGTTGAAGTCCATTATTGTGTGTCTTGCTTTCAAAGGCATTTTGCCAAATGTGGTTTGAAGTTGAAAATAAATTATGAATTGTTTGCAACAAATTACCCGGCAAATGAAGGCGCTATTAAGTTTTCCCATTTTATCAATAATTTATAGAAAAGAGAAAAAATAGAATATTTAGGTTTGTATGTTGCACTATGACACATTTTATTTAATGGTGTTCATAATTTGTACAAATTGCGCCTTAAATGGAATGACATGGTACACTTGGTTTGGCTTTAATATGTAGAAGAATTTAACCAAAAACTTTAGGTAAAGTGATTAAAAACTGGATTTGGAAAAAAAGGTCTGTGATAGTTTATTAATAATTTTTCAAATTTATTTTGTAATCAAATAATGTGATTAGTGTATTGCTACTTTTATGGAGAAAACCACAAATTTAAATAAAACTTCGATAAAATGTTGTAATTGACATAAAAATTAAATTTCAAAAAAAGTTTGACTTAAATTCTCCACGGGTAATATATCATTATTGTGCCAGACTCGATATTTTTAAACATGAAGATTCAAATATTATGGATTCAAAGATAAGCAAGTTAATGTTCATTAAGCCAAGTTTTCTATTTCTTATTTTTTTATATCTTTCAGTAATTCTATCTCAATATTTTCATGTGACTGCTGTGCGAACTATGTAAAAGACACTTGTACAAGTTTTTAATTCAGTATTTAAAAATCAGCATTTCCAGAAACTCGGCATGAAAATACACACACTGGCAGGTGGTTGTTGAATATGAAATAAAAGTTTTAATCAGAGTACCGAAATGCTGTCTCACTTCTCACACACTTGTGAGCAGAGAAACATTTTAGTTTTAATTGCGTCTTTTTATAAATGTGTGAGAAGTTAGAATTTATTTGGTTTTTTCATTTATGAATGTGATGATTTATTTTTTTCTTCTTTCTTTTCAAAAGTGAAAAATGAGAAAATATTATTTTCACGAAAGTGTTCATTTATGAGAAATTTTAATTTGGATCATTTTTTATTAGTGAAAATTTTTTCAAAAAGCGATCGCGTTTGTGTATATTCGCACATTTTCTTTTATGTTCTTCTGCTGGCGTATGTATAGTTATACGCGTATATTACAAATTGTTTTTTTTTTATATCCTTCATCACTAAAAGTGGAAAATGGTATATAATAAGTTTCTCATTCCGTGTGTAATTTCTACAATATCTATTTCCGACCCCAACAAGTTTATTTATTCTGACTTTTAATGCATAGCGAAGTCGATTGAGCGATGTCCGTCTGTACGTCCGTGTTAGCGTTATTGATTTCACAAAAAAATAAATATGCTAATCGATCAGATATAGTCTCGAAAGAGGTGCTAGTGGAAATCAGCATGATGGGTCCAGGTCTTTCGAGGCAGCAGGCAAAACACCACGCCTGCCTCTAAGTTTTCATATCATTTAGAAAAATAAAATAACTACAATCAAAAAATAAAGAAATGGGGCAATAGAAAATTAAAAAATAAGAATAAAATATTAAGTGAGGAAATTGGCGCTCACTCATATTTTCCGCGTTACGGGGCTCTGAAATTTTCAAAAATTTGGAAATATCAATATGGGTATCATTTTAAAGCTTTTGAAGAAATCTTTAAGGAAATACCAACATTTTTCAATAATGCTTACCCCATTAAGACCCGATATCATTTTTATGAAAAATTATAAATATGCAGTATAAGAATACTTTTTGTTGTTCACTCTTACACATATGAATGCTTAAAAAGGAAATCTCATTTATGAAAAATATCATAAATGATTATAATCGAATGTTCATAAATAAAAAATTTTGAATTGTGGTTTGAATACTGAATTCTTTATGTTTTAATTGTCTATTTACAGCCGCTCAAAAGATAAGTCTATATACATTAAATAACATCACCTATGGGGACACCCTCTAATATATCTAATACATTAATTTATATTTTATATTTGGTGTTTAACAGCGTATATACAATACACAAACTTTAAAAATTGACAAGATAAAGTAACATAGTCAAACTAAGTTGACTATGGGGAAAACCTTTAACTTTAAATTTTATTTTCATGATAAATGTCATTATGTAATATATTTTAAATAGTATCATCGATGAGTTCACTCTTTAATTTCCAATTTTAAATGTATATAGTTGTTGTTATAGCGAACTCAATAGTTCGTTTGTTCTGTGTAATTTAGATTCCCTATAAGGGCACCCAATTTTAAATGTTTATAGTTGTTGTAAAACTGCACATAGTAATACATGTTCTGGGGAAATTTTAGATTTGTTTATTAAACTGTTCCAATGATTTGGCCATAAGCGTCAAATTACATCAGCTATAGGGACACCCTTAAATTTTTTGATACTCGTAATTGTTATACACTTTTCTTAAAGTGTCAACCTAAAATGGTTTAATAGATAAGGCTTTATAAATAAAATAACATTACCTATGAGCGCACCCTTTAATTTTCAATTTCAAATATCGAATTTTAACTATCTGTTTATGTATATAGGTTTAAAAGATAATGCCATCTACATCAAAGTTCATCACTATAGGGAAACCCTTTAATTTTTAATTTTAAATATTTTTACTAGTTGGTATAATGGACTTACACATTCTGTATAATTTTAAAGTGTGTGATTCAAAATATCATCACCTTTATATTACCACCCTTTAATATTTAAGCTCATTTACTTCTCTTTTTCTAAAATACAGTGATACCATTTATCTTAAGATTTTTTATTGGTGTCCGCTACGTTTAAACAGACATGTAAAGATCATGTGCGTTAAATGAGGGCACCCTTAAATTTTTTTAAATGTGACTGATCTGGGGTGGAATCGTTACATCCGTGAACGTACAACACGTATCGTAAAAATACGTTTTTCGGATTATGACATACGTTAACGTATGGTTATTACCAATAACGCAGATTATAACAGACGTAATCGTATTCATGAACGTACATTTTTGACGAACTGTCATACGTTAACAAAACTTAGTTCGAATAAGATGAAAAATGCAACAAATTCGCTAAAAAAAACAGTGCGAATTAAACAAATTTAATTTTAATTAATGATAAAGTTATTATTACAATAAGTTAAATCTAAGATTCATGAATGAACACAAAAATTTGGCAAAAAACATGCTTCCTAATTGGGCATATTATAATCTACTGCTTACAGACTATGGGATGAGCTTTCCAAGTGTATGAACGCACTTGTACCACCAGTTAATGATTTAAAAATTTTAAAATAGGAAATTCGCAATTTATATTTTTGCAAGAAAATATTTATATTTATAATTTTGTGCTTAAGGCTGATCAAAAATAGGTATCAAAAAAAGAAAAAAGTTTTTTTTTAATTGAAAACCCAGAATTAAGGAGGCCTTTATGAAGAAAAGCTGCTTGTGCCAAGTGAAGAAGCGTTAATTGAAGCAGCAGTCCTGTAATCGAGCGCTATAGGCAAAACATCGGTTTTGACCTTTGGAAACAACAAAATTTGAAAAACTGACCAGCCTAAATACTCTTTTTTTAGCTCCAGAATTTTTTAATTTCAAAACTATTGTGAATCATTCAAAAAATTACGATCCGTTTATAATCGTATGTCATAATGCCATTTAGTTCATACGATTAACGTATCACGTAATTTTTTTTCGTACGATTGTCGATACGAACACGGATGTAACGATTCCACCCCTGTTTTTAGTTAAGAAAATCAAAATTGATTCAGAAATGCCTGAGTTTTGAAAGCACAAACATTAAAAATATCCCCTTTTTTGAAGTCAGTCAAAAAAAGGAAACCTATTGAACGTAGAGTCCTTTTCTTCAGACTTTTAATAAATTATTATATATAAATATATGTATGTATGTGCTAATATCTTAGATCTACTTATGTTAAAATTGTGAATTTAGTTTTATATTACCACAACAACTATTTTTGGAATTTTCTCATGCTATTTTCCCATGCTCAATGACGAATATTGTCTCATACAAATTATTAGCTGATAAATATTTAAAACTTAAAGTATGTTGTATAATTTCTTTCACTAGCTGCAGTAATTTAAAGCAATGAATTCATATTGTAATAAGAAAGTGATTAGTAAAAGAGATTAATAAAAATAAAAAATTTGTCACTGATAAATATATTATTTATTTATTTATTTATTTATTTTTATTTTCTATTTTTCTACTTATTTTGAGGACAGAATTATATTTCAAATTACATAAGTTAAGGACTTCAGCAAAGAAGAATAGATTATGGGGCGATTAATACAATTATGTTCTCAGTTTTCTGATTATGAGTTCTAGTTTAAGAGATGGGTCATTAAAATTAAAATAAAGGCATTCAACCCCATGTTTTGCCATTACAGTTCATTACTTGTAGTGCGCAGATCCAGTTTAGTTGTTTCACTTTATTTACATTGAATTTTATTTTTATTTATTTTATTTACAATTATCGATAGTTGGTTCCGTTTCTAACAGTATATATTTAAACGTCTATTTTTTACTTAACTTTTATCTGGCACCTTATTCTTTTATTGTTACTTTTCTCACTAAATACAGAAACTATTGAATCTATTGTTCTAATATGCAACCTTTGCCAACTTATCTACCGCAGCTAATCGAATTTTTTTTTTAATTTACAGACTCCGGAAAGTTTGAGTTTATGTACAGTGGCTCACAGCTTATTTCAACCACACTTTTTAAAAAAGAAAAAGTCGATATAGCTTTTGAATAAAACAAAATATTGGAAAAATTCGAGTAGGAATTAATAAAACACTTTCTTATCTTCACAACAAATATATTTTTTAGTTTAAAATTAACCTATTTATAAACATAAAAACTAAAAATAAGACAACGTAGGTATTTCCGTAGTCACAGCTTATTTCAACCAGCTTATTGTTAGACCTGTTTAGTTGACATCACTTACTGTGTAACGGTAAATTTCCAATAATTATTGTTTGAAGTTATGTTTTTAATTATTTAGATAAAATTTTAGTGTGATTTTTATAGCTGGTTGATTCAGAGACACATTTTCAAATAATGGGACGACGTACTACAATTGAAGAAAGAGAATTAGTTATTCGCCACTATAAAGATGGCCACTCTCGTCGAAAAATTGCTGAAATGGTTTGTTTAAGTGATTCGACAGTGCAGAGCATTATTTATAGATTCAGGCACGAAAACAGAGTAGTCGATAAAGGCAGAAAAGCTCCAAACAAAATTTTTAATGAAGCAGATGTGAGAAAGATAAAGAAAAACCCGAAGCTATCCGCTCCAAAATTAGCTGCAGAAGTTAAAAATGACTTGGGCAAAACTTGCAGTGCAGAAACAATTCGCCGTGTCCTAAGAAGTCATGACTTTAACGGCAGAGTAGCCCGAAAAAAACCATTTATAAATAAAAAGAATCAAGCAGCACGACTAAAATTCGCCAAAGATCACATTACCAAAGACTTAAGATTTTGGGACCGTGTGATTTTTGCGGATGAATCAAAATTTAACATCTTCGGCTCTGATGGTCAAACTTACGTATTGCGTAAACCAAATACAGAGCTGCAAAATAAAAATTTAAAACCTACAATAAAACATGGTGGAGGAAGCGTTATGGTATGGGCCTGCATGTCTTCAGATGGGGTTGGAAACTTGCAGTTTATTGAAAATACAATGGACAAGAACCTATACCTCAACATCCTAAAAGCCAACCTACTGCAAAGTGCCGAAAAACTAGGTATTAAAGACGAGTTTCGCTTCTATCAGGACAATGACCCAAAACACAAATCAGGTATTGTCCAGACTTGGCTAATTTGGAACTGTCCCCACTTGATGCAACCGCCGGCGCAATCACCTGATCTAAATGTCATTGAAAATTTATGGGCAATATTAGACCAAAACATCCGTCAACATCAGATCTCTAACCGGAAAGACTTAATAACAGCACTAAAGGAAGAATGGTCGAAAATAACTCCCGAAACGACACGAAAATTAGTGAATTCTATGCAAAGTAGACTAAAGGCTGTAATTGATCAAAAGGGAGGACACACCAAATTTTAAAATTAAAAAAAGAAAAAAACAAATAGTTAAATTTTAGTTTTTTTTTACTGGTTGAAATAAGCTGTGACTACGGAAATACCTACGTTGTCTTATTTTTAGTTTTTATGTTTATAAATAGGTTAATTTTAAACTAAAAAATATACTTGTTGTGAAGAAAAGAAAGTGTTTTATTAAATCCTACTTCAATTTTTCCAATATATTGTTTCATTCAAAAGTAAAATCGACTTATTCTTTTTTAAAGAGGGTGGTTGAAATAAGCTGTGAGCCACTGTATATCTATTACTTGCTTTCGTGGCTACTCAACAAGAATTATTTTTCTATATATTCGTAGCGGTAATGGGAGTTGAACTTATGATTCTTGATATTTCTGTTCTATTTAGACATATTAGTGGTGAAAGAAACCACTTACTCAACTGTATTCCTCTTAAGCTACAACCGCTTAGATTTACGTTAAAAACTATGTGCTCCAGGCTCTCAGCCAGTTTATTAAAGATATTACGAGCAAAATTCAATATGAACAGCAAAAATAAGACAAAACATTGAATGTGTGAAAGAGTTATTTTTCTTTTTAAGAATTTCCCGTAAAATGTAAACCGGTATACAAAATATGTTATACTTAGAATTTCATTATACATCAATCACTATACTTCAGGTGCAAGGTATTAAATTAGAGATCATTGGATAGTACCCAACTTCAAAACTTAAGATCAGCTACTCCTCTCCTGCACTCATGTCAAATGTGTCAACTAAATATATTGTGCGCATAGAAAGAAAAAAGCTGTAAATTTAAAGCTTTTAAATTGCACGTGTGTTGTGACTTTATAAGTCACGAACGGTTAACCCGTTTCAGATTAAATTCTTGGCGAATTCTTGCACGAATTCGGAAGAAGCGTTCGTGAGTTATGACTAAGGCGCGTATTTACGACTGCACCGATTAAAAAAAATTTAAACAGAGATATGTATAAGTTCCAAGAGGAAATGCTTATTTAGAAAATAAGGAACAGGAGGGGTAAGTGGGAAGATAAAAAATTGCCGGAAACGATTTTACTAAAAAGCAATTTTAAGAATATTTGATAAGGTCCAATAGGCAGAAGAAAATATATTATGATTTCCATACTAGTTGACTAAAAAACTTGCTTGGAAGAGTAGCGTAGTATAATTAACTTCATTAGGGTTGCGAAGCGCCCCACAAAAAGCTAGTAATAGTATAATTGCTTTTGTTTTATAATTTCAGGACGTTTTTCAATCAGTCCTGGTCTTGTAATTGTACATCATGTTCATTTTGTACATATAGTCATTTTTAGAGGTAGAAGTTGAAATCCAAAAAATTTCGGTTTTTCAAGTTTCCATTCTTTTCCATTTCTCGCAACAATAACCAAATTTAGATTGATTATTCTACTTAACAGTTATATAGCCGAATTTAATTGAAAAGAGAAAAACTTTAGCAAAAAATTCCAGCAGTATCATATCAGAAACATCTAAAACAACAAATAAAGTGAATTTGATGTACTTTATTTCTTTTGAAGCGAAATGAAGCTCTCAAATAATTTTGTAACAACATCAACAATTTTATGCACTTTCAACACCATAAATTTCAATTACACTTTATAGCACTTTTACTGTTAAAATCTATGAAAATTTTGATGCCATGTTGTACAACGAGGATGTATATATGTATGTTTCTCAACTAGTAGATACAATGGGATGAAATTAAAGTAAATATGTATGTACGTATAAAATCATGAACAAAACAAAAAAAAAAGAGAGAAAAATCGAAGCAAACGGAACAACATGAGTTGCAAACTAAAGAAACCAACAGTGGGAGCCAATAAAGAATCTATTGATTTATTATTGTTGTTTTCATGATGTGTGGACGTTGTATGATCAAATATTTCATGTATATTTCTTTTGTATTTTATTAAGGTTGTTAAAACTGCATACTACACTCGTACATACACATCAGTATTATGCACAGACTTATATATTTGTTGCTACAAGTTGACCTCGCAAATTAGTGCGTTTATGTTTTTGGTGCTTTTGATTTTTTACCGATACTGGGTCATCGTACAAAACTTAAAGAGAAAATTTCATAAATACTTTTTAGTAAAAAAGAAGATATAAAAAACAAAATAAGAAAAAATTTTCCATGTTTGACAGTCTACAAATAATGGCAGTTGTCCGTATAACTACAGGCGAGTGCATACACCAGCTTGACATGAACTATAAGTATGATGAAAAAAGACTCCCAAAGATAAAAGAAGACATTAATCGATCATTGGGAAACCGTAAGTACACTTGGAAAAAATAAACGGAACAAAAAGTTTCCTTTTAAAATATTCTAGGTTTTTTCTAAAAAATTATTTTTTTAAGCTGAACAAGTTCTGACGAGACTTAATCCAATCCAATGGTCTGTTATTTACTCAGCGTGGGCTTAAAAAAATAACGAAGCCTCTGTAACTCTGGCGAAGCTCAAAGTATTCAATGTTACTGTTTTGAAAGTATGCCCCTTCATCCTCGCAACCGTCTATACCACAATCCGCTAACGCTTCGGCAAGACTTGAACTCAAGATATTCTGCTTTACCAATCAGGTCCAATTCTGCCAAGAGTGTCACACGCTGTTGATTTGTTATTACTAAGCTTTCTACTAGTTCTTTGTTGAGGTGTGTACCACGATTTCCAAGCGCCTAAACCATCTCGTCGGCGGTTTTAGTACACAGGTGCATCTTTGGAAACCTTTATCACATGTGGTTCCGTTTAAATGTAAAGGTGTTTTGAAGGAGGTTTAAGGTTAATTTTTCCTAATTTTATAAATAATACATCTCTACCACTCATTAGCATGTATTTTTCTTTGTAATCATGGATTTGATTGGATTTGAACTCATGACTTGTAATCTTCTGACTAACAAAAATTAGAGGCCACAGCCAACACAACCATCACGGCTATTTAAATTGGCTAAGTTTTCTTTTAAAATTTTAGAGGAAGTTTATATTACTTTTTGTTTTATAAAAAAAATCATACCATTCCGGAATTGCCATTTTCATTTGACAATCATCGTAATACACTAGATGGATCATAAGTCTTAAAATGAATAAATTAAAAAATATTAATAAACATTGTATTTGAAAGAAGAACATTTACAAACACTTCACATCACCTATAAAAGAGTGTGTTCTCAGCTTTGGAATCGAAAAATGGAGCTTATGTCTTACTATGTTTAATTAATTTTTTTCTCAGTGTAACGAAAAATACTCCAAGAACTTCAAGTAAATTGTAAAAATTTGTTACACTGAACTTTTGCCTTCAATTGCTGACACTGCATTGCACACACTGCACATTGAGAAGGAATTTCAATAGTCCGTGTGTAAGTCAGGCAATGTCATGCCGAAACTCACACACACACACAACTTCATGCCATAAGTTATTTAATGTGAAATATTTTAGAAAGTCATTCTTGATTTGACACGGAAAATCAATCATGTCAATATTGAGTAAGATGTGTTGGTTGACAAGAGTATTTATTTTGTTTGTGTTTCTTAAAAAAAAAAAAAAAGTTGTCGGAACATTACGAAAACGTACTTACTTATGTGTGTAAGAATCTTCTTTCATTGTATTATTATACTCCATATATTGTTACGGAAACTTTTTGAAGGCATTATTTATTTATAAGAACAATAATTTATTTCTATACATTAGACTTTAATTTTTGCAATTTTGTTGTTTTTCCTTATCATTATTATTCTTCCATATTCTTCTTTAACAACTTGTTTAACGTTTATAAAATTGATGCATATTTTACCCAACTGCTTAGCATTAGAAACTAAAAGAATACGCAAAATAATTTATAATTTAATGTCAAATACATTACTGCCATTGTATTATTAAATGCAATTTGGATTCCTAATATATGAAAAGTTAAATTTACACTCCCGATCAAAATAATAAAACCACTTAAATTTTTGTTTTCGAAGATCTTTCTATAAGGCCATTGCCGGAAAATTGGATTAATCATAAAACTATGGGAAAATTACAAAAGGATTTCAACCTCTTTACTCCACACGTCAAATCGTCAAATTTTAAGCACCAAAAATCAGGCAATAATCAAGGCTAAAAAAAAAACATTGCAAGCTATGAATACTTTAGATTTAAAAAGGCGGAAAATTAGGCACTAAATAATGATCGCAAAAAATCGATTACAATTTGCTGGGGAGCATATGACATTGGACATTCAAATAAGAACTCATGTTAATGATTGACAGAGTCTGGTTTTCAGTGATGAAAAAAATTAATACCCCTATTACGGCTTACAACTCAACTCCTCTTGAAATTTGGTATTATCAATTACAACTCAACCTGTCAAAAAATTGTTAGTTGAAATTACATTGTGTTTCAACTTTGTTATGGCATCACCATTTACAAGTCTCTGTTAGTGCGGTTGATAAAAGTATCTTAAAATTACAACTCGTAAGCAGCAGTGGTTTCAAATTAAATTAATTGAAAAAATGGATAGAAAGTAACTTTTTTTAATATGTCTTCAAATACTTTATTATCCACAGATTTCGAAAAAATTTACAGAAAAAACAAGTAAGAGTGCTATAGTGGGATTTGCCGAATCTTATACAGCCTTCACCATCTATGTAAATCTAGTTTAGTGAAGTAACTCCAAGTAAAAAAGCAAATATTGGGGTGACAGAGAATAAAACAAAAAAAAAATTGGTACTGCATATACATGTATAATTTTGCATAAAAATGACATCGGTTCTTAATGGGTTAAGCATTTTTAATAAAATTTAGTATTTCCTTAAAGATCTCTTTCAAAACTTGAAAATGATACCCATATTGATATTTTAAAAAATTAGCAAATTTCAGAGCCCCGTAACTCGGAAAATATGGGCGAGCGCTAATTTTTTTACTCAATATTATGTACTTATTTTTTAATTCTCTATTTTTTGGATTGAAGTTACTTTATTGTTCAAAATGAAATGAAAAAATTAGAGGTAGGCGTTGTGTTTTGCCTGCTGCCTCGAAGAAAATGGTCCGATCATGCTGATTTCCATCAGCACCGCTTTCGACACTATATCTGATCGATTGACATATTTTTTTTTTTTTGTGCCGAGGCAAACTTTATTTCAACACTAACAAGGAAGGACAGTCGGACAAATGGACATCGCTCAATCGACTTCGCTATGCATAAGAAGTCAGAATATATGTACTTTTTGGGGTCGGAAATGAATATTGTAGAAATTATACACGGAATGACAAACTTAAATATACTCTTTTTCCACTTTTTGTGGTAAAGGGTATAATAAAGTAACAACAAAAAAACAGTTTGAAAAACTGTGAATAATGTATGGCACGCGCAGATAAAAGGCATCAAAATCTGCTTTTTATTACTGCAATTGCTCGCTCTACATTATTTCGGCCCTTCGAGTGTATTGTATTAAAGCGTGGTTGTAGTGAACCAGCTTCTATCATGCTGAAATATGTCATCAAAAAAGTGTTACGAAGGTAGCCAGTGTCACCTTTAAGAAACTAGTCATATAATTTTTTTTATTTTAATAATTATAAAAACCGGCTTTACCTAGAATTTTTTTTTCTTGAGCATTCCCTTCCAAATAAGTTTTTAAGCTACTTAAATTAAAAATCAAAGAGTCTTGATTTGCCCCGGGGTGTCTCTTGTCGACATATTGCACGTGCATTATGTAATTTCTCATCTAAATTAATCATAACGCAAATTTTTAACTTATAAATAAAAATGTATAGGTATGATACTTACAATGATAACATTAGGGCTATAGTATCCTTCCCGATTAAGATAAAGATGTTGAATATCTTTAGCGGAGAAACAATTTGTACATGTGAACCGTCGATACAGCCCAAAGTACCGGGAAAACCACTTTTTGTAAAATATCAAGCCTTCGACGCCTTGTTTTCTTCTTCACTCATTTCCGCTTTAATCCAATTATACATATGCGGTATATGTTCTAATCTATATTACCTAATACTTCCTTTAAATCAACTGACATAGTCGATTGTGCAAAACCTACATTGAAATCGTGTCCACTATTTGGCAACACTGGCAGCTACCATCTGCAAGAAATCTAAGTGTAGTACACAATTTCAATATCGGTACGAGGGCTGCTATATATGTATTTCTGGCCTGGCAACACTGAGTGCTGCCAAGTGCAATCTGACATTTCCATTGGAAAGTTTGTCATTTTTAAGCATAATCGTACTCAAAACGTTTTGACGTACGACCATCATCTGTGTTGTTTACAGTGACTTGAAAAAATTAATATAGAAAAAAAATGGAATTAACTCGTGAACATTTTCGTGCCATCATTTTTCACAACTTTCGACGTGGATTATCACGACAAGAGTGAATTGATGAACTTAAATTTTTGTATGGCGATGAAGCACCATCCTATAGCACTGTGAAAAATTGGTATAATGAATTTAATCGTGGCCGAAGCTCGCTCAAAAACGAATTCCGTGAAGGTCATCCAAAAACGGCTGTTGTGCCAGAGAACATTGATGCCGTGCGTGAACTCATAATGCAAGATCGACATGCGACATACCGAGAGATAGAGACATCCTTGGACATTTTTTCCACCAGCATACATTCGATACTGCATGAACACCTGGCCGTAAAAAAGGTTTGTTCTCGTTGGATCCCGCACAATTTTAAAGTCGCTCAAAAAAGCCTCGTGTCGATTGGTGCAAAGAAATGTTGCAAAAATACGATTGCGGTGCTTCAAAAGACGTTTATAAGATCGTCACTGGTGACGAATCATGGATCTATGCGTATGAGCCCGAATCGAAACAACAATCGACCGTGTGGGTCTTCAAAGACGAGCAAAATCCAACGAAAGTTGTTCGTGGAAGAAGCACTTCGAAGCAAATGGTTGCCTGTTTCTTCGGCAAAACTGGTCATGTGGCGACTGTTCCGCTTGAGCAACGTAGGACGGTCACTTCTGAGTGGTACACTACAATTTGTTTGCCTGAAGTCATCGGAGAAATTCGAAAAACCAATAAGAGAAGACGAATCATTGTTCACCATGACAATGCGTGCTCTCACACATCGGCTCAAACCAGAGCGTTTTTGACCGACCAAAACGTCGAATTAATGAGTCATCCGCCGTACAGCCCTGACTTGGTACCTAAGGACTTCTTCTTGTTTCCGCACATCAAGAAAAAAATGCGTGGTCAACAATTTTCGTCGCCAGAAGAAGCTGTTGAAGTGTTCAAAAACCATGTTTTAGAGGTGTCTCAATCGGAGTGGAAAAAGTGCTTGGACAACTGGTTTGAGCGCATGCAAAAGTGTATAAATCATGCTGGAGAATACTTTGAAATACAATAAAGCTATTTTTGAATATAAATATTCGCATTTTCACTATTAGGCTACAAATATATATAGAAGCCCTCGTAGTATAGCTGCCACACGCACAAAATTATTTAAATTGTCTTTTATAGCATCCAGTAAATAGCAAAACGCTTCTTTGCTTACTCAAAAATAGCTAATAAATCTATTAAAATTACATAAATATTGTATTCATTATTCATTTTAAACTTATTTATTTTTTTTTTTTTTTTTACTTTGCACTAGAGAATTACACTCGTCATAAATTTCTCTCCTTACACGTAGAAAATCTACATTAGCGTCTTTAGACTCTGTATAAAATAATATCGATACTTATGCCCATTTTAAATAATTTTAATTAAAAAAAGCACACAAAACACTTTTTTTTTTGCTATCAAATAAAATTTATTCTGTCAATCTTTATACGTTTAGTTTGTAACGCCGTTACAATTACAAACAAAATGCAGTTGTATTATATAAACTAAATAAGAGTTTCGTTGCACGAAAGCTGAGCTGTGTTTTAGACAACCAAACTGAGTTGAGTTGTAAACCGTAATAAGGGTAAAAGTTTAGTTCCGATACGGCATCACTGCAGAGGTGGTTGCGTTACTGCCATCCCTAAATTAGCGCGTAATAGCATGTTTACACGGCAAAATGAAGCACTTGCTTCGCTCTCTGAATCATGATTGCGAAGCATGCCGTTTCCACGACACATACTACATGCTTCGCACTGACTTCTGTTCCAAAATTTTATTTTTCGTTTAAATTTTTATGTTTGTAATTAATGAAATTTTAAATTATAATATAATTATTTGTTTTTATATTAACAAATATTCACACATCAATTTTAATATTGGTTTACTTTTTTTTGTTTACATTTATATACAGCTAGTTCAGATTAACTTGCGATAAAAATTAGGGAAGACAGAAATTTTGCAGATTCAAGCTGAATCGTCTCAAACCAAAATGCTTCGCTCTCAAGATTTTATATGGCGAAGCACGTTGATTTGAGCTGTGAATCATGAATGAGAGAGCGAAGCAAGAATATTGGGCTCCGTGGAAACATAGTATAAGACTCAAGCAATGTAATTCATAGGTTTTGCTCTGGAATGTCATCGTTAAAAAAGAGCGTCAACTTTGTGTCTTTAGCAGTAATGTTAACTCATTTTATTTTATAAAACCCGCTGTATAAGAATAAAGAAGATATAAAACCAACTTTACTTCCTAACGCACTGTGAAAATTGGATTTTCCAATTGCTAAGCGTTGACGTCGTGCTATTTAGGGATGCTTCATACATTTTGTATGTACATGAAAAATTTGACAGATATCTTGCGCTTTATGCGCTAATTTAAGGATGGCAGTTATTGTCTGGAGTGCTGTAACATATTGCGGCACAAACGATTTATAATTTTATTGTGCAATAATTACTGGGGAAAGTAAAATAATAAGACTTCGCTACAATCGTCACTCCGTTAAGTAAATGATTTTTTTATGTTGAGCACATGGATTTTGTATTATGTTCCCAGAGTTGTAAAGGAATTTGTTTCGAACCAAAATGTTCTTTTCCTTAATCAACGCATATGGAGGGGAGGACACTTACTCAAGCCATTAAGGATTACTGGAATGGAATTTTTTGTATTATTTGAAGTCATTTTATGATTCAATAAAAAAACCTAAATAAATAAAGTTGCCAGCACTTATCAATAAAATGTGTAAAATATTTTTAAAACAAAAATACTATTAATGGAAATTTCTTAAAAAAAAATTATAGTACAACACAAATATAATGTTTATAAAAAATAGTTTTAAAAAGACCCTTGAAGATATAATGCTTTTAGCAGAAAAAAAAACAGTTTAAAAATTTTGTTACAATATCTCTGGTTACATTACACAAGAACTGGCAAAAAATTTGAAATAGTCTTTTATTTTAAGCATAATTAAACATGTAAAAAACGTTTTATTTAACAGATAATTAATTTAAGTAAAAAAGCAAAAAAAATTTTCCTAAACAAAAATTAAATTAAACTAAATATTTTTAGCATTTTAGAGAAACCCTATTACAAGTTTGCTTAAATTATAAAGACTTTCTTACTTGGCCACACCCAAATTTGCCCACTTGATACAAGCTGGCGCTTGATTGCACCGCAACATATAAAAAATATACGAAAACATGTGTGGTTGCAATCATAATTAGCAGCAGCAGCCAGTAGACAAGGAGTAACAACAATTCAAACATTAATAAAAATTTATAATTTGAGCAATTTATTTCAAGTTGTTAGCACCCTACTGAGTCATCAATTTGTGCACATACTCTCATTACATTTGAACACACATAAAAAAGGAACTAGAAGTAACAACAAAACGTACAACCAAAATCAATAGTGGGTGGCATTTGTAGACATATGATATGTAAAATATTCTCAAACAACTTTTAACGTTTTCTTTTCTATTATTTGCAAAAGTGACATTCAGTTATAAAACTTTTTGCTTGTTTAAACTTTGAGGCAAATTTATATCTTTTGTTAATGCAGTAGTAACATTTTTATTATGACAACTTTATTGTTGTTGTTTTATCCAAAAGCAAAAAAAAAAGGATAAATATTTTTCAGTTAAATAAAAAAATACTTAAATATGGCAATTGACTCCCTAATTCTTTTATTATATGATATTTTTTTGAATATCATGGTAATAATATAACAAAATAAATACGCAAAATGTAAGTTGGACTCGCATTGTAGGGTTCCGCACCATGAATTTGCCACCTTTCCATTTTTCATTTTATCTTTTTACTATTTATTTATATTGTTACGTTTTTTGACAAGTATCACTGTGGCTCTTTACAAATTCTGTATTCTAACTTTGTGGCCTTATCTGGCTTATATTTCTTCATTCTACGATCTTGTGAATCCTATGGTCTCGTATTTACTAAACATCCGTTATTATTACAAATGTAGCCATCCGGGCTACAATATTGTATTACTCCGGTGAGACATGAACTCATCGATGCCTTATTTAGTAACCTTAACCATCCAAAGACAACTCTACAACGCCTTTTATACAAGCCAATCATCCCCTTGATCTAATAGCCACAACAAACCTCTGCTGTACACTGTTGCTTTGCTGTTACACCCCCCTGCGCTAACGGTTACCGTTCTAACTTTTTCTATAAAGGGCGTCTTGACAATTATCTGTTACTTTTATATTCACCCCTATCGTGAACAAAATGTGAAATTTTTGTTCCCATGAAATTTTCATTCCCCATGAAGGGAAAATTGCTATCGTGAATTTCATGCGAACGTTTGTTCCCGCTATCAATTCGTACTGAATGCAAATTAGAAAGAAGAAAATATAAATAGGGAAAAAAATATTCAAAATTTTTTAAAGTTAAGTGATTTGTGCTATTGTATTGTTGCAAGAGGAGAAGATACTACGACAGAGAACAATTTTATTTCAAGAACGTGACGTGCAACACGCGTAAAAGTCCTTATAGTTACCCTAGACGCAAAAGGTCCAAACAATGGACCAAAGTGGGCTGTGTCAATACGGCTGCCTGCCTAACCTAACCTAGACTTTGCTACTGACCCACTTCAATAAAATAAATTTTTATATCTTTATAAATTTATAACCAATAGATCTCTTTGTTTTGCATCTTGATGAGCATAATGTCAGTCTGCACTGCAGTAACTGATATCGAATCAAAAAATGTGTTATTGATGTAAATTTTCTAAATAAAACATATAAAAACTGGCATAATGTATGCAGTTCCCCAGCAAAATTTAAGTGAACAAATCTAAGGGAAAAGTGAAAAAATTTCGAGGGAAAAAATCAATCATGATAAGGGGAATTTTTGTTTACGTGAAAAATTGTTCACGTGAAAAATTCACGATTGCAATTTGGGGAAAAGGGAAAAAATTTCGAGTGAAAATATATTCATGATAGGGGTGATTAAATTAGACGTTTGCACTAAATTATCTGCCATGACTTCAAATAATAATTGCCTTTTGCTACTCGTGAGGTTTGTACTGCTGCTTCTTAATTTTTAATTGCATTATAACAATTATTATTTTCCGTTGTACGTATGTCTGAAGGTGGGCTCGAACTCACGATCTTCTGTTTTACAGCAAGCACCTCTACAAACGCAACCATTGAGGTTGCTCAGCTTTTGTTAGCTAATGCTATAAACACAATCAAAGGCTACCGACCATCGACTACCGACTACAAAAGTAGCTGGCTACAAAAATAGCCAAGTCGCCAGCTACTTAATTCTTTTAACGATCATCGACCACTAACTACAAAAAATAAACATCTGTTTTAACATATGTATTAAAATTAACCAAATCAAAACAAACTTGATTTTTTTAAGTATATTTGTGTAAAAAAAAATTTTAAATGTCTCAAGAAAATTTAATTAACTTTATAAGTACTATTGCTTAAATAGTGGACATAACGACTTCAGTGTATGAAGTGTCCACGTCCATATTTGCATGTAAATTAAACTAAACATTTACATTAAACAATATAATAAATACATATAAACAATAAAACTGACTATTATATACTTACCAATTTCAATAAAAAATCCGAAAAATAAATATATATGAAACAAATTAGAAATTGATGAAAAAGAACTAAATAAAAAATTTGACAAATAAAAAGTAAATTAAAAATGCGCCAAATAAAAAGTAAATGAAAACTGTAAACAAATGAACAGACGATTATTATTTTTCAATGGTGTCACTATAAAAAATTTTCGCGTTTTTAATAGCGATATTTAATGTATTGCTTTTTTAAAACCACCATTTCATGCATTTATTGTATTGGCAGCACTAATCTAATTTTTGTAGCCAAGAAAAATAGAAATTAGCCTAAGTTGGCTACAAAAGTAGCCGTGTAGTCGGTAGTCGTGTAGCGGCTAAAAGAATTATTCTCATAAGCACGCATGTATTTTTTTTTTTTTGACATCTTGTAGTCGATGGTCGGTGGACATGAGTGTGTTTATAGCATAATTGTGGTATTATTCTATATACTCACCACGCTCATACGGAAACAACAACAGGGGTTGCCAGATCTTATGTTCGTAACAATATGATCAGTTATACTCTGGCAAATCATCATGCACAAATTGACTTTTAAACAATGCTACCAAATTAACTTGATTTACTTTTACATTCAGTCATCTATCAATTGCTTAGCGATGAGATTGATGTTTGGTTTAAAGTATTTATTTATAAACAAAAAACATATGCTGCACTATGGAATAAAGCTCATTCACTATAATCCTAGGGTCGTTTTAAACGTTGATGCCTTTATCGGATCTAATATCTTTATAAATAAATTAGAACCTCGTGCTACGATCGATGGGGATCGTTGAGAATAATGACAAATATGTTCTCAGCATAAAATAAATCTGGATTTCCAATTCTGATCTCCTTTAAATGGGTAATTACAAAAATCGTAATAAATTTGTTTTAAGTATCAAGAAAACTTGATCGGGGAAAGATTTATTATCAACGGGTTGGCGCCACGTGTCGTACGGCAACTGCAAATTTCAACTTATTTCAATCAAAATTTGACGATAGATGATTACTAGGAATGAACGTGTCATTTGGTCTCCAAACTCATGCTAATTGCCTGCTCTCGACCTTAAATACTTAATAAACTCACCCAAGATTGTATGTGCAAAATGCCCTTCGAAAAAAACAACCGCTGTGACCATATGCCCGAAATCTTTTTCAAATCTTTAAGACAAAAAAACATTTTATTGATAATATTTAATTTTTTTTTTTTTTTGTAATTAATTGTTCTACTTTAACAAAAAAAAAAAATTAACAGTATTAAGCTTCTAAGAACAAAAGTGTATGAAGGCCAAATACACATTTCAATATTCAAACAAAAACTTACTAAACGATTTGTGCTTTTATTTTTCTTTAACGCCCTTTTATTATTGGACAAATATGAATGCAGAGAACACTTTATAGTTAATTTTTACGAATTTTATTATTATCTTTAAAAATTTGCTTTCTAATCATATTTAAAAAAATGACAGCAAAACCTATCAATAATGTTTTATCTATTTAATAATATTATTTTCTAGTTTCGCTTGGTGTAATATTTTATATAAAAAGAGACCCATCGCAGTTACCTGCCATAAAGTGATTACAATGTTGAAGTTGTTAACTTTGCTAGTGAGTTTTTTTCTCCTAGCCGAAGCTACTTTGGTCAGTGTACCATTGCACAAAGTTCAGGAATTGAAGCGAAAATCTGATGAATT
This sequence comes from Gymnosoma rotundatum, assembly GCA_916610165.2. Lineage (NCBI taxonomy): Eukaryota > Metazoa > Arthropoda > Insecta > Diptera > Tachinidae > Gymnosoma > Gymnosoma rotundatum. The sequence continues at coordinate 119,530,319 of OU744337.1, read as the reverse complement.
AATAAAGTTGAGAACGAAATATAAAGTGAAAGAAGGATGCACAGTTCACAAGGAGAAGCTTTTCAACTTTTTAGACGATACGTATTATGGAATAATTACTATTGGCACACCACCACAAGAGTTTTTCGTATTGTTTGATACCGGTTCGTCGAATTTGTGGGTACCAACTGTACCATGTGCCGCTGAGAATTTGGTCTGCCAATACCATAATCGCTATAATGGCAATTTGTCATCAACTTACAGATATATTGGTGAACAAATGTCTATCGGTTATGGAACTGGCGCTGCGTCTGGTTACTTAGTGCAAGATACCGTCAATATAGCAGGTTTGGCTATAAAAAATCAAGTATTTGCTGCCGTTACTAATGAGCCTGGAGAAACATTTTTATACGCTCGCTTCGATGGCATCCTGGGTATGGCTTTCCCAAGCATTTCCTCAGATGATGTTGTACCACCCTTCTATAACATGGTCTCGCAAAATGTAATAGAGAATCCAGTTTTCTCCTTTTATTTGGCACGTAATGGTACATCTGCTGAAGGTGGTGTCATGGTTTTGGGCGGAACTGATCCCGATCATTATACCGGTGAAATAACTTACGTTCCTGTTTCCGAAAAAGGTTACTGGCAATTTGAAGTGAAAACTGCCCATATTAAAGACACTAAAGTGTGTGACAACTGTCAGGCTGTCGCAGATACTGGCACTTCTCTAATTGGTGTACCCGACAATATGTATTTAACCATTAATACAGCACTTGGAGCTACTTTCAGTAACACAACTTATGATTTTATGTTCAACTGCTCTACAATAAATCAGTTGCCTGATCTAACTTTCCACATTGGTAGTGGTATATTTACCTTGGAACCCAGTGATTATGTTCTAGTAGATGGTGACCAATGCTCTTCTGCTTTCGAAAATATTGGCATGAATATATGGATCTTAGGTGATATATTCATCGGAAAATATTATACAACATTCGATGTAAAACATAATCGTGTAGGTTTTGCTAAAGCAGTTTAAGTAAAATTATTTATGTCTATAATAAAAAAATACTATGGTAATTAATCAGCATAACATTTATGTCTTTTCCTTTTTATAATTGCAACTGGGTGCCAACAAAAAGATGATACGAGTAAGTACATTACTTAATACATGTTTAGAAAGGAAATACCTAAAATGGTCCTTTAGTTCATTATAAACCAAGATTTCGCTATGAGCTGATTAGGAAAACAAGCGAATCAAACAAAATATTATACACACAATAGTAATTTAAAAAGCCATTTAGAATCTTTTCTTTACGATATATATATATATATTAGATTCTTAACGCGGTATCAGGTTTTATTTCACTAAACACAGTCCACACAACTGAAAGTAATACAAACCGTCCAAGTCGTTAGTTGCAAAAAATTTGAATGATTTGATACAAAAGCAATTTTAACACTTGCTTTGGGGTTGGCTCCTCTAAAATTAGTAATTAATTATTTTATTCAACTCCTCTAAAATTGCATTGTTCAGTTTGTGTTCTATTTGGATTCGAATGCATTTAAGCCAAGTTCTTCTTGCGATATGTCCGAAAATTGAAATTGTATATGTAAGAATAACTTTTCGCAATTAATCAATATATTGAAAAACTTGGATGTTGACTGGTCGTCCTTTTATTTACTTGAAGGTTAGAAAGATGTCTATATTTAAAATTTTAAATTAAAGGGTGTTACATTAGTAGATGCAATTTGATGTATATTGCCAAATTGTTGAACAATTGTAGACAAACGATTGAAATTTACAAAAATTTTGTATTGCTAAGTCCTCTATAAAAACAAGTATATAATTCAAATTGGAAAATTAAAGGGTGTCCCAATGGTTAATCCCGGCTAAAAAAATTAGACATTACCTTGAAAAGTGCTTGCCATATAATGACTTACTTTTGTGGTTGCCATATTTTGTTTCTCGCTTACAAAACACATTACATTAGTTTCCAAAAAAGGAAGTATTAATGGAACTAGTTCTTTTTGTTAAAAGAGACTACCGTACTAAATGTACTCATTATTTCCTACAGTAATTAATGTAATCGATTCTCAGTAATTGATTATAAAAGCCTCATGCCTTGTTAAAATTATTAAGTTGGCAATCTAGTTGGGAAGTACTTCTGCTAAAAATGCTTAATTCCACACTCGATTACCTTTTCAAAAATTTTTTGTTGGGATGCAATTTGATGCATGTAACCAAACTTTTAAGCAGTTATAGATAAACATTTAAAATCTGTTTTGAAGTCGGGTTTTTTTTTTAGCAAGAATCATTAATTATTATTCATTATTAATCACGAGGCTGTTAAAACCTTTCTAGAGTATGAGTATTTAAAAATCCGTGCAGGTTTTTTTAATCGGTGCTTTGTAGTTCGAAAATTTTCCAATCGATATATATATTAAAATAAGTTATCCTATGTTCTTGATTTTATAACTCGAGAACCACACAACCGATTTTCAAACGAGCACATACGTTGGAAAGGTCTACTTTCACTGATTGTTTATAAAAAAAACAACGAAAAATTTCTACAAATATGCGTTACACTCGCACTTTTATGATGGTGTATTTTTCCTATATAAAATTAATTTTTTTTTCTTATGAGAATTACATTTTGTCGGTACAAAGCTCTGCTTGCTCTCGAAATTTGACTTATTTAACTTCTGTGTGTTAATTGATTGTCATCAAAACTTACAGTGCGAGCATTGACATACTTTAATTATTGATTTGTAATCTTTTAGTCAAAATTAAATTTATTTGCATAAAAAAAAAAGTTATTCAACAATGCCGCGACGAAGACGTTTATAAAAAACTTGCTTGGAAGAGTGGACGTGGTGCGATAATTCTCATGGGGGTAGCGAAGCGTCAGGGAACCTTTAATTATATAAGCAAAAAAAGAAAAAAAAGAAGTTTAATTAAAATTCTCGACTTTTAAATTTTCACGAAAAGCGCTATCAGAAGAAAACTCAGAACTTCATTTTTTCTAAATTTTATTAAAAATATAGCAAATGTTTAAAACCTATAATCCGATCATTAATAAGTACACCACGCTAAAAATACTTTTAACAGTTTGGCCACAATTAAAGAAAAAAATGTAAGCGCACATACGCACTACTTTGTAGATACGAGCATTATTAAGATCTAAATTAATATAAAAAATCATAAAATTTAAGGTAAAAATAAACTTTTTATTGCATTTCCAAAAATTTTATATGCCCGAAGTACGAAATTTTGGAGGACTCTGTGTAATTTAATTTAGATGTCTTCAGTGGTTCATAAGACTCCAAATCTTGTCCAAAATAATTCGTTTTCAAACCACTGTGCAGCCGTTGTTTCTCCTCACTACGTCCTAAGGCTTGAAAAATAGTCGACTTTTAAAAATGTACCTTTAGTTAGTGGTTTTCTAAGAGCTGAAATTTGCAAATAGTTTTTTTTTTTTTGTTAGTTAACAATAATAGTTTCTGCAATAATATTTAGCAGAAAGTTTTTTCAGCAAATGTATCTAGCCTTATTTTTACTACTACTACTTTTTTTTAAATTTCACTTTATGCTTTTGCATTGTTTAACACTTAAGTTTGGAAGGCGACATAAGTATATTTCTTAAGCATTATTACACATAACAATACATATTATACACGTGTGGGCAAAATTGATTAGAATTTTTATCAATTTAGAATGAAATGATATAAGAGTTTATTATTTTTTTTTAATTATTATACCCTTCATCACAAAAAGTGAAAAAGGGTATATCAGTTGTCATTCCATTTGTAAATTTTATAATATCCATTTCAGACTCCAAAACGAACATATATTATGAGTTCTTATGCATAGCAAAGTCGATTGAGCGATGTCTTTTTTTCCGTCCAGGTTTGTGTTGAAATTAAGTTAGCCAAGGCATTAGATCAGCTAGAGAAAATTTAAATACGCCAATCGATCAAACATATTTTCGAAAGAGCTGCTACTGACAATCAACAAGATCGGTCCATCTTCTTCGAGGCAGCGGATAAAACACCATGCCTGCGTCTTATTTAAATATCATTTGAAACAATGAAGTAAATCCTATCAAAAAACATATATATAAATATAAATATATAATATATTTAACACAATGTAATATTAAAAATGCAAATGCTTAGAAAACCGTTATTTTTGATACTATTGCATTCAAATTTTGTGACAACGTGTATCTGTGTGAAATGTATTGGAATCACGAAAAATTTCAATTTCGTAAAAATTCGAGTTAGGGCCTTTCTACATGAGACCAGCGATATATATGGGGCGATAAAGAATTAAAAAAATAAGAAGAAACTTTAAGTGAAAAAATTTGGTGTTCACCCATATTTTCCAAATTAAGCCCATAATTCATTTTCGCATGGGTATCATTCAAAAAGTCTTAAATTTTTTAAAAATGCTTAACCCATAACGAGCCGATAAAATTTTTATGTAAAGTATTATATTGTGATTTACTTTAATCGTGTTTTGTTGATTCAATATAGTTCTCATTTAATCAATTTGGCTTTCGATATAAGACTCTTATGGTTTCTATAAAAAATTTGGGTAAAATCGTCTTGTCTTTTAATTGTCTGTTACCTTAATATTTGTGTTTTTGATTAGCTTTACTTATTAAACTAGATTAACATATATATTAAAGGTTATATGAGATTTGTCATAGCCGAATATAGCACTCTTACTCGTTTTAAAAGCATTCTGGTTTTGTCATTTATGTGACTTTAATTGATTACTTTTTAATATCTATATAAAGTAGCAAAATATTGATAATACAATGAAATTTAATAGAAATAAATAAAATTCAATAACGGCACTGTTGAATTTAAATTTACTTAAACAATAAATATTTTAAAATGCTAACAGTTACCAGCAGCAGTGAATTTTGCCACTTCTTACTCAAATCGCCTTTTCACGGAAGTATAGTTTAAAAATGTTATGCATGCGTTAACCTTTCGATAATCAACCAGGGATGATGGTTAGGTTATTACAATTGCACATACTGTGTCGATAATACAATGCAAATAATACTTGAGGTTGAATGCAGTATCAAGGGATCTTAGATCTTATAAAAATAAGTAAGAGTGCTGTATTCTTATATAACCTTCACCATATATGTAAATCTAGTTTAGTCAATTAACTCCAATCAAAACAAAAAGAAATATTCAGGTGACGGGGAATTAAAACTAAGAAAAAAATAAGACAATATATTTTATTTTATATAAAAATGTCATCGGATCCTAATCGGATTATTAAAAATTTTAGTATTTCGTTAAAGATCTTTTCAAAAGCTTTTACGAGGGCTGCTCTGTATATTTCTGGCCTAATAGTGAAAATGCCAATATTTATAATCAAAAATGGTTTTATTGTATTTCAAAGTATTCTACAGCATGATCTATACACTTTTGCATGCGCTCAAACCAGTTGTCGAAGCACTTTTTCCACTCCGATTGAGACACCTCTAAAACATGGTTTTTGAACACTTCAACAGCTTCTTCTGGCGACGAAAATCGTTGACCACGCATTTTTTTCTTGATGTGCGGAAACAAGAAGAAGTCATTAAGTGGCAAGTCAAGGCTGTACGGCGGATGACCCATTAATTCGATGTTTTGGCCGGTCAAAAACGCTCTGGTTTGAGCCGATGTGTGAGAGCTCGCATTGTCATGGTGAACAATGATTCGTCTTCTCTTGTTGGTTTTTCGAATTTCTCCGATGACTTCAGGCAAACAAATTGTATTGTACCACTCAGAAGTGACCGTCCTACGTTGCTCAAGCGGAACAGTCGCCACATGACCAATTTTGCCGAAGAAACAGGCGACCATTTGCTTCGAAGTGCTTCTTCCACGAACAACTTTCGTTGGATTTTGCTGGTCTTTGAAGACCCACACGGGCGATTGTTGTTTCGTTTCGGGCTCATATGCATAGAACCATTATTCGTCACCTGTGGCGATCTTGTAAACGTCTTTTGAAGCACCGCAATCGTATTTTTGCAACATTTCTTTGCACCAATCCACACCAATCCGCGGGATCCAACGAGAACAAACCTTTTTTACGCCCAGGTGTTCATGCATTATCGAATGTATGCTGGTGGAAGAAATGTCTAAGGATGTCTCTATCTCTCGGTATGTCGCATGTCGATCTTGCATTATGAGTTCACGCACGGCATCAATGTTCTCTGGCACAACAGCCGTTTTCGGACGACCTTCACGGAATTCGTCTTTGAGCGAGCTTCGTCCACGATTAAATTCATTATACCAATTTTTCACAGTGCTATAGGATGGTGCTTCATCGCCATACAAAGATTTAAGTTAATCAATGCACTCTTGTCGTAATAATCCACGTCGAAAGTTGTGAAAAATTATGGCACGAAAATGTTCACGTGTTAATTCCATTTTTTTCTATATTAATTTTTTCAAGTCACTGTAAACAACACAAATAATGATCGTACGTCAAAAAGTTTTGAGTACGATTATGCTTAAAAATGACAAACTTTCCAATGGAAATGTCAGATTGCACTTGGTAGCACTCAGTGTTGCCAGCCCAGAAATATATATAGCAGCCCTCGTAAATGATAGCCATGATGATAGATGGTGCACAATCGTACTTGTCTATGAATAGTTCAGAGGACCATAACTCACTTCATGTTTTTTTTTTCTTATTTTTTATTCTTGTCGCCCCATGTGTTTATTTTTTTTTTTACTAGAATTACTTCACTTCTGCCAAATCAAATGCAGATGCGGTTTTTTGCGTGCTACTTTGAAAGATATATGTATACCGATCTTGCTTATTTCCATTAGCAAAATTTTTTAAACTGTGTCTTATCGATTGACGAATTAGAATTTTCTCTCGCTCATCTAGTGCCTACTTAAAGTTGATTTCAACTCGAACATGGACGGAGATGCAGTCGTCATTCCGTATGTAGAAGACAGAAATGCCCTACTTATTCCGAAGTAGAACTAAAATAGGCTTCTAAGAGGTTTATTCAAAAGAGTGTGAAATTTTGTTCAAAAGCAGAATACAATAGCTGATTTTTGTAAATGTGGTAAAAAAAAAACACAGAAGTAAAACCAACATTTTATATTTACTCTCTACACCTTATATTTAACTGTAATTTAGACATGCGTCTGATCTGGCTAGTTTTAAAAAATCGAGAGGAACGAGAAGAAAGAAATAAGAAATAAGCTGTCTATACTAGTAGAACTTTAATGTCTCCCTTAACTATCTTTACATTTTAATAATAATAAAACTGTAACAGGATCATTTCTGTATATAAAATATTTTTGAAAAATTTGGTTTCTGGTGTAGATAATAATCGATATGGAAATCACGTAAAATCTACTGCTCGAATCATGTAAAATCTACTGGATGGATTTAAATAAAATTTTGTGAGGAGGTCTCTCAAAACCGTGGTTAAAATATAAAATATTTTTTATCATAAAAATTTGTCATTTTATAGAGAAAATATCTCTATTTCTAAAGCACTCAATTTTACAGGTATAGTGGTACTAAAACTGTTGTCAACACATTTTTTTTTTTCTTAAGATAGGAAATTTTTAACACCGTATAGAGAACTCTCTCTCTCTCTCAAAAATAAATATATATTTAAAACCACATTTTTCTAGATTTAAATTTTAAGACAATTATGAATGACACGCTCACAAACTAGTAGGCACTGCTAATTTTCAATAAAACGAACAGAAGCATGGCATTTAAGTAAATGCTTTATTAGGATTTAACACTTATTTAAAAATATTTAAAAAATTTTAATTCGGATATTTGCATTTGTACAGCAATTAAATTAATATTTTCTAAAAAAGTTACGTATAAAAAGTACGATAATAAATAAATAAAAAATTAAATATTTTCTATGATTAAAAAAGTTCAATAATACTTATCCAAATAAAAAAATAAAAAGTATTTTTGACTTTAAAAGAAAAAAATGGAAATTTCAACACAACTAAGTTTCAAATAAACAAAAAGCTTGTTTTATTATTTAATTTGCTTTGTGGTTGGGCAGTAAATTAATACATCTCTCTTCCTTTTTTCATTTCAACCGCAAATTGACTCAGCGTGTAACAATAAAATTAATAGATTTATTTTTATGCTCAATTTTGTAATAATATTTATAACAAACCAATTTTTTTTTTTGTGCTTGTTTCAAACTCAGGTGTGTAAACTAATGGAAGTACTTTTGCATTGTAGTTGCAAGGATTAAATAGAGTTCGCCTTTTATTTTATAGCTTGAAAATAGAAAATGATATCATTTGTTTAACACTAAAAAATAGATTGCCAATTGCTTCTAATGAACAGGTTCCTTCAAAACAAACATGTTGAAAAGTTGCCACAGATGAAAGAAACCACAGATGCCTTACGAAGTTTAAAATTTAAAAACATAATTGCAATAATAAGAAAAAAACTATATCAGTGTTTAGGACGTGAATTGTAAATATTATTAAAAGATAAAAGTTATAAAGTTATAAAAATATTGATAACATACAAATTATTAGCCATAAATACATTTTTCAAGGTAAAAATCTAAGGAAAGTAAGGAGAGTTATTTCTGTAGCATATTTATTAACAGCCGTATGCATAACAAAAACTTAGAATGTGTTTGACATTAGTGAAGGAATTAGGCAGGGTCTCAAAGTGTTATGTACAGGCTGACACTCAAAATCATTTTGTGGCTCTTTGCGTTGTCAAATTCAGTCCATTTATAAACGAAAATTTCGTGTGAGTTTTTTATAAATATCAATTTATTGGTGTTTTTCGAAGGCTTGTAATTAAAAACAATGAAATTAAATTTAATGCATAATTTTTTTTATTATATCTTAAAGTCCTTAATAAACATTAAAAAATATATATAAAACAGGGCTTTAAACTTACACATCTGTGACACCGCGTGCGGGTATAGGAAGGTTAATAAGTAATACATATTTCACCATAATTTGAGAACGGTTTATTCAATTTCGAATGCAGGAAAATGTCGGACAAAAGTATCTTTATGCATTGTTGTAAAAGAAATATTTTATCGCAATTTAACTTTTTTTTTGTTTAATTATGAAAAAAACGATTAATTTGTATTTATTTATTTTATTTTTACAAATGTTTATTCAATCTTTACAGACACGTTCTATTACGAATGATGATTTATTTTTTCTATTGAGAAGGATCCCTTATTTCTTAATAAGTATTTGAGAAGGACAAACATTTTTTTTCCATTATTTAGTGCGTAGAATATCACATATTTCATTTTTGGTTTTTATACTCAATTTTATAAAATTTTAAAATTTTTAAAAATACATTCATACATATATTAAAATCTATATGAAAATTTATTGTTTGGAATATTTTTTATAATAATTTACTTTAATTGAGCATGATTCCTTTTAATATTTGCCCTATTCACAAGCCCCCTAGTACGTGCTAAGTGCTAACAAAATACAACGGTGCTAGCTGTGTTGTTGGTAATTTTCATGCAAACATGCGATACAACACTTAGTACTTTTTTTCATATGTTTTTCAAACGTTGTATTTGTTAAAATGTTTTATGTTTAAATGAATTATTATTTTTGTGTTCATGTTTGAATTATATTAAATTAAATTGAATTAAAAGATATTTTAGTTATTTATTTATTTTTTATTTATTTTTATTTAGTTTTATTTATTTAATTTATTGATTTGACTGATTTATTAGAAAGTTGAAGTTGAAAGTTGACAATATAAAAACTGTTCTTTAAGATTTAATATTGCTTTATTGACTCGATTTCCAATATTTTGTATGGTACCGCCATCACCTATACCAAAAAGAGATGCTACTTTACGAACACAAGCACCATTTCCTGAAGATCCCAAGCAGTAGAGTACAATTTTAAGCTGCAAGTCAATGCGTAGTTGGAGCCTTTCGCCAATTGTGTGAAAAACATCGTCATTTTTAATAAGGTTGAATATATAGGCAAATTCCTCTGGCCGTAGTCGTATCATATGAAGAAATCTGTTTTCATCAAAATATCTTAAAACCTGATTATGCCATAATGATGATTTTGGTAGCCCTAAATGTATAATTCTGCACACTGATACAATGGTCGTTCACAAAGAAGTAAACAAAAGGTAGTATGCAATACTACCTACACCTTAGCAGAGCTTGTGAATACGGCTTGTGAATGTATTACTGCGGAGAAAGCACATCCATATAGACATTTCGCTACTGCTTATTAAGCTCATCAGAGGATTCTACCCAAATACTGTAAAGAAAACCTCAGATTATTATATCAAAAGCCAAATTGATTAAATAAGAACTACATTGAATCAACAAAGCAAAGAAAATGAGAAAACACAGTAGCCATTGAGTAACTATTTTTCAAACACAATTAAAGTAAATTAATATTTTAAAAGTTTGACAACAACGTCGAACATAAACATAAATTAGCTGGGGTGGTCTTAAATACCACCTGATAATTTTTTTCAAAACCTTGATAAAATTTTTCAAACACAAAAATTTTACATAAAATAATTTTTTCAACACAGTTAAATGTTAAATTATTGAGAATTAGTGTTATGCCTGTTTTTATGTTAATTTTAAAGTAAAATAAGTTTTAAGCTTTAATCTAAATCTGGATTCGACGCATCTGAAAGCAACAAAATAACTTTCTTCAAGGATGAATAGAAAAAGGCTTTCTCTAAAAAGAAGAAATAAGAGGATCTGAAGACACGAGAATAGTGAATAAAAATAGCATGAATTGTTTTTTCACGGGACATATAACGAGTGTTGTCTTTTTTTAATTAATCCAGCCCTTTTTCCAGATTCCAAACCATTTATTTTTAAAGCAAGAGTAATTTTTGCCATATAGTGATTTGGGCATATCAACTAGCAAACTAAATACTTATTTGAAGCCTGACTTATGACTCCATCAATGTGCATGCGCTTAATGTTTTATCAAAATATATACAAACATTAGAACAGACTGCTTTGCTCCCTTGCAATAGCTATCCATTTCTTTCTTGTTAAGGACAAGCAGTAAAATTTATAATATCATCAGTTTCCTTACTTTGTTGTTGTTTAATTTACTTTCATTAGCAACTAAACAAAAAAATCCGGACCACTGTATCGAAAGAAATTTTCGTTCGTAGAACTCACATTTAAAAACATATATGTTTTGATTCATTTAAATCAAATTAATTCAGAATTATCTATTACAGGATTGTTTAGACATAATCACAAAAGATATGTAAGATTTTCAAAATTATTACAGACAATACGCGTCTTTGAAAGAATAGCTTTTAACATTATCTGTTCAATAAAACACACTATTAAAATTAGTTTATGTTAATTTACTTTAATTGTGCTTGATTCCTTCAAACGAATTTTTATATTAAAATTAAAGAGTACACTTTTAGAGTCGTTGTTACGCTATGCTGTGTACCCAAAAGTTCCTGCCCGACTTTAGCATTTAACAATCGGCATAAACCATTTTAGTGAGATTCTGTTATCTTCTTATGTCATGGTTTTTACCACACCATGAACTGTAGTTGCTGCATTCACATTAACCTTGACTTTTTAATCAACGCTTTGTGCTCTTGAGATTTTCTTGTTTAAAATTTATTTAAATTTTACGCACATTTTACTTTCATTTTCAAATACAAATTAAGTTCAAATTCTAAGAAATGTAATTATTTTACTAAACAAAAAACTACTCACCATAATATCAATTAAACAGTAATGAAATAAATTTAAAAACTATTTAACGTTTGAAGGTTAGAGGTCGTTATTATTTACGCTAATCTAGATTAAATTGTATAAAAAACATTCATTTAATTTTTTAATTTAATTGCCACAAACACATAAATCCTGAAAACTCTAAAGAGAAATGGTATAGAAAATAATATATCGGGAAAAAGGCAACTAACTACTTTATTGAAATTTAAAACCTTGCAAGAAAAAAAACCAAACACGATTTGTTAGAAAATGGTAGCAAAGTCATAATCACGCGTGAACATGCAACCTAAAAGCTCACAATTTCAGCAGTTAAAAGAAATTAACACGATTTTTTTTTTCGTTTTTTTCTTTTTTTACGAATTTATTTTTCAACAATATTTTTTTTTTTTTTTTTGTAACTTGAAACTCATTTGTATGCGATTTGAAAGTTTTTCTGCCATTTCTTATTGCACTACATTCATGAGCGATATGAAAGGGTAAATATGCTTTAGTAACCAAATAAAATTAAATGGAGTCACAAATCGCAGTTGCAACGTTAATATTGTTTTCACTTTATAACTACAATGCAACATTGAATTGCGGTATGAAATAACAAATAAGATTTGATTTTGTATTAATTTTTAATGAAATTAAGTTTAAATAAAATATCACAATTTACAATGGAAAAACATCAGCAAAGGCGTTCTGCAGCTTAAGGTTTGACTCGATCAATAACTATTTGTGAAATCTTTATAGATTACGTGGCCGCACAGGAAATAATCGAAAGGTGTCAAAACGCAAGATCTTGAAGACAAATTGACAGGTTCTTTTCTCGAAATCAACTCATCTCCAAATTTTGATTTGAATAGCTCTTGTTGAAACCATATTTCGTCCGAATCAATGCCATCCCCATTTTCAAACAAAAAATCGATAATGGTTTTGTGGTACCGTGAGATCCGGCTTTATTTTTTAAGAAATAAGGTCTAATGATACCACCAGTGCAATAGAAAGAACGACTCATATAATGTCCTCGGGGATTAAATTCCTGAACTAGCTGGGTCTTATACGTATTATACAATTATGTGCACCATCCGTCGATAGACAATTATGTGCACCATAAAAATCAGAAAGTAGTCTATAAGTTAGTCTGTAAGTAAACTTAGATGACCGGATAGCGTTGTTCAAGCGTGAGTCTATTTATAATGATTTGCCAGAGTTTACTAAAAATAATAAGAAAAAAATTTTCATCAAAATTTAATTTTCATGGTTTTTTTTCTAATTTCAACTTCAATTACACTTATAAAAATTCCTTTAGATAAGGACCTATCTATGTTTCGAATTTCATTAAAATCGATTAGCAAAGACTTTTTTAAAATTGATTTGAAAGCATAAAAATTACCGTTTCCCCTTTTCCTCCCCTCTTGGTCCGCCATTTGAAAATATATTATTTTACCCATGTGTAAATTTCATTCAAAACGGATCAGTCGTTTAGCCATGATTGAAGAGATTTATAATACATATACTTTTATTAGGTTTTAATTTTGATCTTTTATAACTCCACTACATATGACATAAATTTTAAATTATAAACTTATGGATGAACTAACATTACCAAAAACATGGAAGTCAGTAAAAATGTCACCTCACACGTAACAGGAAACATCTAAAAGTGTTTAACTTGTAATCTCGTGCTTATTTGATATTAATAAAAAATTATTATTTATTGCGTGTAAGCTCTAGTGGCCTAAACCTCTTAACTTTTTTTTTTTACATATAATTAAAATTTAATTGTTGAAGGTTTTAGTAATGAAGAAAATTTTTTATTTTTTAAAAAATGGTTGGGTTAGAATAATTACTGAAGAAAATTATATAATTTCTTATTGAATTGTGTTAAAGAGTTTTCTATTTTAAATATCAATCAAAGTTGATATTATAGATCAGGGGAAAAAAGCCGTTATCAAATTGCCACCGGTGGCTGCTAAGCAGATTGTTCATGGCGGCGGCTAACTTAATAATATCAGTTCAGCGGCGGCTCAAAGTCGACTAAGCCGGCAACTGTTAACAATAAAATTTTAGACAATGTTTACTTATAAGTATCTCTAACACGGACTTATATTTAAAAAAATGTTTGATTCTTACAAGAAAAAAAGAGCAAATACAAGAAAAATCCAAGAGCGAAGTCAAGTACACCGTTTTGATTATATATTAAAATAATTTCGTACAATCGTATCCTTTTTAAATTTTTGTTTTTACTCAATTTTTATTATTTTTTTTTTTTTAGAAATAATTTTTATTTCCTGATTTTTATTATTTTTCGCAGGAAGAACAGACATTTTCTAATTTTTACTTTTTTTGGCAGAAATAATTTTGTTACATGATTTTTATATTGTTTTACAAAAATAATTTTATCTAACTTTTATTTTGATTTGACGTTTATTTTTAATTTTTATTTTTCGGCAAAAGTTATTGTAATTTTTGATCCCGTGAAATTTCCAAAATTTAAAACTTTCCTTACACAATGGTATATTGATAAATCTAATTTTAGTCGTTGATTTTATTCTATTGAGAATAAGTATTACTATAATTTTTGCAAAAACAGAACAAAAAATAAATATAATAACTGTGTTTTAGCCAAATGAAAATCAAAATTCAATACTTTTGTTAATCAAAAACAAGAAATAAAGTTCAGAAAAAAATATAAAAAAATATGAAAAAATTTCTGCTGAAAAAAATAAATAATCTTAAATTACAATTATTTCTGATAAAAAAAAATACAACTCATAAAAAATTTATTTTTGTGAATAAAGAAATAAAGTTGCCTTTTATCTGAGGAGCTAAGCCATAGAGCTACAAAAAAATCGATAGTACTATCGATATTATCGATAGTTTTAATTTTGGCTGGCTATCGATAGTTTTTTTTTTCCAAAATCGCTAGTATTGTATAGCTATAGTTGCCAAAGTTAAAACTTAAAAAAGTTTGATAATATCGATAATTTTAAGGCAAACTATCGAAAGTGCCGACTATTGATAGTTTTGTAGCTCTATAAGCCAACACAGTAGGCTAAAATGTTTTGCAGATGCAAGCCTCCTACTTTGACGGCTGCATTGAAAAAATTTCTCTTCATTTTATTGAAATTTTTTTTAAATTTAATTTTTTTAATTTTAAATTTACGAAGGATATTGACAAAAAAGGTTAATGAGCAAAAATGTCCTCATAAAATATTCACTTTGTCTAAAGACAATTGTTTTAGTGCCAACGCCAAACAAGACAAAAACTATGGATAATCAAATATGTAGCTCGTGAGACGCACAACTTGGAAAAGTCATCCATGTAGAAATGAAGTTGACTGAGATGAAATTTTTTGTACTACAAATAACCTGAATCAATCGGCTGGCGCCTCGATTCTATAACTAGTATGTTTCTACGGGACTTTATCATGCAGCACAACCACATCTTCTAAGCTTTAAAAAAATAAAAATATAAATAAATAAAAATACAAAAATATATATATTTTCGAAATAAAATAAGTTTACGTAATTTAAGTTCAAAAAATTAACTTATGCGATCGCAGTTCCATTAGAAACTTAAATCTCCAAAAAATTTAAAAATGCTTCTGAAAACTTTAATTTATTTTAATATTTTATTAAAAATTGTAATAAAGGAAAAACTAAAACAAAACTTTTTCCAGCTTCTAAATTAAAAACCATTTAACCCTTAACTACATTCGTGGGGTAAATTTTTACCCCACGCCGCACTCCATAATTTATAACTTACTTTGTACTGAAGCTTGAAAAAAATTTCTATTTTCTAATTTATGAATTTTTTAACATAATAACAATGTTATTTTAAAAAAAATAAACAATTGTAATATTGCTCATTAATATTTTCTTTTTTTATGCGAGGCCCTGCAAACTAGGAAGAATTTTCGATTGGGGTAAAAAATTACCCCACCAATGTAGTAACGTAAGTTAAAAAAGCGAATGTAGTTAAGGGTTAATCTAATTTTCTTCACGTATGTAAAAGGTATTGATTACACCAACTCCATATAGTTGTAGAATATTTTACTTTGTAAGAAACATCAGGTGGCGCCTTTAATGAAATGTTTGCAGACATTTATTTAGTTTAAAAAAATAAATTGTAAAAAAATTTATTAAACTTGCATTGAAAAACGGAAACCTGCAAAGTTGTTGAAATTTTATATCCCACAGAGTATCAAGAAGAAGAAAAAAAAACACAAATAGCAGCTCTATAACTTCTTGATACACCTGTAACATCCAAGAAAATAACAACAACAACAACAAAAAGAATTAAAAATAAAAATAGTATTTAACGTGTGCGGTCTTAAATCATGGCGAAAATGTAAACCACTATTTAAAACAAAAAGAGGAAAAAAAGTGCTAAAGAAAAAACGAAGAAGGCCATGTCGAACAACAGCAGCAGCAGTCATAACAGCAACAACGCTGACAGTTGGAAAATTGAAAAATTAACAAGTATGAAATGTATAATTAAAAGCTAAAAATGTTTGTTTTGCTTAGTTTGTCACGCCAAACCACCCAAAAGACAAAAACAAAAAAATACAATAAATAAATTCAAATACATACGGAGAACTGCACGTATGCAGCGATTTGAAGGAATGCAAAATTTTTAGAGAAAAAATCCAGCACTATTTAGTTATTATCAAATCAATATTAAAAATATATCAATAAATATTCGAATATTTATATCATATCCAGTTGTCTATTAAAAACGATTATTTATTTATTTTTTTTTTTTTTTTTAGTTTTCTTAAAAATCGAAAAAAAGTTATTCAGTAGAATTCCATGTTTCTTTAACAAAATTGAATAGTGTCGCACTGACCACAAGAAGAAGTAGATCACGATTCATCTATCATAATCAATTTCTGAAATGAAATGGAGCATTTGTAAACAACGGTTAATAAATAGAATATAAATACATTTTGCAAAAAAAAAAACCGACCTCAAAACTGACAAATTACTTATAGGGACACCTTTTAATTTCCAAATTCAAATTTTAAACTTGCTGTTGCAACAGAAAGAGCAATACAGGTTTTTTGTAAATTTTAACCGTCGGTCAGCAACTGTTTAAAGGTATGGCCATATACATTAAATTAACTATTGGGGCACCCTTTAATTATTATACTGCTTATTATAGGTCATCGAAATCAACATTCTGTCTAATTTTCAGGCGTTTTTCTATAAAGATTCAAAAGATTAGCGCATATAGGGTCACCTATGGGGACACCCTTTATTTTTTAGATTTAAATTTTTATTAATATTATTTATACTATTGGGAGTGGAACGCAGTTTTTTTTTTTAAAGTGCCCTTTACGGTTTATAACACACGTAAAAAATACAAATATTGTATAGGGACACCCTTTAGTTTTTTAAAGTACGAACTCTCTTAAAAACGGAACAAATTCGTAGGTATAACCTTTCAAATAAAGAAAATCTTTTCAAAACTGATTCATAATGACAGGAAAAGTAAAATTTAGACAAATTGATAACCTCCTTCTTTTTTTGAAGTCGGTTACAAATATTACTATCCTTTTAGCTTTAGCTGGAGCTGGGTAAAAAATGTGTTTGACATTACAATTCTTTTAAATCTCAAGTTGATAACAGCACGAAAAGTTTTAACATGTTTTCATGTTTGTGGTTGCTATTTTTGATTCGGTCTTTTTAATTTTTTCTAAAAGGCCCCCAATGAAGATCGATTGCTTAACAATTGTGGCGACAAGCTGTAAAAGTAGCCTTGTTTGGCCTTAAAGCAAAATCATCTACAATGCTTCGCCACCACAAACAGCATTGACTGACTCTGCAGTTACAGTCTTAAATATACAAACATTTCAATGTACCACCAACAATAAGCGTGGCTAATTAATCTCATTTTAATTGTTGGTTTAAAATACAAGTGATTTTTACTGTTTTTGGATTTTTGTCTTTTAACTTGATTCTCATAAAAAGAGGCGTTGTTTTAAATACATACATACAAATGTTTCTTTTCCTTTCAGTTGGAGTTAATTTTTAAAAAATTTTATAACAAATCACCACCTTCTTGTGCTTCTTGTATATATAAAATCGTTAAGCCCTAAGGCCTTAAATATTTATTATAAAGTCAGTGGCTTAGAATTGGTAGCCCATTTTTCTAAAGGTTGTTGTAAAAATGAAACGTTCATATATTTGTATGAAATTTATCGTATACATATGTATATACAATTAATGAATAGTGAATGCTTTGTTAAGAATAAATATCGGGTGTTTTTTTAAGCACGACAGAACGTTTAATTGTGAAAAATTACACAAAAAATTAAATTGTAATGAAGAATTTTCTTTATACTTAATATTAATTAATGTTATTAATATTTAAAAATGATTTCAGGGATATGGCCACTGCGGCTGCTCATGACGAAGCGCGTTCTAGACGTCCAATTTTAGGTCACTTTTTCAAGTACTGCTGGTCGTATGACGAATAACACGAACAATGTTGGCCTCCAAAGCGTTAATTGTTGCTGGTTTATCAGCATAAACAGTGACCGCGTGGCTCCACAGAATATAATTGGGAGGTGTCAAATCGCGCAACCTTGTATGCCAAATGAAAGGTCCATTTCTCGAGATCAACTTATCGCCAAATTTTGATTTCAATATCTGGATGGTTGCGGTCGTCGTAGCTCCATCTTGTTGAAACCACATTTCGTCCGGAAAAATTCATCTATATTTGCAAACAAAAAATCATTAATCATGGTGCGGTAACGATCTCCACTGACCGTAACGTGAGTCCCTGCTTCATTTTTGAAGAAATAAGGTCAGATGATGCCACCAGCGCAGCGTAAGCCACACCAAACGGTGCATTTTTCGGGATGCAATGGAGTCTGTAGGGTTTGTTGTGGATTGGTCGCACTCCATATGCGGCAGTATTGCTTATTAACAAACTCTTTAAGCCAAAAATGAGTCTCACTGCTGAACATAATATGGCGATAAAACAACGGCTCAGTGACTAACTGCTCTAGAGCCTAATCGGCGAAAGAGCGACGCATATAATGGTCTCGTGGCTTTAAGTCCTGCTCTATCTGGATCTTATATGGGTGTAGGTCAAGATCTTTGCGCAAATTTTTCACGTAGTGGACGGAACGAGCCACAATTCCTGCGACCGACAACGATTCGATAAATTTGGACCTTCTTCCGCACTTTCGCGATATTCTTTTCAGTACGCACATTTCTTCGACGTGTTGGTGTTATTGCATCCTCTAGAGAGTATGTGGTACAAAATCTATCCACAGTTCCACGGATGACTTGCTCAGACGGACGATTATGTACAGCATAAAAAACACAAAGTCGTCTATAAGTTGCTCAAGTTGATGACTGATTTTCAAATTAAACTTGGATGATTTTACAGCGTTGCCAGACTTCAACGAAAATAATAAGTAAAAATTTTTCATCAAAATTTAATTTTTAGTGTTAGTTTTTATAATTTCAAATTCTATCATGCTTACAAAACACCCTTTATTTTGTATTTCTTTTTTATCTTTTATTTTTTCTCCTTTTAAAATTGAATAATTACTTAATATTGCACAATTAATGTCTTGTTGATATTTTAGTTGCCACTAAAGTTGCAGGTTATTAATCACATTTTCGTTGTTGAAGTGCATACAATTGATGCAAACACAAGAGCAATACCAGAATTTTCAATTTTTATATAGAATTATTAATGCTATATTATATATTAGCGAAACAGTTTTGACTTAAATATTTTCATTTATTTATTTATTATTTATAATCTAATCCGAAGATGAAAAATTTAGAAGGTTTTTTGATTTTTGTTTTTATATTATTAATAAAAATAGAAAATTTTTAAAAATATTGTAGTCATTGTGATGGTATTTGGAAAAATTCTTACGTGATATTCGAAGCACCCCTTAAAACATTATTTCGTTTTAACAATTTGAGAGCCACATGATAACAAAAAAAAAACATCTCCAAAATATTTTTACTTGTGAGTTGTAACAGTTTTTTTTTTCAAGTTTTTAAATTTTAAGGACAATTTTTCTTAATGTTTTGTTAACAGAGTGAATGGCATTAAAAAATGTTAGGTCGCATGTTAAACATAGTGAACATTAAACCATTCAATATGCATCAAATTCATCTAAAACAGTTAAAAATGCAAAACACAAAATAAAAAAAAACTTCACTACAGAAAAACACATGACTTTAATTTATTCAATTTAATTAGAAAAATAAAAACATTTTTAAACCTAAAATATGTCTACAATCAATTTAAACTCAAATAAATTCAATCAAAACCAATCAAAGTCTTTTTTGGGACGTACAGCTTTTTTTTGGCAAACTTTATTTCAACTTGATGCACGCCATGTCAATGAGTGATTTGACAGTTAAGACTAATGGTTGACACAAGTTAAACAACATTTTAACGGTTCGTTTCACTGCTTTTTTTTCTACTTTTTTATTTATATTTAAATGTATGTATGTTGTATATTTTTTTCCGTTGAGTTTTTGTTTTGTAGGTTAACTGAAAAACATTTCTTTTAACTGGCGTATGGAGTATGAGCTCCAGCGGCAACTGCCAGTGGCCAGCGGTATGAGTGGAAGTTACATTGAAATGAAATAAACAACTAGAATTTTAGTTTGTTATTTTAAGATCAAAAAGGTTACAGGTACCATACAAAAATTAAGCAAGAAAAACATATTTGCTTTTTAAGGGTTTCACTACCACGTATTTGTGGGGAAAGTTTAACGAAATGGGAATTTAATATTGTAAATATCATATTGATTTTTTACTATACGCTTCACTAGAGGTAGAAAAAGAGAACAACTAAATTTGTCATTCCGTGTGTAATTTCTACAATATCCATTTCCGATTGAGCAATGTCCGTCTGCCCGTCCGTGTTAGTGTTGAAATCAAGTTTGCCAAGGCACTAGATGAGCTTGAAAAAATTTTAATACGAGAAGCGATACGACATAGTTTCGAAAGAGTTTCTATTGAAACCAGCAAGATCACTCCATGTCCTTCAAAGCTGCGGGCACAACAACAAGCCTGCCTCTAATTTCTTCATATCGTTTAGAATAAATCTAATATAGTGAACTATCTCCAATCAAAAAGTAAATATATGGGGCGATAGAGAATCAAAAAATAAGAAATAACATCAAGTGAATAAATTGTATTTTTTGTAGTGGCTTGAACAGTTTAAAATTAGGCACCACTTAAGTTAAGAATTTCGATTTGTTATTTATAAACTCGAAAGTCTTAACTGTAAACACAAGTAATAAAACCATAATTTCAATTGTTGCAATAGTTTAAAAATCTCATAACTGTGAAGTTTTCTGATTATACATTAACATATACCACTACTCTTGTAAGTGTACTATCTATAGTTACACTGGTGTGGAAGCTAAAGCAAACTGTCATTTAGTATTTGACAGCCAATTAAAATAGAAATGTGAAAAAGTAGAACACTTGTGCTAAAGAAAAAGCAAGGACAGATAAATATAACCGATACGCCTGCCATTCATTTCAAGCGACAATTTTTTTAACGAATTTTAATATTAAATAAATTAATTTATAAAAAATTATTGTGCTAATTTCTAAATATCCCGCTTTGACTTATAAATCACCGATATTACTCATTGAAAGTGAAAGCACGTCTCGATGGCCATTTCGCTACCGCTTACTTAGCTCGTCAGGAAACTTCTCAAAAACATTTGAAATAAACTAAAGATTTCTGTCCAAATAATAAAGTAAAGACAAATATCAAGGTTTAAGCAAAAACAACAATAACCAACAATAACCACGATAATTAATTTCTATGTACAGGCACTTTGCCATTAATTTATTAAATGAAAAAAACGGGAAACATTTATTAAATAAATTAATTTATAAAAAACAATTGTGCTAATTTTTAAATATCCCGATTTATATTATAAATCACTTATATTGATTGTTGAAGGTGAAAGCACATTTTAATGGCCATTTCGCTACCGCTTACTTCATATTGTCACACCAAAAAAAATTTACAACAGTTTCTATTATGACGGAATGATGGGATAAATAAAAACGATGAACAAATATTCGTCTGTCGTCTGGTGAATGCTGCAACTGCAAATACTGATCACCTATTCGCTGTAAACCTCTACTTAGACGAAAGAAAGTTACGTACAATAACAACAGATTCTGAACACAAGTCAAGGCTAGACCACCAACAAAATTGTACCAATATTTTTTTTTATAAATGACTATTAATTGAAAAAAAAACTAAAAAATATTATTTAAGAGTGCTATGGCATATCTCAACCATGTTCATGTGATATCAACATATAATTCTATTCGACAATTTTTTTTTTAAATTTCAATAAATAAATACTTTCTGCCACAGCAGCAAAATTCTCGTATTCTGTATGCACTTTTTTGGGCTTTTCACGCTTTTGTTTATTGATGAGGATGCCAGCTTCCTTCATATTTTTTACAAGATAACTAACATACGGAGCTGACTTGCTTCTCTTCTTCCAAAATCCGTATGCAATTTTCGCACACATTCTGTAACATTACCATGATTTTCAAAGTATTGTCGCAATATTCCCCAGCATTGCTCAAGCGTATACACAACCATATTCGTTCAGCGGAAGTATAAAACTAATTATCTGTCAAATCAGACATGGGATAAGTGTTACCATTCACGAAATAAGCACTAGAAAAAATGTTAGATGGCGGACCCTGTATGACAGATTTCTAGAAATATCTAAAAAATAACTAATTTTACTGAGGACCTTAATTTCAATCGTTATCGAATAGCGTAATACGACCTTTCGTTATAAACATTTATGAAAACAGTTTTGTATTCCTAAAAATTTTAAATAGTCGTAAAACTAAATTTTCGCACAATTTTTACTTAAAATAAAATTAAAATCCATTCAATTTTTTTCTTCATACCGCAGCTAGAATATAAAGCAAATAAAATTTTTTTCTAACAATATAATCGCCAGTAAAACAAATTCGATGCCAACTACCCTACCTGCCTTCTTATCATGTATTTCGATATAGGAAGTCCTTTTTGGTTGAAGGTACACTAAAAGCTTAAGCATTTTTTTTTTACAAAGACAAGTAGAAAAAGTCACGCTGTTTGTATATTGAGATGATAAAGTGATTTTATTTTTAATTTTTGTTTGCCTACATTGACGTTAAATAAATTCATTTCATTTACAATTTGTTAAACTATTTCTTCTGCTATAGTTTGGTTTTAGTTTTTTTCGCTTTTATTTCAACTGACTGTTCATTCAAATTTAAACTTGAAATCAAATCAAACGTAACGCTTTAGTTACTTGGTTTTAAATTCGGCTCTTTTACTTTTTCTTATACAATGGTTTCCTTTATGTTTTGCCAAGCACGCGTTCCCGTCAGTCTTGACGATGAAAAACCGTAAGCTTGAGCAAAAAAAATTCAGTTAAAGAAAAAGGCGAAAAACAGAAGACACTACAATAAAAAAAAATTTAAAATGTTGAAGAAAAGGAAAGAATTGTTGTAACACTATACCACCTCCACCTTTTGATACCGCAGCTACTATCAGCAATAAAAAAAAAAGTTTTTACAGAAAGCAACAAAAAAACAAAGGTGACAAAGTCACGAAATTCTTGTCAATTTTTAACTATAGACCAATTTGTTTGTCTCTTTTCGCGTTGTTTTCTTTTTTTGTTCTTTCTTTTTTTCCTTCAATTTCGTGACAAATCATGCTACCAAAATTGGGAGAAAATATTTAAAGATTTTTTTTTTCACTTGATTCTTTTCTTTTCATATAACAAATCTACTTATTTATTTCTTTAATTTGTTTTCCATTATAAATATGTAACAATGTTGGAGGTTAAAGCTCTACTGCAAGTTGTTATGTTTCTTTGAAAATAACTAAATAAATAAAACATGAAAATATAATAATATCAACGAAATAAAGGCAACAATTTTATAGAGTCCTTTTTTGTGAAAAAAATCACTAAAATCGTTAGATTAGAACAAAAAAATAACCAAATATTATCTGTTCGCTGATGATAACACCGGCCGATAATTATAAATTAAAAAAAAAATGCACGAACTTGGCGCCTTATGCTCGTTTTGATGAATTTTATGAACAATTACTTTTGGGGTTCTTGAAATATTCAAAAAATTAGAGGCTCTCTCGAATAAAACTAGATTAACGTAAAATTACTTTATTTAGTAAAATATTTTTGGTTCGTTGTTTGCCGGCGTAGGAAATAAAAACGAATTTCGTCCGACGTCATGACTATGTGCATTTTTATATAAACAAATGCATGGCGAAATAATACTAGGTGGTCGCAATGGCGAATTCATTAAGTTTCGCCGCAAACGTTAAATGTCAAACATTATATAAAAAAATTATACATATGTTTTATGTATGGAGTTTGACATTTAGCGTTTACGGCGGAAGTAATGAATTCGCCATCGTGACCACCTGTATTATTTTGCCATGAACCAAGGCGAATAAATTATAAGGTGGTAGCATGGCGAAATAATACAGGTGAACGCACGGGCGAAAAAGCCCATCAGCTGTATACATTACAGTTGTCAAAAAAATTTGTCAAAAATAAATAATTTGTTAAATTTTTTTTTATTTAATTTTTTTTTATTGCTAATAGAAAACAAACAATTGAAATTCCTAGAGAAAACTACCACAACATGGAACCGTATTTGCAGTTCCTGATGTGTATAATCAAAATATGCGTAAAAAGATACTGAAATTATTGTTAACACATTTATAATTTCTTGGTTTTTTTGTGGAAGATTATGTTAGTCTTCAAATGGTCAACGTGCAAGATTGGAACGGTGCATGTGATTTGGGCAAACTAGTGGCACAAAAGAATTTTGGTCACTTTTCCTGTATTTTTATTTTTATGCAACTTAATTTTTATAATTTTTTTATATTGAAAATTTCAACCACTTTTTTTCATCAAATATATTTTTTTATTTCGTTTGTTTTTTTACAATATTTTTTTGACAACATACATAATTTTGTAGCAACAAATTGCCTGTTGTTTTTTGTGTTGTTGGATTGTTGTAGCCGTGCGGTCACCTGTATTAATTCGCCTTGGGTGGTAGCGATTGCGAATTCGTTAGTTTTCGCCGTACGCCCGAATGTCAAACTACATATTTAAAAAGTTGCCTTGGATTTTTTATATATGGAGTTTAACAATTAGACTAACAGCGAAAATCAATGAATTCGCCATCACAACCATCTTATATTTGATTCATGGCGAAATAATACAGGTGGTCTCGATAGCGAATTCATTAATTTCGCCGCAAACTCTAAATGTCAAACTCCATATATAAAAAATATGTATAACAGTTATACATATTTTTTATATATGGAGTTTGACATTTAGAGTTTACGGCGAAATTAATGAATTCGCTATCGAGACCACCTTGTATTATTTCGCCATGTATTTGATTCACCTTGCCATAAGCAAATGTGTTTTATGTGTAACGAATTCGCCATCAAAAATTTCTTGTGTAAATGTGTCTCTTGAAGCAAAATATAAATATAATATAATTGCATATGAATAAAACAGTTTTTGCATCTTTCATAATAAAAAATTTAAGGAAAATATCGAACAAAAACACAATATTTCTAAAATCATTTTGATTACTTGATCATATCACAGAGTCTACAACTGATTTCAACTCTGATATAAGATGAGAGAAAACGTCGGCAGAGCATTTCTCCATCTTAATCTTAATATCGTACAAAGGGAACACGTACTTCTCTTAATCTTACAAGAATTCATAAATCACTGATAGCCGCATAGAAAACACTTGCTTACAACTAATTAAAAATATTCATATATCAAAATGTGCATGAGTATTTTGTGACAAGAAATAATTTATTTGTTGTATGTAAACGAAATTAATAAAAGCTTCTATAGATTTAAAAAGTGTTAGTGTTTCTTTTTTATTGATATTTCACAGTTCGTCTCATAAGATTGTTCATAGTTATTCATATTTGACAGTTCATCTCATAAAATTGTGCCTATGAGATATCTCATAACAAAGCTCTCATAAGAATTCTTATAAGATTGCAATAACACTAATTTTAAGTCTCTCTCAGCTCATATGTTTTCTCTAATGTATACTTAGCTGAAAGCAAAATACTAAAGTTGGTACGAAATTTTGCTTTTGATCATACTTCATGGCCTATCAATTACCAGGTGGTAGCGATGGTGAATTTTATTATTGTCGTCCGTAACATAACTGTCAAACTACGACGAAATCATGTACCAGGTGGTGGCAGTGGCGAATTCATTCATTTTCGCTGTTTTAGGAAATCTCAAACTTCATATAAAAAAAATTTGACGCTTTGACATTTGACGCGTTTGACATTATATTAAAAGTTATTTAATTGCAAAAATATTCCCCGAACTCATCAGAAAAGCAACATTTTTGGCGCATGGTGATAAATAAAAGTCGGTAAAAGAAATGTTGTATATTATAATAACACTTCAACAGCAAGTACACTATAGTATAATAATAATAATAATAATAATAACGATAAAAATAATAATAATAACGATAATAATAACAATAATAATAATTTTTTGTTACATATGAAGTAAATATTTCATACCTTAGAGTTGAGCTTATTTCAAAAAATCTTATAGACAAATAGCAGATGTGTTTTGACCAGTAATTCCGCGAAAATACCTTTAAATATAACACGTAGTCTGGCAAATTAATGAATACTATAGCAAAATTTTTTAAATATTTTTTTTGTAAACTAAATTAGCAAATATCTGTTTTACTTAAGTTGCTTTCTGTTTATAAATGCTTCTTTAATTTCCTACAATTACTACTATTTACTATAAATTATTTTTCTTTTAACTAACACCATCATTAAATTGTCACGTAAATATTAACAACTCATTGGCCATTAACTTAGTATCTATAGTACATAATTTTTGTTTTAACAAGCTGCTCGCTCGCTTTACTTCAATACTCAAACCAATATTTATTTATTCTTATTAAACATACATCCATGCATATGTATAGCGATGAACGGCTTTCGTTTGTGGCTTGATTTCAGTTTAATAGCCACCAATAAACAAATTGTAACCATCAATTACGCAGCAAATTAAAATCAAATAATTTAGCGTGAAAATCATATGGAAAAACTAGTTAAAAACCATTTAATGTTATAAGAAATTGCATACAAATTATAGGGATTATATTACTTTTCTTACACATCCGCAATAGCAAAGAGAAACAAGTTGTTAAATTTGGAATCGGTCAGTTCGAATATGTTTTACACTTTAGCTAAAATATTTTTCATGATCAAAAAGTTTTTTGATTAAACAATAAAATAAAAGTGTTATATTCAGCTTTGCCGAATCTTATATATCCTTCACCATGTATGTATGTAAATCTAGTTTAGTGAAGTAACTCCAATCAAAAAGCAAATATTGGGGTGACCGAAAAAAAATATTTGGTACTGCACGTCGCATATAGTTTTACATAAAATGCCATCGGCTCTTAACGGGTTAAGAGTTTTTAAAAAATTTTAGTATTTCCTTAAAGATCTCATCAAAAGCTTTAAAATGATACCCATATTGATATTTAAAAAAAAATGAACATTTCAGGGGTCCGTATTATTTTTTCTTATTTTTTAATTCTCTATCACTTCGTATACTTGTTTTTTAGATTAGATTTACTTTATTGTTCCAAATGACATGAAAAAATTAGAGGTAGGCATGTTGTTTTGCCTGCTGCCTCGAAGGACATGGACCGATTATGCAAATCTCCAATAGCTCCTCCTTCGACATTATATCTGATCGATTGACATAACACGGTCGAACAGACGGGTAGACGGACATCGCTCAATCGACTTCGCTACGCATAAGAATTCATAATATACATACTTTTTGAGTTCGGAAATGGATATTGTAAAAATTACACAGGGAATGACCAACTTAGATATACCCTTCTTCCACTTTTTGTGGTGAAGGGTAAAAAAATAAAACTGAATTTTGAAAGGTGTCTCCTTAGAATTTCTGGTTCTCACATTCATTATCTTATCTTTTTTCCCATAATTGACAGATCATTTAGACATTTAATAAGCAATAAATAAATAAGTAAAATTAAAGAAATAAGGGTGGTTCGTTCATGGTACATCTTTGTGTGAGTCTAACTTGCACAAAGCAGACTTTTTTTCTATTCTTAAATAAAAGTTTACAATATCTCTTTAAATTAAAAAATAAAAAAATGTTCTTGCTTAATTTTTAAACTAAAAAAGTAAACTCTTAATAAATAAACATTTCCCTTTTTTCATAAATTTTTTTTTACTCTGAGCACTAGACTGTATTTTTATTTTAAAAAAATAACTGCTCTGAACATGATACGAAAATGAAAAATATTTGAAATTAAAGGCAGAATTAGTCTTTACATTCTGTTCGGTGACGAATCAGCTGATCAGTTTCTGTTAAATGGAAAATGTGTATTTGTGGTTTGTTATTACTTTGACGTTCTGTTCTGTTCCGTTCGAATCAGTAGAAAATAGAATTCAACGTTAAGTTACTTGAAAGTTGTTTGATAGTGTGTGTGCAAAATGTAAACAAACCTATTTTTGTTATTGTGATTGTAGTTTTTTTTTTTTTGTTGTGTTGTGTATTGTGTTTTCTTTCTTTATTATAAACAGCTGCATAGTTGCTACAGAAAAACTAATCACAATAATTTAAAAATCAGAACGGCACGGAACAGAACAGCAACAGAAAGTAAAGACTAATGAGGCCTTAATACGAAACAAAATTTTTTCCGTTTTTAATTGGAACCGCATAATGAAGTTATAATTACTTGGCAACACTGCTATTGAAAATAAATACAGGGAGCCAGATTATTAAAAACAGTAAGTAGGTGGCATCTTCGTACTTTTCTTTATAAACAGTTTTTTTTTTATCATGAATTGTTTTCGTAAATTAGTTATTTGCAATACTTTATTTTTGAGTCATTTTATTTTGGAGAAATGTGCTTGCTTACTAATCTTATAGGCGAAAAATAAAAGTAATTTTTTGAGATTAACTCTTTAAGCTTAAAAAATGTTTTTAAGAGATTTCTGCTACATTAAGATGGCGTTTTAAAATAGTTCCTGTATAGAAAATAAAATTACCTCGCGTCCACTTAAAATTAGGTCACACTAAATAGTACGAAAATTTTAATAAAATTCCTGATATTTAACTCACTACTGCTATAAAATTATATTTTATTAGAACTACAAATAAAAATTAACGCATGCCAATCACTGGTCAAGATTTTAAGAATTAACATATTTCGGGCTCAATTTTGATCATGTGCCGCTAAAAATAAATGTTTGAAAATTTCACGACACAGTCCTAACCTTCAGCTTTAAAAACCTGCAATTAGTTGTTTGTTTTTTTTTTCATTCCCCCGAGTAAATATCGATTGGTTAACCCTGGAGTTAATGTCGACGTCGTTGACGGCGTTTCAACGCCGAAAAAGTTGAAACAGATTGAACTTTTACGGCGTTGCAACGCGTTGAGATTAACTGCTCTCATACAATTTCATACGATTCAACTTTTTTTTTGACATTTGACGCCGTCAACGACGCCGACATTAACTCCAGGGTAATCCCTTAAATGTAGTGTTAACTCTACTGTAAGCCTAAAAATATGCAAAGTTTTTTTTTAACATGAATATAATCTAAAATTATGAGAAAATTACTGTGAAAAGAATACTAAAATGCCGAATTTCTCTTATAAATTTGAAAATTCTCAACCACAAAACAAAGGTGCTTAAAGTCTTTTATCTGCCAAAAGTAATCGGTTTTACTGTGGCCTTGAAATAATTTCAAAATTATAATATTAATTTTTTTAAATATTAATTTTACAAGAAAGGAATCGAAACCAAGTTAAGCAAGTTAAAAGCCTTTTTTAATTCGTTGCATTAGCAGCTGATTCCGGTTTCTCTTTGGATTTTGGTTTAAAAAAAAGTACGTTATTTGTACTTAAGCAGTCAAAAAAACAACTCGTAAATGAGACCCTAGAAACTCCATTTTAATACATATGTTACCACTTCAATAAAAATACCAAAGTAACCCTACAACTTAAGAAAAAAAAACTGCAAAACTAACTATCTTCAAGTCTTACCTCTTACAAAAAATTCAATTTTTAAAATTTAGTGGCAGACTAAATGCACTAACAGAAAAAGAAAAATAACTTAATCTTGCAAATTGAAATATTTCCAAACAAGCCCTTCCTACCAGTACATAAGTGAGTAAATACTCATACATTTACTGTGTTTGCATTCTTTAAGAAGGATGAACAATTTTAAATAAAGTCATTCTTTATGGAAGCAATTATAATTATATGTTTGAGTGAGTATGACTTTGGAATTTTTAAATTGTTGGTAATTTTGAAATTTATTGATTTTATTTTGTTTATTATTTTAATTCGTGCGGAAAAGAATGTTGTTAAAAAAAATATATAAATTTGAACCAAATACATACAAAATTATTATTGAACAGAAATACAGAAAATTTGACAGAATTCTTTTTTAAATAATATTATTCGACAAATAATATCTAAACCTTTCACTGATTTATTAAACCAGTTAAACATTTTAACTTCAATACAAGCACGCATCCTAATGAACAGAAATTTTTGCGCCCACTCAAAGTGAAGTAAAAATGAAACTTCTACCAAACAAATGGCAAATTTAAAGAAAATTAAATGACTACATAAATTTCTGCACATTAAATACACTTGATTACACCTACAATTGACATAAAACGCATGACAAAACTATAAAAATAACAAGTTTTTGTTGCAACAAAAAAGAAACTTTAACTTTGAAGGCAACAATTATATTTTAAGATGAAAAGAAAAAGATTAGGGTTTGTAAAAACGCACGTTCCTTAAATGAATTAATTTCTTCACCACGCATTGCAGTCATCAACATCATCAAGAAGCTGGAGATGAAGATGGCGATAGTGCTTAATCACACAAAAGCATTAAATAAAACAAAATAAGCAAAGAGCCCACAAACATCAAGTTTTCTGTGTGTTTAAAGATTTACTAACTCTTTTTAGCTGCTTTATTATCACTTTTCCTTTTTAAAACTAAAAATAAAAATAAACCTTTTTAATTCGCCGTTCATTTTAAAAGACTTAAGGTTTAAATAAGTCTTAATACCCGTAAATGCGAATAAAAAGGGTGTATGTTAGTTTATCGTTTCGTTTGCAAATTCCAGTTTTGTCATGTGTATTCAGATAATTCATCCTAAAACAAGTTAAACATTTTTTTATCAAATGAAGATCATATTAATGCTTTAAGTATAATTATATTAAGCAATGTTATTATTATGTTAGACAGACATATGCTTCTAAATAGAAAAATACTGTTACGTAGAAAATTATTTATT
This sequence comes from Gymnosoma rotundatum, assembly GCA_916610165.2. Classification (NCBI taxonomy): domain Eukaryota; kingdom Metazoa; phylum Arthropoda; class Insecta; order Diptera; family Tachinidae; genus Gymnosoma; species Gymnosoma rotundatum. The sequence continues at coordinate 119,499,146 of OU744337.1, read as the reverse complement.
TTTTACCATTTACTTCAATCGTAGTATGTTGCTCTTAGATCATGTTTACCTCAAACATATTTTTAGCCGACTTTAACCAAAAAAGCAGGTTATAAATTCGACTGAAGTTGCTTTTTATGTTATTATGTGCCCGCAGAACTCAGTCATTTCTGAACCGATTTTATAAATTTTTTTTTTATTTATTTGTAAGCATGGCCTTACAAATTGGTCCCGTTTTAAAAACTGTGAATAATTTTAAAAATTACAGGGTGTCCCCATACAACATATGTACTCATTTTTAAGTGTAATATGCAACGTAAAGGGCTCCAGTCTAAAACAAACAAAAAATTGGACAAAATGACGATTACTATGACCGTTAGATTAACAAGTATGAATTTTCAAAATTATATTAAAGGGTGCCCCAATAGTTAATTTATTTTGATGTATATGGCCATACTTTTGAACAGTTGTAGACAGACTGTTAAAATTTAAGTAGTTTCAATTAAGGGTGTTCCAATAGTTGATCTAATTTCATCTTCACAGACCTCTTTCCTGAACCATTATATACACTAAATTAAAAATTAGAAATAATGTCCACTGATTTGTCTGCTAAAAGGGTGGAAATTGGAAATTAAATGGTGTCCCTACAGTTTATGTTGATGTATATGACCAAACTGTTCAATTGTTGTTGATAGACGCTTTAAATTTACAAGGAGCTGTATTTCTAAGTCCGTATAAATATAATTTTGATTTGGAATTTAAAGGGTGTCCTTATAGTTAATGTATTTTGATGCGAGTTGCTAAACTTTTAAACCGTTATAGATAAACAGCTAAAATCTGGTTTTAGGTCGTTTTTTTTTGCGAGAATTATTATCTTTGCATAAAGCTAAAAAACATAAGACAATATACCAGGGCTGCTCTATATATTTCTGGGCTGATAGTGAAAATGCGAATATTTATAATCAAAAATGGTTTTATTGTTTATCAAAGTATTGGTATAATGAATTTAATCGTGTCCGAAGCTCGCTCAAAGACGAATTCCGTGAAGGTCGTCCAAAAACGGCTGTTGTGCCAGAGAACATTGATGCCGTGCGTGAACTCATAATGCAAGATCGACATGCGACATACCGAGAGATAGAGACATCCTTAGACATTTCTTCCACCAGCATACATTCGATACTGCATGAACACCTGGCCGTAAAAAAGGTTTGTTCTCGTTGGATCCCGAACAATTTGAAAGTCGCTCAAAAAAAGGCTCGTGTCGATTGGTGCAAAGAAATGTTGCAAAAATACGATTGCGGTGCTTCAAAAGACGTTTATAAGATCGCCACAGGTGACGAATCATGGATCTATGCGTATGAGCCCGAAACGAAACAACAATCTACTGTGTGGGTCTTCAAAGACGAGCAAAATCCAACGAAAGTTGTTCGTGGAAGAAGCACTTCGAAGAAAATGGTCGTCTGTTTCTTCGGCAAAACTGGTCATGTGGCGACTGTTCCGCTTGAACAACGTAGGACGGTCAGTTCTGAGTGATTCACTACAATTTGTTTGCCTGAAGTCATCGGAGAAATTCGAAAAACCAACAAGAGAAGACGAATCATTGTTCACCATGACAATGCGAGCTCTCACACATCGGCTCAAACCAGAGCGTTTTTGACCGGCCAAAACGTCGAATTAATGGGTCATCCGCCGTACAGCCCTGACTTGGCACCTAATGACTTCTTCTTATTTCCGAACATCAAGAAAAAAATGCGTGGTCAACGATTTTCGTCGCCAGAAGAAGCTGTTGAAGTGTTCAAAAACCATGTTTTAGAGGTGTCTCAATCGGAGTGGAAAAAGTGCTTCGACAACTGGTTTGAGCGCATGCAAAAGTGTATAAATCATGCTGGAGAATACTTTGAAAAACAATAAAACCATTTTGTATTATAATGATTTTAGTAGCTCAAATTCCAAGAATTCCATCTACCCCTCGTACCACTTTAAACTCGAGGAATTCCTCCAGGCACTTACTTGAGCAACCCCCCCAAATAAAATCTTGCTACCGCCACTGATCCACACAATTTTTGTGAATGCTACAAAATAATTAATACGCGAAAATGTGTCATTAAAACCCTTGAAGGTAATTAATTTTTTTCCAAGATATGTTTTTTTTTAATTTTTAGTTTAATATTTTTTTGTGTGAATTTTCTGTATTTATATAAAATTTAAAATCGTTTGTAAATTAACATTTAAAAAACACTTTGCTGCCAGCCATGAAAGAAAGGAATTAAAGGAGTGATAAGACACTGAAAAAAATCAAGTTTATTTGATAGATTCAAGCATCGTGAATTAATCGTGCTCAATAATTTTAAATCTTAAGTAATTTTCAACAGAAGATTATTTGAATAATAACTTTATTAAAATAAAACTGTTTTTCATTTTTAGTTATTTTGTCAAGATATCCAATTTAAATATGTTTATTCAAAATTTCTAACATTCGTTCTTTAAACGAAAATATACCGTAACTATTGCTTCCCCCAGTGTATTCCCTTGCAAAATTTGTGCTTAAAATTATATTTTGTCATCTATCTTTATTTTTAATATTTGTTTCCATTTCATTTTTTTTTTTCTTTCTTTCTAGGTCCTGCTGCAACCTTAAAATTGTTCTTAACACCAAACAAGATTTTTACACTGTATGATGGTGGCATGATGGTACCTGTTGCTATTAACTTTCTGGGTGTGTACGTTTAAAATTTCAACTAAATACAGATTACAAGTCAATGAAATCAACTTTATGCATGTGTATGAATGGGCTTTTTATGCGATTAATTTTTTTCGTATAGATTTAGTATACGTTCGTTGCACCTACGCCTACAGAGCTTGACAATGTTGTACTTTTGAAGAAAATTTCAACGCCTGTGTCTGACTATAAAGGGTTTTTAAAAAATATAGTTTTGTTTAGTATTATTAGTTCAATATTTCACTTAACTTTTATCATAAAAACTCATTTGTTGAAAATATTGTCCATATAAAAGTTCTTTTTAAAACATAAAAACCTTAACTTTACCGGTGCTGGAAATGTATTGTTTTCCCATCAAATAGACAGTCATACGTTCGTAGTATCATAAAGAACAGTAAGTTACTTCACCATTTTCTGGAATTTAAACAGAGTGCTTAACTTTGGATGAAGTTATTAACAAACCAATTTTGCTGTTAATAAACATAAAGCCAAAAACATTTCCTGACTCTTCACAAAATAAACAGATTAAAACCGCAGCAAAGGCATAGTTAATAAGGCGAATTCGTTGTTTCTTGCTGTACTGGTTGTATTAAAATAAGCAGAATGAAGTATTAAAAAAATAAACAAAAGTAAAAATTTTTAATCAAATTTCTGAAATACATAAATTTTGAAATAACTTTAAAACACTTTTCACTTTGCCACTTTTTTTTAACATCTCAGACCTGAATTAATTACCAGGTGGCAGCGTAGGCGATTTTATTAGTGGCAAAATATATATACAAAAATATTATACCGAATTTTTCATAGCGATGTCACATACCAGCTGATGGCAGTGGTGAATTTATACATTTTCGCCGTTGCAGGAAATGTCAAATTTCATAAAAAGAATTTACGTTGATTTTTTATATATCGAGTTTGACATTTCTAGCCACGGTGAAAATGAATGAATTCGCCATTGCCACCACTTGGTACATGTATTCACCTTGGATTTTTTATATATGGAAAAATAATGAATTCGCCTTCGCTACCACCTGGTAAATGATTTGAGTTGGTTATGACTTTTTGACAGCATTTCGTACGAAATTCTAAACGGAATATCGAGCCTTACTCGAACTGTTGGGTTAGAGCGAAATCAAGTTTATTTAATTTATAACTGAAATTAAAGAAATTGAAAAACTTTTTCTATTGTGTCCATATACTCAACGATTGTGGCCTAATACTCTATTTTTATTAAAATTCAACTGCAATATTTCAGAAACTATATTCTACATGCAGATTCAGCAAGTTTTCTGACGTTATCAGAAAATCCACTGGATATTTGACGTGTTTAGGAGGATCCAATATATTGTTACGCTTTTGCTTTTTAGACAAACGCACGGATTCTTCTGATTGCAAATACCAGTGTGGCATACTATAAGTTCTGTATTTCTTAAGTTAGCTACAGATAACGCAACGTGTTTCTGAAATCTGTTGCATTTCATTACAGATTGCATCGTCTGAATTCGTGTTTCAGGTTTCACTTCAGGTTGCAATCCAGGTTTCATTAACATCAAAATGTTTTGATATTTTCTGGTTGCATTGAAACAGATTGCATTGTTTGTATTGCTGTTTCATTATTTTATGTGTTTAGTACATTGACAACAAGCAAGCTGTAAACTTCTAAGTAATTAAGAAAGAACAAAATGGGATGTGAAAAGGTAAAAATAAAATTATAAAAGCAGCAGTATTTGAAAAATTAGTAATTGAATATAAAAATATTGATATAAACGCAAGCATTGAAAAAGTTAAAAACAGGATTAATTTTTGCATCCTCTTTTCCGCTCGTTGTTACGTTATGATATAAAATAACAGAACTGAGATTGCGTTTATGTTTCACTGTTGGTTTTAGTATTTGTGTCAAAACATGAAACCTGAATGTGAAACATGTTGCAGAAACAAATTGCGTTGTCTGTACTCAGCATTACTCTGTTGCTCTATCTGCCTATACTTCTTGATCCTCTTGAGATACGTTTTGTTACCTCATTCGTTTTTAAACATAAAGTTAGCACATTTATACACACATCTATAAAAATTTTTTCAATACAAATTGTACAATGTTGAAGAAAATAAGATTTTAAAGAAAAAAAGAGAAAAACTGCAGCGACAAAAGTTACATAATGTAAAAGTGGACCTACACTACTGTGTCACTCCGGCGAAACATGAAGTACACGATGCCTTGTTTAGTAACCTAATAACATATACCGTCTTCAGACTACTCCACTAAGCCTTACATTCAAGTCAGTCATCCCTTTAATTCAACAGCCACAACACACATCTGACGTACACTGTTATTATGCTGTTACATCCTTGCGCTAAAAACTAGAATTTAATTTTCTTTATTATAAAAGGAGTTTTAACAATTAACTGCTACTCCTTATTAAATGGACGTTTTTACTAAATTATCTGCCCTCTACTAACGCAGCTGCTCAGCAGTTGTTAACTATTTTTTTTTATTATTCTATACACAAACCATTAATGGAAGTAACTCATTCACCACTGTTTTTCACCACGCACATACGGACAACAACGAGAGTGGTTGCCAGATTTTATTTTCGTAACAATATATTATTATTCTTTATAGAGCCGCTAACTAACGAATTTTGTAGAAATTGCAACTTATACACAAAGTTTTTCCCTCTTGTGGTGTAAACCTAAAAGGAGTCTTAAAATCTATTCTTGCCTTTCTTATATTATTTCAATACGATCAAAAAGTTATGTATGATTGATGCTATATAACCCTAAATACAAAACATTAGTTTAAAATTTACTACCTTAATGCTCTATATAGTTAGACGTAGCAGTTGTATGATTCCTTATTGCCAAACAAACATTTTTACTTATTTTTGAATCAATTTTAATGTTTACTTTAGCGTAAAACGATCAAAAAGCATTTAATATTCATTTTGACAAATGGAGAAATTGAATTTCATTTAAACAAAATTGTTAAACCTTCATGTGTAAGAATTTGTTGCTCTTTTTTTTGCATTTTATACCAACATATAATTATAAGGTTTCAACAAAATTTAAGGAATTTTTAATTTTTTTTATGGATGTATAAAATTGATATTAATTAATGTATGTACATTGAAAAATGTTTTGTTGAATTTTTGGGCAAATAAAATTGAGTGATTCTATATGTATGAACTTTTAGCTTAAAACATTTATTATTTTGCTTTTATTATTTATATATACATATATATTTTTTGTAAGGATCTGGGCGTCTTTGTGTTGACGTGTGTACAAACATTTAATTTTTCAAGTATCTGTGGCAGAGTGTCTACCACATCAGTGTTTCAAGGAGTAATTTTTTCACATTTTAAAATTTCCAAAAAAAAATATCTTATATTAATTAATTAATATTATAATTGTAACGGTCATAGTAATTGACATTAAGTCTGTCTGCGTACACATATTTTGCATCATTTTCTGCAAAATCTTGCAAAATGTTATCTGCGTTCTCCAAATCTGTTGCAGCGAGAGAGCCAAAACGAGAATTTTTTGACAGTTGGCAGTTAGAGAACTTGCAAAATGTTGCTGGAGAAATTTCTGCTTGCAAGATTTTGCAACTAGTTTGAACAGCTGTTTTTATTTATTTTTTTAATGAAATAATTTTTAATTTTATAATTTGAAATAATTTTTGTGAAGATAATAAAAATTGAAATTTAACAGTGGCAGAGGTAAGTAGTTAGAATTGTGTTAATTTTTAATGTTTATCATAAATTATAATAAACAAATTAATTTTAAGTATACTACAAAATAGATGCATAGGCAATAATATATTTTCCAGTCTAAAAAAATTGTGTAAAGCTGTATATGGAAGAAATAGTGCTTAATTACTGCGAAGAGGAATTTCGAAGACATTTTCGGATATCGAGGCAACTGTTTGAAATCCTATGCGATCGGTTTTCAATTCAATTCAAATTCAAGAGTAAAATTGGTCTTACTCTCCCAAAAAAATTTACTGAGTATTAGCTAGTGGAAAAGTACCCAGACCGACCTATTTTCTCCAATTTTCAGGCGTTTGTCTATAACTATAAAAGATAGGCCCATGTAGAGGAACACCGTTTAATTTTTAGATTTTTTTTTTTTTTCTTTTTTTTTTGGGAGCTATAGTGATACGCAATTTTTTTAATTTTAGAGTACATTAAAAAAACATGTATGTTGCATGCAGATATCCTTTAATTTTTAAAATTATAAACTATTAAAACGCGACCAATCTGTAAGCACAGCCTTTTAAATAAAAAACATTTCAAAATCGATTTGGAAATGATCGATCGAGCTCTACGGAAACAAAAAAAATCAAACAAATTTATAACCTTCTTCTTTTTTTGAAGTTGGTTCAAAAAAATTTAACACTATTTTAAGGCTCTGCATTGAAAATCGAAGTAAATACTAAATAACTGTAAAGCAAACGTAAAAGTTTTACAGTTATTTTTTTTATTTACTTCGCTTTTTTAACAGTTTAATCCAGCACGTCAGTTCGTATGTCTCTAATTAAAACCATGGCTAGAAAGAAAGTTTCTTTTAAGTCATCTCTTTTGTATTTGTGTTTAATATAAACATTTGGAAGATTTTGCTCAAGGTATGACCCGAATTTTTATATTTTTTGATAGGATGACTTGAGAGGAGTGTATATAATGTTATACGAAATTACAAAAAGAATAAACTTTAATTATGGGTTTTAGCAAAATAAAGCAATTATTTATTGATACAAATGCAAAACATAATTGAGACACGTTGACTTTTTTTGTAAAAAGTGCAAGATGAATAAAGCAAATAATTTATCTACCTTAGCTTATGGAATTTCATAATATATTCATTAATAAGTATTAAAAGGAAAAATGAAATTAATTAACAAAAACTTGTCTATCGGCTTTATTGAAATATGGCTTATTTAATTTTAAATATGTATATCTATGTACCTTAACGAATAATTACATAAACGCTACGTTATTTGCTAGGCCCACAAAGAAAACTGTATGTGAAAACCAAAAAGTAATAATAAAGTTTTTTTTTTTGCAGATCAATGTAAATAAATTTTAAGTTTAATATAATCTTTATTAATATAACTACAAAATAAAACCTACAATCCTTTGACATAAACGCTTAGTTAAGCAAGGGTAAATTAAGAGTGCAATATTCATCTATGTCGAATCTTATATACCCTTCACCAAAAATGTATAGCCACATGTTACAGAATTTACATGTGGCAGAATTTCCATTAAATAGTTCAAATCAAAATCGGCATAAGAAATTCTTTCCTAGCATAAAGTTTTTCTGTTCAAAAAAAGCTTTTTTTCCGAAAACTGTAAGTTTTAAATTAAACAACGGGAATTTTTTCGTGCTATTTTCTTTTATCCCGATTAATTATTAAGGTCACCAATATTGATAATTGAGGGTAAGGGCACGTCTTGATGGCAAATTGCCTGTGGATATAAATAAATTATCGTAGTGTTTTGTGATATTTTAGTTTTCATCATATTTGAACTGTATAAAAGAGCCGAAAAAACGTCAGCCGTATACAGTGGACAAAAGACAAAGAAAATCATACTTGATTATTGTTGTTTTTACTTAAACTTTGATTTTTGTCTTTACTTTATTGTTCGGACAAAAATCTTTAGTATATTTAAATGTTTGTGAGAAGTTTCCTGAAGAGCTAAATGGCCATCGGGACTTGCTTTCATCCTCAAAAATATCAATATCGGTGATTTAAATAATTAATCGGGAAAGTAGAAAATAGCACGAACTAAGATTGCTTTTTGAAAATTAATAGCTGTAAGTTTTGGCTTAGAAATATTGTCCCAACTTAATTTCATTAATTTTATTAATGAATTAGGAATACAAAAAAAATTTCAAACAAGTAAGAGTGCTATATTCGTCCGCATCTTATATACCCTTCACGATATATGTAAATCATGTTTAGTAAAAATAATAAAAAAAAAATATTGGGGCGACAGAGAATTAAAACATAAGAAAAAAAATTAATTATTATATATAATTTTGCATAAAAATGTCATCGGCTCTTAATAGGTTAAACATTTTCTACAAATTTTAGTATTCCCTTAAATATCTCATCAAAAGGTTTTCAATGATACCCATATTGATACATTAAAAAATATGGTGCACAATCATACTTTTCTATTAAAAGTTTGGAGGCCCATAACTCGGAAAATATGGGCAAGCGCCAATATTTTCACTTGATGTGTTTCTAATAATACTCTATCGCCCCATATATTTGTTTTTTTTTTTTTTTTTTTTTTTTTGATTGGAGTTACTTCACTAAACTAGATTTATTCTAAATTGTATGAAAAATTAAAGCCAGTCTTGGTGTTTTGCCTACTGCCTCGAAGGGCATGGACCGATCTTGCTAATTTTCAATAGAGACACTTTCCAAACTATGCAAACATATTGAATATAACTTTAAATATATTTTTTTTAATTTAAGTATGAAAATATCCTATGAATATAATCAACAAATACTACATTTCGTCTTGCTGTACATTTGAACTCTCATATTATATTTCATCATTTAATAGATAATAGAAGTATTATCTATTAAATTGTTTTGTTTTCTTGTGTGATTTTAACTTGTGTATGAATCTCTTGTACAAAATGACAAGCAGTATGGGATCTCTCCAAAACAAAAACAAACTGCAATAAAATACAGTTTCTTAATTTTACATGTCTACACAAGATGTGAGTGCAAGTTTAGCATATGAACTTCAACTTTATAGTACATTGGGTACATAGAAATATTATACCAAATTTATTCTGATTTAATTTAAACGATTTTAAAAAGTTTCCTATTTTTCAAGAGAATGTTTATTATTTATGGGTTGCTAGAGAGCAATTTTGGAGATAGGAAACATTAAAATTATCAGTTCTTTCTTCATGTGTTCAAGTTTAGAATTCATAATATTGAAAGCTGCAAAATTATGTTAACATTGTATGTCATTACTTTTAATAATAATAAATGAATCAGACTGAATAGTAGATATTTTTAATTAAGAAATAAAAATATTTTTTATATGTAAAAAGACGAAAATATATAAAAAAGAAAAACATTTTTTTTTGTTATGATGCATTTATGGAATACAAAAATGATTAATTTAATAGCAAATTCTTATTCTTAATATAATTATAAATTTCATAGACTATAAAGTGGCAATATTTACAATATTTTTAGCAGCCATGTTAAAAAATAAGCCCAAACATGTCAGACAATCTCAAACGATTTAAGAATAGTTTCAAAAAAAGGTTTCCTAAAATTAAGAAAACATATACATATCTATACATATACATATCTATACATTACTAAAACCTAGAATTAATATTGAAATCGTTATTTCTTCGAATTCATGTCAAATGTTTAATAAAAATCATTTTTTTACACTTTACTCAAAGTATTAACTAGCGCTAGCTATGACTATTTTAGGCAGATGTCAGAGTAGGCGCTGTAAGCGACGCGATGCTAGAAGCTATGATATTCAGGCTATTCTTATACTACAGGATGTCAAAGTGGATACAATATTAAACAAAGCGACTTACTTGGTTATTTCCTCATTGTTTCAATACTTTTCCAGTTGTTTTCCACGAGGATTCTGTTGTGGTAACTTTTATTTGCTTAGTCTCAAAGCACAGGGCGTGTGAACTCTTCTGTTATAAATTTTTCAATATCAATATCCATTATTTTATAAATATCTTTTAAAATCAATGTAAACAAACAGCAAAAAGAATAACGAAGCGTTGCCATGCTATAAATCATTTCAAAACCTGCTTTGTCGCTTTGGCTTTCTTGTAGCTTCGCTTTGACTCTGACATTTTTTGAGCATTGACGTAAGAAAACACAAGCAGAGGTTTGTAGCGCATTGTAGTGCGATATTATAGCATCGTCTTTAGTGCGCGCTCTGACATCAATCTTATACTTCAGCAGCAGATTTTTTGTCTTTTTTAAAACTTTTCACTTCTTAAAAAAGAAAAAGGGTTAATCAAATGGGTCATCGACTAAGTGTTCGCATATATTAGTTGCTCGGTCGCGAAAATATGACTAAGTATTGTCGTGCCAAAGATTAACTCTGTCACATCTTATCTAATGAAAGTCAATAATAGCCATCTGTGATCGCTTAATGTAGTTTAACAACTCAAAGAACAGCACTTTCTTCTGATTATACTAAATATAGAGAATTAATTTAAACCCACAAAAGATTTTAATTTAATGAAAAGTCGGTTGATTAGCATCTACAGTTATGGTGATGGATATTTTAGCTAGGTTTTACTACTACTTTTACAGAAAAAAGTTTCCTTACAAACTATTATGGTGCGTTTTAGTGGCATCTTCACTTCAAGGACACTTTTTTGTACATAGTTTTAAAAAGATTTTTTTTAATTCCCGCTCCCAAAGCCAGCAATAAATAATAAACAAGTATTAAGGCCATAACTGTACATATTTCCTATCTTTGTTGTATTTAGCATATAAATCTGTTGTTCAAAATAGTTAAAAGGCTAAAGTCTGGTCTTTAAAATGCTAGCCAGGGTTCTTGATTCGAGCCCTTGAATTAAAAGTTTTTAACCCCATGAAATTAATTCTTTTTTAACTTTTTTTAAAAGAACCAGCCGTCGAGGAATAAGCCATACTTTTGCAACGCAATGTGTGAGAAGTAGAAAATTAGGTTATGGGAAGTAAGAATCTTTGCCTCCGTATTAATATAGGCATACTTTTATTTGTTGTATAATTAATGTCAGTAGTAAAAAATATGACATAACTGTTTATGTTTTTAAATTATTTTTATAATTTTATATACAAAATCAGAAAGTTCGCCTCCCAAATCTTCCACCACGTAATTATAATTTTGTTCCTTATTTTAGTGTTGAGTTCATAATTTCACAAAGTGGAGTAAACAATTCTATCAGGTTTTAAAAGGTCTTGATAAAACGGCATCCTGATGTGTGTAAACTTTATCCAAAATATAATTGTAAATTGTTTTGGATCAAACTTAATTTTTATTTGTTTTATGAAAACAAAACATGGAAGGGAAACTTTTCAGTGTTTTATCACAATCGTTGCCTAAAATCATTGATTCTAAACTTATTATTTATACATTTTTTATCTTAAGCAATTTGCAATTTTTTGTAGTCATACTGCAAGACTTGTAAATAAAAGAATTCAATAATTGAAGTTACAATCAATTTTCGATAGTATTTCCCTTATCTGGCAACACTGACGTTAACTTGACATTAGAAGATCAACAGCAAACAAAATTAATTATAACGAGTAAGAAATGCATACAAAACAATTTCAAGATTTCTACATGAAACTGTAACATTGTTTTGCCCTTTTTCTTCTTTTAGATTCTAAAATATTGACCAAATCTGTTCTATTATTCCACATCAATATACTTTGTTTTTTTCATTAATCTTTCTTTTAGTCGTTCAAGCGAATATATCAACACAAGTTTTAAACGCAAATGAAAGTCTTAAGTGGTTCTTATCATTTTTAAGGGGAGAGTAAATAAATAAAAATAAACATACTGACCCTCTAGGTGAAAATATAAACAGTGTTTAAGGTAAAAACACTGCAGTAGAGAATTTGACAAAACAGTAAAGAAGAGGGCAAATTGAAAGCAGACATGATATGAATTAAAACTGATAAGAAAGAAAAAAATCATTAATAAAATAAATATTAAAGAAATTTTAAAGCAAAAGAATAGCAAACAACAAAACGACAGAGATGCTAAAGAATTTAATCTATAGAGCGATATTTATATATTTTATAAAATTTTCTTGCGACGTATTTTATTTTGGTTTTACATTCAAGTTATAAACAAATACAAACGTTATATTATTTTTTAAGCCACTTCTGCTAAGGAGAAGGTTATCAAACCATCTGAATATTTGTCAATTGACAGCTCTGTCATTTCTGAACTGATTTTAAAAATCCTGTTATCAGTTTGTTTTAAAGTCTAAAGTTTTGTGTGTAGTTATTTCTAAAGGGCACAAAAAAAATAGGGTAAATCTAAGTTTGTCATTCTATTTGTAATTTCAACAATATCCATTTCAGACCCCATTAAGTATATAAGTATATTCTGAGTTCTTATGCAGAGCGAAGTCGATTGAGCGATGTCCGTCTGTCCTCCGAGTTAGTGTTGAAATCAAGTTTGGCAAGGCACTAGATCAGCTAGAGAAAATTTGAATACGCCAATCGATCAGACATAATGTCGAAAGAGTTGCTATTGGAAATCAGCAGGATCGGTTCATGTTCTTCGAGGCAGCGGGCAAAACACCACGCTTATCTCAAATTTTCCCATATCCTCTGAAACAATGATTAGAGTTACAATAAAAAAAAAAAAAAATATATATATATATATATATATATATATATATATATATATATATATATATATGGGCAATAGAGAATTAAAAAAAATAAGAAAAAAAACATCAAAGTAACAAATTGGCGCTCGCACATATTTTCCGAGTTACGGGACTCTGAACTTTTCAATTTTTTTTTAAATATTAATATGGTATAACTTAAAATCTTTTGAAGAGATCTTTAAGGATTTACTAAAATAAATGAGCCGATGGCATTTTCATGTAACAGTATATTGTTATATATAATATAACATATTGTTACGAATAATAAAATCTGGCAGCCCCTCAAGTTGTTTCGTATGAGCGTGGTGAATAAGTTAATTCAACAACTAATGGGCTGTGTATAGAATAAAAACCACAATTAGCTAACAAAAGCTGAGCAGCCTCGATAGCTGCGTTGGTAGAGGTGCGTGCACATACGTACAACGAAAAATAATAATTGTTATAAAGCAATTAAAAATTGAGAAGCAACAGTACAAACCTCCCAAGAGGCAAAAGACAATTATAGTGTGAAGCCGTGGCAGATAATTTAGTGGAGATGTCCAACTTAATATAAGAGCAACGGATAATTGTCAAGAAGCCCTTATAACAAAAAGTAGGAACGGTAGCGGTTAGCGCAGGGAAGTCTAACAGTATAACAACAAAGTGTATGAGACGTGTGTTGTGGCTATTGGATTAAAAGGGAATAACTGACTGCCTTGGATAAAAGGAGTAGTGGAGATGTCTGTGGATGGTTAAGGTTACTAAACAAGGCATCGAATAGTTCATGTCTCGCCGGAGTAACACAGTAGTGTAGCGTGGATGGCTGCGTTTGTAGTAATTACGCATGTTTAGTAAATACGAGACCAAGGGTTCATAAGACCGGATCAAGAAGTATAGCCAGAGAAAGCCCCTAAGTAAAGAATACGGAATTTATAATATGCCACAGTGTTATTTGCAATCAAAAGAATCCGTACGTTTGTTGAAAAGGGAAACACGTAACAATATATTTATTTTTGATTGAAGTTACCTCACTAAACTAGATTTACATATTGGCGAAGGGTATATAAGATTCGATATTACAGAATATATCACTTTTACTTGTTTTACTTTATATTAAAAAATTCATGATTTATTAAAAATCACCCAATATAAAAAAGATGACTATAATATTTCCATATGAGATATTGCTCACTTTAGTTACAGAAACGATCTGATTTTTATACCAAAGTGAACAAAATAAAAACAAAGTTACTTTTTTCTAAGTTTTGTTTATAAATTGTATGAAAACATTTATCAAACTACAATTGACACCCAGTGGAAGTCGGCTAAACTTAAAGTACACTTTACTGCAAACCCTAAATTAGCGCGTAAGACGCAAAGCAATGAAATTCATAGCTTTTGCGCTTTGTGTCTTTAACAGTAACAATATCTCATTTTATTTTATAAAACCCGATGTATTAGAATAAAGAAGAGATAAAACCGCTAGATTGCCTTAAAAATAACTAAATTATCATTACTTTTCAACCATAACAAAACAAACCAACAAGCAGCCAACTTCATTTCCCGACGCACTGTCAAAATTGGATTTTCCAATTGCTAAGCGTTGACGCCGTGCTATTTCTTTATGGATTCATACATTTTGGATGTACATGAGAAGTTTTGACAGACATATTGCGCTTTACGTGCTAATTTAGGGATGGTGGTTATTCTTGACTATGAAAGCCAAAAACGTAATAAGAGCCTTTTATTTTAGAGTATACTTAAGCAAGAGTCGACTTTAGTTCATAACTATGAATTTGGGCCATTGTATATTTTAAAAATTTTCGAACTACTAAAAATGTATTTTGTAAGAAAATAAATTGTCATCAGATATCATTTACTTAGCACAAAACAAAAACCAATTTTAATTTTTGTCTTTAAATAATTCACAAAGCAAGAGTCACACCTTTTTGGCATATTTAAAAAAATTATAACAATAAACGAATGACTTTTTAGTTTAGTGTTTTCTTTTCTGCTAAACTTTTTGAGAAACCGATATATTACAAATTTTGATGAGTTCATTATTTTAAGTTAAGCTTGACAAAATACACGCAAACAATCAAATATATAAAACCTTAGAGAGTGAGATACGCAAAGCTGGCGCATTAACAAAACAGAAGATACTTAAGCAACTCAACACCCAGTTGAGCGGCTACATTTGACAAGTGCAGAACTATTTTTCTTTGCCTACGGCTTAAAACTACTCTCTATTAAAATGGCAGCTTTGATTAGAAAATTGATTAGCACCAGTAATGCACCTAAGCCGGTAGCACCCTACAAGTAAGTAGACTTTTGCACTTGCAGAACAAAATAACTTTTATAAAATGAAAAAAAAAGTTAACTTGGATTAAAGAAAAGAAAATAAAAAACTTCAAAGTACCATATTAAAATTCAATGTCTGGAAATGAATGGTCACATTGTTGTTTTATGATTTGTAAAAATTATACTTTAAAAGAAGGATCATTTATTAGTAAACACATGTTTTATCTTGTCTCTTTTCATGGTGTTTTGTCATTATTCTTATTTTGCTGCTGGCTTGGACGGGCTTATTCCTCACAAATGTAATATAATTCCACTTTGCATTGTACTTTATACCTGTTCCTGTCCCTGCCTCATAACTACTAACCCACCATCACATTGTATTCGATTCAATACAATTTTAATGATGTAAAGCCAAGCTGTTGTGGCAGATCGTACTGTGTATGTTTCTGGTTGTTTAGGTATGGATAAGACAAGCATGAAATTGGTGCCGGGTGGTGCTGTCGAACAAGCTGAAGTGGCCTTGAAAAATCTAGAAGCTGTACTTGTTGCTGCTGATTCTGGCATTGATAAAGTTATAAAAAATACCATTTTCTTGAAGGATCTTAATGACTTTGCTGCCGTTAATGAGGCGTACAAAAAGGGTATGTTGAAAAAATGCAATTATTTTCCTCTTGTTATTTATTTAAATGAATACAAAATTTGGTATTAGAAATGTTTTTTTTTTCTTTTCTGTTTTTTTGCCAGAGTTAAATATTTTTTATGCTCATATAACAATTTACCACGCTCATTATTATTTTTGTCACTTTTATTTTTCATGTTATTAATGTGTTTTTTTTTTAATTTAAAATTTTAAGACTTATTTATGCCTTTTAGATTAAGAACTGTAATTAATTTTTATACTTCACCTTACTCCAATGTCTCTTTCTGTCACTTCTGCTATTTCAGTTTTCAACAAAGACTTCCCCGCTCGTAGCTGTTTCCAAGTCGCTGGTCTGCCACTGAACGCTTTGGTAGAAATTGAATGTATTGCTTTAACTGGTGATGTCAAGACTGTCTCTTCAAATTGACTGCAAGGTTCAGAAAACAAAAAAATATCAAAACTGTAATTTATATTTTGCAATAAAAAATTTAATTTGTTAAAGTTTTTTAACAAAAATTTTATTATTTTTAACACTAGAGAGGAAAAAGGTTTCAAAATGTTATATCATTTTCGAAGGGTAATCAGGGCGAGAGAAACAGGAACAGAATAGTAATTATTTTTTCATTTTGGAGATTTGCGGACACCGGCATACGGTGGCACACCGAAAATTTTTTAATAAGGAACACTCTTTAGTGAGTAACCACGTTTATAACGAATTGTGATGGCTTATTCTGAATTGCTATGCGAATATCAATGCGATGCGCAAATGAAATGCGATGCGAAAGAAAATTGGTATTCTGTTAGACTTTCTGAATTATGTGGCACTATGGTTCGCCGACGGAGAACGGCATGAGCAAAATGAAAAAATTACAAGAAATTGTTGTCCCGAAGGAAAGTGCGTCCGGTAATCCATTTACGGAATCCGACAAATTTTAATCACTCTTATTCTGTTTGGCGTCGTCAACATTGTCGTCAATTTCGAGACAACATCAATAATAGCTTGGTATTCCCTAACACACTTATCTAATATTTGACTCAGTAGATTCAATTTGTTTTCTATTGTGTTAAGTAAGTGTTGTGGAAAATTCAAATTTTGTAAAAAAATAACATACCTATAAACAATAAAATAAGCAAAACTATTACAAAAATAGTCTAAGGGCCATTAATACAACTTGTCGTTAGTTAAAGGTAGGATTTTGTCTGTATTTTTCAAACTTCCAATTTGTATTGCTATTAATAATAATAATAATAATAATAATAATAATAATAATAATAATAATAATGATATTAAATGGATAAAAAAAATAATAACAAGTTAAGTTTTTATAATGAAAATCCATTTATCGGTCCGACAAAATCCTGCCTTTACTAACTGCCTTCTTTTCATTGGGATGGACTCCTTCTAACTCTTCCATTAATTTTTTAAATTGGCAGAAGTTCGAAATTTTAATTTTTTCATTTCTTTTTATTATTTTGTATATTTCTTATTTTGTTGTTTTAAATATTGCTGTTTTTAAAATTTTTCTTTGCACACAACACAACTCAACATCAAAAATGGCGACGATAAACTAAATGCAACATCAAAATCAATCGTTCTTAGAAAATACCAAACATATGGTGACAGTCATCGATTGATGACAATATTGACAACGGGAATACCGATTTACAACAAACGACGTCGTTTTGTGTTGACGTCGCCAAACAGAATATAGGTTAATAATTTCACCACTCTCTCGTCTACGAAAGATAGTGGATTAAATCTTAATGGGCTACCTCCAATGTTAATTTTATGTCGTCTAAGCTTCTGTTTGGTGTGTACTTTAAAATCGACCCAAGCCTATTAAAGTTGAAGTCAAATATTTTTAAGCTGGTTTAAATATTTCATACTTTTTTCCAACCTGCAGCTTCTCTTATAGGTGGTCGATTGATATTTAGTTCTTCAGTTAACGTTTGCCACAAAGTATTTGCCGACTGACGAGCATTTGGTGTTTTTAAAAAGCTGAGTTTATTAATAAATTCTATCTTTATTTAAAATTGACTCGGCTTGGTAGTCTTATTGCAGGCAATAATAATAATGAATTAATTAATAAATATATAATATAAATAAATAAAATATTATCTTTCCCTTACATGTTTATACTTTGCGAATGCCATTTTGTTGTCGAATAAATTTTGCGAATTTAAAATTTTTTTTCGTTACTAGAATACCGACTTATTTAAAAATGAACTTTGCGAATATCGCAATTGTTCGCATTTATGTATTTTCGCATCGCATTGACTTTCGCATCGCAATTCGGAATAAGCCCCCTTCTCATACACTTTGCTACGCCCCCGCCTCCCCCAATGAGAATAAACGCTCCTCACCACTCTTCCAAGCAAATTTTTTATTTAATCAATATGGAAGTTACAACAGATTTTCTATTGCCTATTGGACCTTATAAGTCAGGACTTACGTATCACTCAAACATTTTTTTAAATTATTTTTTTGTTAAAATCCGTTTCCCGCATTTTACCCCTCTACCACTTATCCCTCCTTTTTCTTATTTTTTAAAAAAGCAAACCCTTTTGGAACTTCGAAATAAATATCTATATATTTCTGTTTTAAATTTTTTAAGCCGGTGCGTGTTTTAGTCATAACTCACAAATTCGTCAACCGATTTCGTGCAAACTTTAGTTAAAACATCTAGACGACCATACGAACAAACACTAAAAATTTAATTGATTTCGTTTTAACCGTTCGTCAGTTATAAAGTCACAACACACTTGCAACAATATATATATATATATATATATATATATATATATATATATATATATATATATATATATATATACAGAGGTGGACAACAACATTCGAATGAATCATCCATATTTTTAAATTTATAAGGCACAGACTGGTAAGTTTCCAACAAAGTAATTTATTAACATGTCTTTTATTTAAAAATAAAAGCACATGTAATAATTACGCTGTACAACGATGTTAAAGCAAAATTGAGTTCTAGGCTCGAATTCAAGGGAAAAAAATTATTCACACAACATTTTTGGATGTAAAATCATATTTAAAATTGTTTAATACTTTTTAACGCATCCTTTCTTTATTATTACTTCTTTTTATCGACTAGTTTTCTTCGACTTCACTCCCACTAATATGCCCGTCTTGTATCAGGATTTCCATGAGTTGGTCCGTAGTTAAAAAATTACAGTTTCTCTCGTCAGTCCACTTTATGTCAAAGATGTTAAATGTGTTGCATGTCAAGCAATTGCGGTTGACGGGTTTGAATGGAGAAAACATGATAAATAGTACATATTCTAACATCGTTGGTAAATTATTTCTGGTCACTTTCTTGTTGTAAGTAAAAATTATTAAAAATAAGGGCTTACAATTTTTGTAACTTCTTGGTATAGATCTTGTTTATTGGGTTAAACCGGTTTTGCAGTGATAAGAATTACTGATAAATTATTTAAAATTTCTTGAAAATTATAATTCTCCCAACTCGAAATCGATACAAATAGCGACTTGTTGAAAGGCACACGATAAATTTCTTACACTTCGGTTATGTGTGCTTTTGTTGTGTTTTTGTTTGAAAGCCCAAACTTCTAAAAAATTACCAAAAAAGCAATTAAGAAACGATATTTCACCAAAACTAAAATTTTATTTAGAATGGGATCGATTTTAAAAATCATAGCTTTCTTCTATTGCTTAAAGTATATGTGGTGTTAATATTAGCAGTTTAGGATCTTTAACTGTTTACTAACATACAGTATTAAAATAACTAAAGTTACTAAAATTAGTAATTCAAAACATTTTTCAATTTCGTAATAAATACATATTAGTTTTTTTATTCGTATCATTTAATAATAAATAGTTGTTAAAAATCAAAACAACTTTGACATTAAAAAATTTCAAAATTAATGAGAAATCACCCACATTTCTAGAAAACCTAAAATTAAGTCAAGATTTCAAAACTACATAAACAAACGAAAATTTTTTTAAGTTTGTACCTCAATTAATTTCGTTAGTAACCAACCTGTCGTTGAGATGGTGAAATGAAAATCTAAAGCCAAATGCAAAAGTATTTTAAAAGCAAATCTCCAATTTGGTTAAATAAAAAAATTCAAATAAAAATAAGTTATGATTTCCTTGAATTATAGAAGACCTAAGATTACTCTACCTTTTTTTTATTACTTTAATGCAGCTCAAAAGCCTTTTATACCTCAGCATTCTGTAACTCCAGAGAGGCTCTAACCACTCGGTGGTTTGTTAAAACATATGCGCAGCTTACGAGATCTCAAATATGCTGCGGCTTTGGAGAGACTGAAACTCACAATTTTTTATTTTACCAACCTGGCTCTTTTAACCAACTCGGCTGCCATATTTCTTAATATTATCTGTTGTTACAACTATCGGTAAAAACCGTCGTCTCTGGCTGGGTACTTTGTACGTTTGGCGAGCGCTTTATATGTGATAACATTATTTGTTAATACTAAAGAGATAGTGTTCAAAATAGATAGTGTTAAGACTAGAAGGTGGTGGGTTTAGGTAACTTTTATCTGTTTAAATGGTATTATGCAGGTAGATTGCGTGATATATGTCCTGTTTATTGGGGTAAATAGTTTAATATTTGCGTCTTTTATTATTCGATAGCTAAGTGTGACCATCTGTGGGGGTTTTTCGTTTGTAAGAGTGTTTCAGTAATTTCATTGGTGTTAATATCGTCTCAAAGGTTTTGTTTACCTATTCGTTAATAATATCTTTGTTAAACGTTAGTGTTTTGTAAATTTCCATGTTTTCAAGAATGTCTAGTCTTCGTCCTTTTTTATTTTATTTTTTTTTTATTTTATTTCTTTAACATAATAGAAATTTGGGTGTAATACTGTCATACATTCATCTATTTCCCTTGGTTCGTGTCCATGTGTGTTAAGGTGTATTGCGAAATTGGAGTCTTCCCTTTTCCTTTTGTATGATCGTATGTGTGGCCTGTAAACGTTGTTTTTAATGTTCGTACAGTTTGTCCGATATATGTATTGTTGCAGGTGCAAGTAAGTTTGTAGACTCCGCTGGTGCTAAATTTATCGGTTATTTCCAATTAATTTAATATTATCCTTCTGCCTAAAGATTTGGACTACGATTTCCTTATTTGACTATACAAAAACCTTGACCAACTCATCTAGCGCGTCTCCAGAAAGTTTAAACTACTATTTTCCATTTATTCGAAGCTGGGATTTGAACGCATAATCTTCTGTTTAACAAACCAGAAGACACCTTTACTAATGAAGCCACTACGACTGCTCACCATGTGTCTGCTAACTTTTTCTTTTGTTCTCTTCATATACACCACACTTGTTAGTCGTGCAAATAAAAACTTATTTAGCTTTGTTTATCACACATACACCGATCCAAGATATTCGGTCTTATTACGGTTGTCGAAAACGACATTCGAGAATAGTCGTAGTCGCTGTCGATAGTTAGTCTTTTTGGTATTATGTAAAATTTTCGACAATAAAATATTTTGTAATAGATCAAAACATAAAATTTTATTAAAAAAATTTTGCAGTAGCATTTTAGGCGATAAATTAACACTTAAAAATAACAATAAAAAACAAAACGACTAGCTCTTAATTCAATTTGAAAACTTTTGTATTTCATTTGCAATTTTCTTAAAATTCAAATTTAGAAAGATGTGTTTTTAAATAAAAAAATTTTCGACATACAAAAATAAAATGTGCAGACAACAGTTTTAGTACGATTATACAGGTAAAATTGGGTGCTCTTACACTTGTATCTCTTTTTTCTATACAAAATATCTTATTTTTATGAAAAAAATGTATTCTATATTGGACTCAAGGTTCTGAGGGACTTACTTACAAAATTTTGTGCAAATCCATACAGCAGTTTTTACATGATGTGAACAAAATTTGTAAAATTAAGAATAAACTTGAAGTTAGTGTAGAATAAAACGTACTCTGCCTATCAGTTCTTCTAAAAAATTTTTGTATTTCCTTAAAGACCTCTTCAAAATCTTTTAAATGATGCCCATATTGATATTTAAATTTTTTTTTTAATTTTAGTGTCCCGTAGCTCAGAAAATATGGGCGAGCGCCAATTTTTTAATTGATGTTTTTTTCTTATTTTTTAATTCGCTATCTCATTATATATTTATTTTTTTGGTTGAAATTACTTTATTATTCAAAATGACATGAAAAAATTAGATGTAGGCGTGGTGTTTTGCCTGCTGCCTCGAAGGACGTGGACCCATCATGCTGATTTCTAATAATAGCTCTTTTGACTCTATATCTGATCGATTGACATATTTTTTTTTTTTTGCAAAGTTGATTTCAACATCAACACGGACGGACAGACTGATATCGCTCAATTGACTTCGCTATGCATAAGAAGTCAGAATATACATATATACTTTATGGGATCAAAAATGGATATTGTAGAAATTACACCCAGAATGACAAACTTGCCCTTTTTCCACTTTTTGTGATGGTATAAAAACAGCATGCAAAAAATAAATTAAAATAAGCATAATGTAAAAATCAAAAGTAAACTTATCTTTTGTTAGCGTTCGTTTTAAAAATTTACGAAAAAAAATTGTGTGTCGTGTACATATATTTCAACGACAATATTTGAACAAATTATAATTCGAATGCGACAAACGTAGTACGGATTTTTGTAATAGTTTTTTTTTCGAGTAACATTTTTAACAACAACGACGTGCGTAGTACCATTTAAAAGAAACGTAGGATTTTCGACACGAGAACGACAACCGTAATAAGGCTGAATTGCGATGCGAAAGTCAATGCAATGCGAAAATACATAAATGCGAACAATTGCTATTCTGTATTGCGATATTCGCAAAGTTCTATTTTAATCGCATTTCAAATGCGAAAAGGTGGTAAATCGGTATTCTAAATTGCGAAAACACATGTCAAATTCGCAAAGTTTATTCGACAACAAAGTAGCATTCGCAAAGTACAAACATGTAAGTAAAAAACAATATTTTATTTATGTATTCATCATATATTTATTATTTAATTCAGAGAAGTAAGCAATAAGACCAACAAACCGCGTCAACTTTAAATAAAAATAGAATTTATGAATAAGCACAGCCATTTGGCAAGAGGCCATTTAAAACACCAAATGCACGTTCGTCTGCAAATACTTTGTGGCAAACATTAACTGAAGAACTAAATAATAATGGACCACCTATTAGAGAAGTTCAAAAATATTTGACTTAAATTTTAATAGGTTTGGACCTATTAAATAAATTTTAGAAACAATTTTCACAGCGAAGCACAAAAAATTTATTTATTTTTAATTCGACGTTTGTTGATACTGATGTTTATTTGAGCAGCGTTGCCAACGATTTGAAATAAATTGCGAATGCAATTGCGAAAGTCTAACAGAATACCAATTTTCTTTCGCATCGCATTTCATTTGCACATCGCATTGATTTGCGCATCGCAATTCAGAATAAGCCCACAGCTTTTTAGCTTTGTTGTTACAGATATAAAAAGGTTTCAATTTCTATTTTCGCAATAACATTTTAATTTGACAACATAAACTACTAAATGTAGGGTATGATTTTAAATAATTGTTGTAGCAGGTTACTTTAGCAGTACCAACTTAAATAACAAGATAATACATTACAAAATCACCAGCAAATTGTTGTCGAAATAAAAATGCTAACATAGATTTTGTACAAGTTAAGTTAAAATTTGTTTGTCTACTATTTCTATTTTAACGATTGCGGTTTGTATTTCTTATTTGGCTTAAATCTCAACAACAATTGCCCTGTCATTGTAATTATCGAATTGTTGTGGCAAGTTGCAATGCGTTACTTCAAACCCAACCACCTTCAACAAAAGACAAGGAACTAACGATTATAAACAAGTCGACGAAAAAAACAAAAAACACATTTTCTCATGATAAGGAAATAATTGTAAATAGCGAAAGCCAAACCGAATATAAACAGAGGAAAAAGAAAATTTGTATAAATCACAAGTAGCGGTAACTTTAGCCGTAATACACTCAAAAAATTTAGTAAGTAAAAAGTAGGATTAAGTTAATAAAGAAATGACGTACGCTTTTATGATGTTCTTAAAATCGAATAAAATGCAGGAATTAAATAAAAATGAGTTTTTTCAGCCCCATAGAATTTCAAATTGTGAATAATAAGGCAAAAAATATATTTCGGTCAAAATATTTTTTATTCCACAGATGGCATTCTGGACGTCTAATTGAGGGTTACTTTTTCGAACAGTGCAGTCCATATATTATGAATGACAACAACAATCTTGCGTTTCAAGACGTCAATTGTTGTTAAAGTTTTCCAACAGGATATATTCGAGAGTTGATAGCACATCTCGCTCGAATCAATTCAATCCATATTTTTAAACAAAAGATAATTGATCATGGTGCAGTAAAGGAATCTTTAGTTTCCTTCGGCTTAGTTTTTATTTTTAAAAAGATCCAATGATGCCACCAATGAGTGAGTATACCACACCAAACGGAGCATGTTTTTTTTTTTTTTCTCTTGAGAAATTAAAAAATAAATGTGTTGTTTTTATTTTTAATACGCCTTACGTCTGCATTAAGAGTCGTCATGTAACCAACTTAACGCAGAAGGGAATGTAATAAAAACGTGGTTGGTTTGTTGGCAATTTTTGTTAAAGCCTTAACATTTCTGTATTCGCTTATAGAATAACTCTCATGTTGTTTTTGAAGTTTTTATAATTAAAGGAAATGTTTTTGGCTTTTCTTAAAATTTGGATAAAGGTTTCCTGAAGAGCTGACTTAAGCAACCGGCGAAATACGTATAGATACCTGCTTTTTCAACCAACAAATAAATTGCATTTTCATTTAAAAATTTTATGGGATATTAGCATAATATAATAAATAATATTATAAAAATTCCCAAAATAATTTTTAAAATAATAAAAGAGTTTCATTGCTGAACAAAATTTTGCAATAAATTGAATTGCTGACTTATTTTCAAAGTAAATTTCGTTAATTTGGAAGCTTTTTTCACGAGCCAATCTATTTATGATGATTTACCACAGTATATTGACATATCAAAAATTGACCAGAGTGTTACAGTATCTTTGACCGGAAAATCATTAGGGAATTGAAAAAAAGTTGCGCTACTCGTATTTGTACAGAGTAGTTTTATATTTCAAAAATAAGCTAGAAATTGACTTAATTATGACCGTAAAATAAAACTACTTTATATCGCTTATTCTTGCATTAATTCAATCACTCGTGTAGTAGAACTGCAAAAACTACAAAAACTAACATTCGGGTTTCTTGTATCTGTATTGTAGACTCCACAGCAACAATGTTCTACCCAATTTAGTTCTACAATTTTTATATAAAAATAA
The DNA here is from genome assembly GCA_916610165.2 of Gymnosoma rotundatum. NCBI lineage: Eukaryota > Metazoa > Arthropoda > Insecta > Diptera > Tachinidae > Gymnosoma > Gymnosoma rotundatum. Next base: position 119,473,731 of record OU744337.1, on the reverse strand, counting down.
CTCAATTGACACTTATTTATCAAAATTTAAATCAATTTCTATTATTCATAATAAATAGATTTCGAACACTAACTTCACTCTCTCGATTTTTTTAGGAAAATAAATTTTTAATAGAGAAATTTCGATTTCTTACTGAAACAATCATTTTTGATGATCTTAAGGTTGTGGTTAAATCTTGATTGAAATTTTCAATTTTTGGAAAGCTTTTTGTCTGGCTTTAGTTCATTTATTTTTTATTTCTTGTTTTCTTAAGAAGGAAAAATTATTAATTAAATGAAGCACTTAGTTCCAAATAAGTAAAAAAAACTCTTTGTCGTAGTTTGTACTCTAGGCTTTTTGAAAAAAGTATTTTCGCTTTTTACTTGCAAAATTGCTGGGGCAACATTTTTCAATTTTTCCTCATGGAATTGTTATCAACAGCGAATCATTTGCGTACTTAAGAACTATTAAGACGACAATTTTCTTCTAAGCTGTAGCGTTAACACCACTAATATAGAACGGAGTTTTACGTACTATATAAAATAGGAAAAATTATGCGTATGATTTAATTTACTAAAACAAGGCATCGAGTAGTTCGTGTCTCGCTGTAATAACACAGTAGCGTAGCATTAATGGGTGCTTTTAGAATAGCTCATGTTTAGTAAGCAAGAAACCAGACCGTAGAATCAATTATAGCTAAAGACCACAAAGTAAGAAGTAGAAAATTTATAATGTGCAACAAGGAAAAAAATTTAACAATAAAAAGTTTTGTTAAACTTAAGTTTTTTGGTGATATGTTTGCTTTCTGGCTGGATGAAACTAAGCACATTTGGCTGGTTAAAAGAAACCCTTGTATCAAATTTGTTTGCAAGCTTCCAATTTTTAATATGAAACAACTAATTTTTTTCTTTCTACTAACTTTTCTTTGTGAGCGCATTGGTTTTAAAAAGTTATTTAGAAAATGGATTATTAGGTTTATTAGATTTAAAATGCTGAAGAAAAAAAGAGAAGTCGTGAATTTTTTTAGTGGGAGCTAATAAAATAAATTATAAAACAAATTTGGTTTGTTACCAAAACAAAAAAAAAACGAAGCTGCAGTTTTTTGTTTTTATTTTAATGACTATTTTCAATTTTATTGGAATTTTTTCTGTTAGATGACATACAATTTTAATGCAATTGCTGTTGTCGGTTTAGAAAATAACAGCAGGTTGGTTGAAAATAATTGTATGATCTTTAAGTACCTGCTCGTTTTAGTACATACACTGTAAAATATAAAGTATAATGGAAGAAATTCCTTCCTTGATATATTGTTACGTTTTTCCCTTTTTGGTAACAAACGTACGGATTCTTTTGATTGCAAATACCACTGTGGCTCATTTTTCTGTATTTAAACTTTATGGCTTTCTCTGGCTATACTTCTTGATCCTACCGGTCTTGTGGACCCTTGGTCTCGTATTTACTAAACATGCGTTATTACTACAAACGCAGCCATCCACGCTACATTACTGTGTTACTCCGGCGAGACATGAACTACTCAATGCCTTGTTTAGTAACCTTAACAATCCGTAGACATCTCCACTACTCCTTTTATCCAAGTCCCCTTTAATTCAATAGCCACAACACACGTCTGCCATTCACTTTGTTGGACTTCCCTGTGCTAACCGCTACCGTTCTTACTTTTTATTATAAAAGGCTTCTTGACAATTATCTGTAGCTCCTAAATTAAATTGGACATCTCCACTAAATTATCTGCCATGGCTTCTCACAATAATTGTCTTTTGCCTCTCGGGAGGTTTGTACTGCTGTTTATTGATTTTAATTGCGTTATAACAATTTTTATTTTTCGAAAGAAAAGCCATAAAGCTTGAACACAGAATAATGAGCCACAGTGGTATTTGCACTAAAAAGAATCCGTACGTTATTTAGAAAAACAGAAAAACTTAACAATAATTAATTTTTTAACCCGTTTTCTTTAATTATTTTCGCTTTTTTCAAACTGCATTAAAAATACAGAAAAATTAAAATTATTATGCCCTTCACCAAAAAAAGTGGAAAAAGGGTGTATCTAAGTTTGTCCTTCCGTTTGTATTTTCTACAATATCCATTTCCGACCCCATAAAATCCACCCCAAAGTCGATTGAGCGATGTCTGTCGGTCTGCCGCAATAGTGTTAAAATCAACTTTGCTAAGGCATTAGATGAGCTAGAGAAAATGCTCCATTTGATCAGACATAGTTTCGAAAGCGTTGCTATTGAAAATCAACAAGATCGGTCCATGTCGTTCGAGGCAGCGGGCAAAACACCACGTCTGCCTCTAATTTTTCTATATCATTTGGAACAATTAATTAACTGCAATTATTAAAATAAATATATTGGGCGATAGAGAGTTAAAAAATAAAAATAAAACATCACGTGAAAATATTGGCGCTCGCCCATATTTTCCGAGTTATGGGGACCATATTTTTAAGATATCAATATGAGTATCATTTAAAATCTTTTCAAGAAATCTTTCAGGAAGTACTAAAATTTTAAAAAATACTTAACCCGTTAAGAACCGATGGCATTTTTATGTTAAATTATATATATGCAGTACTTGGTTTTTTTTATTTTCTTATTTTGTAATTCTCTGTCACGCCAATATTTGCCTTTTTGATTGAATTAACTTCACTAAACTCGATTTACTTATATGGTGAAGGGTATATAACACTCGTCATAGCCGAATATAGCACTTTTATTTGTTTTTTTTTTTTTAAAGTCCAGTTCTCTGTTGATTTTTTTTAATGAATATCGGCTTCGTTTCTAATAAAAATGTAAGCAAAAATTATGAGTTTTTTGTTAAAGTGAAATTTTTTACAGGATTTAAAATTTATCTTGTATCGATATTTTAAAGGTTTTATTCTTTGAATGTCTTTAATTTTTGGTTAAGGACTTATTTTGAAGAATATTAAATTTTCTTAAAGTCTTGTTTTATTGCTGAGTTTCAATTTTTGGTAAATCTCTTCAGATAATTTTTTTTCAATTGACAGTGGTATATCCATCTCGATTGACTCACTGGACCTCCACTCAATGTGGAATGTATTTCAATGTCTTATCTACAACGGAATTTGCTCTGATGAAATCAGGGAACTTGTTTCTGAAAACCTTAATTTCGTAAGGCAACATGGTTTTCCTCATCAATGCATCCTTGCAAATCGGATTACAAAGAAATTGCGGTTTTTAGCCAAACAGTTCGCATGTGAAATAAACTCCTTTCATAACTATTTCCTGTCACTTTCAATGTGAGAAGGTTCGTATTGAATGTCCACAAACACTGCTCCCTCTATACTCTTTTTCACAAACTAATTTCACTTTCTGGTACAACGCATTGCGGAAGTAGGAGTCATTCCCTGAGTGCTATTATTATATCTTCACCTTAGGAATTGTATTATTTTTTTCATAAAATATATGTTTTTAAGGTTGTTTGTTTGTCATCTTAGGCTTTGTTCTCCGCCCCACTAGAAACCGCCAGGGTTTTGTGCTCGTTGTAATGGGTCTTTATACATACAAAACTATCAAACACAAAGAACTTATTTGATATTCTTTAATAATTCCCTCTTATTCTATTAACCCCTCCTTCAGTCAGTCTTCAGTGCAGTTTCTCTTTGTGTATTTTTGATTTTAAATTTTTTAATTGGAAGTACAATTTTTTGGAGAAATTTAAAAAAAATTTTTTTTTTTTGAAAAATTGGTGAAATTTTTTTTTATATAAAATTACGATCGTTTGTGATTTTTTAGTAATCTAAAGTTTGTTCTAAAATTTAATTAATTTACTTTATTCGTGCTTGATTCCTTCAAATATAAATATTTCATGATATTCTCATGAAATATTTATTTTTTTTAAACTAAACTACAAAATGAAATGTATTACTGCGGGGAAATCATATCCATATGGCCTTTTCAGTACTGCTCAAATAGCTCATCAGTGGATTTTACCCAAATTTTGTACAGAAAAACAATTTTTATTAATAAGCCATGTGCACATGCAAATATATCAAAATGAAAAATTTATTATTCGGAATCTTTTAAAATTTAATTAATTTACTTTATTCGTGCTTGATTCCTTCATTGTTTTAATGTGGAATTCCGGGGAATTTTCGATTGTTAAGTGATATTAAAAATTATTTTAATGGACAGATTTTTACTGAGTTTAAATAGGACAAGTAAGAGTGCTATATTCGGCTAGGCCAAATCTTATAAACCCTTTACCATATGTGTAAATCTAGTTTAGCGGAGTAACTCCAATCAAAAAGGCAAATATTGGGGTGACAGAGAAATAAAAAATAAGAAAAAAAATTAAGTATATATAATCTTACATAAAAATGACATCGGCTCTTGATGGGTTGAGCATTTTTCAAAAATTTTAGTGTTTCTTTAAAGATCATTTCAAAAGATATTAAATGACACCAATATTGATATTTTAAAAAATTTGAAAATTCAGAGTTTTTAATTCTCTATCGCCCCATATATTTTTTTTTTGTTTGAGTTACTTCATTGTTCCAACTAATATTGAAAAATTAGAGGTAGGCAGCTTGCTTTGCCCGCTGCATCAAAGGACATGGACCGATCTTGCTGATTTCCAATAGCAGCTCTTTCGGCACTTTGTCCGATCGATTGGCATATTTAAATTTTCTCTAGCTGATATAGGGCCTTAGCAAACTTGGTTTCAACACTAACACGGACGGACAGACGAACATCGCTTAGTCGACTTCGCCCTTCATAAGAACTCAAAATATATACAATTTTTGGGATCGGAAATGGATATTGTAGAAATTAAACTTCAAATGCCTTTAAATGATACCAATATTAGTATTTTAAAAAAGATGGTGCATAATCGTACTTTTCTAAAAAAATATGGGCGAATGCCAATTTTATTCACATGATATTTTTTTCTTATTTTTTAATTCTCTATCGCTCCATATATTTGTTTTTTATACCTTTCACTAGAAAAAGTGAAAAAAGGGTATACATAAGTTTGTCATTTCGGTTGTAATTTTTAAAATATCCATTTCCGATCCCATAAAGTATATATATATATACATATGTTTTGACGGCCATTGCCAAGAACTCAGAATATATACACTTTATGGTGTTACAAATTGATACTGTAGCAATTAACAAAGGAAATTTACCTTAATTTTTTATATTCCGTTTTTAGTAAAAGTTTGAAAATATTTACAAAAATATTTAAGCAATAACTTTATACTTTCACTTCTACTGCAACATTGTTTTATTTTCTTGTATATATTTTGTTTTGTTAAACATTTTGATGTTGATATATCAGAGTTATTATAAGAGATTTCAGATCACGAATATGTATTGCACACAAATGCTGGTACAACAACTACAAAATATGTTCGCCATGAATTAATTGTAATTAATTTAAAGCACCTCATAAAATTGCAAATTAAAAATCATAAATATTTATTAAAAAAAAAAAAGAATCCAAAGTATCTGCACAATTTAAACGTAAAGCAATGCATCTTATGATTTAAGTGTGTAAAATTAATTTGAAAATTGTTTAAATTTTTCTTGAAGATATAAGGAGCTTATTTTCACATAAAACACTAAACCATTTTATCGTATTCAAGTTAAAGTTCACATTACTTTTTATAGCTTAGTATCTACAATTTTTTTTTTTGTTTTGAAGGCAGCAAATTGCTGCCTGCGTCTTGTCGTCTTAATTGTATTTACTTGTATTGTATCTTTTAAAGTTTTCACTAAAAGCACAAAACTTCATCATTTCCATTCATAAATATTTTAAAATTTAAAAAAATTATATTCCTTACATACGAACATTCACTTTTTACATACATACGTACATATGTATATAGATAATTAAATGATAACCCTTAGGCATGCCACCTACGCATCAACCAACATGATATTTTCATTATGTATGACCGAATATCATGCAAATCATGCTGTTTGTTTGTTCAAGCAGTTGCAAGCAGCCAACAAAAGCTTTAAAGGTCCCTTGTTTATATACAAATACGTACGTACATACATTTCATTCATTTTTATAAATGATGATCTTAAAGCTTAACTAATTAATTTCGACATTATGATGACGTATCGCTTGTGGGGGGACATATCGAATACAGCATCATCGCAAAATTTTTTGTTAGCTACAAAATATGAAAAAAAAAATATAAAAAAACTTATCAGGATTCCCTCCTGTGCTTGTGGTATATGATCACCTTCAATATTGTCATTATCCGCATGTAAAGAAGGGGCTTTCATATCTGGGTTATTTACATCGAAATAAATAGTAGACATGAATAAATTATGCCAGTTTTATGGTGAAAGTAGATTTCCCTTGGACATTTTATAAATATTTTATTTTTTATTTTCATACAAAATTAATTTTGTATTGATTTTAACACTTGATTTCTGTTGCAGTGTTAAAAAACAAACTACTGTTGAAAATAAAATTTTAATTATTATTATAAAATGCGATTTTCTTCGAAACGGACAGGTAAGATTTTTTTTAGAATGTTACCTTGTTCGAATTTATTATTTTATACAATTTTGCTAATAGAAATTGAAGTTTAACTGAATTTCTTCAATATAGTTACTGTTAAAAAATATATAACCTAAAACAAAACTTATTCGGCTTTAATTGTTCTTGTAAACAGAAAAATCGAAAACTTCATAATCGAAAAAGCGTTAACAGAAGCTAAATCATAGACTAAAATTTTACTAAGAATTACAAATAAGCAAAAAAAAAAACTTGCCCTAAAAATAGATATATCAGCATAAATCACAAAAAGGAAACCTTCCTAAAATTTAGCGAAAAAGCGAAAAACTATGAGAAGCTTAAAATTCTCAAAAAACGAAAATTTAAATATTAACCAAAAATTCGTTTGAGTATAAACAGAAAATTAAACAGCCCAATTATGAATATTCTTACGGAATTTTTTCCTACGAAATAAATTTTTCTCGAGAAAAGATTCCTCCAATTATGAATTCCGTGGGAATAAAATTATAAAAAATTGGCATCATCGTAATTTGAAGGGAGTTTTTTTTTTTGTTTATTTTCATATAATTTTTATCATGGCGAAATAATACCAGGTGGTCGCAATGGCGAATTCATAATTTTTGCCGCAAACGTGAAATGTCACTCTCCCAAGGCAAATTGATAACAGGTATACTCACGGCGAAAATAAATACAACACTGCGATAGAAACATGTACATTTTGTTTTTGTACAAATAGTTTTCGGCTGTCAAAATCAAAGGAGATTTTAACTTTTGACACTCGAAGAAGGAAAAAAATTTTCGCCGTGAGTATACCTGTTATCAATTTGCCTTGTCACTCTCCATACAATAAACTGTTATACATATTTTTTATATATGGAGTTTGACATTTAGAGTTTACGGCGAAATTCATGAATTCGCCATTGCGGCCACCTGGTATATTTTCGCCATGATTTTTATTTTATAATACTTATTTTTTTCCCCCGAATTTTTTTCACTTTTCGCATTCAATCAAAAGGGGAAAAAATTTATAAATGGAGAAAAGGGAAAAGTGAAAGAACTCGCATGGAATTTTCGTTTATAATTGGGCTGAAAAAAAAGAAATTCCAGATAAGACGATATTACAAAAACAAATAAAAAAAGGAATAAAATTTTGAATATTATTAGACGTGATCTTAAATAATGAAGGCTTCAAAAGAGAGGCACGCTAGCTAATTTATTACACGGTAAGCTGGGCTAAAATCCCGTAATAAGCCTCCTCAATCAGACAACCATCCACAAGGTTGGCCTCAGCAACAGTATAGTAAAACTTTAATACCCTGTTCAGACATATTTCTTAATTGAGTTAATTTAATTTTAATTACGCAATTTAATTTGGTGTTCACACATGCTCAATTAAGCTTATTCAATTAGCATAAGGCAATTTTATTTTACTAGGTAGAGTCATCCGCCCAGCCGATTTCTCTTCTTATTACAAAAGCAACACAGCTTTTTGTTGTTGCTTTAAAGTTGAAAGTGTCAAAAGCCACTTTCGTGTGACCCGCCATTATCTTTTTATTTGTTTGTTTATTTTTTTTTACTTGCGGCTTGTCAATTTTATGAATTTTGTCTTCTCACTGAACATAGTTCCACACTAAACATACTTGTTAGCAAGGGTTGCATTTCGCATCTTATTCAGTTAGTGATGCAATTAAGTACTAATTGCTCAATTAATTAATTGACTTCTTATATGGTAAATTGAGCTCAATTACGGCCTTAATTGCGTAAATTCCTTAATTACGCAATTCAAGCGCATGTCTGAACAAGGTATAAGTTTATTGGGGACTACTCAAAGTCAAATTGTCTGGTGACTGTTCTGATTTGACACTGCACATGCCTCAGCAGAACAAATCTTGTAAAAATTTCCGTAACGTGAAGGAGGAGGTGATAGTAGTATATCTTCTATAGTAGTACCCGGTGACGAACTTTGCTGGCAGTCCAAGTCTGCAGTCCTTTCGGACTACTTCATAATAATAACAAATCTAAGTTATCCAACCATCACGGTAGACTTTCACTGAACTTAATACAGAAACCTGTTGCTCTTGTTGAAGGTATGCTACAGTAAAAAAAATTATTAAATTCTTGAAATCGGGAGACATAAAAACTCGTATGTACAAATGCATTTTCCTACTTCGGTAACGGATATATGTACATATAAGACAAAAAGTTTCGAGTTATCGTGTAGACTGACTGCACTAACATTCAACCAGTAGCCGGATATCAGCAAAAAAAAAACAAGATCTACCAAAAAAATTTTGGCCGTAATTGAGTCGGCAGCAACCATTCCATAAACTTCATTTGTCACATTAGAACTCCGACTTTAGCACACATAAAATTGACTAACAACAGATAATGTTTTATTCTACAGACATGATGCCACAAGTGAAATCTATACATCTTCTCTTTCATTCCTTCGTCGAAACCCAAATATGGATATTCAGGTCTGTGAAAAGCTCGACCAGTGTTCTTATGGACTGATACCACAGGCTCCGTTAGTCCCACAGAGAACCACCCACCTCTGTGACGGGTTGTTGATGAGTTCCCTACGGGATACACGTGGTAGCTGTGGTTTAGGTCGGTATTCTAGGTAATGATGCGATGCCAATCGAATGCATTCTCAATAGACGGAGTTGAATGGTCTCCAAGCCCTCAAGCAAGGTTCATTATCAAGCAAGCCATGTTTTTAGATTTGCTACTTTGTTGTGCTACGCCAGTGGAGATCGCTAGTCGACGTATTGTATTTCACTACGTTAATGAAAAATCTACCCTTTCCTATCAAATGACGCTATTGTTTTATCCTAAATCGGCTCATGATTCTACCTCTTAAATTTTCAAGAAATGATTTAAAATTAATATTCCTTCATTAAGCAACGAGAAATTTGATAACTTCTTGTACCATCACCTTTAAAGAGGATTAAAATATTATTTAGTTTTATCTATATTGTGACATTAAACTCACACAGTCAGAAAAATAAAATCGTATATTTTTCGTATTTTTTAATATCAGCTTAGTTGTCATAATTAAAATTATTATTTATAAACATGTTGTGATTAAAATGAAGGTTTTTGTGAATGGTCAGTTATTAACTATATTTACAATCATAAGATACAACTAAACTGCTTTTGCTGCCACTAAATTCAGGTGTACGCTCTCAACATGCCATCAGATCCATTTCGTAAAAATAAATTGCAGCAAACAGCGACAAGAAAAAAAAACCAAAAACAATAATACTCAGAAAAGTAAAAGCCATGTAAAATATTCTTAAGCACTTGACAGTGAAATATTATACATATGTAAACACTCATTCATTACATATTTGTAACTTGTCGTGATTATGATGGTTTTTCATTATTTTTATTTGTCTTATTTTATGTTTCCTTTCCACTCTTTTTCTTATTGCCAACCAAATGCATCCTTGGACAGTAAAAGACATTTTTAGTAAGTTAACATAATGTTGCAAGTATTAATTAGCTGACATTTAAGTTACACCCGTATTGGTTTTAAACGTTACAATAAACAGCCAGATAAAACAAAACATATAAATCATCAATATGAAATAAACATTTACTTAATATGTGACTGTGCAGGTATAGAATTTCATTATTATTAATTTTATGATTTCTTTTTTGTTGCAAAAAAACAATATAGTGAATTTTTTTTAGTCAAATAAAAAGCAAACGTAAAAACACTTGTCACACATTAAACAATTGTAGGTTATTCATGATTTTTCCAAACAAAAAAATCTTTAAAGATAACTGATTTTTTAAAGATCATAACCTTAAACATATTGAGCCCTCACCGCGGAAACAGGTAACGGACATATTTATGAAAATTGATTTTTTGTTGTAGAATTATTTTACGGCTTCTAACACACTGGTAAAATATAGATTTCAAATAGTTACTATAACTATTTGAAATACAGGACTTCCAATTTATACGTAAACGACATTCACCTATTTTTGTGACCGCAAAAGTAACGGAAGTGACAAAAAAAGTGTGGGACTTCACGAAGATTTAGCGAAATGTTCAAATCATATCTCAAAAAAACTTGAACTTGGCAAAATGCGATTTAAGTTTTCAAGACATAAGTCCTATGATATAATTGCCGCAATTGCAATTGCTATAACTTTGATCAGCTTGGGATATAAAACTGATTTTTTTTTCAACATGTCTGAAAGAGCAGTTTTGTTTAAGTAACTAAAAATTTTTAATTTTTTGAGATATGACTATGTTGCAATAAAGGAGCGAAATAATTTCACTGTAAAGGCAAGAATTACTTATTTATTTTACAGTTATTTTGATCTAGAGATCAACACGTGACCTTTTTTATTTACCATAAAAAATTAGAAATCAGGACCTTGAACATATTCAAAACATGTAAGAGTGCTACATTCGGCAATGCCAAATCTTATATACCCTTCCCCACCCATGTAAATTTAGCCTAGTGAAGTAACACTAATCAAAAAAACAAATATTGGGGTGACAAAGAATTAAAAAATAAAAAAAGAAATGGTACTGCATATATATATATATATAATTTTGCATAAAAATGACATCGGTTCTTAATGGATTGAACATTTTTTTAAATTATAGTATTTCCTTAAAGATCACTTCTAAAGCTTTAAAATGATATCCATATAGATATCTTAAAAAAATGAAAATTCAGAGCCCCGTAACTCGAAAAATATCGGTGAGCGTCAATTTTTTTACTTGATGTTTTTTTCTTATTTTTTAATTCTCTAACGCCCCATCTTTTTGTTTTGTTCCAAATAATATGGAAAAATTAGAGGTAGGCGTGGTGTTTTGCCCGCTGCGTCTTAGGATATAGACCGATATTGCGTATTTCCAATAGCACCTCTTACGACACTATGTCTGATCGATTGGCGTATTTAAATTTGCAAAGGAAAGCTTAATTTCAACAACAACACGAGCAGACAGACGGACAGACCTCAATCGACTTCGCCATCATAAGAGCTCAGAATACGTACACTTTATGGGGTACAGCAATGGATATTGTAGAAACTACACAAGGAATGACAAATTTAGGTATACTCTTTTTCCACTTTAGGTGAAGGGTATAATAAGAAATAAAAAAAACTCATGTTTGCAAGAAACTAATGGCAAAATCAAACTAATGAAATCATTTCGATGTTTCTATTTTATAGTTTGTACGAGGGCTGCTATATATATTTCTGGCCTGGCAACACTAAGTGCTGCCAAGTGCAATCTGACATTTCCATTGGAAAGTTTGTCATTTTTAAGTATAATCGTACTCAAAACGTTTTAACGTACGACCATTATTTGTGTTGTTTACAGTGACTTGAAAAAATTAATATAGAAAAAAAAAAGAATTAACTCGTCAACATTTTCGTGCCATCATTTTTCAAAACTTTCGATGTGAATTATCACGACAAGAGTGCATTGATGAACTTAAATCTTTATATGGCGATGAAGCACCATCCTATAGCACTGTGAAAAATTGGTATAATGAATTTAATTGTGGCCGAAGCTCGCTCAAAGCCGAATTCCGTGAAGATCGTCTAAAAACGGCTGTTGTGCCAGAGAACATTGATGCCGTGCGTGAACTCATAATGCAAGATCGACATGCGATATACCGAGAGATAGATGCATCCTTGGACATTTCTTCCACCAGCATACATTCGATACTGCATGAACACCTGGCCGTAAAAAAGGTTTGTTCTCGTTGGATCCCGCACAATTTGAAAGTCGCTCAAAAAAAGGCTCGTGTCGATTGGTGCAAAGAAATGTTGCAAAAATACGATTGCGGTGCTTCAAAAGACGTTTATAAGATCGTCACAGGTGACAAATCATGGATCTATGCGTATGAGCCCGAAACGAAACAACAATCGACCGTGCAGGTCTTCAAAGACGAGCAAAATCCAACGAAAGTTGTTCGTGGAATAAATACTTCGAAGCAAATGGTCGCCTGTTTCTTCGGCAAAACTGGTCATGTGGCGACTTTTTCGCTTGAACAACGTAGGACGGTCACTTCTGAGTGGTACACTACAATTTGTTTGCCTGAAGTCATCGGAGAAATTGGAAAAACCAACAAAAGAAGACGAATCATTGTTCATCATGAGAATGCGAGCTCTCACACATCGGCTCAAACCAGAGCGTTTTGACCGGCCAAAACGTCGAATTAATGGGTCATCCGCGTACAGCCCTGACTTGGCACCTAATGACTTCTTCTTGTTTCCGCACATCAAGAAAAAAATGTGTGGTCAAAGATTTTCGTCGCCAGAAGAAGCTGTTGAAGTGTTCAAAAACCATGTTTTAGAGGTGTCTCAATCGGAGTGGAAAAAGTGCTTCGACAACTGGTTTGAGCGCATGCAAAACAAAACAAAACAATTAAACCATTTTTGATTATAAATATTCGCATTTTAACTATTAGGCCAGAAATATATAGAGCAGCCCTCGTATTTCATAATTTATAAATGTCTTTTTTTAATTCCAAATGAAAAGGGTAAGAATTCTACCATTAGACACTCACGTTTATGCATGATCGTGTGATAAAAATAACTTGGACTGTGCCCACCTCTACTTTGATTTTAGGAATCTTGCCTTTAAGTTCTAATTCTAATTAATTTAATTCTAATTCTAATTTATTTAATCTAATTCTATGTTTATGCAGAATAAGGAATTGTTAAAAATAACAAAAATTAGTTTAATGTTAATTTCAGGTAATTAACGTAAAACTCAGCTATAACTTGCATAAGGTTTTAAGTAAGCTACGATTAAGTTTTCATAAGATAATTATGAGCAATTACAAAAAAAAAAACTTTAACCCTCTACCAAGGCAATAAATTTAAATAATTTATTGTCTTTGCTTCCAGAATATTACTATTTTTTTTGTCGGAGGTTTTCGGCATGCGGCTAGCACTCAATGTTCATGTAATCAGGAAAATAAACTAGAATTGTGTTTCCTGATTATTTTATCCCAAAACAGTTAAAAATATTTTAGGTGCTTAAAGTTTTGTTAATGGAAATTAATCTAATCGTTGAGCACAGAGCTGAAAAGTGCTAAAAATCTTTAAGAGCTTAAATTTTTATAAATTTTCTGTTAATATACTTGCAAAAATTATAATAATAATAAAATCGGTTTAAATTTAAAAATCGATTCTTAATAAGCAATATTGATTTTTTATGGATCTTTTAAATATGGTAATCAACTTGAAAAAGTTGTAAAGAAATAGGCTGTTTAAAATGATTTTCTGTTTTAAGTGTTGCATACTTTTATGCTAAAAATTTTCAATGCATAAATTAAACTGAAACACCCTGTCACTTAAATGCTAAACTAAGGTGGTGGCTGTTCTTACTTTTTTCTTTGTTGTAATCTAACAACTATGATCCAATATTTTGTGTTATAATAGCAAAGGCACACTGTTCCAAGGTTTTCCAATTTATTTGAAACTATATTTCGATGTTTTAAATACCTTCTCTAAGTGCGTAATAGCATGTTTACACGGCAAAAATAAGCACTTGCTTCGCTCTGACTTCTGTTCTAAAATTTTATTTTTCGTTTAAGTGTTTATGTTTGTAATTAATTAAATTTTAAATTATAATATATTATTTGTTTTTATATTAACACATATTCACACAGCACTTTTAATATTGGTATACTTTTTTTTACATTTATATACAGCTAGTTCAAATAAAATAGTGATAAAAATTAGGAAAGACAGAAATTTTTCATGCTTCGCAAGTAGATTCAAACTGAATCGTCCTAAAATAACATGCATCGCTCTCAAGATTATATATGTCGAAGCATGTTGATTTGGTCGTGATTAAGCTGCGAATCATGAATGAGAGAGCGAAGCAAGAATATTGGGCTCCGTCGAAACATAGTATAATATTTCATTTATCGATGACTAATTTAAAAGACAGCATGTTTAGTTTTATTTATTACTGAGTGTGATTTAAAATATTTTTTAAATGCATTAAAAGTAATGGAAAATATAATAAAAATGTACTGAATTTTAAAGAATATTAGTTGCTGTGATTGTTAACAAAGTCATAGGCCACCATCTTCGATAAATGATACATATTTTTGAATGAAAATACCAAAGGCCAAATTAACACTAAAATTTGCACTATAAAACAGTGGTTTTCATCGATATTACACAGCAAACGAAGTCGTTCGGATATTTTCTTATTCTCTTTAGAGTATTAAAACCAAAGTTACCCAGGAACCAAAATATATCTACCTGTAAGATTCTTAAAATGTGCCAATATACCATATTTTAATTTAAATATTGTTCCGTACTTACTGATATTGCTTTTATAATTTCTGAACAGCTATTTTTGTTTTATTTTACGACCAAAAGCTTAAGATATTTTAGTGAGTTAACAGCACAACAAAATTTTTTTGTATTGCTACTCAATGACCCCATAGAAAAACTAAAGTTATGCAAAATATCAAAGACGTACGACTTTATTTGGAGGTGACGCACGAAGAATATTGTTGGCTGAATGGAAAAAAATTGGATGTGATGAAACGGATGTCAATACGGGACATAAAAATGAAGTTCTTGTTTTGTTACAGAAATATTTGAAACGACCTTTACAATGATTTGTGTTTTTTACACACAAATAAATTACCAATGCGCCATTTGTTTGGTCTGGGAGCCTTGGTATCAAGCTGTTCACAGAAAGTTCAATTTCTGCTTGTGGATCGGAAGCAAGAGATGGTTTCACTTGGTACAGAATAAAAGCAAGGCAAGATATACCATTATTTAAAACCAAATCCCATTTTTATCAACAATAGCACTCTCGACTAAGGATATCAAAATATTTTTTTTAATGTATTCTATGTGACTAAAAAAAGACTGAATCTACTTGAATTAAATTTATATAAAACAATTTTAAACCAAAATAATTTTATTTCAATAAAATCATTAAAATTTAATAAAAAAAAAAATAAGTACCCTGCGCCACCTCAAGACCTTGACCTAATAAGCTAATTTTTTTTGGTATGTTTAATCCGATGAAGCATTAATTCATAATACAGAAGAAACCAACTTCGAAAAAAATGTTTTCACTCCACCCTATTGTACGTGTATGGAGTAAAGTTTAAATTGCTCTGTTTATTTTATAGACACTTTAATGCTGATAAAAGGTGTTTTCCTTTCGAAAGAATGTACAAAAACTATCGCCAGCCATTCTAATTGAGGCATTAAAGCTAATTCTGCATAGTTGAGTTTATACCACAGATAACATACGTACAGTAACTGTGGTTTTTAGGATTTATAAAGGAATTTTAACGTTTTGCGATTTTAGTATTGGAGCATCTGGCAACCGTATTTGCAGATGTCATCAACGCACCCAAAAACAGCTGTTTCGTGTTAATATTTATCAACGCCAACAAGCCTACAAACAATAAAAATGTTGCAAGAAATTCTTAAAGTAATAAACGTTGCATGTTTACCTAATAAAACTAATAAAGTAATTGCACGTAAAATAAATTGTAGAAAGGCTAAAACATGAAATTGTTTATTTTAAAAAGGAAGAAAATAAAATGACATTGTGCAGTTTCAACTTGGAAGTCACACGGAAAAGACGCCTTTTTAAATTAAATAAAATGTGGTCGCTCTAAGTTTAATTTATACCAAAATTTTAAATACAAAAAAGTTAAACAAACGCAAATAATATTTAAAGGTGCTAAGAAAAGGTTTATTAGAAATTACAAAAAAGAAAATCTTGCCAAAACAGGCACGTCAATTGTAATTTCTTAGCAACTAGTGGTTGCGACAAATTCTAATATTAGCGCATGGTGTTCGCAAAGTCAGTTTGTGTGACTAAATGCTTTAAATTTATTTAAACTCTAATAAAGCACGCCAGCCTTCTTTTTATATCTACAATAACAAACATTAGGATTGTTTGGATAAAAAGCGGAAAACAAATCAGAGTATATAAAATGACCGTTTATGCCTGGGTAAGTTTCTTTAATTAAATTTAAATTGCAAATTTTTTATTACCTGTCTACACTACATATGCTACTTACTTTAAAAATCGAAATTTCAAACGGAAAATTGAGAAACATTTTCCAGCAGCTGCTAAGTATGTGCATGAGAGTGAAATGCATTTTTGCAGGATATCAAGGTGTTTATTTAGCATGATGTTCCTATTTCGTTTAATAAAAGAAATCAGAATCGAGGAACCATTAATTTAACTGTAAAAAAAATTTAATCGGCTCTTAACGGGTTAAGCATTTTTAAGCAATTTTAGTATTTCCTTAAAGATCTCTTCATAAGCTTTAAAATTATATCCATATCGATATTTTAGAAAATTTAAAAATTTCAGAGCACCGTAACTCGAAAAATAGGAACAAGTGCCAATTTTTTCACTTGATGTCTTTTCTTTCTTATTTTTCAATTCCCTATCACCCCAATATTTTTTTTTGACTGGAGTTACTTTATTGTTTCAAATGACATCAAAAAATTAGAGATAGGCGTGATATTTTGCCTGCTGCCTCGAAGGACATGGACCGATCATGCTGATTTCTCATAGCACCTCTTTCGACACTATATCAGATCGATTTTTATTTCACAAAAACACTAACAAGACTGACAGACGGGCATCGCTCAATCGACTTAGATATGCATTAGAAGTCAGAATTTGTATACTTTTTGAGGTCGGAAATGGATATTGTAGAAATTACACACGGAATGACAAACTTATATAGGGTAAATGTACCACTAGTCGGCAGTTTAACTTTTTTTGTGTTTGAACTGGTGCTGGTGGAGTGTAAACTATCAATTGGTGTATCAACTATTTATTACTGTCCAAAAATTACTTGGTTCTATGCTCAATTAAAAGCTTTTAAATATATTTGTATGAAGTTTGAGTAACCTAAGTGTTTTCTCAAAAATACCATTTGTGCCTATAGTCGGCATACATTTCCCTAAATCCGGCATTTGCTGTCCCTATTGTCGGCATGGTATTTTTTATAAGAGAAAGAAAATAGCCCGTTCAAAAATTGTACTTTTTATTTAAAATAAGAGCTGTTTAAATTCCTCCGTGTAAAAAAATAAACAGAAAAGATTTAAAGAAGTAATTTTTAATTAACGTGCTGTTAATTGATGAGACAATAGTCGTTTGGTTTAGATCTACATGAGTAGGTACATAGCTGGTATGGAACTTGAGCAAATTGAAGGCTTAAAGGATAATTCAATGCTAATATTTTTTGATACAGAAATGTCATTAAGAATATTTGTTGCTACATCTCATTTTCATTTAAACACAACTTTCTGCCGATTTCAGAACACTTTATTTCATAGTCGGCAGGTCCTAAAATACTCCATTAAACGTGTGCCGAGTACTGGTAAACTCATTTTAAACTTATTTTCTTTATAAATAATGCCAAGAGAGGTGGGCAACAAATAATAATGTAGAATTTGAGTTTAATATGAGAAAACACTTTTTTTTTAATTCGACATCCTCTTTTTTTAAAAGCCGACACCCCCATGCCGACTATAGAAAAACAAAACAGGTTTTGTTCCTAATGTCGGCAGCCAACAAAATGACCACAAAAAGAATTTTTTTTTCGAAAATAGCACTTTACAATCAAAGTTTAAATATGTTTCTTCCACTAAAAACTGCCATGGTAAAAAAATTTATTTAATTACCATGATTACTTATTTGTTAAAGTTAGCTTTACCACTAAATTATTATTTAAAAAACAGGCACCTACTACATGAGTTGAAAGGTGGTCACTGAAAGAGGTCAACAATAGATAGAAATACTCATCTCAGTCTAATTTAAATATTAAATAGAGGAAACTGAGTGTATTTTTTATTAAAGCTAAATCATATTTATGCATATAATAACCGTGTTTTTTAATTATTTAGATTTTAAATAAAAACATGCCGACAACTGGTGCATGCCTACCTTAGGGACGTTTACCCTATACCCCTTTTCAACTTTCTGTGGTGCAGGGTATATAACGGCATAAAGATCTGTATGGCTAATCTGAAACCGTTTCGCATAAGGGATTTAGCTCTTCTTCCTTTCAAGATTTATATGGTGCAATTAACAACCAGTTAAAAATTAATTTTCTTTTAATAAATCAAAATCAATTACTGTTTTGAACACAAAAGGATCAGCAAAATGCATCCAATTGGGCTGTGGAACGCCGAAATTTTTTAATTAACTCCACATTTGCTACTGTAAACCCATTTAGAGAATAAATATTTTTCATAAATTCTAAACCTTTCGCTCGATATGTAAATTAAAGTATTATAATTATCATACAAAATACCAAGATTTTATTTGAACTTATAAAAGTCAATCAACCACCTAAATCTTAATTAAAGTTACATCTACCGACTTTGCATACACAATTACTTTTTGCATATTTAGACGCAGAGTTAGAAACTACTAAAAAATTAAAATTCTAGAACGACTGAATTTCTCGCTACTCAATTAACATTTCCTAACAGTAAGAATAAGGAAGGAAAGAATTATAAAAACGAATGATTTTTTCGATTTAAATTAATCAATGTTTAAAACGATACAAATTTTGCCACTTGTATCGCTTTTAATAAAAGTTAAAAAAAAAATTATTAAAATTTGTTCGTCCCTGTAAAATCAGTCATTTTTTTAAACAAAATTCATCGGCCAACTAGAACTTAAAACATTTGAGTTTGTTTTTTAAATATAAGAATTTTTGCTTAATAAATATACAGAGTATTTCAATTTCGGCTCTGGTATAGAATGAACGTACATATATATGTACATGTGAAGAAAAAAGATCCTTCTATAAATAAATTAATAAAAAGGAGCCAATAAGTTTCTTTTGTAAATATTTTTAATTATCTTTTTATTTCCCTTTATTATATTATTTTACTTATATTTAAACTGTAATCAGGCAAGCTACTATGTAAAATTGGCCAAAAGTGTCTGTTTATATTACATTTAGTTAAACAAAGATGCTCGCACTACTTTCATCTTTTAAAAAAGCAAATAATTTTGATTTTATTTAAATTAACTCAATTAACTAATTTCTTTTAATCTTTCTTATAGGGCGCCAATTCACACGGTCAACTTGGCCTGGGCTATGAATCGGAAATGTGTACAACGCCGCAACAATTAAGAAAATATTCATTTACTCCATCTAGTGTGCGTTTAATTAGAGGCGGTGGTGGTCATGTTTTAATTTTAGATGCCTGTGGATGTGTGCATGCCTGTGGTTGGAACAATCGCGGACAATTGGGCTTAGATTCAATAAGAGATTGCATAAATGAATTTAAGCCAATACCCGGAAAGTTCTTTCAGGTAAGTGTAATTCAGAACGTACAAGCAAGAATTAAAATAAAAGGAAATGCAATCTTTGTAGATGAATAGCAATGAATTATATTATTTTATGAATGAATTTTCAATAAGTTTAGGTTTAATTTTATTTAAACTTACTGTTTTTCATTTTATCTTACTTTTTTCTATGGTTCGCTTCCTGTTATTAGTTTTGAATTTAAACTGTTTATCACAATTTTGTGATCTTGAAGATCCGTCATAAGCGATCCTATTATCGTATATAATCATAATGGTAGCGCTGTGGCCCATAGAAAAATATACATCCCTTGGAATTCTTATGCAAAATTTTAGTTTTAAAAAAAATAATATTACAGAGATAATAAACCATGAACCATTTTAAGATTCCACGTCAAAGATTTGACACTTTATTATCCCAATGTATTTAACTCTAACATTTTACATAACATAAATGAAGTATCTTTATGTAATCAAGCTATAAGAATTTAATGTTGGTTGAAAAACCAAACTAATTGTAAATTTAGGGTTTGGTGAAAAATGTTTTCCATTGACGTGAAAGGGTGAGTTAAATTTTGAAAAATGAAAAAAAAAAACTAATATACTGAACTAGTTGGACACATTTCAAATGTCCGCCTGTATTCGTTAAAATACTTATCTATGAGTACGTCCTTTAATTTTTCATACCTTCTGTTACAGCGGACATGGTGCTACATAATGAGTCAAATGTCTACCTACAACGGCTTAAAAGATAAGGACAAACACGCCAAAATAATGTCTCTATTAGGGGACCTTTTAATTATTGTTTTTATTTAATTTATTATTATTTGTAATAGAAATATGTAGTGTCTAGCTATTACAGTTCCAGAGTCCTGTAACAGATGGACAGACAATGTAGCGATAACAATATAAATATTTGCCTCAACCAACTTAATAACAAGTCCCTAATAATTCACATGGCTTGTTGCGAAACTTTTTAGTCTTAGATTCATACTGATTCTTATACCCTTTCGTAAACATGTTTTCCTCACTTTTCTGCTTCGTTTTAATAACATTGTTACGTTTTTTTTAGGAAGATACTGTTGACTTTATAGCCTGTGGTTGGGATATATCTGGCTGCATAACAACATCGCGCAAACTTTACGTCTGGGGTTCAAATGCTTTTCAACAATTGGGAATTTGCCAACGTGGTTTTACCTCAATTCGTAAACCATTTCAAATGCAATTGCCACGTAATGATACGCCTTTACGTATAAGCTTCGGCATGCGCCATACGGCAGTATTAACGGACGATTCCAAAATCTATATTTACGGACGTTTAAGAACTTCAGACATGTTACCCGATGAAATAAACATCATTAAAATAAGTCAGAGTTCTATGGTGGTAAAATTAATACCTCGCCTAAGTGGAGAGTTGGCAATACAAAATATAGTTAGTGGACAAAATCATCTTATGATGCACTTAGCATCAGCTGAAGATAAGGAGGAAAATAAAGCCCCCACAAAGCGAGTGTTGGTGTTGGGTGATAATAAGTTTGGTCAAGCAAATTCATTTCAGTTTGATGAGGAGATCATTGCCATAGCAGCTGGATGGACTCATAATGCAGTTTTATTAAAAGATCAACGTATTCTTCTGTGGGGTCGAAATTGTTATGGCCAATTAGGATTAGGCAACTATTCAGAAAGTCATCCTACTCCCATGGAACTGAACATCTCTAAAGCAATTACACCTGTGCAATTACATTTAGGCTCAGAGCATGGCTTATTTATGTCGAAAGAAGGCGATATTTTTACCTGGGGTTGGAATGAGCATGGGAATTGTGGCAATGATTCCACTAACAATATGTAAGTAAAAATATGAATAAGAAATGTTGAAAAAAAAAATTAATTCTTAAAATTTGTATTTCCAATTTAGTTGCAAACCAAATATTGTTGATTTGCCCACATCTTGCAAAATTGTTGGTACCGGTGCTGGCTTTTGCATTGCCATTTGTGATAGTACAAACTAAAAACAATTATGTGTTAGTTTTTATTTTTATATTATTTCATAAGTAAATGTTATTGTTGACTGTGTTGTACTTAACATTCATCTAGGATTTTTTCAGCACTAGCTTTAGGTTTGACCATATTACACTTGCTAAATATTATCGCAGATATAAATAAAAAGTTATATTTTATTTTTATTACTATTTATTTTTCATAATTTTTTCAATGGAAGTTATAATAGCGCGCGAGAAAGAGTTACTTTGTCGTGATAAACGAAAATAAATCTGCTTTACCTTCGTCAGGCCCCTACAAAGTTTCAAAACACAATGTCTCAAGTAACTTAAATATTTGCTAACATTAGCTGGACAATATTTTCTAGTGGAATCCCAACAACTAATTTATGTTTAAGAATTGTTTTGCTGTAATAATAAACGATTTTCCGACATCTGAATAATTTTAAATAAAATTAAAAACTCTTCTTAATACTAATAAGAATTCAATTGATTTCGTGTTTAAAAAAATGTGGTTAAAATTTAAGAGATATAGTTATGTTATCCCTTTTTAAAATTTAGATTAAAAGAACATTATTTAAATAACTTTAAAATACTTCTTATAATTTAAATAAAAAGTTTTTAAAAATTTAAATCAGTATTGTAAATATAATTGTTAATTGTAATTTTAAATAACTGTTTTCAATTTCTTCATAGGCCTCTATAAAGCCATTTGGCGTTGGGGAAATTAATTATTTTTATGCACAATATCGAATTACATAAATAAAATAATAAAAAAAACACGGGCGAAAAACATATCAAATGTCAAGGCGAATCAATTACCAGGGGCTAGCGATCGCTGTTACTATGAATGTCAAACTCCATAAAAAAAAATATAGAGATTTTTATATTTAAAATTTTTTTAACTGTAATTTTTAAATTATTCTATTAAGTTAAAACATTGGCCCTTACCTGCATTTACACATAATTGTAAATAAAGTGCATGCTTTTTTTTTACCGTTGAGACGACTGCCAGTGAATGGAGAAAAGGGATGTACAAAAAATAATTTTTTTTTTTTGTTGAAATTTGAATTTAAAAATGGCAGGGGTACATAACCACAGCTCCAGGGTATCGGACAAAAATTATTGATATATGTAAAAATCTCTCGAGGAACTGCACATCGACCTATACCTTCGTATAGGAAGTGATAAATCCTGAACAGAATATTCAAGTATTAATAATTATCTTTTTTTGTTATTTATTATTTTATTTAAAAACACGAGGGCATTTTTGTAAAAGCCAGTTGAGAAAAAAAACGTGCGCATTGCGTCTTTAATTATAACCTCAGTTTATTTCCATAAACAATGCAAAACTTAAGTAAAATCTTCATGTATGTATTTTAAACGTATCAACCAAATATACACGAATTAATAAAACTAATTCTCCTTGATTTGATTCATAAAGTTTTGATTTTCGCCGGTAGCCTAACTGTCATACTCCATTTATAAAAAATCTGCATACTATTTTTTTGTATGTAGTTTGACATTTGTGCTAATGGCGAAAATTAACCTTATACTTGATTCGCCTTGCAAAATTAAAAAAAAAACCTTAAAAAAAATTTTCCATATTAAACTTTGTTTTATGTCGCCAGCTTACCAAATTAGTATTATTAATTCAGAATGGCTTAGCAACTGTAGCAGACTTCCTATTATAAAGGGTATCAAGGCCATAAGATGTTCTACTATCACGCATCCTAATAATTCTAAAGTTTTCGAAATATATTTGCAAATTTCTTTAATAAGAAAATTTAATATAATTATTTTGATAGCGGTTAGTTGATATGTGTTTTTTCGCATATTTTCGGCAGTTCGTCTTAAATTATTTCGATTAAAGTAAGGCTCTACTTTATGGCTCTCTAAACCGTACTTTTTGACGACTTCAATAAAAAAGATAAGATAAATAAAATTCAGTACTTTACATAAAAATGTCATCGGCTCTTAATGGGTCAAGCATTTTTTAAAAACGTTAGCATTTTCTTAAAGACTTGTTCAAAAGCTTTTAAATGATACCAAAATTGGTTTCATAAAAAATATGGTGCACAATCGTACTTTTCTATAAAAAAATTCAGAGACCCATAAAACAAGGGCGAGCGCCAGCGTATAACACTTATTTTTTAATTTTCTATCGCCCCGTATATTTGTTTTTTTGATTGGAGTTACTTCACTAAACTAGATTTGTTCCCAATGATGTGGAAAATATAGTGGCAGGCGGTAGCCTAACTGTCTCGAAGAATATGGGCCGATCTGGCTGATTTTTAATAGTAAAATTTTTGAAACTATGTCTGATCGATTGGCATATTCAAATTTTCCCTAGGTCATCTAGTGCCTTGGCAAAGGTGATTTCAACCTGAACACGTCTGTTCGGACATCGCTTAATCGACTTCGCCTTGCAATAATAACTCAGAAATTAAATAATTTATGGGGTCGGAAATGGATTATGTAGAAATTACACACGGAATGGCAAACTTAGATATACTCTTTTTTGGTGAAAGGTATTAAAAAACATCAATAGACCACAAAAAAGTGGTAGTTTAAAAACAATATTAAAACTTGCCAAAAACTAGAAATTTTCTAAACAAATATAATAAACAGAAGAATACGTGTAAATACAGGAGGCTTATTCTGAATTGCGATGCGAAAGTCAATGCAATGCGAAAATACATAAATGCGAACAATTGCTATTCTGTATTGCGATATTCGCAAAGTTCTATTTTAATCGCATTTCAAATGCGAAAAGGTGGTAAATCGGTATTCTAAATTGCGAAAACACATGTCAAATTCGCAAAATTTATTCGACAACAAAGTAGCATTCGCAAAGTACAAACATGTAAGTAAAAAACAACATTTTATTTATGTATTCATCATATATTTATTATTTAATTCAGGGAAGTAGGCAATAAGACCAACAAACCGCGTCTACTTTAAATAAAAATAGAATTTATGAATAAGCACAGCCATTTGGCAAGAGGCCATTTAAAAACACCAAATGCACGTTAGTCTGCAAATACTTTGTGGCAAACATTAACTGAAGAACTAAATATTAATGGACCACCTATTAGAGAAGTTCAAAAATATTTGACTTAAATTTTAATAGGTTTGGACCTATTAAATAAATTTTAGAAACAATTTTCACAGCGAAGCACAAAAAATTTATTTATTTTTAATTTGACGTTTGTTGATACTGATGTTTATTTGAGCAGCGTTGCCAACGATTTGAAATAAATTGCGAATGCAATTGCGAAAGTCTAACAGAATACCAATTTTCTTTCGCATCGCATTTCATTTGCGCATCGCATTGATTTTCGCATCGCAATTCAGAATAAGCCCACAGTTTTTCTGGAGGGGCTTATAGCCCCTTAAAGACGATGAAAGTTATGTCGTGTATCGAAAATTCCAGCAAAACGTAACAATTGTGGGGGAGCTAAATTTTTTTTCTGGCGGTAGCTTAGTTTTCTCCAAACAGTCTTACCCATGCGAATCAGAAAACGTAAGGCAAAAAAATAATTCTAGCATACGTGGGAAGTTCAAAGTTGCAAGGACATATACAATTTTCTTCTCACTTACTTTTATCCAAAAATCATCGTAGGAAGAGGAAACGAGTGTACTAAGTGAAAAAGTTTAGTTAGACTGATGCATACTGCAACAAATGGGAATGAGTGAAATCCACACATATAATAAAGCACTTAAGGAGTCATTTCTGTACATGAAATATTTTTGAAAATTTCGATATTAGTGTAGATAGTATTCGATATGGAATAGAAAACACATTTTTGGAATTTTTGTCTGTCTGTTCGTCTGTCTGTTTGTGTTCACATCACGTAAAAATTGCTGGATGAATTTGAATATATATAAAATTCGTAACTCTGTATACAGAACTCTACAATAAATATATAAAACATATTTTTCTAAATTTAAATTTTAAGAAAACTAGAAATTACATGCAGGATAAGTCTTGGGCACTGCT
Organism: Gymnosoma rotundatum; assembly: GCA_916610165.2. Taxonomy (NCBI): domain Eukaryota; kingdom Metazoa; phylum Arthropoda; class Insecta; order Diptera; family Tachinidae; genus Gymnosoma; species Gymnosoma rotundatum. The sequence goes on along the minus strand of OU744337.1, from coordinate 119,447,915 downwards.
AGTGAGAAATAGGGTAGGTCGTAAATTCGTAAAGTTTTCCAAATCGCCTCAAACACTAAATGAGGTTGTAATTTCTTACATTGACCGTGCAAAAATTATATTTATATGAAAATATATTAAGCATACATGGGCTTAGACTTTACCGTTTACTGAAAAAAATGTCAAAATTTCAATAATCCACTTAAAAACACTCTCTTTGCACTTTCCCTCCTTTTTATGCATTCAAGACTTAAGCAAAAATTTTTTAATTAACGGCATTTTATGCTTGTTCTTTTCAAAACAATATTACTACAGAGATGATAGCAGGAATTATAATGCGGTGTATGTAAATCGATGTATTAGATAATAAAACTAATACTAAAGACTTGGGCTAGTCTTTGATTGGTCATACCAGTCGGAATAAATTTTTTATACAAGCTGTCGCAAAATTAGCACCCTGTCGTAAAATGCTATAAAAATATGGAGTAATTAGAAATGATGTGAGGTCTGGCGGAACCCGGAGCAGCCGTTATGCAAAAAATATCTCGGCTGTGGCTGAGAACATTGCAGCGAGCGCTAAAAAATTACCCAACAACTGCAAGCTACTTTAATTGGACGAATTTGGACTGAATAACAGGATTGAGAAATAGTGCTTGTTGCAGAAGCCACCATCGCAATTCTAAGGGCTACATCAATGGTTCGCCTTATTTTTTGGTTTAGCCATTTGTACTGGCCTATTTTAATAGCTCCAGACTTTTTACTTCAAGTCAAAATTCTAAATCTACTAACCAAATATCGAACCTATCACAAGAATATTTTTTTGAAAATGATGTAAAGTGAGATAAATCGGGCACTTGAAGAGAACAAGTCTAGGAGGCAGCCACTTGTCGTTATTAGTTTTTCGACTTAATAAGAAGATACAGACAATAAATAAAGATAATCGAAAAGCAAAACTATAACTTTTATTTATAAATAATTCTGGCAAAAAAAAAGACTTTGTAAAAGATTTCATCTATCTATAACGCTTCAAAAGTATGGCCACATACATCTATTGCAACTAGGGTTGCCAGACGGGCCTGATTTGGCCTGATTGTCAAGTTTTTTAATGCGCGTCAAGTGTCAAGTGAAAAAGTGATTTGTCAATGTTTTTTGTAAGTTAATTTTTTTTATAAAATTTATTCTAGCTACATATGTAATAATACTTAAAAAAGTAAGTTTATATTTCTAAAAAACACATCGATAGAGCATATTTTTACTATCTATATTTCTTAAGATAGTACCTATATTTTTTTTAAATGACTCCTAAGTTTTCTCTAAAATATATAACGACTGAATTTTTATTCTTATATTGTTTTTTGTTTCTTTCACATTGTTTCTGTTATTTTTACTTTTAACGATATTTTTGTTTTTATTCTAATAATTTTTATGAAAAAAATAATAAAAAAAATTAAATAAACACCAATAGTATGAGTGTTTTTATTTGTCAAGTTTTTTTTTTCAAAATCAAGTTTTTTTTTGGGCAATGTCAAGCTTTTTGGCAAATTGGATCTGGCAAGCCTAATTGCAACACCTTTTTATTCCATCTCTAAACTTTACACTTGCATTAGCAGACTTAATACTACAGCTGTTTGTTAATTTCAACCATCTGTTTACAACTATTCAACAGTTTGGCAATATACATCGCATTATTGCAACTATTGGGACACCCTTTAGTTTCCAAATTCAAATTTTATACTTGCTATTGTAGTCGACATTCTTTCTGATTTTCAAGTGTTTGTATATAACAGTTCAAAAAATACGGCCATATAGGTCAAATTACATTAATTTTGGCGAACACTTTTTAATTTATAAATTCATATTTTAAGCTTGTTGTTGTAGCGGACTTAGCAATACAGATTGTTTGCAAATTCCACGCGTCTGTCTGTCAAAAGTATGCCCATATACATCAAACTAAATGAACTATTGGGTCACCCTCTAATCTATAATTTTGAACATTAATACTTGTAACTTTAACTGTCATAGCAGTCGACATTCTGTCCAATTTGCAAGTATTTGTCTATAAGGGTTCCAAAGATGGGCCAATATACATAAGTCAATTTACGTCACCTATGGGGACACTCCTTAATTTTTAGATTTATTTCTGTATTACTTTTTGCCATTGGGAGCTATAATGATACGCTGCTTTTTTATTTTTAATTTCAATGTGGTTCCCTTTTCGGTTCATAATACATATGTATATTGTATGGGCACACCCTTTAATTTTTAAGATTATGAACTGTTTTAAAAACGGGACCAATCCGTAAGCGTCACCTTTCAAATAAAAAATTTTTCAAAATGATCCAGAAATGACTGAGTTATGGAGGCACAAAGATAAAATATGCAACATTCACTCGAATTGATAACCTTCCTTTTTTTGAACTCGGTTAAAAAGATTACAACTAAAGAACAACGGGTACGAAAAATTGCACCATCTTGTGTATTTAAATCACCGTTATTGCATTGCAAGCTGTCAGAAAATCAGTAGTATATACTGAAGTGTATGTGACAAATATTAATGGCCCGCATTGACTACAGCGACCTCTATCAAAATCAAAGAACACAAAAACAGAGATAGGTTTTTACTTAAGCAGGTTTATGAATAATTAGAACAGTAATTGATTTCATCACTGTGTTATTAACTGACACGATTTTTTTTTATATAGTTACATAAATATAAAATCACTGAGATGTAGGGTTTTTACCAGCGAATTAACATATATCGGCTTAAACTTTATTACTTGCAGAAATAAATTAATTAAAATCTCTGTTAAAATACATTTGTATGCTTTATTCGGTGACATCAGGCAAATGCAAATAAAACACTTGTTCATTTTTATCAATTGATTTTAAAGTTATTTTCAAAATGACAAATTCAAAATTGTCCATAGAAAATTGTAAAAAATGAAACTGGCAATAAAGAAAAAATTATAAAGTAAACCGAAATTATTGAACAAAAGATACTATATGAACTTCGCCTGTATAAACAACAACTTTTCTATAGAAGTAAAAAACAAAAAAACCGTTAAATACAAAAAAAGGAAAGGAGAAGAATAAATACCGTCGAGTTTAATTATCATTTTAGTACAAATAATGGATCATCAACAGCAGACGCAGCAAACGGAAAAAATAATTGTTGAGATGTTGGAATTTTTAGAATGTAAGAAAAATATGCAATAGCAACTTTTAATATTTAATTTGAAACAATTTTTTCTTTTTTGTCATTTAGCAAGCAGTGAAGAAGAAAATGATGTAGATCAAATATCACCGGAGAAGTCAAGTCATGATGAGATAAATGTGCTTAACAAAGATGTTAATGATAATATTGTAATAGAAAATAACAAAAATAATATCAAATCTCGAGGTGATTTAAAAAAGGAAACGAAGCCGATCTCAACTATTGCAAATGAATTAAAAAAATTAAAACAACAATTTCAATGGAATATTAGAGGAATTGGTAAGTGAACGAAATAAAGTGACAGTTACAAACATACTAAACCACCGTCATTTTAGCTTTCAACAATAAAAAACAGCCTATGTTTCACAAAACTCCTGCGAATGCAAATGATTTAATAAATTGCAAAACAACTTTAAACATTTTAAATACATCGAGCAATGAATCTGGAATGGATGTTCCTATAAATTCAGATTTTGCCGACATAGATTGGCAATATAAATTAGAAAATCAATGTCGTCGTAGTTATAGTAATTCTTATATTCAAGAGATCTATAAAGCTATATATCAAACTACTGCAGGTCATCCACCTAACGGATCAGCAGATTACTATCAGGCTGCTCAAAATTATGTTATGTATGGTAAACATTTTTTAGATTTTCCTGAAAATATTCAAGCTGTATTGAACGATAAAAATTCCCAAAATTCCGTAGCTGAAAGTTCCAATTTGATTACAAACTTTGGCAACTGTCTATATTCGGTAAGTTCATATTCTTAGGCCCGATTGGAATACGCCTCAATTTGTACAATGAATTACTTCGATTTTAACCCGTATTAATAATAGGGAGTATAAGTAACTGAGTTTAGAAACACCTATTAAGACATTATTAAAGTAGAATTTGAAAATAGCATACAATTTACCTTTTCCTCATCGTCTTACAAAATAAGGTCTGGGCTTATTAATTTAAAGCTTGACGGCATTTTTTATTCATAACATCCAAACTTTAATCAGCTTGTCAAGCTGATAAAGTAAGAAACCGGCTGCCCTGGGTTCAACCCTTGCGCCAGTAAAAAAATAAAAATACGCTCCCTTTTCTATCACAAACAATAGAGCTTGCTTGAAGAAAATTTAAGGTATAAGAACCAGGTGTTTGCAATTGGAAGATAGTAAAGTAGAATGCTTAACAATTTTGGCGAAAAAAAACAGATAGCTATCTGTCTATAACGGTTTAAAATTTTGGCAACGTACACCAAGTTCTATTTACTATTGGGACACCCTTTTATTTACAAATCTAAATTTTATACTTGTTATAGCGTACTAAACAATACATGTTCTTTGTTAATTTTAACTGTCTGTCTAGAACTATTCAATAATATGTCCATATCCATCTAATTTAATGAACTATTAGGGCACCCTTTCGTTCATTATTTTAAATATTGATCCTTGTTATTAAAACGATCATAGTAATCGATATTCTGTTCAATTTTCAAGCATTTGTCTACAACGTTTCAAAAGATACTCCCTTGCAGGCCAATTTACGTCACCTGTGGGGACACCCTTTAATTTTTAGATTTATTCTTGTAGGACTTTGTTCTATAGGGAGCCTTAGTGATACACAGTTTTTTTAAAGTTTAAAGTGGCGCTCATTACGGTTTATAATACACGTAAAAGACATGTAAGTTGTATTGAGACACCCTTTAATTTTTAAGACTATGAACTGCTTTTAACGCGACCAATCTGTAAGCATAATCTTACAAAAAAAGAAAAAGTTTTCAAAATCGGTTCAGAAACGACCGAGTTCTGCAGGCACAAACATTTAAAAAAAAGCGACATTCAGATGAACTGATAACCTCCTTCTTTTGTTGAAGCCGGTTAAAAAGTTTAGAAGCTAGGCAACGTTACGCTTGGCACGCTATTTAAGTTAAACTCTAAGAAATCGTAACTTTTTTTATGGAGATTGATCACGTGAAACTTTGCCTGTTTCAGAAACCCAATGCAGCAACCTCAAATTCTTTATCATCGGCGACGGGTGGTCTAACAACAACAACCACAACAGCAACATCCGCTGCCGCTTATTATCATATATGTAACAGTATGCAAGCTCAAGCCAGACCACCACTTTCCAATAATCCGGGAAGTTCCACAGCTTATGGTATATTTTTGGGCAATAAAGTGACTTATGTAGCGGGGACACCTACAACGCCATCGTTAATTTATAATCAACACAGTACAACGACAACAAATTTCATATCGAACAGCTTAGCCAATGCCGCTTTAGCAACATCACCAACTATACTCTATACAAATCCTATGTTGACAACAACTACTCAACAATATTTGACACAGTTCTTAAGTACGGCGGCGTTAACTGCAAATTCTATACAATCAGCTACTGTTGCTACAAATGCCAGCGGCGCAGGTGTATATGAACGATTAATTTATGCTCAAATGTTGCAACAGCAACTTTATCAAACCCAACAAGCTGCAGCCGTGGCAGCAATGTTTCAACATAAACAACGAGTTGCAGCTGCAGCAGCAGCACGTCAATCTAGCAACGTCATAAATATAAATAATAACAGATCGTCGCCTCAACATTTGCCTGCAGCGCCGTCAACATCCAATACCAATGGCTTAAATTCAAATAGTTGTAATCGTCAGGCTAGAAGTAGTTCACCAGCCGAATTAGTGGGGATGAAGCCACAAGCTCCTATTGCAATTGCAGCCACTGAAACTACTAAGAGCTCTAAATCAACTAGTGAATAGACTGTCAAATTTTGTTACTTTTTCCTATCATTTTCATTTTGTATCATTTGTTAAAAAGATTTAATTATATATCTTGATCATTTTTCCTTACATTAATCAATTTTCTTAAATGATTTTCTTGTACATATTTGTTGTTAAATAAATGGTTTCATAAATATTATATTAATTTGGTTAAACAAATTTAAAATTAACCATACTGGTGAATTTCTAATGATGTGTAAACATCCAAGGAGTGAATGAGAGAGGTAGAGAGATACTAAAGACTTAAAAAGTTAATGAAAATCCAAGGCAAGGCTCCTTTCCTTGCTTCCACCCTATTTCCTGTCTAAGTCGTTTTTTTAAGTGGTATAAGTCCATTCTTTTCAAAAAGTTAAAAATTAAATTCAATGAAGTGTACTGTTTAAAAAAAATGCATCACAATTATAATTAGTCTGAAAGTGGTTTAAGTCCACTACTTCCTGATATACCCCGATTATTTTTTTGTAACGTTTTTCAACTATTTTCTGATAATAAAAAAAAAACAAAATTAAACTTATTTACAACCAGCATGACCGTTATGGCGTATAAAGTAGCAACTTTTGAATTTTTTTAGTGCTGTTTGGCTTTGGGTGGGTGTCCTCTTTTTTAAAAGAGCTAAAACTTACACTTTTTCTGATATTTTGCCTCCCTTTACGAGGGCTGCTATATACATTTCTGGCCTGGCAACACTGAGTGCTGCCAAGTGCAATCTGACATTTCCATTAGAAAGTTTGTCATTTTTAAGCATAATCGTACTCAAAACGTTTTGACGTACGACCATTATTTGTGTTGTTTACAGTGACTTGAAAAACTTAATATAGAAAAAAAATGGAATTAACTCGGGAACATTTTCGTGTCATAATTTTTCACAACTTTCGACCTGGATTATCACGACAAGAGTGCATTGATGAACTTAAATCTTTGTATGGCGATGAAGCACCATCCTATAGCACTGTGAAAAATTGGTATAATGAATTTAATCGTGGCCGAAGCTCGCTCAAAGACGAATTCCGTGAAGGTCGTCCAAAAACGGCTGTTGTGTCAGAGAACATTGATGCCGTGCGTGAACTCATAATGCAAGATCGACATGCGACATACCGAGAGATAGAGACATCCTTGGACATTTTTTCCACCAGCATACATTCGATACTTCATGAACACCTGGCCGTAAAAAAGGTTTGTTCTCGTTGGATCCCGCACATTTTGAAAGTCGCTCAAAAAAAGGCTCGTATCGATTGGTGCAAAGAAATGTTGCAAAAATACGATTGCGGTGCTTCAAAAGACGTTTATAAGATCGTCACACGTGACGAATCATGGATCTATGCGTATGAGCCCGAAACGAAACAGCAATCGACCGTGTGGGTCTTCAAAGACGAGCAAAATCCAACGAAAGTTGTTCGTGGAAGAAGCACTTCGAAGCAAATGGTCGCCTGTTTCTTCGGCAAAACTGGTCATGTGGCGACTGTTCCGCTTGAGCAACGTAGGACGGTCACTTCTGAGTGGTACACTACAATTTTTTTCTCACACATCGGCTCAATCCAGTGCGCTTTTGACCGTCCAAAACGTCGAATTAATGGGTCATCCGCCGTACAGCCCTGACTTGGCACCTAATGACTTCTTCTTGTTTCCGCACATCAAGAAAAAAATGCGTTTTCAACGATTTTCGTCGCCAGAAGAAGCTGTTGAAGTGTTCAAAAACCATGTTTTAGAGGTGTCTCAATCGGAGTGGAAAAAGTGCTTCGACAACTGGTATGAGTGCATGCAAAAGTGTATAAATCATGCTGTAGAATACTTTGAAAAACAATAAAACCATTTTTGATTATAAATATTCGCATTTTCACTATTAGGCCAGAAATATATAGAGCAGCCCTCGTATGTTTTAGAAGACTTTTTCGAAAAGATATCTCTTCCCCCGATTAACATGCTTGCTCACAGAAAGAAAAATAATAAAAATAGTAGAAAATAAAGTATGTAAAAGTGGCTACAACTGTCCCGCCAAGACCATCAATCATTTGCCAATATCGATTTTAGTCACAATATTTTTATAACCCCAGAAAATGCCTCATTATTATTATTCCTGTTTCTTTAAAAATGAACACATAAATTTCTACTTTTTTAATTTGAATTTAACCACAGTGCCAGGATATCCTACAAACTCTCAGATATATGCAAATAGTCTCTGCAGAAACCGCACATCGTGTACGAAGTGATAAATCCTGAACAGGATTTTTGTAAAATAGAGGTGCGCGGTGCGTTTTTGATTATAACCAAACTTTTTTGTAAAGTCCGAGTTTAGACGGACGAACAATTGGAAGAAAAACATTTTGAATTCTCTTTTGTTTTTCATTCGCGTTCACACAGGCGAACATTTTATTAGTGTTGTTATTGCTATTTCATTAGTGTTGTTATTGTTCGCTTTAAAATGTATGCAAAGAAAATGTCTACAAAGCGTATCGCCGAGTACCGAACACAAAAACGATTCTCTCTTCCCCACCCGTAATTTGCTATCAAACTAAATGTTTCCCTTCTAAATGTTTCCACGTATAAACGGCGACAAAGGTAAAGTAATAAACTGACATAAAGTAATAAACTTCTAAATAATTGTTTCTTCTTATTAAATTTAGTTACTAAAAAAACGTAAATTTAAGCTGGATTAAAAGAAATATTTGGTGACATTATCAGTTTTACCTAAAAATCTTTTTTTTTTTTTTGAAAATTTTCAACGTTTACCCTCCTTCCATCAAGCTTGAGATAACCATGATTATTATTTCTTAAAAACGACCACTTTAAAAAATCAATTATATATTTAAAAAGCATAATATACAGGCATGTCACAGAAGTCAATCTCGATCGATCCTCAAATTGGTTCTTTAGAAAAATGAAAAACGAATAATGTTTTCGAAATGGAATTTACTTCTCTTGAAATTATGTTATTTGCGATTTTTAAATTTACTTTTAGAGCGTGTATGAAACGGTAGCAAAGTACTGTGGTTAAATACATGTTTTCTATGGGAAGAAAATTTTATGTAGTGATATTTTTGTTGACGATATAAAGTTTTGACATTTGTATGAAAAAAGGAATATTTTAAATTTTTTCATATGAATAAATTAAAAAAATATTTCTCATTTTATGAAAAAAAAACGGTTATATTTTAATATTTTTTTGAAGATTTTTTCTGCCGAATTTTTAAACAACTCCATACAATGTTGATGAGTATGTTTATAAATTTTCAAAAGTTAAAAATTTATTTTTAAGAAAATTATTTGTCTTTACATTTTGTCAAAAGTATTGAATTTTTTGTGATGAAAATTTCAGCACTCATTATTTAACTATAATTACTGCCACGTTAAACCGTCGATGCTAAAGTATATCAATTAAGAAGAAGAAGAAGAAATTGAAAATGGATGAAATATGAAAACATTTTCCAATGTGGCGAAAAATCGTTAACCTCCTAACATAGTTTTTTTTAAATTCAATAACAGTTTATCCGGAAGTGAATAAATACACTCAGTATCATCGGTTTAGAACTCTGCTTTCAATTAATAATCGTTTAATGGTGGGTAGCTTAAAATATAGGAAGGAAAAACGAGAATTATTAAAATTTCGTGAAATTCACGATAATAGGGTAGCTGTTCTAACCACCAGAAGATGGCACTGAAACATTTGGTTACGGAAGACATTTTTTTAAAATAAAATGGCAGCACACGCCTAAAGGACGGCAGGACTAAGTAAATAAAAATAAGTGGTTTTTAACTAAGGTACAAGACAAATGTGGTTAACAGTCACAATTGTAATAGATCACAAAAAGGCCAAACTGAAATGTCAAGACAACAACTGTATTAGAGCCATTAATTTGGTACGAACATTATGTCACACATCAATTCTGCTAATGTAGACAACCAATCTTCATGTTTCGTTTATGTGCAAGCGTTGTCCAAACATTTGTTTGAGCAATGATGTTCACCATCAAATATAACTGAATCAGCGCCATCTATTGATAAACAATACGAACAATCTCTTTCTTGTTAAAAACATTGAAACAACCCTGACGACGAACAGAAAACGTTTACACCACCTACAAGAGCATGAACAAATTAACTTCCAATCCAAAATTAGCGCGTAAGACGCATAGCAATGTATTTCATAGCTTTTGCGCTAGAATGTCATACATGAATAAGAGCGTCAACTTGTGTCTTTAACAGCAATGTTAACTTATTTTATTTTAAAAAAACCCGATGTATAAGAATAAGGAAGAGATAAAACCGCTATCTTGCTATGAAAATAACTAAATTGTCATTACTTTTCAACCATAACAAAACAAAAAAACCAACAAGCAGTCAACTTCACTTTCTAACGCACTGTCAAAATTAGATTTTCCAATTACTAAGCGATGACACCACGCTATTTAGGGATGCTTCATTCATTTTGTGTGTACATGAGAAATTTTGACAGATATCTTGCGCTTTAGACGCAAATTTAGGGATGACACTAATACAGAACAACGGCCGGCGTTATGTGCATGTCTTGTTCAATTGATGGCTTGTAGAGAGGTGGGGTAAGTTTTGGTTTGAGAAAACACATATATATGTATGTTCTCCCAGCAATAAAATTAGTCATAAAAAATAATAACAGCTCGAGATGAGTTTAGCAAATTTGTATAAATAAAATGCTAGAAGAGATAAAATTGTCTTTAAATTGTTTAAGTAATTCATTTAGCTGCTTAACAGTTTCTGAAATTATAATTTTGCTTTTTAGAATTTATAAAAAAAAGAAAATGGCAAACATTCACTGTTATTGCCTTTACGGATAAAGTTTTTAATATTATGTTTATCTTTCTCTTCAAAATTATCAGTAATAATTTGATCTTTAAAAATAAAAAAGATGACAACATTGCAACGTCAAATGTAAAATAAGAAATTTAGGCACTGATACAATAGAATTTTCACTAAATCAAAACAATTTTTATACGAAAAATACTGACAGCTTAACTTTTGGCGATTTGAAAAACGAAACAACGATTTGAATACTCTGGTTATAAGGAATATTACAACTTGCCTTATAACAGGTCGAAAGATTATCTCAGTTTTAATCTGCTTTCGAAATTTACTAGATGAACCCGGTGTGCTTCGCTACCCCCCTTGTCCACGCCCCTTTGTCCACTCCCAACTTTATATAGTCAAGAATATCCTATTGCGAAAATTTAATGACGATTGGTCCAGTAGTTAAGACTATGTTACGATTTTTAATTTTTCTAAAAAGGGGCGGGGTCCCACCCTCTTTTATCCTGGTACGTATTCCTAATTATGCCAATACCATATGTACGAAATATCGTCGACGTAAAATGGCCATAATATGGCGATTTAAATTTTTGTGTTATATGGGCGGTGCCACGCCCCGTTGTCCAATTAAAACTTCATATAGCCTATTATTCCTTCCAAAGTCACAGTAACATGCTGTGAAAATTTCAGGAAGATCGGTGCAAGGGTTTGGCCTCCTATAAAGCACAAACAAACAGACAGACATTAGAAATAAAAAAGAAAGCCGCTAGATTCTCATTACCTTTCAACAATAAAAAAAACAAAATTAATATACAAGAAGCCAACTTCACCTCCTAATTTACGCACTGTCAAAATAGGATTTTCCAGTTGCTAAGCGTTAACGTCGCACTATTAAGGTTCGTTTTATACTTTTTGTAAGTACATGAGAATTTTCGACATATAGATTGCGCTTAGCTCGCGAATTTAGGTTCTGCTGTTAGTTACAAAAATGTTTGCTTTTTGATATCTCAAAATTACCGCAAAATTTCAATTAACAAAATCTAAAAAAACGTTTTTTTTTGCTTATTGAGTTATACGAACAAAGCATAAAATAATGTATGAGATAACACATTACGACTTCATGGCTTTCCTTTCGCATACGCAATATTTTGTAGAGATTTTCCAGGACCGTTTTGATTATTGTTGATACAGCGTAAACTACTTCTTTAAAAATGGTGTTAAGGCATATGTACAAAGGATTCACCGAAACGACAAAGTATTCGACTAGGAGTAATACCTTAAGGCCAAAATATGGATGCATTAAATTTCTGTAAATAGTTTTTCTAAGTCCCGTATGTGATTTTTTAATTATATGATGATGTGATTTAAAATTATATTTTATTGTAGGAGATAACTACCTTCGAAAAGTGCTTAAAAAATTTTATCGTTTATTAAACATCGGTCAACAGCTAAAAAACCAATACTTTTGTCCCAAACTGGCATCTGTCTGTCATTCTTTTTTTAAGTAATGAAGACAAATTTTAGCCATGCGAGAACGCAAGAAACTTGTTTTTTATCAGCAATTTAGATTAGAAATAAATATTTGCTGATAATAGTTTCACATTTACATTAATTGTCTTGAACTCTATTTATCTTCATTTAAGCATGTGTTATTTTCTTTGTTTACTTTCTATTTTTCAAGGCATTGTTTTTGTAAAAAATTAGTTTATAGCAACAATGCTTTGAAAAATTTGAAGTGAAAATTTCGTGTGGAATTCAGAACATGCCTGTATATTATGTAAATTTTTTGATTTACAAAATCAAAGATATGAATGATAGCGGCGCGATTTAAAATTCCACTGCGAAAGTATTGGCAAAAGTTTAAATTTTTGTTATACCACCATTTGGAAATATGATTATGCAGCTTATTTAATAAGGACTGGAAACAAGTTACCAGTTAAGGTTTAAAACTTTTTAATAACTTAAAAATCATTCATTTAGAAAAGCCCCTATTCAAGCAAGAAAAGCTATAATAAAAACACAAAAATTTAAGCATTATTTAAATGATTTAAGCAATTTTTTTTTATATTTTTAAAGCTCACAATAGATCTACATAAGTACATCAACAGCTGCGTAACTAAAAATACTTCTGATTTACAGAAAATCAATAAAGTAAATGTTCTAGAACATTCTTTCAAACTTTTCATCATTTAGATAATTTTTCGTAAATACGGCAGCTGTTTCCGTTTTCGTAGCTTACTTAGCAAGAGCAAAACCAACACGGTTATTAGCCAAATCGAAAACAGAATAATATTTTCCAATGAAAATATCACCCAAAATCCATAAATTCATATTCATTTCTTCAAATGCAGGAGTGCAAACACCTTGGTCTTGTAGAATATAGTCTTCGGCTTCAATGGTGAAAGTGGTACCGCCAATGTTCATTGTAATGGAAATTTGTTGGAAATTGTGCAAATTGTAATATTTACTTTTTAATTTGCAAAGCTCGTTAGCCTTGTTTTTAGTCTCCTTGACTTTGTGCAAAGCACAACTATGGCTGCCTCAGAGAATTATAATACCACAAACTTCAACATGTTTTTAAATTATGAAAAATTTGCAAAGGTTTAAAATTTTTTATAGTCACGAAAACGATTCATTATAATTACTGTTAGCAGATTATAAAAACAAATTTGAAATTACTTTATCTTGATTAGACACCACTTGTTCAATGATAAGTGCTATTACATTTTTTAGGCAGCTTATTTAAATTATCATACATCTTTTAATAAAAGTCGTAAAATATTCCCGATATGCCTCTGTTCTATGTACTTCATTACTATCAGAATGACAAGTGTAAATAAAAATTTTCAAAAATGCGATAGCACTTATCATTGAACAAGTGGCCTACTCAAGAAAGCGTAATTTTAAATTTGTTTTAATAATCAGCTAACAGTTATTGTAATGAATCGATTTCACTGACTATAAAAGACGATCGTTTTTCGCAAACTTTTCATAATTTAACAACATGTTGAAGTTTGTGGTAATACTTTTAAGTTTGGCCCTTATCTCTGAGGCAGCCATAGTTGTGCCTTTGCACAAGGCCAAGGAGACTAAAAACAAGGCTAACGAGCTTTACAAATTAAAAAGTAAATATTATAATTTGCTCAATTTCCAACCAAGAGGTGCTGCCCGCGAAAGCTTGATGAATTTTGAAGATGACTCATACTATGGAAAAATTACTATTGGTACCCCTGGTCAAGAATTCTTAGTTTTATTTGACACCGGTTCTTCTAACTTGTGGGTTCCTGTAGCTCCTTGTGCTTCGGGTGACTCTGCCTGTGAAACTCATAATACTTACGATCCCAGTGCTTCATCCACGTATGTTGAAAATGGCCAACCTATCTCCCTTCAGTATGGAACTGGTAGCTTGACTGGCTATCTGGTTCAAGATACTGTTACGTTAGAAGGTTTGTCTATACAAAATCAAGTCTTCGCTGTTGCTACCAATGAACCCGGTAACACTTTTACGTCTGCCCCCTTTGATGGTATTATGGGTATGGCCTACCAGACCATTTCTTCAGATAATGTTGTACCACCATTTTACAATATGTATTCTCAAGGATTGGTTAATAACAGCTTGTTCTCCTTCTACTTGGCACGTCAGGGTTCATCAGACGATGGTGGTGTTCTTGTCTTGGGTGGTGTTGATTCCGATCACTATTCTGGCGAAATTACTTATGTTCCAGTTTCTTCCGAGGGCTATTGGCAATTCCAAATGGATTATGCCTATTTAAATGGCATTAATGTATGCGAGGGCTGCCAAGCTATTGCCGATACAGGTACCTCTCTAATTGTGGTTCCTAGCTCACAATACGAAAATATTCTATATGCTATTGGTGCCTACTTCGACAACTATTACAACACCTACATCGTTGATTGCTCCTCGATCGACAGCTTGCCTCCTTTGACAATGAGCATTGGCGGTACCACTTTCACTATTGAAGCCGAAGACTATATTCTACAAGACCAAGGTGTATGCACTCCTGCATTTGAAGATATAAATATGAATTTATGGATTTTGGGTGATATTTTCATTGGAAAATATTATTCTGTTTTCGATTTGGCCAATAACCGTGTTGGCTTTGCTCTGGCTAAGTAAGCTACGAAAAAAAACCATGGCTGCCGTACTTACCAAAAATTATATGAATCATAAAAAGTTTTAAATTGGTGTTCTTGATTTTCTGTAAATCATAAATATTTTTAGTTTCGCAGCTGTTGGTGTACTTATGTCCATCTAATATGAGCTTTAAAAATATTAATAAAATATTGCTTAAATCATTTAAAAAGTGCTTAAATATTTGTGTTTTGTTTTAGCATTTGTTGCTTGGAATGGGATTTTTACACAGGAAGGATTTTTAAGTTATCAAAATGTTATAAACTTTAACTGGTAACTTGTTTTGTTTCCAGTCCTAATAAAATAAGCTGCATAATCATATTTCCAAATGGTAGTATAACAAACATGTTGGATTTTTGCCATTTCCTTCTCAGTGGAGTTTAAAATAATATTACTATCATTCATATCTTTTATTTTGTTAATCAAAAAATTTACACAATATTTTTTTAAATTTCATTTTACTCAATATATTTTATTTAAATAAGAAAAACCAACATACTTAAGTGAATATAAACAGTTTTCAAGACAATTAATGTAAACATTAATTTAAATCATCGAATACTTACTTTAAATCCAAATTGATAATTAAGACCAAATGTCCTTGAATTCTTGCATGATTTAAATTTGACGTTATTACCTAGAAATCCTTTTTTCTAAGTAACGTATAATGACAGCTGCCAGTTTGAGGCCAAAGATATGGACTTAAATATGTTTTTTAACTGTTGACCAAAATTTAATAAAATTAAAAAACTTTTTCAGCGAATTTTCGAAGGTAATTATCCCAAGCAGTAAAGCATAATTTTACCTTAATAATGTTTTTAATCATATTTGGGACTTAGAGGAACCATTTTCAGAAATCAAATGCATCAACATTTTGGCCTAGAGGTATTATTGGATTGTGTTTTTTTTATATATAAATACGTAAGACATTTCCAAGTCGACAAATTTCTTGTTTCGGTGGTCAGAGTAATCCATTGATCTTGTGACTTAAAACCTTAGGTAGTTTAACGCTGTAAAATGGACATGTAAAATCTCTCTAGTGTGGTTTTACTGTGTTTAATGTGTGATATCGTCAAAAATCATAAATTTTTTAATCTCAATAACTTCATTTGTTTCACTGTCTCTTAGAAAAAGAATTTCAGTAAAAATAAAATATTTAGAGATCTTTTTCTATTAGAACCGCTAGAACTGGCTGTGGCACTACTCGATCCAGAAATCCATAAAACGCTTTGACTTGTGTTTGTTGTTAACTGTTTTGTTTTGAATTTTCACATAGCTCCACTTGGTCTTGAAATTATTAATAATTCCATAGTATACAGTCCTATCTTCAATTCGGCATTTCCTTTAATACCATCAACGATGAAGTGTATTATGGACTTCGCCAGAAGAACCGCTTATGAAGTACGTATTCATGAAAACTTTTAGCATCTTTACTCTTACGTTCACGTACGTCGTTGTGAATAAATTTCAGCACTTCAGATCGTTTCTAAGAGATAGATCTGTGTTAGAAAATATGAAAAAGCATAATAATATAATAATAACGTATACAGGAATACTTCGCATAACACTGCTTCGATCGGTACGGTTTTGAAAAATCCAAAATAAAAAAATTCTTCTTGAAAAAAAAAGTTCTAAACAAAAAATTTAGTTTAATTATCAAAATTTAAATATTATTAAAATAAAATTTTTGGTATATTCACTTTTTTATGAAAACATAATTTTCGGTATTTTCCCTTGATCATGGAATAATACCACATGCGCTCGCTATTGTATCCGATACATTAACATGCGACTTGTAGTTAGTAGCTAATTAAAAAAAAAAAATAATAACATGTAAAACAATAACAATTTCGTATCGAATACATTAGCGATCGCCTGGCTATAGACCAAAATTATTAGTTTTCGATTTTAAATCGTAAAGTTGACTTTTGGATAAATAGATTTTATTTTTTTTTTAATTAAAAAAAGATTAATTGAAAAAAATGATTTAAAACACAAGTAAGAGTGCTATATTCTGCTATGCCGAATCTTATATATCCTTTACCATATTTGTAAATCTAGTTTAAAGAAGAAACTTCATTAAAAAAGCAAATATTGGAGTGACAGAGAATTAAAAAAAAATAATAAAAAAAAAACCGACTTCAAAACAGGTTTCATCTGTCGGTCTATAACAGTTCAAGACTATTATGACATCAAATTATATTAACAATTGGGACACCCTCATATATCATCTTTAAACTTTATACTTGTTCAACAGTTCACCACTTTGGCAATATACATTAAATTAGAGCAACTATAAGGCTACCTTTTATTTCCAAATTCAAATTATATACTTGCTGTAGTAGTTCACTTAGCAATCAGGTTCTTTGTAAATTTCATCCGTCTGTCTATAACGGCTACACAGTTTACATCACATTACGTCAACTATTGTAAAATCCTTTAATTTATAATTTAAAATATTATATTCCTCTATTATACCAAACAAAGTAATAGGCATTCTGTCTTATTTTTAACTGTTTGTATATAACGGTTCAAAAGATACAGTCATATAGGTCGAATTACATTAATTTTGGAAACACCCTTTAATTTCTAATTTCTAATTCAAATTATAAACCTGTTGATATAGCGAGCTTAGCAACACAGGTCCCTTCTTAGTTTCAGCGTTCTGTCTATAGGTCAATTTACGTCACTTATGGGGATACCCTTTAATTTTTAGATTTATTTTTGTATAACTTTTTGTTATTGCGAGCTATGGTAATACACAGCCAGTTTAAATTTTAAAACAGTGCCCTTTACAGTTCATTATACACCAAAAAGCGTGTATATTGTATGGGGAAGGGACACCCTTTAATTTCTAAGATAATGAACTGTTTTTAAAAGGGGATCAATCTGTAAGCATAATCTATTAAATTACAGAAAATGTGCAAGATCGGTTCAGAAATGGCTGAAAAAAAGCAATATTCAAGGCGTGGTGTTTTGCCCGCTGCCTCGAAGGACATGCTGACCGATCATGCTGATTTCCAATAGCACCTTTTTTGATTCTATGTCATATTTAACTTTTCTCGAGCTGATCTACTAGTGCTTCGGAAAACTTGATATTAATACTATCACGGGCGTACAGAAGGACATCGCTCAATCGATTTCGCTATGCATAAGAAGTCAGATTATATACACGATATAGGGTTGGAAATGGATATTGTAGAAATTACAAACGGAATGGCAAACTTAGTTATACCCTTTTTCGACTTTTCGTGGTGAAGGGTATAAAGTGAAAAGAGACCTAAACCTTATCTATCTATGCATATAATAAAACATTAACGGTGTAATTTTTCTACATGAATTATTTTTGGAATGTTTTTTTTTTAAATTTTTTGTGTGTCGGTCTGTGTTCGCATCACGTATAAACTGGTAGA
The DNA here is from genome assembly GCA_916610165.2 of Gymnosoma rotundatum. Classification (NCBI taxonomy): domain Eukaryota; kingdom Metazoa; phylum Arthropoda; class Insecta; order Diptera; family Tachinidae; genus Gymnosoma; species Gymnosoma rotundatum. The sequence continues at coordinate 119,429,598 of OU744337.1, read as the reverse complement.
TGGGTTTGAATTAAATTTTGTGGGGAAGTCTCTTAGAACCTTTGTTCAAATAAAGAATACTTTTTTTTCGTAAAAATATGTCATTTCGTAAAGAAAATAAAGATACAAATGTGATGTGATGTACTATAATTGTTGTCAGCACATATTTTTGTAGATGGAAAATTTTTAACACTGTTTACAGAACTCTACAATAAATAAATAAAAATACACTTTTCTAAACTAAATTTTAATAAAATTAGAAATGAACAGCTGACGGAGTCGTGGGCACAGCTTGTTCAAAATGTAAAAATATGTGTTACTTTATGCTTCATCAGTTATATATTGGCCATATAATAATTAAATCGATTGCTTATATTTTTAATTACGAACAAATGCAATAACTTATTCAACACAAATCTCACAAATTTCAATGGAAAATTTATATCTCTAAATCTTGTGTATTCACTTTAACTTGTCATTTACTCAAAACTGTATCGTAAATATTATCAGTAATTTTTGTATGTTAAGCACCGGTGCAGGTGTTTTGATATCAAGTCGTTAAAAGAAAGAAACGTACTCGTATTTGCTTTAGCTGACTATGTGTTTCTTTCTGCAGCAAAGCAATTACTTTAAAAACGTTTGCTGTGGCTTAAGCAATCATTTGTTCTTTATTTTTATTTTTGCTATTGCTTAGGTCTTTTCTGTGAAGTTGTGGCTAACTACGATTGATTTGTCTTGCTGTTACTTGCTGTAACACGCTGCTTTTCATCCCTTATAACATTGGAAACATACTGTGGTGTTACCTTTATCAGCTTTTAAGATAAGTATATCCCTATTTCTTCTCAAAAAACTATCCGCCTTTTTTACGTTTTCTAACATAAATCTATCCCTGTTATTTAATTTTATCTTATTTAAATGATTATCTATTATTGAAGTTAATTTAGTCCTGGCTATTTCCTGTTCTTCTTTTGATTTTAAAGTTTGCACTAAATCCTCTCCATCCGTTATCATTTTTAGAACTGGAAAATCTTCTCGTTTAATGGGTAATGCATGTTTATGTCCTAATGAAAGATATTCCAGATGAGGTTCAGTGGGTTCTTTCATTAGGACATAAGCATGCATTACCCATTTGTTCTTTTATAAATGCTCCATCTTATGAGTTATGTAAATATATTACAATGATTTTAAAAAAGATTACAGAAAATTCAAAATATAATGTTAAAAATTCGTTTGAATTTAAAGAAAGGATAAGGAACATAAATGTTCTAAATGATGAAAAATTAGTATCTTTTGATGTAGTCTCATTATTTCCAAGTATACCTGTTGATTTGGCAGTGAATATTATTGAAGAAAAATGGAACGTAATACAGGAATATACTAGAATGGAAAAAGGTTTATTTTTACGAATTTTAAAATTTTGTATTGAAGATAACAGATACTTTCAATATAATGATAACATATATTTGCAACAAAAAGGACTTCCAATGGGATCTCCAGCTTCCCCAGTTGTGGCAGATATTATTATGGAGAAATTATTAGACACGTGCATTAATGAAATTAGTATAAAACCAAGAATAATGACAAAATATGAGGATGATTTGTTTTGTATTATTTCTGCATCTGGTATTGAAAATATGTTGGAAACTTTTAATAGTTTCAATAGTTGTATAAAATTTACAATAGAAATAGAAAATGATTTTAAATTACCCTATTTAGATACGTTAGTAATAAGGAGAGGGAATAAACTAAAAATGGATTGGTATCAAAAGCCAACAGCTTCCGGGAGAATTATTAATTATTATTCAAAGCATAACAAAAGAATAATTATTAATACGGGAAAAAATTTGATAGAAAAAGTACTTAAGCTAAGTGATAAGGAATTTCACAAAAGCAATAAAGATAAAGTTAAAAAGATATTAATTGATAATAATTTTCCAATGAGAGTGATAAATAGTTTGTTTAAACAGTTAAGGTTTAGGAGAGCAAATAATACAAGAGATGTTACAGAAACTAAAGTTTACAAGTCTTTAATTTATGTACCATAAATAGCAGAAAGGATTGAAAAATCAAAAATTTTTGATGGGGATAAATATAAAATGGCATACAAAACTTATAATACTTTAAATAGATTATTTAGTAAAACAAAAGATAAGATTAAAAAATGGGACATGTCAAATATAGTTTACAAAATACCTTGTAATGGTAATGATAGTGAGAATTGTAATAAGGAATATGTAGGTACGACAAAAAATAAACTAAAAACTAGAATAGCTGGACATAAGTCTGATCAAAGATACAGGGACGTTAATAATTCACAAAAAACTGCATTATCTTCCCATTGTGCCAGATTTAATCATAATCCTAACTTTGAAGATGCATCTGTTTTAAATATAGAAAATAATTATAAGCGTCGGTATATGTTAGAGATGTTACAAATAATTAAAATACCAGCAACAAAAAGAATAAACTTTAAGGCTGATACTGATAATGTTGCGCAATGTTATAGACATTTAGTGCATAAAAAATAATTAACATTTGAGAGTATATGATTGCTTGTAACATTTCTATCGTGAAAGTTTATGTTAATGTATTTGAATTAAGTTTTTTAAAATTTTTAAATAATTTAAATGTTTTCTGTTTTTTAAATTTTTATAAGAATGTAAATGTTTAAAATTTTTGAGTTATTTTACTTGAATGTTTTTTGAGTTTTAAATTTATAAGAATGTAAATTTTAAATATTTGAGTTTTTTGTCGTTTGGTTTTTGATTTTTCTGTTTTTGTTTGAAAAAATAATTTGATTTTCATTTTGTTATTTTAAAAAAAAAGAAAATCTAATTTTTTGTTTCCTGTTTCCTGATGATGCCACCCAAAGGTGTGGCGAAATATTGAAAATATAAATAAAAATTTTTATTATTTATAAAACTGACCTAGTGCTTAATAAATTAGAAAAGAAAAAAATAAATATTATTTAATTTTTATTCTGAAAACTTTTTAAGGGTTTTATTCGAAATTAGTTTTATGCTGAGATATTTCTATGCAAATAGGATCTTTGATAGCATTGCCCTTAGGTTTTCCAAGTGTGCTTTGAAGCACCTTCTTCCAATTGTTGTTCAACAAAATCAATTTCGTTTCCGTTTGCCAAATTATGCAATATACAACACGCTCTAATAAAATCGCATAATTTTGGAATACCACGTAGTTTGCAATAATATAACTGCCGAAATCGCTGCTTTAGTTTCCAAATACGGACAGAACTTAAATTTAAGTTGAAGTTATTTTGTGCTCTCGTTAAAGTTCCATTGTCTTTATAGGGAGTAAAAAATGTCTGCTGCACATATACGCTGAGTCATCCAACAAATAAAAGTCTAAAGTGAAAGAAATTATATACTTTTGTTTATTATTTATTGCTATGTAAATACATTAATTACATACTTCTACATGCCGACCTCAATTTTTGATACAAAGGAGAATTTTTTAAAACCCAGCTGTCATGGCAGGATCCTGGAAAACCAACATACATTAATGCTAATGAATTTTCAATTCTCTCCAATTCTCCTTGCATACATAATCTAACATTTTCTTTTCCGTCCTAACTATTGGGTGAAGGATCCAACCCAATATGTGTTCCATCAATGCGTCCTGAAATTTAAGAAAATTAACGTAGTGCGCAATTTTTTTTTCATACGCATATTTACCAATAGCTTTTAGGAATCCGCCGTTGTTATCAAAATACGTAGCTGAAACTTTCTTTCTCTCCTCAGTTAGCCATTTAATTACTTCCGCGGGCTTAACTTGCTAGTGAATCTATTTACCTTATCAACAGCTTGGCTTACGCTTGAAAATGACACATTAAACCGGTCTGATAAATCGCGAAAACTACAAGCTTTATGGCCGGCAAACCACAAGAAAATTGCTAAGAGGGAGTTTATATTAAGGGCATTGTATCAGCTACAAAAGTCATGATGCAGAAGTTTTTAGGCAAAAGGTGTAGAGAAGCTTACGGGGTAGCAAAAGTAGCACAAAATGAATATTCATGACTCTTTTTAGTTTTTTCTCTCATTCCTGTTACTCTCTTTCGTTTTTTTCAGTTCTATGCTTAAGGGGTGTTACCAAATGGCTGTTTTTTCCTATATTGTTAAAAAATTTTTGAAAAATCAATACGTTTAGTTTATGGCAACACTTAAAAAATTGGTTAATAAAACATCAAGGCACATTAATTTTACAGGTAATAGCAGTTCTAAAACAACTACAACAATAAGTAAACAACATGTATTTTGTTTGTGTAAAATATATTTTTAGATGTCAAATTCAAATAACGCACAGTGGTTTGAAAAAGTTTTTTTTTATTTCACAAAATTAGGTATCTTATAAACCACTTAATATATCTTAACGAAATTCTACAGAGGCAGAGCACAGCTGTTTCGCAGTAAATCTACGGATGGTCAGACTTCAGTAGTAGCAAATTTGTTTAAACAATTTTAAAGACAAACTATAGCAAATGTGAATAAAAGCAAATTTTATTTGACCATTTGATTAAAAACTCTTTTAGTTGTATTACTTAAAAATCTTGTAGGAATAGCCCGATGCGTTGTGACATTTAATTTCTCAAAAACACATCTTAACATGATTTTTTCAGTTTTTGAAAATGTATCTCGAAAAAAATAATTAGAATATTATTAATCTAGTATGACGGCTTTCCTTTGATGCTACTTACATGCATATATTTAAGGAGCTTCCTAAACCTCGTGATTATGTCAGCTTATTTATTATATGTAAAAACCAAAAATGTGTATAAACACATTTTGTACCAAATTTCTTGGGTTTAACATATAAAATGAGCAAACAAAATCATAAAGAGGCGAAGCCTACAATTTCTAAATGAAATTCAGTTTCAAAAAGTGTGTGAAACAATTTTGTTTTATGAAAATTTTAACAATATTTCCACAACACCACTGTAAGAAAAAAAATTTTGTAGGAAAAAAAAATAATAAGTGTAAACAAAATATGACACCTGAAAACATAAACAAGAAAGTCAACTGATCTACTGCCACTACCTAGTATATTAATCTGCCTTGATAAAACATCATAAAATTCTCTCACTTGCTACAAAAGAGTCATATTGTAAACGCGTGATGACTTACGGAGATTCTCCAAAAGAGAAAACAATAAAAAACTCAGCCACAATGCCCTTAATGTAAACTGGCTCTAAGGACTTTTCGGGAATTCTTTTAGTCAGCTAAAGAAAATGCGTTTCTTTCTCTTTTTTTTTTACTTTTTGCTTTTGCTGCACATTTTTGCATTGAAAATAGTCAAGAATTTTTAATCACTAGATCGAATGACTTGAAGATAGTGACATCTTTTATTATTTTAATTTTTGCAATCGGATAAACCGTTCTTGAGTTATTGTAAAATAAGGTTATGTGGGGGCTTTAACATTTGCCACACTGCATCAGCAAAATCTGTACGTGTTGAAAAAAAACGGAAAGAAGTTTTTGTTAGGCACTTAAAGCCCTCTGTAAAAGGTGCATTTCTCTGCAGAACAGTGTTATTATACAACCGTATAAATCAAAGTATGTATATCTATAATAACCCAGTTAGCATTTGGAAGATTGTTTTTACAAAAATCACCAAAGTGAGTCTTTTAAGACTACCCAAGATGACTTAAAACTGATTCATCAGTTATGCGTTTAAAAAGAGACTCGAATATAACTCCGACAAACGCATAGAAAGCGACTTTCTAAAAAAACAAAAAGTACAAAAAGCAAATGCTTGAAATTCGACTGTTTTTAGAATTATTTTGGAGACATATTTAATGCAGCCTAACGATGAAAAAATGATTCAAATACATATTTTATTTTTATTTTTTAATTTTCGTAAAAATACATACATATGTCACTTCGTAAAAAAAATAGAGACACAAATGTAAAATAAATTTTTTCAAATTTTTTTAAATTTGAATTTTAAGAAAATTATGAATTACATGCTAACGAATGTAACACTACGCCTTGACGAGCAATTGATTTGTTCGCACATGAACAAAACGTCAGCAGAATAGGTTACCAACATTTGTTCATGTTTGTCTGCGTGGAGAAAACTGCTTCGTTTTCTCGCTGTTTGAAGCCGACATGGCATCGACAACGATGGTCTACAATAGCCATTTTAATGTGCGGACATGAAATTGTTTAATGTTTGAACAAATCAATGGCTCGTAAATACGGCGTGTTATAAAAAATAAGCAAACCGTTGTTTGCAGTTTTTCATTTTTAGAAAATATATTAGAAATGTTCGTATAATATGGTTCGAAAAAGACTCGCATACGGCTAGTAATATGATTAAAAGTTGACTCGAAAAAGTATCGTATTTGATTACAAGTACGATTGAAAATAGTATCGAAAATGAGTCGAAAATGAGAGTCATAAGGGACTCGTTCAGAAGAGTCGCGGCTAGGGTACCATTTTCTACCGACAAAACAATCATTTTCGACTCTAAAACGAGCGCATAATCGATTATTTTAATCGTGTCGAGGAGTCAAAAAAGACTCGAATATGATCAATAATGCTAACTGGGAAGTACATGCAGGAGTTCAGCTGATAGTTTTATTTGTGTGCGTGTTTATCAGTTTTTGTGTCAAAATTTGTTTAAATTTTTTTTTAATTTTTATTTTGATCTTGTTTGTTCACGTTTTTCTTTTAAGTTTTATTGTTTTATCAGGGATGGTAAACGAAATCTACAAATACACTTTTTCAGCTCAAGTTGCATTAAACATCCTTTTATTGAATTCTTGTCTAAATATACATTGACATAGTCGTTAAAAGGTCATTCTCTTACTTTTTCTTTTATAACAATTAAGTAAAATTCATATTAATTTTTTAGATAGAAAAATGATAAAATGTTACCCACTTTGCCATCTCTAAACTGTGTTTTGACATAATACATCATTTTACACAAACAAAATGCCTGTTGTTGTTCTAATGTTGTATTTGTTGTAGACTTGCATGTACTTGATATAGATATACTTTGGTATAAATATAACAAAAATATATATGTATGTATTCAAACCCTTATATTTTTTATTTTTTAAAATCATGTTAACAATAAAATTATTTGCAAACCATGATTTAATTTATAAATTGCTAAACAGTTTGAAGTGTAAAAGCTAAAATGAATAAATATTTATCAAACGAAAAAATTACAGATAAAATATTAATAAATCATGTTTACTATTAAGGCTCTAAAATGTCAATGTTAAATTAATGAATCGACAGCCATAAATTTATGTGTTTATGTACATATGTATGTCTTTTTAACGTAAAGAATGATTTCATAAAATTGACATGTTTTTTTAACTCCAAATTTTGGTGGAACTTAAGTTTTCTTTACATTTGAAGATTTTTTTTTTGCTTTGTGAGCTGTTGCGCTTTTTGGTTTTGTTGTAAGTTTCGAAATATTTTTGATTTCGACTTTTTCAGAATCTCTGACTTGTTAAAATTTATGTTTTTTTTTTTTTTGTTGAAACTTTTATCTTACGAAACCAACTAGAATTTTGTGTTTGGAACTAAAAGAGTATTTCTACAAAACTTAGTCAATATCTAAACTGTGTCAACTGTACTGATTTAATTATTTCTTATAGAATGATAAACAAATGAAATGTTAATTCGCTTTGGTTTAAATTTAAAAAATAAATTTAATAATGTACATTGAAAATTATAAGTTTGGTGCGATTATTTTGTTTTTTTTTTTCCTATAAATCTGATTATGTCTTTTCTAAAAATTTTTAACGATCACCCTGGGTAAAGAAAATCTTATTAAGATATCATCGGGTAAAAAGCTAAGCATAAAGTGATCATCCTTTGTGCGTAGACTTACTTAAAGAGAGAGTATACAATATTATATTACTGGGGAAAAATGAATAGTTGAAACTTTAAAACAAATAGAGGTCTTTATTTATCTTTTATACCGTTATAAAGAGACGGTTGAAATTTGTACACATTGCATTCCCGTGATTTGATTTTATTAATTTATATTTAATGCCTTTGTTTTATTAATATTTTGTTACTTTATATCGATAATAAAAGTAATCGATTAATGTCACGGTAATAGCAAAAACAGAAAGCTTAAAAAATAATTAAAATAAAAAAAATAACTTTTATATCATTTTATTGGCAACTGATAAAAGTGCTAAACAATTTGGCTCATGCATGCATTTCTTGTTCTGTGTATTAAATGCTAAAGAAATATACTTATGTATGTAACCTTTAAAACTAAAGTGTTAAACAATGCAAAAGCAATAATAGCTGTAAGCTATGGACGTGACACAGCGGGAAATTTTGGCAGAAACGTGAAAATACATCTGTGGTTTCTAAGCAAGTAGTCCAAGTTGTATTAGGTTTTACACCGCTACGGAAAAGGTGCAATGGACTATAAAATTGGAAATTGGACACTATACTATTAAGGGTAGCGCCTCATGAATTCAAAAAAATTAAACCGATATTTTTAAAAATTTATATTCTAGATATTTTTCACTAAGATATAAAAAAAATAACGGAACGAGAGGTATAAACTTGAAACTATTTAGAAATATGAAATATTTTCCTATACGTAATGAAAAATATTTATGCTAAATTTTAGCAAAATATGTATTTTTATTAACTTACGAAAACAAACCGGGTTTCGAATAGACTAAATTTTTTCAAATAAAAAAACTCCAGGAGCAAAAATTAAAAATTTTTTATTTAAAAAATAAATAAAATATAAGAACTTTGTCGCGGTAGGGAATTCGCATCGCTGGATTTTGAATAAAGGGAGACAGGTTTATGTTCAATTACAAATTTATTCATCCAATGTTTCTTACATTTAAATTCCTAAAATTATTTATAAATTTTATCAGAAACGTAGAATAATTCGATTAAGTAAAAACTCACTTTTTGGTATGAAAACTCTACTAGAGTTTAATTACTAAAATATATAAAAAAGTTGCCCATACTAAATAGTTGTCAGCACGCTAGTACGAGTGTTCTCGATAAATAAAAAAGATGGAGTCTTAAAACCCGCACGGGTTGCGTTTACTTCAAATTTCAACAAATGACTTTTACTAATAAAAATAGTGCAGTAGGTTAACAACTATATGTCAAGTTAACAAAAATGTGTAATATTATCAACTAAGTTTCTAGCAGTTTTTGCCAGTGGCGGTAATAACTTATTTAAAGAATAAAAATTATATTATATTGTAAACATATTAATATAAATAGTAATAAAACACCATTCGAATACTTTAAAGAACATTTTTCACATAAATGGAATTTGTTTAAAAAATTTAAAGATGGCTTTAAATAACCTTTCTGAATGAATACGCAAATATTAACACGTTTGATGTTCTGTAATCATGAATTCATAATTTAATTTAAGGCAATAGAGAATTAAAAAATAAGAGAAAAAGCAACGGGCAAACCATATTTTTTAAAATGTCAGTATAGGTGTCAGTACAAAGCTTTTGAAGTGATCCAATAAGTGCCGATGACATTTTATGTAAAATTATATTTACGTAGTACTTAATTTTTTTCTCTTATTTTTTTAATTCTCTGTGACCTCAATATTTGTTTGTTTTTTGATTGGAGTTCTTTCACTAAACTAGATTGACATAAAAGGCGACGGGTATATAAGAGCACACCTTTTTATATTAAAATGAGTGCAATCATTATACATATTTATATATTTTATAAACTGAAGATTTATTTAATTTTCACAAAAACTTCGTGCTATTTTTTTTAATTTTATTATCTCGATTAAATTAATTACCGATATTGATTATTGAAGGTCAAAGCACGTCTCGATGGCCATTTCGTTACCGTTTACTTAACTCTTTAGGAAACTTCTGACATACATTTTAAATAAACTAAAGATTTTTGTCCAAACAATAAAGCAAAGACAAAAATCAAAGTTTAAGCAAAAACAACAATTATCAACAATAATTCTATTTTTCTTTCTCTATTGTATATGGAAAACTTTATTTCGGCTCTTTTATACAGTTGAAAGAGGATGAAAAATAAAATATCACAAAACACTACGATAATTTATTTCTATGCACAGCCACTTTGCAAATTATTTAATTAAAGACACGGGAATATTTTTTAATTAAATAATTTGCACCGTGCCTGTGCATAGAAATAAATTATCGTAGTGTTTTTGATATATAGCATTACACATGTACAATATCATATTCTCAATGCTCCACACTCTCTCTCTGTACCCCACTTACTTTACATCCAACCGAACTTCAACAAAAATTAAGCCCAAACACATGTTTGTTTGACTGAAAATACTAAATACCATATTTTTTGACTATACTTAAATCTAACGGCCTAACACTATTTGAAATTATAAAATAGTTATTTATAATTGAGCTAAAACAAAAGGTACTTAAACTTTAAAAAACCATAAAAGGTACCAAACAACAAGACTGAAAATGATGATCTACATCTATATGATCTACACATGTAATGAAACAGTAATGGGGTCATTTCTGTACATTAAATATTTTTTGAAAAATTTGGAGTTGGTGTAGATAGTAATCGATATAGCTATTTTTGGAATCTTTGCCTGTTTGTCTCTTTGTGTTCACATCTCGTTAAAACTACTGAATGGATTTGAACAACATTTTGTGAGGAGGTCGCTTAGAACCTGGTTCCTGGTCAAATAGGTCTTTTCGTAGACAAAATAGAGATACAATCGAAATAGCACGCAATTTCACTGGTATTATAGTACTAAACAGTTGTCAGCACTCTTTATTTTTGTAGATGGAAAATTTGTAACACAGTCTACAGAACTCTGGAATAAATATATTTAGTTAAATTTTAATTTTAAGAAAATTAAAAATGAGACGCGGACGAAGTCGTGGGCACTGCTAGTTTATTTTAAAGCTACAAATACAGAACAACAGGAAAGCATGAAAGTTTTTTAGTATAACGACCTAAAACACAGAGAACACAGCATAAAAATGATGTTATTGCTTAATTGCATAAAAAGTATTATCACACAGACACTTCTCGAACCTATCTGAAGAAGAAAGTGAGCAAAATGTATTCGCATACAATTAGTACATTAACTAAACAATGAAATATTAGATGAGTTGAATACAATTAATTAAAAGGACCAAATGAACAAGAAGTCATAATAATGATTCTGTATAAAATCATTCTAATTTTTTCATAACTAACGGCTTGAAGGGTTTGTTTACTGTCAGTTGTATTTAGTGAAATATAATGTGATACCTCGTTCAGTACCTGATTTTCATATATCGTAAAGAAGAAATTTTAAATGGCTTTTTAAATTACTACTGTGAGTTCAATATTTTAATTCATTGGCTTGTGCTCCTGATCAGCTTAGAAATCTTAGTTTATATTGAAATAAGAGCCTCTTTAAGGTATTTCCTTTCTAAACATGAGTCCCTTAAAAATACTCACTCGTCTCATCTTTTTTTTTGGCTCCCAGTTGCAAGTAAAAAAGGAAAAGACATAAATGTAATGTTCATTAATTACCATAGTATGGTCAAAATTTTATTATAGACATAATCAATTTTACTTAAACTGCTTTAGCAAAACCTACACGATTATGTTTTACATCGAATGTTGTATAATATTTTCCGATGAATATATCACCTAAGATCCATAAATTCATGCCAGATGATTCAAAAGCAGAAGAGCATTGGCCACCATCTACTAGAATATAATCACTGGGTTCCAAGGTAAATATACCACTGCCAATGTGGAAAGTTACATCAGGCAACTGATTTATTGTAGAGCAGTTGAACATAAAATCATAAGTTGTGTTACTGAAAGTAGCTCCAAGTGCTGTATTAATCGTTAAATACATATTGTCGGGTACACCAATTAGAGAAGTGCCAGTATCTGCGATAGCTTGACAATATTCACATACTTTAGTGTCTTTAATATGAGCAGATCTCACTTCAAATTGCCAGTAACCTTCTGTGGAAACAGGAACATAAGTTATTTCACCGGTATAATGATCGGGATCAGTTCCGCCCAAAACCATGACACCACCTTCTGCAGATGTACCATTACGTGCCAAATAAAAGGAGAAAACTGGATTCTCTATTAAATTTTGCGAGACCATGTTATAGAAGGGTGGTACAACATCATCTGTGGAAATGTTTTGAAAAGCCATACCCAGGATGCCATCAAAGCGAGCATATAAAAATCCTTGTCCAAGCTCAAAATTAGCTGCAGCAAATACTTGATTTTTTATAGCCAAACCTGCTATATTGACAGTATCTTCCACTAAGTAACCAAATGTAGCGCCACTTCCATAATAAGTAGACATTTGCTCGCCAATATATTTGTAAGTTGATGACAAATTGCCATTATAGCGATTATGGTATTGGCAGACCAAATTCTCAGCGGCACATGGTACAGTTGGTACCCACAAATTTGACGAACCGGTATCGAACAATACGAAAAACTCTTGTGGTGGTGTGCCAATATTAATTATTCCATAATACGAATCGTCTACGAAATTGAAAAGTTTCTCCTTGTGAACTGTACATCCTTCTTTCACTTTATATTTGGTTTTCAACTTTATTAATTCATCAGATTTTTGCTTCAGTTCCCGAACCTTGTGCAGCGGTACACTGACCAAAGAAGCTTCGGTTAGGAGAAAAAAACTCACTAGCAAAGTTAACAACTTCAACATTGTAATTACTTTATGGCAGGTAACTGCGATGGGTCTCGTTTTATACAAAATATTTCACCACGCGATATTAGAAAAAAATATCATTAAATAGATAAAATATTATTGATCACTTTTGCTATCATTTCTTTATATATGATTAGAAAGCAAATTTCTAAAGATAACAATTAATTCATAACCATTAACTTTAAAGTTCTTTGCATTCACATATGTCAAAAAATAAAAGAAAAATTCATGCACAAATTGATTAGTAAGTTTTTGTTTAACTATCGATCAGTGTATTTGGCCTTCATTGAAATCAAGTTTTTTTTTTGTGTGCCCGATATAACATTTTTTATATGAGAGATCAGTGTGTTAATATATAAAAATGATTTCGGGCATATGGTCACCATAGCGGCTTTTCCTTACGAAGGGCATTTTGCTCCTGCCGAACAATTCTAAAAATAGAGATTACTCATGCCATCAGTCTACGGTTCTTAAAAGTTTTGAATGTACATTAAAAAGCTAACAGGTTACGCTTTTAGATATCAGATTTGAGAACAGTAAATTTTGTTGTTGAATACTTTTTCAAAAATAGTAAAAGTTTACCTACTAATCGCAGCCTTAAGTTTTTTCACAAGGTTGTGGAGTAAATTATTTGCTGGATGTATTTACTAGACTTTATTTTGCATATTCTTGGATCAGGATATGATTTTCTAAAAATAAATGCGGACGCAACATATTGCTTATTAAGCATGGTTGTCGTAGAATCTATCACTGGATATTAATGCTTTCTAAAAGAAAGTCATTAACATGTGACCGTTACTGGACATTTTTTCCTCTTGTGCTCTCTCGTTTTTTTGACCGAAATTGGTTCCCTACGTCATATTGTAAACACCACTGGATATCATTTTAAGAAAGAAATTGACTCATTGTCGACAATTCTGCAGCCATTATGAATGTTATAAAGTCAATGTTACATCAATAAAATTCAGTCATCTTAAGAAAAAAAGGCAATCATATTTTATTACTGGTTTTAATTAAAACCTTAATTAAAGAATGACGATATCTATACAACTTGCCATTTATTCTCCCGGCATAATGAGAACTTTACACAAATATCTCGTGTTATTTGCTTACAAGGTCCATGTGACTCAAATATTGAAGGCAAACCAATGTCCACTTGGTTACGGATTCTTAGTTTAGGGGTTATGGAAGCTCCAATGGGCAAAAATCATCTTTGTTTCTGTTCTCAATTACGTGCTGTTAGTTTTAATGAGGTTACCATTTATGTTTTCCGTTATATTTTAGGTTACTTTCGAAAAAACTTCTTCAACATTTGCAGATGAACAAGAGGGACATATCAAATTTAAAGCCAATTCGACAAATTTGGAAAAAGTAACTCACTGTCCGCTCTAGAAATTTTTAAGATTCTGTGCTCTTCCAGTGTAAAATTTTCTAAATTTTTAAAATATTTATTAAAGTCGTGTAGCGGAGTTTCCTAAATTTGTCATCTAAATGAATGAATGAAGTGAAAAAACTTTCCTGTAATAACGTTCTTGGGGTCAATATAAGAAACCTTTTTGAAGATTGTGTAGTAAGAGTCAAATTGTTTTATTATTTGTTTACAGAACTTAACGTAAACGGTAACACAATTATCAATTCGTTAATTTAATTCAATAGCATATATACATATATACATAGTGAATACAATTGGGTTTGTATTAATATTTCTCTTTAGGGTTGATACAATACAGCAGCTAAGGTAAGTATAAGAGACACCTCTTTGATTGCTTTGCAATTACAGTCACTCATTAAAGTGATTGTAATTGTTAATTGGCATGCAAAGAAATAAGGGATTAATAAAAGGTGATTTTAATGCATACGAGGGTTAGGAACAACTTTGCTCACCTTTGTTACTGCACTTACGATGATGATGATGATTATAGAAATTAGATGCAAATGTATTTTCTTTCTTTTAGTTTTCCTTAGGTTTATTAATTTCACATTAATATAAGATTAATTTCAGGTTCACTTATAATTAGGGTAAGTATAATTCCAAGGATTTCAATATGGTTGAGAGGTAAGTTGTTATATAATGGTTATATAAATTTAAGGTTAATTAACTACGGTAAGTAATTCAAGTTGATTTCAAAAAGGTTTAAATACAAGTGAGTAATAAAGATTTTTTAGCTTATTAGGAAACTTCGGTTTTGGAAGAAAACCGTTCTATTTAAAATTCACCTTTTAATTTAGTGCTGACAAAGTTCTTTTATAAGGCAACATTTTGTGGCATTGCAGTGCTTTAACTAACATTAATTATGTTAAGATATATAATTAAATATTATTTCATACAAATTTATAATGATTTATAAAATAAGTGTCCATGAACATGGACACATAGGTATACGTAATTATTTCCCAGTTAGCATTTTTTTGAATTATTTATCATATTCGAGTCATTTTTGACTCTTCTATATGATTTATAGTCATTTTATAGTAAAAAATGATTATTTTGTCGGAAGAAAATGGTACCCTAGCCGCAAATCTTCCGAACGAGTCCCTTGTGAGTCGCGCTTTTGACTCATTTTTGATACTGTTTTCAATCGTACTTATAATTAAATACCATACTTTTTTGAGTCCATTTTTGATTATATTACTAGCCGTATGCGAGTCTTCTTCATATTATCATATCATATTATACGCACATTTCTAATTGTATTTTCTAAAAACCAAACATTGCAAAAAACATTTTGCTTATATCTTATTACATTCATTCAAACATCGCAAACAACGTTTTGCTTATTTCTTATTACATTCGTTAGCATTTTATTACTAATTTTCTTAAAATTCAAATTTAAAAAATGAATTAAAAAAAATTCATTTTACATTTGCATCTCTATTTTCTCTACGAAGTGACATATTTTTGCGAAAATTAAAAAATTAAAATAAAATATTTATTTGAATAATTTTTTTTATCGTTAGGCTGCGCTAAATACGAGGGCTGCTATATATATATATATATCTGGCCTGGCAACACTGAGTGCTGCCAAGTGCAATCTGACATTTCCATTGGAAAGTTTGTCATTTTTAAGCACAATCGTACTCGAAACGTTTTGACGTACGACCATTATTTGTGTTGTTTACAGTGACTTGAAAAAATTAATATAGAAAAAAATGGAATTAACTCGTGAACATTTTCGTGCCATCATTTTTCACAATTTTCGACGTAGATTATCACGACAAGAGTGCATTGATGAACTTAAATCTTTATATGGCGATGAAGCACCATCCTATAGCACTGTGAAAAGTTGGAATAATGAATTTAATCGTGGCCGAAGCTCGCTCAAAGACGAATTCCGTGAAGGTCGTCCAAAAACGGCTGTTGTGCCAGAGAACATTGATGCCGTGCGTGAACTCATAATGCAAGATCGACATGCGACATACCGAGAGATAGAGATTTCCTTGGACATTTCTTCCACCAGCATACATTCGATACTGCATGAACACCTGGCCGTAAAAAAGGTTTGCTTTCGTTGGATCCCGTACAATTTGAAAGTCGCTCAAAAAAAGGCTCGTGTCGATTGGTGCAAAGAAATGTTGCAAAAATATGATTGCGGTGCTTCAAAAGACGTTTATAAGATCGTCACAGGTGACGAATCATGGATCTATGCGTATGAGCCCGAAACGAAACTACAATCGACCGTGTGGGTCTTCAAAGACGAGCAAAATCCAACGAAAGTTGTTGGTGGAAGAAGCACTTCGAATAAATGGTCGCCTGTTTCTTCGGCAAAACTGGTCATGTGGCGACTGGTCCGCTTGAGCAACGTAGGACGGTCACTTCTGAGTGGTAAACTATAATTTGTTTGCCTGAAGTCATCGGAGAAATTCGAAAAACCAACAAGAGAAGACGAATCATTGTTCACCATGACAATGCGAGCTCTCACACATCGGCTCAAACCAGAGCGTTTTTGACCGGCCAAAACGTCGAATTAATGGGTCATCCGCTGTACAGCCCTGACTTGGCACCTAATGACTTATTCTTGTTTCCGCACATCAAGAAAAAAATGCGTGGTCAACGATTTTCGTCGCCAGAAGAAGCTGTTAAGGTGTTCAAAAACCATGTTTTAGAGGTGTCTCAATCGGAGTGGAAAAAGTGCTTCGACAAGTGGTTTGAGCGCATGCAACAGTGTATAAATCATGCTTGAGAATACTTTGAAAAACAATAAAACCATTTTTGATTATAAATATTCGCATTTTCACTATTAGGCCAGAAATATATAGAGCAGCCCTCGTATGTCTGTAAAATAATTCTAAAAACAGTCGAATTTCAATCATTTGCTTCTCATACTTTTTATTAAACAAGTCGCTTTCTTTGCGTTTGTCGGAATTATATTCCAGTCTCTTTTTAAACGCACAACTGATTAATCAGTTTTAAGTCATCTTGCGTTGTCTTAAAAGACTCACTTTGGTGATTTTTGTAAAAAAATCTTCCAAATGCTAACTGGTTTTTTAGTGTATTATTTTCCAAAAAAAAAAAAAAAAACTGTTTGGCATACTTATGTCAATATGTTAAAGACCCATTTACACTATTATACAAATATTACGACTTGCATTAGCTTTTTCAAGAAAGAAATCTAATGAGAATTAACATACATTTTGTTTTTACACTATCACACTGCAACTAAAACGAAAATTCCCAGCAAACCATATGAATCTGAAAAGGCAACTTTACTAACTTAGTTCTTGTAGCTTTTTCATTCACTAAGAGAACAAAAAATAATCGTTTATCATCAAAAAACTTGCTGAAATGAGCGATTTTTTCTACTAAACTAGTTCAGAGTAATTTATTTCAAAATCGACTATTTTTGATAGCTTTTTTGTCTCTTAAATTTATGGCTCTAAAGATACACATATTTGGGACTCATATAGGAGTCATAAAGCCATTTAAGGCAATGAGAAATATCTCCCTAGCTGGGTTCTTCTAAGAGTGCTCATTTAATGGTTAGCTGGGTTATGAGCAGCATTGCATAAGTAGGGGTCATCCTCTGAGTGTTGGTCGTAATATAAAAAAAAACAGCCCTGATAAAATGAAAAATCATAGTGCTTAAAAAAATTTCTAAAAAAAAAAATTGTAATATGGGATGTCAAATTCCTCTTCGTATTACTTGACATATACATTATATTTGCTTTCACACTATCACACTTTTTCATAATACTTAGGTATTTGACAAATCTTTACACTCAGTATGATAGTGTAAAACGCGCTTTAAACAATTTTAGCAAGAAATTGCAATATCAGGTGTTCAGCAACTAATCAAAAAGATCTTAATTTTTGTAAAAAGATCTTCAAAGCTTATTTTGATCAAAAAATCCAAACTCTTTATTCTGGAATCGCTGTCTCGGTGTCTAAGACAATAAACAGAATTGCTGCTCCTGGTTATAAGAACACCGGCACATCGCTGTCGATCAGCCAATACATCTACAGGGAATATCAATTGGATGTGAATTTTTGTTTTCCAAAAATGCTGCTGGAAACAACTAAGTAGTATGGATAAATTTAGCTTAGTAAAACCGTCGATTAAAGAAAATCGTACCTCGCCGATAGCAATACGAGACATATCGATTGTTAATTACAACTCACTGTTAAAACCAAGGTGTTCACGCCAATGCAATCTTCAAATCATCGACAGCTTTTCTTGCTAAATCATTTAGGTTAATTTTGGTATAACTGTAATAGCTGGATTAGCCCAGGAGAGAATCGAGTGCCCGTAATGTTTTTGAGGTAATTGCATTTTAATATCGCTTCCACTTTTTTCGTATTTTGTAAAATTCTCCTAGTTGAATTGTAATGTAAGCCCTTTGCAAAGTTTCGAATACACTCGTTAGGTGGAATTTTTAATAAATATAATAACAAAACAGGAAAGAGTGCTATATTCGGATATGCCGAATCTTATATCATCATCTAGTTTAGTGAAGTAACTTCAATCAAAAAAGCAAATATAATGGTGAAAAAGAATGAAAAATAAAAAAAAAAAATTGTGGTACTACGAGTACATATCGCACTTGATCAACAAGAGGGTATTAATTCAAAATTTGAAAATTTTCAGTAGAGTCAAAAAACTGTTTGTGGCCACATTTTAACAGAATTTAAAAATTCAAATATACCATAGGAAGCAAATTCCATTTGAAAATATATTTACATTGTTATTCCTAGAAATCTGTGCAAGTATTGCAAAAAAAAAATCAATTTTTTGAATTAATACCATTTTTCTGATATTTTTCGATCATAAATGAAACAAAATTTATCAACAAGACAGTATCAACTCAAAATAAAACCAAATTGAAAAGAGACTCAACTCAAAATAATACCTTTTTTATGAAAATTTACGAATCAGTTCCATGTTAACTTTTGTATTAACTCAAAATAATACCTTTTTGTTGAAATAAAGGTAATCACTACATTATCATGAATATGGTCTCAAAAGTGGTTTTCGAGATGAAATAGTAAACGGAATACGTTGAAATTTTTACAGTAGATAGATATTGATGTTGTTAGCTGATTTCTTGAAAAAAGTGATATTTCAAAAATTTTGAGTTAATACCCTATTGTTGATCAAGTGCGATATAAAAAATTTTACATATGAATGACATAGGCTCTTAATGGGTTAAGCCTTTTTAAAAGTTTTAGTATTTCCTTAAGATCTCATCAAAAGCTTTAAAATTGATATTGATATTTTTAAAAATTTGAAAATTTAAGAGCCCCGTAACTCCGAAAATATGGGTGAGCGCCATTTTTTTCACTTGATGTTTTTTTTTATTTTTTTTATTGTAGTTACTTTATTATTCCAATTGATATGAAAAAATTAGGCATGGTGTTTTGCCTGCAGCTTTGAAGGACATGGATCGATCTGATTTCCACTATACTTGATCGATTGGCATATATATTTTTTTGTGAATTTTCAACACTAACACGGACCGACAGATGGACATTGCTTCATTGACTTCGCTGTGCATAAGTCAGAATATATATACTCCCAGCAAAAAAATTTAGAAAAGGTAATCGAGTGTGGAAATAAGATTTTTGGCAGAAGTACTTCCCAATTAGATTGCCAACTTAATGAATTTAACAAGACATGAGACTTTTATAATCAATTACTGAGAATCGATTACATTAATTATTGTAAATAGTGAATAGTGAGTACCATTAGTACGGTAGTCTCTTTTAACATAAAGAACTAGTTCCATTAAGACTTCCTTTTTTGGAAACTAATGTAATGTGTTTTGTAAGCGAGTAACAAAATATGGCAATCACAAAAGTAAGTCATTATATGGCTAGTATTTTTCAAGGTAATGTCTAATTTTTTGCTGGACTTTACTGGGTCGGAAATGGATATTGTAGAAATTACACACGGAATGAAAAAGTAATATGTACTCTTTTTCCACTTTTTGTGGTGAAGGGTAAAAAAAGAAAAGTAATAACTTCCTTTAAGAAAGGAATACAGAAAAAATAAGTGGTTTAAAAACAAGCGCCTAAAATTATGCCACATTATATTTTCCCATTGTAACATAAACGTTTTAACAAAATGTTTGGATTAATGTATACGAAAGGTACCTGGAAAACATAAAATGAAGTAATTTAAAATAGCAACAATGAAATTAAAATCATTCCGTACGTAATCTGCGATTTGACTGAAGTAATAATTATTTAATTTTTTTTTAATGCTCTAGATTTTTATTAGCCATTATTTGTAACAATACACTTGTATATTATTTTAAACACATCTAATAAAATTTTAAAGTAATTGTTTTCCACCATTATTCTAAGTGGCTGCCGTGTTTACTTCAACCGCTGCTGTAAACACTATAATGCGTTGACGTACTGTTGCTTGGACTCAATGTAGTACTGACATTTGCTGGAATTGCAGTTGTTTCCGGTATTAGAGTCGTACTTACGTTTACAGGACTCGAAGTTGTATTCCCAATCGGCGATACTGTAGTACTGGTTTCTAGAGGAATCAAGGTAGAATTAGGACTATTAGTAGTGCTATATGTTGTATTAGAACACGGATTTAAGGTTGTATTTAAATGAGGAGACTCTGTTGTAGTTCCATTTGAAGGAGGATTAGAATTTGCGGAGAAACAGAGAAGTAATTCATTTTTAATTTTTTCTAAATCTTTAAAAGCCTTGATTACTTCGCTGCGAATGCAAGCCTTGACTTCATTTCCAGTATTAGACTGCTGGTTTAATTCTTTAAGAGTCCTAAGAATCTGAAAATTAATTATTTATAAATACAAAAATAAATTTCACTAGAAAAAGTTTTTATACTTACAATTTTAGTTAAACAGTCCGGATAGGAAATATTATTGCTTTGGCAATATTTTATTTCGCGTGCGGAATTTTTATTAACGCTCTTCTTCTTTTAGTTCGCTACCCCTACAATAATAATTGTACCACATCGACTCTTCCAATCCAGCCATCTTTTTAATAAACTATTCACCATAATAAGAATTTTAACACTACACTACACTATATAATGTTGCACTTTGTAATGGAGGTACACCCCACGTTAATTAGAGAGTTATTTATTCAAAGTGCTACCCATGTAATACTGTTACCATGTAACAAATGAGAAATATTTGCTGTGAAAATTCTAGGAAGTTTCGTCCACTGGTGTAGACAGCTATAGTTTTCGACAAATATATAAACAAACAAACAAACAAATTTTGCACTCCATATATAAATATATACATAGAATACGAAAGTGTTATTCAAAGATAACAAACTGATATTAAATATACAAATCATTTAGTAAATTTTCCAAAGCAAACAACAACAATTTAATATAAAATAATTAATTATAAATAAGGAAGTCTGACTCATGACATTTGATTAACTGATACTTTTTGTTTGTTAATTTTCTTTCTTAACCTAAATTTTCTAAAATTGTCAAGATTTCAATATTCGATAAGGCTTAGCACGTTGCAAATAACACTTAAAAACAATTTGATTAGAATTTGAATTAAATTTATTTTGTTGAGAAATTGTTTAACACATTTTTTATATAATTCTTGCAAAAACAAAAAAAAAAAAACAGCTTTCATCAAAATTTAAAATATCAAAACGGTTCAAAAGTCTGTTTAAAACTGTTTAAAAGGGCCACCCTTTAATTTATAACTTTAAATATTAATACTTGTTACTAAAACGTTCATAGCAATCAACATTCTGTCTATTTTGCAAGCATTTATCTATTACGGTTCAAAAGATAGTCCCATATAGTTCAATTTAAGAAGAATTTTTTAATGAACATTTTTCTCTCTGTTTATTCCTTTCCAACAAATTTACAAAAACAAACCCCTTTGCCAACTTTTGTTAGCAGCCACTTATTTATTCTTTACTCTTTTTATTACAGTAATTTTTATTTCCTGATAGATTTTGTAAATTCATTGGGGGAGTATAAAGTAAAGCAATTTTTGTCACACAAATTAATATCCGTTTTTATAAAGTTTTTATTAATAGAAATATGCGAGAATATAAAAGTTCTATTAACTGTTTATTAAGAATTTAACAACGTAATTTCTTTAATAAAATTTTGATTTAATTGAATAAATATTAAATTTGTTCGTTAATTAATATTTGAATTGTTTTTTTGCACCCTTCAAAAATATTTCATAATGTTTCCTTTACATTTTTGTCACCTTTTATAACTGACTTGAGCCTCAATTTTTCATGAAAAAAATTTTTAAGACATTTTAAACCTTTTTATCACATTTTATATTCTTGAGTTACTACAGCAAACCGAAGTTTTGAATAAAAAAGGGACTGTATTTTTTACAACACGCTTATATTAATTTCAAAATCTGTATAAAGAAATAATTTTCCGCCTTCCGCTGAAAAATGGTCAGGTTTATTTTTATTGCAGATGAAAATTTATCTGGTGTAGACTTTATTTATTTGTATTAAATCGTCGTTATGATGTAATTGTCAGAGCTCATAGACTAATAAATTTATCATGATATGAACAGAAATTTTGTATTTTATTTCATTTTTGACGTATAATTTTTCAATAAAAAATTTTAAACTATCTAAAACTTATTTTTTTTTTATTTAAAATTGTGTAATTTTATAGACTAACAGCAAGGGAATTAATAGATGGTTTCATGTCTCGTTGGCGAATTCATTACTTTCTCCGTAAACACTATGTCAAACTCCATACATAAAACAATAAATTTTTTATGGTGTTTGACATTTAACGTTTGCGGCGAAAATAAATAAATTCGCTATTGCGACCACCTAGTATTATTTCGCCATGGATGGTTTCGCTAAGTGTGTGGTAAAAGAAAATTTGACTTAATCAATACAAAATTTCCATTAATTTACTTAATTGGGGCAAATTTTTTTCTTCGCACTCATAATTTTCTAAAAAGAAAACAAACCGAATATTCAAACAAAAAATAACATTCACACAAAATTATTTTTACTTATTACCTTCACAACGACTAATAAAAAATGATTTATTATAATATAAAAATATTATAATATATAAATAATTGGTACATATTGTTGGGAAAAGGAAATCTGGCAACACTTACATAGGTATGTATAACAACACAATTGATGTTGTTGGTGTGTGGTAAACAGAGCTGAATATGTTCCCCAGAAAGAAATGGATGAACGAAACTACATACAGTGGCTCACATCAAAAGTCGGGCAAGCTATTAGGAAATATTTAACACCTTCAAAAATAAATTAGACTTCAGACTTTCCAAAAAGTTTCTGAAGAACATTTTTTTCATGTATTAGAAAACATAATGAAACAAAAGGAAATTACTCCAGCTTTAAAATAATAGAAAAAAATACACAAAAAACTTAAAACTATGATCACACTGAAAGTCGGGCAGACTATATTATTTATTAAAATTTAGTATTTTGTTGCATATCCTTTTTGATTTTCGACAGCTTGTAGTCTTTTTGGAATGGACTCAACTAATTTTTTACATACTTCGGGACTTATTCGGCTCCATTCTTCCTGTAATGCAGCTTTAAGTTGGCCTTTATTTGTGCACAACCTATTTTGCATTCGACGTCCGAGTTCGTCCCATAAATGCTCGATTACATTTATATCTGGGCTTTGTGCAGGTGTTTTTATGACCTTAGGACAGTTATAAAGTAGCCAGCTTTTTGCTATCAGTGATGTGTGCTTGGGGTCATTGTCTTGATAAAATTTAAAATTATCGGCAATACCCAACTTGCGTGCACTTTCCTTAACATGTGTTTTCAGAATGTCAAGATACATATTTTTGTCCATGGTTCCTTCTATAAAGTGAAGGTTTCCAACACCTGAAGCAGCCATGCAACCCCACTTGTAAAAATTTTTATATATTTTTTTGAATAAAAAAATTTTAAAAGACATAGGCCCATATTCATAGTTAAAATAAAGTATACTTTAAGGGAACTAAAGTCGGTTTTATTTTAGAGTCGACTCTAATTCATTCATAGACAATTTAAAATATACTTTTGGCGTTAAAATCAACTCT
This sequence comes from Gymnosoma rotundatum, assembly GCA_916610165.2. Lineage (NCBI taxonomy): Eukaryota > Metazoa > Arthropoda > Insecta > Diptera > Tachinidae > Gymnosoma > Gymnosoma rotundatum. The sequence continues at coordinate 119,405,400 of OU744337.1, read as the reverse complement.
AAATTTAAAACTACCCAAAGCTGTTTTTAACTCATTTTTCCAAAATTATTTTATTTGGTTTAAGAACACAATTCTCTTTATCTGATTTTTATACCAAAGTGAACAAAATAACAACAAGGTTACTTTTTTCAAATGTTTGTTTAGAAATTGTATGAAAACATTTATCAAATTACAGTTGACACCCAGTGGAAGGCGGCTAAACTTAAAGTATACTTTATTGTTGACTATAAAAGCAAAAAAGATAATAAGAGCTTTTTATTTTAGAGTATACTTTAGCCAGAGTCGACTTTATTCTATAACTATGAATTTGGGCCATTGTCTTATTATTGAGTTGTGTTTATAAACATTTGTTTAGCAAAGTTTAAAATGCAGCTAACACAGATAATTATTAAAAGTAAATATTTTTTAATACAAAGTTATAAAAGCAGATAATTTATTGTGTTGTCATATTCATGTTATTATTAAAAAATTTAATAACAACATAAAAAAAAATATTTTGATTTTTAAATGATTTTTTTTTTTTATTTTTTAAGTAAAAAAATAAAAAAAAGAAAATATGTCCTGAATCGAACCAATAGTACTGTTTTTTTTTACTTTTTTTATTTTAATTGTAAATGTGTGTTTGTAAAACACTTGAAAAAGTGAAACACTTGAAAAAGCAAAAATTTAACACATTAACAAGAGTTAAGAAAAATAACCACAAATAAGTACACACAACTTACAATAAATAAACAAAGAATAACAACTATGACAACAATCACTATACAAATAAAGCTGCTTTGTTTTAGTTTTAATTTATCGTTCAAACTCCTTGCAAGACTGGAAAAAATGAAAAATTAGTTTCAAAAGACGGAAGTTGTGTTTCCTTTAGGATAGAGAAAACACAAAAAAAAGGAACAAAAAAACATTTTTTGTATATAAAAGCAAACAATTGTTGTAGACAACAGAATCCTTCTGGTTTTTACTATTGCTGCTAACTTCTTTAAATTCTGTAAAAAAATATGAGAAGATATTTAAGACATTAAATACTAGAAAATCAAAATTAAAAAAATGATAAGACAAATTTGGATCAAAAAGACCATGCATAGCGTGAACGTGTAATACACTTCCAAATTCGCTATAGTAAATGTCTATTCAATATTAATAAAATAATCTTGGTTACATCAAACTATGGACAAATAAAGAGATTTTCTTCACTTGATTACCAACTCATATAGCTTTTGGAAATTGAGTTTTTTGACTTGTTGAATTTTTTTCGTCTTATTCTCTACTTGATTTCGTTTTCTTTTTAGCGAGAGTTATTTATCTTCCGATTTTAGATTTTTATAGTTTTTGTGCTTTTTCTTTAAAATGTAATTGGTCGTGATTGACTTAGATAAATATAATTTACGAAGTATAAGCCAATCCAAAACAGTTTATAGCCCATTTCTAGGAACTTGTTGTTTTTTACGAATTTTCTAATTCTAAATTTAATATTATATCATCTAATTAGAATAAAATGTTCTAAATAAAAGCAAGTTAAATTTGCGTTATTTGGATATGTTTTATATACTTCCTAAAAAAAATCATCGCATAAGAAATAAACATTTCAATACAAACTTTGCTTACATTTTAATTTTCTATCTACAACTGTTCACAAATAACTTCATATATGTATATCAAATAAAGTTTTATATGTTATAGTGTGTGAATGGGACATCGTTTATTTTTAAGTTCATTTATATTACTTTTTCTTTTCGAGCGCTATAGCGATACCACCATTCATTAAAAAAAACAAAAAAAAAATTAAAATCGGTTTTAAAATAGTGTGGATATGATAAAATTAAGACGACCTTATAATCTCCCTTTCTTGGAGCTGGTTTAAAAACAATAGCAAACGGTTCATTCTGAAAAAGGGCTTTACTCATAGAGATCACCTGTTCTCTTATTGATAACGTAAATGGTCACATCAAGGTACAGAATCTTGTATAAAAGTTTGTGTTTTTAAATTTATTTTGTAGCCGTTACTAACACCATTTCAATCATATAAATCCTATCCAACCTGCAGGAAAAACAAGATGATTCTACAAATGTTAAATATTCAAATAGTCACTTATAAGCATATGAACACACTTACATAAAGTAAACACAAATATAAACAACCACACGTCAGCATATTTAGAAATACAGCTGTTAGTGTTAGAAATAAAACAGCCATTGGAATCAAAATATAAACACAAAAATATGCACTTATAAGAGTGTATGGGCATGGAATCCCCAAATAAAAATAGAATAAAGTTGTTCACAGGTTGAAAATATAGAAACTGGCGACTATTAGAAATACAGCAGTCATTACCTCCTATATTAAAAGCTGTTGAGTAAATGCTGGTTTTAGTTTGCTTCATTTTACCTATTGCCTTATTGCAAAAGTTATCAGCGGCTGTTGAGGTCCAATATGGTTACCTTTTATATGTATATATTCGTACACTCTGACTTGTTGTAAAGTCATGATTTCCGTCAATGTTTGTGTAATAATTTTATTAGATATCCTTAACAAAATTGTTACATTTGTGGCAAAAGAGGGCTGTTATTATAAAATTTTTTACATTTATAGTAAAATTACTAAATCGTGTCTTATTTAAAAAAAATTTATGTGCTGTTTCTATATTACAGGCGATCAATTAGTCTAAAAGATTTATATGGAAATAACTCAAAAAACTGAGTGCTCTTGGTATAAATTTTTTAAACGAGTTGATCGCCTGTAATACAGAAACAGCACATAATGTGCAGCACATAATGTGCAGTTTCTGTATTACAGGCGATCAACTCGTCTGAAAAATTTATATGAAAAACACTCAGTTTTTTGAGTTATTTCTATATAAATTTTCTAGACGAGTTGATCGCCTGTAATACAGAAACAGCACATTAATTTTCAAATTTATGGTATGTGATGTATGTATATGAGGTATTGCCATTCAATGTAAACTATAAATTACTTGCTCCTAAAGGTATGCTAATATATAAATATAAAACGATGCAGAGAATTGTTTTTAAGAAAATTTTTTTATTTTTAACAACAAAACGAGGATTTTTTCTTAAGACGATGGAACTAAATTTAAGCCAGGTTATATTTAGAAAAACGCAGATATTGCCAAGCCATTATAAAGAGGGCTAAAGAATGCTAAGCTTGTATGAAAACGCTGTCTTACCAGCTCAATTGTTATCAATTAAAGTTAAAGTAAATATATATATTTAAAATTATTGAAAGTATTAGTCGAACTCTTTTAGTATTTTAACCAAATTAATATTTAAATTCGACTTCCTGCGTATTTAATTTCTAAATTTATGAAGACAGAAAAATTATATACAAATTTTTAAGATTTTGTTTTGAAGACGGAAAAAATTAGAGACTTAAAAAGTGGGATTGTAAATATCATCTGTTTTAGCAACTAATTTGATAAGGAAGAATGCGAAGAATATTCGTAAGAGCCAGTTTACATTAAGGGCATTGCATCAACTGAAAAAGTCATGATGCAGAAGTTTCTAGGCAAGAGTTATAGAAAAGCTTACGGGGTAGCAAAAGTAGCACGAAATGAATACTCATGACTCTTTTCAGCTTTTTCTCTCAATTTTCTCCCATTCCTGTGTCTCTCTTTAGTTTTTTGCAGTTATATCTTAAACGGTGTTACCAAAATGACTGTTTTTTTCTATATTGTTCAAAAATTGTTGAAAAATTAATGCGTTTAGTTTGAAAAATTGTTTGATAAAACATCATAAAATTCTCTCACTTGCTACAAAAGAGTAATAATGTAAACGCGTGATGACTTACGGAAATACTCCAAAAGTCAGTTACAATGCCCATAATGTAAACTGGCTCTAATCAATCTACATAATTTGATTAGACAAAGCTTACACACAAATCAAAGCTTTTTTTATTATTATCTTTATTAATTGTCACATATCTTTGCTTGCACATACAATTTTTGTTTTTTTATTTGTTTATACTTTTCTTAAAAATTCACGTAGCCGATTTAATTTTAAATTTGAAATTACTCCTCTGCTCTTCTTGAAATTAATAAATTAATTATAAGTAGTAAATTTCAAGTTAAATGTCAAACAGAGAGTCTTAAGAAAAGCAATCACTTATAGGAATCCTTTAATGTTACGAAAATAAATAAATATTGCAAAATTAATAATTTATTGTGGCTTCTGTTTCCTTTTTTTGCAGATTACCATGTGGGCAGACGCGAAGACATCTGCGGTAAATTTGACTGAATTTTTATTTGAATTACCAGTAAAAATTTTTTTAATAATTTTTTATGTGTTGTCAACATGTGCAAATAAATTTTTTATTTTCTTCATATATGATGTATTGTGCCCATGTATGGTTGAACATGGTAATATACTCCTTGAATTTAACTTGCTATAAAGCAGGCAAGGCACAATAAATTGAAAAAAAAAATTAAAAAAATAAATATTTGTCATCCAATTTTTAAACGAAAAATGAAAACTGAAGTACAATCAAGCTAGCTACAGAATTTTGCAGAGCACTTTGATTTTAATCAAATTCGCATCAACCCAAGTTTTTTTTTAACTAACGTAATAAAAAAAAAAAACAGAATTGGATGGAAAAATTAATTGTTTTACTTTGCTGCTTCAAATTAATATGCTGTCTCTATATAACAGGTGATCAACTCGTCTGAAAAATTTATGTTGAATTAACTCAAAAAACTGAGTGCTTTTCATATAAACTTTTTAGACGAGTTGATTGCCTATAATACAGAAACAGCATATTAATTTATTTTCTTTATTTACGATATTTTAAAGCCTCTCTGTAAGTTTTCAACTCACCGTTCTATCCCAAATGATGTTTCATATTTTGTTTTTGACCTTAGAATTCTACCTTTTTTTTGTATTTTGATTTTTTGTATAATTTGTTTTTAAATAAGAATTGTTTTGCATTTTTTTAATTTTGCCGATAAAAAAAATTTCTTTTTTTTATACTGCTAGTTAATTAGGCTGCAAAACAGTGCAACAAGTATGGTATATACAATATTTAGTTAATAAATGAAATATCTACAATAACAACAATATTTAAATTCATTTAAACTTATTGGACTTAAAATGAAAAATTATAACTTTGTGTCAAAAAAAAGTAGATATTAATAGTTTAAGTCAAATAGTAAAGCCACACACAAACCAAAAAAAAAAAATTAAAAATAAACCAAAACTGGTTAATAATAGGCTTAGTGGTAAATTTTTTAGTTGAGGTGATATGGTGTTTTTGATATGCGGATGTTTAACGCTAAACGGAAGATATGTAATTTGTATTATACACTAGGATGCTTACTGCTTTTTTGTTATAATTATTTAAATAATAAAATTATTATTAATTTTAATTAATATTATATTTAAACGCGCAGATAATAAGCTGTCATTGTAAGTGCTTTTCTGTTTATTTGCTACTATAGTAATAAATTATTTATTAATTTCAAACACATTTATTTGTTATCTGTTTTTTTGGCATTGGTTTCTATTTATAATTAATATTTAATCATATTTTAATTATTTTGTTATTTATAGTTTTATTTTTAAATAAAAATAAAAACTTAAAGCCTTTAAAGCCACAAATAAAAGCATAAAACCAAAGACTATAAATATACTAAGATGTTTCACTTCCATACATTCTACATCCAGTGCATATTTTGTCGATGGACGTACTGCTACTGCCACTTTAAGAGTAAAATCACAAAGAGAGATTATTATTCTCAGCAAACTTGTTACTCTTATTTCACATTAATTCATTTGTATATACGTGCATACGAGTGTGTATATATTTATATTGTAAAACATCCAACGTAAACCAATGTTACCGATTGTGTATTTGTATGGTAACAATATGTGTTTTGTTGTTGTATAAAAGAAATAACATCGATTTACACCGAATATTAAATTCATTTATTATCAATATGAACATTTATTATTAGATTTTAATTTACTTTTCTTTTTTAGTTACTGAATGTTTGCTGCGTTTTTGTATACTGTCTTTTTGTTCCTGTCTTTTTCTCTAATTGATTCAATAGAATTCTTATTTAATCAATTTGGCTTCTGATATAACACTTTCAAGTTTTCTATACAAAATTTGGGTAAAATCCACTAACGAGCTAAAATAGCAGTAGTGGAATGGCCATGTTAATATACTTTCTACGCAGTAATACATTTCAATTTCTACTTTTAAATAAAAAATGTTTCATGAGAATATCATGATATATTTATATTTGAAGCAATCAAGCACGAATTAAGGAAATTAAATTCATTTATTATCTAAATTAAATTAGTATATACATATAAATTATCATGGCGTGTTGTGATATTTTATTTGTTGTCTTAATTTTATTTTTCATCATCTTTAAAATGTATAGAAGAGCCGAAAAAAAGTCAGCCTTATACAGTATATGAAGAAAAATAAAATCAGGTAGCAAATTACGACACTCGATATCGATCGAAATTTCAATTGAATTTAAATGTAAATTTCGATCGATATCGAATGCCATAATTTGCCTCCAGTGTTGATAATTGTTGTTTTTGCTTAAACTTAGATATTTGTCTTTACTTTATTGTTTGAACAAAAAATTTTAGTTTATTTAAAATGTTTGTGAGAAGTTTCCTGAAGAGCTATGTAAACGGTAGCGAAATGGCCATCGAGACGTGCTTTTGCCTTCAATAATTAAAATCGGTGATAATAATTTGTTCGTTATAATTAGAACAATATTTTTAAAGATTAAAATTAATTTTTTTGTACGAAATTTTTGGTGAAATTATTTCTTAATGGCTTTTCAAATGAAAATAGAAAGTTCATGGTGTAAAACATAGAAAATTGCGAAAAATGCGATATTTCAACGATATTCTTGCTATTAATGCAGAATAATAGATATAATTAAACCTTCACAAATTCTGACATATTCACCGGAAATGTATATCCGTTCTAAGGACTATAAAAACACGCATAAAGGTCTTATAAATACTATTTTGTAAAAACAGCAGCTAAAAACACAAAAAATATATTACGAAGCAATGTGCATGTACTAAAATTATTATTATTATTATTTGCTTATACTTATGTTGCTAAGAAAGCATTGAAAGTACTGGGAAAGTCTAAATTTCAAAGCGCCAGTAATTTATTTTGTGTGGAAATTTTAATTTATAAATTTAGCTATCAAATTCATATTGAGGTTTATATATAGTGAACCTGTGCTGGTTAAATAAACTTAAAATTTAATAATAAATACACATAAATAAGCGCCTTATTTTATTACCATTGTTTGAAATTACTCAAAAAACATATTAAGTATCCACAAGAATAAATGCTAAAAAAAACGTTATTTAGGGTATGAATTGTTCGGTGTGATTATGCATATTTTTGAAAATACACAAATAAAAATATATATTTACCCTACAATAAGAAGAGCAGTCATATAGTTTCATTTTTAAGCTTATTTTACAAACAATTTTTAACTAAGGAAAAATAGAATTCAGAAATAAAATTTTATGAAGCACATACTTCTTTATACATATGTAGATATGAAAGTATGTATGTACGTTTCTATATGTTAAATGTGTGTTTTTGTCCCTCAATACTTTCCTTTAACAAAACATTTTTTATGAACATCATTTTTAAACGCATGTGTGTATGAATCTGTCTTGTTTACAAAACTAATATTATGCTCTCTTGAGTTTGGTTGCGCTCACAGAAATTTCTTCCCTCTTATCTCTTACCCCCGCTACCATGAAACTGCTCATAATTTTTGATTTTTTAAATGTTCAAACTGCAACATCTTTATAAATTTATTGTCTTTGATAAAACTATTTATAGGGAAAACGTATGATTTATATTTAATTACTCTCAATATTAATCATTCGTCATCATTGCATTTCGAAAGGTTTAAATAAATTGTAATGCAGTCGGGCCTTGATTATCCGTGATGGTCGGGACTAGAAGCATTACGGATAATGATTTTCACGGTTAATCGAATAACAATTTTGAGTATTTTTATTATTATTTTTAATTTTTTTTAATTATTTATATTTTTATTGTACATATCGCTCCTTTATGGCAACATAGTCATATCTCAAAAAAACTTGAACTTGGCAATATGCGATTTAAGTTTTCAAGACATAAGTCCTATGATCTAATTGCCGCAATTGCAATTGCTATAACTTCGGTTCAGCTCGGGATATAAAACTGATTTTTTTTCAACATGTAAAGACGGTCTAAAAGAGCAGTTTTGCTTAAGTAACTACAAATTTTTAATTTTTTGAGATATGACTCTGTTGCAATAAAGGAGCGATATGTCTATATGTATGAATTTGAAGTTTACAAAAAATTCTGCCATTCCGGTTAATAGCGGCATTCACGGCTAATCGAAGCAAACAATTTGAAAACATTGCAAACAAAACAATAGACTGATCTTTGGCCATCACGGTTAACCGGATTAAGAATAATCGATTGCACTTTATTTTTCATGTTCCTGTTTTACAAGCGAGCGACTAGTCTAGAAAATTTGTATGAAAAGCAACCAATTTTTTGAGTGATTTCTATACAAATTTTCTAGAAACCGCACTTTAATGTACATTGCCATCATTGTTAGTGCACACGATATTAGAAAGGAGAAAAGGTACTAAGTTGGAAGTTATCAAGAAAAAAAAGCTATATAATAAGACAAAATAATGTCTTGCAATCAGGTGGAGTGACAACGAGAATTAAAAATAAAATTTTATTTCTTCTCTTCGCAATTTAGTCACTAATGATGCATTCGTGTCAATCATGTGAAAAGAAATTTAACGAAATTTTAAGGCTAAAATGTTAGAAATGACGACAAAATGTTATGTTGTAAAATATCGACTGCTGAAAGTAACAAATGTGTTAATGTGTCAAAGTAAATGTTTGATCAACCGTCAACCGTTATCCATCATCAATATCAATTTTAAAGAAATAAAGTTTTAGTAGTTTGTTTTTTATATGAAATTGGGTATTCTACCTCAACAGCTTGATGCCGTCGGTATGTTTAGTGAACTGTCAGTAAACGTGATACGAAATTATAGTTTTGTTTGTAAAGTTTTCAAAGTCACAAATATTGTCCATAACATACGTGTAGCTGACATAGACCACCGTTTAACTACGAAGGATCTATGTACATATATGTGTATGAGCTAAGAATTATAATTCTCTAGGAATCGCGAAGCCGACTTTTAGGCTCCTTTTCAAGCCCTTTATAATTTATAGTATTAGACAAAATGTTCCGGCTTTATTTTTTGATCTGTGGACACCCAGAGATGCCTGTCGACCTATATTTTCATTGCGTTGAAGTTGGTCGTGGCATTCAAACAGAATTTTCTTGGGACATCCAAACAAATCTCGTTTTTCCGATGGTATCTAATATTAGCGTGTTCAGTCACTAAGAAAATTATGTAGTTTAAAATATATCGATTTTATCAAAGTGGTGTCTCTATTTTATTTCATAACATACATTTAGCATTTTTTAAGTGCTTTACAGTGCAATCGCCACTTGTTCATTCTACATGGTGTAGAATATTGCTTGGAGGCATCATTATTAAGGTCACCGTTTATTTTATAATAATAGTTTATAATGATTGGGATTAAAGCTTATTGATTTGAACTTTTTTTTATTTTGCAAGGACGAAGTTACGATTCAAATAGCAAATACCGCAAAGCGCATAATGCACGAATAACTTGATGAACTTATTACCGCTCGTCAAGATTACTTGAATTTTCTATTAGTTTAGTTTTTAATATTTTATATTTTAAGAGAATATATAAAATTTTTAGATGAAAGCAATTTAATTAAAAAATCTTAAAAATTAATGAAAACATATAAGAATGATATGTTCGGCTATGACGAATCAAAATCAATCAAAGAAGCAAATACTGGGGTGACAGAAAATTAAAAATATAGAAAAAATTTTGGTACTGCAAATATAAGATTATAAAAAATGACATCGGCTTTTAATGGGTTGAGTCTTTTAAAACAATTTAGTATTTCCTTAAAGATCTGTTTAAAAGCTTTAAAATAATACCTATATTGATATTTGAAAAAAATGTGTCAATTTCCGTGCCCCGTAACTCGGATAAAAAGGGCGAGCGCCAATTTTTTCACTTGGTATTTTTTCTTATTTTGTAATTCTCTATCTGATTGGAGTTACCTTATTGTACCAAATGACATGAAAAAATTAGAGGTAGGCATGGTGTTCTGCCCCGAAGGACACGGACAGATCATGCTGATTTCCATTAGCACCTCTTTCGACACTATATCTGATCGATTACAATCAAACTTGATTTCAACACCAACACGGACGAATAGACGGACCTCGCTCTGTGTATAAGCAGTGAGAATATATCTACTTTATGGGGTCGGAAATGGATATTGTATATACCCTTTCTCCACTTTTTGTGGTGAAGGGTATAAAAATAAATTTCAACTGAAACCTATGAAGTTAATAATGTTAAAGTTAGGATTTGGCAAATTCTTTATATTTTTTACAACAAACACTCGTAATGTTGCTTTTATGCGAATCGTAACTGAATATTATTATTATTTTTTGTTGAGTAGCCCTTCGGGATAAGTTGATTAAATAGGCGAATAAATGGATAACAGGAACATTCAAGTAAACAGAAAACAAATCTTGCAAAGCTATCGTAGACGAGTTATCGAATGCGTCTGTGTAGTAGAACAGCACGTGAAATTATTAAAAATCCTGTATTACTAATGAAGAAAATTGTGATTCGAGCATCGTTGGAACTTAGACAAAGCTGTGTAGCAATTATCGCTAAATACTGTAAATAAGAAAATAAACCATAAATTATCTATAGTATAGTCACTAGTAATATGACATTCTAGAAAACACTGCTAAAGGGATGCGTTACTGATGACATTTTAAATGGAAAGTTTTCTTTTCTAACAAAAACAGAAAAACTAAATTTTTAAAAACTGCAAAAGCTGAATTTCAATTTATATTTAAATTTACTTCTGAAGTTTTTATTAGAGTTTTCACTATTTACTTAACAAAATTACTGCAGCAAAAAATTGTTTAGTTTTTGGCAGACAAAACATTTAATTTTCCTAATGTTTATTTGGTTTCACATTAGTTTCTTTAATTCTATTTTTTGGCTTTATGAGATGATAGCGCTGTTCCTTTTTATTTAATTTCCAATCTTAATAATTTATTAGTTTGTTTTTACTGCATGGCTAATGCAAACAGACATACGAGTACATATGAAATGTTGCCAATATACATGTATCAAGAAAAAATTTTGCCAGAAAATTATGGTATTTTTTTAAGTTATATTAAATACTAAAGGAAGAAAAGCTTAGAATTTAAGGTGTAATTTTTTACACACATAAATTTTTTATTTGCTTTTGTTTGAAATTATGACAATTTTCTAAAGTAGTCATAACCGTAGGAGAAAAATTTTTACGAAATCTACAGAAAGGTATTTGAGAATATTTTATTTATAGGATGGTTTAAACGCCTAGATTGTTCTAATATTCACAAATCTGACCGCCTTTTCTAGTTGTTTTCTTTATATTTGGTAGCCGGCCTCCAATTTTTTCATCTTATCATTAAGACTAATGAAGTAACTCCAATAAAAAAAAAAAAAAAAAAAAAAAAAAAAAAATAAAAAAAAACAAACATATGGGAATGAGAATTAAAAATAAGAAAAAACATCAAGAAAATTGATGCTCGCCCATATTTTCCGAATTATGGGCCTCTGAAAAAATAGAAAAGTACAGTTGTATGGGTATCATTTAAAAGCTTTTGCAGAGATTTTTTCAGGAAATACTAAATTTTTTTTAAAAATACTTAACCCATAAAGAGCGGATGACAATTTTTATGTAAGATTATGTATATGACTTTTTTCTTATTTTTTAATTATCTGTCACCCCAATATTTGTCGTTTTGATTGAATCACTAAAATAGATTTATGTTAATGGTAAATAACAGTCGGCATAGCAGAATACTTCTTTTCTACAATGCAGTAATAATAATCTTTCAGCTAGCTAAAAACTGATTTTGAGCCGCCGCCGACGTTTTTTTACGAGCCACCACCGCCGACAAAAACCTCTCACTTTCATCCTAAAAAAATTAAATTCACCCCTATCGCGAATTATTTTCCACGTGAAATTTTTTAACATTTGACTGAAAATCAAATTCTCCTTATCGTGAATGTCTTCTCTTTGCGTGAAATGTGGAATTTTTTCACTGTTTTGTTCACTTTGATTTTGATAGTGTATTTCATATATAAAAAAATATTTTTCATCTAATAAGAAGTTTTAGGTATGTAAAAAGTAATTTTAAGATAAAATTGGTAAATAAAATTTAAAGTGACATTCTTCATAACAAGATTTAAGGTAACAGGTCAATTGCCTCGATGTATGTCTATTATACACGTCAAGCTTTGGAAATCCGTAACGGCGAAACTAAGGGTCAGTCCCATATATTTTACTTTACAATTTTTGCTTAAATTTGCATTTTATACCCCGTAAATAACTTTATTTTTAATTTTTGCAAATGCAACGATAACAATATTCAAGTTGTGGAAAAAATTGTTCACGAGAAATTCCCGATACCAATTTTGAGTTCGGGTGGAATAAATATTTCACGTGAACAAAAATTTCACATTTTATTTTACCTAATTTATTTTGAGTTACTTTTCAGCTTTGAAAAAATTGTTACCACCTTAAAAAAATTGTATTTATCACCTCTCAACTTACACTCCTTAAAGTGCCAGTGAAAATCTAAATTAAAATAAAAAAAACTTTTTGTTTTCAAACGCAATGTAACTATTCAGCTTTAAAATTTGTTAAAGCATTATGAATAAGTAAACTTTTTGCAGCTTAAAGGATTATTTCACGTTGTCTTGCACTCTTAATGCTTTTGATGTTTTAGGTATTTATTCTTCTGTTATTCCCCTTAACGTTAGTGCACATTTTATATTTTTTATCTGTTGTTTTGAAAGTTTCACTACGGCAATTTTTAAATACGTCTGGGTGATTGTCTGCTGTATTGTAAATAGGTATTGTTCAAAAGAATATGTATAAAGAAAGATATATTAAAAAAAATTACTTTCTTGTGTATTGTTGTTATAATTTGTTACATCATTTTAAAATTGAAAAAGTAAAGATGCTATGCATAAATTTTTAATATTTGGTTTGTTTTAGTTTAGTTTAAAATATTTTATTAAGCCCTAGCAAACTATTGAAATGAAATTTGTTTTCTAAAACTACAAAATGAAATGACTTACTATAGGGAAAACATATCCATATGGCCATTTCGCTACTGCTCATATAGCTCATCAGTGGATTTTTTTATTAAAAAAAGTTTAAACCTGCATTTTTCATTTTAAAATTAGGTGTGTTTTACTTACATTAGTTAGGCTGAAAATTTTCAAAGGTTCACACTCTAACTAAAAGAAAAAATAACTGAAAACTTTCTTATATTAAGTTTTAAATTAACAATAAATTTTGCTTGTATTTTTTAATATAATCTACATAAATAAAAACGTTTCGTAAGCAGTGTTTATAAACTTGCTTAATTTATTGTTGCAGGAATCTTGTGTTTAAAAAAAAAAAGTAAGTAAAAGAAAAAAGCCTGCCAGATTTTTCGAAAATACCAAAATCTAGACGGTTTAACTCGCCTATAAATATAATTAGCAGTTGCGACTAGTAGGATAGTACTACGGATAAGTTTTAATAAGCAACGTAACAATACGGCAGCCTGTGCAACCTAAAGTACAAAGGGACCATTAAGGACCCAAGTGAGTCGGTTTTCTGACACCTTTGCAAAGTAACAATAATGTATATTCTCGAATAAGCACCGGCAAAGTAAAATTTTGTTAGCAATTATGTGTTTCTATCCCGCTTATGAATTGTAAATTTTTATTGTGACTTTTCCGGGGGAAAGTAATGGCAAAATCCTTATTTAAGTTGCTAACTAATCATAAATAAGCTTATCATGGTTTTTAACATGTTGTTTTGTTTCTCAATTGGCGCCTTGCCATTTCATCACATGAGAAGAATATCAGGAAGCAAAATAATCGTAATAATAAACTAAAGTGAACTCCACTCAAAAACAAGATGCCTTTTTTTTTAAACAATTTTTCGTTCATTAAAATGCAAAATGTTTTTTTCTAAGCGTCACCTTTTTCAATCCTAATGCTAATAATATTTATTGTTGTAAGAATTTACTATCAACAGAATACGATATTTTCTTTAGAAAGAATAATTGTAAAAAAGTCTTAACTTTTTTGGGGTGTAAACGTATTTTATTTTATTTTTTTCAAGATTTTATTTTCAATCTGTTATTTTTGCTTAATGTAGGTAGGAGAGTTTGTTAAGGTTTAAGGTTATCTAAAACTTTTATTTTAAATATGTCAAATGTGTCGAAAATTTCCCAAGACAAATGTGTGATAATTTAAATGTGTTTGAAGTTGAGACAATTTTTGTTTGTTTCTGCCATCATTTGTTATTTTCGTGCCCAGTCCCATATGCTTCCTATAGTTTTACACATGTGTACTCACAAGGAGACTAAAAGTAATGACATAAATAAATGTAAATAACAAGAATAATAACAGAACTTTATTGCAAATCTTAATCTTTGTTCTAAGTTTCGTAACACACAACAACAGAATAAGAGAATACAAAAAAAGGACACAAAACACATTTCTTACTTGTTAGAAAATTTCAATCACAATCATTGTGAAAAATGATGTTAACGCCATACTCAGGTATGTAATTTATCAAAAGTTTTATTTGTATTCGTTGAGTTTATTCATAGTGCTTTTTGGTGTATTTGCAATTTCAAATTTTTATGAATTTTAGGATTTAATTTTTTCTAAAAAATATAACAGGAAAAAGAAAATATTTTACTAAAAAACATCACTGCTAGATAATTGTTAATGCTCATATTATAAGAACACTTAGATTTTTTTTGAGGGCCAAAAAATTTATGCATTTTCTTTAATGAAAAAAAAACATGAATAAATAATTAAATAAAATGAAATTAATATTTCAAAAAAATTGTTTATAAGAAAAATCATTGTAGTTTTTTATTTAAAAGTGTGTGGTTGTTAGCTACATTTACATTATGACTAACTACAGATATATAACATACACTTAAATTTACAAATAAAATTAATTTTATAGTATTTTTTTTATTAATTACTATGGATTAAGGAGTATTTTATTTTATTAAGTCTTTATCTGCAAAAATTAATTTGTATCGTAAAATATTTTATAGGAAAACAACGAATATTTTTTATTGAAAATTAACGCCCATTTAACTTTCAGAAATCTCTTTAATTACCAAAATAATTACTATAGATTACAGCAACCACAACATATTAGAAGGAGAATAAATACATGCAAGATATAAACAAGAGAGATTCAATGCAACACTGTTACTGAAAAACGAACAAGTTATACACGTTTGAGATTTAAACAACACACATTTAAAGAAGTAAAACAATAATATGTTAAAAAAAGAATATGTTTACTAGATACGAAATGAAAAGCCCCAAAGTCTGATACAAAAAAAGAAAAATATAAAAACAATAAACTCCTATACATTGGAAACTATTAAAGATGAAGTTGATTTAGAAGAGGTTTCATCAGACGCTGCTTTAATTGTCGATGAGTTTGAAGATATTGATTATTAGTACTAAATACAGAAACTATCACATAAAGTTTTAAGCTGGATATAATTTCAAGCCTATAAAACTAGGATTCATGTTTAGCAGTGTTTTTTTAAAAAGCCTTATAAAAAATCAGCATTTGACTAAAAAACAATATCCAAGAATACAAGTATCGTTGTCCTATCAGACAGTAATAACCATATCGCACCTGTTCAACTAAAGGGCGTCAACTCAAAATTTTCAATTTTTCACTTTTTGTTAAAAACTACTGTAAATTTTTTCCATTCTTTTGACAACATTTTCTTTAAAAAAACCGTTAATTCGCTCATCGTGTCTTGCGAGTACTTACTTTTGTATCAACAAAACAGATATATTTTTAGTTGTTCTTACATGTTTTAAGAAAATAAGATAAGAAATCGTGTGTTATATTAAAGTTAAAAATTATTAATTTTTACGATGTCATAATTTTTTTTATTATATTCCTTTAATATAATCATAAACAGTTTTTTGTCTTTACTGAAAAAATGAATATTTTGAGTTGAAGCCCTTTAGTTGAACCGGTGCGATATAATAAGAAGATGTAGATGTTCTCTGCTTGCACTGTTCCACTCCATATAAGCAAAACGAAATCCTACTTTAAAGACTTTCACATTAGTTATATAAATAAAAGCAAATCAATTTTTCGTCTGTTAATATGAGAAAATTTTAATAATATAAATCCTGTATGGATTAAAATAATACCCTATTCAGACATACTTTTTAGTTGCGCAATAAAGGAATTTACGCAATTAGGTCCGTAATTTAATAATAATAATAATTTAATTTACCATATAAGAAATTAATTAATAAATTTTTTAATTAGTACTTAATTGAGAAATTAATTGATTAAGTTTCCTCATACAACCCTTGTGAAGTGTGTTCAGTGAGAGAAAATTTTATAAAATGACAAAACTAAATGCCATAAAAATGAAAAATAAAATATTTTCAAATTAAATGAACTGAAAAGTTTTGAAAATTTAATGGATTTTCAAAGCTGGTGTGCAGTCAGAACTTGATCGTACTGACTGGAAGAGTTCCATAATTCAAATAAAAACAAGCAAACTTTCTTTTAAAACCGAACTTCTCTTCATTCTTCCAAATTTACAAACACAAATTTCTAATGTAAAAATTATGCCTGTTTAATAAATTTTCGGCAGAAACTAGCAACGATAGAGTAAAATAAAAATGTACAACATTAATATTCCAAATAAAAAAAGGAATAAATGCATTTTTGGAAAAAAAATAGCAAAGTAAAGCCGAACTGACCATAATACCAAACAACCATAAAAATAAATATTTATCTAAAACAAAAAAAGGGGTGTTCGATGCGTAAAGCATTTTGTATTACAACAGTTAGCATTTGCAGGCGCTTTGGCATCGATTGCGAGCACCTTTTTTCGAATACTTTGCAAAATTGCCAAAATTGTTCCTTCCGTCTTCTTTGTAAAACTTTTAGTTTATTTTGTTCTATTTCTTTAGTTTATTGTTTTATTATCCTGGCGTTTACTTGTACATAATTTTCTCAGATTTATTCTAACTGTTATACAAACGTTAGCTTCAAATCAAAATATTTTGTATTTAAAACCGAAAACTATAAATGTTATTAATATTTTCTGCTGTGTAGTTGTAAAAAATTTCAGTTGCAGATATTCGATTTTGAAATCGCCATACAAATTATGGCAAAAAAGCCACACCATTTTAGACCAGCAACGATGTAATGTAAATATTTTCGTGGGAAGTGCTAATAAACACTTTCACTTCAAAGTATTTAATATTTATCAACTTATTTTTTTAAACAGAACAAGAATCAGCTGTTCTGTTCTTGTCAGTAACAAAAGTTGTAACAAATTTATTAACATTCACATCTTATATTTTTTTTTTACTCTTTCGCTTCTTTTTAAGTACTGAAGTAAACACTTTCCAATAACAATTAGTAACAAATTCTTGTTATTGAACAGAACTATATTCCACTATCAAATTTTAATTAAGTTAATTAAATTGGATATGTGTGAACACCAAAATTAATTACTCAATTAAAATTTTAATTGTCTAAATTAAAAGAATGTCTGAACAGGGTATAAAAATTTATCTGAATCAACTGTTTTTATAGTTAAGGTTTTACTAAATTTTTTCATTAATATAACCTATGAAATTTGGTTCAGTATAATAATTTCGATTGCAAGAGCTTCTAAAAGTTATCGGGATTTCTAAAGGCTGTTAAAAATTATACCTGAAAAAAATGTGTGTTAGACTAAAAAATAAATTTTGTGTCCTTCAGAAATAATGTAGCTTTTGTTTGCGTTAACAAAATAAAATTTAAGATATATATTTTTTGTGTGTTGTAAAAAAAAATTAATCAGTAAAATGTGATCATTTTAAATGACACATTATGTTGACTAAAACAAACGATAAGTAATGGAAAAGCTTAACCACATTTGTTACATAAGTTTTTTATATATTAATGGCAGACTTGTTAAAGAAAAATTATGTTACATTAGCTAAATTGACCGCCTACAGATAAAAAATGTGTGCACCAAATGAAGTGGCAATTGAATAGTTTGTGTTATTGCTTTCATTTTCACTTAATTCAATAAATAATGTTCCTAATTAATAAAGTAAAATTCTATTAAACGATAAATATTGCCACTATTATTCTGAAATAAAAAAAGAATAACAGAAGTTGATTTAGCAGATAAAAAAATTGTTAAACTACTTTAAATAAATTCTATTGAATAGGTGCTTAGGATTAGAAGCACTTAAGTTTCTATTTTTGGGAGTCCTTTTTTAATTTTTTTTTTTTGCGAAATGTACAATCAGAAAGATAATTTTTGTTTAATTACAAAAAACAAAAAAGTTTTTTTCAGCTGCCTTGAATATTTCCTCATTCAAAAAAAGGCAAAAGAAATTTAACTAATTTTAAACAGGAATGTACTATTGTATAGTCGTATTGAGAACCGTTAATATTTATTTAAGACATTTTAAAAGTGGATGTCTTAGTTTATATAACAGAATATGTGTTTTTAACTGAATCATCAAATAGCTTCAAGCAGTCAAAGAAATCTCATTCTAGTAGTTCTTAGTAACTGATATTGGTTGTTCCTTGTCTTCTTATATCTTCTCGATTCATAAATGAAATAAGTTTTGGTTGTGAGAATATGCCACTTCATTCATGATTGGAAATAAATTCTTTTATAATTCTGAAGAGAACAGAATAAATACTTTTTTTTTGCATTAAAATATACATAATTTTGTTGTTGTTATTTCTGTAATTTTAAAAACATGTTCTTTCCGCTGGCAGTAAAATTTTAGATTTCGACAAAAAATATATAAAATATTGACTACTAAAAACAGAAGTTAATGAAGCTCTAATCAATTAATCGAGAATGTAAATTAGGGTGAAAATCGAATTAATGAATGAAATTTTTTGTTCGAAACTTGAGAGTTGTCGGCCGGAATATTGTGGCACTAGATCGAGAAAATAATTTAAATAATTTTTAAAAATTTGAACAATATCGCACAATATTTTCGGGACGCGCATCGAAATCAAATTTCAATTATTGACAATTGTCAATTTAATGCATTATTTTGACATGCATAATATGGAGACTTACTTATTTTAATGACGCAGACAGTAATTTTTGCAAAAAAAAAACCTGCTTAAAAACAGGTTTCATCTGTCTGTCTATAACTGTTCAAAGGTATGGAAACATACATCAAATTACATGAAATATTGGGCCATCCCATCTCCAAACTTTATAGTTGTTATAGCGGATTTAGCTTTTGAGCTCCTTGTGAATTTCAACCGTCTGTTTACAACTGTTTGGCAATAACATTAAATTAAATCAACTATAGGGGCACCCTTTAATTTCCAAATTTATATGTTATACCAGCTATTGTAGTACACTTAGTAATTAGGCTCTTTGTAAATTAAAAATTTATAACTTTTCAAGACTTTGGCCTTATACAGCAAATTGTGTAAACTTTTGTAATACCCTTTAATTTATAATTTAAAATATTTATACTTTTTATTATGCCAAAGAAAGTAGTGGACATTACATACAATTTTGTATATACTGGTTTAAAAGATACGGCCATCTAGGTTTAATTACATTACTTTTGGGAACACCCTTTAATTTTCAAATTAAAATTATTAACTTGCTGTTATAGAGGACTTAGCAATATAGTTCTCTTGTAAATTTCAGCTGTCTGTCTATAATGGTTCAAAAGTTTGGCGACATATATCATATCAAATCCACAATTGCCACACTCTTTAATTTTCAAATCCATATATACGCTCTAGAAACTTTTGTTATTGTATGCAAAACCTCTTCCATTGTAACATTTTCTATATTTTTAAAATATTTATAAAATTCTTTGTGGCGTAGTGGTTCCCTAAATTCGTCATCTAAATTTTGTATGTCACTGTCATGGCGTAATAATACAAGGTGGTCGCAATGGCGAATTTTATAATTTTGCCGTAAACGCTAAATGTCAAATTAAAAAAAAAATTATAAATATTTTTTATATATGGAGTTTGATATTTAGAGTTTACGGCGAAATTAATAAATTCGCCATTGCGAGCACCTTGTATTATTTCGCCATGGTAACTGTCTTCTATTAAATTTTGAAAATGTTCTATTAGAACTGCTAGCGAAGAAATTTTTTTGTTAATAACGTTTTGCGGGTCAATAGAAAAAATATAATAAAGCTTTTTGAAGCGTATTAAAGTCAAATTGTATTGTTATCAGGGTTTAAAATTCAGCAGTACAAAAAACTTTTTTTGACTGGCGACTGAACTGAAAATAGATCCAGTTTTTATTTTCAACAATTTGACTGCTTAAAATAGTTGAACTGAGCACACACACAACTAAAAACCAACTGAATTCAGTCTACTATTTTCAGCTGCAACACGAACACACAGCGTACTAGTTTTGAGTTTGCAAACAAACAACACGCAACTTAACCCTCTAGTGCGCAAGAAAACCAAATTAAGTAAAATACTACTTAAACGAAAGGAAATGGTTTAAAAGCAAACTTTTGTTCTAGCAGTTTGTATAATTTTCATTTATAAGGGCGCAGGAGGCGAAAAATCCATTGATGCAAATTTGCATCATTGCGCATTTAGCGCAAAGTACTTACCATAAAAAAACAATACACACTAATACATTGTAATAAAAAAAGAGTGTAACTTATTTAAAACTCAAAACTATTTATAAACTTGTTGAACTTAATAAATTTTAAGGTCAGAAAAACACACTGTTTCCTCTATGAACAACAAACGAATGAGCAGGCACTTCAAAATTGCACAACAATTCAATGCTGCTATAACGGTACTTCAAAAGCAGAGAAAACGACGTCTATTAAATGGAGACAACATATAACGAACATTTACATAAAACTGTTTTCAAATTTTGAAGATACAGAGAGATATTCGGTATGATTCAAATTTGCATCACGGCGCACGAGAGGGTTAAAAGACAGTTCGTGTGCGTTTAGGAAACGTAGTTATGTTTTTTTTAGTAACGCAACACAACTAAAGATGTGTGTGGATAATTTGACTGAATAGTTTAATTGCGTATTTGTACACAGTCTTTTTTCTCTTTTACACAAAAAAAAATATGTATTGTCATTGATGTGTAGTAGGTATGAATACAAAATACTTGCAGCTCGTTTAGTTTTCCTGATGAACTGAATGCATTCAACAATTTTTATTCAAGAAGCATGCATTTCGATTTGAAATAATTTTTGGTGACATGAATGCAGTAAAATATTTTTAATAATTATGAACGCATTCATATTTTAATTCCATTCATAACTTCTATAAGTTAATGAACTATATGTTCTAATTAATAAGTAGTTAAATAAAATCCAAATGTAAATCTTTCTAAGAAAAATTCGTCAACAAACACATTTCAAAGTTGTTTTATTTTTATTTTTATTAAAATGTTGGTAATTTATAATTTTCGTACCAATTGGTTAATTGAAATTGAATATGCAAATATTCCAAAAATATATATTAAAGGTTTTTTCTACTAACACCACTGAGCAACAATGCATGTATGACATACACATTTGTCGTTAATTTGTTCAACAAAAAATTCTATACGAACGCTTAGTTTCCACTTTGTTTAACCACCCTATTCACATTATCCAGCCACATTTCATTTTTGTTACAATAATAAAAAAAAACATAACTACGTCTGCTAAACACACACGAACTGGCTTCTCAGTTGCGTACTGTTTACTTACAACTCAAAACTCAGTCGCTGTGTGTTCGTTTTACTGCTGAAAATAGTAGACTAAATTCAGTTGGTTTTTAGTTGTGTGTGTGTGCTCAGTTCAACTATTTTTAGTTGGCGTAAAATAGAAAACTAAATTCAGTTGTTTATTTTCAGCATGTAACTGAAAAAAGTTGATCTGGTTAGTAAAACGTGACTGCTAATAGCAGTTTTTCGAAACACTGATTGTTATTTGTTTACATAAATCAATTTAAAGGCCACACAATTATCAATGAGTTAATTTAATTCAATAGCAGTAAACCTTGTATCGAAATTTTAGTTTTTATAAATATATAAACATTACATCATTACTTTTTACGTAATTATCCATAAGCGGCATTGATTTTTGTTTTATAGTACATACTTATTCATAATAAAATTGTTTTACATAGGTAATTATATTTAATAAATTTTAACAAGAAGTTGTAGTATTATGTATCAAGCAACTTAATCAAAAAATCTTAATTTTGGGAAAAAGATGTTTAAATCTTATTTTAGTTAAAAAATCTTTAAAATTAAGGTAGAATATTCATTCTGGCATCGCTAAATGGAGTAATGTATTACCTCTTACGAGACTTGTGCTTTATTTTATTTTGTTTTCAAATTAATGATGAGTTTTATGGGAATCTTTTTTACTGCTGATTTGTCTAGATGGTGTTTGTTTATATTTCTTTAATTCCTTCACCTTTTCAACAATGATTTTTCGAATGTTTGAGTGTTTGTCTGCTCCCTCTTAAGGCACTTGTATTTGTTTCTGAGTTTCTATGTTACATTTATGTACTTGCTCACGTATAAGTTGTATGTAATTTGCTTTTGTTGTTGATGATGTTTGTTTACATAAAAGAAAATTGGCTTTTGAAGTGCAGCCTAGTGCCTTCTCGTTTCTGGAAGTGTAACTTCATGTGTCACAATGTAATAAATGCATCTTCCGGTTAAGGTAGGGATGAATTTATTTGTCGTTGTTATAATATGTAAATGCTTTATTAGGATTTCTTGTATCGTAGGCAGTAGCCTGCGGGCTTGAATAAACAAATAATTGTGCTCGAACGTGTTATTTACAAACAAATTAATTAAAAAAAAAATACAACTCTTGGACATGAAGCAACATTAGGGTTCTTTATTATCTTTTAAGTTATTAATGGCAAATTTGCCATCAGTAACAGCGTTGGTAACCTAGTGCTTTAGTATTGTTTTTAGATCTTTTTAGGGTTCAGTACAAAAAGTTTATAATTGTAACCCTATTGTTTTCGGCACAATGTCTGTCTGTGCGTCTATCTATCTGTCTGCCACAACCCTCTATCTATGAAATAATAGATAGACTATTGAAATATTTACAGAAGATATTTTACTATAGCCGCTATAACAATAAATACGAAAAATTAAAGGGTGTTACGAAAGCGATGTTCATAAAAATATTGTTGTTTTTTAAACTGTGGAGACACGTTAAATATGTACAGTGTCAGTAAAATTATGTGCGCTTTAGGAACAAGTAGAAAAATAAAAGTTTAAATTTGGGTGTCTCAATCGTAGAGTTTGCACCGTAGATTATGTGCAAATACAGGGTGGCTGATGAAAGCCGCTACCAAAAAAAATGTTATAACTTTTTTTCTATTTAATGAATGTGGTCCATTTTTTTTTATTTTGCAGATTGATTCTTAGATTTGACAAAAATGGATAACTGGGACACCGAAACAAGAATTTGGATTGTCCGCCGTTATCACGCACTGGAGTCCGTAGTTTCGGTTCAAAGAGAGCATAGGCGCACATTTGGCGGCAATCCTCCGAACAGATGGACCATAATGAGACTTGTAAACCATTTTGCGGAGCATGGGACAGTCCATCGAAACCCTTCAGTTCGAACGGAGCAAATAATCGCTGCTGTAGCTGCTGCGATACAACACAATCCAAGAGTTTCGACAAGAAGCTTATCTGCTCATACCCATTTGACCAGACAGTCATTACAGTCAATTATGCACAAGGATTAAGACTTATTCCCATATAAAATTGAAATGGCAGACTTGCCGATTCGCTTGGAACTTTGCCAGAAGATGCTTCAAGTGGTGGAAGAGGATGGAAACATGTTTAACTATCTTTTCATGTCTGACGAGGCTCATTTCGATTTGAACGGCAACGTAAACAAACAAAATTGTCGAATTTGGAGTGCTTCCAACCCACAGACACTCCATGAGATGGAATTGCATCCACTTCGTGTCACAGTTTAGTGCGCAGTTTCATCACGCTGCATTGTCGGGCCCTACTTTTTCGAAGAAAACGGTCACCCCGTTACGGTTACTGGAGACCGTTACTTAAGCATGTTGAGAGAGTTTTTCTATCCAGAATTACGCTGAAAGAGAATTCCTTTTAACTCTGTGTGGTTTCAGCAAGATGGTGCACCTCCTCACATAGCCCAACCTGTTATGACAGAATTGCGATGAAAATTTCCCAATAAGCTGATATCCAGAAACTCCACATTCCGTTGGCCACCCAGGTCGCCTGACCTTACTGCACCTGACTTTTTCTTGTGGGGTTATTGCAAACAGGAAGGTTACAAAGCAAAACCAACAAATTTGAATGAACTAAAGCAATCCATTCGAGCAACAATTGTGGCTATTCCTGCCTCAACTCTCCAAGCAGCAATGAACAACTTTTTGCTAAGATGCCACACATGCATCAACGAGCAGGGGGGGGGGGCATTTAAATTCCATTATTTTTAAAACAAATTAAACTCTATTTAATAAAATTGAATGAGCTTTAACATGAATAAAAGAAAAATGTATTCCATACACTGAAATAAAAGTTATTTGAGTTTCTTAATGTAGCAATATTCATCAGCCACCCTGTATGTCTGTTATAAAAATAAAGGGTGTTGCAAAAAAGCCATAAGTTTGACAAATAAGGCCTTATCTTTTAAACCTTTATAGGCACAGGATCTAATGCTTTGTTTGCTATAAGAATAAATAGATAAAATTACAATCAAATGAAAGGTGTCCCGATAGTAACGTGATTTTCATATATGTCCTTATTCTTTTGAACTGTAATAACTTAAAACTATAATTTTATGCAGAATATGTTTTGTTAGGTCGCTATAAAAATAAATAAAACAGAAATGAAATTAAAAGGTGTTCCAGTAATCACCTGATTTCCACAAATACTTATTTTAGATTTACCTTAAATATGTATTACTATGTCCGATGTAATAAGTTAAAAATTGAAAATTAAAAGGTGACCCATAAATGGTACGACAAGGAAATTTTAATTTAAAAGAAAACTTAAAAAATAGAGCAGCAACTCAAAATTTAAATGAAAAATACGTGCACCTTATCATACAATTTAATCTCAGCATTAAGATAAAAACCTTCTTAAAAACTAAATTTACCTTTACCTTTTTCCTCTACAATTCTTATTGTACCAATAAGAGCTAATTAATCAAGGAAACCTTAACTTAACCAGCTGGTTTCCCAACATTGTATATCATCTCATCTTATAACCACATTTCTAATATCTTTGCAAATTGATAGACAGAATTATATTTAAAATTAAATCTAAAATTTAATCTAAAACTTTTGCATAATATTATTCAAATGAAAGTTTGTTTTTCTTTTGTCATCATTTTTTGTTTGTTTTTATAATACAAAATGTATTAAAATTAGCCATAGATATCAAATACTTTGGTTAGCGGCTTCAGTAAAACTTCTCATTGTATGAATGGAAAAATAGTTTTTTTTAAGCCAATGTAAACTTTATGACATTGATGATATGATATGAACATGAGTTTCAAATGAATCTGTGTGTGCTTTGTTATGCTTTGTCCAATATGAAAACTAAGTTACGAAAGAAAAAAAAAATATTTCAGCAAATTAGGTTATGACCATGTAGCTGATGTTCGATAACATAAACACATTTGCATTGTTGGACATATTTCATAGAATAAAAAAAAAACACAAGATAGTTATAATAATATTAAAATATTTTTTCCTTTTTGAGTAGTTATTATCCATAACTTTATATTGTTGATCTGTAATAATGGCTCCTAGTAATTTTTTTTTTGGAAAATTATTTTGAGATTTTTTACCGATATATTCTTGTTTGATAATCTAAACGGTTGTGTAGAATAGTTAGCGTTATGTAAAGCTATTTTTTGGTACATATTTTTGGATTCAAGCAGCTCGTATTGCATTTTATTTCTTTCTTTTTTTTTTTGGTTTTCATTAAGTTTATTGCCGATAAAAAGGCGAATCATTTTGGCCCACGTAGGCTTTTTTATTATAATTAAATAAAATGAAATGAAATGAATTCATGCTTTAAATTTAGGAAAAGACTAACCTGTCATAATTTTAAACAATATTTTTTTTCCATACTAGGATACTTGTACGTAGTAAAACATTTATTTAATAATAGTACAATTACAATGACTAAAAATATAATTTAGAAAAAACCCCCAAAAATGCTCTTTAATTTCCCAAAACGCAAAATATATGATAAAAGAATTCCTCAATCTCTAATCTGTAACACTGGTTTGGTAAAAGGAAAAACAAAATCGAAAAAAATATTTTTAAACGGTGACTTGGACAGTCAGCTAAATAGACGCAGTAAGTGGAATGATAAACCAATAAGCAATATAAGTAGATCACTTATATTGCTTATTGGTTTATCATTATTGGAACATTTAAATATGAATTAAATTTATACTTTGACAATCCAAAATTATGTTTAAATTAATTAAATATTGAAAATTGACTTATTTTCGGATTCTTAGTTTATTTTTTATTTAATTTTTAACTATTCTTAGAAAGAAAAATTTTAATTAATTTAATCTACTTCATTTACGTTTTCAAATAAACCGATAACTCACATAATAACCATTAAATTAATAGTAATTAATACGCCATGTGTGAGTTTGACTCACAAGCAAAGTGTTCCGTACCATGCATAGATCACCCGTCAATATCCAATTTTATTTTTATTAGCTTTACTATGTCCGCTGTCATAGTAGAAAGTAGTTTGGCTAAAGTTAAAACAAGGCACTGTAAAATGACGTTACTATTAGGATATCTATGAATTTGAATTCCTTTATACTTGCTTTTATAGCAAATTAGCAATGCAAACGTATATTTATAATCTCAGCCTATTAATGTTCAAAAATATAAGGACATACATGTGAAAATCACGTTGCTATCGGGATACCCTTCATTTCGTTTAAATTTGTACTTTTTCTTGTAGAAGTCATAGTATTACATCCTTTCTAAAAATTTTAAGCATATTTCCATAACGGCTTTAAAAATACGGAAATATTCGCCTCATTCACGGCTTTTGGAAAAACCCTTTAATATATATTGTTTATTAAGCGAAATATTTTAATTTTTTTTACTTATTGCCATAACGCACATTATTTTACTGACACTGTGCAAATTTGAACTGTCTACCTGTCACAGTTCAAACTTTAAGAGTCTACCTGTTAAGGTTCCGGAGAAAGACGGCTGTGACAGATGGAAAAACGAGCAGACATTGTGACGAAAGCTAAAGGGTAACATTTTTATGCTTTGTGTACGTAACCGTAAAAAGCATTCGTCCACAGGCAGCACCAAAATATCCTAAAGCCAAATATTACTAATTCGTTTTAGGCATACATGGGAGTAGTTAATTAATTGGACTAATTAAGTGACGATTTCATTAGCGTTGAATGATAGATAACGCTAATGATTATATATCATTATCATTATTTTTACTAATGGTAATGCTTTTTTTAATAAAAAGGTTTCATTGATAACACTGTCCTGCACGAAAAACTTCACTTAAACTAAAACATGCTTTCTTACTGTTTTCAAATGTGCTGAACACGAATTTGAAGTCAGATTCTGTCTATCACGCACAGTTTCTAGAGAAATTCTAGTTTTTTTTTTTTTAAATGTGAGTTTTTTGTAAATTTGACAAATTTTTTTTTGGCATCAAAACATAGTGAAAAAAATTCAAAAGCTCGATGATTTTGAACGTAATGAAGTATATTTGAACAAAAAAAATTTGACGGGAATATTACAAGTGGTTAAAGAAATATGGCTAAAAGTTTTTTTTTAAATTTTTTTATGGTGATATCCTTTTCATTCAAATCCCTACCTGCCCCCTTTCACCCTTAATACCCCAACTCCCCCCTCCCACTCAGCCGCTGTCTTGTCACTATTTTCTTCTAGGATTTTATCAGTACTCTCGAGGCTTTCGCTCTTCATTATCATAATTCCAAAAAATGCCAATGAAATTTCAGTGGTAATGAAAAAATCCCAAGTATGGTTTCAGGTATACATTGATAACTTAATATATTATGTTTATAACTAATATATTATGGTTAAAAGTAATATAAGATTTTGGGATAATTATGCAAGTTTGTTTATGGGTAGAATTTTTTAAAATATTGTTCATTTCAAACCAACAATGTTTTTTCATTTTTAGGTGTAACATCTATTAAATGATCAAATGTTAACGAAAACTTGTTTAAAGTGAATAAAATATTATTTAAAATAACTATAGCTTGTTCGAAATCCGCAAATATTGTTTAAATTTCCTACAGGCAATGTTTACATATCAGGTCTCAAATTGTCTGTTATTTTTGTTAAAAGGCACATGGCCAATCTCTCTCTGCAAATAATTTAAAAATTAATTATAAAAGCAATCTGTAAACAATTTTGCATAATATTATTTAAGTAAAATTGTATTGTTATTTTTCCATCAAGCTCAAAATATATTTTTAACATTATAAAACAAAATTTACTAAAGAGAGTGTGTGGTAGATATTCTATATTTTGTTTAATGGCTTTGGCAGACCTCCTCATTGTTATCCGATGGTAAAGTTGATTAATTTAAGGCCAGTGTTAAGTTTATGACACTGATGATATGATATCATATGACATGAGTTTCAAATTGATCCATGTGTGTAAAGTTATAAACGTGAATAGTAAATACAGTAGCTAATGCTCGTATATATGCTTAACTTATACTCTGTTCAATACAAAAAAGTAGTAATAAAAATGTTTCAGAAAATTAGGTTAAAAGTACATACTGAAGACAATGCGGCTGATGTTTTGTTGTGACCATAATGACGTTCATATTTTTTTTTAGAAAAAATTAAAAAATTCTATTTGTTTTAGTGATTGTCATTCATAATTTAATAATGTGGTTTTGTAAAAATATTTTCATTAAAATTTTGCTCTAGTTGTATGAGTTCGTATGTGTTTGAATAATAAAGTTATTTAGTGTCCGTGCTTTAGTGGCTTGTAATATTCATTTATTGAAAATGTTGGCGGTAAAAATATCTTGATGGAGTTTTATTTGACTAAATCTTTACAAAAATGTTTTGAATCGAAAGTAAAATTTTATTTATTTTATTTACTGCAGTGATATCATATAAATGTACCCAGCAAAAGATTAGACATTACCTTAAAAAGTACTTGCCATATAATTTCTTACTTTTGTGATTGCCATATTTTGTTACTCGCTTACAAAACACATTACATTAGTTCCCAAAAAAGGAAGTAGTAATGGAACTAGTTCTTTATGTTAAAAGAGACTACCGTACTAATTGTACTCATTACTTCCTACAATAATTAATGTAATCGATTCTCAAGAATTGATTATAAAAGTCTCATTCCTTGTTAAAATAATTAAGTTTGCAATCTAGTTGGGAAGTACTTCCGCCAAAAATGAGTTGACTAAAAGGTGTATGAAAACAAAAGAGCAGTTCAAACATCCTGAAATCATGATTAGCAAAGGAAATCACATTACTGTTTAACAAAAGATTGAAGATTGATTGATGATTAAAAACCACTTTTATTCTTTTTTCATTTCCCTACTTAAAATTTGCTTTTAAAAACCAATATATATTACGATACGGTCAGATTAGTCAAATATTTTAACAAAAAGACGCAACCACTAAGCAAAAGAAACAACTGTTTGTCGTTCTCAAATTAAGAAATATGAGATCCTAATGATTTATTAATCGTCAATTGTGATAAAACGTGTCAAGAAAGATTGAACAAACATTTTCAAGAATAGTGGTTACCCTTTTTTGTTCAAATATTTGATTAGTCTTATCGCACCTTTGCACTATAGGAAATTTTACCCGTTTTTTTGGCCAAAAATAATTACAGCCAAACGGCAGAATCAATTTGAATGATTTCCTTTTACATAACTTTTGGAAGACTATTAAGAGGGAGAGACGGATGCTTAAAGTTTTGTATACACTCAAAAAAAAAAAAACGTTAGTAAGGTTAACTAAAAAATTAACTAAGAATTAGTTCCAAAGGTCATTAGTTTAGGTCTTTGATAGACTCTCTAGTGTTCTAAAATTTTTTTTACAATTTTTTTTGAGTGTACTCTAAATTTCAAAGATATCAGTAGACATTTAGCTTACCAGCCGTCCAGGCTTAGATTTAGTGAAGGCAGTCTGCTTTTCAGGTTTTCTTATCGAAGTATTACCTTTAAGCCAAACAGCATGCTGCTTTAAAAAACAATGAAACTCCTACAACTTTTATGCCATTTCACATTTGAACAAAATTTTCTTGACCGCTGCTTTATATATTTTTTTTAGAGTTTTCGAAACAATCACTGTCTTAGTGAAAAGACATGGGCAGATATAGCGGCTCTTTTGTCATATTCGTTGTATTGCTCTCGCCTGGAAAAATGGGTTTTTTTTTAAATTTTGCAGATATCCGCAGTTGAAATTTATTAAATCAGAAAGATAATTGATTGTCCTAGAGATATATTATAGTTTTATGGCTATCATGTGCTAGCATTTTTTTTAGATGTCTAAATAAAATTCCATTTCATAAGTCCATAAGTTCATCTTAACGTCACTCTAATTTTTCCAAATTAATCGATCTAATAGATGAGTTTAACAGCATTTCACTATATATCATTAAAGTACTCACCTTCAACATTATTTTGCATTACTTAGTTTTTTCAAAGTATATATGAAATTTTTTATAACAAACTATTACAAAATTTACTGCACTCAATCGTTTTTAATAACTAATTTACAAATCGAAAGCAAAACCTGTGATATCTAAAGTTATTGTTTAATTATATTAAAGCAAAAAAAAAAAAAAAAATACACTTAGCAAAAATTTTGATTTCCTATAGTGCCTTGGAAAGATTTTATGAAAACGAAACACTGCAGCGCGCTGTTATTAATATTTTATATTATTTTTCTTAAATAGATTATTTAAAATTATTTATTTTAATTTTTTAACAAATTGGCTCTTCTGTTTTCTGGTAAAATAAATTGATTTGTTATTTAAAATTTCAACAGATTTTAGTTTCAGTTTTTATCTCGTTTATGTTGAAATCATTAATTATTTAATTCCCTTTTCTTAAATTAAATGATAACATTTATACCTGTGAGGTTAATAAATATCATTGTCTTTTAAATTGTCGTTTAAGGCATATCTTTAACATAATTCAGCCATGCACATATCTTTTGAAAACCTCTTTTAGTTGTGAAGCATAAATTAAACGCATCAGTATTGTAGATCTAAAGATTAATCGCTGAGCAACTTTGCTTAAGATAATTTTAAGATTCTTTAGAAAGATTTGTGCAGTTGAGTGTGGAGATGAGTAGTAGGGGTATGAAAATGTACCAGACAGTAAAACACATTTTTCCCTGTCAATAATGTACTCAATTGATTGTTTAATATATTTGTGCTGATTAATTCAACGCAATTTCTTGTGAGACTGCTTTAGTCATAGTAGTAAGAACGTTGACAACAAATTTTATTGGCCAGGGTTCAACCCTTGCTGCAATCAAAAACAAAAAATGTTTTTTTTTTCTTTAATGGTATAAATACATATTCAGTATTAACATTACAGTACGCAGCCTGCTTCGTCGGTACTTTTTTATAGTACATTCGCAGGCGATAAAAAAACTAATAAAATAACATCTATACTACAAAGATGAATTAATTTAATTTGGCTTAAGTTCATATTTTATTTAAATTCCTAAATTGTTTAAGAAAGAATTATTATGTACAATTTTTTTAATTAGTAAAGAAAACAAGAAAAACTTCATAGTAGCAAAATGTAGTGCATCATTTTCTAGATCGCTATATCTGTCATCATCCTTTTTTTCTACTTACATTGTAAACATCAACTATTTAATCAAGTAATTCGATAAATAAAAATACCAGAAATATTATAGTCAATCTATATTAATCTGGTTTAACAAAGTTTACTCACAACTCAAAGCTTTTTTCGTTGTTCTCTTTATAAATTGTCACATATATTTACTCTTGCTTTCTGCTAACCATAGGTTTAGCACCGAATGCAATTTATTTTAATTTTTTCGTACTTATTTCTTCCTATCACAGTAGATGTAGTTTAGTATCATACCGGTTGTTATGGATGAACTATAATTGTACGGTGCCTTGCGAGTAATTTTTATTTAATCGTATACTAGATATATTTGCAGATTTTTAGGGTGTTCCTTTTTAAACAATATAAAGTTATGGCTTCTTGTCCGTTTCTAAAAAATATATAATATAAAAAATTTTTTTTCTTTCAATTGGTCCAACCGCAATCGTCAAATTCTAATTCCTAGACTGACATAAATTTTTTAACAAACATTTCATGTGCGAGTGGCTAGAATATTTAACATTTTGCCAAACTGTCTTAGAATGTTCGAATTTTCACATCAAATATTTTAAAAGAAAATTTTATCATACTTTAAACAATATGACTCATAAACCTCCTCAGCTTTTTCACACTACAATTTGCAATTGATATTAAATTTTGTTTTTTCTTCTCCTTTTTTTTATACTCTTCACCACAAAGAGTGGAAAAAGGATATGTCTAGGTTTGTCATTCCGTTTGTAATTTCTACAATATCCATTTCCGACTCCATTAACTTTATATATTTTGAGTTCTTATGCATAGCGAAGTCAATTGTTAGATGTCCGTCTGTCCGTCCGTGTCAGTGTTGAAATTGAGTTTGCCAAGGAACTTTATCAGCTAGAGAAAATTTAAATATGCCAATCGATCAGACAAAGAGTCGAAAGAGATGCTATTAAAAATCAGAAGATCGGTTCATGTCCTTCGAGGCAGCGGGCAAAACACCACCACCTCTAATTTTTCTATATTAGTTGGAACAATGAAATAACTCCAAATAAAAAACAAATGTATGCGATAGAGAATTAAGAAATACGGAAAAAACAACATTTGCAAAATTGGCACTCGCCCATATTCTCCGAATTATTATGAATTTCAAACTGCAATTTACCACGCTCAGCCCTTCTAAGAAAAAATGACATCGTATGTGATAATTTAGGATGTGAGGGATTTGTACGCTAGTTGTAAACAAATAATATAAAGTAATAAAAATTATATTTTGAAAGTTTTGAGAAATAGATTCCATCGTTTTATATGACATTTATATAATTGCTTTCATTGAATAGTGTGTTGAGGATCTGCTTTTTACTTCCTTGAATTTTCCATTTAATATAACACAAGTATTTAATTTATATCGAATAATTTTTTGGTTGGTACTATTTCACAAAGAAAATACAAGAGTACCAATATATCATTCCTGGTATTTGTTATGTTGTGTGCGTTAAAAGAAGTAGCCTGTCTGCCTGAATGCTTTGTATATTCTGTATAAAGTGCGTACAGAGGAATTTTACTGCAACATCAGGCATACGTGCACGTTCTATATTGTGTGACTTATGTGCTGGCAAGTGTTAATAATATTTCAATTGCCCATGAGGTATTAAATATGTCGCCTCCAAAGCAGCAGCGTAGACACTTAATGTAAAGTATAATATTTTTTTTTAATATTAAGATGGGGTTAATATCAATGATGTTAGTGCAAGTACTGCACGTAGAAGTAAATTTAAAAATATCTCAAATGCAAGAAGATAAAGTTTTAAGAAAAAATACTTAAACATTTTAATGGTATTTAAATATTATTTTTAATTTAACTTATACTATATAAAAAATACATTTAACTATTAGCAAAATTTTTCATTTCTTATTATCCATCCCCAGACTTGGTGTTTTACAAATCAGTACTGCATATTGTATAATATTTAATACTTGGTAAGAAACGTCGATAAAAAATAATCTCCTAATGGATTTTAATTATTCATGACTTTAGCGAAGAAACAGTACTTTTAAACCAGAGAGAGTAAGTTTTTTGTTTGTTATTCTCAAAAGGGACGCGAAAGTTGGGGATTAACGTGATTTGTTTAGTTTTTTTTTTACAAAAAACAAAAAATAAGAACTTTAGAACAAATTTTAAAATGTTTTTTGCTGCAAAACTGTGACCATTCATAAATCAATTTAAATATTTGATTCGAAAATGTCTGGTAAATTTTTCATGTGATGTGAGTAACAGATAGTATATTAAAGCAAAAATATAAATATTTTAGAAAAACATAAAAAGGAAATGTAGAAATTTTTTCATTTTGAATTATTAGTTGATTTATAATAAAAACTAAAACTTTTTGAACCGAAGAACATGCTCTTCACTTTTAAATAAGAACGTGTGCCTTTTTAACTTAATTAGAGCTGTCGAGCACTCGATATCAATTTCATATGCGTATATCGATGATGCTTTTCAAATTAAGTAGCATTTTTAAAGAACTTCTAAAATTGTTTACTCTTCTGCAACAAATAAGTACTTTCACCTCTATTTTATTCTATGAAGAATCTGCCACTTATCATTCAAAGCATTTGTTTCTAAATTAGTATTACTCTATTTTCAGTCAAGTGTAGATGAAGAAAATCAAACAAAGTGTTAATAATCAATTTGCAGTAACATTTCATTCATACTTTTAAACAATATTCTACAAATGAATATCGAATTTTCAATCAAAATTATCTTAAGAAGCACATTTTTACATAGACGTGTGTCTAAAAATTACTTTCTAATTAAAGAAAAAATCAAAACAACAAAGAAAAAAAAAAAAAACACAAGAAAATGTGGATTAGTCTCAATTTAAATCTTGACTAAATTTTGAAGAGCTTTTAAAAGGCTAATTGTAGATGAACAACATTATTCATTTTAGAGATAAAGAACAACAGGAGATTCTATAACCAATCGTATCGAATACAATAACATTCAGAAATACAGGGTGTCTGCCGGGAAATAATACTACTTTATTTATAAATTTTAATCAGATGAAAGAGAATGGACCTTATCTTGATAAATGTTTAATTTAATGTCAGCAATTATGTATGGAATCTTATATCATATTGTTACGTTTTTCATTTTAGCGGATTCTTTTGATTGCAAATACCACTGTGGCTAAATTCTGTCTTCAAACTTTATGGCTTTCTCTAGCTATACTTCTTGATCCTACCGGTCTTGTGAACCCTTGGTCTCGTATTTACTAAACAAACGCAGCCATCCACGCTACACTACTGTGTTACTCCGGCGAGACATGAACTACTCGATGCCTTGTTTAGTAACCTTAACCATCCACAGACATCTCCACTACTCCGTTTATCCAAGCCAGTCATCTCCTTTAATCCAGTAGCCACAACACACGTCTGCCATACGCAGATGAATAACTTGTGGGTTTTGAATTTATTTTATTTTATTTTTCCGACTGTTCTGTTCATACACATATCCATCCAAATAAAATGTGTCTCGACAATCATTATAAGTTTTTCATCAAAATTAAGGTGTTCATTAGCGAGCCGTAACATCCTATTGGCATATGTACGGCGGCATAAGTGGTCTTGCGGAAAAAAATCTACTATCAACTAAATCTTAAATGAAAATAAATGCAAATCCTTGTGGTTCATTGGGGCCAAATTTATTTTTTGAAGACTAAGCTCCGGAACACGGCGTCAAATTGAGGTTGATGGATTTTTTTAAACACTTTTTGAGCAGCAGTAATGTTTTCAGCCTATCTTGCAGTACGTTGCCATTTATGCTTGGGCTTATCGCCTACAGACCCTCTTTCTTCGAAATCATTCACTACACGATAAACAGATCAGTAACAATTTAGCCAAAAGAAATATTTTCGCACTTTTTATTATAAATATAAAAATAACAAAAATAAACAAACATAAAAAACAACAACAATGCAAACAAAAATATGATGTTTTAAAAAACAAAAATATAATTTTATACATTGTTTAGACAACTGTCACAGATTGGCCTCATCAATTTTAGATGTACCGCGTCTATTAAAGATAAAATTATAAAAAAAGGAAAAGCATCCATCTTACTTAACTCAACAAGGATACGAATGCAAATATTTATATAAGCGCAATTGGTGACAAAAGACTAACATAAAACAACAATGCAAAGCATAGCAAAGGGCCCCTAAATAGATGAGGAGATGAACAACTGAATTTAAGGGTTAACATTTATACGTAAAATATTTTTTTAAAACCATTTACATTTTTTAAAGCTTTCCTAAGTAAGCGAAAGAAAAATGAATAAAATAAAACAAAAACACATTTATTTTCCGTCTCTCATTAACGCAGACAGTGATGAAAAGGAATTATTTCGAGCAGCATCTTAACGTCTTTATCCAAAACAACAGTAAAAAAAACAAAAAACAAACACGGAAGTGTCATATCTTATTGTAGAATTAATTATTTAGAATATAAAAAGGGGTTCTTGATGAATACTTAGCAGGGAGGAAACATACTTGATAATTGATGATGTGTTGTTTGGTTACATACCACATACATGCGTGTCTATCATTCACTTGGTTGGAGAAATAGTATCAACTTACTCTTTAGATATTTTAAAGCATCACAGTTATTTTTGTTTTTCTAGTTCTTTAATTCGTAGTGTAATAAGCTTAATTTGGTACTTCTCATTGGCACGAAGTTTGGTTTATAGAACATACCAGTTCTTTTTCTTTTGTTATCATACTTCTTTAACAATTTGGGTTATTCTAAGTACTTCATTCATTTAAATATCGTACTTGTGTTGTTTTACAAATTATTATCATTCTCAATTACAAATGATTAGACAAAACAATCCACTGAATGTTATCCTTACTTACGGCTTAAGCATGTTTTCCACTCAAATTTTAAAACACTTTGACATAAAGTACATATCCTTACTAAAACAATAGTGGCATTTTAAGTTATTCAATACTTCTAACTTATTTAAAATGGTTGTTTCGTTTTGCAATATATTTTAAAAGTTGCATTTGAAATTTTAAGGTTATGTAATACGCGTGTTGTCTCTTCAATGCAAAAAGATGAATTTCTTTATCGTTGAGAAGAGAAATTGTGTAAATGTTTAGCTTTTTTTTCAATTTCGGCGAAGAACTTCTTAAATGATAATGGCCTGTGACTTTCGGTTATTTTTTATTTTCAATGGGGTAATATCTGCTAAATAAAAGGCAAAATATTTTCGTGTATCCTTCTGCCCAATCTTGAATCATTAAAGAAAAGGGTTATGCTTAACCTGACCTGCAACTTTGTGGTTCGATTCGATAGAAAACCTGTTCCAGTTTGTATAATATAATATAAACAACATGTCTTTAGTTGAATTGTGCTTAAAGCAAAGTGGTCGCTAAAGATGAAGGGGTAATAGCAAACACATGTTTTTACATATACATATATACGTAGAATTCGCGAGAGTTCATTGCTTTGGCGTAGATGGTTAAGGTGCTTGCAGCATTTTTCCTTTAGCTCCATTTTTAAAATTCCTCATTTATTGTATTCGTTATATATTAAATTTTATCTATTTAAAATAATTATTATTTTCTGAAGAACAAACTTATCTGTCACCTATTAAAAGCAGGGCATTCCGACTTAAAAAAAAGAAGGAGGTTATCAATTCAATTTGTATTTGTGCCTCTATAAGCCAGTCATTTTTGAACCGATTTTGAAATTTTTTCTTTATTTGAAAGCTATCGATTACAGAATAATTTATAATGTCAAAAAGTAAAGACTGTCCCCATACAATATATGTGTTTTTTACGTATATTATGACCCTCAAACTGAGTGCTGCCAAGTGCAATCTGACATTTCCATTGGAAAGTTTGTCATTTTTAAGCATAATCGTACTCAAAACGTTTTGACGTACGACCATTATTTGTGTTGTTTACAGTGACTTGAAAAAATTAATATAGAAAAAATGGAATTAACTCGTGAACATTTTCGTGCCATCATTTTTCACAACTTTCGACGTGGATTATCACGACAAGAGTGCATTGATGAACTTAAATCTTTGTATGGCGATGAAGCACCATCCTATAGCACTATGAAAAATTGGTATAATGAATTTAATCGTGGCCGAAGCTCGCTCAAAGACGAATTCCGTGAAGGTCGTCCAAAAACGGCTGTTTTGCCAGAGAACATTGATGCCGTGCGTGAACTCATAATGTAAGATCGACATGCGACATACCGAGAGATAGAAACATCCTTGGACATTTCTTCCACCAGCATACATTCGATACTGCATGAACACCTGGCCGTAAAAAAGGTTTGTTCTCGTTGGGTCCCGCACAATTTGAAAGTCGCTCAAAAAATGGCTCGTGTCGATTGGTGCAAAGAAATGTTGCAAAAATACGATTGCGGTGCTTCAAAAGACGTTTATAAGATCGTCACAGGTGCGGAATTATGGACCTATGCGTATGAGCCCGAAACGAAATAACAATCGACCGTGTGGGTCTTCAAAGACGAGCAAAATCCAACGAAAGTTGTTCGTGGAAAAAGCACTTCGAAGCAAATGGTCGCCTGTTTCTTCGGCAAAACTGGTCATGTGGCGACTGTTCCGCTTGAGCAACGTAGGACGGCCACTTTTGAGTGGAACACTACAATTTTTTTGCCTGAAGTCATCGGAGAAATTCGAAAAACCAACGAGAGAAGACGAATCATTGTTCACCATGACAATGCGAGCTCTCACACATCGGCTCATACCAGAGCGTTTTTTACCGGCCAAAACGTCGAATTAATGGGTCATCCGCCATACAGCCCTGACTTTGCACCTAATGACTTCTTCTTGTTTCCGCACATCAAGAAAAAAATGCGTGGTCAACGATTTTCGTCGTCAGTAGAAGCTGTTGAAGTGTTCAAAAACCATGTTTTAGAGGTGTCTCAATCGGAGTGGAAAAAGTATTTCGACAACTGGTGTGAGCGCATGCAAAAGTGTATAAATCATGCTGGAGAACACTTTGAAAAACAATAAAACCATTTTTGATTATAAATATTCGCATTTTCACTATTAGGCCAGAAATATATAGAGCAGCCCTCGTATCACTATATCTCCCAATAGTAAAAAGTAATACAAAATAAATGTAAAAATTGAAGGGTGTCCTTATAGGTGACGTAAATTGATCTATGTAGGCCTATCTTTTGAACCGTTTTAGACAAACGCTTGCAATTTAAATGATTTTATACTTGCCGCTACAACAACAAGTATAAAATTTAGATTTGGAAATTAAAGCGTGTCCCAATAGTTAATGAAATTTAATGTAAATGGCTTAACTTTTGAACCGGTATAGACAGACAGCTAAAACTTACAAGAGACCTATATTGCCAAGATCGCTTTAACAACAACTTTATAATTTGAGCTTGGAAATAAAAGGGTGATTCCATAATTGATATAAATTGTTCGATATTGGCCTCTCTTTTGAACCGTATAGACAAACGATTGCAAATTATATAGAATACCGATTGCTATGACCATTATAGTAACAAGTAATTATAAAAATTAAAAATTTAAGGATGTCCTAATAGTTGATGTAATTTGATGTATGGGACCAAACTGTTGAACTGTTGTAGACAGACGGTTAAAATTATAAAGAACCTGATTGCTAAGTCGACTACAACAGCATGTATAGTATAAAGCTTGAAGATGGAATACAATGGTATCCCAATAGTAAATGTAATTTGATGTATGTGGCCATGTTATTGAACCGTTATAAACAGACAGATGAAATCTCTTTTGAAGTCGGTTTTTTTTCGCAAGAATTAATTATAAATTATGTTTTATTTTCGGAAAGTAACATATACTCTTATTACTGGGTTTTCAAGATATATCATACATGCACATTTTAACAAGGTTCATGTATGATTGAGACGTGCTTTGACCCTCAATAATAAATACCGGTGAATTTTTTAATTAATCGGGCAAATAGCACGAAAAAAATTTTTTTTGAACATTAATTAAAATAATAAAAAAAATCCCGTTGTTTAATATAATTTTTTATTACGAGTAACATTTGAATAATTAACTAATGATTTAACAAGAAAAACCTATTTTTTTCAAAGAGCGGATACTTGATATATAATGTTTTATTTTTGGGTTAACAAAACAAATTATACATTTAAGTTTGGGTAATATTTCTATTCGAAATTGAAGTTAATCATCATTTTTTTTAAATACAAACAATTTTTTGAAGGCTGAGATACAATTTTACGTACTTAAAAGTAATCAGAATAATTTTTGAAAATAAACTGAGAAATTTTGGAAAACTAGTCTCTCAATTTAATACTAATTATTAATATTTTATGACCGTAGTTGCCATAATAGGTTTAAAGTGATAAGTATCAGCGTCAAAAATTAAAAAAAAAAGATATTTGCTTGAAGAACAAATTTCTGTATAAATTAGATCATATAACTGATATAGAAATTTACGGCAGCTACAGTACCGTTTTCACAATATTTTTGATATAGAAGGAATCTTTAGGGAATTTTATTAAACGTTCAATCATACATAAGCTTTGAACGTCCACAATTCTCATTTGGTTTGTAAAAGTTTTTGATTTCAAAAAGCAGGGATTAGATCAACCCTAATTTCGTTTTACACTCTGCGAAGAACAAAAATAAATGCAACAAGAGCAAAAATCAAAAGTAAAACTCCTTCTATAAAATTTTAACGTGAAAAACATTATTTTCAATGAATAAAAGTTATTTAAGAATTACATACGTAACAATTTTTTTTTGTACAAATAATGTTTAATATGTACTCGATTCATTTCACACAGTAATATATTTTCCTCATTTTCCAACTTTCTTTTTTTCACGTCCTTCGCAATATGATTACTTAAGATAATCCTTAAAATGTTCTCACACAATGCATTCTGTTTGCTTGTTTAACATTCAACTTGTTGACTAACCAAGTGATAGATAGTGTTTTAAGCTACTTAAACTAAAGTCCAAAATACAAATAAGACTACATGAATATATGTATAAAGGTATGTATATGTTTGTATATAATACTTACTTACTTGTTTATTGCAGTAATGCCAAATGATTTTACACTAAAGTCAATACTCTGCATCATGCAATAGAATGATCATTAAATAATTTTGTCATGACTTATTTTGAGAAATCATTTTGAATATGCAATTTAATGCTCAAACACATACATATATCAAAGAATTAGGCATTCAGTCGGTATTTCACCCCATTTGTGTGAGAATATATTCCTTTAAAGAGAAACTAATCCTTTGTAAATTTTATTGCAATAAATGTTGCATACACACTTAAATTTAACAACGATTAGAGTTGTAGATGATGTATGCAAACACACACAAAACCGTCATGTAACATGCAACATGATTGTATAACTTTAATGGGTTTAGGATAATATTTCAATTTAACTTTACTTTTGTTTAATATTGTACGAATTCAAGGCCGTCGTGTGTGCAAATTGTTTAGTTTTGATATTATTTTACATTTTTCTATGTCATTTTGAGGGCAAAACCAAAATAAATCGTAACCAAAACTCAATGTTTGTGTATTTTTTATTGACTTCATAGATTTTGAAATGGATGTATATATGTACATATGTATATGTGTTTAAGCATTTATACAAATATTCAATTAGATAGAAAATATTAAATTGAAAATAAGAAAGTTTTTACGATATAAATTTCGTATACATTGGAATATCTGTTGATTTTAATAAATTATTTTTAACACATTTCTAAGACATTTATAGACATTAATAAACGACAAAGTAAGAGCGCTATATTCGGCTATACCGAATCTTATGTATCCTTCACCTTATATGTAAATCTAATTTAGTGTAGTAACTCCAATCCAAAATCGAAAAAAACAGATATTGAGGTGACAGAGAATTAAAAAATAAGAAAAAATTTAAGAACTACTGTGAGCGTCAAAATAAAGTAAACACCACATATTTTGTAAAAAAAGTTTTATTAAATATGCATTTATGATACAGTTTAAAAAATATGTTGCATAATTCATTAATAACTAAAGCAAAATAGAATTCAATAAAAAAATACTGCAAAACTAAAAAATTAAAAAGTTATTTCAATTTAAATGGAAATATACCATATTTTTCGCCTCAAAATAAAGTCAACAATGGCATCATCCAATGCAAAAACCTTTTCATTTGCAAAAGTAGTGGCAACTTATTTCAACTTCTTTAAAAGTTTAACATGGTGAATCCCCTTGAAAGTAATTGCAAGTTCAATTTTACTGTCGAAAGAGCTAAAATAGCGAAAAACTTACTATAGGAAGACAAACTTCAATTGAGACTCGTAAAATCATTTTAGATTTACACAGAAAAGGAAAATCCCTGCGTGAAATAGGAGAAATCGTTGGAAGGCACCACTGTACAATAAAAAAAATAATAGATAAGTATGCCAAATACAATACTGTCGAAAATTTACTCGGTGCAAGACGGCCTAAGCGCTTAACAGAAATTGAAATAACAGCTATAGTAAGAGAAGTAAAGGCAAATCCAGCTTCCAGTGCTGTAAAAATAGCTGAATATATTACAAAAGCTTCTGGAAAGCCAGTAAGCGCAAGTACTGTTAGAAGATCTTTGCATCAAAATTGCTTACATGGCAGAGTACCGCGTAAAAAGCCGTTCATATCAAAGGTTAACCAAGCCAAACGTTTAACTTTCGCCAAAAAATATATAAACCAGCCTCAATCTTTTTGGAATAATATTCTTTTCACTGATGAAAGCAAGTTTAAGATATTTGGTATAAAAAACCACCTAAAATATGGCGAATCAAAAACCAAGCCTTCAGCAATAAAAATATTACAAAGACGGTAAAGCACGATGGAGGATCAGTAATGGTCTGGGGATCTATGGCGGCATCAGGCGTTGGTAATCTGGTATTTATAGAGTCTACAAAGAAAAAGGAAGATTACCTAGATATTTTAAAGCTAATGTAGCCCCTAGTGTACAGAAATTAGAGTTATCTAGGAATTGGATGTTTCAGCAGGACAATGATCCTAAGCATTCATCCAAAATTGTAAAAGAGTGGTTGTTTTATCGTTGTCCAAAAACTCTGGTTCATCCCCCACAATCCCCAGACCTTAATCCCATCGAACACCTGTGGGAATATCTCGACAAAAAAATAAGAGTCAGAAACATTTCTAGCAAGGATCACTTGAAGTCAGTTTTAAAGGGGGAATGGAATAAAATTCCACCTGATTTCACTAAAAAACTTGTTGATTCCATGTCTAGAAGATTATCAGCTGTGATAAAGTCAAAAGAATTACAAACAAAATATTAATTCCGATCTTTTAGGTAATTTTAATATATCTGTTGACTTTATTTTGATGCGAAAAATATGGTACGTTTCCATTTAAATTGAAATAATTTTTTAAGTTTTTTAGTTTTGCAGTATTTTTTTATGATTTCTATTTTGCTTTAGTTATTAATGAATTATGAAACATATTTTTTTAAACTGTATCATAAAAGCATATTTATTAAAACTTTTTTTTTGAAGAATTATGTGGTGTTTACTTTATTTTGACGCTCACAGTATGTATAATTTTACATAAAAATGTTATCGGCTCCTAATGCGTTAAGCGTTAAGTATTTCCTGAAAGATCTCTTTAAAAGGTTTTAAATGGTACCCATATTGATATCTTGGAAAATATGGCGGACTATCGTACTTTTCGATGAAAAGTTCAGAGGCCCATAACTTGGAAAATATAGGTGAGTAACAAATTTTTCGCTTGATATTTTTTACTTATTTTTCAATTCT
Source organism: Gymnosoma rotundatum (assembly GCA_916610165.2). Classification (NCBI taxonomy): domain Eukaryota; kingdom Metazoa; phylum Arthropoda; class Insecta; order Diptera; family Tachinidae; genus Gymnosoma; species Gymnosoma rotundatum. The sequence goes on along the minus strand of OU744337.1, from coordinate 119,361,459 downwards.
TTATCACCCCATATATTTGTTTTTTTTTTCTTTGATTGAAGTAACTTCACTAAACTAAATTTTTTCATAATGATATGGAAAAATTAAAGGCAGGCGTGGTGTTTTACCCCCTGATTTTCAATACAAAAATTTTCGAAATTATGTCTGAACAGTGCTCAATCGACTTCGCTATGCATAAGAACTCCGAATATATAAACCTAATGGAGTCGGAAAAGGATATTGTAGAAATTAAGAACGAAATTACAAACGTAGATATACCCTTTTTCTACTTTTTGTGGTGAAGGGTATAACAATATTTTTTTTGACAAGAACTTTTTATGATGAGTAAAAAACCAACAAAGTTTCGGGTGTAACTATAGAACATAATTTGTATTTAACTAAATATGGCCTCCATATTGCAATTTGGCTAAGTTAAAATAAATTTCCATATCGTAAAAAATTTAGGTTTCATAAGAATATCGCTCCCTTTGCGGCACCCTTAAACAAATAACGCGTTAATAATTTCAATTGGAACGTATTTGAATAATCTATGTATTTAAATTACATTCGCCTCTGGCTACTGAAGCCAAGGGTACTTAAGGTAATATCTTTGCTGCTTTCTTCACAGCTTTGCTAAGTATTCATACAGTCTCCAAGTTAAATGTAAATATTTTTTTATGAATATATTGTCCGTTGCTTTAAATCGAAAAAAATAAGTTTTAATCTGTAGAAGAATATAAAATAGAATAGCCGTAATTTTTACCCTATTTAGGGATCCTAATACTTCACTTCTTAAAAAAATAAATTTGGAAACCGAAAGCCCTGAAATCAAGCTTAAATGTTCTTTTGACAGATTTTTACCGATTTAAGGGCAGCAGAATTGCACAATATGTGTAAAAAGAAAAATAACAACCATACTTTTCCATTAAAGCCATTTTATTTTTATTCAGTATTACATGGAAGACTCCTGTCGAAATTCATAAAAAAATTGGCTGGAAATATTAATGGAATAACAGGGCATAAGTAGTAAAATTTCGAAAAATATATGAAATTTATCTGGAAACATTCAATCAACATTTATTAATTTTCTACAAAAGCTAATAAGTTTCAAAATGTATTGGAACTGCAACATATTTTTGTGCAGTATTATATGCAGCCAGTATTATTCGATTGCAAATTTTGCAATCATATTTTATTTAAATTTACTTCTCTTTTTATTTATTTGTTTACTTCTTAAATTTCATTTTTTGTTTTTGTGAAGCATGACCAACTAAAAAAGAATGTTGCATAACCAAAAGGAATTAAAAACAGATTTCATCTGTCTATAATGGTTCAAAAAAATGGCAGCATACATCAAATTATATTAACTATTGGGGCGCCCTAATATTCCACCTTCAAACTTTATACTTGGTTTAGCGGACTTAGCAGTACAACTCCTTGTTAACTACAACAATCTGTCTACGACTGTTCAAGAGTTTGGCAATACACATCAAATTATATTAACTATTGGGGCACCCTTTTGTCTCTAAATTTAAATGTAGTATTTGCTGTTGTTGTTAACTAGGCAATCAAATTCTTTGTAAATTTCAATTAAATTTTGGCCTATAGCGGATTAACGGTTTGGCAAAATACACTAAATTACATCAACTATGGAAACACCTTTTAATTTATAATTTAAAATATTAATACTGCTTCTGATACTGAAGAAAGTAGTGGACAATTTGTCTAATTTGCAAGTGTTTTTATATCACAGGTCAAAAGATACGGTCATATAGATCAAAATTCTTTAATTATGGGAACTCCCTTTAATTTCTTAATTCAACATATATACTTGCTGTAATAGCGGTCTTAGCTATACAGGTCCCTTGTAAAATTTAGCTGTCCCCTTAAAACGGTTTATAAGTTTGGCCACATACATCAACTTACATCAACTATTGGAATACCCTTTAGTTTATAAATCCACATTTTACACTTGTTGTTATAGCGGAGACAGCAGCAGAAGCGTTTGTCTACAACTGCTTAAAAGTACGGCCATATTATTCAAATTTAATGAACTGTTGGGGCACCCTTTAATTTATAATTTAAAATATAAATACTTCTTACTATAACGGTCATAGCAATCGATTTCCTGTCCAATTTGCAAGAGTTTATCTGTAACGGTTCAAAAGATAGGCCTAAATCCGTCACAAATAGGTTCACCCTGTAATTTTTAGATTTATTTTTGTATTACTTTCCGATTGGGAGCTATAGTGATACGCAGTATTTTTTAATTTTAAAGATTTTGTTGTATGTGGACATCCTTTAAGTTTTAAAATTATTAACTGTCCTTAAACCGCATCACCTTTCAAATAAAAAAAATTTAAAAATTGATCCTGAAATGACTGAGTTATGGAGGCACAAATATAAAAACGCAATATTCAGTCGAATTAATAACCTTCTTATTTTTTTGAAGGCTATTAATCTCAAAATACGGTTATATCACTTTCTGTTTTTAATCATTCGTAAAACCTAAAATTTTTCAATATGAAATAATCAATGTTTATCAATATATTTCATATATTAGAACAGAGTAATAGGCTTGAGTAAACGTAGCTGATATACAATGTTGAACCTAATATGCCTGCAACATTTTGCTATCAACAATGTATATTTAAATATTAAAAAAAAAACTTACAAGTTATTCCTAAGCATTTGTAACATCAACGTATAAACCAGTAAACATGATACAATTGAGAATTAAAAGTTATCAGATATATTTATTTGAGAACTGTAGATAAAGATAAAAACATAGAATAGAATCCACCACATGTTCAGAACACTAAACAAAAATAGAGAAGTAAGAAATAATATGGAATTAAAACTTAGAGATACTTTTTTACTCTCTGTAGCCAAATGAAGAAAAAAAATGTACAAACACGTTTTCATAATAAAAGCAATTTTTAGAAACACACAATTCAGCTGATTAAAGTATCATTCCCCAGTTAGTTGGTTGCTGCATGCATTCGTTTAATGACATTTACAGAGCGGATTTATTTTGCAAGAACTTAAAATAATTTTTTTTTATTTTAAATCAAACTGCTTAAAAAATACGCAGATTTATGGCAGATTAATTTAAAATATGCAATTCTCGCTTTTGTAGGCACTTTTAAAATAATTGGTCACAAGTTCTTACAAAAACGTATTTTTAACTTGTTCAATCTTTAATTTCTAATATGTATTTTCTAAAGTAAAGTTGGCTGTTTTTTTTTCATTGTTAACAAAACAGCAGAGAAAGATGTTTCAATTAGGAACCAGAAAATTCAATAAAAAACTATAGACATGTTTAAATTACACTAAAGAAAATAAACAGTTTTAGTGTCAAGAAAATCGGGTTTCTTTTTACGACCAAGTTATAATTCAAAACGGAATCAACGAGCATGAAATAAAAAACCTAAATCTATTTCAGTGGTCCTTACAGATGGTTGCATAACATAATGGAAACAATCAAAGCTTCATTTCAAATAACGATGAAAATCAGATTATGTTAAAAATAAAATTTTGTTATTGCTGTTTTAGTACAGTAGAAATAAACTAAGAGTAGAAATACAACCTCACGGTTGCGGCGACGGATTCCGCATGTCAGAGAAAAAACAAATAAAATAAGTTGCGGCGACGGATGCGGATTTTATTGTCATTTTTATTATTTGTTTACTAATTTTTTTATTATTTTTTATTGAAATATATTAAAAAAAAAAAAATTTTATGTAAATAAGCAATAAATTGAAAAATTTCAAAATTATTGTTGATTTTCAATGACTTTTTACATTTTCTTTCTCTTCTTTTTTCGTAGTCATTCACAAAAAATATTAACAAATAGTATTTTTTGTTAGAAAAACAATAAAACTGTGGCAACATACAGAAAGAGAAAAAATTAAAATTTGAGAGCTTGAGAGAAAACGCACTCAAATTAAAATAGATTCTAATTTCATGCGGTTTCGTTGAACGTTTTTTATTGTCAAAACTCCATATGAAAAAAACAACCGCATCCGCAACCGTGAGGTTGTATTTCTACTCTAAGTAAAGTGGAACTCGTAACTAACTCATAATTTGAATTATAATTCGACATTTAGCTTTATATATTGTTATTTTATAACAGTTTTATATAGTTTTTTTTTTTTAATTTCTAAGGGCTTAATTTTGGATCCTCATCAATTCAATATAATAAATCCAGTTTAGTGAAATAACTCTAATCGAAAAAACAAATATCTGGGTGACAGAGAATTTAGAAATGGAAAAAATCATATTAAGTTAAGGCTCTTAATGAGTTAAGCGTTAAAAAAAATAGTTTTCCTTAAAGATCTCTTCAAAAGTTTTTAAATGATACATATTGATATCTTAAAAAATATTGTGCAGAATCGTGTTTTTCTATGAAAAGTTTGGAGGCTTATAACTCGAACAATATGGGTGAGCGCCAAATATAAATTTTTTAAAACTTTTTTAATTATTGGCTTGTTTGGTTTAAAACACAAAAACAAAAGAACGCACCATCTTGTCGCGACGTATGTCACAGATATTTGCAGTTTTTACGAAATCTTATTTTCGTACTCTTTAAATTTATAATGCAATTTCTAGCCAACAATAAGAGCCCTTAAGAGAATACACACAAAAAGCAAAATGCAATTTTGAATTATATTCGCAATTTATGCAGATTATGTCGTATCTCCAATCCCAAGTATATATGCAAACACTCACTGTAAATAAATTCATTTAAATACTTTGGACAAAAGCCAAGGAAAAAAAGCAAGAGATTATTTTGCTTATATTGTCAAAGGATTAATTTTGTTTATAGTAAATTGATTTAAAACGCTTTCATTCAGGCTAATTTTATTATTTTACACGGTTTTACTAAAGAAATAAACTAATATACAACCAAATATAGATGAGCAAAATACTTTAAATGGAAAATTTTATTGGAATATGTTCATAATATTTTGAAAAAAATTATTTCTCAAAACAAATTAATGTTTGTTTAATTTCTTAAATTTTCTGGCTTGATAGTCATAACCCGTAAATATCGTACAATACATTAATCAATTTGAAAATATCTAATGTAATTTGTATCTATCTGTTTCCAATTAGAAATTAATTAATTTTTTAAGTTGGATTTAATTCCGCAGTGTTGTGCATTCCATTAAAAACATTCATGGTATTTATTGTCCTATGATAAGAAAAAGAGGTTTGCACTCTTGTAGAGTAAAAAGATCAATCGGTGACAAATATTTTGCCCTTTCAATGGACTCCATATTGATGGTCCCTTCATAGCTTTTCCGAACTAAGCCGTTGTCTAGATAACGAGCTCTTTCGGTGACTGCAATACATGATGCCACCATAAACGCATCAATTCTCTCAAAATTATTAGCAGAATAAATTGATCTGTAAGAGGGCCTGTATCTTGTCTACGTATAAATTCAATATTGTTCTCTTTCATACCCTTAGCCTTTTAAGATATTTTTAAGCGAACTGGAAATGCATAGGATACAATACGTTGGATCATTTAGCGATATAGAAGAAGCACAATCTCTCTATTAACCCAGCCCATGACAACCTAGAGTTTCCTATTAGAAGGCATTAATTCACTTAGTGCTCTTCAAGACATAATTAATATGTCGGTAAACTCTAAATTCTCATAAAATATTACACCCAGATATTTCATCCTGTCCGAAATAGTTATCAGCTCACTACCAATTCTAATGCTTGGTATGAGAGATCTGTAATTGGGATAAAGGTAATTGCTTCTACCCTTTAACATTATAGCTTCTTTCTCCGCTTTTGCTTAGCGAAAGGAAATTTTTGCGGAGCCCGGAACTGCTGGCCCATTGTCTGGTCTATTTATCCCAATGACGACCTATTGGGACAATTTCCCATTACTGCAGAAGTCTATGATACACCGGGAGTAATTCTACGGTGAGCGTTCACCGTAGATCCTCATTTTTTACCTTAGCCTGCTTTTTTGCTTCCACTTTTTGCAAAATCTGTATTCTATGAAGGCATTCTTTGCAACTAGCGACGTGCTCTTAACTCCTCAATTTATACACTTTACAGAGAGCCATACCTTCTGACCGTCTGACCAGTAATAATATTAGCTATCAATGTTTTCTTAGTAATTTCCTTCTTGGTAGAAAATACACATCTTCCGGTAAATTAGACTAATCACAATTCACACACCGATATAGCAATTGGAGGAGCTGTAACCAAAGCGTTAAAGCAGTGCTTTATAGCTCCTCTCCTAAATTTTCTAATTTTGATCTTGTACCGCAGAAAAAACCTCACGTGGTAAGTTGCAGAAGCCACCTCTCTCCGCTAATTTCCCCACGCGAATTATCTCTAATTTTATCTGGAGACCCCCTCGATATTCCTTAGTATCATCATTACTGTAAGTCCCTGAAAGACCTTCTATAAAAATAGAAAACGGGACTTTGACGTGTAGTGTAGTAGTTCACTTTTTTCTCAATTAGAATATTTTTTACTGCCTCGAAATTTTCGAGAGTGGATACCCCTTTTTTGTAGCCTTTTCGTTCATATAATTTTAATGACCTAGGCCCTTATCAATAGTACTAGTCCTTTCCTTAATAATCTTCAATAAAATCAGCAGCTTTTTCACAATTTGTAACAGCTTTGGTTTTGTAATTTTGGTTAATTAGCTTTCTTCCTTGGCTCTAGGATTTTTCCTTTCTTCTTTTTTTTTTGGTGCTAATTTACTGGTATGGAGTTACAGTTCAATTTTTGTGCTGCCTCAGTAGCAGCAGTATAGGTATTACATTTATTTAAAATGCCATCCATCTTTTGCCTCATAGAGGTATTGTCTTCAACAATAGTTTTAAGGTCGATTTTATATTTTTTAATGATGTCATATTTTTTTACTCATTTTTTTGCAAGCCTATGATAATTCTTGGTTTCGTCGTTATATTCTTTTTCTCCTCCATTATGAGGAAATTTCGCAACGTAAAAAAACCAAAGATTATAGCTGTGTGCGTCAAACGTGTTAATTGCTCATCTTTCTAAAGGTACTTACAAACCTGCAGACCGATACAGGTATACACACATGTTCACTTGTTTACGAGTTTTACTTTTTTTCTCCGTTCTGCACATTCACTACCGCTTTCAACAGAAGATTCTCTCATCTTTTCAATTTCATACTTACCATCATACTTATATATTTTATTAGTTCCTTAGAAGTCAATTTTACTAGACTTTAAAGTGACTTCTACGGAACAATTAATGTTTCTTTGATTAATTTTTTTATTTTTACAACAGATGCTTATTACGAAAAATTTATTAAATAATTTATATTTATTATAATTTTTATTAATTTCGTGATTCGGGATTTGCCAATCCCAACAAAATGCCGTGATACCCTAATTTATGTTTTCTCATTCTGGATCCATACTCATGCCACACTGAGGAATCATCATTACACAGTTTTACTAATATTCAACTAAAAACAAATTTCCCAACCTGAAAAATATTGAATTTGAAATATTTCATCATGTTATATTTTCGGTACTGATGACGAATACCGAAAATATAACCAGACTCACAATTAATAGTTGCGATATTTATATTGAATGTAACCTTTATTGAATTTTATTCCTTAAAGTCTTTAATATTTCTGAAATTATCCATCAGTAGAAATAAAATTGATTAAAATTCTTAAAAAGAAAAAATTAAAAAAATCTCAATTATGTTTCTCACAAAATCAACAATAAGCCCTTTATTTTTACTTTGATGGCCTACATACCAATGAAGTTGATGCATATATTTTTCTTTTTAAACTGGCAGAATCTAAACAATAACAGACATAAAATGATATAAACTTTTGTGAATGTGATGCTCTAGATAAACTTTAACATAAAAGTGTCACAAAAACTCATTCAGATACAACATACAAGATCTTTAATTTTGCATACAACCAACAAAAACAAAAAAGAGAAAAATATAAAAATGCAACAAAAAAAATTAAATTGAAAACAAAAGATTTTGAAAATAAAACCTCAATGACATGTGTGAAGTATTGATGAAAATCTTAAACATGACAAGGAAGTGATAGTGTCACTACAAAATGAAAAAAAAAATGTAAAAATATATTTGAACATGAACACATATATTTTTATGTATTTGCATTACTTTGAATGTAAGTCAATTTAAGATTGATAAATTCCAGTTGGGAATTCTCTGACAGTAAAGCAAAAGCTAAAGAATTTCCTGCAGTTTGTCTATGCACTAAGGAATATTAAAACTTAAGAATTTTTTTCAAGCTGTTATCCTGTGTTTATGGAAAATTTACAGTTCATATAAACATGTAACTTCAGTACCAAAAGTGCTGAATGCAAATACGTATTCGAGTGCAAGAAAAATTGAGAAAAATCGGAAAGGTTTTGACTGCGCCAGAGACAATAAAAAAACCCAACGATCTCCTGAACTATGAAAGGTAATCCATATGTTAAGTTAAGCTAGTTAGTTATCTCCTTGACCAGAGCTGTCTCGCTAACCTCTATAAAGTCCAAATTAAAAATTAATCTTAACTACGCCTCTGCTTTATCCGTTTGCAGTTATTTGAAAGCTATGGAATTATTTGCATTATTTTTTTAAATCCCTACTGTGCGTTTATAGACATAAAAACTGTTAAACATAAATGACAAAGTTTTGAAAACAAAAAATTTTAATATAAAAAAGATATTGTCTTTATTTCTATTAAAAAAATATTATAATTTCTAACAAGTTAACAGTGAAAAAATCAGAAAAGAAATGCAAAAATGTTCAATTTAAAGTTTTAAATCTTCTAATTTTCATTTTCTTAAAAAATGGCTTTTTAATAATATCGCTTTCACAAATAAGACAATGATTAAAAAAAAAAAATAATTTTAAGACTTGAAGCCGCAGACGGCTGTAAGGTTTTGATAAAAATTTAAACATTCAAAGTGTTAAACAAAGGCATTGCCAATAGAAACACATACAGATACACAATTAAATAAATGGTAGTAAAACTAAAAAGGCCTTCTCGTTTAAGGCCTTCCATAAGGCATCTCTACGTATCGCATTTTTCTCTTACTTCCAAAGAAGGCTGCCCATTCTAAAACATCTACCACTCACTTCTACTTTCTGCTTTTAGAAGGGAAGCATGATGTTATATTTTTTTATTTTGTATAGCAAGAGCAAGAATATAGGTACCGTTATAAAACAAAGTGAAACTGGTAAAAAAAAAATTTAAAGAAGCTAAAGAGAAAAGAAGTAAGCGTGCTATATTCGGATATGCCGAATCATTTATAACCTTTATCATATATGTAAATCTAATTTAGTAAAGTAACTCCAATTAAAAAGACAAATGTTGGGGTGATAGAGAATTAAAAATTAAGAAAAAAATTAAGTAGCACACAAGAATAATTTTACAGAAAAATATTATCGGCTCTTTATGGGTGTAGCATTTTTAAAAATTTTTTATTTCCTTAAAGATCTCTTCAAAAGCTTTTAAACGATACACAAATTGATATTTTAAACAATTTAGGCGCCTGTAACTCGGAAAATATGGGCGAGCGCCATTTTTTCACTGGTTGTTTTTTTTCTTATTACTTAACTATCTAACAACCCATACATTTGTTTTTTAGATTGGAGTTGCTTCGCTGTTCTAAATGATATGGAAAAATTAGAGAGAAGCGTGGTGTTTTTCAAAACAAAATTTTCGAAACCATGTCTGATAGGTTGGCGTATTTAGATTTTCTGTAGCTCACGTAGTGCCTTGGCAAAGTTGATTTTAACACTAGCACGGACGGACAGTTGGACATCGCTATTTATAATAAGTCAGAATATAAACTTTATGGGGCCGGAAATAGATGAATAGAAATTACAAATAAAATAACAAACTTAAATATAACCTTTTTCGACTTTTTGTGATGAAGGGTATAACAAAAGTTTGTTTATTCTAATATATACGAGGGCTGCTCTATATATTTCTGGTCTAATAGTGAAAATGCGAATATTTATAATCAAAAATGGTTTTATTGTTTTTCAAAGTATTCTCCAGCATGATTTATACACTTTTGCATGCGCTCAAACCAGTTGTCGAAGCACTTTTTCCACTCCGATTGAGACATCTCTAAAACACTTCAACAGCTTCTTCTGGCGACGAAAATCGTTGACCACGCATTTTTTTCTTGATGTGCGGAAACAAAAAGAAGTCATTAGGTGCCAAGTCAGGGCTGTACGGCGGATGACCCAATAATTCGACGTTTTGGCCGGTCAAAAACGCTCTGGTTTGAGCCGATGTGTGAGAGCTCGCATTGTCATGGTGAACAATGATTCGTCTTCTCTTGTTGGTTTTTCGAATTTATCCGATGACTTCAGGCAAAAAAATTGTAGTGTACCACTCAGAAGTGACCGTCCTACGTTGCTCAAGCGGAACAGTTGCCACATGACCAGTTTTGCCGAAGAAACAGGCGACCATTTGCTTCGAAGTGCTTCTTCCACGAACAACTTTCGTTGGATTTTGCTCGTCTTTGAAGACCCACACGGTCGATTGTTGTTTCGTTTCGGGCTCATACGCATAGATCCATGATTCGTCACCTGTGACGATCTTATAAACGTCTTTTGAAACACCGCAATCGTATTTTTGCAACATTTCTTTGCACCAATCGACACGAGCCTTTTTTTGAGCGACTTTCAAATTGTGCGGGACCCAACGAGAACAAACCTTTTTTACGGCCAGGTGTTCATGCAGTATCGAATGTATGCTGGTGGAAGAAATGTCCAAGGATGTCTCTATCTCTCGGTATGTCGCATGTCGATCGTGCATTATGAGTTCACGCACGGCATCAATGTTCTCTGGCACAACAGCCGTTTTTGGACGACCTTTACGGAATTCGTCTTTGAGCGAGCTTCGGCCACGACTAAATTCATTATACCAATTTTTCATAGTGCTATAGGATGGTGCTTCATCGCCATACAAAGATTTAAGTTCATCAATGCACTCTTGTCGTGATAATCCACGTCGAAAGTTGTGAAAAATGATGGCACGAAAATGTTCACGAGTTAATTCCATTTTTTCTATATTAATTTTTTCAAGTCACTGTAAACAACACAAATAATGGTCGTACGTCAAAACGTTTTGAGTACGATTATGCTTAAAAATGACAAACTTTCCAATGGAAATGTCAGATTGCACTTGGCAGCACTCAGTGTTGCCAGGCCAGAAATATATATAGCAGCCCTCGTAATATATTATTGGAAATTTTAGTAACTTAAATACATTTTATTAAAGGTATTAAAATATTAGAAATCATAATATATCATACATATTTACATACATACATATGTTTAAATGCTTTGAATACAATGTTTTAGAGGTAATGACATGATCATCGTTAATTTTTAGCCCGTGCGAATCCTTAATACAAACTTAAATATCTGGCGGCAGTGCCAGCATGGATTTTAAAACATACTTTATTATGTAGAACTGCGTTACTATTAAGCGACCCTGCATTACCACACTTGAACAAAAACACATAATCACTGTATTATCATGCAGTTCTATATAAAATATAATTTTTATTAATATATTAATTTTTCAATTTCTAATTATTTTTAGTCATTAGTATTAGAAACAAGCTTTAAAATGAGATATCATTCATTAAATTTGATGCGGTGGTATGGGAGATATTTGCAACCGACAAAAAAGTGCTTTAGAAATAATATATATGATATTATAAATCTCTTTGTAAGTTTATTTATTTGTTTGTTTTTGGGTGCGTCAATTACGGGTAAAAGACTAAACCGATTTTAATAAACTTTGAAACACGGGTAGACATTTGTCCTAATAGTAAAATAAAGTATTTTTTTTTGTATAGCGGACCAGGAGGGGAGAAAAGGAGGAAGCGGGTATTTTTATGCAACTGAATCAATTTTATCAAAGTCCCCACCAATCGATTTTAATAAAATTCGAAACATATGTATGTAGATAGGTCATCATCTTTATCTATTTCCAGAGCTAGAACCTAGAATAAAAAAGGGGGAAAATGGGAATGGAAATGATTTTAACAAAATCACATTCATAGATATTTGAAGTATACGTAAATGTTTCCTGATCTATAAGTTTCAAACTAATCTGTTTCTCATGTGTTTACAAATAATGCTATTATATATTATACAGTGTCTAGAAAGGTCCTAGTAGACCTTGGCAACGCCGGGTACAATAAGCTAGTTGTGTATAAATCGCTGATTGAAAAAACTGTGTTCAATAAGAAGAAGGTAAAGTTAAAAAAAAAGAAATAACAATAAAAAAAAATTAAAAAGAACTAGAAAACAAAACTAGAAAATGGAAAACTATTTTGAAAAAATATAAAAGTGACAATGTCATTTCGTCAGGCTTTACTAAGATGACGTTCTAGCATACTTTCAATTGAAGGCTTTTTTTAATACCTTCATTACAAAACTTTATAAAAGGAATTGTTTTCAGGGTTTTTTAACAGGCCTGCAGAAGAAATCCTTCTTAAGCGCTAAATTAAAGTTATTCTATGAAAGGCCAATGGAAGTGAAAGCTCTTCATAACCTGTGTAAAAAATACATAAGATTTAAATGCGACTAGAAGCCTTTTAGCTCCAAAAAAAGGACTAAAGAGGCCTTCTAGAAAGCCTTCATATATTTTATTTTACCTTTGTGGTAGGATTTCAGTATTTAAAGCAGTTGTCAGTGCGTAAGAGCTGGAGCTCATTTCTATAATGAAATTGAAAGCCACAATGCTCTCAATAGCAATTACAAACGTTGTTTTACATAAATACAACCCATTCAACAATTTAGGATTATAAAACGAATGAGAAAATGCCATAAACTTATTTTAAAATGCTGATGTTTTATTCATTTACACACACACTTACATACATATGGTTATCTAGTTTTTCCATAAATAGATTTTTATAAAACAGTATACAAACAATGGAAGCCAGTAGCAACGCCAAGTAGATAAAAGATTTCGTTTTTGGCATTTAAATTGAATATGAAAGGAATTCTTTTGAAAATCTAAGGAAAAGCTGGTATTTATGAAAATTAACTTTGAAAACAAAGTAAAAAATATGTGAGTAAAAGTTAAAAATGTAGGAAAAAAAAGTGAAATGTTTCAAAAACAATTAGAAGATTTTGATTTGGCAACAAAAGTCTGTCAAAACTCACTCTAAGGCGATTGAAAAGGAGAATTATTCGATGAAAAGAATAATATTTCGAAAATATTCAGCTGATTAATAACATAAGCACAGTGGTATTGAAAATAGGATATGCTGATATAACTTTAAAATTTGATGTTATTAAAGATATTTGTTATATATTATTATCTAGTTTAAGAAGAAATAAAGGAAGAGATATCTTGTAGCCTTAAATGGCCTGTCTGAATCAAGAATATCTTTTAATTATGGAACAGTACTTAGCGGGTAGAAAGAGCACATTAACGTCAGCAATCTGGATCTTCTAGGGTGCAAAATGTGGATAAGTTTTAGGGAAATTGAGCTTGCTATAGCTTGTTGTTCTAATTACATTTTTACCATCTAACAACCTTCGATTTATCATGAAAATTGAGGTTATTTAGCTCTTTACTTCAACATTTTAACATTTTGATTAGCAAAACAGAGCTAAATAAGTTCTTATTTCTACAACTAACGAGGTATGCGAGGGTAGAATAAAAGGAAATCTATTGAGTTCAACGCCCATCAGCGCCTAAGCTAAAGGGCAAATAATTACTGTTAAATAGCTGTAATATATTAGAATATATAAAGTACTAGTATAATTAAATGTCAAGAAGTATCTTAACTAGAAAACGAACTAATTTTTTTATGTATCCGCGTATATGAGTTAGAAAAGGCGCCTGTGCTTTTTTTTTTTTTTTTTTAAATTAGGACCAGCACTCAGGGGATGACCCCTACTTATGCAATGCATTGTACCAGAACTAGGAAATTAGGTTGTGGGAAGGGGGATAAAGGGAGTAGTGCTTGTGGACATTTGATTTGAATCTTTGCACATTGAAAATGGCAGGAAAGACCTCTGCGGGGAGTTTATTCCACATACGAACTGTTCGGCTAAAAAACGAATTCTCTCTGTAATGCGTAGTGCGATTCACTGGCCAATCGACCACAAAGGAATGCGCTCCTGATGCAGAACGCGTTGCGTGTACGAAATTACGGTTTTCAGGAACAAGTTCCCTGATTTCATAAGAGCACATTCCGTTGTAGTAACGATAAAACAGTGAAACACACCCCACATTGCGTCGATGCTCCAGTGAGTCAATAGAGCTGGATACCCTACTGTCACCGATGAGCTTCTTCGCTCTCTCCTGCACGCGGTCGAGTAACTCCAAAATAGACTTTGAAGCACCGGCCCACACATGAGAGTTGTATTCCATTTTCGGTCTGATAAAGGTGATATAGATAGTAAGGAGGTCAGATGGAGTGAAGTATTTCTTACACCGTTTCAAAAAACCTAGGCACTTGAATGCTTCTTTTGCGACATGAAAAATATGCTGGTTCCAACGAACATCACATTGAATTTTCATGCCAAGAACATCGAGAGTTTCTGATTCCTTAATATATATATCACCCATAATTACAGATGAGGTAGCATATTCAGCCGTACGCCTGTGCGAAAGCACACAGCACTGGGTTTTATGAGCGTTAAATTGAACCCTATTCGCAAGGCCCCATTCGGAGATTACCAAAAGGTCGCGAATAAGGGTATTATCCATGTGCTTTCGCATAGCCCCAATTTCCCGAAGGCTTGGTCTATTGCGAAAAGAAAATGAATGGCATATGCTACTGTCATCTGCGAAAGAATAGATAGGGTTGGAAGTCTGACTTAGAAGGTCATTGAGAAAAATAAGAAATAGGGTAGGGGAAAGATCGGAACCTTGCGGTACCCCTGAATTTACTTTGAACTCGTTTGATGCGATCCCATCTATAACAACTCGTATAGTGCAATCCCTGAGAAAGCTCGATATAAGTCGAGAGAAACTATTACCGACACCAAAAGCAATAAGTTTTGATATGAGCGCACCATGCCACACTCTATCAAACGCCTTAGAAATATCTAGAGCCACCACCTTACTTTCGCCGAAATGGTGAATGGATTGACACCACTTTTCCGAAAGGAAGGCCAGTAAGTCACCCGTAGAGCGTCCCCTACGGAAGCCGTACTGCTGGTCACTAAGTAAGCTGTTGGACTCCAGATACCTCACAAGATGAAAATTGAGCATACTCTGCATAACTTTGGAAAGTGCAGAGCTTTAGAATATCTGATGGTTACAATAATGCAACTGAATATTAAAGTAATAAGAAATTACAACATAAAGTAGTAGTAGGCAGACGATTTAAATTATTTGATTAAAATTGGTCTTGGGAGCCATAGTTTTTAAATAGGAGCCATAGCAAAGTGCAGTCTGCACGGCCAAAATGCGCATATTTGCTTAAAAGACCTCGAGTAGTTTGGAAAAAGTATGACAGTGCAGTGGCGAGAAACAACAATTATTAAACAAGAGGTCGTTGGAACAAATTTACACAGAGTAAGAAATAGAAGATGGAGAAAAAAAATAAAGTGCCAAAGGACCGAAATATGAACTGACGTGCAAGGAAAAGTTAAATAATATATCGTGAAAAACCATGTAACTAATAAAAAGTCAATTTTTTTTTATAACACAAGATACATTTTTATTTCATACTAAAATTCAAGAGATTTTTTGTTAGCTACATGAGTTTTTATGCCAGCTAATGACATACATATTGGGTACATTTGCCACCTAGCACAGCATTTAGATCCAAATGATTGCAGTAAATTAAAAAAAAATCAGAAATATCGTTCAAGGTAGGAAAGAATATGTTACTCTGCAGTAGAGAAGAGCGATTTTTTAGTACCTGTGATTAAATCACTGTGATTAAAAAATCACTAGTCACTACAGTGACTGAGTTGATCAAATAATAGTTCCGTGTAAGAACGTTCTTTTATATTTGCACACATACAAATTTAAATTTAATTTCTCTTTGTGAAAGAGAAATATAAGTACTTTTGTCTCTTCCATTCTTTCTTGCTGTGTAGCTTTTTCTTGTTTCTACTTATTCGAAACAACTATTCTTTTTTCCAAACTACGCATACATATGTACATATGTAGTAAAAAACCAAAAAATGTTGCGTCTGTTTTTTTGTTTGAACCTATAAGCCAATTTATATTTTTGGGCAAATTTAAGTACAGCTGCTTTTAATGTAGAGATCAAAATACTTTTTCCCTTATAATTACTCTTCGAATAAAATATTATTAAAATATTATATACTTCCTATATAAAAATGAATTTTTAATTAAAAATTAACCGCAAACGGTGAACACGGTAACTATTTAAAAGAACGGTGATTTGAAAATCACGTTCACTGGTAACGATGTTCCTCAAAAATCACGGGATCGCTCATCCCTACTCTGCAGTCCGTTAAGAGCAAATTAGAATTGAACCTTTCATTTGAGCCAAACCTATTGAACTAATGGCATGCTACCTATCACGGTACACTATGTACGATGATTAAATTACCATGGAAACTTTTGCTTTGTTGTACGCACAATTTAAATTAGTGAATGTGTATAAGGATTTATTACTCCATGCAACTTACAATACACACTCCTGGGGGGCAGGCAGGCAGGCAATATTTTTTGTTTTTGTGGAAAATGATGGTAATGAAGAGGATAAAAATTTTTAAACATAATGAGTACAGAATACACACATATAAGTACTTCCTGCTGTTAAAATACCTGCCATAAAGAACATATTCCTATGCCCATAAATGCTTACACACAAATACACACGTATGTGTATGTGTAGATAAATATAATACTGTATAATTCATGTTTATCTATGCCTAACAGAATTATCATTTCCTCGACATTCATAGTGCTATTTGAGCATAAAGGAATTGCATTAAATTCAATATTCCTGTTGAAGCTTAAATAACAAATGTTTAATTTAATATACGCACAGAGAAAAAAATAAACAAATTTGATAGATTTAAACTTGCTACCTACAACACTGGGATCTCTGGTAATCAGATAAAATAAGAAGAATTTAATAAAAAAAATTTTTTGTAAAACTAAATAATTTACCAAATTTTTTTTTTCAAATTTAGTAATAAAAAAACTAAAAGCATGCCATTGCTATAGTTCCATGTTCACAAAGTTTAATAAACATTTTGTTTTGATTTGATTTACTGAAAATTGAAAAGTATTTTGCAGATATGCCGCATGTTACAGCATTCCATCTATCACTCTTCTTCATAACTATCCCCTTCCATTAAAGGTAAAGCAACTAATAGGAAGCCATTAGCATCTGAATTGCTTACTACGCTTAAACGAATAAATTTTGGTTTAGTTAAGAAATACGAAGAAAAATTTAAATATATGTATATATTATTAAATTATTTGGCAATTGAAATTCCGCTTTTTAATTTTAAGGATTAAATTAGCGCTGCAAGTCCTTTGATCACTTATATTTAGACATTAGTATACAAGTGAAAATAATAACTACTTGCTCTAAATAGATATGAATATTATATATTATGTTACTCAAAATAAAAGCTAAAATAAAAATAAGTAAGGGTTCTATATTCGGATATGCCGAATCTTATATACCCTTCACCATCTATGAAAATCTAGTTTAGTAAAGTAACTCCAATCAAAAAAGCAAATATTCAGGCCTGTTCTGAAATCCACACGAAATTTTCACTTCAAATTTTTCAAAGCATTGTTTTTGTAAAGAATAATTTTATAGCAACAATGCTTTGAATAATTTGAAGTGAAAATTTCGTGTGGATTTCAGAACGTGCCTGATTGAGGTGACAGAGATTAAAAAATAAAATAAATTTGTTACTGCATATACATAATTTTACATAAAAATTCTGTCGGTTCTTAATAGGTTGAGTGTTTAAAAAAAATTTAAGTATTTCCTTTAAGATTTCTTCAAAAGTTTTAAAATGATACCCATACTGATATTTCAAAAAATTTGAAAATTTCAGAGTTTCATAACTCGGAAAATATGGGCGAACGCAATTTCTTGACTTAATGTTATTTCTTATTTTTTAATTCTCTATCGCCACTTGATTTCACAAAAAAAAAAAAAAATAATAATAATAATAACAATAATAATAAGTATGTCAATCGATTAGATATAGTGTCGAAAGAGGTGGTATTGGAAATCAGCATGATCGGTCAATGTTATTCGAGACAGCAGGCAACACAACACTACGACTACCTTAAATTTGTTCTTGTCATTTGGAAAAATAAAGTAACTCCTTTAAAAAAAAAATAAATATATGGCACGATAGAGAATTAAAGAATTAAAAACATCAAGTAAAAAAATAGGCGCTCGCCCATATTTTCCGAGTTACGGGGCTCTGATTTTTTCTAATTTTTTAAAATATCAATATGAGTACCATTTTAAAGCTTTTGAAGAGATCTCTAAGGAAATACTAAAATTTTTAAAATAAATCTTAACCCATTAAGAGCCGATGGATTTTTAATGTTAAATTTTATATATGAAGAACCAATTTTTTATTTTTTAAGTCCCGGTCACCCCAATATTTGCTTTTTTGATTGCAGTTACTTCACTAAAATCGATTTACATAGATAGTGAAAGGTATATAAGATTCGTAGTTACTTCATTGTTCCAAATGATGTGAAAAAATTAGAGGTAGGCATGGCGTTTTGCCCACTGCCTCGAAGAACATGGACCGCTCATGCTGATTTTCAACAGCAACTCTTTTCACACTATGTCTGATCGATTGGCGTAATAAAATTTTCTGTAGCTGATCTAGTGCCTTGATTTTAACACTAACTCGGACGGATAAACGGACATCGCTCAATAGACTTGACTAAGCATAATAAGTTAGAATATATATACTTTTTGGGGTCGGAAATGGATATTGTAAAAATTACAAACGGAACGACAAACTTAGTTATACCCTTTTTCACTTTTTGTGGTGAAGGGTATAAAAAAAGAATGAAATATAGCCACTCTCTCCTAATAAAATTCACAAGCAATGATAGATATTTAAAGTATGTTCTGTAGTTTTATCTTAAAAATATACGTATTTAAAAATATTCCGCTTGTATAATTTTTAATTTTACCAAAATATTTATGTCATTTATCATAAAATAAAATTTTAATTAAATTTTTAAGGTTCTTTTGAAAGTATCAAATAAGGTTTATCCAAAACTTTGGATAATCTGCCTTGAAAATTCTACAAAATGAGCACATTCTATTAAGGTTAAATAAACATAAACAGGACTTTTTTGTTATTATTTTATTGCAGTCAATAACTGGTTGCAAAATTTAATATAAATGTTTATTTTCTTTTTTAAAAGAAATTGCAATTATTACACGCAGAATTTTTTATTTGTATTTGACGTTGATATTTTGTCTAAAAAATGAGAATATAGGAAGAAAAAGTGAAGATGAAAGGCCAATCTAAAATAAAGAATTATTGTCTCAATAATCGAATTCATAGAACAAACCAGGACTTTTTCATTCTCTGAACTCGTGTATATTTTGCGTTACATTAAGAACTTTGCGAATTTGTATATGAATTCTACTAGCATTTGCAAGTGCTAAAAAAGAAAAACGACATAACAAATGAAACTTTAATTGTTTCTTCTGTCTAGACGTACAAAAATTAAAAAAGCTAACGAATGAGTTGAAACAATAATGTTCCAAGGCTAAACTGCTGATTTATGTTGCTCGTGTGAATGGCTGTGAATAATAAAAGGCTAAATTATTTACCACTGTTTAGCTGTATAAATGACTTTTCTGCCCCTACTAATTGGAAATAAAATTTATTTTGCCAAATTTTAAAATGTATTTGAAAATTATAATTATTAATACAGAAGTTAAAACACAAAAAATTTCAAATTTAGAAAGGTCAGTTGTTGTTTGACTAAATTTTAAGAACTTAAAACAGGCGTTTCAGTTTCAAAATTTTGAAGTTGTGACTATGTTAATGTTATCATGTTTTATGCATTGGTATATTCCTTTTATGTATTTTTTTTATTTTAATCTCAATAGTTATTTGATTAACTGAAAAAAAATCACACAGAAGTCTATTGATAAAAAATGAATTTCTTTAGTTTCATCTAAACGCAAATATTTATAAAATAAATTTTGTTGTTAGTGCTTTTGAAAAGAGAATAATCAAAACTCGTGAATTAATGACAAAAAATTAACGGGTGACAAGAACACGTGGCATTTGCTTTCATGCTTCATCCTGATTGAAGTCGTAACAAATTCTTTGTGATAAAAAAATATCAAACCAAACATTTTTATCGTAGCATATAATCGAATAAATATTTAAAAAATATTTCCACTTTCAGCTAAAACGACAAAGAAAAGTAGAAAATAGCATAATAAAGTTTTAAGATTTCAGTCAAAAATACATTTGTTAGGTTAGGTTGAAGCGGGGAGAGGGTTTACAATATTGAGTGTCGGAAAACGTACGTTTAACTTTGGAAAACCCTGTGGTGTACTCTGCGGTGAAAGAATAACTGCATTTGTTATAGGCACGCAAAGTTCCTCCGTACCTTCCATTTAATCTGACATAGATGAATTATCAAAGGCTCTAATATCTTCATATTCTCCCCACATGCTCTTTATTCGCCATTTCTTGCTGGAATTACGCATTATAGTTGTACGAATAGCTATAAGGGGCCCATCAGAATATCCATCACCATGCTGAGTTGTATATGTAACTCAGACTTCCTACTCAGTTCTCATGGCTCTGAACTGCTTCGTGTTTACTTTTGTTTATTTCTTGCAGATCTCTGGCTTTGAATACCAGCTATTTCAACGTTCCCTGAGACTCAACTGATGTATAGTCTTTCATGGAGCCAGTAATAGTTATTTTAGGGACTCCGTGTTAGCGAAGACTTCTGTCTGAAAATCATTGTATTGTGTAGGAATTCGGAAGTATAATTTGCTTTCCGGTTCTGCTAAAAACAACCCCAGTTCTACTCTGCCTCCTAGCATCACATCGTATTTATACTCCTTGGGGATCTGCCCTAGTGTGCCCTTTAACCAGAAACATCTATCTGAAAGTAGCGTTTACCAATCAGCTCCCACTCTTATGAGAAGTGCTCGTTCGAAATTTTACACTGTAAAGCTTCAATCACATTGTAATGATCTGTTATCCGACTTGATCTATTGTCCCATCACCTGTAAGCATCTCACTGTGAGGACCGAATCGTAGTAAATACGAATTTTAATTGATTGAACGCAAACAATTGCCTCTAATACGTTAGACGGTGTGATTTCAATTGCACCAAATGTTCCGATACAAAACGTTTTTTAAAACCTTTGTGAAGTATTCACTTAAAATGTTTTATTTAAAAATTTACTCGATTAATCGATTCGTTTTCTCAAGAAAACACTAAGAAAACATTCTCATTTTTATAGATTATTTAAACGTTTTATAGTTTATTTATCATCTCTTGTGTAGTTTTTAATTTATTATTTAAGCACAAGGTCTTTTAATTTTATTATTTTATTTTGTCAATATTTCGCTACTCCCTTGTGTAGCATCATCAGGACAAAGAAATATTTATTTAAACACAAAAAAGCTTTTTTGTGTTTAAATAAATATTTCTTTGTCCTGATGATGCTACACAAGGGAGTAGCGAAATATTGACAAAATAAAATAATAAAATTAAAAGACCTTGTGCTTAAATAATAAATTAAAAAACTAAATAATTAAAAAGGTCAAATAAAAACTATATTAATATCATCTCTTGTGCTTTATTATTTCCTTAGCTGATGCTATAACATAAAAAATAGTTCAAGCCAATTGCATTTTTGTATCATTTGTTATGTTTTAAAACAAACACGTACACACAACCACGCACAGCAATTCCTAGTGCACACTTTCCTTAACTTCCCCTTGCACACTATAACGCATGTGATAAAACTAATATTTAGTATCTGTCTAAAGGTGGCCAAACGTAAAGGGGTGTCCATGTTATTATTGAAATATTTTTCAATATTTTTAACATAAATATTGAAGCACCATCAAAAGATCAAAAGAATCGGCGAACATTTTGTTGAAAGCGTTATCAAAAAAAATTAAAGTCGTTTTTGGTCTTGTGGCAAGAGTTTTGATTATTTAAGATTATGCATTCGGTCAATATACTTAATTTATTATACTTGAGTTTCTTTATTGACTGTGTGTATTTTATGGTCTACATAATGGCTCTAGTCATAATCTTATGTTATACACGTGCCCCAATGTACAAAAGTAAGTTCAAATTTGTTCAATCATTTCACGCTGATGAAGTGTTGGTGGGTGATGAAGTGAAATGATGTTAGATTTATTTTGCTTTTGTTTGAAGCAATGGCCGTGGCCTTGTTGAATTCTTATTGTTTGCACAAAAAAACAAAAAAAGAAGTCAAATAGTGAATGTGGGAAATTTGTTGTAATTTGTCAGAAAGGAAAACCAGGATCAAACCTTTATTTACTAAGCCTGTATAAAACATTTCTTAATTAAATCAATATTTATAATATTCAAAAGTACTATTTTAGATGTTAAGGAAAGCAGTTTTAAAATGATAAATTTTTGCTACATTACAGAAATATAAGCTTTAAAATATTTTTCGAAAATTGTAATCTATTCGATTATTAAGAAGGCTCTAGACCACGCGTCTGTTAAAAAAGAACTAATTACTGAAATTGCCGCTGCTATACAGCACCAGAAAATAGAAAGTACGCAAATATAGGCATCGATGGTTTGCTTGTACAAGTTCACATTCTGAACTGTAGGACTAGCGAGTTCTCAAACGATGTCATATTCGAAACAAACATTTTTGCTATAGGATATTATAAGCCTGCTTGACGTTCTTTGGTAAAGCGAGGAGCTTTAAAGCGAAAATAATCTATTGACCTTGTAACATCACCATAAACTTATCTAAACTGTCGCTGCATTTGTATGGTGGCCAAAAACCGAATAGGCAATGACTAGAAATTTAGTCACTACAGTCTACCGCCTAATATATGTCTCTATTATTGGGAACATAAAGTCTTGTCTCAGCTATACCTAAGGCGATATGCTGTTCGCATTCACAATAGAATTTTAGTGTTCTTATTCCTGATTTGTTATTTTGGGAAAACAGCATTTAATGGCTCTAAGCAGAAAAATAATATCACGAGAGCCAATATTTTCGGCTCGTATATCAAATGACCATTCTAATGCTTAAATACCTAACTATCTTTCAGGCTGAAGAATGTTTAAGGAGAAGGAGAATTTAATTGTTTTCGAAAAGCCAAACTGGGCTTAGGGCCTTTGATTTGCTTGAACTAATTTCCTGGGTGGCTCTTGATTGTGTAACATCTCCAAATGAACGTAACTTATGTTAGATTCCTTATTATAAGTGCCGTTAGTTATGAGCACGGAATTGTTTGGCCAACTTAGGTGCCTCTTGTAGATTTCTAGAACCGAAGCCCTTCTTTAGAATAGCTGCTATGCGAAGAAGATACTGGATCCTGACAGAGGTTTCTCATTATACCGGAAATTGAATTGAAATTATCCCTAACCGTATAGGGTCATAACATTTATTCGTTGGCTGGAAATATCACAATAATTTTTGTAGATGGCGATACTTTACCATTTGAATAGAGTAGAATTATTGACAAAAAAATTTAAAAAACCGTATTTCTTAACATCAAGCTTTAAATATGAATTTCTTTAATTTTTTATTTTTATAAGTTTCTATAGGCTTAAGGCCTGCTGGGTATGCATAGGTAGAACTATTTTAAAATGCCTTTTCGGCATTCAAAGTGTACGGACGTGTTCTTAGTTAGCTAAGAGTTTTGAATCAATATATTTTTTAATAAAAAATTAAAAAATAAATAGTATGTCAAATTAAAAGAAACAATTTTTGTATTCAACGGGCTTTTGCCGGTATTTGTGATGGCGATATGAAGACTTCGTGGCCAAATAATCCTTCACTAGTGGTTCTTATACTGTTAGTGGAGTAACCTAAAAATCAAAAAAAAAAAAAAAAAAAAAAAAAACAAATTTTTTCTTATGATTTTTTCTTTGTATTTATTGACCTCTAATTACTGATTTCTCAGTGAGTATATATTTCGTGATCTATCCTTTCTGCTGTTCTTTTAATCAACAATACAGTTATAACTCTGTTACTGTATTTATCGCCACTAATTGAAATACTTTCTTTGTCTGACTATTGTGCAATAAATCATGATAATTATTACTTTTAATAAATACAACGAAAACCGAAAACTTATCCTCAATATCTTCAGCACCTTATCGTCACTAAAATATCTGAATTTTAAAACTTATACATTAAAGAGAGAAACAAACGGCAAATGAATGTTCTATTTTCTTATCATATTTAAGACATCAACGTAAATTAAATGTATAAAAAATTAATAGGAAACCATATTATTATGCGACGTTGATTAACACAAGTTCAGGCAAATGCTCAAAATAAAAAAGATAAATGATAAGCAAAATATCACAAGGGCGGAAGGAGAAAACTCATACAAATCACTTTTGTGTGTGAATTCTAGAATAAGAAATAACTATTCCTATTATGAACTCAAAGAAAACACCCGCAAAATTTGCAAAAAAGAAAAACTCAATGATGCAAAAACAATCCCATTAACAGTAAAATATCAATGATGAGAAAATATCGTGTTGTTCTATTGTTCGTAGAATATTTTGATGAAAATATTAAGTAGATTTAAGTTAACTGGATATTACATGAACAGCAAGAATATATAAGTATGTATGTTTAGCTGCCGTTTAAACTTCTGTGGTGCTATGCTGCCTCGATGAGTTTTATTACTTGCATATTGACTTCGATTTACTTTCAGAAAGTAAAATTTATATCAAATTGTGGCTTTAATTTTAAAATTGTATTTAAAACTAACAACTCTAGAACTTTTGATACGCGAGACTGTAAAGTTGATGCAACATCATTTCCATTCTTTACGAGTACGTTGACATAAGATAATTTTGCACATAATTAATGCTAAATGCATTGTTGCACTTTTTTATTCCTTAGAGAAAACAAGTTTGAATATAAATAGAAATAAGATTTTTTTAAATATTTTTTTTTGCACCAAAACACGTTTTGAGTGTAAATATATGTTGCATATTTACAGAAAAAATTTCATTCCTTGAGACGAAACTTTTGTTTACTTATGTTTTATGATATTTTCAAATTTAACGTGATATGTAATGGGTTGTTTTATGCAGGACAAAATTTTTGTAATCAGTACTGCATAAATTTCAATCATCTTTATTGAAAAATTTTACGTTTGCAGTTGGAAATATAATAAAAAATCCTCTGAATGATACATCTAATGAATGACCTTTGCGAAGGAAGTAATAGTTTTAAAAATAATAGGCAAACTTTTTTTCAAAGTTTTAACTTACTTATGGTCTGCACCATACATGGGATTAATTAATTAGCTTTAGCATTACAAATACTTTTATTAATGGTAATGTTTTTAAGTTAAAAGGCTTCATTGATAATTAGTTAAAAACAAAGACATTATCATTGGTCTTTGCACATCTAATAAACACCTTAAAGTATGGTGGATCATAGAGTTAATAAGGCATTTTTAGCACTACAAGTTGGTGAAACGATAGTATTTTAACATTCATTGTGGACTCCGTGTTAATTTTTAAAAGAAACTATTGTAGTTAAAAGAAAGGAAAAACCTCTTTTGCGGAGAAATACATGTAATCATTTCCTCACCCTTTTAGTATTACAATATTCCCTTTTCCAACTTTAGCTTATAGCCTTTTGACTTCTTTTTTTAGTCCGGCTGTTAATATTGAGGCACGACTAGAAGTGATTGCAAGTTAGCTAAGCTTACATAGGTCTGGCGAAATATAATATAGAAACTGTGATACGTTACTAAAGAGCAACAAATTTAATCTTACGAAGCCATTAAAACATTTGATTCCTATCAATCGAAACTAAAACTGAATCACAACAATGATAGACTTAATATTTTGTTTACATATATGCTTTGCCTGCAACAAATTCGCTTTGGGATTAAATTTAGTTTATTTTAACGATTTGGAAACTTTATCAACATATTTTACTGTTTCTATTTTTTCTTGATTGGAAAAAAAAATATTGAAACCATAAGCGAATCGAAATATTTTCGAATAATAACATTTGGTAGAGCAGCAAGAAAAAAAAAGTGTAAAAAAGTTAATAAAAATTAAACAGATTTTAAATTTATTAACAGCTCCAAACAGAACAACTCATTTTTGAGTTTAAGTGGATGCAACATAAAAAATTATAATTATTGTTACCGAACATAAATTTTGGCCACATTAAATTGCACATTTTTATACAGAAAAATAAAAATGTTAATTCTTCACATAAGTCAGGAACTATAAAATTGCTTAAAAAAATAAATACTAATAAACTATGGGCTGGCAAGAGAAATAAAGTTATAAATAAAGTAAAAAGAAAATTAATTCTTTAAAAGAAAACATACAGTGTAATTTAAATAATGCAGCAAAAACGTAGAATGGATAAAAATTCAAGAAATATATGAACCTGGTATTTTTATTTGTATTTATTTAATAAAATATGAGTTTCTAATACAACATGACATTAAATCTTGTAAGTAGAAAAAAAAAATTTAATTAAAAATAATTAACAATATTGCATATAGTACTAAATAGTATTTAAAAATTTACATATAATATAAATATTCGTTTGTGTGTGTAAGGAATTTAATTAAACAAATTGAACAGACCCAGTAAAAAATATATGGATTAATCCATTATCGAGCAATAAGAAGTAATGACTTGTTCATCCGTTTGGAGTAATAAGCGAGCTATCGAAACTATTTTTTGTTTTTTTTTGTTTATGCCTCGCTTATTACTCCAAATGGATCAATGGGGGATGTATCAGTTCGTTGCTTCACAGGGAGCCCAGAAATAATAGATATGGCACCAGGTGAATACTTTCGTTGTGGTTTAGAAAAAGCACTGATGATGCACGGCCAATACATATCACCTGATGTAAATGCCGAACTATTGATTAATATAATTGTGGATGGAATGCCGCTTTATTAAAGCTCATCAAAGTCATTACGGTTTGTGGGAGAACACATCAAATTAAAGAATAAAAATTTTCCCAATTGATTCTTTGAAGGAATTAAATTAGGCACAACAGCTGATTAAAACAGAGCCTGATTCAGAAATGGTAAGACTGAGTTTGTTTTTAATGCAATCAGTTAAACAAGAATTCATAATTCTTTGTTTTTTATTTTAATTTATTTCAGATTTCGTACATTAAACTGCGGTTTGACAAAATCAAAATTGAAAAAGCAATACGCAAAATGATCGGCGAAATATGCTGGTCAAATTAAATTGGGATGGATCAAAACAAACAATTACAAATTGTTTAACTTTTTTTATTTCGGTAATAGCTGAATTTTTGATATCATGTCTTAAATAATATATTACATGTTATTTTTTCTTTCAAGGTGGCATTTCTTAAATGTAAAGCAACTGTTTACCAACAGACCTACTTGACAAAAACTACGACCTCGTCGAATGCAAAAAAAAGCAACATTAAAAAGTTTTTTTAAATAAATGAATATTTTCTTGTTTTTGTAAAAATAAAAAAAATTGTATTTTATATGGATGTTTACTCCCTTTATGCTCTTTTAGGAGACAGAAACGATTACTCCCTCTGTCGTCATTTTCAAGATCAAAGAGAAAGCTATTTATCGGATAAAACAGAATGCTTGTCCGTTATTCTGCTTAGCAATATTTCTGGAAAAAATTACTGGTTTTGAAGCCCACTACTAAAATATTCAAATTAATTTTGAAATTCAGTCATCAACTCACGCAAGTTATAGATCAGTTTTTTGTGTTCAGCTATGAGACTCATTTTTAACCTACGGGCTTGCTAAGAAACAAAATTGACACATCTGGATTGAAACCAACTCACAACAGATCTTACATATTACCTTACATTTAGAAAATGAACCGTTTAGTGAGGCTAGTATTATTTTAACAAAAATGAACCCGAAGGTCACGTTACGGTTGATGGAGATCATTATCGCATGTTAATCAATGACTTTTTTTTAAATAAGAATGACATTGATCTGGGCAGGATATAGCAGCATTTTGCTACGTGTCTCAAGGCAACTGAAAACTTTGAATTATTATGTCGATATGTTGGTTTCAAGAAATGGACATGCCATTGGCAGCTTGAAGGCCAACATTGTTCATGTTATATGTGATATGAGATTAGCAATTTTCAAAAAGTGGCCTAAAATTGGACTGCACACTACCATTCAAGGAGAACAGCTGAAGTGGCCAAACGTCTTAATCTTTTTCAAATTTTAATTCTATACATCGATCTTTGGATTATACATTTTTTTATTAATGTTACTGTTTTTTTTTTTGTTATTTTTACAATTTTAAATTTTTCGGAATAAAAAGAGTTTCTTGTAAACCGTTACGCAAGAACAACAAATGTACGCAACCCTATCAAGCTTAATAAATGGTTATTTTCACTTTTTACAAATATAGCTTAAATGAACAGAATATAAAAGCTGCTTGTTGCTAAAGGAAATGAATTCCTATTAGAAGATAACAGCAGCTTACATGTTTAAGTAAGACAGGGAAATTGGAAAGATAATAAAATCAACGGTTATGTAGCCACGTGGAAGAGTTGAAGAAGGCGCATGTATTTTTGAACAGTAAACGCGATAATAAGAATAACTGTATTGTAAATCGTGGTCAAAACAACAGTGTGTCACAGAGGAGATCGTGAGTTTGAAGCTGCACAGAGCCAGTTCTAATTATAGACTGGATTGCTTCGTCTGTTAAAGGTGCATGTTTGCTATACAATACATCAGAGAAAAAGAGCAAAAAACAGAGACCTCATTGAATATTGTGCTTCTTCCCTAAATTTTAAATAAACTGAATAATAACCTTAAGTATGATTTGGAATTTTAATACATTGCTTAAAAAATAGCTCCTTATTAAGTAAACATATTTTTTAAATGTAATTATTATTAGAATTACAAATTTCATATGGTTTGTATTCGGAGTAGTTTTCGTTTTGTTCCACAGTGTAACTGCTGTATATATATTTTTTAATTATACTAACCTATATGCTCTGTAAAGTATTCCTAAAAAAACATTTAAATATTTAATGAGTAAATCGCTTCCATATCTCTATATACGATTTGCTACTCCTTCCTCATCAAACATATAAAAAACTCAAAAATTAAATTTATGTTTTGTGTGTGGTCTTAAATTTAATATTCTTTGAATGCTGTAAAATGTTTACGACCGTTGTTTAAAAAACACTTTAATAAAGTTCTTGAATAATTTAATGTTGTTAATAAAGAAAATATAAACGTTGAAATTAATAAAAGTTTCAAAAGGGCATAATGCAAATTAAGCCCAAAATTTCTTGCAAATATTTCTGCCATTTCATATATGGAATAAGCCAAGTGAACTTTAGACAAACCTGAGAAAGATTTTGTTTTCTAGCTATAAATGTCTCCGCAACCAAAAGCGAAAATTGCAGCCAAAAGGCAAAGTTAATTGAACATGACAGATTTAATAATTTAAATGAGAAAAATCTTGTTAGAAAGTTTGCAAATGCAAAATAGGAAATACTTGGATATTGACCATCTCATATTAAATTAAAAAAAAAAATCAATCAACAATCAGATACACTGAACCAAATTATGTAGCTTATTAGATCATGTTTCCTTAATCTGTCATGTGATATAATTTTACTAAAACGCCGCCTTTTGACTCTACTTTGTCATTTAAATATAGTCACCTATCACGAGAATCAGTCAACTCTTTTAAATTCTGCCAGCTTCAGAATTAATAAGCAGAACCTTCATAAATACATATCATAAGAATCTGTGTGTAAAAAAAGATTTATACAATAACCAAATCTTAACGTTATTTAACCATTCACTTGGTGTTTCTCTTCATTGTCTAAATGTCTTACATACGAGTACATGTGGGCTTTATTCTGTATGAGACTAATATACCGCTGTGTACAGTCGTTATGTATTCAATAGGCTTGTTATCTTAATGTTTATTTTCATTTTCTACTATTATATCACCTCTTTAAGTGATAAAAATTAATTACGTGCTCATTTGATACAGTGATTAAATATAGACAATTGAATTAATGTGCTGTTAATTAAAACATAAGGTAGGGTCATTAGCATTTATTTTAGGATAAAGAAAAATTGATAAAATTGTATATTTTGGTTATATTTTCCATAAAAATATTCTAATTATACTTCTCTTGTATTGTATTTAAGTATAAAAAATATCACTTGTTTCTTGACTCGTTAGGAGATCTTAGGTAAGATGAACTTTATGAACAAATAATAGAGGTAAATCATGAATATGTGAATATCTTCTACGCTACTTACATCCCGTTCAGACGTACGCTTTAAATGCGCAATTAAAAAATTTGCGCAATTGAGCCCTTAATTGAGCTCAATTTACCATATAAAAATTAAATTACTAAATTCAGCAATTATTACTTAATTGCATCACTAATTGAATAAATTATGATATGCAACCCTTGCCAACAAGTGTGTTTACTGGGAAATATGTTTATAAAATTGACAAGCCGTAAGTAAAAATATAAACAAACAATTGAAAAGAAAATGGCAAGCAAAGCTGAATAATACAAAATTTATAACAAATTAAAATTATTATTTATTTTATTATAATTTAACAAATGTCTTTTTTAAATAGCAAAAAAATTAATGAGGTTGGAGAATCATTAAAAAATAACTCTTCTGATCATCATTGTAGGTGCAAGTGACTTCCCAATAAACAGATTCGAGGTTCTGTTAGTTAAAAACTTTTATTGATATAAAAAAATTATTGCGATTTCACTTACCAACTTCCACAATATCCTTTGATTGTGTTCTTATTTTATATTTAAAAAAGCTGCAGCGGTTATTGTCTTAAATTTAGCGGAACTATTAAATTCTTTTGTTTTATTTTTTTTAACGCAGATAGTTTAGATTTAAAACTTGTTCGCACTAGCTGCAGCAGTTCAATTTTTCTATTGTAAACTACCACAATTTTATTAAAACCAATTTTTATACATTTTGTAACTTTATGAGCAAAATACTTTAGCGATTACAATAAAAAAAATGTTTATTTTTCAGCTGTCAAATTAAATAAGCTAAATTGAGCATATGTGAACACCAAATTAAATTGCGCTATTAAAACTAAATTAACTTAATTAGGAAAACATGTCTGGATCAAGATGTTAATGGTAATTAATTAGACCTCTCTCATTTTTTTACTTCAACTGGTTGGTTCAACAGATAATATTTATAGCGTACATTACGCTTAAGGGTAAAGAGAGCTTAAGTGATTCATATAATCACCTCAATTCTGCTTCTGATCAAATTTGTTCCAATTTTTCTTTAACAATTAATACAAAAGTAATTAAAAATTTTTTCTAAATAAAATAAAAAATTAAAAAAAAACGAATCAACTTAAGCCTAATATAAATTGTTAATTTTATTATATAATAAAGGAATTCAAGTAATGCTAGGAACACAACTGGGACGAACGACGTCCAACACACCGAATACGTCGTCAAAAATTCGTTGTGTAAATTCGTCGTATGAAACACAATAACGACCAAAAACACAGTTGTTATAATTTTTGAAGTTGTTTACATTTTGTAAGCTAAGGTGACCATCAAAAAAATAATATTGAAAAAGTTATACCTTAGAAAAAACACAACTAAAAATATTTTTATTTAACTTATAATCTGCACGCTTATTATAGATGCTGCAAAATTAAAATACATAAATTTTTTAAGTAAAATAACTTTATTTATTAAAATACTTCGAATCTAAAATCAAACATGGTCACTTTGTACTGATTTGTTTGTCGTTCGCCGGCGTAAGAAGTAGAAATAATTCTATTGCATAGTTCGCCGCGTATGATGAATTTCGTCCTACGTCATGACTGTGTGCGTTTTCATATATACAAATGTGTTTCATTTTTGACGACGAATATTCGCGACCAAAAATTCGTCGTTCGTCCCAGTTGTGTTCCTAGCATAATTATAAATTTTAAGTTCAATTTAATATTATTTTTAATTTTTTGAAAGCTTTTGTGGAATTTTGACTGAAGCGAAAAACATTATTTAAAAGTTAACAATAATTTTTTCTTTCTAAAATAACCATATACTCGTATTCATTTATTTTTAACTTACATAAGTGAAAACTTCCTATATAAACTACAAACCGTTAATGTTAAACTTTTTTGAGCGCAATAATGTGCTTTTATATAATACATATCAATCAAGCTAAATTCTTTAATGTATATTAAAAGCTTAAGAATTTTTAAACGACCATCGAAACCATCAACAATTTTCTTGTTTTATTAACTTACATTAAAGTGAAAACCAAAATCTTTCAGTAAAAATTGATAAGTTCTGTAAAGACTTGATGCTAATTTAATTCTTAGCGGAACAATTCTATTAATTACAAAATCATGTTTAAATTTCCATAGATAAAACATAAACATGATATTTTATTATAAAAATAAAAGTAAAAATAAAACCATTGATAATATAATTAAAATGTTTTCAATTCTTCGACTTTAACTTTTAAACACAAGAATTATTTTACTTAAAGCTCATGAATTATTTCTTTGCCTTTACTTTTTATGCTCTTTTAAGATGCCGTCAAGATGCATCGAATTCTTTCGACATGCTGAGCAATGTATTAAGTGATTTTCATTTCAAATCATTTGAGTGTGTCAACAAGGCGGCGGCAGGCAAACTATTTCTTGGGTAAAAGCTTTCACTCTACGTGCATAAGTAAACAATAGTTACTCCAGCTGCCTTGGGCTGGGAGTTGACAGGTGATTTGGTTAAAACACTCATTATTATGTGTCGATTCATGTTAAATCAATTAGTAATCAAGTCAAAGAAAAGCAAATTAAATCATAAGATGATCAATTCTTGACATGTTAAAAAAAGACATAAAATAGAATTTTTAAGAAATATAAAGCCGATTTTTACTGCTATGAAAGTTGTACAAATGTGATGATGTGCGATGTGTGACTGTGATGAAGTGGTTAGGCAAGTGGTTATTGGTGTTATTTGATGGTTAAGATATTTGTATTACTCTATCTAAAACTATCTAAGCTCTGAGAGAAATTTTGTTGTATAAACATTCTCCTTTAGTTTTTCTTTTTATTGTTCGTTATAAGAAACTAAAACAACTCACATCGTGTTGTCCAAATTAGTCATACTAAGGTATTTCTATTACATTCTTCAATATATTATTTGATAGGTTTTAGATGTTTTCAGGTTAATTTTTTTGTAGATTTGAAGAATTACGAGAAATTCATAAAAATTAAATAAAAACTTTTATTATTTTTAATCTTTTAATTTTTAAATTCATGCAGTCGTCAAGCCTATTTAAAAAAAAAAAAAAAAAAAAAAAAACAAAAAAAAAAAAACAGAAAACAACAAACATAATATTTTAAGTATTATATCAGTTTATCACCAATAGCCAGTATTTTTCTTACTGCGTAAAGATTTGGACTTATTCATTTTCAACACAAAGTTATATCTATATAATTTTTAATAAGTCTAATTTTGAGAAACACAAAATACTTTTAAAATAACTTTTTTGCTGTTTCAAATACATTAAATTGTACGTAACCAGTCTTTTTAACTAGGCTTAAGTTAAGACAATGGTTACTGTCAAATGACCTATTATATCGGCAATTAGGACAATGATTAGCATTCTAGTACTTATGCTACCAAATTATCCAGCTTTACTTTAAAAATCACTCATCAATTCCAGGAAGTTACAGACGACAACTTAATTTAACGCGCTCATAATCACCAATCTGAATAAACCAGTGATGCAATTGTAGATAGATTTCATACCAAAAACTCTGTGAATTACGCAATAACACCAATACGTTGAAGGCATGTGCGTACTAAAGAAATCAGTTCGACGAAATGATAGTGTGGAATAAGATCAAGTTAATCGATTCGTCGTCGGTCACATGAGTGCATAAAAATCCTGGACTACACCGGTAAAGGATTCAGCGATGTAGGATTTAAAGTCACGAGACAATTATTTAAAACTGTCTTTCGTTGATTCGGCTTCAGGACATTTGGTATATACATAATTCAATGTTCTGTAACAAAATTGTTTTTAGCAATTAGCCAGCCTACTTTTTTATTTACGGGGCTTGTTAATAAGGACTGAAACCAATCCACGGCAGACCTTACACTTGCCATTACATCCAGAAAAGTGCACCGTTTGGTATTTCATACACAATGATGACAGCGTTGGATCATATCCAATGATTTTTTGTTTACACATATGGATAGCTTTGATCTGGGTGAGAGATGTGGTTTAATAGGAATGACCTTCGCGCCATACGCAATCATCGACTTTTTCGTATCAGAAAATGCTTTTAGGAAATGTAACTGTCAAATGGCTTCCAAGGTCGTGAAATTTGACACGATTATATCGTGTGGAGCTAATTGAGATCACTACCTTTTGTTGATAAACCAGCAAAAATTGACGCAAAGACATTGACATACAGTCAGAAAAGCTCAAAAAGGTGAGCAAAAATTTTACATCCAGAATTTGCTATTGCTATTGCATAAGTTAATGATAAATTTTTAGTAAGACTTTCGTTCATTTCGTTTTTATACCCTTAACCACAGGTGAAAAAATGGTATGAGTTTGTCATTCCGTGTGAAATTTCTACAATATTAATTTCCGACCCTATAAAGTATATATATTCTGAGTTCTTATGCTTAGCGAAGTCGAGTGTCCGTCTGTCTGTTTTTCCATCCGTGTTCGGGTTCAAATCAACTTTGCCAAGATACCTGATGAGCTAAAGAAATTTTAAATACCCCAATCGAACAAACAAAGTTTCGAAAGAGTTGCTATAAGACATCAAAATCGGTCCATGTCCTTCGAGGCAGTGGGCAAAACACCACGCCTGCCTTTATTTCTTTCATATCATTTGGAACCATGAATTAACCCCAATTAAAAAATTAATAAATATAAGGGGCGTAGAGACTTAAAAATAAAAAAAAAGCATCAAGTGAAAAAATTGGCGTGCGCCCATATTTTACGAGTTATGGGCCTCTGAACATTTCATATAAGAGTATGATTGTGCAGTGTACCAATTTTTGATAATATCAATATGGGTATTATTTAAAAGCTTTTGAGGAGATATTAAAGGAAATACTAAATTTTTTTAAGAATGCTAAACCCATTAAGATGACATTTTATTCAAAATTTTGTATACAGTGAAAGCTCCCGTGGGTGGACACCGACCGTCAGAGCAAATGTGTCCGTTGTAGAGAGGTGTCCGTCTACGGGATAGTTGATTGGAAATTGTCGGCATTCACTGCAATGAAATATTCTGTTATGTATTGATATGTAAGTGAAACAAATTTGAATGCATACTCGGAAATCGAAGAGACTGAAGAAATTGTCCGCTCAGTCCCGCTTGCGGGAGGTGTCCGCAAGTAGAGTTTTCACTGTAGTATATAATATTTTTCTTATTTTTTAAATTTCTGTCACAACAATATTTCTTTTTTGTTTAGAGTTAATTTACTAAACTAGATTTACATATATGGTGAAGGGTATATAAGATTCAGCATAGCCGAATATAGCACTCTTTATTCTTTATTTCTAATTTTATTAAGCTAAATCAGGAATACTTACACATTAGCATCATCAACATTTTTTATATCTATCTGCCTTAACTATAGGCAAATTAAACCACCATTTTAAATACCTAATATTTTTTTCTATCTTATCTCCCCAATCGTTGATAAAAAATTGACATAATAAATTGTGATTTTTTTAAAGACATTAAAACTATTACTACTTGTCCTTTAATCCAACTCATTTACAATATTACAAATCACTTAAAATATAAAACGTGCCTCCAACATTAGTGCTGAAAAATCACTTCAACAAAACTCAATGAACAGAAGAACATGATGCAAATCATTGTCATTATATTGTGCATCTCATCGTCAAAACTTACTGAAAGAAAAAGAAAAAGGAAAATCAAAAGCAGCAAATTAACTCGTGCACACAAATTTTTATTAAAAGCAACAAAATCAATATCAAGTAAGTCCATTTTTTATGTTCTTTAAGGCAAGAAAGATCAGCAACAGCGTCATTGTTGTCATATCCATTGTTTAGGCATCATCAACATTGAATTATTACAAATATCGACAGATCACAGAAGTTTCTTTGTTAACGATGATCATGCTGTTTTACAGACAATTTTGTGAATTTGATTAAAAGCAAACTAACATCACTGGTAACGATCACAAAAAATGCAACCGACAGCAGAAATAACAACTCAAGTTGACAGATGAAGTCAGTTGGATTTTATTTAAAAATTCCATATCAATTATGCCTTACGATACTGCTTTACATACAAGTTGCCACTACGTTCACTTAAAAAAATTCACAAGAAAAGCTTTAAAAAATTTTGTTATATTAAAAGCAGATGAAGACTATTCGACATGACTTAACTGATTGGTTGTTGCACAGTTCAAGTTAATATACTTACATAAATATTAAAAACAAAAAATACATTGCGACTCTTTAACTAAACTTTTGTTAAAAAGAAGAATTCCGTTTAGCGTTGCACTTACATTGGATTTTCTCATGTGGTCGTACATTTACATGAGAATGTGTATATTTATTTTTACATTTGATATATTAAAAATGCAAATATTATTCATTTTTGTTAGGATGTCAAAGATTATAAGAGATTTCAAGACATTTTGTTATTATTTAGAATTTAAGAATTCAAAAAATTTTAAACAGAAATATATTCACAGTGAGGTTTAAGGTGACATAAAGTTTGTTTCAATAAACAAGTGAAACAGATAATTCCACAGAAACTCTTAGAAAAGCTGTGTAAAATATATGGGCCTTAATCTGAATAAAATATCTCGGGTCTTTTTTAGTACTTAAATAACATAATTAAATTTATAAAATATTTCTACATATTTTTGTAAATATTACAAGCCCTAGAGAGTTTAAAAGAAGGAAAAAAGACTATTCTTAACCATTAGAAAAAATTGAGTTCCTGTGACTTATTAAAAATCATAACAATTTTGCAGACAGGTTAAAATAAAGTATTTCAAATAGTAATAAACAAATTAATCTTTAATGTATTTTCAAATAATGCAGAAGTAGATGCAGTGGTAGATGGAATGACTGATTATTAATTTAAAAGCTGATCATCTTATATATTTCATAAATCTTTTTGTAAATTTGTTTGTTTGTGTGTGTTTGTTCGTGACTCAATCACGGCTAAACGATTGAACCGATTTTAATGAAATTCAAAGCAAGGGTAGATATTTGTCCTCATTGTAAAATAGAGTACTTCTATTTTGAAATAGTGGACAAGGAGGTCCTTGGTTAATCGATTTTGATAACAAAAGAAATATATCTGTGCCCAGAGCTAGGACCTAGATGAGAGACAAAGGGAAAAAGGGCATTTACGTCTATAACGACTGCAATAAAATTTAATGAAAAATAAGGTACTGGAAGATAAGCCAAATGTATGACCAAAAAAAAAAATCACTATATTGAAGAAAACAGTTTTTTCCTTCTTAAATACTTATTTAGAAATTTAAGATCCTATTCATTATAAAAGGTAAGATATCCAAATTTCTTATATTTCAAATCATCACTCGTTATAACACATGTCATTACTGCTTGAGGAAACGTTCGTAAAAATTGTGTTTGCCTTATTTTATTTTATTCAGATTTCTTGATTATTTTTTTTTATATTTTTTTCTACGCCGCCTTAATAAAATTATAGTTCCAAAGATTTGTTCTCCTTTCACTCCCAGTCTTTTATTTTTCCTTTAGTACCAGCTGAATTGTCATTCGCTTTGTATTCGTTTTAGAACTGTTTAATTTTCATATCTTTGTTCTCTGGTAGATGGACCCCAACCACCATTAAAAATTATTAAATTTGTGTAAAATGAGACTCTGAAAAATCAGACCCTTTAAGGTATTGATTAAAGTTACAAATATCACTTTACTTTGTGCTTGTTTCTTTGTTTTTTCGTCTAGAAAGTCCACAGAGTTCACTATTGTGTGTATCCTAGCTTTGCTACGAAATTCTTTTTGCAAAGTTTTGATTTCAATAAAATTTCTTGGGTCCTTTTTTCCTTTTTTTTGTTTGTTATCATTTGTGCACTTCGTATTGATAAACATTTTGTTCCGTTAATTGCTTTTTTTTTCTTTCAATATTGGGTAGACCAGATTTATTATTGATGGTTTAATCTCAAGCTCCGCTTTATTTCTAATAACAATTGCCAACAAAGATTTTGTCTTAGAGACGTTGTCGAGTAAAGTTACATGTATTGGTCTTGCTGATTCGAATCTCTTCAACGATTGTTTCGTTGTCACAACTAAATATATGAATGTGACAATAAAACATTCGAAAACTGAACCGAGTACATTTGATGGACTACATTTTATAACGTAAGTGGATATATTGGATATATATTGCACGATTCAAATTTATATAAAATACACATTCACAGTCCTCTTCTATATTGACACTGAAGTAGAACTTGTTTGAAACAAGAATTCACTTAAATCCATGGGCAAAATTTTAAACAAGAAATTTTTAATTGGTCTCAGATTAGGAAAACGCTGAAGAATTTGCAATTTCCACAGCAATTCAGTTAGTGGAAATAAAAATTTGAACATTATTTAGCAAATATAAGAGCTGAAAATTTTATTCGGTTTTTGTGAAAAAAAAATTGTTTTGTTGACCAGTGTAATAAGTTAAGATCTCTCTAGTCAACCAGGATAATAAGAAAAAAGGGACATAGAGTTAGAAAATGAGCAGTTTTTAGTCATGCTTACGTCAAAAAATTTTTTTGGAGCAAAAGCATGTACTGTTACAGGGAAAATACCATGGATCTTGTTTGACCAAACCATTATTTTTCTGCTGTTGTCAGTACCTCATTTATTTGAAAAGTACGGACGGTTTGATTTAAATAATGTTTAGGATGAAATCAGTTTGGTGGAATAAATAGAAGCGTATTTATGATGTCTTTAAAATTTCAAACTTCTTTATCTATGATGTACATATGTATGTATGTACTTATGTATTTTAGTTGAAATTCTACGGCTAAAGTTTTTGACGTTTACTTATCTTTCTATAATTTTCTTTGATATGGCAACTTTGCAAGTTTTTGATTGAGAAAGAAGACTTTAGTTTAGTTATTTATTAGTACTTCTTTTTTTTTAGCTGACAGAAAAAATTTAGCTTACTTTGGTACGTTTATTCTAAGAATCTTGTTTGTTAAAAAGGTTTCCTTATGCATCAGCTGCATGCATATTTGTAACTGTTTAGCATGAAGTAAATTGCGTAGGTAATATTAAACAAGTTGTAAATGATTAATTATTTAAAATGTTGATGGACATGATGTTGTAGTCGGTATGTTTTCTTGAATTCTCCATTTAAATATCCCGTTTGGTTTAATAAATAAAAACACAACAAAAACTAGATTGTTAATGTTGTCTCCTTTTATTAAAAGTTGCTTGTTATATTTAAACTTTTAATAGAGTTAATGACGTTAAACATTCTTTTTTTTTCTTCTCTGTAGATAATTATTTTTTTTTATCATTAAGTATCATAAAGAAATACTAAGTTCTTGCTTCCAGTTTAAAATTAATTATTATATTTCCTTAAATTATTTCCAGGTTGTTATTCTTAATTAATTATTGCTAACAGTTTTTATAAAAGCATGTTTGACGATTTCATTTTTATAAATAATTTTTAGAAGATGCAATCAGTAAAGATAAGAGGGTAAAGCTTA
This sequence comes from Gymnosoma rotundatum, assembly GCA_916610165.2. NCBI lineage: Eukaryota > Metazoa > Arthropoda > Insecta > Diptera > Tachinidae > Gymnosoma > Gymnosoma rotundatum. Next base: position 119,321,509 of record OU744337.1, on the reverse strand, counting down.
CGTTTAAGGTTATCGTTGTTGCTTTTTTAATATTGACGCTTTACTTACGGTCAGTCATACGCACAAAGGTGCTCGAGATATCTTAGTCTGAGGAAAACATTAGCAAGTTATTTTCTAACTCTTACACGTTGTTTAATTCTTTTTTGTCATTTTATTTTACATACATATTTTAATGCACGAAAGCTCATGTATTCGCAGAAAAAGTTAAAAAACGGGTGGCTAAAGCGGTGGCATGGATTTTATGTCGCACGATTTGACAACGTCGTAAGGTCCATGGACATTGTGTCGTTTTTAGCGTGGACATAGTGTCACTTATGAAAGTGTCATAATGTCCGCACTTAAAACAATAACAGCTTCGCTCAAGAAGTTTTTCCTGCATAGACGCCATTCAGTCGGGCAAAAAGATTTGCTCCTCTATAGGTAATCAACACCGGCTTCGCTTACCAAAAATTTTCTCCATACCCAGTTTATAAAAAAGTTGAATTTTTCTTTCATAGAATTTCATAGGGTATATCCGAGCACGTTAGGATTCTACGTTAATGGGCATTATGTCGCTCCGTAATATATGTATTGTTGGACTTTATGACATATCACTACCAAAGCTTGTTTTAGCGCTTAGGCACAAATATTTGAAGACAAATAACAACGTGATAAAGTTAATATTTATACTTCAAGATCTTTTATATAGCCGAGAGTTCTAGAACGCTTACCTGGAACATCATTTTATCTCATTAATTTGTAGTTACAAGATTCCTTTATTTAAAGTTATAAATAATCTGGCCCTAAAGCAACTCAAAAGCGAAAATTTTTTTTAATAAATTACACTAAATACCACTTGATAGTTTCAGTTAGAATAAATTTTAGTTATTTTTATTATATCCTTCACCACAAAAAGTGAAAAAGGGTATAACTAAGTTTGTCATTCCCTGTGTAATTTCTACAATAACCAATTCCGACCCCATAAAGTATATATATTCTGACTTTTTACGCATAGCGAAATCGATTGAGCGATGTCCATCTGTCCGGACAACTTGACGCAAACTTGACTTCACAAAAAAATAATTATGTTAATCGATCAGACATAGTGTCGAAAGAAGTGCTCTTGGAAATCAGCATTATCAGTCCGTGTCCTTCGAGGCATCAGGCAAAAAATCACGACTACCTCTAATTTTCTGATGTCATTTGGAACAAAAAAGTAACTCCAATAAAAAAAATTAATACATGAGGCGATAGAGAATTAAAAAATAAGAAAAAAGCATCAAGTGAAAAATTAAAAGCCGATGTCATTTTTATGTAAAATTATTTTTTAATTCTCTGTCACCCCAATATTTGTATTTTTGATTAGAGTTACATCACTAAACTAGATTTATATAGATGGTTAAGGGTATAGAAGATTCGGCCCAGCCGAATATAGCACTATTACTTATTTTTTTTTAAATTCTTGTTGCATACAAAATAAATTTTTAGCTAAGCTATTGCAATAAATAACAGAAACACCTTGCAAAAAATTGAAAACCATCCACAAAAGATTCCCTTATAACAAAAACTGTAATATTCGTTAAGGTTTATATTTTCAAAACTTTCTTTTTCTCTCAATTCGCTGTTTTCTATGCATTTAATTGAAGTCATATTTTTTTTGATAATACTCATACTTTAATAGTATTTTCGAGAAAACAGGAAAAAAATCCTCTTTCGTGTAGCTGCTTAAGGCTTCAAGTAGGCATTTAGTTAAATTACTGTGTGCTGCCAGAGCTTAAATAATGAATTGAGTAATAAACATTGTTGGATGGAAAGGGCTCAAGGAGTGGAAGGATATAAAAATAAAACAATATATGTGGCTTGTTAGCTACAACAAATTTTATTTATTTATTAATACATATATATACATACAGAGTAAAACCTTTTTTGGATTCGTTTAATTTTTAAAATGCTGAAAACCATTTAGTTTTAAGCAAAATCTTCTGCAGGATTTTTTTTTCAACCCACAAATCTTCTTATACATGTAATTCCTTAGGATTTTCATATTAAATATTTCATTTTTGTTTAGATTTATTTTTTTATAGTTTATGCTTATGAGTACACTCAAAAAATTTTAACATTAACTGCCGTTTATTTAGGAAGTTTTCAGTAAAGTTAAAAATAAATGAAAATGTTGTTGTAAAAAAAAAGAAATTTTTATTTAACTTTTTTTGTCTGTTGTTAGAAAAGCTAACGACAAAAAAATACTGATTTTCGGTGCAGTCAAAATTATCAATTAATTGTTACCTTGTTTCAGTAAAAATTAAATACTTCATTAAAAAAAAAGTTCGTCAGTAGAAAAGCACTATTTTACAGTAGCTTTAGAATTTAATATAAAAAAATATTAACTGTTGGAAAATATATCAGTTAAAAATAAAAATTGGAACAAAATAATTTACAGAGGAATAACATCAAAAATATGTTGGTAAGCATTTTACACAGAATTTTAAATTTGCAATATTGAACAAATAATGTTCCCTTTTTATAGATACAGAATAAAGAAAATAAATTCTGTGGTTTTCATAATATAAAAGATTTTATGTTATTTAAATTGTTGAATTACAGGCATATCCCTTATTTACTAACACAACATCACAACTCCAAATTTAAAATTTTGGTGTTAATCATAAAGAATTGTTTGGCATTTACGTTTTTAGAGAGTAAGTCGTTATTTCATTTCATGTTTGGATATTTTTTTTGGCAATAGGAAGCACACATTTGAGTTATGGAGTAAAGTTAATAACGTGAAGTTCATATCGCTTTCTTAAATATCGTCATTCGTTTTGTGACTGTATATACAATGTATGAAAAAGGTGATCTTTTTAAAATGTGTCGACTTTTTGCATATAAAGTAAAACTCGGTTTTCTTTTCTTAAATAACGGCACATTTTAGTTTATAACACAGTTGTGGATATAACGTCATAATTCAAAGATCCACATTGTTTGTCAAAAATATCCCCTTTATTATTTAGTAAGTAGTTTTCTTCAATCGATTTTATTTCTGAGTCTAAACAATTGTAGATGGTGAGAACAAGTCAAAAATTCAACCGCGATTATCTCGAAATGATTTGTTTTTGAGTTATGGCGTTCTGTTTATAAATAAGCGGTATTTACCAATATTTAGTATTGGTTGCACATATATAAACAATTTTTAAATGTAAATTATTTTTTTTAGCATAGAGTAATCTTGAAATCCGTAAATTTTTAAGTAAGAACAAAAATGTTAAGCAAATCAAAAAGAAGAAGAAAAATAGCATTTGTGTATTTAAATAAAATAAGCAATTAATAAATAAATAAAGACATTGTAATGTTTTAAATAAATAAAAAATCTGTAGTTTTTATTGTTTTGGTAGGTTATTTTTAGAGGGTTGGAATAAAAGAAAAAAGCTGTTAATTTTACTGTTTTAGTAGGTTAAATTTTATAAATTAAAATACATACAGAAACAGTTATTTTTAATGTTTTGGTAGGTTACATTTTGTTAGTTGAAATAAATGAAAAAACAGTACTTTTTACTTTTCTGGTAGGTTATTTTCGTGCGTTGGAATAAAAGAAAAATTAGTTGTTTTTACATATTTTGTTGGTTATAAAATCAACATTCAATAACAATTGAAAATTACATTTAATTTAAATGAAATGTAAGTGGACCGTTTTTTAAATGAAAAAGTAGTTGTTAGAAGTGTTTTTTCATTTAAATTTACCTACATAATACTTTGAGTGTATTTTTCTTGCATGGCTCAGGTGAGTTTGCAGTTATCTCCTGCTGTCTGAATTTTTAATAACAAGTTGTTAAAACGGACATCATATTATTTTGCAATTATTTTATAAATTTCCGTTGCAACATTAAATATAACGGCTGAGCGCAAGTTTTATAAATTTAATCAATTTTCTTACATAGTTTTATAGCAGATAAATCAATATTTAAATTCGTATTTATAAACAAAAAACATAGACTGGTTTAAAGTATACTCAACAATTCTTAAATTACATTAAATCATGGACATGTCGTTCATGGATATTTATCTATTTATCATTTCATCTGCATTGTTCACTTGCAACTTTTACAGATTATTGAATTGTTCTACACTTTATTTAGCAAAGATTTTTCTGTGTTTTGTTTAGAAAAAATAACTATTGCTTTATACAATGATTGCACAAATAGAAAACATATTCAAGTAATCAATAGAAATTCTACTCAGTAGCACGGCGAATCTAGAGCTGGTGACCAGGGTTCCCATATTTTTTCTAGTCGTATCCCCAATTAGATAAATCTTATCCCCACAATTCCCCAAAAAACAATTTTAGTTGTCCTAAAAAAGCCCCACTACAAATAATTTTATTTATTATACCCTTCACCACAAAAACTGGAAAAAGGTACATATATCTAAGTTTGTCATTTCATTTGTTAATTCTACAATATTCATTTCCGAGCTCATAAAGTATATCATATATTAAATTAATTGGATTCATATATTCTGACTTCTTATGCATAGCGAAGTCAATTGAGTGATGTCCATCTGTTTTCCGTATTAGTGTTTTATCAAGTTTGCCGAGGCATTAGATCAGCTAGAGAAAAATTAATTGTGTCAATCGGTCAGACATAGTGTCGGAAGATGTGCTGTTGGAAATTAGCATGATCGTTCTATGTCCGAGGCAGCAGGCAAAACACCACGCGTACTTCGGAGTTTTTTATGTCACTTGGAACAATAAAGTAACTGCAATCGAAAAAAAATATATGTGGCGATAGTGAATTAAAAAATAAGAAAAAAAAAACTAAATGAAAGAAATGGCGCTCACCCATATTTTACGGAGCTCTGAAATTTTAAAATTGTGTAAAATATCAATACGGGTATCATTTTTAGGCATTTAAAGAGATCTTTAAGGAAATACTAAATTTGTTTTTTTAAATGCTTAACCCATGAAGAGCCGATGGAACTTTTATATAAAATTATATATATGCAATATTTAGATTTACATAGATGGTGAAGGGTATATAAGATTCGGCATAGCCGAATGTAGTACTCTTACTTGTTTTGTATTATATTTGCACAAGATATATGGATTTAGTTCATTTACAAAGGCGAAAAGTTTTGAATCAAAATGATCCATTACGTTATGTAAAACAATTTTTTGGTCCATAGTTTGTTGTTAAACATTTGAAGCATTTCCAAAATTATATTTTATTACTTTTGAAATGTGTATTAATTTTAAATAAAGATTTGGGCAGTAAGTGTTGCATTATATTTCTTATTCTGGTTTGCATTTCAATCATAGTCAGTACTGTAAAAAAGCCCAATCCAATTTTTAAATTTACGGAGAGACTTAACTGTCATAATTTTTAACAATTTTGTTTCGATAAAGTATTGGGTATTTTTTTCAAACATGCCTCATTGTTTGTCCAAGACACCCCATTTAATATATAATTGATGAAAGTTGTCTTAACTAGATTTTTAATTATATATCAATCATTTTACTATTGCTTCAATTGCAATTATCTCAAAATAAGCTTTTCTGACTTACGACATTCTACTACTAAATGAGCGAAATGATTTAGCTTAGAATTAAATTCGTTGCTTAATTCAAGACGTCAATGGTGAACAGATTTCAACTTTTTTTATTTTTACTTACAAAACACTTTAAATGTCGTATATTCTAACAAAAAAACAATTACCATATAAACCATAAATGAAATTGGATAAAATCTATATAAACAAAAACAAATGTATGAAATATATGCCAGAGATTCTTAACAGGCTGTGGAGAATGAAATGTTAAACTTTGAACTGGTCTTACATAATATTTTTATTATTTCTGAAGTCATAGGCACAAGGAAAAATAGTTTAAAAATTGATCAATAAATATTATAATTCAAATAGAAAATTTAGTTTTTACACATTCTTCTATTTGTCTGAATTTAAATATTATGTGAATTCTTCATTCTTTTAAGTTTAATTTTGGTTGTAAGAATTTGTTTTAATTAAATTTATTCAAAAGCTTGAAATATCCTCTTCAACCCCTGATTGAAAGAATAACGTATGTTACACTTTGCGCGAAATCAATTTTTTTATGCAAATTGGTTCTAAATCCACTAATTCAACAGATGACTGAACTCAGTTTTTCATTTTGTGCCAACTGAAAATAGTTAATTTAACTGAGTACACACAGTACTAGAACCATCAGAATTCAGTCAACTCTTATTTCAGCAGCAAAACGAACACAAAGCGGCTGTCTTTTCAGCTTGAAATATAGTTCGTTATATATTTATTTTAAGTCACAAATCCTATTTTAAATTAAGTATCACTGTCTAATATATTTCATTGTTTATATCGCATCCATGGTTAAACCACAATCAGCTAAACATTACGGACAGGCACACGAGTATGTAAAATGTTTAGTTGCAATATATCTGTGCTATTTTATTATTTTTAAACTACTCGACTTGAACTAGAACCAAGGAACTAAAAAAGTAGAGCAATAGTTACATGCTTAACAATGGAAGGTGAAAAGAAAAAATAAAAAGACCACGTCGTAGGAAGCAGAAAAAAGACACAGGAATTAAAAAGGAAAAAAACGGAAGCTTTTTCAAAATCAGAAAAAGCTATTAAACTAACAACAAAACAACGACAACCAACAGTTGTTACAGAAAAACGAAAAAAGACAAAACTAAAACTCTAGTTCAAATTAGAATTTATATGTATACAATGAGATAACACTGTTTTAAACGCAGATACAGACATGCACGTAAACAGGTTGAAAAGTTATTTTTAAAAGGGTTTTCTTTTCTTTAAGATTTAAATTAATTTTACAATGGAAGCACAATCACGTTTCAATGAAATAAATCAACTTCTTTAGAGAACAAAAAACGTAACAAATGGTAATTTTAAAATTTAAACAAACAAAAAAAAAGTTTACTCTTGTATTAAAATCTGAAAAAGGATAAAAAAGATATTTTCTAATACCTTTTTCAAGCACGTTTTATATGAAAAAAATATATATATATACGAGGGCTGCTATATATATATATATATATTTCTGGCCTGTCAACACTGAGTGCTGCCAAGTGCAATCTGACATTTCCATTGGAAAGTTTGTCATTTTTAAGCATAATCGTACTCAAAACGTTTTGACGTACGACCATTATTTGTGTTGTTTACAGTGACTTGAAAAAAAATTATATAGAAAAAAATGAAATTAATTCGTGAACATTTTCGCGCTATCATTTTTCACAACTTTCGACGTGGATTATTACGACAAGAATGCATTGATGAACTTAAATCTTTGTATGGCGATGAAGCACCATCCTATAGCACTGTGAAAAAATGGTATAATGAATTTAATCGTGGCCGAAGCTCGCTCAAAGACGAATTTCGTGAAGGTCGTCCAAAAACGGCTGTTGTGCCAGAGAACATTGATGCCGTGCGTGAACTCATAATGCAAGATCGACATGCGACATACCGAGAGATAGAGACATCCTTGGACATTTCTTCCACCAGTATACGTTCGATACTGCATGAACACCTGGCCGTAAAAAAGGTTTGTTCTCGTTGGATCCCGCACAATTTGAAAGTCGCTCAAAAAAAGGCTCGTGTCGATTGGTGCAAAGAAATGTTGCAAAAATACGATTGCGGTGCTTCAAAAGACGTTTATAAGATCGTCACAGGTGCCGAATTATGGACCTATACGTATGAGCCCGAAACGAAATAACAATCGACCGTGTGGGTCTTCAAAGACGAGCAAAATCCAACGAAAGTTGTTCGTGGAAGAAGCACTTCGAAGCAAATGGTCGCCTGTTTCTTCGGCAAAACTGGTCATGTGGCGACTTTTGAGTGGAACACTACAATTTTTTTGCCTGAAGTCATCGGAGAAATTCGAAAAACCAACGAGAGAAGACGAATCATTGTTCACCATGACAATGCGAGCTCTCACACATCGGCTCAAACCAGAGCGTTTTTTACTGGCCAAAACGTCGAATTAATGGGTCATCCGCCATACAGCCCTGACTTTGCACCTAATGACTTCTTCTTGTTTCCGCACATCAAGAAAAAAATGCGTGGTCAACGATTTTCGTCGCCAGAAGAAGCTGTTGAAGTGTTCAAAAACCATGTTTTAGAGGTGTCTCAATCGGAGTGGAAAAAGTGCTTCGACAACTGGTTTGAGCGCATGCAAAATTGTATAAATCATGCTGGAGAATACTTTGAAAAACAATAAAACCATTTTTGATTATAAATATTCGCATTTTCACTATTAGGCCAGAAATATATAGAGCAGCCCTCGTATATCGTAACTAAGTATGTATGTAAGTATATAAAAACTTCAACTTTTTCATGCAAAAATCAATTTTATTTGACACAAATTTACTGAAATGACTTTATCCGAAAACCCATATAAAATTACGCTTAAAATAATTTCAATGTTGTTTTTCCTTCATCACATATTTACCAAAATCTTGTCTTAACATAAATATCCTCTGCTTTTTGTTTGCATTTGAACTGATTTAAAAAGCAATAATATGATTAATCTTTTTTTATTTTTCTTGTAATTCTTTATTTATTTCTGATGACCCTTTTACAATATTAAAAGTTAAGATTTAAGTTTTTGTTTTTCAAATTGCTTGCATTCTTACTAAAGAATTTCTTTAGTACAAATCCAACAAAGTCAAAAATAAATGAAAGGATTTGTACACTTAATGATATATAACCTCAAGTACTAAACTTACTAAAAGAAACAGTGTTATGTCGAAATATTATGAAGTATAAAAAATATATTTTTTTCAAACAAAATCTTTTTTATGCTTAAAAGCATCGCAACTATTTTTATACCCTTCAAAACAAAGATTTAAAAAAAGGCTATATCTAAGATTGTCATTCCAAGTGTAATTTCTACAATATCCATTTTCGACCCAATAAAGTATATATTCTGACTCTTATGCATAGCGGAGTCGATTGAGCGCCTGTCACAAAAAAAAAAGATATGTTAGTCAGTCAGATATAGTGTCAAAAGGAGTGTTATTGAAATCAGCATGAGCGTGGCAGTAGCCAAAACACCACGCGTACCTCTAATTTTCCCATATCATTTCGAGCAATAAAGTAACTCCAATGAAAAAATATAGGGGGCTATAGAGAACTAGAGATTCCGAGTTATGGGAATCTGAAATTTTCAAATTTTTTTAAATATTAATATGAGTATAATTTTAAAGCTTTTGAAGAGATCTTAAAGAAAGTACTAAAATTTAAAAAAAAATGCCTAACCTAATTAATTCCGATGTCCTTTTTATGTAAATTTTTATTTTATTTTTTAAGGTCACCCCAATATTTACTTTTTTGATTGGAGTTTTTTTTTTTACTAAACTAGGTTTATATAGATGGTGAGGGGTATATAAGATTCGGCATAGCCGAATATAGCACTTTTACTTTATTTATAACATGCAAAATTGATAATCTCTAATAGAAAAAATTTTAACCGCTGGTTCCTCCAATTTGCTTTTACGCAAAAAGTTGTTAGAAATGTTAATCTTCATTAATTGTGCTTTTTTTTCAAATATTTCGTGATATTTTCATGAAATATTTACTGCCATATTCATAAAAAATAAAAAATTTTATTAGAAATTTTTTAAAACAACACTTTTTTCCCAATATTTTATTTCTATTACGCACAAAGACTTAAATGTATTTTTTTGTCATCCTAAAAATTTATCTAATTTCAAGAAAATAAATTTTGATTAGTTCATGAAATTAACATTTATTTTTATGTTATTGGTTTTCAAAATTTTCTTTTTCAAACTTTTATTTAAAAAATAAAAAAAATTAAGATATCAAATTTGTTTAATACAGGGTATCCACCGGAAATGTATAATACTTTGTTTGTTTATAATTTTTTACTGAATTGAAGAGAATGGGTCTTATATTGATAAATGTTTTATTTAATGTCGGCAATTATTTATGTAATACTACGTCAGATAAATGTCCATCTCTAGCAGCATCACAAATGCGAACCCTTTTGAGCATATTCTTCATTACATTCTCACATATTTCACGCGGTATTTTTTTAATTTCATTACGAATATTTTGTTTCATATTTGCAATTATAATCAAATTTACTTATTATTGTGGAAATACATTGTAAATAAATAAAATGAGAACTAACAAAATATATGCCATTAAAATTTATTTTATTTGTTTTCAAAAATTTTTTACAAACTTTCGTTTCTTAAAAAAACAACAATTATGATTTTTTTTTTAATTTTAATAATACAATTTTGAACATTTTGCGTTTTCTGCTTATAAATAACACAAAATTCCCCTAAGAAGATTATTGATGGTGTTCGTTGGAGAATTGGGATCATTGACACAGTTCCCAAAAAAATGGAATCATCCAAAAATATATATCAAGTAGTTAATACTAGGACATCTATGCTCTAATTTTGTATAATGTATCTATGACTTTAAGACCAGTATCCAGCGTCCTAATTTTGTAACTGATTGTATTAAACCTCTTGCAATCCTTGTATTTATTCTATGTACTTTTTCTTGTCATACTTTGGCGCTAACGTGAGGTCAAAGTAGATGCATATTTTTATACAGTTTATTAAACAAACTTATTCTTGAATTTACACGACACGTGTTTTATTTAAACAATTTCTGTACTTTAACACTGTGTCATTCACCCAACACTGATTACAACCGAATCATTTTTAAATAATCAGGCATGTTCTAAATTCTACATAATATTTTCACTTAAAATTTTTCAATGCATTGTTGCTGTAAAATGTTTTTTTTTTTTACAAAAACAATGCCTTGAAAAATTTGAAGTAAAAATTTCGTGTGGAATTCAGACAATGCCTAAATATTTGGCAATTAAATTTCATAAACTAAATTTTATTATATTCATCGATTTTAAGAAATTTCAAAAAAAGAAGCATTTTAGTTTATAAAACACAATTTTTAGCAATTTCTATTTTCTTTTCTATATTTTTTAAATAATTTTTCGAGAATTAAGGAAATGAAAACTGTATTTCTTCTATAAATTAAATAAAACTTGAAGAACAGCATGATTCACTATGCTTTATGCAGAACATGTCTAAAAATAAAAAAAAAAAAAAATTTTTTTTCTCCATATTTAAACAACACAATGCTGTTAGGACAACCAGCGACTAATTTACAACAATAAAAAGTTTTAGACAAACAATAGTTACAAAAATCTTTTTTAAACTTTTAAGACTTAGACATATTAAAACTGTTTTTTTTGTGCCTTTTTAACTGATTTATCTTGAGTTATTACAACTTTTCATAGAATATTTTTTATTGCTGGTAGTGGGTGTATAGTTGGCAGGAAAAATAGATGGGAATTTTTCCTTGTGTTAAGCTGGTTATCAATTATGAAAAGCAAAAGCAAAAAGAATTAAGAGACGGGGTTGGGTTTTCATTTGTATTAAATATTTTTCTATTATTTAAGAACTTGTCAAAGGTCACAGCTGGTGTAAATTTGTTGCCACTAACTGTTACACTTGCTTCAAGGGATAAATTAACAACAAAGTTAGTAAGATGAAAGTCTAAATATTTTTCGAAAATACCAGAAGAATAAAATAACATATTACGTTAGAAACAGCACAGCATTTCAGTTTTCTTGTTTTATTTTAACTTATTGTTTGTTTTATTTTTTTTACAAACATGATAAACAGTATAAGAGTTTGTTGCTGCCTTTAGAAGTCACATGTGTTATTGACAAACATTTCTTTTTGTTTCCTCCCTCATCGATAAATTCTTTATCATAAATTTTTTCCTTTAGCAATTGCTAGGAATTTTTCATATTTTCTTTCGATAAATAAATGGTATAACTTATTTTTCAATGTTAGCATGCCATCTATCTGTTTGCAAACTGAACGTGAATGTTTGTTGAATAGAAAACCAACACGTAATCTACCAAGAAACATTTCATAATTTATGATGTTTTTTTTTTACAATTTTTAGTTTGTTTGGCTACTTTTTGTTCTCCCGTTGATGTACGTTTGTATGTATATATGTTTAATACCGTAAAAGTAATATTTTTGATAAATGTTGGGGATTGTTGAGTTCGATGTTGGCGCTATTTGATTTTTAGTAGGAAACCATCTGTTAGTAATATTTTATTTTTCTTAAATAAAAACATGTTTGGCCTCAAGTTTGAACGCGCGTTTCTTTTTTCTAAAAGTTCAAAGTTTGTTATTGCCATCATTGTATAGCACGGGAAATTAAAACAACAAAAAAAGTATTAACAAGCTATCTGAAAGCCTTTTCTCTTCATAAAGAGAAAAATTTTAGTTCTTCAAGTTTATAATTTAATTTTAAACTTAAATATCTTTTTTGGTGAAAAACTTTAGAGCAGAAAACTATTGGTAATAAACGTAATATTGCAACTATCGTTTTTAAAGTAGTAGTTAACCTTCATACAAATGTTAGTAAGGAATTCTGAGATCAAATTTTGCAAGTTACGCGAACTGTACTATAAGGCCTCGGAAAACGTTCTCTGTTTGTGTCTTGTTTTAAGGTCTCGCAGAGCAAAATTCCTTAAAGGGCTGCGCTTTTCTTAGGGGACGTGAATAATCTATCACTTATAAGGACTATAGGCTTAATGTGTAATTTGAAGCTTGCTCGGTGAACATAAAGGCTTAAAAAAAGATGCTATGGGTCCGGGTACTTCATTTTATGATAAGAAAAGAATAAAATAGAAAAATAATAGCTTATGTATGATTTTCATTGAAACAGGTTGGAAGCCGACAACCAATTTTTTTTGCTCAAGTGTAAAACACGAGTTCATGTGAAAACGCATCAAAATTAGATTTTTTTACTTATGCAATTTAATATGGACACTGATTATTTTCGCGCAACTATTGCAATTTTTAATTGTGTGTATTGTCTGTTAATCTTAATAAAAAAATAAATAAATAAAGAACTTTGAAAACATTGAAACTTTTTCCTACTGAATAATTATGTTAAAGAGTTTGGAATCACTTTTTTACCGACTTAAAAAAATGTATCAGGTTATCAATTCGTCTGAATGTTTTTTATGTTAGCGCCTGCAGAACTCAGTCAATTCTGAACTGATTTTGAAAATTTTTGGTAATTCTATAGATTATGGTTACAGATTGGTCCCGTTTTGAAAACAGTTCATAAATATTAAAAACTAAAGGGGCTGTCCCCATACAAAATACATGTTTTTCACGTTTATTATGAACCGTAAAGGGCACCACTTTAAAATTAAAAAAAAAACTGCGTATCACCCATTAAAACTTCGAATGAAAAAAGTAATACATATATAAATCTAAAAATTAAAGGGTGTCCCCATAGGTGACGTAGGCCTATCTTTTGAACCGTTATAAACAAGAGCTCGAAAATTGGACAGAATGTCAATTACTATGAACGTTAAAAAAACAAGTATAAACATTTAAAATTATAAATTAAAGGGTGCCCCATTATTTTATTTAATTTGATGTACATGGACATACCTTTGAACAGTTGTAGATAGACGCTTGAAATTTAAAACGAACCTGTAGTGCCAACTTCGCAATAACAACAAGAATAAGATTTGAAAATAAAAGGGTGTCCCAATAGTTGATGCAATATAATGTATGTTGCCGAAATTTTGAACCGTTGTAAATTACGAGGTACCCGTACTGCCAAGTCCGCTATAATAAAAAGTTTATAATTTAAGTTTAGAAATTAAAGGGAGTTCCAAAAGTAAATGTTATTTGACCTATATGGTCGTAAATTTTGAGGCGTTGCATTCAAATACTTGAAAATTAAATAGAATTCCCACTACTTTGTATGGTATAATAAGAAGTATATATATTTTAAATTATAAATTAACGGGTTCTACAATAGTTGATTTCATCTGATGTATATGGCCGAACTGATGAATCGTTATATACAGACGGTTGAAATGTAAAAAGAACCTGATTGATAAGTTTACTATATCAGCAAGTACATAATTTGAATTTGGAAATTAAAGGGTGGCCCTATAGTTGCTTTAATTTGATGTATATCAAACTGTTGAACAGTTGAACAAGTATAAAGTTTGGAGGTGGAATATAATACTCCTAAACCCTTATAGACAGGCAGATGAAATCAATTTTGATTTTGGTTGTTTTGCAAGAATTATTTTTTAATTTGCTGTTAATTTGAAATCTTAAGACTGTTTCATTTAACTCATTTGGATAAATATCTTACTGGTCCAAGGGTTCAACCGATTATATGATTTATAACTTAAAAGCATGCAAAGTATATTGTGCTCTTAATTCATACGGAGATTTTTTCCGCCTAAAATATAACTTCAGTGACCGCACTATAAATGTTTTAAAGGGTGGCAATAAGTTCATCAAATAAAGAGTCTATACTTCGGAGCAGACTAAAATTGAAAAAATACTCTATGCACATTACAAACCAATAAACAATGAACTACCAGGATTTCCGTATTGCATGATGTGGTGCATCTGTGCAAACAAAAGAGAACCGGAAAAAAGAAAAGTAAATCAAAACAAAGGAAAGGAACACGTGACTACTTTAACATGCATCTTGTAATCAAAATTAAAAAACAAAAAATCTACTAACAAGTGACCATTTTGATTCAGGTCTTGATGCATGTAGTAGTGGTTGTTTTAAAAAATAAGATATGTTTTTGCCAAAATAATTGCCGATAAGATTTTAATGGTGATAGCACTCCAAATCACAGCATCTCTATCCAAGTAATTTGAAAGCATTTAGTACAATGGAAATTTATAAGCCATAAAAAAATCCATGCTAAGTACAATTTAAAAGTTTGTAAATTTTTATATTTGTTTTGTTTTTGATTGCAACGAAATGTTATTTAGTCGTAATTAATTAAAACAGCTTTAGTTCGGCACTTATTTTGCAAATCTATTGTTCATTTATATTACAAAGATTTGATTTGGATTAATTTTGTTTAAAGATAAAATTTTAATTTAGTAATTCCTTTGAACGTTAACTTAAAAATAATAATGAGTTTTAAGGTGTTTTTTTTTTATTCTGCAATATAGTCTTCTGAAAATTAGCATTTAAATAAACAGCGCTGTGAGAATCGAAAATGTTTAACTAAAGCAAATTAAGAACATCCCAAGAAGAAACTAATATAAAATAATTTAATTTCTATGCCGCAAAAATTTTCGACACATCGGCCATTCATCCGTTTACGTTCATTTGTTTGCAAAGCGGTTATATTTTGATTATCACAATTTTGTCGGTAATCAACTGCAACTGGTATATTTTTTAATAAGTCTGCTTTTCAGCTCTTCTTTAAAACCACACGTCTTCCAAATTCAGGAGGTTTAAGCCCTGCAAGCTTATATGACATTACATTTTTCTTCTTTTACCTTTCTACTGTAACTTAACATGTCTTGATATTTATTTGTCTAGACAATGCCCTTGGCATTAAAAGGATAATAAAATAACTCTTAATTTGTTATTTCTGTTTTTGTATCGATGATCAATGGAATAAAATTTGCATGAGTCTTGATCTCGATCTTGGTAACTAACCAGTGCTTATTACTAATTTTATTCACTTAATCACAGTCTTTTGGAAACTAAGAACAACCATACTTTGAGTAAATTTAAGATCAGGCCCATGAAAATTCACGTAAATTGTGGAACATATTTTAATTTAAATTATAGCAAATAAACAATAAAATCCCTGCGCAAATTTATTATCTCTGCCCATTACGATTAAAAAGTAATTTAAGTAAATATCACGTTACTATCGGGATACCTTTCATTTCAATTTTTTTTTGCTTTTTTTTCCTATAGCGGTTATAGCAGTAGATCCTCTGTACACTTTTTAAGCGTCTCATAAAGGTGTGTTTTGCCAATCAAGCCGGACGTGAGGCCTAAAGGATAGATAACAAAAAGAAAAAAAATATAGTGAATTTTCAAAGCTTTTGCTTGAGATTTTTCGTTTTAGGACACTGTTATAAGCAGGAAAGTAAGGTAAAATACATACGTTTTTATTGATGTTTTTTTAATCTTGTTCATATTATAAAAATCATTATATCTCTAAATCATTTTTTTTAAGTTATACACATGTCGTTAAAAAAGTATTTTTTGTTAAATTTTTTAAAAAAAAAAGTGAAAAGGTTTTTTAGAGCGATCTCTATTTACTTGTATAAAACCCACAAAAAAATGTTATTACCTTTTCTTCATGCTTCCACCTGTACTTAATGCTGAAGAGGATTCAGATTCGGAAGAGTTTTCCGAAGAATTAAATGAAGAAGGACCATGACACTCATTATCATCTAAGTGCAAAGGAAAAGTACTTTTAAATAAATAATTTAATTGTAACCATTTTAAATAAAATTTACCGTTACATCCATAAATGAATTAATTTTTGATAAATAAAATACTATAAAGTAACAAATTACATAAACATCGTTTAAATAATGTTTTTGGGAAATTGGAAAAAAAAAATTAAAAACTTTTTAAAAATTAAAATTTTTATTCACAGGGACATTTTTGGGGCTGGGATTGGAAAAATACCTCCCCCTGCCTACATAAATTAATTTCTATGGCGACAATATAATTACATTACCATTTTAAATAATATTTTATTTCACCGCCCACAAAAAGGGGTGGGGCAAAAATAACATTTAAAAATCTCTTAAGTCCAACTTTAAGTTTTTAAACATTCCTTGACAATAAAAGTTGTAATTGCTAAACAAAATGACTTGAAAATTAAAAAAACTTGCATTTTTCAGAGGAAGGATTAGTTCTTCTACGGGAAAATTTTTCTACCTTGGTCTGATTTTTGTTATTTTAAAGCTTAACATCCTATGACTATAGCAGATTTTTCTGCCAAGTTTAATTAATCTACGTGCACTCAGCAAGCATCCAATATACACTTATAAAAAGGAATGTCCGGCTAAATGGGCTGAACACCCCTCTGTGCGTCTGCCTGTAACGGTGCCTTGGGACCTTTACCTAAATTAAGTGTTAGTGTATAAATAAAAGCATTTGTTCGTAAGAACTCTTATTGTTTTTGTCTTTCCTTTAATTGACTTGCGAAATAAAGGCAATGAATTATCATCTTAATAATTGAATACCAGGTTTAAAGATGACTATATTTTTGATCGCCATTCGAGTAACTATACTGCCATTCCATTGTTTTCATGGTCCTTTGAAGTTTTATTTTATATCCATAAACTTTTTTATTGTATTTAACATATACACACACATATTCTAATAACATATATAGTCTATTTGTCGACCGCATTATGCAGCATTTTATTTATATATTATTATTGTGCAATCACAAATATGCACCCATGTCCTCTACGGATTTACATCAGTAAACAAACAACATAAAGAACAACTTAATTTTTGTATATTTTATATTTACTAACGGCATTTGTTGCTGCTATTGTTCTATTTTTTAAAAGTATTTAAATAAATGTTCACATACCAGCACATATGCAACTTATAAATACAGAGTATGTCCTTGTTATCCTTTAAATAAAATATATTTCACATTGTTATCTGTTGCCATATTTTGTCATTTACAAGTTTTCTGTATTCAACACGCCTTCAGATTTTTTGAAAAAGAAATTAAGAAGAGCAGCAGGAATAACATTATTATGGAATAATATAAACATAATATATAAATAATGAACCAAGGCGTATGTAAACTATAACAAGAAGAACTACAAGTTACGAGAAAAAAAAAAATAAAAATATGTAAATATAAAATTTTAAAAACAACAATATATGTAGATGATAGCAGAGTGTAGTAAGTCAGGATAGACGAATTTGAAAAACTTACAAAATAAATAAAATGAAATATATACAGATAGTGATCCATTGTTGAATTAGACTAATTCCCATAATACGAAAAGGAAAAGGAGAGGTTAAATTTTAATTTTATTACGGTATATAACTGAAGCACTTAAAGATCTAGCAATGAAAACTATGAAATTTGTAGCTGTATCGTAAAATTTCAATAGCTTATGTAGGATATTCGAATTAAAATATAAATATATGTTGAATATGGTATTATAATCATGTAAACAACATTACAATCTTTTGTTTATTATTTTATGTATGGATCAGCAACACAATGGCACCATGTAAAGGAAGTGTTCGTTTAAAATCTGGATGCCGTGCATTTTGAATTGAATTATTTTTGCATTAGTTCCCAAAAAATGAAGTAGTAATGGAACTAGTTCTTTATGTTAAAAGAGACTACAGTACTAATTGTACTCATTACTTCCTACAATAATTAATGTAATCGATTCTCAGTAATTGATTATAAAAGTCTCATGCCTCGTTAAAATCATTAAGTTTGCAATCTAATTGGGAAGTACTTCGGCCAAAAATGCTTAATTCCACACTCGACTACCTTTTCAAAAATTTTTTGCTGGGATGCGACAAATCACAAAAGTATTAAAACACATGTCTAAGTAAAATTTATATCAAGGAAATGCAAACAAAAAATTATCAAGATATATTTTGATATTTTTGTTTAATATCTTTAAGCTTCATAAATAGCCGACAAAAAATTAGCCTTATGCAGAAGAAAAAGAAAAATAAAGTCATTCGTTCGGTACTGTTGTTTTATTTAAACTCTGATTTTTGTCTTTATGTTTTGAGTTCATTTTCTAATATTGAAAATTAGAACATAAAAAAATTTTCTAAGATCTGGAAAAAGAAATCTAGTTATAGATGGCGAATAGAACGTGGTTTTCCTGTCAGCACTTAAGTTAATCTTAAGTTAATCTGCTGAATATTAAAAATAATCAGGAAACCATTATTTACTGTAAACAAAGTTTAATAGCGAGATGATTTTCAAAAACTTGTAACCTTATTTTCTAAAAAAAATTTTTTGAAAGGAAATTTTAAAAATTGAAATTTGTTTTTGTTTGTATTACAATTTTTACAACTTTTGGTATCGACTCGCTACGATGAACGAGGATTACAAAAAGTGCAAAATTATTACAATTTTTCATCAAGACAAGAAAATATATAGAATACAAATTAAGTTAATAGGAAGTGATGCACTCTGCCAAAAAAAAAATTGTTTTGTTAAGAGTGTTGCTAACGGGCTTAAAGAGACTTATTTAGGTAAGAACTCCCTCAATGATTTAAAAATTACACAAATTTTTAGTAAAATAAAGTTATACCGTAAAGTTTCAATAATAATAATTTGCTCTTTTCATATACATTTTTACAAAAGCTGCTTCATTTTTTATATTATCAACATTAACAGGTTTTCATTTCTTATATTAAGCAATTCGAATTCCCAAAACTTTAATGAATCTGTATTTTTGACGAACTGTTCTCTTTAATGACGTAAAATAAATAATTGTTCATAAGTTTTAAAAATGTATTTATAACAATTTATTTTCGAAAGAAAACATTAATTATCTTTGCATAATGTTTTTTTTTAATTATCCTTACCTATTAATAAAAAATAAACAAAAAAAAATTTTTTTTTATATACTCGTATTCTTTTTGTTTTGCAAAACTTTGGCAAGTGTTATTTATAAAACTTTTAAATATTAGAAATAACACATACAATGTCCTTTTATAATGCTAGAATGATATGCATTGACGCCGAAAACTCTGTTACGGCTCTTGAATAACACCGACTTAAAAAAAAGAAGGTGGTTTTACAATTCGGCTAAATGTTGCTTTTTTATGTTTGTGTCTCCAGAAGCCAGTCATTTCTGATCCGATTTTAAAAGTTTTTGGTAATATGATAGATTATGCTTACAGGTCGGTCCCGTTTTAAAAACAACTCATAATCTTAAAAATTAAAGGGTGTCCCCATACAACATACATATTTTTTACGTGTATTATGAATTGTAAAATTGAAAATGACTGCGTATTACTATAGTTCCCAAAAACAAAAAATTATATAAAAATAAATCTAAAAATTAAAGGGTGATGTAAGTTCAGTTATATCGGCTTATCTTTTGAACCGTTACAGACATACGGTTGAAATGTACACAGAACCTGATTGCTAAATATACTACAACAGCAAGTATATAATTTTAATTTGGAAATTAAAGAGTGACCCTATAGTTACTGCAATATTGCTAAACTATTGAACAGTTAAAAAAGTATAAAGTTTGGAGATATAAGCGTGTCCCAATAGTTAATGTAACCTAATTTATGTGGCCACACACTTGAGCTGTTATAAGCAGCCAGATGAAATCTGTTTCGAAGTCGATTTTTTTCGCAAGAATTATTTTCGTTCATGTTTCTTAATTCTTCTTCAAAAAGCAAAAACTGCTGTATACATTCACCTTTTATTAATTTTTGTAATATTTCGTTAAGTGCCACTCATTACTCTTTATTTAAAAAGTGGATGTAGCCATCCAAAGAAACTGTATTACATGATAAGGATAAAGAAAAGCATAATGCTATTGACTGAATTTTTTAGTAATCAAACAGCATCTATGAATAATATTGAATGAAATTCATGCAAAATTTTGATTTACTTTAAATTTTAAACTCTTCACCTTCAACTCAGGAGAAAAATTGTATATCTGAGATTAAAATTTCGTTTGTAATTTCGAACCCGTATTGAGTTCTTTTGCATAGCAAAGTCGATTGAGCGATGTACGTCTGTCCGTCCGTGTTCGTATTGAAATCAACTTTGCCACGGCATTAGATGAGCTAGGGGAAATATAAATAAGCCAATCATTCAAACATAGTTTCTAAAATTTTGCTATTAAAAATCAGCAAAATCCGTACATGTCCTTCGGGGAAGCTGGAAAACCACTACGCCTACCTCTAATTTTTCCATATCATTTGGAACAAATCTAGTTCAGTGACGTAACTATAATCAAAACAACAAATATAAGGAGCGACAAAGAATTAAAAAATAAAAAAAAAAAAAAATAGAAAAATTGGCGCTCGCCCATATCTTCCGAGTTATGGCCTTCTGACTCTTTATAGAAAACCTCAATTGTGCACCACAATTTTTAAGATATCAATATGGGTATTATTTCAATGCTTTTTAAGAGATCTTTTAGGAAATACTAAAATGTTCGAAAAAAAAAAAAAATCCTTAACCCATTAGGAACCGGTGATAATTTCATGTAAAATTATATGTAGTACTTAATTTTTTATGGGGGAATGAATACCTATAGAACTTTTTATGAAAATTTGATTAATCATTAGATGAGAAAAAAAGAGAAATTCATAATTCTTTTATCATTGAACTTTATAACCCTGATAATTAATATATTTTTTAGTTTATATAACCTAATATTTGTTTTTAAATATAAAAAAAATATTATACATAGAAAATTTAAAGTATTCTTGCGAAGTGTATTCGCAGTCAATTGGGCTTAATTTAAGGCCCAGAAGATCTTATTCGACAAATTAGAGGCCCATTTGTGTATTTTAGTCAACAAAATATGTTTGGCAATTTATCACAATAATTCGTTAGATACAGACGTGGTACAAAGAGCTAAAAGCCAAAACAGCGAGTTGTAAAACATTTTTTATCAAAGGGTTTTACTTAAACATGACATAATGCAGTGTATGATATATTTATCGTAACTTTTCAAAACATTTTTTATATTTGTTTTTCTTTATTTTATGCTGACGCGTTCTTACAACAGCAAAAAGAAAAATCATTGTAACCCAAAATTCATTTTCTAGATTTATTGCATTTTTATTTGCCAACACGCCCAGCAGGTGCTATTGTTTTAAATAGCTGTCTTAATAATGTTAAAACACAAATATTACTCACAAACTCACAATTATACTTTTAGATTTCACTTACATCTTAGTTTATCCTTTATTTACTGCATTTTATACGGCATCAAGCAGCGTCAGACAGTCGTATGACTTTTAAAAATGTTGGATTAAAAATATGAGTATTTATATGCACTTGATTGCATTTACCAAGAGAAAAATAAAGTACAAAAATAATTAAATTTTCTCTTTTTTTTTGTTATTTTACTTTCTGTTGTTGCTTTTACTATTGTAATCTTTATGCACTTAATGTATTTAATGTTTGTGAGTAGAAAGCTTGTGTTGTTTAAATCCACAGAGTATGTGGTTGGGTAAACAGCAGGAAGCAAAATTTAAGGTGATTTTTTATTTATTGCAAGAAGGGGAGACAAGAATATAAAACTAAATTCGTCTAAATTGCAAAGTGGGGGCAACCTAAAGAGAATTCTTTTCTTTTAGATTTTCGCCACACTTTTAAAACAACAAAGGAAGAAAATTTAGTTGCATTTTTATATGTGTTTTTAGAATTATTGCTTAACACTCGATTCATAAAATGAAATTATAACTACAAGGGCAGGTCGGACCAAATTCGCACACTTCATAGCACATTCTTTGTAAGGCTTAGCGAACAGCTTACAGTGCCCTTGTGTAAGAACCCAACAGCTCGGGTTTATAAGTGACTAGGAGTTACACGGTATCAGAGCTGAAATATTTTGGATTTTGTCCAATTTATTTAGAAAATATTTCGATCCTACCACACTGTAGCTAAACGCTTTTCTAACAATAAATAGCAAAAATAATATTATTGTTATCCGTTCAAAATGAGAGTTAAATATATGTATGGTAAAAAACAATAAAAAATTAAAGTTAAATGAAACATAATGAGCAATCGCAATGACTCCATTAGTCGAAGTGCTGCTTGGTGGGTAAAACAAAAAGAAGGCTTGAGTTTAAATTCTAAATCTCGAGGTAAAATAAATGATTAAATCATCTTTATATATTTTAGAAGTTTGTTGATGGCTCTGTACAGTTAAATAATGCAATCGTAATTCAAACCTGAACATGGGCGGCAGTTGTGGCTGAAATGGCTTAAGGACATGATTGGTAAATAGAGGGGATACTGGGTTCGAATTTCGCTGGAACCACAGCTTAGTTCCAGATAGCTGTTGAAAGCTTATGTTAATTTGTGTCTAATTAAAATCTTATGGAGTGGATGGTTGCATAGGGTGCTCAAGTGTATGTTTGGTAAACAATCGGTTTTTGGAATACAAATAGTCGGAGCCACAAAATGAGAAATATAACAAGAACGAAAAACAAGTAAGAGTGCTATATTCGGCTATTTCGAATTTTGTAAACCCTTCACCAATTATTTAAATTTAGTTTATTGAAATAACTATTATAAAAAAACAAATATTGGGGTGACAGAGAAAAATAAGCAAGTAATTAATTACTCTATATAATTTTACATAAAAATGTCACCGGTTCTTAATGGATTGAGCAGTTTTCAAAAAACTTAAGCATTTCCTGAAAGATCTCTTCAAAAAGTTTTTACATAATACCCATATTGATATCTTACAAAATGTGGTGCGCAATTGTACTTTTCTATGAAAAGTTCAGAGGCCCTTAACTCGGAAAATATGGGCGAAAACCAATTTTTTAATTTGAAGTTTTTTCTTGTTTTTTAATTCTCTATCGCCCCATATATTTGTTTTTTTTTTATTTTAATTATGTTACTTCACTAAACTAGATTTTTTCCAAATGATATGGAAAAACTAAAGGTAGTCGCGGTGTTTTCTCTACTGCCTCCAAGAATTTTCGAAACTTTATCTGATCGATTGGCATCGTTAAAATTTCTCTAGCTCATCTAGTGCCTCTGCAAAGTTAATTTTAACCTAAACACGTACGGACAGACAGACAGACATCGTCTAAAAGACTTTAAAATGCAGAAGAACACGCAAAGAAAAAACATGGTTGTGATACGGTCATAATAACCATAATATGTTCTTTGTAACATTGTAAAGTTGCAGAGAACAAATTATAGTTGTTTTCAGCATTACTTCGGTCACAACAAACACGTTTTTGTTGATATTTAATTATTATATGATTACTGTGCACAAAAAATACAACGTGGTTGGTTTAGCGTAACAAAATTTGAAATTGACCAAAGTCTTATAACCTATTAAAAATGATATAATATATTTAACCATAATAATATAAAATTAATCAGAGTATGATTCAAAGCAAACAAAATAATGTTTCCGCTTAAAAATATCTTGTTCTTGGTCTTGACAGAATGTTTTTCTATCAATTTAGTAATTTTTTGTCAGCTTAAAGTTGAAATTGTTTTTATTGAGAGAGAAAATTAAAATAATAAAAATGTATGTAAAAAATAAACAATTAAAAATAATACAGAAAATATGACAACAAATGAAAAGGTAAGCAAAGCATTTCAAAAATAGTTGAAATATACATATGTATGTATGTTAGTATATAAATCTTTATTTTGGTGTTATAAGCACAGTTGTGAAACCATTTACGTATTTTTTTATTTAAAGCTATCATATTATACATCAACAATAGTTGCCAGATGCCAGATTAACGGTTTAGAAGTCTTGGATAAATGTGTAGTCAGTACCGAAGTACCACTTGGTACCGTATATCTTCAATACGAGAATATCACGTTTACTCCATAAATGGATATTCACATGGGAATGTATGCGGATATGTTTGCCTTTATTTGTGCTTATAAATTATATATATATTTTTTTTTATAAATAATTCTTGTAGCCTATATGTTTAAGCCTTTTAGTTATATATAATAAGCAATGAATTGTTTTTTTTGTGCATTTATGTTATTGAATAACTTTTGTAACAAACCAATAATAATAATAATAATAATAATAATAATAATAATAATAATAATAATAATAATAATAATAATAATAATAATAATAATAATAATAATAATAACAATAATAATAATAATAATAATAATAATAATAATAATAATAATAATAATAATAATAATAATAATAATAATAATAATAATAATAATAATAATAACAATAATAATAATAATAATAATAATAATAATAATAATAATAATAATAATAATAATAATAATAATAATAATAATAATAATTCAATTATATAACATAACATTTTCAACCATATGATGATGTTTTAATTTAACCATTTATTGTTTATATTATAACATAACTATTTTTAGATTTTACTATGTTATTGTTATGCTAGACAATATAATGGTTACAACACTAGTTTTAATGTAACAATAATATGTTTTGTTAACAACCATATAATACAACCATAATATGTTGCTCTTAGATTATGGTTACCTTAACCATGTTTTTTCTTTGCGTGAACTCAGAATATATATTCTTTATGGAGTCGGAAAGGGATATTGTAGAAATTACAAACGGAATGACAAGCTCTTATATTCGTTTTTTCTACTTTTTGTAGTGAAGAGCATAATGAATAAAACACCATGTGCATATATTTGCTAAAAAAACGAATATAAAATATTAATTAATAACTTACAAAGATGTTACCAAAAGAAAAGTCCTTAAGCCTTTTAAAACTTCCATACTCTTGCACTTATTTGATACTAGATTAAATCTTTGTAGGGTGTCAATTCATTTCATTCATTATTTTATTTCATGCATTTCATATATATTTATTTTTTGTCTCTTTACACTAAACTTCTCTATAATCTGTGCTTCTTTTTTGGCCATTATCCAAATCAAGAACTAAATATATTTTTAGCGTAAATGTCTACAAATTAATGCTGCTTAGGTTTCCAATTCTGTGAAGTTTTGCCATTTATACGTAATGGTTGCAATAAGAAAGAAATGACATCTTGCAGACAGTTTAAGACTTTGTTTAACAAGCGAATAAAATTGCAATAATTTAGTTTATAAATTTAAAAAACAGGAGGCAGAAAAAATAGGATAATATGTATAACAAATCGCATAATTTGTTACTCTTGTAGTCGTAGCTCCCTGCTATATTAGTGATACTGGTGTAATAAAGAATTTTTTTTTTAAATTTGCTATGATCTACACATGTAAGCATGCTTTTGTTTTACTTAATATAAAACAAAGTTTTCTAATGAAAAAATAATAAAAAAATTTAAGAATCGAAACTTGTGCTTGAAACTTTTTTTATTTATGTTGCTGTTTACCAGTTCTTAGTTTGTGAAAAAAAGAAAACATAATCAAGAGTGCTTTATTCGGCTATGTTAAATGTTATATAGCCTTTAGCTTTCGGTTTTTTTTTATTAAGTGTTAGAATTTAATTTTTTATATTTTCTGTTAAATTTTGATTGTTTATTGAAATTTCGATTATAAGTAATTGTATCTCTATCAGGTAGTTAGAAATTAAAATCTATATCATTGATGTCCATTCATAGCACAATAGTGCTAACTAAAATTACAAACATTCTCATGCTCTTTTGCTAAATCATCATTTAAATAGCAGGGAAATAACATTTTAAGCCAATTTTTTCAAGGTGCTGTGAACAAAATTTACGGAAAGCTTTTCATTATTAAAAGTTTTTTTTTGTTAATTCTATATGCCATATTAATAATAAAAAATGAATGTAAAGAAATGATTGAATATGTATTAAAAAGGCATCTCAAGTCAAGAAGTCACAGAGATTGCTTTTTAAAATAAAAGTGAGAAAAACTAATAAGAATAAGTATCAAGCATAATATATGTATTTTTTGTCTTTGCTTTATTGCTTAGACAAAAATCTTTAGTTTATTTAAAATGTTTGTCGGTATGCAGAATCTTTTTTTTTTTAAACAATACTTTCCTTATACAATTCTGTTTTAATTTTTAGATTTTTAGATTTTTACATTTTGACATTCAATTTTTAATTGTTTTTAACTTTTTCTTAGATTATTTATTTACCCAATTTATAATATAAGAAAATTGTTTTGTTTTGCTTTTCCATCAAAATTAATTAGAACATTATACTGAAATCCTGAAATTAATTTTTATCTACAGTTTTTACTTAAATTTTTAATTTTTACAACATCGTTAAACCGATACAAAAACGACATTTACACTATGCAATTTTTCATAAAATTAGCATGAAATTTTTGTTTGTTTGTGAAGCAGGAGGGGAAGCCTTATTGTAGTGCTTCTGTTTTGAGGGGATGTTATTGTTGCTAATGTTTACTTTTAGATAACGCGTAACGCTGTAACTTTAATAGAAAGTTGAAAAAAATGCCTCAAAAATTATATTGTGCAAATCTTGACTTACTTAAATTTTCTCCCAGCACAACTTTACTGGTCTCACCAATATAACTACACCAATACCCCGATTTGCGTCGCTTCGAAGTTGCGTCTTTTTTTAAGTTTCTTGAATTTCAATGTTGCGTCGCATGGCTTCGAAGTAGCGTCGTAAATGCTTCGATTTGCGTCGTTGATATGAAAATGTCTTTACAAAGCTTAAGCAGAAAAAGGGGATTTCCCTTTTAGTAGAAAGCAAATTTGCAGGTGTGCGTTGTTTACATGTTAAACGTAGTTATTACGAAAATCAAATACATACGTAAACAATTTAAAATTCTGCTTCAGTTTGCGTCGTTTCGGATTGCGTCTCATGTTTTCAGTCCCAATTAGCGACGCAAACCGGGGTATTGGTGTACATTTTTATTTTTAATCATCACAGATCTAGCCACCCGCTATTTATCACATCGTTTGGTCAACTGATTGGCATGATATAGATTTTCTTTCATTGATTTCAATAACGCCTTACGCAAATGAGGAATAGCATTCTTTCTCTGTAAGTAATTGGCTTTTACAAAAATTTATCAGCTGACGAGCATCTTTTTTCAATTTTACCATACAAGTATCACAGCAATCAATCAAAACTATCATTAATGTATGCATTGTAAACAAAGTGGTAGCAAAAGGCGAAATACAAACATATAAAAACTAACAAAACAATTTTAGCTGATTAAGTATACAAAAAAAAAAAAATAATAAAAAATAAAATAAAAATAAAAATGCAGAATGCAGTAGAAATCATTAAAGTGAATGATATTTGTGTAATGTAAATTTTAAAGAAGAAAAAAAAAACATTAAAAATGCTAATATTTTGCAAATTTATAACAATATCCACTCTATCATAATCGATCAAATACATTATGTATTGAAAATCTAAAAGATATGGGATGTAGAAGCCACACAATCAATGATATAAATCACTAACAAAAGCATAGATTTGTTTCTGTGTCAATGTTCTTTGTTGGTGTTATCTATTGCCATTATCACAAAAATTCAATATAAAATGTCACATTTTGTAAAAATAACAATAAATAACTTCGAAAGTTCTGAAATAAAACCAACAAGCAATGTTTCTATTTCATTGAAATTAATTTTTCATTTATTTGTTTTCTATTCACTTTGTTTTACAATTTTTTCTAACGAATCAAATCAGTTAAACTAATCAAATTTGATCTAACATAAATCCAAACTGTGTGTGGAATATGAACTACATAAATACCGCCACATAAATATAAAGTCTTTTTTTCTATCAAATGAGTATTTAATAAAGAAACAATAGACCACTATGCTAAGTTTGTGTTATTTCTTAACTGTGTGAACCGATCGTAACTGTAACGACACTAGTTTAATAAAAAAAAGGAAAGAGAATTAAAGATTATTTGTTTTTTATCTCATTAGATTAGTGTGACAGTAGAATTAAGATTATAAAGACTAACATGTTCCGTTACAATTTGTTTTAGCAGGAAATGAGTAATGTAAAATTTTACTTACTTTGTCATGACCACACACATGTTCACAAAGATTTTTTCTTATAACAGTGCAATGCAGCAATGTTCCAAAAGAATTATTTTTACATACATAATGTTTTGTAAATGTATATTTGAACAATATGTATGTATGTGCACTCGTAAACTTAAATCTGTTATTTTAAATGTTTTTGCTTCCCACTCGTTTTTGTTAAACTGGTTGATAAAAAATATGATGTGCATAAACAGGTCAGGTCTCTCGTATTTTAATGATAAAAAAAGTATTTAACAGGATGTGTGGTTATTTACTTAGCAATAACTCAGCCTAAAAGTCCTTCGTGATCACGTTACATGAACTTTTTTTTGGCAATAAAAGATAAATATTTTACTCGTACAAACTTTTTTAGAGCGTTAGTAGTTGTTTTAGCAGTGTAATTTAAAATGTTAAGGTACTTTAAATCTTTTTTAAATTTTGTCACTAACTTTTTGTAGAACTTGTGTGCAATAAGAATAACTGCATTTGTTTGTTGGCGTTATCTATTAATGTAATCCGATTTTTAAAAAGTAAAGCACTAAATCGATGCCAAAAGTGTGCAATTTTTTTTAATTGAATTTAAAAAGTTCCTGCCAAAATGTGGTACTTGATAAAACAAAAACTGACACCAAGAAAAGTTCTAATTGATAAAAGCAATATTTATTGCTAATACAAAAATAACAAAGTGCCAAATTAAGCTACAAAAGAGCCAAACTAGCAAAAAGCATGAAGTGAGTTCTTTTTTTATTTTATAATAAAAACCTGTTACAAATATACCTTAATAAAAGCGAAAAGCGGAACGTTTTCTTCTGCATAGCTTTTACGATGAAATGCCTATACAAAAGCGCCAACGATATGTCAAAATGACGATAACAGTATTATTAAAAAAATTAAGGCTGAAGTCTTGTTAACGGACGCAGCTCATATTGTCTCATATACACTCGATATATGCCATATTGTACATACAAACGTTGGAGGTCCATTACTCCGAAACTAAAGCTCAGCCCCAAAATTTTCACTTAAAATTAATGCTTAAAATTTTACACCCGGGGCACATTTTTTTTTAATTTCTGAACTAGATTTTTTTCCAAAAATATATGTATATTACTTCCCTAATTATTTTAAAAAGTATAGCAATTTGGCGTTTGTTTTGTGTAAATTGAAAATTTTATAAAAAAAAACTACAAAACTTTTTTTTGTTTTTGTTTATTTTGATTATTATTATTATTATTATCATTAAACGCCTTGTAAATCGGATTTTCCAATTGCAAAGCGCTGCTGCCGCGTTATTTCGGTATGCTTCATACAAAATGTACAGGCTTGAGAACTTTTGACAGCAAAAAAACCCTTTCCGCCCTTGTTTAGTTACGGCTGTTAGCCGTTCTTTCAGTTCTGCTTTTATACATTCTTAGTGATATATGTAAATTTGTAAAAAATTGTAATGATATTGAGCTCCTGAAAGAGTAAAATACTTTTGATTTTGTGGCCCTTTACAATGCAATTTAACAGCATAATAAGTAAACATCTGCTTTAAGAATAAATTATTGCAATTAATAATTTCTAAAATAATAAACTTAACTGTAGCGAAAATGTATCGGTGCATGGCTTTATAAAATTGTTGTACAAAAAATATATCCTAAAACTGATTGACGAGTACTGAAAAAAATCCAACAAAATTCGACGAAAAGCAAATTAAAGATTTTATTACAGTTACCTGACATTTGGCAGACTAGAAAGTTATGTAAAGCAATACTAAATGACAAAATCTATTTGTGTAAATAAACGACTCGGTAATGTATGGTGGCAGTAGTATAAATTTGGAAACTTCATTTTTTATTAAAATTTACATATTGTATTTATATAATTTTACATAAAAATGTCGCCGGCTTTTAATGAGTAAAGCATTTTTGAAAAACTTAGCATTTACTGAAATATATCTTAAAAAACTTTTCAATAATAGCCATATTGATATCTTAAAAAATATAGTGCCCAATGGTACTTTTATATCAAAAGTTCAGAGGCCCAGGAAAATGTGGGCGAACGACAATTTCTTAAGTCGATGTTATTTATTTTTATTTTTTAATTTTATATTGCCCCACACATTTTTGTTTTTTCTTTAATATATACATACACATATTTTATGCGGGATTTCTTTCTAATTTAAAAATTGAAAAACTTTGTTTAGTAATATTACTACAATTCATGTCCTCAAAAGTTACTAAAAATTTAACCAAACGGCATCACTGGTCTATATGCAGTGCAAAAAAGTTTGCTTTAGAGCTCCTTAAAATTGAAAGTAAGTCGAAATTTTCACTTCTGCTTCAAAAAGCATGAAAGAATCAACTAATAAACTGGTAGAGTCGATGACAAAAAGAGTGAACAGTGTGAATTATTTCCCGTTTTAATGCAATAAATATGAAAATAATGCACATGTAACAATTCTTAAAACAGCAGTAATTTTTCATAAAAAAAAATGGCGTCTATTGTAAGGAACAATTTCCATTCAAGGGCTAGAAGTATACGATAGCTGACCAGTCCAGACTTGTAGTACCTAAAGAAGTTATTGTAACTCTAGTCACAATGTTTCTCATAAGCCTTTTAAACGCTGCTAAATCGGTTGATATCTATTATAGTAATTGGTGAGTTGTCAGCAAACATAAGCAGAAAAACAATATACATATATTGTTTTGTTATTATTAATCAAATTCTTTAATTAAAATATTTAATTAACACGATCACACGATAATTTCTAAAGCTTTACCGACGACATTTCATTTTACTTCAAACATAAATACTCTGCCTAATATTTATTTGACGTAAATATATATGTGTGTATGTAAGTATGTAGCTATATTAAATTGTCAAACCAAACATGCAAATCAAATACCGGTAGAAATTCGATACGAAAGTGACTTCTAACATTTGTAATTAAGTTAAATTTATAACGATTTGATTTTCTTCATATCCTTTTACACTCAATGTTAAAAACGTAAACAGCCATAATTTAACGTTGATAATATTTCCAATTTTAGATAAATTAAGCCAAACGAAACTTCTTTTATACAAATATATTAATTGAAGGATTAGAACAAAACGACATGACATTTAAATGAGTGCTTAAAGCCAGTGAAAAGTCAATAACTTGTTTACTTTTTTTATTATTTCTTAATATAAATGCAACTGATAAACATTATAAACTTAAATAATTTTCATTAGTATTTATTTGCTGTAATAAAATGAAAATTAATTTTCAAACTTTTTTATTGGGGCATCTTATTTTATTGTATACTAGATGAACCCGGTGTGCTTCGCTACCCCCCCTTGTCCACGCCCCTTTGTCCACTCCCAACGTTATATAGTCAAGAATATCCTATTGCGAAAATTTAATGACGATTGGTCCAGTAGTTAAGACTATATTACGATTTTTAATTTTTCTAAAAAGGGGCGGGGTCCCACCCACTTTTATCCTGGTACGTATTCCCAATTATGCCAATACAATATGTACCAAATATCGTCGACGTTGGTCAAAAAATGGCCAAAATATGGCGATTTAAATTTTTGGGTTATATGGGCGGTGCCACGCCCCTTTGTCCACTCCCGACTTTATATAGTCAAGAATATCCTATTGAGAAAATTTAATGACGATTGGTCCAGTAGTTAAGACTATATTACGATTTTTAATTTTTCTAAACAGGGGCGGGGTCCCACCCACTTTTCTCCTGGTACGTATTCCTAATTATGCCAATACCATATGTACCAAATATCGTCGACGTAGATCAAAAAATGGCCAAAATATGGCGATTAAAATTTTTGGGTTATATGGGCGGTGCCACGCCTCTTTGTCCACTCCCAACTTTATATAGTCAAGAATATCCTTTTGCGAAAATTTAATGACGATTGGTCCAGTAGTTAAGACTATATTACGATTTTTAATTTTTCTAAAAAGGGGCGGGGTCCCACCCTTTTTTTTCCTGGTACGTATTCCTAATTATGCCAATACCATATGTTCCAAATATCGTCGACGTAGGTCAAAAAATGGCTAAAATATGGCGATTTAAATTTTTGGGTTATATGGGCGGTGCCACGCCCCGTTGTCCAATTAAAACTTCATATAGCCTATTATTTCTTCCTGAATCACAGTAACATGCTGTGAAAATTTCAGGAAGATCGGTCCAAGGGTTTGGCCTCCTATAAAGCACAAACATACAGACAGACATTCATTTTTATATATATAGATTACTTTAAACCCAGTTTTTAATATCAAAATTTTCCTAAATTTTTATGAGTTTATCAAGACTTTAAAAACTATAATATAAGTATTATAAACGAAGTTAATAAAAATGCTTTGTAGAAAATAAGCGCAAGAGTTGACTGCTTCTTTTGATTTTAAAACTACTTCATTAATTTCTTGTAAAATATATAGTTACCTATTTTGTTGCCAGCATTCGACTTGAATTAAACTGATCAGATCGGTTAGAGTGATCAAAATTAAAGCTAAGTACAAATATACTGTTTTATTTGCATGTATGTTTCTTTTACTGTCGTCTTTTAAAAAGAATAATGTAACAAACTATGAATCGTTTTTGCATTATGTTTAATATAAGTTAGCAACACTTCTAACAGTGCACAATAAGAGCCAGTTTAGATTAAGGGCATTGTAGCTGACTTTTTTATTGTTTTCTCTTTTGGTGAATCTCCGTAAGTCATCACGCGTTTACATTATGACTCTTTTGTAGCAAGTGAGAGAATTTTATGATGTGATAAAACATCTTTCAAGTGTTGCCATAAACTAAACGTATTAATTTTTCAACAATATTTGTATATTATAGGAAAAAAACAGTCATCTGGTAACACCGCTTAAGCATATAACTGCAAAAAGCGAGAGAAAGAAACAGGAATGAGAGAAATATGAGAGAAAAAACTAAAAAGAGTCATGAAAATTTATTTCGTGCTACTTTTCCTACCCCGCAAGCTTCTCTACACCTCTTGCCCACAAACTTCTGCATCATGACTTTTGTAGCTGATACAATGCCCATAATGTAAACTCCCTCTTACCGGTTGTTGTGTGTGTTTATGTCAGTGGACAATATCCCAGCAAAAAATTAGACATTACCGTAAAAAGTACTTGCCATATAATGACTTACTTTTGTGATTGCCATATTTTGTTACTCGCTTGCAAAATGCATTACATTAGTTTCAAAAAATGGAAGTAGTAATGGAACTAGTTCTTTATGTTAAAAAAGACTACCGTACTAATGGTACTCATTAATTCCTACAATAATTAATGTAATCGATTCTCAGTAATTGATTATAAAAGTCTCATGCCTTGTTAAAATCATTAAGTTAGCATTCTTGTTGGGAAGTACTTCTGCCAAAAATGCTTAATTCCATACTCGATTACCTTTTCCAAAATTTTTTGCTGGGATGTGGTAGGTCGCAACAATTTAATATTTTAGTAAAATTTTGCGAAATTATTATTATGTATTATTATTTATTTATTTATTATTTTTTTTGTTTTTTTTTTAAGAACTGAGACGTTTAACTATGTTTTTGTTGATTTAGTCGAAGGAAATGCAGTCTTGAGTTATATTCTTTTATTTTATTATATTTGTTGCAACGCAATTTAATATTTTCAAACTCGACTTTTAAAACCAAAAATAAATTTTAGTTACTGTCGACTAATTTTGCAAATGGCACAAAGCTACTTGCACGTTAATATATTTCTTATAATGTAAAATATTTCTAACAATAACCACACAGCGAATGCTATTAAAAGACAAGTTTTACAATCGCGATAATATTGATGGTAGCGAAGATGGTGGCAATGATCACCATGACGAGTTTAGTTACGATGTTAAGTAATAAAAATTATTACTATGATGTCATCTATTTATTTATTCATACAGCTGTAGACACTATCGTTTATTTATTTTACAATTTTGTGGTGTTGCCTTAACTAATTTTAAAGCAAGATATGTTTTTTACTACAATAATATAAACAAATGTATGACAGATAAAAACCTGTGTATGTATGTATATTTTTCTAAAGTGTTTGTATCAAGCATTAATCTGTTCGTATATGCGCCATTACATGTTGCCTAGAGTTGTTCTATCTTCTAGGAGTTCATTTTATAAACAAAGAAGGAGGCAAGACCTTTCCATTAAACTTGATATTAATATTTTTATAAAATGCAAGTATTTTTCAATTAACTTATGCATTTTTATTAGGGAAGCTACTTTAGCGATTTTTGTAAACTGATTTTTGTGGACTGAGCATTAAATGCACAATTTTCTGTCAAACAAATATTTTACTGAATGAATTATATATTAACTTAAAAAATACGACTTTATAGTTATATAAATAATCTAATTATTTAAAGGTTTAATCAAATTTCAATCTGAAAAAAAATAAATTCTTAAATAGGCGAAAAGACGTATTTCTGTGTTCCTTGTAGGACATAAATTGTTTTTGATTCCAGTATAAAATAGAACCACTCGGTTTTAGAAGCGAACACCAATTATATGAAAAAAAGAAAACAATGAAGTGAACTGTGGTAGAGTAATAGGTTTTATTACCACTTTTTATAGTGCACTTTTTTCTCACTTGTATTTAAAATTAACGACAAAAATGAAATCATGTTTTTTTTTGCTAAAACTTGAATTTTGTATTTACTTTTTGATTTGATTTTTCTAATTTAGTCAATTTGTTTGGACTAAAGTCTTTAGTTAATCCCAATATTTGTGAGATGTTTCTAAAAGAGATCAGTAAGCGGAATCGAATAACACCTTCAAAGGAGAAAGAGACAAATAAAAAAAGTGTTTTTATTTTTTCTGAAGGTATCTACCCTATCAGGGGCCGATAGACACAAGCTTTAGTGTTACATTAAATTACTATTAAAATGTTTAGTTTATAGATTTAGAAAAAAAATAATAATTATCGAAATAGAACTTACCACGGATTTAGAAAAATTAAATACAAGTAAGAGTGCTATAATTGGCTATGCCGAATCTTGTATACCCTTTACCATCCATCTAAATCCAGTTTAGTGAAATAATTCCAATCAAAAAAGCAAATGGGGTGATAGAGAGAACTTAGAAATGAAAAATTAAGTTCTGCATATGTATAATTTTACACAAAAATGTCGCCGGCTCTTAACGGGTTAAGCATTTTTAAAAAATTTTGGTATTTCCTTAAAGATCTCTTCAAAAGCTTGAAAATAATATTCATATTGATATTTGAAAAATTTTGAAAATTTTATAGGCCCGTAACTCGGAAGATATGGGCAAGCGCCAATTTTTTTACTTGATGTCTTTTTCTTATTTTTAAATTTTCTATCGCCCCTTGCAGTTTTTTCTTTTTTTGGTCGGAGTTACTTCATTATTCCAAATAATATAGAAAAACTAGAGGTAGGCGTGGTGTTTTCCCGCTGGGTCTAAGAACATGGCCCGATCTTACTGATTTCCAATAGCACCTCTTTTCACACTATGTCTGATTGGCGCATTTAAATTTTTTTTGCAAACTTGAATTTATTCGACTTCGCTATGAATAAGAAGTCAGAATATATATACTTCATGAGGTCGAAAATGGATATTGTAGAAATTACAAACGAAATGACTAACTTTGTTATACCATTTTTCCACGTTTTGTTATGAAGTTTATAAAAATTCGTTAATATTTTATTGCAAGGAACTTTTTTTAGATGAACCCCAACTCTAATACGGAAATTTTTAATTTTTTTTTTATTTATCCAAATTAATAAAAAGGTTTCCAATTTAGCTATTCTTTTTTTTTATTATTTTTAAATATTTTGGTCATCTGATTATTACAGTTGTATACAATAATTTCGAATAGTATAAAGAAATGTTGTACAAAACTTATTCTATTATAGCAGTCCTGCTGAAAGATTCAGGGAGTTGAAAGCATTGATGCAAATTTAATATATATTTAAGGAAAGCCTTTTGGAGCTTAAAAATAATAAAAGTAATCTGTTTCTAAATTAAAGGGAAATTTTAGAAGCCAATATCAATATTATAAACATCTTTTTCGTTCTTGCGTTTTTGTTAAAAGGAAAACATATACCGATTGAATATGTTGGAAGGGATGTGTATGTATGTTTAAAAAACCTGCGTTTTTTCATAAAGTTTGCAAACACTATCCATAGTTTCTTCATTTACATTTCCCACAATATCTAGAGATTATAAAATAACTTAACCTGTTGCAATGTCTTCTATCTCGTGTCTACTCATAACACAGCAAAGATAGCTAATAAATTAGTTCTACATATGTTAAAATGTTATTGTACGTGAATAGAGGCACTTGCATGTTAAACAATATTCACATTCTACGACTTAAAAGAAAAAAAGAATGTATATCCGTGTTAGATTCTGCATCTTAAGTCTATAGTGTAGACATAATGAAAACAATGATGTGCCCGATGATAAAGATGCAGCATGTTGCAAGACTTGCGTTAAAAATGTTAATCATAGAGTGTGTGTTTAACGATCAACAAACTTAAAAATAACAACAGCGATGTTAGATTTAACAACCGTCATATTATGCAACATAAAAATTATGACATGTTGTTACATGTTGTTGCATACAACATGCCTATTTCCTTTTGTGGATGCATATTGTGTTTGCATAAATTTGCATTAAATTAATTTAATGATTTGTTAAACGATATGCTTTAAATTTTTATTAAGAAAAAAAAAACAAGATCTGAGTTAGAGCAGTTTTGCAAATTAAAATTTATTTCCTGCAATGGAAAAGGTTCAATAATTTCTTCAACTGAATTTTAAATATTTAAAGAAAATAAATTGTTATTGTAAGAAGAAAACTAAAAATCTAAAGCAAATGTAGTACAAATTTAATTTGTTTGTTTACATTTGAATTATTTAAGAAAGAGAAACAGAGAAAATGTTATTATAATTTCATCACAGAAGCAAATTTTTCAGTTTCAACTTAATCGAAATGAATCTGTAAGTAAAAAATTAAGTTAATGCAATAATGACATCGTAGTCTCAACAGATGGAAGTAATAGAACATCAGTAAAAAGCAATGTTTATTACTGTTGTTCTGATATTGATAATTACTATTTGTGCTTTGGAAATGCACAATAGAAAAATTAAACACAAGTAGCAACAACAAACAAAAAAAAAAAAACGAATTAGTTAAAGATTTGTGTGTAAACGAAATTAAAAAATCCTTAAAGAAATTTACACAAACAAAAAAGCATCTCTATTTAATTTTTTTTTTTTTTAAAGGGTAAAATAACTGTTTAAGTTTTAAACAAGGACCATGAACTATATTCGGGTATGTGATGAAAATCGATTTCGATATAAAATCGAGTAGAATAAGGTAAAAGGTGTGATGTGGTTATTTTTTCGTTTTTATATTCTCGATTTCAAATTCCATTTCGTTCTATGAAAAAAGTAATCGTTTTGCCATGTGACAAAAATCGTTATTATTACTTTAAACTTGTTTTTAATCACATAAACAATGCATTGTGAATTTTGTTATTCATATTAAAAACGTAAATAAAAATGTAAGTTAAATTTATTTAAGCTTAAAAATAATTTTTTGTTGTAGATTTTTAAGGGGAAGGGCAAGAGGATGTCTTCATAAATTTTATGGGATGTCATTTTTAATTTTTTTACTAAAAACATGTGTGAATTAAATTTTTAATTTCAAATTTTAATAAAAAGTTTTAAATTAAGTTTTTGCGTTCATTTCGAAGTAAAAAATCGAATTTAAATTTCCAGCTATGTCATTTCTTATAGCTACAGCATCTTTTAAAGGGCAGATCAGATGGGGACTTCGTCATCTATTTTATAGCTTTGATTGCTGATCGATTTTAGAGAGTTGCATAGATTGTGCAAAGCACAACAAATATTTATAAATTGAACTGCTTTCCACGGTTTATACCACAAGGTTCTAAACAAACACCTAAACCGACTTTTCAGAACCCCAGTTGTCCTCTCTACAATATTTCTGGCTGACTGGGTGTATAGACAGATCGTTGAAAACTTCCTTCAGCTAAAAATCGTAGTGTAGCTGTCAATTGAAATACCATTGGAATCGACGTACAATCTTACCAGACATGTTCGATTTTATTAAGGACAATCATAAGTCCTTCTTTATTGAGCCGAAAACATTCTATAAATCTAAAAATAAATTAAATTAAAATGTCATCTTATGATAAAAATTATCTCAAATCCAATAAAAGCCATTCCACAGGCTTTAAATTTTTATTGCTACACATTATTCACCTGTTCACTTCGTAGTATCTTATTAAGTCAAAGTTGCGTTTGAAGGCATGGTTGCAATTTTGGTTAAAACAACATGGAATTAAAGCAAAAATGAAAAATGAAATCGATCGAAATTCATCACACTCTTATCGATTTGGATACTCGATTTACTTTTGAAGTCGATCGAAATTCATCACATACCTGATTAAATTATTGTTCTATAGAAACATATTAAAGTGCTCAACGAACGGCATGCTTCGTTACTCATGAATATTCACACTGACTACCGTGTGTACGAATTCAGCACACAGTATACCTACCGCATACGCTTATAGGCGCCTACGTATTTGTTGTTGTTTTTTTGTATGGAGAAAAGTCATAACTCACGAATGCGTCGATTATTATGAAAGCAAAGAAAATGTTTCTAAAACAAACTTTAAAATAATTAATGATTTTTTTCGTTTCTTTTCAGCTAATACACAGGGTGTCCTCCGGAAAAATAATGATACTTTCTTTGTTTCCATTGCAATCCTAGCTATATGCGATGTCGCACTGTCTTCTTGATACTACATGTTAATTAAGCCCAAAAAATGCAATTGTTGAATTAAAACGTTTTCAATCATATCACGATATTGCTCTACATTCACAGTTACCATTACTCCGTTTTAATTTGCAAAGAAATAAGGTCCAAAAACTTCTGTTGTCATGGGCGAGCTGTAACATTCTATTTGCATATGTACGGCGGCCGTAATGGTCTTGTGAAAGAAGCTCTTGTGTTAACTGAATCTTAAATGGAAACAAACGCAAATCCTTGCGCTAAATTGTGGCCAAAGTTGTTCTTTAAAGACCAAGCTCCTGAGCATGGCATCGAACTGAGGTTGATGGATTGTTTTGAATACGTTCTTGGACATAGCAACATTTTTTTGCGTATCCGTAGTAAAAATCTTTCCTGTAAAAATCACGTCAATATCCAATCCATTTAATTTTAATTCTTTACACTTGCTTTTATAGCGACTTAGCAATATATACTCTGCGTGAGTTATTACTTTACTATCGGGATTAATTTTATATAATATTGATTTTTTGTATTTATTCTTATAACAGACTTAGCAGTTAATATTCAAAGCGTCTGCCTATAAGTGTTTAAAAATTAAGACCGTTTTCATTAAACTCACGGCCTTTGGGAAACAGCCTTTAATTTCTAAATTTATTGTTAACAATATAACTTTAAAACAAGTTCATCCATTAATTATATTAACGGTCTGATTATTAAATTTATGAATTCATTAATTGAATAAGAATTTTTCTCTGTGTCCCGAAAGAAGTTTATTAGCTACATTTGTTTATTCAGATAAAAAAAATTTTAATTAAAGGTTCTTAAAATTTTGCCTAAATTTATTTATTTTCTTTAAAAATGTACTTATTTTCATAACAATCTTAAAAAATGCCCTTAAATTTTGTTAATTATATATTTAAAATTTATTGTTTTTGATATAATTTATATTATTTACATATATACAGTAGCTCCAAGCGAAACTCGTACACCTATAGAAACAAATTTCTTTTTATGTTATATGTCTAAAACTAAATAGGCTAATAAAATAATTTCCTTAATTTTAGTACAAAAATATGTACTTAATTAAATATCAGAAGCGAAATTTTGAATATATCTTTGTTTATTAAAATACAGATAAATATTTTAAAAAGTGGCAAATTTTCACGCCAAAGCCAAACACGTACAGTCTTATTTAATTTGGCAAAATTCTTTTAATTTGCATTTAACTTCGGAATATTTCGTAAAAATAATTTAAAAAATATGGACTTTACCCATTATCACCTTTTTTATTGTCATTTATTTGAGTTTTTGTTTGAAAGAGTTACAAAAGAGAACAAAATGGGTAGACAGAGAGGACAAACTTCAGTTGAAGTAAAAACCTTAATAATTCAATATCATAATAATAATAAATCGCTGCAAAAAAATATCTGAGATAGTTGATAGAAGCCGATCAACAGTGGAATATATTATAAAAAGTTATAAAATGGAAGAGAGGATTGCGAACAAGAAGAAAAGTGCAAATAATAAAATTTTCTCTGCTGGAGACGAGCAATATATTTTACGTCAAATAAAAAACAACCCATTTTTATATGCTCCAAAACTCATAGAAATTGTTGAAAAAGACTTAGGAAAAAATGTTGACCACAGACGAAAGTTTGCCAATTTGTAAGCAGAAACTTTGTCTTGGTGAAAACTTTAATTTTTACTAAGCATAAGGCTTACAATGTGCGATCATGGCTACTTTATAATGGTCCACATGCTACGGATACACTAGCCCAGAGTCCAGACATAAATCCAATCGAAAATTTGTGGAGCTATCTCGATCGTAAAATTCGTAGTTATACAATAAGTTCTAAGGATGGCTTGAAAAGAGCTCTTCAGGACAAATGTGGCAAAATTGAACTGATTTTTTGCGAAATTCTTGGGCGAAGTATGCCAAATACATTAAAAATGATGATAGAAAATAAAGGCATGCACACCAAATATTAATATTTAAAACCAACTAAATAATATTTGATTGAAGTGTTGTGTACGAGTTTGGCTTTGTCACAGAAATTACTATTATTTTATGTTTTTATTAAAAAAATTTTTTATTGAATAATAATTTAAAGTTTTTATATTTTGTTAAATTTGTTATAAAACGAAATAATAAAATAAATACAGTTTTATTTGTTAAGAGCTTCTTACTTAATGTTATAAGATAGTTTAAAAATTAGTCTAAAGTGTACGAGTTTCGCTTGGAGCTACTGTACATGCTGTTTATATAAATAACCAAAAAAAACATATCCTGATGTTTTTAGCAGCAGCTGATGCAATGTCTATGATGACAGTGATGCTTTTGTCAATAAAAATATGTATATTTTCTGTGATGCTGCTTTACTGCTGTGCACAGCAACCTCACTATGATATTTTGTGAAATTGTTTTTATTTGCATTTCATTTTATACCCACAGTTTTAAAAGCCAAGAAATTCGATCAAATGTATATATGCAAATTCTGAGTAATATAAAAAAATCATTTTACACAAACATATGTTTGTACGTGGTATGCAGTTATTATTTAATTTGTGGTTTATAAATGATTTACGGCAAAAAGGTATTAATGCATTGGTCTACAAAACCATTTGTTTGCCAATATTTTCAAAATTAAATTTGCAATATAATTAAAAAAAAAAAAACTTAATGTATGTACGATGATATGTTGAATGTTAAACGTTTGCTTTAACAAAGCATAAAAATAGCCGATAATATTTTATTAAAATAAACTTTCATATCCACTTAATTTAAACTTCATGTTGATATAAAAGATAATTAAATCTGCTCATCCTGTTGCGTCTAAGTGTTAAATTAATCGTG
This sequence comes from Gymnosoma rotundatum, assembly GCA_916610165.2. Classification (NCBI taxonomy): domain Eukaryota; kingdom Metazoa; phylum Arthropoda; class Insecta; order Diptera; family Tachinidae; genus Gymnosoma; species Gymnosoma rotundatum. The sequence continues at coordinate 119,279,300 of OU744337.1, read as the reverse complement.
ATAGAATAGTAAAAAAGATAATGATGTCAGAGGATGAATTAATTGTTTTGGTTTTGGTTTTTATCAATTAGAATAATTAAGTAGTATGATACAACAGTATATTACTGCTCTTTCTTTAACATTCTAATTTTCGGCTCATAGTTCAACCTGCTCTTCCATCGCTGAGTTACTGACACATGACATCCAAGAAAAGTACTGACTAGGGTATGTTTATCGGAGTAAGGTAATACTCAGGTGCTTTAAACTATATCAAGCCTTCAAGCTATATAACATGCTCAATTATAATAAAAAGCTTACACTGCTAATCACGTGTTGTTTCGACAAAAATGTGATTTTATTACATAACTTCTTCTGTTAACACCATATAAGTGCTTAATGCAAATTTGTAGCAATAATTAGCCAAAAGTGTATATCTCTGCATTAGAAACTCTTAAAGAATTTCAACTTATTTTTTATTTATTCAACTTAATTCACTTCTATGAACTTATTTCCAAAGGAAACGGATGTTTTCTGTCTCCTTAGTTGTCAACACTATTAAAAATAAAATGTATATTTTTCTGTTAAATTTCATTTTGTGTTTTCAATCGAAAATACGAAACATCTTCAGAGTGTTTAGCAAGGAGTAAAGAATATATATTAAGAATGCTTATGAATAACCTATCAAACATTTGTAAGTATATTCTATATTATCCAAATAGTTGTTCCTGTATTATATAAGACATTGGTTGCTATCACTCGCATTTAAAAAATGGTCTTATTTGACCTAATGGCTTTATTGACCTAACTTTTTGATATTTATAATAAGCATACTCCAACAAATCAATATGAAGAGATCGAGGCTTGAACAACGCTACAAAATTATACAGAGTTACTTTGAAAACCAGTTAACTATTCGTGTGACTTATAGACACGAAATTGTGTTGAGGCACGAGACTCAGTTTTGGTTTAACGGATTTGTTAATAAACAAAATTGCCGCACATGGAGAAAAACCAATCCACAATAAACACTACTAAATATATAAAACTTAGAAAAAGCACCGTTTGTTGCGGTTTGCCTGCTGCTGGCATTATCTGCCCCTATTTCTTTAAAAATGAAATAGGAGCTGATGTTATGATCTATCGACATCGTTAACGCCACATAACCAACGATTTTTTTTAATACGAATGTTCAGGTGAGATATGGATTTAAGAGGCGGCAACAATCAACTTATGATCAGTTTCTGTGGAGTCAGGTGCAGTCATTAGATATTGCTGATAGAGCAGTAACGTACATTTATGTTCTTATGTGTGACACATTTTTAGCAATGCTAGAAAAAGTTGCCCAAAATCGGCTGTTCACAATGCATTTCGTCAACAACAGCGGCGGTGGATATAAGTCCAAAATAATTTTTAAATATTGTGTATTGAAGTTTTAAAAAAAAAAAAAAAAAAAAAAAATAATTTGAATTTTTGTATTATTTTGTATAATTAAAAGTTCTGTCGGGATAAAAAAAACACATGTTAGGTCTGTTTCTTTACTTTTTGGGTAAAGTTCGTGAAAATGAGCGCAAGCATTGTTTTCTCTCATAAAGAGACAAAATTATATAAAAGTACGGGAACACAAAATCCAACTTTTAAACACAAAATAAAAAGTCAAAGTATTTTGACTGTTTTAAGATAAAAAATTAATTTCAATAAATCAACAAAAAGATATATTAATTTATTTTGTATTTTGTTTGTGTTTTAGGGCTGTTGCACAAGTTTAAATTACTTGGACGAAGAAACAGTTTGGGCTGTTTCGTGCAAGAAGAAGAAGAAGAACTTTATTCTCTCAAAACCGCTCTAATTTACCCAATTTTCAAGTAAAAAAACAGTTTTAGTGCAAATTGGGATCCCACGGGATCCCAAAGTGGAGTAAAAAATTAGACCTATTATATGAAAAGATTGGCAAACATCGTCAAAAGTTCTATAGCATTTTTATATATACATACATGCGTATGTATATATAGTTTACTTTAAACCGATGAAAAGATTAACATTGTTCTGATATAAAAAAATGTATTTTTTTTTAAAGCTGTTACCCCATTCCTCACACAATGTATTAAATGTTGTTTGGTAAAATTGACAGAAAACACATTTAAAAGGACAGTTTAAAACAATGCTGTTGCAGTTTTAGCTTTTCTATTTCGCATAATATTCAAAAGCAAATATGCAATAAAACATTAAAAGAATATTTTCTTGCAGTTAAAAAATGAAATGTTGATGAAGAAAGTTTATTATTTAAAGATATTTTCAGGGTAATATATGCTGCTATTGCAAACTGCTGCCCAAAGTTACTTCTACTAAACGAATCTGCGTCTGATATTCTCTTGAAAATAAATTTCATGAAAGTTTAAAAAACAGATTATTTCAAACTACAAATTTAAATAAATTATCTCGGGGAAAGCATATCCATATGGCCATTTTACTACTGCTCATATAGGATATGCTTTCCCCGTAATACGTTTCAATTTGTAGTTTTAAATACAAACTATTTAATGAGAATATCATAAAATATTTATATTTAAAGGAATCAAGCACGAATAAAGTAAATTAAAATGAAAAACATTCCGAATAATAAATTTTCATATCTTATGTGAAATTTATTAATTTATTTGTAACTTATTAAAACCAAATTAACAACTATACAAACAACTTTCTAGTTTATTTGAAGTAAGAAATAACCCAAATTATATAAAAACTTTTCTCTATTTTTAAATTAAATATTCGATAATTTTATTGCGGCTGTCAAAATCAATTAAGCCCGTTTTTATTAAATAAAAACAAATAAAAGAGAAAACTATACATGATTTTCTATAATAAGAATTTGATTTATTGATGCAAAACAAAAAGCTTACAATTTTGAATTGAATTAGCAGTTAAAAAAACAGTCAATATCTCACATACATATATATATATAAACATGCTCCTGTTTAAACACACGTAGCAAAAGAAACAAAAAGTCCGGTTAAATCACATAAAAGATTTACAGATTAAATGAAAGCGACAAAAATAACTGAACATAACACATGACACAACCAACAAGTAATAATTTATAGACAAAACAAAAAATAAATTCAGTGGCAAATGACAGAATTGTGAAAAACTAACTTTGAAAAATAATGGTCACCAGTAGACATATAAAGAGATTTGAAAGGCCTGTACATACATACATACATATTTAAAATATTCCAGGTAGGCTTAACAAAAGAAATGATTAATGTGTTTGTGACGATTGTGTATCAATAAACGTGAGCTTTGTGATAACAAGACCTTAACAAATCTATAAAAATTGTTTTATTTTCTTCTGTTTGCCGTAGTGTCATTCAAATGCTGTTTGCTGAAGTGCATTGTTTGTGATAGAGATTTCTTAATAGAAATATACTGAAATATAGACTTTATTAATACCCAACGTTTTTTTTTTTTTTACAGAATTATTGTAATGGTAGATGTGAACTTTTCGTTTGTTAAATCTTTTCTAAAGAATTAAGAAGAACAATCAACGAACTAGCTTTACCACGAATAATCAATTTCAGTGATTTATAAGCACGTAGAAAAGTTAACTAAGATAAATATCCAATATTTCTTTTACCTGAACTACCTTTTAAAGTTAGCAGCTCTTTGTTTGTTTTCCCTTACAATCTAATTCTTATCTCTCATTGCTATCAATTCGATTTTAAGAAATTATGCAAAAATATCTAAAATATCTTTCTCTTTAATTTGTGTTTCTCCTCCTATAAAATGATTTGCACCACCACAATGGGACCTAGTAAAAAGTACGTAAAGCAGTGTTCGAAAAAAAAACTCTAAAGTACGCAACGTTTATATACTGTACTGATCGTCATATACAAAGAACGCAAACACCTTCACTACAACAAGAACAACACACTTCGTTTCTCTTTAAGTGTTTACGAACATGTACACAAACTCTAACAAAACGTACTGAACAAAGTTCACAAACACTATTTCTTAGTGTTTGTGTACAAAGTACGCTAAAATGATCAGTGCAAAACGAAAAAATTGCGTTTTAGTGAACTTTTTTGCGTACACTAACATTTTTTTAGTGTACGCGAGGTTTTTTATTTATTGCTGTTTGTAATAATAGAAATATTTCGCCTATTATGAATAATAATAATAAATGTCGTTTAGTGAAATGCAATAAATGTCCTATATATTCTAAAAATTAATTTTTTTAATTAATTAATTTTTTTAATTAATTTTTATATAGAACATTTATTTGCATTTCACTAAACGACATTTATTATTATTATTCATAATAGGCGAAATATTTCTATTATTACAAACAACAACAAATTAAAAATCTCGCGTACACTAAAAAAATGTTAGTGTACGCAAAAAAGTTCACTAAAACCCAATTTTTTCGTTTTGTACTGATCATTTTAGCGTACTTTGTACACAAACACTAAAAAATAGTGTTTGTGAACTTTGTTCAGTACGTTTTGTTAGAGTTTGCGTTCTTCTTTTTGTAGACGTTGTGTACGTAATGGGTACACATACAAGTTCACAAACACTAAAATGGAATTTTAAAGTATTTTATCAGTGCCGTACGCTATGGTTTGTGTACAGTTTTTTTTCGAACACTGACGTAAAGTACGTACACAGTGGGGCAGAGTCAAAATATTTTGGAAATAAGTCTGGCATTTGTGAACGGCTACGCCAATTAAACCAAACTGAGTAAAGGAGAGGAGTATTTGAACAGAAGTTTTAATTCTGAGTACCATCGATTTCTCAGAGATGGCGGTATGTGGTCTTAAATTTGGGTACCTCGTACCTGCAAATTTTTCTAATACTTAAAGTTTCTTTATATTTTAAATGATTTTAATAAATTATATATGGTCTTAAAGGCCTAGTCAATACCAATTAAATGCTGTCTGAATCTGCACGTTGTGTTCTAAAATGATTGAATTGTAAGCATTTTTATATTAATATTTTTGGTTTTTCGATACCCTGGTCCTGTTTTTTTAAATATTGGGTGTAATTTTCAGTATTTTTTTTAGTTTTTTATCGTAAATAGCGAGCAAAGTTCAAAATATTTTTGAAGATTATATCTCTTCTGACTTTGAAATTATACGATTTTCAAGTTAAAAATTCCAAAATTATTTCATTTTTGTGTATTTCAGCCTAAAGAGGGTCATCATTTTTTTTATACAAAAAAATGTTCCTGAGGAATTTATAAAATTTTTTTTTATTTTTGTTAAGGCTAACTCTACGTGTGTACGTTTTAATAAAATTTCGTATATTTTGGTTCGATCGGCCTAGGCATTTACAAATGGCCGAGTTATTTCCAAAATATTTTAATTCTGCCCCACTGTGTAATGGTTGAATTTCATCTAATTTTCATCTAATAATTTCATCTAATAAACCTTAAATTTTTCTAGATTTTAAAGAAAGTTTATAAAAAATTTCAGCTTATTGAAAGCCTTTAAAAATGTTATCTCTATTGTAATTTCATTCATCATTCATTTCTATTTCACTCTTTTTTTTAAATCGACAAAAGAAAACCTCTTTTATTCTTTGACGATACCATTGAAAAGTCCTAAATTATTCTAAGTTAGTGATTATTAAACTGGCCTGAATAGTTTGATTATTAAAACGTTCACACTCATAGTCGAACAGGAAAAACCACAACAACAAGACCACAGTAACATTTGCATGCAAATTTAATAGAATCATACTTGTTTTGTTAAGATGTTCAACATATGAAAGTTTGTTAGGAAGGCAAATGGAAATGTACGATGTACGTACATGGTATGTACAAGAATATCATGACTATAATGCGTAAAATAAGTATGCATATAAGTATGTCTAATGCCTTTGTATTGCGATGAAATGAAGAAAATCTGTCTTGATGGCGTGAATGAAAATGTATGTGCATGACTAAGACAACAATGATAGTACGTAGAGTTATATACATCATTATATTTGTGTATAGTGTTTAATTTCTTAATGCAAATGGCAAATATTAGTAAAATACTCTTTAATTCAATTAACGGTGGCTTATTGATTCTCTTGTTGAAAAGTTTTTGCATGTAAATGAAAATAAGAACTTATATTCTTTGCCACTGGCTATTAAATATGCAAAATTTTCTAATCTTAAGATTTAAGTAAAATATTCTAGTTTAGAAATACCTCGCATAGTACGGTTAATCGGTTCCACCATTTTACCGTACTATTTGAAACGGGACTGATCGAGGCACTCGGGCTCTACATGCATATTTGCAGGCCCTATATCACTGAAGGAGATAAAAACAAATATAATTTGTTACATAAAATTTTTAGTTTTGTTACATATAGTGGCCCATATTCATAGTTAAAATAAAGTATACTTTAAGGGAACTAAAGTCGGTTTTACTTTAGAATCGACACTAACTCATTCATAGACAATTTAAAATATACTTTTGGCGAGAAAGTCAACTCTAAATTTTAAAACTACCACAACCTGTTTTTAATTCATTTTTCCAAAATTATTTTTTTTGGTTTAAGAACACAATACTCTATATCTGATTTCTATACCAAAGTGAACAAAATAAAAACAAGGTTACTTTTTTCAAATGTTTGTTTAGAAATTGTATGAAAACATTTATTAAATTACAGTTGACACCCAGCGGAAGGCGGCTAAACTTAAAGTATACTTTATTTTTGACTATGAAAGCACACAAGATAATAAGAGCTTTTTATTTTAGAGTATACTTTAGCAAGAGTCGACTTTATTCTATAACTATGAATATGGGCCAATTACTTTTATGAGAACAATTTCAAACAAAAATTTTTTTTTATTAATTTCAAAAGCGGACTGCAAAGAAACCGTGCTGATCAAAGCAGTACTATGCTAGGTATTCCTTTATTTTAAATATTTAATTAGCTGAACAAAATTTTTAACTAAAAAGAAAGAACACAGGCAAACAAAACAAATATATTACACATCAAAATTGTTGTGGATATTTAATATTTTATTACAAGAATTCCTCCTAATTCAAAATTGCAATTTTAATAAATCATAATATTTACCACTTTTCTTCAAATTTTACAAGTTAAGATTCTTTCTTTTTTGCTACAAATACATTCCTTAAAACTGTTAGTGATATAAATTCAACTGTGTGTAATACAGATTTTAACACGGCACTATAAATTCGTCATCCAAAAATCTTTGCGGCAATTTGACGACTGAAATTTAATAGTTGTGGCGTCGAATATTAATAAATTAATTTAAAATAGAAGTTAGAGTTACATGGTCCTCTATCTTTAGAAAAAAAAGAATAATTAAGTAATTAAAAAGAGGGATTTAAAATTTTATTAATGATAAAAATAATATATATTTCATATATGTGCAAATAAATAAAAAACAAACTAAAGAGTAAGAGAAAATAAAAAACGTAATAAAATAAATACAAAAAAACAATCACTCTGTACCAAAATATTCGCATACTATTTTCCCGATTTATAATTTAAATCACCGATATTGATTATTGAGGGTCAAAGCACGTCTCGGTGGCCATTTCGTTATCGCTTACTTAACTCTTCAGGAAACTTCTGACAAACATTTTAAATAAACTAAAGATTTTTATCCAAACAATAAAGCAAAGACAGAAATCATAGTTTAAGCAAAAATAACAATAACCAATTGTAATTATAGTTTTCTTTCTCTGCTGTATAAGGCAGAATTTTTTTCTGCTCTTTTATACAGTTGAAAGAGGATGAAAAATAAAATATCACAAAACACTACGATAATTTATTTTATGCACGGGCACTTTGCAAATATTAAATTATTTTAAACAACGGGATTTTTTTATAATTATATTAATTAATTTTCAAAAATTCTTTTTTTCGTGCTATTTTTCCGATTTATTATTGAAATCACTGATATTGATTATTGAGGGTCAAAGCACGTCTCGATGGCCATTTCGTTATCGCTTACTTAACTCTTCAGGAAACTTCTGACAAACATTTTAAATAAACTAAAGAATTTTTGAAAATTAATTAATATAATTATAAAAAAAATCCCGTTGTTTAAAATAATTCGCGTACGTCTTCGTAAAAATTATAATTATCGAAAAATTCATTACACATGACGAATTTCATATGACGACGAATATTCGCACGGAGAAAGATTCGCTGTTAGTCTTAAATATGTTTACAAAATTTGAGAGTTGTTTATTGTTCTGTAATCATGAGATTCTGCGCTCTTATATGTACGCGACAGATAACCCCGAAGGTCTGGCCTGTAGATGAGACAGTCGGTCTAATCTAGAAGCTCTTAATAGTAAGAATATTAGTTAAAGTTAATAAGGCAAAATTAGTTAAAGTGAAAGGTAGCGTCATCGCCATCGAGGCGTGATTTCGCCCTCAATAAAATTACATAAAGAAGGAAACAAAGAATTAATATATGTGAGTGCAATTGTCAACAAATATGTTTATCCATAAAAATAAATAATATCATACCACTAACACATCGCTATGATCCGTTATCGTGTTTAACAAAAAATTGCAATTTAAAATATTTTAGTTTCTTAAACATTTTTTGCCCATTTAATCGCACTAGTTTACAGATTCTTCGCATATTTGTCTTAACAGAATATGAAGAATATATTTACTATGTTGTGATACAGTTTAAGTACCATTCAGATTTTTCCAGGAGGTGGTGCGAAGTATTAGCTGGCCAGTTAGGAACCAGCGATTAAGATAACATTTAATTCAGTAAAGTTTCTTTAAGTGCTTTTAACAATACATAAAGTTGTTACTTTCAACTAAGTTTTATATCAATGATGACGCCTCTTGTTTTCTTAAGTACAAATAAACCATTTAGAACAATGACCATCCTCGTTACTTAAGTTTTTGGGTGTAACAGTTTATGACCGAAACAAAAGAATACAGTAAAAAGCTTTTATGTATTTTTTCTCAAAACTTTTCAAAGTTTTATAACTTCTTTCTGACATTTGCAGAACCTTCGAGTAGCTTCTTCCCTTTCATCTACCTAAGTATTTATAGTTTTCAGTTTCATTGTTTTTAGCTTATTTTTAAGGTTAAATAGCTTAACAGTCACTTATTTCATTGAAAAAGTAAAGACTATAAAAACATCGTTCCTCATTTGCGATGACTGCCAAAATAAGGTATTTCGCATAATAAATAGTCTTGGTTTTGTAACCAGTCGGCTTAATGGTTAAGTGATACATAATAGAAGATTTTGGATTTTCAATCTTTTTAAAATAATATGGCAATTAATGTTAAATTATTTGGTAAAACCCTCAGTCAAGGGTGTTGAAACTATAGCATGTGAGACAGGTTAGGTTAGTATACAAAACTAGTTGAAAAATTTATAATGTACAGTCAGGGAAATTGGAGAATAATGTTATAGAATGCTGCTGGATAAAAAAATATTAAGCTCCAGATTTTAGAGACAGCGGCCCATATTCATAGTTATAAATAAAGTATACTTTAAGGGAACTTAAGTCTGTTTTACTTTATAGTCCACTCTAACTCATTCATAGACAAATGGCGCTAAAATCAACTCTAAATTTTAATGTAGGTAAAGTTGTTTTAAACTCATTTAACAACACCTTCTATTTTTTGCCAAATTAAAAAGCTTGTGAATGTTCGTCTTTTAAGAGCCGGGGAAGTATATTTTATTTTGCTTACATCATTAGGTGGATATTTTGGAGGGCTGCTTAAAATTTGATCAGAATTATTAGCATTTTCATCACGCAGTTGCTGTCGATTAAAAATTCGCCATACTTTGACTCGTTAACATTCATAGCTTTAAAAATATTATCTTCTGCGGTTAGTTAATGAATATAAAAAGCATTGTGATAGATTTTCTAGCTTTGCTTACTTTCATATGAATCCATTGCACGCATACCTTCCTATTGCTTCAAGAAGGTATTCCTTTTTAGTGCCACTCCAGTTGGCTTCTCTGTATCTTACTGTCTTTATAGTCTGTTAACAAATATTTAATTGATTACCCACAAAATATTATCTAATTTTTTTTTCATAACTAATTTTACTTGGGTTAAGAACACAATACTTATATTTGATTTTTACACAAAAGTGAACAAAATAAAAGCCAGATTACTTTTTTCTTATGTTTGTTTTGAAAATCTATGAAAAATTTTATTCACACGCATTTAAAGTCGGTTTAACTTAAAGTATAATTTATTTTTGACTGTGAAAGCTAGAAGAATAATAAGAGCTATTTTGTGTAGAGTATACTTTAGCAAGAGTCGACTTTAGTATATAACTATAAATACGGGCCCTTGTAGTTTTTGGCCTCTTCACTAAAAATTAACTGAAGCACAACTATCTTTTATTTCCGTTTTAATTAGTTTTTGATATTTACGGTCGGCCTAACTTACTAGCACTGACATCTAAATTTTAAATGCCTTTTGCAAAGGCTATAGATTTCATACATTTAAAATTTCCCAACTAATTTTTAAACTGAAAACCCGGCAACAAGAAAGACATTCCTACTTTCCCGCTCATATGGTTATGGTTATGTTTTTTTTAACAAATTCGTTGCAATTTCCAAAAATTTTAATAGAATAAAACTACAATTTATTAATTTTGCGAAATCACTTTCCAACACAAAATTTTTGAAAAGGTAATCGAGTGTTTTGGCGGAAGTACTTCCCAACTAGATTGTCAACTTAATTATTTTAACAAGGCATGAGACTTTTATAATCAATTACTGAGAATCGATTACATTAATTATTGTAGGAATTAATGCAAACCATTAGTACGGCAGTCTCTTTTAACATAAAGAACTAGTTCAATAACTACTTCTTCCTTCCTTCTTTGCGAACTAGTGTAATGTGTTTTGTAAGCGAGTAACAAAATATGGCAATCAGAAAAGTAAGTCGTTATATAGCAAGTACTTTTTAAGGTAATGTCTAATTTTTTGCTGGGTTTTTTATTGAAGGTAACTCCATGTTTCTAATAGAAATAATTAATTCCAAACTAATTGTAATCAGCATAAAAGAAGAAGACAAATTATGTGCAAAATTATATTGTCAACCTATTCTATAAATTTACGAGTATAAGGATATTTATAGAGATTAATGTGCATATTTTACGTTAGTAACTGTGATTATTTTGCTGACTTTAACTTACATAGAAAATCTGTTCTTTACACTTTAATGTCAAAAATAACTTTTATAAACATAATATAAATTTATTTTCATGTAATTAACACAAATATCCGGAGTTTCTAAAATTTCAAAATTAAATAATTTATGTGTTTGTTAAACAAATTCAAGTGGAAGTATTGATCTTAATTGCAAGTAATTATTTAAAATATGGATATAGAATCATACATACATACATTATTACATATGTACATGTATTTCTCATTAAATATTTAGGTGCTGTCATATAAATAATTCCAAAAGTGAAAGCACGTTCGTATATGGAGGATGTTCAAGTGCAAGTATAACTAATTTAATCAAACATTATTTCAAAATGCCAAAGTGTAAAAATAATCATGTTCGTTTAATTTGTAAATCTTATAAAATACTCGTATTTTTTAAAATATAAATGTTGAGGCACATTTAGATTTGATTGAGTTGATTTATAAATATTAAAATTAAAATTTTATTTATTGCATTTAACATGTACAACTGTTTTGGAATTATCTAAACTGTCAAAAGTTAAATAATGTATTAAAATAATTTATTTTTTTGAAGTATGTGTTAACTTATTTAATAAAAATTAAATATTACAATGACATTAATTAATTCTATTGAACAACTTGTATGCTAATGTAATATTGGTTATGTGAACGACAATAATGTGTTTCATATAATGGGAAGCAATTGCGCTTGGTCCACTTCTTTTCACATTGTATATTAATTACCTTTTTACGAAATTCAAACAAATTTATATGAAACCTATGCATTTGCTGATAATATTCAGCTTTTGCTTTTCGATTAATAACCATCTGATAAATTTATGGTTAGGTTAGGCAGGCAGCTGTGTTGCCCCAAAAAAAGAATAAACAGAGAGAGATAAGAAAGTTAGAACGTAGGAAAATATATGAAGATACAGAATGGAGAACGATTAAAGAAAGAGAAAGAACTGTAGGCGTAGAAAACGCAGAGAAGATCCCGCCGGATAAGGCCCGCTGGCCAAAAGAATGTGCTCATCTCATTGACTGGGTCACAACTTTGCTTATGGACCAGTAAACCACCAGCTCAAAAAGGAACTGATCCTACCTAGTCAACTTATTAGATCATCTGAACCGAGCAATTTTCAGACTATGGTCAATGGAATCAAATTATTTCAGATTAATTTATCAAAAAACTAAATTTATGCGGGTTCGGTGTGCACGTGGTTTGCATAGAGTATAAAATATCTTCAAGTGTTAATTTTACTATCCGACGTTGGAATAATTTTTTAAATTAATATACACGAGTATATAAAATAAAGTTCTTACTTGTATAATTTTACACAATGTGTTACTAATATTATAATCAAAAATACAAAATTATTTTCGAACTCTTCTAACTTTACTTAATCTACTTAAGAGGCAAAATTTTTATTAAATTAAAAATAACTAAATTTTAATATTTATATGTGAGATAAATAATTTTATAAAATAAAATAACCTCACTAATTTTTTAGTTAATTTTTAAAGAGACCGGAAAATTAAGAAGCTAGCAGAATGTAATATATAATTTTCTGGATGCATTATCAGCACTTTATTCGGCTAATAGTTTAGAAAATAAAGATAAAAATAATTTTATTAAGTTTTATAGAAAATACACTTTTTTTAATAGAATTCCAGATTTAAATTATAAATAAGGATTACGATATTAAGATTTCTGTAACTGTTTAAAATGCATAGGTTAAAAGGTCATAAAGGTGCTTTTGACAGCTAAAAATTTAAATACTATTTATTATCAGTGCACCCCTTTGTATAAAAAATTCGAAAGTTCATGAAAACTTGAACAGGGCCTTGCTTAAAGTAGTACAATATGTAGAAACTTATTTAAAATCTCTAAAAACACATTTAAACTTGTCGACTCTAACTAAACCCAACTAAGTGGATTGGATATTGTATTTTCTTTTGTAGAACATTGAGAAGATGAGTTAAAAATTTAACAGCAATTATGAAAACCACATACATTTTTGGTAAGCAGTGGTTAGAATTAAAAAGTGTAATTGTTAGATTATTTTAATTTCTTAAATTAATTAATTTGAAAAAAAAAAATATTGTGCTACTTTTTATATTATCCCGATTTAAATTATAAATCACCGAAATTGGCTATTAAGAGTAGAAGCACGTTTTGATGGCCATTCCTCTACCGCTTACTTAGCTCTTCTGGAAACTTCCTATAAACATAATGAACTAAATTTTTGTCCCAGTAATAAAGTAAAGACAAAAAGCAAATTTTAATAAATTCAATCAATAATCAATAATAATAATAATCAATAATTACCAACAACGATTTTATCCTTCTTTATAGAACTGTATAGAAAAGCCGAAAAAAAGTCGGCGGTATACAGTGGATAAAGAAGGATAAAATCAGTGTTGACTATTGACTAAGCTGAGATTGTTCTAGCTCCTAATGCTAGGCAAACTTTAGACGCGATTAAAGGTTGTCAAGTAATCTATGTTTTTGTGCATGAATAAGTGTGTGAAAGGATAAATTTAATGGGATATAATTTTTCCTCTACTGTTTACACTAAAATAAGAATATTCATTTACTTTCTTTTTTTTACCGATTTTCTACCGCATATGATTTCTACAATATTGATTTCTACGCCCATAAAATATATAATCTGGATCCATATACACAGGGAAGATGAAACAGCGATGTGCGATTTTGTAACTTTCTCAATATTCAAAATGAATTTTCCAAATTCAGCAACTATTTTTGGTTTATTTTTTGTTTAAAAATGTTGCATTTTATTTGTAAATAAAAAGCTAGAAGATCTTCACAACAAAAGTTTGCCAATAAAATAAATAGAGAATTTTATGCAATTTAAATAAAATAAAAAAATAATACAATTGTAACATAAAGTAAAGCATTTAAATAAAGAAACAAAAAAGAATTAAAAGTAAAAGTGAAAACCAATTTATGGGTGCAACAAGAAGTACAAAAACTGAAAGGCGGATAAATACAAGCAACAAAGTAGTCAACATCACAACGAAAAGAAAATGAAACTACTACAAGCACTTTATCACTTGAGAAATTCTGCATATTTGAATAAACAGAAAAAAATTATATAGTAAATACTCTGAATGACATCTAAATACATATGTTTTATTTAGATGTAATTCAGCTAAAATCAGAAAAAAGGAAAAAAAATTAAACAAATAAAATAAGTGGTAGCATTCATACAAAAACTTAATGGTTGTGCCCGCTGTTACTGATAATGAGTTTAAGTAATTTAATTTTATATTTTGTTGCTTTTAGCTTAAGTGTGAATGACCAACTGCAAAGAATTCGATTTTTTTTAATAAAACGTTTAATACAAAAACAAAAAAAACGTTTTTATGTTTTTAATTTAAATATTTAATTTATAGCGCCACTTATTGAAAAAATTAAAAGTTAGTCTGCAGATATTCACAGAAAGTCACTAAAAATTTTCTTAAAACTTCAAGCAAAAAACAGGGTTGTGATTGTAAGACTTACTTGTTATGTTTTTAAAGTTTTATATTTTATTTATTATATGTATACACAATTTAATATCTAGACAGAGACTGAATTATTTTATTCAACAAAATATTCAAGGCTTACTGTTTTTAACAGGTAACTAGATAATTAAATTATTTATATTACTACAGTGAAAATCTTATTCAATATTTTATATGTATAACATTTCTTCTCCCTTTAAAAAAAAAACAATTGTAGAGTAGCAACTATAAATTATACAAATAGCAACTTAAAATTAAAAGTAATTTTTAAATAAATATACTAGTTCACAAGCTTAGGTAGAATAAATGTACAATAAAAATATTAAATTTACATACATAAGTAATATGACATACAAAAAAAAATGTATAGCTATGTACCTATATTAGTTTTTATAATTTGTAGGAAGCCTTTTTCTTAAACGTGCTTTTATAGGTGGAGATTCTTTGTATATTCTATCCTCCTCATTCCTATCCAAATCCTCCGCATCGAAAAACTCTTCCTCATCGCTTTCCTGACCTTTTTTGTTGTTAAGTGTTCCAAAAACTGTGAAATCTTTTCTGAAAGGTTTTAGTTGATTACGGTGCGCTACCCTACGCCTTTTGTGAACTTCTATTAAATATAAAGTTTTTGATATTTTTTTGCAAATAAAACCCTCTACCCACTTCGCATCACTATTAATGTCTGGATTCAAATATAATACTTTTTCACCTATTTGCAAATTAAAATTTTTTGATGTCACTTCGAAATCTACTTTTTCCTTAATTTTTCCTGCTTTATAATCAGTAAGTGGTGATTTTATGTTTTCGTCCTGTGAAGTATTTACATATGATAATAGAGTTATTGGTTTATATGCTAATACTAATTCGCTTGGACAAATACCAGTTACTGTTGAGGGAGTATTACGATATTTAAAAAGGAAATTTAAGGTTACGTTTTCTATTGACAATTTTTTCACTTGCTCCGATAAAAAATATGCTTTCAAACTACGTTTGACTGTCTGCACCCCTCTTTCTGCCAAACCATTACTTGGAGGATGATATGGTGGGCTAAACATTTGCCGAATACCGTTGCATTTTAAAAATAATTTAAATTCTTCGCTTTTGAACTGCGGCCCATTGTCACTCACCAAAATATTTGAAAAGCCAAAAATTGAAAATATAAGTTTTAATTTTTCAATTACCATTATTGTTGTTGTTTTATTTAACATGTGAACTTCAAGCCATTTTGAAAAATCATCGACTAGTATAAAAAAATCTTTATTTTGCAATTGAAATAGATCAACGTGAACTCTTTCAAAAGGATATGACGTGGACGGCCACGTAAAATTTGGACAGTCCTTGACCTTATTCTGAGTTTTCTGGCATACCGAACAGTTTGCTACAAATTTTGTAATATTTGAATCAATTGACGGCCACCAAACACAACTACGCGCCAAAAGCTTCATTCTGACAATGCCTACATGTGTTTCATGTAGTAATATTAAAATTTTTTGCCTCAAAATTGTTGGTACTACTACCCTATCCGCATAGAACAAACATTTGTTTTTAACTTCTAAAGAATTCTTAACATTATTATACGGGGATAATAACTTATCTGATTTCGCCGTTTTCGGCCAACAACACTTCTCTACAAAATTCATTACTTTTTTTATAGCTTGATCTTTTTCAGATAATGTTACAATTTCCTCGAATGAGATTGGTATATAACTTGTATCAAAATTGAAAAAATTAACATTAGAATTTTTTATGTTGGTAGTACCTTCTACTGGTAACCGAGACAAAGCATCTACGTTCTTCTGTTTTCGACCAGGACGATATTTAATTTTGCAATTATAGTTCGATAGAAATAAAATCCACCTATGGAAACGAATAGAGACGATATTGGCTAGAGCCTTTTGATCTCCTAAGAGCCTTTCCAAAGGTTGATGATCTGTATATACCGTAAAGGTATAACCATAAACATATTTATGGAATTTTTTTATAGCGAATACTACCGCCAAAGCTTCTCTGTGTATCTGAGAATAATTTTTCTCAGCTTTACTTAACGTAGAGGAAGCCATAAAACATGGTCGTTCCTGACCGTCTACTACAATACTAAGAATAGCACCTACTCCATACGGAGTATGATGCCAACAGTTTTAAATTCACGATGAATTCACCAATTGATTCATTTGCTTTTTGTGAACAATTATAGAATTTAAATCGTTCTGCAATAATATTCTTCTCAGGTTTAAAATGTGGCGTAATCTTTTTTATCAATTCCTTAAAAACTTTATCTGTGGCTTTTTCGGGTAAAATAATACTTTTTATACGCTTGTAGGTCTCCGGTCCAACTAACGTCAAAAATAGAGCTACCTGGTTGCTCTCTTCAACTTTGTTTATCTTAAACAATTGCTCTATACGCTCCAAATATTCTTCGAAGTCATCGCCAAAAGCTAATTGTTCTATGGACCCTATGAACGCCATCTTACTTATTATTCACTACAATATATATATATATTAATATACTTGTACACGTGCAGTTTTATTGAGTTCCAAAATTCTCGTCGCCAAAAATATGTTATGTTTTTAAAGTTTTATATTTTATTTATTATATGTATACACAATTTAATATCTAGACAGAGACTGAATTATTTTATTCAACAAAATATTCAAGGCTTACTGTTTTTAACAGGTAACTAGATAATTAAATTATTTATATTACTACAGTGAAAATCTTATTCAATATTTTATATGTATAACATTACTATTATTTTAATTATATATATGTATATAATTATAATGTTGAAATTAAAGCCATCATGTTTTCTAAAATAATAATGAACTAAAATTACGATTATGTTCAAAGTATAAACATATAATAATGCAACGCATAATGCAATATGATCAAATTCTGATAACAAAAACATTATTAAAATTTAATTAGATATATTTCAGCTTACATTTGTTTTGAAATATTTTTTTAACTCAGAAAAGTTAAAAAAATGTGAGTGGTTGAAAACAGTTGCGTTCATTATTTTAAATATTACAAAAAATCTGGGTCGTACTAAAAAAATATTTCTATAATTCTTATTTTTTAGTGTGTTTAAAATTTTTAAATCGTTATTCGGTTAATGAAAATAATTTGTTTATTTTTGACAAAATAATATTTAAAAGTTAAAATTTAAACTAATTTAAAAACTAACCCAAAATTCTTAAATAACTTTTAAAATTACCTTTATGTAGCACACATACATTGATTCGTGAGTGTGAGCAAATTAAAGTGATTGTTGTACCTGTATTGATATGAACATAACAAAACAAAACGAAATCAGCCACAATTCTACTGCCTACTCAAATGGGTTGGGTTGGCTTTTAGGTAAAGTGAATAAATATTTTGTTTTTTATTTATATATAAAATCTCAATAACTCTATGTAAAATAAAAAATAAAATCAATTTAACAAAACTGAATGTGCGTAACATTTGGGAAGTGTCTAACCTTGCAATGAAAAGGTGGGCGAAAATGCTACCAAATTTATCTGTATTGTTTTAGGAGCATAAATTTATTGGATTACTTGCATTTTGTTTATGTTTTGTGTCATACAAAGATCTTTGAGATTGGTATTACTCCCTTGTCATCTGCTTAAAACAAAGGAATAAGTAAATATGACCATGACTTAAATTGAAGTAGGATTTTTAGGATCTTGAGCGGAGTTTTTTTTTCGCCGCTGTTAATTGTCAGTGATTTTAGTTGAAGAGAGAAGTGTATGTGTTATTTTGTCGTTTAGTTAAAAAGAACATTTATATAAAATTATATACAATAAAAAATATTTATACAAATAAAATTACCTTCGGGTACTTGGGAGCTTTTTTTCAAAAAATTACTCAATGTTTAAGTTTTTTATCATTTGCTTTTTGAAATGAAATGTAAACATTTTTTTTAACGAGTACTTGATTAATCATTTTCATTATAGTTCAATGAGTAGGATGCAACTCATTTTTTATTTAACATTATTTTAAATCTTAAGCTGAAACTATATTTTTAATTTTACAAAAGTTGTGTTATCAGATTGTAAGTAGTTTAGCTGCAGTAAAACGTACTATTCATTGAATCATATGAATTTAACAGAAAATCAAAATTTTATGTACTACTTGGAGATAGGGATGCTATATATTTATTTCTGTAGTCAAGTTATTGCTGAACTACTGGTGCGATAAGGAAATTATAATTATAGTCTTAATTCCATAAATCCCCTTCCAACGGATAATTCGTATTTTTTCATGCGATATCCTTAAAGCTTTTATAGATCATAATTCGTTGGTGATAACTACTTAATATATATATAATTCATAAAAAAGCATAATAAAATCGAGGTAATACATATATGTATGTATTTTCGTTTTATTGTATTTGTTTCATTAGGAGGAAGAAAAATCTTTTTTTTGTTTTGTTAATTGAAAAACCTCTTCAGTTCGTCCTTTTTTTTTTTAAAGAGAAGTAGCACTTCAGGCATTAATGCCTACTTAGTTTTTTTAACCGTACTACATTATTTAGGAAAGGGATAGATGAGAGAGAAGACAGGTGGTGAAAGGAGATAGATATAGCCATTTTATTAATTATTTTACTTCGCCGGCGAATATGCTATGTAGAAGTACCGCCGAAGGAGACTGCATGTTTTTATGTTAATTCTGCCTATGTATTTATACCATTAAACAGAAAAAAACATTTTTATTTTTTGACTGCCGCAAGGGTTGAACCCAGGTCAGCCAGATTTGTAGTCAACGTGCTTACCACCTAGACTACAGCAGCCTCAATCTGAAATTTTGAAATTTTTTATTTGAAATCTCGATTTTTCGAAAAAAAAACTTTTCATTTACGAATAACTGTGATGCTACTGTACATTTATTCTTTTCAACTATTTACTTATTACTTTAAATATTATCTTAAGTCTATAAAATTGTATTTAATTAAATCTAGCAAGTGCGATGCTAACAATTGTAATAATGGCTGAAGTTCTATATCGCAGGCATCTCTTTGGTATTCGATCAAAAAATTGTGGTTTATATATCAAGCTGTCTAAAGTACGTTGAGACATGTTGAGCGATTTCTGCTTCAACCAATGGTGCATTAAATATTTTTTTATATACCAGAGACCAACTGACTTTTATCATTTCCGAAATATAATTTTAAGGCTTTTAATTTGTTTTTTTTTTATATGGTGATAATAAACTATAAACAAATATTTTCGAATGTAACTGTTAAACATATGTAATTTAGCATTAAAATTTTAAATTCCCCCCTTAAGCGAATTTTGTAGATTAGACATAAGCCAAAGTCTTATAAACTTGTACCCTAAAAGCATCCAATAAAAAGATATAATTATGATGCATTTTTTTAGGCCTGTTTATAATTGTTTTTACCACAACTTGAAGCAATTATGTTCAAAGCTTAAAACAGTAATACATTTTTTCAACACATCCAAGTTTTTTAATTTTCTGACCTGTAAAAATACTTATTAGTGTTAATTGTTTTCACAACACTTTGCAAATCTCCTTTCAAATGATTACAACTTGAAAGTAAAACAATTCTCTAATCCTCTTATGTATATTAGATTTGTATTACAAATAGAAAATACTCCTCTTTGTGTATACACTTAGTTGTTGTTTTACAAGATTTTTAATTGACATGATTTCTGACTGACGTTTGTAATTAACATGGGTTTAATCGTAGGCAAATGACAGCTAAGAGCTTCAAAGTTTCAATTAGATTTTTTGTTAACACAAACAATTACAGGCAATTACAAGTGGTTTTTAAGACATGTGAAAATAGAAAATAAATCATTAAAATACTTATTAATGTAGTTACCCAGCAAAAAAATTTTGAAAAGGTAATCGAGTGTGGAATTAAGCATTTTTGGCAGAAGTACTTCCCAACTAGATTACCAATGTAAAGATTTTAACAAAGCATGAGAATTTTATAATCAATTACTGAGAATCGATTACATTGTTTATTGTAGGAATTAATGAGAACCATTAGTACGGTAGTCTCTCTTAACATAAAGAACTAGTTCCATTACAGCTTCCTTTTTTGGAAACTAATGTAATGTGTTTTGTAATCGAGTAACAAAATATGTCAGTCACAAAAGTAAGTCATTATATGGAAAGTACTTTTTAAGGTAATGTCTAATTTTTTGCTGGGTACTGGTAAAGTTTAAGAGAAAAAATTTTTGTTTTTGGTTTATTGATATAATTTAATTTTATGGCAAACCGATTGATAAATATTTCAGTTGTTAAGTTGATTTTAAATATTATTCAGTAGCTGATTTTTGTGACTAAAGTGAGAAATTCGTCATATGAAAAATTTAAAGTCATTTTTTATAATAAAAATTAATAAGAAATTCATTAATAACTCTGGTTCTCCCTGTGTAAAACAAAATTACTATTTTATTTTTTTGTGAGAAGTTTCTCGTATAAGTTACAGAAACGAGGCGGAGTATAGGTAATGATTTTTTAAATTCGGAAAACAAAAAAATCAAATTCGGAAGCAAAAATATCATCGAACTGCTAATACAACAAGGAGAAAAATATTATAACGTAAATATTTTGTTATAATTTGCTTTTGTACTAGTATGTAAAGATCTTCTAAAATTATTTTTTAGAGATTTATGTTTAGAATATAAATGATTTTTTTATATTTAACAGAAATTTCACATTTCACATTAGATTTTGATTTTAATCCAGAAGCACTTTGTTAACACTTTGCCTGTTTGACTCCCAAAGTTATTTCTTCATATTTTTAGTTTATACATGTACTCAACAATATCAAATTCAGATATATTTTCGTACTACTAAGCATTGACAACATATAGTAATATATTGTATAAATATTGACATGAAGATATTAACATCCACATAACACATCCATTTTTGACCTTTACAACAGCTTGAAGGTTTCTTCTTCAAACCTAAATATACTTTCATTTTAGTTCTTATCACATTTTTTTTTGTAAAAAAGAAGGATAAAATTATCAGTCAAGTAAGATATTTCTAAAAGACTTCCTGTCTTGACGTTTTTATTTGTAGTATACAAACATGAGAGGAGACAAAATGCTGAAAATATGCATGACAAAACCTGTTTTCTCAACGTAACAATAATTCATTCCTTAGGCAACGTTCATTTAGGCCTGTGTTTCTGTATATTTCTAAACTAAAATTAATTAAATATAAGCGACTTTTTAAAATAAGTATCTCACATAGAATTCTTCATACATTATACTTTAACCCTTTAATGCGTGGCGTAAATTATAATGTATGTCGATTTTATCAACCCGTCACTGGTTGAAATTTAAGCATACATAAAATTAATTTGCAGTTAAAGGTCCGTTGTGATGTTGTTTTTTAAATTCAAAGGAGGCTATAAAATTTAAAGACAGCTTAAGATCAGTTTTACATATTTTGTGTAGTCATCATCGACGCAGCCCTATATATGTGAAAGTTTATTTTCAAATTAAAAAACAACAAATGGATTTTCTCGCTTTTTTTTTTGATGAATTTTTAAGTGTTTCCTTTATTTATGTATATACTCGTATTATTATTTAGAAATTTAATACCAATAAAAAATTAAAATAAAGTGAAAAAGTTTTTAGAATGAAACAAATTTTACGTTAATATCCAGCAACAAATTTTTGAAAAGGTAATCGAGTGTGGAATTAAGCATTTTTGGCAGAAGTACTTCGAAACTAGATTGCCAACTTAATGATTTTAAAAAGGCATGAGACTTTTATAATCAATTACTGAGAATCGATTACATAAATTATTATAGGAAATAATGAGTACCATTAGTAACGGTAGTCTCTTTTAACATAAAGAACTAGTTCCATTACTACTTCCTTTTGTGGAAACAAATGTAATCGTTTTGTAAGCGAGTAACAAAAATATGGCAATCACAAAAGTAAGTCATTATATGGAAAGTACTTTTTAAGGTAATGTCCAATTGTTTGCTGGGTATGTACACCTTCAAAACCCACTTTAAAATAAAAAATTTTTCCGATAGTTTTTAATACCTGTTCTTTGAAGACTTTTCAAGCTATAAAAACCACATATAGAATTTTTCTACGACCGAAATTAATTCCCGTGTCATGGGGTTAACGTATTCAACTGAAAACAAATTAACGACGGAGGTTGATACAATGAGTACTTTCTTGACAGAGACGTTCTGATTGTGACAAAACTCATAAGAAAACATGTAATTTAACTTACTTGTCAGTTGAAAAAGGCAAAGTATGACGGATTCTGTGTGCCGAGGCATTAATAACGAGTTTGCGGATGGATTTTGGACAGTCGCAATGTTAATTTTATAAAAAAATGCAATATATGCATATAAGGTGTTCCGGGATTGCATAATTTGATCGGGGTCCGTATGCACTCTCTTTCATTCAAAATAATCTGGTGCAAAAAAACTTAACGTATGTGAATCGAATACAGAAAACGCATGATGGGTCTCCCTCCTGCTTTAAATGTTTATAATTAATAGAGAATGTTTATAATCAATGTTATAAAAAAATTTATAATTGTTTATGCTATACAAGATGTCAAAAATTGAATACATGCGTGCTTATGAGAATAATTCTTTTAGCAGCTACACGACCACCGACTACACGGCTACTTTTGTAGCCCGTAGCCAACTTAGGCTAATTTCTATTTTTCTTGGCTACAAAAAACAGATTAGTGGTGCCAATACAATAAATGCATGAAATGGTGTTTTTAAAAACGCAATACATTAAATATCGCTATTAAAAACGCTAAAAACTTTTATAGTGGCACCATTGAAAAATAATAATCATCTGTTAATTTGTTTACATTTTTCATCAGTTTATTACTTTATCTCGAAGGGGGAACATCTGCGCGCGAGCAGATTGTTTTAAAAAAAGTGAAGTTATAATTGAAGTCGCAACGCGCACAGTTTTTATTCAACAGGATTTTCCACTTCCTATACGAAGGTATAGGTTGATGTGCAGTTCCTGGAGAGACTAGTAATATCAAAATACTGGTGGGATACCCTGGCGCTGTGGTTATGTACCCCTGCCATTATAAAGATTTAAAAAAAAAAAATAATACATTTTTCATTTACTTTTTGTTTGTGAAATTTTCCTTTTAGTTCTTTTTTCATAAATTTCTAACTTGTTTCATTTATATTTATTTTTTGGGTTTTTTATTGAAATTGATAAGTATATAATAGTAATTTTTACTGTTTATAAACATTTGTTATATTGTTTAATGCAAATGTTTAGTTCAATTTACATGCAAATATGGACGTGGACACTTCAAACACTGAAGTCTTTGTTTCCACTATTTTAGCAATAGTACTTATAAAGTTAATTAAATTTTCTTGATACATTTAAAATTTTTTTTTACACAAATTTACTTTAAAAAATCAAGTTTGTTTTGTTTTGGTTAACTTAAATACATACATGTATGTCAAAACAGATGTTTATTTTTTGTAATTAGTGGTCGATGGTCGTTAAAAGAATTAAGTAGCTGGCAACTTGGCTATTTTTGTAGCCAGCTACTTTTGTAATCGGTAGTCGATGGTCGGTAGCCTTTGATTGTGTTTATAGCATTAGTTTGTTGATGTTAAGAAGAAATATATTTTTGCTGTGCCCCTCTTGTAATAAATATAATGCAAACAAAATACTCTCTTCGCGAAGAGATTTTAAAACTTTTATTAGTTGACTCAATTTAAAATCCACCACATGAATTAAATTTCACTTTTATTATAAACAAAAGCCATGCAACAGCATGTTAAAAAGCTGAAAATGAAACAAAATCCACAAGTTGAATGTGTATAAGAAATACTAACACTTAAATTACTAAATGTATAATAAAACATGAAACATTGTGATGCTTCGTTCCAGGAAACAAACCTGATATGATACAGAAGTGAGAATAGTTTGAACAGTTTCATGTTTGTGAAGTTGTAACGAAGAAACTTAGTGAATTTAGTTTAAATACGATTATTGGACTGTCTAGTTGCTTCTTAGAAGACCCTAAAATAAATTTTTTAACTTGACTTATAAAGAAGACAAAAATGCTTCATTTTGGGAGATAAATTTATGTTCGTTTTTTTTATAAGAAATTACAGTAACTGAAAAACAAATCATAATTTGGAAAAATTAATACTTAAAAGAAAATGTATCTTTCAAATTTGTATTGTAAAACTGACCTCTAGTCGCAACACTTATAAATTTAGATTCTAAATATATGAAATTTATTTTTAGTCAAAATTTCATGGAATAAAAATCCAAAAAGTAAATAAAAATCTTTCAAATTAAAGACTTAGGATAACATTTTAATAATCTATGGATTCTTGAATTGAAAATAAAACAATTTAATTTATAGTTTTAACCCTCTAGTGCGCAAGAAAACCAAATTAAGTAAAATACTACTTAAACGAAAGGAAATGGTTTAAAAGCAAACTCTTGTTCTAGCAGTTTGTATAATTTTCATTTATATGGGCGCAGGAGGCGAAAAATCCTTTGATGCAAATTTGCATCATTGCGCATTTAGCTCAAAGTACTTACCATAAAAAAACAATACACACTATAACATTGTAATAAAAAAAGAGTGTAACTTATTTAAAACTCAAAACTATTTATAAACTTGTTGAACTTAATAAATTTTAAGGTCAGAAAAACACACTGTTTCCTCTATGAACAACAAACGAATGAGCAGGCACTTCAAAATTGCACAACAATTCAATGCTGCTATAACGGTACTTCAAAAGCAGAGAAAACGACGTCTATTAAATGGAGACAACATATAACGAACATTTACATAAAACTGTTTTCAAATTTTGAAGCTACAGAGAGATATTCGGTATGATTCAAATTTGCATCACGGCGCACTAGAGGGTTAAACTAATTTTTTCGAAAAGAAAAAACACAAGAATCTTCAAGAAAAACAGGAAAAATAAAACCGCACAAACAAAACTGCTGACGCCAGCCAATATGTTCAAAACAAAAATAATAAAAACACGCATATTGGACCAATCCAACATTAAGCATCATTGAAATATAGATATGTTGGCGTGATGTCAATGCAGTTTTTGGTAGCTTTGTTTGTTGTCATTTTTATTATCGGATAGTGAATTGAAAAGATCTAAAAACGTTAAAGCTTTTAGGGGTTAGTTTTTGTTATTGATTTAAAGTATTAGCGATCATTATGTATATTAGTCTTTTGTGGTATTAATAATAAATTTTACCATAAGCAGGCTGCATTATTATAGAATTTTTAAGATGATATATTTCGGTGTGCTATCTAAAGAACTTAAGTGTTTTGCATGAGTTCATTTTAAAACCGACGTTGAAAAAGAAGGAGATTTTCAATTCGTCTAAGTGTTGCTTTTTGTATGTTCGTACCCGCAGTATTCAGTCATTTCTGAACCGATTTATAAAATTGTTCTTTATTTTATATATATTCATTATATCCCATTGGCAAAAAGTCATAAAAAATAAATCTACAAATTGAACGGTGTCCCCATTGCTGACGTAAATTGAACGTTAAAAATTGAACAGAATGCCGGTTCCCATGACCGTTATAGTAACAATTATTAATATTTAAAACAATAAATTAAAGGGTGCCCCAATAGTTAATTTGATGTATAAGAGCATACTTTGGAACAAGTGTAGACAGACGCTTAAAATTTACACAGAACCTGTGTTGTTAACTCCACTATACACAACAGGTATAAAATTTGGATTTAGAAATTAAGGGGTGTCCCAATAGTTGATGAATAGTTTTGAATCGTTATAGACAGACAGCCGCAATTTAAAATGCACTAATGATGCTAGTGCCACTACAAGTAAACAATATTAATTTAGAAATTAAATGGTGTTCCCATTGTTGATGCAATTTGACTTAACGGGTCTATCTTTTGATAGATAAAAATGGTTCATATTTATACAAAATGTTAATTATTTTGACTGGTATTAAAAGAAGTATAAACGTTTAAAATTGCAAGAAGGGTGTTACAATAGTTGATTTAATTTGAAGTATTTGGCAAATTTGTTGAGCAAATTTAGATAAACGGTTGCAATTAAAAAATAACCTGTATTGCTAAGTCCGCTATAACAGGAATATAAAATTTGGATATGGGAAATTAAAGGATGTCCCACTAGTTAATGTTATTTGATGTATATGGCAACATTTTTGAACAGTTATAGACAGACATCTAAAATCTGTTTTGAAGTCGGTTTTTTTTTCAGGAATTAGTTTATGTATGATTATGTAAAAAGCAGTAACATTTGTATTTATAGGTTTTTACAAATTGGCACTGCCATGCGTACTACAACACTGTGTTACTAAGGCGGGACTCGAACTACCAAAATTTAGTTTAGAAATTATTTATACTTAGCCCGATTATACTGGGCCCACTATTTTGTATCTCCGGCACAGACTTGAACTCACAGCAACCATGACTAACTCATACTATTATTAATTTGTTTGTTAACTTAAGCTGCTTCCTGTATTAGAAACAAACGCCTGGCACAATCTTATCTGCTGTTCTCTAATACCAAGATAATTCCCTAACTTTCTGACTTACAGTCTTCTCTAATCTATATAAACTCCGGGAGCTTTGTACTGCTATTTCTTATTTCATAAAACTGGTCTTTCTACAGTTTTAAATTATGTGTTTAATATTTTAAGCGAATCTAACTTTCATTTTATTGCATTTAGACATGAATAAATATTTTTTTTTTTGTTCAGAAAAAAAATTTCTGCAAATGTTAAAACAATTAGTATAAGTGTGTAAATAATTGTTTAAGAAAACTTAAAATTTTTCTTGTTTTAAAATTATTTCCCATATTCTTGAATAAGTTGTCATAAAAAAGCTTTAGATTTAAAATTAAACAAAGAACTGTTAGAAGTCTTTAAATAGACCATAAAAATTTGAAAGCAAATATAAAAGAAAAATAAGATTTTATTTCAGTTTATGAACTAGAGCATAACTTAGTGCAAAAGAGAGTTAAGTTTCCTAAAAAGAATCTACTTAGGCACTTGAACTTTGTAATAAAAATCTAAATACTGTGTTGGAACATAAGATAATACATACATTAACTATTTTCATATTGTGGTAATTTTTTTCTTGCGAAGTTTATTTTGAGTTAAAATTTCATTGCTTTACTTTTTAAAACTTCAAGTTCTTAAAAACATGATACAGTTTACAGTAAGTGGCCTAAGTAAGTAAGTAGTTGAGTAAAGAATTGCAAGAAATAATTAATTTCTCACATCAGTTGTACAATATATTCATTCTAGTGCAATAGCAGCATCTACAATTTCTAAAAGAAAAGCAAAAAATAATATTTTAGGTATTTTTATTTAACTATAAAATATTTTAAGTACACGTTCGTTTAAATATGCTGTGTTTACAAATATGTTTGCATGCTTAACACTAATATCTTAATATTAAAGGGCAATAAAGCATCTTTCTGTAACAGTATTAGCTACAGCATTGAAACACATTTTTTGCAAATTTTTTGCAAATAATTGTAAGTGCCTCAGACATGCACGAGAGTTGCATGCACATAATGTTGGTTGTAAATTCTTTTACATTTAATTTAACCAAGGCTGTTCTCATCTCGATTTCAAAAAATATTATTACACATTTAAATATAAAAAACATGAGTATAAGCAGTGTAAAAGCTATTATTTTTAAAGTGATAATTGTTTAGTTTTTAAAATCCATGCATACCTGCTGTAAGTGTATGAACAAATTTAAAATCTCTTTTAAAGCAACTAAACAACAAACAGCAAGTGACAAAGATCTTAAGCGGAAGGTGTTTTAAAAGTAGAACAAAATTTTTGAATACGTAAGTTTGAGGGCTTACTGCAAGCAAAATTCTTCTCAAAGTAAAGAGATTTGATTATTCATTTAGATAATTTTAAAATAATGTTTTAACTGAAATGCAAAAAAAAAAAAATGCCGATACAATATTAAAACTAATACGATACATTATCTTTACATAAATGAGCGATGTCCCTTTTACTCCTCTTTTTTCATCCGAAATTGTTTATTGTTTGACTTGTTTGTAGATCTTGTCGAGCTTTAATGCACCGTGTTATTATTATTCTTTAAGTATTTAAGAAACAAATGACCCCTTAACTGTTACCACTACACATGCAAAAAAATACACACCTATTCAAAGCATGAATGTGTGCATAAGTTAAACACATAAAATAAAAATAAATAATGGTCGAAATATTTAATTATTTTGTTTTATTTAAAAATTTTCAAGAAAAGGTCATCATGCATTTCCGAAATTTAAAAATGTGAAACTCTGCAGTCTCTTAATGATTATTGATTTAAGCATAATCGCTTGGCATTCATTTGCCGTTTTACCGTAATTAAGTATTTGAAAGATAATTTCGAATAGTTTTTTTTACACTATTTATTAAAAAAGTACTTCAATATGATTTACTCTTATTAAAGTCGTAAAGTAGCAATGAAATTGGAAATTTATAAAACATTAATAACCAAATCTCCATAACATTATTTTATTACAAAAATGTTGTTGAAATTAATCGACATCATAATCAAAATTTTAGTAAGACACATACGATAATCAATACAACATAACGACAACTTAAGAAAAAATGCACTTAAAATGCTTTAATATTTTAGATAACCCACCCCAAATTACAGCATACAAAGAACAGACAAATCATTTGAGATCTTAAGAAAACTTTGTGGGAAACAATAAAAAAAAAATGTACTTAATGCAAATGAATTTTAAACAAGGCTGATGAGTTAAAATTAGAAAAGGCTTAAATTACAAAAGAAGGAATAATACTCCCATACACCTTAATTGCTACGTAATAGCTATTTGCCCCCATAATGATAAAGAACAGATTTTTGGTAACTAAAACCAAATGCTTTCATGCTCGCAAAAGGTTTAGAATCAATGCAATCTGTTGTTCTTTTTTTGTAAAACTTTATACGTGATTCTTTGTTAGTAGCCGATCTGAAACCAAATGTACTAAAGAAACAAAAAAAGAAAAAAAAAACTAGAACACTGAATCCTCTTCAAGTAAACAAGAACACGTTTAAAAAAAGCAACAATTGTCATTTACTCCAGGTTGACATTTTTTAAGATTTATGGCCCAACTATTTTACAAGATATGTTCAGATATATAAACAGCAACATAATCAACACTTACGTAGTGAAGGCCGTATTAAAACAAAGAAATCACGTAAAATTAGTAGTAACGTAAAACATAATGCAAAGGAAGATGCGAAAGGTATGTCGTTAAAAAAAGAAAACAAAAACAGAGAAATATGTTTAATAAAACTAGATTCATACAAAATACTAAAACAATATACCAATATATGATTACAATCAGTGCCACTTTACACCCGAGGAAAAATGATTTTTAATTTAACCAGAAAAAGACGATGAGAAAGCTTTACTTCAAAAATGTCTGTTGCTGAAAATTTATTTACGTTTGTAACATATTAAATTATAAAGACAAAGCAGTTCATAAAACACTTTAAAACTTAAAATTATTGACCGATTTACAGGCTGTCCGCCGGGACGGTATATTACTCGCAGAAATTCCATTTTAATCCTGCCTGCATGCGATGTGGCACTGTCTAGTTGATACCACATGTTAATCAAGCCTGCAGTTGTATCGTTAAAAATTTTTCAATCATATCACGATATCACTCCCCATTCACAGTTACCGTAACGCCGTTTTCATATTCAAAGAAATAAGGTCTAATGATTCCTCCTGACCAAATTGCATACCAGGCTGTGACTTTTAATGAATGCAAGGGTGACTTATGAATAATTTGAGGGTTTTGCATTGCCTAGAACCGAATATTCTGTTTTTTCACATATCCGTCCAAATAAAAATGTGCCTGGTCACTCATTATGATTTTTTCATGAAAATCGGGGTTGCCATGAGCGAGCTGTAACATCATATTAGCATATGTACGGCGGCGTAAATAGTATTGTGGAAGAAGCTCCTGTATCAATTAAATCTTAAATAGAAACAAATAAAAATCCTTGTGCTAAATTGTGGCCAAAGTTGTTCTTTGAAGACCAAGCTCCTGAGCACCCAACGCCGTGAGGTTAATGAATTGAATACTTTCTTGAGCAGCAGTAAGGGTTTCAGCCGATCTTGCTGTACATTGTGGTCGATCCTTGGGCCTATCACTCTTTCTTCGAAATCATTCCCTACACGATAAAAAGAGCGTTTTGTTGGCACGATGTTTCTCCCAAAAATTCCAGGTAACTTTCCCATCGTCACAGTAATCGATGAATGATTTTGATAAAATGTTTTAATAATTAAAACATGTTGGTTTATCGAAATTTTTTATAGCAAATTTGCGAGAGGAGATCAAAAAGGAACTCAACATTTAGTTGCAAGGAAAGCTTGTGATGCGGTATAGAAATTTTCAACAATATTATAAAATGCATGCCCTGAAATCGTTTCATTTTACAAATTATTATTTAACAAATAATTGTAAGCTAGTAAATATGGGAGCTAAATAACTCATGCTGTGATATTTGCATTATCCAATGGTAAGTGAATTTTTTATGCTAAAAAAGAGAAAGTTATAACTGAAGAGAACATTTTGATGGCCACTGGTTTTGATCACAGAAGTCTGAAAGTATTGTGTGAAAATCTTTGAGTTTTTTAATTATTTCTACAAAATTTTTTTAGATGAATTGATCGCAGAGGTATCGCAGTAGACTTCCTGAGTTAGATAAATAAGATAATAATGGTGGAGAGATTTTTTCTGTAATAACTATAGTTGCCAACTTAATTAACGGAAAGAACAATAACCTTAATTCCTAAATTTGAAAACCATATTTTCTGAGATAAGAATCTAGAAACATGGGCATAGTGTAATAATAAAACAGAGATACGAGACAGCAGTCTTTCTGCTGGTCTTTATCCAAAATCGCAACGTGATATGGAGTGAGCATACAATTAGGCAATATTTAAAATCTATAAGCAACGAGAAAATTGGTTAGGAAAAAAACTCGAAGAACTACATATTCTGGTCATGTTATATGGTTGGAATCATATTATCGTTATGGGGAATACTGACAATCTTTTTATTAGAACTATAAAATCAAATTAAATCGTAAGTTTGTTTTAAGCATAAAAACTATAAATAATATGAGCATAACACTTGCCTTAGTTGTTATATATTATGGTTGTTAACAATATATTATAGTTATAAATAACATTTTATTTTCGCATAGCTACACATTATTTTGGTAAAACTTTAGGTCAATTCAATTATGTTTCATTTATGTGTGTTATCGTCAATTAATTATTAAATGTTAACATATTTATCGTGACTAAAATATATTTTTTTTAAAGCTTTAATTTGTTCACCATAGTTTATTTGAATGATTATTAAGGGAATATCATAAACATTTTTTTTCTGTGGGTATAAGCCGGAATATATAATAGCGAAAATCTACTTGTAATAAGGCTGGTATGGTGCTCAAGAAATACTTAAATAAGTAGCTGCAAACTGTATACACTAATGGCGAGTTTTTGACTTCAACTGAAATACAAAAAATTTTTGAAAAGGAAATCGAGTGTGGAATTAAGCATTATTGGCAGAAGTACTTCCCAACTAGATTGCCAACTTAATCATTTTAACAAGGCATGAGACTTTTATAATCAATTACGGAGAATCGAATCAATTAATTATTGTAGGAAATAATGAGTACCATTAGTACGGTAGTCTCTCTTAACATAAAGAACTAGTTCCATTACAGCTTCTTTTTTTTTGGAAACTAATGTAATATGTTTTGTAAGTGAGTAACAAAATATGGCAATCACAAAAGTAAGTCATTATATGGCAAGTACTTTTTAAAGTAATGTATTATTTTTTGCTCGGTGTATGTCCACTGCAAATAGCATCTGATTTAGGCGAAATTATCAGAAGATAATGTTATTTGCAAAAAGTTTCAGTCATCCCTATAAAACAACTTCCGTGTGTTTTAAAATAAAATATATAATTATTTAGTACAAAATATTATTATTATATGTATTAAAAATATATAAACATTTCATAATACTCTGTCTGAAATCAATAACCACAAATAAAATTCACACTTTTCCAACTCGAGTGTATTTTTCGTTTAATATCCTGGGTTTATTTATATAATATTTTTATTTACTTTTCAAGTTTATTTGTTAATATATTGCAGTCGCACTAACATTAAAAAAAATAACTTTTATTGGTATGTTGTTGGTTAGATAAATAATAACACGTGCTTGTTTCCTTCCTGACGGTAGGCTAAAAAAAAACAAACTTCTTCTCATGTTTCTACATTTCCAATGCAAACACCTTGCAGAGACATAGTCTTTATTAGTGCTGAACTGATTGTTGTCTTATATTTAAATTTAAATCAAAAGCGTGATATTAAGTATCAAGTAAAGATAACAACAGCTTTTACGCGTACACAGCGTATATTAATATTTACTTGATATTGTGTTAGGTAATGAGAAGCTAAATGTATTAAATTTTTTCATTGCATTTAGTTCAAGCACTAACCAACCTTATTAAAGTTAAAAGACAATTTCACTGAAGTTGTTGATAGCATTATACTGTAAAGAAGATATGTTTTACAAACTAAAAACAATTAAATTGAGTGGTCTATATAAGTAGCTACTGAGAAAACATAACAAATACACAAACACAAATTTCATGTCAAGTTTGTTGTAAGTGTTTTTATAGATATTTGCTAAATTTTTTTATCAAAAAACAAAAATATTTTTTTTTTATTTAGGCTTTACTGTTGCAGATATAGCGTAGGCTTAAACTATGATTTATAGACATAAAATCATGTTAAATATGCCGCTGTCTTAGTAAATTTATGCAGACTTGGCTCTGCTTCATTTCTGAGTTGGGAATATTTGCATTTGTTGTTAAAACTATTTTATGAAATTTTTAAAAACATCAAGCAAAAGAAAATGAAAAGTATCTGAACTGCATGTATATTGACTAGAAAGAAAAGTTTTGAATAATAATAAGAGAAGGAATAGATTTTTTATTCAGTCTACTGAAATACTATTTGTACAAAGTGGAAGAAGAAACTTGTGAAAAGGAAAAATATGTAGAAAATTATAAATCCCTTTAATAAAATAAAGTAAAAAATTATTTAAAATTATATTGCCACTTTTTTACGTTTTTCCGAAAACTAGTTTTGTTTTCAAGACTTTTGATAAGTTAAAGGCTTCTCGGCCTAAACTCATATGACACCTCATTAATATTCACCTAAAACCCTGCTCTTAATGTCAAGCGAACAATTCATGTCTGCACAAGGTTGCTCCGAAGAGTAATAATAGAATAATTGAAGCATCAGTTGTTCTCTGCTGTAGCTTTTTGAAATTCATAAGCATTACAAGAACACTTTTCATATGGGTCCCATAGCTACCTAACAAAAAATTAGACATTACCTTAAAAAGTACTTGGCATATAATGACTTACTTTTGTGATTACCATATTTTGGTACTCGCTCAAAAAACGTATTATATTAAGTTAAAAGAGAATACCCTAAAATATGTACAAGTGATATGCATAAGTTCCAGCAATAATTAATGTAATCAATTCTCAGTAATTGATTATAAAAGTCTTATGCCTTGTTAAAAAAATTTGGTTGGTAATCTAGTTGGTAAGTCCTTCTGCCAAAAATGCTTAATTCCACACTCGATTACCTTTCCTATATTTTTTTGCTGGGTAAAAGCAAACTTCTGTGATATAATACAAATTTTATAAGAAGAAAAACATTCGTTAGAGGGGTCTCTATTTTTTTTCAATTTGGCCTCCACATCCTCAGACAGGTGCATCTAATTGTTTTAGTTTTAATCTTCATCCAGAAATTAATCGAGCAAGATAAATGTAAATTTTGCTTCACCATTTCTTTTACATATGAACGTTATTTTTTATATTCTATTAATCAATAAATATGCTCTTTATTTAAATTTTCTTTTTGTTTATGTAGTAAATAAAAATTTTAATAAATAAAATACATACCAAACAGACGAAGAATAAGATGATAAAATTTTTTTCAAATAACGTTGCTGAAGTTTTATTCTGTTCGCTTCGTGAGAAAAAAAGCATACACTTTTCCATACCGAAATATTAATATTGAGTCCTTATATAAATCCTCATAAGAATCATCGATATACAATTTTTTTTAAACGGGTTTCTTTTTTTTATTTTATTTTCGTTTTGTTTTTGTTCAGCAAATGAATTTATATCCTTGTTATTTTTCCCTAGAAAATTTAAAATACAATTTTTACTCAAACTTTCTAAAAAAATTTCCTTACATTACTTTGTCTAAAATTCAATACTTTTTTAAAATACTTTTATAAGGCGTATCACAGCTATTATGTAAAATGGTAAATAAATAAAAAAAGTTAATTCAATTTCTAAACGTAGTAGTATTAACGAGTTGAATATTTTGGTTTTCTTCCTATTCTAGTTTTAAAAGTCTTCCAAAGTACGTTCGTTTTAAATTCTAATTGTTCTTTTAAATTCTAAATATATCCATTATTCACATAAATATCATATTTCTGTTAAAATAAAAAAAAAAAATCTTTTGTTTTAGCCAAACAAATGGCAAAGTTATGTTATGATTCTTTAACATACCATTAGAAAGAAATAATAAATATTCGATAGTTAAAAATGCTTTCAGCTACTTTTACCTAAATATTGAAAAGCAATCCAGAAATCAACTAACGACCAACCAAAGTAGCACACAACATTACAAACTTCTACTACAAATATTACAAACAATTGTATCTGTACTTTTGTTGAATTCAATGGCTATTATGATGCTCTATTATAAGTTAAAATCAAT
Source organism: Gymnosoma rotundatum (assembly GCA_916610165.2). Taxonomy (NCBI): domain Eukaryota; kingdom Metazoa; phylum Arthropoda; class Insecta; order Diptera; family Tachinidae; genus Gymnosoma; species Gymnosoma rotundatum. The sequence continues at coordinate 119,243,758 of OU744337.1, read as the reverse complement.
GCAATTTCTTAACTTAATACTGACCTTAAAAGCATGTAACCCGTTATTTATTTCAGAGAATTACAATGCGGCTTAAATATGGAAAAAAATATAACAACGTCTACAATGTTGCACTTGCTTTACTGTTGTTGATGGGACGATCATTACAGGTAGTACTTGTATGCGAACAACAACACCACTTTTGGACTATTTTTTTTTGCTCTATGAGCTTGGATGCTTCTGTGTTTCATGTTTATTCGTTAGATTTTGACTGTACACGTTGCATGGCCTAAACATGAATAATATTTAAAAGAATGAAATCTTTGAAAGGAAATGGACTGTTTTGAAAAGAAACTAAAAAAGGCAAATATTTCCATGCACAAATCAAAAATCGATAAATGATTGTAAATTAACTTCATTGAAATTTAATAATTATCAAAATAAAGACAAAAATATAAATGAACATGTTTTTAAAACTATACAACCTGAAAATTATACGAGGGCTGCTATATATATTTCTGGCCTGGCAACACTGAGTGCTGCCAAGTGCAATCTGACATTTCCATTGGAAAGTTTGTCATTTTTAAGCATAATCCTACTCAAAACGTTTTGACGTACGACCATTATGTGTGTTGTTTACAGTGACTTGAAAAAATTAATATCGAAAAAAATGGAATTAACTCGTGAACATTTTCATGCCATAATTTTTCACAACTTTCGACGTGGATTATCACGACAACAGTGCATTGATGAACTTAAATCTTTGTATGGCGATGAAACGCCATCCTATAGCACTGTGAAAAATTGGTATAATGAATTTAATCGTGGCCGAAGCTCACTCAAAGACGAATTCCATGAAGGTCGTCCAAAAACGGCTGTTGTGCCAGAAAACATTGATGCCGTGCGTGAACTCATAATGCAAGATCGACATGCGACATACCGAGAGATAGAGACATCCTTGGACATTTCTTCCACCAGCATACATTCGATACTGCATGAACCCCTGGCCGTAAAAAGGTTTGTTCTCGTTGGAACCCACACAATTTGAAAGTCGCTCAAAGAAAGGCTCGTGTCGATTGGTGCAAAGAAATGTTGCAAAAATACGATTGCGGTGCTTCATAAGAAGTTTATAAGTTCGTCACAGCTGACGAATCATGGATCTATGCGTATGAGCCCGAAACGAAACAACAATCGACCGTGTGGTTCTTCAAAGACGCGCAAAATCCAACGAAAGTTGTTCGTGGAAGAAACACTTCGAAGCAAATGGTCGCCTGTTTCTTCGGCAAAACTGGTCATGTGGCGACTGTTCCGCTTGAGCAACGTAGGACGGTCACTTCTGAGTGGTACACTACAATTTGTTTGCCTAAAGTCATCGGAGAAATTCGAAAAACCCAACAAGAGAAGACGAATCATTGTTCACCATGACAATGCGAGCTCTCAAACCAGAGCGTTTTTGACCGGCCAAAACGTCGAACAGCCGTACAGCCCTGACTTGGCACCTAATGACTTCTTCTTGTTTCCGCACATCAAGAAAAAAATGCGTGGTCAACGATTTTCTTCGCCAGAAGAAGCTGTTGAAGTGTTCAAAAACCATATTTTAGAGGTGTCTCAATCGGAGTGGAAAAAGTTCTTCGACAACTGATTTGAGCGCATGCAAAAGTGTATAAATCATGCTGGAGAATACTTTGAAAAACAATAAAACCATTTTTGATTATAAATATTCGCATTTTCACTATTAGACCAGAAATATATAGAGCAGCCCTCGTAATACTATAATGATGTCACGAGTAATGACGATAAATATACTTAGGTGTAAGAAATAACAGCAATTAAATAGCAATATGCTCATTTGAGTCAGCTTGTATTGATTTCTTTGACTACTTTAAAAAGAGCAAGAGAGGACTTAGTTGAAATAAGGCAGACGTGTAAGAGTGAAAGTAAACAAAGATTTTGCAATCTTTTGTATATTTAATATTGTTGTTTGTATTGTTCATGTATATGTGGTAATACAGAGGTGAATAAATTATTACTTACAACTAACAAATCATAGTGTGTAGAAATATAATAGATGTCGAACAGGTACTGACAAAAAAGGAGAAGCTTTCAAAAGGTAGAACTGCACAGAACTTGTTAACCTGAGAACTGATTAACAAGTGCACGAAACAAACTTTGTTTTGTATATTGGCTGGAAATGATTCTGTATTTATTGCCCACTATCTCCGATTGAAGATTTAATCGGCGAAATAGTTTGAAGACAATTGCTAATTTAAACTGTTAGAATTCTTAATTTAAACTGTCGAACAGACAGAAATAGTAGTAAATAAAGTAAAAAGGGCTTTTGAAAAAGTGTAGCATTAGATTGCACAATCTCTTCGGTCTTCCAGTTCAAGTGGTGAAGAAGGATTAAATTGCATCATATTTTTTTTCATTTTGTTGTATGGAAAAATAACGCGAAACCCGATAAAGCGTGAAGAAAAGTTTCCTGCACGCCGGTATAAATACAGCTGATTTATAATGCGTTTCACACCACTTTTTTTTGTATTTTTTACTTTTGAAAGAGAAGTAGCACTTAAGGCATTAATACCTACTTAGTTCGTAACCGTGCTACATTCTTTTAGAAAAGGGATAGATGAGAGAGAAGAAAGGTGGTAAAAGGAGATAGATATAGCCATTTTATTAATTATTTACTTTGCTATAAAGAAATACCGACGAAGAAGGCTGCATGTTTTAATGTTAATCTGAATATGTATATATACGATTAATCAGAAAAAAACATTTTTATTTTTTGACTGCCGCAAGGGTTGAACCCAGGTCAGCCAGATTTGTAGTCAACGTTCTTACCACCTTGACTACAGCAGCATCATGTTGAATATTCGCATCATGTTCCGTCTCTCAAAGATGTCTACGGCATAAATTTTAAAAAGAAAAATACTAGAAGTTGCTGGTAACTTCCTCTTGTAGTTTTAATTGATGTAAAACTTACCGTTAAAATTCTTTGAGCAGTAGGTAAGATATTCAACATTTCATTAATTTAGAATTTAAAAAACAGGGTTCCCAGATTTTTTCGAGGGGTATCGCCAATTAGTAAATTTTATCAAAAAATTCCCCAAAAACAATTTGAACTGTACTTAAAAGTCTCCACTACAAATAATATTTTTTATTATTTAATTAAATTTAATTTGATCTCATCGTCTAAAGCAATTTTTTGGTACAAATTTTTGGAATATTTAAAGCATTTCTGAAAATGTAGAAAGGGTCACAACAAATTGTATTATTTTTAAAATTTGTATTAATTCTCAATAGAAGTTCAAGCACTTTGTATTGCATTTTATTTCCCATTTTGGTTACGTTGGTTTGGTGAATTACTTTTTCAACTCTACGGAAAGATACTTACATGTCACTATTTTTAAGAATGGAAACCTGTCCGTAGCAAAAATAGTAAAATTTATTTAATAATAGTAAAGTTACAATAACCAAAAATAGAATTAAAAAAAAAACTCTTAAAAACCTCTTCAAATCCACAAAGTGCAAAATATATCCTCAAAGAAATCCCCAAAGCCCAAAGTGAAATTTTCCTCCACATTTTGAAAATAAAATCCCCTATTTAGAGATGAATCCCCTAATCTGACAACCCTGTTCAGAATCAGTGTTATATTTGCTGCATGCACGAAGAAATGGAAAATAAAAACTAAAGAGGTAAAATATAATTAAATGGCATTAATACTTGGCAGATAATCACGGTTTCACCTCTTTTTAAAAAGAAGTATCCGTGATACAATCTTTAGAAAAGTGATAGAGGAAAGATAAAAAGGTGGTGAAATTAGAAAGATAGAGAAGAGCTTCATTATCTATCGAAAAAAAAAAAACACCTTCAGTTAAGCACCTGTAGATTAGAAAAGGCACATTGAATTGGAGTTGAAGCAGTTAAAATAAACATCATTATACTGAACATTTTCTCATTTGCTTAAACTTATATGGGATAATAAGATCTTTTCAAAAAAATAAAAAAGTGACACCTTTGCAAGGACAAATCGGAAAACATTACAGAAACAGATCACAATTAAATCAACTAGTCCTTCTCACATAAATTAAAAGCCGGCTGAGAAGGAGATGGCTTTCAAATACCATGTTGATGACAGCAATCACATCAAATAATTTAGTTTTTCAGGACTGGATAGATTTATTTAAGTACAGTTAGCAGATTGAAGACATGCAAAACTGATTATTATTTTAATCGAATTAAAAAAAAAACTTAATTTTACGGAATTACAGTATATTGGAAAATCTGTCGGGTTAGTGGTGTCAGACAAAATAATTCCTTTCTTCTTTGAATTAGTACAGGAAAATAACTAAAACATAATCAATTGTTAAACATTTTTTCAATAGAATTGAACAACAGCAAGAAAGCATTGTTTTACACATTCATTGTTTTTAGTTTTTGCTATTGAAATTTCAGCTGCCACTGGCCACTAGGAGCTGGCCTCATAAATAACATTTCACAAATGCAATTCCTAGATTCGATTATATTTGTTTGAAAAATTTTTAAGGTTTTTGTAAGTTTGCTGAAACTTAAAATTATAAGACCACCTTTGCGCAATTGTTATTTTTTGTAAGTAATATATTTCTTGTTTTTTATTTTCCTTACATGTTGTTGTTTTAGCGTCTGTTCAGATATGAGTTCGAACTCTAAGATTAAATAAACTTTTTTCTTTGCTTAAAAATTAAAATTTTTAAAATCAATAATGGTCTTTTGATTTTATGTATTTATTTAACTTTATGCCTCCAGAAAGACTGTTCGAAAAGTTTTCCAAAAGGAAACATGCAAACAAAAATATTTATTCTTGTATTACGCTTGCTTGACTTAAGTAAACTATGGCCTCTTTATTTATTGACTTTTCTTTGCGCCATGTAAGTGCATCCGTTGAAGCATCGGAGTGTGTGGCACCATATTATTTTTCTTAAATATTAAAAAATGCTTTTTAAATTACTACCTTACGGTCTTAAAATGTGAACTTTTTGTATTGCATATAACCCGGTTATTTTATTTCTTTAATTTTATTTGTATGTTTATTATCCGTCATCTTTAACTTTTTCTAGCTTAAGGTAAAAAGTGCTAACATTTTTCTTGTATCATTGTATTAAGAGAGTTTTTTTTTATAGAAACAAGTTAAAGAAAATATTAAGATTTTTATCAATATTGTGGACGAATCTATGTCTGTGACTGTGTCGTTGTTTTTTTTAGGTACTAATCTAGTTTTCTTATACTTTGTGTTAATTCTGTGTGATAAAATCATGTAAGCCAATAATGGTTTAATAAGTGACGATATATAATTTTAATCAGAAGAGTGTTACAAATTAGTTACAAGAACATTTAAAATAATTGAAGAAAACACAAAGATGCAAAGCTAAAACACTTTCTAAGGATTTTAAATATATTCAGATTAAATTAAAATGTGCTGTTTCTGTATTTCTACACAAATTTTCCACACGAACTGATCCCTTGTAGTAGAGAAACATCACATAAATCAATTTATATGAAACTCAATTGTATATGTAGTAATTCTTGCGAAAAAAACGACTTAAAAATTTTTATATTTCTTATTATACCAAACAAAGTAGTACACATTCGGTCTAAAATTCAGGTGTTTGTATATAACGGGTTAAAAAATACAGCTACATAGAACAAATTACATTAATTTTGGGAACACCATTTAATTTCCAAATTCAAATTATAAGCTTCTTGTTATAGCGGACTTAGCAAAACATGTCCCTTGTAAATTTCAGCTGTCTGTCTATAACGGTTCAAAAGTCCCGCCACATACACCATATTATATCAACTATTGGGACACCCGTTTATTTTCAAATCCAAATTTTATACCTGGTGTTATAGCGGAGTTAGTAATACAGTTTATTTGTAAATATCAATCTTATGTCTACAACTGTTATAAATTATGGCCATATACCTAATTAAATGAACTATTGGGGCATCCATTAATTTATAATTTTAAATATTAATACTTGTTACTATAACGACCATATTAATCAACATTATGTCAAATTTGCAAGCGTTTGTCCATAACGGTTCAAAAGATAGGCCCATTAAGTAAATTTACATCAATTAAGGGACACCCTTTAATTTCTAAACTTAAATTGTACACTCTTTGATATAGCGGGCTTAAAAATATAAGTCCCTTTTAAGTTTTAGCATTCTGTCTATAACAGATCAAAAGTTCGCCTACATACGTGTAATTACATTAACTATTGGCACACCCTTTGACTTCCAAATCCAAATTTTGGACTTAGCAGTAAAGATTACTTTTAAAGTTCAAGCGTCTGTCTACAACAGTTAAAAAGTATGGCCATATACATCAAATTAAAAGAACTATTGGAGCGCCCTTTAATTTATAATTTGTAATTTTATTACTTGTTACTATTACGCCCATAGCTATTGACATTCTGTCCAATTTGCAATCGTTTGTCTATAACGGTTCAAAAGCAAGGCCCATATAAATAAATTAACAGCAATTACGAAGGCACCCTTTAATTTTTAGATATATTTTTCTATAACTTTTTGTTATTGGGAGCTATAGTTATACGCAGTCATTTTAAATTTTACAGAAGTACCCTTTGCAGTATATAATATACTTAAAAAATATGTATGTTTTATCGGGACACCCTTTAATTTTCAATATTATGAACTATTTTTTAAACGGAAAAAATCTGTAACCATAATCTATCATATTGCCAAAAAATTTTTAAAATCAGGTCAGCAATGACTGAGTTCTGCAGGCACAAACATAAAAAAGTAACCTTCAGTCGAATTGCATAATCTTCTTCTTTTTTTTGAAGTCGGTTAATAAAAATAATATACATATTATTTATTTAAATAATTAACTGAATCAATTATAGTTCAATTAAAAAAAAAGAAAGTAATTTTAAAAAATGTTTAAAATAATAAAAACCTTACTAAAATTTCAATATGAAATCAAGCAAGTACGAGTGTTATATTTGGCTATGCCTAATTTTATTAACCCTTCACCATATATGTATAATCAGACCTACCATACTGCAGATTTGCCAATGAATAGTCTAAATAAAACTCGAAACAAGAAATTCTTTCCTATTATAAAGTTTTTCTGTTCGAAAACCTTTTTTCCGAAAGTTTCAAGTTTTGCTTAGGGTTACTGTAAAGGAAAAGGTTGCTATGTCAAATGAAGACTAACCAAGTTTTCTTACCTTTCTTATTAATTTCTTATCACCAACAACAACCATGTCATAATTTTTAAGGATATAAGAAGAAAAAAATCTTTGCGCCCTTTCGAAAGTCGGCTTGTTTGAGTTGTGAACATTGTGACACTTTCATAAGTGCCACTATGTCTTTACTAAAAACGGCACAATGTCCATTGACATTATGACGTTTTTAAAGCGTTGAGTACCGTTCTTGCTGATTTTTAAATGCAAAATTTCGAAACTGTGTTTGATTAATTGGCGCTTTCAAAAAGTTATTACCTGGGCAAAGTTGATTTCAACACGAACGCCGACTGACATCGCTCAATTGACTTCGCAATGCAAAAGAAGAAGATTGTTTATACTTTGGGTCGGAAATGGATATTGTAGAAATTACAAATAGAATGACAAGCTAAAATATACCTTTTTCCACCTGTGGTGAAGAGTGAAGGATATAATAAATTTCCGTATTTCGGAAAATATATGCGAGCACCAATTATTTCACTTAAATATTTTTTCTATTGTCTTAATTCTCTATCGCGCATATATATGTATTTTTTTTATTGGAATTGTTTTTTTGTTCCAAATAACATAAAAGTAATTAGAGGTGGGCGTGGTGTTTTGCCTGCTGTCTCGAAGGACCGATCAACAAAAATTAGATTTGCATTCGATTAGTTATTACGGAGGGGTATTTAACCAGAAAGTCGTTATAAGGCTCTGTTAATAATATGATCAGTGAAATTGCTTGCAGAGTGGCTGGTATATATTTTTTTCGCGAATACATTACAAGGAAGCAGACCATGTGTACTTTAATAGAGATCAATTATAAAAAATCAAATCTTCGGAAGCAAGACGACATCATATCCACATTTACGGTAATTTGTAATTAATTAACACAGTAATTTTGCTTCTAGAAAGCCTTTACGGCGCTGAGGTGTTAAAATATTGTTGTTTAAATGTAATATGAAGAAATAATAAAAAGAAATTGTTGTAACTTATGCTTAAATTTTTTAAATTTGCTTTCGTAAAAAATGTTTTTCATTTTTTTTTCTTTTTTTATTAATATTACTTTCAGCCTTCTCAGACAGATCGAAGATAATTTTTTAATTGTCTGTAGGTTTTTTCGTTTTGAGAATGTTTTCTTATCATTAATTTAGTTGTCGATTTTGGTAATTGAATTTCAAAGCAAAAAATAAACTTGCAAAAACCTCTGCAAAGAAGAATTGTATAAAGTTTAAATAGAATAAAATACACACTTTCAATTTCTTTTGGATAGTTGTCTACCATAATTCTAATTTGAAGATAAATTTTATCAGGTGCGGATGCTGCAGTGGGAGCAATATATTTTTTTATATTTCATGTCACAGCAGCTGTAAGTGCCTTTTCTACTTCGTTGGACCCAATTTTAAAATTCTATCATATTCAAATAGATTTGCTATACATTAAGGAATACTTTGTCGTATATTTTAAGAAATATAAAAAAGTTTTGCTTAAGAAAAAAATAGAAAAAATATTCACGTCTCTGGAATTAACAAAAACTGTGTATAAAAAGTCAACAATTTACGAGACATCTTTACTTCTTTCGAATAAAAAAACAACATTAGACAAGAAAAAACTTTCTACTTTCTTAATAGTGAATGTTGTACTTTTTATTTTCAGCAGTGTAGGGTCTATGCAAACTAAAAAAAAAATCCTTAACCAAAGATTGTAATTTACCATTAACTTCAATTGAAAACCATTTCGAACTTAAACACACATATTAAAGTATGTATTTAATAAAAGTGTGAGTATGTGGTGTTGAAAAACTTTCGAAAGAAATTTCATGACGAATATTTGTTATTCCTTTTGAAGATGTCCTTAAGCTTTGCACAAACACTCGTTTATAGAAGTAGTCTTATTATTGTTCAATTGTGGTTTTTAAATACATATAAATAGACTTAACTCATACTTATTTTAAAATTAATGTATGTGTATTCATACATGTAAACATTTTACAGGTTTGTGTGGTGTGTGAATTTGACATGCCCACGTATGCAATCAAGCATTAAATTAGCAAGGATTTTGCTTAGTTTTCTGGAGTTTTGTTTTGTCATTCGCCATTGTATAAATGAAAATAAAGAAAATTCTTTTTTAATTTGTGAACACTTAAATGTTATTTTAAAAGAGACAACGAAGTCGTTAAAAGTTTCATTGGTAAGAGTGAACAAGAAAACATAAATAAATAAAATTTTTTTAAAGTAGATTTCTAAAATTTGATAAATGAAAAACTTATTTGTTTAATTTAATGTTAAACTAAGTTTAAGTTTAAATTAGTTTTTCAAGAAAAATAATATAAGGACACTCAAGTGTGTGTGGTGTGGAGGTTTTTGTTTTAACATTTTTAAAGCTCAGAATCAGTAACTAGGAGTGGTTTTTGCTTTGGTTCAAAATGCAATGGTTAAATACACATAGAAAAGAAATTCGTTATAAGAACCGAATTTGTCGCCAATCGAATTGTGTCGGTTGTGTGTATTATATTGAATTCGGGTGTAGTAACTGAATGAATATATTTGTCACAGCTATTGTTAAAAATAATTCTTGGGTGATTATAAAATATTATTGTGAATTAAACAAAAGAATATATTAATTTAATGTTTACTTTTATTTTAAAAGTAATTATAAAAATAAGATAATACATTATTGGTTTCATGATTCGAACCACTGAATTCAGTTTTATCCTTCCTTAACATCATGATTTCTTCTTTTCCACATAGTTTATTCAACTTGCCAACTTGAATATTTTAAAATTATATAAAAATTAATTTTATTTATATAAATGTCTTTCTGAATAATTTTCAACTTACCATTTACCAATATTGGAGAACTTTTCACCACCTTTAATAAATCTTTGTATTTTTAAACTAAAATATTCTTGATTTTTTTAATGTGTACAAATTTTATTTTTATTGCGTCAAACAGTTTTCGAGTTTTCGAGTTTTATTATTCTTACGACCAATATTTGGTTTTCAGTAGTAATGTGCTGAATAAGTATAGTTGCATCTTCCATTTAATAGAATTGATTTTAGTAAAGACACAAATCGGTCAGGTTAACTTCTCTGAGAGATGTTACACCTAACATTGAGAAGCAAATATGATTTGTTAGCTTTTAATATAAAAAATAAATCAAGACTATAAATTATTAATAATAAAAATCAAATTATTATATTAGTAATTGAGTTTTTAACATATCAATCGAATTGTTACCAATCTTTTTTCTGTGTGTACCAAATGTCTGCTGTTAAAAATAAAATTATTAAAGGCAATATCAGAAGATGACTCAGTTTATTGCTGTAATACTTTTTTTTTTGATAAGAGCATATAAAAGGTAGGCTTTCCTATTATTCATAAGATAAAGTACTAAGTGGACAAAGTGGCGGGCATAAGCTTTTCAATTTATGTCAATTCATGTCAGTCATGTATGATTCCTTCAACGAATTTATCTTCTAAAAAAAAAAACATTTTGTGATACCCTTATTCCATAACATTAAAATAAACAGCGTATTAGTCATACTTGCACAATAGCTCATCACTGATTTTTTTTAAAATAAATCTGGTTAAAGAAATGAATACAAATGTGAAAAAGCCATTTTAAAGACAAATATTTGTGTAGAGAATTTTGGCAGACTTAAATTTATTACAATTATCTCATAAATACCTTTTATATTTCTCTCTTTCTACTCACTTGGTCCATAGCGGGTGTTTTTTTCTGACAAATGAATTACAAAGAAATTACATCGGCTCTAAATGGGTTAAGCATTTTTTAAAAATTGTAGTATTTCCTTAAAGATTTCTTTAATAGCTTTAAAATGATACCTATTTTCGTATTTTAAAAAAATTTGAAATTTTCAAAGCTCCGTAACTCAGAAAATATGGGCGAGCACCAATTACTTCACTTGATATGAAGGGCATGGAACGATATGATTTCCAATAGTTCCTCTTTCGACACTATATGTGATCGATTGACATCTTTTTTTTTATTAAATTAAGCTTTCCTCGGCTTGACTTTACCACAAAAAGGCGAAAAAGGGTATATCTGAGTTTGTCATTCCGTTTGTAATTTTCACAATATCTATTTCCGAGCCGATAAAGTATATATATTTTGAGTTCTTATGTATAGCGATTGAGCGTTGTCCTTACGTTTTAGTGTTAAATAAACTTTGACAAGGCACTAGATGAGCTAGAGAAAATTTAAAACGACAGTCGATCAGTCATAGTTTCGAAAATTTCGGTATTGAAAATCTGCAAGATCAGTCCATTTCGTTGGAGGCAGCGGGCAAAACACGACGATTGCCTTTTATATTTCTACATCATTTGGAACAATGATAGCTTTTTATGAGATCTTTAAGGAATACTAAAAATTATTAAAAATGATTATCTCAATAAGAGCCGATGATATTTTTATATAAAATTATTTATAGTAAAAAAAAAAAATATTTATTTTTTAATTCTCTGTAACCCCATATTTTTCTTTTTAATTGGAGTTGCTTCACTAAACTAGATTTACATAGATGGTGAAGGACATATAAAATTCGGTATAGCCGAATATAGCACTCTTACTTTTTTTTAATTATATTTTATTGAGCCAATAGCTTGTAGTTATGTTATTGAAGCACTGGTTTAAAATAACTTACACATTTTTTTGTGAATAATTTAAAATAAATACATAATTTCATTCTTAAAAAATTAATAAAAAATTTGACTAATAATTTTAATTTATTACTAGTATATCAGGGATGCTCATTCGTTTATACTTTTGTTCAATTAATATTATTTAAAAAAAAGATAAAAAAGCTTTTGAATTATCTATGTATTTATTAGTACATTTATAAGCTTACTTTATTTCATTAAATGCATCTGCCATTCTAAGCAACATTTATTATTGGTGATATAACGATAAACGTTAAAAATTCCACAAATAAAAAATTTAATTATAATTTTCTATTGATAAATACACTAAAACCATAAAAGTATCCTGGCTGACAGACCTAATTATCTACAGCCAGACAAACAAAGCCTTTATAAATTAATTTGTAAACAAGTTTTGGATTATTTAATAACGACATTGTATTTTATACACCGATAAAGCCACAGGTAGTTGGTCAGGGTTTTGGCTGCCACAAAAATAGAACAACATGTCTGAAATAAGATGACAGTTAGGATAATATGCTTGCAAATATCCAAATATTAACTCTCGCATAAATATAGACGCATACACAAAAATATACGTGCACACATATAGAGATACAACAAATTGTTTTGTGTGTGTTGATTGGACGATTAAACGAAAATAAAAACAAAAAACATTAATAAATAAATGATTTGAATAAAATTAAAGCAAACTTTTGAAGGGGTTAAATTTTAAATTTGAGGGTGAAATTCATAAAAATAATATACCTGATCCTTAAAAAAGGGGTCCATTTTGTTATGTTTTTCACTTTTTAGGCTTTTTAGCTTCTTCTATTAAATTTATTTCTTCGTTTTTAAACTATGCTGTTATCGCGGCTACTCTTTTTCCTTACAATCAAGCCTTGTTGGTATCTGAGCTCTTGATTTTCTGTTTACCAACATTCCGCGAGTCCTTAAAGGTTAGTACTGCATAGCAAGCCAAAGGAGCCAAAAGGCCGTCCTATAAAATAAATTCGGGTTAACCCCCGTGGTTTTGCTTCCTAAGTGGAGTATAGCCCTTGCGCACATTACCGTCATGGACCACAAGGAATTTGATATATATTTCAGCATTAGCCATTTGTATATATATTTAAAGTACTTGAAAAAAACAGGAAAAATAAAAACCATCTGTTATTAATTTTGAAACATAAATTTAAGTGTTGATTCTCAATAAAAATATGTTTGGCGAATTATTAATACAAAAAGTGCAATTATAGAATTTCGCAAACCATCCGTTATCCGAGGCGAGTTGACGTCAATTACTACATAATCAAATATTGGTAGAATAAAACAAATGTGTACAGATTTGTAGAGAAAGATATCATTTTCTGCGTATAAACTACCAAATAAATTCCTAAATTTATTTCCAAAGTCCATGCCTAAACTCTTATGCAAATTAATGTCATTAGTATTTCTGTTTCAAAGTGGTCAATTAATAAAAGTTAACCAATTATTAAATATAAAATATAATTAATTTTTTTATTTATAACATGTTACGATATGAATTAATATATACGAGTAGTATAATCTTCCAAAAACATTTAAAACAATTTCTACTATCATGTGGATTGCATTAAATACTTGATTATTAATAAGTTTTCCTTTCAGAATTATTGTTTTACACATTTGCAATAACCCTCCTTTTTGTTTACAAATAAAATTCACAAACTTTTTTGCTTCTTTTGAGATTTTATATTAAAAATATCAAGCTGATTTAGTATTATTTTCAAATGGTTTCCAAGGAAATTGGCAAATTTATCAAAAGGAACAATATTGAAGCACATAGTAAACAGCATTGTTTATTAAAAATATTTGATTAACAATTCTGTACAAACTACAAGGAAAATAATTCGAGTTATTTTTTCGTGTTATACATATAAACAAAACAGTTGTTGTCATTACAATACACAGAATAGTTTGCTAAATAAAACAAGTAATAGTGCTATACTCGGCTATGCCAATTCATGTATACCATTCACTATCTATGCAAATATAGTTTCTTGAAGTAACGCCGATCAAAACGCAAATATAGGGGTGACCGAGTCTTAAATAAATACAAAAAAATTTGGTATTGCATATATATAATTTTAAGTAAAGATGCCATCGACTCTTAATGAGTTAAACATTTAAAAAAAAATTAGTATTTTTTAAAGATCTCTTCAAAGACTTTAAAATGATAAAAAATTCTGAAAATTTCAGAGCCCCGTAACTCGGAAAATCAATTTTTTTAATTGACGTTTTTTTCTTATTTTTTTTATGGAGTTACTTTATTGTTGCAAATGACATGAAAAAATTAGAGGTGGGCGTGGTGTTTTGCCTGTTGCATAGAAGGACATGGACCGTTAAAGCTAATTTCCAATAGCACCTCTTTCGATGCTATATCTGATCTTTTGACATTCTTTTTTTTTTGTAAAATGATGTTTGCCTCGGCAAACAGACGGACAGACGGACATCGCTTAATCGACTTCGCTGTGCATATAAAGTCAAAATATATATACTTTATGGGGTTTGAAATTGATATTGTAGAAATTAAACTCGGAATATCAAAATTTTTCCACTTTTTGTGGTGAAGGGTAAAAAAATATTAACTAAACATATTCTATTATTAAAGAAAGGTCGTAGAAGAATATATTTTTTGTAAATTTTTGTTGTTCTTGTGCTTTCTTCTTCTTTCACTAATCGTCTAAAAATTAAAGTCATCTGCTAAAACAAAATTGCGGATTTAAAAAAGGAAAGTAAAAAAAAGGAGAAGCACTTATGAAAACAACACAATTAAACTAGAGATTCTTTGCGCGAGGTACCATAATTGTGTGCTTCATTTACAGCTGTGTTAGTAAAAAAGGTGAAAAAATAGTATACCGGTGGATGGATAATTATATCTTAATTAACATTCCAGTTCAAATAAAAAAGCCAAAAAAGATCAAAAGTGAAATATCGCGAAAAATTTTTTACATTGAATATTTTCGAACATTTAAAATATATTAAAACCGGTTTTCAGCACATTCAATACCAGTATGTATATAACTAAAATCATTAAAAATTTAAGTTATCAAAGAGTAATAATATTATTTTTTGTGTAGATAAATAATTTTCTTCCTAAGACTTGCATTTTTTTCTTTTTTCTTCGCCTTCCCTGACTCATTTGATCGCAGATTGTCTACAAAATTTGGCCAGTTAGTGAAAACCAATCGTTTAAGAATATATGGTTTTAAAAAGAATGAAAATCCGCTTGCAATTTTTTAAAATCTCGAACGTTTCGATTTACGTTAAAATATTGCCTCTATTCAGACAATGGTGACTGTAGAGTGTTTCACCAAAATTCCACAAATCACATTATGTGAATTATCCATTTTAAACATAAACATTTTATGAATTTATTAAAAAAAAAAAAACATTGAATATATACTTAAAATACTGTAGGTTTTTTTAACCAAAATTTCAACTTTTTATGAAATTTCAAATTAAAAAATATTACTATTCACCCAATGAAGTCAAAGAAAAAAAAATTGATACAATTTTTTTCTTATAGTATTAAATTTATAAAAAAATACAGGTGAAAAAGCAAATGATACCAAGGTAAAAACTTTGTGTTTTAAGTCATCTCAATTCAAATTTCTCTAAACTTGTAAAAGATAGCATGCAAATTCCAAGCACGTTTTTCCTTTATTACCTACAACTAGAAATAAAAATTTTTAAAAATCAGTTCACTTTCGATAAAGTTATAAGTTCTAAAACATTTTTTAAATTGGAGGCTGCCTAATTTGACGCGCTGTGGTATAACCCTTTACTGAAACAGGGTGTATCCAAATTCAGTAGACGGGAAGCTTATGTCCTCCTCTATTAATCGCTGTTTGTTTTATTAAAATCGGGTTAATAGCTTAGAAGTTTCAGGCTTTATTTCAAGTTTTTGTTTGTATTTCACGCCACTGTGCATCGGTTAGTACCGAATGTGTTTTCTTTTACTTTATTTTATTTTATTTGTAGTATTTTATTGTATTATATTAAATTCTATTATATTATTATTATTATTTTTATTTATTAAAATTCTCCTTGAGAAAAACAAATTTAAAAATATTTAACTCTATGTATTTAAGTTTATTTTCGCCCAAAAAATAAAATTCAAAACATATTATTGAAATACGATAAAAATGCCAAATGGCATTAAGCAAAAAGTATAATTTACCAATGCAAATATTACATTTCAACAAAACGGATACATGTACATATGTATGTATATCCTGCCTGAAGACAATGTTGAAAAGTGACATAAGCTTAACATTTAACGTGACATGATAACTTAATGGCTTCTAATGTTAAACAAGTGTTTCAAATTCAACAAAGATACGAGTATAAGTGTGACTGTGATAAAAATATACATGAATTAAGGCTGCCATTTAAAGTGTTGAAAATATGATAAATCTGCTGGTTATGCAATAAGTATTCAAACAAGATATATGTATGTACGTACATATATAAAAAAATGTATAAAATCGTTTACTAGGCAAAAATGTAGGATCTATAAATATCAGAAATAGAAGGGATTTATATTTAAAATGTTTACATATAAGTCGAAATATTTTACGAAATATATAACCGTGATTGTGGGATATTGAAGTAAACATTAGTGTGAAGAATGTTTTTTTGTTATGCCATTGAAAGGAATTTGTATAAATCTTACCAGATTTAAATACATTTTATTTTAAGGCAAATATGAAGTGGGTGTTAGTGCGATGTGGTATTAATGAGACTCTCACAACTCGGCTTAGTGTTTTTTTAACCGACTTAAAAAAAAGAGGGTAGTTATCAATTCGATTGAATGTTACTTTTTTCGTGTTTGTGCCTGCATTTCTTAGTCATTTTGAACCGATTTTGGAATTTTTTTTATTTGAAAGGTGATGATTACAGATTGTTCCCGTTTTAAAAGCAGTGCATAATTTTAAAAACTAAAGGGCGTCCCCGTGCAACATTAAAGATTTTTAAGTGTATTATGAACCGTAAATGGTACCACACTAAAATTTAGAGGACCTAATATCACCATAGCCCGCAATAGTAAGAAGTAGTCGAAAAATTAATCTTACTATTAAGGTGACGCAAATTGAGCTATATAGGCTCATCTTTTGAGCCGTTAAAGACAAACGCTTGAAAATTCGACAAAATCCCAATAACTATGACGTTTATAATAACAAGTATAAATTTTCAAAATTATAAATTAAAGGGTGCCTCAATACAGTTGTAGACAGACGGTTAAAATATACAAAGTAGAAGAAAGTAAAAAGTATAGATTTGGAAATTAAAGTGTGTGGCAATAGTTGATAAAACTTTATGTATGTGACCAAACTTTTGACCGTCATAGGCAGACTGCTAAAATTTAGAAGGAACCTGTGTTGCTAAGTCTGCTATAATATCAAGTAAAAGATTTGAATTTCGAAATTAAAGGGTGTCCCAATAGTTGATGTAATTTTATGTATGTAACCAAACGTTAAAAGCGTTATAAACAGTAAGTTGAAATTTACAAGGAATTTTTATGGCTGAAACCGCTATAATAACAAGTATATAATTTGAGTTTAAAATTTAAGGGTGTTCCCTTAATTGATGTAATTTGACCTATATGAGCCTATCTGATGTAAAGTTATAAACAATTGGTTGAAATTTAGAAAAATGTCCACTACTTATTCTGCTTTAGTTAGAAGTATAAATATAAAAAATTATAAGTTAAATGGTGTTACATTTGTTGTTGTAGTTTGATGTATATGGCCAAAGTCATGAACAATCGTAGACAGACGACAAAACAGTGTTGCTTAGTCCGCTATAACAGCTAGTATAAAATTTGGATTTGGAAATTAAAGGGTGCCCCTATAGTTTATGTAATTTGATGTATTTGACGAAACCTCAAGGTGTTATCATTTACAGTAACCAACTAACACGATGATAAATTTTTACTTTGAATGGGAAGTGCGATGCTAAAATAGAAAATAAGTATCCTATTTGTTATCGTTTACCCAGAGAACTGGTAGAGGAAGGATCTTAAAATTTGGTACAAGTATCTTTTATGTTAGTGTAAATAATCAAATAACTGGCTTCATTGGAAGAATGGTCGTAGTACGATTATTTCCATTGGAGAAGCGAAGCGTACCGGAAATAGCTAGTATTTTATATATTGCAATTGTGCTTGTGTTGGGTTGCTAAAAAAGGGATTTTTTCTATTACTTTTAACGAATCTCTTAAATGTACTACTTATTTATTTTATTGCTTGCCATTTCTGTGTAAAAGAACTTGATAGTAACTATCCAAAGAACATATATATTATCGCATATATGCTAAAATTTTTGCAACTTATAGTGCCACATACATTCTATTTATGTTGAATAAATAACATCTAAGTATATATGTAAGCTCGATGTAGGAGTTTTTAAAAATAGAATAATCTTCCAAAAAAACCCTCACTGCACACGTGTGTTTGTCTGTTCTAACATTTTATTGGAAGACAATTTAATTTACATAATATGAAAATAATACTTTTCCCCATTATATTCATATGTTCGGAAAAGAAAAGAAAAGAGCAGACACTTCTATAAAAAAAGAAAATGTTCAAACATTTTAACATTTGTATTTATAAAAAAATATGTGGGTGGTAATTTTATTGAAAAAGATTTTGGCTTAAGGTATAGGGATAATAGCTTATTTGGTAGCACATGTTGATAACTTTTCCTTTTGATTTTGTAATCTTAAAAGATTGAGCGAATATTGTGGAAATTGCTGTTAGTAGACAGGTGCAATCTTACTCCAAGTAAGTTTATGTGGCATTCACAAATTTAAGGCAGTTTTTCACACAAAATATATTCACATATTTTTTAAGGTTATTAATATGCATTGGGTGAATTGTATAAGCAATAAGGGCACAGCATGTAGAAAATTGCCAAACTTATGATTTATAAGTTAGCGTTACTAAGCGATAATTTATGTTAAACGTTTTTTGATGTAAAATGTTGAAAATTCGTAGGGGAAAGTATCACAAAAAATTGATTGAGATTGTACATAGATATATACATATTTATTTTTCATATTGAATGTGTCGATTTAAGACGTCTAGAATGTTATTTAACAAAGCACAAAAAGAAAAAAATAAGGTAAAAGCAGACTTTTGAAATTTATATTAATTAATCAATTAATTAAATGAAGTGTTCAATATAAATATAAAATATGATTGAATTTTTATTCTATTCGGTTGTTTTATGTTTATTTCTGTTTAGCGAAAAGTTAAATGTATAATGACTGTAAAGTTTCTGCCTCTTGGCTCCATTTTATTATAGTAAAAATATCGTACAGATATTTGGTAATTATGTTTTATTTTTTACTCATCATATTTATAAAGGGTCATCCAAAGGTGCAGCCTAGATGTCAGCACTATATAATTTAAACACGTGACATCTTTTCAAATGACATAAGCCATTTTGTTTTATTAGACGGTAGTACAGTTTTAACCATGGACAGGTACACATTGCAACAACGCTTTTACATCATTCAAAGTTATTATGAAAATGGGCGTTCTTTGAAAAATACCCAAAGCAAAATTTTGTTTAGTGACGAAGCTCATTTTAGAATGGATGGATTCGTCAATAAGCAAAATTGTCGTATCTGGGGTGATGAAAATCCTCGTGTTATTCATGAAAAATCTCTACACCCACAAAAAGTTACTGTTTGGTGTGCATTTTGGGCAATTGGAATCATTGGGCCATTTTTCTCCGAAGATGATGCTGGAAATGCTGTTACTGTGATTGCTGACCGATACCAATCAAAGTTGAGAGACTTTTTATGGACACAGTTGAATCATATTGATGTGTCTGACGTCTATTTCCAGCAAGACGGTGCTACATGTCACACAACTCGAGAAAACATTACGCTTTTGCGATCAAAATTTCCTCAACGTGTAATTTCACGAAATGCAGATTTCAATTGGCCTCCAAGGACATGTGATCTAACACCATTAGATTTTTTTGTGGGGTTTTTTGAAAAGTCGAATGTATGCTAACAAGCCACAAACAATTAATGATCTAAAGAACAACATTCAAGTTGCAATTCGTGAAATAACACCAGCAACATGTCGGAAAGTCATTGAAAATTTCGATATTTGGATTGATGTCCGCAGACGCAGTCATGGTGGACATTTGAATGATATTCTATTCCACTTATAATTGTAATGGATCATACTTTTAATAAACAAACAGCTTGAAAACATTGCAAATAGTTTGTGTTTTATTTTAAAGAAATATGTAGGTGCGTTTTTTGGATGACCCTTTACATTTACCTAGTAGCCTTTTAATGAGCATTACTAATGCCGGAAATCCCACTAGCTTGTCCTTTCCTTGTTCTTAGGATATCTACAAATATAATCTTTGGAGTGAGAGTATGTTTTTCGTATTAATGCCAGTTATTTTTGTTCGAATCTAAACTTAGACATGGTGGTTCTAAATATAAAGGTACTTTAATCTGGGCATTTACATACAATGTGTGTTGTACAACATACAAGTGCAGTCTTATTCGATTTTATTCTTGTTCTTAAATTATCCGTGAACTCTTACTAAATAAGTTAAGTACCTTGACTATATGCAAGCAAATTCTTGGTATACTTTTTGACGCGTCACTCTCTAATGATTGCATGGAGGCGGTTGTTATTTTTAATGTGATATGGTAATGGGACGTTAAAGGAAAGGATAACTCTTGTTATAAAACAGAAATAACTGAGCTAGTTTCGTTCCATTATTTAGCAAAGCAGGATATGGTGGCACATATCTCACTTTAGCCTTTTAGAAAAAAGTTACAACAAAACCGTGAATGAAACAACCCACTTGCTTAACATGTCTGTTTGTTAAAAATTCGAATTTCTCCGGGGTGTTGATGTAACGTATGTTGCCTAAAAGAAAAGGATGGTTATGAGGCACAGATATGTGTAAAGTAAAAATCACTAAGTAAAAACTGCGTTTTTATGCGGAATTAAAGAAACTAACCACTACGTTTGGCAGAACGTGTTCTTAGTTTTTTTAAATAAATTTTTTTTATAAATTCGTTTAAGTTTTCATGCCAAAAACGGAATTCCACTCTTAAAATAAATAATTTAACAAGAACAAACTTTAGTTTACAATATTTCAATTTAGTTAGTCACTAATCGCTCCAAAGACTGCGTATATAACATGATAAGAATTATTTCTAAACAGAAAAATGGTTTAAAAATTGTTCACTTAAATGCGCAAAGTTTAAACAATAAAATGGACGAATTTAGATACCTGTTTGCTGCATCAGGGATAGATATTATATGTGTGTCCGAAACCTGGTTTCCGGTTGGAGTTTCAGACTCGATATTTGATCTGTCTGGTTTCAGACTATTTCGATCTGACAGAAGAATTTTAATTAATGAAATTGAAACTAGGTCTCGGGGCGGTGGAGTCGCAGTCTACGTTCGTAATGGCATCCGATGTAAGCAGATACTGCAATCTGACCACAGTAGTGATATTGAATATCTGTTTCTCGAGATCTTTACTTCAAACAGAAGAAAAATGCTTTTAGGAAGTGTATATAGAGCCAACAACAACATAAATTTCGATCCTTTTATTAGCACTCTTGAAAACGTTTCTATTCAATATGATGATATTATCATCGTTGGTGACTTTAATAATAATTTATTAAATGGAAACAAACTAGTCGGACTGATGCAGGCTCTTGATCTAAGCCCTGTAAACACTTCTATGCCCACTCATTTCCATTCGACTTCAAATAGCTTAATTGACATTGTATTTGTGAATCAAAAATCTAAAGTACTTCTCTATGACCAGCTATCTGCATCTGCCTTTTCAAAGCATGATATTCTTTTTTTAACTTACGATTTGCCAGTAGCTAATCAAAATACCTACATTTCATATCGGGATTTCCGTAACGTTGATTATATATCGCTTAATCGATTTTTTGAAAGTATACGTTGGGAACAAATTTATTCAATCGAAAGTGTTGACGAACAAGTGGACTTTATTCAAAACAATGTTAATAATTTGTTTGTTTCCTGTGTTCCTATTAAAACTAAACTTACAAAAGCCAATGAACAGCCTTGGTTTACTTCTGACATAAAACGTTTGATCAAAAAGCGTGATGACGCTTACTTGCGGTGGAAGAGATTCAAATCGGATGATCTTAAGGCTGTGCATCAGGCTGCTCGTAGAGAAGTAACTACCCGTATTAAAGTTGCAAAGACACTGTTTTATCAGCGAAGGTTTTCGTCCGCAATAGATAGCAAATCTAAATGGAGGGAAATTCGTAAAATAGGAATTGGACAGAAAAATGTTCCTCCACATCACCATGATACTGACGCCGATCAACTTAATAATAATTTTTTAAATATAAATATATCACCACCAGACAGTAACATTTATGATAACCTAAATTACGTTCCAATATCAAACCCATTTAGTTTTCATTGTGTAGATCAGCTGGAAGTTTATGCTTGCCTTACAGCAGTAAAGTCAAATGCCATTGGTATGGATGATTTATGTCCTATTTTTTTAAAGATTTTAGTTCCTAGGTTGTTGCCTTACCTTACTCATCTCTTTAACACGGTTCTTACGAAGTCGAGATATCCAGAAAAATGGAAATTGTCAAAAATCATACCTATTCCAAAGGCGAACAATGAATTTCGACCAATCGCTATCTTGCCATATTTATCTAAAGTTATTGAGAAAATAATGAGTAAACAAATATGTAAATATTTAGCTAAAAACAACTTGATATCTGATGTGCAATCGGGATTCATTAAGAACAGAAGCTGCATAACAGCATTAATTGACGTAGAAGATATTCGATCAAAACTCGACGATAACATGATTGTTTTTTTAGTCCTTTTAGATCATAGCAAAGCGTTTGACACTGTGGATCATCAAATTCTTATTATAAAACTTAGGAAACTGTTTAATTTTTCGGACACAGCATGTAATTTGATTTGCTCTTACTTAAGCTATAGATTTCAACAGGTGCATTATAATGGTGTTAACTCCAAAGCGCTTAATGTCGCCAGAGGTGTACCACAAGGCTCTATTCTTGGTCCTCTCTTATTTTGTTTATATATAAATGATTTACCTGACACTCTGGCTGGTAGTAAAATGCACTTGTATGCAGATGATGTTCAAATCTACAACAGCTCCACTATAAATGATGTTGCAACATGTGTAAGCAATATAAATCAAGATCTTAACAAAGTTAGCATTTGGGCTAGGGCTAATGGCTTGTGCATTAATCCGTCAAAGTCTAAATGTTTGTTCCTTTCTAGATTTTCAAGAATCCCTCACAAATTTGAAATAAAAATAAATGGTGACTGCATAGTTTCTGTTGATTCTGCGATTAATCTAGGTGTTACATTTAACAATAAACTTAGCTGGTCCAACCATATCAAAGTCATCGTAGGCAAAGTATACGGAATGCTACGCAATCTATGGGCTGTTCAAGGTTCTACTCCCTTTGCTATTCGAATGTTATTGGCAAAGACTTTTCTAATACCAATGCTTTTGTATGGATGCGAGCTATTTGCGAATTGTGAAAGCGATGACCTACGTAGATTAATCGTTACATATAATAACATCGCAAGATATGTTTTCCAGAAAAGTCGCCGTGACCACATATCATTTTATTCCTACCAAATCATCCAAAAACGCATCTTCTTAAACTTAGATGTTTAATTTTTTTGCACAAAATCATCACATCGCAGCAACCCCCTTATATTTATAATAGGATTGCTTTTACCAGGTCTAACCGTGGAAAGAGAATAATTCAACAAAAATATAAAAGTTTATTATCACAACGACAGTTTTTAATTTATACCGTCAGTCTTTGGAATACTCTACCTAATTCTATACAGAAAATAAGCAACGCAATTACTTTTAAAAGGGAGCTGTGTAAACTATTTGCATAAAGTTTTAAAATGTTAATGTGACCTTTTTCTTTTCTTTTTGATTAATCATAAATATTTATATTTTTGTTTTCATCCTTAAAATATTTAAATAACTACACCACTTTTATTTTTGAGTAAATGTCAAGCTAGGTCCTGTTGTCACAAAGTGCCATGTGTAAAATTTCGTTTAAACAAAAATATTTGGTAACAAAAACTGACTAATCTTTTAATTTTTTTAACACTTTTTGACAATTCGACTCTTAGCACATCTTTTAACTATCTTAATTGTATTTCCTTATTGTTTTAGCTTACTTTATAATCTTGCTACAAATCAATTTTCTTTATTATAAAACTTATTGACAATTTATAAACAATTAATTATATTATTTTTAAATTTGTATTCTAAGTATGTTTTTTTTTCTGCTCGATCACTAGCACTCTCATTTATAAGATTATGTCTTGTTGTGCTAGAAAACTCAAATTTTATAAATAAATAAATAAATAATAAAAATAATTATCTTGTAAGCCTTCTGCAAATCATAAAGATCTTATAAATGAAAAACATAGTTTAAATTCTAAGCACTATTATTCTGCTTTAAATTCTTAGTTGCTAGGGTTGGATAAGAAACTAGAAATAAATGCAATACAAAAGAATATGAATGATGACTTAAGTTAAAAAAAAATTAATATAAAAATGTTGTAAAATGATAAATCATCTTCTTTAAATTTTTGGATTTTTTAAGTGTTAAAAGGTGCAGTCAGAGGCTGCAGTAGTCGTGGTAAGAAGCGCGTTGACTACAAATCTAGTTGGCCATGGTTCATGCCGCATGTTACAGACTGGAACATATATTATCTTGTATTACAGCCTGTTTTATCAACTTTCTTAAGAATTTATTTTCATTAAAAAAATTAATAAGTTTTAAGATATTGCCATGCTTTAATTAGATTATCTAACGACCAACGGTTTTCAGGTCGCGATTACTATAAAGAAAATCTCCAAATACTTTAAAAAATATAAACTACGGCCTATTACGCTGGGGCTTGGCATTAAAATTTTTATTTTGCTTTCTTAATTTTTGTAAAATGATTAAAAAAAACAAAGTATTGAAAGTTTAGACTTAAGCCCCATTCGACTCCGTTTTGTTGTGTAAGTTATTAAATCGATGCTAAAGCCCATAGATAATTAGTATTGTGATAGCTGCAAATCAAAAATTAAGAAAATTCGTCTTTATTAAAATTTTATTCAATCTAAAATCTTTTTTAAATAACAGCCTGTATCTGTTAAGTTTACCAAACTTTTAATATATTAAAAAAATATATGAAATTAAAAAACATAAAATTTCTCTCGAACCATGGTTATCAACATAAACATGAAAAAATAAATATGATTTTTCACATGCCTATACACAATCTCCGAAATTTTACAAATAACACAAGTACGTTCTAAATATTAGTACCATATTGGTGACAAAATTCGTTTTAATCGAATACGTGCTTCGATTAATTAAATACTAAAAATATTAATAGAAGCGGCATTTTAAAAGGAATAAAAAAATATTGAGAAGGTAAAAAATGTTTGTTCGCAACATGCATAAAAAATTTATGTTGGCCCGTATCACTACTTTTATGGCCAAAATATACGATACGGATATTTATGTTAATGTAATGCTGGTGTTATGTATTTACTACTTCGTTGGAAAAGAGTTTAATGAAAAGTTTTGTTAAGGGTGTTGGGTCACTCAAACAAATGTACTAAATGTAAACGGCAATCGCTTCTATAGAACGGATATTAAAACAGAAACGTGTTTGCAAGAATGATAAAAATTCTTTAACTATAAAATTAAGGTGCCTACTGACTACTAATTTCCGAAAAAAGGTATAGGAAATAACATAGAAAATGAACGGATGTTACGAGTATCTAACTGCAATAACAAATAGTCCGTTGTGGGAAAGGTATTGCTTAACAAGTAAGGTTATTAGGTTGTTCAGCTGTAATACATGCACTTACATATACTTATGAATGTATATATTTAAAGATAATGTTAAGGTAAAAGCAGGTGTTTCTAAATTCAAGTAATTTCTAAACACAAGGTATCGGCTTTTTTTATGTTAAAAATAATTAAGAGTGTTCCGAAATAAGTAAAATAAGGAAAAAATCGAAACTTCTTTGGCTCTTTTAGTCGTCAAAATATCTATAATTGCGGCTGATGTAAAATTCTTTTAAAGCAAGTACATAAAAATTTCACTAATTAGCGTTAAATTTCGCATGGAGACACTTTTAAACCACAATTCTAGGAAAATGTGACTGGTCAGAAATAGTTGTTATTGGTCAGTAAAAAATATATGGATTAATCCATAATCGAGCAATAAAGGAGTAATGACTTGTTCATCCGTTTGGACTAATAAGCGAGCTATCGAAACTATTCTCTGTTTTATTGTTTATGCCTCGCCTAATACTCCAAGTGGATCAATGGGGGATGTATCAGTTCGTTTTTGCTTTCCTTTTTCTTTGACATAACTGTTAATTGTTGATGTTTTCGTTTTGTTTTTATATTTAGTCAGTTTAGTTTTAAAAAGTGAAAGACGTGTTTTAAAAAAAGCGAAAAGGTACGGGTATACGAGGGCTGCTCTATATATTTCTGGCCTAATAGTGAAAATGAGAATATTTATAATCAAAAATGGTTTTATTGTTTTTCAAAGTATTCTCCAGCATAATTTATACATGGTTTTTGAACACTTCAATAGCTTTTTCTGGCGACGAATATCGTTGACCACGCATTTTTTTTTTTTGATGTGCGGAAACAAGAAGAAGTCATTGGGTGCCAAGTCAGGGCTGTATGGCGGATGACCCATTAATTCGACGTTTTGGCCGGTCAAAAACGCTCTGGGGGCTAATTCTGGGACTCGTGATCGAAATAAATTCGTATCGAAATTAATTTCGATCGTGCGAGTTTTTCTGATGATGGCACTCGTTACCTTGCGAATCGATTTTTTAATAAAGTGTTTTAAAAGAAAACCTTAAAACCTTAAAAAAAACCTTAACCAACACTACAAATATGTAAACAAAAAACATATACTTACCAAGAAAATTAAATAATTTATCAAAAGAATTGGGAATTTGTTTTATAATTTTGAAAGTTTTGCCTTTTTAAATCGCGGTCATGGACGAAAATTACAAAAGTCTGTATCTGCAGCATCTTAATGTGGAAAACAATAATTTACCTTGTGCCAAGTTTTTACATCTTTTCGCGGTGGACCGGAGGCATTTTCCTTGGCATGTGTTTGGTAAAACGTCTTTGGCTAAATTGCTGTACTCAGACATAAACTCAGCAAGAATTTGTTTTTTGTCTGAAATTTATTAATTACTTATTATTACATTTTCTTGTTGTTTGCGTAAATAAATAAAATGTGGTTAATTTTTAAAAACTGTTGTGGCACTTGTAAAGCGTTCAAACAAGAATAATTATTTTTTACTTTTTAACAAAAGCAATAAACCGTTAAGTTACTCGTTAGAGTTTGTGTAAAAACTCTTTAAAAAGGTGCAAAAAAGGGTAAAATAAAAAAAAGTACGAAAATCTATACGAATAATTAATTAATATAACAATTAAAATCTTAAATACACACTTGTTATCCAACGAACTATTAAAAAATTAAATTTCGACACCAAATTTGGTATCGAAAAAAACTCGCACGGTTACATTCGATCGTACAGTCGCTATCGAGTGGCATCATAAGAAATTTCGATACAACTTACTCGATAGCGAGTGCGAGAATCCCAAAATTAAAAAAAAAATCCAACTTCGAGTAAATTTCGCAAGGTATCGACTGCGAGAATTAGCCCCCTGGTTTGCGCCGATGTGCGATTGTTGTTTCGTTTCGTGCTCATACGCATAGATCCATGATTCGTCACCTGTGACGATCTTATAAACGTCTTTTGAAGCACCGCAATCGTATTGTTGCAACATTTCTTTGCACCAATCGACACGAGCCTTTTTTTGACCGACTTTCAAATTGTGCGGGATCCAACGAGAACAAACCTTTTTTACGGCCAGGTGTTCATGGAGTATCGAATGTATGCTGGTGGAAGAAATGTCCAAGGATGTCTCTATCTATCGGTATGTCGCATGTCGATTTTGCATTATGAGTTCACGCACGGCATCAATGTTCTCTGGCACAACAGCCGTTTTTGGACGACCTTCACGGAATTCGTCTTTGAGCGAGCTTCGGCCACGATTAAATCCATTATACCAATTTATATAGGATGGTGCTTCATCGCCATACAAAGATTTAAGTTCATCAATGCACTCTTGTCGTGATAATCCACGTCGAAAGTTGTGAAAAATGATGGCACGAAAATGTTCACAAGTTAATTCCATTTTTTTCTATATTAATTTTTTCAAGTCACTGTAAACAACACAAATAATGGTCGTACGTCAAAACGTTTTAAGTACGATTATGCTTAAAATAAAAAACTATCCAATGGAAATGTCAGATTGCACTTGTCAGCACTCAGTGTTGCCAGGCCAGAATTATATATAGCAGCCCTCGTAGTAACAAATTTGTAAAAAATGTGTAAAATTTAGTTTCTTAGCGTCATTTAAGACGACTAGTTAAAAAAGAAATTGAAAAATATCTTTAAATAAATGAATATTTCCTAACTTTTGTAAAAAATAAAAAAATTTGTATTTTATATGGATGTTTACTCCATTTATGTTCTATTTGGACACAAAAACGATTACTCCCCCTGTCGTCATTTTCAAGATCACAGAGAGTACTCTATAAGGAGCTTAAAAGGAGTACTCGTATCTGCGGACATGCTATGTTAAAAATCTAATGTGGTTCAGAGTTTTATGGAGTATCGTAAAAAAGACATTTTTTTTTTGGTATAACTGGGAGCATGTAATGATATTCTTTGAAAGCTAAGTAAAAAAAATTTTGAATAATATAATATATAGATATTCATTTGAGAGCCTACATAATACAAAACACTTTACAAAATAAAAAGCTTCAAAACTACGTTACTCTCGGAGTGATCAATATCACTTTAGGCAAACACATTTTGTTTGGAAATTATCTGTTTAAAGATAATTTTGTAAAATCGCATTGTTCCAACGGAACTACTTTTTAAGTGTTTCAAATGGCCCTATGTTTTTCTAATAGCTTTGCAAAGGTAACACATCACCTCACTGTTAGTATCCAAATACACTTCAAAGGCAGAATATTGTATTTTTGAGATTTTGGAAAACTTGTTTGGAATTGCATGATTTGTACCGAATAACCTGAATTTGATTTTTTGTTTGCTCGGATTGTGCTTTTCGTAATCCTATGCAATTTAAGATTTTCATAAATAAACTAATAAACAAATTGAATTGTTATGGCTTAAGTTCATTTTATTTTTAATTGCTAAAAATCTTTTTTTTTTGGAAAGAAAATTTATTTTCGTAGCGGTCCAGAAAGTGCAGCAGTTCATTCTGCTAGCGTCTAATTTTTCTTGTTTTCTTTGGAAAACGTCCGCATACTTTTGTAAAATAAATTTTCTTTCTAAAAAAAGATTTTTAGAAATTAAAAATAAAATAAAAGCCAAAATCATTTCAATTCATTTATAATGTTCACAGTTCAAATAAAAATTTAATAAAAATTAAAATAAACTAATAAACATAATTATTAAAAAAATTTCGTAAGTATTTTAAAAATGTTCTTGTATGAATGTGTATTCGAAAATAACTTACATCCTCACGTCTACTAAATATTACTTTCATTCATCGACGTCAGCATAAATTATTGCCGATTTTTTTTCGGCAATTTAACAAAATTTTTCAATTCATTTAGTTTGTGATACATGTCAGCATTAATAAAGTAACGTTTTTGTATAAAAATAAAAGTTATGATATTTTTTCGTTCTGCCATACCATTTTTTAATTTTTAACTGAAACATTCTTTGCTGTCTGCGGCTTTGTAGACAAAAAATATCTAAAAAACAGATCATTGTTTTTTTTTATAACAATTTAAGTTGATTCTCATGTTGTCGTCAATTAGTTTGTTTAAATTTATATTAAAGCAAACCATCTGTAGTTAGCCTGTTATGTTATGATTAACACAAAAAAAGATTTTAAGTCTTGTTGAACACGTTAACTGATATTGAGTTTTTTATCAAATCCTTTTCTTTGCATATATTATACATGTTTAGTGGTAAAAGTTCTATTTACTGAATATTCTATTGCTTCATACAACTCGTTTGTTAAAAACAAACATGAGTAAATTTTTTTTTTGTTTTCTAGACAGGTAAAATATTACACGTTTGGAACTTGGTTTTGGAAGATTTTTCAACATTAGAAACATAAAAAAGAAACGTGCCTTAGTGTTATAAATATTAATAGCAAATCAAGGGAATGACTTCTATACATTTCCATATTTTTTTTAAATGTAGCTACTGGAGAAATATTTTACTAGACGGTCAAGTACGGTGAAAGTGTAATCACGAGAACTATACGAGTACTATATGTTACCTGCAATATTATATAGTTACAGAAAAAAACTATTGTTCTTAAAAACATTTTTGCAAGCAAAAGACACAAATTCTACTTAAAACTGTTATAGTTATGCCACATGAAACATCGAATATTGTTGATTTCCACCATATAAATTTGGTCAAAATTTTAATCACCAAAAAAGTGTTTTAAATTTTAATGATATGATTTAAAGTCAACTCTAGCACAGCAAGGCAAATGATGCTAGTGTTTTTATAGTATGTTTTCACTTTGCAATTTTAAAACTAAAGGTTTTGTAATTTTTATCATATCTTATTTGATTTGAATTTCGTTATGGTTCTCTGTGTCTTAAAAATCGCGTTTTAACGCGATAGCTTAACTTATCCCCAAAAAATTAATGCAACTATCTTCATGAAACTTAGGTCTAACTGAGAAATTTGCACTATTTTGGAACAGGCATTTGGCTTTGCATCATCTATAATATTGAGTGTCGGCGCAACTCCTTGTATCGTTTATAAACTCTAACGCAATTTAGTTCTTGACAACAATATTGTGTTTAAGAAAAATTATGCGGCGTCAGCCCAGTTGAGTAATGCACAATATCCAGGGCCGTTGCAAAATATTGACTATATTTAGTTACAGTTTTCATGAATGCCGGTTAAAATCAAGGAGCATAATGTAGAAGAGTATTTAATTAAATGATTGTTCGATAACTAATAATTTAAGATAGTAGAAAAAGCGCATTATTTGCTAACCAGCTAATATTTATAAATATAAATTACCGAAAATCCCTGTCAACATAAGAAATTATTAACAACGCACAGTGGCGTGAAATACAATTTTTTAACAGAAATCTTAATGTTCGGGACTGTAAAAAAATTGCATGGGGTTTTTATTATTTTTATAACCAACTATTATAATACCATTGGTATTCAGTAGTTTCCCAAATTTTGTAGACATCCTGCGAATAAATGAGGTCTGGGGAGGCGATATTCAATCATGTTTGGAGATATTCAAGCTTAAAGTTTCGTTCGCAAAATTTCACTTTTGATTTTTTTTTTTGGATTTTAGTGGTATTTTTTACAGCTTTTTCTTATTTGAAAAACTATCATAATAAATTAATTACAGCACAATAGCAAAGGTAATAACCTATGCACTGATATACAACTTGTATACCTTTTTCATTATAACGGCTGTAAACGATGCACACAATTATGGTACCTCGTGCGAAAAATCTCTTTTTTATTGGGTTTTTCTAATAAGTGCTTCTAGTTTTTATTACTTTCTTCTTTGAAATCAGCGATTTTGTTCCTTCTCTAATGCAGCAATTAAATATTTTGTAAAAGAATATGCAAATATGACTACCTGTAGTTTTAGACGGGGCAAACCCATGTTTGCGCACATACCTCTTCGTGGCCGTTTCTTTGTCCTACATTTTATTAAAATTTAATTTTATTTTTATTATTACAATCTATATATATAAAAATGAATGTCTGTCTGTTTGTTTGTGCTTTATAGGAGGCCAAACCCTTGGACCGATCTTCCTGAAATTTTCACAGCATGTTACTGTGACTCTGGAAGGAATAATAGGCTATATGAAGTTTTAATTGGACAAAGGGGCGTGGCACCGCCCATATAACCCAAAAATTTAAATCGCCATATTTTGGCCATTTTTTGACCTACGTCGACGATATTTGGTACATATGGTATTGGCATAATTAGGAATACGTACCAGGAGAAAAGTGGGTGGGACCCCGCCCTTTTTTAGAAAAATTAAAAATCGTAATATAGTCTTAACTACTGGACCAATCGTCATTAAATTTTCGCAATAGGATATTCTAGACTATATAAAGTTGGGAGTGAACAAAAGGGCATGGCCTCGCCCATATAACCCAAAATTTAATATAGTCATATCTTGGGCATTTTTTGACCTACGTCGACGATATTTGGTACATATGGTATTGGCATACTTAGGAATACGTACCAGGAGAAAAGTGGGTGGGACCCCGCCCCTTTTTAGAAAAATTAAAAATCGTAATATAGTCTTATTAAATTTTCGCAATACTTTTAATTTTATTTAATAACGAGGGGGTAGCGAAGCACACCGGGTTTATCTAGTAGTTTAATGATAATAATTAGAACAGCTGGAAATTCCGATCTAATACACCATTTGCTTTTGTTTTCCAATCTAGTATAAAACACTATTCGCATGAAGTGGTTACGTACCTGGAGTAGGAAAAAATGGTTTTCAATGTATCCTTGTGTGCAGCGTAAAAGAACATAAAAAAATTATTGCCATTTTATGTCGAAACCATTGCAACATAAAATTATTAATTATTAATTTTTTATTAACTCTTTTTTTAAATCTAAATTTTGTCACATACGTTTTAAATTTTTGTTCAGAAGTAAAATCCTCCAAAGTATAAATAATTTGTTTTTTACTTGTAAAAATTGATTGCAAAATATTTTTTTGTTATTTCAATAGACGATCCCTTAAAAAAGTAAACTAAAGATCTACGAAACATCGGGAAAAATTTTAAATAACTTTTCAAGAAAATTTTTGTGCTGTTTTTTATATTATCCCGATTTAAATTATAAATCACCAATATTGATTATTAAGGGTGAAAGCACGTTTAGATGGCCATTTCGCTACCGCTTGCTCAGCTCAGGAAGCTTCTCACAAACATTTTAAATAAACTAAAGATTTTTGTCCAAACAATAAATTAAAGACAAAAATCAAAGTTTAAGCAGAAACAACAATAACCTCTCGGTGATTTATAATATAAAAAATAGCACAACAATTTTTTTGAAAATCAATTAAATTAATAAAGGTTTTCGTAGTTTTTAATTTAATTTTATTTAATTAAAGTAGTTTTAATTAAAAAAAATTCTAGCCTGAACAGCAGGAAGTTAAAAACTAAAAGCCCAACACTAAAGTAAGTGGCCAAATAAATGTATAAAACTTAAAGTATTTAATTAACATGAAAGGCGCTGCACATATTAAACAGCTGTAATTTTATAATTAAATCAAAAAGTTATTCAGAAACTTTTCCTGTTAAAAAAGCGAACACCAAGAACAAGGAAAGAAAACCTTTTATAGTTTTTACAACTGTAACAAACTAATAAAAAAACTAAACCAATTCCAATAGTATTGAGTTCTTTCCATTGAATTGTTAAACGACTGAATGTCTGCCAGTTTGTTTTACTACAATTTAGATTTAGTTGTTTGTGTTGCACGACAAAGTGTTATATTACCCTAGAGATCGTTTCATTTTACACACGAACATATTAAAATTCTATATTTTTTCTCTAGATATTTCCACTTCTTTTTTTTTTAATTGGTTGCATTCTAGTGTTTTTGTTGCTGTTGTATTATATTTTATTGCCAACTAAATCTATGATAAAGAGAAAAGAATTTAAAAATGTAGGTAAATATTCCAACGAAAAACACAACACCAAATTGGGGCATTGTTTTCATGATTGCTGCAGTTATGAATACATACATCATGATAAAAAACAAAATATAAACAACATCAGTATGTGCCAACAACAACATCTCACATTATTATAAACCCTTTGGGAAATGTTAACAATATGATTGTTGGTGGATATTTTGCGATTTTATTACTCTTCTGTTTGCTTTTTGTAACTGCATTTTGGTTGGAGTTTTTGTCTTTTTACCCAATTTTATTAAACTTGAAAATTGCTTTCTATTGCAATACAAATATGAATGTTCTACATAAAGTGAGTTTGTTTAAAAACGATTTTTTTAATTATAATTTTTTAGGTCAATTTTATCGCCGATCTTTAAATGGTTAACTAAATATTGAAAAATTTTAAACAGGCAAATCGAAAGTTTTAGGTATAAAATTAATAAGGAACAAAAAAGAATAATAATTCCAGAACTGTTTGAAGGTATTTTTATTAAAACTAATATGGAAAAAAAGTAGGAAAAAAATTAAATATTAATGAATATAATGATATTTATAATTCTCGGTACATTCTGAATTAACCCAATTAATTTAATACCGAATTAACCCAATTACTTTAATAATAATATTTCTGTAGTTTTTGAAAGATTTAACTTCTAAAAGATTTTCTAAAATAGCTTGGATAAAGTTTAAACAAAAATGGTAATATGTAGTTTTATTTCTTTGTACTTGCTCTTAGGCTAGCGATAAAATTAACTGCGACCTTCTGAATTAGTAAACTATTTCTCTACCTTCTTAGGCTGTTTGATGCAATAATATTGAATTACGCGTCATCAAGCGTCCATCTAGGAAATTATTATTTTTTAAGCTTCTTCAATCTTTTATCCGTGTCGCCGTTCAGAATTTTAATGGTTTGCTTTGGAGAAAATAAAGAAGAAATAATCTTTGTTAACGATTTTAAATGTAATATAATCCTTTAATTTTACAAAAAAAATAAAATAGCTTTCAAATGTGTTTTATGACAAATTTTTCATACGAATTTTTCATAAAATTGATTTCGAATCTATTTCAATATTTTATGAATACGACAGATAACATGTAGGTAACTTGTAAATATTTTAATTATCACTTTTTGGTCTTTAACGTATTTTTAATATAATAACTCCTTGTGCTCTTAACGATATAATTTTAGATGTTGGAAGAATAATGTTTTTCGTCTTAATCAACCAATTAAGAAATCTTTCAACTATAAATTTTAAAGGTGTTTTAAACAATTAGTCTTTCACAATTTGCTTAAAACAATGACAGTAAATTAATATATAATGGATAATCTTTTGCAATTTATTAAGATACTTTCTTTGAGACCAATTTTGCTATTTTAATCTTTTTGATCTCTAGCCAGCCCTTTACTTATTTTTGTTTTTTCACATAAAGCAAGTAAAGTTCACTTGCATTGTTTTTTTAAGGTTGTAATAAAACACCAAACAGATAAAAATAAAGCCACCGTTTTAACCATCAGTGAAGTGAGTTGTACCTTCGAAACTTATTGCCTGCAATCTTTGCCCTTTCAATGTCATGGCTGTTGTTATTATTAAGTTTATTAAAATGTTGAAAATTGTCAAGTTTTCTTGAGATTTTCTTTTGCTTCTATTTTCTACTGTTAAGTAAGTTAATGGCACTTTAAAATATTGCAAACAGCTGAAGTAATTATTTGTGTTTTTTCAACAAGTTTCAAGGGGTTTCTAAAAAGATTGCAGACATTAGTTTTTTTTATTACAAGTTAAGACAATTCTTTAAATATAATTGCTATAGCGCTGAACTTAAAGCATAACTGTGCTTCTTTTCTAAACTAAAAATTTTCTTAGCACATACCTTTCGAGGGATATTTAAATTAAAACAATATATTTAAAATTTTCCTGATGCTTTAAAGAATTTTTTGTAAAATATTTTTCTATAGCCAAAGAGTTTGAAGTGATAATAAGCCACTGCAATTATAAAAAAGAATGCAGATTCAAGGACATTTTTAAATAGCAAAATTATCCACAAGTGCATACAACTTATAATAAATAGTAGCAAACCAGATAACAATCATTTCTACATATCATTGTTGTAGTTTTTGTTGTGCAGCTTAATATCTAACAAAACTTTTGAAAACTTAAACAAACAACAAAATATTTGATAAAGACGGAAGTTGCCTTTCCTTTAGGAAAGACAAAAATAAATTGTAAAAATAAACTTTTGTTAAATAAGCAATTGTTACAGTCAACAAAAAACAATTTTTTTATTGCTATAACACTAGCAAAGATGACATACGTGAAAACAGAAAATAAAACTAAGGTGTGGAGGACACGAAAATGGGAAAGTGACCATAAAATTGTGTGCACCTGTTAATGTTCACATAGCTGAAACAAACAAAGTTAAGAATAACAAAGAGAAGACTTTGGTAAATTTATCAGAAAATTGCTTTAAAAATAATACAAGAGGACAATTGCGCTCTTAAAAAAAGAGCGCAAGGGAGGAGAAAAATGAAAAAGGCAGCTGAAAAGTTCGTAGTAAATTTATCTTTATGTGAATAAATTTAAGAACCTTCAATTAGCAACGTACTTTATTTCTGAACTTCAGGGACATCTAGTCGTAATTTAAACAATAGTTAACAATTTAATTTTTACTTAAGTGGATCATAAATACCATCATTTTTTATTTTTTATATTTATTATCTGAGTCTATGGAAAAAAATACTAACAGACTGATATACATATATAAAGTTTTTTACAATTTAAAACGTTAAGTTACATTACCAAAAATTACATTTAAATTAAGTATTTAAAAACAATATTATATTGTATTTATTAATGTTTACATTTAACACTAGAAACGCCACCGTGCCATTTTTGTCCCACACGCGAGTTGTGTGGCCCTTAACTTTTTTAGTTTTTTATTTCGATTTATGAGACATTGAAAGTGAAAGTGCTTGGAAACTAATATTAACAAAAAGAGTGATGCAACATATATATATATATATATATATATATATATGTACAACGGAAGAGGGTCAACGCGTATTACTAGATGAAAGCTGGCATATAAATCTGGAGGAATTGGAAGGCTTTCTTGGTATTCTTTAAATTCGAGGAGCAATTGGTGAAAGTAAATTAGATATGGACTCATTATGGTCAAAAAATGGGATAATCCAATTATAAAGGCAATTATGTCTCGAAATCGATTTCGAGAGATAATGAAGTTTCTGAGAATTTATCGGAAACTCACAAGCGTATTACGTGCCCGGCCCATATATAACAATTGACAAACAACTCTTTCCCTCTAAGTGTCGCTGTCGATTTACTCAATTTATGAGCTCACCTGATAAATATTGTCAAAAGTTTTGGATGGCGGTTGACAGCGATGAAATTTATATAATAAATGCTTTTCCTTATCTTGGCAGGGATGACAATAGACCAAATGAGGAGCGTTTGGGAGATTGGGTAGTGAAGAAATTAATGGATCCTTATATCAATAAAGACAAAATGTTACTTGTGAAAACTTTTTTACTTCACTTTTGTTAGCAAAATATTTGAAGTCCAAAAATACAAGCATCGTGGACACGATTAATAGAGCTCGAAGAGAAATTCCCGTTGCCATACAGGCGGCAGAAGAGGGGCTATACAGCACTACTGCTCTTTATCAGTTTATTAGGCTAAATCCAAAAAAAATGTGGTTATTCTCAGTACTATGCCTAAAGATGTTACACTAAGCTCTACGGCAAAGAAAAAACCAGAGACAGTGTTATTCCACAATAGCACGAAACTCGGAGTAGATATCGTTTACTCAATGAGCCGTAAGTACACAGTAGAGCACCATCTAGACGTTGGTTCACACATTTTATAACATATTAGATCTAGCTGCCATAAACTCATGGATAATATTTAAACTTATCAGCAATAAGAAAATTAAACGCAGAGATTTTCTATTGCAAAAAAATCAATACCTTCAGATATCCCAGAACACATACCAGAAAGGCAGGAAAAACGTTCAAGATGTCAGGTCAAATCAAACTGCACAAATAACAAATCATTTGTGAAGTGCCATCAGTGCAACAAAAAAAAAAAAAAAAAAAAAAAAAAATAGTGTGCAGTAAGTGTACGAGCCATGAATATTATTTATGCAGTACTTGTTTTTCAAATACAAAAAATTAGCTAATAAGTATCAGATCTTGAATTCATAAATTGTTGTCTTTCTGTTTTTTATGAATAAAAATAAAAATTTAAAAAATTTGAATCATAGGTTTCATCTCATATTTCAAAGAACTTTGTAATATACACAATGAGTCAATTTTGGTACAGTGGTGGTTCTAGGGAGTGGTGAGCTCCGGCGCTCTAGTGTTAAAGAAAAATCAATTAAACTATAGAGATTGTTAAAATTGCAACAAACTCTTCTAAAGAGGTCATCATTGGCATAATTTTGCGAACAAAATTGAATGGGAATTGGTTTAAAATTTCTGGTTGGACGTACAGGTATGGTGAAGTATAAGTTTCCCATACGGATGTCCGAACAAACATCTTCAGTAGTTAAATTAAATAAAAATAATAATTTCATTAAAGACACGGAAATAGCACGATTTTTTTTATAAAAATTATTATTATTATAATTAATGAATTAATTAAATAATAAAAACGTAACCATAAACATAGTTCTTCGGCTTTGTAGAGACGGTAGCCCAATTTCAGCAAGTCTGCTTTTATATGACGATAAATTGGAACAACTATTTCGGTACAGATTTCGTAAGCAAAATAATAGAAATTGTTTTTAAACAAACTCAATTTTATTTCTATGCACGATATACTGCGGGTCACAAACAGCGGACCCATATTCTAAAATTGGCCTTACTAAAGATGTATAAAGCTGCTTGGTGATAGTGAATTCCTTGGCCCATCGTTTGATGAAAGCAAGTATGTAAGTCTTTAAATAAGTTACAAATGGGGTTATTTTATTATGCATTTTTAAGTTACTGGATTAATATTTTGTTTATAATACTAATTTTGTTTATAATAATTTCTTGCAGTCATGTTAAATTTAGAAAATTTCTTTCAATACACTTAAATGACTTCAGCTGTAGCTTATTGCATTGCTTGTTTTCATTAAAAATGCAATACTTTAAAAGCAACACGGATCTTAGTTGCAATCACTAATTTGATGTGATGATAGTGACACTCCAGATTTCTCCTATAAAGACGAAAAGAAACTGAATTACAAAGCGTAATCTTCTTTGCTCCATCTGATCGACATATCGCTCTTTTATTGTTTTATTGAACAAGGTCTTTAAGTTAAAAGATAATCACCTATATTCTGTTTGTCGTTTTTTGTAAATCGGTATTCCCATTATTAATATTGTCATTAATCGATGACTGTCGACATATGTTTGGTATTTTCTAAGAAAGGTTGGATTTTATGTTGCCGTTTAGTTTGTCGTCGCCATTTTTGATGCTGAGTTGTGTTGTGTGCAAAGGAAAATTTTAATAAAGAAAGGCAGAGCTCTAACTAACGGCAAGTTATAATAATGACCCTTCGAGTATTTATTTTAATTGTTTGAAATAGACTTGCTTTTTTTATTGTTTATAAGTATTTTATTTTTTTTTTATAAAATTTGAATTTTTCACAACACTTACTTAACACAACAGAAAACAAATTGAGTCAACGGACTGAAATATTAGATATGTGTGTTTTAGTTTTTTTTTTATTATCGATAAACATTCAACGACGTCCTTAGTTTGTTAGGGAACACCAAATTGATGTTGGGTTAAGTTGATGTCTCAAAAGAGAGGACAATGTTGACGACGCCAAACAGAATAAGGGTGAATACTTTAAATACATAATAATGATCATCATTATTTCCTGCAATAATCAATATAATCAATTGATTGTAAAAGTCTCATGTCTAGTTAAAATCATTAGGTTGGTAATTTAGTTGGAAAGACCTTCTGCCAAAAATGATTAATTCTACACTTTTTCAAAATAGAAGTACAATTTTTTTGGTACTTTTAAAATTATTTAAAAATTAATTTAATTAAAGGAATTGTTAAAGCTGAAATCTGATATCAATATATTTTCTTCTCTATTTTAATACATTTAATTTGGTCGCAAATTAAAATTCTGTATAATGTTGACGATTAGACTGTTTATGATTCTCGACCTATAGAAATAAATTAGTGCATTTGGATTCCTGAAAAATATTTTAGATTTTGGAAGGTAATAGTATTGAGTAAATGTAATAAATGAAATAGCTTTAAAAATTATATAAATCACTATGAGTAGAATATATCCTTTCGCCACCATGCCCAAGCTATTTTTAGTTGCTTTTGATAATGATCTCGTTCTACTTATTTGTATATGTATATTTTGGCAAACATACATATGTTTTTGCTGTTTTTTTACTTTTGTTGTAGTTAATTTAATGTCCACATTGTTAAGCAGTAATTTCTTTAGACGTGCACGTATGGAGGAGTAGGTGGGGTTATGTTTTTCTGTCTGAAATAGTTAACGTTGTTTTCAACTTTGTTTTGCTCACAACACAAGGTAAATAATGAGACAAATTAATGTCTGGCAATTAAGTCAAATGACAGCTTAAAGCAAAAATTAAGTTTTTTCTTTTTGTTGCAAAGTTTAACTTTGTTACTTTGAAAACATACAAAACAAACATACATTGGGTGGTATTCCTGTGAAAAGAAAAGAATATTAATGAAACTTCAATGTTGAAATGAGTAAAAACACATTTTAAATTGGAATTAAGATATTATGTGCTTTATATATACATTCTACTCTTACCCTGCTTAACAATGCAATGCAATCAATTTTATTTGTACTGGGTTCTTAGATTCAAGAGAATATTTTTTTAATATTTAAATTTAATTATAAGTACGCAAGGCACAGCGAGCATTCATGCTTACTTCGTAACTATCAAAATGATACTGGGACAGCATCTATAATGTAATGAGTAAATAAGTAAGAATGACTAAAAACAAAATTTGCATTCCTGTTCAAACGATGATTGAAACAAAGCAAAAACAAATGTACAAGACGAAATACAGAGAGAACAGTAAAGAAATACGTTGGTTTGTGTGTAAATTTCGTCTAACCAAATTAATGATGATATGAATATTCTCATATTCTTATTTATAAAGTTAGTTGGTTTAATAGATGATGTTTATAAAATACACAACTAAGGTAGATAGATGCGAAGAATGCTGATGAAGGATGTGGCGGTCCAGAAAATGCTGCAATTTATTCTGCGAGCGTCTAATTTTTCTTGTTTTCTTTGGAAAACGTCCGCATACATTTGTAATTAGTCTAAAAATGTTTAAAAATTAAATTAAAAAAGAACCAATAAGCCGAAAATAAGTCAATTTTTATTAATGCTAATAATTCTAATAAAATTTTTAAGACTCCTCCAAAATATCTAGTTAAGGATATAAGCAAAATAAAACATACTTCTCCTGCTCTTAATGCACAAACTTTTACCATTTTTTTTTTTTATTTTGCCAAACAAACAGAAGGTGTTGGTAAGTGAGCTAAAAACAGTTTAGAGTCCTTTTTAACAACAAAAGTATATTTGAAATTGCCTTTGAATGAGTGAGATTCGACTCTAAAGAAAACCCGAAAGTATTCTATATTTTAAACTATGAATTTGGACACAAAAACACAAAAATTCCACCAAAAATTCAATTTAAATCACATTTTTGGTTTTTAAAATAAAACGGTTCTCGTTGTTTGGTTTTGAAATTATTATAAATTTATTTCTTTATATCTCATTGGAAATATAATACAAAAGCGTTGTTCAGAATTAAAAAAAATGATATTTGCACAATTAGATATTAATTTTAATGGTTTTACATTTTTAGAAATGCTCATATCAGGTTGCACTAAGATTTTTTTCTAATAATTCATAAGGTGTATTAAATAAATTAAATTTTCAAACAATAAATTTCATACAATTATATTGCTTCATTTTCTTCTTCATCCATACTTTATTAAAAAAGAACAAAAGATTTGCTTTTTAAATCATGGTTGGATTATTTAGAACAAAATAATAACTTTTCCATTTAAGAAGATTAGTGAGAAATTCCATAAGTATTTCTTTTGTATTTCTTTTCACAAAAACTTAACTTATCGACGAAGTTTCTTTAATGTTATCCACATATTTTTTATATATTTTTATATTTTTTCTTTTATTTCGTGAAACCAATGTCATGAAACAAGTTTTGACGCATTCATGAAAGGAATTAAAGCATGTGATATGGATTAAATTGGATAATAAAAGTTAACAATGAAAACATTTTATGAATAACTTAACTTATCGATAATTTTAAGGACGACTTAATAAATGAAATTTACTAATTAATTGCATTTAATATATTTTCTTTTATTAGAGATGTAATTATGTTAGAATCTTTATTTATTGTAAATAAATGCAATAATTAAGCGAATTTTTGCCTTGAGCTGTAAGAGCTTAGTAGGAGGGGCACATCTTTTGTTTTATTTAAGATGAGGTGAAAATGTCATCAGTGAGAAAGGTACTTAAAATGTCTGTAACCTGAGGTTGCATAAATATAAATATAAATGAATTTAATGAATGTAGTATTTTACCAAGTAAGTGATAGACACAAAAAATGTTAGGTGAAAAAATTATATTTCTTCTTTTTATCCTTAAAAACGTGGTAATTAAACGTTACCTACACACAATTCTTTAACAAGATTTTTTTTTTTATCAAAATAAAAAGATAAACATTTTTTTATGCAAGAATTACAGGAAT
Source organism: Gymnosoma rotundatum (assembly GCA_916610165.2). NCBI lineage: Eukaryota > Metazoa > Arthropoda > Insecta > Diptera > Tachinidae > Gymnosoma > Gymnosoma rotundatum. Next base: position 119,201,199 of record OU744337.1, on the reverse strand, counting down.
ATGAATTAAATAAAATATAGTTTTGAATATGATACAACGAATATATGTAGGTGTAGGTAATTAAGAAGGTAAAATGCGAGGACTTTTAAGCATATTTTTCTTACATTCTCATATCTCACGTGGTATTTCATTGATTTCATCACAAATATTTTGTTTGACTTGCTCAAGTGTTTTTGGTTTGTTTTTATAAACCTTGCTTTTCAAATATCCCTAAAAAAAGAAGTCGAGAGCAGCAAATCAGGCAACCACAAAAGCCAATCATATATCAACATTTCCTGAAATAACTTGTTTTGGAAAGAGGTCACACAGCAATTCAACTGTAATTCCCGCTGTATGCGATGTGGCACCATCCTCTTAATATCACATGCATGCAGTTTTGCCGTTAAAAAGTTTTCAATCATATTTCGATATCGCTCCCCATTCACAGTTACCGCTACGCCGTTTTCATTTTCAAAGAATTAAGGTCCAATGATTCCTCCTGACCAAAATGAACACCAAACTGTCACTTTTAATGGATGCAAGGGTGACTGATAAATAATTTCGGGATTTTCCATTGCCCAGAATGCATTCATTATGCGATAAGTAGTGCGCTTTGTTGGCACGTTGTTTCTTCCAAAAATTTCCCGATGGACACCCAGTATTGCCTAATCGATATGTTGGTCAAACGGAATGTTACCAGACCAAGAGATACAAAAGAAATTAACTTTTGTTTTGATTTGAACAAAACTGGAAAAGAACATTTGAACTAAACGAGCTTTGAACTAAAAAGACATATTGAAATAAAAATTTAACCAGCTCATTTTTAAACTTTGAACTAAAATGAGCTGATTGGCACAAGTCTATTTCATAGTTTTTCCGAAACACCCTGTAGTCTCTAAACTAATTGCTTACAATTTACTTTGATAGCGGATATATTTATACATACTCTGCATGATTTCTAAATATCTGTCTATTACTGTTAAAAAAAGTATAGCATTACAAGTTAATAGTGAGACTCCCTTAATTAAAAATTATAATTTTTTTCTTATTGCTATAGCGCACACAATCTAATGGTAAGTTGATTTTTCTGTCAATCATAACTCAAAAAATAAATAATGTTTTAGTATTTATTGTAATGCATCATTGAGAGTCTACCTATTACGGTTCCACATTTTTTCTACACAACATCTTCAAATAAACTAAGACAAAGAATATGAAGAAAAAATGAACCTTCATCCAATTTACAGAATTAATAACTTTAATACACAATATTTTATAATTAAACTCCTTCAACTACAACTCTGTTAGGTATTTCCAGGTGCTATAACTATGTTAAAAAAATTTTGTTGTATATCAGTACATACGAGTATCTTGTGTATTACAATATTTACTATGATTTATTTTTTTCTTTTCTATTTGACATAGGAATTCAATAACTCGTTGATTTCTGTGCTTTTATTTTTCCTTTTATTAAATAAACAGGATGAAAAAGTTAGCAAAAACGAAAAAAACGTTTCAATTAAACATTTTTTGATGGTAATATAAATTCAGTTTATGCCACACCAGTGTTGCCGTTTGGTCACATTTATTACATTATTCGTAACTTTTTAAGGCTCCACGTAACATGTATAATTTTTTTATATTTGGCCAAATTTTCGTATTTTTTGCCAAAGACTCAAAAGAAGGTGATTTTACTCAAAATAGACTGGTTTTATTGTTTAAGACAAAAACTAGTCAAAAGGTTGGTGATATCAAAATGCCATTTCAAAAAGAAAATCGATACAATCAGGAGAGTAATATTTCTAAAGTTGTACTCTGTTTAATTAGTCAAAAATTACGGAATGTTGTGTGCTATCTATTTAATAACAGCAAACATTTTTTCCAACTGCAAAATAATATGAACTGCAAGTGCTGGATAAAATATATGTATATTTAAAGTAAGTCATGTTTTTAATAAATCGGGTTAATCTGTCTCTTTGAAAGATTAAGCTTCGGTAGAATTAATCATTTTAACAATTATTTTGTTTTAAAACTTTAACCTAAATTTTTGACAAAATTATTCTTGACTAACTTTATTGAATGGCGAGCGAACGCACTTGTCATGCACGAAATATTATGGTTGAGTCCTTATTTAAATGTTAAAAAAGATTTAAATCTAAGTAATTCTGCGACAAAACTTTGTTAAAAAATTTTAATTTATACGTCAAAGTTTAATTTTGTACATCCATTTTCTGACGCTTGTGTAAAATAACTGCTTAAAGATGGCTATAGAAAATATAATAATAATTTAGTATGAAAAGCTGAAAGATTTTTTTAAATATTTCTAAACCTCTTTAAATTTTTAGAAATTAAGCACTGACCTTAAGTTTATTATTTTTAAATTAACGTCTTTTTTAGTTTTATTTAATAAATGAATTTGTTGCCTTGTTACCTTCACTGAAATATAGAACACTTTACTATATTTAATATAAATTACATAAAAGCACAATTTATTTAAATGTAACTTTTAAAGAAAATCTGTAAGTTTATTGAAAGAAAATCTTAACTTTCGCTAACATTACCCTGGCAACCCTGCTACGCACCACCAAAGGCGTTTTTTTATAGTGGGAATTGGATATAAAATATTTGTTTACCATGAAATAACGAATTTGTCACACATCCTAAAGCTGTTTGAAAAAAAGTCATATAAATGAAATGAAAACAAGAAATTAAATTCCAAATAATTCAATAAGTGACAAAATATTTGCTTTTTTATTTATGAAATTTTCTCTCTGCTAAAAGTAATACAACAAAAATAAAAATCATGAGATTTCAGAGACGTGAACATGAGTAATTAATAATTTCCTGTAAAAAGGTTATTAAAGAAAATGCTGTCAGCTATTTGCAGTTTAATGCTTTTTTGCTTAAAAACAAAATGAAAACTTAATTCATGTTTGAATTTGTAAATCCATTTCATTTAAGTTAAATATATTACAACTTCCGCTTACCTAAAGGCTTCAATTTACTAACGTAAAGTACAAGTATTTAAAAAAATTAAAAAAAAACTTCACCTTAAGATATAATTAAAGATCGTTTCAGCAATTTATAAATTGAAAAATTTCAATTAAGTTTTCTGATTATTATATTGATACAACGATGAAAAAATGATTTCTGCAAAAAGCTAGTTTAAGGTCGGGCACATAAAATCAACAACATTATCGTAAGGACAGGGAAAGTTGACGCAATGAATACTTTTTTGACGATATTCATTCAGTTGTTTTTTATATCCTTTACAACAATAAGTGGATCTAAGTTTGTCATTCCATTTGTAATTTCTACAACATACATTTCCGTATTCTGACTTCTTATGCATAGCGAAGCCGATTGAGCGATGTCCTTCTGTTCGTTTGTCCATCCGTGTTAGCGTTAGATTCTAGATTGCCAAGGCAACAGATGAGCTAGAGAAAAATGCGGCATTCGATTAGACATAGTTTTGAAAAATTTGATATTGAAAATTAGCAAGATCGGTTCCAGTCTTTCGAGGCAGCGGGAAAAACACTATACCTGTCTCCAATTTTTCCATGTCATTTGAAACAAATCTAGCTTACTGTGTAGTATCCAATCAAAAAACAAATATATGGAGCGATAGAGATTAAAAAAATAAGCAAAAACACATCAAGTGAAAAAGTTGGCGTTTGCCCATATTTTCCGAGTTAAGTCTAACCTTTTAATAGAAAAGTACTATTGTTTACAATACTTTTCAAGTTATCAATATGGGTATCATTTAAAAGCTTTTGAACAGATCTTTTAAGAAATACTATTTTTTTTTGAATGTTAATCCGTTAAGATTATATATAGTTCATTTGGGGTATTATTTTTCCGCCAAGCGGGGTTTCAGCATTCTGCTGTAGACAAAAAATATCATTAGCATTGAAAACTTCTTAACTTCATAATGTATGAGTAATAGCATGCTCGAAATCAGCACACACTATACATACCGCATACGCTCATACGCTGCCTACCCATTTGTTGCCATAAAAAGCCATGACTCACGAATGTGTCGACCGATTTCGTGCAAATTATCTAAACGACCATATACATATAGTTTAGTCGTCAAAATTATTACTTTAAAAATATAAAAATAAAATACTTGTGTAATAAACAAAGTGCTATTTTATTACAACTTTTACGAAATCTCTACTTAAAAACGGCACAAAATCAAACCGTGGCACCGTTCAAAATAAAAAATAAATAAATTTCATTTATAGAAAAGATGCAAAAAACATTAACAAAAACCATTGTGTTAAAAGAAAGAAAAACTTAAAACGTAAGATAACAATATCTGAAAACTTTAAATTAAATTTATAAATTGGAAATTACAAAGAAAGTTTTGAAACCTTTGTGTTAATCCCTCTGGCAAGTAAATATACGTATTGTCAGTAAAAAGTTAAAAAAAAAAACAATTTTACAATAAAATATAAAAGTTTTAACATTTTGAACATTTTGACCTACTTAAAACGCTGCCGTGATGTGATGGAGATGAAAGTCATGCATTTATAGAGAAACCAAAAGATGTACGATGTTTTTTTGGTATGCAGATGGTGTATCCCAAACCTTCATAAGGGATATTTATGTTGTATTTTATGGAACATCCTTAAGATGTGGAAAATATTTGCAAATTATTTTCTTCTTTTGATAACAAGATTTGTTTGCATATTTATTTTTTATATTATTTTATATTAAAGATTTCGGTAAATCCAATTGATGACAGTGGGGATTTTCTTTTATTTCTTATTGATTTTCTTTAGTGAAATAATTTTTTTATGAACTCATATTTATATATTCTGTTGGTTATTTATCTGGGTACCATATGTTTTAATAGGCCATAAAAATATTAATTTATTTGCAAAAAAATGGTAAGCAGAATGTTAAAGAAAATATATGTGAAAAGTTCTTAGTTTAGGATATAACTTTTCCACAAAGGGTTTTATAAATATTTATACACTTATATGTTTTTTCTAAGTATTATAAGTTTATGCTTATTTTAAGCACACTTGTCTGCTTATTACTAATGTTAACCAAACATGGCCCTATGGGCTCGGTTAATGTATAAATAAACATATAAATAAATAAGAAAAAAATCAATTAACAGTTTATATTTCGTAGCCCTGTTTTGGGATCTGTTGCGCCGTTCCTGAAGGGTTTTGCAAGTTCAAACTCTAAGCTTATAACCATATCCTAAATGATGTTTATTTAATGTATTAAGTCAATGATTCAATCTTGCTTTGTAGTTATTTTAATGCACTGTTTTTATTAATTTAATTATAGTAAATAAAGTGATATGTAGGTAAAGAATTATTAATGCACGTTTTAATACTACAACAATATAATTTTCATGTATATATTTAATTGCTCAATTTATATAAAATAACAACATTTCAATTTTCTCTCCAGTTTAGAGCTGGATGATTACAATTAATTGAGATTAGTTTTAATTTAAAACAAGTTTTGTTTGAAACTTTCACATGTATGCAAAACATTATCGTCTTTATTACCAGCAGCAACATTTCAAACAATATCATCGTTTACTTTTGAGACATATGTCTTTAATCTTTCAGATAATGTATACGATACTTGTGATAAAGTCTTTTGCTAGACGCCTTTATATTAGAGATAAGTGGATAACTAGAAATTCAATTGGCGGCAAAATGATTACTTTATAGTAGTTGCAATTTAGCATTTGCAGTTTATAAACTAAAATAATTTAGCTTTTGCTTTAATTGAAAAATTGTTTCTGTCAAACGGGTCTTAGTTTTTTTTTTTTTACTATAACATTATTAAATAATTTGTCATGTTTGTATAACATATAATAAATTATTTTTCATTTCGTTTAGATCTTGCAATTGTTTTGTATTTATGTGCTGTTAATTTTTTAAAAAGTATATTCAAGAGTAAAATATGAGTAGAAATATTAACGGCGCCATGTACAGTGAAAAATATCACAGAGAAGTATCTTAAATTAGTGTAATAAATCGATTAGAGCGTAAACATTTGATATGGGTATTTTCGACATTTGTATGCCATTAGATCGGAATAAAATTTGCAAATATAATAGTACCCGATAAATAATAATGACGTTACTTTGCATTCAGAGGGTAAATTAATTGAAAAGCAGTTAACTACATTCGATTCATTATGGTCCAAAACAGCGAGCAAAATATAGGTACATCATACGGATGTGTGTTGGTGATTTTTTTTTGTATTCTTGTACTAAATTAAATACTTTTCCTTTAGTTTCCATATTACTCAAATAAAACATTTTTTGGATTATTTTAAAATCAATAAAATTTTAATATCTTTAATGACCCATCGCATGCTTGAAATTTTTCTCTTATAATGTTTTGTACTTTGAAAATTAATTTTGGGATGCTCGTGACAGATTAAATAAAAGTGGCATGAGCAAACTTTCTTTTTACGACGTACTTGACGACAAGAGCATCTAAAACTGAAAAGAAATACCACTATCATTTCCCTTTTTTTTTGATACTAAAAACCCCCAAATTAAATTGCTTTGTAAGAAATTTAGACTGTTATTTTTGCTCCTAAAAATTGTAAAGGGCTATAAATACGTTCATACGTTACGTTTCATACTAAGTATGTTCTTCGCCTTTAACTTTTTTTGAAAAGAGTTTCGAGATTTTTATTTTTAAAGAAGCGGTTGACATATTCATGGGATTGTCTACATGCGCATGGTTCGTGTTGTTTTATTTTTTCTATAATTATTTATTACTTTCTTGTATATAACTTTTTTCAATAGTTAAGAATTTTCTTGTCTGGGTCAACTTATTAATTTAATATAATGGACCAAACTACATAGTAAAAAATAAATTGACATTGAATTTCAAAAATTTTTGTATTTTTCCTAAAAAATTTACATTGTCACCAGTGTTGTCAGTTATGGTAATAGCTCGCCAAAAGTGAAGAATTAAAATCCTTTGTAGAGATGACAATCTTAGATTCACGATTGGCAAGGTACCTGGCAGTATTCAAAATAGGTGACAATATTTTTGGCTATTTTTTATAATTTGTATGCCAAAACATTGCTTTAAAGAATAATAAAGTGGACTTAAATTGATTTTTATTTGTACATTCCTTCCTTTAGCCTTGCACGAGTATATAGAAATTATTGTTAATTTGTGAATTTAACTTCAAATGTTAAAGTCAGAAAGGTTTCCATTAAGGATTTCCATAAAATCAATTAAAAATCAAAACACCAGCTTATATTCTTATTGCGAACCTGGATGGATGCAGAAGTATGCATCAAAAACTTTGTACCACAGTTCTTAGTTTTTCAGGGCCAATAGTTAAGCTATTAGAGAAAACAGTGGCGTGTTCAGGTTTTATTTTACGACCAATCTAGGCTCTGAGTAATATATTATAACCTAGTTTGCTATGAGGACCTACTCCGAACACGTGAAAAATCCATTAAACCTGTTTGGTTTCCATAGATCAGGAGATATCTATATTTAAGGTATCTATAGAATCTGATTTTATTATGATCGGTTAATATCGGTTAATATTCATAAAATTGCGCGTTGGTACACTTCCCTACTCTCTTTTTTTTTCCTTTGTCTCTCATCTAGGTCCTAGCTCTGGAAACAGATATAGCTGAGGACCGATCTATGTTTTGCATTTCATTAAAATCGATTAGACAATACTTTGTTAAAATTGATGTAGGTACATAAAAATGCCTGCTTCCCCTTTCCTCTACACCGGTTCCACTATTTAAAAATTTAAAAGACCCCATTTTACCATGAAACGCGGGCAAATATTCTCCCCATATTTTAAACTTTATTAAAATTGGTTCAGTCGTTTAACCGTGATGGGCGCACTCACAAACAAACAAACAAACTTACAAGAAACTTATATTAGATATTAGAATGAATTGTTATAAATAATTAAATTTTTAAGTTTAACGAAAAATGTGTTTGTAACTAATATTTTAAATTTTTATATATTGCGATATTTCGCGGTATTCATTAAGCAATTTAAAAAAAAATACTGGCAACATTAATTGACAGCAATAGCATGATGTTAAATCCACTTACAGTTTCTTGAACTCTAAATTAATTATTCGTTTGTTTTCCTTCGGTTATTTTTTATTCCTTTTGGAGGGCCTTAATTAATACTGTTAAAAGTTAAAATTAATAATAAATGAAATAATTTGCAAAACTTTTTCGAGCTTGATTCTCACAAAGTATTGAAAATTTTTTTGATTTTCTTTTGTTTAATTTTCTTACTAACCACATCCAATTGCAGCCATCTGCATGCTCACAAGCACTTAGCACTTCGTAAACCACAATCATTGTAGACATCGTATAATTAAATGTTAAAGGAAGGCTTTTAGCATCTAACTACAAGTCTTGTAAGGCAATATTATGGTGTTATTAAAGCCATTTAACGCAAAAACGGTTACGAATGGTCGGCTTAATGCAACTCGTTCATTAAAACAGTCTGTAGAGGGAAGCAAATGAAAAAGAAATTTAATTCTATTAAAAGTCTATAAATATACACTAAGAAAAGAATAAGTACATACTCGTATGAGTAGAATAGTCGAATCTATATAATTTTTATGCAGTCAGTAAACACATTTTTCATTTTCAAAAAAGGAATCTTAGTTAGTTTGCTACTATACTCCGTAAGGATTTGTAAGATGCTTCGATATATTTTTCTTCTAATTGAGCAAAAGCGCATTAGGTTTTAGTTTTTATTGAGTGTGTGAAAAAGCATACGAAGAGAACGATTTGGTTTCTAAAAACTGTTTTATAAGTTAGTTTTTAAAGATGGTAATTATTAGTATAAAACAAGTACGAGTGCTATATTCGGCTATACCGAGTCTTATATACCCTTTACCATATATGTAAATCTAGTTTAGTGAAGTAACTATAATTAAAAAGTAAATATTGGGTTGGCAGAGAAAAAAAATTAGGTACTGGGTGAGCGACAATTTTTTCACTTAATGTTTTTTTATTTTTTAATTCTCTATCTCATAACAAACTCGATTTGTTCGCAATGATATGGAAAAATTATAAACAGGCGTCGTTTTTTGCCCACTGCCTCGAAAGACATCCTGATTTTCAATAGAAAATTTTTAAAAACTATTTCTGTTCGATTCGCGTATTGAAATTATTTTCTAGCTCATTTAGTTCCTTGATTTCAACCTGAACACGGCAGACAGACAAACATCGCTCAATCGACTTCGCTATGAGTAAGAACTCAGATTAAATTAAATTTATGGGGTCGGAAATTCATGTTGTAGAAATTACTCACGGATTGGCAAACTTAGACATACCCTTTTTTCAGTTGTGATAAAGGGTATAATGAAATTGGACGTCACATGGGCGTCTGTTTAGTTTTATTTTATTTTTTAAATTAATTAATCTAATGAAGGTCTCCATTTTTATAGCGTCATCACCTTATCGTTAATTATTATTGACATATTTTTTAATGTAAGAAAATGGTTGCCTTCTTGATTAGTATTCCATTTTTACTTACGTTTCACCTCGCAAAAATTTGACGAATTAGTTTTGTAAAGTAGTCTTCATTTACTCTGAGAGTTGAGTGTTTTAAAAGGGTTCACAGGATTGTTGGATGTTCGATTACTGATTGTTTTGAAAATTTTCGAAATATTAATGCTTTAGAGTTTAAAAAAAGTGCTGCAGAGGCACCCAAAATTCTCGAGTTAAAAACAGTCGTTATAGCAAATAGGACGTTACGAGAAAAACAATATTTTGATTAGAACCTAAGTTTTTTACTTTAGCCTTGATGGCACCAGTTTTGGAAATATAAATTGTATACTGCGTGAAAATGATTTAAACTTATTTAAATGAATTAAATTCTCTTTGTTTGGACAAAAATCTTTAGTTTTTTAAAATGTTTGTCAGAAGTTTCCTGAAGAGTTAAGTAAGCGGTAACGAAATGGCCATCGAGACGTGCTGATTAATCGGAAAAATAGCACGAAAAAAAGATTTTAGAAAAGTATTAAATTCTCGTTTTTGTATTTATTACGTTATCATATAATTGTACAAAGTAATAACGTGCTGTTAAAAAGTTAATTTGAAAGCACACCTGATACTAAAGAATATATTTTAGTAACTAAAAAGTTGAATGTGTAATCGTCAGATTTGTAATTTTTCTATATTTTTCTATACAAATTAGTAGAAAAGTCGTTACGAATTTGTTGTTCTCCAGAAACCTATAATGCTGGAAAAATATAAAAAGACACCCAGATAGGTGTTTGGTGTTAAGCGTTTATCTGCTCTGCTTATAATTCGGATAAATTTAAAACTCTTGATATGGAAAAGTTTTGTCTGAATTTTTTGTCTATATATCGCTCCTTTATTGCAACATAGTCATATCTAAAAAAATTAAAAATTTGTAGTTACTTAAGCAAAACTGCTCTTTTAGACCTTCTGTACATGTTGAAAAAAAATCAATTTTATATCCCAAGCTGAACCGAAGTTATAGCAATTGCAATTGCTGCAATTAAATCATAGGACTTATGTCTTAAATCGGATTTTGCCAAGTTCAAGTTTTTTTTGAGATATGACTATGTTGCAATAAAGGAGCTATATAAAGGACCAAATTCATGCAAATAGTTTAAAACGCTGATCGTCTTTTGGCGGTTCTTCAAAGTAGGGCTCATTTTCAATAAGGGAATCACTTGAACTGTCCGAAAAATCTGCAACAATGGCTTTTAACTAGTTTTTCTTTGCAATGAGAAATGGTCTAGCTTAAGCTATTTTCTTTATTTTTATTTTTTGTTTTACAGCTGTTTCACAAATCTAAATAGGAAAGAAATAGACAAAGAAAACGTTTGGGTTGTTTCGAGCAAGTATAAGAATAACTTTTAAAGTACAGAGATTATATTTATGCAAATTGGGGTGCCACAGAAACCCAAATTAGAATAAAAAAGCAGACCTATTCGTTATATAATTACTAGCGATTCCGGGTGCGCTTGGCTAGATTGGGCCAGCTAATATAAAAGTAACTTGTAAGAAATTTTTAAACCGTTTGCCTCACAGTTCCCTAGGAAAATTACAAAATCTTTTACGCTTTGTATGGGAGATACCACGTCACTCTTCCAAACGATTTAGTATTTCTCTCAACATGCAAATTCATAAGGAAGTTTCCAGTACAAAAATTCGGGGCTTATTGTTTTTTTATAGTAACAAAATCACATTTTGTCATGAAAAGTCACCACTCACGAACAATTTTGTGCATACAAACAAAACTCTAAATATTAATTCGGTTCTTCAGTTTTAAAGTCACAACCCATTTGCAACAATTTTTTTATATATAGATTATTATAATTACCTTTTTTACAAATAGTAAAATAAATTTAAATCTGAGTTGAGCTTATGTTAATTAAAATTTAGAAACTTATTTTTAAAATTTATTTTTACTTTAAACTTTTCTTTAATAAGAATATTTTGCATAAATATAAAAGACATTTAAGCCACAGCATTGTAATCAAAACACTATTTATACTTTATACTTACTCATTGCATTGTAATGTTTGGTGCTTTACTTCAATTATATTTTATTTTAATACTTTTACAAATATTAAAGTAAAAACAAACAAACAAAAAAAAAAAAAAACAAATCAAAAGGCAGCAAGTGCATCATTAAGCTGCATCATTTTGTGGTTTTAAATTGAGAAAGTCTTAACGTTAAAATCATTTGTTGTTTATCGTTCAGAATAAACTGAAAACATTTCATTCATTTTATATTGTAACTGTTCTTGTTGTCATTTTGTCTATTTTTATATTTTTTTTTTATTCTATTTTTCGCAATAACGTTCTTTTTATTTTGCAGAAAAGTATTTGAAAATCTTCCATTTATATATTGTTGTCATAGAAGAAGGCCTTCTTCCCATACAAGATATTTGTAATGTTTGCTTTGACAAAAAAGTCCCCTTTCTATAACGAGTTTAATATACCATCTTTCTTGCTACTTACTTGTCGTGACGTCGTTTTTAACTCTTAAAATTCCTACACATTCTGTTTATAACAATTGCTTTGGCTGTTTTTTTTTTTTTCTTTTCTTCTTGTTTTTGCTCCATTTTAATGCACCCGTAGTTGTTTCTGTTTATACATGGAAATATTATGAGCTCACGTTTCAATTGTATGCAACTTTTTGCTGTTGGTGATGGTGATAATGATGTAAACAACAAATTGGTTTTTGAAGTGTTGCCTTGTGCCTGCTTCTTGTTTCATGTGTCACAATACAATAAATGCATCTTCCGTTAAAGGTGAAGCTTGTTTGTCAGTCATTGAAGCAAAAAAGTTTACATGTATGTATGCTTTATTAGGATTATATATATTGTTGGCACGAGCCTGAATAAACATGCAGGCAGACTTGCCATAAAAAAGTAATTATTACAAAAATTAAAATACAAACAAAATAGCTCTTCAGCACACACTTCTTAAATTTTATTGTTTTTTTTTTAATTTATGAAGACATGCTTTTAAAAGAAGATAAGTAAACATTGTTAATAATATTTTTAATTATTGTAACTGATTATGGAAAAGATTAAAATTCGCACTCCAACTGGAGAAATTATAATGAGTTTATTTATAGTCAACAAAAAAAAAAAAAAAGGAATTGTTTCAGTATTTGCTAAGCTCTGCAGCCGTTTTTCTTCAGCACCCAACAGTGCCGATTTCCAAAATGAGAAGAGAAAGAAAGACCTTTTTTTCTTTAAGCTGTTCAATCAATTCTGTCTTTATATTTTTAAATTTCCAACTTATATACTAATTTATTCTATGGTCAGCATTAATTTGGCACAATAACCAATCTATAGTGAATTCGCTGTTCCCACGGGAATTTGCACTTTTGACAAATTCTTTATTTCTTTTTTTTTTAGTTACCATAATTTGTTGGCGCGTGAAAACAATTATTTAGAAAATATTCAAAAATCATATTACATTACAAAAATCATATACATTATTCCTATGGCAACAGTTCACCACAAAATGTTTAATGTTCATTTATGCTGACCAAGCACAAATACCATTCATAATTTTACTTCACTAAAATTACTTATTGTAAACAAATATGGATTGAATTTCAAGTTCAATTAACTTATATTAAATAATATTCTTACAGTGCATTTACTAAGTATAGATGCACTACAAAATATTCTTAGTTTAGCAATAATCTTAATAAAATCATTTATGATTTATGTAGACTAATATTTTATTAATTAAGCAAGAAATTGTATCAAAACCGGCTCCGAATATGACTTTAACAAATATTTAAATAAAATAAAAAAATCATATCTGCTTAAAGTAATGTCTAGGAACAGGAAAAAAATAGTTAAGGTACGTTCAAAATAGTCAAATATTTCAGCAAAAGACGTAACCACTAAACGGTGGACAAAAATGGTTGCCCTTCTTAAATACTTCTACACACCTTCAGAGCTCTAAAGGCAATGATGAAAATGAGGCAAATTATAGTTATTATTTGATTATCAGGTTGATCAAGCTCAAATATTATTATCTCGTGGTGTTTACACATCAACTCATTTTTTTTTCAAAGATCATGAATCTTAACAAAAAGTTGCAATGGTACTAATGTTTTCTATATGCACGCAAAAAAAAAATATGGTTGAGGTAACCATAATCTGAGAGCAACACACTATGGTTGCATTATATGGTTGCTAACAAAACATAGTATTGTAACATTTGCAACCATATTGTTGTCCAAAGTATAAACATAATTATGTTCACATATAAACATTAAATGGTTAAATTAAAATATAATAATATGGCTGAAAATGTCATGTTATATAATTAAATTATAATATAGTCTCGTAGGTGAAAAATTTTCCTGATATAAAAAACCTATTATTGTTTTATTCATTAACGATTTGTCATAAAAATTATTTAAAAACATAAACGCTTATATTGTAGAATACAAGAATCAGTTATTAAAGAATATTGTTTATAAGCCCAAATAAATGTTTTCACAATTATGCTTCAAACACAAAAGTAAAGGTTTTTATGCATATTTACTTCAACTTTTTTTAAATGTTTTGGTTCCCTTTTTATTTGTTTTCATATCTTGCATTTTATTTTTGATTATTTATTTTATACATAAATTTTAATTTTTTCACTTTCTTTAACAATAAAAAACAATTTCAAATTTTAGCTACCAGAAAAATTACTAAACTGTCAAGAACTAGAACAAAATATTTTTTAGCGCAAACATTATTCTGTTGATTTTAACCATACTTTGATTAATAATAATATATTATGATTAAATATTTTATATTATTTTTAATAAGTTATAAAACTTTGGTTGTGGTTGAAATTTTTTTAAGTTAAAACCAACCATGTTGCATTTTTTGTGCACAGTAACCATATAATCGTTAAAAGTAAACAAAAAATGTTTATCGTGACTAAAGTTTTGTTGAAAACAACCATAATTGGTTCTCCGTAACCATACATTGTTACAAAGAACATACTATGGTTATTGTGACCATATCACAACCATATTTTTTTTTCTGCGTGTGTGTTATGTAAAGGGGTACTTGTAATCAAGGAAAATGATTAAAGAAGTTCTGCTGAAGACAGCTGTACCAAACACACTTCAACATTGCCATATTAAATGCAATGCAAGCTGAGAGCAAAGCCAAAAATCTGAACATCTCATTTAAACTGAGTTATGTGACGCAAATTGTAAAAGGTATTATTAATTGCACTAAGATAAGGGACTGAACAATATTAAATATAAATAAGTAAAATTTGATGTGATTAAAAGAATTAAAGATTTTAATGTAGAATAATTTTGGAGGACAAAATGACTTTTAGCGCGAACAGATCTAGAGTCGCTTATACTTAAGACCGCAATGAGTGAGGGGTTGGAATGGTTGGATCTCAATAGTGTATTATACGAAGCAGAGGCTCATGTTTAATATAACCATTAATTAAAATAAGTAGAAATTTGTCTTCCTTTATTATATTGAAAGGCCAATGTAAGCGGCGTGCGGCAACAGTTCAGCTGTTTTTTTAAACCAAATATAAACAAAAAAAAAAAACATTAACAAAGATTTGTTAAGGAAATGTAACACGAAAAAAAGACTTCAATGTATTGACAAATTAAACTGGCACAACAAAAACTCAAAATAAATTTAAAATTGCCGCTTGGTCGCTTTTAACGGAATTGCCAAGATAAATTCAATTCAATATGTTAAAATTTTTACAATTTTTTTATAAGCAAGCAACATTTTTTAAGTGGGTATTATTGTTACCACATGCCGCTTGCATTGGTCTTTCATCACTACTTCACGTTTAAAGGTTGGTAATTTGATTTGATATATGATGGTATAATATATAAATTTCATTCAAGGACTTGTAAAAAAATATTTGAAGCAAGTTTTTATATAATTGATATATTACGTGTCCTATATAATGGATACATATTTAGGAATAGAGAATTAAACAAGTGTGTACTGGAAAATTCTTTAAGACAATGTTTCGCAAAAAAATCTATGCCTGTGATTTAACATTATAACAACATCAATGATATTGTTAACTTTCAACAATTTTGTTCTTTTTTAGCTATAATACAGATTCAGTTTATTATTTTTTAATAATTATTTATAATTAAAATATCTAAAATTTTGATGCAGTGATTTGAAAACTCCAAGTAACACCTGTCCACATCAATAGTTAATTATTAGAATCTTTCACAGATTTCAAATATTGTTAAACCATAATTTATGGAAACGAGATGCCTTCGCTAGAGATATAAAAAGAAACTTCACTGCATTTTGAAGTAACATTGCCGTACTTCTGCTGTTCGGTTTTATTAGATGGTAAGAAACTCAATTGCTTTGAAAACGCAATGCCGAATACCGATAGTTTTTAAATTAAAAAAAAAAACTGCATTAAGAGTCGGCATGTAACCAACCTAACGCAGAAAGGAATGCAAGAAAAAATAAAAACATGGTTTGTTTGTTGGTAATTTTTGTTAAACCTTTAACATTTCTGTATTGGCTTCTAAAATAACTCTCATGATGTTTTTGAAGTTTTTATACATAACGGAAATGTTTTTGACTTTTTAAAAATTTGGATAAAGGTTTCCTGACGAGCTGGCTTTAGCAACTGGCGAAATACGTATAGATACCTGCTATTCCAAATCAACAAACAAACTGCATATTTATTTGAAAATGTTATGGGATATTAGCGTAATATAATAAATAAAAAATGTAGTTTTCTCTAATGATTTTTACGCTGATATCCAGATAGATAACATCCATTTTAATGTTGTTTAACAAACCATAATTAACAAAAGTTTCCAAATATTAGTTTTTGTAGAGGTAATTTACAAAAGCCATGTTGGCAAGTACATAGCAGCGGATAAGATTGATGTGATAGGTGGCAGTTAAAGAATAACATTTAGATTTGCAAGTCCTCTCTAGTTTTTGTCTTCAACTGTGCTTTCACTTTGACACAATGGAATTATAAACAATTTTCCATTCGAGGGGTAAATAATTTGTAACCTTTTTATTAATGAATACAAGTGTCAATATTTTTATTTAATACAGAAAAGAAAACCTCTAGAATGGAAAAACAAAAATGGAAAAATAATTAGAAAAAGTAAACAAGAGTGTTTTACAAAGGTTGTTTGTAAAAACACCATATAATTGCAAATATTGTTTAGACAAGTGTTGCATCTCGACTACAAAGAGATGTTGTTTTAATGTGAACAAAAAATGAAATGATAAAATGAAGGAGGATTTTAAAACACACCCACAATTAAAAAGAGACTATAAAGCCAAGGACAGTAATGGAAATATTGACATTAACGCAATGGTGTTGAAGGAATAAAAACAAACAGCAATTTAAAGGAGAGCACACAAAAATTTATCCATTACAAATACAAAGACTAAACGCGGTTTTTTAATAACAAATTTACTTTCTATTGCTTAAACATGCAGACAGTAAAAAAAGTAATTATTTTGAGCAGCTACTTAACGTGTTTATGTTTAGTAACAAAGCAAAGCACAAACATTACAAGGCTCCTTTTTGCGTGGCTTTTATTATTTTTAATGTTACATATTCTAATTTAAAAGCACACAACAGGAGAAGAAACAAGAAAAGTGATTTGGTTGGTTACATAAAACGTACAACCATATAACATTAAATTGTCTGGCTGAAACAGAGAGCAGTAGCTGTAGCTTCTTACATTTTTGAAACCAAAGTGTATAATTAGTTCTGTTTGATATCTTTTACCGATCTACTGTTCATTGACCAACACACTCAGATTCATCTTTTAGCTAAAATTCCATCATACATTTATTTATTTTAAAACGTGTTAAATTATTTCTATTAAATATTTTCTTATTTTATGGTCACACTAAAAATATTAATCAATGTCAAAATCGTGAGATGTGCACAACAACTAATTAATTTAGCTATTTTAAATAATATAACTTAACTTGCATATAATTGTCACTTGTAGTACAAGTATGCTTGTGTCCCCTTTTTACTATGAGGCCACTTACAATTGAAATCTTATTTTACACATTCATCACAGTTTTTTTTTACAAATAAATCCAATCAAAATATTTATCATGTAGTCTTCTCTTATTTAATCTTCTTTTTTTATTTGCAGGAAACATGTTTGAAGTTGCACTTGAGACTTAAAGACCATATTAAACGCGTGTTGGCTCTTAAGTGTTTAAATCAAACGGGTTCTTTAAAGTTTTAAATAAAATGTTTTATCTTTAAATTTTTCAATTATGTTGATGTTGTTGTATGTTGTATATAATGAGGAAATTTTATTTTAATTGGCCTCTTTAACATGTCAAATATTTAAACAAGTGTGCTTTTAATCATTCATGTTTGACAACAGTATCCATTTTTATTATTTCTTTTTTGGAACAATTTAGTCATTTTATTAATCATGAAATTTCCGGCACTTTTTTGCACATTGGCAAAATGAGATAATTTTAGTAACTTGGATGGTGGAGGAAGATTTTATGTAAAATATCAATAGTAACTTTAAGCGTGATTTAAAAATACAAATGTATATTAACCCTTTATCGGGCAACATGTCATTTTAAATGCAAATAGTTATTATTCTATTACTATTACTAAAATAAAAACACATATTTATTCAAAAATTAAAAAAAATATATTTTACTTGTTATTAAAAAAAAAACTGATGTGTAACAGAAATGTTACATTCCCTGAAAAGCTATGAATATTTTATGATAGATGAAACACACGGAAGCAGTTATTATTTCTGTTATAGCACAATGCAACGCCACATTTTTCGCATAAAGTTTGTGACACACCTTGGCAATTTGGCATTTTGAACCGCCCATACTGGCCAATGACCAACATGGTCTTCACGTACAGCTTGTGGTGGAGCATGTTGAGCCGGTCCTTTGAACTTTTTTGCTTGTAAATCCGATTCAATTGCTCTTGTTCTTTTTAGATTAGACTTAGTATCGAGCTTTAAAAGTGTTTCAGCAATCTGCAGACGAAATTCCGCTCAAGGTAACAATTTGTCTGTTTTATTAGCTGCACAGTTCTTTTTGTACAATAGCCATGAGTTCGCTATTACTAAATCTAAAAAGTGGTAAAATAATCGGAGCTGAATTTTGTATCTTCCCATGTGCGCATTATATTGGCCAACAGTGGAGGGACGCCTCTATTTCAATGCACTTTTTTGCGCTTTGTCGTACCTGAATAATGGACGTTTTGGGATTTACCAATGAAAGTAGAAGCCAGATTTACAATTTTGTTGTCTTTCCATAAGACTGTAGCAATATCAATTCTTCGAAGCTACAAACAAACTCTACAGAAGATCCTCTACTGTTCTTTATCACTTCCTTTTAAGCCTTAAGTTTACAGTTTCGAATTCGGTTTCTTCTTATCGTTCCTACGCTAAAAATTCCGTCTTTAGCTAAAAGGGCCAGAACAGGCAAAGAAGTAAAATAGTTGTCGAAAAAAAGTTAAAAATTTTGATTTGTGCGAATGATTCGCGCCAGTCTCATGACAACATTTGAAGATGCGCCTAGGTCAGGCTCATTACATTCAATGAGATTTTCTTTTCCATTTTCTGGCTCAATTTTATAAGCGAATCCCGAAGAACCACATAGTGCATATGTATATTTTATAACCCCATTTATGGGGTTTGTTGGGTATGTATCGCTTTAAATAGTTTCTAGCTTTGGTAGAACACATCTGTTCATCGACACAAGGATGTGGTTTTTAATTCGTTTATGAATGGCTGGACTTTAAACATTCTATCATAGTTTTTGTCGCTTGAAGCTATATTTTTTTTGGTGTATCATTGAAGTGAATTACACGTCTAATTTTTAAAAATTTTTTTAAAGGCATCACTTCTCGTATCATAGTGGTCCCAATGCTGTTGCTGCAGTAACTGGCAGCATTAGGAAGCTGCACCAACGACATCATGTACACAACGCCAATAAATTGTTGAATATCTATTTGTGCTACGCGAAATGTATAACTGATGTCCTTTTGTGTGATATACAAATTTGATTCATCAGCGATGTATTGCAACATTTCTTTTGAACGGAATTAAAAAAAATATTGTATTGGAGCGCTATCCCTTTTAATAGCAGTTGTTGCTCATTCAGAATAAGGTTTTTCTTTTTCCAAAGAATGTTCGCATAATGTTTTTTTTTGGTACTGCCTATTTTCTGCTGCTTGTTCTGGTAGAACGACTGAGGTTGGAAATTCTATGCTAACATTTTCTACACATTCTATTATATTAAGAACTATCTATAAAGCTGTTTTTAGGCAGAAATATGACTAAAATTATGATGATTGCGAAAATACATCAACTTACAAAATTGATAAGTGATTGAGAGCTGTATGTGATTAATTCCATGTCTTGAATATTACAAAGAAGCCAGTCAGCTTTTGTAAGAAATTTGCAAAGGAAATATTAACATTTTTACGTAGCTAATAGAGATTAGGCCTATACGGTAAACTAAACAATTAAAAATAATATACAATATATGAAAACAAATAAAAAGGTAAGTAAAAGCAAAACATTTCAAAAATGTAAGTATATAAAACTTTATTTTTGTGGTTTAAGCACAATTGTTTTTAGTGACAAATCAGTAATAAATTTAACAATGAATAACTAAATCCTTTATATAAGGAAATATTTGTACTTACGAGACTATATTTTAAATTCAACCATATTATGATGTTTTAATTTAGCTAAACATTCAGTTTATATTTTAATATAATTATTTTTAGATTTTACCATGTTATTGCTATTCCAGACAAGAATATGGTTGCAAGACCAGCTTGATTATTATTAAATGTAACAATACTATGATTTTCTAACAACTATATAATACAACCATAATATGTTGTTCTTGGTTATCTCAACTATATTTTTTCTTTGCGTGTTAAAACAAAAATACATAAGCCACAAAGCAATTAAACTTTAAAATTAATGTGCTACAATCCCGAATAAATTATTTAAACCACCGATATTGATTATTGAAGGTGAAAGCACGTCTCGATGTCCATTTCGCTACCACGTACTTAGCTCTTCAGAAACTTCTTACAATTATTTTAAATGAACTAAAGATTTTTATCTAAATAATAAAGTAAAGACAAAAATCAAGATTCAAGCAAAAACAACAATAATTAGCTTTGATTTTACTTTTCTTTATCCACTGTATACCGCTGACTTTTTTTCGGCTCTTTTATACAGTTTAAAGATGTTGAAAAACAATATAAAACAACAAATCAAACATCACAAAACACAACGAAATCTTATTTTTGCTTAATGCACGGGCAATTGCAATTTAATAATTAAAAATTAAAACACGGGAACATTAAATTAAAATAAATTAAATTAAACTAATTAAACTTAAAAAATAATGTGCTACTTTCCCGAATAAATTATTTAAATCACCAATATTGATTCACTTAATATAATTGAGAGAAGTTTCCTGAAAAAGCAAATATTTTACTCAATTGGATTTTATTATTTATACGTGCGTGCATCAGTGAAAATGGAGTCTGTAACCCTATAAAATCAGAAAATCAATAAAGCAAGTTGGATGTGCCACAATATCTTATCGCTTCTACAGTGAAGTATATTTAAAAGCAATAAGAGCACCTTTTTACAATAGTCGCAGGTTTTACATATTCTTTGTTTAAAGATCATTTAATTGGACGTCAGTAAAAAAGCATTTAATGGAACATTACCTTCGGATTTTAAAGCATACTTAAGTTCAACTGTACTGTTTTAAAAATTTCCTAATTTTTAATTTTATATCAAAATAGTAAATATCTCACACATTGTGTTTTTAAAAGCGATTGGAAGTCATAAATTTTAATTGGAAAGCAACTTCAAAACCTACAGCATTTTCAAATTAAATGAAACTTTCAGAGAAGTAACACAATTCTAAGAATTGAATGTTGAAGACATTTTAACGATCAATAAAAAAAACTTAAATAGAGCTTCAAGTGTCCTCAATATGAGAGTACTATTAAAACATAACAAGTTTTCCGCTTACTATTTGTGTGTCAGCTGCGTTATTATTTACGGATTAAATTTTACTATTTTTTAAAAAATTTTCTAACAGAACAAGAAAATTGTGATTCACATTAAACAAGTTCCAAATCTCTTTTATACGCATATATTTTATTACCTGCAACAGATTTAAGATTTTTTCTTTTACACACAATTTTGCCATAAATTTGTTTATTCATACATTTCCAGTTTGGAAATCTTTATTGGGTGTGTGATGAGAAACTATATTTTGACGCTTATGTATATGTAACTGTCATGTTAGTAGCAATTAACTCATAAAATTTATCATTATAACTACTGCAGCAAATAAAAAAACGAATTAAAAATATGTGTTAAATTTCGATTTACTAGCGCAAACCTCTAATGACTTTAAGTAAATATAATTTAATAATTATCGCAGTATTTAATTGATCTGCAAATTCGAATTTAGATTGCATTTTATTGGAATTAACTCTTGTTTACAAAACTATTAAAGTCAGGATTTTCAAAGACTTGTGTGCACACAGTGTCATACAATATAGTCTTGTTTGCATAAACTCTATCCTTCTACACGTACTTCCTAGACAATAATTATTACTTTATGGTAAACCCATTAATATGTTTCATTCTCGGGGAAAAATGGTTTTTGTATTAAGTCTATAGCGATCAGAATTGTTTAATTTTTGTAGTTTTAACCTCGTCGATATCAAATAGTTTTGACCGATTAGGACTTTTTGGGTATGCAGGGGCTTGAAAAATAAATATGAGATTTTTTGTATAGCCAAGGTAAGGCGCTTTTTCGAAATCTTTATTTATTAGATTATCGATAGTATATTCTATGGATTTCATTATTACGAGAGCTCAGATGTAGTAAAAACTTAAATTACTTTTTTTAAGGGAAGTAAAACTTCAGGAAATAATACCAATTTATATATTCTTTGTAACCGCGCTACATTCTTTAAAAAAGTGATAGATGAGCGATAACGCAGTTGGTAAAGGAAAAAGATATATCATATATATCTTTTTCCTTATATATTAGTTATTTTACTTTGCCGGCGAATATGCTATGAAGAAGTACCGACAAAGGAGGCTTCATGCAGTAATGTTAATTCTGAATCTATATCTATACCATTAAACAGAAAAAAACGTTTTTACTTTTTGATTGCCGCAGGAGTTGAACCCTGGCCAACGAGATTTGTAGTCAACGTTCTTATGGTAAGCCACAGCATGAAAGTAAAAAGGTGAAATAAAAAAGAGTACGCAGTAGATAGCCCAGAATGCTGTGTTAACAGAAAAATATTTTGTTTATATTTGAAATTTAACTTGAAAAATTAGAGCAAAATTCTGTCATATGTACGATTTTGTCACCATCTACTTTTAGTGCATTAAATGTGTCTATTGCAAAAATATTATTTTTATTGCATGTTTCCATTATTTTAATAGCAGCTACGCGGGGACCTATATTGTTCAATTATTATTAACCATAGAAATGAATATATGAAACTTAAAATCTGTTGTTTGTTATATATTATGTACCAATACATACGAGTAATTGTCTCAATTTGTATTAGACACAACTATCTCAACATGTTGGTCAATGCGATTTTTATAATTTATGACAGAAATTAACACCAGACCAACGGCTTTTTTTTACGATTGTTAGGCTTAATTGATTTTATGGCGTTTGATTGCTAACTCCACAACAGCAATAAATGCACTTTGTTGATTTAATTTTTTCACTTGTTATACCGATTTTCATGTCCCATCTAGAATGTTATTAATGGATTTTTTACGAATTAAATACTTTTGTAAAAATATATTTTTTATGTTGTAGATTTCAGATGTCTAATAAAGTGTAATAATAAATTATACGTTTTTTAATGGCAATTTTATATCGTTCGTGAAGTGTTCGAATTGTTTTTTTTTTTAGCAAATTGCAAAACGGTCACAGAAAATATCCGATGTGACAAAATTATTTGGTTCTTTAGCGCATTAACACAATTAATTGTAGTGAAACAGTCATAAAAATATTAAATTGTGGTGTTTGCGCCAATGTTTGAGTAAAAGATCACAAAGTTTTTCGAAAGCAAATTAACGCAAGAAAACTATAAAAGTTGAACTTAAAAAAAAATCTTAGGATAAACATTGTCAACAGCAATTAGAAGGCAGGAAAACTTTTGGAATTCTTTCTTTTTTTGCTCGATATATTTCAGAAATTTTTTATGTTTCAAACCGCTTTAAGCTTTTTTCATTGCCCATATAAATTTCACTTTTTCACTAACTTTTCTTTGTTCAACAATTTAAAATATTTTAACTTGTTTATATTGGAAATATTTACCTCCTGAACTGCAATTTTTTAAAGCTGTTACATTTCTTATATTAGGTTTCATTTAAACTTTTCTTCAGTGAACTTTTAAAACCCTATTTCAACTAAAACCTTTTTTCTGCGCCCATTTCGCTGACAAGTTTTTTATATTCATACTTTTTGATGTTGTGGCATTGTTTTTGAGCTTAATTAAAGAGAGACGAACGGTTTTATTCCTCTTCACATATTTAGTATTTTGGCTTTAAACTAGAAACATGGTAAATCGAAAATTACTTATGAAATTAATTTAACATAAAAAAAATTTTCTTTTTAACATTGGGTTCTCGTGTGAATTAAACGCCTTAACTTTGCTTTTTAGAAAAGCTCAATGAGAATTTTGCATAAGTATTGAAACACAACAAGACCGCAACTTCAAGCAAAAATGCTGGCATAAACAACAACATACCTAATTTAAGTGACGTCAAAAATTTTTTAAATGGACAATAAAACAAAAAAAAACCTTAAAAAATTCTCACAATGAGAAGAAATAAAAAAATCACTTTAAAAATAAAATAGAATCCACTCCCGACGAGTATGTACGAAAGAATTTTGCTTAATTTTGTTAAGCAACTGGGACTTTTCGTAAGTTTGTTGCCGCAGATCTATAGTATGATTTTTTTATACGAAGTATATCATGAAGCACATAATTCTGTGTACCATAAAGTCCACTTATCAATTTACTAATTTAAGGGTATACAATCTACCGTTTTTTTTTCAACTAGTGCTTAAATCGTTAGTGGTAACACTTAGCTCATGTCTGATTTGAGAGATAATTAGTCTTATCCTTGCGCTGAATGAATATTGTTGTGTTGTTGTGAACAACACTGGGAAATATTGCGACATTAAGATGCCGATTTTGCCAAAAAAAAAAAATCATCTATTCCGATGAAGCTCATTTTGATCTTAGCGGGTATGTAAATAAGCAAAATTGTGGCATTTGGCGAACAGAAAACCTTCACGCATACATTAGATAGCTGGTGTACCCAAAACGAGTCACTGTTTGGTGCGGATTTTGGTCCAGAGGCATAATTGCGCCATTTTTCTTTGAAAATGAGGAGTGGCCGTTACATTCGATCGTATTGGCAACATTTGGTTTCAACAGGCCACACACAGTGCCACACAGCTGAAGCTATACAATTTTTTTATATCATTTAAAAAAAAGATATTTGGCGGACCCTAAACATGAAAAATTTCCTAATTGCAAACGATATGCTTACCGTATTCAGAAATTATAACAGTAAATTTATTTTGATGCGGTAATAGAAACATATCGGAAATTTGAGTAAAAAGTAAATTTTGCATAATGTTGCTTCCACTTTACGTAAAGACAACTTCTTGTACTGAGCGCAGAAGTATTGTTGAGCCTACAAAAATATTTTTTTGTGATCGTAAAGAGAATCGCAACTTTCAGTAAAGGTCTTTTGTCTAGGTATACAGATAGATACACAAAAATTGTATTCTTTAGAAACAAAGAAGTAAAAGCAAAAACGTACTATTTTTGTATAAGGCAAAATCTCCTTAACTTTTTAACTCCAGAATACAAAAACTAAATTTAACTTTTAATTTTTGAAGTACGCATTTATATCTTTATGCCTACAACTCTCGTTATTCATTTAAGTAATTAGAAAATTTTCGCTTCATCAATTTTTCGAATTTAAAAACAAAAAGTACTATTTTGTAAACCAAAACCGCAGACGCCTGTTTAGTACTGATAAAAGGATTCACATTCACTAAAGAACATTGAAATATTGACTGTAAGGACACATGCAGAGGCCAAATATAAGCATTAATGTGTATGTCATTATTTATGCGAATAAAAGATTTATTTATGTGTATGTGTGCTCTATAGTAAATTGTGTAAATGAAAATAAAAGGGTACCACATTTAAGTCAATGGAAAATTCAAACGTTTTTCTTTTATATTCATTCAACCATTAAGGATAATAAAACAAATGACAAAACACCATTTTCCCACTAGAAAATATTCGTATTCAGTTACTCATCCACAAGTTATTTTCCAAAAAAAAAAAAAAAAAAAAAAATGATTTCCATGCAATAAAATAAAACAATGAAAGTCAATGGCAACACGTAATGAACGAGAGATCTGGTTGTAGGAATTTAACTAAAACAAAAAAAAAAATAAATAGCGTAGGAATATTATATGATTTTTTGAAATTAAATTGTCGTTAGATATAAATGAAATTAACTGAAATCGTTTAGTTAAAAATGTTTAAACCAACGAAAAAATTTTGGTTTTGGTCGGGTGTTTTATTTTTGAGTATAAAGAAGACAAATGTAAAAAAGTGACTTTTTATAAGTACTTGATTCAAATTTAGCATTTAAAAACACAGTGGTATAAAAGAAAGAAATATTTTTTATTTTAAAAATTATTATACTTATGTTAATTCTAAATAAAAGAAATAAAAAATCTCAAAAAACTAGTTTTTTACATACAACCAATATTAAATAAATCTTATATGCATGATAACAACTTTTTTAACTATATTTTCAATTCTAGTCACCCACCATATGACACGTTATGATTATATTATTTCCATGGAAATTTTAGTTTTGTTTAATGCAGAATAGAAATTAGTGAGTGACTATATATATGAAGTTCTTTTGAACGTGATAATAATGCTGAAAACCTCTTGCCATAAATAAATACAGAATACGAGTACACACTCAAAGTATTATGTAGCTAAATTTAAATGAAAAATCACTTTTAACAACTACGGTCCACTTACATTTCATTTAAATTAAATGTAATTTTCAATTGTTATTGAAGGTTGATTTTATAACTAACAAAATACGTAAAAACAAGTAATTTTTCTTTTATTCCAACGCACGAAAAAACAACCTACCAGAAAAGTAAAAAGTACTGTTTTTTTCATTTATTTCAACTAACAAAATGTAACCTACCAAAACATTAAAAATAACTGTTTCTGTACTTATTTTAATTTATAAAATTTAACCTACTAAGACAGTAAAATTAACAGCTTTTTTTATTCCAACCCTCTAAAAATAACCTACCAAAAAAATAAAAACTACAGATTTTTTATTTATTTAAAACATTACAATGTCTTTATTTATTAAGTGCTTATTTTATTTAAATACACAAATGCTATTTTTTTTTCTTCTTTTTGATTTGCTTAACATTTTTGTTCTTACTTGAAAATTTACCGATTTCAGGATTATTCTATGCTAAAAAAAATAATTTACATTTAAAAATTGTTTATATATGTACAACCAATAAATATTGGTAAATATCGCTTATTTACAAACAGAACGCCATAACTCAAAAACAAATCATTTTGAGATAATCGCAGTTGAATTTTTGACTTGTTCTCACCATCTACAATTGTTTAGACTCAGAAATAAAATTGATTCAAGAAAACTACTTACTATATAATAAAGGGGATGTTTTTGACAAACAATGTGGATCTTTGAATTATGACGTTATATCCACAACTGTGTCATAAACTTAAATGTGCCGTTATTTAAGAAAAGAAAACGGAGTTTTACTTTATATGCAAAAAGTCGACACATTTTAAAAAGATCACCTTTTTTATACATTGTATATACAGTCACAAAACGAAATGTGACGATATTTTAGAAAGCGATATGAACTTTACGTTATGAACTTTACTCCATAACTCAAATGTGTGCTTCCTATTGACAAAAAAAATGTCCAAACATGAAATGAAATAACGACTTAAGGTACATTTAGCCGACCGTAAATGTAGAAATGTAAATGTAGATGTGTCAGCTGATCATTTTTGATATACGAAAAGCTATGCAAATGCTTAGCCGACTGAAATGTCACTTAGCCGTAACGTTTGAACCTGCTGAAAATAGAATTTCAATACAAGGTTACGTGACAGAAGTAGCCAGTGATGGTAAATACTATCATACATTGAAGTGTAGTACAATATCCCTTTTCAGGTACTTATTTGTGCTTATTTACTAAAACTTTGAAGTTGTTAAATTTTATTACAAACAAAATAAATTTAAATAAATTATGAAGTTTTCTTTTCAAAATTAAATATGTAATATAAGCAATGTTTTGTGTAATCGTTAGGCTAAGCATAATTTATGCAAATGTTATATTTTTCGTTATTACAATAAAATATTATTTTTAGTACGATTGAAATATTTACGTACTTTTTACATAAAATTGCAAAGTGGCCATCATTGGTTTGAACAGATGTGTGTTTTTATTTATTTATAAACTGAAATACAGAAAAAAATAATGGACGACAAAAAATTAATGATTCTTGTTTAGGCGAATGAATGCCTTTACAATGAACATTCTCTAGGATATTAGAATGCAGAAAAAATGACATAAACGCAAGAAGTTTAAACTAATAAACAAATCTGAGGTATTCATTATAATTTAAAAGCATACACAAAATAAAATATAAGACAAAACACAACAAAGTTTTATTTAATTTTTTGCTTATGTCAAAAACACATGACACGTTTTTACACATTCTATAAGCACAACTACATTTACATTTACAGTACAGCTACATTTACATTACATTTACGATTTCAACAGTCGGCTAATTCTGCCTTTACTCTCTAAAAACGTAAATGGCAAACAACTCTTTATGATCAACACCAAAATTTTAAATTTGGAGTTGTGACGTTGTGTTAGTAAATAAGGGATATGCGTGTAGTTCAACAATTTAAGTAACATACCTTAGTAAAATCTTTTACATGTTGAAGACCACAGAATTTATTTTCTTTATTCTGTATCTGTAAAAACGGAATATTATTTTTTCATTATTGCAAATTTAAAATTCTATGTAAAATACTTACCAACATATTTTTGATGTTATTCCTCTATAAATTATTTTGTTCCGATTTTTATTTTTAACTGACATATTTTCCAACAGTTAATATTTTTTTATATTATATTTTAAAGCTACTGTAAAATAGTGCTTTTCTACTGACGAACTTTCTTTTTAATGAAGTATTTCATTTTTACTGAAGCAAGGTAAAAATTAATTGATAATTTTAACTGCACCGAAAATCAGTATTTTTTTGTCGTTTGTTTTTCTAACAACAGACGAAAAAAGTTAAATAAAAATTTTCTTTCTAAAACAACCACACTTTCATTTATTTTTAAATTTACTGAAAACTTCTTAAACAAACGGCAAACAGTTAATGTTAAAATTTTTTGAGTGCACAGATTTATTAACCAGAATGTAAAATACTTACATAGCACATATAATTATGCATACATTTGAAACATAAATACGTATGCATGCGCAAATCTTTTATCATCTCCACCAACACTAATAAAGAAAATTAACTAAATTCGAAATTTATGTTAAAAGTTTGAAATACGAATATTACATCTCTTTCAAATAATGATAATGTATTGCATAACTAGGTTTGCTTTTTTTTTTTCTAAGTTTTACTTATTTTACGATTTCTGCTTTTCCTAAAAAAAAAAAAAAGAACTTCCAAAACACTCTACTGAGATTTTTCCATGCTTTTTTACTTTAACGTCGAACGATGTTGAAGTAAAAGTAAAAACGCTACTTTCGCTCAAAATTCATTTCCCTTTTTATAATTCCAATATTTTACATTTCTAAAAGTAAAGTTTGTTGTTGTTGTTAGTTCTAAAATTTTTCAATATTGCAGTTGTGAAAGGAAATAGTATTACTAGAAATTTTTTTTGCATGGTGAGATGTTGTTTTCGAACTCTTGATTTTATTTTGTTTGCAGTATACGACACCAAAACAACCTTCTAATCGTGTGATAAGTTCCCACAGCAAATGCAATTTTTTCGCCGACAATTAAAATGTTATATCTGTTCGAATCTTATATACCCTTCACCGCATATGTAAATCTAGTTTAAGCACGTAACTCCAATAAAAAAAAAATATTAGGGTCACAGAAAATTAAAAAATAAGAAAAAAATTAAGTACTACATATAAATGGGTTAATCATTATTTTTTTTTTAATTTAGTATTTCCAGAAATAAATAGTACCCATATTGATATCCTAAGAAATATGGTGCACAATCGCACTTTTCTGTAAAAAGTTCAGCGGCCCATCACACGGAAAATATGGGCGGGCGCCAATTTTTCGCTTGATGTTTTTTCTTACTTTTTTGCTCTCTATCGCCAAATGTATTTGTTTTTTTTTTGTTTGGAGTACTTCACTTATTTAGATTCGCTTCAAATGGTATGGAAAAATTAGAGGTGTGGCGCTTTGCCCATTGCATCTTTTTCTTTTTTTCATCTTTTTCAATTTTTCTTAGGTAGTCTAGTGCCTTGGCAAACATGATTTTAAAACTAACACGGATTTACAGAGGGACATCGCTCTATCGACTTCGCTATGCATAAGAACTCAGAATATATGTATGTACTTTATGGGGTCGGAAATTGATATTATAGAAATTACAAATGGAACGGCAAACTTAGATACACTCTTTTTAACTTTTTTTGGTGAAGGGTATAAAAACTTAAAAACTTACTGTTAAATTTTCAAGCAAAAACTAAAGCTCAGCAAATAATTTCTACGTTTAATTTTTTATACATTACACTCAAACAAATTACACATAAAAATTTGCATTCCGCTAATAACGATTATGTGCTTGGCCTCATTAATCTTGTAGCTTTTCTCTTTCATTATGGTTATTTTGGTTAAGATTTGCGATTATCTTCGCTATTTGCGGTCTCTGTGCAAAGTATTTTAATCTGTTAAAACTAAATGTTTTTTGTTTATTTAATTTTTTTCATTTGTATTTTTTGCATGTAGTTACAACTTAACAATTGTCTATCAACACAAAAAGTTGAAGTTGAAGTGAAAGTAAGAACCCAACTTAGTAAAGAGTTATTTCCCTAGGGAACAAACAGTGACGTGTACTTCGACACAGGTTATGTTGTGATAGGTAAAGGCTGCTACGTTTATAGTAGTTTTTAAATTTTTCCATAAAAAGTGAAAAATAAAATCGAAATTTAAATTTGTTCCTCTGTCTAGACAGGTAAAAACACAAAAACAAAAAACAAACGAATAAATTGAAACAATAATATTCAGTTGCGGAAATCACTTGATTTATGTTGCTTATATGTGTGTACATACATATGAACGCTTGCATGTAAACACTAGACATATTAAACAATTTAGCACAGTTTAACAGTTTAAAAGAATTTTTTATCACTGCTATTCGGAAATTCAATTTATAGTGTAATACATTTTTATTGCCTTTGAAAATGATGATGACGGAATTTAATAAAAAGTAAGAAAAAGAAGTCAAAGTTTATATGCAAATAAAACGATTTGCATTTTAAACAGGATATTGTTTGAGTCCTTTTAAATTTTATTTATAATAGCCACCATATTAAATATTAAAATCTTAAAATGTTTAATGACAATTGATAATTATTTTAATTAATTTTATTTTTTAACCCAAAAATCTATTTCATGAAAAGTTAAATTTTTTTTGTTATTATTATTATTAAAAGGATCTTACACTTATGATTGCTGAAGACCTTGAGACGAATTTATGATAAATTGAAAAAAAAAATTACAAGCGAAATATGTTTATTAAGGACATGCTTCTTTTGTTTTTATGTCTTTTATTTTTTTGCTGCAATCACAACGAGTAGGGTAACACTGTTCAACAATTTTACAATAATCAATGGTGTAGCGATTGATCAAATTTTTGAAAAACTTAGGTACTTTTCATTAAAATGTTCAAGTTTTTTTTATTAAAAAAAATTCTCATTAAGTTTAAGATTTTCTTAGAGAGTACTTACATTTACACTTAAGTATCCCCTTTAATTTTAGAGTAATATGCGACTGACGATCCACATGCAATATTGAATGTTTTAAATGATTCCCGTTTGTACATAACATAAGGTAGATAGATGCAAAGAATGCTGATAAAGGATGTGGCTGTCCAGAAAATGCTGTATTTCATTCTGCTAGCGTCTAATTTTTCTTGTTTTCTTTGGAAAACGTCTGCATACATTTGTACACAATTTTTCTTTCTAAAAATGTTTAGAAATTAAATTAAAAAAGAACCAAAAACCCGAAAATAAATTTCATTAATTGTACAAAATTTTAATGAACATTATTATCTTTTTAACATATATATTCGCAGATGTACACAATCCCAGCAAAAAATTTTTGAAAAGGTAATCGAGTGTGGAATTAAGCATTTTTGGGAGAAGTACTTCCCAACTAGATTGCCAACTTAATGATTTTAACAAGGCATGAGACTTTTATAATCAATTACTTACAATCGATTACATTAATTATTGTAGAAAATAATGAGTACCATTAGTACGGTAGTCTCTTTTAACATAAAGAACTAGTTCCATTACTACTTCCTTTTTTGGAAAATAATGTAATGTGTTTTGTAAGCGAGTAACAAAATATAGCAATCACAAAAGTAAGTCATTATATGGCAAGTACTTTTTAAGGTAATGTCTAATTTTTTGCTGGGTACGATTACTTTTGTTATTTTTTTGTAATAAAATGAAAATATTTTTTATTTTATTTAAATTTACAACTTTATTTATTTATTATTTAAAAAAAAATATTTATGCATCCTTCAGTTTATTATAAATTGTCTTTAAATAGTCCAATTATATTTTATTCCAACATTCTTTAATGACTTGTTTAAGTAGCTGCTTGTTGGTGGCATGTCACAACGTCCAAGGACATAATGTCCATGCATGCTTTCTGGTGGGACACACTACGAAGCAACATAATGTCCATCAACGTTGCATCGTAACTTCCATGGATATTATAGGTATATTTTATGGTATTCTATGTAAGAAAGATCCAACGTTTTTATAAACTGGTTTGAAGTAAATTGTTGGTAAGCGTATCCGGTGTTCGTTATAGCATAGAGGAGAAAATGCTTGTGTCCTGCCGGCTATGCAAGAAATCATTGGTAAGCGAGGCTGTTGTTCATACACCCTCCGGTTAACCTAACGTTTTGACTTAAAATAAATTCTTTTACAGATCTATTCTTATGTATGGTATTATTATCCTATTGCATTATAATCCTAATCGGTTCTAGAAAACAAGGCTAACAATACAACAATCCAAGCGTATTTATAGCATTATTTATCCATATTTCATATTGCGATAACATTTCGAATTAGTTCAAGCCAATTGCATTTTGCACTATTTTTCCTCTATTTAAGCAAACAAAACACACCCATCAAAATTTTGGTTAACGTGATCACACATCCACACCATGACGCGTGCATTTAAAAAAACAATAAATAAATATCCTTTGCTGACCAACCGTAAGAGGGTGTCTATATTTTATTATTGTAACGATTTTACGGTAAGCAAAATTTACTAATATCTTCAACATAAATATTAAAAAAAAAATAATCACAATGTGAAAATATTTTATAGACGCTTTGTAAGTAAGTTTTATCAAGAAAAATTAAAGTCATCTTCGGTCATGTGGCAAAAGTTTTGATAATGCAGGGTTTAATTGTGAAGAACACTGGGTATAAATGTAGCAGAATGCATTATTATGACTGTAGCAGTCATAATCTAATGTTAAACACGTGCCATATAGAACTACTGTCTATCGGCGAATGTTCATTTAAATGATTTGCTTACTTTGATGATGGGTGGGTGGGTGATAAAGCATCTTTTTTCACTGTCTGTTTTTTTTTTGCTTTTTTTGTTTATTTTTTATTTATTTTTTTATTATTTTTTTTTTTTTTTTATTATTTTAATCTTGCGCTAGTTGTGGTTTTAAAGTGCTTGTTATTATTCTTGTAAACAATTTGTGAGGAAGTTGGAAAAAAGAATCAAATTGAGGAAAACTTTTAGTAGTTAAAGTTTTTATCCAACAAAAATCATGCAATTTGTCAATAGATGTTATATAATTTGTAGTTAAAAAAATTTTTTTTTCGCTTTTTAGCAGCAAAAATATTCAGGTGACAGCTTTAATTTGCACAGTTTTTCTTTGTTGATAAGCAGTTTAAAATTAAGCTTTTCTTTGGATATAGTTATGTTATTTTTAAAATCAAGATCGAGACTGAAATTTTAAATATTTTAATAGTTATAGCTCACGAAGGATTATTTTGATATCACATTATTTGGTTTGAATATTATCGAAAATATTTAAAAAATTCTCCTTCTTAATGCTTCAAAATGACATCGGCTCTTAATAGGTTAAGGATTTTTATACAATTTTAATATTTTCTTAAAGATCTCTTCAAACGCTTTTTAATGATACCCATATTGATATTTTACAAAATTTTTAAATTTCAGAATCTCGTAACTCAAAAAATATGGGCGAGCAAATATTTTGTGACTTGAATTTTTTTTCTTATTTTGTAATTCTATATCTCCCCATATATTTATTTTTTTAATTGGAGTTACTTTATTGTTCCAAATGACATGATCGATTACCGAAGCAAACTTGATTTCAACACTAACACGGACGGACAGACCGACATCGTTCAATCGACTTTGCTATGCAAAAGAACTCAAATGTATATACTTTATATGGTAAGAAATGGATATTGTAGAAATTACTCACGGTATGACAAACTTAGTTATAACATTTTTCCACTTTTGGTGGTGAAGGTTATAAAAAGGCATCTGCAGAGCATCATTCTGTTCGGTACTCATTTTTGGTTGACATTTATTCGAAAATGAGGCTTGTCATGAACTGACCGATATGTAATTTATTTAATGATTTATTTGATTCTTTCAAATTAAATTTTGTTTTTGCTTTTAATAAACTTATCGTCTTTGCTATAACTGACTACAACAGTGGACCGATCTGCCTCAAATTCTTACAGGTTATTATTAGATATGCGTCTGGAAAATATGGTACTTATATTTTATATTACACGTGGGCATGGCACTTCCACTGTAAAGCAAATATATATTGTCGTGTTACTTGGTAACTGTAGCACTTTGAAATTTTCTTCAAATAAATACTACCATGCATAATTTAGCGAAAAACTGGCTGGATAGGAATAGTAGGCGTGAAATCTCCAATGATAGTAAAAAAATATCACCCCGTAGCTAGCGAACTATAACAGATAGACTCTTGAAGTTTTGCATCATTAACTCCGATATCAATACACAAAGCGAAACACATACTATTTAAGAATAGTGGGCGTTGTACCCTCCATACAAAGCGAATAGTTATTATTGTGAAGCTATAGAAAATTTGCGTAAGTAACATATAGAGCTCTGAACATTTGTCCTATAAATCTCTTATTGATATGCATAGTTTTTCGAAATGCTGAATGGATTGGGACAGTGGGCGTGGTACCTCCCTTACAAAGTGAAACATTATTACCGTTTTCGTAGGCAACTGAAAGGGGATTTCCAGATAAGTACTCGTATGCATAATCAAATAAAAAAAATTGGCTGGATTCGAAGAGTTGTCATCGTAGGATTATTTCCAATGAGGTAAAGAAGCTCACCGTTAAATAGTAATATTATATATGAAAAAAACAACCAAGTGGTTAGAGCCGCTAAATATTCTCCTTAAAGACGTCTAATATTAAATTGTTAACATGATTTATTTAAGGAAATAAAAGAAAACTCCCTCTCGTAAACTAAACATATTTTTTATTTAATAGGTAAGATTATTGCTAGAAAAATAATATCATATTTTCCAAAAAATAAAGCAAAATGTATTTAAAGATTGCTTGTGTTATTTGTGTTTTTCATATCTGACGCGTCGATTTTCTTGTTAAAGTCAACAGTTTATAATATAAACTTTATGTCATACATACATATGTACATATAATATGAGTATAAAAAAATTGATGGTATAAAAACATATTTCTCATATAAAAATATCAAAAGTTTGTAAGTTTTTATTGTTATGAGTTTTTTTTTATTCTGTTTTAAGTTGAATTTTGTTTTCTTCATATTTTCTCGATAATAAATAAAAAAGTTATAAAAATTTTATATAGCATTATTTCGCTAATTTAATAGTGGATCAATAAAAACAGAATAAGTTTGTATTTCTTAGTTGTTTGAAAAACACTAATAAATGAATTTAAGAAAGTTGAAAATAATGCAAAATATAGAATTTGTCTTAGTACCACCGTTTCATCGAATTCGACAAAATCAACTTAAAGATCGCCAAAAGGTTTTTATTCGTTGTTTGTTTTTTGTAAATTTTATAATTTTTTTATTTTATTATTTTTTATATATGTAGGTATATTTATTTATTTTTAACAAAATTAAAAAAAGAAGGTTATCAATTCGTCTGAATGTTGCTTATTTTTAATGTTTGTCCCTTCGGAACTAGTCGTTTCTGAACCGATTTTGAAAATTTGTTTTGTATTTAATAGGTTATGCTCACAGATTGGTGCCGTTTTAAAAACAGTTCATACTCTTATAAATTAAAGGGTGTCTCCTTACATCAAACATGTTTTATATATTATGAATCGTGAGGGAAACTTGATTAAAAGTAAAAAAAACTGCGTATTAATCCAAAAAATAATTTTTAAATTAAGGTGTGGTGGATGTAATTTACCTAAATGGGCCTATCTTTCGAATCGTTATGGACAAACTTTGAAAATTGGACAGAATTTCAATGACCGGTATAAAAACAAGTATCAGCTTACAAAGTTATATATTTAAGAATGTCCCAATAGTTAATGTAATTTGATGTATATGGCCAAAATTTTGTACTCTTATACGCAGGTAATTAAAATTTGCAAGGAACCTATGTTGCTAGATCCATTATAACAAGTAGCAAATTTGAAATTAGAAATTAAACTGTGTGTATATAACCGATAGTCATATATGACACTATCTGCTAAACCGTTACAGACAAAAAATTGAAAATTAGACAAAATATCCACTACAAAATCCAGTAAAAAAAACACTTATAAATATTTGAAATTAGAAATTAGAGTGCCCTGATAGTTTATGCAATTTGATGTATATGACCAATCTTTTGAACAGTTATAGTCGGTTTTTTTATAAAACTATAAAATCATTTTTATAAAACGCAAAATATAAATTTATATTTATATACGAGGGCTGCTATATATATTTCTGGCCTGGCGACACTGAGTGCTGCCAAGTGCAATCTGACATTTCCATTGGAAAGTTTGTCATTTTTAAGCATAATCTTACTCAAAACGTTTTGACGTACGAACATTATTTGTGTTGTTTACAGTGACTTGAAAAAATTAATATCGAAAAAAATGGAATTAACTCGTGAAAATTTTCGTGCCATCATTTTTCACAACTTTCGACGTGGATTATCACGACAAGAGTGCATTGATGAACTTAAATCTTTGTATGGCGATGAAGCACCATCCTATAGCACTGTGAAAAATTGATATAATGAATTTAATCGTGGCCGAAGCTCGCTCAAAGACGAATTCCGTGAAGGTCGTCCAAAAACGGCTGTTGTGCCCAGAGAACATTGATGCCGTGCGTGAACTCATAATGCAAGATCGACATGCGACATACCGAGAGATAGAGACTTACTTGGACATTTCTTCCACCAGCATACATTCGATACTGCATGAACACCTGGCCGTAAAAGAGGTTAGTCCTCGTTGGATCCCGCACAATTTGAAAGTCGCTCAAAAAAAGGCTCGTGTCGATTGGTGCAAAGAAATGTAACAAAAATACGATTGCGTCGCTTCAAAAGACGTTTATAAGATCGTCACAGGTGACGAATCATGGATCTATGCGTATGAGCCCGAAACGAAACAACAATCGACCGTGTAGGTCTTCAAAGACGAGCACAATCCAACGAAAGTTATTCGTGGAAGAAGCACTTCGTAGCAAATGGTCGCCTGTTTCTTCGGCAAAACTGGTCATGTGGCGACTGTTCCGCTTGAGCAACGTAGGACGGTCACTTCTGAGTGGTACACTACAATTTGTTTGCCTAAAGTCATCGGAGAAATTCGAAAAACCCAACAAGAGAAGACGAATCATTGTTCACCATGACAATGCGAGCTCTCACACATCGGCTCAAACCAGAGCGTTTTTGACCGGCCAAAACGTCGAATTAATGGGTCATCCGCCGTACAGCCCTGACTTGGCACCTAATGACTTCTTCTTGTTTCCGCACATCAAGAAAAAAATGTGTGGTCAACGATTTTCGTCACCAGAAGAAGCTGTTGAAGTGTTCAAAAACCATGTTTTAGAGGTGTCTCAATCGGAGTGGAAAAAGTGCTTCGACAACTGGTTTGAGCGCATGCAAAAGTGTATAAATCATGCTGGAGAATATTTTGAAAAATAATAAAACCATTTTTGATTATAAATATTCGCATTTTCACTATTAGGCCAGAAATATATAGAGCAGCCCTCGTATATGGCCCCACATAACAGTAAAATAAAAATAAATAATAAAATAAATATATACATATGCACATACATTTTCATCCAATACAATTTATGTTTAATGCCGTGAAACTTTATTGTCGTAGTATTAAAATAACCAGCACTGAACAAGCTGTTCTTAAATAGTATCAAGGACAATTTATTATTAAAATGTAAGCCATCCACTTTACGAGTAAATGAAGGTTTCCATTTTTTATTTAAAAAATAAATTTCTGGGCTTAAAATAAGGTTTTCAAAAACATATTACAAGCGATGACATATTTTGATTATTTAAACTGTAGGATCTTTTGGATATGATCTGTGACTACTTTCGAAGGAGGAAAACTAAGAAGTTTGATTGTTTGTTTGTTCTTCTTATTAATTTTAAATACTTTATAACGGACAAATTTTTCTTAATTATTAGTTGGAATGTGTTTTATAAAAGTTTCTAATACTCGAATTCTTTACAAAAAAACACAAATCCAAATTAGATTTAACCTGGTGCTATAAATTTAACATTTCGTTTTTTTTGTGCACAAAAAGAAAACGAACACAAAAGTATATAGTGATTTCTGTATGGAACCTCAAAACCAATTCTCATATTGTTGATGAAGTTTCTGAACTTAGGGGAAAATATTTCTAGCTTTTCGAAAAATTTCGATAAAAGTTTTCTGAAGATCTGACTTAAGCGATCAGTGAAATAAATATAAGTACCACCTTTTCCACCCAGTAAATAAGTTGCATTTTTATTATAAAATATAATGAGCATAAAATTTATTTATGAGATAATGCACTCATGTATATGAAAATTTGTTTTGCAGAATTCAATTAAAAAGTACGCAAGAGAAGGCATCAGCCTGAATATTCCTAATCCTGTGTCACTGTTCCTGAATGTAATAAAAAAATTTATTTTGATTTTAAATTATGTAAATAAAAAAAAAAAAAAAACTTTAAACGAGTAACTCACGTAATTTTCGAAAAAAACATAAATAATATTTTGCGATCCTCTGTATCCAAGCATGTGCACAGCATAAGGAATTACAAATATACCAAACAAACGCAACTCAATTGTGTCTAATCCTATTATAAGCAATGATAATAAATATTTAATTTACCAGAATTTTTAATAGCCAGATTGAACCTTTTTATTGCATTTTTGTTACAGGTGATTAAAAAGCTAAATGATTTCTTACGTTCCCATAAATGCTTGATCTAATGCATCACGTTCTTCTTTTATTGTGTAAGGACGAGAAAAAAATTTCTAGGTTTTCACTTTTTATGAATCGAGTTTTCGTGTTTTATTATTTTTGTTTTCTTGTTTCTTTCAGACTATACATCCAGAACTAAAACAGGAATTACGAAACAAATGTAATATTCACATGTGGTAAAACAGTCACAAAGAGTCAAACATAAAGAATTAAGATTAAAGGGAGCCAACTTCAATTCCAGCCCTCAGAAAATCATTTCATTTTAGACTTTTAGTATTTGCTATATAAAATATGATGCCAAGTATTATTGGAGAGAATTTAAATTACGACCGTATTTAATAGCGTATTTACACAGAAACATAAAAATACTAATTCCACATACGAATGAATAGCAATAAAATATTATTTTTTAAGCGTAAAAAAATAAATTATTAGTTGAGAGTTAAAATGATGTTTAAACAAAAAAAAAGCATAAACAATTTGACGAAATTTAAAGTAAATAACGTGTATGGTGTATGATGAA
This sequence comes from Gymnosoma rotundatum, assembly GCA_916610165.2. Lineage (NCBI taxonomy): Eukaryota > Metazoa > Arthropoda > Insecta > Diptera > Tachinidae > Gymnosoma > Gymnosoma rotundatum. The sequence goes on along the minus strand of OU744337.1, from coordinate 119,161,236 downwards.
TATTGCGGCATAAATTAATAAATATAAAATAACAAAGACATACTTGTCACAAATTTTAATTATTTTTTTTTCAATACTAATTTTATGCTCATTTCTACATTTTAAGATTTTTAATATTTGCATGTGTATTAAAATCATTAAAGTACCATTTTAAATTATACCTTAATTTTATTACACTTACTTGGGTTGAGTATTTCAAAACTTTAACACTAAATTTAAATTTATATGACATTGAATAGTTATTTTTTTATTTTGTTTATGAATAGATTATGCTACTTAAGATGGTATAAACAAAAGGACGTGTAAAGGGTCTAGAGTACAATAAATTCAATTAATTCGTCTGAATGTTGCGTTTTAATATATACTATAACCACTTTAGTAACAAGTATAAATAAATATAAACTAAAGGGTGTCCCAATTGTTCATTTAATTTGATATATATTACCATACTTTTGAACAGTTGTAGATAAGCTATTGGAAGTTAAAAAGGACCTGTATTGCTTAGTTCGCTATAAGAACAAATATAAAGTTGAGATTTGGAAATAAAAGGATGTTCCATTAGTTGATATTAGTTAATGTAGGATTCCAAGCTTTTAAACCTTTATAGACTGGCAGCTAAGATTTACTAGAAAGCTGTATTGCCATGTCCGCTATAAGAACAAGTATACAATTTGAATTAAGAAATTAAAAGATGTTGTCATTATTTGGCCCTATATAAAAAAATTTATATATTTAAAATTATAAATTAAAGAATGTTGATGTAATAGTTTATGAAATTTAATGTATAGACAAAACTGTTGAAACGTTATAGACAGACGCTTGAAATTTACATTGAATATTTCACATTGGTCAAATACCAAAAAGATGTAACCACGAACTTATTGAAAAACTTTTGTCCACAAATACTTATTATATCATATTTATTATACTGTAAATCGTATTCGTAATGGTAGGTGTCAAAAAATATTCCTTTTTTGGTAAAATATTTGACTAATCTTAACGCTCCTTAAAAAAATTGTAACATGTATTAAAAATCCGATGAGAAAAAAACTATCGGAAATGTTAAATTATTCTGGCGATAGCTTAGCTCTTCCTAGATCCGACCACGCCAATGCCTATCGTAATATCTGTGTACATAAGAAAACTGTAACGAGATAATTTCTATTCATAAAACATTTTGAAAATTTTGATGTTGGTGCAGATAATAATCGATAAGGAATATAAAACACTTATTTTTTTGAATTTTTGTCTGTCTATCTGCCTGCCTGTGTTCGCGTCACGTTAAAGCTGCTGAGTGGATTTGAATAATATTTTGTGAGGAGGTGCGTTGGAACATTTGTTCAAATATAGAATACTTTTTTTTCATCAAAATTAGTACATCGTAGAGAAGTAGCACTTCAGGCATTAATACCTACTTAGTTTTTGTAACTGTGCTACATTCTTTAGGAAAGGGATAGATGAGAGAGAAGACAGGTGGTGAAAGGAGATAGATAGCCATTTTATTAATTATATTACTTCGCCGGCGAATATGCTACGAAGAAGTATCGTCTAAGGAGGCTGCATGTTTTAATGTTAAATCTGATTATGTATTATACCATTAAACTGAAAAAAAAAAAACTGGGTTGAACCCAGGGCAGCAAGATTTGTAGTCAACGTGCTTACCACCTAGACTACAGCAGCCTACATCGACCCGACTACGCCAATGCCTCTCGTAGTATCTGTGTATATAAGAAAACTGTAACGAGGTTATTTCTATACATGAAACATTTTTGAAAATTTTGATGTTTGTGCAGATAATAATCAATATGGAATTTAAAACACCTATTTTTTTTTGGAATTTTTGTCTGCCTATCTGCCTGCCTGTGTTCGCGTCACGTTAAAGCTGCTGGGTGGATTAGAATAATATTTTGTGAGGAGGTGTGTTTAAACATTCGTTCAAATATAGAATACTTTTTTTTCATCAAAATTAGTACATCGTAGAGAAAATAGAAATAAAAAAGTAAAAACACCCAATTTTACAGGTATAATGGTACTAAAACGGTAGTCAGCACAGTTTATTTTTGTAGTTTGAAAATTTTTAAAACTTCTTACAGAACTCTTCAATTAATATTTAGAAACAAGTTTTTTTTTTATTTAAATTCTAAGAAAATAAAAATGATATGCAGACGAAGTCGTGGTCACTGCTACTTATTATTATTCCTTTTCTGAGATATATAAAGAAAAAATTACAACTTTGTTCACAATGTACATATGAATAATGAATATACTAAAGCGAACAAAAAATTAATCTCATAAATGCCAGTAAGTCAGTGAAGGTGTATAATTTTTTAATGTATGAATGAATTTCATAAAGGTACATGAAGCTTAACTTTATTTGAAAAATGATTTATGCAATGAAGTGTCAAGTTGGTTAAATAAATGTCAAATATTTTGCATCATTTATCAATATTAAAAATAATTAACAAGAGAGGTTTATGAACTTTAAAATTGCTTTGGAAGAAGTGTGTTTAAATAGCAGAAAAGTGTACAGGAATTCAATAATTTTCTTAATTAAAGAGACTATGACGTTAATGTGTTATTTAAACTTTAAAAGAGTGGGGAAAAATATTTTATTTTTGCTTTAATAGATTTAAATTTTTTTGACATTTCAATTACTTTTGTGATAGTTTAGTGATATCATATTTTGTTGATGCGTTTTTTTTTAGTAATTGAAATAATTTTGTAAAATTATTTAGAATCTTTAAATTTTTAAAAAATAATCTAAATAACTTAAACAAGGTTTTTTGTTAAATATCACAAAGACCGCTACTTAATAGCAAATAATCAGGAAACTATTATAGTATAGTTTAATTATCAATATGAAAATTTATTTTTATATTTTCTTTCATTTTTCTAAATAAGAGATCCCATCGGGAAACCCTTCATATGTATTTTAAAGATTCAATAAAAAAAATAAAAACCGAAAACAAATTTTATAAATAAGCAATGTGCACATGCAAATATATCAATATGAAATATTATTTTTCAGAATCTTTTTGACTTTTATCGTTCTTGATTCCTTCAAATATAAATAAAATAAAATAAATAAAAAATAATAATAGTTACTGAATATTTGCTGTGTTTTTGTATAAAACATTTTTGAGTTGTTATTGCCTTTTTCTCTAATTGATTTAATAGAGTTCCCTTCTTGATCAAATTCGCTTTTGATATAAGACTTTCAAGTTTTCTATACAAAATTGAGGTAAAATCCACTGATGAGCTATATGAACAGAAGTGAAATGGTCATATGGATATGTTTTTCTTGCAGTTAGACATTTCAGTTTAAAGTTTTAAATAAAAAATGTTTCATGAAAATATCATGAAATATTTATATTTGAAGGAAACAAGCACGATTTAAGTAAATTAAATTTAAATTAAAACTGCCGTATTCATAGAAAATCAAAATAGATTTGAAATATATTTTGGGACAAATTTGTATGAAAAATTTGTCGTAAAACATATTTTAAAGTTATTTTATTTTCTATGAATACGGCAGAAATAATTTAATTATTTTATTTATTATAATCAACACTATATGTGTGGAAAACCCCCCTGAAAGTGAGTTTGGGGCGCGCCTCAGAATTAGCAAAGAATGAATATCAGTCTCTTTAAATCTGCTCTTAACGCTTTACACCTAAATAAAAATCAAGGTGATAGCACTTCGAAAGAATTATCGCCTTTTAAATTGGCCCTTCTATTACATCTTGAATGCAGTAATTGTCTGTGGACAATTGTATTATAGCAGAATATTTTCAAAGAAATTTCTGTCTAGAAACTGAGCCTATATCTTTATACGCCTCACCAAGTAATCTTTTAATATTAAGGGACTGGGACAACGAAAGCATATTATTTTAAAATCGGAGACGTAAAACTCTAGAAGTACACAATCTGGTGTAAAATACTGATCAATAGAGCTTAATTTTATTTCGTTTTGTATTTTGTATTATTTGAAGTTTAAAGTATTGTTAAGTTTAAAGTTTTTTAAGCTTTTAAGTGTATGTTTTCTTTTTTTTTAACAACTAATAAATGTGTACAGAAAGCTGTAATTTAATTCAAGAAAATATGTATAACTCTGAGATAAGTAATCGGTATGTTACGAAGATTTAGAATAAGCAAAGAATTCAGGAAATATTCTTTAATGAATTTTCGGATAAATAAATATATATCGTTATAAATAGCTCTTAATACATTGGTGTGCTTCTTTTTAAATATTCTACTACAAGTATATACTCGTATGGTTGTTTTTAAAATTACTAGAATTCTATTTTATGCTATGTAAAGGGTAATGTTTTATTACTGGTTATGTTTTTCTGACGTTAAAAAGTTTGATAATATTTTTTTCCGGCATAAACATACAAAAAATCTTTTTTATGATGATATTTTAGTATAAAAATAAATATAATGTTGATGGTGACTAAGAATAATTTATTACAGCAATTAATCAAAGTGTTTAATCTCAAACAAAGCTCGTTATAACAGTGTTAAATAGGAGGTGAAAATGAAGGACAAAAAACTCTAATTAATGTACATCATCACTTTTTCAAAACGTTTTATACTTAAATGATTATACTTTATTCAGCTTCCTAGAGATGAGGTTAAGTAATAAAAACATAAACGACAATGATAGTAACAGAGCATTGTACAAAAGTTTAGTTGAAATTTAGGGCGAGGTAGCATTATGTTTTAACACTAATTGACATATTTTAAATCTCATTTGAAGATAAGTATACTTTAATGTCATTTACTAATTAATCTTGGCCAAAATTAAAAGAAAAATTATGATGTTACCTTTGGTTGGTATTTGATTTGTAAGGTTTCTTCCTCAAAACGAGGAAAAAAAAAGAAGAACATACCACAAGTTCCTGTATATAATTAAATTAGGGTTGACGTTTATTGAGAAAATAAACAGCTTAATTTTACATCAATTATTTAGAAGATATGACCAGCCATCCTGGCTAGACAATCTTTTTGTTTATCCTAGCGTTCTTTTCCACTTAATACTGAGCTGCTGCTAAATTTAATTGTGATGACAAAAATGTTATATGACCACAGGAAGCTTTATAAGCCTCAACATATGTAATCTATACATTAAATTGGTTTAATTTCGATTTACTAACACCTTTTAATACGCGTTTCATTCTCTTGATGGTAATAAAAAATTTCATATAATTAATCATTTGTTATATAGTGTTACTTATTTGTCACATTATACATATATTTAAGCAATAAAGTTTTGTTAAAAATCATTTAAATAAATTGACATAAGAGGAAATAAATTTCCAAATCATTATTATTTTTAAGTCCTGTCAAGGAATCAAAGCAAGCTTTTGTAATATTGATTGACACCATTGGCTTTTGTCTGGGTGATCACAATTCTTTTTTCTTTCTACAAGTGGAATAATGTCCAAGAACAGCAATATCTCAATAACACTTTTCTAAGCTTCTGTAATAAAAGAACCTTTAAAAGTGTTCATATTCAAAGTTACTTATTTAATTTCATTGGGTAAAGGCCACACGTCTTTGATTAATAGCTCAATCTACCTTTAAATCAGCTGTTTTTTGATATGAGATTAAATGAAATTAACTAAGATACTCTTAAGATCTCAGTTACCAACAAAAAATATAAAGCAGGAAAATCTAAACTCTCAGATCATAGTAAACTTTTTAACCGACTGCAAATAAAGCCAAAAAATAGCAATTGAAAGTTGTAAGAATGTTTTGTTGTAATTCGTATGAGGAAGATGAATACAACTTTATGACAATTTTTCTGATAAAAAAACAATGAACTTAGATAGACTAACTCACATTTCTAGCATTTACGTAAGGAGCCATGGCATTTTTCAAAGAGATATTTCAGTGATGTCTGGGAAGCATTCACACATATGGTACGCTAGAGTTGGCCTTCACGAGTACTAAAATAAACTCAAAAAATTAGAAAATTCTGTACCAGAGAAACTTGTAACTGTTCTTTGACAAAAATCACAGAAGCAGCACGAATGGTGCGAAAGTCACAAATTTTCCTCAACAGGAATCGCCGGACTTCTGTAAAAAACAAACATTTTCCACAAAGAAGGCTAGACCATTTAAAACCGTGATTGCGCCACTCAGGCGCCATTACTATTTATGATAATATGCACGTGTACATGCGTTGCTATTTTTTTACTAGGGGTGTGTGAGATTAGTCCATGGACATGGCAAACACTTATGGTTAAACTAAATATGTAAAAATATTAAAACTACCTCGGAAAAGTTAATGCTTAAATTCCGTCTAAAATAATAACACAGCAAAAAATTTAAAAAAAGGCAATCGATTGTGGAATTAATAATTTTTGGCGGAAGGGCTTCCCAACTAGATTACCAAACTAATGACTATAATAAGGCAAGAGACCTGTATAATCATTTATTGAGAATTATTTACATTGATTATTGCAGCAAATAATGATGATTATTAGTACGAATTACAAGGCATTCTCTTTTAGCTTAAAGAACTAGTTCAATTACTTCTTCCTTTTTTACAAACTTATGTCGATTGTTTTGGTCGGAAAAGTAACCAATTATTTGGTTTTTCTTTAAATTTAATTAAGAAAACGCAGCTTTATTTTTCTACAGACTAGTACTACTAACGACTAATGACTATGTTCTCCTTAAACATCCGTTATTTTTCAGCATGAAAAATAATTTGCCGTTTGTTAAAATGAGACTTGTCAGTTGTCTAGAAATTACTAAATATACCCCGTTTTCAACTGGTGCGAGAAAAATTTCCCGAATATATAATCTCAGGGTATACTGGTGCCGATTGTTTAATAGGATCGTATTATTTTTTAAACAGTTCTGCTTTTGTTGTCGGTTTAAGAAAAAACTTCCTCCTAAACGATGAGGTGACTTAGTTGCAAATTATTTCAAAAAGAAGAAGTCATGTGACGTGTTCAATTTGGTCAGGTACATATATTTCAATTTTTTTTTAAATGTTTTTCTTACCTTTCTATTTGTTTTCATATTTTGTACATCTATCTTTTTATTTTCTCTAACAACAAAAAAATTTCAACTTTAAGCTAAAAAAAATTACTAAACTAACTGAAAAACATTCTGTCAAGACCAAGAATAAAATATTTTTAAGAGGAAACATTATTTTGTTTTCTTTAATTACTACTATGTTTAATACAAATATATTATAATTAAATATATTATAAAACTTTAATTTAAACGAACCATGTTGTATTTTTTGTGCACAGTAACCATATAATGATTAAATGTTAACCAAAAAATGTTTATCATGACTGAAGTATTTGTTCTCTGCGGCTATACAATGTTACAAGGAACACAATATAGTTATTGCGACCATATCACAACCATGTTTTTTCTCTGCGTGTAGGCCTGTTCAGTAACTTTACTTGCAAAAACTAGCAACGAGAGTAAAATAGAGATTTTAAAAATTATTCGCCAAAAAAAAACTTAGCCAAGAAAGTTGTTGTGGCTTTGAGAATGATATGTAAGACATGACCATTGAATTGTACCATTTTTAAAGTAAAATAGACTAAGCAAAAAATATATAAAGCAATAGACTACTATAAGCCAGAAAATTGATTGATTGTTGATTGTAGTTACTTCATTGTTCCAAATGATACTGAAAAATTGGAGGCAGGCGTGGTATTTTGACCGCTTCCTCAACGGACATGGACCGACCTACATTTTTTCAATAGCAACTCGTTCAACACTTTATCTAATCGATTGACGGACATTGCTCAGTCGACTTCACTATGCATAACAAGGCAGAATATTGTATATTGTATTATTGTATAATATTGTAAAAATTACAAACGAAATGTCAAACCTACATCTACCCGTTTTGCACTTTTTGTAGTGAAGGGTATAAAAACAAGAAATCTAGTTTAGGTTTGCATGTTTCTGTGACGAAATCAACTTTTTTGATTAATATACTCTTAATGCATCATGCAGCAGGGCTTTCAATATCTGTTTATCATTCATATGAAGATGGTGATGTTAAACGAGTTATTATTGATTAATTCATATTAAATATTCGCACACACATTATGGACATGATACGGCAGGTTATGTTTTATATATTTTGCTGCCTTTTTTCTGCTTTGAATAAAAATTAAACAGTGTGAATGACTAAATCTTTAATGTTGTCTCCTGGCACTAAAAGTGGTTGTTGTCTGTTAATTTAGAGTTAATGATCTTCTTCGACACTATTGGATGAACATTTCTTAATTTTTAAACAAAATACTTGTTAATGGCAAATTGTAGTCTCAATGGCGCATCATCAGTGGTTTATTATTAATTTCTTAATAATATTAAATTACCTGAAGAAATACTTAATCTTTACATCATCTTTATAGTAAATTTAAAAATTCCTTCAAACTATTTCCAAGTATTTACGCTTTATTAATCATCGCTAATAGTTTGAACAACGAGATGATTGATGATTTCATGTCTTAAGCCGTCATCAAAGGTTGCTTTCAGTCACAATTCAGTAAAAAAGTTTAAATTGTAGACAATGCCAGCAGAGTTAACTTTCTGTTAATACATAAAATCTTCTTAAGCAGCACTTTTTATCATTTATTTTTGTTGAAAAATTACTATGCATTCTCTCTAGATGGTGGCCTCTGCGTATAAGGTAATTTCATTTATTCATTAATCCTATAAGACATGTTAATGTTTGTATTAATCATTTTAATTTCAAAAACAAAACATAAATACATATCAGATAAAAGAGTCAAGAGTGTCAAAAATTATATAGAATTTTCGGACGTGCTTAAATCTTACCTTTTCATTAAAAGTGCTATCATTTACACTATATTTGTTTTTTTTTTGTTTTGTGGATTCTAACATAAATTGCTAAACTGGAGTTCTTCATAAAAGAAATATATTTCGATCAAAGTTTTAGATTTCCTAAATCTCTTATTATTTTTGTATTGATATTTTATTGATATTAAGTAAAATATTTCTTCACTAGAACCCCTGTTATAGGACATTCAACAACAGAGAGCGCAATAAAAGCAGTGGTTCATCTAATTGCCCTGCTATATCCATATAATTGTATAATTGGGTTATGTAGTTCGCTAAAAGTTAAGTGTTTCATTTTAATCGCTGATGCATTCTCTACTAAACGAGCGAATCCATCAGTAAACGTTTGCGAACAGTTTTTTCTTAAAACGTTTTGCCTTAGTCCTCATTGTTCTGCGTTACGTTTTGTTTGTTTATATTCATACCCTGAAATAATGCCCTCTTTTATTCATATTCATGATTTCTTACAAAAATATTTTTTTTTTTTTTGATGATAATTATTATTTGGGTCAACGTCTAATTTTTATAAAAATAGCAAAAAGTCCAAGTGTCTTAAAATTATATTATTTTTGTACTGTACAAAAGTTGCTAAAGTAATTTTGCGTAATAACTCATATTTTCATCTATAAAGAATGATCTTTTAACTTCATAATTTTTTCTTAATTTTACATAATTGTTTTTGTTCCAAAATTCGGATAAGACCTTTCAATTGTGTGTTAAAGTAAATAAGAGTCAAACAGAAACAAATATTTCATAAAACTTAAACCAAAAATTCGTTCTACTTGCAAACAAAGGAGGTTTTTTTAATTCTTGTAATGCAAAAACAAATGATAAATTTTTATTTATCTTTGAATAATTTGTATAATGCTGAATTTATTTGGTTTATAGTGTTTCAGTTTGTGTACTATGTAAATTTTATTTCCACATATACATTATTTACTTGTAATCGTAAGTAGGAGTTTTATTATTATTTATTATTAAAAGATGTAACAATAATATCTTTAGAGTACAATTGTAAATAAATTCAAAATTTCGATTTTAAACAATACAAAATAAATATTTGTTGATATTCAAGTTGATTTATATTAACGGTACGTGTTAAGCAGATCCTATAATAAAAGCTTGTTCTTGTAGTATTGTATTAATTAAATAAATAAAACACAATTTAATAAATAAAATAAAAACAAATATCATAAACCGTAACTTGATGCATATTTTTCTTTGCATTAAGTGAGCATCAAAAGGAGAATCTTACGCGATGACGAATATTACAGCCACGAAATTCGAACTGTATTTAAAATATATCGAAAGTTGCTCATATAAGCAGAATCAATAATGAAGAGATTATGTCTAATTCTTATTTTCTATTCTTCGGCATCAAGGATGTCGGAAAACAATGATGTTTAATCTCATTTGTAAAAAGTACCTTTAGTTCATGAATATATACCAAGTATACAAATTGGCTGTACAAACATTGGCCCAAAATTATAGTCAACCTTATTTCGAGGGTTCTTTTGTTTATATAGTAAAAAGTGCTTTAGCACTATTAATAATATGACTTAATATATTGCCTCCATAAGTCTTGCTTAATGTGCATAGACGAAAAAAATAGTTTGCTTTAAAACACCCCTCATTAAAACCAACTAGGAATTGATTCATATATACAGGATATTATATACAGGGTGTCCGCTACTTTGTTTTGCCGTAATTTTGATAAACTTTATACTTTACAGGTCATATTTGGCAGTCGTAAAGTAGGAACGTGGCAAATTTGCTATGGAAAAATATTCGATAAATCAACGTGTTTAATCGTTCAAACATTTTAGCAACATCAAATCGATTATTGTGACGATGAGAAAGTTTCGTGAAATTTGTGGGAGAAACAACAAAAACGCACTATTTATCGTGTAGTGAATGATTTTGAAGAAGGAGGTTCTGTAGGTGATAGGCCCAAGCATGGACCATAATGTACTTCAAGATCGGCTAAAAATATTACTGCTGCTCCAGAAAGTGTTCAAAACAATCCACCAACCTCAATTCCATACCGTGCTCAGGAGCTTGGTTATCAAAGAACAACTTTGGCTACAATTTTTCACAAAGATTTGCGCTGGTTTCCATTTAAGATTCAGTGGACACAGGAGCTCTTCCATAAGACCATTTATGCCTCCTTGCATGTGCCAACAGAATGTTACAGCTCGTTCGGATGGATATGTGAGAAAGACGAATAGTTGGTTCTAGAAATGGCAATCGAAAACCTTGGATCCAGTAAAAGTGATAGTTTGGTTTGCGATATAGCCCGGAGGAATCATTGCACCTTATTTCTTTAAAAGCGAAAACTGCTTAACGGTAACTTTGAATGGGTACCGATATCGTGATATGATTGAACACTTTTTAATGCCACAACTCTAGGCTTTGAGCTTGATTAACATGTGGTATCAACAAGACGGTTTCACTTCGCATACAGCCCGGATTACAATGGCGATCAAAAAAAATGACGATCAAAGTAGTATAACTTCCCGGCGGACACCCTGTATTTATTGAAAAGTATATCCACAAAGATTTTCGTTAACAAAAGTATGTCCACAAAGAGTTTCGTTATACCAAAATTAAATTTTATCACATATAAAAACCCGACCACTTTTTCTATTATATATATGTTTTTTAATATGTTGTTCTTCAGGTAAAGAGAATTTTTGCAACCATGACTGTTCATTAATATACATTTGTCTAAAAATATTTAAGCATTTTCTTTATGTAATTTTTCTTTACTTCGTTGCTCTTGAGACAACATAAAAATTCCCAGCTATAATCATCTTTAAACAAGCCATTTCATTTCTTGTCTATGATATTGTGTTCTTCAAATAAAACCTTAACTTCCCTTTTTTTACTGTCATTGTGCGTTTGTCTGTTTCTTTCATATCTTTTGACTGTTCGTATGTGAAAATGAAGTAGTTGAAGTAAATTATTGCATTTAGTGGCACATTAAGCATCATTAAATGTAATTAAGCCAAACTAAATGTCTTTTGTCAAAACACAAGAAATTCTTCTTTAATAAATAACTAGACAAGAAATTTTTTTTTTGTAACAGACACAACATTTAACGAAAATTGGCAGTTCTTACTTCTCTTTGTTTTAGGAAATAACCCAGCAAAGTTTTTGGAAGATGATATAAGTTTAACACTTGTTTAATAGAGGTAGATTAAAATGGCTTCTATGGCATTGAAAAGACAATTTCTATCTTTCTAAAAAAAAACTTCGAATTAAAAGTTATCTATCTGATAGTTAAATACGTTTAAATATGTTATTTTAGCTCCGAATATTTTCGACTTTTTCATAAAGTTCTTCACAGTTTTTATAAAAACAACGTTGGGTTATATTTTTATACAAAGAAAAGTACTGGCCAAAATTACTGTTGTTTTAATATTAACTTTATACTGGCTTCGGGTTTTGTTAAACATTCATGTAAAGACTACTATTGCACGAAAGGAATGTGTCATATGTGATGACACTTAATGAGCTGTCATAACAATAGATCACCAATTTAAGCATTGTCATTATGACTACAGCAACTGTGCAATTATTGCCTGCTGCTATTAAGGTTTGTGGTTGTGGTAACGTTGGTAATTAAGATTGGCCAAAACATAAATTAGCTAAATCTATTACAAGACTTCTGTGTAGTCTCATGTAATTTCTAAACATTTTATGTGGGATTTAAAGCATTCGGGGTGATGTCTTGCTAATTAAATGAATTAAGATATTGTTTTAAGACAGCAGCATCATTATTAAGTATATGAATATGAAACAATATTGAGAGAAAGATTTGATGTATTAACAAATACTTAAGGAAATTACAATCTCACGTGTCTTCGATAATGTAATATAAAGAAAGGAAAGAAAGGAGCACTTAACTTGAACCCATAACTGTAGTAACTTCATGTTTATTTGACTGTAGCTGTGATGAAATAAAAATAAAATTTCACGAATTAGAAAGATCAAATATCTATACCGACACTTTAACACAATGTTGATTATGAGTCAGACCAACATTTAAAATTTAGACATAGATGAATTGGTTGTTGTCTAAGATTATTATTATTTTTTTTTTATTAGGATCAGCACTCAGGGGGGATGACTCCTACTTATGCAATGTATTGTGCCAGAACTAGGAAATTAGTTGTGGGAAGGGGGATAGGGAGAGTATTGCTTGTGGAAATTTGATTTGAATGTTTGTACATTGAAAGTGGCAGATTTCTGTGGGGAGTTTATTCCACATACGAACTGTTCGGCTAAAAAACGAATTCTGTCTGTAATGTGTAGTGCGATTCACTGGCCAATCGACCACAAAGGAATGCGCTCTTGATGCAGATGGCGTTGCGCGTACGAAGTTACGGTTTTCAGGAACAAGTTTCCTGATTTCATAAGAGCACATTCTTTTGTAGTAAAGATAAAACAGTGAAACACACCCCACATTGCGTCGATGCTCCAGTGAGTCAATAGAGCTGGATACCCTACTGTCACCGATGAGCTTCTTCGCTCTCTCTTGCACACGGCCGAGTAACTCCAAAATAGACTTATAAAATATTTTGATGCTGTTGATAAGTTCCACTATACTCATTGCCGGCCCAATAAAGCATATATATTCTGGATCCTTGTAAACAAAGTCATCGATATAGCAATGTTGGTCTTTGAGTCTATAAGTGTTCGTGTTGTAAGCAATTCTGAAAAGTACCAAGTGATTTCAACGAAGTTTAAGGACATCAATCTGTCAGTTAAAGTTTCAGGAATTGGACGCTCTTTCTTCGAAATCATTTACTACCCCATAGTAGTACTTTTTGTTGGCACATTTTTTCTTCCAAAAATTTGCGAAACTTTCTTATCGTCACAATAATCGATGATTGATGTTCCTAAAATGTTTTAACGATTAAAACACGTTGGTTTATCAATATTTTTCCACAATAAATTTTCCACGTGTCTTTCGTTACTGCCAAATAAGAACTGTCAAGACTAATGTTTACCAAAATGGCAGCATAACAAAGTAGTATAACTTCTGGGCAGACACCATGTATTAAAACTGCTAAAACAAAGTTAAAAGAACTTAAGATCCGAAAATATACAGCAGTAAAATTGGAAAGTATACGATCGTTAGGCAATATCTAAGAGCATTGTGGTAAAATGTACGAGGGCTGCTATATATATTTTTGGCCTAATAGTGAAAATGCGAATATTTATAATCAAAAATGGTTTTATTGTTTTTCAAAGTATTCTCCAGCATGATTTATACACTTTTGCATGCGCTCAAACCAGTTGTCGAAGCACTTTTTCCACTCCGATTGAGACACCTCTAAAACATGGTTTTTGAACACTTCAACAGCGTCTTCTGGCGACGAAAATCGTTGACCACGCATTTTTTTCTAGCTGTGCGGAAACAAGAAGAAGTTATTAGGTGCCAAGTCAGGGCTGTACGGCGGATGACTCATTTATTCGACGTTTTGGCCGGTCAAAAACACTCTGGTTTGAGCCGATGTGTGAGAGCTCGCATTATCATGGTGAACAATGATTCGTCTTCCCTTGTTGGTTTTTCGAATTTCTCCGATGACTTCAGGCAAACAAATTGTAGTGTACCACTCAGAAGTGACCGTCCTACGTTGCTCAAGCAGAACAGTCGCCACATGACCAGTTTTTCCGAAGAAACAGTCGACCAGTTGCTTCGAAGTGCTTCTTCCACGAAAAACTTTCGTTGGATTTTGCTCGTCTTTGAAGACCCACACGGTCGATTGTTCTTTCGTTTCGGGCTCATACGCATAGATCCATGATCCGTCACCTGTGACGATCTTATAAACGTCTTTTGAAGCACCGCAATCGTATTTTGCAACATTTCTTTGCACCAGTCGACACGAGCCTTTTTTTGAGCGACTTTCAAATTGTGCGGGATCCAACGAGAGCAAACCTTTTTTACGGCCAGGTGTTCATGCAGTATCGAATGTATGCTGGTGGAAGAAATGTCCAAGGATGTCTCTATCTCTCGGTATGTCGCATGTCGATCTTGCATTATGAGTTCGCGCACGGCATCAATGTTCTCTGGCACAATAGCCGTTTTTGGACGACCTTCACGGAATTCGTCTTTGAGCGAGCTTCGGCCACGATTAAATTCATTATACCAATTTTTCACAGTGCTATAGGATGGTGCTTCATCGCCATACAAAGATTTAAGTTCATCAATGCACTCTTGTCGTGATAATCCAGGTCGAAAGTTGTGAAAAATTATGACACGAAAATGTTCCCGAGTTAATTCCATTTTTTTTTCTATATTAAGTTTTTCAAGTCACTGTAAACAACACAAATAATGGTCGTACGTCAAAACGTTTTGAGTACGATTATGCTTAAAAATTACAAAGTTTCCAATGGAAATGTCAGATTGCACTTGGCAGCACTCAGTGTTGCCAGGCTAGAAATATATATAGCAGCCCTCGTATATTAGATTCAAATTTTACAATTCATAAATAATATTTAGAGTGATAATAAAAATATTGGATCCAAATAATACCACAAAACTATATATTTTGTTTGTACTTCACTTTAGCGCATTTAAAAACAAATTTAATTCTAACTAAAAATTAAAAACATTCTTTTTTAAAAGAGCATTTATGTGCTGTTTTTTGTTGTTACCAAACTTGTTATTGGTTAATTATGAAAACGGCCCTAAACATCTTAATATTTTTTATTATCTCTGTCTTTATTTAGGACACCTAAACAACGAAAATATAGTTTTGTATTTCGCCCGAATTCTTTTCTAAGAACCACGATAACATTATTGTTTATATAATTAACTGAATGTCTTGTACAATTTCTAGAATTTTTGTATAAAAAACATAAAATCGGTAAACAAGTAGAAAAAAACAACCTCTTCCAAATTTTTCCTCCTGTACCTTTGACTTTAGGATTGTGAAAAAAATCTTTATATTTTTTGTAGTTTTATCATTTTCTTCTTCTAAAATCAAAAAATTAATTAAAAAATTGTCCATCAAAAACAATAACTTGGGTAAATGAAAAAAGTACAACAAATCATCCTGACAAATGATTTTGTTTAACACTATTAATTGCTAAATACAGGACGTTGATAGTTATCAATTTGGTTTTCTTTCTATTTTTGTTGACAAAACACTTCTAACGTCATGTACCTGGATGAATGTTGAAGAATATTTCCAGAAGTAGCCAATATGTTTTGTATGATCCAAAAATATTTTGAGTGACAGCAATTTTTGATAAGGAAAGATCAAGTTTAGAAGGCAAATATAATAATTATTTTTTTTTTTTAAATTGGCTACTCTGAAACCAATATTTTCTAACGAGAAAATCATTAATCATCAAATGATGAAGACTTCCGTTTTGTTTTAAGTCAGAGAATAAATATCATGTTGGGAATCACTTCTAAAAATACTTCACTGCAAAATTTACAAAGGAAAATAAATACCCATATACAAAGATAAACCACAATCAACTAAATATAGAAAAATGAATCCTTAAATAAACAAGAGGCAACCAAAAAAAAAAAAAAACGAAGACTGTAGTTTCCCTATTGCTAGTGTTCAGTTCATGCCTCTCAAATTCCTTTTTAACACTCTTAGTACACCTGCATTTGCTAAGTGCAGCTGAAATGAAGGGTAAAAGTAAAGAAGCATGTTTAAGAGCATAAAAAGAAAAATGAAAAAAATAATAGAACTAGAGAAAAAATAAAAAAGGCATCGGGAATTAAAAAGAAAAAAGCATTAAACATATTTAAGGAATGTAAAAACAGGAATAATACGAATAAATCCACTCTATTAAAGAAACAACCAATACGGTTTAGTCTTGTCGTAATTATATTAAACTATAACCGACTTAAAAAAAGGAGGTTATCAATTCGACTGGATGTTGCTTTTTTATATTTGTGCCTCTATAACTCAATCAACTCTGGATCGATTTTGAATTTTTTTTTTAATATTTTGCTTCTGTTGCACTGGCTGTTAGCGCAACTATGACAAAGAAAACATCATTCTTAAAGCCTAAACAATTTTTTAAATAAAAATCAAATAACACTTAGAGAATCAAAACTTATTTCGATTTATTCTTCGATTTATTTCTTCTTCAGTTTTGTTCTTAACAACTTAACAGCAAATATAGCTTGCAATGTGTAGTGTTATAGATTCACACATGTTGTTTGCAAAATATTTCTCCATAAATTCTTTATCATTTTCCACTACTTCAGCAATTGGCACAGCTTTTATCTGTTTTTTGTAAATTGTCAAAATTGTCCAAATTTATCGAAAATCATCTTATAATTTATGAAGTTTTCTTAAGTTCCTTTGAGGTTTGGCAATTTATTTCTTAATATTCTTATAACCAGTATGAAATATGTAAAAAAAAAACAAGTAAGAGTGCTGTATTCGGCTATGCCGAATGTAATATATCCTTGACCATTTATGTAAATATAGTTTAGTACTGCACATATAAAATTTTACATAAAAATGCTATTGGCTCTTAATGGGTAAAGCATTTCTAAAAACTTTAGTATTTCTCTTCAAAAGCTTAAAAATGATACCCATATTGATATTTCAAAAAATTTGAAAATTTCAGAGCGCCGTAACTCGGCGGTGACACGGACGGATAGACCGACATCAGTCAATCGACTTTATTTTGCATAAGAACTCAGAATATATATTATTTATGGGGCCGGAAATGGATATTGTAGAAATTACACACGGTATGACAAACTTATTTATACCCTTTTTCTTTTTGTGGTGTAGGGTATAAAAAGTTTTTTTTATTAAAAACTGTGAAAAAATATTTATTACATAGTAGGGGTCACAGGGTTATCAACATTTATTAATAGTCCTTTAATACACACTATAACAGGCATGTCACAGAACTCAATTCCGATCGAAAATTGTTTCAAACCACCAAATTGGTTTTTCAGAAAATAAAAAATTGCTTCTTGGTGAGCGCAATATTACCACATTTAAGGAATAAACAAAATCGATCGGAATCTGAGGAAGTTAAAACTAAATGAATCGGAATGGCTACTACGGAATTAAGGAAAAGCTTCCAAAAAAGTGGAACAAATTAAGTAATTTCGGCTCTTAATTTACGGTTTAATTTATTAAGTCTGGAAACAGATTAAAAAGCCTAAAACAGACAAATGTTGATAAAACCTTATTCATAACCGATACAAAATCCCTAAAACCTTTATTAGCATAAAATCACTAATTTTTTTATTGGTTATTAAAAATAGGTTATTTCAAATCTTGAATTTATTTCTGAACACCCTTTATTGGACTTCTTTCTTCCTTTCCGTAAGAACGGCATTGTTGTTAAAATAGCGTAAAAGGGAGATCTTTAAGATTGTTCTAACTGGAGGGGTATTATTGTATTACCAACCGTTGCCAAAATAGGTGCAAAAGTAAAATTAAACCGCATCAAAGAACGCTTAGGGCAAACCATCAGCTCATGCCAAGTCGGATTTCGCAATAAGTCCTCTTGCGCTGATCATATTAATTCTTTCCGGATTATAACTGTAAAGTGCGTTGAGTTTAGTTCCAAACTGTACCTGCTATTTATAGATTTCGAAAAGGTGTTCAACTTGATTAACCAAGAATGTATTTGGTTTTCCCTGCGAAAAAGAAATATACCTGAGATCTGAATTGCTTTGATTAAAGAAAGCTACGACCATACCAGCTGCTTTCTCCTTCATAAGGGAAAACTTTCTGATCCATTTATAGTGAAAAGTAGAGTGCGCCAGGTTTGCATATGGTCATCTCCTTATTACTAGTGGTTAAGGAAGATGCTCTCAAGGATATTGAAAAGAAAAGGCAGAGGATACAATGGCAAAACAACAATCGTTACCTTAACTGCCTGCAGTTACCGTAACTGTCTTACGCAAATGGTATTTGCTTGCTCTCACACACGCTTATGGATCTTCAGCAAACAATTATAAAACCTGCAATTCACAAGGTTAAAAATAAATGAGGCCAAAACAAAAACACGGTACAAGTACAAACTAGTATTGGTACAACAAAAGTTCTGCTATCTACAGAGCGAGGTCATTGCAAATGGAGCAACCGAATTGGACGTAGTCGCTAGAATAATCAATGTTTTGTCATGCTAGCCCCAATTTGGCAAATTAATAAAATCAACCAATGCACAAAGCTGAGAATTTTTAAAGCAATTATTAAGTCGGTGCTCCTATATGTGTGTACAACCTGGAAGGTTACAAACGATATAACAAGGCAACTTCAAACTTTTATTAACCGCTGCTTAAGACGATATCAAATGCTGAGCTGCTAGCAAAAACAAATCAAATACAAGTAGTAGCTGAGATACGTAAATGAAAGTGGCAATGGATAGGACATACACTCCGTCGAAAAGACAATGATGTTTCTAAATAAGCTCTTAGATAGAACCCATTTCAACAAGATGGTAGAGAAAGCGACAGACCACGCAAAACATGGAGACGTTCAACGAAATCTGAAATGAACCAACTGGGTATATCTTGGAATGAACTTAGGTTTATTGCACAAAATGGGGTCAGATAGAAAACTGCTGATATTGCCACCCTATGCTCCAGTGGGAGTTAGAGGTATATAATAATAAATATATAAAATATAAGATTTAGCACAGCACTCTTATTAGTTTTATTTTAAAAGAAAATGCCACTTAAGCAGTTTAACACATCCTTTACCATTTCTCACCTTAAAAGGGACAAAAGCTCTGCCATTAACATTTTGACACTACAAAATATTCGTTTTTTTTTTCTAAAAAAACAAAAATGATTTCCTCCACATGTTAACTTTAACTTAACTACTGTCACTATTTAGCTTGAGTTTTCTTTTTTTTTTGTTTGGAAAACAAAAATGGGATGGCAGACATACGCATCTTTTACAGTAAAGGAGTAAAACCATACTGTGACTATAAATTATATCAATTTCTATTAGCACCCTTAAATTTGCGATTATTTTATGCCCTCTTGCTTATAAAAAAGGAAGAACTAAGAAAGTTACATTAATATTATCTTCCTCTTACTAAAATGCTCATAAGTAGAAGTTTTTTCGTCAGTCGTTAAGGTTTTTCAATTTAACTTCACTACATTTGGGTCTACACATGTATTATTGTGGTTTCAAAAACTCACGAACTTAAATATCATCATTGTAATCACAATATAACTTTCAAAGTTTAAAAGCCTTAGCAATTTATAAAATGCTAGAGACACAAGCGTTAATTGTTTGCTCTGTTGTTGTCATTGTTGTTGTTTGTGGCCTGAAGTTTTTAGTAGAATCAACAAAAAGAAGAAAAAGAAAACCATGTAAGTGTAGTAGTTTTAAGGAGGATGTATTTGTTAAAGAAATAAAGTTGTAAATTTTAAATTAAAATATGTACGACTTTATAGGAAAATATGTATGTGTTCGTAAGTATTCAAGTGTATGTTGTAAACAACTGTATCATCAATATGTACTCGCACATTGAAACGAAAGCATCAGAAAGGAATTACAAGGAATAAATGTTCTACTTATATAACAATAATAAAATTAATGGGAATAGTCGTTGCTTCTTTTTGAGTTCTACAATACGTTTTTATTAAATATGACAATGTCAAAATGTTTTCTAAATTTTGCTCAACTTTTTTTACTATATTCTTCTTAAAGCAAAATTTAAGTCTAAATGGCAATTAAAAAACTGAGAAAAGAATTTATTGATTTTTTTTTGTAAACGTCTGCTCTTTTTGGTTTCATTCTGACACATTTTGCAGTAAACATTTTAGTGAAAAATTATTTAGAGGTGAACTTAAAGGAATTAAGAAATTTTTTTTATAAAAGATCTCAAAAGTCGTGAAAGCTCGAAATCTATAAAGAAGCCAAACGACAGAAAGAGCTTAACAACTACAAAACAACTTTACAAATTATCATATCATCCATTTCAATGAAAGCAGGGCAGACCGACGCGAGCCAGTGTCTCTTTATGATTGGGTATTTTCCGGAGAGATCAGAACAAAATCGCTAGTATCCTCCTAACAAATAAGTACTCACTTAAGTCATCTTTATCCTATTAACACCTACTCACTGATTCTTGCCCTTCTGAATAAGTGAAGTGAAGTCTCTATGTATTTTTGAAAAACTTACTTTTATATTTTATAACATCTCTAGAATTATAACATTTTCTTCTTACAAAAGTCTTTTGGTGTTTAAGGATTCAATTTAATTTATTTTTTACTGTTTGTAACATTTGAGATTTTCTGGTTTGTTCTCCTGTGCATTGCGTTTTATGCAAATGTGTTAAATTTCCTTGAAGCATATCTATGAATTTTAAACATTGAAACCATCCAAGTTAAAAGCATGTTTTTTTTGTACAACACAAAAATATTATAAACACAAATACTTCTTACTTAAACGATTGTTCGTCTGTCAGCAAGTTTGCTTGTCTATTTGTTTATTTGTTCATTGTCATGTTATACTTGCAGTAATTGTATCCCTAGTGGTATGTTATAGTTTTTATTTTAACCGCTGAAATTTAATTTTCTATGCTAAAGTTTTCGTAATACTTTTAATTAAATTTGTTTATTTAGTTTTAGTGTTTCTGCAAACTGTTTTTTATTGTATGCAAAATAAGTTTTATTCAAAAATTTGGATCCCCCTGACAGCTGATGCATAAAGCAAAGGGGAAGCTTAAGGGTGCGTACAGAGTGGGCGCTGAAGCCGAGCGGAGCCGAGCCGAGCTTATTGACGCTTATTTTCATGCGAGAAGACAATTTGTATATAACACAGTGAATGCGAGAATCAGCGCTGAAATTCTCTTTATTCCATGTATTTTGCTTTTATGTCATTTAGTATTGCTTTTCATTTGTGTTTATAAAAAAGCTCTATACAGAAATGGATTCTTCTGATGAAGAGTATTTTGCTTCTTCAAGTGTAATTAACGCAATTTTTAACACAAAAGAATTTGGAAAACATCCAGTTACACTAAAAAGGTATGAATTTGGTGAATTTCATAATTTATATAATGATTTAAGAAAATATCCACATAAATTTCAACAAAATACCCGAATGAAAATTGAAACCTTTGATTACAATCTGGACAAGATAGGTTTGAAACTAAATGAAACCCGGACAAATTTATTAAGGTTCCAGTAACTTCTTGCGAAAGATTGATAGTGACTCTGAGGTAAAATAATTCACTAATGAAATATTTCACTTACTATTTGATCGATATCCATTTTTTTTTATTTTGAAACAATTAAAAAAACCGACTGCACGCTAAAAAGTAAACATAAACAATGCAAAAAAGCGCACAAAACGCTTTCAAACTGTTTTCTCGCACTCATCGGCTTTGCTCTCTGCTTTTGTCGGCGTTCACTGTGTTATACACAAGCTTATTTGTATTGACTTGTGTGCAATCAGTTTTATCGCACTGATAATCTCGGCTCGGCTTCAGCGCCCACTCTGTACGCACCCTAAAGGCTGGTTCACCCATTGTTTCGGAACAAAATTTTTGTTGTGAGAGAATTTTAGTTTTTTGAGAGTTTGTTCTGAAACGATTCACCCACTTCGAACAATTTTTCTGGAAAAACAAAGCTACCATATTAAACATATGTGTAAGCGAGATGTGTTACTTTACAAGCAGGCAGCACTGTGACAGAAAATTAAAATCAATGAATGCCGTTTTGTTATAAATAAATTTTAAATTAAAAAAACTTTCATAATTAAATGAAAAAATGAGGTAAAAAAATTGAGGTTAAAAGTCATACAAGCATTCTCTACCCGGCTTTTTCATTTCTGAAATAAGCTTCAAGGCAAGGGATTCATTCGTTGAGATCCATGACACAATTTTTTAAACTTATTTTCTTTTATTTTGTGTTTTATTATAAATATACCAGGCAAATTAAGGCAGGTAATCTTAAGAACAAAACAAATTTTAAAAATAATTATTGAATATCAATGCAAACAAAGAACGAAAAAGTATGTAAAATATATTTTTTTGCTTGAAAGATTTTTATCACATTAATTAAGGAAGTGGCAGGTCAGTTAAATTTTCTTTGAAAATATAAAATAGTTGGCAGCACAGTTTCATTGTTTCGGAACCAAAATTAAAATTAAACCAATTCAAGCTGAAATTGTTCCGAAGTGAGTTTACTCTTTTTCTCTCTCTCTCTCTCAAAAAATAAAACGTCAAACTACATATAAAAAAAAATGTTTCGGAACAAAATTTTTGTGGGTGAACCAGCCTTAAGAGTTCTAAGTTGTTACAAATTTTAATCTAAAGGTTTAAGTAAGTCCGTATTAGATTTTTTTTATAATATTGAATGTTGTATTTTTCAGTTTTTTAACTGATTCCTTTGAACAATAATAGTCTTTTCTAGATGGAAAAAAATCTTGTTTAACTAAAGGTAGAGAGAATAAGATTGCCCCTTATAAAAACACAACATATCATATCTTTCATAATATTTATTAAATTTTCGCTTGCTGTTGTCATCTCTAGTCCTACTAATTTTATAAATCTTAAGAAATGTTTATAGTTGTCTGCATATATCGGGCAAACTATCTACCGTAATTGAATTTATATTTGTTATTTAAAGTTACAATTGGCTGTAGCAAACAAAATTTACGATTTGTGTCACAAGTTAATCGTTAAAACAAGTACGGACCTATTATATTTATAGCTTTTACCAATTTTACTCATTCACATATTCACCAGATGTAAAATTAGGCTCACTTCTGAAGCAAACTTTGTGTGAAAAATCTCGTTAGAAGTTGTGGTTGATCATTCAATCGAATTATCTGCTTGGTCAAACGACTTCATTTCGTATATTAATAACACTTTTTAATGGCTGAGTTAAATTAAAACAGCGATATTTGACCGAGTTTACTTTTTTGTTTCTAGAAACTTTTCAACTATTTTTGGAAACTACTTTGAACATAATATACTCGATACGGCTAAAAACTAAAAGAACAAAATCAATTTTTAACTATTTAAGACTGTATGTACGGCAAAACAATTATCAAAAATGTGCACCTTAACTTTAAGTATTAAAAATTGATGAAATATTAGGAATTTTATTGTCTTTTTAATAAAGACCTCAAAACAATCCTTAATTTGCTCAATGGTCATCATAAAAATTAAAACTCTTGAAGATATAAATAACAGCAACAAATCATCCAGGAGTAAAACTGAACAAAAAAAAAAAAAAAAAAAAAAAAAACAATCACAATCAAAAGCTATCACATAAAGTAAACAAAAAAAATTGACTACATAAATTAAGTAGAATTTAAAACAAAAATTCATAACAAATGCAATTTAATTGCTTTAATCGTAAATAACAATATAAATTGAATAATTCATTGGAACTTAAATCTATTTAATTTCTGATAGATTTTTAACAATTGTTCCCCTGTATACCCGCAATATAAACAGTACACAATGATACAACAGACTAAATTAGCAGTCGATATTTATTTAAAGAAAATTTATATTCGCATATTATTTGCTTGTCGTCTGCTAATGCGTCCGACATCGAACAAATTAATCATATTTTTGCAATATATTTTAATTGCTTTGATTTGTTGATTTGTATGCAGTTTTTTTCAAATAAATTAAACGTTTAATATTTAAAAAGAATTTATCCGAATCATTGATTCATTCATCAGTTAGCGGTGATTTGTATGCTTTTTTCTTCATCCATATGGCTTTTTAGTTAGAAAGGGGAAGTCAAGTATTAATGAAACAAATATTTTTATTTTATTTTTTCGCCATAAGTTTTCAACGATATGCAAGATTTTTATTCAATGATGCATAACGTTTGCATGTGTAGGTACACAATGAGTTTTACAAAATTTTAGCGATCTTCCTTTGGGAAGTGAATAAAGAATCCAAAAAAAAAAATAAGTTGGACTTATTTAAAGGGGAAGAATCTAATTGAAAACTTATTTGTGATATGTAGGTAGACTTAAAAGATTATTTCAGCCAAAATCGTGCTCTCAGATATTCTAAGCAGAGTTACCGTTAGAATTTTCAAAGTCGTACAGATATCGTTTTAGAAAATAAAGGTAGGTGTTGTAACGAGTCTGTCTTTTCATCTTGCTTAAGCTGTTTATATTTTTATTGGAAGAATATGTGGCAATAAACTTTGTAATTTCCTCTGAATGTGACCACATATGATTGATAAATTATTAAGAAAACACTGCACTTTCAAAAGTGAGTTAATTAAAAATTGCAATCACTTTTCTACGCAGTCTTTATAGCATTGATAATAAAATTTGGGAAAAGGGGCAACAAAATAAAAAAGTCGAAAAATAAGCTGAGTCTTAAATAGTCTCACATAAACTCACAGATTGCAAAAAAAATGTCTGATTGCTACTTTAATCGACGGACGGTAAGCCTGATTTGAATTTTTTTATAGGCTTCAATAAAAAGGAGATCTTTTGTTCAGATAACAAAGAGAGAGAGAGAGAGAGATGGATCGAGAAAAAATAGTTAATATCTAAAAACATAAATATTATTTAAAGCCCTTTATTTCCTTTATGCTTTATTGAAGCAACTTTCCCTAGTCCCCTCGCATTATTCTTACATTGCTTTATCCTCTATAACTGAAAATATTTCTTCACATTTAGAGGAATTCGAGCGCATACACATGAAGTGTACAAATTATTGCTGATAAATTATGGCAATAAAATTATTAATTACAATTGCAAGTATGCGTAGTTGAATTTTATTCCAGTTTTTTTTTCAATAAAAAACGCTGATGTGAATATTGGCAGATAAAAAGTAAACAACTATTTTAAACGCTTGTGTAAAGTAATACATTAATAGTTGCAATTAGTTCATGCAGACAAATGCGCTTTTAAGAAACTTGGAGTTGCGAAGGAGTAAAACATTTTATAAAAAATATCGTAATTTTTATTTGTGTGCTTTGTAGCATGACAGGGGCTATCGTGTTGGAGAGCAATATATTTTTGGTTTATAGATTTGATAATGCTTATGACTAAATGAATCCTTTAATAAGGCGGTTGTGTTAAATAAATTTTTCTATAACTTAAGAACAGTTTGTCTATTTTTATACCCCTCATTTGTTGTTTTTCATTCCGTTTTTGATATCTAAAATGTCCATTTCCGACCGCATTAAGTATATTTATTCTAAGTTCTTGTGCATAGCAAAGTCGATTGAGCGATGTCCATCTGTGTCGAGTTGCCAAGGCATTGGATGAGCTAGAGAAAATCTAAATACGCCAATCGATCAGACATAACTTTGAAAATTTTGCTATTGAAAATCAATCCAGGCAGCGTGTAAACCACCAACCCTGCCTCTAATTTTTCCATATCAATGAAAAAAAATCTAGTTTAGTAAAGTAATTCCAATAAAAAAAAAAAAACAGAATAAAAAAAATTAAAAAAAAAAAAAACATAAAGTAAAAAAATTTGCCGAGCTATGGACCTCTGAACTTTTCGATGAAAGTAGGATTGTGTACCATATTTTTTAATATATTATGGGTTTCACTTCAAAGCTTTTGAAGAAATCTTTAAAGAAATAAAGGTTGAGAAACTAAGTGATATAAGTTAAAAATTATGAAAATAACTTTTAATTTTTGTTTTATTTTTAATATTTTGTACTTATTATTATAGTGAATATAAATATATTTAAATTTAAATATTTTGCCTATTGCGGTTCAACAACAAGATCACGTACAGAAAAGTGATATCACCGTTAGAGCACCCTTAATTAATTTTAAAAATTTTTCTATTTGTTTTTCTATTTGTTTTACATCCAATATTGGGTGTGAAAACACCCTTTAATTTTTGATATTTGTTGCTATAACAGCTACAGTAATATACCTTCTAGGAAAACTTCATGTGTCTAGAACTCAAAACGTTGATGTCTGTGCATAAAAGGGGTATTATTTTTTACCACCTCGGTATGGAAACATACAAAAGAAACCCATTATATTTAAATTAAATTGTTTATTCTCGTAGTTGTGAATAATGTAATACACACTTTTTATCGTGTGCCATTACGAATAAATCACATTATGGGCATACCCTTTAATTTTACGATTTACTTCTTAATGAATTTTCTAACGAGTATAAGGAATCAAAGCGATACATGATCTATGAAAATTTTAAGTTTCTGACATATATTTTTCAAAATATACATAAAAGTCACAGTGCGACCAACCTTTGACCATGACCTTTCCTATAAATAAAACAATTTCTCTCTTAATAAATTTAGAAAATAAAAAATTAAACTTAATACTTAGTAATATTTAGTTTGTTATAACACCAAATTAGTTCTAGTATTTCTTTCCAAAATTAACTGCACATAAAGTACGTCACAATCATGCTTCCTTGACAACAAACAGTATGATACTGGGACAGCTTCTACTGAGATGTGAAGACAAAAGTATAAAAAAATTAAGATTAAATTGCATTCCTGGCTAAACCGACGGCATTTGACGATTAATAAAGAGAAAAACAGAAAGAGATTGATGTTCTAGGTGGACTTTTTTTAAACTTTAAAATTAGTATTGTTGTTTAGATTTATTCCCGTATTATTAATTTATCAAATTAGTTGGTTGCGTAGTTAATGTTTGCAACGTGCAACATCACATAAGGTATATTAATTAAATACACGTAAATTGTATTTTTTAAAAAAATATATTTTTTTTGTTGTCTGTTTTTAAGAGACAGCTCAACTTCTTTATTTGAATGTAAAATCAACAGTGATTTATTTCTTACAATCTACCCAAACTCATAGCTTTAGATTTTAATGATCGCGCCACTTTATTCTGGCTCGTGTTACACCTTTGATGAGAACTAAATTTTGGAATGCAATGAAGAAATGCGTCACTCAGACATAGTGTCAGCACATTTGGTGGGAACGAACAAATATTTAATAACATATTTTGTGTTAACTTATATATGCGAAGAATGCTTGTGACGAATGTAGCGATCCAGAAAATTGTCCATTACAGTCTGCTATTTTTTCCTATTTTCTTTAAAAATTAACACAAAAATATGTATATAAAAATTTTTCTTAATAAAATTTTTTTTATTTGCCTATACTCGTAGTACTAAAATAGATCGACTAATAATTTAAAAAATGTTAAACTTTATAAAATAATTTACCATACTAATTTAGTTGTCTTTAAAAGACTTTTGTCGTCTGGCTTTAAAAAAAAAACAATCTCTCGAATTCATAAACGTTTTGCTACGAGGGCTGCTATATATATTTCTGGCCTGGCAACACTGAGTGCTGCCAAGTGCAATCTGACATTTCCATTGGAAAGTTTGTCATTTTTAAGCATAATTGTACTTATAACGTTTTGACGTACGACCATTATTTGTGTTGTTAACAGTGACTTGAAAAAATTAATATAGAAAAAAATGGAATTAACTCGTGAACATTTTCGTGCCATAATTTTTCACAACTTTCGACGTGGATTATCACGACAAGAGTGCATTGATGAACTTAAATCTTTGTATGGCGATGAAGCACCATCCTATAGCATTGTGAAAAATTGTTATAATGAATTTAATCGTGGCCGAAGCTCGCTCAAAGACGAATTCCGTGAAGGTCGTCCAAAAACGGCTGTTGTGCCAGAGAACATTGATACCGTACGTGAACTCATAATGCAAGATCGACATGCGACATACCGAGAGATAGAGACATCCTTGGACATTTCTTCCACCAGCATATATTCGATACTGCATGAACACCTGGCCGTAAAAAAGGTTTGCTCTCGTTGGATCCCGCACAATTTGAAAGTCGCTCAAAAAAAGGCTCGTGCCGATTGGTGCAAAGAAATGTTGCAAAAATACGAATGCGGTGCTTCAAAAGACGTTTATAAGATCGTCACAGGTGACGAATCATTGATCTATACATATGAGCCCGAAACGAAACAACAACCGACCGTGTGGGTCTTCAAAGACGAGCAAAATCCAACTAAAGTTGTTCGTGGAAGAAGCACTTCGAAGCAAATGGTCGCCTGTTTCTTCGGCAAAACTGGTCATGTGGCGACTGTTCCGCTTGAGCAACGTAGGACGGCCATTTCTGAGTGGTACACTACAATTTGTTTGCCTGAAGTCATCGGAGAAATTCGATAAACCAACAAGAGAAGACGAATCATTGTTCACCATGACAATGCGAGCTCTCACACATCGGCTCAAACCAGAGCGTTTTTGACCGGCCAAAACGTCGAATTAATAACTTGGCACCAAATGACTTCTTCTTGTTTCCGCACATCAAGAAAAAAATGCGTGGTCAACGATTATTGTCGCCAAAAACCGTGTTTTAGAGGTGTCTCAATCGGAGTGGAAAAAGTGCGACAACTGGTTTGAGCGCATGCAAAAGTGTATAAATCATGCTGGAGAATACTTTGAAAAACAATAAAACCATTTTTGATTATAAACATTCCCATTTTCACTATTAGGCCAGAAATATATAAGGCAGCCCTCGTACACATAAATACGACCGACTACTTTTACTCAAATTGGTTCTTTGCTCATATTAGGTATATGATTTATAATCTCTTATCATGAAAATTTAAATTCCCTGACATTGTAAAAAAATAATGTCTTTAATAATAGCAGTACATTAAACCTATTACAATATTTGATCACTGCAGTCCTTCTACTGCCTTTTTTCTATTCCAAACTGTATTTTTACATAAGAAAACAAAAATTTGAGAAAAACAATATCAGGATTTCCGTGTTAACAATACAAAATTGAAAAAAGCAGCAGAACTAAAGCAAAACAATGAACAAGGACACGCGACTGCTTTAAAATGTATGCTGTGTTCATAATTTAAAAAATGTACTTCAAATTGACCATTTTACTTGAAATTCTGCAGCCGTAAATAGGGTTGTTTAAGAAAATGTATTATTTATTATACCTTTGCAATGTATGTGGTGGTGATAACCGTCTGACCATTATTCCCATTTACACCAACATTATCATGGTAATTTAAAATAAATCAAGCATTTGCACAGAATACAATAGAAATTTATTACCCATACAGAAATCGAATTTGTTACAACCACTACATAAAAAGTAAGAAAATTTAAATATTATTATATCATTTAGTTTAAAATACTATTTAATTTTAAGATATTAAAAATTCCATATATTGGCAATTTATTTGCAGCATCTTTGTGATTTTGTTTTTATTAGAAATTTATAGCTTTTCGTAATAAAAATTTAATTAAAACTACAATTTTTTATTATTATTTTTGTAAGATATAAACTAAATTTAATATCAATTTAAAAAGAAATTTATTCTTATTTTTATTTAAATAATAATAAAAAGCAGTTACAGTGGTTTGTAAAGTTATTTAAATAATTAATAATGAGAACGTTTATATTATTCTAACTTCTAATTTAGTGTTATATGTCGACGTTTAGTTGTGGGGCAGTGTCATTATGTTGTTTCTAGAATAAATATTTAAGAGGAAACCTTTTTTATCTTGATCTCTTCCGATTTGGTTTATATCCATATAAACTGCAGCAAAAAATTGTAAAATAAAGCTAAATTTTAAAATGTTAAATAAAAAGAACTGAAGTCAATCAACTACTTTTAACGAGCATATTCGAAATACTACTTCTAATAGAGGTCTTTTTTGTTTCCTTTTTATCGTTGAATTTTAATAATTTTTATTGCTATATTATATATTATTTGAGCTTTGACTCATTTACCAAAAATAGAAAATAATTATTACAGAGTTTGAAACAAGTGATCGATTATTAATAAATCTAGGATAAAAGCCATCAATATAGCGTGATACTTTCTAATTTGTTAAAGTTATTTTTAGAACAAAAGTGCTCTTCAATAAGTACTACGGTACTACAGTACAGTCGAAAAAGATCCCATAAAGATTGCAGTTTGTCTCGGTCTTTCCCCTATAACGCTAATTAGGCAAATTAGGGAGCATTTTTAGATAATTTCGTTTAAAAAGTCAAATACAGGTAAAAGACGAAAACAACATAATATTCTTTGTAATAACATATTAAATAAATTATATTTATACCAATCGTTCGTTCGTAATTACATTTAAAACAAAAACAATTTTTTGGAATTTGTTTTTATTTTGAATGTAATTGTGCGAACGAACGAACGAATGCGAAATCGTGAAACTGACCTTTATTGTCAAGATAATAAATTTGCTGATAAAGTTTAAATATGATTCCAGGCAATAAAGAGCGATTAGTATACGTTTTCTAGTATAATTTTTTCCAACACCCGAAACACAATCAATATTTATATCTATTTAGACATATTATAGCATTTATAACTATAAAATCATATTAATAATTTAATTTAACTTATATTTTTACAAAAAAATTTATTTCCATAGTAACTTAAATATGTAACATGCAATAAAATTTCTGCTATTACAGATAAAGTAAGCAATAATGAAAAATTGCGGAATTCCCAAATCATACGAACGAAAATCCAAAACCGGAATTCTAAAATTTACATTTGATTGTATGATAATAAAGCTATTTGTTAAATGACTTAAGGTTCAGTTTTTTGATCTCATCTTTGGGATGTTAGAAACGTATGGGAGAAAATTAAAATTTTTCAAAATAAAATTTGGTTAGGTAGGCGTAAGTTCAGGGGTAACGAATTTTTTAAACTTTGTGAGCAGTTATCTTCTCCATAAAGGTAGCTTTTAGAAGAGTGAAGCAGTGCGTCTTTTTCTTAACAAAATATGCTAAAAGGTGGATTTTTGTAGATTCTAAATTGAAAATTGCACATTTTGCAATCTAGCAAAAACAAATAAAGGATCCTCTATCTTACGTTTGCTTTTTTTCAACTAGTGCTTATTTCGTGAATGGCAACACTTAACTCATGTCTGATTTGACAGACAATTACTTTCGTCCTTCCGCTGAACGAATATGGTTGTGTATACGCTTGAACAACGCTGGGAAATATTGCAAGATTACTTTGAAAATTTTGCCAAAAAAAAACATATTTTCAGATCCAGCTAATTTTGATCTTGGCGGGTAAGTCAAAATGCAAAATTGTTGCACAGAAAACCCACACGCATACATTGAAAAGCCAGTGCAACCAAAACGAGTCACTGTTTGGTGCGGATTTTGGTCCAGAGGCATAATTTGGTCATTGTTCTTCGAAAATAAGGGGTGGCCGTTACAGTTAATGACGAACGATATCGGGACATGATGAACGAATTTTTGTTCAGAAAAATTGAGGAGGAGGATATTGGCAACATTTAGTTTCAACAGGACGGCGCTACATTAAAAAAAAGTTATTTTTTTAAAGTATATTACTGTTGTTTCAAAGCTAACTAAAAAAATTTTATACAATTTGAAAAAAATAGTATCCACTACACGCAGAAAAAAACATGGTTGTGATATGGTCACAATAACCATATTATGTTCTTTGTAACAATGTATAGTTGCAGAGAACAAATTATAGTTATTTTCACCAAAACTTTAGTCACGATAAACATTTTTTGTTAAATTTCAACGATTATATGGTTACTGTGCACAAAAAATGCACTTAAAAAAATTTCAACCACAACCAAAGTTTTATAACTTTTTAAAAATAATATAAAATATTTAACCATAATATATTATTATTAATCAAAGTATGGTTTAAAGCAACAGAATAATGTTTGCGCTAAAAAATATTTTGTTCAAGTTCTTGACAGTTCAGTAATTTTTCTGGTAGCTAAAATTTTAAATTGTTTATTATTGATAGAGAAAGTGAAAAAAATAAAAATTTATGTACAAAATAAATAATTAAAAAAACAGTAAAATATAAAAAGAAATAAAAAGGGAACCAAAACATTAAAAAAAGTATATATATATATGTATGTATGTATATATTGTAAGCATCTACATTTTTATTTTTGTGTTTGAAGCAATTGTGAAATCATTTATTTGGGCTTATAAACTATATGTTTATATAGCTGTTTCTTGTAGTTTTATTATAAGCAAATAATTGATTTTTTGTGAATTTATCTTTCTTAATAATTTTTATGACAAATCGTATATGAATAAAACAATAAAAACTAAGTCTTTTATGTCTGCAAAATTTTAACCATATAATGTTTATATCTGAACAACAACAATATGGTTGCAACTGTAACAATACTATGTTTTGTTTGCAACCATATAATGCAACCATAATATGTTGCTCTTAGATTATGGTTACCTCAACCATATTTTTTCTTTGCGTGTATGTTAAAATTTAGAATAAAAAAAAAAATAACGCGCTAACAGAATTGATTACTTTTTAAATCGCAAAATACTTTTAAATTAAAAAATACTACAAGCGTCACAATAATTTACATATAATTTTAACACTACCTTGGGACCCTATTGCGATGGTTCTAAAAGTTCTAGAAGGCTCGAGCACTAAATTTAAATGTGTCTCTGCTAACAGCTTTACAATTTTTATTTTAACCGATAAACTATTTCAGAAATTGGTTAATAATATTAAATATATTTCTTTAATGTCCCACTGTGGTTTATAGTACTTTCGTTGACATACTTTTATTATATAATATGCTAATTCAATTAAAAATTGTTCATTATCTCTTTCACCTATGGTTAGGTTTACAGCAAGATTTTACAGAAAAGCTGCTGTAAAGTTAAAAATTATTATAAAGTTTTAGCTCTTCCGAAATATTAAGACTGAAGTTTATTTTTTTGTGTTTATGGTAAAAGCTGTGAGAGAATGTGGTTTATATACAAATTACAAGATTATTTAAGATATCAACTTTTTCAACCAAAATATAAATTTCAATTTATTTATAAAATATTAAAGGTTATTAAAATAATATTTTTCAATAATATTTAATTGGTTTCTTGACTATATTTTATATGATTTTTTGTACTGACCTACTAAATTTTCAAATTGATAAGTATTCTTTTTCTTTTGCACTACAGTAAAATGTCACAATAAATATTTGTTCTTATTGTCGCCTACATTCTTTGCAATTATTCTTCTTCTCCACACACGTCACCATCATATATTTCAACACGTATCCTCTTACAACTGGGCCTTGCCCAATGGGGTCAAACACATTTTGCTATGGATGTAGTCATATACAATATAACAATATGCTGGTCATATTAATGTTGCTATTCAATCCAACTGCAATATTTCATCTTTTACAAGTATTTGTAAAAACAATCACACTGCGATACATACTAATTTTTAAAATGCATAGTATATTTAATATCCTTTGAGCCAAATATTTTCATATTGTCCTCTTTTGCTTTTTTTTTGTCCTCAAAGTTTATTGTGTGTAGAAAACGCCTTCAGATTTTTCTTGTCAATGAATGAATAATGAAAAAATAGAAGCAACAAAATTATTTTTGTCCAACATGGATATAAAATATAGAATATAAATAATAAACTAAAAAATATAAAAGACGGAAAAAATACAGATATATCAGAAGAAACAAGGAAATTATATAGTAGATGAATATTATGTGGCCTGATGGAGTGTTGTGGTGGAACAAATTTTATGAAGTATATGAAAGCTACATACATGAACTGCATATATCTAGAAGTCAACTATAGCCCTTGTATTAAAAAAGGACAAAAAAAAACTAAATATAAACGATTCTTTTTAAAATATTTAAAGTTGCTAAATAATGATAATTACCTGTTTGTAATAAGAAGAATTCAATTACTTAAAATTAACTGATTTACTTTTTTATTAATATTTTCTGTTCACTATGACAGGCTGATAATTAAGAAGAAAAAATAGACTTTTTGTGTACCTAAACCATTTTTAAACTAACTAAATTTAAATTGCCTTAAGTAGGGCATTAAAACTTTATGTATGAAAAAAATACAAAGTCAATACAAGTGCTGCATTAACACTAATAGGACATAATTTAGAGTAAGATATATAATTAAAAGAAAAATACTAAAGTATTGTGTTCTTGTTTTCAGTTCTTGCCTTGTTGATTACGTATATTTATAGTGCTATTTACTTGATGTAAATTTACTAATATGGGCCTACGTTTGAACCGCTTGCAAATTGGACAGAATGTCGATGGGTGCGCCAATAGTTCCTTTAATTTGATGTATATTGCCATACTTTTTTAAAGTTATAGACTGACGCTTGGAACTTACAACGAACCTGTATTGGTAAGTCCACTATAACAACAAGTATTAAATATGCATTTGGAAGTTAAAGGGTGTTCCAATAGTTTATGTAATTTCAAGTGTGTGCCCGTACTTTTGAACCGTTATGGACAGAACGCTGAAACTTAAAAGGGACCTGTATTTCTAAGTCCGCTATATCAACGAGTTTATAATTTAAATTTAGAAATTAAAGGGTGTCCCATAATTACTGTAGATTTACTTACTATCTTTTGAACCGTTATAGACAAACGCTTATAAATTTGATGCAATGTCGATTGCTATAGCCGTTATATTAAAAATTATAAATTAAAGGGTGTACCAATAGTTCATTTAATTTGGTATTTGGCCATACTTTAACACAGTTGTAGACAGACGATTGAAATTTACAACGAACCTGTATTATTAACTCTCTATAACAATATAAAATTTTGATTTGGAAATAAACGAGTGTCACAATAGTTGATATAAGTTTGTAGACGGACCTTTGAACAATTATAGACAGACAACTGAAATTTACAAGGGACATGTTTTGTTAATTCCGCTATAACAAGAAGCTTATAATTTGAATTTAGAAATTAAAGGGTGTTCATACAATTAATGTTATTTTTTCTATATGGCCGTATTTTTTGACCCGTTATATACAAACACCTGAATTTTAGACAGAATGTCCACTATTTTATTTGGTATAATAAGAAGTATAAAAATGTTATATTATAAATTAAATAGTTGATATAATCTGATGTATATGGGCAAACTGTTGAACCGTTACACAGAGCCTGATTGCTTAATCTACTACAACAGCAATATATAATTTAAATTTGGAAATTTAAGAGTGACCCTATAGTTGCTGCAATTTCATGTATATTGCCAAACTATTGAATGGTTGAAAAAGTATAAAATTTGGAGATATAAGTGTGTCCCAATAGTTAATGTAACCTAATTTATGTTGCCATATACTTGAGCTATTATAGGCAGACAGATGAAATCTCTTTTTTTTTTTGCAAGAATTATTATTATATTATATATTATAAGTCTAAACCTTGAAGTGTGCATTTAGTTTTGTAAAAATTATAGAAATTATAGAAATAAACTAAAAAAGACTAGAACTTAACAGAAAAACCAAATTAAAAAAACACAAGTATTACTTCCCAGCAAAAAATTAGACATTACCTTAAAAATTACTTGCCATATAATGACTTACTTTTGTAATTGCCATATTTTGTTATTCGCTTACAAAACACATTACATTAGTTTCAAAAAAAGCAAGTAGTAATGGAACTAGTTGTTTATGTTAAAAGAGACTGCCGTACTAGTGGTACTCACTATTTACTTCAATAATTAATGTAATCGATTCTCAGTAATTGATTATAAGTCTCATGCCTTGTTAAAATCATTAAGTTGGCAATCTAGTTGGAAAGTACTTCTGCCAAAAATGCTTAATTCCACACTTGATTTCAAAAATTTTTTGCTCAAAAGCTTCTCAAGATTACTGTCCAATTTTAAAGGTAGCTGCCTAGGTAACAGAGCAAAATATGTTTGGCTTTTAGTACAAAATAAACCGTGGCAATCCTACAATCTAAAGATTAAAGCTGAAAAGAAGCGCTTGTTGCAGAGCTATAGGGAAACTAATGAAAACTTAAGGGACTATTCAAGACTAATCTCAATTCTGTCCAAACTATCATCAAAGCGACCATATGTTTCATTCAACATTTAATCCAATTAAATATCTCATTTACAGTCCACCTCAGGTAAAAGTCCGAGTACTGAAAAATTTGTTTGATTATTTATTTAAGTGAATTTGAGAGAAATCGCTGCATTATATGATTCATAATTGCTATTTAATTTCATTTTATTTATAATTTACTATTTGCCGCCAATGCAACATTTTTCTGTAAAATAGCTGAAAAGGCTATTATTTTGAGGGAAAGCAACGATTTATAATATCATTAAACTTTTCCCCTATTCATTTTATTTTTTTATTTTGTGTCTGCTATTGTTTTCTTCGTTCATAAAAAACAGCTCATCAAGCTAAATTTTTTTACGCAATAATGACCACTTACTTAAAGACAAAATGGATACAAACTAAAATAAAAAATTAACAACATACTGCCACATCGAATTTATTCTATTCTCATTTAATCAGAATTATAAAAAAAAAAAAAACAAGAGTAGGAAGTAGATAATAAAGAACTGCTTTTATTGTTTGACTTTTTTATAAGTCAATGTGACAATAACTTAAATTGACATTAGAGTTAAGATTGTTAAACAAACAACACTGTTAAAAGTTGTTTAGTCGGGAAATACTAATGTGTAATGAAAGTAATACATTGCGCATACATGTGTGACCACCCACATTTAGATCAAATTTATTTTCACAAGGCAGTTAACTATAAAACATTTGTAGACATTAAAAAACAACAATTTGCAGCAGAAACTTTCCCATATACTTTAATCAGCGAAGCTTATATAAATAAAGTAAATGATTAAAAAAGTTGTTGTTTCTTTTAAGTTGTATCAGACTCGTATATGTTATTAGTGAGGTTAAGTATATACTTATTTTATTTTCGTTTTTATTATAAGTGAATAATTTTAATTCAGCTTAAATACCTAAAAGAAAATATATTCATAAATTTTTTAGTTAGTTTAAGCAGAAAACAGAAAAAATTAGACACTAGAAGAATGTAATGCAGCATTTTCTGCATCTCTACTGTTATCGTTAGCATTTTTCAAGATAAATGCTAAGAATGCTGATGAAGACTGTAACGATCCACGATCCATAAAATCCGCTATAATTTAAAGAATACAACATATGAGGGTCTACTCTTATATGTTTAACGCATGTTTCAATTAGTGATAAACTTTTGACTAGATAAATATTTCTTCCAAATAAAGAACTTAAGCATTCCGTAGTTAAGTAAATTAGACTGATTTCTTAAAGATTTTGTTTTAAAATCTAGATCAGATTTACTTTTGAACAATAAAATTCGCATATTATTCATGTTATACTGAACTGTTTAATGGCGAGATGAGTACTTCATTATTCATCATCTTAATTTTTGTATTTTTAAATAGCGAGCACAACCAGAATGAATATAAGACACCTAAGCTATGTGAAGAATTGTTTTTATCTGCATAAAATTTCTACTTGTGACTTTTCTTAGAATTTTCCGTTAAACTGTATTTTTATAAAATATACCAGTATTTGAGAAATTTTTGTTTTGGAATTTCGAACAAGTAATTTCAATAAGAAAATGGTAAGTAATATTTCTGTTAAAAATAATCGGCTTTGCTAGGTCTGTCGTACAAAAAACATATCAATGTTTCTTTCTGTCTATTTTGTAATTAAAAGTTTTTAATGGTTTCAGCAAGATAAACGGAACACAAACTATGAACAACTTTACTTTTGTTAATTAAATATTCCATTAAGGACTTATCATGAGTAGAAAACTTCCTTTTGTCGAAATGAATTTTTTAGTATACGAATTAAAAAGTTAATGTAATACACTTATCATAATATGAACAAGTAACCATCAAAGTAGATGTGCAGTTAAAAGAAAAATTAAATAAAAAATACAACTAAACATAAACATCATTAACTCAAATAACATTATCTTCCTACACTTTATATTTACAAACAAAATCGGAAGTACATTTTGTCTGTAACTTTAACTTTAAAATTGGAATACGTAATAAAGATAAAGAATAATTCTTTGTTGTTTCAGAAATGCTGAAGTTTTTTAAAGAAACTTACAACAATAAAATCTATACATATAATAAAACACTAATTTTTGTCTTTCTGTATTCGCATCACGTAAAAACTGCTGGAAGAATTTAAATAAAATTTTATTAGAAGGTCACTTAGAACCTTGGTTCAAATATTGATCGCTTTTTTCGTAAAAATATATCATTTCGTAGACAAAATAGAGATACAAATGTGAAAGCATATAATTAAAAAAAAAATTGTCAGCATATTTATTTGTGCTTTAACACTGTTTGCAGGATTTTACAAAATATATTTTATAGCACATTTAACTAAATTAAAAAAAAAATAAAATTTAATTAAAAATGACACGCTGAAAAGGTCGTGGGCACTGCTAGTATATAATAAAATAAACTAGAAAATGATTACATATCTTCTTTCGTTAAAATATGTAGAACTGTACTCGCTTCACTAACACAACCATTTTCACGAAATTGAGGCAATACTGGTCATGTAGTAATGTAATGTGATTACGGAATAGATAATGACTGTTTTGAGAATTAAACTGGTAGCTTTTCTGGCTGAAAAACGGGTCACAGGCATATTATTGTTTGGGTCGGCTTCCTTACAATTTTACCAAACAGAGACATTAGGTTTATTGCAAGCTTGAATTGATTCACTACCTTCATTTTTCCTTACTTGTCTTTTAAACCCAACAGATATGCTTCGGCTAAAGAATTCACGTTGATATAGTTTGGGCAAAAATTAAAAACAGGAGGTAAAGCAAAAGACGACTTTACGAATAAAAATATATGCAGTCCTTTAATACTTAGAACATTAAAACAAAGAAAACTACTGATAGACAGAAAACTGCTTAAAACTTCTACATTGAGAATATCTAGTAAGTAACTTAGCTACAAAAACAAAATCCATAGAAAAAGTAAAGAAGACAGCGAATCTCTAGTTCTGGTTTGTCTTAGATATGTTCTTTATCTGAAAGAGAGAGATGCTATTTATTGACGGGGGCTAATTGTTGTGAAAAAAAGAGATAGTGGTAAAAAGACACTTCGAGAGCTAAGCAGAAATTTTTTAACCTAGGGCAAAAATGATGGCAGCGCAGTAATCAATGAAAAGGATAGAAATGTATACCCCTGCATATATTTATCCATTGTGATTTTAAAAACAATTTTCCATCTTAAAGATAAAACAATGTTAGAGAAGAGTACATATTTTTTCCAAACTAAAAAAAAAGGATTTATTTATTTTATTTTTTAGCAATTAATCAATCAATAGAAAAATTATTTCTTTAACCAAAATGAAATAGTTAACTCACTAAAGCCTGACCATAGATCCACTTGAACGACTTTAAATAAATTTTAAAATATATACTTGAAAGTGTGTTAAAGTTTCTTGGAACGAGAAAAATAGTATACCTCTTCACGCACCTAAGACTTAACTTATGTATTTCAAACCCCAACAGGTTTTGGTGTGATATATTTTTGTTTATTACATTTTTCTTTAATAATAAAAGGTAATAAAATTATTTGTTTACATAATTACGCCTTTCAAAAAAATATCATCTTGTATTTACTTATGCCATACATTAGAGCAGGATTTTAGCCATCCTTCAGTTAGAAGAAAGGGTACTACTGTCCTTCCTTTATATCTGAAAGTTCCCGTCAAGCAACATTTGACAAGTTTTTCAACTAGTCATTAACTAATGAAACATTTGTCAAATGACGATTTTTTCCATTGGGTACTGCTGTTGATAATCATAAATATCATGGTCCACTGATGTACGTTAAGGAAATAAATAGGAAGCCTCTTATAATTTTAGATCAGAACACTGTTATAGCATTTCCTGGCCTATTTACCAAAGTCGCTGGCAAAACGTTATAATCGAAAGCAACGAAAATGTAGGCAGTTGAACAGAACTTCTTTGTCAATCAATGCAATCATCGCATGGAACATGAATGCCTTTTCGTTAATGCCATTAGAAATTTCAGTATTCATGCTCGGGGTAAAATTGGTATTGGCCATTGCTAACAAGTATGGTAGATGCGGCGGTAAATGCATCGAAACTATATTTTCGTGTAAAGGTACGTAAGAGTATAATGGTAAATTCTTCACAGGCGGGGGTTAAATGTGATCATTTGATCGGAAAACTTGCACAAAGCTGTGGAAAATCTGAATAACGTAAAAAATGCAATAAATCGATATGAAAGACTGTCTATATTTATAGACTATTGGTATTTAAATTCCCATCTTAATTACACAAGATGTGCAGGGCAGGTGTATTCACTAATAGCTTTTAAAACTCTCATCTTTTAATTTTTGCCAGGATAAGAAATTTCTAACACTAAATAAAATAAAAATTAAATTAATTGTTTTTGGTATTGAAATACCCTAAAGGGAGAAATGGGTTAAAGGCTTAAAAAAATGAGTTTTTTTGAGAGAAAAAGGCGAGAAGAGGGATGAAAGCTAAATTCAAGCTAATAAATTTACTTGCTAAGAAGAAACAAAGAAAATTATGCCAAATATTATTAAAAGTATGTAAAGGCAAATATAAGAATTTACTGTGATGAGTATAACCCTGAAGGGACTTGTTATTTTTTAAACACTAAAAACTTCTTTTACAAAATAATAATAATCATTTATAATACGGTCCCAGTTATAACTAAAAATTAAAAAAAAAAACAAATTTCTATTTAGTTTATAAAATGTTTTTTAACATAGTGATCTTTTAAATATTAGCATTTAAGGAAATTTTATAACCTAAAAGTCTCTCTTTTATATCAGTTTTTGGTATTTCCATACTCCTTAGTGTTAGAAACAAATATTTATTTATTGAAAAAAAAAAATAACATTAAGAACAATAAATGTCACAATAAATATCAAGATGAAATGGAAAATAATTTGTAATGATGTTAACCTCGTCGATTGGACTTCGTGGCATATCCTGCACAAAAATATAGAAAACATTCATTTAACGATATTCGTTAAATTAAGATTGCGAAAATAAAAAATAATTTTAAAAATGATCAGTACCTCGTATCTGTATTTCTCGCATCGTAAAAGTTTTCAAATCAAGAGTTATACAAAAAATTTCATCGTTTCTCGATTTGCGAATAAAAAGTGTTTCTGGTTCTTAATGCGAAAACAGACAACACTGATTCTGTTTTTACTGGAATAATTCCAGTACTAGTGTCAAATAAAAACAAAACGTCAAAATAAAGAAATAAATTATCAACCAATATAGAAAAATAGTGAAAGTGTAGAAAAGAGTTAATAAATAAAATAAGTTTTAAATAATATAGCGAAAAAAAATGTATAGTACAGTATGGAGGACATATAATCACTTAGCTTTTGCTGTTTGGAAATTCTTTCTATTTTCCAAATAAAAAGATATAAAACATAAATAAATGCATAAATGCTTACTG
Organism: Gymnosoma rotundatum; assembly: GCA_916610165.2. Classification (NCBI taxonomy): domain Eukaryota; kingdom Metazoa; phylum Arthropoda; class Insecta; order Diptera; family Tachinidae; genus Gymnosoma; species Gymnosoma rotundatum. The sequence goes on along the minus strand of OU744337.1, from coordinate 119,119,108 downwards.
ATAATACTTTTTTATTATTAAGTTAAATTGCTTTTTACCTTTTCGGCTGATTTAGACTCCATGTTTACACAAATTTAAAAATATATTTTAAATTTTACTTGCTCTCGGGCAGTTTTGAAATGTGAGTTATTTTGACAGTTCTTGCGTAAAACTTTTCACAAAATATTGGTACAGAAACACTTTTTCTCGCATACTTCCAATTACTGTTGGAAAATAACTTAAATGACATATAGTTCTCGCATTTTAAAGATACAGAAACACTTGTGTGAGAAAACCCATTTTTTGTTTCAATTTACATCGTTTTTCTAAAAATTTACTTGTTTCATGCGAAAACTTTTACGATGCGAGAAATACAGAAACGAGGTACAGGATTAGCTGTTTCCTTTGCTCAATAGAAATACTGAAATAACTCTGATTTTTCTCTATGAATAAAATCGTTAAAATTAATAAGCCATTTCTGCTTTAAAAAGGTAAAAATTCATATCTAAAAAAAAAGGAAATGTACATACATATCAAGGCCATGACCAATCTGATAATATGTTAATATGTATATAAATTTAACTCATAAAGTTTTGCTATTTATTTATACAACTCATTTAAAATGCAACCATGTTATTGAATAGGCCTACTGAAGAGCAATTATTAAAGCATAAATTAAGATGTGAACTAAGAACAGCAAATATAAGAGGAAATTAAATCAACATTATAATAATAAAAGGGCATAAAGGGTAAATAATACAAACAAAAAATATATTAATTACAATATGTGACACTCATTGTATGAAAAAAATAATTTCATATAAACAAATATACATTTCATCGTACAAAATTTACGAAAGAACGTATGTCTATGAAATAATCAACGCATGCGTATAACGTCTGTGTTCTGTAAAATAAGAATAAAACATAACTTAGTAAAGCTTAAAAATTCAGTAGAAACTTTTCCTGTAGGTGTTTGATTGGATGCTTAAATAGAATATTACAATGCTTTCTACCTGAGACACATATGAAACAGGAAAGTAATAATTTTTTGACTCTATCTTTTGACTACTAGTCCAGCCAAACACTTCATTATCATCACAATTAAAGTGATAATTTTTGTTATGATGTAGAACTGTTTTGCAAAAGTGTTCAAGTTCTTAAAAGTCATTATCATATATGTAAAACAAAAAAAAAAAAAAAGAGGAAAAAAAAGCCGACAACTAAGAAAATAAAACTAAAGATTTTTTTCGCTAGCGTATCATACACACAAATTAGCATATTCATCTGTCTTTTCTTCTTAGGATGTTTTAAATATTTTCTCTCACGTCATTGGTATACGCTACACATTCCAGTAAAGTCAAGCAGACTGCAATTTTCACTGTGTAGGGAACTGAATGGTAAATCCAAGGAAAAACCTAATGGATGTTAATGGAATTGTTGAATCCCTGCATGAAAGTGTTAAGTTATTAGTGCATATAACACGAACTCTGTGAATGATAAACATGAAAACTGTTTAGTCAGTTCAAAAGTCTAATGACGAAAAGGACGACTCAGGTATTGGAAATTCATGGAAATTTGAACAATATTTAACCCAGTCTAATCAAGCAAAAAATCGACTCATTCAGATAGCGATGGTGCCTTTAAGTAGATAAGCGAACAAGTAAATATCCTGAGCCAAATATCTGCACTGCAACAATTCCAGGAACGTTATCCAAAAGCTAATGCTGCTAAGTCTCATACGACTTAGTTGCGAGGTTAAAATCAACAAGCTGATAATCTCCAATCGATGGAAATAAAAAATCCTTAAAAGAACTCTAGCAGCGTTTTATTAAGTACTTCTTCTAATTATAATAATTGTTGTCTGACTTTCTTTTCCAGCTATTCTGGATGTGTTTTCTTGAATCCAAAGCCACAAGTTTTATTACCCTAAATAATAACGTGTGCTTTTATTCAATTCAGACTTATTACTCACTATAACTTATATATTGATAAAAGTAGATATGTACATATATAAAAATAAACCGCTATTCAAAGCGAATTGATGCGCTCAGAGGGCACAGTATTTAAATACCAGAGAAAAATTAAGGTATAAAATTAATGTCTACAAAAGAGAAATAAATACGCACTATTCATTTTATATAAAAAGAAGTAATAATAAATTTTTGTTGAACACAGTTCAACAATAATTATAATTATTTAACTAAAAATCTGCCATGTAGACACCAAAATTAATGCTTGCTGTATAACTGCTTTGTTGTAAATTTTTCTACTTAAATGATTGTCTAGGGGAGGACATTCACTTTGCAGTGCTTCGTATTCATTACTGAATAAAAGAGAGAAATAATGTTATTAACATTACTTTTTTTTGGAAGTTTTGAGTAATATTTACTTTGTCTATTTTTATAAAAATGTTCAAAGCTACAAACAATAAAGAAATTTTACTACGGCTTAAGTCCTCGTCTACTGAAGCTTTTAAATATATTAAGAAAAATTTACAAAATTTTTGTATATATTTTTTTAAACAAAACAGGAACAATTTTACATTAGCAAAATTTCTGTACCGCTATATTCTTTATCAGGACTTTGTAAACATCGTCTATTTAACCAAGTAATTAAAGAAATTATTAAATTAAGAATAATTTATAATCAATCACTATTAGCTTAGTTAGACGTAGTCTGTACCCATTTTAAATATTTTTTCTTTGTTCTTCTTATAAATCGTCAATGCCGTCTGTTAAACGATAAATGCAATTTATTTTCATTTTTTATAATGTTTCTTTCTAATCAAAGTAGACACTGTTATAGTCCAGATTTACACTATGTAATCTTTTGAGGCATTTCATGAAAAATTGCATAGTGTAAATGCTGTAATAGTCTTAAACTTGCATGTAATTTAATACTTTTTTATTTTTTTTTTTTTTTTATAAATTTTAGAACTTAACATATACCATAACGCAAGCCTGATTGAGATCAATCATTTGGTTATAATATATATGGTTCGGCTATTAATTATTTTAGTAATAAATATATTAAAGTTATTTAATCTGTTGCCATAAGCATAATAGGAGAACTCTTCTGGGGGGGACTACAAGCCTTTCACTTGCATTATGCATGAGGAGTTTCATACAATGGGATCAAAATTTGTTATGGGAATGAAATAGCCCTTTAAGACATTTTTATCTATATGAGTGTCTTTTGAAACTTTAGATGTACTTATGTAGATCTTAGTCAGCATTCACAAAATGTTCTATTCTTTAAATGATCTTAATTTAATTTTCATTTTTCTAAAAGTTCATTCAATCTTATACTATTTATTAATTTCGAACCCATAAATTTACATGAGCAGAAAGTGAGATTTGCAACTAATTTCTTGAATTATAAACCATGTTTTTAAGATACTCTTCAGCTATCTTAAAAAAAGAAGGCTATTCCATACTCATCTGTGTTAATTTTTTATATTTTTGCATTACAGTTATGACATTTTTTTTTTGCACAGAATGTGAGATATCTAAGGACCAGTCCAATGTGCCTTAAATTATAATGTAACATCAACTGATGCCCCTGATATTGCTACTGCTTATGAGTATCAGTATATCTGCAAATGTATGAGAATATCTTAAACTTAAATGTTGAACGGTTTTTATTTTTATTTAAATTTAAAACGAAAAACCAAAACAATAAAAAATTCACTTTCTGTGTTGTTTTGCGCCTCATTTGTATTTTTGTACTGTGAATGTAGAAGTGCAAATCATTTTTTTTTTGCATATTTTACATATGGCAACATCAAGCAGGAAAAAATAATGAAACATGGACCTACGAGTACACTTCATCAAACAGATTCATAGCGTGTTGTTTTGCGCCTCATTTGTATTTTTGTACTGTGAATGTAGAAGTGCAAATCATTTTTTTTGTGCATATTTTACATATGGCAACATCAAGCAGGAAAAAATAATGAAACATGGACCTACGAGTACACTTTATCAGACAGATTCATAGCGTGTTGTTTTGCGCCTCATTTGTATTTTTGTACTGTGAGTGTAGAAGTGCAAATCATTTTTTTTGTGCATATTTTACATATGGCAACATCAAGCAGGAAAAAATAATGAAACATGGACCTACGAGTACACTTCATCAAACAGATTCATCGCGCACATGCAAAAATAATAAATATGTATTGTATTATTATAGTTGAAGATGTTCAAGTTCATCTCTAAGGGCAGACACTTGGACATAAAAATACATGCATATTTCTAAACAATCTGTATACGAGTACTGATATATGTAAATACCACTGAAGAGCGGAAGACAAATGTCTTACTAAGTGAATTCATTAAGAGTTTATGTTTCTGAATATTGTGTGTATATTTTATAATGGGTGTGTGTGTGTGTGTTTGTTTGTTTCTTCAAATATAAATATTTATGACTCTATGTAAGTTTATTTGAGTATATTTGCGTAGTTTTCTTTGCTTTGTGGCCTTTAGAAACTCTTAAATAATGAATAAAAAAAATGTTTATAAGTGTTTTTTTTATACTTTTATCTGTTTTTGTCTTTTTTCCAGTGTTTCATTATAACTTTACTTTTTTTAGGAATGCTTGTAGGTTCAGAGCTGTACTTCATTTTTAGGTCACATGTAAAGATTTAGTTTTGAAGGTGGCTTTTGTGTACTTGTTAAAGTTTTAGAATTTTTAACTTATTGAAAATATGTTTTAAAATTAATTTAAGTGAACTTTTCCAACACACGATAATTTTATGAGAATCTGATCTTAAGTCTGGGGCCAAATTACGGCATATCGATCAAAATTTCAATAGAATTTCAATATCGAATGCCGTAATTTGCCCCCTGATCATATCACTATACATATTTTGCCTAATAGCTAATTAAGAATAAATTTATTAAAAAGCGATCTTCAGATTGTGAGTTCAATAGCATAGTTAATGAAGTTAATAGTGCTCTTATATATAAAAAACTACTTCTCACTAGTTAAATAAAATCGATAATAAATTAATGAAATTAGTGCTTATGATTGCATTAAAAGTAAAAAGTGTCTATTACTAAGAATAAAGTTTGAACAATATTCCTAAACTAAAAGCCAACCTTTTTAATAACATCATTCGAATTGATGGCTTCATTTAATGCCAAATTGTGCCAGTTTTTGGAGTTTAATCATGCTTTCTAAAAAAATTTGATTCGTCTATCAGTAACCGCTCCTGAATGCTCGACATCGTGACATAATAGAAACATTATGTCGTCTTAAAAGTCAAAGACACATTAACATTTTAGCTACTGCATAAGGCATCCCATTCGACTTTTTCTACGGAATTTTTAGCAGTCATACGTTTATGTCAACGCATGTCAATGCATACGCATTTGTGTCTACTTCATCATACTCAATTTAACTATAAACTGAGTCTTTTTATAACCTTTTCTAAAGAAACAATGATTCAATTTACAACTTTCACTTAAATTGTTTATTCGTTACAATCATACATTATATTTGATAATGAACGTAATACTGCAAAATGCAGTAATCACGGGTAACTCTTTGTTGCGATGCAATAGTTAAATGCGGTATAACACATTTCGATACCTGTATTGTTTAAGCTAACGCTTTTGCAAAATAATTTAAAAAAGGAACACTAGCAGAACAGAATAAACAATAGGATAAAATAGTAATATATTTAAAATGTTAACAAAACTGTTTCTGCAGACTCTTTGTTTGCTGTAACGTCGTGAGTAGCATTACTACTTACGCTAAATCAATTTGATGTTTAAAGCAAGTGGATGGCTTCTTTTTTGTATGAAGAAGTTTTATTATCTGCTCCGCCATAGAGAAAAGCGTGAAATATTGTGAGGCACCACCACCTGTGCTAAAAATGTTCGCTTTATCCTACCGCATGCATAAAAATTTATACTTTGTTTGTTTTAAATTTTATATATAAACATTATGAGTGTTATTAAAATACATTATTATTTTTCCAGCCAGCTTTATCGCTTACAGTAAGTTCATTGGAATTGAGTTCTTCCGCCAGTTTGGTATACAAATTTCTAGCACGTTGTTTTTGCATTCCCACACTCAAATTTTCCCTTGGCCAAACCCTTGTGATCCAACGTAATATTAACTATGATTTCGAACTGCCGTTGCTGAGTCTGTAACTTGTTCGGCTTTTCCCTAAAATATATAAATATAAAAATTTATTAAAATTTATAAAAATTTATTTGTTCTTCTTTCTTTAAGCAAGGTACGAAACTGATCGCATTTTCTGTATCGAATCAGCTGATTGTGCTTTGTGTTATACAATCATAAAGAAAAATTGTAATGAGGATGTACAGTTTTAAATTTTTAGTTTTTAATCTAGTAAAAAATGTAGAAAAAAGGACATTTTTATTTCTTTTCCATTTTTAACAAACACAATAAATAATTGAACAGAAATACAATAAATAATTAAAATTAGATTTTTAATTGTACATAAATGATTTAACTGATGTACACCGAAACTTATAAATTTTTTTATTTAATTTATATTAGAACATGAACACAAGATGTAAATATGTATGTAAATATTGTTAAATATATAAATAATTTCTTTAAACGTTTTAGGATTTTTTTTTATTTATAAAGAAATTATTTTTTGAAAAAGTACAAACTTTACATAAATGTACAACTGTGGCAAATTACTTACATAAACTTAGTAACTACTAAGTTTATGTAAGTATTTTTTAGTGACCAATAATTCTTCAATGGGTTACGTAAGCATTTGACAGACTTTTCGTTGGGTTTTTGACATAAGCTCAAGCTGACTTATGCACATTATAGTTGGGCCTTTAGATTTGCCTTTGATATTTTATTAGTGCGAGATATTTGGGCATAACGAACGATTTCGACATAAGCTTTAGTATCACCGAATGCGGTGATGTTATATTTTCGAAAGAAAAAAAATTAGATGCGAAAAGAAAGTACGAAAATACAGAAAAGGGTACCAATTGTTCGCTTACGTAACATTTTTCTTTCGCATTGCCATAGAGAGCAAATTTTTAATAATAGTAAAATTTAATTGTCATTATCAGCAATAAAAACTTTTCTTGTTTGAACGGAATAAATATTCCATTAAAAAAAATTTTACACAGAATATAACTGCATTAAGTTTTACAAACTTCTAATATTAAATATAAATTAATTAAGTAAATAATATCAAGAACACTAAATTAAAGTATAACTTAATGAACAATTAATTACAAGCGTTTTGCGTGACATATTCTACTTACTTCTTTAAATAACTAAATCAGTGTATACTAATAATGAAACCTCTTTATTCAAGGTGTGCCATAGTGACCATTTCTGAGGCAAGCAGCCGTTTATTTTATGCTTTCAACTAACAGTAACTTTAAAATTTATTACGCTTTTACTTAAGTTGACTTAAAGTAAATTTACCGAACTTTAATATTGCTGGAATAAATTAGCTCCTATTGCCATTTCATTGTATGTTAAATTTTACTATTTAGGTATCCTTCAAACATATTTTTGCTGGGCAAAACTTGCAATTGTGTTTAAATATTTCATTGAACAAATGGTAACTGCACAACGATTTCACAATTTTTAATGTTGAGTAATGGAACGAGGCAGGGCTAAAAGCGTTATAGTTTTTACTTTTTCTTGTGCGTAGAATTTCCCACCTCTGATAAAACTCAACTCAAGTGAATATTTGAGTAAAGTAAAGCGTCTTGACATAGTGGTTTGTACTGGCAGTGCTCAGTCGCTTAATTTGATATTCACACTTAAAGCAAGCAATCTTTGAAGTACAATAAAAACAAAGCTTTAAAGTTTTCAAACATTAAGGTTTGTGCATATTTGTATTTGTTTTCATTTGGAGAAAACAATAGAAATACTTATAATTAAAACAAACAAATATAAAACTTTAAAATTTTATTACCTCTTAAAGTCAACTCTGATCATTTGTCAGCAAATGAAATCATCAGACAAAAATCTACTTGGAGACCACCAGGAGACTTAAAAAAACTGCCTTTAATCTTAAAACAAGCAATATTTTTTCAATTAAAATGCATTTGGCTCATTAACAATATTTAAAAACACATATTTTTACTTCCACGCTTTTTTTTTTTTTGTACTGATGATGAGTTTTAAATGCTCCAGTGCTCCCTACAAAATATTACACTGTGTTTACTTTTCCCGAAAAAGAACTAATAAATGAAATCTTTGAAAATATATTTGTTTATATTTATTTTTATTATAGGAAAAAAATATTAATGGCCCCATGTGTTTGCATTTATTAAGAAATTTATATTTACGACTAAGAAGAGGCCCAAGATTTTATCTTCTGTGTATTAAGATTTTTTAAAAGTTCTCGTTTGTAGGTGAAAAAAATTGCACTTAATTTTTAAGTAAACAGTAAATTTAACTTCAACTTTTCCAAAAACAATGAACACTTTTTAATATTATTTTACAAGTGTAACAACATGTGCAAATTGATCATTAAAGTAAATACTTTAGTAAATGGATTTGTAGTAAAATTTTACAAATTTTTTTTGCAAATATAAAAATGTGGTTTTTAGCTAAATTGCAAGAAATATAAATCTTACAATGAACAAAATTCTTTAGAAAGTTTACAAGGGTGGTCTGTTGTATAATTTACCTTTGGAATAGGAAAGATTTCAAAAAATACTTAAGCAAATAGCAATACATTTTATAGGAAGTAAAGTGGCTACTGTTGTGACCAACCCTCGTGGTTTATATTTATATTAAAATAGGTTATTCACAAATTGTAATTTACTTAAAGCAATTATGCGGACTAGTGAAGAAATTGTCACATTTGAGTCAGCATAGTTGTCTTTAGTCAAACTAAATAGGTCATAAGTTTATTAAACTGATTAATGCCGTCTGCATTAAGTCAGCATTTTATTTATTAATAATTTAGTATAAACAGTTTATAAGTTTTTGTTAAGATGGTATCGTAATTGAGTCTTGTAAAACAACACACATCCACATTTGACTCACAGTTTTTAAAAAATAAAGGAAGTCTGTCAATAACATAATAAAGCCAAACCGAGTGTTCTTTATTCATAAACAAAATAATCAAGCCTGACATACACTATCCTACAAGCGGGTCCCTGAACGGCTTTAATATAAAAAAAGACAACAATAAAATAAAAACATAGCACTACTTCAGAATAAAAAAAAAAAAATTTTAATGAGTGCAACCAACTGGTACCTTTTAAATTTCTCACAATAGGTGGCACTGAAGCGAGAAGTTTTGTAATAAATCGTTTTTTTTTTCATCCTGGGAGATTGCGATGCTTTCACATAAAAAAATATTTTCTACAAGGATCATATAGTAGTCCTTTAAGCACGAAGAGGCCGTTACTCAATTATTTATGCTGATTAAGTTTTTTACTTATGAAAATATTTTAAATGATAAAAGATATTTTACAAAATTTTGATAGACCAGCCTAGACACTCCTGAATAAAACCTATATTATTGCGATCAGAACCTTTTCACCTTTTAACAGGACAGCAAGTTATTCCTTTATATATTACAGCTTTGGCTGAACCATTAAACCCTAGTAAATTTTAAGCAGCGTGCAGTATATTTCAACTGTAGCATAATGTCTGTTATTGCCCTTATATAGGGTGTAGTCTTAAATCCGAAAGATATAACTGTCAAACGTACTGTATCTAATTCAATATCTAAATGATTCAATAGCACCCATACGTCGCAGGAATGTAAGTGCAGTTGCTGTATACGAAAATGTGAAAGAAGATTCAATTTTATCAATTCATCGAATTTTGCGAAGAGATCTCTTCAGACATACATATAAGATTAAGCTTGTGCAGGAATTAAAACGATACCTTCCTATGCGTCGTTTATTAGCTGATTGAGCATTAGAGTAGTTGGAAACTGATCCGATAATTTATCTTATAATTTTGTTCAGCGATAAAGGTTATTTTGTAAGGCGTAGCCTTCGTAATCATATACCTTGTTTGCACATATATGTATACATACACAAACATTGACTACAACTAAAATTTTTGTGTTATTTTCACAATAAAAAAAATTAAAAATATGTCTTTAACTAGAAAATCTATCCGATATTATGATCATTCTATATTTCTTTTAGATTTTAAAAGAAAGAAAAGTGTTTTTATTTTAACACAGTGCTAAATGATCAATAAAATATTTTTAACACCAAATCCACATGACACTTAAAAATAAAATTGATGCGTTGGTATTTTAATGACTAATTTTGAAACTGTGTATAATATTAATATAAAGTCTACTTAATGACTGTGAGAACATTTTCATTCAAACAAGCACTTGTATATTTTCTTATAGGAACGATGACAAATGTCTTTTTAGAATTAATTCACTAAGAACATCATTTTTCAATTAAAACCTATAATACATTTTGTTATTAATGGCGCCAGCGATAAAAGTTACTTCATTTCCATCAAATAAAATAAATATAATTCTTACAGCAATCTCGCTCTCGTCTAAAGTATACATACATACTTAATATTGTATTGATGTCGCACAAGATTTTATGGGGATAAAAAATATTTGTATTCTCAATTTACATTTTAAAAACAAACAAAAAAGAGAATATTTGTCACATCTTCATGTAGCAATAAATAATTCTTGTTTTATATAATTTGTTGAATCTAGTTCATATAAATCTTTAATCATTTTTACTTTTTTGGATCTCATGAGCAAGAGAAAAAATTAGAACCTTGTAGTTTTTATCTCTCCCGATGTAATTTTTCCATATGTTCTTTATCAAAGGGAAAATTTTTCAATGAAAAGGGTAAATAACATTTATTTTGTTTTATTTATTTTTTTTTTTTTTTGTTTGAATTTATCTGCTTTTAAATTCTTTGTTTTTCATTTCTCTTTAGTTTTAATGTATTTTTGTATATTTTTTTTTAATGTGTTATTGTTTCTAATTTTTCTCTAAGTGACAATTGTAACTCTGAAGTGCATTCACTCATTGCCATCATTATGATAATTATATTGTGTGTTAATAATTATAATCAATGACTTGTTAAGTACATAACTGTGTGTCTTATTTTCTAAGTATAAGTTGTTTGTTTTTAGGCGATTGAAAAAATAAGTATATGATTTGTTATTAAGTTCATCTATTTTTTTTTTTCTTTATACTTGTGACTTAAAAAATTTCTTTTATTTTGACAGAATTTTTTAAATTTTAAATTAAGAGAAATTTGGAATATAGTACGATCTGAAATGAAGTCCATAAGCGTAAAATCAGAATGTCCATGGACATTATACGTATATTTCTTAAAATGACTTTTCAGGTCATGATTAAAATTCAAAATATGGGCTTAAATGTGGTTTAGTGGCACAGCTTAAAAATTAATTTAATCTATCGAGTAATTCCGAAACTTTTGTTATCCGAACCTGCATATCGATGCAGTATACCCGAATCATTATCAACCCAACCTGTTATTATCCCAATCTACGCATTAATCCAAGACACCTGTACCTGTTATTATCCGAACCTAAATATCGATCCAGTACAGCCGAAACATCACCAAAAGCCCAACCTATTATCATTCAGATCTTAACTCATCAACACGATAGTTTGCCGACAAAACAAACTTTGCAAAAAGATTCAGTGGGATGGATTTACATGCTACGAAAAGAACTACTAATCGAACAAATTTTAATGGCTTTCGTTAACTCGTTTGAACTAACGAGATAAAAGTTCTATAAAAATTTTTTTGTTTTGTTTAGCCTTTTTATGTAAAATTATGTATGTATGCATTGACATATGTTTTTTGTCCCAAGGCAACTTTGTACATTGATTCTTATCTTTCGCTTTACTACCAAATAGAAATTACACAGTTTAGTAGTGCATTTTTGTGACTTCTTTTTGCATAAAAATTAGTTGCAGAATTTTTAGGTTGTAACATTTATATTCTGCACTTTCAATCACAATTTAACTGAATTTATTTTAAATTATTCTTATTTTGTTACACAAGATTGTACGAATGTATGATAGGAGGCTTTTCGAAAAATATTGCGACAGTGAGTGCTTTCTTGATCGTTGTGTCTTGCTTGACCATCAAAATGCATGAAGACCAAAGCAAACCAATACATAAAGGTTTCGTTTCCTTTTGGTGTATTCCCACTTATTTGCATTTTACGTTTGCCATATGATACTTTTACTGTACCTGTTCTGTTCCAAGCACGTTTTAAATAAGCTCTAATGTTAATTGAACATTTTAACCATAAGAACATTGATCATTCACCAAGTGGGATTTGATGTGCGTGAATTATTCATATAAAAAATTTAAATGAAAATAAAAAGAAAATAGAAAATAAAATAAATTTAAAGGCCACTTAGATGATAAATGCAGTTTACAGAAGACAAAATGTTACCCAATGGAATATGTTAAATTTTTATCCATAATCTTGATAAAATAATAAGTAGGCCATTGTTGTCAACTTATAGGAATTTTATGCAGAAAAATCTTGTTAACTAAAAGACTTTTTTATTACATTTGTATCTCGCAATAAATAGATACAATTATGAAAATAGAGTTTCAATATTATAATAAGCGTATGAAAAAATGTTTAAAAAAGCTTAACGAATGCTATCAGCTTAAAATAATATATGGATTTTCTAGAAATAACTTAAAAATATTTGTTCAAAATAATTCTCGACGCCGTTTCGAAAAGATTTTATTTTTGAACAAAGGAATCTGCGCTGACTCAACTACTTTCTTCTCTTTCTAACATTTTTAAAAGCTCTTGATTTTATTACATTATGAACCGCCTTTAAAAAGAGGAGGAGGCTATCAATTCGTCTAACTGTTGTATTTTTTATGTTTGTGCCCTCAAATTTCAGTAATTTCTCAATAGATTTTCAGCAATTTTTCTTCATTTTAAAAATTATGCTTAAATATTTGTCCCGTTGTAAGTACAGTTCATAATTTTTTCGTATTTTTTAATTCTCCATTGCCCCATATATATATTTTAATTGGAGTTACTTCATTATTCCAAATGATATGACAAAATTAGATCAGGCGTGATGTTTTAACCGCTGTCTCAAAAAGCATCGACCGATCCGGCTGATTTGCAAAACTACCTCTTTCGACACTATATCTGATCGATTGGCGTTTTTAATTTGTTTCTAGCAGATCTTAAAACTGCGTATCACTATTAGGATTTATAGCAAAAAGTAATACAAAATAAATTAAAAAATTAAAAGTTGTCTGCATAGGTGACGTAACTTGACCTACATGGGCGTATCTATTGATCCATTAAAGATAAAAGCGTGAAAATTGGTCAGAATTTGGTTTACTGTGACCCTTGTAATAACAAGTATAAATATTTTAGATTATAAATTAAAGGGTGTCCATATAGACCATTCTTTTGAACAAATGTAGGCAGATGGTTGAAATTTAGTAGTTCGTTATAACAACAAGTAAAAAATTTGGATTTTGAAATTAAAGGGTGTTCGCATATTTAATGTAGTTTTTAAAATTTTTTTTAGTTTCATATTATGTTTTTTTGCATTCATATTATGTTCTGCGGTATTTAAAAAATCCTGCCGCAATCTTTCGCGAATTAATGTAGAATTAGCTTCTTAAAGATACATGATTTTAAGTTTGTCTATTTGGAAGTCAGTTCTTTTTTTTTTTTTTTTTTGCAAGAGTCATATTTGTTAGACTTTGGCTGTAATAAGTATCCCCACTAGCTATAATATTTATTATTAGTTAGGTAAACGCAAAAATTGTTCTTCTTGCCAATTCAGTCACAAATATGCGTGAATAATGCAAAAGAATTTTAACACACTCTTAAATACTGTTGCTCGAAATAAAAGAACCCACTTGCATATTTTAAACTTCAGCCATGAATACTTAAAAATATGCATACAAGCGCGAGCACTTGAAACATCAAGTAAATGTAAAATATTCTATTAAAAAAAATATAACAACTGATTGTGTGAAAGAATAGTTTCAGTCTTAAAGTAGACAATTAAGAATTCAAGGGATTATGGTTTTAACAGCCCAAGGTTATTTAAATATTACAATTTAAATTTGATAAAATTTCATTAAGCTTTATAATGTGTATATGCAGACACATAAGTCAGCAAGTTTTTATCCTTAATTAATATTTAAAATAAAATAACTATTGTTTACTATATGAATTATAAATTTCTTTAATTTTCTTGTATTTCACGTTCTCTTTGTTATAATATTTTTTTTTTTTGTAATTTTTAAATATATATAATTACTGCACAAAGGAATGCAGCTTTTTAGGAAAGAGAATAATAATACAAAATATTTCCACTCATTATTTAACCTTACAAATATTAATATTCTACATAAAATTTTTGTAAAGTTAATTAAAATATTTTTAATTAACTATCGTTATGTTTTATGCTTTGTTTTATACTTTCAGTATTATAATGTAGTTACCTAACAGAAGGAATGCATAGTATTTACTTCAAATATTTTTCATATTCACTAAAAAATTGTGATGGGAAAGTGGTGAAAATGAAGTGTAACAAACCTTTTTACAAAAACAGCGCAGACTTTGAAAATTTTATACACATCACTTGGCAGTGACAAGATAAGTATGAATGTGATGTAATATTAGCTGCGTTCGCGTACTCAAAAGTTTTTACTGGATTTTACTGAATCGCGTTCGTTTACCCAAAATCCAGTATCTGAGAACACAGATTGAGAGAGTAAACTTGCAGTTGCTGACAGAATATTTACAAGGTTTTACTGGACCAATTTTTGCCAGTTAAATTCAGTAAAAAGTTTAAACCCATGATTAAAAAAAGTAAACAAACAAAAAATAAGTGAATAAAAAGTATAAAATTTTTGATAAAATTGCCTAAAAGAAGAGTTTTTTAATTAAAATTGTCGCAAAAATAAAAACTAAAAGAAAAAAAATCTGATAAAACTCTGTATAACATAAAATTTAAATTCTAGAAGTAAAGAAATTGTAAGGAACAAAAAATAACTAATATGGATAAGAAATGTTTGTTAAAGATAATCGTGGATAAACATGTGTTTTGTATTTCAATTTATTTTTGAATATATAAAAAGTTCTCCGGTGAAAATGTTTTGGGTTCTCAAAAAACTGACTCAACATCTGCCTGTAAAGAAATGATACTGCATTATGACAATACAATTACTACTACGACAATAAAATTATTTACTTAATGGACTCATGATCCGAAACCGAGGAAAAGAAGAAGAATTTGTAATTCTTTTAATGTTGAGAAATTATGAGAACGTTTATCCCAATGATATGCTCGGTAAAAACGAAAGAGTAACTCGTTATTCTATAAAAAACTATTTTCATGAGATGGTGCCAGCATATACAGAATCACAAGGTCTTTGTATGTAAATTTAAGTAAAAAATTTCTGCAATCCGATTTTTATAAAAAACTTCGCCCTGATAAAAGATTGTCAGAAGTTTTACATATTCTTGAGTGCTTGCGGTTCGCTGGCCTGAGGCCTGTATTTTTAGTGATCTATCAGAGTTAAGATAGTCAAAATCAAAAATAAATAATCATGTATTTTTGCGTTGATTTCACCAAAATAAAATTGTGTAAATCAAATTAAATAAAAACAAAGGTTACTAATAAAATTAAATATTTACTTTGTTTTAATTTTCGCGTTGTTATAAGTATTGCACCGATAAGCATGATAAAAACAAGTTGTGTAGCCAAAAATATAAATATTGTTTAGCACTGTAATTATTTGCAATCAGCTGTTTCGATCATCTTACTAGTTTTTACCATTTTTCGGTTCGCATACTTTCTTGGGCAACAGCAAGATTTGAGAGTAAGTTTTTAAAATTACTCAGAAATTACTTAGTTAATGGATTTTACTAAAAAAGTAAACAAACAGACCTATTGTAAATAACATATGAGTAAAACATATACACCTTAAAGTATATTAACTTTAAAGTGTTACTTTGTTGACGGTTCTTTTTTAGGTGATCTGACATCTTATTCAAAAATGTAAGGATTTTGAGGATCTGAAAGCTTAAAAATTTTGTTCATACAAACGATAAGAACAACTTTTATAATTTTAAATTTATTTCATTAAATGAGCGACGACAGCGAATTAGTTCAAGGATACTTTGTGGCGATTCGAATACAAAAGATTAAGGAAGGATCAACAGTTGATATTGAGCAAACTTTCAGATACTCTATTGCAAGGTTCAAACAAAGCAAAACTGCATTGGTGAAAGTTTACGGTAACTTATCGTATTATTTGTGACTGTAAAGCAAGAGTCAATGCTTACGGGGGACTTTGTCATGCAATGAAAATTTGGCTGCTAGACATCAAGAATGACTGTTGGGTCACAAGTTTTTACTACAATAGATACTCGTATAAGGAAGAAGCCAATTTTCTTGGTCGAATTCTTTTCCTACGACTCACAAGTAAATTGGTTTGCAATAGGTCCAAAAGATACTGCAGACGTTTTCTGTGTCCCCTTACATACGTTTTGTTATCTTAGAACATATCTCTTTTGAGCAATGATTAATAAAGGAACTTTCGCGTAAAGATTATAAAATGTGTTTCCTTTTTCTGAATTTTACTAGAAAAAGATGATTTTTTGACCTACTACCCATACATTAGCAACTTTAATTTTACAACCACTACTGCCGTTTCTATAATCTAGTTTAACCATCATCTGTATTACATTATACAATATTGCTTCGCTCAATCTTAGTCTTATATTCTCTCGTACAAGTTGTTCCCGTTGATCATATGCCTTTTGCTGTAACACAAATATGTATTTTTTTAAGCAGAAAAGAAAAAAAGTTGAAAGTCTGATAAATAGTTATATCATTTTTTTTTTTTTTTTGAAATTTTAGTCCTTATTAAGTCAAATTGGAATAAAGAACTAAGACACAGTTTTGAACCAAAATCAGATTTCTTTTTACATATTGAGTTGGCAAAAGAAATTTTTTTTCAACCAGTATAAAATAAATTACAACATGACATAATAAATGTGCAAATTTATTAAAAAAGATATTTTATTATCTACATTCAAACATAACTGTTTATATATAAGTGTGTAAAACAGATTCAGTACGTTTGCTATGGATCCCACGCTTTAGTACAAAGTTACTCGAATGCATTTGATATTTGTTTACGCAACACTAATTGGTAATCAAATGGGCGCCTTCTTTTAATCGATGAGATTTTATATTTTATGTTCATTTGAAGAAAAGATAAAGTTTTTTTTTTAATTTCTAAAAGCAATTTTATTCCAAACGTTTGTTTTCATTGCTATTTAATGGTAAACGATTAAAAAGTTTGAGACAAAATAAACTAGAAAAATTATGATTCTGTTTATATTGTTGACATATTAGGTTAGACAAAATTAAAAAAAAAACGAAAGTACTTTTGCTTACGATGTTGTTATGTAACATCCAATATATCTAAAGTATATTATAAATCTCTTAGTAAATTTTGTAGTCTAAGGACTAAACCAATTTTAATGACATTTAAATTTTAAATAGCGGACCTGAAGGGGAGAAAATCTTCTTCCTTTTCCGGCAAAAGACGTGTTAAAGATAGATATTTATTTAAATGCTTGAAGAGGGTATGCTTTTACTAAAAATAAGGAAAAGGCACTGTAAGTAAGGGAGAGAAAAAACACGCTGAATCGACTTAACAAAAAAAAAAAAAAGTGCTGATCCACCAGGTTAAATAGCAGAAGGAAATTTACTGTAACTTTCGAGTTAATGGAAGAATAATAGGATAATTCTCATTAAGTTAGCGAAGCGCACCAGTAGTTGCTAGTTTTTTTTTTTTTTTTTGTTAATAAAACTTATTCAGCTAGAATGATCTAAAGCATGTATCTAAAGCAAGTCATGTAAGAAGTTCCTAATTAAATTAAATGCAAGCAATTTTAGTTCTACTATGGTGCAATAGAAACTGAAACAAGTTTCAGAGATAATTTTTACAACCTTGTTCATCACCAATTATTGCAATTCTTAACGTTAATATTCTTTTTTTTTGTTATTATTTATATTTATTATGTCCCAAAATCAAAATATTTCTGCGAGGTCTTTATGCATTTTTTAACTTTTCTAAAAGGTCGCTGTTTTTTTTTAAATCTTTCACTCATACTGATTCTACTGATTCTAGCGACGGACTAAAATAAAATTATTAGCACGAATCTTAAAACAAGCTAAATATAATTTTGGTAACGGAAAGGACAATAAGGCAATTTCGTACGTTACCCAATCAGGGCTTTGACGTCGGGACTTAAACAAGTGAGAGTGCTTTATTCGCCTATACCCCTCACCATCTATGTATATTTAGTTTAGTGAAGCAACTCCAATCAAAAAAGCAAATATTGAACTGACAGAGATTTAAAAAATAAAACAAATTCGCTACTGCGAAGGGGTTAAGCACTTTTAAAAAATTTAAGCATTTTCTTAAAGATCTCTTAAAAAGTTTTAAAATGATACTTAACCTGATATTTCAAAAAATTGAAATGTCAAAACAATCAGAGAATAAAGATGAGCGCCAATTATTTCACGTGATTTTTTTTCCTTATTTTTTAATTCTCAATCGCCATGTATATTTATTTTTTTGCTTGGAGTAACTTAATTGTTCCAAATGACATTAAAAAAAGGTAGGCGTGGTGTTTTGCCTGCTGCCTCGAAGAACATGGACCCATTAATTGGCATAACGATTACTTTTATTATAATATAAGCATATGACATATTTATAAGAGTATAAACGTGTTGTTGAGTTCACATACATACACACATATACATATATGCACATATTCCTTAAAAAATTATATTGGCAATTTTCCTACAAACTTTATAACTGACAAATTACTGCTTATTTTTATGCTCCAAAAATTGAATACGTGACCTCACGGCTGCTGTAAACAATATCAGCAGAAAATTAGAGTGATAAAGATGTGTTTTCTCATGTATTTTTTACAAGAAGAAATTACATAAATGATGCTTGAACAAAGAACTTCTTTAAACAATCGTCTGCAATATAAATTATAAATTATGATTTGTTATGATACAAACAGAAATATTTCATTGAATTCTTTCCAAAAAAATTATATTATTTTATTTCATTCTTCTAAGACGTCACATTGGAAAATGATGCTTGCGAGAAAGGCAAAAAATCACATATTTTGTTGATATGTGAATATGATTTTTATACAAACAGAACACATGTGCAAAATATTATATTTTAAATAAATATTTGTATTGAGTATAAAAACGAGTATAGGAATAATTGGCAAATCTCCACAAAGTAAAAAAAAACATGAAATGAAAAAACAAAATTTAATAACTAAAATTGTTTATTGACAATTACGTGATTCATGGCTGCTGAAATCTAGACACATGTTGTAAGAATAATAAAAATAAATAAAAAAAATTAATATTCCTAGAAGCAATAACTTTTAAAAATTTTACTTGTAATTCGAATAAATTTAATTTTGCTGGTTCAAACAAAATAAAATTTTGCATAAATACTTTAGTGGCATTTATGATTTTTATAATTTTGTTATAACAAAATATTCGCTAAAAGTTTTGTATTTAAGTAACTTTTAAAGATTATCATTGCAACAACGTGCATCATATATAGTTTTACTCTCTTGTATTAATAAAATTTTAAATCAAATTATTAATAATATCATTTATTTTTTGCCACATGCGTTTCGTTATGGAAATTAATATGTTTTGTGGCTGCTTTTATACAGAAAGAACCTTTTAATATTTTAGTACTAATATAAGCTCGTCATTTTATGTTTCATAAAAATACATTTACCACTTTGCAGGAGTGAACCAACAAAGAGCACATAAGTATTATATAACATATTGAGCTTACCACTGTAAAAATTATATTAAAAAAAATTGAATTTTTGACAAAAGACAATTTAGCAGCTCTTAATCCTCTTCTACTATTTCACAGGAGCATATATGTTTTATGTACATAATTATTATTTTACAATTTGTAAGTACTAGCACTTAACTGCGTAACTACTGTTAAAAATTTTACAAATTTAAAATGTTACAATACACCAATAAAATAGTGGGTTAATATTTAAAATTGGTAAATAATTAAGGATGAAACCCTAATACATTTTAATTACTTGCTATACTCAAGTGAGCCAAAAAATTACCTCTACAAAGGTTTTACAACAACAACAAAATTCTACACACATACAAAAAATAAGTAAATAACTATAATAAGTTGCCAGATCTCTTAATATTAGCAGAACCTAGACGTTTTAACTCGCATATAAAAAAAGAAATAGCAGTATGACCGTATAAAGCAAAAGGGACATATTGATTAGGGGTTTATTTATATCAGATATTGATGTGTCAATCAAGTAGTTGTTAAAGTCAATCATAATGGCTGTCTTTAGCCAGTTAAAAGACATGAGTGAGATAGAAACAAAACCAATGCGTTGAGTTGTAGTATGAGAATAAGCAGTTTTGTATGCTTTATCTACAAATTAATAATAATGAAAATTAATTTTAAGCCTCAACGTTACATCAAAAATTAGACGACATTTCTTTGTCGAAAACTAATTTTCTTAACTATAGCGTAGTTTAAATTAAAAGCTTTTTCACTTTATACGCGAAAATAAGGACTTAAAAAAATCTTAAGTATTAAGAACTAAACAGTTTTTGTCAATCAGATGGTTTTTAATTTGTGGAGTTTATTTTTAGCGATTCACTAAAAATATTACTTTCTGATGGTGTCTTGTTTTGCATATTTAATTAGAGAATGAACATAAGTTTCTTTTTTTTAAAAAATTGGAAATTTAGAGATAAATTCACTATAGGTCGAGAGGTATTGCAGCTCTTCTTTCCTTTTAAGTATTTATTTATTGCCAGCAATATTTCGTTCACACTGACTTCCAGTTTGTTGCCACAGACTCCTAGGTTATTCCTTTCATATATCTATTTGGCAGGCGTAACGCAAATTACTTTACGACTTGTTCTCAAGGAGGTGCTTAAAATAATATTTATATTTTAAAATCCACTTTATTGAATTGGTATATTATATTTATTACTCCGAATGTTTGATTGTACTAATGATTCCCAACATCATGGTCATGGTCATGTCTGAGTTTTGCGAAACTAGAGGATAAGAATCTTCAAACACTGTACAATTGCTTGCTATATGTTTTCTGATGATATTTAGTTTATTCGAGGAATAACATAATGAATGTGGCTTGGATGCTACTCGCGGAATGTTTTTTATTGCAAATACAGTGTTTGTTTTAGGGATGAGCAATCCCGTGATTTTTGAGGAACATCGCTACCAGTGAACGTGATTTTCAAATCACCGTTCTTTTAAATAGTTACCGTGATCACAGTTTGCATTTTTTCTTATATTTAAACATACATGTTTAAAGAGGAAGAATATAATACTTAGTAATATTTAGTACAAACTGTAATCATAATGGAAAAGGTATTATGATCTCTAGATTAAAAGCAGCTGTAATTAAAATTGCCCAAAACTGTAGAATTCGGTAACACTGATTGATTATAGGGTTAAATAAAACAAGCCCACAACATTTTTTTTTTTTTGCTACATGTGTATACATGTGTGAAATTTGGAAAAAGAATAGTTGTTGTTAATAAGTAGAAGAAAGAAAAAGCTACACAGCAAATAAGCTGCTTTGATATACATATGAAAGAATGAAAGAGTCAAAAGTACTTATATTTCTCTTTTACAAAGTAAAATTAAATTTAAGTTTGTATGCGTGCAAATATAAAAGAACGTTCTTTCGCGGAACTGTTATTTGATCAATTCAGTCACTGTAGTGACCAGTGATTTTTTAATCACAGTAATTTAATCACTGGTACTAAAATATCGCTCATCTCTAGTTTGATTATGTTTTGCTTATCCACGATGCTGTTACGAAGAACATCATTAGGTACCTAAATTTTACTTAAATCTGCATCATATCTACATACTACTCAAAAGTACCCTGCCGTTATCTGCCTTAAATTATTTTTATGTAATTAAAACGGAATTTGAACAAGAAAATTTATTACTTGGAATATTTTTGTATTAATTTACTTTATGTGTAAATATAAATCATAAAAATCATGATATTTTCATTTTCATAATATTTATTATTTTAAATTTTAAAATAAAATGTAATACGAGGACGAAAAAAAACAGTTACTCAATGGTTACTGTGATTTTGTATAAATTTTTTTTAGTTTTTATGGTGTTTTGCTTTATTGATTCAATAGATTCAATTTGGCTTTTGATATAAGACCCTAAAGTTTTCCTCACAAAATTTGGGTAAAATACACTGATGAGATACATGAGCAGTAGAGAAATGCTCATATGGATATGCTTTCCCCGCAGTGATGCTTTTCATATTTTTTTAGTTTAAAATAATAATAAATATTTAATGAAATATTTAGACTTGAAGGAATCAAGCACAATTAAAGTAAATTAATAGAATGGTATTTTTTACTTTATATTTTTGTTCTTTATATTAAATTTTGCTTTCAAGAAAAATGTGAATGACTTTTGACCTCTTCAAAAATTACTTATTATAAATCCAGTTTTGAGTAGATATCAATGAAAATTAATATTTTTTTAAATATTCTCTTTAAAATACTTTATATTTCAACTATCTTCATTATGTTTCCCATTCAGGCAAGTATCTAGTGCTGCATTATCATGAATTTTCATATGCTTAAATTTAAATATATTCATACAAAATATTAAAACAATTTTATTAAGACTCATTCGGCCACTTCAATATGATGTGATGTTGCTTGCCGTTGCACCTGATAAATTGTCTCTATAGAGAATGATACTCCTGCGAATAACAAAAGTTTTATCCGTATTTAATTGGGTTAAAAGCATATGAAATGGCCAATAACATAACAATGTAAAAAAAATGATTTTATTTAATGCACAACAAGGTATGCAGTTGTTATTTAATTTGTGGTTTAATAATATAATTTATTGCAGCAAATTTTAAGAAAAAATAAAACGTCAGTGTTAAAAGTCTATTGGTTTAATATTATTCCAAAAATTAATATATAAAAACAGTAGTATATGCTTTGATGATAAAGGAATTTTAGCAGAAATTTTAGCACATAACTTGCATTCAATTAAATAAAAGAACGAGATATGTGGACAGTATCGCTACTGCTGATTTTTTCTCCTTTTAGTTTCTTGTGATAAAAACTGTTACAAAAAGATTTTTGTAGATATCAGTAGTCTAGTGCGAACCTTTTGTACTGTGCAGATATATTACTTGAAGATTATATATTGTTACGAATAATAAAATCTGGCAACCCCTGTAGTTGTATCCATATAAGCGTGGTGAATAAGCTAATTCAACTAATGGTGTGTGTATATAGAATAAGAAAACCACAACTTAGCTAACAAAAGCTGAGCAGCCTCAATGGCTGCGTTGGTAGAGGTGCGTACTGCAAAACATGGGGTCCGAGTTCGATACCGGCTTCGGACATGCGTTCAAAGGAAAGTAACAATTGATGAAGTGCAATTAAAATTAATAAAGAACAGTACAAACCTCCCGAGAGGCAAAGAAAATTATTGTGTGAAGCCATGGCAGACAATTTAGTGAAGACGTCTAATTTAATAAAAGGAGTAACAGATAATTGTCAAGAAGCCCTTTATAATAAAAAGTAAGAGCAATAGTGGTTAGCGCGGGGAAGTGTAACAGCATAACAACAGTATATGGCAGACGTGTGTTGTGGCTACTGGATTAAAGGAGAATACTGGCTTAGAGATGTGTGAGTAGTGAATATGTCTGTGGATGGTTAAGGTTACTAAACAAGGCATCGAGAGTTCATGTCTCGCCGGAGTAACACAGTAGTGTAGCGTGGATGGCTGCGTTTGTGGTGATAACGCATGTTTAGTAAATACGAGACCAAGAGTTCACAAGACCGGTACGATTAAGAAGTATAGCCAGAGAAAGCCATGAAGTAAAAGAATACAGAATTTCAAAATGAGCCACAGTGGTATTTGCAATCAAAAGAATCCGTACGTTTGTCTAAAAAGGGTAAAACGTAACAATATGATACGTTGCTTGTGACTGTAAAAAAAATATATATAAATATAAGTATGCATGTAAATTTTTTTCTTTTTATTATGCCAGAGATTTTTCAATCACGTAGCAAACTAATTTCTGAAAATTCCCTTTGATAATAAATCTCTTATATCTTGCTCATCATTCATTGTTTCCCTTTTTAAGAAAAATCATGACTATAATACGTGTCATTCATTAACACCATAACAGTCTTTAGTATCTAGAAAAAACTATTGGCGTCTTTATTTCATGCAACATTTACCACTATAATTAGCATTAAGTTTATGCCCCCCACATTTAAAGCTTGCTGCAAAGTTTATTAAGATGTGTTTATGTCAAGATTTTATTTATTCCACTTTATTCACATGCACAAAAAACTAATGTCTTTTCTCACTTTTATGTTTTTCGTAAAAACATGTGTTGACGTTATGAAAATCACATAATTATTTTATATGTTAAACAGGATCCATAACAATTATGACCATTATCACAAAACTCAAAATACAATTGTTATTTTTTTCTTTTCTTAATTTTTTTTTGTTTTTTGTTTATTGCACTTTTTTGGATTTTTATATCCAAAAATAAATGTAAACCAAGAATTTAAAAGTCATGTGATTTTATGAAAATATAATTGAAAATGATAAAACTGGTATGCTGGACTTGCTCCGGGATATTTTCTAATGGTTGCTTTTCTCTTTATGAAATTATTAAAAAATAAAAGTTATTATTAATATGAAAACTCGGAATCTTTTTTATGTTAATTTACCATAATCCTGCTAAATTCCTTCAAATAAAATACTTCATGATATTCTCATGAAATATTTTTTATTTCAAACTACAATATTAAGTGTGGGGGTATTTTGGCGATGTAGCCAGACATTACTTTTGTTTTTTTTTCTTATATTGGTTCTGAATAATTTTTATAATCACTTAAGTCCATTGCCTTTAAAGAATACGACTTATAGCTTGAAAATAGGAGAAAGTTTGTCTTTGAAGAACCAATCCTATCTCTGAATATTTCAATACTTTTGTTTGATCTTTTAAGGTCAGCAAAAGTTCGAAAACCTTAACTTTGAAAATAGAATTCCATTTTAGCCTCGTCGCCTTTTGTGGGCGGTGACATAGAATATTAATTTAAATAAAATAAATATAATAAAGAAAGATACCTTTAAGTTCATATTTGGAAATCAGAAGTCAAACAATACCTGGCACATTCTTTACATTTTTCTGTTAATAACTAAAAGTTTCTCCGCTTGACGGCGAGTGATCACAAAAAAAAGCATCAGTTTTCCTTTCGCTTATTTGTTTGGCTCAAAGTGATTTTATCAGACTATTTCATAATTTCACCAATACGGAGCTACCAGTGCTTTGTTGCCTAGGACTCCGTTCAAGTTTTTATTTGTAAAGTATTGTAAGGGCTGACCCCGTATATATACTCGTAACAAAAATCGTAGCAAGACCAATGCTTCAAAGAAAAAAGGGATTTAAAACGTTAAATTAGCTGTTGGATCTATATTACAACAAAATAGTTTTTAAATAATCAAAATTATATTATTGTTCTTAAAACACTCACATAAGATGCAAGAGCATAATTTGACTTAAATACTATTTCTATTATTATTATACACAAAAGCCGTTCTCCCTCCAAAAGAATTACGAAGTAATGTTTTCTTCTTAAAATGCTATTTCGTTACACTTTATAAAAATGCCATTCATTACATTCACCGCGTCCAATAAATCATTGCTCAGT
Source organism: Gymnosoma rotundatum (assembly GCA_916610165.2). NCBI lineage: Eukaryota > Metazoa > Arthropoda > Insecta > Diptera > Tachinidae > Gymnosoma > Gymnosoma rotundatum. The sequence goes on along the minus strand of OU744337.1, from coordinate 119,093,279 downwards.
TTATTGTTGTATTTTAAGTAAATTCACAAAAATGTATATTTTATTTTAACACTTTATAAAAAAGTTTTACTTGAGAATTTGCTTACAATTTATCCTTAAAAAGGTTTTGTTAACTTAAGTGAGTTGTATTCATTTTCAACTTTCAGTTACTTTCGAAATTAATCTTTTTATTTCGAAAATAAAAAACGTCGCGTGGCGTTTTATTCAATGTGGAAAAAAGTTGAAGAGTAAAAAATTATAAATTATTTACGCTTAATGCTGTACAATTATTTATTTAACCATAAAGTTTTCATGAATCAATTTTTTATAGATGTTTTCAATAAGTCTTTGCAGTAAATTTCAATACTATTATTTCTTAAAATGTACGTTTGAGTGCCTTAATTGAAAATATACATATACAAATTGACGAAAAGCTATTAATTTAAATTTAAGTTTTAAAATGTACTCATGCAGTGAAACAACTTCAATAAAGCAATAAAAGTTAATAGCAAGGGAATAATTGTTTTCAAGAAACTTTTAAAAAATGGTTTTAATGGTTTTTATATCCTTTTGTTACTTCTCAAGAAATACTAAAAAAATTGCTTAACTTGAAATAAAGAATGAAAAGAAACCTTGTGATTGAGAAGTATAACCGTAAAAGTAATTTCGCAATTTTAATTCAATAATTTTATTGGACATCATCACTTATAAACATCATAATCATTATAAACGTAGGTAAACAAAATTATTATGCGACGAATCAAGCATTGAAATAAGTCAACTAAGTAAAAGTTTAAATCACATTTAAATTTTATTTCTTAATTATTCGTTGTTAAAAATGTTAAGTATCTAACTTAAACGGTACAGAAAACAAGATATGTAGAACAAAATCGGGTTTCATATATCATTCTTTAATCAAATCATTGCACCCGCCCAAAGACGGGATAATAATTGGTAAACGAAATCGATGTTGGCCACACCCTAGAAAAAAATAACTTGGAACCCCGCTGAAGGCCGGCTATGAAAAAAGTCATTGGTAAGCGAAGCCGTTATTGATAACACCATAGAGGAAAAAATTTCTTCACTTGGCCCTTACAAATTATATCTATTTTTTTTTACTTAAATTAATGTTTACTTTAATATAATTGACTGGTCTTCAATAATAAAAAAGTATTTTTATTTAAACCATCTGGCTCATCTTCTGGCCATAAAGCCGATTGTATGTAATACTTCGATCTGTTGTAGGTGTCTTTTAAATTAAATGTTGAACAAGGTGGCATATCATAACGTCCAAAGATAAACTGTCGCACCAGAAAGTGACATAATGTCACTCTACTATGAGACATAATGTCCATCAACGTAGCGGCATAACGTCCATGGATATTATAGGAATATTTTATCGTGTTTTTGTAAAAAAATGCAACGTTTTTATAAACTGGCTCAAAGAAAATTTTTGGTAAGCGAATCCGGCGTCCGTTATACCATAGAGGAGAAAAACCTTGCGCCCGACCGAAGGCCGGCTATGCTGGAAATCTTTCGCAATTGAAGCCGTTATGTTTAAAAACCACACAATGTCCTTGAACATTATGTCACTTTTGACATGCCACCGTTGAACACACATTAGTGGATTATTATAATTTTCATATTAACAGTTTTTAAAGTGTATTAAAGAACTAAATGTATTGAGTTATATTTTATTTCTTAATTTGTCTCAAAATAATTCCTCACATCATATCTCAGCTTCCTTATTTAAAAATGGAAAGCTTAACAAGTTTAGAACAATAAAGTCAGCTTGAGAAAATTATTTTTATTGATAGTATTTTGAAAACTGTAGACATCAGTTAAAAATGATTAAGTTTTATCTTTATATTGAAGCATTTTTATATACTTTACTAAAAATGCTCCAAGGCAAAAAAGGGCATTTAGTAAAGCTAAAACACGTTAAACTGGCAATGCTGTTGGGAGTACAATAGCTTATGTAATAGCTTACGAACACATATGGGATCTACAATCCATACAAATATTTCAATTTGAGTTTTTCATTACTTAGAAAATTAGAAGTAATTTCATTCACTCTTCATAAAAATGTGCAACCTTTTTCGTGTTAAACCAGGAAAAAATAAAGACTTAACAACGGACGAAGGTAACGAGTAAGAAAAAGGAGGTTCCTGTGCATTATTCTCTCATCAATCTTTAAAACCATAAACTGGATTTTAATGTACATAATATGCAAAATAAGAAGTTATAATTTTACCAGCAATTAACTCCGCTCCTCCGTAAACTTAAAGTTAAGACATTGCTTCACAACTTCTCCTGCATGTTTATCCAAATGAGGATTGTAATGATAAGATACTTTCTTCTATCCTCTTTCGTGGCGCATAAGAAAATAAAAATTGAATACTTTCAGTTTTAATTAAATAAAAGTGTTAGTACATGTATGTGTATGTTATTTCAGTAAGACATTAAATTTTTTCACATGCTTTTGTATTATTTTATTTAGCCATTAAATTTTTTCCTTTCATTCTTAACTTCTTTAGAACTGTGACATTCATTGACATTTGAAATTATGAATCGCTACAAAAAATACCTTGAAGACTGGTATACGCTTCATGCCTTTTATTAAAAAGCTTTACAAGGCGTCCTAAATACTTTTAATTTTATTGCGTTTTAAACATTTTAGATTAATAAAGTTGCTGTCAAGCTTTAAAAATTTTGATCGTTTTCACTTATGAAAGTGTCATAGTGGCCGCAATTACGGATTTTAGGGATTTTCTCGTTTACCAAAAATCCAGTTTATAAAAACGTTACACCATAGAAACCAAAAATTATATGTATAAATTTGATGGACGATATGACGTTCACGGACATTATGCCACTTTCTAGTGAGACATTATGCCCATGAACATTATTTCCGTGAACGTTAAGACATTCCCTTACTGGCTATTAGTTGTGTTAGTGACTGAATATTGAAATTAAAAGCCGAATTTGAAAAGTAACCCAAAACAGGGGAAAGATTAGGTATTCCTGTGCAAAGTCCCTGTATAGGTACTGACGGATCTTCGTCCGCAAAACTGGTTAAAAAAGTTTGTTTTATAAACAGTTGCAAAAGTGTATAGAGAGATCATTATTACAGCAATAGCATTAGTTAATTATCAACATTTTGTAGAAAAAGCATAATCAGCTTTTAAGAATAACTTTTGTAAATAATTAAATTTAAGTTATTATTCTTTTTTCTTTACTGAATCGATTTTAACCGAATTCCAATCTGGAGCTCTATGGAGAGTCGTTATTAATTTTACATAAACCATTTTTATTTTATAAATTAATGAAATTTTACTTTATTTTCGGCTTTTGGTTCTTTTTAATTAATTTTCTAAACATTTTTAGAAAGAAAAATTATTTACAAATGTATGCGAACGTTTTCCAAAGAAAACAAGAAAAAATTAGACGCTAGCAGAATGAAATGCAGCATTTTCTGGACCGCCACATCCTTCATCAGCATTCTTTGCATCTATCTACCTTATGTTATGTACATCGTAAACATCATCTATTTAACCAACTAATCTTAATGTTAATTTGGTGAGACGAAGTTCACACACAACTTAAAGCCTTTTTCTTTGTCGTTCTCTTTGTAACTCGTCTTATACATTTGTTGTTGCTTTTTGTGCTAGCAATTTGATAGCCACAAATGCAACTTTTTATTTTTAATTATTCATAACTGTTTGCTCATAACATTATAGACACTGTTTCAGTATCATATTGACTTTTTATGAGTTAAGTAGGAATGTAAATACGCGGTGCCTAGCGTTTGTTTTTTAATTTTTCCCTGACCAGGATTCGAACCATCGATTTTATAAATTAATGAAATTTTACTTTATTTTCGGCTTTATTTCGGCTTTTTTAAGATACCAATATAGATATCATTGTGGATTTTACCCAAATATTGTATAGAAAATCTGAAAGTCTTATATCATAAGCCAAATTGATTAAATGAGAACTCCATTGAATCTTTAAGACAAAAAGACAATAAATAGTGAAATGGCTATATGGATGTGCTTTCGGCTTATAGAAATTTTCATATTTTTTTAAAATGTTTAACCCATTAAGATTCGATGACATTTTTATGTAAAATTATATAAAGTACTTAATTTATTTTTTAATTCTCTGTCACCTCATATTTGTTTATTTTAGTTACTTCACCTAACCATATTTACTATATGTTGAAGGGTATATAAGATTCGGCATAGTCGAATATAACGCTCTTATTTGTTATTGCTTATTTTAGGGGTTGATCAACTTGATTGATTTATTTGTTCCATATTTCATTTTCTTATACGGTTGTTGGTACTCGATGAGTTCATCAGCTGTTTCGTTTAAGGTTTTCTATATTTTTTAAATGTTTGATAATGATATTGTTAAGCGAAAAACAATATTGTACAACCCGATGATTAGCTCAATTTGAACCTTTGATAGTTAGTTTATGCCTTTTTATCTTATATTATCCCTTTTCTCCTACCTATGCCGCTTACAATGGTTTTATATCCCACCAAACAAATGCACTCATTGCCATACGAAACAAAGGGTAGCAAAGACCTCATCTCGTTCGACAATCAAAAACCAAATGTAAAGAATGATTGTATGTTCTTTCTATAATGGTTCATGTTTACAAAAGCATTAATTGTAAAATTTTTTAAATGTTGGTCTTTATATGAATTCATTTTTCTATCGAGTTTGGAATGGTGAAATAAATCAATGTCATCAATATCGCATTTATCATTACGAAAGAAGAGAAAAACAATAACAAGTAACAGCTAATAAAATCTAAAATGAAAATTAAAATTAAAATTCTTTTACTGTAACTTTTGATTAATACCTGTACCATTGCTAAGTAAAATTGAATTAACAATAATAAAAAGTGATTTGTGTGTAGAATAAAAAAATTTGAATACTTAACAGAATTGAAGTATTTTTGTAAACAAATTCCCTATAAGAACAGTGACCATCATTTGATCCATCAAATGACAATCAGTGATGTTGGAAATATCTATCACTTAATCGGAAAATAAAAACAATTATGTAAACATTTGTGTACGTGTGATGTCTGTAGCAAACAACGTTGCCAGTAAGTTTTTTTACAATAATGATCTTTGGAAAATATTTAAGTACAAAACTTTAAACTTTGTTAAGCTAAAACTTAGATTTACAAAAAAAAAAAAAACCATTTTAATTTAATATCAGAAGCAGTACAACGAAGACGCCGTTTCAGTACAAAATTATTGCAAATGCGTTAGTAAAAAATTGTGTATATCGCTGGTCTCATGTAGAAAGGCCCTAACTCGTATATATGTAACTTTATAGGAGAAGGTAAAAACATGATAGAAACTGTATTTATCACAATGTATTTATAAAAATGCAAATGCTTAGAATACCGTTATTTTTGATACTATTGCATTCAAATTTTGTGACAAGGTGTAAAATATGTAAAATATATTGGAATCACGAAAAATTTCAATTTCGTAAAAATTCGAGTTAGGGCCTTATACATAAGACCAGCGATATATAAGTTTCGCTCAGTCATTTCTTGCTGGGTTCTTATCTATTCTAACGTTATTATAGACGTAGAATTAATGAAAGGTTTTTGATAGACTTAACCAGTATAGTGGAACAGAATTTCTTATTATATTCATTCTACAAATTTACAACACAAAGTAGTTTTCGTTTGTTTGGCGAAATGTTATAGCCGCCAACACCAGTGCACCAACCATCTTAAAAATTTCATTTTTCTTTATTTCAAACAAAACGAATATCTATCATCGTGTCATCGTGTTATCTGGAAACTGTAAAATGTGTAATATTGAAATTATGAACAAGTAATCTACTGATTAAAGAGCATAGCACTTAAAAAAAATTGGTTTAATTGCAATAGTGAGTGTGGTACCTTTCATACAAGGTGAAAAATTATCATCGTGTACTTGAGATACTATTAGAGGTAGAGTCTTGAAAATTCTAAACCATTACCGCACTTTTTCTTAAACACAGTCGAATAAAGAACTGGCTGGATTGGAAAAGTTGTTGTACTACCATTATTCCTATTGGGGTAGCGAAGCTCTATAGAAAAAGTTCTTTTTTTACAATTCATAAATTTATATAATATATAATAATTTTATACAATTTATAAAAAGTTAGTTATTTATAATTTATCTTTAAATAATTATTTCAAATGTGAATCAGAAGCGATTTAGATTCTTAAGTAGCAAGTATTGAACAATGGCGCACTAGTCTTGCCTTAATTCCCTTCTTCCGAAACAGACATTTAGGCTGATGTCAGAGTGCGCGCTATAAGCGATGCTATAATATCGCACTGCAATGCGCTACAAACCTCTGCTTGTGTTTTCTTACGTCAATGCTCAAAAGATGTCAGAGTCAATGCGAAGCTACAAGAGAGCCAAAGCGACAAAGCAGATTGTGAAATGATTTTTAGCATGACATCGCTTCGTTGTATTTTATAGTATCGTTGTTTAATATAGTATCCACTTTGACATCCTGTAGTATAAGTATAGCATGAATATTATAGCTTCTAGCATCGCTTCGCTTATAGCGCTTACTCTGACATCAGCCTTAGATGTTGTGGATAAAAAACTTTCAAACAAACAAGGGCAAGTACACCGCTGAGTACACTGATAGAAAAATCATCATAAAGCTAAAGTAATTTAACATCAATTCAATGACATATGTCTTCGTTTTTGACCCCGTGACACTTGTCATTGTTGTGATGTCAACCATGTCATTATTTGCTTATTTTGTCATCAATGCCAAGGATCACAATTTTGTCATCAATTCAATGACACGCTGACGTAAACGGAATGAAAAACCAATATCAATTAAATGACGAAATGACATCAAAATGATGACGAAACTTTTTGGTTTAATGAACGAATGTCATCAATGGGAAGACTAAATATTTCGAATGAATAAAAAATGTCACTAGCGCAATGACGAAATATTTCGATTTAATGAAAAAATGTCATTAATGCAACGACGAAACTTTTGTATTCAATTAAAACATGTCATCAATGTAATGACGAAGCTTCTTTATTTAATGAAAAATATCATCAATACAATATATATATATATATATAGTATAAACTTAATGGCAGAATATCATCGAAGCAGCAATCTGTCATTCATGTAATACGGAAGCAATAAAAGTTTCAAATCCATGTGTTTTTCTAACAATAAAGATACATATAATTTTTATTTACAATATGTATGTATATATTTCACAAAACAGAAAACTTAAGAACTTCAATTTTTATACTGTTGGTATAATTTTCGGTAATTTTTATGTTATATTATAATTAAAATAAAAAGTTATAAAATATACATAAAAAATTGTGTCAACAATATGATGGTAAAAGTTCATCAATCTAATGACATATTAACATCACTCCCTATGAATATGAGAAAATTCTCTGTGTTTAGCACTTTGCTCTCAATAATTTTTACGTTGGCGCCAAATTTGATGATTATAATCATGATTATGTGTCATCAATATAACGACGGGGTGTCATCATCTTCGTTGTATATATGCTTTTGCTTTTTAAGCATTGTTTTCAAAAGGCCGTGCATATTTAGTTATATATTTGTTTGGTCATAATAATGATGATGAACTTACATCAATGTGATTTTATTTTTTAAATTCATAAAAACGCTTTTAAAAATAAACATTATGAAAAAAAAAAATAATCCAAGTTGCAATTAAAATGCTAACTGGAATTATAAAAACTCTATTTACTTTTTTCTTAAATATATATTTTACAAAATAATCGTATATGAAATATTGCATCAAGTTGATGACATTGTAGTCATAACTTAGATGACATCTAAAATATAACAAAATTCTATGATGATGTCTGTCATTGCATTGATGCCATTTTATACCTTATTGATGACATCTTTCATAACATTTATGTTTAAATTTTGATGTTATAGCGTCATCAAACCAACGATAATTTTTTCAATCAGTGTATTGTTTGTTGAAGTAGGCTCTGGTGGTCTTCATTTCTTCGTAAATTTTATTTTAATGATAGTCTTAAATATAGTTTTTTGATATCATTTAAAATATAAATCACCTTATATTGATTTAGCTTGAATAAATGTTCTTAACAAACTCCGCTTTTATTCCAGGGGAATTTCAAACATGTTCATTATTCCCATGATAAATCTTATAGATCATTATGTTGAATCATACATAATATCTGCTTGTAATTTTTTTTTACTAAATCACTTTAAATTTAACCTTATTGAACTACTTACTGTAAATCTTGAAAAGTAAAAAGAAATATATTTTATTGGAGTTTTACATGAAAACACAAATGTTTGTTTTTGAAATACATGTGATACATCTTTTAACATAAATATAAGTTTCCTAATGGTACCATTATGTTAGGAAGTATAAAGTTGCGTGTGTGTGTGTTTGTGTGAAAATTTTTTTTTTTTGATTACATTTTTTGTTTTATTATAAAAATATTGTATTTTTATTGCAAGTGACTTTTTTCAAAGTATGAAATTTAAAGCTAAACAACGAATTGTCTTTAAGGTTAGAAATTTAATAACTCATCGAGAAATTATATTGAGCAGAGGGAATATGTTATTGTACCAAAAAAAAAAAAACATTATTGTGTCATATTATCATAAATAAGCAATAAAAATTAAGATTATCCAAAAACAAAAGCATTTCGGAGCACATGCAGGGCTGGTAGTATCATTGCACATACCGCCTTCACAAGTTAAAATCGACAAGCACTGACTATTATTGGTCTTTTTAATATTGTTTTAAAGGTATTGAACATTTAAATATTGAGTACTCATTATTAAGCTTGTTTTTCTGATTCTTAATATCCGAAAGTAACAACTTATTACTTTCGGGGTTGTATTTGTACAAAGGTGAAAATAAATATGTCAAACTAATGCTACTCTATATAAAAAAAATGTAACTATAAAATAAAACATTAAATGGAATTTTTTTTTAATACAGAAAAATATTTTGTAAAACAACACTTAATTTGTATGAAAGTCGTTTTGTGAAAAAAAGATTATTGCAAAAATTTGCAAAACTTTTATTTCAGTTAAATGTACGGCAATGTACAATACCAAAAAAAGCCATAAAATAGGTTAATATTTTTCTATTATCCTTTACCCAAGTGCTTTTTCAGCGTGTTGATATTGCGCGTGCCACGACATACTGCACGTACGATTTTAACATTTTTAGACCTTATTTATTGTTTTTCTTTTAAACGATGGTATTGTATATTTCACTGACATCGTTAACTTAAACATTTGTATTTGTAATCCCAGTTGTAAATTTCCTACTGATCCTTTAAGGTTAATCCTTGACACACTATTAAATCATGTCTGGCTTTAAGTTGTCGCAAGAGATTTGCATCTTTAAATGTTGTTTTTTACTCGCTGTTGTATCGTTTTCTAGTACAGGACACAATATAAAAGAAAATAAAAATAAATTTTTTGATAGGGTTTGTTAATGCTGCTAAAAAAATGTGAGAAAAAAAAACGAATTATAAAATTGTGTAGGTACATGGTTAAAAATAAACATTAAATGTCAACATAAATAAAAGAAAAGGTCATGAAAGTGTTAGTTTATGAATCTAATACTTTGTCTTTATTTAAAACAAAGTATTTACTTAAATTTTTTTTTCTGAAACCCTATTTCGCAACGTTTTTGATCCTTAAATAATCTTTCTTAATCGTTGTTTACTTTATTTCAAATTTTCCCACGTTTTATTGTGCTTTAATATGCACTGTATATTATTTTGTACGAAAAAACTGACGTGGAATATCAAAAATAGTTAAATTCTTTTCACCCAACTTTCATCCCGATTCTGATGGTACAACAATAAAATTTACCAGCTTTGCGACATGTTCTGACATTTCTTTGCCTTTAAATTGGTATTACAGAAAATAAACATGACAATAATACTAGAAAAAACACTGATCACAATTAAATATATTTTTTAGGCGCAATTAACAGAACAAAAGTATAATAAAAAAACACTTTTGGCTAAATTTGTGTAGGATAATTTTTTAAAAAAGCGCTTTTTTGCGTAAATGTATTTTATTTTCCAAGTCTAAAAGATTTTAAATTGTTTTGCAGTTTAGAATATCAAAAATTTATTTGAAGCTATATAATGCTTAATATAATAAAAAACAAAAAAATTAACGCCATTGTAATGTACATTTTTGCTAAGATTAGGCCTGCCGATGTTTCACGTTTAAAAATGGGGCTCTGAATACATGCTTCATATTGTTTTAAAACTTTATTTTAGAAAATATTAAACAAGCTGAATTTACTAAAGCTGCGCAGCAGGCAACAAAAAATTAGTAATCGTCTTGAAAAGGGGATATTTCCTAGGATGTGGAAAAACCTAATGATGAGAATACGGCAAAAAGATTATTCCAGCAACCAAATCCACCTTCAGCAATAACTGGTGTTGTTGCATGTATATGCATGATGTAGACATTATTCAATATGAAGCACTTCCTATTGGAATGTCTTCAGAAGAAGACTCCGAATTTTATAACAAGTACTTAAGAATATACAGAAAAAGTCGCACCCGAAAAATGTTCCGAGGACAAGCAATGCATGACAAAAAGGGTCATCCAAATGTGACGCCTAGACGTCAGCACTATATAATTTAAACAAGTGACATCTTTTCAAATGACATAAGCCATTTTGTTTTATTAGAAGGTAGTACAGTTTTAAGCAGCAACGTGCTTACATCATTCAAAGTTATTATGAAAATGGGCGTTCTTTGAAAAATACCCAAAGCAAAATTTTGTTTAGTGACGAAGCTCATTTCAGAATGGATGGATTCGTCAATAAGCAAAATTGTCGTATCTGAGGTGATGAAAATCCTCGTGTTATTCATGAAAAATCTCTACACCCACAAAAAGTTACTGTTTGGTGTGCATTTTGGGCAAATGGAATCATTGGGCCATTTTTTTCGAAGATGATGCTGGAAATGCTGTTACTGTGAATGCTGACCGATACCAATCAAAGTTGAGAGACTTTTTATGGACATAGTTGAATCATATTGATGTGTCTGACGTCTGTTTCCAGCAAGACGGGTCTACATGTCACACAACTCTAGAAAACACTACGCTTCTGCGATCAAAATTTCCTCAACGTGTAATTTCACGAAATTCAGATTTCAATTGGCCTCCAAGGTCATGTGATCTAACACCATTAGAATTTTTTTTGTGGGGTTTTTTGAAAAGTATGCTAACAAGTCACAAACAATTAATGATCTAAAGAACAACATTTAAGTTGCAATTCGTGAAATAACACCAGCAACATGTCGGAAAATCATTGAAAATTTCGATATTCGGATTGATGTCTGCAGACGCAGTCATGGTGGACATTTGAATGATATTCTATTCCACTTATAATTGTAATGGATCATACTTTTAATAAAAAAAAAACAGCTTGAAAAAATTTTAAATAGTTTGTGTTTTATTTCAAAGAAACATGTAAGCGCGTTTTTTGGATGACCCATCATCATCTCCTCATATTTGAAAATAATGCCACATAATTTTTTCTTTTTATCTACAAGCTGAATAAATTGAAGAGCTTTAATAAATTAATAAATAATTATATTTTATTAAATGAATTACTTATTTACTCAAAAACAAGAAATTTGCTTGCTTTCATTTAAGAAAATATTAAGGTATTTTATGTATATGCTTTTTTTGTGTTTCTACTTATATTGACAAAATCTCCGAACGTGCAAAGCTTCATTCTAGCACGACTTTGCGGAAGCGAGTTATAATGTTTTTACGCCTAGGTTGATCATTCGGATCACTATGCGACGGTTCATCGATTGCTTTAAGACTTTGACATATTTTACGTACAAATTAAACTTTATTTCTTATACAAAATTTTTCTAAGTACCAACTACCCTTAACTAAACGAATTCTTCAATATTCTATAAGTATGTTACAATTTTTCTCGTTTTTAACTTTTTAATTTTGTAATCACAATTGAAGACTTAATGGCAAAACAACAGTGTTCCAACAGAAGTCTTAAATTTTACGCTACATTGACCTCGATTTGATAAAGCTCGTATTTTTTGTATTCACTATTTGGCAAATTTTCGTGTAGAAATCATGTTAACGAAAAATTGAGAACGCTTTCTTGTAAATTTGATACCAGCCCTTGGTACTTTTAGAACGACTTTAACCAAAAACGTGATATTAATTTATTTTCTTTAGTTTTTAACCAGCTTTTCAAACTTGATCAACCTACGATAACTCTTCCAAATTTTTAAATTGTTGTGAGCCAATTAAAAAATATTTTCCATTTTCCTAATGGATATCGTAAAAGTTTTTTTTAGTATTTTTTGTGCAATAAAATATTTAGCTGCAGATTTTTATAGCCAAACAAGGAATACCAAATACTTAAGACCACAAATAAAATAGAGGAGAGCAAAATGCATGTGTAAAAATATCGAGCAGTTGTTGTGTCATATCGCATAATTGCCTTTTGATGTTAACACTTTATGCTGTCGACACAAAAGAAAACAACAACAAAAGAACAACATTTCTATGAGTAGACGAAAAGCACACATTACAAGTGCAGCTAAATATAAAAATATTTTTTTTATTTATAGACTTGAACATTTAAACACTGTGTATTTTAGGCATAAATGGATATTTTAGCACCATATTTTTTCTTTTGCTTTGAATAGAAGTCAAATGAGAAGAGCAAAATTAGAAATGGTAAAAATAAAAAAGCTATAAATTAAAGGTTAATTTGTTTTTAATTTTAATAAGGGGGTGTCAAAAATATTTTTTTAATATTAAATGAAAAATATGGTGCGTTAAGGTATAAATTTGTTTTTGCGTCATGAGGACATTCATCATTGCAAATGTTAACATTTTTGAAGTATAATCGTTTCCAAGAATTGTTTCTTTTATACTTCTACAGCTAGAATTCTCTTGTTTTATTTATTTTTGTGGATTTCAAGCTTTTAATATAAAAACTGAAATTTTTAAGTTCAATATTTCAAGACGTCCCATCTGCTAATTTGTTTTTTAGTTTTATTTTTTAATGACACCTTAATTGATAATACAACCAGATAATAATCAATTGCATGGATCAAAAATTTGATATAGACCATTGTTTATATATACTGCCTTTTTATATATATAGACTTTTTATTTGGATAAAATTACCGTTATCGTCGAAACAGCTATATAAATAAAATCTAAAAAAATGAACTGCACCTCTGTTTCTTCTTATATTATTATAACAATGTTTTTTTATTTTATTCAAAATCTAGTAATAATGGATTTGTAAAAAAGATTTAATTTTTGTGGAAAATTTTTTAAGGGCTTTTTATAAAACATGGGTCATTACTTTAAAAGCTTTTCTATCGATTAAAAAAATCATTTTAGTTTTCTTAATATAGCATGAAGTGTGTGTGGTTGGTTCTATTAAAATGTCAAGAACAAAAAAGTAATAAAACAACGACTAGTCTGCAGTTTTTTATTCTTAATATTCTTTACAATGTTTTTTATTCTCCTAAAAAATATTTTTTTGGTTAATTTTAAAAGCCTTTTTAGAGTTTTGGTTTGGTGTTTTGAAGTAAAAAACTTTTAAGATTATTTATGATAAAAATTAGCACTTTTTGGGTCTACTTAAAATATCCAAATATTTGTTTTATTAAAGGAAAGTAAACATTGTTGTAGTGACATTCTCTTTAGAGTGGAGGGTGATATGTGGCAGCGATAGCATTGCTTTTATGTAAAAAAACACTTAAGGTAGAGATGCCTTTTTTATTTAGATTGGAGTATTTTGTTTTAATTAATTTTATTTTTTAAAAGAATTTAGAATTCTTTTTAAATGATTTGTCACGATAAAATTGTGAACATTTTAAATTTAAGTTCCCATGTCTTAGGCCTTAAATTTGTTGTTTGTTTTAACTAATATATTAGAAAACTAAAAAAATCATGTATTGCTCTGAACAAGATTCTAGAGATTTGTCTAAGCAATATTGTTTATTTTAGTAAAATACAATAAAATAAATTTAGTAATTAATATACATATATATATATATATATATATATAATAATAATTCAGGCAATACAGGCCTAACTATGCCAGCGAAAAAGGTAGAAAAGATTTTACTTACATATATGTTTATAACTACTGAAATGTATAAATAAAAATAATTGATAGTTATTTTGTTGTTGTTATTGTTTTGAGTCGGCGTTTTTATAAAACAGCAAAATATTAAATTTTAGGTATTAGCATGCAAATAAATTTGGCTTGAATTTTCTTACTCATCTTTTGCTTCGATGACCCAACACAATGCAGACACATTAGTATATCTTGGGCTGTGAACGTAAGTTATCTTTAAGAAACTCTGTGAAAACGTGTTGTTGTCAACAAAGCGATGGACAGGGATTTACTGTATTTTCTAAATAAATCCATACACTTGTTGTTCACAAAACTATCCACAGCTGTAGCAGTAGAGCATTGAGGGTTAAGTTTAATTGGGAACTCATAAGAAGCGTGAATAATTCTTAGCTTTTTTAATGATTTACACTTAATATTTTATCTGTTTAGAAAATAAAATCATTCATTTTAAAATAACATCTTAAAGCTCGCATTAATCGACCAAACAGTATGATTTGAATAGAAAATTTTTATATGCAGTGTAAAATTTTATATTGCCATAAAAAATCTTACCGATGCTTGCTAAAAAAAGTAATATTTGTAAAATATTCTTAACCATTAAACAAAAATTTCATCGACCAATAACTAAGGAAGAATCGAACAATCCTGCCTATTGCAAAACCATTTTAACCGACATCAAAAAAAAAGAAGGAGTTTATACAATTGGGCTGAATGTTGCTTTTTTATGTTTTTGCCTCCAGAACTCAGTCATTTCTGATCCGATTTTGTAAATTTTTGTAATATGATAGGTTATGCTTACAGATTGGTCCCGTTTTAAAAGCAGCTCATAATCTTAAAAATTAAAGGGTGTCCCCATACAACATACATATTTTTTACGTGTATTATGAATTGTAAAGGGCACTTCTGTAAAATTCAAAATGACTGCGTATTACTATAGCTCCCAATAACAAAAAGTTACACAAAAATAATTCTAAAAATTAAAGGGTGCCCCCATAATTGATGTAAATTTACTTATATGGGCCTATCTTTTGAACCGTTATATACAAACGCTTGCAAGTTGGACAGAATGTCGATTGCTATGACCGTTATAGTAACTAGTATTAATATTACAAATTATAAAATAAAGGGTGCGCCAACAGTTCATTAAATTTGATGATGATGTCCATACTTTTGAACAGTTGTAGACAAACACTTGAAATGTACAACGAACCTGTATTGCTAAGTCCGCTGTAACAAAAAGTATAACATTTGGATTTAGAAATTATTGGTTGTCCCATAATTACTGTAGATTTACTTATATAGGCCTATCTTTTGAACTGTTGTAGACAAAAATTTGTAAATTTGACGCAATGTCGATTGCTATGGCCGTTATAGTAACAGCTGACAATATTTAAAATTATAAATTAAAGGGTGGCCATTTGTTAAACAGTTCTTAACAGACGATTGAAATTTACAAAGAACCTGTATAACAACAAGAACTCCTCTATAACAAGTATAAAATTTGGATTTAGAAATAAACGGGTGTCCCAATAGTTGGTATAATATGGTGTATGTGGCCGGACTTTTGAACCGTTATAGACAGACAGCTGAAATTTACAAGGGACATGTTTTGCTAAGTCCGCTATAACAAGAAGCTTATAATTTGAATTTAGGGTGTTTCCAAAATTAATGTAGCTTGTTCTATATGGCCGTATTTTTTGAACCGTTGTATACAAAAACCTTAATTTTAGACAGAATGTTATTTGGTATAATAAAAAGTATTAAAATGTTATATTATAAATTAAACAGTAGATATAATCTGATGTATATGGGCAAACTGTTGAACCGTTATAGACAGACGGTTGAAATCTACACAGAACCTGATTGTTAATCTACTACAAGAGCAAGTATTTCATTTGAATTTGGAAATTAAAGGGTGACCCTATAGTTACTGTAATTTGACGTATATTGCCAAACTATTAAACAATTGAACTAGTATAAGGTTTGGAGATATAAAAGTGTCCCAATAGTTAATGTTATCTAATTTATGTGGCCATACACTTGAACTGTTATAGGCAGACAGATGAAATCTGTTTTGAAGTCGGTTTTTTTTCGTAACAATTATTCATTTTTAAATGAAAATATGAACTAACATAGGCGTTGTTATTAGTTAGGAATCAAGGAAATAATGTGTCACCCGAATGAACAAGTCACACTTCGACTTTTTTAAATCGAAAGTAATACATAAATGTTTTCAAAATTTGGAGAGTGTGAAATATTTATTATTTTCCAATTTAGGTAATATTTGTTCAATCTTTAACTTACCTCATAATTTTAAGATTTTGAAAAGAGAATACATTAATTTTACTCAAAATTGATTTTATATTAATTTTATGTAGTGGTAAACTTATTTTTTTAGTTTTCTTTACCTTTGTATCGTTTTCAGCTCTTATTTTAGGTAAAACCTAAAAAATGTCACATGAACCCAATTTGTTGGCGTCAAATAATATCTTATCTATGGCGTCACACAGCAACACAGAGACGTTAAAAGTACTCAGTGATGATGATTAAAAAATTAAAAGACAACAAAAAGAAAACCGCTTGTAGAATAAAATATCAAGTCATCCATTAGTTGTTTTCTTTAGGAACTTGTTCCATATGCATTTGAAAAACACTCGCAAGTTAAAATGCGGATGATTGGCTTAAGCATGAACTGGGTTTGTTACAGCTATTATTAATCTAGCTTGTGTAGATCAAATACAATTTACCATTGAAATAATATTTTTTTAAAGATTTGAGCCTTTAATATATCGATGTTTGAATTTTATCAAGGTGCATAACACCAGTTATTAAATTAAAATTATGTTTCAAAAATATTTATTATTACCTAAAACCCTTTCATAAACATAATTATTATAGAAACATTCGTCAAGCCTGTAGGGGAAAAGAGAAACAAATGAAATTTTATATGTCACATAATTTAAAGCTTTAAATAAATAGAGATCATGAATAAAATGGTTTAAAGTTCTTCAAAAAAAAAGTGAATAGTGGTCTATGGTTGATATATCAACTATTATGTAACGCCTGAGATGTTTTAAATAATTTCAAAGAAACTAAATGACAAGAATAATGAAATCTCTGCAAAAAGTTATAAAAGAAATTAAAAAAAAATAATAATTAATATCCTGTGTTACTTCATCATAAGGACATAACGTGCGGCTATACAGAAAATAAAATAAATAACCTGATAAAAATTGGATAGTTAAGTTAAGAAACAGAAAAAAATATTAAGAAACATGAACTGAAACGGGCGAAAAATATGTATGTAAACTACAATTACAGCCCATTACAATAAAAAATGTGTTTTATAGACGATTGTGTAAGTTATAATACTTTTTCGCTAATATATATTGATGCAAAAAAGGAATTTTAATTTACAAACTTGAGTTCAGACTGGTAAAAGTGAGCTGACCAATAGTTGATGCATAGCAGAGGATTTATTTGTAATCTAATATCACTTCGCTACAAAACATTTTAAAATCAATGATTTCAAAACGATTTAATAGTTCTTCAGCTTTTGAACATAAACTAGTTTTACACTTAATAAATCTTTATGCCAGTTAGTACACTTAATAACCTGACTCAATAGCCTGCCACTTTTAACACTTTCAATTGTGCCTGTGGCATTTCAGCTGGATCGCATTTCACATTTTTCAGGTGTCACTGATAAGAGATCTTAATACTTTAAAATCTACCAGCGCTGAGTACTTAAGTGTATAAATGTACGACGGCGGTAAAAGTTCAAGTTTTATCATTTCTTCCTTAATTTATATACCTGTGTATTTATACAGATAATATTCATATAAACATAAAAAGATATCACAACAAAAAATTTATAAAAGCAAAAATTAAACAAAACTCAGTGTGGTCTGTTTTTATATATGGTTTTTTTATTTCAAGCCCTGTTTGCTGGACTTCATTCATATCAATATAAACACACTCATGCCTTAAAGATTATAACTTAAACCTTAACAGGTACCTAAGGATTTAAATTTTTTTATATTGTTATAGTTGGGATATAACATGAATATAATCGTTACACAAAAAAACTCAACTTATAACATACTTAAGTTTATTTGTAAAATTGTAACGTTTTTACAAAAGTTGTAATACATTTTTAAAGTAAATGTTAAAATTAATTAAATTATTGAAATTATTTATATAAAGCATTAAGTGAATGTTATTAGAGTTCATGTAGGTATATAGTTCAAAGTTTAAAGGATTTTAATAATGTTTTACAAAATTTTCTAAATGCAAAAGTGTTAAAAAAGTAAATACTAGAGAATAACGACTGGAATAGCAAGCGACTCAAGTTTTTA
This sequence comes from Gymnosoma rotundatum, assembly GCA_916610165.2. NCBI lineage: Eukaryota > Metazoa > Arthropoda > Insecta > Diptera > Tachinidae > Gymnosoma > Gymnosoma rotundatum. The sequence goes on along the minus strand of OU744337.1, from coordinate 119,074,724 downwards.
AACAATTTTTATTTTTATCACTAATGACTTTCCATTTGAAATTGAAAGACATGTGTTATATTCCAGTTGATGTTCCAAATTTATATTTTCATGGAACACAAGTGCTGAATACCCGACATCTGTGACCTAAAAAGAAAAGAGAAAATAAATGGCATTTAATTAAGAAAGCATTTGAAACTTCTAGTGTAGTTTCTTTAAATTAATTTCTGCAAACTGTTTATTTAAGAAAAATAAATATTGTCTTAAACTAAATATAATTAATAGCAGCATCAGCACACACAGAAAAAAGATTGGTAAAAATTCGATTCATATGTTTAAAATTTATTTACAAGTACAACAATTGGTGTTTACTAATAATAAATTATAATATTGATTTATTTTTTATATTAAAATCCAACAAATGCTATTTTTCACTAAATGTTGGTTGTAACACCGCTTGATATAGTAAACCTGACCAATTTGTGTCTTTACTAAAATCTATTCTGTTAAATGCATAATGCAACCAAACTTTTTCAGCACATTATTGAAACCAAATTGTGTTAGAATGATAAAAATCGATTGTGTCTTCTGAAATGGGAAAATTTCTGACATAATAAAAAAAATTGATATAAATTATACAAAAGTGGTAAAAAGTTTTTCAATATTGTTGAATGGTAAGTTCAAAATTATCTCACAAATGCGTTTGTAAATACAAATAATTTTAATATGTTTAATACACTTCGCAGCGGCAAAACGTACGATAGCTCTGTGGAAAAGGAGGAATCATGATGTAAAGCAAGGACTGAATTCAATGGTTCGAATCATGAAATTAATGAAGTATAACCTTATTCTTCTAATATATTTTTTAATTCACAATAATATTTTATAGTCACTTTAGAATCATATTTTTAAACAGCTGTGAGTGCCATATTCGCTCAGTTATTACAACCGAATTCAAGATAATACACACAGCCGACAAAATTCGATTGGCAACAAATTCGGTTCTCATAACGTGCAGAGAAAATTACATTAAGTAACTTACTCAGGAAATATCTGTCTTAAGTTTAATTTGTTAAAAATTTTTAAAAGAAAATGAAAAAAAAATCAGAGGCATTTTTCATTTGTCTCTATTTACTTCAGAATTAGTTTTTCATTGGTACTCGGAAGATTTACTTTTTACAATTTTTCTAATAAAAACTGAATTTTTTAACCATTACTATTAATTTCCACAAACAAATATATTAAAGGGGAACAATAAATTCTTATTTTAAAGAAACTTTTCATGAAAACGTTAAACACTTCGGAATAACATACATACAATGTTTAACAATGTATGAAGGGACAAATTGTTAAAGTTTTGAAATTTGAAAAAAAAATAATAATAAAAATTTTAATGAAAAATTTAACTGGTTTGCAAAAGGTTGCAGTGTATTTTGATTTTAGGCGAATAAGAAATGAGTTGCAATTCGTTTTCAATTTAAATAAATTTTGGAATGAAATGCAAGCCGTTTCCAATACAAATGAGTTTATTTAAGGGAGTGCAAATACTTTTCACTTTGTCTATGATTTTTTCGTTGTTCTCTTTATTAATCGTTATATATATTTGTTCTGCCGTTTTGCTAACTGTCGATTATGTAACGAATGCAGGTATACTGCTCGTAGGAATTCCATTGTAAGCCTGGCTGTACTCGATTTGGCACCGTCTTGCTGCTACCACATGTTAAACAAGCCCAAAGCATGAAATTGTGTTACTAAAAAATTTTAAATTATATCAGTATATCGCTCCTTATTTACAGTTATCTTACCCTGTTACTATGTTTTCATTTTCAAAGAAGTTTTTTTGTAAGAGTAATATTTCTTTCGTTTATATTTTAAGTTATATTTGCTTATTTGAAGACAACATAAAAAGTTAAGGTTTTATATTTACTTTGACTTTAGTAAATAAATATGAAAATGAAGGTTGTTTTTGACACATTCCTTAATCCCTTTGTTTATATATTTTTTCTGGATTATTAATCACTAAGGTTATTGGCTTAAGCATTGTGAGTTTTCCAAAGTTTTGCCTGTTTATCTTTTATTTATAACTTAATCGAATTAATTGTAATCTGGAAAACCTTGTTTTGCTCTAGCATAAATTTGTTAATAGATATTTTCAGAGTATAGTCATTAAGAGCAGCAGAAACCATACATGTGTCCTCTTGAAGGTGCAAATAATTAAAAACAAAAGCTTTAAGTCTGAACTCATTTCGTTGGATAATTTATTGAAACATTACTCACATTTATTAAATGAAAGAGTGATAAAACTTAAAGTAAGCTTCAAACAAATATTCATTAAAATAAGAATTATTAAAATTTTTTCTGTGCAACGGATCAGAATTTCCAAAATTGTACTAAAAAATAGAATAAAAAATTATTATTTTTGTATTTTTCTATTAATATATTTCAGTTATTAAGAATTAATTTTAGTAATTTATTGTCAAAATTTTCCATCCGTTGTTATTGTCAGATAAAGATCAAATCAAAAAATTCAATTACAGTTAGAATTTAAAATTTCAGCCTACTAGAAAATACGTATCATCAAGAAAATTGTACTTTCCCAAAAAGCGCAAATATTGACAAAAATCTAAATACTTTAAAATGAAAAAAAAACAGAAGTTTCTAGATAAATAAAATTTTTTCTGTAGAATTCGGAAATAAATAAAGTAAATGAAAAAATTTCAATAATAAGTGCAGTTTTTACAAAATAATCCAAAAAATGTAATTTGGTAGGAAAACCGTTAAATTATAAACTTTCTCATGAGCTGTATCAATTTGAAAAATATCTTGCTCTTTGATAAGAAAATTTCCCTATTTCCCATGAACAAGTAAACGAAATTGCGCATTCAGCCATTCAAAAAATTTTTTGCTACTCATATACGTCACAATAGAACGAAAATGAGTGTTGTTATAAAAAGTGTAGGAGATTTTTGGCGCAAAACTGGAAAAATTTGCATAACTTCTAAACGGGTGAATCGAATTGAACAAAATTTTAAATGGGAAGAAAAAAGATATAGTCGATTAAAAATCTTGTGTTTGGGCTACCAATGTTTTAAATTTTGGCTTATATAAAAATTCTCATCAAAAATTATTTATTTCGGAAGTTATTTCATTACTTACTATAAATTAATCTTTTTATAAAGGAAATATATAATAATTCTTTATGACCTTAATGCTAAATAACTGAAGGTAAAATTAATTTGTTTTCAAAATGAAATTAACACCAAAATGTTTAAAAAAAGTAATTTTTTATTTTATATAATTTTCTTTTAGTTTAATCTTTTACAAAATCTTATTTAATGAGAAAACCGTCTTATTTATTTTTTTTAATATTTCGTTCAGTTTTTCAATGTGTATCATAGTTTAAGGTGTCGGCTTTATTAGTCTGCCCTTAGATATATGATAAACCCACGAATTCGTTGGAACTTCCTCGTTTTGTGCCACTGCAATATCTGGGATATAATTTTAAAGTTTGTGACAAATATAGCATGCGAAGTTTTCGAGACCGTCATACTCTAATTCGGTTAAATCTTTTTTATTTTTAATAAATTTTTACCGTTTTTACTTTAATTCTGTTGCACTTTCCATACACAAATGAAGTTTGCTTACAAAAAATATTCTATGCCTACGTCACTCATAAGAGAGAGAGAACGCTGTACAGCAAACTAACGGACCTGTGCAATGCGCAATCTTGTTTTCTTGATTCATGTCTATTTCCCTATTTTCTATTATCCCGAATTAGTAATTAAATTACCGATACTGATTATTGAGAGTGAAATCACATCTCGACGGCCATTTCGCTACCGCTTTCTTAGCTCTTCAGGAAACTTTTCACAAACAATTTTAATAAACTAAAGATTTTTGTCCAAATAATAAAGTAAAGACAAAAATCAAAGTTTAAGCAAAAAATACAATAACCAACAATGATTCCATTTTTCTTTCTCCACTGTAAACGGCTGACTCATTTCGTGTTTTTTATACAGTTAAAAGGTAATGAAAAATAAAATATCAAAAACACTGCGATAATTTATTTCTTCGCAAATAATTAATTAAATTAAACGAAAGTAAGCAACGGGAATTTTCTTTTAAATTATTTAACTTAAAAAAAGAAGAAGAAGAGCTAAGTAAGCGGTAGCGAAATGGCTATCGAGACGTGCTTAAACCCTCAATAATGCTTGTCAGTAATTTAATTATTACAGATAATAGAAAATAGCACGAAAAAAAGATTTTTTTTAAGTTAATTAATTAAAAAAAAAACTAATAGTTATTTAAAATACAAAGTATAGATTAAAATGTGCAAAAGTAATTGCTGTTTAACAAATTAATACATTTAAAAATATAGATATTTTTTTCTTTACAATACTCATGCTCAGTATAAAGTATTAAGCTTATCTGTATTTATCTGAGCAACAAACCCATTAATGTGTAAAAACCGTACTCTTTTTTAAGCAACACCAACATTAATAACCATTGTGTCGAGTGAAAAACGTTAAATTTTGACAAAACAATAAAAAAACATAATTGATAAAATTAAAAGCTATAAACTATTTTTTTAAATTCGTTTCAGAAAAAACAAAATTAATCCTTGGGGACTTACAATTGAAAACGAATATAAGTTGTCGCTTTTTTGTTTCTCAAAAGATTTTATTTAACATTATTGTCCTCTTCAGTGACATTACAAACAAAACATGTTCCAATGACTTTGTTCGTTCTGGCTATTTTGTATCATCCGGTGTAGTGTTGTTATAAACAAGTCAGTGGATAGTGTGGATTAAATGATTCCCCATGGTCTTATCGATGATGATTTCGATGATCTTTTGCTGCAAGACATAAAAATTTAAACATAAAAAACTTCTATTTTTCTTTTTCACCATTGTCAGCAATGGCATAAAAGACACAAAAAAGGAAGATCATCCTTGTTTACAATATGGAAAGTAAATATTTTTTTTCTTTTGTTAAAAAAGAAAACTGAAATGAAAATAGTTACAGATAATATGCGTATCTTTTCAATTTTACAATTTATTCCAGCATTATGTGCATTTGCGAGGGATTCTTTTGTAAGATTTTATATTTCTTCTTCTGTAGCATTACAATGTTAAATTTTTTTGCCGTCTTTCTTTTCATTTGCACTGGGGATTAGTTTCTTTTAAAAATTTTGTATTAAAAAATCTTATGGATAAATGAGAAAATAGTATTTCAGACTGGTCACAATAATAGTTTAATGAGAAGTTATTGTTCGTAATAAAACTACTTAAAAGAAAATGATCTATTAAGATTTTTAACCAAATAGTAAAACTGTTTGCGACCATGACAAATACATGCATGTGATGCCTGATTATAATCTATTATCAATGTTACATTTATGTTATTTCAGAGAGGTTGGCATACTCAAGAGGTTGCACAATGTTTTGTGATTGTAATTTCTTTAATGAAAACTAAACCGCAGAAAAAATGTCCTTTTACTGCAATAACAAAAAAAAAAATATATATATATTAGCAGATTAAAAAAAAACAAGTAAAAGTGCTATATTCGGCTATGCCAAATCCTATATGTAAATCTAGTTTAGTGAAAAAACTCCAATCAAAGAAGTAAATATTGGGGTGACAGGGAATTAAAAAACAAGAAAAAATTGAGTACTATAAATAGTACATAATTTTACATAAAAATGTCATCGGCTCTTAATGGGTTAAGCATTTTAAAAAACTCTTAGTATTTCCTTAAAGATTTCTTCGAAGGCTTTTAAGTGATACCCACATTAATATTTAAAATTTTTTTTAAATTTCAGAGGCCCGTAACTCGGAAAATATGGGCGACTGCCAATTTTTTCACTTGTTTTTAATTATTTTTTATTTTTTCGTCCGGTATACTTGCTTTTTTTAAATGGAGTTACTTTATTGCTCCAAATAATGTGGAAAAATTAGAGGTAGTCGTTGTATTTCGCCCACTGCATCTTAGGACATATACCGATCTTGCTGATTTTCAATAGCACCTTCTTCGACACTATGTGTGAAAGATTGGCACATTTAAATTTGGCAAAGGCAACTTTGAGTTCAACACTAACACGGACGGACATCGCTCTATCGACTTCGCTATGCATAAGAAGTTAGTATATATATTTATGAGGTCGGAAATAGATATTGTAGAAATTACGAATGCAATAACTAACTTAGTTATACTCTTTTTCCTTTTTTTGTGGTGAAAGGTGTAAAAATACAATTAAGAAGCTGCTGTTACGAGTATCATTCTTTTTTGAAAAAATAACAAAATTGATCGCCTACTGATTTACATATATAGAAAAAGAAACTTACCCCAAGCAGGAACAATAAAGCGATAAGTATCAATAACAATACTATTTCACTAAATATGTTAAATGCCACAAGTTGCATCCACTTAATCATCGAATATTAACTCGTTACTTAACACTTTGCTTTTAGTCCAAAATGACAATGATTTCAAGGTGGCTGCCGTAAGTTTGGTTGCTCTTGTTTTGTGTAGGGAGGTTGTTTGTGGGCACATTAAAAATAAGCAATAAACTTCTTATTATATTTTTTGTCATCTGGGGTTATATCTTTAAAAGTCAAAATACATTTTTCTGAAAAATGCATTAAAATTTCTTTATAAAGAGCGAAGGTTGTTGAACTTTGTTTCCGCTGTTCTATACATACACTCTTATGTAGATTTATTTGTAAATCGAATATTTAAGTGCATTTGTACCATGTTAAAAATCTAAGCATTTGTCGTCTCAAACGCACTCAAATTAGTGTTTGGTTTTTGCTTCCATTTGTTTTAATATTTTATAAATGTGACATTTGCAGCAGAATATTAATTATTTTCTAGTTTATCATATAGTTGTATTAGGAATACTATTGAGAAAGGTTTTAAATAGTTTTACTTATCAATGGTCTTTTAGTTATTAATAAATATCCACCCTGGCTATTTGTAAAACTTTCTTACTTTTTACAATTTATTTATGGGATACAAAACGCTAAGTTTAATTAACTTTAAAAAAAATTATGATAAAGCGGCATAAAATGTAATTGTGTTTTTTGAAAGAAATTAAAACAAACTGTTGTGGTTTTTGATGTTCTCATATAACATGATTTCATTATTTTTGAATTATATTTAGCTACAACTTAATTTTAAATTGCAGTACTTGGAATTTCGATATTTTTAAATTTTAATGTTAATAACACTGTACGACACACAAAAAAATTACAAGGTCCGGGCTATAAATTCTGATAGAGGAGACAAAAAAAAGATATACGTGTATCGGCGTTTTTAAAGTTTACATCTGGATTTCATTTGAGAGGGGGTTAAAGTTTCCCAGCTCTGGCACATTCTTATTGTTAAACGGCATAAGAAACCATGTGACCCTTACATTTTAGGTAAAAAATATGTTCAGCAGATTTATGTGAAATGTTACGGAGAACATTTTTGTAGAAATGTTAACCCTCTAACTCCTCAAGATATGGGTCTTTTTTGTCCTTCTTTTAAGAAATAGCAAAAAACAACATTAAAACAGGGTTTTAGAGGGTTAAAATGTTCCACAAAAATGTTACCCGTTAAATTTTACTATACGTCCCTGAATACACCAAAAAGGAAAATTCAACCATTAAGTCAGAAATAAGACCCAACAAAAGACAGCTTAGGGTTAATTTCGCATTTATTAAGAATTTTGTTTTAAATCAAATTTGGATAGCATTAATTACATTTTTTTTATTTATTTTATTTATTTTTAGCTCTAGGCAATTCCATTTCATTATCATACAATGTCCAGCATATTTCAGCGATAAGCGAATGAATGCTTTTACCTTTATAGCGTTCTTCAATGAGTGCGCATGTCTGATGAAATTTTTCACCATGCTCATCAGATTCTGTTGAAAACTGGTTCTCAAAGTAATGCATATGGGAATTTAAAAAATGAATTTTTGTTGACATATGAACGCAATAAAAGGTTCCTGTTTCAGCGATTGTTCCATCAACATAATGACTAGGACTTCGAAGTTGTTGCACAGGTACTGGGAGTTCGTCAGAATGCGGAAATGGCAGCATGGCTGATGGCACAGTTTTGTATACAAAACTCTTTCGCCTATATCTATTCAATTTTAATATGGCACACGTAGCACGTAGCGTCATTATGTTCACCTTTATCTAACCACCGCATAGAATACCAAACTGCATTGAATTTCGTTGACCTTCAGCGAGAGTTCAAAAATAAAACTATAGTTTTAGAACAAAAAAAAAATTTTATTACCTTTGGACCACAAAATTAAGCCATTATAACAAATAAAAAATAAGAAAAAAAACATCAAGTGAAAAAATTGGAGCACGCCCATATCTGCCGAGGTACGGAGCTTAGAATTTTTCCAATTTTTTTAAATATCATATTAAAGCTTTTGAAAAGATCTTTAAGGAAATAGCATTAAGAGTTGATGAAATTTTTATGTAAAATAATATATATGAAGTACCAATTTTTTTTTTAATTCTCTGTCACCCCAATATTTGCTTTTTTATTGGAATTACTTCATTGAACTAGATTTACATATACTATATGGTGAAGGGTATATAAGATTCGGCATAGCCGAATATAGCGCTCTTACTTGTTATTTACAATCTTTAAGAGGAGAAATAATTTAAAAAAAATTGGAAAAATTCTAAGCTCCGTACCTCGGCAGATATGGGCGAGCTCCAATTTTTTCACTTGATGTTTTTTTCTTATTTTTTATTTGTTATAATGGCTTAATTTTGTGGTCCAAAGGTAATAAAATTTTTTTTTTTCTAAAACTATAGTTTTATTTTTGAACTCTCGCTGAAGGTCAACGAAATTCAATGCAGTTTGGTATTCTATGCGGTGGTTAGATAAAGGTGAACATAATGACGCTACGTGCTACGTGTGCCATATTAAAATTGAATAGATATAGGCGAAAGAGTTTTGTATACAAAACTGTGCCATCAGCCATGCTGCCATTTCCGCATTCTGACGAACTCCCAGTACCTGTGCTACAACTTCGAAGTCCTAGTCATTATGTTGATGGAACAATCGCTGAAACAGGAACCTTTTATTGCGTTCATATGTCAACAAAAATTCATTTTTTAAATTCCCATATGCATTACTTTGAGAACCAGTTTTCAACAGAATCTGATGAGCATGGTGAAAAATTTCATCAGACATGCGCACTCATTGAAGAACGCTATAAAGGTAAAAGCATTCATTCGCTTATCGCTGAAATATGCTGGACATTGTATGATAATGAAATGGAATTGCCTAGAGCTAAAAAAAAAATGTAATTAATGCTATCCAAATTTGATTTAAAACAAAATTCTTAATAAATGCGAAATTAACCCTAAGCTGTCTTTTGTTGGGTCTTATTTCTGACTTAATGGTTGAATTTTCCTTTTTGGTGTATTCAGGGACTTATAGTAAAATTTAACGGGTAACATTTTTGTGGAACATTTTAACCCTCTAAAACCCTGTTTTAATGTTGTTTTTTGCTATTTCTTAAAAGAAGGACAAAAAAGACCCATATCTTGAGGAGTTAGAGGGTTAACATTTCTACAAAAATGTTCTCCGTAACATTTTACATAAATCTGCTGAACATATTTTTTACCTAAAATGTAAGGGTCACATGGTTTCTTATGCCGTTTAACAATAAGAATGTGCCAGAGCTGGGGAACTTTAACCCCCTCTCAAATGAAATCCAGATGTAAACTTTCAAAACGCCGATACACGTATATCTTTTTTTTGTCTCCTCTATCAGAATTTATAGGCCGGATCTTGTAATTTTTGAAAAAATTTGATTTTGTTGTACAGTGTAATTAGTTTAAAAAGTTATTTGTATACAATTTAGACCCAATGTGCAAAAAAACATAAAGTAATATATTAATAAATTTTGCATTTAAGTAATTAAAAATATTTTTGTTTGTACAAATATGTAAATTCATTCTTGCCTTTCTTACTTAACAGGGGTGTTGATAATGGCAACAGGCGGTCGTATAATCTTTAAAGTTATCGCTTGTATAAGATCAATAAATAATTTAAATAAAAATTTGTTTTGTTCTTTCTAGTGTTTATATTTTAAGACATAGATATGTAATATTGTTATATTTCGTATTTGTGAAACTATAGTGGCTTTGAGAAGCATGAAAAATATAAAAACCCTGAAGTTGAAAAATATTTTACACAAATGAATTTTTCTCAATAACTTTAAATATACGATAATGTTTATTGCATGAACAACAAAATGAAGAAAGGTTCTGAATGCAGAGTTTTACTTTTGTTAAACTCTTTTTATGAGATTTTAAATAGACAACAAAGTCAATCAATTGAATAAAAGAATTTAAAAGTCATTATGAAGTAGACTACACAATGTTAAAGATTAAAAAAAGCAATTTTTAACACATTTTCTTTTATTAATAGCCCAGTAAAAAGAGTGGAGAAAAAGATGTAATGAAAACGCCACATCAATACTAACGAAGTGATGCAAATTCGGGTGAAAAACCTATGAATTTTACATTGGCCTGTCATTGAAGGCATGTTGTTCATTTTTAACAAAATTGTACTACTTTTAAATCGATTCTAAATGCTAAAAAGTTCCTATGATGAGAATTTATTTTTAAGTAATTAAATTGCGTTACATTTTATGTAGTTTTTAGAATATATATTTATTGCTATTTTTAGAGCATCTCTTAATTTAGAGGTTGACGATTTTTAATTCGAGTTCTTATCATACGTTCTATTTAACAAATAAATTAAAATTTTACCATTAAGAACAAAATAAGATTAAAATTCTTTAGAAACCTACATTCGTATTAAAACTTTCATTTTTTCGATAAGCACGTTACTAAATTAATTAAATAAATTGGTACTTTTTGTAATACACCCGAAATAATATTTAAGAAACTAGGGGTAGTTTATGACAACCTGTTTGTTATGACTGCCATTAAAATTGTATTATAGTCTACTTGGACATACTGTCACAAAGGCCTTATTTTTATCCGCGACTTTCTACAATAGTTCTTATTGAAGAACTCTAAAATAAAATTTTAAAACAAAACAAATTCTAAAATGCGTCCTTTAATTCGTTTATAGATTTAATGGGAAACGCTTTTATGTGTTTCGGATTTTTGCCTTTCAAAAAAAATTATTGATTGTGTCACTATTTTCACTTGAAACTTCTAGCACCAATTTCGATGAAGGATGTAGCGATCCAGAAAATGCAGCATTGCATTCTGCTGGCGTCTAGTTTTTCTTGTTTTCTTTGGAAAACGTCCGCATAGATTTGTAAAATAATTTTTCTTTCTAAAAAAAGCATTTTAGACGTTAAAACAAATGGATTTAAGCCAAAATCAATTTCGATTCATTAATAATAATAATGTTTTGTCACTTTAAAACGAGATCGCCAACTTCATGTTGAACTTTTGTTCATTTTGTTTTGCTATGAATGATCTGAACTTAAGTTTTATTTAAAATTCTTGTAGTTATGCAAGGAAAAATGTAAATCTAAGAAGTAGTTCAACATGTTATTTAAAAAACTATTTTAAAAATAACTTACAAAATCTAGAAAAGGTGTATTGCATTTTTGGATGTAAATAAGATGCCGTTCGCTAAGAATGACATACTTTATTTTTTACTGGGAGAGAAAAGAATAAAGTGCCAGCAACTCAGTTAAATAAAGCGATATCTAGCTAAAGATTTTGATAGTGATAAAAGCTTTGTTTAGTTAGCTGAGACTTAATAAAAATCCCTTTATAGCTAAAGATTTAAGGAACAAAAACAAAAATTAATTCATTGAAAATAAGTTATGCTACAAAAATTTAGATTCTAGTAATATTTACTTTATTATTTAAGGATAAAACTTTATTCCGTACCTAATATTAACAACACTACTTTTTTAGAGTTCAACATCATCTTCGAAAAGGTATAAAAAATTCAAAATTATGTTTTTTGATAACTTAACAATTGCATTTGCTACACCCAGTATTCGAATTAATTAAAATAAATAATTTTTTTTTCTACTTTTGATGAGGGTTTGTTATTTGTAATTGTAAAAATACTGATGATTCACCTTAAGTATCTAACAGCGCGGGAGTATTATGGCTATATTTTTTTTATTTGTAAAACTTTGTGTTTTGTTCTTGTTTTTGTGAGCAGTTAAAAGAGTTATTTAAACGTTTATTTCAGCTGTTTGAAATAGTTAATTAAATACACGTTATTCTAGATAGCAGACGAAGGAAAATGTATATTGTAGTTGCTTTTCTGAAACTGTTACTTTTTTTATCCAATAAGTGTGGAACTTAATCAAAAAGTTTTCGTTTGAGATCTCTATGGTTATTGCTATTGTAAAAAAATGAAATTTTTCCAGTTAACTATTAACTGCCATATTCATTTTATATTAAAATAGATTTGAAATATGTTTTAAGACACAATTGTGTAAAAAATTTGTCAAAAAACAAATTTCAAAGTTATTTTATTTTTTATGAATACAGCAGTTAGAATATTGTTTGAAAAATATTGTAGACATAAGGACGTTTAGAAAGGTTCGATTTATCAGCTTGGTGTACTAGTACAACACTGGCAGCAAAAAGTTTTTTAAGAAATGTACCTGCTACATTTTTAATGCTGTTGTATGTTTGTAAGAAATTCAAATTCTGCCTCGTTCCAGCCAAAACTTTGTTTATTAAAAACATGTAGATGCATTAAATATTACATAATTCTTCCATAACAATTATTTAACAAGTCTTTTTAATTTAAAGTCAAGAGTATAAAGAAATTATGCAATTTTCGTGAGCAGAAAATATAACAAGAACTTTAAATTTCCATGGTCTTCTTCTAAGATAAGAGGTTAAAATGTTTTCTTCAACTTGATAAACATAACTAAAATTTTTTTTCATGTACTATAAAGGAGCACCAGCAGCTAAAATCAAATTTAACACTACAGTGATTTTAATGGCGTAATATAAGAATTATCATTAAAGTAGCAGTAGAGAAAAAACTCAAATACAAAAAAAAAAAAAGGCGTCAACTTTCACAAAAAAGTGTAATAGTTTGTTTTATAATGTTAAGTAATAACGTCTTCATACTTGAGAGTTAACATTATAAATAAATTTCAAACAATGTTTCGCTGCTGTGGCCAAAATACAAAAAAATTAATGAAAGAGATTATTTATGATAAGACATTAATTTTAACACCTTGAAATCTTTAAACAACGAAAGAAAAAATTGATAATAATTTTGAATGAGTTTAGTGTCATTTGCAATAAATTAGTGATTATAAATATAAGTAATATTTTGTGGCATAAAATAAAGATTTTCCCAAAATGTTTGAAAAAAGTGAATTTGCTGGCATAGGAATGTTGAAAAAAAACTCGTATTATATAAATATATAATAAAGAACATTTGCCGTCTAATGAATGCTAATATTTTCAGATTTTAAACCATATATTTACCATAATTGATTGTTTTGAAAATTGCAAGAAATTACACTGTTTATTGCAGATTTGATATGGCAGATCTTTTTCCCATAGCTCAACGAAATTTACGCTGGTACTCAATATCGCAACATGACAGTTTCACTTATTTTACAGTCTACGATGCAAAGTTAATGAGTGCAACGAATTATTCCTTCTCAAGTCATCGCTTCTTTAGTGACGATAAATAGCTGCAATTGCTTCTTTGTATATAGTTATTTGAGGCCACAAGTCTTTACCACTAGCTCACAGTCTACTCACAATATTTGGTAAGAAAAAGTACCACCTGTCTGTCAGCCTTATTGTAGGAGGCGGTTTTTTTTTTAACTTGCTGTTTCGTTTCAAATCCAAATTTGCGTAGATTACAATTCTACATAAAAACAAGTGGGAGTACTATATTGAACTGTATCTATTCTCATATATTTTTTACTCTAGAGAAATTGTACAATTTTTATTTTCAAAAAACCCCCTAGCCGCCCTACAGCTGTTTCTGTTATTCCAAGTGACAACTTGATAAAAGCATTAGCAATATGGTAAATCGACAGCCTCTGAAATTTGGCCCCTCCGCGGGTCTGCTTCACCTACTAAATTCTATAAGCACCTGCAGCTTCCTGTAGCTGGTCTGCATTGCCATAAGTCCCTCTTGTGTCCTTGTGTTTCTCCACTTTTGCATTGAACGATTGCAAGACCTATTTGGCCTTTCGGGATCCTCTGAAACTTTACTGACCACCCCATTAATTTTGCAAAACGTTGGCCCACCCAACATTTTCGATACCTTTATTGCGTATTATTTAGAAATTTTTTTAGATAACAATGTTTTTTGTAGAAAAAAACTAAATTTCATGGAAATTTGCTAAATAGAAACTAAAAAATTGAAATAATAAATACATATGTATGTTATTTATGATTTGTTAAAAGAAACAACAAATAATCAATAAAGCAAAAACGTTTAATATAAATTATAGTTTTATTAAATCAATAAAAATTTAACATATAAATTCAGATCTGATTAATAAAATAATATAAAATAATAATTTTACAATTTTATTCTATCTCTAATGTGCTGAACGCTTCATCCTCAAGTCATTCGTCAACGGCTTCTTCCTTGGAATGGCTGTGGTTATATTCTTAATAAGCTTTTTTTAAAACCGATGACTTAAATATGAAGAAAAATAAAATTAAACTAGAATACAGCCTTTGATGCATACTGCCTGCGTCTACATTGTCTGATTGAAATTCTAAGTTTATTTTATTTATTTCATGGGTATATGGCTATGACATTGAAACCAAAGCCTATTCATCCCAATGGAAGTGTCCAGAAGTAATAGTAAAAAATCGAAGAGCACACCAAAACACGACTAACCTTTTTACCTGTCAAAAATAAGCTGACAATCTAAAATGGCTAATATTGCCAACATATATAACAGACATATGTACCAACATAACAGCAAAAAAATTTAACATACGTAACTCATGAAGTTTGTAAATAATGGTTTTTTATCAGACCAGTAAAAAAAAATAAACACAAAAAAGATAACATGATTTAATTACGTAAGTGGATGTCAAGTAAAAAATTATAAGAGAGGAAATAAATTCAAGCACACACTTTACATTGGACAGCTTTACATGTTTACACAAACATCCTATGATTTAAAAGCCACAAAAAAAAATGTTTGCAAAAAAAACCAACAATTTTATTATACAACAAATTGTACACAGAAAGATTCGTAGTCGAAATTTAAAGAAGTTATTAAATCGAAAAACCGATAGTCGATAGTAATTTTCAAAGGCAGCAACTGTTTTAACAAAAAAAAACTAAAAAATTGCAACAATATACTATTTTGAAAGACGTGAGCTAATTTTACAACAAGATGTTGGTTGCACTTTTATGCATGGCTTCTAATACCTAAACATTTTTAAATCTCTAACACCTACCAATAATTTGTATTGGCTTCGTCGCCTACTAAATTCTTCCTCAACTCTATGTCTGAATTTTATAACACTGACGTTAATGCTCTAATCTATTTTTTTATTTTTTCTTATGTTGTTCTTGTTGAAAAAGAAATTCATCATATCTTAGGAATTATCTGTTGACCTTATTATACATTGAAATTCACTGCTCTAAACAAAATTTCACATACACATACAAAATGTCTCTAAGGTATGTAGTTAAAAAGGTTTTTATTTTCCAGCTCTCACTTACAAGTAACCCAACATCTATTGTAATACTTTGTTATTGTTAAAATTGTTTCCAAGTGTTCTTACTTCAAAAAATAAAAAAATAAATAACAAACGTATTATTAAGTAGTTGCCATAAAAACTACAATAACACATATTCATCTATGAATAGTACCTTTGTATTAACCATAGTCAATTGTAAAAACTTTTTACAGCAAAAAAAAAAAAAAAATTGTTTATATTTTCTTTATAAATCTAACTAGAGCATAACAAAGTTTTAGAATTGGAGTCAAGTTTCTTTAAGTTAAGAGGCATAAGAGCAGCAGTTTGAATGCTGATATTAATTTCTTACGGCTGTCTGGTAACCCACATTGTAATAAGACGACTTTCTGTTACTATTTTTTGGAAACTATGAATTTTTATGTATCTTTGTAAAAACTGCAAATAATAGCGAAAAAAATTTAAATTACCTGTTAAGCCAAAAAAATTTATTATTTTAAGGAAATTTTTAGAAGGAAAAAATTTATACTGTAGCAATAATATTCAGAGTATAAGTATCTTCACACAGTTTTTCATACACTCAACACTTCATGATATCGTTTAAAAAATTAAATACATTACACATCTTAAAATTTTTTTAATTAACTTTATTAAATTACATCTCATGCATTTTTAAGATTTTATTGAAGATCTACGTTTTGTCAATTTCAATGTCTTAAGCTTAAAGTAAAAAAAAAATATTATTCTGCTTTAACTTTTATGATTTTTTTTTTTGCTTGAAAAAATTAGCAACGATAATTAAAGTTTAATATTTAGTTTTGATTGTCAGTGAGCTTCATATTAAAGATTAGGTGATTTCTTCTTACTTTTCCAGATATCAATTCAAATCAGAATGAAAAATGTGATTTCAATAATATACATTTCCCACCCCAGTAAGTTTATTTATTTTGAGTTCTAATGTATAGCGAAGTTGATTGAACGATATCCGCATTTCCGTCTTTCCATCCGTATTCGGGTTAAAATCCACTTTGCCAAGGCGCTAGATGACCAGAAAAATTTTCGAAAATTTTTCTATTAAAAATCGGCGAGATCGGCCCTGTTCTTTGAGGCAGCGGGCCTCTTATTTTTTCATATCACTTAGTAAAGTATCTCAAATAAAAAATAATAATAATATATGGGGTATATGGGGCGGTAGAGATTTTAAATAACAAGAAAAAAATATCAAGTGACAAAATTGCCTCTCGGCCATATTTTCTGTGTTATGGTCCTCTGAACTTTTCATAGAAAATACGATTCTGTACCATATTTTTTTTTTTAATATCAATATGGGTATCATTTAAAAGCTTTTGAAGAGGTCTTTAAGTAAATACTAAAATTTTTAATAAATGCTTAACCCATTACAGGCCGATGACATTTTTATGCAAAATTATATATTGTACTTAATTTTTTATTTTTTAATTCTCTGCCACTCCAATATTTGTTTTTTTTGCGTATATAAGATTCAGCATAGCCGAATATAGCATTCTGACTTGTTAGTCTTATTGTTTTTTATCCCCACTAATTCTAAACTGTCTTGATCGGATTTCATTAGGAATGGTTTTTTTAACTTCTTGTTAAGACATGCCTTTGGAAACGTTTCGACTGCAGCTACAATTCATGGATCTTAAATGTTGATTAGTTCTTTTTACATCACATTTTATATCTAAAGTCTTCTGTACGAATTATGCTCATATCTATTTCAATATTATTCAGCCTGGCTTTGAATATTTTAACGTTTTGTGTGTGCCGTGTTTATAAAATTTGATACAATTTATTTGCACAGTTTTATTCGATTCTCGTGATGCGACGATATGAGCCCTGTTTTGTTAACAATTCATTCATTTTCTTCTATTAAATTAACATATTTTTTCTGTTTCTTTGAAGTACATTTCGAAAATATTCTACAAAGCCTATTTTATTATAGACTTAAAACAAACAATATTGTTTAAAAGAATATTTAATATAAATTACATAAAAACCTAGCTTTTTTCTGAAGTACATAACCAGAGAAACCAACGAAAAGGAACGCAAAACCTGTTTAAACAAATAATTTTTTGAACTTGCAGCATAATTCAAATGCTTGCATGTCTAACACAGTTACAGAGCTGGGGGCAGCAGCCCTTATTTTATTTCTTTTGTTAAGGCTTTTGACATTATATTATATTTTACTTATTCATCATATAAATTTCAACGTTGGCGTGTTTTTCATGCATCTTGCATTGCGTACTTATTTGTTGTAAATTAAATTATGCATAAAACTTGAAATACATTCAGAGGACAATGATATTCACCTTTTTCAAGATCCGTTTATCCTGAAGTGAATTGTTTCTCTTTTATATCTTGGATTTGTGTTTTATCAGTTTTTTATAAAACCACCCAGCAATAAATTTTCGAAAATGTAATCGAGTATGGAAACATACAATATGGGCATTTTTTTCAAATATTTAATTTTCACAAAAAATTAGTGCTGTTTTTTAAATTATCCCTATTAAATTAACTATCGATATTGATTATTGAGAGTTAAAGCATGTCGCACATAAAATGTTTGCCAGAAGTGTCCTGGAGAGTTAAGTAAGCGGCAACAAAATGGCCATCAAGACGTGCTTTGACCCTTAATAATCAATATCGGTGAGTAATTTAATCGGGATAATTAAAAAAAGTTTTTTATGAAAATTAAAAAGACAATATTATTATTTGGAATCTTTAATAATAATATAAATATTTCATGATATTCTCATGATATATTTATTATTTTAAACTAAAAACATTTATTAAAAATTTAATTTTTATTTTAAATAATATACTATCTAATATACTATCACGCTATTTTTTTTAACATTTATGACCAGTATTATCTGGTAAATCATCATGAATGAATTGATCCTTGAAAAATGCTTCAAATTATCCAGATTTACATTGAAAATCAATAATTTGTTCCGTTTTGTTGCAATATTTTTTTTTTTAGTTGATTAGCTCAATTTTTAATTGACGGTTTTGTTTGTAGACCAAATTGCCGCATATCAAAGCGAGAATTATTCACAACTAACCCCATTTTATTCTAAAAAATACAACGTTTGTGGTGGTTAATACGTTGGTGGCATCACTGGACTTTATTTCTTAAAAAAATGAAGCGGAAGTTGGCGTCGCGTTCGATGGAAAACGAGGATTTTCTTTTGAAAATACAGATGGTATTAAATTGGGCGACATGTGATTTTAATCTGACGGCTTTATGTGCCATAACTGAAACCGAAATTTTCTAAGGATTTTTAAAAGTTCTTTAAAACATTTATAATTTAGGATTTTGGTGCTAAGAAAATAAAACTAAGAAATAAGAATAATAATATAATAAAAAACATAAAGTGATATAAGTCACAATAATAAACATTGAATTGAAAAACAAAGTGTTTTATATTTAAAAACAAGATAAAAGTACAGAAAGATGAAACCTAATTCGGTTAGACCTAGAAAAAATATGCTTGCGAATTTATTTTGAAGGGATCTAATTGAATACAATCGAATCGGTACGACAATGGCTTATTTTTTTTTTTTGATTATTGAAATGGTTTTCTATTCTCTTTCAACAATAAATAATAAATAAATAGGAGTACAAAAAAAAATTGAAAAACCAACTATAGTTAAATGTGTAATGTATATTTTTGTTTACTCATGCTGATGCTTAAATATAAAATGTAGAAGAACCCTCAAAAACTTGTCCCACAGTGGATGATTTAAAATTTAATATTCAACAACAAATGAATGCCGTCATAAGAGTATCTTGTGTTTCTTGCATGTTCATTTACTGGTGAGTTATACAGACATTTATTGGATAAAGAAATCTTTAACTCCGACTTGATTTGATTACTAATTGTTAGAAGATGACTTGTTGTAATTTTAAGTGGAGGTTAATTTATAAAATATAAAAAAAGAAATATGAGAAGTAAGTTCTATTTATGAGGCGGGAAAGAAATAAAGAGAACTAAGATTAATGTTTAATGAAACGTTTTTAATTTTTTTTAGTTTTTTTTTAAACAATGCTAAAGGGTATTTTTTTTAAGGATAACTATTATGCAGAAAATTAAAATTTAATAAAAAAATTATTCGAAAGATCGAAACATGCCATAAAGCGCATTTTGGACGTCCAATTTTGGTCCAATTTTTTTAGCATTTCTGGCCGTATATCATAAATTTCATGAACAACGATGGCGTCAGTTGTAACTGGTTCTTCAGCTTAAAACAATAATTTCACTTTACCACACAGAAAATAATCGAGAGTTTTAAAGTCGCACAACCTTGGATGTCAATTGACAGGGTCCATTTCTCGAAACCAATCTGTATCACTAAGATTATTTCAACAAGCCTATGATTGCGAAGCCGCATCCTGTTGAAACTACGTCTCGCCCGGATTACTGTTGTGTATATTTTAAGAAATAAAAAATTTGTATAGAACTCACTCAAAAAATTTTACATAAAAATTTTAGTATTTCCTTAAAGATCTCTTCAAAAGCTTTAAAATGATATCCATATTGATATTTAAAAAAATTTGACAATTTCAGTGCCCCGTAAGTCGGAAAATATGGGCGAACGTCAATTTTTTCACTTAATGTTTTTTTCTAATTTTTTAGTTCTCTATTTCTCCTAATATTTATTTTTTTGATTGAAGTTACTTTATTTTTCCAAATGACATGACAAATTAGAGTTAGGCGTGGTGTTTTTCCTGCTGCCTCGAATGACATAGCCCGATCATGCGGATGACAAACTTAGATATACCCTTTTTTCCACTTTTTGTGGTGAAGGGTATAAACAAGAGAAAAATTATTTTAAATATTTACAAGAAGCAAACAAAATGACTCTTAAGAGATATGAACTTTTAATTAAAAAAACAGTAAAAAAGACAGCCAGTCTAAGAATTTAAATGATCAAAAGAATGTCAAAATGTTTTTCGAAAAATAAAGATTTTTGATAATATTTTTGCACACTAAAAAAAAATATTTCTCTTGACAAAAAGTAAATACAAATAAAACGAGAAAAAGGAGAACGAAAACATTGTCATTCTTAGGCAATGAAATGGTTTTTTATTGGACCATCTTTAATATGATGATAACGATGAGTAGGAAATTATTCTTGATTTTGATTTTATTATTTTTTCTCTTTTATAGAACTAGGTGAAATGCCTTGCATGACTTTTATGTGTCTATTTCTAAATATTTGTCAATTTCAGTTTAGACTAAATTTTGTGTCTTTTTGTAGTTGAAAATTTTACTACTTGACATTTATGTTTATTTATGTATGTTTTTAATGCAACCAATTTAAACAATGTTTTAAGGAATTTCTTTTATATTTTGGAATTGTTAAATAGTCTTTATGTTTATTTTAGTTTTTTTCAGTAAGTCAAATAAACTTATTTATAGGAATTTAGCCAAAGTAGCCCAAAAAGGCAACAAATACATTATAAGTTATTAACAAAGGCTTAAATAATAGTAAACGAAATGACAAGAAGCAAACAGCTAAATGTGCAATCGATTTTAGGTGTATTTTGAATTAAAAAATTTCCAATTTTGCATACAAAATGCATCATGCATAAGCTACAACTATTCTTCTTTAAGCATAAAAAAGATTATTGATAAATATTTTTGTGTTTGCGCCAGATATGGAAAATTGATACACTCAGAATGTGCCTGTTGATAATGTAAAATAACGTCTTTTATATTTAAAAATTATTAAATTTTTTTAAAAACTGAATTTATAGATATGATATCACTGAAAAAAAAAAACATTGATAATGGTCTAATAATGACCAAACGTGACCGTAAATAAGCAACACCTTAGTTTTCTTAAAAAGTGGTTGTTCATTTTTCTAAATGTAATGAAATCTGTAAGATCTGCTCTGAACAGCTTTCACTTCCTATGCGGCAATTTACTCCAAAATAAGCCTCATCATTGCGTCCTGAATTGATAATTGATTTTAAAAGTAAATGTGGTTTATTTGGTAGCCTTGTTTAAGCGTTTATCTATTTTAGATGATTTTTAAGAATAAACAGATCGTAAATGTCGAGAAATTTATCCACTATGACAGTTTGTATAACAGTTTATCTTTTCATAAGTTCTATCGTGCTTAAAAATACACTTCTATCAACTAATTATAAATGTACTTAATTTTTGTTAAAAGCGAGACAAATAAAAATTATCAATATCGATAAATATAATTATTCTTTAGTATTACTAGATATTAAATTATTAAATAGTGCTAAATTTGAAATCCCTGGTTCATACTTGCTGCGGCACACACACTGCAATTCACTTTTGGTGATTATTGTGGTGGAAACATGTTATTGCAATTAGTAAATTTCAGCGTTTTTGGTGAATACACATAAAATTAATAATATATGTAGAGTAGCTTATTGTACCCGACGTTGCCTGGGTTAATTTTTAGGGCCTTTCTAGGCACAGCTTAATATAACAACAAATGTGATTTCGCTGCACTGATGTCGATTAAATTAGAGTGCCCCGTTCGTCTGTCATTTAATAAAGTGGCTCTTTAATTTAATTTTTCAATGTCCTATTTTAATGCTTAAAATTTCATATATAAGGTATTAAAAAAAATGTTGTTTTCAAACTATAATCTGCAATTAATATACATCTGTTTAATAAGAACACAGTATCTCTTATATTACAACATATTTTCTTCTGCCTTTTGGACATTATGGATCATGAATTATCTTCAATTCTAATATGATTAAAATTGCTTTTTGTTCAAATCCCTTCAGCGTGTTTTCCCTCTTTCGAAATTTTTAATAAATATAAAATGGGTGCAACCGTAAATAGCCGTTTTTTCCTTTTCCATTCATCAGGAGCTATCCTTGGAAAAAGACATTACGTTTTTAAAATAGCTTCGGAGGCATAAAAATTTCAGAGGAGGAGGAATATTTTCTTCCCTCATGGTCCGCTATAACTAAAGTTGCTATCAATTTACTTAAGTTTAAACAAAGTACTAAGTTTCTCAGTTGAGAAAAACTATTGCCAAGAACATTTTGCTGCTTCCAAAAATTCGTGGTTTCTCACTAATTGAACAGAGTATAACTTCATAAACGATTAACGAAAAAGGTGAGTCTGTATTATCAAAAATTAAGTGAAGAAAGTACTTCTCTAACCATGATGTACATTTATTTTACAAGAGGGAAAAATAATTATTATTTCTTTAAAGCTTGCAACAATTCAAAGTACCTATTTGGACACTTGCCATGTTGAAAGAGTGAAAACTGATAGTGGAATAGAACAGAATAAAAAAAAAAACATTTATCTTTTATACATCTTTGACTTACAACTGCTATTTGTAGATGTATACTATATATTTAAAGGTCAAATATATAATATTTATTATTAATTAATTAAAAAGCAATTATCCATTAAAGTTATTCATCGAATCAATAAAAGTAAAATTTTAAATAAAAAAAAAACCCCAAATAAACGATGATTTGTCCAATCTTGCAACTATGTTTAAGTAATGTGCTGCAAGAAAGCATATCAATTACCTTACTAAAGTTATTAAATTTACTAACATCGCTTCAAGAGTTAGTGAAGTGCAGCAATATTTAAAATTGAATTTTATGCGGCAAAAAAAAAAAAAAAAAAAAAAAAAAAAAAAAACAACAACCATGTGCTTAGTGATATCAACGTCCATATATAAAATGTAATGCCTACATTTCACCCACAAATCTGAAAATAATTATTTATATTGATAAATAAAAAAATTTGTATAAATTGTTATGCAAGGACTTACATGAAGCCTTAAGTAACGCCATAATTTTTAAGATTTTTCGTCATTTCGCATAAACCTTCACAAAGTCAAAACTTCTTTGGGCAAGAACAAAAAATTACAAAGAGATGTAGTTATATTTTTAATGTATATGCATGTTCTTTCTTATTTTCCAACATGTAGAATAAGTATTGTTTGCTAAATATTGCTACTCTTAAGCGTTTAAATTATTATGTACTTTTTCTTATTATATTTGTGGTATTAATAACTGTATCAATAACTGTAACTGTGTATTAATAACTGTATATTTTGAATGCGGTCTAGTCGCGATATCTAAATAAAGTATTATTCAAAATGTTCTCACTAATTTAAAAAAATTTTTTTTTTTTTTTTTGCTTTGATAGTTGTTGTGTCAGTTTGAGAGGTTTGCAGTAAATTGATACAAATAATTTATGACTGGCAAAGTTCACAAAACGATGTTAATAACTGCAGATATATGTACATTTATATAATATTTTAATCATTTTGCATAGTTTTTTAGTGATTGTTTTTTTGAAGATAGTAAATTTTTTATTAAAAATGAGGTATGAGTGTGTTAAATGATGATACATGTAAAATTTTCAGAGATATGCCAAAAATGAGGACAAATTAATAAATGCTTTATTGATTATAATATTATGAATATTAAAATGATTGTAATCATTATTTTTTAAGTAAAAGCGAGATTGTAGTATTATTCGCTTAATTACGTAAATAATTCTACGTACTTTTATCTGTATTTTTTTTTTTTAATAAAATTAAAGTTAAATATTCTCTCATGTCGATTTAATACACTATAGGTTTATTTCTCTATTAAACATTGCGATTTAAAATTTTTTTATTAAATGTCAACAGAATTGTTAGGTATGATATGCTTAAAATTATGCAGGGTGTGTTTAAATACAGCTTTAATATTTTAATTCATTGTTTTGTATATTTTCATTTTAAAATTTATTTGTATATTTTTTTTTATTAATTTATTAAAAACAAAATCTTGCTTCAATTTTTGACTATTGTTGCTATTAGAATGTATTTCATTTTTTCCCCTATAAACGAAACGAATTGTATTTCTTGCTCCACATGTCGTTGTTTTCTTTTACTTTGTGCTGATCAAAAATAGTGGTACAACTTTGTAAAGAAATTTTTTGAATCAACAGTATTACATTTAACCTTCCGCTTAAAAGAATTTTTATGCTATAAATTGAATTTTTTAACTTTTGTACTTGTTATTAACTACAATCTATTTTGTTATAAATTTTATTATGCCACAGAATGTATTTATTAATAAGTTACTAAAATATATTAAAAAATACTGATTATAAGGTATTAAAAAATTTCTTTTATATAAATATTGAATGGTCAGCAACCAACTAAAAGCAGATTATAATAACTACTTTTCTTTTATAAAATATTTTGAAATTTTTTTTCCAATATGTAAAGCAATGTAACATTACCTAAACAGTAACCTTAATGCCATACAATCTTCAAAGGGTTTAGTTAAAGAAAAAACCGGACAACAACCAAAAGCAGATTCCTACTAAATGTACGTTAATAATTTGTTTAAAAAATTCCTTTGAAAGACCATGATGGTACGATTCATACGAGAGACGTTCCATAATTTTTTTGTTAAAGAATTTTTTTGTTAAAGAAAAAACTAATTATATTTATCTAAAGCTCTAAATACAGAAAAATACATAGACCAAACAAAGCTACAATATTCTCCCGCAACATACCAAAAGTATATAATTTTAGTTAGATGTTGTGATTTGTTCATTTTAAATAATTACTTAATTTGCTTATTAGTTTTATTTTGTATGTCAATCGTATGTCAATCTTTTATTATATAAGAAGTCGACAACCACATCGACGAGACGTTGAGTAAAAGATAAAATGAGATTGTTTAATTTACATCGTTTTTCAAGTTTAATGACTATGATTTGCCAATTAGACTACGGTGCTAACTGATGATAATTTTATATATAACTTTATATATATTTTTAAGACGCTACTACGCTCTATTAGTGAGAAATATAGAAAGGGACTAGTAAATGTAAATGAGTGAAGAATGTAAACAAAAAAAAATTACCATTGATTGTTGGTATTTTTTAGTTTTGATGCTTGATTTTACTTAATTCCTTGTCCAACTCTCAGTTGGTCAATTAAATTTTTTTATGTTGTAAGCGCGCTGAAAAGTTAACTAATATAAAAGAACGTCATATACACACTCTGGATATACAACGTAGCAGTTAGTGAAATTAATCTATAGTTCATATGAAACTTCTTCTTCGTTTCGATTGATACCTTTATATGTTCGCTACCATATTGAATTAAACCCCAGGAGACAATAAGTTTTTAAAAAAATTCAATTTCGATAATGTTACACCGAAAATGGCAACAAAAATTCCTACTGCAATTCTGCATTTGTGTAGGTAAGCCTACTTTAGATGGTCTTAGCCAAATTCAGAAAAAATTTTGCCCCATAACGTTTTTCTTCTAATAGAATTCTTTACGCATATCACAATTTTAATCTTCGTAAAGGTGCTACTGCTAGTTCGAGAAAAGTTTTATAATTACATTTATAGACGATTGCAATGCCACTTTTTATTGACAAATAAATTTTCTTGTGATCTAAAAACGATCAAAAGGAAGGGCATTAGAAATATCATTAGTAAGATCGGTGAAATGGGAAACGAAGAATTGCGATATTTCTGCGCCGACCTAGATAAGATTCCCTCTTTTACAACATATAATATTCCATCCCTAGGAAAGCAAAATCATAAATCAAGGAAAATTCTTACTATCTGTTAACAAAACGGATGACTACAGATATTCATTAACGCTGATAACCACTAGGTAAAATGTATGTTATAATAAAAATATTTATTTATTTGCAAAAAATATTAGTACTCAATTAAACTAGTAACTTGTGATCGAAGAACATAACTCTGACAAGTAGATAGAAGTAGGTACAGACAGACATACTGTCTGTGGCAACATATATTTACTTGGTTTAAACATAATGAACAGTTTGAGTTTTTATAGGGGAAAATAACACAATATTGTTGATTGTTGGTTTTTACATTTCGTTTTTCATTTCGTAGCCATTAGGCAAATATTTTTTTTAAGTAAAAATGCCAAACAGAAATTTATACATGAATTTAAATCACACAATAAGAAATTACTACCTCCAACATAAGAGGAAATACACCTATTACAGAAAAATGCAAAATATAGGGAACTCAATGTCCAAAAGGAAACAGAAAAAATGGCCAAAAGCTTTGAAAAAATACTGCAAACATACAAAACATTAATTTTTTTTTTTAATTGGTACAGTGTTGTATTTGTGAAATTTTGTCTATGTTTAATGAGGCAAAGGTTTATAAAATGAATAGGATGCGAAAAGATATTTGAAGTAAGTACAATTTCCTACAGTATTGATAGAAATTAATGTTAGTTTGTACATAAATTTTGTTCAAATATTTGTAAGAATATCAGTAAAATTCTCTTAATAATGTTGCTCAAATAGTGTGATGGTGTTATGCAAAGATAATAACACATAAAAAATAATAAACTAAGATTCATTATTATTATTTTTAAAAATAATCTCAAAAATAGCAAAACTATTAATGGTAAAATATTTGTAAAATTCAAAAGCCTTTTTACTATAGTTCTATAACTTCAGCCGCTATTATGCCCAGTAGTTAATATTAATAAAATTTGCACAGATGTGTTATTCTCCCAATTGATTTATGCGCAAGAACTTCAAAGCTCTTTGGAAACAGATGTACCATTAACAAATGAAGGCACGAAAAACGCTTCGATGTCCTAAGTATTTGTCATTTAATTGTAAATACAAAATTAAATTAATAAAGACTGTTCATGAGTTATTCCATTCCAACAATATTCTTTTGCTTACAAATTTTTTTCTTCTCTTTGTTCTAAAAGGAAAAAAAGAACAAAAAAAAAACATATTTTTAACTTATTAATACTAAACTAACTTTAGGGCTTTTTTATATATCAAAGCTGTCTGCATTGTTAAGGGTCGATCTTTACAGTAAAAATCGCTTACCCCACACAATTAAGTTTTTCAAGCTAAGGTTGCAGTAGAAGGAATAAAGGAAGGAAACCAGAAGATGATTGATTTCATAACAAAAAGTTTTTCATAAAAGTTAACATGAACCATTTAACAAAAATGCAGACAAAAAATTCTATATGAGGAACAATCCATGTTGATCGCTTAATGTCCAGTGGTCAAGCAAACGCTGTGCCTTGCAGACATCAGCCAAATTCTGAATTGAGTTTTACTAGGAAAGAGTCATAATTAAGACGTATTTTGGCCTCGTATTTTGGACTTTACACGGTTGAAGGTAAGATTATAGTCTTTTTTATGTTACTGTAGAACATATTTGCATGCCCAACTTAGAAATTTTAAGCAATGACACTCTCGATACAATAGCTCGATATATTCTTGCTTAAATAAAACAAGATCAACTAGTTCAGCAAGAAAAACTATCAGTTAACTAACTAAGAAACATGATTTTTAAAAAGTATTAAAAGGTTGATTAATTTAGGATATAAAATATTAAAAATCTCAGAAGAGGCGTCACCTTTCAAATCCAATCTATTAATTCTGTGACCAAACAATATCATTATGTTCTTAAATTTTATTACGAAATTATTTATTGACCTCTTGAATATATTTTTGTTCTGCCACTAAATCCGTAATTTTTTCATCTAAACTTAATCACCTTGCTATTTGTATTGCTTGGTTTTTTCTATTTTGCCATGAGGACAAGCATACACGCATGTTCCAAATGCGTTAAAATTAGTTTAGGCGCTTAGTCGTTTTTGACGCACCCACAAAGAAACTTACAAAGAGATTTGTAAAGTACATATATAAGAGTCAATTATTTTGATTTTATTTTGACTTTAACTTTTTTTTGTCATTGTCAATTATATATATGCAGTGCCAAAATTTTTTTATTTTTTAATTCTCTGTCACTCCAATATTTGCTTTTGGGATTTGAGTTTCTTACCTTAACTAGATTTACATAGACGTTGAAGAGTATATAAGATTCGGCATAGCGGAATATAGCACCCTTACTTGTTTTATTACATACTAGTCACAAATGCCTCTCCTTGCCAGGCAAAAATAATGTTAAATAAAATATTGTTGTTCTTCACGCACAGTGCTTTAATCACATTTTGTATGGAGGACATAAAGGTTTCCTTAAAAAAATCATAGGAAAAATTTATAGAATTGTAATAAAATTCCAAAGCTGGGCGGTGGCTATAAACCAAATATCTGGCTCCGTCCTGCACCAACGCAGCAAAAATATTTTAACTATCGCAAATTTTAGCTTTAATTATTAATATTTATATTATTTTTAGAAATAAATTTATATTATTTTTAGAAAGCTGTTCATTTTGCTTAGGATCCAGTTCTCTCTAAAAATATATTTTGGTCGAATTTTTCTAAATACCAGAAAAATTTATGTAATTTGAAAACGTAATGGCTCCTATTATTTTCCTTAATGACTGGCAATGTTTTTCTGATTTTCTGCAAACGTGGCCAATCCAGCTCTACTTCCTCTTTATAATCACTCTTACAATTGGGATGGGAATAATAATCTAACGACTTTTTTTCAAGTATTTAAATTTAAATAATTATAAATATTTGAACCGCTTAAGGCTTATCATTTATTTTGAAACATCCATTAACTTTTTTTAGCATCACAACCCTGAACAATATTATGTTAACAGCTTTATTTCTTATTTTACATTAAATGAATTAACATTGATTACAAAAACCACAAAACACATGTTTTTATTTAAGCGCTAATCACCAGAGTATAATAAAGTTTATGCTGCTCCCTACCCTTGCTATTAAGTTATATATTGTATTGTATTATTTTACTCTCTTAAGAATCTCTAATTATGTGTAAATGCCTGTAAGCTACAATCACACGCCCAGCTTAATAAAATGAAAACAATTCCATACCACTAATATTCTTTCTTATGGTTTCCTTATTCTATTTAAATGAAGAAAAAATTAATTCATGTCTTTTTGTTTTTTTTTTCATTTGCTTTCTTTGTATTGTTGCAAACACCAGAAAAGCAGGATCCACAGCAATATGCTTATGTCTACTTACAATACGTTCATTGTTAAAAGCAAATTGGCCAATGTCACCCTCAAGGAGTTTGTGAAAAAAAAAACGCAGAAATAAGTTTGTTTTCTATTAAAGAATTTTATTGTTTGTAACGCAAAGGAACCACAACTGGCTGCTAATGAGACAAATAGCCTGAAGTTTACAAATAACTAATAAAAATTATGACGATACAGTAAAAGTTTTGTGAGAAATTTACATTTAATAAACTGACTGCAAATGTTAAAGATGTAAATATTAAATTATATAATCTAAGATCTTTAAATATTGTTTTTATTACAGGAGGTGGCCTTTAAGAAGATGAATAGTTTTAAGATATTTAAATCTCATGTGAGTGACAGGGTACTCGGGATGAGCGCCTCATTTATTTTTAGAATTAGTGGGTTTACAGTTTACATTTCTATTATAATTAAATTAATCGGCGTTGATTTAACTTTTTTTGGAGCGCGATTAAGAACTTTTTTCTACATTTTGTTCTTTTATTAGATGACTAAGAAAGGCAGAAAGCTGCAAGATCAAATAGCACGATGAACTAAGCAATATTTCGTGATGCGAACTAAAAAATATCGTCGACTTTATCATGTACAGCAGGTGGCCAAGTGAAAGGTATATCCACGGTAATGTTAATTAGAGTAAGATTTTTTTAAAAGCCCTTTCTTAACGCTTCATTACTATAGATTTTGTCTCGTAAAATCGACTTAAAATTTAAAGGCCCAAAGCTACATATACTCTCACAAGTAAAGCAAACGACTTGCTGCCTATCACATAAAAATTTAGGATTTGAAATTGATATGCGCTTTGACAATCGCTATACTACAATCTCATAGCAGCTTTTTATTAAGACTGCAAAACACAATTTAACATTCAAATTGCCAGGTAATCTTTGAATATTAAAATATTATTTTTTGTGAAATAACAAAAAAAAAAAAAAAATAAAATAGAGGAGACCAAAATAAAAAAATAAAGAAAAAATTTAATAAAAATTACGTATATTTCTTAAATAATTACTGCCGTATTCATAGAAAATAAAATAACTTTGAAATGTGTTTTATGACAAATTTTTCATACAAAATTGTCCTAAAATATATTTCAAACCTATTTTGATTTTCTATGAATACGGCAGTTAAAATTTAAATTTATGTCAAATAACGATTTAGCACCAAAGTATTTTACTTAAGCAAAAAAGTAATAAATTTCTGGTGAATTTTGGCACGTTGGACTACTTTCAAAAATTAAATCTCTTCTCTAACAAACCGAACTCCTTTTGTTAAAATATATGACAAAATATCGTCAATCTCTAAAGTCAAGTCTGGTGTGCCTTAAGGCAGCATAGTCAGCCTAGGGTGTCCGGCGGAAACGAATACTACTTTGTTTGTTTCCATTGTAATCATGGCTGTACGTAATCCGGCACCGTCTTATAGAAACCACGTGTTGAAAAGTTTCCAATCATATCACAAATCGCTCCCGTTTCACAGTTACCGCTACGCTGTTTTCATTTTCAAAGAAGTATGGTCCAATCATTTCTCATGAACAAACTACACACCAGACTGTCACTTTTAATGGATGCAGAGGTGACTGATGAATAATTCAAGGGTTTTCCGTTGCCCAGAACTGACTATTCTGTTCATTTCCATATCCATTCAAATGAAAATAAGCCTCATTCTTTATTATAATGTTTTCATGAAAAGCGGGGTAGTCATGTACGAGCTGTAACATCCTATTGGCATATTTAAGGCGGCGTAAATGTGTCAACTGAATTTTAACTAGAAGCAAATGCAAATCCTTGTGCAAAATTGTAACCGAAGTTGCTGTTTGAAGACCAAGCTTCTGAGCAAAACGTCAAATTGAGGTTGATGGATTGTTTTGAACACTTTTGTGAGCATCAGTAATGTTTTCAGCTAATCTTGCAATACGTTGTGGGCCTATCACTAGCAGACCCTCTTTCTTTGAAATCATTCACTACACGAAAATAGTGCGTTTTGTAGGCACGATTTTTTTACAAAAATTTTACCTGACTTTCTCATTGTCACAGTAATCGATGATTGACTTTAACAAGAAAATTTATTATTTAGAATCTTTTTAATATTAATTTACTTATTTAGTGCTCAATTTATTCAAATATGAATATTTTTAATGATAAACTCATGAAATGTTTATTATTTAAACTAAAAAATGAAATGTATTACTGCAGGGAAAGCATATCCATATGGCCGTTTCACTTCTACTCATGTAAAGCTCATCAGTGGATTCTGACTAAATTTTGTAAAGAAAACGTCAAAGTCTTATACCAAAAGCCAAATTGATTAAATAGAACTCCACCGTCCCGGCCGCGGCGGTGCATAAAAATTATTTAATATTTATATAATTTATAGTTGTATTTTAAAGAATACAACTATTCATGTTAATTTAAAATCCATCAAATTTGCTTATTGTCTGATAGTAAGATAGATTGCATTTAATAAAATATACAGAAAAAAGTTATACTTTTACAAGTTTCGTCTTTCAGTTTCATAATTCCATTTCATTCCAATTTTTTAAGCACTAGATAAGTCTTTTAAAAACAAAAAATATTGTAAAAATATTGGCCCATATTCATAGTTATAGAATAAAGTAGACTCTTGCTAAAGTATACTCTAAAATAAAAAGCTCTTATTATCTTGTTTGCTTTCATAGTCAAAAATAAAGTATACTTTAAGTTTAGCCGCCTTCCGCTGGGTGTCAACTGTAATTTAATAAATATTTTCATACAATTTCTAAACAAACATTTGAAAAAAGTAACCTTGTTTTTATTTTGTTCACTTTGGTATAAAAATTAGATAAAGAGTATTGAGTTCTTAAACCAAATAAAATAATTTTGGAAAAATGAGTTAAAAACAGCTTTGGGTAGTTTTAAATTTAGAGTTGACTTTCTCGCCAAAAATATATTTTAAATTGTCTATGAATGAATTAGAGTCGACTCTAAAATAAAACCGACTTTAGTTCCCTTAAAGTATACTTTATTTTAACTATGAATTTGGGCCATTGTTAATTACTTTTTATTTTGTGAATATTTCGCCATACCGTATAACCTTCATCTTCGAAAAGAAAATTAATTATAAATATCGAATAAGCAATAATATTTGACCTTTATTCCTTTTCTGAATTTTAGGTTTTTTTCATTTTTGTAGACTTTTTAATTTAAATAAGATAAAATACAACATTTATCTCAACATAAATAACTTTATTTCACTATAAAAAACTATGCATGGTGAATTGCATCATTTTCAGTGTTTTGAAATAAAAATCTTCAATATTTTTTTAGTTGTCTATAGTCCTCGATTTTCATAATTGAATTTTAAAATATCGTCAAAAAATCTACTAAGTTTTTGTGCCAGAAAAGAACGTACATAGTATTAATTTTTTTTCGAAACACAAGCCTAATATCTAATAAAATTAAAGCAGTGGTGGTTTAACTAGTAGGATTCCTTTAATGCAGTGGGAAATTAATGCATAAAGTAGTAGTATTGTGGCTACTTTCAACTGCAAATAATGACCTTTAGATGACTCCAAACTAGTGTTATGACTGTAAGCCTGATAGTTTCGAAACCAAAAACTTAATATTTGTGTTGAAAGACTCACAAGAGTGTTGATCAGAGGGTCATGCTATAAACCATTGGCAAAAATATTATCAGATTTGGATTTAAAACATCGTTTGTCAGACATAGACAGTTTTAAATTCCTTTTGCCGTATCCATGAAAAACAAAATAGATTTAAAATATATTTTACGAAAAATTTGTATGAAAAATTTGTCATAAAACATATTTCAAAACTATTTTATTTTCTATGAATACGGAAGTTTACATTTTAAAAATGTTGTGGAACACAAAATAAATTTTTTCTTGAAGTTTAATGATTTTAGCTTTAAAATGACTTAGGATTCTGTGTTTTTGTATAAAGATTTTGAATTATTTTATATATATATTTTAATAAAATTACCCATGCAGAAGCTTAAAAAAAAATAAACGAAACGTTGGGAGTAATACATAAAAACCGCCCAAGGGGATAAAAAAAATCTCAAAATAATAAGAATAAATTTTAGACCCTGGTGAATAAAGAATACTAAATCGCAACAACCCCCAACTCCAGTTTTTTAATGAACATGAAATCAATATCAGTTTGGAACATTAATATGGGAGTCAGAAATTTAAAAAGTTACAAAATATTTAATTTGGAAAATTTAATGTAAATCAAGAGGTTTTCATCAAATTTTGTTACTTACACTGCCTTATCGAATAGAAATTTTCTACGGCTCTGGTAACAAATAAAAGCGTTATATGTATGTAGTTGTCAATTTACTGAGTATCTTTACTTTAGTGTGCGATAAACTTTCTTTAACAGAAAAACTTTTTTCATGACCTCAGTTTGTTTGTTTGATACAGTCTACAATCTATGGCAAACTAAAGAAAAAATGAATCGGAAAAACCTCAAGTAGATATTTTAATTTACCATTAACTTTATTTTAAAAGATGGTATACTTAAGCACATATGAAAAGTTTACATGCGAAGGGTTTGCCAATAGGAACGGGCAGGTGTTTAATATGTGTGTACCAAAAATCAGAGAAGACATAAAATTTTCTTGACAAAAATACATACATTAAGAAAGTAGTTAATTGTTGATTGAATCTTATGTTATCGGGATTATGGGAATATTTTTATAATTACCTGTAATTTTTATTCAACTTACCATCTCCAGAAAGATTTAAGAAAATTTTTACATTCAGTTATCTAAAACTACTTGTCCCCAATAAAAAAGCCTTTATACTACGAAGTGTGTACATTTAGAAAATATCTTCAAGAAATTTTCAAGTACTACTTGTTACAACTTTTTTGTTGTTTTTACTTTTCGATTTTGCATTTGTCTGAGCATGATGTATATTTTTTATCCTTGTTGGAGAAGCTCTTAAATTGTTGATTGTTATAGTTTTGCTGTATGTGTGCTGCTCAATTGTGGGTTTCCAATTTACTTAACTCACATTAGATTTTAAATTTTTTTAATACGAACTTAAAGATACACACATCGTACTGTTTTTTTGTTGAGATGTTGTATGTTCACGACATGCTTGCGTATGCAATCAGGCATTAAATTAGCAAGGATTTGGTTTATTTTTTAACAACTTTTTTTTATTGCTTTGCTTGTGAAGAAAAGTTTGTCTTTTTAGTTTGTTTTAATAAGAAAAACAAATAAGGAAATGTTTTTCTAATTTGGAAATTGAAT
This sequence comes from Gymnosoma rotundatum, assembly GCA_916610165.2. Taxonomy (NCBI): domain Eukaryota; kingdom Metazoa; phylum Arthropoda; class Insecta; order Diptera; family Tachinidae; genus Gymnosoma; species Gymnosoma rotundatum. The sequence continues at coordinate 119,039,810 of OU744337.1, read as the reverse complement.
GGTTTGAAAAAATACGAAAAGGAATACGTGCAATAAAAATTCAATAAAAAACTGAAAATTAAATTGCTAAACTTAATTTATGTAAAAACTGAAAAAATCAAGAAAAAAGCTAATAGTAAAATTAAAAACTTAATTACAAAAACACCTAGAAGATTTTTATTGATTCAGACAAAAATTTAGGGTTGCACAGTGTGTCCTTTTGTATAACATAATTTTATAATGTTAATAGTGTTGTAAATTCACGACAATTGAATATTAACAGGGGTGTTAATTGCCGATCATTTTACTCCATTATTATTACTTTTTTTTTGAGTAAAGTATTAGTCATTCATCACAAAGCTTCAAAAATTTTTATTATTCAAACCACATACTTATTGAAATACGAACATATTTTTCTTAAAAATTTCCAATAGTTGAAAACAAGTCGTTGAACGTTGAACGCCAATCGATCAGACATAGTTTCGAAAATTTTTCTATAGAAAATCAGCAAAATCGCTTCATGTTTTTCGAGGCAGCGGACAAAACACCACGCCTGTCTCTAATTTTTCAATATAATTTGGAACAAATCTGGAGAAAAAATTTGCGGTCGCCCATATTTTTCGAGTTATAGGCCATTGAACTTTTGATAGAAGAATACGATTGTGCATCATATTTTTTAAGATATCAATGTGGCTATTACTTAAAAGCTTTTGAAGAGATCTTAAAGAAAAGAAATGCTTAACCCATTAAGAGCTGATGACATTTTTATTAAAAATAATACAAAAAACTTAATTTTTTTTAATTTTTATTTTTTAATTCTCTGTCACCCCATATATATGTTTTTTGCTTGGAGTTACCTTACTAAACTAGATTTACATATATTGGGGGTGAGGGTAAGATTCAGGTTAAGATTCAGCATAGCCGAATGAAGCACTTTTAGATCCTTAATTAGATGTTATTTTTAACAAATTAATGATTCATAAAATCATTGAAATAATAAGCTTAACAATTTATCAATATGTGGTGAATCCGGTTAGCTTATGTCTGTGGTCACAATTACTTTTTTGTATTCTGCCATAAAAAAATATAGTAAATTACAATACTTACCCAGATATTTATATGCATTTGTTATTTTGTAACCACAACGAATCTGTGAAATTAAACATCTGACAAAATATTTTGAAATTTGTAAAACTTCCATATGTGTGTATGTATCTGTAAATGCCTACAATAATAATAAACAAATCGTTTTATTAGTTTTGAACAAATAATAAGTTGAAGTTCAATAAAAATATTTAACGTATATATAATAAATAAATCATATGTATGTGTTGTATTTATATTACGAGTATAGTTTTTAATTTTGGTAACGTCATTTAGTATAAATATTAAATGTGGGGAGTATTTTCCTTTCTAATTTTTTATAAGTAAAAATTTTGTTTATCATTTTTAATTTATTTTTTTCAGGTTTCTTCAGAAAACGGGAAAATATATCAATAATTAGTTTGTTTTTTCGAAAGCAATAAACAATATTTTTATTTATAAACTGACTTAGTGCGGGGAGTATTTTGCGAGTTTTTAATTTTTATTTTATTTTTTACTTGTACCGCTGAAACATTTAACATTCAGTACTTTAATTGAACAAACAACAATTATAACCAACATTCGGTATTTTATTTGATCCCATTTTCCACATGTTTAAATACATTGCACCACTGCATATAGAATAATTAATAATTTAATTTTTTGTTTAATGGACGTTTTGCTTGACTCGAATACTATCCTGTCCTACAGAAATTAATGCCCGAAGCTAAGCAGGTAAAACTCTTACTGTTTCATTTAAACAAAATTTTTGGAAAAGTTGTTGGAGTACAACGTTGAGTGCCTGTTGTACGTAAGCATGTATTACATAAATATGACGCAAAAATAACAAAAAACATGTCTTTCGTATAATTACTGTTATTTGTATTGTATTCAATTATCCTTATACGTAGGGCAGTCGACTCGGTGATGTCCGGCATTCTCTATGTAAGACAGAAGTGCAATTGATACTTACCAACATCAGTCAATGAATGGTGGAGAACGTTTAAAAAAGGGGAGCGCCACTATTTTCCCAAAGTTTATTAGACTTATATCAAGAAAACTAATATACACTTCTTTTAGTGAGGGGTATATAAAATCCGTAAAGCATTCTTAATTGTTTTATAGCTTTTATACTAAGCTTTTGACATCCTTGGCAAAGAAAACTCTCATAAACAATATATATGAAATGTTCATGGCGATTAGCCTTTCCCCTATAAACAGTTTTTTTAATATAGCTTTATGTATAATATGACATTAAGAGTATAATAAATAATTTAAAAATAAAAATTATTAGAGCGGTAATTATGTATTTCAAACACGAAATCTGTACCCGTTTTATAGCTTTACAATTTATGTCCTCTTCGAACCATATCCTTCTCTGCTATCAACCACCTGCGCTAAAAATCATCGTCTTTATTGGTTTTATTGTATTCAACTCAGTATTGTAAATTTTAATCTTCTTATGTGGCGTTGGAGATAGCAATGGATTTCATACAATTTAATATTTTAAAATCTTTTTTAATAAACATTTTGTTTGTGTATTATAATATTTGTTTGTTTGTGTTTTATAATATTTGTTCTGCTGGTATAATAAATCAAGATTAAACAAAATGATTTCTATATGTGAATGTGTGTTAAGTATAACAGACATTTTTAATGCAAATGTTATAAAAATGTCTAAAAAATGAATGTTTTGATTAAATTGATATGATAATCCATACGCTCAATAACCTATTATTTAATTTAATTTAATGTATAAATTCAATTTAATGTAAAAATACAACCACTCAGTTACGAAAATATTATTATTATATTATTAGAGAAACTTTCGGGACCACGATCTTCTGTTTAAATATATTTTTTAAATTTTGTTCTATGAAATGCCAAAAAATGTACAGTTTATACATACACATAAATAGAACAAGTAAGAGTGCTATATTCAGTTATTCCGAATCTTATATATATGTAAATTTAGTTTTATGAAATAACTCTAATCAAAATAATCAATATTGGGGTAACAAAAAATTAAAAAATAAGAAAAAAACTAAGTACTTATAATTTAATTTTTATTAAATTATAATTTGAACTGCGAATATTATAAATGAATTGAAATTATTTTGGCTTAAGTTCATTTATTTTTAATTACTAAAAATCTTTTTTAAAAAGAAAATTTATTTTACAAATGTATGCGGACGTTTACTAAAGAAAACAAGAAAAATTAGACGCTAGCAGAAAGACCGCTAGGTACTTCATCAGCATTCTTCGCATCTATCTACCTTAAGCTGAAAGTCCACACAACTCGTTCTATGCGTATACGCTTTTTACGCTTTTCGTACATTTTATGCTTTCTACACTTATTAAGCGTCAAGTTACATGCATCGCTTTTTTGCGACAAGCTTTTGTTTTGATCAGCTGTAGTGTAAATATTTTTATCTAAAGAAATCGTTTTTGAAAAAATGGAAAGTGTAATGTTTAAAGAATTTATGGTATATATTGAGTTTATGGATATAATATTTTGTGTAACAAGGCCTATGAAGTCTTCAGAAAAAAGGGAACGGTTTTTGCATTTGTATTAACAATTAAATTAAATATATGCATTAGGGATAAAACTAAGTACATAAAAGTAATCGATAGCAAAAACATTAGTTTTATTGATGAAAAAGTTGTTGTAAATTATTAATATTAACTTATTTTTTTCTGAATTTATTGTTAAACTTTACTAAAAAAGAGTTTTTTTTTATTATAAAGACTTTTTAAAACAAACAAAAAAAAAACAGAAAAGAGTAATCATTAACAAAACAATAGTTATCGATACCATTAATAATAAAATATAATTTACCATCCTTAGATATCAAAGACAGCTGACATTTTTTCATGACGCTTGAGAAGCGTAGAAAAGTAGAAAGTAAACAAACTTCTTGCGTTCTACACGTTCATGTTCATTAATTCTACTTGTTTGACAAACGCGTATAAAGCGTGTACGCATGGAACGCGTTGTATTGACTTTTAGCTTTAGTTGTGTATTTTATAAGCATCATCTATTTAAGCAACTAACTTTGTATATAAGAATACGAGAATACTCATATCAACATTAATTTCGCTAGACGATATTTACACAGAAACCACGTTTTTCTGTACTGTTCTCTCTGTATGTCGTCTTGTACACTTGTTTTTGCTTTGTTTCAATCATCGTTTGAATGCAAATTTATTTTTAGTTATTCTTATTTGCTTACTCACAACATAATAGATGCTGTTTCAATATCATATTGATTGTTATGAGGTAAGCATGAATGCTCGCTGTGCCGTGCGTGCTTATAATTCATTCAATTGATTTTTAAACACCTATGGTGTTAGTTATAAAAAAGGAAAGGATGTAGTTATTCTGTCAAAGATCTTTTAAAAAATGTGTTTACTCTTAAGATCAATACATAGCATTAACATGTGAAAATGTGTTTGGAATTACAGCCTCCGCACCAATTCTTAAGGAATAGAAATATAGACGACCAAATATAGGCCAGTTTTTTTGGCCTTAATAGTATTGACTTTGAAGGTGTTTTACAGGATAAACCAGTGACTACACCTGCGAAGTTAATTAAGAGGAGTCTTACTGGCAGATCCAATTTTTAAACTAAAAAATCAATAGTGCAGTAACGACAATGACGGTAACGCGAGCTCCTGCTTTATTTTCAAATAAATAATAAACGAAGATCTAATGAAGTAGATGAGTAAAAGCCAATTGAGGAGTAAAAGCCAATTGTGTCAATTGCACTCTTTATTATTAAAAAAATAATGAATTCTGTTTTTCCCATGTAAAGAATGATTAAATGATCTTTAACAGTATGTGTTTACAATGAAATGATTGCCATAACTCTTTGTTTATTTACTAACACTGTTTCAAGCCTATAATGATTTTATGCAAATTTATGAACGATTAAGGTGTTATTGCTTTAATAGGTCTATTCTTTTCTTAAATTAAAAAGTTTATATTTAAATTTCTTTACACTTCAGGGATTTTCCCTTTTTATATAAATCCTACTTAATCACTCAGTATTTTTTTGTTTGCTTTCTTTATTGAAGAAAACGTGAAACATATTTTCCTGTTACAAATTTCTGTTCATAAAGAAAAATGTGTTTTTTATAATAATCATTATTGGTGGCAACAAAACATAAAAAGACACAAAAAAAGTATTAACGTACGCAATAGAGCTTTTGGGTGCAAAAAAAAACTTGAAATCTAATAGAAATTTTGGAAGGAGAAATTAACATTTTTACCTTATTTAAGAGGCATTCATATGAATGGCTTAAATGTTTTTTGATACTTTACAAACTTTTTTCAACGTCATAGAGTTGATGCTTTTAGATCGTTATTTAGCAGCGATAAAAGTTATAAATAATTTCAAGCCAGTTAAAACTTGATGACATTTTTTCTATTATTCTTGCTTGATTTACCTTTTTCTAAGAATTCAAAGCCTTGGCATAAAAATAATACAACATTTTTCTTAAAGTTATTTTACTACTGGGAGCTCAAATGTGTTTTTTATTGACAACGATTTTTTCATGCAGTGGTTATCACAAAGAAATAATCTCGCACTCTTCTATAAATATAAAAAATATAAAATGGATTTCTTTTGTATTTTGCTAAATAGATTTAATAAACTGAAACTTTAGCATTTAAAGTGCTTTTAAATGTGTCAATATTGAAATCAATTTAAGTTTTTTAATAGAGTTTATAAAATGACATATAGTTTTCAATGATGCTTAAACTTGCTGCAGTCAAACAAAATTTTAAATGAATTTATTTTACACACGAGATTTAATTTTTTTTAGGGAATTGCAATTCTTGGGATGTATTTCGTGGCAGTTATAATGGTCTTAAAAATTTTAAAGTTTAATAGAATGTTAACTGTATTTGGCAGACATAAAAATGCTACAGTAAAAAAGAAGTGGTCTGAAGGAAAATGTATTTGCAGTATTTTTTTAATTGGCCTGTTGATTTCTTTAATATAGCAACAAAAAAAAAAAATACTAAAGAAATGCTGGAAGAATATAAGAAGTTCCTTTGCTTTTCAAAATTTTACTTTTATTAAATGAAAAATTTTAAACTCTTTAAATCACAAGGACTCGTAGCACTTAATGGTTTAATACATTTTAACGCAAATCTTTGAACCTGTGGAAAAATATTTCCAAAAAGCCGTTAAAAGTGTATTACTTGCGATAGTATTGGCATTCTAATTTGTGTTTTTTAGTTCTAATTTGCTTTAGCTTTATAAATAAAAATATTGAAGCGCAGTTATAAGTATTAGAGAATAATTTTTATTATTTTATTTATTTAAAGTTAGAAGAAGACCAATAAATAAACTGCACTTTATTACGGAAGCAGTAAATGCAAAATATGGTGTTAAATTTGAGAATAATATTGCTAAGATGCACAAAGCTAGACAAGAATATATATTATATTTTTATACATGGCCAACACTTCTCGGACAAACGACGAATCTTTGGTCGCGAATATTCATCGTCAAAAATAAAACACATATGTGTATATGAAAATACACACAATCATAACGACTAACGAAATTCGCCATATGCGGCAAACTTTGCAATAGAAATATTTATATTTCTTACGCCGGCGAACGATGAACAATTCAATACAATGTGACCATGTTTGACTATAGATTCAAGGTATTGTAGTAGGTAAAGTTATTTTACTTATAAAATTTATGTATTTCTATTTTGCAGCATTTATAATAAGTGTACAGATTATAAGTTAAGTATAAAAATTGTTTTTAGTTGTGTTTTTGCTAATGTTTAAGCTGTGTTTTTTCGTCGTTATTGTGCTTCATACAACGAATTTGCACAACGAATTTTTGACGACATATTCGTCCCAGTTGTGTTCCTAGAATTATGCTGTTAAATTTCATATAAAGTTATTATTATACAGGGTGGGTGATGAAAGCCGCTATCAAAAAAAATGTAATAACTTTTTTTCTATTTAATGAATGTGGTCCATTTTTTTTATTTTGCAGATTGATTCTTAGATTTGACAAAAATGGATATTTGGGACGCCGAAACAAGAATTTGGATTGTCCGCCGTTATCACGCACTGGAGTCCATAGTTTCGGTAGGCGCACATTTGGCTGCAATCCTCCGAGCAGATGGACCATAATGAGACTTGTTAACAATTTTGCCGAGCATGGGACAGTCAACAGAAGACCTTACCATCGAAACCCTTCAGTTCGAACGGAGGAAATAATCGCTGCTGTAGCTGCTGCGATACAACACAATCCAAGAGTTTTGGCAAGAAGCTTATCTGCTCAAATGTGTATAAGCAGACAGCCATTACAGTCAATTATGCACAAAGATTTGGATTTATTCCCATGTAAAATGTAAATGGCCAACAAACTGAACGCTGCAGACTTACCGATTCGCTTGGAATTTTGCCAGAAGATGCTTCAAATGGTGGAAGAGGATGGGAACATGTTAAACTATCTTTTCATGTCTGACGAGGCCCACTTCGATTTGAACGGCAACGTAAACAAAAAATTTTCGAATATGTAGTGCTTCCAACCCACAGACACTCCATGAGAATGAATTGCATCTACTTCGTATCACAGTGTGGTGTGCAGTTTCATCACGCTGCATTGTCGGGCCCTACTTCTTCGAAGAAAACGGTCACCCCGTTACGATTACTGGAGACCGTTACTTAAGCATGTTGAGAGAGTTTTTCTATCCAGAATTACGCCGAAAGAGAATTCCTTTTAACTCTGTGTGGTTTCAGTAAGATGGTGCACCTCCTGACATAGCCCAACCTGTTATGACAGCATTGCGACGAAAATTTCCCAATAAGCGGATATCCAGAAACTCCACATTCCGTTGGCCACCCAGGTCGCCTGACCTTACTGCACTTGACTTTTTCTTGTGGAGTTATGGTAAACAGGAAGTTTACAAAGCAAAACCAACAAATTTGAATGAACTAAAGCCATCCGTTCGAGCAACAATTGTGGCTATTCCTGCCTCGACTCTCCAAGCAGGAATGAACAATTTTTTGCTATGATGCCGTACATGCATCAAAGAGCAGGGGGGGGGGGGGGGCAGGAGGTATTTAAATTCCATTATTTTTAAAACAATTTAAACTATATTTAATAAAATTGAATGAGCTTTAACATGAATAAAAGAAAAATGTATTCCATACACTGAAAAAAAAGTTATTTGAGTTTCTTAATGTTTCATCAGCCATCCTGTATATGAATAGGAGGTGGTATGGTAGTATTTTTATGATATCCATTTTCTTTTAAACACATAATTTTCTAAAAGAAATTTATTTTCTTCAAATCTGCTTTTTCATTTAAGTTCTCATTTGAAAGTACTCTTTGATATATTTAAGAAAATGTTTTGAAATAAGAAAGAAGCAAATCAAAGCATTAATTTTTGCCAGTCACTTATTTAATGAGCTCTTGGCATTGAAAAGTTTAAATAATTTGGCAAATCACTAATTATCTTTTAAGTTTTTAACTACTCATCATGATTTTCTAAAAAAAATACATTGTTAAGCCTGAGTACTTAGCACACTTTTTATTTTTCTCTTGACTTTTTCTTTCAAGTTTAAACATTCATTTTGAAATGGACATTAAAAAAGTAAATAAATGATTTTTTAAACTACTAAATGAAAAAAAAAAACAAGTTATACTGAAAAGCAATCAATCATTTTGAAAAAAAAATGAGTAAACTTTTAAGTGTAGCAGAAATTATTTCTTCTTTTTAATGTATAGACTTTAATTTTTCTCTAAATGCCTAATTATTAGTCAATTCGAATTTAGTTTTATGCTCGAAAAAAAATTTTCAGGTATAACTTCATTTTCATTTTTTTTTTTTGTGTTATAAAAATTTATTAAAAAGAGCAGAGTAAATAACAGTGTTAAATTGATTTATATCGTAAATAGTTTTAGTTTTAGTGAACTAAAATCTTTTATTTAAATTATCTTTAAAAATATCATGCTAATTATCCCGAACAAATTATTAAAATCGCCGGTATTTAATATTGAAGGTGAAAACACGTCTCGATGGCCATTTCGCTATCGCTCACTTAGCTCTTCAGGAAACTTCTCACAAACATTTTAAATAAACTAAAGACTTTGTCCAAACAATAAAGTTATGACAAAAATCAAATTTTAAGCAAATTTTAAGCAACAATAATCTACACTGATTTTATTTTTCTTTATCCAAGTCATTAATCAATATCAATGGTTTTAAGAATTTCTTCAGGATAATTAGCAAGATCGTTTAATTAATTTAATATTACCGTGATTTAATCTTAAATATTAAAATCTGTTATATTTTAGAAACTGTTAGCTCATTAGGAACGAGTTAAACTTTATTTAATAATTTTTTATTATTTGGTAATTTTTCTAACAAAGATATTTTTTATTAGAAGCATACGAATTCATAACTAACAGTTTGTTCGTGGTAGGAACTGTAAATTAAAATTCTTACAATGGGTACATTTTCCCAGCAAAAAATTAGACATTACCTTAAAAATTACTTGCCATATAATGACTTACTTTTGAGATTGCCATATTTTGTTACTCGCTTACAAAACACATTACATTAGTTTCCAAAACGGAACTAGCAATGGAACTAGTTCTTTATGTTAAAAGAGACTACCGTATTAATGGTACTCTTTAATTCCTACAATAATTAATGTAATCGATTCTCAGCAATTGATTAAAAGAGTCTCATGCCTTGTTAAAATCATTAAGTTGGCAATTTAGTTGGGAAGTACTTCTGCAAAAATGCTTAATTCCACACTCGATTACCTTTTCAAAAATTTTTTGCTGGGTTGCTATAAGTTAAAACACTTACTGTTGTATATGTTTGAAATTAGATTATAAAATTATTTTTATGAATATGGAAGTAATTCGTTAACATGCATATTTTTAGGCAAATCGGGTGTCAAATACTTCCTGTATCCTTCCTTATATTCCTTTAAATGTTATTTCACAATAAGTTATATGTTTAAAAGGAATGAATTAAGAATATGAAAAATAAACCGTATATAATGTTGTTTTCCTTTCACATTATTTTAAAATTGCTACAGGAAGCCAAAACAACGAAGAACAGCATATCTTATTCTACATAAACATTAAAATGTTACTGTTTAAGATATTCATGAAACAAAGATGAACAAAAGTTTGCAAACACTCATTAGTTATGTATGGATAAGAAAGCTGTGTGATAAATAGACATGTGAATATCTGCAAGAGAAAAATGGAGACGTAAAACTTCTTATAAAATATTTATAATTTTCCTGATAAATGCCTTAGGCCGACAGAGCTTTTGTCGTTTGTTTATTATTTTGATTTACAATGGTATATTCTGGTATCTATGACAATACAGAAATGTACTACCTACGGTGCCATTGAAAAATAGAATACAGGGTTTCGCACTATTAATGTCAAAATTATGATATAGTCTTAGATAAAGGTAAAACATTTTTTTTTAATTATTTTGTTGAGACAAATAAATCAATAACAATTTTAGTTAAGGTATCACATCTCTGCTAGTTATGAGAATATGTAACATTTATTTTCATTCATGTACATCTTTTATTATGTTACAAGTTTGTTCGTTTGTTGTTATAAATATAATGTTTATTAAAAATGCAAATGAAACAAACGCCGTCAGATAAATCATAATTTATATAATACAATAAACCACAAATTTTTATTTTGTTTGAGAATTGATATAAAATATTTAATACAATTAGGAAATTTGTTTGACTTTTGGCCTGAATGTTTAATTTTAATACAAAAGATGTGTGCGTATTAGTAATAAACAATTTATTAATGTGGCTTAAACTAAAGTTAATGAAACGTGATTTTCATAGTCGTATTGAACTTTAAAATGGAATAAAACACAGATGAATTTTTTTAATTGGCATAAAATTTACTTTATTCGAAAGATAATCTTTTGGGTGGAGGTCCAATACTCGATTAATTTTTCTTAAAATTTTTGGCCGTATATCGGCAATAACGCGGCGAACTTTTTCCTCCATGTGGCCAATCGTTTCGGGACTATCGGGACAATCGGCGTGGCATAAGCTGTGCGAGCTGTTGAGCCGTCTTGTTAAAATCACAGCTACTGCACATTATGGTTGTTCAATTGATTAACGAAAAGGTAAGTAACCATGGCTTCTCACCATTTTCCATTGACTGTTACTTTCTGACCAGCATCGTTTTTAAAACAGTGGCCATCGAGACGTGTTTTCGCCCTTAACAACGTTAATTTAAAATTTAAATCGGAATAATATGAAAAAGAGCGCAATATTTTTTTTTTCAACTAATAATTTAATAAATTTTCCCGTATTTTTAATTTAAATAATTTGAAAAATAAAAATTTTATAAATTTTTTCAGTGCTTTTAATTAAATTAAAAAAAAATATATTTTGCACTAGAATTTTTTTAATTTCATTTATTTTATTTTATTCATTTTATATTTATCCTGCAGAGATTAGATAATGCTTTAAAAGTACGACAAACAATTTTTAACTGAATTTAATTTAACTGTAGGAAGCGAAGCAGGTTTTTCGCATATGTTTAAGTCGCGAAGCACACGATAACCCATATAGTGTAGAAAAAGGAATTTTTTTTTGTAACCATATAATCATCAGCCAAAGAAAATCTTTAGGCTATTCCGCCAGTGTAAAAGGTATGTAATTGTATAAAAAATAACATGTAGCGTTCAATTAACTTTGTTGAGATTTATTCAAAAATCACAGGTGAAACTTACAAGACTTTTTTTTCATAACTTTCAGTTGCTCTACTTTTGTTAGATACTTTACTTAATACCATCTTAGGATCTAAAAGAAAAATAAAACCATAGTTGATTATTGTCGTTTTTACTTAAACTTTGATTTTTCTCTACACAGAGAAAAGAGATTCGTCATGAGAACCGAATTTGTTGCCAATCGAATTTGGTCGGTTGTAGTTATTTTCTGAAATTCGGTTAAAGGGACTGAATAAATGCGGTGCTTCCAACTATTTTGAAAATTGATTCGATAGTCGGTTAAAAATTATTATTGTTAATTATATAAAACATTTTTGCATTTTAATATTTATCTTTATTTAGGAAAAAAGAGCAAGAAAACAAATAATACAATTCATGACTGTAACATGAACTTTTAACTTAGCTCTTATCATTCCCATTTCCTCCAGCTATCATGCTTTTCACTTTAGATGCCATTGTCTCCCGTTCTACATTCCATACTTTACGCTTCTTTACTGTGAAGTAAATAAAGCTTCTGAAAATTAAGTTTTATTTTACACATGTCTCTAACTCAACTTTAAACATAACTGCAGAAATTTTCCGAACTTTCAATAAGTCTTATTGCATAGTTATAGTATATAAATTTAAATATTTTTCAAATTTCAATATTTTTTTTAAGATATGTATTTATTTTTATTATGTCAAAAAATTCATAAAAAATAAAATGCAATCGATATTTGTGGTTCTGACTACCAATTTTACGGTGTTGGGACTAAAGTGCTGAATTAGTTTCGTTGCATCTCCCAATAACCAGAATAGATTTTTGTAAAGACACAAATCGGTTAGCTAAACTTTGTTAACTGTTGTTGTGACCAACCTTTAAGATCTAATATAATTTGTTAGTTCATAATACAATAAATGTGTCAAGATTATATTTTATTTGTTACAAAAATTAAATTATGATGTTAGTAGTTGAATTTTGAATATTTTAACTTATTTTTTACCAATCTATTTTCTGTGTGTATATATTAATATTTGGACAAAAGTTTTTAGTTTATTTAAAATGTTTGTGAGAAGTTCCCTGAAGAGCTAGGTGAGCGATAACGATATTGCCATCGAGACGTTCCTCGGGATATTAGCACAATAATTTAAAAGTTAGATTATTTAAATTTATATTTTTTACTTTTATTGAAATAACTCTTGCGAAAAAAAACCGACTTAATAACAGATTTCATCTGTCTGCTTATAACAGCTTAAGTCTATGACCACATAAATTAGGTTACATTAAGTATTGGGACACACTTATATCTCCAAATTTTATACTTTTCCAACTGCTCAATAGTTTGCCAATATACATCACCGTTTTGTTTCCAAATTCAAATTATATACTTGCTGTTGTAGTAGATTTAGCAATCAGGTTCTGTGTAACTTTCAACCCTCTATCTGTAACGATTGAACAGTATGCCCATATACATCAGATTATATTAACTACTTAATCTATAATATAACATTTGTATACTTCTTATTATACCAAATAAAGTAGTGGACATTCTGTCTAAAATGAAGGTGTTTGTATACAACGGTTCAAAAAATACGGCCATATAGAACAAATTTCATTAAATTTGGGAACACCCTTTAATATCTAAATTCAAATTATAATCTTCTTGTTATACCGGACTTAGAAAAACATGTCCCTTTTAAGCTTCAGCGTTCTGTCTATAACGGTTCAAAAGTACCCTTTAACTTCCAAATCCATATTTAATACTTGTTGTTATAGCGGACTTACCAATAGAGGTTTGTTGTAAATTCCAAGCGTCTGTCTATAGCTGTTAAAAAGTATTGCAATATACATCAAATTAAATTAACTATTGGCGCACCCTTTAATTTATAATTCTAAATATTAATATTTGTTGCTATAACGGCCATAGCAATCGACATTTTGTGCAATTTGCAAGCGTTTGTCTAAGACGGTTCAAAAGATAGGCCCATATAAATAAATTTACATCAATTATGGGGACACCCTTTAATTTTAAGATTTATTTTTGTTTAATTTTTTTGTTTTTGGAGCTAAAGTAATACGCAGTTATTTTTAATTTTACAGAAGTACCCTTTACAATTCATAATACATGTAAAAAATATGTATGTTGCATGGGGCCACCCTTTAATTTTTAAAATTATGAACTGTTTTTGAAGCATAATTCTGTAAGCATAATATTATCATAATACCAAAAATGTTCAAAATCGGATCAGAAATGACTGAGCTCTGGAGGCACAAATATAAAAATGCAACATACAGCCGAATTGTATAACCTCCTTCCGTTTTGAAGTAGGTTAAAAAGTAAAATTTCTTTTTTTTTAGAACAGGATATTTTAAGCTTAAAGTAAGATTAACTTTATGTAGTTGATATTTTTTGTAATATGGTAGATAGAGCTGTAGACAATTTATAAGTAATCAGGTAGCATTGCAGCTTTTGTTTTTCTTATCAGCCTTTAATCACTTTTTATGAAATCATCTGTTAAGTGTTATACATATAAATTTAAAATTAAACTAAGGTAAATTTTGTATAAGTTATCGATGTCATAATTTAATACTTGATAATTTTTAAGAAATATGTATATAAATGTTTTATTCCTTTACAATTCGATTAAAAAAAATACAGGTTTTGAAAACTTCTTTGCAAGAATTTTTAAAAATTAATTTATATGAGTTTTTAATCACTGTTTAATTATCCACCCACTTACTTCTACAACAAAAAAATATTCTGTTTCAAGAATCACAATACATAAATAAGTTTTTAATCAAATTAAGAGCAATTTGTTAAATTACATTAGACACGTTTAACTTTATCCTTTGTATTCATTTTCAAACAATACTTCAAAACATGACATCAAACAGCATGGCGAACAAAACTCTTAACAAAGGATGAATTGACTGACTTTTCTTATTGTTATAAAAAGGGACATCATTATTTTTTTTTTTGTTTTTGGTATTTTTATAAAGATATCAATTGTGGGTAAACTACTTTGTGTTTTTAGATGTATATGTGCTTTTGTCTATTGGTTTCCGTGCGTTCTTGTAAAAAAAATGTCCTTCATTATGATTTAAGTTAATTTAACTGCTTTTGTATAGCAATGACAAAAATTAGAGCTAATGGTACCCTTGACTTGTATGACTTCATTTGGGTAAATTGTTGTTATTGCTGATTATGGCCCATATACTGATGCTAAGATAATGAGAGAAAATTAAATTCTTGTTTAAAAGTTTTATATTAAAGTATTTTATTTATGATAAAAAATAAATAAATTTTACTTACTACAGTCACTATATAAAGACTGTATCTTTTGAAAGCTTATATGTAACTCTTTTGATTCAAGATTTAGTTTTTATTATTATACTAGTTTTTCTGTGCTTTCTGTGATTATAAGTCTTTTTATATGAAATACTAAATCTTTTTGTGACATTTTTTATTTTTTGGAATTATGAGTAATTTTCTATTAAAAAATAAGTCAATTAAATCTTGTCTTTAGATTATTCCATATTATTTTGTACTGAAGTACAGTCATAACAAAGAGAATTTCAACTCATCGTTTAGACAAGTCTGAAAAACTGATAGTCTATTTAAGTAAGTATTATGCAAGTGCTAAAATTACTCTCAAGGCACCCGGTATTCGTAGTTCCTTCACACCAATCAATATGATTTTGAGCAATATATACTGTGATGTGAAGATAGAAGTATAAAAAAATTTCAATTAAATAGCATTCGTTTTTTAATCGATGGTAAGCAGAAAACAAGAACAAAATGGGCATCATTTAAATGCTTTTTAAGAGATCTTTTAGGAAATACTAACAATTTGTAAAAACACTTAATAGCATTTTTATGTAAAATTATACATATGAAGTAATAAATTTTTTTTCTAATTTTTTAAGTTTCTGTCACCCTAATATTTGATATTTGATTGGAGTTACTTCTCTAAACTAGACATAGATGGTGAAGGGTACATAAGAGTCGGCATAGCGGAATATAGCACTGTTACTTATCTTTATTAACACTAATTCATCATTCGTCAGATGTGTACCACTACATTGAATGTAAAATTATACTCTAGATAACCACAACATTGATGTCAAGGCACAATAGTATTTGTCTCTTCTCGCAAAAACTCAACATACTTTCATATTAGCCCAATTCACAATCTTGTACAAATGGTCTTGCGTCATAGCATTTGCAAAATTGTGTAGCATATTTTACTCATTACTGTATGTTTTGTTGGTGTAGACTAAAAATATGCTACACAATTTTGCAAATGCTATGATGCAAGACTATTTACACCAGATTGTGAATTGAGCTACTATGATTGGCTTTTTCACATACAATAAAGCTGGCCACTTAATACTCATATGGGAAACAACAATAAGTCACTCACCTGAAATAACGTCTATGTTTGTTTTAAGTGTTGTTTTAAGGTGAAGAATTTAAACAACTTTTTATTACTGAACATTTAGCCATACATACACAAGAATATAAGTACATGAAAACTTAAAGCTTTGTTGCATTTATATTGTTGGAAAATAGTACACGCAGAAATATAAAATGTATAATTTTTGAAGCAATGCTAACTGTACAATTTTTCCCCGAATTTGATAAAAAAATTTAAAATGGCTTATACGCAAAATGTGTTTAAGTTAACTTGATTTAAATATGTTTAAATATGTTGATAATAAATAAAAAATATAGAACTGAGTTATACAAAAAAAAAAAAAAAATACTTTTACTGTTTAATATTTTAATAAAAATGAATTTTTATTACTCTCATCGTATTTTTTAAGCGGTGAAAAGTATAAAATTAAATATATGAAACTAGAAAAATCAATTTTTTGTTTTTTTCTTTTTTTAATTTTTCTTTCATCGTTGCGGATGAACTGGCGAAGGCGGGGACAATGCTTGACGAGGGTGCCATTGACATCTTCTGTGGCATACACCTCTCCACTTGCAGACTGCGCATCGACGCTGCTGTCTATGAATTGGCCCAGACCAGATGGTCCAACGAGTGGACATGTTCGACCACTAGAACAATCTGGCCCTATTTGGGTCGGGGCAGGGCAGCTGCACTATTGCAGCTACCGAGGGTTCGACTACGTGACTTGATGGCTACGGTCACTGGACACTGTCTATTCGGGATTCATGCTAGCAGAATGGGTATCCCTTTCAACGACTGCAGAAGTTGTCAGGAAGAGGAGGAAGAGCAGACTGTGGGACACCTCCTTTGTCAATGCGCTGCGCTGGGGTGTATACGGCTGAGGTATCTCAGTCAGCGGTACTATGAGGGCCTATCTGATATATCGTCAATGGGCCCAGGTAGGATTAGTTCCTTCTTAAGGTACAGTGGGTGGTTTACCGGCCCACAACCGGATACGGTGACTCATTCAGGGGATGAGCGCATGCTTTGGTCGATTGATCAGAGTAAGCGGACTTTTTTCTATATTTTTTCTTGGACCTTCTCCGTTTTCTCAGATCCGCGGTATTTCCTGTCTTTCCCTCTTTGTCTTTCTCATCTCTTTATCCCAATTTCTCTTTGTTTTCTTTTTTTCTCTTATACCCTCAAAATAAGAGAATAAGTTTAAGTAGTTCGTTAACATTTTTATTCAGCCATGAATTTAAATATTTTAGTTCTATTTTCATACTAAAATTTAAATTTTAAAACTTAAATTTTACGCTATATTTGCCGCCTGCAGCAAGTGTCTCACATAATATGATTTGACAACAATGTTTCCTTTGTTTGTTTTAAGATTCTGTACTTTTGAGAAATGATAAAGAAAGTTTTATCAAACACAACTGTAATCAAAAGCATAAGCAAAAAAAATCCTTAAGGCTTTTATCTGACTTATGTGATGTTTGTTAAGAAATAAATATCAAATGAAATATAAAAATATAGACATACTACGAAATATATTATTCTATAGAAAAAAAATTAGTAGTTTATAAAAATTCAAGATTTCTCGTCTTAAATGTAATATTTATAATAATAATAAAGTCTTAGAAACCCAATGATTAAAATTGCAAGCTATTCATCTTATTAGAATGTCCATTTTGCAGTTAGTAAAACAATTTATTTGCATTAGAAAATAAAAAAAAAATTGCAGTCATTCAGCAAAAAGAAAAAGTAGTTTTCCTTTTTTTTCTTGCTCGTTTCTTATTCAAACATTTACATTTATTTTAAACTCCAAGGCGAGATAAAATCAAGAAAATTAGTAAGAAATAGTAAAATTATAAGTGCACAATTTTATTGTCGCCTATAAACTATTCTACAATCAATAAAAATTTTCAACACTCTCAATCTTAAAATCGCAGTAAATGTGCATCCTCCAACCATTACTATCGTTTAAGAGACAAAAGTCGTTTTGATCGACTAAGTGCTCAGATTAACCCAATTACTAATAATAGTGGCATTTCATAAAGAACCAAAAATATTCAGGTGGTAAAAATATATTTTTAACTAAATGCACACCAACCGATTTTAAATTTCATCAGTATTCTAATTCCAAGTTTGAGATAATGTTAGAAATGTTTAGGAAATGCCGTCACGTTAGCAGTAATGTAGAGCTCGTGAGTTTACGTACATAAGTAAACGAAATATTGTTGTACAATAATGAAAGTTAAAACTGCTATTTTAAAATCCGGGTTACACTTCCAAAGTGACTAATTCCATAGCATGCTAAAGTTCTTGCAAGGTTTGGATGTTAAAAAAAATAGTCAGCTAAAGTATGTTTTCCAAATCAATAAAAGTAGTATTTTGAATTTTTATTTTTCTTCTTTCATATAAGTCAAAACTATGCGAGGTACAACTAATAAAGTTTTATTATTTAAAAATTTTGTCATTAATTCTTAGGCCAAAACAACAATTGTCTTTTATTCGAAAGATCAATAAATGCATGGCATTAATATTTGAATGTGACCACCGCGACTTTTGTTAACACAGCGTATTCTGGACATCTAGTTTTAGATCACATTTTGTGTCATCATTGTTAAGGTTAGTGCCGCCATTATGTTGAAACCACATCGCGCCCATATCAATGATATTCATATTTTAAAACAAAAATTATTGTTCATGAAGCTACGGCTTTATTTTTGAATAAATAAGGTCCAGTGATGCCACAAGCGTGTATCAAACGTACTTTTTTTGGATACGCATGTTCATTTAGCCGATGGCTGCGCTCGCTGTATAGCGCGTACCGCCATCATATTGAAAACATATCTGGATGAAACCGCACATCTCTGGATGTATTGCTTCCGCAGGTCTTTCTTTGGATTACTTTTACTGCATACGCCACAATTTTGTTTGTAAGCAAACTCGGTTAGTCAAAAATGATTCTCATCCCTGAACATAATTTTGCCATAAAATAGCAGTTTCAGTTGCTCTAGAGGCTTAAACTGGATAATTTAATACCCTTGTGCAAACATTACAGTTACTACAGATAACCCTTCCATAAGCTCTATCAGGCTTAAAAATAGCGCTTAATGAAAAAACAATAGCTATTAATTTAAATGTTATTTAAGGTTTTAACACATCGTAAATTGTATACAGTTTGATTAAACATCTAAACCGCGAAAATACCAAAAACGCAGATAAATAATGTCTGAAAAATAAAACCATTGTTGTATCATAAATTTAAAAACAGAAGTTAATTAGTGGTAAAATTTATATTTAATAATCAGCTTGATATTTAAATAAAATTAGAAGAAAAATATATAACTCTAATATTTTGAAAACTTTTTAGTTTTAGAAGTAATTAAATAGCTCTTATCCTATTATCGCCAAAATATATTTTAACTACTTTTATATTCTTTAAAAAATCTATTTGTATAAACGTAGAAAACGATACACCTTTAAAAATGTGTATTAAAAACTGCACAAGCAATTTTGATTTTTTTTTTCTTCAATATTATTCTTAAAACGCTTGAGAACGAATAAGGGAATAAATTTAAACCACATAAAATGTTTAAATATGATAACAAGAACAGCATATGAGTTTGCTAAATTTTTGCAGCGAAATGTATAAGTTATTTGAATTAAATTCAAACTTAAGAAGGGGTACGTCTTCCCAAGCCATCAATAAAATCATTCATCCTTCTAGGTTACAGCCACTTTTATAAAACGTGATTAAGCATTTGTGTCTGTGCTTCGAATTATTAAAGAAGTAATTACAGTTTTCAGTTGAAATAGTTCAAAAACAAAAGGTGAAAAATAAGTCAAATTATTGTCTGGCAATTAAGTTAAATGACATCAAACGGTAAAAATTAAGTTTGTTTCTTTGCTCTCTCTTTAAATCACTTAATTACGTTGCATTCATGGTACATGTAGATGTAGTAGATGTATGTAGTAGTACAAGACAACGAATTATCAAAAACGTGTGCAAGAAATTACAAGATATTTTAGTGTGAAATTTTGGAACATGCTTAGAAATATACCAATTGAATTCTTGAAGTAAACATTGCTAAAAGGGAAATATATATTAAATAATGAGAGAACAAATATTTTATGTTAGGGAGTTCAGTTTAAGTTTTTTTACTCGTAGTACTTCTAACAAGTCAAGTTCTTCATTTGTCAATTTTAAGGTCGATTTTATCCAAAATCTTGTTTGTCAAATTTTATTCTAAGAAAAAGAAAAAAATACTACTTCGATTTGAGTACAGCTTAAATTTTAAAGTGCAGTTCACAAGTTTGGCCACAGACATCAAAATACATTAACTATTGGAACTCCCTTTAACTTCCAAATCCAAATTTTATACTTGTTGCTATAGCGGCGTTAGCAATACAGGTTCGTTGTAAATTTCAAGCGTCTGTCTACAACTGTTCAAAAGTATGGCCATATACATCAAATTAAATGAACTATTGGGGAACCCTTTAATTTGTAATTTCAAATATTAATACTTGTTACTATAACGGTCATAGCAATCGACATTCTGTCCAATTTGCGAGCGTTTGCCAATAACGGTTCAAAATATAGGTCCATATAGATGGTGTCACCCTCTAATTCTTAGATTTATTTTTTTATTGCAGTTTTATAAATTTTAAAGTTTTGCGTAAAAAACATGTATATTGTATGGGGGCACCCTTAAATATTTGAGACTATGAACTGTTTCTAAAACGGAACCAATCTTTAAGCATTTCCTTTCAAATAAAAAAATTCAGAATCGATGCAGAAATGACTTATGACTGGTACAAAAATAAAAAACCAACATTTAGTCGAATTTATAACCTCCTCTTCGGTTCAATAGTAAACTGAGGTTAATATTTTACCCATCAATCAGTAGTTTCCTTATTTAGCATATTTCACTGAACAAAGGGAATTTTATTCTGAAGTGAAGTAGTGGGGAGATACATTGTGGTATTCGCTGCCATTGATTTCCTTATTAACTGCCTGTAACTTGACGTTACAATTATTCGTTCGAATTTTAAAGTTGTTAGTGTTTTATTTCAGCTGTAGTTTAGTTTAAATTCAGTTATTATCTATACTCTCTGTCGGTTTTCTTTCCAATTGTTGGACTTTAGATTTTCTAGATGACCTCCACAACAACTAATAAAAAAATGAAGCAAAAATATTTAAGGGTTAATTAAATATGACTTTCACATACATACATGACGTTATTTTTTAAACCGAAATAGGAATACACCTTAAATTCTTATCAGAAATGAATGTAAAATATATTATAAATCTCTTTGTAAGTTTGTTTCTTTATTTGTTTGTGTGTTTTGGTGCATCTACCACGGCTAAAGGACTTACTGATTCGAATGAAATTTAAGACACGGGTAAATATTCTCGTTCTCGTGATAAAATAGTCTAGTTATTTTTTCGAAGAGCGGACCAAGAGGGGAGAAAAAGGCAAATATCAGAAAATCGTTTTAATTAAATTAGAAACATAGATAGGAAAACGAGCATTCACGTCTGTACCCAGCAAAAAATTAGACATTACCTTGAAAAGTACTTGCCATATAATGAATTACTTTTGTGATTACCATATTTTGTTACTCGCTTACAAAACACATTACATTAGTTCCCAAAAAAGGAAGTAGTAATGGAACTAGTTTTTTATGTTAAAAGAGACCACCCATTAATTCCTACAATAATTAATGTATTCGATTCTCAGGAATTGATTATAAAAGTCTCATGCCTTGTTAAAATCATTAAGTTGGCAATCTAGTTGGGAAGTACTTCCGCCTAAAAAGCTTAATTCCAAACTGAATTACCTTTTTAAAAATTTTTTGCTGGGTAGTGACTTCAATTAAATTTAATTTTCTTTGTATTTATGTAAAAGCTAGAATATTCTATGTTTATCTAAAGAAATGTGAATAGGTGTGAGAGTGGGTGAGAGGACAACTGCGCAATTTTATGCAATTTAACCGATCTTAACAAAATCAGCTTATAAAGATGTTTGAAATAGAGAAATGCTCTTAGATGTAAGATCCAAATTCATTACATAGATAGGACTTAATAGGCAACGCCACTTTCTTTTTATCTCTGAAACTAGTCTTTCGATTACGAGACATTGTTTCTTATAAGTTCGGAGTAAAGCCGTATAGTAAACAATGATAATAATATAATAATAATATATTGTTCAGGGCTTAAAAAGGCTCCAAAATTAGATCCAGGCACGTCGGGTACAATAAGCCCTAAGAATGTGCAAAACTCTTCGTATGGGAATACAATTCGCATTTGGATTTACTTATTTAGTGACAAATATTCTTTATTGTGCTCCGAAATTCAGTATTAAATAATTTGCTATCATCTTAAATGATCTTGTTTTTATATTTAAAAATTTTATATGCGTAGCTATTTTCTATTAATTTTTATATTTCTAATGATTTATTTTAATCTTTTTATAAATTTTTTTTTTATAGTACATCTAGAAGCAAAATCCTTAAATAGTACTAGTTTTGTTATCTTTTACTTTTTTATTATATTAAG
This sequence comes from Gymnosoma rotundatum, assembly GCA_916610165.2. NCBI lineage: Eukaryota > Metazoa > Arthropoda > Insecta > Diptera > Tachinidae > Gymnosoma > Gymnosoma rotundatum. The sequence continues at coordinate 119,017,021 of OU744337.1, read as the reverse complement.
CTGACCCTTGTCTTGTTATAACTGAAATTAAATATAAATATTTAATTTCAGTTATAACAAGACAAGACCCAAAAAAATGAGTATGCAGTTAAATACAGCGGACCATAGACTATAACTTAGAACAGAAATCTAGTTTCTATCTGATAAACAATAGCAGCAGCGACCTCGCAAACAGTTGTGTAAAGACTAATGAAAAAATCCGACTTGTTGTTACTCTCAATAAATAACGGTATTTAGAAAAAATGAGACATACTCACTACAACTTTTGTAAATTATTTTAGATGAGAACATTATCTCACTATGTACGTGCAATAATATATAAAAAATGCATATTTGTAAAACAGTTCAGAGTTCCCCTTTTTCATGGAATGCTCCATTTGCATAATATTATTTCGCAGAATAAAAAACGTCAAATGATTTCCTGCAGTATTCTTTTATATTTTTTTAAGTATTGCCAGAAAACATTTTGTCTTTTTTTTAATATAGACAAACAGTTTTATTATGTTTAACTCGTCATTAGGCAATTTTAACAGTTGATTAGCTTCGGTTTTTATGGAGATTCATTTCCGTTTGAATGATTCTTGTCTATGTAAATATGGGATTTTTGGCATAAGACCGAAAAACAGATGCAACTGTAATAATATAATAGTCTAGAATATTTAACTTTAAGTAAATAAAACAAAATTTAATATTATTGGAAAAAGAAATGATTTGCATTGACAGTTCAGTTTTAAATGTCAACAATTTTAAGACAAGTAGTGGTCTTACTGTATCCTTCTTACGAGGGCTGCTATATATATATTTCTGTCCTGGCATTGGAAAGTTTGTCATTTTTAAGCATAATTGTACTCAAAACGTTTTGACGTACGACCGTTATTTGTGTTGTTTACAGTGACTTGAAAAAATTAATATAGAAAAAAATGGAATTAACTCGTGAACATTTTCGTGCCATCATTTTTCACAACTTTCGACGTGGATTATCACGACAAGAGTGCATTGATGAACTTAAATCTTTGTATGGCGATGAAGCACCATCCTATAGCACTGTGAAAAATTGGTATAATGAATTTAATCGTGGCCGAAGCTCGCTCAAAGACGAATTCCGTGAAGGTCGTCCAAAAACGGCTGTTGTGCCAGAGAACATTGATGCCGTGCGTGAACTCATAATGCAACATCGACATGCGACATACCGAGAGATAGAGACATCCTTGGACATTTCTTCCACCAGCATACATTCGATACTGCATGAACACCTGGCCGTAAAAAAGGTTTGTTCTCGTTGGATCCCGCACAATTTGAAAGTCGCTCAAAAAAAGGCTCGTGTCGATTGGTGCAAAGAAATGTTGCAAAAATACGATTGCGGTGCTTCAAAAGATGTTTATAAGATCTTCACAGGTGACGAATCATGGATCTATTCGTATCAGCCCGAAACGAAACAACAATCGACCGTGTGGGTCTTCAAAGACGAGCAAAATCCAACGAAAGTTGTTCGTGGAAGAAGCACTTCGAAGCAAATGGTCGCCTGTTTCTTCGGCAAAACTGGTCATGTGGCGACTGTTCCGCTTGAGCAACGTAGGACGGTCACTTCTGAGTGGTACACTACAATTTGTTTGCCTGAAGTCATCGTAGAAATTCGAAAAACCAACAAGAGAAGACGAATCATTGTTCACCATGGCAATGCGAGCTCTCACACATCGGCTTAAACCAGAGCGTTTTTGACCGGCCAAAACGTCGAATTAATGGGTCATCCGCCGTATAGCCCTGACTTGGCACCTAATGACTTCTTCTTCTTTCCGCACATCAAGAAAAAAATGCGTGGTCATGTTTTAGAGGTGTCTCAATCGGAGTGGAAAAAGTGCTTCGACAACTGGTTTGAGCGCCTGCAAAAGTGTATAAATCATGCTGGAGAATACTTTAAAAAACAATAAAACCATTTTTGATTATAAATATTCGCATTTTGACTATTAGGCCAGAGATATTTAGAGCAGCCCTCGTATATTAATTTATTCATATGGATTTTTATTGAATTTTGTAGTATTTGCTTAGTAAAAAACAAAAAAAAATCGCTAAAAATTTTATTTTTTGGCTGAAAATTTTTAATATTTCTAATGGAAACCGCATGTTTATTTGGTTAAACCGAGTTTGTTTTTTTCTGTCCAACTTTTTTTTGGCTTAGTTTTATGTTTGCGCCTTGTTTTTATTTAGTTTTCATCTATATTTCTCTTAGTAATTCGTTTTTACTGCAATGTTTAATACAGACATACGTAAATTTTAAGCTTTGCCAATATAAAACAAAGAAATATTTTTGCCAGAAATTTGTTATTTTTTACTTATAACAACTTTACTCTATAAGAATTTTTGTTAGAGTGAACAAAAAACTTTGCTTTCTAATAAATTGCGTTAATTATAGATTCTGTGTAGATGTACGGGAAATTTAAATTTTTGGATAATGATGTTAAACTACCAATTTGTAATGTCCTTTTGGAAGTTTCCTTCTATAAAAGCTTGAAAGGAAATACATTGAATATATAATTTAATTTGATTAATTTTTAAGCAACTTATTATCTGAACAAAAATTTTCCAAAATTTTTTAACTTATTAATTTATATTTGTAAAAATATCTATTTCTAATACTATCAAAATTTTTGTATATTAAATAATGCTTTATATAGCAATAAAAAAATTGTGTCAGGCAAAAATACGTGCCAGAGCAAAAAGTTACTTAAAAGATACACGTGCGAAAATTGATTTAATACCCTCTTTTATAGACTTATGGAACTTTTTAAAGAATTTCGATTTTTATGCTAAGCCAAGGTACATCGTATTTAGGACAACAAAAACTTAATGTAGACTTAGTCGGTACTATGGACTTTTGGGTGTGTGCATTATTTTTTGAAAACGGTAGCGACGAAGAGCCACTTTTTCTCCTTTATGTTTAAAATTTCAAGGGGAGCTTAGATTGGGGATGTTACTGTTCTCAAAAATAAAGGTCTAAGATTTTCCATTTATAAATACTTTTCTATTACTTGTCGAAAATGTAATATATTTATAATGAATTAAGGTTTAAAATAAAATTGTAAAATATTTTTTAATAAACAAACACTTTAATTATATTGTACCGTGTTATAGGAACGCTGAAGTCTTGCAACTCAGACATCCTTTTTATTTTATATACTCAGAAATAGTTTTATACTTCTAGGTGAAAAGCAAAAACCTTAAGCTCTGTACAGACGTTTGTGAGGTCTTACAATATTGTTAGACCTAACAATGTACTGACAATGACAAGGCAAATAAAATTGTAAAAACAATTTAGATTGTCAGTTCACACGATTGCAAGGCATTTGTCAGAAAACTGACAATTCCATTGTAAGACAATTATCTGACAATAAACTTATCTGACAACATTGTCAGACAACAAATTGGTAGTTCACACGGTATTAAAAATTGCCAAGTGTCAGAATTAAAAAATTCAAAAGACATTTTTTTTAAATTTTTTTTTAATGTAAATTATTTTAACACGTTGACTGCCACGCGTGTTTACAACAAATTCCCCGTCAGGCCACCCGTGCCACTGTAAGATGCGTGCTCTGCTACCGCATGTCTGTTTACATTTCTTTCGGTACTCTCACCCCGATATCTATTACGATCGTCATTTATCACGTTATTACTCTGCACGAGCAGTTGTAATCTTTGCCGTGTACTGAGTAGTACAACTAATATCTCTGCCCAACTAATATCTCAACCGCAACTTTGCAGTGAATGCTTCAATATTTTGCACTGTAAATAATTTTGTTAATAAACGATTTTCAAAAAAATTCAACAGTATTATTATCTCCTGTCATATATTTAAATATGTTTGGAAATCCTTTGGAAGGAGTCACCCGACGTGGCCTGATGAGAACTTTTGCTGTCACCCGAATACGGGTGACACGGCAGTTAACGTGTTAATTTTATCCAACCAAATAGATATTAATTAAACCGAAGAAACTGCAACGATTATAACATTTTACGTTTTTTGCGAGGATCAAAAGGAATAATTCTTGCATAAAAAATCGGCTTCAAAACGGACACATACATCAAATATTAGGACACCCCTTATTTTAGGTTTTAACTATTTATATTTCTTAATATTTCATACAAATTAGTGGACACTTTGTCTAATTTTCAAGTGTTTTTATAAACCGGTTCAAAAGATAGGGCTAATACATGTAAAATTACATAAGGTATGAGCACATCCTTTAATTTATAAATTAAAATTGTATACTTGCTCTTTTAGCGGACTTTGCAATACAAGTTCCCTGTAAATTTCAGTTGTCTGTCTATAACCGCTCAAAGGTTTGGTCACATACACCAAATTACATCAATTATTAAAATACCCTTAAATTTCTAAATCCAAATTTCGTTATTGCTATTATAGAGGACTTAGCAATACAGCTTGTTTGTAAAAATCAATGATCTTTATATTGAATCGTATACTTGTTATTACAACGGTCATAGTTATTTACATTCTGTCCAATTTTCAAGCGTTTGTTTATGAAAGTTCAATAGATAGTACCATGTAAGTCAATTTAAATTAAAAAATCCGTCACTACTTTGTTCCTGAAGAACTATGTATATGCCATTTTCAAAGTGCTTGAAAACAGGCAAGTTTTTCCCACCATCAAAGTCATCCCGTGAAATACCGTCGCTGTCCATTTTTTTTAACTTTCTTTTTTCTATTTTAATTTTAAGTTTTTTTAAAGCACTTTTTCACTTTCTTTCATTAGATTTTATCTGACAATGATATCGTTGTCAAATGTTTAAAATTTCCAACATATTACAATTTATTTTATACTGACAATGCCTGACAATTTTCTGACAATGCAAATAAATGCGTTCACACAATTGTAAGATATCTAACAATTTATTGTCAGACGTTTGTTAGACGTTTTCTGTATATTTTTCTGACAATATTGTTAGATCTGACAACCGTCTGTACAGAGCTTTAGAAAATAAAACCTTTGTATTCCTATAAAATGTTTTATTTAATTGAATGATAAAATTTCTAAATAAGATTTGAGAAATCTTTCCCTAATTTCATATGATTACTTAATTTCGAAGAAGTTACAAATATTTCATGTGAAATAGAATTTTTATTAATAAAGATTTTAATGAAAGTAAAATTTTAGAGTAAAAAATTTTACATTTAAATACTTCGCATGTTTAAATCATGCATCAAAATCTGCAATATTGTAATCTTTTAGATTTTCACCCAAACATTTTATATTTTATTCTACTGCCGAGATGATTTAATCGAAATTCCTACAGATAAATGATTCCATCCACACCATATTGGTACTTTAGAGAAAAGTAAAAAAAAATATTTAATAATCAGTAAATTTTTAAAATTTTGATTTTAATAATGCTTTTAAATAGAAATATATTCAAGAACTTTTAGAAATTTCAAATTTTAAAAAAATGTTCCATCATTTTTGCTAATATAGTAAAGATCTTAAGTTTGATTATTAATGAATATTTTCTATGAAGATAAATTCATGCTTCAAAAAATAGTTTTAGTGTCTCAATTAGCCTTCTAGATTCCTAACTTAAGCTCAAGCAGAAACACTGTTGCCACCTCTGACAAACAAGCTTACAAATCGATCACTATACCGCATCATTAGTATTGTCATAGCATTAGACTTGTGTCAAATCGTTCATTTTAGTGAGTGCTCTTTTTCGTTTAATATCAAAAGTGAACGCTTCGTTCAATAATTCATGAAAGCATAGTACTCTATAAACGGAATGGTAGCAAAAGTGATACAGTAATAAAAAAAATTTAAGAGAAAAAGAATGCGAAACAATTTTTGGGGTTTTAATAGAAACAGAAATAATTTTGGGATTTTATTAAAAACACTTTATATTTGTTAGATCTTATTTGTTATTATAATTAAGTATTAAATGAAGAGACAGCAATAACTAGCAATAAATCACCTATCAATTGCGGCAAAGTTTTGAAAAATTCTGAAAAAAAAACAGTTTTTCATGTTTGTTAAAGAAAAGACTGTATAAACCTGCTCTTTAAATTCTGTTGGTTACAAAACTACCTTATGACAACTAAAACAAAAGAATTTTAGCAATGAAAATTTTTTATAAAATTAAACAGTGCACTAACGAGCAGAGAGTGCTCACCAAAGTGACCGGATCACTTTATTTATAAACGACACAACTCTACGAAGCATACAATATCTTTAGTAAAATCATTCTTTTCCCTACAACAGTGCAAAAAGTCTGTTCTACAATTTCCTAAGATATTATAAATAAGTAAAGTTTTTAAAGCTTAAAGGATTATTTCACTTAACTGAAACTAACTTTGTGCTATCCTGGAATTCTTCCTGGTGCTTTTTCACATATGTTATTTTTCTCTTTTTGTTTGTTGTTGTTCTTCCGCATTTCTCATATGACTCTCTAATGTTTGTCTACTATAGTAATTATTGTTATTGTTTGAAAAAAAAAAGACGTTTCTTACTATTGCATTGTTTTAAAAATTTAACTATTAACTGTATGAAGCCTGATTGGTTTTATTGCGATACGTAAAATGTTACATTCGAAAACACAGAAAGAAGTGTTTGTACTTATTATAGGTTTTATTTATTTTTAATTGAATTTGATTAAACTATTTTATTTTTTTATGTGCTGTTTCTGCATTACAGGCGATCTACTCGTCTGGAAATTTTGTATGGAAATAACTCAAAAAACTGAGTGCTTTTCATACAAATTTTTAGACGAGTAGATCGCGTGTAATACAGAAACAGCACATTATTTATTTATTTTGATTCAAAAAATTTCAATTTGTGCTGGCAGCTCTTTTTGAGTTCTACTTATGAAATACTCTACGAATTAACCTTTGCTATTATCGGAATCGTCTTTAAAAAACTATAGATTTAAAATAACTTTACCCAAAGCCCCTACTATGTATAGTATAGTCCAAATTACTTAAAAAGTATTAAGTTTAACGATTTCGAGTGAAAATATCCGCCATTGCTTGGCCATCCTCAATTTAAAATAATTTAACTTCAACGGTGCTTCTAGCTCATTATCGGAATTTAGTTAAACTTTCTATATTAGGTTCCTTAAAACCCAAACTTTCATACATTAAAAACACATAGAGATCATTGTTCTCATCACCGCTAAGAATGGTATCCCCTAAAAAAATTATTAATTTTTTAAATATTGTTTAACAATGAAAATGCTTTGTTCTTCAATGTAGCATAAACCAAATTCAAAATCATGCATTATTTTGAACAAGAATTGAATAAAAAACTAAAATAAAATACTTTTCGAAAAAAAAAGTCTTTTTAAGAACCTCACTACTAAGCCAAGCCCAACCCCAAGCTAAGTAACCATTCTCTATTACAAATATTTTTATAAATCTATACATGTGTATAAAAAATTGTTGCAAGTGTGTTTAATCCGAATTCGAATTAAGTTTTAGAATTTGTTCGATTGGACATGTTTATCTAGTTTGTAAGTAATGATTTTGTACATATAAAAAAACAACAAACAACAAATACGCCGGGATCCACTAGTGAAGTGTAAAATACACAGAAAACCTTGATGATTCCACTTCGCCTAGAAACTGTCATTAAGATCTACTCGTTATACGCTGTTACTTTAGACTTATATATAAGTGAAAATATGCTAAATTTTTGGTACTTAATAATGTACATATAATTTACGTTCTAGTTTTTTACTGTCCTTTTCTACTTTTTCAAATATAGAACAATTCTAATTTATTGTTTTTTAAACCCAACGTTAACAAATGACAAAAATACGAATAATAAAAACTGAAATGTTAAGACTCTAAGATAATGTTGACATTTTTTATATTATTTTTTCAAAACTTTTGTTTTCTCAATCTATCATTTAAACCATCGCATGAGGCTTAAAGTTTTTAAAAACTTTTCCCTTAAATAAATCTAATGAAATCTTTATTCTAAAGAATATTCTGAAACCAAAAAATTGAAAAGAAATCTTTAATGTTAAATGTTTGTTAATTTGAATATTTTTATATTTGTGACAATTTCCTTTTCATCATTTACAATGTTGGTACCCCGCCTTAAGTAATTTCTGTCATTTCAAACATGTTATCACAATTTTAATGAAATAAACAAAACAAAATTAAATAACAAGAAAATTCCATTTGAAATCGTACTTTCTATTGTTACATTGTGCTAAATTTGTGGAACATAGAATGAAGAAAATATATAAAGGGGGGTGGTCACAAAGGAAATAGAACATATTTTATATTTCGTACATGTCGTTCAATTTAATCATGTTGAAAAAATGTTATTAATAGGAATTGCAGCTGCGTCATTTATCAAAATTTCTAATAACTTTTGGTTTCAAATATATTTTTTAAGTAATCTTGTTTTAAACTCAAGAGTTCTGCTATTTTTAGGAAGAGTAACAGCTAAATTAAATTCTTTTTAAGGTGTGACATTTTTATCAAAACCTTTTTTTTATGATTTATGTTTTTTAAATTTTATTTTTATGTAAGTTTCGTTAAAACAGCGGCACGGTTATAATCACCTGTTTAAAAAAAAAAAAACAAATCATAAATCTCTTTTACTAGGAATTTATACATCAACTCAAATGCATGTCGATCTATAATATTCCTCTGCCAGATTATTAGTGAGCCCAGGTGTGTCCAACGTTCTGAGCAACTTAAGTTAAGCCACAGGAATATTTAATAAAATTATTTAATTTTTTATAAAACATCCTGCTATTTTACTATTTTGATTAAGTTTTAAGATCACTGATATTGATTATTCAGGGTGATCTTAAGATATTTTGGGAAAAAATTTTTACCATTCTCAACACACGTGGCGTACATTGTTGCGTCATTTTACGCTTTCCGCATAAAGTTATATACCAAAAAGTTAATTAAAATTTTAATAAGAGTCGGCAAAGAAACTATTTTATTTTTTTTAGTTAAGAATATTTTTAATTATCAGCCCCAGAGTACAAATCATTTTTTATTTTTTCTTTCGTAACTGAAAGCAAAAAACAATTATTTTCTTAAACATAAAATGAGGTAAAATTTTATCCCTTGTGCAAAAATCTATTCATATAAAAAAAAATAAAAACCTTAATATTTTTTTAAGGAGTTTTATCTTTTAAATAAATAAGAATTAGCTAGAATAGAAACTCAAAATAAAAATAAAACGTAATGCAAAATTTGGCAAATTGAAGAAAAGAGTGAAAGTCAAATAAGTCAGGTGAGTACCATGGTATTTTAGTATCAAAAAAAAAAAAAAGTACGATCATATAAACTTTAGACTCAGACACCATTGTCGGAAAATAGTGACGTACATTTTTATAAAGTGGCCACATACCATTAACTTTAAAACAGCAGAATAGAAGGTTAAAGCAATTGTATAATAAAATAAGGACTTGAACGTAGCATTAGCTAATGAGGTAAGTAATTACATTAAAACAGTATATAGCATCCATAGCAGGGATGGGGCTTGTTCGGAAATGCATCACTGCACTACATCTGATGCGCAGTACGTTTGAAAATGGATAAGTTTGCATCACGCAAATGTGTTCTAAAATGCATGAATGCAATATATGACTCGCAAACAAACGTAAAACACGCATCAAAAAAATGGCTGATGCATTTGATCTTTATTAATTTTATTTTGTTAAGTTGCGTTTGTTTATACAATTTTAGAAATGAATTTATTTATTATTATCTTCGCCATTAGTAATGTTTAAACATTTGAAGTTTTAAAACAAATGATAGTTTATTTTTGTTTACGCAGCAAGTAAGTTTCAGCAACGGCATTGCAAACTAATCACACATGCGCATTAGATGCAGTGCAGTGATGCATTTCCGAACAAGCCCATGATTAAAACGATCTGGTTGATAAAACAGACTAAAGCCAAGGTTAAGTAGTTAAGTGAATTAAAGGCATGTTTACTACACAAGATATCGAGTAGTTCGAGTTTCGCGTGGGTGGTTGCATAAGTTTTTTAAAGTACATGCTTAGAAAAAATTCTTACCGTAGCTTCAGAGTAAGAAATATGGAATATTTAAAAAATAAAAATATATATTGTCTTGCTGGTATTAGCAATCAAAATTGCACTTTTGTTTGAAACGATAAAAATTTGTTGAGCTATATCTAATTTTTCAGAATATTATTGATCGGCGCGACTTATCTTTAAGTTGTGTTTTTGTATTCTAGACGAAAATTACATCTTTAGAATTTGTTAAGAAATAATTCAAAAAACTGAGCGCAAATTTTCTAAACGAGTTATTTGTCTGATATACAGCAGTTTTTTCTCTGAAAACAACAATATATTTAGTAATATTCCTATTTTTTTTTAACTTGGTTAATATCGCTTAAATTATAAGTCTCACATGTATATTGCTACCATAATAAAACATTTCGAAGCTAACGTCTTATAACTACTCAATAGCGCTTCCCGTAAAAGAATAATCTCACAATTACCTTTATGCCCATGGTTGGCAATTGGTCTTATTTATTCTCAACTAATAATAACTTACATACATTCTTTATATTTTAGGTACATTATTTGTGAATAAAATACATAACAAAATTTACCTTCCTTCTAAACAAATTGGCCTCGTAGTTTTACAATTACTAATTATATGACTTAATTTAACAAAATTAGCAATATATTTTCTTTGCAACATTTGTAAATATACTGAAAATAATAGCACAATTAGCTTTGGTTGCTCGCTTTCCCATTTGTTACAAAATTAATTTAACGTTCTATAACTATTCACCATCGGTGAGCATGTATTTTATTTCTTAATTTACAGCAATTTATTTGATTGCATTTTTTTTAAGAAAAAGTTAAAGCAGTTTATTCAACTTCTTGTAAATAAATGTCTGCCATTACGTTTAAAAATATGTTTAATTACGGCAGTAATTACCAATTAGTATGGATTAAGAAAGCACTAATAGCAGCTTCAGCAATAATAAATATATTTCAGTAGTAAGTTTTCAATTGATACGCAACTAACAAAAATAAACTGATTAAATGCAGAGCAAGTACACACATATTTATACATATATAGTGCACCAGCAAGCAAGCGTAATTATTTTAAAATATTTATAACACAATCAGTAAACAAATTGATAAACGTTTGTTTATCTATAATAATAAATAAGAATAAATATACAATTTAACTTAAATTCTCTTTAAACTGTCTGAGTATTTAAGTATATGAGTTGCCAATAAATTATATTAAAAAAAATGGAAGAGTAAAATTATTTGATTAAGTATTATATTCCACTATTGCAGAGCTTCCAAGCTGTTGAACTCATATAAAAATTAAGTTAGTGGAAAGGTGCTTCAAATACACATGAATTCCAGAAAATTGTTTGTATTTGCCACTAAGAAAATATGCTATAAAGCATTGTGGTTATGTCTCTGAATAATTTATATAATCACATCCAAATCGGACAAAACTATTCGTCACACTACCAAAGTTTTTAATAAGCTGTGGTTCTTCTACAAACAAAAGTATCAATTTTCAATTTTAAATTATCTACTCTTTATTTTCTTCACAATTTTATAATACGGCATTTAAACTATGCAATATTTCAAGAAACTAGCACGAAATTTTTGTAAGGAGTAATCAATAAGGTATTGCTTTAGTTTTGAGGGGATATTACTGTTGCTAATGTTTATTTTTAGATAAGGCATAAGCCTATAACTTATATCGAAAATTGAGAAAAAATACCTCAACAAATTGCATAGTGTAAATCTAGACAAATAAATGATTATATATTATTGATAGGTTGACAACAACGTTGTGGTTAGTTGCAATTTGACAGCACGATAGTAAAACATTCTAGGATAACTTGTTAAATAGTTGTGATACACAGTAGAAAACAAATAAATTCAACAACGCAATCTACTTAAAATAAACAGCGGGTCTGTAATTAAAATTTAAACTGTTTTTTCACTTTTACTAAAAATATAAAAAATTTTACAAAACAATTAAAAATCTCTTAATTTTAAAAGTGAAATAAATTTTCGGTTTTCTTAATATTTTTTTCTTTGGTTATAATGCTAAAATTGTTCGCTTTTTAATTAATTTTGAAATCACATATATTGTAATAATTCGCGAGCGCTTTATCCGTTACAGTCAATATGGTATTGAATATGAAAAAAGAAATGAAAATGCCATTCGTTGCTAAACCGGAGGTTAGCAGAAAACAAAAACGCATATACACTTATGTCGATTAATAAAGAAAAACGGAGAAAGCATTAATTTTTGCGTGGAGTTCGTCTAACAAAATTGACTTTAATTAAGTATGAATATTCCTCTTATTCTTATTTACCACATTAAATAGTTAAAGATGGCTGATGTTCAATGTGCGATTGAGAAAATGCGATATTATATTCTGCTGGTATTTAAGTTTTCCTGTTTCCTTAAAAAACTAACACAACAACTGTCTCAATAAATTTAGAAATTAAATTATACGAAAACTAAATCCGAATTGACTATTAAGTATTTGGTTATAGTAATGGATCATTATACTTGTTATTTCATGCAGTTTATATTTCCTTTAGTATATTTTGATTAATAACAATAAAAACAAAAAATTAGGTAAATATTTAGTAACTTCATAAAAAGTATTCTAAAACAAGATAAATAACGTAATGAAAACCATTATTATAATTATAAAAACTGCATAACAAAAACAATAATAATTAAATTTTTCATGCCACTTAATAGAAAACACAAAGGGACCAATCAGTGGACCCAAGTGGGCTGAGGCAACACGGCTACCTGCCTGACCTAACAGAAACGAAAATAGTAAATATCATCGATCTCTGCCGTTGTTGTCTTTTCTTTTCTTTATCCTAAAAGAAAGATAATTTGCCAATATGAACTTGAGCATGATTAAGGTTATTTATTTGGTGTTTATAAAATTTTTAAGAAATATCCAAAAGAAGTAACCAACATCAACTTATTGCTTAAGCAACAGAAAACTTTTTCAAAATAAATGCTTTGCTGATTGCTTTGCTGCAGAAAGAAGCACATTTTTGCATTTGCTTTTGACTGTCGCTCCTTTTATAATGAAATGTTTTGTAAATGCTGAAGCATTTAGTTTTTTTATTTGTTGAGAAACATGTAAGCAAAGCAAAGATCTTAGTGTTGTTACTATTTTTATGCAAGCAATTTAAGCCCTGGTCTAAATGTAAAAAACGCTTTTTGATTGGGCTAAAAAATAAATTTTTTGCATTGTTTTCAAGTTGCTTTTGTCAATTTTTTTTTTCTTTTTAGTATCATGTATTTTTTTTTTTTTTTTGCAATAATGACAATTCCTATTTTTTCTGCTTGTACAGCATCAGCGTAACTGAGAATTTTGTTGGTGGGGGGCTACAGTCCTATAAAGTAAAGAAGAACTGTGTCATGTATAAGAAATCCCATTAGAAGTAAAAAGTTCTGGGCGCTCCAAATTTATTAAGAGGGTATATTACTTCTCCCCAGACAGGCTTTCCTACGTCTATGTTGTCTAAAACAGCGTACAGAAGAGGTACTTGAGGAGTTTTTATGAGTTTATTGTTAGCCCAAAAACATTTTCTCCCATACGAGACATTTCTGTTGTTTTGTAGTTCTATTTTTATTTTTTTGCTTCTAACTTCAATTAGGAATTTTATAAAAAATTCCTTTACACATTTTTAAGCGATTTTTTTTTAGAATTCTTATATTTGTTCGCTTTATCTTTACTCACCTGCACTTTATTCTAAGTGTGTTTGTAGCTCTTCCTTGTTCACGTATGAATTTTATTTTTGTTAGAAATGTTTACACAAATAAATGAAAATTGGTTTTTGAAGTGCTGAATGGTGTCTACTGCTTGTCCTTGTAAAAGTAACATTAGGTGTTTTATCAAAATTAAAGCATTTTATTCTAAGAACAATACTTATATATGTATAAAATGTTTTAACATTTCGCCTATTGTTGGCACAAGCCATTAACAATAAGGGTTTTCCAATGGAGCCAAGAGGATTTTTATAGCCCAAAAATTGCCATACTCTAGCTGTTCATATTGTAACAAAGCAAATCGGCCCGATAAGTTTTAACCTCCTATTCGACTCTGCAAATCTTTAGTAGATTAGGTGCACTATCAGATAAAACTCATAATAGACAATACGCAAGATATGACAAACCGTTAAAATGCGTGGTTTATTATTATTTTTTTTCTTGTTGTATGCTTAAGTTTGCTTGTAACAGAGTTAATTTATCAACAATATCGATAATAGATATATTAATTTTTCTAATATTATAAAAGCAAGTTATCAATTTTAACGAAATTAGTAAGGAATTGGGTTACGATTGTAATTTACATCTAAGATCATTACAATCTTCTTTCATAATTATTGATTATTGATTAGTTTCCCCCAGTGTTTGAAAAAAAACAGTACACTAACATAGCGTACTGTTTGACCAACACAAACTATAATTTTTTTTTTATTGTTTATTAATCTGTACGCAAACAAAATACCGTACACAACGATTGTAGGCTGATAATCACAAACACTACGATAACGTACTGAACTTTATTGAAGGGTTATTTTTTTGTTTGTGTACTGATCTTAAAGAGTTCACTACGTAAACTGTAGTGTATTTTAGAGTATTTTTTAATGAACTTTAGGGTATTTTTTAGTGAACTTTAGCGTACTTTTTAGTGATCTTTAGTGTTTTCTATAGTGATCTTGCTTGTAAATTATTTTTGTGTTCTTTTGAGAATTTTTAGTAGATTTTAGCGTACTTTTTAGTTATCTTTGAAATTTTTCATAGTGGTTTTGGTTGTAAAATTACAATTGAAAATTTAATAAATAAAATTTTTTATTTTGTATTAAAAGAAGTTCTAAAGTTTATTTAATTTATATAGTATTAAATTTCAACATTTATTATGATTTATCGATGAAATTTGTTATTTAAAATAAAGTATATGTTAATAAATTGAATTTATAAATACTTTTTTTTATAAAACAAATATAGGAAAAAGTCAAAATAAAAGTTAAATTTGATAATTGAAAAAAATATATTATAAATTGGTTGGCAGATATTATTTTCGGTAATTTTAAATTTTTTGCAATGTAAAAATCAGTAAAAAAAACAATACTGAATGAAAAAGGTTTGGAAAAACCAACTGTCAATTTATGGAGTTTAAAATATGTAAAATGCTTTTATTGCAGCATAAAGAGTGTTAATACAAATAATTTTAGAAGCAGGTAAACATATTTTTACATCTGCTTAAAAAAATGCCTAAATTGTAAGAATTATTTCTTCAATTTAATGGAGTAGGTAGAGAACAGACGAACTTGAATCAGCTTTGTAATAATTTATTTTTGTTTTCATAAGTTGTTGGTTTGTTCAATAAATTTTTATTTGCACGATTACAATTTGTGTGTTATTACTTCAATATAAACATTGTAATAAAATTTAAGTTATTTTCCCATTTTTTTTTTTTTAACAGTATTTAGTGTTCTTTACAGTATAGAGTATTTTTTGCGTACCTTTTTTTGCACTTTCCATAACAAATGAAAATTTAATAATACAATTTTTAATTTTGTATTTATAAAATTTGTTAAGAAAATTATCTTTTAATTAATATAATACCAAAACTTTAAGATTAAATATAATCCAATAAATAAATCAGTTATTTATGATTAGGTATTTGATAATAAAATGAATTTATAAACATCTTTATCATATGAAATGTAGAAATTAGTATCAAAATAAGGGTTAAATTATATAATTTTTTATGAAAAACTGATAACTGGTGGAGAAGCATCCTAAAATTACTTTAGGTAATTTTAAATTAGAAAAATGTAAAAATTAGTAAAAGATATTTTTGAAAAGAAAGGGTTTGGAAAAACCAATTGTCAATTTATGCAGTATTAAATATGCAAAATGCTTTTGTTACAGCATAAAGACTGTTAATATCAAATATTTTTATGAGCAGTTAAACATATTTTTACATCTGCTTAAACATTCCCCATATATAACTATGAAAACAAGCCCTAGTTTATCTAAAATTAAATTTTTTGAGGGTACCTAATAACTACAAACCCCATTAAAAAAGACTTTATTGTTAAAAAAAACACTCGTTTTTAACTGTGAGAATAAAGAAAAACATGATTGTGATAAAAAGTTTAACAAAAGTAGATTAAAATCTTATTATGCAGCTGATGGCTAGAAGCTAATGTTATAATGTAATGTAATGTTCTATCTATTTCTGCAAAATAAAAAAGGGGAAATCATTGACCAAACCTCGACAAAAACAAGACATCGAGTTCAAATGATGGCAGTGCCACAAAGTATGTGTGAGGCTTGGATGGCTGCAGTGATTTAAGAAAGGACTATTATAGTCGAGCAGAGCCAATCTAGACGGAGTCATAGGTTAGGTGTAGCGTAAGTTTTCATAAGGCGCAAGCTTAGGTAGCAAGATATCGTGGGAAGAAATCTGGCTGGAGTAGACCACATAAAGGAATGAAAAACGTTTAAGAAGTTGAAAATTTTTAAACACCTATTTTTCAGCTTTATTATTGAGTAAATAAATGAATTTATTTTTAAAACTTCTTAAGTGATCACTTTTAAATATTTAGAAAGCAATTTTTTGTGGTTGGGAAATAAAATAAGAAGAACATATTTTTCCTGAAACTTTCAAAAAACTTTCACAATTTAAAATGCTGCGAAGCTTCGTATTGAAATTCTTATTGAAGATGGACTACGTTAGCAATTGTCGAAATTTTTTGATCAGTCATTCTTATACTTCTTCGCAGTTGTTATATTAAGTAATTACGAATTTCTCTAACGACCATAGCTTGTACGAAGAGTGCAAGAAAAGTTTAATTTTTAATTGAAGACCCTTCATATATGAAGGCTAAAAAGTATTTCTTTTATTTAACTCTATTCAGTTTTACAAACAAAAAAAAAATGGTTTTTCCAGTGAATTTATAATTTACAAAAAGAAAATAAAAAAAAAATGTCATTAAACAACGGCTGCTGTGACTAAATAATGATCGTATATCAAAAATTCATTATAAATTCTAATAAAAATTTTTAACCTTGGGTATGTATGCGCAATTTTTGTAATTGGATTTACATTTATGAAATCAAATACAAATTTCGTATTTCAAATTAGTGGGTAGGGGAGATGTTTTAAAAAGTGGGTGGTTTCTTTGTTTATTTTTGACCCTGAAAATATGAAAACTACCACTTTAAATTGTTTTTTTTTTTTTAAATATGCTAATAATAGTTATTTATATGTGTGTAAAGCTTATTCTTTGTGTGGTTCGATATGATGACAGTTGTTGAGTTAATCCCTGAAAAAGGCTCAGGGCAATAAAAGTGTTGCGAGACACACATGTTTAAAATCTGAATATTTATATCAAGGAAAATTAATGTTATAATTACAATTTTTTATGCATTTCGTTATTTGAGTATGTTAAGTTAAGTGTATGTCATTGTGAATGAATTATATTATTTGATTAATTGAACTCAAATAAATTTGAAAATGATAAATTTTAATGCACACAATAACACCAAAAAGTAATACAAAAAAATGTAAAAATTAAAGGGTATCCGTAAATTGACCTGTAGGGGCCTATCTTTTGAAACGTTATTTACAAATGCTTGCAAATTGGACGGAATATTGATTGCTATAATCTCATAGTAACAAGTAATAATATTCATATAATTAAAAAATATTCATAATAATTAATTAAAGAGTGCCCAAATAGTTCATATAATATGATGTATTTTGCCGTACTTTTGAAAAGCTATAGACAGATGCCTGAAATTGGCAACGAACCTTTGTTGCTGACTTCGCTATAACAACAAATAAAAAAATTGAATTTGGAAATTAAAGTTGCTGTAATTTGATATATATATATTCAAAATTTTGAGCTGTTATAGACAGACAGCTGAATTTACAAAGAACCCATTTTGCTATATCCGCTATGACAAAAATTATACAATTGGAATTTGAAAATTAAAGTATGTTCCTAAATTTGATATAATTTTACCTTTATGGCCGTATTTTTGGCCCGCTGTCCATAAACATTTGAAGATTAGACAGAAAGTCTATACAAAAGTCTATATAAATGTTACGCCAACTGTTGAACAGTTGTACACAGACGGTTAAAATTAACAAGGTGTTGTAGTGCTAAGTCTAGTTCATTTAATTTGTTGTATGTGTCCATACTTTTGAACCGTTATAGAAAGATGGATAAAAACTCTTTTGAAGTCGGTTTGTTTTCGCAACAATTATCTTTGACTTTGTGATTTTATCTAAGAAAGAATTTTTTTTATTTGATTATTTATTTTATTAATTTAACAAACTCTTATGAACCTAAAAGAGCTCTCTTAGTTTTTAAGACTCTTTGTTTCGTTTTCGTGCCCGAAACCATATCGAACTCCAAAAAACCTTGCTTTTCGCTAATATTTAAAGTCATTTGCAAGTCTGCAGAAAAATAAATTGTATATCCTAAAATTGTCCTTTTTTCATAAAGCCAATAAGATGTTGTAGTGCAACATTGGTTAACCTTTAAACTCTACGCATGATATTTTAAAAATTTTACGTTAAAAGAAAAATATTTAATTTTGAAATTTTCTAATTTTCTTATATCCACTGATGTAGGAGAAAGGATATATTGACATTACTTGAAACAAAATAGCAGATACCTATTCAAAAATCAAACCAGCTAATTGTACGATTCTTAGTTTACGTTGCGTTATAGTGTTGGAGAGCTAACGTTATGGTCCAAGGCTTTGCAAAGCGTAAATTCCATAGTTGTGTACAAGGAACTTAAAAGTGCTAAAAAATCATTTAGGCAGAAAACTTGAACGATACTTGTTTAAAATTCCTGAGCTACATAACTCTCTCGGTGAGAGAACGTAAATACTTCATATGTAGTCTGGCTAAAATAAACACTGAGAAGGTAGCGTACATGGAGTTCGACTTTTAAAAACTTTGGTTAGCATTATAATGAGTATCATGGAGCGGCATTATATTGGAAGTGCACCCCATAATTTAGCACAGTCTGTAACAAGTTCTAGCAATTAAGTGGTACCCTGTATTAAAGAAGTTAATTGATAATAATAAAGTGACAACCAGAAATCTCTTATGTAAAATATATGCATGTACATTGGTAGTTTACAGAGAGGTCAATATATTAAGGCTGCTGTAGACCTGGATTCAATCCTTGCGGCAATAAAAAAATAAAAATGTTTTTTTTTTCTGTTTAATTATATAAATTTATATTCAGAATTAACATTAAGCATGCAGCCTCCTTCGTCGGTAATACTTCATAGCATATTCGCCGGCGAAGTAATAATATAATTAAACGAACAAAATGCGCTAGGCTGTAAAAATATCTATGCAGTGGTTCCAGAGATATCTGCGTTGGTGTTGAAAAGTTATCGGGTAACAGATTTCGGTAAGAATACATGAAAGTGGCATGTGCGTGGCTTTTACTTAGAAACTTAAAAATATTTCTAAATTGAGCTTACACATTCTGAAAGAGGGATATTAAAAGGAACAGAATGCGCTAGGCTGTAAGAAAATATATGCAGTGGTTCCAGAGATATCTGCGTTGGTGTTGAAAAGTTATCAGGTAACTGATTTCGGTAAGAGTATAGGAAAGTGGCATGCGAGTGGCTTTTACTTGGAAACTTAAAAATATTTCTAAATTAAGCTTACTTATTCTGATAAAGGGATACTAGAGAAACAAAATGCGCTAGGCTGTAAGAAAATCTACGCAGTGGCTCCAGAGATATTTTTGTTGGTGTTGAAAAGTAAGCAGGAAACTGATTTCGGTAAAAAAAAGTATAAAATTGGCTTGAGGGTGGCTTTTACTTGGAAAATTAAAAATATTTCTAAATTGAGCTTACACATTCTGAAATAGGGATATTAAACGAACAAAATGCGCTAGGCAGTAAGAATATCTATGCTTTGGTTCCAGAGATATCTGCGTTGGTGTTGAAAAGTTATCAGGTAACTGATTTCGGTAAGAATACATGAAAGTGGCATGCGAGTGGCTTTTACATGGAAACTTAAAAATATTTCTAAACTAACTAATGAAATGGCAATATTTATCTCTCTCCTTCTATCATCTATCCCTTTCCGAAAGAATGCAGCACGGTTACGAAAATAACTAAAAACCCAGCAAAAAATTAGACATTACCTTAAAAAGTACTTGCCATATAATGATTTACTTTTGTGATTGCCATTTTTTGTTACTCGCTTACAAAACACATTACATTAGTTCCCAAAAAATGAAGTATTAATGGAACTAGTTCTTTATGTTAAAAGAGACAACCGTACTAATGGTACTCATTATTTCCTACAATAATTAATTGATTCGATTCTCCGTAATTGATTATAAAAGTCTCATGCCTTGTTTAAATCATTAAGTTGGCAATGTAGTTGGGAAATACTTCTGCCAAAAATGCTTAATTCTACACTCGATTACCTTTTCAAAAATCTTTTGCTAGAAAAGGCTATGACTGAAGTGCTACTTCTCTTTAAAAAAAAATATTCGGTGAAATTTTTTCTTTATAATTGAGTGTACATAGAGGAACTCAAAAAAGGGACTCAAAAACGATTACTTTGTGTATAGAAAAGCTTGATACCCCTTAGCCCATAAAGTCCACCATCATCGTGATTATAATCTACAAAAAAAAAGCAAACAAAAGACCTTAAATTAAATCAGCATTTATGAACTAAACAAGCCAGTTCTTGGAATCGATAATGTATTGGTTTACACTTAAGATGATTAAACCTTTGTTAAAGTTCAGTTGTATTAAATATGTATGCAATAAATAATTTTCCAAAAGATATAAAAAAGCAATAGCTATTACAGTGACAAAGCATTAATTTTTATTTACTAAAGAATTTTAGATTTTCCTTAAAGATTTTTTGCTATTTTCACACAAAAACATTCAATATTTATTTCTTTTCCTTTTTTTTTTCCTTTGTTAATTTAAATTATGATATTTTGTCCTCTTGAAGGTAATAAATATAATTATAGTTGCTGTCGTTTTAACCATATCTTTAACAATATGCCTTGTGCGTAAAGCCCTGAAATATGTTAACCATTAATCGTTGACGTCAGTAGTGTAGATCTTAGGATTTAATACTGTGCAATTTAGCTTCAGGTATTTTAAAGATTTTTAAGAAAGATAAGTAAAACGTATCGTTAGAGATAAGCAGGGACCTGTTACATGAATATAAAGTTAACAAAGCGTACGAAATAATTTCTTAAATAGTACCTTGTTATGATAATTAGTCAAAATATTTTTATTTTTATTGATTTATCTATTTTTATTTATTTAATGGAAATAAGTTATTTTGTAATAAATATAACAGATTGATATGTTAATTTATTTACCACTAAAACAATTACTAATTAAATGAAAAAAGAATATTATTGTTCAAAAGTTTTAATGTGACAATAGGATTTGGTTTAAATCATAAGAAATTTTAAGATTTAGACGAAATATCATTTTGAGCATAGAAACTCTTATACTGATGATCTTACCACTGGGTATACAAAATGAATCTATTATCGCCTTCGGGAAAATAGCAATGCCCCAAGTAGCCATTTTAAGTACACAATTAGCAGGGTCGTATCCCTACTGCTTGCCAAGGAACTGAATACCGTCTAAACTTCCACCGCTCTCTAGGTGGGATTTTGTTGAGAATGTAACAGCACATAGGAAAAAGCCATCCTTCTCTTAATTCGAGTTTAAATCACAGCCATAAAAGTACTCTGCGAAAGTTCTCACCAATAGCCGGTACAGAGATCGTAATCCCTGTGGACCGCCAACAGTTACGATATTGGTAAAGACTCGGCTGGTATCACCTTATAACATACACATACCGCAATACGACAAGGTAGCGAAGTTTAAGAAGAAAACATCGCTAGAGAAGTGTCATCGTATAATTAGACTTAAGCAGTCTTCACAGATCTCTGTATGCTTGTGTAAATGAAAAATATAAATCATGTCCGTCTTTATAAAATAAGACCTGTTGTGGAGCACTTGGTTGTTAGTAGATGACTGTGCAAAAGTGCCATTTTCCGTAAGCGATGTTTTGAAGAAATAATTATTAATTCCAAAGGGTTAAAGTTAAGAAAAAAAGAGCTAATTGATATTTGCTTATATTGTGTACCAGTTGTTTTTTTAAATTGGTACCAAAAAATGTACCAGATTGACGTCCATGGTATGGACAACGTGTGAATTTGAAAAAGTTCTGGCTAGTTATAGATAATTGTTTGATTTGCTTTTGCCACTAAGAGCAATGAAGCACAAACAAGAGTCTAAACCCATACACACACATTTACGCGTTAAATTTAGCATCATAGCCGCCAATGACATAGTGGCATTCAGGCACATTTCACATTATATGAATTATGTGATAGCAAGTGTTAAAGACATTGTAATTGCCCTTAAGGTATGAAGAATGTCGCCTTTTAAGAAGTATTCAGTTTAAGAAGCAGGCACGACATCTTGCCATATTAAGTATTAAGAATTTCTTTCTTATAAACGAATAACATTTTAAATGAGTATAAAAACAACGGCAAAAATGGATTAAGATGACTTAAAAATATTGTGGCATTAACGAAGCAAATATATAAAATGATAGAAAATATTAGTTTTCATTAAAGTTTAAGTTTAAAGAAAAAATTTAACTTGAACAAGCGTTTCTCTTTTGATTTATTTTTACTTTCCATTCGAATGTCGCTTATTTAATATTAACAAAAAAAGATTAAAAGAAGCAAAAGCATTAGACGAACCGCCTTTAAAATGTGTCAAATATTTATCATTAAAGAAACAACATAAATAAATTTTATTACGAAGACTCACACTCAAACACTTATCTATACATACATATAATGTAACCGTAATGGGATCATTTCTGTACATGAAATATTTTTTTAAAATACTTATTAATGTTGAAGATAGTAACCGATATAGAATACAAACCACCTCCTTTTAAATTTTTTGTCTATCTGTCCGTCTGTGTGTCTGTCTGTGTTCGCATCACGTAAAAACTACTGGATGGATTTGAAGAAAATTTTGTGAGAAGGTCCCTTAGAACCTTGGTTCAAACAGAGAATACTTTGTTCGTAAAAAAAATTTATTTCATAGAAAAACTAATAATACAAATGTGGAACCAAACAATTTTACCGGTATAATGGTACTAAAACAGTTATAGACACTTTTTATTTTTGTAGATGGTAAGTTTTAAACACTTTCCACAGAAGTCTGAAATGAATAGTTAAAATCTCATTTTCATTAATTTGAATTAAAAAAAAAATAGAAATGAAGTCGTGGGGCCTACTATTATGAAATATTTTGGCTAAATCGTAAGCATTTTGGAAATGCTTATGAATTTTTAAATCAGTTTTGCATTGTGTGTTCTTTCGTTTTTAGGAAGTTGGCATTGTTCTGATTGCAGCCATAACCACGGGAATTCTTATTTTTCTGCATATTTCTTGTCATGTATTTCTTACTCTGCAGCTTTGGTGGATGTCATTGTACCCACGATATCTTGGTTCCTAAACAACTTGGAAAGCCCAACGGTTCTGGCCGAATTTGTTTCTAATCGAAATTGGTCGGTTGTGAGTATTATTTGGAATTCGGTTATGATGACTGAATAAATATGGTACTCACAACTTTCTCAAAAATTCATTCGTCAGTCGATATTAAATATTATTGTGTGGTGAATAAAACAACTTTAACAACTTTCATATGTACTTTTATTTAAAAAATAGGTTACAGAAATAAGATAACATAAAATAACATGATTCGAACCATACAAATCAACAACGCCGCTCTTTGTTCTTCCGCTTCTTTCATTTTACATTCTATTTGCAAATACTGAAATTCTTGTCACTACAAAGTAAATAAATTATTTTTTATTTGAAAATGTCTTTTTAAGACAATTTAAAACTTACCTTTCAAGGATCTTTCGGAACATTGCGCTTTTTTCTTTAAATCTTTATATTCTTTAAAAATAAATATCACTTACATTTTTTATTATAATTATTTTTTTTAATTATGTCGCCTCATTTACCGCCACTGCACTAAACTTTTTTTACTTCCCGAACCTGGACTCCAGGAGTTTTAAGCTGTTGTTTTCCCAGCGGTTTTTTAATAAAAATTATTTAATCTTGTATTCGAAGCTCTGCTGGGATATGAACTCAAATCTTCTTCTTAACAAAAAATAAAACAAAAATCAGACGATTCTACCAACGCAGCCACCGTACATTAACTTACGTTTTCTTCCATTTTATTTTTTAATCTTGGGAGCTAATAATACAAATAACAGATAATAGTTTAAGTGGTAAATTTTATATACCATGATTTTAATTAAATTTATACATACAAACAATGTCATGCTTTATAAGCGAAGTGTGCCTCAAATATTATAAGGATAAAAATAAACCACATCTGTTAAAATACCATAATTGCAAATATTGTTTAGACAAGTGTCCCATCTCATCTAAAAAAAGCTTTTCGCTGCACCATGATCATAAAAAATAAACAAAAACAAAGACAAAAATTAAAAAGTGTAACTCTTACTACCAAACTAGGAAACAATGTTACAAAGGCAAGGACACAATGTAAATATTGACATTGACACAATTAGTGTTAAAGGAATATAAAAAACTAGCAATAAAAGTAATAGAAAAGGGTAAATAAGCAGATGAAAGCGGGAGTGAAATAACACTGACTTTGGCAACTTTAGCAATTTCAATTAATTTCATACAATTCAAAGGACTTTTTATAAGAACAACATAGAATTGAATTTTATTAAAATGAATTTGTTTATTTTAACTCGTACGTATATAAGGCAGTGTAAAAAACTAATTAGCCTGAGCATCTTCTTCAAGAATTTGTCCAAGAGGACAATAACAAACATTAGTATTTACATACAGACAAACATATTGATTTAATCTTATCGTTAATGATTTTTCAAAAATAAAAGAGGTATAATTTTCAATGTTGCGTAGTCTATTCTCAACACTTGGTACATAAGAAGCAGTGGGACGGAAACATACTTTATGATTGATGATAAGTTGGTTGGTTACATGCTTTAAACGCTCTGTCATTCATTAGCTTGAATGAAAGAGTAGATGCCTTCTGTTTAATAGTACCACAGCTGTTTGCATTTTTCTTAAATAGTAAATGTAGTTTTTGTTTCACAAGTGTGAAGTTGGTTTTGTATACAACACCAGTTTTAAGCCCTTTAATAACTTACCAATTCATTGTATTATTACAAATTTTACATTTAAATACTCGTATGATTATTATTTACATTTGTTATATTTTTATCGTACAGTTTAAAATAATAAATTTCTGTCATATATTGTTATACTGTGGATTAGTATCAAAACCATTTGAAGATTATTTAAGTGCTTTTTCAGATGAAACGAAAACTCCTCATATTCATTCGATGTGTCCATTTATGATTTAACATTAACAAAATGTAAAAATATTTTTTTTTTAATATTCATTTCTATATTTTTTTGTTATAAAATAACACGAAACTTAACTATTAATTGCCAATATTAACAAAGTTAAACTTTCAGGAACCTAAATTCCTTAAATCTCAAACTTTAATTAAAATATGTAAGTGGACAATTCCAGCTCTTTCTATATGATCATGTTAATTTTTAATAAATATTAAAAATGCAAGTTTTACATGTAATTTATGTACTTATAACCCCTCTTTATTGCAGTGAAATATATCTGTAGTTTAGTTAGAATGAGCGAAATTGCATATTATTTTAATCCCTGTTGTAGCTTTTTTTAATCAATGACGCTTAACTAAAACAAAAGAGAAACATTAAAAATTTTATTATATCCAAATAGCAAAGAATTTTGCCATAAAACTTAGTACTCTTAGCGTGAGTATCACTTTGTTTTGAAAACAACTTTTTTATTGAAAAGAGATGCAAAAACCGTGAAATTAGAAATTTAAAACCATTAACTTTAATTGCACATGGATGGTTTCATTTCATTATCTAGAAAAAGACAAAAATATCACAACTAATTATTAAAAGTCAAGTTAAAGTCAAGTTAAAATTTAACGTATGTATATATGAACATACATTAAAAAAAAGTTTAAATTAAACTTGCAACATTTTAAGAAAACCACAAAACCTTAAAATTAAAAAGATAGTTGCTTAACGAGAATACAATTATTTACAAAATAAATATTTTAGCTTTTTTATTTTGTTTATATTTATATTTTTTAAAATACCTTTAAATAAAAAATATTTTTTTTAAACTTTGTAAAAAATATAATTATTTTTAATACTTTATATAAAAATATTTTTTTTAAGAATTCCGTAAAGATAATTCATTTTAAGGCAGGCACTGTCTGCATATGTGAACTATAAGATATTTTTCTAATAAAAAGTAGTTTATTTTCTATTCTTAGATCTTTGCAGTCGTATTCATAGAAAACCAAAATAGATTTTAAATATATTTTAGGACAAATTTGTATGAATAATTTGTCATAAAACATATTTCAAAGTTATTTTATTTTCAATGAATACGGCAGTTGGCATTTCTATAATACTGCTTTTAACATATTTACAAACACAAATATGTATGTACCCAGCCTGTAAAACATAGCGATAATTCTTATGAATTTCTGATTATATTGTCAGATATTTCTAACGGATTTGTATCAGAAATATCTGGGAGATTCTATTAAAGACATGTCTAAAAATTTTCCAAAATATCAATATGGAAATTTATTATTCGGAATCTTTTTGATTTTAGTTTAATTTACTTTAATCGTGCAAATTTACTTCGCAAATTACCAAATTTACTTAAAACAATTTGAAGGTGGTTTTAAAAATAACGACATGGCCGTGAGGTTTTCTTCGACAAATGCATAGGAAAATATAGATGTTTAAGATATTGAAGACAATTTTGCTTTGCAAAACTTTGCTACATGAAGTTCTTTTTAAACAATATTGGTAATAATGAAAGTTATTTTATTAGTTCTTGCGATAGAAAATAGTCCAAGCTGTTCAGTTGATGACAGAATTTCTAAGCACAAAAACATAAAAAAGAAAATTAAACAAAAATTAAGCTTAATCTCTCATACAAAAGTACATTTTTATGTGTTTAATAAATAAAATTAATAAAAAAGAAATTACCCTATGTAAATTTAATTATGTAAAATTTCTGCGAGAATTTAATACGAATTTTACTACACACTCTATCAGATTTTTGTAAGTAATCTTTCAGATATATGTGTATCAATAAATATTTTAGCTAATGTCGCAGAATTTCCCATGAAATTTTTTAAGAATTCCTTAAGATTTCTATCAGAAACATTGGAAAGAGACTAAGAATTTTCCACGGTTTGTCTGACAGACTTCTTATCAACGACTTCGTATATTTTTTCGGTCGGAAGGCTGACAATATACGATTCTGACTTTTTTTTAGACGTTTCTATCAGATACATTTTAAAAAAAATTTTTATAATATTTGTTTAAACAATAAGCGCGGGCTTAAAAAAATGCTTCACAAAAATTTAATATTATTCAGGAATATAGAACTACATAATAGTTTAACTTTTTATATATTTATTATAACAGTCCACTTATGTTTTTCCTAATATTAATTAAAATTTAAGTAAACACTTATTTTTGTTATAAAATTTTAATTGTAATTTGTAATATTGCTTGTAATTTTAATATTTGTAATTTGTAATACATTTAAACCCTTATAACACTATTAGTGCTTGTGGCCTCTTGCAAAAATGAATGTGTTTTTAATAATAAAAGCTTGTTTATGCACAAACATATGTATTAAGTTTATTTTTGTGTACGCTGCAGGAACGCCTAAAACAGCTCTTTTTGAAATCAAGGTAAACATAAAATAATAAAATAAACAAAAGTATTAATAAAATCGTCATATATCAAGAATTTCCCGCAATACAGTTAAAAAAAAAACGCAAACCGAAATAATAGTTTTTAAGTTATAATAAAAAATCTCACTATTTTTGGGGTATATCTATGCGCATCTGTTAGTAACGTATCACTTTAATTTTTTTCTCTCGTACATGCTGTTCCTACAAAAGGATGAATAAAGAGAGACACGGTAGCCAATTATCAATGCCGGCACTTTACAGCTTGGAAGTTAAAAGAAAAGTAAAAAATAATTCACTTTTTCTGATCTATCTATAGCCCGCCGTAGACTTGTTCCACGTATAAGAAAGTGCTTCGACATCTATCTTTCAGTTTAATTCGTGTAAAATAAAGCCCTACAATCCATGTTTACGATTATTCTCCTAAATTCTAAATATATGTAAGCCTGTGACATAAACAACTCACGATCAGGAAATATCTCAAACAGGAGATGGTCTATATAACAATCGGCACCATCTCATCGAAACAACTTTTGGCCTGCATTAGCATTAACTATTACTTACTGATAAATCTTTGTTGTCATATGACAAAATGGTTCAGTGATGCTTAAGATCCGCAACAACTAGTGACATATTGGGTATGTTTAATCTAAAAAAATCCAAAAAAAACTTTATTTTTTTAATTATTATTTGTATAAAGTTTATGTTTACGTTTATATAAAAAACAATCAATTAAAAAATCATCGCTTAACATTGATTTTAAATATTTTAAAGTGACGTTTAAGTCGACTTACATCCGTTTGTTATAAACAGTTGCAGCGTTCCGTTTCCTATTCCTGTATGCCTCACTTATGTTTTGAAATGTTATTGCAGATGCTGTAATTCACAGATTTATCATGCTTCATTGATGTTTTGATAAAAATTTAATAATTATTTGAGTAGTGTTTACTACAAAATAAGGATTTACGCTCATATAATTGCAACATGCACAAACTTTGTAAATTTGTAATGAAATCAATTTAAAATTTGATTAAAGATATTTGTTGACTTTTAATACTAGAAAAATATATTTTTAATAATGAAGTCGTGAACATGTACGTTAACATAGCTGAGATTTTCTACGTAAAATTAATTGTTATGTCAACTATTATGCTAGATATCATCGTTGAAATAATAGTTAAGTTAGCAGGAAAAAAAAACCCATTTACTAATTTAGTTTTTCTCATATTACCACACTACAAAAATTAAATTGTTTAAACGTTTTTAATTTGTTATGAAGGACAGAAAATATGGAAATATTTATGCTTTGTTAAGTTGTGGAAAACAAACCACTAAGTGAATTATAAAATCAGAGAAAATTTTGATTTCCAATCCAACAACGGCTTTCGTATCATACACACAAGTTTTGGTGGGAAATCTCAAGTTTTCACAATTAACATACATTTATCAACTGATACTGACCAGACTTGCAGTCGAGCCAGATTTATTAGAACCAGATGGAAACAACTCCGTTAAGACATGTGCTCAAAAATTTAGTCATGGTATATAAAAAGATGATTATTTGAAGGAGTACATTAGGCAAATGCCCGCCCAGACATTTTTGGATGTGCTATACTTTGAATTTCTTGAGTTTGATTTAAAAATATCTCAGTGTACTATACATGTATTCATGGTTCCGATTTTCTATTCGTATAACTGCAATTCTAACTAACTTACAATCTGGGAAGTCGTCTTTTATTTACTTTCAGCAAAACGACTGCCCTCGATGAAAAATAGAGATAACGACGGCTTTGCTTAAGCTTATGTTTCATGCAATACAACTGACAAACCAATTACCCTGCAAACATTCCATTGATACGTTTTTTCGTGCTAGCGGTTAAACTTGACCAAGTAGATTATATTATTATATTATCACCCTCGGATTTTTTGGTCGAAAATCTATATTACAAGGCCAAAGACACACTTTGCAAAGAAACTAATTCAATATCAATATCAATAGCATTCAGATCATTTAGGCAACCTGATTATGTGTCAACAAAACAATGAATACCATTAGCACATGAATATCATTTACTCTAGCACTCATTTCAATAATAAAAATATAAATTTTTTTATTTCCAATTTTTCGTACATTTTTGGATCCTCTTTGCTATCTTAATTACAAAAATGACTTAAAACTTTTTTAAGTCAAAATTTTGCAGTTATTCCAAAAAGTTAAATACTTCTTTTTTTTATTACATAATATTCAAAATAAGTTAGAATTTGTGGTTTTGTTTTTGTATCTTGCAAACATCCCGCGTTTTTTTTTTTCATTCACAAGATAATGAAAAAACTTTTTGTAGATTTTGCCAATGCAAAACTTGTGAAGACAAAAAACAAAAAAAGAGTTTTATTTAACTAGTCAACGATAAAAACTTTAGAGATTGTTGATTGTTTGTTTGTTTGCCTTTTATAATAATAACGCCCCAACTTGTCACGACGCATGTCACAGATAGTTTGTGCAAACTAAAAGATTTTTTTTAATCTTTCTTCTTTTTATTTTATAATGCAACTTGCAGTCAACATTGAACGAATTAAAAAAAATCGCAACTTCAACGTATACAACATACAAGTTAATGCAACCAAAATTACATTTAAAGAGTATTTTAAACCAAATGTCATATGATTAATTTCGTATGTTAAAAAGGCAATTACTTGGGAAAGAGGGAAGGACATATTTAGTGTAAAAGTTATTTGTTGATAAATACAAATTTGTTTTTAACAAATTTGTTTTCGGTTGCTCCAAAATTATATGAAATACATTTACTTTAATCACACCCTAATAAAGATAACCATGACAAAAATGAATGCATTCAAATATGTTTTGTTGAATTAAGTACAAGAAAGAGACGTTAGAAGATTTTTTAATTATTTAGTCCCGCAATTATAAGTTAGAAATAATTACCCAGCAAAAAATTAGACATTGCCTTTAAAAGTACTTGCCATATAATGACTTCCTTTTGTGATTGCCATATTTTGTTACTCGCTTACAAAACACATTACATTAGTTACCGAAAAAGGTAGTAGTAATGGAACTAGCTCTTTATGTAAAAAGAGACTACCGTCTCTTTTTACATAAAGTCTCATGCCTTGTTAAAATCATTAAGTTGGCAATCTAGTTGGGAAGTACTTCCGCCCAAAATGCTTAATTCCAAACTGGATTACCTTTTCAAAAATTTTTTGCTGGGTAGTGTTTTTGTAAGCCCTGCATAATTTAAGTAGCGTTGACTGTTAAAAGAAATCTTAAATTTCGCTCAGTTTTCGATATTTAGGATCAGTATACTCTTTTAAATCATTATTAATGGATTGGCGATTGAATAACGCTTCCAAATTATTCAGATGTAGTAAGAATATTTGTTGGCAAACAATGGTTTAGCGATTGGAATCGCCGCATCTGAAGCTAGTCCGCAAGAGACCTTACAGTCTAATTAGATGCAGATATGTATACCGTTTAGTGAGGTTTACGCGCTGGTGACAATATATTTTAAGAGGAGTAGTAGTATAGGCAACAATACTTATTTAATTATTTTGTAGCCGTTCTATATTCTTTAGGAAAGGGAAAAATTAAAGATAAGACAGGTGGTGAAAGGAAAAAGATGGTGGGGAGAATGCTTCATTTTTAATTCAACATTGCTCGCCTTATGTTGTTAATTAGGCTTATGAAGCAAATAGGTATGAATAAGTACAGTAAAAATTAAGCTAGAGCGCACGTTACGGTCGACGAAGTTCGCTACCGCACCATAATCTATGAAATGGTTAAAACCGGCCGAGATGCGATTTAAACTTTGTTTTAATTTAATTTCGGGTTGACCTCTGAGGTCATTCAATTTGACACTCTTTGATTATTACTTGTATTGCTACGTGAAATAATTGTATTTTATATAAAACATATTTTACAAATATGAGAATTTTGTTTAAATATCAGAACAATATTACAAACAGTGAAATTGAAAACAAACGACCACATTTGCTAAAAAAAATAATAGACTGATAATGCTGTGTAATGATTTATAATTATAAGTGCTTAAAAGCATTAAAAGCACATAAATCCACAAACCAATTGTAAAAATTTAAACCTGCTCTCAATGTTAAGTACTATCTTCTTTGTACATCAATTTAATTTGCACAGCCTCAAGGTTACCCTATTTTTCTGTAAACATATTATTTATTAAAAATATATCTTCTGTTCAGTTCAATATTATGTTAAAATATTAATTAAAAACCACCATTGATTATATTTCAACAAATGACTATAAATATTTTTGTACATTTACATTCAGCTCAATTTAAATCTGTTTAATTGTAAACTACTGAGTGAAAAGTAATAATGGAAACCAATTAAATATAAAAACTTATTATTTATGTAATTAAAAAAATAAAGAAAATTATAGGTGAAAAAATAAACTACGATGGTTTCACAATCATAAAGTTATATTCCCCTGGGTAACAAATGGCCTTTTTTACTTTGCATGAATACAGTCATGTTCGTTCTTCAAATTCTCTACTACAGTTTTTTTAATATTGACTATTATTGCATTGAAACGAAGAGACCAACTACAGCAATCCATTTACTTTTTCTTCGTCTTCATTTTTCTTCAACTAGTGCTTATTTCGTGAATGGTAACACTTAGCTCATGCCTGATTTGACAGATAATTAGTTTTATCCTTCCGCTGAACACTTGAACAACGCTGGGATATGGTGGGATATTACTTTGAAAATCATGGTAATGTTGCAGAATGTGAGCGAAAATTGCATACGAATTTTTGAAGAAGAGAAGCACTGTCAGATAGATATGTTTGTTGTCTTGTGAAAAAAGTGAAAGCAGCTGGCATTATCATCGATAAACCAAATCAATTCAACGTCGTTCGCAACTATTGGACAGTTCGAAGACTTCGTTTCGGAGATGAATTTTGCATAAAGACCTTGGTATGACGCCATACAAAGTCCAATTGATTCAGGAGTTGAAGCCAACTGACCATCCAAAACTTTCCGTTAAATGACTAACTAATCCACCACTGAAGTTATGTTCTAAAATTTAATGCAATTTTTTTTCTGGCCATAAGAGCACTGAATTGTATATCGTACTTATAATTGTATGATCCATTTCGTAAAAAAAAAGAATTTATTTAAATTTAGAATTAGAATTTTCAATGTGTGTTTTTAAAATAGACATGTTTAAAAATTTTGAAAATATTCCACAAGCTTTTCAAAAACGACTTATAAAGGCGTGTCGCCAATCTTCGTTGCTTCTCTGTTGCCTTAACCCTCATACGTTCCTCAAAATATGTTACAGTAGAGTCCCTCGGGTGAAAAATCAACCATGTGTAATATTGACTGATTTTGTAATGTAAATATTTGTTTTTTTCATTTAATTCAACTTTTTTTATTTGCATGTGTTTTTAAATTGCAGTATTCAATAAAGACTAAAAACAGCTTAAATCATTCATTAAGCCGGATGTTAACATCACAAACAAAAATTTAGCTTGATGTAGTAAAAATAAAAAATAACTAAAAAAATAAAAAACTAACTAATATTTCTCGTCGAAATTGCTGCTTACAAAATATGTAATTTTGTGTTGCCCGAAAATAAATTTTTGGCAGGTTGCACATGACGAATAAGCCTTCCAATAATAGTTCATGAAGAAAAACCTCGTTTTGTGTAAATTTCCTTTATTTCACTTGTTGTTCATTTCTTGCCACAGAACTCATGCAGTTACTGCTGATATGTCAATCATATTGCAAAACAGTGCTTGGGGCCATCGATTAGTTTTTAATTTCAACCACCAGCTGATCTAAGGTGTCTATCCCGGCTTTGGATTTATTATAAAATGTTGTAATCTCGGGCAACTTATTTCCTTCATTCAATACAGATTTGTCATGATGAAGAGTGATAAGGGCGTTGACAACTTTGTACTCTTTTGGAACGTATTACACCAGTGAAATCCTATCGTTGAAAAAGAATATGCTAGAGAAAACTGCACGCTTACGAAGTTCTTGTTTCGTTGATTGCGGCAAAAACGTTTTATTGGACCGTACTGTTCCCACAATAGTGTTTTTCTCTTTAGCAACTCAAGTGCAAGATCATATGATGTAAAAAAATTGTGACACGTTATATTTTGCTCTTTTAGAATTCTGATTTAGTCTAGAACCACTCTTTGTCCTTGATTTTTTCGGGCGCTGCATCAGGAACTAACTTACCAGTGTATATTTGAAAACTCCATGCAAAATTTGTCTCACTGTCACACGGAACCCACAGTTTTATGCCAAACTTTGCGGATTTCGACGGCATATACTGCTTAAATTAACATCTGCCTCGGAATCCCAATAATTGTTCATCAACTGTAAAGTTTTCATGTGGGATAGAAGTACGTTGTTGGTTATCTACCCATTTATCCTATAGCTCTCTGATTGGAGCTAATTTATCACGAGCTCTGCATTCTCTTCAGCTGATTTTATCGTCAAATCGAATAACTCGACACAGTTTTTCGACTTGTTTTCATGAAATCGTTGATCGGAATGAATATCTTTCTGTTTCTTCACCCCAAAGGCTTTCTGGTGACTCACCATGTGATTTATACACGGAAGCCAATAAAGGTAGGTCAAAGTACGATTGTAAATGAGACATCATCAATATCTTGCCAACCATTTCCATGATCGCCCCCGGCCCCCTCCACTTTTGAATACTTTATTATAATTATTCGTAAAGTTTCTGGAAAATATATCAAAAATGCGTCTATTATACTAGCAATGCGACTTGAAGCATAACGTTATTCCAACTCGATCACGAATAATAATTTCTGCACATGCTCAACAGACTTTAACGTAATTTTTCAAATACTTTCAAAATTATTTATTATGTAAAGAAAATTTTTGGTTTTTTTAATGCAAAATACTAATTTATAAAATTAGAAAAAGTTTCATTTGTACTAAGTAAAATTTGTAACAGATATATGGCTTCAAAATTAAAAATGGGTGAAATTTCACCCAAAGACCGTATGAGGATTTCTGCTTTTCTTCTTATCTTTTTTTTTTGCATTTTTACATGAAAGATGAAAATGCAGTTTCAGAAAATTTAATAAGGTTTCCTCTTATATTCGAAGGTTTATGGAAAATACAAAA
Source organism: Gymnosoma rotundatum (assembly GCA_916610165.2). Classification (NCBI taxonomy): domain Eukaryota; kingdom Metazoa; phylum Arthropoda; class Insecta; order Diptera; family Tachinidae; genus Gymnosoma; species Gymnosoma rotundatum. The sequence goes on along the minus strand of OU744337.1, from coordinate 118,981,924 downwards.
ATAAATTAAATGCTTGTGGTAGCGTTTGGGATTATTTAACCAATTATTTCCTGTATTTCAATTTCGTAGAGTTGTTAAAAAAATAATTTAAGCTTTCAATTGCAATTGAAATTATTTATTTGTTGGCTCTTGCGAAACTTAAAATAGGAGTTAACTTTTAAATAGATTTTTATTGTAAACTGCATCTCTCTTCTGTATAATGGAACGTCCTTTTCAATAATACTTTAGCATTATTATGTATGGAAGATGATTTATTCTTATACAATTTACATTTTCGTCAACAATACGAAGAATTTAAGAAAACAAACTAAAATGTTAACATATTGTAATTTATTACACATGTAATTACATAATTACATGCTGCTATTGTTGAAAGTTTTTAATCAATCACATAAATTTAAAAGAGAGACGTGTTTTGGAATCGAACATTTTATTTCAGGAAGCAACGTCTTGGATTGTATTAAGTGTCTCAAGAAAGATACATTTGTAAATATTTGGTTAACATAAAAAGTCTATTTCATCTCATAATACAAACAAATTAGAAATAATCAAAAGGAAATTGTTAAAGAAATTAAATTGTATTTCTTTAGTGGTATTTTAGTTGCCATGTTTTTTTATTTTATTTGTTGTTCTATAAATATTTAAGCCACAATAATCCTTTCATGTGTTTTTCATATAAAAAAATGTTATTTAAACATTTTTGTTTCCATTTAATATCAAAAAGAAGAAGAGGAAAAAAGAAGAGATGATGAAATAAATTTACTTGCTTGATTTTTGTTTAATTGTTTGTTTAATATTTACCACAAAATACTGTTGATTCACTCATTTTTCTTTAGTATTTGAATCATTTTTTCAGTAAACACTTACGGAATATGGCAGAGAGTAAAAATAGAAACAACACCAGATCAAAGAATTTATTTTCTAAATAGAAAATAAAATTTTAAATACTAATGAAATAGTGATGATTAAATTTGTATAAATGTTTGTACAAATTTTTGTTAGAAAATAATATCATCAATGAAAATATATTTTGGCCAATTGGAAAAAAAAATTATAATAATAAATTTTTGCTGGAGTGCCTGTTAAGAAATTGTATAACTGAAACAAATGCGTGAACAATCTTGTATATTTTTGGCAATTTTGTATTGAACTGTTGTGTCGTTGTTGGGCTTTCGGTAAAAAGTACGATTATGCGGCATATTTTTTAAAATATAAATATGGGTATCAATAAAAGCTTTTGAACAAATTTTTAAAACCCATTAAGAGCCGATGACAGTTTTATGTGAAATTATTTATGGCACTTAATTTTTTTCTTATTTTTAAAGTCTCTTATATTATTAATATTATTTCACTAAACTAGATTTATATTAATTGTGAAGGTTATACACGATTCAGCTTAGCCCCATATAGCACTCTTGCTTATTTTTATTTTTTTATTTTTGTCTACCCATAAAACATAGTCATAAAACATCAATAGGAATGGATGATATCGTGTATTTTAATTATTGTTTTAACATTATCCAACCACCCAAGAGCAACCACAAAGCTACAAAAACAACTTCAAGGCTTTCACTTTTTAGGGGTTTTGGTGATGAAGCATTTTATGAATGGTTCCTTTTGTACGTTTATCATTGCGTTTTTTTCCTTTTGTACATTTATCATTGCATTTCTTCCTTTAATTATAAAGACATTTATTATTATTTCATTAAAATATGTATCTATTTAAAACCGAATAATGGCATTAGTATTTATATACTGACGTTAAAATGCATCTCGTTTTATTTTACTCATTAAATGCAGATGGTAATAAAAAAGACTTAAAATAAGTGCTTGGCGGAGTAGAGAACTTTATAAATTTTATGACCATTCGTATTCAAAAAATTAAGACGTATTTTTGTTGTTGAAACATTATGCACTGAACTTATAATTTTTAACATGAGAAAATGTACGTTTTTTTTTGTATTGGTTAATATCCAGAAGTAAATAACGCAAAAAGAAATATATAAAACTATTATTCAGTTAGGTAGCCCAAGAAGCATCCATATTAAATAATGTCCATTTATGCATTTATTCCTTAAAATTTTGTGCCTTTTTGATTTATTTTATGCTTTATGGTAAACAATGTTGTGCATTTTCTAAAAAGCTAAAAGCATAAATTGTATTATCTTAACATATCTCTTAACAGAAGAGGGAACTTAGCTTTAACGGACTTAAGGAAAGTATTGTATTCGGTCGATCAAAATTAAGGAACTTGATTTAAATTGAATTTAAAGTGTGAAATATATTCGTATTAATGTAAAAAATATGTAACAAATATAATTTTTAATAAAAAATTTATTGCATTTCGTTTGATATATCAGCGTTTATTTCTTCAGCTTTGCAATATAGATGTAATTTTAAATATTTACTTTTTCACTTGGCCATTGTGTATAATAAATGTTTCAATAAAGTGGCGCCCAAAGCCATTTTAATGACACAGCAGTTGCTAGCATACCAAAACAACTTTGTTGATAAATTACAACACGATGGTTTTAAATAAGGGTAGTTTCAATTGCAACTTGTTGAAACTTTAAGTTTGTTTTAGTAAATTCAGAGAAGTAAATTAAACATAAAAGGAAAAATTTTAACAAAAGCTGAATATTTATGAGAGTATACTTAATTACTCAGTTAAGGATGCTATAATTTCAGTGGTTACAAAGCTTGTGAAAACTAAGCAGCAGACAATCCTAATAATTAAATTTTTGCTTTGTCCTAGCTGTAAGTAAAATTAAAAATATTAAAGATTCAAAAAGTCATCAAAAAAAGTTTCGTAGTTGGGTAAAATCCACTGATGAGCTATTTGAGCAGTAGTGAAATGGCCATATGGATATGCTTTCCCCGCAGTAATACATTTCATTTTATAGTTTAATAATAATAATAATAAATATTTCGTTAGAATATCATGAAATGTTTATATTTGAAGGAATCAAGAACGAATAAAGTAAATTAATTAAGTTTCGTATAATAAATCGACAAAAGAATTTTTAAATTCTATCCCTGAGTCGTTCAACTCAATTTGATTTCTCCGATCTGAAAAATGGTCGTTCAGCAACTTAATTAAAATTGTCATATTCTATATATGTTTATCTTTATGAAATTCAATATTCTAAACTAATTGCAATATCAATCCTTTTGCCCAAAATTTATTTGCTAAATATCTGTGTGGCTGAGTAAATATATGGACGGATGACTTTGAACATTAATGTTGTAAATGAGAACGCATACACATTTACAATTTAAATTAACAGCTACAATATTTGAAAAAAAAATCAAAACAAATGCAAATCATAAGACACTGGCAAAATAATAAATTATGTGGATGTTTATGGGTTTTTCTCCCCTACAAATTGGTGAATAGGTTCGATATATCAGCTCATCCAGTTAAATTGCTTCTTAAATGCATTTTTACCAGTTATATTCAAAAGTATGTAAAGCAAAGGCTTAATTTTCCAAGCTGTTCATACATATTTTGCTGAGAGGTTAAATTCTGCTGACTCTGCCGGATCAATTAACGGTCTTCTAAAAAATTTTAGGTCTAGAAAAAATTTTCAAAACTGATGCTCTTAAAATTATTGATAAATATAATTATTGTATTGATTCAGTCAAGCTATTTAGCAAATATTTTAATGCACAATATTTTAAACGCTCAAACTTTTATTTTTTATATACTACTCTGCTTTCTCAAGAGAACAAAAAAAGTTAGTTTTTAAGCAGAATACGATCTATTTAAGGTGTAATTAAGTTTAAACAAACTTGCTACAGCTTTCGCATTTTATGGGTAACTGTTAACCCATTATTGGCCGCTACCACAAAGAGCAGGATTTTCTTGAAATTTAGAGACTCCAATTAAGGATAATTTTAACAAAATTTTTCTTTAGATCATTCAGTTGTCTAAAAACGGACTGGTCGAAAAATTGACCACTGGCCGAAAGCAGTGAAAATAAAATAAAATTAATTTTTTTTTTTTGTAAAAGAGTATTGCCTTAGGCTTTATTTAAATTGATTTAACGACAAAAAAAAAATATATTGTGATTTTTTTTATAAATCTTAATGGTACTCATTAAAGCATTTTGAATGTAAGTACATATTACACTTCTTGCAGGTAAAAATGGTGTGTTTTTTACGGAGTTTGCAGCGACAATATTTATCTTCAGTACTTTTTATAATCAGATGTTCCTTTTCGTTATCCCTGGTATGATTTGGTAATGAATTTGTATCCCCGTTGTTGATCTCCGCATGATATTTTAGCAAATGTGTAGTAACTTCGGACCGAAAATCAATTTGTGAAAGAGGTTTTGTCTATTGGAGCTTTGCCATTATACAGTGCATCTTTCATGCATTGACCGTTTACCATTTGTCATTGGTTCAGCTGTGGAGTTATTAGTAATAACATTAATGACAGAATTATCGTTCCAACGCACCAACAGTATTTCTTGTTGGTCATCGAGCAACTGATCAAATTCTCCGCGCTTGCATTTTTTTAAATTTTTTAACGGAACTTTCAACATTCTGTTTTCTCGTAACGTACCAGTAGCATAAAATTTGCACTCATTCAATAGACTCATAAGGTGATAAGATGAAAAAAATTGTCGAAAAAAACTATATGGCAATCAGGGTCAGGAACGCTTGCCAATAAATCCAGAATAGTTTGAGCCCCAAGACCAATATCATTATTGTGTGATGTTGCTGAACTTCCCCTCTCCACAATATTTTTGAATAAGGTAGATGTTGAGGATTCTTGAGTTCATTATTATTATTAAATTTTGTTCAGTGTCTGTTTCTGCAAAATATTGTAATTCCACACTACCAGCGATTTCTTTCATAAGGTCGTACTTCTTGACATTTTGGTTTATTTCGTTGTCGTCCAAATCTTCTTCGTCAGTTATAGAGCCAATAGCGGGTGGTGGAATATAAACTATATCCACCTCTCTGTCTGCTGTAATTGCTTGATCCTCTTCGTCATCTGAACCTAGTTCATTTAAAATGTTAATGGTTTCAGATACACTCACTGCCTTACGAATCGGCATTTTGGTCACCAGTAAATACTCTGGATATACAGCGACAGACAAAAGTATAAACACAGAACATAAAATAAAAGAAATTCAAACTTTTTCATATCAAATTAAACAAAAATATTTATTTCATTAACTTTTTATGATTTTTTAAGCTGTAACTAAGCAAAAGGTTAACAATATAAAATAAAAAATTTAATTTTCATAAAAAATATTCTAGTAAAAATATAAAAAGTAAATTTTTTGTTGGGCAAAAGTATAGGCACATTATTTTCAAAATAAAAATTTTGTGTATTACATGATTTTATTAGTACTTAGTTGGTAATCCCTTTTGTTTAATAACTTCTTGAAGTCTATTTGGCATAGAATGTACTAAGTTTTTTGTTACATTTGCGTCAATACTTAGCCTTTCTTCAATCAAAATGGAACGTTTTCTTATTTTTCTGTCCAATAATTCCCATAAATGCTCGATCGGGTTCAAGTCAGGAGATTGCGGGGGGTGTGGTAAAACGTGTGCTGTGTTGTAAGCAAGCCACATCTTCACGTCATGAGCCGTGTGTTTCGGGTCATTGTCTTGCTGGAATGTGAAGGATTGAGGCAAATTTAGCTTTTCGGCACTTTTCTTCAGGTTTTCTTTTAAAATATTCAAATAAACCGTCTTATCCATTACGCCATCAATAAAGACAAGCTCCCCCACACTACCAGCAGACATGCAGCCCCATACCATAGCGCCCCCGCCCCCATATTTTACTGTTGGGTAGAGATTTTCAGCATATTCAGTGTTTGGCTTTCTCCATACTTTGGTGTGCCCAATAGGACGGAAAATGTTGAACTTACTCTCGTCTGAGAAAAGAACTTGATCCCAGTACGTGAGTGGCTTGTCAGCAAACTGTTTTGCGTAGTCCAGACGCTTTTTCTGATTAACAAAAGATGTTAATGGTTTGCGTCTGGCTACTCGAGAGTTGTACCCAGCTTCATGCAGCGCTCTCTGAACCGTTTTTGGATGCACATTCTTGCCAAAATCCTCCATTATATCTGCAGTAATTTGTGTTTAAGTAATTCTTGGGTTCACCTTGACTTTTTTAACTACCTGGGCTCGTTCTCTCTCCGTTAGCTTACGAGGACGACCACTACGTTTCGAACTTTCAAAGTTTGTTTCACCCTTAAAGCGATTTACAATTGTTCGGATTGTAAAGCGGCTTCGATCCATTAACTCACCGATTTCGGTAAAAGATTTTCCTTGATTATACAAATGTAAAATCACTTTTCGTTGAGCTTCTGTTGTTTCACACTGTTTTGGAGACATGTTTTCCTTTTTTGTTAATTTTTAATCAATTTCAAAGAAATTTACTCGTATTTTCACTTGCAAAAACTAATAAAATAAAATAATGGCAGTTTCTTGTTTAGTTTTGGCGCAAAAAAAGTTGCCAGATTTATGAAATTTTAAAATAATGCCATATTAGAAAAAATGTGCCTATACTTTTGTCCACAGTAAATTAATACCTTTTGTACATTTTTAACATCCTATAAATAATGAGGTTCTTAACGAACGAAAAATGATAATTTTTTAAAAATTTACAATAGTATATAGTTAATCCAAGAAAAAGTTGTGCCATAAAATACATGTGTTGTCTTTGCGCAACAATTAAGTTTTATATCACTGTTGTGCCTATACTTTAGTCCGTCACTGTATGTAAATTTTTCAGAACAACTTTCCTTTTTCACTGCCATGTACATAATGACCTTTATCACAAATATTTTAGTAACAAAAAAAAAAAAAAAAATCAAAATAGTGCGGGATTCCCCTGATTAAAATATACAGTGAACTAGTAAGTAAGAGTAAACCACCGGGTAACACATAAAGAAGAAGTATTGCCAGATTTTAAATGAAAATAAAAACCGTAAAATTTAAAAGCTTCTCAACGCGACTGTTGGGCTTCTGGCCAGTGGTCGATTTTTCGAAACATAAAGTTTAGTTTAAGCTTCAAAAGAAAGTAAAAATAAAAAAAATATTTTTTCGAATTTATTATACATTTTTAGATTGAAAAAATGTGTTAAAAAGAGTTTTTTTTACCCTTACACCAAAAAAAATTTTTAAGCCTTCAGAACATCAATTCAACACAAATATTTTAAACATCATTACATTTTTTATATTTGTGAAAACTGATATAAAAAACAGCAGTCATCTTTGAAGATAAACGATAATAAAGTAAATGGTCGAAAAATCGACCAGCGGCAAAAAATGGGTTAATACAGTATACATACCACAAATTGATTTTGACTTTTAATTTGTTGTTGTGTTATTGTTTGCTGTTATTAACCTCATTTCATGCATAAAGATATAAATATTGTATACATTTTCCTATGGCAACAACTGCATATAAAAGGTATTCTTAAAATTCATGCACGATTTGAATTTGCTATCAATAAGAATTTCACTACTGACATTTTCAAGTTAATGAAAATGAGACAGATCAAAAACTTTTCCCTGAATTATTAAACATCATACAGAGCATTATGATTTAACAAAAAAAATATATATATATAGTTAAAAAAAATTTTTACCTGCTTGTTATATGAAAAGGCACAACTAACCTTAATTCGATTATGGCACCGCGCAGTTGTGCTTTCTTTATAGCAATTAGTGTGATATTCTGTTACTCACAATCAGCTAGACAGCACTTATTGGAAAAACCAGAGCTGTCTACACTAGAGCCTATAGAAAACCTGAGTTTTCTTAAATCAGCAGATCTTATAAGGGAATACAATAAATCTTTGGTCGCAGTGTCCTAACCCTCCCGTATATTATAATTCAGTAACACATGTCTAAGCATTTATGCAGAGACCCTCAAAGAAATTCAGGTCCATTTATTTTAAATAGTAAAATAAAATCTCAAGAAAGTAATTCCTATATTAAACCAATCCTTTGAAGCCACACGTCCGATGTGTTATTTCATTCCTATTCGATCCTTTTTAATATAACTAATTCTTCGCTTACTATTTAATCTTTCATAAATTTAAGGGTACCTTTTATAACACGTTAACCTGTTATATTATATAGCTGCCTGTCTGGTTGCCTGCTTGTTTGCTTACTTGTACAGTTAGCAATTGATATTAAGTTTCCGTTGAGAAAACACTCTCACACCGACAACATTTTCGAACGAAACGAGCCTTTAAAAAGATTTGGCAACAACCAAACTTAAACATAAAATTGGTTATTAAAGATATTTTGAACGAAAAATAATAAAAGTTGTAAAATAATATTTTTATGCATATCAGATGTGTGGATGATTTTTTTTATTTAAAATAATTTACTCTTTTAAAATTGTTAAGATACAAAAAATGTGAGTATTTCACTGGTTTATTATTATTATGAGTTTGTTAGTTTATTTAACGCCTGCAGGTCATGAATGATTTTTAACTATAAACAGCAAACAGGTCTTGTAATAATTAAAGAGTTTTTCCCACAACCTAATTTCCTAGTTCTGGCACAATGCATTGCATAAGTAGGGGGGTCATCCCCTGAGTGCTGGTCCTAAAAAAGAAAGAGTTTTTCCTGTTGGTGTAGAAAATTATATGGAAATAACTAAAACAACTGAGTGCTTTTCATACAAATTTTTCAGACGAGCTGATCTCTTCTAATACAGAAACAGCACAAAAGATAAATAATTTCCCAAAACTCTTTGAATTAAGGAAAAATCATATACGACTATGTCCACAGCTGAACACTTAAGACTTATATTTTCATATTTGTTGAAATTTTTTATGGTCCGAATAGAGGATATTTATTTTGACTTGAAAATAAATATTCTGTTTTTCTGCATTTTCTATGAGTAGTTTATGATTGTGTGTGTAAGTAATTTCAAGAGTATCCAATATTTTTGTAAAATACTTCTTAATAAAATAATATAAGTTCAAATTATTTCCCTTTCTTTATTGAACATTATTTTATTAATAATAATGGAAAAAGAATTTCAGGCAATGTTTTAAAAAGCAGAGAGCGATAATGTTTAACATTGAAAGAAAATTTATCCGTTTGATCTTCGCAAAACAAATTTATTTTGAAGGTCCGAAAAGCTTGATTATAATAAAATCTAGTGTAACAAATTCCATTTTCAGCTTAAAACTCGTGGTCTCCTGAACAGTTTCAAAGACTGTGCGAATAAATAATATTAAATACCATTGTAACCAATTTAGTTGACATGATTTGGCAATAGAACCTATGGAATTTCGGTTACTATGAGGCAATGGCTCTACGCCAGATATTTCTCTGCAAAACAACGGTGCATTCCACCTTAGCATTGAAAGTAAGAACCGGTTTGAGGAACATGGGTGTGTTATGGAAAACAGAATCAAGAATCTTGAGCATAATTCAATTCAAACGATAAAAGTGGTAATTTTTAATACTTGTCGAAATATAATCCTAAAATTATTGGAAAATTTAACATGATCCATTTTTAATGGTAACTTTAAAACCATTATTCATTATTTGTAGAAATGTTGTTGCTAATTTCTATGCAGAAATTTGCTATAATACATACACCTTATTTTCGTAGGTTCTTTAGTGTAGAAGATGAGAAATACAACTATTTCGATATTTCTAAGCACATTTTGGATATTTTTTTCTGAATTTAATTTCAATTCTTGTGTTTTTTTGGAAACTTTGACATCATAGAAATTTCATAATAGAAACTTACAAAGCATAAAAGGCACTTATAACTTATACAGTTGACGAGACTGTAGCAATTGCATACTTAAAATGCACTAACTATAAAATACCGCATTTATTGTTAATACCATAGACGCAAACTAACATTATTCTAATAAAAATCTGTTATTAATAAATTCAAGTTTGAGAAACTTCGAAAACACATTGTTATTTTTATAGCCTTCACCACAAAAAGTGGAAAAAGGTTTTATATAAGTTTGTCATTCTCTGCCAATATGTCAATCGATCAGATTTAGTGTCGAAGGAGGTGCTATTGGAAATCAGCATGATCGGTCCATGTCCTTCGAGGCAGTAGGCAAAACTCTACGCCTACCTCTTATTTTTTATGTTATTTGGAACAATAAAGTAAGTCCAATCAAAAAATAAAAATATGGGGCGATAGAGACTTAAAAAAATAAGAAAAAAACATCAAGTGAAAAATTGGCGCTCGCCCATATTTTCCGAACCACGGGGCTGAGAAATTTTCAAATTTTTTGAAATATCAATATGGCTATTATTTGAAAGCTTTTGAAGATGTCTTAAAGAAAATTTTAATTTTTTTATAATTGCCTAACCCATTAAGAGCCGATGACTTTTTTTTATGTAAAATTATACATGTGTTGTACTCAATTTTTTTCTTATTTTTTAGTTTTCTGTCATCTTACAATTGTTGTCTGACAACATTGTCAGAAAAACCATTGCCAGAAAATTGTCAGACTTCTACCTGACAATAAAATTGTCAGATATATTACAATCGTGTGAACGGTTTTATTTGCATTGTCAGAACATTGTCAGTATAAAATAAATTGTAATATGTTGGAAATTTTAAACATCTGACAACGATATCATTGTCAGATAAAAGTAAATGAAAAAAAAGAAAAAGTGCTACTTAAAATAAAAAAATAAAATTATCCGATCGGAATGGTTTTGATCCATCTTCAGATTCCGGTTAATTTATTTTATTCCTAAATAGTGCTAAATCTACACTCTTTATTTTTAATGTGGCAATATTGCGCACACCAAAGTAAACAACAAGACTAATCTAATAAGGATACATAATACAATTAAAAACCGCAAATAAAAAATTTCAATGAAACCAAATTTTACTTTCAAATTTAAAAGTGTTTTCATTCCGAAGAATTTTTTCGTTTTTCGTTTTCTGAAGAACCAATTTGCGGAATTGAAACTATTTTCGTACAGAATTGAATTCCGTGACATGCCTGTATAATTGAAGCAGAAAAAAGAGAGTTAAAAAATGCACAGCAACGGTGTTTCACGGGATGATTTTGATGGTGGGAAAATACTTGCTTGTTTTCAAGCGCTTTGAAAATTGCATATAGTTATTTTGGAACAAAGCTCGAATAGTTGAAACTTGAATAAGGAACAAGTATTGTGGTGACCGAAATTTTTCATGGTTATTGACTAACATGGTCCTATCTTTTAAACCGTCATAAACAAAAGCTAAGTCCTCTATATAGCAAGAAAAAATTTTGATGTAGAAATTTAAGAGTATTCCAATAATTGATGTAATTTGGTGTATGTGACCAAAACTTTGAACGGTTATAGACAGGCAACTGAAATTTACAGGAATTTTGTATTGCTAAGTCCGCTAAAAGAGCAAGTATAAAATTTGAAGTTATAAATTAAAGGTTTTTTTGCTCATACCTGATGTAATATGAACCGGTTTATTCAAACATTTGAAAATTAGACAAAATGTCCTCTAATTTGTACGTTATATTAAGAAATATAGATATTTAAAACTAAAAATTAAGGGGTGTCCCAATAGTTGTTGTATGTAGCCAAACTTTTGAACCTTTTTAGACCAATAGATAAAATCTGTTTTGAAGTCGGGTTTTTTTTTTTGCAAGAATTATTCCTTTTGATCCTCGCTAAAAAGGTAAGATGTTAGAATCGTTGCAGTATCTTGGTTTTGATTAAGATCTATTTGTTTTGATATAGATGTATAATATTAATTTGTACCTTTTATAATAATTTAAATTAAAAAAAAAATTTGAAAAAAAAAATTGTTTTTTGAATTTTTTAATTCTGACACTTGGCAATTCTTAGTACCGTGTGAACTAACAATTTGTTGTCTGACAATGTTGTCAGATAAATTTATTGTCAGATAATTGTCTTATAATGAAAGTGTTAATTTTCTGAAAATTGCCTTGCAATCGTGTAAACTGACAATTTTTCTTTGTCTTGTCATTGTCAGTACATTGTTAGGTTTGACAATATTGTAAGACCTGACAACCATCTATACAGAACTTCAGGTTTGCCTACTGCGTATTAAAACATGAGATATCTACGTAAGAGCACTCATTGTAGCGAATATAGTATTCTATATTCTATGTAAAAGTTAAGCGTCTGGTAATATTGGCTAAGTAAATTACGCCACACTCATAAAAACCAAATTTTTTATTGAGACATCCTTTATTTATTTACATTATTTTATAATTTTTTGGTTAAAAGATATTGGCTTGTTAACCATGAACACTTTGAGCACAGACCTTAATGTCTTCATTATGTTTCATTCAGACATGTAAATATACGTATTTTATTTTTAATTGTTACAAAATACTAAAAAGGCAGCAATAGGAATGAAAAGAAAAATTAAAGCAGGAATAAATTGAATGAAAAATAATGCAATTCGTATTTGTGTTATTGTAGGGGAATACAGCAAAGAGTTGAGTTGACTTGAGGAATAAAACTTCTTAATTTATAAACCATTAAAAGCTTTATTTAAACATAAGAAGAAAATCTAAGAAAGCAGTAGCTTTAATTCGTAATATTCAACAAACAATCTTTTAATTTAACAAATAAATTTTATAGAAATTAAACTATATATACACACATTTAAAATTAGCTGCAATTAGTGTTTAATGGTACAACTTTTCATTAACTGCACAAATAACAGGCTTAGCTACGATTTTTTGTTGTTATTTTCATACCAAATTCAAGTTTGTTCATAATTATCTGCTGTTACCAATTCAAGTTTTAATTAAGTTTTAGAGTTGCACTCTATGAAAACTTTGACTAATTTGTTGATTTTATTTTTCTTGCTTTTTTATTGAACTTAGTTTTAAATTTCGCGCATCAATTGTGGAGCAATGTTAAAATTTAGTAAGTGCTAAAACTATTTATCGTGTTGCTGTTTGTAGTTGTTCAATAAAGTCTTTTATTTTATGTTTATTATTTGTATGGTGTTAGAAAACTGTTAATAAATTTTATTAATCTTAAAACAAGACAAGATTTCCAATTAAGGCTTCTAAATTTTTATCTGTATACAAAAAACAATTTGTAAAAGAGAGACTGGGTTGTAATTCCGTTGATAAGAAAATAAAAAAATAACTAACAGTTAACGTTAATTAAAAAAGATTTAAAATAAAAATTTTTTTATTACAATGATTAAAATTTATCTCTATATATTTTACAACATTTAAACAAACACAAAATAAATAAATATTTCAACATTTAAAACTAATCTCTTTTCAATTTATCTTTTTTTTTGGTGTTGCAAAAATTATAACTACTCGTTGTACCATTGCACAAACTTAATTTTTATACACTTTACCACAATTAGATATGTTAAATAAAGGTAAGTAATTAATTTTGTAATTTTAATATTATTTATTGCTGATCCCCAGTTAGCATTTTTTTTAATTATTGATCATATGCGAATCTTTTGTGAATCTGCTACACGATTAAAATAACCATTTATGCGCTCGTTTTTGAGTCGAAAATGATTGTTATTTCGGGAGAAAATGGTACCCTAGCCGCGACTCTTCTAAACGAGTCCCTTATGACTCGAGTTTTTGACTCGTTTTCGATACGGTTTTCAATCGTACTTATAATCAATTTTGAGTCATTTTTTGATCATATTAATAGCCGTATGCGAGTCTTCTTCGAATCATATTATACGCACATTTTTAATTGCATTTTCTCAAAATCAAACACGGAAAATAACTTTTTGCTTATTTTTATTTAAAAAAACTCAATTTTTCCTTAGAACGCCCAATTAAATTTGTTTAATGAGAAAAATGTCAAAAATATTTCATTAACTTAATTCTCATTATCTTCTATTCTAAACAGATCTGTGCAGTGATGTATTTTGACGAGTCTTTAAATTATGCGGTAACTTGAAATATTTTAAACAAGGTTAATACTTGCAAAAACTGCAATATAAATATAATTCATATTTACTAATTATGGTGCATTAACAAAAAATCAAGAATATTACCTATATGATTTCTCATCATCCTTTGTATCTACGGTTGAACTGACTTGAGCTTGATTTTTTTTGTCAAACATTTTCTCCTCCAAGTGTACCATTAATGAATCTTTAATATCATTCTCTATTTATTCATCTGTTTTACTAGCAACATATTGCATTGGGTGATGGTCTTCAAGCCATTATCATTTTTTTCTTATTATCATTGAACACACGATACAATTCTTCATCACTTTCTAGAAAATTTCGCAATTCGGTTTCATTCATTTCTGGAATTTTCCGAGTTCTCTTCTTCAATATTTTTATGTTTTGCAAAACTAATAGTCATAAAATTTTTGTAATGCGACGTTTCTGGTAAAATATATTTTAATATATTTAAAAACAATTCAATCTCTATTTTCTTTACTAAATGACATATTTTACGAAAAATAAAAAATAAAATGTTTGAATAATTTTTTTTTTATCGTTAGGCTGCCCTTAATATGTCTCTAAAATAAATCTAAAAACAGTCGAATTTCAAGCATTTGCTTTTTGTACTTTTTGTTTTTTAAACAAGTCGTTTTCTTTGCATTTGTTCGAATTATATTCGAGTCGCTTTTTAAGCGAACAACTGATTAATCAGTTTTAAGTCATCTTGGGTAGTCTTGAAAGACTCACTTTGGTGATTTTTGCAAAAACAATCTTGCAAATACCACAAGTTTTCTTGCTGTCTCTACAGCATATTCCACAAACTTTTCTTCGGATGACTCTGTAAATCACACCCATATGCGAAAATATACAAAAAAACGCGGCCACAATATTTTTTAATTTAAATGAGGGCTAATGCGGGCCATATCACTAAAAGTCTACGTGATAAGAAGTTTTTGCAAAACGCGTGTTTAAAAAACGTCAAAAAAGTATTCTTCATCGATTTTTTTATGGGCTCATATTTTTGCACTTTTTGTTATTTAATTTGGTAGAAAATAAGTTTAAATTTAATGTTTGTAGGGTTTTTTTAAACTTCTGCCAAAATATCGCGAATAACTCTTTGGATAAACTTAAGTTTTCTTTTATGATTATGCAACCACAATATATGCAATATTAACATACCTCAACTTTCAACGGACACAAATAAAAATCTCGGCAAAAAACAACACAATTTGTTAGATTCATAAAATGTTGAGTGTTATCAATAAATTTTGTACAATAAAGCATAAAAAAACAATAACTTTTTTGATTTTTGGCCTATGGGGGAAACCACCAACTGGCACCGTCTTATTAAAACCACATATTGTGCACATCCATAAGAGGTGCTATTGTTCTGCAGTAAGAGCTGTATGAGCATGCACTGGTGTTTTCACATCGCCTGCAAACCCTGTTTTCTGGAATTTTTCAATGATTTTTCCGATTGCACGCACATTTTGAGGATTAAATTGACCAAAAAAAATCACCAAGTGCATTTTGATTTGAACACCTATTTTCATTATAAGCCTTAATTACTTTAACGCGATGCTCGATTGTATATCTTTCCAAAAAGAGTTTGTCTGAAATTGAGAAACGTCAAATTAAATGCAGAAAAAAACTTGACGCTTAGGTGTGGTTCACATTCAACATCGGCCCTTAAAATTTAACCACCCTTTATATTCAACAAACAAGGCTACAAGACAACAAATATTAAAAAATATTGTTTATAAAAACACAGTAACCAATTATTAAAAGTTTCAATGCAAGCAAATAAATAACCATGAGAATTTTAAAATATGCAATTCTATTTATCATTTAACTTAAATTCTTAAAAAATAGGATATAAGAGAAAAATGCTATAAAATTATTATTATTTATATTTTCTTAAAAACTTTTATCACTTTAACTTTATTTCAGTTGTATTGTGCATCGGAAAATGTACTTGGTGTTCAATAACGGAACATGATTTTCTTATTTGTGAAAGTTTTATGTAAAAGGAAAATATTATCTTCTGCAGCGAATTTAGTTTAGCTGCATCCGCAAAAATCAACAAAAACTTTATTAACTATACTTTTATTGTTATTTTTATTTTTCGCATCCGACGCTTGGATTTACTTGTAACAATTACTCGAACAATTGAATTAAAGAAAAAACAAAAACATATTTTAGTTATAAAAATGTCAAAAGTGTATGGGATGTTTAATGTTATTTTAAAAGATTTTATTGCTGTCTACGGTGTTTTAATTATATACTATAGTTACTTTTTATGTTTTATTGAAAAAAATTTTGTAAAATGAACATTACCATTTTAATATGAAAAACTTCATATGTTTATATCACACGTAAAAAATATACATATATATATGTGTCTAATTAAAATAATTTAGAATCAATATCAACGTCTTTAAATGTAAAGACAAAGGGAGTAGATATTATGGCTTGTATTAACCGAAAAGTTTGTATTGAATGGATTTCATTTGCCATTAGTTTTATTTATATCTAATCTTTAATCATTCAGCTTTTTTGTTGGCTGAACGTTTGCCAGGACTTGTGTTTCTTAATGCCCCATAATTATAAGGTTTCCTTTTACAATTATTTGATTTTGTTAAGATTTTCGCCAAGCTTGTTTTTTTTAATACAGCAACAAAAAAGCTGAAAAATCCTATTTAAGGAAATTTTTTAAAGTTTTTACGACATTCTGGTTTGTAAAATGTAAAATTTCATAATATAAGATTGAAAATAAAAAATTTTTTAACATTAAAAATAAATGCCTTCAAAACTAAATTATAAATATTTCTTTTCCTTTTTCATAAAAAAATTTGTGCTATTTTTTAAATTATCCCAATTTAATTAATTAACGAAATTGATTATTGAGGATCAAAGCACGTATCGATGACCATTTTAATTTCCAAAGTACCTGTTCATAGAAATAAATTATAGTAGTGTTTTTTGATATTTTCTTTCAACTGTATAAAAGAGCCAAAAAAAAATTCAGCCGTATACAGTGGAGAAAGAAAAATAGAATTACTGTTGGTTATTGTTGTTTTTGCTTCAACTTTGATTTTTGTCTTTGCTTTATTGTTTGGATAACAATTTTTAGTTAATTTAAAATGTTTGTCAGAAGTTTCCTGAAGAGTTAGGTAAGCAGTAAATAAATGGCCATCGAGACGTGTTTTGACCCTTAATAATCAATTTCGGTAATCAATTTAATCGGGATAGTTTAAAAACAGGCAAAAATTTTTTTATGAAAAAGGAAAAGAATTATTTATAATTTAGTTTTAAAGGAATTTATTTTTAATGTTATAAAATTTTTTATTTTCAATCTTATATTATGAAATTTTTCATTTAACATTCCACAATGTCATAAAAATTTTAAAAATTTCCTTAAATAAGATTTTTCAGTTTTTTTGTTGCTGTTTTTACAAAAAAAAAAAACAAGCTTGGCGAAAATCTAAACAAAATCAAATAATTGTAGAAGGAAACCATATAATTATGGGGCATTAAGAAACACAAGTCCTGGCAAACGTTCAGCCAACAAAAAAGCTGAATGAATAAAGATTTAAAAAAAATTAAACTAATGACAAATTAAATCCATTCAATACAAACTTTTCGGTAAATACAAGCCATAATATCTACTCCCTTTGTTGACAAAATGCAAGGTAACAAATAAAACACACCCTTAAAATTTAAACATAAATTCAAAAAATTAAGAAGATAAAAACTACTTGCTATTTGAAATAATTCGTATTGAATGTTCAGATGAAAACATAAAATTGAATACCTAATAACTGATATTCGAGAGGCAGTAGTAATGTATAAAAATGATTCATTTCCCTTTGTATAACCAAGGTTAAAATTTTTTTTTTTGTGCAATACAAGCTGTGACACACTTATCTTCTTGATGAATTTCTTTTCACTCTATTAAAGTAAACATCCACTTCAACTGAGTTGCTAGAACGTTTTTCAGTTAGTATGTAAAATGCTTAAAATTTATGTAACTTCAGCACGCTTAGAACGCGTGACATGAAACATGATGCAACATCAGCTAAATTATTCTTTTTATAGCTGTACGTGCAACATAAAACAATTGTACACTATTTTGACTCTATTTACCACATGCATGAATACACATTTTTTTTGTTCATTTTAATTTAAGTAAACAAAAATTTACAACCAGAAATAAAAGTCAGGTTTTAAAATTTCTCTTTGCATCGCATTATTGGGTTTGAAAAAAATAGTTCGAAATAGTGTTAATGCAGCATTCAATTTCCTAATTGACCTTTAATTTTTTTTTTTTTACTTAATACAAATTTCTACCAATTTGCAATCTGTGTTACCCATAAATTTAACCGAAATCGAACTACATTTTAACCAAATTTCGACTTTGAAATATATTTTTCAATATACCAAAAGGGAATAAAAAAACTGACACGGGTTCTAATAAACACTTTTTATAAGCATTTAGTTTCTCGTAGAACTTTTTCATGACACTGAACATAAATGTGAATTTAAGAGAAAGAATTTTATTAACTTTTCAATTTGGAAATTTGTATGCACGGCTTAGGAATTTCGAAATTCTCATTGTTTAAACATAAAATTTTTTACCTTGCCTCACATATTTTGCTTATTAAGCTTTTTTCTCCATTTCTCGAAGTACTTTTTAAATGAAATTTAAAATCGTTTAGAATTCTACTTGGGAGAACTCGTGAATACTTCAAAAAGCTGTTCAGCCTAAACCTGGGGGCTTATTCTGAATTGCGATGCGAAAATCAATGCGATGCTCAAATGAAATGCGATGCGAAAGAAAATTGGTATTCTGTTAGACTTTCGCAATTGCATTCGCAATTTATTTCAACGCTGCTCAAATAAACATCAGTATCAACAAACGTCAAATCAAAAATAAATAAATTTTTTGTGCTTCGCTGTGAAAATTGTTTCTAAAATTTATTTAATAGGTCCAAACCTATTAAAATTTAAGTCAAATATTTTTGAATTTCTCTAATAGGTGGTCCATTAATATTTAGTTCTTCAGTTAACGTTTGCCACAAAGTATTTGCAGACTAACCTGCATTTGGCCTCTTGCCAAATGGCTGTGCTTATTCATAAATTCTATTTTTATTTAAAGTTGACACGGTTTGTTGGTCTTATTGCTTACTTCCCTGAATTAAATAATAAATATATGATGAATACATAAAGAAAATATTGTTTTTTACTTACATGTTTGTACTTTGCGAATGCTACTTTTTTGTCGAATAAATTTTGCGAATTTGACATGTGTTTTCGCAATTTATAATACCGATTTACCACCTTTTCGCATTTGAAATGCGATTAAAATAGAACTTTGCGAATATCAGACAGGGTATATAATATTCGACATAGCCGAACGCTATGTTCTTACTTGTTCTTATTATTGCTTAGTCGTATAGTTAAGTCCACATGGTTTAGATTGTGTAAACCAATAATGAAGAAATCAACCTCTTTTGCTAGTCTTAACGTTATGTTTACCGATTTATTACTTCTTAGACTAATTTTTAAATATATCAAGAAGCTTTTGCATATCTAAAATATTATTAAAGGTTCCCTGACAAACCAGTTATCAATTAGTAATTTTATTTAAAAACAACATTAGAGTAATAACTCTAACCATGAAAAGTGAACTAAAACTTTTGGCAATTAGCTATTACTGCATTAAATAAAATGATGTTTTTCTAGCACTAGCTGGAGTTATTTAAGTATTTATTATAATTAGATAAAATAGGTTAAGGTTAAGTTTAGATATAACTTTTTATGGCTAATTCGGTTTTATGAAGAATTTAAAAATCTTTGAAAAAACTTAAATTAATGCCGAATTCTACAGATTTTTAAATATAACTAGATGAACCCGGTGTGCTTCGCTACCCCCCTCGTTATTAAATAAAATTAAAAGTATTGCGAAAATTTAATGACGATTGGTCCAGTAGTTAAGACTATATTACGATTTTTAATTTTTCTAAAAAGGGGCGGGGTCCCACCCACTTTTCTCCTGGTACGTATTCCTAATTATGCCAATACCATATGTACCAAATATCGTCGACGTAGGTCAAAAAATGCCCAAGATATGACGATATTAAATTTTTGGTTATATGGGCGGGGCCACGCCCCTTTGTCCACTCCCAACTTTATATAGTCAAGAATATTTAATGACGATTGGTCCAGTAGTTAAGACTTTATTACGATTTTTAATTTTTCTAAAAAGAGGCGGGGTCCCACCCACTTTTCTCCTGGTACGTATTCCTAATTATGCCAATACCATATGTACCAAATATCGTCGACGTAGGTCGAAAAATGGCCAAAATATGGCGATTTAAATTCTTGGGTTATATGGGCGGTGCCGCGCCCCTTTGTCCAATTAAAACTTCATATAGCCTATTATTCCTTCCAGAGTCACAGTAACATGCTGTGAAAATTTCAGGAAAATCGGTCCAAGGGTTTGGCCTCCTATAAAGCACAAACATACAGACAGACATTCATTTTTATATATATAGATTGATGAATTGGCTGCTCTACTAGAAGCTCAGACAGTATAACTTTTTTACCAACCCAATATTTTTTAACACAAACTCTCTTAACTCTGTTACTTTTCCACCCCGACCACTTTATGTTTCAGTTTAAAGCAAAAATTTTACAACAATTCTAATCCTTATGATTTTTATCACTTTTACAAATAGTGCAACAATGTTTCGCATTAATGAGACAATGTGCATCTCTATTATTAACTCTTCGATAATAAATCCGTAGCTTACTCTTGTTACACGAGTGTGTTTTGTATAATTTTTCATCATGCTGATAGTTTATTGTTGATTAAAAATAACAACATTTCTGCTGAATCCATTGAATTGGATATTAAATTTCCTCAGATTATTATTTGTCGCATGTCTACTAGGATTTCGTAGAATTGGCAATTTTACATCATGTGACAATTTGTTCAATGATCAATAAATCAGGATTAAAACAGAATAAGATGAAAAAAAAAATCTCATAGAATTAATATTGTGCCTACGCCTCTGTTCGTATTCGGAGTGACGTTTTTTTTAAAGATTTTTTTATAAATAAATGCAACTCAAAAACAAGGGATACTTCGTACCATTTTTGCTACAAAAATTAACAAAATGTTTTGTAGTAAAAATATTTTATAACAATGAGCTTCTTTTAATAGTTTAGAAATCTGTTTTACAATCTACTAAAAACCAATTTTCTCAAGCTTAGTGACTACCGCAAAAAATGATTCTACATTTTCCATTTCAAATGGTATCTTTATGTTTATAATAAATAAAAATATATTTTTAGTTTATCATAATTTTTTTTTATGGGCAGATTAAAAGTTTTTATGACATTTTAGGTTGCAACCGATTGCAAAAGTTAAGAAAACATAGCTTCCCTCTGTCACACTAAAGTTGTGCCTATATCAGGTTTGCTGTGAAATTAAATTTAGCTATTTTATGAAGCGCAACGCAAAAATTTTAAAATATTTTTATTTTTATGGCGATTTTTTATTTTATACTTTAAAAACAGAAACCAAAAGCATTTCGAAACATCGTGAAACACAGCAGCAGAAATAAAACTTATTAGAGAGTTATATTAAGCTCTTTTTTCAGCTCCAAGAAAACATTTCGTTTAAGGCTTTTGTGCTTGTTACGAAACGAAGAATATAAACAGAATATTGTTGGGCGTTTTTAACTTCATTCACAAGTGGAAAACAATAAAAGCATTTGCAATGAAGTGTTGGTTGAAAAATTAAAGTATATTGAAAATAAAAGAACATGCTTAAGTATCATACGTAAAGTATGATGTAGATGTATGAAATGCAGAATTTATAACCTGCAAGCAATAACAAGTATATCCCGAAAATCCTCAATAATATATTAGATACTGATTTCTGAGCTAAATAATCCAAAGTGATGATGGTTTCGTATTCAATTCAGTATTTATTTTAGTGTTATGCGACTTGAGCGCCAAGAAAGCCAGCGCGGGCTCACGTACGCAGTACATTTAGGGTGTTCAGATTCTTTTAGGCGAAATTTGCCAAAATTAATGTAAAAATCGTCAAAATTGGCAATATGACTTTTTGATAATTTTAGTCCAAAATACGTATAGATTATATAAATTTTTTGATCGAAATTGCTAAAATTTATAAATTGTTTTTAAATACCTATGCAAACAAAGAATAACGTCAGGAACTTATACAATATGTCTAGTTGTAGTAATGACAATAAAAATTAAGTGTCTAGAGTACATAAATAAATTTTATGGCTAAGGGTACGGTCAGATTAGGCAAATATTTGACCAAAAAGAGGTAACCACTAAATTATGAAAAATAATTTTTGTACTTCTCAAATACTTATTAACAAGTATAAGATCCAAATCAATAAAAAAGCAAATATGTCTCATTTATTATATGATAAATCGTCATTCGTAATCAAACATGCCAGGAAATATTGAACAAGCATTTGTCAAAATAGTGGTTATAATTTTTTTTGTCAAATATTTTACTAACCTCATCGCATCTTTATTTTACAATTAAATAAATATTACTTTTCATTAAAATATGTGTATATGTACAATTATAAAATGATTTAAGGAAGTTCAGTAAATTCATTAAAAATTGACAGACACAATTTTTTAATAAGAAAATTAATCTAACAAATTTGGAATGAAAAAGATTGAACCTAACAATGAACCCTTTTCAGTTGCGATTCAATTGAAGCAGAAAATAATGTAACAAACAGGAATAAAAAGTTATTTAATAAAAGTAAAGTAATATTTTTTATTGACGATTTTGTTACGCCTTGTGACTATTGAAATTATGGAACAACTATAAAAATAACTAAGTGTTTCTTTTTCTATGAATTTGTAAGTTTGGGTCTTAAGCGAAACGAAAAGCTACTTTATCTTCTCATTACCTGAGTAAATTTAGGTTTATCAAGTGAAGTGGGCGTGCCATCTACCCTTAAGATAAAATTTTGATTATATTAATAATCCTTTTTAATACTAAAAGTGTTGCTATTAAATAATAACACAATGAATTATAATTTTTTAAATAATCTTTTTGTACTAAGAAAATTTGTAAAATGACAATTTGGTATGTATATAGAGAAATCTGTTGTAAAATTATTTAAATGTTTTTTTTTTTTTTTTTTGTTAAACATGTTAAATGTTATTTATTTTAATAACCCGAAAAACAATCCACCTTGGGTCAAATATTAATTAACTTATTTCAATTACTTTGGAACTTAAGACTTAAGCAGCTTGAGTAAATAACACCCTAAATATAAACAGGAAAACTTGGCCAACTGCAAGATTACTTTGAAATATTTGTATTTAGTTTTTTATTTCGCAATATAACAAAGAAAAAATGGAAACAGAAAAGTGAATATCTAATATTAAATTATTCTTATAACTGTTGTTTACTTAAAACAATCAATATCGTTGTGGCCTTAAATATTTTCGCTGTAAAAAACAACAGCCTGTCGCAGATGTACTGCGTATAAAATTTCAGCACTCTGGACAAGTTTAATTTGAATAAACTCTCTAAATGGTTTTTGATTTGTAAAGCACAAAGCGTTAGAAATTAAAAGACTAGTAAGAGTGCTATATTCAGCTGTGCCGACAGAGAAATAAAAAATTAAAAATAGTAATAAGTAATGGGTTAAGCATTTTTAAAAAACTTTACTATTTCCTTAAAGATTTTTTTAAAAGCTTTAAAATGATACCCATATTGATATTTTGAAAAATTTGGAAATTTCAGAGCCCCGTAAGTCTGAAAATATGGGCGAACGTCAATTTTTTCACTTAAATTTTTTTTTTTTTTAATTCTCTATGGATCCATATATTTATTTTTTTAATGGAGTTACTTTATTGTTCCAGATGTTATGAAAATATTAGAGGTAGGCGTAGTGATTTGACTGATCATGCTGATTTCCAATAGCACCTCTTTAGATACTATATCTCTCTCAATCAACTTCGCTATGCATAAAAATTCAGAATATATAAACTTTATCTGGCTTTCTTTTTGTGGCGAAGAGTATAAAAAGAATGCAACTGTGAGTAGTATAGTTTAAATTGAATCAAAATAACAGGTAAAATTCAACGGTACTGCCGTTGATTATATAACAGGTACTGCATGATTATTTGATACATCCGTTTCATGTAGAAAGAATGTTTTATTATTTTAATGTTTTTTCCTGAAACTTATGTAGGACTTTCAGCTGAAATCAACATTACCACGCAAAAGATTTGAAACAATAATAAAAGACTTACATGCTTTTAGTGATAAGCATTTAAATAAACAGTAGATTTTCTGATTGCAGTGACAGAGACAGAGCGATGTGAAAACGCTAGTCAAAATTTAAGTTATTTAAAAAGGTAGCATCATGTTTCAATACTAATTGACAACTTTAAAATGTCATTAATACACAAAAATATTAAAATAAATATAATTTAATGCTCTTTAAAAAGATAAAGTATTTTTTTTTTGGTTTAGTTTTAAGAATCTCCTCCCTCTTAGGAACATTTTAAATGAATTGTGTTCTGGTCAGCCAAAGAATAATCCATTAGACAAAAATAAAAACACATCACAAGTATTTGTATACAATAATAATTAAGATGAGGATTACATGGCAGAAAACAGATAAATCACGCAACAGCTTAATCTTTGCATCATTCATTCATTCAGACTGTCTTTCAGTCGGCTGGATAGCTGGTCAGCCAACCATTCCACTTATTCATGCAACGATTACTCTTTCCTCCTTTGCTTCTTTCATATAGCAGAGAGTATCGCTGCTGCTGCGATATTATATGCGATGACAGACATGTGAAGTGACCACACATAAAGATGTATGAACCTGAAATAAATACATATATAATCATTGTTCTTTTGCATTGTCTGAAAGCTTCAAACGATAAATTAATTTTGTTGAAATAACAAAAAATCATCACATGGTTGTGTAGTACGCGTATTGTTTGCAACGGTAGTATTGGAGGTATTAAATAATTTTATAGCATTAATCATATGTTATCTGCTTACTTATTTCCTTTTTCTGTGGACGCCTCATCATTTTAAGTGATAACAATAAAATATATGTTCATCTGATATCATTTCATTGCGTATAAATAAAAACATTGTTTTTGGTAGGAGTTAAAAAAAACAATAACATTTAAGGTGAAACAAAAGAATCTGAATAAAAGAAATAAAATGAAAGAAAAGAAAGAAAATAAAAAGAAACGAAAAAGCTAAGAATTATTAATTATAGAACTGAGAAAATTATTAAAGAATTTAGAATCCTGGTTTCAAAAATAAAAAATTTTTTTCAGTATTAAAAATATATGTAAGTGGTTCCTCCAGAATACTAAATCACACGGGAATATTGAACTAAATTAAATCATTTTCAAAAATATAGTGCTATTTTTTATATTTATACCGACCAAATTTTTAAATCACCCATACAATTTATTGAGGGTGAAATCACGATTACTTACCTTTTTAGAAAACTTATCACAAACATTTTACATAAACCAAAGATTTTTGTCTAAACAATTAAGTTTAAACAAAAAACAATAATAACATACAATGATTTTATTTTTCTTTATCTACTATACACTTTGACTTTTTTCGGAACTTTTATACAGTTAAAATATGATGAAAAATAAAATAAAAACAAATAAAATATCACAAAATAAATCACGGCAATATTGAAGTAATATTATTAATTTTTAAGAAAATTGTTTTCCTTTATATTTATCCTGGTCAAACTATTAATCACCGATATTGATTTTTTATTTACTAAATTATTGAAAATTTGGTTAAAATTTCTAATTATTATATTAAACAACGGGATTTTTTATAATTATATTAATTAATTTTTAAAAATTCTTTTTTCGTGCTATTTTCCTGATTAATTATTTAAATCACCGATATTGATTATTGAGGGTCAAAGCACGTCTCGATCGCCATTTCATTATCGCTTACTTAACTCTTCAGGAAACTTCTGACAAACATTTTAAATAAACTAAAGATCTTTGTGCAAATAATAAAGCAAAGACAAAAATCAAAGTTTTAGCAAAAACAATAATAACCAACAGTAATTCTATTTTTCTATCTCCGCTTTATACGGCTGAATTTTTTTCGGCTCTTTAATACAGTTGAAATAACTAATATTTTCAAAATTATGCAAAAAACATTTAAAAAAACTCAACACTGATATTATATGTTTTTTCGCTTTGGCGAATACCTGAACTTATAAATACTATTAGCTTAGGAAGGCTTAAATTATTCGTATTGTAAACTGGTAAACTGAGACATGCCTAAACTACATCATTCAGATTTACTTTGAAAATCAGTCATCACTCAACGCAAAATTGTATACAGCGATGAGCCTTCTTAGTTGATAGAGAAGACAACTTTGTTAGTAAACACTCCATTAAAACTAGAAAAATGCACATGCGGCATTTACACATCGTTGGGCTTTATTACTTTTAAAATAAAGCCGGAGTCCCAGTAGCAGTAATACGATTTGGCACCAGCCGATTATTTCCTATCGGAGCACACGAGGAGCTAGAAATAGTCGAAAAATTGACCCAAAATTATATGTCCTATGCATAGCGTGTCAAAAGGTCAGATGTTGTGTCGAAAGAGCTGCTATTGGAAATAAGCTTGATCAGTCCGTGTCCTTCGAGGCAGTAGGCAAAACACCACACCTACCTCTAATAGTTTTGTCATTTGGAAAAATAAAGTAACTTTAATAAATAAAATGAATATATGGGGCGTTAGAGAATTAAAAGTATTAAGTGAAAAAATTGGCGGTCGCTCATTTTTTCAGAATTACAGGGCTCTGAAATTTTCAATTTTTTTTAAATATCAATACGAGTATCATTTTAAACCTTTTTTTAAGAAATAATAAAAAAATTTTAAAAATGCTTAACCCATTATTTTATGTAAAATTATATATATGCAGTACCAAATTTTTTTTATTTTTTAGTCCTCTGTCTGCGCAATATTTGCTTTTTTTAATTAGATTTACTTCACTAAAGTATATTAAAATAGATAGTGAAGTATATATCAGATTCGGCATTGCCGAATATAGCACTCTTACATGTTTCTCTTATTTTTTACAATTATAATTTCACCGGTCTTTAAAAAACACCCTGAACAAAATGTTATTTTCTTCTAAAAATTAAGCATTTCCTACAAAAGTGTAAAAAATTTTTGTACGTTTAAAAATATTTATTGACCGTTTCTGTATATGTTTAGCTAAAGTGATCTCACTAAAAACTTAAAAGGAATGCTATCGAAAAAGTCATGCCCGTAGGTCTTCTTAAGTGAAAACCAATAATGTTAAGTTTGTTTAAAAGCCTTTGTGGCTTTACTCAAATACATACCAACGAATAAATTTGTAGTTATAAAAACTTTTAATTAATGAAATTCTTTTTATAAAATTGCGACCATTGCCTTACAAACAAAAAAAAAGAACAGCCTACATCAAAAAATCTTCAAAAGCTTCGCTAGTTTTCTGGGAATCCATCAAAAATCAAAAATCAACCTTAAGGTTTTTTGGCAGTCACAAAAAAAGAAAAACAAAAACAATAAAATTGTTTAGCTAACGACTAATGGCTCTACGTAACCACTTTATTTTAGAAATATTGTATTTTAAACTGTAATTAAATTAAATGTTAGAGTTCTTTTCAAAAGCAAAAAACCACATCGTTTTTAGAAATGCTGGATAAAGTGGTTATAATATCTCATTGTTGCCTTTTTTTGTTTCTGCAAAAAACAAAAATTTTTTATCCAACCCTGTGAGTCTTAAGTTGAATAAAGTATTTGTGAACATTTAACTCAGATTTTTAAATTATAAATTTATGGCCGTTTAAATATTAAATGAAGTATATAAAACTTAAAGACAAGACGTTTATTACTACTGGCTCTTGTTCTAACAGAAGTCAGTCTCCATTAGCATCACTTTGCCACAAACACAATATATTTACTTCACACAAGCTTCAATCATGCAAAAAAGAGAGCAAAGACTTGTTCGAATGTTGAAATACTTGCTTTTATGTATTTGTTTGCCTAAATATAATTAAGCGGCTCTAGTGTGTTGACTCACATCTCCAAAAGAAGCATTTTATGGAGAAGTATCAAGTTTATATTGGAATTGAATTTCCGTTTGGTGTTTTGTTTAACGCATCATGATTGCAAGTTAAAAAAAGCTGTTATTCTTTTTTTGTAGTTTAAATGCAGAAATAACAAAGGATTTAAAGTTGTAAAACACTTGTTTAAAATTTAACAAATAAAGTATATAGTTCATATAAAATATTGTCCATATCTAGCCACTACTTTTCCATATAGTTGTAGATATAAGTAATTTTGAGTTAAAAATTTTCTAAAAAAGAATTTTAAATTAAAAAACACCAATAGCTGTTCGTCTAGACCATGCGTATCAATCGAATTAGCAAAAACCATGTCTCCGGGTAGGATTTCTCTCACCTGTTTATTAAGTTTTTAAATAGTTGCGTATCATTTTCGTGCTGAAAGTAATATTATAGTATTTTTCTAATTTTATGACAGTTTCTTAAGCAGTGCTTTCCTCAAACTTAGCAACTGCAGTAAATCATGTTCCCGCCCGTCATGGCTTATGATTTATGAAGCTTATGCTACGTACATTACACCTAGCAAATCCTACAAAATAAAAAGTAATACATTGAAACCATAAATGATTGGCTTACCGGACGATGTGTTTGTAAATTGAAATATTTATTTATTTATTATGATTGATTTTCTAATACAACAAGACATATATCTTATAAATTAAAGTGTTAGAATCAGATTAGTCAAATAGTTCACATTTTTTTTTCATTTACTCGTTCTTTAGAGATTCTGTTCTTCTTTTATGATCCACTTGTTTTTGTTAAAATTATGCCCCAGTTTAGTTTGCTTAATTGACTGACTGTCTGGCAGGAAGACACACACTAAAATTACTTAACTTCGCAATCTAAGTTTTTATTATTATGTTATTCTTTTATTTTTATCTTCCTCTCTCCTTAAAAGACCTTTTTTTATTAAATTTAAAAATTTAATGATCATTGCCAATCATGATCACTCAGTAGTTTGCCTTTTGAAGTTTTTGCCTTAAGTTCAGTAGTGTTCACAACATGACTTCAGTGATGGTTCTTTATGCAAGTAGTAAAGTCGACAGTTTTTAATTAAGTATGCGTATAATCCTTCGATTTTTATGAGTTTCTACAAAGTTATAGACACTAATAATGTCGAATTAATTCAATTGAAATTGCCATCTGCTTAAGAATATTAAGTTTCAAATATCAAATGACAGAACTGCGCATCGGATAATCGGGTGTAAATTAATACAAAATTATTTAAAAAAACTTAATTAATTAAAAGTTATATAATTTATGTTCATTGACTAAGAAAAATTTTTGTATTGTAAAGAAACATTTTTTTATCAGCCTGTTAAGAAATAAAATAGAAAAAAATAGAATAGATGTTCTAACTAATTTGTGTAATAAATATTTTTAATCTACTTTCGACCATATCATTATTTGCTATACTAAAGGTCTATAACAAGAATTTACGTAAAAAAATTAGCTGAATTATTTCGCCGCAGTAGTGTACCAAATACATAACAATCGGAATCGAAAAGAAAATAAGCTCGCCTAATTTGTCCATAAGCTAACCTTGCTAAATAACTTTAAGCTAATGTGTTTAAACATATCAAACAATTTCTTCAAAGTTTTAAGAACTTCCTTAATTCTTTATTAACTTTTTCTATTTTAATATATGTATTTTGTTTACCCAAAAACTCCACTCTAAAAAGTTTCTCGTATTAAATAAAGTGCAAACCAAATTTTAATCTTTCCAAAATAAAACATTTTTGGAAGTTCATAGTTTATTTTTCTTTACATTCTAAAATTAAAAATTGAATTTCCTGTTTTTGGGAAAAAACAACACCCATAAATGTCATAGAATTGAAAATGTTCTAAATTATGTGTTTTGTTAATTTATTTTCTCTACGTTTTTAAAGCTTAATGGCATTTTGGGATGAAGAGAAGAGGATAAAATTATAATTAAGAAACAAAAATCAAACACGCGTGCTATAATGAATAATGTTGTAATCTCAGATACATATTACATAAATAAAAATTTTTTTTTAACAGAAAACGGATTAAATGCTGTAAATTATTTGAAAAAAATAATACTTTTAGTTGTAATTACTTTAGAAGAAAAACAAATTCACATTTGCTTTTATAGCAGGATGCCAAGAAAACTCTAGGAGATATCAAAAACATAACATTTTAAGTGACGCTATATTTCACAAAATTCACAAACTTTTATATATTAAGAACAATAAAAAATCAGTGAAATGATATAAGAATAAAATTCTTATTTGACCTTTTTAATTAATTATATTTTATTTAATTCTTAAGCAATAGGCCTTTTTTTATATATATATTTTCGATATTTCGCTTCTCCATTGTGTAGCATCATCAGGAAAACAAATATTTATTTAATAAAGAAAAAAAAAAACGACAACAACGGAAAGGTTTACCGATGGGATCTCCTGCCTCTCTCCAATTGTGGCTGATATTGTTATGGAGAAACTACTAGACACATGTATTAGAAAGCTTATTATTAAACCAATAATAGTGACCAAATATGTTTATGATTTATTTTGTATAATATCAGAAAATTGCATTAATAATTTACTTAAAACTTTTAATGAATTTAATCCTAGTATTAGGTTTATAGTAGAAATATAATGTGATTCAAAGCTTCCATATTTAGATACTTTACTTATTAGGAGTGGAAATAATTTATTAATAGATTGGTACCAAAAACCAACAGCTTCTGGAAGACTCATTAATTTTTATTCCAAACACAATTCACGAATTATAATAAATGCAGCTAAAAATTTGATAGAAAGGTTACTTACGATATGTGATATGGAACTTCATAAAAGGAATAAGGAGAAAATTAGAAATGTATTAAATGATAATTATTTTCCTATTCATCTTACTAATAGATTAATAAGAAAGTATAGAAATAGGAATAATATAAATACAAGACATATAATTGATCCAATGATTTATAAGTCTTTAATTTATGTACCAAGAATATCAGAACGGTTAGTGAAATCAAAAATTTTTGATTGTTATAAATATAAAATGGCATACAAAACCCACTATACATTAAAAAGGTTATTTAGCAAAACTAAAGATAAAATACCAATTCAAGAATTATCAAATTTAGTCTATAAGATTCCATGTAGCGGAAACGATAATGAGATTTGTAATAAAGTATATATAGGAACAACGAAATATAAACTAAAAACTAGAATTGCTGGTCATAAATCTGATCAAAGATATAGAAATGTTAATTCACAAAAAACTGCATTATCGTCTCATTGTGCCAGATTAAATCACTATCCCAATTTTGAAAATGTTTCAGTAATAAACTTGGGAAACAATTATAAACAGCCAGAGACGACGGTTATTACCGAAAATTATAACAACAGTTTAATATATACTGGCAATTAATTTAATTATAAAAGACGTTATATTTTAGAGATATTACAAAATATTAATACACCATCAGTACAAAGAATTAATTTTAACGCAGACAGAGATAATGTAGCTCAGATTTATAGACATTTAGTAAACAGGAAATAATTTTGTACTTTGTATTTGTTATAAAAAATTTTTTATATGACAAAATAATTTTTTGTTTTTTGAAATATGTAAGTTTGAACAAAATTTTATTACAGGTCTGTTTCATTACTCCACTTTGATATCCCGTGGGATCCCAATTTGCACTAAAACTGTTTTCTTACTTGAAAATTGGGTAAATGAGAGCGGTTTTGAGAGAATAAAGTTCTTATTCTTCTTGCACGAAACAGCCCAAACTTTTTCTTCGTCCAAGTAATTTAAATTTGTGCAACAGCCTTAAAACACAAACAAAATACAAAATAAATTAATATATATTTTTGTTGATTTATTGAAATTAATTTTTTTTCTTAAAACAGTCAAAATACTTTGAGTTTTTATTTTGTGTTTAAAAGTTGGATTTTGTGCTCCCGTACTTTTATATAATTTTGTCTCTTTATGAGAGAAAACAATGCTTGCGCTCATTTTCACGAACTTTACCCTGTTATACTTTAACAAATATTACTTTGCATTTTAAAAAAATTAACTACATAGTATGCTTTACATTTTTTGTTTTTAATTTTATATGAAATAAAATTTTACTTACGTATTGAGATATCAAATAGAAAACATTGCCTTTTATATTTCAATAGGTTATGGGCCTGACTCATTATTGAATTTAATTTATAAATAAAAGTGCAATTCGGTTATCTTAGAATTATACGAGTGAAAGAGATTCTTTAAAAATATGGCGAACTCTTTAATCCAAATTGAAAAATTAATTGGAAGCGAAAATTGGTCTACGTGGTGTTTTGCGTTGAAAGCTCAGTTTGAGTTGGAAAATTTGTGGTGTTGTATTGAAAATACAACAGAAGATGCTGCAAAAGAAACACAAGCCAGATGTCGTCTCATACTTTCAATACATAAAGATTTGTATGTGTACGTACAAGAAGCAGTTACGGCCAAGGATATTTTCGATAAATTGAAGAACTTATTTCAAGATTCTGGTTTAGATAGGCGCATAGGTCTGTTGAGAAAGCTATGCTCTATCCAAATGCTGGAATGTAATTCAATAGAACATTACGTTACTGAAATTGTCTCAACGGCACAAAAGTTAAACGGGATTGGTTTTATTGTATCCGATGAATGGCTAGCATCAATTCTGTTAAAAGGATTACCTAAGGAATATAACCCGATGATTATGAGTTTGGAAAGTTCTGGTAAGGTACTTAAGGCAGACAGTTAAAGCCAAGTTACTTCAAGATATAAAGTATGAGCCTGAAGCCACCAATTCAGCACTAGCTACCAAAAGTCAAAATAAAAAGAAAGATATGAAGAACGTTAAATGCTACAATTGCAAGAAATATGGTCATTATTCAACAAAATGTCCAAATCGTTCAAATAACAAAATTACAAATACATCAATGTTTGCTGCATATATTGTACAAAATTTGGGACCAGATGAGTGGTCGATAGTGGAGCATCTGTACACATGGCTCAATCAAAATCCCTTTTTAAAAATCTTCATAGTTATCAGAGCCAAATTCGTATTGCTGACAATAAAACGTTAAAAGCAGTTGGTATTGGTACAATTGTGTAGAAGTTTCTATTCCTGGTGGACATCAGAACGTTACAATTAAAGATGTGTTATATGTGCCAGATCTTGGAGCAAATTTACTGTCAATTAGTGAGATTATTCGTAGAAACAAACGAGTTGTTTTTAGTAAAACTGGCTGCAGTGTTGTAGATGAAAATAACAAATTGCTTGCCAATGGAAAATTAGTCGATGGTATGTATAAATTAATTACACCTACTAATGCATCTGTATTTTTGGCTAGTGAATCATCAAACTTTGAAACCTGGCATAGACGGCTAGGCCATCCAAATAATCAAACGATGGAAAAGATGAAGTCCGATGGAATGTTGCAGTATAAAGATTTTGTGAAAGTTAACTGTATGGCATGTGCTCAAGGAAAACATGCAAAACTAAAATTTCCTAAAGAAGGTTCAAGAGCTAGCGATATTTTAGAAATAGTTCACACAGATATATGCGGCCCTATGGAAGTAAAATCCAATGGTGGAAATTTGTATGTCTTGACATTTATCGATGATTTCAGTCGCAAAGTGTTTACTTATTTTTTGAAGACCAAAAGTTCTGTGTTTGAAGTATTTGTCAAAATTAAAACATTTGTAGAAAATCAAACAAGCAAAAAGATAAAGTGTCTACGATCTGATAATGGAGGCGAATTCGTAAATCAAAAGATGTCCGATTTTTTAACAAAATGTGGTATTATGCATCAGTTGAGTGTAGCTTATAATCCACAGCAAAATGGTCTTGCAGAGCGTATGAATCGATCGCTAATTGAAAAAGCTCGATGCATGTTATATGATGCAAAGCTTCCAAAATCATTTTGGGTTGAAGCTGTGAACACATCTGGTTATCTCATTAATAGAATTCCTCATCGTATTCTTAAAAAGTGTCCGGATGAAATATGGTTTAAAAGAAAACCAAAGTTATGCCACTTACGAGTTTTCGGTTGCAGTGCAATGGTACACATTCCTCATAAAAAAAGAAGAAAATTTGATCCTAAGTCGGAGAAAATGATATTCATTGGATATTGCAATAAATCTAAAGGTTATCGACTATATAATCCTGTTAAGAAGACAACAACAATTAGTCGTGATGTTATATTTTTTGAAAATGAATTTATGCCTTTTAACAAAGCGAAATCTTTTGAAGAATATTGGTTCGCAATTCATCCAATAGAAGAATGTAGAAAAGAAAATGAAGAAAACAAAGTAATTGGTGAAGACGACGATGAAGATGAGTCATTGTTGTTCTCTTCATTTACAGAGAATAACAATGAAGTAGGGGAAATAGTAGATGGTAGTAACATTGTGTCTAATAGAATACAGAGCGATCCAGTTCCGTCTAAGGAAGCAATAAAAATTCCAAGGCGAAGTGAACGTTTAGCAAAAAAAGCTCAAAACAGTTATTTAGCAGAAAATTGCACTTTAGAGGATCCTCTTACATATGAAGAAGCTTTAAGCCGTGTAGATAAAGATAAATGGCTAAATGCAATCAACAGTGAAATAAATTCTCTAGAAGTTAACAACACATGGACTGAAGTTAGTTCTTCCAAATGCAAAAATCCAATAAG
Organism: Gymnosoma rotundatum; assembly: GCA_916610165.2. NCBI lineage: Eukaryota > Metazoa > Arthropoda > Insecta > Diptera > Tachinidae > Gymnosoma > Gymnosoma rotundatum. The sequence goes on along the minus strand of OU744337.1, from coordinate 118,947,145 downwards.
AACCAAGTGGGTTTTTAAGCGTAAAGATGAACCTAATGGATCAAAGAAACATAAAGCACGTTTAGTGGTAAAAGGCTTTACCCAGAAAAAGGGAATTAATTACGAGGAAACATACTCGCCTGTTATTCGTTACACGTCTTTAAGAATGTTAATGGCTCTAGCAATAAAATATAATTTAGAAATTGAGCAAATGGATGCAGTCACAGCCTTTTTACAAGCAGAGTTAACTGAAGACATTTTTATTTCTCAACCCGCAGGCGTGAAATGCAAAAGTGAGAACACAATACTAAAACTCAATAAAGCTTTATATGGCTTAAAGCAGTCGAGTCTGGTTTGGAACAATAAATTGGATAAAGTTTTACAAGATTTTGGATTTATAAGATCGAAATTAGATTCGTGTGTATATTACCATTTCAAGGATAATAAGAGAACTTACTTGGCAATTTACGTCGATGACATGTTGTTATTAAGTAACGATATTGTCTTTAAGGAAACAGTAAAAGCGAAACTATGCAAAAAGCTACATATAAAATTTCTGGGAGAAGCGAAAAAGTGCTTAAACATTCGAATTACCAGAGAAGATAAGAAGATATGCTTAGACCAAGAAGAGTACATTGATCAAATATTGCAAAAGTTTAATATGTCTGACTGTAACTCAGTTCAAGTACCTATGGATCCGAATCAAAAAATGAAAAAACATGTAGGAAAATGGTTACAAGATGAAATTTTCCCTTATCAGCAGGCTATTGGAAGTATGATGTATTTAATGCAGTGCACAAGGCCAGATATTTGCCATGCAGTAAGTTTTTTAAGTCGTTTTAACAACAACCCAAGTCAAGAACATTGGAATGCAGTAAAAAGAGTGTTTAGATATTTGAAAGGAACTAAACACGCAAGACTTTGCTACAGTCAAGATGGAAATTATGAATTAATAGCTTTTTCAGACGCCGATTGGGCTCAAGATAGCGATGAAAGAAAGTCGACAACTGGCTATGCGGTTATTCTACAATCGGGTGTTATTTCGTGGTGTAGTAAAAAACAACAAACCGTTGCTTTATCTTCAACTGAGGCCGAATACATGGCAATGTCTGCAGTTACACAAGAAGTTGTATTTTTAAGAGGTCTTTATTTCGAACTTGTTACAGATATTCAAAATGAGCCAACTCCAATTTTTTGTGATAACAGAAGTGCAATAATATTATCGTCCACAAATATTTTTCATCCCCGATCTAAGCATATTGACGTGCGTCATCATTTTATAAGAGAAAAGAAGAATGCCAGAGAAGTGGAGTTTTTTCCTATAAAAACGGATGAGATGGTAGCAGATTTTCTGACTAAAGCAACAACAGCTCCGAAGCACAAATTTTGTTTTAAAAAACTTGGTTTAAAATTGTAAAGTAAATTTGAGTAGGGGTGTTATACTTTAACAAATATTACTTTGCATTTTAAAAAAATTAACTACATAGTATGCTTTACATTTTTTGTTTTTAATTTTATATGAAATAAAATTTTACTTACGTATTGAGATATCAAATAGAAAACATTGCCTTTTATATTTCAATATACCCAAAAAGTAAAGAAACAGACTTTACATTTCGTTGTTGATTTTTTTTTTTTTTAAATTAAATAAATATTTGTTTTCCTGATGATACTAAACAATGAAGTATCGAAATTTTGAAAATATAAATAAAAAATAAAAAAGACCTATGCTTAAAAACTAAATAAAATGAAATGATATAAATTTTGTTAGTCTACTCACAATTAATTTAAGAAAATTGCCTTCAAATATAAATTAATATGATAATCATATATAAAAATTAATTAAAAGGAATATTAATTCCTTCTAGTATGTGTTTTTATTCAATATGATTATTACCATGATCTCATAGATTATTTAATAGCGAGAAGCTTAATCTTAGAACGCCGAAAAAAGGTTGCGCTTTTAGTTTTGAAGGACAAGACTAATTTTTGTGTGCTCGTTGTAAAAGATATAGACCAGAAATAAGGAAATTTAGAGCGTTTGCAGGCCAGTATGCAATGCATTCGCAAAACACTTTATTTTTTTAGTCTATGTATGTTTGATCTTATTGTGCACTTTGGAAAGAAGGTGTATTAATATCTCGTTCCTCTCAGTGCATAAAAGTTCTGTAATATATATTATTAGTAAAAAACTCTTTCTTTATTTTTCGGACAACACGTTGCTCCACATAATTCTCTAGGTCGCATTAATCTTCAATCTGACTTTCGGGATCTAATCAGTTCATTTGCGCATTGATATTGTTGGTTGAAAAAGATGGTACCTCTACGTTTTTAACTGGATACTTAATATAGCTCATAAGGAAATTTTTAAACAAATTTTTCAAAAAGGAAAAAAACATAGTTCTTTTAAAAACTTTATCAATAACATGAGAAACGTTTAAGTTTCAACAAAAAATACTAATAATCAAACAACGTTCTAATGTTTTTAAATTTCCTTTTTTCGATAACTATAGTCATTTTTTTGAAAGCAGAGTACATTTTTCATTCAGCATAATTCCCTGTAGCAGCCTAAAATACCAAGAAAACACATTGTGATTTGCAATATCTAAATGCTATCACTTGTTTAAAGTGGCGATAGGAGACCGATTAAAGACTTTTATACAGATATTCAAGTGCAGTTTTTTAAAACTAAAAGTATTTTCTAGGGGAATATGTTATACAGAGATATTCGCCTCTAACAACTCTTTCAATTCAAAAGTGTTGTACCAATAAGGATGTAATCTATTATAAGCCCTATTAAAAATGTATATAATACAGTTTTTTTTATATTCTTATTCTACAGAAAATGCACACACTTTGTACTTTGCATCAAAATGTATTTTCTCGAGCATTTCCGTAAATTTCTAATGGCAAAAGGACGTATTCTTCAGTTTTTACGCTTTCTTTGTCGAAGATTTTGTAATTACAATGTCATGCTTTTTTTTACTTTCCAAACGAAGGAGCTCTCTTTTATATTCAAAGAAATGTTAAAAGTAGATTAAAAGGCACAAATTTAAGTATTAACATCATCAATTTATTTTCATTATTAGTAAAAATTACTTTTGATATATTTTTTTATATTAAAAGCAAACAGAAAATATTTTTACTTAAGGTTGGTTGTAACAACTGTTTTGAAAGTTTACCTGACCAAGTAGTGTCTTACCTAAACTCAATTATGTTAATTTTGAGATTCAATGTAAACTATTTCCACACGTTAATATTGAAACCCAGCTGTTGGTAATTACAATCAATAACATCAATTGCGTTACTTCTTCTGAAAACGAAAATAATTTTAACATAATTAAGAGCCGAAATTTTTTCACATAAATTTAAACAATATTTTAGTTTCAATATATAAAAATTTATTTAATATAGAGCAAAATAAACAATCTTTTGAATATGATTAAAAAGGATATCACATCAAAATAAAACATTTGTAAAATGTTTTGTTTACATTGTATTCGTAAAACATGTGATATTTTCAAATGGAATCTAAAGGTGGATGGCGAGAGTTCGGAATCATTGGATTTTTTTTTTTTTTTAATAGAAGTAAATATGAAATTATCAAGGTAGATTTCACAATAATATTTTATAAATTCAAATCCTGATTGGGAAAAAATTAAAAATTAAAAAAAATATATTATTTTATATTGATACTCCCTCTCTTTTGATTTTTCTTTTAATACTTACGAGTTCCTTTTTTTTTTATTTCAACTCAATTATTAAGGACAACCGACAAAACTCGATTTCGAATTTCGGTTATCATATTAAATTATTTTTCTTTGTGTAATATTGTCTCGCGTTTTTGTTGTTGCTGTGTAGGGTCCAAATCACTCTTACTTTATCTTACTTGCCAACCAGGCTCTTTAACCTGTTATGTTAATATTTTTTCTTCGATTTACGGTTTCGTAGGAACTTAGAGCATGATTTACTCAAATAATAATAGAAGAGACTTAACCATCTTATCTGCTGTTCTTGGTCCCTAAACCTTTTAATATAAGCTAAGCTAATGTTTTTACAAAATGTGTTTCTCACAATGTGTACGAAAACTTATTTAAAGTAAAACAAAAATAAAGTTAACAACAACTTTACCCTTCTTACGATATTGTTAAGTAGATCTTAAATAAAAAGATTTATGAATAAGATCATCTTCAAAAACGAGTTCAACCAGATACAGAAATATTCTTAATACAGCATAAGGAAAACTTTTCATCTTAAAAAAAATTATAACAAAAACATACAGCAATTAAAAAATAAATTTACTGTTTTATATAAAAATAACCTTGACATTGCACGTGTCATTAAAAGTAAAACTGATTCCCACTGGGAGAAGCTTAATGCAAAAAAAACTAACCTTCATTTAATTCCAGTTTAAATGCCTATTTAATGCCTTTTTAGTTATCTTTAAGTTAAAACAACCTAGAAAAACACGCAATATTTTTAAAAGACATTGCTACCCATCAGGGAATTGTCATTTAATAATGAAAATCACAAAACTCTTTACTTAAAATCAAGTGAAAAACTATACGTAAAAAATGCATGCTTTTAAAACATATAAAAAAATACTTTTTTATAAAATGTTCGTTGCATGTGTCACTTTGTAAAAATAAATAAAACAACGTCAGATACGCACGTGAAATTATTTAACATTCACACTCCGTGTGTGCTAAACTTTAACACGCAACACGCAGACAAGCAGTCAGGCATAAGCGCAGGAGACAAGACATACTGCCGTGGAGAAGACATAAAATATGGGATTTTTTTTTATCTGTAAAACAATATTTAAAAAAAATGTTGTTTTGCATATGAACAAAACATTATTAAATTGCCTGGTGAATGACTGACAAATGGTGACCCACCCCAATAGTGAAGGTTACCTTCTGGTCCAAGTGTCATTTTGCTTTGATAATAGGCAGCACTATTTATAGCAACTCAAATACTTTGCACATTTATTTATTCACAGAAGCTTATCGTCGCTAGCAGCAATGTCACACTTGACTTAAATATTTCCACAAGTTCTGCTGCCTTGTATTATTTTGAATGCGAAGATTTTGTTCTCTCTGCAGTAAGAATTCTCAAAGCATTTTATTTATTTATTTGATTTTAATTATAATTAAATGGTTATATTTCAGTGGCAAACTATTTGAATCGCAGACAGTTTTGTTGGTAAAATGTTGTGTTACTCCTGGGATCAATAATTAAAATTTGGTTACAAGCAACTATAAACGTTTACTTTATTTTTGTAGATTGCTGTTTGGGGATTTTTTTTTCTAAATAGTAATTATCTTTATATTATTTTGTGTTTTATTCATTTTTTAATTCGTGACAAAATCTCGTTTGATCTTGACATCATCTTGACTGAAACAGTAATTATTTGTTGGTTTTGTTTCTTTGTCCTACAGCAGGGACATTGGAATTTTAAGAGCTTCATTGCTCTTAGAACGGTCCAAGAGTAATAATTTTATTAAATGTGTTCCACCGAAACACAGAAAAATTGCTCTATGAACGGTAGTTCCAATAAAGAGTGTCTAATCACTGACTGTTTTACAGCCAGTAGGTCCACTGGCAACTTCTTAAGCATGACGAAATGTGTGTATGTGGTTTTTAATTTAAAGTCGTTTTAGTTTAACCACTCTCCAAGAAACACGACTAAGCCGTCTCAACCGTAAGGCTTAAGTTTTTTAAAACTTTTGTATAAATAGAAGATATCGAGACGTCCTTTAGTAAACCGATCTTAACGTGTTATCTCTCGGTCAGTGTATTGTTCAGAATTATTCCTAAGCATTTTACACTATCCGGCAAATATAAAAGTGGGAGCGTAAGCCTCATGTAGAGTATTGCAAGTGCCATTGACATTGCAAAATGACTGGCACTCTATACGCTGAGTTTCCACAAGTAACTGATAATTTTTATTGTGATATACAGGCGTTGCAATATCGTGTCCAGACGTATTCCACACTCATCGTCATATATGCGACAAATTTGATAAGTTTGGTATCTATTTTACTATATAAGCTATTCGTTATTATACTCGATATTATAGGGTGTAGAACTTCTCACTGCGATATATCTCTTACAGCCACTTTGAAAGTAACAATCTTTTGCCCAAGTATGTATGATGCAAACTAAAGGTGGGCTAATCGACCCCTAGATCAGTGAGATCCAGAATAATCAATAATGGTTCAATGTTTATCAAAGTCCAATCAATTATTTTGAAAAACGCTTGTAAGGTATAGGTTCTTTAATCAACTGATTTCTTACATGTTTAAAATTGCAAGCGACTAAAGAGAACTAGAATCGATGTACATAGTTGTTGTAAAAAAATTTCAGTTATACAATGTAAAAAAATTCGTATATGCTTATATTTAGTTTTGTCACTTTTGACAAAATTGTTTTTTTTTTCTTTTCATTTGCCAACACTGAAATAAAAACAGCAAAAATAAAATTTGGACACAACTCTATAACTACGCCAGAAGTAGATTATTTCACTGCAAAACACATTAGACAAAAAAGCCACTTGTTATAAAACACAAACACAAAAAGGGCAGTAGTCAGGTTTTGAAAGAACCAGAAAAAAGTTTAAAGAAAATCCACTGATAGTGGGTAAAGAGTGGCTAAATTAACACATGACCACAGTAATCCCTTGGAAATTAGATATTTGTAAAGAATATGAAAAAATTGTTTGTGGTACGAAAATATTTTTTTAAGGAATCAAGCTCGTCTATCGTTTATAACATACAATATATCTTCAGACAATACATACATGTTCCAAATACCCCAAGACAGAATATGGTTATAAGGGATTGCTTTGATATCTGTATAAGACCGTTTTACAATTCGAATTCTTAAGCTGCCCATACACGACATGTTTTTTACATCTGACATGTCAAATTTTCCACTGCTAAACACATACATGTCGTGTAGGGCTGTTGAAACATTGCTTCTGTAAAATACATGTGAAAAGTCTTCTGATAAATTTTCGTTTAGAACGTGTTCTATTTTGATCTGACAAATCATCTGACATCAGATGCTTTTATAATTATAAAAAGTATGGCCAAAAACCTATGCCGTATGAAAACAATCAACGATGGTTGACCATTAGCGGTAGCATTAGCCGGCTGATGGTAATATTTCATACGACCAAAATCTGAAATTGCTTATAACTATTTGATAACAATTATGTAAATTCTGTATCATTAGGTGTTGCTAGAGAAAGCCAAGAAAAAATTACGCTTTTTCTTCAAAAAGTTACATTATACAAAATATAATAAATAGTTGTATAACATATTACAGGAAAAATAAGAAGGCAACAAATTAATTTACTGAACAATAAAATTAGTTAAAGTACGATTTTAGTAATAAATCCGTTTTAACTTTTTCTTTGAAAGATTGAGCTTCGATAGAATTTACTAACTAATTACTTTTAATTACCGTTAAAGACAAATTTGAGCCTTATTTGCTTAAGACTTCAACATATTGTTAAATTTTTCAAGCGAAATAACTGAAGTTACTAACAATTTTTATGCAAGTTTACACAGAATGCTTAGTTTTCCGCACGAAATGCAGCTGATAATACGTTACCGTCGGAAAGAATTGTTGCAAGAAACATCTTGCTGTTTCTAAACATAAACCAAGAAACATTTTGTGATTTCTCACGAATTGAACTACAGCACTGGGATAACCTTTGTTATTAAAATTGAATTGATAAGTTAAGAAAGGTTGATAGCTTAAAAGCGATTCTTAACTCAAATAATGAAACAAGTACTCTTTCAGTTTTATTAGCTTATTTAGTGTCTGTACCAAAATTTACGAAAATTTGGCCTAATATAACAAAATTATACATATTACGTGGAGCCTTCAAAAGTTACAAAAAATGTAAAAAGTGTAACCAATCGGCAACAATGGTATCATTATTTAATGCAAACTGATCTTGTTCATATTTAGAGTAAAATGAAATTATTAAAATTGACAAATCTAAAAATATCATTAATTACTGATAATTTCAATTCAATTTTCTTTATGTTTTAATTGAGCTCAACCAGAACAAATTTTTTAAGTAGGAAACCATGTTAAATTTTCCAGTAAAATATACATTTAAACATAAAATAAATATTTGAAAGCCAGTCTATTATAAATAATAAAAGCAATAGAATAAGAAAATGCTTATGTATATACTTTTGATAACATAATTTAATTAATTTTAAATTCAACAAACCATACATTTCACCATAAGAAAGAACATTTTATGTTGTTTTATTTCAAACGTATATATTTTCCTTTCTCTGTTCTTTGTATACCGTCTTTTTAAAATACCGTCAAGCACACCATAAGAGAACATAAATTTGATTCGATATGCTGTTCAACTCATTAGATGATTTTCATCACAAACCATTTGAGTGAGTAAACAATGAAGTAAACAGCAATGTGATATATACAGTGTAGTAAAGAACTGACTGACCGGGGCTAAAGTTGATAGTAAGTGAATCACAGCACTTATTAATTTATGCCAATTCATGTTAAATCAATTAGTAATCACGTCAAGAATAGAGAATAGAAATTAAATTATATTAGACAATGAATTCTAAGCATTCTTAGAAAAGAAGAAAAATTGAAACATGAAGAACATAACAATGGTCAAAATAAAATAAGGTGGTTTAATAAAAATCTAAGTTTTTTGGATTTTTTTATATTTGGGATTTATTCTTTTAGCTGTAAAAGACTTTTGCTTTTTAGTATTCAAAGTTCGTAAATTTTATAAGTTGTGTATCTTTTATTTCCATTATGATATCATACTGTTATAAAATATATCATCAAAATATTTTGGTTAGGAAATTTCTCTATTTATTAACTCCATTTTAATTATGGGCTATGTTTTTATAGTTTACGTAAAAACAAAATTTGTAAAAAGCTATCTGATTTAGAAAAAGCAAATGCAATTTATATGATTTGAGGTTTCTCCAATTAAGCAAAGTATAACGGTAACTTTAAGAAAAAATTAATTTTTGATAATAATAAGTGGTAGAAAATATTAGAATATTACAATGTTGCAACTGCATAGTCCGCACATAAAATTTTCCCTTAAATACATCTTTAAAGCAAAAATAGGAGTATATGCGAAAACTAACAGCATTTTTGGGATCTTAATTACCCATATTTAGAATTTGGACTTACCGATATAAGAGTGGTCGGGCTGCAAGCTCGTTAAATATTAAAAAATAATAAATGCCACTAAAACTATAATTCTATGATTAATGTTTAGGCTTATTTTCAACGAAATATGAAGCATAATAAAAGAAAACGTCTTTTACAGGTTTCAATTGCACTTAATATGAAATATATTATGTTGTTAATCTAAAATCCTTCATATGTACTTAAAATATTCATTGTATAAAACTAAAAAATTATATATATTACTGCGGGGAGAGTATATAAATATGGCCATTTCACTACTGCTGAAATAGTTCGTCAGTAGATTCTATCTAAATTTTGTATAGAAAATTCAAAAGTCTTATATCTCAAGCTAAATTGATTAAGTAAGAACTATATTAAATCAAAAAACACAATAACTATTGAGTGATATAAGGCTTGCCATTGGAAACAATACATCTACATTTAAAATTAAAAAAAAAAAAAAATACAACATATAAGAATGCTATTTCGAATCTTATATACCCTTGGCCATATATGTTAGTAGATACAGGGGTGACAGCTAATTATAAAATAAGAAAAAAATTAAGTGCTATATATATTTAACATAAATATGTCATCGGCTCTTAACGGGTTAAGCATTTTTAAAAAAATATTATTATTTCCTTATATAACTCTTCAAAAGCTTTTAAATCATACCCATATTGTTATCTTAAAAAATATGATGCACAATCGTACTTTTTTATTAAAAAGGTCAGAGGGCCTTAACTCGAAAAAAATGCGCGAGCGTCAACTTTTTAACGACGTTTTAATTTCTTATTTTTTAATTTTCCATCGCCCCATATATTTTTTTTGTGTTTTTTTTTTGGATTGGAGTTATTTTATTGTTCCAAATGAAATGGAAAAACTAGACGCAGGGGTGGTGTTTTGCTCGCTGCCTTTAAGGACATGGACCAATCCTGCTGATTTAAAATAGCAACTCTTTCGACTCTATATCTGATCGATTAGCGTATTGAAAATTTTTCTAGCTGATGTAGTGCCTTGGCAAACTTGATTTTAAGGGTCAGAAAGGGATATAGTAGAAATTACAAACGCAATGACACCACTTTTTGTGGTGGAGGGTATAAAATAAAAATTGTAAACAATATTTACAAAAAATCAACGTTATCTTAATATCTATATGCAAGAAATATTTTGAGAAATTTGTTGGTGATTCAGATAGCGTCTTAAGATATGAACGTGTTAATTATGTGAATATTTTATACATTTATTACGTCTCGGGGTACAAATAAATTCTCCGTTATTTTATCTATTTTTTTTTTTTTTTTAATTAATGGGGATGGTTGGTATACATTGTGTACCTCATGCTTAATTAACTTTTTTATCAGGTTCTTACATTCTGGTAATGTTCTAAAAAATTTATTTTTTCACAAATTAACGTTTTATTATTTTAAATTAATTTTTTAATCGGGCGGTACAAATAAACTTACTTATCCCAAAGAATCCACAATATATTTAAAACTTATCTTTTTAACCCCTTGCGTGATTGATTCGCAATTGACGATTGCAAAAAATATAATTGTAATTTAAGAAAGTTTTTATGTTATCATAAGGTATCAATTAGCAAATTCTTGTAACTCTAAAACTCAAATACAAAAGTAACAGCAAACGACACTTTTTTTTAAACTTAGTAATATGCGACCACCACTGACCCCAAGATACCACAACCAGTAACAACTTGAAACAAGGTACACAAATATATACAGACGGTCTAATTTTTTTGAAATATAATCCGCACGCAGTTTTATCGATTTAAATAACACGCAAACTTGGCAGCACTTTTTATTATGTAAGCAATTTACCTATTAGAGAACTTTACAATATTGTAAAATTTTATAAAACAAAAAAAACGATGTGACCGGCATAATCTAGTTACCAAATAAATAAATAATATGAAGTTATATCTACTTAAAGAGTTGCCAATTAAAATTATACTTTAGCATAGAAAAATTTAGAATAAAGACGATATATGTTAATATAATTTCAACGTCTTTCTTTTTCATTGCTCTTAAGATAGTTATGAAAGCCCGCTTAAATTTTTCCTTTGCTGGCTTTTTGGTAACGTTTGTAAAACACTTTGAAGGAATAACAACAATCATTACATGTTGTACAATATATTTTTGTAGAGTATTTGCCATTCCTCAGTGCTATGTTCTATTGTTCACATTTGAATAATTCTCGTTAAAAACGTCTATACTTTTGATATTTCTATCTATTACCATTTGGGTCTTTAAGAATACATGATTTGCTAGTTTCCTACAAATTTTTGTAAATAATGAATTCTTGGAAATCTATTCAAACTAAAAGAATCTATGTATAAAGGCTAAAAAAAGAAAAAAAAAACATATTTAGAATTTTAACGACACATGTCAGTTTTGAATGCATTTAGTTTTCTATACTTTTGTTTAATATTGCATCTTTATAACGAACCACCCATTAAACTTTTATGCAAATGACATGTTTATTATTTTTTCTTTGTTTGTCATGACAACACGTTTGGAATTTTTCATTTAAAATTTACAAAAAATTATTCAACACATGACTGGGTAATGACAAGGGCCTACAGCGATTACAATGAATTTATATTTGTTACTATTTAAAATAGGTCATATGAATTTCTTTTAATTATTTTTTTATGATTGGGATGAGGTTGTTAGTAATTTTGTCATGCATTGTTTTGTGAAGGCAAAGAAAATATTTTTAATACAAATGTTAGAATTATACTCCTAAGAACGAATTGTGTTAAATGGATCATGAGCTATTTAAATAATTTCTGCGAAAAAAACCGACTTCAAAACAGATTTCATCTGTCTGCCTATAACAGCTCAAGTGTATGTCCCTATAAATTAGGTTACATTAACTATTGGGACACACTTATATCTCCAAATTTTATACTTTTTAAACTGTTCAATAGTTTGGCAATATACATCAAATTGCAGCAACTATAGGGTCACTCTTTAACTTCCAAATTTAAATTATATACTTACTGTTGTAGTAGATTTAGCAATCAGGTTCTGTGTAAATTTTAACCGTCTGTCTGTAACGATTCAACAGTTTGCCCATATACATCAGATTATATAAACTATTTAATTTATAATATAACATTTTTATATTTCTTATTATACCAAATAAAGTAGTGAAAATTCTGTCTTAAATTAAGGTGTTTGTATACAACGGTTCAAAAAATACGGCCATAATTAATTTAATTTTGGGAACACCCTTTAACTTCTAAATTCAAATTATAAGCTTCTTGTTATAGCGGACTTACCGAAACATGTCCCCTGTAAATTTCAGCTGTCTGTCTAAAACAGTTCAAAAGTCCGACCACATACATTATATTATATCAACTATTGGGACACCTGTTCATTTCCAAATCCAAATTTTATCCTTGTTGTAACAGAGGAGTTAGTAATACAGGTTCTTTGTAAATTTAAATCGTCTGTCTACAACTGTTTAAAAGTATGGTTATATACTAAATTAAATGATCTATTGGTGCACCCTTTAATTTATAATTTTAAATATTAGCAGCTGTTACCATAACGGCCATAGCAATCGACATTTCGTCAAATTTACAAGCGATTGTCTATAACGGTTCAAAATATAGGCCTATATAAGTAAATCTGCAGTCGTTATGGGACACCCTTTAATTTCTATATTCAAATTATAAACTATTTATTATAGCGGACTTATAAATACACTTCCGCTTTTAAGTTTCAGCGTTCTGTCTATAACGGTTCAAAAGTACGCCCACACAATTGAAATTACATCAACTATTGGAACACCCTTTAACTTCCAAATCCAATTTTTATACTTGTTGTTATAGTGGACTTAGCAATACAGGTTCGTTGTAAGTTCTAAGCGTCTTTCTATACCTGTTAAAAAGTATGGCAATATACACAAAATTAAATGAAATATTGGCGCACCCTTTAATTTATAATTTGTAATATTAATACTTGTTACTATAACGGGCATAGCAATCGACATTCTGTCCAATTTGCAAAACTTTGTCTATAACGGTTCAAAAGATAGGCTCATATAAATAAATTTACATCAATTATGGGGGCACCCTTTAATTTGTAGATTTATCTTTGTTTTTTTTTGTAAATGCAGTCATTTCAAATTTTTCAGAAGTGTCCTTTACAATTCATAATACACGTAAAAAGTATGTATGTTGTATGGTCACCCTTTAATTTTTAAGATTATGAACTGTTTTTAAAACATGACCAGTCTGTAAGCATAATCTACCGTTTTAGCAAAAGTTTTCAAAATCGGATCAGAAATGACTGAGTTCTGGAGGCACAAATATAAAAAAAGCAACATTCAGCCGAATTGTACAACCACCTTCTTTTTTGAAGTCGCTTAAAAAGGAGTTACACTTACTATATAATTTTTTCACATTCGTTTAAAGTACAATAGTACATATAGAAGATGGGATAATAATACTTAGATTGATTAAATATTCTATTTAATACTTATTATTTGTAAACTGTTTTAATACAAGACTACTTTTAGTCAGTCTTAAGTGCGAATTTTTCCTATCTATATAAAATGTAAACATATTCTTATCAAACTATTTTATTATAAAGCAATTTAATATTTTTCAATATTTAATTTTTATGAAAAAAAATTGACATACAATTTTGCTTAGTCTAGACTTTGCTTAAGCATTAAAAGAAAAGTTTTATTTAAACTTTAAAGACAGTTAAGATTTTCTAGAACGAAATATTATTAAAAAAAGGAGCAAATTTTACTATATACCTTTAAATATTTTGTTACTGTTTTTGAATGATCATTAATTGTGATAATTCTAATACCAACTGCTCTGCCCACTTAATTTTTTTTTTATTATAATTCTTGTAACTAAATATTAAAGCTTATACAATGGTGCAATCTATAATGCTAACTTGGAAATATTTGCGCGTAGGATGACACTTATTTGTATTCGCGCTTTTGATTGAGTTACTTAATGCAAGTTACATTTTTACACAAATGGAATAAAGGGGACATGTTTTCGCATTAAATAAATATGTTTTAGTACAGCTAAATTATTTTCTTATTACAGTAAAATAAGCTTAATATTATAGAATAGCAAGATTTCTTATACTTACTACTTTATAAGAATCAAATATTAAAACGATTGTTGTGGTTTTTACAGCAACTGCTAAAATTTATTTACATTTATTAAAAATATATAAGTGCTTATCATTAGTGGTGAAAAATCACTTTTAAATGACATCATACTCTGCACGACCTAAAATTTGCTCCACAAAGTTAAATCAAAAATAAAACTCAACAGAAGAAACAAGTGTGCTTGTGTATCTGAACAAACTCAATATCATAAGCTTCATTGTGTCGTAAGAGGCAAAAAGAACCAACATTGGAATTAAGAATTTACATCAGCATCATCATCATCTTACTATTCATTGTACCGGTATTCTATATCATAAATATCGACAGCTCACAACAGTCGTTTTTTATATTCTTTGTTAATGATCATGCCGTTGTGCTGACATTACTATAAGGTTGATTATGTCAAATGATGATGATGGTAGAAATAATTGAACGACGACTATAAAAAATATTAAAGTCATTTTTAGTGAAGGCTTAAACATCATGCAATGCTTCCCATACTGTCACATCCCACTGCATCAATATCATACATACATAAGTAAAGTTTAACATGCATTTGCCTGAACTGGAAATAAAGGTTCCATAAAAGCCTTCTCTAAATTTTAAACTAGCATTTCTTTACTTTTGTTAAGGATCAATCAGCTGTCGTCTTATGGTGCACATACACTATCTCTTATTGTGCATAGATGTTTTTCGTTAAAGACATAAATCATATTGCATTGTTTGCAAATGCAAATATTATGCCCATTTTCAAGATTTTGCAAAACAACAGAGTTTCCAGGATGGTATTTTAGAGTTAGGCAACCAAAAAATTCTGCCGGAAAATTTCAGAGTGGTAAGGAATAATTTTTTATATATGTGACACCATTTTGTTCACAAAAAAATGAGTAAAAAAAACAAATATTCTCTACGATCAAATGTAAAACTCGGTTAGATTTGGTGAAGCTATAGTTTATGTATACTCGTAGGAGTAAATATAACTTTGCCACTATTGCTATGGAGATACATATCGCTTTAATATTAGACTACATTTAACTTCAGAGATATTTGGTTTGTCCAGCATTGGATGGACTTAATTAAGTACAATTGTTAGATTTAAGAAAACTTATTGTTATTTCAATTATTATGAAGATTCAACAAATAAATAAATTTTAACTTTAATTGAAATTAGTTGTTAAAATTAAAGCGAAACGTAATGCCTGCAACCTGTTTTAACTATGAACTACAAAAAAAAAAAACCTTAAAAACTTCTTAAGTTTAGTTGCTAAAGAAGTTGATAATTACCCAGCAAAAAATTAATGTAATCAATTCTCAGTAATTGATTGTAAAAGTCTAATACCTTGTTCAAATCATTAAGTTGGTAATCTAGTTAGGAAGTCCTTCCGCTAAAAATGCTTAATTCTACACTCGATTTCCTGTTCTCAAATTTTTTGCTGCGTAAAGTGCACCCATCTACTTTTTGTTATGCACATATTACATCCTAGGATTCATGTTCCTATAAACACTCATATTTTCATTTAAAGTCCAACATGACCACATACATTATTTAGAAATGTGGTTGAAAAATGCAGAATAAAGGATGTGAGCAAAAATCTACTCACATATAATTCACTTCTATTAAAACAAGAAACAACATAACAACTCACCTTTCGGAACAAAATTACCTCAGTGTTCATTTGAAGGCACTGTCTGTTTTTCTCCTGAGAGAATAATTCCTTAAATCACCCTTCTATGTAGCAGCAGCATCAGCTAGGATTACGCTTTTAGCTATAGGCCTCTTCGCAATACCAAGTTTTTAATAACTCCTTCAAATAAAACCCACCGGTCCCTGTAAGGCTTTATTAAATAAATAATTAATTTTTAGTCAGGCTTAAGTTCATATAATATTGTTGGGAGAGAAAAATTATTGGATGAATAAGCATAGTTCCTATTTATCTACTCCTTTGTTTCAGACAAGGATTTGATTTTAATTTACGTAGATTAATTTAATCAATCCTACTTTCTTCCTATTAAAGTATAACTGAATTTAATTTCTCGCTCAAACCAAAATTTTTTATAATCCCTATATTTATTTTATTAATAATTAGTTCATCTATATCTTAATATTCGCAGGTAATAATTTTGTTCATCTACATCTTAATATTCGCAGTTATTTCTCGATCTGCATTATTTGAAAAATGCATGTATTTATATGATAGAACTGCATGGCGACTTGTATTATTTTACAACAGAAACATTATTTTCTTTATCTTGCTTTTCACACATGGCAACTCAGAAACTGATGTATCTTAAAAACATCTCTAAAGAGAACCTTATTTGAATTATTTAAAAATAAAAACTAGTGAATTCATTAAGGTTATTTTTTTACTTTCAAGTATTCTAGTTGTATCGTCCTGCATTCTTTTGTATATGTTCAGCATGCAGTCAACTGTTTACCATTACTTAGATAAAATGGTAAACAAGTTGAAAATCTCGTAGAATTGTTGATGGGAATTTGGTTCACATTGATTTTTTCACTAGTTTCTATTTGTGTTTCTACTACAACAAGATTGTTAATGTTGTCTTCTTTTGTTAACATTTAAAATCTTAATAATTAGGATTAATGATGTCATTTAACACTATTTTCTATATCTCTTTATTCCAAAACTTTTTGAATTAGGCTTTCATGCAGATTTTAAACGATTGTTAAAATTCTCATGCCTTACTGCATTTTTATTTTTAAGAGAAAACAACAAAGAGTAGTATATTCGGCTATACCGAATCTTATGTACCCTTCACCATATATGTAAATCTAGTTTAGTGAAGTAACTCCAATGAAAAAGACAAATATTGTGGTTGCAGAGGATGAAAAAATAAGAAAAAAATTAAGAACTTGTATGTATAACTTTACATAAAAATGTTATCGGCTCTTAATGCGTTGAGCATTTAAAAAAAATTAGTGTTTCTTAAAAGATCTCTTCAAAAGCTTTTAAATAATACCTATATTGATATCTTAAAAACATGGTGTACAATCATGTTTTGTTCCTGTATCGCTCCATATTTACAGGCAGGGGTGGTGTTTTTCCCGCTGTCACTAAGGATATAAACTGATCTTGCTGATTTTAATAGCAAAATTTTGATATAATTTAGAGTATTTCATTATTGAAAATGAGAAAAATCGGCCCATAAATTGCACACTCCCTTATGTTACGCCTATCTTAAATATATTACAGCATTCTGATGTTTTGATGTATATGCAAGAAGATTGTAAGAGGCGACATATACAAGTAGGCATTCGGTGGCAAATGTTCATCAAAAGATGAAGATTTAAACAGTGTGGATTGCCCAATTTATATTATGGATTCCCAGAGAACAATTAAAAGCCAATTGTATTCTGATATAGGTAATTACGCCTTCCTTGGCTTTGATGTATAAGAAAAAGGAGGCAATGGACTATATTAGGTGCCTTGTGGAACACTAAGGAGATCCATGAGTTTACAGCGCCAGCTAGCGGAACTTAAGACCGTTACTTATTTACCCCAGAAGAAAATCTCATGGAATTTCCAGTACATATAGGAGAGGGAGCTAAGGTTATGTAAGTTTTTATAAGTTCCTATGCTTGTTTTGACTATTTAAATCTTAAGCCCAATAAACCCCAGAGTCGCTACGTGTCGGTGTCTTATAATGGCACAAGTACCGTTGTAGAATTTTACTCTAAGCAGCATCAATGGATGACAACAAATAAACTAAAATTAAAAAATATTTCTATGGGTAAGTATTTACTAGAATCAACACTGTCTTGCTCTTAAAAAATATCTAAAAAAAAAAAAAAATTCTTTATTAGTCTAAAAAATTCTTACAAAAGTATCATAAATATTAAAAATACCAAATATCATTTACTTTGTCGGTTATCCGCTTTAGTTTTAAGGTGAAAGTTTAATCGTTTTATAATTTTTTGCTAACTCATATGGTTTTTGCAGAACAATCGTTTATTCATATAAATATGTAGGTCATCTTAAACAGAAACTTACGTATGAAGCATATATTTAGCATAAAACTTCAATTTTGTATTTTTGTAAGGCATTTTTGTCTCCTTCATGTTTGTAACACAAGTGCTTTTTGTTTAACAAATCAGTTAAACACTTAAAATTTTGTTTATAAAGGAAAAAAAATATAAAAAAATAATAATCTTAGCGATACTCTGTTGGCGGGTACTAATATTGTTATTGTTTATTGTGTTTGACCAAATATATGATATTGTTAAGCATTTGTATATGAGTAGGAATTGTAAAGAGTTTTGGTCCATTGTATATACAATAAAAATGAAATATTTTTTACGTTTATATAAGTTTTTAAATATTTTTAACGAGTTTAACTATGTTTGCAACATCATGATATTTGTGTGTTTCGTTAAGCAAATTTTGGCTTTAAAATTCAAATGTTTGTATTGGTTTAGTAAGTGGGTTATTTGCTATTTTAGTCAAAAAATAAAGGATTTTTGAAAGTTTACAAGTTAAATAAGTATTTGAATCACGGGTGTTTGAAAAAAATTAAATTTTATAGCTTGAATTAAAAGAATTCATTAAATATTTAAAATAAGCAAGTGTTCAGGAAAATATTTAATATATGTTTTAGTATGTTATACATAAATAATTTACACAGAAAAAAATGTCTGTACCTGTAAATTATTATTTATTTAAACAGAGAAGAAATAGACAATTTTTTAACTAAACACATAATTGAGATTTTCGTCTGAGAAAAATGATAAGAATAAGCAGCACTGTTAACATTATTTAATGAATTTTCAATATAATAAAAAAAAGAATCAATCAAGCGCACAATGTGGTAGGAACTTAATAGTTTTTTAAATAAATCAGCAATTTCTAAACGTTTAAGCCGTTTCATATGCATCGGTAGCAAAAAGAATCGATGCTACGGTAAAGAGGTTTGTATTGCCATATTGATATACATCAATATGCTGAATAAACATAATTTGAAGGTCTAATAAAACGGGTGTTGAATCTACTTTGCGTACCTAAGAGCTATAATAGATTACAAATATATATTTTGGATATAAACTTCATTTAGATTAATAAAAACAAAATTTTAATGATATTAAGGCAGATTTGGGATGTGAAATTTTTAACTTTTTAAATAAAATTATAAATCGCTTAAAATATATAAAAATATGTCATGTTTTTCTAAATAAAATTTAAAGGTTTACATATGTTAATGCTTTAGTATATTTATATTTAAACAGTATTACCATCATGAGGAGTTTTGGTTATTTAAAAACAGTCTCTTAGGAATTTTTGTTGATAAAACTTTAGGGATTTAGGGATGCGACTAAAAAAGTAAATTTAGAAACCCATATTAAGTGGTGATCATGAGCAGACGTCGCATATCGGAAAGTGGACTTCAAACGAGAATGTATTTTTACATAAGAATTATACATTATGTTAGCAGTCACCAAAATATTTAATATTTAATGATTGAGTTGTTGAACAATTAAATGCATGTTTTTATGGTTTTTGGAGTTAAAAATAAAGTAACAAATATATATTTTATAATTGTTTTAAAATATTCAAAGTGTACATATTGCTATTGTATTTTAAGCACGTTCGTGTTATGAGCTTTTTCAATCTGTTTGGAGTTTTTTGTGGTCATATTGCATTCGTGCAATGCAATGCCTGATCATTAGCAATTTGTTTTAACATATTTAATAGTAATACCACAGAGCATAACTCTGTTACACTGAGGACTATAAATTTGTTTTATCCATATCACAAAGCATATCTTTAACCGACTTCAAAAACGAAAGAAGTCAATTGAATGTTGCGTTTTTAATGTCTGTGCCTCCATAACTCAATCATTTCAGGATCGATTTATAATATTTTGCATTTGCAAGGTGATGCCTACAGATTGGTATAGTTTCGAAAATCAAAGGATGCCCCATGCAGCATATATGTTTTTTGCGTACATTGTTAACTGCAAAGGGAACCACTTGGGAAAAAAATCTAAAAATTAAAGGGTGACATAAATTGACCTATATTGGCCTATCTTTTAAACCGTTATAGATAAGCGCTTGCAAATTGGACAGAATGACGATTGCCATGACCGTTATAGTAACAAATATTACTATTTGATATTATAAATTAAAGTGTACCCCAAAAGTTCATTTATTTTTAATGTATATGGCCATATTTTTTAATAATTTGCGGACAGACACTTGAAATTTACGAAGATCCTGCATTGCTAACTCTGCTGCAAAAAATATAAAATTAGAATGGGGAAATAAAAAAGTGTCCCAATATTTGATGTAATTTGATGTAAGTGGCCAAACTTTAAAACCCTTATAGACAGCTGAAGCTTCCAATGGGCCTGTATTTCTAAGCCCAATATATCAACGAGCTTATAATTTGAGTTTATAAATTACGGGGTGTTCCTAAAATAAATGTATTTTTGACCTTGAAAATTAAAACTTGATTGATAAGCCTTCTACAACAGCAAGTATAAAATTTTAATTTTGCAATTAAAGGGTGCCCCTCTAGTAGATGAAAATTGGTTTGGAGGCCTTTTTTTGCAAGAATTATAAGAATTTTGTTTGTAAAAATTTTTGATAAATAATCCATTGTTCCTTTGTAATTTAATTTTGATATTTTTATTAAAATTACTCACTTTTTTTCTTAGTGCAATTTGTTTTTCTCTCTAATATAGATACATTTTTATTTTTGGACTTCACTACAAGCGAGCGACTCATTTCAAAAATTTGTATGAAAAGTAAATGTTTTTAGCGATTCCTTGCAATACAGAAACCGCACATTTATCTCTTTTAAATAACTTAAACATTTTGTCATAGACATTTCATATATTTTTTAATATTCGTTTCTTTCCTTTCATCATATTCTTAATGGGAAAACTACTGCCATAAATTACAGAAGGATCTTGCAAACGGTAACGAAAGCACAAGATTAGGCAAAGAAATTGTAAACAATAGTAATTTTTTATTCTTATGTTGTTATTTTTAATAATACATTACTTCTAAGTCATACCTTTTACAATATAACTTGCTCTTGTTTTCTTTCAACTTTTCTTCTTTTGTGAATAAACACCTTTATTTTTTATAATGTATCTTATACTTTCAAGTACACTTTTTAGTACAGCCCTAAACTACTTTGTGCTGCCAGGTTGGCGTAATAAACACTGTTGTTCGGCAAAGGTTTAAAAAAATGTTATATGAGGAGTAAAAAAACAAGAGTTGGTTGTTAGTTTCAACATTTCTTTATTTGTATATGTATAAATACACTTGTGTATAGTGAGAATTTATTATAAATAACATTTCAGATGAGCTTAACATTTTAAAACATTTTTCATTTGGGGTCGTTACAAGTAAATTTATTGTAGAGTTATGCGCTAGTTTCATTTAGTAATTTTATTTGCTAGATTGCACTGTTTATTTTTCCCATTTCGTTATTATTACGAGAGCATTTTTTTGTTTCTAAAATGCAAATGTACTCGTATACTTCTGCATATATTTTCGCAGGATTTATCCCATTTTATGTGATTTATATTTTAGCATTTTATAGTTGCCTTTTGTTGCTTGGCCCTGATGAGTTTTCATTAATCTCTTGTTAAATGAATTTCATATTGCATTTTGTTATAACGGAAATAAGATTGTTTACTGTTTTTTTTTTAATTTTGGTTAAAATAGTTTTTAACTGAAAATGTAATTTTTGTGAAGTAAAAATAAGGTTATTTAGAAATGGAAAGCAAAAATCTTAATTTTTTTATTATTGTATTTTTTATATTAAATTTTTAACTCATTACTAAACATGTGATAAGGATCTTAAAGGTAAAAACAAAAGACATCATTATGGTTATAAATGTGTATTGTGGTTTCAAAAGCTTGAAATTTTTAATACACTTTGTATTATCACTCATGTATCACATATATTTCGGTGACTATAACAGATATTTATCGTCTTTTCACGAAACTCGATCGACCCAAAATTTAGAAATGTTACCTTATTTTTTCATCCTTTTGTACTTCTATAACACTTCACCATCACCGGAAGCGGCTTTAGTAATACAGCTATTACAGTTTTAGATATACAAATAAATAAACATATATATAGACGGACAGACAATTTAGCAAAAACAATAGGGTTACGTCTTTACCCTCTTGATAAGGAACTCTACAAATTTAAAATTTGTAATTATGGATAGCTGGGCGATATCAGTTCTCATTTGGCTAATTTATTTCTTTATCTTGGTTATAAATATTAAAATTATTTAATCAACTTATTTAATTTTAGAAATTTCTTCATTCATCCATATTTTCAGTTGTTTAATAGTATTTGGTACCTTTCCTAAAATTAAAAAAGTTTCAATAATTGACAATTACAAAAAAAAAAAAAAAATAAATAAATAAATACCAACAACTCTGTAAAACATGTAACATGGAAATTAGTAAAATGTATTCCTCTACCCAATTGACTGTTTGTTAAGGGAATGGTTGTAGCATCGTAAGACAAGCAGGGAAATATCGCTTTTTTTTTTTTTTGAGAAGTACAAGCTTAAGAGGCTCAAGTCTGCCATAAGTCACAACAATCTATTATCAGATGATTACAAATTGCCAAGTTCGGATAGACGGATATTTTCTTACTTCTTTCTGAGATATTTTTGTGGCAAGCGCCTCGTTACTTTTAAACAGGCGCTACAGTACTAATTGTAATTGTAAAATTGTATTTTAAACTGAAAACTTTTGCGGCAAATATAAATCGCTTAAGATTAACAAGAATTTGATATAATATTTTAATTGTCAACATACTGGAAAACTTTATATTTTTTTGTGCTTGTGTTCTCAAAGCCTTTTGTAAGTTGCTTTGAAGGATATTTTGTTCCAAAAGTCACAAAGTCAGATAAAGGTTGAAAATCATGTGCTCAATGCCTACAAACGCAAGGAAAGGAATAAAAGGAAAATGTTTTTATGTCATTGTTTGATTTTTTAACTTAATCTATTGTTTACATCTGTTTATAAAAAAATATATTTGTTATCTTTTTGTTATTAACAAAGAACAAAAACATTAGTTTTCTAAAAACACATTCTTTTCTTTCCTTTCCATCGATCATTATTTTCCTTTAATTTTCTTTTTTTAACTGACCCTTATTGAATGCTAAAAGTTATGCTTGTTTTTTATATCCTTTAATTCCGCTTCATACTTTATCAGAGTTAAGGATTTTTACATTTTCTATTTTGGAATTAAAACCTTTATTTTGACGAAGGATGTTTCTTTCTTTTTCTTCGGCTACTAAAATTAATAAATAAATGTCAAAGGATTTAAATTAAATATTTACTTTTGTATAGAAAATACTTTGAAAGTATATTGTGGTGAGATGCTAAGTTAAATTAGGAACAAGGGATAGTTGTATAATCAAATGATAAACTTTTGTGTCATGTTAGATTTTGATAAGTTTTTGTAACTTTTAAATGTCGACAAAAGAAAATGATATTAATTACACTAATGATATTAAATGAAGAATTTGTATTTATAGCATTTGTGTCCTCTTAAAGAATTTATAGGTATAAGTAAATCACAATCAGTAAAATATAAGAAGCACTTTTGAGTGAAGTCGCTAAGGAGTGTGTTGTAAATATATGACTGATTTTTATTTTTCCTTTATATTATACATCGTTTTCTGATTGCTCTTTACTATGTTGCAAATCTTATGACCAAGATAATCAAAATGTTTTGTTCACGTAAAAATATATTTTAAAGTTAATAAAAAAAATTTAATATGATTTAAAATACTAGACATTACACTCTATTTGTTTTGATTCTTCACTTGATTTTGCGAAAAAATTTTTTGGTACTTAAATACTCTGGATTCCTGCTGTGAAAAATTAAGTACTATATAAATTGTGGACAGTTGCAGAAATTTATTGTGTTTAGAATTGTAGTAAAAATTGTTAAGTCCCAACCAACTGTGTCAGTTTTTTTTATTGTGTACAATAATGCTTCAATGAGCTAATGTTAATAAAAAGCTTTTTAATGTCACCAAAGTGTTATACACTATAATAATTATTTGTTCACTTTAAACTAATATTTATAGATATTGTTCACATTTAATCTGATCAGTACTCTGCTCATGGCATTTATCGTATGAATAATCATTGGTATATTCTAAAATTTTAAATTATTCTACGTTTACAATTGACTTCCAAAACAACAAAAAATTTGCTTTAAAAAAGCGATTTTATCCTAAAATTTATACATGATTCATAGATTTAATAGTATAGTATTTAATTTTCGATAAAAAAAACTTACTCCTTCGAACTATTAAATCAATTTAAAAAAAGTTGGATAACGGAAATATGTATATATCGTGCTATTTTTTATCCCGATTAAATTATTGAATCACCGATATTGATTACTGAGGATGAAAGCACGTCTCGATGGCCATTTCACTACCGCTAACTTAGCTCTTCAAGTTTAAGCAAAAAAAAAAAAAAAAAGTATTTTGTTAAAGTAAATAATTTAAGTGAAACTTTTGTGTCCAAATTAAAAAACTATAAGTTATTCATTTTGTCCGATTTTTTATAATTATACCAATTCTGAATTAATTTTGAAACGTTTTCTTAATTGAACCGTGATGCTTACAGATTTCACACACACATGCATATTAAATTTTAGAGGACACACATATTACACAAGCAAAAAAGAAATAAACATTAAAAGTAGTCTCCTTAGGTGTTATAAGTTGACGTGTATGACCTTATCTTTTAAAACTTGTAATTTATCTAATAAATGTATTAGTATATCTGCTATAATAAAAGCTATTAACATTTAAAATTTCGCATAGGGGAAGCAATTTGGAGAAAATGTACTTATCTTTTTAACCGTGTTATATAGAAATTTGTGTACTTGCGGTACTTGTGTGTACTACAATTTTTATTTCATAATCGTTGACCCTCTGGCCATCTGTCGGTTTTACAAGAATTACTTGAAGAATTATTTAACTATGCCGAACTATAAAAATTGTTGCGAAAATTTACATTGCAAAACCCCGCTCTATTACTAAAGCGCTCTGATAGCCTTTTTATACCAGAACTTCCAGATTTTAGAACTGCTTATTTTTTAAGTCTTCTAGATGGCGTGTGTATATTTCTGTAGTATGTTCGTTTTCTATAATTTTGCCTAAGTAAACTGTAATGCAAACTAATTTTTTAGATTTTTACTGGTGGGTGGGTTGTTAGATGTATAAACAGTAACTGGTATTAGGCTGATTATAATTTCTAAGAAGGTTGGATCTTCATTCGTTTTTAGTTCATTCATGCCCCCTGAAACATTGACACAGCTGGTAAAAAGTTCCTTTCTTTAACTTTAAAACTTGTTGCAAGGCAAACACAAAGAATGGAAGATGTTTTTGTTACCAAAAGTGATAAAAAATCAAATACATTCGAAGTTATATCTCATTCATTGATGCATGTATTCTTCGGTCAGATATTTTTTTTCTATTAATTTTATAGTCAATTTTTGTCTGATTAACTGATTTTAACTGATTAATCCTGACAATAATTCTTTTTTATTAAATGTAACTTTCCTTATGCTACTCCAATTAATAAACAATTAATAGAATAAATGTTCAAAGTAAATACATTTACTTATCTTATGATATAGATGTGAATTAAACATAATATACGTTGGTCCTTGTAAAAGAAATTCCTTGGCGTAATCAGTTAAATCATCGCCCATGATAAACGAGCCTTATTATTCTGCTTAAATTTTTTTTTAAATGAAACATTTTTATACAAAATAAAAATTTTAAGCATCAAGAGTTACTTACTTCTTTTAAAATTCTTCTAGAAAATCATTCTAAAAGAATTGCATGGGCACAAAGAGTTCGAATGCTATAACAAAAGAAAATTATTACAAATTATTTACAAATTGTTTTGTAAGTTTTAAAAACAAACAAGAATAGTTATACACTAGCAAAATTTAATGAAGCATTTTCTGCACAGATATATCTGTCTTCAGAACTCTTTGAATATATCTACTTAAGGTTTTGAACGTAGCAAATATTTTCTACCTAACCATGTGGCCAAACAAAGAAGAAGAACAAAAATATTCATAAGCAATTAAAATAACCACCTATTTAATAAAGCCGTCAAATTAGTTTCGCCGTATGCCAAAAACGGTTTATTCGATTTGCATAAATAGCACCAGGAGATGTGGAACAAGTTATCTTCAAGTGATTAGAACAATATTTTTTTAATAAAAATATTTGCTTTTAAAAATTTATAAAAAATTAAAAAGATAGATATAGTATGAATCTTCGATTTTTTGAGCAAATAAAAAATATATTTTAATAACTAGTGCGTAAGTTGCATATTATCTAATCTTATCCAAATCGAAAAAAATCGCTCTGGAGTTGTGGTAAAATATACTTATTTTTCCTTTTTTGTCCCAAATGATATGAAAAAATTAGAGGTGGGCGTAATTTTAACAATAACATGGACGGACAGACGGACGTTGCTCAATAGACTTTGCTATGCATAATAAGTCAGAATATATATACTTTATCGGGTACGAAATGGATGTAAAAATTACAAACGGAATAACAAACTCAGTTATAGCTTCTTTCCACTTTTTGTGGTGAAGGGTATTGAAATATATATACGTATGGCCGACCAACATTTGTTTATACAGTTGTATTCTAAAACAGTTGAACTAATAAATAAGTTGTATACGTATTTTAAAATAATGAGAAATGGATAAAAATTTTTAAGCTCGCCAGCATAATTATACATAACGAACATAAAAAATTAAAAAAGGTTTAATATACGCCCGTACCAACTTTTCCTTGTAACATGAATACCCTTATGATTTCTTATAATAAAAAAACTCATTTTTTTATGGTATAAAATCATCAACACTTGAGTTAAAATTAAATCTTTTACAGACATAATCGAATAAAAATATTTAAAAGAAGAGAAACGAAAAAAAAATTTAATTTTGAAATCAAAGTCAAAGAGCTAAAATTTGCAACAGCATCGACATTTCAAAATCATTTAACTGAGGGGTTGTATGCATGTGATGAAATGATACGGAAAAAAAGGGGGAATATTTTAACTATTGAAAAAATCTTTTACATATTTTATTAAATAAAATTTAGGGAAATGTGCGCATATTTATATACGTATCATACTTAAAGAATTAAT
The DNA here is from genome assembly GCA_916610165.2 of Gymnosoma rotundatum. Lineage (NCBI taxonomy): Eukaryota > Metazoa > Arthropoda > Insecta > Diptera > Tachinidae > Gymnosoma > Gymnosoma rotundatum. The sequence goes on along the minus strand of OU744337.1, from coordinate 118,919,589 downwards.
AATGCCTTTTAAGGATTCTTATGTTCCACTTATATTTTAGATTAATCTAAATTTCTTTTACTGCAAAAATTTTAATACTTGTGAATAAATTTACCTTTATATAAATTTGGCAGTTACTTTCTGTTTTGCAAATAACTAGTAGTCTACTCTCTTGTTTTTAATACGTTAATAGTACGCTATCAATGCCCAACAGCAATCCTTGGAGTTTATCAAAGTATTGCGACCGAGCTTTTGTTTTTAAAACAGTACTGGTAAAAAATTAAACGCTATTTTGCTAAATTTTGTTCTATTTGTAGCTCTATAGCAATAGAGACTTTCTTTCGATAAAAATTATATTAACCCTGCACCGTCATCCTTCGTCAGAATGACGACGCGAGATTTTATTTTTTAATTAAACCCTGTTTTTCCTTCTTGTTTTGATTAATTTTTTGTATAGCAATAGTTGCTTGCAAGCTGTTGTTGGATCAATACTTGCAGTGATCTGCCTACCTTGTAAGTGTTTGTTTTTCCTCTTTTAGTTTTTTACCGTAGTCAAAATGACGAAAGATGAAGTTTGTGTAACTTTTAGGTTTTCATAGTGTTCTTTTCTGGAACGAAAAACTTATTGTTTTTCTAAGATGACTAATCAGCGCTCTCTAACAGATTAACAAATTGAACAGTTTCTGTCCTGGACTGACAACGACGCTTTAATTTCATGAAAAATTCATTTTCAGGACTCATAACAGTTGCATGACAGGCTTGATTTGCCAACAATAATAACCAATTTCGTTAATGATATTCAAAATTAGTTGGAAATCAATAACTCCACAGTTTATGAGAATGTAACTTTACAAAATCCAAATAGAACAAGTATGAGTGGTTTATTCGGCTATGCCGGATCTTATATACCCTACACCATCTATGTAAATATAGTTTAGTGAAGTGGCTCCACTTAAAAAAGCAAATATTGGGGTGAATTAAAAAATTAAACAAATTTTGGTACTGCATTACATCAAAATGACATCGGCTCTTAATGGGTTGAACATTTTTTAAAAACTTTGGTATTTCCTTAAAGATCTCTTCAGAAGTTTTAAATGATACCCATATTGATATTTTAAAAAATTTTGATAATTTTTAGAGTCCCGTAACTCGAAAAATATGGGCGAGCGCCAATTTTTTCACTTGATGTTTTTTTATTATTTTTTAATTCTCTATCGCCTCATATTTTTTTTTAATGGAGTTACTTTATTGTTTCTTCGAAGCGAAAAATGACAAATGTTGTTTGTGCCAAATGCCAAAAGCACAAAATTGAAGTTGGAGCCTCGTGCTTTACATGATATAATTAAGCTTGCAACCAATGTTCCTTTTTTACTTTAATATTTGCAATTTAAGAAACTGAAAGACTGAATTAAAAAAATTACCAATATGTGATACTTTTTTATGTTTTATTATTAATTGTTTATAAAATCATGCCAATTAAAGGAAGGTTATGAAATGTTAATTTTCCTTAAAAATTAAATATAATAATCAAATTATTTTTTTAATATAAATAAAAAACGATCTTAATATAAATAAAAAGTTATTTTCGCATCTACTTTTGCTCATGACATGTTTTATATTTACTAAAAGTGCATCGTAGTCAAAATGACGAAGGTTATGAAATATTTTTCAGTAATGAGAACACTAAAAAATTTCAAATTTTAATACATTTTTGCTGATTTATTTTTTTTTTTATTATTTAATTGAAAAAATGTCTGCTTCTTTAAATATATAATAATTGAATTTATTATTTATTAACTACCGTTTTTATCACTCATAGAATTAATTGTATTAGGATTCAAATTTATTTAAGTTTTTAATCGATTCAATTATTTACTTTATTAAAATTTTTGTTGTTTTTTTTCTTTAATTAATATATAATTGATTTAATTTTTTATTTAATAACAAGATTTTGTTTTTTTTTATTAAACATATAATTGAGTTAATTAAAAAACTAAATAAATTTCAATTTACATCCAAGTAAACATTTTTAATAATTTCAAACAATTTTCCTTCGGTTTTTTATAATGCGCTTTTCATCTTTCTTACTGCTCTTGGCAACACTGATTACAAAACATTTATACTTATGTTTACTCCAAAATAATTTTGAATATAACAATATGACAGCCTGTCTGTCAATACTGTAATCGTTAAATAACATCATCCTTCGCTTGTGTATATAAATAAATGTATATGTACATATAAATGACTGTATAAATGTTTGTTAATAAACTTACATAAATATTATTTATTCTTGCAAGAATATAATTTTTAATTGGCCTGGTTTGTATGCTGTTCTTGGTATGTTAATTAAACGTTTAATAATTGGAAAAACCATAAAACCAATTTATTCACTTATTTATTTATCATTTAATAACGGTTGGTTTGTTATCATTTAATAACGGTTGGCCTGTTTTATTTATTTTAGATGTTTATTTGTCTTTATATTCACATGGGATTGTAAAAAAGAAAACTTCTTTGCTAAAGAAACTAGGGGTGTAATATATCCTAAATATGTATCAGCTATAAATTTAAAATAAATTCTAGTGATTCTTTTATTTCACCTGAACAAAGCTATCGGTTTTCCGGTTATTATTTTGAGTTGATAGGATATGAAAAATATAGATTACAAAAAGGAAGTTAACAACACATGATCTCATTTAAAGTCCAACCTTTTTCTATTAGCGTTAATAAATTTTTTTTAACCCTTGACGACAAAGATAGGTAAATCTAGCTTATATTAAATTGACAAATTTTATTTAAACCTTGGTTATATTTTTTTTTTTTTTTTGTAATAAATATTTTTTCTTTCTAAAGATAATTAAGTGGATAAGACAATGTCTGTTGAAAAAATTTATTTCTGAAATAAATTAAATTTAAATAATTAATGAATTAAATTAAGGAAGTTAAAAAGAAATATGCATGTATCCTAGTTTAGTAGTTTCAAAACATATGAACCGAAATTTTATATTAATAACAAATTTTGTAATGCAAATCACCAATAAAGGCGCATTCACACTATTATACAAGTCTTACGCCTTGCGTTAGATTTTGTAAGAAAAAAATCTAATGAGAATTTTTGTGACTGTTAAAAAAATCCAGCGTAACATACATTTTGTTCCTACACTATCACACTTCAAAAACAATATAAAATTCCCAGCAAACCATACGAATGCGAAAGGAAACTTTATTAACTTTTTCTCGTAGCTCTTGCATTCATAAAGAGTACAAAAAATAATTATTTATTATCCGAAAGCTTGCAGAAATGAGGGCTTTTTCTTACTAAACTAGTTCAGCAGTAATTTTAGAAATTACAGATTGAATAAATTTACAGAGCTCTTAAATTTTCAGCTCTAAAGATACACATAGAATGAGCCATTTTAAGGCATGCTCAGAAATATCTCCTTTAGTTGGTTCTTCTGAATCTTTTTGCTTCTTTTTTAATTCTCATTTAATGGTTGGCTGGGTTATGAGCAACCCTGATCAAATGAAAAATCAGAGAGTTTAGAATAATTTCTATAATTGTGTGCGATTATGAGATGTCAAATTCCTTTCCCTATTATTTGATATACACCAGAGAACTGCAAGAGTGTCTGTTTTTAATACTCTAAGTATTGCGGTTGCGGTTGCGGTGTGATCGCCACCGCATTTCTTAAGTGCGAGTATTTACTATACCCATTCCATTTGAGTATGTGTCTACCATACTCAAGTAAAATGTTTGCGATGCTGGCTTTACTTTATTCGTACTCATACTCACAACAAACACCAAGAGAGAGATTTTAATAGTATGTATAGAGTAAGTATGCGGTGTACTCATGAGTTGCGGTGTACTCGTGCAGTTCTCTGATATACACATTATATTTGCTTTCACACTGTAACAATTTTTCATAATACTTAGGTATTTGACAAATCTTAATACTCAGTACAATAGTGTGAAACGGGCTTAATGAACATAAACTATTGAAAAATAATTTTACGACAAACCCTATGACAAAATAACAGGGGCTTGTTAATTGAACATATCGCTCCTTTATTACAACATAGTCATATCTCAAAAAAACTTGAACTTGGCAAAATGCGATTTAAGTTTTCAAGACATAAGTCCTATGATCTAATTGCCACAATTGCAATTGCTATAACTTCGGTTCTGCTTGGGATATAAAACTGATTTTTTTTTCAACATGTACAGAAGGTCTAAAAGAGCAGTTTTGCTTAAGTAACTACAAATTTTTAATTTTTTGAGATATGACTATGTTGCAATAAACGAGCGATATGTATTCTAGTGTTAAAATATTGCAATCAATTAAAAATTGTTTTAAAAATTCAAGTACTTTCCTTTTCATTTTGAAATTTCGTTTTTTTTCTAAACGTTCACAACATCCGTCCTTAAAATTCACATCTACGTTTTTATGTTTTTGAGTTTAAAAAAATTGTTCAGTAATCCTTTGTTTCCTCTTAAATTCCTCGTTTTGCTTCTTCAAGTGTGGAAATTATTGTGATATTTTAAGAGCGCTATTTTCGAACTACTTGGCTTTATTAAAGATATTAAAATTTTCTTTTACAAAGTTGAGCAAACCACTTTAAAATTCTGTGGAATATCAAGTAAGTTGTAAGTTCATGGAATTACTTGAACATATTAAAAAAATTCACAAATATGATATTCGCATATTTAAATTGATGCCATAAAATGTATAGGAAATTCCTTTTTGCCTACAAATATTAATTGCTTTTTTTTTAACAAGAATTTCAAAATAAATTTTTTCTTGCGCGTGTACTGTAATACGATGACGTACATGCACACACAACTGCTATTGGGATTACAAGGAACGGGAAATGAAATAAATTGCAGATATTTGCAGTATAATTGTGGTAATTAATAATTTTATTGCCATAATTTATCAGCAATAATTTGTACATGATTTTTATTAGTGCAATATGGTTTTGCGTTAAAAATTCGTTTGAAAATCTTAATATCAGCTTTAAAAAAGGGGAAATATGAAATGTTCCTTTTTTTTTGTTTTGAAAAAAAAAATGGAAGATGTATGAAGTGTTTTACTTTTTTATTATAAAGGAAATTAAGCTTCATGATCTTGTATTTATATTTCAAATTTGTTTGCTCAATATTTTATAGCATGCCTTAAAGGAACAAAATATAAAAAACAAAAGACAAAAATTTATCTCTACGGAATCATTTGCATCTTCTTCTAACTTCATCAGGAGCAAGTAATGTAGTCAACATTTTTCTTTATTGTATCTGCTGGTTTCTAAAGGGTCCGCCAAATAACTTTTTTTTTTTTTGAAAATGTGAAACGAAAACACATTGGATGGTCAGTTGGCTCAACTCCTGAACCAATTGTATGGTAATTTGTATGGCGTCATCAAGATCTTTATGTTCAATTGTTGTGAATTGATGTTGATGGCGCTTCAGGCACACTTTCTGCCACAGCAGTAATATTCTCGGGTTGGCTTTTCACGCTTTGGTTTATCGATGAGGATGCCAGTTTCTTTCACTTTTTTCACAAGATAACGAACATATGGAGCTGACGGTGCTTCTCTTCTTCCAAAATGCGTACGCAATTTTTTCACACATTCTGCAATATTACTATGATTTTCAAAGTAATGTTGCAATATTTCCCAGCGTTGTTTAAGCGTTCAGCGGAAGGATAAAACTAATTATCTGTCAAATCAGACATGAGCTAAGTGTTACCATTTATGAAATAAGCACTAGTTGAAAAAAAAACGTTAGATGGCGGAGCCTGTATAAGCGAGGTTGCTAGTATTTAGGAATGATTTCTAATGTTCATACTCAACTTTACCTTGTAAATGGAAACGAATAATATTGAAGAAGGATGTAGCGTTCAGGAAAATGTAAACTATACTATTATTACTGTCCTGTTTGAATGTCATGGAACCTACTTGAGGTTCATGTGGCTCTCATAATGTATCCTTATTTTGTATCAACGAATTAATACAATTACTGCATAACAAGTTATACCATTTTAGTCATTTCTTTTCATCCTGACAACAGCAAAAAAAACCGATATATAAGGCTAAGCATAACGTCCTAGTCTGAGCCATATGCACTTCATTACTTACATGTTCCCTTAACAAATAAATTATTTACTTAAAAATTTATCCTTCTCCCTACGCATAATCATATTTAAGCAATGCACATTCGCACTAAGTACAAACACTGACATACATTCTCCAAATTATTTAAAAATAAAGTGGTCAAAATGAACACAAAATTATTGCATCCTCCATATGTACGTGCTGCTACTGGTTTTATTTCTGTTGATATTGTTCAAGTGTGTTGCTCTTTTTTCATAAGAATTTCTAAGGGCATTTGAATAGCAATACATACACAGCCACAGCAGTTGCCTGTTATCCTTGGAGCCGAATAATTTTTGACATTGTTTGCATCCATATGTTTTAAATAACAAACAAAAAAACACAGCAGCAATGACAATATTTTTGACAACATAATCATAATATAAACTAATGAACCATGTAGTCTAAAAAACTAAAAATAAATTGCAAATATACAAGAATAAAAATTTGTATGCATCTAGTTTAATAAAACGACATCATGCTGTATGACAAAGCTTTGCTAGTGGCAGGTCAGGGTAAATAAACTGGGAACAGTACTTCAGCTAAAACCTACATTTATCTAGACAAAATAAAAGCAAATTTAATTTTAATATAAATTAAAATTTTTAAATTTTTAAAATCTATAAATAGAAATTTCTAATTAAAAATTAATTTAAAAACCGTTTAAAATGTCTTGCTTTTTAGTTCTGTAGGATGAATGTCATTCTTTATATCACAATTTAGTTTTGTTAAGTAGAGTGTTAATGTTTCTGCTTAAATATTTTGTAGGCAATATTAATTTGTTTAGTTATATTTGAAAAATATTACATTATATCGTGGATATGGCACTATGTTAAATTTACACATATAAAAATAATAAAGAAGCCAGCCTAAATATTACATGCTAGCTTCTAATGCTTTTATTTTTGGTATGGTGTTTTTTTTTTTCATTGGTTTTTATGTTAAAACAAATATAGGTTTCTAGTGTTCAAAGTTAAAAGAAGTTCCATTATTGACAAATTATTTAACTCTAGCTTTTTAATAGAGTATTCTTTTTATTATGAAGCTATTTAAAATATGTTAACAGGGCACTACAAAAAAACAACTTAATAAATATGCGACTCAAAAGTGACGAATTTAAATTTGTTTCGAATATCGTAAAAAATTACGTCATCATTACTTTAATGTAAACCTCATGATTATGATTAAAAATAACAAGGAAGATCGCTTCACCAAAAGAAAATTTTATTTATTTTCTTTTCTTCTTTTTTTCATGTCGCAATATGGAAAAATTAATTTTTGTACTGAAATTTTCGTATAAAATAATATGTTGGTAAAATTTTAATTCTTTAGTGAATTTCCAAATCTTTGTTTATTTAAAGATTTTTTGCAGAATTTTCTGCTATAATTGAAATTTCCAATTTATTTATTGCAAAAATAATTTTTTAGCAAAGTTATATATTTTACTGAAATATTTGTAAAAATACAACTTTTTATTGAAATTTTGATGGTCTAGTGATATTCCGATTATCTGGTAATTAATCGTATTTACAGAGAATATTGGTTTTGTCTGAAAGAATAGTCGTCATCAATTTTCTGTAGCTTATCTGAGGACGGGGTAAACCCGACTTTAATCCAATAACGGACAAATATAAGGAGAGACAAACATAGCTTAATAGATTCTCCTATGTATAAGGATGAATAATGTATCAACTTTATGGAGGGTTGAGTAAATATTGACGAAAAGAACAACAAAATTTCCACGTGTTGTTGAGGGTATAAAAAAGATATTATATAATATATCTATATAGATATATTTGATAAAAAGGCAAAAGCCATTAAATAATGTAATAATAAAAGTAATCATTAACGATTTTTATAAAAATAACACATTAAAAAAATTACTTATTATGAAACTAGCATTTCAAAAAGCGAACTGAAGTTTAACTAAAAAATATTTATTTGATTATATTACGCTGCAATAAAAAATTTTGTTTTAAAAAAATGTTTTAGAATAATTAGCATCTGATCACGAAAAAAATATTTTTTTTCAATTGACAGATGTCAGTGGCTTCTTCAGTTATATTAAATTATACGTCGTTCCAGAGGCTTCTAAGTTGCACATCGAGCGACTTGTTTTGATCGGATAAAAAATTAGCTGTAGCAAAACAAGTAAAATATTCATAAAATTTTAAAACATTTTCATCAAGTATTGTCATTTCAGAAGCTGTTGTTTTTACTAATTAATGCTAACTAATTAAGTACTAGTTCAGTTTTCCAAATTAAATTGTTTTTTTTTTTTATTTTTTTCAGCTAAGAAAAGTATTTGTGTTTAGCTTTTTTATATTATTTAAACAAATCCACAGTTTTGGAATTTAAATAAATGGTCCATTTAAAACCAAATACCTATGGAAAAGATACTGCGATCAATCGCTCTCATTACTAATTCACATATTTTTGCATTTAAGTGTCCATGTTGAAATATCTATATACCGACCCTTATTTTCTTGTACTTTTAATGTACTGAAGAAAAAAGGTTTAAAATATATTTTTAAGTTTTTATTTTTAATCATTAATACTTGTTTGCTCACAACATTACCGATGCTGCTCCAGTATTATATTAACTGTTATAAGTTAAGTATGAATGTAGATACGCTGTGCCTTGCGTTTATTTTAATTTTTTCGCCAATCCGGATTTGAACCGTGAATATTATAATAATAAATGAATTAAAATTTACTTTAATTTTAACTTTAAATTTTAATTAATATTTTTAAGTTTGGTAAAAAAAATGGGATAAAATTCCTATATTGCTACGGAGACAATGGAATGTTCAGAATGTTCAAGTCTTTATATTTTCTTTCTCAAAATCGTGCTATAGAGCCCTTGAACCTTTTTTGTACCATCTTTTTAATACTTCCATTTAGCCTAATTAATCAGAGAGGCGGAGGACAATTAATATTATGTCATTGATCCACTCAATAGGAATATTTTGCTGTTGTCTAAAATCATCTAGGTAGATACGTAGCTACCTTAGGCCATGTTTTAGATAAAAATATTCTTTATAGACTTCTGTTTCTATCTTTTCAGCATGCACGATTTAACAAGTCAGCCTTTATGATTCTTAGGTCACCTAGAGTCAAGCTTTTAATTGAGTTATTTATTCGATAACAGGAACGTCAGAGTGATCTAAGTTATATATTGAAAATAATTCTTTTCCGTGATTTTTAGGAACGAACGCTAAAATAAATGTTTTATTCAATTATTTCTTAAAAAAAACACCAATATTTACATATCCAAAAATATTGGAATAAAAAGAAAATATGAAAAATATAAATTTTTAAAAAACTTTTAAAAGCACTCACACAAGAAAGCTATTTTATTAGAAATATTTGTTTCATTTTACTGATGTGTAACGCTGACAAAATGTTGTATAAGGAGAAACTCCACTAGTATATTTCAAAATCTTCGTTGATGCTTTTTATGAATTAAATGAGAAATTCTTTTATTCATCCAATTTGGCTTTAAAGATTTTCTTTAAGGAAAACAAATTTTACGTACCTTTCAGGAAAAAAAATCAAATTATTTGAAAGCACCATTTAACAAGACATTTTGACATAATACAATCAATATATCAACAATTTGTTTACACACTCCCTATATCTATTATGAAATCTAGGCATGTGGCATGTGTATCAATCTAAACTAAAAAGCCGAAGAAGCAAACAAAAAACACAGTAAAACTCAAAACCACATAAACTAACAAAAGTACGGCAAAAGCGGAAATGCAAGCAAGATCTTCAGCAACCATCATAACAGCACGCGTAATAAAAAAGAATACGTTTGTGTTCTAGTGAAGGCATGTTTGACTTTTTGCTTCATTTGCATGTCACTTTGGGGTACCTTTACTCTATTCTACCACAAACAAGAATAACGTCAAGGAAACATACATCTCTTCTGTCCAAACAAACAAATTAAACCAAAAACTATAGAAATGGTTTGTTGATTATATACTGCACAGAAATTAAGTGTACTATATTCAACTATACTGAATCTCTTATACCCTTCACTGTATATGTACAAGCACATGTACATAAAAATCGACATAAGAAATTCGATCCTACCATTAAGTTTAATTGCTCAAAAAACGTTTTTCTTTCGAAAATTGTAAGTTTTGCTTAAGGTTGTTGTCCCGGCTTAGTAAATGAAAAGGTGACTATATCAGATCCTAGTATAATGTAGTGGTGAATAAGTAGTACGTGGTGAAAGGCTAACTAATCTTACTTACCTTCTTCATTAATTTTTTTATCATCTGCAGGAACACAAACGAAAGTTGAAAAGAATAGAAAATGAAAAAATTAGAGTCTGACGTGGTGTTTTGACTGCTGCCTCGAGGCACATGGACCGAAATTATTTCTGATCAACTGGAAGTTCTAATAAACTACGATTTCATTACCACTTGCTACAAATTTAATGTAAAACTAAATATATTTGAAAAAGCTTGGTTGAATACATTTAATCTTATTGTAGAGTTCCTACTAGAGATTGTTTCTGGGTAAATTCTACATGCATACATCGTACATTATTGTTTTGCTAAATACTGATTTATTGTTTAAATTCATGTGCGTTGTAAAAGTTGTTGAATAACTATGACTATAATTCGTTCTTTCCTTTATCACAAAATACAAAACGCATTTAGTTAAATCCAAGTGAATTAGACATAAAATCGTAAAGTAAACAGATCTTGAAACTTTTTTAAGGTTTGTACTTATTTAAACCCTATGCAGCATTATGGTACCACATATCATTGACATTGTATTATCAGTCTATTTAATACAAGTAAATTAAATATTTAACACAGTAGGAACTTTATAAAAAAGAGATCAACTAAACTGTTTTTGTTCTCTAAATGAATCTTATAAATCTATTTTTAGGTTTGTTTATTTGTTTGTTTGTTTGATCGTGTGTCAATCACTGCCTAACGACTGAACTAATTTTAATAAAATTTTAAACAGGGGTAGATATTTGAGCTCATGTTCAAAGTAGGTACATACTAATATTTTAATAAAGCGGGCCATGAGTGGAAAAAAGACGAAGCGGGTATTTTTTTTACGTGTAAACCAAATAATACAATCGATTTTAATAAAACTCGAAACATTTATATCTGATTTCAGAGCTACGACCTAGATGAGAGATAAAGGGGAAAAACGGGCATTTACATCTGTACTGATTACAATAAATAGTTAAATATTTGTGTAGAATATTATATTTTTAATTTGAAAAAGGAATTTGGATGGCGGAGTCGGGGAGTGTGGGAGAGGAATGATGATGATGGTTTCCTTACGTGTTTGAAGTATATCCCCATAGCAAACAATGATGCAAAGTGTCACGTTACTGTTTAAAAAAAATGCGAATCAGTTCCATCCGTTCTAAATGTAAACAGTAATGTTAAGAATTTTTGCACCCTGGTGACACTTATGTTATGTAACACTGACTAACAAATCGTTATTAAAAAATTAATATTATTTGTGGTCGAAATTTTAGCAAATGTTTTCAATGCAGTTTAACAAACTGTAGAGTATTCTTTAGTTTTATTTCGTCATTATAGTACTTTTTGTTAAAATATTTGTACGTACTTGTCTCTATTTACTCAACAAAAATCAATCACAAAACCTGCATCTGCTTCTTATTCTGAGATAATTTGTTCTTAAAAAAGGTATTTTTATAAAGATAGAAAGTTTTAAGAAATTTTTTTTGGAAATAGATTTTTTGCCTTTTTGTTGAATAAGAGTTTATTCACTTATTACTTTGTAAAGAAAATGTTTGACTTGATGATAAATTAGTGAATTGGGACGGTTATGATTTACAAGAGGAAACGGTTGTTTTGGTTTTAAGAGAATAGTTGTATCGTGATTGATTATTTAGCATAATAAACACAAAACGTATCAATAGATTTCAATGGTAAACATTTTTCTAAATTTATTTAGATTATTTCCTGTTAAAAATTATTATTTTAATGAAAGGGTTCTTTGCTTTGTTTTGATAAACAAAACAAAACCCTTGCTATAAAACACTAATGCGCATACAAATTTGGTCTGTGATATTTTTAGAATAGAACATTAACATCCCACGTCCTAAATCAATAATTTGTTACCTCATGAGAATCATAAGTTTTCTCTTTTTATTATTCAAACTGGACTATTTTTTTAAATAAGCCCTTGTTTTTTGCAGGGGTTGTTTTTTCTTCTTCCTAATAATTTTTACTTTTTATTTATCAACATACTATCATTTATTTTAATTAGCAACAGTTTTGATGGTGTTGAAGCTGCTGTTATTTATATGTCTCAAATTGGTGATAATGCACAAGTAGTACAGGGTGTTATATTGGATATGTTTTTGGTCACGTATATATAAAATTTCTAATTAAATTATTCTGATCGGCTTGGCTGCAAAATATTACTAGGTAAGTAAGTAGAGAGTAGAGTAGAGAATAAAAATAAGAACTTGTTGTGTATCTCCTTAGAATGCAGGAATACATCACAACTTTATTAAAAAAAAATTTAAAAAGAAGAATAGAAACAGGTCAAAACATAGTGTAAAATGTTTTTCAGTTTCCTTAAATTTTTTTGTGAAGTTCTTATTTTCTATTGATGACACTAATTATTTTTAGGCATGCATGCATACTAATATTCCTTTGTTGTTTGTTTATTTTCTACTGCATATTGTCTAACCGAAGAGATTCATTTATGTGTGTCAAGGGCATTAATTTAAAATGTCAACCAAAAATTTTTTTAACAATAGTTTCTGCAATTATAACGTGTGACCAGTTTTTTATGTTAAAAAAACACTTTGTTTTATATTTTTATGTATTTAAAACTTGTTTAAAATAATTGTTATTGTAGTTGTTATTTTCGTTCTTGTAAAGAAATATATAGTTTCTAGAGTTCCATACCCCATGGGTAAAAACGTAAACCCTTTGTTATGGCTACAACATTTTTCGCCCTTTCACAGTCCATAGTCTCTGTACATTTACACAGAGAAATTTTTTACAAAAGGTATTTTATTATGGAGAAAATAAGAAAAACAATATTAAAATTAAATATTAAAACTTAGGCTATGGTACACCCTTAAATTTCAATTTTATCTTTTTAATATCGGACCCTTCTACTTACAACTAGTGAATTTAGTAAATATTCCAGTTTTTCGATTTCGGTGCAGAACGGTGTACACGACAACTATTACCAGTTGCGTGCATATGATTTTCGTTCTTCGCCTCGGATGTGTTTACTGCATGATGCTTTGATTTGAACTGACTGGTTCAGTGAGTAGTCAGCGTAGGTCTACACAAGTTCAAAATCTGAAGACAACTTCTGTATTGTTTGTAAAATATCCTGATAACAAATGTGTTGCAAAGACTTAGCACCTAGTTAGTCGAACATACTGCAACGATTGTACCATAAGCAAATTGATAAAGCCATCTACTGCTCTTGTCGTTTTGCTTACCAAAGTCTTGTAAAAATTCAATCCAATCTGCAAGAAACAAAAGTACAATTGTACGTTACATTGTCAAACAAAGATAAACAATTTTTTTTTATTTAAAAACTGACCTAGTGTCTGGTATCATTAAACATTTTATTTGCGTAGAAAATTATGTTTACTGGTCAGTAAAAATGTTTGGAAACATCGTAAAACAGACTAATAAATGGTATGACATCGCAGTGAGGTAAAAGGAACTAAACAATTTTACGATTACATACGAACTTTTTTTGTTAATTTATTTCCTTATCCTTAGCCAAAGTAAATGTAGTCTTGTTCGCTTAGAGTTTTATTTTCAGTGATAAATGGCACCGATTTAAAACACTACACCGAAAAAGTACCCGACTAATACAGTAGTTGTTATCTTAACTTCTATGTTAACCTAGAACTAGCTTAAATGTCATGATATTGAACACCTGTAATATCTTAAATCTAAAGTAGGTTCACTAAAACTTATTCTTCTTTAATTCAGACGAATAATAGACATATTAAAATACATGTCTACCGGTTGATATTTGATAAACTATTTAATCATATTCCAACATTGAGGTAATTGTATTTTTTTCATATTTTTAGACTTTTAGCTTTTGATTTGGGTTGCAACTTGTAATTTTTTTTTGGAAAATAAAAATCGTACTGCTTTTTATACCCTTCACCACAAAAAAAGGGATCTAAGTTTGTCATTCCGTTTTAAATGTCTACAATACCCATTTGCCATCCTATAAATTAAATATATTCAGAGTTCTTATGCAGAGTAAATTCGCTTGAGCGATGTCCGTCTGACCGTTCATGTTAGCAGTGAAACCAACTTTGCCAAGGGGCTAGATTTCAATATACCAGTCGATCAGACATAGTTTGAAAACATTTTCTATTGAAAATCAGCAAGATTAATCCATGTGCTTCGAGGCAGCAGGCAAAACACCACGCCTGCCTCTAATTCTTCCATATCATTTGGAACAATGGGGTAAATTCAATCAAAAAAAAAAATATATATGGAATGATAGACAATTAAAAAATAAGAAAAAAACATCCAGTGAAAAAACTATTGGAAAATATTGGAACTACTCGGAAAATATGGGTGAGTTCAGAAGATCTTTTCATACAAAAGCATGATTGTGCACCGTATTTTTTAAGGTATCGATATGGGTTTCATTAAAAAGGTTTTAAGAGATTAATTTTTTCTTATTTTTTAATTCTCTGTTACCCTAATATTTGTCTTTGAGTAACTTCACTAAACGAAATTTACTTATATTTATTTTAAATTTAATAACTTATTCTTAGACACATAAATGTTATCTTGCTTTCGTTTTTCTCTATTAACAATTTTTTATTTCCTTACGATTTTAACTTTCCAAAATGTAATTTTAAGTCGTATGTAATTTAATTAATTTCCAATACAAATCTGTATTAAAATTTCGCAAACATAATTGAATTTAAATCAATTTTTTAATACATTGCCTAAAGAAATCATAAAACAAACAAAACTTTCTTTCGATAAGGCAGAAACCAAAGCCATAATAAAATTAAAATCCGGACAAACTTATGTATGTATAAGTAAATGTATATACATATAATGACTATCAAAAGTAGCCAAAGGCTATCAAAAGAAAAAACATTTGTAGTGCCAGTACTGCTGCAAACAAACAGTGGGTTGAAGCTCGAAACAAATTTCATTTGTTTAAATAGACAAACGATGCAAATAAGTTTAGATAATAAAAACGACTAATGATTCAATTGCATGCATTGAAGGTGAATTTTTTAAGAGAGTTTCAAATAAGCTATATGTCCTTTATGAATGACACTGGACCTCTGCTGAACTATCCTGGATGTTTTGTTGTTAAGTGTCTAATTCGCTTCTCCGTGATATGGAACCAAACAGCATTACGAATTAAACATTGCTGTTTATACAATATAATATTTCCTCATAACCTTTACAGGTTCGGAACCATTCAAAATATTTCTTTTGTAGAAGTAACATTTTCTGTTGTTAAAATCGTGACTATTTTTATTACTTATCTATTAAGACAAGAATCGTGGTTTTGTAATACCGTGCCGAGATACATAATCTGTTCAATGCATTACTATTTTCATAACAATGTGATATTTTCTGAAGCATCAAAGTATTTTTCGAAATCTTTCAATCTGGAATAAACCAAAGTTGCATTCTAAGTACTACTAAAATTTAAATAAGATTTTGTAAAAAAAAGCGGCAAAGTAGGTTTTGTGTTGTGTGGGAAATCTAGTGTGGCTTGAAATTTCGAAAGTATAAATTTCGTTGTATTATAAATGATGGACTGTTAGAAATAAAAATATGTTAAAAATTAAAATTGTTCAAAAAACTTTTCATTTTTGTTAAGTATAGAGTTTTAAGAACATTTCTGTATAAAAAATAAACTCAAAAGCAGCTGCATGCAAAACAAATATACTTATTCACCAACTTCTAAGTCCTAGTCAGAACGCATCAACAATTATAGGGAATATCTTTGTCTATTATTTTGTTTTGCATGATAAATATTAAACAAATAAAAAAAATTAAATAAAGCGTAAACTTGTAATAAAAATTTTTCGAGCTCACGTATATTCATATGTATAATAAAACCCGATTTTTCAATAGTTTAAAAACTAAACCTTTTTTAAAATCTCAAATCAGAATGAAGTAGTTTCTTTTGTACCTTCTTCTGGTACAGAATGTTTGCTACACTATCCATTTGTTTGTATTTGATTTTTTCATATTATTTTAAGTTGTTGTTTGAATTATAAGGACCACCTATGAATTTTCTATATTTGCTCTTATTGATGCTTTAGTTGTTATTATTTTTTAGACATTGAATCAATTGTAGTCTTTCATACATATACATACATATCAGTGCTGCTGGTCATTGGCTGTGCGGGGCAGAATAGCGAAGAGTAGATAAATAGTTGATTTATAAACAAAAGCCTGAAGAAGTTGCTTATATACAGCGAAACTATAATGCTTTTAGAGGAAACTATTTTCATATGTCCCATTGTATATTTTGTGTTCTTTTTATGAATGATATGTTAATCTTCCAAAAATTTTCCTAATAATTACCATAACGTTCAAACTACAAGTTGGTTTCAAAATGTCACTTAAATTTATTTTTATTGCCATTCAGATTTTTTTAAAAATTTCTTTATTAGTCATTCTGTTTTCTACAATTTTGTGTGTTTTCTTAATTTTATATGAGATTTTTTTGGACTAATTAAGAAATTTTCGTAGATTTTGTTACTATTTGTTAAAAATCCTTAAAAATTTGATGAAAATTCAACTTATCCGTCATTTCACGCATTGTTTTAGACTCGTAATATAATGTATATCAATCGATCACGCTTTTGATCTTGAAGATGAAGGCCGAAATAAAAAAAGTAAAAGTAAAAAAAAAAAAAATAGAAAATTAAAAAAAGTTGTAAACCACTGTACCGTAGTTTGAAAACGAATAATTTTGGAAAAAATTCGGTATGTCATGAACCACTAAAGATATCTTATCAAGGAGGCAAAGCAAAAGTGATTCTAAATGGAGCTGCAAACGCTCTGCCCGATAAGGTAAAGGGGAGCTTTTTATAAATGTCAAAAAAAAAATAATTTAATTTTTCATACCTCTGTTCTGCATCTGTGAAATTTAATTAAGATATTTTCAGTGCCTTAGAGATACTGAACTAATTAAAAGTATATCATATTCAAACCACTGTATAGTGTAATTAATATACAGTCATAATTTAAGCGGTTACATAAAAAGTAATACATGCGATTCAAAATTTATTTTTGGCATGGATATAATAAGATACTTTATGCTTTGATGAAAACCAACGGCAAAATGCATTTAAAATTTGTTTAGAAATACTAATATCAATTGCTTCGTATACGGTGCTAGATATTTAGCTCCAACTGTATGTTAACATGTTTGATGTTAATCAACATATACACGGATAAACATGTACATAATTTTACGTATACGTCCATGTATGGAAGTAATTTTCTGTTAATATTTGACTTATAGTGTGTAATTTTTAAAGTAAACTTCTTACAACTCTTCTTTGTCTTCATATGAGGAGTACAATAATGGACAGAGCCGACAACTATTTCTACTTGCATATTTGCACACATTTTTTGTGTAAATATGAAATAACCATAAAGAAATAATAAATGTTCAATGTGTGTATGTTTATGTTTGAAATACATTCTGTGTACTTAATAACTGGGGCCGTTTTATTGTACGATATTTTTGAATGTTTATTTTATGCGTTTTTTTTTTGTATCTTTAAGAAATTATTTGTTGATACTATTTAAACATTTATTCATTTAAATGCAATATATTTTTTTAGTGGTTGCCCCGGAAGGCATTACTAATATTGAATACCAGAAATATAATTGTTACAATGTTGGTGGTGAAGAAAATGTTGGTACAGCTATTAGAGAACGGTATTGTTCATTTGGCGCCTTATACCAAAAATAATTATTATTTGTTCATTGATATACAATTGTAAAATGATTTAATAATCAATGGCTTTTAAAAACTTAGTATTATGTACTTTTAAGACCATGTCGTTTTATAAATATTAAATGTGATAAACGGATACAAAATATATACATATAAAAATATGTATGTTACATTTTTGAAGATTAAAAAAATGATTGTCATACTCGTTTAAGTGTGTTACAATCCCCTTGTTATTAAATGAACTCTGCATCTTTGCAAAACATTAGTTTTTATGGTGTAGAACATAACGCTGTTATATAGGAACCTCTCAAATTCATATCATATCATCAGCTACGCGCAATTGATTTAGTCAAATTCTTCCACCATTATAAAAAGTGATATTATGTTGGGTAGATATATAAAATGTAATTTAGAATTCGAGATATGTTGGATTTTCTTGAAGAGAAAAATAAATAAATTTAACCTAATCTAATTCTAATCAGCCTGATATATTCTTATCCTAAAAAGTTTCTTTAATATTTAGATTCTTTTAACACAAATTCTACACGAATACTAATTTTTCAACTATTTTGTTTCAATTTAATTAAAAAATATTTCAGCTATCATTTTATTCCGTGTTAAAATTTTCAAATAATTTTTTTTATAATACGCATTTATCACTAATAATTTAAACGTAATACTTTGAATATAATAATTAGAAAAAATCAGTACCATATACGGCGATTTAATTTCAAACTCCGGGCACCACACTTTGTGTAAATTTTAAATCTCTGCTTATCACGGTTTACAAGGTGAATCCACATTGATAAAAATAATATCTCTAGGAGAACACCCTTTAGTTTTTGATATCTGTCGTCAGTTTTAAGTAAAAATAAAAATCGAAAGTGACTTCAAAATAATATATATAAAAAGCATTATTTTATAAAATATTCACTGACCTTTCCGGCAACATCCCAAAAACAACAACTTAAAACGTGTTTAAAAAAATCTCGCACTGAACTAAAAAAAAAAACACTTCCAGGTTTTGTAATGGCTATTATCAACTTTCACTTGCAATTGGTCTTACTGTATTTCCATTTGGAAATTTGTAGTCTGTACTTTGTCAGTAGTATTAGATCTTTTTAAAATATAAATTGAAAGTGAAAAACATACAACAGAAAAAATTTAAGATTTTTTATACTACTGACAATTTCATCTTTATTAAACCTGGAAGCAAATTTTGAAAATTTTATACTGAAATAAATCGGCCTTATTACGGTTGTCGAAAACTACATTCGAGAATAGTCGTAGTCGCTGTCGATAGTTAGTTTTTTTGGTACTATGTAAAATTTTCGACAATAAAATATTTTGTATTAGATCAAAACATAAAATTTTAATAAAAAATTTTTGCAGTAGCATTTTAGGCGTTAAATTAACACTTTAAAATAACAATAAAAACAAAAGGACTAGCTCTTAATTCAATTTGAAAACTTTTGTATTTCATTTGCAATTTTCTTAAAATTCAAATTTAGAAAAATGTGTTTTTAAATAAAAAAATTTTCCACATACCAAAATAAAATGTGCAGACAACAGTTTTAGTACGATTATACAGGTAAAATTGAGTGCTCTTACACTTGTATCTCTTTTTTCTATACAAAATATCTTATTTTTATGAAAAAATGTATTCTATATTGGACTCAAGCTTCTGCGGGACCTACTTACAAAATTTTGTGCAAATCCATACAGCAGTTTTTACATGATGTGAACACAGACACAAAAAATTTGTAAAATTAAGAAAAAACTTGAAGTTAGTGTAGAATAAAACGTACTCTGCCTATCAGTTCTTCTAAAAAATTTTTGTATTTCCTTAAAGACCTCTTCAAAAGCTTTTAAATGATGCTCATATAGATATTTAAAAAAATTTTAAAATTTTAGATTCCCGAAGCTCAGAAAATATGGGCGAGCGCCAATTTTTTAATTGATGTTTTTTTCTTATTTTTTAATTCGCTATCTCCTTATATATTTAGTTTTTTGGTTGGAATTACTTTATTATTCAAAATGACATGAAAAGATTAGATGTAGGCGTGGTGTTTTGCCTGCTGCCTCGAAGGACATGAAGCCATCATGCTGATTTCTAATAGTAGCTCTTTTGACTCTATATCTGATCGATTGACATATTTGTTTTTTTGCAAAGTTGATTTCAACATCAACACGGACGGACAGACGGACATCGTTCCATTGACTTCGCTATGCATAAGAAGTCAGAATATACATATATACTTTATGGGGTCAGAAATGGATATTGTAGAAATTACACCCAGAATGACAAACTTACCCTTTTTCCACTTTCTGTGATGGTATAAAACAGCATGCAAAAAATTAATTAAAATAAGCATAATGTAAAAATCAAAAGTAAACTTATCTTTTGTTAGCGTTCGTTTTAAAAATTCACGAAAAAAAATTGTTTGTCGTGTACATAAATTTCAACGGCAATATTTGAACAAATTATCATTCGAATACGACAAACGTAGTACCGATTTTTGTAATAGATTTGTTTTTCGAGTAACATTTTTAACAATAACGACGTGCGTAGTACCATTTTAAAAAAACGTAGGATTTTCGACACGAGAACGACAACCGTAATAAGGCTGAATAATTCAAAAAAGTCATATAATTTTTAATTTTAAATCACATTCTTCGTATTTTAAATGTAAAATCTTCAATTGTCACAAGTTACACATTTTATTCTTCATCTGTAGTATGCACATGAATACTAAAAAAAATAAAATAAAATAAATAAAGTAAGGAATTCATTATTGCATTAATCTGTACTTAAAGTACATTTTTCTTTTTTATTTGCCGAAAAAACCTGCAGGTGTTACTTTTTTAAAAGACCTTCCTAAACAACGTAAAAATTTGTGTAAAAACGTTTCACAGAAATACTACTTCCCAGCAAACTTTTTTCTAGTATTTTCTTTATCGACATTTTGTTGATTTATTTAATGTTTGTTCTCCATAGTTTCCTATCTAGTATCTTATATAGAAATTTTCGTAAAGTAGTTGGCATACAAATGAACACGACATGATCAGTCTTGATAAATCCAAGATTAATTTTATTTTTCAAAGTAACTTTTGATATCGAATTGAGAAAAGAACAAACATTTGTCAATCGTTTGTCTTAAAGACGGTTAAGAATAATTTTTAACATTTGATTTAAAAAATCTAATTTCAAATAACTGAGTTTCTGTTTGCTGGGTTGTAACAGTTTAAACTAAAAACCTACTGTGATTACACATGCGTTTAAGTTGATCCTTTGTTTGCTCCGAATTATGTGGCATCAAGCTGCGTCAGTCAAAATGTTCGCAAATGTTGGATCAGAAATGTGAATGTTTTTTTACACTTCATTGCATTTTATATGAGAAAAGAAGAAGATGACACAAATAGTAATTAAATTTTTGTTTGTTTTTACTTAACTTCTATTTGTTGTGTATAATCATTTACAGGGATGCATGTGTGTTTTAATATATTTTTGTATTTATGTTCTATTACAATGTTAACAGCAGCATATAAAATAAATGGCGGTTTATTTTATAATGCAGATAATAAATAGAGAGGGCTAAAATGTGAACTCATTCTAAATCCTTCAAAGTGGAAATCATGTGGAGAAATTTTTTTGCTTCTAGAGCTCATCACAAGTTTCACTTTTTATTATTCCCTTATAGATAATAAAGGAAGGAAGTAAACTTGAAACTGTTTTACACATGCTCTGAAACCGAGATTAACATTAATATAACACAGATGAGAAGGTTAAAAAAAACCGAAAAAATATATCAAGTTGTACAATAACATATAGGAGTGCTATATTTGGCTATGCCGAATCATATATACCCTTCACCATACATGTATATCTAGTTTAGTGAAACTAAATATTGGGGTGACAGGAATTATTTAAAAAATGTTTAAGTACTTCCTTAAAGGTCTCGTCAAAAGCTTTTTAATTATATATGGTGCACAATCGTACTTTTCTATGAATAATTCAGAGGCTCCTAACTCGGAAAATATAGGCTAGCGCCAATTTGTTCATATACAGTTTTTTTTTAATTTTTTAGTTCTCTTTCGTTCCATATATTAATTTTTTGATTGTAGTTATTTCATTAACTAGATTAGTTTCAAATGATATGGAAGAATTAGAGGTAGTCGTGGCGTTTTTCCCGCTGCTTTTACGGACATGGACCGATCTTGCTGATTTTCAACGATTTCTGATCGATTGGCGTATTTATAGTTGCTGTAGTTCCTCTAGTGCCTTGGTAAATTTGTTCTTAACCCGAACACAGACGAATAGTCGGACATTGCTCAATCAACCTTACTATGCATAACAACTCAGAATATATATACTTTACAGGATCGGAAATGGATATTGGAAAAATTAATGACAAACCCATTTTCTAATTTTTATAGTAAAGGGTATAAAAAAATCTTTAATGTTAAAATACAACAGTTATTCATATAAGCGCGAAAAAATACATATTTCCCCCAAATTAAAAAAAATTAAAATTAAACGATAATAAAAGCATCTGGGAGTCAGGGATTTCCCATATTAAGAATAAAATCAATAGATATCTTCCGCTGAAAAATGGTGTTAACGTCATTTACCTGTAAATTATCATTATCATCAATCAAATTTTTGTCTTATTTATTTATTTTTACTCAAGACTTTTTCTTATATGTGTGTTCGATTTTATTTTAAGGGGTGGTTTTTGTCATATAAAAGTTCCCTAGTATATTTGAGGGAATTGGATTACTCATATTTAAGTAGTAGGTGTTGTAAAAAGCAATGTTTTTTTTATGTTTTATTTTTAAATTTTAAGCTGAGTAATGGATTGTTAACAAAGAAAAAATAAATCATACATTGACAACTAACATTGAAATTGCATTTTGTTATTTCAATTAAACTGAAGTGAAGTAGGTGTACGCTAAAATTCAAGTTCTATAATATTTATTTAAAGGCGAATGTCTTATTTATGTGTACATATTTATATGAGATATTTTAGGTTTTTCTTATTTTTTTTTTATTTTTTTTCCTATTTTATGTCTTGGCAGTTTCGTTGGACAACGTTGTATTAATCAGAGTCGCTACAAAATGTAATTTTATATGATATTTAAATATTTTATGTCGCGAAAATAAGTAATATTTTTAAGAAATATTATTGAAGCGATTGTCTTTAATGGTTAAAAAGATAGGCCCATATAGGTCAATTTGTATTACATATAGCTACACCCTTGATTTTTAGATTTATTTTTCATTTACTTTTTGCTATTTTTTTAATTTTAGAGTGGTGCACTTTGCGGTTCATAATACGCTTGTATGTTGTATGAGGAAAACCTTTAATTTTTCTAATTATGTACTGTTTTTAAAACGGGACGAATCTGTAAGCATAGCCTTTTAAAAATATAAAAAAAATTCATTTTTCGGTTCAGAAATGACTTCTTTATGCAGGCACAAACATGAAAAAGCAAAAGTTAGTCGAATTGTCAGTAAAATGATTTAATGCATTATAAAAAAAACATTATGTAGGGTTTTTTTTTGTCACCATTTCTACTATGCACTCTTTAAACTAATATTTGCGTCTTAACAATATCTGTGCCACTTTTGGCTGTTATCCAATTTAAATATTAAATGTATTTTTAGCGTAAATGTCAGCGAATTAATTTGGCTTTAAAAACTTTATGTTTCCATTTATCGTTGGTTGTATTGTTTGCTTTTTCTATGTAATAATTTTCAAATTTTTCTAATTGTTAGAGCGAGAATAGAAAATAAATGACATCTTGCAGACAATTTAAGATTTTGCTTTAACAGGCGAATAAAATTGCAATAATTTTATATACAAACATTCTATTCAAAATCATGACGAGTGTAAGCAAAATGAATCGTGGTCTATTTTTAAAGGGCATTAAATTAAAATTCACATAATTTTGGTGTTCTAGGAGTTCTAGCTCATTACTACTAAAGAAAGCTATTTAAGTTTTAAGGGTAAATTTAATTTTTTAGAATCCAATAAAATTTAATTCTCAGATTTAAATTTTATATTTTTGCAATATAAATTTTTGAATATTATTAAATCTTGTAAAAAGTGGTAATAAAATTTATATAAATCTACTTACAATTTTATGAAGTAGGTGGTTGAGTCGCCCTATCTGTTAACAATTCTTTTTATTTTTGTTTTCCTTTTTAAATTTGTATTGAATGAAAAAGTATCGAAAACTGAAGCTGCATCACGTAATGGTAATCATTGCATTTATATTATTGACGATTTTTCTTTTAATACTACAGTGGCACGTTCCTAATTTTTGATGTTATTTGCTTTTGTTGTTAACTTAATCTTGAAGCACTTAACAAAATGGCAATTGTCTCCGGAGACTTAAAAAGATTTATAGTTTTTTATACACGTTTGCTTATTCTTATTACAAGGAAGTTACTTGGAGTTAAATAGAATGTGACAAAATAAATTGAACAATCTGAATGATTTTAAATTTATACTTTGAAATATACATATTTATATATTATATATATTTATATATTTGAAATATATATATATTAGTGTGAGTCTTTGCTTTAATAACCTTATAATTATTATAAATTTTAACTTCATTAATTGTGTTTTAATGATAGACTACAGACATAATGCAATGTAGTTAAATGCACCTTAATGCGTTTATAAAAACAAAGAATGTAATGTGACTGTGAGGGGATTTTAGTTGAATGAAAATGCTCTTGATGTTTTGGAAGTGTTGGATTGAAAATAATTTAATTTCATTTTAAACTTTATATAAAAGTGTGCACTATTAAATTTAATCGATGATTAATTATACGTTGCAAGTACATATTAATTTTTTGTCCATTTAAATTGTATCAAGAATATATGGGAAGATGTATATCATTAAAGTCATATTATTATTATCTCTTTGATTTATAGGTATTTCTTTTATTTGAAGTGATTATATAAAAAGTGTATTCGCTTTGATTTGATTTAACTTGTAAGAATGTGTGACAATGAAAATAAAAAGCGGTCTGCGAATTTTTAATAAAAAATCTGTTATGTTATATATATATATATATATATATATATTTATATATCTCCTCTTGACAAGAAATTTATCTCAAGCCTAAGTTTATGACCATACAATTTTGAGATCACTTGATATCGCTTTTCTAGTAGTAGCCGACGTTATCGTTGAGGCCACATACATTGTTTTAAACAGGACTTGCATTTTGTTGATTAATTACTGAAGCAGGCAGTTTTATATCCGGCAGCCAAATATTCTTTGATTACCGAACTTCTGAGGCTTATGTATGTACTTTTTAAAATATTAAAAACAAATGTACAAAAATAAAAGACCAAAATCTCTGTTAGTGGCCTTTTCGTTTATTTTAGAGTATTATTTATTAGTGAAATTGAACTTATGTTATTTTAAATGGAAAAGGCTATTTTTAGTAAATAACTTCCGTTAAGTGTCTAGTGGCTTAAATTTTTTTTTTATGATAAATTTTCAAAGAACATATGTGGTTTATGGATAAAGGTATAAAAAAAATAAATCATGTATTGAATTTAAAAATAAAAATTAGTTTTTATAATGTAATTTACAGGAATACGGTACGAGTGCCAAAAGCATAATACGTTATTCGTGAAGAGTGTACAGCATCATCTCTTTACAAAAAAAAAAATTGAAAAAAATGTTTTAATTCCCAGAGGGCATGTTTCCTACTTTTTAAACTTGTGACTCTTGCCCTATGAACGGAGGAGGATTAGAATATACTGCTGGAATATGCTGCTGCAAACTTAAGCTTCTCTAAACCGAAAAATGCTTATATTTTTTGCATGGTATATGCTTAAGTATTTTAATGATGTTTAGCACTTAGTACGTTACTGATTATCACAAACTAGGTAAATACACTAACGACATAAATACTTTGTACATCATTTGTCCAAGATAAAAATAATATGTGCAAGTTATGTCAGAATATTTGAAGGTTTTCGAAAAAAATTAGGGACTTAAACATAACTAACACTAAAATACTGCGGTAAGAATACTTCCTTTCTGTATAGACAATAACATTATTTTTATACGAATTATAAATTTTATAATTGCTTAAAAATATTATTGTATAAAAGATTATAATATGATAAAAAATTACTAAATATATTATTGTTGGTTTTGTATACCTTCTTATTAGTTTTATTATTTATTAATTGATTATTATTAATTTTTTTTTAATTTTTTATTCTCAAAATAAATATTTTTCTTTATTTCCGCAAGAAACAGCTATTGTATACACTTTGCAAATATTTAAAAATTATATATTGACCGATAGCTTAAACACAAATCTTTGAACTGATAAAAAAGCATTCAACCAAGAGCGAAAATTAAAATATTTTTAAAAGCAAACATTTTATTTTTAAAAGCAAACATTTTTTAAAACACGGGAATATTAATTTAAATCGATAAAAAAAAATTGTATAGAAAACGACGACTAAAATAATGTTTTTTTTTTTTTAAAACAACGTAACACAGTAACAGTAACCAAATGAATAAATACAAGAAGTAGTTTCTAACCAATTATTTGCCGGCTATATCTTAAAAATTCAACATAAATACCACATTTTCTAAAAATAGAGATAAACAACCTTAAAAGGTTCTCAAAGAAACTTAACCAAAAACGATTTCTCATCATGTATTTGATATCTTTTTTTTTTTCTTTATTTTGTATCGCTTGGTTCTTATTTGGTGATATAGTTCAGTCATAAATATAAACCAATCAAAGTTGATCCCTGTAATAAAAAGGCCACCAATTTAAAAACAAATTACATACAGCTCAAACCTCATAAATGCCGCCTTATAAACGGTCATCTCTTTAAATGGACTATAATTAAAATAAGGAATAATAGACCACCATACCAAAACATATTACTTGTGTTGTTTAGTTTCTTCTATCGTACAACATTAATTATAAAGATAAAAGTTATAACAAGAGCAGCCAAAAAAAAATATATTGAAGAAGAGTTTTTAATTTGTTTCTTTTTAATATCAGTGACAATGACTTTGAATGATAAAAAAGTATTGTTGTGATAAAATGAACACTGTTTTTTTACAATTTTACATCAGGGCATAATCTGTGGTAAATTATATATTGTTGCATTTTTTAGAACATGCACACTTTGATCAATGCCTTTTCTCGAAGATTGTATACAAAAGCATATAAAAAGCTCATAACCAGTATAATTTTAATAGTCCAATAAAATTGTTAATTTTGGGTTTGAGCATTTGACAACTATCTATTCAGCATACTGAATTAGTAGTTATAAATTATACTTATATGTTTGTGGTCTTTCATGTAGGAAATACGCCAGATCAAAATAAGCGAAATATTTTAAACATTCTTGCCCTACCGTCATTGTAAAAGCTGTTACGAAAGGCCTGCTTTTATATTCAACAAAAAAAAAATAATAAAAAGCTGTATTTGGCAAATAATAAAATTAAGGGAAACGGAAATTGATCTTTCGAGCTAAAAATCTCGTAAGCCACAAAGCAGATTTTCAGTATGGTGTTTTCGGCAATCATTAAAATTCCCATATTTAGTATTAAAACACAACTTATCTAAAACGTGATATTACTTGGTGCAGATTCAAGAGGAAGTTTCATTCCATAATTGAAAATCCTATCTGTCCTTCTTGCGAGCTATCAGTAAAAATGCTGATGTCTCCATAAACTCACTGTATTCATCGCCTTCAGCAATTAGTATTGATGCAGTATTTGGAGAATTTTTCTTTTTTCAAGCGTTTCATCAGTATATTTGCTCCTCTATCCCCATTAGAAACCAGACCCAGAGTAGTTTTACGCCCGATTTTCGGACAGAGCCTATGCTAAATGGGATCGCTCTTCATATCCAAAGCTGACATAGCAGTCGCACAAATGGATATTTTGGCAGTCTAGCCGGACATTACCTTTGTTTTTTTATTTATATTGGCCATAAAAAATTATTGAACTCACCAAATTCAATGAAACTTGGCAAAAATGTGTCTGATTGTCATGTTCTGAAAAAAGAGAAAAAAAGACTCCTTAAAAGAACTTCTAAAGTTTACCCTACTTAAAAAATGCAATTTTTAAGGTAAGCAAGATTTTAAAACTAAATCTTGAACCAAGGAGATTCTAAAATTTAATTTTTTTTCTAATTAATTATTTTATAGAATTTATTTCCTTTGAACCCCATCATACTAATAACAGATTTATAATAGTTTTACGTTTCTTCCCTTTTAGACAAACGTACGGATTCTTTTGATTGCAAATACCACTGTGGCTTATTATTCTGGCTTTCTCTTGCTATACTTCTTGATCCTACCGGTCTTGTGAACCCTTGGTCTCGTATTTGCTAAACATGCGTTTTTGTTACAAACGCAGCCATCCACGCTACACTACTGTGTTACTCCGGCGAGATATGAACTACTCGATGCCTTGTTTAGTAACTTTAACCATTCATAGACATCTCCACTTCTCCTTTTATCAAGCCAGTCATCTCCTTTAATCCAGTAGCCACAACACACGTTTGCCATACACTGTTGTACTGCTGTTACACTTCTCCGCGCTAACCGCTATCGTTCTTACTTTTTGTTATAAAAGGTTTCTTGACAATTATCTGTTACTCTTATATTAAATTTGACGTCTCCACTAAATATTTGCCATGGCCTAACACAATAATTGTCTCTTGCCTCTCGGGAGGTTTATACTGCTATTTATTAATTTTATTTGCATTATAACAATTATTATTTTTTCTTTGAACGCATTGCCAAATGCGGTATCGAACTCAGGACCCTCTGTTTTGCAGCACGCACCTCTAACAACGCAGGCTTTGAGGCTGCTCAGCTTTTGTTAGATAATTGTGGTTTTTATTCTATACATACACCATTAGTTGTTGAATTAACTTATTCACCACGCTCATACGGAAACAAAAAGTTTTATTTAAAACAACTTCTCGTTTGCACTACAATGATAATGAAGGGCAGTGTTCTTCATGTTATGTCTCTTCAAAGACCTTTTTTAAATCTAAGGCTGCTTCTTCTAATAATACCTCAAAGCCATGTATTAAAATCTTTTGCTTTGTCTGTGTCATAGAATGCCATTATTATAGAGGAACCTAAAATTTTGCGGGTCTAAGCAACAATCTGCAAACTCTTGCAAAGGGATCTTATGACCAGTTGATATTACTTCAATAATAATTCATGATTGGAAAGAAATCTTCTTCCATCGTTGTTGGTGTTTTCAAGTTCATTTTTTTGTACATCAACTATTACCTCTAAATTATTTCTAAATCTCTCTTTCTTCAAAACATGTTATTAATCTACTTGTATCATAACTCATCAAACATTTATATAAAATTGTTAAAAGCCAACATTTATTATAACCTACAAAAAAGTTTTTACACGTATCTACTTATGCAAGATGAGCAAAAGCAGAAATCTCATATTGTAAGAGAATTAAATCATTTTTACGATCACAGTTGCCTTACAAAAAGGCAACCAAAAATGTTATTTTTTTTTTTATTTTCAAACAATTTTTTTTTTCATTTAAATTGAAAATCAAATTCTTCTAAAAGTTTATATAAAAAGCTGTAAATACAGCGTTTCGCAGGAGAAAAATCAATATAAAAACTTTATTTATTTAGCCACAAAAAATAGATGTTGTTAACTCAGGTTAAAGTTATTAAAAACGTAAGCAATTAATTTAACTTCCCCAATTTTAACAGTTTCACAAAACCCAGTCTTACAAGTTACTATACGATGCAGAATTTTGTAGTCAGTTAAGCTGCGTACTTAAATTTTTACATTCCTTCTATTAAATTTTTAGCCTAATGTTCTGCTAGCTTGGCAAAATACCCCTCTCTGTGTCGTCGTTCTAATAAATAAGTCCAAAGGCAGCCATCCAAACCATGCTTCAATTGCCTATGTTAGAGTCGTGTGGTTGCTCATCATTAACTCATACAAGTCAGGATAAAGGATAAAGTTTGAAATAGTTTTGACATGTTTGATAAAATGCTAATATGTCTGTTCTATTTTTGTGTGATGTTTTCCTTTCTCTAGTATATTGAGAGCCCATAAAATTTTACTTCTGCATAGTAGTAGTCTCTGATACATGAGGCAGCCCATTCAGTACCTTATTATTGGCTTTCCTTATATCAGGCTATTTTTTTAGTTCAACTTAACAATTGCCGTTTCGAATGTTAATTACCCTTTAGAATGTTAAATCAAAAATTCTGCTTTAACAGGTAACTCAGCTATGATTCTATTTTGCAGTTGACATTTTATACAGTTCATTGCGCTCTATGCAACAGAAAGATTTAGAGTTTTATGCTGTCTTAGAAACGAGAATATTGGTATTTTTTTTATGTATTTACCTTTACTGAAGTCGGTTCTTCCGATGATATTCATTCTTACGAAGCTCAAAAAATACAATACTCGATTATTGTTCATGGGAATAGCCCTAAGATTGCCAAAATCAGGTAACATCTATCAGTGGCTTATCAACGACATATAGTTTAAATAAGAGTACAAATGATAATTACAACTGGCCTTCTAAATTCTATTATTTGAAGACAAAAGTTTACGAAAAAAATTCAATGCTGCACCTAAGAAACTCATTGTCCAGATTTACACTATGCAATTTTTTGAGGCATTTTTTTCAGTTTTCTATTAAAGTTCCATAGTGATGCGTTATCTAAAAGTGAACATTAGCAGCAGTAACATCCCCTCAAAACTCAAACAATACCATATGGCTTACGCCTCCTGCTTCACAAACAAACAAAAATTTCATGCTAGTTTCATGAAAAATTGCATAGTGTAAATGTCGTAATTCACATTATACCAAATTCTCATGAACAAAATGAAAGAGTGTAATTTTCTTAATATGATTTTACATGCATCAACATAACTTAAACACTTTGATTTAATAGAAAAAACGATCTTCAAAAAAACCCTTTTTCTGCTTATTTAAAAACGTGCCCCAACTTGGGAACGTCTTTAATATCATGACAAGATGTTCAAAACCTGTCTTAAATATGATTTTAATTCAAATTTCAATTTTTATTTGTGCACATGTTTTGCACATTTGCTTAATTCAGTTGTACCAGTTGCTTACAAAACACCTATAAAAAGCTTTTTTATAATATCTCTCCTTGGTTTTACCTCAATCGCATGCATAAATTTTCTAACAAAATGTTTAATTTTAATTTATTTGATTGGAAATGCACACCTTTAAATAAATGGTAAGCGTAGGTACGTAAATGAATTTATGCTGGTTGAAATTTGATACGAATATTGCTTCTTACATGTGTTGTTTAACTGTAACGATGTATTTGTAACGATGTCATTTTGTTAATCTTATGTTACACTCAATGTGAAAAGTTTAAAGGCCATAATTTAGAAAAACAATTAACTACAATTTTATTACTTCAATGATTTTAGTTACAAACAATTTTATAAATAAAAAAAACGAGTTTTATGGAAATGATTAAAATAAGAAAACTCACAACTGTCAAGCCAGCATCATAAGAAACTTCGAGATGCAATAATAAATATTAAGTAAAAGTTAACGGATATTTAAAGTAAATAAGTAAGAATATTGTATTTCTTTTAATATGATTTTGTTATACAAAGTAGAATAAAATTATACGAGGGCTGCTATATATATTTCTGGCCTGGCAACACTGAGTGCTGCCAAGTGCAATCTGACATATCCATTGGAAAGTTTGTCATTTTTAAGCATAATCGTACTCAAAACGTTTTGACGTACGACCATTATTTGTGTTGTTTACAGTGACTTGAAAAAATTAATATAGAAAAAAATGGAATTAACTCGTGAACATTTTCGTGTCATAATTTTTCACAACTTTCGACCTGGATTATCACGACAAGAGTGCATTGATGAACTTAAATCTTTGTATGGCGATGAAGCACCATCCTATAGCACTGTGAAAAATTGGTATAATGAATTTAATCGTGGCCGAAGCTCGCTCAAAGACGAATTCCGTGAAGGTCGTCCAAAAACGGCTGTTGTGCCAGAGAACATTAATGCCGTGCGTGAACTCATAGTGCAAGATCGACATGCGACATACCGAGAGATAGAGACATCCTTGGACATTTCTTCCACCAGCATACATTCGATACTGCATGAACACCTGGCCGTAAAAAAGGTTTGTTCTCGTTAGATCCCGCACAATTTGAAAGTCGCTCAAAGAAAGGCTCGTGTCGATTGGTGCAAAGAAATGTTGCAAAACTACGATTGCGGTGCTTCAAAAGACGTTTATAAGATCGTCATAGTTGACGAATCATGGATCTATGCGTATGAGCCCGAAACGAAACAACAATCGACCGTGTGGGTCTTCAAAGACGAGCAAAATCCAACGAAAGTTGTTCGTGGAAGAAGCACTTCGAAGCAAATGGTCGCCTGTTTCTTCGGCAAAACTGGTCATGTGGCGACTGTTCCGCTTGAGCAACGTAGGACGGTCACTTCTGAGTGGTACACTACAATTTGTTTGCCTGAAGTCATCGGAGAAAATCGAAAAACTAACAAGAGAAGACGAATCATTGTTCACCATGACAATGCGAACTCTCACACATCGGCTTAAACCAGAGCGTTTTTTGACCGGCCAAAACGTCGAATTAATGGGTCATCCGCCGTACAGCCCTGACTTGGCACCTAATCACTTCTTCTTGTTTCCGCACATCAAGAAAAAAATGCGTGGTCAACGATTTTCGTCGCCAGAAGAAGCTGTTGAAGTGTTCAAAAATCATGTTTTAGAGGTGTCTCAATCGGAGTGGAAAAAGTGCTTCGACAACTGGTTTGAGCGCATGCAAAAGTGTATAAATCATTCTGGAGAATACTTTGAAAAACAATAAAACCATTTTTGATTATAAATATTCGCATTTTCACTATTAGGCCAGAAATATATAGAACAGCCCTCGTATATACTACATTCTATGTTACAAGATACAAGATTTTGTATCTTTTAATTGAAGAGAATAAATTGATTTGTTTACATGTAAGTATACTTGTTAACATACCTGGGCACACTGCATTATATATTAACTGCATACAAAATTTCAGGAACCAGTAAATTTTTAGTGACTACTAAAATATGTTAAACTGATCGGTTGGTTTTTACCGATGCTGCAATTCAATCTTAATTACCAGTAAATGTTATTAAAATTTTATTTGCATTACCAGTAAATAGATGATGTTTACAATGTACAAAATCAGATAGATAGATGCAAAGTACGCTGATGATATATGTACCGAACCAGAAAATCCTACTTTTCAATTTGCTAGTGTCTTACTTTTCAAATTTTCCTTAAAAATTTACATAAAACATTGTAAATAATTTTTTTTCTTAATAAATTTAGAAATTAAAATATTCGTAATTTGGATTAATAATCATTTCTTTGGTCGGCTTAAGAAGTCTTGGAACTTGTAATCTTAAATCTGGCTCAACCAAATCAGCAGTTATGAATTTAATGAATTATATCCCAAATATTTCTATTCTGCCTATAACTTTTTAACATTTATACGCCATCTTAGCAAAACTAAAATATCTACGATAGATGTCAAAGACATTAATGAAGAGGTGGTGACGCTCATCATATTAAAATTGAAAATTATTTTTAAAACAGTTTTTATTTTTAATTTTATCATATCTTCTCTGTTTTTCTTTCATGTGTAGACACGTTTGTTTGTTTGTTAAGCTAGTTTGTTTTTAAACTGAACTAATTGTAAAACAACTAAACAACATTTTTTTTCAATTTAGGAAAACATTAAGAAAACTATATTCGCACATGTTCATTTTCTAATGGACTATACTTATAGCAATCATGAACTTGCTCGTTTATGTCTAGAAATGCACAGAGAGCTACTTAGACTTCGTTAAAATGTTCTTAAAAGAAATCATAATAAAAGCATTATAGGCGGCAACACATTTCCATGTTGACTGCATGCTAAAGTTCTTTTGAAACATAAAAACCAGAATGTTTTCTTGTTTTTAAATGTCTTGTAGAATAGAGTTTTGCTGTTTTATTTGCGAAACGAAATTTAGCGATTTTTTTTAAAGAAATACCGAATTAAATTTAATATAATTACCTTATATAAATTAGCAAAAAAGGAATTAAAGTATTAAAAAAGATATTAGAAAATTCTGGGAACTCTAGACCTACATAAGGCAGTTTGTGTATATGTAAACTTCAAGCAACACACTCGCCTTTTCAAGATTCCTACCATGTTATTTACTTCTTTTACCGAAAAAAGAAAAGTTCGTATTGGCATAAATTTTGAATAAACCCGAAGTGTTTTGGGCAGTGTGGCAACGTCCCCATAAAGTCTTATAAATTTAAATTTAAAACCTTAAATTTCACTATACTTTTCTTTTTTAAAGGATGCAGAGCGTAGAAAACAATATTTATTTCAAAACTTATTGTGTTGCAGATGTGCGTATTGTGTGCTGGTGTGTTGCAGGTGTGGCGATTTTAAATTCGAATGCTTCTTTGCTGTGCTTGCGGAAAATTTTATTAATTTTGGACTGATAAGTTATTAACAAATGCTCGTCCATTATAGTGTCTTTGTTGTAAACATTTGCTTTTAAGAAACCAGTGTGAAATATAATTTTATCAAAATACCAAATTGTTTGAAATATTTTAAGCAGGAAGTTTGTTATTTAAATGTGTTGTGTTGTTGCTTTGAAGTCAAGAAGAAATTAAAATATTTGACACAGGGATCTTTACCCTGTATAAAAGTCGGACCAATAAAGTATTAAAGATCAGCTATAATAGTACTGTTGTGATGCTATTTTAAGACTAAAACTGAACAGTTGATTTAGTTAAGGATATTCTTAGTTTCATTTAAGCCAAATATATTTAAACAAAATTTGCGCTTTTTTAACCGCCTTATTGTTGTCACTGGTTCAAATTGTTCTCTATTTACTTTATCCATAATAGCTGGAAGTTATAAAATAATTTAACCTGTTGCTTTGTCTTCCTATTTCATGTATCTGCTTATAACACAACATAGATGTAAATTAGAAATTATTTGCACATGTGTTTCGATGCTGTTGTCAGTTTGCCAAGGTATTCCAGCGACTTGACTGTGTTAATTTCTTCACCATGGACATGTTGAGGACTTCAATATATTACGTAAGAGGAGAAGCGTGTAAAATCTTTTAATTCTAGATGTGCTGCGTCATCGTCTGACAACATGATATGCTAAATGTCCACCTTGCTATGTCTTGCGTTAAAATGTTGACCATAAAGTTGTGTTTAACGATCAACAGACACTATGTTAACTTTAACAACAACTACAAAATGCCTTTTATGCAACATAAAAATTATGACAAGTTGTTACATGTTGTTGCACACAACATGTCTATTTCCTTTAATAGCTGCATAAAAACGTAATGTTTATATTGCGTTTGTTTAAATTTGCATTAATTTAATTTTTCTTGCATTAGAGCTTAAGATTTCTACTTAAATAAACATTTTAAATACGATGGTTCCAGCAAAGTGTAGTTGGAAACTTTTCAGATGTTTATTTAATATACTTACTTTTAAAGAATTATAAAGTAATATTATATTGCAGCTAATAATTTGTATGTATTTAATTAAAAAGATTTTTCGTGGCTTCTCAGAGAATAATTTTGAACCAACTTTTTGATAATTCTAACTTTTTAAAATTACGAAAGAGAAACAAAAAGTAAATATATAATTTCTTTTTCTTAAAACAACTACTTTATGAAGACAGTTTTATAAGTTATAAGCCGCTGTTTGTCAAAATGAATTCCTAAGTACATGACAACGTAATCCAAATGTTAAAATGTCAAGAAGCAAAAAGAAACTTACAACAAGAATAAAAGCAATGTTGCTGCTGTTTTCGCTGATAAGATAATGATGCTACACATGCAATAAACAGAAAACAAGGAAAGACAAACTATACATTTCAATGATAGCATCATAAATATTCGCAACATAATGAATAACGAGCACTTTCCAGTAAAGTTTTTAAAAGAGGTGTAAAAAATATGATTTCCTTTTTTTTGCTTACAAATTGAAAACTTTTTTAATTATAAAAATTATTTATGATTTCCCGAATATTAATATTTTCTTCATAGAAATATAATAAATATACTTAATAAAATTTGGAGATGACTAAATCATATATTTGAGAAAAATTTTGTTTTATTGCAATGCGCAAAAAAGGCATAGTTTTAAATAAAGCTTATTGCTTATTCAAAATATATAATTCAGAATTTTTACAATTTTCTCCCTAAGACAGCCAAGATCCTAAAATAATTCCTTACTTTGTTATCTAATTCAACGGTCCTGCAGAAACAAGCTTTCGCGAGCAGGAATACTGAAATCAACTTTACCAGTTGGAAAATACAACTCATTCATTTCATGAAGGTTTTGATTTATCAACCTTTTTTTTTTTTCTTAAGAATAATTAGGTTGTAATTAAAAATGAACATCTTTTTTTTTTTATTAAAAATTTTTTCTTAAGAATAATTAGGTTGTAAATAAAAGACAACAATTTTGGAAACATTTTTTTATTTAAAAAGAAAAAAAGGGAAAGTAAATTTTAACACAAGGAATAAATTTTTAAAAAACCTACATTATTTGTTAGCATTCTTTGAACTTATTAGTTTGTGAACGCAATAAACATATTTAGCTAAAATTAGTATAATAACTTAATGAGCAAATGAATATTTGGCTATTAAAAATGTTTATTTTAAAACAGGCACTTGAGCGTGAATTATAATTGAACATTTACTTGTTTTCTACAGTATTTTGACTAATAACAATTATATTATTGAAATTATATAAATGTTTTGTATTATTTAAAATTTCATTCGAAGTGCCTGTCTCTTAGCCTGAGATTAAAGTTTAACCAAATTAAAATTACTTTTAGCATTACAGCAAATAAATTTCTTCAGTTAATAAAGGAGAAAAATTTATATGAAAATTCTTAATGCAATTTAATTTGGCTCGTTTTATTTACGCGTTTTTCTTTGAGTCAGCTATATGAATAGTGACCAAATATTAACAAATCACTTTCACAAATGATTTTATTCTTAGTAAGTATTTCGCCATCTGATTAAAATATAAGTGAAATTAATAGTTATTTAAATTTACATTCAACAAAAGACTGTTCCATATACAAATCTAACGAAGTAGACGTTAACAATAGGTGGCAATTTACATTTTTGTAAATAAATTATTTTTCGTATGTACAAATTATTTAATTTTATTTCATATTATAATTCTAATAAATTATAGTTTTAATATGGATATCAGTGAAGAGATTATGCATAGTCATGGATGACTCCGTGACCACCGAATATGATGAAGTTAATCCTGAGCTTATAATTAAACCTGTGCCACAGAAGGAAGATGCCGAGTGTTACTTCATCATTGTGGAAGAACACCATTTTTACATTTCTTTTTTGTCTTTTAGTCATTTTTATGTATATTTAATTAACAAGTAACATACAAAACTGAAGCATTTTTTTCGTTTTAAAGAACAAACCATTTTCGTGCACTGTTTCTTCAAGTTCCCAACTGTGTGACTATGCTGAGGTAATTTTTGTTGCCAAATTGTTTTTTTATTTTGGACCAGTCAAATTTGTATGCAATGATTCAATCATGTGACTTAAAAAAATATCATTGGGACAACTTCATTAAAAAAATTGGCTCAAATTGGTGCATTACTGGCAAATGTGTGATCCCACCTTCAGGCACTTCTATAACGTGACATTACGTAAATATCTATTAGAGTTTTACCTAATTTGGAATATTATGTAATTAAGCCACATGTAAATATTAGTATATTAATTTTTATTTAAAAATTGGTATTTAGGAAAATTTATAACTAACCTACGTAACAACTTAAATAATAACGAACGAAATAACGAACGAGCTTAACAGTAAGGAACGTAATACCAAGGGGTTTTGGGAGAAACCAAATAAAATTGTTAATTTTACTTAATATTGTATATTGAAGATTCGCTATAAATTTACAATTGTAATTAAATGAATAAGTAATAAATATGATTCATATCCAGAAAATAAGGTGAAACATCATGACAAATGTGTTTTTGTACCCTTCAACACAAAAAGTGGAAAAATGATATACATATATTAGTTTGTCATTCCGTGTGTAATTTCTTCAATATCTATTTCCGGCCCCATAAAGTATATATATTGTGACATCATATTCTTCTGTTTGTCTATCCGTATGTCAATCGATCAGATATAGTGTCGAAAGAAGTGCTATTGTAAGTCACCATCATCGGTCCATATGCTTCGAGGCAGCAGGCAAAACACCACGCCTACCTCTAATTTTTTCATATCATTTGGAACAATAAAGTAAATCCAATCAAAAAAATAAATATATGGAGCGATAGAGAATTAAAAAGTAAAAAAACATGAATTGAAAAAATTAGTATTCGCTTATAATTTCCGAGTTACAGGGCTCTGAAATTTTCAAATTTTTATAAATATCAATATGGGTATCATTTTAAAGTTTTTGAAGAGATCATTAAGGAAATACTAAAATTTTTTACAAATTTTTAACTCATTAAGAGCCGATGTCATTTTTATGTAAAATTATATATGTATATGCAGTACCAGTATATTTAAAAATTACTAAACTAGGTTTATATAGATGGTGAAGGGTATTAAAGATTCGGCAAAGCCGTATATATCACTCTTACTTGTTTTTTTTTTATTAATATATTCAAATTAGGTGCAGTTTTTTCTTTTTATATATTTATTTAATTCATCAAAAACTCATCAGTATTATTAAATACGCCTACTAAAAAGCAATTATAAAGGCATAAATTAAAAACATGAGAGATATGTTGAAAAATGCCAACAAACCATAAATTAAAAGTTAAATCAAGAGTGAAATAATAAAAGGGTATGAAGTACAAAAACAAACAAAAAAAATGCATCAAAATAAGACACTCATCATAAAGCTACTTACATCGAAATTAGTAGTTCATCTTACAAAATATGCAAATGTATGATTAACCAAAAAATTATGAATGCATGGCGAATATGCGAACATAATACATCCGCTCTCTGTTGTTAAATTTTATAAATAAAAAAATCCAGTAGTACTATATTTTGCGTGTGGGTGGCAAAAAAAAAGTGTTATAATATTTGGAAAAAAATTGTAAAAAGTACCACAAAAGCTTTTACTATATAAACTTAACTTTTTATTTCACTTTAGACAACACTTTATTATCATTATGTTTGTAGTGATGATTTTTTAGTTATGACTGAAAAATGTATTACGAATGTGTTGATGTGTGGAAAAGTCATATTTGCATGTAATAAGAACACAAAAACGCAAACTCGAAAGCTAGCAAGAAAATAAAAATAAAAAAAAAAACTACATTAAGACTTTATGTATTTTTGTCCGCTAGTGCATTTTACATGCAAATTAGCACATTCATCTGTATTCTTTATAAGAATTTCTTCAATTTTTATACTTTTTTAAATGTGTTATACGCTATGGTAAGCATATTATAATATCTAACATTATAAAATAGTCTTATAATCAAAAAATATAAGAAAAATAAAGTAAAAATTGGGTTTAAACGACGCTGCTTCCTTATGGTGGAAGAGCAGTTTTGGACGTAAAATATCTAAGATCTTGGCCGCATATATTGTACTAAATCTTTCAAACCTATGACCAAAGGTACTCAAAGATAAGATTTCATTGCGTAAGGACTTTATTAAACAATATAAAGTAAAAAGTTGATTATCAGAAAAAGATCAAAACTTTATCAAGATCACAACTGAAATACATGGAGCAAGTTTTGGTATATAATCCATGTTTAAAGAATATTGCAATGTGTATTTTTAAATTTTTTAAAACGTCAAAATTTTAAACAAATATTTAGGAAAATTTCTCTACCTAAGTATATACATTTACTTTAAACTATATTAGGTAACACAATTTAAAGTAATCTTTTTCCTTTTATTTAATCTTCTGTGGCACTCGTATTCTTTATCTCAGACTGCATTTGACACTTTAATTAAACTCGAGCAGTAATGCAACTAAAATACGCAGAGTCTGGAAACCAGACCGTCTTTTTACCCAACCAGATCATGACAAATTGGCTGTGGCTGCCTCAGACAACTTTTATAATGTGCTTTTCCTCGCTAAAAATACTCCCTTAAGGTTTAGATGACAATTTCTTTGGTTTTACCTTACAGGCAGCTGAACCATATCATTTTGATGGTGATCCTCTTTAAACTCATCTACTGTGGCTGCACAAAATTTATTTATTGATTTCGCCTTTTAAGCAAACAACTTCGCTTACTTAACAACAGTCACTAATTCGTCTATTGAAATATTTTTTGGGATTTAGGCTCTTACTCATGATCTTTTGTTTAACAAACATATAGATACCTCAACAAATGTATCAGAAACGGTGGTCCAACAGCTTTTAACTAACTTTCCATTTTTTGTAGAACAACATAGTTCGACAACATAAATGTTAGATTTTTATATTTGTCACTATTTTTTCTTTTTACGCACCAATTTGTTGACATACCAGACATTCTCAATTTCTTATTAATTTTTTAGACCTTTCGAAATTTTTCTAATAAAACAATTTTTTCAACACAATTTAAAGTATAACTGTGATTTTTAAAATAAAAATAAGTAATAGTAATAAATACTACAATTTCTCTCTTTCTCTTTCCCTTATTCAGCGTTGATATGTATCGATGCATTCGATTTGTTAATCTACTTGTCGTTATTGACACTTATTGACTACTGATCAAAGATTTCTTGTATTCTATAAAAATGTGACGACGATTTTCTATTGACGTGACTCTGCTTTTTGTAGACTCCTTTTTGCATAACAACTAGAAGTGATTTAAGCCAAATATAATATTAAAAATGTAAAAAAGTGAATATAAATCAATTTGAAAAATTTGTGGAAGAATTGCAGAATAATCTATCTCTTGTACTGGGTTTTCGCAGAAGCACTGCTTCATGCAATTTTAAAGAAAAATTGGAAGAAATTGGTAAAATTTTAAATTCCCATAGCAGATGGATGGCAGAAGGTAACAAAATAAAGAACCGAATAGGGATTTATAAAAAAGTTTGTAAAAATTACTTTTCACGTATGGTGAAATTTAAAATTCAAAGTGCAAAAAAGATGGTTGCTAGTAAAGCGGAATGTAAAGCCATTAGTAGCGGAATGTTTAAACAATGTTCATTTAGTCCGCTGAAAGAAGCTGTGGCAAACCTTCTTGAAGAAAATGGCCATCAAACTGATTTACTGCAGAAGCACAGCCAGGAACAGGCAAAATGTATGTACCTACTTGCGATCTTGCAAATATAGTTTCTTTCTAACACAAGTTTATGCTTTTTTCGAGATTCCATCATCATTAAAATCAAAATATTCTCCACCTATAGAAAATATCTCACCATAAAAGTATCAAACATATATAAAATTTAACAGAAAACTTAGAAACGTGCATTTTCATTTCATAAAAATCGATAACCCGTCGACGTCGTTACAGGAATGTTATAGAATTCAACATTTTTTTTAATTAATGCCGACATTGACACGAAGTGATATTAATTCTAAAACGATAAGTACGACGACGCTGACAACTAGAATAAGCCCAATTGTTTTGTGGGTAAAGACTACTTCACTAACAGAGAATACTGATGCTCATTAAGCCTCGGGATAAGCTGAAAGGTTTTCTGCTGTCATTCTTCGAACAATGTGATTTCTCAGGTTGCAACACATCAGTTCTGAAAGTAAGATATTTATTTTAAGTATTCATATCAAAATAACATTTTGCTAAAATTGAGATAGATAAAGTTTCCATTTATTCTAAATTTACGAATTTTGAGTAACGAGGAAGTTGTAGCAAGGGCGCGAAATCGAGACGCTTGGAGAATAATATTTTTCGAATGAAATGAAAAAAATACATTTTAATTGTTAAATCCGCTAAGCGTGAATTGATTAAATCCGATTTACATGTTACGATTCTACTGGCTCCAGGTGAGCAGAGCGAATCAACCATAATGGCCAAGAATAATTCGAAATCTAAATTTCTACCAGTTTTTCACTCAATATTTCAAAACTACAAAGATTTATGTAACATAAAATACTGACAGTCACTAAATCTGAAATATCTTACGACAGCTTCAATTCGACATTAACTGCACTATAATACAAAAGAAGCAGCTGTCTTCAAAATAAACTTAAACTTAAGAATTAAACACTATTTTTATTTAAATTCCAGCAATATAACTTTTTTCTGTCTGTATTCTTTTGCGCCTCATTTGTATTTTTATGAATGCGTAAGTGAAAGTTCTTCTTTTAAAATCAATTTGTAATGTATGTTTTCATATGGCTTGATATGAATGTTTATTAACTGTGGATGTACTGCTTGCAGCAACAGCAAATATTTCGAAAATAAGGACGTACAATTACGTCTCATAATGCAAATAGACATACATACATTTGTATGGGACATCTTAAAGTATTTTGTGTGTTTTTGCTCTAAATATTCAGCAGACAGCAGGACAGACGTGCTTGCATACATAAAGAAAAATATTGAGACATGCAAAATGTGACTTTTTATGTGTGAACAGCGGAAGACAAATGTTGCACTAAGTGACTTCATTAAGTTTTAATAATGAAAAGGGTACTCAAACATACTTCGACGTTGATTGTTTTGTTTCTTAAAAATTGAAATGACTGCATTTTGGTTTTAGAGAGCACATATTTCAATAGGGAAGATGTGAATGGAGCCATAACTAATTGATTTGATCAGAACTTTTCAAAAAATAATAAGTGTTTTTCTCTTCTTTGTGTTCTAATTACATTTGTTTGTCGTAGGCATGGTACTGTTTAGACATGTACAAAATACAAACTCTGTGCAAATAAGCCCACTATCACAAGTTATTAAAAAGAAAGAGAAAAAAAAGTTTTTGCATTGAATTTAAATATTGCCTTAATTTTGGAATACTCTTTTATATTTGCTTATAAAAGTATTGATGTTTGTTTGTATGTTAGTTTATTTAAGCAAAAAATATATTTTTGAAATGTTTTCTTGGTGCGTTGTGGCTTTAAGAAACCCTTTAGTAATGAAAGCAAAAACTTTTTATTCAAATGCGTTATTTTCGTTATTTTCTTTATCACTTTAGCGTGTTTCACTTATGATTTTACTACTTTTAGGATGTTAGTTGAGACAGAGCTGAACTATGTTTTGTCAAACAAAGGGCCAAATAAAGAAAATGGTAGTTTAATTGAATTGCTTTA
The DNA here is from genome assembly GCA_916610165.2 of Gymnosoma rotundatum. Taxonomy (NCBI): domain Eukaryota; kingdom Metazoa; phylum Arthropoda; class Insecta; order Diptera; family Tachinidae; genus Gymnosoma; species Gymnosoma rotundatum. The sequence goes on along the minus strand of OU744337.1, from coordinate 118,876,124 downwards.
AGTAATAGCCTTTTAGACTGCCTTTCACAATGATTACGGTAACAGGTTTATTCAAACATTTTGATACACAGAGCAAACTTCTTCCAATTTAGAAAATATAGCAGACATTTCTTCCAAGATATACATTCTTTACTCTGTGGGCTCCAATTAAAAAAAAAAAAAGCCGAAGGAGTTTTAGAAATCGAAAGAACGAAAATCAAAAATATAATTTAAATTTAAGAAAAAACCCACTTCCAATCTATCCAATCTATCAATACTGTGACCAACGTAATTTTAAGAAATGAATGTTATAATAAAATGTAATCATATTTGGCCTTTCTTCGGCTTACTATTAAAAGTAAAAAATATTAATTGAAATTGAATTGAATTAAAATGTCTTCCTCATACATTATTTACTTATCTAAAGTTTAAAATAAATAATTTCTTAAAGTATTTCTCCTTAGGGGCCTTTTATATCCCATAAAGAATATTACACAGCATGAGTGCATATTTAAAGGAATTAAGTGTCATGATAAAGTGCAGTCTGTTGATAGTTTTTCAGGCATTTGATTTTACATTCACACTTAAAGCAAGCAAACTCTGAAGTTTTATAAAAACAAAGCTTTTAAGTTTTCATCCATTAAAGTTTGTACATATTTGTTTGTACTCGTATTTGTTGTAGATGCTTTCATAAGTTTTGTTGAAAAATCTTAAAAGATTGTAAATATTAATAATAAATAAATATATTTACTTAAGGATTTTATTTTCATAACTTCAAAGGCAAATTTGTTTATTTAAAAAATGTATTTTTTGTCCGAAAAACAATTCACGAGAAATTCAACAAAGAAATTCAAATTAAAATGCATTTGGCTCATTTCTGGTATAAAAATTAGTGCGATGTTCGATGTTTCTTAAAACAGTGTAAAAGATATATTACTCCATCTCTTCACCTCACTATTTGTACCGCCTATATCTGGCCAAAAATAACTATTATGTATGGACCGGTTACTCTATTGACACTTGGAACGGCGACGCAATTTGGGCTATGTGTCGCTGTTTTATTGACAATACAAAGAAGTGCATTCATCCATTTGTGGTCGATTGACCAATGAATCGCACAATGATTACATTTTCTTTCAAACAATGACCACACACACACTACTCCCTCTATTCTTCTTTGGTGTTTGTCAGTGATACAAAGGTTTGACGACAAATTCGTTTTCTACAACAAATCTACTTTCACTGCTAATTTAATTTATTAAAATTTTAAGACATGTGTATCTATATTCTTATTTCTCAAATTATATGAAAAAATTAGAGGAATGACAAACTTAGTTATACCCTTTTCCACTTTTTGTGGTAAAAGCTATAATAACATAAAGCTATGTAGGTTAGTTCGTAGAATAATCGCATGGAAACTATACATTATTACAAATAAAGTAAAATTTGTATGTTGTTGACTGCACATATTAAGCTCTTTAACTTATTCAAATATATAAGTTGGTCACAGTTATGATCTCGATACAACATTTTTCAGACATATGAAACGAAAGTATATATTTATTACACATATCTGAATAAAATTACAAATCACAAATATAAAAAATTATGTTGCTGAAAAACCCTACAACATGACAACTGGGACTTGTAAATTAAACAATACTTAGGTGTGATCTTAAAAATTTACTACATATTGGTAAAATTCTAATTTTCTTATTAAAATGATGACAAATGGTTTTAAAGAACTTTTTACGTCTCATGCTAGGAACATAATTTTTGAATTAGAACCTATAAACCATTTTGTTAAAGGATTGGCGCCAAAGAACAAACATACTTAAATCTAATAAAAATCGATAATGTTGTTGAAATGCACACATAATATCGTCTTCAATATGCATGTGTGGTAAGTAGTCACAGATAGTGACGACACACAAATTTTAAAAGGGTTTTTATTTCCCATTAGTACTTTCGTAAAAAATTTACAAAAAAAAATTATTTACAAGAATATATATTTTTTTGTTAGACATAAAAAGGCAACATAAACTTAAACCTGTTTTTACTCTATAATATTCTAAAATAGTTCAACCAATAATTAAGCCGTTGCAAGTCGCTTTCTTTTCAAGCCGATATATTGAAGCATATATTATAGCACGTTTAAAAAAATTGATGCCAATACGAGAAAATTTAGTTACACTGGTTATTGCTTAATATTTTCGCATATTCATTTAAAAAAAAACCCCGCTATTCATTACAGTTTAGTGGCGTACAGCACTTTGGAAAGAAATAATTGAGACGCATTTCTGAATTATGTATATTTTTTTCGTCCGATGTATTTAAATATACATTAAATAAGAATTTATAACTTATAATAATTGTGGTCTATTGTTATTGACTGGTGAAGTGTTTATCCTTATACTGGCATTGTCCGCCCTCCGGTTTTTACTCCAAACACAACAGAAATAATTATTGTAATCGAAAAAGTATTTTCTCACATAAAATGTATAAGATCAGAAACGGCGCCTATTGGGTTTAATCCGTCAAGTGTGGGACCAAAGGTGCACCAAGACAATAATTGCAATGCAACCTGTTGAGTAATACCGAAGAAATATACGTACAAATTCAAATGGTCGTCGTAGTATATTTCGCCTTCTTTATACAGATCCATCTTTTTTTATAAATATGTAATTAAATATTCCTGTGAAGAAAATATAGCAGAAGTATAACTGACACAGGAAACTAGAAGTTAAAAACACCCTCATGAATTTTTCTTACAAATTTTTAAAGATAAGAAATTTTTTATTTTATTAAAATTAAAACTTAAGTGTTTTTTTAATAAATCTTTCTAATATTGTGAGCGTAGTATTTAAATCCTTCTTGTATTAGTATGCAAATTTACAAATTTTCAAGGTTAAATACATATATACAAGCATGTTTCACATCCGACCAGAATGGTTTTAATTACAGATTATTCATTGTAATTGATTTTGTTATACATTCTTCACATTTCGGTCGATTTGGTTTATTTCTAAAAAATGCTAAAATTCAAATGTTAATTTAAATGACGCAATGTTGTGAATAGCAATGTAACGAACAGAGCTAACACAAAAAAATAAAATAAAAATAAATTAAAAAACGCAAAAAACAAAATTAAAAAAAATAAATTAAATTTTTGATAAACAAAATTTATCCTCTTTTTTTTTGTTGTTTTTTTAACTCTCCCTGTAAGAAAGATTTAATTTAATACATAATGACATTGAGCGTTATTTAACTTTGTTTTTGTACTTATTTACTAGTAGCTGTACGTTTTCCTGTACGCTCTAATCATTTTTCTTAGCCGTCGCATATTCTCTGTTAATGTTCAATGTTCATTTTATCTTTGAAGTGCATCCATCCATTGACATCTTATAATTATAATGACCTAACACGCTTGACATAATTATCCTTTTTATTTTTAAGTATATTCCTTTGTGACTTTCCTTCTAATATAACAAATGGATGTAATTTTAAATAACCAGATAATTTATAGTTGTAGATTTTTTACGTTTTTATGTAACTTGTCTGTGGCAAAGTGTTTTTACTTGTTTTGGTTTGACATTTAAAGTAAAGGATTTAAACTACTTCTTACGACTTCTTAGAGGTGGTCACATATGTTAAAGTGCTCTAAATGAAACCTTTAATATACGTTAAAGTATTCTAAGTCCCCGTTTAGACAAGCGAACATTTGATACGGCGATACGCTTTGTTGACATTTTCTTTGCATACATTTAAGAGCGAACAATAACAATACTAAGGAAATGTTACCGACAACATGTTTGCCTGTGTAAACGCGAATGAATAAACAAAAGATAGTTCCAAATGTTTTTCTTCCAAATGTTCGTCCTCGGTCCAAGATGATATTCTGATTTGGCTCAATTTATTCGTTGCCTTAGATATAACTAGAAATACAAAAAAAAATAAAGGTAATGCAAAATTCATTAAAATAAAGAGTAGTCTGAAGTTTTTTTAATTAAATTTCTAGACACAATAAAAACAATTCAGTTTCTATTCATAATTTATCTGTATTTTTTTGCAAAAAGTGGAGAAAATACTTGCAGCACTTGTGGGCCATACATTATCTCAGTCAGTTTAACACAATAAAAATTGTTACATTTTAATTTTATTTCCAGACAAGCATGAGTTTAACATTGAAAAGAAACGTTTGTGTTAATTGTTTTATGACATTTTCATTTGTGATACTAAAGAACCTGATAATAGTGTTGCTGGTGCAAATAATGATAATTATCATTACTAAAAATGTGCTGATAATGTCTGTCGTACAAATATTAAATAGTGCTGAAGTATAGTATCTATTTCATGTGAGTAAAAGTTTTTTACTTTGGCTGCAGTTTAATAGACAAAAAAAGAAAATACTTGAACGACAATGCATATATGATGCCATCATATATTTAACTCTATAAATATATAAATATATGTGGTGAGCTTATATAGTTTAAATTATTATATTGCCTTTCCTTGCAATGAAGTTTGTGTATTAATTTTAGTATTTGCCTTAGCATGTGTATTAACGATAAAATGTGCTTTTCCTTTTTTTAAAGAGAATTTTATCTACTTGTCGTTTGTCTTAAAATTTTATAAAAGAAAATGAAACTTTCGGTTTTGTCAGTTGATAAATAGACTTTTAATTCTGACACTTAATTTTCTTTAGAAGTTGATAATTTTCAGTCATTATTTAATTGTAATTCTGTTTATGTCTCTGTTTGTACGTTCATCTGTCGTAGTTCTGTCTTTATGTCTGCTTTAAAAATGTTGTTTTTTTTCTCAACATACTCTTGAGTTTAAAACACCCTACAATGTACGTTAAAGATGGATTTTCATGTTTAGTGGTTCTAAATATTTCTTTATTATTTTTAGCCAAATAGTATTTCCATTTGCATTTCACTATTTTTTAGGAAGTAACTAAACATCCTTTTTAAATTTCTTATAACTGTAATAGGATTTTTCTTAATAATTCTTCTTTTAATAGGGAAATCGAAAAATTCCATCTGTGATTATGGTTGCTATACTACATAGATATTAAGAAATCAGAAATTCTTGATGCTCTTGTCATGAAAGTTTATCGCGATATTCGGTGAAAAAATCATATTTTTCAAGTTGCAAAAGAAGCATTCAAGTGCCTTGCTTTTCTGTCATCTATGTCTATCTATGTTATCTTTATTATGGAATACAACTCTTATGTATGATCCGGTGCTTTAAAGACATTTTGGAGTTACTCAACCGCGTGCAGGAGAGAGCGAAAAAGCTCCGTCGGTGACAGTAGTATATAGATTTATTGACTCAATATAGCATCGATGTAATGTGGGTTGTGTTTCATTGTTTTATCGTTAATATAATGGAATATACTCTCATGATATCAGGGAACTTGTTCCTGAAAACCGTAATTTCGTGCGCGCAACACGTTTTTCATCAAGAGCGAATCCCTTTGTAGTCGATTGGCTAGTGAACCGCACTACGCATCACAGTGAAAATTCTTTTTTTTTAGCCGAACAGTTCGTATGTGGAATAAGCTCCCCACGGGGGTCAAAAAAAATTTTTACACCAAATATTATATTATACTGTAATTACTTTCTTTTTTTCTTTCGCTTAACTCCTTTAATTTACTTACAATCGTACAAAGTTTTATAACAGAATAAATGTCTTAGAACAGAAGTTAATTTATTGGTCAGCTGTAGTTGTTGGAAGACACAAAATATTGGTGTCCTAAAGTACTATATCCTGATACGATTCTGATTTGTACTTCTTATGATCTAAGTTTAACAATCTTTTGAATAAAAAAAAAATAGGAGCTAAGCCGTCAATATATTTTATCCATCCAATTACGTCTCAAGGAATATTTCTTAGTAAAGAAATCTTAAAAAAAAATATAAGTTAGTGTACCATAATCATCATACCACCGATCCTTATTTAACATTAACTTAAAATAATTTCCTAGATGCTTTCTTTTACTTAAGTCTTCTCACAAAATATCAGTCTTGTTGTAATTAATCATTTTAATGTAACATGTGATTATTAAGAACAAAAAAAAAAGTAACACCATTCCAATAAAGCACTAAAGTTAAGAAAACTGTAAATGTGCTTATTTTATTTTCAAGATGACACTAATTATTTAAGTCTATTATTTGACAAAAAAAATTAAAAATAAATTCAAACTCTATTTACTTTGAACAAAAAAATTTTCTTTGAAGTCTGAATTTTTTGGAATATTATTTTAAACAGAGTATTGATTTCAGGAATTTTAAATTTTGTTGAGAATTTTTTAAGTATTATAGATTTAAACAGCTAATTTAATCGCTAACTTAATATTTAAAATCGTTAATTATATATTCCAAAGGATTATTGCAACAAATTTTGTATGTATATTATAGAGTTCATTAGCATAGGCTAATGAAAAAAAAAATGTTCAGAACAACACTACATTCAATTTTATATTAAACTTCGTGTTTAAATTCGACTCATGCGTAACTGGTTTTAATTTTTAATTGGTCTTTCAACAGTTGAAACATCTACATCGGTGCAATGTAATGTTAGGTACAAATATTATGTCTTTTCTTATCTCTTCCGTTCTCGGAATCCAGGTTCTGGTAAGCAGCATTCGAGCTGGCTTGTACGACTCCTTCTATGGAATTTTCAAGTACTACTCCGAGTTAATACTTCCTATGAACAACAGCAAATCCACATTTTATGTCTACCTAGACATGAAAATTTATTAATTTTAGAATAGAATTCTTATTTCCTTTCATTATTTTTTTTTAATAATAGCCTCATGAAAATATACTATTAAAAAACGTCATCCCATTGAAAGTCTTGCATTCAATTGGCAATAATTCTATTGAATAAAATTTATATTCAAATAAGAAAATCATTATCATTGTGATTCTTGTAGGAAAATCTTTTAAAGCATATTCTTACATATTTTTACTCAAGCATTACATTCATAAGTAAGTGGCTTTATATATTAAAATAAGCATTTTTAGACCATCATTATGCATTTTAAATGACATTGTTTTATCCATTCTAAAAAATACACAAACTGCATTTTTACATAATTTATGCTGTCAATAGAAAAATGACATACATAAAGTGCACTTAAAAGACAATGCAATTCTTAAAAGATCTAAAAATATACTCAGATCAAAAAAAAAAATATAAATATTTCGTATGCAGTATGTGAACTAAGAGGCAATATGAGAACTTTTATTGAAGATGGTAACAGATACATGAAATTCAAAAGTATTTAAATTGTTTTTCATAAATATGATTTTTTAAATTGAAAATCGTATAATTTTTAAGTCAAAAAAATATATAATCTTCAAATTTTTTTCAAAATATTTAAATTACTCGCTAAATACCGTAAAAAATAAAAAAAATTTGGGCTGAAAATTGTACCCAATTTTTAAAATCTGGACCAGGGTAGCAAAGAATCACTAATTATAATTTTAAAATACTTATAACTCGACCATTTTAAAGCAGAAACATATAGATTAAAGCAACGTTTTATAGGTATTGAGTTGGCCTAATTTTTAAAAATCAGACAAATATTGAAGAAATGCCAAACCTTAAAAAAGTTAAAGGTGCAAGGGAACCAAATTTTATACCATATTCCGTCATCCCTGGAAAATAGAAGGTACTTCAAAACATAAGCACAAATGCTACTCTGCTAGCCTCGTTTAAAATTTTGTATCATCTGGCATATCCCTTTACGAATGCCTGAATAATTTCCAAAATCCTATGTGGAATTAGTCATTTTAGGCGGAAGGACTTTTCAACTCAATTACCACCGTAATGATTTTTACAAGGCATGAGACTTTTGTAATCAATTACTGACAATTGATTACATTGATTGATGCAGGAAATGTCGTTAGTATGTATTTTACGGCATTTTCTATTAGCTTAAAGAACTAGTTCAATAACTGATTCCTTTTTTGCGAACTAATTTAATGTGTTTTGTAAGCGTGTAACAATATATGACAACCACAAAAGTAAGTCATTATGTGGCAAGTACTTCTTAAGAAGTGATAAAAAGTGCGGCGAAAAAGCAGTCAAGATAATTGGAGAAAATAAGATAAGTGCTTGGAGTAACGCGAAGAGAATAGATAAGAAAATCAGTAGAGGAGAGTAAAGAATAGAGGCATCGAAGAATATGGAATAGAAGTAATAAAAGTAATGGCATAAAGACATATTTAGAATCAACATTAAAACATGCAGCCTCTTTCGTCGGTACTTCTTTTTGATAGCATATTCGCCACCGTAAAATAAATAAATAAATCTTTCTCCTTTCACCAAGAAAGAAAAGGGACAGACCCTTTTCTAAAGAATGTAGTACGATTACTAGTAACTAAATAGATTATGCCTGAAGTTCTACTTCTCTTTATATAAGAAAAATTGCCAATAAAAGGGGTGAAGCGCTAAAAAACTCGAAGAAATAAAAAGAAAAGAAGAGTGAAAAGAGGCGAAAAAAAGATGTAAAGAATGGTTGGGATAAAATTAAAGGGAAATAGAAAAGTGAAGGAAATGGAAAATAGAAAGTTTATAAAAAGGAAAAAATATGGAGGAGAGAGTGAAATGACTTCATACTCGCAAAGCAACAGATTCTAGATTATAATATTAGCTATTTCCGATAAAAAAATTTAAAGTTTAAATGGTCACCTGAGCCGTCAATTATTGAAGTCGCATTTTAGTCGAATGAATGCTGAATGTTTTTTCTTATAAGTTGATAGACAGAACTTGAGCATTTAATTAATTTATACTTTGAGACAAAAATGAATGCAGAAATTTTATTTCGGTAAATTTGAAAGGCAAAAGAATCAGCAAAGTCACATGAAAAAATGTAATCGATCAAATTAAATAAAACCTTTTGATTTTTACATATTATATATCATTAATTTTTTTCTTGTTTGTTTTAGAGGCTATAAAATATTGAATTTAAATGAATGGCAAGAATATATTCGACCATTCGTTGCAATTTCAAGCAATACTTTCTTATCTTATGTTTTTATTCGTTTTTTAGTAAAAGTTATGCAGAATATGTAAAAAAACTAAAAGAATTTAATCAGACTAAATACAAAAAAGTCTCATTTAAAACTAATGCTCGTTGAAAGCTATAAAAACACAATGCAACAACAGATTTGCGATTCTGAAATGCAACATTAATTGCCAACAATGTTTTACCGACAAATACCATTCTTAGGTATTTTTAACGGTTTAAAATTATTTTCTAGCTCTGCAGTTTTTATAATAAAATTGTCCATAGCGTTGGCATTGAAAGTAGCATAGTTATAAATATTTGTGTGCGATGGTTTTCGTATTATTTTACAGTCTCCGTTAAAAATAAAGTTCTTTTAATAGCAAAATTAAAAAAAAAATAATAATTTTTATCGACATTTTCATAACACAGAATGATGCTTTTCAATACTCTTAGTTAAGTGACTGAAATCGCTAAATGAAATTCGGTCTACTACTTTTAAGGCGCAAATTATACTTGCTATTAGATCGATTACTTTTCAAGATGTGTTCCCTTCTCAACTTCGGGAAGTATTTATTTCATATTCATTACCAACAATTATTTCCAAAAAATAAAAAAAAAATATATATTTTTAAAATATATATTTATTATATATTTTTAAATCCTATCCCTCCATTAAATATTTAAAGAAATTGTATTTAAATGAACCATTTTATTTCTCATAGAACATTAAACGCAATCATTGCAACTTTACTACATAAACTATGCAATTAATTACATTATTCACTGTCTTGTTGATCAAACTGGTGCATCTCATACCATTAGGTTTTCTCCATACTTTCATTATACATTAAGCAGTGAAAGAGAGCCAATACGTTCTTTTAGTAGTTTATATTCTATCGATAACACAAACCGAAATAAAAGAAGTCCATATCTGTTTTTAAGTCTATAATCTTAAATATTTTGTTGTTGTTGCTATTTAAGCTGCTCTAAATAGTGTAACGAATTTTTGAATAGGGCAACGAATGGATCGAGCCATATGATCATCATTGAATAACAGATAAATAAAATAAATTCTAAAAAAGACTGGGAATGCATTGCTTAAATTGTATGCATTATTTTTGCAGTTTTAGTTGCAGTTTAAAAAATACAATAAAAAATAATTGAATTTGGTTTAGTGGCCGGCATGTTGAATTTTCAAGCAAAAGCTTAAGCCAAAATTCAATGAGCTGGTGCCTAGTAGCTGTGTGTATACATACGTTAAATTGTGTAGTTTTGTTAAAATGGTAAAAAAAGTTAAACTTAAATTGTATATTAAAAAGAAAAGATAATGCGTATAAAATTGAATTTTTTTAAGGGCTGCCAATAGTTTTTAAATATATAGTAAAGTGAATTTATATAATATTAAAATATTCGAGATGTGTGGCTTGTATAAACTGCCCCAAACACTTTGCTTTAGTGTTCTTATTTTACTTGTAATTGCCTAACATAATAATAACATTGTATAATATAACTGCAGTTAAGTTAAAGTATAAACATATTATTTATTTTCTTACGGGTTTTAGTAGTCGATGTCAACAACTGGTGAGTTGAACGATGGTCCCACAAATTTATTTTAATTATTGCGGCTATTTGTCAGTTGACTATTCAATACAGAACCCTATACCGTTTACTATATGAATAAATAAAAATTAAAAATCTATAAATATATTTTTTGAACTTTTTTATTAATGTATTTAATATACAGAAAAAAACTTAGAAACTATTAAAGGTTTATTTATTTTCTAAGTAAAATAGAATTAAGTTTATAATTAGCATAATTATAATTGGCAATTCCATTATAATCCTGCCTAAATGCAATGTGGCACCATATTACTGATATCACATATTAACCAAGCGCAAAGCGTGCAGTTAAACATATCCCTCCCTATTCACAGTTACCGTTACACCGTTTCTATTTTTAAGGAAGAAGATCCAATTATTCTTTCTGACCAAAATGCATACCAGATTGCCACTTGCAATGGATGCAAAGGTGACATGAATAATTTGAGGGTTTTCCATTGGCAAGGACTGAATATTCTGTTCATTTACATATATACCCAAATGAAAATGTGCCTCGTCGCTTATTATGATTTTTTCATGAAAATTAAATGGCATAGGCACAGTGGCGTAAATGGTCTTGTGGAGAAGTTCTTGTGTCAACTGAATCTTAAATGAGCAAAATTGTGTCCAAAATTGGTCTTTGAAGACCAGTCTCCTGAGCACGGCATCAAATTGATGTTTATGGATTCTTTTGAACACTTTTTTGAGCAGCAGTAAAGTTTTCAGCCGATATTGCAGTACGTTGTGGTCTATGCTTAGTGCCTATCACCTACAGACCCTCTTTCTTCACAATCATTCACTTGTGCTTTTTGTTAGTATGTTTTTCCTCCCAAAAATTTAACGTACCTTTCTCATCATCACATTAATCGACCATTGATTTTCATAAAATGTTTTAACGATTAAAACAAGATTAATATTTATCAAAATGGCGCCTTCCCCGTCACTAATTAAATAATTAATTTGTAATTAAATTAATAAGGGGATCAATTTAATGTTTATTTGAATTTCGATCTGAAAATAAATATAAATTTAAAAAGGGGAAATATTTTTTCTGTGTGTTTTAACACACTTTTACACATTGGCTTACAAAAGAAAGATTTTTGTTGAGTGGGTTCATAATTTAAACTAATTAATTAATTTAAATAATTTTTCAAATAAATATTAATATTTCTAATCTTTACAAATTCTTCTAATTTGAATTTGGATAATTAAATTTTGATACTAAGAATTCAGAAACAATTTTGTCATTAATTAATTTTTTCTGAGTGGATTTAATATGGTTACATACATACATAATTCACATTATATTTTAGATCCCGTTTTATTGAGCCATATTCTTAAATTATTCTCACAGGAGATGTAAGAGCAAATCTTGATAAATTTACACCTCTAACCTTTTTAACAATCGTATGATTTTGAGATATGTGTCTATAATTATGAAAGTTGTCTAAGACAAAATTTAAAATAAATGAATTTACCAGTTATTTTCATACCACATTATTTTAAACTAAATTTGTTCAATGTAATTTTTACGAAATTGTCAAAAATGAACTATTAGATAGTGGTTGTTGCATAATGTAAAAATATTTTTTTAATTTATTCAAATGCAATTCGTTAAATATCTCGAAACAAGAAATATATGACTTAGACCACTTTCATAATTATGGGCACATATGAAAATTAATTCAGTCTACAAGTAGTAAGCATAATAAATTTTTTTTTTTTATGTAACCCATGTACTTACATTTCGGTATATTGAAAATTATTAAGTCTATGCTGCACTATTTTTAAAAATTATTTAAGTCTAACTGAGAAAATAATTATTGTGATAAATCAGGTTAACATATTGTTTCCGCTCAAGATGAGAGTATGATATCCATTAAGAAAACTCAACAAGACCTATTTACGTAGAAGAAGTTTATGAATTCTTTAGTCGAATTAAAGGTTATTGAAGTCGGAGAATATATATATGACATCAGTTTGCCCACCTGTGATGAAATTCTGATTGGTTCAGTTCTACGAGAACCATGTTTACGAGAGGCATTATCAATTAAATACTAGTTTTTTAAGAACTTTTGGGTTAGGAGTATTTTTGCAATTCCTCTGTAGTTTGAATTTGAAAAGTGCAGTGATATATAACTCTCTTCAAATTTATGGAAATATGTTTTAAGGAAATAATAAACAAAGTTGTCAGTGGAGTTTATTATATAAATTAATATTAATAAATTCTTAATTAGTTAAAGCTGGGAGAAATCTTTAGTTTACCTATTAGCTAAGTCACTTCTCTAACGCTTTCCACATGGATAATTTTCAATGCAAGACAATATTTTACTATAAAAAACTAATTCATTCAATGTTTAAAACAAAAAATACATGCACCTATACAATTCAATTGGCAATCCTTTTTTGTTTATTTCCTAAGGCCACTTGATGTGTATTCCAATGATTTTTTTTAATATATTTTCTTGTACCCCAAATAAAAAGGAAAAAAGAGCGCGTCGTTTGTTCTTAGATTTTTATCCTTATTCCCATATTTAAATTTTACGCAGTTTAATGCACTCTGTTGTTTTCTTTTTGGCTTAAAAATCAGCTTTAAATTCAAGAATCTTTTCTGTGTTTTGCTACGCTAACATAAAATCCAACTTGTTCAAAGTGCATTGTTTATTCCCATTTATTTGATTTTTTTGTTGTTACTTTTTGTTACACAAGATTGTTGTTTAGTGATTCCTTTAGTTTAGTATGTTGTATATTACCAGCATTTTACCAAATATAGTTTTAACAGCCGATATCAAATAATGTGATTCTTGAGCAAAAATAAGTGCATTTTTGTTTGCTATACCTTTTCGTCTTTGCCCCCAACTGCAAACAGACTATCAAGGTGAAGCAGCCAACATACGAGTATAATAATCTTCCGTTCACATGTGTGGCCATCGCTTGGACTACAAGTTGCAAGTTGTATTTTTTTACTTATTTACATTTTTGTTATATTTTTTTTTCCTAACGATAAGTTTTTTTCGATGTGACTGCATTTTCCAGACCATGTTTTAAATATGTTCCTACGTCCCTAATTGAACATTTTAACCATAAAAAGATTCATCATCTAACAAGTGAAATTAGATGTGCGTGAACTATTTAAATAAAAAAAATAAATAAACAAACTACATAAAGGCCAAATATAAAAGTCCACTTAGATGATAAATGAGGATTAAGAGGGACAAAATGCTTATTATAAAATGGAAATCAACGGCATATGTTAAACATTAATCCTAAATCCTTAACAGGCAGAAGTTAAGTTGTTGTTTGGAAGTTGAAGTTGGGTCATTGTTTTCAAATAATAAATGGAGTTGTTGTAAATAAAAAACCTATTATAGTAGATAATCTTTTTTTTTTTTGTACGAATTAAAATTTAGATATTATAACTAGAATTGCATATACGTATTTAGGAATCTATAAGAAAATGCAAAAGACGGGTCTTTTAAGAGGACACCAACGAATTTGTATTCCAAACAGTTTTTAAAATCTGATTTAACATTGATTTTAAGGTAGGTGCAACATGCAGTTGAATTCTAGGTCATTCTTTAACTTCTTTACGTTTTTAATGAATCTTTGATTTGACAAGACAGTCAAATTTTATTCTTGCGAGATGCTCCACCACTTTATAAGTAAAAATCTTTTTTATTTCCTTGGAATTAAAATCCAAATTATTGATTGTTTAGCTGTAGCAATACAAAACAGCAACTGTAAGGTCTTTGACTATACCAATGTCGTAACTTCATATAGAGAAGGCTTCTAAAAGATGCCCAATCTAACAATAGGATTAGCGAATTAAAGTTCTTAAAAAATAAAAAAAATGAAAAATTTTAGTACTACATAAAATGGCTTCGGCTCTTAACAGGTTAAGCATTTTTAAATCATTTTAGAATTTCCTAAAAGATCCCCCCGTAACTCGAATAAAATGGACGACCACCAATTGTTTCACTTGATGTTTTTCTCTTATTTTTTAATTCTATATCGCCCCACATACTTATTTTTTTGGTTGGAGTTACTTTATTGTTCCAAATAACATGAAAAAATTAGAGGTAGGCGTAGTGTTTTGCCTGCTGCCTCGAAAGGAAAGGACCGATCATGCTCTTTCGACACTACATCCGATCGATCGACATATTTTTTTTTTTGCCTCGGCAAGCTTGATTTCAACACTAACACGGACGGACAGACAGACATCACTCAATAGACTTCGTTATGCATAAGGAATCAGAATATATATACGTTATGGGGTCGGAAATTGATATTTTGGAAATTACACACGGAATGACAAACTTATATACCCCTTTTCCACTTTTTTTGTTGAAGTTTATAAAAATCAATATATACAACAAATCAGAAGCACTTCTTTCTTTAAGTTCACAATATAAATTGTAATGCTTAGATTTCATGGCCGTATTCGTAGTAATCTCAGACTTTATTACATTTTGCTTGTTAGAATTTTTCTGTAACAAGTGTCCCCCTGGGGCACATTGTTTTCAAAATATTGCAACAGAAGAAATCAGCATCTCCCTTCGACCATCATATAAACATCAATTATGCATCAGAATTTCAACATTAAGATACTTTTGCATTAATTCAAAGAATCCACTTGAAAATTTATGAATTTATAGCCTTCATACATTCAAACTCTTATACGAGTAGAAGTACTTAAGAAATTCAAGTAACTGTAAAATATTTCATTTGACAAAAATTTTAAATAAAAAAGAAACTGTTCAGAAAGTCAACAAAAAATGCAAATGTCACGTTCATAGACTTTTTCAAATTTTGTGCGATGGTTTCTGTTATTGGAAATTCATAAATGTTGCATACAAAAATGTGTATAAAATCTTGTTAAAAATTAGCTCAAGGCTATAAAATACAACACAATTTCAATAAAAAGTCAATAATTCTTGAGATTTGAGCAATAAAACAAATGTTCAGTGAAATGTTAATAAAATTCTAATTGTCTATGAAATTAAATAAGAAAAAATCTGAATTGCGTCGTATAAAGGCATCTTAAACAAATTTATTGCTGAATATAAAAAATGCCTTATAGAATATTTTCTTCCAAATTTTAGTTTGCACAAGTTTTATATCGTTTTTTCAAACTCACTTCCTTACCCATTTATTTTGAAGTTAAATTATCCCACCAAGAAATAAAGCAAAAACACAATATTTTCACAGGAAAAAAGTATAAATGTGCTTCAAAATGTTGTAAAGTGAATAAGATATTTATAATTAACTTCACTTTTGTGTCAAAAGTTCTTCCTCATTGTTTGTTAGAACTCTCTTGGGAAAAAGTATTTTTCAGGCAGGCAGATGCAAAACATCTTCCTTTTTATTTCAAATACTAAAGTTTTGACTTTGATAGACTAAATTCTGCCATGGAGAGTCAAAATCTTGTTTTCGGCTTGTTATGTGTTACGAATTCATCAAATTGTACACACAAAATATTTTTGTTCAAACGTCAGCAAGTTAAATATGAAAAAGAGGTGTTTAATAAATTATACGTCTAAGTAACGCAAACCTTGACCATTTGATAGATATCTGACTGTTATAACGTAAAAGCAGGCTTCGTGAAGCCCTAACAAATCACACGGAAAGCCCTTTCTACTACGACCATTATAGATATTTTTCTCAATTCTGTTTTATAAATGACGGTACTGTAATGTCGAACTCTGCTCTATGTCTGTTAGAAAAGCACTGTAACATAAACTTAGGGAATAGAAGTTCAAATAGAAATACTGGGTCAATCTTTTGAATAATCTAGGGATAAAAGTAAATTTGTTTATATGATGGAAGGTGATCTGCGTTATTCAAGCAATGAATCTATAACCAATACAAAACTAGTAGAAAGGGATTAGCTGTATGTTAACTTCGTTAGCACTTGGTCCAAACAGCTAAAATGTTATCAAACAAATAGAATTTTCGTTTTGTGAACTGTTTTTGAGAAAGGTCGAAGAGGCGGCGCTTTAAATTTACACAGATCCTTAGTTTACGTGCTGCTGAAAGGGATCTGAAATTAAGTGCTAGAAACTACCTTAACCTCAAAATTTGCAAAGATGGGTTACTACTAATCGAAAGTAAAGAATCTTTTAAATAGTAATTTTTTAATGTATAGATATACAATGCAACACCGCTTCTTACATAAGCTATTGCAAAGTAAGTATGTCACTTTAATATTAAATTTTGGATATTATAAGATATATTGCATTTGTCTTAAATTAAGGCCATTTATATCTAATGAGCTCTTTAAAATGAGTAGTGTTTTCAACCTGCATTAAAGCAAACGAAATTTTCTGATTTTTAAATCCAACTTCATGCCTCTTATTCTAAATGTTACAATTTATGGAACTTACAGTAAGCTGAGTTGACCACGTGTCAAATTTAAACCTAAATAAACGTCTTTGACAACCCGAATTTCAGTCAAAACTGCATACAGATCTCTGATCTTCAAAATTCCTTCGAATAAAACCATCCACGCAAAAACTTGACAAAAGAAAATTAAAAATTTTGTATTTTTATTCTCGTAACTTTAATGCTCCAATACATTTTCTCTCTCTTAATGTTTTTGTGTTGTATTGTTCCCACAGAAAACACAACTAAAGTCGTTTTGGGCAAGTGTTCTGCAACATTTTTAAACTTAAAACTGTTGCCAAAATCAGCGAATATAGACTTTATTTGTTAAGATTTTAACGTACAAAATACTAATTTTTGGAGTTACAATGAAGTGCACTACTACGCGTTTGAATGTAAGAAATAAAGTAAAAGCAGTATCATAAATTTTTTATTACCCTACTTTAGCAGTTATTGCTTGTAGTCCCAGATTTACATACACTAATAAACAACACTTTCTGTATAAGTATGTTAAATCTAAACACAAACTGGGTTTGACCAGTTGATGAAATTGTGTAAGTATATACAAATGTTCAAAAGTAAGAAGCTATTTTAGAAAGACCAAACAATTTTATAATATAAAATTTTTGAATAACTATGACATTTTAATAAACCTTGTTACAAAACAGTGAAATAAATATTTTAAAGCATTTTTTTATGAATGAAATCCTGAAAAATTTTATGTATGAATTGTAAAATTTCTGATAAGTCATTGTGTGTGACTATTAATTCGTAAAACTAATAAAAAAAAAGATTTAAGTAGAAAACAATAAAAAGCTTGAATGTTAAAAATGTTCAACCAGCTTTTTGTGGAAAGAAAAGAAAAATTAAACGATTACTTTGATTACAAAGTAACTTGTGTTTTTGGGGCATAAAACTGTAGGAGGCCAGTTTCTACTTGTAATTTTATGAGTCTGAGTGTTATGAGAAGCAGGTACTTTTTTATGGAACTAATAAAACGCTTTAGTTTTTTTTATTACCATTTTTTGTACTTTTTCTGTATTTTTTAACAAATTTATTGAAAAATATGTGAAAAAAACTCCTACAGAAATATTTTCAGACTGTTTGTTCCATTTTAGTTTGATTTTTTTTATAATTAAAATCCGCTGTTAGATCTATGTGGGAAACATAATTTTTTGAAACATATGAACCGTTTATAAAATGCTGTTGAAATTATTAATTATTTTGCTAATATTTTTTACTTGCATTATCTTATCAAACAGTCACGACTCGTATACAGCTATTATATTGTAGTGTTTTAAAACTTTAAACATTCCCTGAAAAATTACTTAAATTATAAAAAATGCTGCAGAATAGAAAACAATCGAACACTGAACAGCACCGTTTGTTAGCTGATATGTTTGCTTTATGTTTAAATATTTAGATGTTTTAAGCAGTAATTACTTACAAAAGACTCATGCTGAAGATTTTTGGTCTCCGGCCCGTTAATCTCGCCACCGGGGTAGAATACACATTTATTTACTATTACTAAAATTTATGTGAGTAACTTATACATCCTTCATTCGTACAAACGGGAAATGTTAAAGCAAAGCGTTACATATTTGGGTGCCTTCTTTATCCACTTACATTCCTCGGTGGTGCGGCGGTACTACTTTAGGCTCAACATCAAGTGCAGCTCCATTTAAGCGGTTTATTTATTTCTATTCTTTGACTCCCTTTTGTGCCACAGTGTGCTCCGTTATTATCAGCCTTAATTGAGAGCGAGGTCATCAATAGCCTTCATAACTGTATGCTAATGTGTGACATTTTCACACTCCGTGATGGACATTCAAACACGATTTACTCAAAAGGCTGTGTGGCTTGATTTTGTTCCTAGTGGTGTCACAACCTATTCATCTACTGGTCCTTCTGGCCTTCCCTTTCCCACCACTGCTTCTTGCGATTTTCATCAAGTATGTACTGTTGGAATTGATTTTTTTACGAGACGATATCAGCTGTAATTATCTGACCATTGATTATTTGTTCCATTGCTAAGGATCTGTTCTTAAAAAAACTTACAAGGGCATCGAGATAAAGCGTCAATCTTACTTTAATTGAACTAACCAATCGTATAACACTTGAAAATATTTAGACACTGGAAATGAAAATTGAACTTACTTTGGAAGAAAAAAAAATTTAGTAGAATTTGTTGTTAATTTTAAATTGCTTTCCAGCTTCGGGGATAAGAAAGTCTTTAAAAAAACAAAAACAACACTTGAAAATTTTCAGTTACTTATTTGAGCTTGAGTTTTATAATCATAAAATTATGGCGCCTATTTTGCTTAACACAATAATTAACACAATTTATATCATAACTACATAAACTACTTAATTTTTCAAGTTTGCATATGGATGCAGTGAAGTATTTATTTAAGAAATTCAGGTTCTACGTTGTGGTTTTAAAGAACTGTGATTAGTTTCCCACATTATATTTACTCTCATGAAGAACTTATATTTGTTAGTACACTGTTAATTGCAAATCTTGTGGGCGCCTTCTTTAGTCGTGCCTTTGAGTTTTACCTTTAGTTGAATGTAGAAAAGTTAGGAAAAATATTCCCAATGGTTTTTATGAGTAATTGGTTTTCAAGAGTATGTGTGTACAACATCAGCAAGAAACAAAATAAAAAACATAATTGCCGTATTCACAAGCTCTGCTAAGGTGTAGGTAGTATTGCATACTACCTTTTGTTTACTTCTTTGTGAACAACCATTGTATCAGTGTGCCATTCTACATTGTACTTCATACGTCAAAAACTAAATAAGAAGAAGAAAAGTGCTATTCATCATTTGTTATTTAAAAGCCAAATGGGGGAGAAAACAGAAAAAAGTAAATTAATAAATTTTTTGTGTGATAAATATAGTTTCGATATATTAATGGTTGACTCAAGTAAGTTATAACCGTTTTCCTTATTTTGTTTACATATTTTAAATGAAAAAAATTAATACAGGCGATGAAGAAGATGAGGATGAAATTCAAGACATTTTTAGGATGAATCTAATGAACCTGCTCTCCAGTCGCAGAAGTTTACATTTAGGGCTACCAAAATCATCATTTTGGCATAATCGAGTTTTAAGATATTTTGATGAAAACAGATTTCTTCATATGATACGACTACGGCCAGAGGAATTTGCCTATATATATTCAACCTTATAAAAAATGACGATGTTTTTGACACAATCGGCGAAAGGCTCCAACTACCCATTGACTTGCAGCTTAAAATTGTACTTTACTGCTTGAGATCTTCAGGAAATGGTGCTTGTGTTCGTAAGGTAGCATCTCTTTTTGGTATAGGTGATGGCGGTACCATACAAAATATTAGAAATCGAGTCATTAAAGCAATATTAAATCTTAAAGAACAATATACCCACTAGTACTATATACAACAGAAATTACTTATTCCACTTTCTAATAAATCAGTCAAATCAATAAATTAAATAAATAAAACTAATAAAAATATCTTTTAATTCAATTTAATTTAATATAATTCACACATGAACACAAAAATAATAATTCATTTAAACATAAAACATTTAAACAAATACAACGTTTGAAAAACATATGAAAAAAAGTACTGAGTGTTGTATCGCATGTTTGCATTAAAATTACCAACAACGCAGCTAGCACCGTTGTATTTTGTTAGCACTTAGCACGTACTAGGGGGCTTGTGAATAGGGCAAATATATTTATCTAAAAGCGTTGTTAAACTTACAACTTGTAAAACTACTTGTGCTGTTGCTTTTCTTACATAAGATTGTTTATGTTATTATTAAAATTGTGAGTATCAAGTAAATGCAAATCATACTTGGAACACAAAGTTTTATTGATCGAGCTTATAAAAGTCACATATTTTAATCGATTTTCTTAATATCAGTGAGCAATTCAGTTCTGATAAAGTAATATGTGGACATTCAAAAATGTATATTTAATTTTTGTGATATAAATTGTATTTCTAGAAATATTATCTAAAAATATTAATTAACGTAAAAATATGGATGCATTATGTGCATTTAAGCTATTGCATGTCAGTTGCATATGTACTGTACAGTGACCATATAGTCATTAAATTTTTACAAAAATTGTTTATCGTGAACGTAGAACTATAATTTGTTCGCCGCAACTATGCATTGATACACAGATTATAACATGATTATTGTGACCATGTAAAACCATGTATTTTCTCCGCGTGTAAGCTATAGCGAAACTATAAACAAATTACAATCTCTTTGTATTTGTAAAAACTGCTGAGGAGTTTTTTACTTTCACGACTTCACGTTGTGTTTTGTATGAATAGAACAAGAAGAAAAGTTAGATATAATATTGAGCATTCGCGTTTGCTACAATTGTGTGCTTTTACTTGTTTGTTTAATCCAAGAGTATAAGTTCAAATCCCAACAGTATAAAAAAGAATGTTGTATAGTATCAGCGGTGGATAAGTTATTTAAAAAGCGTATAAATAGAAACCAGGCGTAGAAACTATTGTTGTGCAGCCGTGCACTGATGGCGAAAACTGTTCGACAGAATAAAATAAAAAATAGTTGTTATGAAGCCACTTTCAATGAGTTTGTGAAGGCCCGTTTACAGAATTTCAATTGTGCAAAGGTATGAATTATTTTATTGTCAAACCTGTTCTTACAAAATGAGATGTATCAATGGGGTCTTTGAGCCTTCTTTTTTGCGGACTTTGATAAGCAAAATTGGTAGATGAATGTACACACTTAATTGTCATCAAAAGCATCAGATGGTGACACTCCTTCTTAAACTCCTTATTTATCTATACATATAATAAAACTGTAACGAGGCCATTTCTGTACATGGAATATTTTTTTTTAATTTTGATATTAGTGTAGGTAATAATCGATATGGAATACAAAACACGTATTTTTGGAATTGTTGTCTGCCGGCTGTCCTTCTGTCGTCTATCTTTGTTCGCATTACATAAAAACTACTGGATAGATTTTAACAAAAGTTTGTAAGGAGGTCCCTTAGAACAGTGATACAATTTCGAAAGCATCCAATTTTACTGGTATAATGATACTAAAAGAGTCGTATGCAGATTTTATTTTTGTAAATAGAAATTTTTTAACACTGTCTACAGAACTCTGGGATAAATATTTAAAAATACATTTAACTAAATTTGAATTTTAACAAAATAATGATAATTATCATAATGATTTAAATTATATGCATTGACTAAAAATATTTCTTTAATGACGACGCTTGCAAAATTAAATTCTTTATGTCATTTTAAGAGAATCTATCTAATACAGCTGCTCCTTCGAATATCTTTTTATTAGTTTTTGTTTTTGAGTTTTGAATTAATGCAAATAATTCACCAGAGATGGTTATGTTCTATATAGAAAATCGATTGCTTTTAAGTATATAATAAGAGAAAGGCCATGCTTATCCTATGCCTTTTTTTTATTCTCATGATACATACACAATCTTTGAGTTGCTATTATGACACTCTTTCAAGATAAAAATTAAAACTGTGAATGATATTTAAGATTTAAACCAAGAATTTCCTTTTCTAGAATATAAACATATATATAATAAACATACATATGTGTTTACATTTTATTTATTATGCACACACATATACATATTTTTTATATAAAAATATACACTAGAATATTTTTCATATTCCTACAAACCGTATGTTGCTCAAATTTATTACTGACAAATTGTTGTTGTTTTTCTGCTTTTTAAATTGAATACGTGATCATGCTACTGCTGTTAACTACATCAGCTATATAAAAAGCCAAAGCGAAGTCAAAGTGTTAACACGTTAATGCTGCTTAAACAAAACAAGTTAACTTCTTCAAACATTATGTTTATAATATTAAATGTATTTATGATTTGTTATGATATAAACAAACATAAATATTTGGTATGATTTATTTCATCTTTTACAGAAAAAATGTGTTTGAAAATCTTGTCGTTATAAATGTGTCTTTAAAGAATAACTCGCGTATTTAACAAAAATTACATATGATGTCATTATGTAAATGTATTTTATTCTTATATAGAAATGCACTCGTTCTATTATTAATGTTTTACTTCAGTGACTACAGCAACAACAAAGAGAAGATGAAAACAAAAAAAAAATAAATAACCTAAAATAAATTAATTATTGAAAGTAACGAAACTCTTAGCATACAAAAAGACTCTTTAAAATTGAGTAATAAATGAAACAAAATAAATGAAACAAAACAACTCCCATTTCAAACAATGCATGTTTAACTGTAAAAAAAGATCATTATTGCGTTATTTAAAAAATAAAATTTTCCAATTACTAAATAAGGTTGTCTTTATAAGACACGTGATGGTTTTATACTTTAATGGACAAGAAGTTGCATTTTAGGACTAGTAAGCGGTGAATTTTTGTGCAGACTTCATGACGCAGTAGCGGAAGAGAAAATGGAGTACTTCCCTTTATCCAACCAAGTAACATACTATCAGAGGAAAATCCACACAAATCCCGTTTTGTCACATAAGTAAATTAGTTTTAAGGGATCGAAGCCACTTAACAGACACTAAAAGTTATTTTCAGGATAAATTGATACTACAATAGAAAAGAAAGGATTTGGTAAATGCCTATGGTGACAAAATTAAATAGCACAACCCATTTAGAACCTTAAAGTGCGTAAATGACTGTAGATATTTACAAGACTCTGTCATAACTAGCTATACTTAGGAGATTGATATTTCTTAGAGCGATTACAAGGTCTCTGTAAAAAGTATTATTCCTATATGTATTTCCTGAGCTATAAAAGTATTTACTTTTAACCAAAATGTTCACCTTCTGAATTGGCTATTATACTGATAAATAAATTTTAAGATCTATACATGCACGTTCAATATAGAATATACATATGTACATTAGGGGTATAACCAATTTTTGGCATAGTACCATTAGGTCAACCATGGCATAGTAATCTTTTGTGATTTTCCAAAATTTCGTCGCGGTTAGTGTGTGAACTTTTTGACCTTAGCGAAAAAATAAATACATAAATATGTTCCCTTATAATTTTTTATGCTCTATCGGACTGTGCTATGCCAATTTTTTATTTTAAAAAATTGTTAATAAGATATATCCCTAATGTACATAAGAGTGAAGATCATAGTAAAAGTGACAAACTCACATACTAAGGTATAAATCCTTAGAATTAACCATGCCCATTACGACACTAACATGTTTCCGGCTTATATATAAAGAGAATTGAAAGCTCATTGATTTGGATATAAAATGAGGAAGCAGCATTACCACTACATCGAAAAGAGACCAAAATTTTACAAACAATTGGCTTAATGCAACAACAAGAGGAAAATTACTCTCAGCAAGAGTGAAGCTTAATATTTAATAAATTTTTTACAATTGTTTAAGCTTAAGAAATACTTTAAAAAAAATTCTTAACGCCATCATAAATACCAAAACACATCACCTGCTGGAGCAATAAAACTCGTGTTGTCCTATTCAAATAAACAAAAGTGTTTGTCAAATTTGAAGAGAAAATATCTTTCCGTTTTATTGCTGTTATGTGTTTGTATATAAATAATTGTAGGCTTGGTTTAAATTCTGTTCATGTAAAATATAAAAATATTCTTATAACGCCCTGTTGCTCTCTATCATTACACCTGATGCGATGTTCATTGCGGTGGTTAATAAATATAATATGCCTTTATTGATGTTGCTTTTATTGCTATTCAGAGCATTCTGCCTATATATAATTTTATTAAGCTGTTTTTATTTGCATTTTATTTTAAAACCAGAATTTAATCCCCCAGAAATTGGGTTAAAAGCTTACTGAATACGTATGAACAGTAAACAATATTTTATCCATTTGCACACAACTCACTACGCATTAAAAAATTAGTTTGTGGTTTATAAAGCTATTTGTTTGGAAATAAAATTTAAATATAATTATTAGTATTTATTAAAAATAAGTAAAAATATACATGAGAAATACAATAATGTTTTTAATTTATTTCTCACAAACTTAATTACTGTTAGACAAGGAGAGTTATTTTATTTAGTTTTACTTATTTTTATATTTTTAAATGTGTTAAAAATTTAAGGAATATTTTGTAAAGTGTTTTTGAAATAGTTTGTCTTTAACAATAATTGTTGTAGTAATAAATAGTTGGATTTATGTGGGTATTAACTTGTTTGTTTTGATACAAGTCCTATTTTGTTTAGGTGTTTTGGCTTCATATTTCTATCAATGAAAAGGTGTTCTATAGGAAATTTGTTTCATATTCGTAGATTATAAAGATTCAAGAAAGAATCAAAATTTTCACCCCTCCAAATTTACATTATTTATTTAAAACAAAAATAGTTTTTTCAAAATATCAAGATGATTGTTTGGAATTGCAAAGTATCAGGTTTCAGACTGGCAAATAAAAAAAAAACTATTTTTTTGTCTAACCTAAATCAAGCGTTTCCACTTGAAAAGCAAACAAAAAACAGAATCGACACAAATTAGTTGCAAATTTTTGATACAATATAATCAACTTGAGTAACTAATATTATTAGCATAATGAATTTAACTTTAGTTGTTTTTAACCACAGATCCCGCTGGAAAGGTATACTACTTTGATTTTCCGCGATTTTGGTAAACATTACCTTTTACTCGTTCTGTGAGCTGGATCTCAACAGCAGAAATTGTTAAATAAGTGTTTGCCAGTAAAAGCTCAATTTTGCATGCATAATAACAGGTGAATGCTTTAACTTGTGAGCAAAAGACCAAAATTTGTAAAAATAGAAGGATTAGTCTGGAAATGGAAAATAAAAAATTATACTGTTTTGAATCCGAGGTTATACATTTTCTTGGAAAAAACGATAAAACAACTAGTGGTACTCTAACCAACGATCAAAAATGCGTTTGTTTTTAAGGTATTGCGCCGATCAGGTATTCCAAAATTGTATTGCTGAAGACATCGGGATTCATCGGTCAATAGTTTCCAGAATGATCTTCCAGAACGATCTGTTCTGGAAGATCATTTGCCATTGGTGTTTTAAACAACACGCGAATGTAATACTGGTTGATTGGTCTTATCGACTTCACTTCGTATTTCCAGTTTTGTTTTCCTTTCCTTCGAAGCAGATTCTAATGTGCTCAATAAACTAGATTTAAAGCTGTCTTTAATACAGCCAAGTGAAAGACTATCTGCAAATAAAAGAAAAAGAGAACGAGTGAAATATAAAAAAATATTTTTCTGTTCCCGGTTTAATTATTGTCACATTTATTTTTGACTCTACCTCTATTTTTTCGTTAATTTAATTGTTTCGATTACTTCCTTTTATCTAATAATAATTTTTTTTCTTGAAATCTGTTACTAGAAAAATGGACAAACGTACATTTGTATCTAGATTAGAAGTATAATTGCTCTTCCCTGATCTTGACTTTTAAAATTGTATTATGTATTAATTTTAATATTCTATTTAAAATAGTTCCCAGCATAATTTAAGTGAACAAATCAAAGAAAAAAGTGAAAAATTTCGAGAAAACAGTGCAAACACATCCATCAAATTTCATTAACATATCTTAAGTGGTTCATGAGATACTGAATTTTGCGCAAAATAAATCGTTTTCAAACCTCTGTGCAGTGTAATTGAAATTACAATTACCCCTATTATGAATATCTTTTTCCTTTTTCGCAATCGCGAATAATTCACGTGAACAATTTTTCATGTAAACAAAAACTTTCCTTTTCCTATTTGATTTTTTGTTTTCTCGAAATTTTTCACTTTCCAGGACTTTGGTTGCTCAGCGCTTACGATTATTAAGTTTTATGTTCAACTAAGCGCAAATTGTATTCTATTTTAATCTAAAAACATACCTGAGTAAGTTTAAATTTGGCAAATTAATTGTGGCTTCTAAATAACATTCGATTTTCGTTAAATATTCTGTTACAGTTTATACTCGTACATACGAGGAGTTGAGGAGTTTTCTTTAAGCAACAAAAAATTTATTTTACAGTAAATATTGTATTGTTTTCCATCTGAATTCTGATTTTTTTGCAGTAAATCACTTACATTGCTCCTCAATCATTACTTCCATTTATATATAAAAATGAAAATCATGAAAATAAATGGTTTTATTCATTCATTTAATTCATTTATTCATAAAATATATATTCAGAATCCAAACAAAATCTCCTTGAACATTGGGGAACAATGCAACACTTGGGGCGTCTACGCTTCGCGCAACATTTGCGACAATAATTAGCAAAAACTTTTGTGCCCCCCACATTAAGATTTTCATCATGAATTAAACACTTTATAATTATTTTTTATTTACTCGAAGATTTTGTTTAATTTTTTATTTTATTTTTTTTTCCAGACGACATATGTTTTATATCGCCTTAGTTGTCAACGCTATTAAAATAATACGAATTTTTTCTCTTTAAATTTTATTTGTTTTCGTCTTTGCACCAAGAAAACATAAAACACCCGTAGATTATTTAACAAAGAGAAATACAATTAAAATAAAACATTTTTCTTAAAATTGAATCCTGTTAATTTATTAAAAAAAAAATTGCAAAAAATATATTAACCCAGCCAACATTTTGTTATAGGAACATAAACAGTTTTGTTTGGCAACTATAGGCTGTGAGTAACGCAGTGGTTAGAACAAGTAAGATTGACTATGAAATACCAGGACATTAAACATTTTAACTCTCTCGTATGTGTCAAAATCTCTTATTAACTGATTTAAAAAAAGAAGCAGGTTGTCAATTGCTCGTAATGTTTTTTTTTGTGCCTGCAGAACTGAGTCTTTCTTAAACCGAATTTTAAAATTATTTTTTTTTTTTTTTTTTTGAAAGGTAATGTTTGTAGATAAATCACGTTTTAAAACAGCTCATGTTTTTACAAATATACAACACCCCAATAGCAAAAAATAATACAAAAATAAATCTAAATATTAAAGGGTGAGGTAAATTGACATATATGGGCCTATATTTTGAACAGTTTAAGACAAACTTTTTAAAATTTAATCAGAATTACCATTACAATATCTGGTATAGTAAGAATTAAAAATGTTTAATAATATAAATTAAAGGACATTGCAATAGTTGAAAAAAATTGATCTATATGATCAAATGGGTGAGCCGTTTTAAATAGACGGTCGATATATAAACAGCACTTGCTACAAGAGTATAAAATTTGAATTTGGAAATTAAAGCGTGTCCCTATAATTGATTTGTCTATTTTGAAGTCAATTGGTTTTAATAGCAGTGTACTGGAGAAGCGAAAAAATTTACCTTCTCTTGTCAAAAAGTTAAAAAACTACTTAAAATTACTCAAATCAAGAAAGTAAAGAAAAATAGGAAGTCAAAATTACTGGTCCAACACTAAAATATCTTTACATTTATTTTTTAATGAGGAATTTTTTTAGTACAAATTGATACCAACTTGGGTGCCTGACTACAACACAACTTTAGAAAAATACTGCACTTTGTTCTTATTTCCATTGGCTCTTTTTATCATTTTTGTAGGTTTTTTTTTGTTTTTGCTGATTTTAATTTTGTGCTGTGTTAATGTTGGTATTGCTTTATTAAATAAATTAAAAAAAAAAAACATAACAAACATTAAAATGAGACGTATGTACGAGAACATGCTCTGACATTAACAAATTGCGAATTTATTTCAAGTTGTCATTTCATTTGCGACACAATGTATTAAACGATGCTTGGCTAAACTGACAGAAATCACACTTTTTAGCGACAGTTCCAAAAAAAACTTGTTTTTGTTTTAATTTTTTTTTCTTTTTTTTTTTAGCTACTTTTAAATTTATTAAAATGAAATGTTTTAAATCAAGATAATTTAGATTGACAGGGAAAAGAAAAAAATATATTAATTGGAGTCAAATTGTTAATATTTTTAAGAGTCTACTTTTAAGTTAAAAGTAGACTCTTAAATGTTTTAAAACTTTTTATTAAAAAAACTGTGAAATTTTTTCGGAAATCGAAAAGATTGTAACTTTCTTTTGGCTTCAGATATCTGTTTTAAAACTTTTATTCTTCCACCATACATATAGCATGCAAAGCTACTAATATTTTTTTTTTTTATAATAAAATATATTTTTAAAGTTTAGTTTAAATTTGTTATGTCTTAATCCAAAATAAACACATTTCTTACAAGTGTCAACAACAAATCACATATTTTCCATGACAAATTCATATGACTTTAATCCTAAATTCATCATTTTAACGGAAACGCCTGAAAGAACCTTAAGTGGTTGCAAATGAAATTAGTAACACCTTTTATTATTTTTAATGCTGTGGCGACATCAAACATAATTGAAAGCAAAAAAGCCTACCACTTAAAATTTTTAGATATAAGTGGCTTATAAAATTTTGTATAAGCAACGAAACGAAAAATAACGAGTGCTTCTTCTTGTAGAAAATAATTAACCGTGAAATTGAAAATTAAAAAGAAAACAAAAATACACATACATACATACTACTGCCTGAAATTAAGTGTGGATTTTTATAAGTAGACGTAACATAAGATGACAAATATACATTTTTTTTGTACAATAACATTAATGCAAAATAAAAGGCACTGCTTAAATAACGCATTAGTAGAGTTAAAGAGAAAAGACTTGCTTTCGAACAGCACAACACGTAATTCTCGGAACATCTTATGTAAATTTTGCATATAAAAATCTAAATTTCTACACCCAGCTTTAAATATCAATGCATTACCGTTCTTCAACTTTATGGCATGGACCCTTTACTTTAAATAACCTCATCCAAAAAAAAAAAAAAAAAGAAGCGAAATACTGAATAATCACTGGATCTAAGTCGCCAGTGCTCAAAAACATGTTGCCAGGAGTTATATAATTTAATAATCTAATTCTATCAACGGTTAATTGGAATGTTCCTCCTCCTCCAAAAAAGAAATGTCCATATTGCTTAGATTAAATTTCTAGAAAAGTGAAATGAAAACGCGTTCTTGCAGAGTATGCTTTTTGTTTTAAATTGTTCCAAACTTTAAGTTGTCAAAAGATAATAATTACCCTTATTTTGCTATACAAATAACAGCAAATTGAATTTTTTCGTCAATTTTAAGACACCCATTATAAATAAACAAAATTCTCGACACTCATTTTAATATCCTCTTTTGAGAATATTTGGTTTACCACTTAAGGAAAAATTAAATGCTTTAGGGTCAAGAAAAATTTTAACGAATTGAAAACAAATTTCCATAAAACTCATAGCCCACAAGAAAAAACAAGATAACTTTTATGTTTATGAATTTATTACGTATAGTTTTCTAAAAGTATTTTTTTCGAAAGTGTGCAAAATGGGACAGAGCATTGACTAAAAAATTGAAATTGTTGTTATCAACGTCATAGCATGGTATGTAACTTTTGAGAACATACAAACGAAATTTTTTTTAAAAAGCGAAAAGTATTTAAATTTTATTTATAACAATTATTTCCATAGTATACTTTTTAAAGACATATTAACGCAGGTGTTTAATATGAGAAAATAAGTGATATTTTCACAAAAAGTTTGGATGCGTTTGGCACAAAAAAACAACAAAATCTTTTTTTTTAAGTTAACTTTTTCATCTTTTGTCAGCGTACTGGATCTAAAGATAAATAAATTAAGGATAAAAGAAATTTCATCTAATTTAACTGTGAAATAGGGATGACACACCGAAAGTCCTAATTGTTGCTTTTCCTATCTAAGGATAACAGTAATAAACCTTTAAAGCTGTAAGAGTCAAGCGTAAAGTTAAGCGCATGGTGCACAATTAAAGTGAACTTTTAAAATCGTAATATTCTTTCTACCAAATTCTGATTATGTGATTGTTAATTTAATAAGAAAGAACTATAAATTGAATACTTAAAATTAAATACTTTAAGATTTGTGTTATGAAAATAAATTTATAATTTCATAATACTGTGCCTCTGTTCTGTACTAAAGTGAAAATTTCGCACATAAAAATAAATATATTGCTTTACAAAATGTTTTAGATTATAAATATATGTATCTTGATTAAGTTTTAAAAAAAATTAATTTTTGGATATATTAAGTTCTTTTTCTAACAACTTTAAAGTCAATTCACTTTATTTTACGATACAAATGTTAATCACAGTATTAACAAAAAACGCGTCTAATCTAAAAAATTATGTTTAAATGTCCTAGCATGATGACCTCTATTTATTTCACTTCCGCAGTTACCTGTTTTAGTTTGTTGGTGTCTTGCTCGTTGTTGTTGTTTGTTCGTTTAAATTTTCGGCTGTTAAAAATTAACATTTTATGTTTTATTAGTACTGCATTCAATAAACATTTTACTTTAGTATTTTGCTCCTCCAGAAAATGTTGTTGTCACAGCCGCTTTAGGTGAGTTTTAATCACTCAGTAACACAAACATAACTTTTTATGATTTTTTTTTATTCGAATTGTTGCTCCACAGAAATAACTCAATAAACATCAAACGTTGCGACAGGAGCTCACTACTACTCTTTAACTTTGATTATGCCACGCCGATTGCTGTGTGTTGTGCGCTTTTTCGTTTTTGGCATTTGCAGCACTTTGCTATAAATGTCAAACTGTTTAAGTTATGA
Source organism: Gymnosoma rotundatum (assembly GCA_916610165.2). NCBI lineage: Eukaryota > Metazoa > Arthropoda > Insecta > Diptera > Tachinidae > Gymnosoma > Gymnosoma rotundatum. Next base: position 118,844,518 of record OU744337.1, on the reverse strand, counting down.
TGATTATTTTAAAAGTTTTTTTTCTCACTGGCCAACCAAGAAATCATAAATATGCAGAAATAGAAAACCGCTGAATATATCATGTACTTGTGGATACAGTCATAAGGCCTTGCCTAACGTTTTTTGGTTGTTATTATAGCTTTAAATTTCAATGGTCATAAGTGTAACTGCTGCCACCATCACCTCTAATAAGTAAATTTCTTGGGTGTCACTTAGTTGTCACACAAAAAAAGCAAAAAAAAAAAAAAATAACTATATTTTATTCAAATTGTTTTAGTATGTATGTATATATTTATGTATATGTATATTTATTAATATACATAAAATTTCTCTAGCGTAAAATTTTGTTGCCTGCAAACTTAATACGTATCGGTAACACACAGAGGAAAAAATGTCATAAAGTTTGATTGTTCATGTCCAATAAAAATACAGTCATGGACAGAGACAATTAACAAAAAAACAACTATTATGTAAAAATAAAGTGATAATTTTTTGAAATATGGATTATATTTAGAAACAAAAGTATTATTTAAAGTGGAACAAATTTAAATGCATGCAGGTCGATTGATTTTAAGAAAGGTGCAGTTTATGGCAGAGTAAGACATTCATAGAAATTTTTTAGACGCCATAATAACTTTTTAAAAGGCACAGTAATTAAAATAAAAAATGTTCACATATTGGTAAGGAAGGGTCATGCGAGTATACATACGTATGTAAAACATTGTTTTGGTACAAACGAATTAAAAGTATAAACGGTTCCTTAGACTGAGTTGTGTGTGTTTTTTTTTCGGTTAAGAAAATTTAATGATAATGAAATAAAGTCTAATTTGCGAAGCTCTAAGTACTTAAATTCTGGCTGAGTAAGCACGTGCCTTTAAACTACGCGACAATTCTGAAAATACTACGTTTTGGTTCCGGCATCGCCATCTTAACCAACCAGGGTCTTTTAACAAACTGCCACACACTATTGCTATATTTCTGCTTTTCTTACTAACCACCTTTATTAGTTCGGCTCCGATTTCTTTATTTTACTATACAGTAGCCTTGACAATATTAGTGGCTTTTCTAATATACAAATTGCTTTCTATTTAACGACCCTTTAAACAAGTCAAACACCTCAGCTAAGCAACATTATTTTTTTTTCTATATTCATAGCGCTGATGAAACTTAAACCCTTGATCATCTGCTTTACAACAACAGACGTCCTGCTTTATAGGCATAAAACACCACTCTTTTCAGTGCTGAAAGAAAGGATTAATAAAACTCTGTTTCTCTTATGTTTAAAACAGTTTAATATTTTTAACGGATAAGATTTTTATAGACAAGTGAATGGCTACTAAACGGCTCCTAATTGTTGCGTAGAAGGGGTGTACTCTTACCAACGTAAATTTTTTTTATATATATAATTACTTTTTTTACATTAGCAACATTTGTTAAACTGGATCGTGACTTTGCAAAAAAAATTTTCCAAGCAACATAAATATTTTCGTTCAAAAGTGTTGTTGAAAATTTTAATAGATTTTATAAATTAAGAAAATTACACTATAGACAACCTATTGCCTCCTAAGAACTATAATCGAATGCAAAAATTTCACAACTGTGCTAACAGCCGCGCATGAAATAACATCCTCTATCTACAGATGCATTTGGTTCTCTGGAGATGCGCTAAAGCGATTTTTTACCTCATTGAATTCACGGTACTTAAACTATATAAGGTAAGTGCTTGAATTTCTTAAAAAAAATTTAATAAATCGCAGGTATCCAAACTCAAATTATTTATTTATGTGAAAAGGGTGTTGAAATTACTAATCTAACTGCCCATCGGCTCATAGCAAAAATATTTTAATACTTTACTTACAGTTTTCCTTAAAGTAAAGTTTAATATATTTTTTGTACAATGTCTAGTAATTTTTTTAGTATGCCGAACTTTAACTTAACTTTCACTTTATTGATATAAATATCATAAATTCCTAAGTTATTAATGGTTGACATAACCACTATAAAATTTAGGAGAAACCAAAAGACGCAAATCGAACTTTGGTTTTATGTAGCATATTTGTTTTGTATTCATAACAACTTGATTAATTGGTTTAATAAAATAAGGTAACAAAGTCAGACACAAAATTAAATTTAACAAATGTTGAAAATGTTAGGATTGTTTATATTCTTTTAAAAAAATATAAAAAAATGTATCACGTTAGTTACAGTACACACCTTTTGCGCAACATGTAGAAGCCGTTTAATAAAATATCTTTAAAGAAAAAATATAAATTATAAAAAAACAAAACGTAGAAAAGTAGTATTTAGATCTTACACGACACAGGTGACATATAATAATTTAAAGATTTTAATTCAATAGCAAGTGACAAAAAAAGAATCACAAAAGTCTTTAAAAATGTAAGACTTATTTGTTTGAAGAAACAAAGATTGATTAATTACGCCAGCTGCCGATTGTGTATCAAAAAATTTGATTTTTTTAATAATAATATAAAAAATTGTCTATAAACTTGTATTGATTTTAAATATAAAACTATTCATCAGAGTGCCATTTATGTTGTTTTTATTAACACACACTCATAGAGATTTTAACTAGAAAAAGTTTATACTCTTTCGAGCTAAAAACCGCACATTTTCCTTTTTTAATTCTTACAGTCGAATATTCCATAAGATATAAACCATATGTGTATAATTATAGTATCACGCTATACTACCGAAATTTTTCAAGATGTTAAAAAATTTTACTTTTTTAAAACATCTTAAAATTAAGATTTCATATGGCCGCGGTGTTCTAATTTGACATGACAAATCATATCAACTAACTACACTTAAACTTATCCACAAAATCGAACTGCAGTTTTTAAACGAGTAAAAAACTTTTAATAAAATTATAAACAAGAGTGGCATAAAATTAAAAATACAGTGGTAGCATTTTCACAGGTAGAGGATGCACTTTTGCCTGTCAACTTTTAAAACAAAGTTTTTGTTGTGTTATAAAATTTTTAGTTATCGATTTTTAAATCAAATTTTTACAATTTATATAAAACAAAATAAAAAGTAAAAAATTCAGTGTATACATTGTAAATAACATTCTTCCGAAAAATGTTTTCTGAAGTTCAAAAAAAAACTTTATTTTGTTAATATCTCAATGTGCGTCCGTTGTCTCAATAATTATTATTTGGTCTGTATTGAAAGTGCGACGCTTCCTTCGTTTTGAAAAACTTAATTCAAATAACAAATTATTAAAAAATTATACCAAAGGAGCATACTCGTATTATTGTTTATTGAAATATTGTTTATGAGAAGTATCCGGCACCATTAATCTTCAATTTACTTACTCGTAATCATTCTTAGAATTTCACAATGGCCAAATATGTGTATCATTCTTACTCTTTTACTGAATGCTTTAAATTTAATACTTAAGTTCATGTTCCTTTAAGCATTTTAGAATTTGTACACATTTTGTCAGGACATGTCACACTCTTCAATTATATTAATATTGAAAAGACATGCAAACATAAAACATATCCTGTTTCATACTTTCATTCATATATTTGTAATTCTTAACAAGGACTTCTTAAGACATATTTTCTCTTATATGCGAGTCAAAAAATAAAATTAAACATAAAATATTGAAAGCAAAGTAATGGTTTGTATAAAAGTTTACATTTGTTACCTGATTGTTGAATAACGCAGCGTACGTGAACATTTTTATGGATGTTTTAAAATACATGTACTCATGCTTGTTTTCTTACACGTAATAAAAATTTATCGTTCACAATACTAAGGCACGAGCACATACTCTAAAATTTTATGATCCGTAAAGTGGAGGAATGTGAAAAGAATAGCCAGCAGTAGCAGTTGTTGCAATAAAAGAAAACTGTAAAACTTATTGTTTATTAGTTCAACCTTAAATAATTATTATAATTTTTAGAATGGTCACATCATACGTATCATGGTTTTGAATTATAAAACAGGAAATTCAGATATTTATTTAAGTTAAAACTACATATATCTGCGTTGCTAACTATCCTCATTGAACTCATAATTTCTTTTGCTTTGCAAATCTTATTTTTTTTAAACAGTAACCGTGTATTTTTGAACTCAAAAAATAAAAAGTTTTTGCACAAAACTTTGCAACTTTGCCACATATTCCAACTAAGTTCAAGCATCCAAATTGGCCATTATTGTAGTATATTTTTAGAAACGTGATAAACTTCATGGTAGTGGGGATCATAAGCTTTTTTTTTATCGGGACTTATTGCATAAATCAGATTAAGAGATATTTAATTTAAAAATAGTTTTTCTTATCCACATTGACATACTAACAGGAGCCTGGTGCTTGCTTCTAGGATTCCAGTTTTCTACAAATCTTCATGTAGACAATAGAATTCCTATTTAGTTCTGTTTTTTCCTTTACTATTAAGCGGGGATAATCAAGCATAACGAGATCGGTTAAAAATCTAAATAGAAATGCTTCTTATACAGAGAACAGAAACCACTTACAATTGCAAGTTTTAGCACTTCAATTTTTATTATACTCTTCTGTGGCACAATATTTATTTTCTATTATTTACTCTATAGCTCTGGCTAGATTTGATATCATGAAAACCTGTTTAACTAAATTGTATAACAAGACTGTTATTCCAGCGAAGCTCATCCTTCTCAATGTCCGCCTGTAATATGCGCTGCAATCCAGACCACAGTACGTAGTAGCTTGAACACGCAATGTCCTCTTGTTTTGCTAATGAGGCTCAGGCTCTCAGTCTCGGCTGCTATACATTCCTTACCTTGTTGCACTGTATTCTGTTCATCAGTTCATGCGTAATTCTGTCATAAGTCCATTTAAAATAATTGCTGGGAATTAAGAAAAAATAATGTTTAATGATAATGATTAAATTAAAAATAATGAAATAATGAATTAATTGTTCTGCGTTCAAATTTGCAATGACAAAAAATATCTTGAATAAATTGCACAAAAAGTATCTAAAATTTGTTCATTAAAAAAGCACTAACACACACATACTATTTCAATCTAGTGCATCAAATAGAGCCAGTAAATATGAATGAGTTTGAGCTTTTTATAGTGTGAAAATGCCATTAGATAATTATTTTATCGGATTGCAACATAAATCCAGCGACCACAGCTGCGTATAACAAGCAGCATACAATTTATTGAATTCTTGCCTCTTTTGGCTTAACGTTTCAAAAAGAGATTTTGATTGAAAGCCAAGTTGATAGCTTTGTACAAGAAAATGATGATTAAAATGGGCAAATAAGCACAATGAAACTATATATAAAAATCTCGTTTGAAAAGCTATTAAACGAAAATGACATTAAGAAGAACTTATGTGTTAGAGAATGGAGCTAATGTTTTAAAGATAACGATGATGGTTAAGGGAATAAACCGCAACTTATCCATATGGAAGTGTATTTAATTATTTAATGAAAATTTCTTTAGAAACAATAACAAAGTATAAATATTTAGGAAATTTAAATTATTTGTGCCTTATTTATAGAAAACCAGCAAAAAATTACAAATAAGAATTTAAATTTTACACCACTATTGACCAGAAGAAGTAAGGTAAGTCAAGAAATAAAATAAAATAGTTTTAAAAGAATTTTATATTTTTAACTGTATTAGATAAATTTTAATAGCACAGTTTATTTATTATATTTTCATACATAGAGAAATTGGCAGATATACAATTTTTTTAAATCGGAACCAAAATTAACAATTCCCTTGGTTTAGCCGTACTTTGGAACAAGTTGGCCTAGATGTCTGGCATATACACACAGAAAAAAGATTAATAAAAAAGCTATTTACATGTTTAAAATTCAACAACAATTCAACATTGAAGGTGCTTTCATCGGTGATTTAAAATTCAAATCGAGATATTTAGAAATTAGCAAAATAATTTTTTTTAATTTAGTATTAAATTTTGGTAGTTAGAATGATCAAAATAGATTGCGTTTCTTCTTCTGAAACGAAAAAATCTTTGATGTACTCTTATCATGAAACTTATTATATGTTATTATTGTCCTAAAATTTATATTATTTTTTTTTATTATAACATATGAAAATCGAATCATTTCTCGAGTTCGAAATAATATGACTAATCCAAAAAATTCGAACGAAAACAAATTTGATTGTCTATATGTATAGGGTATAAAATTAACTCCTGACTTTAACTTCTTTAATGCCGTATACTGTTACAATACACTGACCTTTAGAAACTACAGCTTTATTTTAATTTTTCTGGTAAAGTCCACCACTAGGTGCCATAAAGATCGATATTTCCTTTGATAGTTTTCTGCCATTTATTGATTTCTTTTGTAAATTATGATGTATGAAAAAACAATTTTAAGTATTTTATATATTCATAAACATATATTGCTGTATATTTGCGAGATTGGTTGTTGGTAGGTTAAATCTCACCAAAACTCAAAAACTAAAACTCTCACCAAATGTGAAAGGGAAGGCATACGCATCATAAAGAAGCCACATTTTCAATTTTTATTTGGGTTTTATTGTCTCTTATTGAAGATTACGGTTCTGTCTATTCTGTCTATTACGGTTCGAAAGATAAGAAAATAAACGAAAAAGTTATGTCTTCTATGGGACTAACCTTAATTTATAATTTTATTTTTTTATACCCGTTGTTACGTCGGAAGTACATTCTACCTATAATGTGTAAAAAATAAATGTATTTCTATTACTATTTTAATTATTAGGACTCCCTTTATTTTAAAACGTCATATCATGAGAGGTTGTTTTATTGATCTCTTGTGCAATGAGAATCTTAAGCGCGTCCAGCGTTTCACACACTGAGGCCTGGGAAAGACGGACAGATATTATAGCAAAGTTAATAGAGTTACGTTTTTATCCTTTTATGAAGAAACCCTTAGAAGCAGTTGTTTTCTTTTAATGTGTTTTCGTAATTGTTAACTGCTACAACTGCAATAGAAGTTGGAATACGAGTAGTTGATCGTCACAATAAATTTTCTATTAAAATAAATTTTAAATATATATTTTTTATTTCTTTAATCCGCTTGTGAGTTCTATAGAAATATAAATTGATAAAACTTTAGTTTGTTATCTGTGTTATGTTGTAACTCAATTTGTCTATTAATTTCAAGGCTTAAATATTTACACTACCCCTCTGCATAATTTACTCTTCCCGCTATATTACGTGTGTGTAGTTTTACCCAGGACAATACTTAAGCCCACAGCTTGTTGTAAAAAATACTCGTGACACTTTTGAACAAGTATGTTTAGATATTGTATGATAGCAGACGTTTTACCATATAGCAATTAGTAAAATTATACTGGTCCTTCTATAGGACCAGTAGAATTATTTGAAAAGTGTAAATGAATTATAAATATTGGTAACATTCTCTGAATAAATTTTAACACCTGTCAATTTTGTAAAGACAAATTCTTAATGTTTTATGTTATTCATATGTACAATAACACTAATTTTGGCTTCCTTTAAATTGCTTAACCACAATTACTCCTTACCAACTAATTAATATTCTTGTCATATTCAATAACATCGAACACATATGCTGCCTAAATTTTGTTGGGTTTTAGTTTATTTTTAATCCACATACTTTATTTGTGAGTAATAAAGTTATTTGTACGAGAACGGCTATATATATTTCTGGCCTGGCAACACTGAGTGCTGCCAAGTGCAATCTGACATTTCCACTGGAAAGTTTGTCATTTTTAAGCATAATCGTACTCAAAACGTTTTGATGTACGACCATTATTTGTGTTGTTTACAGTGACTTGAAAAAATTAATATAGAAAAAAATGGAATTAACTGGTGAACATTTTCCTGCCATTATTTTTCACAACTTTCGACGTGGATTATCACGACAAAAGTGCATTGATGAACATAAGTCTTTGTATGGCGATGAAGCACCATCCTATAGCACTGTGAAAAATTGGTATAATGAATTTAATCGTGGCCGAAGCTCGCTCAAAGACGAATTCCGTGAAGGTCGTCCAAAAACGGCTGTTGTGCCAGAGAACATTGATGCCGTGCGTGAACTCTTAATGCAAGATCGACAAGCGATATACCGAGAGATAGAGACATCCTTGAACATTTCTTCCACCAGCATACATTCGATACTGCATGAACACCTGGCCGTAATAAAGGTTTGTTCTCGTTGGATCCCGCACAATTTGAAAGTCGCTCAAAAAAAGGCTCGTGTCGATTGGTGCAAAGAAATGTTGCTAAAATACGATTGCGGTGCTTCAAAAGACGTTTATAGGATCGTCACAGGTGACGAATCACGGTTCTATGCGTATGAGCCCGAAACGAAACAACAATCGACCGTGTGGGTCTTCAAAGAATAGCAAAATCCAACGAAAGTTGTTCGTGGAAGAAGCACTTCGAAGCAAATGGTCGCCTGTTTCTTCGGCAAAACTGGTCATGTGGCGACTGTTCCGCTTGAGCAACGTAGGACGGTCACTTCTGAGTGGTACACTACAATTTGTTTGCCTGAAGTCATCGGAGAAATTCGAAAAACCATGAAGAGAAGACGAATCATTGTTCACCATGACAATGCGAGCTCTCACACATCGGCTCAAACCAGAGCGTTTTTGACCGACCAAAACGTCGAATTAATGGGTCATCCGCCCTACAGCCCTGACTTGGCACCTAATGACTTCTTCTTGTTTCCCCACATCAAGAAAAAATGCGTGGTCAACGATTTTCGTCGCCAGAAGAAGCTGTTGAAGTGTTCAAAAACCATGTTTTAGAGGTGTCTCAATCGGAGTGGAAAAAGTGCTTCGACAACTGGTTTGAGCGCATGCAAAAGTGTATAAATCATGCTGGAGAATACTTTGAAAAACAACCATTTTTGATTATAAATATTCGCATTTTTACTATTAGGCCAGAAATATATAGAGCAGCCCTCGTAATTATTGTTGAAGTTGAAGTGTCACAAGAACAGCTTTGACTTGTCAATGGCAACAGTTTGTATTAACACGAATATTGTTGTTTAGTGGTTTTTCTTTTGGTAGTCGTAAGTAATTGCTGCGTGTAAAATTTTTTACTGGAAAATGTTTATATTTTCTTATAGATTTATGTTTAGTATATATTTATATGTTTTTGTAAAATACGACATTATTAAATCTCACCACGTATTTTTATTTTGTATATATTTTTCGAAGAATTCTTCTTGGCATATGATTTTGACAAACCTAAAGTTTAAGTTCTTAACAAATTTTCAGTTACAGGTTGTTGACTTTTTTTTTGTGTAGGTGGAAGTTTAAACGAATATACAGTTGATAGCAAAATTATTTTAATGCTGTACCTTTTGGCTCTCGGTAGCGTTTGCTTTAAAATAACAATAACCGTTTTATATTTTATATTTATTTGCTCTTTTTTGATTGAAGGAATTTAAATAATCAGTTTTAAGTTTTGTCTTGATTTATAAAAAAAAAATTTTGTTTATTCTATTTAATGTTTTCAAAGGACACAAAGATTGCTGCAGACGAATAAAGTGATATAGAAAATGCTGCATTACATTTTGCTAGTGTCAATTTTCTTCTGTTTTCTTTGAAAATTAACTTACCAAGTAATTTTTCTTTCTTAAAAATTTAAGAAATTTAAATATATATGAACTTACGCCATATAAAATGTTATTTTAATATGAATTTCTTAGAATTAAATATGAATTTCTTATGCAAGCCATACACGTTGCGATCTGTTGTACAACTTGAGAAGGTTGTTGAAGTTGCATGTTGGTTGTACGAAAGATCAAAAAGTTTTGATTTTTTGGCAAGTTGTACAACTCAGTCGCAACATTAGTGGAAATGTTGCACCACATTATTCCATTTTTCTTTTCATTTTCGTAGTAGCAACATAGCAAAACACAGCGCAAAAGTATTTTATACATTCAAGGAAAAATAAATATATAAATAAAGGAGAATTCATATGAAATCCGTGCAATTGTGGAACTACAGAAATGAGTATTATAAAAATAAAAACATTTGCAATAAAAGTTACAATAAATTATTAAATGAATACAAAAAAGTTAAAGATGATTGTACAATATTTTGTTTTCTAACTTTTGTTTGCATTCTTTTTCTTCTTGGTCAAACACTTCATCGATTAAAACATACGCAACAATATCGGAAAACATCTTTACTGTAATGGCTTCTATATAAAATGAAGTTGTGCTGCGCGATTGCACGGAAGTTGTATAATTTGTAGGCAAAACACCCAACTTGATTACTAGCAAAGTTGTACAACAGGTCGCATCGTGTATGGGTTGCATTAGAATTAAATACATTAACAATTCTTTATGAAACTTGTTTAGCTTCATTAGATGCATTGACTTATTTGCTTCTTGATAACTAAAAAAAGTTTTAGCTTGCAAGTTTGATCAAAATTTTTATAAAATAAGAATCTAAAAACTGTTTAACTTTAGCATTCTGAAATTTTCTGTTGTCTAAGTAAATTTTTATTCATAATATCTTCAAAGTATGACTCTTCATATACCACTTAATGTCAATAAATTATTTATTTAATCACTTCATTTTAATGAAAAATTCAAAACCAAATCACAAAACTTTTTAGTACTTTTGTGTATTTAATTTATTTCGTTTACAAGAGTAATTGGTTTTTTTACATTTTGTATTGACTATGCGAGTGGTATTTTATTGAATGTGAGGAAAAAAATGTTAAAACAAAAAAACAAAATTATTTATTTCTTAGTGCAGTTCAATTATTTTTTTTTACTAAAATATTTTTATTCTAATGTATATGATATTTTCTATTAAATTCAAGGGCCAATTATTATCTAAATGTATCTCATATTGGAGTAACTACCTTAAATATATACGAGCAAAGAATTTTAACATGATATTAATAATACTTTTAACTTCACAAAATGTGTAGTTTTATTGAATTATGCATATTATAAACTCTTCCAATTTAACCCTTACCGGTGGAGCTAATGACTTAACTCTAGTAAATTTATTTAAAATATAAGCGGAATCCACGGTTCATATTAAATTTTAAATCCGTTTGAATATTCTATAAGTTAAAATAGTTAAGTGTGAGCGAATTTTATTTCTGTCTTCTGTATTGCACGGTACATTTATTTTACTAGTAATGTCGTCCGCCCAGCTGTTTTGTATTTAAAAATATTAAAGGTGTTTATATTTCACTGGTTGTTTTACGACTTTCAGAAAACACGAACAACAAGTATTTGTATTTAGAGCAATTATCTTTCATTTTTCTTACTGTTTTTAAAACTTCACCACACAAAGCTACAATAAAACGCCATGTTGTTTGTGCAAAATTGCAATTGTTGTAGAGCTTCTACTACCTAGTAAAATAAATGTACCTAACTTTATTATTAAGGAATTGAAAGACCAAAAAAAAAAAATATGGCGCCAAATATGAGAGATTCCCACTTGTAAATAAATGCACTTACAACATCTACTACCGGTTTCAGTATTGTAGATAATGCAATCATAGTAAATAAAAAGGAGGCATTTTTTGCTTGTGTTTTAAATTTATGAAGATTTACCAAAACTACAAGGTGTAAAAAGTCTACAACAGCAAACCGTGAATTCCGGTAAATTAAAATCAATAATATATTAAAAAATAAAGGAAAGTTCTGGCATAAAACTAACCTATCTTTATTTATAAGGTCATTAATATTATATATTATACAATAGAATCCATTTCCTAAATCACTATGTACTTCTTCCTACCATTTTTTATAACTTTGTAGTCGATCTTTTGATTCTGTTTTCATTAAGATTTTTACTTTTTTTTAATTAATATTAATTTCTAATTAGGCTTAGTTCGTATCTTATATTCTTTTTTATGAAACCTATTTATTAGAAACCCTTTACCGGATTATTATTTAAAAGAAAAACACTATTAAAAAATACTGGCAATTAAACAAAATTAAAGGTAAGTTCACAGACGAGCATTAGTTAATCTCACGATAAACGTAAAAAAACTGATTCTAAGTAAATAAATTTGAATTTATCGTTAATCGATTTAAAAATTTTTAAAAGTATTAAATAATTCTTTTTGTTTTGTTTTTCGTTTATTTTGCTTTAATAGTTTATAATTATAATCATTCTTTTTATAACACAATTAGTCTACTTTTCTAAATTACCCTTATATACAAATAAAAGCTCTTACTTTTAAGTGCTAACAACAGAAACACGTGTTCCATCTCATATTTTGGGTATAAAAGAAGTTTTTAATTTGCAAAATAACATATGTTAATATAAAACATAATAAAATGCGATTTAAGAGTATAAATTCTCTGAATTTTCTTAATCTAAAAATAACTACAACCAGAACTTGGTTATAAGTTTCCAATAGTTTTTACATTTGAAAACTTATATTTCTGATATACAAGTGCTAACCTTAAGCTATTTATGAAAAAAGGTCTGCATTATAGAATTTTTATAAATTATATGAATTAAAATTTTTATTAATTCTGTCATGCTATAAATATAACTAATTTTATAAGCTAATTATTATAAACATAGGTTTAAATATCGCTATCAGTTGTTTTGAGTTGCACAACTGATAAGTTTACATCACTCCTGTGGCTGCCAGGCCGCTCCAAATCAAGCATTTTATAGTAAAGACAAAATTTTAAGCAAAAACAACAATAACCAACAATGATTCTAAAAAGGTTAGCCGTTGGTTTTTGTTGTTTTTCTTAACCTTTGCTTTTTGTCCTTACTTTCTCTTTTGGACAAAACTCTTTAGTTTATTTAAAGCGTTTGTGAAAACTTTCCTGAAGGGCAAAGAAAGCGGTAGCGAAATGGCCATCGAAATGTGATTTCACCTTCAAAAATCAGTATCATTGTTTTAATTATTCAATCGGAATAATAAATAAAAAATTGCATGAAAAAAAAAACTTTTTGAAAATTAACACAAATTGTAAACAGTTAACTCCTTTAAATGAATCAACATTACCCTAAAATTAGTGGTTCAATCTTTAAAATCACTGGCAAGAAATATGCATGTAAGAAGTTATTAAAGTGCCTACATATGTACATATAATATAAAATTAAAGTTGAAAGCTTTTGAGCTTTATTTCTTTAATTAAATGACTAAACAGTATCTGGCAAATTAGCTACCTTTGCTTTCTCTTGTTAAAAAATTTTTAAAGACCAAAACCAATTTATAAAATGTACATACATACTTATGTACATATTCACAATAAAAATGTTCAACCTTTTTTATGTAAAAAAGTACCGCCTTCATAAGAAAGGTACGAGTGCTAGTAGATTTTATAGAAACTTCAAGTTGAAAACACAATAACTTTTATTTTAATGTGCAAATGTTTGGAATGAAATTAAAAGTATTTTACTTAACCACAATCAACCCTGCTCGTATGTACATGCAGTACTTGAGTCTACAAAGCATTTAAGTGAAGAAGTAATTTTTATTATGATATTTTGCGTGCACTTTTTAACAAAGATGTTTATCAATATGTGCAAGAAAAATAATTTAGAACAAGAAAATAAACCAAAGTGGGGTTGCAAAAGCAACACTTCATTCGAGAAATACCTCCTTTTTTTCCTCCCTTTCCTCTACTACTGGGACATAACAGAATACATAATTGAAAACTTTCAATTTCATGCTTTCGATAAATGTACTCATATATGATTTTTTTGATTCCTACTTTTTCCCACTTAGCCCGAGCTAAGTTTGTACGCCCATTAGGACGTTAAGATTGCGAGTGAAAGGTGGCAGACGCCCTTTAAAAAAAATAAACTTTCCATTAGAGTTTATTATATTTTTTTAAGTACTCGAAACTTAATTTATTTTATTCTGATTCCGCTTAACATACTTAAACCAAGAACAGTATATACATATGTATATATGCATGTTTGTCTTTGCTTGAACTTAACCCTCACAAATTTTTAACGCTTACGGTTTCAATTAACTTTTCTTTTATGAAAAAATATAAATAACGAATAAACCCATAACATGATTGATTAATTTCACGCCATCACATTTTTATTGGCACCGATATCAAGCTATTGATATCATTTACAGAACTGTCATTTGCAGTTACAAAAAAAAAAAAAGAAAAAAAGAACAAATTACCCTTAAATTTTTCTTCTCAAAAAATCTCACTTAATATCATAAAATTTATGGCGATAACAGATTTTCACGCATATCTATCGCTGGGAATTTGCAACACTTCTTGTACATTTCTCATACAGAGAAAAAGTTATTTTGCAGATTTCCACTTCTAAATATTTTCAGGTTTTTAATCAGGCATGAAATATGCGGGTGACACAATGCTAATATTGCATAAATAAAGAAGAAACAAACCGAAAAAAATTATATATGTATGTATGTGCATAAATGTCAAGAAAATAACACGTATCTGAATTAATGTTGATGGGAAACAAACTACTCTTATAATTCATTGTTATGAAATCAAATATTTGAAAAGAGAAACTTAAGAAGAATAAATAAAAACAAATTATTAATTGTACGAAATGAAATGCATAAAAATACACAGAATTTACTGAAGCAATTCCAGGGAACAAATTAATTGATATATTATTCTTTATATTTGACAATTGACATCTGGAAATTCTGGAAATACTCGTATATATGAAGTTCTGCATTGACGTTCATATGCTTCAACATTCTAAATGTAAATTAAACCAAGCTTATCAATAATTATTGAAAAATGCTTAAGTGTGAAGTGCTCTTATGTGCAAATAAATGTTCACTGCACATTTTACCTATTTACACATGAATATGTTTTAATAATTTGATTTGTTGAATTTCAATTATTTTTATTGCATTTTATATGTGCAGTTGTTGCGAATTTTTAGTTAACTGCCAATTGTTTGATAATTTATTATTGACTTTTGAACACATGTTCAATATGTAATTGAACTATTCTTATGGGAATTATGACAACTTAATTTTTTTTTTCTTAATTTTTTAGAAATAATATAACAACATATAGAGTATATTTGTAAAATGTAATCATTATTATTTGCACATGTGTACGTATGTATATAAGAATTTTTAATAATAATAATTTGTTATATAATATGGGAAATGGTTCTGAGTCTTTTTTATTCAACTGAACTAATTACGAATTGTGTTCAGACCAATCAAGAGTATTCTTGCAAAGTTTCTTTAATTATTAACCCATTTAACTTTATCCTATAAAGAACCCATTTTTTATTGAGAAATTGTTTTTAACAAAGTTAATTAAAAAATGATTTTGGGCATTAAATAAAATTATTTATTCAACAATGCTGTTTATGTCTAATTTTAGGTCCTTTCTAGGCACATTGTAATATGTATGCCGCCTACCTTTTCTCACCCCTCCTGGTCTGCTATTTGAGAATTTAAAAAAATACAAATTTTATTTAAATCGGTTCAATCGTTTTGACGTGATTTACGCACTATTGCACAAACAAACTTACGAAAAGATTTATAATAGGTTTACATTACTATTGTTTAAAGTATATCATTTCGCATTAATTTGGAGGTTATTTCTATCTCTTGGGTCTTCGTCTTAGACCTACACAATGTCGCCTAAAGGGGATATATCTTGAAACTTTTGTGTTTGATCTTTGGTTTAAAGAGCGTTAAGTATAATAGAGGACCTTTGCTCGTTTTACAAAACACGCAATGAATTTCTGTTTTTGTTTTCATTAACATATTAAGATCAATAAGTGTTAATTATTGTCACTTTTTATACCCTTCACCACAAAAAGGGTACATATATAGGTTTGTCATTCCGTGTGTAATTTCTCCAATATTCATTACGATTTCATAAAGTTATTTTCTTCTGATTTCTTATGCATAGCGAAGTCGATTAAGCGATGCCCGTCTGTCCGTCCGTGTTAGTGTTGATTTCACAAGAAATAAATAGGTTAATCGATTAGATATAGTGTCAAAAGAGGTGCTATTGGAAATCAGCATGATCGGTCCATGTCCTTTGAGGCAGCAGGCAAAACACCATGCCTACCTATAATTTTTTCATGTTATTTGGAACAATAAAGTAACTGCAAAAATAAATATAATGGGGCGATAGAGAATTGAAATATAAAAAAAACCAGTGAAGAATCTGGCACTCACCCATATTTTCCGAGTTACCAGGCTCCGAAAAAAAGTCAGCCGTATACAGTGAAGAAACAAAAATAGAATTACTGTTGTTTATTGTTGTTTTTGCTTAAACTTTGATTTTTGTCTTAGCTTTATTGTTTGGATAAACATTTTTAGTTTATTTATAATGTTTGTCAGAAGTTTCCTGAAGCTTTAGGTAAGCGGTAACACGAGACGTTGTTTGACCCTCAATAATCAATATCGGTAATTAATTTAATCGCGATAATTTAAAAAATAGCACAAAGTTTAATAATTTTTTCTTTATTTTTTTATTCTCTGTCACTCCATTTTTTTGATTGTTGTTACTTCACTAAACTAGATTTACTTATTCGAATACAGCACTCTTACTTGTTTTGTTTAAAACTGATTCACAAAAAAAACTCACTTTTTTTTTGAAAACTACTTCATAATTTGGGAATTGCGTTTTCTCAAAAAATATTTAATTTGATTTCCCGCATTGACTAGCGCATTTTGTTCGTCTAATATCCCTCTTTCAGAATGTGTAAGCCTTATTTTGATACATATTACTGTTTACAAGTAAAAGCCACTTTCATGCCACTTTTATGTCATTTTTACAGAAATCAGTTTCCTGATAACTTTTCAACACAAACGCAGATATTTCTAGAACCACTGCATAGATTTTCTTACAGCCTAGTAAAAGGGCTACAGTTTTTATGCTTAGGCTGATTTGTTTTGTACCATTTTTATATTCGATATAATTTATTTATTTTATTTATTTATTTATTTTATATTCGATATAACAGGACTTTTGTAAAAATTTTACAATATTATAATGTTAAATGATTGAAGAGTTCTTTACATAATAAACTGCCAGGTTCTTTTACCTTTTTCTTTGTTTTTCATTGAAAAAGAAATATTTCCACTAGCAAAAACTATCTTCTAAATTGTCCCAGATACTAAGCTGCGTCTCCAGAAAATTTTATCAATATTTATCCATGCACAGACTAAAATATTAAAATAGCTTTTTGGTATTCCAAATCAATGTCATAATTTTAAAAAATCATTAATGTACAAACACGATCTACACTTGTTCCTTAAATTCTTCGTTTGATGAGAACTACAAGATATATATTTATTATGTGTAATAATTATATATTAAAAATTTATTATTAAATTATTAATTTACCAGAGAATTTAATTTGATTGCTAGATTAAAGTCCTATAAACTTTTTCAGATAATTTTTATCGACAAAATTTCTCTTATGGTATTTACATTACACTACTAATGAATGATAACAAAAACGTTATAAAAGAAAAACTTTCAATGTAGTATTTAATTTTAGTTTAGAGGAATATTATGACTGACCTTTGTAAAGTTGAACTTTCAGTTTTCTGTACAAAGACTAAGCTATAACTTTAATATTTCAAATACCAAATAAGTTTACTTTTTTTCTTATTGTTTATTGAAATTCTCATAACAGTAGTTGAATCTGATTTTAAAATATTATTGGTTATTTCAATTTTTTAATAACGAAAAATATACATTATTACTACAGAAGGTGGTTAAACAAACTATTTGATTGGGAATTATTTTTTACACTCTTAGATCGCATCAAGTCTGCATTTAAATTGTAATCCCTTGTGTTAATATTTTCTTGGTAATAAATTAATATTTTATACAAGAATTTAATTTGAATACAATATGGCAGAATTTTTATCACCCTCATCTCTGCATGAAAATAGTACAACTAACAAAAAACCTTGAAAAGAAACAAACTGTCTGTAATTGAAAGAAAATGTATATTTAAAAACATTATTTAAAATAAACTTTTGCTTAAAAAGAAAAGTTCATACAATTGTAACCATTTACTTACACTGGGTGCATTGTGGAAAAAACATGAAAAATCTCAACAACGACAACGCAAATTTTTTGTTAACGCCATATACATGTGATAAAATTTTATAGTGGTAAAATTTTAGGGTTGTTGACATGACATATAATTTTATTATTTTAAACTTGTAACAGTTTTATTTTATATTCTTAGTAAAGAAGTTTAATGATTTTAATGGTGGTTGCTTCTGCTGCCATTGAGGCTGTTGATAATAATTTAAAAATAATTATAAATGTCATGAATTGTTGTAAGTATTGTTTGAGATAGTCTTAAAATTGGTTTTGTAATCATGTAGATTTATCAATATATGGATGGACCACTTTTCCTACCGGTGGTAATACTAAGAGCTTTTCCTAAAAACAAAGTAAAAACAATAAAGATTTTTTATGTATGAAGCAAAACGATTGTTTTAAAATACGGGTAAATATGCGGAAATAGGTACCCAGCAAAACATTTTTGAAAAGGTAATCGAGTGTGAAATTAAGTATTTTTAGCAGAAGTACTTCCCAACTAGATTGCCAACTTAATGATTTAAGCAAGGCATGAGACTTTTAAAACCAATTCCTGAGAATTGACTACATTAATTATTGTAGGAAGTAATGAGTACAATTAGTACTGTAGTCTCATTTAACATAAAGAACTAGTTCCATTAGTACTTCCTTTTTTGGAAACTAATGTAATGTGTTTTGTAAGCGAGTAACAAAATATGGCAACCACAAAAGTAAGTCATTATATGTCAAGTACTTTTTAAGGTAATGTCTAATTTTTGCTGGGTAATGATATAAAAAGCTAAGTAAAGTTTCTTTTACTCCAATCGAGCTTATAGATAATAAAATTTTATAGATATAAAAAAATATATAGCTTTTTTAAAGTCCATAGTGTTTTTGCAGCTTTTTTAAGTTAAGCTCAAAATATTGGAAGGATTTCGTATATACTTCAGAGATGATTAAAATTGTGTGAGAAAACTTTTTAATTCCTATTTAGTTTTTTATTATTTAAAATAAAATAACCATTTCTATTTACTTTGATCTCTTCCAAAGTTTTAGTTAAAAAATTAAATACTTACTGTAGCGACATGTTCCCTTCATGAAACAATGTCCGACAGCTTTAGGAGTAAATAATGATTTGAAATAGAGTAGCTTGGATGCTAAGTAAAACCAAACAATTTTTTTAAAACAAACCTTTAAAAACAGTGACACAAAGTACGTATAATTCTCATTAAATGAATAAAGCGGAGAAAATCACCCCCTGTAAATAATCATCTTTAAAATTGTAATATTTTCATACATCCGTGAAGTTACCTTGGAATTTTTTTTAATAATATTTGTTATAACTAAAATTTTCGTTCTAGAACTTTGTAAAAACGCCGCAAGAAAACTTTCAGACTTAATTTATTTTGTCTAAACAACTTCTAGTTACAATTATTGTCATCGCTGGGAGTGTGTTTTTTTTTTTTTTTTTATTTTAACTAAACTTATATATTTAACTACTTACTCTCCGTAACAACGTATTTAGAAAGTGTGTTAAAGAAAATTTTAATTTTCTTTGAATACTCTGGAAGCTCAGAAAGTTCGTTTGATTGAAAAAATAGACTGACTCGTGCATCCCTTTCCTAAAAGTGAAGATTTTCAAAGAATTAAACAAGAAAAAAGCAGCAGTTAAAATTTTTTACTTTGACGGGTTCAGTATGTGTGTATTTTGTTTTGAATTCTTATATATACGAATTTTTTAAGTAATTATTTGAAGAGATGAACATTCGCAATCGGCGGTAGAAACAACAACGTTATGCAGGCTGCTGCTCAGCTAGTCATTCAGTTCGCCAACAGCATCATCGTCATTATTTTGAACAACGTCATCAGCCCATTTGAAAATAAACAAAAGGGGTCGTCCTTTATGTCATTTGTTTGTTCTTTGCTACTTGATTATTTATTTTCTATCCTTTTTGGGGTATGACTGACTCAACTCAATTTCTAATCGCTTTTTCTATACCCAGCTGTTATATGGATTGAACAGCTGTTCGATTTTTGTATCTGAATTTTCTATATCTTGAACTGTGTTATCTTTGAAAGTGCAACATGGCTATTAGCCTTATGCCTTTGTAAGTTTTTTTTTGTGCTTCTTGCGTATTTATCGTGCACTTTTATAATTTTTTTGTCCCGTTTGATGCCAATACTTTAGCTATAGCCTACAAATATATGCCTTTATACCCATTGCATAAACAGACAATGCGTCCTTTACTTCTCACCTCATTTGGCAATGATAGGCAAGCATAAATGTTATGGCTGCAATGATTACATGTTCTTTTTATAATGTTTACATGTGCAATAACAATAATAAATTCTTTCCATTGGTATACAACATTTATGTATTTTTTTGTTTCGATTTTAAACACTTGAATGTTTTTATGTCTGCATTGTAAAATGTTTGATTGTTAAATAAATCAGTGTCACAAATATCCCGTATATCGTTATGAAAGATGATAAACTTGAAGGGGGCTCAAATGTTTAAAGTTGACAAGTTCATCATCTAAATATATAAAACAATAAAGAAAAAGCTGGTTAGTATCCCTGTGAAGGATTTAATTGCCTGTGAAGAGTATTTGTTTTGTTTTAGAAAATAATAATTATAAAAAATATATGAACAAGTCAACAAATCAAAAGAGAATGCTAATCAATTGAGCATAGGTTTTCATGACTTTTTAAAACAATTAGAAGGCTGTGTTTCATTTCAAATTGATATGAGTGCTAATAAAGAAAATGATACTCTATAAGCTTTAATTTTAAATATCATGACATTTTTATTTATTTTTAATAATTCCAATTTTATTGTGATACTGCACATGAAGTCAGATCTTTAAGAACGACTGTAAAAAACTCTAACAAAAAAAAAGGGAAATAGTATATTAAAACTATAAGAAAGTTCTATTATCCACCAAAAAACCTTCAATAAATTAAAATTTTTATGGTTTTTAAATTGTTTTGAATATAAGAACAACTCGTCAATACAGTCAAATTAAAAACATATTGGCCTTTTATTATTTTTATACAAATTTGCGAATCGATTTTTATTTTTTCTCTTATCAACGATGTTTTCCCACGTTCAAAGCAAAATATCTTTGCATTATCCAATAAAGGTCAATGTTAAGACACTGTCATTTTTATATTAATTTTTGTCAAAATCATGTGGGTTTGTGTTGTTTGCGGAACGCCCTCTTTCTAACATGCTTATGTGCTGCTGTTTTAACAACACCTACCAGCACAAACATTGCAAATATGTAATTTTATGATTAATAATTTTTTTCTTATGTTTGCAATACTGCGATATAGTTTTGTTTGTTAATACTGGCATATCTGTGAAATGTCAACTATATTTAAAAAAAACGTCAATGTAAATCTGTGCTATTTCTGAAATATGTGCAGATATTTTTCATAAAATTTTTGAGTGCTGATATGACCTGTTGTGCATAGAAATTGTAATTTTATATTTTTTAAGCAAAATTTTAAAATATTTTAATTAAAATTTCTGATATAAAATTAAAACTTTAAAATACAGGAGAACATTTTTAGTACGGCCAGAGGAACAATGATTTTTTCAAAGTATTATCAGCTTTAAAATTAAACTTAAGTTTATTTGAGTGCCAAAATCTATTGGACAATAATCAGACATAAATTTGTATTAATAATGTTACGAAAAAAGTTGGCAACGCTTTACATATAATCTGCAACAAGAAATGTTTGACTGTGTCTTCGATGAGAACAAACCTAAATATATAAGTAAATAGGTACTGCCACCACTAACAAATATAATGTGTGTCGGTGAGTGTGTATAGAGAATAAAATAGAGAGTTAGCTTGCTCATGTTGTAGCTGGGAAGATAGGGCCGCACGAAGCAAAACATAGTTCTGATATCGTGAAAAGAAAAACGTTGTTTTCTGTAACAATGTATGGTTGCGGTGAACAAGTTATAGTTATTTTAAACAAAACTTTAGACAATGTTTATTTCTAGATAACATTTTGGTTTCGCTTTTGACAGAATATTTTTCTATCAGCTTGGTAATTTATTTGGAAGCTATCGGTTCATTTGAAAATGTTCAAAAATTAATTAATTGATCAAGGAAATAAGTAAATGGAAGTTAAATATGCTGTACATATGTATATATTCAAAATATCACGCTGTTTAAAATAATTCAATGGAGTTTACTTTTCTATTGACGTTAAATCCCTCGAATCTGGTTTTGTTCGTTACTTGTGCACTTCAAAAGACAATAAATAATATTTAAACGCATTTAATTTTTACACATATAGATACAATAAAAATAAAATGATTGATTGTTTGCGAATTTCTGTATTCAAATAATTTTTATAGCAAATTATTTAGAAATCATCGGTATACAGCTTAGTCTTATATTTAAAAGTGATAATATTATGATGACTTAGTTTATTATAAGCAATAAATAAAACCATATATAATTTTTAATCAAAAACGTAATTAACTATAATTTATGGTGTTTCAGATATAGAGTACATTGCAAAAGCAAACTATTACTGATTAGTTCAGCCTTTCATTTTCAATAGACAAAAAAATGAACAATAGAAATTTCTATAACAATAGTTAAAAAAACACAAAGTACAAGAAAAATAATTGTAAAAAATGCTTGAATTATTAAACGTGGAATAGAAATTGTAACAACCCACTTTCGCTCTGTTTACACCGGGCTAATCATCATTTGTGGAATTTTTTCACTGTTATTTTAGCAACCCCTCCATATGTTTGTATTAAAAATAAGAACAAAAAAACTTTGGGCAGCAAACTGTAAAGAAATGGCAAAACTAATATAATAGTTGTTCTGTAAAGGTTTGTACTCTAAAAAAAGGTTTTGAACTGCCAAATATCTGGTTTTATTATATTCGTCGTTATTGTTTTTTATATAAGTTTTCTTCCAACATGATTGCTATGCTTCTACATTTGAGAACGTGTACGATTATTGCTAAAAAAGGTTTTTTTTTTTATTTTCAAAGGAATGTTTGTTGTATGTACCAGCGTACATTAAGCTGACGTAACAAAAACTCGAAACGTTTGTAATCCCTGTTGTACATTTCCTGCTAATCTTTTAACGTTGATCTTTGACACACTATTATATCATGTCTTTATTTATGTTGTCATAAGAGATTTGCGTTTTCAGTATTTTATTATTTTGCTTTTCTTTCTATTGCCTATTGCTTTTGATACCTCAATGTCCTGGTACGGCGAAAAGGAAAAAGTTTTAAAGAAAATAATGGTAAATGTTTTGATGGGCTCGGTAAATGTCACTAAAATGTAAATAAATATATCTAAAAACAGTATGTGCCACAAGCTGTTGAGGGTTTTTATAAGATGCATAAAATGTCAAACTTAATAAAAGGGTTATGATAATGATAGTTTATTAAAGGTTTAATAACATAACGTTTTGCAATTTTAACATTAAAAATAGCTCCATAAAAAGTGTACTGTTTTCAAGAATGAAAAAATATCATTCATTTTAATCTGAAGGATTTATATATTTATTTTTATATTTTTTTCTCACCATCATCTTATAGATTTGTAATCAATCTAGATTGCTATTTGACATGTTACGTGTGAAAAATAGCAATAAAAAGAAACACTAATAATTACTTATTATAAAACTAACAACAATATTCATCTACTTTAGTTTAAATAAGGTTATAAAATTTTTCCCATACAGTAACATAACATCCCCTAGTGTAAATGAGAAAACATAACAACAATCTATATTTGGACATATGCAAATCAAAGATTTTCAAAAACAGATCATTTATTTTAATTACACACAACTACTTATCCGTTATGGTCATGGCCTGTCCATATTGATTGAGTATGCGGCATGATTTTTACGTACATGGATGAATGGGCAAATGTGATCATGTAGTTTTGAACACAAAAACTATCGCATTTTGTAGGCAGCTGTTTGTGTTTTTTTGTTAAATAGCCGGCTTTACTAAGGAACATAATTTATTATTTGTGGTATTAATGTAAGCCACAACTAAACAAAAAATATTGCAAATTTTTCTTGGTTGCAAATTTAAATGACCTAGAAGACTGAAACAATTTGTTAGGTACGGAAAACTAAAAATAAATTTTTAAACTGTTTGCAATTATATGCTATCTCTAGTCCTTTTAGGTACTAATTTTTAAAACCTTGTAAATTTATTTTTGTTTAAATAATTTAATTTTCACATGAAGATTCTTTTAATGGAGACTACAAAATTTTAATACTTGACAGCGACCACACAGTTGAAGCATCATCTGTCGAAATGGCTGAGTTATTCAATCTGTGCGCTAAGCTATCATGGAGGGATATAGGGTTTACCAACACGTGCAAATGATACAATTATTTAAAAAAAATTAAGTTACGTTTTGATTCCATATTTTGTCAAAAAATCTTCTTCAGCTCTGCAACCGACTTCTGGATTAATAGATAAAGTAATAAACAAAATTTCGAAATTAGTACGAAACCAGCCCACATGAGATTTAAAAGCATCCAATGCATATGAAAAAGTCTTTCTTTGGTGTGGGTTTTTGACTAGATTCATCGTTAGCATGTATTCATATTTCTTAAAGAAATATGGGCTGTCAACCATCAGATAATGTTTACTGACCAAATTCCTATTAAATAACCAAATTCTTGTTCACGAAACCTTGTTGAACCTAGGATCTATTTTTGATGTTTAGGTTGAAGTAGAAACGCAAGAAAAACAAAAGTATTTTTTTATTTCGATCAAAAAATTTATAAAAATAATTAAATAATATGTTTTGAAATAAAAAATAGCATAATAAAATTAAAAATACTATATCATATAGCTTTGTAAGATTTTTGGTTAATTTAGTAATTATGGTTGGATTGTTGCTACGGATCGCACGAACGACTTGAAATCATGACAACCGCACGTGGAGATTGGATTTCAAATCATTCGATCTATTCTTGTTGGGCTTTCTAAGGCCACAGGTCTATAATTGCCAATAATAACCAACGCCAACAAACAGTTTTATCTTGATATATTTTGCTGAAAATTCGACTTTTCGTCTGGCTCATAAGCAAAGAGAAAAAGTATGAGTTGTCTTTTCAAAGGAGAGTGAACTAGGTCCATTTATGGTTACGTTGAGATATTCAAAGGTTTGCGTGTTAACAATTTTAAAAATACGGTAAAACTCTGAGAAATCGTAATGGTAAAAGACCAGTCATTTTTTACAAAATTTTACAGGTTTTCGATATATCGAAGTTTTAGTTTAATAGGGTTCAAATAAAAATATACAAACCGAGAAGAGTTTTCAATTTATATAAAAAATTTTAGAAAAATTTGGAGAACTTCGCCTTCGACTTAATGGAACATGTAAAATTTTTTGAACGAATAAAAAGGCACGTATTTAATTAATTTCTTAACTTTTGTTTTGCCTTGCGTTATTAATTATATATGGTTACTAAGAATAAAACAAATTTCTAAGAAGTTAAAAGGATTTTGTACTGGGTAAAACTTGAATTGACAAAGGTACGGAACTATCTGTAATTTTCATAATTTCACAAATGTGTATTTTCACGAGATTTTATAAACTTTTTGGGATTTATCGGGGTACGCATTCTGCTCTATTGCATATCAATAAAATAAAAGTGTATAAACCTTTTTGATTTAAGAAGTAAAATATGTTTTCTGATACTCGGAAGCGACTATTTTTTTTTTTCAAATTTAATCATGTGTATTACATTGTAAAAATAAATCGAAAACCTATTAGTGTTTCTACGATCAGTTTCGGAAGAAAATATTAAAAATAAGTTTTTTTTTAACAGTATTCACTGTTAGATAAGGATAAGAGATAAATTGCTTTTCATACTTGTGAGAAAGTTATTTTAAGGAAATTTAATAAAGTGCTTGGATTCATATGACATTCATATATATATTGTTTTTTGTAAATTTTTTTTCGGCTCTGAGTTTTTGGAACAATCAAACTTATTTGGATTTATCAAAACATCCGTATTTTCTTAAGATCCTGAATTCTAAAGATTACAAAAAATTTTTGGTACTTTGAAAGGACTGATTAAATACAAAAACGATCTAAAAGTATGAAATTTCTCTTAATTTAGTTCTTCTGCAATTTATGTACGCAACTATTTAAGTATAATTTCATAATATTGAATTTTATACAGTAGACGTCGAAACAAAATTTACTGAAATGAAAAAAATTCCCTCAAAATATGACAAACAATGCAACTGTCTTCTTGAAACGTAAGCAAAGAAATGAAGTAAAAGCACAACACACTCCCTAGCGGAAAGACATGCCACATTACAACACATTAACAACAAAAGCAAAATAAATAAATGGCAGCAAAAAAAAAAAAAAATAAACAATGCATCATCAACAGCAACGTCATTAACATCATACCCACGTACGTACGATATGCATAATTAAAAATTTAACTTTATATTTTTAGAGCTTCTATGAGTATAGCAAATACTTATGAAGAAGAATAAAAGAGGGGAGGTGGTAGTAACAAAAGTATTTGTAGCATTTTATGTGTGAAGATATCAAGCAGTTGTTGTGTCATATATTTTAATTGCCATTTTCAATTAACACTTTATGCTGCAGACACACACAGACAAATTTCTATGAACCAGCCAAAAGTATTCGTATGACTTTCATAAAAAAAATTACAAAAAAGCAAATAAAAATATTTTATTTGATTAATAGACTTGAACATCTTAAGCCATTTTAGTTAAAAATAAATATTTTGGCATCCTCTCACTCAACTCAAGATTTTTTTTTGTTTTTGAGTTTAAAAGTCAAATTCTATCATTGAAAAAAGTATAGTAAAAAACGGATGAAATTAATGAGTTAATTTGTAATTAATTCAAATGCGGGGCCGTCAATCATATCGTAAAATTTATTTTCTTGTTCAAACATTTAATATGAATGTAAAATAGGGCATTTTTAAGTACAAAATAAAAATCTTTTGCATTTTAAGGCCATAGATCAATACATGTGTAAACATATTTTAATGATATTGCAAAAGCTTAGGTTTAAAGGAATTACTTCTTTTAAGTTACATTACAAATAAATCATAAAGTAATAATAATACTAAGCATAATCATAATATAAAATTATTAATAATTATAAACAATAAATTAAAATTTATTTTAGCTTAAGTTCGTTTTTAGTTTACTATCTAAAAATTTATAAAAAAAGAAAAATTATTTACACGTGATATGTGATATGGTCACAATAACTATATTATGTTCTTTGTCACAATGTGTAGTTGCGGAGAACCAATTATAGTTGTTTTTACCAAAACTTTAGTCACGATAAACATTTTTTGTCAACTTTTAACGATTATATGGTTACTGTGCACAAAAAATGCAACATGGTTTGTTTTAACTTAAAAAAGATTCAACCACAACCAAGTTTTATAACTTATTAAAAATAATATAAAATATTTAACCATCACATATTATTTCTAATCAAAATATGATTAAAAGCAACAAAATAATGTTTGCGCTATAAAATATTTTGTTCTAGTTCTTAACAGTTTAGTAATTTTTCTGTTAGCTTGAATTTGACATTGTTTTTTGTTGTTTGAGAAAGTGAAAAAAATTAAAATTTTTATACAAAATAAATAATTGAAAATAATATGCAAAATATGAAATCAAATAAAAGGGAAACCAAAACATTAAAAAAAAAAGTTGAAGTAAATATGTATTTTTGTGTTTGAAGCACAATTGTGAAATCATTTATTTGGGCTTATAATGATCTAATGATCTAAACGTTATTATAAGCAAATAATTGACTTTTTTGTGTATTGATATTTTTAGATAATTTTTATGACAATTCGTTAATGAATAAAACAATAATAACTATGTCTTGTATATCAGTAAAATTTTGCATTTACGAGACGAGAAATAATGTGCGGTTTCTGTATTGCAAGCGAGCGACTTGTCTAGAAAATTTGTATAGGAATCAATAAAAAATTGAGTGCTTTACATACAAATTTTCTAGACGAGTCGAGCGCTTGTAATACAGGAACCGCACATAATACTTAACAGCGATCAACATTTGCTTCCACTTTGCTGGCGAAGCTGTTTGCAATCAGGGAATGCAACAGCGAAATGAGTGCATTGGAGAGAATAACAATTAAAAATTGCAACAATTTCAATCGTAGTACTCTCATGATCATGATGTAATGTTACAGTTCAGGTATTTCCAAAATATCTAAAAAAAAAATTTGTCCTCCTCTTTCCAATTTGTACAACAAAATGACGAAAATTTTAAGAATTTTAAAATCAGTATTATAGTCAAAGATATCATTTTTCGACAACTTAGATTGAGTAAAATGGGAAACTGCAATTTGCAACCGCAATTAAGATCGTATACAGAGGTTTGCAGAAAGAAAAAATTAAGAGAGTAATGATATTAACAAGGTCTAATATTCATGAGATGGCAAATATTCAAACAGGCACCTATGCGTCAAATAGAATTTGAAAATAAAAAAAAAATTGTCTGCAAAGTTTAGAAACTGAGATAATTTTTATAACATTTTTAATTTGTAAAAAGGAAGAATAGAATAACCCCCTTCCGCTGGTATTTCCATCTTTTACAAGAAATTCACCTTTGCTCTAAACTAACATTTTTAAGTCTTGACAAACTAGTAATGCGATAGATTCTAAGTTTGCCTGCGAATAAATATGCTTGTTTTTTATTTTAAAAATTATTTTGGGAATTTTTATAATATTATTTATTATATTATGCTAACATCCCATAACATTTTTAAATAAAAATGCAATTTATTCCTTGGTTGGAAAAGCAGGTATCTATCTATCTATCTGTTTTTTATTTTAATGTTTGTAGAGAGAAAATGAGATTGTGCATTAATAAGTCTTTATTTTTTAAATAATTTAGAATCATAGTAACTTATTTCTTATATGTATATTTAAGTATTTAAATGCAGGGTGAACTGGCGAATTTACTGGTTCAAGCTGTTGCGTTAATGCTTTTCGTCGCTTCAATCAAGAAAGGCTTAACTCTTGACTACGTTTATTAACTTGTGTCTTAGTAATCCTCTAGCCCTCCCCAATCATTAAAATGCTAACTGTCAATGCAAATTTTAACAAAAACGATAATTTCTTAAGAAAAATATAAAAATCTAATTTTAAAAATCTAATCCAACTTGAAATGTACCTTAAATCCAGTACTTAACAAGTTTTTGTGCCTTGCCTTCCAAACAATTTTGGCAGATTTTGCTGGCCTGCAATATTACTCATGAAGACTTTTAAGTTGCATCTTCAATTTATTTCACTAACTTCCCTTATTCATACGAACCTTTTATCTCAAAACAATTCTTCTCTGGTAATTTATCTTCTTTTCCTTCTTTTATAAGCCAAACATATAAGAATTAATAGAACTTAATTAAAAATAAAGTTAGCTTTCTTTATCTGAATGCTTGAAATTTTAATGTAAAATGCTCCTTCAAAGCACTGTGCTAAAAATATTTCCATTATATTACTACACAACTCTATGCATATGTATGCATGTGTATATGTATGAAAAAAATTGCTATTTAATGATTTGATATAAAAACGAGGAATAAAAATTTTAATCGAAAATATTCAAAAGGCTTTTAACAAATATGGGTCACTTTCTTGAGAGCTACTTTTCTAACAATTTTAAAATTTATTTGCTCTTGTTTATCACTTCATTTGCATCTTTAAAAGCAACATTTAAAACAATTTTAAGTACGTGTGGTCGTTTTGTAGTGTCGGGGTAAAAACGAATAAAAAATAAACATCAACCAGTTTGTTGTTTTATTAATGTTGTTAATTCTTTTATTTATTTTTTTATTTGTATTATTTACAGTGTAATTTATTCCCTTTAGAGATAATATTTTGTCAGTTTTAAAAGTCTTGTTATAAATTTTAGTTAATGTTTTTACTGAGAAAGCTTTTTAGATTAATTGTATTTGAAATTAGTTCTATTATCAATTAAAGATGCCCACAATCTAATTTTTTTTCATTAAGAATGTAAATATTTCTTTAATGTTGTGTGGAATCCACTTAGGAAAGAAATATTTTAAGAAATTTCTCTATTTGTTTTTAATAAATTTAAATTAAAGAGCAAATCTAGGACATAGAAAGTAGATTAGTTAATTTTTAAAATGTTTGTAGATGCAAATATGTTTCATTTTTTATATTAAAACTGAATTTCTCGTTTTTATTTTTGTATAGTAATTTAACAAAAACAGCGTGGTAAAATTGGTATTCTAATTCTTTTTGACAAATTATTTTCATTAATATTTAGTTAATTTAGGTTAAACCTTTTAGCTTTGATTAATACTCTTTTAAGTGAATTTTTTTTTATAGTTTCGTTTAATGGTTGATATTTTAAAAATCATATAAATTTTGGTAGTTAGCTGTTTGGTTTCATACGCAAATGTTGGTCAAATATGAAAATAAGGTAATTTTATAGGTTTTCCTAAATGCATTTTTTCCCTTTTTTATAATATTAAAAATTTTTAAGTTAAGTGTTCACAAGTAAACAATTGTTAACCAAAGCGTTACTAATGGTAATTGTTCCTCTATTTTGACTTGAATATATGTTATTTTACACTTTACTTTTTATATTAAAACTGTACGGCAGCATTCATAGAAAATAAAATAACTTTGAAGTATTATATATCTTAAAGTTATTTTATTTCCTATGAATACGGGGCAGTAGAAATTTAAATTCTATAGTTTAAGGTTTGTAATTGAGAATGCTCTACGGGTTTTTATCATCACAAAAGAACAATTTGTTGGTATTATATTAATAACCGTTAAATAATACCAACTTATTTCTTAAATTTGTTGTGTTGTCTTTTTGACCTACTTAAAAAAAATATAATTACATAAATTTTGGGACAACAAAACACAAAAGAAAATAGAATAGTAACAAATAAAAGGCTAAATTGATTTAATATATACATATGTATGTTCAATTCACAACTTTTCGTTAGTATGCTAACTCGTGGGATTCCACAATAGTTGCACAAATATTGTTTGTAATTTCTTTTATAAACATTTAAAATTTATTTTTGTACAAGTTTTTGGCTTGCAAAGATTTCAACAATTTTTCCCCGAATATAAGGAGTTTGTCAATCAACAAAAAATAAATAATTAAAAAAAAAACTTGAGAAAAATCTGAGCTCCATTGGAAACAAAAGGCTAGAAAATATAATTTTTAAATTTAAAAGTCAAAGTCAATTGAATTGTAAAATATCATGCATATATTTAGCAAACTGTTTAAGAGCAAGAATTTAGAATTTTCTAACTTTTTTGGCCGCGGTTTTAAATTTACTAACACATGGAGTGTGCTGATTTGAATTATCGCATTGCGGGCTAGCTAAGCAGTAAAATTTCCAGATTAAAAACTTCAACTTAAGTAAACCTCTACTATAGACGTGTAAAGTTCAATACAATTTTTTAAAAAATTTCCAACTGTTCAGCATAACTTGGGTGTCAGACAATCAAGTTTTCATTCAAGTTTTAAAATTTCTCTCATTATTTTACTAATGCACTCGCACTTTAAAAACTTGCTGAAAATTTGCTTTCAACTTTTCGTTCAATTGAGTGTTTCAAATTACATTCAAGAAAGCAGCTGATTGAGGGGCTTTCCTCTAAATAAATTTTATTTGTTCTCTTGACGACATCTTGTTTAAAAACTTGCTTTGAAATTGTGTGCAACGTACGTCACAGCTTTCAATTTTTATGAATTTTGACAATCAGTATGTGTAAATTTCTTGAAAGAGAATTGAACAAAAACTTGACCGAGTGACTGCACTGTAATGTAAACTAACTTTGTTTACAAAATTGTTCCCATTGCTTATGTCACCCAATTCTAATAATTGCTAATCACTCAATGTTAAATCTTAATAAAAAATCTTGTCGAAAACCAATAAAAAAATTTCGTTCTTTTTTAAATAAATTGCTATGACACCAAGAAAAACAGTTTTTGTCAGTTCACAATTTCTTTTAATTTTTCGCAAGTCTAAAATTTATTCAGACGAAAGTTTGTGAAGCCTTTTCTAGAACTCACTATAAAGATAAATTATTAGCTTATAAAAGCATTTGTTTTCTTAGCCAACTATTGGAGGAGAATTTTTTTGATCCACTTTTTCACTGCATTGTTTTTTCAGTTGAGATAGGGGTCGGATTATAGGCGTATTGTGAATCAGTTGATTGCTGTAACTAAATTAAAAAAAGTATTATCAGTTTTCCAAGTCAACTACTTACTGGAAGACCGCTTAAATTAAATACTGGAATTTCATGCGGTCAACAAGACAGAGTTTTCCTTATGCACAGTTTATGAAAACTAATTTTTTTTTATAATAAACCTTAAAAAAATCAGTTGTATTATTTTAATAAAAAGCATCACAATTCATAATTCCACTACTCAGGGATTGCAATATTTTTGAATTGTGAACAGCAATGTCGTATGCCAATTTTTACCTAAAAGTATTAGTTCAATTACTTCTTAATTTTTTGCTAACTAATGTAATGCGTTTTGTAATCGAGTAACAAAATACGGCAATCACAAAAGTAAGTCATTATATGGAAGGTAATTTTTCAGGGAATGTCTAATTTTTTTGCTAAGTTTATTTAATCATCTATCTAATCATTACGAATGTTAAGTAGTATCTTACTAAGGATTTAAGATAGGCAAAAGTTTTCCCATAATTTACTGGTTATGTGTTTTTGGTCAAATATTTAACTTATTATAGGTTCTGTCAATAAACAAAAATATTTGCTTTATGCTACCCAAATATGCCGTAGCTGACCAATAGCTATCAAAAAAAAGTTTATCCCAGCAAAAAATTAGACATTACCTTAAAAAGTACTTGCCATATAATGATTTACTTTTGTGGTTGCTATATTTTGTTACTCGCTTACAAAACACATTACATTAGTTTCCAAAAAAGGAAGTATCAATGGAACTAGTTCTTTATGTTAACAGAGACAACCGTACTAATGGAACTCATTATTTCCTACAATAATTAATGTAATCGATTCTCAGTAATTGATTATAAAAGTCTCATGCCTTGTTAAAATCATTAAGTTGGCAATCTAGTTGGGAAGTACTTCTGTCAAAAATGCTTAATTCCACACTCGATTACCTTTTTAAAAATTTTTTGCTGGGATATGGTAATCTGAGCAAGAGAAGATAAGATTTCGTGGAACTTACCACATTCTATGCTATCCTGAAAATGGCTTCACCTGTAATAAGACATTTTGTAGGATTGTATGACTGATACAAGACTATCAATATAAGTTTACTAAAGCACTGTCTTATAGAGTCTTAGCTTTTTTATTTAGCTTAAAACGAAAGAATTTTGCCAATTCTATATCTAAAACGTCTTGAGGTGTAAGAAAATTCTTTCATTTGCATATTTTTTAAAATCATCAAAATTTTGACTTAAAATTTTATTTATGATTCAATTAATAAAACATCATTTGGTAATACAACAGATCTCAACATTATTTATCTCATTTTGTATGACCAAATATTCTTTCTAAAGAAAATGAGTCATTTAAAAAGGCAAAATGTAAAAACAAATTTAAATCACCAAATCGTGAATAAAGAACAACATAAAAAAATACTTAATTTTTGAGAAGTGTTAAAAGCAAAATATTTAACTTATAAGGATATTCAAGATGAGAATATTTTAATATTTCTTAAATTTCAAAGTTACTTTTTTCGATAAACTATCTGAATGCAATGACACTTTATAAGGAGCTTCGGTTGGTTGCTGTTGTGTGAGCTATATTCAGACCATAATGCAGTAATAGCACAGTGAACCTATAGGTATAACTATGTCGAATAATTTGATAGTTTCCCATATCTAACATAAAATAAATATTAATGCAATTTTAACTTGAAATGATTACTATTACTGTTATTTTACTAAGACCATGATATATAAAAAACCCAACAACAACAACAAAACAACTTATACATCTTTTCGTATATTTATAAACACATATATGTTTTTAAAAAACAACAAAAAAAAGTGACAATAATCTTTTCGTGCATTAATCCCCTGGATAACATTGATTTATTTTGAATTATTTAATGACACAAACTAATTAATGACTTTTAAATGTTCGCAGTTTTTTTGTTTTCGGTAGACTTTATAAATAATTTACCTCGACTTTGTTTTGCTGCTTTTTACTGGTTTGGCTGATATAATGGCTTCCTAATTTAAATTCTGTTCGTTTTTTTGCATTGGTCAGTCTGTCTTAATGCAAATTTATGAGGTTGTTATTAGCTTAAGTTTTTTATTTTTTTATTCGATAGTAGCTAAAATTGAAAAGTTGTGTTGTTATTTAATAAAGAAGGTTTGCTGTTAAAAACAATTTCTGTGAAAACCTTTAATAATGTGTCAATATATTTATACCAAGATAATTTTAATTTAATTGGAAGTTTAGGGTTATACATGTGACAAGTTTTTATTTGCTTTCTGAAGCACAATATAAAGAAAGAATTGTTAAAATATTTATGTTTTCAATAAATAAAAATAAAAAAATTCTAATAATCATGCTAAAATATCTTTAACATATGTATGAGAATCTTTTGTAGTTTGATAATTTATGCGAAATTAAAATTGTTTGTTTTTAATACAGTAGCATTACAGAAAAAGCGGCAGCTAGGCAGTGATTTGAGCAACACTCTTTGAAATATGAATCTGTCAAGTTTAAAGCGACTCACATATTAGTTTTTTGGTTCTGTTGCTAGAGCAATGATGGGTATTTTCGCTTCTTGTATTTGTTATTAAACTCAATCTTACAAATATATTTAGAGTTTAGAAAGCTGGCCACTGCAGACAAAATTAGTAGAAAAGATTAATCACAATTGTTTGTTGAGGTTGGCTTCTTTATCTTTCGTGAGTTCAAGATGTATAGGATATCTCTTGAGAATGTGGTAAATAACACAAAGTGCTTCGCATTAGATTAAAATCAAATAAATAATTAAGAGCTTTTATTCGAGGACGCTTAAAACTAAGAGTTGAGCTTAAGTAAGAAACTTTTGGAGATACTGCATATCAGCAATATAGTCATACTTAAGAAATAAACGGTAGCTTTTTATTCGTTTTACAAAAAAATATAAAAAAATATATGTATTGTTTAAATAGACTTTAAATACTTTTTGATAACATTAGAATTTGTGCTATAGTCTTACTAGTCATGTAGAAAAGTTAAAACTCCTGAAGGGATAAATTGTCTCAATAATATTAAAAATAAGACAAATTAATGTCTAAATTTTTAAGTGACTTAAAAAAATCTTGCAAACAAAGTTTATAGAACACAAATTTTTTCATATTGTTCCCTCGCAAAACATTATAAAAGCAAAAGAACAACAAGAGAGCAAGAGATATTTTCGAAATAAATTGTCAGAAAATTAGCGCACTAATGCTTAGATTAATTACCCCATGTGTTGGCTGCTTATTGCAAGTATTTATAATACAGTTTTTTTCACTTGAAGAATTTATCACTTTAAAAATCTTAACACAAGTATGAAATAAAAATAAACTCTTAAGAATTCGCAGTACCAACATCCAAATCTTAACAGCAAAAAGTGCACCCTGCTTTTAATTTATTTATTTCTTGTTTTTATTTGGTATTTTTGATGAAATTAATGAAGATTCTCTTAATTTGCAGTAACAAAAGCAGAGAAAAATATAAGAAGAAGAAATGGCGAACAATTGATTAATTTATGAGTTTTATAAACGAGTCAAAGCCTTTGTAAAAAAATTTTACAGATTAATTTAAAAGTATTTTCGTGTAAACAAAAATTCACTCAAATTAATTTTTTTTATTTGTTTCTGTTTTCTTGATGACCTTTACAACCTGATGAAAAATAAAAATCAATTTCTTTGAAATGTATTTTGGTATTTTTAATCTCATGTTATGTCAATTAAATAAAATTGCAAAATAAATTACATATATTAATGAGGCTGCAAACAACCTTCCGGATTTGAGCGTTACACACAAATTTAACTTAAATTAATAAAACAACCAACATTAAATTATAATAAAATTGCTGCAATAAATGGTTAGTTTTAAATAGATGCAAGGATTAACGTGTTATATAAGTTGTTCCTGGCGAAATCATACAAATTTTAAATTGTGCTAAAATCTGTATGTTTTTTATTTATTATCAGGGTGTTTTGATAATTGGATGAGCATTACTAAGTAAACATTGTAGTTATCTGCGAAAATGCTTTACTGCGTCGATACTTTAATTAGTTTTAAAGTTATTAAAGTTAACATTTTTTATATTTACTTTTAAGTAGTACTTCTTTTGTTTTTTTTATAGAAACAAAAAGTACACGTACAATCTATACCACAACAGGTTCATAAACTTATTTACATTATATTAAAACAATTTTGTTCGTTCAACATTTTTTATACCAACATTTAAACTTCGCAGTCGCGCTGAACACTATGCAAATATTCCGAATTTTCAAAGAACTTTATAGCATCATCATATTTATTCCTTAAGGATGATATATGCATGGATCTGAAGAGTACAATAGGTAATTAAAATCATCCTCATTGGTAGAATATCTCGAGCATTTTCAAGAGTGAAATCGTAGTTTTCTTTGCAGCATTTATATCTTGATTTCTGTTTTAGAATCCACTTTCCATAAATAAGAAGCTTTTGTATCGAAAAGAGCATTTCGTACCATTTATATTTACTAATAAACAGCTTTGATGTGCGCAACGCATGTTCTCCAAACTTATCTGCATCCACTTATCCGAATGACTTTTATTGCTATTTATGTAATCGAAAACTAAAACTTTTTTCTTAAATTTAATTCCTTCATTATTAATAACACTTGTTACAGCGGTTTTTCAAATTGTACGATTTGCAAAAAGGTTAATACAGATAAAGTGCAATTATGAAGAATTAACGAACAATATTGAGTTTTGTTTTTATTTCGTTTTGTTTTTATATAAAGGTAGCAAAGCAAATATATATAGCAACAAATGTAACATTGTTCTGAAAATAAACATTGAAGTCATCGGCTTTTGAGCGCTGACTTACAACAAAAACTGATTAAAATAACTCGCTCTAAGTGCATTCGCACCTAAAACGTAAGGAATTATTGATGTATATATATACATAATATCTTAGTGGAGGGGAGTGGAGGCAAAACTGTAGTTCCATCTTAATATCTTATTTCATTAAACGTTATGATGGATCGAATAAATGGTTGAATTGTTTTTGTTTTACAATTTCGATAAAAAGTTGACACCGTTTTATTTTGCAATAAAATCACTTTTTTTTAAATGTATAATACGTAGATATGAACCTTACACTTTTAAATTCATAGATTTTCAAATTTTAGGTGTTATTACTCAACTTTTTTAATTACACATACTCGTATATAGCTACTTTGTGCAAAGATATTTCCTAAAGGAAAATAAAATGTATTGATAAACGAAGTAAAATATGTAAATTTGGACAAGTTGTCCTATCCGATGACTGTTTCGTGCAATATGGGGTCTCCAGGCTACTCTAGGCTTGAGGAAAGCTTCTTTGGTACAACTTATTTCTTTAATAAATATATACTAGGAAATATAATCTCTGTTTCTTATATGAATGAAAAATTTGGTCACGTTATATATTGCACTTAAAGAAACGTTATGAAAGAAATGCATACTAACGAGGAATGATCCTGATGCTCCTGTTGTGCGGCTAGTCTTAGCATTGGATAACATTAGTGAACATCAGCATCAACGACCGTTAAAGCTACAAGCAACCAATGTAATAAATTAAAATACCGCTTTAAAATTGTAACCACAGCTAACGGACATCAGACAGAAGCAAATACTATACTATATTCGATTATGCAAAAAAATACCAGAAAAACATCGAGGAAGAGAGTGAAAAAGAACTGTTGACTGCAATTGTAAAAAAAATTCATCATGCTTTCTCTTTGCCTTCCTGCCTAAGGTAACGGAAATGAAAAACGTGAAAATAAAAGCAAAATTGTTAACCTGATGAGCTGGCGCCAATACATCTTGATATCTTATCAATGGCGTCGCACAGAAGCACCAAGAGTTTTAATGCACCCAGCCATGAAGAGATGAAAAATCATGAATAAAAATATCAGGAATTAAATGGCAGTCTGTCTATCAATTGTTTTCTGCAGGAGTATTTACTGTGAGTCTGTATGCTCGATTGTGTTGGACAAAAACAAATGCACTTTAATGACACATGCAACGAAAACGGAAACGTAAGAACGCCGTCAGCATGAATTGTTTTTATACGAGTAGCTGTCATTATACAATGTTTCAATAAGAAAGTAAGATAAAATACACAGTATCCTTTAAAGGATGTTGTTGTAAGATTTATTTTCTTTTGTTTTGTGTAAAAGATGTATGTCAAGAGTTCAATTATTTAAAAGTAAAAAGAAGATAAAACAAAGACTTAATGACATCAATTGAGTAAGTGATATTATTTTGTACTTGTTTTTCAATAATGAGATAAATACACTGGCATTTGGCAATTGAAATATGACCAAATAATCTTGGTCAACTAATACTCTAGGAACTTGTTTTTAGCTTGTAGACAGCAAGCGAATAATAAATAATTATTAAATTTAGGATATAAAAACTTAATGTCACATCAGTTAAAGTTAAGATACAATCACTAATTTGGGGAAATCTTTTTCGCTTTTATTCTAAAAAATTAATATTTGATATTACTCATGTGGTATAAATTTTTTGAAATGACCCATTTTTTATTAAAATTTTATGACCTCTGCATGTTAAAAAATCCACATGTGTTCTAATATTTTTTAAATTTCATTGAAGTTCTAACAAGTTCCGTTGCTTTACGTACCTTTCGTTTTGATATTAAATTTTTAAGGTTTAACTAAATGTCATAAAATAGTTCCCCATAATTTTATTAAAAAAGATAACAAGAGCTGAATGAAGTCAAATATTCCAGCAGGCAGGCAATTAAAAAAAGGGACAAAAGAACTGGAAAACAATGCAGACTAAATAAAGAGAACACGTACGGAAATGAAAGTGGAACATAAAGGAATATATTATAGATGGAGGAATATATATGGACGTAGGTTCGTACATATACATTTACGAATGTATGTAAACACGTATGTTTATATAACAAAGGTAACATTTGTCTTCTTCTTTTTCTTTTTACATCATAGAACAATATAAACGAATAAAATATTATTTTTAATATTTTACAGCAACAGCAAGTATGATAAAAATAATTTAATTTTTTAAAACAAGTCTAATCACCATCCACTTAATAAGTAGCACCATTTTATATTGTCTTTTATTATTCCAAAAAAAATAAAACAACCTTGATTTAAAAAGAAATAATAAAATTAAAAACAATGTAAAAGTGAATTTATTTGTATCAATACGAGGGCAGTTTATTAATTGGAGAAGATTTTAATTTTGTATAACCAACCAAGAAAGTTTATCAAATTTTCAACAACAGAGTTTTCTAACATGATACATAATACTTGACAGTACCTCAATTATGATTAAAGAATAACATTTCTCAACGTTACTTAAATATTTTTAAAGCCTATAATATAACAAAGTAGTTGACGGAATTCGAAGAATGGTCTGAACACCACGTTCAGTGTGCGGACTCGTACGACATGACTTCATTAGATGCGGCAGGGCTAAGCCACTCTCACAGCAATTTTAGCCTCCCCCTGCAAACTTTTGTCTTCGTAAGGAATTGATATTGAATGCTTGTTGTTGTCTGGCTGCTCGTATTAAGAATAAGCAACATCTCAGAAAATACATGGGTAAATGAATTACCGAAATACCGACTGGCTTTAAGTCAGTCATACAATGAAAGGGACAAAATGCTTTCGTAATAAGGCAAAGCCCTTTAAGCGCTTAGGGAAAAGCATGAGCTATTTAGACAATATAAGCCTGATAATGCAAAAATTAGTTTTGAGCCAAATTATAGGATGGCAATAAAATTTTCTAGATAAGCTAGTAAGACTAGGTAATATGTATGTAGTAGACATGTTAACTAACTTGTGAAAGTTTACGCATATCAAAGCGATTTCCGCCTACCATTAGAGTGAAGAGAACAGGCTTATTTTCGAACACTGATTCCACTGCGGATCTCATCCTAAACCGAACTGAATAGCGATTTTTTAGTGCTTTTCGAGGGCATGAAGTTAATTACAAAAATCGCACAAATCGTAGCCATTGTATGGAAAGCAGAGAAAGATTTGAGGAAAGACCTGCTGCATTTCCACTTTTATGTATACATGAGTAAATGAATTATATTTTGTACAGCAATTTTGCTAGAGTTTATTATGTGTTTTTAATAATAAAAGTAGTGTAAAAGTAAATGATTTGTCCAAGCTCAATTTATGTTATAATAAGGAGGCGCTGTATCAAAAAGGTATTTAAAAACAAACTCGAAAAAAGTTTCAGAGACAAGGAAGGTTTAAACTGGATAAATGTGTTAAAATTGAAAATGTCGGAAAATTATGAATTTCAGGTTTTAAAATAAAGTTTTTTATAATCGAATTGATTACAAACACAGGAATAAAAATTTATGTTGATAAATAGTCATGCAAGACTAAATGAATAAGTAAGAGAAATCTTAATCTCAGTAAAAGGCAAAATTCATTATAAATGATAACATATGTACTTATCTTTCTTTTTATCATAAATTTCTAAATTTTGTAACAGCTTTTACATAAAAATGTTTATATATAACCCAACAGATACTGTTCATACAACCCTCGCATGCACTTGTTTTGATTGCTGTAGCACTTAAAGAGGATCACATTTTACATTTTCAGGTGTCAACGATAAGAAATCTAAATACTCAAAAATCTTGTTGCTTAGTTTCCTCATTGTGACGGTTAGTTTGATTATTTCTTCTTTATTTTTTCCTTCCTGTATATTTCTAAGATTTTTATACAAACGTAAAATTGTAAATAAAAAAGCATGACTTAAATAAAACAACACTCAGTGTGGTCTTTATATTATATTTTATTACATTCATTTTTTATATTTTTTGTCTTCGTTGTTGTTTTTTTTCTTTGTCTTCATTTTATCTCTTTTAACAAATGCAATAAATATTTGGTTGAATGTAGAGAAATCTCATATAATCCAGTATTGAAACAAGTAGTTGCACAGAAAAAGATGAATTGAAGATGAATGTACGATATGAATCAATGATAAAAATTACTACAAAAACGATAATATTTTAAGGTTTAAACAAGACTGCTAACAAAAATTTTAAACCAATTTATTGTAGTAACGTTGTGAAGTTAGTTATTTAAAATGTTATAAAATTAAGGAATTTTAATCGGCAGATGCAATAATTTTTATACACGAGCTTAGGTTGGTGATAGAGCATACAGAAAATCTAATAGTTTGACGTATTGACATTCATAATTTATTTATAATACCGCACTATAGCGAAATAAAATTTATTTATCTCTTTTAGTGGGATAATTGCATTATTTTTATGTATTTTTTGTTCAAAATCGTTTATTAAATTTATGAGAATTCGTTAAAGGCAGTATGTCAGTCAGCTCTCATGGCCATATTTAGTTCAATTAAATCGATTGCAATAAAAAGTATATATAGGTATATAGTTTTAGATAAGTACCAGACATAAATTATTCTGTAAGAGCCTTATATTTGAGCAAATACTGGCTGGCTACCTTTTGCTGTAAAAAACACTGCACCAAATACCACAAACTTTATAATTTATCTGAAACTGCATGGCCAATGAAAATGTAAGCAATGCTAGTTTACTTTATAAAAATTTAATGCAATTTGAGCGAATTTCAGTTTTTAGTATTTGACTTAACGGCTCTGTCTACAATAACAAGTTCCATACTCTTGATCATAGTAAGTTCATGTACATAGAAACTGGGACTTAAAACTGGCAGCAAAAAACAACAAAATCACCGCCTTATTTTAGCAAGGATGAAAGTTCATGTACCATCTGCTCACCAGCAGAACGATGATTTGTGTTTTATAAACAGGTATTTAAAAATGTTAAAAACGGAATAAAATAGGTAATTGATGGCGCATCCTACTTCACGGTCAGAAAGTACAAAGTAGACTAAGCCCGACTAGACCCATTTTTAGACATATGAAGTTTAAATTCAATCAGGATAGCCATTTCAGAACTACAGATTTATATCAATTTTCTACCTGTCAACCTGAGAAACTTATAGTCTTTTATTAGAAGCTTAGAAACGAATTTTATGGTTCATGCTTTTGTTAAGACTTAAGAGTTTGATATTGGAAATAAAATGGAATATATATTCTGTTTTTAGAAGGCCTCACACTTAGGAAATTCCTGTTAAGAGCTTTTGAATAGTCGGGCTTCAGTAAAGACTTTCTGTTTATACCTCTCTTCAAAAAAAAAAACTATCCATTTAATGCGTTTTTAGATAAACCATAGAAACCAGTGTAGAAAACTTAATATTTATGGCAGAGGTAAACTGCATTTTGATTATATACTCCAAGGCCCACGTCTTTATCTGCGTGTCATTTTTAATTTTCTTAAAATTCGAATTTCGTATAATTTTTTTTTAAATATAAATAGTAGCAGAGTTGGTTTAATTTATTGAATTTATAAAGCATTATCCATTACCATTAAACAATAGTGAATTGTTTAATATTTAAAAATACAAAAATTGTGATTAAAACAACAATAAAGATTTTTTTTCTTTATTTCTGCAGACTCTGCAAATTAAGGAAATAATATTGATAACTTATATGCATGAAAGTATTTGATAGTTCATCACTTAATGCAAACTATAGTGGATCTGAAGCAGTGGAACTGAATTTGCATTCCACTAAAGTGTCAATGGATTTCTAGACCACCACCACTAAAATCGTTTTATTTAGTACATTAAATTTGTACCACCATTAAAATAGTTTTATTTAGTGCACTGAATTTCCAATACCACCAAATATTAGGGGCGACAATGCACTATTTTTTTCACTACCATTAAAAATATTGGAAAATGAAATCCAATGCAATAAACCCAATTCTGAACAGTAGAGTACTGCAGTCAGTATAAAAATTTTTCCATTTACAAAACTATAATGTACTGACAATTGATTTAGTACCATTTTACGAAGTACGAAGAAAAAAGTACTCCATATTTGAACCAAGATTCTAAGGGATCTCGACACATAATTTTTTCATATCCATGCAGCAGCTTTAACATAATTGATGAGAACACAGACAGGCAGGAAAAATTTTTAAAAATGTGTGTTTTTTATTCCATATTGATTATTACCTACACTAACACCAACACATAGAAAAATTCTTAGGTTAACGTTATTTTTTGAAGAAAAAGCCAACCAGCTCTTTAAAAATCACTGTGTAAGATCACTGAAGTATTTCTCTTTTTCAAAAAACAAATTACCATTTCCAATTATTGTTTTTTTTTTTTTTTAATTGACAGACACATGTCATGTGTATGTTTCCTTTTAAACATTTAACAAGATTTTCGTGGAGCACATGTCCTTGTTATCCCACACCAGGTCCCTTAATTTAAGTGCTGTGACATTTTAGAAATAAATTAACTACGAAACCGACAATTTTTAAATTTAACACGCGCATACATTTGGTTTTCTTTTCTCTGTTTTAAAATCTTCGCTTGAGGTAAAAACAAATATTAACATAAACCAATATTTAAAAAATACTAAAAATAGCGCCGGAGTTAAAAAGTATAATTCCTTTTTGAGAATGAAAATTCTCACAATTTTTTAAAAAGGAAAAATTTACACACAAAATATTTATCTTAGGTAAAGATTGACAAATGTACTTGAAAGAACAACGAAATATGTTCAAGAGGTACAACTAAGTAAACATGCATGCACCACGAAATAATTGAAAAATATTAGAAAATATTGCTTGGTTTTAATGTTTAAACATTCAATTATATTTAAAGCATAACCATTAACCAATTTTAAAAGAAAAGGAAAATAAAAGATTCAGTCGAAATAAAGAACATTTTTAGAAGAAATTTCTATTTGAAGCTAAAAAAAAATCATTTGCCACACATGATTTTTTAGACAGATGCTGCTGTACATTTTTATAGAGGTTTAAATATAAAATATTTTAAACGTTTCATTATTGTCTAAATCATTTAATGACATTCTGCACTTTAATTTTTTGATTCAAACTAAAAACTATTGATTGCAAAAGTTGTGGATATTTTACGATTTGCCTGACTGAAACATGGATTCATAAACAATGATTATCTTTTTTACCTTGCTTTTAAATAGAGAAGGGGAGATTTTGCTACAATTTTTATAGCTGTTAAAAGATAAATTGCCTTACCTCGAAC
Organism: Gymnosoma rotundatum; assembly: GCA_916610165.2. Classification (NCBI taxonomy): domain Eukaryota; kingdom Metazoa; phylum Arthropoda; class Insecta; order Diptera; family Tachinidae; genus Gymnosoma; species Gymnosoma rotundatum. Next base: position 118,800,098 of record OU744337.1, on the reverse strand, counting down.
ACAGTGTAATTTCGGTATGTCAAGAGATTTGAACATTGAAAAAATAAATACAATGAAAACAAAAGTATCAAAACAATAGCGCATTATTAATTTCAAAAACATTCAAGGACTCTAGTCATGCATGAATTAAGGCCATTATTTCCAAATAACACACACTAATTTTGGGATTTCCTGTACCCAGTCATTAATATGTGTTTCGTATTTTGTTGTTTCTTTTTTTGCAAATCAGTCAAAATGCGATTTAATTTTTCGCACTACTTTTAAAGAGATTATTTCAGGTAGCAAAACAAAAAACAAAGTAACTCTATTTTAAATCAAACAATATAGCCGAAGTTGGCAACCTAATATTTTTCTAACATAGCCAGCGCAATGTATCGAAACATTTGCTTGAGATCATATTTCGCACAAAAAAATTGGGTGTTAGTAGATTCAAGAATTTTAGTTGCTGAAATAATAAAAATCAACATCAGACAAAATAAAATCTGTTATGAAAAGGGTTTGAAAAAAAGGAAAGGATATATTTTTCCAAGATAAGTAAGTAGGTATCAGTATTACCAGCATAGCCTCTTTAAGGTGAAATTTTTAGATCTTTGTAAATTTTTTTACTACTACTACTAAGTTTGCTCTTCTTTGTCTTTACAAAAGCATCAAAATGATCTAAACTTGTTTATATATCTGACATTTAACGAACTCTGCGTAATAATTACACACATTTGAGTATATATAAACAGAACTAGTGTGTCGGCCAAATCTGCGATGATTTATGATATAATTTATATAAAGTAGTTGAACACATTATGAAAGACCAGATACTTGATACAAACAAATTTATAAAAAGCATTTTGCTTTCGTAGAGGTTTTAATACCACTTCTTTGCTCCTTTCTATGACAGCACGTTTATAACGGGAACTTTAGCACGCTTGTCTCCCTCGAACTATCGAAGGCTTTCAACTCCATTAATTATAACTTATTGATTGAAAAGCTTAGTACTGAGTTCGAACTTTCCAGATAGGCTTTTAAACTGATTTATTCATATTTGGCTGGTAGGTCGCAATTTACAGTGTTAAATGCGATTAGTTCTGGGCTGCTGCTACTCTGTCTTCGGGTGTTCCCCAGTGTTCTATTTTGGGTCCCCACTTGTTTAGTATGTTTGTTAATAGTTTGCCCCGTTTTCTTAACTCTACAATATGCTAAACCTATTAACTGGTGGACGATATTTTTTTTCCCTTGACCTTCCAGTTGTTCTACAGAACAATGCTAATTTCATCCTGGGGCTTGTACATGAATGGATGTCGAAAAATTCCTTAAGCATTAATAATACTAAGTCAAAGGCTTTAATGTTTGGACATAGTAATCGCTTTCTTCTTGACCTAAATATAGTTTTGAATGGAGTACGCATTTAATTATCAGATCATGTAAAATGTTTGGGATTAATCCTTGATACCAGACTTTCCTTTTCGTATCACACTGATATGCCTTGTGGCAAGATTTTTGGTTTTTTTTCGAAGAATCTACTCGGCTAATCTTTTTTTACCCCTTCGTGTTAGGTCACGAATTTGTTTATGCTACTGATTGGGACCTTTTTACTGTTTAAATTGCTATCCTTTTGATTGTATTCTATACTTGCATTATGATGTTCTTTATCACTTAGGGTTAATTGCTGTTATGTAATATCATTATTATTGCCTATGAGGCTATTTATTGCATATTGTTTAAATAAATAAAATGAAATTGAATATAAAGGTACTACCAATAAGTAGGTGAGAGCACGTAAGAGAATTAAGAAATAAGAAAAAAATTAGTATAATTTTACATAAAAATGTCATCGGATCTTAATGGGTTAATCATTTTTAAAAAATTTTAGTATTTCCTCTTCAAAAGCTTATAAATGATACCCATATTGATATCATAAAAAATATTGTGCAAAATCTTGCTTTTCTATGAAAAGATCAGAGGTCCATAAATCGAAAAATATGGACCAGCGACCATTTTACCATGAGATGTTTTTACCTTATTTTTTAATTCTCTATCGCCCCATATATTTGCGTTTTTGATTGCAGTTACTGCATTGTTTCAAACGATATGGGTAAAATAGAGGCATTCGTGGTGTTTTGCCCGCTGCCTCGAAGGATATGGAGCGATGTTGCTGCTTTTCAATGGCGAAATTTTCGAAATTTATCTGATCGATTAGCGTATTTAAATTTTCTCTAGCTAACAGGGACGGATAGACGGACATCACTCAATCGACTTCACTATGTAAAAGAACTTCAATATTTATACTTTATGGGGTCGGAAATGGATATTGTAGAAATTACAAACGGAACGACAAACTTAGTTTTACCCTTATTCCACTTTTTGTGTTGTAGAGTGTAAAAATGAATGCTTATATACTGTACCGTTCAACGGAAAAGAAGAGTTCCCGAAGATCACAAGGAATATACTTGCTTACAATTAAGACGACTTTGCAAAAAGCCTCTTCTAGAAATAGTTACTGCTTATATACACTATTTCCTTATTGAACGCCACCGCACAAAAACAAAAATAAAATTGTCAACATAACCTTCCATAAATTCAAACATTTAGTTTATAATATCAATAGCTAACACAAAGCGAAAAATATTTGTAATATTGATTAATAAACATTAATAAACGAATTCGTCGTGCTGTTTGAAAAATTTCGGATTTTGAAGTTACGTAGTGCAATATACTTCAAATAAATAATAAAATGGACATATCTATCTCCTTTTAGCACCTATCTATCTCTTTCCTAAGAATTAGTAACTAAATAGGTTATGCCTAAAGTGCTGCATCTATTTTAAAAGAAAAGAAAGGGTTGCTAAATTTTATTTTCTAAAGGTACGGTCAGATTAGTCAAATATTTGACCAAATAGACGTAACCACTAATTTATGCTTAAAAATGCTTGTCCTTCTCAAATACTTATTAAGAATTTTAAGATATCATACTTAATGTTAAAGATAGGATATAACATTTATTATATTATAAATCGTCATTCGTAATGGTACGTGCCAGAAAAGATTGAATAAACATTTTTTAAAATAGTGGTTACGCTTTTTTGGACAAATATTTGACTAATCTAACCGCACCTTAAGTAATACGCACAATTTTGTAATAATAATTAATGAAAATTTGATGATTTACAATGATTTTACACAATGTAAAAAAATTCCTTTTATGCAGCCAATACGTTGAATCATATGTTCTAAGAGTTGTTGTTGAATTGTTTCATGAGTTTTTATGTCTCCTTGTTAAACCGCATAATTTAGCTATTATTATTATATTATAAATATATTATTAGGGGATACCTGACACTTATTGATATGGATTTAAATAGTGTCAAAGGACTATGTTTGTGCCATATAAAAATGACAGTTTACATTTCTATAAATTTTTAATGATTTTTGCGTGCTGTATTTTCAATCTAGAATAACTAAAATTCATATGGAAATAATATATTCCAAATAAAGTTTAATGTGCTGTTCCTGTATTACAGGCGATTAACTCGTCTGAAAAATTTATATGGAAATAAATCAAAAACTGAGTGCTTTTCATATAAATTTTCCAGACGAGTTGAACGCCTGTAATACAGAAACAGCACATGAATCTCAATTTGAAAAAGATTTATTGATCACGGAGCACGTTTAATCCTAATATAATTGATGTAATAAAAAAGATAAAGATTTATTTTTATTTGTTTAAAGCTAATAAATATTTATGTTTCACATGAATAAAATTCGAATATATTTAGCTTGACTTCTTTGTTTTATATTATATTCCTGTGTTCGTTTCTATAATTTGATTGAGAGATTTCTCACATGAAAATGTTAAAGATATCCTATTTAATATACTTAGGTTAACATGGGGTATGCACTTTATTATTAGTTTAATTTTAAAAAATTCATGATTTATTCTCGATCATCTTGTGCAGGGCCAAATGATTATAGTATTTCTATGTGAGATATGTCTCACTTAAGTTACAGCTCCGAGGCATTGTGTAGTGTATTAACATAAAACAGTATTTATAGGTTTATAACTTGGTTTGAGAAAAAAAATCTAGAAAGAGTTCGACAAACCGAAATTTTTCTAAAAAAAAAACAAATATTTAAGTGTAAAGTAAATGCAACCATTAAATCACTTAACAGCTAACTAAAAACCTATAAAACTTGTTACTAATATTAAAGCAATAAGTTTTTTATCACATAGTCGTAATATATTTCATGTATGTTCATAAATGTATGTACAATATATTCAAAGTTTCAATGCAAGTTGTTAGAAATTTCTTATTTTTAGATAATAACGTTGAAATGGACAGAAGGTTGTTTTTTTAAATTTTTCGAAAAGAAAATGCCACTTGATAAAATTAATAATTTATGGCATCCGTTGGCACCTTCCCCTCACTGTAAGCATGCCCAGTGTTAGAAAATTTTTTATCAGTAGTTTCTCGTAAAGTGTGGTGTCAATTTACTCAATCTGTGTCATAGACTTTAATTGTCATTTTGTTTATGTTCAGCATTGTATACTTGTGTAAACAAATACCCTTTTTTTGCTGTTGTTTATTTAATAAAGGCTTTATTAAGATTTAAATGGAAATTAATCATTTTGTCTTTTTTTGTTTTATTTTTGTTTTTATTTTGTTTATACAATTGCATTTTTATTACTCAGTTACATTTCTGTTTACATTAAAATGCATGAAACAAAAATATTTCTGTTGAAAATAAAACGAATATTATATGTTTATTTAAATACTCGTATTTAGTATACTTTAATTAAGATTAAAGAGAATATGGGTTACTTTTGACACCTAATATAAGCTCTTTTTTATATCGTTTTATTGCCTTGGACTTATTTACCATCAAGGAGCTATCGCAGTGGATAAAGTTTTCTGTTTATAAATTTTTGATAACGAATTTTGTTTTCATAATTTATTAAGAATAAAATTAGTCATAATAAATAAAAAAATTATCCGTTGCTTTTAAATGGGCCAAACTGCACTACTTTTTTTTGATAAATGTAATAAAAACCTAACATGTCTTGAGACCTTAATCCGTTTTTGGGTTAAAAGTTTTAAATATTTTAAAGTAATTCATTTGCAGTCTTTTGTTTGTGATTATTGTTTTGTGTTAAACTTGTCTTTATTTTTACTCTATTGGTTTAAAAGGATATGGCTGAATTAAGAAAAGAATTCTAAACAAATATCTTTTTCTTGATGCATCTACAGTGGGGAGCAAAACTGTGCGGAAATTACCAAAATATTGTTATATTTTCTATCCTGTAAAAGTAAAATTATAATCCAAAACAAAGAAACGCATTTAATTCTCATTTGTGAATAAAACTTAATTTATAAACCTTCCTTTATACCCTTTTGACAGTTTTGCCTAGTGCTAATTTTTTTACAACTATTAGCGCTTTGTCCATAAATCATTAATTTTTATAAGTTATTTTACAGGACTGGTTATAATTCTTAGTTTACAATAATATAGTGAAATATATATATGCCAGTTTTATGTATACCTGCTGCCCACTGATACTTAATAAGTTGCAAAAATATTTCTATTGAGCAGCAAATTGCGCAAAACGCTCCAGTTCTCCGTTTTGCAGGAAAATTATTTCTCCGGCCGGATAGATACATCCGCTTACGAAATTTGAATTATTCTATACACAGGACTAACTTCCTACTATTTGAAAAAAAACTCAAGCCATTTAACTACCAGTACCATGTTTAACAGTTTCTGCTTAAGTTCTTCATAAGAACGATGCCAAAAGTTATTCCTCAGTCTTATTGGTACCGGCTTATTACGGTATAATCTGTCCATATAACACAGTCTCCAATCATCCGTTATTTTATTTTTTTGCAAAGGTATAGTTGAGCTCTAGCATTAGTCTCAAACAAAGCATCGACGTTTTGAAAGCAATCGAAGTGATCATTTTTTTTATATTTATATATCAATAGACCAACGCATTTTCTGGCTTTTTACTGCTTGCAAAAGTAACTTCATCTAATTAAAAGTTATCCGTTATTCTTTCCTATCGCCAACAATATAAATTTGCCAGTGATTTTTAATAAAATAGATTTGTAAACTGGTACAAAACTGTGAAAATGGTCTTAAAATTACTATTATTTATGAAAACGAAAATATATTGCAACGTAAATAAAAACCATCCAAAATTGTTGGTAGAGTAGAAAATATTGCATTGCTGGAGGGTTTTCTCCCCCTGTTTATGGTACTGAACATGACTGTCCATCTAAAAAAAAATAGTTAGAAACTTAAATTTTATAAAACTAATCTTAATAAGTGGCATAAATATACATAAATACATAAAACCTAAAAATAAGTTATTTGTTTGTTTATAACAGGGATCTGTTGGAACATGCTTACGACTGCCAAGTTGATACATGTAGTCTGAAAATCTATATGAGAAAAAAAGTTAAAAAAGGGTAAGAAATAAACTTTACAAGCTTTGCTATATCCTTCTCATTTCACATTTATTCCTTGGTGCGACGGCTTGTCAAATGAATAACGTTTGGATGAATTACATTATTTAGTACTACTGAAATGCTGCTCTGCAGTAAAAATTTTATTTTCAAATTCGCAAAAGAAAGTAAAAGTTCGTAAAAATGAGAGCAAGCATAATTTTCTTTCATAAAGAGACAAAACTGTATAAAAGTACGGGAACACTAAATAAAAGAATCAATTTTAATAAATCAGCAAAAATCAATAGTAAAAAAGTCGTTACAAATTTATTGTTTTCCAGAAACTTATAAAGACGTAAAAAAATACCCAGTGTTTGGTGGTCAGCGCCTATCAACTTGCAGAGGAAGGTATGTTGGGATTTCTGAAAATAATACATATAAATTTAATTGTAAATTTCTCGATATGAAATAGTATTGTCTGAAATCTTCCTTCGTGTATGAAGGAACAATTTCATTCAAATAGTTTGGAATGCTGGTTGTCTTTTTAAATTTAAAAATTTCAAGAAAATCCAACATTAGCGACATTTCTAAGTCTGACTCTTGTTCAATAAGTTCAAGGATGTAGTCATCATCAATAGAATCACTGGAGCAACACTTTTCAATATGTCTTCGTCACCCAGTAGCAAATGTGTTTTATTTAAGTATGTTTAAATATTTACCCTTTTAACCCTTTTTTTAAATATTGCTCATGACTTTAACTTTTTGAGTTGGTTTTAATTTTTATTTTGTTTGTGTTTTACAGCTGTTTAAATAACATGCACGAAGTAAATGTTTGGTTGCTTCGTGCGAGAAAAAGAAGAACTTTGTTTCATCAAAATCGCTCTCATTTCCCAATTTTGAAGTACGAAAATTCTTCTCGTGCAAATTGGGATCCCAAAGTAGTTTCCTACAATAATAATAATCAAATTAATTAACAAAAAAAAACTTCCACATTTTTGCCAAATAAATAAAGAATTTTTAAAATTAATATCTATAAAAATTCCGAACTTGGTAATGACAAACCACACACAGAGAAAAGAAATTCGTTATAAGAACCGAAATTGTTGCCAATGGAATTTTGTTGGTTGTGTGTATTATCTTGAATTCGGTTGTAATAACTGAATGAATATAGTACTCACAACTATTCAAAAAAATAATTCTTGGGTGACTACAAAGTATTATTGTGAATTAAACAAAACAGTAAAATATTTAAATATTTACTTTTGTTTTTAAAATAATTATAGAAATAACATTACACATCATAAATTTTATGTTTCGACCCATCGAATTCAGCCCACTCCTTTCTTTACATCATGATTCTTCTTTTCCACATAGCTTCTTCAATTTTCCATCCAATACCGCAGATTTTGCTGCAAAGTGTATTAAACATTTTGACGTATTATTGTGAATTAAACAAAACAGTAAAATATTTAAATATTTACTTTTGTTTTTAAAATAATTATAGAAATAACATTACACATCATAAATTTTATGTTTCGACCCATCGAATTCAGCCCACTCCTTTCTTTACATCATGATTCTTCTTTTCCACATAGCTTCTTCAATTTTCCATCCAATACCGCAGATTTTGCTGCTGCAAAGTGTATTAAACATTTTAGATTTTTTATTTACAGATTGATTTTGAACTTACCTTTCAACAATATTGGAGAACCTTACACCACTAACATTATATCTTTGTAGTTTTAACCTCAAGTATTGAAGATTTGTTTTTTTTTTTTGTAATGTACAAATTCATTTTTATTATGTCAAACATTTTTTGATTTTAGAAGAAACAATCGATTTTTATGTTTCTAACTACCAGAATTTGGTTTTCAGTAGTAATGTGCTGAATAAGTTTAGTTGCATCTTTCATTTAATAGAATAGATGTTAGTGAAGATATAAATCGGTAAGGATAACTTTTTTCAGAGGTTTTACAACCAACATTTGGACGCAAATATCATTTGTTAGCTTTTAATATTAAAATTAAGTCAAAATTGTAAATTATTTACTATATTAAAAATCAAATAATTATATTAGTAATTAAATTCTGAACATATCAATCGAATTTTTACCAATACTTTTTCTTTGTGCAAAAAAACAGATTATGAACACTATGGTAATGAAATATTGTATCATAAATTATGGGTTTTAATAATTATCTCTCAAACAAACAAAAGTTTATTCTTTTTATATATATATTTTTTTTTTTCGACGATGCATTTATGTGCAACAAGCATTGAATATGCAACAAAAACATGGAATGTAAAACTTATCTGTACAAAACCAAAAAACCAACTTTGTATTATATTAATCAATAATATATTGAGTTTTTTTTAAACAATAAAACCATTACGCCACAGTGCTAAGTGGGAAAAGATTAAATCCTGAAAAAACCATAAAGTCTGATGATTTTATTTTATTGAAAAACAGAGAAACTGGAAATATAAAAATTATAAACAATTTCAAGAATTTATTTCAGAAAAATAAAACACAAAAAACCACAATCCTTTGAGAATCAGAGTTCAAAGCAAATAAAAATTGTCGTCTTTATTTTATAAAAAGTCATTCATTCAACACTATTCTTCTCATAAGTGACATTCCCTGCAATATTATACAATGACTTTGTTTCTTCTTGTTGACTTTTTTTATCATTTGCTGCAGTTTTATAATAAACAAATCATTTGGATGGTGTGGATTAAACGACACCCCATGGTTTTATCGATGATGATTTCGATGATCTTTTGCTAAACAAAAAAAAAAAAAATTTTTTTTTCAAAAGACAACAACTTTTAGTTTCTTTTTTTGCCATCATCATCTTGAATGAGAAAGAAAAATACAAAAACTGTACAAGATAGCCCTTTTCTTTGTGGTATATAAAGTAAATATAAAAAAAAGAAAATATAAATTTGTATTGGCAATAGTTACGAATTAAATGGGATTATTTTTTATTTGTATATTTACTCATATTGATTTGCATGGGGAAATTTTTTTATGTAGTTAATAATATTTATTATTGATTTTTTATTATTATTATTATTATTTTGATCTTTTGTATCCTTGTGGATGCATTTCGACAGCAAAAATAGTTTAATCAAAAAGTAACCCGACCCCATAAAGTGTAAATATTCTGAGTTTTTATGCATGGCGAAGTCGATTGAGCGATATCAGTCTGTCTGTCCGTCTCTGTTCTGGTTAAAATCAACTTTGCTAAGGCACTGGATGAGCTAGAGAAAATGTAGATACAGTCATCGATCAGACATAGTTTCGCAAATTTTGCTCTTGAAAATCAGCAAGATTAGTCGATGTCCTTCGAGGCAGCGGGCAAAACACCACGCCTGCCTCTTATTTTCCCATATCATTTGGAACAAATCTGGTTTACTGAAATGCGAATATATGGGGCGATAAAGAATTTAAAAATAAGACAGAAACATTAAGTGAAATAATTGCCGCTCGTCTATATTTTGCGAGTTATGGGCCTCTGAACTTTTCATAGATTAGTAAGACTGTGCATCATATTTTTCAACATATCAATATGGGTATCATTTAAAGGATTTTGAAAAGTTCTTCAAGAAAATACTAAAACTTAAATGACATTGTCATGTTATATTATATATAGTACTTAATTTTTTTTTTTCTTATTTTTAATTCTCTGTCAAAGTCCTTGGCAAAACTTTCTAATTCAAACTCTTTAACAAATATAGGAATCTAAGTTTTCCATTCAACCATTTTTCAGTTTTCGGATGAGTGACAAGCCGTTTAATTTCACAAAAATAAAAAACATTTATTCCTTGGTTTTAGGAAAAATTGGAGTGATAAGTTGGTGTTTATTTAAAAATCAATTATTTACAAAAAAAACGTCTGAAGCAGCAAATATATGTTCCAGAAAAAAAAGTAATTTGGTTTATTGATTTTTAATTTACGAAAAACTTTTCTTAAATATTTCCAAATTATAAATGTCCTATAAGTGGCAAAAATCGCTTGCAGGGATAAGAAATATGAATATAAGATGTCATAACGACAAAATTTCTTCCCAATCGTTAATTAATGCTACGAACATTTACTAAATTTGTAGAGTTATATTTAAGAAAGTACCGTATTTAAAAACAAAACTCACAAAACTGCACGAAAATCAATAAAATTTTAAATCCCTTAAGCTCATTTTATAATAAAACGAATTTTCGATACTATTTTCAATTTGTTTTTTCTTAAATAAACCAATTGATTTTACCCGACAAAAGGCAACAGCAAAAAATAACAAATTAAATTTTACGCTGGATTATTTATGAGTCACTTATTTAATTTCATCTTGCCAAGTTTTATTGTTTTAAGATGTAATTAAAATTAAATTGGTTCAATAACCAACATACAAAATTATAACGAACATCTGCTTAAACTTAAACGTAAAAATATTAATTCTTAAATATTGATCAATAAAATTATAATTAAACGTGTTATGCCTCTGAATGCTCTAATTTACATATTTATTTAATAAATAAAAACAACAAACAAAATATTTAGTGTACGAAACAGCGCTAAGCTTAATTAATACGATAATAAAAAATGTAACGTTGCGAAAAACTTAAGATTGTAATAAAAAATAAGGCCGTTTTCTTAAATTAAACTTGAGTAAAAATTATTATTATAAAATTTTTAATAAACATTGACTACTTAAAGTTTTATTGGCAATTAAAATTTCAAAATGGCTTGGAGACATAATATAATTCGAATTTATGATATTTGTTTCTACATTTTTATGTATGTAATTTTAATCACAAATATACGAGTTGTTACAACAAAACAATACTAACTTAAATACATATTGTTACGAATCTCTTTGCAGGCAGTAGTTATAGATGCCAGCCACCTCATAGGCAGCGTCAGGCAGCGTTCCAACACTTAACTACTCGTCAAAACCAGCACAATAATAAATAACTAATAAAAAAAAAATACACACTTAGCTTGTCATATTTTTCGTCAAACGGACAACTTGTTGTTGTTTTTCTTCCAATTATAACCATCCCTACTTGAGTCTGATTTTTTGAGCAGTGTCATTTTAACACTAGGAAGTTATAGAGAGAAATAGTTTTGTACTTTATAATACTGTTTTCTTAATAAAACTTTCACATGGAGATTTTGACGGCAAACTGCAAATTCAATCTGCAAATTTACAAAGCTTCTAAATATCATCTTACTTTCAAAGTAAGAACAATGATATACTTACCCAGCGGCAAAGTCTTTGTCTTGACAGCAGGGTAGAAGCATTTGAATCGGGAACACATTAATAGATTTTTCATTACCAGATGTGCGCTTATTAGTTCAATGTATTTAAAATATTTAAATATATTTTAATATTATTATCTGTATATACTAAGTCTATCAGTAAGTTCGAAACGAACAAAAAGGAATCGTAAAACGAAGCCGTTCGTTCGTACATGGAAAAGTTTTAGAATTATGAAATACAAATGCTTGAAAAAGAACCGAACTTTATTTGAATTAAAACTTATTTATAAAGAAATAAAGCCTCATTTTAACTCGACTCGCGCTTCTACTTTTATATTTGGCTCTTAAAATTAAAATGTTCAAAAATTTGCATACACCATAATAGCCCTTAAAGCAATAAGATTAGAAAGCAAATGGTTCAAGATGAAAAATCCAAAAGTTAGTTTAATGATAAAGGCTTAGTAGTCTTTGATATTTCAGATTATTTAATCAAGTTTCATAAAAAAGTCGTATTTTAATGATGGATATCTGAAAAATTGAAAAAAAATTGAATTGAAAAAAAAGACTTAAAATATACTTTCATCTGAAAATATAAATTAATTCTTTATAATTAATTTATTTAAATGATTTTTTTTTCATTTAGACTTTGCAGAAGCCATCGTCTTCATTTTGTAGTGATGAATCTCTTTGAACTAAATATTTGATTAGTTTAATCACATAATTGTTTTTTTTTATTCATATTAAAAAACATTGTGAATCATCACATTATCACTCTGTAATGCGTGCCAACAAAAAAAGTTAGAAAACTTATGTAAATTTTAACAAAAGTAAAACAAACTTTACAAACTATTTTCATAAATAAACAACAAAATAGAATTAAAAGTGCAAAAAAAAACTTATGCGTTCAACAAGTACAGACAGATTAGCATACAGCAAAAAACAAATCAGAGAAGCCGCAAACAAATGGAAGCAAAACAATTTACTACAAAGAATATTGTGTCATGTTGTTAGACTCTATTTTCCACTCGAAAAAAAATGACTGTAATTCTTAAGAATGATATTTAAATAAAACAAAGTGAGGCGAAAACAAACCAAAAATAAATTAAGTAATTGACATTATTCATGTAAAATATAAACGAAAACACTCTGTTCTACACAGAGGTTGCAACAATGTGCTAAATTATTTAAAATGCTAATCCCACATTCTGTCATTAAAAGTGAATAATCTACAGCGAACGAATAGTTTTTGCATTATGTCTACAGTGGGTTTTTTTGTTTTTTACTTTTTTACAATTAAGTATAAAAAATTTTAATTAGAGCGCCACTAATTATTAAAAAATATGTCGCATTTTATTCTTTGATGAGTTTTTTTTTTTTGCTTCACAATAGAAAAATAGTTTTTGAGTTTTTTTATTATTATTTCCTCTTACACTCTTAAAAGTTTTTTAAAGGCAATTGTTTTAATATATGCTAAAGTGCGTATATTTATTATGCATTAAGTGTTTTATTGTATTTGCCTTATATTTTATGATCTATTTCGGAAAAGTTAAAAAAAAACTATACCAAGACTTTTAAAAACAGTTTATGATAAAAAATAGGCAACTCCAAGATTGTTATGAATTTTGTTAACTTCCAAAAAAAAGTTATGCGATTTTCTTTTATTTAAGGCATATTTTATCAGAAAGCAAAAACTGCAATCGTTGACACACTTTTTCTTTATCATCGCAGGGATAGTATACGAAATTTAAAATTTGTATTTTGTGTACCCATATTTTTTTCTGTAAATTTTGAAAAATAAATCCGAAACTTTGTAATCTCATTTAGTGTTGTTAGGAATTTTTTAAATTGCTTAGTAGTTATTTAATTTTTTTGGCAGTTGTTTTACTTGGCTTTAAATTACAGAGTCAAGGAGCATTCTTAAGCTTTTCTACATTGTCGGATTTTAACTGCAGATTGCTATTTTACGGAATGTCCAAACACGGTTTTAGTTAGTAAGAATTATTCAATGTATAAGTTTAATTATCAAAAAAAAAAAAAAAAAACTCATAATTAAGAAAATTTTTGAGCACGGCCGAGTATTTAGCAAGATTAACTTACGGAGTAAAATATTTTGTGCCCGAAGATATTAAAATATGTACGTACATACTTCAAAACCATGTGAAATTCTAAAAAGTAAGGGAACTCATATTCATTCTGCCATCCTTGTTTAATTATCAAAGGGTACCCCGAATAATATTTCCGATTAATATTGGGTGTTTTTTAGATCCGATAGAATTTACGAAATGATTAGCTCTCAAACGAACTGTCTTACTACGCGAACTTTACACATGTATGATCAGCGTACTCTGGGGACTTATCATACAGAGATTCACGCATAAACAACGTTAACAAATTATTAAGATTTAATTTAAAAATCAGTCATCAATTCGCACAACTTATTGACGCAAAATTGTCATCAAATCCTTCGTGACTAAACTGGTTTATTAAAAACTGGTTTATTAAAACCGATCAACATCAAATTTCTTAAATTCTATTTTTTCTAAATAATTTTGTAATTAGAAAAACGTACAATTAATAACTAACTTGTAGATAGATTTGAAGAATGCTGACGAAGGTTGTAGCGATCCAGAAAGTGCATATCATTCTGCTGGTGTCAAAATTTTAGTGTTCTCTTTCAATTTATCACACTTAAGTCAAAATTAAAAAAACAATACTTCATTTCCTTGAAGTAGTTCAATTAAAATACAATATACAAATCATTTACTTGCAACAATTATTTCAGATTATCAAAAACGTAATTAATTATTAACATTATAAAAAAATATTAAATAAGAATTTTAAAATAATCGAACTGTTTTTGGTGTCAAACACAATAATCAATTTTCTCCAATAACATATTAAACGGATTTGCTAAAACTTTTTAAAATCCAATGTAAATAATTTTAAAATAATTTTATGCTTTTAGTAGTGACATACATAAAAAGTAAAAATCTAAATTTTTAAATATTTTGCTTACAAGACCCCAAAAATTTGTGTTTTAAATACCTTAAACTACACACACTTAATCAGCACAGATTAACTCATTACTCAACACTCGACAACTTTAAGTTGAAAATATCATGATGATTATGGGGCCACTGCTGCCATTCGTTACATTGATCTTGATCGCTGTTGTTTTGTTACACGAGATTACTGACGACAATTTTTTGTGGACACATTTTAAGTAATGAACAACTCATTTGCTTTAAAATCTTAACAAAAACTTTAAATTTTTAGTCAATCGGTAAATTTATCATTATAATGAGAAAGAAAGCGAGGGTTATCAAATAAGTTTTGAAGCAGAAAAAATATTTTTTACTAAGAAATGTTAAAATTTCGCTTAAAAATATTATTACATAAACCTTAATTTTTTATCTTTATTATAATATTACTTTCGCCATTTTAAGTTTTCATAAAAAAATATTTGGCCTAACCTCTCGCCTTTATTGATAATAAAGTTAGTTTCTCTTTTAAAACTCAAAGTATTTACAAAATCAAGGCACTTAGATGACGTAAGTGTCATAAGTGTCTAAACATTTTAAAAACTAACAAAATATGACAACAGGCCAAAAAGCAATTTTCAATTTCTTCATCGTCTTGTTGTGGCATTTCGGTTTGCGTTGCATGTGTAATTTAAATAAATAGAAAATTTCTTCGTAATTTTCGAAAAATAAATCCACAGTTTTTTCTTTTGTTAACATTTTAGTGTCAAAACTATTTATTTATTGTTAACTGAAGGCGGCGGTTTGGAAAACATATTTTTTTTTTTTTTTTGGTTTGTGTAAAAGTTCTAAAGACGTTGAGCAGTAGTGTTTAAATAAAGTGAAGTAAGTTTATAAATGAAGAATGTATGTAGAAAAGTTTTTTGTACATAATTTTATAAATAAATGAAGAAAACATAAAATGGAAGCTGTTGCATAGACTAGTTCTAATAATATTTATTTTTTCTTCTTATCTTTGACGTTGTTTAAGGCTAGTGAATTGCGGTTGACGCCACGTTCTTTTATTTCGAATTGTATAAAAACTTAGCTGTCTAAAAATTAGCACTCAACACGCATTAGTATTTTGAAAATTGAAAACTTATTCTAGGAAGTTTTGAAAAACACACTCACACACATATTCTGTGTTTTTTCATTATTGTATTCTGGTGCTTTAACAAGCAATTATTAAACACGATAAATATGTTGCTTTTGTTGTAAAACACTGAGGACTTCGCAGCAATTCCTTATCACGGAGATACAACCTTAAATATTAACTTTAATGTCGTCTTCTTTGCATAATAAAAGTGTTCAATTGTGTAATATTTTTCTAAAAGTAAAACTCTTTATTCACTTCAAGGTCAAATACTGAACTTATAAAATAAATTTTTGTATTTTCGTTTATTTCATACAATAGCTTATTTATCAATTGACCACCAATAGGTTTAGCACCACATGCAATAATATTTAATTAAAATTTTATTTACGTCAATATGAGGGCTGCTATATATATTTCTGGCATGGCAACACTGAGTGCTGCCAAGTGCAATCTGACATTTCTATTGGAAAGTTTGTCATTTTTAAGCATAATCGTACTCAAAACGTTTTCACGTATGACCATTATTTGTGTTTTTTACAGTGACTTGAAAAAATTAGATAGAAAAAAATGGAATTAACTCGTGAACATTTTCGTGCCATTATTTTTCACAACTTTCGACGTGGATTATCACGACAAGAGTGCATTGATGAACTTAAATCTTTGTATGGCGATGAAGCACCATCCTATAGCACTGTGAAAAATTTGTATAATGAATTTAATTGTGGCCGAAGCTCGCTCAAACACGAATTCCGTGAAGGTCGTCCAAAAACGGCTGTTGTGCCAGAGAACATTGATGCCGTGCGTGAACTCATAATGCAAGATCGACATGCGACATATCGAGAGATAGAGACAGCATTGGACATTTCTTCCACCAGCATACATTCGATACTGCATGAACACCAGGCCGTAAAAAAGGTTTGTTCTCGTTGGATCCCGCACAATTTGAAAGTCGCTCAAAAGAGGCTCGTGACGATTGGTGCAAAGAAATGTTGCAAAAATACGATTGCGGTGCTTCAAAAGACGTTTATAAGATCGTCACAGGTGACGAATCTTGGATCTATGCGTATGAGCCCGAAACCAAACAACAATCGACCGTATGTGTCTTCAAAGACGAGCAAAATCCAACGAAAGTTGTTTGTGGAAGAAGCACTTCGAAGCAAATGGTCGCCTGTTTCTTCGGCAAAACTGGTCATGTGGCGACTGTTCCGCTTGAGCAACGTAGGATGGTCACTTCTGAGTGGTACACTACAATTTGTTTGCCTGAAGTCATCGGAGAAATTCGAAAAACCAACAAGAGAAGACGAATCATTGTTCACCATGACAATGCGAGCTCTCACACATCGGCTCAAACCAGAGCGTTTTTGACCGGCCAAAACGTCGAATTAATGAGTCGTCCGCCGTACAGCCGTGTATTGGCACCTAATAACTTCTTCTTGTTTCCGCACATCAAGAAAAAAATGCGTGGTCAGCGATTTTCGTCGCCAGAAGAAGCTGTTGAAGTGTTCAAAAACCATGTTTTAGAGGTGTCTCAATCGGAGTGCAAAAAGTGCTTCGACAACTGGTTTGAGCGCATGCAAAAGTGTATAAATCATGCTGGAGAATACTTTGAAAAACAATAAAACCATTTTTGATTATAAATATTCGCATTTTCACTATTAGGCCAGAAATATATAGAGCAGCCCTCGTATTTGTTTATTTTTAGGTTCCTACCTTACACATTTTTATCCCAAGAAGAAGTACTAATGGCATTTTAATAAACAATAAACACGCAAAACTCATCAGCTAATACATTCAATTTCTTCAATGTTAAATTTTTTTATTTCTGTTTATATAATCAAAAGTGCAGAAAATTAAAGAAAAACTTTTCCCTCTTCTAGTTTAGACCAATAATCAAAATAAGATATTGATCATGAAACGGAACGTAACGAAGTAACGGAAATAAGGCATTTTAAGCCTGCCTGTAATTTTGTTATAATGTATTTAACTATTTAACGACTAACTATGAAGATATGTCTTCGTCAGAAGTAAGTCGAATGATTAAAATAAAATGCATTCAATATAAATATCGAAGGCACTGTAAACTATATATTTGGCGACCATGTTACAACAACTACTTCCTTTCTACGACCAATAATAATTTAATAATGTTCAGTATGAGAAGTTTCAAAATATATCCTTAGTCAAATGTTTTTACACAACAAACATTTTACGTAATTTACGCAACTTTAAGTCGTTGTTCCTGAAATATCTTGGGGAAAAAGAAACAAGCGATACTATTTTCTACAATTTACTTATAATAAAAACATATAACAGTTACTTGCGTAGAGTACGTAAAAGTTTTCTGCTGTAGTTTGGAAAAGTTTAAGCATTTAAAGGGCCAAATTTATCACGAAGGCTCCTTGATCTAATTTTCGTTGTTTGGCTTTTTAACGCAATAATGATAATGAGAGGTGGCATTATACCTAGTGTTTCCAACATTATATTTTATTAATTCTGCCCCATTGTGCTTTGTAGTGTACAAATTAAACATGCAATAAATTTTTTTCTTTTCATTTTTGAATTAAAATAAACATATTTTATTTTCATTGTTTCTGTTGTTGTTACCTAACAGAGGCGTTGATAATGACAGCAGGCGGTCGCAAAAGCTTCAAAGTTATCTTTTTCTTAAGATCAATAAGTAAATTCAAATAAAAATTTGTTTTCTTGCATGTCTTTTTGTTTTGTTTTAATTTTTTCAATAAAATAAAATTTATATTAATATTGATGAATGTGTAGTGGCTCATGACATAAGATAATTAATAAAGGCCTTAATTTAAAAGAAAAAAACTTTTAACGTTAATACCTTCCTTTCAATAAGTAGTAATCGGATTAATAGAAACAAAAAAAAAATACAAGTATAAAGCTAATAATAAAAAATTACAGTCTTTACGAGGCAACAAAGTTTAGGAGAAAAAACGTACACATAAAAAAGTTTTATACTTTTTATTAAAAATTTTTCTTAACTCCCTCTTTTTTTAATAGAGAAAGAAAGCAATTCGTACGAAAACATTTTTAAGCAAGTCATCGTCATATTGTTTAGTTAAAGAATTAAATTTAGCAACGTTTTTAACGTAAGAAGCACGGTATAACTTAAGTTTTCTATAGAATCTTTATAAATAAGTTTTGAAAAGTATTAATTTGTTTTTTAGTATCCGGTGGCTATAAAATTTTTATTACAAGTTTAAAATTTCATACATTTGCAAATATGTCACATTATTATATTTATAATCAATCCTTCCTTTAAAAAACATTTCACAAAAAAATTTAATTCTCAAGATTAATATATGTTTACAATAAAAATGTTGATAGCATTTAATATGAGATTGAAGTAGGAAACATTCAAATTGCATCGTAAAATGCACTAGTTTTAAGAAGATATCGATGAATCATATCATATAGTATATAGTCGTTACGCTCTTATGTAATGTCTTTTTTCCATGGTTCGTAAGAGGTTAAGAATGAATTTGATAACTTTTTTGCCCACCTTTTGTGGCAGGTTAGATAGTTACTTCGCATGTGTAACGCTCGTTCAGTTTTGATAAATTGATTTTAATCCTGCTTAAAGTAGTGTAATTGTGTTTTTGTTTTATTTATTTTTAAAAATTTATTTACTTAGTTCCACTTCAGCCGAACCCACTTGAGTAGGATGTCAAATTGTAGCTTGATTTAATTTGTTGCGTTTTTAAAGTTTTTTAAGTTAGAAGACTGCCAGCAGATATTTATTTATTTTTTTAATCTAATAACAGACTTCCAAAGAATAGGTTTAATGGATAGAAGTAAATATTTTTTAATGTTAACTTAAATAGAATGAGTGTGCTAGGGAAGCTTGGTCGCTGCTATTAGCAATCTCGAAATACCAGCTTAAATACATTTTAATCACTGGAGTTAATCGAATAAAAAGATAATGTTTAAATCTGAAATAATTGCAGTATTAATATTTGCAAGGAGATGTCATAAAAGGAGGAAAGAGTAAATATCCCTAGAAATATAGGATCGGTTCATCCTGAGATTTGGCTGAGAAAAACCAAAGAAAGTAGAATTCTTATATATTTAGTCAATGTTATAAAACTGTAGAATTTATAGGGCCTGAATCCAAACCTAAGCAGTTGAATTTATGTTAGGAAAAATACTTTTTTAAACATTGCAAATCTGAAAAAAAGCTGAGTGCGTAATTGACAGGCCATAGTGTAACGCAACTTGAAATACCATATGAATGAATGAATATGCGACAGAACATATTTATCTGTAGCGGAAAAGAAAGAAAGAGCTACAATTTTGTTTAAAAAATGTCCATATTTGCCTCAATAGTCAACCTCCGCAATAGCTTGTGTTGAGTTCTTCCAATTTTAATTTCAAAACTATTTAAACTAATTAAACCGAAACGAATATATATAGAGAAAAACATTAATTTAAAAGTATTTCACAATCTGCCTTCATATTCCGTGTTACCTTTTTAGTGACACATACAGGCATCCAATATTTTCATTAATAATGTGTGCCTGTGTCACACATTTGAATTAATTTTATTTAAAAAAATAACTAAATGTCTACGAAAACAAATCTTGCAAATAAAAAAATACTGACAAAAAAAAAACAAAGAATAAAGAAAGGAATCAAAAACGAAAAAGCGTGGCTGGCTGACTGATACTTTTTTTTAATTGATTTTGTTTTCAATTTTTTTTAATACATAAATTTGTAATGCTTTTTTTATCTATCTTCAACTTTATGGTCATTACGATGATATTTTTCACCAACATGTCTAACTGACTTTTGAAGAAAAAAAAAACAATCAATTGGTAAAAACAGGAATAAACTATAAACGTCTGGTTGTTGGTATTATATGTAGTGATGATGTGGCATACAAACATATGCATACATATGTTTTTGTCGGTTCAAAGAAAATGAAAAAGTAGTTTCAATTGAATCCATTTATTTGGTAAGAATACAAATACTTTGTATTTGAAATAAAGTTCTAAGCAAACAGCAAAATTGTAGCTAAAGAGGTATAATATAAAAAAGTTGCTAAAATGCTTTTAGTTAATATTGTAGATCAGTGCTTAAATGCATTTCAACCCTCTTTCCTTTCCCAAGAATTTAAGGTTATCCACCAGCAGTTGTTAGTCTTCCTTATAATTCTTGAGCGTCACAGAGTGGCAGACTTTTCCTAAAGCATTCTCGTTGGCATCAGAATTGAGTCGACTAACAAGTCTATACCCAAAAATCCTCAGAAAACGGTGTATTTATTTACAAAGAGAAAACAGAAAACCTAACGGTGAAATTGTACTCACTTTTTGAAATTAATGATTAATATATTTTCTGGTGAATCATAGCGAAAATTTAATGCTTAAGCAACGCCAACAAATTATCCAGATTTAACTTGAAAATCTACCATAAATAAATTCCATTTATTTGTTTATCGCAAAACTGTGTTCAATGAACACGGATATATTGGACTTAACGAGTTTGTAACATTGCCAATTCTACAACACTTTACAGACTTTATTTTAACCAGAAAAATGCACCGTTTCGTTTATTACTTCTGAAAAAAGGAGACGGGACTCACAATGGAGATCCTTACCGCACCATGATCATTAAAAATATAGATATCGGGATAGTTTCAACAGGAAGATAATGTGCGCCATCAACTTATTGTAACGAAAATTTCGGTCTCTTGAAATTAGCCTCCAAACTCATGTAACTTTAGTTTTATTTTTTAAACTAAAAATTCAATCGCGTCTTAAAAACACGTTAATTCAGCACAAATTTTATTTAAATTTGAATTTTTCGTACCTTTAATCAATTCTTGTGAAAAAACTTTTTCTCCTACCTATTTTTAAGAACTCTTGTAGACTTAAATTAGATGTTCATAAAGGCAAATAAAAAATATTATATTATATGAAATAAATAATATTTTATTAATATGTTAGCAATTGCATTTGTTACACCCAGTATTTATTGTATTAATATTTTTTTTCTCCTGATATGGGTTGGTCATTTGTATTTATTCAAATTAAAATGATTCACCTTTTTTCCATTTTCACTATTTTTAAAAGTTATACAAAGGATGTTTCAAATTTAGCGCAAGATTTGTATTTATATAGTAAAGTCATTTAGAAATACTACTTATCGAAAAAAAACTTATGTATAATTTTTTACTGCCTTGGATGGTTTTTCTCTCTGAAGGTATATATGGATCATACTTTGTTTGTGGATCATACAGGGTTTGTTATTTGAACGAGGGGAACTATCTATATTGCGCGAATAGAAAATAGCAACAAAAATGTTTAAATTAAAATGGCTTTATAGTTCTTCCAAAATATTATCCTTGGTGATCAATACACTTTTCCATTTTTCATAGCTGTTTTTTCATGGTTTTTCAAGGTTTCTACTTCTACTTCGGCGTTCATAAAATGTTGGCCAATCAGTTTACCTTTGATATTCGGAAACAAGAAGAGGTCATTAAGTGCCAAGTCAGGACTATACAAAGGATGAGTTATCAATTCGATGTTTTTACTGCTCTATTATTTTCTTTGACGAGATGTATGAGAGCTATCATGTCATGATGTAAAATGATTCGCTTTCGGTATATAACAGATCATTTATTTATAACCAAGAATATAAAATTTCACGTATTTAGTTTTTAATGGTTGTACTTTCTTTTTGATATAAAAAAGTAATTAATCATAATCAAAGCTAACAATATATAATTAAATGAAGTTTGGTAACGTTAAACCAAATTAAAATTATTTGATTTGTTTTATCAAACACAAAAAAAAAATGATCCAACAAAATTGTGTAACACTAATGCTAATAACTTTTTATATTTAAAAATGTTCATTAATCTTGTTATTCGTCATTTTTATTTTCTAAATTAAAACTCGCATCATGTTGTATTTAACCAGTATATGGAATGAGATTTCTGTCGGTATTTTTCTTTAAAGGTGAATTATTGTAGCTAAATATTTAACACACGTTTCATCCTTCATTCGTTTTTATATTGGCATTAAACTCACATTGGAATTATTCTTTTTCAGTATCTACCTTAATAAAATGCTCTTGTTGTTGTGTGCATTAAGAAATTACTTGCTTAAAACAGAGTTAAATTTAAAACGCATAGAAAACAATTCGAAAGGATTTTTTTTCCTGATCTTATTGTGTGACGAAAACAAATGCCACAACATAAAAGAACAAAAGATATCAGTTAATGAAAACACGGTAAAGGAAATGAAAAACGATAAATAAAACCCAAAGAATAGTAAAATAGAAAATGATGAGAAGTTCTAGTTCTAACACCTGCTTGAGTAAAAACCTATTAAAACGTATAAATTGCAGAATTTTAAGCCACTGGCACTCAAAAAATAAAAAAAGTTCTTCTGTGTTTAAAAATTCTCAAAATTTAATGAAAGTGTACAAAAAAATAAAAAAACTATAGAATATAAGGATTTTTTTCTTGGCGACGATTTTAGTAAATGGTTACATTTTCTCTCCCTATTTTAGCGCTTCTCTTTTATTAGGCATATAAAAAGATTTCCTTTTTTTTTATTTGAAAAACAGTAATTGAAAATGAAGTAAGAAATTGGAAACTTCTTGGAAACTATATAAATGATTTAATTTTTAACTTTTTTTTGTTAATAAATAATTGAGTTTTTCTTGACCTTTTAACATACTATTATAGGCTTAATGATCTAGATAACGCTGTACAAGAAAAAAATGACAGTTTTATTAAAAAAAAAAAAAAAAAAAAAATGAAAATTATTTAAAATGTTAAGAAAATGATAATATAAACAAAAGTAAAAAATAAATGATGTGTAAATTATAAATATAATGGTAAAAAAAATTTTAAGTATCCATTTTTTTGATTTTTTATTAATATGAAATCCTGCTAGTGTCAAAAAAATACAGTATAAACGAACTAGATTTTAAAAGAGATTTTAAACCAAATCTAGTAGATTTCGGTTTAATGCAAATGGACTATTATATATATTATAGTTTACCACTTATAATTTAATGTATTTGCAGAGTTGTTTAAGTTTGCTTAAGTTATTTTATGCACTTTATAGTTGGGCCTTTAGTTAGTGAGATATGTAAATACATATTAACAGTTTGTGACAATCGTGGCTGAGTTGCTTGAAGGGGGCCTATTTGATAAAATAAAAAAAAATTTTGAGTCCAGCTTTGCGGGGTTTTGTGTATCGCAGGAGTTACAAAATATTATGGTGCCGATAGCTATGTGAGACTGTTTAGGCACAAAAATTCATAAAAAAATGTTGCAATTGTAGATTCTGTTTTAATTTTGAATAGACATATGGAAATGTTTCTGGCAACATTTTCTCAAAGCAATAAAATAATGCTAATGTGTTTTATTTAGTGTTGAATTTTTCATATAAGCGATTATCGATCACCTGTTTATTGTGCGAAAATAAATTGGGCGCTCCTAACAAATTTAAAAACAATAAAAAAATGAAGTTTATACAAATTGCAAGTTAGCCCCGCATTTAGAATGTCACATATTATACATAAATAATAAATTGTGACCAGAATTATTCATAATACAATATATCAAAATGAAAAATTTATTATTCGGAATCTTTTAAAATTTAATTACTTTACTTTATTCGTGCTTGATTCCTTCAAATATAAATATTTCATGATATTCTCATGAAATATTTATTATTTTAAACTAAACTACAAAATGAAATGTATTACTGCGGGGAAAGCATATCCATATGGCCATTTCACTACTGCTCAAATAGCTCATCAGTGGATTTTACCCAAATTTTGTATAGAAAAACAGAAAGTCTTATATCAAAAGCCAAATAAAAATAGTTACTTTCAATCTTTTATCCATCTTCTTCAAACATTTTTCTAATCAAAGAAAGTTTTAAATTCGGTAAAATTTTTAAATTTTCTTTATTATAAACTGTATAATTAATCCACACTTTTTCATTATTTTTTCATTACCATTGGAAATTTCATTGGCATTGTTTGAAATAATGACAGTAAAAAACAGATTTTATTTTAATTAGATTTGGTAATGATAATGATTTTAAACCATTTAGCCATTAGCCAATGGCAATAATTTTGTTTTTTAACTAATTATCAATGAAACCTTTTCATTATAAATCATTACTACTAGTAAAAATAATGATAAGGCTGTAAAAATCATACGCACTATTTATCATTCAACGCTTATGAAATCGTCAATTTATTATTGAAGCTGCTGTAGTCTAGGTGGTAAGCACGTTGACTACAAATCTGGCTGCCCTGGGTTCAACCCTTGCGGCAGCCAAAAAATAAAAATGTTTTTTTCTGTTTAATGGTATAAATACATAATCAGAATTAACATAAAAACACGCAGCCTCCTTCGTCGGTACTTCTACATAGCATATTCGCCGGCGAATTAAAATAATTAATAAAATGGCTATATCTATCTCCTTTCACCACCTGTCTTCTCTCTCATCTATCCCTTTCCTAAAGAATGTAGCACGGTTTAAAAAAACTAAGTAGGTGTTGATGCCTGAAGTGCTACTTCTCTTTAAAAAAAAAAAAAAAAAAAAAATCCAATGTATGGTTTTATCCAAAGGAGTCGTTTAATTATACAAATTGGAATTCATTTATTAAAAGTATTTGATACTGATATTTTGAAAATACATTGTCTGTTGCGATATTAGTGAGTAGGTTGAACAATTTTTAAGGACGATTTTTAATTCTTAACCAAACACATCAAATTGAAGATAGAGTTTTTTATATGGTTTTGGAAACTGGAATTCCCGAGAAAAATATCCTCAATTTCGTAGTAGGTTTCTAATAATTTTTCGAGAAATAGCAAATATAAAATTTATTCATTTAGTTGTTGTTCATTATTATATTATAATATGAATTTCAAAAAATTTTCCAAAATTTTTTAGAAATTAAATAAATCACTGAGAATTTAAGTGACTGAAGCCAGCAATATTTGGTTCTTTTTGTCATAGAGAAGATCGAGGGTCATGAAATCGAATTCCAACAGCGACCTAAAAGCATAAAGGATATTATTGTTGAAAAGCCGCGACATTCATTCTATGAGATGGTAAAAGTGATGTATGCTATTGCAAAGGAATCATGATCATAAACTTAACAGAACATTAGTACTTGAGTTATGTAGCTAAATATTAACAGTTTGTGACAATCGTGGCTGAGTTGCTTGAAGGGAGCCTAGTTGATAAAATAGAAAATTTTGCGTTCCAGTTTTGCCGGGCAGCTACGTGGGTTTAGGACGCTAAATATTACATCAGAATTTAGTAGTTTGTGTATCGCAGGAGTTACAAAATATTGTGGTGCAGATAGCTATGTGAGTCTGTTTAGGCCCGAATATTTATAAAAAAATGTTGCAATTGTAGGCTCTGTTTTAATTGTCAATAGACATATGAAATTTTGCCGCCAACATTTCATTAAAGCAGCCAAATAATGCAAGTATGTTTTGTTTCGTGTTGAATTTTTCATATATGTAAGCGATAATCGATCGCCTGTTTAATGTGCGAAAATAAATTGGGCGCTCCTAATTAATTGAAAAACAATAAAAAGTGTAGTTTATGCAAATTGCAAGTTAGACCTCGAAAAGACTATCGTTTTGTAATTGCGTTTTGTAATTGCATTTGTCGTTTTGTAATTGCGTTTTGTAATTGCATTTGTCAGGATTATACGCAAATAAATTTTAACTTTAAAAAATACAATATTTATTCATTAAGAATACTCTATAAAAAGTCAATTAAATTAATTAAAAAAAATAGTTAAATTAATTAAGGGTCATTATTGACAGACCCCTATTTCCATTAAAACATGTAAGCATGTATAGTCACATTTCCCGTTATGCAAACGATTGTTTGTATACATTTTATAATGTTGCTTTATACAATGTATATGGGTACAGTGTTGATGTTTACATCTGCATGAAACAATTTTTTTTTATATTTGAATACATTAAACACTGTCATTCTCTCAACAGAAACCTTGTATCATTACAACACCGCTCATTTAAAAACAAAGGTTACAACAAGTTCGAACAATTTATAATACTTCCCATGAAACACAGAAGTTGCATACATATATTCCCGTTTTCCATATGATTATAATAAACAAACATTTAATATGCAACATAACTGAAAACAAAACGCAATCCACAATAATTCTTACACACACTCACTTACACCAATGAGCACGAAATGAAAACGAAACACAATACTGCTTTGTGACGATGAAGAAAGCTGATTTGCTTCGTTCGTGTAGAATTTTTTGGGGGTTTATGTGCCTGTGTGTGTATGTTTACCGAACTGTGCAATCGTCTATAGATTTAGTTGTAATACGATTGCCGGGTGGTTTGGTTAACTTTTACGAAAACACGTCAGGCGGGCTTTTAGTTTTGTGATAGAATAAAAGTTATTTAAAAAATGTGGCTAAATAAACAGATTTGAAACATTTTCTAAGAAAAAATTTTACAAAAAATGATGTTTTCTTAATATTGAAACCATTTAAAAATAAAATAAGTTGAGTAAACATAAAAAAAAATAAAAATGCGATCATAAGATCATTAATTGTGTTACAAAACCGACAATAAAAAATATATTAAACTTAAAAAAATTCATTACAGGAAAATTTAAACAAAATCAATTCACAACGACATTAATTGTGTTAAAAAATTGAAAATAAAATTTTAATGAATCTAAAATAAAAAGAAACGACATTTTATTAATGCATGCATTTCTAATTTA
This sequence comes from Gymnosoma rotundatum, assembly GCA_916610165.2. NCBI lineage: Eukaryota > Metazoa > Arthropoda > Insecta > Diptera > Tachinidae > Gymnosoma > Gymnosoma rotundatum. Next base: position 118,772,505 of record OU744337.1, on the reverse strand, counting down.
AAAATAATTTAAGAAGCCTACAATTGGATTTACAGTTTAAAACTCGTTTTATTAGAGTGAATAATAAAACAATAAAAAAATTACAATCACATCCAAAATGCATGTGTAAAAGCATTTGGTAAGATTTAAAAATATTAAAAATAACAAAAACAACAATAATAACATACATAATTCTTATGTCGCCAACATGCTAAGAACTAAAACATCAACATATGGAATAGATCCAACATCATCTACAGCCGCATCATAAATAGCACCCAATTATTTTGGTTTAATCTCAATTTAGTTGTTGGTAGTTTTGTTGGTATTTTTAATAGCCGATAGTGAATTAAATGGATCAAATTTGGTTACAGCTCTTAGGGGTAAGTTTTTGTTTTGAACTCAAAAAACTTAAGCATTTGTGCCCGATACATACATTTAGGTATGATCGATGTGTTTTCTAGACTTAATGGTTATTAGGCACAAATGTTTTCTAATTTGAAACTACATCGCAAAACATTTTTGCTTAAATGAATGCTGATGAAGGATGTGGCGTTCCAGAAAATGGTGCATATCATTCTGCTAGCGTCTTATTTTTCTTTGGAAAACGTCCGCATACATTTGTAAATAGTTTTTCTTTCTAAAAATTTTTAAAAATTAAATTAAAAATTAACGAAAAAGCCAAAAATAAGTCATTTTTCACTCATTTATAAGATGGATGGTTCAAATACTGATTGGGAAAAAATTAAAAAAATATTTATTTTTTGTTTGATTTGATTTCAACACTTACACGTACGTATAGACATCGCTCAATCGACTGCGCTGTGCATAAAAAGAAGAAGAAGACAAACAAAAAATTCAAATGTAAATAATTATTTTATGATACAAGTAAATATCAAAAATTCCTTCCTTAGGTATAATTGCAATAATGTTAAAGATAAGCAAATTTTTACTCTTAATCCTTACTTTTTATAATACGACTTATTGCACATTATTAATGAGTCTTTCATATGACCCTCGCTTGAATTTACTAGGAAGTCCACGCAATTATCAAAAACAAACTACAATGCTAGACCACAAAAATACATAACACTTTTCTTTCTGTCGTATACATACATACAAACATATGTACATACATACATTTATGTATACGTACAAACATAACTATACGCATATACATGCATAAATAGACAATAATATAAATAAAATAAATATACATATGTTCCTCCAACCTTCATTTAAATATTAGCTATATTTAAAAAACGATAAACAATCTTCTAAACTGTCTCAAACACATAAATCAAATAATTTATTTATTGAATTGATTTTTACATTATAATCTTAACGTTAAAAAAATATGTTTTGTGCCACAGTAAAAGAGCCCTTTTGCTCATTGCGCACAAAAAGAAGCAGCGCAAAAAAAGAGCCAAGCGCATTTCTTTTTTTTTTTTTTAATGCGCAGCTCTTTGATTGCGTAGAGCAAACATATTGGCGCGGAGCAATACACAATAACAAGTTGGCTCTGCTCTTTGCGCAAAAGAGCCTAAAGAGCAGAAAAGAGCTTCTCTGCGCTGCGCATTTACTTACCCTGCCTTCTACCGTGTTTTCAAGAAATGAGTCAAAGTTTTGAATTACCATCTGTGTCTTTCATTACCGATTTTTAGCAGTTAGTAGTTGGGTTATGAAGATCACCAAGAAACCCGCATGCTCTCTAAGAAGTTAACTTGATTGTTATTTCTACTGAATCTATTTTGCTATCACGTCCATGGTTGTTTAATTGAATCATTCTTAATGAGGATATATTGCAATAGTCAACCGAATAAAAAATAACAATTTCTTCAGAAAACTTCTCACAAATCAAAGTTATAGCAAAAAACAACAACAATCAACAATGATTTTATTTTTCATTATGCACTGTATACGGCTGACCTTTTTCAGGTATTTTACACAGTTAAAAGATGATGCAAAAGAAAATATCACAAAACACTACGACAATTTATTATAGTTGTACGCACGGGCACTTTAATATCTTATCTCCCCTGGTAAAAACAATACAACGAGTTTTTTTTGTTAAAAAATAAACACATGAAATCATATGTTTTAAAGTAGAACTTGGGAAAGAATTTCTTATAGGATTTGTTTTAATTTAATGTTTATATTTTATACTTGAAAATATATATGTAAAAAAAACTGTTTATAAAAAATTATCTTTTTCACAATTAAATAATTTTACCAAATGAGTGAAAGGTCTTATATCAATAAAATAAGTTATTTGAGTTTATATAGCTATTGAATGCGATTTTTACTGTATTATTTTTTAACGAATTTTAAATCTTGTTTTAAACATCTGATTCTAGAGCAGCAGCTAATACCGTTTCAAAGACGAGAAACACTGATGAGGTCAATTTTGGCAGGTGCCATTATTAGCATCAAAAACAAGTACACCAAATCTCTTAGACTCATCATAAGTTAATAACGAGCATATGTCGTTTGAAATGATCAGTGCTGTCCATTCTAAGATTTTGTGCAGAGATATTCCATTTTTTTTCTTCAAAGAGGTAAACGAAAAAAGTTGAGTAAACCTTGAAGTTGTTTCATTATTTATACCTCTAAATAAATAATTAAACGTTAAGTTACAAATTCTTACGTCATTGTTAACATCTTAAAACTAGAACTAGTTCCAATTCAAGTTGTGAAATTTTGACATAGTTGTGAAAATAATTGAGGTTTTGCTAGAAATATAATAAATTAATTTAAACAATATTTGCATTTATGTCATATTTGGCTCTTTGAATCTTCTTGTATAAATTTGAGTAATATGATCTGAAATTGATCAGAAGCTTGCGAGCATTCTTTTGTCATTTCGAAGACAAAAATTATTTAAATGTTTCCAATAATCGTTCAGGTTTCTATTCTCAACCTATTAAATTTTAAGATTTATCTAAGAAAATACAGCATTTAAAGGGTTGTTTAACAATAAAAATGTTAGAGAAAAGTATAGAAGTAAAAGGTCCCCTGAGTAACATTAAAACAGTCTGATTTCAACTATTTCAACCAGTGGAAGTCTTTATACTATAAACCTTGTTTTTACAAATATATAACAAAGAGGAAAATTGAACAAAAATCAAGTGTAACATTTGTTAAAAAGCGTAAACTTTTCGAAGGACAATAAACGCACATTTGCAGTTGGTGACAATCAACAACCCTTTTTAACCCTTATTATTGTTTTGGAGATCAACCTTTGTCCAATGCCATTCACATTTTGTTATATATTTTGTCTGATTTCTCATATAATTTGTCTGCATAAACTTATAACGTGAGTATGTATTTATATTTCATGCGTGGTAATTGCGCCATAAGTGTTGCATGCACATCAAATTTCTTGTAAATTGTTTCACGTGCATAAAAGTTTAAATGTATTTATATACTTTTGTTTTTTTCAAGATATTTATCTTAAAGTGTGTTATTTCTGTGATTTAGTGGAAGTTATGCTCGTATAATTTATAACTCATTTTATGTTTTTGTGATACATAAATTTTGGATTAAAAACTGAAATACAATTGATTCGGCCATAGGTGATGCAGGCTGTGTATAAATTGCTAAACATCTGATTAAACTTTATGGTATCAAGCAATTTGTAAGATAAATCTAAGTGAAATAGCATGGTTTTGTATTACTTTTTTTTATCCCAATTTTTAAGAAAACATTTTAATTAAATATATTAATTTAATTGATTAAATATATTATTCCATTAAAAATATGTTTTCTTCTTTTTAAATTTAATATGTAATTAATTCAAATAATTATTAAATTATGATATTTTGTACTTATTTTTCAATGAATTATATAACTTAGTAAAATAAAAATAATAAAAAAAAAATGGAAAATAAAAATTTTACTAAATTTTACTAAATTTTTATTTGAAAATAAATAAAACATTTTTTTTTGTAATGTCAGCCTAAGACGCAAATTAATGCGATTTCAAGGAATTTCATATTTTCTATTAGAGCGCTTTATATTATATTTCATTTAATTAGTCATCAGTGCACTCGGTGTTAAAATTATTATTTAATATGGCCTTAACATCTAATTTAATAGATAAAAGTAAAAGTTAAATCAACTTGAGCACAGATACCAATGATCTGCTGGCACATGAAACTATTCTGTTAAAATTTCCGCTGATGTTTCCCTGAAAGAACTGACTAACATTCGACTTCAAAAATTAAATCTTTTAAAGTGAAAAAAGCACTTAAAATACGTTAAGATTGAAGATAACCCAGCCAATACAATATACTAAATACTAATATTGAACAGACTTAAAAGCAACAAAAATGCACTGGAAGCAAATAAGCTCAAAAAGAGGCGGTAACATACACACAATTTCATCAGTAAAAAAAATAATATCAAACTGCAGTTTTCTTTAACTAATACACACTAACAATTTTATGTTTAAAGAAATATGATAAAGAAGTACACAAAAACAGAAGAATAAATTTATTCCTCAACAAATTTCTGGTAACGATATACAAAGCCATCCATTTAGTGCTCTAAGTATAAAAAAATGGTTATTCAATGCTTTTTAACTTTTGTCGGTTTGGGCTTTTTAATCTTTGTGTTCTTCTGCATTTGATTTTAAAACGATAACGCCAATATAAAGCGAAAGGTTTTACAAGAATGTGTGAATATAGAGCGAAGACACAAAATAAAACGTAAATAAAACCTCTTTAACTAAACTTAAACATCGTGAAAACAAGCAGCAATTGCTATATGCTACAGGTTGACATTTATTGGGGGTTTTCACACACGATTAATTTTTAATCCGCACAACTTTTGTTCTTTCGTATTCACACTAGACTAATTATGCTGGCATAAAATTGTGCACGTATACACAGCTTTGTGTGTGTTAGTATTTTCTTTGTTTATTTCATGTTTGCCTTTCGTTCGTTAAACACATGCATAAATTGCGGAACATACTTGGATAAAATAAGTTATGATGAATTGGCAGTTAATTTTAGGAGGAATTTCTTAACTTATGCCACATTTTCACAAGATTTCAATTAATATTTTATTCATATTTGACAAAAAGTTCAGACAAAACGTTGAAAAGTTTTTCCCTGTAAAATACATATAAAAATCAACTTAATTAACTTTAAACTTAAGTGCTGTTTCTGTATTACAGGCAAACAACTCGTCTGAAAAAATTATATAAAAAGCACTGTTTTTTTATTTCTATATTCTATTTTTATTTCTATATTAATCGCCAGAAACAGCATGTTAATTTCCCTTGATAAAATATAAGAAAATTGAATTCAATCATAACAAATCTCAATCATGTACATAATTACATCATTTTCTTCATATTCATCTTTACTCGTCGATGGACAAGTAAACACTAAAAATCGCTCTGCAAAAAAAAACACGCAGAACCTGTGTTTTCATAAGTGTGTATGTGTTAGTTTTGTTCTGCTTGTGCGGGGTTGAAGCTGGTTGAAAAAATTGTGCCAACCAAAAACCACTCTCCTCACCGAAAATGCCTACAAACTGCGATTTTATGCCAGCACAATTGTTCCAGTGTGAAAACCCCCATTGAGATTTATAGTTCTACAATTTTCCAAGATGTTTTCAAATACACTAGCAACAATAACAACATTTACGCAGTGAAACATACAAAAGTTGTGTGTACCCGAATAAACTACGCAACAAAAAATTGAACAAAAAAAAAAAAAAAAACAACAAACCAAAAAAAAAACAAAATGTTAAAGATAGTTAAAAAATAGATTTTCGCATAATTTCAACCATGCACAGTGGCAAAAAGCATGACTACAGCCAGTGTTTGCAGATTACACTCAAAAAATGCTGTCATATTTGTAAGATTATTTTTAAGAAAATATTAACATCGAAATAATAATTTTATACCTAAAAAATTTTTTAAATAAAGCGTGCCAATTTTCCATTTAAAAAGTTTTAATTCTTTGAAATTTTACCACCGTAATTTAAACATCTCCGTGATTTAACTTTGAAAGATTTTTTTATTTTTGTTTTTTCTTTGCTTGTACGAGCACTTGATTTGAGGTATGTTAACAAGAATCATATTCTGTGCTCTATAATAATGTGTGGTTGCGCTGAGCAAATATTGTTATTTTCTATTATTTTACTTACGATAAAAATTTTTTGTTCATGGTTATTATTACGCAAAAAAATGCAGCATTATTATTATGTTGAAGTGATTAGTTTTTGTTAATATTCTAAAAATTAATGAACAATGTTTTGTTTAAAAAATATTTGTGTTTCGCCGCTGGTTGAATGCACTTTTATAAATTCGGTGTAAAAATGTTTGACGATTAATTATACATAATAAAAAAGTAGTTAAAAGTAAATAAATAATGTTTATAAAAATAATATATACTATTAAAATGAGTACAAGAGTAATTAAAAAAAATTTTAGTCATTATTTTACAGAGTTAGTTTTATTTAGGTATTATTATGGTTAAATTTAACAATGTTTTTATATGTTAGATAATAACAATATTGCAATAAAAAATATTATCATGTAGAACAACAATGTGATTAAACTCAAACCATATAATTCATTAATACGTGTTGCTCTTAGACTATGTTTCCCTTAACCATTTTCTTTTTTTGATTTTTGTAGAGTTCCAGTGTTATTTTTAAAACAGATGAAACAATCTAATTCACTGCTTCTTAATAAATAAAAACTTAAATGAAAATCAGCTGAATGTTTAACAACCCTGTAATTTTACTTGATTTCTATTTTCTGGTCAGTATCGTAGCGCCTCTGGTACAGCCACTTTATTTTTGCCTACGGTAGAGTAATTGCGGCGAAGAAAGGTTCTCTGCTACACTTATATATTATGATATATCCGATCAGATATTAGAAAAATGTTGTTAAAGTAACATGGATCAAGAAAACAAGATTGCGCAGGTCCGTTAGTTTGTTGTATAGCTTTCTCTCTCTTATGTGTGACGTAGGCATAGAATATTTTTTGTAAACAAACTTCATTTGTGTATGGAAAGTTAAACTGAATTAAAGTAAAAACGGTGAAAAATTATTAAAAAAAAAGAGTTAACAAACCTAAAAATTATATTCCAGATATTGAAGTGGCACAAAACAAGGAAGGTCCAACGTATTCGTGGGTTGATCATGTATCTTAGGGCGGAATAATAAAGCTGACACCTGGAACTATGAAACACATTGAAGAACTGAACCAAATATTTCAAAGAAATAATAAAGACGGGCTTTTTATTAAAAAAGATTTTGTAAAAGATTTAACTAAACAAGCTCATCATATTAAATGTGATGAAAAAGTAAAAAAGCTATTTTTGAGATCAATAATATATTTTAAGATACGAAAACTTAATGCGGAGCTTATCGACTACAGCATGACCAAAAAAAGAAAATTAAATAAAATAAAAATTTAACTTATTTTTTAAACACTTTGGTTTTAATTATATTTTGAAAACAAATTTATTTTACTTTCAGTTATTTGGATTTAAGGTCATTAACAATTATTATATACGTATTTGCTTTATAAAAAGATTTCAAACCCAAACACAAAATTTTTTTCTTTCCATTTAAAGTTTTGTTCAAATCAATGCACCCGTTTAGAAGTTATGCAATTATTTCCTTTTTTGCGCCAAAAATATCCTACACTTTTTACAACAAATACTCATTTTCATTCTATTGTGACGTAGCTAAGCAGTAGAAAAATTTTTTGAACGGCTGAATGCGCAATCTTGTGTTCTTTATTCATGGTAAATTAGCAGCGGCTGGAATATGAACCAAGGCTATCAAGCTAATTACAGCTTAGTAGTCATATCAAGCTTATTAGGATGATGTCGCGAATATACAACTGAACTATATTTCAGTGCGGATTATTGATTTAAATTCCTCTGGACATGCAGTTGTCGCTCAGGTTATGCCTTAGCGTTATCTTAAAAGCTTTTCGTTAATAAAAAAACATAAACTTTATCATTCTTAATAAACTTGATAATACTTTTTAGACATAAACATAAAATATGTCCGCTAAATAACTGATTGTATTTTTTTTTTTTACTATTATTTTTATTCTTTAGCATTTTGCACAGTATGCTCTATGAGGCTGGGTGAGTATGTGTGTCTTTATTTATATAACATTTTCTACATATTTACATACTTAGTGTTTTTTTGCTCTTTTTTTATTATTCTCGCGGCAACATATTTGCCGCTTTCGGTGCAAATTTTTCTCGTTTTCTATTATTGTGTTAATTTCGTTATTTTCCTGTTTGTATTAACAAACACACAGGTGCTTTTAAGGTAACAGGAGTGTACAAATAACGTTGATTTCCTTAAAAGGTTTTTGGTATCAAACAGTTTCTCTTTCTGATGCATATTTCGCGTATGGAAGAAGAGGAATAATAGTAAACTGTGTTTTATTTTTATATCTATAGATATCGCAATATTTAATCTTAATTCTTAAAGCGTAATATTAGATGTCAATAAAGATAATTAAAGCTCTTAAGCGTATTAAAATGCATATTTACTCTAGAATATTTCTTTAGAATATTTCTTTAGTATAACAAGAATAAAATTTTCAACAAGAAGAAGGTAGATTGAGTTAAAGTCACCTTAAAAATGCAAAGTTATACAATCTACGAAAATGTCTAATATTAAATTGCGTGGCCATTTGCAACAGCTGCTAAGGGAAACAGAAAATAAATACTAGTTGAAAAGTAAAAATTGTTTGTAAATTTATCTTAGGCATTCTTAGGTTTTTGGCCTGGCCTCTACATTTGAAATATAGAATTTTTTTAAGTTGCTGAACTTTAATATCAAACGTAGGCTTAAATTATGCTTTAAAAATGTGAAATCTTGTAAAAATGCAACATGCTTTTCTCGAATTAAGGTTATAAATTTTTTGCCATTTTTTTTTTCATTTTGCTTATTAAGGTGTAATAACTTGTTGTAGAGAAAATGTTTTTGTTAAGGCTTTTTCCTGTTGAAAAATTTGCATGTCATCAAGACACAAAAAAGTAATAATAGTAATAAACAAAGAAAATGGAAACATGTTTTAAATGCCTGTTTCTTCAAAAGTTTTTCTAAAGAAAAAATCCGGCCGTAGACATGCGTAGGTTTTAATAACATGACAAACGACAAATTTCCTGATTCGTTCTTTTGTAAGCTACGGCAAGAAACAAAAAGAAAAAAAAAAAAATAAATTAATGCTGGATAAGAAAAACATATGTACGCTTACAGGAAATTTTAAGGGCCAGTTTCACATTGTCGCAATCGTTCGTTCGTTCGCATAATTACATTTAAAACAAAAACAATTTTTTAGAATTTGTTTTTGTTTTGAATGTAATTGTGCGAACGAACGAACGATTGCGACATCGTGAAACTGGCTCTAAGTATTTGTTGATGGTAAAATTAAGAACTAACAACTTCTTGAAAAAGATTAGATTGAGGTTTTTATGAATAATAGATATATATTTTTGAATAATTGATGAATATTTTCACAAAGCCTACATAATTTTTGTAGCATCAGTGCTGTGTAATGCACAATTGGAAGCCTCAAATTCGTTATTCAAAGTATTTTCCTGGATTAAATCCTTCACATAAGAACGCCGCCGTTACAAACTGACCACTTCTTAAAGTGATCTATGAAAAAGTAACAGCAGAAGAACTGGCTTGTAAAGACAGTTTATTTAGGCATCAATACATTTAAATAAAATGTAGCTGCGATTAGGCGTCTAATTTATCGCTTTTAGGTGTAGTTCATGCTCTCTTGGCTCTAGTTCAGTATTTTTTTTTTTTTGTCGGTAAAGATAAACGAATAAATGCGTCAAGGCTTTAAAAATTCAATATAAGAGCAACAAGTGACTTCCACTTGACCTGATATTGATATTGATTGATAATAGCTTCAATATTGTAGTCATTAAAAATTAGTTTATCTGCCGTAAGCGACACAGTGTCGGAGATGCTTATAATACTACAATGCAGGTATACTCACTTACGGCGAGCCACAAGTTTATAACTCTCTAATCAATTTTTTATAATTTTTAAGCCTAATATTAAGGCGATGGTGTGGGCAATTGGAAAAACAACCAAACAAAATTTTTGAATAAAAAATGTGTTAGTATGTGTAGTTATAAATATTCTAAAAGAAACTAAATTCTACGATTTTACCAAAATATTAATGATTGATAAAATTATTTTGAATGCAATAAAATTAATAAAAGAAAAATAAATATAGCAAAATCGCTTTTTTGCTGTTTTTTGCTACTTTTATTTTATTCGTCTTTAAAAAATTAAATTTTGGAATATATTCAGTGATTAAATATGCCAGAAACATAAATAACACATTTTTTTTATAAAAAATTCCCTCATTTTAATTAATTTAATTTTTGTAACTTTTATGAGAGGGAAGCAAAAAGAAACAACAAATATTTTAAGGGTAAAGAAAACTAAAAAACATGAGTATTTTTACAATTTAACTGCCTCTTGAAATCACTAGGTCACTGTAAAATATGTCATGCCTGCATAAAACTCAAATAAAATTACAGAAATGAAAATTCTCTTGAAGTTAACTTTTATTGTAACAGAGAATAAAATGTAAATTATAATTCACGAAAACAAAGACCAAATCAATTACTTGGGAAAAAATCATCATGTTCAGCATAGTGAATATTTTTACACAAAAATATGTATAGATACACGAAAAACTTACGATTAAACATATGTTTCTTTGAAGTTAAAAAAAGGAATACGCAAAAACAAGAAACAAATTTTTTAAAGAGGATGAGAAAAAAGTTTTTTTTTTTATTGTTATTGTCTTAAGTTTGCTTAAATAACAAAAGAACAATAAAACTGTTTTTATCGGGTTTGTGTTGCGGAAACTATAGAAAGAAGAATGGAAAAAAATTAATATACTTTAAGAAAAGTAAAAATGATATATATTTGAAATGAGTTTGGCAAACCCTCGACGGAAATGTAAAAAAAAATCACAAAACTGTAAAAAATCAAACCCAAGGACATCAATGCGGATTTGAAGGCCTTAATGTAATAATTAAATTATTTAATTTTATGACCAATGGTTAGCAAAAAGCAAGAATAATTATATGTTATGATCAATAAAGAGAACAACTTCGTCTAACAAAATTAATATTGATTGATTAGGAATATTTCTTGTATTCTCAGTTATAAAATTAGTTAAATAAATGATGTTTACAGTCTTAGTTAGTTTACGTCCACAATCTTAAGATGATAGAAGCAAAGAACGCTGATGACGGTTGTAGAGTTATAGATAAGCTGTATGGTGGTGTCTATTTTTTCTGTTTTCTTTAGCAAAAATTCCTAATGCTTCTAAATAATGTTTCTTTCTTAAAAATTTAGAAATTAAATTATTCTTGAACTTAAACCGAATTAAAAATTATTTACTTGATTATAATTTTAAAACAGTTCAACAAATAAATTTTAAAATTTAAAAATATTAAAATATTTATTAAAAAATAACTTTAACATAAAATAGGTAGGAAACAAGGCAAATTGATAACAGGTATACTCAAGGCGAAAATGAATACAACACTGCGATAGAAACATGTATATTTTGTTTTTGTACGAATAGTTTTCGGCTGTCAAAAGGAAAGGGGATTATAACTTTTGACAATCGAAGCAGGAAAAACCACAATAGTCACCTGGGCTGTTAAGACCACCTGTTGTTAATTCGCCTTGGGTAGGAAATATATATTGACAATAAAAAATTTTATTTAAATAAAAATATTATTTTTAGCCCTAAAAAATCAATTATACTTAATTTTTGTTTAAAAATTTAAATAAACTTTCGCCTTTATACATCGGTACATACATATGTACATATGACATGTAAATACAAGTAAAAAAATATGTGTAAAAATTGAAGGACAATTTTATGCCCTTTTACAGTAACACGCACACAATAATATAGTTTACAGCTGCTCTTACATATTTAGAGAATAAACAGAATACAAAACCATTTTATTATTAAATACATTAATACAACGCAACAGCTTTTCTTTCTTTTTTTGTTTAATTTTCTTTTTGAACAAGAAAAAAATAGTTTACAACATGCTTGAGGGGGGTAGGTGTAAGCTTTTGAATACTTTTTTGTTCATATTTTTAAAAATGACATTGAAAATGGTGGCATGTTTAAGATGATGATTTTTATTGTTTGCCTTTTTATGAAAACTCTAAAACTGTGTATAAGCATATTCAATTCTTAGGGACATTTAAAACAATTGTCTTTTCAAGCAACATAATAAAAAATTAAATTTTATGATGTTGCTATTTAGCGTTTTGTTTACTAAATTATACGTTTTAAAGCAGCTGCTGTCATTCTTGTGGATTCATCTCACAATATCTTTTATAGCCTAATTAAAAATTGAAATAAATGTAACCTCTGGGTTTGGCATAATAATAAGACCTCTTCTAAAAGATCATTAAAAGATTTATTACTTCAGGAAATAAGCAATTTAGCGAAAAATTGAAATGAGCAAACTTTTAATAAAGTTTATAAAATCATGCGGGTTTATGCTTATGAGAGCTAAAATTTAGCAAAAACAGTGTTACTTAAAATTTCTTAAGGCACTAAATTTGATATCAGATCTGACTTTAATTGAAGTTTCATCCAAAGTAAATATTTGTTAAAAATAAAGGCGGGCCTGATGTATAATTCATATAATTTTTTTTTATAAATAGTAATCTCAATAAGTTTTTTTTTTGTTATAAAAAATTAATATCAGGCTTCAATTTTAATATTTCAAAAATGCCTGAACTCTGCCAGTAAACCTTTTCTATAGCCCAGTTAAAGCCAGCTTAATAATTCAAACCTCCATAAAAGTTTTATAAAAAAGTAAAAAAAATCAAGTCATGTTTACCAAAACGCATCATAAATAAATAAAAATTTTAAAAACTAGAAAAATTTATGCAAAGCTATCAGGTATTACGTTGATAAATTACAAATAACATAGATTTGACAACGGCGACGAAAAATGTTTATCAGTTTTATATTTGTCTACGCTGGTCACCCTTATTTTTATTTTTAAAATAATACAGCCCTTATGGTTGCTACTGTTTTTATACAACTAAGTTTAAGAAATATGGAGAAATAAAACGAAGTTTGTTTATTATAAAAACAGCCCACAAACCCGAAGGTAAGTTTTTTTTATTGAAACCCCAATTTTGTAAGAAATTATAGTAGTCTAATCCCCTTATTTTTTTCTGTACGAAATTAAAATATTTTATTTAAATTTACCCACGCAACCCCCTCAACATTTGGTCCATTCGAACCGGATCCGACGTATTAAATAAAATATTTTAATTGAGTCTTTCGTTTCAGAAAGCCCGCACCCTCCATATTGGACCCTTTGATTAATTAAATTTATACCCTTTGAGTACAAGGTACGTACAAATAAATTTGTAGTTCTTGTAAATTTTATAAAAAGTGGTTGAAATTAGATTAAACAAACGTGTTGTTGTTGTTGTTTTTTGATAGTTTGTTTATTTCATTTGGTTTTATACTTATTCGGTGAAGTGAACAAACCCGAAACTTAGTTTACGGCGAATTCACCACAGTTGTACATTTTGGTACTAAAGTATTCAATATTAGTAAATAAAGTTTTAATTTGATTTCTTGGAATTAAAATAATATTAAATTCTTATTTTTACTCAAAATCATTACCTTTGAGACGTTTTTTTGATGCTTAAATCACTGTTTATAATAATAATTAATAACGAGTTTGCTTCGGAAATTTTATTACTTATTATTATATTGTAATTGATAAAATTGTTGCAAATTTATTTTGTTGATCGTTTTTTCGCCTCGAATTTTGAATTTTCAAATAATTTTGAATCTTGTCGATTTTTTGCGGTCCTTTTAAGAAAAATATTTGTGGAGTTTAGAGTATATTTATTGCTTTTCTAAAGACCCGTTCAGTAAATATGGCAACATTAAAGCTGAATTACAGTCGCTTGACTGATTTCGAAAGCTTTTTTAAATCTATCCCGGAAAATCAGCACACGATTCATTCCTTGAATACCCACCGACAAGAATTATCGCGCTTGTGGGAAATGTTTCGTGATACTTATGACAATATTTTGCAAAATACTGACGAGTCAAAAGTCTCTTTGAAGGAGGTTAAGTTAAAATATACGACTGCCTACACCACCTATTATCAGTGTGTTTCGACAATAGATACTCTTGTTGACGCTTTTAAAGATAAGGCCTCTGCTTTATCTAACACCCCTCCGATACATCTTCCCCCTTGTGACACCGAAATATTTTCTGGCGATTATTCGTCTTGGCCAACTTTCCGGGATATGTTTTCGGCCCTTTACAGGAATAACTCTCACGTGAGCAACATTCAGAAAATGTATTATCTATTGCATAAGACTGAAGGTGAAGCTCGCGACATAATTCGTACGTGTCCTATAACAAATGAGGGCTTCGATATGGCTTGGCAGAACCTTGTGGATCGTTACGAAAATAAACGAGTTTTGGTCAATGCTCAACTGAAAACCCTTTTTAACCTTCAGACAATAGAAAAGGAATCTGGCCCCTCAATTAAACGTTTACAAAGGACCATTAACGATTGTATAACGAATTTGTCTTTATTGAGCATTGAAACTAAAAACTGGGACATAATATTTGTATTTAGTTGTTCCACTCGATTGCCTGAAGTCACACTCGGACTTTGGGAACAGTCCCAGGGACCAAGCTCCGATTTGCCGAAGTGGAGTAGTATGGATGACTTTCTGACGGCTAGATACAGGACTTTAGAATCCGTGTCTGACATATTTGGCGCCCATAACCCGACTAAAATAGGTAGTCACAACCCGAAAAAGCCTCAGGAGGTACGGAAATATAAGAACTTTGGTACCACTATTACCCCGAATATACCCCCTAGAAAATGTTTGCTTTGTACAGAAAACCACCCTGTACGATTATGCTCTATTTTCCTTAGGATGTCTGCTAGTGAACGTTTAGCCATCATTAGGAAGCATAAGTGTTGTACAAATTGTCTAGCAACCTCACATGAGTTTAGAAGATGTCAAAGTTCTAATGTGTGTTATATATGCAAACAAAAACACCATTCGTTGCTTCATCGATCGGAATCTTCCGGTCAAATACAGCAAAGATCCGACACCAATGTATCTAATCCTGAAACCTCGCATCTACGTTCGAACAAAACTCCTAACACCTCGGTAAATAGAGCTGATAATGATGAGAGACCATCAACATCTGCCGCTGCACGTTCTCTTCAAACCCTTGCCACCCGATTACAGTCCACCCCATACTCTACAGTTTTGTTAGGAACCACAGTAGTTGACATTTTGTTTAATAACGTAAGGTGTTCAGCCAGAGCTTTGATTGACCCTGCTTCGCAAGCCACGTTTATTTCACGCAAGCTTCAGAGAAAGTTAGCACTTCCCACATTCTCTGCCCACTCTGCCACAATTGTAGGCCTCAATGGTGCTATGGCAGGAAAATCGTCTAAAATCTGCTTTATTTCACTTGGATCTTCAATAGATCCCAAATTTGAATTGAAAACAGAAGCTTATGTTGTTGAGAAGCTTACTGGACGTTTGCCTACATGTGCGTTGGCGAATTTTGTTGATTTTAATATACCCGAAATACCCCTTACGGATTTTAAGTGTTCTCACATGGATTTGCTTATCGGTGCAGACATATATTCTGAGATTATGCTCACAGAGGTTCAGAAACATCCTAGTGGGAACATAATAGCCCAGAATACAGTTTTTGGTTGGATTCTGACAGGAAAGGTCCCGCACACGCAACCCATGAATTCTATAGTTTCATTTTATAATCATTTGGATTTAAATGAAAAAATTGCTCGATTCTGGGAAGTAGAAGAAGTTCCAAAAATCAAAACGTTGTCTTCTGATGACGTTTTTTGTCAGAATTTGTATCGTAAAACCACCTACAGGAATGAAGACGGACGTTATGTCGTTTCGTTACCCTTTAAGTCTGATTTTCCTGATAAATTGAAGCTTGGTCTTTCCCGAAAGTCAGCTTTGTCACAATTTCTAAAAAATGAGTCGAGATTATTAGGAACTAAAGAGGTTAAAACCCTCTATGATCAGGTTGTGTGTGAGTATCTTACTCTAGGTCATATGGTCAAGGTTACCCCAGACTTGGGTTATAGTGCGAATAGTAACTATTATTTGCCGCATCATGCCGTCTTGAAACCTGATAGTGTAACTACAAAACTTCGTGTAGTTTTTAACGCGTCAAACCCATCATCCAATGGTCTTAGTTTGAACCACCTGTTGCATACTGGACCTACCTTGCAGTCTGATTTGACTATTTTAATTCTTCAATGGCGGCTATTTCAATTCGTGTTCAATGCTGACATTGAAAAAATGTATAGGCAAATATTGATCAGGCCAGATCAAGCGTCATTTCAGAGGATTGTATACCGCGCTGACCCTAATAACGAAGTGGAGGACTTCGAATTAAGAACAGTTACTTTTGGAGTTAACTGTGCCCCATATTTAGCAATACGAACTTTGCATCAGTTAGCTGATGACTGCGAACGACTTTACCCTAAAGTTTCAGAACTTTTGCGTACTCAAATGTATGTTGACGATGTTCTTGCTGGTTCACATACGATAGAAGAAGCAGTTCGTGATCGCAATGAATTGACGCATGTCTTGAGATCTGCCGGCTTTTCACTTCGAAAGTGGACCGCCAACCATGAGAGTCTTCTTGCAAACTTACCCCCCGAACATCTATTAGATTCCGAATTTTTGAAGTTGTCAGATGCCAGTAACACTAAAACGTTGGGTTTACGTTGGAATGCGAGCATTGATGCATTTTTCTTCAAGCCAGCTCTGACGCCCGATTGCTCTGTCGTTACAAAACGTGCTGTCTTGTCTCAAATAGCTAAGCTATTTGACCCCGTTGGATGGCTTGCCCATAAGGTAGTCGTTGCAAAAATTATCATGCAACAAATTTGGAAAGACAGGACGGATTGGGACGAATGTTTGAAACCCATGACGTTACAAAGATGGCGCGCATTTGTCGATGATTACCCGTCTATTGAAAGCATCAATATCCCCCGTTGGGTTAATTATAACCCACAGCATGAAGTACAACTTCATGCCTTTTGTGATGCTTCTGAGAAAGCATATGCCGCCACTCTATATATTCGAGTCCGAACCCCGTCAGGTGAGCTGTTCACCAATTTGCTCGCTGCTAAAACAAAGGTTGCGCCGATTAAAGTGCAAACTTTACCCCGTTTGGAGCTCTGTGGTGCAACTCTACTGGCAAAGATGGTACATTCACTTCGCAAGGAGCTGAATCTTACCATTTCGGAAGCCTTTTACTGGACAGATTCGACCATTGTTCTGTCCTGGCTTAAAAAACCCCCGTGCCATTGGCCAACTTTTGTAGCAAATCGAGTTTCGTTTATTTTGGACAAAATTGGTAATGACAACTGGAGTCATGTTGATTCTCATGATAACCCTGCTGATATAGCTAGTCGTGGTATTAGCGCTAAGGAATTGGCCAATTGTGATATTTGGTGGAAAGGGCCCTCTTGGTTAAATCGCCGCCAATCAGAATGGCCTAATACGTTAGTTAAATTATCTACCCAACTTGAGACTCCGGCAGTTCACGTACATGTTGCTCAAACAATTGTATCTGAGGAAATTTTATGCCGTTTTTCAGATCTACCCCGAGCGTTGCGAGTACTGTCTTATGTTTTTCGCTTTTATTACATGATTCATCCGAAACATAAACAGTTCTTTAAGTATTCTTCTGAGCTCCTTAGTCAGAGTGAATTGAATATTGTAAAAAATCGACTAATTAGTTTGTGTCAAAACATCCATTTTCCCGAATACTCTGTTTTAAAAACAGGATCCAGCCTGTCTCGTAAAAGTTCACTTCTGGTATTTTCCCCGTTCATCGACTCAAATGGATTTATGAGAGTTAATGGGCGTCTTTCAAAATCGCCAACCCTAACTTACGAGGAACGTTTTCCAAAATTGTTGCCATACAATGGTCGTTTTACCCGTTTGTATTTAGAATACGTTCATAGGTTGTCAATACATGGCGAAAATTCGTTAATGCTGAGACTGATTAGGCAAGAGTTTTGGGTTCCCAAATTAAAAAACCTTGTTCGTACAGTTATTCACAATTGTAAAGTTTGCTCAATTTATAGAAAAAAACTAGGTCAGCAGATGATGGCTGCTTTACCGCCCGAGAGAACGACACTTTCTCGGCCTTTTACTCATACAGGACTTGATTTTGCAGGTCCTTTTGAGATAAAATCATATATCGGTCGTGGTTGTCGAATAACAAAGGGATACGTTTTGGTCTTTGTTTGTTTTGCCACGAAGGCTATTCATCTCGAGGCTACTAATGACGTTTCAACTGACGGTTTTCTAGCTGCATTTTCCCGTTTTTTCTCCCGTAGAGGTTTCCCGACCCATATTTATTCGGACAATGGAACCGCTTTTATTGGTGCAGCTAACGTGTTAAAGAAGGATAAAAAGCAGTTTCTTTCTGACTTGAAGAACCAACTCATAGCTAAAAATGCTTTTCAGTTAGTTGATTGGCATTTTATACCACCTGGAGCTCCACATATGGGTGGCCTCTGGGAAGCTGGTGTAAAGAGCTTCAAGGCTCATTTAAAGAAGATTTCGAACTCTCAACGTTTTACGTTTGAAGAATTCACGACTATGCTGGCCAGAATAGAGTCCTGTCTGAATTCGCGACCGTTGTGTCCAATGACAGATAACCCGTCGGACATAAACCCACTCACCCCCGGTCATTTTCTGATAGGTAGCGCATTACTTTCACCACCCGAACCAGATTTGTCAAACGAATCTTTGACTTATGCTAATCGTTGGCGAAAGTTGAAAGTTTTGCATCATTTATTTGCTTGTCGTTGGAAGAACGAATACTTAGTTGAACTCCACAAGCGTAACAAATGGAAATACCCCGAAAGAGATTTTAAAGTTGACGACTTTGTAGTAATTCGTAATGATGCTTTACCCCCAAACGAGTGGAAGCTCGGCCGAATCAATCGAGTTTACTTTGGCTCTGATTCGAAAGTACGGGTGGCCGATGTTCGAACTGCCGATGGCGTTCTAACGATTCCTATTGTTAAGCTCGTACTGCTTCCTAATCCCAAGCAGAACTAATTCGTTTTTCTTTCTTCTTTATTTTGTTTGTCGTTCCTTTTAGATGTCTGAAGCCCCACGTCGTTTGGCAATTGAGCGTACTGAGGTTAAATCGCTCGATAGCAGTACGGAGTCTACCTCGTCCTGCCGCCTGTGCAGAGAAGACCACCCTCTCCGAAAATGCCCCGTGTTCCGGAAGATGAACCCGTATAGGCGACTCAATGCGGTCAGAAAATACAGATATTGTATTAATTGTCTGGCTCATTCGCATTTTGTGAAAAATTGCCGAAGTCGGGAACGATGCATGGAATGTCTGCAGGAGCATCACACAATGCTGCATTTCCGGACAACAGCTGGCAGCCGTGAGGCACACAAACACAACAAAACCAACAAACAGAAAACCGACGACAAGCCCAGCAGTCAAAACATTAGAAGAAAGTCGCAGAAAAAGAGGAAAGGGAATACGAGCGCAACCCACAACCAGGCTCATAACTGTCGATGCCAGAAGGGTAATGTGGTTGACACTGGTGCGGCATCTAATGGCGCCACCATTATAATTAATGTCCTGGCCAAACAGTAAAGCTGTTCATTAAAACATATTTTTTTATTTTTTTTTTTTATTATATATACTTTTTGTTTTTTTCTATGATCTCTGATCACCTAGCTCCCGCTTCTCCTTGTTGCATTATTGCAAGGGGGCGGGATGTCTACGCTGGTCACCCTTATTTTTATTTTTAAAATAATACAGCCCTTATGGTTGCTACTGTTTTTATACAACTAAGTTTAAGAAATATGGAGAAATAAAACGAAGTTTGTTTATTATAAAAACAGCCCACAAACCCGAAGGTACGTTTTTTTATTGAAACCCCAATTTTGTAAGAAATTATAGTAGTCTAATCCCCTTATTTTTTTCTGTACGAAATTAAAATATTTTATTTAAATTTACCCACGCAACCCCCTCAACAATATTAATTTCCTACAATTTTTTTTGGAATAATCAAATGTTTTTCATGTTGTTCTTTTTTTTTAATAATTTTTTTTTTAATTTTTCTTTTGAAGTATTAAAAAGAAAGAAAAATAAATGAATAAAAAACACACACACACACATTCAAAAGTAAATAAAAAATCACAATCAAATATTTGTTTGAGATTTTGTTGAATCATACTGTTTTCAAATATTAGATGTAGTGATACGCATATACAGTATTTACACACTTGTCTGTCGGTAAAATGTTAAAACAAAAATGCTTTTTCGTAAGATTCTAGTGTATGTTTCATTTTCATTATTGAACCCTATTGTGATGAGTTTAACAGAATCTTTAACAGTGATTGACTTGATTACTTATTGTTAAAACATGATTTGTTTTAAATTTTTAATAGATGGTAATTTGTACAATTGAGTATTAAATTAGAAAAAAGGAACTTAATTAAAAAAGTAAAGTAAAAAATAGAATGAGAGAATGATATTGAAAAAGGAGAGAGAAAGAAAGAAAAAAGTAGAATCAAAATTTTAATAGATGCAACATTGTTTTTTAATATAAATTTTTTGTCTTCTTCCAGCAATTTGAATTTTAAATTTGAAAAACAAATTTGTGTCAAGAAATTTGAATAGCTCAGCTGGAAATTTTCTGAGGACGTCTTATACGCCGTTTTAGTCAATTGTTAACCTAAGCTCTGTTTTCCACGAAAAGAGCTTTATGACGTCTATCTGGTTTTTTATGTTTTTGTAAAATGTTATTGTAACTAGTGATTATACAAGTGTTGTCAGGGAAAGACAGGAAAAGTTACGCTTAAAAAAAAGTTACACTATTTCAATAAAAGTTACATTTTCAAATTCTTCTTAAATAAATAGTAAAATAATGAAATTTATATAAAATATATAAAAAATTTTTTTTCCATATATCAGTGAAAATAACAACACAACAAATTCATTAACTGAACACAAAAAAAAAAAAAAAATAGAAAAACGAATGAAAAAATTTCAGCCTGGTGAAACTTATATGCGTTTAAATCAGGATTCAATACTAATATTCCGTAAGGGAAAAGTGCATGTTCTTATCTTCATTTAATAAAGACAGTTAAAGAAGAATTTTTTTAAATAAATCTGTTTAACCTTTTTTTAAAAAAATTGAGCTACGATAGAATTTACTCCTTTAATTCAAATTTGATTTTCATTTGCTTAAAAGGTCTACATTTAATTACTAACAATGTTTCCGTGATATAACAATCCAGCACTTCTTCAAGGAAATTAAAAGACAACTCTCTTCTCAATAGAGGCTAATACCTCTGTGGTACCACAAACAAGTTGCCAAAATTTTCAAGCGAAATAACTTAAGTTGCTAATATTGTTTGAAAGTTTATTTTTTTGTTTATTTCAAACGAAATTTTTATGTGGGATTTTGATAGTAATTGCAAGTAACCATTGTCACTAAAATCGAATTAATGTGTTGAGAAAGGTTTATAGAGATTCTTACTTTAAATACTGAAACAAGTAGTTTTTCATTGATACTACTTTATTTCGTGTTCGTACCAAAAGTTATAAAAATTTGGCCAAATATAACAAAATTAACACTAACAATTTAAATTTTTTTTTTAATAATTTTGAAAACCAGAATATCCATGAACTTAAGCCAAAACAAAATTATTCATTTGATTATAACTTTTATATTTCGTTGATAATTATTAATTGAATAAAAATAATCAGTTTCCTTGATTTCGTATTATTCGATATACTCGCATCTTAATAAACATTATTTACAAGCGAAAAAATTGCTTATTACACAGCCTTTTTTACTACGCCTTCTGGTATCATAAAACGTCATGCCAAGGAAACAAAATAATATTTTTAACTCATTTATATTATGGACTTCTGGTCTTGAAATACCACATTGTGGTACAGAAACAAAAAAGACACAAACCTGTTGTTTGCCATTTTAATGAATTGTCATTTTAGTAGCTTAAAGGTTTGCATTTATTTAATTTAATTTTTATATTTGCCATAAAAAAACAAGAAACACCTTTTTAATATTTACAAAGAGCTCACAAAATGCCGCTTAAGAAATACGATTTCTCAAGTAAATTGCAGCGGAACAGGCAGTGTTTCTCTTGCAACACCAGTAAAGGCAGATGAGATGTGAAAACAACTTTTGAACTAAACAACATTTTTATGATTCCCTGCTTTTGTACACACACAAAAAGAAATATGTGTTTGCTTTAATGAAGAATTCAATATACAGCCATCATAAGCATCATAAGTTTTTAAGAAAGTACAACAACACTGTCAACATATTTATTATCATCTGCAGATCGAAACTTAGGCCATGTCATGCCTTTTTGTTGCCCCATCATTAAAACAAAAATGATGATGATAATGGAGGCATTTTTAATTTTTCTTTTTTCTTTTATCTGATATTTGTTTTTTTTTTGTTGAATAAACAATTTGTTTTATAGTTGTTTTTGGTTGAATCTTCTGTTTTGTGTCTTTGCTTGCATAAAATAAATGTGCCATCTTTATGTGAAAATTGCTCACAAAAATTTTATAATATGTATTTTAAGATTTTCATGATCAAATCAAAAGACAAATTTTGGAGAGATAGAGAAATTAAGTACTATATATAATTGTACATAAAAATACAGGTTCTTAATGGGTTAAGCATTTTTTTTTAATTTTAGTATATCCGAAAATGTTTCTTCAAAAGCTTTTAAATGCTACCAATATTGATATCTTAAAAATATGGTACACAATCGTACTTTGAAAAATTCAATGGCCGGTGATTCGGAAAATTTAGGCTTACCCCAATTTTTCCATTAATGTTTTATTTTTTATTTTTTAATTTTCTATTACACATGTATTTTTTTTTTTTTTTTTTTTTTGATTGGAGTTACTTTATTGTTCCAAATGAAATGGAAAAAATAGAGGCAGGCATAGTCTTTTACCCGCTGCTTCAAAGAGCATGGACCGATCTCGCTGATTTTCAAAAGCAAACTTTTAGAAACTATGTCTTATCGATGGACATATTTAAATTTCTCTAATTAACCTAGTGCCTTGGAAATTTTGATTTCACGGACGGACAGACGGACTGACCGGTATCGCTCAATCGACTTCGCTAAGCATAATAACACATTGACTTTATGGGAACGGAAATGGATTTTGTAGAAATTACAAACGGAATGACCTACATCATATATATATATTTCAATTTCGATTAAACCTAAACATAATTTTCAGTCAAACTGATATTATTCTTAGTGACTGAATTATTTAGTGCATTTTGGTGTATTTCTTTTCTCTTAATGATAAATTTACAATATTTGTTTTATTTTCTTCTCATTTCTTCGTTTTTTCTAAATAACTACAATTATTTTTTTTTACACATTTTTTTTCCTAATATGCATCCATTGAACTAAGTAAAGATTACTGTGATGTGTAACGCAAAAATATAAAAAAAAATCTCTAAATCATTGGGCATCTTTATCTGTTATTATTGACAGCTCACAGCGAGCGTGATGTCAAGTTTATGAAAAATGTTCAACAAAACAAACAAATAAATAAAAAAGTAAAATTTTTTATCGGCGTTAATAAATAAAAAGGGTCTTTGTCAGTGGCTAACACTTTATCAGCCTAATAATGTTGCTGGTCTCAGTCATTAAGTTTCACAATATTTTTATGCTTTATTCAAAAACGTTATGTACACAAATTTACATACATATGTATGTACATATATACATAGTATATAAGTGATATTATTTCCTTTTAGACGGAATTCTTAATTTTTTTATAAACTTTTTAGGCGTTTATAATTTTGACAGAATTAATGTTTAATTTTTATCAACTTTTCGGCGAAAAAGTTTTAAATATTCATGACTGCAACTTCCCTGAATAAAGATTTGAGTTAAAAATATCTTTATTTTGCCTTGTGCATGTTATGCCAATTTTTCAAATTATCAGTAAACAAACACATGTACTAATAAACTGTTCCACCAACTGCTTTTACCATTCATTCCTTGCTTAAACCGGTAGTGCCCATACTATCATAATACATAACACAAATTCTGATCCAGAAATGTTTTTTTTTCATTTTAGGTTTGCAAAAAATATGGAAACCAATTAGCAAAAGTCCTTCCAAAAAACCATATTAAAATCATTTACCTGATCAAGATTACTTATTGAAATATTTTTCATCCGTTTTTTTATTATGTTAAAATACTCTTATTTAGTACATTTAAACTTTTTAAAAATCTTGAATAACTTTTTTTACAATTCGTTTTGTTTTACGCTTTATTCGAACAACTGCACACTAAAATTTTCATCTTTTATTTTAAATTTATGCATGCTATGTCTTGCATCAATAACATCATTAAAACCACATGATAACAAGCTATTACAGCCATTGTATATATTTAGACTCTATACCAAAAACACATTATGCAAAATAGCTCATCAGTGCAAAAATTTACTCATCTTTTTTTAACTCAAAAAAGAAAGAAAGAGTAATAACAATGATAATTTTTTTATAAAGGAAAAAAACCGCAACAAAAAGCTTTTTCCTTTATATAAAAGGTGCTCCAGAATTTATTAAAGAATAAATATCCCGCCTGGAAGAGTTTTGTATGGAAAAGCCTATCGAGCACATGGAATAAAGAATAAAAGCACCGGATTTTACGTTAATAAAATTAAAGCATTCTAAATTCCTGATTAAATAATATAAAATTCGTTGATATTGATTTTTAAAGGTGAATTTTGCTGATGGTTGAGGAACAATCTTCTTTAGCCGAAAGTTGGTATAGAAGTTTAACTTTAAAGAATTCTAATGGTGGTAAATACACGTTTTAGTGGTTCGCCATCACGAAAACAAAATAAATCATTATCAGCAATTGAGCTGAGTTGTACTAAACCGTTTCGTAGGATGATTAATATGCGAAGCCGAACTTTTAAAACGACGACAAAGATGAGCCGATCTTCGAGTGGGGTACCGCCTCCCGTGGCTCCAGTTTAACTAAGGACACTAGTAAGTTCTTCGACATGCACTCTGCTTGCCTATACAGATTTCCTGCTTGCACACCGTGTGACTGATTCCCCCTATACCCTGAAAACACTTCGCCTGAACGAAGGTTAGCTTAGCCAGACTCTAAGCGCCCCCGGGTGGAGGGGGGTCCTATTTGGACAGAAAGAAATTTATATAATTTTGCGATATTAAACAGCATAATAGGCCAAGCTGTGAACTGCGTTGTAGCCCAATACTAACTCTAGCCAGAAATCCGTTTAATAAGACAATAACATCCTGCGGTTTCATTTAGCTTAAGACGGTCTGTTCAATTAATTCTCTCTAGGTCTTTCACTCTGGTAATGAAATAGATAATTCCTGTGTAAGACACTGATTTCATATTTATGTACTTAAGGTGTTAATCATACCCAAGTTAATGAGCCTTCCAGATTATTTCGATCATATTAAATATTTGCTTGAACTTTTGGATTGTCCTACACAAGCGGCTGCTTTGGTAAAGACATAATTCCTAAAAAAAGAAAACACATTTAAAAAATACATATTTAGTAAATCAGTCGTGCATTTCAACGTGTGTGTGTGTGTGTATGTGTTTATTTATACAGATGAGTATGAATTTGTAGATAAAGAGATATTGCACAAAAGAAAAAAAAATATTTTAAAAGTTGATAAGCGTTGCGGGTATTTTACATAAAATTTGGTAGCTTTATTATGCAGACACAATGACAGTGTTACAAAAGCGTACATGTAGATTTATACAAGGAAGTCTAAACAGCAGCAGGTAAGGCTAAAAGCTTCAAATAAAGCTAACTGAACAATAACAAGCTACTACAACAAAAAAATGAGTAACAAGAAACGAAACTGTTAAAAAGAATGCGATCGATTTCACAGTGCTTAAATAATGGAATAAAATGCATAATGTTGCATACGACATACAAAATGCATAAACTACGGCCATCAAGAAACACCTGAATTCATTTTTTTTGTGTGTCTTTTTTGGATCTAAAGGATAAGAGAAACCTTACATTCATACTGCAGCATACAATCATTGAAGCAATTGGCAATGCTTAGTAATGATTTAGTCTTAAGACGTTTAATGCAATTAGTAAAATTTTAAAGCTTTTCAATAAATAAACATAGAATTTTAAAGAAATGCTTGTACATTAATAGATAAAAAAAAGTAAATTTATTTTCCTATAATACGAGTATAATAAAAATTTGTTGTTTTCAGAATCTTTTAGATATTAACCGCCAAATATAGTCATTTGTTATACAAGACATAATGTACATCTTAAAGTAACAACAAACACACACAACAAATAAAAAAAAAAAAAACAATGAATATCATCAGCATTATTAGCATTAACAATGCAAAAGTAAGTAAGTAAAGTTGTGAGCAGTTGATATGAGCTGCACAATATAAAGTTTTGCTCATAAACTACAACAAACGTATACAAAAACATAATCCCGCTTACACGCCAGTGCATAACGTACAAATAAAAACAAGATTGTCTTACTTTTTCAGAAGAAAAAAGTCCTAACGACAAAAGTGTAGAAAAGCAGACATTTACATGTTTATGCTACGAACCAGAAGACACAAATATTGAAAAATGCAAAAAAGTTGTACTTTCCTTATATTGTGTGATTATTTGTTAAAAGCAGAACAGAGCAAAAGAACTACAACAAAGTCAAAAAATCGTTTTTACTTTATTTTAGCATCTGAACTTTACTTAAAGGAGTCTGATGTCAAATCATAGTAGGGGCATGTAGCAAATATAGCAGCAGAACATTCAGCTAAAGGAAATATTATTTAATGCCAAAACAAAAACAAAACTAACCAAACATTTTTTTTTTATTAATAACATTTTTTTTTAATTTATAACATTTTAAGTTTTCTCAAAAGCGGTATTATTGTTTTGTTTAAACATCTTGTACCGAAAGCTATTTTTTAAAAGATTGAATCATAATAACAGCACATAGTATTTTTCATTAAAAGCTTTAGTTTTTATGACTTTGAAATTAAAAAAAGTATCTTAAAAGCTGTTGCGTTACTACAAATCAAGGCAATGTGCCTTGCTACAATTATAATGGAAAATAAAAGCATAAAAGCTGAAGATATTTTCAGTATATATTCAAAGTTTAAAAGCTTCTTACAGTACTTCAAAAAATATACTTATATGCCGAAACGAAAGCTTTGGCTTAATAAAATAATATTTGCATTAGCTTTCCAAGAAATTGAATTTTTTATGCTTAAATGCTAATACTTTATACTTTAATATTAACACTTAATTTTCGAACTGTAAAATGGTAAAATGGATAATTGAAAATGAAGCTTTGATTACATATGCATAAAATATAAGAAACCTCTCGTAAAGCTTAAACCTTTATGACTTTTTTGCAATATAGCTTTTTTTAATAAAAACTCTAAAAAGCTTGAATGATTTTTTTTTTGTTTAAAAGAGAATTAAATTTTCTATTTTATGAATTAAGAAAAAAAATTTAAAAAAATGTATTTTTAATGCAATGAGATTAAAGCTTTTCATAATTTTAGTACACAGCTTTTTATTGTCTGCAGTTTTTTATTAAATTAAATCTAACTGTAAAATAACATGGCACTTTAAGCTTTGTATTTAAAGCGAATAACCCTAAAATTTTTTAAAGACTACCTTCCAGAATATTTTTTAGTAAACACGGAACATTATTAAAACGTAAAAGCAGTTTTAGGAATATTCAAAATTATAGTGGACACCACTAGCTTTTCGCGCATACTAATTTCTTAAACTTTATCATTCCAATATTTCTCTAATAATAAACATAAATTTTAGTGGATAACGTGGTCTACCTCTCCCGCTTCTTAAAATTATGCAGATTGCCAACTTAAAAAGTTCAGCAATATATTTAATTAAAAAGGTTACTGCAAGTTAACATGAATAAAACTATCATATATAAGTTTGAAACCAACACAGAGATTCTAGTCAAAGACAGCTGTTACACATAGATACAAACATGTATTTGCAAACAAAGTCTAGTGACAAGTCTACAAATAAATAAATAAAAAAATTTTAATATGAATTGCAATACCAAGCTTTAAGTAACGCCTTTATTATTATTTTTCTTTTCTTATATATGTATATTTTTTTATGTTTCTTCTACCCTCTGTGAAGAAGAATATTTACAAAAATATAAACAAAAAAAGTATAGACACGCTACACTAATATTCGTATTAAAAAAATGTGGTGTGTTTATTATTTTATGCCTTTTTTTAAATTCTGCCTGTAATATTTAGAGCTGATTTTTAATTTAACTAAAGTCTGAATCATTTTAAGCATCATGTATCATTTGTAAATGTATCTCTATAAAAAATGACTGTAATATTCACATTTGTAAGTATGCATGTTTATACTACATGTAGAATGTGTGTTATTTTTTTTTTAATAAAATAATCAACAGTGTTTTTCTTTAAAAAAATAGAAATATTTGTAATTTTGTCGTTGTTGTAATTTTGCATACATCATCACAATCATGTTTTGCAGTTATACAAGTGACTGTATTTGCTACTGACTATGCGAGTTTTGTCTGTAAATGCAGAATGTGCAACAAATTTTTGCAGATAAATTATAGCAAACAAAATATTAAGAAAAAAAATATTAATTATTGCATTATTACATTTTACTATTTTTTCTGTGATTGTCTGTCGACAATTTTTTTTTAATGGATATATGAGTTTGTGAGAATTTTTTACTGAATATTTTCAAGGAAAAATAGGTAGACATATTAATAATCATTTTAAATATAAAGCTATTTAATCAACAAAATTGAAAAAAAAAATCAAATGAGTTGTTATTAGGAAACTTTGATTATTTATGTTATTCTAACTTTAGAAGCTTTTTAAGCAAGGTTGCTATGTAGGCTTACTTTTATAATGAAATGTCTTAACAAAAAAAATTATAACTTATTTTTATTTTGAAATTCATATTTACGGATTTTTTATAAACTTCTAGGGGTGGAGGATGCGGCATTGTTTTACCCTCTTAATTGTACTTTTCCCTTAATTTAGTTACCATACAAACAAAATAATTCATTGATACATATGACATAGATATTATTTTTAATTTAAATAATATTTAATTACTCTCTTATATACATATATTGATAATGAAGAAAATATTCTTGTAAAAAGCATTCTTCTCATCAATACCGGAACAAATGCAGAAATCAATTAATTAACTCACAGAAATGAAATAATAAGTTTCCTGTCTCCAAAATAAAAAATAAAATCCTATAGATATCTAAAAAAGGTCGATAACATCACTTACTTCATCTGCACATGCCGGCGATTTGACACAGACATGTCCATAACACAAGTAGAGAAATGACATTAAATGGTTCATGTTTTTATATGTGGAGAATACGTGTTGCTGTGTATGTTCTGTTTGGGCATACATTTTTGTTTGAATGTTTGATCAACATATGACGTTATTTTAAATCTTTCAAGCAGAAAGTGATAGTAATGGCGAACATAGTTGTTTATCACAATATTTGCGCAGCACATAAACGAGACATAATCACGAACATGCATCGTATGTTTTGTCAATGTTTACACGAACTTGGTGGTTAACGACAAGAGTACTTCGGTCCTGAAACAGAAGACGTCGTACTTTAATAAACTATAATTTTTGTTACATTCTTTCTTGGATTTAATGATTATGGAATTTCTAAAGTAAACTATTTGTAACTGCTGTTTTAAAAATTCAGATTCCAATTTACTTAGTTTTTTTAATTTTTTTTATATGCCCATCTTCATGCTGAAGTAAGTTTCTATTATTCATTCACTTTGTTATCAACAATAATTCTTTTCTGTTTTCATATTATTAAAAAATCCTTTAATACTCCTTTGAATGAAACTAATGACATGTCTTATACTATTTGAGAATATATATTTTATTCTTTTCCAATTACTTGGAAAATATAAAAAAACTGCAAATATAATATGCATTTTATCTATTATTTAAATAACTACCATATTTAAGTCAAAGCAAATATTTTCCTTTTATTGCATCTCTACGATTTATGCTTTTGTGCTGTCCCAAGCAAAAAACACAAAGTTATGTTATAATTTTTTTATTTATTTATCAATAAAATATTTTTAACAAAGCAAAAAAGAAAAGGCAATATAAAATATTCAAGAAAAGATGAATGTATAGTACAGCATAAACAATAACACACCTTTAAGCTAGTTTTACCTTAACATTGAACAGAAATCAAAACAAACACTAAGAGTTAACAAAAGCCAGCAGCAACAAATACTATTTCTTCATAACTCGCAAGCAATGTTTGCAACTCAGTAACAGTTTATTGCATTGAACGACTATTATACAAATCAATGCAATTTCTTAACTAAACACTGACATTAAAAGCATACATCCTAGTATTTATTTAAAGAGACCTAAAAATGCGGCTGGGATTAAAAAACACAACAATATTAACATGGTCCACTTGATTTTTGTAGGCAAGTTACGAAGAAGAAGAATAAAAAAATATCCTTAGAAACATCTCATATAGATTCACTAAAATATAAAGATTTATTGTTGAATTATTTTTGTAGTTATTCTTCATGAGGATCAAAGCTTCTTTCTGTGTGGTTTATTTTCTTTTTCTGTTTTCTGCAAGCATGTTGCATAGTTGGAACATAAAGAAAATGTAAGGAATGAAATCGTCAATAAATAAAATACTACATTTAATTTTCAAAAAAAAAACTTTGTGCTATTTTTTAAATTATTCCGATTAAATTCATTACCGATATTAATAATTGAGAGCCAAAAGCACGTCTCGATGGTCATTTCGTTACTGCTTACTTAACTCTTCAGGAAACTTCTGACAAACTTCTTCAATAAACAAAGAATTTTCGTCCAAACAATAAAGAGACGTGCTTTGAACCTCAATAATCAATATCGGTAATGAATTTAATCGAGATAATTTAAAAAGTAGCACAAATTTTTTTATGTAAATTTAAAAATTAAAAAAAAACTTCCCCGTGTCCTTAATTTAAAAATACTACATTTTTTTTTATAAAAATTTTTGGAATAACATATTTAATATAAATTCAAGAAAAATATTTTTTTTGTCAGGTATTCTACATAAATAGGTCATGTTGTTCAAAGTTAAATTTTGTTTTAATTTTTAAAACTAATTATTAGTGGAACAATAAAATGAATAATTATTAATCCGGTCCAAGTTTACATATAGCTAAATTCCTAAATTTAATAAGAAAGAAAATTTATTTACAAATTTAGGTGTTTACTTAAAAAAATATAATCGAATGTATTGAAGTAAATCGTAATATTCATCATCAGCATTCTATGAATCGACCTACTTTGAACTGTATCAGTTGTAAACGTACCCTATTTCAAAAATCTATTTTGGAGAAATAACTCGTAGTCAGGCACTTTCAACTTTTCTTATTGCTCTCTTACTGAAATTCATTTAAATTTGTTGTTATAATTTCCGGTAATAACCGTCGTCTCTGGCTGTTAAATTAATATCATTTAAATTTAGTAATCGATGGAATACTTGGAATTTATTATTATTACAGCTATACGAATATAATTCAAAATATAAATACGGTTGATACCTGCAAGTTTTTCTTTTACGAAAAAGAACAACTTAATGTTAGCAAACTTTTAAGCAAAAGAAGTAAGCTTGCTTGCAATATGATATAAATATTAATAACCGACTTAATACAACCAGTTTTTAAATCAACACAATGCAGTCTCTTGTTGAACTTACAGACAGCCGCTGTCTTTTTGATTTCTCACATTTTTACTTAAGGAATATAAATTATGAAAGTCTATATAGAGAAGCCCTGGCTTCATATCTCTGCCATTGCCAATTTAACGACTTACATGTTTCTTTATATGGGGTTCTCCTATTAGTGTGCATACATGTATGAGTGCGTCCCACTTCCCTAGTATTCTACAGCCATTATTCTTTCAAATATTCAAATAATATTAACGTAGCCCACAAAAAATAGTAGCCAGTTCTGATCTCATATTTTAGTAACAAAAGAAAGTTTGCAAATTATCAGACATTATTATATGTTAATGGTCGACATGACGCTGTTCACTTGTCTCTATTATGAACTCCCTTGTTCAATACTTCTAACTGTAGCTCTTTTCACCTCCTTATCGCAATGCAATAAAAAGAGGCGATATTAAAGTGGCTTTCTTTTTTCCGGCCTACACAAACGAAAAATGTTAAAGGACTGTGCGTCTCCTACGAAGAAATAATAAAAAGTAGGTGTAGTTGATCATTATTTTACTCTGCTTCCATAGTTCAATAGAGTATTAACATTTTTAATAACTGGGGTATTGTCACCTCAGCAGCTTACTTAATAGATATATAATGGCGCTATGAAGAGTGACACAAATTCTTATAACCGAATTTACTTGAACCGTACATCGCATTTGAAGGTTTTGTTCTTATTTATTTTTTTACTTTTTTCTTAAAGCTTTTAATATTTCCTCGAAAGTAAGTCAACTGAGCTGACCTTAGACGTGTATGCAGCCACATCTCAGAATAAAATTTTAAAAAAAATTAAAAAAATTCTAACAGTAGAATTGTGAAAAGAATTCAATTAATCATTTCCCTGCTTTCCATAAAATCTATAATAAAAACTACATAAACAATTGTTGAATGGATTTTCAATACAATATTTTCTATGGGTAACAACAACAAAAAAGCAGTAGTTTACTTTATTATTGTTTTTAGCTGCAGTTAGTTTACAGCCAGCAGTAGCAAACAACAATAATAACATTTCAGAAATACAACTTTTAGTGCATGTATAGATTCTTTTACTGTTTTTAAAATGTTATTGTTTCTGTTTTTTTGAAAACTTATTTATTTGTAGATTGTTTTTTTACTTGTTGTAGTGATTGTTGTTGTTGTATTTACTATGAAGGTTTATAGTTAGTTTTTTTATACTTTCAGTTGAAACTAAAAATTATGAGACCACCTTTGAAATATTGTTGTTATTCTTAAAATTATGGGTTTCTTTGTTTTTATTTCCTAAAGATATCTTTGTCCGTATTTAAGTAAATAAAGGCAAAGTTATATTTTTGCCTTCGATTTTCTTTCAATACATGTGCTTTATTTGTTTTTAATTTTAGCCCTTCTGGTTACATTAAAAAACCTTTCAACTTGGCTGTCCACTTAGAATGTTTAAGAAGTTGGTCGGGCCAATAAAAGATAAACATAAAAATGATTTATTTCATTATTACGTTTACTTAAACCAATTTTCGCCTTTACATCTTCGACTGTCTTCTATGGTCGTCAAAGTGTGAACTTTTTAATATTCACAAATAATAGTTTTAATAGTTATCTTTTGTTTAATTGCTTACAGTTTCAGTTTTGTTTTCTAGCTTGAGGTAAAAACTATTAAAAAATTTTCTATACAATTTGTTTTTTTTTCAGGGGGGTTTTTATTAGTTAAAAAAAAATTAATAAATAAACATTTGTTTTGAGCTTTGTTTTTTAATAATAAGAGTATGCATTCTTTTTATATCTGTTAGTTTGGATACAACTCGTAATGAAATTTTGTTCATTTGTTCCTAGTTTGCCTACATTAAATTTGATTTGAATTACAAAAACCTCCCACAAACGTGTTTTAAAAAGCAATTTAAACTTCAGGTGTTAAGAACTTGTGAAAAATTTTATTCGTTAAACCAAATGGCATTAAAAAAAAACTTAAGGGTAAATAGTAAATAAAAAACAGGAGTTTATGTATTATTTCGTCGTTGAATCGTAGCCAAGAAGGTTTCAAGGAACAAATTTATTTAATGCAAGATTATTTTTACAAGAACTAAGATTATTGCTACAAGAAATAAGATTTTGGTGCATATTTATTTTGGTAGTTAAAGTGATTTGTACTTTTTGAAAAAGGACAATGTGCATATTGCAGTATTGCCGTTTGGATAACATGTTTAAATTAATATTACAGCGAAAATTATATCGTACTCAGTTTCGGATATGTTTTTTTAAATATACTGTTACAAACAGCTGAGCTTATCAAAACGCTTTACTTATCCTGTGATTTTATATGGAGCATGAAGTGCAATTCTTTTTGCGTCTAGAAAATATAAGCTTTTGATAAAACGATAAATCCTTATTAAAAAGCAAAGGGAAAGCCTTTCTTTCCTTCAATAAAAAATTACGTCAACATTTTTATAAACAATTAAAATATATATTTTTATACTTAAGATAGAAGACAAGCTAACATTACAATTCTTTTTTATGTTCAGGTAAGCTACAAAGTTTGTATTATTTAAAATTAGTAAGTATAATTACTTAAAAGAATTAAAAGAACGCACATGCTGTGGCAATACAATTATCGGGTATAAATAAAAAAATTTTTCCAACTGTGAGTTTGACTCACACACAAAAGAACCATACAATATATGCTTTACATTTAAATTTTTGACTCTATAACAATTCTGAGATAAGACCATATTTGGGTTCTGTGGAAAGAAACTCGAACTTTTAAAATTATTCCTTATACTTATTTTTGTATCGTGCACATTTGTACACATTATGGGTAAATTCTAAATTTCTGCCAACTGCGGCTGCAAAACTAATGCGATATAAAATACGTAAAAATCACGTCACTAAAGCAAAACCCTTTATATTTTAGTTTTATTTAATTTCGAAAAATTCAATTCTTATATCTGACTTTATGGTTGAATTTTCCTTTTTGGTGGTTTTTGCTCTTTTTTCAATGCCATATGCAATGACTTTAAATAATTTCTCAACTTAGAATTCATTAACAAGTAGTGGTTAAAAAATTCTATCCTTAGGGTTTTAATTTGTTTGATCTCTTATTTTTAATTTTAGTTTTTTGCACAAAAGCATTTTAGATTTTGTACTTGTGACAAAACAAAGAAAAGAAAATTCATTTATTCGCAAAGTGAATGTCGATTGATTTCATGCCAAAAATATTTTCATCAAAAACT
The DNA here is from genome assembly GCA_916610165.2 of Gymnosoma rotundatum. Lineage (NCBI taxonomy): Eukaryota > Metazoa > Arthropoda > Insecta > Diptera > Tachinidae > Gymnosoma > Gymnosoma rotundatum. Next base: position 118,737,340 of record OU744337.1, on the reverse strand, counting down.
ATATAAAGACTGAAGTAAAAACACAGACAAACAATAGCCAATGAGATAATTTAAGTTTTGAGATATTTTGAACACAATGATAAATAAGACTCTATTATATATTCATACAGAAACTAAATGCTTACTTGCGTTTACGTTTCCCTGTTTATTTTCCTCTTGTCTGGCTTAACGTAAAGGCCTCGTTATGCGAACGTTGATGTAAGAAAAGCTTAACGTATTTTAACGTACGGTCGTTAATGTACTTATAGAAACTTTAAAAATGTGACGCATGAGAATAAAAACAAAATAAACAAAACATTGTGCAGCACAATTTGTATATAATTTTGTTTGTAATTTTAATTTCAAAAGCCCGAAAATAATTTTAAAATGGATATTGAGGATTTATTTGCTGATGTTCATGAAATAAGTATAATTGTTTAGCGCAAAAAAAAAACTATAAAAGCTAAAATATTAAATTACAAAACCTAACACAATTTTCAATTTGCTGCAGCTGTTCAGAACAGTGTTGAGATTTGTGGCATAGTTGCGGGCACTGTTCCGTACATGTAAATTTGGAAAAAGTACTAAATTAGCTTCGAAAGATATTTACATTGCAATATGTACAATGTATTGACAAATTTAATTATCTGTTTTAAAAAATATTATTATGTATTTAATGTAACTATTAATTTATTATACTTTTATTAAGCAAAATAATAAAAACTGATACATGATATAATTATTATCAATTACTTCAAAAGTACCTAACACGGGCAAATGTGTACTTAACACATAGAATTCCAGCACTATCTTACGAATGTCACGTAACAATGCCGTCAAAACCTATTTTATACAGGTTGAAGCGTTCCGAAAACGTGACAGTTAATTTCGGTAAGCGTTTGCATTGTTTTAGTATATTTAAAAACAAACGGCTTAAGTGAACGTTCGCATAATTGTATCTTAATAGTCATAGAATACTGTCATCGTATTTATATTTTTTACTGTTTGTAAATTTCCTTAAGTTTCTTAGTTTGTTGTTTGCCATATTCAAGAATTATGACTTCAATGTTAAAAACTAATGATTGATTATACTTAGTTTCTTTAAATAAAAGAGGGCATTTTTATTATTTTAATAACAGGGTTTCTTCATTTTTCCTTTTCTTTTTTATTTTCAACCGTAATATTTTTTTAATTTTGGCATTTTTAATTGAGGAAATATTTGAAGATTTTAATTTTAAATTTATAACACATGAGTAATTATTGGCTGTGTTGTTATTAAAAAAATATGACTTTTAGACTTAAATTCAAATACAATGACGGTTATTAATATTTATTAAATTTTGCAAACAAGGAGATTCGGTACTAAACAACAACTGTAAACGATTATGAATAAAAAATAAACATTAATCGAAATGAGCGGTTGGCACGCAGATAACATTTCTACTTTTGTTTTTCAGACACTTGAGGGAAATTTATTAATTAATTCATTAATTTTATAAATTGTCGCCATTTCTTCTCCACTAAAACTAGATCCTTCCATAATTTTCTAAAAGTAATACCAAGCCAAATTCCTGACGTGTGGAAATATTTTAAGAGTTTATCCTGCTGAAATGGACGTAATGGACTAACAAATTAAATCTAAATGTCAGGCGTATTTTATTTACCTACTATATAAATAACGTTTCTTTGTCACTGACAGTATTTCTAAATACCTAAAATGTTGAAAATATTTTTTTTTCCGCCAACAAAATTTCTAATCCTTAAAAATAAAAGTCATAAAGAATTTGAATTCCAGCATTAATATTTACCAATTATCTCCATTCATAGATAATTGGTATTGGTACGTTGAAAAATTATGCGCCCTATTAAAATAACAAAATCACGCAACAACAGAGGCGGTTGATCGTACGTTCACGATATTTGAAAGTAAAAGCTACAAAAAATTGGCATGCTTAACCTAATAAATGCTTACCACAGTTTCCAGTTAGAGATAGGATTTAAAAACTTATCATTTTTATATAAATGTATAGAACTGAATATCTGTTTGTATGCTTCTTTTTTGATAATTTATGATAATCATTATCTATTATTAATTGCATTATTTATAGAGAACTGGAGTAATTATACACTCTAAGACTCTAAGAGTAGCCTGCGTTCTCGAGTGAAAGTGAGATGGTATAAGAAGGTAGAATGAGTACTTCCTATTTTAAAGATTGTATAATTATGTCATATCTACGTTATAAACCCATCAAAACTGCAACAAATGTGGAGGATACAATTTATTTTGCGGTATATTTCTGAATTTTATTATTCATGGAATAAACATAAAGCTATCCTATTTCGTTCTCAAATTTAAATGTTCAGAAATTTATTTATTAATTTTATAAAGCAAGTGCTTGATTCTACAAACAAAAAACAATGCAAAACATAATTTTAAAGATTTTGAATTGTTTCGGAATTGTTCTCATAAATAAGCACATTTATAGCTTTATTATATCTATCTTTGTTATTTGAATTTAATTCACATCAACGAAAACAAAACAAAAAACCTAAAAACATATGTTTTACTTCCAGCCATAATCAGCGGAACATGTTGTAATTGTTCTCTCCCTTCTGCTGTTATTACAACTCGTTAAACTTATGAAGTTTCTTGTCACTCTCTTGAGAATCCCTAATAATAATTTAAATGCCTCTAAGCTACACTCATGCAACCAGCAAGCTTCGAAAAAAAAACTCAAAACATTAATTCTGTTTTATTCCTTCTTTTCACATTTTATTGTCTTATGGAGAAGAAAATTAATTCATAGCTTTTTATATTTTATTTTATTGTTTATGTTTATGTTTTTTTTTTTTATTTTGTGGCAAATAAAAGACAGGAAGGACCTACCACATAATGCTAACAGCTACTTAGAAGAAGAATAACTTTATAAGTACATTGGCCAAAGTCAGACCTTAAGGTTTACACGGATAAGAGTGTAACAAATTTTAGTTTTATTTTTTTCTTGAGGTTATTTATTTATTTGTTTTTTTTTTAGCGCATTTTTAGATTGTAGCTACTGAATTGTTTACTGTACCCAGAAGGATAGAAAAGTATAATATTAAACCATAAATGGCTGCTAATGAATTAATTATTTAAAACTGTTGCTCCATCCAATACAATAAAATACTTCAAAAAGTTTGCCAACAAATTAGCATTAAATACAGTGAAAACATTTGGCAAAAGTTAAAAAAAAATTTACAATTCTTTCATGTTATGCATTTTTTGCTAAACAGTATTTTATTAAAGATTTTCTTTTAAAGCAAAAAAAAAAGCAGGAAGTAGAAACTTTGTAAAATTTTAATAAAGAATAAGAGCCACTTAGTACTTATCCACTTTTGTTGCGCAACTCTTGAGTTTGTAGTTAAGAGAGAAAAGACGAATATAATTTAGTTGATTGATTGCAAGGTTAACTTAATGAGAGTTGTTTAATTGTACGAGAAGCTATACTTCATAAATACATAGATAGAACTTTTAATTTATTTATCACTTTTTAGATTAGAAAAGAGCAAATTAAATATAGATCTATTTAATCTATGTACATTTTTTTTGTCACTAAGCTTTTAAAATAACATATTTTTTATTTTTTTTTTATTTTTGTATTTTTAACCCCATTTTTATCATATTCATCATATTTTTGTTATTTTGCATATATAATATATTCAATGTCATTGTTCCGTTATTCATATCTATATATGTTTATCAAGTAAGTTGACTGTATAAAGTCCGTAAACCTTTCATTCAATTTTTTTTATTCAGTTCTTCATTGTCTTATGCCCTCATACATATGTATCAATGTACATATAAAGTAACTTTTCAATTTACATTCACAGAAAACGATAGTTTATTTCTATAAAAAATAAAAAAGTAGACACATGAGTTTATTAAAATTCATGACAGGAAACGCAGCAAGTGGTCAGAAAAAAATTGTTTAAAAATAAGTTATTAACTGTGGAAAAGAAAACGATGATATATAAGGAAAATAAAAAGTTTATAGATTTTCTACAAACTCTACAAAAAAAATTTCTTCAGGATTATTTAATTAAAAATTTAATTTTAATTGTAGTAATGGTTTATATGGGTGATCACCTAGCGAACAAAACCGAATTACGTTATTCATATAACATTTTTCATAACAACATTTTTCAACAATTTTTATTAAAATGAAACGAAAGAGGAACAAAAACCTATTTCATTTCAAGTTTCTATATTTTCTGTTATTTTCTGTAATATTCAATGAACCAATTTTCTTAGGTAATATTAACGAACAAATGTACAAGACTAGTTACAAGTAGAACAGCGAAAATTAATTTGGTTTGTGTGTAGACTAAATTAATAATAATTAATTAAATTAACAATAACTAAATTAATAATAATATAAATGCTCTTTGTATTCTTATTTACAAAGTAAGTTAGTTAAATAGATGATGTTTACAATGTATACAACCTAAGGTAGATAGATATGAAGAATGCTGATGAATTTTTCTCATTTTCTTTGAAAAACGCCCAAGTTCATCTAAAAACAATTATTGTTTCTTAAAAAAATTTAAAAGAGAATTGAATTAAATTTAAGAAAAAATTAATTGAATTTATTAATTACCGAATATATTATTAAAACAATGACTCAAATTAATTTATATTCAAATTTATACACTATTTATTGAGATTAGCAAGTTTTACTTAAGTTAACAGATTATTTATTTTCTGTTAAATTAAAAGAATTAAATTTAACCAATAATAACACATTGTAAGAAAAACAACGCACGAAACAGGTTGAGATGAAGGAAAGTAAAAGTAAACATTTTTTTGTTCACTTAAAAAAGTTTCTTGTATGTTACAAGATGATTTTATGTAGTAGAATTTACACTTAAAAAATTGTTACACTAATTACTTCAAAAACTAGTAGAATAAAACAATTTTTTTAATATAGTTTCCTATAGTTTGGCTTTCAAGGTCAACAATTTTTATTTTTTTTTTCTGTCTCAATTTCACACGTTTTATAATTAACTAGCAGTGCCTACGACTTCGTCTGCGAGTGATAAATATTCCACAAATCCGTAGACAGTGCTTAAAACTATTCATCTACAAAAATAAAAAGTGCTGACAACTGCTTTAGTAGCGTTATATTGGGTGCTTTCACAATTTTGTCTACGAAATGACCTATTTTTACGAAAAACTTAATATTTACGAACATATTAAAACCAAGGTTCTAAAAACCCTCCTCACAAAATTTTGTTCAAATCTATCCAGTAGTTTTTATGTGATGCGAACACAGACAGACAAAAAATATAAAAATAGGTGTTTTGTATTCCATATCGTTAACTATCTACACCAACAACAAAATTTTTCAAAAAATAGTTCATGTACAGAAATGATCACGTTACTGTTTTTTATATACATAGATATCCTTTGAAGTTAGACAATAATTAGAAAAATTGATTTTTTCATTACTTTAACTATTAGCAATTAGAAATAGGAATATTTTTCAAATCCATGGCCAAAAATGAGTTAAGACCTCTTGATAGTGACCGCAAGTAAAATTAAAAAATTCTGAAGTTTGTTTTTTAGATTTAATAAAAGTATATCTCGTTTAAAAATGTTGAATAATTTAAATATTTTTCACAAAAAATACTAGTAGTTATTATTTACAGGAAATAATAATTTTTAATATTTTTAATAAATACTCGAAGATGGTATTTTTTCTTTTTTATTTATATTTTCTATTAAGCACATGTTTTTGTTAAAAACACTGAAACATTATTCTTCATTAAATTTTCCAAAAAGCTTATTTTACACAGGAAAAGCCTAGTGTCGGTGTAACAGATGTTGCTTATACAAATATAAGAAAAAAGAAAAACACATAAATTTTTCTTAAAATAATATTTGCAAAAACTTGAAAAAAAATATTAAAAGAAAAGAATAATTTTTGTGTGGCAACAAACTGATTAGAAGAAATTTTAAATATGTATTTGTTTAAATGAAACAGGTAACAAAAAATTTACAACTAAAGAAATACAATGTTGTAAAACACTGACCTGTGTATTTGTTAAAAAAAACAAAGTATATGTACAAGAAAAGGTGTTTGTGTGTATTGAACGTCCTGGTGATAAGTATTTGACCAACAAAAGTTTAAAAGTAAACCAAATTTTATTTAAGCATCAAAAAAAAAAAAAAAAATACCCCAAAAGCAAAAATTCATTTAGAAACTACAGAGCAAGCAGCCAGCTATCTAACTAAGAAATATCGAAATAAAATATAATGGCGAAAATACATTGTATAGAATACATTGAAAAGAAAATTTTAGCTTTTAGAAATAGTTTTCACAAGCAGAAAATGTGATGTTTTTTTTTCCTTTTTTTTTGGAGAGAATATAATTTCAAGTTTTACACCAAATGATTTACGTTTTTCTTGTTGTACTTTCTTTATTTTACTTTTTAAAGTTACAATGTAATCGATGATATTATGCAAATAACGACAGGAAGTGAATTAGTAGGAAGCAATTTAAGGTTATACAAAAAATGCTGATTTAAAACTAAATATTCAATAGAAAAAGAAAAATAAAATACTTTTGTTTTAATTCTGAATTACGGGAATGATTTATTTTGTTCATTAGAAAAGCGTATTTTTAATCTAAGACAAATTTCAGATACTTTGATATAAGATTTTAAAATTTATACTCATTAAATATTGCGAATTAAATTATTTGGTTATTTAAAATATGATATTACTTTACATGTTTTTACGCAAAAGATATTAGCGTACACCTATATAAAATGCAGCTTGTGTTGGAATTAAAGCTACGAGACCATCATATGCACCTCTCTTTAGCCGATCGGACTGGAAACTGGTCCGGTGTTTAATCGCAACAAATTTGTGTTTAACGATGAGGCTCATTTGTGTAAAACCAATTCACCACAGAGCCTACTACGACTGCATTACATCTAAAAAAATGCACCGTTAGCAGGAGCTCGCTTTACGGTCGATGTAGGTCGTTACCACAACATGATCAACGATCTTTTGTTTGAAATTATGGATGACATTGATACAGGTGAGAAATGATTTTAACAGGATGGAGCCACCAGAAGTCATTGGTTTATGCTATCAAACGAGTCACAATTACCGTCTTGGAGGCGAATAGTATTTATGTGATTCACAACATACGGCTAGCAATGATTGAACATGTAAACAAAAATGAGACTAATAGAGTATATCGTCAAAAACAGCGCGATGGCCTTATGCTCACAATAATTTTGATACCTTAGCCTTTGGATAAAACATTTCTTTATTTAAATTTAATTTATTCTATTGGTCCCCGTACAGACATGCAATTTTTTTCTAATTCTCTGAATTCGTGTCGATATGTACAAATCTTGTTTGTGTAATTTCGGTCCTGAATGCTAAGGCGAAGTAGAAAAGAAAAAATAATTGCAAGTGCATGAAACAGTGTACCCGTTTCTATTTGTCTTTGCTAATTGCGCAACAAAAGTGGCAAAGTGTGGATGAGGATTTAGTAACTATTTAAAGTTCCATCGGGTTTAAAAAACCTACCTTATAAAAGCACCAAGAAATTTAATCTTAAATCACTGAAAATATTAAAACAGTAATATTACACTTCAAGTAGCTGTGTAACATGCTGTAGCACCTTAAAAGTTGAGGATATTAGTACATGTAACTTCCAACATTTTACTGATAAAGTTGATTAAGCATCTGTGTATTAAATATATATAAAAAATGTTTCTTTAATTTAAAATTAAATTTTTTACGTGTTTAAGATTTTTGTTTTTATTTTTTATTATGCTTTAATTTACTGCCAGGTAATGTGTTTCTTCTTGCACCGATTCTTTTCTATTTTCATTTAACTTATAAATTACAAATGACACTATTTAAGCGGCACTTGCTTCTTTTTAAGTAACACAACTGATAGCTTTATTTTTCCGTTGGCAAAAAATTTTGTGGAAAATTTAATTTCCTCTTAAAACAGACATTTCGAGCAAAGGCACCAAAGAACTATTTCCCCAATGGCAAAAAGCCTAAAACACAACAATAACTACAATAAAAGCCATTAAGGCAAAACATTCTTTTTTTACGAAATTCCCTCTTACCTATAATTAGAGAAATGATGGTTAAAGTTAACTAAGTATAGGTACATTACGATAAATTTTTTTTTAAATAATTGCAAGATTAAAAAAATCCCACTAAACAAATTTATCTTGAGAATTATATTAAAAGATATTTTAATTTTTTGACAATTTATCTGAGATTCATTAATGTGAATTTTACGGTAATTGAACACAATTGAACCTTTAGAATAAAATTGTAATCAATATAAAGTAAATATAAAATAGAAAGTCAACCTTGATGACTGTTTGTGTCTTCTAACGACCAGCCGATTACAAACGTCTGAATAGAGTTTTCCAGTAAGAACGGCTATTATTATTTAGAGTTTTTTTAAAGTTAATATATTTAAGCGACGAGGCTCACATGCCGCCGATTCCTTTCTAAATATTTAATATTTTGTAGCGAAACTCTAGTCGGTTGATTTAGTGAACAAAGTTTTAACGAACACAAACTTCCTTAAAAACAATATGCTGTTTGTCAAAGTTGAAGTTATTAATTCTGCCTCATACACAGAAGAAAGTCTTTTACTTTGTTACGGTTTTTCCTCTTCAAGAGAAGGAATAGTTTTTATTTCAAATACTATTCTCTTATTATTTACTCTGCGGCTCTGGCTAAATTTGTTTCCATGGTGTCTATTTATACATTGTACTCTTGAACAAACCAAGCAATCATATGCAACATTCTATTATTCCGGCGAGACTCGAACTCCGCAAATACTCGAAATCACGACCTATGTACTTAATTTATCAACCAACTACTGTATTTGTGTTATTAATTTTCTACCTAACTAACCCTCCGTTAAAGCTTCCTTGTTTTAACTATACAGGTGCCTTAGCAATATCACCTTCTATTCTATATATCGCATCTAGATAAAATCTTACCTATTACTAATTGAGACTCCAAAATGAATGCACTGCTGTTTTCTATTTTCTTTCTGAATTCTTAAGGCTCCGTTGGGATTTGAACTCATTACTGATAATAATCTGTTCGCCAAACAAACAAAAACCTCTACCATCGCAATGAGTGTGTCTGCTCAACATCTTAAGCTAACTCTTCTTCTTATTGTGTTCACATGAACCGTATGTATTTTGTTTTTATTGGAATCTAGCACTTCTCCATCGGTATATTGTTCTTCTCCGATACAACAACGACCCTTTGGCACAAGTCACATTACCTCTACGTGAAACTAATATCTCACGTAGAGGTAAGAGTATTCAAAATCGAGGGACTAGACCTTATTTGATTCTTTCTTTTGGAGCTCCAATTTAAAAATACATATAAAAGATATTTCGCTTCAGTTGTATAGTCTGTTAAGGAAAACCCTTTAATTCATACCTATAGCTAAATAAGTAAAACCTAGAAAGCAAATTATCATAAATATCTTAAAGTAATCCAATAATTTTCTTCCTTTAAAGAAAACCGATAAATAGATGCTTAAAGTTTTAAAAAAAATAATAATAATAAAAGAAATTTAAAGAGAACAAATGCTTTAATAGAAGATAAGTGAAAAAGGATTTTTGTCTATGGCTAAGAAGCGAAATATTGTGTGACGCAACAAAATTTTTCTAGCTATTTAAGTAGTGTGTATTCATGGTTTTACGTGAAATCAGGTTTAAAAAAAATAATATTTAAGTTAACAATAACATTATCATGGCCTTTTGTCAGTATTTTAACCATATTTATGGTGGAGCGGTTATTTCTTTTCTATTATATTATTATTTTTTAAGGCAAGACAATTTTTAAATTTATCTAAGCTGTTTTAAGGTTTTATGTTTTAAATTTGAGTTAAATTTAAAGTGAATAATTATTTTTGTTATAAATAATATACTCGTAATCTTCATAATTAATAAATCTTATTTTTGTTATTTTATTTTAGCTCAAAATCATCATATTATTGATTATAATTGATCCCTAAATTGATCCATTTAAATTCAGTTGCAAGGCAGAAGACGCCCTCAATACAATGGTTATGGCTATGAATTAAAAGTCGATACAGGATCCCTTCACGGCTGGTTTGTGTTTTCCTAAGGTAAGATGTTTGAAATAAGTAAAACAGATAATATTTGGATCAGTCAATCAATGAAGAACTTGTTTTATTAATACGTAGTTATCGTATTAGAAGTTAACTACTTGTACATATAAAGTGATCTACCTAAACCAGTTGAGCGAAATGGTTTCGAAAAAAAAGGGTTAACAAACAAATGTTATTTAAAACATTTTATATTTCATTTGAATGTTTTAAACATTTCTATTTTTAAAATTAATTTTTGGTTTGTCAGTTGATTTTAAGTTAATTAGTGTCATATAGTGTAAGTTATTCTTCAAACAAAAAAGGTGAATGGAAGAGAATAGTGTTTGAAAATAAACAAAATGCTGTCTTACGACAAGTCATAGATTTTTAAAAATATTTTAATAAATAAATTTTTACATGTTGAATGTCAAACGAAAAAGTTGTCATTTCGCTTATATCCTTCATTTGATATAGCCAATACAGTAGTGCAATTGCCTTGTGTAGTTCTCTGTTTCTCTTTTATTGAAGAGAAGGAAGTAATATAATTAAATAATTTGATTCTTAAGTCTTTGGAAAGTTGTATTGTTGTGGAGCTACAACTGGGACTTAGTCTATAATTTGACAAGCTAAATGTATAGTCAACAATATAAATTATTTATTTTATTTGTATTTAAGTATAGTTATGGTTCGATTTTACTAAAAATTTAGCAAGTTTTAAGCGCCGTATAATGTTGTATGAAAATAATTTGTACATACCTATTAGCTAAAAGTTTCCATCCCTGGTTTAATTTAATGTTATTTTTAACTGAGTGTTCCGAATATGTATATGAAATTTCTATTCGTAGTTTAGACATAATACAAGAGAATTGGTTAATTATTTTGATTTTTGATATTTTCCATAAAATATTTTAATCGTTTGACTTTGCTCTCAATGGGTAAATGAAAATAAAAATAATTTTGGATTAGCTAATCAAGTTTAGTTAGTCAAATAAGATATCAAAAGAACATATGCTATAAAAAAAAACTTTAATATTCACCCCTTAAAACTCGGTTTGTACGGTCCCTTGATGGTGGTTAAAGGTTATCTAGGGAGTGCTAGTGCAAGAGCGGCAGTATGTACACTTAATGAAAATAATTTTGATTGTGATCGTTTCAGGGGTAATATTTGCTTTTCTATTCTGAGGAAAATTTCTAACAAAAAATTGTCATACTGCGGGTAATCCAATTAAATTATTAGATTTATGTAGTTAATTATTTTTAAACAACTGATCACTTTCTGAGTGCAGTAACGCCGTGTCTTTTAGCCACTTTCTTACCTGAATACATACCCATACCTGACTTGAGTCTTTACGTTTTTGAAGAAGTCAGCATCGATATGTGTCAAGAACATGACAATTGTTTAGTTGTCATTATTTGAGTAGTTAAAACCTACTAATTGCCCAACTTAAGTTGCTTTTTTTACACCATTGTTTCGCTAATAAATTTTACTCTATTTAAACATTTTAAATTTTATTTATTTCAATGAAAATTGGCAGACCTTGTTATAAATTGGCTAGTGCTGGCTGCAAATAAAAAGTGTAATATTTTTTATGATAAAATTTATTTTTTCTTCTACAGGCATTTATCTGGAAATTGTTAATTTGGTTGGTGGAAAATTGGCAGTACTGGACTGAGAATGGAAAGTTTTGCTAATAAGAGTCATTTATTAGCACAATGTACTTTTTACATGAACTTATCTGAAATTGCAAACGGTTTCTTTGGCTGGTAGATTTTAGGCAAAGCTGTGAACAAATTGGTAAGAATCGGCTGGAAAAAAATCCATTAATGTCCATTATTTTTTTATATCATGATTTCTTACGTAGTTGCAAATGTTACATTGGCTTGTAATTAATTTTCAGAAATAGCCGAAAAACTGGTAAGTATTATCTGAAAATAAAGTTTGTATTACTGGCTGTTTAACTACAGGCGCTTACATGTAAAACAAAGGCCCTTTTTAGAGCTCTAAAATACTTTACAAAGAGATAAATTAAAATTTTCAAAACCCCTTTTAAAGGCTACAATATAACTTAGAAAAAGAGCTAAGTTGAAATTGTATGTACTGACTATGCTGTTGCTGTATACATCAAATGTATATTAAAGTTGTAAGCTATATGACCAGCAAACTTTTATGCTATAAAATAAAATTAAAAGTTAGCAAACAGAGCATTTAGTATAAAGGAAAATAAACGCAGGGTGGATTATGTTAAAAAATAATCTTCACAAAGTAAAAGGCTTTTTTTATTTAAAAAAGTGCTTCAAATAATTCAATGTATTTTTTATAAATTTTTGAATAGTATTGACAAGAAAAAGTAAATTATAGAATGTAAAATCAAAACAGAACTTTCTAAACAACTAATCTTTTTTTAGCAAAGTGTTTTCTATGTAAAGTGTTGAACACAATTGTAATTATAACAGATTAGTTGTTGAAAGGCGAGCGAAAAACAGTAATTCAATTCATCAGGAGTTTTGATAATAAACAAAGCATGTGCTTGTGATAAAAGAAGCAGCAATATTGAGTTGGTTAAAAAAGAGCCTGATTGGTAATACTAAAGGTCGCGAAATCGAGTCTCACACAAGTCCTGCACAAGCTAAAGGCTGATGTTGGCTAGACGTGACATAGAGTATTTCGTGTCTAGCCCGAGTTCCACCATTATACCGGTAACACTGAAAGACAGACTGACCGACAGACAAAAATTCCAAAAATAGGTGTTGTATATTCCATATCGATTACATTCTGCACCAACATCGAAATTTTCCAAAAATATTTCATGTACAGAAATGACCTGGATACAATTCTATTATATGTATAGATCTAGTGACTTAAAAAATTATATTCGTTAATTTAATAATGAAAACAGTAACATCTTATTGAAGTCAGGAAATTTTTTTCTTCTTCTTTTTTTGTTAAGTAAAGTAAACTGAGTAATTATTTTGTTTGACAACCTCTTGTTTTTTATTACCATTCTTAACATAAAGAAATTTATTTAAAATATAAAAAAATAGAATGCTTTTAGCAACTAGCAAAAATTTTCTTAAGATGTTAATAATCTTTTATCTAAAGGACTTTTAACATGTTATGCTACTCCGTAAAGCCAACTATACTTTTCTTTACTTCTTTTATTTTTTCTTTATTATATTATTTACGTAAATTCTTTGAATAATTACTTGGTGATTTTTTTATCATTAATTGCACTTACTTAGTATTCTAGCACACTTAGTAATACAAAAAAATTTAAGGACATCGTTATGGTTATAAGTAGATTTTTACGTCAAATCTTTTTATAACATTTTTGACACCTTCGCAGTCATGATTGTTGTATCAAATGCTTGTTGTTGTTAAGTTATTAAAAAAAACTAGGATTCCTTAATTTAATTTTTTATTTCGTCATTTAAGAAACAAAATTCTCTTAAAAAACTGATGAAGGTGCTAATTAAGTTAAAAACTAATTTAAATTGTGATTTAAATAAATACAATTTAATATATTAATATTTTAATATTTATTATTTATTTAACAGTTAATCTCAGCAAAATAGTGAAGTATTTCTTGTAAGTGCTTTTGGTTCTTTTATGTCAAATCTATATCTAAATTTTGTGGAAATCTCAAGCGTTTTCAAAGAAATTTTCTGATATTATTAAAATAAAATGGTCTAAACGAGAGCTTCGCTTTATTTGGATATGTTTTTACAAAAGTATTATAAAACAGAACAGACAGACGGCAGAGTATCACTCTACTTAATGGTTACTTTAATTTTTAATCTGTATAATTTTCGAGTGTGTGATTAAAACGGGTTAAAAGATAATGTAAATAAGACAAATTATTTCATTTATAGAACACCTTTTAATGTTTAAGTAAATTTAATATAACTTTTTGTTAGCTTTAGCGATACCAACTTTGTTAAAATTTATGTAAAATAATTAACAAACATTTCATGAGAATATCAATATTTATATTTAAGAAAAACCAAGAAGAATTACGGTAGATTAAATTCACTATTAATAATTTAATTAAAGTAAAATATCAAAACACGCAATTTTTTTAGAAAACCAGGCATTTGAAGGTATCCTTTACAATAAAGGTTTCCTAAAACTGATTAAAACAAGTTGTGAATTGACTTCTTTCTTGATTATGAATAACTCTTGATAAAGCTTGAACAACTGGTTGTGAACCATTTGCAATATTAATTTTGAAATATATGCTACGAAAATAAGAATAATGAGAAATTAATAACAATTACTGGTTGCTTTTTTTCTCTTTTTTGGGGAAGATTCATTTACAGAATAGATCTGAAGACAGCTGAAATAAAATTTACTTAATTTTTTTTTGCATTACTAGTAAACAACTTTTCGTTTATAAATGTAATAAACAAGTCATTTATATGTATATATTTATTTGTTTTCAAGTTCACTACTCGTATATAATTTCATTTCAAAAAATGTTTAATTTTTTATTTTTCAATTTTTAATCTGCAGTTACAATTTCTATTTGAGTAATCAGAAAAAATTACTGGTAATTTGCTGACTACTGCAGTAATCAAACTAAATTTCATTATCAGTAAAATATTACTAGCTTACTGTAATTTTTAATGCAGTTAAAATATAATGTGGAAATGTATGATTGAAAATTATTTTTTTTTTTTTATAAAAATACACACAAAGCACAATAAATTACAAAACAGAAATTAAATACAATTTTATCATCCATTATTTTAACAGCGCATCACTGAAAAGACTAATGTTAACCTAAAAAACTAATCGCACAATGAAAATTGAAGAACAGAAATGACAACACCTCAAACTAGCTAAAAATTTATGTAGAGCAATTAATGATAACCAAAAGTATTTTGATTTTCTCCAAATATGCATAAATTTTTATCAATGCAATAAAAAACAGAATTTGACGAACAAATACTGTGTTTTGCCTAAACGCATTAAACTACTCCCGTTTTTTTATTTACGATAACTGATTTTCTGAAAATTTTCAACTTACTGTTCTGTCCCAAATGTTGTTCCATATCCGATGTTTCGCTTAAGAATTCTACCTATTTGTTTGTGTTTTGATTTCAGATCATTAACCTGATTTTATTATTATTTTATAAATCATTCGGATTTGTTTTTTTTTTTTTAATTTTGCCATTAAAACAATTTTTTTTTGGTATACGACAAGTTTATTAAGCTAAAAAATAGAAATATACATACGTACATTATATTAATTTGATTTTTTTAGTTAAAAGTTTTATCACACATATTTTCTAATAAATAAGAATCTATAACAACAACAATATTAAATTTTAAATTTATTTTAACTTATTGCATTTATTGCTAATTAACGAAAAAAACAAAAAAATAGATATTAATAGTAGTAGTCTAATAATAAAGCCATACACAAACCGCAAATAAATTTAATTAATAAATTCAAACTGATTAATATAATAAAGCTTAAAATGAAATTTAAGTAAAAGTGAAAGATATATAATTTATATTTTACACTGGGGTGTTTGCTAAATTTACTGCTTTGTTTGTTATGTTTATATAAATAATACAATTAATAAACCAGGTAATATGCTGAAATTGTTAATGCTTTTCTCCTTATTTGCTGCTATAGTAATAAATTATTTATTTATTCGAAACACATTTAATTGTTGTCTGTTGTTTGGAAATGGTTTCTGTTTATAATTAATATATAATCATATTTTAATTATTTTGTTATTCATAGTTTTTTTTTAATAAAAATTAAAACTAACTGCCATCCCTAAATTAGCGCGTAAAGCGCAAGATATCTGTCAAAATTTCTCATGTACATACAAAATGTATGAGCATCCATAAATAGCACGGCATCAACTCTTAGTAAATGAAAAATCTAATTTTGACAGTGCGTTATGAAGTGAATTTGGCTGCTTGTTGGTTTGTTTTGTTTTGTTATGGTTGAAAATTAATGACAAATTAGTTATTTTCAAGCCAATCTAGCAGAGTTATCTCTTCTTTATTCTTATATAGCGGGTTTATAAAATAAAAAGAGTTAACATTACTGTTAAAGACATAAAGTTGACGCTCTTATTTAGAGATGACATTCCAGCGCAAAAGCTATGAAATTTATCGCTTTGCGTCTTACGCGCTAATTTAGGGATGGCAGTAAGTTGATAAATAATGCCTTTAACCCTTTAACCGCCAAAATAAAACCGAAGCGACTATTATCTAAAAAGTTTATTATTTTATTAGTTGTATTCAAAACGAATATAAAAGCATAAAAAGTTAAAAAAATAAATAAATCTGTGGATCCAGATAGTGTGTACTCAACTGAGTACAGTAGCGGTTTACAGGTGAAAATTTAAAAAACACATTTTTTACTGCATAATGTTTTTAAACATTTCTTCCATTGTCACCGAATTCTTGCAATCCTAGATGCAGGCTAAGTGCTCTCGACGTATATCTGCAGGGATGCTGCGGAATAGATGGAAGTGTGCTGTTGCACTCTCAACAGACGGAGTTGTTCAGTGTCCAACACTCAAGCAAGTGGTAGTTCGTGGCCCCGCAAGCCATGTTCGTAGAATTGCATTTCCGTTGGCTACGTCTAGGGAAGAGTGCTTTGTATGTCACTCAGTGGTAAGACCACCATCAGGTTTGGTCCTCCCGGCCAGGTAGATGAAGATAAAGGTCGAGCTTTATTTTGGACATTCTAGCGTAAATTGTACAGACGCTATTGCCATCGTACAGACGCTATTGTCTTTCCATTCGACCAAAGAATTTTATTTTTTTGTCGCCTCGTTCTTCTTTTTTCATATCCTTCGCACTTTTCCATGTATAATTTTTTGTTCCGTATTCTCTAATATTTCCAAATGAACAAATCCTGTTAGAAAATAAAAATAAAAAAGAAATTTGCAAAACAGTAAAAGCTTATCTCGACACACCAGTCTTGTATACATAAAGAGACCGCTTTTTGATAGTTGACATATTAATAGCAAGATTTTATTATTATACATGAAAACAGATTTCTTTTAATCTAAAAGCAAACAAACAAATTACAAAAACTAAAGAAATCTTAAAATTATCGCCTAAAGTTTAGCTGTACTCATTGAGTACAGCGACACCAAATGGGTTAAGGCCACATAAAACCATAAAACTTTACACTGGGGGAAAAGGTATGAGCTATATTTAATTACTCTCAATATTAATCATTCGTATTCTTTTAAATGTTATATATATTGTAACGTTTAACTACAGTGTTAAAATTTAATTTAATTTAATTGAATTTAGTACCTTCGTAAAAATCGTGCAAACAGAAAATTGATGAAATAACGTTGGAGTTACATCACTAAACTAGATTTACATGTATGGTGAAGGGTAAATATGACTTGGAATAGTCGAATATAACACTCTTACTTGTTTATATTTAACATTCAAACTTATACTTTATTTGAAAAAAAAATGGTTTCCCTAAAATGTGAAAATTTTTTTCTACATACACAAGCGTAGCTGATCCAAGATATTATTTTTATTTGTAAGAAAGTAAGATACTTGTAATAAGAAAAAATAGATAACTTAGCTAACACATGTGAAAGAGCCGCATGCTTGCTAAACAGAAGATCATGAATACGAGTTCACATTCCACAAAAGTCTTGATACAAGGCCATATAAATTTTTGTTTAGTAGCCCTTGAGATTGATTCAAGCAAAAATAAAATTATTGTTGCAAAACTACCGCAGATAAGTTGGCGTAGATATCTGTATAGTAGAACGGCACATGAGATTATTAAGATATCTGTATTGCTATTGAAGGATATTATGATCCAAACTTCGATGGGACTTTAAGAATAAAATAACAACATAATAATAATGTCCAACAATCAGAATAGCTGCGCTTGATAAATGCTTGTATTCGACTCTCATTGCAGTATTAGTAATAGTGTTAAAACGTATCAAATTAGAATTTAATAAAAATTGGCGTGGGGTATATGCAATTAATATGTTCAAACGATAAATTTTGAAATTTTTGTAAGGATTTAGATAGAAATATGATTAAAGAGGAACTTCGGCTTCTTTAATTTAATAAAAGAGTATATTTTTTTCAACTCGATTTTTGCCACTGAAATCTATGATTAATATATTACAATTCTTTTTTAGTCAAGACCATCCCCTCATTCGCTGTTCTACTGTTTTGTGATTATAATTTAAATTTTATTTTTTTATTCAGTTATTTTTGTTATTATTTTAAGTCTTTATCCCTTTGTAGAATATTAAAATAATATTTGTTAATAAAAAACTGTATTTTTATGCCATAAAGATTTGGCGAACATAAAAGAAAAGGCAAAAAACATGTTGATGTTTTTATACCTTTTGACACCTTTTTGTCTATAAATGAGAGGCTGCAATAAATAAGCGTTTACACTTGTCACACTCAAACAATAAAGTTGGCACGTATTATCAATTATCTTTTAAAAATGGCTTAAGAAATTG
Organism: Gymnosoma rotundatum; assembly: GCA_916610165.2. NCBI lineage: Eukaryota > Metazoa > Arthropoda > Insecta > Diptera > Tachinidae > Gymnosoma > Gymnosoma rotundatum. The sequence continues at coordinate 118,718,705 of OU744337.1, read as the reverse complement.
CCATTTATAAATCAAACCATAAATTATCTAAAGTATAGTCACATGTAATATGATATTCAAGAAAAGAATGCTAAAGAGATATTTTACTGATGACATTTTAAAAGGACAAGTTTCATTTTAACTAAGAGAGAAAAACTAAATTTTTTAAATACTGCACAAGCCGAATTCAAATTAAGTTTTTTTAAGGTTTTATTAGACTTTTCAATATTTACTTAACAAAAATACTGCAGCAAGAAAGATTTTTAGATTTTGGCCGAAAAAAATATTAATTTTCCTAATGCTTATTTGGTTTTACATTTGTCTTTTTAGTTCTATTTTTTGGTTTTATGAGATTATATTACCATACCTTTTTCTAGAATTTTCAATCTAAATGTTTTTTTTTTAGTTTGTTTTTACTGCATGGCTTATTCAAACAGACATACATATGAAATGTTGCCAATAAACCTAAAACGAAAAAAAGTTTTGGCAAAAATTTACGGTGTGTTTTTCGTTATAACAAAAACTAAAGGAAGAAGAGCTTAAAATTTAAAGCTAAAAAAATGAAGAGGAAAAGAAGTGCACCTAAAATATTGCTTTTTTAATCAATGATGCTGCAAAAATTAAAGTTGTACTTAAAAGGTCGAAATTATAACAGAAATATGTGACAGTCTGACAGCAATTTCTCTAAAAAGAGAACAAATATTTATTGAATAGCGTCTAAAAAAAGGCGCTTAACAATAGTTAAAGGCCATTTTTTGCTTTGATATATAAAATTTAATATATTCGCAATAATATGTAATGAAGTACATTTCCCATGCATTAACATTTTTACCTTTAGCATTAAATCCTTTTTTCAAATACGTGTTTTCTTTGATATTCTCATTCTTAATAACACACTTTGATATTGCATCTTCATCAAGTCTCTCATCTTTTTACTTCTCTAGTAACTTTTCACCGTTTTGTCAACTTTGTGTTGTGAGGAGCTTAAAAAAAAGTAATAACAAGCAATAATTCATGTATATTTTTTAAAACTTAAAAAAATAATATTACAAAACTTAAACTTTTTACCGCCCTACATAATTTGCGTCCTCTTTTATATTTTATTCCCGAAATGTAATAATTCCTTATTATTTATGATTTGATATCGTACAATATTTATTATTTTTATTTATTATGACTGTTTTTTCAATAATTTTATAAAGCGTGCAGCTGCGAGTTAAATTTGAAACAACGTGCTGCGCTGCCATATCTCAGGAGGTTGTTATTAACACTCTCTTCCTAAGAAAAACAAAAGGATATCAAATATTTTTTATCCTCATCCAAATTTTTTGAGTTGTCTCTTAACCCGAAAAAAATTGTTATCACCTTAAACCAAAAAATAAAAAATGTCTTACCAACTCGCAACAAATTGTCTTGCCAGGAAATTTCCTAAAAAAAAACTTTTCTGCTTTTAAAATCAATGTAACTATTCAGCTTTCAGATTTGCCAAGGCATTATGAATGACTAAATATTTTCAGCTTAAAGCATTATTTCACGTTGCTCATACACTTCTGCTGCTTCTGTTGTTTTATGTATCCCTTCTTCCTATAGTTCTCTTGATAAGTGTTAATATCAAATCTTCTAATTAAAGCACAATTAATGTTACATGAAATCTTAACTTACAATTATATTATTTTTAGAGATATTGAAAATCAATTAATAATAAATCTTTTGTGATTCATATCGTGCGAATATGAAATCGTCTTTTCGATTCACATGTGTAATAAGTATACAATTGTGCTTCTTGTATGAACAAAAAAAGCTATAATGAACAGCAATCATTATTTTTGTCAAACATCAACTTTAAAACAATTTGCAAATAAGATGTTTAAAACAAAAAGCAAGCTGTATTCTATCTACAACAGTTTTGCAAATGTTACAAAACAAATCGGTTGATATGCCAAAAAAAAAAATTATTAAAAGTTAAACAAAAAGGAAAACAACAAATAATATACATATATATCAAGCAGCAAACACTGGCATCAGTCAGTCAGCAGCTTTAGCAAACATTAGAATCATTCAGCAGCTCCAGCAAACATTAGTATTAGTCAACCGCTCCCTCAAGAACATAGATTAGCATTGCAGTGGGTAGCAGAGGTATGTATACATTAAAATTTTAAGAGAAAACTTTTTGTAAATATATTATATTTATTATCATTTATATATATTGTATTACATAAAAATACTTACCTTATTATATCCTGAGTATAGATTATAATATTTAAGAATATAACAAGTATATCAGGCATGTTCTGACAATCGCAAATCGCTTAAAACTGGCGATGCGAGTTGAAATCGCATGAAAGGTGTTCTGTAGTTCACAATCGCAAGAAACTTGGCGACTTCAAATCACAAGCACATACTGAAGTGAAGTTGCGATTTTTACTTAAAATAAACTTTAAAGCAACAATAAAATTATACACAAATGAAAATTAATATGTTCTCTTTAATTTTTAATAGAAATTATTTAAATTTTTAGACAATTAAAGTCGCAAATAATTAATTTAAAATCTGTTATTTGTTCTATCAATTGTTGGTTTTGATTGGTTTCTTGAGTACTGCCGATTTCATACAAACAGCTGTTATAATTGATGTTCGAAAATATACTTGTACTAGTGCGGTTGAACGTATATTCGGTAGTCAAAAAAATATGTGGTTATTTTAATTTTCAATTCTTATAAAATATTCGGTGCTTATAAAATGTGCGATTAAAGTGTTAAGGGACATTAAAAAATTTATTTAAATTACTTTTTGGACGATAAGAGTTCCAAACGTGCATGTTATAACTAACAAAATAAACAACAATACTTATCAAGTACTGATTACTTACAACGTAAGTAAACTTTTACTAATAGAAAATTCATTTGTCGCCAAAATATTTTTTGGCTTGGATTATTTTTTAAATAATTAAATATACATTGGATTGAAGTATCCATTGAATTGTTACAATCTCTAATCATCGGCTTTTTAATTTGTTCTTTTTTTAATTGCATTTTTTTTTTAAAGAAAAGCTGCAGGCATTCTGTTGTAATTTTCTTTTGTTTATTTATGTTTTGCACCGTAAAAACATATGTTTTTCTTTTTGAACATACGTTAGAAAAAGAGCAAATCGCAAGCAAAACGCGTGAGTTTCAGAACATGTAAAAAAAGGTGGCGTTTTTGAAATCACATTCGACTTTAAAAACTTGCGAGTGTCAGAACATGCCTGTATATTTCCTTTCAATTAAGCCTATCTATTAAAAGGCTTTTTTTTTTGAAAAATGAAATAAGATGAATTAAAGTAAAATGAATTGAAGTGGAACGCTAAACGTTTTATGTGAGAGGAGTGTAGGCTTGGAAAAGGTAGAACAGAAAAAGTGATCACAAACCAAAAGGGGCAGTTAAACTACGATCAGACATGCTGCCAAGGATGTCGGTGGGAAAACGTGCTGGAATGTCATTACAGCTAGGCATGCAGATAATCTGTTGTAATGTGGTAAGGGTAAGGCAAATATAAGAAATAGTAATTTATAGTTTTGACTGAACTCCTGGTTTTATTCGGCATGGAGGGTTCAGAATATATGTTAATATGTCAAGGGTACGGGTCAAGCAACTTACCAACCTGATCGAGCTAGTCGGAAACATCATGCCAAACTTGATTTTGTGATTGCTTTTAATATACCAGCTTATAACAATACAAATAGAACGACTTATAACACTATCCCCTTTATGAATTGTAAGTTTTTATGAGAAGAAAATAAAATTGTTGTGATATTTTAAATCTGACTTTGTATCCAATGTAAAGCTGAACTTTGTCAAAGAGAATTTCGGAATAACCCTTTATTTATAGTTACGAACAAAAATAAAACAATTTTTTACGTTTTACACTACCGGCGATGTAGTGCCAGCGTCAAAATTTGCAATTTTAAAACATTATATTCTGTTATTAAGCAAAATGTCTATAGTCAACAAAAACGCAGCTTTGCCACTATTACTAAAAAAATTAAGTTTCTATAATCTTGCTCAAGTTTTTAGCAACTTAAAGTTCTGGTCTAAAAATGTGATTATAAAACTTACTAATAGGGTAAAGGTTGTGCTATGCCTTCTCAGTCTGGTTGGCAAAGTGCTCTAGGCAATAAGAGACAATTGACGGTGTCTATCCTATTCCCTATTGCTGATATATTTATAAGGCGCTAGACTTTGAGAGAATGAAGGAGAATATATATAAAGAAAATTAAAATACGGCAAAATAAATTATTGCATACATAAAGTGAAATGTACTAAAACACAAACTACCTTTTTTTTAAGAAATATTCGTTCATTGAAAGTTAATGTTCTTTTGCAAAAATATAATTTTTTCTCATCATCACCTTTATCAAACCTAATTCTATTTAAATTAAAGTTTCCAGATCCTACTATCAACTGAATAAGACATTTTCTTCTAAAAAATTGTCAAAGTGTCTAAACATTTTTAGGTTGCTAATGTTTTTTATAATACATATTTTATTTTTTTTAAGATTGTTTTTTTTTCAATCAGTCATTTCTGCTTAATGTAGGCATGAGTTTGTGAAAGTGAAATGAAATGTACACTTTATTTTAAATAAAATGTTGGCAAATAGTAAAAATTCCCATTTGTTATTTTCGTGCCCAATTCGATATGTTTTGTATATTTAACATATATGTAACCACAAGGGGACTAAAAGTAATGACATAAATAAAAAATAAGAATAATAACAGAACTTCATTTCAAATCTTAATCTTTGTTCTTAGATTCTTAACACACTATAACAGAATTAAAGAATACAAAAAATTAATGGAAAAAGGACACAAAAACATTTTTTTTTTTGCATTTTAGAAAATTTTAATCACAATCATGGTGAAAAATGATGTTAACGCCAAACTCAGGTATGTAATTTATCAACACTTTTATTTGTATTCTATGAATTTATTCATGGTGTTTTTTTAGTGTATTTGCAATTTAAAATTTTTAAGAATTTTACGATTTAATTTTATTCTCATAAATATACACTTTAAAAAAAGAAAATATTTTTGTGAAAAGTTCTTATTATTTTATATTCAAGCAATAATGCAAAATGAACAGCACTGGTATATAATTATTAATACTCCTATTATTCGTACACTTAGATATTTTTTTTGGGCCAACAAATTTTCGTCATTCCAAAAAATGACTATGTCGGTTTATATTTGTTGAAAAACTTTTTTTATAAGGAAAATCATTTTAATTTATACTTTAAAAGTGTGTGGTTTAGCTAGATTTATATTTTGCCTAACAGATTTATGATGCACTCTAACAGCCAAACCTTAACACTCATGTACATACCAATTGTATGATGCAAACTATAATAGCGCGGCGTCAAAACTTAGCAATTATAAAATCCGATTTTGACAGTGCGGTAGAAAAAGAAGTTTGCTGCTTGTTTGTTTGTTTTGTTATTGTTGAAAAGTATTGACAATTTAGGTACTTTCACGGTAGTGGTTTTACTTTTCTTTATTTCTATACAGTGGGTTTTATAAAATAAAACGAGTTAACATTACTGTTCAAAACGAAATATGTTAATCAGAAATACGTTATATTTTAACCCTTAGTTATATTTGAAAACTTATTTTGACCTATTTCTTATATTTGTTAATCCCAAAATAACATTAAGTACACGATAAAGCGGCTATTAGAGAGTTAAACTTGGCATGTGAGAACGTCTCACAAGTCCTGTCCATCGAAAACTATAGCTCTCTAGCAAAGATTTATCCTGTAAATATGTTCTAGAGAAAACATTGTTTTAACATTTATCAAGACGTTTTGGTTTTGTGCGATTAAATGAGAAATATTGTTTTTTTAATTGCTTATAAGCGAAGAACTGCAAAAAATTTATTTTTGTTTTCAAACTTTAGAAAATCGCGTTAGAAGTAATCGAAAAAAAAAAAATAAAATTATTGTCTAACTTAATTTTTTTTTTATTAAATGAGTTGAACTGTGAATGATATAAATTAATTGCAATTGGTTTTTGGATTAAGTTCATTTTTTAATTTCGAAAAACTTTTTTTTGGAGAAAAAAATTTTTTTGCAAAGGTATGCGGACGAAAAACAAGAAGAATTAGACACCAGCAGAACGTAGTTAATGCTGCACCATTGTAATAAAAAAAATTAAAACAGAAGAAACAAATTTTAATATTTAATAAATCCAACAAGTGCGAGTTAGATCCACAAAAGATATGTTCCGAACATTTAATCTGCCTTTTATCTAAGTATTAAAAAGATAAGATGATAAAGGTCAAAGTAACGCTATTACCAAGACATACTTCATGTAATTTTAATTTTTATTTATTATTATTACTTTTTTTGAAGATCCGTAAATTTGTACCAATCCTGTATAGATAATAATAAAAATTAATTTGTTTTAACGATTTTTATAGCGATAAAATTTGGTTCAGTAAATTACTTTAAGCTCATGAGTTTCTAAAATTTTAAGGGATTTCTAAAGGCTGATCAAATTTATACTTGATCCAAATGTATGTTGGACTAAAGATAAGTTTCGTGTCTTTTAGAAATTATAAGGTGTTGTTTTGTTAACAGAACAAATTCTAAAATATATTTTGTATGTGTTGTGAAAAGAATTACGAATCAAAATTTATAAGTAAAAATGGAGCAATTTCAATAACACCTTATATTGACTAAAACAAACGATAAGTGACAGAAAATCTCTATAACATGTGTTACAAAAATCTGTTGTATTTCTATGGCAGACTTTTTACAAAAAAGAACTTGTTAAAGAAAAATTATGTTACATTCGTTAAAATTGACCGCCTACAGATTGAAAATGTTTGCACCAAATAAAGTGGCCATTGAATGGTTTGTATTATTGCTTTTGTTTTCACTTAATATATTAACTAATGTTCCTAATCAATTAAATAAAATTTTATTTAATGATAAATGTTACCACCATTAATCTAAAGTAAAAAAAAAGAATAAGTTGAGCAAGCAAATAAAAAAATTGTTTAATGATTTCTATTTTTAGGTGGCTATACTTTTTTTTTAATTTTTTCGGTAGTTAAAAACTTGACTACAATCGGAAAGAGTACTTTTCTTTATAAATACGAATATAACAATAACAAGAAAAGTCTGTATCAGCAGTCTTTTAAAAATAAAAGAACAAAATTTATTTCTTTCATATGATTAGAATTACTCTACTAATTTTACATAAAAAATGCAATATTTAATAATAAGAACTGTAAACATTAAGTTTGAATATTTTAAAAGTGGGTGGGTGCTACTCGTAGTGCCTTCCTTTAAAATAAAAAATATATGTTTTAAAAAAATATATGTTTTATTCAATCGTAAAGTGACTTGACACAATCTAAAAAAAATCTTATTTAGGGAGTTCTTAGTGACTGAAATAATTTCTTTCTTATCTTCGCATTGTCTTTTCGATTCAGGAGTCTAGAGAAAAAGCTTACCCCATAAATTTGCAAGCCAGTTTTGGTTGGAAGAGTTTAGTAGCTAATTCATTCATGGTTGGAAATAAATTCTTTACAACTTTAAAATTATTCGTAGAAGCACTACCCTGTTTCAGAATCCATGGAATCGAATGAGAAATATCATTTAGCTTAGTCTTCCTAAACTAAATGATTTTAATAGAGTCTAGTAAATTTTTCAGTCATTTAATCACTTTGAAATACGGTTGTACAGCAAAACGTTATAGCAGCCCAGACCATTATTCCAACCTCTCTGCTATATTGGAGAATTGAAAAAATCTTGGTTTCTCGTATCGTAAATAAAGTAAAAATTTTAACCATCTAGGCCATCCAAATTAAATTCCTTTTCATCAGGATTGCAGTTCATAACCATTTATTTTACTGTCGCAGCTCTAAACTCCTTAACAAATATTGAAATAGAACAATTTAACGTAATTCTCTAAATCTTTATTCTTCTGGTTGAAGTTAAAGTGGTTTAATAGTAAGCAACATTTTTCTTTTTCTAAACACTTTCTTTAACATTAGTAAAAACCGCAATCCTATTATTAAGTAACTAATAGGTTAAGAAATAATGCTTGAAAATATATTATTTCTAAATATCATTAGTTACACTGTTAATCACGCCCTATTAGTTTGATGTATAATTCAAATGCTACTGTACTGCTCTCCAAAAGTTATAAGTGCAAAGTTATCGTAATGATGAAAACAGAATAAATATATTTTTTGAAAAGGACCTTTAGATATTGTTGCAATAAACTTTAATATTGTTGTTGTTATTTTTGCAATCTTAAAAAAATATTTTGACTATATCGCACAAAGTTTTCTGGGTGCGCAGATATGAACTAAATTCTTTGTTTCTATGAAATAAATTTTTATTTTAATACGATATGGAGACATTATTTGCACGACCAGGACTGATTGTTCTGAAATTTATCCTGGTAAATCATCTGGTCTTAGAAACTCTTCAAACTATATTATTTTTAAATTCTTTAATATTCTTCCATATTCGATAGAAATTGGGAGTTTTTTCTAAGCATTCATTTAAACTGAATATAAATGGCTCAAATGTCAAATTAACTAAATTAAAACTATTTGGAATCGACGAGATAGAAATGTATATATACCGTCTTCAGAATTATTTTAACATGAAAAATATTTTTATTTCCCACAAAAGTTTGAAAACATACATGTGCGATTTCACAAAAGTGTTAATAATTATTAAATAGTAAAAATTTTAAATAATTATAATTAGATGTCTACATTTGACTGCTTCTCATTTAACTGTTTCCAAAATATCTTAGATTTTTTAAAAAATGTTCATTAATAAACGAATCTTTAAAAATGTTAAAAGTATTTTTTTGTGCTTCAATAATAGAATATTTGAGCATCGTCTTTTAAAAATATTAATTAGTTGTATTAAACTTGATCCTTCTCCTTAAATACACTTCTTAACATCTTTTCATTCAAAAACTTCCCCCTCCCAATTTAAAAAAAGGAACCAAAAAAATAAAAACAAAATCTTGTGGAGTGCAATAAAATGGCATTGTTTTGTGTAACAACTCTAAAACTTGGATCATTAAGTTGCATCATTTTGTGGTTTTAAAGTGAGAAACTCTTAAAATACGAAATATTTTTTGTTTCAGAAAATATTATAAAGTCCTTCTTGCATTATTGTTTTGCTGCTGTTGCTATTTTCTTTTTATTGTGTTTTTAGCTTCACAAATACTATTTTTGCTGTTGCTGAAAAAGTACTTTAAAACTTTCATTTATTCATGATTGTCTGGGAGTAATGTTTTCTCTCTTATTTTTTTTTTTTTTTTTTTTTTTTTTACTTTATTATTCCAAAAATTCATTATACATATGTTTCTTAAACTACATTTCTTATATAAATTTCTTAACGTATTACAACTTTTCTAAGACTAATTTGCACTTAATTAATTACATTACAGATATGCTGTATACAGTCATTTATTAATTATTACATTTGTTTACATTTCCAAAAAAAAAAGGATAAAAAGGAACACACTCGTCTGTTTTTAAAAATTTTACTTAAAACTAATAACTTAAACTATCCTACAAACTAAATAACACTTAATATTTAAAACAAATAAAATAAGCGATATATAATATCTATCACAAAGTCCTTCTAAAAACAACTGTGCGGTGTTGTACACCAAGTCAGTTATGTCAAGGGTTTTCACCCTTCTGTGATAAAATAAGAGGCCTGCATCCCCAAAGAGAAGACCTCCAGTATTCAAAGCCAAAAGGCTAACTGGGGAATGGTACTTATTTCTAAGCAAATTCTCCAGATCAGGGGCCCGGTGAAAGCATCCCCCTACTAAACTATTATTTAATGAGGATGATTTGTCAAGAAACCTGAGTGCAGATCTCATGAGAAAAACATCAATCCTCTCAAAATTTATACTACTATAGATTTTTCTACAGGACGGTTTTCGAAAAATGCCATCAGGGCCTACCCTGGGGTGTAGCCGTAGGCAGGAGCAGAGAACACGTCTCTCCCATGTCCTAAGCCTTTCCATCTGGTGGGAAGATATTCCAAACCAGACTGGAAAAGCGTAAGAAATAATAGGTCTTATAATCTGACGGTAAATAAGAAGCCTGACGTTGGTACTTAGACCACCTCTGCGGCGTAAAATTCTATGGTACAAAAAATAAACCTTTTTAGCTCGTTCTATTATGAAATCTAGATGTCTATAGAATTCAAAGTTCTCATGGAATACTACCCCTAAATACTTCATCCTATCAGAGGTACTGATACGTTCGCCAGCAATACTTAGGCTTGGCACAAAACTTCTTGCATTTGGGTAGAGATTACCACGCCTACCCTTAATCATTACCCCATCGGTCTTTTGAATATTTAATTTCAGGCCCCATTTCATGAAGTATTCATGAAGAATGTTCAGGTAATTGTTGACCCTGTTATTCAAATTTTTCGCCCTAGGACCATTAGCAGCAATCAGTATATCATCAGCATACATGAGCAAAAGATCCCCCGCAGGTGGCTGCGGGATATCAGAAACAAAAATATTGTACAAAATCGGCCCCAATAAGGAGCCTTGAGGAACACCTGCCACCACTGTCCTGATATCTGATAATTCAGTTCCTACTTTTACTTTAAAAGAACGATCCTTAAGAAAATCAGCTACCATCCTTCATGTAGAGCGTTCAAAGCCTAAGCCCATCATTTTGAAAACAATCCCCTGTAGCCAAGCGGTGTCAAAAGCCTTTGAGAAATCAAGAATTACCGCAAGAGTTGGGTACCTTTTGTTCAAGCCCCTGGTCACGAAGTCTGTGAAGACCATTAGGGCGTGTGATGTTGAATGGCCTCCCTTAAAGCCAAACTGACAGTCATTAAGTACACCACTATCTGTAATTTCATTTCGTATCCTAGATAACAAAAACCATTCCATCAGTTTCCCAAAAGAGGATAGTAGAGAGATAGGTCTATAACTGCTAGCTTCCCTAGGGTCCAAGCCCGACTTTGGAATGGGAACTACTACTGCCTCTTTCCATTTTCTAGGAAAATAACCAATGTTGAGGCAATGGTTGAAGATTATTGCCAAGTAACGCCATGTAGTAACATCCGTCTTTCTCAGGATAAAGTCAGGAACTCCATCACCACTGCTAGATTTCTTATTTGATCTTAATTTTAAAGCACATCCTACATCGTAATATGTAATTAAATTAGGCCTTGTTTGAAAACCGCCATCCATTAACCTGCCATCAGCCATGATTTCCTGCCCGAAAGTCAGGGATGGCAAGTAATCTGTTAATGCGGATACTTCCTCTGAAACCATACTCTTAAAAGAAGGCGATCGTAAGTTATCGCCTCCTCTGTGAACTTCACAGAAGTGATTAGCCAAGATATTGGCTTTATCACAATCTTCTGTAATAAAAGAGTCCCCAGCAGCCCTCAAACTAGAAATCGGCATCCGTCTCTTAAGACCGGCACCACGTTTCCTATCTCAACAACAATTTCTACTGCAAGATGATCAGACTGGAAATCCAGTGTTTTTAGTCCTGCAACTGCTACCGGTAAGATATCAGTTGATGACATAACTATGTCTATGTATGAAGATGTAGTTCCAGAAACTCGTGTCGGACCACTGGCACGTCAGCAGAAACTCACGAAGGGTGTTACCTTTAGGGTTACATACGTTTCCCCCCCAGTATGAATGCTTAGCATTTAAATCAGCGCCTATTAAAAGCTCCTCCCCATTAGATAAGTCCATTAATGGATCTAAATTTGCAAGTGTGAATGTACTCTGTGGGGGTGAGTACATCGAAACCACAATCATCCTACTGCCATCAGTCTTGTTTATCCTGACAGCTGTATTCTCAATAGGGCCTAAGTCGACAGTAACCCTGTTACAACACATACTATCCTTTACAAAAATGGCAGTTCCGCCGCCGCGTCCATTTAGCCGATCCTGCCTAAAGATCTTATAACCCCTAAAATCCAAAACATGTCTTGGTGAAAGTTTATGCTCTACTACTAAAAGAACATCCGGCCGATGTTCGCTAAGAAATAAATTCAAGTAATGCCTCTTGTGCCTAGAGACAATAGAATTTACATTAATAAATATGCACTTTAACGAATTAGTCATCGTGCTGTAAAGATATTAACATCCCTAGTAGTGCCCGAGATTTTTCACCATCATTATTAAGCGCCCTGTATTCACGAGCAAAACCTTTCATCTTTTCTATACAGCTTAGTTGATCACCGCCGAAAAATCGCTTGCAATCTTTATCAAGAACATCAAAACCAGCCATTGCAGACTTGACAGATATGCCAGCTCTCTGAGTGCTGGCGACTTTTGGTTGGGTGTTCTTTGTCACTGCTGTTTTAGCAGCAGCGGCATATGATACACCACTTATTGTTGAAGAAGGGACTATTGGGGTGGGACGTCTCACCGGAGCCCTTACACCCTTTTCCGCAGTCTTTCTTTGAAGAATTTGTAAACGTTTTGGACACTCCTTTGAACTGGCAACATGTCCCTCTGTTCCACAATTTGCGCATTTTACGGGTAAGCCGACCTTTACTACTGCTTGACCTGTGACTGGATCAGTCATACGTGTCTCGATATTGTTTTCTCCTTTTGAAGGAACCTGACAATTTTTTGGGCCATGAGAAGCCCCACACTTAACGCATCTGAAGGGCATGTTGCAATTAATAGCGACATGTCCAAAGCGTTGGCAATTGTAGCATTGTACTAAATCTCTTCGATTGTGCTTTTCTATGTGCACCCTACAGTGAAGAATGTAGTTTATATTCCTAAAACTTCTCAAATCAGATTCTTTAGATAATTGGAAAATCCATCTATTTCCTCCTATCTTGTGAAGCCCCATAATCTTCACGTTAATCTTTATGCCCTGCATATACTCAAGTACATCACTTGAATCAAAAGTATTAGATAGACCCTTAATTACAACAGAAAAAGGTCTTTCAGCTTTTGGTGTATGGGTATAATAATTAACCCCCTCTTGCTTTAAGAATTCCTTCAATTTAGAAAAGTCCTCCAAGGTGCAGACCCCTATGTTTGTCACATTTTTACCTAACATTTTCATATTATAATCCTTGTGACCTAACACTTTACCTAACTTATTACTAATAATTTTCACATCAATATTATAAGTAGTAACTATCGGTACAGACTTACTTTTTTTAATTATCCGGCTGGTGATAGCTTCGTCCTTCTTTGTTTTCTCTCTTATGAGAATTTTATGCTTTTTATATTTTTATGGTGAGTTTTATAGGAATTCTTTTAACTGCTGATTTGTCTAGAGGGTGTTTGTTTATATTATTTTAAATTCCTTCACACGTTTAACGATGACTTTTTAAGTTTGTGTAAACTCTCTCTTAAAGCACTTGTATTTATTGCTGAGTTTTTCTGTAAGATTTACTTGTTCACATACGAGTTGAATTTTTTTTAATTTTGTTGCTGATGATGTTTGTTTATATGTAAAAAAACTGAAGTGCAGCGCCGTACGTGCTATTACTGAAAGTGTAACTCCATGTATCACTATATAATAAAAGCATTTTCCGGTTAAGGTGGCGATTTATTTTTTTGTAGTATTTCTCAAAAATAAATGCTTTATTAGGATTTCTGGTATTGTAAGCAGAAACCAGGAGGCTTGTATAAACAATTAATTGTGTGAGAACTTGTTATTCACGAACAAATTTATTAAAAATTGCGTTCTTGAACATAATGCAATATTCGGGTCCCTTGTATACTTTTAAGTAATCCATGGTGCATTTGCTTTTTGCTTATAAAAATTTGTCACCCATCTGTGATAGCGTTAATAACTTAGTGCTTAAGTTTTGTTTTTAGGGTTCCGTACAAAAAGTATAAAATTGCGGCCCTATTGTTTTCGGAATAATGTCTGTCCGTCGGTCCGTCTTTCCATCTGTAACAGAAGCCTATCTTCGGAATCGTAATAGGTAGACTCATTTTTCACGGAAAATGTATTACTGTAGCAGCTATGACAATAAATCACAAAAATTAAATTTCCGAAAGTGACGTGATATTCACAATAATATTGCTATGTTTAAAACTGTGATACGCAGACACGTTAAATTCGGACAGTGTAAGTAAAGTTATGTGCGCTATAGCAAGGAGTATAAAAAAAATAAATGTTTAAATAAAAGGGGGTCCCAACACTGAAGCGATTTTTACTATATGGCTTTAGTTTTTTAACATTGTAGACAGATATTTAAAATTTACACACAGTATGTACAAATATGAAAAAATATAAAAACTAATTGATAATAATACATTTCGAAATAAACGGGTGTTTCCAAGATGCCTTGAATTTGAGGAATATGACCTTATCTTTTAAATCCCCTTAGGTGGATGATGTAATGCTTCGCTATTAGAAAAAGTGGAAATAATCAAAATGAAATGAAGGGTACTCCTATAGTAATATGGTTTTCACATGTATGGCCTAATATTTTTAACCATAATAATCTAAATTTATAAATTTACAAGGGATATGTATTCCTAAGTCGCTATAAAATAAGTATAAAAAATTTAAATTTAAAAGTGTATCAATTTTTACCTGATTTCTTCAGAACTATTTCCAATTTACCCAAAGGTTGTATTTCTATGTCCGCTGTAACAAGTTAAAAAAATAAAGTCAAAAATTAAAGGGTGACCTTTAAATGGTACGGAGTGAGCAAAACTCACCCTTCGCCGATTCATTTTAAATTTTCGATTCGAAAAGTAGGGTTAGATTAAAGTATAAGAGCCCTACTATAATGTGCATAAGCTAGCTTAAGCTTGTGTCAAAATTCCAACGAAATGCCTGACAAAGGCTTAGGTTGCCCATTATAGAATTTTAGGTGACTACAATGTACTTTTGCCATATATAATTTGTTTAAATTCAAATTTTGAAACAGAAATGCATTTGAAAAATACATTTCATATATTTAATAATATTCACATATATATTTACATCTTCATGAACCAAAGACAAATTCAATAAAAAATTTTACAAGCTTTTTTCTGTTTTTGCAGTTGTGGCAACCATGCTGAAAAATGCAACAGTGTACTTAATTGAAACCATATATACAATTAATTTAACATGTGTTTGTTTAAAAAAGACAAAAAATAAAATGCTCTGGTTTTTTAAAGTTTTCATTGCAATATTTCGTTATAAACGTATGACGAAAAGTGTTATCTGTTTCGTACCTTGCTTAAAAAAATGAATTTTGACGAAACTTGACAAAAAGTTTTCTTAAGTACATTGTAGTTTGCAACATATAATTTAATGTGTTAGTATAGTTATGTAAGTTTGCTTAAGCTTTCTTATGCATAGCATAATCTGGCCTTAAGATATCTCTAGCGTTAAGATAGAAATATTTCTAAAATTGTATTTACCAAATAGCGAAATACCATGAGCAACAATAAACCCTTTTACTTATCAATTAAGGTAATTAATATTTAAAACTTAACTCATCCAGCTATATTCCTAACATCTTTTCTTGTAACCACATTTCCAATCTATTTGAAAATTGATAGACAAAATTAAATTAAAAATGTTATTTAAATCTTTTGCATTATATTGTTTGAACGAAAGTTTGTTTTCCTTTAGGTTATCAATTTTTTTGTTTGTTTTTATAATATAGAATTTTCTTTAATCAGCCGTAGATATTAAATACTCCAGTTAATAGCTTTAGTACAACCTCTCATTTTATGTATGGCAAAATAGTTTTTTTCAAGCCAATGTAAACTATATGACATCGATGATATGATATAAAAATGAGTTTTAAATAAATCCTGATATGTTTTGTGCTGCTTTGTTCAATATGAAAACTAAATTAAAAAAAAAACAATTTCAGCTAATTAGGTTAAAAGCATGAAGTAATGACAATGTAGCTGATGTTCGGCAATACAAGAATATGTGCCTTGTTGGGTTTGTTACACAAAAAAATAAAATAATAATAAAAATCTCCTTTTAACGTAGTTAATATTCATAACCTTAAATTGCAGTTCTATAAAAATGGTTTCTAGTAATTGTTTTTACAAAATTATTTTAAGATCTTTAAGAGATAAAAGATTTTCTGTTTCATAGTGTTTAATAACGGCATCTTAATCAGTACGGAAAATAAAATTGGACTGTTTGAATTTTGCCTAAGCTTGGAATTTCGTATTTTGATACTTGAACTATCATTTGGTTAAAGGAAAAATAATATCGAAAAAGGTATTTTTAAACGCTCTCAGCAAATGGACGTAGTACAATAAGTAAACTAGTTGAATTATTGGGAACTAAAATATGAACTAATTATAAATTAAAGCCCATAAATTGTGTTTAAATCTAAAAATTTAATTATTAATTAAATATTCAGTTCACTTTATAATAATTTAATAACGGTTTGCAGAACAAGAAATATGGTTAAGGTAACCAAAATCCTAGAGCGACAAATTATATTTCAGTAATAAGTTTAATATCAGATTATATTATTTTTATTATGTACTATTAGTGACGAAGATAATAATATTGTTGTTATGAAAAACCATAATTATTATTACACAGTAACTATATTATAATACAGTACGATCATAATATAATAAACAAATTATTATATAGATGGTTTTGCTTCCCTTTTTATTTGATTTGCTATTTATTTTTAATATTTTACTTATTTTAATCTTTTTCATTTACGTTTAAGAAAGCACCGATAGCTAACAAAAAAATAGTTGAACTAATTAAAATAAAACCGCCAAGTGTGAGTTTGACTCACAAACATATGCTTTCGTACCTTTTATAGATCATCCTTTAAATTTTTTTTTTTATTTTTATTAAATTGTTATAGCGGACAGATTAATACATACTTTTGGTAATGTGTACCTTTTACGGTTTTAGAGTTAGAGGGCTGTGATAGGCGGATAGATGGATGAACAGAGAAAAAGACATTGTGACGAAAGCAATAGGTCTACATTCTTACACTTTGTATATAAAACTCTAAAATACACTCGTCTACATACGAAAACAAAATTTCTTAAATCCAATATTTTTTCGTTTTTGTTATATTTATGATTCGAATCAAGCCATATCAGATTTCAAATTAAATTCAATTCTAAAAGCAATCTGGTACCAATATGGTCAACTGTAGTAAAATCTATTGCATAATATTATTTTAGTTAAATTGTATTATTGTTTTGCATCAAGCTCAGAGTATCTTTTTAATATTATATAACAATATTTACTAAAGAGAATGAATGTTAAATATTCTATACTTTATTTAATAGCTTTGGAAGACCTCCTCATTGCAATTTGATGGTAAAGCTCATTATTGCAAAGCCAATGTTGTTTATGACACTGAGGAAGTGATATCATATGACATGAGTTTAAAGTTGATCCATCTGTGTAACGTTATACACGTGAATAGTAATAAAAATGTTTCAACAAATCAGGTTAAAAGCACATATTGACGACAATGTGGCTGCTGTTTTGTTGTGACCATAATGATTTTTCTGTTTTAATAGAAAATATTGAAAATTTTGTTATGTTTTAGTAATTGGTATCAACAATTTAATAATGTGGTTTTGTAAAAATATTTTCATTAAAATATGGTTTAAAAATATGTGGAAAAGCTCCAGTTGGATGGGTTCGTATGTGTTTTTAAATGAAGTAATATAAAGTTCCTGCTGAAGTGGCTTATAATAATCTTAATAGATTTTTTACTAAATTTTTATATTTTAAGTGTGAAAGTAATTATTTTATTTATTGCATTTACTGCAATTAAATTATATAAGTGAAATTGTCCACTAGCTTCTTTTAAGATATTATAATTTAATTTTTCACACATAGATACATTTTTTCAAGTTAAATGCTCACGAGCACAATTTGTTAATATTGAGTAAAGAAAGTTCTTGCGAAAAATAAGTTTCTGAAATTTTTTTCTTCTTTGTAAAAAAGCTTAAATTGTTGTCTGTTAAAAATATTGAACTGTGTGTGTGTGTGATAAACGCAGCTATATAACTGTTTACTTTTCATCAAAAAGCAACTATGGTAAATCAGAATAAAAAAGATAGCTAACATCTGTGTGAGAGCAGCCATGGAAGTTTAAATTGTGTTTCTGCTTGTTTATTAAATAGAAGATTGAGAGTTAAAATCTTAAAAGAACCTTGATAAGAACCTATATAATAAAATGATTTTTGTTCACTAACCAAGAAAATGAATTGCTTTAAAGGAGTATAAGAAGAAAAAAAATACAGTTTAAATATCCCGGAGTCATAATTAGAAAAGGAAAGCAAATTGATTTAAAAGAGAAGTTACACTCAGTCCGTAATGCCTACGAATTATTTACATGTGTTTCTTGAAAAAGGATGGAGAACATACAAGTTACTTTTGAGAAACTATATTTATTTTTTATTTTATTTTCCTACATAAGAGTTGCTATTGGAAATAATTTATATAAATTGCAAAAAGATTTAATGAAAAAATAAAAAGTTATAAAAACATTAAAAACACTGAAAACATAAAAAACAACGTGCAGAAAAAATACTCAATTAAATATTTTTACTTGAAAAACATGTTTTTTTAATGTAAACAGATCAGTAATAATTTCTTATCAAGAATAATATTGAGGATTTCTTTAATATCTTCTAAAAATAAAATGTAGTGAGAAATATTGTGAAAACTATTCTCCTCATTTATTTACTTTGTTCCTGTTAATAAAGTTAAAGCAAGATAAAATAATATAGTTGGCCATAAGTGGTCATTGCCATAGTAAATTTTAAGTGAAAATGATAACTTTATAATACATTAAGTTGGATTATTTTTATAATACCCGACAGTCAATAATTTATTGAAATTTCCATATCCCGGGATTATCAAAAATCAATCCCGATAGGTATCCCTAGTCATAACTTCATTTTTCATTTGAAAAATTATAGTTCAGCCATGAACTAAAAAAAGCAATTAACTACAATGCTTTTCCTTAACCTGTATCGACATATTTATGAATAAAGGATTTAGTTAAAGAAATTTATTTATAAATAAACTAGAAGATAGAAATGAAATGATAGAAATATATGACAACTAGTACATCGTATATACGATATGTTCGATATAGAAGTATTAGTGTTGCCATATTTAACGTCCGTAATTATCATTTGCTTTCTAAAATTTTAGATGTCAGAACGCAAATATCAGATCAACTCAATTCAATTTATACAAAAAAAATTAATAATTACATAAAAAGCGATAACCCAAGTGAAACTTCTGTTTAGAGTTAAAATTATAAAATTAAAATCAATGAATAAAAATTACATAAGAATTACATACCAATAAAATATTATATGTACTTGATTCATTTCGCACAGCAATATATTTACCTCATTTTCCAACTTCCTCTTTTCCACCTCCTTCGAAATATGATTACTTAAGGTAATCACCAAAATGCTCTCACGAAATGTATTTTGTTTGCTTGTTCAACATTCGAATTGTTGTCCAATAAAATGATAGATGGTGTTTTAAGCTTCTTAAACTCAAGTCCAAAATACATATTAGACTACATGTTTACATATACGTGTTAGTATATTATACTTACATACTTGTTTATTGCAGTAATGCTAAATGATTTTGCACTTAAGTCAATACTCGCCATCATGCAATAGAATGATCATTAAACAGTTTTGTCATGACTTTCTTTGAGAATTCATTTTGATTATACAATTTAATGTTCAAACATATACATCGAAGAATTGGGCATTTAGTCGAGACATCGAGGATTTTTTCCTTCGACGATTATCTAATCCTTTGTAAATGTCATTACAATAAATGTTGCATACACGCTTAAGTTTAACTACGATTAGAATTGTAGATGATGTATGTAAACATACACAAAACCTTCTTGTAACTTGCAACGTGATTGAACAACTTTAGGACAATAAGTCAGTTTAACTTTTCTTTTGTTCAAGGCAGTCGTGTGTGCAAATTGTTTAGTTTTGTTATTAAATAACATTTTTTCTTTGTCATTTTAAGGGTAAAACCAGAGTACATCATAACCAAAACTTAATATTTGAATAATCTTTTTTTTTATTTCATTTTTTTTTTAATGCATGTATGTATATTTGTTTAAGCGGTTATACAAATGTTAAATATTTGATTGCCAGAAAAATAAAAATGAAAAAAAAAACAGGAAATATATCTTCTGAGTCGTGCGAAAATTTTTAACATATAAATTTCATAAATTTAAAAATATCTGTTGACCCTAAGATATGATTTTTTAAACAAAATTACATTTGTAGGTTAAAAAAGTAATATTTCTAACAGAAACTTTTTTTATAATGACTGGAAAAACCATAAATTTCAAGAGTAAAAATAGAACAGACATTTTTTTTACTTAAAATAGCTTCCATATTCCAATTTGATTGAGTTAAAATTCTGCAAACTATTCAGCCTTAATAAAAATTTGCTGATACACGGAAGATTACTATCTCGCACAATATCGCTCTCTTTCCCTTAAAGAAATTTATTTGGAAAGCTATTGAATAATCTCTCTATTAAACTTCAACTTTAGGGTTTCGCTGTATTTTTTTAATTTAATTTAATTTTTTGTTTTTTTTTTTTTTTTTTTGGCTGCAGGTGGGTAAAACTTCGGTATATTTATTTTAGAAAATTTAGCTTAAGAAAACCCTATTTTTTTAATATTAAAATAATACTAATAATGTATGTGTTCCAATTTATCTATAGATCTTGGATTATTCTAAAAAAAAGCAAGAGAAAGTGTAATGTTCTAAAAAAAAATAATTTTATTCTATCTTTTGCCAAAATTGTTTAGTTCCTATTGTCTTTTTTCAAACAATAGAAAAAAACTCATTTGCAGCTTGATTGCAGAGCGTTGCTTAACGCCATGTTATATTGTTCCGTTATCTTAGTACTACTGATTTGTTACAAAAAGCTGGAAAATTACTTTACAAAAGCAAGAAATGACAAAAGAACATGGAATTAGTGTCATTGCTTATTAAATAAATTTTCGTATTTTGGTCGTCGCTTCGAATAATTTTCAAGTCTTAAAGAATGGCAAGCAATATCTTAAATTGAAGTAAATTTATCGCAACTATGCGTCAACTCGGGAAGAATATAATTGATCTATTCCTTTTTTAAAACTTATTTTTTATTAAATTTACGCTTTCAAACAAACTTTTCGTGAAAACAGACCTTTTTTTAATTTTTCAACAAAATATAGCAGACTCACATTATGACATGATATAACTTTCGCACCACCCTTTGTTATAATTAAAACGAATTAAAAATGTAGTTTAATTTAAATATCTTTCAACAAATATTTTTCCTGTTCATTTACAAAAAAAGAAGAAACGATAAAAAGTTTTCACAATTTCAAAATAAAAATAAATTGCTACTTAAGTAGCCAAATATTATTCTATAAAATTTCTGTGATTGTTGGTTTGTTTGGTGTAAAACAAAAACAAAAAAACGCCCCATCTTGTCGCGACGCATTTCACAGATATTTGCAATTCTTAAGGTACGTTTAGACTATGCTAATATTTGTCCAAACACAACAAATAATGGTTTGGGCTAATAGTAGGTATTGTGACTAATATTTGGGCATGCGTTTAGATTGCACTAATATTTGTTTGAATTTTATTTGCACAAACAACAGAAGATTTTGTGTCAGCCATGTTTGGTACAAATATTTGTATACACTTTTACACTGCACAAATAATTTTATTTGTCCGGTGTGTATGAACAAACATCTGTTAAATAATGTTGTTGTTATGTTTATGAAATCCATCTGCTAAATAGTATCAAATTGTGTTTGTGAAGCAACGTGAAAAATTAAAATGTTTAGTGACAGTGATATTGAAGATTTATTATTAATAACTGCTGGAGCTATGGCACTTTCAAAAACCCAGCAAAAAGAAAAAAAAAAGATCCAGAAGAATGTGGGTTCGAGCGTGGGTGCAGCGTCGTAAAATGGAAGGATGTTGCAAAAAACTTCTGAAGGAACTAAGTTTTGAAGAACCTTCGCTGCAAAAATGACTTCTATTACTTGATACCTTCGCTTTCAGATAAAATATCAAAATTTGTTGTTATTGGTTGCTGCTGGCTAACCTCCGCGCGTCCAACAAAAGCAATGGAGTAGAAATATTTACACTTTGATGCATTGTTTGCACCTTGTCCAGATTTGTTTTTTTTTTTTTTTTTTTTTTTTTTTTTTTTTGATGTAGCCCCGGTACTGAATCTTCAAATTCGACCATTTTGTGAAAACTTCCTCCGCTCTAACATTAAGCATATCGCCAATTTCAGTCCATGCGCTATCCCGCATGGGTTTTTAATGGTAGTCAGCACTTGATGCATTCCAAATGCAAGGATGGAATTCCACTTCGCCGATCAATTTAAATATATTTTCTTCTCTCCAATCGTGCGTCGTCCTCTTCCTTTTGATTTTTTTTGGCAGATGGTGGCGATTCAATTGACTAATATTGCCATTTCAATTTATTTCATTTTTTATATGTTAAGCTCTCTTAAAAATAACTGTTGGCAGCCCACGTTTCTACAATTATTTGTCGCTATTTGTTTCGCCAAAAATATTGCGAGAACAAACAAAATATCGAGCCAAATATTTGTAACGACGTGCTGACAAAGTGTTTACATTATGCAAAGCTTTATTCACAAACAAAGATTTTTTTAGCCAACAAACAGTCGAAAAATATTTGGTGGCTAACAAATTCGAGTGTTTACACTAGGACAAATAAAATTTTTATGATTTTGCACAAATATTAGCACAGTCTAAACGCACCTTTACGAATTCTTATTTTCATACTCTTTTATTTTAAAATGCAATTTCTGGCCAACACTAAGTTTCCTTTTACGAAAACATACAAATAGAAAAGTGCAATTTTGAATTGCATTCGCAATCTACGCAGATAAGACATTACACCAATCTCGAATACATACAAGTACTTACCACAAATATATTCATTTAAATACTTAAAAGCCAAGGCAATAAAAGGGAAAAGGAAAAGGGCAAAAAACAGGCGCTTATTCTGCTTATAATGACAAAGGGTTAATTATGTTTGCGGTAAGTTGTTTTGCAGCATTTCCATTCTAGGCTTATTTTATTTTTACACACAGTTTTACTAAAGAAATCAAATAGTTAATAACAAAAAATAATTGTTTAATTATTAATTAAATTTTGTTCATAATTTTTAGAAAAAAAAAATATTTCTTAAAACAAATTAATATTTGTTACAACAAAGGATTTTTTTAATTTACAAATTGATAGTCATAATCTACGCAATTTGTATCTATGCGTTTCCAATTAAAAATGAGTTGTTTCTTTCAGTTAGGTTTAAGATCGCGTTCTTTGAGTTCCTTATATTTCCCTTTTCATTTTAAAAGATACACGAATATTTCTAAACAATTCGTTATTCATAATAAATCTAGAAACTAAAATAGACGTAAATTTAAACCGGATTAAAATTATTCAGTTGGTCATAATAAACAAAATTTTTATTTTTCAAAAGGTTTTAATGAAGTGCTTTCTAGAAAACTAAAAGAATGAGTTTAAGAAAACCATTTATTAGTAGTATACACAGTATATTACTTTAAAATATTTTTTTCTCGTTTAAAAATTTAATTTCGCCACAGTTTTCAGTATCGAACTTTTCTATAATATCCTTATGAAATTTGTAAAATAAATCTTGCAAATGAAAAATATTTTTTAACACTTGCAACAATTTACAATATTCGTGTAAAATATAATCATAGGAATCACAGCAATTAATCTGTTTTCAAGCGATAGTCTTAATTTGTTCATACATTTATTTTACTTTCAGACCTTTAATATAATTTTTATGTTTATGGTTTGGTTTGGTACAAAAATTTTTTTTTTACTTTAAGTATAATAAATTTTATTGCATATTTTTAATCAGCACAATTTAAGTCTGGCTAATTGTGCAGAGTGAGATATAATCATTCAAACGTTGCATCAATTAATTAATTGCCGTACAGCTATGGCACATGCCAATAAATTTTACATTAAAACCTTTAATTTTTGTATTTAAAATTAAAAACAAGGGAATATTATATTTAAAATATTTTATAAATTAAACTTTAAAATTATCGCGCTTTTTTCCAGAACAAATTATTTAACTCACCAATATTGATTACACTGTGAAAAATACTGATTTCTCAAAAACTGGAGCCAATCTGACACTTTCAAATGTACCTTCTTACTCAGGCTACTCCTCCTAATAGTTAGAAAAGGATTCATCGAAATTAAATTTTTTTCGGGTCAAAAACTATCACAGTGTGATTGAAGTTGAAAGCACGTCTCGACGACCATTTCGCTATGCTCACTTAGCTCTTAAGGAAAATTCTCACAAATATTTAACATGAACTAAAGAATAAACAATAACGTAAAGAAAAGAATCAAAGTTCAAGCAAAAACAACAATAATGAACTATGATTTTATTTTTCTTTATCCACTGTCTAAAGGTGACTTTTTGGCTCTTTTATACAGTTAAAAGATGATGAAAATAAAAAAACAAATAAAACATCAAAAACACTAAATTAAATATTTAAAATTAAATATTTAATATTTAAAATTAAAAATTAAAAAGGGAAAGGCGTAACATAAATACGCGGAGAAGCGAAACCAAGTTTAATAGGGATTTGTCACATTCGTTTGACTAAGGCAGAGGATAAAAGTGAGATACAAACTGAAAGAAGATATACTGCAGTAATAGGTCTTAAATTCCTAATTGACAACGGGACTTACTGGGGAATTATAATGTGTTAAAGGGGAATGTTGTAGTAGAAAGCTTTATTTAAAATAAAATTAAGGAAATAAGCTCTCGATCTGTTATTACATACGTTTAATTCTCAAAAGAATATAATAATTTAATAAAATAATTTAATAAAATAAAAACAACAAGCAAGAAAGTAATCAAAAAATTCTTTAATACAACTAAACGTTTAATTTAAGTGATAGATTTTTTTATTACAATTTCCCTATAATCATTTATTATTCTTTAAATAATTATGCCTCAACAAATCTTGCTTGTTTTTTTCATCAAAATTATACTGTTGGTTCGTGATTTTTTAAATAAAATAAATAAAACATTGAAAGTGAAAAAGAAGAAACAAAAGTAGAAACAATTTTTTTTATGTACTCGTTTTATTAAAATATTTGTTTAATATTTACAACTACAAAATATTTTTGATTTACTCATTTCATTTTAGTATTTCAATCAACAAACAAGAAATCAGAGAAAAGAAATATCAGCAACAACAAAGATTTTAAGATCAGAGCAAATAATGATGATGATTTTAAAACATTCTATATAAATAAACCTTTGATTTTTAGCTGCTAAAAAAAACTTAACAAAGCAAAAAAGGAAAACATATAAAAATGATGAAAGTGATTAACAATTTAATATTGAAATAAAGTAAAGTGCCAAATTGTATCGATTGAAAATTTTGCCAATAATTTTTATGTTATATATTTAGTTACTGAAAAATTAAAAGGTAAGATGAAGGTAGAATATGTTACTTAATCAAACTTCCTTTTTTACCGTTATAAACTAATATTTTACTTCATCAGTCATAAGATTTGATCGTGCGTATGCTATCGAATGCTAGGGCCTGGAAAAAAAGATCTGATATCGAAGTTATTCGAATGCCGCTCTAATAAAAGTTAAATTCATCCTTATAGCTTCCTACTAAACAACCTATCCGGGTACTTCAGGTGGTTAGAAGTTCGGTGCATCATTCTATTAAATCAATTTTTTAATTCTGTGGACAAATCGTTCAGTAATTGCTGCTACATAGGCCGCCGGGAACAGAAATAGTGCATATGCCGTCAAAGTTCACGTTGCCAGTGTAAAAGGTCGACTATTATTGGTAGTGCGTATGCAGATCCAATGGTAGACAGCTCCTTCTATTAGCTTGTACTGCCCGACTTCTCAATAAATTTAATAACGCTCGTGTGCCTGGGCAAGCTCTGTTTATTTGCTCTTTGATTTTAATAGTTCTAACCTTTTAACGTCCAAGTTTGAAAATAAATTGAACTGTATAATAAAACAAACAAAAAACACCAATGTTTTTGTTTTGGAACGTTTATATATGACACTGGACCTCTGCTGATCTAACCCGGCACTGGTTTTTGCAGAGGTCCTTCCAATCTCTTTCAATGTGTAGGTATTTTAATCGAATGTTTCCAAACACTACGCTGTCTATCTTCATTCCGACAACCTAATTTCCTAGTTTCATCATAATGCATTGCATATGTAGGTAAGATTTTCTCAAATGTTTAAGATAATAAGCACGACATTTTTAAAGAGAAACTTCTTTTAATTACACAGCTTTACAAATTTTTAATTTGGAAAAATACCAAGAAGACCACATGGATATTTTTCCCACGAACTTAGGCTCCGAAAGTGATAAACAAGGTTAAAGATTTCACCACGAAATAGAAGAAATCGAGAGACGTTACAAGGACTGGTGGTATAAACAAATGATGGCGGACTATTGTTGGTACCTCATTCGCGAAGATCTATCCGAAGAAAACGCAAAATTTCAAGTCGCTCGTCATTTAATTTTTAATTTAATTTTTTTGAATTTACGCCGAATATAGTGTGTGAGCAAAGAAAAGGAAAATATTGTCGTTCCACAAAATCCTTAATAAAAACTTTATTTTTCATCCATTTTTTTCAAATTACGCTTAAAATATTGCTAATAAAATAAACTATTTGGTAAAAGAATAAAACATCTCCAGATCTTTACTATAACGTAGAAAAAAACCAAATGAAAATAAAAAATTTTGAAAAAAATAGGCAAATTTGGAACTTTAAGGTGCCATAACTCAGCCATTTCTTGGCAGATATAAAGTTGCAGAATATTGACGGAAAAGGCATTTAATTACCTTTCCAACGGTGTGCCATTTACCGACTTCGGTTGGGCTCCACAATGGTTTGAGTGGGACCATACACCGAAAAACACAAAAGTACCGTTATCTAAAAAACCGTACTTAGTTTTTCGTGTTCAGGAGGTCTTAATTAACTTATCTGGCCATGTGGTGTTCTGGGTATTTTTTTGGCTGTAAACCAGTTATTTAT
Source organism: Gymnosoma rotundatum (assembly GCA_916610165.2). Classification (NCBI taxonomy): domain Eukaryota; kingdom Metazoa; phylum Arthropoda; class Insecta; order Diptera; family Tachinidae; genus Gymnosoma; species Gymnosoma rotundatum. The sequence continues at coordinate 118,691,601 of OU744337.1, read as the reverse complement.
AATTTAAATGTTTTTTCATTTTACAAGATACCAAAATTGACGTTAATTTTTTTAATTAAAAATACCCAATTCCAAGGTACTTCTACTTCCCGGTTTTTCTGGAGTTTTAATCCCCAAAATCGTTTACCATCTCTAATACAACAAAGAAAAAGTGTAAAATAATTATACACAAAAAAATAACTAAAAGTAATATTTGAATATTAACTAAAATATCATAGAAATAACGTTAAAATAGCATAAACTTAAACTTTATTACTTTAGAATACTGGTGCTTTAGAAAACATAAACAAATTTTGACATATAAAAAGATAAAACAAGGAACGAAAAACTTTCAACTGATCTGCATGTACTTGATATAGGTATACTTTTGTTACACCTGTTATAAATACGCTTTGATTTTGATACATTTATTTGAAAACCTTAACATTTTAGTGTTTATACGATTTTAATATATATTTTATTATTAAACGATTTTTATGTACAACAACAAATTAATCTTATTTAAAAATATAATATGATCTCTTTTTAACAAGATAAAAGCAAACCAAGATAATAGAAAACGAAATTCCATGTAGCAGAATTAAATATCTTGTGTTCCATAAATCCACATTGATTTCTGCTTTAATTGTGAAAGTATAAAAGGCATCATACCGTGTTCCAAATTTAGTACGAAATAATTTGCTTTTATAATTATTTGGTTCATTGTTCCTTGAGCGCATTGCATCAGTAAGGATTACATATTCTTGTCAGCTCAGTGAATTAAATGTATGCATGCCAAAACAGAGTGGAGCAGAATATGAATTGAAATGCCTAGATTACATATCATTAAACTTAACGTTCTATTGTGCTATTAAATTCCTATCAATCAGATTTTATTGAATTTACTAATATCAACCTGGCTATTAGAAGCGCAATATATGGGGAAGGAAAAAAGGCAATAAATATCTATTTACTATAACTTTAACTTCAATGTTTTTTCCTGTAAATTTCTTATATATTTAAGTATTAAATAAGATGCTTATTTAATGCCTATGCTTTTGATTTTGGGGGGTTTCCAATAATTGCACTTATTTCTTCGTCAGACAGAATATTTACTACAAATCCTCAGAGGTTTGCATTGTATATTTAATTACCTCCTGATTAGTTCAATTGATTTTGTTCGTATTACTTTCATATTATTTTTTTATATATTAATATTAAGTTGAACACTACTTATCACTGGAAAAAAAATTGTGTACAGCTTAGATTTGGTAAAATTAATTTCTTATGTAATTAGGGTATGCACAGTTAAAGATTATTCGCTTGGATAAGTTATTAAAGAAATTTTACTTATAAAAAATATTAAAAAATTAAATAACTTATACATTACGACTAGTAATACAAATCGGGATTCATTAAAAAAAATCCCTAGAGTTAAAGGGTTGATAGTCCCGATTTTTGGAAGTCTCAAGGTTCAATCAACAATTAAAAATCAGCAAGATTGTTCAATGTCCTTCGAAGAAGCGGGAAAAATACCACGCCTGCCCTTCATTTTTCAATATTTGAAACAAGTATAGTTTAGTAAAGTAAGTCCAATCAAGAAACAAATATTTGAAGCAATAAAGAATTATAAAATTAAAAAATAATATGACGCAAAAAATTGGGACTCGCCCATTTATTCCGAGTTATGGGCCTCTTAACTTTTCATGGAAAAGTATGATTGTTCATCATATCGTCATCATATCTTTAAGGATATACTAAAATTTTTATAGAAATGCTCAACCTATTAGGAGCCGATAGTATTTATTCGTATATGTTCGATGAAATTTTTATTTCTCTATCACACCATCATTTGTTTTTTTTTTGGTTGGAAATATTTCACTAAACTAGATTTACACATATGTTGAACTGTATATAAGTTCACTAAATATATGACTGTTTTGTATTCTGAATAAAAATCACTTGACTATATATACTAAAAATTAATAAAATATCAAAATAATAAAATATTTTCAATTTCAAATTCGGTATTAGTCAATCCAGAAAATTCCCGCTTTTCCGGGATTCGTAACTTTCTGTTTAGCATCTTAGTCTTTACACTTTGAGAAAAAATCAATAGGTGACTGAAGTGTGGTGCATTCAATATTTTATATTCTTGCTAATGTTCAATTAAAAATAATTTTCCCAAACTGAAAAAATATTCAATTTATTCTATTCTATTAATATTTGCTGTTGAGTAGTACCACAAAAACTAACTGTTGAGGCATTTATTTTGAGTGTAATCTTTATTTAATTTTATGCCTTTAAGTCTTTTATGTTTCTGAAATTATCTATCAGTAGAAATAAAATTGATTATAAGTCTTAAAAAAAATCTAGTGTTGACTTGAGTTTCTCACAAAATCAACAATAAGCCCTTCATATTTGCTTTGATGACCTACCTACCAATGAAATAGATGCATATTTTTTATTTTGAAACTGGCAGAATCTAAACAATGACAGACATAAAATGATATAAACCTTTTGTGCATTTGATGCACTAGATAAACTTTAACATAAAAATGTCGCAAAAACTCATTCACATACAACATACAAGATCTTAAATTTTGCATACAACAAAGAAAAAAAAAAACGAAAAAAGAAAAAAATATAAAAATATAAAAATGAAAAATTACAAAACAAAAGATATTGAAAATAAAACCTCAATGACATGTGTGAAGTATTGATGAAAGTCTTAAACATTACATGGAAGTGATAGCGTCACTACAAAACAAGAAAAATATTTTGAACATTTACAATACGGTGAATGTAAGTCAATTTAAGATTGATAAATCGAAGTAGGAAATATTCTGATTGTAAAACAAAAGCTTAAGAAATTTCTGCAGTTTGTCAATTCACTAGAGAATATTAAAGTTATCAGAATTTTTTCAAGCTTTGTTTATTTGGATTTTTTTTTATAATTTAGGGATATAAAAATAAAAAATTGTGTAAATGTATAAAAAATCAACAATTCGCTTTAATATGTAATTTCATTACAAAAAAAAAGAAACAAAGAATACAAAGAAATTTAAGAAAAAAAGAAAGGGTTTTAGCTGCTCCAGAGACAATAAGGCAGACCATAAATTTTAAACTTAAAACCCTTAATTATGAAAGGTAATTCATATGATTGGCAACGACTGTTAAGTCCTTGACCAGAACTATCAGGCAGAAATAATAATTTTTTAACGATATTTATTTTTTATATACGCAAGGTGTGCTAATTAAAATCATCATGACACCTCTCTCCCTAAATACTGTAAGTTGCATATTCAAAAATTAATCAGACTTAACGGGTGGAAGATACGGAATTATTTCCGTTGTTTCGATTAAATGTCCCACTGTGCCTTTTTATGCATAAAAACTGTTTAACAAAAATGGCAAAGTTTCGATAACAAAAAGTAAAAATTTTTGCTTTGTTTCTATATAAAAAGTATAAAAAATTTTAATTAGTTAACATACAGAAATCAAAAGAGAATTCCATTAAAAATTTAAAAAAGTTGTCAATCTTTTAATTTTCTTCAAAAAATAGATTTTGATTCATATCGCTTTCAAATTAAGACACAGAGTTGAATAAGAAGACTTTGCAGATTTTTAACCGCAGACGTCTGTAAGGTTCTGATAAAATTTTACACATTCATTATGTAACAGAATTGACAGTAAAAAATATAAATATAAAATACTCAATTTAAGTAATAATGTGGATGTCAGTATTTGAATATCAGCACTTGTAAGTGCATGAGTGCTGGAGCTCATTGTTATAACGAAAATGAAGCACAATATTGTCAATAGTAATTACAAACGTTTTTCTACATAACCCAGTAAAAAATAATGTATGTCATTCTTAGCGAACGGCATCTTATTTACATCCAAAAATGCTAATACACCTTTTCTAGATTTTGTAAGTTATTTTTAAAATAGTTTTTCAAATAACATGTTGAACTACTTCCTAGATTTACATTTTTCCGTGCATGACTACAAGAATTTTAAATAAAACTAAAGTTCAGATCTTTCATAGCAACCCAAAATGAACAAAAGTTCAACATGAAGTTGGCGATCTCGTTTTAAAGTGACAAAACATTATTATTATTAATGAATCGAAATTGATTTTGGATTAAACCCATATGTTTTAACGTCTAAAATGCTTTTTTTAAAAAGAAAAATTATTTTACAAATCTATGCGGACGTTTTCCAAAGAAAAGAAGAAAAATTAGACGCCAGCAGAATGCAATGCTGCATTTTCTGGTTCGCTACATTCTTCATCGAGGTTCCAAGTGAAAATAAAATTTTTTGAAAGGCAAAAATCCGAAACACATAAAATCGTTTCCTATTAAATCTATAAACGAATTAAAAGACGCATTTAAGGATTTGTTTTGTTTTACAATTTTATTTTAGAGTTCTTCTATAAGAACTATTGTAGAAAGTCGCGGATAAAAATAAGGCCTTTGTGACAGTATAATACAATTTTAATGGCAGTCATAAGAAACAGGTTGTCATAAACTACCCCAAGTTTCGTAAATATTATTTCGGGTGTAGTACAAAAAGTACCAATTTATTTAATTAATTTAGTAACGTGCTTATCGAAAAAATGAATTTTTTAATATGAATGTAGGTTTCTAAAGAATTTTTTTCTTATTTTTTTTCTTAATGGTAAAATTTTAATTCATTTGTTAAATAGAACGTATGATAAGAACTCGAATTAAAAATCGTTAACCTCTAAATTAAGAGATGCTCTAAAGTTAGCAATAAATATATATTCTAAAAACTACGTAAAATGTAACGCAATTTAATTACTTAAAAATAAATTCTCATCATAGAAAGTTTTTAGCATTTAGAAATCCATTTAAAAGTAGTACAAGTTTGTTAAAAACGAACAACATGCCTTCAATGACAGGCCAATGTAAAATTCATAGGTTTTTCACCCGAATTTGCACCGCTTCGTTAGTATAGATGTGGCGTTTTCATTACATTTTTTTCCTCACTTTTTTTACTGGGAAATAAAACTCATTCAAGAATTTAGGATTAAAAAATAAATGAAAAAATTCTGGTCTTTTATTCATTTCCACACATATGTTTTGCCCTAAATAGATTTTTATGAAACAGCATGAATGAAATGAAAGCCAGTAGCAACGCACAATAGAAAAAAGTTTTCGCTTTTAAACCCTTCATAAAAAAAAGTGGAAAAAGGGTAAATATAACTTTGTCATTCCGTGTGTAATTTCTACAATATCCATTTCTGACCCCGTAGAGTATATGTATATATTTTGACTTCTTATGCATAGCGAAGTCGATTGAGCGCCTTTCCGTCCGTGTTAGTGTTGTTAGTATGATATAAAAAAATATCGATCAATCAGATATAGTGTCGGAAAAGGTGCTGTTGGAAATCAGCATGATCGGTCCAAGTCCTTCTAGGCAGCAGGCAAAACACCACGCCTATCTCTAACTTTTTCATATCATTTCGGATAAAAAAGTAACTCCAATCAAAAATAAAATAAATACATGGGTCGATAGAGAATTAAAAAAAAATCAAGTGAAAAAATTGGCGCTCACCCATATTTTCGGAGTTAAGTGGTTCTGAAATTTAAAAATTTTTTGAGATATCATTATGGGTATCATTTCAAGCTTTTGCAGAGATTTTTAAGGAAATACTAAAATTTTTAAAAAATGCTTAACCCATTAACCCAAATTTTTTATTTTTATAATTCTCTGTCACCTCAATATTTGCTTTTTGGATTAGAGGTACTTCACTCAATTAGATTTACACAGATGGTGAAGGGAATATAAGATTCGGCATAGCCAAATATAGCACTCTTAGTTTTTGGTATTTAAATTCAATATGAAAGGAATCCTTTTAAAAATCCAAAAAAAGCTGGTATTTATAAAAGATTAACTTTGAAAACAAAGCGAACAAAAAAATGTAAACATTATTTAAGGTTGTATGAAAAAGTGAAACTATTTAATACCACTTTAGTAAGATTTTAATTCGGCAACAAAATTTTTTATTAAAACTCATTCTGAAGCGTTTGAAAAGAATAATGTTAGCACTCAAATTTCGAAAACATTTAGCTTGTTGCTAATATAAGCTCAGTAGTTCCGAAAAAGAAACGATATGTTAATAAAGATACTTGGTATATATGATTTTACAAACTAGGAAATCGTGAGTTCGTGCCTTTAGAGCAGGCATCGATCATATGTAGTGCCGAAAGAGGTGTTATTAGAAATCAGCAAGATTTGTCCATGTCCTTCGAGGCAACACTCCAAATTTTTAAAAAGATGTAAATGCAATATCCGTTAAGTTTTCAACAATATTTAAATTTATAAATAAATATCTTCTAAGATTTATATAAAGGGCCGAAAATTTCTCCAATATCGTCAACAGGTGAGTTAAAAAAATGTGCAAATAATTATAATTTTCAAAGGTATTATTTACTTCGTAGTGGCTAAGTATGGAACATAGATAGCAAGAAATTGGAATGTAAAGTGGTTAGCAAGAAATCGCGAGAAAGTGGGAATGCGTAGCGCTAAGGCAAAAGTTAATGTTACAAATAATGAAATGTATTATATGTTTTCTTATTCCTTTTTTCTGAATAAAGGCAAATATACGAATGTCTATTTTATTCCATTCACAATAATATTTTTTATCGACTAGAGAATTATTTTTCAAAATAGTTGTGAGCACCGTACTTATTCAGTCTTTTTAATAGAAATTCAAATATTAACCACAATTGGCTTAATTCGGTTGTCATAACAAATTTATTTTTAGAACAAAAAGCTAAATTTTCATTTAATTCTCAAATTCAATAGAATAACAGATTTCAATTTTTTTGTTAGCTGCATGATTTTTTATTTGAACTGATGAAACATAATCTTCCTGCCATTAATATACACAGAGAAAATAGATTCGTTATGATAACCGAATTTGTTTCCAATCGAATTTTGTCGGTTATGAGCATTATCTGAAGTTCGGTTAACATAACTAAATTAATGAGGTACTCCGAACTGTTTTAAAAAATTATTCGAGAAGGAGAACTAATACCAATATAAAATATTATTGTGAATTAAAACAAAAAAATGTTTTCGATTTAAAATTTATTTAAAAATTAGTTTACAAGAATATGAATATTTTTAATAAATTTTATGATACAAAACGTGAACTTTATCCTCACCACTACGATTCCCTATTTCGTCCGGATTTCTTACTTTTCCCTTAAAGCCATCCACTTTCCATTTGAACCGAAAATACGATATGTTTTGATAATCCTAAATAATTCAAACTTTTCAAATATTTTTGTGCATAAAAGTCCTTTTTAATTTATCGTGAACTTACCCTTCAATAAAATTGGCAAATTTTTGCTCCAATAATATTTTTTATATTAAAACTAAAATATTTTTTAACTTTAAAAGTATAAATTTTATTTTTATTATGTATGTCAAAACTATTTTGATTTTCAGTGATACGGTTGATTTTATGATTCTAACTACCAACATTCAGGTATTAGAAGAAATTTGTTGAACAAGTTTAGTTCCTTCACCCAATTAACAGAATATATTTTAGTGAAGACACAAATCCGTCAGGTAAACTTTGTTAACAGTAAATGCAACCAACTTTTAATATCCAATATCGCTTGTTAGTTTTTAATATGAAAAATCTGTCAAGAGTATATTTTATATATAATTATAATTAAATAATGATATTAATAGTTAAATTTTAAATATACTAACCGATTTTTTACCAATCCTTTTTCTGCGTGTACCTGCCATGAAGAACTAGCATATTCCTATTTATGAACATATAAATATTTACACATTTACACGCACATGTGAGGATGAAAATTATACTATATAATTCATTTTTATATATGGCTACCAACATAATCATCTTCTCAACATTTATAGTAATATTTGACCATAAAGGAATTACATTGAAGTGAAAGGCTTAAATAACAAATATTTGATCTAATATACATATCTACAGAGAAAAAAAAACAAATTGTATAGATTTAAGCACGCTACCTGCAACACTAGGTTGCTTGGTAATTGTTTGACCAAATAATTTAAAAATAATTCTGTTCCATATTTAATAATAAAAAAAGAACCTAAAATAATGCTATTAGTAAGTTCTCTTATTCTTTACTTTACTTCTTGATGGAGCACATCAAACGCAATTTTGTTTACTAGTTACTAAGCTTTATATTGCAGGTGTTATGACCACTATTGAGAAACCTGTACTTTTGCCTAATACAAAATTAGCACTAACACAAAATTGTTCTTTAAAAATTACCTGTTACGGAAATTGAAATGCTCACAATGTGATTGAGATGTCCATACTTATTCTTCCACTTCTGTTGTTTTTTAGTTTAAATGTGCACTATGATAACAAAGCTAGCTGAAAGCCAAGGTTACTCCAGCCCATTTTTGGATCAACCACGCATGCTGGAAAATATATTATTAAAAAAAAACCTGAAGGATCTTCATGTATAAGTTTTCTAAGACCACAGCCCTATTCAAGTATATAAATAAGTAAATCAGTAAATGTAAAGTGAAGAAATATATGTTCTAACACTGTGAGTGAAATAATCTAAAATTTTTCACCGTAAAAATCAAAACGTCTGTTTGATATCTAAATCAAAAGCTTTTATTAATAACATATTAAGGCTTACTGTCTTGAAATATTATTAAGGTGGGTTAGTTGTGTGACTTATTGAGTGATTTATTATAAACTCATGTTGGTATGCAGAGTTGCAGAAAAAATTACTTAAAATATGAGTAAAAATTAAAAAAAAAAAAAAAAGTACACAAATATAAATAATGCAAAAAACGTTTGATGAAAAAACCAAATAAAAATTTACTGACGAAACTCAAGCATAAATAATAAACATGCAAGTCCAACCTCGATTACAAATTATTGTTTCTTATATATTTGGAGCCCAAACCCATAGTAAACCATGCTATATTATAATATACAGTGCCTAAAAATGGCCATGTAACGCTGGGTAGCATAAGCTAGTTAATAATTATTTCCTTTCAAAGCAATTATTATATACTTGCTCAAGTAGCTTAGCTTAAGACCTCTTTAAATATTTACTTTGCTTAGCACTATATTTTGTAATAATTTTATAGCCTCCATAAAAAAATGAAAATCTAAGAAATGTTGTTTTTGGTGGTTTTGAAAAGACAGCAATCAAAACTTTTAAATTTAAGAAAATTATAAAAAAAAATGGTTGAAAATAACACGTAGCATTTGCAATCACGCTTCATTCTGATTGTGTTCATAGCAAGTTCCTTTTAAAAAAATATAATCAAAACAAACAATTTTATTGTGGCGAATATTCGAATAAATAAATAATATAATAAGTGAGAAGACAATTACATCTAAAACTAATAATACACACACATTGAAAAATACTTGAATTTCGTAAGGATGAACGATGGAGAGGGTTAACAGTATCCCTTGTTCAAAATATTACTTCTAGGTTGAAAAACCCTGTTGAAAACACCCTGTTAAAAAAAGAACGTTGGTTCCTCAGTAGCCTCAGTAGAAGATGGGATAAACTGTATATCGAATAACAAAAAAGTCGAACATTTTTGAGCAAAAGCCAGCCACTGGCATTGAAAAGGCTCCAATGTTTCAATATTTTTATCACAATCTTTATCTACAATCGCATTTTCCGTTGTAGTTATATTACTAGCTGCGAGGGACCCATCACAACATCCATCATCCTGCTCAGTTCGAAAGAACCGAATTGTGTAGATGTCGCCAGACTCTCAGCTTAGTTCTTGTGACCCTGAATGGCTTCGCCTTTACTAAGTTGATTTCTTGCAGATCTCTGGCTTTAACTGCCAGTTATTCCAATGTTATCTGGCTCTCAAATTATGTGATGTCTTCCATGGACCCAGAGATAAGTAATCACCAAATTGGAGTCAAGTTTTGGCACTCAGTGATCGCGAGAACTTCTGTTTGAAAATTATTGTTTTGTTTAAGACGTCAGAAGTGGTACAATTTGCTTTTTGATTTTGCTATAAAGAGTCGCAGTACTGTTTTGCCCCCTAGCTTCATATCGTATTTATATCAAAAAGTTCAGATAGGGATCTGCTTCAGTGCTTCAGTATCTATCTGATGTTAGCGTTTTGCAAAAAACTGTTACTTTTTTTTCAAAGTTTCGGTCGAATTATTACACTTTAAAGCTTCAATCATATTTTGACGATCTGTGATTCTAGTTAATCTATTCTCTCATCAACTCTAAGCGCCACTCTGTGAAGACCGCCTCGTAGTTAATCTAACTTTATGTTGGTTGGGCATAAAGAATTGTCAAGACGGTGTGATTGCTATTGCATCTGATGTTTCGATACAACACTACTTTAATGCAAACTTTTTTAAAATATTCAATTAAAATATTTTATTTAAAAATTTTCTAAAGAAATCTATACGAATTCATTCTCATTTTATAGATTACTTAAACGTTTAATGGTTTACTTCTCATTTCTAATTTTCTAGCTGATGCGAAAACATGAAAAATTAGTTGAAGCCAATTTGTCATGTTTTAAAAAAGCCCGCCCACACACACACGCACAACATTCTCTGATGCACATTTTCCCTAACTTCCTCATGCACTCGATAACGCGTACGATAAAAATAATATTTAGTATCCGTCTATAGGCCAAACGTAAAGGGGTGTCCATTTTATTATAGAAATATTTTTCAATATTTTTAACATAAGTATTAAAACAGAATCAAAAGAATTGGCGAACGTTTTGTTGGTAGCATTATCAAGAAAAAGTAAAGTCGTCTTTAATCTTGTGGCATGAGTTTTGATTATTTAAGGTTATGCGTTCGTTCAATATATTCTAATTTATCATACTTAAGTTTCTCTGTTAAATCTGTGTGTTGTTTTATGGCCTTCATAATGCCTCTAGTCATAATCTAATGTTATACACGTGTACCAATGCACAGAAGTGAGTTCAAATTTCTTCAGTCAGATCACGCTAATTATCTGTTAAGGAGTGATGAAGTGTAATGCTGTTAGATAAATATTTCTTTTGTTTGAAGCAATGACCGTAGTCGTGTTAAATTGTTATTGTTTGCGCAAAAAGGAAAATATACAAAAAAAAAAAAACTGATGAGACTATATGGGAAATTTGATGTGATTTGTCAAAAAGGAAACCCAGAAACAAGGCTTTATTTACTAAAATGTGTCTCTTATTCGATTACGAATGTGAAAAATTTAATCAATATTTTGGACAAACAAAATTATAAATATTTCTACATTAAAAAATTAAAGCTTTAATTTATTTGGCTCCAGACAGCGCGCCGGTTAAATTGCCGCTACTGTACAGCTACAGAAAATAAAACGTCGGTTAGTTAAGACATCGACGATATGCATTTCCAACTTAACATCAGCGTGACTATCGTGTTCTCGAACAACTTCAAATATCTTCTGGTCATCATCGACCAAATTCAAAAGGCATAACTGGATTAAAGCTATTATCAGAGTCTAATATTTAATTGCAAATGAATTATGGAAAACATTTTTGAACTTTTCAAATACTTATAGAGAAATATCCTACTCAATATAAAAGTTAAGATATCACATTTATTATAATACTAACAGTGCCCAAAAATAAAAAGTGACGACAACGGTTTTAGTACCATTATACCGGTAAAATTGCGTGCTTTTACATTTGTATCTCTAGCTTCTCTACGAAATATTTTTTTTTAAAAAAGCATTCTATAGTTGAACCAAGGCTCTAAGGGATCTTCTTTCAAAATTTGATTCAAATCCATCTAACAGCTTTTACATGATGCGAACATAGACAGACAGGGCTCATGTAGACAATGTATTTTATTACCCTGTCTCTGATATATGCGAAGGATCTTTACCTTCCCCAATGGTGTAAATTATCTCCAACCTTATTGAATTATAAGCCTTATTCGAAGGCTGGAACTTGGAAGTTAAACATAAAGCCTGTGCTAAAGTTTTTATGAGTTGCGATACTGTATAAACATTTGAATACAATAATTTTATTGACTTTACATTATTAAAAAATTTAAATATCACAAATTTTCAAAATCCGTTTGGGATGTCAACCTTTAACTATGAATACACTTCTTGTACGATTGGGTAGAACTATTTCAAAATAAATTATTCTCTTGTAATTTTGTTTTTGTATTATTGACCTCTTTTTTTGAGCACTTTCTTATTTAATATCAAGCAGTTAAATATAAAAAATAAGAAATTTATAAATCTTTTTTTTTATTTTTTGTAAAGAGAAGTTGAAGATAAGACAGGTGGGAAAAGGAGAAATTGCTTTATTTTTAATTCAACACTGCCCCCTTAAATTATTGGTTAGGCTCTTGATTATGAAGAAAATAGCCATTTTATAGTTATTTTACTTCACTGGCGAGTGTGCTATAGGAGGCTGCATTTTGTAATGTTAATTCTGAATATGTATAGCCACAACCAGATTTGTAGTCAACGTGCTTACCACCATGACTACAACAGCCTCAAATTTTTTTAATTTTTTTTTAAATAAATATAAAAAAGTTTGAAATACTTCTTTTGTTTGACTATTGTACAAAACATCATGATGATGATTATTTTTTAAATAAAACGGAAACCGATAACTTATCTTCAATATCTGCAGCAGCTTAGCATCACTAAAATATGTGAATTTTAAAACTCTTATATTAAGAAGAAAACAAAGGACTAGATTTTTGGTAAATTGTTCTATTTTCTTATCATATTTTACACATCAAAGTGAATGAAATGAATAAAAAAAATAGGAAACCATACAATTACGGGAAGTTCATAACACAAGTTCAGGCAAACGCTCAAAGAAAAAGATAACTGATAAGCAAAACAGCCTAATGACAAAGTGAAAAGACTCATACAATTCACTTTTATGTGTCAATTGTAGACAAAGAAATTACTACTCCTACGGATAACAAAATCAAAAAATGATTTACTAAAATAAAACACCCTCCAAATTTGCGAGAAAAAAACTCAATGATGCAAAAGCAATCCCATTAACAGTATAATATCAATGATGAGAAAATTGCGTGTTTTTCTATCGTGCCCTGAATTTTTTGATGGAAATTTTAAGAAGATTTAAGTTGACCGGATGTTACATAGTTAGCGAGAATGTGTGTGAGTGTGTTTCGTTTATGTTTAAACTTCTGCATGTTTTATTGCCTCGATGAGTTTTATTCCTTGCATTTTCATTTCATCCATTTAGTTTCAGAGAATAAAAAGTTGTAGCTCAATTATGAACAGTGTATCTGAAAAATATTGTAATTTTAATTGTAATAAAAAATTATTCTAATGAACAGCCTTTCAGAAGAAGTACAAAAGAAGTGTAGGCACGCAATTAATCGTCTTAATGATTCTAAAGATCCAAAGATTTCGTTACCATAAATAAAAAATTATAAGTAAAATTAAATTATGAACATTAAATATTAGTTCAACTTTTTTCATTGTCGTTATTTCAAACAAAGCCGATGAAATTTTAAATGGTAATGAAAAATGTCAAGTCTGATTGATATCTAAAAAATATTTAAAATAAGATAGAAAAATTTTAATAATTTGTTTATGACATTAACTGAAGAGCTGGCTCTTAAATCTTGAATTTCCGGGAGAGAAGTTAACATCAGCTACTCCAAAATAAATGAGTAAAAAAAGGTTACCACTAAATAACTTTAATTTGGCTTCTCATAAACACATATTGTTACAAAAGACCATATTATGATTTTTGTAATTCTTAAACATTCTGGTTTCGCAAGATCAATATGAAAATTTATAATTTAGCATATTTTTTTAAGTTAATCAACGTTAATGTACTTGACGTTTTTTAAAACTTAAAAATGAAATGGATTATTGCGGGAAATCATATCCACATGTCCATATCGCTACAGTTCAAATAGCTTATCAGTGGATTCTTCCAAAATTTTATATTGAAAATTTTAGATTCTTATATCTCAAGCCAAATTGATTAAATTGGAACTTAAGTAGATCCACAAACTTAAAAAACAAAGAAAAAAAAAAAATCAAAAACCTTTTGCACAAAAACATAGTAACCATTAAGTAACAATTTGTTTCTTTACTTTTCTTATAATTAAGATTTTAATTTAAAAAGATTTGTTCTTAATTAAATATTCCATAAGGTCACTTTTATTATTCTTCACGAATTGTTTCGTGACCATTTTTTAATCACAACAATCTATCAACATCAACCATTCCCATTAATATCCTCTGTCAAATGCAGTAACATTTTGTCTTACAGAAGGACACAATATCTGTTCTTATAATCTCTCTAGTCTTCTCTTCTCTTATTTCCCAAGCGTGAATTATATAACTATTTGCTTAAATTACAGCTTATCTTTCATCAAGTATATCGAAAACTTCACAAAATCTATTGGCTCAGGGGAAGTCTATGGTTTCATTATAAAGTCACAGTAGACTTGCGTCACGTGATAATTAGTTCAACTATGCATCAATCATTAATTCCTAATGGAGTGATACACAAAATAACGCATGGCAATAAAACAATAAATGTAACTTAATTCCTATTTTATTTTAGGGTGCAATATTTTAGAATATATTTGTTAAATCCATTTTAGTTATGCTTAACAAATTTTCTTGCAGTTTATTTTTAAGTAAACGCAGTTTGCACTTAAATACTTACCTTGAAAGTCAAAAGCATTAATTGGGTTTTTTGAAATGTATAATCTTATTATACATTTCGACTTCGTGTCGAGTTTTTAAAAACACTTTTTGAAAAACTTTGTTAAATTGCTCCTGCTTAGAAATATATGCGATTTCTTCCTCGCCCTTTTAGTGTTTTAATATTCATTTTCTCTCTTTTTTTTCTTAGTTTATATCCTTCTGACTTCTATCTTTATTTCGGCTGTTGTTATCGAGGCACCACAAAAGGTGATCACAAAAGAGCTTATCTTGCATAGGTCTGGCGCAATACAATTTGGAAACTGTGATACGTTACTAAAGACGGCAAAATTTAATTAAATCATACGGAGGTATTTGATCCCTCGTGAACGGAACTAAAAATGATTCACAGCAATGAGTCTGATGATACTCTATCTTAATATTTAAAACAATATAAAATGATTTGTTTATAAAAATGATTTGACTGCAGCAGGTTTACTTTAGAGTTAAGTTTAGTTTATTTTAATGAAGCGGTAACTTAATATACATACTATTATCAGCGAAAATTAAAATGTAGCAGAACAGCAAAAAAGTAAAACAAAAGTGTAAACAAGTAAATGAAACTGCAGCAGGCTTTCTTAATTTCAATTTTAAGCAGAATAACTCATTTTTAAGTTTAAGTGGATACTATACAAAAAAAAAAATAAAATAATAATAAAAGTTACTGAAGTGAATACAAATTCTGGCCACATAAAATTACACATTTACACAGAACAATAAAAATGTTAATTCTTCTCCTCTGCCAGCAACTATAAAAATAATTTTAAAAATAAATAATATAAAACTATGGGCTGGCAAAAGAAATGAAGTTCAAAATAAAATAAAGTAATAAGCAAATTAAATTTTAAAAGAAATTATACAGTGTAATTTGAATAATGCCGCAATAACGTAGAATGCATAAAAATATTTTATTCCACATAAGCTAACGTATTCCAATGTATAGTAATTAATTTTTTTAATCATATATTTAAATACGCTAAAGAAAATTTTAGTTGAATGCATTACATAAATATTTTCATGTTACTCAAATCGACAAAACGAAATGCGGATAAAACGAAATGCTTTTCCGTTATCCTGTTTAACAAGCTTTTGATAATAAATTCTGTTTGAATACCTAAAGGATCATGTTGCACCCACTTTTTGACATTTTGATTAGTAACTTTGGAAAAAAAAAATAAAAAGATTGTCGTTTGAATTTAAAATTTATTTTGAAATTTAGTCATTAACTCGCGCAACTATTTGACGACTTTATTGTTTTCAGCAATGAGGCTCATTTTTGTATAATAAGTTTGTTAATAAACGAAATTGCCAAAAACAATTCACAACAAACGTAAGAGGTTTCATTACATCCAGAAAATTGTACCGTTTAGTGCGGTTTACACGCTGGTAGAATTATTGAAAAAAAAAGGAGCCGAGGCTCGAGTTACAGCCAATGGGGATCATTACCGCACAATAATCACTGACTTTTTTTTTGGAAAATTAGGTTGAAATTGATTCGGGTGGGATGTTTCTTCAAATGCAACTCGTTACGTGACCCAAAACAACTGCAAGCTTCGACTTATTTTAAGAAATTTGAAATTATTTTTAGTAACTGCCATCCCTCAATAAGCGCGTGAGACGCAAAGCAATGTAATTCACAGCATTAGCGCTATAATGTCGTCCCCAAATAAGAGCGTCAAGTTTGTGTCTTGAACAGTATTGTTAACTCTTTTTATTTTATTATTATTATTATTATTATTATTATTTTTTGTGATATTTTCCACAAATTTATCGGGATTAAAAAAAAAACCCTTATTAACCGTTACGCTAGAATTTTGTTATGCAGCCCCGCCGAGCCAGAATATAAACGTTAACTTTGCCCAACATATTTTGTGCAATCGCGATGGTAGACGAGTTTGCTTGTTGTTAAAAATAATATCACGAGTCCTATCAACAGCTAAGATATTTAACGAAACTATATAGTAAAATAAGAAAATCAGAAGAAAATATGAAAACTGTTAGTAATCGCGGCAGATGAGTTGAGGAAGCATGTAATTTAGACCAGCAGACGGAAATAAAAGGGTACTTGTAAAAAAAAAGAAAGACAGCTATGTAGACTGCTGGTTGAAAATTTTAATTTAACTATTAATACTCATAAGAGGAACGGCTGCCAGAGAACCTCTCGCCATATGGCGTTGGCTACAAAGTTTATATTAAGAAGGGCAGTTGGTTTCATCGTCATAGATAGTTTTCGTTTTGTTCCACACTGTTTACTTTTTAATTATACTTTTATGCACTGTAAAATATTTCTAAAAAAAAGAAGCATTTAAATATTTAATGACTAAGTAGCTACCAAACCCCTGTATACGATTGGCTACTCCTTCCTCACCGCACATGTAAAAATGCAAAAATTTAATTTATGCTTTGTGTGTGTTCTTAAATTTAATATTCTTTAAATGCTGTAAAACTTTTACGAGCGTTGTCTAACAAACACTTTAATAAACTTCTTCAATAATTTAATGTTGAAAATAAAGAAAATATAAACTTTTATTTGTAAAATTATTTTGGGAATTTTTATTATATTATTTATTATATTATGCTAATATATAATATAACATTTTCAAATAAAAATGCAATTTATTTGTTGGTTTGGAATAGCAGGTATCTATACGTATTTCGCCGGTTACTAAAGCCAGCTCGTCAGGAAACCTTTATGAGAGTTATTTTAGAAGCTAATACAGAAATGTTAAGGCTTTAACAAAAATTAACAACAAACAAACCACGTAGAAAATGGGTATACCTAAGTTTGCCATTCCGTTTAAGCGTTGAGCTGAAAGAATGCATACTACGTTCAGTATACAAGCCAACATCAAATGACATATGTAATCTAAAGTTTATCAACCATGCTACAAAAATCATTAAATTTTGCCTTTGCAAATTTGATTTCTACTCGTACACGGACAGACAGACATCATTTAATCGACGTCTTGCCTCAAATAGCTTCTGTTTTAATTATAAAAAAAATTTCTGATGATTAAAGAATATCTATCTAACGAATAACCCTGTCTGAGGCATTTATTTTAACTAGAATAAAGATTAAGGAATAACAGGTAGAGCTTTCAAAATATAATAAAAAATATTTTTAGAAAGACAAACCTGTCGATATTAGTAACCTGGGTAGGGAATGGCAGCAATTTTGTCAGACGCAGAATAGCTGAAATCGAAAACTTTTAATACTTGGCTAAGTATAGGGTTTGGTTTACCGGAAAAACATTTTTTGAGTAATGAAACCAATATAAAACTAAGACTTTTCGGAAGTGGTTCTACAAATTGTGCGCACAAAGGAAATGTTTAAAATCACTGTAAATATAGTAAATATGAAGTATTACTTAGAAAAAAATTATAATCATTAATTAATATGAAAGTGGACTTTAAAATAGCGTTCATGGCTTCTTTTGTGTGTTTTTTTTTTTGCACAAACCATATTTGCAATAAATACTTTTCGAATTAAAGGATCAATCAAAGTTGTTTTTCATGAGTTTATATCTGTTTTTTATGCGAGTTTAATAATATTAAAAAAATTATTACTTTTAAAATGACTTACAATTTCCAGCACCATTTTGCCTTAAGAATGAGATTTTATAATTTACAATTTGTTTGATTTGTTTAAATATCAATCAAGGTATATACTTTTATTTTCATTTACAGCCAAGAAGTTTTTAAACCTTAATCGAAACCTTCAATATTTTTATTGCTTCATTTACTTTTATGAAAAAAATATTTTCTATTTATAGACATGCAAGAAACGAAATTAATCTTTCACCCAAAATTGATGGGTTTTGTAAAATATTGAGGCTTATTAAATTTTAGTTGAACAAATCTATTAATTACAAAATCATTTTTAAATTTCCATAAATAAAGCATAAACATGATATTTTATTATAAAAATTAAATCATTATAAAAATTAAACTATTGATAACGTAATTAAAATGCTTTTAAATCCTACGACTTAATCTTTTAAACTCAAGAACTATTTTATTTAAATCTCACGAATTATTTCTTTGCCCTTGCTTTTCATACTCTTTCAAGATGCCGTCAAGATGCAGCAAGAACTCTAAAAGCACATCGAATGTCGAAACACATGCTGAGTAATTATTTAAGTGATTTTCATTTAAAATCATTTGAGTGTGTAAACAGGGCGGCGGCAGGCACACTATTGGGTAAAGCTTTAACTCTACGTGGATAAGTAAACATTAGTTACTCCAGCTGCCCTTGGCTGCAGTTAGTAGTTAATTGAGTCAAAGCGCACATTATTGTGTGTCGATTCATGTTAAATCAATTAGTAATCAAGTAAAAGAAAATCGAGTTAAATTAAAAGACAATAAATACTTGATCTGGTAAAAAAAAAACATTAAATTAAATTTTTAAGAAATATTAAGTCGATTTTTATAGAGAAACTTGCTATAAAATTTATTTAAATAAAAAACTATAATGAAGTGGTTAGATAAGAGATTATAAGTTTCACTTGGTGGTTAAACAATGTTTATTGTTCTACGTAAAACTATTTAAAACCTGAGAGAAACTTTGTCTTAATAAATATTCTTCTTTAGAGTTTCTTTCTATTATTCGTTTAAAGAAATAAAAAACCTCACCTTGTTATCCAAATTAGTCGTACTTAAATATTTCAATGACATTCTTCATTAAATTATTTAATAGTTTTTAAGTGTTTTCCCATTAATTTTGTTTTTAAGCAGAATTGAAGAATTTATAGAAATTTATAAGAATTAAAAAATCTTTATATTATTTTTGACTTATTTTTTAATTTAATGTAATCGTAAGGAAAAAAAATAGTAAGAATAAAAAATTTATAATACATATGCAAGTGTCAAGAGCCAGCCTTTTTTCACTAAATAGAAAAAAGTTTTTATATCTGTTACAGACCTGCTGCACTTGCTCGCTTTTTGTTGATTGCAGTAGACGCTTAAGGCTTCTTTGGTATCATTGTTAAATTTTGCAATACAAAATTTTATTTTTATTTTTTTCAACAAGTTTGATTTTGAAAAACACAGAATCCTCTTAGAATAATGTTTCCAAGCAAAATTACTTTATATCCGCGGTTTTTTTAACGCCGATTTAATTTAGAAATGTGTCAACTATCAAATGAGCTGTCATATTGCACTTAATTTTTGACAATTATCATCATGAAAATACGCTATCAAATAATCCAGATTTTCTTTGGAAACTAGTCATTAATTAACGCGAATTATAGACCGAATCGTGATTTTTATAGCAAATATTATCAATCAATCATCTGAGTAAACCAGTCGTCGAATGACCGATAGATTTCATATCAAACCCTTTTTGGTAATTACGATATTACATCAATACGCCGTAAAGAGAAGAACCTAGTTTATCAATTAGTCATCGATCATAGGAGTTGGTGTCCTGTTTGCTCACTAGGTAGAATTGTGCAGTTAAAGTTACAAGATCACCATTCGCGTCGTTATTTCATCCATTAGGCTTTAGAGAAGTGTGAAAGAAATCCGCATTCTATAAAAAACTTATGTTTAGCGATGACGCAAATTTATTATGACAGCAACTCATTAATATGGAGTGAAACTAGACCCCGACAGACTACACTAAGTCCGGGAAAGTGCACTGTTTCGTGTTTTTTACACAATTTTGGGATCATTGGATGATAATCAAGTATTGTTTGATTAAAAATAGGAATGACTTTTATCTCGGTGACATGTGGTTTTAGCAGAATGGTGCTATGTGTCATAAGCATCATTTTTTTCGTATTAGAATTGATTTAGAGTAACTGTCAAATGGCTTCAAAGGTCGTGCATTTTGACACGATAATTTCGTCTGCATTCAAACGATTTCACTGTTCTGTGTTGTTAAACCAGCAAAAATTTATTCCTTGGAGGCATTTCTGTCATTCGTGATATAAAGTTCACAATGCTCGAAAAGTTTAAAATGAATTTTCATGTTGCCTTAAATCATTTACAGGTTTTTACGCTTGATTAATTATCGCTAAAATTTTCGTGAAACGATGATTGACGATTATACTTTTATAACTAATTATTATAAGATTCGATTTATCATAGTTCAAGAGAAGTTAAGATTATTTTTCATAACACATTCAACGAAATATTTTTAAGATTAAAGCTTTCTTACGGCCAGTCATAAGGACAAGGATGCTCAAGATCAGCGTTGCCAAAATGATGATTTTATCATATTTTTGAACCAAAATATGATTTGATGATTTTTTTTCTTATATTATGATTTCTAATTTATAAAAACTATGATTTTTGTATTTCAAGTGTGTAGTACTTTCATCGTAATTGTACTACATAGTGAAGTTAAGTTTTGTATCAGCTTGTTGTAAACAAAACAAAATTTTTCAAAGCTCAAATCGTCCTGTCAAATATATAGAATGTATGCGGAAATTTTAGACTGTTTTATACAAACAGAATATTTTGGGAATTTTTAGAATATTATTTATTATATTATGCTAATATCCCATAACA
The DNA here is from genome assembly GCA_916610165.2 of Gymnosoma rotundatum. Classification (NCBI taxonomy): domain Eukaryota; kingdom Metazoa; phylum Arthropoda; class Insecta; order Diptera; family Tachinidae; genus Gymnosoma; species Gymnosoma rotundatum. Next base: position 118,670,359 of record OU744337.1, on the reverse strand, counting down.
TTTTTAAATAAAAATGCAATTAATTTGTTGGTTGGAAAATCAGATATCTATACGTATATATGTCGAACGAATATTCTCAACAGTTAGTTTAAACAAAACTAAATAAAGAAATAAATTAGATAACAGCGCTCACGAAGGTATCTTATACGCAAAATATTACTTAGCAATAAGAAACTGTTCCTGCTTTTATTTAAAAATTAACCAAGATATAATTAAAAATATTAAACCCTGTATATATTATAGTAAAAGTTCTTCGTAAAACTTCGTACACTCTTAACAATAATAATTTAAATATATACAATGTATGTTAAGATATGTATTTTATTGATAATTTTTAAATAAAATTTTGTATTGAAAAAATGATGATTTTTTTTCATAAAATATGATTTTTTTCTGCCTATTATGATGATTTTCTTCTCAAATCTTCTGGCAACGCTGCTCAAGATAACTTGGTCTAAAAAGAACATTAGCAGAAATCTAAAATCGGTAAAGTTCAATTTATTTTTAAAATATTTTGTCTTTAGCTAGGATTATGTTTCTAGCCCATTACACATATTACACCGTTACCGTTACACATATACATGTTATATTGAATTCTGCAGGTTTCAGCTAAATTTTGAGAGAAACACTTTTGTGGAACATTAAAATGCCCCGTTTTCATCTTTTGTTTTACAGTTTAAACATGTAAAATGTTTAAATGGACAAAAGTTTATATTTTCGCGAAAATATATGAAGAAAAAAGCAGAACGGAACGCTCATCTTGAACTAAATTATTGCTGTAAGATATCTTCGAGGAAAGTTGTTAATAACCTGGCCCTAAATCAACTCAAGAGCAAAATTTCTTGTAATAATTTACAGTAAATACCACTTGATATTTTCGTTTTTAAACGTTGTCTTAAAAATTGTATTTATTTGTATTTTATATTTTGTTGCATCCAAAATAAAATTCTAGGAAAACAATTGCAATAAATAACAGAAACACCTTGTAAAAAACCGTTCACAAAAGATTCCGTTATAAAAAATATCTTAATAATTTATGCAAATTTATATTTTTCCAACTTCCTTTCGCTGTTTTTTATGCATTTAATTTAAGTCATATTTTTTATTATACTTATATTTTTTTTAAACCAATTTTTTTCCTGTAGCTGCTTAAGCTTTCGAGTACACATTTGGTTAAATTACTCTGTGGCAGAGCTCAAATAATGAATTATGTAATAAATATTGTATTTTCGGTGCAGGGCCCAGGTGAGTTTAAAATTATCTCCTGTTATATGAATTTTATATTACAAATTGTGAAAATGGACATCAGATTATTTCGTTATTAACTTATGAATTTCTGTTGCAACATTAAACTAAAAAAAAATGTATAAACTAAGGTTTGCAGTATCCTAGTTTTATTCTCAATTACATGCGGATAGTTTTTAAATTATTTTTGGCAATTCAAATTGTTTTCAGTTCAGTTTATTAAATTCATCTATTTAAAAAAAGTTTCATGAAAAACTCTAAGATATTCTAGTTACTTGAACGCAATTTTTAACATTTTCTACTATTTTTGAAGTAAAGTAGTTATTCGAGATTAAGCTCTAGGTTTAAATTTTCAATTTTTACTTTCTATATTTTGCTGTCATATTATATAGCAAAAATCGTAGGGAATACAAACTGTAATTTTGTATTAAAATTAAAAAAAAACATTCAGAATAAGATAAATCATGTTTTATACAAAATATGTAAAAAAATCAAAAAATGTTCTTTACAGTTTAACAACACAATACTTTTAGGACAAGCAGCGAAAAAATTTCAACAATAAAAAATATTCGACCAACATAAGCTACAAAAATCTCTTTTGAACTTTTAAGATTTAGACAAATTAAAAACGGGTTTTTATATTTTTTATACTAATTTATCTTGAGTTATTACAACTTTTTCTATGATATTTTTTTTTTTTGCTAGTGGTGGATGAATGGTTGCCAAAAAAAAAAAAAAAATAGGTGGAAATTATTCCTTGTATTAAGCTGATTATCAATAATAAAAAGCAAAGGCTTTTTGTATTAAATATTTTTCTATTATTTGAGAAATTGTCAAATGTCACAGCTGGTACAAATTTGTTGCCACTAACTGTTACACTTGCTTCAAGGGATAAATTTGGAAAAAAAACTAAGTAAGATGAAAGCAAATATATTACTGTTAAAGTCTAAATATTTTTCGAGAATAAAAGAAAAATAAAATAACATAATATGTTAGAAACAGCACATTATTTCAGTTTTCTTGTCTAATTTGACTTATTGTTTGTTTGTTTTTATATTTTTTGTACAAACAGAATAAACAGTGAAAGTTCGTGTTGCTGTCTTAAGAAGTCACATATGTTGTTGACAAAAATTTCTTTTTGTGTCCTTCCTCATCGATAAATTCTTTATCATAAGTTTTTTTCGTCTAGCAATTGCTAGGAATTTTTGATATTTTCTTTCGCTAATAGTATAGCTATTTTTCCATGTTAGCACAGCATCTTTCTGCTTGCAAACTGAATGTGAATGTTTGTTGGCTAGGAAAGTAACACGTAATCTACCAAGAAATATTTCATAATTTATGATTTTTTTAACAGTTTTTTTGGCTACTTTTTTGTTTGAATGTTGATATATGTATATGTGTATGTCTAATATCGTAGAAGTAATATTTTTGATAAATGTTGGCTTAAGCAGTATTTGATTTTAGTAAGAAACCAGCTGTAAATAATATTTTACTTTTCTTTAATAAAAACATATTTGGCATCAAGTTGGAACGTACGTTTTTTTTTTCGCAAAAGTTCAAAGTTTGTTATTGCCATCATTGTCAGGGCGAGAAATTAAAAAAAAAAACAGTATTATCAAACTATCGGTAGGTGAAAAAAACAAGAGGTGTAAACAATTGATACTAAAGCATATTGCAGCTATCAATTTTGAAGATAGGTACACATTTTAATAGGGAATGCTGACCACCAAATATTTAAAGGTTCCGCGAACTGTAGAATTAGGTCTTGAAAAACCTTCTCTGTGCATGTGTTGTTTTAAGATCTCGCAGGACAAAGTTCCTTGAAGGCCCTGTACTTTTACTAGGGGACGTTAAAATCACTGAAGAGGATCGTATGCTTTATTTGTAATTTGGAACTTGCGCGTTGAGTAATTTATTTTATGATAATAGTAAAATAAAACAGGTTGGGGGCCGAAAAGCAAATTTTTATAGCTCAACCGTAAAACATGAGTTCATGTGTAAACGCGACCAAATTCAAGTTTTGCAATTTAAAATTGATACTGTTTTTTTGCTGCGAAGCTGTTGAAATTTTCAATTGCGTTATAACATGAAACAAAAAGTTTTTAAATTAAAGAGAATTTGAAAGTATTTTTTTTTATCATTATAGATATCATTTTTACAGAGAAAATATTTAAAAGAAATGAGACGTTAGTGAACATGGAGGTTTGTTCATAGCAATTAATCAAGGCTGTCCAGGAGAGACCGGAAATTTACGTGAAAAAAGTAAAGAAATGTTATGCTTTTAAATTTCTAAAGCTACCACGACTAAATCTGCATTTTGATCAAATAGTTTCGGCGACAAAAATAGAATTTTATATTTTGTTAAATATTGATGTCTACATACAAGTACGTAATCAACCTTTTAATATTTACTTTTTAACGCATCACATCAGTTTGTAACTATTATTATTAGTTATAACAAACAACTACTTATAATTATAAAAAAGTCAATCTAAAGTTTGCCCGTTTCCCCTCAATAAATAGGGCATATTTTCCTTAGTTAGTACACTTAATTCTGAAAATCCCTCCTGCAATTGAAATTTTTCATTCACAAAATACTTGTGTATGCCACTAATATATACTTTAACTGCTACGAAAAATATCAAAATAATTAATAACTAAATAAATTAATTAATTAATTGTAACAAAGAGAATCGCAATAGCTAAATTTTGTACAGTGCAGTATCCTTACAAAATATTTGTGTTTAGGAAAATATGTATATTAGAAAGGGGAATTCCATAACTAAATAAATTGGGTGTACCGAAATCTGTGCTTTAAAGAAGATGAACATGAAAAAGTATACCAGGTCTGCAAGTTTAAAATGTCGTTTTAATTCCAATAGAATGCGCTCTTAGCCTATTGAAGGATTTGCTTATCTCTAAACGCTATTTTGTTTGTTAGTCATTTGTTTACAAAAGTCATACCTTTCTTTGGTGTTAAAAATGTCTAATTTAAAGCCAAATAAAGAGCATTTGCGGCATGTGTGCGAAATGCTGCTTTTACGCCACGAAAGAAAGGGTTTTTTGCATCGAGTTGTAACTGGCGATGAAAAATGGATTTATTTTCAGAATCCCAAACGAATAAAGTCATGGGTAACGCCAGGACAACCATCCACATCGAGTGCAAGACCGGATCGTTTTGGGAAGAAGACAATGCTGTGTGTGTGGTGAGATCAGAAGGGAGTAGTCTACTACGAGCTTCTCAAACCCGGCGAAACAGTCAATACCGACCGCTACCGACAACAAATGATCAATTTGAGTCACGCATTGATCGAAAAACGCCCAGAATGGGCTCACAGGCACGCCAAAGTCATTCTTCAGCATGATAACGCTCCTGAACATTCAGCCAGATTGACTAAGGAAACGATTTCTTCGCTTGGTTGGGAACTCCTACCCCACCCGCCGTATTCACCTGACCTGGCGCCTTCTGATTATCACCTCTTCTCATCGATGGGACACTCATTGGCTGAGCAACACTTTAACAATTTGGAGGATGTAAGAAAATGGCTCGATGAATGGATTTCAAATAAAGATGAAGCATTCTTTTGGAATGGTATCCACAAATTGCCAGAGAGATGGACAAAATGTGTACAAAGCGAGGGCCAGTACTTTGAATAAAATATATTATACTTTTTTTAAATTACTGTGTATATATTTTAAGAAATAAACGACATTTTAAACTTGCAGACCTGGTATATATATATTTTAAGCGAATTCAATTAAAAAAGTCACCGTTTTTTAATTGAGTAAAAATCCTACTGGCCCATGGCTCAATCGAGTTAAATGATTTGTTACAAAAATAAATAAAGTATGTTGTTCTCTTAATTCATACGGACTTTTTCCACGTAAAAAATAACTTCTGAAATATGATATCCCAGTGACCGCACTAGAAATTTTTTAAAGGGTAGCAATTGCCTCATCATATAAAGTATCTTCACTTTGTAGCAGACTAAAACTGAAAAACACCACTCATGCTTCTTATTTCTTAGCAATCTGCATTTACACATTACAAAACAATAAACAATGAATTTCAGGATTTCCGTATTGCATGATGCGATGCATCTGTATTAACAAAAGAACACCGGAAAAAAAGAAAAGTAAATCATAACATAGGAAAGGAAAGAACACGCGACTACTTTAACATACATCTTGTAAGCAAAATTAAAAAACCGAAAAATCTACTAACTATTGACCATTTTTATTCAGAACATGGTTCAAAAAGTAAGGTGTTTAAAAAAATAATATATGCTTTTGCCAAAATAATAGGCGATGAGATTTTAATGCGGTGGCAGTGAAGGCATTCCAAATCACAGCAACATTATCATGGTACTATAAATCCATTTATTAAAATGAAAATTTATAAACTATACAAAAATAAAATTAATGCAAAGTGCATTTAAAAAGTTGAAATATTTTATGTTTGTTTTGCATTAAATTGTAATAAAACGTTATTTCCTCGTAAGTAATTAAAACATTTTTAACTTGGCAATTATTTTGCAAATGAATTGTTTATTTTCATTACCAAAAATTAGATTTTTTTAAATACTGTGTAGAGAATGAATTTTAATTAAACAATCCCTTGAAAAGTTAAATTAAATAAGTTTTAAGGTTTTTCCTTTATTCTGGGTGATATGCTTCTGAAAATTAACATTCAGGCGAATAGCGCTGTAAGAACCGAAAAAGTTTAACTAAAGCATAATAAGAAAAGACTACTTTTTAATCTAAGAACAGTGCAATAAAACTTGCATTAGCTCAAATTTTCTCAGTAACAAACTAATGTCATTTAAACTGATTTCAGTCTCCTGATCATGGTTTTTTGAAAAATAAGAGCGAATTTTTAATATTTAAATTAATCTTAGTTGCAAACTATAATCAGTTAATCTCAGAATAAATAAATTAAGTACTAATTGTGTTTGCCTTTTTTAAGAAAAAGCTTAAGCTTTGTAATATTGCTATACTGATTAATAAACAATGAAATATTATATTTTCGTTATTAGACTTGCAAATTTGCAGTTAGTTGTAGTATCTTGGGAATTGAGCCTAAATTTAGAGTCAACATTTAAAAATAGTTTTGTCTTTGTCTTAATTATGTTTTTTTTTTTTTTGTGAGTTCACATATTTCAGAATCATTAAGTCTTCATCTTCACTAGAATAATCGATATTTGGTGATTTGTTTTTAATGGGTCTTTTATGTTTATATTTGTTGTTGCATATATTTTGACATCCGTTTGTGTCATACATTTGCGTAGGTTGATATATTTATTTCGTGCAAGTTTAAACCATCCATGTTGTTCACTTAAACTGGCAAAGAAAGGCAATGAATTATCATCTTTAAAATTAATATACAAAGATAAATCATGACAAAATTTTTCATTTCCATCTGATTTCCATACATCTTGCTCGAATTATTATATTGGATTTACGTAACCTAAATGTTTACATCATATTAGATCAGAATTTTCTAGGTCATAAAACTTGAAGGAGTCTGCAGACACCATATTGCTAAAGAATGAACAAGGAAGCTTTAGTTTGACGATATGATGCACAATAAAATATATGTATTATTTTAAACAACGGAATTTTTTTAAATTATATTACTTTTTAAAAATTCTTTTTTTCGTGCTATTTTCCCGATTTATTATTTAAATCACCGATATTGATTATTGAGGACGTCTCTATGGCCATTTCTTTACCGCTTACATAACTCTTCAGGAAACTTCTGACAACCATTTTAAATAAACTAGAGATTTTTGTCCAAACAATTTAGCAAAGACAAAAATCAAAGTTTAAGCAAAAACATTAATAAATATATGTATATTTATTTAATTATTTGATTTATAAATAATCGAGAAGCCTATTTAGCCAAAATTGATTACATGCATAAATTTTTCGATATATAAAATAAATTTTTGTATAATATTGTAGAATTAGCACTAAAAGTTTTTATTTGGTCATTCAGTCCGTGTAGATTTTATATTTCTTAATAATAATAGAAAACGTCTATTGTTTTTTTTTTCATGTTCATTTTGGTTTTTTATAACCGTTAATTTTATAATATCATATACACATAAGTTCTGGTAACATACATAGCTTATTTGCCGCCTACATTATGCAGCATTTTATTTATTATTATTGCACAAGCATTCATTTTAAACTCACAAATATGCACTCATGTCCTCTACCGATTTAAATCTGTATCCAAAGAATATATTACGTATTATTACTTTATTATTCCAAAAATTCATTATACATATGTTTCTTAAACTACATTTCTTATATAAATTTCTTAACGTATTACAACTTTTCTAAGACTAATTTGCACTTAATTAATTACATTACAGATATGCTGTATACAGTCATTTATTAATTATTACATTTGTTTACATTTCCAAAAAAAAGGATAAAAAGGAACACACTCGTTTGTTTTTAAAATTTTACTTAAAACTAATAACTTAAACTATCCTACAAACTAAATAACACTTAATATTTAAAACAAATAAAATAAGCGATATATAATATCTATCACAAAGTCCTTCTAAAAAACTACTGTGCGGTGTTGTACACCAAGTCAGTTATGTCAAGGGTTTTCACCCTTCTGTGATAAAATAAGAGGCCTGCATCCCCAAAGAGAAGACCTCCAGTATTCAAAGCCAAAAGGCTAACTGGGGAATGGTACTTATTTCTAAGCAAATTCTCCAGATCAGGGGCCCGGTGAAAGCATCCCCCTACTAAACTATTATTTAATGAGGATGATTTGTCAAGAAACCTGAGTGCAGATCTCATGAGAAAAACATCAATCCTCTCAAAATTTATACTACTATAGATTTTTCTACAGGACGGTTTTCGAAAAATGCCATCAGGGCCTACCCTGGGGTGTAGCCGTAGGCAGGAGCAGAGAACACGTCTCTCCCATGTCCTAAGCCTTTCCATCTGGTGGGAAGATATTCCAAACCAGACTGGAAAAGCGTAAGAAATAATAGGTCTTATAATCTGACGGTAAATAAGAAGCCTGACATTGGTACTTAGACCACCTCTGCGGCGTAAAATTCTATGGTACAAAAAATAAACCTTTTTAGCTCGTTCTATTATGAAATCTAGATGTCTATAGAATTCAAAGTTCTCATGGAATACTACCCCTAAATACTTCATCCTATCAGAGGTACTGATACGTTCGCCAGCAATACTTAGGCTTGGCACAAAACTTCTTGCATTTGGGTAGAGATTACCACGCCTACCCTTAATCATTACCCCATCGGTCTTTTGAATATTTAATTTCAGGCCCCATTTCATGAAGTATTCATGAAGAATGTTCAGGTAATTGTTGACCCTGTTATTCAAATTTTTCGCCCTAGGACCATTAGCAGCAATCAGTATATCATCAGCATACATGAGCAAAAGATCCCCCGCAGGTGGCTGCGGGATATCAGAAACAAAAATATTGTACAAAATCGGCCCCAATAAGGAGCCTTGAGGAACACCTGCCACCACTGTCCTGATATCTGATAATTCAGTTCCTACTTTTACTTTAAAAGAACGATCCTTAAGAAAATCAGCTACCATCCTACATGTAGAGCGTTCAAAGCCTAAGCCCATCATTTTGAAAACAATCCCCTGTTGCCAAGCGGTGTCAAAAGCCTTTGAGAAATCAAGACTTACCGCAAGAGTTGGGTACCTTTTGTTCAAGCCCCTGGTCACGAAGTCTGTGAAGACCATTAGGGCGTGTGATGTTGAATGGCATCCCTTAAAGCCAAACTGACAGTCATTAAGTACACCACTATCTGTAATTTCATTTCGTATCCTAGATAACAAAAACCATTCCATCAGTTTCCCAAAAGAGGATAGTAGAGAGATAGGTCTATAACTGCTAGCTTCCCTAGGGTCCAAGCCCGACTTTGGAATGGGAACTACTACTGCCTCTTTCCATTTCCTAGGAAAATAACCAATGTTGAGGCAATGGTTGAAGATTATTGCCAAGTAACGCCATGTGGTAGCATTCGTCTTTCTTAGTATAAAGTCAGGAACTCCATCACCACTGCTAGATTTCTTATTTGATCTTAATTTTAGAGCACATCCTACATCGTAAGATGTAATTAAATTAGGCCCTGTATAAAAACCGCCATCTATTAACCTGCCATCAGCCATGATTTCCTGCCCGAAAGTCAGGGATGGCAAGTAATCTGTCAGTGCGGATACTTCCTCTGAAACCATACTCTCAAAAGAAGGCGATCGTAAGTTATCGCCTCCTCTGTGAACTTCACAGAAGTGATCAGCCAAGATATTGGCTTTATCACAATCTTCTGTAAGAAAAGAGTCCCCAGAAGCCCTCAAATTAGAAATAGGCATCCGTCTCCTAAGACCGGCACCACTTTTTACTTTCTGGAATGTCCTACTATTAAGGCGAATATTTTGCAGAAAATCGGTCCAATAAAGTTCCTCAAATTTTGCAATGGCCCCTTGAATAATTCTGTCTAAGTTTTTAATATCGGCTTTTAAAATTGAGCACCTGCTAGGATCAACAGTACGCCACAAAATCCTTCTCAGTCTCTTTTTCTCAGAGATAAAATGTAGGATATTATCCGGAAGTCTTAGTAGTCCCCTATTACTCACAGGGATTTTTGGAATCGCTCCATTCATAGCATTTGAAAATGCTATGCTCATAGATTCTATACAGTCATCTATTTCATGGGATGACACATTGCGGTCAACTGGGAGTTGACTACTCGGAAGGTCCTGGGCCAATAGTCTATTTAGGCTATTCATATTCAAACGACTAAAGTCAAAAGATTCAGGCAGTATTGTTCTTCGCACGTTTCCTATCTCAACAACAATTTCTACCGCAAGATGATCAGATTGGAAATCCAGTGTTTTTAGCCCCCCAACTGCTACCGGTAGGATATCAGTTGATGACATAACTATGTCTATGTATGAAGATGTAGTTCCAGAAACTCGTGTCGGACCGCTGGTGGGGTGTATAGTTATATCAGGGCACGTCAGCAGAAACTCACGAAGGGTGTTACCTTTAGGGTTACATACGTTTCCCCCCCAGTATGAATGCTTAGCATTTAAATCAGCGCCTATTAAAAGCTCCTCCCCATTAGATAAGTCCATTAATGGATCTAAATTTGCAAGTGTGAATGTACTCTGTGGGGGTGAGTACATCGAAACCACAATCATCCTACTTCCATCAGTCTTGTTTATCCTGACAGCTGTATTCTCAATAGGGCCTAAGTCGACAGTAACCCTGTTACAACACATACTATCCTTTACAAAAATGGCAGTTCCGCCGCCACGTCCATTTAGCCGATCCTGCCTAAAGATCTTATAACCCCTAAAATCCAAAACATGTCTTGGTGAAAGTTTATGCTCTACTACTAAAAGAACATCCGGCCGATGTTCGCTAAGAAACAAATTCAAGTAATGCCTCTTGTGCCTAGAGACAATAGAATTTACATTAATAAATATGCACTTTATCGAATTAGTCATCGTGCTGTAAAGATATTAACATCCCTAGTAGTGCCCGAGATTTTTCACCATCATTATTAAGCGCCCTGTATTCACGAGCAAAACCTTTCATCTTTTCTAGACAGCTTAGTAGATCACCGCCGAAAAATCGCTTGCAATCTTTATCAAGAATATCAAAACCAGCCATTGCAGACTTGACAGATATGCCAGCTCTCTGAGTGCTGGCGACTTTTGGTTGGGTGTTCTTTGTCACTGCTGTTTTAGCAGCAGCGGCATATGATACACCACTTATTGTTCTAGAATATAAAGAACGACTTTATTTATGTATAATTTACATTTACTAAGGGCATTTGTTGCTGTTATTGTTCTATTTTTTATAAATATTTAAAAGAATATACGCATACCAGTTTTTATACATACAGTGTGTCCTTGTTATCCTTTGAGTCAAATATATTTTACATTGTTATCTGTTGCCATATTTTGTCAGTTACAAGTTTTATGTATTTAAAACGCCTTTAGATATTTTGTAAAAAAAATATTATAACGAACAGCAGGAATAACATTATTAAGGAATAATATAAACATAACATATGAATGATGAACCAAGGCATATGTAAACTATTACAAGAAAAACTACAAGTTTACGAAAATAAATATTAAAATATGCATAAATAAAACCTTATAAAAGACACTGTATGTAGATGAGAAAAGATTGTAGGAAGATAGGATAGACGACCTACAAAATAAATATATATGACACGTATACATATATAAATATCCATTCTTGAATGAGACTAAAATAAGAAAGGAGCAGAGAGAACGTAAATTTAATTTCGATCAGTAATTAGCAAGATGATACATAATTCTTTTTCTTTCCAAAATTTCCAGCTTTATAATATAACTTTAATATCCTATGTAGGGTATTCGAACTGAAATATAAATATATGTTGAACATGAGAATATATTCATATAAAGAGCACTACAATCTTTCGTTTATTATTATTTAAGTGTGGAGCAGCATCAATAAGCAGTTGCAATAAAAATAATATATATAAATCTGACAAATATATATAAATGTGACAAATTACAAAAATATTAAAACACAGTTCTAAATAAAATATATCAAGGAAAGCGAAGCACCGTGCATTGAACGAAAGAATTGCAATAATATATTTTGATATTTTTGTTTTGATCTATTTTTAATATTTTTTAAATACATAAAAAACCGACAACTTTAGCACATAAAACATAGAAATAAAACCATTGATTGGCTCCTGTTCTTTTGTAATAATGTAGTAAATTTGGATAAAAAACTGAATCACCCAACCAAATCCTGTATTGTTCGAATATTTCAGACTGCAAAAAAAGAAATTGCAAGAGGATTTTAAATTAAGGAAATCTCATTTTCCCAAATCATCAATTCAAAAGTTTTTTTTCAAGTTTTTAATTATTAAAATAACAAATATTTCTACAACTTCTTCACAACAAATAGGTGGAGACTTGTTTTGGAAAATACTTAATAAGTTTTTCTTCCTTTATAAAATTTCTTACTGATCTATTATTAACAGTTTTCATTCTTTCACCCTTCTTTTTTCATTTATAATTTGTAAAGGCTTGGAGAGCCTTTTATTAGAGTTTTATGAATCCTTCGATTTTTTGAAAAACAAAATATGCTCATAATTATTTCATCACATACGAATTTCAAAAGTTCCGAGATTATTTATGATATGTCAGATAATTAATATTTTTTGCTTTATTGATGTTAAAAATGTATTTTTATTATGCTGACACGTTCCTTCAACAACAAAAAAAAATTTACTGCAACAAAATATTCACATACTAGATTTTTTGCAAACACGCCCAGCAGGTGCTGTTTTTCTTAAAGATAACAGAACTGCTATAATGTTAAAACTCATGTAGAAATATTACACACAAAAGCACAATTACAGTTTTGTAAAAACACATTGAGATTTCACTTACATTATAGTTATTGTTGGTTTTAAAAATATGTACTTGATTGAATTTTTGTAAGGGAAAAAGAAAGAAAAAACATTTATTAAATATTTTCTTCTTGTTACTCTACTTTCTATTGTTGCTATTACTATTTTAACTTTGTGCGTTTTATGTATGTATGTAATGCACAAAAAAATTAATTTTGTTTTATTTTCAAATTTATTTCACGTTACCAGAACTAGTTATTGAAATTCGCACACTTCAGATTATGTTCAATATATTTACAAAATATTTCGATTCTGGCATACTGTAGCCAAACATTTTTCTCATTTTTTAACTACGGACAGCAAAGATAATATTACTGATGAAGTTGCCACTTTCCACCACTAACATGTGGGGTGTTGAGCAGCCACAGTGACCATATTGGTCGAAGTGCCTGCCTGGTGTGTAAGACGAATAGAAGGCGTGAGTTCCAATTTTAGCATCTTAGAGTGTAAAGAAAAATTATTATGTTTGATTAACCACGTTTGAGTTGTTTACAAATCGAAAATGGAAAACAGGTCTTCAAACCTCTCGTATCTCTATGAGAAAACAAAAAATGTTAAGGCCTGCGTTTGAAAAGTTAAAAATATATTAATTTATAACTTAAAAAGATGTTACCAAAAAAAAAAAATCCTTTAACCGTTTTACACTTCCATACTCTTGCTTTTATTTAACTTTAGATTAAATCATTGTCGGGTGTTTATTTTATCTCATTCATTGTTTTATTTCATGCATGAAATAAATATTTCTTTTTATCTCTTTAGAGTGAACTTCAACATAATCTGTGCTGCTTTTGGCCATTATCCAATTCAAAAATTAAATGTATATTTAGCGTAAATGTCTACAAGTTAATATGGCTTTCAAAACTTCATGCATCCAGTTCTCTGTAGTTTTGCTAAATTCCATTTTTTTTACTATTTATACGACTTTTTGAAATATTTCTAATTGTAATGGCTGCCATAAGAAAGAAATGACATCTTGCAGACAGTTTAAGATTTTGTTTAACAAGCGAATAAAATTGCAATAATTTAATTTATAAATTTAGAAAAAAACAGGAGGCAAAAAATAGGATAATATTAATAACAAATTGCATGCTTTGTTACTCTTGTAGTCACAGCGCGCTGCTATATGTGATATTACGTAAAATTATATTTTTAAAATTAATACATATATATGTAAAGATTTAAAACTATTTTCACTTTCCTGTGACCACACATTGTAAAAATGTATATGCTTTATTTAAAATAAAATAAAGTTTTCAAACAAAACAAAAAAAAAATAAATTAATTAATTAATTAACTTTAATCGTGCTTGATTGCTTCATGAGGGTATCATGAAATATTTATGTATTTAAAATTACAAATTGAAATGTGTTACTGCGGGGAGAGCATATCCATATGTCCATTTTACTACGGCTAATACTGCTCATCAGTGGATTCTACCCAAATTTTGTATAAAAAACTTGTGGTTGAAACATTTTTTGTTAATGTGGCTATTTGTCAGGTCTTAGTTTGCCCAAATTAAGACAGAATCAGGAGTGCTTTTACTATTATTATTTTCTTTTATATAATTTCTTTGTAAAATAATTCTTTTATATACTAAAGATGTTTTTCTTATAATTTGGATGTATATTGTTTCCTTCGGGGTGTGCTGACTACCCAAAAGAAGCACTTGTGTTGCTACGCCTCTTGAATCATGAAACATCAAAAGCAAAGTTTGATAAACCGACCGTAAAATTTGCCTCTCAACTATTAAGATTTTAAAAGATTTTTTGGGACAATCTATTTATTGAAATTTAAATTTTTTAAATGCAAATACAATATTGTGCTAAAATTTTATAAAATTTTTTTTGTTATATTTTTTTTGTAAAATTTTGATCGTTTAGTGAAATTCCGATTTTTCCGGTAGCGATTTTTTCTTCTAAATTTTCTGTTAAAATTATTTTTAATTATTATACCTAATTGAGTGAAATTTCTTCTGTAACCTAGAATTTTATTTGTGAAATTTTGTTTCCAGTACAAGAAAACAAAAACAAAAAATAACACAAAAAAAAGACACAATATCTGAAAACCCTAAAAAATATAGGGGTTTGCCTATTTTTTAATTTTATGTTTATAATTTATGGACCGATGTTTTTTTTTTTAAAAAGAGAAGTAGCACTTCAGGCATCAATACCTACTTAGTTCGCAACCGTGCTACATTCTTTAAGAAAGGGATAGATGAGAGAGAAGAAAGGTGGTGAAGGGAGATAGATGTAGCCATTTTATTAATTATTTTACTTCGCCGAATATGCTATAGAGAAGTACCGACGAAGGATCTGAATATGTATATATACCATTAAACAGAAAAAAACATTTTTTTTTTATTTTTTGATTACCGCAAGGATTGAACCCAGGGCAGCTGGTTTGTAGTCAACGTGTTTACCACTTAGACTACGGCAGACCGATGTTGCGGCGTTAAAATAGTATCTGTTTTGAAACTATAAATGTCTGACTATAAAAGTTTAAATAGCTTTGTAGCTCTTATGACAAAACTCTAACAGGGTCATTTCTGTACATGAAATATTTTTTGAAAATGTTCATGTTGGTGTAGAAAGTAATCGATATAAAATACGAAACAGGTATTTTTAAAATTTTTATCTGTCTGTGTTCGCATCATGTATAAACTACTGGATGGATTTAAAAAAAATTTTGTTTACTGGTCCCTTAGCGCCTTGGTTGCAATAATTCTATATTGTATAAAAGCGCCCAATTTTACCAGTAGAATGGTACTCAAACAGTGGTTAGCAGATATTATTTTTGTAAATTGAACATTTTAAACACTGTCTACAAAACTTTGGGTTAAATATTTAAAAACACTTTTTTCTTAATTTGCATTTTAAGAAAATTAGAAATGACATGCAGACATAATTTATGATTTTTATTTTGGCGTTTATAAAGATCTAAAGAAGATTTAAAGAATTTAAAATAAAAGTTATGAAAGAAAATACTTTGCAAGAGAAAAGAGAAAAAAACTTAAGAACTAAGATTAATTTATAAATTTCTAATATCGAAAAAGTTATAATTTTATATTTTATTTTTATTTAGAAGGATATTTAAAACCCTATCAGTTTTCTGTAAAGAAGGCAACTAGCCAATAATAATGCGAAAAGTAATAATGATAATAATTACGATCCGACAAAAATTAAATCAACTCATCAAAAAAATAAGAAATGGTATCTCCACCTGGTATTGAATAATCAAATCTAGATGCATATATCATTTATTTCCATTAATAGCACAGTAGTACTAGCGAAAACTAAATTAAATTAAATTAAATTAAATTAAATTATATACTTAAATATTATACAATAATTATTATTAACAGCATTATTATTAAGACCATAAAAAACGAAAAGGTTTACTATATAAATTATTTAATTATTCTAACCGTGTTACCTTATTGGTCTCTCTAAAAAAAAACATTTTTATTTTTAAACCCCACTATTCTAGATATATGTCATGCAAATCATTTGGTCAGCTTATTGATACGATGGTTTTCTTTTATTGAGTTAAAGACGCCTTATACAAATCGGGAATAGCACGCTCTCTTGATAAATAATTAGATTTTACAAAAATTTACCAGCTGACGTCAAGCATTCAATGAAAATTTCATCACAAAAGTATCACAACAATCAATCATAACTGTCATTTTTGCAATTACGATTCTTATAATGAAAACATTATAAATAACACGATAAAAACAAACATTGAATTAAATATTAACGCATTAAAATGCGAAAAACTAACAAAACTATTGAAGATAATTAAGTGTAAAAAATAAAAATGTGGTAGAAATTGTTATGGTGAATGATATTTGTGTGATGTAAATTTAAAAGTAGAAAAAAAAAAATGCCAATGTTCTGCAATTTTATAGCAATATCCATTCTATCATACATTGAAAATGTAAAAGAAATGGGATTTAGAAGCCACAATATCAGTGACATAAATCACCAACAAAAGCACAGATTTGTTTCTGTGTCAATGTTGTCTGTTAGTGTTATCTATTGCCATTATCTAAAAAAATTCAATATAAAATGTCACATTTTGTAAAAATAACAATAAATAATTCAGAAAATTCTTAAATGGAACCAACAAGCAACGTTTCTATTCATTGAAATTAATTTTTCATTTATTTGGTTTCTATTCTCTTTGCTTTTCAATTTATTTCAACGAATCATATCAGTTAAACTAATCAAATTTGATCTAACATTAATCCAAAGTATGTGTGGAATATGAACTACATACATAAGTACCGCCACATAAAGTGATAGGAAAATCAAATGAGTATTAAATAAGGAAACAATAGACCACTATGTTAAGTTTGTGTTATTTCTTAACTGTGTGAACCGATCATAACTGTAACAATGAAACTTTAATTAAAAAAGCAAAGGAAATTAAAGAATTATTTGTTTTTATCTCATGGGATTTGTGTATGACCGACATTGGAATTAAGATTATAAAGAATAATATTTTTTTTAGCAGGAAATAAGGTATGGAAAATTCTACTCGCATTGTTATGACCGCACACATTTTAATAAAGATTTTTTCTTACAACAATGCAATGCAGCAATGTGCCATAAAAATGCGAGTTATTCATTAAAGAATTATTATACCCCTCACCACAAAAAGTGGAAAAAGGGTACATCTAAGTTTGTCATTCCGTTTGAAATTTCTACAGTGTACATTTTTCGAACCCATAAGTATATTATTTTGAGTTTAGTGAAGTAACTCAGGTCAAAAAAACAAATTTATGGACCGACTGAGAAAGAAAAAATAATTAAAAAAGAAAAAAGTCGGCGCTCATCTATAATGGGCCTCTTAATTTTTCGCAGAAAAGAACTATTGTGCACCATACTTTTTTACATATCAGTTCGAAGAGATCTTTCAGGAAATACTAAATTCTTCTTAAATGCTTAACCCATTGAGAACCGATGACATTTATATGTTAAATTATATAAAGATCTTTTTCTCTTATTTTTTAATTCTCTGTCACCCAAACATTTGTCGTCTTGATTAGAGTTACTTCTATAAACTACATTAATCGTGAATGCTACATAAGCTTCAATAAAGCTAAATATAACACTTGTTTCTAAATATTTTCAACATCTGATTATTACACTTTTATATAATAAATTTGAATAGTCTTAAAAAATGTTGTATAAAACTAAATTTCTAATAGCAGTCCAACTGAGAAAATGTGGGAAGTTGGAAAAGTATATTTCCGAACCCAATATCTCTATAATCTACAATAATAAAAATCTTCTTCGTTCTTTAATTTTTGTAAGAAAGAAAACTTGTGCCGATTGAATAGGTCTAAAGGGATGTGCACATTTTAAGTAAAGTGGCGATTTTTTATAAAGGTTGGAACCACTGTCCATCCATATTTTCTTTATTTGTATTTCCCACCATAGCTAGTAGTTAATAAATAACTTAACCTGTTTAAATACCTTGTTATATCTCGTGTTTAAGATGTTATTGTACGCCCCTCAACTAACTTAAATATGCATTGTGAATAGGCAGCACTGGCATCTTGAACAAGAATCACATTATACGATGTTAAAGAAAAAAGTATATTCGTGTTAGATTCTGCATCTTAAGTCTGGTGTGTCGACATAATAAAAACAATGATCAGCTCGATGATAAAGTGCAGCATGTTGCAAGGCTTGCGTTAAAATGTTGATCATAAAAAGTGTGTCTTTAACGATCAACAATCTTAAAAATAACAAGAGCGATGCAAGTTTTAACAATCGTCATGTTATGCACCATAAAAATTATGACAAGTTGTTACATGTTGTTGCACACAACATGAATATTTCCTTTTTTGCATGCATAAAAACAAAATGTTTATATTACGTTTGCATTAAATTTAATTTAACGATTTGGTAAACAATATGCTTTAAACTTTTATTTAGAATTGAGTTAGAGCAGTTTTGCAAATTTATATTTATTGCAATTGAAAAGGTTGAAGCATTTTTCAACAGAATTTTAAATATTTAAAGAAAACAAATTGCTACTTTAAACGAAAGGAGAAAAAATTTAAGCAAATGTTATACAAAGTTAAGTTTTTTGTTTTTTGTGTTGCTACTAATTACTTAAGAAAAAGAGACGAAACAAAAAGTTATTATAGTAATCAAAGTGAATATGTAAGTAGAAAATAAAAATAATGCAACAATGACATTATAGTAGCATCCGAAGGAAAAAAATGAACGCAAGACAAAAATCAAAGCAAAGTTTTTTTCTGTTATTCTGATACTGATAAGTACTTTGGAAATGCAGACTTACACATGCAGCAATAGAAAAAATAAACATGAATAAAATATCTGAATGAAAACATTTTTTAAATTAGCAACATCACGAAAAAAGTATGTATGTGTAAGGAAACTACTAATTACTTAAAGGTTTGTATGTGAACCAAATATAAAAACTGTTAAAAGAATTGTTAAAAATGTTTTACTTTTTTTTAACAAAAAAAGGATAAAATAAATATTGACGTTTTAAAATAAAGACCATAAACAACTACATTAAATTATTCTTTTTCGAGTATCTATATTATGTTTATATAAATATATTGAAAAACTAAATTAACTGTAAAAGCCTTTAATCAGTAGGTATAATCATTGTATGAAAATAGCCAAAACCTTTCGCAAACGATTTTTGCAATGACATAATTAAAAAAAAATTCTAAACGTTTTTCACCGTTTTTTTGCAGCTGGTCTACTTGCTGTTGTATACTAATACAATCGAACAATTACTTTGTATAATTCGCAAAGAAATAAGTGTTTCTTTTAAAACAACAGCAAACATTTGAGAAACGTTTGTATTTTCAAAACGAAAGCAAACGATTCGTTTTATTTATTTTCATACCCTGATTATAATTACATATTAAATAATAATACGCTAAACTGTTAATTCCGAAAATGTATAACATACCGCTAGAGTCTAATTGAGGCGTTCATAAGTATTTGTAACAGCCAGTTTACAGAACACAATCCGCCTTTTAAACGAACAAAAACGTTACCGTTTTCCTTCTTTGGGTTTTTAAAAGACGAATGACATTTTTTTTTTGTAAAAAACGTAACAAATGACAATTATTTCTGGTTAATGTATCGCGAATTGTATTGTCAGAAACGTCAAAACTGAGCGAAGGAAAAATACCATTCGTTTTAAAACTTTTACAAGTACATTATTAGAGGTTTCCAAAACTAGTTGAAAAATATAATAAAATAAAAAATATGGAGTTTTCAGGAAAAAAGGTAAATATGTACTTGTGTGTTATAAAATATGTGTTTTTTAAAAGAAAATTTGTATGCATTTGCCAGCACCAAGATGACAACGGGTCTACAGTTCCAGAAATTTGTGAACTGTATGGGGGAATATCCTCATCTTGCCACAGGAACTCCCCAGTTTGGAAGCAGCCATAAAGCAAACATGCGAGACAGTTGCGAAAAAAAATAAATGCCTATGGACCATTAGCAAGAAGCGCCAGTGAGTGGAAAAAAGTATTTTTTTAAAGTGCATTATTAAAATTCCAGGCTTTAATCCAGTGTACAGGCACGGCTCCAAAAGAAAAAAAGTTTCCTACGGGGTGTAAAATGCAATTCTAAGCAAAAAATGTTAAGTGAAAAATTTAGAGCTAATATAGAGCTATTAGAGATAATATAAAACACTTCATGTCAATAGGTCATGAAAAAACGTCTTCTGCTTTACTTTAAATTACAATAGTCATACTATGTAATAATGATCATAATTATTTTGTGTCAGTTAGTTGTTGAAAAAAATTACAATATTTTTGTTTTTGTTCTTTACAAATAACATACAAAATTACTCAGCGTAAAATTTAACTGTAAATTATTTCAATACGTAACAGACACATACAAACAAAAAACGCTGTCGTAAAGTGTGATGGTTTTTGGCTAACAAAAAAATCGAAAATTAATGGTTATGTTAAAACTAATATATTTTGTTATTATGGATGCATAAATTAAGTTAAAGTGAAGTTTTTTGAGTTAATATTAAGCAAACTAAGGTATGGGTGACTTTTCATATTATCTATCAGACAGATCGAGAAAAGCACCGTAAAACCAAAAACTCTGTATAACTTTAAGACGCTCTGAGATGAAAGAAGATGCCAATTTTAACATATTCCCAAATCGTTGTTACCAAGGAAAGGCAGAATTGTAATATAGCGATAGCTTCTTTTAACTGCAGGTTAGGAGTACGCTTTGCATATACTCCCCCTTCCTAGAATTGTTGAAACTAGCAACATCCAATAATAAAAATTATATTATTAAATAAAAAATTTTAAAATACACAATGTTTCCGATATCATAAAAAAGTTTATTAATAAAACTGAAGTAAAAAGATGGCGCTGAAAGCTTAAGAGGCCTAAAATCTAAAGCATTTTTCAGGTTGCGTTAGGTCTAGAGGGATAGTGCCCTTAAAAGGGATGCCTCAACTCTAAGTCCCAGAAAGTCCATTATCCTTCCATAGTCCCTTAGCCACCTGACTTCCCTGATGAAACTGACGATATCCTCCAGATTACACTGAGCAATGTCGTTGTCGAAATATATCGCCTATATAAGCCTGCGGCACTACAATTCTATACATCGTTCACCCATCTGAATGATAAACATTAGAGAGTTTTGAAAAATGACCTTTGATTTACAAGAAAATATATATATAAGTCCATGTTCCGACAACCACATATTGCTTAAAATTGGTGAATGAAATGGCATAAAACGTGTCCGTAAGTCGGTGTAAACTGCAAAATGCAAAAATGTACAAACTTTAGGCTGTAAGCCTTCTACAACATCATAAAATAAGTTATACGTTGTGGCTCACCAACTACTCTTATTAAATGAGTTAGGAGTGAACTATATTGAAATATCATCTTTTTGATTCCAAAAACCTTTTAACAAGGTTGTGCATACGGTGGTTGTATAACACTCACTAATTGCTTTTCTTTTTTTGCGATTCTTGTTATTACATCGATATAGTGGCCAAAATTCCATCACGTAGTATAAAAAAATGATTAATAATTATTCATACCACTTTCTAGTTTATTGGAAAAAAATAATCAAAATTATAAGAAAACTTTCCTTTATTTTCATATTAAATATTCATCAATTATAATGTGGCTGTCATACTCAATTTAGACCGTTTTTAACAAATATACAGAAAAGAAAACTATATTTGATTTTCTAAAATAAGAAATTAATTAATATATTTAAACAAAAAGCTTACAATTTTGAATTGAATTAACAGTTAAAAAAAACTTTCAATATCTCACATAAATCTAAATATGCTCCTGTTTAAACACACGTTGCAAAAGAAACAAAAAGACTGGTTAAATGACATAAAAGATTTAAAGATTAAACGAAAGTGACAAAAATAACTGAGCATAACACATGACAAAAAACAACAAGTAATAATTCACAGACAAAACAAAAAATAAATTCAGTGGCAAATGACAGAATTTTGAAAAAAAAAAAACAAAACCAAAATGGAAAACTAAATTTGAACAATAATGGCCACCAGTATTTAGATATTTGAATAGCCTGTGTATATATACATATTTAAAATGTTCCAGGTAGGCTTCATAAAAGAAATGATTAATGTGTTTATAACGATTGTGTGTCAATAACCGTGAGGTTTATGAGAGCAAGACCTAAACAAATCTACAAAAATAGTTTTTTTTTTTTCCGGAAGTGTCATTGAAATGGTGTTGGCTGAAATGCATTCAAAAAAAAAATATAGTAAAATAGAGTATTTATTAATATGCTAGCTTTTTGCATCCGTCGTTGCCTAGGTTAAATTTTAAGGGTTTTTCTATGCCCTATATAATATATTATAACCTTGTTTGCCATGGGGCTCTACACAGAACACGTAAGAAATCTATCAAATAAGTTTGAATTTTATAAATCAGAAGAGAACTATATTCCAAATATCTTTAGAATCTGATTTTGTTCGGATCGGTTTGGACAGAAAATTTCAAATTTGTCCTCTTCCCTACACCTCTTTCCTATCACCTTTCATTCTTTATCTATGTAGAAAGGATCTATCTACGTTTTAAATTTCATTAAAATCGATTGGCTAAAACTTTGTTAAAATTGATTCAGACGCATAAAAAATAACCGTTCCCCCTTTTTCTCCTCACCTGGTCCGCTATTTGAAAATATATATAACTTATTTTACCATAGGGATCATTAAAATTGGATGGTGATTGACGCACAAAAAACTTACAAAGAGATTTATAATATTGTTACGAAAATAAGATCTGGCAACCCCCGTTGTTGTTATCCGTATGAGCGTGGTGAGTAAGTTAATTCAACTAATGGTGTGTATAGAATAAAACCACAATTAGCTGACAAAAGCTGAACAACCTCCATGGTTGCGTTGATAGAGGCGCTTGCTGTAAAAACAGAAGATTGTGGGTTCGATACCCGCCGTCGGACATGCGCACAACGAAAAATAAAAATTTTTATAATGCAATTAAAATAAATAAACAGCAGTACAAATCTCCCGGGAGGAAAAATACAATTATTGTGTAAAGCCATGGCAGATAATTTAGTAAAGACGTCCAAATTAAGGAAGAACGGTAGCGGTTGCGCAGGCAGTGTAACAGTATAACAACAATGTGTATGGCAGACGTGTGTTTTGTCTATTGGATGAAAGGGGATGACTGGCTTGGATAAAAGGAGTAGTGGAGATGACTGTGGATGTTTAAGGTTACTAAACAAGATATCGAGTAGTTAATGTCTCGCCGGAGTAACACAGTAGTGTATTGTGGATGGGTGCGTTTGTAATAATAACGCATGTTTAGTAAACACAAGACCATGGGATTCACATGACCGGTAGGATCAAGAAGTATAGCCAGAAAAAGCCATTAAGTTTGAACACAGAGTTTATAATGAGCCACAGTGGCATTTGCAACCAAAAGTATCCGTACGTTTGTTCTAAGAGGGAAAAACGCAACAATATATATTAAATAGCGATTTTTTAAGGAAATTATAACAGAATTGTCTTACAAATAAAAGTAAGCTTTTCAGTGGTTAAAGGTTTATTGCCAAGTAAAGTTGAGCAATCAACGATATGGTCAGAGAAACTAGCTTTACCACCAATAATAAATTTTAGTAGTTAATACATACGCCGAATATTGAACTCAGATAACTACATCTTTTTTATAATTTCATTTTACCTATTTTGTCAAAATTTTTTTTTATCTAAACACCCTTTCAAAGTTTACAGCTTTTTGCTTAATTTTTTCCTTCAGAATCTGATTCTTATCGAATGTTGAACTAAAATTTTTATATAAGATTTTCGAAACTTTTATCAATGTTCCTTCCCAAAGTATCATTAAGACCTATAGAGAAATTTTCTTTATTTTTTGTTCTGTTGGGACTTCATACAAAATTATTTGCATTTCCTCAACCTTAAAAAAGTACGTATAAATCCTAAAAATTATTGAATTTCATTTAAGAAAACTTCAATTTCTCTAGGTTTAAAGAAAATATGAAAAATCCTAGTTTACTGACAGCCTCTACAAATGTAATATTTATAGTAATTTTATTTTTTATTCATTGATTTATTCCTATTACAATGTTTTCAAAAATTAACAAAAGAAATCCTCTTATATTTTCTGTGGATGGCATTGAAAAGTCCTAAATTATTCTAAGTAAGTAGTTTTTACTCGTACACTGGCCTGAATGGTTTGATTATAAAAACTTTTACTATCATACTTGAACACTATAAACCACCGCATACATTTCGTTCCATTACGGTGCATCTATAAAAACACCAAAGGATATAAGCCAATGGTTACAAATGCAGTTACATTTTGATGTGGTGTGCAAATGACATTAAATAATCAAAATACAACTACAACAACAAGTCCGAAGTAACAGTTGCATGCAAATTTCAAAATCATACTTGTTTTGTTAAGATGTACAACATATAAAGGATTGTTAGTTGGTTGCAATTTGACATCTACGTACAAGAAAATCATTATTAAAATAAGCAAATTATTGTGCGCATAAGTATGTCTAAATAATGCACTTATATTGGGAAGAAATGAAGAAAATCTGTCTTGATGGTGTGAATGAAATGAATGTGTATGACTTAGACTACAAAGATAGTAAGTGGAATAATATACAACATTGCCTTAATAAATAGTATTTAATTACTTAATTCTAACAGGCAAGATTAGTAAAATGTTCTTCAATTCAGTTAACTGTGGCTTATTGAATTTATTGTTGGGAAGTTTTTGCATGTATATACAAATGACAGTTTAGACTAGTTGCTACCTGCTGTTGAAAAGGTAAATTTTCTTTTAACTTAAGTAAAATATTGTTTATATTAATAAATTAATTAACTTAATAAAATGTTTCACTAAAACAAGAACACTGGCAAACAAAACAAACATTTTATGGATCAAAATGGTTTGTATATTTAAATATTTTTTATATGATGTAAAAGTATATAATGTAAATATACATTGTTATATATATTTTTTTAATAAGAAATTGGTAATTTTAAATATTTTATAAAGTTTTTATTCTAACTGTATTGTGCGGTTTTATTACAGCACATAATGCAAAAGATTTGCGTTGCTGTTCTGGCGAGTCAAGAGATTAGCTCGAAGCTCTAGCCTGTAGATAAGACTTATTTCTTATATTTATTATTACTACACAGTTGGCCTGATTTAGGTGTTAATAGTAAAAATATTAGTTAAAGTCCGTATTTACACTATGCAATTTTTTAAGGCATTTTTTTCTCAATTTTCTATTTAAGTTATAGGGTTATGCGATATCTAAAAGTAAACACTAGCAACAGTAACATCCCCTCAAAATTCAAGCAATACCATATTGCTTACTCCTCCTGCTTCACAAACAAACAAAAATTTCATGCTAGTTTCATGAAAAATTGCATAGTGTAAATGCGGTAAAATTATATCTTTCTTAGAAAGAAAGAAATTTTTATTGTTAAAACATCAAGGATTTCCGGTTCCTTGATGTCTATATCATCCATATTTAACAAGAACCAGCATTTTTGGTCAAGCGTTGTTACGAAAGTATACAATATACTACATTATAAATGGTTAATATGCCGCTTCACTTAGATATTTTCGCATAATCGTGATTAAACGTTTTTCTGCATGGTGCCAAACTTCAAAAAATAGATAGAGTTGTTTAGAATGGCTTTCTTTAGAGTTTGCAAAAAGCTATCGGTAGAATTAAATATATATAATATATATCGGTAGTTAATTTAATCGGTATAATTAAAAAAATAGCACAAAGTTTTTTATGAAAGTAAAACAATTTAAAACCTATTCCCGGGTCTTTAATTGAATATTTTTCAAAGTGTCTGTGCATAGAAATAAATTATCGTAGTGCTTTTTGATATTTTATTTTTCATCCTCTTTCATCTGTATAAAAGAGCCGAGAAAAATTCAGCCGTATACAGTGGAGAAAGAAAAATAGAATGACTGTTGGTTATTGTTGTTTTTGCTTAAACTTTGATTTTTGTCTTTGCTTTATTGTTTGTACAATTATTTTAAGTTTATTTAAAATGTTTGTCAGAAGTTTCCTGAAGAGTTAAGTAAGCAGTAACGGAATGGTCATCGAGACGTGCTTTGACCCTTTATAATTAATTTAATCGGAATAATTTAAGAAATAACATAAAGTTTTTTTTACGAAAATTAAAAAAAAAAACATTATTTTAATCTACGTTAATTGTGCTTATTTGTTGAATTATATAAACACATAAACAATATATAAACATATTATATAAACAATATAAAATTTGTGAAGAATCCGTGGGCAGCAATAAAATTGTCATATGTATATGCTTTCCAGGCAAGATTGCATTGCATTTTTTAGCTTTATATAATATATATTTCATGAGAATGTCATGAAATATATACATTTAAAGAAATCAAACACAGTTAACATAGAATAACATGAAAAAGATTCTAAATAATAAGATTCTAAATAATAAGATTTTAAATAATAAATTTTATATATGAATTTGTATATTTTCTTACACTTAGGATGGATAACTTTAAAGAAGTGGTGCGCTCCATAATACTATCATTTTTAAGACCTAAACTCCAGAACATTTTAATTTTTTAATTTCATGTCACAGACACATCCCTACGATCTGTTAATGCCCTCATCAAAATACTGTAATTGATTACAGTTTCAGTTTCACAATCATTTTATAAATACTTAATCGCACTAGTTGACAGTTTGTTCGCATATTTATCTTAATAAAATGTAAGGAATTTATTTACTAAGTTTTAATAAAGTTTAAGTATCATTTAGGTTTTCCTTTATTTAGTAGCAGAAGGTGGTGCGAAAGGTTTCAAATACACTTTTCGATATGAGAATTTATTAACTTTCGTTGGCCAGTCAAGAACCAGCGACAAAGATAAAATTAAATTCAGTAAATTTTTTTAAGTGCTTTTAACAATACATTAAGCTGTTACTTCTAACATTTTTAATAATGATGACGGCTCTTATTTGCTTAATTACAAATAAAACATTTAGAATGATGACCATCTTTGTTGCTTGAATTATTGGGTGTAACAGTTTATGACCGAAAAAAGGCGGTAAGAAGTGTTTTCGTGTTTATTTTCAAAAGTATTTTATGATTTACAATTTATGTCTAAGAGAGGCAGAACCCTTCGAGTAGCTTTCTTCCTTTCATCTACTTAAGTAGAGGTAGTATTTAGATTACTTTTATAAGGTTTCATAGATAAGCAGACAACTATTTCTTTTTGTCTTTACTTTATTGTTTGGACAGAAATCTTCAGTTTACTTAAAATATTTGTGAAAAGTTTCCTGAAGAGCTAAGTAAGCGGTAGTTAAAAGGCCTCGAGGCGTGCTTTCACCCTAAATTATCAATATCGGTGATTTAATAATTTAAACGGGGCAAGAACTAGCATAATATATTTTGAAAATTAAATAAATTAATAAGGATTCCCGTCACCAACCCGCTTGGAAAAATAATGGTTAATTTTATACATGCCGAAGAGAATACTTTGAATTTTTCAATATTTGAAAAAAAAATGCGAATAAGAGTAAAGTATTGAGTAAAAACTTCGGTGGAGAGTATTCAAACTATAGCATGTGAGACACTTCGGGGGAGACTGTTCAAACTATAGCATAAGAGACAATGCAATAGTTTTAGCATACAATACTAATCGCAAAAGTAATGTACATTCAGGGAAATTGGGAACGTCCATGGAAGCTGGTGTTATTCTAAGTATGGACATAATGACACTTTCATAAATGACACTGTGTTCATACTAAAAACGACATAATGTCTATGGAAATTATGACGTTTTTCAAAGCGACATAATGTTATGGACATTAGGTCATTTTTGAGTGCGAAATAGAGTCCATGGACATTATTTTCTTGGAAACTGTATGCTGCTTAGTTATTGGCTTTTAATTATTTTAGGAAACATCTAAATTTATTTTGCATTTAGCCCGAAAAATTAGCTCAAAATCTAAGGTGGAATCTTTTAAAGAAATTCTTGTAAAAATAAATGGATTAAAATTTTAATTTATTAATTTCGCATACACACATTTTTGTTCATGTTCCTGATAGAGAGAATTATTTCTAAACTAATCTGCATTCACAAAAAAATAAGGCAAATTATTTTCAAAATATTTTATTAATTTATAAGGATATTTATATAAATTATTATTTACTTCATATTACCAACTGACCATACTAGCACACCGTAATTATCTTGCAAAATTTAAGTAGCGTAGAAGCTCATATACTTCACAATTTAATGTCAAAAACAAATTATAGTAAACATAGCAAAAAGTTATTGTCATGTAATGAACTCAAATATCCGTAGTTTCTTTAATTTAAAAAATAATTAATTTATGTATTTGTTAAACAAATTCAACTGGAAATATTGATATTAATTAAAAGTAATTATTCATAATCTAGGCATATATACATATATTTATTATTAAATATATAAATACTGTCATTTAAATAATTGCAAAATGAAAAGCACCTTTGTATATTGAGAATGTTCAAGTGCAAATAAAACTAATTTAGTCAATCATTATTTTGAAGTGCCAAAGTGTAGAAATAATCATGTGTATTGAAAATTTGTAAATCTTATAATATGCTCTATTATTTATATATACATAATTGTCGGTGCACATTAAGATTTGATTGAGTGGACTTATACATATTTTATATTAAAATTGTATTTATTGCATTTAACTTGTGAAATTGTTTTGGAACTATCTGAACTGTCAAAAGTTAAATAATGTATTAACACAATTTATATTTTATTCAAGTATTTGAAATATTTAAATATGATTTCATATTAAAATGAAATCAATGAAAATTTATTTTTGAAATTAAAAAACATATGGCACTTGATCAAGAGGAGGATATAAAATCAAAATTAAGTAGAGATGAAAAACTGTTTTCGGCTATATTTTAAAATAATTTGTAACAAAATTTCATTACAAAATATATTTATATTGTTTTTCCTCTCAATCTGTGCGAGTGTTGCAAAAAAAATCTATTTTTTGAGTTAATATCATTTTTCTGAAATTTGTGGATCATAAATGAAACAAATTTTATAAACAAAACAGTATCAAATCAAAATAAAACCAAACTGTTTGATTATTTTTATTTTAATGTAATATAAAATGAATTTCTTATTGACTTAATTTTACAGAAATATTACTAATATTATAATTTAAAATATAGAATAATTTTCGAACTCTTCCAAAAATATGCCTGAAAGGCAAAATTACAATTTAAAAGCTAGGAACTACTAACTTAATATATATACACAATGTATACTGTTATACATTGATTATATATAAATACTAGATGAACAAGGTGTGCTTCGCTATCCCCCTCCTTATTAAATAAAATTAAAAGTATTTATATATTTACTTCAAAAAATGCCCAACTTTATACAGTCAAAAATATCCTATTGCGAAAATTTAATGACGATTGGTCCAGTAGTTAAGACTATATTACGATTTTTAATTTTTCTAAAAATGGGCGGGGTCCCACCCACTTTTCTCCTGGTATGTATTCCTAATTATGCCAATACCATATGTACCAAATATCGTCGACGTAGGTCAAAAAATTGCCAAAATATGGCGATTTAAATTTTTGGGTTATATGGGCGGTGCCACGCCCCTTTGTCCAATTAAAACTTCATATAGCCTATTATTCCTTCCAGAGTCACAGTAACATGCTGTGAACATTTCAGGAAGATCGGTCCAAGGGTTTGGCCTCCTATAAAGCACAAACAAACAGACAGACATTAATTTTTATATATATAGATATAATTTGTATTAATGTATTTTTTGTGTATACTTTAAGAAAGTTCCAATCTGAAGCATTGCACACGTTACGCTTGGTCTTTAACTTGGGGAAAATTTGATAAAAATACAAATTTATTGATAAAATATTGTTTAAGTTGTGTATAATTTTAATTCTTCTGCTTTGGTTAATTTTTAGTTTTGATTTTTTTTAATTTAAATTCATCTTAGGTCTACGTATATTTTAATTTCTAAATCTATTAAGAATACAATAATCTCATAAAATTTTGTGTTAATTGTTAACGAAAATTTAAAGTTTAGAGACTACCTGAATGTAATGCAGGATTTTCTGGATTGCTGCATCCGTCATCAGCATTACATTTGACCAGTAATTAAAAAAAAAACTAAAAAATTGTAAAAAACACTTTTCTTATGAAAATGAAGGTTAACTGAAAATTTCTAATTTAAATATAAGTTTAATCTTTTTGCTTTTTTTTTTTGATGACATTAAGATTTTTTAACTATTAATAATGCAATTGAAAAATTTTGATTGATTTTCCCTGCAAATTAAATTAGAATGCTTGGTATTATTATTAAAGTAGCCTCAGTGTATAAAAAGTTCGATTATTCACAAAAACCTAAACGAGCCCTTGCTTGAAGCAGATCACTATGCAGAAACTTATTTAAAAACTCTTGAAACACATTCAAAATTTTCGGTCGTGATTTCACCCGACTACGTGCTATTTTTTTGTTTTGTAGGGCATTAGAAAGCAATAGCAGCATTTACACGACTTCGTCGAGCTGTCATATCTAATTTTATTAAAAATTTTAATTTGAAAAATGTGTTTTAAAATATTTATGTAAAATTTTGTAAACAGCGTTAAAATTTATCATCTGCAAATATAAAATGTGCTGACAAATCTTTTATTACGACTATACTGGTAAAATTGGGTGCTTTCAAATTGTATCTCTATTTCGACACGAAATGGCCTATTTTTACGTAAAAAAAGTATTCTATATTTGAACCATGGTTCTAATGGACATCTTTACAATATTTTATTCAAATCCACCGAGCAGATTTATTATTATTTATTTTACGATGTTTCACTTAGTTATATTTTTGTTGAAGCTAAAAACCACTAATGACATACATCGTGTAAAAATTTGATCCTGTGATCCAAAAGGTTTTCAAAAATAATTATCTAGATTAGAAAAAAATTTTTTGTGTTGTTTTAGTAGATTTAAAACGCAATAAAATGTAACTTTCATGTAACAAATCCATCCACACTTGAAGTATTAAAACAATTGTGAACACTAACTACTCAAGCGTATAGTTGGGTTATAAATTTTAATCAACACTCATTATTTTAAGGGATCCTTAATTATATTTTCTAGTATTAATATATGAATTTGTTTTTCAGACCAATTTTAGGGAGATTATTTCAGGTAAAAGAGTAAATTACATTATTCTATTTGTAATAATTCAGCCGAGGTAAGCCGTCCCTAGCATAAAAGAGTATATATTATCGTGAAAAACTATTTTATTGTCATTGTTTTAGCAGCAGCTGCTGAAGTCGTTAAAAATTATAGGTAAGCGATACTTAGCTGAGATTGTTACAGCTCCTAATGTTAGGGGAATTTTAGACGTATGTAAATAAGTGGATGAAAGGATGAACTTTATGGTTGTCAAGGCGTTGGCAGAAATTATGCAATATCATTTTTTCCTTTACTTTTTACACAAAAAAAAACATAATCTTTTACGTTCTTTTTTGTACCGATTTTCTATCGTAAATGATATCTACAATATGGATTTCTAAACCCATAAAATAAATCATATATAATTGATCCTTATAAGCAAATGAAATAATTGGCACATATCATACAATAAACTTAATGTTCGTGCCCGCTATCACTGACAATGGGTTTAAGTAATTTTATTTTATATTTTGTTGTTTTTAGCTTAAATGGGAATGACTAACTACAAAGAAATTATTTTAATTTTTTTATATGAAACGTGTATTTAAAAAACATTTTTTCTTTTTAGTTTAAATATTTTACTTAGAGCGCCTTATAATTAAAAAAAGGAAAAAGTTGTTCTACATGTACATATGTTCAGAGAAAATCGCTAACAATTTTTGTTTGAGCTTCACGCAAAAACCGGGTGTGATATTATCAATATTATGCATAATAATGTTATAATTAGAACCATCATGTTTTTTTATTATTATTATTATTTTCAGACCGAAAATGGAATACAACCCTCATGTATGGGCCGGTGCTTAAAAGACTATTTTGGAGTTACTCGAACTCATGCAGGAGAGAGCGATGACAGTAGGGTTTTTAGCTCTATTGATTTACTGGAGCATCGGCGTAATGTAGAGTGTGTTTTACTGTTTTATCGTTACTACAACCGAATGTGCTCTTATGTCTTATGAAATCAAGAAACTTGTTCCTAAATACCGTCATTTCGTACACGCAACGCTCTCTGCAACAAGAGCGCATTTCTTTGTGGTCGATTGTGTAGTGAATCGCACTACGCATTACAGAGAATATTCGGTTTAACCGATAAGTACGTATATGTGGAATAAACATGCTGCGGATGTCTTTCCTGTCCCTTTCAGTGTGCAAAAATACAAATCAAATATCCACAAACACTTCTCTCTCTAAACCCCTTCCCATAACCTAATTTTGTAGTTCTGGCACAAAGCGTTGCGTAGGTAAGTGTCATCCCCTAAGTGATAGTCATAATAAAAATATATAGTAATGAAATAATATCGAAATTAACAATTAATTATATTAATACTATATTGTAATGCGATCATAATCTGATAAGAATTTATTAAAATTGTTATCAATATATTTTAGCTAACATTTGTTTTGATATTTTGTTTTATCCGAGTATTAAAAAATTAAGTTTACAAAAAATATGACTACAATCAAGCAAAATAGCTATAAGAAGGTTAACAAATTTTAAAAACAATTTCGATTACTTAATTTAAATTTTATTAGACAGCTTATCAACCACAGAGTTTGGGTCACACCTAGCATATGATGTTCTTTTTGAGTGTGTTTAATATTTTTCAGCCAAAAAAAATTCTCAAGGTTTTTTATTTATTCAGTTATTGAAAATTATTTCTCAAATTTTCTTTTACAAAAAAATTCAAACTAATTCAAAAATAACTTTTAAGACAGCCTTAGTAAAACATTACATGTAATCGTGAGTGTGAGCAAATTTAAGTGATTGTTGTATCCGTATTGATGTAAACATAACAAAACAAAACAGAATCAGCCACAACTTGACTGCCTACTCAAATGGGTTGGGTTAACGCTGATGTAATGTATGCATATATATATTGTTTAGTTTGTCAATAACTCTATATTTAAAATCTCAATAACTTTATGTACAAAAAAAATCAATTTAACAAAACTGAATATGCGTAACATATGGGAAGTATCTAACTTTGCGATAAAAAGGTGGGCGAAAATGCTACCAAATTTATCTGTATTGTTTTAGAAGCACTATATTATTGGATAACTTGCATTTTGCTTTTGTTTAGTGTCATACAAAGATGTTTGAGATAAGAAGTAAATATGGCCGTGACTTGCATTTAAGTAGGAGTTTTTTTCTATTTAATCTTTTATAAATTAACAATATTTGCTTGTCATTGTGACTTTTTTTAACTAACAGATGCAAAATAATATAAGCTAAGGAGAAGTGTATGCCTTATTTTGTCGTTTTGTTAACAATTACTTTCATAGAAAATAAGTTTAACAACTAAACATTTAAGTTCACATTTTGTTGTACCTTGGTACTTTTTCCTAATTTCCTCAATATTTTTTTTTTTCTGATATACTTTTTTTCTAAAGTTTTAAATTTATATAAATACTAGCGGATTCCGGAGTGCTCCACTACGCACTTATAAAAATATTAAATCAAATTCATATAACGCATATGCTCATAGGCGCCTTCGTATTTGTATTTGTTTATACCCTTCACCACAAAAAGTGAAAAAATGGTATAAGTAAGTTTGTTATTCCGTTTGTAATTTCTACCATTTCCATTTCCGATCCTATAAAGTCAATATATTATGTGTTCTTATGCATAGCGAAGTCGATTGAGCGATGACCACTTGCCCGCCTGTCCATCAATTTTAGTGTTAAAATCAAGTTTGGCAAGGCACAAGATCAGCTAAAGAAATTTAAAAACGCTAGTTTATCAGTTATAGTGTCGAAAGAGCTGCTATTGAAAATCATCAAGATTGGTCACCGTCCTTCGAGGCAGCTTCCAAAACGCAACGCTTGCTTCTTATTTTTTCACATTATTTGGAATAATGAAGTTACTCCAATCAAAAAAAAATGTATAGGGCGATAAAGAATTTAAAATAAGAAACAACCATCAAGTGAAAAGTTAGCGCTCGCCCAAATTTTCGGAGCTGCGGGCTCCGATTTGCACTATATTTTCTTAAAGTATCAATATGAGTATCATTTAATAGCTTTTGAAGAGATCTTTCAGGAAATTCTCAATTTTAAAAAAATACTTAACCCATGAAGGGCCCAAGATATTTTTATGTAAAATTATATTTAGAACCTAAATATTTTTTCTTCATTTTTAAGTGTCTCTCACCCCAATATTTGATCTTTTTATTTTATGTACTTCACTTAAGGTATTTAAGAATCGGCATAGGCGAATATAGCACTCTTGTTTTTCATTATTATTTTCAATAAGAAATTTTTAATTTCACTCTTTAGTTATCGTTTACATAAGTCAGATTTTAATAAACTCATACTCGCTAACATTCAATAAAAACAATAATTATTTTTCTCTTTTGTTGCATATTTCTTTTACACGCCTGCCTATTAATTTTTCCACTAAACCTTAGATTAAAGCAATTATATTCAACGTTTAAAACAGTAAATAAATTTTTCAACACATTCAATTCTTATTTATTTTCTTACCTGTAAAAATACTTATTAGTGTTTATTGTTTTCTCAACACTTTTCAGATCTCCTTGCAAATGATTTCGAATTGTATTCTCTAACCCTCTTATGTATATTAGATTCGTATTACAAATAGAAAATACTTCTCTTTGTGTATACACTTAGTCGTTGTTTTACAAGATTCTTAACTGACATGATTGCTGACTGACGTTTCTAATTAACATGGGTTTAATCGTAGGCAAATGACAGCTAAGACCTCCAAAGTTTCAATTAGAGATTTTTTATTTAACACAAAACAATTGCAGGCAACTACAAGTGGTTTTGGATAAAAGCGAAAACAAAAAATAAAGAAATAAAATAAAGCACTTATTAATGTAATGATAGTTAACGTTTGAAGGAAAAACATTTTTTTTTTTTGTTACACTTTTTTGTAAACCAGAATTTTTACTTTTAACTTTGTTCTTTAACTCTTAAAACTTCACGTTTTTAAAATTAAACCACGGAAATATTTCACTAAATTAATAAATTTTTAAAAAATAGACCGTGCTATTGTTCCTCGATTAAATTATTAAAACACCGATTTTGATGATTGAGGGCCATTTCGCTACCGCTTACTTAGCTCTTCAGTAAACTTCTCTAAACAATAAAAGAAAGACAAAAATAAAAATTTATGTAAAAAACAACAACAATCAATTTATTATTCTTTTAGCTACCCATACACGACATGTTTTTTACATCTGACTTTTTAACTGTGTTTGTCATATTGGTTTACAGAAGACTTTTAATATTTAATCACAAACGTATATGTATAATTACGTCTGACAGTCTGATCAAATTCGCTTTTTTCACTGTATAGATATCCAAGCCGTCCGGTTTCAAAATGGCTTGTAGTCGTCTTAAAACATTTTTGCCTGCGTTACTTCTTTTTCTAACTTATTTTCTATATTCTTGAATAAGTAAAATGGTATAATTGAATAATAAAACCGCTTTAGATTACAAATTAAACAAAGAACTGTTAGCAGCTGTTTATTAGACCTTAAAAATTGTCAGGGTAAAACTTTTAGTTCATGAACTAGAGCGTAACTTAGTACAAAAGAGAGTTAAATTTCTTTTAAAAAATAAACAAGCCATGGCATCAACTTGAACCTTGTTATAAAAATCTAAAGACTTTTTTGTAATATAAGATAATATTTCATTTTTTGTGCAACTTTTGCTTTGATTTAAAAGTTTACTGTTTGCCTTTTTAAAACCTCAAGTTTTCAAAAACAGAAACTTGCAATAGTGCGTTCACAAGTAAAGTTGCAAAAAAAAATTGCGTTGTCTTTAGTGCAAAAGTCGCTATTTGAATATAATAAGATATCAGGAATATATATAACTGTAAAATATCTTACATCAATTGTACAATATATCGATTCTTGTGCAATATCAATGATTATTCTCTTCACCATCTAAAAGAAAATTGGAAAAAGACGAAGAGCGAAAAAATAATATTCCAGAAAAATTTATTTTACTCTAAAATATTTTACGTACACCTTAGTTTAAATATGCTGTGTTTACAAATATGTTTGCATGCTTAACACACATATCTTAAGATCAAAGGGCAATAAACCCTCTTTGTGGAACAATAATAGCTACAGCATTTAAACACATTTTTCGCTAATGTGTAATTTAACTACATGAACTTGCAAATAGTTGTGAGTGTTGCATGCACATAATGTTGGTTGTAAATTCTTTCACGTTTATAAAGTTCAAATTTCATCAGGGCCGTTCTTAAAATAATCTCAATTCCAAAAAAGAAAATCAGAAACTGTTGTTTTGTAAATCTAATTTTTTAATGTGTAAGAAAATAAGTTCTGGTAAATATTATCAAACATCAAAAATATAAAAAAAAAATGTGAAAGAATATTATTTTTATAGCAAATATTTCAAAATGAAAAATTTATTATTCGGAATCTTTTAAAATTTAATTACTTTACTTTATTCGTGCTTGATTCCTTCAAATATAAATATTTCATGATATTCTCATGAAATATTTATTATTTTAAACTAAACTACAAAATGAAATGTATTACTGCGGGGAAAGCATATCCATATGGCCATTTCACTACTGCTCAAATAGCTCATCAGTGGATTTTACCCAAATTTTGTATAGAAAAACAGAAAGTCTTATATCAAAAGCCAAATTGATTAAATGAGAATTTCATTGAATCAATAAGACAGAAGACAATAACAACTCAAAAATGTTCTACACAAAAACACAGCAAACATTTAGTAACTATTTTTATTTTTTCTTTCATTTTTCTACATAAGGGATCCCATTGGGAACCATTCATATGTATTTGAAAGATTCAATGAAAAAATAAAAATTGAAAAACAATTTTTATTAATAAGCAAGGTGCACATGCAAATATATCAAAATGAAAAATTTATTATTCGGAATCTTTTAAAATTTAATTACTTTACTTTATTCGTGCTTGATTCCTTCAAATATAAATATTTCATGATATTCTCATGAAATATTTATTATTTTAAACTAAACTACAAAATGAAATGTATTACTGCGGGGAAAGCATATCCATATGGCCATTTCACTACTGCTCAAATAGCTCATCAGTGGATTTTACCCAAATTTTGTATAGAAAAACAGAAAGTCTTATATCAAAAGCCAAATTGATTAAATGAGAATTTCATTGAATCAATAAGACAGAAGACAATAACAACTCAAAAATGTTCTACACAAAAACACAGCAAACATTTAGTAACTATTTTTATTTTTTCTTTCATTTTTCTACATAAGGGATCCCATTGGGAACCATTCATATGTATTTGAAAGATTCAATGAAAAAATAAAAATTGAAAAACAATTTTTATTAATAAGCAAGGTGCACATGCAAATATATCAAAATGAAAAATTTATTATTCGGAATCTTTTAAAATTTAATTACTTTACTTTATTCGTGCTTGATTCCTTCAAATATAAATATTTCATGATATTCTCATGAAATATTTATTATTTTAAACTAAACTACAAAATGAAATGTATTACTGCGGGGAAAGCATATCCATATGGCCATTTCACTACTGCTCAAATAGCTCATCAGTGGATTTTACCCAAATTTTGTATAGAAAAACAGAAAGTCTTATATCAAAAGCCAAATTGATTAAATGAGAATTTCATTGAATCAATAAGACAGAAGACAATAACAACTCAAAAATGTTCTACACAAAAACACAGCAAACATTTAGTAACTATTTTTATTTTTTCTTTCATTTTTCTACATAAGGGATCCCATTGGGAACCATTCATATGTATTTGAAAGATTCAATGAAAAAATAAAAATTGAAAAACAATTTTTATTAATAAGCAAGGTGCACATGCAAATATATCAAAATGAAAAATTTATTATTCGGAATCTTTTAAAATTTAATTACTTTACTTTATTCGTGCTTGATTCCTTCAAATATAAATATTTCATGATATTCTCATGAAATATTTATTATTTTAAACTAAACTACAAAATGAAATGTATTACTGCGGGGAAAGCATATCCATATGGCCATTTCACTACTGCTCAAATAGCTCATCAGTGGATTTTACCCAAATTTTGTATAGAAAAACAGAAAGTCTTATATCAAAAGCCAAATTGATTAAATGAGAATTTCATTGAATCAATAAGACAGAAGACAATAACAACTCAAAAATGTTCTACACAAAAACACAGCAAACATTTAGTAACTATTTTTATTTTTTCTTTCATTTTTCTACATAAGGGATCCCATTGGGAACCATTCATATGTATTTGAAAGATTCAATGAAAAAATAAAAATTGAAAAACAATTTTTATTAATAAGCAAGGTGCACATGCAAATATATCAAAATGAAAAATTTATTATTCGGAATCTTTTAAAATTTAATTACTTTACTTTATTCGTGCTTGATTCCTTCAAATATAAATATTTCATGATATTCTCATGAAATATTTATTATTTTAAACTAAACTACAAAATGAAATGTATTACTGCGGGGAAAGCATATCCATATGGCCATTTCACTACTGCTCAAATAGCTCATCAGTGGATTTTACCCAAATTTTGTATAGAAAAACAGAAAGTCTTATATCAAAAGCCAAATTGATTAAATGAGAATTTCATTGAATCAATAAGACAGAAGACAATAACAACTCAAAAATGTTCTACACAAAAACACAGCAAACATTTAGTAACTATTTTTATTTTTTCTTTCATTTTTCTACATAAGGGATCCCATTGGGAACCATTCATATGTATTTGAAAGATTCAATGAAAAAATAAAAATTGAAAAACAATTTTTATTAATAAGCAAGGTGCACATGCAAATATATCAAAATGAAAAATTTATTATTCGGAATCTTTTAAAATTTAATTACTTTACTTTATTCGTGCTTGATTCCTTCAAATATAAATATTTCATGATATTCTCATGAAATATTTATTATTTTAAACTAAACTACAAAATGAAATGTATTACTGCGGGGAAAGCATATCCATATGGCCATTTCACTACTGCTCAAATAGCTCATCAGTGGATTTTACCCAAATTTTGTATAGAAAAACAGAAAGTCTTATATCAAAAGCCAAATTGATTAAATGAGAATTTCATTGAATCAATAAGACAGAAGACAATAACAACTCAAAAATGTTCTACACAAAAACACAGCAAACATTTAGTAACTATTTTTATTTTTTCTTTCATTTTTCATTGAATCTTTCAAATACATATGAATGGTTCCCAATGGGATCCCTTATGTAGAAAAATGAAAGAAAAAATAAAAATAGTTACTAAATGTTTGCTGTGTTTTTGTGTAGAACATTTTTGAGTTGTTATTGTCTTCTGTCTTATTGATTCAATGAAATTCTCATTTAATCAATTTGGCTTTTGATATAAGACTTTCTGTTTTTCTATACAAAATTTGGGTAAAATCCACTGATGAGCTATTTGAGCAGTAGTGAAATGGCCATATGGATATGCTTTCCCCGCAGTAATACATTTCATTTTGTAGTTTAGTTTAAAATAATAAATATTTCATGAGAATATCATGAAATATTTATATTTGAAGGAATCAAGCACGAATAAAGTAAAGTAATTATAGCAAATATTGTTTGATTTTTTACAAGAGAAGCGTTTTTGCAGTAAGTACATGAACAAATTTAAAATGTTTTTTAAAGCAACCAAACAACAAGCACCAAGTTACAAAGGTCTTTACCGGATGGTATTTCAACAGTCGAAAAACGTATATGAGGGGTTTCTGCAAACAAAATTCTCATCGTCAGAAAACTTGATCATGCATTTGTATAATTTTAAATAAATCTTTTGGCTGAATTGCAAACAAACAATTTAGAATTGATATGATACATTACCTAAATATAAATTAGCGATTACCCTTTCTCTCCTCTTTTTTTACATCTATTCTATTATTCTTTTACCTGTTTGTTGATCTTGTCAAGCTTTAGTGCACCGTCTTATTAAAATCGATTAAGTATTTAAGAAAAAAATGGCCCCCAACCTGTCACCACTACAAAATACTCTCATATTCAAAACATGAGCAAAGAAATAAAGAAGTTTTTAATAATAAAATTGGTCGAATTTTGACCAACAAATATTCAACAACAAATATTAAAGAAAATTAATAAATAATTTAAAATTGCATCATAAAATTTTTTCAAACAGCCTTAACTGACAAATTTCGACAAAATAAAAACTTACATTGAATATATTTATTTAATGGATTAATTTTCCTTAAATACTATTTAGTAAAAAGGATTTCAGTAGAGTTGTTACACATGCAAAAAATAATGTACACCTATAATATAATAGCCGTAGTAAGTAAAAACTATATAAAATTCTAATGTACAAAACCGTCAAAAATTTAACATTTTATTTAATTTAAAAGTTTTTAGCAACAGTTTATCATGAATTTCCCAAATTTAAAAACGTAAAACTGCGCAAAGTCTAATAATGGTTATTGATGCAAATATAAATGCTTGGCATTAATTTTCTAATAGTGTTTTACACTTCTTATTAAAACAACACTACCTTTTATTTAAGTGATAAAGTAGCAATGACGTTAAACATTTATAACAACATAACCCTTTTTATACCCTTCGGCACAAAAGGAGAAATAAGGGTATATCTAAGCTTGTCATTCTGTTTTTAATTTGTACAATATCCATTTTCGAGATTGTAAATATCACATTTTTAACCAACTTATTCTGCTGGTGTTTAATTTTTCCTGTTTTTTTTTGAAAACTTTTTAGTACTGAAAATTTCATAAAAATTAAACACCATTTTACCAGGAATTTTTCTTCCAACTAAAAGGAAATGGAGTATAGAGATGATTTTATTGGAATGCTTTTAATCATGTGCGGTTTGTCACGGGTTATTGGACGTCACAGCCTTATTAGGGGAGCTAAGATTCGTGCGGACAGTAAAGTCAATTGCCAAGACCAATAACAAAAAAATTCTATGATCAAGGTATTGTCACAGCAACTGCAATAAAAGATGAAATTACTGGTGATTTGCGTTTAAGATTGTGATGCTGACAGCGGAGTGTAAAACCTGCAAACTAATTTTAAATATTTACTTTATCTTAGATTACTTTATCTAAAATTTAATACTTTTTAATAACCCTCTTTATAGGGCATATCAATAAGTCCTTTTTCAGCTATTTCAGGCTTCATGAGGGGTTGGTATTGCTGAGCATATTACGAGGGCTGCTATATATATTTCTGGCCTGGCAACACTGAGTGCTGCCAAGTGCAATCTGACATTTCCATTGGAAATTTTGTCGTTTTTAAGCATAATCGTCCTCAAAACCTTTTGACGTACGACCATTATTTGTGTTGTTTACAGTGACTTGAAAAAATTAATATCGAAAAAAGTGGAATTAACTCGTGAACATTTTCGTGCCATCATTTTTCACAACTTTCGACGTGGATTATCACGACAAGAGTGCATTAATGAACTTAAATCTTTGTATGGCGATGAAGCACCATCCTATAGCACTGTGAAAAATTTGTGTAATGAATTTAATCGTGGCCGAAGCTCGCTCAAAGACGAATTCGTCGAAAGTTTTTCGTGGAAGAAGCACTACTAAGCAAATGGTCGCCTGTTTCTTCGGCAAAAGTGGTCATGTGGCGACTGTTCCGCTTGAGCAACGTAGGACGGTCACTTATGAGTGGAACACTACAATTTGTTTGAAGTCATCGGAGAAATTCGAAAAACCAACAAGAGAAGACGAATCATTGTTCACCATGACAATGTGAGCTCTCACACATCGGCTCAACCCAGAGCGTTTTTGACCGGCCAAAACGTCGAATTAATGGGTCATCCGCCGTACAGCCCTGATTTGGCACCTAATGACTTCTTCTTGTTTCCGCACATCAAGAAAAAAATGAGTGGTCAACGATTTTCGTCGCCAGAAGAAGTTGTTGAAGTGTTCAAAAACCATGTTTTAGAGGTGTCTCAATCGGAGTGGAAAAAGTGCTTCGACAACTGGTTTGAGCGCATGCAAAAGTGTATAAATCATGCTGGAGAATACTTTGAAAAACAATAAAACCATTTTTGATTATAAATATTCGCATTTTCACTATTAGGCCAGAAATATATAGAGCAGCCCTCGTATGATAATATATATTTTTTAAATAAATAATTGAATGTTAAATATTAAAAAAATTTTATTAATTTTTTAACAAACCACTATTTGTATTCTGTTTTTCTTTCTATTAGAATGAGGAGCGATATCGTGATATGATTGAAAAGTTTTTAACGCCATAACTGCGCATGCTGTGGGCTTGATTAACATGTGGTCCCAACAAGATGGTGTCACATTGCATACAGCCAGGATTACAATGGAATTGCTGCGAGACCTATTTCCACATCAAGTTATTTTAAGAAATGGTGATGTTGATTGGCCTCCACGGTCGCCAGAATTGACTGCTCCGGACTTCTTTTTTGGGGATATTGTTAATCAAGATTTATGCAAACAAACCAGAAACTCTTGATTTACTCAAACAAAATATTAGTGATAAAGTTAATGATATACCGTGTGAAATGTGTGAAAATATAATGAAAAATGTGC
The DNA here is from genome assembly GCA_916610165.2 of Gymnosoma rotundatum. Lineage (NCBI taxonomy): Eukaryota > Metazoa > Arthropoda > Insecta > Diptera > Tachinidae > Gymnosoma > Gymnosoma rotundatum. The sequence continues at coordinate 118,627,204 of OU744337.1, read as the reverse complement.
TCAAAAGGGTTCGCATTTGTGAGGCTAACAGAGGCGGGCATTTATCTGATATTGAATTCCTTATATAACTGCCGACATTGAATGAAACATTTATCAACATAAAATCCATTATATTTCATTTAATCAAAAATTATAAATATACAAACTAGTATACCTTTCCGGCGGACACCCTGTATATATTTTTTCTTTCTATTTTTTTTAAACTCTTCAAACTCTTCATTATTATGGTAAAATGGTGATGGTATCTATTATTTACATGAATTATTTTAGTTAAAGTAAAAAAAATATCTTTTGTTTTAGCCAAACAAATGGCAAAGTCATGTTATGATTTTTTTTAAATACCATTAGAAAGAAATTAGTAAAAAAGGCTTTCAGCTACTTTTAACTAAACGTTGAAAAACAATACAGCAATCAACTTAAAACCAAAAAAACACACAATAGTATAAACATCTACTGCAAATATTGCAAACAATGGCATCTAACTTTTGTTGAATTCAATGGCTATTATGATGCTGTATTATAAGTAGAAATCAATGCAATTCTTTTAGTTAATACTGACCTTAAAAGCATGCAACCCATTATTTATTTCAGAGAATTAGAATGCGACTTCAATGTGGATGAAATATAACATCAACCAGCAACATGTACAATGTGGCACTTGCTTTACTGTTAGTGATGGGACGATCATTTCAGGTAGTACTTGTTTAGGAATAACAAAAACACCCATATATGTTTTTTTTTTCTTTAGATTTTGACTGGACATATTGCATGGCCAGAAGATGAAAAATAATTGAAAGAATGAAATCTTTAATAGTCAGAAACAACATTTATAATGTTTCGAAACAAAAATCAAAAAAAAAAAAACTTTCATGGGAAATCTGTTTGGATATAAACTGCATTGGAATTTGGATTAGAATGCAAGATGATGACAGCAGTCGTAAAACCAATTTGTTTTCTAGGACTGACTAGATTTAGTTAAGTTTAATTAGCAGATTTAAATCATGAAAAACTTATTATTATTTTAATTATATTCGTTCATGGACACTTATTTTATAAAGCATTATAAATTTGTATGAATTAATATTTATTTTTATACCTTAACATAATTAATGTTAGTTAAAGCACTGCAATGCCACAAAATGTTGCCTCATGAACGGACTTTGTCAGCTCTAAATTATAAAGGTGAATTTTAAATAGAACGGTTTTCTTCCAAAACCGAAGTTTCCTATTAAGCTAAAAAATCTTTATTCGCCACTTGCCTTTAAACCATTTTGATATCAACGTGAATTTTACTTACAATAATTAATTAACCTAAAAATTTTATAACAACTTACCTTTCAACCATATTGAAACCCTTGGATTTATACTTACCATTAATTTTAAGTTAACCTGAAATTAATAAACCTAAGAAAACCTGAAGGAAAGAAAATAATTGTATCCTCTTTTTATCATCATCATCATCTTAAGTGCACTACAAAAGGTGAGCGAAATTGTTCCTACCCTCGTATGCGTTGAAATCACCTATTATTAATCCTTTATTTCTTTGCATGCTAATTAACAATTACAATCAGTTTAATGAGTGACTGCAATTGCAAAGCAATCTAAGAGGTGTCAACCCTAAAGAGAATTAATAATACAAACCCAATTGTATTCAATATTAAAGAAAGAATTAACAATATATACATAATAACAACTTGGGAAATCCAGTATTACTCCAACAAAAATCTTTCACGTTAGCGGTGTCAAATAAAATCATTCCTTTAAATTTCTTCTTAGATTTAGTACAAAAAAAAAACTAAAACAAATTCAATTGTTAAACTGTTTTTCAATGGAATAGCACAACAGCAAGAAAGCATTGATTTACACAATTATTGTTCTTAGTTTTTGCTATTGAAATTTCAGCTGCAACTAGCCACTAGTAGCTGTCCTTATAAATAATAATAATAGATACAGTTCGGACTATATTTTAAAAATTTTATTATTTTTGTGTAAAGATATTCTTTCTTTAAACTTGTGTTTTTTGTTTTAATAAAAGTGTTGGTTTTTTGTACGTTTCTTCTTAAGGTTTTCAGCTGAAACTTCAAATTATGAGATCACCTTTGAGCAATTGTTATGTTTATACCCTTCACCACAAAAAGCAGAAAAAGGGTTTAACTATTTTTGTCATTCCGTTTCTAATTTCTACAATATTCATTTCCGACTGTATATATATTCCGACTTCTTACAACTAAACGAATCAGTTGAGTGATGTCCGTTTGCTCGTTTGTCCGTCCGTGTTAGTGTTGAAATCAACTTTGCCAAAGCACTAGATTAGCTAGAGAAAATTTAAAACGCCAATCAATCAGACATAGCTTTAAAAATTTTGTTATTGAAAATTAGCAAGATTAGTCCACGTCTTTCGGGGCAGCGGGCAAAACACAACACCTTCCTCTAATGTTTCCATATCACTTGGGACACCTCTAGTTTAGACAAGTAACTAAAATAAAAAGAAAAAAACTAATATATGGGGCGATAGAGAATAAAAAACAAATAAGAAAAATATCAAGAGAAGAATTTTTGGCCTCTGAACTTTTTATGGAAAAGTACGATGGAGCAGAGAATTTTTTAAGATATTAATTAAAAGCTATTTAAGTAAATACCTAAATTTTAAAAAAAAATGCTTAGCTCATGAAGAGCCGATGGCATTTTTATATATACGAGTAGCACTGAATTTATTTTTTTGTTCTTATTTTTTAATTCTCTGTCACCCCAATATTTGCTTTTTTGCTTGAAGTTACTTCACTAAATTAGAATTACAAAGATGGTGAAGGGTTTTTAATATTCGGCATAGCTGAACATAGCACTCTTACTTGGATTTAAATAATATATTCTTCGTTTTTTACTTTCTTCAGATGTTGCTATTTTAGCGTCTGTTCAGATTTAAGTTCATACACAAGATTAAGTGAACTTTTTTATTTGCCTAAAAAATGAAATTTTAATATCAATAATGGTCTTTTGATTTTATGTATTTATTTAATTTTATGCCTCCAGAAATACTGTTTAAAGTTTTCCACAAAGAAACATACAAACAAAAATATTTATTCTTGTGTTACGCTTGCTTGACTTAAATAAACTATGGCCTCTTTATTTATTGACTTTTCTTTGCACCACGTAAGTGTAGCAGTGTAGCATCGTAGTGTGTGGCGGCATATTATTGTTTTTAAACATTTAAAAAAGCTTTTTATATTACTGCCTTACGGCCTTAAAGTGTCAACTTTTTTTTATTGTGTATAACCCGGTTACTTTATTATTATAATTATTTTTGTGTGTTAATTGTACTCAATCTTAAAAATTGTTTCTAGCTTAAGATAAAAACTGTTAAAAATTTTTTGTACTATTGTATTAAGAGAGTTTTTTTTCCTTTTATAGAAACAAATTTAAAAAATATATTAAGATTCTTATCACTAGGAGTTCTTATTTTTTGTGAAAATTCTGTGTGATTTGTGTAAAACTAATAAAGTCATGCAAGCTAAAAATGATTTAATAAGCGTCACTATGTAATTTTAATCAGAAGAGTTTTAAAAATTAGTTGCAATAAAATATTAAAAATATTATTGCAGTATTTATAAATAGAATGTTTTCTATATGCAAAGAAAAAAATTTTACACATTCTTTACTGTAACAAAAGCTGTTTCTGTTTCTTTAATATAAGCGGCCAACTCGTCTGAAAATTTTGTATGAAAAGCACTCATTATTTTGAGTTATTTCTATACAAATTAATTATGACTTACATACATAAATATGACATACAATCTATATTGGTCTGGTTGTAGTAATAATACTACTGTATTACTGTTTCAAATGTACTGTAAAACAATTTTTAATTTTTGGCCATTATTGAAGGTATTTGCCTGTACTTTACAACACACCAGCGTTCTATTTGTTGGCCTTAGTTTTTTAAACAACACGTGTGTTTTAAATTGTAATTTTTTTTCTAAAAATTCATCTGTAGAAATTCCCAGAAACTGCACATACATATAACAATAAGGCCAGCATATTAACGGATATTAACTGCAAGTTTAAAAACAATAAGGCTTTTTAAGAAAAAAAAAAATTGAATTTGTGACATAAAAGCCAAGAGTTTAGTGAATACTGTTTTAAGGAATAAAACTGTTTTAACACATTCACCAAAAAATCGTCCGCCTTTTGTTTGTTGGTTGTAGTTTTTTTTTTGCAGGTCTAAACAGGCTTTACACAACAAAAGGGGAGCAAAAATTTTATTTATTTTTACATTGTTATCAACTTGCAAGAACAGTAGCTGTGACGATTTCAGCTACATGTATCTTTGCTTACACTTAAATTCAGTTTTTCTTAAAAAAACACATTCAAACTGCATAAAATTGTTAACATGCTGTTTGTAACATACAAGGTTACAGATATTAAAATCAAAATATGGTTAAACGATTAAAATAGTTTCCAAATATGTATTTAAAACTGTAATTATAATTGTGCTGTGGATGCTTTACAATATCTTTTTCTGTGACATACCACAACCGCCACGGGAGGATCTTTTACCGATACTTGACGGTACTGACGGACTATTTTACAAAATGGGGTCTTACCTTGAATGTTGCGAAGACCGTGGCCGTAATGTTTAAGGGGCAATACATACCAAGTTTGACTATCGGACGAGGATTGGGACATAGGACAGGCTTAAATACCTAGGTGTCATCTTCCAAGAGAATTTCGAGAGCTATCGGCACATTGACGATATTATCGAAAGGGCCAAGCGTATCTACTCCTCATATCAGGGTATTTTGAAGCGTAGGGGAGGTCTTGATAGGAGAGTGAGTCTTCTGGTCTATCGCCAGGTTATTCGCCCAATCATCGCCTAAGCCTTTTTAGCTTGGTTTGGTATTTCTTCTCACCAGATGGAGAGGCTTAGGCAATGGGAGAGAATGATTTTGGTTGCTTGCCTCGGCTTGAGGCCATACTTAGGACCAAATGGAGAGATTCGCAGGCCATCATGTAGGTCAATCTACAGTGCAATTGATTTTGCGCGCATAGATGCCTACATGGTGGAATTGGCTGTGAAATTTCTGGAAAACGCGCGATCCTCAGAGAACTCCCTGATTAGGGAGTGCTTCTCTAGAGTGGGGAGTTTGGAGACCGTTCGGGTTTCGAGATATTTCTCGCCTGTGGACTTGTTGACTCTTAGGGGAGCTGGCCTTCTTTATGAGAATGCAGACCTCTTGTTTTACCATAGGAGGCTGCGTTCATTAAATATAGGGAACACTGTCTATAACACTGTTCAATAATTTATTTTGTATTTATTTATTTTTTTGATATAATTGTTAATTCATGTTTTTATTTATATATTAATATAAATTCTTTTTATTATTTTTTGTTGTTTGTTTTGTGTAATTGTTATTCATATTTTATTTAAAATTTTATAATATGAATTTGTCTTGTTTTTGGTTTTCTTACCATTATTATTGTTATTATTATTATTTTGTTATTTTTCTTTTAGTTTTTAAGTATCTTTAGTTTTAAGTAGAATTTTAAGCCCCTCCTTTTTTATCCCTTTTTTTAGGAATTCTTTTAAACGTTTTTAATTGTTTGAGTGATGTACTAAAAAAAATATGTACCATTAGTTTTAGATTTTGGAAGTTCTTGGAAAATACTTAAGTATGTAAGAAATTTTGTTTTTTATTGTTAATTTTTATTGAAAATATTTGGGAAAATAAATAAATAAACGATAAACGATTGTGCTGTGGAATTATAAACAAACCATAATAACAAAATAACAAAAACCATCTAACAAAGCATCTAATGTTCTATAGATTATCGTATATATCGTAAATAGAAGAAAAAGTTGCTAATAACATTTGCGGTAGCTGGTAACGTTCCTGCTGAATTGTAAAACTTTTTTTTACATAAACAAAGATTTTAACGTCATTAAAACAGAGGGTGGAATTATTGGTTCCGCACGGAAGGGAAAACTGAACGGAAAGAAATATCGATCGATACGCGCATTGCTATTATTCATGCCTGCGGTATAAGCTTTCCGCAAAATTGATTTAACATCCCTGTTTTAATTAAATCTGAGTTGATATTGTGAACAGCTGTTGTTAAAAAAAACATTTAAAATTATAAGTTACAATTTTGAACACAAAAACGCACTTTTAAAGTTAAAATATATTAATATACCAAACTCGGACAAAATATGGATACAATAGCCTTTTTTGAAGATAGTAGTGATGATGATTGTTTAGACATTCGAGTTGAAAGAAGAGTTTTGCGGTATAAAGCTGAAGATGTGTTGCAGATGAATGATATGGAGTAAGTAAAATAAAGAAATTTAAATATGTAAGTACAAAGAAGTTTAATAAAATGCAAATGTTTAAATTTACAGCTTTATTAAAAATTTTCGTTTAAATAAGGTAGCGTTTAAATATATTTTGTCTGAGCTAGAAGTAATAAGATCAGGAAGTGATCGGCAAGGAGCACTTTCTCCAAAAGATAAACTTTCGGCTTGTTTAAGATTTCTTGCAGAAGGCAGCTATCAGCATAGTGTTGGCAAGGAATTTAATGTCAACATGGCGCAATCAACATTTTGCAAAGTGCTGGCTGAAGTATTAAACAACTTAGAGAATTTGTTGTACCGCAAATGGATAAGCCTTAGCATGAATGCCGATGAGGAAAGAAGGGCGAAAATGGCTTTCTATGAAAAATGTCGCATTCCAAATGTGGTAATGGCTGTGGATGGTACTCACGTAAAAATGTCCTGGTTTTTTTCAGTAAATTAACCATTGCTTCGATTTGCAATTCGTTTGTATATTTTTCTCTTTTATTCCTACAAAAATATTTTTCACATATAAAACAAATAAATTAAACTAAAAGAAATTTATTTGGTAGAACTTTTATATTTTTCTTACATTTTTGTTCTTTCCGTCAGCTTTTCGTTGCAAAATTTGAACGTAAGCAAAATAAGGAAAAATATCTACATTGCGGAATCAATAATATGGCAATACCGCCACTGTAGAGATGATACCGCTACAACGGAAAAATATTGCACCATGGAACCAATAATTTCAAATTTTTCTTCCGCCAAAAAAATGCTTTCCGCAATCGCGGAACGGAATCAATAATTATACCCAGAAACTTTGAGTCTACGAAAAATATAATTTTTGCATTTGCTCTTGTCTACTTTTCAACTAGTCGACTATTTTACAGTTTGCACAATCTACCTAAAGATGAGGGGCTCATTTTATTGAAATTTTTTAGTACAGTTTTTGGTAACTTTGTATCACAAACATTTTTTCGGAACAACAAAACTATACAAAATGTTTCAAAATATTTTTGTAATAATTTCTTTAACGTTTCATCTCTTTATAGTTGATGCTATTTTCGTATCATGCTGATCATTGTGAATTGAGCATGATGAATGAATGGCGTGTGTTTATTTAAGTATTCTTTTTTTGAAAGTGAATTATGTAATGATTAAGAAAATTTTGCAATATATTCTGTTGTTTACTTAGAAGCAAGGCATTATTTCGTGCAGAAATATTACTTCTTTCTTAATTTTAAATTTTTTTATTTTACTCTTTTAGGACAAACAATAATGCCTTTTTTGGTTTCCATACTTTTTTCTTCGTTTTTTATCTCGAAATTGCCAGTGGCATCCGTTTTCAATAAATTTCGCATAAAATTTATGTCACTGATAGAAAAAAGAACAAAACGTAGGAAACAGAAACTAAAATTAAAAAGAAATGAAAAAAGTTATTAAAACCATTTAAGCCATTAGTTAATTTTTTAGAAACATTTGTTTTGTGAAAATTTATCTTAGATTTATTAACTTCAATTTTAAAGGATTATACGAACAAGTAAACCTTTTAAACCTTTTAAACTTAAATAAATATTAACATTGAAAAAGAAATAGCAATGATTTAGAAAATTAGCGGTTAAACATTCAGGCGTCAAAATGATAAGCTCACCTTTATTTGCAGCGTTTATGCAAAAAATAAAGAAAAATAAAACCATAAATATCACTAAAGTATTAAAATAGAAAAAAAAAAATTGTCAAAGTGAATAAGGTAAAAATAAGAAAACTGTTATCTTATTTTCCAAAATGTTTTGTTTTATAAGGTTTACGAAACCTTTGATTACACACACCATCTTTTTTGGACATTTTCTTTTAGAAAATTAGTACAGCCGCCTAAATTTAAGACACGAACGAAGCTATCTAAGCCGCAAAAATTATCAAGAAAAAACAAAAATATTTTTGTTTAAATGTCTCTATTTTTCTCACAGAAAAATAATAAAAAAAAGGTTGTACTAACTACACTGCTAACAGGTCAACTCAAATCAGAGGTATCCTTTTAAACACATACTCGTATAGGGGATATAAAATTGTTATTAAGTTTTTCTCTAACTAAATACAAAAATTTCATTTTACGAAATTCAACGAAAATAAGATCTGCATTTGAATAGTTACTGGAAAGAGCACTAAAGCAGAAAGTAGTTTTAACCCATTATTAGCGTCTGTCAAAAATTAAAAATATTCCCGTGGTTTAACTTAATTTAATATTTGCAAAGTGCGCTTGCATATAAATAAATTATCGTAGTATTTTGTAATATTTATTTTGTTTTAAAGTTCAACTGTTTAAATGAGCCGAAAAAATAACTGTTACAGTGGATAAAGAAAAATAATATCACTGTTATTCTCGTTGTTTTCTTAAACTATGATTGTTGTCTTTACTTTATTGTGTAGACGAAAATCTTTAGTCTCTTTTAAAATGGTTGTGAGAAGTTTCTTGAAGAGTTAGTTGAGCGGTAGCGAAAGGGGAATCGTGACGAGTCTTTAATCTCAATAATAAATGTCAGTTATTTAGTTATTTAATCGGAATATGAATAGCACAATATTTTTTAAAAATTAATTATTTTGATTAAATATTCCCGTGGTTTAATTAAATTATATTTTTTCGCGAATACTTTGTATGAAACCAACTCACTTGTTTATTGAAAGGCATCACCATCATAGAGAAAGGTGCTTTTAAAATTAATTGTAAAATATTAAAACCCCAACAGCAGGATGGCGTCATTTCTACTTAGCACTGATTTCTACCAAATGTTTTGTTTTGGCTTAAAATTTTTTAAGTTTGCATTCATAAAAAATGTTCATAAAAATGTTTTTTTTTTCGTATTTTTATTCTTATTAAAATGACTTTCAGTCTTCTCAGACAAAGATCTTAGATTATTTTTTAATTGTCTGCAATTTTTTTTCTTTTTGAGAATGTTTTCTTATCATTAATTTAGTTGTCGATTTTGGTAATTGAATTTCAAAGCAAAAAATCCCAGCAAAGAAGAATTCTATAAAGTTTGAATGGAATAAAATACATACTTTTAATTTCTTTGAGATAGTTGCCTACCACAATTCTAATTTCAAGATAAATTAAGTCAGGTGTGAATACTGCAGTGGGAGCAAAATATTTTATTTTATATTTCATGCAACAGCAGCTGGTAAGTTGGTTTTCTGCCAGTCTTTGTCACATCATTATATATTTGTTTATACTTTGAGAATATTGAGGAACACTTCCTAGAATGTCAGATTTTTTACGAAATAAAAGGAAGTTTACGTATTTTTTTCCTAAACAAAACAAAAAAATCACATCCACGTCCCTGGAACTTACAAAAACAGTGTGTACAAAGTCGACAATTTACGAGACGTCTCTACTTCTTTCCAATAAAAAAAAACCGATATTAGACAAGAAAAAACTTTCCACTTTTTAAATAGTGCAGTTATACTTTTTATTTTTCGGCAGTACAAAGTCTATGCCAAACTGGAAAAAAAAATCCGTAACCAAAGATTGTAATTTACAATTAACTTTATTTAAAGACATTGTGAACTTAAGCACATATATTAAAGTTTTTATCTTTAAATATTAGGATTATGTGCTGTTGAAAAACTTTCGAATGAAATTTCATTGTGTATATTTGTTATTCTTATTGAAGATGTCCTTAAGCTCTGCACAAACATTCTTTTGTAGAAGTAGTCTTATTGTTGTTCAATTGTGGTTTTAAAATACATATAAATAGACTTAATCCACACTTATTATAAAATTTATGTATGTGTATTCACAGGTTTGTGTGGTGTATGTATTCGACATGCCCACGTTTGCAATGAAGCATTAAATTAGCAAGGATTTTGTTTATTTTTCTGGGGTTTTTTTCGTTTATTTTTGCTGAAACGAAAATAAAGAAAATATAAAGAATATTATTTTTTAATTTGTGAACACTTAAAAGCTATTTGAAAAAGACAACAAAGTATTTGAAATTTTCATTGAGGAAATATAAGAAAATATATAAAAAAAATTACTTTTTTAAGATTAGATTTCTAAAATAAATAAATAAAACTAAAGAGTAGTGATAATAAAAGAAAAGTAAGTGTTTAATTTAAAGTTTAAAATTATTTTAGGATTAAGTTGAGTTTTTAAAGTGAAATAAATTAAGGACTGTCAAGCGTTAAGGAAGTAGTTGGCGCAGTTTACCTTTGCTGGCTGCTTACTCTTTTCAGGAGCTTTATCTGTACAAAATAACACGCAGAGCTGACTTTATATGCAGGAAGTCCGCACGAAACGGATTTTGGTTTAACATCTTTAAAAACCCAGGGTCACTAACTAAGTTCAGATTTTGCTTATATTTATAGTTAAACTTCCTTGACTGTTATAAAAATAATGTGGAAAATGTCGCCCTATATTTACTGTAAATGTATATTTTAAACATTTTTGTAAATAACCTGTCTTGTTACGTATTAGTCATTTTTATTTGTATGTATGTATGTATGTTTTTGTTTGGTATCTGGATAATTACGTTATTTCATTAAATACTTCTACCAATCTAAGCAGCATTTATTGTCGGTGATACAACGATAAGCACAAAAAAAATTTAAAATTCAAAATTTAATTATAATTTTCGATGGATAAATACACTAAACCCACAAAAGTATCCTGGCAGTTAGACCTAAATATCTGCAGTTAGACAAACAAAGGCTTTATAATATAATTTGTAAACAAATTTTGGGTTTTTTAATAACGACATTGTTTCCAATGTGTGTTTTACGCCGATAAAGCTACAGGTTGTTGGCTGCCACAACAATAGAACAACATGTCTTTAATAAAATGACAGGATGACATGCTTGCGAATACCCAAACACTCACTTTGGCATAAACATATACGCATCAACAAACAAATACACACAAAATAGTTGCACACATATAAAATAGAAAGATTTATTTTATGTGTGTTGATTGGACGACTAAACAATATACAAAACAAATTTAAATAAATTAATGATTTAAATAAAATTACAGCAAATTTTTTAGGGGATTAAATGTGAAAATGAGAGTAAATATAATAAAAATAATAGAGTAGATCCTTTAAAAAGAGTTAATTTTGTTCCGTTTTTTACTTTGCAGGGTCTTTCACAAACTCGTTCTTTGTAGCGAGGTTTTATCCTTTGTTTCCATTTCTTCGTTTTTAAACAACATTTTTATCGCGGGTACTCAAACACTATTGTTTTTCATTATATTTAAGATTTTGAGAGAGGTATATTTTCTGTTAACCAACACTTCACCAGTCTTTTGTCTAATAGATCCGTTGGAGGCACTACATAGCAAAAGGAACCTTGATTGGTGTCAGTCCTACGACACCGGTGATATAATAGCAATAGTTCACAAAGATGCCTTGTTTTCTCTACTAAAAGGCCGTTCCATAAAATAAATTCAGGAAAAGCTCCGTAGCTCGTATAGAACTCGCATAAATGTATGTATATTGTAGCAATAGACACCAAAGAAAAGGAAGTACATATGTATTGGCAGTAGCTATTCGTATGTGCTTGGGGGAAAAAACAGAAAAAAAAATACAAGTGTTATTAAATTTTATAAATAAATTTAAGATTTGATTCTTAATGAAAATGTGATTGGGCAATTTTAGCATTTCGCAAACCATTATCGATCTGAGGCAAGTAGACGTCAATGCCTAGATATTAATATGTTGCGAGGAAAAAAATGTGTATATACTTGAACTGAAAGAAATGATTTCCTGCGTATAAACTCTTATTAGCTTACTCAAAGTGGATTTCATTTTCAAAGTCCCTGCATAAATTTTTAGATATTATTTGTGATCAACTCCCTCTTTCATAGTTGTCGATTTAAAAAATTTAACAAATTATTAAACGCTTTTTCAAAATATTGACATTCTATGTCTGAAAATCCAATTATACTTTGTTTGAAATTGTCACTTTGAAAAAGAATATAAATTATTTAGTTCTATTTATAGCTGGTTACGTTATGATTAAACAAACAGAATTATCAAACAAATATCTTTGAACTAGTTATTACTATCAGTATTATTTATTCTTTAATATTCTTTTGTTTTTCTTATAGAGTTTTTATACCTTTCACCAGGAAAGTGGAAATAGGGTATATCTAAGTTTGTCAATCTGTTTGTAATTTCTCTGAGTTCTTATGCATAGCGAACAGTGCTGCCACAACCAAAAAATTTTTACAACCAAAATTTGCTTTAAAAGTTACCAAATGAGAAACAAAAATAACCAAATTTCAATACTCGTATGTAGTATTTTTATTAAATAACATTTAAAACAGTTACATTATTATAATGTAACTCATTTGATTTAAATTCAGTTAATAACAATAATAACAAAAATAAAATAAAAATTAACGATTGTACACGTATGTTTAAAAAAATAAAAGTTTGTTTAAAACAAAGTAAACAAAATAGTTCACAGTATAATAGTTTGAGACTTTATTAAAAGTTCAATGCATTTTGAAGTGAAATTTCACATTTAGCAAAATTAAAAGCTGTTGACAGTGTTGTAAAAGAAAAGTATTATAAGCAAATGAGTAGCAATAAAGGCGAATTTATAACAGTTGGCTGCACTAGCGATTTTAGTCACAGCTGTTTTATTTTCAGTTGTCTTGGTAGCAATTCGAAAAATTGAAGAATATAAAATTAAAAAGTATAACATAAAAAACACATGTGTATTATTATTTTGGAGAAAAAATAACCAAAATGAGAAAAATATTCACATCTCCACATTAAAGAAAAAAATAACCACTTTTGGTTAGAAATAACCAACAACGGCAGCCCTGATAGCGAAGTCGGATGAGCGATGTCTGTCTGTCCGTCCGTCCGTATTAGTGTTAAAATCAATCGATCAGACATAGTGTAGAAAGAGTTGCTATTGAAAATCAGCAAGATCGGTCTATGTACTTCGAGGCAGCGGGCAAAACACCACGCCTGCCTTTAATTTTTCCATATTATTTCTGCAATTAAGTAACTCCAATCAAAAAACAAATATATGGGGCGATATAGAATTAAAAAATAAGAAAAAAAAACATTAAGGGGAAAATAATGGCGCTCGCTCATATTTTCAAAGTTATTATTAGCCTCTGAACTTTTCATAAAAAAGTACGATTGAGGAAAATATTTTTTAAGATATCAATATGGGCATGTTTTTAAAGTTTTTAAAGAGATCTTTAAAGATATACTAAAATTTTTTAAAAATGCTTAACTCATTAAAAGCAGTTGGCATTTTATATGGAATTATATATAGTTTTTATTTTTTTTTTATTTTTTAATTATCTGTCACTTCAATATTAATATTTTTAGTTGGAGTTATTTCAATAAGATTCAGCAAAGACAAATATAGCGCACTTACTTGTTGTTTAATATACTTGGAACAGCATTCCTTTTTGCTTACAAATAACATTCATAAGCTTCTGTACTGCTTTTGAAAATTGTTAAAAAAAAATCAAGCTGATTTATGTTAATCATTTTAAAAGGGATGAGCTGGCTTAAGCAACCGGCGAAATACGTATAGATACCTGCTTTTCCAACCAACAAATAAATTGCATTTTTATTTAAAAATGTTATGGGATATTAGCATAATATAATAAATAATATTATAAAAATTCCCAAAATAATTTTTAAAGTAATATCTTTTTGTTTATTTTTATTAAATTATTTTATTTTTAGTACTTCATTATATTATACTCTTTAATATTATTATTTTTATTTAATAACAAAAAATTCTTCTTAAGAAAAACAAAGGTAAAAATATTCAACTCAATGTATTAAAGTTTATTCTTTCCAAAAAAAAACAAAATTCAAAAGATATTAGATAAGATAAAAATGGCAAAATGGTATTAAGCTAAAAGTATAATTTACCAATTCATATATTACCTTTCCACACAACGAATACATTTACACTTATCCTGCCTGAAGACAATGTTGAAAAGTGACATAAGCTTAACATTTAACGTGACATGATATCTTAAAGGCGTCTAATGTTAAACAAGTGTTTCGAATTGAAGAAAGATGTATGTGTGTCTGTCTGTGCACAAAAATATATATGAATTAAGGTTTTCATTGTAAGTGTTGAAAATTTTATAAATTTGGCGGTTAAGCAATAAGTATTTAAACAAGAAATAAAAAATGTAATGACATTCGTACATACATAAAAACTAGGCAAAAATGTAGGATTTACAAAAACAAAAAATTGGAGGGATTTATATTTAAAATGTTCAAATAAGTCAAAATATTTACGAAATATGTAATATTGATACACCGTGATTATGGAATATTTAAGTAAACATTCATGTGAAGAATGCTTTTTTGGTATGGCATATAAATCCATTTAAAGGATTTTTGTATAAACCTGACGGGATTTAAATACCTTTTTATTTTATGGCAAATAATGGTGATGTGATAATGGTAATTTGATATTAAGTTCACTCTAACACTTGAAAGGTGCAAGCAATTTTTTCAATCAGCAATAATAGAAATGGATAATTATAAAGAATAAAAATACGAGTAGAAATAATATTATAAGCTACATATTTATGGGCAATTCCATTAGAATGCCTACTAGGCCTCAAACAATAAAAACCCTTGAAATTACTTAAAGAGGAAAAGCACAATATGTTGAAGCATAGCTTTTATAAATATGGATGAGGAAAAATAGGAGTTTAAAATAATTATCAAGTGACTAAGTTTGGTTTTTTTATAACACTTTAAGCTTACGTTACAATAATTATTAACTGGATTCCAGGGGAAAGAGAGAAGAAACAACTTCGCATAGTAATATTTTTAACCGATTTAAAAAAAAGGAGGTTATTATTTCGACTGAATGTCGCTTTTTTATATTTGTGCGTCCATAACTCAGTCATTTCTGGATTGATTTTAAAAATTTCTGGTCCCTTTTTAAACAGTTCAAAGTTTTAAAAATTAAAGGGTGTCACCATACAACATGCATTTTTCACGTGTATAATAAACCCTAAAGGGCACCATCTTAAACTATAAAAAAAAATGTAAAGCTCCCAATGGCAAAAAGTAATACAAAAATAAATATAAAAATTAAAGGTTGTCCCCATAGATGACGTAAATTGACCTATACGGGCTAACTTTTAAACCATTATAAACAAACGTTTCAAAATTGGAAAGAGCGTCGATTGTTTTGATCGTTATAGTAACATTTTTTAATCTTCAAAATAATAAAATAAAGGGTGCCCAATAGTTCATTCAATTTGATGTATAAGGCCCTACTTTTTAATAGTTGTAGACAGATGCTTCAAATTTACAATGAACCTGTATTGCAATAACAATTATACAATTTGGAGTTGTAAGTTAAAGGGTGCTCCAATAGTTGATATAATTTGTTGAATGTGATCAAACTTTTGAACTGTTAACCTGTACTGCTTAGAAGGCTATATCAACAAGCTTCCAATTTGAATTTAAAAAAATCAAGGGTGTTCCCATAATTGATGTAAATTTACTTATATGGGCCTATCTTTTAAGCCGTTATAGACAAACGCAAACACAAATTGTACAGAATGTCGATTGCTATGACCGTTATAGTAACAAGTACTAATATTCAAATTAATTTAGTATTAATATTCAAATTGGGTTCCCCAATATTTATTTAATTTGATGAAGTTGGACATACTTTTGTAGACAGACGTAAATTAGTAATTTTCGTATCTAATTACTTTAAGTGAATCTCTAAAATGTATTACCTTTTCATTTCAAAGGACATATATAATATCGCATATACTATAAAATTTTTTAAATTTTTCTGCTATTTACGGTTGCCACTTTTATTTACATTGACTTAGATATTTATGTGCTTGTGTAGTACTCTTCAAAAAGCAAAAAACGTTCGAAAAAAACCTTTACTGCACACGTTTTTTTATATGTGCTAACATTTTATTGGAAAACAATTTAATTTGCATAATATGAAAATAATACTTTTTCCCATTATATTCATAAGTTTGGGAAAGGAAAAATGTCTGCTGTTCTAATAAAAAATAAAGAAATTTTCAAACATTTTAACACTTGTATTTCTGTGGTAATTTTATTGTAAAATATTTGAGCTTAAGGTATAAGGATAATAGCTTATTTGGTGGCACATGTTGCTAACTTTTCCTTCAGTGTTTGTAATCTAAAAAGACTGAGCGAATATTATGGAAATTGTTGTTAGTAGACAGGTGCAATCTTAACTTTATATACATTCATTCACATATTTTAGGTTATTAATATGCATTGGGTGAATTATATTAGCAATAAGGGCACAGCATGTAGAAAATTGCCAAAATTATGATTTATAAGTTAACGTTACTAAGCGATAATTTATGTTAAACGTTTTTTGATATTAAATGTTGAAAATTCGTAGAGAAAATTGTCACAAAAATTGATTTAATTTAATAACATGTATTTAACCCGTGTTAAATTTGTCGGTGGCAAATATCTTTTAAAAAATCTATAACAAACCCGTTTAAGCCCACTTGGTTAAATTGTCTGTTCGTTGAAAATGAGGTAGTGAATTCGAATGTCTCCGGAATGATGATGTAACGTATATGACCTAAATGGTTGATTATAAGTCGCAGATTTGTGTAATCCGGAAACCAAATAGAAAAAAAGTGGCGTGTTTTTATTAGGAAACAAGGAATCTAACCACTGCATTTGGAAAACATGCATTTATATAGTTTTTTTTAATAAAAATTTTTTTATATTCTTTCAAGTTTCCATGCCAAATCTAAATTCAATAGTTTACCAAGCACAAACTTTAATTTACAATACATTTATTTACATTAAGTAAACTATTGAATCATGTTAAATAAGAAAAGTTTATAATTAATAGATTTTGAGTAGGAAAGAAAATAAGAAGCGAAAAGAAAATCTTACAATAAATACTAAAAAACTAGACTTGCTTTTCCAAAAAATATTATTTACAGTAGGGAAATATATTTTTGCGACTGAAACAATTTCAAAATTTTTACAGCTTGTAGAAAAATTAAAGTTAAGAAAATAATTCTTAAATCATTGCTTTGATGAAAAAACTACCAATTTAAACATGGAATAAATGAATATTTTTTTAGGAGTTTTTGTCACACGGTGCGTTAAAACAATGTAAGACAAATATCATTATAAAAGAACCATTAATTGGGCAACTAAAAGTTCCTTAAATTTTCATTTTATTGTGCCAAATTAAAACCAGCAGTTTTTTCATTATCATGAAAACAACTTAAAGAAGAGATTCTTAATAATTTATTGAAGCCAATGATTTTGTTATTCAAATGCATTGCTAGAATTAGCGGAGCTTAACGATTAACTTATAAATCTTGCTATCGTTTTTGTGTTTTTGTCTTAATAAACAAAAGTAATATAAAAACAATTTAAATACAACTCACTACTGACAAAATTGAAAATTTTATTTGTCAAAGTTTTTTATTATAATCTATTTAATATAAATAGACAACAATAAAAGAAATCAAACTTTTAAGATTATTATTTAAAATTTTAGTTTATTCAGAAACTTGTTTTATATTGTTTAGAGGAAAACAAATTACTTGAACAGGTTTTTTTGGAAGTGGTGTAAGTCTACTTTTGCAAAAAAATAACTTAATGGTAATTTTAATGAACTAAACAAAATCAGTTTTGCTGTACAATTTTATCGCACAAATATTTCTTTTGAAAGTGAAATAAGTCCATTCATAATAAGTTAATTTTGATTATTACTTTTTACATCAAAATTTATA
Organism: Gymnosoma rotundatum; assembly: GCA_916610165.2. Lineage (NCBI taxonomy): Eukaryota > Metazoa > Arthropoda > Insecta > Diptera > Tachinidae > Gymnosoma > Gymnosoma rotundatum. The sequence goes on along the minus strand of OU744337.1, from coordinate 118,609,106 downwards.
ATTTGCTCCTTCTTATAAAATATTATTTTTGAAAGTGGTATAAGTGTAGTTTTCAACTCGAAATAATTTTTCCAGTTTTGTTATATTAAAAATTAAAACTTTGTTATCAACAACAATTAGAATCTATAATAAACTTTACAAATTTAATTGTGTTTATACGTTAAGAATATTTGCCTCCATAGGCGCACACACAATGCAAAAGTATATTACAGCATAATTTTTCGTTAAATCATTTGCAATGATTAAGCGAATACACTACTAACGGAAAAAGTTAACGCAGCAATTTATTGCAATTATTGAATGTTATCGATTTAGAAGCTTTATAAAGTATTACAGTCTCTGTATGGCGACCTCTGATTTAGAAAATATACCTCGCCTTATTACGCTGGCATGGAGTTAAATTTTTTTCTCTTTCTTAAATTTTGCATAGTGACTATGATTTTTCTTAGCTTTTCGTGTTTTAATTTTGCAAGACTTTATTTTTGTGAAATAATTATAAAAATAAATCGATTTGAACAACCAAGGATTATTTACATAGGAATTATTTAAGTAACAATAGTTGCAAACCGAACACTGTTAAAATTAGTCCTTATAAACATTTTATTTATTGTGTGTATATATTTTTTATAACAAAAGCCAATATTTGTGAAGTTTACCGAACCTTTAAAAGATTAAAAAATCACATAATTAAAAAACATAATATTTTCTTCGAGCCATGGTTGTCAACACAAACATGAATAAATTAATATGATTTCTTTCACATACCCATACACACTCACTGAAATTTTACAAATAATACAAGTGCCTTCTAAACATTACTAACATATTGGTGACAAAAGTCGTTTTAATCGAATACGTGCTTTGATTAATTAAATACAAAAAATATCAATAGAAGCGGAATTTTAAAAGGAATAAAAATAAAAAATATTAAGAAGGTAAAAAATTTGTGTTCGCAACATGCATAAGAAATTTATGTTGGCCCGTATCACTACTTTTATGGCCAAAATGTATGATACTGATAGTTATGTTAATGTAATGCTGGTTGTATTTATTTATTTACTACAACGTTGGGAAAGAGTTTCATGAAAGGTTTTTTCGAGGGTGTTGGGTTACTAAAACATATGTACTAAATGTAAGCAGTTATCGATTCTACAGAAGGGATATTAAAACAGAAACATGCTTACAAAAATGATAAAAATTCCTTAAAAAAAAAATTAAGGTGCCTACTGACTACTAATATCCAAAAAAGTTATAGGAAATAACATGTATAATGAACGGATATTATAAATATCTAACTTCAAGTATAAAGAATATAGACCGTTGTGGGAAAAATATTGTTATCAAGTTGTACAGCTGTAATACATGTACTTACATACACTTATGAATGTATATAGGGAAATGTAAATTACAGGTAAGAGCAGGTGTTTCTGAATGCAAGTAATTTCTAAACACTCAGTAACTGCTTTTTTCTTTCAAAAAAATTAAGAGTGTCCCGAAAAAGGCAAATTAAGGAAAAATAAGCAAAATACGTGTTTCAGCCGCCATTTCTTTGGCACTGTTAATTGTCAAAACAACAATAACTGCAACTCGTGTAAAAATTCTTTTAAAATAAGAACATAAATAATTCGTTACTTATAAATTTCGCATAGAAGCAATTTTAAAACACAATTCTAGAAAAATGCTACTGTCAGATAGAGTTGTTACTAATGCCCTATCTAAAGCCTAAAATTTTTCCTTTTTCTTTGTATTATATTGTATTAGTTAAAAAAGCTTACGCATATTAGTTCATGTGAGTGCGGCGAAAATGCAAATACAGGAAAATATTTGAAGCTATTTTGATGTGTGTACGAGTAAATTATTCAAATTAAAGTTTTATTTGGTTTTTGATGACCAGCTTCAGTTTGGTAATGACGTTAAAAAATAAAAATAAATTATTTTAGGTTTTATCAAAGTTTCTCTTGGTTTGCCTCTTCTATGGCAAAATAAATGCAAGTAAGTATACTAAAAAGGATGAAAAAAAAGAATCGCTGCTGAGTTAAATAAAAAAAAAAAATTTAACGTAAATAAGCAGTCGCCGAAAGTAGCCATTGAGGAAAAAAGTGAACAGGCTTTTACTTTTTATAAGATTTTAAATTTTTTTATAAATATTTTTTTAACTGACTTCAAAAAAAAAGAAGAAGGTTATCATTTCGACTGAATGTTGCTTTTTTATATTTATACCTTCATAACTCAGTGTTTTCTGGATCGATTTTGAAAGTTTCTTTTTTAGTTAAAAGGTGATGCTTTCAGATTCGTCTCATTTAAAATACAGTTCATAATATTAAAAATTAAAGGTTTATTATGAACCGTATAGGAAATCACTAACAATTTAAAAATCTGCTTGTGACTATAGCTCCCAATGGCAAAAAGTAATACAAAAATCAATCTAAAAATTAAAGGGTGTATAGGTAACGTAAATTGACTTATATTGGACTATATTCGGAACCGCTATAGACAAAGGCTTTCAAAATGGACAGAAGTCGGTTACTATGACCGCTATAGTTACAAGTATTAATATTCAAAATTATAAAAAATGAGGAGTTCTCCAATATTTATTTAATTAGGCATACATATACGGCCATACTGTAGAATAGTTAAAAGTTACAAAGAACCCGAATTGATAAGTCCGCTAAAACAACAAGCTTTATTTTAATTTAAAAATTAAAGGATGTTCCCAAACTAAATGTAATTGGACCTACATGGCCGTATCTTTTAAACCGTTATATACAAACACTTGGAAATTAGACAGAATGTCCACTACTTTGCCCCTTTAGTTGCTTTAATTTGATGCATTTTGCCAAACTGCTGTAGACAGATGTTTAAAAAAACAAGGAGCTGAAGCGCTAAATCTGCTATGACATTTAAAAAGATTGGTGATGAAGTATTAGGGGGTCCCAAAAGTTAAAAAAAATTTAATGTATGTGGCAATACTTTTGAATTGTTATAGACAGGCAAATAAAATCTGTTTTGAAGTCGGTTTTTGGCAAGAGTTATTTCTAATTGACATATACAAAAATCCAGCGACTTTTAAAGTAAACATTTTTTTCCGAAAGGGTTTTTTTGGTAAGTTGACAGTAAATTTTTCTAAGATATTAAAAATTCTAGTAGAAAGCTAAGCAAAAAAAATATTCAAAATATATACTTATACGAGTATTGATGTTCTTTTAAAAGGCTGCATAATAGAAAACATGTTGCAAAACAAAAAATTTTAAAATTTCGCTACCGAAAATTTGCTTTTTTATGATTTTGGAAAACGTGTTGAAAATTGCGTGATGTATTGTATATATGTACTAGATGAACCCGGTGTGCTTCGCTACCCCCCTCGTAATTAAATAAAATTAAAAGTATTGTGAAAATTTAATGACGATTGGTCCAGTAGTTAAGACTACATTACGATTTTTAATTTTTCTAAAAAGGGGCGGGGTCCCACCCACTTTTCTCCTGGTACGTATTTCTAATTATGCCAATACCATATGTACAAAATATCGTCGACGTAGGTCAAAAAATGGCCAAAATATGGCGATTTAAATTTTTGGGTTATATGGGCGGTGCCACGCCTCGTTGTCCAATTAAAACTTCATATAGCCTATTATTCCTTCCAGAGTCACAGTAACATGCTGTGAAAATTTCAGGAAGATCGGTCCAAGGGTTTGGCCTCCTATAAAGCACAAACATACAGACAGACATTCATTTTTATATATATAGATTTTACTAACATATATTTTAAAAATTTTTTAATTTTTCCATTAACAAAAAAATAATTTTGAAAATCTTCACGTCACTAAATATTGCTTTATTAAATCGACTTCAGCATAAATTTTTGGCCACATTTTTTATCCGGCTCTATGGTGTCAATTTAACAAAATTTTTCAATTCATTTGGTCTGCGATACATGTCCGCATAAATAAACTAGCGGTTCTTTATAAAAAAGTACTGTTATGTTATTTTTACATTCTGCATAGCAGATTTTGATACTTAAACATTAATTGCTGTCTGCGGATCTATAGACTAAAAATAAAACCAAATAAATTTCTTTACTCTTAAACCATTTAATTTGATTGTCGTGTTGCTGTCAATTAGTTCGTTAAACGTTCTATTAATACAAACCATTTTTAGTTAGCACCTTTACGTTATGATTAACAACAAAAAAATTTTAAGTCTAGTTGAACACGTTAACTGACATTGAGTTTTTTATCAAATCCTTTTCTTTGCATAGATTATATTTGTTTAGCGGTATTGACGTTTGAACGACACCAAAATGAAGAGTAATTGATGTAGACATATACATATATACACAAGTTCTAAAAGTTTGACTTTACTCTATATTCCTTTACTTCATATAAGTTTATAAAAAAAAACGTTTTTTTTTTGTCATAAAAACAAATATGACTATTTTCTTTGATGTCTAGACATGTAAAATATTATACGTTTGGAATTTATTGTAGAAAAAGATTAACATTAGAAATATAAGAATGTAACATATCTTAAGGTTATAAGAAATAATAGCAAAATCAAGGAAATAAGTGAAAAACGTTTTCCATATGTTTCAAATATACATAGCTACTGGAAATATTTTTTACAAGATGGATGAATTCGGTTGAGTTGTGGTCACGAGAATTATATGATGTTCTCTCCAAAAAAAAAATTCTTCCTAAAACTGTTAGAGTTACTAGACATGAAACATTGTATGTTTTTGATTTTTTTTGATTTCAACCTTTTAACTTTGTTCAACACTTTAACCACCAAAAAATTTTTTTTACTTTTTATCTTAATGAAATGATTTAACACCACACCAAGCGCAGCAAGGCAAATGATGTTAATGTTTTTTTTTTCTCTTATTTTATAGTATGTTTTCACTTTGCGATTTTAAGAACAATCGGTTTTCTAATTTTGTTATATCTTATCTTTGTCTGCGAGTTAACCCGATAGCTTTACCACATCTCCAAAATATTAATGCAACTTATTTTATGAAACTAAGGTCCAACTCACAACAAGCTTTTAATTATAATACTTCAATTTTGTATTATTTTAGAACAGACATTTTGCGTTGCATCAGCTATAATATTGAATGTCCGTGCAACTCTATAAAGTCAAATACAATTAAGTTCTTGATTAAACTATTGTTTTTAAAAAAATAATGCGGTGATAACCCAGTTGACATGACAAGAATTTCAGTCCCGTTGCAAAATGTTGACTGTGCTAACTTTAAGCACTATAATTCAGTTTCAGTATTAAATTAAATGATACTTTGATGATTATTATTTTAAATTTCGTAGGAAATGCACATGCAGTGCTTATCAGCCAATATTTATAAATATGAATTATCAAAGATCCCTGTCAACATGATAAACATTAACAACCTGCGAATAAAAGGCTTATATTAATTATGAAAAAATTTTTTGACTGACTTTAATTAAAGTTTTTTTCTGTTTAACAAATGTATCACAATAAAACTGAATCCCAAAAAGTCTTTAGGGAAATAATTTTGTCTAAAGGAAGCGAAAAATTTTTGATCAGATTTTAGTGTTTTAGTTCTTGTACCCTTCACCAAAAAAAGTGGAAAAAGGATATAACTAAGTTTTTCATTCCGTACGTAATTTCTACAATATCCATTTCCGACCCAATAGAGTATATTCATTTTCTGAGTTCTTTTGCATATCGAAGTCATTTGAGAGATAGCCATCTGTCCATTTGTCCGAGACAAACTTGATTTCACAAAAATTAAAATATGATAATTAATTAGACATGATATTGAAAGAGGTGCTATTGGAAATCAGCATGATCGTTCCATGTCCTTCGAGGCAGCCGGCAAAAAGCCATGTATACAGCAAACTTTCTCATATCATTTGGAACAATGAATTAACTGCAATCATATAAATAAATATATGTGGAGATAGACAATTAAAAAATAAGAAAAAAAACATCAAGTGAAAAAATTGGCGATCGCTCATATTTTCCCTGTTAAGGAACTCTGAAATTTTCAAATTTTTTACAATATCGATATGGATTTCATTTTAAAGCTTTTGAAAAGATCTTTTAGAAAATACAAAATTTTTTAAAAATACCTAACTCATTCAGAGCCGGTTGCATTTTTGTGTAAAATTAGTTTATGTAGTACTCAAATTTTTTTCTTATTTTTTAATTCAATATTAGTTTTTTTGATTGGAGATACTTCACTAAACTAGATTTAGATAGATGGTAAAGGGAATATAAGATTCGGCAGAGCCGAAATATTTATACAAATATAAAAAATAAAAAAGCTACACTTATAATATATTTCGTAGCAGCGTGAAAGAACAGAGTAAAAATGATTGCCAATTTATGTCGAAACCTCTGTAACAAAAAATTATTTAATTAACAATTAAAACGCTGCACATATTAAAAAGCTATAATTTTATAATTAAATTAAAAAGTTATGCAGAAACTGTTCCTTTTAAAATAGCGAAGTGTTATGGTCTTCATGGTCAAAAATATACTTTTCTACTTTTTCAACTGCCATAAACTAAAAAAAAAATCCAAACCAATTCCAATAGTATTAAGTTATTCTCATTGAATTGTTAAACGACTGAATGCCTGCCTGTCAGTTTGTTTTTTACTACAATTTAGATTTAGTTGTTTGTGTTGCACGACAACACAAAAAGGTTATAACGAGGCAAAGTGTTATATTACCCTAAGGATCGTTTCATTTTACACACGAACATTTTAAAATTCTATAGTCGTTGTCTAGATACTTTCAACTTCTTTTTTTTGAATTGGTTGCATTCTATACATAGTTTTTTTACTCAGTATTATTTGTGTTCTTTTATTACATTTTATTGCCAACAAAATCTGTGTTAAAAAAAAGAACTTAGAAAAAACATCCTAAATTGGGGAATTGTTTTCATGATTGCTGCAGTTATGAACACTTGTTCATACATATAAATGCATTTATAATAAAATCATGATCGAAAACAACATTTAAACGACATCAGTGTGTGAAAACAATAACATCACATTATTAAAAACCCTTTGGGAAACAAACAGGTTTGTTGATATTTTACGATTTTTTTACTCCTCTGTTGGTCTTCTGTTTCTGCATTTTGGTTGGAATGTTTTTTTTTTGTCCAATTTTATTGAACTTGAAAATTGCTTTCTGTTTCAATACAAGTATGAACGTTCTACATAGAGTTAGTATGCACACATGGCTAGAAGAAAAGTTTGTAAAAAAAAATATTTTATTTCAATTATAATTTTTTAGGTCAAATTTTTTGCCGAAAGTAAACATTGTTTAACTTTATAATAGTCAAGTAAATTACACTTGTATACATATACTTTAATAATTTAATTTATATTATACATAGAGTTAGCTACTACTTCTTGAGGCTTTAATGAAGTCTGATATCTTATATATATTATAAATCTGTTAAGCTTGTTTGTGAGTTTGTTTGTTTGTTAATGCGTCAATCACAGATAAACGACTAAACCGAGTTTAATCACATTTAAAATACTAGTGTTTATTTGTGCTCATAATAAACTAGGAATTTTATATTATCAAATAGCTGACAAGGAGGGGAGGAAAGCTTTCTCCTCTTCCGAAAATTTTTATGAGTCCCAACAAAATTAAGAAACTAAATAAATTTTAATGAAATTCGAAAAAGAGGTAAATTCTTAAGTATTATAAAGTCCAAAGCGCAATTACTGTTCCGAAGGTAGGACCCAGATGACAGGAAAAGGGTAACAAGGGGCATTAGTGCTGAATTTATTTTAATGAAATTTAAAACAGAGACATTTATTTATTTATAACTTCTAAGTGAGCATGCTTATGTTAAAATAAGGATGAGGAGGAGTAAGTGGGGGAGCGGAAAAATGCGCTGATATCTATGATTTTAACAAAAAATGATTTTAGGGATATTTGAAATATAGATATGTCCTGATCCATAGGGTCATGTTACTTTTTTATTGTGTTACTCTAAAGCTTACCTCATTTAAAAAATCTCACAGACTTAGTTGTCTGTTATCAGTGATTTAAAACGGATCTATATTAATATAATATGCAGTTAATAAGCTATGCCTGATAGTTTAATAATTTTTATTTTATCTTCTTAAAAGTATCCCTACAATGATGTCTTGCAATCAGTTTTTTATAATTTTTGTGGAAGCAAAAAATAATTTTATTCTTGTTGTTCCACAGCCCAGTAAATGATGGTAAGAAAGTGGTATTAAGAAAGTCTCTAAATATTCTAAAATTTGCATATACTAAATATTTTTGAAGCCATATTTAAACCGTAAGGTCGTGTCAAGTATTAATTTAAATATTTCAACAGTTTTTTTAACTCGTGAGAAATTTATATTGTCGCTCAAAAACACAAGTAAACAATTTTCACTTATACTGAGATAGCAGATTTAAGCGTAAACTTGATTACTTATTTTTTAATCTTTTTATTTTACAATGAAAGTGCATGATATTTAATTAGTTAAAAAATATATTTAATATTACTTCATTTAATGTATTCCCAAAACAAAATAACTCCTCGTGCTCTTAACAAAAAAATTTAAAATGTGAAAAAATAATTTTTTTTTCGTTTGATTACACAATTAAGAAATCTTTCTACTATAAATTTTAAAAGTGCTTTAAACAATTAGTCTTTGCTTAAAATGCTTAAAACGATGGCAGTAATTTAATATCTTATATAAGCGTCTGTGTTATCTTATGATATTTACTAATAAAAAATAAACATATTTTTTACACTTTCTCAGAGACTAATTTTTATTATTAATTCTTTTTGTTTTTTTTTTTTTTTACATAAAGCTAGTAAAGTTTACTTTTATTATTTTCTGGGAGTTGTGATAAAACGCCAAAAAAAAGCCATCGTTTTAACCATCAGTGAAGTGAGCTGTTAAGTGAAAAATTATTGCCTGCAGTCTTTGACCTTTCAATGTCATGGCTGTTGTTATCATTAAGTTTATTAAGATGTTAAAAATTGTCAAGTTTTCTTCAGATTTTCTTTGGCTTCTTTTTTCTGCTGTCAAGTGAGTTCAATGGCACTTCAAAAAATTACTAACAACTGATGTAATTATTTGCATTTGCAAGGGGTTTCTAAAAGGACTGCAGATATTATTTTTTTATTGTAAAATGTGTGTTCAAAAATAATTGCTTTAGTATTAAATTTAAAGTATATATTTGCTTCTTTTTAATTTAAAAATTTTCTTAGCTACATACCTTTCGAGTGATATTCTAATTTAAGATATAAAATTATCTGATGCTTTAGAGAAATTTTTGTGATTTTTTTTATATAGCCAAAGAGCTTAAAGTGATAGTAAACCAGAGCAGTCATAAACAATAATGCAGAATCAAGGACATTTTATAATAAAATAGCACAACAAAAGAAAACAATCATTTCAACATATCACAGTTATGCAGCTTAATCTCCAACAAAACTTTTGAATAATGAAACAAACAAAAAAAAAAAAAAAGAGTTGATAAAGACGGAAGTTGTTTTTCCTTTAGGAAAGACAGCAAGAAATTGTTAAAATAAACTTTTGTAAAACAAGCACTTGTTACAGTTAACAAAAAATAATTTTTTATTTCTATAAAACTTGTAAATATACATACATACATGAAATGAGAAAATAATGTAAAGGTATGGAAAACAAGAAAATGGTAATGTGACCATAAAATGCCGTGTAGCTGAAAATGTACATTTAGCTGAAGCAAACAAAGTTAAGAATAACAAAGAAGATTTTGTTAAATTTATCAGAAAATTGCTTTACAAATAACACAAGAGGACAAAAGTGCTCCTTAAAGAAGTACACAAGGGAGAAAAAAATAATAAATGGGTTTGGTTTTTTCTAAAGGGCTGCTGAAAAGGTTTCAGTAAGTTTAACTATGTGAGTTAATTTAAGAACCTTCAATAAGCAACCTAGTTTATTTCTGACCTTCCTAAGGTAGGAGGTTATAATTTCTGAACCGATTTAAAGACAAATACTTGAAAATTGGACAAAATGCTGACAACTATGACAGTTATAATAACAAGTATAAATTTTTAAAATTTAAACATTAAGGTTGCCCCATTAGTTCATTTAACTATATGTATATGTCCATACAGTTGTAGAAAGACGGTTCAAATTTACAAAGAACCTGTATTGCTAGGTCCGCTATAACAACAAGTTTGCATTTGGAAATTAAAGGGTGCTTCAATAGTTGATATAAATTGATCTATGTGACCAAACTATACAACCGTTATACACAAACAAATAGCTCTGTCTTTTATAACAAAAAATAAACAATTTGAAATTAAAGGATGGACCCATAATTGATGTGGTTTGACCTAAAAGGACCTATCTCCTGAAGCGTTATATACAATTAATTGAAAATTAGAAAAAATAGCGACAACTGCGTCCGTTATAATAATAAGTATAGGTTTTTAAAATTATAAATTAAAAGGTGCTTCATTAGTTGATGTAGTTTGATGTATATGGAAAAATTGTTGGAATATTATAAAGAAACTGTATTACTAAATCCCCTAAAATAACAGTTATAAAAATTGGATTTAGAAATTAAAGGGTGCTCTTATAGATAATGCAACTTTATGTATTTGACCAATATGTTGAACAATTTTAGACAGTTGGTTTAAGTTTACAGTGATTTGTATTGCTCAGTTTAATATAACAAGAAAAATTTAAATTTAAAAGTTAAAGGGTGTCCCAATATTTAATATATATTCGAAGTCATTCTGAATAAAGGTGGAAGCACACACTATTAATTTATAAAATATTAAACTAATTTAATAAAACAATTGTTATTTTATCAAAAAAAAGTTACAAAAATTATATTTCTTTTCTTTTTTATTGTTAAACCTATTCAGATGAGCTTAAAAAAATGCATCGTTTTAATACAATATTTCTTTTACAGCATGTATTAAGATAACGGCACAATATTCCCGTTAGATTTTTTGCAAAGATTTTAGGTATACATGCAATTTTGAAATAAAACCAAGTGTATTACTAGTTTATGCGTTAGTTTTAGACAGGGATGGTAAACAAAATTATTTTAATGCCAAACCTAATCAGACGAGCAGCAGTGTAATACTAATTTCATACATAATCATATCTTGCAATCATTCAAATATATTATCTTACTTTTATCTACGCAGCAGTTAAAAAGGAACACTGGTCATAGTTGCAATTATCAATTTGATTTGATGAATGTCAGTGACACTAGATTTCTGCGATATAGAAAATAAGAAAAGCAAGTATAAAGTGTGAAATCCTTTGCTCTTTCTGATCAACATATAAAATCTATAAACGATTGAAAATATATAACTGCTGCACGCTAGCTCTTGTTAATGGTGTTATCAGTATATTATATCGGAAATATAAAACAAAGGTACTTTTTCAGAGTTAAAAGAAATAAAAAAGGAATAGTTCAATAATTAAATATTATTTTTAAGGGTTTAACATTTTTAGAAATGTTCGTATCGCGTTACACTAAACTATTGTTTTTTTTTCTAATTATTTATTTATGTGTATTAAATAAATGAAATTGTCAAAGCATCACATAGGTTAGGATAATATTAGAAATGTTCATGCTTCATTTTCTTTTTACTTACCTTTTTTTACTTACTTTATTAAAAAAATAACAAAAGATTTGCGTTTCAAATCCAACCATATTATTTAGAACAAAGTATTACCTTTTCCATTTAAGAAGATTAGTGACAAATTCCTTAAGTGTTATTTTTGTAACACAAAAACTTATTGACGAAGTTTGTTTAATATGGATTTTTTGTAATTTGGTGAAAGCACTGTAATGAAAAAAGTTTTGCCAAATTCATGCAGAGAACCAAAGTATGTAATACGATTAAATTTGATAATAAAAGTTAACAATAAAAACATTTTACAGTTAACATAAGTTATCGATAATTTTAAGGAGGATGTAATCAATGGAATTTACTAATTAATTGCATTGTATACCTATATTTTTATGTATTAGAGGTGTATTTATGAACTTCGAATACTTATTTATTGTAAATAAATGCAATTATATACGAAAATATTTGCCTTGAGCTTTAATAGCCTGGTAGAAGGGGGCATATCTCTTGTTTTATTTAAGATAAGAAGAAACTGTTGTTAGTGACACAGGTAATTAAAATGTCTGTAACCTTAGGTTGCATAAATATAAACGAACTTAATGAATGTAGTTAATTATTACTTTTTTTGCTTATCGTTATTAAATAACATCAAAGGTACACTGTAGCTTGAGTCTTCTGCATAAATATGTATTACTAGAGAATCTGAAGTGCATTACTGCATATATTTACACACACAATAATATATCTACAATATCAACATTTGTACATTTATAATCATAATACTACAACTGCTCAATTTGCATTTAGAGAAAATAACTTTTCACTACAATAACTCACCTCAAAAAAAAAAATTATTTATATTTTAAGACAAATTTTAAATTGAAATATAAAACCAAAAACATATTTTTAGTTAGGCTTTAAGGACAATTTTTATAATTTCGCTAAGAAAGTAAAAATCTGCTTAAAAGATTTCTTAATTTATGTTCACAATAAACACCTGCTTCTCTTGCACTTAATTTTTATAATGTTCTCGTATAATTATAATTTTTTTAACTCATTTAAATATTATTATTAAAAGCTGGGTTTAAGAATTTGTTTCCATTTTATGAATATTAATAAAAACTATTCAAGTTTATAATATTACCTGTTGCTTGCATTTACTTTATTCGTTAAAATTTCAGGAAATTATATAAAACTAAGTTTGTACACCAATTAAAAAACGAATCATCGAATTTTCACTGGGTTTAGGAATTCATTTAAATGTGGAGCCGTTTTGATAATGTTAACACATGCTCGCCAATACCAAGCTAATTTTAAGTTGAATCAGTTCATTTTAAGTAGAACCCATTAATTACCTCCTTCTTTTGCTTGTCGGTTTTTGCTGAGTAATAGAGCATTTCAAAAGTCTACTTATTACGGTTCAAGAGATAAAGGGCTCCGACTGATTGACAGACGGACATTGTGGCGAAAAAATAGGATTATGTTTTTACATTTTGTGTACGGAACCCTAAAAATGAAAACACCTTAGGGTTAAAACGCCAAATCGATATTAAAGATCTGTCCAAAGAATAAGAAAATATCTAGAAACAATATAAATATTTTATAACTTTAATAATAAAGAGTTATTTGAATTTAATACATTATAACTTTGTTGGGTATTTCCTTGTGTTATAACTATGTTCAAATAAATGTTGTATAACAGTGCACATGTTGTGTATTACAATATTTACCATACTTGTAATAAATATTTTTCTCTTTTCTATATGACATAGGAATTCAATAACGCATTCATTTTTCTGCTTTGGTTATTTCTATTATTAAACAAACAAAATGAAAAAAGCAAATTCGAAAAAAACGTTTCAATTAAACACTTTTTGACGGTAAAACAAATATCAGTTTATACATACTACGCACCACCAAAGGTGTTTTTTTATAGTGTGAATTGGATATAAATTGTTGATTTTTCATGAAATAACGAAATTACTACATATTCTAAAGCTGTTAAAAAAAAAATTACATACAAATGGGAAGAAAATAAAAAAAAAATTATAAGTGACAAAATATTTGCTATTTTATATATGAGATTTTTTCTCTGCTAAAAACAATAAAACAAAAATAAAAAACATGACATAAACATGAGTAATTAATAATTTCCTGCAAAACGGTATTAACGGAAATATTTATAAAACTGTTCTAAAAGCAATTTGTAGTTTAATGCTTTTTTGCTTGAATATAAAATGAAAACTATTTATGTATGTTTGCGAGGTCTTGGGATGTGTAAATCCATTTCGTTGTTAATTTCCGCCAGCCTAATCTTATTTTATTGTTGCAAAAAGAACACTTCGTTGATGTCAAAAATAGCTGACTAAGCCGAAGGAAAACGAAATTTATTAATCCTTCTGTCCTGTATATGCAGCTTACATATACGAAAATTGGTTTTGAAATTAAATTTTAAAAAATTTATAATTTTTTTGATTTTTTAAAAATTATTTTCAAACATTTTTTATTTTTAAAATTATTTTAAAATTTTTGACAAAAATGTCGAACATAAAAGAAATCAGCTGGGCGAAAGTAATGAATTCGCCATCGAGACCAGCTGTATTATTTATTAATTATATTTTCCCCTCATTTCATGTGGTATTTCATTAATTTCATCACGAATATTTTGTTAAGCGTTTCTGGTTATTTTTGATTTTCAGATATCCCCACAAAAAGAAGTCCGGAGTAGTCAAACTAGGCGACCGTGGAGGCATATCAACATCACCATTTCTTAAAATAACTCGTTGTAAAAAGAGGTCTCGCAGCTATTCCATTGTTATCCTGGTTGTATCCATGTGGCATCGTCTTGTTAATACCACATGTTAATCAAGCCCAAAGCATGCGAAGTTGTGGCTTTTAAAAGTTTTCAATTATATGATGATATCGCTCCTTATACACATTACGCCGTTTTCATTTTCAAAGAAGTAAGGTCCAATGATTTCTCCTGAACAATTTGCACACCAGACTGTCACTTTTAATGGAAGCAAAGGTGACAGATGAATAATTTGAGGATTTTACATTGCCAGAACCGAGTATTCTGTTTATTCACACATCCATCCAAATAAAATTCGCCTTGTTCCGCATTATTTTTTTTTCATGAAAATCGGGGTTGTCATGTGCAAACTGTAACATGCTACTGGCATATGTACGGCGGCGTAAATGGTCTTGTGGAAGAGGTTCTTGTACCCACTGAATCTCAAATGGAAACAAATGCGAATCCTTATGTACAATTGTGACCAGAGTTGTTCTTTGAAATGTTTTGAACACTTTCTTGAGCAGCAGTAATGTTTTTAGCCGATTTTTCAGTACGTTGTGGTCTATGCTTGGGCACGTTTTTTCTCCCAAAAATTTCACGTAACATTCTCATTATCACAGTAATCAAATAATTAGGATCGAATATTTTAACGACTAGAACAGGTTGGTTTTTCGATTATTTATCCATGTGCCACTTGACGACTGCGTAATGTAAACTGTCAAGACTACTGTTTACCAAAATGGCGGAAATCAAAGTGGGGTACTTTCCCGGCGGACATCCTGATAAAATGTAAAATTTAAATTCCCAGCAAACCATATGAATCAGAAGAGGAACTTTACTAACTGATTTCTCAGAGCTTTTACGCTTACTAAGATTACAAAAAACAATAGCTGTCTCACGTTAAAGAGCTGTTAATTTATTTAAAACAAAAAAATTCTTTTATATATATTTATATTTCTTTTATTTATAGCTCCGAAGAAGAACATATTTGAGTGTCATATAAGAGTCATGGCGTGAACAATTTTAAGGAATGCTCAGAAAAAGCTTCCTAGATGGGTTCTTTTATTCGTTAGAGTCTTTTTTTGAAGCACACATTATGCGGTTGGCTGGGTTATGGGAGGCAAACCACTCTCGGTTAAATAAAAAATCAGAGTGTTTAGAAAAATTTACAAAAATGAATTTTTATTATAGAATGCCAAATTTCATTCCGTATTATTTGACATACACATTATATTTGCTTTCACACTATCAAACTGTTTCATAATATTTAATTATAGGAAAAAGTATTCAAAGATACTTTTAAATAAATAACTCACTTTAAAAAACCAAAATATTTGATTTTGTGCATGAAGGAACTGTGTGTCACACTTTTTTTACCCTCCAATTACAAAATTAAGTTATGTGGCAAAAAAAAAAAAAAAAACACACATACAAAGTAAAATAAAAGTTAAATAAATAATCCTTGAAAGTGATGGCAAAATATACATAAATTTTTTATTCGATGTGTCCTTTACATGTTTCCTGGATTTTGCTCCCCATATATGTGAAAACAATTTAATAACTTCGATTAAGATTTGAGATATTATTTTATTATTTTTATTTTACTTTCGATTATTTTGTTATTTGATTTTTTTGTTTATATTTTATTTTTTCACGTTACTTTATTGTTTTCATCATAATGTTTATCCGTCTGTCACAGTACTATATCTCTGGAACAGTAATAGGCAGACTTTTAAAATATTGATACAAGATATATTCCAAAAGACGCTATAGCAAAAAATACTGAAAATTAAAAAGTGTTCCGAAATATTGTTATTTTTCGAGCTATTATTGCTATAAATGTCAAATTTGCACAGTGTCAGTAAAATTATATGAGCTTTAGCAATAATCAGAAAAAATTAAACTTTAAATTAAAGGGCTCCCAATATTGCAGTGATTTTCACTTATATAGCATAAGCTTTTTAACTGTAGCAGGCCGAAATTTAGAATTCACAGAAAATATGTACTAATAATATGGAAATTAAAGAGTGTTTAACAAAGGCCGTGAGTTTAACGAATATAGCCTTATCCCATAAACCATTGTAGGCAGACGCTTGAAATTCGTACAGATGTTGTACTGCGCTTTCTCGTATAAGACTAAAAATAAAGAATTAAAATAAAATGAGGGTTATCCTGATAGCATGTATGGCATTCAAGTTCACTTCCGCTTAAAAGAAAAACCATTTGTTTTAGTTTAACGGATCAATTAATATTCTTTACTAAAAAATTCATAATATTATAAAATTAGTGTTTTAGATTCACTAACATAACAGAGCTTTATTTTTTGCATCATTGTTTATTTATTTAACTTTGCATCCGTAGTTAAATAAATAGCTTATTACTTTTCTCTGTCTGTTTTTTGATCAGCTTTTTAAAAGTACATTCTTATATTTATGTTTATAAAATATGGAAGTGTATTTGTTGTATTTAATAGAATTAATTCCCTTTGAACAAGTCAAACTTCTTGGACAACATAAATAAAGCCAAAAATTTACTGGTATTCAAAATCGCCAATCGAATCAACACTAGCCAATAATATCAACGGCATTGATATCTTATAAAACCCATATATATGTATACTTGTTTTACTATTAATTATTCGGCAGAAATAATAACGTATTTACAATAATAATAATAATAATAATAATAATAATAATAATAATAATAATAATAATAATAATAATAATAACAATAATAATAGTATTTAAAAAACAACTGTGTTATTTCTGTGGTTTTCATACATAACACCGCATGTCTTAAAATCAAGTTTTTCAGTAGAGCAAAAACTAGTTATTTTTGAAGCTGCGGTCTTGGTATCAAAACTTTTCAACTTTTTTTTATATAGTAATGTAATTGTAGGTTTAAGCAACATTCCAACTAATTTTTAGGAAACATTTCTTCATGGATTAGATCCCAGAGCAATTTGAAAATAACAAACCATTTTAAACATCGAAATTTTGTTCTGACAAAACAGAGTATGTCTATGTAAATGATTTTCGCTGAACAAAAAGAATGCTACACAAGTAAGTAACGAATTTAAAGAGTAGGTACCTCATATGATAACATACTTATATACATATACTTAAAACTTTTAATACAATTAAAAAAAAAATCGAATAGAAATGTTATAAAATGCGAAACTTTTAACAGCACAGCTAAAATTACATGGAAAGAGAAAAAACACCGTATAAAGCACAGTTATGACCATAAAAGACCCAAAACAAACACTCACGTGATTCTGATTTGTTTTTAACTAAACAAAATTCAAAACATAATTTTGAAATGTGTTCAGATAAAACACCGTAGCTGGCGCTGTGTTTTTTTTTATAAGAAAGAAATTAAAAAAAGCCAGTGTTTGTCAACATGCTACGTTATTGTTGAAATTAACTTGTTTTTGAAGTTGTGTTGTTGTGTGAAGACAAAAGGGTTCATATTTTTATTTTTTTTTTTTTTACATTTTAAAAATCATGTAAAATGAAAGAATTTGGTATCATTATAGGCTTGCCAGATCCAATTTGCCAAAAAGCTTGACATTGCCCAAAAAAAAACTTGATTTTGAAAAAAAAACTTGACAAATAAAAACACTCATACTATTGGTTTTTATTTAATTTTATTTATTATTTATTTATCAGTAATATATTTTATAAAATAAATTTACAAAATATAGAAAAACAAATGCGCCGGATAACAGGACCAAATGCGCATGTATCGAAAATCAAATTAAAAGTAATAATACTACATTTATGGAACTACTAAACAGTGGAACATGAGTCGTTTCTAAATTAAATTAGCAAGAAAAATCAATAGAATAAAATTCAAGTGGCAAAATGATTATGTGATTAATGTTAACCGAAAAAAAAACTAAATCTGTAAAATATTGTGTTTCTGCAGACTTCTTTTGATCGTCCTTAAGTTCCCTTCAATGCTGCAATCAAGCAATTTATCCAAAGGTATATTTGTTTTAGGCAAGTGACATTCTGAGAGTATGTGTGCGACTGTAAGACCAACATTGCAGTTTCTACATATAGGTGGCTCAGTCCTCCCGTAGTAGTGCCTGGAGTTGAATAAAGCTTTACCTACCCTCAATCGAGCGAGTAATATGCAGTTATTCCTGGACAGGTTTGTATTGTAATCGGGCCTTTTTGTTGTTGTAAGTGTCGCTACAAATGGTGCTGTTATTGTTTTAGGCTGACATGGAATTTCTGTTACTTCTGGCATACTAAGGGCTTGTTTTGCTGCTGAGTCTGAATGTTCATTACCTGCGATTCCGATATGCGATGGTATCCATAGGACCCTGATTTTGTTTCTACTATTTTCCAGCCATAATATTTCGTTATAAGCCCCATTTTGATTTTTGATTAGGGCTTTGACTGCACTTAAGCTGTCGCTGCATATTAAATATTTTTTG
Source organism: Gymnosoma rotundatum (assembly GCA_916610165.2). NCBI lineage: Eukaryota > Metazoa > Arthropoda > Insecta > Diptera > Tachinidae > Gymnosoma > Gymnosoma rotundatum. The sequence continues at coordinate 118,590,259 of OU744337.1, read as the reverse complement.
CCACTTTCAACCGATAATGTTATGGCTGTTTTTATTGCAGAAATCTCTGCGGTAAAAATTCCAGTGTGATCGGGCAATCTGGTCTCGTTAACAGTAACGTATTGATTGTCAATCTGCTTTGCAATTGCGTAAGATGTTATGTGCTCTTTAAAAGAGCCATCGGTATAAAAAATTATCTCTGGAGTAAAATTATTGACCTTCTCCTGAAACATTTTTTTAAAGCATGAAGCGTTAGTTGAGTTTTTATTAAAAAAGCATAGGCTGTCATCTAGCTCTACCAAAGCTGTAGGGTAAAGCGATTCGCTGGGTTTTTGAGGCATAGGTGTGTTATACTCCGTCAGCAACGTCAATATATTTTTGATGGCTGTTGAATACATGCTAGTTGTCGATGCTATTCGATTCCAGATTTAATTTTTTTATTATTTTTTTTCATAAAAATTATTAGAATAAAAACAAAAATATCGTTAAAAGTAAAAATAACAGAAACAATGTGAAAGAAACAAAAAACAATATAAGAATAAAAATTCAGTCGTTATATATTTTAGAGAAAACTTAGGCGTTATTTAAAAAAAATATAGGTACTATCTTAAGAAATATAGATAGTAAAAATATGCTCTTTCGATGTGTTTTTTAGAAATATAAACTTACTTTTTTAAGTATTATTACATATGTAGCTAGAATAAATTTGAGAAAGAAAATTAACTTACAAAAAACATTGACAAATTACTTTTTCACTTGACACTTGACGCGCATTAAAAAACTTGACAATCAGGCCAAATCAGGCCCGTCTGGCAACCCTATATCATTAACTCGAAATGTGAAAATTTGAAGATAGGCTTCTATTCATGACAACCACAGATATAGCAAAAAAGTAAGAAATGTCTACCTTAAAACGGCATAGAAATAAAGCTTTGGAACCGATCCAAATAAAGCAAAATTTTAAATTTCGTTTATAGAAAACCCATTGTGTTAAAAGAATAAAATTCAAAACTTAAGATAACGAAATTTTAAACTTTAAATTAAATTTATCAATTGGAAACTACAAAGTAAGTTTTGAAATATTTTTGTTAATCTCTTTGGCAAGTAAACATAAGTATTGTTAGCAAAGATTTCAAAAAAATAAAATTACGATAAAAAATAAAAGTTTTAACATTTTGACCTACTTAATACGCTGCCGTGTTATGCTGGAGATGAGACTCATGAAAAATATTAAAAAAACCCGTAAAAATGAGTGATTTTATTTTTTGGCTGGTGTGCAGATGGTGTATTTTAAACCCTCATAAGGGATATTTGTGTTATATATTATGGAACATCCTTAACTTGTGGAAAATAAATGCAAATTATTTTCATTTATATTGCCAAACAAAAATTACATTTTGATAACAAGATTTGCTGGCATATTTACTTTTTATGTAATTTTATTTAAAAGATTTCGGTAAATCCAATTGATGACAGTGAGGATTTTCTTTTATTTCTTATAGATTTTGTTTTATAGAATAAAATAAATTTTCTTATGAGGTTGTGTTAATATATTCTATTGGTAATTTATTTGGGTAGCATATGTTTCAATAGGCCATAAAATATTATTGTATTTACGAAAAAATATCAAGCAGAATGTGAAAAGAAATATATCAAGGAAGTACTTAGGAAGGAGTTAATTTAAAATAAAAAAAATTTTTTTAAAGAAAAGATGTTTACCATTATTCATTTTTCATGCACAAAGCGAAGCCAAAAATAAAAAGGCAGTAAAACAGTCGATGAATGAGAAAGTAAATAGGAAAAAGGTGATAATTAATCATCAATGACTTAGTGCATTGACACAGGCCAGTTAGAAAATGTTGGCCATATAATTTACCAAACAAAGCAAATATCTTTTACTCGTATTTTGCAGCTAGGAAGTTATAATATTCAGAAAAGTTTTTTATACGAATAAGACCTGAATTAATCAACGCTGCTTTTACCAAACATATATTAAATGGGAATAACAAGGAGGAAATATACTCCAACTCCGATAATACTCACAATGCATATGACTTCTTACTTTGCATGTATAATTTAACAACGTCTCTTTCTTAACTAAATCAAAACTCAGAAAGATTGAAACTGAAGGCTGATACTTTATAATTGCGTAGCAAAATTATTTCGTTAATTTTTAAATTCGAAAGAATAATATGTTTAGTTAGAGCAACTAGCTTTATTAAATATTGTAATTTATTTATTTCCTTTGTAATCTCAATTCGGTATTTATTGTTATCCACTACGATTAGCCGATTACAACGAAATTTACTTCCAACTTTCTTTCGTTTTTAATAAAATAAGATATTTGAAAAACATGAAGTTATGCCTAAATAATTTTTTTTTATTTAGGTAGACCGTGTAGGTCTACAATTTCGAAACAAAATCGTTCATACAATTAACATTTTATTCCTTTTGTTTTAAATAGAAATTTTATAATATAAGTTTTCTATTGAAATAGTGGACCAGGTAGTAAATAAGTTTCTGCAACTCATCGCTGTTTATCTAAAATTTGGTTCACCAAATGAACATTCCATCCATTTATTTGCTAAGTAATTAAAAAACTATTTCAAAAATTCTAAGTAAATAAGTAACTGTAAATATATTTTAATTTTTCTGCATCAAAGACCCATTTGAATCCATCATATTGTAATATGCCTTATAAACTTACGCATTTTTTGTTTTTAAAAATTATTTCTTAAATCATTAATAATCAAGTATCTTAAACTAGTGCCCAAGAATAGTAAGTGGAGTATACGTATTGAGATGAAAGTCTGATTGTGTTGGTACAATTTTTTTATTGCTCTTCTCTAAACCAGGACTTTATTTACTTATAATACGAACTCCTAAAATAATTTTGATTTTGTTGAGAGGAAGTTTTATTAGCAACTTTGAAATTGAGTAATTATTACATCAAAATAATTGAATATACTCGTAAAACATAAAACAACCTTTAGAATCCTGCAAAATTTTTTTAACTTTTAGTGGTTTTCACTTATTTTACTTTCAATAACTATGTGAAGAGTTTGAAATAACCAGTCTACAAAGAAAAGTAACAAAGAGTAAGTCATAATATTTTATTCTTATTTTTGTATATTGTCTATTAGGCTTGCCTATAAACAAATATAAAGTATTATTTCTACATAGAAAAGGTACTGTCAAAATTTTTTTTGTCTTTTTTCCCTACGGTTTCAAATTTTTAAAAAAATGTGATCTATTTTTATGGCACAATATGTGAGCTGCAATAAACGACTGATAACCTTTAACAAATGTATGTTACAAACATATCTAATTTTATAGGTTGTATATAATTTTAGTTAGAAACAGCCATCAATATAACAAATTATTTCACATTAGTTAAACAAGGCCGAATGCCGCCATAGTATGGTTTTAGCAAATCAAGTGGCAATTTCGTGATATTAAATAATCAGAAATGTTTCAGAAAAGTAAATGAAATTAAATTAAATTAGGAAACTAAATTTTTGATGTTCGACAAAATTAGTTGTTCACTTTTACACGTTTTATATGAAACGAAAATGAGAGGTAAAAAGTAGAATGTGGAATACCAAGTAATCAAATTAGCGTGATTTTCACAATACTATTACTTCAATCTAAAATGCAAACAATATCTGAATTATACGATTTTTTTCTAAAACATATACATACGATATTTGTTTTCGATATTTCAAGATTAAAGCTGTTAACACGTTTGGGCCGAACAACCCATTTTTCGTTGCGAATATTTGTTGTGCAAAAACAAAAAAAAAAAAAAAATATTTGCATTTACTTACTGAATTCATAAATACAAATAACTTTTTTTATTAAAAAAGGAACTATCACACGATTTGTAAAATTAAATTTTAAAAATCGTAACAATTGAATTAAAAAGTAATTTTCTTAGTGAACATTTAAATGAGAAATAAACAACAACAAATATTAAAACAAATTAAATTAATTTTTTAAAGAAAAGTACAATTGTGTACAACCTTTTTTTAAGATATTAACATGGATATTATTTAGAGAACTTTAAGGAAATACTATCAGTTTCCATTTATATATCTAAAATACCAAAAAAAATCTAGAGCTATATTCAGAAAGTTACATTTATTTACTTACTCTGAATTGTCTAATTCTATTTTCCTTTTTGACAGTTCTAGTATCAACTATCTCCAATGCTTCGTTAGCATTTCTAACCTCTACTTTAGTTTTAGTTTATTCGAAGCGAATAAATGCTTCCCCATTTAATTCAAATTCATCTGCCAGGAATCTCTTGCATACCAAAGTTTTTTTTTTTTTGTGTGTTAGTTACTCAGTAAAGTCATTTATAAATTATTGATTTTAAGCATTACAAAAGGCCCTTCCAATTTTTAACTTTCTTCAGAAAACTTTCTTTTTTCAGATTAACTGAATACAGTTCTCCTGTAACTTCTATGTGCGATATCCACTTAGCCGGCTCTATGAAAGTTTGAGGGTCACATCATCTTTTTCGTTATTAGTGACAAACAAGTAGGAGTGCTAAAGTCGGGTATGCCAAATCTTATATACGCTTCACCATTAATATAAATCTAGTTTAGTAAAGCCACTCCAATCAAACAGACAAATATTGGGAAGACATGAAATTAAAAAATAATAAAAGATCGCATCAAAAGATTTTAAATGATACTAGTATCATTTATATATATTTGTTTTTTATATTGAAGTTACTACACTAAGCTAGATTTGCTTCAAATGATATTGAAAAGATAGAGGCAGTCTTGGTGTTATGCCCGCTGCCTCAAAGAACATGGACTGACCTTGCTGATTATCATTATGATAGACGTACATCGCTCAATCGTCTTCGCTATGCATCATAACTCAGAATGAAAAACTTATATATCCCGTTTTTCCACTTTTTGTAATGAGAGGCATTAAAAGAATAAAATATTTATAACACTTCAAAAAAGCCTTCATGAAGACATACATATTAAAGAAATATTATTTATTAATTCAGGTATAATTTATCAAAGTATGTATTTACTGGACATATTCATGTTCATGCCGTTTCTGATAAACTAATAACAGTTTTTAAAAATCAACGAAATAGATGGTGAATAACCTCTGTTCAGGCATATAAAGTGAAAAAATTATATCAAAAATTTATATCAAATTATATCAAACTGTTTTTTTATAATGATTTCCATTATAAACATAAATCATGTATTTTAAATGAGTTTTAAATGTCAAAATGTATTTTATTGGACAATAGAAAGTGTTGATTAATTATATAATTTGAATTATGAGATATTTATTTTTATATTTTTCTTTTATGTTTATTATAAATGAACACACATAGTGATTTTTTTAGCATAATCAACAAGTGGAAAGGGTAAAAATATTAATATCTTTAATATTAACAAGTAAAAATAGAAATTATAACACATTACTTGGAGCCGTAAGTAGATGCATAAATTGTTCTTAGCGATGGTTTTTCGAGATAGGCTCTAAACTTAAACAAATCCATATTTTCTTTATGTTAATCAACAAGTATTTCCAAAAACTTGATAACTTAACAATAATCAAAATAATTACCAAATATATTTAAGTTTTATAAAGTGTAAATAAAAGCGCACTAAATATTATATATTAAGCAAAACTTAATAAGGTCGCCGAAATTTTGAAAAACACAAAACTTAATTAAAGAACAATTGAAAATTATCAAAAATTTAATAATCAGCACAATATTTATTTTGAATCATAGTACAACTTTATTTGCATTGCGGCATGCGAATTTCACTCTTTTTTTATACACAGTATAGAAACCACATGTAATTTGTAGCAGAAGGAATTATTTATGTACGTTTTATGAACTGCAACATTAATTTAACATATATAATAATTGCTCAATTTGTAAAAAAATACTTCAATTTGCTCTCAATTCAGAGCTGGATGCTCACAATTAATTGATATTAGTTTTGATTGAAGACAAGTTTTGTTCCAAACTTTCATATGTGTATAAAACATTACATTAGTTGGTTAAATAGATGATGTTTACGATGTACATAACATAAGGTAGATAGATGCAAAGAATGCTGATGAAGGATGTGGCGGTCCAGAAAATGCTGCATTTCATTCTGCTAGTGTCTAATTTTTCTTGTTTTCTTTGGAAAACGTCCGCATACATTTGTAAATAATTTTTCTTTCTAAAAATGTTTAGAAAATTAATTAAAACCTACCAAAAAGCCGAAAATAAAGTAAAATTTCATTAATTATTTTTTATTTTGATAAATATTTAAATAAATTTGAATGTAAGCTTGTGAGTTGATCTAATATTAATAGAACTACTTTAAAAATCTTATTATTAAAATGTATTTCAGCATTAAACTTTTCCTTAATAAGAATATTTTGCATAATTTAAAAAGCCATTTAAACCACAGCATTGTAATCAAAACCCCCTTTGACTGATGAAGTTAGAAGGCTAAAACGAAATCATATCTTAGATCTCCCTTACATTTAAGTATACACTCTTGGTAATGAAATAAAAATTTATGTTTATGTAAATATATATTTCCTAAATTATTGTTTAAAATATTAAATATTTAATTTAGCTCTATATATGTAAATATTATTTTCATATATAAATTAATTTTTTGTTTTCTATTGAAAGCAATTAGACATGTTATTTCTTTTATTTGCTTATTATCATAAGATAGATTGCAAATAAATATGTAAAATAAAAAAAAAATAAAAAAAAATTTATTTTGTTACTTTAACAAAAATAAAAACAAAATGAAAACAAATGAAAAGCTCTTTTGGGTGCAATGCAATAGCAGAGAAGCAGCAAGTGCATTTTTAAGCAGCATCATTTTGTGGTTTTAAATTGAGAAAATCTTAATGTTAAAAGCATTTATTGTTTATCGTTCTGAATAAACTCAAAGCATTCTATACTTTATATTATAACTGTTGTTGTTATGTTTTTATCTATTTTTATATTTTCTATTCTATTTTTTGCAATAACGTTTTTTTTTAATTTTGCAGAAAAGTATTTAAGAATCTTTTATTTATTTATTGTTGTCATAAAAGAACGCTTTCTTTCCATACAATAAATTTGTAACGCTTGCTTTGACAAAAAATCCCTTTTTTACAATGAGCTTTTTTGTTTAGAGGCCATTTTTAACTCTAAAAATTCCTACACATTCAATTTATAAGAATTGGTTTTTTTTTGCTTTTGGTCCATCTGAATGCACCCGTAGTTGTTTATGTTTATATTTGGTAGTATCACGTTTCAATTGTATGCAATTTTTTGCTGTTGGTGATGATGTCGTGTAAACAACAAATTGGTTTTTGAAGTGTTGCCTTGTGCCTGTTGTTTCATGTGTCACAATAAAATAAATGCAAGTTCCGTTAAAGGTGGAGTTTGTTTGTCAGTCATTTAAGAAAAACTTTTTGTATGTATGTTTTATTAAGATTTTATATGTTGTTGGCACGAGCTTAAATAAACATGCCGACAGAATGTTACAAAAAAATAATTATTACAAAACTAAAATACAAACAAAATAACTCTTAAGCAGACACCTTCTTACTTGATATTATTTTTTTTTTTTATAAGAAGACGTGATCTTAAAAGAAGATAAGTAAACATATATAATAATGTTTTTAATTATTTTAACTGATTAACGCTATAAGTGTAAATTAGACAAGAGACAAGCTGCACTGCTTTCTAACTGGTGGAAAGTTCTTACAAATTTAGCAATAATCTGAATAGTATTGAAATCATTTACGTTTTATTTACTCTTAAAAAGTAGAGTTTCACTTCGAGGAAAATCCTGGGAAATTAATATTTGATCAATTAAGTCAACAATTAATAAGCTTATGATAAAAATAATCATAAGAGGTTATTGTGTCAGAACCGGTCCGGATTATGACGTTCACTGGTATTTAGGTACAATCCAAATTCATATCTGCTGAATGAAATGTCATTTAAAGATTTGTGAGGTAAAAACGACACTTTAGGCAGTAATTTTGTTTAAATAGTAGAATACTAATTTATATGTGCGAAAACTAGTAGTTTGCCTACGTAATACTTTGTTAGAAATGATATTTTTAATTTGTATTTTGTAATAAAAACTAAAAACTTTCTGCTTGTACAAAGTTTTGAAAGTGTTAACAGCAATTGGCAGTATGAGTCAAATTCTATTAAGTTCTTGATCACCAGATTAATCAAATGAGATCAGTTACAGCTGATCTGCATATACTGTGTTGCTCAAATATTATTAACCCCCGGTTTTTTACACATTAACTCATTGCTGTACATAATAACATTTCCATTTCAGCCGGGAGCAAACCCAACGAAAGGTCTAAAAAGATATAAAATTAGTTATGTGAAGGCAAGTGCATAAGAGTGTCTCAGTGTCAAGGTATACATATTATAACCTTAATAATAATCTTTTTAGCATTATATAAGACACTTAACATTAGTAAATATGAATAAGAAAATATTGATATATTTTATATGAGAGGATAAAAGTCTCTTCACAAAAATCAAGAATATATTCTGAGTTTAGACAGATGGTATTCTAATATCATGTTGAAAATAAATCAAAGTCATTAATTTAATATACGTACATAAAATAAAAAAAGTTTTGCCATATGAAGACAATTTTTTGTGTTATTTATATTCAATTATCTGCTCAATATATTTATATGGGGTGAAAAATAATTAAAAAATTGAAAAAAAAAAATTAAATACTATACGAGTATATAAGTTTACATGAAAATGTTATCGACTCTTAATAGATAAATGAAAGACCTCTTCAAAATTTTTTAAATGATACCCATATCGATATTTTAAAAAATATGGTGCACAATCCTACTTTTCTGTGAAAAGTTCAGAGGCCATAACTCGGAACATATGGGCGAGCTCCAATTTTTTTACTTGATGGGTTTTTCTTCTTTTTTCATTCTCTATCGCCTTATATATATGTAATGAACATATAAATTTTTTGATATTAGAGTTACTTCGTTGCCAAAAAAAAAATGGAGATTTTAGAGGCAGTCGTGGTGTTTGGCCGCTGCCTCGAAGAACATGTACCAATCTTATTGTCTTTTTATCAATTTTCGAAACTGTGTCTTGTCGATTGTCGTATTTAAGTTTTCTCTGGCTCATCTAGTGCCCTGGAAATGGTGATTGTAGCACGGACAGATGAACATCGCTCAATCAACTTCGCTATGCATAAAAACTCAGAATATATATACTATATTGGGCCGAAAATGAATAATGTAAAAACTACAAAAGGAAAGATAAGCTTTTATATGCGATTTTTCCAGTTTTTGTGGTGAATGGTAGAAAAACTAAAAAGAGATAAATTAGCACATTAGATATGCTTTCCCCACAGCCGTGCATTTTGACCATTATTTTCTGACGCCGTATATTTTGAGAGCATACCACGAGATTGTTTGTTGTTTGCACATAAAGAATTGAAAGCGTGAAAAAATCTAGAGTCATGTAGATTATAGACCTGCAAGTAAGGAGTTGATATGGATGGATCGCAATAGTTTATTTTATAAATCATGAATTTAAAAAAGTAGAAATTAGTTTCCCAACATTACACAATATTTCAGGGTTGATAGTTTGCTAACGACGAGCAGTGGCGTGAAATGCAAAAATATGGAATAACAGTCTGGAACTTCTAAAAAAAAATACAAAGTCACCTGCTGATTTCAAAAAAGAAAGTTATAAAAAGTAAAAGCAGTTATTAGAAGAACGCAGCTGTGCTTAACTTTAGGAAGTAATCTTTTAAATAAAAATAGCTGTACAAATGACTAAAAACCAAAAAAATGTTTAAAAGTGGAATTTTGTGAATGAAATTTTACCTTGAATATCTCTGCACATGTAAAAGATATTAAATCAGGTTTTCATCCAATTAAAGACCAATATGTACACATCTAACATCAATTAAAATTTTAGCAAACAATAAATTAAAACTTTATTTTTTGTGTAAATAAAAAAATTTCTTTTTAAAATTTTTTATTTAATTTTTTTTTCAATCGCTTCCTCAGACCCTATTTAAGCGCAGGATAACTTTAAAATTTAGCCAATAACTAGAAACCAACGATTTTAGAATAGCTAGTTATAAAAGGAATTAAAATCTGCGTGCATTTTTTACAGTCTCGAACATTTAAAATTTTGCTAGAAAATTGCCCATATTCAAGCAACGCTGACTTGACAAAATTTCCATAAAAGACAAGGCTTTATCTTAAAGAAAAATTAAAAATTTTATAAGTTTACTAAAAAAAACGTTATAAATCTGAAAGTACTATTTCGATCATTAGAACCATTTATGTATTTAAACATTTTTACATAATCATTTATAGAAATGAGATAGCTTTCCTGAAAATACCAGAAGGAACGTCAATGCCTTTTGAAGTAACTTCTCCGTACTTTTGTTGTTCGATTTTATTAGATACTAAGAAACTCAACCGCTTTAGAACTGTAATGCCAAACTAAAAACAGTGATTTTCTTTAACGAATTCTACACTGAAATCCTTACAGATATCGTCCATTTGGATGATTTGCAAAAGCCATGTTGGGATTTAGACAGCTGCGGAGAAGATAATGTAATAGGCTGGCAGCTAAATAATGACATTCAGATTCGCAATTCCTCTCTAGTTTGTTACTTCAACTGTGCTACCACTTTGACACAATGGAATTAAAAAGAAATTTCCATTCGAGTGGTAAATAATTTCTAGCCTTACTCTTCATAAATACATGTGTCAACATTTTCATGTAATACAGAAAAGAAAACCTCTAGAACCAAAAAAGTTTGTTTGTAAAAACACCATATAATTGCAAATATTGTTTAGACAAGTGTTGCAGCTCGACTACAAAGGGATATTGTTCTAAAGTGAACAAACAAGTGAAATGGTAGAAGGGCAAAACTTTAAAATATACACACAATTAAGAAGCGATTATAAAGCCAAAGACACTAATGCAAATATTGACATTAATGCAATGAGCGTTGAAGGAGTAAAAAACAAACAACAATTTAAAGGGAAGAGCGTAAAGCCTAAATGGAGAAATTGAGAAAAATTACAAAATAATAAAAGTTTTTATCCATGAAATATAACTCAAAGGTCGTCACATAAAATAAACACAAAGACTTCATGGGATTTTATAAAAACAAATTTATTTTCTATAGCTCATGCATGCAGGCAGTGCAAAATAAAGTAATTATTTCGAGTAGCTACTTAACGTGTTTATGCAAGATAATAGTAATAAAGCGCAGCACATATATTACAACGCCTCTTATTGTATGTGGCATTCATTACTGATTAAACATACAGGATGGGTTTATTATTTTCAGTGTCATATACATATTCTCTTTTAAACACACAGAACAAAAAAAGAGGGAAAGTAATGCAGTTGGTTGCGTAATACGTACTACGATCTAACATGGAGTTGTCTGTCTTAAACAGTTGTTACTAACACATGTGATTGTTTGTACAGCAGCAGCAGCTGTGGCTTCTTACATTTTTTAAACCACAATGTAAAATTAGCCCTGCTTGATACCTTTTATCGTTCTTCTCTATTCATAGACCAATGTGCCTAACTCACTTATTCATTTTTAAGCTGAAGCTCATCCTGCATTTATTTATTTTAGATCATGTGAAATGACACCTTTTAAATATTTTCTACTTTTATGATCATACTAAAAAAATATTAATCAATGTCAGATTCATAGGATGAGTAATTAAACTATTTTAAACGAAATAACTTATATTCCACATAATTGTCACTTTTAGTAAAGTGTACTTGTGTCGTCATTTCTCTTTGGGGCCACTTACAATTGAAATTTTATTTTACACAATCACAACAGTTCTTTTCATACGAATAAAACTAATCAAAATATTAATCTTTAAGTCTTTCTTTCTTTAATCTGTTTTATCTTTTTTTTTTCTTTTGCAATAAACAAGTTTGAAGTTGCACTTGAGACTTAAAGACCATATTAAACACGTGTTGGCTCTTAAGTGTTCGAATCAAACGGGTTCTTTAAAGTTTTAAATAAAATCTTCTATTCTTAAAATTTTTCAATTACGTAGATGTTGGTGTTTGTTTTATGTAGCCAGGAAATTTTATTTTAATTGGTCTCTCTGATATGTCAAATATTTAAACAAGTGTGCTTTTAATCATTCATATTTGACAACAGTATCCATCTTTATTATTTGTTATTTGGAACAATTTAGTCATTGTATTAATCATGATGTTTCCGGCACTTTTTACACATTTGCAAAATGGCAACATCTTAACTTGGATGGTAAAGAAAGGTTTTATGTAAAGCATTTCCGGTGATTTGGCAGAGATATGACTAAAATTATGATTATTGATAAAATATTTATATATGCTAAGCATTTAAAAAATAGAGCATTATATTGATCAGTGATTACCAATCAATCCTATTTGATTATTTCCTTAATAGTACAAAAAAGCTATTTAAATTTTCTAAGAAATTTCCAAGATAATCTAAACATTCTTTTGGGAATTGCATATCTAATATGAGTTTTAAATTAATTACTGACTTTTGTAGAATATTATCATTTTTTAAATTTTTTAAAAATAAATAAAGGCAAGTAATAGTGCTATATTCGGCTATGCCGAATTTTATATATCCTTTACCATATTTATAAGTTCAGTTTGGTGAAGTAACACCAATCAAACAAGCAAATATTCGGGTGAAAGATAATTAAAAAATATAAAATTTAAGTACAATATCGACTAGGCGATGTCCGTCTGTCCGTCCGTCCTTACGTGCTAGTGTTGAAATCAACAGACAAACTTAATTTCGCAAAGAAAAAATAAATATGTCAATCGATCAGATGTAGTGTCGAAAGAGGTGCTATAGGAAATCAGCATGAGCGATCCATGACCTTCTAAGCAGAAGGGAAAACACCACGCCTACCTCTAATTTTTTCATGTCGTTTGGAACAATAAAGTAACTCCAATTAAAAAAATAAATATATGGAGCGATAGAGGATGAAAAAATAAGAAAAAAATATTAAGTAAAAAATTGGCGCTCATCCATATTTTTCGAGTTAGGGGGCTCTAAAATTTGATATATTTTAAAATATCAATATGGGTATCATTTTAAAGCTTTTGAAGAGATATTTAAGGAAATACTAAAATTTTTTAAAAAGCGCTTAAGGCGTTTTTATGTAGAATGCTATGTACGCAGTACCAATTTTTTTATTTTGTAGTTCTTTGTCACCCAAATTTTTGCTTTTTTTAATGAATTTCTTCACTAAGCTAGATTTACATAGATGGTGAATGGTATATAATATTCGGTACAGTCGAATATAGCACTCTTACTTGTTTTTATATAAATTCCCATGGAAAGGAACATTACTTTTTAGCCTAAGCTCACATAATTTAAATGCAATGAAATAAAATATACAATAGAGGCTTAAACATATATCAGTAATATAGAGCTTGCAGTTCTGAAATAACTATGTCCATAATACCATTATAAAATCCTTCAGATTGTTATGCTTTGCATTGTCACAATAGGTAATTGTTTTTATATCTGCCAATCATGATAAAGTAACATACGTAATTCTATACGGTTTCCTGTTATCACAGTAAACACTTTCATTAATTTTTTTACCTAAAATTTATTTGAAAATAATACATGATAATCCTTAAAAAAAATAACTTGTTGTTCGAATTTAAACCAGGATAAAAAATTATCATGTAGTTTTATACTAAACATTTCATTTAATAACAATAATACGAGAAAAATAAATTTTTTAAAAATTCTAATTCTTTTACGCACACAAAACATTTTTTAATAATATGATAACTGAAGATAATCCTTAGCTTAAGGTTCCATGTATATTCTCTCATACAATATTTAGCTTTACAGTGTCAAAACCATAGTCACATATAGTTATGTTAAATGCTAAGTCAATTTACACAACAGTCAATACCCTGCACACTATTCCAGAGTGGTCATTTTACAAATTTAACATGACTTATTGTGAGAAATCATTTTGAGTATTTCGCACAATTTTAAGCTCCTTCTTTAACAAGGAAGAAATTTCTCATAGCATCAGGCATCAGGAATTACTCTTCAAAAGATGGAAACTAATCCCTTGTATGTCATTACAATAAATGTTAGACACACGCTTAAATTTAATAAAGATTCGAATTGTAGACAACGTTCTATATGACAACATACACAAAAACATAATGAAAGTTACAAAATGATTGTACAACTACAAGGAGTTTACAAATAATACATTGAACAAATTCAAGTCATTAGTGCAAATTTCAAAGTTTTGATTTCATGACATTTTGGGATTATTGTTCATGATTAACATTAGCTTCATTTACTAAAAGGTACGGAAACTTTACAAATAGTTTAGTTTTACATTCATGCATCAGGAAAATAAATATAAAATTGAGGTTTTAAAATTGATGCTATAGAAATAAGAATATGAGATGTTCATATAAATTAAAAAAAATAAAATATTTGTTTACGTAGACTTCTTTACTTTACATTACTTGAAATCTCTTGCTATTCAATAACTCTTAAAATATAAAATAACTTAAAATATACTAAAGTTAAGCATATTTTAAGCTGCAAGAGAATCATAGCTAAAATTAAAAATTTCTGTTTCGAAAACGTAGAAAAGTCCTTCCTGCTATTTATGAAAGAATAAAAAAAAATGTTCATTCAGAAAATAAAATTAAAATGAATTTCAGCCGTAAATAATTTAATTCATTTAGTGTAGCAACTCCAATGAAAAAAACAAATATTTCGGTGACAGAGAATTAAAATTAATAAAAAAATTATGTACTATATATACATATTTTAACGTAAAAATGTCATCGGCTCTTAATATGTTAAGCATTTTTAAAAAATCCTAGTATTCCCTTAAAGACCTCTTCAAAGGCTGTTAAATGACACCCATTTCTCTCCAAAAAAATTTTTTTTATATGGAAAACTTAAAGCTCATTTATCTCGGTAACTATGCGTCCTAGGAGGAAAAGGGTTCTAATCAGTGATCACTAAAAAATAAAGAATTCAGTGTTAGACCAAAAAATTCAATTTTGTCCCAAAAAAAATTTTTTTTTTAATGTAGAAACTCATTTTGCCCAAAAACTCAATTTTTTTATGAAAATAATTTAAACCCCTTTAAAAATTAATTTTCACATTTCTTCCCAACATTTCATTGAATTTCTTGCTTTTTCCTCGCTTCCTAATGTTCTAATGTGGTGCACAATCATATCTATTTTTCTATGAAACTCAGAAAATATGGGTGAGCGCCAATTTTTTCACTAGGTATTTTTTCTTATTTTTTAATGATATGTAAAAATTAGAGGCAAGTGTGATATTTTGCCCGCTGCCTCGCAGGACATGGACCGATCTTGCTGATTTTCCATAGCAAAATTTCCGAAATTATGTCTGGACGTAAAAATACCTAATCGACTTTGCTATGCATAAGAAATCAGAATATATATACTTTATGGGGTTGTAAATGGATAGTGTAGAAAAAACATTTCTACCACCTGTGGTGCAAAAAAAAATATATATATTATAAATTTCAAACATGCATTTCTATTTGTAGTTGGTTTTTTTATTTTTTTTTTTTGTTTTAATTCCTGCTTAAATAAATCATTATACTACAAGAAATCTACATACTGCAATTTGCTTGAAACAGAATAAATTTATTTTTCAGCATTGATATTTCCTTCCTCTTTGCTACCTGTGAAATACTTTTAAAAAATTTCTCAAACGAAATCGAAATAATTAAAATGTTCGTTTATGTCCAAACAATAATTTTTACTAAGTGAATTTAAACAAAAATATTCTTCTTATTCTTATCCAAAATGCACCACACTTAAGTGAAATAAAAGTTGGCGCAAATGTCGCGATCCTTTACAAAGATATTTGTAATTTGCATAAACTTCATTAAATTTATAATTCTCTTTTTAACTTTAATTTTATAATGCAATTGTCAACCAAAGCAAAATTGCCTTTTTGAATTCATTTCGCATACCGAAACGAAAAGTTAATACCTGCTACAATATATTTAATTTAATTCTTTGGCTGCAAGCCAAGGTAATCACGAATGTAAGAAAAAGCAAACGAAAAACTATGAAAGAATAAAATTTTTAAAGAATGCTAAAAGATTAATTAAATAAAATATGTTCGTATAAATTCAAGGATATTTTTTCATGCATCTACTGGTGTTTTATCCAGATTGGATAAAGTGTTTTCGAATTACTTTGAAATATAATAATACTGTCTTTTTATTATTTGCCGCGATCCTCAAAAAGTATGTATAGAAAAAAAATGCCAGCAGATTTTCTTTATTTTATATTTCAAAAAAAAAAAAAAAAAAAAAAAAAAAAAACAAAATAGGGATCATGGAGTATACTGAAAAGTTTTTTAGAACACTAGTTTTTCTTTATATTGCAAAATATGAATATAAAGAGATATGTTTGGAATAGGATTTATCAAGCACTTTAATCCAAATTATGTACATATGTCGCTAAAGCCGAGCTGAGTTTTTTTTATTAATTTTACTCCAACCACAAACAGTTAGTTTTTAATTTAACTTAAATGGAGATTTTCTAATCCCTAATGTGGCAACTTGCACGTATTTAAAACCTTTTAAAGTGAACATAAGCGACCTCTACCATATGTGTATAATAATCAAGCTTCAGATTTTGACGAACAAAATTATTAAGCATGAAGATGAAATATTGTAATACATACTGAAATTTTTTTATTCTTATTAGTTACAAATTAATCTTCCCAAAATTTTTCCATTAAATACGAAATTGGTTTATTAGAACAAAGAATGAATTGAATACAATCGACATTATTAAAAAATTTCATAAAATGTAATTAATGTTTAAGGTATTGTAATTCTGTACGCATACCACTCTGTCCAAAATCACACAAAACAATAATAAGCTTTCATTAACAAATTTTTCTTTCCTTAACTTTATTTTCACCGTTAAGGTGAGACTCCTTTTGGGAAATAAATATTTTTAATTTTGGTGTTCACTGAAATACAAACTGAACTGTACTGTGTTTTTTTTCTGCTTTACAATATTCTTAATTTTAATTTTTTTTTTTCAAACTAGTAAATATTTCACACATAATGTCTTTAACCGCGACTGAAACTGTTATAACTTTTATTTTGAAAGCAACTTTACACCTACAACATTTCTACATTGAATTTAACTTTCAGCGCATTAATACAATTTTAGGAATTCAATATTGAAGATATTTTAACGATCGATAATAAAAATCTAAAATATAGTTTATCTTCAAGTGTCCTCAATATGAGTACTATAAATATATAGCAATTTTTTCTTACTACTCATATGTCAGCCCCGTCATTATTTAGATATTTAATTTTACTATTTTTGAAAATTTTGCTTACAGAAAAAGAAAATTCTTATTCACATTTAACAAGTTCAAAATCTGTTCAATAAGCAAATATTTTATTACTTGCAACATCTTTAAGATAGTTTCTTGTACACACCATTTTGCCATAAGTTTGTTAATTCGTACATATCCAGTTTTAAAATTTTTATTGGGTGTGTGATGAGAAACTGTACTTTTACACGTAGGTGTATGTAACTGTCATGTTATTAGCAATTAATTCATAAAATTTATCATTATAATTAGAAAACATGTATTAACTTTCAACTTGCGTAATCTTCTAGTGGCTTTAAATAAATATAAATAATTGATTCGCACAGCGTGCAAATTTAGATTTAGATTTCTTTTAGTAGCTTCAGCATCTACGGGGTGACTCACATTGTCAAATGGATAATATTTTTTTGCATGGACTATTATATGTGCTACCCGTTATATTATAAACTGTCTCAGCGTGTATTAGATGCAACTAGTGGACCATGATGACCACTTTGATTTTTATAATTTATGACAGAAGTTAACACCACACCAATGTTTTTCATATAAATATTAGGCTTAACTGATTTTATGACGTTTAATTGCTAACTCTACAACAGCTATAAATGCACTTTGTTGATTTTATTTTCTCATTTTGTATACCTGTTCTCCAGTTCAATCTAGTATTTTATTAATGGATTTACGTACTAATATAATACTTGTGTACAGAATCTATCTTTTATGTTGAAGTTTTAGACGTCTCATAAAATATGCTAATTTATACATTTTTTATTAGTAATTTGATATCGCTCATAAAGTGTTAAAATTTTTTTAGCAAATTGTAAAATGGTCACAGAAATTATCAGACGTAACAAAATTATTTGTTATTTAATACATTAACACAATTAGTTGTATTGAAATAGTCATAAAAATATAAAATAGTAGTGTTTGCAACAATGTTTGCGTATCAGCTCACAAAGTTTTTTGAAAGCAAACAAATGCTGAACTTAAAAAAAAATCTTAGGATAGACAATGTTGTCATTAACAATTAAAAGGCAGGGAAAGTAGACAGATAAACCTTCAAGAACACAGCTCTTTGGATTAGGTTTTCGTCTTTGCTAAACTCCTGTTTGCTAAATATATTTCAACCCGAAATTTCTTATGTTCCAAATTGGTTTAAGCTTTTGTCATTGTCCATGTAAATGTCACTAATTCAATGAACTTTCTTTTTTCAACAATTAAAGAAATCTCATTTTCTTTGTATTGGAAAATTTTAACTCTTAAACTTCATTTCTTTTAATGCTGTTACATTTCTTATATTAAGTTTCATTAAGACTTTCTTTCAGCAAATTAATAAATCTCAAAAAGTCGACTGATTATTTTAACTCAACACACATATTGCCATGGACTCTTTCATATTCGCAACTTATGAAAGTTGTGCCATTATTTAGTAGCCTAATATAAAGATAGATTCGAAGCTATACCAAGGTCGCTGTCTCTCTTCTCTTCAAGCTCTGTAGACTTTTTGACTTTAAAGTAGAAATATCGCTCTGGAACGTCATAACTCAAAAAATTAATTTCGAGATAATCGCAATTTAATTTTTGACCCGTTCTCACCATCGAAAAAAATATAAGACTGCTTAAGTTCCTTCTGCAATTAGCAAAATGATTCATAAATAAAAATCTATGCAAAAAATCTTTATTATTTGTGAAAAGAAAAACGGAGTTTTACTTAATAATATTTTTTATCAACACAGCCATAACTCAAAAAATACATTATTACATTACACTTTTCATATATATGGTCACAAAACAAAATGCGATATGATCTTTACGTTATAAACTTTACTCCAAAAGTCAAAATATGCCGTTCTCATTGACAAAGTTTTCAAACATGAAGTGAAATAACGACCTTTTCTCTTAAAACATGGAAAGTACAAAAGACATAAAGATGAAACGTATACACAATATAAAGAATGAATTGGTAAACAATTCTGTATGACTAACTCCAAAATTTTAAATTTTGTATTATGACGTTCTAGAAGTAAATAAGTGGTAAACCGCATAATACGTAAGAAATGACTTATTACAAAACAAATTTTCTTTTCAAGATTGGTTTTATGTTTGATTAGAATAGGCAATCTCTTTAGCATTGCTTTTTTAAAATGTCAGTAAGAAAATTTCAAAAAGAATGAAGAAGAAGTACAACCGCAAGATCAAGTAAAAACACTGGTATAAAAAGCACACCCATCATTTAAGCAACATCAATAACTTTTTAAAATATGTAAATTTTTTTATTTGTTTTTTTTTTTTTGTCAAATACCCAGAAGCAACACATTGACATTGTCAAGAGAAAAGATATTTCAAAATTTGCTAGCAAAAAATTTTAGAAAAAGCGACCGAGTGTAGAACTAATTATTTTTGGCGGAAGGACTTTGCAACTAGATTAACAACTTAATGATTTTAACAAGGCATAAGACTTTTATAATCAATTACTGGGAATTTATTACTTTTATTATTATAGGAAATACTGATGATCATTAGCATGTATCTTAAGGTATTATCTTTAAACTTGAAGAACTAGTTCAATTGCTACTTCCTTTTTCGGAAACTAATGTAATGAGGTTCGTAAGCGAATAACAAAAGTAAGTCATTATATGGCAAGTACTTTTTAAGGTAACGTCTAATTTTTTGCTGGTATCATGCAGTAGTAAAAACTGAATGATCTTGCATGTCATGTTGCATATATCTAACTAAAATGTGGTACTTACTTATCCACAAAAATGTTAGTAACTAAAAGTGTATTCAAATTTGTTCAAAAGTCTGGCCATTATTTCGAGACTACACTTGATGCTATCAGAGAGATTATGGTGGTTCAGTGTGCTCTAAATTCACGTTAAGACAACCTCTAGTGCTAAGAGAAGAAATGATGAACCAACAAGCAGACTTCCTTTATTATCCACAATTTCCAGTCTTTTTTCTACTTAGACAGCTAAGAATTCTAAAATTATATTCTATGAAAACAATCAAGGACCAAAATAACAACGGTATTATTTTAACCTAATTCGGGTTGAAAAAAATTTTTTTTTTAAATATTGTAAGTAGATTACACACCTTAAACTTGTTTATGCTTCAAAAGTGATTATGAAAAGTAAAACAGTACTAATTTTAATTTAAGTAAAAATCTAACACCTTCTAACGCAAGAAAATATAAAAATTGAATTTTTCTTTTCTTTTCAATTCCTTTATATATTGTGGTCATTAGAAAACTTTTGCTTCATCAATTTTTCGAATTTAAAAACAAAAAGTACTATTTTACAGACCACAACCGCAGACGCCTGTTTAATACTGATAAAATTATTCAAGTCACCAAAGAACATTGAAATATTGACTGTAAGGACACATGCACAGGCCAAATATAATTATTAATGTGTATGTTATTATTTATGCGAATACAAGGTTTATGTGTGTGTGTGCTGACGAAAGTGATGTCCTTTCACATTTAAGTCTATGAAAAATTCAATCTTTTTTCTATATTCATTTAACTATTAAGGATAATAAAACAATTGAACAAAACACCATTCACCCACTGCGAAATACTCATATTCGTTTACTCATCCATAAGTTCTTTAAAAAAATATTTCCATGCAATAAAATAAAACAATGAAAGTCAATGGCAACACGTAATGAACGAGAGATCTGCTTGCTAGTACTCTTACTCAAACCAGAAAATTGAATAGTGTTGGAATATTATATGACATTTTTTAAAGTTATATTGTTGTTAGATAAAAACGAATTTCACTGAAATCGTTTAGTAAAAATGTTTAAACGAACGAAAAAATTTTGGTTTTGGTTTAGGTCAGTTCTTTTATTTTTGCGCAGATAAATGTAAAAAAGTGATTATTTTCAAATACTTGATTCAAGTTTAGCATTTTAAAACCCAGTGGGCAGAAAGAAAAAAATATTATTTTTAATTTAAAATTTTTTACATGGTTAGTTGTTTAGAAGAAGCAACTTTCACGAGTTTAAAAAAAAAACTCTCCAAAAAACCAGTTTTTATCTTATATTTTTAGTAAATGAACAAGCAATATTAAATGAAAAGTCACAGTCTTTCAACCGTATTTTCAAATCTAATCACCCAATACATGACACGTTGCAAACTATGACGATTATTTTATTTCCTTGGAAGTTTTAGCTTTGTTTAATGCCCAATAGAAAGAAGTGAAAGAACATATTCAAGGAAAATAATACAATCGTTACATGCTATATGAAGTTCTAAAGAGACAGGCATTTTTTTACACGTACACAGAATTATTTAGCAGAACGGAGAACAAAGGAATTGAATTCAGTTCAAAATTTATGTTGAAAGTTTAAAATACGAATATTTCATCGCTTTTCAAAACGTGCAACATAAATAAAATTTAAAGGCATGATGATAATGTGTTGCTCAAACTGCTCTATTTTTTTAAAACTTTTTTACGGGTTTTCATGATTTCTGCTTTTTCAAACAAAAGACTCGCACATACTCTCTCGAGATCTTTCCATGCTTTCTACTTGTGTGTCGAATAATATTCAAGTAAAAGTAAAAATCCTACTTTCACTAAAAATCCATTTCCTCTTTCATAATTCCAATACATTCTCATACCTTTACGTTTGTAAAGATACGTTTGTAACGATACGTTTGTAAAGATAAAGTTTGTTTTTTAGTAGTACATTTTTTCAATATTGCAGTTGTTAAAAGAAAATAGTGGTACGATTTAATTTCTTGTGTGTAGAGAAATATTTATTTTCAAACTTTAGATTTCATTTTATTTTGCAGTGTAAGACACGTAAACAACCTCGTCTATTAAGTTTACACGTGGATGCTATACATAGAAATTTTTCGCTGATAGTTTAAACTTTATTTCTTCCCGACGCGTTGCAACGTAAAGGTTTCTACCAACTGGTAAAAATAAGTTTTATAGGCTTTGTCCACTTTGTAGCTTTTTTTGAATGCGTAGTTTTTAAGATTAAAAATTTCTTTAAATCCAAATAAAAGCGCCATCTATGGAAATAGAAAAGTTATTATTATTTTGAAGCAAAAACAAAAACTCAGACAACAACTCACATTTGCTTGGACTCCTTAATCTTGTAGTCTTTCTCTTTCATTATGGTTCTTTTGGTTAAAATTTGCAAAAAAATATATTATTTGCGGTGCCTGTCTTAAATATTTTAACCTTTAATAATTAAATTTTTCTCTGGCCTACAATTGATTCCTAAACTTAATATGTTCTAGTAAAAGCTGTTTCTTTAATTTTTATTATTCTTATTTTTTGCATGTAGTTACAATATAACAATTGTCTAGCAATACAAAAAAAAAAAAAAAAATAAATCGAAGACGAAAAAACCCAACTTAGTGAAGAGTTATATCCCTAGAGGACAAACAATGACGTGTATATAGACAGAGGTTATGTTGGGAGAGGTAGTGAAATTTAAATTTTTTCCTTTGTCTAGACAGGTAAAAATACAAAAACAAAAAACAAATGAATGAACTGAAACAATAATATTCAGTTGCGGAAATCACTTGATTTATGTTGCCTTTATGTGTGTGCCTATCAATGCTTTCGTGTGAACACTTGACATATTAGACAATTTAGCAGAGTTTAACAGCTTTAAAGAATTTTTATTGCTGCTATTCCGAAATTCAATTTATTGTGTAATAACTTTTAATTGACTTTGAAATTAAGATAACGGAGTTAAATAAATATGTGCTGTTTCTATATTACAGGCGATCAACTCGTCTGAAAAATTTGTATGGAAATAACTCAAAAAACTGAGTGCTTTTCATATAAATTTTTCAGACGAGTTGATCGCCTGTAATATAGAAACAGCACAATAGTAAAAAGAACAAGTCAAAGTTTAAATGCTAAAATACCATGTGTATTTTAACAGGATATTGGTTGAATGCTTTTAAATGCTATTTATTTTAACTACCAGCGTAGAAGATAAAACTAAGTCTTAAACTGTTTAATGAAAATTGAGAGTTAAGTGCTGTTTCTATGTCACAGGCGATCAACTCGTCTGAAAAATTTATATGGAAATAACTCAAAAAACTGAGTGCTTTTCATATAAATTTTTCAGACGAGTTGATCGCCTGTAATACAGAAACAGCACATTAATTTTTAATCCCATTCATGAAAAAAGCAATTTTGTAGAAATAAAAGCAATTATTTGTTATTATTATTTAAAATATTTAACATTTAAAGCATACATGATTGCTGAAGACCTTTTCAAGCTACTTTTCATAAAAATGTTTAAGTATTTTTATTGAAAAAATTCTCATTAAGTTAAATTTGATTGAGACATTTAAGAACGCATTTTGAGTAATATATTAAAATTTCTTAGAGCATATTTACGTTAAAACTTGATTCATTCATTTCTCGTTTTAGAGTGATATTCGGCTGCTGATCCACGTGGAATGTTAAATGCTATAAACGATTCCCGTTTGTCGACTAGTTTTTGTCGGTCATGCGTTAAAGTTCTTATAGCAACAACTGTCTGGGACTATTAGCCATCGGGTAATAGTAGCACGCAAGTTGATTCTGCCTATCATCATATCACAACCTACTGAAATTCCTCCTAGGTGAACTACTCTAAATAGCAGATACTCGCCAGCATCGAATTTTTATAACGGTTAACGCTTTCTCACACGCCACTACTTCCCCATTATTTTAGTATATAGTTACACATTGTACAAACAATTGTAACGACGGGGTCATTTCTGTACATGAAATATTTTTTTAAAATTTTGTTGTTAGTGTAGATGGTAATCGATAGAGAATACAAAAACACATGATTTTTGAGTTTTTTTCTGCCAGTCTGTCTGTGTTCGCATCACGTAAAATCTACTGGACAGATTTGAAGAAAATATTGTGAGGATGTCCGTTAGAATCTTAGTTCAAACATAGAATACGTTTTTTTCGTTAAAATAGGTCATTTCGTGTCAAAATAATATACAATTGTGAAAGCACATAATTTTACCGGTATAATGGTACTAAAACAGTTGCCAACAGTTTTTATTTTTGTGGATGGAAAAATTTTTACACTGTCTATAGAGCTATGCAATAAATAGTTAAATTTGAATTTTAATAAAACTATAAATGCCACGCAGACGAAGTCGTGGGCACTGCAGGTTTTTTATATATTTATTTGCAGATGTGCACAATTTTTAATCAAATCTGTTCAGTATTTGTGGGACGTTTGAAAAATGCTTATAATACATACTCAAATATTATAAATTATATGTAACTTTTGCTACTTAGCAGCCCAGCCGATAGCGTCTATATTTGATCTCAAAAGTATATCAAAAGTAGCACGCTATTTGGGATAATTTTTTAGTTTTTTTTAAATTAAAATAAAAATATTTTTTAATTTTAAATTAAAATAAAAATATTTTTTGAATTTAATTACATCTACAATTTTATTTATTTATTATTTAACAAAACATATTAGTAATACTATGATTTATTTGTAATAGTTTCTGCATTTAAATATGGGGTGGGTGCATCCTTCATGGTTTACAATAACTCCAAAGGTGCGATCTTTAAGTGAGTCATAAGTTGCCTTTGAATTGTCCAATAATTTTTATTTCAACATTCTTTAATGACTTGTATAAGTAACTGCTTGTTGTCTTTGTTTTTCTATACCTTTCTGTTAAGCCAACGTTTTGCACCGAAATAAATTCTTTTACACCTCATTATCCTATTGTAGAATCCATGAAGTATATCCAAAAATTCCGTTTAGTTCTTTAAACACAGAACTAAACACAGTTTTATAGGTTTCCGCAATCAGTATGAAAATACAAAAATAAAATAAAAATATACTAAAAGGCCTAACTCTGCGCGCCTTATTCGCTTGATGTAATACTTTTTAGTTGTCACACATAGCAACACTAAAGCACTAGCTACAATATACTACTGTGATATATCGACATTAAAAGAGGTAGACGAAAGCAAAAACTTCCCCCGTCTTTCAAAAATTGCATGATTATCCCCATCGAAAACAAAAAACAAGGCTCAAAATAAAACAATCCAAGTGTATTTTTTATATTATTTATCCATATTTCATAATGCGATAACATTACGAATTAGTTCAATCCAATTGCATTTTGCACTATTTTTCTTTTATTTAAACAAAAAAAAAAAAAAAACCCACAGAGCACTTAAAATGTGTTTATCTTAAGCTAAGATCACACGATTGCCGTAGTGCACCAAATTGGCCCAATTTTAATTGTGTAGATATTGTGCACAATACTAAAATTGTTCCAATCAAATTTTCTGCAGTCACACGATTGCCCCATTTTATTAAAATTTTATTGGTACAAGTTGGTGAATAGTAATTTTGTGGCAATAAATTGTGCCTGTCGTTCATACGATTGTTAAACAATGCGGCAACACCAAGAATCAGCTGTTGTAGTTTCTGGCAAATATACATAATTAATTTGCAAACTTTGTATTTTGTTTGTTGTATTTAAAATGTTATTAAAAAAAAGCTAGCGGCTGCTTTTAGTGTCTTTTATATACTTAAAATACAAAAAAATATAAAAAATAAAAGAATTTTTAAAAAACGAATAGTATGGGTCCGAAATTGGCTAACAAAAACGGGCTACTGATAGTGCATTCCAGAAGACTCTAAAAGAGTTCCAAGAAATAGACAACCAATATATACAAACAACTTGAAGGCACTCAACAAAATGAAAATATTGACGCGTATTGGATACTTTGATTGCCGCAAGAAATCACAATAAATATTGGTACATTTTTGGAAGTTTTATTGCCGCACAGTTGCATATCAAGTAGTCACACGATTGCCGCATCAGGGTTGCATTTGGTTGGTAAAAACAAGCACAATATTGACCGCGATTGCCGCATGAACCAATTTATTGTGCAATCACACGATTGCCATACAAAAAATGGTAAAAATTGGTGCATTACGGCAATCGTGTGATCTTAGCTTAGACGTCCACATGTAAATATCCTTTGTTAGCCAACCGTAAGAGGGTGTCCATATTTTATTATTGTAACCAATTCATTGTAAGCAAAAGTTTACTAATATTTTCAACATAAATATTAAAAAAAGTAATCAAAATGTGAAAATATTTTGCAGTCGCTTTGTAAGTAAGTTTTATTAAGAAAAATAAAAGTAATCTTCGGTCATGTGGCAAAAGTTTTGATAATGCAGGGTTTAATTGTGAAGCACAATGGTTCAAATGCATTCTTATGGTTTTAATAATGCCTCAAGTCATAATCTAATGTTAAACACGTGCTAAGAGAACTACTGTCTATCGGTGAATGTTTCGCTTACTTTGCAGATTGGTGAGTGGGTGATAATGTTTTGTTGTCCATTGTCTTTTTGTTTTTTTTTTTTTTTGTTTTTGATATTGTGCCAGTTGTGGTATTAAAGTGCTTGTTATTATTGTAATAAATTTGCTAGGTAGTTGCAAAGAAAAAATCAAATTGAGAAAAAATTTTAGTAGTTAAAGTTTTTATCCCACAAAAATCATGCAGTTTGTCAATATTTGCTGTAAAATTTGTAGTTTTTAAAAACGTTTTTGTCGCTTTTTTGCAACAAAAAAGTTGAGGTGACAGCTTAAGTTTGCAAAGTTTATTCTTGTTGATAAGCAGTTAAGAATTAAACTTTTCTTTGGATAAAATGATGTTATTTTTTAAGTCAAAATCAAGACTAGAATAATAAATAATGAATAGTAATAGCACATAAAAGATTTATTTGCTATCCCATTTTTTCGTTTGATAACATTAATAATTTTTGTCTCCTAAAGATGCCACTCAACGGTGTGGCAAAATATTGAAAAAATGAAGAATAATTAATTAATTATTTTCGTCGTGTTGCTTGGTGACTGTAATAGTAAACCTCTGAAATTTTATTCAAATAACTTTTTATTAATATACAAAGTATAGCGAAAAACTGGCTAGAGTACAAACTGAAAAATTATTATTGTGTATCAAGAGAATTACACAAGTAGCTTTGCTTTTAATGAGCACAACTGGAGAAAGATTTTCTGAATTAAAACTGTAAGCGTAGTCCTCTCATTGTGTATCTTGAGAATTATAGCACGTAGTATCCTGGATATTTTTACTATTAATCTCTTATTAATATACACAGTCTTACGAAATACTGGATGTATTGGAACAGTGAGCTTATTATCTCCCAAACAAAGCAAAAACTTGATATCGTCTATTAAATAATTGGCTTCGATTCGAAGAATGGTCATAATTGGAATATTTCAATTGGGATAGAGAAGCGTACCGTTAATAGCTAATATGATATATTAAAAAATTACTGACCCCACAAAGTCTATATATTCTGACTTTTTATACATAGCGAAGTCGATTGAGAAATGTCCATCATCTGTCCGTTGGTATTAGTGTTGAAATCAAGTTTGCCTCGGCCAAAAAAAAAAAAAAAAAAAAAATGTCAATCGATCAGATATAGTGTGGAAATAGGTATATTTGAAAATCAGCGTGATCGGACCATGTCCTTCGAGGCAGCACGCAAAACACTACGCATACCTCTAATTTTTTCATGTCAATTGAAACAATAAAGTAACTCCAATTAAAAAATAAATATATGGGGAGACAAAGAATGAAAAAATAAGAAGAAAAAAACATTAAGTGAAAAGATTTGCCTTGACCCATATTTTTCGAGTTACAGAGTTCTGAAGTTTTCAAATTTTTTGAAATATCAATATGGGTATCATTTTAAAGCTTTTGATCTTTAAGGAAATATTAAAGTTTTCAGAAAATTCCTAACCCATTAAGAGCCGATGTCATTCTGATGTAGAATAATATATATGCAGTACCAATTTTTTTTATTCTCTGTCACCCAAATATTTGCTTTTTTGATTGGAGTTACTTCATTAAACTAGATTTACATAGATGTTGAAGGGTATATTAGATTTGTCAAAGTCGAATATAACACTCTTACTTGTTTATTTTAGTGGTAAAATTATTGCTAGAAAAATAATATTGTATTTGCATGGATTTGGTTTTATGCTTCGCTTATTCAAAGATTATTTTTATTATTTTTGTTTTTCGCATCTGACGTGTCGATTTTCTTGTTACAATCAACAGTTTATGACACTTTATTAAGAGTAAACAAATAAAAAATTGAAGTTATAAAATGTCGAAAGCTTGAAACATTTTATTGTTTTTTTATGAGTTTTTTATTCTGTCTTGATAACAATAAAAATAGTGACAAAAATATTATACAGCATTATTTTGTCAAATAAATGGTATAGCAATAAAAATAGACTTAGGTTTGCATTTCTAATTTTCCTGAAAAACATCATTACACCTATTAATAAGGTTGAGGAAGTTCAAAGTGATGCAAAATCAACTGTAAACATCCCCAAAATATTTTTTTACTTATTACGTTTTTACAAAAATATTTATTTTTTTTTTAAGTGAAATATTTTTAATTACAAACAAAAAATTTGTAAAGAAATTGCTTAAGTTAGGCAAAAATATGAAATAAAAAATATTCGACAAGTTATTGTTTATAATATATATATGCATGTAAATGTACATACATACACAAATTACATACATACACACATATATTCAAGTATATGCAGTTAAGTTTGCCTAAATGAAAATAATATACAAAATTTAGATAAATTTGAGATTGTCGCAGCCAGATCCACACTTTATTTTAATCGGCAATAAGCAATATGTTCGCCTAAGCCACGAGGTTTAATTTGGGTTTAATGTGGTAGCCTTATTAAAGCATAAATCTGTTCATAATGGTTTGCTGGAGCTTTTATGATGAAGTTGCTTTATTTAAAAGAATGTTATTTCATTTTCAATAATTTTTGAATGCCATGATCAGTTAAAGAACTATAGATATTCAACCAATAAATAAATTGGGTTTTTATTATAAAACATTATGGGTATAAACATAATATTTTTTGCATAAACGCACATAAATGTATCATCTCGTGATGATGCATATATGCATATGAGAATACGTTTTGCAAAACTCTATTAAAAATATGCGATACGAATCTATATATTTATTTGATTTAAACATATAAACTAGTTAAACTTTGCCTCTGCCAGATTTCATTGGTTCTAAATGTGATAAGAAAAAAATCGTTATGTTAGAGAATTTCATATTAAGAAATTATAATGAAACAACTGAGGCAGAATGTTATTTTTCGCAAGAGATTATACACAAATAATATTAAGCGATCTTGTGTTTTAAAGTTAATTATTAAGAAGATGAATTTCCAACCCTGACTGTATCCAAACATGTGAATCACAAATATGCCAAACAAACGAAACTCAATTGTTTCTAATCCTATTATTAGCAATGATAATAAATATATAATTTATTTTAATTCTTAATAGCCAGATTAAACTTTTTTATTGCATTTTTTGTTACAGGTCATCAAAAAAGTCGAAAGCTTAATGGTATCTTACGTTTATGTTAGAGCTTGACCTGCTGCGTCAGGTTCTTTTTGTATTGTGTTATAAAGCAAAGATACTTTAAGGACGAGAAACTAATTTATAGGTTTTTACTTTTTATGATATGAAATTTTTGTATGTTTCTTTTTTTTCTTACTTCCAGATTTAAAACAGAAATTAAGAAGCAAATTTTATATTCACATGAGATAAAAGAGGCATAAATAGAAGATTGTAAAGATGTAACACTAGATGGAACGAACTTGAATTTTAGCCCTCAGAAAATCATTTCATTTAAGACTTTTAGTGGTTGGTTAGTAAAATATGATGCGAAATGTTAATGGAGAAAATTTATATTACGACCATATTTAATTGCACATTTACACAGAAACATAAAAATATTAATGCCACATACAAATAAATAACAATAAGATATTATTTTTAAAGCGAAACAAACAAATAACTATTTGTTGAGAAAATGGGGAACTATTTGAAGAACTTGAAGGCAAATAACGTATACGGTCTATGATGAATATTGCAGCATAAATTAACAAATATTGAATAACAAAGCCACTAAAAAAAAATTATTTGAAAAATAAATTTTAAAATTGATTATACTTGTCACATATTTTAATTATTTTTAATTATTAATCTTTAAGCATGTTACAACTTTTGTGAAGTTTTAATATTTGCATGTGTATAAGAAACATTTAAGTTCTTTTTTAACTTATAGTTATAAATTAAATGTTCCTCATTCAGTCAATAAACGTAAATTTAACTACTTTTAATTAGTTTGTGTATTTAAAAACTTTACAGCGAAATAAATTTGATGAAATGAATATGACTATGAATAATTTTTAATACCCTTCACCACAGGATAAAAAAATGTATATCGAAGTTTATCATTCCCTGTGTAATTTTTATTAAATCCATTTTCGACTCCCTAAAGATATATAGAGAATTAAAAAATAAGAAAAAACTATCAAGTAAAAAAATTCGCGCTCGCCCATTAAATCCGAATTATGGGTCTCTGAATGTTTCATAGAAAATACGATTGTGCACCATATTTTTTAAGATATTAATATGCGTATCATTTAAAAGCTTTTGAAAAGACTTTTTAGGAAACACTAATTTTTTTTTAATGCTTCACCTATTAAGAGCCGATGTCATTTTTAAGTAAAATTATAAATATGCAGAACCTATTTTTTAAATTTTTTAATTCTCTGTCACCCCAACATTTGCTTTTTTGATTGGATTACTTTACTAAGCTAGGTTTATATATATGTGAAGGGTATATAATATTCGGCATAGCTGAATAGAGTGCTCTTACTTGTTTACCCTTCACCACAAAATGTGGAAAAAGAGTATATATAAGTTTGTCATTCTGTGTGTAATTTCTACAATATCATTGTCCGTCCATGTTAGTGTTAATTGCCGAGGCAAACTTGATTTCACAAAAAAAAAAAATGTCAATCGATCAGATACAGTGTCGAAAGAGGTGCTATTGGAAATTTTTAAAGATATCAATATGGGTATAATTTTAAGAGGTGCTATTGGAAATTTTTAAAGATATCAATATGGGTATAATTTTAAAAGTTTTGAAGAGATCTTTAAGGAAATACTAAATTTTTTTAAAAATGCTTACCAGTGCCAATTTTTTTTTTTTATTTTTTAATTCTCTGACACCCCAATATTTGCTTTTTTGATTGGAGTTACTTCACTAAACTAAATTTACATATCCATTCTTTTGACCCCTTACTTTGTTGTTTGTTCTCAGTTTTGACTCCTAAATCTTTATGTTATAAATTAAATTTACATAGATGGTGAAGCATATATAAAGTTCGGCATAGCCGAATATAGCTTACATACTCTTACTCTGACTTGTTTTTTTTTATTTGGCTTATAACTTAATGGGTTAGTTATAACTTAATGCTAATTAAGATAGTATAAACAAAATAATGTTTAAATTCTGAGGTCACCAATTTTTGAAATAATTACTTAATTATGTAACTGTTTATTTTTAAAACAAAATTTCGCGTGGGAGCTAGGAAATTATCCCTTATACATAGTCTGCGTTAAGACAATATGCAATGACTTTTTTTCTCTGCTTTTTTAACGCCAAAAAAATTTGTTACATTTAAAAATTTTGTAAATTAAAAACACAGAATCTACTTATTAATATTTTCAATTTTTGCAATGAGGCTTCTCATAGATGTTTTCATCACATATGAAGAAATTTATGTTGCTTAACATTTTGGATAAGTTTTTGCAATTTTAATCCGAAAGGACTGAAATGGATAAAAAACTAAATTCATGCAGAATTCCGTAAATTCAATGTTTTAGAAGTTTTGGAAGTCGTGGAAAAGATCCAGCTGTAATTGGCCGGTTTTAATGGAAAAATATTCGAAATATATTAAGTCTATTATTTATAACGTAAGTATTTAGTCAATAAGAACTTACATTAATTGTATGGCAAACAATCAACATAATCAATTTTCAAGAACTTCTTATTTTGTTAGGACTTTCTTCAGTCATAAATTTCGTACTCCAGTTGGGAACGACTTCCATCCTTAGTGCTTATTCAAAACTTCATTTACTTATATGAATATGTTTTGTTAATTCTTTTTTTACGTTTAATTTAAACAATTTCTTTTGAAAATTTCAAAACTGAATAATGTACTAAAAAGTTCTTAAAAAGAAAAAAGCCGGCGATGTCTTCGCTCTCCCCAGACAGTAGTATTAATAATATTTCTCATTTGAGATTTATTAACTGAATAAAGACAAACAACTTTTTTTTTTACAATGAATACGTGCAAAGGAACAAAAAATTTGTATTGTAAATGTCGTTAAGTCTGTGAAGGTGTAGAGTTTATGAATGAATTTTATGAAGACACATGAAGATCAAATTTTTTAAAATGATTTATGCAATGAAGTGTCAAGTCGTTTAAATAAATGTCATAATTTTTTGCGTCATTTATCAATATTAAAAATAATTAGCAAGAGAGGTTTATGAACTTTTAAAGAAGTATTAAGCAATTTTAAAATATCGGTAATAAAACGACTATGACTTTGATGTATTATGTGAACTTATAAAAAGGCACAAAAAATGGTGCACAAATTATTTTTTTGTTATAATAAATTTAAATATTTTTGATAACATTTTGCTTCACAAAAGTATTTTGCTTTTTATCTTTTGTCATAAAATTTTGGACATAAAAAGAAGAAATTTTAAATTTTAGTACTTCGTATGGTATCCTTTGTTAGCAATGATCGATTCCAAGCGTCTGGTCATTGACTCCACTAACTTTCTGCATGTTTCAGGAGATATCCTGTACCACTCTTCTTCCAAAACTTTCCTCAGTGAAGCTTTTGAGGATATATTGTGCTCCCGGACTTTTGCTTCCAAATGAGCCCTTAGATTTTCTATTGGGTTGATGTCAGGACTTTGGGGTGGCGTTGGAAGATGCTTTGTGTTATATAGTAGCCATAGTTTGACGTCCAAAGCTGTATGTTTGGGGTCGTTATCATGTTGGAAATAATATCCGTTCTCAGAAAACCCCATTTTTTCAGCGCTTTCACGCAAATTATCTTTTAAAATGGACAAATATACATGTTTGTCCATAGTGTGATCGATAAAAACCAATTTTCCCACCCCCTGCTCCGACAAGCAGCCCCAAACCATTTGAGATCCACCTCCATGTTTTACTGTTGGTCTTATATTTCTTATATTCAACGATTCATTAGGCTTACGCCACACCATACGTTGTCCATCTGACCCAAAAATGTTGAATTTACTTTCGTCCACAAATCCAAAAGTCAAAAGTTTTGGATTTGTGGAGTTCAGAAAATGAAAGGCGTTTCTGTCTGTTAACCTCGGAAATATATGGTTTTTTTCTAGCCACACGACCGTGAATATTATTGGCTCTTAAAACCCTACGGATTGTTTCGTCACTTACACTCCTTCGTAGTGTCCCCTTGAGTTTATCATTAATTTTTGGTGCTGATAAATGAGGATTTTCACGGTTTTCTTTAAGAATTTGTCTCTCATTTCTTAAAGTTAATTATTTGGGTCGGCCTTTTCTTGGAATATTTTCAATGTTGCCGCGTTCTTTTACTCTTTTTATTACATTTTCTATTGTTTGTCGACAGCGGCCAAACATATCAGAAATATATTTTACTGATTTGCACTGATTGTGCAAATACAAAATAATTTTTTTCTCTGAACAATTAAATTCTCTTCCTTTAGACATTTTTTACGAAATCAACCACACGACTGCGTACAAAACGAATGAAAATGCAAGATATTATGACATTCAAATGCATCAAATGATGTTGCTAAAGAAAACAAAAAAGAAGTGAAGACAAACATAAAAAATATAACGGTTCTTTTAAAAAAGCAAAATACTTTTGTGTAATATAAATTCCGTAGTTTATACAACAAATGCAAAAAAAAGTATCAAAAACAAATTAAGAACTGCCGTTTTTTGCGTAGTTGCAATCAAAATTAGTAAGTTTTTTGAGATAGTAGAAAAAACATTACTATCTGTTATAATTTTTATATTATTAACTAATAAACATAAATTTTCTGCTTAAAATACAGAAGCAAAATATTTTTGTGAGCTACTGTATTTAAGCAATAAATTTTTTTAAAATTTATGTAAATAAATTGACAAAAAAGATAATACATTTCAGAATTATTATTTTTAAGTCCTGTAAAAGAATTAGAACAAGTTTTTGTAACAATGATTGGCGCTAAAGGTTTTTGTCTGGGTGAATACAATACTTTTTTTTTTGCTACAAGTGGAATAATTGTCGAATAATAACAAAATGTCAATAACACTTTTCAAAGCTTTTTTGCATATTCAATATTAATTTATTTTTTTTTTTTTTTGGGAACAAGTGACGTGTGTTTGATGCAAAGCCTTCAGCTGATTTCTCATTTCTCATATTAGTTTAACTAAAACTACTAAAAATACTCTATACTTTACGGTTACAAAATAGAGGAAAATATAAAGGAAACAAATTTAAAGTCTCAAATCGTAGTAAACGCATAACTTTTTAATCAATTGAAGCAAAGCCGCGAATAACTTTGTATAAGACAAATTTTGCAAAACCTGTTTTTTGCAGATTACCGTTAATTTTACTCTCTTACATTTGTTCCAACAACAAAACATTAAAATTATGCATTTTATCACCGTCAAAACGCAATTACAATGAGTCAGTCTGTGGAGATAATCAAACCATTTAAATACGTTTTTTTGCTCTCCTGAAAAATTATTACTTTGTCATTTGCAACGTTATTCGCGGCGATCCTTCAATTGCAAAAATAGCAAATTAAAGTTGTGCAAATAACCCCCACTAAATTGTAAATCGTAAGGGGAGCATTCTGCACAAACGGTACGCTAGAATTGGCCTTTCCGAGTACTAATGTGAACCTAAAAGAGTACTAAATTCTATAGTAGATAAACCGAAAACCGTATTAGACACATTATATTGATTTTTCTTAAACCACGAAATGCAGCCTTATATCACTAAAGACTATATATGATCTTCTGTAAGCATCTTTTGTTAAGATTGTAATGAGTTGGCATGTCATAATGTCAAAGGAATTAATGTCCATTATGTCCTTGAAATGAAGAAAAGAAGCTTTATACATGATATCTATTTTATATGAATAACTCAAAAGTTTGATAAGCTGAGGTTAGAGATCTAAAGTTTTTAAAATAACAAAACTTCAAGAATGTACTTGGTATAATTTTTTTGTCATACAAAGATTTTTTTCTTTAGTCATAGGTCATATAACTCACCTATAGCCAGTTATGTAGTTAATACTTTTTGTTCTTTATTTTATTAAAGCAATTCTAAAGAATATAATTTATTATTGTACTTCTAATATTGTTTAAAACATTTTTGTAGCAAAAACAGTAAAATGTGGACAATAGTTTTAAATTAAAAAAATATAAGCTGCTATCCATTTTCAAATTAGAAGAGTAAAAAATGAAATAATAAAAACAACAATAAAAATACGTATGTGGCGATTACGTGTTAAGGTACGGTCACATATGACAAATATTTGCCTAAAATTTGTTTGCTTTTGTTTGGCTTAAATTTTTTCAAAACAATACAAAATTTGTTTTGTGGTCACACTACGCACATTTATTTGCCTATTTTTATTTGTTCAAACAGCTATGAAATAATGTGAAATAAAATACTGACAAACATGTTTTATGTGCGGTCACATTTAAAATAATACTTTCCTTAAAAATATATTTGATCAAACTGTAAAAAAACGTAAATTTATTTGCTCACAAACTGCTGCGCATGGGATGTCTTTATTGCCATTAAATTTCTTCGGCATTATTTCGAAGTAATTGCAAAGAAAATGTTTAAAATATTATTAAATGCTAATTATAAATGATGAAAAATAGTTGCTACTCTTAAATATTTAATTGCAGTATAATATACATACATAAGTTCAAAGCAAACAAGTAATAACCATTTGTAGATGGAACAAAAATATACAACTGTAGAAAAATTTTTTTTCATCTAGGCAGACTCTAGGCGCATCTTTTTAAAAGTCTGAAATTAAGTTTTTATTCTCTTCCTATAATAAACTTTTCCTATACCTTGTACGAGAATTTAAATCCCAGGTTTTAATATAAAAATAAAATATCCACCGCTGATAGCCATAGACTATAAAAGTTGGTCAAATAATGATGGCTAATATTATATCTATGTACCCGCATGTATTGTGAATACAGATTCCATTAAAATAACTACTACACATAATGGCAATGTGAGATGAAAGTTTATAATGAATAACTCCCATGTATGAAAGTTACAAATGAACAAAGCCAAGCAACAATATAAAATTTTTCATATTCTATTCTATAAAGAAGCTACAAAAGGTGTTCTAAAGAAGGAGCACAATAAGAGGATGAAGCTAAATAGGAATTAGATCCCACTTCTTAACAATAAATTTTAATAATCATTCATTACATTTGTTTGGTTAAAATTTCTAAAAACTTTTAATTTATTTCATATATTTTTCAAACTACAGCTGTTTATTTGTTTACTTGATATAAGTGTAGACAAATTATATGTTGAAGTAAAAAGTCGCTTAAATTAAAAAGCAAATTTCGCAAAGAATCAAACTGCAAATATGCAAGATTTTAATTGGGATACAAAGTTCTACAATTTTAAAGAAATTTTAATGTTTCAGATTTCGGAAAATAAAGGAAAAACTCTTGTACATATATAGTTTTTAAAAATTGTTACATTATAACATACCGTCAAACGAATATATTTATAATAAAAAAAAAACAGTTTACATTAACTGCAAAAATAATCTTTCAGCTTAGTACTTATAGAACATATCTCTTTTGAAAAATTATGCAAAAACACTTTAGGTGCTTAAAATGGATATTCACTAATGACTCTTAGCTCTATTCAGACGCTTCGAGTGGGGCTGAAGAATTATTTTGGTTTTGTTCTGCACATAGCCTACTTTTTTCGTCTTTTTAAGCCGTTAAAATGCGTGGGCACTATGCAAATCTTAATTAAAGTTTAATTTATGTTGGTTAAATTTAAGCGTGCTTAAGTCTTGTTTAATATAAATTAATTGATATTGATTCTTGAAGTGAAAGCATGTTGCTTGTTGTCATATATAACTTTATTTAAAAGTTATCTATAAGCATTTTAAAACAAAATGCATCTCAACCTTATCATGGGCTTATGTTCAGATACATAATAGTATATAATTTATAACTTTAAAATTCTATAATTCTCGAAATATAGCTTCCGGCAATATTACTTGCCCTCAGCATAAGTAAAAATATATTTGCTCCAGTCTAGTTTAATATAAAATTCCAAAATGAAAACAAAAGTTACTTACGTTGTAGGAATGACTATTTCAAGAACAAAATGTTGAGTAAATAATTTAGCGCCAACGCATATTTTTCAAGTTATATAATTTCTTGCGACTTTACTTTAAATCAATACTTAACTAAAAATTTATAAAAGAACATTTAATAATCTCCAATAATATCTTTTTTATATACAATTTTGAAACTTTGCACCATTCTGAAGCGAAAATGTCGAAATATACCAAATTATATGTAAAATACTTTGATGATATGTAACTCGAAAAATATGTGCCCCGACAATTTTTTTTAATTTGCTATTTCTTCCAAAAATTGCACTTTATTATTTTTTATCTACAATTTTGTTTTTAATTGCTTACTGTATTTTTTTTTAATACATATATAAGTTTGATAATTGATCAGCGAGTTTTTCCGATACTTAATAATTTAGTTTAAATACTGGGCAACATTGTTGATACAGCTGCTATTTGTCTCTGTTTGTTCTTACAAAAACTTTGTAAGAACAAATATTTATTTTCCTTAAAATGAGTCAAATATTTGTCGTCGAGTGGTCACACTATGTTCACATTAGAAGCATTTTTGTTTACTGGCAAATAATTTTGTTTGCCCGAAATCAGCTGTTGTGTTATTTGCTTCTAATAAATATTTTGTGGTCAGACTATGGCAAATAAATATTTTCCGATTTCAGTCAAATGTTTGACTAATGTGACCGTACCTTTAGTTACATATGCAAAACAATACAGTTATCTAGAGCATTATGTATGAACGCTTAAAAATAAAAAACTCTGTTTTTGTTATTGTTGTCGGTTTGTGCCCTGCGTGCGAAAACATCCGTAACAATAACAATATATAAATGAATAGTACATTCGATCATAATTATTAATGCTTTTAGTAAATGTATCCAAAAAAACTTATTGTTTTCGACACACACATTTCAATCTGTACCTCGTTTCTATATTTCTCGCATCGTAAAAGTTTTCGCATGAAACGAGTAAATTTTTAGAAAAACGATGTAAATTGAAACAAAAAATGGGTTTTCTCACACAAGTGTTTCTGTATCTTTAAAATGCGAGAACTATATGTCATTTAAGTTATTTTCCAACAGTTATTGGAAGTATGCGAGAAAAAGTGTTTCTGTACCAATATTTTGTGAAAAGTTTTACGCAACAACTGTGAAAATATCTCACATTTCAAAACAGCGCGAAAACAAGCAAGATTTAAAATATATTTTTAAATTTGTTTAAAGATGGAGTCTAAATCATCAGAAAAGGTAAAAAGCAATTTAACTTAATAATAAAAAAAGTATTATTAATAAGTATTTATGCATTTATTTATGTTTTATATCTTTTTATTTAGAAAATAGAAAGAATTTCCAAACAGCAAAAGCTTATTGATTATATTGTCCTCCACACTGTACTATACATTTTTTTCGCTATATTATTTAAATTTATTTTAATTATTAATTCTTTTCTACATTTTCACTATTTTTCTATATAGGTTGATAATTTATTTTTTTATTTTGACGTTTTGTTTTTATTTGACACTAGTACTGGAATTATTCCAGTAAAAACAGAATCAGTGTTGTCCGTTTTCGCATTAAGAACCAGAAACACTTTTTACTTGCAAATCGAGAAACGATGAAATTTTTTGTTTCACTCTTGATGCGAAAACTTTTACGATGCGAGAAATACAGAAACGAGGTACTGCACATTAGTGACGATGGGTTTCTTGTCTAAAAATTAAAATATGCTTTTATGGCCCCGAAAAAAAAGAACGTTGCCAGATGTTATTAAATATACGCCGTTTTCGAAAAATTTTCCGAATATACAGTCTCTTGGTATACTGGTGCCAATTGTCTAATAGGATCGAATATTTCTGCTTTTGCTGTCGGTTCAAAAAAAACTTCCACTAAACCGTTTTCGTTGCAAATTACTTCAAAATAAAGAAGTTCTGTGACGTGTTCAATTTGGTCGATAAAAAAGGTTTACATTTTTTTGATAACATTTTGTTGTACCGCCATACGTATATAATTAATATTGACCAGCTGACTGTCAATGAATTTTAATGTATTAAGAGGATCTAGCTTTTGAAGTTATCGTTTAACTTAAGGCGCAAATTGGTTTTGGAACATATGCTCCTTACGCATTGCATGATTTATTCAGTAGAATTTCGCCAGATATTTCTATATATTTTAGTGTCCTTCGTGATTTGCGCCACTTACATAAATGAAGCAAAGAACCTTTAAAAGGTAAGTAAAATATTTTAATGTGCTTAAAAATTTCACAGTGGTGATTTGTGAATCTTTTTAAAGTAAAATAATGTTTGTTAGGTTAGGTAAAACTGGCAATATGCGTATCAGAATATTATGGATCCCTTATGGTATCATAGGAAACCAAGAACGAAATTTCAAAAGGTTGCTAATACTTAGATTCGCCAAATCGGGCAACCACCTGTAAATGTAGAAGTTCCGTAAAAATTAACTATTTTGCTTATTGCTTTAACTGCCAAAAGGAAGTGTGGTCAAAAAAAATATATAATTCAAGTTATGCATTATTTCTGTAAAGCGATATAAAAGAAAACACCCGCAATTATGCTACAACCGTTCTTGCATATTAACGACCACAATGCTTTCACACACAAGTCATTGTTAAATCGTGGTTTGAGAAACGCAACTTGCTCTCAAGCGCTCCTAAATTATTTAAAGTACTTACCTTTCATGATAGCAATACTGCAAATATCAATAAAATGTAGACGTTGCGTTATTGAGAAAAAATTTATCGCTCAAAAAACTAAACCATATATAAGAAGAACAAAGGATTTAAGCTAGCACACGTATTTTTGAAATGGATAAAACAGATTTTACTAAAAAAAATTATTTTAAAAACCCGTGTTCTATTTCTTATCAATTCCTATATTTATTAACAATGTTTCTATTGCCGTTTATTTTTACAAGATGAAATCATTTCCTTGCTTTTAAAATATGTTTTTTTCAAATGCTTACTTTATATATAAAAAGTTCTCAGAAATTCCTGGAAATCTATTTAATAAATATAATTTAAATAATGAAAGACCTGTTTAAAATGTCTGCCATAAAATTCGTTCAAGGTTTTACAACAACACGTTTCTTTTTCTTTGATTTTGTTAAATTTTGCAGTGATATACCCATTAAACTTGATGAGTACTATGCAAGTAACTTGATTTTTATATTTTTAAAGATGGAGACATGTTCATAATTTATTATTTTTTTTTTCACAAGTACTTAACTTAGAATGAGTAATGTCAAGGGCCTACGGATTATTAAAATCATGCTCATATTTAAGATAGGTCACATCTGTTTTTTTTTTGTGAAATTGTTCCCAAACAATTGTGTAATTTCTTAAACAACCTTTTTGTGTTACTGACATACCTAGAAATTCTACTGGCTTTTATAAAATGTATTGTAATGTTTTTAACAAATGTTGAAGTTGTTAAAAAAAATCAAATAATGTCACTTGCGGAAAGAAATAGTCTGAAATACATGCCTGTGAGTGATTGCAGTCGAAAGAACTTAAACGAACATACACATCCTCTGTGTACTTTTTTTTTCTTCTGAAAGAAAAATTGCCTTATG
Organism: Gymnosoma rotundatum; assembly: GCA_916610165.2. Lineage (NCBI taxonomy): Eukaryota > Metazoa > Arthropoda > Insecta > Diptera > Tachinidae > Gymnosoma > Gymnosoma rotundatum. Next base: position 118,548,885 of record OU744337.1, on the reverse strand, counting down.
GGTGTTAAAAACGTGCCTACTTTATCCTCTACTGCTAACTGGTCAATAGTTTGCTGTGTGCAATGCTGCAGACCATTTTAGAATGTTTTTACACTTGTGTGCTCATTATTTCTGCGTAGGTTGACATTTATTTATATTTGATTGAAGGTGTCCCGGTTTCAGTTTCTTTGTGCAAAAAATGTCAAAATAAATTAATGAAAAATACCTGTTGTTATACTTGACAGCAAAAAGTTGAATTTCTAAACATAAATTGCAAGTTTATAGTAAACCAGCAACATGTTAAAAATAGCAATCCAAATAAAAGGCACATAAAACAAGATTTTTGGAAAACAACTAAAGTTGCGATGATTGTTTGCTGTTAAAGAATTATATTGGCACTTAAACAGTATTTTAACACATAATACTTTTTTAATTGATTATACATTTTGTTTTTTTTTTTTTTTTTTTGTTTTTCACATACAATTCTTCAATTCAAAAAACTATTACCTTAACAACAATTTATTTTATTTATTATGTTGATATCAAAAATGATTTTGTTTTGTACGTTGATTGGTATTTATAAATTTTTAACTCTTTTACTGTTAACTATTATTAAATCCATAATAAAAATATTAATTTAACTTCGTTTTCAAGGCATTAAATTAACGCCCTAAAAAATGGAGCTTTAGAAAAAATATGTCTATGTATAATAAATCTATCCAAAGACGTTAACAGTTAAAACTTAATTAATGAATTGTTAGTTATATATTATTTTTATACGTTTCACTACAGCTGCAAAAAATATATTCATTTTAACATATGTTAATCTACTAAAATTCACCTTTGCCTGTAAAACCATGATTTACCTTTTCTGCACAGCTTGTTACACGGAATACGCAGCTGGGGCTCTCAATTTTGGTTTTCAATTTTCTTAAATTGAAAAAAAACAACTTCGTTGTTTGTTTGAATCAAAAAATATGACTGACTTTATTGTTTAAAAATCTTAGTCTTAAATACTTAAATGTAGTTACAAAAATGCTTATTGATAATTCTTATAAACTATTGGGAAATCAATTGTTTACAAAAGAAAGTGTAATAATTCCAAAGAAGTTCATATTGATCTAATTAAGAGTTATTGGTCTCCCAAAATATATTGAAAATGCAAACAAGTATTCTTGGAAACGAATAATTAAAATAGTTCAAGTGTTTATGCATGCATGTTTGTACACAGTGTTGTGGACAAATATGCGTGTTTATCATTTTTTTTAATGGGAACAATTAAAGGGAAATTTTAATGTAAGTATATTTATTTAAGTATGAATGTTTGTTTGCTTTTAACATTTTAAAATTTATAATTCTTTTCTTTGTAAACATTTATTTCTGTACTTATTGTATTTGTTTAAGTGTACGTAATAAAAGAAAATCTTATGGATAAAAATGTAGTGTTATATGATTATTTTATTAGGGGTTATTATAACTCCCCCTTCGTTAGAGTGAGGCTCCGACGAAGAAACAATGTAGGTTTTGGTTTTAAGTGTTCTAACATAAATAATAATAAAAATAACAATCAAAATGACAGAAATTCCTATATTACTGCCAGTATTAATTAAAGTGTTTTTTAAAAGCTTATGTTTAACAATTTTTATTGTTTCGTTGAAATTTATTTCTTTAATGTCTAAGTCAGTAAATAAAGTATTATTTTCTTTAATTTTTAAAATAAATTTCTCTAAAATAAACATTTCTTTTACATTTATTTTATAATTTTCATAAGTTCTTAGTTTTGTTTTTACAATACAATTTTCGAACTTTAAAAGGTAAGTCTTAAAATTTTCCAATTGGTATGGGGTTTTACAATTAGTTTCAATTTTATCTTGGTAATGTTTAAATATAAGTAAACCAGGGTAGATTTCCTTTTCTTCTTGATCTTTTGTTATATTCATATTACATTTAGGTTCTTTATTTTGTACAATGTGTGTTAAACAATCATCATTTATTCTTTCAAGGTTTTTATACTCAAACGTGTTTGATTTATATACTTCGTTTTTGTTAATAAGAACAGTGTTTGTGTTTAATATTAAAGTTTTATTTTCATTATTAGGAAGTGGTTCAAATGTTACTTCAGAAAATGATTCATTTAGAAATCTTGGCACGCTCAATGTTAAAACTACAAAATTTTCTCTGTACCTTAAGGATACCTTTGTCTGAAGATAAGATTCTATTCCATCTATGAAATTAAATTCTTCTTTCGTCAGTATGTCTGATGGAACTATTCCCAATTTGGAATTGAATATAACATGTCCGATTTCATTTACGTGGTCCATTAACAGATTTACGTCATTATTAATTTGAAAGATATTTTGAAGAAAAACGGTTTCATCTTCTAAGTCAAGTATTTTATTTTGTACTTCTGTCTTGAATTTATTCACATAATTTTGCACGATTTTTTGTTGGTTATTTATATGGTTTGTAATATTTGAAATTCTGTCCGACATAGAAGTGCTTAGATATGAAATTTCGTCTATGGCTGTCATTGTGTCTCCGTTACTTTTTTCAAGTTGTGTAATTTTGTCGAATATTTCTTTTTCGTCGTCACTGTCCATTGTCCCTGTCACATATTTTAGTCCTTTACCTATTGCGTTTACTAGTCCCCGTTTCTGTCTGAATTTTGGTGTCAAATTTTTGATTTTTGTTTTACATATGTCCATACTTCTATTCACGCTGTCCAAAAGTGGGCTAATGTTCGTATAAGTATTCGATAGCTTATGAATGTTTTCTTGTAGTATATTTGCTGTTTCCAAATATTGTGTTGTATTAATAACGTGTATTATTTTAATATATTTGTCGATAATCTTTACGTCCTTTATTTTAATTGGTAAATATCCATGATTATTTGTAAGGTCTTGTATGTCGAAGAATTGTGCGTTGGTAGTCATAAGAAGGGTTAAAAGAAATGTCCAAGCTGTCATCTGAAAAAAGGGTATTACGTTTATATGTGTACAAAAATGTTTATTATTTACATAGTTCTTATCTTGGGATTATTTTTATCTTGAAATTTTTTATTTTGTTTAATGTGTGTTTTATAATATTTGTGCCCTGTCTTAGTGTTCTCGACGTGTTCTTCATCAATTTTCTTTGAATCAATTTTCCTGTACTTTCGATGGTTCTTACCTCCTCTAATTTCCTTAATGTAATTAATACCTTCTTCTATTTTTACATCCTTTCTATTTTGGTTTATTTTTTTTATGTAAACTTCTTTTTTCTTAGATATTAAGTCATGTATTTCATTGTATTTATCTTCATTTACCTTTCCGTTTAAAAAGTCAATTGGCTTGATTTTGGTTGTACTGTGAATTGTATTATTGTAGAATCCTATAATTCTCAAAATTTTTTCTTCAGTGGTTTCATCTTTGTTCTTCTCGTCGTGTCTTAATAGTCTAATGTGTTCGTTTATGGTATTGTGTAATCTTTCGATGTCCGAATTTGATGTGTGGTTACTATTTGAAGTAAAATGTACATTAATGTTTTCCTCCTTAAAAAATTCTTGCATTGGAATGGCTTTAAATCCTAGTTCATTATCGACAATTATTTTTCCTATTTTACCGTGTGTATTTATGTACTGCAAGAGTTTTGTTTTGAATTCCGTCCAAGTTCTGCTGTTGATTTTGTAAGCAACTGCGTGTTTCGAAAACTTATCTATCATTGTCATAAACATTTCCTTCTTCAGTGTGTAGAATACATCTATGTGTATAATTTCTCTTGGTTTCGAGGGGGTTTCGCTTATTTTAAGTGGTACTTTTGGCGGTTTCCTATCATATTTTTCAATGGTGCATACTTCACAGTTGTTAATAAATTGCGTTATTCTCAGTTTTAGTTGAGGATTGTATATTTCTGTTTTTAGTTCTTCGTAAACGGCTTGTATTCCCCGGTGGTTCTTACTTAAGTGTTCCTTTTTTATTATTTCTGCTAATTCTTCTTCATCTTTAACATCTCTTAGCAAACGAGTGCATCTTATAATTCTAAATTTTGTGTTGGTTGAAAATAGTTCTTCGTACGTATTCTTGATTGTGTCAAAAAATTCGTCTTCTATAAAAATTGCATTTAATTGGCTAGGGTTGAAATGGTTTTTTAGCAAAGAGATTGAAGTTTCTCTGTCAAGTTCTTTGATTCCTATAACTTTCCTATTGTTTTTGAATATTTTTTCGTTTTTTATTCTGGCTGCTCCTGAGAAAATCTTAGTTATAAATATTTGGTTTTTAAACATATTTATAGGTGATTCCGATTCTTTTATGCTGAGAACTTCTGCTTCTAGAGAATTTATATTGGCAGAATCAGGTTCTATTCTTGAAAGTGCATCCGCATTACTATTTTTTGTCCCTTTTTTATACCTAATTTCATAGTCGAACTCTGATAGCTTTAATCTCCACCTTACCAATTTTGAATTTGGTTCTTTTATGGAAAATAACCACGTGAGTGGTTTGTGGTCAGTTTCGATCACGAATTTACGTCCAAATAGGTATGGTCGAAAATATCTAGTAGCCCAAACGATGGCTAGAAGCTCCTTTTCAATAGTGCTGTAATTGCACTCATGTTCGTTAAGAGTTCGGCTTGCGTAGCAAATGGGGTGATTGTCCTGCGAAAGTATTGCTCCTAAAGCAAAATTACTCGCGTCCGTCGTAAGGGTAAATTTTTTGGAGAAGTTTGGATATGCTAGAATAGGATCATGAGTTAATAATGTTCTGAGAGTATTGAAACTTTCAACGTATTGGGGATCAGCAATGTTAATTTTCGTATCCTTTTTTAGGTATTTGGTCATGGGTTTAGCGATCATGGAGTAGTCTTTTATAAATTTCCTATAGTATCCGGTTAATCCAAGGAATTGCTTTATTTGTTTGGGAGTCTTAGGAATTGGGAAATTTTTTACACACTCAATTTTTTTGGGGTTTGCTTTTATTCCTTGCGGGGTTACTACGTGCCCAAGGAATTCGGTTTCCTTTTTTAAGAATTCTGACTTATCTAGTTGTACTTTAAGATTTGCTTCTTGTAAGCGTTTAAAAATTAAATTTATTGAATTAATGTGCTCCTGGAGGGAGGTGGAAAATATAATTATATCATCTAAATAAACAAGGCAAATTTTATTAATGTAATCTTTAAGAATATTGTTCATTAACCTTTGAAATGTCGCTGGGGCTGTCTTCAACCCAAACGGCATTCTTAGGAATTCATAGTGTCCTCCTTCTACAGTGAAGGCGGTCTTATGAATGTCTTCCTCCTTAATTTCTATTTGGTGAAATCCTTTCGCTAAATCTAGCGTGGTGAAATACTGGCATCTTCCCAGTTTATCAAGGATTTCATCAATATTAGGAATTGGGTACCTGTCATCTATGGTTACTTCGTTAAGTTTCCGATAATCGATGACAAGTCTCCATTTAGTCTTTCCGCTTGCATCGGCCTTCTTCGCAACGATCCAAATAGGTGCGGAATAAGGAGAATTACTGTGCCTGATAATTTTATTATCGAGCATTTCTTGAATTTGTTTTTGGACTTCGTCCTTATGTATATAAGGGTAACGATATGATTTGGTATGTATGGGTATATTGTCAGAGGTTCTGATTTCGTGTTTTATTGCTGAGGTAAAAGTCAATTTTGTATTTTCCTGATAGAAAATATCTGAATAATTTTTTACCAGCTTTAGTAGTTCTTTCTTTTCTTCAAAATTAAGGTGCTCCGTTCGAATTTGTTCTAATAGTGGTTTTATTTCCTTTTCTTTAATTACACTAAAATTCTTGTGATCTACCTTCTGCGTAGATACCCTATTATTTTCAGATAATAAATTAATTTCTACTTTGCCGTCCTCCGAGTCTAGAATGCCTTCTCTTAAAACTTTTCCATCAAATTCCTCTTTAAAATAAATCAACTCAGAGTCGGGTGGAGTTTGTATTATTTTTTTATTTATAACTTCGTTTTCAAAAAATATTGGTAATATCTTATTGCCGATGGTTATTTTCTTATTCTTATAATCTATGCATGCTTCTAATGGTCTTAATATGTCATTGCCTATCAGACCATCATAATGATTGTGAAACTTTATGATGAAAAATTCGATGAAATCGAGTTTTTTGCCAAATTCTTCAAAAGTTTTAATTCTAGCCTTTTGGTTTAGTTGGGTTTTACCTAATAAACTTTTTACAGAGATGGGATTTGTTTTGTACAACCATTTAGGATGACAGATTCCAGGGTTTAGGATTGAATTGGTTGCACCAGTATCTATAATTAATTTTAAATATCCTAACCTTGTCTTTACCTTTATATATGGTAAGTGTCCGAGGCTGATAACGGAAAATTTTCCCCTGTTAGTTCGTGATTGTTTATATCCATTGGCTCAGGAGGGGGTAGTTGTTGTTGATATCCATAATTATGTGGTCTTTGTTGTGCTTGGTTATGTCGTTGGAAATTTCTTGGATTAGGTATGTGTTGTGGAAAATTTGATTGGTTTTGAGAGTTCTGGAAACGTTGTGGTAGGTGTCGAAAGGCTTGTGGAAAATTGTTTGAATATGATTGATTTTGCGAATTTTGGAGGCGTTGTGGAGGATATCGGGAATTTCTTGGGAGGTAATGCGTCTGTTGTTTTTGCATATTGTTTCCGTGTTGTTTTCGTGACTCGTATTTGTTTCTATTGAATGGTTGAATATTATCTATACTAATGTGTGCGTAACCCGATTCAAACAATATGTTCATTGCTTCTTCTAATGAATTGGGGTTACGGCATGCCAAGATTGTTTTCATGGGCTCTGGGATTTTAGCCTTAAATATATTGAGAGCTGATTGGGAATTATTTTGGGCAGATAAATTTATCGCATTTTGGTCTTGACCCAGAACAAAAGCAGTTTTGTTGTTGAGTCTTCTTAATTTTCCTTTGATTTCTTCATAGAAATCAAGGCTTGTACTTTTAAATGTTGTAGCCCTAAGTGCGTCGAAAAGTTCTTCGCAACTCAACCTGTCTCCAAAATTATTTTGCAGGACTGATTTTATTTCTGTCCATGAAACTGCCTGACAGTTTATTTCTATAACTTCTCTAGCCTTGTTTTTTAATTTACTTTTAATTATGTCCGAAAAGAGTAACTGCGAATGTCCGTCATATGTTTGCAAAATGGGGTGTACCCTATCTATTAGACTTAAAAACGTATTTAGATCTTTTTCGTTCCCATTGAAGTCAGGGAGGTTTCCTAAGTATTTGAGGGGGTCGAAATTTATTTGAGCCATTTTTCTTAAATTCTAATTCTGTTGTGTTTAATTTTATTTCTTAAATATAGTTTTCTTGCCTTTATTTTAATCAGGGTTATCCTGCGTGAAAGGTTTTGCAACTTTTCGATATCTTCTTCTCTAGATGTATATAATATAATTCTTTCTAACTCTGATTCTATATTAATTTCTTCTTTGATTGTATACATTGAGAAAAAAAAAAATTATTATTGATTTACTTTTATTCTTATGTATAGGTAAGTAAATTGCCTTAAATTTTTCTACTTTTATATACGTATAAATGAAACTTAAATTAAACGATACCTTAAAAATGATGTTTTAATTGTTGCCGGTCCAAGTGGTGTTGACTTCCTGATGGTTACAATTGATGGTTCCTTTGGTCTCCGGTCGTTAGTTCTGATGCTTCTCTTCCTGATGGTTAGTCCTGCTAATTTCTTCAATGATTTTGTTGGTTACTGATGGTGGTTATATAAACGTATATATATATTTTTTTGAAGGTCAAAGTCGCTTGTTCACAGCAAGTTTTAACAAAAGTTATTATTATTTTTTTTTTTTCAGTTTGTTTGTAATAAAAAAATTTTCAGGAAAACACTTTTGGAATAAAACTTTAGTTTCACTAGCACTGTTCTTTTTTTTGTCTTTTGGAAGTTCAAGTGTTTTTCAGCTATAATATATTTATCTTTCTTTTTTTTTTGTTTAGGATTTTTATTTATATCCCTTAATCTTTTAAAGGATTATTGTTTTTATAACTATTTATATCATTTAAACTTTTAAAGGATTATTGTTTTTATAACTATTTATATCATTTAATCTTTTTGAAGGATTATTGTTTTTATAACTATTTATATCATTTAATCTTATTGAAGGATTATTGTTTTTATAACTATTTATATCCTTTAATCTTTTAAAGGTTTATTGTTTTTATAAATATTTATATCCTTTAATCTTTTAAAGGAATTTTGTGCACATTTCCTTTGATCTTTCAAAGGACTTCTTTTTTTTTATTGCTACCCGTTTAGGATATTAAAATATCTCATATCCTCTCTTATGTATATAAAAATTACACACGAGGATACACGGGTATCCTACCGACTGCGCCAATTTTGGTTTTCAATTTTCTTAAATTGAAAAAAAACAACTTCGTTGTTTGTTTGAATCAAAAAATATGACTGACTTTATTGTTTAAAAATCTTAGTCTTAAATACTTAAATGTAGTTACAAAAATGCTTATTGATAATTCTTATAAACTATTGGGAAATCAATTGTTTACAAAAGAAAGTGTAATAATTCCAAAGAAGTTCATATTGATCTAATTAAGAGTTATTGGTCTCCCAAAATATATTGAAAATGCAAACAAGTATTCTTGGAAACGAATAATTAAAATAGTTCAAGTGTTTATGCATGCATGTTTGTACACAGTGTTGTGGACAAATATGCGTGTTTATCATTTTTTTTAATGGGAACAATTAAAGGGAAATTTTAATGTAAGTATATTTATTTAAGTATGAATGTTTGTTTGCTTTTAACATTTTAAAATTTATAATTCTTTTCTTTGTAAACATTTATTTCTGTACTTATTGTATTTGTTTAAGTGTACGTAATAAAAGAAAATCTTATGGATAAAAATGTAGTGTTATATGATTATTTTATTAGGGGTTATTATAACTGCTCTCCTGTGGTTCATTAGCAACACTGAAAAAAAATATCAGACGCCATCGGCTCCCTCTATTTTATTGGTACCCTTAGTCCAATAGGCTTTTTTCTAGATTCATTAATGCCCCATAGTATGATTCGTACCTTCGGGGTTCTTTGATCCCAATATTAGTTACAATTGTCATTTACCAGGTTCCATTAGCCGCCTTTAGTAATCACCCGTTATCGTTCGGCGACAACATAACAGATTGAAATCAAAGTAACAAAGAAGCAAAAAAGCCATAATAATAATGCAAACACGTGAAGAAATATTATTATAAAATGGTGCTGTTTTGCTCAAACTTTTGTAGACCAGTTGTGTTGAACTCTAATACCAAATATCTTGAAAACATTCCTGTAGGATGTCTGGGCCCTTACAAACCACATTTCAATGTGTAAACAGAAAGAGGGACATAGCTAAATCGACTGGCTTCCGTTCTGCCCAGCTACAATTCACAAAATATCTTGAACTAATTTAAAGTGTTTTCACCAGAATCAGAGATGCAACGCAGTAATGCATTTCTGATTCGACCCCTGCATTTATTTTTTCGGCAATGTATGGTAACTGCAATTAAAAATTTACTGCTGACACACTTTGGTATACTTACGGCATTTATTTAATGTAAACACTTGACATCGATAGTTAGAATTTTTTAAAAATTTTAGCATTTCCTAAAAGATCTGTTCAAAAGGTTTTAAATGATACTCATACTGATATCTCAAAAAAATTATGGTGCACCATCGTACATTTCTATGAAAAGTTCAGAGGCCCAAAACTCGGAAAATATATGCGAGCGTCAATTTTTTCACATGCTGTTTTTTTTTATTTTTTAATTTCCTATCGTCCCATATATTGGTTTTTTGATTAGAGTTACTACATGGTTCCAAATGAAATGGAAAAAATAGAGGAAGGAGTGGTGTTTAGCCCGCTGTCTTGAAGGTGATGGACCGATCTTGCTGATTTTCAATAGCAGCTGTTTTGAAACTGTGTCTGATTGATTGGCGTATTTAAATTTTCTCTAGCTGATCTAGTGCCGTGGCAAACGGAGAGATAGGGACATCACTCAATCGACTTCGCTATGCATAGAACTCAGAATATATATACTTTATGGGATTGGGAAATAAATATTGTAATAATTAAAAACGTGATGAAGTTTTTATTATTAATACAAGAGAAAAGATGTACTTAAAAGTTCAGTTTTAATGTTGCTTTCTTAACTGTTCCTTTATTTTCCTTTTTTTTTTCTTTTATTTTCTTTACTTTAATTTCATTTATTTTTTCATAATCGTCAATGAGTACATCTACTTCTTTTTTACGTGTCTAGTTCCTGAATTATCCTTCATTTACACAGAATTAATTATGAAAATTTTTTATCGTGATTATCATTAGTGATAAAAAGTCACTTCAACAGAACTCTATGAATAGCAGAACGTTGCATCTCGATGCATTATCGCCATCATTTTGTGTAATAGCTTTGTTCCCTAATATTATAATATTACTTTAAGTTTCTTTATGAAAGAAGCACTAAACGTCAAATTTGAGCATCAAAAGAGCATCGTCATATTCATAATAATTGACGTTGTTAAATCATCAACAGTTTATAGCAGTTTTTGCCAATGATCATGCTGTTGTGCTGATAATTTCTCTGAACTTGACCATGGTAAAATGTGTATGTACATTGAAAGCGAAACAAAAGTGTTACTAAAACTTCAACAATAACTTAAGTATACATTCTTATATGTATGCAAAGTCAGCTAGTTTTAGTTATGGTTTACACATCAGTCATGCTTTATGATATTGTTTACTACAATCTTTACAAAAACAATTTTGAAAGAGCTATCAATCATACCGAACATGCCGATGCCAAAAGCTTTAGCCAAATTCAAACTTCTAGCTATGGTAGGGCATCTCCTATTAAGACCACTGGCACAATTGTATTTAAGTGCGAACCCAATTTAAAAACGTTTTAAAATAAAAAAGAATAAATTCATTAATTTTTGTTAAGGAAATAATATTCAATTAGGTTTCCAAAGTTCGATAATTAGGATACAGGTCTCCTTATTCCCCTCTCAGGAGAATCTAATATTAGTTTTAACATCCATATCAAATATGATATGTTTTAGGCCTTTTTATTAAAACCCTGTTTATTTAAGAAAATACTGTAAAAAATATCTTCAGTTTGTTTATAAAATGAAATCAAGTCACTCCCTTAATACATTCTTAACTCATCATGCAGTAGGCCTTGCTGTATCTGTTCATCTCTCATATTAAGATGGTGATGTTAAACAAGTTATTATTGATTAATTATTTAAAATGTTCGCACACAGGATATAGACATGATATGGCCGGTTATATTCTATATTGTTTGCTGCCTTTCTCTACTTTGAATAAAAACCACACAGTATAAATGACTAAATCTTGTATCGTGCTAATTGTAATAAAAGTGGTTTTTGTCTATTAAAGTAGAGTTAATGGTCTTGTTGAAAATTTTTTTAAACAAAATACTTGTTACTGGCGGATGGTAGTCTCAATGGCGATTAAGTTCATGATTGGTTTAATTTTAACTTCTTAATATGACTAAATTACCTAGAAAAATAATTAATCTTTGCATCATCTTTAAACTGAATTAAAAGATTCCTTTAAACGATTTCCAGGTATTTCTCTTTTTAAATCATCGCTAATAGTTTTAACAAAGGGATGATTAATCATTTTATGTCGTAAGCCTTCATCAAAGATTTCGTTCAATCACAATTCAGAAAAAGTTTAAATTGTAATCAATGCATTCTCATTTTAAGTACATTTCTTGGATAATTACCCAGCAAAAATTTTTTGAGAAGGTAATCGAGTGTGGAATTAAACATTTTTGGCAGAAGTACTGCCCAACTAGATAGCCAACTTAATGACTTTAACAAGGCATGAGGCTTTTATAATCAATTACTGAGAATCGATTACATTAATTATTGTAGGAATCAATGAGTACCATTAGTACGTTAGACTCTTTTAACATAAAGAACTAGTTCCATTACTACTTCCTTTTTTGGAAACTAAGGTAATGTGTTTTGTAAGCGAGTAACAAAATATGGCAATCAGAAAAGTAAGTCATATGGCAAGTACTTTTTATGGTAATGTCCAATTTTTTGCTGGGTATTATTATTCCTTTAGCCTGAAAGACATTTAAATATTTGTATCAACAATTTTCAGTTCAAAAAATAAAAAAAATACAAAAGAGTCATCAGTATCAAAAGTTGTATATAATTATCGATCATTCATCTGTTAATATAGGAAAGTGATTAGAGACGAGCATTAAAATTTCCTTTTCACTAAAAATCCTTTTTTCTTTTATTTATTTATTTATTTGTTTTGTAGATTCTAACATTAATTGTTTTGATGACTGATTGATATTCTTCATAAAACAAATATATTTTGATCAAATTTTTAGATTTCGTAAATTTCATATTATTTTTTTTTTAAATTGCACTTTTGTGCAGGATATTGATATTAAGAAAACAGTTCTTTACTAAAACTCCTGTGGTCATCTACTTGCCTTGCTACATCCACATAATTGTATAATTGCGTTATGTAGTTCTTTAAGAGATAAGTGTTTTATTTTATTTTGTAATGCATTTCCGAGCGAGCAAGTCCATAAGCAAACCTTTGCAAAACATTTTTTCTTTAAACGTTTCGACTTAGTTCTAATTGTACTCAAAAGTAAAAACAAAACGATATAAAGAATCATTATTCACTCCCTTATTTATGTTTTTCTACGTTACGTTTCGTCTTGTTTCTTTTCGTACCCTGAAATGAATTCCTCTTCTTTCCGTCATATTCATGATTTCTTACGAAAATATATTTTTTTTCGCTGACAATTGTTTTTTCGGTAAACGTTTGATTCTTATTTATAAAGCAGAAAGTCCAATTGTCTTAAAATTTTGATTTTTCATACTAAACAATTTTCAGTTATAAATATTTGATTTTTGAACTTGTTATTTTTTTTTTTATTTTAGATTTATTTCAAAAATGGGATAAGCTCCTTCAATAAGTAGATAACAGTCATACATCGAAAAATATTTCGCACAACTTACTCTTGCAATCAAGGGTTATGCGAATACAAATAATTTCTATATCGTCCTATACGTATATTGTTTTTTTATTGAAGTTACTTCAACGAACTAGATTTATTTCAAGTGATATGGAAAAATTACCTGCCTTTAAGGACTTAAATAGCAAAGCTTTCAAAACTATGTCTGATCGATTGGAGGTTTTAAATTTTCTCTAGTTATTTAATGCCTTTGCAATCGACTTCGTTATGCATAAGAACTCAGGATATAAATATAGTACGGTCGGAAATGGATATTGTAGAAATTACACACGGAGTGAAAAACTTAGATATACCCATTTTTCACCTGTGGTGAAGAGTATAAAAACAAATACCTTTCTCTATTATATTAATTTTTAATTATGTTTTTCAAAATGAAAAATTTATTATTCGGAATCTTATAAAATTTAATTAATTTACTTTATTCGTGCTTGATTCCTTCAAATATAAATATTTCATGATATTCTCATGAACTATTTATTATTTAAAACTAAACTAAAAAATGAAATGTATTACTGCGGGGAAAGCATATCCATATGGCCATTTCACTACTGCTCAAATAGCTCATCAGTGGATTTTACCCAAATTTTGTATAGAAAAACAGAAAGTCTTATATCAAAAGCCGAATTGATTAAATGAGAACTCCATTGAATCAATAAGACAGAAGACAATAACAACTCAAAAATGTTCTACACAAAAACACAGCAAACATTTAGTAACTATTTTTATTTTTTCTTTCATTTTTCTACATAAGGGATCCCATTGGGAACCATTCATATGTATTCGAAAGATTCAATGAAAAAATAAAAATTGAAGAACAATTTTTATTAATAAGCAATGTGCACATGCAAACATATGAAAATGAAAAATTTATTATTCGGAATCGTATAAAATTTAATTAATTTACTTTCCACTGATGAGCTATTTGAGCAGTAGTGAAATGGCCATATGGATATGCTTTCCCCGCAGTAATACATTTCATTTTTTAGTTTAGTTTAAAATAATAAATAGTTCATGAGAATATCATGAAATATTTATATTTGAAGGAATCAAGCACGAATAAAGTAAATTAATTAAATATTTTGTTTTTCTTCAGCAACATACTGATAAGAGAATTTCTGCAAATATGGCCATTCAGTTGTTGAAAAATTTAGACATTTTTTATGTAATCTTTCTTTACTTCGCTGCTCTTAAGACAACATAAAAATTCCCAGCTATAACAGTCTTAAAACAGGCCATTTTATTTCTTGTCTATGACATTATGTTCTTTAAATAAAACCTTAATTTCTTTTTTTTCACTGTCTTGTCCCTTTGTCTATTTTTCGCATTTCTTTATACTGTTCGTACGTGAAAATGAAGTAGTTGAAGTAAATTATTGCATTTAACAGCACATTACGCATCATTTAATGTAATTAAGCCAAATGAAATATCTTTTGTCAAAACACAAGAAATTCTGTTTTAATAAATGACTAGTCAAGAACTTTTTTTGTTTAGTAACAGACACAACAGATAACGAAAATTGGCAGTTTTTGTTTCTCTTTGTTTTATACAATAACCCAGTAAAGTTTTTGGAAGATGATAAAAATATAACACGTGTTTAATATAAGTGGATTAATGATGGCTTCTATGGTATTGAAAATAAAAATTTCAACGTCCTGCAAATTTAGAATTAAAAGTAATCAATATGTTAGATAAATAAATACGTTTAAAACGCTTAATTATCAATGAGATTTTAGCTCTGAATATTTTTGAATTTTAAAACTTTTTATAAACTTCTTCACATTGATTATGAAAACAACGTTGGGTTATATCTTTATACTGAGAAAACTACTAGTCAAAATTACTGCTGTTTTAAGTATTTACTTTATACTTGCTTTCGGTGCTGTTAAACATTCATGAAAAGACTATTTTTTTTTTAAAAGAATGTGTCATATGTGATGACACTTGATGAGCTGTCATAATAATAGATCTCCAAATTAAGCATTGTCGTTATGACTACAGCAACTGTGCAATTATCTCTTGCTCTCATAAAAGTTTATTGTAGTGGTAATGATAGTAATGAAGAATGGCCAAAACATAAATTAGGTTAATGTATTACGTCTTCTGTGTAGTCCAATTTAAATTGCTATTTAATTTTTCATTAGTTAGTAATAGTTCGTTTTCATATACGTAATTTTTATTAAAACTTTGTTTTGCTCAAATTAGGTGATTTGCTAGTTAATTTCCCATACAATTTTTATTCTACCAAAATCTTTTAAATCAGTTCATTTATTTTAAAAGATGTAGAAAATGTATTACTTGAACCGGTTTTATCTATGCCAATTTTTGTTATGTTTGGGTATTCAGAAAATATTAATATACATTGATTGAAAATGTAGGAGATGTTTAATCGAAAGAAGTAACATTTGGGTTTAAATCTTTGAAAAATTCAGATATTTATTTAAATGCTTTAAAAAAATGTGTTCCAAAATAAGTTAATTAAAAATGTGCAAAACAAAAAAAAAATAAAAAAAAAATAAATAAAAATAAAGAAATGAAATGAAATGAAATGAATTATTAATTTCAAGTTAGTGAAAATGTAGTATAAAATAAATTCACTTTCATTTAAAGCAGCAAACAATATATTAATGAGTCTTTAATTTTTTTTTACTAGTTGTTTGAATTTCTATCTCTGCAAGATCAACTCAAGTTTAGAACAAGCTAATGGCACCCTTTACTGACTTTACTTTTTTTCTTACGTTGATTTACTGTTGTCTGTGTCTGTATCTTATAAATATATTTTATTCATAAGTAAAAAGGAAGTTTTTCGCATCACAAGCTTTTGTTTTAATACGACAACTTTATCTTTTACAGGTTAAAGGGTGTGAATACTAACAACATTTGAGAAAATAAATATTTATGTTTTATTCTTTGTGCAAGGGATATACGTCATTATTATAGATTATAAATATTATTCTTAGAAATTTTCGTGTTTTAAAGATTGTTTTATAAAGTGTTGAGCTGCTATGAATTGATCATTATTATTATTGCACCAACGTTTCTTATGATCAGTGAATCAGAAATCATTCGAAGCATAAATAATTTTTTACCAAGATCACATCATATTTAAAACCATATATTTTTTATTATTATTATTAAACGAAATATTATTAAAACAAAATGACACTTAAAATGTCTTAGATGAAAACTTAAGTAGTTTAACACATCCTTTACCGTTTCCTACCTTAAAAGGGATAATAGCTATGCCATTAACTTTAAACTTTGACACTACGAAATATGTTTCTTCTTTTGCGTAATAGAGCAAAAATGATATCTTGAACATGTGAACGTAAACCTAACTACATGTTGTCACCTTTGTTTTTTTTTTTTTTTTTTTTTTTTTTTTTTTTTTTTTTTAAGACAACAAATGGGACGGCAGACATGAATCTTTTACAGTAAAAATTTTAAACCATATTGTGACCATAAATTATATCAATGTCTATTAGCATCCTTAAAATTGGGATTATTTCATGCTCTTCTGCTTACAAAAAAGAAAGAAGAATGATATGTAAATACTACACATCTTGCTCTTACTTAAATTGTCTTAAGCAGAAGTTTTTCTCATCAGTCGTTAAGGTTTTTCAATTTAACTGCACTAATTTTGGGTCTACACATGTATTATTGTGGTTTCAAAAACTCACGAACTTGAATATCATTATTGTAACCATACTTTGAAAGTTGCAAATCCTTAGCAATCTATAATATGCTACAAGCACAAGCGTTAATTGCTTGCTCCAATGTTGTCGATGTTGTTGTTATTGTTGTTTTGGCCTAAAGTCTTTAGTACAATCATCAGAAAGAAGGAAGGAAAACCATGTAAGTTTTGTCGTTTTAAGGAAGGAGTATTTGTTAAAGAAATAAAGTTGTAAATTTTAAATTAAAACATGTAAGAAAGAAAGCTATATATGTGTTTGTCAGTATTCAAGTGTGTTTAACAATTCAAAAAGAACATTTGTCACAAGGATATTGTGTTGTAAACAATAGTATCATCGATATGTACTGGTACATTTAACTGAAAGCTACATGTTTACTTGATTATCAGAAAGTAGAAGGAAGAGATATTCTACTTGTATAACAATATTGAAAAATACGAGTATTCTTGAATTTGGGCCCTACGTATTTTCATAAAACATTAAAAATGAGAGAACACAATTGTGTGGTTATCCTTGTTTTCATTTCGACACATTTTTCAGCAATCTAGTGAAAAAAATATTGTGGTCATTCGAATATTGCTGTGTTCCTATCAATGATAAGAGCTGATAGATGAAGACGCTGTCTTACTGACTTCCTTTTTTAAATTACAATCGGTTAGAAATATGAGCCTATTGTAACCATATTATATTATTTTTAAATAAATTTGTCGAGAATGGATGCAAACGGTATAGGCTAAGTAAGTCTGACGAAAAGATATTCTTTTAAATTACAGCATAATACACGATGGAATGCTAACGCAGGGACTTCGTCGCCAGTACCCGGATTCTGGATAGTCGATGTAAAGTATCATTAAAATTACAAAAACCATTGAACTTAAAGGAGATAAGATCGTACTGGCTAAGAAAATTAATGGAGGAAGGGGTACTCCTACTTTTAAAATAAAAGAAAGGTAATTTCAAAGAATAGTGGCTTTAACTTGTGTATCCGGGATGCAAGTAAAGACGTGAAGGGAATGCCATATAGATCCGAAAACTATGGATAGGTCAAACGACCGAAAAAGTTCATTAATTAGAAAAAAACATTTGAAAACTGGCACGTTTCTTATTTCAGTAAAGTCTGAGAGGGTGACTGGTGCGAGCCAGTGTTCCATTTTGATTGGGTATTATAATCTTGAAAGTATGGCAGGAGAGATCACAACAAAATCGCTGGTTAGGAGAAGGCCCAAAAAATAAATATTCTATATAACAAAGTTTTATTATGTCAAGCCATCTTTATCCATAATACCTCTGTTAAAATCTACTGACTGATTCTTGCTTATTTGAGGAGCCATTTATTTAACCACAGCACACTTATTGATGAGAGAAGCCCTCTTAATTATATATAGGTTGGTTTTCAATTTATCCGTATGTAGATAAATAGATTTTTCACATATGTAAGTGTATTTAGTGTTTAATTTTTTAACATGTTTAAGTCAAGTTTAGGTCTCCTGCATTCTCTGTGTATTTTTGAAAAACTTAGTTTTTAATGAATCTTTATTTTATAACATCTCTTGTTCACAATATTTTGTGATAAAAATGGCGGTAATGAAATCGTAACATTTTCTCCCTAAAAAAGTGTTTTTGATATTTAAAGATTTAATTCAGTTTTTTACAATTTTTAATTTTTGTGTTTTTGTTTGTTCTCTCGTACATTGTGCTTTATGGAAATGTGTTAAATTTTCTTGAAGCATATCTATGAATTTTAAACACTAAAACTATTGAAGTTAAAAGGATGTTTATTTTGTACAATACATAAAATATTATAAACACAAATAGTTCTTACTTAAAGGATTGTTTGTCTGTCTTCACGATTGCTTGTTTATTTGTTTGTTTGTTCATTGTCAAGTTATACTTGCGGTAATTGTATCCCTAGTGGTATTTTATAGTTTTTGTTTTAACCGCTGAAGTTTAATTTTCTCTGGCATGATACTTTTAGTTAAATTTGTTTATTTTGTTTTAGTGTTTATGCAAACTAATAATTGGATGCATAGTAAGTTTTGTTAAACAATTTGGATCCCTGTGAGAGTTGTTGTATAAAGCAAAGCGGAAGCTTAAGAGGAATCTTAATGGAAACAAATTTTTAATTTAAGAATCGTACAAGTCCGTAGTAGATATTTTTAATAAGGAATGTTGTATTTTTGTTTTTTATACTGATTTCCTTGAATAAAAATAGTTTTTTCTAAATAGAAAATAATCTTATTTTTGTTAAAAGTAGAGCGAATAAGATTGCCCCTTATAAACACAACATTACATATCTTTGATAATATTTATTAAATTTTTACCCGTCCTTAATATCTCTAATCCTAATAATTTTATAATGGTAAGCCTTTTAATATTTGGTACACAAACGACTTCTGACTGTTCACCCTTTTCTACGAGTAGCAGATATTAAGTTTGCCTTTTTATAACTTAAGCCTAGAAGCTTTTTATAAACGTCATTTACATCACCACAACCTAATTTTTTAAATTTTCAAAAAATTTACTTGCTGCCAATTGTAAACAAATGCCACACTTACTTCGTGGTTTCCTCTCAAATAAGGTTTTACACCAGTCTCGAACTATAAGAAACATGGCAAATTTTTCACCAGTTTCTCAATCAATCTTTCCGAAATATATCAATATTAGATTGAGTAGTTTCCATTGCTAAATATAGAAAATCAGCGATGGCAGCTTAATTTCTTTATGTTCTTTGATATATAGACTCGTCATCACTGAATTTAACGCTTTAAAAAATGCTACTAAATATGATTTTTGAAATTTTATTTTTTAGCCAACTTCAAGGAAGGAGAAGCTTATAAATTTTTATGCATTTTTTTGCCCCCAGAATCATTCATTTCTAAACCGATTTTGAAAACAGCTGATTCTTATAGATTGTTTCTACTTAAAACTAAACCAGATAATTCTTATATGTATATCTACTGCAATTGTGCTAAATAAAGTCGTACATATTCTTATGCTCTTTTAGGTATTCGTAAAAAAAGCACAATTTGAGGAAATTTTCTCTAGATGCACTAAATAAAGTTCGTAGATGATATAAATATAAAAATTCGCTCCTACTAATAGCAATGAAGCTGACTTATGCTATTATTGACCTATTTTTATTGTAGAAAAGTAAAAATAAATTGTAAACAAGCATTGCTTAAAGCTTTAAATATCAAAATATGATAAAACTGTAACAGGGTCATTTCCTTACATGAAATGTTTTTTAAAATTTTGATGTTGGTATAGATAGTTATCGACATGGAATATAAAACACCTCTTGTCTGTCTGTCTGTGTTCGCATCACGTACAAACTGCTGAATGGATTTGAATAACATTTTGTGAAGAGGTCCTTTAGCACCTTGGTTCAAATATAGAATAATTTTTTTCGTAAAAATATGTCATTTCGTAGAGAAAATAAAAATAGATTTATGAAAGCACCCAACTCTACCGGTAAAATGGTACCAAAACAGTTGACAGATAATTTTATTTTTTTAAATAAAAAATTTTTAACACGGTCTACAGAACTCTTTCTTTAATAAGTAGTTAAAACCACATTTTCTAAATTTGAATTAAAAAAAAAAAAAATTATAAATGTCACGCAGAAGTCCTGGTTACTGCTTGTTATTAATATTATTGCCAATACTTTAGAAAAACAGCAATCGTCAATCACATCATACGGAATACCTACAGGGCAGGAACCCTTCAATAAAATTTCTATAATCGTCTGCCTACATCTGGCAAACCGCATCTGAATTAATATTTATTTTGTAAACGTCAATTATTAAAAAGTGGTATTCTTAAAAAAAATAACAAAATATTAAAAATATCGAATTAAATTAAACAACGGGAATTGTATTAGTTAATTTTCAAAATAAAAATTTTTTTTTTATTTTTTTTTATTCGGGAAAATAGAAAATAGCACGAAAAAAAAAAGATTTTATTTTGAAAATTAATTAATATAATGAAAAATGGCCGTTGTTTAATTTAATTCAATATTTTAAAAGTGCCCGTGCATATAAATAAATTATCGTAGTGTTTTGTGATATTTTATTTTTCATTCTTTTTCAACTGTTTAAAAGAGCCGAAAAAAATTCAGCCGTATACAGCGGCTGAATTTTTTGCTTAAACTTTGATTCTTGTCTTTGCTTTATTGTTTGGACACTAATTTTTAGTTTATTTAAAATGTTTGTCAAAAGTTTCCTGAAGAGTTAAGCAAGCGGTTACGAAATGGCCATCGAGACTTGCTTTGACCCTCAATAATCAATGTCGGTAATATTAATAATTTTCGGGGTAGTAGAAAATAGCACGAAAAAAAGATTTTATTATAAAACGTTAACGTTAATTAATTTAAGTTTTTATTGAAAATAAAAAGCTACTTTTCTCAATATTTAAGTTACAACTGGCTGTACCCAAAAAAATTTACCCAACAAAATTGTGTCTCACGTATATCGTAAAAAAACAAGAACGGAGTTCGTTCTATTAGCCTATTGTATTTTTAGCTTTTACCAATCTTACACTTTGACATATTTACCAGATGTAGTATTAGGCTCATTTGGGAAGGAAATTTGATGTGAATAATCTCATTGGAAGTTGCGGATCGATCATCCAATCGACTTTTCTGCTTGGTCAAGCGATCACTTCGTATGCTGATAAAACTTTGTATTTACTGAGATTAATTAAAATTGCGATATTTGGCCGAGTATTTGGTTTAACTTTTTTGTTTCACCAAACTTCTTCAGTGTTTTGTCTAACGGGCAATTACTTTGAACACAATAAACTGGATATGGCTAAAGAGTAAACATAGCAAAACAAAAATCAACACTTAAAGCTATCAAAAAATGTGCACTTAAACTTTAAGTATTCAAATTTGATACAATTTATAAATCTTATTAAGATATAACGTTTTATTTTTAATAAAGACCGCAAGATTTTTCTGAAAACAATATTTAATTTGCGCAATGATTACCACAAAACTTGAAACACTTGTAGACATAAATAACAGCAACAAATCATCAAGGAGTACAACTAAACAAAAAAAGTAAATGGTTACGAATTCAACCACTTGAAGTTAAAATCTTGAACGAAATAAGGGGTTGCGCACATGCAGTAACAAAGAAAAATGTAAGCTTTAAATAAAATGGGTTGAATTTAAAACAAAAACTGATAACAAATAAAATTCAATAGATTAAATCCCAAGCAACAATATTAAAAGAATGATTAACTGGAACTTTCTGATAGCTTTTTAACAATCAAGAGTTTTTATTTAAATTAAATTGTTCCCCCTGTATAACCGCAATATAAAAAGTACACAATAGTGCACCAAACAAAGTTTGCAGTCGATATTTATTTAAATGGAAATTAATATTCGCATTATTTGAATGACTGCCAGTTTTTCTTGTCCTCTGTCAATGCGGCCGACATCTAACAAATTAATCATATAATTGCAATATATTTTAATTGCCTTGATTTGTTGATTTGTTTTGTGCAGTTGTTGCCATGTAATTAAACGTTTAATATATAAGAAGAATTCATCCGACTCATTCATTCATTCATTCATTACTTAGCGATGAGTTTTATGCTTTTTTTTCCTTTATCCATATGGTATTTTAGTTAGAAAGGGGAAGTAAAGTATTAACCAAACAAACATTTATATTTTATTTTTTTCGCCATAAGTTTTCTATGTTTAGCAAGATTTTTACTCAATGATGCATAACTTTTGCATGTGTAGGTACAAAATAAGTTTTACAAAAAATTAAGCAATCTTCCATTGGAAAGTGAATCAAGAATCAAAAAACCAAAAAAGGATTTAAGTTGAAGTTAATACAAGGGCGCGAATTTAATTGAAAACTTATGTGTGATACGAAAGTAGACTTAAAAGTTTATTCGAGGCAAGACTTAACTCTCAGATATTCTAAGCAGGGATACCGTTAGTAATTCACAAAAAGGCGTGGCGTATTCATGATTCAATGAAAAATACTGTAACAGCAACAACAAAAGTATGATAAAATAAAGATAGTAAACTGAAGGTTAGCACAAAACAAGAAGAAATATATGTGAAAATGAATAAATATTGCAGCGAAAAAAAGCTTTGAGTTGATTGATTAATTATGAATAATCTGCGTATTGTTATTAATCGAATTAGTTGGTTAAAACGTAAGATAAGCGATGCGAAGAATGCTGGTGACAAATGCAGCATTTTGTATTTTCTTTAAAAATTAACGCAATTTTTTTTTTTTATTAATAAATTATCAAATTAAAGTAACGCAACCTTAACCGGAATTAAAATTAAGCATTTGCCTCCAGTACTTAAATAGTTCGACTAATAATTAAAAAATTATAAATTTAATAAATAATTTTTTAAAGCGTAGGTGAGTCGGTAGTTGATATAAATCATACCGGTATTAATCTGGTTAAACTTATATTGAATTTCAAGAGACTTTTGTCGATTGTCTTTAGACAAACAATAAACCATTGGAAAAGCATTACATAGACCATTGGAAAAGCATTACATTTTAAAGACCAAACTTAGAGAAAAAACATGTGTGTATTATGGTTTCGAGAACAGCAACATGTTCTCTGAGTGAATATATCCAGCATATTAAAGTTGTCTTAAAAATATTTCTTGTAAGCAATTTTTTAGTAAAGTACAACCCTAATTACAATTAATTAAATATTCATAAAGATATAATAGTATTTGTAACTACAACATCTTAATTATAGATATAATTTTTTAAAGCATGAAATTATTTGTTTTAATCGGTAAAGCTCTTTACAAATTGGTCAATAACTTAAAACGCACGGTTTTTGCTACTTTCTTTACAGAAAATTTATTTTTGACATAATTTTATTATAAAATATACAAATACAATTTAAAGCTTTTCTTTATCCCTTCCACCTATGGTGAGGTTTACAGCAAGATTATACAAAATTGCTTCTGTAAAAGGTAAAAATTATTATAAAATTTTGGCTCCTGGAAATTATTTACACTGAACTTTATTTTTGTCTGTAAAAGCTGTGAAAAAGTATGATTTATACACAAATTACATATATCTTACTGGGCAAAATAAAAATAAAAAATTTTGTATTTAATTTAACAGCTTTTATTTTAATAACCTGTATTTAATCAAATTAAAATAAAATTTTTTAATAATACTTAATTCAAGATTGGTTTCTCGACTATACTTTTTATGATTTTTTACTGCCCTATTAAAATTTTAAATTAATAATTATTCTTTTTCTTTTACTCCACAGTAAAATATCACAATAACTGTCTGCTCTATTTGTCGCCTACATTCTTTTCAATTATTTTCCTTGTCTTGGCACAATCACACACATCACCCTCATATGTTCCAACACGTATCCTGTGACAAGTATGCCTTACTTAATGAGGTCAAATACATTTTGGCATGCATGTACTCATATGCAATATATGTTGAAACTACTGATATTTTTGTTGCTCTGCAATTCAACTGCAATGTTTTATCTCCTACAAGTACTTGTGAAAATAATCACATTCCGACACATTCCAACTTTTAATATATAAGTATATGTTTGTTATCCTTTGAGCCAAATATTTTCATTTTGATCTCTTTTGTTTTCTTTCTTGTCTTCAAATTTTATTGTCTGTAAAGAACGCCTTTATATTTTTTTTGTTAAAATAACAAGAAAAATTTTAGCAACAAAATTATGTTTGCCCAACATGGTTATAACATGAAAATAATGAATCACAGAATATTTAATAATGAAAACAAATTCAGATGTACAAGCAGAAACATGGAAATTACAAATATTAGTTTTTATAATAGTAACCTTGCATATGAACATTATATGGCCTGTTAAGAGTCCTGGTGAAACATATTAGTATGATAAGTAAGATTTATAAGATTTATAATTAAAAGAAAAATACTAAAGTATTGTGTTCTTGTTTTCAGTTCATGCCTTGTTGATTATGTATATTTTTTGATGCTATTTACTTACAATAGAATAAACTATAACAAAGTTCTAAGCTTTTAAACAGACTAAAAACCATTCACACATACATACATATTTACATAATATATTCTTATATAAAAGATATTTGTTGATTTTTTATTTAACTCTAAACTTAGAAGTGCGCATTTATTTTGTTTACATATAATAAGACCAAAAATACTTTTAATCATAAAAGCTGTGTAAAAATTATTAAGATTTGTACATGAACTTCTTTTCTTTCTTTTTCAGATCACACTTGGCTTCCCTTCGAAAATAGACTTTAAAACTTTACGGATAACCCAAATGTAACAAACGCAAGGATTACTTGTCTGTAAGCCTTTCAAAAGCTCTCCAATTTTAAAGATAAAAAAGAAATTGCTGCTGCCTAGTTACAAAACAAAATATGTCGGGGATTTAGAATAAAATAAATACAATATTAAGATCAAAGCGTGCAAGAAAGCTATGATAATGCAAGACATCTCAATTCTGAGCAACCTCCCAAGTAATCTGTAATCTAACATATGTTAAATTTAAATTTAATACAATCAAGTAAGACAACAGCTCATCATCGTGAGAGTTTGAGTACTAAAAAAAATGATTTGTATGTTTATTTAGTGAATTTAAGTCAAAATTGCAAAAATTTTAATTTATTAATTTTTTTTTTTAGTTTTACCAGCAAATGTTTATTATAAGAATTACTTTGACAATAAAGTTTTTATAGATATTTTTTGATGAAATTACAGAATAAAGTACTGAATTAAAGTAGATATGTAGAAATATAATACAAAATTTCTAAAAACGTTCTGATCTAAAAACGAGCAACGATTTAATATCATTTAACTTTTCCCCTATTCATTTTATTTTTTATTTTGTGTCTGCTATCGTTTCGTTCATTCATAAATTAAAGCTGATCAATTTTTTTAACAACAACGATCACTTACTTGAAGTAAAACTCTATTTGAAAAAAAAAAAATAATAAAATACTGCCACATAGACGTTATTCTATTAACGTTTAAACAGAATTATAAAAAAATAAACAATATACCACTATTCCTATACACGACAAATGCATACATATATACATACATGACTAATTAGAACAAGAGTAGGAAAAAGATAATAAAGAACAGCCTTGAAAGTTTTACTCTTTTAAAAGTCTATGTGACAATGACTTTAACTGACATTAAAGTTGAGATTGTTAAACAAGCAACAGCCTTGGAATTTGTTTAGTCCAGAAATACTAAACTGTAATATAATTAATATAATAATATTTATGCCCACCCACATTTAGATTAAATATATAGTCTCACAAGAATATATTTGTAGACATTAAAAAACTATATTTGCAGCAGAAACTTTTCCATCTGCTTCAAACTACTAAGCCTATAAAAATAAATGATCAGAAATAATAAATTTCGCTTACAATTTTTTATAAGGGTAATAATTTATTATTTAAAAATTTTAATAGTTATAATTTTAGGATGTTTATACAGATATGTAAAACTTAATTCATTTATTTTATTAATAAAATTTCCTTTTTTTGTTTTTATATAATTTTATTAATTATTAATTTATATACATTGATCTTAATTCGACTAAGTTCACGTATATATTAATTTCAAAATTTATTAAGATAAAAAAAATATTTACAAATTTTTGCGTTAATTTTAGCAGAAAACAGAAAATTTATACACTAGCAGATTGTAATGCACCATTTTCTGGATCGCTACATCCACCGTCAACATTTTTCAATCAATGAATCAAACAATCCGGTTTCTTAAAAAATTAAATTAATAAAATGACAAAAATGAAATAATTCAACAAAAGCCTTACTAAAATTAATCATTAATTTAAAGTTGAGAATTAAAGATTACTGTTATTGTTTTATAGTTTATAGTTACATATATTTTTTTTTCTTGTTTCACAAAAATAGTAAAATTTTTAAAAATTTTCTAAACCGTGAACTAAAAATTTTTAACCCTAAAAATCTATATTTCTCTCAGGCTTAGAAATAGTTTAATACTTATTGAATTTAATTTATTTGATTGGAAATGTATGTATATTACACATTTAAATAAGGGCAAGCGTAGGTATACAAATCTATTTAGTCTGGTTGAAACTCAATACAAACATGACTTCTTACATGTGTATTTTAACTGAATTTATAACGATGACATTTTTTCAATATCTGGTTACATTTTACGTTAAAAGCTTAAATGGTCTTAAGAAGACTGAGTTAAATACTACAATCATTAAGGAATCGAATAAATAAAAGTATTTTGAAACAAAAAAAGGTCTTTACTTGATAGGACAGCATATTGTTAGATGCTGCGTTGCTACAATGGACTAAAATCTAATGCACATTTTAAATTTTGTAAATAATACATAATAATTGTTGCTGTTCTACAAACCTGTTCATTGTGGTGCACTTTTGTTCAAGTAAATATTTTTTAAAGAAAGCACTAAGGTCTCAGTAGTTGAATAAATTAGACTGATTCATGAAATTCAGGTATTTCGCATTCTCTACTAAACTGTTTAATAATTAAATATTCCATTTAGATTTCATTATGAGTAAAAAACTTCCGTCAATTTCTTAGTATATGAATATAAAAGTTAATGTACTGCACTCATCATAATCTGAACAAGTAACCATGAACATAGATATGCAAATCAAATATAAATAAAATGTAAGCATCATTAGCTCAAGCAAAACTATTTGGCAACACTTATTTTAAGAGTGTTTCTTCAAAGCAAAAAGTGCAATTTCCTCTTATAAAATCTATAAGAATAAGTAAAAAAAACATTACTGTTTTATTTTTTTCAGAACAATCAATCTCTAACGCTAAATAAAAATTAAAATTAAAGTAATTATCTCTCCTTCGGTTCAGTTTTTTAATTGGTCTTACTTTTTGGGTATTGAGACACCCGATATGTTAAGACTTTAAAAACTATATTTTTTGCGAGCAAAAGGCATGGAGGGGAATGAGAAGTAAGTTATTTTTAATACGCAATGTATTTTTTTTTAATTGATAAAGTTCTTATGTAAAGGGCACAAATTATAACGAAAAATTAATTAACAGACAAATTTTTGTAATTTCTTTGTAATTATTGTAATAATAATTAATAATAATAATAATAATAATAATAATAATAATAATAATAATAATAATAATAATAATAATAATAATATTTACTAATACTTCATAAAACAACTAGGATTATTGGATGAAAGTGACTCAAAATGAAATGAAAACTAATTCAATATTAAATTTGTGATGATATTAATCCCCGTTGCATATCCTGCACAAAAATGTGGAAAACCTTCATTTAACGATATTCGTTAAACTGAGATGACAAAAAAAAAAATGTACAAGACAATTTTCATGGAGAACGACATTTTT
The DNA here is from genome assembly GCA_916610165.2 of Gymnosoma rotundatum. Taxonomy (NCBI): domain Eukaryota; kingdom Metazoa; phylum Arthropoda; class Insecta; order Diptera; family Tachinidae; genus Gymnosoma; species Gymnosoma rotundatum. Next base: position 118,520,772 of record OU744337.1, on the reverse strand, counting down.
ATTTTATGTTGTATTTGGATTTCGTCTAACTAAATTAATATTAAGATTAGTTGATTAAATAGATGATTTTTACAACGTACATAACATAAGATGTGAAGAATGCTGATGAAGGATGTAACGGTCCAGAAATTGCTGCATTTCTTTCTGCTAGCGTCTAATTTTGCTTGTATTCTTTAGAAAAGTCCGCATTCGTTTGTAAATAATTTTTCTTTAAAAAAATTTTTAGAAATTAAGTTTAAAAATGAGCCAAAGCCGAAAATAAGTAAATTTTTATTAATGAAAAAATAATAATTTTAATAACTATCAAAACTAACTGTTTCCTATGGCTATTGAGTTAAGATAAAAAGGTTATATCTAAAAAAATATGTATGTATGAATTAAATATGTAAGAAATGACAAATATGATAATTTGTGAATATATATTTAAATATAACTCATAACTTTTTGCTATTTATTTATTCAATTTATAAAAATGGCAACGCCTCCTGAAGAGCAATTATTAAAGCATAAATTAATAATAATAAAGATGTGAACAAAGAACAGCAAATATAAGTGAAAATAAAATCAAAAATATAATAATAAAGGGTAACTTATACCAGCAAAAAATATTTCAATTACAATATGTGACACTCATCGTATAAAAAAAATTTCATATAAATAAATATACATTTAATCTTACAAGAGCTACGAATGTTACGTAAAACATAAGTTTGTAAAGCTTAAGAAATTCAGTAAAAAGTTTGTACGTAGGTCTTCGGTTGGATGTTAAACAGAATATCAAAATATTTTCTGCCTGAGGCACATATAAAACAGAAAATGAATATTTTTTTTAACGAATTTAGAAAGAACTATTTGCTTGCAAGTATTTTTTTAATTTATCTTTTGACTACTATTTCAGACAAACACATCATTATCATCACAATTAAAATGATGATTTTTTGCTATGTTTTACAAAAGTGTTGAAGTGCTTAAAAGTCTTTACCATATGTGTAAAACCAAAACAAAAAGAGGAAAAAAGCCCAGGGCCAGCAACTAAGACAATAAAACTAAAGAAATTTTATAAATATTTTTCCGCAAATTAAGCCTACTAGCGTATCTTACACACAAATTAGCATATTCATCTGTCTTTCCTTCGTAGGATGTGTTATTTTTTTCATTTTTATCTACTCTTGCATCTTTGGTATACGCTACACGTTGCAGTTAAGTTAAGCAGTAACGATTTTCTTAATGTCAGTTGGATATGTACTGATTTCTATATTGCCAAAGGACCTGTCCAATGTGCCTTAAATTATGATGTCGCTTATAAGTATAAGTAAATTTACATATGTACGTGAATATCTTAAACTTAAGTGTTGAACGGTTTTTATTCTTTATTTAAATTAAAAAACAAAACAGTAACAAAATTCACTTTCTGTTTTACTTCGCGCCTTCACTGTGAGAGCAGAAGTTCAAAGCTCATCATCTTAAAATTATTTTTAAGCATATTTTACATATTTATGGCAACATCAAGCAGAAACAAATAAATAACACATGGACCTACGAGTACACTTTATCTAACAGATACATCACACACATGCAATAATAATTATAATAAATATGTATTGTATTATTATAGTTGTAGATGTTCAAGTTCATCTTTAAGGACAGACACTTAGACAAAACAACCACATTTCTAAACGAAACTTTGAGACAATCTGCGTACGAGTACTGAGATATTTAAATATATCTGAAGAGCAGAAGACAAATGTCTTACTAAATGAATTCATTAAGAGTTTTTTTGTTTGTTTGTTTGGTTGTTTCTTTAAATATAAATATTTATGACTCCATGTAAGTTTATTTAAGAATACTTGCGTTGTTTTCTTTGTTTTGTGGCCTTTAGAAACTCTTAAATAATGAATGCAAAAACTTTTTTATATATGTGTACTTTTTTTTTTTTGTTTTTTTCACATTGTTTCAGTATAACTTTAATTTTTTTTAAGAATGCTTGTAGCATCAGAGCTGTACTTAATTTTTAGGTTACATTTAAAGTTTTGATCTTGAAAATTGCTCTTGTATTTCAAAAATATGTTAAAGTTTTATATTTTTTATTAATTGAAAATGGTTTGACATTATTTCACGTGAATTTTTACAACAGAAAATAATTTCGTGAGCATTATGTAAGTTTTAGCGATTTTTTGTAATAGCAAAAAATCTGCCAAATCCCTAAAAATTTTTTTCTGGTAGCTGTTTAATAACAAACTTACTAGCAAACGATCTTCAGATTGTGGGTTTCATTGTTTTGATAAAAACTTTTAGAGACACAGTGTAAACATAGTTAACGAAGTTAAGACTGCTACTTTATATAAAGAACTGCAGTCGTTAGTTTACTCTTTAAATGTTTAAGTACTATTTAGTACTAAATTCAGCCTGTTTAAACTTTTACTTTATTCTATTTAGCTACATATATTTCTAATAAACTAAAGTGATCAAAATTGGAAACAAAGGTCCGAATTATGATTGCGTTAAAAGTAAAAAATGTGTAAAAGTTCGAACAAAGTTTGAAATATATTTTTAAAGTAAGAGCTAACTTAGCAAAAAATTTTTGAAAAGGTAATCGAGTGTAGAATTAATCATTTTTGGCAGAAGTACTTCCCAACTAGATCGCAAACTTAATGATTTTAACAAGGCATGAGACTTTTATAATCAATTCCTGAGAATCGATTACATTAATTATTGTAAGAATTAATAAGTACCATTAGTACGTATTTTAAGATATTCTCTTTTAACATAAAGAACTAGTTCCATTACTGCTTCCTTTTTTGGAAACTAATGTAATGTGTTTTGTAAGCGAGTAACAAAATATGGCAATCACAAAAGTAAGTCACTATATGGCAAGTACTTTTTAAGGTAATGTCTAATTATAAATGAATTTAAATTATTTTGGCTTAAGGTCATTTTATTTTTAATTTCTAAAAAGCTTTTTGTAGAAAGAAAATTTATTCTACACATGTATGCGGACGTGAACTTAAGCCAAAATAATTTCAATTCATTTATAATATTCACAGTTCAAATAATAATTTAATAAAAATTTAATTGTAAGGTCTAATTTTTTGCTGGAAAGTGATAGGGGAGATGGCTTCGCTTAATGATAAGAAAACCTTCATCGATTAATACATGGTTTAAAATAGTGTTACCGATTTTTGCACTGCTGGCATCATACAGGGTGTCCGCCGGGAAGGTATACTACTTTGTTTATTAATAATTTTTGATTAAATGAAAGAGGATAGATCTTATATTAATTTATGTTTCATTTAACGTTGACGATTATGTATGGAATACAATATCAGATAAATGTCCACATTTGTTTGCATCATTAAGGCGAGCCCCTTTGAGCACAACTTTCATTAATTTCATCACGAATATTTTGTTTGAGTTTCTCAAGCGTTTCTGGTTTGTTTGCATAAAACTTGCTTTTAAGATATTCCCACAAAAAAAAGTAAGGAGCAGTCAAATCAGGCTGCACGATAGATAGTCCGGTTTGTTTAAACGTTGTTTCTTCTAAAAACATCACATTGTATACAATTTTTTTATATATGGAGTTTGACGGTAAGGCTACCGGCGAAAATCAATAAATCCACCATACTAGCCTATATTAGATTCGCCTTGGTTGGAACGATTAAAACACTTTGGTTTATCGTATATTTTTTTATAATAAAATTGTCACGTGTCTACTTCTTGACTACCAAATGTGAACTGTCAAGACTAGTGTTTACCAAAGTTGCGGCAAACACAGAGTTATACCTTCCCGGCGGACACGCTGTATGATCATGCTTTTTAAAAAATTAGCTTGGTCTATCAGTATCTATTGTCCAGCAACGGACAACGCGACATGATAGCAGCAATATTTCTTCCTTTATTGATGAAGACAAGACAGGACCACTAACATTTTTCCTGTTCTTTTACTTTCTCTGTACACTGCTTCCTTAAATACGGAACTATTGGCTGTCACACGTCTTGTCAACAAGCCTAAAATTACCCATGTATAACAAATTTTGTGCACTTTATCATATTTAATTCAATTATAATGTAAATCTTGAAACAAACAAAAAAAAACAAATTTAAGTTTTATTTGCTATTAAAATTAAATGACAATAATAATACCAGGAACATTGAATAAAGTTAGAAGTTAATGAATACAGTTATAGGTTTTTAGAGATCTTAAGGAGTCTTTGGAAATAGTGGAAGAACAAGTATTTTGCGTAACATTATCTACTAACTTGTAATGACACCTCTTCGCTTAGAATTTGATAAGTTGTGTCACAATGAAGTAATTCCAATCAATAAAATAAAGCTATGGGGCGATAGAGAATTAAAACAATAAAAAAAAACATCAAGTGACACAATTGGCATGCGGCCACATTTTCCCAGCTACAGGGGTCTGAAGTTTTCAAATTTTTCAAAATATTAATATGGGTATAATTTTAAAGCTATTAAAGAGATCTTTAAGTAAATAATCAAATTTTAAAAAAGTACTTAACCCATTAGGATCCGAGACATTTTTATGTAAAATTATATATATGGAAAAAGGTTATAACTAAGTTTGTGATTTCATTTGTAATTTCTGCAATATCCATTTCCGACCCAATAAAGTGTTTTTTTTTTGAGTTCTTATGTATACCGAAGTCGATTGAACGATGTCCGTCTGCCCGTCCGTATTTGCAAAGGCAAACTTGATTTAAAAAAAAAATAAAATACGCCAATCGAGCAGACATAGTGTCGGCAGAGGTGCTAACGAAAATCAGCAAGATCGGTTCATGTCCTTAGAAGCAGAGGAAAAAATACCTACCTCCAATTTTTCCATATTATTTGAACAATGAAGTAACTTCAATCAAAAAAAAAACAATATATGGAGAAATAGAGAATTAAAAACGAGAAAAAACCATCAAGTGGAAAAATTGGCGCTCGCCCATATTTTCCTTGTATCGGGCCTCTACAATTTTAAAATATTTTTAAATATCAATTTGGTATAATTTTAAAGCTTTAATCTAGCACTCTTATTTGTTTTTTAATTGTTTAATTTCCCTCGTGCGCATTAGTTCCCATCCCTGATTTACCACAACTAAAGTGAATATTTGAATGAAGTAAAGCATCATGACATAGCGAATTTTAATGGTAGTGTTCAGTCACTTAATTTGATATTCACACTTAAAGCAAGCAATCTTTGAAGTACAAAAAAAACAAAGCTTTTACAGTTTTCATCATTATTCATCTTTGTACTTACTCTCATTTGGAGAAGTTTTGCCAAACGCTAAACAATGAAAATATTTATAATCAAAGCAAAAAAATATACAACTTTACAATTTTATTATCTCGTCAGCAAATGAAATCATCAGACAAAAATTCATTTGGAGACCACCAGGAGACTTAAAAAACTTCATAAAATCTTAATATAAGAAATATTTTTTCAATTTGGCTCATTAACACTATTCGAGAACACATATTATCACTTCCACAATATACACCACTTTTTTTTCTGATGATGATGAGTTTTTAAATGCTCCAGTGCTTCGTACAAAATCTTATTTCGTGTTTATTTTTCCCCAAAAAGGAACTAATAAATGAAATCTTTGAAGAAATATTTGTTTATATTTATTTTTATTATAGGAAAAAATATTAATGGCCCCATGTGTTTGCATTTCATTAAGAAATTTATATTTACGACTAAGAAGTGGCCTATAATTTAATCTTCTGTGTACAAAGATTATTTAAAAGTTCTCGTTTGTAGGCGATGAAAAAAATTGCACTTAATTTTCAAATAAACACTTTTTCTTTAAAAAATAAACACATTTTAATATTATTTTACAAGTGTAACAACATGTGCAAATTGTAAATTTAAAGTGAATAATTAAATAAATGTTTTGTAGTAAAATCGCACTAAGTTTTTAATGCAAATGTTGAAATATTACTTTAAGCTAATTTGCAAGAAATAAAAATCTTAAGAGGGACAAAATTCATTAATAATGGTAGTCTGCAGCATAATTGATTTGTATCTACATTTTAATTGGCCTTATAAAACAGCTAATTTCTTTTAGAATATTATTTAGAAGAAAGCTTGTTATATTTCTAAACAATGTGATATAAAGCGAGAAAAAGACTAGAATTTTTTTAATAGTCGCCAAAGGCCCACAAAAAACTGGGGTTTTCATATTTTACGAAACAGTTCATTTCTTACCGATAATTCTCTACTTTGACGAATTTCCTGAAGCAACACTAACAAGAACGTTATTAGTATATGTATATGTGGACAGAAAATACCACACATACTTAACCTTCATAAGGTCCTCAAATTTTACTTACGTTAACGTTCTTTGGGTCAAATTTGACCCAGTTAAAAAATTCGTTATGAAAAAACTTGTTTTCCTTAATTAAGTTTGTTTTTAAAGTAAGTACTTTTTTTTAGCTTTGTTTTGAATATTAAAGCTGCACGTTTTGTTTATTTATTACGAATTCATATATGTATATGTTTCTTTTAAATAAAGAAAGTTGTGTTCTTGGCAAGGAATTTTGCTGTTTTATATAGGGCGTGGCAAACTACAATCCTAAATATTCCAAAAAATGACGACGTTTGGCAAAACAGGTTTCTTTCCAACCATTACTAGCCGATGTAAATAATATAAAAGCATTGAAAGCTGATATATCTAAAATGTTGCAAAATACAACTTGAGGCCATCCATTGGTTTTCCTTTTGCAAGTGCAACATGAACAACTTTATCCAGAGTATCAACTCCTCCTTTACATTTATTACAGTCTAGTATCATTTGCGGCTTATGTCCTCACGATTGCTTATTTCTGGACTATGATGCAAAGTGCTAAGAAGATTCACAGACTTATTTTTCTTTGGTATATATGAAACGAGAGTAGTGTCCTTAGTGAAGCAAAAAAATGATGAAAATAACGGTCTTCCTTTAGTTGACAAAAGCTTAGGTGTCAATTCAATCCTTATTGTCAAATCTTATTACTCTAGAATGACTTTTGAATCTTCTCAATGACATAATTGCTCTAAAAATTGGTATTCCTTTCTCAGAGTCCCATACACATTCTGTACTTTCATTATTTGATCTTTACACTCCAGCTGACAAAAGTGTACCCATAAAGGTGTCGTCAACTTCAGTCCAATCCATATCAAAAACACGTTTACCTTTATTATTGGTATATTTCAAAATAATGTTTATTACAGGTGGCGGGAAAAACAATTGAAAACTGGAAATTTCTTCCTTTGTGATTATCGAACAAGAGTAGCGGGTGAGGTGTGGTTTCACGCTAATAATGTTCTTGCTCCGGAATCTTCCTTGACTATTTGTAAGAGGTTGTCTGAAATATCTTATTCCACCTACTTTTGTTGTCATTGCTGCAGTTGTTGCTACATCAATTTCATTTCCACTAAAACTGTCAGTTGTCTCCGCTATTCTAAGTTATCTTCATATTCTGAACAAATCTCAAATTTTCTATTTCACTAGTATTGATTTTCCGACAAGAAATACAGACTCGACACTTTATAACGTTGATACCTTAGATTAGTTCCGTGTTTATTATATGACTGAAAACAGTTTTGCATTAGAAAATAAGCTTTGCTTTTTACATGGGGACCCATTTTTCATACCAGTAATGTTCACCAAAAATGGAGAAAATAAAGGAGACAGATATATTGACTTTTAATTTTGGTGAAAAAAACATTTGTCATTTTTCTTTACAAATAAATTATTTTAACAAAACTGTTTAAAACATAAAGATTTTGTTTCGGGTCAAATTTGACCCGAAGGTCTTAAGTGCTAAAAACTGCATAATTTTTTTTGGTACAATATTTTCTTATAAAAACCAAAAATAGTTATTAGTATTTCAAAATAAATAAAATTCATAAAATATCTAAAATCGTAACCCCCTACTTTCGGAAAAAAATACAATTTTCTTGCAAAATGGGTCAAATTTGACCCGAAGACCTAATGAAGGTTAAAAAAATCTACAAGATTACAGAAAAAAAAACTTTGGAAATAAATTTAAGTTACAGTATTTTTGTACAAAAGATTTTATAGTTTTTGTTGTCGTTTTGCTATATTGTTTACATATACATAGTTCTATGTTCATACATTTGGCTTGAGGCATAAAACTTTTAAATTTTTTATACAAAATTTGGAAGAATCCGCTGATGAGGCGTATGAGCCGTAGCAAAATGCATGAATAAAGAAAATAAGATAGCGCATTGCGCAGCTCCGTTAGTTTGTTGTATAGCGTTCTCTCTCTTATGTGTGACGTAGGCATAGAATATTTTTTGTAAACAAAATTCATTTGTGTATGGAAAGAGCAACAGAATTAAAGTAAAAACGGTGAAAAATTATCAAAAATAAAAAAAGAGTTAACCGAACTAGAGTATGATGGTCTCGAAAACCTCGCAGGCTATATTTGCCACAAACTTAAAAATTATATCTCAGATATTGCAGTGGCACAAAACCAGAAAGGTCCAACGTATTCATGGGTTGATCATGTATCTGAGGGTGGAAAAAATAAGTCGACACCTGAAACTATGAAACACATTGAAGACCTGAACGAAATATTTAAAAAAAATTAATAAAGACGGTCTTCTCATTAAACAAAATTTTGGAAAAGTTTAAAATAAACAGGCTCATCAAATTAAATGTGATGAAAAAGTAAATAAATCTATTTTTTAGATCAAAAATGTATTTTAAAATACGAAAACTTAATAGCTCCGCATGACCTAAAAAAGAAAAATTAATAAAATAAAAAATTAAGTTATTTTTTTAAACATTTTGTTTTTAATTATATTTTGAAAATAAATTTATTTTACTTTCAGCTATTTGGCATTAAGGGTCATTAATAATTATTATATATGTATTTCCTTTATAAAAAGATTAATTTAGAATAACTACTGAAATAACTTTGAAATTAATAATTGTTTATAAATATTTTTATATAAGCCGAAGTTAAAAACTTTAGTAGCCCGAAAGAGCTCTTCTTCTTCTCGGGTTTCGAGCCAAACACAAAATTTTTACTCGGCTATATCTCTTTTCTTCCCATTTAAAATTTTGTTGAAATCGATGCCCCCGTTTAGAAGTTATGCAAATATTTCGTTTTGCGCCAAAAACCTCCTACACTTTTTACAACAAATAATCATTTTCATTCTATTGTGACGTAGATGCGCAGTAGAAAAATTGAACGTCTGAATGTGCAATCTTTTTTTCTTGATTCATGAGCAAAATGGCTTCACCCGCAGTAATACATATTATTTTTTAGTTTTTAATAATAAATATCTCATGAGATTATATTTGAGGGAATCAAGCACGTTTAACGTAGATTAATACAAAAACATACATGACTCAAAACACAACAAAGATATCAAAAAATACTTTGGCAAATAGCAATAAATATTATCGGACATAAAGTTATTACTTCAGAATAAAAAAATTAGAACACATTCAAAATAAGTGTAACCATTAAAAAGATGTGCAATGTAGCAAGATGAAGAAAATCAGTCTTCAAATTCCTTACGACAGGTGGCGCTGAAGTGCACTAAAACGAAGAGTGTTGTGTTAAATTGATTTTTTAGTTCTAACAGGTTACGATACTTCTACACAAAAATAAATTTTCTATAATGTTCAAACAGTAGACCTTAAGGCACAAAGAGCCCGTTACTCAGTTCTTTATGTTGATTATATTTTCATTAAAAAAATATTTTAATGCTAAAAAAATATTTAACAAATTATGAGAGACCACATTAGCCACTCCTAAAAAAGTTCTATATTGCCTCGTTTAGACAAACAATATGAACAAATGGACTTATAAATGCGCTTAAATCGTTTGTTAAATAAAACTTTTAACAGTAAGAAAACTTTTTCTTTTCAGCAGAATGTTTTGGCTGCTAAATTGTTAACCGCCATTAAAAAAAAAAGAACTAGAAAAATTGATATCGCTTTCAAACAGGGTACAGCATATTTCAACTGTAGCATTATGACTTCTATTGCCTTTGCATATTTACCAGATAGAAATTACGAAAGGAATAACTCTCAAATGAGCTGTTATACTGCACTCAGTTTTGGGACTTATACATGGTATACTTTGGTAAACACGATAAAGTACGCTTAAACAACGCTGCTAAATTATCCAGATTTACTTTTAAGATCAATCATCAATTCACTCAATCAATTATCTGCCATCCGTCGAAATGTCATGGATTTTATATCACCTAATTTCTAAATGATGCACCAACACGTGGGAGGAATGTAAGCACTGAAGAGAAAAGAAAATTCAAATTTGTCGATTCGTCATAGGTAGCAAGAATTAGGGCACTTTCCGTCCACTATGAGGAAATTTTCGCATTAAGATCTCGACTTACACGTGTTAAAGATATAGCTGGTGCAGGTTTATTGCTACGATAACATCATATGCATTATTCATTCGCCTTTTGTCTAAAAAATAGTTAGAAACTGATCCAATATTTTATCGCAAAAGTGTGTTCAGCGATAACGAGTTGGGTAATAAGCAAAATTTCCGCACATGAAGTGAAGTCAGCTCACTACTGACTATATCCCATTCATTGCTTTCAGAACTGTGGCTGGTGGCCAAACCATTATCAATGATTTTTTGTTTGAAAATATAGATGACATTGATTCGGGAGAGTAGTGGTTTTAACAGGATGGCGTTACGTGCTATACGGCTACCATTATCATTGACTACTTGAATTAAAAATTTTGAGAAACGGACTTGTCAACTGGCTTCCAAGATTGTAGGATTTGATAACTTTTTTTTATATTTCTAAGGTCACTGCTTAATGTTGACTAATCAGCAGTAAATTAAAATACATTCAGAAATGTTCCAAAAAGGGGGCTTAGAATTCAACGTCCAGAATATTCTTACTAAAGAAAAGCAGTCGTAGCCATGTACGCATATGTGTGTATGTATGAATATCTTTGAAATAATAAAAAATTTGACTAAAACTAATTTTGTGTTTTATTTATTAACAAACAAAGTTCTACCGGGTTTAAAACAGATTTTGTAACCAAAAGATCCCTATACGAAGTTATGATTAATTTATTAAATCTCTTAGATTTTAAAAGAAAGAAAAATGTATTTAACACAGTGCCAATTGATCAATAAAATTCTTTTAACATCAAATCCAAATGACACTGAAATATAAAATTGATGCATTGACATTTGATTTAATGACTAATGTAGAAACTGAATATACGAGGGCTGCTATATATATTTCTGGCCTGGCAACACTGAGTGCTGCCAAGTGCAATCTGACACTTCCATTGGAAAGTTTGTCATTTTAAGCATAATCGTACTCAAAACGTTTTGACGTACGACCATTATTTGTGTTGTTTAAAAATTAATATAAAAAAAATGGAATTAACTCGTGAACATTTTCGTTCCATCATTTTTCACAACTTTCGACGTGGATTATCACGACAAGAGTCATTGATGAACTTAAATCTTTGTATGGCGATGAAGCACCATCCTATAGCACTGTGAAAAATTTTTTTAATGAATTTAATCGTGGCCGGAGCTCGATCAAAGACGAATTCCGTGAAGGTCGTCCAAAAACGGCTGTTGTGCCAGAGAACATTGATGACGTGCGTAAACTCATAATGCAAGATCGACATGCGACATACCGAGAGATAGAGACATCCTTGGACATTTCTTCCACCAGCATACATTCGATACTGCATGAACACCTGGCCGTAAAAAAGGTTTGCTCTCGTTGGATCCCGCACAATTTGAAAGTCGCTCAAAAAAAGGCTCGTGTCGACTGTTGCAAAGAAATGTTGCAAAATACGATTGCGGTGCTTCAAAAGACGTTTATAAGATCATCACAGGTGACGAATCATGGATCTATGCGTACGAGCCAGAAACGAAACAACAATCGACCGTGAGGGTCTTCAAAGACGAGCAAAATCCAACGAAAGTTTTTCGTGGAAAAAGCACTTCGAAGCAAATGGTCGCCTGTTTCTTCGGCAAAACTGGTCATGTGGCGACTGTTCCGCTTGAGCAACGTAGGACGGTCACTTCTGAGTGGTACACTACAATTTGTTTGCCTGAAGTCATCGGAGAAATTCGAAAAACCAACAAGAGAAGACGAATCATTGTTCAGCATGACAATGCGAGCTCTCACACATCGGCTCAAACCAGAGCGTTTTTGACCGGCCAAAACGTCGAATTAATGGGTCATCCGCCGTACAGCACTGACTTGGCACGTAATTCCTTCTTCTTATTTCCGCACATCAAGAAAAAAATGCGTGTTTAACGATTTTCTTCGCCAGAAGAAGCTGTTGAAGTGTTCAAAAACCATGTTTTAGAGGTGTCTCAATCGGAGTGGAAAAAGTGCTTCGACAATTGGTTTGAGCGCATGCAAAAGTGTATAAATAATGCTGGAAAATACTTTGAAAAACAATAAAACCATTTTTGATTATAAATATTCGCATTTTCACTATTAGGCCAGAAATATATAGAGCAGCCCTCGTAATATTGATATAAAAATTCTACATATTGACTCTGAGAACAATTCCATTTAAACAAGCACTTATGTATTTTTTTTTATAGAATGATGACAAATGTCTTTTTAGAATTTTCCACTAAGAACATAATTTTTCAATTAAAACCTGTAAAAAATTTGTTACTTATGGCGCCAACGATATAAATAAATCTTTTTTCATCAAATAGAATCAATTTTATTTTTACAACAAGCATGGTGTTGTCTAAAGTATACAAACATGCTTAATATTGTGCTGATGTCAGACAAGGTTTTGTGGGGATAAAATATACTGGTATTCAATTCAAAACTCAACAACACACACAAAAGGAAAATATTTGTCACATCTTCACTTTGCATTAAAATATTCTTGTTTTGCATAATTGATCGATACTAGTTCATATCAATATTTATTCATTTTTACAAAGTTGGGCAAAAGAAAAAATTAGAGACCTTGTAATTGATAACTTTCCCGGTGTGATTTTTTCATTTGTTTTGTATCAAAGAAAAGGGAAAATTTTTCAATGAAAAGGGTAATTGACATATATGATGATTTGTTTTTTCTTTTTTCGGTCTTACGTTGGCTGCCTATAAAACTTTGTTTGTCATTTTTCTTTGGTTTTAATTCCTTCTTTTTGTCATTGTTGTTGTCTCTCATTTTTCTCTAAGTGTCAATTGTATCTCTAAAGTGCATCGTTTCATTGTCATTATTATTATAATTATAGTGTGTGTTAATGATTATAATCAATGATTGATCACGTTTATAATATTTACCCTTTTACTTGTTAAGTAAATTACTGTGTCGCGATTGCAACAATTAGTAGATAATTTGTTATTAAAAGTATTTTTTTTTTTGTAACGAAAGCGCGACGAGGCCTACTCACGTTGGAAAAGATTTAGAATTGAATCCGTAAAACTGCTCGTAGAAGAGTAACAAAACGTATTCACTCAGCTAAATCCTCGTATTACCAAAGGAAATTTTTAGTCGCAATTGACAGCAAAGCTAAATGGAAGGAAATACGCAAAATTGGTATTGGACGTGAAAAATTGAATAGTGATTGTGATATCGATGTTAATTCACTTAACAATAATTTTGTTAATATAAATGTTCCCTAACGCTTATGATGATTTCTGCTATGTCCCTACGGAAAACCCGTTTTGCTTCCGTAGTGTAGATCAACTTGTAGTGCTGCAGTGAAATCTAATGCGGTTGGTATGGCCGGTATCAACCCAACCTTTTTAAAAATATTAATCCCTAAGATACTGCCCTTGATAACACACTTATTTAACAATATTTTTACTAAATCGATATTTCCAAAAGCGTGGCAAATATCACGAATAATTCCTACCCCAATGGCAAGGCAATGCTGAATTTCGCCAGATATCTATTCTACCGTATAATATTATTATTTTGCAAATAAGTAAACGAATATCTATCTAGTAAGAATTTGCTTTCTAACAAACAATCAGGTTTCAGGAGAGGCAGAAGTTGCACAACTGGTCTAACAGATGCAATCGAAGATCCCAGGTTCAAACTAGACATTAATATGGTAGTTTTTTTGGTTTTTTTGGATCATAGTAAGGCATTTGATACAGTTAAACACGCAATTTTGGTGAAAAACCTTCAGAAACACTTCTATTTTTCTCGATTGGCTTGCAATATTATATCCTAATACCTAGAAAACCGATCTCAAATAGTAAAAATTAATAACCATGCGTCCGATCCCATTGACGTATATAGAGGTATTCCGAAAGGCTCCATACTCGCATCCCTTCTGTTATGTCTTTATATCAATGACTTACCTGATATTGATTTTAGCAGTAAAATGCATATGTATGCGGATGATGTTCAAATCTATAACTATAGCTATAAATAAAATAAATATATGAACGTATTATTTTTGCTTGGTCTCAACGTGGCAGGAACATCATTTAACAGAAATACAAAAGTTTATTATCTCAAAGACAGATTCTGATTAACACAACCAGTCGTTGAAACTCCTTACCAAATAATATACAGAAAATAATCAATGCAACTTTATTTAAAAAGGAGTTAGCTACTCGTAAGTTACTAATGTCAATTTCTTAAATTTGTTTTTCTTTGTTTTCACTAAATATGTTCATATTGTGGGTTTTATACAATCTGATGTAATTTTTGAAACTTTTTCTCTCAAGTTTTAAGTCTATCTAATTATATTTTTTTATTACTGACTAAAATTGTATCTCTATTTTTAATATCTTAATATGTATATTTGCTTGATCACTAGCACTGTCACTTGTAAGATGTATTAATCTTGTTGTGCTAGATAAAAATGTAATAGTAATAATAATAATAATAATAATAATAATAATAATAATAATAATAATAATAATTTGTCAAATGTAAAGCAAATGTACCAGGGACAATATATTGGGAGTTGTAAGTTGTTGCAAAGCTAATTGTTGTTCTGAATATTTCCGACACACAGGAAAGTTTCAAAATTTTCCATTTAGAAATTACGTTTTTATATCACTGAGTTTTGTTAGATTTGAAATTAGTTTTTGCGCTCAAAAAGAACAGCTGCAATCTGAAATTTGAATGTGTGCCAATCAGCTCCTTAAAACATCAAAGCCCGTGTCTTTGTCATTGTTATCGTGATTGCTATTACATTATCTTATTAAAATAGAATCCATTTTAAGACGCGTTTTCGTTTTTCCTGCGTTTTTTTAAGTAAAAGTCTGTTAAAAATATTATAATTTTAAAAAATTTTGTGCTGTGTTTTGGCGGTCAGACCACAAAATTACTTATATGTATTTAAAAATAAAAAATGTTTATACATTATGAAACCACATTTTTATTTTGATGTTTAAAAATTTTTACTAAAAAGAGAAACTCACAAAACAGCACAACAAAATCAACACTTGTGTGCCATTTCTTATTCCTATTAAAATTCAATAATTAACTCTGTATGAAAATTATTTCATTAATTAAATTTTTTTTTTCTGATTTCGTTTTATAAGACATTTACGAGTTTAATATTGAACGTAATGTTTGTGTTAATTATTTTATAAAAACCTCACTTGTGTGATACTAATGAAATTGATGTTAATGTAGCTGAAACCAATAATGATGATTATCACAATAAAAATATTTCGATAATGTCTGTTGTCTTCTGTATGAGATTTTTAAACATGTTTAAGTGTTGCCTTAATTAAGTGTCTGGTTTAAGCTTTTACCTCTGCTTGATGCATCGTTATGTCTGTAAGATGATATTATATATTTAATATATAAAAGTTAATATGTGGTAAATTTCTAAACTTATCTTTTTTATGCAGTTATAAATCTTACAAAGATAAGTAGTTTTTTTGGTTTACTGTTCTTAAACGACAGTGTAAAATTAACTACACTCTGATCTTCTTCTTTGTATCCACATAAATAAACTGTGTTTATTGAAATATTTGAACAAATTTCCTGTCTTTGCTATTTGCTTTTTATCTTTCGCATTATTAATATTCTCTATTTAAATTTTGTACTTAATAAATTGACTTTTTTTAACTTTACATTAAATCTTCTTTTGTATATCCCACAATTTTAATACGATTAATTGGAATGAAATTAGAAATGTTTTAAGATGTCCAAACAGTGATATATTGCTTGAAACATTAAGGTATTCATTAAGGTATTAAGAGCCAATGTCATTTTTATGTAAAATTATTTATATGCAATACCATTTTTTTTTTTAATTCTCTGTCACACTAATATTTGCTTTTTTGATTGACCTTACTTCACTAAACTAGCTTTCCATAGATGGTGAAGGGTATATAATATTCGTCATAGCCGAATATACCACTCTTACCTTTTTAATCTAAAATTTATAAAGTTTTTTACTGCATGTGTAAAATTAATCAATTGAAATTGGTGCACATGTCAGTTCCAAAGAATTAAAAAGAGAAAAAGCAAAACTGCAGAGGAAAGAAAGTTTTTCATATATTACAAAGAAAAAAAACCCCACAATAAGAAGTTGGATTGAAGATTTTTAGATGCATAAACAACGTAATCTTAATTGCCAACGCTGTTTGTCCATAAAATAGAATTGAATACTTCATTTTTTCGAGTGTATCTTTTTATTAGCGTCTTACACCACAAATGACCATAACGACGCCAAAAACATACAGGAATACAGTGAATGCTAAAAATGTGGACACTGCGATAAGACAGATTGCATGACACTAAAAGGTAATCAAATCATTATTATTGTCAGTTTATCAACTTGGAATCCTTAATGTTTCAATGCTGTGGGGTGTTAAAAATACTGAATATTTTTATCGTTCATTTTGTTAATAAAAACAGAAGCACTTTAATTTCCTTTTTACTTCTTGTCTATTTCGGTCTCTTGTATTTTTTACTTTGTGGCATTTTCTTAGACAGTTAACCACACCTCCATACTCTGAGACTCCGGTGACACTCAAACTTAAGGTATGTTGTTTGTTATTATTAATTTTATTATTAAACGAATTTTCCGAAGCTTCTCAACAATAATAATTTTATTTATACTGTATTGAGTTTTAAATTTGTGATCATCTTACGCAATTCAATTAAAAGCATGTTTTAATGTTTAAGTAAATTTTTATTTCCAAATAATAAATTTCTAATCCTAAAACGGTTGGCGTAACATTTTCTTTGCCAACAGAAGTATTTATTTAATGTGATTCTATTGGTTAAGAAAAATATTCCGGATTAAATATAAAACACAGGTATTCTTTTTTTTAATTTTAAATTTCAGAAAAAAATATGATTTGGGGATGAGTAATGTCCAAATAATTTTCTAAGAACCCTTGTATAAAAAAATTAATAAAATTATAAACTTAAATAATATTCACAAAAAAATTTCAATTTTATTCTAAAATTAATAAAATTTTCAATATTTTTAATTTTCAAATTGTTATAAACAAATAAAAAGTTTTAATTCAGCGTAAGTTCAATTGCATTTTAATTTAAAATTTATTAAGAGAGAAAAATATTTTTAAAAATTTGGGTGTTAATTTTAACTGAAAGTAATATAACAATTTTCATCACTACATCCGTCATCTGCCCACTTTGCATCTATCTACCTAAGTTAAAAACGTTATTGAGAAAAAAAATGTCAAAACATAGGCACCTCCTTATACTATAATATGTAATGATATCTGCCTTACCTAAGAAACCTTTTCAGTAACTCGACATCAACATTTCAACAGTAACTAACCTAGTAAATAAATTACGTAAATTTTATTTAATCCTTGAAATTAACTTGACGAATAATTACACAGCTTACTGTCACGTGGATTATGCTGTTAAAGTGTGTTTTACTGTAACATGGGAACAAAAGCTTTTTTTAAAATACAATTCGAATCATAAAGCACAGAAATTTCAGAATCTATAAAAAAAATAATGTGGTCTTATCTATATCTATTTTGTTAGCTGCTCTAAAATCTGTAACTAATTTTGAATAGGGTAACAAATTGATCATCATAGAATAGTAGATAAAAATATATTCAATATACGATTGTGAGTTTGTTGCTAAAATTATTTATATTATTGTTATTGTGTTGCTGACTGGACTGCATTTACATTTAAACAGTCGGCAGGTTGAGTTTGAAAGAGCATCACATAAAAAGCTAATATCTGGTAGACTTACGTAAAAAGTAAAAAATGAAACTAAAAAACCTTAACAATTGTGCACTTTTTTATGGGAATTTTTAAGAATGTGGATGTGGCTGGATACTTATTGCATTAAGTAATCATACAGTGATTTACTGTTCACTGTTTACTGTACTGTTCAAAACGTGTTAAGTATGACTAAAGTTTTGTTTAAATAAATTGTAATTTGTTCAACACATATATGTATTGTTACAGAGAACATAATATGACTATATTTCACAACAATGGCCTATAATCATAGTCATAAATAAAGTATATGCTACGAGTTTTAAAGTAATTTTTTCTGTTTACTATAGACAAGTAAAAATATTTTTTAAAGGTAAAAGACGGTTTTAAATTTAAAACCAGCTAAAGTTGTTTTTAATGGACTTAGAACCGATTTTATCAAAACATTGCTACGACATAAGCTTCCATTTAAAGTTTTTTTTTTTTTTTTTTTGTTGAAATTAATTCTTTTTACTTTTCCCTATGAAAATTTTCATAATTTACTTTATGTAACTTCAGGTTTTTTTTAACTTCTCAAATCAACAAATTATACATTTTACATTTGTTTTTTATTTTCAACAAAAAACTAAGCAGCTGATCAGAGATGGATAATCTATTTAATAGTATTTTGTTACATATTGAGTGCAAATATTTGATTTATTTGGGTGTCACCCACTTAAAACCGGTTCAATTTAAAGTATAGTTTTTGACTAAAGTATCAAGAAAGTTAATAAAATGTTTTAAAATTAAAGTCGTTTCTAGAGGTACATTTAGCCGTTTGTAAATGTAGATGTGTAAATTTAGATGTGTCAGCTGATCATTTTTGTTATACGAAGTGCTATACAAATGCTTAGCCGACTGAAATGTCACTTAGTCGTAACGTTTCAACCTGCTGAAAAAAGAATTTTAATATGAGGTTACGTGACACATGTAGCCAGTAATGGTAAATATTATCATAAATTGAGTTAAGTTCAAAATCCCTTTTCAAGTACTTATTTGTCCTTTTTTACTTAAACTTTTTAGTTGTTAAATTTTATCACACAAAATATAATTTTAAATAAATTTTGTAGTTTTCTTTTCTAAATTAAGTATTTTATACATGTAATGTATTGCAAAATTGTTAGGCTGAGTATAACTTATGCATTTTTTATATTTTTAATTATTTTAATACATCATATTTAGTACCATTGAAAAATTTACGTACTTTTTGCATAAAATTGCAGTGTGGCCATCATTGGTTTGAACATCTGTGTCATTTACTGATACACAGAAATATAAATAAGAGAATGAGTGACGAATCCCTAGAAGAAAAGGATGATTTGGAAGCAGATTTCTATGGAAATAGAATACCCAGGTAACACAAGTAATGTTATTAAATTAAAAAAAAAAAATTATTGCAGAAGAATTGTGCAAGAAGAGATGGTCATGCCATAGTTTTATTTATGTTTTTTTTTTTTTGCTTATGTCAAAAACACATGACACGTTTTTACACATTCTATAAGCACAACTTCATTTACATTTACTGTACAGCTACAGCTACATTTACTTTACATTTACGATTTCGACGGTCGGCTACATGTACCTTAAAAGAAACCAACTTTAGTGTTTAACTATGATTATGGGCCAATGTTTTTAGCTGCAATTATTTTGGGAATCTTGTATAATATTATTTATTAAATTAGGCTAATATTTTTTAACATTTTTAAATAAAAATAAAATTTATTTGTTTGTTGAAAAAACATATTTCTATACGTATTTCTTGGATTGGTTAAGCCAGCTCATCAGTTTACATTCATCCAAATTTTTAGAAACATTTTTCTTAAGTATAAAAACTTCAAAAAAATTGGGAGTTATTTTAGAAGCCAATACAAGAATGTTAAGGCTTTAACAAAGATTATCACCAAAGAGAACATGTTTTTATTTCTTCTTACATTCCCTTCTTTGTTTTCAGAATAAAATTGATATTGGGTGAACATAACAAAAATTTGACATTAATAATAAATTTGCAGTATAGTACTATTCCATTATTTTTTAGGTTTTAGGGAAATCTCCTTGTCCATTGTAGTCAACAGATAGTATCCATAGGAGTTGGATTGTAGGAGAACTCAAGCGAGGCCTTATTAAGGGATTCTGTTTGTATTATGGCGATTTGGTATCTAAAACGAAAATATTCGGTTTCCTTTTTTGCCATCATAATTTAGGCATTTGTTAATGAAAATTATAGTCTCCTAAAGAAGGCTTTTGTAAAACTGCAAATGTCTTGCGAAAGACACTTCCAGTAATTATCTGACATTAGGGAAGTTGAGGCTTTGTATTATGATTTTATGTATGATGTTAAAAAAAGATATTGCTTATAATCTACTTTAATCGTACTTGATTCCTTCAAATATAAATATATCATGATATCCTCAAAATAAAAATGGTTGCTGAATGTTTGCTGTGTTTTTTTTTTAAATTTTGTTTTGTTATTGTCTTTTTGTCTCATTGATTCAATGGAGTTCTCATTTAATCAATTTGGCTTTTGATATAAGACTTTCAACTTTTTAAAAAAAAATTTAGGTTAAAATCCACTGATGAATATAATCAAGCACGAGTAAAGTAGATTAAAATCAAAAAGATTTCGAATAATAAATTTTCATATTGATATTGCTTATATTTTGAATACTTGAATGGGTCTAAATATACAAATTTCAATATGGCTTCTTTTAAGTCGTTTAAGCTAATGAAATGAGAATTCTATGAAACTATTTTGTTTAGCCTCTTTATGTAAAATTATGTATGTATGTATGCAGTTACGTGTGTTTTCTGTGCCCACACCAAATATGTACATTGATTCTTATCCCTCGGTTTATTACCAAATTGAAAATACGCAGTTTAGTAGTGCATAAAAATCAGTTGCAGAATTTTTAAGTTGTAACTTACATGTTCTGGGTTACCAATCGTTATTTTAACTGTATTTATTTTAAATTGTTCTTTTTTTTTGTTAAACAAGATTGAACGAATGTGTGGAGGCTTTAAAAAAATGTTGTGATTCTTAAGCACAATGAGAGCTTTTTTGATCGTTGTGTCTTTCTTGGCCAATAAAAGCATTAAGACCAAAGCAAAGCGTTACGTTTTTTGTTTCTTTGTTCTGGCTTGCAGTGATAGAAGTATATGTTTTTAAATTATTTGCATTTTTTGTTTGCCATATGGTGCTTTTACTCTACCTGTGTCGTTTCGGACACGTTTTATATAAGTTCTAACCTTAATTGAACATTTAAACCATAAGAAGATTGATCAGCCAGCAAGTGGAATTGGATGTACGTAAATTATTCATATAAAAAATTTAAAAGAAAACAACAACAAAATAGAAAATAAAATAAATTTTAAGCCCACTTAGAGCAGACAAAATGTGATTCAATTTTATGCAGAAAAACCTTGCTTACTAAAAGACTATTTTGTATCAATTGTGAAAATCTAATTTAAAGATTATAAAAAATGTATGAGAACGAAGAAACGTATGTTTCAAAATGCTTTAAGAGTGTTATCAACTTAAAACTACATATGTGTTTTCTACAAATTACTTAACAATATTAGTCTGCAATATATTTTTTTGACAACGTTTTGAAAACTCTTAAGTTATCTCTGTAGACACAATCACGTTTTGCTCTTTCTTACATTCTTTATAGCTCTAAACTTAATTACTGCTTCAATAAACATTACCGGCTTTAATTCTCCAGAATCGTTCATTTTGTATGTTTGTGCCCTCAGAACGCAGTCATTTCTGAACCAATCTTCAAAATTTTTTTATTTTAAAGATTATGCATACAGATGGGTCCCGTTATAAAAACCGTCCTTAGAGTTAAAAAATAAAGGGTGCGCCCACACAACATAATTGTGTTTTACTTTAAAATTTAAAATAACTGCTTATTGAGATAAATCAAAAATAGTACAAAAATAAATCTAAAAATTAAAGGGTGTCCCCATAGGTGACGCAAATTGACCTATAAAGTGGTATCTTGTAAACCATTAGACAAAGGCTTAAAAATTAAATAGAATTCAAATTACTATGACCGTTACAATATGAAGTATAAATATTCATTTGAATTGAAGGGTGTTCAAATATTTCATTCAATTTGATGTATGTTGCCACACTTTGAACAGTTGTTCACATATGGCTTAAATGTATAAAGAATCTGTATTGATAAGTCCGCCACAACAACAAGTATATATGATATTTACAGCTAAGTAAACGCAACAGTTTTTCTCCTCGCCAATTCAGACACAAACGTCCTTGAATAACGCATAAGAATTTTAACAAACTCTTAAATACTGTTGCAAAAAATAAAAGAACTCACTTGAAAATTTAAAACTTCAGCCACGAGCACTTAATGATATGCATAAAAGCACTTAAGTCTTCAAATAAGTTTGAAATATTCTAATAAAAACAGCAACAAAAATTTAAATATAGTTTCAGCAAAGTATGAGGAATATGTTAAAAAACTTACACTTTGTTTATATTTGAATAATTGCAGTCTTTAAACTGGCAATTAAGAATTTATCTGATTAGGTTGAAATATAGCCCAAGGTTAAATACAATACATAATTCTGAAATTCTTGAAATTTGGATAACAAAACAAAAAATAATGGCAAAGAATACAATTTAAATTTAATAAAACTTCATTAAGATTTATAAAACTGCAGAAACTTAAGTTAGTAAGTTTTTATCTTAAATAACTACTTTAAATAAAATAACTATAGTTTGCTATACAAATTATTAATTTCTATAATTTTCTAGTATTTTACATTCTCTTTATTATAATAATTTTGAATATATATTTAATAACTGCACAGAGAGATGGTGACTTTTTAGGAGAGAGAACAGTAATACACAACATTTTCACTCATTATTCTACCTTATATTAATATTCCACATAAAATTTTTGTGAAGCTAATTAAAATATTTTTAATTTACTATCGTTATGATGTACTTACCTAACAGAAGGAATGCATAGTATTTACTTAAAATGTTCATATTCGCTATAAAAATTTATAATGTTGAGGGGCTATAAAAATAGTGTAATAAACATTTTACAAAAATAATGCAGACATATAAAATTTTATATACTTCCCTTGACAGTGACAAGATAAGTATGAATGTGATGTTATATTGTATTTAATATATGATTAAAACTTTATACGAGGTTTCTTCCGTTGATTTGACAGACTATTAAAAAAAAGTTTGGGGTTCTGAGGATCTATGACACTACTATATGGATACTCTATGGTGATTCGAATAGATGAATTTAACCAAGGGTCAAGAGTTGCTAATGAGTAAACTGGCAAGTTGTATTATGTTCAACCAAGGTAAAATGGTGAATGTTATTAGTTATTTATTGTTTCATTTGCCAGTTTAAAGCAAATGCAGACACTTGCGGGGGACTTTGGCTAGCAATGAGAAATTGATAACGAGATATTAATAGTAATTGCCTGTTGGGTGATTCGAGTTTTTGCTATGAGAAAGAAGGCAATTACATTGATTGAACTCCTTTATTACCGCTGACAAATATAATGATTGGGAATTAGTCCCACAGATACTGCGGTCGTTATGGTGTCCCCTCACATACCTTTTATTGGTTACAAGAACAAAAGGAAAGCTTTATATAAAATGAACATTCCATATTTAATCACAAATAAAAGAGGTATGAAATTGTCATTATAACAATCTTTATAGAGATTCATTGCTGCATTTAAATTTTATGTTTATACTACAATCTTGAATTAAATACTTGATATAAAAAGTCGCAGTCAGAGATATATATGTACGTTAAGCAAAATATAGATAATAACCAGGATCAGCACACTTACTGAAATCCATATCTATACATAAAAAAAAATTTAATGGGTTCATTTCTGTACATGAAATATTTTTAGTATGTTTTGATGTTGGTGTGTTAGTAACCGATATGGAATACAAAACACCTATTTTTGGAATTTTTCCTGCCTGTTATTAAATAAAATTTTAATAAATTCATTATTTATTATAATTATGTATGTCACTCATTAAAAACAAGCACACACTAGAAAGTGTAACAAAAATGGGACTTGTGTTATGATTAAGTCAGGGTAGGTACATTTTATAAAAGTCATTTGTTTTTAATAGGCTTAATTTATATTAAGGAGCGATTGCAAATCAATCGAATAACTTCTGCATATATATTGTTTTTGTAGCGATGACAAGTCATGTACAAAAAATAAAGAAGTTTAAAGTTTGTACTTTTTACATATTTGAGTTAGCAAGTTTTTTATTTTGTTTTATTTTGTGCTATTGCAACCAATATACAAGTAGAAGTTAATTAAAAAAAATACTTTATTATTTACATTCATACATAACCGTCGGCTTAAGCTTCTCACGATTTACTAAAAAAGTTACTCGTATGCATTACATATTAAATTTTTTATGGAACACTAATTGATATCCAAGTGGGCGCCTTCTTTTATCGATACGATTTTGTATTTTATGTTTAATTGAAGAAAAGAAGAAGAAATAAAATTTTTAATTAAGTCTCAGAGATATTTTTCACGGCTGTTTTCACAGTTTTTTCTTGTTATTTATGTATAGTTATAGTAGTAAGCACGTTGACTACGAATCTGGTTGGCTACGATTTAACTAGAGAGCTGCACAAAATGTTTTAAAAGTTCTATGTTCTAGTGTACACTACTTCCAAACACAGAATTTCAGTGTAAATATAAATATCAAAACAAGCATAACAAAACATGGCTCTCACTAGAACAAAACAAACACCATTCGAAAAGTTTCTCTTTACAGCTTTGTTAGTGCTTGTGTTTTAAAACAGATTAGAACATCAAAACAAAAGGCGACAATGAAGTAAAAAAACTGTAAATCATAGTAGAAACATCGAGTGCACTAGACATATACAAAGCATGCTCACGAAAATAAAGTAGTGTTGTTAAATAATGCGATTTAAGGCTGTTGAAAGAAAATACATTAATACAATATAGAAATGATATGCAAACATACAAATATGTTTTTTTTATTACAGGCTACTTTACTGTTATATTTTTAATATGAAACTTCGGATAGAAAATTAATTTTTAAAAAATATCTTTATAAAAGGATAGATACTGAACCACGTGTTATTAATTTTAATTCCTTACTATCAATTGCTGAACCCTTTATAAAATTTTTTGTATAGAATTTATAAAAAAATATATTATATATATATATTATATTAAGTACGATCGAATACTCGTACAAGCAATTTTTTTTTATTATTGTTAAGTTTTATTACTATTCGTTTTTCTGAAAACCCCGAAATGTAAAAGACAATTTTACTATTATACTTTTAATATAAAAATTCAATTAACATTTTAAATAAAACAGATATTATAATGTTTTTTTCTCCATTTTTATGCGTTTTCAAATGTTTTGAATGTTCTACTTCAGTTTTGATATTCTATTTCATTTTTGTTCTAGTTCTGTTATGTTTTACTTCAATGTTGTTTTAAAACACTTTTGTTCTTTAAAGTCTATTTTGGTGGCAAAGCAAAACATTTGTGTTTGGAAGTATGTGTTTGACAATGAGAGTGTTCTATACACACACTATTTGAAATTTACCTGATTGCTTATAAGACATTTTTCTTATGCTTGTGCAGCCCTTTAGATTCAACCCCTGCAGAAACAAAAAATAAAAATGTTTTTTTTTCTGTTTAATGGTATAAATACTTATTTAAAATTAACATGCAGCATTCAGCCTCCTTCGTCGGTACTTCTCCATAGCATATTCGTAGGCAAGGTAAATATGGCTATACCTTTCTACTTTCACCCCCGTCGTATCTCTTATCTATCCGTTTCCTAAAAGTATGTAGCACGGTTACAAAAATAACTTAATAGGAATTATTGCCTGAAGTGCTTCTTCTCATTAAAAAATTATTCATGCGTTACCGTTTTTAGATTTTTTTTCAGTTTCTACAAATTAAAATTTTTTTTGATGCATTCGCTACCGATCGAAATTTCAATAGAATTTATATGTAAATTTTGATCGATATCGAATACCGCAATTTGCCCCCTGGTACCTTAAGTATCAATTCCAACTGCCGAAAAAAGTTTATGGCTGAGATTTCTACAATTTTTTACATTTATTTATTTATTTATTATGGATCATATTATTATATATGATTTATAACAGATATAAGAGACACTTACAATAACAGTCGTGTTCCCTTTCAATGCGTAAAGACTTAGAGAACTGTTCGCACTAATTCGGTCTTGCAATAACTACTTAAAAAGAACAGTCTATTAGGTTTATTTCGCTCAATTCTGGTGGTGACTTTTCATAAAAAATCAAAAGTTTATGAAAATGAAAGCGCCCTAATTTAGTCCCAGATAAAGTAAGATTAGAATAAAAAGCTTATTAATAGTTTTGCTTTTAAAATTGGGGCGTATGCAAAGTTGTGAAACAGAGCTTCAACTCTAAAAATTATCCCATAATAGCTGTGCTGCTGCATTGTTAATACTTATCGATGGCGTTTAAAAAT
Source organism: Gymnosoma rotundatum (assembly GCA_916610165.2). Classification (NCBI taxonomy): domain Eukaryota; kingdom Metazoa; phylum Arthropoda; class Insecta; order Diptera; family Tachinidae; genus Gymnosoma; species Gymnosoma rotundatum. The sequence continues at coordinate 118,494,049 of OU744337.1, read as the reverse complement.
GCTATACTTCCATTGTCAATGTTTTATACTGCGTCATTATAAATTACGATACTTTGTGCGAATACAAAGCAATTGACGTTGTCGTAGTTAGACTATTAACTGTGTATAACATTCTTGTCGTTTTCGAAAATTACGGGCATGTGAACTTTACACTAAACATTGGCAGCCAAAAAAAAAAAATTTTTTTTTTTTTGATATACATATGTTTGACTAAAACATATTAATTACATAACAAATCACAGCTCTACTTGTCAAACCTCAAGCATTAATTGCCTTTATAACTAAAACTAAAAATAATTTTAGTTACGGAAAGGAAAGGAAAATATGGCAATTTTGAATGTTACCCGATCAGGGCTTTTACGTCCGAGCCGTGAAATGAATATTTCGTGGTATGTACATTTTTACAAAAGTACGTTTTTGATACTTTTGAATATATCATTCTCATCCAAAAGATTACTTGGCATAACGATTACTTTTCTTATAAAATAAGCATATTATATATTTGCAAGAATATAAATTTATAGCTGTACACATACATTTTGTTAAAAAATTTTATTGGCAATTTCCCCACAAACTTTCTAACTGACAAATTACTGCTTATTTTTATGCTCCTAAAATTGAATACGTGACCTCACGGCTGCTTTAAACAATACCAGCACAAAAGTAAAGTGATGAAGATGTTTTTTCTCATGTATTTTTTACAAGAAGAAACTACATATGAATCTTGAACAAAGAACTTCTTCAAACAATCGTCTAAAAAGTATGAATTATGATTTGTTATGATACAAACGGAAATATTTCGTTGAATTATTTTTTATATCTTAAAAAAAATATTTTATTACATTTCTTTCTTTTAAAGACGTCACTTTGGAAATGATACTTCCAAGAAAAGTTTATATGTGAAAATAATTTTTATATGTATAAACATAAAAAAACAACACATGTGCAAAATATGATATTTAAACAAATATTTGTATTGAGTATAAAAACGAGTATAGGAATTATTGGCAAATCTCCACAACGTAAGAAAACAAAAAATAAAAATAAAAAAAATTTAATAAAGAAAATTGTTGATTGACAATTACGTGATTCATGGCTGCCCAAATCTAGACACATATTGTAGGAATAATAAAAATCAATGAAAAAAAACGCTTTATAAATTAAACGAAATTTCCAAGAAGTATTACTTTTAAAAAAAAATTTTCTTAAAATTCGTAAAAAGTATATATGTATGTACATTTAAAACTTTAAAGTAAATTTTGCTGGTTTAAAAAATATATAATTATAATTATGCAAGATTATTGGCATTTATTTAAACAAAAAACTGTGTATTTATTTAAATTTAATAGATTTTTAATGCAACACTTTGTATCATCTATAGTCTACTTTTTTACTCTCTTGTATTAATGAATTTTAAAACAACATTATTAATAATAATATTGTTCTATATTTTTCATGTTCGCCATGCGTTTACTTATGTAAAAACTTTTTAATATTTCCATACTTTATTTAATGTTTAATTAAAATACACTTAATACCACCACCAGGGATAGCCCACCAAAAAAAGATTTGATCATACAACTACTGTTAAAAATTTTACACATTTAAAATGTTAGAGTGAACCAATAAATGTGTTGCTTAATAGTGCTGCCATATTATTATACAGAAATGAGAAAATAAAGTCATACAAAAACAATTCTTGAAGCTGTAGAATTCTTTCTGAATGCCGTTTAACAGTTTCAGAGTGAAAGACCTCAAATACTACTGCATCAAAAAAAAAAAAAAATCCTTTAAAAAATTAGGCGGCATTGATATGTTGTCCCATTTTTCAGGTACATCTATATTCATCTACTTTATTGTAATTGAGAGACGGCATCACTACAGAGAAATAAGTTGCTTCCTTATTGTCATTAATACGAATCTCCATTGCGGTATATTCAAGTTAATTTATCATGGTCTAAGTTGATAGTTTTTTCCGGACTTTTGTTTTATACTTAAAAGAAACGTAACAGACCTTTTTATATTACCTGAATCTAGAGGTTTTAACACTCATTAAATAGAAACGGCATTATGACCGTATTAAGCAAATGGGATATATTATCAATTTCTAAATATTGGATATGATGACATTGAGTCACCTGTTTTAAGCCATTTAGAGGGCAGAAAGTACTGTTTTAAAATGTTACCTTTAAAATTCTTTGTTTTTTAACAGTCTTCATTATGCTTCCAATTCAGGCAATTTTTTTTAGTGCTGTGTCATAAATTTTCATACACTTACAATTAAATGTAGTAAGTATATACATACAATACATAAAAGCAATTTTGTTAAGAGTCATTCGGCCAGTTCAATATGTTATGTGATGTTGTTTGCCGTTGCACCTGATGAAACGTCTATGTAGAGAATGATATTCCTGCAAATAACCAGAATTTTATGCCGTTTAATTGAGTTAAAAGTATATAAAAGGATAATAATATCCGAAAAAAAATATTTTGTTTTAATGCACAACAAAGTATGCAGGTATTATTTAATAGTGGTTAATTAATACAATTTAGTAAAGAAAATTTCACAAAAAAAGTTGACACAAAAATTTTGGTGGAAATTGTAAACTATAAATCGCATTCAGATAAAAAGGCGATAAATATTTTGTTAAAAATGTTTTTTGGTAAAAAAAAACATTTTTTACAGGGTGTCCGCCAGGAATTTATAATATTTGTCTTGCCGCCATTTTGGCAAACATTAGTCTTGACAGTTTATATTTGGCAGTCGTGAAGTAGATACGAGTCAAATTTATTATAGAAAAATATTTGATAAACCAACGTTTTTTAATCTTTAAAACATTTTACCAAAGTTAAACATCGATTACTGTTACGATGATGATAGTACGTGAAATTTTTGGGAGAAACTGCATGTCAACAAAACGCAATATTTATCGTGTAGTGAATGATTTCGAAGATATCTGTAGCTGATAGGCTTAAGCAAGGACCAGAACATGAAATAGACGCCGTGCTCAGGAGCTTGGTCTTCAAAGAAAAACTTTGTACAAGCATTTCCATATGTTTCCATTTATGATCTAGTTTACATAAAAGCTTTTTCCACAATACCATTTATGCCGTCGTAAATCATAATTAGTGACAAGGCACATTCTCGATTCATTCTCGGCACAGTCGATTCTGGGCAATGGAAAACCCCCAAAATATTCAACAGTCACCTTTACATGCATTAAAAGTGACATTCTAGTGTGTAATTTGGTCAGGTGAAATCATTGGACATTACTTTTTTAAAAATGATAACGGCGTAACGGTAGTTGTGAATGGGAGCGATATGATTAAAAATTTTTTAACGCGACAACTGCATGCGTTGGGCCTGATTATCATGTGTAACATATGTACATATTTATGTATATAAATTGTTTCCTTTTTTTATTAACTTAGCATACTTATTTTGAAAAGGTCCCCTTGATAATAAATCTTTTGCATTTATTTAACATTTATTGCAAATTGAACGTCTGTGTGTAAGTATATATTTTACCTTGAACGCTTGTAGCAGTTGATCAAAAAATTAGATTTGATCAAATATCTGGCTTAACACAAGTTTTGAATAATATATTGATATAAAAACTATAACTATTTTAAGTGGCCTTCTTATCAAATAACTTTCTTCACATTAATAAGTTCCATAAGTTTTTCATGGTTGTCAGAGCTAAAAAAAATATTAAGTTATTTGTATGTAAAATTAGCTTCTAACAAAATTTATTTATTGATTTATCTATTATATTAAAGTAAAATGTCACGATTTCGAATTGAATGTAACATATTTTCAAATAACACAATCTTATCGACTTGAATACATAATTATACGCCGTTAAATAAAAAGCGTATTTAATCACACATTAGCATTTATTCAAATAACGGAATCAAGAAGGTTAATTGGGCACGACGATATATTTGACAAATTTAATAGCAAGTGACTGACTGGCTACTGAAAAAAAGTTAAAAACTGAAAAGCAATTGATTTTAAAAGGCCTTGTCGTACTGTTTTTTTTTTTATTGTTTTTGTTAACGAATTTACGTATTATGTAAGAATGATTAATTGCTTGAGAGAATTACTTATCAATAAATCTAAATTTTGAGACAATAAATTATAAAAATATTTAAAAAGTTTATTTAGACAGAAAATAGATTAATTATGCTCAATTATAAAAACAAAAGTTTTGAATTTTAATAGTGCGATTTCCGTTTAAATGCAAAAAGTATATTGAATTTAATATTGATTTCTAAATTGTCTGAGAACTTCGTTTGTACACATAGTAAACACATGGTTGAGGTTAACATCTGTATGAAATGTATTGGAATCAAATAAAATTTCAATTTCGTAAAAATTCGAGTTAGAGCCTTTCTACATGAGACCAGCGATATATTTCCTGCTATTAAAAACTCTAAAATTAATAACTCGAAATCCTTGATTAAATACAACAAACCGCATTCTCCCTTTTTTATAGTAACAGTTATTTTAGATAGGGAAAAGTGCGGAATGTGGCTAGAAGAGGCTGAAACTGCAATATTATATGTTATGTATAGAACTAGGGCTTGACAGACACATCTTAAATGTAGATGCCATATGGCATATTAGTTTTGGGCAGTCGACAGGCTGAAATCCCTGCTGTTGTGAGTACTCAGTGAGAGTAAGACGATTTCCACTGTTTAAATATGCACGGGCGAACGTCACCAAGTATTGAGCAATAGGTATTTTAAAAAATTCAGTACTGTACAACCATTTCATACATATTTGGGAACTCTGAATTCAGAAGCTCCCCAACACCTGTCTCATTATTCATAATACAGTCGATTAATATAGGGTGTCCGCCGGGGACGTCTACTACTTTGTTTTGCCGTCATTTTAGCGAACATTAGTCTTGACAGTTCATGTTTGGCAGTCGTGAAGTAGACACTTACAAATCTATAGTAGAAAAATATTCGATAAAGCAACGTGATTTAATCGTTAAAACATTTTATCAAATTCAATCACTATTTGTCGTTTAGTGAATCCGTTTAAAGAAAGAGGGTCTGCAGGTGATAGGGCCAAGCATGGACAACAACGTACGGCAAGATCGGCTGAAGCATTACTGCTGCTCAATAAAGTTTTCAAAACAATCCTCGAACCTCAATTCGACGCCATACTCAGAAGGTTGGTCTTCAAAGAAGATCTTTGTCCATAATTTTGCACAAGGATTTGCTTTTGTTTCCATTTATAGGATAATATGCCAATAGGATAATACAGCTCGCCCATGACAACCCCAATCTTTCATTAAAAGATTATAATGAGTGACTAGGCACATTTCCATTTGGATGGATATGTGAATAAACAAAATATTCTCTTCTGGGCAATGGAAAACCCTCAAGTTATATATCAATCACCTTTGCATCTATTAGAAGTGACAGTCTGGTGTTTGGTCAGGAGGAATCATTGTACTTTACTTATTTAAAAATGAAAACGGCGTAACGGTAACTGTGAATGGGAAGTGATATCGTGACATGATTGAAAGCTTTTTACGCCACGACTGCATACCTTGTGCTTGTTTAGATGTGGTATCAACGTCTGGTGCCATATCTAATACAGCCAGGATTACAATGTAAATGCAGCGAGATCTCCTTCCACAACAAGTTATTTTAAGAAATGGTGATGTTGTTTAAACTCCACGGTCTGTGGGGATATCTAAAAAACAAGGCAAACAAGCTAAAAACGCTCGAGAAACTCAAGTAAAATATTCGTGATAAAATTAATGAAATTCCCTGTGAAATGTGTGAGAATGTAATGAAAAAAGTGCACAAAAAGTCATGCATTTGTGAGGCTAAGAGAGGCGGATATTTATCCGATACTTATTGGATACATAAATGCCGACATTAGATAAAACAGTTATCAGTATACATTCATTTTCTTCCATTTAATCAAAAATTATAAACAAACAAAGTAGTAAACCTTCGCGGCGGACAACCTGTAGATCCCTTAAAAAATAAGTTGGGTTTATTTCATCGCACACAATATATTGAACGATATTTTCTTCTAAACTTCTGATAAGAATAAGATGAAAAGCATAGTTTTCCAAAAATAATATTTTACATAGAAGCTGTTCTCCCTCAAACAGAATTACGAAATAATAATTTCTACTTGAAACGCTATTTCGATACACTTTATAAAAATACCATTCATTACATTCACAGCGTACAATAAATCATTGCGAAGTTTATTGTTGAGTTTTTAGTGAAATTTAAAAAATGTGTATTTTTATTTCTTTTTTATTTTAACACTTTATAAAAAAAGTTTTACTTGAGAATTTGCTTATTATTTATACTTAAAAATATTTTGCTAACTTTAGTGAATTGTATTGTTCATTTCCTACTTTCAGTTACTTTTAAAATTAATCTTTTCATTTCACAAAAAACGTCGCGTGGCGTTTTATTCAATGTGGAAAAAAGTTGAAGAGGAAAACATTATAAATTATTTACGCTTAATGCTGTACAATTATTTACTTAACCATAAAGTTTTCATGAAATAATTTTTTATAGATATTTTCAATAAATCTTTTGAGTAAATTTAAATACTATTATTGATTAATATGTGCGTTTGAGTACCTTTATTGAGTACAAACATACACAAGTTGAAGGAAAGCTATTAATTTAAATTTAACTTTTAAAATATATTCATGCGGTGGAACAACTTTAATAAAGCAATAAAAGTTAGAGGCCAGAGAAATACTTATTTTTAAAAAATTTTAAAAAATTATTTTTTTATTATATCCTCGTGTTAATTTTCATGCAAAACTAAAAAAATGCTTAGAATTTGGTAAATATATTTTGAATAAAAATGAAGAAAAAGAGAAACCCTTTGATCGAAAAATATAACCTTAATATTTTTTTTTTTTTATGTTTTTAACCGACTTCAGAAAAAGAAGGAGGTTAACAGTTCGTCTAAATTTTGATTTTTTGTAATGTTTGTGTCTAAACCGATTTTGAAAATTCTTTGTAATTAAGTAGATTATGCTTACAGATTGGTCCCGTTTTAAGCAGTTCATAATCTTAAAAAATAAAGGGTGTCCGCAATGCAACATACATATATATGTTTTACAAGTACTATGAGCTGTAAAGGGCACTTGTTTAAAATTAATAAGTAACTCTAATCAAAATAGCAGAAAAAAGGAGCTTCTACTTTAGTGCTAGTTCAATCTTAGTTCAGGGTAAGTTTAACATTAAAACATGCAGGCTCCTTCGTCGGTACTTCTTCATATTCACATATTCGTGAATTTATTAATAAAATTCATCTATACCTTTCCAAAAAAATGTAGCACGGTTACAAAACTAAGTAGGTATTCATGCATGAAATGCTACTACTTAAAAAAAATATATAGGGGTGACAGAGAATTAATTAAAAAAAAAAAAAAAAAAAAAATTTTGTACTGCATATATATAATTTTACATTAAAATGATATCGGCTCTTATTGGGTCACGCATTTTTAAAAATTTTTAGTATTTCCTTAAAGAAAGCTTTAAAATAATACCCATATTGATATTTTAAAAAACTTGAACATTACAGATCCCCATAATACGGAAAATATACGTGAGCGCCAATTTTTTCATTTATTTATTAATTCTCTATCGCCCCATACATTTATTTTTTTGATTGGCGTTCCTTTCCTTTTCCAAATGACATGGAAAACTTACAGTTAGGGGTGGTGTTTTGCCTGCTGCCGACATGGACCGATCATTCTGATTTCCAATAGCACCTCTTTCGACACTACATCTGATCGATTGACATATATATATTTTTTTTATTTCAGCGCTAATACAGGCAGACAGACGGACATCGCTCAATCGACCTCGCTATGCATAAGAAGTCAGAATATATATACTTTATGGGATCGGAAATGGATATTGTGGAAATTACACACGGAATGACAAACTTAGTTATACCCTTTTTCCACTTTTTATGGTGAAGGGTATAATAAGAAAAGGTAACTAAGCCTGTTACAGCCTGCTGTAAAGACAAACTAAAGATAATTGAATCATCGCACTTACTAAAAATGGAATACGTCGATAATTAGTTTGACGGCGTTTTTTTTTACTAAATAGATTTTAACAGAATTATCATATAAAGCGCTACCAAAATTCATTAAGGATTTTCCATAAAAAATGTTTATTTCAATTAATTATTTTTGAGTTTGGAATGTAATTAACGCACATGATGAAAGAATGACTTTAATTTATCATTTGTGATGGTGGTGTGAAGAACACTGCTGTTTGTGTGTGAAGAAAATAATTTGTCATTTTTCTGTACTATTTATTATAGTTTCTTTTACTTTCTATAAGGATAACTCAAGTATTCCTTCCATTGGCAGATGAACACTTTGCAATTAAAATGAACTTTTTCTTATATTTTTCTACCAAAACTAATGATAATTTTATGTTTTAGAAAGAACGTTAAAAAAATTACTATTTTGAAAGGTGAATATAAAAATTCAAACGCAGTGACAATTTCAGTAGAAGCAATGCTTCATCAGCCTCGTGCAGGCTGATGTTCCATTAATGGAGGCATCTAAGGTGATACTGAATATAGTTTATCAAAAGCATCATCCAGTGTTACCAGGGAATTGTCCTTTTTGTCATTTGTTAGCTCTTTGCTACTTGATTGTTAGAGTTTTATTTTTTTATTGCTAATTTTAAGGGTTGATAAACTTGATTTGTATATTTGTTCCATATTTCATTTTCTTGTACGGTTGCTGTTATCCGATTAGTTTAGCAGCTGTTGCATTTTTAGTTATTCTATATTTTTCAAATGTTTAATAATGGTTTCGTTAAGCGAAACACAATATTATACAACCCGATGATTAGCTCACTTTGATACTTTTGTTAGTTAGTTTATGCCTTTTTATTTTATATTATCCCTTTTTTTCTACCTATTCTGCTTACAATGAATTTGTGTCCCACTGAATACAAGCACTTATTACACTATGAAACAATAGGTAGTAAACAATCAAAAAAACAAAAAAAAAAACAAAAAAAAAACAAAAAAAAAACAAATGTAAGGAATGATTGCATGTTCTTTCCATACTGGTTCATGTTTACAAAAGCATTAATTGTAAAATTGTTGAATGAATTGAATGTTGCTCTATGTATGAATTCATTTCTCTATCGAATTTAGAATGGTCAAATAAATCAATGCCATCAATATCGCATTTATCACTATGAAAGCAGAAAAAATAATAAAAAAAATTACAAATAATAACATAAATCGAAAATGAAAATTCTTTTACTGTAACTTTTATTTAAAAAAATTGATACATTTTTGTAAAATTATCAAATTAAGTAAAATCTTATTTAAAGTAACATTATTATAGACATAGATATAATAAAACGCTTTTAGACTTAATCAGGGCAGTAACAAACAATTTCTTATTACATTCAGTCTACATATATAAAGCACAAAATTGTGTTCGTCTGTTTGGAGGAATGATATATATATATGTATATAATGGTATATAATTTATAATTTAACTTTTAATAATTTTTCCAAAAGCAAATCAGAAGCGACTTAGATTCATTACTAACAAGTATGGAACAATGACGCTATTGTCTTTCCTTAACTCTCTTCTTCGGAAACAGACATTTAGATTTGTTTGAAAATTCTAAGTTGTAGATAAAAAAACTCTACCTTAAACTACATTAATAATACAAAGAAATACATATATCGGAGTTGTTTTTGATAAGTTTTTAACAACTAATGGCATATTATTCAATCTTGTGCTGAAGCACTAAAATGGGGCAGAGCCCTTTACCCACTTTTAAAAAAGAATTCCAAATAATAACAAAAACAAACTTATATTATACAATAATGGAATATGGCTACCAGGTATGGTCTACCAGATACGCAAAAACACACTTAAAAACCTCCATTCATCTAATATAAAAATCTTAACTCCGTTTGTAATATACCTAGAAGATACTTCACTGTTCTATTAAATAAAAATTCAAACCAAGAAATGTTTAACTGCCAGTCCTACGATGTCTCAGCCGTTCGTTCGTTCGCATAATTACATTTAAAACAAAGAGAATTTTTTTGAATAATACGACATTTACACTATGCAATTTTCCATAAAACTAGCATGAAATTTTTGTTGAAGCAGAAGAAGTAAGCAATATGGTATTGCTTGAGTTTTGAGAGTTGTTATTGGTACAGATGTTTTCTTTTAGATAACGCATAACGTTGTTACTTAAATAGAAAATTGAGAAAAAAAATGCCTCAAAAAATTTTATAGTGTAAATGAGGACTAAATTAATAAAATAAATAAAAAGTCCAAATTATCAAAAAAAAAAAAAATTATACTATACAAAACGTGTATTCGAACGATAAGGACATACGGCTGTCAGGAATGTTCTAGATAAAAATCTCAAAGCCGTTTTCAATCTACCTTTGTTCTATTACATACAAATTCAAACCAAGAAATGTTTAAATCTAAATTAACTACAAGATTTGAAGTCAGAAGCAGGTCTTTCGATATCGATACATTAAGAAATTTGTAAAACTGGTTTCTATTTTAGCAATTTTGGTAAAGAAGATACATGTAACAGAAAACACAAATAAATTCTTAAATCATTAAGAAGTTTTTCCGTATCTTTTCCTTAAAATAGACACTAATGTAAATACCGTACACGAGGGCTGCTCTATATATTTCTGGCCTAATAGTGAAAATGCGAATATTTATAATCAAAAATGGTTTTATTGTTTTTCAAAGTATTCTCCAGCATGATTTATACACTTTTGCATGCGCTCAAACCAGTTGTCGAAGCGTTTTTTCCACTCCGGTTGAGACACCACTAAAACATGGTTTTTGAACACTTTAACAGCTTCTTCTGGCGACGAAAATCGTTGACCACGCATTTTTTTCTTGATGTGCGGAGTCAGGGCTGTACGGCGGATGATCCATTAATTCGACGTTTTGGCCGGTCAAAAACGCTCTGGTTTGAGCCGATGCGTAAGAGCTCGCATTGTCATGGTGAACAATGATTCGTCTTTTCTTGTTGGTTTTTCGAATTTCTCCGATAACTTCAGGCAAACAAATTGTAGTGTACCACTCAGAAGTGACCGTACTACGTTGCTCAAGCGGAACAGTTGCCACATGACCAGTTTTGCCGAAGAAACAGGCGACCATTTGCTTCGAAGTGCTTCTTCCACGAACAACTTTCGTTGGATTTTGCTTTTGTTTCGGGCTCGTACGCATAGATCCATGATTCGTCACCTGTGACGATCTTATAAACGTCTTTTGAAGCACCGCAATCGTATTTTTGCAACATTTCTTTGCACCAATCGACACGAGCCTTTTTTTGAGCGACTTTCAAATTGTGCGGGATCCACCGAGAACAAACCTTTTTTACGATCAGGTGTTCATGCAGTATCGAATTTATGCTGGTGAAAGAAATGTCCAAGGATGTCTCTATCTTTCGCTATGTCGCATGTCGATCTTGCATTATGAGTTCACGTACGGCATCAATGTTCTCTGGCAAAACAGCCGTTTTTGGACGACCTTCACGGAATTCGTCTTTGAGCGAGCTTCGGCCACGATTAAATTCATTATACCAATTTTTCACAGTGCTATAGGATGGTGCTTCATCGCCATACAAAGATTTAAGTTCATCAATGCACTCTTGTCGTGATAATCCACGTCGAAAGTTGTGAAAAATGATGGCACGAAAATGTTCACGAGATAATTCCATTCTTTTCTATATTAATTTTTTCAAGTCACTGATAACAACACAAATAGTGGTCGTACGTCAAAACGTTTTGAGTACGATTATGCTTAAAAATGACAAACTTTCCAATGGAAATGTCAGATTGCACTTGGCAGCACTCAGTGTTGACAGGCCAGAAATATATATATCAGCCCTTGTATAAAATATTATTAAATAAAGTTATTAATTTGTTGCAATACTTAAAGTAAATTCTCAAACTTTGTAGATATAATATATTTATATTTTCGAATAGTTAATGTGCAATGATGATACTATAAATAAATAAAAGAAGAGATAAGAAACTTTAAAACGAATACGCGTAAGTGCACCGCTGAGTATTGATTGTTGAAGGAGGCTCTGCTGTTCTCCCATTTTCGGTAAACTGTTGTTTTAATATTTATAGATAGTCTACAATAATATTTCTGGATATAATTTTAAGTATAAATCATCTTGTTTAGTCTTTTAATTAAGCTTAAATAAATTTAAAATCCGATTTTATTCCAGGGGGTTCAAACATCTTCATTTTTCCCATGATAAATCTCTTAGATCATACCGTTAAATCATAAATAATATCTGCTTGTCATTTTTTACTAAATCACTTTAAGTTTAATCTTAAGAACTACTTAAAATCTTGAATACTAAAATAAGATATATTTTATTGAAGTTTTACATGAAATCTCAAATGTTTATTTTTAAAAGACATCTAACACATATTTAACCATAAACATGTAAACATGTAAATTTCTTAATAATCCATTGTGTAAGGAAGTGTGTAGTTATGTGTATGTGTGAGTTTGTGTTATATATGTATTTAAAAAATGTCTCATAGCCTACATTTTCCAGTCATGTATCACACTTATGACAAAATAAGTGTTTTTACTCAGTTTTTCTTTTATTACTTCTCTAGTTTCATTATAAAAATATTGTTTTTTAGTACAAGTGACTGTTTTTCAAGTATGAAAGTCGAAGCTTAACAATGAATTCTCTTAAAGGTTAGACATGTAATATCTCATTTAGAAAGTAAAGGGGGATAATTTATTATAAACAAAAAATTGTGCATCGACATAAATTATTTTAGTAAAGCAATAAAACAAAGATTGTCAAAAAAGAAAAGCACTTGGGAGCATATACAGGGCTCGAAGTATCAATCCACATACCTCCTGAAGAAATGAAACTTGACAAGCACTGAATATTATGGCATTATTTTAAAAGTATTGAGTACTCAGTTTTCAGATTTTTTCTGGTACTAAATGTCCAAAAGCGACAACTCGAAAAAAAGCGTAAATGAATATGTCAAATAAATGCTGCTCCATATGAAAAAATAGTGACTTCAACTCACTATAAAATAAATCTTTAATTGAAATTTGGATTGAAAGAGCCTCTGTGAAAAAAGATAATTCCAAAAATTGTAAAACTCTTTTTTGTTTGTTGTACATGTGTGCGCCACTGCATACTACACGTATCATTACAACTTTTCAGATCCTTATTTAATTTTTTTGTTCAAATGATCAGTCTGTATATTTTTCTGGCATCGTCAAACTTAAACATTTATTTTGGTAATCGCGTTGTAAATTTCCTACTGAGATTTTTACATTGATCCTTGACACACTATTAAATCATGTCTGGTTTAATGTTGTCACAAGAGATTATATGTTTTTTTTTTTGCTCGCTATGAGAAAAAAACTAAATATAAGTTCTTTAGCTTGTTGAAGGTACATGGTTAAAGAACACTTAATTTCAACATAAATAAAAGAAAAAGTTATGAAAATGTTAGTTTATGAATGTTTTACTTTATCTTTATTTAAAATAAAGTATTTTTTTTTTGTTGAAACCCCATTTTGCAACGTTCCTGATCCTTAAGTAATCTTTCTTAAGCGTTGTTTACTTTTTTAAAATTTTTTCATGTTTTATTGTTCTCTAATATGTATACTTAAGTTACGTGGAATCATAAAAATAATATTTATAATTTTCAACCCAATTCTTATGGCACATGCATAAAATTCACAAGCTTTGTAACTTGTTGCGACATTACTTTGACTTTAAATCCCTTTTACAGAAAGAAAACATGCTTATAATCCTAGATAAAACACTGATCACAAATAAAAATATTTTTTTCGGTGTAACTAACGATATAAAAATATGAATAAATAACACTTTTCGCTGAATTTATATACGATTAATTATTAAAAAAAAAAAAGACAAAACAAAATAAGAAAATTGACGCCGTCGTAACGTACGTTTTTGCAAAAATAAGGCCTGTTAATGTTTCACGCATCCTTCATATTGCTTTTAAACTTGATTTTAGAAAATAGCGAGGTGAGTTAATAAAGTTGCGCAGCAGGCAACAACGAAAGAAAATACTAATCTTCTCAAAAACGATATATTTCCTAGACATAATGTGGAAAAACAAATGACGGGTATACGGCAAGAAGATTCTTCCAGCAACCAAATCTAGCTTTAGCAATGTTGTCAATGAAGTTTTAGTAAAGAGGTTTGTAGTAGTGTGGAATATGAACTTGTAGGTATATGAATGATGCAGAAATTATTCAATATCAAGCACTTTCTATTGGAATGCCTTCAAAAGAAGACTCGAAATTATATCAGAAGAACTTGAGAATATACGAAAAATTTACACCCCCGAAAAATGTTTCGGGAAAAATCAATAGATGATCTTTTTCATTACCTCCTCATGTTCTTAGATCCTGCTTAGTATTTTTTTCCACAATGTCTTCTACTTATTTTTGGGAGAAGAAGTTCTTGCGTTGCTCTCAGATGCCAATTTTTTTATCTACAAAATTAGAAAGAGATTGACAAGCTTAGATAAATTAATAAATAATTGTAACGAATTACTAACAAAGAAGAATTTTATTTGTTTTCATTAATTTAAGAAAATATTTAAATATTTTGAATTTTTTTGTGTTTCACTTTTATATGGATAAAATCTATGAACGTGAAAGTGTCATGTCAGTACGAGTTTCCAAAAGCATGTAATGGTGTTTTTCGCCTAGGTTTTGCATTTGGACCACTGTGCGAAGGGCTCTTCGATCGCTTTAAGACTATTTCGAGGGTGCCTTTTTTTATTTGAATGAGTTTTATAATATAAAAATACAATTAAGTTGTTGAATTAAATAAACATGAACATACACATAAACATACAAATTAAACTTTAGATTTTTTAACTAATTATAATGCTTGTTTTGAACTATTTAATTTTTTGATCACAATTCAAGAGTTAATAGAAGAACAACGGTGTGGCAACAAAAGTTCTTAATTTTAAAAAAAATTGACCTGGATTTGACAATGCTAGTATTTTGTGTTGTTTATTTGCAAAATTTTTGTGCAGAAATGATGATACTAAAAAATTGAGAACGTTATTTTATAATAAAAATTAAAAAAATTGTATGGTTAAGTTTAAATTAGTTTTTGCGTCATTAGGTCATATATTACTGCAAATTTTAACATATTTTTGAATCGCGATCTTTTCAAAAAAATGCTTCTTTTATACATCTACTGCTCGGCTACTCTTGTTTTATCTATTCTATTATATTTATTTACTTATTTTTTTTTTGAAATTCAAGCCTTTGATATAAAAAATATAATTTTTAAATTTAATATTTAAAGACGCCCGATCTGCTAGTTTATTTTAATAATTGGCCATTGTTAATATATATACTGGTATTATTAATTGGACAAAATTGCCGTAATAGTAGCCAAGCAGTATAAATAAAATACAAAAAAAGAGTTTAAGTGCACATCTGTTTCTTCACTGAAAATAAAAAAGAAATTGGTATTTAATAACAATGTTTTTTTTTTTGCATTTTATTCAAGACCTAGTAATTTATGAGTTTTATCGACTTTAGACTTTGTTTAAATTAAAACACATCAAATTTTTGTGGAGGAATTTTTAAGGGCTTTCACAAAATATGGGTCATTTTTTAAAAGCTTTTCTATCGATTAAAAAAATCATTTCAGTTTTTTTTAGTAACTACATTATTATCGTGATAAAAATATGTACTACTTAACAAAGCATGGAGTTTGTGTGGTTGGTTGTTTTATAATGTCAAGAATAAAAAAGTAATAAAACAACAACTAGTCTGCTGCTTTTTATTCTTGATATTCTTTACATATTTTTTTATTCTCTTTGAAAAAAATTTTTGTTTTTTAATATGAAAAGATTTTTAAAAAATTTGTTATATTGAATTGAAAACTTTCAAGATTATTTATGATAAAAAATAGTACTTCTGTCTATTTAAAATGCCCAAATGTTTACATTCTCTTTAGAGTGGAGGGTGATAAATGGAAACGATAGTGCTGCTTTTATGCATAGAAAAACACTTAAGGCAGAGACAATTTTTTTATTTAAATTAAAGTATTTCGTTTTAATTAGTTTTATTGTTGTTTTTAGGAATTTAAATTTTTTAGACATGGCTTAGCTAATTTTTAACAAATGATTTATCAGGATAAAATTGTGAACATTTCAAATTTAAGTAGTCATACCTAAGGCTTTAAATTTATTGTTTGTTTTAAACAAACATTTTTGAAATCTTTAGAAATCATGCATTTCTTTGAAAGAAGATTGTTAGATTGGTCTATGTTATAATATTCTATAATTGTTTTATTTAACTTAAATACAATAAATTAATTAATAATTGAATACATCTTGCGAAAAAAACCGACTTCAAAACATACTTCATCTGTCTGCCTATAACAGCTCAAGTGTATGGCCACATAAATTAGATTACTTTAACTATTGGGACACCCTTATATCTCCAAACTTTATACTAGTTCAATTGTTCAATAGTTTGGCAATATACATCAAATAACAGCAGGGTCACCCTTTTACTTCCAAATTCAAATTATATACTTGCTGTTGTAGTAGATTTAGCAACTAGGTTCTGTGTAAATTTCAACCGACTGTCTGTAAAGATTCAACAGTTTGCCCATCTACATTAGATTATATCAACTATTTAATTTATAATATAACATTTTTATACGTCTTATTATAATAAATAATACCATTCTGTCTAAAATTAAGGTGTTTGTATACAACGGTTTAAAAAATACTGTCATAATTACATTAATTTTGGGAACACCCTTTAATTTCTAAATTCAAATTATAAGCTTCTTGTTATAGCGGACTAAGCAAAACATGTCTCTTGTAAATTTCAGCTATCTGTCTATAACGGTTCAAAACATACACCATATTATATCAACAACTGGGACACCCACTTATTTCCAAATCCAAATTTTATACTTGTGGTTATAGAGGAGTTAGTAATACAGGTTCTTTGTAAATTTCAATCGTCTGTCTACAACTGTATAAACGTATGGCCATATGCCAAATTAAATGAACTATTAGTGCACCCTTTAATTTATAATTTTAAATATTATCAGCTGTTTCTATAACCGCCATAGCAATCGATATTGCGTCAAATTTATACGGGTTTGTCTTTAACGGTTGAAAAAAAGTCCTATATAATTAAATCTACAGTAATTATAGGACACCCTTTAATTTCTAAACTCAAATTATAAACTCATTGATATAGCGGACTTAGAAATACGACTCCCTTTTAAATTTCAGCGTTCTGTCTATAACGGGTCATTATTCTCTTTTGTTCCTTATCAGTATATCTTTAGGTGTGTGCGTAAGTTATCTTTAAGAAACTCTGTGAAAAATGTATTTTTGTCAACAAAGCAAAGAAGAGTAACTTAATGTATTTGCTATATAAATCATCCATACACTTGGTGTTCGCAAAACTATACGCAGCAGAAGAGCATTTAAGTTTGAGACCTCTTATAAAAAGCTTGACTAATTTCAGATAATTTTTATTTACATTGCGAGATTATACATCGCCATAAAAAAATGTTGCCGATAATTGCTAACAAATAGTTACACTTGTAAAATATTCTTAACGATTACACAAAAATTTTATCGGCCGATAACTATGTCATCATCCAACACCCTAGCCTATGGCAAAACATTAATTGCATTTTTTGTTCATGGACTGCACTCAAAAGTGACATAATGTCTATGAACATTATGTTGCTTCGAAAACCGTCGTAATGACCATGGATATTTTGTAGTTTTTAGTATGGACATACTGTCACCTATAAAATTGTCATAATGTCCACACTTAAAACAACAACGACTTAGCTAACCAAAGCCTTCCTGCATAGCGGTAGCAAAGCCTTTCTCCTCTATCTATGGTATTCTATGGTATAACCAACACTGGCTTCACTGACCAAAGTTTTTCTGCATAGTCGCCCTTCTGCCGGGCGCAAATTTTTTCTCCTCTATGGTATAACCAACACCGGCTTTGCTGGCCAAAAAATTTTCCAAGCCATTTAAAACTTTCTTACATAGACTATCATAAAATATATCTATAATATTCATGAACTTTTACTCTATGTTCATGGACATTTAGTTGTTAATTGTTACGGCATACCACAACTTTCAATTCACCAGAATTATACGAACTAACAAAGGCATTTTTATTCGTTAGGGATCAAGAAAATAACGTGTCACAGGAATAGTCACTACAAACATCAACTATTTAAAATCGAAAATGATACATGTGTACATAAAAGCTAAAAATTTAGAGAATGCAAAATATAATATTATTTTTCAATTTACGTAACATTTGTTCAATCTTTAACCTAACTAATAGTTTTTATTTACAAGATTTTGAAAAGTAAGATATTTTTCTCAGTCTACTTATATTAAGAATACATACATTTTGCTCAAAATTAATTTTGTCTAGTGGTGAAATTATTTTTTAGTTTTATTTACCTTTAGATCGTCTCTCAACCTCTTGCTCTTATTTAAGGTAAAACCCAAAAAATGTCACAAAACCTAATATGTTGGCGCCAAATAATATCTTATCTATGGCGTCACACAGCAACACAGTTCAAAATACTCAGCGATGAAGAGAAATAAATATAAAAAAAGAAAAAGAAAAACGCTTGTAGAATAAAATAACAAGTCATCAGTCGTTTTCTTTGGGAACATGTTCTGTATGCGTTTCTTTTGTGCATTTATGAATTTAAAAATTAGTGTACTTGAATAACACTCGCAAGCTAAAGTGTGGATGTTTGGCTTAAGCATATCCTGTATTTGTTACAGTCATTATCAATCTGGCTTATATAGATCAAATACAATTTACCATTGAAAGAATGTTTGCATAAAGATATAAGTCTTTTAAATATCATGTTATCACGGTGCATAACACTAGGCAATAAATTAAAATAATGTTTCAATAATGACTTTAATTTTACTCACGTTTTTGAAAATACAATAATTCGAATTTGAAAATGTAAAATTAAATTTTATTGCCTAAAACCTTTTCAGCTAATTGTAATAGAAAGTTTTCTAACGGCTGTAGTAGAAACGAGAAACAAGCGGAATGTTATCCGTTAAAAATTTTTACGTAAACAAAGAAATAGACCTGATGTATAATAGAAATCGTCAAAAAAAAATTGTTTAAAGTTTATTAAAAAGCTAGTGATGTTCATATTATACGGTTGATATATAAACTATAACGTACCACTTGAGATGTAGTAAATAATTTCCAATAAACTAAATGACAAGAATAATAAAAATTGTATAAGAAATGAACAAAAAAATAAATAAAATAATAATAAAAATTCTGTGTTACTTCTGCGCAAAGACATAACGATAGAAATTAGATAATTAAGTAAAGATACATAACAAATAAAAAAAGTTAAGAAAGCCAAACAGATATGGGCCAAAAAAGTTTATATAAAATACAATTATAGCACATTACAAGAAAAAATAACAATATGTTTTATTGACAATTGAAAAATTTATAACACTTTTTCGCTTATTTGTTTATTCTTTTTGAAAACAAGGGATTTAATTTAAAAACTAGAGTTCAGACTGGTAAAAGTGAGCTGACCTATAATTGATGGATAGCAGACGATTTACTTTCAATCTTATTTTGCTTGGCCAAAAAACATTTTAAAATAAATCATTTCAAGACGATTTAGTAGTTCTTTAGCTTTTGAACATAAACTGGTTTTACAATTAAAAAAATATTTATACCATTTAGTAGCTTAATAATCTGACTCAATAACCTGATCATACAAACCTCGCAGCTACTTTAAATTATGTTTACAGCATTTCAGATGGATCACATTTCACTTTTTCAGGTGTCAATGATAAGAAATCTTAATACTTTAAAATCTACCAGTGCTGAGTACTTAAGTGTATAAATGTAATGTGGCGGCAACAGTTCAAGTATTAATATTTCTTCTTTAATTTTTATTGCTGTGTATTTATACGGATTATTTTCATATAAAGAAAATATCACAACAAACAGTTTATAAAAGCAAAAAAATTAACAAAATTCGGTGTGGTCGGATTGCTTATCATTTTATTTATTTTATTCTCTACTTGCTGTTCTTCCCTTGTTTTTTTTTCATTTAACAAATATTTTATTTTTTCTTAAATTCATTCATACATACGCAAGTCATGCATGAAGGTTATAGCTTAAATCTAAACAGGTACATAAGGGTATCAAAATTTTATTTATATTATTATAATTGGGATACAACATGTAACACAAACGAACTAAATTTATAACATATTTAATTTTTTTTTAACTGTAACGGTTTTGCAAGAGTTGCAATACAATTTCAAAGTAAATTTTAAGATTGTAATTATAAAGAAAACTAAAATTGTTCATTGACAGAGTTGTGTTAAATTTCAGTTTCCTTTCTAAATTAATAAATATTTTCATCGAACACAAGTGCTTATTGTCCGATATCTGTGGCCTAAAAAAATATAAAAAGCATTTAATTAAGAAAGCAAACATTTGAAAATTCTAGTATAAGTTCTTCAAATTGATTTGTGCAAAATGTTTATTTATGAATAATAAATATTGTCTTAAGCTAAATATAATTAATTGCACCATAAGTAAAAATTTTCGAAAAATTATTTTAAGTAACTTGCTCAGGAAATATCTGTCTTAAATTTAATTTGTTGAATATATCTAAAAGAAAAATTATAAGTACCGTTTATTATACATCAAAAATAGAATTTTTAGAATTTTGTGTTTAGAATTTTTTTATTTGTCTCCATTTATATAAATTCTTACTTCATACTTAGTCTTTCATTAGTATACGAAAAAATATCTTTTCACTATTTTTCTATAAAAAATTGCATTTTTTTTGAATCATAACCATTCATTTGCACAAATGAATATATTTAATGTGGAACAATGAATTTTAAACGAGTAGTTTTAAAGCAGCTTTTTATTACTTCAGAAAATGTTATTACAAGCTTGAGGGCGATACTTTAACTTTATCGGAATCAGAGAGCACCGGGCGAATATAAAGAAATTTAAATTAAATATTTTTAATTATTTCTATAGCTGAAAGGTAGAATGTTATTTTTCTAGAAATTATAGTGGATTAAAAAGGGCATTGTTTGGCAGTTTTGGCGATAATTTACTAATTTAAAATATTTTTATCAGTTTTACTCCAAGAAAATTTTTTTTATCAAAATTTCAAGGAAAAATTTTATTTAATATTTTAATTTCACTTGACCAGAATTCTTAAAACATTTTTCTCTAAGCCGAAAATCACAAATATTTTTATTCTTTATAATGTTACGTTTTTCCCTATTTAGTAGAACAAACGTACGGATGCGTATTTACTTAACATGCGTTATTATTACAAACGCAGCTATCCAAGCTACACTATTGTGAGACATGAACTACTCCGATGCCTTGTTTAGTAACGTTAACCATCCACAGACATCTCCACTACTCCTTTTATCCAAGCCAGTCATCCCCTTTAATCCAATAGCCACAACACGCGTCTGCCATACAGTTTGTTATGCTGGTACACTTCATTGCGCTAACCGCTACTGTTCTTACTTTTTATTATAAAGGACTTCTTGACAATTATTTGTTACTCTTATGTTAAATTGGACGTCTCCACTAAATTATCTGCCATGGCTTCACACAATAATTATCTTTTCTTTCTCGCGAGGTTTGTACTGTTTCGTCTTTAAGTCTAAATTGCATTATAACAATTTTTATTTTCCCTTGTATGCATGTCCGAAGGCGGGATCGAACTCACGATCATCTGTTTTACAGTACGCACCTCTACCAACGCAACCATTGAGGTTGCTCAGCTTTTGTTAGCTGATTGTGGTACTATTCTATACACACACCATTAGTTAACTTAACTTATTCACCACGCTCATACGGAAACAACATCATGGATTGCCAGATTTTATTATTCGTAACAATATGTTTTTTATATAAGCTTTAAAGCTTAATTAATGTCCCTCTATGATCAATTTAAAAACTAAAGAGAATTTTATTACATTGCATTTCCAGTTTTTACCGAATGGATTTTATTTGGTATACTTTTATATTTCGAAATTATCATAATTATTTGAACAGCCGTTCATTATTATGAACGTTTTAATTCTGCAGTTGTTGTCGTTAAGCAAAATTCTCAACTGAAGTGTGATTTAATTTTTCCCATCATGAAACAAAGACGACTTAACCTCAGGTAAAACATATTTTCACTAAGTAGTATATTGATTATTTTTCGTAAATTGAATTGCATAATAAAAAATTAGCTATTTATATAATATGGTCTTTTTTGGAAATAGCAAAAATTTTAAATAAAAAAAAAAAAAAAAAACTGATAAATTATATATTTCTAAAGATCACAGGGTTAAGTTAGAATTTGGTAAAGATTAAATAAGATTAGAAAAAATATACACAATCTTTTTATGCTCAAAGAAATGCTTTATTGGTTGTTATTGTTATTTCCATTATCATTGAAGTTTATTTTGATCATTTAACACTTCAAAAAGTTTTTTATCAAAATTTTGTTCAGAATACCCTAGATATTAACGACTATAACAAAACTGATTAGATAAGAATTATAATCCATCAATAAGTAAAAGACTACTTAATCCAAATCTACTTAGGGCGCTGTAATATTGTTCTAGAAATAAATATATACAGTGTTGTAAAAAATTAACCTTTTTATCACTGTTATTCACTACCTACATTATTTACTGTGTTCATTATCAAACAAGGTAACACAATTAATAAGTAAAAAAACAGATCTCTGCGTCATGACAGCGCAATAAATCCCTAGTTTAAAACTTCATCTCTACTACACTCGTATTTAGCTTCCCATTATGAAACTACACAATTTACTAACATTTTCCAAATTCTCCCACTGTGAGCCGTAAGTTATCAAAGGCTTTATCCAATGTAAAGCATTAGAGGCATTTGTAATTAATTGTAACACAGTAAACTAATCGTTGGTGGTGCATGTTTTATACAAAAAAGCTTTATGAAATCTGTTCACAATTTCACTCTGTTGCTTTTTAACACATTATATCATTTTGGTTTGTATTCAATAGAACTACCAACTAAGAGAGTATATCTCGTATAAAACTTGTTGAAAAAAATTTCAATTGATAATAATTATAATTTATAGGCATCAGTCTGCACCTTCATATTACTCGACCAACCGCTAAGAATTTCCAATACAATAAATGCTTCTATCAGTAGAATTTTATAAGTATGAGTATCAATTTACTCAATATAAATCAAAGTTTTGAAATAACATTAAATATGTATGTGATAAAAATTATGTACTTTTTGTCATATACAGACAAAAAATATTTTCTGGATGGTAAAGTATGTTTTTTTTTAAACTATCTTTAAAAAGAAAATAAATATTTTTTTATCAAATATTTCATTTTTAATTGTGTAATATTATTGCGGCCTTATCAAATAGTCTTATAAACCTAAATAAGGCAAAAAAAAAACTTTAATAAACAATTTTTAAAATTCTTTAATTTCAAAATTAAATTGTATTTCCTTATTTGGAAGCTTTGTTTGACAATAAAAGATCGAACAGGGATAGAAAAAGTATTGTTATTTCTTAACTCGTTTTTATTTCCTTTGAAAGTACGGTGTTAAATTAGAATTGTTTTAATAAAGAAAATTAAAACAAACCAAATTATATAAAAGGTAACAACTCGCTGCAAAACTCGTTATTCGAATATTTTTATAACCTTCACCACAGGTCGAAAAATTGTATATCTTAGTCGGTCATTCCGCTTGTAATTTCTAAAATATCCATTTCCGACCCCCATAAAATTTATATATTCTGAGTTCATATTCATAGCGAAGTCGTTTAAGCGAGAACCGCCTGTCCGTCTATATTCGGGTTAAAAACAACTTAAGATACTCCAATCGAACAGACATAGCTATGAAAATTTTGATATTGATAATCACCAAGATGGGTTCATGTCCTTTGGGGAAGCGGGCAAACACTACGCCTGGTTCTAATTTTTTTATATCATTTAGAAAAATTAATTAACTCCAATCGAAAAGCATATTAGTGGAGCGATAAAGAATAGGAAAACAAAAAAACATCAAATTAAATAATTGGCGCTCGCCCATATCTTTCGCGCTATAGGGCTCTGAACTTTTCGTAGAAAAGTACATTTGTGCACCATATTTTTTAAGATATCAATATGAGTATTATTTAAAAGCTTTTGAATAGATCTTAAAGGAAATAATTGATATAGTTTTTTATTTGACCTTTTTAATTATTTATTTTTTAATTTATTATTCAAGCACAAGGTCTTTTAATTTTTATTTTTTATTTTCTCAATATTTCGCTACTCCCTTGTGTAGCATAATCAGGAGAAAGAAATATTTATTACTTATTTATTTTTTTGTGTTCAAATAAATATTTCTTTGTCCTGATGATGCTACACAAGGGAGTAGAGAAATATTGAGAAAATAAAAATTAAAAGACCTTGTGCTTGAATAATAAATTAAAAAGGAAATAATTGATTTTTTTTTTTTAATGATTAACCCATTAAGAGCCGTGACATAATTAAGTAAATGTCTGTTTTCCTAATATATATACGTATCTTTTTGATTGGAGTTCCTTCAGTAAACTAGATTCTCATATATGATGAAGGGTAGATAAAATTCGGCATTGCGCAACATAGCACTCTTAGTTATTATTATTCATATATTTCAGTTATTACGATTTAATTAAGCTATTTTATTGTTAAGAATTTCTATTTGTTGTTATTGTCTGACAAAGGGCAAAAAAAATTATCATCAAATAATTAAGTTGCCCTTAAAAACTCAAAAATTAAAGAAAATCCAAATTACTTGAAAACAAAGTTTATGAATAAAATTAAAATTTTTTCTTCATTATTAAAAAAAAATATTCAATATGAAAACACAGATTTTAAAAAAATCCAAAAAAAAAAATTAAATTTGGTCTGAAAAAAGTTAAACTATAAGTTCTCCCATGAGTTGTATCAATTTTGAAAAAAATCTTGATGTCTGATAAGGAATGCCCCAATTAATGTATGAAATAGAAAGAAGAGGAATGTTGTCGCAACCTTTTCCA
This sequence comes from Gymnosoma rotundatum, assembly GCA_916610165.2. Classification (NCBI taxonomy): domain Eukaryota; kingdom Metazoa; phylum Arthropoda; class Insecta; order Diptera; family Tachinidae; genus Gymnosoma; species Gymnosoma rotundatum. Next base: position 118,468,831 of record OU744337.1, on the reverse strand, counting down.
AGAATTGCATTTACTTTTAAATAATAACAAAAAAATAATAATACAAAATATAAAGCACAGATAAAAGTGTGCAGAAGTTATTGCTGTTAAACAAATTAATATATTTAGAATTATATTATCTTTTCATTCTTCAGCATACTCAGGCTCAGCTTTACAAGAAACAAATAAATAAAAATATAAAGTGTTAAGCTTATCTGTACTAATCTGAGCAACAAACCCAAAACTGTATTAAAAAACGGACTCTGTTTTAAGCAAAACCAACACTAACCACTGTGTCGAGTGCAAAAGGTTAAATTCCGACAATACAATAAAGTCTGACAGCTTTACTTTGAAAAACATAAATTGATAATATTAAAAACTATAAACAATTTTTTTAAATTCGCTTTAGAAAAAACAAGATAAATCCTTGGAGACTTACAGTTGAAAACGAATACAACTTGTTGCTTTTATTTTTTTTTAAAGAATTTATTCAACATTATTGTCGTCTTCAGTGACACTTCCAACAACAAAACTTCTTACAATGACTTTCTTTATTGTTGCTATTTTTATCATCTGGTGTAGTTATGTTATGAACAACTCTGTGTATGGTGTGGTGTGGATTAAATGATACCCCATGGTCTTATCGATGATGATTTCGATGATCTTTGGGTGTGCAACATAAAAATTTAAACATAAAAAAACTTTTATTTTCTTTTTCACCATCATCAGCAATGGCATAAAAGGCACAAAAAGGGAAGATCCTCTTTGTTTGCAATGTGGAAAGTAAACATTGTGTTTTTTTTTTATAAAATGCATTGAAAATAGTTACAGATAAAATGCGTATCTTTTAAATTTTAATATTTGTTCCAGCATTATGTTCATTTGTAAGGAATTCTTTTGTGAGATTTTATATTACTTCTTCTGCAGTTTTTCTATGTTAATATTCTTTTCTGTCTTTTTTTTTCATTTGTAATGGGATTTAATATGCTGTTTCTATATAACTGGCGATCAAGTCGTCTGAAAAATTTATATGGAAATAACTCAAAAAAGTGAGTGCTTTTCATATAAATTTTTCAGACGAGTTGATCGTCTGTAATACAGAAACAGCACTTAAGTTTTTTTTACATTTTGTATTAAAAAGATCTCATGGACGAATGGTGACAATAATAGTTTAATGAGAAGTTAATGTACGTAATAAAACTACTTAAAAGAAAATGAGCTATTGAGATACTTAAAAAAATATTATAACTATTTAAGACCATGACAAATACAGGCATGCTATGCCTGATTATAATCTATTATCAATGTTAAATTTATGTTATTTCAGAGAGGATGGATAATACACTTAAGAGGTTGCACAATATTACAAAAAAAAAATACTCTTTTGATATATGATAAATAAAGTACCTTTAGACTTTTTAATTTACCTTGACTAATTTTTTTTTTTTTTGGTTTTTATTAGCTAAACAATTTTGGAAATTGTGCAGAAAAACAGAAAAATTTTGAAAATTTGTATGAACTCAAATTTATAAAGATGAAGTTGAAAGTAAAACAAATAAACCGATCCTTTGGCGAAAGCTTAAGTCTAAGTCTGGATTTCAAAATACTATTTTCTAACGCAAATTCTTAACGAGTATTATGCTATAAAAACATGTAAGGGAGCACTGCATTCATTTTAGACTCAATGATCCAAAATAATATGCTGCGAATAACAGTATAACCCTCTAATTTGCCCAGAATTCACAAGATAACAGCGTATTATTAATTAAATGCATAAAACAGATCAAAACCACTAAATACTCGTGATAACTCTCGACGAAAACAAACTATGGTCGAAATCGAGAGGTTTAGCTGCTTTAAGTTTAGTTAAGATCGAATTAATAATTTAAAAAAATATTGGTGGAAAACCTTAAAATATATTTTATTTTATTCAATAATAAAAGTTTTTAATAAAATACAAATAAACTCTTAGTAAAATTTACTGATTGTTGATTTTCTAATCAATCAGTGAAAATAATGAAAATTAAATTGCACTAAAAATTTTATTTTATTGCAAAGAAAAAAAGAGGTGCGAGGAAAATATGTAGCATCCAAGTTCAGTGCTAACACGGCCTTAAGCTCTTAAAGTTTTATTTTTTTTTTTTTTTTGAAGTCGCAGCGAAATTATAATAGGTGTCGCAATTTAGTTTTTTATACCCTTCACTACAAAAAGTGAAAAGAGGGTATAACCAGGTTTGTCATTCCGTTTGTAATTTCTGCAATATCCATTTCCGATCCCATAAAGTATATATATTCAAAGTTCTTATGCATAGCGAAGTCGATTAAGCGATGTCCGTCTGTGCGTCGATCCGTCCGTTTTCGCCAAGGCAAAATTGATTTCAACAAAAACTTAAATATGCCAATCGACCGTACATAGTGTTGAAAAAGGTGTTATTGAAAATCAGCAAGATCGGTGCATGTTTTTTGATGCAGCGGGCAAAACACTACGCCTACCTCTAATTGTTTTATGTCATTTGGGACAATAAAATAACTCCAATCAAAAAAATTAATATATGAGGCAATAGAGAATTAAAAAATAAAAAAAACACATCAAGTGAACTAATTGGCGTTCGCACATATTTTACGAGTTTCGGGGCTCTGAAATTTTCAAAATTTTTAAAATATCATCATCACTAAACTACTACAATTGCAGATTTTAAACGTCAAAATTTTTTTAAATTTTTTAAACTTCTATGAAATTATTAGTTTAACTGTTTAATATTATAACAAATGAATTAAAATTAATTTTGGCTTAAGCTAATTTTTATTTTTAAAAGTTTATAAGTACATTTTGGACCGCTACGTCCTTTTAAGCATTCTGATAATTCTGTAAACATCATCTATTTAACCAACTAATTTTGTATATAATAATACGAGGAATATCCTTAATAAATTAACTTTAATTTGGTTAGACAAAGTCCACCCAGCAGCCAACGCATTTTAAAATTTAAAAGAAATATGTGGTAAAAAGATTTTTCATTACATTACTTCCCTTTTTCTTTGTATTTTAGTCTTCTTTCTTTGGCATACTTAGTCCAGCTGGATATAATGAATCCGTCCTGAACTCGCCTGCTCCATGTTTCTAATATTTTTGTTTAGATTAGACCAGAAATAATTTGATATATACCTTTTTTAAACTTAGTACTATTCATAAAATTTTAATCTTGATCATAAAACAAAAAAATATTATTATTTTTTATTCAGGCATGTAAATGTTATTTTTTATTCTTTTCAAAACTAAGGCTTCTTTTGATTGAAAAAAATGGCAATCCTCTGCTGCACTTCTTTTCTTTTTTCTTAGCAAAAATGCGCCTTTACCGGCACATATATCCTTAAGTGACATTTAGCCGAATTTCAATTTATTTCGTTTAAAAAGAAAACATTAAAAAATGGCTTAGAATTTATTGACAATAAATTAAATCATGAGTATGTGGTATTATTTATGGAAATTTTATTATTGTTATTTACAAGTTTTTTATTATTTTTACAGGTTTTAATTTAATGGTTTGCTTTCAAATTTAGTATGCAGTCATCTGGCAACCGTCAATGTTTAAGATATAAATCGATCATAAAATTATAAAGTAAACACTTAAATATTGGGCAATAAAAAATCTTAAGGGTGTTAAGACTCTAAATTTACAAATACACATATTTATTAAAGGAAAATAAAAAACTTAACAGAGAAACTATACAAACTGTAATAATTAAGTTTAATTAATTTGATAATAAAAACAAACTTTTTAACAAATATATTTTAATGTAAAAACTCGTTAATGTCTCGCATATTTTAGCGACATATGCTTAAGTAAAGAAAGAGTAGATATTGTGTTAATAAAGACATTTAGAGGTTTTGATGTGTTAAATTTAAGTTAATTAAAAATGTTGTTTCTTAACTTTGTAAAAACGTTCTCTCTAGATTTAATAAAAATTTAAAATAAATTTATTAAAAAATCTTTATTACTTAAATTAAATATAAGATTATTTGTGTTAATTGCTCTGTCTTATTCCTTAGAAAAATTTAAAAAAAAATTTATAATGTCGCTAGCGAGAGCTGTGTCGTTCGTGAACGAACAGGCTACATTGAACGAATCACTTAAGTGAAGGCATGATCAAGTCATTCAGCTGAGGTATTCGTTCAACAATGTATGGGTTAAATTGAACAGATGATTTAAGTGAACGGAATGAATCAGACACGTAATCGGCCAAAATTCTTTTATTTGAATTAAAAGTCTTTTTTAAGCCATTATAATAAATTAATTCTTTATTTTCGAACAATTGAACGAGCGGATCTGTTTTTGATAAATAAACGTAAAATACCGGTCACTGAAACGAACGACTGAATACATCTCTACCGCTAAAAAAACATTTATCGCTTTGTAGCCAGCTAGGTAATTATTTTGATTGCGGCAGCAACATAAAAAAATTATTTTCTTATTGTATTCTTTAAAAAATTTTGGATTATAGCATTTTATAAAGAAGCAGCTCGAGTTCGTGTAATATATATTATAAATCTCTTCGTAATTTTGTTTGCGGCTTTGCTTCATTGTTTGTTTTTTTGTTGGAGCCTCAATCATGGCTAAAGGACTGAACCGATTTTACTGAAATTTGAAACACGGGAAGATGTTCGTCCTTGTGATTAAACAAGGTAGTTATATTTTTAAACAGGGGATCAGGACACCATACAAAAATCATTATATTGTGATTGAGCTCAGCTTTTTACTTTAATTTTATTTTCTATGAAGTAGTTGATAATTGTTTTCATATGCAAACAGATGACGCCTTTGCATGCGCTTACATTAGGAATGCAAAAGAAAGTTGGCAATATAGGCTTTAATAATTTCATGTTAGCATATATAGAGACACCATCGCTTCATAAAAATTAAGAGCAGCTAATTAGAATTAAATTTTTGTTATATTTACATCACTTCACTGTCTATCGTTGTCAACAAACAGCGACAAAATCAGCTTGGTTAACAACCTGCCACCTTGTCGCCTTGCTATCGTCTCAGAAATTATTCTCATACAGATACGAACATGTATTCTATTTTTGATATCTTGCAGTTGGTAATTGTTGTGGCGAATGTGGTAATGTATGACACAATCCTTCTCCATATTTCGGTTTATTCCACTCACTACACTGGCTTTGCCTAAGCAGACAAAGACCACAAAAGCAGAATCAATAAAAAATTTAAATTAATTAGTCGACAGTTTTGAAAATAAATTTAATTGAATTATAACAATATCTCATTTTTAATTAAGCATTTTGTTGCACCTTTTTGGTCAAATAAAAAATTAAAAAAATTTTTGAAAACTAATTTAAAAAATCAATTAAACTGCTGTCATCATTGATTTTTGAAAAAATAACAAAATTGGTTGATTTATATAGAAATAGAAAAAAAGAAACCATGGGTAAACAGGAACATTACAGTGATAAATATCTATAACACTAATACTCCATTAATTATGTTAAATGCTACAACTCGCATCCACTTAATCACCGAATATTAACTGGTTACTTAACACTTTGCTTTTATTCGAAAATGACAATGATCTTAAGGCTGCTGCCGTGGGGTTGGTTGCTCTTGTTTTGTATGGGGAGGTTGCCAATGATTATATTTGTGGGCACATTTAAAATAAACAATAAACTTTTTAATATATTTTTGTCATCTGTGGTAAAATCTTTAAAAGTCAAAATACATTCTTCTTAAAAATGCATTTTTATTTCTTTTTAAAGAGTAAAGGTTATCGAACTTTGTTTCCGCTGTTCTATACATACACACTCATGTAGATTTACTTGTAAATCGAATATTTAAGTGCATCATTGGGTTAATGTTATAGGTCTGAGCAGCTGTCGGCTTAATCCCTTAAAATTAGTGTTTGGTTTTTGTCTCCATCAGTGTTAATATTTTATAAAGAACTTGAAAGAAATTGTTACGGTACTAGATCTCATACAACATTATAATTGAGAGCAATTTAAGACAAATTTAGTAAAATATTCAAAGGAAATATACTTAAGCAGAACGATACTTTTGTGAATAATTCTTTGAAAATTTCAGTGTGGACCTAATTTTCTTTTTGGCTGTGAATTTAGTTTTCTACTTACGACTTTCTAATTTTAAATTACAACACTTGGAGTTTTTAGCAGTACTTTTTTAAAATCTATATTTTATGATTAATTTAAAAAGATTTTTGTTTATAGACCCAATGTGCAAAAAAATAATGTTTTAAAATTTTTGCATTTAAGCAATTAAAAATATTTATAATAAATTTTGGTTTGGATAAAAATGTAAATTCATTATTGCTTTTATTGCTTAACAGAGGCGCTGATAATGACAGCAGGCGGTCGTATAATCTTCAAAGTCATCGCTTTCATAAGATCAATAAATAATTTCAAATTAAATTTTTTCTTATTTTTAGACATTGTAGTATTGTTATATTTTGTATTTGTGAAAGTAAAGTGGCTTTGAAAAGCATGAAAAATATTAAAATCCTGAAGTTGAAAAAATTTGGTTTTCTCAATAACTTCAAATATACATCTACGTTTATCGCATGAATAACAAAATAAAAAATGTTCTGAGTGCAGAGCTATAGTTCTGTTAAACTCCTTTTATGAGATTTTTTTTCTTTATTTAAGTTCTTTGTTAGACAACAAAGTCAATCAATTGAATAAAAGAATTTAAAAGTCATTATGAAGTAGAACTTCTCAATGTTACACAACGAAAAAAAATTAAAAATTTTAACGCCTTATCTTTTCTTAATAGAATAATAAAGTAGTGATTTTTTTAAAGAAAATCCAATTAAGCATATGGTTCTCATACGTTTCATTTGTAACTATTTTAGGTTTATGTGATAGAGATTTAACGTTTGGAATATCGTAGTGTTTATTAGACAAAATCCCTTAAAAAAGTATTTTATACTTTAATTTTAACATAAGAATTTGTTTAGAATATGGTTGTTGGCCTCTAATTTAGCGGATACTTTTAATTAAGTTGAGTCAGTGCTGTCATTGGATTTTCATCCCCCTGAAATTTGATATTTTAATGTAAACATGCTCTTCTAAGATATTATGGTGAGCTGGTTGGAATAAAGTTAAAGCTTCCTAGATGCGCTGTTTTAAATTTAACAATTCGGTTTTAACTAATGCAAATCAGAATTTTTGAATTTCATTACATTGTGCACTATCCGTTGGAAACAATTTCGGGTGTTTGTCCACTTTGCTAGTTGTTGCTACTAATCAAAAATAATAAATTAAAATCAAAATTTTCTAAAATTTGTTTTTTTTACTTCAACACAAAATATTAATTTTTTACAAAAATACCTATAAGAAAAATAGCAGGCTTTCGAAAATACATTTCCTTTAAACTTTTTGTTAATTAAAAAATATTGCTAAAAATAATATTTTCTAAAATCTCCTATTAGAAAACAAAAAGAACAAGATTACTGATAATGAGTAGAAAAAGATTAGATAAAGAGTTAAAATGTAGTTAGAAATTATACTCCCAGGGAAAAGACTTTTTAGCCTGAAATTAAAAATCTTCAGTCATTTTCACTAGTGATAAATTTATAGAATAGTGTAAAGTAATAAAATATAGCGTTAAATGGGCTTTAAGTATAAATAACTTTTGTTTTATTTTAAAAACTTACAAGACTGTTTTGTCTTCAGTGTGTAATTTCGGGTAATCACAGCATTCAGATGCTTGCCCTAATACCAGCTTAAGTCCTAATTTTGCTGAGAGAGAAGAATTATGCTAAAGATTTTTATCCGTTCTGTTAAGTCCCTGAGCACAGTTTTGTGACCTTACCTATTTTTCCATCCAATGGCCTGGCAGGAACACCCTTGCGAATGATTGAAATCGACTTTTTCTATGTTTGCTGTATTTAATATACTTTTCATGTCCTTTTTCTACTAATGGTTAGTTTAAGGTACCATTTTCCTTATGCTGATAGCATAATGTATAAATCAAATACAAAAACTTGCCAACAAAAATTTTAGGTAATCATTCATTCGTCTTCTGACGACAGAACGATTGGCGACTTACCTTTAAGTTAAGGTGAGATCTGCAATGCAGTACATATTGCGTGTGGTTTCACAATCAATTAGCATGCCATGCCGATATTGTGTTAGTTTTGCCCAATAAGAAACAACTCTGGCAAAGCAATTGTGTGACTGGTCAACAAGAATTTATGTGGCAGTAGAAATGATAAAACTGATTGTTTGAATTTAACAATATTTAACATTTTTGTAAATAACTTGTTTCATGCTCATAAATTTTTTTTAATTACAAATTATTTAATAATATTTCATATAATAATAATAATAATAATAATAATAAATTCCAGTTTTAATATGGATTTCAGTTAGGAAATATGCATTGTCGTGGAAAAGAAAGAAGCCGAGTGTTACTACAACATACTTAAACACACTTAAAACAGTGAAATTTTCCTGGGAGTGAAAGAACACAATTTAAATTTTTTTTTTGTTTTTTCTGGTATGTTGAATTTACATATAATATAGCACTTTTTTTCATTTTAAAGAACAAATCATTTTTATTTACTTATTTTTCATAATTTCAATTCACAACTGTGTATCTGGGCTGCGGCAGTTGTTGTTCCAAATTGTTTTTGACCATTTAGCGGCAATCTAATTTGTGCACAATGGGACAATCATGTGACTTAAGAAAATATCATTGCGACAACTTCATTAATGTGAAGCAATTCAGCATAGAAAATATTGGGCCAAATTGGGTTATTAGCAGCAGTCATGTTATCCCATCTTTACACTTAATAATTTGAACTTTAATGGTTCAAAGAAAAAGCTATTGACTTGTTTGAGCACTATATAATTCATCTTAACTTTAGCCACATTTATTAACCATTAAAAAAAAAGAAATGTTAGATATATGTATGTATATTCAAATTTCCAAGATTCCGAGGCATTCCTAAAATATGATGTTGTTTAAGAGCAAGATCATTTGAAGCAAATTGCCATCGCAACTTCGCGAAAGGTAGAAAATTCTATGATTTTTTTTTAATCAAGTCTACGGCTTTTTAATTGTCTTTCACCCCAATATTGGATTTTTTTATTGGAGTAACTCCACTAAACTAGATTTGGTTATATGGTAAATGGTATAAAAGATTCGGCATAGCCCAGTATAGCACTCTTACATATTCTTTCTTTGATATATTTAAGTACGTAACAACGCAGAAGTATTTGGGTTGTATGTTTTTTTATATTCAAAACTTTGTATATTTCATTTTTGTTTTTTTTTTTTTTTTTTTGTGAGCAGTTTTAATGACAATTAAAGGTTTCAATGTTTCACTTTGATGTTTTGTTAGCGCAGGCAGTTACACATTATTAGAAGTGATTAGTGTGGAAAAAGACAAATTGGAAACAAGCAAAATAAACTTTTTGTTTTTTAAAAGTTGTATTAAAGAAAATTATGTTTTAAGTCTTAGTACAAACAAACGTCAATTAATCTTAATTTAAACGTAAAAAGATGATATCTATTTAACTCGCTTGAAAAAAAACTAAGCTTTAGGATTTCTTTTAAATAGTCTCTTGAAGCAAAAATAGGCCTGCCGTCCGAAAACAAGACCGAATACTACAACTGATAAATATTTTTTACGTATCATTTTCAAAAAATCATGGCAATAATTTTTTGACCGTTTAAAGATTGCTTGGTCATTCCCTTTGTAATTTTTACAATATCCATTTCCGACCCCATTATCATTTTTTGATTATTGTTTTTGCTTAAACTTTGATTTTTGTCTATAGTTTACTATTTCGATAAAACTCTTGAGTTTATTTAAAACATTTGTGAGAAGTTTCCATAAGAACTAAGTAAGTGGTAGCGAAATTGCCATCGAGACTTTTTTTTCTTGAACGTTATTTTTTTTATTTTATTTTGACATTAATGAACAGTATAAATATTACAGTTTCATAAATAAACCTTGCGAAGCCATTGTGGCTTTTCTGCAGGTAAGTTTAATTAAAAATGAGAAAATAAAAAAAATTTTAAATTAAAATTAAACACTTTATTACATGTAATCTCTAAATTTTTTTTTTTAACAAAATCTGTGTTCAATTTTAAATTACGGAAAAAAATAATAAATATCAGAAGACTTCATTGCTACTAGCAATTTGCTGGTTAATAAAAAAATTCTTGAAAATTTTTCTTCGTAACATACAGTTGTTGGTAGCCCTGGTCATAACTTCAGTCGGTACGCGATTCAAAACTTTTGGCAGATTCACAGATAGGGAGCATCTGCCGTATTCATTTGAAAATTTCCTTATAAAGAATCTTCCGTCAGTTTTATTTCTTGCTTGGTAGCTATGATAAATTTTGCGTATATATCGAGTGTCGTTAAAAATTCTATTGCTATCGTTGTATTATATATGTTTTTCACATTCAATATATGTCTATCTGCAGCAATCCTGTTGTGGCTAAATATCTTTGAGGTGCAGAATTGCTTGTAGTTTGAGATTTGTGTGCTGTTCGTTCTGTTAAATGGTTGCAGTATTTTCAAAAGTTGCTTTTGTGTTTTTTGTAGTATGCTGCAATGTGTTGAGTATCCCCAAGCTGTTATGCCATGACGAATGTGCGATTCAGCCATAGCGAAGTATGCTTGTCTCACCACCTTATTGTTAGAACAGTAACTTAGATGGTGTAGGATATAGGAAGCTTTTCTGAGCTTTTTGCGAACTGATTCTATATGTGTTTTCCATTTGAAGTTATGGTCTACGAATACTCCAAGATATTTGTAAACGTTGACAATTTCAATTGTTGTAGAGCACTGATCATTTTTGTAGTTAAAGTCCCTATTGTAGTTTCTATGAATACATTCGCTAGTGTGAAATTTTAGTTTTATGTCAACATATCGGACATGGGGATTTTTTATATGCATTAATTTAGTTTTGGATTCATTTATAATTAATCCATGATCATGGCACCATTTTATGGCAATGTGCAATTGCTGTTGCATTATTCTTTTTGCCTCATCTAATCTCTTATGAGCTACTACTATAGCCGTATCGTCTGCGTACGCAAATATTTTACACATTGATAGTGAGGTAATAAGCTCATTTGAATAAATGATGTACAGTATCGGGCCTAACTTTGAGCCTTGCGGTACGCCGTATCTTAATTCAGTGACTTTACTGAGTATGTCTGTTATATTAACATAAAATTTTCTACCTGCATTCACCTTCAGTAATAAAAACGGTTATTTAATCATTTTAATCGTGATAATAGCACGATGTTATTAAAGTTTTATTAATTTAATATTCCCGTGGTTTAATTTTTGTTAATAGTTAAAAAAAGGTTCGTTTTATCAGTTTGTTTAACTAGCAAAATTCTGGTGGAATTTAGTACAAACTTATAATTTTCCCTTTGAAACAAATATGATATTGCCTTTCAATAACTGTTGCATATATTTACGCTTTTGTGCATATGTTCGTTAAAAACTTCAAATTCTGCCTCGTTTGAATTAAATTTTATATAAACTATAATTTCATTACAAATATTAAACTCTTTTTATATTAAATACCAAACGTATAAAGAGGTAAAAATAAAAAAATAAAATAAATTGACAGTTTTTTCCATAACAAAATTTTTTCCACATCCACTAAAGAAGCACCAGAAGCTAAAATCAAATTCAACACTACAGTGATTTTAATGGCGTAATACAAGAACTGTCATTAAAGTAGCAATAGAGAAAAATTTAAAACAAAAGATTATAGAATGCGTTAACTTTTAATAGAACGTATAATGTCACATTTCTTTAATAATATTAAGTAATAACTTCTATGTAATGAGATTTAACACTGAAGGACAGACTATAAATACACTTCAATCATTGCTATGCTGGCATGGCGAAAATACTAAAGAATAAATGAGATTGTTTATTATAAGACATTAAGATTAACACTTTGAAATATTAAAACAGTGTTAGTAAATAAACAATATAATTTTAAATATTTATTATTAGTTGAAATTTATAATATTTATTATTAATTTTGTTGATATTTTATATTAATTAATGTTGATATTTTTTGATCACAAATCATATTTTAAACTTGTTGTAAATTGTGAGAATAAAGCAATTGGAAATTGTCGAAAAAAACTAGTATACAACACTGTTTAGTACGGACTTGATATGGCAGATGTCTTTTTTCCTAGCTCTACGAAAATTAGCGTGATGCTCAATATCAATATGAGTTTTTTATGACTGCAACGAATACTTCCTGCTCAAAGTTACGCTTGTTTCGTGATCATAAGTAGCTGCACTTGCTTCTTTGTATGCAGTTATGTGATGCCAAAAGTCTATACTACTAGATCACAATCTTCTCACAATATTTGTTAAAAAATTACTACTACCTGTCAGCCTTGTTGTGGGAGGCCAATTATTCAATTTTCTGTTTCGCTTTTAATCTAAAATTGTGAAGGTTAAACATAATTCTATATAAAAACCAGTGAAATTGCTATACCTATATCCTTTTCTCCAGAAAAATGGTATACATTTTATTTAAAGAACGCCTATGCCGCTCTACAGCTGTTCTATTTCGATTTACTATCAAATTACTTCACAACATTGTATTTGAATTTTATAACACTGACGTTAAAACTCCAATTTAGTTTCTTGTATCTTGCTTCTTGGCGAGAAGGAAATTCATCATGTTTAACGAATTATCTATTGACCTTATTTTACATTTAAATTCAATGTTCCTAACAAAATATCACATACACATACAAAATGTCTCTAAGGTATGTAGTTAAAAAGATTTTGGTTTATTAGCGATCACAATAAAACTAACATCTATTGTAAAACTTTGTTTATATTGTTTCCAAGTGTTCTTACTTTCAGAAATACAAAAAAAGAATAACAAACGTATTATTAAGTAATTGCCATAAAAGGTACAATAACACATATTCTTTTATGAATAGTAACTTTGTCTGACGCGTAGTCACTTGTTAAAATTTTTTAGAGCAAAAAGAAATAAATCCTTTGTAAATCTAACTAGAGCATAACAAGATTTTAAAATAGGATTCAAATTTCTTGAAGTTAAAAGCATTAGATCAGAAGCTTGAATGCCGACATTCATTTCTTACGGCTGTCTGGTAACCCACATTGTGATAAAACAATTTTCTGTTACTATTTTTGGAAAATCATATAATTTTATTTATCTTTGTAAAAGCTACAAATAATAAAAAAGCAATTTAATTTGGTTGTTGCAGCTAAAAATTGTTTCTAAAGAAATTTCAAAATGATATTTATATGCACTTTAAAATTTATTTAGTTTTAGATTACTAAATTAATTATCATAGCACACAGAAAAAAGATTGGTAACAATTCGCTTGATATGTTAAAAACTCAATTAATAATATAATAATTTGATTTTTGTTATTAATAATTTATAGTCTTGATTTATATTTTATATTAAAAGCTAACAAATGATATTTGCTTTTCAATGTTAGTTGTAACACCTCTAAGAAAAGTTAACCTGAACGATTTGTATCTTTACTAAAATCAATTCTAATCAATTGAAAGATGCAACAAAACTTATTCAGCAAATTACTACTGAAAACCAAATTTTGGTCGTAAGAAAATTAAACTCAATTGTACATACATATATTCTGAAATCGAAAACTGACACAATAAAACTAAAATTTGTACACATTAAAAAAATCAAGAATATTTTAGTTAAAAAATACAAAGATTTATTAAAAGTGGTGAAAAGTTCTCCAATATTGGTAAATGGTAAGTTGAAAATTATCTCAGAAAGACATTTACATATATAAATAAATTTAAATTTTATATAATTTTAAAATATTTAAAGTAAAAAAGTAAACATTAAATTATTATATTCTTTTGTTTAATTCACAATAATATTTTATAGTCACCCAAGAATTATTTTTTACAGTAGTTGTGACTGCTATATTCATTCAGTTACTACAACCGAATTAAATATAATACACACACCCGACACAATTGGTTTGGCAACAAATTCGGTTCTTATTACAAATTTCTTTTCTCTGTGTGCAACATTAATATTCAAAGTTTTCTGTTCTCTTTCAGCAACAAATTTTATTAAATATAAAATAATGATTAACCAAAGTGGACTCTCCTTGTGATCAAACATGTGATCATTTAAAATTGACTATTTAAAAATAAATGAATATCGTTTTAATTTTTTTTTGCGTTTCTTGCATGAAAAAAATTCACCATTTTAGTGATTAGTTATACAGACATTTATTGGATGAAGAAATCTTTAACATGACCTGATTTGATTAGTAATTTTTAGAAGATGACTTGCTTTTAATTTTAAGCAGAAGCTAATTTTTAAAATCAAAAAAAGGAAGAAATATGATCAAGGAGTTCTAGATGCGAGGGGGAAGAAATAGAGAAGACTATAGTCAGTTTTCTTTTTTTCTTAAATAAGAAATCTTAAAAAATTAGTAAATACATGATGATTGCTAAAGTGTACGTTAATCTTAATTTATTTGTTTTAATTTATTATAAAATATATTCGAAAGATCTAACATGACATCAACATTTGAAAATAATTTCGGGCATATTGCCGTAATGGCTGTTCTTGATGAACCGCACTTTGGACGTTCTATTTTGACCCAAATTTTTAAGCATTGGTGGCCGTATGTCACGAACTTCAAGAATAAAGTTCGACCCTAAAACATTATTTGTTGCTGGCTCTTCAGCATAAAACAGTGATTACACTTGATTATACACTAAATAATCGAGAGTTTTAAAGCCGCACAACCTTGAAGTTCAGTTGACAGGGTCCATTTCATGAAATAAATCTGTATAATAAATAAATCAATAACTCGATGGTTGCGGTCCCTGCTTTTTTTTTTTGCAATAATCACACCAGCATCTATACAGTGTATATTTCCAAATCTAAATGAGTCTATAGGGGCTGTTTTAGATTGGTAAATTTAATTGATGATTGTGTAATGAGGTTGAGTTGTTCAAGCTTCAGTACTTAAATATCATGGTGTAATCAAAGCTTTTAGTGTTATTTGCTTAAATAAAATTAAAGAATCACTCACCCTAGAGGCGTTATTTTTTAATATCCCACCTACACATTGGTCCATGATAGAGCCTACCTCACCTTTGAGTGTAGTTGCATCATGAATTTTGTGTTGAGCCAAATTTGTGTCTAAAATATTTTTATTTGCTTTCATTAAGTTTTGTCTTTAAATGTTATAAAGATAACATTTTATTAATTCAAAACAGTTCATTTTTAAAATTAATTTCATTAAAATTATAGTTTTTCATTTTAAATCGGCTTAAAAACATCGATTACAAAGAACATGCTACTGGTTGTGTAGAAACAACTTTTTTTTTTAATTCAATTCTTTATTCATGATTATTGTTTTACAATATGTAGTGCCTCTGCGTCTTGAACACATTGTTGAGGCGGTTTGGCAAATAAAAAAAATATTTATCATTAAGTTTTATATCAAATTTTCTAATAAAAAAAGAAAAAACAATAACAAATTTTTAAATAAAAACTTTAAGATAAAACTGAGATCAACTAATAATCACTATAGAAGCATTTCTAAATTTTGTAAAAGATATTCTCTAACATTTTTTTTGAAAATGGAAATTCGAACAATTTTTCTAATGTTTTGAGAAACTTTATTAAACTTTAAACTACCAATGTGTTCTCCTCGTTGTTTTGGTTTTTCCAATCGACATAGAGCTACTCTTAAATTCGTATTATTTCTTGTGTTGAAAGCTTTTGGTAGCACAAAATTATATATTTTGCTTATATTAAGAAGCAATAACCACTGTCTTGAAATACAACGAAAATAGAGAAGTGAGTTTAGTATTATAAAAAACCTATTGTTTACCATTTATATGAATTGTCATTTTTGTAAGTCACTACGATTCACCGGTAATTTAATTTTTATTTTTATGATTTAAGAGAGAAAAACACGTATAAAATATTTACAAGAAGCAAACAAGAAGCTCCATAAGAAATATGAATTTTGAGTTAAAACCTATTAAAGCAGGTAACCTGTCTAAGAGCTTAAATGACAAAAAGAAGAAATGTAAAAATAATTTTCGAACAATAAAGATTTTTGATAATATTTTTTGCACACAGAGAAAATATTTGTCTTGACAAAGTAAATACAAATAAAAAGAAAAAAAAGAAACCGAAAACATTGTCAACATCATGCTTAGGCAATGACATGATTTCTTGTTGGCCCATCTACATTTTTATGATAACCATGAGTAGGAAATTATTGTTGATTGTGATTTTATTTATTTTTTTATTATGGTTTTTATTTTTTTTTTTTTGGTTTAGAACTAGGTGAAATGCCTCGTTTGACTTTTATGTGTCTGCTTATAAATATTTGTCAATTTCAGTTTACGCTGATTTCTGTGACTTTTTGTGGTTACAAATTTTACTACTTGACTTTTATGTTTATTTATGTATATTTTTTTAATGTAAACAGTTCAAACAATGTTTTAAGGAATTTCTTTTATATTTTGCTATCGTTTATTTTAGTTTTTTTTAGTTAGTCAGCTTAATTATGTAGGAATAATTTAAGTTTTTAAATATTTAATATAATTTGCGATAGTTATGATTAATAAATAAATCCGCCAAATGCCAAATAGACTCATACAGTAAGAGATCCACACCATGCGATATTTAATGTTGAAATGTGTCAGACCATTACGTTACCATTTAAACATCACATCAAAATCACCTTACTATCAATTAATTTTATTTGCATTACTTGTCCATATGGTATATAAATTTAAGTGATTTGTTTGTACATAATCAATGTAAGTTTTAAATTTTTGCATATTGCGGTTGAAAAACTAAAACCACGTCACTATTGCAACACCATTTATGTTTTATTCTTATTTTTAATACTTTTTTCTTAAAGCGGACATAAAAATACTTTAACTGTATGCCTATTGCGGTTCGAACACCAAACCACATCCACACTATTGGAATACTCTATAACTCAAAGTTTCTTTTTTGTATTTTTCCTATAGCGGACATAGTTTTAAGGCAACGTTTTTATGCTTAAAGTACGGAATCCTAAAAAGAACTTGCTGTTTTTTCCTGAAAAAAATTTCTGGAATGTTAAAAATTTTAATAAAAATAAATATTGAAACAAGAAATTGTTACAACACTTATTTTTGTGTACTTTGTTTCAATAACATAACAAATTATTAGTATTTTCGATTGGAAACCAACACCAGATAAGCATCAGCTGATGTGTGACATTTATATGCTTCTTTAGTTTAATTCAGTGCTGAATTTTTTAAAAGTCCTATAATGTATTTTTAAGCATAATAAAAAACCTCGTGCATGCTTATGTGCACTTATAATGGCAAATACCTTAAGAAACTTTAATATTTGTTTGTCTTCTTTATACCTGTACATAAATCACTGCATTTTTAAAAAGAATATTTTATTTTTTTTACATGCATATATTTGGCTTGTTAATAAATTTAACAAAATATGTTTTTTTTGGGAAACAATACTAAAAATTAATAACTACAACCTCCTTTAAAAAGTTTCATTGTATAAATTCATCAGATTTAATAAATTTTTAAGGTTTCGTTTGACATTTTTAATATTTGGTTTTCTTCTTTCTCTTTTGATTATATGCAAAATCTTAATTAGTTAAATATTTTTATTTCATCGTTCAAGGACTAAGAAAAGAAAGCGCATAAAGTTTTAAATTTTGTCAACATCGCTGTGGTCTGAAAATACAAGGACTAAATCTTCTCGACATGGTTTCACTAAACGACTTAAAAAAAAGAAGTTTATCAATAAGTCCTTTTTTTATATTTTTGCTCAAAGAACTTAC
Source organism: Gymnosoma rotundatum (assembly GCA_916610165.2). Classification (NCBI taxonomy): domain Eukaryota; kingdom Metazoa; phylum Arthropoda; class Insecta; order Diptera; family Tachinidae; genus Gymnosoma; species Gymnosoma rotundatum. The sequence goes on along the minus strand of OU744337.1, from coordinate 118,450,958 downwards.
TAATTTCTTAAGATTAAGTTAAATTAAAATTGGTATCACTGTAGCGCACAAAAGCAAAAATTAATAAAAAATTAACTTAAATAATAAAGGGTTTGCCCATCGATATCGTAATTTGAATTATATGACTATATCTATTAAACCGTTATACATAGTCAAACAATTAAAAATAACATAGATGTCTACCTTAAGGCAAAAATAACGAGTATAAAATTTATTTAAAAGTAAAGGGTTCTATATAGGAGATTATAGTTTGTTATATCTGGCCTTATAATTTATATAGATATATTACAATTGAAATTCATACAGATCCTCTACTGCGTATAAAATTGGAAAGTGAAGGGTGTCCCCATAGATGAACCATTTTTTTGTATATGTGTATAAAACGAAATAATATGCCTACATTTACAAGTACAAAAACAACTAAAGGGTGACCCATACTTGCAATTTGAATTTTACTTCTTATCATTCAGTTGTTCATGTATCGTCTTGTTTTAAACAAGTCTTATACCCTGTTCAGACATACGTTTTAATTTATACAGTTAAAATTTTAATTGAGTAATTAATTTTGGTGTTCACACATATCCAATTAAATTAACTTAATTAAAATTTGACAGTAGAATATAGTTCTGTTCAATAACAAGAAGTTGTTATTAATTGTTCAGTACCTCAAAAGAAGCAGCGAAAGAGTAAAAAAGAGTATAAGAAGTGAATGTTAATAAATTTTTTACTACTTTTGTTACTGTCAAGAACAGAACAGCTGATTCTTGTTCTGTTTTACAAAAAAAGTTAATACATATTAAATCCTTTAAACTGAAAGCGTTTATTAGCACTCTCCACGAAATTTTTACAACCACACAGCAAAAAATATGCATAACATTTATAGTTTTCGGTTTTAAATACAGAAAATTTGAATTGAAGCTAATGTTTCTATTATAGTTAGAAGAAAGCTGATGAAACTATGTACAATTTGCACACAATCGATGACAAAGCTCTTGCAAATGCTAACTGTTGCAATACAAAATGATTTAAGCATCGAACACCGCTTTTTTGCTTATTTAGATACATATTTATTTTTATAGTTGTTTGTTATTTTCGTCAGTTCGCCTTTACTTTGCTATTTTTTTTTCAAAAATGCGTTTATTCCTTTTTTTATTTGGAATTTGGAATAGTAATGTTGTAAATTTTTATTTTACTCTATCGTTGCTAGTTTCTGCCGGAAATTTATTGAACAGACCTAATTTTTACATTAGAAATTTGTGTTTGTAAATTTGGAAGAACAAAGAAAAGTTCGGCTTTAAAAGAAAGTTTGCTTGTTTTTATTTGAAATATGGAACTCTTCTAGTTTGTACGATCAAGTTTCGACTGCACGCTAGCTTTGAATTTCCATTAAATTTTCAAAAATTTTCATTTCATATAATTTGAAAATATTTTATTTTGTTTTGTCATTGTATAAAATTTACTCTAACTAAACACACTTCACAAGGGTTGTATGAGGAAACTTAATCAATTATCGACTTAATTAAGTACTAATTGAAAAAATTTTCTTATATGGTAAATTAAATTCAATTAGGGACTTAATTGCGTAAATTCCTTTATTGCGCAATTAAAACGTATGTCTGAACAGGGTATTAAGCTGCATAATTTTAAAACAAACAAGCTTAGCGAAAAAAAACACTTTTTCTCTTGGTTAGTATCAAATAAAAAGCAATATTATGTAAAATATCTCATTAGTGTAACAATTTATCTTATTTTTGGAAAACGTAAAACCAAAAAAAAAAAAAAAAGATGACAATATTTTTCCTGCAAAAAATGCATATAATATTATGCAAAAAGTAAAATACAACAAACATGTGCATACATACATTTAGTTGCTATGTAGCAGCTATAGCAGTGCCTTAAAAAATAAGGGAAAAAATACTCTGAAAATTATTCGTTCGTACCGAGGAGTATGCCTATGTATTTATTCATATATAAATGTAGATTTTTGATATAAGGATGTGTACTAAATGCAAAAACAAGAGTGAAATGTTGAGCATCAAGGCTGTTTTTTAAATAAATTTTTATTGCTGATATTTTTAGTAGATAAACAAGACTTGTTATGCAGACACAATGACAACGTAACCAAACTTTTTTATATGAACTTAGCCAAGGAAATGAGGGCTCAAATAATAACAAAATAACAAGAAGCAAACTGTTAGATGTATTGCAATCGATTTTAAGTATATTTTGAAAAAAACAAATCCAAAATTGCTTACAAATGGATAATGCGTAAGCTACAACTGACAGAAAACACCTGAATATTTTCTTTTCTTCTTTAAGCATAAAAAAATGTATTGATAAAAAATTTTATGTTTGCGCCAGGTATGGAAAACTTAAACTTTTCTAATGTATCTGCTTAAAACATAAAATATATCTTTTATATTTTAAAATTATTGAATTTAAAAAAAAATCTGTAGATCTAAATAGTTTGATGAAGAGCTTTTGCTAAATCGGCAAACTTCACTTTCTATTTGCTTATAATTTTGAAGGCCTGAACTCTGTTTTGTCTAATTTTAGGTTGCCATAAACTAATTTTTCGTTTGTTAGCATGATCTAAAGAGAAAAGTACAGGAATTGCTATATATATTTTCTTTCTAATACAGGGATGTTTTACAAATAAGTGGACCGTTTTTCTGTCAACTGAAAAAAATTCTAGACAATTCATTTTATAATTATGTTTGTATTCTTCACCACAAAAAGCGGAAAAAGTTTATATTTAAGTTTGTCACTCTGTGTGTAATTTCTACAATATCTGTCCTCGGCAAATTTAATTCCACAAAAAATATGTCAATCGATCAGATATAGTGAAAGAGGTGCTATTGGAAATCAGCATGATGGGTCCAATTCCTTCGAGGCAGCAGGCAAAACACCACGACTACATCTGATTGTTCATGTCATTTGGAACAATAAAGAAACTCTAATCAAAAAATATAAATATATGAGGCGATAGAGAATTAAAAAAAAAGAAAAAACTTTACATGAAAAAATTTTTGTTCGCTCATATTTTCCGAGATACAGGGTTGTAAAGTTTTCATATTTTTTTAAAACATCAAATTGGATAATTTTCAAGCTTTGGAAATGCTAAGATTTTTTGAAAATTCTTAACCCATTAAGAGCCGATGTCAATTTTTTTTTTATTTTTTAGTTCCCTGTCATCCCAGTATTTCCTTTTTTGATTGGAGTTACTTCAATAAACTAGATTTACATAGTTACTAATTTAAAAGCAGTTGTTCATAAAATTTAAAAAATCTAATAATTAAAATTAAATTTCAATTGAAAAAACGGCAAATTAAAGATGATTTGTCCAATCTGGGACAAATATAAATCGAATACCTTACTAAAATTATTAAAATTTACCAACATCGCTACAAGAGTTAGTAAAGTGCAGCAATATTTTAAATTGAATTTTATGCGGCACAAAAAAAGCAACCAACAGAGAAACTTGGGTCAAAAATAGTTGCTGTACATAGCGATACCTACGTCCATAATTAAAATGTAAATCATACATTTCAATCACAAATCTACAAATAATTATTTATATTGATAAATAAAAAAATTTGTATTGTAAATTGTTATGCGAAGCTTTACAAAAAGCCTTAAGTAACGTCATAATTATTAAGATTTTTCTTCATTTTGCAAGAACGACCACAAAGTCAAAAACTCTTTGGGCAAGAACAAAAAATTACAAAGAGTCAGCAAAACCATTTATATTTTGCCTCAACGAAGTTGAGTTGTAGTTTTAATTTTAATTTATACGTACATTTTCTGTTATTCCCCAACATTAAGAATAATTATTATTTGTTTAATAAATGCTGCTCTTAATCGTTTAAATTATTATGTATTTTTTGTTATTATATCTGTAGTATTAATAACTGTTTCATTTATATTTTGAATACGGTCTGGTCTATATTCTTTTGAAATATCGTAATAAAGTATTAAACAGTGTTTTCATTAATTTGGAATAAAATAATAATTTGTGCTATGGTAGTTGTTGTGCAAGAACGTGCGATTTACAACTAACGCAAAATGTGCAACAAATACAAATAAATTATGGCTGGCATCATTTACAGAACAATTTTATTAACTGCAGATATATGTACATTTGTATGATATTTTAATTATTTTGTATAATTTTTTAGTGATTGGTTTTTTGAAGATAATTAATTTTTTATTAATAAAGAGGTATGAAATAATGATATATAGTGTTCAGAGCTATTTCACATATATGGACAAATTAATAAATGTTTAATTGATTATAATATTTTAAATACTAAACTGATTGTAGTAATTATTTTTGAGGTAAGAGCGAAATTTTATTATTATTTGCTTATTTATTTAATTAATTCTACGAACATTTACTTTTATTATCAAAATCAAAATTAAATTTTCTGTTATGTTGATTTAACTCACCTTATTAAAATTTGCTTTATTAAATGTCAACAGCATTGTTATGATATGCTTAAAATCTTGAAGGAAGCATTTTAACACAGCATTAATATTTTCATATTTTAATTCATTATTTAGTATATTTTGATATTAAAATTTATTTATATATTTATTTTATTAATTTTTAAAACACAAAATATCTCTTCAATTTCTGACTGCTGTTGCTTGCTTGCTATTAAAATGTATTTCTTGTTTTTGCCTTTGAACGAAACGAAGTATATTTCTTGTTGTTGTTGTTTTGATATAAAAAATATATGTATGATTGGCACTACATTTGAATTCAACTGCGCTTCAAAAATTGTGTATTTACTTTGCGCCATTCAAAATTTTTACGATTTAGTACGAATTATGATTTATTGTTCCAAAAATTCATTATACATATGTCACTTAAACTACATTTCTTATTACATATTTCTTAACGTTATACAACTTTTCTAAGACTAATTTGCACTTAATTAATTACATTACAGATATTCTGTATACTGTCACTTAAAAATAATTACATTTGTTTACATTTCCAAAAAAAAAGGATAAAAAGGAAAACACTTATTTTTTTAAATTTCACTTAAAACTAATAACTTAAACTACCCTACAAACTAAATAACACTTAATATTAAAATCATATAAAATAAGCCATATACGAGTGTAATATCTATCACAAAGTCCTCTTAAAACTACTGTGCGGTGTTGTACACCAATTCAGTTATGTCAAGGGTTTTTTTCCCTCCTGTGATAATACAAGAGGCCCGCATCCCCAAAGAGAAGACCTCCAGCATTCAAAGCCAAAAGGCTTACTGGGAAATGATACTTTTATCTAAGAAAATTCTCCAGATCAGGGGCCTGGTGAAAGCATCCCCCTACCAAACCATTATTTAAAGAAGATGATTTGTCAAAGACCTGAGTGCAGATCTCATGAGAAAAACATCAAGCCTCTCAAACTCTATACTACTATAGATTTTTCTACAAGACCGTCTTCGAAAAATGCCGTCAGGGCCCATTCTTGGCTGTAGCCGAAGACAGGAGCAGAGAATTCGTATCTCCCATATCCTAAGTCTTTCCATCTGGTGGGAAGATATTCCAAACTAGTCTTTAAAAGCATAAGATATAAGAGGTCTTATAATCTGCCGGTAAATAAGGAGCCTGACCTTCGTAGCAAAACCACCCCTGCGGTGCAGAATCCTATGATATAAGAAACACGTTCTTAATGAAATCGAGGTGCCTATAGAATTCAAAGTTTTCATGAAATACTACCCCAAAATGCTTTATCCTATCAGAGGTCCTGATGGGTTCGCCAGCAATGCTTAAGTTTGGCACAGAACTTCTTGCATTTGGATAGAGATTACCACGTCTGCCCTTAATTATTACTCCATCGGTCTTCTGAATATTTAATTTCAGGCCCCATTTCATAAAGTATTCGTGTATCAATAATATTTTAGTATTATATTTAACCTTCATCGTAAAATATTTTTCTGATATAAATTGCATTTCTAACTTTTGTATTTGTCGTTAACGTTAATCTGTTTTTTTTTTATATTTAGTCAAAGAAAATCGTTTATATTGCATTTCCACATTTTACAACTGCAATTTATCTTGTTATAAATTTTATTATGCCACAGAATGTATCTATTAATAAAATTACTAAAATATATTCAACAATACTGATTACAAAATATTAAAAAATTCTCTTTATACAAATATTGGACGGCAAAGAAATCAACTAACTAAAAGCAGATTATAACAACAACTTTTCTTTTATAACATATTTTCAAACATTTTTCCAATATTTAAAACAATGTAACTTTTTACAAACACTGATCTTAATGCCATAAAGTCTTCAAAAGGTTTTGTTATGGAAAAAATCTGACAACAACTAAAAGCATTGTTTCTATTAAATATGCGTTAATATTTTGTTCAAAAATTTCTTTTGAAAGATCATGTATTACAACTCATGCGAGAGACATTTCATAATTTTTTTTTTTGCTAAATACGTTTGTTTTCTTTTCTGCTTTAAATTACATATTAGCATTGCCAATTCCGTTTTTCCGAATAAAAATAACCATCTGTGAGCTTTGGAGTTATTTTTTTAGTTTTAAGAGGCTTTCAACAATTTTTTTATTTTATAAAAGCTGAAAATAAATTAATTTTATTTAAGTTTCCTGATAAAATATATATTTTTTATACTTTAAGACGCTATTACGCCAAATTAGTGAAAAAACTAGAAAGGGACCACTGCTTTTATAGTTAGAAAAAAGCTAACCAAATGTATGAAGATTTTAACTAAAATAAAATCACCATTGATTGTTGGTTTTTTTAAATTTTGATGCTTGTGTTTATTAACTTCTTTATCCAGCTCTCAGTTGGTCAATTAAACTTTTAAACATAATAAGCAGCTTAGCTAAACTATGGTTGATTTGAGTGATAAACAAAATGGCTATAGGAATTAAAAACATCCTGGATATTTACCGTAGCAGCTAATAAAATTAATCTATATTTCATATGGAACTTAACTTACCCTCCCCTTCGTTTCGTTTTATATTGTAATATATTCACTTTCACATTGCATTGACCTTTAGCTGTTTATGGGATAAAGAATCAATAAGTTTTTAAAGAAATTCAATGTCGATTATTTTACACTGAAAATGACAAGAAAATTTCTACAATAATTCTTCATTGTCATATGAAAGTTCTCAACCAACATCAAAAAAAAGTTTGCCCCATAATATCTAATGGGATTCCTAATACAAGTCAGTGTTTTAATCTTCGTAAAAGTACTACAGCCATCTCGAGAAAAATTCTGTAAGTACATTGAGAATCAGATGTTAGAACTTTTGAGTCCTACTAATCTCATACATACCAACTCTGTCTTTAAAAGATTTTTTAACGACAAATAAATTTTTTTGTGATCTGAAAAATATCAAAAGTAAGTGCATTTAGAAATATAGTTGGTGAGATCGAGAAAAGAGGGAATGAAGAATTGCGATGTTCCTTCGCTGATCTTGCTAAGATGCCTTTTTTACAACATTTAATGTTCCACCCCTAGGAAAGCTAAATCAAAAATTAAGGAAAATTGTTAACGGCTGAAAACGTCCGTCCGTCCGTAAGTCTGTGTGCCTGTCTGTGTATTTCTCTGTCTGTCTGTCCGTCCCTGTTAGTGGTGAAATCAAGTTTTCTGAAATAAGTAACTCACGTTCATAGCTCGATATTTATTATTATTTTGAGCAAAAATATTTTTATGATTTTTCTCGTGCATGTTTACATTTATAGTAAATACTTGAACCACTTAAGGCTTAATTCTAAATATTAATTTTGAATATATCTTTAACTTTTCTTTAATGTCACTACCCTAAACAAAAGAACGTTAACTACTTTATTTCTAACTTTACATTGGATAGATTAGTAAAGATTATAAAAACCACAAAAACACATGTTTTTATTTTAGCTTTAATCACCAGAATATAATAGAGTTTATGTTGTTCCTTACCCCTGCTTTTAAGTTTTATTTTGTATTGTGTTATTTTACTCTCTTGAGATACTAATAATGTGTAAATGCCTGTAAGCTACAATCACCCGCCCAGCTTAATTAAATGAAGAACATTCCATACCACTAATATTATTTCTTTTGGTTTCCTTATCCTATTTAAGAACAGAAAAAATTAATTCATGTCTTTTTGTATGTTTCGTTTAGAAGACCCAGCACAAGACGCTTACGTCTACTTACAATATGTACGTTGTTGAAAGTAAATTGGCCAATGTCACCCTAAAGGTGTTTGTAGAAAGAAAAAAAAGTTTTTTTTCTGTTTGAGAATTTTATTGTTTGTAACGCAAATGGCTGCTAATGAGACAAATAGCCTGAAGCTTACAAATAACTAATAAAAATTATGACAATACAATAAAAGTTTTTTGAGAAATTAACATTAAATAAATTGACTACTCGTACAACTGTTATTGATGTAAATATTAAATTATATAATTTAAGCTTTTTTAATGTTATTCTTATTACAACTGGTGGGTTTTTTTTAGCTCGTTTAATTGAAATAAGAAATGGTAATTTTTTTCACGTATAAGAAAAACCTAAGAAGATGACTAGTTAGTTAATTAATGAGTGAGAATGTACCCAGTATACCCACCTCTATTTAAAATAGATATTATTTGTAGATTTAGTTGGTTTAAACGGCTAAAAGTTCTTAAGAAAATTTGTATTTCTATTATAATAAAATTATATGCTGTTCATTTAATTTCTTTAGGGGTATAGTGAAGAAATTTTTTTATTCAATAAGCCTAATTACTGGTTGCTATATGGCTAATTTTCACGCAAAGGTGATCGTTTCTGAATTACTAAGAGCTAGAAAAGTGTCAAAATATATCGCTCCTTTATTGCAACATAGTCATATCTGAAAATATTAAAAATTTATAGTTACTTAAGCAAAACTGCTCTTTTAGACCTTCTGTACATGTTAAAAATATCCCAAGCTGAACCGAAGTTATAGCAATTGCAATTGCGGCAATTAGATCATAGGACTTATGTTTTGAAAACTTAAATCGCATTTTCCCAAGTTCAAGTTTTTTTGAGATATGACTATGTTGCACTAAAGGAGCGATATGTTAGACAGTATGATTGCTTGCTGTTGTTCCATCTGACTAAGATACGATACATCCTATTTAATGGTAAAACAAATTATACATTACTGCCTTTCGAAAGATTCAACTATCAGCTAATCAATACTTCGAGATGCAGACTAGAAAAATGCTCGGTTTTATCTTTTTGCACCTATGAGAAGCGTATACAAATTTTTAAAATTCAATTGCTAATAATTTTATAACTTAAAAGTACACTATAACTCCTTTAACTCTTTTTTTTTTTTGTTAGTAAAAGAAAAGTTCTATTTTTATTAAGTTTGAAAAATGTGTTGTGCTCTGTCATTTAAGAAACCTTACCAAGGAAGAGATTTATAAAATACCTTATGCTAAATTAAGATATCCCATTACTGAAAACGTCTCTTTCTTTACAGAATTTGTCTTATAATATTAACTTGCGATTTAAATGCATTTAGGTGGGATGCTCGCACTAAATAATTGGTAAAAATTTTGTCAGGTTCGGCTATATATGTTATATAGCCGTTTGCAAGAGACGGAAAAATTTTTAAATTCTCTATATTTTGAAGATATGCAGAGTTTTTTTTTATCAAATATAATCATTAGATTGTATTATATCTTGACTTTAAATTTATAAAGCTCTGGTAACAAATAAAAGCATTTTGTATTTAAGTGTCAATTTATGCGGTATCTTTACTTTTGTTTGCGATAAACGTTCTTTAACAGAAAAACTTTTTTGATGTCCTAAGTTTCCTCGTTCGATACTAAAACGTCTATCGCAAACTAAAGAAAAAATGATTTGAAAAAAAAAACTTCAAGTAGATATTTTAACTTACCATTAACTTTACTTAAAAAGACGGTATACTTAAGTACACATGAAAAGTTTACATGTAAAGGATGTTCCAACAGGAACGGGTAGGTATTAAAAATGTCTGTAATAAAAATGAGCGAAAATATAAAATTTTCATGATAAACATTTATTTCAAAATTAGTTAATTGTTTTATTTCATATATAGTCGGTTGACTGTTAAGGGAATATTTTATTAATTATCCGTACTTATTAAGTGTCAACTTGCAAAATGTAGAAAGATTAAATCAAACTTCTACACGCAATTATCTGAATCTACTTGTCCCTATTAAAACAGCCTTTATATTGTATTGTGTGTTCATTTAGAAAAGTCTCTAAGAAATTTTCAAGTGGTGCTTGTTATAACTTTTTTGTTGTCCGTACTTTTCAATTTTGCATTTGTGTGAGCATGATGTATATTTTTTATACTTTTTGAAGAAGCTCTAAAATTGTTGATTACTATTGTTTTGTGGTATATGTGCATCTCAATTGTGGGTTTCCAATTTGCTTAACTCACATTAGATTTTAAATTTTTATATACGAACTTTCATATACACACATCGTACTGTTTTGTGTCTAGATGGTGTATGTTCACGACATTCGCACACGTATGCAATCAGGCATTAAATTAGCAAGGAATTGGTTTATTTTTAAGAACTTTTTTATAACGCTGCTTGTAAAGAAAAATTGAAAACTTTGTCTCTTTAGTTTGTTTTACTGTTCACTCTTAATAAGAAAAGCAAATAAAGAAATGTTTTTCTAATTTAAAAATTTAATAATTTGGAAAAATACTGAGATAGTATATATACATATGTATTTATGTATGCATGTACAATAAAAATTCAATAAAAAGTTGAAAATTATATTGCTAAAATTAATTAACACAAAAAACTCAAAATATCAAGAAACGAATCTCATAAAGATAAAATGAATAAATTAATGTTTAAATTTATCAAAATAAAAAACAAGTTGGAAAACTTATAGTATTATGATTCGTTCCGAAACTTAAGGGTTATATATCAAGGCAATTAAATATTAACATGGCATTAATTTCCTATCATTTTACTCCTTTTTTTTATTTGTGTAAAGTATTTTTTGTTCATCACAAAGTCTGACAAATTTATATCATTCAAAATATATCACTCAAAAAACTTCAACTCTTATACTCATTGAAATATGTTTACTTCAAAATTTCCAATTTTTCGTAAAAAGTCGTTAAATTGTTATAATCTAAAAGTATTTTTTAAGGAATCGTTTTTAGCACCATAGTTTTGAGAGGCAATTTTTAAACTTCATTCAATAGCTGCTCTTGTGCTATTGTAAACAGAGTCTTCCAACGAGTTGCTTCTTCCAACCATCGCCATTTAATTTTTCTTTATTATGGTCTAGTGCAAGTACATCTATTGTTGTCTGTTACCGCCCTGGAAACGGAATAGACAAACTCTTGAAATTTTCAAAGAAATATAATGTATAGTGCAATAAAATTAATACCAAAATTAAAGGTTGTTCCGCAAGTGAAGTGACTTTCATAAAAATATAAGTGAACTGGCATAATAGTTTTTTAAACCGTTATAAGCTGAATTTATAAATTTACGCAGGGTACGTATTGCTAAGTCGCTAAAAAACATGTTAGAAAAATTTAAATATATTCAGTATTTGATATTTTCAAGGACTTGTTTTAAATTCGCCCAAATCATATTTTACTATATTCTCTGTGATTAGTTTATAATACATAGCACGGAACCATTCATAAATTCTTAAAAATTCTCATTTGCTAAATCAGCAGTTTAGAAAATTCTTTGCAAACAACGATTTTGCTAATGCATTTTATATGTTCGTCCTCTTTGTTCGTATACTTGGCGTTCTTTAATGTTGCGAATGCGATAAAATATATAAGAATTTTGTTTCGCAGAGCTTCATTAAAGCCATCTGCCAAAGTAACGGTGGGGCCCTTTTTTTTGTGCAATTAAAAAATTTCTCATATATAAAGCCCACCATGAGTTATTTATTTCAGAGTCAATTCCAAATGCTTAGCTTTTTATCGTATTAAGCTTAACCTAAATCATAGAAATTACTAAATGATAGACACATATTAATAATAAGCTAATATTATAAATACAAGATTGTGAAAATATAGTGTATATCTTTTTATTCTAACAACATATCAATACTATACTTGACTATCGTCGCATTTGGTTGGCAGCGGGCAAGACACCAGGCCTGCCCCTAACTATTCAATTTCATTTCAAACAATGAAGTAACTCGAATCACAAAAAAAAAAAAAACAAAAGAAGAAATATATGAAGCGATAGAGAATTAAAAAAAATAACACGTAAAAAAGTTGGCGCTCGCCCATATTTTCCGATTGTGCACCACATTTTTTTAAGTACCAATATGGATATCATTTAGAGCTTATAAACATTTTTTAAAAAAACGCTTAACACATTAAGAGCCAATGACATTGTTACATAAAATTATATATTTATATGTAGCGCTTGAAAAAAATTCTTAATTATTATTTCTCTGTCACCTTAATATTTATTTTTTTAATTGTAGGTACTTTACTTAACTAGATTAACATATATGGTGAAGGGTACATAGGATTCGGCAAAGCCAAATAAAACCACATAATCTTACTTGATTAAAACATTATTACCTGTAGCTGCATCACTCTTTTGCATTAATCTTGCTTTGAAACATGTGTGGTACCACAAAATTTCTATAACGTGTTCGCTTTTTAGAGTTGATGGTGCTTAAATCCATAATATCTATAAAATGTAATCTCAATAGAAATTCCGTTCTGTACTTTTAATTAATGTACTTCTATTTGTATATTTATCTTTTGTAAACTAAAAGTTAATTTAGACAAAATGTTTAAGTTTATACTTTGTTGTCAATCGATAAAAACTTAGATGTAGATAATTAGTAAATATTTAAATTTAACTAATAATAACTTTAACTAAGAATAATTTTACTAAAACGATAACGATAGAAAAAATGATACGACATAGAGGAATATTTGTCAGAGTAATTAAATGATCCTCTTTCATTTTAGCACAATTAAATATACACATTCCGTATAAATCATTTACCAAGGTTTTTAATATTCAAAAAGTTTAAAGTAAATTTTTGCCACATTTATTTTATGCACGCAAAATACAATTATGTATGTTATTATGTGTTATTTAATTAAAGTGTACAAATGTTTTTTAATGCTATTCAACAAACAAATTTAAATCAAATGTGAAATTCCCAATAATTTATTCATTTTAATGAAGTGCAGTGACAATTTATCGCAATATGTATTACTAATTTACCTTAGCGTAACTAGAGAATTTTTCAAAGGGGGAGCTTATCACTTTAATGAGGAGGAAAATTATGTCATGTATTAAGAATTCTAGGGTGGGATACATTTTTTCTGTGTGGTGTTTAGCTCTTCCTACTCATACCTTTCTACGCCAATGGCTGTTTGGATTTTAATATAGAAAAAGATTTTAACATAGAAAAGCATATTTTAATTGCGACAAAGCAAAAAATTAACTAACTATATAAAGCACATTATAAGTGGGTTTTTATACGATGGTACCTTTACATCTACATATAATGGGAAATGCTGAGCTCAGAGCTTTATATCTTAGACTTTTGCAAGGCTTTGTTACCCGTCTTGGAATAACCATATTCTGTTACTCCTAAACTTCTTCAGAATATTCTGCGGCATCACCCTAAAATTCTTGATTGTAGAAGCTGACGTCTCGTCATAATTTATAACAGATTCTACAATTTCACTAATGCACGCACCAGTTTCTACTAGAGATAGCTCAGTGATTAGCTTCTCCAGGCTTTAGTTTCATGAAGCGGTTTAATTTAATCCACGCTAGAAGATAACTCAATTCCACAGCTCCAATTCTACATTTCGCCGATATAAAATTGTATAACGGCTTTTACCTTTAGTCAGCCAATTATTGATTAGCTCCTCTCTGTTGTTCACTGTGTGTTATGAAAATAAAATTGTTGTTGCCTTTCATTAAAGATTATTTGTAGAGCGTTGACGTGCATTTGAAATATTTCTCTTGATGTGCTTAGAAGCATGCTATGCTTTTCTAAAGCTAGAACAAAACTTTTAAATGTCGAAAGAAGCAGGCAGTTTTTTCAATTCTTAATAATACTTGATACTACTTTAAATCGTAAAGATTATATTTTTTTGAAAATCTTTCCGTGCATATGGCCAACACGATTGTTTTTATGAAGCCCAGTTTAGACATTCAGTTTTTGGGAAATTCTTCTAGCTTTGAATTCAATAGGCTCAAAAGTTATTTAGTTTTAAAAATATATTTCACATGCATACAACTTCAAGATGTGTGAACACCCATTGTGCCAACTTCAGCTCACTCACTTAACGGTTCAAAAGGTTCCGCAAAAGGAATTGTAATGCTTTTATTTATTATTGCCATCGCCGCGGGGCAAGTAACTCAATGTTGTTCAGACCACATTCCGTTTGGTTCAAGGTCATCCATATTTCCATATTGCTCGGTAACGATCCCTACCAAACGTAATGCGACGTATGACTTAGTTTGCTAAGCAACAAGATCCAATGATGGCATAAGAGTGTAAACTCCACCAAAGCTTATATTATTGTGAATTCAATTGAAAGTTCCGTATGCTAAAATTTTTTCTGTTAAAAAACTCTTTAGGCCAAAAGAGCCTCATCCCAGAAATAATTTTACTATAAATTGAAATGATAACTGATTTCAATTAAAGTAAATCTAGAGAATTCGGTAGCATTTTTCAAACGTCAATCTATACATGATGATTTATCCGAGTAACCTGTTAAGAAGTAAGCGCAATATGACAGTAAAGTCATTTGAAAGTTATATCGGGCCTAAATGGACCCTTTGTAGTTATAGAATTTCAATAGTTTAGTCACATGCATGTATAACAGCTTCTGCATATAATAAGCTTTGTGCTTTATACCCAAATCCCACAGTTAGCCACGTATTAACGAAATGAAAAAAATTCGACATTGATATGGAAACCGATTTACCCACTTGTTGAGCTTTTACATATTATATTATGGACACTACAATAATACATTTTATAGATCATATTATTTTTAATATGTTTTGTCTAAAACGGCCTGAAGTTACAAGCCTTATTTAAACATTAATTTTTATTTTTGAATATCCTTAATTCAATGTTATCTTTAACAAATCAATGATACATGAAATCATTGAAATAATAACCTTATCAATTTATCAATGTGTGGTGAGTGTGGTTAGTTTATGTCTGTGGCCAAAATTACTATTTTTTTTTTATTTGCCCACAAAATAATATAGTAAATGGCATAATTTACTCAGATATTTGTGTGTTTGTAATTTTTTAACCACAACAAATCTGTAAAATTAAACATCTGACAAAATATTTTGGAATGTGCAAAACTTCCACATGTGTGTATAAGCTTAAAATAATAAACAATTCTTTTTATTGGTTATTAGAACAAACAATAAGTTCAAGTTCAATAAAAATATTTATCAAAAATATAGAAACTATATCATACAGGTTGTCTTTGTATTATATCTTTGTAATTTAGTAACGTATTAAGAGCTGAAATCTTTTTATCATCTATTTATCTTACTCAAAAATATTACTAGAAAATTATATCAAATGTGGGGAGTTTTTTTTTTTGCAAATTTTACCTTTTAGTTTTCTTGGAAGATTAAACATTCGCCACTTAGATAGAACAAAAAAAGTACCAGACATGGGATATTTATTTTAGTACCATTTTTTCTCATGTTTACGCAATACATTGCACATCTGCATGTAGATAAAATTTTAATATTTTGTTTAATGGAGGTTTTTCTTGATGTATCACAATTTGTTATTCCGCTTGTTATTTCTACAATACTCGTTTGCGACCTCGTAAAGTATGACCGTCTCACATTGGGGTATTTTGTCAACCTAGCCGGATATTTTTTTTTAACTTGTATTGGCTCTAAAAACTTACTGAGTGCGACTAGATTAATGAAACTTAGCAAAAAAAAAAAGGAAAAAAGAAGAACTAATCCCACCTCTTTAAAAAGCAAGTTTTTTAATTTATCCCGTCATTTTGTTTAGCATTTACAAGATTTAAGGTCGAAGGATGTTCAAAACATTAAAGTTGGACTTAAAAGATTCTAAAGTACCATTTAAGCTCCACCCCCTTTTGCCTGCGGTAAAAATATTATTTAAAAAAGTAACAATGACGATTTCCGAAAAATTTTCCAATGCCTAATCTATCCCGCGTCCCAAGAATGTTACTTAAAAGATATTTTTCGTAATTTTTTACATTATTTTACTTATCTTAAAATAATTAATTTATTCATACTAATAAATTATTTATGATTGCATTGGTAAATTTTATTTAAATCAAGTTCTCATTTGCACAGAGATAATGAGTGCCATGGGTTTTCTTCGTCTGACTCTTTAAAGATGTTTTTCGGATGTGAATCCTTTTCAGCGTTAAAGTGGAAGTGTTTGGAGTAGGTTTCATACTAGTAAATAGTAAGTCAGAACTTAACAAAAGTCTGCTAATAATATCTATGTTACACTGTCTCAGCCGCTTCTCCTGATAATAGACCAAAAGGCAATAATAATAACAACAGTGGTAGATGTAATGATTTATGTAAAACAGACCTATTTTCAAATTTTTAAAACCAAAACATTAAATGAATATTAAAAGATTTCTTGCGCGTATGTACCTCTATGCAAGACGACAGAAAATAGAAAAACGATGATATTTCCAAAAAATCACATAAAAGATGGCACAAAAATGCGCAACGTTTTTTCTACAGCATAAAAGTACTGATCGTAAATTTTATATTAATAAATAATATTTTTGGAAGCGCGATAGAGATCACCCTCAAAAACTTTTTCACTTCTTTTTAGACAAAGAATTAACAAAAAAATCGTTTTTTTTTTAATTTCGAACGAAATTTTTTATCATTAAAATATAAAACAAAATTGTTCTAATAATCAATACAAGAAGCTGCAAATATAGCCCTTCATAGGAAAAAGATCAGTACAAATGCTTTATTTGTTTAGCTACAGAAAAATATATTGTATATTTGATCAATAAAAACGTATGAGATCAGCTCAACTAGCCAATGACGTCAAATCTCAAACAAAAGCCTGGAAAATTCACTATAAGATGCATAATTTTGTTAAATTTAAGTACGCAGTTAAGTTTTTACATTTCTCAAGATGAATTTTTGGCTAAATGATCGGCATATTCGGAGGAATACCGTGCCCTGAGGCCTTATTCTGTAATTCTCCTAAGCTAAATTGCTTAAATGTTGAACTTACCCATGTTTATTTTCTTTAATTAATCGGTATCTGTAAGTCTATTTCAATAAATAAGAGGGTGTTAAGTATAGGGTTATATGTTCCAATATCGTATTTGGCGCAACACTCTGCTTCGTCAAAATTAAATAATTTTAGAGATGGCGATTTAGCTTAAGCAACTTTCAGAATAAGGCTGCTGGTCTGCCTCTAGTCGGGTTGAAATATCTTTTGCATTTGCTTTTGTTGAAATATCTGTTGCATTTGCTTTTAATTTCCTTAACCAAGGAATCTTTTATGTATTTTAATTGATCATGGTGATTAGGCTTTACCCTAATAATCCTTATGTATAATATGACGTACATAAATAGTATACTAAATAATTTAAAAACAAAAGTTGTTTATCACTGTGAAACTTCGATGCGAAATCTAGAAAACTTTTCACTTTTTGTGGTCTTTATGTATTTGTCATTGTAGCCGTATTACAGTTTTACAATCCACATCCTCTTAGAGCCATAACCTTTTCTGCTATCAGCCATCTGCACTCACCAACATTATTTTTATTGTTGTCATTTTATTCAGCTCAGTATTGTAAATTTTAATCTTCTTATGTGGCGTTAGAGATAGCAATGGATTTCATACAATTCAATATTTTAAACTCCAAGCAAATGTTTTTAATAAACATTTTGTTTGTGTTTTATAATATGCAGTGGAAAATTTGTTCTGCTAATATTAATCTCATTGATAAAGTGTGTATGTTGATTTAAACAGGTATAATAAATTAATATTCAACAAAATGTTTACAATGTGTGTAATTGTAAGAAGAGCTATATAATCTCTTTGTGTATTAACCTTTGATGAAAATGTTAAAAAGTTTTCTAACAAATAAAGGTTTTAAAATAAAGATTATTTTGACTTCAATGTGTTTTTTTTTTTTGTGAAATTGTCATTTATTAAACTGACATGATAATCCATCCCTAAATATCGTATAATTTAAACACTCTTGTTATATTTTAATGTGTAAATACATATGCAAAGGGACGAAAAATTTTTTACATATAAAGTGTTAAAGTAATATTATTGGAGAATTTTTGGAACCACAATTAACTGTTTAAATATATTTTGCAAATTATGTTTCATAAAATTAAGAAAACACTTTTACACACACACAAATAAAGCAAACGAAAGAATGGCGTTAATATGTGAAAATAATTTCGGACATATAGCTACCGCGCATTTCGCCGTCAAATTATATGCCACTTTTTTGTACTCAATAATATTAGCCTCCAAGGCCCTTAGAGCCAAAAACCAGTGACATCTTGAGGAAATAATCGATAAGTATTAATCGACCGCATTGCGTGTTCAGGCTTCATATTTAAAGGCCTAATAGAAATATCAGCGAATAATCCTACGAAACGGTACATTTTTTGGATATATTTGAGTCTGTAGAATCTGCTGTTTATTAAGACATCAGTTAATTTAAAAACGAGCATCATTGCTGAACGATATTTTCAAAAATAGGGTTATTGTTTCAGCTTCAATCTTTTTATGATGATTTTCCAGAGACACTGATCATAAATGAAATAAGGTGAGCGCAGTATTTGAAATGGTTTGTCGAACTTTACATCGATTATTTTTTCGTTCATAACACCGACAATTATAGTCATTTCACAATGAAATTACACAAGGGTTTAAAGAAAAATATGTGTTCGAAGTCGTTTCAATAAAACATTTAATTATTGCGAAAAAAAACCGACTTCAAAACATATTTCATCTGTTTGTTCATAAGAGTTCACAATTATTTCCACAAATTATTAACTATTGGGACCCCCTTATATTCCATCTCCAAACTTTATACTTATAGCAGACTTAGCACTACAGCTCCTTGTTAAGTTTAACCATCTGTCTACAACTGTTCAACAGTTTGATAACATACATCAAATTACAGCAACTTTAGGGGCACCCTTTAATTTCCAAATTCAAATGTTATACTTGCTGCTGTAGCAGACTTAGTAATTAGGTTTTTGTAAATTGTAACCGTCTTCTTATAACGGTTCATCATTTTGGCCATATTCATCAAATTACATAAACTATATTAACACCCTCTATCTCCCAAATCTAAATTTTATACTTGTTGTTATAGCGGAGTTATCAATAAATGTTCTTCGTAAATATCAAGCGTCTGTCTACAACTATTCAAAAGAATGACCATATACACCAAATTAAATAAACTATTGGGGCACCCTTTCTTTTATAAGTATTAATGTTACTATAACCGTCAAAACAATCGACACTTTGTCGAATTTGCCAGCAATAGTCTATAAAGGTTTAAAAGATAGACCCATATAGGTCAATTTACATCACTTAGGGGGACACCCTTTATCTTTAGACTTTTTTGTATTACTTCTTGTCATTACGCAGTTTTACGTGTACGCAGTTTTTCAAGTCGTGCCCTCTACGGTTATAATACACGTAAAAACATTTGTTTTTATGGGGACACCCTTTTGTTTTTAAGACTATGAACTGTTTTTAAGACATGACCAATCTGAAAGTATCACATTATAAACAAAAAGAAATTTTCAAAATTTATCCAGAAATGACTGAGCTATAGAGGCACAAATGTAGAAAAGCAACCTTCTTCTTTTTTTGGATTCAGGTAATAAGCAGAAAAAAGAAATACTGGACGCTATTGGAAAGAGAAACAATTTAAATTATTTGTGTACTTAAAGAATAATTTTTCGCGTGTAACAGATAAAGTAAAACATGGACTTAATGCAACACATAGAAAAGAATGTTTTTAAAAAATGCTAAGTTTAAAAATTGTAAAAAAATTGTGTTGATCTCAAATTCTTGCACTGTTCTATTAGTTTTTTGATTTTGAGCATAAAGTGTGCAGTTAATTTCACGTACGCAAGTACAAGAGTAACCAATGAAAATAAATTGAAAAGATTCAGGAAAACGCGTTTCGCAAACGCTTGCTGACTTATCGTTTTAGTAGGTTAAGCAAAAAGCCTTAAAACACATTCGCCGCAGCTGGATACACAAACACACGACAGCAAATGACGATAGCAACATTTGTCGCCTTGTACGCAGCTATATATTATTTTGAAGGCAGTAGCTACATAATAAAAATATGATTTTATTGTATGTCACTTAAGCGATTATTAAAGAAGCAGCTCTGATTTATAAATAAAAAAATATTTGAACTATTATGTAAAAGGCCATCAGCAGAGTAAAATAATATGTTTAAAGGACACGTCAATTTTTTGTTTGGATTGTCTTTAAAATTTAAAATGTATTGATGTATATCTCATAAGCAATAATAAGTACAGTAATGTTAACATAAATAAAACTAAAATAAAAAAACTTAAAACAACAATTCATGATATCCATTTAAACCCATCGTCCTTTTGTATGTTTTATATACATCTTAATACATTCCTTTGAAATTTTTACAATTATTCTTCCTCTCGTCGTGACAATTGTAGTCTTTTTAATTCGAATAAATTACTTATATAAAATACTAGCAGTGCAGTGCCCACTACTTCGTCGGTGTGGCATTTCAAATTTTTTTAAAATTCAAATATGGAAAACTAAGTATTAATTGAAAAGTAAGTTAACCTTAAAAAAACAACTTATTTCTTTGTCATTTAAGAAACGTTTGGTTTGATTTTGCTCGTGTACAGACGATTGAATAATTGTTAAAAATGTCTTTATAATGAAACGATTGCCATAAATTTTCGTTTGCTTTTAACACCTATAATGATGCAAATTTATGAACGCTTAAGGTGTTAATACTTTAATAGGTCTATTATTTTCTTGAATTGAGAATTTATACTTAAATTTGTTTAAACTTCAGGGATTTTTCCATTTTAACTTTTTTCCTTTTTATATAAATCTACTTAATCACTAAGTATTTTTTTCTTCTTTCTTTTATTGAAAAAAATGTGAAACACGTTTTTCTTATAGCAACTTTTTTGAGCATAAAGAAAAATGTGTTTTTTATGATAATCATTATTGGTGGCAACAAAATATAAAAAGACAAAAAAAAAAACATTGACATACGAAACAGAGATTTTGTGTGGGAAAAACAAGTAAATATCTAAAAGAAATTTTAGAAGGAGAAATTGACATTTTTACCTTATTTAAGATGAATTTATGGAAATGGTTTTAGAGGCTTTTGATAGTTTTCATTTTTTTTTTCAACGTCATAGAGTTGCTGCTTTTAAATCTTTATATAGTACCGGTAAAAGTTATTAATAATTTCAAGTCAGTTAAAAGTTGATGTCACATTTTCTATTATTCTCGCCTTGATTTCCCTTTTACTAAGAATACAATTCCTTGGCTTGGTATTAAGAGAAAATTTTTATTTAAGTTATTTTACTCTTGGGAGGTCCAACGTGTTGTTATTGGTAAAGATTTTTTCATGCAGTGGATATCACAAGGAAACAATCTCGCACTCGTCTATCAATACAAAAAGTCTAAAATGGATTTCTTTGTATTTTGCTAAATAAAGTTAATAAAATGGAGCCTTATCAGTTAAAGTGCTTGTTAGTGTGTCATTATTGAAATCAATTTAAGTTTTTTTAATAGAATTTATAAAATACTTCATGGTTTCTATAAATACTTGAACATGATAATATCTAAAAAAATTTTAGAAGAATTTATTTTACGCATGGGATTTTTGTTTGTTTGTTAAGGCATTGCAATAAATGGAAAGTACCTATTTCGTGGCAGATATAATGGTCAATTACACATTAAAGTTTCATTGATTGGTAAATGTTTTGGCAGAGATTAAAATGGTGTAGTTTAAAAACGTGTAAGAAAACATATTTGCAGCATTTTGTAAATAAGCTGCAGATTTCCTCAATGTGCTGTTAAATTTGATATATTGTTGTTATAATATACATATGTATAGAATTTGGTATTGTTGTTTTTTGATATTTACTTTCTTTCTAATTCACACTTTTTTACATTAAATTTATTATTTAAAAATCATTTCATTTCAGTTCTTGTTCGAACTTTTCTGTCTGTTTTTAATACACTCACCAAGACAAAATAAATCTAAGCAAAAATTTCAGCCAGTCACTTATTTAATGAGCTTTTTGTTGTTTTGAAAATTTCAGTTAATTTAGCAAATCACTAATTACCTTATAAGTTTATAACTACTCATCATAATGTTCTAAAATAAAAGTATAAAGAAATATCGTTAGTTTTTAGTACTTAACACACTTTTTATTTCAACTTCATTTTTTCTTTCAAGTTAAAACATATAATTCAAAATGGACATTAAAAAAGTTAACAAATGAAATTTTAAACCACTAGATAAAATAAAAAAAACAAATTATACCGAAAAGCAATTAATCATTTTGGAAAAGAAATGATTAAGGTTTTCTAAGTGTAGTAAAAATTTTTGTATGTTTTTTTAAGTGTAGGCAAATACTGAGCAAATATAAATTAAATTTTCTTTAAATGCTAAATTAGCAATCAATGAAAATTCAACTTTAAATTATAAAGAAGGAAAATGCCAGCAGAGAAACTAAACAGTTGTTGATTGTACTTAAAATGTTATAAAAATTATATTGATTTATTTATTTATGTATTTATTAAAAAAATTTTAAGCCCTTGGGGTCAATAAACTAGTACATTTCGTATAGCATAAAATTTCAAAACTTATTGCTAATTTTAACTAATTTATTTTATAATAAATTATACATGTATAAAAGTACAAAAAAAAAACTAATTGTAAAATGTAAGAACTATTATTTTTATACTCTAATTCAAAATAAGACCCCCCAATTGCACAAATAATGAGAGCAAATTTATGTTAACAATAACAAACAACTAAATGTATACTGAATTGCAACAACAATAATCATAGCAAACCTTTATTTTGGCAATTTTACACTTGTTGCAGAATTATTTTTTTTTAACTTATTCAAGGAGTATGAAAAATCTTCGTTCCGTATATGGTATTAAAAATTTCCAAAGCCCAATGGATTATACAAAAAATTATCTTTTCATTGCTAATGTTGCATACCGTGGACGAAGCAAGGCATAATTTCTCGAAGAGTTACCGAATTTAAATTTTTTCTTAAATATGATGGACAATCAGTTTTAATTGTTTTATATAGTAAGAGAAGAATTCTAATATTCACAAAACTTTGAAAGTCACATCCCAAAACTGATATTATATAAGATGTCATATGAGTTATATATTTAAGTCGATTAATATATCTTACCATTCTCTTAAAACAATGCTCCAATCTATCCATGTTTTGCTGTGACGTACCACTATTTCTATTCCATAGAGAAAAACAGGCATACATAACGAGAAAACTAATTGAATTAAGCATTTTTGGCGGAAATGATTCCCAACTAGATTACCAACCTAATGATTTTAACAAGGTATGAGACTTTTATAATCAATTACTGATAATCGATTACATTAATTATTGCAGGAAATAATGAAAACCATTAGGACGTATTTTAAGATATAATTTTTAACATAAAGAACTTGTTCCATTACTACTTCCTTTTTTGGGAACTAATGTAATGTGTCTTGTAAGCGAGTAACAAACTATGGCAATCACAAAAGTAAGTCATCATTAAAATTAAATATTTAGAGCAAATCAAACAAATATCCTAATTGTATTAAATATTTTATAATAATTCTGGGGAAAAATAAAAAGGTTTGGATTATTTTTTTATATGAATAATGATTTATTTGACGGCGTTTGTTTCTTCTACACTTTTAATAAATATTTTGTTTATTACAACAAGGGAACAAACATGTAACTAAATTTAGACAAAAATATGAATTAAAATGTATCTTACATATCCTCATACCTAGCAGAAACGTGATACCTTTAACTGAAGTTTTTATCCCGATTAAATCACCAGTAATGATTATTGAGGATAAAAAACGTCTCGATGGCCATTTTGCTACCGCTTATTCAGCTCTTCAGGAAACTTTTCAAAAATATTTTAAATAAACTAAAGATTTTTTTTCAAAACAAAACGTAAAGATAAAAATTAAAGTTTAAGCAAAAAACAACGATTATCAACAATGAATTTATTTTTCTTTACCCACTGTATACGGCTGACTTTTTATGGTCTTTTATGCAGTTAAAAGATGATGGAAATTAAAGTGTTTCAAAACAATACGATAATTTTTTTCTATGCACAGACACTTTCAAATTATTTCTTTCTATTATATTAGTTAATTATTTCAATTAATAAATTTTTTAAGATTAATTAAAAAACATGTTTTTTTAAGATTATTTTATAGTTTTTACCATAACAGTGCGAAACGCTTTTTTGTATTTTTCATTAGTACCGTAGGTAGTTAATTTCTGTTTTGCTTTCAAGATTGTCATATATACTAAAATATTCAACTGTAAATCAAAATAATAAACAACAAAGGCCTTGCCGGTCTTAGACATTTATCAAGAAAACTATAAATATTTTGCAGGAAGTTTTACGTCTACATTTTTATCCTACACATATTCATATGTTTATTTCTCATTCTTTTCTTTTACTCATCTTTTTTTCATGAATATCTTAAACAGCGATATGTTAGTGTTTATGTAGAATAATAAATGCTACGGCTTAACTTCCTATAGCAATTTTAAAATAATGTGAAAGAAAAATAACATTAAATCCGGTTTATGTTCATTTTCTTACATCAATCCTCTTAAGGGAATTTCTTTTTTATGAAAATTCATTTTAAGGAATAAAGAGAAGGATGCAGGAAGTGTTTAACGTTCGATTTAACTGGATATACATATGGGTGTTAATGAATTACTGCCATATTCGTAAAAACACTTTTGTAATATTTTTCAAAACAAATACAACAGATAATATTTTCACTTGTAGCAAAATGTACCAATTCTTTGATCGTATACATTTTTATGATAAGATTCTTATGAGAAACAAATTGTTAACCCATTACGAACCATTATGTTTCGCATGAAATAAAACTAGTGGCAGCTAACACCGCGGCTACAACTAACAAAATATTTTTATTAGAAAAGGGACCGAATAATAATTAAAGTTAAAACGAATTTTATTTATTCCATACTTTCTAAGTAACCTGACAGATTGTTTAAAAGGTCAAATTAGATTTGTTTCATTAAAGAAAACTAAAATAAAAATATTTTTTCTTTGCTATAGAGTTCGTCATTCGAAAAACTATGACAACTTGAACTATATTTTGATCGATACTAAGAGCTGCCAGGTAAACACGGAAAATTATTTTAGTCTTACATTTTTTATGATACAAAATAACTTTAAAAATTATGGTATACTTTTATTCTTTTTATGAATATGGTCTTTAGTTTTTACTCTACCAGATAAACTTTATAAAGTCCAGCCAATACACTGGCAATAACTTTTGAGTTTCTAAATTTCCCATTGTATTGAAATTAAAAACTTGTGGTCAGTCCAAAAAATAAATTTGAGAAAAATCGAAAGGGGACTGGCTCAGCTGGAAGCAAAAAGGTTGATTTTAAACGCCGAAGTCGTAAAAAATAATGCACAGCGCCTGGAATAGTTAGTAATTATCCCTCAGAATTATTTAATTATCAAATAAATGTCAAATGCACATGAGCCATTATACATTATATTCAACATATCTAAATCTATTTTTAATTGAATTGAATAAGGTAACCGTAGCAAGCAAAGCAGGTTTTACACTTGCGCAAAGGTCGGAGAGCACTCGGTAACTGATAGTCTTTCAAGAAAGCGCAAAATAGTTTGAAGTCATACTCCAAGAAAAAACTGTGAGATAACTATTGTGACCTGACGAAGAAAATCTTCAGGCTTTTTCGCCACTGTCAATGTTTACAATTATGTAAAATAATAATACAAGTATATAGCGTTCGATGAGTTTTTCTTAAAAATACCTTTTATTGGGTGGGGATATATTTAAAAATCACAGAGGTATGCACAGCTTGCAGTGGCTAGACATCCTTGTTTGTCAATTTAAGTGCGCATATATTTTTTTAGAAACTATTCTTGATGTAGGGGCGAAGATAACATTGCAATAAATTACATAAGTAACAATGATTCACCCTTCTTCATATTAGCGATTTGTAATATAATTCTCTAGATAACCACAATATAGAGGTCAGGGTAAAATAACCTTTATCGCTTCTTACAAAAACTAACACACTTTTATATTATGATTCACTGTTTCACATAAAATATAGCTGGCCTCCTTATACTCATGTGGGAAACAAAAATATGTCACTCACCTGAAATAACGTCTATGTTTGTTTTAAGTGTTGTTTTAAGGTGAAACATTTAAAAAAGTTTTTAATGCCGAACATACATACATATGTACATGCGATTATACGCATACAATAAAAGCATTGCATTAATTTTTGTATTGTTGGAAATTTGTATGCGCAGAAATATAAAATGTATAATTTTTGGAGCAATGCCAACTGTGCGCTCTTTTTTCTGAATTTGAAAAAAAAGTAATGAAAAAAATGTGTTTTAGTTAACTTGATTTAAATTTGCTGAAAATAACACTAATAACAAGTAAAAAATATAAAACTAAAATTTAAAAAACTTTTACTGTTTATTGTTTTAATGGTAGTGAATTTAAAATACTCTCATTGTTTTTTTTTAAGTTATAAAAAGTTTAAAATTAAATATTTGATAATTGGTAAATGCGGTTTTTGACGTTATTGTAAATCGCTTTAGGTTCGTTTGATTATGTACATTTTTTGAGAAACTTTTTATGAAGAGCGTTTTTTTAATCCCGAAAGAAGTTGAACTGTAAAAAGTAACGCTAAATTTAGAATTTTATAAAAAATTATTTTCGAAAAATTAATTAATGGCATTAACATTAAAAAATGATTTCACGTATATACCCACCGCTACGTTTTTATATTTTGCTTTCCGTATGTTACAAATAACACGAATAATGTTGGCTTCTGAGGCATGAATTATTGCTTAGCAGCTTGAATAAGTCACTTTACGTGGCGCGCCAAGAACTATTCGACAAGTTCAAAGTGGCACGACAATGGAGGCAAGTTGTTAATAGGTAATTTTCAAAAATGACTTATCACCAAATTTTGTTTTCAATTATTCAATAATTAAAGTTTTGCCATTGCCAAGTGCCATCCTGGTGAAACCAGATACCGATCGTATATATATCATTTATATTTTAAAGCATATTTCATATTGAGGAAACGATCTCCATTGATCGTAAGAATTAGCACCGGCTTTATATTTAAAGCAATAAGGTCCAATGTCGCCACCTCACCAAAGGGTGAATTTTTCCGGATGTAATAGGGTCTTTAGATTGTTTTTACTAATATGCAATTTTGTTAATTAACAAACCCATTAAGTCAAAGATGAGCCTCATCACTAAACACAATTTTTCAAGTACATTCTTGGCCTCTGATCTGCGAAGCTAATGTGGAAAGTTTGGAAGCGTTGTTCAACCGTCAATCTATTGTGATGCTTTGTTAGAGTATGCTGAATATAAAAGTCAAAAAGTAAGCAAAGTATGACAGTTTGAGCTTAAAAAAATACACCTTTTATGATGAATTATTTTTTCAGCCAGTGGAGCCTTCAAAATAAGAAGAATAATTTTTATTAGTTCTTTAATATTTTTATCAAGCCACCCTAGCAAAAAATTGTTAAAAAGGTAATCGAATTAAGCATTTTTGGCAGAAATACTTCCCAACTAGATTGCCAACTTAATGATTTTAACAAGGCATGAGACTTTTATAATCAATTACAGAGAATCGATTACATTAATTATTGCAGGAAAAAATTAAAACCATTAGGACGTATTTTAACCCTTATCGGTCGTAAGTCACCTCTGACGTGACAACAGTACTTTTCTGCAACGGTCGTATGGCACGTGTGAAGTGACAAGGCGAATTATGTCGAAACATACTGTCTATTGATGAGATTTGTTTTTAAAATGCATTCATTTCTTCAATTTACCGTTACCATTTGAAAATACGTATTTACCGTTAATAAATAATAATTTAATAAATAAATAATTTGTAACAAAACTGAAAAGAAATGAATATAAATGTATAATAACATACTATTGTTTTTTTTTTCATATTTGTTAAAAATAACTACAACCTGGTGAGAATCAAACGTGTGAAAAGTCGCGTCCGATAAGGGTTAAGGTATTCTCTTTAAGGAACTAGTGCCATTACTACTTCCTTTTTTAGAAACTAATGTAAGCGAGTAACAAAATATGGCAATCACAAAAGTAAGTCATTATAAGGCAAGTACTTTTTAAGGTAATGTCTAATTTTTTGCTGGGATGAAGTTAAGTATTTTACTCTATTCTCATGCCAATATTTAAATTTTTAAATACAAAAAGCCTGCCTGCAGCATGTGCTTCACAAAATATGATTTGACAGCAATGTTTCCATTGCTTAGTTAAATATGACTTTCTTTTGAGAAATGATAAAGAAAGTTTTATCAACACAGCTGTAATCAAAATCATGAGCGCACAATTCCTTAAGGCTTCTTTCTGATTTTATTAAAAAAAAAAATGTAGTCATACTCAGAACTAGGGTATTGTGTAGAAAAAATCTGTAGCTTATACAAACTCAACAACTTTGGTCTTAAATAAAATCTTAATGTTACAATGTCTTAGAATTCAATAATTGCAACTAGGCTATTTTTTTAGAATGACCATTTTGCAGTTATTTAACAATTTATTTGCATTTGCAATCACAGAGAAAAAAGTTCCAAAGAAAATGTCGTTTTCTTCAAAAAAAAGAAAAAAAAAACAATAGTTAAATAAACAACTTTGAAGAAGTTTTATAAAAAAGACTTTTTGGTTTTTAATTCAAAATATTTACAGCTATTTTAAACTCAAATTCAAGATAAAACCAAGAATAGTTGCTTGGGCCATTTAAAGACTTTAAGATTTAAAGACTTTATATTATCAACAGTTATGTGAAATTATTTCACATGGCATAGGCTGCTGTTAAGTTCCCTGCGGTAGACGGACTATAAAGTGTGAAAATAATTTGCTCACATTATAAAAATCTGCTATAATTTTTATTTTTATCGATCACAGTTAACTTAGATTAAAAAAAAATCTTCCGCAATCAATAAAATTAGCCCACACCGTTGTTCTTAAAATTTTCTTTTCATACGTATTAACAATAGCATATTTTGCTTTTGCAGTAAATGTACATTATCTAGGCATTACTATCGTTTAAGTGACAAAAGTCGTTTTGATTGACTACGTGTTCAGATTAAACAAGTTAATAATATTGGCGGCATTTTATCAAAAACCAAAAATACAAAGGTGATAAAAATATTTTATTAACAACATGCACAACAAACCGTTTTTATTACATCATTATTCCAATAGCCAAAGTTTAAAATACTGTTAGAAATGTTAATAAAATGCCGCTACGTTAGTAGTAAGGTAGAGTGTGTGTGCTTACGTGCCTAAGCTCATATTAAATGTTTGTAGAAATCGTTAGGAAGGACGGAAATTAAATCATCTACACTCTATATTAACAAAGAAAAAAATCACACAAAACATTTCTGAAATATAAGACGCCTTATGACTACTAATAACAAGTAGATCAATATATTGTTGTACCAAAACGGATGCCAAAACTGTTATTTTAAAATCCGGGTTATACATCTACTGTTTATTGATTCTATAGCTTAAATTCTTGCAAGGTTTGAATTAACGACGAATTTAAGAATGTTTAAATGGATGTCAACGAAAAAAATGGTCAACTAAAACAAGTTTTTGAAATAAATAAAAGTTGCCCACATATTTTGAATTTTTTTTCTCTTTTATATAGGTCAAAAAATATGCGAGGTGCACCTGATAATGTTTATAATTTTTTTATTTTTTTCGTAAATTTGTAGGCACGAAACATTCCAGTGAATTTAAAAAATTTAAATCGACTTCAATTGATCTTTCTAAAAAATATTACTTGAAAGTATTATTAAAAATAAAATAGCTATGATAGTGGTAAGAATTAAAACTTCATTTCTTATAAAATAAAAAAATTAATTTAAATAAAGAATTATTTTGAAAAAACTGATAATCTTCTTTCACTCACGATTTTGCCAAATCATCAAAAAAATTTTATTTATATTTTTAGCAAAGCTGAAAATAGGTTTATTTTTTCAAAGACTTGGATTTCATATTTTTAAGATCAGTATAAATTTAAGGTAAAAAAATTAAATTTAATAAAAATTTTTTTATTATTCGAAATATCAATAAATGCATGGCAATAACATATAAAAATGATCTCATCATTATTGCCGCCACGACCTTTCTTGGCACAGTGTACTCTAGACATCCAGTTTTAGGTTAAATTTTTTCATCATTGTTGCCCATAGCACTGCCAATATGTAGAAGCCACATCGTGTCTACATTTATGAATTATATATTTGATGACGAAAAAAACTTCTTCACTGAACCAAAAGTTGTAGGTAATATTGACGAAAAAATTTAGTAAACCCCTAACGAAAAACATCGTTAAAACAACTGAATTTTTATTCAAATACATAGAAAATTTATTAATGTACACAATTTTTTTTCAAATATAATAATTGATTTTTGTAAAAAATTTAGTAAAATATAATCCATTAACTTAAATAAAATTATTTAATATAACACCTAAATTTTATTATATCAACGCATTTTTAATTAAAACAGTAGTAAAATAGTAAAAATGCATCGTAATCAAAACTACACTAAATAATGTTTAATTGACATCATTAGAGGAAGTTAACTTGAATAATGTTTCGTTCATTTTACTAAATTTTGTTAATTTAACTATTAAAAAGTGTTGTTTTAAATATCAATTCACGAAAGCCAGAAGAAAAGATAATATAAAAACGTATCGTAGATTTGACTAAATTTTGTAAAACTCTACTAACTTTCTTTATTAGAATGGAATAAAATTTCTTTGAATAACTAAGGGTACGCAAAATTTAATAATGACCTGTAGAATTGAAGAAATATCGTTAGTTTAAATACTTAATTTTATTTACATTGAATAAAGCGACATAGATGTGAAGAAATTTCCTAACTTCGTACAACATATATTAAAACGAAACATATGCAAAATATTAAAGATATCACAGTTGAACAAAATGTTGTGTTAAAAACATCAATGCAAAGTGAGAGAAAATTTAATTTAACAAGTGCATAAGTGGCTTTAACATAACGATTTATATGAGGATTGTGTTCAATTTTCCATTGACGAATCTATTAGACCAATAATACACAATGGTGATGTTGCTTATGATGACGTAAGCACTAAGGGTATTCTTTTGCCCATTAAATTTCAATTCAAAAAATATTTTGAGAAAGCTGATGTCTTACAGAAAACATTGAGCAAAATCAAATTATATCAGGAAAGTCCCGGCGGTTATTCAAATTTTATACAAGGACAATTATTCAATGGTTTCATAAAGCTGAATTTCTTTGCTTGGTAAAATGTGCAAAAAAGTAAAATTCCTAAAGTATATATTTAATATAAGTATATATTTAAATATGTATTAATCAAAATTGATGTTAATATATGCATTTATATCAATACTTGACAATAAAATATACTTATTTTTATAATAAATATTGTTTTTATTTTATTTATTTAAAAGTGCATTTTTGTATCATTAATAACATTATATCTTATTATCTTCGATTATTTTACAAATATAAATTATAAAGAGTAAAGTAAAAAAAAAATACAGAGCTAATGTGCAGTTTGTTAACTCCTTTACTCTTTATAATGCATATAAAAATTGACTTGGATAGTAAAAGTAAAATTTCCTACAGGGGCTTATAAATCAAATAAAACGAGGTAGTTTAATTGAATATTATATCTTCAAAATAAGTAAAAAATTTAGTATCATGTACTAAATTCATTAGTTCAATCGAATAAACTTTCTTCAAAATAAATAAATAAATCATTTACACTAACAACGTTAGTTTGTTATTATAAATAAAATTTTTTATTAAATTTAACTAAATTTTCGTCAAATTTACACCCCACCAAATAACGGAACAATAATAGTCAAAGGGAAGAAATTTCTTGTATTTAACTATTTACTAAAATAATTTCTTTTAACGAAAAAAATCCGTAGCCTTGAATAACGAATTTGTTAGCTGTATAATAACCTACTTTTCTTCAATTTTACACCTCATTTTGCAATATGTAGTTAAATTTTTGGTTCAGTGTTGTTATACTGGTAATATTTCTAAACAAAGTTTAATTCCTTGTATCTATTGCGATAAAAATCATTCATTATCAAAATGGTTTAAGTTTTTATTCATTTCTTTACATTCAAAAAGTGCATTTTTGATGAACAAAAGGGTTTGCTGTCTTGCAATAGGCCACGATCAAAAAAGCTGCAGCTCTCCATTTCGTTGCATTATCTGCAAGCAAGATAAGCACACTGTTCTACATTCTAAAGGAAATCATTTTTCTTCTCTTTCTTTTCCCATTTCTGATTCAAAATGTTAAATAGAGCCTCCGGTGACAATTCATAATGTCAATTCTTTTCATACTGTTCTGTTACATACTATTCGGATAATTGTCCACTCAGATCGTGGTTACTTTTATTTACGTGCTTCCACGATTACAGGGAAGCTTTATTTCCGAATCTGTGGTATAACTTTTTGGCGTTAAGCGGAATAAATCCTATTGTAAGGTAATTTGTATTGGTAGTGGCAATGAAAGTTTGTCCAAACATTTTATTAACATTGATTTATATACTCGGAAAAGGGAACCAGTACTTTCATGTATAGCTTTCGTTCTAGGAACAGGAGGAAATGGTTGTGAAGAGAAAATTAACTAAAGAAGAATTGGCATGTGAAAATGATTTTAAAACCACAACCACTCGAACAGAAACTGGACGCTATATGGTAAAATTGCCATTCAAATCTCTTCTGTACGACAACACTGAGCCTATTATTCAGAATAATATCATAAACGCGTTCAAGCGTCTGAACAATTAGATATTTCTTTTTCTAAACGTTCGCATTTTGCTGAAAAATAAAAGCTTTATGCAAGGGAGAGATAAAAGTCCCCATTAATATATGTGCAGAGCTAGGACTAAGATGAGTGAAAAAGGGGAAATACGGGTATTTAAGTTTGTGCAGATTGCAAAAATTTTTTAATGTAGACATCTATGTAAAGGGTAGAAATTCCTACAATTATTTTGAATAAAAGTGTTTGGAGGAGAGGAGGAGAGGACAAGCGCCCAATTTTATGCATCAAGCAATCTTTACAAAATCAGATTTTAATGATGTTTGATATATAGATATGTTCTAATCTATAAGATCTAAAGTCATTTGATATGTTTCACTTGACAGATGACGCCACTTCTGAAATTATCAATATTTTGGTTTTCTAAATTACTCTTTCGATTACAAAATTATGTGTGTCCGGAGTGGAGCAGATTAGCAAACAATGTTTTAATATTTTATAAGGTGCCTAGAAAGGCCCTTTAATTAGACACAGGCAACGCCGTCTACAATAAGTTAGTTAGTAAAAATATTAAACTCGCATTGGGATTTAAATAGTTTAATTAATGTTAATATGAGTATTCTCGTATTCTTATTTACAAAATTAATTGGTTAAATAGATGATGTTTATAAAATACACAACTAAGGTAGATAGATGCGAAGAATGCTGAGAAGGTCGTAGCGGTCCAGAAAGTGCAGCATTTCATTCTGCTAGCGTCTAATTTTTCTTGTTTTCTTTGGAAAACGTCCGCATACATTTGTAAAAATAAATTTTATTTCTAAAAAGGATTTTTAAAAATTAAAAATAATGAACTTAAGCCAAAATAATTTCTATTCATTATATTTTTTGTTGCGTTCCGAAATTTAAATAATTTGCTATTAACACAATTTTTATTGTTTTTTTATATTTAAAAATTTTACATACATAGTTTATCTATTAATTTTCATATTGACCGACAAGCTTCCATTCTAATCTGCTTTTTATAAAAAAATATTTCTTTTTTTATAGTACATCCAGGAACAGAATCATTAAAAAGTACTTCATTCATATTAATTTTGTTGTCCTTCACTTTTTGTTATTTCAAGCTGATCTTTGCCTCTTTATTTCATTAAAATTAAATATTTGCATAATATTGTTTTGCAAAATATAAAAGGTCAAATGCAAATGTTTTTCTGCAGTATTCTCTTTTAAGTACTGAAGAATATATTTTGCTTTTTTTTTAATGCAGAAAGAAACTTTTATTATGTTTAGGTCTCCATTAGGCAATTTTAACAGATGATTAGATTCGGTTTTTTGGGATTCATTTCCGTTTGAACGAATCTTTTCTATGGAAATATGGGATTTTTGACCAAAGACCGAAGAACAGATGCAACTGTAATAATGAAATATACTAGACATTTATATTTAACTTTAAGATTTATAGATTTATGTATGGGTACAGTAAAATAGAAAAAATATTCTTTTATTGGAAAAAAAGATAACTTGGATTGACAGTTCAGTTTTGAGACAAGTAGTGGTCATACTGTTTCCTACTTATAGTTTGAATGTGTAATTTTGTATGCTTAGATTATCCCATTCTTTCTTTCCTTTATAATTTCTTTTTGTACAAATATACTTTAATTTCAAAAAGAATTGAAGATTTGCTACGCCAGTTATTTCTAAAATTAAAGGCAAAATATTATAGTTTTTATAATTACAAAGTTAACAGAAAATTTTATACTTTGTGTCCCCTTTATTTTTATTTAAACTTGTTTTTTCTAAAAATCCATTCCAATGTTTTAGTGGATTTTTTATTAAATTTTGTAGTAGTTCCTTAGCAAACCAAAAAAATTTGATAAAAATAATTTAGTTTTTTGCGTAAAAGTTTTTAATTTTTTAATGTTAGCCGCATGATTATCTGATTTATTAGTGTTTAAGTTTTTTCTGC
Organism: Gymnosoma rotundatum; assembly: GCA_916610165.2. Classification (NCBI taxonomy): domain Eukaryota; kingdom Metazoa; phylum Arthropoda; class Insecta; order Diptera; family Tachinidae; genus Gymnosoma; species Gymnosoma rotundatum. The sequence goes on along the minus strand of OU744337.1, from coordinate 118,415,788 downwards.
CTGTTTTTTTTAGCTTAGTTGTATGCTTGCGCTTTGTTTTTATTTGATTTTTAATCTAAATGTCTTTTTTTTTTTGTTGCTTGTTTTTACTGCAATGTTTAATAAATATATGAAGCTTTGCCAATATAAAATAATGAAGATTTTTTGCCAATAATGTTGATTTAAATTTCTTATTACAAAAATAAGAGGAATGAATAATTCATACAAAATTTTCTATATAAGAATTTTTCTTAAAGTGAACAAAAAACTTTGCCTTTAAGAAACTGCGTTAATTACAGATTCTGTGTGGGATTGTGGAATGTAATAATAATGTCCCGTTATTCTTTAAGCATTTCCTTCTATCAAACGTTGAAAGAATTATATACGAAATATTATTAAATAATTTAATTTTTAAAAATATCTTTTTCTATTAACGTAGCTATTTCAGTAAAAATGCTTAAAGCAGCGTTAAAGAAATTATTTCACGCCCAAATTTGCTTAAAAACTTTCTACGTGGAAAAGCAAAAAATACAACTGCTGCCATGTTATTCAAAATTGCATATGCAAAAATACTTTTATATACTCTTCAAAAAACTTAAGGACCTTTTTAAAGGATTTCGAATTTTATGCTAAGTCTATCAATCAACTGCATCCTAATTGTATACAGGAAAACAAAAACATTTTCTGGGCCTGATGGGTTCCATAGGCCTTTGCAAAAGACTTTTTAAAACAGTGCTTGCACTTATTAGAGGTTTTATTTATTTTATTGCCTTTTACCACGAAAACTGGAAAAAGGGTATGTATACTTTTGTCATTATCTTTGTATTTCTACAATATCGATTTCCGGCGCCATAAAATATACATATATATTCTGAGTTCTTATGCATAGCGAAGTCGATTAAGCGATGTCCGTTTGTGGTGTTGAATTTAAGTTTGTCAACACACTAGGTCAGCTCGAGAAAATTAAAATGCGCCAGTAGAACATACATAGTGTCGAAAGAGGTACTATTGAAACTCAGCAGGATCGGTCCATGTTCTTCAAGACAATGGACAAACACCACTCATGCCTCTAATTTTTCCATATAATTTGGAACAAGTCTAGTTTAGTAAAGAAACTCCAATCAGAGAATTAAAAATTAAGAAACAACAGCAAGTGAAAAAATTGCTGCTCGCCCATATTTTCCGAGGCACGTGTCTCTGAAGTTTTCATGGAAAAGTAAGATTACGCACCGTATTTGTTAAGATAACAATATGAGTATCATTTAAAAGCTGTTGAAATAAGGAAATACTGAAATTTTTAAAAAATACTTAACCGATGATGATATTTTTATGTGAAATTAAATTTATTTTTTTATTTTTAATACTCTGTCACCCTAATATTTACTTTTTTGTTGTAAGTTATCTTGCTAAACTAAATTTACATATATTGTGAAGGGTATATAATATTCGAAATATTACACTCACTAGTTAAATTGAATTGATTAATTTATTTTTTTTTTTAATGCTAATTTCATTACGAATTAATATTTGTTACAATCGGGAATATCTTGTACTAACGTGACTATTGACATCCAATGAAAAGTGCTGACTTATGTCCTCAAGAGCCATCTTAATTTCTTTCCCATCATTAAGTATAACAAAAGCAATTGGAATATCCCAATTTTGTAGCCGAAATTTCTTTATCTCACCATTTTTGATTTTTCTGCGACAAATGTGCCGTAATTTCTCAGCAGATGGAGTATAGTGATCACTAAGAAAAACTCTGGCTGCAATATCTGTAGATAGAATTTGACATAGTTTTAAATTGTATATTGATCTATAACCCTTCATAATCGCATCTCTCTTTCGAACGCTATTAAGTTTTTAAGTACGCATGATTTTCTTCTAATCCACGTACAGAAATTAACATCAGATTCCTCTAAAGAAACATTACATGCTTTGGCTATTGATTCAGCAGTAGAATACAGAGCCTCATTAGATATGTATGCAGAAAGTCCGTGTACAAGAATGTCTCCTCGATTAAGTTGCTTACGGATGTTATTATTTTTAGCTTCAATGCTAAGAAACTTCTCCTTTGTTTTAGATTCGAATAAGGTATTTTGGTCCAACGATTTATGTACGTCAAGCTTAATGCAGTTTAGCTGAGATCTAATATCGTCTTTTATCAGACTCATCAATTTTCAATTTTTTTCTCCAAAGGTTATAATTTTTCAATAAATTTATTTTCGGCGGAAGAGTCTTCGCATTTTTTGCAGCCATATAAAAAATTTGTACTTCTACTTTTGCTTATCAAATCTACCAAACGTTTAGTCAGCGTTGGCATGTAGTGGATGACACAGTTAGAGTAGAACTGAGCATTACACTTGGTACAAATAACATCCTCTTCGGCTTTACAATTCTTGCAACACATTCCACACTTGACGGTCATTTTTTTAGAGACTTTTACTTGAGATTATAAACTCGCAATTACACGCTTCGCACTTGATTAGTGTGCACTATTTGATTTCTGATTATTCTCTTGAAAGGCTTAAACACCTAATTGTACATTCTACGACTTTTAAAATATTTATATTATTAAGGTTCGTGTATTAGTTTATTTTATTTTCGTTTAAGCAGTTTTATTAATATTTTATTTTACTATTGCCATGCGTTGCCATTTAAATCAAAGCCAATACTTAATCTCTATTCCACTTTGTCTAAAAACCTCATGTTAACCCTTACTGTAACTTAGATCTACGTGTGTGAGCGAAAATAGTGTATTTAGTATTGTAGATGGTATTTGCAAATTTAGTTTATTACTGTCCTTCCGATACTTTTTCAAACTTAGCACAATTCAAGTTTACGTTATTTAAACGCAACGTAAGCAAATGAAAACAAATTTTACAAATAATAATAACTGAAATGTAAATCTTCCTCAGGTAATGTTGACATTTAAAAATTTTTTTTGCACTTTTGTTTTTCCAATCTGTCATTATGCCTTGTCATGATGCTTAAAGTTTTCAAAAACTTTTCACTTAAATAAATTAAATGAAAACTTTATGCTAAAGAATATTCTTATAGAGTAAAATTTAAAAGAAACCTTCAAGTTAAAAGTTTGTAAATTCGAATATTTTTAAATTTGTAACAATGTCCTTTCCATCATTTACAATATTTATGCCCCGCCTTGAATAATTTCTGTCACTTCAAATATGTTATTACAATTTTAATGAAACAAATAAAGCATAATAAAATAACAAGAAAATTCCATTTGAAATCGTACTTTTAATTTTTACATTGTAAAACAATATAGAAGGATGAAAATATAGAGGGGGCGGTCACAAAGGAAATTGAATATATTTTATATTTCATGTTGTTAAATGTTATGAATGTGAGTTGCAGTTGTGTTATTTATAAAAATTTCTATTAAATTTTTCTTTCACATATTGTTTTTAAATAATCTTGTATTAAACTTCTGAGCTCTGCAATTCATAAGAAAAATAAAAGTTAAATAAAATCCTTGTAAAGAATCATTCTTATCAAAACATTTTTTTATAAATTATATTTTTTATACAATTAATGCATTTAAGGCTTAAGTATTAAAAGTAAGTCCGGATTTACACTATGCAATTTTTTGTGGCATTTTTTCTCAATTTTTTATTTAACTTACAGCGTTATGCGTTATCTAAAAGTTAACATTAGCAAAAGTAACATCCCATCAAAACTCAAGCAATACCATATTGCTTACTCCTTCTGCTTCACAAACAAACAAAAATTTCATGCTAATTTCATGAAAAATTGCATAGTGTAAATGCCGTATAAGTTTCATTAAAATAGCGGCACAGTAATCTTTAACTATTATTTAAGAAAACAAATCATAGATATATTTATATCGACTCAAATATATGTCGATCTATAATATTCCTCTGCCTGATTATAATTGAGCCCATATTTAGCATGTACTATTTTGTTCAAGGTTGTGATTAACTATTTTATCTCAAGTTATTTTTGGGAAAAATCGCACTATTAAAAAAATTATATGTAGAATATATACGATTTTAGTTTTTTTACTATATGCTCTCTGTAAAAATAATAAAATTAAAATAAATAAATTATAATATAAGCCAGAGTTGTAAACTGAATATTTTTTGGTATTGAAAATATTTTAAAAAAGTACTTTTATTAACCCCAGAGTACGCCACCATTTTTTATTTTTTTCTTTACTAACAAAAAACATATAATAAATTATTTTCTTAAACAAGAGCGCAAGGGTATAATCAAATATGACAACTTCTAGGCCTTGTGCTGTTGTATGCTTTTTGTGTAAAATACATTAAAAATCTAAGACTAATTAGCAATAATAATACTAACAATTTGTTTGACTTTAGTTCTTTGAAAATCAGCACTTTCGTAATTATGAAATTAAGATTATGTAGCAACATTTAACCATTTCTAGTGCAGTATTCAATCGGTTCGTTTTTGTACGTTATTCGCACACAAATGAAATTGGCGAAATATAGAAAACGAACAGAAATAAGATAATGTTGCCAACTTGAAATTTAATTTGGTACATTATAAAAAAAAATTATTTGTATACAACAATTAAATTACGTTTAAAGTCAAATTAATCAAGCGAGCAACATCAAACAGTATCAAAAAAAAAAAGTACGAACATATAAAATTGTCTATCACTGATATTAGCACAAACTTTAAAGTCAGACATCATTCTTGAAAAATTATTAAGTAAAAATTTTCTTAAAATGGTCAAATAATATTGACTTTGAACAGACTGCAGATGAGAAGGTTATAGCGACTGTTTGCTTTACAATTTATTGAGGTGGTTGAGTAAGTTTGTTTAAGTTTATGCTTAGTAAGCAAAAGATCACGCGAACAAATCTTAGTGTAGCCACAGAATCTGAAATAAATTAAAAAGGTGTAGTAACCATGTAGTAAAACAAAGTTTTAATTTTTTTTGCTTATTTACTTAGTGCTCAGCGATTAGAGCTACTAAGCGATGTTTATTTAATTAATTCTATTCTAACAAATTGTTCTTCTTATATACTATTTGGTTGAGTATTTCTCCAAATTACACTCAACCTATACCTTACCTAATTTATCCATATCTTAACTTTAGTAAAATACCAGGCAATCGTAAATCAAGAGTAATTTACATAATTCAGGATTGAGTAGAAATATTTTAATTCTTATTATTTATATGTTTATAAATTTACTTAAACAGAACAAATATTTGAGTGTGCAATGGGAAAATGCTAATCGTTCTTATTGTTGTGAATGCAAGTGTGTCAGCAATTTAGACTGTTTATTACAGTACTTATGTGATAGTTGCGCACTTCAAAGGAAATAATAAAAAATGACTTGCTGCTATAAGCAATCAAAAGTACACTCTTGTTTAAAAAAGGTATTTTTCAGAATATTAAATTTAAGTGCTGTTTTGAACTCTAGAAGAATAATTCATCTTAAGAAAATGCAAAGAAATAACTCTTTTCATGCAAATTTTCTACACAAATTGCTTCTATGAAATACAAAAACAGCACTTTCCTCTTTAAAAAACAACGGTATATAAATGAGAAACTGCTTTTAGTTATATGCACAGACTATCTTCAACAAAATTTAGTTAACATCGGTTTCTATTGCTACCTTAATGAAACATGTCGTATTTTGTCGTATTTCTCACTTTATAAATTCCCAATAGTACCTCCCGTAAAAGAATAATCTCTAAATTACCTTTATGTTCAAGATTGCCAATTAGTCTTATTTATTATCAATTTGTGATGCATAATATACGTTCTATATATTTTCCCTACAGTATTTGCAAAATTGTCAACACAATTTAAGTTCTTTCTAAACAAATTGGCCACATAATTTAACAATTAATAATAATAAGACTTAATTTAACAACATTAGCAATATATTTTCTTTGCGAGATTTTTAAATATATAGCAAATAATAGCGCAATTAGCTTTGGTTGCTCGCATTCCAATTTGTTATAATATTAATTTAACGTTATACAACTATTTAGAACCGATTAGCTTGTATTTTATTTCTTAATTTACAGCAATTTATTTTATTCAGTTTTTTTTTTTTTTTTTTGTTAAAGAAAAAGTTGAAGTGGTTTATTCAATTTTTTGTAAATAAATGCCTGCTAATACGTTTATAAATATGTGTAATTACGGTAGTAATTACCAATTAGTATGGATATAAAAACCGCGTATAGCAACTGTAGCAAAAATAAATATATTTTAATAGTAAGTAAATTGCATACTCAATTAATTTTCTCTAACAAAAATAAACCGTTCCTATATTTAATTGCAAAACAAGTACAGACATATTTATATATAATGAAGCGTAATTATTGTAAAATATTAACACCACAATCAGTATAAAAATTGATAAAAGTTTGTTTATCTACACTAAAAAAAGAGAATAAATACACTATTTAACTTAAGTTTACATTGTCTGAGTACTTAAGTATATGAATTGTCAAGAAATCAGATTAAAAACTCTGTTTTTTTCTATTTCTTTATTGATTGAATGTTATAAAAAAGTGTGAAGAAATTAGGTTTAATTCTTATGATGCAGCTGATTACTAGACGTTAATTTTAAAATTTCTATTTTTATATCAAGTATCAGCAGCACCTTTAGCAGAAAGAAAAATAATTGCTGCTGATTGGTTGTGGTGAGTTGCGAAATGAGATATATGGTTAAGACGCCAGCATAATGAAAAAAGGGAAATCATGGACGAAACTGAACGACTGAATTTTAGCTACAGATTTGGGTAAATGTCCTGGTTAAGAACAAAGTTTGAATGACGCCAGTGCCACAGTATGTGTGTATGGCTGAACTTATTTCAGAAAAGAGTAGTTCGAATTTTGCCGGAGAAACAAATAAGGTGTTGCTTAAGTATTTATAAGGCGAATGTTTAGATATCAAGAGGTCGTAAGAAGAAATCTAGTGAAATATGCGTGTTTGCTAAACAAGTCTTCGATTATTTGTACATTAGTGTTGTAGCGTGGGTGATTGTGTAATATTGTAAAAAGCACTTTTTTGTTTAAAAAAGGAGCTTTATTCATTAAAAACAAATAAATAAAAATGCAAAACAAAAAATGTCCGAGGTGGTTTTACTAATACTAAGAACTCCCAAGTTTAAGAAGTGTAAGAGTTTTTATTTTTTAAATCCTAAAACATCCTAAGTGATCATTTTTAAACAAGTGAAAAATAATTTTTATTTGTAAGCGGGAATTCTAAATTTTAAATGTATTGAAAAGACCATGTTTTTATGCAAGTTTTGTTAAACATTTTGTCTATGGCTAACGATGCTTGAATTGATAAAGTTCATTTCCCAATGCCGAATGGTGTCCTGGCATTTAAAAGAAACTCCAACAAATCGAAATGTTTAAAGTTTAAGTTGAAAGTTTTTTGAAGATGGTCTAAAGAGGCAACTGTCGATATTTGTTGATCATTCTTCTTCATACTTTTTCGCCGTTGTTGTATTTAGTAATTTTGAATTTCTCTAACGACCACCACAACTTGCACAAAGAGTGTAAGGAAAATCTAATTTTTATTTTAAGACCGTTCATGTCTAAAGGGTAAAAATTATTTCTTTTAATTAACTCTATTCAGTTTCCAAAAAAAAAAAAAAAACAAAAATGGTTTCTCTAATGTATTTATAGTTTACAAAAAGTTAGAAAAAATGTCATTACCCAACTGCCGCTGACACAAAATAATAATCATATATCAAACAATTATTCAAAACTCTAATAGAAAATATTCAACCTTGTGTATTTGTACTTTCATGAAATCAAATACAAATTTCGTATTTAAAACTAAGGGTATGGGACATGTTTTAAAAAGTGGGTGTTTCTCTGTTTAGTTATGTCCCTCAAAATATGAAAACCACCACTTTAAATTTTTATTTCCAAAAATATGCTAATAGTAGTTATTTAAAAATATAATATTTATATGTATGAAGCTTAAAGAATTTTAAACTATAAGTCCTTTTATTCTTTGTTTGGTTCGATATGATGACAGTTGTTGAGTTAATCCCATTAAATGGCGTAGAACAACTAAAGTGTTGCAAGAGACACATGTTGAAAATATAAAAATTCAGGGCAAGGAAACAAAAAATAAAATGTTACAATTTCTTATGCATTTTGTTATTTGAGAAAGTTAAATGTTTTATTTATTGGTTTGACTTAAAAAAAGGAGGTATGTGAATGAATTATGATGTTTGATGAAATAAATCTAAAACAAATTTGATACTTGTTTAATCAGTGTACAAAGGAAAAAAATTTAATGCTCTTTCGTTTGGCTTGAAAGTTTAAATTTAGAAAGAAATTGTTTTATTTTTTATCATCCTAACTTAACAGTAGAACCGTGGCCTATATAAAAAACTGGCTGAACTAGATCGAGTTCCTAAAAAGCTTGCTGTTCGCTAATTTTAAAAATTATTTGCAAATCTGCATAAATTCTAATTGTATCTAAAAAATGTTTCCTTTTTACATAAAACCAATAAGGTTTAGTAATGGAACATGGGCTTACTTTTAAATTCTACGTATGATATTTAATAGATGCTTTTTAATAAGACCAGCAATTAGATGATGTTTCCTACTTATGCAGCGCGTTATGCCATAATTAGGAAATTAGGTTACGGGAAGGTGAATAGAGAAAGTGGTACTTGTGGACATTTCATTTAAATCTTTGCACATTAAGAGTGATAGGAAAAATCTCCGCAGAGAGTTTACTCCACATGTGAACTAATTGGCTAAATAACAAATTTCCTTTGTAATGCGTAGTGCGATTCACTACGCCAACTACCAAAAAGGGGTGCGGTTATCAGGAACAAATTCCCTGATTTCATAAGAGAATATCCTGTTGTAGTAACGAGAGTACAGCAAATAACACCCCACATTGCGTCGATGCTCCAGTAAGTCAATAGAGCTGGATACCCTACTGTCACCTATGAGCTTTGTCGCTCTCTACTCTCTCTGTCGAGTTACTCTAATATAGTATGTAAAGCACCGGGCTGTGCACGAGAGTTGTGCTCCATTTTGGTCTGATAATGGTGACATACATAGATTGCGAGGAGATCGTATAGAGTGAAATACGTACGCCGCTTCTGGAAATCTAGGCATTTGAATGCTGTTTTTTTATTCTCCTAACTTTCTTGTAGCCACTGATGTAGGGGATGATGAAGGGATATATTGACCTCACTGGAAAATAAATAACAGATACCTGTGCAAAATCGGACCAGCTACTGCTTTGTGTCTTCGACTAAAATGCAGCATACTTTTCTGAAGCTTACGATGATTAAATTCCATACTTGTGTAGAAAGCCGTAAATAATCCTTTAGGCAAGAAACCTAAAAAGGTTCTTGTAAAGTTAGCGGTAATTTTATATATAGTCCGGGTATAATAAATACTGAGAAAGTACACGCAAAGAAAAAACATGGTTAAAGTAACCATAACCTAAGAGCAACATATTATGGTTGTATTATATGGTTTTTAACAAAACATAGTATTGTTACATTAAAGCTAGTGTTGCAACCATATTATTGTCTAGCATAACAATAACATGGTAAAATCTAAAAATAGTTATTTTATAATATAAACAATAAATGGTTACATTAAAACATCATCATATGGTTGAAAATGTCATGTTATATAATTGAATTATTATTATTATTGATTTGTTACAAAAGTTATTCAATAACATAAATGCACAAAAAAAAACAATTCATTGCTTATTATATATAACTAAAAGGCTTAAACATATAGGCTACAAGAATTATTTATAAAAAAATATATATATATATAATTTATAAGCACAAATAAAGGCAGGATATGTGAATATCCATTTATGGAGTAAACGTGATATTCTCGTATTGAAGATATACGGTACGTAATGGTACTTCGGTACTGACTACACATTTATCCAAGACTTCTAATACGTTAATCTTGCATCTGGCAACTATTGTTGATGTATAATATGATAGCTTTAAATAAAAAAATACGTAAATGGTTTCACAATTGTGCTTATAACACCAAAATAAAGATTTATATGTTAACATACATACATATGTATATTTCAACTTTTTTTTAAATGCTTTGCTTACCTATTTATTTGTTGTCATATTTTCGGTATTATTTTTAATTGTTTATTTTGTACATACATTTTTATTTTTTTAATTTTCTCTAACAATAAAAACAATTTCAATTTTAAGCTGACAATTAAATTGATGGAAAAACATTCTGTCAAGACCAAGAACAAAATATTTTTAAGCGGAAACATTATTTTGTTTGCTTTTAATCATACTCTGATTAATTTTATATTATTATGGTTAAATATATTATATTATTTTTAATAAGTTATACTTATTAAAAATAATATTTAACCATGTTGTATTTTTTGTGCACAGTAACCATATAATGGTTAAATATCAACAAAAACGTGTTTGTTGTGACTGAACTATTGCTGAAAAGAACTAAAATTTGTTTTCTGCAACTTTACAATGTTACATAGAACATATTATGGTTATGTGACCATATCACAACCATGTTTTTTCTTTACGTGAAGCGTATATGTAGCGTGAGTTCTCAAAACTTTGGCTACTTTTATCGGGGGCTGAACTTTTTTTCATATCGGGGATTTTAAAAGTTGAAACACAATCCAAAACATCATCGTTATAATCCATAAAACAGGCGGGAACAAATAAATAAAATTAGCAACTATGAAATAAATAAGAATAATGTATTGCTTTATACTTAACATGTTTTTACTTATTGTAAGTTCAGTTGTATTAAATATAAATACAATAAATAATTTTCCAAAAAAAAAAGAAAAATATAAATACTAATAATAAATAAAACAACAACAGATTTAATTGTGATTTACTAAATTATTGTAGTCTTGCCTTTAAGATTTTTTGCTATTTTCGCACAAAAACATTTAAAATATATGTATTCATCCTTTTTTTAAGTATGTGCTACTCCTTTTTTTATTTAAATTATGATATTGTGTCCTCTTGAAGGTAATAAATATAATTATAGTTGCTGTCGTTTTAACCATACCTTTAATAATATGCCTTGTGCGAGTGTCTTAAAAACCATAAATTGTTGACATCAATGGTGTAGATCTTAAGATTTAATGCTGTGCAACTAAGCTTAAGGTATTGAAAAGATTTTTAAGAAAGATAAGTAAAATGTATTTTTAGAGATAAGCGGAGATGTGTTATAAGAATATAAAGTTAACAAAATGTACCAGATGACGCCTTAAATAGTACCTTCTTGGGTTTATTAATAACATATTTTTAATTTTATTTATAACTTTTATTTATTTATTTAAACAAGAAATATATATTTTGCGAATAATGTAAGAAGGTAATCTTTGAAATTATTTGCAAATAATACCATCGATAATTACTCGGAAGGGGGAAGATTATTTTTCAAAAGTTATAATGGGATAAAAAATGTATTTTTGAAATGCCTTTTTAACTCATAAACAATTATAGCATTTTGGCAAAATATCCTTTTAAAGATAAAATATGTGTGTATATAATCTCACATCGATAAGCGTTAGAAATGAGACGTAGCCTTACACCTGCTATTGGCCTTACCACTAGTACAAGAGTTCTACCAGTGCCCTCGGTGGAATAGCAATACCCCAAGTAGCTGCTTTAACTACACAGCTATCAAGGTCATATACCTACTGCTTGCTTAAGAGCTGAATACTATCGAAGCTCCCACGCACCCTAGGCGGCATTTTGATCAGGATCTAACAGCACATAAACAAGCCATCCTTCTAGTGATTTGGATTTAATCCACAGCCATAACGTAACTCCCAGCAGGGTCTTACCAGTAACCAGTGCAGAGATCGTAATCCCTGCAGACTGCCGGTTCCCATGATATCAGTAAAGGCAGAGGTCAGACTTCCAATGTCTTTATCTTCCAGTTTCAGGGCTCTGCAAGACCCGGCAACTGGTGCCGGCTTAACACTTATACGCACGGAAGCAAGACGTCAAGGTAGCTTTAAAAAGACAGCGGTAGTTTAAAAAGACAGCATACGGCAGGGAAATATCATCGTAAAAGAAGATGTCAGTATGCTTGTGAAAATGAAAAATACAAATCATGACTGTCTTTATAAAATACGACCTATTGTGGCACAATTGAATGAAATGTTTTTGAGTATTGCACCATTCCAGCAAATGAGTTTCACTAAGGCATCTCGCTTCATAAGATAGCTGGCTTTATAAGTGTTCCATTTTCGGTAAGCGCTATTTTGAAGAAACAATTATCAATTCCAGACGGTTAAAGTAATATAATAAAGAGTTATTTGCATATTAATTTATGTCCTTAAAATGTGCAACAGTTGTTTTCCAAATTGGTACAAAAAAAATGTAGCAGATTGTTGTCTATTTTATGGGCAACTTAGGAATTTGAAAAAGTGCTGGCTGGCTATTCTTGATTGTTTGATTTGATTTTGCCATTTGAAGCAATGAAGCATAAGCAAGAGCCTCGAACCATACAGACACACATTTACGCATTAAATTTAGCATTATAATCGCTAATAAACTAATGACATTCAGGCACGTTTCACATTGTATAACTTATGTGATGTCAAGTGTTAAAGATATTGTAATTGCCCTTAAGATATGAAAAAAGTCACCTTTTAAAAAATTTTTAGTTTAAGAAGCAGACACGACACCTCGCTATAAAAAGTATTAAGAAGAATTTCTTTCTTATTAACAAACAAGATTTTTAAACAGTTAAGAACAACAAAAATAGATTTAGATGAACTAAAAATGTTGTGGCATTAACGAAGCCAATTATCAAATGGCAGGAGAAATTCGTTTTCATAAAATGAATTTAAATTGAGCAATTTAAATAAGTTTCTCTTTTGATTTATTTTAAATTTCTATTTCAATGTTTATAATTTAATATTAACAAAAAGAAGATTAAAAGAAATAAAATAATCATTTCACATGCTTTTAAAATTTACACAACTTTTCTAAGGGCATTTCGATCACTGTCGGGCCCCAAATTTTTTAAAGGCGTTTTTAATCATAGTCGTGCATCGTTTATCATAAAGTACATTAAAATCTTTGATTTTTATTTAAAGAAAGCTTTTAAATAAGTTTTATTATTATTAAGACACACACTCAAACACTTTCATGAAGAGTGATTATGTTTTAGTTAAGTCTTAAGCATTTTGGAAATAATTTTAAATTTTGGAATGCGTTTTGCATCGAGTATGTTGTCGTTTTTAAAAAGTAGGCATTCTTTTCATGGCAGCTATTATAGCTTGTCGATCTTTACTTGTTCGTTTCACTTTCTTGTCATGTGTTTCTTGCATTTTAACTTTGGTAGATCATAATTATCCCAATTGCTCTAGCTAAATTTTTCCCACGATATCTTGAATACTTAACATGCACTATTAAAAAAAATTCAGCAGCTGTCCACACATTATGTACCTGTGGTGGGACATGAACACACCATTCTTTTGTTTTATCAAACTGAGGCGCAAACAGCTTATTCAGGAATCACACGCGCTGTTGTTATGTTGTTACTTTTCTCTCTAAATATTATTACTTCAGAGTTGTCTTGCATTTCTCATCCATTTTATCTGCCTTTCTGTTTTTACTCTGTTGGGATTTGAACTCAAATCTTTAAACGAAAAACAAGATAATAATCCACCACAATTGGTCGTAAGATACGATGCAACGTTTTTGACGCACACCATCTATCCACTTTTATATTCAGATCTTATTTTTGTAACTATATAGGTGAAAGCTTGATGTCCACATTGTTACCACCAAGCATCGAAAAAAATTGCTTTATTACTCGGCCGCAGAAAATAACTCAACCTGCGTATTGGTTTGCTCGTAGCTTTAATTGTTGACATTTTACTCATGGAACTTACATTAATGAAAACTAATTCTGTTGAGATCATGGTTGTTTAGCCAGCAGATTAAATTCATATGTATTTCTACCGCAGCGTGGATACATTTTAGGGAGTTAAATAGTTCTTGCGAAAAAACCCGACTTCAAAACAGATTGCATCTGTCTGCCTTTAACAGCTCAAATGTATGGCCACATAAATTAGGTAACATTAACTATTGGGACACACTTATGTATATCTCCAAACTTTATACTTTTTCAACTGTTCAATAGTTTGGCAATATACATCAAATTGCAGCAACCATAGGGTCACTCTCACTCTTTAATTTCCAAATTCAAATTATGTAATTGCTGTTGTAGTAGATTTAGCAATCAGATTCTGTGTAAATTTCAACCATCTGTCTGTAACGGATCAATAAAACATGTCCCTTGTAAATTTCAGCTGTCTGTATATAATGGTTTAAAAGGCCAGAAACTTACACCATATTTTATCAACTATTGGGACACCCGTTTATTTCCAAATCCAAATCTTATACTTGTTGTTATAGAGGAGTTAGTAATACAGGTTCTTTGTAAATTTCAATGTTCTGTCATCAACCGTTAAAAAGTATGGCAATATACATTAAATTAAATGAACTGCTGGCGCACCCTTTAATTTAAAATTTTTAATATTAATACCTATTTAATTTACTTTATTCGTGCTTTATTCCTTTAAATATAAATATTTCATAAAAATTGTTTTCAATTTTTATTTTTATTTTTTCATTGAATCTTTCAAAATAGATATGAATGGTTCCCAATGGGATCCCTTATGTAGAAAAATGAAAGAAAAAATAAAAATAGTTACTGAATGTTTGCTGTGTTTTTGTATAAAACATTTTTGAGTTGTAATTGTCTTTTGTCTTATTGATTCAAGGAATTCTCATTTAATCAATTTGGCTTTTGATATAAGACCATATGGCCATATGGATATGCTTTCCCCGCAGTAATATATTTCATTTTTTAGTTTAGTTTAAAATCATAAATATTTCATGAGAATATCATGAAATATTTATATTTAAAGGAATCAAGCACGAATAAAGTAAATTAAATTTTAAAAGATTTCGAATAATAAATTTTCATATTGATTAATACCTATTACTATAACGGCCATAGCAATCGACATTCTGTCCAATTTGCAAGCGTTTGTCTTAAACGGTTTAAAAGATAGGCCCATATAAGTAAATCTTCATCAATTATGGGACACCCTTTAATTTCTAAATTCAAACTATAAACTCTTTGCTATAGCGGATTTAGCAATATATGTCCCTTTTAAGTTACAGCGTTCTGTTTATAACGGTTCAAAAGTTTGGTCACATACACAAAATTACATTAACTATTGGAACACCCTTAACTTCCAAATCCAAATTTTATACTTGTTATTTTAGCAGACTTAGCAATACAGGTTCGTTGTAAATTTCAAGCCTCTGTCTACAGCTGTTCAAAAGTGTGGCCATATAAATCAAATTTAATGAACTATTGATTTTTAATTTTTTAATTAATACTTGTTACAATTACGCCAAGAAATTATTTTGTTTATTATAAATAATACTCTTTTATTAGACATTTTTTCAATAATAAATAACGAACAAATAGGTTTTTCAGATTTGTGAGGAATTGGAATATTTTTACGAGATTAAAAAACATAAAGTAGATATTTGTAGGTTAAGTTTAAGATTTTATGAAGAGAAGTGTGCTAAAAACCTGAAATATTTAAAGGATAAAAATAAACCACATCTGTTTTATAACAGAAAATAATTGAAAATATTGTTTAGACAAGTGTCGCATCTACAAAGAGCATTTTGCTGCTCTATGAGCACACAAAATAGACAAAAAAAGATAAGAATTAAAAACTGTAGCTCATGCTACCACAACTAGAAAACAATGTTACAAAGCCAAGGACACAATGTAAATATTGACATTGACGCAATTAGTGTTAAAGGAATATAAAAAACTAACAATAAAAGTAAACGAAAAGGGTAAACAAGCAGTGGAAGCGGTAGAAAAATAACATTGACGTTGACAACTTTAGCAATTTCAATTAATTTGATACAATTCAAAGGACATCGTGTAAGAAAAATATAGAATGGAATTTTATTAAAAATGAATTTATTTATTTTAACTTGTACGTACATACGACAGTGTAAAAAAGTAAGTAATTTGAGCATCTTCTTCAAGCGTTTGTGCAACATAACAATAACAAACATAATTTCTTATGTACAGACATACATATGGATTAAATCTTGTCGTTAATGATTTCAAAGAAATGCAAAGGGTTTAATTTTCAATGTCGCGTAGTCTATTCTCAACACTTGGGACACAAAGACCAGAGGGATGGCAACACACTTCATGATTGATGGTGAGCTTGCTGGTTACGTGCTTTAAACGCTCTATCATTGATTTGTTTGACTGAAACAGTAAATGCCTTCTCCTGTGATGTTTAATACGACAACAGCTGTTTGCATTTTTTTAATAGAGAATGTAGTTTTTGTTTTACTAGTGTGCAGTTGGTTTTCTATACAACACTAGTCTTAAGCCCTTTTTTCTTTTGGTTCATTTAATAAACTCACCAATTCATCATTGTGTTATTATAAATTTTACATTTAAATACACGTGCGATTATTACTTAAATATGTTTATATTTTTATCATACAGTTTAAAATCATAAATCATTGTCATATATTGTTATACCATGAATTACTATCCTAACCATTTATAGATTATTTAAGTGGTTTTGCTAGAAAAAACTAAAGTCCCCATATTCAACATATATGTTAAAATATGTCTATTTGCGATTTTACATTAAGAAAATGCAAAAAAAAATAATAACAAATTAAAAATAGTTATCGCCTTTGCCTTGTGTTCATATTACAACAAATATGTTGGAAGTTGAACTTAAAAGATTAAAGTAATAATTGTCGCATGTTGCTTATTTGCCGTTTAAATTTATTGTGTTTATTAAAGTAAAGTATTGAGTATGAGTTTTTTTTGGTGCTGTTTCTTCTTCCCAAAAAAAAAACATTTCTTCTGGTAGCGATTCAGTTGCCATGTCTATAGTATAGTCGTAACTCCAATCAAAAGCAAATATATGCGGCGGTAGAGAAATAAAAAGACAGGAAAAAACAAAGTGGAAAAATTGGCCTCTGAAATTTTAAATTTTATTTTTAAATATCAATATGGCTACCATTTCAAAGAAGAGATCTTCAAGGAAATACTAAAATTTTTTAATATGCTTAACCCACTAAGAGCCGATGACATAGTACTAAATTATTTTTTCTTAGAGTAGATTTACATTAATGATGAAGGGTATATAAGACTCGGCACAGTCGGATATAGAACTCTTACTTGTTTTTTATTCATATAATAAATGTAGAGTCATGAAAGAACGTAAAAATTACAGCTCTTTAAATCGTCAACACTTGACAATTTTGAATTTGAAGCTTAACTTAAAAAATTTAATGGACAAATCCAGCTTTTTCTAACTATCACGCAGTGTTGCCAGAATTTAATGTGTAAAAACTGCGAATTCAAACAATATTTCGTAACAAATATCTGCAAAATCTGCACCTTATTTTAAAAATCTTCAATAAATCGCTAAATGCATTTTTCCTTTATTTAAAAATAACATTTTAATTCTCTACAATATATCCGAATATTTATGAAAATAAAAAAACCAAAAAAAATACATAATAAATAAATTATATTAAAGTTACATACTTACATATATGTGTAAAAGTTCTATTAGATGCTATAAACTTTATATAAAATAATATAATTAATAAATATAAAATGAATTCATTTTAGCAAATCTGTGTGTCGAAACATTGGAAGTTTTGAAGTTTTAAATAATCTTTTGCAAGCAATGTTCCTACTAAAGATTCTTTTTTAAGCGAATACGAATTTTTGTTTTATTTGAATTTACCTGACTAAATATTCTCCCGACATCTGCCGATGCATGTAGTAAGGTCGTTACATTTTGGACGAATTCTCAAAGTTGGGAAAGCAGAATCAGACCAGTACTTCTTATTTGGAATGCATTTTTCCAGAAATTAACTAAAGTCATTTCTTTTTTATTTAGTATATCTTTAAAATCTAATACTTTTAACTCTCTTTTAACGGAATGTATTTTGCTTGTCATGACAGCAGCTCTATCTGAAGCAAATCCAACCATGTTCTCTTTATAGTCAACGTCATTGTCGATAAAATATTTAACAATTAATTTGTGTAGGCTAAAAGCGTAGGATTGGATTAGTTTTACCAAGCTTAAAAACAGATTTCAAAATCTATGCAGATCTGAACTCTCATGCATAGGGATTTTTTAATTGAAAGGTCATTTTTTAAATTATTTTTTATGACATAATTGAACTGTGGATATTATAAATGAATTGAAATTGGTTTTGGTTAAAGTTAATTTTTTTAATTTCTAAAAACCTCTTTTTAGAAAGAAAAATTATTTTACAAATGTATTCGGACGTTTTCCAAAGAAAACAAAAAAATTAGTCAACGTAATAGAACTTGCCAAACAGATTTTATGCCAAAAATCTTTAAATCTGAGGCCTTATTCTGTAATTCTCCTAAGCTAAAATTGCTTAAATGTTGAACTTACCCATGTTTATTTTCTCTAATTAATCGGTATCTGTAAGTCTATTTCAATAAATAAGAGGGTGTTAAGTATAGGGTTATATGTTTCAATGTCGTATTTGTAGCAAAACACTGCTTTGTTAAAATTAAATAATTTTAGAGATGGCGATTTAGCTTAAGAAACTTACAGAATAAGGCTGCTGGTTTGTTCTTTTTGACAATTTGAGATGCTGAAATCTTCAAAATACAGACAAATCTGCACTTCTGCCAACTGTGCTATCACGTTAATTTAAATTAAATGTTACTAATGTAAGTTTCACTTGTAATCTTTGTATTTAAACAGCGGTTTTTTGCAGTGAATACACCAGTTGTTTAGTTAGAATGAAAGACGTCAAAGGATATTTTATTTGAATATTTTACTTGTTAAAAGTAAAAAATAAATACAAATTTGTGTTTAATCCCTGTTGTCGCTTTTGTTTTTTTATCAATGACACTTAACCAAAACAAAATAAAAACATCGGAAACTTTATTATATCCAAAGAAAATTCTCATAACACTTAGTAATTTTATCTTTAGTGTCATTTTCTTTTTGAAAACAATTTTTTTATTGAAAAGAGATGCAAAACCATGAAATTAAAGAATTAAAACCATTAACTTTAATTGCACATGGATGACTTCATTTCATTATATAGAAAAATACATGAAATTCAGAAAATCAAAACTAATTGAGAAAAGTTAAGTCAAGGATGTATGTATGTATGTTCTCTAGGTAAATAACCTGAATATAAAAACACGCATACATTTGTAAGTATGTACATTAGAATTAATTTATACTTACAATATTTGAACAAAGCTTTAAAACTATGAAATTGGAAATATAGTTGTTTAAAGAGAATAAAATTACTTACGACATATTTCAGCTAAAGTTATTTTATTTATTGTGTTTTGTCTGTTTATTATTGAGATAAATTTTTTAAGGAACTTTGGAAAAAAAAATTTTAAATATACTTTAAAATATTTCATATTTATGTTTTTGTCATATAAAATTTAAAAAAATAAGTACAAATTACCTTACAGAGAATTCTTATTAAAGCAGACACTGTCTTCAGCTGTAAACTAGAAAATACGAGAGTTTGTAAATTATTTATTTATTTAAATTATTTAAATTATATATGTATTTTCTATTTATGGTGTTTAAAACAAAAAAAAAAATATTTTTACAAATACTAAAAAATTTTCATATTCAAATACTATTGTTTTAAAAATTATGTGCGAACTTATAAAAATGCTTAAAAAAATTAAAAAGCTTTAGGATTAAATTATTAAACAGTAAATTAGGGCAGGTCAAATAAACTTTAATATTATATTGAAAATAACATTATATTTTACTTAAACTATTTATCAATTAATTACAGCATTCAATTTATGTTATTTCTAATATTAATTTAAATTTGTATAACCACTTCATTGTGTTCTAAAATTTTAATTTTCATTTAAGCCTATAATACACTATTAGTGGCTTGTGGCCACTTATAGTTGGACAAATGGCTGTGTTATTAATAATAAAAGTTTGTTTATGCACAAGAATACGAAATAATTCCATTTTTGTGTACACTACAGGAACGCTAACGGCAGCGGTCGTTATAACTGCAATCAGCAACATCTATTTATGTATATAAAAAATTGTTGCAAGTGTATTGTGACTTTATAACTAACGAACGGTAGATCCGAATTTTCTCGTATGACCGTGTAGATGGTTTATGAGAATTCGACCGACACGTTAATGAGTTATAAGTTTACGGCTGCACTGATTTAAAAAAAAAAATATATGTTTCAAGAAGATATGCTTATTTAAAAAATAAGGAACAGAAGGGATAAGATGGGGAAAGGAAAAATGCGCGGAATCAATTTTAACATCAAGCAATTTCAAGAATACTTGAAAGATAAATAAGTCCTGAATCATAAGGTCCAATAGGCAGAAGGAAATCTGTTTAACTTTCATATCAATCAGATAAAAAATTTAGTTTTAAAACTGGTGGTGGTACAATTATTTTCTTTGCGTTAGCAAAGCGCCCCTGTAATAGCTATTTTCGCATTTTGGAGAAAAATATCGAAATGTTTTGTGTGTATTTCGTTTCCAGTAATCAAATGTGGGTTCTTTAAGTCCCGATTTTTTTTTGGCTTTCAACAAAAGGATAATCATCGCTGATCATAATATTTCATAACAATTACCATTTTCTGTCTGATGTTCAATAGTCTAATTCAACCGCGCCAGTTGACTCCAGCTGTCCTTCCAAATAAACTTAGTAAACATGTAGTGGCAGATTTGTGAGTATAAGCGTAAAGAGCCATGTTCAATTTACTACGCATGACAAAATTCGGCTGACATATCAACCTTTAGGTTTTATAAAGAAGAAAACCAAATGGTAGCAGTTCCCAGCAAAATATTAAACATTACATTAAAAATACTTGCCACATAATGACTTTTTTGATTGCCTTCTTAGTTATTGATTATAAAAGTTTCATGCCTTGTTAAAATCATTAGGTTGGCAATCTAGTTGGAAGGTACTTCCGACAAAATACTTAATTCCACACTCCATTACCTTTTCAAAAATTTTTTGCTGGGTTTGTTTAGTTATTTTTATTGTGACCAAAAAATATTCAATGCAAAATTTAAACTTATTCATATAACTTATTAATTTTTAATTCACAACATCTTTAAATTTTATTTACATTATGCTTTAATTAGTTTGAAAGTATTAAAATTATCTTATATTACGGCTTACACAAAGAAAGTTTAAACTTAACATAATTTGGGGATTTATTATTGTTAAACAACTAAAGTCTTTTTTAATATAAAACAAAACATTCAGCCTAATGTTAAAAGGCTGATGAAAATATATTTTGATTTAAGACTCTTATCTTTTTCTTGCAATACATCTATGAAAGTTAATAATAAAGAAATATAATTAAATTAAAATTAAAACTTTTTAGAAGAGTATTAAAGAAAGCTAGTAGTGTTTAATAGAGAAGCAAATAAAAAGAATACAAGAAATTAATAAATTATTTTTTCGGTTGACGGAATTTTAGTTGTCTTTTGTGAAAAAACATTTGACATCTTGATCTCTTTTTCAAGATACTCGTATTACCAATAGTAAATGCAAAAAGCAAGTGCGAAGTTCAAAACATGAAAACAATTAAAAAGGGAACTATGGTGCATGAAAAAATTTCCCAATCGCATTAACTGCCATTTTTTATTTTAGCAAGTATCAAATCAGATATACATGCTTATAATTTTAAAAACAAGAAAATAAAAAACTGTTAAAGAATTCATTATTAACAAGTATACTAGCTCTTTTCTAAAAGTAAGATAAGTCCACTTTATGAGACAAGTCCATTTTGTAGTGAAGAGGAGCTACATATTTTCTTACAGATGTAATTGGTCTCTCGTTTGTAAATGAAAGGTATTTCAATATTTTCAAAATTACTTGATTTTCCCTATTACAAATATATTTCTTCTAAATCTGAGAGAGAAACTAGTTCACCAATTTACAGGATATTTGATTTTCTTGGGAAAAAATATAAATATCTCACTGTACGAAAATTGTATTAAATCTTCTGATATTCTATTCGTTTTACTGCAATAGTAACTAATTTGCAACCTGGGCAGTCGAATTTTATTAATTTTCAGACAAATAACTTAAGTTCCTTGCCGGCTAGTTGTAATATATGATGTATTTTGGGTTGAGAGGGCCTATATGACGCTATCAAAAAACAAGTATATTTATAACCCCACTACCACTGCTCGGAATAGCAACATTAGAAAATTGATGTGGACGACAAGAATATTCAAGAAGCGTTCTTTCATGCTAGGAATTACATATGACCGAAGAGATGTCATTATTTGCCACCATTGGATTTTCTATATGCGGCCGAAGGTCTATACTAGAAAGCAAACGACACACACTACAAAGAAACTTATTCAATACTGCATCAATAAAATTCAGAACATCCAGCAAAATTATTTTAAAAAATCCTGCAAAATAATGCTTATGTGCCAACAAAGCACGGGATAACAATTTATTCGGTAAGATTTTTTATTCACTTTCATTTGTATTTACTCTAAGACTCACATAAAAAATAAAAAAAATTTTATATCAATTTTTTCGTATTTTTTTGGATACTCTTTATTATCTTAACTACAAAATGATTTAAAACTTTTACAACTTTTCTTTCTGTTCTAAAAGATAAATTCCTCTTTTTAATCTGTTACATAATAGTTAATATAAGTTAGAATTTTGCGGTTTTGTTTTTATATTTTGCAAATATCTTTTTTTCCGTTAAGATGATGAAAAAACTTTGTAAAGATTTTTCTAATGCAAAACTTTAAAAGAAAAAATCAGTTTTATTTAATAGCAACGATAAAAACTTTAGAGTTTTTATTGTTTGTTTGTTTGTGTTTATAATAAAAACGCTCGCGACACATGTCACAGATAGTTTGTGCAAACTGAAAGAAATTTTTTTTTTTAATATTTCTCCTTTTGATTTTATAATGCAACTTGCAGTCAACACTGAATGAATTAAATAAAATAATACAAGTTAGTGCTAACAAAAATTACATTTATTTTACTTTCCAGCCAAAGTAAAAATAAATAAAGGAAGCAAACGAATGTTTTGCACCAAATGTTATACAATTAATTTCGTTTGTTAAAAAGGCAATTACTTGTGGAAATATAGGTCCTATTTATGGCAAAATTGATTTGTTGATAAATATAAATGTGTTTTTAAGAAACTCGATTTTAGTTGGCCAAAAATTGTTTCAAATAAATATACTTGAATTATATCCTAATAACGAGAACGGTAACAAGAAATTTTATTTTAATTAGGACCGTTATTATAATTTGCTTTTTTTATATTTTTGTGCCTCCATAACTCATTCACTTCTGGATGGATATTGAAAATTGGTCTTGTTTTAAAAAAGAGACCTGTATTGCTAATTACGCTTAAACAACAACTTTATAATTGGAATTTAGGAATTAAAGAGTAAACCCAAAATTTATGTAGTTTGAACCGTTATATACGAACACTTGAAAATTAGACAGAATGTCTACCTACTACTTTGTTTGGAATAGAAGTATAAATATTTTAAATTCTAAATAAAAGGGTAACCCTGCAGTTGATATAATTTGAAGTATAATTCAAAACTGTTGAAAAGTAGCTGTAGTGCTACGTCTGCTATAAAAAGTACAGTTTGGAGATGGAATATAAGGGGGTTCGAATAGTTAATGTAATTTGATGTATGTGGCTGTACTTTTGAATCGTTGTAAAAAGCTAGATGAAATCTATTTTTCCGCAAGGATTTTTTTAAGCACTATAGAATTTAAGAAGCGCTAACTGTTAACGAAAACTTAACTTCGCTTTGGATATTTAGGGTCAGTTTACTCTTTCTAATCAAATAATAAATTGGTGCTTGAACATCGCTTCCAGATTATTTAGAAGTAGTACGAATATTTGTTAATGATTCTGCGCTTCGGCTCATTTTTAGCTTGAGGAATTTCTTAATAGACAGTATTGCCACATCTGAAGGTAGCCCACAATAGACCTAACAGTCTCATTGCATCCAGACATATATTCCATTTGATGAGGTTTAAGCGCTGGTGATACCGCTACATGCCCTACGGTGTTCGCAAGCATCGATTTATTGAAAATTAAATTTGGCGATAATTTGATTTCAAGATTGACCTGTGAGGTAGCTCAATAGGACACCCCTTGATTATTACTTGTGGCGCTACGGGAAACAATTGTATTTTATATATTTTTAGGTACATGCTAATTTTTTTATTTTTTATCTTGCTAATTACTTTTTTTGTTTTTCTTTTTTAAAAAGTAAATCTCTGTTTACCAAAACAAAATATCAGAATAACATTACAAACATTGAAATTGTAACGTTCGATCACATTTGCCAAAAATATTAAACTGATAATGATGCAAAATGGTTTTTAATTTTAAGTGCCCAAAAGCGTTCCAGAAATATAATTTCAGAAATTTAAGTCTGCTCTCTATGTTAAGTACTATCTTATTATCTATCTTATCAATTTAATTTGCTCAGCCTCAAGGTTCCTTTTTTTCTGCGAACATTTTATTTATTAAAAACATATATTTTGTTCAGTTCAATATTATGTAAAAATATTAATTAAAAACCAGCATTGATTATATTTTAACAAATGGCTATAAATATTTTTGTAGATTTCCATCCAGCTCAACTTAAATCTGTTTTACTGTATGCAACTGAGTAAAGAGTAATAATGGAAACGAATAAAAAAATAATATTTATTTTTTAATATAATTAAAAAATTTAAGAAAATTATAAGTGAAAAATAAGCTGTGGTTTTAAAATATGGCGGTTATATTTCTCTAGCTAATAAAAAAAAACTAGAATCATGTTTAAGGTACAAATTCTGTGCACTTTTAAAAATATCTGCAAAAAATGGCACAGCTTTTTGTTAATATTGGTTATTATTTACATCGTGTTGAAGTGAACACAACAACTGTAGCAATAAATCTACTTTTTCCTGCGTCTCAACTAGTATCTTTTCAGCATTTAGGTCGCATAATAGTGGTGTAATTTCTGTTAATTTTTTGTGTTACTGTACAGTTACGAAAAGATTTAGAATTCATATCCCCAAGTCTTTAGATAAAATATGGTTATTGCTTAATTTGTATAGCAGAGGTCTCACACATTGGCTCAGCGATTACATGTACAAAGCCGTTAATTATGGGATATATAAAGACTCTACCTGTCTTAGTTATCAAACTTCATAACTAAAAATATTGTCTTTGTATTAAAAGTTCCCCCGCGTGTACCTGAATTATCAATAAGATAAAAATAAACCGTTCTACCAAAACCACAACGATACACTTTGATTAATAGTAATTGGAAATTAATCTGGAGCGGTGCCCTAGATCAAACACAACATCTTTAATTAAACAACTTATTTACCCTGCCCTTAGCCCGGTTCGAAAAATTTAAAATTTTATTCTACTTCAAAAGTGTTTTTGGATGGTTTTTTTGTGCCAGTAGAGCACTTAATTGAAAATCGCACTATTGGTTTTATGTCCAGTTTCGTCAAAAAGAAGAATTTATTTAAATTTAAAATCAGTTTTTTTCTTTATGTACATGTAAAATAGACTTGTTTAAAAAATATGAAAAATTTTCACAAGCTTTCCAAAAACTACTTTTAAAAGCTTGTCGATAATCTTCTTTGTTCCGCTGTTCCCTTAAATGATTTTATTAAAGCCTGCTACTGCAAAACATCTACAGATGTGTATTTAATATCTTGTGATTGCTGCTTTTCTTTCTTTTTTTTGTACGAATAAAAATTTTACATGAAAGATGTAAATGATGTTACATACAATTTAATTAGGTTTCATCTTTTATTCGAAGGTTTATTGAAAATATAAAAATAAATTAATTGCTTGCGGCAGTGTTCACGATTATTAAACCAATTAATTCCTGGATTTCAATTTTGTAAACTTGTTGAAAAACTTTTCGTTAAAAGTTTTCAATTTATAGATGGAATTATTTATTTAATGGCTCTTGCAAAACTTAAAAGAGGAGTCAACTTTTAAATAGCCATTAAGTGCATTTCTCTACTGAATAATGGGACGTACTTTTCGAAATTGACAACTCAATAATATTGCAGTATAATTGAATATGGAAGATAATATAGTTTTATAAAATCAACATTTTCGATACGAAGTATTTAAGAAAAGAATCTGAAATGTTAACATATTGTAATTTATTACACATGTAAATATACAATTACATATTGCTATAATTGAATGTTTGTAATTTGAATGACGTGGTATTGTAAATTAAAGCTAAAGTAAACATTTTGCTCCTTTACTTGTTAACAAAATGGGACTTTCTTAGGAGTATCATAGGTACAAGCTAATGAGTATTAGCGAAATGGCCATATGGATATGCTTTCCCTGCAGCAATACAATTCATATTTTAGTTTTAAATATTTTATAAGAATGAATATGTATGTATATTTGAAGGAATCAACCACAATTAATGTAAATTAATTAACTTTTAAGCATAAATTAATATTAGTTTTAAATTATCTACTTGTTTTCTTTAACAGTGTTACCAAATATCGCTAATATTAAAAAATAGGTTATATTTGTTATATAAACTGTTTCAGGAATATAAAATGCAAAATTGAATTTTAGAAAATTTAATTTGAAAATTGAAAATAAACTTCAAAAATAGACGTGTTTTCTGAAAGCCGATCAGGTATTTCTTTTAGCTTATTTAAATATAGAAAACAACTTTCTTGTAAAACGTATAAGTTACATTTAAAATAGTCAATTCAGTTTAAAAATTTGTGCAAAAATCATTACTGTCTACATACAAACACGAATTTTGTAAATGTTTTTCCTCTTTAACTTTATTATTAATTCATCGCTATTTTCTTTATTATATATTTTTTTGTTGTCGATGTCATTATCTTATTTAATTTGAACAATTTTAAATTTTTCTCTCACTGCCTCTTTTTCAAGCGCCTTTACCATTTGACCTTTAATTCTAAAGTTAAAATATATAAATAAATGTAGAACTCAAAGCAATTTTATTTCATCAGCCAAAATAAATGCATTGTTAGCCAACCTTAAACATATAAAATAAGGCTCCCAGGTGTTTAGTATTTTTTTAATGCAATGTTATCGTAGAGAAAATCATAAAAAATATCCAAAAATTTCACGAAGTATTTTGAATGCGCCAAAAATCTTGCCTCTCGCCATTCAAAACTTTTATTGCCAAAAATGAATTTTTATCGCCACGTTTGGCGAGAAATCACCATAACTGACAACACTGTCTTTTAAATGAAATGCCAACACGAAAGCATCATGTATTTGTACATTGGTGGTCATTGCATGTGTGTCAAAAATTAATAGAAAAAATTAATGCAAATTGGGAGTACATTTATTGAAAATATGTGATAAAATAAAAAAAAATCGCTTAAATGGGGCATAAGAATATATACTTTAGGGAGAGCATTTCCGTTACAGATGCACATCAATAGTGTTAAATAACATAACTTTGTGGTAATTTAAGCCTTTAAAATAATAAACAGATTATGCAAAAACTCTTTCAAAAGTTTTGAGCAGTGCTTTATGGTGTTACATATATATTTTTTAAATGTGGTCTCAATATTTACAAATTGCTGACTGCACTTGCAGTTTTGTTTTAAAAAATGTTCGATATTATTTTAGTGATGTTTGTAAAAAATTGACAAAAAGATCGTATCGCCATTTAAGCATCAAAGTGTTTGCAACTATGAAAAAAAAAATAAATAAAAAATAAATAAAAATACGTTTTCACTTTTAAATCATATTTCAGCACGAATAATATTTTTTTGATGCTAATGATATTTAATCTAAATAGGTTTTTCTAATTTCTATTGTTTGCAACGATTTTTTCTTTGCAAACTTTTGATTCTTCTTGAAAATTAGGAACGCTATTTGTTGGTAGCTTCTAGATTACGGAATTGGTTTGCCAAAAGAATATAAAAATATAATTTTTTTATTTGAATTTTTTTACAAATAATATTCACATTTGAAACCAAATATACACGATTTAGATTATAAAGTTTAAATAAAACTTATGTGTTTGCACATATAACATCATAGAATAAAAAGCAAACTTTGAGTTGAGAATGACTGATGTTCATGTGTATGATATTTAGTTAACAGAAAAAAATTGCTTTCATCTCAAAACAAATTAGAAATAAACAAAAGCAAATTGTTAAATAAACTAAATTGTATTCCTTTAGTGATATTTTAATTGCGAAATATTTTTTCTTAATATTTGTTGTTCTTTAAATTTTTAAGCCACAATAAACGTTTCATGTGTTTTTCATATAAAACTTTGTTATCTAAACATTTTTGTTTGCATTTAATATAAAAAATGGGAAAAAATGTAGAAATCAATTCATTTGCTTGATTTTTGCTTTATTGTTTGTTTAATATTTACCACAAAATACTGTTGATTTACTCATTTCACTTTAGTATTTCAATCATTTTTGGAGCAAACAACTACAGAGTGTGGCAGATAGAAAAAATGAAAACAAAACCAGATCAAAGAATTTATTGTCTAAATAGAAAATAAAACTGTGGATACTAAATGAAATGGTAATGATTAAGTTTTTATAAATTTTTGTTAGAAAATGAAAACATATCTTGAGTTTTGGAAAAATTACGAAATAATGAAATAAATACGTAGACAATTTTGCATATTTACAGCAATTTCTTATTGAAGTGTGTTGCTCTTGTTGGGCTTTCGCAACTTAAAAAAAAAATTAAATATTTGTAGCAGACAAAATTTTATTTTAGCTTGATTTTATTTACCAAAGTTTAAAGTGCAGCTTAAAAACTTTTATAACTAAATTTATTCCTAAAATCCAGACAAATATTGTATTCAATAGGTGTGTTCATTTACTAAAAATTTGTACAAATTTGTAACAATTGTTACTAGAAAGCGTTCATTAAACCCAAAAAATTTGCAACGAGAGAGCGTGGAAAGAGCGTAAAAAATTGAGAGACCGACAAATTCTTGCAAGTTTTTACAAGTAAAATTTTTACTTGCAATAATTATTCAAACAGCCGTTTTGCGTTTGTGTTTACAAAAAAATATTTCAAAATTAAGTTGAAAATAAAAATATTTTGGAAAATTAAAGATATTGTAAGTAAATGCAAACTTTTTAAACGATAAAAAGTATTAAAAAGATAAATTTATTTTTGTGTAACTTAGAAACAACAGAAGCAAAATAAGATGTCTAATGAAATTGAACTAAGCAACACAGTATCTAGTACATCAGTGGCAAAGGATGTTTCGGCAAACAATCTTAGTGTTGTAAATATTATGAGTAGGTAGCTACTCGGGAATTTAGACTAAGCAGGCAAATACTTCAATTAGTTCAAATATATATTGGGAAATAAATTTAAATTAACACATATTTTATTAAATTACTTTTCTACTGCTTTTAATGTTTTATTTTGGATAAAGCTTTTTATTACAATGAAAATGAAAATTGCTTAAATTTGTTTTCTTTAAAAAATATATTTAACCCGTTTTTCGCCGGCTGTTTATTATTATTATTATTATTATAGTTTAGAAATGATTGCAAAGGAAGAGCATCAACGTTAGAGAATAGCGAACAAAAATTCTCAATAATAATATCTATTAACGCATGCTTATTCTACCACGCATTAAAAACACCATTTTTTGAAAATCGCTTGGAAAATAAATCACAAAGTTGGACATAAAAATTTCTGCGACCTTATTTTGTCGTTATTTCTGATATTTGAAATAATTATGTGTAAGCAGGCTGTTATAACGTATAAACTTATTTAAAATAGATATTTTATTCATTAATTTTAGCCAAAAGTAGTTAATCACCTTTATCGAATATAGCGTATTTTGACATCCGGTACTAGATTAAAAAAAATTGCAAAACTTTTCATTATTTTATTACAAGCCGTATGCGAAAAACGCCAGTTACGACAATGCTGAATATAAAGGACCATAATCACATCATTTTTATAATAAAATACATAAGTTTTTGAGTACTCATATGTTCCTATACATTACAATACTATTTTAACTTGCAAATTTTAGCTAGCAAAGTGTTCATTTACTTTTTCACATTTTTGAGAGTAATTTTGGAAAATTTCTTGTTACTCTCTCGTTGCTAATTTTTACTAGTAAAGTAAATGAACACACCTAATTTTTTGTAAAAACTTAACGGAATTTAAGCAATTTTAGAAATTTTTCAAAGACATTACATACATATATACAAGATTGTCGGTAATAGTTTTTTTTTTCAATTCGACTATGAGAACATTGTAGTAACTTTATTCTCTGCAATAACCCGTTTCTTCGTAAATAATGGCGGTCAAAGTAAACGGTTAGCAATGAATGTTACTATTCTAGTATTAACCTTAGATTAGTAGATATACGGAATCTTGCCTTATCAGTTTTTGGGAAATTTTGATGAATTTTTTGGAACGAATGGACAGAAATAAAGTTAATTCAGTAGCACCTTAGATAACAAAATTCATAGAAAAATTTTTATTAAGCCTCACTTAAAGCCGAACGCAGCTTAATGTAAACCGTTATTTCAAGTTAATCTGTAGATTCAATTTTATGCTTGATATCTTTCCACCATTATTATTCCTCTGCGAAATGTTTTGCAAGTCTTCATATTTTATTTTTTGCAGTTGTGAATTATATTTAAACTGCAAAAATTTTATTATTTATTACATACGCTTGTGCATAATATGTTTTACAGCTGTCTATTTAAAAGGCTTTTCTTTTTTTACTATTTTCTGTTTTAATTTTTGTCTAGCCAGAAGTCATAAAACATCAATGGCAATGAATGATACAGTTTATTTTAATTATTATTTGAACATTATCGAACCACCCAAGAGCAACTGAAACGCCAAGTTGCAAAAACAACTTTAATTAATACAGGCTTTCACTTTTAAGGAGTTTTGGGGACGAAGCATTTTATGAATGATTCGTTTTGTGCATTTACCATTGTTTTTTTAATAAAAATTAAAGACATATATTATTATATAATTAAAATGAGTGTCTAGTTAAAAGATAGTAATGACATTAAACTATACGAGTATATTGTTTTATGTTACTTATTAAATGCAGATAATAAACAGACCTAAAATAGACGCTGCGGAGTTGAGAAGAAATGCAATATTTTGAAAATAATTTAACAATATCTTGATGTGGGCTGGTTGATACAAAGTACAACCTGCAGTAGATTTAAGTTGTGGCGCAAAATTTCCGAAAGCAAAGTATCTCTTAAAGTTTTGTGTAGCTTGTATATTATGTTGTTTGTAGTTTTTTTAACAGATTTGAAAAAATAACCAAACTTATCGATTTATTTACCTTCACAAATTGCAAAATTCTGAAGTTTTCAAGGCCAAAGTAAAGTTTTAACGGATCATTTTCTACCAAAATTATTACATATCAAAAAAATAAGATAAAAATTAAGAGTGATCTCCACTCTTTAAAATTTAATCGGTCCAGCAGTAAGTTAGTTTGTTGTGTGCATGCAGAATTTTAGAATGTGTTCAATAACATCATTTCTGCAAATAATGTGCTCTCCTTTGCCAACTAATAGGTTTATTCAAAAGCTAAAATATCCAACATATTCATTATGAAATTCGTCAAAGTGATGGTCGGTCACACATTACTTTTTGCTAAAACTTTTGTTTCAGTACAATTGCTTTTAAAAAAATGTTAGAAAGACAAGTTTTTTAGATGGATGTAGGGGCTACAAAGTTAAAAAATTGTTTATAATTGGCTTTAAGGATATTTGTTATTTCTCTTTACAGGATTTTTTAGATAAAAACGAAACCTGGTGTTAATCATCCAGTTGACTTAGGAGACTACTGAAGACATTTGCTACAGAACACTATGATTTCAAATAGTTTTCTCCTTGACGCTCAGCATTGTACATTTCTTTTAACTGAAATGAGTATTAGAAATTTGTAACTTTGTCTTTTATGACCAGCATCTTAATGGAACGTAGAAAATCGTGAAAAAATGACGTTATAAAAGCGAAAATTTTTAAGTTTAAGTTATTGTTGTCTAATTAATATATTTCTTTATGAAAAACTAGTTTCATTTACTACAAAACTTTCAATACCATAAATAACATAGATTTTATTATCTAGGTAAATAAATTTGCTAACAGAAATGAAAAATAAGCATTAAGCCTACTGCAAGGAATAGTATTCCGTCGATCAAAATAAAGAAACTTAATTTGAACTGATTTTAAGGTGTTGAATATATTCGTATTAAAGTAAAAAAGTGTGTGACAAATATAGTTAAACAAAAAATTATCGAATTTCGTTTGATATTTTACTGTTTGTTTGTTCAGATTTGTAACAAAGCTGTAATTGTTTATGTATATTTTTTCACTTGGCCATTGTGTATAATAAGTATTTCAATGAAGTGGTGCCCAAAGCCATATCAATGACACACAGTAGTCGCTAGCACAGCGAAATGGTTTTGCAGTTAAATTGCAATACGAAGGCCTTAAACGAAGGCAGCTTTAAATGAAAAAAACACCCAAGATTTTTTATGAATTTATAGTAGTTAATTTATGGTAAAAATAAATATTAAAAAAATGCTTAATAATTAGGTGGGCATTGCGATTTTTCTCAAAATGCACTGAACGAAATTAAGAAATCATAATCGAATAGTTATTCATTAATGCAAATATTTAGAAAATAAATGTCAAAAACGGGGGTCTGATGTGTTCGATAATTTTCAGAGCAATATAAATGAATAAATATAGTTAAAGCAATTGTATTATTAAGTTTATAAATTAAAATCGGTAATAATTATTTTTAAATGAAATGATGGTTGTTTAAAATAGAAAACGTAGAACAAAAAACAAAAAAAAAAACAAAAATTAAAAATAAAAGTATTAGACTTAATGTGTAATTCAGTTGTCGCAGCTTAAAAAAATTCAAAACCAAACGTTTCATTTTGTTTATTTTAGCACCCTGCTGAGAACAGGTTTGATTGTAGTAACCTTAGATTAGTTACTTCCTTGCATTTTTCTACTTTATTGTAATTGTTATTATTAAAGCTTAAGACACATCTTAAGCACTCATGATCGAAATAAGAAAATAATATGAGATGAGTTCTAATAAGTTCCTAATTTTTTTATTAATTTATTGTTAAAAACTTAAAGTTCTGCCTCTAAAAATGATACTTAACTTTTATTATTGTTGTTATAGCGAACTTCTTGTATATTTCGAAAGTCTGTCGTTTAGGATTCTTAATGGGATCACCCTTTAAAAGTTTCATTTTAAAATTTCCTATTGTAGCGTCTGTTAAAATTTCACGGTTCTAAAGATAGAGGTCTTTTTCAGGCAGACGTTGTTGCAATATTAAAAGGACTGTCTGGTATGGAATCTTTATAACTAAGTTTTTTCTTAGTCTTAGCTTTAAATAAAATTTAATAATTTTATATTGAAGTTAGCGTTATATTGAAGATTCAATAAATAACCAAAAAAAGTTTCGTTCAATAAATCGACAACAGAATTTTGAAGTTCTACCCCCTAATCGTACAACTCAATTTGATTTTCATAGTCTAAATGACGGTCGTACATCAACTTCAATTAAAATTGTCATATTCTATATGTGTTTATCTTTATGAAATTTAATATTCTAAACTAATTGCAATATCAATCCTTTTGCCAAAAATTTATTTTTTAAATATCTTTGTGGCTGAGTAAATGTATGGAGGGATGACTTTGAACATAAATGTTGTAAATGGGAACCCATACACATTTACAATTTAAGTTGACAGCTACAATATTTGCAAAAAAAATCAACACAATTGCAAACCATAAGACACAGGCAAAATGCTAAATTATGTGCATGTTTATGTGCTTTTCTTCCCTACAAATTAGTTAATAGATTCGATAGAATAGCTCATCAATCTTAAATTCTTCGCAGAGGAAGTTTTAACAGTTGTATTCAAAAGTATATACACCAACGATAATAATTCTTAACTTTTTTGGCTTCTAGTATATTTTCAGAAATGATGAGAGTACAAATTCTGATATTTTAAACGAACAGGTCTTTTTAAACATTTTTAAGTCTTATTTCTATATTTTCAACTTTTTTTAATATTTTTATTGTATTGACAGCTGGACGATTCTTATCAGGCTGAAGTTTGCATTTTCAATTGTTATTTTTTATAAACTAAAATGATAATTTCTCAAGAGCGCAAAAAAATAGTTTTGCAATTATCAGAATCCGAGAATTGAACTGGCGTATCTTTCGAGTTTTATGGGTAACTGTTAATACATTATACATATACCACAATTTATTTAGTTTTTTTTATTTATTGTTGTGGCAGTTGTTTGCCGTTATTTACCTCAATTCGTGCAGAAAGACGTAAATATTGCATACGTTTTCTCTATGGCTACAACTGCATATAAAAGGTGTTTATAAAATTCATGCAAGATTTAAATCTGCTATCAACAACAATTTTACTGCTGACAATTTCGATTTAATAAAAATGAGGCAGATCAAAAATTTTTCCCCGGATTATTAAATAAGATTTCTTACTTAATAATTTTAGAAACTGAAATGTACGTGAACTTAAGCAGCATTAAGATTATAATTCTGTAATAAGTCTTAAACATTTCGACTGAAAATTTCAAAAATTAAAAACTAAAACTATCAAACACAAGACGTTTTAACTTGCGCTAGATATAAAAAACTGGATAAGAACCCAGTGCAAAAAGGAGATGCTAGACCTAGAAATACCGAACTTTCTCAGGAGAGTAAACTTTACAAAGAAACACAATAAATGTTAAGTCGCAGTGTTTTAACCCATCCCTAAATTATCATTCAAGATTACATCAGTGTTGCCAGAGAAAGGCAAGAAAAAGTTACGCTTTTCCTTCAAAAAATTTTTTCATTAAAATTACATTCTGAATCAATATTAATTTTATGTAATTATATTAAATATAGTGAAAAGTTTTGATCTTATTTCAAAGAAAATAACAAGGCAAACAATTCATTTACGGAACAAAAAGACAACTAAATTACAAAAAAAAAAGATGAATCTATTGAGTATTTAAATCAGGGGTGGAATCGTTAAGTCCCTGAACGTATAAATAAGTTTGTCATTCCGTGTGTAATTTGTACAATATCCATTTCCGACTCCATAAAGTATATATATTATGACTTTTTATGCATAGAGAAATCGATTGAGCGATGTCCATCTGTCCGTCCGTGTTAGTGCTGAAACCAAGTTTGCCTCGGCATTAAAAAATAAAAATATGTCTGTCGATCATATATAGTGTCGAAGGAGGTGTTATTGCGAATCAGCACAATCGGTCCATATCCTGCGAGGCAGCAGGCAAAACACCACGCCTACCTATAATTTTTTCATGTCATTTGGAACATAAAAGGAACTTCAATCAAACAAATACATTTATAGCCAGATAGAGAATTAAAAGATAAGAAGAAGACATCAAGTAAAAAAATTGGCGGTCGCCCATATTTTCCGAGCAACGGGGCTCCGAAATTTACAATTTTTTAATATATCAAGCATTTTAAAGCTTTAGAGGAGATCTTTAACGAAATACAAATTTTTTTTAATGCTTATCCCATTAAGAACTGTTGACATTTTTATGTAAAATTATATATATACAGTAACCCAAAATTGCTTTTTTGGTTAAAGTTACTTCACTAAAATAGATTTACGTAGATGCTGAAGGGTATATATGATTCGGCATAGCCGTAAATACCACTCTTACTTGTTTAATTTTAAGACTATTGTGAATGAGTAAAAAGATTACGAGCCATTTGCCATCATATGTCATAATGCCATTTAGTTCATACGGTTAACGTATCACGGAAATATTTTTCGTACGATTGTCCATACGAACAGATGTAAATGCATCCTCTCGCCATTCAATTAAGTTAAAGTAGGATTTTTTTTTATGAATTCGTTTAACCTTTTTCTTTGAAAGATTGAGTTTTGATAGAATTTCCATTTTAATAATTTTAAAAATACAGTTATTAAAGACAAATTTGAGTCTCATTAGTTTAAAACTTTAACGTAAAATTCCTTTTTTACGTGTCTGCACCCGAAGCTACAAAAATTTGGCCAAATATAAAGCAATTATATGAGTTATGTGGAGCCTTTATAAGTTACATAACATGTAAAAAACTAATTGCAAGTTCACGCATTTAAGAAGAGAACTCAAAGAAATTTTAGTCGATTTAAATTAATTATTGATTTAAAAATCTTAATAAAAGAATTCGTATATTAAGCAATCCTTGGAAGACAATTCGATCTTATTAAATCTAAGTAATAATTCGCTGAATTTTGCACAAATTTATTCGCACCCTCTATATTCATTTTCCTACCAGTTCGCACACATGTTATATTGTATAGCTGCCTGTCTGGTTACCTGCCTGTTTGCTTACTTGTATAGTTAGCAACTGATATTAAGAAAACATTCTCACACCTACACTATTTTCAAACTAAACGAGCCTTTAAAAAGAGTGAATAAAAACCAAACTTAAATATAAAACTGATTAAACGGAAAATAATAAAAGTTGTAAAGTAATATTTTTATGCATATCAGATGTATATGATTTTTAATTTAAAATAATTTATTATTTTTAAAGTTGTTGAGATTTTTGTTTATTATTATACACTTGTGACTTCTAAAGCCTGCAGGCCACAAATGATTTAAGGCTATAAACAACAATTAGGTCTTGTATCAATTGGCGACTATACCCTACCAGATTTTTTATGATAAGAGAGCTGATCCCTAAAGATTAACTGCCAGTCCCACGATGTCGGAATCGTTCGTTCGTTCGCATATTTACATTTAAAACAAAAATAATTTTTTAGAATTTGTTTTTGTTTTGAATGTAATTGTGCGAACGAACGAACGCTTGCGACATCGTGGGACTGGCAGTAAAATTCTTATATTTTTTTCAGCTATCCCATAAGCCGAATATATGATATTTATTTCTACTTCAACTAGAATATTCTGTTTTCTGTATTTTCGGTATGTAGGGAAAAATTCACTTGGATTTAAAAAAAAAATAACTGGATAACCAAGAAAAAAAATCAAAGTTTTCTTCAAACTTTTATTTTTACAAAAATCTATATCATATATAATATCATTTTATGTCCGGATGTGTGTATGTCCAATTCTCTTTCCAGAGCTTTTGAAGCCGTCTCATATCGCAAATAAATGAAATTTGGCTTAGTAAAACTATTTTTGCTCGGTTGTTGCAGGACGGAGCCAGATTTTTTATTTTCGGTTTATGGGTGGTGGACGCGTCTTTGTAATTTTGTTACAATACTCTAAATTTTTCCTATAAACTTTTTAAAACATATTTTTGACTAGTTTGAAAATAATAACATAAAAGCAAGGAAACGTAACAGTTTTATTTAGTCTAACGTCAGTCTTGAGTCATATTACAAAACGAGTGCATTAATTTAAATTGCAAAATATGTTTACCTATCTAGTTTTGTTGCCACATATTTAATATTTTTATTTAGCGAATCTAAAAATTTTTTTCCTTTAGTGTGAAAATTTTTAAAATTGTTCATTAAAATTTCAACACTTATCTCGTCGAAAGACATTCTCCTCCTTTCTTGTAAGCGTAGATTGTTAAAAT
The DNA here is from genome assembly GCA_916610165.2 of Gymnosoma rotundatum. NCBI lineage: Eukaryota > Metazoa > Arthropoda > Insecta > Diptera > Tachinidae > Gymnosoma > Gymnosoma rotundatum. The sequence continues at coordinate 118,378,039 of OU744337.1, read as the reverse complement.
ACTAATAATCCTTTCACAAAAATATTGCTAATTGGTATAGAAGGAACAATTAAGATAAATTTATAAAGATTTTGTACTTTATTTTTATAGCATTGCTTACAATTGACTAATTGTATTTTAACTGAAACGTGGTAATTCGAACAATAACTGGACAATCCAAGACATTGCAGCCCATCTGGTCTGCGTAAATATATCATTCTGAACCAATTAAATTACAACGTCTTTCGGGAAATAGAAATTGAAACAATTTTAAGAGAATCCAATACTCCATTAAACTTTTTTGTAAAACAGTTCTTATTTAAATGAAAGTAAAAAATCCAATTCGTATTTTTGTGTTATTGAAAGAGAATATAGAAAAGAGGCAAAAAATAAAAATTTCTTATTTATAAGACAATAAAAAACTTTATTTAAACCTAATAAGAAAAACCAAAACAGTAGTAGCTGTGACTTTCATTTCGGATGCTATTCAGCACAAATAACAGTATTTAGCTCTAATTTCATGTTGTTATTTTAACACCAAATTTAAGTTTCTTTGCAATTATCTGGTGTTACTAAGTTTAATTAAGTTTTAGAGTTTCTTTCACTCTATGAATACTTTGGCTATAAGATGCTAGTTTTATTTTTTGCTTTCTTTTTATTGATCTTAGTTTCAATTGTGGAGCAATGTTTAAATTTATTAAGTGCTAAAACACCTTTTTTTATTGGTGTTTGAAGTTGGCGAATAAGAATATCCAAACCAAGCTTCTCAATTTCTGTCCATAAAAAAAATAATTCATGAGAGGCACACATAGATGAGCTATAGACATAGTTTCTATTTTGTTTATGTTTGTCAGATTTATTTGTACTTTTCTTCTTGGTTTTTATTTTATTGAAAACTGTGATTTAGAGTTTCCTGCTAATTATTTATCACTTCATTTTCCAAATTTCCTCAAAATGTTCAGTTGTCACCAGCATTTCACCAAAAACGTTAACTTTTGCAAAAAAGCTTGTTTTTGAATAAAAACCAAAAATTCAATAAAAGTAAAACTTTCGACTAGAAAAAAATAGCAATTTACAAAAAAATTTATTATAATAAAAAATAGAAAATTTCATTCAAAACCGAAAATGCACAAATAATAAATAATAATTACAAAAACGCTCTCACAACAAAGAATAATACGTAAACATTACTGAGTCAATATTTATATGTTACAACATGTTACAATCTATTGTAAATAAAAAAGTGAAACTTACTAAGATCCTTGTTTTTCGCGCCTTTATATCATAAAGGAAGGATAGTGTAGAGAAAACCACAAGTTGAAAAATTAACTACTCAAATTCACTCCAAATTTTTTTATTTAATTAAAATTATACATATTCCGGAAAAAGAATTATATTTTAAGAAAATAAATGTACTCTTTTGGTAATCTAAGAAAACAACCGCCACAAAATGAAGAATTAGCATTATTGCCACTATACTCGCATTTGCAGAATGAATAAGGATATATTGAGTTTTTCTTGCATGAATGCATGTTATAGCTTGTATTATCATACATGTAATTTGTAAGCATGTGTAGTGACTTTTAAATGAAATCATTAATTTCTCTTAAAAAAAGTGAAAATAAAAATGAAATTAAAACTGAAATTTTTTCCTCCGTCTAGACAGAAAAAATGAATTGAAACAATAATGTTCAGTTGCGGAAATTACTTGATTTATGTTTCTCATATATATGTACACACATGTATATTGCCAGGTAAATACTTTGCAGGTTAAAGGATTTAGCATAGTTTAACAGTAAAAAAAAGGCTTTTCCGTCGATATGTGTGTGTGAAAATACTAATTTAATATGTCATCATTTTTAACTGCTTGTAAAAAAAGAAACAAGAAAAATTTAAAAATGTCAAAATATGAAAAAATATTAAAAGTAAAGTTTTCTATCATGACAGGGATTTAGCTAAACGAATTTGTAAACCTTCCTTTAAACATTCTCTAAATATTTGTGAAGAACAAAATTAATATTTTAATACTTTAATACTATTTTTTTTCGTTGCAATTTCATATTGAAAATAATTTCTTTAGCATAATTTGTTTACAAAAATAAAATCATGATAAATTTTAAAAAGTGACAAATAATTGTCTATCATAAAAGAAGCATGTAAAGCGTGACAAAGTATTACTGCAGCTCCTACTAGCAAAAAGTAGTACAAAAATAAATCTAAAAATAAATAATTTAAAGGGTGCCTCGTAGCTGACGTAAATTGACCCATATGGGCCCAACTGTTAAACCCTCTTAGTCAAATGCTTTAAATTAGATAGAATGTTGATTACATATGTTTATAATTATAAATTAAAGGGTGCCCCAATAGTTTATAGTCATACTATATTATATTACTAGAAAGATCCTGCGTTGCTCAGAACTATATAACACCAAATATACAATTGAGTTTATAAAGTAAAGGATAGTTTATTCATGTAATTTAATATAAATGTCCCTACCTTTTGAACAGACTTAAAAATTATACAGAATGTCCAATAATTTGTCTGGTATAATAAGAATTATTAATATTTAAAAATTACAATAAGTTTGTCTGTTTTGAAGTCGGTTATTTTTAGAAAGAATTATTTAGGAAATAAATCGTCAGTACTGTTGGTTCATCATTGACGTTTTCCTGTAGGTGCAACATCACCAAGCAATGTGATTCAGACCGGAGTACATGAAAGCATTGCGTAAGAGCTACAATGCAATGATGGAAGTCTGCTATCTTATCTCTCGTTTTGAACGTTTGCAATAACACGGAAAATCGTTTCTGACTTTTATTTATTAAGTTTTAAAGTGACTATTATATGTACGAGGGCTGCTCTATATATTTCTGGCCTAATAGTGAAAATGCGAATATTTATAATCAAAAATGGTTTTATTGTTTTTCAAAGTATTCTCCAGCATGATTTATACACTTTTGCATGCGCTCAAACCAGTTGTCGAAGCACTTTTTCCACTCCGATTGAGACACCTCTAAAGCATGGTTTTTGAACACTTCAACAACTTCTTCTGGCGACGAAAATCGTTGACCACGCATTTTTTTCTTGATATGCGGAAACAAGAAGAAGTCATTAGGTGCCAAACCAGGGCTGCACGGCGGATGACCCATTAATTCGACGTTTTGGCCGGTCAAAAACGCTCTGGGTTGAGCCGATGTGTGAGAGCTCACATTGTCATGGTGAACAATGATTCGTCTTCTCTTGTTGATTTTTCGAATTTCTCCGATGACTTCAGGCAAACAAATTGTAGTGTACCACTCAGAAGTGACCGTCCTACGTGGCTCAAGTGGAACAGTCGCCACATGACAAGTTTTGCCGAAGAAACAGGCGACCATTTGCTTCGAAGTGCTTCTTCCACGAACAACTTTCGTTGGATTTTGCTCGCCTTGAAGACCCACACGGTCGAATGTTGTTTCGTTTCGGGCTCATACGCATAAATCCATGATTCGTCACCTGTGACGAACTTATAAACGTCTTTTGAAGCACCGCAATCGTATTTTTGCAACATTTCTTTGCACCAATCGACATGAGCCTTTTTTTGAGCGACTTTCAAATTGTGCGGATTCGAACGAGAACAAACCTTTTTTACGGCCAGGTGTTCATGCAGCATCGAATGTATGCTGGTGGATGAAATGTCCAAAGATATCTCTATCTTTCGGTATGTCGCATGTCGATCGTGCGTTATGAGTTCACGCTCGGCATCAATGTTCTCTGGCACAACAGCCGTATTTGGACGACCTTCACGGAATTAGTCTTTGAGCGAGCTTTGGCCACGATTAAATTCATTATACCAATTTTTCACAGTGCTATAGGATGGTGCTTCATCGCCATACAAAGATTTAAGGTCATCAATGCACTCTTGTCGTGATAATCCACGTCGAAAGTTGTGAAAAATGATGGCACGAAAATGTTCACGAGATAATTCCATTCTTTTCTATATTAATTTTTTCAAGTCACTGTTAACAACACAAATAATGGTCGTACGTCAAAACGTTTTGAGTACGATTATGCTTAAAAATGACAAACTTTCCAATAGAAATATCAGATTGCACTTGGCAGCACTCAGTGTTGCTAGGCCAGAAATATATATAGCAGCCCTCGTATGTATGTCAATTCGAGATGAGCAATAATTCAGTACCTGTGATTAAATCACTGTAATTAAAAAGTTACTAGTCACAACAGTGACTGAGTTGATCAAGTAACAGTTCCGCGTAAGAACGTTCTTTAATATTTGCACACACCCAAATTTAGATTTAATTTTACTTGTGCGTTTACTTATTAACAACAACTATTCTTTTTTCCAAACTTCACACATGCATATGTAACAAAAAGCAAAAAATGTTGTTTGCTTTTTTTTATTTGAACGTTTAATAAATCAGTGTTTCCGAATTCTATATTTCTGGGCAAATTTAATTACAGCTGCTTTTAATGTTGAGATCTAAATACCTTTTTCATTATGAATACTGTTTGCGTAAAATATTATTTAGTTTTTAATACTTCCTACATAAACATGTATGTTTAAATAAAAAAAATAAAAAAGATGCAAACGGTGATCACGGTAACTATTTAAAACTAACTGTGATTGGTAAATCACTTTCACTGGTAACGACGTTCCTCAAAAATCACGGGATCGTTCATCCCTAATGTCAATAAACCTCAGATTCATGAAAGCTACAAGAAAAATAAATATAAAGAATGAAGGAATCTTAGCCGAAACCATTTTTTGAATTCATGGAAAACGAACTAAAGACATCAAATAAACATATTCCAAAAGCACAATAAAAGTTTTTATAAAACACTGCAACTAAAGAAAAAATATACTTTTTTTATGAAGATTAAGATAACAAAATCTGGGATTATTTTTCACTTGTTTCAACTTTTTTCTCATATCATTTTTTCTAGTACCTTGCTATGCTTAAGGTTTCTGAATTCTGTTTAAATAAATAACAAAATGTGCTTAAAAAAATTGTAAGCGAGTTTACTATTAGAAAACGTGCCCATATTTGATTTTAAATAAATTTATGCACAAATTTTTTATGGCAGTGTATTTATGTATGTCAGGCTTAAAACAAATTATCTAAAAAAATTGAGACACAAGAAGAATTTTCGTTGTGTAACTTTCACGTAAAGTTCTATTCTTTGGCGGCAAACCATGAAAGCGATATAATTTCAATAGCCGCATCTTGACATAAAAAAGTTTTACTAATATCTTTAATAAAACTATTAGTACTTCATCTACAGATAAAAATATTTTACAGAGGTTTTTTTGTGGCAAACATTTGCGGTCAAGTGGCACGGGTTAAAATTACGCAGGACTTCATTGAAAATCGCACTAGGTTAAAATATAAATCAAGTTTATACTTGTCTATCTAGCTACACTCTACTTGCTTTCAATATACTGTGTGTATTTTATGGCTAAAATAATCCCTCTGGTCATAATCTAAAATTATACTCGTGCCCTTATATACTGCACTCAACTTCTGCTGTTATCCATGATCAGCTCCTTGCTTTGTTCAGCTTATTGTACTGTGGCAATGGCATTGGTGGTGTATTTATATTGTTGTTTCCAGTCGTAAAGCAAAGAAAAAAAAATGGTAAAATTTTTTATGGGGTGAAGTTTTAGGCATTTAGGCAGAATGCTGTTTTAGTTCTTAAAACTTAACATTAATAGAACGTTACATTGTATGATAACTATAATATTGAGCATTTATTAGTAAAAGTTGTTGCTATAACTGATTGATATAAAATCGTCCTTGAGTTTCCTAAAAATATACAAAGTATTTAATAATAAAATAAATTTATTGAAGACATTTTAAAAATAGCGCTTAAATAGTTTAAACTGAAATTTTCTCTTAATTATAAAATTTGTTTTTAATAAATTTTTCAAACCCGATAGAATTTAAAATTATAAAAAATAACACAAAAAATTATATTTTAATATAAAATAGTTCATTTTTTTAAATCCGTCAATAGATGGAGTTAACACTTAAAATTGGTTTCGGGTATATGGCTGATTGTGTTTCACGAAGCGAATTCTGTGCGTCTAATTTTGGTAAATTTTTGCGCTTCGCCGCCGTATAACATGGAGAAAGTTGGCCTCTAAGGCATCTATTGTTGCTGTTTGTGAGCTTTAAACAATTGTTTCACGTGGCCTCACAAAAAATAATTGAGTGATATCAAATCGAAATACCATGAAGTTCAACTAACACTTTTTTCTGTAGACCTAACGTTAGAAGATTTCCTTTGTTTTGAGTGTAATTTTGTTATCACCAGGGAATCTAAATCTATTAACTCTCATTAAAATCGACTCAATGTGGGTTGTATTTCGATGTTTTATTGAAACTGCAATTGAAGGTGTTCTAACGAGATTACGAAACTCGTTTCTGATAACTGCACTTTTTTCACACAAAACGATCTTCATTAATAATTCATTCAACTGTGGCAGATTGGCTAGTGAACCGTAAAATGCATTACAGAGAGAATTCGTTTTTTATTTTTTAGAATTATCTTCCTGCAGAGGTCTTCCCTGTCACTTACAATATTGGAAAGTTAAAATGAAATGTCTACAGATACTACCTTCTCCATCTTTCCTCCCATAACCTAATTTCCTAGTTCTGGGACAAAGCACTGATTCCGTAGGAGGCATACCCTGAGTGCTTGTTTAATATTAAAAAAAAATGTGAAAACTTATTTTTTAATCCTTTTTATATTAATCAAAGTTGTTATTGTGCTTAGTTCCTTTAAATATTAATATTTAAATTGCTGTAATTGTGTAAATAAAAAAAGGTATAATAGAAAATTGCAATAAAAAATGTTTATTTTATATTTTCTTAAAAACTTATCATTTTATCCTTATTTCAATTTTAATGTGCATCTAAAAATGTACATGGTGCTGTTCAAATGTTTTTCTTATTTGTGAAATTTTATTATAAAAAGGAAATATTATCTTCCGTATAGAAATTAGTTTAGCTGTATCCGCAAAAATCAACAAAAACTTTATTGACTTTTTTATTGTTATTTTTATTTCTCGTATTCGACGCGTCGATTAAATTGTAACAATCACTTGAACAATAGCTTATGACACTTTTAAAAAAGAAAAAAAAAATTAAGAAAAACATAAGCTTAGGAAACAGAATAAAAACATATTTTCGTTATAAAAATCTCGAAGGTCTGTGGGATTTTTTTTGTTATTTTAATGCTGTCTATGCTGTTTTAGTTTAATGTTGTAGTTTATTTTTATATTTTATTGATAACAATTTTATGAAAAGAACATCACAACTTTAAGGTTAAATATTTCGCTAGCTAATATCGAATGCGAATATAATATATGAATATCGAATAAAAGTATTTTAGAATTTAGATCGACGTCTTTAAATGTAAAGACATATGATATATTAACGAGTAGGAAATATTGGCTTCCTTTGAAAATCGTACACAATTTTTATAAATAAAAATAAATAATAAAGAATTTTCGCAAAAACGGAAAAGATATATTTTTAATGCTGATAATTGTTTACATTCGATGAAATTTAACACTTTAAAAAATAATACAATAAATAAATGCAGAACCTACAATGCTCTAAGAAGTTTTAAAAATTTTCCAAAGTGAGATATTTCAGTTTTTTCCTGTATTAACAAAAACCAACCTGTGCAGAAATTCCATCTCTATGGTAAGAAAGGACAAATTTCAGCTTTTAAAGATAATTGCAGCTACATAAGATAAAAATAAAAATAGTTACTCAATGGTTACTGTGTTTTTGTATTAAAATATTTTGAGTTTTTTATGGCCTTTTGCCAAACTCAAAACTCAATATTGACCATACAGTTACTATAGCCATGTAAAGTTTCAATACGACTGGACTAGAGGGGCTAGACCATGGCGAAATAATACCAGGTGGCCGCAGTGACGAATTCATTAGTTTACGCCGCATATGCTAAATGTCAAACACCATATAAAAAATATTTGTACATATTTTTTATATATGGAGTTTGACATTTAGCGTTTATTTCACCTTGGGCTAGACAATAGAATTATATAATTTCCATCGAATGCAATTTTATTTATTTTAATTACTATTTTCACATCACAGTTTATACCGATATTTGTGAAGGATGAGTCGATATGTGCGAGTATTTTAAATAATTTAATTTGCAATTAATTATAAGTCAAACTACTTGAATATTATAGCAAAATAAATAATTATTAATTCGCTAATATTTCGAAAAGTTTTCTTCAAAATAATATAGAAAAAATGTTCTTTTGTTTCAGGGACGGCGCTCATTAGAACACTTGATAATGATTGATAAAATATTATTGTCTATTTTTAAGAATAAAGACTATTTAAATAATTGTACATCAGGGCCACTTCCTTGGTTTTATAATATAATCCTGTTTAATGGTGAGCTCCCTAATAGTCTCTTATTTTATATCGTGCGCAAGTTATTATGGAAAGAGTTCAAACATCTTGTAATGCATTGCCTCGTCAGCACAAGTGGATGACTTTGTGTATTTGAATGCATATTTTATTTTACTCTAGGAGTATGAACTTAACAGGATATTGCAATCGCAGGATAAACATATCTTAACTGAAATCAGACAGATCTTAAATATTGTATCGTAAGCTATTTTTTAAATCTTACGGTACAATAAAAGTTTATTAAAGATATTTATTAAGGAATTTTTTAAGTTTCAATAAAAAAATCTTTCCTAAAACGAATATAAATTTTTACTCAAAGCTTGATGGATGTATTAGATATTTCTAATAGCTTAAAAGATAATTTAAAACAGTAAATTATATATTTCATTACATGATCTATTTCTCAAAAAATAAAATCAAAACTGCACATATTTGAACATGTGGATCGTTTATTAGATTAATTATTTTTAACAATCTATAAAATAAACATTTTTTATTATTTCATTATATATATATAATAAATCTATATTTATATAATGAATCTATAACGGAGTTGTTTCTGTTCATGGAATATTTTATGAAAATTTTGATGTTGGTGTAGATAGTAATCGATATAAAATACAAAACGTGTTGTTTTTTTAATTTTTTTAAGTCTGTCTGTGTTCATATCACGTAAAAACTACGGGATAGATTTGAACAAAACATTTGAGGAGACCCCTTAAAACCTTGATTCCAATATAAAATACTTTTTTATAATAATACGTCGTTTCGTAGAGAAAATAGAGATATAATTGGAAAAGCACTCAATTATACCGGTATAATGGTACTAAAACAATTGTCGAAACTATTTTTTTTTTGTAGATGTAGAACTGTGGAATAAATATTAAAAACATATTTTTCTAAATTTGAATTTTAAGAAAATTAGGAATGCCACGCAGACGAGGTCGTTAGCATTGCTAGTCAATAATAAAATAATATTTTTCATTCCTCAACTCTTCCTCTTAATGTTTGTGAATATTTAATATTTAATATTTTTAATAAATTTCTTTCATCCAATTTACGAGAATGTTTTAACAAAAGCAAAAAATTTCAATAGAAAACCATATAATTTTGGAGCATTAAGAAACACAAGTCCTGGCAAACGTTCAGCCAACAAAAAAAATTTAATGATTAAAGATTAGCAAAAAATTAAAAAAAAAATCCCTTCAATACAAATTTTGCCCAAGCTATAATTTCTACTCGCATTTTCCACAAAATGTAAGGAACAAATAAAACACACCCTCTAAATTTAAAAACAAATTTAGAAAATTAAGAAGATAAAAAACTATTTGCAGTTTGAACTAATTCGTATTGAATATTGAGATAAAAATATAAAATTGAATCCCTAATAATGGATATTCGATAGACAGTAGTTGTGTATAAAAAAAATTAAAATTAGCCGGGGTTAAAATTTTTGTAGTGCAATATGAGTTGTGACACACTCATCCTCTTGATTAATTTCTTTCCACTATATTAAAGTAAACAACCACTTCAACTGATTTGCTTTAACGTTTTTCAGTTACTACGAGTATATAAAATGATGAAAAGTTACATTAATTCAGGATGTTTAGAACGCGTGACATGAAATATGATGCTACCAACATCAGCTAAATTATTATTTTTATAGCTTCACGCGCAACAGAAAACAATTGTACTTTATTTTAACTCTATTAACTACATGCATGATTTACCATTTTTTTTTTTTTTTGTAATTTAAGTAAACAAAAATTTGTTACTTGAAATGAAAGTCAAGTTTTAAAATTTCTCTTTGCACCACATAATTGGGTTTGAAAAAAAATCATTCGATTTTTTTCCAAAGTAGTGTGTTGCAGTATTCAAAATTAAGAAAATTGCATTCGTGACATCCTAAATTTGACTAAAACCTTCTTTAAAATTAAAAAAAAAATGGGATAATTTTACTTCTGTATGATCTTGGCGATTAGGAGACGATTTAGCTATGAGCGATTTCGTTTCTGGTTCATCTTTTTTTCACTGTTGTCTAAGGACTGTGCTCTTAAAGAAAAAAATCTTTTGGGATAAACAAAGTTTATAATAACTCTTTTAATTTTTGACCTAAAAACAAGCTTTCATCAATTTAAAGAGTTTAGGATTATGTCTTAAAAATCCATCTAACTGTCTTCTCGACTGTCTTTCTTTAAATTTTATTAATTTTTTCCTCTCCCCAAAACTTTGGAATTCAAAATTATCATGACGCCATTGATCAGGTACTAATGATTACGAATTAATATTCATTATATTTAAATTGGTGAGAATTAATCAGCATTAGTTTTTTGCAAGATAGAAAACGGACTTTAGACTTTAAACTTAAATTCTTGGTTACAACTATAAAATACTTGGGAAATTTTTTATTAAGATTTCTCGTGTTGTTTAAAAACAAGTTACAACGGATGCTAAAAGTATTTTTAATGTAAATATAAAAAAGTTCACTTACATGTGCAGCTTTTATTATTGCATCCAATGATTATGTAGTTTTAAGTATCTAAGAGCTATTTAGGGTTATCAGACTAGGGGATTTATTCCCAAATCCTTTAAGTATAAAAACTTCAGAAAAACATACAAAATTTAACAAAAATAACCAACAAACTAACAACGTTTATATATTTTTGTTGTGACAGTTTTGTTGCATTGCTTTAGACAACGAGATAAAACATTTTGATTTTGTAAATCAACTTAACTCATTATATTGAATTTAGTAAAAAATAGTATTATTTGCATTGGGGATTTTCGAAGATACTTGGATTGTTTTTTGGGGAATTGTGGGGATAAAATTTATTGAATTTATATTTTTAACATAACTGAAATAAACTCTTAATAAATTTGTTACTTTTCACATACAAATTTATAGCTTATGTCTCGAAAAATGTACTTAAATATGCTTATGTTTTTATTTCTTCTAAAAGGTTATTTTTGAAAGTGATATAAGCGTATGTGGATCAAAACAAAAATCGCTTATTTTTTCAAATAATTTTGGCAGTTATTATTCATAATAGTATTTTAAAGGTGTATATCGTAAAACACATCACAAGAATTCCTTAAAGTTGGCCAAAATTTTTAAATTAATTTAAACGTAGTGAGAGTGCTATATTAGGCTATGCCGAATCTTAAATACACTTCACCATCTATGTAAATCTGGTTTACTGAAGTTACGCCAATCAAAAATGCAAATGATGGGGTGACAGAGAATTAAAAATCAAAAATTAAAAAAAAATTTGGTACTGCATATATTTTATTTTACATTAAAATGCTATCGGCTTCTAATGGGTTAAGTATTTTAAAAGAATTTTAGTACTTATTTCCTAAAAGATCTTTTAAAAGCTTTGAAATGATACCCATATTGATATTTAAAAAAAAATTTAAATTTCAGAGCCCCGTAACTAACTTCATGATTTTTTTCTTTTTTTTTTTAATTCTCTATCGCCCCATATTTATTTTTTCGACTTCGCTTTGCACAAGAAGTCAGAATATACATACACGGAATGACAAACTTATATATACCCTTTTTCCTTTTTTTTGTGGTGAAGGGCATAAAAAAACGATATAATTTATGGTTATGCCGAATTCTACAGATTTTTTGAAAATAATAGACGATTCGGCTTTTCTATTAGAAGCTCAGAAAATTATTTTTCAACCAACCCAACATTTTCAGAAACACGTTCTCTAAAATCTGTTACTTTTCCACCCCGACCATGGTATGTATTTCAGTGTAAAGTTAAATTTTACAACAATTCTAATCCTTATGATTTTTATCACTTTTGCAAATAGTGCAACACTGTATCGTGTTAATGACACAATGTGCATCTCTATTATTAAATCTTCGATAGTAAGTCCGTAGCTTTCTCTTGTTACACAAGTGTGTTTTGTATAATTTTTCATCATGCTTATAGTTTATCGTTTATTAAAAATAACAACATTTCTGCTGAACCCATTGAATTGGATATTATATTTCTATTTGTCGCATGTCTACTAGACTTTCGTCGAATTTACGTCATGTGACAATTTGTTCGATGATTAAAAGATGCAAAAGATATTCATAGAATTTGTATTTTTGTATTTGTGCAGCATTCAGAAAGAACAACTCCACATAATTTTTGATACAACTATTGAAAGAATTTTTTTGTAATAAAAATATTTTATAATTGGGAGCTTTATTTAATAGTTTGGCTACCTATTTTACAGTCTACAGCATATATTCTATGTACATTTTCAATTTGAAGTAATCTTCATAATTGTTTATGCGAAATAAAAATATAAGTTTTTTATATGCAGATTAAAAGTTTTCATTACATTTCAGGTTGCAAACGATCGGTAAAGTCATTCAGCTATTTTATGAAGCGCAACGTTAAATTGTTAAAATGTTTTTACTTTTAGTAGGGTCTTTTATTTCGTATTTAAATAGAAACCGAAAGCATTTCAAAACAACATTAAACACAGCAGCAGGCTCTTGTTTCATCTCCAAGAAAATATATTGTTTAAGATTCTTTTGCATAGTACGAAACAAAAAATATATGCAAAATATTATTGAGCGTTTTTAATTTTACTCATAAGTGAAAAATAATAAAAAAAGTTTACAATGAAGTGTTGCCTGTTGAAAAAAAAAAAAAAAAAAAACTTACTTTATTAATATACGCATTATACGATGCGAAAGGAGGCACATTACGTAGAATTTATATTCTGCAAATAATATTAAGGATATCCCAAAAATCGGATTAGATATGTGCATTATTATTTTTTATGAGCAATGATCGGGGGCCTTATGAGATTCTTATTCTAAATTTGAATTACAGAAACAACAAAAATAAAAATAAATATCACAAAAAATTAAACTACTTCTTAGACAGAAAATTTAAATAACGTCCATACATTCATACAAACGTACCTACATAAATTCTTATATAGATATTTTTGACTTATATTTTATAACTAAAAATTATAATTAATTAAAATTATGATTAATTAAAAAGTCAAATAAAAACGTTATTAAAATAATTAAAAATTTTTTTGTTTGTGCTTTAGAACAGTACTTATCAAACTAAATCGTACAAATGCGATTCTAAGTATAATTTTTTTTTAATACAAACATACCTACATGTAATTATCATAAAAATGACATATTATTTTATTTTAATAATGATTAATACAGTAAAATGTCAAGTTGGTGACATAAATGTCATATTTTTCAACATCATTTATCAGAATTTAAAATAAATAAAAGAAAAAATAATTTCAATGAACTTAATTTTTGGTAAAATTTTTTTAAACAGAGAATAACGTCATGAACTTATACAATATGTCTTCTAATAAAACCGATAATAAAATTAAATGTGATGAGTACATAAAAAACTGTATACCTTTTTTTAGAGTTGAATAAATAACAATTTATTGTTATTAAAATAAATTTTGTAATGAATATGTTTAATTTAATTTTAAAATCAATAAAGGAAACTGAGTAAATTTATAAAAAGCTGGCACTTAGTGTTTGTAATGAAAAGCTTTGAACTCAAAAATGAACCCTTTGCACTTGCATTTAATAAAAGAAAAAGATAATGCAAAATATCGGAATGGTACGGAACAATTTTTTACTCTATATATATTGTATTAATCATGAATTCTTTATTGAAAACGTAATAAATATAATAAAAATTAATGACATTTTAAACCAATAATAATTTCCTTTAATATACTACTTATTTGGAATAATATAAGAAGGAAAATTTATCCAGTAGAAGTAGATTCAGATTGTTTGTTTTTTTAAGGTCTTGCATCTATTGAGTCAGGGAATTAATCAATATGAACATTTTTTTATTCGGCCATATGGATATGCTTTTCCCGCAGTAACACAGTTCATTTTGTAGTTTTACGAGGGCTGCTCTATATATTTCTGGCCTAATAGTGAAAATGCGAATATTTATAATCAAAAATGGTTTTATTGTTTTTCAAAGTATTCTCCAGCATGATTTATACACTTTTGCATGCGCTCAAACCAGTTGTCGAAGCACTTTTTCCACTCCGATTGAGACACCTCTAAAACATTGTTTTTGAACACTTTAACAGCTTCTTCTGGCGACGAAAATCGTTAACCACGCATTTTTTTCTTGATGTGCGGAAACAAGAAGAAGTCATTAGGTGCCAAGTCAGGCCTGTACGGCGGATGACCCATTAATTCGACGTTTTGGCCGGTCAAAAACGCTCTGGTTTGAGCCGATGTGTGAGAGCTCGCATTGTCATGGTGAACAATGATTCGTCTTGTCTTGTTGGTTTTTCGAATTTCTCCGATGACTTCAGGCAAACAAATTGTAGTGTAGCACTCAGAAGTGACCGTCCTACGTTGCTCAAGCGGAACAGTCGCCACATAACCAGTTTTGCCGAAGAAACAGGCGACCATTTGCTTCGAAGTGCTTCTTCCACGAACAACTTTCGTTGGATTTTGCTTGTCTTTGAAGACCCACACGGTCGATTGTTGTTTCGTTTCGGGCTCATACGCATAGATCCATGATTCGTCACCTGTGACGATCTTATAAACGTCTTTTGAAGCACCGCAATCCTATTTTTGCAACATTTCTTTGCGGGATCCAACGAGAACAAACCTTTTTTACGGCCAGGTGTTCATGCAGTATCGAATGTATGCTGGTGAAAAAAATGTCCAAGGACGTCTCTATCTCTCGGTATGTCGCATGTCGATCTTGCATTATTAGTTCACGCACGGCATCAATGTTCTCTGGCACAACAGCCGTTTTTGGACGACCTTCACGGAATTCGTCTTTGAGCGAGCTTCGGCCACGATTAAATTCATTATACCAACTTTTCACAGTGCTTTAGGATGGTGCTTCATCGCCATACAAAGATTTAAGTTCATCAGTGCACTCTTGTCGTGATAATCCACGTCGAAAGTTGTGAAAAATGATGGCACGAAAATGTTCACGAGTTAATTCCATTTTTTTCTATATTAATTTTTTCTAGTCACTGTTAACAACACAAATAATGGTCGTACGTCCAAACGTTTTGAATACGATTATGCTTAAAAATGACAAACTTTCCAATGGAAATGTCAGATTGCACTTGGCAGCAGGCCAGAAATATATATAGCAGCCCTCGTAAAAAATTAATGTTTCATGAGAATATCAGAAATGTTAATATTTTTGAAGGAATTAAGCAAAAGATAAAAGTAAAGCAAGGGATCAATTGTAAAAATAAGTCTGTTTTTGTATATTTGTGTTTGTTTATAAGTTTGATAAATTTTGCTCTAAGCGAAACAAAACAACTTTATCTTTTCATTATCTAGAGGAAATTTAAGCTTTTTAAATATAAAGTGAGCGTGACACCTGTCCTACAAAGCAAACTTAATTATAGCAAAAATTATTTTTATTTTGCGATGGTTTTTCTATTAACAAAGAACACAACCAATAAAATTTTTTCTGTATTATATATATCTAGAAATCTACAAGAGCTAGCTTTTTAGTGGTACATTTATCACCTTGCTTTCTGTCATTAACGAATTTCTCTAAGATCATTTTATATAGTATGCAAACTGGTATTAAATAAAAAAATACTTTAAAAACAATAATCAGATATTGTATTTGTATTTATTGTATTTGTATTGTATTTGTAATAGTTTTTATTTTTTGAAATAAAAATATTTTAGTGTTTTATTGTTTTTGTTTCGCCACTGCATTGGGGTGGCTGGCATCTTAAAGAAACAGCAAACAAAAATATTTGTATTTGTTTTTGTTTCTGTATTTATATATTTGTGTTTTGCCCGCTGTCTTGCAGCAAATTCACCAATCTTACTGATACGTCTGATCGACTGGCAAAGTTAATTTCAACCCGAACAAGGACGGACATACGGACATCGACTTTGCCATACATTAGAGCTCAGAATATATATACTTAACGGGGTCGGACATGGATTTTGCAAAAATTACATACGGAATGACAAGCATTTATATAAAGCCTATAAAGTTTAACGATGCTGCCTTTGATTAAACGACGGGAGCTGCGTGATTATTTGATAATTTCGTTTCACATAGGATCGAAGTATTAAATGGAGCAGAAGAATAAAAGGACGTTTTATTATTTTCATTGTTTTTCTTAGAGATTGATGTAAAACTTTCGGCTAAAATGGTGACTACCTCCTAAAACATTTTGAACAATGATCTCTAACTCTTCTGCTTTCAGAGATAAGCATTTACATAAAAATCAGATTTGTTGATTGCTGTAACAGTGCGGTGTAAAAACTCCAGTCAACATTTAAGGTAAGGCATGTTATTTAAAAAGGTAGCATCATGTTTCAATACTCATTAACATCTTTTAAATGTCATTAACACACAAAAATATTAAAATAAATATAATTTAATGTTCTTTAAAACATTATTGCCCAAAATAGAAACAAAAACTTACAAAGACATAAAGCAGTTTTTTTTTTGGTTTAGTTTTAAGAGTCTCCTCCCTCCTACGAACATTCTATATGTATTGCTTCTGGTCAGCTAAAAAAAAAAAAATCCCTCAGACAAAAGTAAAAACACATCATAAGTATCTGTATACATTTATAATTAAGGTGAGGATTATATAGCAGAAAACAGATGAATCACGCAACAACTTAATCTTAACATCATTCATTCATTTAGACTGTCTTCCAGTCGGCTTGATAGCTGGTCAGCCAACCATTCCATTTATTCATCCAATCATTACTCTTTCTTCCTTTTCTCTTCATCCAAATATCAGACAGTATCGCTGCTGCTGCGATATTATATGCGATGACAGACATGTGAAGTGACCACACATAAAGACGTATGAAACTGAAAATATTAATGTGAAATAAATACAAATATAATCATTGTTCCTTTTCGTTTTCTGAAAGCTTCGAATGCGGGCTTAATTTTGTTGAATAAAAAAACCGTCATATGGTTGTGTAGAACGCGTGTTGTTTGCAGCGATAGTGTTGGTGGTATTAAATAATTTCATACAATTAATAATATGTTATCTGTGTACTTATTCCTTTTTCTGCTGCCGCCTCGTCGTTTTAAGTGATAACAATAAAATATATGTTCATCTGATATCATTTCATTGCGTATAAATATAAATTTTGTTCTTGATCGTTTGGAAGTCGAAACAAAACAATAAAATTAAAGGAAAATAAAAGAAAAGGAATACAAATTAAGTGATATTACTTTTAGAACTGAGAGCACCATTTTTCTTGCTTAAATTCACATGTTTTTACCCTTCCATTTGGTTTATTCGTTTAATTATTGCCAATCAATTCTAACTTGTGTCTATTGTCGTTAAGCTGAAGTTAGTGAATCAAGTAATCGTTATTGCAAACAATAAAAAATGTCGATAAATATAACTATTATCGTATGGTTTAGAGTTAGTGAATTGCACTACTGATGTCAAAAGCGAGTACTCCAGAGTACTAAATGAGAGATAATTTTTATTTGTCTTTACTAAATGAAAAAGCGTTAAAAATTACTTTTATCGTCAAAAACATGTGAAATACATTAAAAAGACTCAACACTGACATCAAATGCTTTTTCGCTTGCCAGTTTTACGTTCATTTGAAAAAATTTTAGATAAGTTCACTCTTGAAATTTTCTTCATTTTAATAAAAAAAATTGAGATTTTAGCCTAAATAAATTATGACCCGGATTCTTTTATAAGTTTAGCATTTAACGACAAATTTATTTTAATTTTTATATTTGACAAAAGAAGTTTCATCTCTGACTAGCT
Source organism: Gymnosoma rotundatum (assembly GCA_916610165.2). Taxonomy (NCBI): domain Eukaryota; kingdom Metazoa; phylum Arthropoda; class Insecta; order Diptera; family Tachinidae; genus Gymnosoma; species Gymnosoma rotundatum. The sequence goes on along the minus strand of OU744337.1, from coordinate 118,359,823 downwards.
TGCGAAAGCTATTTAAATTACTATAATTGACTTAAAATATTCATATTGTCAACTGACATACTGAGACTTGCCAAAACTACATTATAAATAAATCACTATAAACAGACGGCAAATTTATTATGGAAATATATTTGATACCACATCTTATAAAGCCAGGATTTCCACAACGAGTTATTTCAAGAAATGGTGATGCTGATTGTCCTCTACGGTCACTTGATTTGACTGTTTTAGACTTCTTTTTGTGGGGATATCTGAAAAGCAAGGTTTATGCAAACAAACCAGAAACGCTTGCGCAACTTAAACAAAATATTCGTGATACAACTAATGAAGTACCGCGGAAAATGTTTGAGAATATAATGTAAAATGTGCACAAAAATGCTCGCATTTAAGAGGCTACCAGAGGCGGTCATTTATTTGATATTGTATTCCATAAATAATTGTCGACATTAAATAAAACATTTATCAATATAAGATCCTTTCTCTTCATTTAAATTTATAAATAAAGTGGTATACTTTCCCGGCATCGTGTATGTAAAGGGAATTTTTCAAGATCTATACAACTAACCAATTTTCATACCGCAGTCGCTTTTTAGCATATATATAATGAATATTCTCTAGCAAATCATCGAGAATAAATTGAAGCTTAAACAACGCTTCGAAATTATTCAGATTTTTTTAAAACCAGTCTTGAGTTTAATTTATCGCAAAACTTTTTTGTTAGTTCAAGACACTTAAGACTTTATAACAAATGAAAAAGTGCGTTTGACTCAAAATTAAATTTCCAAAATGCACTTTGTCAATAACTGCCAGGGTATCCATGTGCGCTAAATCATTTTAAAATTTTTCTGCTATTTTTTAAAATTATACTTTTCCCAATCTTTAAAAAGCACCCTGTATGAAATGTTATATTCTTTTCAAAATTAAGCATTTCCTACCAAAATGTAAAAGTTTGTTCAAAAATATTTTTTGACCGTTTCTAAATATTTAAAGTTTAAATGATCTCGCAAAAAACTTCAAAGTAATGCTATAGAAAAAACATGCCCGTAGCCCTTCTATAGTAAAATCAATAACGTTGAGTATATTTAAAAACCTTGAAAATATTCCTCTTCTTCTTAGTTATAAAAACCTTTAATTACCGAAATTCTTATTATAAAATTGCAACCATTGTCTCACAAAAAATGACAGTCTACATGAAAAAACTATCAAAAACTTCGCTACTTTTCTGTGAATTCATCAAAAATCAACCTGAAGGTTTTTTGGCAGCCACAAAAAGAAAATAAAAATTGTTTAGCTAACGACTAATGTCTTTACGTAACCACTTCATTTTTTGCAATATTTTATTTAAAACTGTAGTTATGTTAAATGTTAGAGTTTTTTTTAGGGCAAAAACCAAATCGTTTTTAGAAATGCTGGATAAAGCGGTTATAAAGCCTAATTGTACCTTTGCTTTGTTTCTGCAAAAAACGAAAAGTTTTTATTCAACTCTGTGAGTCCTGAGTTTGATAAAGTATTTGTGAACACTAAACTAAGATTTTTAAATTATCAATTTATGGCCGTTTAAATATTAAATGAAGTATATAACAGTTAAACACCAGACGTTTATTACTACTGGCTCTTGTTCCAACAGAAGTCAGTCTCCATTAGCATCACTTTGCCACATACACAATATATTTACTCTACATATGCTTTAATAATGAAAAAAGAGAGCAGAGACCTGTTCGAATAAGTTGCAATTCTTACTTGTATGTAGTTTTCTGCGTGTTGACACACATCTCCAGTAGAAGCATTTAAGGAGAAGTATCAAGTTTATATTGGAATTGAATTTCCGTTTGGTGTCTCGTTTAGCACATCATGATGGCAAAAAAGCCCTTTTTCTATATTCTGATCGTTAAAATGCAGAAATAGCAAAGAATTTAAAGTTCTACGACACTTAACTGAAACTTTTCTGATGGTGATTGTAAATTAATATGCCATATAAAGTATTTTCCTTGTTAGCCACTTCTTTTAATATATCAATATATTACTTGTAAAAATATGTACATTTTGAGTTAAAAATATGCTCATCTTTTGAAGGGAATAACAGTTTTCCTGAAATTTTAACTTAATCAGAAAAAGCAATGTCTCGAGGTAGGATTTCCCTTCCTGTTTATTTAGTTTTGAAATGGTTCCGTAGTATTTTCGTGCTGTGAGTACTATTATAGTTTTTATCTAATATTGTAAAAGTTTTTAAGCATTGCTTTCCTCAAGCTTATTAACTGCAGTAAATCACGTTCCCGCCCGTCATGGTTTAAATTTATAAGGTTTGTTATATATTACACATACAAAGTCCTACCAAATACAAAGTAATACCTAAAACCATAAATATTTGGATTAGCCGACGATTTTAATGTAAATTTTAATATCGATTTGAAAACACTTTTTAGCGCCTTTCTCCAAACGTTTTTCTTTTTTCCTAAAGGGAAGTATTAATTAATTATTATATTAATTTCTAAGTATATTAACGCCGCCGGTTCTAGAAGGTACGGGTAAGAAGTGCTCTGTGTTATGTATATTAGTAGTTATTCCGGATGCACTTCGCTGCCCCAACCCAGCCAGTTTTTTATTTGACTATACATACTAATAAAACTGACTTGTATGAAATTTTTTAAACCCTTCCCCCCACAATTAATGAGTTTAACGACAAAAATTTTCCCTTTGTATGTGAGGTACCATACCCACTCTCTCAACCGATACAGTATTTCTCTAAACAATGAATATTAGGAAGGAAGTCTCTAGTACAAAAGTTCAGGGCTTGTTGTTTTTTGTAGGGAGAAAATCATAGTTGTCATGAAAAGTCGCAACTCAACTAAGCTACAATTATTCAAAATTTTCTTGAGTTTTAAATGGTTCTCCAGTTACAATAACTAATAAGTGTACATTTGTTATAGAAACCTTTTTATCAGTTTTTAAATAAAAAGAAAGAAATCGTGAATAATATGGTGAGGAGAGGGGACAGTAAGTAATGAAAAAAACGTAATTATTTAGGTGCAGGTTATTGCTTTTGTTAACAAGATGTGTATTTCTAACTTAACTTCAAACAAATGAATTTTTTCATTAATATAAGCTTCGCATAAGCTTTTGATAATGTTGTCCGTGGACTACTGTGTTTTACTTGACGGAAAGTTTTAAGAATAGAATTATTATGAACTATTTTTTTTTTATTTATCGTTCAAGTCTTATTCGGTTTTTTATTCATATAATTTTCTTTCAGATAATCTCAGCTTTAAGTATATTAAACTTTTCAATGTTTGGATTTGTGAAGCTAATAAAAATAAACTGATAAACTTAAGGTTCAAATATGTTTTAAAACAAGATTTGCCTTATTTGAAAGTTTAAATTGTTAGTAAAAATTTATGGTTAAGGTTACACAAGGCCCACGGCGTGATAGCTGTAGCGCGCCTGACATCTATTAACCCTGGAGAAAAATAAACTGACACGAAACTTGTCACTAGATGGATTATAAATGATAGTGATTGGTTCTGCTTTTCAAACTTCTATTTTAAAACCGTGTTAACATTAGAAAGAGTGAACATAGACTCTATGTTGGGACCCAGTGACAGACGTCAGACATAATCTTAACAAGCGATATTTTAGTATCTTTAATTAAATCACTATGACAGCAATATCGCAGGTCACTACACTGACCGACTTTAAAATTAACAGGTTCTTGTTATACGTTTATTAATGTTTTAAAAAATGTTTTGAAACTAAATTTGTTTCAAAGATCAGACTTAATTTGTATTAATTTTGTTGTAAAAAGTTAAGGTAATTTAAGGATTTTGATAGTTCCTCAAAAAGTCAAAAGATTCCGATTAATAAATTTTCATATTATTTGTTACATTTCTCAGGACGTAACATTATGTTTAAATATCATTTACACTGTATCCTACATCTCTTAAAAGCACTAGTATTGCCTTCAAGATCGACATTAATTTATTTTTATTGTCCGTTGCACAATTGTTAAAATTTCACAAAGTTCAAAATTTCTTTTTTTCATTAACTCGTTCTTTAAAGATTCTGTTTTTTATGAACCATTTGTTTTGTGACAATCATGCTCCAGTTTAGTTAGTTTGCTTAATTGACTGACTGTCTGGCAGGAAGACATACACTAAAATAACTTAACGCCACAATCTAAGTTTTATTTAAGTTATATCTTCTTCTTCTTTTCTTAAAAGAACTTTTATTTTTTTTATTAATTTAAAAAACTTAATGATCATTGACATGATGACCACTCTTTATTTTGCCTTTTGATGTTTTTGCCTTAATTTCAGTAGTCTTCACAGCATGATTTCAGTGATGGTTCTTTATGCAAGTAGTAATGTCTACAGTTTTTAATTAAGTATGCGTATAATCCTTCGATTTTTATGAGTTTTTTCAAAGTTATAGACACTAATTAATGTCGAATTAATTCATTTAAAATTGCCATCTGCTTAAGAATATAAAGTTACACATGTCAAGTGTCAGAAAGGCGCATCAGATAGTCGAGTGTAAATTGATATAAAACTATTGGAAAAAATTTGTTTCGCCTTAATTAATTTATATTCATTGACTGAGAAAAAATGTTGTATTGAACAGAACAAATTTGTTTATCAGCTTGTTAAGAAATAAAATAGAATAAAAGTTTAACCAATTTATACAATACTGCCAAATTAATAAAAGATGTATTTTTTATACATAAGGTTTATAACAAAAATTTCCGTAAAAAATTAGTTCAATAATTTAGAGTATTTTGTTGGCAGCATTAAAAAGAGTCTGTTGTAGCCAAACAGTGAAGTATTGCTGCGCTACAGTGTTGAAGCAAACTTATGTGTTAAAACATGTCAAACAATTTCTTCAAAGGTTTAAGAACACCCCCAATTTTATATTAACTTAATCTATTTATTTTATATATTTAATTTATCCCAAAATAGCAATTCTAATCACAAGTTTCTCGTATTAAATGAAGAGAAACCCAATTTTAAATCTTTAAAAAAACATTTTTGGAAGTTCATAAATTATTTTTTTTTACGTTCTAAATTTAAAAAATTTATTTCCTGTTTTTGGGAAAAACAACACCCATAAATGTCATAGAATTGGAAAATGTTCAAAATTATGGTATTTTTTAATTTATTTTCTATACGTTTTTAAAGCTTAATGGCATTTTGGAATGCAGGGAAGAGTATAAAATGATAATTAAGAAACAAAAGTTGAATCTTGTAGCACGCGTACCATAATGAATAATGAGGTTTAAATGTCTAATATATTTTTAATTTTAGATATTTCATGAATACAAGTTTTTAAGCAGAAAACGGATTAAATGCTAAAAATTATTGGAAAAATAACTGATGTAATTACTTTAAAAGAGAAACAAATTCACATTTTCTTTCATAGCAGATTGTCAAGAAAACTGTATAAGAAATTAAATAACAAATTTAAGTTAGACTATATTTCATAATATAAGAAAACTTTTATGTAATAAAAAAAAAAAACCATTAGTAAATTGAGGTAAATTTTTCTAAAAATCTAAATCAATACGATAATCATATATTTATAAAATTTAATAAGTTTTTAGTTTAGAATGTGTTCGCATTTTATATAATTATTGACAAGATCTCATAGACTATTTGATAGCAAGATGCTTAATTTTAGAATGCCAAATGAAGGATTGCACTTTTTGACCTAGAGGACAAGACATAATTTTGTGAGCTTGTTGTAATAAATGTGGGCTAAAAATAAAAAGATCTAGAGCGTTTTTATGTCAGTCTATGTAGACGCGTTTACAAAATCAGTGTGCTATACATTCGCAAAACTTTTTTACCAAAATGAAAAATTTATTATTCGGAATCTTCGAAAATTTAATTAATTTACTTTATTCGTGCTTGATTCCTTCAAATATAAATATTTCATGATATTCTTATGAAATATTTATTATTTTAAACTAAACTACAAAATAAAATGTATTACTGCGGGGAAAGCATATCCATATGGCCATTTCACTGCTGCTCAAATAGCTCATCAGTGGATTTTACACAAATTTTGTATAGAAACACAGAAAGTCTTATACCAAAAGCCAAATTGATTAAATGAGAACTCCATTGAATCAATAAGACAGAAGACAACAGCAACTCAAAAATGTTCTACACAAAAAACACAGCAAACATTTAGTAATTATACAAATACAAATACATATGAATGCTTCCCAATGGGATCCCTTATGTAGAAAAATGAAAGAAAAAATAAAAATATTTACTAAATGTTTGCTGTGTTTTTTGTGTAGAACATTTTTGAGTTGCTGTTGTCTTCTGTCTTATTGATTCAATGGAGTTCTCATTTAATCAATATGGCTTTTGATATAAGACTTTCTGTTTTTCTATACAAAATTTGGGTAAAATCCACTGATAAGGAATACCCCGTTATTTCTCAGTGCATACAAATTCTGTAATATTTATTATTACAAAACAACTCTTTATTATATATTTTTCGCACAATATGCTGCTCCAAGTATTTCATTAAGTTACATCAATCTTTACTCCGACTATCAAAATCTAGTCCGTTCATTTGCCCATTGAAATTGTTGGTTAAAAAAGTTAGTATCCCTACATCTTTCGCTAGATACTTAAGGCACCTAATAAAGATTTTTAGTATAAGGATAAAAACATATTTCTTTAAGTACAAAAACTTTATCAACAAAAACTTAATCAGCAAATCAATGAGAAAGCCAAATGTTGGTAGTTAGAATCTATAAGATCGATTGCGTTACTTCTTCTAAAAACTAAAATAATTTTGATATAATAAAATCGAACTTTTTCAACTAAATTTAATAATATTTTAGTTTTAAAATATAAGTTTTTACTCAAGGTAGCGAAAAGTCACCAATTATTTGAAAATAGTTAAACGAGATATTAAATAAAGTTAAAACAGTTTTAAAATGTTTTGTTTACCTTCTATTCGTAAAAAATGTGATATTTTCGAATGGAATCTAAAGTGGAAGAAACAAGATAAAAAGTGAGAGTTCGGAAGGAAATAAGAAGACGTAATGGATGTGCTGAGTTTTATGTTTTGAATAATAAAATTTATTCCTTAAATAAAAGTAAATATGAAAACAACAAAGATATCTATTAGGAGTTCTTATGCATAGCGAAGTCGATTGATCGATGTCCTTTTGCCTGTCTGTCCGCCCGTTTTATTGTTGAAATCAACTTTGCGAAGGCACTAGATAAGGTAGAGACATAATTTTGAAAATTTTACTATAGAAAATCAGCCAGATCGGTCCATGTCCTTTGAAGCAGCGGGCAGAACACTACGCCGGCCTCTAATTTGCCCATATCGTTTGGTACAATAATGTAACTTCAATAAAAAAAAATATTTTCAGAGTTATGGGCCTCTAAACTTTTCATAGAAAAGAACGATTTTGCACCATAATTTTTTTTTTGGTTTTTTGTTTTAAGAGAGTAGTAGCACTTCAGGCAACAATACTTTTTTAGTTAATATCTTGAACCATGCTATATTCTTTAGGAAAGGGATAGATGAAAGATAAGACGACAGGTGGTAAAAGGAAATGCAGGGAAGAGTATAAAATGATAATTAAGAAACAAAAGTTGAATCTTGTAGCACGCGTACCATAATGAATAATGAGGTTTAAATGTCTCAGATATTTTTTATTTTAGATATTTCAGAAAACGAATTAAATGCTCTGTAATTTATTGAAAATAAATAATATTTTCATTTGTTATTACTTAAGAAGAGAAACAAATTCTTATTTTTTCATAGCAGGTCGTTAGGAATACTTTATGAGAAATCAAATAATTTTAAGTTACTCTATATTTCATAATATAAACAAACTTCTATATATTAAGAACAAAAATTACTAAAATGAGGTAAGTTTGGTTACACTACTCACAATTAATTTAAGAAAATTTTACTTCAAATATAAATCAATACGATAATCATAAAATTTAATAAAACAGAATATTATTCCTAATTGTTTGTTTGATTACTTAATAAAATGGTTTGCTATGTGTTTTTGTTTAATAATGCAATTTAATTAATAATGTCTCGTAGATTATTTGATAGTAAAGAGCCTTATAGAATGCCAAATAAAGGATTTCACTTTTAGCTTTAAAGGACAAAACGAATTTTTGTGAGCTCGTTGTAAATTATGTATGCTAGAAATAAAGAATTTTAGAGCATTTTCATGCCAGTCTATGTAGATGCGTTTTCAAAATCAGTGTGCCATGCATTTGCAAAACTTTTGTACTTTTTGAGTCTGAGTATGTTTGGTCTTATTTTTCACTTTACAAAGAAGGTTTGTTAATACCTCGTTGTTTCTTAGTGCATAAAAATTCTGTATTATTTATTATTACAAAAAAAAACTCTTTTTATGTATTTTTCGGAGAATATGCTGCTCCAAGTATTTCATTACGTCGCATCAATCTTTACTCCGACTTTCAAAATCTAGTCCGTTAATTTGCCCATTTAAATTGTTGGTAAAAAAAGTTGGTATCTCTACATCTTTCGCTAGATACTTAAGACAGCTCATAAGGAAATTTCAATACAAATTTTAAGTATAAGGATAAAAACATATTTCTTTAAGTACAGAAATTTAATCAACAACAACTCAGCAAATCAATGCGAAACCCAAATGTTGATAGTTAGAATCTATAAGATCGATTGCGTTACTTCTTTTAAAAACCAAAATAATTGTGATATAAAAAAATCGAACTTTTTCACATAAATTTAATAATACTTAAGTTTTAAAATATAAGTTTTACTCAAGGTAGCGAAAAATCACCAATGATTTGAAAATTATTAAACAAGATATTAAATAAAATTAAAACAGTTTTAAAATGTTTTGTTTACTTTCTATTCGTAAAACATGTGATATTTTCAATTGGAATCTATAGTGGAAGAAACAAGATAAAAAGTGAGAGTTCGGATGGAAATAAGAAGACCTAATGGATGTGCTGAGTTTTATGTTTTGAATCATAAAATTTATTCCTTAAATAAAAGTAATTATGAAAACATTAAAGATATCTATTCGGAGTTCTTATGCATAGCGAAGTCGATTGATCGATGTCCTTTTGCCCGTCTGTCCGCCCGTGTTAGTGTTAAAATCAACTTTGCGAAGGCATTAGATGAGGTAGAGTAAATTTAAATATGCCAATCTATCAGACATAATTTCGAAAATTTTACTATTCACAATCAGCCAGATCAGTCCATGTCCTTTGAAGTAGCGTTCAAAATACCACGCCGGCCTCTAATTTGCCCATATCGTTTGGTACAATAATGTAACTTCAATAAAAAAAAAACAAATTTAAAAAATAGGAAAACAATTGGCGCTCGCCCATATTTTCTGAGTTATGGGCCTCTAAACTTTTCATAGAAAAGTACGATTTTACACCATAATTATTTGTTTGTTTTTTGTGTTAAGAGAGTAGTAGCACTTCAGGCAACAATACTTTTTTAGTTAATATCTTGAACCATGCTATATTCTTTAGGAAAGGGGTAGATGAAAGATAAGACAACAGGTGTTAAACGGAGAAATATATAACATTTTATTAGTTATTTTACTTCGCCGGCGAACATGCTATGAAAAAGTACTGACGAAGGAGACTGCGTGCTGTAATGTAAATTCTGAATATGTATTTACTCGTACATCATTAAAAAGAAAAAAACATTTTATTTTTTTATTGCCGCGGGGGTTGAACCCTGGCCAACTAGATTTGTAGTCAACGTGCTTACCATGACTGCAGCAGCCTGATAGCATAAGATATCAATTTGAGTATCATTATAAAGGAAATACTTAAATTTCTTAAAAATGTTTTACCTATTAAGAGCAGATGACATTTTTGTGTAATATTATATATAGTACTTTATTTCGCTTGTAATATTTTTAATTCTCTGTCACCTTGTCTTATTGAGTAGAGTTGCTTCACTAAACAAGATTTACATATAATGTGATTCGGGATCGTCGAATATATCACTCTTACTTCTTTAATTTCAACTCAATCCAAATATTAAGAACAACCGACAAAACTCGATTGGCCAAAAATCCGGTTATCATATGAAATTCCTTTAATCTGTAAATTATTTGCATGCGTTTTTGTTGTTCTGGTTGTGGCTAGATTCCTTCTCGCAAACTGGGGTGTGATCCAAAACACTCTATTTATCCGGTAAGATACATCACCTTGTCTTTACCAACAAGACCCCGTAATGTGTTAAGTTAATACTTTTTTTCCATTTAACGTTCAATTGGAATTAAGTGCATGATTTAGTCAATTAATGATAGAAGGGCTTTAACCATCGCAACTGCTGGTTTTGGTCCTTAAGCCTAATGGTATGAGCTAAGCTAATGTTTTTATGAAAGGTGTATCTCACAATGTGAAGGAATACTTATTTTAATGTAAAAGAAAAACCAAATTAACAACAACCTTAGACTTCTTGCGATATTGTGAAATAGATCATAAATGAAATGATTTATAAATAAGATCATCTTCAAAAACAAATTCAACTGCGTACAAAAATAACTATATACAGGTTTGGGATAACTTCTCATCGTTCAAAAGAGAATAACAACAACAAACAGCAATTAAAAAATAAATTTACTGTTTCTTTTAAAAGTAACCTTGACAGTGGACGTGTCATTCAAATCTAGAAAAAGATGACTAAAAATAAGAATTATTCCCACTGGGAAAAGCTTAATGCAAAAAATTAATCTTTATTTTATTCTAGTTTAAATGTCTATTAAACGCTTTTTTAACTTTTCGTTAAGTTAAAATAACCTAGATAAACACGCAATGTTTTTAGAAGACGTTGCTACCCATTAAGGAATTGTCATTTAATAATGAAAATAACACAACTCTTAATTTAAAATGACGTAAAAAACAACAAAATGTTGGTTGCATGTGTCACTTTGTAAAAATAAATTAAACGACGTCAGATACGCACGTGAAATTATTTAACATTCACACTCCGTGTGTGCTAAACTTTTACACGCAACACGCAGACAAGCAGTCAGGCATAAGCGCAGGAGACAAGACATACTGCCGTGGAGAAGACATAAAATATGGGATTTTTTATTATCTGTAAAACACTATTTAAAAAAATTGTTGTTTTGCATATGAACAAAACATGCATCCATTAAATTGCCTGGTGAATGTCTGACAAATGGTAACCCACCCCAATAGTGAAGGTTACCTGCTGGACCAACTGTCAGTTTATTTTTATATTGTTTTTTTTTTACTTTTCCAAAGAAGGCACCACTATTAATAGCAACTCAAATGCTTTACACTTTCATTTATTCATAGAAGCTTATCGCCGCCAACAGCAATGGTTTTATGTCACACTTGATTTAAATATTTCTATACGTTCTGCTGTCTTGTATCATCTTGAAAAGAAAGACTATGTTCTCTCTACAGTAATAATTCTCAAAGTAATTTAATGGTTAGGTTTTAATGGCAAACTAACTGAATCTTGGACAGTTTTGTTAGCAAAGTGTCGTGGTACTCTTGGGATTTATAATAAAAATTTGGTTACATGTAACTATAAACGTTTTTTTTTTCATAAATTGCTGTTTGGGGAATTTTATTGGAAACTTTTCTAAATAGTAGTAATCTCTACAGTAGTTTGAGTTTAATTTGTAGTTTTATTTGTGAGAAAATCTCATTTGCTCTTGACATCATCTTGACTGAAACATTATTATCTGCTAGTTTTGTGTCTCTGGCCTACAGTAGGGACTTTAGATTTTTAAAGCTTCATTGTCGGTAGAACGTTCCAAGAGTAAATAATATTGTTAAAAAAAAAACCCCGAGCGCTATTGCAAGAAGTCAGAAATGTGTTCTTGGCACCTATGCTGATTGGAGATTTTTATTATCATAGAAAGAAACACGAAGAACGTAGTTCCAATCACGAGCTGTCTAGTCGCTGATTTCTAGTCAATAGGTCACCTGGCAACCAGTTAAGCAAGGCAAAATGTGAGTATGTGGGTTTTAACTTAAAAGTCGTTTTAGTTTAACTACTCTCTAAGAAGACAGCTAAACCTTCCTAACACTAAGGCTTAGTTTTTTTTTTTTTTTGTATAAATATAAGACACGGTGACGACCTTTAGTACCCTGATCTTAATGTTTGATCTTCCGGTAAGTCCATTGTTCAGAATAATGCCTAAGCATTTCACACTATCCGACAAATTCAATGTAGTCCCTAAAAGGTGGGAACGAGAGCCTGATCTAGAAAAGTGCAAGTGCCATTGCAGAAGGACTTTTAATGTCATATGCAATCGTTGCTATATCGTGTTCAGATGTATTCAAAACTCATCGTCATATATGCGACAAATTTGATAGGCTTGGCATCCATTTTACTAAGTAAACTATTCATTATCACACTCGATAGTATAGAATGTAGAACTTCTTACTGCGATGTTACTTTTACAGCCACTTTGCTTATTTCCACTAAAGCCACTTTGGACGTAACAATCTTTTGCCTAGCACACTTGATACACACTGACGGTCGACTAATCGACGAGAACCTGAACAATCAATAATGGTTCAATGCTAATTAAGGAGTTCAGGTGTTAAGTTTCAATGTTAATTATTATGAAGGGTTGCAAAGTATAAGTTCTTTCATCAACTGATTTTTCACGTTTTAAAATCACAAGTGCCTAAAAAGAACTAGAATCGGTATAGACTGTTCTTGTAAAATAATTTCAGTTGCGCATTAATATAAACAAAAAATTGTGTATAATTATAATTTCTTGTTTTTCAAAAGTTGGCAACACTAAAATAAAAACTCGCAGAAAAAATTGGGCCGAAACTCTATAACTACACTAGAAAAAAAAAATAAAAAAAACACATTATCAAAAAAAAAAAAAAGTATTTGTTAAATTGTGGAACAACACAAAACGTGGAATAGTCAAATTTTGGAAGAACCTCCTTATTTTCAATTTTATTTAATATAGAAAAAACTGTTGTGTGGTAATTTTTTAATTTATTATAATTTTTCATTAGTTGTATTATTAGATTTATGTCTACTAAATCATGTGCGTTCAGTTCATAATAACGTTTTATGTTTCGATTTTCTAAAGAGCAAAGATCAAACATTTGTTTATTATTTTTTTATGTAGAACTGGTTAATATGCGCCTAATGTATTTTTTATTTAAAGTAAGATTCTAAAATAAATTAACAAACTATTTAACTTATCCTGAGCGAAAATTGCTACTAAAAATATATAGTTTAATTTTATAATGATTTGTTGGAAAGAGACATTTGTAGTAATATAAGATATTGAATATATAATTTGAAATTTATTTGACATTTCTTTGATATCTATATTCGACCGTTTTACAAATCAAATTTTTTACGCTAATATCATCATTTATTACATAAAACCGTAATAAAAATTTTCTTACTACAAATTAAAAACACAACTTAATAATATCCAACTCTCCTTATAAAATCTTAATATACAATAAATTACTAGTAATTTAAATTTAATTTTCTTTATGTTAATTGATTTCAGCTAGAACAAATTTTTTAATTAGAAAACCATGTTTGATATTCAATTAAAAATTTACAAAAATAAATTTATAATAAATAAAAGCAATAAGGATAAGAAAATACTCATATACTATTGATGACATAATTAAACTAATTTTAAATTCAACCAACCAAACATTTCACCATAAAAAAGAACATTTCATGTTATATACTTTTACATTTTTTTCTTTCTCTATTATTTTTATACAGTCTTTTAAAATACCGTCAAGCACACTATAATAGAACATCAATTTGATTCGACATGCTGTTCAACTCATTAAGTGATTTCCATTTCAAACCATTTGAGAGTGTAAACAATGAGGCCATAAACAAGAATAAAAAAAGGAAATGAGTGTAGTAAATAGTTGATTTGGCTGCCCATGGCTAAAGTTAAAAGTAAGTGAATCACAGCACTTATTAATTTATGCCAATTCATGTGAAATCAATTAGTAATCAAGTCAAGAATAGAGAATTCTATTATATAAGACAATAAATTCTTGGCATGTAAGAAAAGAAGAAAAATTGAATCATGAAGACCGTAACAATGGTCAAAATTAAAAAAGCGGCTTAATAAAAAATCTTATTTTTTATCGTTTTATTGAATAAGTAATTTTATAAAAAATCTAAATGTTTCGTTTTTTTTAATTTTGGGGAATTATTTTTTATCCGTAAAATAGAATCTCTTATTTAGTATTCGAAGTTGGTAAATTTATTTATTTATTTAATGAATAACTTAGAAATAATAAATTACTACAAGTTACTAAAGAACTACGAGCACTAGCTGCTAGGGCCATCAGCTCTATGTTAAGCAAAACAACAAAAGTTAATAAGAAAACATACAAAGGATTAACATATACTGTGTACAAAAGGCGATAGATACATATTTTAAATCTTGTTATAAATATTTAAAGTTTTTAATAGTTTAGTCAAATTACTAACGTTTTCTTTTGATATATTTTTAAGTAAGTTAAAGAATGAAAATTTATTAACTTTGCATATTGAAGTTATATGGTGACATTCGTGTACAAGGTGCTGCATCGTCATCTTAGGTTCAGGGCAGAAAAGGCATTTCGGTGGTGGCTTTTTTTCCATCAAATGTTGGTGAGTTAATCTACTATGGCCGAGTCTCAAACGTATGTAACTTTGCAAAGATTTCCTAGAAACTCCTACTGGATAAGTTGATGCTTTACAACACGGATTTAGTTGACTATAATAGTGTGTATTATCAATGTATTCACGTATAGCTGCATATATCAACATTTTATTTTGGGTAAGTTGTATTATCCTTGGCAACTTTGGTACGTCTTTAGCTGCTGTGTCAGCTCTTTCATTTCCCACTATATTTGAGTGTCCAGGTATCCACATTAACTTAATTTTGTTTGGAAATCGAACTAAGTTGTCTCTAATTTCACAAATAATGTCATCTCTATTTGTAGAGTTTTTTATTGCTGTTATGCAAGATTTAGAATCAGAGCAGATAACATATTTATTTGGTTGGTTTTTAATCCATTTGATGGCATTTAAGATAGCAATTGCTTCCGCAATAAAAATTGGAGTGAGTGAATGAAGCAGGCCTTGTTGTATAACGTTAAAGTTATCGTCAATGAAAGCGTAAGAAACCCCATTGACGGACTTTGACCCATCCGTGTAACATATTAACCACCCTTTTTGCTTATATTCTTCCTTCTTTTGTAAAAATATGGAGATATAATTTACAACTGGAGTTGAATTTTTAGGAAAAGCTAACAAGAAGGTATCAATACTAATATAATGAAGATGCCAAGGCGGTCGCAAAGAAATATAAGCTTTTTTAGGGAATGAGCTAATACCAACTATGTTTATATATTCTGTTATGCGCTGCACTGCAGATTTTAATTTTTTCTTACGCATTGACTTTGGATTGATTTGAAGAATTTGGCAAAAGCAACTTGGTGGCAAGTTTAGCGGTATTTAAGATTTTTAAGTTGTCGAATGTTGGTAATCCAGATTCAGCTAAGATATTTAAAATTGGGGTGCTTTTGAAGGCTCCAATGCCAAACCTTGCTGCGGCATGATAAAAGGTTTGAATTTTGCTTAATAATGATTTTGCAGCATACCCATAGAAGGGCAGACCGTATTCAATTTTTGAAACAAATAATGATTTTATAATGTTCACTATAGTCTTCGGGTGAGAATTTGAATTCATACCACATAAGCATTTAATAAGCCCGTATAAACAAAATTTACAAAAATCTATCTGCCTCAGAAAAATCACATGGCATTTATAAAAGGCAAATACATAGTTTATAACTTTGGTTTTTGATGTTAAGGAAAGTATATGTAAGTGTAAATTAAAAATAAATATAATTTTTCTGATAAAAAGTAAATCTGCTGAAATATATGCACATCACACGCAAAGAAAAAACATGGTTGAGGTAACCATTATCTAAGAGCATCATATTATGGTTGCATTATATGGTTGCTAATAAAACATAGTATTGTTACATTTGCAACCATATTGTGGTCTACTAAAACAATAGCATTCTAAAGAATAAACAAAATTATATTCAAATATAAACATTAAATGGTTAAATGAAAATATCATAATGTGGCTGAAAATTTCATATTATATAATTGAATTATAATATAGTCTCGTAAGTGCAAAATTTTTCTGATATAAAGACTTAGTTACTACTGTGTTAGTCATTAACGAATTGTCATAAAAGTTATTTAATAACATAAATTCACAAAAAAATGAGTTATTTGCTTATAATAACGCTAAGATCATAGATTATAAGAATCAGTTATATAAAAATATAGTTTATAAGCCTACATAAGTGATTTCACAATTGTGCTTTAAACATAATTCTGTTTCTTTTAACCATACTTTGATTAATACTAACATATTATGGTTAGATATTTTATATAATTTTTATAAGTTATAAAACATTGGTTGTGGTTGAAATTTGTAAACCCAACCATGTTTATTGTGACTAAAGTTTTAGTAAAAGCAACTATAATTTGTTCTCCGCAACTATACATTGTTACAAAGAACATAATATGGTTATTGTGACCATATAACAACCAGGTTTTTTTTCTGCGTGAACAATGTTATATATATTTTATGCATTTTTTCCGTTTGCCTGTCCGCTTCATCGCCAAGCCATTCCACAACCTGCAACAAGTTAAAAGATGTGTGCAGACGGTCTGAAGCGGATAAAAATTTATTTTAAATACCATACACTAATTTTTGCAAATATTATCCGTCTATATTTTTTGTCTATTTAGTATTAAGCTGGAAAAATTTTAATAAAGTTTAGTGGGGAAAAATTGTAGTCTCCGACTTAATTTTTAAAACACTTTACCCAAGGAAATATTTTATTTCCAATAAAAAAAGTAAAGTAAAGGCATGCAGTTTTACCGACTAAAACAGAACGTAAACTTGAAAGTACTTTTTATTAATTAAAAAATTTACCGATAATGAAAATAATTATATTATCATAAAATTTTACAACATAAAAGGCAATTCAGACGGAGAGGCCAGCATGCCGCGGCATAAGCTACTTACTAGAGAATAATATATTTTATAGTTAAATCGCCAATTAAAATGATAGTTTATGCAAAGAAAGAAGTTAGAATGAAGACAACATACTTTCAATATTTTCTTTTTCATTGCCTTTAAGATATTTATAGAAACCCAGTTATATGTTTCCTTTGCTGGCTTTAATGATATTTTTCTTTACGTTTGTAAAACACGTTTAAAGAAAAATAACAAAACATTACACGTTCTACCACATGTTTTTGTAGAGTATTAACCATTTTGCCTTGCTCAGAATTCTTCTTCACATTTAAATAGTTCCCGTTAAAAAAGTTTTTACATTTGATATTTCCATCTATTACTATTCTGTTCTTCAATAATACATGATATGCAAGTTTTTGAAATAATTTTCTGTTTTTATAAATAAATACTTCTAATGAATTCTTGGAAAACTATTCAAATCAAAAGAATTTATAAAGACTACAAAAAGAAAAACAAACATATTTAGAATTTTAACGTGTTTGTTACCAAAAGCCTTTAAGTTTTGAATGCATTTCTTTTTCTTTTGTTAAATATTGCATCTTTACAACGATCCACCCATTAAACTTTTATGCAAATGACATGTTTATTTATTTATTTTTTTTTTTTGTTTGCCGAGGCAACACGTTTGGAATTTATCATTTAAGATTTACAAAAAAATTATTCAACACAAGACTGGGTAATGACAAGGGCCTACAGCGATTACAATGAAATTATATTTGTTACTATTTAAAATGGGTCATATGCATTTCTTTTTTTTTTCAAGCACAGCCAACAGCGCTATTTATTTAGTGTTCGAAATGAGGTTTAAGGTAATTTTGTCATGTACTGTAATAACAATGTTTTACATTTTATCTATTATTTGACAAGTAGTGTTTTTTTAAGAAGAAAATTATTTGAATACAAATGTTAGAATTATACTCTTATAAACAAATTGTGTTAAATGGGTCATAATTTACTAAGAAAGGAGTAAAGTTATTACATAATTTTTTACATTCGTTTAGAGTACAATAGTTCATGTAGAAAATGGTATTATAATGCTTAAATGGATTGAATATTCTATCTAATACATATTGTTTGAAAATTATTTCCGTATAAACCTAAATTAACCAATTTTAGTCAGTCTTACGTTCGAATTAATTTTTTAGTAAATAAAATTATTTTCAAATCATGTGTGTATTTAAAAATATAGTAAAATTAAGTTTCTAAATTAGCAGAATGTAATGCATTTCCTGGATCTAAGCTCAAATTTCTGCTTATTGTTTTTTATTAAATAAAATTATTTTCTAATGATTTGTATTTGAAAGAAAACGAGTGGGAAAATTTAATATATAAGTAAGACAAATTTGATGCATTTTTGGTTCACTAGCTGGCAGCTGGTTCATGCAGCAAAGTGGCGAAAAATACAAATAAATGGTATAAAAGTCTGGAACTTCCAAACTATTCAGCCGATTTTCATGAAACGAATTCCGATTTATAGAGGGAAATACAAGCTTTTCGTCTACTGTATCATAGAGCGTTAAAAAAGCCAACCTCAGATTTTGAAAAATATTTTACAGCTTATATCTTTTTCAAAAGTGAATCCATATTTTATTTTTAGTAATCTACATATATATAGATAGAGGAAAAACATGCTAAGAATCATCATGGTATCTTTTATACTTTTACTTTTTTATCCTGGCAGGTTTTGCTTTGTCACCTGTAGTACAAGATAGGAGTATTTTAAAAACTGATTTAGAAAGCTAATACTAAAAGAAATATCTTGCAAACAATTATTTTCTTTGACTTCATTAGGTTAATGGTAATAATTTTTCTAATTTGAAATTTCATAAAAAGTTAAAAATATGTGAAATTTTTTTAAAAAAGTACTTTAAGTTTTTTAAGTAGATTTTTAACGTTTTTAAGTAAACTATCTAAATTAATCTACATAATGTCTTTTTATGG
The DNA here is from genome assembly GCA_916610165.2 of Gymnosoma rotundatum. Classification (NCBI taxonomy): domain Eukaryota; kingdom Metazoa; phylum Arthropoda; class Insecta; order Diptera; family Tachinidae; genus Gymnosoma; species Gymnosoma rotundatum. The sequence goes on along the minus strand of OU744337.1, from coordinate 118,340,775 downwards.
AATTCTGAAGAAGCACCCTACAGTCAGCATTTTTCGAATATGGGAAACGTATTAACAAAAATCTAACTGTTTAAGACTGTAAACACATTGCACTAGGATTTTCATTATTTTTATATCAAACTGTTCTAGAACGATTGATTTTTAGTTACTGGGAAAATTTTGTAGACACCCTTGCGATTTCCGTGTAGGTTAATTTATTTATATTTGCGCTTTTGATTGAATTACTAAATGAAAATAATTCTTGCGCAAATGAAATAAAGAAAACATGTTGTCATGTTTAGTACATGTGTTTTAACACAAACAATAAATAAAAATTTATTCTCTAATTACATTAAAAAAAGCTTAATAGTATAAAATAGCTGGATTTTTTATAATTATAATTATTACTTCATTCTATTGCTACAGCTTATACAGCAACTCCCAACCTACACCTTGAATTTTTATTTACATTTATATAAAATAAAATACGTGCTTATCATTAGTGATGAAAAATCACTTTCAAAAACTCCCTGATCAGAGCAACACGAAGCAAAACATTGCCATCATACTCCGCACTGTCTAAATATTTTTCACAAACTTTAATCAAAAACAAAAAGCAACAGAAGCAGCAAGTACTTACTTGTACATTTGTATGTCAACAAAAGTCAATATCATAAGCTTCTCTGTATCGTTAGAGGCAAACAGAACCAATACTGGAATTAAGTATTTACATCAGCATCATCTTAATACCCATTGTTAATGTATCAGCAGTATTGAACATTATAAATATCGACAGCTCACAGCAGTCTTTTTTCATTCTTTGTTAATGATCATGCCGTTGTGCTGACATTTCTTTAAAGTTGATCATGAAAAAAGATGATGATGGAAGAAATAATTTTACAAAATTAGAAGCAGCAAAAAAAACATCTTACTAAAATTTATGAAGTCATTTTTGTGAAGGCTTAAACATCAGTCATACTTCATGACATGCTTCCCATACTACCATACCATACCACCGCATCAATATGAAAAATTCACAAGAGAAGCTTAAGGAGAATTGTATCTTTTTATACACACATATATGTGAGCTGGTTAATTTGAAAGTGGTATAAGTCCACTTAAAAAAAACTAAGTTATCGATTATTTTAATGAGCTATAGACATATTCTCTCTATAATTACAATCAAAATTTTAATAGAGTTCTATCTTGACATAAAATAAGCAAAAACAGTTTTGTTTTACAATTGAAGAGGCCATATCAAACAGAAGAAAATTACGATTGGATAAATTGTAAACTGGTTTAAGGTATGTTCGATGAGGTGAAAGAGGTACGAACCTCACAAAATTAATTTTATAAATTTAGAATGACCGAAAATGCTCGATTTAAATCAATTCAATCAAATATTTTATTTGGAAAAAAAGGGAAAATTAAAAAAAAAAAATAGGAAAATTTTTATGTTAACAATTTATAAAACTTCAATGAGTAAAACGGGAGAGAAATACACAATATGATAAGCTTATTATTTAATATAGCGCGTATTTACCATAAATTTATATTTGAATGTCTTTCAATTTTTTACATAAAAATCCGTTCTAGTATAGCTTATGTCTACCTTCTGTTTTTATTTCTTCTAATATGTTATTTTTGAAAGTTTTATGACTCCATGTGTGGCTAAGGAAATCGTTTATTTTTTAAATAATCTTAATAATTATTATTTCACAATAAAAAGATGTATAGTGTAAAAAACATCACTCGAATTGATTAAATTTGGCCAATATTTTTAAATTGATTAAAACGCAAACTCTTAAATATTTCAAGATTTGAAAAAAATGGAGTTAATCCACTTTTAAGAAAACCAGCTCATGTTTAAAAAGCAAGAATAAGATGATTGCCTGCAAAGTTTAGTTTAATATACATTTGCCTGAACTTCAAATGAAGCAGCCCTGAAAGCCTTCTCTACATTTAAATCTTGTATTTCTTTACTTTTGTTCATGATCAATCAACTGTCGTCTTATGTTGAACTTACAGTATCTTATATTATGCATAGATGTTTTTTCTTTAAGACATAATTCATATTGCATTGTTTAAAAATGCAAATATTATGCACACTTACAGGATTTTGCAAAAGAACAGAGTTGCCAGGATGGTATTTTAGAGTTACGCATCCTAAAAATTATAGTGAAAATTTTTTTTCTTGTTTAAGTAATAGCAATGTCAAAAACTGTATAAAGTATGTGATGGCAGACGCATTATGTATTTAATGTGTAAAACAATTTATGTTCGAAACATTCTCTACGATAAAACCAAAAACTTGGAAAGATTTGGTGAAACTATAATTTATGTTAACTCGTGAGAGTAAATATAAGTTTGACACTGTTGCTATAGAACTACGTACAAGAACTAGAATATTGCACCTCTTAGACAAATGTCTAGTCGTGTTTAAAATTTCATTAAAATTGGTTCAGGAGTTTAGCCAACAAACAAAGAAAAAAATATATAAACAAACTTACAAGAAGATTTGTAATATATAATAGATATAAGAATTAGACTATTATTAGTTTAAATTATAGTGATTTTTAAAACTTAAAAAAGCTTATGTCTGTATAAAAAATTACAATTCTCCTTAGGCTCCTCTTGTGAATTATTCATACTGAATACGGCAGCATGTCAGACATTAAGCCTTCACTAAAGTGGCTTCATAAATTAAGGCAAAATATCATTTGCTGCCTCTAATATTGTTAATAGTTGTAGTAAAATTATTTCTTCCATCGACATCTTTTATTATGATTAACTTTACAAAAATGACAACTGCTTGAAAACCATATACTTATGCATGGGCTTAGGACGACTTACTTTTATTTATAAAAAAACACTTAAAAAATTCAAAAATCTAGTCGTTGAAGAAGATGATTGTCAAATGTCACAGCACACACATGAACACATTTTACATGCCAACTCGCTTTCGAGTTCCCACATCGACTTTAGTTATTTACGTATCTTCTCTTAGCACTACGTATGTCCCCTATTATATTTATGACCATATACTTCATCTGAAAAAGTAGTAGAAGAAATCGGGAATAAAGGCTCATAAGCAAGAATTTACGCAAATATAATTCACTTATAAATAACAATATAACAACCAAAATTTCAGCAATTAAATATATCGGTTTTCTTCTTAAAGAAATAGTAACATACCGTTTTCATTCATCCCTTTATACTTTGAAGATATGCCTTTTGACACTGCCAAGGTTTTTTCCCAGTAGGGCTGTATAATATAAATAAAAAAATTTTAGTCATTCTTTAGTTCATATATTTTTTTTGCTAATATTATTAGAAAAGAAACATTTTTTGATCAATATAAGGCTCTACATCCACAATAAGATTAGTTCCCATCGATCTACTATTATACTTTATACAAGGATAAATTAAATTATTTCGACAACCTCCTTATTAATATATAACTAGTGGCCATTTTTTGACTTCATATTTAAATACGCATTTAGTTAATTTGCATTTAAATTAAGGTAGCATTTAAATACACTTTCAATTCTTCAATCATTTATGATCGTTCTTATTTAACTATGATAAAAATATGGTAGCATTACAAAATATCAAAATAATTATCAATAGTTTATGAAAAACAGCAGCTAACAAACAGAATGAATTGCAAATTTCATTAAAAATATTTGGAATATATAAAAAAAATGTTTGCAGTACTCATTCATTCACCACACAAACTTTTTTTATTTATTAATTTAACTTTTTAATTTCATTTTTCTTAAGAAATGTGTGCAAAAGATAAGATATTATTCTATCAATGACTAAAATGTTTATTTACTTGTGTTTAGTTTTGGGAAACATCAACAAAAAATGCCATAACCATATAGTAAAACTTATTTAAATGGATTTTAAATGCGCAATATTGGTCATTTAAATTTCATTTAAGTGTGCATTGAAAAACTGAATTTTGTACTTAAATATAAATGACATTTAAATACGAAGTAAAAAACTGGCCCTAAATTTAATTTCTCATTCAAATCAAAGATAATTTATTTATTTTTATTTGCAGTTATTTATTTACCTGCGTTATTTATGAAATGCATGTACTTTAAAGATAGAGAAGCCTTGCGACTTATTGTTTTACAAAAACGGCATTATTTTATTTATTTTATTTTTTTAACATGGCAACTCAAGAATTATGTCTTTTGAAAATATCTCTAAGTAGAACCTTGAAAATAATCCTCTTTATTATAAAAAAATAACAAAAACTACTATATTCACTGTATTTATTTATTTTTTTTTTACTTTACATACAGTCAACAATTTGAAAATCTCTTAATATGTTTCCACAGTTGATGGACATTGGTCCACGTTGACTTTTTCAGTACTTTCTATATGTATTTCTACTTCGAAAAGATTGTTGTGTGTTAACATTAAACATTTAACAAATTTAACAAATAGAATTAATGATGTCGTTTAACACTATTTTCTATAAGTCTCTTTCTTCTAAAATGTTTGAATTATGCTTTCGATGCAGCTTGTTAACGATTGATTGCATTTTTATTTCCAATATGAAATTCTCCTCTAAATTATAAATATTTTAGGACGTCAATTTAATACGACCCTTCTCTACGTATTCTCTTTGATATAAATTTGTAATTTAAAGTATTTAATTATTAAAAATCAGAAAAATCGGTAAAAAATTGCATACTTCTTCATATTACGCCTGTCTTAAATATTTTCCAACATTGTGTTGCTTTGATCTATATGAAAGGAAATTGTAACAGGCGACATATATAAAAAGGTGATCGATGATTGTGCGGGCGGCCAATAGACATCAAAATATATCGACATCTCAGGGTTTACGAACGAATATTATGGATGCACCAAGAGAACAATTAAAGGCCAATAATGGTGAGTTCGTATTCTATTCTATTGTTATCCCTTCTTTTGCTTTAATATATTAGAAAGAGGAAGCAATTGACTATATTGGGTGTCTAGTGGAACAGTAGCGAAATCTTTGAACTTACAGCGCCGGCTAGTGGATATAAAGAACGTTACTAATGTATTCCAGGTGGTTGAAAAAATCCCAAGGAGTTTCCAGCACAGTTAGGTAGGGGAGCTTTTCTGTGTTTCCCTATCGTGTTTTGCAACATAAAACGCGAGCCTAATAGATTACGCGGACCCACAGAAGGGATGACCCGTTATAAAACGATTATACCAGATAATCATTACTATATTAATAGAATTCTTTGGTGAAGCATTTATCAGATTCGACACTGCCGAATAAAAAATAATTACATACCTTCTTATGCCCTTCATCACAGGTGGAAAATAAAAAAAATAAAAAAACAGGAAGTGAAAAAATTTCGAGACATGGGCCTCTGAAGTTATAATAGAAAAGTACGGTTGAGCACCATATTTTTTAAGATATCAATGTACGTAACATTTTAAAGCTTTTGAAGAGATCTTTACGGCAATACTAAATTTTTTTAGAATTGCTTAACCCATTCAGAGGCAATGACATTTCTTTGTAAAATTATGTGTAATTTCTTTTTTATTATTTTGAATTCTCTGTCACCCCAATATTTGTTTTTTGATTGGTGTTATTTCACTAGACTAGATTTACATACACAGTGAAGGGTATAAAAAACTCGTAATAGCCGAATAGAGCAATTCTAATTGCTTTAAGCATAAGATGCCTTAAAAATTTTCTGTTTAATTGGTAACAAATATCTAAATAAAAAATTTATCACGTTTAACAAATTCTTCTAAAAGTGTCATAAATAGTAACAATAGTAAATACTATTTGCTTTGTCGGTTATCCACTTTAGTTTTTAAGGTGAAAGTTCAATTGTTTTATAATCTTTTGCTAACTTCTATTGTTTTTGCAAAACGATTGTCTATTCATATGAGTCAACTTAAAAAGCAACTTAGTCTTGAAGTCTGCGACTTACGTAGTACACACATATTAGCATAAAACTTCAACAATAAATTATTTATTTTATTTATTTTGTATTTCTGTAAAGCATTTTTGTCTCCTTCATGTTTGCAACACAAGTAATTTTTGTTTAACAAATCAGGTAAACACTTTCAATTGTGTTTCAAAAAGCAAAAAAAAAAACATTATGTCACACAATCTTAATGATACTCTGTTGGCGAGTGCAAAGTATTGTGCTCTATATGGTTAAATATATACCATTGTTTAACATTTGTATACGAGTAGGATGTAGAATTGTCAACTACTAATCCATTGTACAATAACACAGAAATATTTTCTTACTTCTATGTAAGTTTTGAAAGCTTTTACGGGTGTAACTATGTTTGCAATCTTTTGGCTTTTGTGTGTTTCGTTAAGCAAATTTTGGCAGTAAAACTCACACGTTTGAATTGGTTTTGTAAGTGGGAGATTTGTTATTTATGATTTAGCTGAAAAATAAAGGATTTTTAAAAGTTTACAATTTAAATAAGTATTTGAATAACGGATGTTTGAATTAAATAAAATTTTATATCTTGAATTAAAAAAATGCATCAAATATACAAAATGGGCAAGTGTTTAGGCAAATGCTTAATAAATATTTTAGTATGATACACATATGTAAGTAATTTACACAGAAAAAAATGTTTGTGTTAATCAAAATTTTTACAGGATTTAGGTTAAAATTTAGTAAGCAAAAAAATGCGTCAATTTTACATTCAATAGAATTGAAGAAAACAGTATTTTAATCTAATAAATAAAAAAATCGTTTTATATAAAATCTTTAAAATGTTTATAAATTTTTTTCTACGTAGCATTTTAAGTTATTTGATTTGCTGGAAAGGAGTTATTTTCTGAGGTCAAGATTAGATTTTGAGGTTACAAACATCAAAAAGTTATATTATGAGTGTCTAATGTTTCGTGTTTTCTTTGGAAAACGTATGCATACTTTTGTAAATAATTTTTCTTTGGAAAAGTGTTTAGAAATTAAATTAAGAAATGAAGCAAAGCTGAAAATAAGTCAATTTTAATTCATTTATAAGATCCACGGTTCAAATCCTGATTGCGAAAAAATTAAAAATTAAAATTAACTAATAATAATTATTTACATCTGCACTTAAACTTAAAAAATCAATTAAGAGCAACATAGGGAGAAGAGACTAAATAGTTTTAAAATAAATCAGCAATTTCTAAATGCTTTAACCGTTTGAAATCGGTAGCAAAGATTAGTGCTTTTAACAAGACTCAATGGTGGTGAAGTCGGTGCTGCCAGTTAAGGAGACTTATTACTAGAGTTAGGATTTTTGTTCGCAAATTGTGACAAAAAATCTTGTTTAAGAGCTGCGGATTTTTTGGTAGAAAAATTTATGTAGCTAAATTTAACCACGGCCATTAAAGCGTGCTTTTACCCTCAAAAATCAATATCGATGATTTAATAATTCGGTCGGGATATAAAAAATAGCAAGATATTTTTAAAAACAAATTAATATTTATGTTTTAGTGATTTTACCGAAACTTGTATTTTAGATTTTTTCTCTTCGTATTATTAATGCTTAATAATTATTATATTATTATTTTTATTATTATTATTATTATTATTATTATTATTATTATTATTATTATTAGCCGTAAAATGGTCATAGTGCCATGGAAAGGCCCATATATAATAATTTTTTTCCAGAAATTAAAGGGATGGTTGTTTATAGTAGGAAACAATGACGATAAGTCAGAATCCTTAAACAAAAAATAAAAGTATCAACCTTAATATGTTCAGATGTTATTATTTAGTTTAGCTGTAGCATCACTGGGCCGTAACTAAGTTTATGCAGATTTTGTTTTTTACATTTTTAATAAATAACCATTTGTCTGTTTTTACTATTTTCATTCAAATTATCCAACCTAAGTGCAATTTTATTTGCACCAACAAAACTACATTTTTATTTTTGGATTCCACTAATGTTTATAAATTTTTTAAGGCTTTATTTTATTCTTTTTTAAATAATTTAAACGCTTTGTCAAAGATATTTCATATATTTTTAATACTCGTATTCATTTCATTTCTTTCAACATATTCTTAATAGGAAAACTGTTGTCATAAATTTCAAAAGTATTTTGCAAACGGTAACTAAAGCACAAGATTGAGCAAAGAAATTTTAAACAATAGTAAATAGTGTTATTATTTATTCTAGTTATCTTGTATTTTTTATCTTATGTTGTTATTTTTAATAATATATTACTTTTGAGTCATAACTTTAACACTGTAACTTGCTGTTGTTTTGTTTTAACTTTTGTGCTTTTGTGTAAAAAAAAAACTTTTTTCTTTTGCATAGTAGCTCAAACTTTCAAGTACACTTTTCATTACAGCCCTAAACTACTTTGTGCTGGCAAAACTGATATGAAGGGTGGAGTATTAACATTGTTGTTTGATAAAGATTTAAAAGGAAAAATGCTATATAAAGAGTTAAAAAACAAAAGTTGCTTGTTAGTTTTAACATTTCTTATTTATGTATATGCACTTGTATGTAGTGCGAGCTTATTTTGAATAAGATTTCAGATGAGCTTTACAATTTATTTAAAAAATGTATAATATTTTTCATTTGGGGGCGTAAAAAGTAAATTTATGGTACGAGTAGAGATCTGTGTTAGTTTCATTTAGTATATTTTTCTGCTGGATTGCATTTCGTTCTTAGTTGTTTTTAAAATGCAAATGGGTACAACTACTTCCGCATATATTACCTCAGGATTTTTCACATTTTACGTTGTTTTGTTTTGGATTTATATTTTAGCATTTAATAGTTGCTTTTTGTTGTTTGGCCCTGATGTGTTTGCAGTAATCTCTTGTTAAATGAATTTTATATTTTATTTTGTTATAACTCACGTAAGATTGTCTTGCAATTATATTTTAAATAACAGTTGTTGATGTTATTGTTGTTGTTGTTTATGATAAAACCCTTCTAAACAGACATGCAGAATTGTTGAAACATATAAATATATATACGAGTAATCACAAATCTATATTTGACTATATTTATATTTTTTTAAATATCTATTTTTTAAATCATTACTCTACAAATCATTATGATCATAGAAATAAAAAAACGACATTTAGATCATCATTATAGCACTTATATTGTTGAGTTTGTGGTATAGGAGATTTATTGTGTTTTCAAAGTCTGGGCAGAAAGTCATAACCGTGCTTTGAAGTTTTTAATACACATTGTATTCTCATACTGATATCAAAGGCATTTTTCATATTTATTTAATATATTTCCTTGTCGTTATCGAATTGCTCATTGAAATTCTTCACCTAAATTGGGACCCTAGGCGTTAAAAGTTTCGCAATAGCAGTAATTCAACAGGAACAACTATAATATATATCTATCAGCTTCTGATGTAACTCCATCGATGCTAAAGGTAAAAAAGTTTCCTTGTTTTTTTCAGAAAGCTTGATACCCAGAGTCTTCAAATTTCAAAAGCGGCTGTATTGTTATGGTCGCTACAAAGAAAAAAAAAGCAAATAAAAGTAAATAACAATTATAATATAAAATGAAAATAAAAATTGAGTGGTGTCCCATAGGACAGACACCAGAATTGAGAAGCTGATTTTGAGATAATAGATAAACACTTTTAATATTTTAACAAGAAAACATACAAATTAAATAATCAAATAATAATCAGAATAAACCTGCCAAGCGCGAGGGTTCTATGCCATGATGGGTTAACTCCTAGTTTAAATTTTTATGTTGTTATTATTTGTTGTTGAAAATGTAAACCATATCTGCATATTACGGTTTAAAAGATAAAACTTTATAAGCTCTATTTTATGTATGTGAAAGTAAAATTAAAGTAAGAGTGCTAAAATCCTTTACCATCTAGATAAATCTAGGTTAGTTAAGTAACTCAAATCAAAAAACCAAATCGGCATAGCCGATTGCTGTTATAGCGCGCACAGTTTTACAGGCTATGTTCCAATTTGAGATCTGGCTATCACAGTTCAAAAAATAACATTTTGTTTATTAATGTCACGTCACTTTCGGAACACATATATTAATACGGCTATTACAGTTCTAGAGATATGTGGCTGCGACAGATAGACAGACGGATAGGATAAATGATTAGATTAACGTGTGTACCTGTTAGCTCCTACCAGACGGTGGTCAAACCACTATTCTGTGCAATTTTAAGATTATGGCTTGCAGGATCATGAATCGACCCCTTGCTATAGGGTCGGAGCCTATCTTTTAACTCCTCTGTTAAGAGTTCAACAGCACACTTCAGTCTATTCCATGCCAGACCCGCAGAGATAGACAAATTAACCACAACCACCACGTGTACCCAGAAGAGACCTCACCAATAACCGGCTACAGAGATGGGCGGCTCTATGTATGGGCTACCGGTTCCCGTGGTGCCAGTTTTTTAGGCTATTATTAATCATACGTTATTATCATTAAAGAAACTGGTAAAACACTCTGACAGTACCTAACTGTCTATCCAACTTCAGTGCCTGCACATCGGAGGACTGGTTCCCCCTATACCCCCGATGACCCTCGTCTGCACCTAGGTTAGGGACAGGCTCTTGGTGCCCCCGGGGGGAATTGACAGACGGAAAGTTATGTTTCTAACCTCTGGCTACTGAACCCAACAAACTTAAAATTTTAAATTTAAGTGTTGCTCATACATAGTATATGATTCCAGCTTTTATTTGGCAGATTTATTTTTTATTTTGGGTATTAATAGTAAAATTATTTACTCAAATTACGTATTATTATTATTATTCATTACCCAACAAATCATCTGTTTGTCATTTCGAATGTTCTTAAAGCTTAAATTTAACTATTTATTTTAGAGTTTTGTAGACAGTATTAAAAATGTTCTACCTACAAAAATAATAAGTGCTGACAATTGTTTTTGTACGATTATACCGGTAAAATTGGGTGCTTTCAAAATTTTGCTATTTTGCCTACGAAATGGCCTATTATTACGAAAAAAAGTATTTTATATTGAAAGTAGGGCTCTAAGGGACCTCTTCAAAAAATTTTGTTTAAATCCATCCAGTAGTTTTAACGTGATACGAACACAGACAGACAGACAGCCGGACAAACAGACAAAAATTCAAAAATATGTGTTTTGTATTCAATATCGATTACTATCTACACCAACAAAAAATTTTCTAAAAATTAAGACGAAATAAAATGACCCCGTTACAGTTTTATTATATTTATAGATGTTAGAAAGTTCTTCATTAATCAAAGTTGTCAGTTTATTTAATAGCATTTGGTACCTTTCCTAAAATTTAAAAGGTTTAAAAGTTAAAACAACTTTCTATGTTTTCTTTCTTAATTTTTATTAATTTTCTTAACTTTTATAATTAATCACTTCTAAAACAAAACTAAATAAAAGCAACTCGGTAACATGTAGCATTAAAATTAGTATGATTCTTTCCTCTACCCTAAAGAAATATAATTGTTTTATTTTTTTTCGAGAATTACAAGTTTTAAGTTCTCTATAAGTTGCAACGGCCTATTATCAGACGACTGTGAATTATCAAGTCCAGATGCATGAATATTTTTTTTCCTCTTTAAGAGATGTTTTAGCGACATGTAACTCATTACTTCTAAACAGCCGCTACAGTACTAATCAAACGAAATTGTATTTAAAAGTGGAAACGTTCACAAAAAAAAAATAATCGCTTACAATTGACAACATTTTGATATTATTTTTTAAGTTCAAAAATAATGGGAAATTTCGTGCCACAAACTTTATATTTTTGCGCCAGTATTTTGTTTAAATAAGAGTGGAATCTGCGTAACAGTAACTTGCAAAGTTTCAAAGTGTTACAACTTCTTCAGATATAAGGTGAAAAACATGTGCTTAGTACGTATATACACAAAGAAAGGAAAAAAAGGATTAGCTTTTTTTGTTAATGTTTGATTTTTTGACTTAATCTATTGTTAATATTTGTTTACAAGAAAAATTTTTTGTTTTTTCTTGTTATTTACAAGAACGAAAGTTTTATCGTTAGTTTTCTAAAAATACGTACTTTTCTTTCTTTGCTATCAATCATTATTTTTGTTTAATTTTCTTTTTTAACTGACCCTTATCGAATGTTAAAAGTTAAGCTTATTTTTATATCCTTAATACCTTATCAGAGTTAAGGCTTTAACATTTTCTATTTTGGAATTAAGACCTTTAGTTTGATGAAGGATGGATGTTTCTTTGTTTTTTTTTTCAGCTACTTGAATTAATAAATATATGTCAAAAGATTTAAATTAAATGTTTACTTTTGTATAGAACATACTTTGATATCACATTATGGTCAGTTGCTAAGCCATTTATTAAATTAGAAATAAGGGAAAGGTATACCATCAAATGATGAACAAAAGATGCCTGATTTGTGTCATGTCAGGATAGTAACATTTTGGTATGGTTTATATAACTTTAAAATATCGACAAAAGAAAATGCTATTAATTATATTAATGATATAAATGAATGATATGTATCTATTTTTTGTGTCCTCTGAAGAATTTATAGTCATTAGGCAAGCACAAACAGTAAAACTCTTAAGTGCTTTCGCTATAAGAGCACGTTGTTAAAATGTAAGGGCAGTTTTATTTCTTTATTGATATCTTTATTGTTTTCTGGTCAATATTAAACTCATAGTGGTTAAAATTCGAAGATCTGACCGCAACGTTTTTATAAACTGACTTGAAGAAAATCTTTGGTAGGCAAAGCCGATGTTGTTCTTAGTGCGGATATTATGACATTTTTATAATTGACACCATGTCCATACTAAAAACGACACTATCATATGCTACCATGTTATGTTGTAAATGTTATGGCCAATAGAGTAAAAATATTTTATTCACGCAAAAAAACATGTTTTGAAGTTCACAAAATAATATATTATCTTATTTGGGTATTATTTTGGATAGTAAGCTGTCTTGAAAGATTAATATCCAGGCCAGGGGCTAAAAGGCCATTACAGCGATATCCTTCGCTTAACCAAAGGTTTTTATACCGTTCCCCAATACCCACTCGGATGGTACTACACTTCTATTCATATGCTGATAGGCAGTGAACAAACTTTTGTTGCATTTATTTATATTTTTTGTTTTTAAGGGAGATATTCTAGCTTTTAGTTTTTTTCAAAGTAAAATAAAACACTGTTTAACGTATTTCGTGAAACCGGCAAAATAGTTCTTTAGATGAAAATTTTGTAACGAGCACAGTAACACGTAAAACGAAATAAATTTTTATAATCTGTATTTACACATGTAAATATGTATTTGGAAACATAATTTACTCCTTAAAGGTGAGAATTCGCTATAAGCAAGTTTTACAATAGATGAGTGTTGCAACTAGCTGCATTATAAACAATGCTTTAAGAGTCGCCCGACAACAAGAAGATAAAGCTGCATCTATAAGTGATGCCTTCGAGATGGTAAGAGCCAACTTAAGATCTCATTGTCGACCAAATGAATCTATAACTATAGATGAGCAACTCTATAGATTTCGAAGTAGAACACGTTTCACGCAGTACAATCCTTTCAAGACAGCTAAATGTCATGCAAATCTGGTGGTCATGTGATTTCAAAACGTTTCATCTACTTCAAGAGTAAATATACACAGAAAAAGTAAGTAATACAATAGACTCTAATCCAGGCAAACGTGTACTAAGAGAGTTGGTAGACATGTACAAAAACACTTGCAAATATGTAACATGGACAATTGTTTCAACAGTCAAAGATGTAGCCACAAAACAAAGATATCTTTGAAAAGATATATGTAGGATACTAACAATGGTACCGTCACAGTATTCTATAGGATTAGCAACTTTTCGGAGGCCATTAGCATCGTTATTTAATATTTTACATACAGCAACTCTTGGATCATTTATAATCTCCAAAGATGATATTTGAGCAAAACCTGTAAGGGAATCAGAGCAAAAGCACTTTCTCGAATAGCTTAGTAAAGAGCTAATCCATATCCTTATACCAACCAGGTCAAGAATGCAAAAAATCACTGGAAGATTTTTAATTAGGTCAGTCATGGAATGGATTGAAGGTAAAAATTAAAAAAAAAAAAACTAGGACTAACTCAAATTATGAATCCAGAGTAAATCAATCAATAATCAAATAAATACTAAAAACAAATAAAATGTAATGTCCTTTGGAATGATAACATTTTAGCTAAGCTAAGTAAGGTTCGGCAGGCAGCCTTATTGCCACAGGGCAATTGGGTCTTTTTGTTGGTCCCTTTACGTTACCAACGTAAGAAGAAAAAGAAGCGAAAGGAAAGAAAAACAAAAAGATATTGTTTTTATCAATTATATGTGCATGATCCTACTTGAGACTGTAAAACCCTGCTCTATAACTAAGTCGATCTAATGTTCTTGTTATACCAGAACTTCCATTTCAAAACTGCTTACTTTTTAAACTTTCCATTGCGTGTAGTTTTGAAGAAATTTCGTTTTTAATACATTTGATAAAGTAAAGTGGAATACAAACTTATTTTTTACATTTGAAAGAGATTATTTTTTTAAGTTCTAAAGAGCTGCTTTTAAGATTTTTCCTTGTTGCCAAGCTTGTGGGTGGGTTGTTACGTATATAAACAGTAACTGGTGTTAAGCTGATTATAAATTGTATAAAGTTCAATAAAGAAGAGGGTTGGATATTTATTCAATTTTAGTTCACTTATACCCACTGAAACCTTGTTAGAAGTCACAGCTGGTAAAAATTTGTTTTCTTTAGCTAAAAAACTTGCTGTAAGGCAAACAAAAAAAAAAAAAACAGGAACAAAAATTTAAAAAAATGTATTAATGGTTATGGGTATGTATGTAATGTAATGTTTGTGTTACCAAAAGTGGCAAAAAATCAAACACATTCGAAGTAATGTGTCATTCATTGACGCACGCTTTTATTTATTTATTTTTTTATTAATCTTGTAGTCTGTTCTAGTCAGAGGTCACATCTGTTGACAATATATTTAAACTCATAAATCTTAACAGTAATTCTCAGCGTTTGGGTTTTTTTTCGATAAGAATTTTTTTACGAAATTAGCACATCATCTTTTTTTGTGTTTCTTTATTTTTCAAAGTTGAGTTGAAATACCCAACTAATAGCACAAATGTTCAAGGTAAATGCATTTATTTTTTGATATAGATGTGAATTAGACATTTCATTCGTTGGTCCTTGTAAAAAAGCTTTCTTGGGATGATTTGTTTAATCATTGCTAATGATGGGCGGGAATAATAATGCTGCATGATTTTTTTAAATAAAACATTTTTATACAAAATAAGAAACCTAATCATCAAGAGTTAAGAGAAGTACGAGTAAAACTCGTTTAAAACTCATCCTTAAGAAATTAAGATGGATATGATAACTTCAAATTCGGGATAAAATTATCTTCAAGTTTTTCAAACAATATTTTTTAAATAAAAATTTTTGCTTTGTAAAAATGCCAAAAATCATCTTCTTTTTCTATTGTACATAAAGGTAGATATAGTATGAATCTTCAATATTGTCGAGCAGATAAAAAATTTGTTCTAGTAACTTGTAGGCAATTGTACCTTATGATGTTTTAAGTATACAAATCTTATAAACCGTTCTCTTTATTAAGAGAAAAATGTTTCCCACGCTGCTTAGAAAATAAATACAATTTTTGTTAAGCCTCCTTCATAATCATTATATTTTTGTTTAAAGAAGGATTTCCTGTAGAACAGTGTGATTAAAATATATACAGTTTAAGAAATAAGAAAACAATTTCATATTAACCGGACGAAAAATTCATAGTTTTAATAGAAAAGGAATAAAGATCAACAGTCATTTTTATATTTATCTCCAGATTGTGTAAAGAACGTTTGCTTGTTCGTTAAATTATTAGACGATATATTCCTGTTTGCGGTTTTGGAAAAACATGAATTTGGTATTATCACTTTAACCGGAGTAAGATTGAAAAGTTAAAACCATTAATAATTGATGAATCATTTCTTCTCAATTGCTGATTATTTGCCTCTGAAATACTGTAATGTTTGCTCCTTACTTTGTGGGAGGACATATGCAAAAGTAAGGATAATAAATAAAAAAAAATATCAACACTTTTGAAAGAACAAGGTTGTAATTTGAAATTAAAACATGTATATTTTGAGACATGTCATAGTGTCTACAAGCATAATGTCTATGGACATTATGAAGCACTCAAAAGTAATATAATATCCATGGACGTTATGTCAATTTATAAAACGTCGCAATGACCGTAAACATTTTAGTGTTGACATAGTGTCACTTATGAAAGATAAAACAACAGCGGCTGCACTTACCAAAGATTTCATGAAAAGCCGGCATTCGCTGGTAGTAAAAATTTAAATTTCTATTTTCGATTGCCATCATTTTCATAGCAATACATTTAAATATATTAATCTAAGATTATATATGATCAACCTCAATTCGACGCCGTGCTCAGGAACTTGGTCTTCAAGGAACAATTGTGGTCACAATTTTGCACAAGGATTTGTTTGCCTTTGTTTCCATTTAAGATTTAGTTAACACACGAGCTTCTTATACAAGACCATTTACGTCGCCGTACATATGCCAATAGGATGTAACAGCTCGTCCATCCCGATTTTCATGAAAAGATCATCATAAGTCACAAAGCACATTTGAATTTGGATGGATATGTGAATAAACGGAATAGTCGGTTCTGGGCAATAGAAAACCCTAAAGTTTTTTATCAGTCACCTTTGCATCCATTAAACGTCGTAGTCTGGTATGTAATTTGGTCAGAAGGAATCATTGTGCTGTAAATAGGAAGCGGTATCGTGGTATGATTGAAAACTTTTTAACCCCACAACTGCATGCTTTGGGCGTGGTTTACATGTGGTAACAACAAGACGGTGCTACATCGCATACAGCCAGGATTATAATGGGAACAAAGTAGTACACCTTTCCGGAGGACACACTCCACAAGTGTCAAATCAAGCTAATTAATGATGTATTGATATATTTAATTATATTACTTTTTATATGTTTTATACGTTTATTTTAATTTATGTGCATCGTTATTTTATATTTGCGTTGATTATTAGTAGGAAGAAAACAATTGTAAATTAAAAACTTTTAAAAATAAAAAAAGATTTCATATTCTACCCAGTGAACATTTAATCTATAAATTCTTAAGATTCCCTATACATTTGAAATATCAACTATTTCGATAACTAAATATATGAGCTCATATATTAAATTTTTTATATTTTGTTTTACTTATTCTTTTATTAGGTTTATATATTTTTGTCGTTAAAAAGTCAGCCGCACTTTCATGGTTTAATTTTAAACACAAAATACACTTAGATATGTTCTCATATTTTATAGTTTTCTATAAAATACTATTCAGATTTAAGTACTTAAGGACAAACGGTTCCACATCATTGATTTTTTTTAATGTGACAACTTTTACATTAAGAGGCCATGCAACCCTTATTTCCACAAGTAAGAAATAACTACAACAACATAATTCTTAAGAAATTAGTGACAGTTTTTTTGAAAATAGATTGTTGTATGTATGATCAGGGTGGCAAACTTTATTGAGTTTTGTAACGGAAATCAATATTTTATTGTTTGTTAACATTAATGTTTCCCTTATAAAAGTATTTTAATAGAAAATATTTGTAACAAATGTCATACTTTTTGCTCAACATCCTTCTCACACTTTTAATGGGACAGCAAAGTCAATTACGTAGTGTTTGGGGAAAACTCTTTAAGAAATCATAAAGCATATAAATTTCATTATGTGTAATATTTAACGTAATTTGCAGATATGAATGTTAAAGAATTAAGTGATTTTATTATTGGAAGTATTAAGTGTCTTCATTTAAAGTAACAAGAGTCATTCTGTTTAAGGAAAGAAATCTCTTAATTTAACTTAAAAGTATGTTTTTAACTTTTCGTGAATTATTTACTATAAATTGTTTTTAAGGTTATGGTATTTCCTCCTCGATAAACTTTGGTTTGATGATCGTCTGAGTGGCTTTTTTTGCAGCCGTTTGGTACATTAGGTCAGAAAGGTCGTCATATTAAATCACTACTAGTTTAAGCAGATGTGCTCCCATGTTAGCTTTACTGTGTTCAAAGCAATGTCTGAGAAGTACTAAGTGAATGCGTACGATATCACTTCTTTTCCTTGTGAAAAAGTACTAGGCTTATGAAGTTGCAGTTACAATAAATTTCTGCTTGTCCTTAGCACTTAGATCATTTAACATCTGAAGTACTTCTTTTACTGAGGTCATAGTCGTAGCATAGTGTCCACTGTGTTATTTAAAAGATATCTATTTCACATTTAACTAAAAAATACCTCATCTTTTCAAAGGATATTTTGTCGAAGTTTTTTTTCTTTGTACCTAGAAAAAACTTTCCTTTTAAAATAACCAAAGTAATTAAAAATAACTTAATTTCTTAATAAACTTAGAAATAAACCAGCGAGAGTGCTATATTGACTATGGCGAGTCTTATGTACTCTTCACTACATATGTAAATACAATTTAGTGAAGTAACTCCAATCTAAAAAACAAAAATTGGGAGATAGAGAATTAAAAAATAAGAAAAAAATATATAAATGCTATATATAATTTTACATAATAATGTCATCGGCTCTTATTGCGTTAAGTATTTTAAGTATTTCATTCAAGATCTCTTCAAAATCTTTTAAGCGTTACCCATACTGATTTCTTAAAAAATATTGTGGTCAATCGTACTTTTCTAGGAAAAGTTCAGGGGCCCATAACTCGGAAAATATGGTTGAGCGCCAATTTTTCACTTCTATTGATTGAAGTTAATTAATTATTGCAAATGATATGGGGTCGGAAATGGATATTATAGAAATTACGAACGGAAGATAAACTATATGTACCCTTTTTCCATTTTTGTAGTGAAGGGTATAAAAATATATAAACGTAAGCCTGACAACAAATTTTTATATTGTTGCATTTTAAAACAGTTAAATAATGCATTAAAATATGTATTTTAACATAAAGTAGAAGATTTAGAGCTTTTCTATTATCATTACCATGTCGGGCTCGTTAGCATGAATAATAATAAAAAACCTAAAAAAATTCAAAATATTTTTTCCTTTACAACATGAATACCCTTCTTATTTTATAGGTTTTTTCACCCCAAAACTAAATTTTTTATGGTATGAAACCATCAACACTTGAATGAAAATTAAATCTTTTACAGACATAATCGAATAAATAAATTTAAAAGAAGGAAAAAAGAAAAAAAATAAACGACTGTGAAATCAAAGTCAAAAAGCTAAAATTTGCAACAGGCATCGAAATTTCAAAATCATTTAACTAAGGGGTTGTGTTCATGCGATGAAATATACTACAAAAAGGGGAAGAACACTATGGAAAAAACCTTTAACATATATTATTAAATAAAACTCTGAGAACATATTTACGCATATTTATATACGTATCAGACCTGAAGATTTATTATGTGTTTTTTGAAGAATTGGTATGTTTCACTTTAAGTAAGTCTTTATCTCTTTATTGTAAAATATTTTTATACTTATGTATGTATAAGATTAATTTCATATTAATTTCGCAAACAATAGTAACATGTTTTATTCACCAGCTATTGATACTAAGCAGCAATTCTGATCGGACAGCAACCGGTTTAAAATGTTAGAGTAAGATATGTTTAATGAATTTTGAATGTTTTTCTATTTCTGTCAGTTTTGCAAGTTCTAATATAATAATAGTTCACTTTTTTGCAGCTACACTTTAAACTTGGAGTTTATCAGAGCATTGCGACTAAACTTTTCTTTTAAAACCTAGCAGTGCCTCGGACTTGGTCTGCATGTAATTTCCAATTTTCTTAAAACTTAAATTTAGAGAAATGTATTGTATAATATAATAATTGTTAAAAATTTTCCATTTATAAAAATTAAATGTGCAGACAACTGTTTTAGTACCATTATACCAGAAAAATAGTGTGCCTTCACAATTGTATCTCTATTTTCTCTACGAAATTACTTACTTTTAGGAAAAAAGAGTATTCCACATTGAGTTAAGGTTCTAAAGGACCTCCTCACAAAAATTTTGTTCAAACAACTAGTATTTTTTACGTAAAACGAGAGTATTTTTAAGCATACAAAATATTTAAATTAAAAAACGCAGGCATGGGGACGTATTTTTAGCTTGAATGAAGACAGCCTGACACTGCTAAGTGTGGTTCTGCATTCTTATGAAATTTTTACATCAGAAGGATATGTATTATTTCCTTGAGCTATCAAATTGTTTAGCTCTTAACCGCGTTTGGGTATGCAGAAGATTTAAGTGTCAATTCTAGAAAAGGAATTTGTTCGCACCGAAGTTAGAAAATTTAATCTAAATGAAGCTTCTACTTATTTTTTGGAGTTGATGGTGTTAAAAACATTTTTTTAAAACCTTAACGATGAAAATAGGCAAATTCAATAAAAAAAATGTTATTTAAATTTTCATTAATTTTTTTGTGAAAAATTTTTCTTTAAGATAATCTTTGTTTATTTAAATTAACTCTTGAAATTAATTAAATTTACATTCTAAAAGGAAGTTAAAGGGAATAATTTATGTGACACCAGTTATAACAAATAACAAATTACCAATAACATATATAAACTAAGTTTACGACAAACCCTATGGTATGATAGTAGGGGTTTTTAATTGCAGTCGGTTGATAATTGTTTTAAAACACAAACTTTTTTGCTAGCAATAGCGTTAAACTAAAATCCAAACGCTTTCCATTCCATTTATTACATTTTCATCAATTTTCGTTTTCTTTTTTAAACATTTACTTAATTTAACATCCGCCCTTAAAATTCACATTTTCATGTTTTTAAGTTTGAAGAAATTATTCAGTAATCCTTTGCTTCCTCTAAAACTCATTTTGCCTTTTTAAATATAAGAATATTTATGATATTTTAAGAGCAAGAGTTTGCTGCATTAACAAAAAATGCTGCGGTTCGAGTAAGTTTTCAATTCATGGCATTATTTAAACATGTTTAAAAAATGCAGGAATATTATATTCACATATTGAAATTGCTGCCTTAAAGTGTATACAAAATTTCTTTATTCATAAAAATATTAATTGCTACAGGTTTTTTTCAACAAGATTTTTTCAAAATATATTTTCTCTTGCGCTCATACTGAAATACGATGATTTACTCGCACACACATCAGCTACTGGGATTACAAGAAACGGGAAATGAAATAAATTGCAGATACTTGCAGCATATTTGTGATAATTAATAATTTTATTGCCATAATTTGTCTGCAATAATTTGTACATGATTTTTATTATTACAATATGGTTTTTCTCTCGAATTTCTTAAAAAATACGAAATATTTTATTTACATATGCATCTCAAAATGAAAGGAAAACTTAATATCTGCATTAAAAAAGGGTAATATGAAGTGTTCCTTTTATTCTTTTTTTCCAAAAGCCGAAAGATGTGTAAAATTTTTTACTTTCTTATATTAAGGGATATTAAGCTTTATAATATGTATTTATATTTCAAATATTTTTGCTTAATATTTTACAGCATGCAATTAAGGAATAAAACATAAAAAAACAAGACAAAAAGTGATCTCTACGGAATCATTTGCACCTAATTCTTACTTCATCAAAAGCAAACAACCACTCTCTGTCGTGAGTAAATAATGCCATCAACTAAGTCATAAATATTTCTCCGAACTCGTGTAGTTAAATGGTTTAAGGGGACCTTAGACTTTATACGTCTTATTTGCAAGGATGCATTTAGCACTAGTCTTGAAGCATTGTTCTTTATTGCGTCTGCTAGATTTATATTAGAAAAGTTGTTAATATTAAGGAATGATTTTTAATGTTCATAATCAACTCTGCCTTGTAAATGGAAACGAATAATAGTGAAGAAGTATGTAGCGATCCAGAAAATGTAAAACATCCTGCTATTACTGTCCTTTTTGAATGTCATTGAACTTACTTGAGGTTCATGTGAGTCTCACAATGTATCTTTATTCTATATCAACGAAGTTATACAAATCCTGTATAACAAGTTGTACCATTTCAATCGTTCCTTCGCATCCTGATAACAGCAAAAAAATCGATGTATGAGGCTGAGCAACACATCCTAGTCTGGGCCATACTCACTTCATTACTAATATGTTGTCTTAAAAAATAATTTATTTGCCTGAAAATTTATCCTGCTCCCTACGCATGATCATATTTTAACAAGTCTTTATTTATTTAATGCACATTCACACCAAATATAAGCGCTGACATATATTCCCAAAATTTTTAAAAAATAAAGTGGTCAAAATGAACACAAAATTATTGCATGCTCCATATGTACATATGTGCTGCTACTGGTTTTATTCCTGTTAATATTGTTCAAGCGTGTTGCTCCTTTTTCATAAGAATTTGTAAGGGCATTTGAATACCAATACACAGATGCTTTTAAATACACACAGCAGTTGCTAGTTATCCTTGGAGCCAAATAATTTTTTGCATTGTTTGCTGTTGTTGACTTAATTCTCGTTGTGCCCTTACTCTATATAAACAACATATTTTCCATATCCATATGTTTTTAATAACAAAAACACAGCAGTAACGACAATATTTTTGACAACATAATCATAATATAAATTAATGAACCATGTAGTATGAAAAACTAAAAATAAATTGCAAATATACAATATAAAATTTGTTTGCATCTAGTTTAATTAAAGGACATCATGCTGTATGCCAAAGCTTTATTTAGTAGTGGTAGGTCAGGTTAAATAAACTAAAAACAGTACTTCAGCTAAAGCCTACATTTATCAAAATAAAAGCTAATTAAATTTTTACATAAATTTAAATTTTTACGAGGGCTGCTCTATATATTTCTGGCCTAATAGTGAAAATGCGAATATTTATAATCAAAAATGATTTTATTGTTATTCAAAGTATTCTCCAGCATGATTTATACACTTTTACATGCGCTCAAACCAGTTGTCGAAGCACTTTTTCCACTCCGATTGAGACACCTCTACAACATGGTTTTTGAACAGTTCAACAGCTTCTTCTGGCGACGAAAATCGTTGACCACGCATTTTTTTCTTGATGTGCGGAAACACAAAGAAGTCATTAGGTGCCAAGTCAGGGCTGTACGGCGGATGATCTATTAATTCGACGTTTTGGCCGGTCAAAAACGCTCTGGTTTAAGCTGATTTCTTGTTGGTTTTTGGAATTTCTCCGATGACTTCAGGCAAACAAATTGTAGCGTACCACTCAGAAGTGACCGTCCTACGTTGCTCAAGCGGAACAGTAGCCACATGACCAGTTTTGCCGAAGAAACAGGCGACCATTTGCTTCGAAGTGCTTCTTCCACGAACAACTTTCGTTGGATTTTGCTCGTCTTTGAAGACCCACACGGTCGATTGTTGTTTCGTTTTGGGCTCATACGCATAGATCCATGATTCGTCCCCTGTGACGATCTTATAAACATCTTTTGAAGCACCGCAATCGTATTTTTGCAACATTTCTTTGCACCAATCGACACGAGCCTTTTTTTGAGCGACTTTCAAATTGTGCGGGATCCAACGAGAACAAACCTTTTTTACGGCCAGGTGTTCATGCAGTATCGAATGTATGCTGGTGGAAGAAATGTCCAAGGATGTCTCTATCTCTCGGTATGTCGCATGTCGATCTTGCATTATGAGTTCACGCACGGCATCAATGTTCTCTGGCACAACATCCGTTTTTGGACGACCTTCACGGAATTCGTCTTTGAGCGAGCTTCGGCCACGATTAAATTCATTATACCAATTTTTCACAGTGCTATAGGATGGTGCTTCATCGCCATACAAAGATTTAAGTTCATCAATGCACTCTTGTCGTGATAATCCACGTCGAAAGTTGTGAAAAATGATGGCACGAAAATGTTCACGAGTTAATTCCATTTTTTTCTATATTAATTTTTTCAAGTTACTGTTAAGAACACAAATAATGGTCGTACGTCAAAACCTTTTGAGTACGATTATGCTTAGAAATGACAAACTTTCCAATGGAAATGTCAGATTGCACTTGGCAGCACTCAGTGTTGGCAGGCCAGAAATATATATAGCAGCCCTCGTATCATTCGCTGGTTAATGCAGAAAATGCAATAGAAACTTGACAATTAAAAAAAATTGTAAACCACTGCACCGTGGTTTGAAAGCGATTTGCTTTGGACAAAAAGCGGTTTATCATGAACCACTGAAGATATCTCAATGAAATTCAAAACAGTCAAAGGTGCAGTTTTTCTAAGAGATGCTGCGAACGGTCAGCCCCCTAAGATAAAGCGGAGCTTCTGGGTTGAACCCCAAAATTGGGTATCTGGGGCATATAATTTTTAGAAATGTCAAAAAAAGTTTATCTTTTACACCTCTGTTCATCCTCGGTAAAATTTCATTAAGATATTTTCAGTGGTTCATGAGATGCCGAATTAATTAAAAATATATCAGATTCAAACCACTGTATAGTGTAATATACAGTCATAATTCAAAATTCATTTTTGCCAGGCGAAATGCATAAAACAAAATTTTAATTGCTTCAAATACGGTGCTAGTTATTTAGTTCCAACTGTATGTTAACATATTTAATGTTAATCAACATATACACCGATAAACATGTACATAATTTTACATATAGGTCCATATATGGAAGTAATTTTCTGTTAATATTTGACTTATAGTGTGTAATTTGTAAAGTAAATTTCTTACTGGTCTTCTTTTTCTTCATATGAGGAGTACAACTATTTCTACTTGCATATTAGTACACATTTTTTTGTGTAAATATTAAATATTAAAAAACAGGAAATAATAAATGTTCAATGTATGTTTATGATGTTCAATGTATGTATGTTTATGTTTGAAGTACATTCTGTGTACTTAATAACTGAGGCCGTTTTATTGCACGATGTTTTTGAATGTTTATTTTATGCATTTATTTTTATTATTATAAATTATTATTTTATTTAAATGCAATTAATTTTATTTTTAGTGGTTGCTCCCGAAGGCATTACTAATATTAAATACCAGAAATATAATTGTTACAATGTTGGTGCTGAAGAAAATTTTTATGTTAAAAGGGTATGGGATTTCTTTTTATTTCTGAAGAATCTCTATAGAGAAGTAACCAAAAAAATTAGCGATTAAAAAGTGACGAATTTAAATTTGTTTCGACTATCTTATGTAAACCTCAGGATTACGATAAAAGAAAACAAGTAAGAGCGCTTCACTAAAGGAATTTTTTATTTATTATTATTATTATTTTTTTTTTTGCCAAGTGTTAGTGTAAATAAACATGTTGGTTATATTTTAATCGTTTGATAAATTTCCTAATTTTTGTTTATCTAGAGTTTTTTTTTGCAGAATTTTCGATTTTTAATAAAATTTTATAATTTAATAATTTTTAGCAAAATGTTGGTGAAATGTTGGTGAAAGTATAATTTTTTGGTGAAATTTTGATGGTGTAGTGATTTTCCAATTACCTCGTAATTAATAGCATTTTATCTTTATTGAGAGAATGGTGGTCACGAATTTTCTGTAGCTTATCTGAGGACGTCCTACGGAGCGACGAACAAAGTCGACACTTTCGAAATAAGAAACAAGAATATATATATTTTGTAAAAACAGGAATGAATATTGTAGGAATTACAAACGAAATGACAACCTTATGGATATATACCCTTTCCACCTGTGGTTCAGGCTATAAAAACGAAATTATATAATGCTTCCAAAATTGCAGTACATTTTTAGCTAATACTGCAATTCAATTATGTGCATTATGTCTGTAATAAATAACGGAAAGTTTTTACTTGTAATGTAAAAAAAATTTTAAAAAATTTACTGATTACTGATTTAGTATCAGCAAAAACTTATTTTTTCTCAAAATTTTCTGGTACCAAATGCCAAATTTATAATTTTACAATATTAGTAGCGTATATATGTTAGATTAAGACAAAAGTCATAAAATTCTGTAACAATAACGGTAAACATGAACGATTTTTATAAAAATAACACATTAAAAAAATAAATTCTTATTAATCTAGAATTTAAAAAAGCGAACTTAAGTTTAATTTCAAAGTATTCATTTGATGACATTACGGTGCATTAAAAAGTTTTGTTTAGAAAAGAAGTAAAAAAATAATGAGCAAATCACTTAGGCAATAAATTATTTTATTAGAAAAAAATCGTTTTATTTTACTGATGTGTAAAGTTCACAAAATTTAATATGAGAAGAATTTGTATTAGAATTTTTCCAAGTCCTTGTTGGTGGATTTTATAAATGAAATAGTAAATTCTTTAATTTATTCAGATTGGCCTTAAAAATTTTCTTTTAGGCACATAAATTTTTCCCCCCAATAAAAAAAAAAAAAACAAATCAGTCAAAAGTATCCTATAACAAGACATTGTGACATTATACAATCAATATATCAACAATTTGTTTACACACTCCCTATCTCTAACATAAAATATACACATATGGCATGTGCATGAATCTAAACCAAAAAGCCGAAGAAGCAACCAGAAAACAAAATAAAACAAAAAAGTACGGCAGAAGCGGAAATGGAAGCAAGATCATCAGCAACCATCATCACAGTACACGTTATAAAAAAAAAAACATGTTTGTGTGAAAAAAATATATATTGAAAAATAACAAGTCATTGCAAGTGAAGGCGTGTTTGACTTTTTGTTTCATTTGCATTCCACTTTTGAGTAGCTTCACTCTTTTCTACCACAAAGAATAATAGCGACAAGCAAACATACATCTCTAAATGTCTAAACAAACAAATTGAATAAAAAAAAAAACAAATAAGAGTGCTATATAATCAGCTATGCCGAATCTTATATTCCCTTTAGCATCTATGTAAATCTAGTTTAGTAAAGTAACTCCAATCAAAAAAGCAAATATTGGGGTGACAAAAAATTAAAAAATAAAAAAAATTTTGGCACCGCATATACACGCATATATAATTTGATATAAAAAGGCATCGGCTCTTAATGCAAATATTGTGGTGACAAAGAATTAATAAATAAAAAAAACTTTGGTACTGCATATATATAGTTTTTCATTAAAATGACGGCGGCTATTAATAGGTTAAGCATTTTTTACAAATTTTAGTATTTCCTTAAAGATCTCATCAAAAGCTTTAAAATAATACCCATATTGAAATTTTAAAAAATTTAAAAATTTCAGAGCCCCGAAACTCGAAGAATATGGGCAAGCGATCTTTTATTATTTTTTAATTCTCTATCGCCCCATGTGTTTATTTTTTTGATTGGAGTTACTTTATTGTTACAAATGACATGAACAAATTAGAGGTAAGCGTAATATTTTACCTGCTGCCTCGAAGGACACGAAACGATCATGCTGATTTCCAATAGGGTCTCTTTCGACACTATATCTGATCGATTAACATTTTCATTTTTTTAATCAAGTTTGCCTCGACTTCGCTTTGTATAAGAAGTCAGACTAATACGGCATTTACGCTAGCATGAAATTTTTTTTTGTTTGTGAAGCAGGGGATGTAACTGTTGCTAATGTTTAGTTTTAGATATCGCATAACGCATAACTTTAAATAGAAAATTAAGAAAAAAATTGCATAGTGTAAATCTGGACTATATCTACTTTATGGGGTCAGAAATGGATAATGTAGAAATTACACAACGACTGACAAACTTATAACTATATACCCTTTTTTCACTTTTTGCGATAAAGGAAATAAAATCATACAAGGGGTTTATTGATTTATTATTATATTGAAACTAGTAGCGCTAAATTCGGCTATGCCAAATCTCCTACACAATTCACTATATATGTATAATATATATAACTTTTTTTTCAAAATTGTAAGTTTTGTTTAGGGTTGTTGTAACAAGGAAAGTGGAAAATGGATAAATTAAAGGCAAGCGTGCTGTTCTGCCTGGTACCTCGAAGGACAAGAAACCGATCTAGCTAATTTTATATAGCAAAATTTTCGAAACTGTGTCTGATCGTTTGGCGTCTTTAAATTTTGTCTAGCTTATCCAGTGCCTTCGCAAAGTTGATTTCAACATAAACACGAACGGACTTACGGACGTCGCTATGCATAGGAACTCATATTACGTATACTTTATCGGGTCGGAAATAGATATTTTAGAAATTACAAATTGAATGACAAACTTGTATATACCCTTTTCCTTTTTAATCAAGAAAATAAAATTTCAATTAATTGTTAATTTAAATATTTGGTAAAGATTAAATGAAGTAGATAAAATGCAACTTCATTACTACTTGTTACAATTTTGATGTAAAACTAAATATATCTGAAAAAGTTTGGATAAATAAATTTAATCTCATTGTGGAGTTCCTACTAGGGATTGTTTCTGGGTATATTCTATACATACATCATACATCATTGTTCTGCTAAATACTGATTTATTATTTAAATTTCATATACATTGTTAAAGTTGTTGAAAATCTACGATTATAAATTAAAAGGAGTATTATTGTTCCTTCTTTTCTTTATCACAAAATGCAAAAAGAATTTGTGAATTAGAAAAGTACAAATGTGAGTGTCGCACTCATCTTTTTTTTATTGATGGTACTTATTTTAACCCTATGAAGCATTATGTTTACCACATATTATTGATATTGGATTTCTACTCTATATAATACAAGTAAATTAAACGTTTAGCACAGTGGGAACTTTAAAAAAAGATATTTTCAGTTTTAAAATTGTATCTTATCTACACTGCGTTTAAAAAAGCATAATTTTTAAATTTAATAAAGTGCCACATAAATTTTAAAAAAGGCAAACATTTTTTGGATTTCCTGCAATTTTGAAGAAAATTGTTGTACTTGGTAAACTGTGCCTAAAACCGCACTAAATCTAAAACTTTTAGAAAAAATTGATGAAAGAGGACAAGCAGGCTACTAAAAAGGAAACAGTTGTTCATAAACTATAAAAGGTATACTAAATGGGTATAATAGTCCGAAAAATTTCAATAGAAATACATATTTAAATGAACTCAGTGTTTCAAAAACAAATTTTTCTGTTGAGTTAAATTGACCGCTTACATAGCAGAAAAATAAAATATGAGTTTGTTTTAAAAAACGAAGGATACCTGCATTTAGAAATTGAGAAAAAATGCAGAAATATGTGATACAAGGAATATGAAACATGTTTAATATACAGCAAAGTTAAGAGTATACAATGAAAAATTTTGCTCAACATTGTCATAAAATAATAACTTTAGAATATGCTTTATTAGAAAATTTTATTTTATTTCTCATGGTAAAAAATACTCGCGCATACACACCCGCTTTCTTCTTGCTATTAGATCTTATTTTTTTTTAACAAATCTTGGTTACAAAGCATCAAAATAAATCATAATTTAGCTGCAATTGAACTAAACAGATTAATTTTTTAAAGTACAAGATTGTCGCAAATTTACGATTTTGCAAGACTATGTGAATATATTATATATTCAGCCCCTGCCGTCTTACCAGGCTTAAAATTAGTATTTTTCAGTTGGTATTAAAACTACACCAAATTCCATGAAAATCGGAGGGGTTACAAAACATTCGTGGTTGATGTGGCATGTAATGATCTATATCATTACGTACGTGCAGATTTTAGAGGTTCAAGTATCACTAATTTTGATGCGATTATCTGGTGGTATATTAGAAATGACTTGAATTAAGTATGATTACTTTAAGGACATTAAACGTGAAGGCTTTTTAGAGCGTACACTTCAGAAAATCCAACAAGAAATATGACCAATTCTTCACAAGATATAGCAAAAAACTTCCTAAGCGATTGGCGGTGAAAAGCGCCACGTTTCTGTTAAAAAAAAAATGCAAATCAATTCCATCCATTCTAAATTTCACAGTAATGTAGTTTAGACCTTTTGCACGCTGGCGAAACTTTTGTTATTTTCGGCTACTACTCCAAGTTTGCATATCTCATATATGACTGACTAACAAATTAATATTGAAAAATTTATATTATTTGCGGTCAAAATGTTTTAAAATGTTTCCAATGCAGGTAAATAAACTTTAAAGTATTACACAGTCTTATTTCGTCATTGTAGTATTTTTCGTTAAAATTTTCGTACGTTCTTTTCTCTATTTATTCAACATAAATCAATCAAAAAACCTGTATCTGCTTCTTATTTTAAGATAATTTGTTCTTAAAAAAAAGGTATTTTTATAAACAGAGAACATGTAAAGAAATTATTTGGAGATAGATTTTTTCCTTTTTTTTTTTTTGAGATGTTGAAAATGATTTTTTCACTCATTACTTTGTAAAGAAAATGTTTGACTTGATGATGAATTAGTGATAGGTTTTGGATTCGGCTATTATTTACTAAAGAAAACGATTATTTTTGTTTGTAAGAGAAGAGTTGAGTCGTGATTGATTATTTAGCATAATAAACACAAAAGGTATCAATAGTTTCAATCGTAAAAAAATTTTTTAGAAAATAAAAAAATATGAAGTGGAATTTGTATAGAAATTTCTATAATTTCCCGTTGAGAATTATTATTTTAAAGAAAGGGTTCTTTCTTTTGTTTTGATAAACAAAAAACCCCTTATTAAAGAATACAAATTTGGTGTGCGTTACTTTAGAATAGAACATAAGCATCCCACGTTGTAAATCAATAATTTGTTACTTCATGAGTATCACTAGTTTTCTCTTTTTTAATATTCAACGAGGACTTTTTTAGTAGCAAGTCCTTGTTATTCACAGGGGTTGGTTGTTTGTTCTTCTCCCTAATATTTTTTTACTTTTTATTTGTCAACGTTCGATCATTTACTTTAATTAGCAACAGTTTTGATGGTGTTGTAAGCTGCTGTTATTTATGTGTCTCAAATTGGTGATAATGCACGGTGAGTACAGGGTGCTATATTATACATGTTTTTGGAAACGTTAATATAGAACTTCCTAATTATTCTGATCGGCTCGGCTGTAAAATACGACTAGATTACTAAGTAGAGGCTTTTTGAATAAAAATATGAAATCTCCTTAGAATGTAAGAAAACATCATAACTTATAGTTTCGGGGTCATACCAATAAGCTAGTAAATGCCGCAAAAGCTTATTCTCTTTTTTATTTCAAAGAAAATTTTAGACAGAAAATACAAACAGGTCAAAACATAACGATACATTTTTTTCAATTTTTTTTAATATTTTTTGTGAAGGAGTTTCGTAACGTCACCAGCAAAAAATACTTGACAATTTTCCTATTTTGTATTGATAACACTTATTATTTTTACACCCTTTAGGCATGCGTCCATACTAATATTCCTTTGTTTTTTGCTTATCTTCTACTGCATATTGTGTTACACAATAGTATTTATGTATCTCAAGGGCATTAATTTAAAATGTCAAGCACGATTTTTTTTCAACAATAGTTTTTGCAATTATAATGTGCTTCCAATTTTTTATGTTAAAAAAAAAATAAAAAGAATAGTTTGTTGTATATTTTTATGTTCTTAAAACTTGTTTAAAATAAATGTTATTGTTATTTTCGCATTTGTAAAGTGCCTCACGTAGTAGTAGTTTGTCAATATATTTGAAATTGTTTAAAAAAATATGTAATTGTTAGAGTTCCATATCACATAGGTAAAAATGTAAACCTTTTATTATGGTTACAATGTATTTCGCCATGTCACAGTCCTCTGTCTCTGTAAACGTAATATTTACACATTGAAAGTTTTCACCGAAGGTGTTTATTAGGGACTACATCAAAAAATAATAATATTAGCTTGAGAATTATAGGATATCTCAATACCTACCTCTTAACCTATGGTAAGCAGACACATGAAATTAACATCGAGTAAGCAGTACTAAGCAAAGGTGTGCCCATAGAAAAGTTATTTTCATGTATATATGCTCACCTTTTGAATCGCAATAGACAGACTTTTGTGCCCGCTATAATAAGTTTGAAAAATAAATTCAAAACTTTAGGGGTGTCCCCTCGTTTTACAAACGTAAGTTCATCTTTAAATTTTCAACAACAAATATCAAACCTTTTTTTTCTAATTACAACTTACGCTGAGTGGATTTATTTACTTAACATTTTTAATTTTGGATTGTTTGCAAAATTTTCTAGTTTTGAGATTTCTTTGCAGAATGGTGCTATGTAGCGTAGGATATATTTATTGCATTATGGTTTTATTTGTGATAAGTCGCTTAGTAAGCAAAATAAGTAGACAACATCTGTACTGTCCGTTAATTTACCGCATACGGAAAATGTTGCAAAGACTAAGGCCATAGTTAGTCGAACGTAGTGTAACGATCGTTACATAAGCAAATTGATCAAAGTCTTATAAAAATGCAGACAATCTGCAAGAAACAGATATACATTTGTGCGTTAGATTGTCAAATAAAGTCAAAAGCGATCAAGAGTGTCACAACCAATTACAAATATTTTTTTGGTACAATCCGTTAAGGCAACGTCCGGCTAACTTGATCCTAAGACGCTGTGAACATCTTTAAGCTCTACGTAGTTAGCTCTGTATTAGTCTGTTTTGTAAAATTTGTTTCCATACTTAATTATTGCAAAATGGTTTATTAAAATTCTCAAAATATTTTTTCAAGAGTCCTTGTGTTGCGCAACTCTTACTACGTGGTCTGAACGGAATAGCTGATCTTTGGAATGAGCTCGAAGACTTTATTACCTGTCATCATTAAACATTTTATTTACATAGAAAATTATGTTAATATATCAGTATAAAATTTTGGAAACAAAGTAAAACAACCAACAAGTAAGACTACCTGAACGATTTTACTAGTCCCCATGAACCATTTCTTTTTTGCAACAGAGGTATTTTGTCTGTTCAATTGTCTTTTGTCTCCTCATTCTTAGCAAAAGTGAATGTAGTCTTGTTCACTCAGACCTTTAATTTCCAACGACAAATTGCTCCGATTTTAAACCCTGCAACCAGAGAGTACACGAATAATGCAGTAATTGTTTTTTTAACTTCAATGTTACCTTAGAACTCACAGTCATGCACCGACAGTGGCAGACTGTGTGCACTCATAATTATTTTCAATCTATTGCAGGTGCACTAAAACTTTATCCTCTTTAATTCAGACCAATAAAGAACTTATTAAACTAAATGTTTGCGCCCTGATATTTAATAAACTATTCAATGAGATTCTAGCATTGAGGTTATTGTATTGCTTTTCACATTCTTAGACTTGCAGCTTTACATTTTAATTCATTTGTTTATTGCAGCTAGTAATGTTAGTTAATGTTATTTTAGTTAAGTTAAACCTTTTGGAAATTAAAATACTGCTCCTTTTTTATTATAACTTTAATAATTTATTCCTAGAGGTACAAATGTTATCTTATTTTCTTTGTTCTTTATTATGAAGTTGTGTCTTTCATTTCGATTTTAACTTTCCAATATATAATTTTAAGTCATATGTAATTTAAAATAATTTCCAATACAAATCTATATTAAAATTTATCAGAAATAATTGAATTTCAATCAATTTTTTATTACATTGCCTGAGGAAGTCAAACTAAATACACACTGGATTACTTTTGCGTAAACAAAACTTTCTTTTGAAAAGGCAGAAACGAAGCCACAATAAAATTCAAATCTGGACAAACTTATGTATGTATGTAAAGTAAATGTATATAATAACTACCAAAAGTGACCAAAGACTATCAAAAAGATAAGCATTTGTAGAGCCACTACTGATGTAAATAAACAGTGGGTTGAAGCACGAATAAAATTTCACTTATTTAAATTAACAAACGAGGTAAATAAGTTTCGAAAATAAGTACGATTTAATGATTCAATTGCATGCAATAAAAGCGATTTTTAAAAGTTATTTTCAAATAAGCTACGTAACTTTTGTTCACTACACTGGCACTCCGCTGAACTATTCTGGCTGTGGAAACGTGTTAAATGTCTACTCCGCCTCTCCTTGATGTGGAACCAAACAGCATTATGAATCAAAAGTTTCAGAGAAAAGGCTCTACTGATTTCATTTTTGGCGTAAGGACTTCCCAATTAGATTAACATCCTAATGATTTTAACAAGTCATGAGATTTTTATAATCAATTATTGAGAATGAATTACATTAATTATTGTAGGTACTAATGATAATCATTAGTACGTATTTTAAGATATTCTTTTTTAACATAAAGAACTAGTTTCATTACTACTTCCTTTTTTGGAAACTAATGTGTTTGTAAGCGAGTAACGAGTACATTTTAAGGTAATGTCTAATTTTTTGCTTCGTAGATTTGTAAAAAAGAAACAAGAATATCCTAAAAATGGAATATGATCACAAATCTTTTTTTGTAACGGAAAGAAATTTATCAATTCTAGTGAATGAGGCTTTTTTGTATTTGTGCCTCCATAACTCAATCATTTCTGAGCCGATGTTGAAAAATTTGCTTAATTTGAAAGGCATTGACTACAGGTTGGTCCCATTTTAATATGATTTCATAATTTCAAAATTAAAGGGTATCCCCATAACACATAAGAGTTTTTTACGTGTATTATAACCCGTAGAGTGTACCTCTTTAAAAATAAAAAAACTGCGTATCACTATAGCTCCAGATAGCAAAAAGAAATACAAAAATAAATCTAAAAATTAAGGTGACGCAAGTTGATCTATATTTTCCTCTCTTCTGAACCGCTATAGACAAAAGCTTGCAAGTTCGACAAAAAAAGGTAACGTTTAAATTTTAAAAATTATAAACTGAAGGGTGCACCAAGAGTTAATTTAATTGTATAAGGCCATACTTTTGAACAGTTATATAGAGGCTATTAAAATTTACAACGAAGCTCTATTGATAACTCTGCTTTAACAGCAAGTATAAAAATGGGATTTGGAAATCAAAGGGTGTCCCAATAGTTAATGTAAGTTGATGAATGGGGTCAAACTTTTGAACCGTTATAGACAGATGCTAAAATTTATATAGGACCTGGAATGGTAAGCCCGCTACAATTTATTATAATTTAACATAAACAATTAAAGGGTATTCCCATAACTGATATAAATTTACCTAACGGGCCTATCTTTTGAACCCTATAAACAAACGCTTAAAACTTGAACAGAATATCGATTGTTATGACCGTTTTAATAACAATTATAAATTTTCAAAATTATAAATTAAAGGGTTGATGTAATTTGGTGTATCTGGCCAATTTTTTTACTGTCATAGAAAGACAGCTAAAGCTTACAAGAGACCTGTAAGTTCGCTAGAACAGCAGGTTTTTAATTTAAATTTAGAAACTAAAGGGTTTTCCCAAAATGTAATTATAGTATAGAAGTATAGCTAAATTAAAGAGCGTTACAATATTTAATGTAATTTTAAGTATATGGCCAGAAGGTTGAATTTACAAACAACCTGTTTGCTAAGTGCACTACAACAAGAAGTATAAAATTTGAATTTGGAAATTAAAGCGTGCCCCTATATTTGCTGTAATTTGATGTATGTTGCCTACTGTTTAACAGTTGTAGACAAACGGTTGAAGTAAACAAGGAGCTGTAGTGGTAAGTATGCTATAAGTATGAAGTTTAAAGATTGAATACAAGAGTGTTCCAATAGTTAATGTTATTTGATGTATGTGGACATACTTTTAAACCGTAATAGACAGTTTTTTTTGAAGTTGGTTTTTCGCAAAAATTATTACAATAAAGTATTAAGAAAATTACTGCCTAGAAAGTAATCTGAAAAGCACATGCACGCAAAATAAGTATGCCCATCCACCAACAACTAAGTCCGCGTTAACGCATCAAGAATTATTGGGAATACCTTCGCTCTATTTTTTTGTTTGGCATAATATAACTGAGACAAAATAAATGTTAAATAAAAAAATTATACTAATAAATAAATAAATATGTAAATAAAATATAAAAAACTAAATTCTTAATAAAAATTATTTGAACTCACGTATATTCATAAGACTCATTTTTCAGTAGTTTTAAAGCTAAACCCTCTTTATTATCTTTAATCAGAATGCAGTAGTTTACCTTCTTGTGTTACAGAATGTTTGCAACATTATCCATTTGTTTGTGTTTGTGTTTGTTTTTTTTGTTTGTTTGAATTACGAGGACCACCTATGAATTTTCTATATTTGCTCTTATTGATGCTTTAGTTGTTGTTATTTTTTAGACATTGATTCAATTGTAGTCTTTTATACATATATATATATCAGTGCTGCTGGTCATTGCCTGTGTTGGACAGAATACTGAGGAGAAGAAAAATAGTCGATTTATAAATAAAAGTCTAAAGAAGTTGTTTTTATACTGCGAAACTATAATGTTTTCCGAGGAAACTATTTCCATGTTTCCCGTCGTATTTGCTGTGTTCTTTTTGTGAACGATATGTTAATCTTCCAAAGATTTCTTTAACAATTACAATGCTTTTCAAACTACAACCAGTTTGTTTCAAAATGTTACTTAAGTTAATTTTCATTGCCATTCACATTTGTTTTAAAATTTCTTTATTAAACCTTTTGCTTTCGACAATTTTGTGTGTTTTCTAATTTTATAAGAGATTTTTTATACTGAATATTAATTAAGAAAACTATAAATCCTTAAAAATTTCATGAAAATTCAACTTACGCGATGTTTTATAGCATTTATGATGCTTTTGACCTTGAAGATGATGACCGAAATGAAAGAAACATTAATTTTTAGCTACAGCATTCGCTGATGAATGCAGAAAAATGCAATATAAACTCAAAAAAATCGAACCACCGTTTATTTAAAATGATTTGTTTTGGACAAAATTCGTTATCTCATGAAATCTTAACAAAATTTCAAGGAGGCAAAGCACAGGTGTTTCTAAGTGAAGCTGTGAACGGTGAGCCCCCTAAGGTATCTGGTGCATATAACTTTCAGATAAAAAAATTTACTTTTTACACCTCTGTTCTGCCTCTGTGAAGTATCATTAAGATAGTTTCTGTGGTTCATGAGATACTGAATTAATTAAAAATATATCATAGTCCGTATTTACACTATGCAATTTTTTGAGGCATTTTTTTCTTAATTTTCTAGTTAAGTTACAGCGTTATGCGATATCTAAAAGTAAACACTAGCAACAGTAACATCCCCTCAAAACTCAAGCAATACCATATTGCTTACTCCTCCTGCTTCACAAACAAACAAAAATTTCATGCTAGTTTCATGAAAAATTGCATAGTGTAAATGCGGTAATATTCAAACCACTGTATAGTGTCATATAGTCATTATTTAAGTGGTAACATAAAAAGTAACACATGTGATTCAAAATTTATTTTTATAATGGATATAATGTGATACATTTTTATGCTTTGATGAAAACCAACAGCGAAATGCATTTAAATTTTTTTTTTTTGAGAAATACCAACAATAAATGCCTCGAATACGGTGCTAGTTGCTTAGCTCCAACTGTATATCAACATATTTAATGTTTTTTAACATATACACAGATAAACATGTACATAATTTTATACATTGGTCCATGTATGGTAGTTGTTTTCTGTTAATATTTGACTTATAGTGTGTAATTTTTAAAGTAAACTTGTTACTGGTTTTCTTTGTCTTCATATAAGGAGTAAAATAATTTACGGAGCCGACAACTTTTTCTGTTTGCATATTAGCACAAATTTTTTTGTTGTGTAAATATTAATTTAATATTATTCAATAACCATACAGAAATAATAAATGTTCAAAGTATGTATGTTTATATTTGAAATGCATTCTGTGTACTTAATAACTGGAGCCGTTTTATTGTAAAATGCTTTTGAATGTTAATTGTAAATGTAACTTTAAGATATTATCTTTTGATATTTTTTAAACATTTATTTGTTTCAATTCTATGTATTTTTAGTGGTTACCCTGAAGATATTATTTATATTAAATATCAGACATTTAATTGATAGAATATTGGTGCTAAAGGAAAGGTGTATTTACAGCCTTATAGCTATTATTTTTTTTTTATTGATATACAATGAACAAATAACAGAATATTCAAATCGCAATGAGAATTTTTTCCCAAAATTTTTCTTTAATTTGTTGTTACTTTAAACACAAACTTTACACGAATATTAAGTTTTAAACTATTTTGATTCGATGTAATAACTAAATGTTTCAGCTATAATTTTATTTGGTGTTATCACCAATGATTTAAACATGATACTTTGGATATAATATATAGAAAAAATTAGACAGAATTTTACATCTACTTAAAGAAGCTTAAGAGTATTTTTAACTGGCACTCTTGCTAAATAAATCAAATAGTCAGATAAGTGTTGCAATGAATACGAGAGATTCAGTAAGGACAGACAGACGGACTTCGCTCAATCAACTTCGCTATGCATAAGAAGTCAGAATATATATACTTTATGGGGTCGGAAAGAGATTATGATATAGTGTATTATAAAAACCGAAAATAACTTCCTTGACCCCGAAAACAGTACGATACCCCAAATTTCCAAAATAATAAAATAATTAAAATAAAAAATCATTATTTGATCAAATAATCAATAATCTTTCCTTGTTAGACTGCGTTCCAGCAACTTGAAATGTGTGTAAAAAAAATCTCGCACTGAACTAAAAAAAAACACTTCAAGGTTTTGTTATGGATAACGTCTACTTTCATTTGCAATTGATCTCATTCTACTCGTATTCCCATTGCGAAAGTTCTATTCTGTATTACTATGTACTTCGGTGCGGGATTTTTTAACTTGGGAATATTTAAAAATATAAATTTGAAAGTGGAAAACATTCAATCTTTGTTGAATAGAATATATTTAATATTTTTTGCATTACTGACAATTTTTCTTCTTCCTAAACTTGAAAATATGTAATGTAAACCACATTATCCTGCCATTTGATTAAATGAAAGTAAATTTTGCATATCCTGCTCAAAAAATTTTAAGTTAAAATGAATTACACAAAAAAAAAAATCTTTTCATTCTTTGTATTTAAAATGTTAAATCTTAAATTGTCAAAAGTAACACATTTAATACTTAATCCGTAGTAACCTTTGCACATTTGTACAAAAACAAAATATAAACAAAACTTAGTAGATAAAATAAAGAATTCATTATTTCAATAATCTGTACTTTAAGTACATTTATGTTTTCTACTTCCCGAAAAGCCCAGCAGGTGCTACTTAAAAAAACCTTCTTAAACAACGTAAAAATTTTTGTAAAAACATTTCATAGAAATACCACTTCCCAGCAAACTTTTCTCTAGCATTTAATATAGAAATTTTCCTAATATAGTTGAAATACACATGAACATGACACGATTAATAATTTTTTTTAAACTTTAATTGTAAGGCATTGATGAATCCAAGTTTAAATTTTTTTTTCAAAATAACTTTTGATATCGAAGTATAAATAACAAGCAGACTTTTGTCTAAAATTCAAAAGACGTTAAGGAAATGGTTTTAACATTTGAACTAAAAAATGGTATTTCGAATGACTGAGTTTCTGTTTGCTGGGTTGAAACGCTATAAACTAAAGACCTACTGTGATTACACATGCATTTTTCTTGATCCTTTGTTTGCACCGAATTATGTGGCATCAAGCTGCGTCAGTCAGTTTGGCTTTTGCAAATGTTGGATTAGAATTGTGAGTGTTTATTTACACTTCATTGCATTTTATATGAGAGAAGAATAAGAAGATGACACAAATAATAATTAAATTTTTGTTTGTTGTTACTTAACTTCTTATTGTTGTGTACATTCATTTACAAGGATGCATGTGTTTTTTTAATATGTTTTTGTATTTATGTTCTATTACAATGTTAACAGCAGGATATAAAACTAATCGCGGTTTATTTCATAATACAGAAAAGAAACAGAGAGGGCTAAAAATGAACTCATTTTAAATCCTTCAAAGTGGAAATCATGTGGAGAAATTATTTTGCTTCTAGAACTCATCATCCTCTTCTACTATTCTCTAATAGATAATAAAGGAAGGAAGTAAACTTGAAATTGTCTTACACATGCTCTGAAGCCAATATTTACTTTTAAATAACACCGATGAGAAGGTTACAGAAAAACGAAAAATATATAACAAGTTGTAAAATAACAAGAGTTATTCGGCTAAGCCGAATTTTATATACCCTTCATCATATAAGTAAATCTAGATTAGTGAAGTAACTCTTTAAAGATATCTTCAAAAGCTTTTAAATGATACGCATTTTAATATCTTAAGAAATATGGAGCACAATCGTACTTTTCAATTAAAATTTTTTCACCTGAAGTTATTTTCTTATTTTTTAGTTCTCTATCGCCCTATATATCCAATAATACAGTATTGGAAAATATAATAGAAACGATGTGCAGTTTTCTTTCTTTTCAGAATATTTCTTGTAAAAAAATTTTATTTGGGGAGTTTATTATTTTTTTATAACAGAACTTATTTATACTCGTATATAAAATATATAAAAGTTCAGCTCAACTGCATTTATGTAGCAAAACATATCACTAATTCATTTTATTGCCCTTCGAAATAATAATAGAAACAACAAGCTTAAAACTAATTAACATAAACTTTTTTTTTTTCAAAACGATAAGTGAAATGTTAAAATTAAATTAAAATTAATATTTAGTAGTTCCACCCTTGTTTTTAAGGACTTCGTTACAACGCCGGTCCATTAAGTCTACCAGCCTGGCACAGACTAATGGGTCTATATTGTACCATTTGGCCTGAACTTTCTCCCACAAATCTGCTTTTTTTTGGCTTATATCCAGCAATTTTCTTTTTCAGAAAGCCCCAAGGGTGCTCAATGGGGTTTAAGTCCGGAGACTGTGACAGCCATTCCAACAGGTGGACATCGTTGTCTTGGAACCATTTCTTTGCCAGCTTAGATGAGTGTTTTTCCTACTTTAAAGGCATTTCTACTACGGCATATGGAAGCATGAGTTTTTTTCAAAATGTTTATGTAGTCGACAGCGTACATCTCATCCTTTATCCAGAATAACGGACGAACGCCTGAAAATGAAAAGCATCCCCAGAGCATTATATTCCCTTCCCCAAGCTTAACAGTCTTTAACGTGTGCTGTGGATCGAAGAGAGTATTTTTAGGGCATCTCAGACCATCAGACTCAAATAAATTAACCTTTGTCTCGTCAGACCATAATACCTTTTTTCCAATTTCAGCGCAATACGTGTTTCCTTGCAAATGATAACATGCAGTTTATGTTGTTTTGACTAAGTTATGGTACTTTCCTTGCACTATATGCCTTCAAACCCACAGATATCAATCTCTTTCGGATTGTTCGTCTGCTGACTTGTGCTTTAAAGGCATTTTTTAGGTCTTCTAAATATAAAAATGGATTTTTTTTGGACTCTCGTATGAGCAATTGGTCAAACTTTTTTGATGTTGCGCGCTTTCGTCTCCATTGTTCCTCCGTAGGTTTAAAATGAACCGCAGAAAACACTTTTTTTTCGAGCACTTCATGAAGTCGGCAGTTTGAAACATGGAACGGCCGTCATTTTTTAATTTTTTTATAATTTCCCTTTACTGAACTGTGAAATTTGCACCACGACCCATCTTGAATGAGATATTAACAATATTTGAAAATATTTACACCAGTTTCAATTTTTTTAAATACCTTTCCCACAAAGTATCAAACACTTTTTAAATAATTATATTTTATTAGTTTGAAGCGGTATTATTAAAATTTTCGAGAGCGTTTCTATTTTTTTCCAACCATAGCACGTGGTCACTGCACTAAACGAATACTAAACTTCAATTTTTTGCGATTATGTACGAAATTACAAAAGTAATGACAAGCTTAGGTATACCCTTTTTCAACTTTTTGTGGTGAAGGATATAAAAATGATTATGTACTCATTTGATTTTGTAACATTTTTTTTTTGCATAAGTTATTAGCGTGAAGAAAAATTAACATAATTTTTAAATTTTTTATATTTTATTTATTTTATATAATATACTTAAATATTTAAATAATCTTAAAACAATAAAAGCCAGTTTGTTTATATACACCGATGAGCCAAGCCAGCTTTTTATAAAAAAAAACAACCGTAAGATATGAAGTTACCCTTAATTAGTGCGGGTATTTGAAGTCGGAGATAATTTAAAGTATGTGTAGGTCTGTGCCACCAAGCCTTTAAACACTTTAAAAATTAAAGGAGCACATTCAATACAAGGCAAAACAACTCAGCCATTTCCATAAAAACTGACTATAAAAACAATTCATGCATGTATGCCTGCAAAGCCATTTGTTTATAGGATTCTCCCTTCATGGTTAAATAAAGAAGTAATTTAAGAAAAAAAAAACAGTTTTCGATTTATTTTAAATTATGTATATATTTTTTTGGACTCCTCAAAATTATTTAAACGCTGGTGCAGATGTAATTGATTTACGAAAAGTAAGTCTTTTATATCCTTAGCTGTTTTATTTCTTTAAATAGAAGTATTCAGAAGAAATGTCAAATTCATTTATAACCATTTCCAAATGTATCAAATGTCTTAATGAATCTATTGAAAAAATCTGAATAATTAGCATTAATGCATTTTAAAAGCTTCATGTTAAAAAACAGCAAATCTGATTTTATAGCATTAAAAAAAGCAAGAAAAATATATCGGTTTTTTGTTTTAAGCCAATCTTATTTAATTTAAGAAAATTGTATTTAAAAAAATCTTAAATATTCAAATACATACATTAGTTATTTAACTAAGCATAAAAAATATTTTTGAACATATTTCTGAATATTATCGTTAACATAACTTACCTGTAAATCATCATCATCTATCAAGGTTTTTTATGATGTTATTTATATTTGAGGATTTTTCTATACAACGTTTTTCTTATTTTTCGATTTTATTTTAAGAGGGGTTTCCTTAAATTCAAATTTCCTTTTTAATTCCCTTTGTCTATTTTAGGGAATTGGGTAATTTCAGTTGTATGTTGTTAAAACCAATGATTTTTCTACTTTTTGTTTTTCAATTTTAGATAAAGTAATAGATTGTTAACAAAAATTATAAATCACATATTGACAACTAACATTGAAATTGCATTTTGTTATTTCAATTAAACTGACAAATGTTATGTGTACGCTAAAATTTTATATTTGTTTTAAGGCGACTGTCTTATTTATTTGTGTATATTTGTACGAGATATTTTGGTTTTTCCTTATTTTTTCTATTTATTTTCCTATTTTATGTCTTGGCAGTTGCGCCGGACAAAGTTGTATTAATCAGAGTCGCTACATAATGGAATTTTAAATTATATTTAAATTTTTTATGCCACGAAAATAAGAAATATTTTGGAGTTATTTCTTTTTTCTTCAATTTCAAATTGTACATAAATCTTCTGACAGAGATTTAGTCAAAGGCTTATAAAGGCTGTTTATGTATTTGACTTGTCGAATTTCACACTCTAAAACTTATATGTTAATAATTTTAAATATAATCGTATAAAAGTTATAAGATCACAAAATTGACTGTTGTGAACACTTACAGGTTATCACACATGTAACTATACACGTACGTTTGATAACAAAAATTGTAAATTGAAAACTGAAAAGTAAGATGTAAAAAACACCTTATGTGAAAGCAACTAGAGCATTGTTCTACAGGATTCTAAAAAGTTTTGCTATATTGATTTTTTAGTCATTTCTCTAAATCGATTCAAATTTAAACAATTTTGTTTTTTGTTTTGTAAACTATTGTGGTATTTATTTGCTAACGAATTTTTTTTTTTTTTTTTTTTTTTTTTTTTAGAAAATAATCCTTCTGAGGGAATCAAGCAGTATTGTAATAATAAATGACTCCAAATAAAGTTCCTATTAAAAAAAATATTTGATATACTTTAGGGGGAAGAGTACTGTCACGGATGTATTCGTTTAATAAAGGGTGTTTAAATTTAAAGGCCGATGCTTATTTTGAATAATACATAAATTATTTAGGAAATTATTGTCATTAATTATGTCAATTAATTAATTAATTTTTAATTTTTTCCCAATCAGGATTTGAACCATCGATCTTTTAAATGTATGAAAATTTACTTATTTTCGGCCTTTTAGTTCATTTATTTTTTAATTTCTAAAAATCTTTTTTAGAAAGAAAATTTATTTTAGTATGCGGACGTTTGCCAACGAAAACAAGAAAAATTAGACGCTAGCAGAATGAAACGCAGCATTTTCTGGACCGCCACATCCTTCATCAGCATTCTTTGCATCTATCTACCTTATGTTATCTACGTCGTAAACATCATCTATTTCACCAACTAATCTTAATGTTAATTTGGTGAGACGAAGTTCACCACACACAACTTAAAGCGTTTTCTTTGTCGTTCTATTTGTAACACGTCTTATACATTTGTTGTTGTTTTTGTGCTAGCCACACATAAACACAAATTTCATTAATTTATAAAATCGATGGTTCAAATCCTGGTTGGTAAAAAATTAAAAAAAAGAAAAAAAAATTATTTTAAACAATGGGATTATTTTTAATTATATTTATTAATTTAAAAAAAAAAAGGTCAAAGCATGTCTCGATGGCCATTTCGTTATCGCTTACTTAACTCTTCAGAAAACTTCTGACAAACATTTTAAATAAACTAAAGATTTTTGTCCAAACAATAAAGCAAAGACAAAAGTCAAAGTTTAAGCAAAAACAACAATAACCAAGTGTAATTCTTTTTTTCTTTCTCTGCTGTATAAGGCAGAATTTTTTTCGGCTCTTTTATACAGTTGAAAGAGGATGAAAAATAAAATATCACAAAACACTACGATAATTTATTTTATGCATGGGCACTTTGCAAATATTAAATTATTTTAAACAACGGGATTTTTTTTATTAAATTTATTAATTTTCAAAAATTCTTTTTTTTTGTGCTATTTTCCCGATTTATTATTTAAATCACCGATATTGATTATTGATCAAAAAAAAAAAAACTTTTTTCTTCAAAACGATAAGTGCAATGTTAAAATTAAATTAAAATTAATATTTGGTAGTTCCACCCTTGTTT
Organism: Gymnosoma rotundatum; assembly: GCA_916610165.2. Taxonomy (NCBI): domain Eukaryota; kingdom Metazoa; phylum Arthropoda; class Insecta; order Diptera; family Tachinidae; genus Gymnosoma; species Gymnosoma rotundatum. The sequence continues at coordinate 118,295,829 of OU744337.1, read as the reverse complement.
TTAAGGACTTCGTTACAACGCCGGCCCATTAAGTCAACCAGCCTGGCACAGACTAATAGGTCTATATTGTACTATTCGGCCTGGATTTTCACCCACAAATCTGATTTATTTTTTGCCTTAAATCCAGCAATTTTCTTTTTCAGAATGCCCCAAAGGTTCTCAATGAGGTTTAAGTCCGCAGACTATGACGGCCATTCCAACAGGTGGACATTGTTGTTTTGGAACCATTTCTTTGCCAGCTTAGATGAGTGTTTTTCCCACTTTAAAGGCATTTCTTCCACTGCGTATGGAAGCATGACTTTCTGCAAAATGTTTATGTAGTCGACAGCGTACATCTCATCCTTTATCCAGAATAACGGACGAACGCCTGAAAATGAAAAGCAACCCCAGAGCATTATATTCCCTCCCCCAAGCTTAACAGTCTTTAACGTGTGCTGTGGATCGAAGAGAGTATTTTTAGGGCATCTCAGACCATCAGACTCAAATAAATTAACCTTTGTCTCGTCAGACCATAATACCTTTTTTCCAATTTCAGCGCAATACGTGTTTCCTTGCAAATGATAACATGCAGTTTATGTTGTTTTGACTAAGGTATGGTACTTTCCTTTCACTATATGCCTTCAAAACCGCAGATATCAATCTTTGTTCGACTGCTGACTGGTGCTTTTAAGGCATTTTTAAGGTTTTCTGAAGATAAAAATAGATTTTTTTTGGACTCTCGTATGAGCAATTGGTCAAACTTGTTTGATGTTGCGCGCTTTCGTCCTCGCTTAGGTTTAAAATGAACCGCAGAAAACACCTTTTTTTGAGCACTTCATAAAGTCGGCAATTTGAAACATGGAAAGGCCGTCAAAGATATGAAGTTACCCTTAATAAGTGCGGGTATTTAAAGTTGGAGATAATTTAAAGTATGTTTAGGTCTATGCCACCAAGCCTTCATACACTCTAAAAATTAAAGGAGGACATTCAATACAAGACAAAAAACTCAGCCATTTCCATAAAAATTGATTATAAAAAAAATTCATGCGTGTATGCCAGCAAAGCCATTTGTGTTTGTGATTCATAGTTAAATAAAGAAGAAACAGTTCGAGAAAAAAAAACAGTTTTCTATTTATTTTAAATTATATGTACATTTTTTTGGGCACCTCAAAATTATTTAAACGCTGGTGCAGATGTAATTCTTCATATAGAAGTATTTAGAAGAAATGCCAAATTCACTTTTAACCATTTCCAAATATATCAAATGTCTTAATGGATCTATTGAAAAAATCGAATAATTAGCATTAATTCGTTTTAAAAGCTTTGTGTTAAAAAACAGCAAATTTTATAGCATTTAAAAAAGCAAGAAAAATATATCTGTTTTTTGTTTTAAGCCAAACTTATTTAATTTAAGAAATTGTATTAAAAAAATCTTAAATATTTAAATACATTAGTTATTTAACTAAGCATAAAATATATTCTTTCACAAATTATAAGCCAATAGATATCCTCCGCTGAATATTTTCGTTAACATAACTTACCTGTTAATCATCATCATCATCATCATCTATCAAGGTTTTTTATGATGTTATTTATGTTAAAAAAATACCCTTAGTATTTTGTATACGACATTTTCTTATTCTTCGATTTTATTTCAAGAAGGGTTTCCTTAAATTAAAATTTCCTTTTCAATTCCCATTGTCTATTTTAGGGAATTTGGTAATTTTAGTAGTATGTTGTTAAAACCAATGATTTTTATACTTTTTGTTTTTTTAATTTTAAATAAAGTAATAGATGGTTAACAAAAAATATAAATCACATATTGACAACTTACCTTGAAATTGCATTTTTTTATTTCAATTAAAATGACAAATGTTATGTGTACGCTAAACTTCAAGTGTTATATTTGTTTTAAGGCAACTGTCTTATTTATTTATGCACATTTGTATGAGATATTTTAGTTTTCCTTATTTTTTTTTTATTTTTTCCTATTTTATGTCTTAGCAGTAGCGTCGGACAACGTTGTATTAATCAGAGTCGCTACATAATGGAATTTTAAATTATATTTAAATATTTTATGCCCCGAAAATAATAAATATTTTGAAATTATTTCTTTTTTCTTCAATTTCAAATTACGAGGGCTGCTATATATATTTCTGGCCTGGCAACACTGAGTGCTGCCAAGTGCAATCTGACATTTCCATTGGAAAGTTTGTCATTTTTAAGCATAATCGTACTCAAAACATTTTGACGTACCACCATTATTTGTGTTGTTTACAGTGACTTGAAAAAATTAATATAAAAAAAAAAAAATGAAATTAACTCGTGAACATTTTCGTGCCGTCATTTTTTACAACTTTCGACGTGGATTATCTCGACAAGAGTGCATTTATGAACTTAAATCTTTGTATGGCGATGAAGCACGATCCTACAGCACTGTGAAAAATTGGTATAATGAATTTAATCGTGGCCGAAGCTCGCTCAAAGACGAATTCCGTGAACGTCGTCCAAAAACGGCTGTTGTGCCAGAGAACATTGATGCCGTGCGTGAACTCATAATGCAAGATCGACATGCGACATACCGAGAGATAGAGACATCCTTGGAAGAGAAGTCGAATCATTGTTCACCATAACAATGCGAGCTCTCACACATCGGCTCAAACCAGAGTGAAGTGTTCAAAAACCATGTTTTAGAGATGTCTCAATCGGAGTGGAAAAAGTGCTTCGAAAACTGGTTTGAGCGCATGCAAAAGTATACATAAATCTTCTGACAGAGAATAAGGCAAAGGCTTATAAAGGCTGTTTATGTATTTGACTTGTCGAATTTCACACTCTAAAACTTATATGTTAATAATTTAAAATATAATCGTATAAAAGTTATAAGATCACAAAATTAACTGTTGTGAACACTTACAGGTTATCACACATGTAACTGTACACGTACGTTTGAAAAAAAATTATAAATTGAAAACTGAAAAGTCAGATGTAAAAAACACCTTATGTGAAAGCAACTAAAGCATTGTTCGACAGGATTCTAAAAAGTTTTGCTATATTGATTGTTTAGTCATTTCTCTTAATCGATTCTAATTTAAACAATTTTGTTTCTTGTTCGGTAACCCATTGCGGTATTTATTTGCCAACGAACTCTTTTTTATTTATTTTTTTTAGAAAATTATCATTTTGAGGTAATCAGGCAGTATTGTAATAATAAATGATTCTAAATAAATTTCCTATTTATAAAATATATCAAAATATTTGAAGATACTGTCACGGAGGTTTCGTTTAATAAAGGGTGATTAAATTTAAAGGGCCGATGTTTATTTTGAATAAATCATAAATTATTTAGGAAATTATTACTTTATATTTTAATAATATTGTTAGGGTTCAATTATGTATGGCCAAATGGCCGCTGCGATCTCAAAGACAAACCTTCCACCCATAGTCGTAATTGCGATAACGCTGAGGCATAATTTGGGTTCTATACCATTAATGTACAGAATTATCTCATCCTTTAGCTCTTGAGTTATTGTTGGCGAACAACTTTTCTTTCAAATAACCCCAAAGAAAGAAGTCCAACGGTGTCAAATCACTTGATCGTAAGATAACACGGCCATTGGATTTGTCCCGCAAAACAGCTATTGTTCCATATGCATACCTTGCGAATTAGATTTTATATAAATGATTTCATTCATTTTAAAAGAAAAAAACATTATGTAGGGTATTCTTTATTCACCATTTCTATTATTTACTCTTTAAACTAATATTTGTGTCTAAACAATATTTGTGCCACTTTTGGCATTTATCCAATTCAAATATTAATTTTATTTTAAGCGTAAATGTCTGCGAATTAATTTGGCTTTTAAAACTTCATGTTTTTCTTTGTAATTTATTTTCAAAATTTTCTAATTGTTAGAGCAAGAATAAAAAATAAATGACATCTTGCAGACAATTTAAGATTTTGCTTTAACAGGCGAATAAAATTGCAGTAATTTTATTTATAAATTTTGTATTAAAAACTCAACACGAATTTAAGCAAAACGAATCGTGGACTATTTTTAAAGAGAATTAAATTGAAAGTCACATACTTTTGGTGTTCTGGTATTTCTAGTTCGTTACTATTAAACTAAGCAACTTAAGTTTTAAGGGTAAATTAATTTTTTTGAGATCGATTTTATTTATAAATTTTTTAATACATGAATAATTTTTAGCGCTTTTCCAGAGTTAATTCGGGATTGGGTATGTAAGTGGACTGTATAATGGCACTAGGGATGAACACCAATTTATGAAAATTTTATAATTTCTCATTAATATGAGAAATTATATTGGGGATTTGTTACACAAGGTGACAAGAAAGTGAGAGACAATAGGACAAGTTAGTCTTGGGTAAACTTCGTGCAATATATGAAAGTGATCTTACCTTGTGTATCACGATATAAATTAAGGTGAAAGCGTTTGATATTTCACGACTATAATCTATTTATTTAATTAACAATTGAGTTGTTCCCTTATGTTTAACATTTGATTTCAAGTACAAACTTAAAAATATTAATTTTATTTCAAATAAGTTTTAGGATACTTGGAATCTGCCTTTAGGTTCAAGGCGGTTTTATTTACCAAAAAACAAGTCTAATCGCTTTGAAGATTAATCTTTAAGTGACTTGTGCCTTTTTTAATCTAGTTCCTTTTTGCTTTTTTTTTGTTTTACATTAATTCATTAACAGAAGTTCGAATGACTGGATTAATTCACAATAAACAATTAATCGTCATTATTATCTGTTGTTCAACACTATAATTTCAAATGTAGTTTTTTAAAAATTCAGTTAATTTTGAAGTATAGATTTTAAAATTCAATTATATATAAAAAGGAGAATTAAAATTACTTTATAATTTTAAGTATGAAATTATGTAATTTTAAGTTTAAATTACGGAATTTTATACATTCCGGCCTCTGGACGGGGAGTTGTTGGCGGGTTAGTTATGTTGATTGCATAGTACCTGTGCTAAGGATCTTATCGCCTCTGATAATATACGTTGATCTGGAACGGAATGTGGTTGATTGACGGTTAAAGGGGTTGGACTGCGACGCTGACGGTTGGAGGTTGTTGACGATGGAGGTGAGTTTTTTTGGTAGCTTGATGACTTGGCTACTGCGGCAGTATCAAGGTGTTTGCATGCACGCGCTGAATTTCTATAGCTTGATTTCCTTTCGCTTAAACGGCTTTTAATGTTCGGATGAAGCAGCGTGTGGTGGTAATTTCCACAGATTCGGCACGTATCCATTGAAGGACAAGCTCGTAGATCGTGACTTTTTGCCAGGCAGTTGACGCAGTAGCGATGTTTGTCGATTATTTTGCCTCTTGTTCGTACATCCATGTTGAGAAAACGCCTACAGAACCGGATTGAATGAAAGTGCTTACAAAGCCTGCACTGATAAATGTCTGGATCGCGGCTCGCCTTGCGGTAACTTTGGTGATAACGTCTTGAGCTGGGGGAAGAAAAGATTAAAATAAAGTTTAGAATAAAAGAAACTTAAAGTTTGGAGTCAGATGGTTAATATTTAAATGAGAGGAATAAATTATAAATGAGTAACTATGAGCCTTAAGTACCACATTCATTCAAAAGTGGCAAATAACATAACTTAACTATCGGTCTTGTTGTTGTCCCAGTGGCGGTTCTTATGTCTGCTACTCGAACATTATTATCGCTTCCGGTATGCGTCCTTTCGATTCTTCCCAGACGCCACTCAGAAGGAGGAACTGAATCATCCATGATCACCACAAGATCACCTGACTTAAGATTTGTACATACATTTTTCCATTTATATCGTTTTTGCAGAGCTTTTAAGTAATCTGCCTTCCATCGAATAGATAACTGGTGATGAAATGCTCTAAGTCTTTCCCAACGATTAAGGAGTCCGATTTTGTCATTATGTGAGTATGGAAAACTCATGATAGGAGCTCCTCTAAGAAAATGTCCAGGAGTGAGAGCTGTTAAATCTGTGGGGTCCGTTGAGATAGCAGAGATGGGACGAGAATTTAATATTCCTTCAATTTGAGCAAGGATTGTAGAGAATTCTTCATAATTGAATTTGTATGAACCGGTGACCCGTTTTAAATGAGTCTTAAAACTTCTAACGGCTGCTTCCCAAAGGCCGCCCATATGAGGGGCATGGGGAGGGATAAATATCCATTCGAGACCATGCATTGCATATTTTTCCGATAAATCAGTGGATGCGCTTTTGATGAAGGAATCGAATTCCCTTTTTAGCTGCCTGCTGGCTCCGACAAAATTTCGACCATTATCGGAATATATCCTGCAAGGGAGTCCCCGTCTACCAACAAAACGCGAGAATGCTGCTCGGAAAGCTGCGGTTGATAAATTCGAGCATACCTCCAAATGAACAGCTTTCGTGCTAAAGCATACGAAAACGCTAACATAGCCCTTTATTGTTGCCGATTTTCTGAGAGGTGAACTTTTAAGTTCAAAAGGGCCAGCGAAATCTATCCCAGTATTTTGAAAGGGTATTGTTAAAGAGCATCGCTCCGGAGGTAGGGGTGCCATAATTTGAGAACATGGCCGTTTCCTATATATAATACAGATTTTACAATGATGTATGATTTTTTTTATATGAGACTTTAATCGGGAAATGTGGAATTCTGTTTGTACCATTCTGCACATCAGATTACACTCTGCATGAGCAAGAAATTCGTGTAAGTATTTTAAGTATAGTTGACAAAACTTTGAAGTTCCTGGTAATATTATTGGGTAGCATTCGTTATATGGGAGTGATGCATTCGAAAGGCGACCGTTTACTCTTAATATGCCATTTGAGTCTAAAAATGGATTAAGTGGTTTTAACGAACTTTTGTTAGATATTGGCAGAGAATTTGAGATGTCTTTAATTTCTGCCGGGAAATGATATCTTTGAGTCAACGCTATTAATCGAATTTTTATGAACTTAATTTCTTTGTAGGTAAGATGTATCTGAGGATATTGAAATTGTGTTCTATATCTAATAAGGCTGTTATGAAAAAATCGAAAAATGTAAGATAAAACTCTGAGTGCTCTGTTATACGAGGAAAACTTTTCCAGAACGTCACTATCTTGGACGGAGGTATGTAGGCATTTTATTTTCGTTTCCATCTTTGTATTATGTATGGAGTTCTCTTTTGGCCATTCTGAATGTTGCTTTGTTAGCCAGGATGGTCCGTGCCACCATAAGAGGTTGCCTGCGAGTTCCTCAGGTCTGCAACCACGAGTGCCAAGATCTGCTGGGTTATCGTGAGTCCGAACATGATTCCAGTTTGCTTTGGGTAATAGGTCATAGATTTGTGCTGTTCGATTTGAAACGTACGTTTCCCAAGTCCATGGAGGTTTTGATAGCCACCCGATTACAATCAATGAATCTGTCCACAAAAATGCTTCGCATAGAGGTAATTTTAGGGAATGTGTTACATGTTTAACCAACTTAGCTAATAATAACGCACCACAGAGTTCTAGTCTGGGAAGGGAGATCGGTTGTAGTGGAGCTACCTTGCTTTTAGCGACTATTAAATTACTAACTACTACCTGTGAGGGATATTGACATCGCAAGTAAACTGTTGCACAGTATGCTCCTTTAGACGCATCTGCAAATCCATGAACTTGAATAATGTTGTTGGGACTGTACTGCATCCATCTTGGTATGCTTATCTTATCAATGTTCGAGAGATCTGTAACGATTTTATTCCACTTATCTAGTATTTCAGAGCTGACAATATCATCCCACTGAAGACCTTCTAGCCACAATTGTTGCATTAGTAACTTAGCTCTTATAACAATTGGTGTTATCCAACCTGCGGGATCGAAAATTGACGCTATACCGGACAGTATGTTTCGCTTAGTGATTTTTTCAGATTGATGTATTATTGAGAAAGAGTAAGTGAATTCATCAGTGAGTGCATTCCATATAATGCCTAAGGTTTTTGTGGAGCTAGTTTCTTGAAATTGTAGCAGATCTGAGTCGTAAAGATCTTCGCTTAAGATATTAGTAAGTAACCTCCTATCATTTGCGGTGATCTTTTTTAACGTAAACCCAGCGGTTTTTAGGGTTTTTTGAATCTGAGTCTGGCATTCTTTTGCCTCTTCGATTGTATGACCGCCTGACAAAATATCGTCAACATATGTTTCGTGACGCAATATTTGAGCAGCTTTAGGAAACATGTCTTTAGAGTCATCTGCCAGCTGGTGAAGAGTACGAATCGCAAGAAATGGTGCGCAGTTTACTCCAAACGTAACGGTTTTGAGCTGATAGTCGTTTATTCGGCTAGTCAGTCCTTTCTGATAAACTATGCGTTGAAATGGTCGATCTTCGGGATGAATCCAAATTTGGCGGTACATTTTTTGGATATCGCCACTGAAAACATATTTATACCTTCGCCAATTCAAAATAATTGACATTAAGTCAGCCTGCAGTGTGGGTCCAGTATGCAACACGTCGTTCAGTGAATCGCCACCTTGAGTTTTACGTGAAGCATTAAAAACTACTCTTACTTTAGTAGTCTTGTGTTCGGGGCGAACTACAGCGTGATGTGGCAAATAAAAGGAGAAATATTTATTATCGAACACAATTTCGCGAAAAGAAGTTGGTTCCATGTGTTCTAATGATAAGTATTCGTCCAGAACCGTATTGTATTCTTTTTCGAGTTCCGCATTTTTCATAAGTGATCGGTTGATACGAGTGTTTTGAACGAGCGCTATAATTCGAGATGAACCGAGAAATCTAGAGTCAGGAAATTCTTTCTTGAATGGAAGTCTCACTGTATATCTTCCACTTTTCTCCCTAGTAGTTGTTTGCTTATAAAAGTTTTCGCAGTACAAGTCTTCCTCTGAAATTACGGGTTGAGATGGAACTTCTTCCTGTTCCCAAAATTTTCTGAGTGTATCATTTAGAGCAAAGTTTTTTGAAGGAATCACTGCTGTAGTACATGTATGTACAGTGTTCCCTTGAATAGGGCCGCTTAGCACCCATCCAAATATCGTATTGTATGCTGAGGCTTGACCACAGATATTTTTCTTTATTCCTTCGATGTTAATAAAATGTTCCGAATCATTTCCTAGAATCAGATCTATTGGAGAAGACTTGTTAAAGTTTGGGTCTGCTAAATCGAGTTTTTGAAGCTGTAAGGAATTAGGAAGATTAAAGGAGATTGTAGGAATCTGTTTCGTGACCTTTGGAAGAATTATCGCATTTACGCTAAATTTTAGGTTGCAGCGATTTGAAAATAATGTAATACAGCATTCTTTGTTTGCTGATTGTGTTTGACCTCCTATACCAACAATTTCTACGTGAGATTTTTGGTACGGTAATCTGAGAAGGTTTCTTACCCTTTCCGATAAAAATGTTCTTTGAGAACCAGGGTCTATTAGAGCTCTGACCGTAAACAATTCTCCTCTGAGTTTGATTTGTACTAATGCCGTGCGAAGCAATATATAATCATTATTAAATGAAAAGTTTGCTTGTACTTTAGAACTTTTCGAAGTTGTGGGTGCGTCTTGCTCGGTTTCTGTTTTTCGCTCTACGTGGTATTCATTTTTTCGGTAATTAAATAATTCTTTGTATCCAGGTGAAGTTTTTTGTGATTCGCGAGCTTTTGCCAAGTGTAATGACGTGTGGTGATCTTGCTTACAAATTAAGCAGGTTTTGTTACTAGTACAGTTAGTTTTTACATGAGCTGAGGAAAGGCAATTATTGCAAATTTTATTTTCGAATACATAATCAATTCGTTGTTGTACAGTTAATTTTCGATATTTTCCGCAATTTCGTAGGTGATGATCCTCGTTACAGAGCGTGCAGGCTTGCGAAGGTTTTTTTTGTGAGGAAAAAGATTGTAAAGCAAGTTGTGGTGCACTTGGGAGGGTAAACCGTTCCTTTGTGTTTTTTATCGAAGAAATTCTTTCGACTACTTCATGTCTATTAGCTAGAAATTCATCCATTTGGCACCACGTGGGCAAGTCACGGCAATTTTTTAAAGACTGCTCCCACAGAGCAATTGTTTCGTCGGGAAGTTTGGTTGAGACTAGATAGATAAGTATAGGATCCCATCCATCAACATTGACGTTAAGCGATCTTAAGGCTGTTAAGCAGTCCGTAACTGTAGCATGAACTTTCTGGATCGATTCGCTGTCTTCTGAATTGGCGACTGGGATGTTAAAAAGCTTTCTTAGCTTGTTATCTACAAGAACTCTCTTATTATCGAAACGGGATTTGAGTGCATTCCATGCATGACTAAAATTTTCATCGCAAAGAGAGTAGCGTTTTACGATAGCACCGGCACTGCCACTTGTTTTTAGTCGCAAATAAAAAAGTTTCTGAGCGCGCGGAATCTCTTCATTGTTTATACAGGCGGTTGTGAATATATCACGAAATGCCGGCCATTCTTCGTAGCTACCAGAAAACACGGCAATGTCATAAGATGGAAGTTGTGTGAATGAGTTTCTATTTCGGTTAGGAGGAGGGTCGAGACTATAGCGGGTCCGGTTATGTTCCAGTTCACAGGCTTTAGATAACTTTTGAATATCCATAATATGAGATCTACATGAATAGTAGGACTCAGAGCATATATTAAAGTTTATTTTGGCGTTTTCTTTAAAATCCTTACAATTTTCCGGTACCGGACACACCATAACGGCTTCGTAGGAATCCTGTAGTTTTGACCACCTTTTCGCCAGATCTTCTAGTTTTATTTCTAACACTGAATCAGTGTGATCGTTAATGTCTGCCTTTTCGAAATTAGTGCAGAACGTTTCTAGGTGATCACAATCGAAGAGGAACTTTTCTTGTTTTGCTGAATGATCGGTGTCCGATAAGCTCCTTAATGATGGATTCATTTTCTAATTTTCCTAATATAAAGGATGTACGAAATTGTGGCAGTGCTTGCAAATGCCTTGTAACTTAGGATATTTCGGATAGATTGTGAAACGTAAAAAGTATTGTAGACCGTTTTGGAATTAAAATTTTTTGCTAATATACAAAATATATCGCATGACCAATCACAATGTCGAAAATATTGGCAATGGGAATAATGTGTAAGTGTAGATTATGTAGAATCTACTATTGCGCAGAATTTGACAATCCAGGCAATTAGAATAATGCATAAGAATAAGTATATTTTATAATGATTCACACTATGCCCACTGTTCGACACTATAAACAGTAAGAAATGAAAGGTTATATTTTATGTACTGAAAGTCCTATCCTATTTATTCCGAATTTCCAACGCCACTTTTAGGGAACATTTGAAAATACTTCAAATTTAAATGTGCGATACAAAGCAAAGTTTAAATACTCCATTAACCTTTCCTTTTCCCTTTTTCCCTCTTGAGAAAATTATAGTTTGCTATATTATATAACTAATCACTTTGTAAATTTTGAATCCCTTTGTCCTTTCATGTTATGATGTATCGAACATTAGAATGTGCTAGTTACTTAAATTCTCAGTGTTACATAAAGCAAATTTAATATGAATATGATATCAATATAAAAATTTAAAGAAATGCAAAGAAAATTTTGATTTTATTACCTTTTATTGCGTTTATTGTGTATTTTCATTATTTTGTAGTTTTCGTTTCCCGGTTTTTATTTTTCTTTAATTTGAATTGTTCCGTTCTGATTTTATTTTATACATACGTAACATTATTCCTCTGTAGTTAAGTTTTCTGATTTTGTTTTTTAAATATAAATTTTATCACGATAAAAAAAATTTAGTGGTAGATAGTTTTAAATTTATTTAAAATTCTATTTGAGTTTAATAAAAAATTTTCGAGTTGTTTTTTTTTTTACATTTGCACTTTTTTTTACTTTTTGTTTGCACAGAATTAGTACACGGCGAATTTATAACCGGTGCAAAATGATTAACCCTGTAGTTAAGTTTTCTGTTTTTTAAATATAAATTTTATCACGATATAAAAAAAAATTTAGTGGTAAATAGTTTTAAATTTATTTAAAATTTTATTTGAGTTTAATAAAAAATTTTCGAGTTGTTTTTTTTTACATTTGCACTTTTGTTTACTTCTAAAGAAAAAGATGAATTCGCCCTGTGTAAACTTTACTAAATATGATTTGAGTTAATTTTAAATCTACCACCGTAAGCTTTTGCTTATTTACTTGTTTGGCTGAATCTGAAATACTTATTTTACACTTGCTTATTAAGTAGGAATGATTTTACTTTATGGCAGCACTGATACACTTTACGCTTATTTATTTATGTACATATGTAACTGTTCCACGACTTTTTGTTCTTTCTTTTGCGAGAAGATTTGTTGTTTTGATTTGTTTGTAAGCATACATATGTATGTACATATGTTCGTATTGTACCGTATGTATATTTAAAAATATAACGGAATTTAAAATTTGTTTGTTGAAAATATGAATTTGATTTGTTTTCACTTTTTACCGTTCTGGCATATACATACATACATGTGTGTGTATGTATATCTGTACGTATTTGAAGGTTTTTTTTTGCAAACGGTACTTTCTGCCCGTTATTGATTTTTTACTTATTATTATTATTTTCTATTTTTGGCAATTTTACACTTGGTTTTATATTAATACATAGGTGTAGTTGTAGAATCACACTTGTTGCAGATTTTTGTCACCTACATATGTATATACATACATATATATGTACATATGCATATGTGTAAAGCACGATTTTGTTTAAAGCGTATTATTTTTGGTTTTTATTGGTAAATTTTGCTCTTTTTTCTTTAATTCTTCTTTTAGTTTTTGGGTAGTTATTTTTGTTGTTAAGTATTAGGTTCCTTATTTAATTTGCTAATTTTATTAGTCACATACAATTTATATTTGTTTTACTGCCGCGTGTTCTTCTTATATTATTTTTGGTTGTCGGTTTGTTCTGATAAATTAAACGAATTCATGTATGTTACAATAGAGCTTTTATATTTACCTCATTTTAGTGATGAAAAAGTGCTGTCAACTGGAACATTAATTTTCCTCTTCAAAGGACCATCCGGCTCGAAGGACCATGAATAATTTTTAGCGCTTTTCCAGAGTTAATTCGGGATTGGGTATGTAAGTGGACTGTATAATGGCACTAGGGATGAACACCAATTTATGAAAATTTTATAATTTCTCATTAATATGAGAAATTATATTGGGGATTTGTTACACAAGGTGACAAGAAAGTGAGAGACAATAGGACAAGTTAGTCTTGGGTAAACTTCGTGCAATATATGAAAGTGATCTTACCTTGTGTATCACGATATAAATTAAGGTGAAAGCGTTTGATATTTCACGACTATAATCTATTTATTTAATTAACAATTGAGTTGTTCCCTTATGTTTAACATTTGATTTCAAGTACAAATTTAAAAATATTAATTTTATTTCAAATAAGTTTTAGGATACTTGGAATCTGCCTTTAGGTTCAAGGCGGTTTTATTTACCAAAAAACAAGTCTAATCGCTTTGAAGATTAATCTTTAAGTGACTTGTGCCTTTTTTAATCTAGTTCCTTTTTGCTTTTTTTTTGTTTTACATTAATTCATTAACAGAAGTTCGAATGACTGGATTAATTCACAATAAACAATTAATCGTCATTATTATCTGTTGTTCAACACTATAATTTCAAATGTAGTTTTTTAAAAATTCAGTTAATTTTGAAGTATAGATTTTAAAATTCAATTATATATAAAAAGGAGAATTAAAATTACTTTATAATTTTAAGTATGAAATTATGTAATTTTAAGTTTAAATTACGGAATTTTATACAATACAAATTTATAAATTTTATTAAATTTTACATACAAAATTATAACAAAACTTAAGACTTCATGAAGTAGTCTATTTGTTAAATATTCTTTTGATTTTAGTTGCTCTTTCTAAATTTGTCACACTGAATGGAAAAGTATAAGAAAAAGAAGCAGCATCACGTAATGGTAATCATTGCATTTATATCATTGACAATTTTTCTTTTAATACTACCGTGGCACGTTCCTAATTTTTGATGTTATTTGCTTTTGTTGTTACCTAAATCTTGAAGCACTTAACAAAATGACAATTGTCTCCGGAGACTTTACAAGAATTACAGATTTTTATACGCGTTTTTTTCTTATTACAAGGAAGTTACTTAGAATTAAATAGATTGTGACAAAATAAGTTGAATCATCTAAATGAATTTAAATTTACCTTCAAGTAAATGATAAATGGTAGCATTTAAAATATTTTTTTATTTTTTTTTAGTGTGAGTCTTTGCTTTAATAACCTTAAAATTATTCTAAATTTTAACTTTATTAATTGTGTTTTAATGATAGACTACAGACATAATTCAATGTAGTCAAATGCACCTTAATGCATTTATAAAAACAAAGAAGGTGATGTAACTGCTTGGGTATTTAAGTTAAATGAAAATGCTTTTAATGTGTCGGAAGTGTTGGGGTAAAAATAATTTAATTTTATTTTAAATTTTATATAAATGTGTGCACTATTAAATTTAATCGATGTTTAATTATACGTTGCAAGTAGAAATGATTTTTTGTCCATTTAAATTGTATCAAGAATATTAGGGAAGATGTATATAATTAAAGTCATATTAGTTTTTTCTCTTTGATCTATAGTTCAGTCTTTTATTATAAGAGATTATATAAAAACTGTATTCGTTTTGATTTGATTTAATTATTTATTTATTGACGTTATTATTATTAATTATTATTATTATTATTAATTATTTGACGAAAATATTTCTGGCAAAAAAAAAACAAAAACATATTTCATCTGTCTAAGTATAACTGTTCAAAATATGGCCACATACTTTAACTAACATAAACTATTGGGACATCCTTATATTCCATCTCTAAACTTTATGCTTGCTATAGCAGACTTAGCACTACAGCTCCTTGTTAACTTCAACGTCTGTACACAACGCTTATAACAGTTCGATAACTGGACAACAGTTTGGCATAACTAAAGGGACACCCTTTAATTTCTAAATTCAAATTTTATACTTGTTAATGTAGTAGACTTAGCTTTCAGGTTCTTCGTAAATTACAGACGTCTGTCTATACCGATTTAACAGTTTGGCCATATACATTAAATTACATCAACTATTGTAACACTCTTTAATTTGCAATCTAAAATATTTATGCTTCTTAATTATACTAAGCAAATTTGTGGACAGCCGTCTTATTTTGAAGTGTTTGTATATACCGGTACAAAAGATACGGTCAAATTACATTCATTTTAGAAACACTCTTCAATTTATAAATTCAAATTTTAAACTTGTTACAGCGAACTTAGCAATACAGATTCTTTTCAAATTTCAAGCGTCTATCTACTACTGTGAGAATGGCCATATACATCAAACTAAATGAACTATTGGGGCACCGTATAATTTATAATTTTTAACGGACATAGCAGTCGACATTCCGTCCGATTTGCAAGCAATTGTCTATAAGAGTTCAAAGTATAGGCCAATATAGATCAATTTACATCAATTATGGGAACACCTTTTTATTTCTAAATTGAAATTATAAAATTGCTGATATAACGGACATAGCAATACTGCTGTCTACAGCGGTTCAACGGTTTGGCCACAAACATCAAATTACATTAAATATTGTGATACCCTTTAATTTATATATTTAAACATTAATACTTGTTATTACAACGTTTATAGCAATCGACATTCTGTCTAATTTTCAGGCCTTTTTTTATGGTTTAAAAGATAGCCCCACAGAGGTCAATTTCCATCACCTGTGTATTAATTTTTGTTTATTGTGAGCTTTTTACATTTTAAAGAAGTGCGATTTTCGTAAAAAATACATATGTTGTTATGAACTGTTTTTAAAACGGGATCAATCTATTATCATAATCTATCAAATAACAACAAAAAAATTGTAAATCGGTTCAAAAATGGTTGAGTTCTGCTGGCACAAACATTTAAAAAAGCAATATTCAATTGAATTCATAACCTCCTTCTTTTTTTGAAGTCGGTTAAAACATAAAAAGCGGACATTGTTTTAACAGGACTTGCATTTTGCTGATTGCTTACTAATGTAGGCAGCATATTTCCGGCAGCAATTTTACTTTTATTACCCAACTTGCGGGGAGAAAGATACGTACAAAAATAAAACAACAAAATTTTATTTAATAGGCTTTCCATTTATTTCAGTATTTTATTTATTGGTGAAATTGGACTAAAGTTATTGTTAATGGAAAAATTTGTTTTCTTAGAGTTTAAAATAAGAGCTGGTAAGAAGGCTATTTTTGTAAAATAACGTCCTTTAAGATTAACGTCTTTGATAGAAAAACTTTAAAATATAGGGGCTTTTACTTATAACAAATTAACTCACGTATCGAATTTAAAAATAAAAATTAGTTCTTCTTAAGCAATGTTTACAAGAATACGATACGAGTGCGAAAAACAAACTTCAGCTCCTCTTATCCGAAAAATGTTCCTATAAGATGAAAATGATATGTGCAGGCTATGACGGAAGAAGGTATGCAAACATACACAAAGAAACAAATTGCACAGAAAGCCCAAAAACAAAGGATGTAAACATAATCTAACCCCAATTACCACGCTTGAATTACTTTCTTTATGTATACACAACGTAATTTTTATACAAATAATAAATTGTATTAATATTTAAAACTATTATTATATAAAATGTTTATAATATAAAAACAATTACTTACTATAGTTTTGGTTGGTTAATTTTTTTATATTTATTTTTTAATATTATATTCTTAATATATATTTAAATCCTTTACCACAAAAAGCTAAAAAGGGTATATTTAAGTTTGTCATTCCGTTTGTATTTGCTACAATATCCATTTCCGACTCCATTGAGAATATATAATCTAAGCTGTAAATCTAGTTAAGTGAAGTAACTTTATTAAAAAAAAATAAATATACGGCCGATAAAAAAAATACATCCGGTGAAAAAATTAGCGCTCGCCCATATTTTTCGAGTTAAGGGCCTTTGATTGTTTCATAGAAAAGTACGATTGTGCACCATATTAAAAAAATAGATATCAATATGGGTATCATTTTAAAGCTTTTGCAGAGATCTTTCAGGAAATAATAACATTAAAAAAAAAAAAAATGCTTAATCCATTAAGAACCGATAAAATTTTTATGTAAAATTAAATATACAGGCATTTCACAGAACTAAATTATGATCAAAGGTGGTTTCAATTCCGCAAATTGTTTTTTCGGAAAATAAAAAACGAAAAATTTCTTCGGAATGAAAAATATAATTAAAATTAAATCAAGGGGCTTAATAATTCCGAACAATTTATTAAAACCACCGATATCACAGATTGCCTTTCATAAAATATTTTCAAGGTTTTTGTTAACACCAGATTTAAATAAACTATTAAAAAATAATAACATACATATATGATCTTAATATTGCTCTTCTTTTGTGCTGAGATTTCTTGGTTTTTTTCTCGTAAGTGGCTTAACATATTTTTTTATTATATTTAATTCTATTCAGTTTACTTTCCTGGGTAAATTTTTAAATTTAATTTTACACCGTTAAATACAGCAGCAATCGACTTAACTGCAGCAAAAGATCTAACAAAATGTTATAAATAATTTTTTGTTTAAAAAAATTAAATTAATTTAAGAATTTCTTCTCGTAGTAATAAAGAGACAAAGCAAAACTGTGCAATTTTACCCAAATCTTTATGAAACATTGACTAAAAATAATGATATTTATGCGATCTAAATTAAAATATATAGAAATCAATAACAGTATCGTTATTTTCCAATTGTTATAATAACAATTAATGCAAACCATTTTATTACAACCCAGCAAAAAATTGGACATTACCTTAAAAAGTACTTGCCATATAATGACTTACCTTTGTGATTGCCATATTTTGTTACCCGCTTACAAAACACATTACATTAGTTTCCAAAAAAGGAAGTAGTAATGGAACTAGTTCTTTATGTTAAAAGAGACTATCGTACTAATGGTACTCATTACTTCCTACAATAAATAATGTAATCGGTTTTCAGTAATTGATTATAAAAGTCTCATGCCTTGTTAAAACCATTAAGTTAGCAATCTAGTTGGTAAGTACTTCTGACAAAAATGCTTAATTCCACACTCGATTACCTTTTCAAAAATTTTTTGCTGGGAATCGATCAAAAAGGTTTTGTATAGAAAATCTCAACCATAATAATGGTCTTAAAAACAATGTAACCAGTAACCAAATAAATCAAAACAAGAAGTAGTTTCTAAGTAATTATTAGCCTGCTTTATAAAAAAAATTCATTAAAAAATGCCACATTTTCTAAAAATGGAGATAAACAACCTCAAATGAACGCAGCCATAAAAGAATTCTCATCATATGATTGATTTCTTTTTCTTCTTTACTTTCTAAAGCTTGGTTTTTATTTCGTAATATAGTTCAGTCATAAATAAGAACTATTCAAAGTTGATCCCTGTAATAAAACGACCACTAATTTAAAAACAAACTCCATACAGCTCAAACTTCATAAATGCCGCATTATAAATGGTCATCTACTTTAATGAAATATAATTAAAATAAGGAATAATAGACCACCATACCACAACATATTCCTTGCGTTATTTTATTTTTTATACCGTACGACATTAATTATAAAGATAAAAACTATAAAAAGAGCAGGCGAAAAAAATAGAAGTTTTTAATTTGTATTTCTTGAATATAAGTGACAATGACTTTGAATAATAAAAAATAATCGTTGTGATAAAATGAACACTGTTTTTTACACTTCTATATCAGGGCATAATCTCTGGTAAATCACATTTTATAGCTATGTTTTTTTAAGAACACGCACACTTTGATTAAAGCAATTTCTCAAAATATTTATACAAAAGTATGTAAAAAGCTCGTAACCAGTATAATTTTAATTGTCCAACGTAATTGCTAATTTTGGGTTTGAGCATTTGATAACTATCGTTTAAACACGAATTATTAGATTAAAATTATAGTTCTATATGTTTGTGGAATAAAGCCAGATGAAAATAAACAGATTATTTTAAACACTCTTGCCCTACCGTCATTGAAAATGCTGTTACGAAATGTCTGCTTTTCAATTCACCACTGTAGGTCACTGGCAGACCATTATTTTTTCAAAGCTATTGACGAAGCATAAAACTTAGGCAGCTTTTGATTTTTAAAATCACTGTAATGTTATTTTTAGGGTTTATAAACACTAATTGTAAAAAAGAAAAACAAAGCATTATTCGCAAATAACAAAATTTGAGGAAACCGGAAATTGATCTTTCGGGCGAAAAAACTCGTAACAAATAAAGCAGATTTTCAGTATAGTGTCTTCGGTAACCATTAAAATTCCCATATATAATATGTAAAACCAACTTTATCTATAACGTGATATTATTTGATGAAGATTCTAGGGGAAATTTAATTCCTGCATACTGTTTCGCAAATAGTTTGATCCTCCTAAATTGGATGTTATTTATATTTTTAAATTAGTAATTAAATTTTTAAGGTAATTGATCTGTATATATAATTTACATCTAGAATTTATACTTTTTATTCCCAGCAAAAGCTGAACAAAAAGTTATTTTAAATGCTGCCATTATTTAGAACTCAACTATTAACAACTTCAACAACAACAAAAATGAGCTAACGAGTTTGTATATGTTTTAACCTTTTCACTCTTTTCAAATCAAATAAACTCTCCTTAAAACATTGGAATGCTTTTGTAAATATTTTGGACAGCTAGGACCTTAAGCTGCATAAAAAATACCGACTTCCATTGGTTTAGAATTTTGTTGAAAAGCTTTCTAAGAAGTACTTTTCCAAATGCAGCCTACAGCACAAGCGTACCTCAGCTGTGTGTAAACTACTCCGATTCTAGCTTAATTACTATCAGTTAAAATATTGATGTCTTATGCGTTCGATCGGTATGTGAGCTTCTCTAAACCCATTATAGACCAGCTCCAAAATAATCTTATGCATAATGTACTCCTTTGGCAATCTAGCCGCACATTACTGTTGTTTTTGGTTATATTGGTAGTACATACTGATACTTGAGGCAGCTCATTGAGCTTCCTGTTATTGGGTTTGTTAATAACAGGCGATATTTTTTATTTCAAATCATAATTTGCCCTTTTCTATGTGAAATCAAGGCAAGAATTCTGCTTCAGCGGGTAACTGAGTTTTGGTCCAATTGTGCAGTTAATATTTTATACAGTTCTATGCTCTCTATGCAACAGAAATATTAACAGCTTTTGGCTGTTTTAGAAACGATCGAGTAGGTATTTTGTTTCTATATTTACCAGTTTATTAAAGTCCCATGGAACAAACCTTAGATTGCCAAAGCCATGTAATCCTTGTCAGTGTTTTATCACCTAAATGTAGTTTCAATTGAAAGCTTCCACTGGCCTTCTAAATTCTGTTATTTGAAGACAAAAGTTTACAAAAACAATTCCATGCTGCACATAAGAAACTCATTCACATTATTCCAAATTCTCATGAACGAAATCAAAAAGTCTAATTTTCCCAATATGCTTTTACACACATCAACATAACTTTAACACTTTTATAAAAAGAGAAAAATCGATTTATAAACAATAAAACCTCTCTTATCTACTTATTTAAAAACGTGTCTTATTTTTTGGAACCTCTTTAATATAATGACGAGATGTTCAAAATTTGTTTTTAATAGGATCTTAAATTCAAATTCCAATTTTTATATGCACTTTAAATAAAACACATGTTTAAGACATTTGCTTAATTCAATTGTAGTAGTTGCTTATCAAACACTTACATAAAGTTTTTCTTATACCATTTCCCCTTGGTTTTACCTCAATCGCATGCATAAATTTTCCAACAAAATGTTTATTTTTAATTTATTTTATTGGAAATACACACCTTTAAATAAATGGTAAGCGTAGGTATGTAAATGAATTTATGCTGGTTGAAATTTGACACTAATATTGCTTCTTACATGTGTTGTTTAACTGTTTTTGTAACGATGTCATTTTGTCAATCTTATGTTACACTCAATGTGAAAGTTTGAAGGCCATAATTTAGAAAAACAATTAACTACAATTTTATTACTTCAATGATTTTAGTTACAAACAACTTAATAAATAAAAAACGAGTTTTATGGAAATGATTAAAATAAGAAAACTCACAACTGTCAAGCCAGCATCATGAGAAACTTTGAGATGCAATAATAACTATTGAGTTAAAGTTAACGGATTTTTAACCTTCATAAGGTCCTCAAATTTTACTTATGTTAACGTTCTTTGGGTCAAATTTGACCCAGTTAGAAAATTCGATATGAAAAAACTTGTTTTCTTTAATTAAGTTTGTTTTTAAAGTTAGTACTTTTTTTAGCTTTGTTTTGAATATTAAAGCTGCACGTTTTGTTTATTTATTACGAATTCATATATGTATATATTTATTTTAAATAAAGAAAGTTGTGTTCTTGGCAAGGAATTTTGCTGTTTTATGTAGGGCGTGGCAAACTACAATCCTAAATATTCCAAAAAATGACGACGTTTTGCAAAACAGGTTTCTTTCCAACCATTACTAGCAGATGTAAATAATATAAAAGCATTGAAAGCTGATATATCTAAAATGTTGCAAAATACAACTTGAGGCCATCCATTGGTTTTTCTTTTGCAAGTGCAACATGAACAACTTTATCCAGAGTATCAACTCCTCCTTTACATTTATTACAGTCTAGTATCATTTGCGGCTTATGTCCTCACGATTGCTTATTTCTGGACTATGATGCAAAGTGCTAAGAAGATTCATAGACTTATTTTTCTTTGGAATATATGAAACGAGAGTAGTGTCATTAGTGAAGCAAAAAAATGATGAAAATAACGGTCTTCCTTTAGTTGACAAAAGCTTAGGTGTCAATTCAATCCTTATTGTCAAATCTTATTACTCTAGAATGACTTTTGAATCTTCTCAATGGCATAATTGCTCTAAAAATTGGTATTCCTTTCTCAGAGTCCCATACACATTCTGTACTTTCATTATTTGATCTTTACACTCCAGCTAACAAAAGTGTACCCATAAAGGTGTCGTCAACTTCAGTCCAATCCATATCAAAAACACGTTTACCTTTATTATTGGTATATTTCAAAATAATGTTTATTACAGGTGGCGGGAAAAACAATTGAAAAGTGGAAATTTCTTCCCTTTTGATTATCGAACAAGAGAAGCGGGTGAGGTGTGGTTTCAAGCTAATAATGTTCTTGCTCCGGAATCTTCCTTGACTATTTGTAAGAGGTTGTCTGAAATATCTTATTCCACCTACTTTTGTTGTCATTGCTGCAGTTGTTGCTACATCAATTTCATTTCCACTAAAACTGTCAGTTGTCTCCGCGATTCTAAGTTATCTTCATATTCTGAACAAATCTCTTCTTCGTCCGATAGTGCATTTAGCAAATTTTCTATTTCACAAGTATTCATTTTCCGACAAGAAATACAGACTCGACACTTTATAACGTTGATACGTTAGATTAGTTCCGTGTTTATTATATGACTGAAAACAGTTTTGCATAAGAAAATAAGCTTAGCTTTCTACATGGGGACCCATTTTTCATACCAGTAATGTTCACCAAAAATGGAGAAAATAAAGGAGACAGATATATTAACTTTTAATTTTGGTGAAAAAAACATTTGCCATTTTTCTTTACAAATAAATTATTTTAACAAAACTGTGTAAAAACATAAAGATTTTGTTATGGGTCAAATTTGACCCGAAGGCCTTAAGTGCTAAAAACTGCATAATTTTTTTTTGGTACAATATTTTCTTATAAAAACCAAAAATAGTTATCAGTATTCAAAAATAAATAAAATTCATAAAATATCTAAAATCTTAACCTCCTACTTTCGGAAAAAAATACAATTTTCTTGCAAAATGGGTCAAATTTGACCCGAAGACCTAATGAAGGTTAAAGTAGTTGAATTTAGATATATTTCTACAAGAGTGATTTTGGTATACAAAGCAGTTTTAAATTTAGTGTATAGCAATCAACGTTTGATATGAAAGTTTTAGAAGACAAGATTTTGTATTTTTTATTGAAGCGAATAAATTTATTTGTTTAAAGTAAGTAACAGGTTCTAAGTAAGTATACTTGTTAACATATATTAACTGGATACAAAATTTCAGGAACCAGTACATTTTTACTGACTTCTGACAAATGTTAAGCTAATCAATTGATTTTTGCTGATACTGCAACTTGATCTTAATTACCAGTAAATTTTGTTATTAAAATAGTATTTGCATTACCAGTTAATTAAAAAACTATGCGCCATAACACCTTTTTGCTATTTATTACATTTACGGGCCAAGACTTGATTAATCTATTGTGACAAAAAAAAGTATACTTTTGTCTTATAATTGCCGCTAAAATCTGAACTCTTAGTTGGAGTCTTGCAACAAAGTCAGTACTGATTTTATCATAGAAAAGGGCTTTAAGTCTTGTATATGATGAAAATAATATTGCAAACTTTATTTCCAATATTGAGAAAAACCTGAACAAATTATTAATATTGTTACATTTTCTTTTTTTAAAACAAACGTACGGATTTTTTTGATTACAAATAACACTGTGGCTAAATTTTGTATTCTTACTTTGTGGCTTTATCTATCTATACTACTTAATCCTACCGCTCTTGTCTATCCTATGGTCTCGTGGTCTCGTATTTACTAAACATGCGTTATTATTACAAACGCAGCCATCCACGCTACACTGCTGTGTTACTCCGGCGATATATGAACTACTAGATTTCTTGTTTAGTAACCGTAACCATCCACAGACTACTCCACTACGGCGTTTATTCAAGCCAATCATCCCCTTTATCTAATAGCCACAACACAAGTCTTCTAAAAACTGTTGTTATGCTGTTACACTTTCCTGCGCTAATCGCTACCGTTCTTCCTTTTTATTATTAAGGGCGTCTTGACAATTATTTTTTACTTTAAAATTTTTATCGTGCTATTTTCCCGGTATTGATTATTAATAAAAATTTTAAAGTTTAAATTATATTATTAATTATTCCAGTGTTTTAAATTTTAATTATTTTTTACTCTTACGTTAAATTAGACGTCTCCACTAAATTATCTGCCATGGCTTCACACAATAATTATCTTTTGCTCTTCGGGAGGTTTGTCTTTTGCCTCTCGGGAGGTTTGTACTGCTGCGTCTTAATTTTTCAATTGCATTATAACAATCATCATTTTCCCTTGTACGCATGTCCGAAGTTGGGCTCGAACTCCCGATCTTCTGTTTTGCGGCAAGCATCTCTACCAACGCAACCATCGAGGTTGCTCAGCTTTTGTTTGCTAATTGTGTTATTAATCTATACTTATTCACCACGCTCATACGGAAACAACAACAGGGGTTGTAAGATTTTATTTTTGAAACAATATTGTAAAACTTAAGAATGTATGTAATGTAGCGATCCAGAAAATCCTACCTTTCATTCTGATAGTGTCTTACTTTTCTAGTTTTCTTTAAAAATTTACATACAAGTTTGTAAATATTTTTTTTCTTAATAAATTTAGAACTTAAAATATTCGTGATTTGGATTAATAATCATTTCTTTGATCGATTTGACAAGTCTTGGAACATGTAGTCTGAAATCTGTCTCAACCACATCAGCAGTTATGAATTTAACGATTTATATCCAAAACATTTCGATTCTGCCTATAACTTTTTAACATTCATACACCATCTTAGCAAAACTAAAATTATTGTAAAGAAAAATCATTTTTTTGCATTGCTTATTTATACAACAACGGATTTCACTTGATTTTTTATTCACAACATATTTTCCTAGTATGATAAAGGTGGTGACACTCATCATATTAAAATTGACAATTATTTTTAAAACCGATTGCTTTCATTTTATCATCTTCTTTGCTTTCATGTGTAGACACGTTTGTTTATTAAACTGAACTAATTGTAAAACATCTTTTTTTTTTCAATTTAAATAAACATTAAAAAAACTATATTCGTACATGTTCATTTTCTAATGGACTATACTTATAGCAATCATGAACTTGCTCGTTTATGTCTAGAAATGCACAGAGAGATACTTAGACTTCGTTAAAATCTTCCTATAAGAAGTCATAATAAAAGCATTGAAGGCGGCAACATATTTTCATTTAACTGCATGCTAAAGTTCTTTAAAAACATTAAATTTATTTACGAAACGAAATTTAGCGATTTTTCTAAAAGAAGCAAAAATGGTATTAAAGTAATAAAAAAATATTAGAAGAATTAATTTGCGAGTTGATTTATCCACTTAATAAAATTCTGGGAATTCTAGACCTACATAAGGCAGTTTGTATATTATGTAAACTTCAAGCAATACACTCGCATTTTTTAAATTCTTATCATGTTTTTCACTTCTTTTAGCGAAAAAAGAAAAGTTTGTATTGCCAAATATTTTTAATAAGCCCGAAGAGTTCTGGGCAGTGTGGCACCGTCCCCATAAAGTATAATAAGTTTAAACTCAAAACCTAAAATTTTACCATATTTTTCTCTTTTAAAGCATGCAGAGCTTAGAAACCAAAATTTATTTCAAAATTTAATGTGTTGCAGTCGCCTCTTTAGAGGTGTGAGAATATTAAATTCGAATGCTTCTTTGCTGTGCTCGCGGAAAATTTTATTAATTTTGGACTGATTAACTAATCAGGGGTGGAATCGTTACATCCGTGAACGTACAACACGTATCGTAAAAATCGGATTTTGACATACGTTAACGGATGGTAATTAAATATAACTCAGATTACAACATACGTTATCGTATACATGAACGTACATTTTTTACGAACTGTCATACGTTAACAAAACTTAGTTCGAATGAGATGAAAAATGCAACAAATTCGCTAAAAAAAAAAAGTGCGAATTAAACAAATTTAATTTTGGTTTATGATAAAGTTATTATTACAATAAGTTAAATCTAAGATTCATGAATGAACACAAAAATTTGGCAAAAAACATGCTTCCTAATTGGGAATATTAAAATCTACTGCTAACAGACTATGGGAAATTATAACATCATTACCACCAGTTAATGATGTTATAATTTTAAAATAGGAAATTCGTAATTTATTTTTTTGCAAGAAAATATTTAAATTTATAATTTTGTGCTTAAGGCTGATCAAAAATAGGTATCAAGCAAAGAAAAAAAATTTTTTTTTTAAATTGAAAAACCAGAATGAAGGAGGCCTTTATGAAGAAAATCTGCTGGTGCCAATTGAAGAAGTGTTAATTGAAGCTGCAGTCCTTGAATCGAGCGCTATAGGCAAAAAAATCGGTTTTGACCTTTGGAAACAACAAAATTTGAAAAACTGACCAGCCTGAATACTCTTTCTTTAGCTTTAGAATTTTTTAATTTCAAAACTATTGTGAATCATTCAAAAAATTACAATCCGTTTACAATCGTATGTCATAATGCCATTTAGTTCATACGATTAACGTATCACGTAATTTTTTTTCGTACGATTGTCGATACGAACACGGATGTAACGATTCCACCCCAGTATGTCTTTGTTGTAAACTTTTTCCTTTAAGAAACCAGTGTGGAAAATAATTTTATCAAAATACCAAATTGTTTGAAATATTTTAAGCAGGAAGTTTGTTATTTAAATGTGTTGTGTTGTTGCTTTGAAGTCAAGAAGAAATTAAAATATTTGACACAGGGATCTTTACCCTGTATAATAGTCGGACCAATAAAGTATTAAAGATCAGCTATAATAGTACTGTTGTGATGCTATTAAATGTCTGTGCTGAAGTTTTTAAGACTAAAACTGAACAGTTGATTTAGTTAAGGATATTCTTAGTTTCATTTAAGCCAAATATATTTAAACAAAATTAGCGCTTTTTAAACCGCCTTATTGTAGTCACTGGTTCAAATTGTTCTCTATTTACTTTATCCATAATAGCTGGAAGTTATAAAATAATTTAACCTGTTGCTTTGTCTTTCTATTTCGGTTATCTGCTTATAACACAACATAGATGTAAATTAGAAATTATTTACACATGTGTTTCGATGCTGTTGTCAGTTTGCCAAGGTATTCCAGCGACTTGACTGTGTTAATTTCTTCACCATGGACATGTTGAGGACTTCAATATATTACGTAAGAGGAGAAGCGTGTAAAATCTTTTAATTCTAGATGTGCTGCGTCATCGTCTGACAACATGATGTGCCAAATGTTCAGTTTGATATGTCTTGAGTTTAAATAAAATTGTGTTTAACGATCAACAGACACTATGCTAACTTTAACAACAACAACAAAATGCCTATTATGCAACATAAATATTATGACAAGTTGTTACATATTGTTGCACACAACATGCCTATTTCCTTTAATAGCTACTTAAAAACGTAATGTTTATATTCCGTTTGTTTAAATTTGCATTAATTTAATTTTTCTTGCATTAAAGCTTAAGATTTCAACTTAGATAAACATTTTAAATACGATGATTCTAGCAAAGTGTAAGGACTTATTAGTGTAGTTGGAAAATTTTCAGATGTTTGTATAATATGTTTATTTTTATAGAATTATAAAGCAATATTGTATTGCAGTTAATAAGTTTTATGTATTTAATTAAAACACGTTTTTTCATGAATTCTCAGAAAAAAATGTTGAACTGATTTTTTGATAATTCCTAATTTTTAATATTTCGAGAAAGAGAAACAAAAAGAAAACATAATTTCTTTTTCTTAAAACAACTACTCTGTGAAGACTTTTTTATAAGTTATAAGCCGCTGTTTGTCAAGATAAATTCCTAAATACATGACAACGTTAATGTAATCCAAATGTTACAATGTCAACAAGCAAAAACAAACTTACAACAAGAATAAAAACAATATTGCTGCTACTTTCGCTCATAAGATAATGACGCTACACATGCAATAAACAGAAAACATGGAAAGACAAATTATACATTTGAATGCCAGCGTCATAAATATTCGCAACATTATGAATAACGAGCGCGGTGCAGTGAAATTTTCAGAGGTGTAAAAAATATGATTTTTTTTTCTTTAAAAGTGAAAACTTTTTTAATTATTTAAATAATGTATGATTTCCCGAATATTAATATTTTTTCATAGAAATATAATTAATATACGTAATAAAATTTGGAGATGACTAAGTAATATATTTGAGATAAGTTTTAGGTTTATTGCAATGTGCAAAAAAGGCATAGTTTTAAATAAAGCTTATTGCTTGTTAAAAAAAATATAATTCAGACACTCACAATTTTTCCCCCTTAGATAGTCAAGATCCTAAAATAATTCCTAAAATAATTGTTACTTTGAATTAGATTCAACGGTCCTGCAGTAACAAGCTTTCGCGAGCAGGAATACTGAAATCAACTTTACCAGTTGGCAGATTCATGAAGGTTTTTATTTTTTAAACATTTTTTCTTAAGAATAATTAGGTTGTAAATAAAAATGAACATCTTTTACTGCAGTTCAAGTTCATATTTGCAACTGCAATTAAAAAAAAATTTTTTATTAAAAATTTTTTCTTAAGAATAATTAAGTTGTAAATAAAAAACAACGTTTTCGAACGATTTATTTATTTAAAAAGAAAAAAGCAAAGTAAATTTTAACACAAGCAATAAATTTTTAAAATACCTACATTATTTGTCAGCATTCTTTGAACCTATTGGTTTGTGAACGCAATAAATATATTTAACTAAAAATAATATAATAACTAAATTAGCAAATGAATAATTTCCTATTAAAATTGTTTATTTTAAAACACGAACTTGAGCCTGAAATATAATTGAACAATTACTTGTTTACTAAAATATTTTGACTAATAACAATTATATTATTGAAATTATACAAGTGTTCTGTATTATTTCAAATTTCATTCCAAGTGCCAGGATAAGAAAATAAAGTTTAACCAAATAAAAAATAACATTTATCATTACTTCAATTAATACTATAAAAGGAGAAAAACATAAATAGCGACTAAAAATAACAAAACATTTTCACAAATTATGTATTTTTATTCTCAATTTGATAAAATATCTCCATTTGATAAAATATTTTGTTCAACAGCAACTTTTATTTAAATTATAAAAAGAAAATATTCAGGCACGTCACAAATTCCGGTCGAAATGGAAAATTATTATAAATTATTTATTTTATTTAATATTGTTTCTATATTTGTATATTGAAGACGCGCAATAAAATTACATTTGTATAAAAATGAATAAGAAATTATTAAATAAAGATAAATATCATGACAAATGTGTTTTTTTTATTTTTTTTTATTTTAATATTCATATTAGGTGCAGGTGTTTTATTTTTATATATTTATTTAATTCATTAAAACCTGATCAGTATTATTAAATACGCCTAATAAAAAGCAATTATAAAGACATAAATTAAAAACATGAGAGATATGTTGAAAAATGCGAACAAAACATAAATTAAAAATTAAATCAACAGTGAAATAATAAAAAGGAATGAAGTATAAAAAGCAAAAAAAATGCAACAAATTATGACACTCATCATAAAACGACTTACACCGAAATTAGTAGTTTATCTTACTGTATGATTAACAAAAAAATTATGAATGCATGGCGAATATGCGAACATAATACATCCGCTGTCTGTTGTTAAATATTATAAATAAAAAAAATCCAGTAGTACTATATTTTGCATGTGGGTGGCTACCTAGGACGTTTAAAAAGCAATTGCTTAGTAATATTTGTTTATCGCAAAAAAAAAAATATAATTTTGAAAAAAATTGTAAAAAGTACCACAAAAGCTTTTACTATATAAACTTACCTTTTTATTTCACTTCAGACAACACTTCATTATCATTTGTTTGTTTGTAGTAGTGATGATTTTTTAGTTATGACTGAAAAATGTATTACGAAGGTTTTGAAGTGTTGAAAAGTCATATTTGCATGTAATAAGAACACAAAAACACAAACTCGAAAGCTAGCAAGAAAATAAAAATCAAAATAACTGCATTAAGAATTTGTGTATTTTTGTCAGCTCGTGCATTTCACAAGCAAATTAGCATATTCAACTGTATTCTTTATAAAAATTTTTTAATTTCAGCAAATTATGATATGTAACATTATAAAATAGTCTCATAATCAAAAAATACAATTAAAATAAAGTAAGAATTAGGTTTAAATTACGCTGCTTAGGACGTAAAATATTTAAGATCTCGCCGCCATATATTGTACTCAATCTTTCAAACCTATTGCGTAGAGAAAGATCAAAACTATATTAAGATTACAACTGAAATACATGGAGCAAGTGTTAGTATATAATCCATGTTTAAAGAATATCACAATGTCTGTTTTTAAACTTTTAAAAACGTCAAAAATTTACCCAATTGTTATGGAAATATGTATAGAAGGATAGGAAATTTTCTCTACCTAAATATGTATGTTCACTTTCAATTATATTAAGTAACACAACCCAGCAAAAAATTAGACATTACCTTAAAAAGTACTTGCCACATAATGACTCACTTTAGTGATTGCCATATTTTGTTACTCGCTTACAAAACACATTACATTAGTTCCCAAAAAAAGAAGTAGTAATGGAACTAGTTCTTTATGTTAAAAAAAACTACCGTACTAATGGTACTCATTATTTCCTAAAATAATTATTGTAATTGATTATCAGTAATTGATTATAAAAGTGTTATGCCTTGTTAAAATAATTAAGTTGGTAATCTAGTTGGGAAGTACTTTCGCCAAAAATGCTTAATTCCACACTCGATTACCTTTTCAAAAATTTTTTCTGGGAATTTATTTATTGATTTCGCCTTTTAAGCAAACAACTTGCGCTTACTCAACAACAGTCATTAATTCTTCTATTGAAATATTTTTTTGGGATTTAAGCTCATACTCATGATCTTCTGTTTAACAAACATATAGACACCTTAACAAATGTATCAGAAACGGTGGTCCAACAGCTATTAACTAACTTTCCATTTTTTTAGAACAACATAGTGCGACAACTTAAATGTTAGGTTTTTATATTTGTATCTATTTTTTCTATTTACGCACCAATTTGTTGTTGTTTAGACCTTTCGAAATTTTTCTAATAAAACAATTTTTTCAACACAATTTAAAGTATGACTGTGATTTTATTATTATTTATTCAGCGTTGATATGTGCCGACGCATTCGATTTGTTAATCTACTTGTCGTTATTGACACTTATCGACTACTGATCAAAGATTTCTTGTATTCTATAACAGTGTGACGACGATTTTGTATTGACGTGACTCTGCCTTTTGTAGACTCCTTTTTGCATAACAACTGGAAGTGATTTAAGCCAAACATAATATTGAAAATGTAAAAAGTGAATATAAATCAATTTGAAAAATTTGTGGAAGAATTGCAGAAGAATCTATCTCTTGTATTGGGTTTTCGCAGAGACACTGCTTCATGGAATTTTAAAGAAAAATTGGAAGAAATTGGTAAAATTTTAAATTCCCATAGCAGATGGATGGCAGAAGGTAACAAAATAAAGAACCGAATAGGGATTTATAAAAAAGTTTGTAAAAATTACTTTTCACGTATGGTGAAATTTAAAATTCAAAGTGCAAAAAAGATGGTTGCTAGTAAAGCGGAATGTAAAGCCACTGGCAGCGGAATGTTTAAACAATTTTCATTTAGTCCACTGAAAGAAGCTGTGGCAAACCTTCTTGAAGAAAATGGCCATTAAAGTGATTTACTGCAGAAGCACAGCCAGAAACACGCAGAATATATGTACATACTTGCGATCTTGCAAATTAAAAATATTGCAATTCTGCCTAAAAAGTTTTCTTTCCAACACAAGTTTTTGTTTTTTTTTGTTTTGAGATTTCATCAAAAAAATCAAAATATTCTTCACCTATAGAAAAAATTTTACCATAAAAGTATCAAACATAAATAAAATTTAACAGAAAATTTAGAAACGTACATTTTCATTTCTAAAAATCGATAACCCGTCGACGTCGTCACAGGAAAGTAATAGAATTCAACATTTTTATTGAATTAATGCCGACATTGACACAAAGTGATATTGATACTAAAACGACAAGTACGACGACGCCGACAACTAGAATAAGCCCAATTAATAAATTTATGCATTGGCAATACAATCATTGATGTTCCATTAGAATAATGTGTCTGCTCTTACACTATTGTCTTTCCGTTTTTTATGTTTGGTTTTTTTTTTGTTTTGTTTTGTGGGTAAAGACTCCTTCACTAACAGAGAATACTGATGCTCATTAAGCCTCCGGATAAGCTGAAAGGTTTTCTGCAGTTATTCTTTTAACAACGTGATTTCGCAGGGTGCAACACATAAGTTCTGAAAGTAAGATATTTATTTTAAGTATTCATATCAAAATAACATTGTACCAAAATTGGAATAAATAAAGTTTGGAATAATAAAGTTGGGCACAAACGCCAATACAAAACTGAGTCAGTTAATAAAACACTTAATCTGCCATGCACTTTCGATTTAGTCTAAATTTGCGAATTTTGAGTTATGAGGAAGTTGTAGCAAGGGCGCAACATCGAGTTGCTTGGAGCAGAGTGAATCATTCATATTGGCCATGAATAATTCGAAATATAAATTAAATAACAAAGATTTATGTAACATAAAATACTGACTGTCACTGAATGTGAAATATCTAAGGACAACTTCAATTCGTCATTAACTGCACTATAATATAAAAGAAGTAGCTATCTTCAAAATAAACTTAAATTTTAGAATCAAACACTATTTTTATTTAAATTCCAGCAATATAAATTTTTTTTGTCTGTATTCTTTTGCGCCTCTTTTGTATGTTTATGAGTGTGTAAGGTAAAGCTCTTCTTTTAAAATCAATATGTAGTGTTTGTTTTCATATGGCTTGATATGAATGTTTATTAACTGAGAATGTACTGTTTACAGCAACAACAAAAAATTATGAAAATAAGGACGTACAATTACGTCTCATAATGCAAATAGACATACAAACATTTGTATGGGAAATCTTAAAGTATTTTGTGTGTTGCTATAATTTGCTGTAAATACTCAAGTTCATCTTTAAGATCAGACAGTAGGACAGATATGCTTGCATACATTAAAAAAAATATAATATAGACATGCAATATGTGACTATTTATGTGTGAACAGCGGAAGACAAATGATGCACTAAGTGAATTCATTAAGTTTTTATAATGAAAAGGGTACTCAAAAATTCACGCAAAGCTCAGTTTTAAAATTTGCCAGGTCTGGGTAATAGAACATAAACCATTACATAATCACTACGCTGTCACTAAATAATATTTTCAAAATAATGAAATTTTGGCGGCTTCCTCACGAGAAAACAAAATTATTCACGAAAATAAACATATTTCGACGATGATTGCTTTGTTTTTTAAACATTGAGATGACTGTATTTTGGTTTTAGAGAGCACATATTTCAATAGGGAACATGTGAATGGAGCCATAACTAATTGATTTGATCAGAACTTTTCAAAAAATAATAAGGGTTTTTCTCTTCTTTGTGCTCTAATTACATTTGTTTGTCGTAGGCACGGCACTGTTTAGACATGTAAACAATACAAGCTCTGTGCAAATAAGCCCACTATCACAAGTTATTAAAAAGAAAGAGAAAAAAAAGTTTTTGCATTGAATTTAAATATTGCCTTAATTTTGGAATACTCTTTTATATTTGCTTATAAAAGTATTGATGTTTGTTTGTATGTAAGTTTATTTAAGCAATAAATTATTTTTGAAATGTTTTTTTGGTGCGTTGTGGCTTTAAGAAACCCTTTAGTAATGAAAGCAAAAACTTTTCATTCAAATGCGTTATTTTCGTTATTTTCTTTTTCACTTTAGCGTGTTTCACTTATGACTTTACTACTTTTAGGATGTTAGCTTTTACAGAGCTGAACTATATCTTGTTAAACACAGGGCGGAATAAAGAAAATGCAAGTTAAATTGAATTGCTTTAAGTAGTAGCCTTTTAGACTGCCTTTCACAAATATTACGGTAACAGGTTTATTCAAACATTTTGATATACAGAGCAAACTTCTTCCAATTTAGAAAATATAGCAGACATTTCTTCCAAGATATACATTCTTTAATCTGTGGGCACCAATTAAAAAAAAAAAGCCGAAGGAGTTTTAGATATCGAAAGAACGAAAATCAAAAATATAATTTAAATTTAAGAAAAAATCCACTTATCGGGTCCAATCTACCAATACTGTGACCAAGGTAATTTTAAGAAATGAATGTTATAATAAAATGTAATCATTTTTGGCCTTTCTTCGGCTTACTATTAAAAGTAAAAAATATTAATTGAAATTGAATTGAATTAAAATGTCTTCCTAATACATTATTTTCTTATCTAAAGTTTAAAATAAATAATTTCTTAACGTATTTCTCCTTAGGGGCCTTTTATATCCCATACAGAATATTACACAGCATGAGTGCATATTTAAGAGAAATTAAGTGTCATGAAAAAGTGCATTCTGTTGATAGTTTTTCAGTCATTTGATTTTACATTCACACTTAAAGCAAGCAAACTATGAAGTTTTATTAAAACAAAGCTTTTAAGTTTGCATCCATTAAAGTTTGTACATATTTGTTTGTACTCGTATTTGTTGTAGATGGTTACAAAAGTTTGTTGAAAAATCTTAAAAGATTGCAAATATTAATACGAGGGCTGCTCTATATATTTCTGGCCTAATAGTGAAAATGCGAATATTTATAATCAAAAATGGTTTTATTATTTTTTAAAGTATTCTCCAGCATCATTCATAAACTTTTCCATGCGCTGAAATGAGTTGTCGAAGCACTTTTTCCACTCCAATTGAGACATCTCTAAAACATGGTTTTTGAACACTTCAACAGCTTCTTCTGGCGACGAAAATCGTTGACCACGCTTTTTTTTCTTGATGTGCGGAAACAAGAAGAAGTCATTAGGTGCCAAGTCAGGGCTGTACGGCGGATGACCCATTAATTCGACGTTTTGGCCGGTCAAAAACGCTCTGGTTTAAGCCGATGTGTGAGAGCTCGCATTGTCATGGTGAACAATGATTCGTCTTCTCTTGTTGGTTTTTCGAATTTCTCCGATGACTTCAAGCAAACAAATTGTAGTGTACCACTCAGAAGTGACCGTCCTACGTTGCTCAAGCGAAACAGTCGCCACATGACCAGTTTTGCCGAAGAAACAGGCGACCATTCCCTTCGAAGTGCTTCTTCCACAAACAACTTTTGTTGGATTTTGCTCGGCTTTGAAGACCCACACGGTCGATTGTTGTTTCGTTTCGGGCTCATACGCATAGATCCATGATTCGTCACCTGTGACGATCTTATAAACGTCTTTTGAAGCACCGCAATCGTATTTTTGCAACATTTCTTTGCACCAATCGACATGAGCGTTTTTTTGAGCGACTTTCAAATTGTGCGGGATCCAACGAGAACAAACCTTTTTTACGGCCAGGTGTTCATGCAGTATCGAATGTATGCTGGTGAAAGAAATGTCCAAGGATGTCTCTATCTCTCGGTATGTCGCATGTCGATCTTGCATTATGAGTTCACGCACGGCATCAATGTTCTCTGGCACAACAGCCGTTTTTGGACGACCTTCACGGAATTCGTCTTTGAGCGAGCTTCGGCCACGATTAAATTCATTATACCAATTTTTCACAGTGCTATAGGATGGTGCTTCATCGCCATGCAAAGATTTAAGTTCATCAATGCACTCTTGTCGTGATAATCCACGTCGAAAGTTGTGAAAAATGATGGCACGAAAATGTTCACGAGTTAATTCCATTTTTTTCTATATTAATTTTTTCAAATCACTGTAAACAACACAAATAATGGTCGTACGTCAAAACGTTTTGAGTACGATTATGCTTAAAAATGACAAACTTTCCAATGGAAATATCAGAGTGCACTTGGCAGCACTCAGTGTTGTCAGGCCAGAAATATATATGTTGCAGCCCTCGTAATAAATACAAATTTTTACTTAAGCATTTTATTTTCATAACTTCAAAGATAGATTGTTTTATTTAAAAAATGTATATTTTGTCCGAAAAACAATTCACGAAAATTCAACAAATAAATTCAAATTAAAATGCATTTGGCTCATTTCAAGTATGAAAATTTAGTGCGATGTTCGATGGAATAACAAATTTTTCAAGGCCCAAAAGAAACCTTAAATGCCTCGATTTTTTGAAACGGTCTAAAAGATATATTACTCTATCTCTTAACCTCACTATTTATACTAAAAACAAATATTATGTATGGATCGGTTACTCAACTCTATTGACACATGGAACGGCGACGCAATGTGGGCTATGTGTCGATACAACATTTTTTTGACATATGAAACGAAAGTGTATATTTATAACACATTTCTAAATAAAATTATTTATCACAAACATAAAAAATTATCATAACGATAAACCATAGAACATGATAACAGGGACTTGTAAGTTAAACAATGATTATCTTTAAGAAACTTTCAAAAATTTACTACAACCGTGTTAAAATTCTTATATTCTTGTAAAAAGGATGACAAATTATTTTAAAGATTTTGTTTTTTTTTTTGTCTCATACTAGGATCATAACTTTTCAGTTAGAACCTACAAACCATTTTGTTTAAACATTGGCGCCAAAGAACAAACACACTTAAATCAAATAAAAATCGATAATGTTGTTGAAATACACACGTAATATCATCTGCAATATGCATGTGTGGTAAATAGTCACGGATAGTGACGACACACAAATTTAAAAAGGGTTTTTATTTCCCATTAGTACTTTCGTAAAAAGTTTACAAAAAAAAAATTATTTGCAAGAATATATATTTTTTTATTAGACATAAAAAAGGCAAAATAAACTTAAGCCTGTTTTTATTCGATAATATTCTAAAATAGTTCAACCAATAATTAAGCCGTTGCAAGTCGCTTTCTGTTCAAGCCGATATATTGAAGTTTATATTTTAGCACGTTTAAAAATATTGATGCCAATACGAGAAAATTTAGTTACACTGGTTATTGTTTAATATTTTCGCATATTCATTTAAAAAAAACCCCCCGCTATCATTACAGTTTAGTGGCTTACCTCTGGAAAGAAATAATTGGGACGCATTTCTGAATTATTTATATTTATTTCGTCCGATGTATTTAAATATATATTAAATAAGTATTTATAACATTACTTAGTTATAATAATCGTGGTCTATTTTTATTGACTGTTGAAGTGAATTTCCTTTTACTGCCATTGTCCACCCTCCGTCTTTACACCAAACATAACAGAAATAATTACTGTAATCGAAAAAGTATTTTCTCACATAAAATGTATAAGATCAGAAACGCTATTGGGTTTAATCCGTCACGTGTGGGACCATAGGTACACAAAGACAATAATTTCAATGCAACCTGTTGGGTAATAGCGAAGAAATATACGTACAAATACAAATGCTCGTTGCAGTATATTTCGCCTTCTTTATACGGATCCATCTTTTTTTTTAAATATGTAATTAAATATTCCTGTTAAGAAAATATAGCAGAAGTACAACTGACAATGCAAACTAGAAATTAAAAACGCCATCAAGAATCTTTCTTACAAATTTTTAAAGATATGAAATTTTTCATTTTATAGACAAAACCTAACTTTTAATGAAATTAAAACTTAAAAGTGTTTTGTTTTTAAATAAGTCTCTAATATTGTGAGAATATCCTTCAAACAATATTATGCAAACTTAAAAATTTTCAAGGGGCAATATATACAGTTATGTTGCACATTCCGACCATAATGGTTTTTATTCTTTATTTATTTCGATTGATTTGGTATACTATCTTCAGTTTTCCATCAATTTTTTTATTCCTAAAAAATGTTGAAATTAAAGTTTTTAACTTAACTGACAGGGCTGTTTTAAATAAGGATAACAATTAAAAATAAGTTTAAGAGCTCAAAAAACTAAATTTGAAAGAAAACACATAAAATCAACTTTGAAATTTAAAAGTGGTTTCATACGGACGAAATATTTCGCTTTCCGTTTTGAAGAAACAATTCGCGAAAATGGAAACACTTTTGATTGGAATTAAGTTTTGTGACATGACTGATAAACTTACAAAAATTATAGTAGTAATTGTCATACAAGTTGAAATGTGGCTTGAATGCTGAAGAAAAATGAAAAATAATATCTATTTAAATATATAAAATCAAAAAGTACTTTTTTGTTGTTGTTTAAACTCTGCCTGTAAAAAAATAAAATACGAATGACATTGAGTGCTATATGACTTTGCTTTTGTATTTTATTTTCTAATACTTGTGCATTTTCTTGTACGATGTAATTATTTTTCTTAGTAGTCGTATTTTCTTTGTTTATATTGAATGTTCATTTTATCTTCAACGTTCATCCATCCGTTGACATCTTATAATTATCATAGAAATTATTTGTTGCTGATTATAATTTATGACTTAACACGTTTGACATACTTATCCTTTTTATTTTTACTTTTCTTCTAATATTACAAATGGATGTAATTTTAAATAACCAGATAATTTATAGTTGTAGATTTTTTACGTTTTCATGTAACTTATCTGTTGCAAAGTGTTTTTACATGTTTTGGTTTGACATTTAAAGTAAAGGATTTAAACTATTTCTTACGACTTCTTAGAGGTGGTCACATATGTTAAAGTGCTCTATATGAAACATTTAATTTACGTTGAAGTATTCTAAGTCCCAGTTTAGACGAGCGAACATTTGAGTGGAAAACACTTAATTTGAAAGCAAATTACGGATGGGGTAGAAAGAATCGTTTTTATGTTCGGTACTCGGCGATACGCTTTGTTGAAATTTTCTTTGCATACATTTAAAAGCGAACAATAACAATAGTAAGGAAATGTTACCGACAACATGTTTGCCTGTGTGAACGCGAATGAATAAACAAAAGGGAGTTCCAAATGTTTTTCTTCCAAATGTTCGTCCTCGATCTAAGGTGATATTCTTATTTGGCTCAATTTATTCGTTGCGTTTTTTTCTTATTAAATAAAAGCATCTAAGAATATAATTTTTTTTTGTTTTGTTTAAAATCTATAATTTAATAATTCCCATGATATATATGACTTTCCTTTCGAGGCTTTAGATAAGAAGGTAATGGGTTGAGCATGTTTTATTTGAATCAGCAATCAGAGGATGATGCGATGCGTTTAGACCGGATTCCGCTAATACGTTACTGTACGGCGAGAAGAGAGAGAAGTATCTGTGGACATTTTAAGATTTTTACATTGAGAGCAACAAGAGGTTCACTGCAGGAAGTTTTCCCTAAAAAATAATTCCCCTTTAAATATGTTGCTCTCCAGAGACATTGCGTCTCTACTCCAGTGAGTCAATAGAGCTGGATACCCCTCTGCATTTTTCTGCACGCCCTTAAGTAACTCCTCAGAAACTTTGAAGCAGCGGTTAAAACAACAAAGCATCCACATACTGCTTATCGGCTCGCTCTATCGAACCAGTTGCCTTAGATATAACTTAAACTACAAAAAAAAAATAAAAATATAATGCAAATTGCATTAAAATAAAGTTTTTTAAATTAAACTTCTAGACACAATAAAAACAATTTAGTTTCTCTTTATAATTTTTCTGCCTTCTGTGAAAAGTGGAATAAATACTTACTACACTTGTGGGCCATATATTATGTCAGTCAGTTTAACACAATAAAAATTGTTCATTACCAGCTAATCATGAGCTTAACATTGAAATGTAATGTTAGTGTTAATTATTTTATTACATTCTCATTTGTGATACCAAAGAACTTGATGAAAGTGTTGCTGGTGCAAATAAATATAATTATCATTATTAAAAATGTGCTAATAATGTCTGCTGCATTCTATGTAAAAATATTAAATAAGTAAAAAAGTACAAGTTTTTTACTTTGTTTGCAGTTTCATAGACAAAATAAGAAAATACTTAAAAGAAAATGCATATATGCCATCATATATTTAACTCTATAAAGATAATGTTTATGTTTGTATATGGTGAGTTTATATAGTTAAAATAATTACATTGCTTTTCCTTGCAATGAAGTTCGTATATAATTTTAGTGTCTGCCTTAGCATGTGTATTAACGATAAAATGTGCTTTTCCTTTTCTTTTTTTTTAAAGAGAATTTTATCTACTTGTCGTTTGTTTTAAAATTTTATAAAAGAAAAAGAATCTTTCAATTTTGTCAGTTGACAAATTGACTTTTAATTCTGACACTTAATTTTCTTTAGACGTTGATAATTTTCAGCCATTATTTTATTGTAATTCTGTACCCTACAATGTACGTTTAAAGTATATTTTTTTCTGTTTGGTGGTTCTAAATATTTCTTTAATATTTAAGGCCAAATAATATTTCCATTTGTTTTTTCATTAATTCTTAGGAGGAAACTAAACCTTCTTTTTAAATTTAAATTTGAATAGGGAAATCGAAAAATTCTATCTGTAATTATGGTTGATATACTACATAGATATAAAGGAATCAGAAGCTTTTGATGTTCTTGTCATGAAAGTTTATTAGATATTCGATGAAAAATCATATTTGTCAAGTTGCAAAAGAAGCATTCAAGTGCCTTGGTTTTCTGAAAGGATGCAAGAGATACTTCAATCAGTTTGATGTCTTCGCTATCCATATCATCTTTATCATGGAATACAACTCTCATGTGTGAGCCGGTGCTTTAAAGACTATTTTGGAGTTACTCGACCGCGTTCAATGGGATGTGTTTCATTGTTTTATCGTTAATACAATAGAATATGCTGTCATGAAATCAGGGAGCTAGTTTCTGAAAACTGTAATTTCGTGCGAGCAA
Source organism: Gymnosoma rotundatum (assembly GCA_916610165.2). Taxonomy (NCBI): domain Eukaryota; kingdom Metazoa; phylum Arthropoda; class Insecta; order Diptera; family Tachinidae; genus Gymnosoma; species Gymnosoma rotundatum. Next base: position 118,255,012 of record OU744337.1, on the reverse strand, counting down.
CACGTTCTTCATCAAGAGCGCATCCCTCTGTGGTCGATGGGCCAGTGAATCGCACTACGCATTACAGTGAAAATTCCTTTTTTTTTGATGAACAGATCGTATGTGGAATAAGCTCCTTGCGAGGGTCAAAAACAAAATATTTTTTACACCAAATATTACTTTATTTTTATTGAGCAGCGGTAATTGTAGAAAGACACTAAATATTGGTGCCCTAAAGTACTATATTCCGATACGATTCTGATTTGTAATTTTTATGATCTAAGTTTAATAGTCTTTTGAATAAAAAAATAGGTTTTAACCATCCAATTGTACGAGGATTAGGTCTCAAAAAATCTTTCTTAGTAGAGAAATCGTTCCTAAAAACTACGTTTCATAAGTTTTGAAAAATTTAATTAATAAAATAAATGTAGTGTAAAATATCATCAGTATCATACCACCTATCTTTTTTAACATTAACTTAAAATAATTTCCTAGATGCTTTCTCTTAACTTAAGTCTTCTTACAAAAAGCAGTCTTGTTGTAATTAATCATTTTAATGTAACATATGCTTATTAAGAATAGAAGATAAAACCAACCCACTAAAGCACTAAAGCTACGAAAATTGTAAATGTGCTCATTTTATTTTCAAGTTGACACTAATTATTTTAGTTTATCATTTGCCAAAAAAAAATTGAAAAATAAATTAAAACTCTATTTACTATGAACAAAAAATTTTTCTTTGAAGTCTGAAAATGACTAATGAGAAATACGTTTAGTAAAAACTTGATAAATAGAGTATACGAGATTTCAGAAATTTAAAAAATTTTGTTTGGGATTTTTTTTAAGTATTATTGATTTAATAGCTAATCAGACACATGATTGACCCATTGCACTATAGGAAATTTTACCCCTTTTTGGCCAAAATTTATTACAGCCAAACGGCAGGATTAATTTGAATGATTTCTTTTTACATGAGACTATTAAGGTGGGACGGATGTTCAAGGTTTAGCATACAATAAAAAGACGTTAGTTAAGTTAACTAAAAAAAAATAACTAAAAATTAATTCCAAAGGGGTTTCCAGGGTTATAGGTTCCCGCATCCATTATTTTTTAGATCTTTGATAGACTCTGGTGTTCTAAAATGTTTTTTACAAAATTGTTTTCGATTGTACTCTAACTTTCAAAGATAGTACTAGAAATTTTGCTTACCAGCCATCTAGGCTTGGATTTAGTTAAGGCAGACTGGGTTTCAAGTTTTCTTCTCGAAGTTTTACCTTTGAGCCAAACAGCATGCTATTTTTAAAAAACTTTGAAACTGCTACAACTTTTATGCCACTTCATATTTATATTTGAACAAAATTTTCTTGCCCGCTCCTTTAACTTTAAACAATATAAGTTTTCAAAACAATCACTGTCACCAAAATACGAACACACATGGGAAATAGCGGCTCTTTTGTCATCTTCGTTATGTTGCTCTCGCCAAGTATTGAATACTTCTTAATTTTACACGCATTTTTTGAAAGTCTAAATAAACTTCCAATTCATAATTCCATAAGTTTATCTTAAGGTCACTTTAATTTTTCCAATTTAATCGAACTAATAGATGAGTTTATTAACTTTTCACTATATATCATTAAAGTACTCACCTTCGACATTATTTTCCAATACTTAGTTTTTGCAAAATATAAATTATTATTATGAAATTTTTTAAAACATACTATCACAAAATTCATTGCACTCAATCGTTTTTTTTGATAACTAATTTACAACTCGCAGGCAAAACATGTGATAAAGTAAGAGTCAGTCAATTCTTTCGAAAAATTTAAACAGAGATGTTTACTTTGTTATTCTTTTTTATATTATTAAATTAAAGCAAAAAAATCAGTTAGCAATAATTTTTATTTTAATTTTGGCCAAAAAATTGGTAAAATTTCCTATAGTACATTGTCTGCGTCGTACTAATTTGGCTGCAATATGGCAAAAACTATTTTCCAACAATAATTACTGCAGCCTAGTCACGCGGTAACGAACTTGAAAAATTAGTACGTAAAAATGGTTTGTTCTTTAAATGAAAAAAAAACTTGCTTCAGCTTTGTGTATTATATGTAAATAAAATATAAATAATATATAATAATAATAAAAATATAAATATATTCTTCCACACCCAGGATAAGTTCACTGATTTCAGTGTATAATCACAAAGAAGTAACACTCGGCTTCTACAAAAAAAAACGTTATTTACGAAAATGTAATTGCCGTAAATGTCGCACAAAAACACAATAAATATTGCGCCATTTTTATCATTTTTATTGCAGCAATTTTTTGCAGCATGATTGGAGCATATTATAAGGCAATCATGTGATCCCAGCTTTATAGCCAATTTCACAGTAACGAAAGAATATGTTCTTTCGTATTTTAAGCGAAAGAAAACTGATTTGAGTTTCACAATCTTACTCTTATGCGAACGATGGCACGAACGACAACTCGAAAGAAAACGTAAGTGTTTTCATACAAAAACCGATTTCTGTGTAAAGAAGGTGTTGTCAACACTGCGAACGCAAATGTCAAAATCAGTCACTTGCTATTTTATGTTCGTGTAAATAATAACATTATAAAAAACAATACTTTTGTATTTAAAATTAACTTAAAATTATAAATTAATAATGGATAACAAATGGTAAGTGTAAAAATAAATACAATAATTGATTTCATTTTAAATGGAAATTATTTTTATTGCAGTTTGCATCATCCTCTGAAGTGTCCAAAAAATGAATAGCAACTGTTATATTCATCTGTGCTGACAAAGAAAATGATAATACAAACACTAGCTTTTAAGGAATAAGATGATACTCACGTTTATAATTTCAAAATTGGAGTGGGTTAAAAAATCGAATAACACTTTTATATAATTTAATTTTTCTAATTAATTTGTTTTTTTGTTTGTTTGTTTTTTTAATTGTTTAATACAAATAATAACACAAAACCATTGGTGTGTCTTTTATTTTTATTTGTAAGCAGCTGATCACTGCTACGCACGGTTGCGTTTGCATTCAAATAATTACGTAGTATATATTATATACTTTTAAAGAAAATCGCTATAATGTACAGAAACTTACGATCTGGTACCACCTTGGTTTCTTAAGACGTAAAAAAGAAAAATTTATAAACGTAAGTGTAAGCGAACGAAAGTGAGTGACACACAGAAAGCCAAAAAGACTCGAAAGTGAGTGACTGACTTTCTTTCGCTTAAGTTTTCATTCGTTATTGTGAAATTGGCTTTTAATCTCTTTTTCATTTTCGGAATCAAGGTCCTCGTCAGCACTTTAGGAGCTTGCTGTATGACTCATTACATTGAATTTTCTAGTGCTGCTCGGAGTGAGTAGTTCCTAGTTCTTGTATGCCTACCGTGACATGCACATTAATTAATTTTAAAATAGATTTCTAATGTCCTTTACTGGCTTCCATTAATTTTTTATATAAAAGTTTCATTAAAATATATTTTGACTCCTCAAATAATGTTATAAAGAAACGTCAACCCTTTTAAAGTTTTGCATTCAATTGACAATAATTCTATTGAATAAAATTTACATTAAAATAAGGATATCTAATGATATCAACTTAATATCATGATGTTTTATAGAGGAAAATCATTTAAAGCATATTCTTATGTATTTTTACTTAAGCTTTACATTCAGTGGTAAGTGGCTTTATATATTAAAATAAGCATTTTTTAGACCATCATTATGCATTTTAAATGACATTGTTTTATCCATTGTCAAACATACACAAACTGCATTTTCACATAATGTATGCTGTCAGTAAAAATATTAAAAAAATAAAAGACAATGCAATTCTATAAAGATCTAAAGAAAACTTTTTAAATGTATTTTTAAATCAACAACAACAACAAATTATAAAAATATTAAAATATTTTTTATGCAGCAATGGTAATATAAGAACATTTGTTGAAGATGGTAACATGCACTAGAACATGAAAACTATTTACTTAGTGATTAGTGATTAGTTTTTTGAGAGCTTATATTTTTACTTTATGAATTTTTTAGTATGCGAGGGGTATTAAAAGTATAAAAATAATATAATGCCAGAAATCTTAAATAAACACTAGCGAACAAAACAGCTATTTAAATGGATTACAAGTTCAAAGCTAATTTCACAGCGACATTATTTTACGAAATTCGATGTTAAGTAGGTCAAACTGTAGGGCCTTCATATTCTACAAAGTTGATTAAATTTATACGAAATTTAGTTTACAAGTACACAGTTAGATTTTACGAAATTAAAAATAAATGAACTTAAGCCAAAAATAAATTCTAATCATTTATAATATTTACAGTTCAAATTATAATTTAATAAAATTAAATAAAAAAAAAATTTATTATTCATTACGAAGATTTTTTTCTACCAAAAAGGAAATGGATGACTTTTTTCAAGCCAAAATATACAAAAAAGTCTCAAAAACCACAAATTCTAATTTTAAAATGCTTATAACTCGATCATTTTAAAGCATAAGCATACAGATTGAAACACCGTTTTGTAGGTATTGAATTGGACTTTAAGACCACAATTATAAAAATCAGACAAAAATAAAAGAAATGCCAAACCTTAAAAAAGTTACAGGTACGAGGTAATCAACTTTTATACCATACAGCGCCATTTCTAGAAAGTGGTACGTACCCAGCTTCAAAAAGTAAGCACAACTGCTCCTCTGCTAGCCTCATGTTAAATTTTGGATCAATACGGCTGCCCCTTAACAAATCTTTGAGTTATTTCCAAAATATTTTGAATCTGTCTCATTGTGCTTTTACGCAGAATTAATGATTTTTGCCGGAAAGACTTTCCGACTAGATTACCAACTACTGATTTTAACAAGGCATGATACTTTTATAATAAATCACAGGAAATTGTTTACATTGATTATTGCAAAAAAAATGATGATAAAGAAACAGACGTAAAGAATACGAGTGCTGCTATATATATTTCTGGCCTGGCAGCACTCAGTGCAATCTGACATTTCCATTAGAAAGTTTGTCATTTTTAAGCATAATCTTATTAAAAACGTTTTGACGTTTGACCATTATTTGTGTTGTTTACAGTGACTTGAAAATATTAATATAGAAAAAAAATGGAATTAACTCGTGAACATTTTCGTGCCATCATTTTTCACAACTTTCGACGTGGATTATCACGACAAGAGTGCATTGATGAACTTAAATCTTTGTATGGCGATGAAGCACCATCCTATAGCACTGTGAAAAATTGGTATAATGAATTTAATCGTGGCCGATGCTCGCTCAAAGACGAATTCCGTGAAGGTCGTCCAAAAACGGCTGTTGTGCCAGAGAACATTGATGCCGTGCGTGAACTCATAATGCAAGATCGACATGCGACATACCGAGAAATAGAGACATCCTTGGACATTTCTTCCACCAGCATACATTCGATACTGCATGAACACCTGGTCGTAAAAAAGGTTTGTTCTCGTTGGATCCCACACAATTTGAAAGTCGCTCAAAAAAAGGCTCGTGTCGATTGGTGCAAAGAAATGTTGCAAAAATACGATTGCGGTGCTTCAAAAGACGTTTATAAGATCGTCACAGGTGACGAATCATGGATCAATGCGTATGAGCCCGAAACGAAGCAACAATCGACCGTGTGGGTCTTCAAAGACGAGCAAAATCCAACGAAAGTTGTTCGTGGAAGAAGCACTTCGAAGCAAATGGTCGCTCACTTCTGAGTGGTACACTACAATTTGTTTGCCTGAAGTCATCGGAGAAATTCGAAAAACCAACAAGAGAAGACGAATCATTGTTCACCATGACAATACGAGCTCTCACACATCGGCTCAAACCAGAGCGTTTTGACCGGTCAAAACGTCGAATTAATGGGTCATCCGCCGTACAGCCCTGACTTGGCACCTAATGACTTCTTCTTGTTTCCGCACATCAAGAAAAAAATGCGTGGTCAACGATTTTCGTCGCCAGAAGAAGCTGTTGCAGTGTTCAAAAACCATGTTTTAGAGGTGTCTCAATCGGAGTGGAAAAAGTGCTTCGACAACTGGTTTGAGCGCATGCAAAAGTGTATAAATCATGCTGGAGAATACTTTGAAATTCAATAAAGCCATTTTTGATTATAAATATTCGCATTTTCACTATTAGGCCAGAAATATATAGAGCATCCCTCGTAGTTAAGAAGAAATAAAATGGATGACGAAAAGCGAAAGGAAATGGAAAGAGAAGGGAAGAGTAGATAAAAAAATAAAAAAAAGTAAAGAGAAAAAAGAGAAGAGAATGAGGTGACATGAAATAACCTTATACTCACAAAGCAACTGATTCTAGAATCTAGATCATAATAGTAGCTATTTCCGATAAAAAATTAAAAATCTAAAATATCATTAAAGTCGTCACAGTTTAATCGAATGAATGCTAAATGTCTTTTTATGAGACAAAAATTAAAGAATTTTTGTTTCTGGCAATTTAGATGGCGAAGAATCAAATTCAAATTAAATGAAACCTTTTAATTAAAAAAAAAAATTATTAGCCAGTGATATATGATTCGATTTTGCTGTTGTTTGTTTTTGGAGGCTAAAATATTGATCTTAATTGAATGACAAGAATATATTTGACCATTCGTTGCAATTTCAAGCAATACTTTCCTTATCTTAACTTTTTATTCGATTTTCAGTAAGTGTTATGCAGAACATTAAAAAAAACTAAAAGAATTTAATCAGATATCAATTAAATTTTTTTTTTTTTTTTTTTTTTTTATTTATTATCATTGTGTAATATAAAAAGCCCTTTATGGCCAAAATACATATTACAATTCAGAATAATTAAATTTAGTTTGTAGACAACCCTAAACTTAAAATAATACAAAATCGCTTAAAAACTAGTGTTTTGTTAATAGCTTCAATTTATAATTGCAAATGCTTTGATATGAAAAAAATTTGAGGTAGTCCAGTTTCAGGAGTGGAAATATAATGCGTCTAAAGCAAATTACTGTTGTAATGGTTGATAAGTTTTCTGCGATACAAAGATAATGAAAAGGAAAATACTCTTAAATCATTTGGCAAGCAGTTCCAGAAGTGAGCTACTGTAATCAGGAATGACTTTTGAAAAACTAAGCCATTAATTAGGGGGATGAACAATTGACAATTCCTAGTAGAATGCAAGAAAGTAAACCTCTGTACTAAAAACTGTGGTGTACACTTCTTGATTATATTATAAAAATACAAGAGATATCTAATAGTTACGAAGTGACCAAAAGAACATTTCAAAAAACTATTGACGTACGGCGTTATGTGGTTATAACGTCCATTTCCATATTGGCCATTAACAGTATTTCGATGCCTTATGTCAAACACAAATCTTACAATTTTATTAATCAGAAGTTTTATTTTATTAATATTAGTAGCCGTAGAACAAAGATATACTTCCATAGAATAGGATATCTGCGACATCATCAATGCATGGGCTATTTTATATCGTATATGTTGTGGAAGGTATATGTTTAGACAATATAATCTACGGAGTGTAAAACAGACTCGCGAATACACATTGTCAATATGATATGAATAATCAAGCCTATTATCTATGATTACACCTAAAATTTTCATTTTATCTACAAACTGTAGCTCACTTTGCCCTAGGTGAATATTGAAATCGCTAAAACTTATGGAACCAAAGCCCAAAATTTTAGATTTAGAGGTATTTAAAAGCAAATAATTCGATATCATCCAGCATTCAACTCGATGCAACGTGTCATTAATTATTGTTTGAAGCGAATCCGTTGATCTAGTACCATGAAAAAGTAATTGAATGTCGTCTGCAAAGGCATATACTGAGCATATTTCTGACTCAACCACACTAAAAAAATTATTTAAATACATAGAAAAAAACAAAGGGCCCAAAACGGATCCTTGGGGTACCCCAGATTTCACATGTTTTACATGTGATTCTCTGCCATTAAAAGATATAAATTGTCTTCTTCCTGATAGGTACGAATTTATAAGAAGGCAAGATGTCGTTGAAAACCTAAACTCACTGTTAAGCTTCTGCAACAATTTTACATGGTTGACTAGATCAAAAGCTTTAGATAAATCTAATGCCACTAGGATACTTTTCCCACCTCTATTCAAATTCTCTCTTATGGATTCAGTAATTCCAAGCAAGGCAGATGATGCACTGCAATCAATGCGAAATCCTGTTTGCCGATCATTTAGTAAACTAAATTCCTGGATATGCTGGGTTATTTGAGACCTTAAAACATGTTCAAATATCTTTGACAATATAGGCAGTAAGCTTATAGGTCTTAGGTTATCAGTATTGAGCGAATTTCCAAATTTGGGTATTGGAATAACTTTTGCAAGCTTCCAATTATCTGGAAAGACTGATGTTGTTATAATACAATTGATTAAATGTAAAAAATGATTGCTCATTAAAGGAAATATAATTTTCAAAAATCTTAATGGTATACCATCAATACCACAAGCATTTGATTTGATTTTTAAAAAAGCTGTATATAAATCGTTGATATTAATGCACTGAAAGAAAAATATGCCAAGAGAGCTCTCAAAACGTATTGGTTCAAAAACATTATCTGAGCCCAAGTTCAGATTATCTAAAAAATAACTATTTACCTCTTCAACATCTAACTCAGAGTTTGCATTGATTTGGTTACTATTACTTGCTTTTCTTAATTTATTCCACATGTCCTTGGTATCAACGTTATGAAATAAACTACTAAAATAACCCTTTTTGACTCTTCGTAATGTTCGTTTTGCTTTATTTCTATATTTGCAAAAAACACTCCATTTGTAAAGAGTTGGGTCATTTATATAGGCTCTATATGCAAGGTCTCTAAGAGACTTAGCATAGATAACTTCAGCAGACTTAATCCACTCTGTCGATTTATGTTTTTTAACTTTAAATCGCGATATAGGAACCAAGGAAAACATTTTGGATATTAAATATTCTAGTATAGAAAGTTGAAGGTTCACATCATTAGTATTATAAAATAAAGAAAAGTCATATTCAAATACAATATTTTGTAAGCTACCAACATCAAGTAATGAATAATTACGGTATTCAATGTAATCAGCCAAATCTCTACTAAAAGTTCGAGGCAACTCAAATGAGGCACAAATAAATGCATGGTGAGACGATAGAAACGGGCATTGAAATTGATCTGTTGTACATGAAGTAGTTTTACCACTTAAAAGAAAGTAATCTAAAAGTGAAGTTATGTTGTTACGTATATCATAATGAGTTGGTAATAGGTTGTGTTTTATCGTTAAATTTAAGCGATTACATAGAGACCGTATTCTAGATGACTTTGTTGGATTGTATAGATTAGTGTTGAAGTCACCAACTAAAATTATATTATTATATCTCTCAAGGACGTTACCAATAGACGATTCAAAAATATCAAGATTGCCATTCGGCAAATAAACAACGCCTACTAGCATTATAGTGCTATTTAAATTGACTTCAATAAAAATAGTTTCACATTCCCCATAATGACAATCCGTATAAACAATCCTATGTTTAATATTCCGAGAAACATAGATACCTACTCCACCACCGCGGGCATGTGGGCGATCATTTCTACAAAAAATATATCCAGGGATCTCAACTGCATTATCTGGGACAACAGGCTTTAGCCATGTCTCAGTAACTGCAACAATTTCATAGGACGAGTTCTCTATGAGATTCGAAAACTCATCAAACTTTACAGAGTACATCGCTGGCTTATTTTACATTACAATGGCCAATTTTGAAATTAGAGCTCAAACCATTAAATTGCATATTAAAATAACCTCCACTACTGACGACTGGACCTAAGTTCAAATAAACGGATGACATATTTGTGTGTTATAAATTGAAGCCGCATTAACAAAACAAACCTTAAAGCTAATATAAAGATCCAAATATCAAAATAAAAAATGTGCATTTTATAAAAAATAAATACATATACATATATCAGTCAACAATTCAATTATTACAAAACCAATTTTTTCTAAATTCTTCATATTTGGTAGGAAAAATATTTTGTCAAAGATGCTATTAGTTTATATAAAAATACAGGAAGTAATTCAGTAACTAGTAGCAGCTTTCTTTCAATCACAAATTTAATTAGCAATAGATAAAGTGTTTTTAACAAAAAATGTTTGTTTTGGTATAGAATAAAAAATATTAACAAATAATTCTCTTAAGAATATTAATGACCATGAAATAAGAAGAATAGGCAATTTATTCCATTTCCAAGTTGATTGACATTTAAAAGAATAATTTTAAATATGTCTTTTAAATAAAAAAATGACTATTTTGTATTTAACCAGATCAAAGTTTTGCTTATATCAGAACACAGAGAAAAAAAATATATATATTTTAGGTACAAGGTTTTTTGCTGAAGTATTACTTTTTTTTTCTTTAATAGATCATTTATTTGAATATACTTATATACTTTTTACATTTAATTTACTAGAATAATGTAAAGTATCAAAAACAATCGTTGAGTTAAAACAAAGAAAAATAAATTCGCTTCTTATTTTGATGTAGTTGTTTTCCTCTTTTTTTCCTTTACTTTTTATGTTTTCAACCAAAGTTCATTTGCTTCACCAGGCAGTGTCGTTCTCCTAACTTGTTTGCTTGTAGTTGAAAATATCAAAAATTGTTTGTAGTTTACTACGTTTTTATGAATTTCAAAAATAAAAACACCAAGCATTTGCAAAACAATGTTAGCATTTGTGCTCAGAGCAATTATCTTTTTTTCTGATTCTGATATTTCCAACAGACAAAGCGAAATCCATGTTATTTTTACAATGTTGTATTTGTTGTAGAGACGCTACTACCTAGTAAAACACATGTACCTTGCTAACAACACTTATGTGAGTTTACCAAGGCGAAATTTACTAGGTGATTTTCTGAATTTGTCTCATTTTTTAATGATAGAATCAAGGCGAATTAAATATTAGGTGGCTGCGCTGCTACAAAAACAAAAACCTAATGTTATTTTGTTGTTGCAGAGCACCACGTTGATGTCAAAAAGCTGACTAATTAAAAGGAAGCAAAATTCTTCTAAAATTATTTTAAAATTTTTGACAAGAACATAAGCAAAAATCAGCATAAATATTGAGACCACCTTTAAATTTATTTGCCTTAATAGATTTTAAGGAAAAATTTGTTTCCACTTTGTTGCATGTTAAACCTTGTTTTTCTTTTATGCCTTTTTCTTATTCTTCTTAATTCGATTTTATTTTTTGAATGCAGAAAAACAAAAATTTAAAAGGACAGACAAATGTTGAAAAATGTAATAGCTAATAATGGCACTCACAATTCAAGAACTACAGATTTCTTGATATTTTTTCTATCAGATTACATATGTATACAAAATAATTTCATTACTATTTCGTTAAAGATTTGTTTTTACTTCTTCTTCTTGTTTTCTCTGTTCGTGTTTTTATATATACTTCTAGCTTACATGATTTTTTTTAATTTCTTCTTTTTCTTTTTATTCTTGTTCCTTATACCATTTTTTAAATTTTACTTTGTTTAAAAGTTAGATAATTCCTGATATTTCTCCAACAGATTAAAGATGTCTAGCTTGATTTCAACTCCATCATTTTTCTTCAACATAGCATGGGGAACATCACCATTACGAAATTTGTAGTCAATTATTCGTTTTTCCCTTTTTAATTTGCGACACAAGTAAGAAAGTTTATTGGCCAAAGGCGTAAGGTGATCACTTAAAAAGATTCTTCCGTCAATATCCGCACCCTCTTGTTGGTGCATTATATCTTTCATGTTTAACAAACGATTCATATAATAACGCTTCATTATTAAATCTCTTTTGGAAATCGAATTAAACTTTATTAACACTTCTTTTTTGTTTTTTGTACTTAAACACTGATTTATATCATTGTCATTTAAAGCCACTCCATACACATTAGCAATTTTTAAAATTACAGATGGAATGTCAGGAACTGCTTGTGGGAGTCCAGTAACAATAATATCTGGTCTGTTGAGACGCCTCATTAGAACATTTTGTGATCTTTCAAAATCATTGAATTTGTTGGTGTTACTTTTATCAATTTGCTTCACAAATTCATAGCAGTGATTAATATCAGACTTTAATTTGATTGTCTCGTTTACAAAATCTTGTTTAATTTTTAGCAGTAAATCATTAAATTTGATCTCGAAATTTTGCAAGGTTTTGGTTATATGTTCATCCGTAATTCTTCTTTGTTCTTCGAGTTTTAAATTCATATTTTGATTTATTTCTTGAACTGCCTTTTGCAGTTGAGCAGCAAACTCATTACAGCTTGTTTTTGGTGGCATTTTTAGCTGCTTTTTTTTTATTAAAACTTTTAATATTTATATATATTTGTATAAAAAACTATCACACAACTAATACTTTACACAGTTCCGTATTTTCTCGTTTACACTTTGGTGTCTTTTTTCTTTTATAGAAATGCAATATATACCATGTGCATAACCAATAAAAATGTTTGATTGATTTCTAAAAAACTGAGAAACTTTTTAATAAAAATGTTTTATAACATGGAACTGTTTATCTTCAAATATGAGATATTGTTGATTATGATTATTTCATATTAAATTTGGCTTTATTTTAATTCAATTATTGACCGAACCGAATTTTCCACTACTTCTTCATTTGAGTATTATCCGTTGGTAAACACAAAAAAGGCTCATATTGATACTTATGATATTCAGCAGAATGCAACAATAGATTTGCGATTTTTAAATGCAACTTTAATTGCAAACAATGTTTACCTACAAATACCATTCTTAGGTATTTTTAACGGTTTAAATTTTTTTTCTAGCTTTGCAGTTTTTATAATAAAATTGTCCATAGTGTTGTTATTGAAAAGAGCATACTTATAAATGTTTGTGTGCGATGGTTTCCGTATTATTTTACAGTCTCCGTTAAAAATAAAGTTCATTTAATAGCAAAATTGTAATAATACAAATTAGATAATTTTTATCAACATTTTCATAACACAGAATGATGCTTTTCACTACTATTAGCGAAATGACTGAAATCGCCAAATGAAATTCGGTCTGATACTTTTAAGGCTCAAATTTTACTTGCTGTTAGATCGATTACTTTTTAAGATGTTTTCCCTTCTCAACTTCGGGAAGAATTTATTTCATATTTATCGCCAACAATTATTTCCAAAAAAAATACATTTTTAAATCCTATCCCTCCGTTAAATATTTAAAGAAATTGTATTTAAAAGAACTATATAATTCTCATAGAACATTAAAGGCAATCATTGCAACTTTACTACATAAACTATGCAATCAATTACATTATTCACTGTCTTGTTAATCAAACTGGTGCATCTAATACCATTAGGTTTCTCCTTGCTTGCTTTCGTTATACATTAAGCACTGATAGAGATCCAATACGTTTTTAAAAACTTGATATTCTATTCTACAGCGATAACAAAAACCGAAATAAAAGAAGTCCATATCTGTTTTTAAGTCTATAATCTTAAATATTTTGTTGTTGTTGCTATTTAAGCTGCTCTAAATAGTGTAACGAATTTTTCAATATGGCAACGAATGAATCGAGCCATATGATCATCATTGAATAACAGATAAATAAGTTAAATTCTAAAAATGACTGGGAATGCATTGCTTAAATTGTATGCATTATTTTTGCAGTTTTAGTTGCAGTTTAAAAAATACAGTAAGAAATACTTGAATTTGGTTTAGTGGCCGGCATGTTAAATTTTCAAGCAAAAGCTTAAGCCAAAATTCAATGAGCTGGTGCGTAGTAGCTGTGTGCATACACACGTTAAATTGTGTAGTTTTATTAAAATGGCAAAAAAAGTTAAACTTAAATTGTATATTAAAAAGAAAAGATAATGCGTATAAAATTAAATTTTTTTTAAGGGCTGCCAACAATTTTGAAAATATATAGTAAAGTGATTTTATATAATATTTAGATATTTGAGATGTGTGACTTGTAAAACTGACCCAAACACTTTGCTTTAGTGTTCCCATTTTACTTATAATTGCCTAACATAATAATAACATTGGTTAACAACTGCAATGATGTTAAAGTATAAACATATTATTTATTTTCTTACGGGTGTTAGTAGTCGAAGTCAACAACTGGTGAGTTGAACGACGGTCAGACAAATTTATTCTTATTTTTGCGGCTATTTGTCAGTTGACTATTCAATACATAACCCTATACCGTTTACTATATGAATAAATAAAAATCTATAAAAATATGTTTTGAACTTTTTTTATTAATGTATTTAATATACAGAAAAAAAAATCGAAAACTATAAAAGGTTTATTTATTTTTTAAGTGAAATTGAATTAAGTTTATAATTGGCATAATTATAATTGCCAATTCCATTTTAATCCTGCCTAAATGCAATGTGGCACCGTATTACTGATATCACATATTAACCAAGCGCAAAGCATGCAGTTGTGGCGTTTAAAAGTTTTCAGTCATATCCCTTCCCACTCACAGTTACCGTTACGCCGTTTATAATTTTAAGGATGAAGATCCAATTATTCCTCCTGACCAAAATGCATACCAGACTGTCACTTTCAGTGGATGCAAAGGTGCCATAAATAATTTGAAGGGTTTATATTGCCAAGAACCGACTATTCTGTTTATTTACATATCCACCCAAATAAAAATGTGCCTCGTCGCTTATTATGATTTTTTCATGAAAATGAAATGGCATATATACATTGGCGTAAATGATCTTGTGGAGAAGTTCTTGTGTCAACTGAATCTTAAATGGAGACAAATGCAAATCTTTGTGAAAAATTGTGGCCAAAGTTGGTCTTTGAACACCAATCTCCTCAGCACAGAGTTGAGGTTAATGGATTCTTTTGAACACTTTTTTGAGCAGCAGTAAAGTTTTCAGCCGATCTTGGAGTGCGTTGTGGTTTATGCTTAGTGCCTATCACCTACAGACCCTCTTTCTTCACAATCCTTCACATCGTGCGTTTTGTTGGTACGTTTTTTTTCCCAAAAATTTCACATACCTTTCTCATCGTCACATTAATCGATGATTGATTTTAATAAAATGTTTTAACGATTAAAACACGTTAGTCTATTGAATATTTATCTGTAATAATTTCGCCACGTGCCTTCTTTAGGACTGCCAAATATGAACTGTCAAGATTAATGTTAATCAAAATGGTGCCTTCACGGCCCCTAATTAAATATTTAATTTGTGATTAAATGAATGATCGGATCAATTAAATGTTTATTTTAAATTCGTTCTGAAAATAAATATAACTTTAAAAAGGTGAAATGTTTTTTCTGTGTGTTTTTACACACTCTTACACATTGGCTTACAAAAGAAAGATTTTTGTTGAGTGGGTTCATAATTAAAACTAATTAATTAATTTAAATAATTTTTCAAATTAATATTAATATTTCTAACCTTTACAAATTCTTTTAATTTGAATTTAGATGATTAAGTTTCGATACTAAGTATTCAGTAGCAATTTTTTCATTAATTAAGTTTTTCTGAGTGGCTTTAATATGGATACATACATATAGTTCACATTATATTTTAGATCCCGTTTTATTGAGTCATATTCTTAAATTGTTCTCACAAGATATGTAATGGCAAATCTTGAAAAATCTACACATCTTACCTTTTTAACAATCGTATGAATTTGAGATATATGCCCATAATTATGAAAGTGGTCTAAGTCAAATTTAAAATAAAAATTAATTTACCAGTTATTTTCATACCACATTATTATAAACTAAATTTATTTAATGTAATTTTTACGAAATTGTCAAAAATAAACCATTAGATAGTGGTTGTCGCATAATGTAAAAATATTTTTTAAAATTATTCAAATGCAATTCATTAAATATCTGGAAGCAAGAAATATATGACTTAGACCACTTTCATAATTATGGGCACATATGAAAATTAATTCAGTCTACAAGTAGTAAGCATAATAAATTTTTTTTTTATGTAACCCATGTACTTACATTTCGGTATATTTAAAATTATTACGTCTATGCTGCACTATTTTTAAAAATTATTTAAGTCTAACTGAGAAAATAATTGTTGTGATAAATCAGGTTAACATATTGTTTCCGCTCAAGATGAGAGTATGATATCCATTAAGAAAACTCAACAAGACCTATTTACGTAGAAGAAGTTTATAAATTCTTTAGTCGAATTAAAGGTTATTGAAGTCGGAGAATATATATATGACATCAGTTTGCCCACCTGTGATGAAATTCTGATTGGTTTAGTTTAAACAGTTTCTACGAGAACCATGTTTACGAGAGGCATTATCATAGCATTTAAGAACTTTTGGTTAGGCGTAGTTTTGCAATTCCTCTGTAGTTTAAAATTTCAAATTTATTGCCGGTTTAGAAAAGTGGAATGATATATAACTCTCTTCAAATTTATGGAAATATGTTTTAAGGAAATATTAAACAAAGTTGTCAGTGAAGTTTACTATATAAATTAATATTATAAATTATTAATTAGTTAAAGCTGGAAAAAATCTTTAGTTTACCTATTAGCTAAGTCACTTCTCTGACGCTTTCCACATGGATAAAATTTTTAACCTAATTTTTAATTCAAGACAATATTTTACTATAAAAAAAACTATAAATTCCTTTAATGTTTAAAACCAAAAATACATGCACCTATACAATTCAATTGGCAATCCTTTTTTGTTTATTTCCTAAGGCCACTTGATGTGTATTCGTATGATTTTTTATATGCTTCTTTGTACCCCAAAATAAAAAGGAAAGAAGAGCGCTTCGTTTGTTCTTAGATTGTTATCCATATTACCATATTGAAATTTTACGCAGTTTAATGCACTCTGTTGTTTTCTTTTTGGCTTAAAAATCAGCTTTAAATTCAAGAATCTTTTCTGTGTTTTGCTACGCTAACATAAAATCCAACTTGTTTAAAGTGCATTGTTTATTCCCATTTATTTGATTTTATTGTTGTTACTTTTTGTTACACAAGATTGTTGTTTAGTGATTCTTTTAGTTTAGGATGTTGTATATATCCAGCATTTTACCAAATATAGTTTTAACAGCCGATGTCAAATAATGTGATTCTTGAGCAAAAATAAGTGCATTTTTGTTTGCTATACCTTTTCGTCTTTGCCCACAACTGCAAACAGACTATCAAGGTGAAGCAACCAACATATAAAGATCTTTCGTTCGCATGTGTGGCCATCGCTTGGACTACAAGTTGTAAGTTGTATTTTTTTACTTATTTACATTTTTGTTTTATCTTTTTTTTTCCTAATGAGGAAGTTTCTTTCGATATGACTGCATTTTCTAGACCATGTTTTAAATATGTTCCTACGTTCCTAATTGAACATTTTAACCATAAAAAGATTGATCATCTAACAAGTGAAATTGGATGTGCGTGAATTATTTACATAAAAAACTACATAAAGGCCAAGTTTAAGAGTCCACTTAGATGATAAATGAGGATTAAGAGAGACAAAATGCTTATTATAAAATGGAAATCAACGGCATATGTTAAACATTAATCTTAAATCCTTAATAGGCAGAAGTTGAGTCGGGTCATTGTTTTCAAATAGTAAACGGAGTTGTTGTTAATAAAAAAAGCTATTATAACAGATAATCTTTTTTTGTACGAATTAAAATTTAGATATTATAACTAGAATATGTATTTAGGAATCTATTACAAAATGCAAAATCCGGGTCTTTTAAGAGGACACCAACGAATTCGTATCCCAAACAGTTTTTTTAATACCTGATTTAACGTTGATTTTAAGGCAGGTGCAACATGCAACTGAATTCTAGGCCATTCTTTAACTTCTTTACTTTTTCAATAAATCTTTGATTTGACAAGACAGTTAAATTTTATTTTTGCGATATGCTCTTCCACTTTATAAGTAAAAATCACTTTTCTTTCCTTGGAATTTAAATCCAAATTATTGATTGTTTAGCTGTAGCAATACAAAACAGCAACTGTAACGTCTTTGACTATACCAATATCGCAACTTCATACAGAGGAGGCTTCTAAAAGATGCTCAGTCTAACAATAGGATTAGGGAATTAGAGTACTTAAAAAATAAAAAAATGAAAAATTTAAGTACTACATAAAATGGCATCGGCTCCTAACGGGTTAAGCATTTTTAAATCATTTTAGAATTTCCTGAAAGATCTTTTCAAAAGCGTAAAAATGAAAAATGGGCGTGCTCCAGTTGTTTCATAAGGAATTAGAATATATCTTTTTTATGGTGTGGGAAATGGAAATTACACACGGAATGACAAACTTAGATACTCTTTTTCCACTTTTTTGTTGAACTTTATAAAATCAATATATTCAACCAACCAGAAGCACTCCTTTCTTTAAGTTCACAATACAAATTGTAATACTTAGATTTCACGGCCATATTTGTAGTAATTTCAGACTTTATTACATTTTGCTTGTTAGAATTTTCTTGTCACAAGTGTCCCCCTGGGGCATATTGTTTTCAAAATATTGCAACAGAACAAGTCAGCATCACCCTTCAACAATTACACAAAGATCAATGAAAAAATTCAAATTATGCATCAGAATTTCAACATGAAGATTCTTTTGCATTAATTCAAAGAATCCACTTGAAAATTTTTGAATTTTTAGTCTTCATACATGCAAACTCTCATACGAGTAAAAGTACTCAAGAAATTCAAGTAACTGTAAAATATTTCATTTGACAAAAGCTTAAAATAAAAATTCCTTCATAAGCGAACAAAAAACGCAAATGTCACGTTTATAGACTCTTTTGCTATTAGAAATTCTTAAATAATGCATAACAAAAATGTACATATGTATATAAAATCTTGTTAGAAATTAGCTCAAGGCTATAAAATACAATTCAATTTCAATAGAAAGTCAATAATACTTGAGATTTAGGCAATAAAAAAAATGTTCAGTGAAATGTTAATAATGCTGTTATTAAAATTCTAATTGTATATAAAATTTCATAAGAAAAAATTCTGAATTGCGTCGTATTAAGGCATCGTAAAGGGATTTATGACTCATTTTATTTTATTATGTTAAATTACTCAACCTAAAAATAAAGGAAAAAAGCACAATATTTTCACTTATTGCCTAATCTGAAAAATAGTAATAATGTGCTTCAAAATATTATAATGTGCGTTAGATATTTATAAATAACTTTGCGTTTGTTTCAAAAATATTTTCTCATTGTTAAGTAGAACTTTTGCGAAAAAGAAGTTATCAAATACATTTTTATTTTTGACATACTTAAAAAATAAAGAGGTTATCTATTCGACTGAATGTTACTTTTTTATATTTGTGCCTGCATACCTCAGTCATTTCTAAACCAAATTTAAAAATTTTTTTTATGGGAAAGGCTACGCCTACAGATTGGTCCCGTCTTAAAAACAGTTCACAATTTTAAAAAGTAAAGGGTGTCCCTATACATCATACATATTTTTTACGTGTCTTATGAACCGTAGAGGGCACCACTCTAAAATTAAAAAAAAAACTGAGTATCACTATAATTCCCAATAGCAAAAAGTGATATAAAACTAAATTTAAAAATTAAAGGGTGTCTCCATAGTTGTCTCCATAAGTTCAGTTAATCGTTATAAACAATTACTTCAAAATTAGACAACATGTCCACTACCTTCTTTGGTATAATAAGAATTATTAATATTTAAAAATATAAATTTAAGGGTGTTACTCGTACATTACTTGATGTAATTTGATATATACGACTAAACTATTGAGCAGTTGTAGGCAGACGGTTTGAATATATAAGGAGCTGATTTGCTAAGTCCGCAACAAGTCCCAACAGTTATGTCCAAATTGTTTACATGAGTTGATGCGTATTGCCAAACCTTTAAACCATTAAAGATAAACAGCTAAAATCTGTTTTGAAGTCTGTTTTTTTTTGCAAGAATTATATAAAAAATAAAATATTTTTGTTCAACCGTGAGGAAGTTAAATATAAAAAAGGGTTCTTTAGTAAATGATATATTTAAGTAACGCAAACCTTGACCATTTGGTTGACTGTCTAGCATAATATCAAGACCTAAATAAATAAGACGGAAAGTCCTTTCTACTGTATAGATTATAGATATTTTTCTAAATTCTGTTTTGTAATAGAATTACTCTAATGTCGAACTCTATGTCGGTTAATAAATCCCCGTAATGTAAACTAAGGGAATTATAGTTCAATCAGAAATTTTTGATTAATCTTTGAAGTAAATCTAGGGATAACAGGGGTACATTATACGAAACGCTTAATGTAAGCGGCTAGATTAATTAATACCATGAAAATTTAAGTCCTAGTCTTACCATGAAGAGTGATCTGCGTTATTCAAGCAAAAAAATTATAAACTATACAATACTAGAAGAAAAGAATTTGCTGTATGTAAACTTAGGTAGCAACAGGTATAGACGGTTGTTTTTGAAAGGTCCAAGAGGCGGCGCTTCATAGTTATAGAGATCCTAAGTATGCGTGCTGCTGCAAAGGGATCTGAAATTAAGTGCTAGGAGCTACGTTAACATCAGTGTTCGCAAAGATGGGTAACCACTAATCTAAATTAAGAAATCTCTTATATGGTAATTTTTTAATGTATATGCCAAGGTAGAAGATGAAACAAGCTGCTGCAAAGTATGTAACTTTTATATTAAATTTTGGATTTCATAAGATGCATGTATTTCATTTGTCTTAGATAAAGGCCATTAGTATCTCAGGAGCTTTTTAAAGTGACTACTGGTTTCAGCCTATATTAACGCTCTTTATTCTAAATGTTATGATTTATGGAATTTAAAGTAAGGTGAGCTGACCACGTGTTAGATATTCACTCAAAAATGTCAATAGATATTCATAAGAAAACTCAGATTTAAATGAAAATAAACGTCTTTGACAACCTGACTTTCAGGAAAAACTGCATACAGATGTCTGATCTTAAAAATATCTTCAAATAAAAGCATTCACGCAAAAATTTGACAAAAAAATTTATAAATTTTGTATTTTTATACTTGTGACTTTAATGATCCAATATGTTTTCTGTCTCATAATATTTTTTTCGTATTGCGCCCTTAGAAAAAAAATAACTAAACTCGTTTTGGGCAAGTATTCTGCAACATTTTTTTAAATAAAACTGTGGTCAAAATCAGCTAATATAGACTTTATTTGTTAAGATTTTAACGTACAATTTACTCATTTTTGGAGTTGAAATGATTAAATTTAAACTGCACAACTACGCATTTGAATGCAAGAAATAAAGCAAAAGCAGTAACATAAATTTTTTATTACCTTAATTTAGCAATTATTGCTTGTAGTGTTTTAAAACTTTAAAACTTCCCTAAACAAGGACTTAAATTATAAAAAATTACGCAATATAGAAAACAGTCACACATGGAATAGCACCGTTTATTAGACGACATGACATTTTGTGTTCCTTTATATTAAAATATTAAAAATATTTTAAGCAGCAATTATTTACAAAAAAGTCATGCAGGCTTTTTTTTTTTTTTTGGTATCCGGCCTTTTAGTCTCGCCTCCGGAGTAGAATACATATTTATTTACTATTACTTAATTTTATGTGAGTAGATTGTACATCCTATATTCGAACAAAAGGGAAATGTTGAAAAAGAACGTTATATTTTTGGGTGCCTTCTTAAGTCACTCATATTCCTCGGTGGCGAACTGGCGGTACTACTTTAGGCTCAACATTAAGTGCACTTCCATTTAAGTGGTTTACTTATTTCTATTCTTTGACTCCCTTTTGTATGACAGTGTGCTCCGTCATTATCAGCATTTATTTAGAGCAACGTCATCAATAGTCTTCATACTCAGTGCTGGAAATTCGCATACGATTTACTCTAAAGGCTGTGTGGCTGGATTTTGTTCGTAGTGGTGTTAGCACCTATTCATCTATTGGTCATTCTGACCTTCCCTTTCCTACCATTATTTATTGCGATTTTGATCTGTGCAATTGTATTAATTATACTATAAACTTTGTATTAACAGAAATTGGATTGTGATTTGTTTACTAAGGCAACTTCCGAATAGTTTCTCTCCTTAGAACATCCAGTTTAACGCGAATTTCTGTTGAAAAATAATAATTAAGAACTGTTTCAAGTAACCTGCACCATTGATTATATCTTCCATTGCTAAGGATCTGTTCTTATAAACCGTACAAGGGCATAGAGATAAAACGTCGATCTTACTATAAATAAAGTAACCAATCGTTATACACTTGAAAATATTGAGACACTGGAAATGAGAATTGAACTTACTTTCGAAAAAAATGAGAAGAATTCGTTGTTAATTTTAAACTGTTTTCCAGCTTTGGGGATAAGAAAGTCTTTAAAAAACAAAAACAACACTTATAAATTTTCAGTTACTTATTTGAGTTTTAGTTTTATAATCATAAAATTATGGCGCCAATTTTGCTTAACACCATAATTAACACAATTTATATCATAACTACATAAACAACTTAATTTTTCAATTTTGCATATGGATGCAGTGAAATATTTTTTTAAGAAATTCAGGTTCTACGTTGTGGTTTTTAAAGCACTGTGATTATCTTCCCACATTATATTCACTCTAATGAAGAGCTTATCTTTGTTAGTACACTGCTAATTGCAAATCAAGTGGGCGCCTTCTTTAGTCGTGCCTTTGTGTTTTACCTTTAGTTGAATGTAGAAAAGTTAGGAAAAATATTCCCAACGGTTTTTATGAGTAATTGCTTTTCAAGAGTATGTGTGTACAACATCAGCAAGAGACAAAATAAATCACAAAATATATTTATTAAAAAGCGTTGTTAAACTTACACCTTGTAAAACTACTTGTGCTACTTATGCTACTTTTGTTACATAAGATTGTTTATGTTATTATTAAAATTGTGAGTATCAAGTAAATGCAAATCATACTTGGAATACAAAGTTTTTATTGATCGAGTCACATGCTTTAATCGATTTTCTTAAACTGAGTGAGCTATTCAGTTCTGATAAAAAATGCATATTTAATTTTTGTGATATAAATTGTATTTCTAGAAATATTATTTTTTTGTAAAACTAAGTCATTTCCTAGAGAAAATAGAGAGTGATAGTATGAAAGCACCCAATTTTTACCGGTATAATGGTTCTAAAAGAGTTGTCTGCGGATTTTATTTTTGAAAATAGAAATATTTTAACACTGTCTACAGAACTCTGGAATAAATATTTAAAAATACATTTTTCGGATTTTGAATTGTAAGAAAATTAGGTATGAGACGCAGACAAAGTCGTGGGCACTGCTAGTATTAAATAAAGGCAATCTCTAAAAATTTATAATATAGATAATGATCATAATGATTTAAATAATATATACTGACCAACAAATGTTTCATTATTGACGACGCTAAATAGTACATTGTAGCTTGTGCAATTAAATTCTTTGTCATTTTAAGAGAAATTATCTCATGCAGCTGCTCCTTCCAATATCTTTTTATTATTTTTTTTTTTACTTTCGAATTAATGCAAATAATTCACCAGAGATGGTTATGTTCTATATAGAAAATCAATTGCTTCTAAGTATATAATAAGAGAAAGGCCATGCTTATCCTATGCGTTTTCTTGGTCTCAAGATATATACATACATAATTTTTGAAATGTTTAGATGACACTCTTTCAAGATAAAAATTAAAACTGTGAATGATATTTAAGATGCAAACCAAGAATTTCCTTTTCTAGAATATAAACATATATATATAATAAACATACATTTGTGTTTACATACATATTTTTTATATAAAAATATACACTTAAATATTTTTCATATTCCTACAAACCTTATGTTGTTCAAATTTATTACTGACAAATTGTTGTTATTTTTCTGCTTCTTAAGTTGAATACGTGATCGTGCTACTGCTGTTAACTACACCAGCTATATAAAAAGCCAAAGCGAAGTCAAAGTGTTTCAATTCACTTTTATTGCCTGTAACAAGAAACACGTTAATGCTGCTTAAACAAAACAAGTTAACTTCTTCAAACATTATGTTTATAATATTAAATGTATTTATGATTTGTTATGATATAAACAAACATTAATATTTGGTATGATTTATTTCTTCTTTTACAGAAAAAATGTGTTTAAGAATCTTGTCGTCATAAATACTAAGGTTGTCTTTATGAGAGACGTGATGCTTTTATACTTTAGAGGACAAGAAGTTGCTTTTCAGGGCTAGTAAGCGGTGAATTTTTGTGCAGACTTCATGACGCAGTAGCGGAATAGAAAATGGAGTACTTCCCTTATCACTGTCCTGCAATATTGGGAAGAAATTGTTTTCTGAGTTGAGGTCACTTTTTCGGGGATCCCTATCAGGTGAAAACGCAAACTAAATTTCACTATGATTAGGTAAGAGGAACTCTGTAAATTTGTTGGATCACCGACGGCTATCTTTATTCAACCGAGTAACATACTATCAGATGAAAATCCACACAAATCCCGTTTTGTTACTTAAGTAAATTAGTTCTAAAGGATCGAAGCCACTTAACAGACACTAAAGGTTATGTAAAAATTTACAAAGGAAGTATTCCAACCGCTTAAGGATTGAGTAAAATTCTTTTCTCAGCACCAAAAATTAAGTCTCAAGCTCCTATCCAGACAGATACCTTAATGATAAAAAGAGCCATAGAAGCTGTAAATATCTGAAATAAAAAAAAAATTAGCGTACTGTGGTTTTTAGTAAAAGAAAGCAATTTTATGTGGATCGCTAAGAGGGCTATAATTATTATTTTCAGGAAACAAGAAAGATAAAATATTTTTAGTTAATACTACACTGAAAGAAAAATGCTTCGTAACAGGAATGAAACCATTACGTTGACCCCCTTTCATTAATGAAGCGAAAATTTTCATTAACTCAATGAAACAGCACGTTATAATGATGAAACTTACATTAATGAAATGAAACTTTTCAAACACAATTTTTTTGACATCTAGCAGTGTCGTTAATAGTATGAAAAACTTATCATTAATGAAATGAAAAGCTATAACTGAAGATTTAAACTAAAAAGTAAACCAAAAATATGTAAAATCAATTTTTAAATATGTAAGAGATCAATAAGTTTAATATTTTATAATTATTTTTTCAGTAAAGGCAAAATTGTAAGATATACAAATCTGTTTCAAATTTAATGAAATGCTTTCGTTATTCTAACGAAGCTCTACGTTTTGCAATAAATCCCACATTTTTTGTTTATGTACTTAATTGCATGCAACAATTGTTACCTTTAAAATTAAATTTACTTTTTTTTCTCTCTTAATTTTTAAGTTTATAAATTTTGAATCATTTACGTAAATTTTACGATTTTTCTTGAAATTTTTAACATTTTACGTAAATATTTTTTTTTAATTACGTTGTTTTAATGACATGATCGTTTTATAAACGTCAGGTTTCATTTCATATATGATTAGTTTTTTCTTTATTAAAAAACAATCAAAAACGAAAACCAAGCGTAAAAAAAAACTAAAAATTATAACGGAACATAACTATAAAAGAGAACATATTAAATGCAATAGTTTGGTTTTTAACAAAGGCAGTAGGTATGTCAATAAATTTTACGTATCATTTTATAAAAGAGATGAAGAGAGAGTAAGAAAATTTTGATAAAATGAAACGAATGATTTCGTCATCATTGCAATGAAAAGTGTCATTAATATTCATAAAATTTTTATACATATATGAAAAAATTGAGTTGCATTTGCATAGAAAAAAAATGAACTTAAAGGAGTAGAAATAATGTTATCAAATGGAAAAAAATATCATCCATTTTTTATTCCTATTCTTATTTTAGGAGATAATTTAGGCTTGAATAGCTTATTGGGATTTTCTAGATCCTTCAACAGCACATTTTGTCGATTTTGCACAATAAGTAGAACAGATAGCCAAAAAATGCCGTCACCAATACCTGAGTTACGGCGAACATATGAAAACTATAATTTACATTTACAAGAAGGTAATGCTAAAAAAAGTGGTATCATTCAAAAATGCATATTTAATAGAATACCTTCATTTCACGTTGTTGACAACATGGCTGTTGATGCTATGCATGATGTCTTAGAAGGAATTTGCCATTATGACATGTGCAATGCTATTTTGTACTTCATACAAGAAAAACAATATTTTACACTTGAGTCTTTGAATAAAAGAAAACAACATTTTGAATATGGTGAACTAGAAATTGGAAACATATCTCAAGAGATTTTAATGACTCATATCAAGAATAAACACTTAAGAATGTCAGCGCGTGAAATGTTAACTTTTGTGATATTCTTCCCAATAATGTTAGGAGATTTGGTGCCTTCAGATGACGAAGTTTGGGCATTTGTACTGCTTTTAATTGAAATCATTGATTTTATTTTACTGTTTAAAATTGATGAATTCTCAATAAACTCCTTTAAAATAAATATTGAAAACCATAACAATATGTATTTAAAGCTTTTTAAAGAAAATTTAAAACCTAAATTTCATATTATTACACATTACCCAGATGTAGTAGCGGCATGCGGACCCGTAAGAAAGTTTTGGAGTTTTCATTTTGAAGCAAGGCATCGCGCTTTTAAAAGCTATTCTCATGCAATAACTTCCAGGAGAAACGTGAGCGTATCAATTGCAAAGAAATACCAGTTTTATTTCTCAAATTTTTTGCTATCTCAAACTGAAACAAGCAATTGTCTAAATTATCTTGAAAATGATAAGTCTGAAACCCCATTTATTGATTTTATTTCTTTCAAACTAAACAAACCTAAAAATATCTTAGAAATATACGACAAAGCAGTTTATGATAACATTTTGTATAAAAAAGAGTTTTATGTTGGAACTAAAACGGAAGATTATAGAATATACAAAATTATCCATATTATCATTTCAAAAAAATCGATGACCTTATTCGTTCAGCAACTTTGCAATATTGTTTATCTAAACCATTACACATCATTTGAAATTAATCCTTTTGATCTTGGAGAATTTGCATTTATTAACACTGACTTACTAGTTGGGCCTCCGAGTACTCTTATTAAAACATCAAAAGGAAAATTTATGATACGCCTTAAGGAATACTTTTAACTTTTGTTTTGCAGATGAGGAACAGCCAGAGATTACACTAAAGCATCTTTTATCTACCTGGAACCTAATGCATATGATAAATTTCTTTGAAGGTAAACACAGTTTTATACAACTAAACTAAAAAATATTTTAAAAACATCATTTTTTTCAGAACAAAATATAACTCTTAAAGTCCTTTCCATAACGTCAATTAATGACATTCCTGAAATTACCCAGCAAATGAAAATCGGCGACAAAATTCTTTTTAAGCATAACTTTGAAAAGTGGAGAATAGAAAACAACCTTCCATTATTGTCTCAAAATACTTCGATCGCTTCACATAATGAACAATCAACATCTTCGCCATTTAAATTATCCCAATCTTCCAGCAGCGAATTCGAGTCAGAAAATTCTAAAATAATAATCTTAGATATTCTAAAGTACCACAAACTTGGAAGGAACATTTTGGAATATTACACTAAACATAGGAATTTAACAGAAGAACAACGTGCATGCATAATAAATATTATTATACAACATTTTGAGTCAAAGGACATTCATATGTCACTTCAGACAAGTTATCAATTAGAAGATCAAATTTTAAAAATATTTCCAACCGAAAAGTTAGAATACTATAGAACAGAACGTCGCGGAAAAATATATATAAAATATTACAACAAAAAGAAGCTAACAAAGTCTTTAAAATTCTGTCAGTCTGAGATTTCTACAATTTCTGTAGATCTAGATGATACGCTGGGTATTTACATATATATATTTATATTAAGTTCAAATCAACTCACTAATCTGCTTATTTCTTTTTAGTACCTGAAGATGATGCACAAATATACCTACAAAAAATCAAATTTGATAACTTATCGGCAGACGAATTCAGTTCTGCATGGGCTGCATGCAGAAACTTTCGTTTAAATCAACTAAAAAACGAATGCCAAAATATCAAAGAGATCCTTAATCTGTGGCCGC
The DNA here is from genome assembly GCA_916610165.2 of Gymnosoma rotundatum. NCBI lineage: Eukaryota > Metazoa > Arthropoda > Insecta > Diptera > Tachinidae > Gymnosoma > Gymnosoma rotundatum. The sequence continues at coordinate 118,226,950 of OU744337.1, read as the reverse complement.
AGTATAAAGGAAAGGATGGATTTAAACTAGTTAGTTTTTATATAAAATTGTATAAATTTGTTCTATTAAGTTCTAATTTTACAGATTGACAGCGATTTTAATAGCATTCACAAGAGCACACCCACAATTATGAGTTGGGAAAATAAATTTTTAATCCTTTTTAATTACTTAAGAAATACGGCAATTATAAAGGACCAACAGGTTAAGAAAATTTTAGTATCAATAGATAAATACCAATTGGAAGAAAGTATGTATAACTTAATATAATATTTATTTATTAATATTAAATAAAAATATACACATACATACATATGTACATGTATTTTTACAAGGAATGTTTTATATTTCAGATAAGGAACTCTTTCATCTTAAAATATTGTGGTGTCTTCACTATGTACTTTATCCTACAACCAAATTTTTAAGAAAAAATATTAATGGAAAACGAGAATACGGCAAGTACACCATTAGAGATTCCCAGGAATCGTGTTTTTATATTAACTCTACTATGCAATCCTTGGAAGATCATCTGGACTTTTTAATTAAAAGAGGTGACCCTATCCAACCATTTATTTTAGGTTTAGGTGAAATTAAAAGTTTTAACATTAACAGCTATTTCGTTTATTTGGATGGCCAACTTATGTTATTCAATAGCTTTCAAAGAGCTTTTGATATATGCTTTAAGTCTTTTCACTTATTTAATGTCGAATACCCGCTGGCATCTCGGCCATTTTGGACCTTTATAGAGAGATATCTATATAATATTTCAAAAACTGAAAAGAAAAATACAAAAGTTTGTCTACTTTTAGATGAATTGTCCAAAGAACAATCTCTTAACTTTATTAATGAAATTTAATTTATATACCATTTTCTGTCACTAATTATTATAAAGAATTTTAAATAGTGTTTATGTTTATATAAAAAACATTTTTTGTATCAAAATGAAATCTAATTTTAATACTTTTTCTTTTAAAAAATTATTATATTAAATTTTAAATTATTAGTGTGTTTTATATGTTTATATAAAAATTACATTTAGATATATTTTTTGTATAAAAATTAAATGTAATCGAAATACTTTTTCTATTAATAATTATTGTATTGAAAATATTTGTCTTTTTTTTAGTATCAATTGATATGTATATATCTAATTTATTGACTTTTTTGTATCAGCTATTTAAAAATATTAAAAAATTTATGTAAAGTAAAAAAAAGTGTTTTATTTTTAATAATTGCACAAACAAGCAACGAAACATTGTCGTTATTACAACGATCTTCATCGTATTGAGAATGACCTAATGTCGTTAATATAATGAATGGCTTATCACTGTATTAACGATATATTACGTATAATTTATGAATATGTGTCGTTATGTACATGCTACGACATAATTAATATGATGAAATAATTCATTGCAAAAATGTAATATTTGCATTATATCCATGATTGTTTTTCGTTTAGTTAATGGCAAAGTTTCATTAAACGTTATCAATCAATTACAATGCTTCATTCTATTAATGTCAATGTTTCATTTAATTATTGAAAAGCTTTCATTAAATTTATGAAACCTTTCATTATATATATGTAAATTTATAACGAAGCAATTTCATTATATTTACGACATTATGTGACTTGATGAAATACTTTTCATTACATTAATGAAGCGCTTCGTTGGACCAAAAATAATGACAAAATTCATTATATTAATGTTAAAAATCATTGTATTTACGAAGGTTTTCCTTTCAGTGTACAATAGAAAGGATTGGGTAAATGCCTAGGGTAACAAAATTAAACAGCACAACTGATTTAGAACCTCAAAGCGCATAAATGACTGCAGATATTTTCAAGACTCTGTTATAACTAGCTTTTCTTAGGAGATTGATATTTCTTAGAGCGATTACATGGTCTATGGAGAAAGTATTATTCCTGTACGTATTTCCTGAGCTATAAAAGTATTTACTTCAAAGCAAAATGTTCGCCTTCTGAACTGGCGAATAACCATCACGTTATTATAGTGATAAATAACTTTGAAGATCTATACATGGACCCTCAATATGGAATATACATAAGTACATTAAGGGTATAACTAATTTTTGGCATAGTACCATTAGGTCAACAATGTCATAGTAATCTTTTGTAATTTTTTTCAAAAATTCATGCACCAGTTGATTTTTCTAAAAAGGTGTAAAAAATATTTTATTTTAAAACTTCGACGCGGTTAGTGTGTGAACTTTTTTGACCTTAGCGAAAAAATAAATATATGTTTCCTTATAGTTTTTTATTCGCTATCAGACTGCGCTATGCCAATTTTTTTATTCCAAAAAAATGTTAAAAGCTATCTCCCTAATGTACATAAGAGTGAAGATCATAGTGAAAGTGTTATAATCACTTACTAAGGTATAACTTCTTAGAATTAACCATTCTTATTACAACACTGACATGTTATGGCTTACATCAAAAAAACTTGAAAGCCCACTGATTTGGATATAAAATAAGGAAGCAGCATTACCACTACATCGACAAGAGACCAAAATTTTACAAACAATTGGTTTAATACGACAACAAGAGGAAAAACTACTCTCGGCAAGAGTGAAGCTTAATATTTCATTTTTCATTTTTAACAATTTCATTTTTAACAATCGGTTAAGCTTAAGAAATACTTTAATAAAAATTCTTAACGTCGTCATAAATACTAAAACATGCCACGTAATGGAGCAATAAAACTTGTGTTGTCCTATTCAAATAAACAAAAGTGTTTGTCAAATTTGAAGAGAAAATATTTTTCTGTTTTATTGCTGTTATGTGTTCGTATATAAATAATTGTAGGCTTGGTTTTAATTCTGTTCATGTAAAATATAAAAATATTATTATAACGTCCTGTTGCTCTTTATCATTACACCTGCTGCGATGTTCTTGATGGTGGTTAATATAAATAATATGCGATTATTGATGTTGCTTTTATTGCTATTCAGAGCAACCTGCCTATATATAATTTTATCAAGCTGCTTTTATTTGCATTTTACTTTAAAACGAGAATTTTATCCCGCAGGAATTGGGTTAAAAGCTTACTGAATATTGAATATGTATGAGCAGTAAAAATTATTTATCCATTTGCACACAACTCACTACGCATTAAAAAATGAATTTGTGTTTTATAAATTAAATTTATGGCTTAAAAGTTTCCATAAAGCTTTTTGTTTCGAAATAAAATTTAAATATAATTATAAATACTTATTAAAAGAATCCGTAAAAGTAAACATTAAAAATATAAGAATATTTTTTAGGGTTTTTCTCACAAATTTATGCGTGTTTATTTTAAATGTGTTAAATGTTTAAGGAATATTTTACAAAATATTTTTAAATTATTGACAGTTGTTTAGTTAATCCTACTTCCAATACTCAGACATATTTTCATACAAATTGTAATGGCTTGTCTTTAACAATAATTGTTATAGTTATAAATAGCTGGATTTATGTGGCTATTAACTTCTTTGTCTTGATATAAGTCCTATTTTGTTTAGGTGTTTTGGCTTTATATTTCTATCAATGAAAAGGTGTTGGATAGAAAATTTGTTTCATATTCGTAGATTATGAAGAGATTATGATTTAAGAAAAAAATCAAAATTTTCATCCCTCCAAATTTATATTATTTATTTAACCCTTTCGGGACGGAGTTTTATTTTGCAAACCAAAATATGTATGGTAAAATATTTTTCATATTCTAAAAGGTATGATAAAAGTATTATGTTCTCCATACTTAAAAATTTTAAATTCGTCCTTTTATCCTGGGACATATAATCCCAACAAGTATTTTCATGGGGCATAAAACCCCAATCAGTGTTCTCGAAGAGCGGTTCGCAATTAAAAAGATAACTAAAATATAAATATTATTAGATTTAGATAAAAACTTACATTTATTTTTTACATTTTAGGAATGCAATTAGGTATTTATTTATGGAATGGCCCAAAACACTTGTAACATAAGGCGTTGTTGCAACCTGAGCATATCATCTTTCTTCGCTTTTCTATGCCAAGTGAAGAACAGCGGACACAGCGACAACGCTTCTCTTGCTCTACTGGCAAGTGGTCTCCAATATTGATGCTATTCGTTTATGGATGTTTGGGAGTTCTACCTCCCTGGCGATTGCGTTGAAAATAAAGAAAAAAGACAGTGTGAAAATTGCTGTGACGTATTATCCCAGTAGTCCCGAAAGGGTTAAAACAAAAATTGTTTTTTGAAAGTACCAAGATGATTGTTTGGAATTGCAAAATATCAGGTTTCAGACTGGCAAATCAAAAACAAAAAATTATTTGATTGCCTAACTTAAATCATTAACTTCCACTTGAAAAGCAAGCAAAGAACAGAATCGACACAAATTAGTTGCAAATTTAGGATACAATAATCAGATCGAGTAACCACTCGTAATATTATTAGCCTAATGAATTTAACTTTAGTTGTTTTGAACCACAGTTTCCGCCGGGAAGGTATTTTACTTTGTTTTTCCGCGATTTTTGTATACATTTGCTTTTTCTCGTGCTGTGAGCTTGATGCATAATAAGAGGTGAATACTCTAACTTGTGAGCAAAATTTTACAATTTATTGAGGCTGCATTTTGTTGCCTCACATATTTTCAAAAGGGGCAATGGTGGAGCATTTTGTTCCATAAAGGACAAACCCACCATTTATAAAAAGAGAAAGATTAGCCTGGAAATAGAAAATAAAAAATTATACCGTTTTGAATCCAAGAATATAAATTTTCTTGGAAAAAACGATAAAACAACTGGTGGTGCTCTAACCAACTATCAAAAAATGCGTTTGTTTTTAAGGCATTGCGCCGATCCAAAAATTGTATTGCTGAAGATATCGGAGTTCATCAGTCAACAGTTCGCAGAACGATCTGCGAAATTGCTCATAAAATATCCCGAAAATCACATGAGTTGATAAAATATCTAAGCACTGTGGATGAAATAAAATGTGCACAAAGAAAATTTCGAGAAAAACAAAACTGTTTTCCATTTCCCATTGGTGTTTTAATATGAAACACCACGTGAATGTAATACTGGTTGATTGGTCTTATCTACTTTACTTCGTTTTCTCTTTGTTGTTTTCGATTTCCTCCGATGTAGACTATAATATGCTCAATAAACTAGAGTTAGAGCTGTCTTCAACAGTTAAAGAAAAAGAGAACAAATGAGATAATAAAGAAATGAGAAAAATAATGATTTATTTACTTGGAATTTAATATTTCGGACTCCCATTTCTTTAACATTATTTTTCTGTTCCCGGCTTAATTTTTGTCACATTTATTTTTTACCCTAAATTTTTTTCGTTAATTTCAGTTCCAGTTTTTTCTTTGAAATCATTATTATTCTTTGTTGATTACTTCCTTTTTTTAGTTTTTATAGTTGACTTTTATCTAATATTTTTTTCTTTGCATTTTGTTACTAGAAAAATGGACAAACGTTCATTTCAGAATCCAAACAAAATCTCCTTGAACATAGGGGAACAATGCAACACTTGGGGCGTCTACGCTTTGCGCAACATTTGCAACAATAATTAGCAAAAACTTTTGTGCCCCCCACATTAAGATTTTTAAAAAGTTCATCATGAATTAAACACTTTATAATTATTTTTTATTTACACGAATAAGATTTTGTTTAATATTTTATTTTATTTTTTTTCCAGACGACATGTGTTTTATATCGCCTTAGTTGTCAACGCTATTAAAATAATACGAATTTTTTCTCTTTAAATTTTCTTTGTTTTGCACCCAAGAAAACATAAAACACCCGTAGATTATTTAACAAAGAGAAATACAATTAAAATAAAACATTTTTCTTAAAATTGAGTACTGTTAATTTATTAAAAAAAAAAAATGCAAAAAAACTATATTTAACCCAGCCAACATTTTGTTATAGGAACATAAACAGTTTTGTTTGGCAACTACAGGTTGTGAGTAACGTAGTGGTCAGAACAAGTAAGATTGACTATGAAATACCAGGACATTAAACATTTTAACTCTCTCGTATCCCTCAAAATCTCTTATCAACCGACTTAAAAAAAGAAGGAGGTTGTCAATTGCTCGGAATGTTGTTTTTTTTTTGTGCCTGCAGAACTCAGTCTTTCTTAAACCGAATTTAAAAATTATTTATCTTTTTCTTAAAGGTAATGTTTGCACATAAATCACGTTTTAAAACAGTTCATGTTTTTACAAATACACAACACCCATACAATAGCCCAATACAAAAATAAATCTAATATTTAAAGGGTGTCCCCATAGGTGACCTAAATTGACATATAAGGCCTATCCTTTGAAGCGTTTGAGACAAACACCTTAAAATTTAATCAGAATTACCATTACTTTATATGGTATATTAAAAATTAAATATGTTTAATATTATAAATTATTAGTTGAAATAAATTGATCTATATGATCAAATTGGTGAACCGTTAAAGATATACGGTTGAAATATAAACAGAACTTGCTACAACAGTATAAAATTTGAATTTGGAAATTAATGGCTGTGTACTGGAAAAGCGAAAAAAATTACCTTCTCTTGTTAAAAAGTTAAAAATTTACTTAAGTTGACTCTGCACAATTCAAGAAAGTAAAGAAAAATAAAAAGTCAAAATTACTGGTCAAACATTAAAATACCTTTACGACATTTATTTTTTATTTTTTAATAAGGAATATTTTTGGTACAAATCGATAGCAACTTGGGTGCCTGACTACAATACAACATTAAAAAAATACTGCACTTTGTTCTTATTTCCATTGGCTCTTTTTATCATTTTTGTAATTTTTTGTTTTTGTTGATTTTAATTTTGTGCTGTGTTAATGTTGGCATTGCTTTATTAAAGAAAATAAAAAAAAACATAACAAACATTAAAATGAGACGTATGTACGAGTACATGCTCTGACATTAACAAATTGCGAATTTATTTCAAGTTGTCATTTCATTTGCGACACCATGTATTAAACGATGCTTGGCTAAACTGACAGAAATCACACTTTTTAGCGACAGTTAAAAAAAAAATTATTTTTGTTTTAATTTTTTTCTTTTTTTTGAGCTACTTTTAAATGTATTAAAATGAAATGTTTTAAATCAAGATAATTTAGATTGACAGGAAAAAGAAAAAAATATATGAATTGGAGTCAAATTGTTAATATTTTTAAGAGTCTACTTTTAACATTTTTTATTAAAAAACTGTCAAAATTTTTCGGAAATTGAAAAGATCGTAAGTTTCTTTTGGCTCCATATATTTGTTTTAAAACTTTTATTCTTTCACCATAGATATAGCATGCAAAGTTACTAATATTTTTTTTATAACAAAATATATTTTTAAAGTTTTGTTTAAATTTGTTATGTCTAAATCTAAAATAAAAACACATTTCTCACAAGTGTCAACAACAAATCACATATTTTCCACAACAAATTCATATGACTTTAATCCTAAATTCATGTTTTTAACGGAAACGCCTGAAAGAACCTTAAGTGGTTGCAAATGAAATTAGTAACACCTTTTATTATTCTTAATGCTGTGGCGACATCAAACATAATTAAAAGCAAAAAAGCCTACCACTTAAAATTTTTAGATATAAGTGGCTTATAAAAATTTGTGAAAGCAACGAAACGAAAAATAACCAGTGCTTCGAGTTGTGGAAAATAATTAACCATGAAGTTGGAAATTAAAAAGAAAACAAAAATACACATACATACATACATACTACTGCTTGAAATTAAGTATGTACTTTTATAAGTAGACATAACATAAGATGACAAATAAATATATTTTTACATTCTCAAAATATTAATATATTGCCCTTTTTGCACTTAAGGTCACAGACCCTTCTTCAAAAAACTAAATACTGATTAACCACTTGATCTAAATCAACAATGCTCAAAAACATGATGCAGTACATGACTAGTGGTTATATCATTTAAGAATTGACTTATTTCAACGGGTAATTGGTATGGAGCACCGTTTTATTTTTTTTATATACCGCATTGTGTCTCTGTTAATATCCTCCAAGAAAAAATTGTTTCTTAGAATACATTTTTTGAAAAGTGTATCTTTTATATATTGTATTATTCCAAACTTTTAGGTGTCGAAAGGTAGTAATTACTATTACATTGCTATACAAATTAAAATCTTTCGTGAATTTTGAAATACCCATTATAAGTAAACAAAATTTCCGACACTCATTTTAGTATCCTCTTTCAAGAATTTTTGGTTTAGCACTTAAGGCAAAATTAAATGTATAAAGGTCAAGAGAAATTTAAACGAATTCAAGACACACTTCCAAAAAATTCTAGAGCCCACAAGCAGTAAAAAATATTTTTTTTTTTATTAAATAAAAAAATAGCACCAAGTTTTTTTGTGAAAATTAAATATTTAGAAAAAATAGTCTCGTGTCTTTAAATAAAAAATATTTTAATTAAAATTATCACATTTAGGTTTCATAAATATTTTATTCGAAAATATGTAGAATCGGATACAGCAATGATTAAAGAAATTTTAATTTTGCATTGTTGTTGTCGACGTTATGGAATGGTATGTAACTTTTAAGAACATACAGACGAAATAAAAAAAAATGTTAAAATAATAACGTAAATAATAATATTAATATTTTTAATAATATTTCTATAAAAGTATAATAATAAAAAAAAAAAATTATTTATAATAAAAAAAACAAAAAAAAAAAAAAACAGTTTTGTTGGTTAAAAACACAACAAAATCTTCTAGTTCTTAATTTAATTTTTTTATTCATCTTTTTAAACGTACTAAAAGCTAGAGACAAATAAATTAAAGATGAAAGAAATGTTTACCATCTAACTTTACTGTAGAGTAAAGGTGGTACACTTAATGTTCTAATTGCAGCTCTCCCATTTAAGAATAACAGTAATAAATATTTTTAGCTGTAATAGTTAAGCGTATGTATCTCGTGCACAATTAAGGTTAACTTTTAAAATCGACATAAAAGCAGTTATACTAACAGCTCAAAAATGTAAAAAAAATAGAATATTATTTGAGATTTGATTGTAAAACATTCCTTTGTGACGCCTTCTACCAAATAATGATTATGTGATTGTTAATTTGATAAGAAAGAACTATAAATTGAATACTTTAAATTAAATACTTTATGATTTGTTTTTTGAAAATAAAATTATAATTTCATAAAACTGTGCCTCTCTCTGTAACTAAAGTGAAAAATTTCGCTAATGAAAATAATCCGATTGTTTTACAAAATGTTTAATAAGCATTTCTATTGGTAAAATAATATCCTATTAAATTTTTCATATTATTTAAAAACAAATAATGGTGGGACTCCTGACATTAAACTAATGTAGTATTATATGTGTCTTGCTAAAGTTTTAAAAAATTTTTATTTGTGGATAAAGTAAGTCTTATTTTAATCAACTTTAACGTCAATTTACTTTATTTTATGGAAAAAATGCTAAATGCGGTATAAAAAAAAGAAACGATTCTACTGTAAAAAATTTCTTGGCATGCTGACCTCTATCTGTTCCACTTCAGTAATTCTCTGTCTTAGTTTGTTGGTGTCCTGTTCGTTATTGTTGCTTGTTTGTTTTCATTTTGGCTATTAAAAATTACCATTTTATGTTATATTAGTACTGCATTCAATAAACATTTTACTTTAGTTTTTTGTTCCTCGAAAAAAGTTTTTGTCACAGCTGCTTTTCGTGAATTTTAACCACTCAGTAACACAAACATAAATTTTTATGATTTTTTTTTCGTTTTTCAACGAACTGTTGCTCCACAGAAATCACTCAATTAACATCAAACGTTGCGACAGGAGCTCACTACTACTCTTTAACTTTGATTATGCCACGCCGATTGCTGTGTGTTGTGCGGTTTTTCGTTTTTGGCATTTGCAGCACTTTGCTATAAATGTCAAACTGTTTAAGTTATGATGATTATTTTAAAAGTTTTTTTCTCACTGGCCAACAGAAATAGAAAAACGACGAATATATCATGTACTAGTGGATACAGACATAAAGCCTTGCCTACCGTTTGTTGGTTGTTATTATAGCATTAAATTTCAATGGTCATAGGTGTACCTGCCGCCACCATTACCTCTAATAAGTAAATTTCTTGTGTGTCACTTAGTTGTCACAAAAAAAAAAAACTATATTTTATTAAAATTGTTTTTAGTATATGTGTATATATTTATGTATATGTACATATTTCTTAATATACATAAAATTTCTCTAGCGTAAAATTTTGCTGCCTGCAAATTTAATACGTATCGGTAACACAGAGGAAAAAAGCGTCACAAAGTTTGATTGTTCATGTCCAATAAAAATGCAGCAGGGACAGAGACAATTAACAAAAAATACAACTATTATGTAAAAATAAAGTGATAACTTTTTTTAAATATGCATTATATTTAGAAACAATATTATTATTTAAAGTGGTACAAATTTAAATGCATGCAGGTCGATTGATATTAATGAAAGGTGCAGTTTATTGCAGAGTAAGACATTCTTGGAAATTTTTTAGGCGGCATAATAACTTTTTAAAAGGCACAGTAATTAAAATAAAAAATGTTCACATAATGGTTAGGAAGGGACATGCAAGTGTACATACGTATTTAAAACATTGTTTTGGTACAAACGAATGAAAAGTATAAACGGTTCCTTAGACTGAGTTGTGTATTTTATTTTTTTATTTTCGGTTAAGAAAATTTAATGATAATAAAGTAAAGTGTACTTTTTGAGAACTCCCTTGTATTCAAATAAATAACTTTTATACTTGTACTTAGCACCTTGGAAATTTGAAAAAAAAGGGAATGGCCATGACTTTTATGACTTTTAGCTTTTGAAGATTTTGCAAAAATTTTTCATTCTTAAAAGTTTTGTTGAAGTGTGAAGAAAAAATATTTAAAAGTGCTATACATTTCTTGTGTTTTGCTCTCAAGATTAATTAATTTTGTTAAAACAATAATTTAAATAATATATATGAAAATTTGGGGTGCTAAACCCAAGAAAAGGTAATTTGTTTGTTTTAAAAACAGAAATAGAAAATAAAATAAAAAGAAAATCATCTGTCCGACATCTTGATAAGTGTGTTTTATCCTTCTTTTCTACAGACAGAAAAGGGATACAATTTTAGAAAATTTGGATCAACAACCAGTTTACTCAAGCCCTTTCTTTGTGAGAATTTCATGTTTTTTTCCTTTGGATTCTCGGGTCTTGAAGCCTGGAGACATTGCCAAGCTCGTTAATAAGTTTATGATTTTGAAAAATTGTGAATCTTTCATGAAATCAAGAATTTCAGATTAACAACCCAGGCAGCTACAATACTTTAAAATCAAAACAGAACGCATTTATAATTTATATAATGTAGTTTCCAAATTCTTGACATATCAACTAAATTTTTTTTTTCACACAAAATCACACACAATCACCAACACTCAAACACACATACATACTTATTTAACATAAATATAACCCTCTAAATATATTAATTTAATTAATTTGATAATCTGTGAACTACATTGCATCCAATATTAAGCTCCTTTGACAACAGGCCTGCGGTCGTCGGAACGAGAATTTTGGTGAGTGTGGTATAAGTTTATTTTGTTTCTTTCGTATATATGTATATATTAATTTAAAACTAATGTAGTGAAAACTTTAAATTAATTCTTAAAATTTAAAATTTCTCTTTTCTTAATTAACATTAATTCTTATAATTCAATAAATTTAATTTAAATTCAAACAATATGAAACAGTTTTACACTTTTACTTTATTCTTAATTATAAAATAAATATGGGTTTTTGTTAAAATGAAAATGTAGGATTTCTTCCTTAATTTCGTGAAACAATTAGTTAACCGAAAGTTAGATTTATGTGGGCTATTCAAATGTTCCAAAGAATAGCAAGGTCATGGGCGGGTATTGAAGAGAGAGACAATTTACATCTCCGTTTCTCTATTAAAATAAAAACCTTTGCAGTTTCCTAATTTTTGTTTCTATTTTTATTTGTTATTATTTTGTATTGTTTTGTTTTATTTAATGTTTGCACTCCAATATCTACATATGTATGTACTCAAATTTACAGCTACCTAATTTTAATTTTATTGTAACTAAAAGTCATGTTCTGAAGGATTAAAGAACCACCCCAATTTTCGACGAGTTCAGCTGGTATTATAGGTAGCATAAGTTCGGATGAATATGACATGGTAGAAGAATCGTTACAACTTTGCGTGGCTCTAAGTACTTAAATTCTGGCTGAGTAACCATGTGCCTTTAAACTACGCGACCATTCTGAATGTACTACGAGTTGATTCCGGCTTCGCCATCTTAACCAACCGGGGTCTTTTAACAAACTGCCACACACTTTTGCAGAGTAAGACATTCTTGGAAATTTTTTAGGCGGCATAATAACTTTTTAAAAGGCACAGTAATTAAAATAAAAACTGTTCACATAACGGTAAGGAAGGATCATGCGAGTATACATAAGTGTGTAAAACATTGTTGTGGTTAAACGAATAAGAAGTATAAACGGTTCCTTAGACTGAGTTGTGTGTTTTTTTATTTTCGGTTAAGAAAATTTATTGATAATAAAATAAACTTTAATTTGCGTAGCTCTTAGTACTTAATTTCCGGCTGAGTAAGCACGTGCCTTTAAACTACGTGACCATTCTGAAAATACTACGTTTTAAATCTGGCATCGCCATCTTAACCAACCGGGGTCTTTTAGCAAACTGCCACTGCTATATTTCTGCTTTTCTTACTAAGCATCTTTATTAGATCGGTTCCGATTTTTTGTTTTCGGGTTCTCTGGAGATACGCTAGAATGATTTTTTACCTCAATGAATTCGCGGTACTTAAACTAGATAAGGTAAGTTTCTTAACAAAATTTTAATAAATCGCAGGTATGAAAACTAAAATTATTTATTTATGTAATAATTTTTGCGAAAAAAAACGGACTTCAAAACAGATTTCATCTTTCTGCCTAGAACAGCTCAAGTGTATGCCAACATAAATAAGGTTACATTAATATTGGGACACACTTATATCTCCAAACTTTATACTTTTTCAACTGTTCAATAGTTTGGCAATATGCATCAAATTGCAGCAACTATAGGGTCACTCTTAAATTTCTAAATTCAAACATATACTTGCTGTTGTAGTAGATTTAGCAATCAGGTTCTGTGTAAATTTCAGCCGTCTGTTTGTAACAGTTCAACAGTTTGCTCATATACATCAGATTATATTAAGTATTTAATTTATAATATAACATTTTTATACTTCTTATTATACCAAATAAAGTAGTGGACATTCTGTCTAAAATTAAGGTGTTTGTATACAACGGTTCAAAAAATACGGCCATATAGAAAAAATAACATTAATTTTGGGAACACCCTTTAATTTCTAAAATCAAACTATAAGCTTCTTGTTAAAGCGGACTTAGCATAACATGTCCCTTGTAAATTTCAGCTGTCTGCTATAACGGTTCAAAAGTCCGGCCACATACACCATATTATATCAACTATTAGGGCACCCGTTTATTTCCAAATCCAAATTTTATACTTGTAATAGAGGAGTTAGTAATACAGGTTCTTTGTTAATTTCATTCGTCTGCCTACAACTGTTTAAAGATATGACCATATACTTAATCAAATGAACTTTTGGGTCACCCTTTAATTTTTAATTTTAAATATTATCAGCTGTTACTATAACGGCCATAGCAATCGACGTTGCGTCAAATTTACAAGCGTTTGTTCAAAAGATAGGCCCGTATAAGTAAATTTACATCAATATGGGGTCAACCTTTAATTTATAAATTAAAATTATAAACTCGTTGATATAGCGGACTTACAAATACACGTCCCTTTTAAATTTCAGCGTTCTGTCTATAACGGTTCAAAAGTACGGCCACACACTTGAAATTACATCAACCATTGAAACACCATTTAACTGCCAAATCCATATTTTATACTTGTTGCTATACCGGGCTTACCATTACAGGTTCGTTGTAAATTCCAAGCGTCTGTCTATAACCGTTAAAAAGTATGGCAATATACATCAAATTAAATAAACTATTATCGCACCATTTAATTTATAATCTGTAATATTAATACTTGTTACTATAACGGCCATAGCAATCGACATTCTGTCCAATTTGCAAGCGTTTCTCTAAACTTACAACAATTATGGGGGCACCCTTTAATTTTTGTATAATTTTTTGTTTTTGGGAGCTATAGTAATACGCAGTCATTTTAAATTTTACAGAAGTGCCCTTTACAATTCATAATACACGTAAAAATATGTATGTTGTATGGGGACACCCTTTAATTTTTAAGATTATGAACTGTTTTTAAAACGGGACCAATCTGTATGCATAACCTATCATATTACCAAAAATTTCCGGATCAGAAATGACTGAGTTCTGGAGGCATATATATAAAAAAAGCATCATTCAGTCGAATTGTATACCCTCCTTCTTTTTTTTTTTGATGTCGGTTAAAAAGGGTGTTAAAATTTCTAATCTAACTGCCCATCGGCTCATAGCAAAAATAGTTTAGTACTTTATTTATAGTTTTCAAATGTTAAAGTAAAGTTGAATAGATTTTTTGTACAATGTCTAGTCATTTTTTCAACTAAGCCGGGCTTAAGCTTTACTTTCACTTTATTGAGATAAATATCATAAATTCCTAATTTGTTAATGGTTGACATAAACACTATAAAAATTAAGAGAAACCAAAAGACGCAAATCGTTTTACGTATCATATTTGTTTTGTATTTATAACAACTTGATTAATTGGTTTAATAAAATAAGTCACGATACAAAATTAAATTTAACAAATGTTGTTAATGGTATAAAATTATATATTTAAATGTTCTTTAAGAAAATATAAAAAAATGTATCACATTAGATACACTACACTCCCTCTGCGAAACAAGTAGGAAGAATAAAAATATAGAGCTTTGGGCCTAACACGACACAGATGACGCATAATAATTTTAAGTTTAAAGGCTTTATTAATTCAATATCAAGCGACAACAAAATAATAACAAAAGTCTTTAAAAATCGAAGAATTATTTGTTTAAAGAGACAAAGATGGATTAATTACGCTAGATGCCGATTGTGTATCAAAAAACTTGAATTTTGGGATAATAATATAAAAAATTGTTTGTGTACTTAGTTTAAAAATAAAACTATTTTACAGAGTGACATTTGTATTGTTTTTATTAACACTCACATAGAGATTTTAACCTGAAAATTTAAAACTTCGAAGTTTGAAAAATCTAGAATAGAAAAAAGTTAAAGTCGACTATTTCTTTAGAGATAAACTATGTGTGCTTTTTGTAGTATTGCCCTTAATTATCGAAATCTTTCACATGTGTTCGCATTTTATACATGGCCGTCATGTTCTTATTTGCTATGATGATGACGCCGCTACAATTCAAAAGTAAACTCACCAACAAAATCGAACTACAGTTTCTAAATGAGTAAACAATTTTTAATAAAATTATACACAAGAGTAGCCTTCATATAATTAGAAACACAGAGACGACATTTTCGCAGGTAGTTGTTGTATATTTGACTGTATACTTTTTAAACAAAATTTTTTGTGTTATAAAATTTTAAGTTGTCAATTTAAAAAAAAATAATTAAGTTTATATAAAAAAAATTCAGTTTATACACTGTAAATAACATGCATCCCAAAAATTTTTTTAAAAGTCCCAAAATTGGGATTTTTCTATATTTTAAAAATTATTAGAACCAAAAAAAAACTGCTTCGAAGTTACCATTTATGACGGATGATTCTGAAAATAGCAGTCGCATAATTATTCGCATATAACTTTCAAAGATGCCAAAATCTCGATTTTTTTAGAGAATGTGTCTTGAAAATATTTTTCTTTGAATATTATGAAATTCTGTTCCAAAATAAATAAATGAAAAGTTTCCCACTGCGCGTCCTTTGCCACAATACGTAACGCTATCTATTCTTGTTGAAAAACTTAGTTTAAATAAAAAAATATTTAGAAAATTGTACCGAAGAGAATATATTATTTTTTATTGAAATATATTATATAAAAAATATATTGCACTCATCTTCAATTTAATTACTCGTAATCATTCATAGAATTTCATCATGGGCAAATATGTATATTGTTCTTAGTTTTTACTAAATGCTTTAAATTTAATACTTAAGTTTATGTTTCTGTGCCTTTTACCATCTTAGAATTTTTGCACAATTTGTTAGGACATGTCACTCTTTTCAATTATATTAATGTCGAGAAGGCATGTAATTATAATATATATCCTGCTTCTTACACCCATTCCTCCATTTCTTAGCAAACAACTCCTAATTTCTAACAAGGACTTTTTAAGAAATATTTTCTTGTAAATACGAGAGAGGAAAATAAAATCAAACATAAAATATTTAAAGCAAAGTAATGACTTATGAAAAGTTTACATTTGTTACCTGATTGTTAAGTAAAGCAGCGTACGTGAACATTTTTATGGGTGTTTTAAATACATGTGCTAATGCTAGTTTTCTTACACGTAATAAAAATTTATCGTTCACAATGCTAAGGCACGAGCACATACTTCAAATTTTTATGATCCGTAAAGTGGAGTAATGTGAAAAGAATAGCCAGCAGTAGCAGTTGTTGCAATAAAAGAAAACTGTAAAACTTATTGTCTATTAGTTCAACCTTAAATAAATATTATAATTTTTAGAATGGTCACTTCATAAGTATAATGGTGCTGTACTTATACTCTTTTAAATTTTAAAACAGGAAATTCAGATATTTATTTAAGTTAAAACTACACCTATCTGCATTGTTAACTGTCCCATTGCGCTCATAGTTTCTTTTGCTTTGCATATCCTATACTTTTCTAACCAATAACTGATTTTGCATTTCTGAACTCCAAAAAAATTTTGCACCAAACTTTGCTACATATTCCACCTAAGTTCAAACAATAAAAGTGACCATTAAATTTCATGGGGATGAGGATCATTAGCAATTTTTTATCAGAACTTATTGCATAAATCAAATGGAAAGATGTTTACTTTAAAAATAGTTTTTCTTACCCACATTGAGATACTAAGAGGAGCCTGGTGCTTACTTCTAGGATTCCAGTTTTCTTACAAATCTTCATGTAGACAATAGAATTCCTATTTAGTTCTTTATTTTTCCATTACTATTAAGCGGGAAGAATCAAGCGTAAAAAGATTAGTTAAAAGTCTTAAGGGTGACATAACTACCAGCCAATTCAACCACAAAATAGTAAGGCTTCTTTTACAGAGATCAAGACCTACTCACAATTTTTGTAACCCACTTCTTCTTACTATTGCAGCATTTGGATTGTGTCAAGATTAAAAATGGAATACGGGCTGTCAGTTCAATTAACTTTTAAAAAAGAGCATTAGAACAGAACAGAATTGAAAATGATTCTGATACAATCGAAGCACCCGAAGCTGTATAACTGTGCATAACAATCGATAAGAGATTTGTCTTGCATGAAAAAGTATGTCGACCCTTATATTTTTTTAAACCAGCAGCAATCAAGAGAAGTAAAAATAAGACAGTATCGCCCTTAACCATCGTTAATATTGTTATTTTCCCTTAACAAAATTAGGGATTCTTTTAATTGCAAGTTTTAGCACTTCAATTTTAACTTTACTTTTCTGTGGAACTATATTTATTTTCTATTATTTAATCTATAGCTCTAGCTAAATTTGATATCATGATAACCTGTTTACTAAAATTGTATTACAACCCTGTTACTCCCGCGAAGCTCGACCTTCTCAATGTCCGCCTGTAATCTGCGATGCAATCCAGACCACAGTACGTAGTAGCTGGAACACGTGAGGAGTGTTTTGTTAATCAGGCTCTCAGTGTCGACTGCCATACATTCAGACCCTTTCAGTGACCCTTTCAGGTTTAAACAAAGATTACCTTGTGTTTCTGGGATCTGCTTTTTTCAATATACTCGCCTCTTTTGAACCAATGTTTTTCATTTGAGCTTAACGCAGACGGTAGTCTATTCATCAGTTCATACTAAATTCTAACAAAAGTCCATTTAAAATAATTGCTGGGTATTAAGAAAAAATAATGTTGATTAAATTGTACTGTGTTCAAATTTAGGAACTGAATATAGCAGCATGTTTATACAACAACAAAATGTTTCCGTCAACATTTTTTTCAACTTGCGAAATAATTTTAGATGTGGTTTCTTCCCCTGAAATTGTGAACAACAGCAATAATGTTGTGTACTTAAGACCAAAAAAAACAAAAATTTTTTCTACCTGGTAATACCTTCTTCTACTTTTTACCACAAAATAGTAGTCAAATTTTTCAAGCAAAAGAGGTAAAGTTAAATAATTTTCGCAACTTTGAGTAGATTGATAAGATTAAGGCACATTAGCTAATAATTTTCAACATTTTTTCATTAAAAATGCACTCACACACACATATTATTTCAATCTAGTGCGTCAAATAAAACACATCGCTTTTATAGTTGCAAATAAGTAAATAAGAATGAGCCCGAGCTTTTCATAGTGTGAAAATGCCATTAGATAATTATTTTATCGGATTGCAATATAAATCCATTGACCACAGGTGCGTATTACAAGCAGCATACAATTTATTGAATTCTTGCCTCTTTTGGTTCAAGGTTTCAAAAAGATATTTTGATTGAAAGTCAAATTGATAGCTTTGTACAAGAAAATGATGATTAAAATGGGGAAATAATCACAATATATGAAAAACTCGTTTGCAAAGCTATGAAACGCAAATGACATTAAGAAGAAATTATGTGTAAGAGAATGGAGCTAAATGTTTTAAAGATAACGATGATGGTTAAGGGAATAAACCGCAACTTATCCATATGGAAGTGTCTTTAATTACTTAATGAAAATTTCTTTAGAAACAATAATATATTATAAATATGAAGGAAATTAAAATTATTTGTGCCTTATTTATGGAAAACCAACAAAAAATTACAATTAAGAATATAAATTTTACGCCACTATTGAACAAAAGCTAAATTTAAACAGCACAGTTGGTTTATAATATTACCATACATAGAAAATTTAGCAGATATATAATTTATTTAAATCGGAACAAATATGAGCAAATTAATTGGTTTTGCCGTACTTTGGAAAAAACTTTAATAAATAATAAGATGTTTAAAATGCAACAGCTCACATCATATTGTAATTTTTTTTACTAAAAAATAATACTAATATATTTTTTATATTAAAAACTAACAAATAAAATTAGTTCGTTGGTTGCAACAACCAATTTTTGTTTTGATTTAAACATATTCTTTTAATTAGGAAATACGAAGAAACTTATTCAGACTACCAGTACTGAAATCCAAATTTTGGTAGTTTGAATAATCAAAATAAGTTGCGTTTCTTCTTTTGAAACCAAATAATTTGTGATGTAACGAAAAAATATTTACCGAAATTCTCCCGTACTAAAATTATGGGTATAGAAGAGTGATTCTGAGAGAATTACAGATTAACGGTTATACGTAATTTTGACGATTTGTTTTTATAAATTTTACATTTTGACGTAGTGCTGATGCTGAATTATATGATTCTAATCATTAAAGTTTCTTTAATTAATTTAATTTTAAGAGTAAGATGAATTAAAATTAAATATTAAAGCTTAGGCGTGTACATCATAAAGAAGCCACATTTTAAATTTTAGTTTAATTGTCTCTTATTGAAAAATATATATTTCTGTACATTACAGTTCCAATAATAAGATAATTAATTTTTAATTATATTTTTGTATGCTATTACCGATAATGTCTTAATAATAAATATGTGTCTATTACTGTTTAAGAGGTAAGGCCACACACGTAAAAACATGTCTCTTATGGGATACCCTTTATTTTGCAACGTCATATCATGAGAGTTTGTTTTATTGGCCACTCGTGCTATGAGAACCTCAAGTGCCTCAAGCGTTGCACACACTAAGGCTTGGGAAAGACCGACAGATTTGTAGCGAAGTTAATAGAGTAACGGTTTTATTGTTTTCTTTGAGGTCCCTAAAAAGCACTTGTTTTCTTTTAATGTATTTTTATCGTAATTTTTGACGGTTACAACTGAAGTGGAACTTGGAAAGGTTGATCGTCACAATATATTTTATATTAAAATAATTAAAAAACTAAATAAAAATAAAATATTTTCGGATTTGGTTCATTTTTTTAATTTATTTTCTAAACATTTTTTAGAAAGAAAAATTGTTTATACATTTATGCGTACGGTTTTCAAAGAAAACAAGGAAAATTATACGCTAGCAGAATGTAATGCTGCACTTTCTGGACCGCTCGATCCTTCGTCAGCATTCCTCGCATCTATCTACTTTAGTTGTGTAATTGTAGACATCATCTATTTAACCAACTAACTTTGTAAATAACAATACGAGTAGTATTCACATCAATATTAATTTGGTTAGACGAAGTTTACTGTTCTCTCTATAGTTTGCCTTGTACATTTTTATTGTATTTATGTATTTTTTATTGCTTTAATCCGCTTGTGAGATCTATATAAAAATAAATTTAGAAAACTTCAGTTTGTTTTCTGTGTTAAGTTGTAACCAAATTTGTCTATTAATTTCAAGATTTAAATATTTACACTCCCCCTCTGCATAATTAACCCTTCCCGCTATATTACGACTGTGTAGTTTTACCCAAGATAGTACTTAAACCCACAGTTTATTGTAAAAAATACTCGTGACACTTTTGAATAAATATGGTTAGATATTGTATGATAGCAGACGCTTTACAATATAGCAATTAATAAATTTCTACTGGTCCTGCCATAGGAATTGTAGAATTATTTGAAAAGTGTAAATGAATTATAAATATTGGTAACATTCTCTGAATAAATTTTAACACCTGTCAATTTAGTAAAGACAAAGTCTTAATATTTTATGTTATTTCATATTAAATTCCTTACCCACAATTACTCCTTACCAACTAATTAATATTCTTGTCATAATTAATAACATCGAACACATATGCTGCCTAATTTTTTTTTTTTTTTGGGTTTTAGTTTATTTTTAAGCCACAAACTTTATTTGTGAGTAATAAAGTTATTTGTTATTATCGTTGAAGTTGAAATGTCACACGGACAGCTTTGACTTGTCAATGGCAACTGTCTGTATTAACGCAAATATTGTTGTATAGTGGTTTTCTTTTGGTGGTCGTTATTAATTGCTGCGTGTAAAATTTTTTTTACTGGAAAATGTTTATATTTTCTTATAGGCTTATGCTTAGTATATATTTATATGTTTTTGTAAAATATAACATTAATAAATCTCACCACGTATTTTTATTTTGTATATATTTTTTCGAAGAATTATTCTTGGCATATGATATTGACAAAACCAAAGTTTAAGTTCTTAACAAATTTTCAGTTACAGGTTGTTGACTTTTATTTTGGCTCTCGGTAGCATTTGTTTTAAAATAATAATAACCGTTTTAAATTTTATATGTATATGCTCTTTTTAGTGGAAGGAATTTTAATAATCAGTTTTAAGTTTTGTCTTGATTTGTAAAAAAAAAATGAAAAATGTTCTTTATTCTATTTTATGTTTTTAAAGGACACAAAGGTTGCTGCAGCCGAATAAGCTGATCTAGAAAATGCTGCATTACATTCTGCTAGTGCCAATTTACTCCTGTTTTCTTTAAAAATAACCTTGCCAAGAAATTTTTCTTTCTTAAAAATTTAAGAAATTTAAATATGTATATATGCACTTACGCCATAATAAATTTTATTTTTGCTAAAGTTTAATATTGATTTGCCTAATTTGCTTCTTGATAACTAAATAAAGTTTTAGCTTGATAGTTTGATCAACATTTTTATAAAATAGCAATCAAATACTGTTTAACTTTAGCATTCTTAAAATGGTTTTCGAATTTTGCTAAACCGCTTAGAGCATACGGTATAAAAATTGCGATCAATCACATTAATTTATATATAAAATGTCCGGCAAACTCGGTATTGTTCTTTATTATTAATAACATAGTTTCATTTTCTGTCCTCAAAGTAAATTTTTAATTATTGTTTTTGATTCATGATTATCTTTAATGTTCGACTCTTCATATACCACTTAATGTCAATGTCAATAAATTATTTATTTATTTTGTACCCTTAATTAATCATTTCATTTCAATGAAAAATTTAAGTCCTTTGCAAACTTGGTCGGTCCATGTCCTTTGAGGCAGCAAGCAAAACACCACCACGCCTACCTCTTATTTTTTATGTCATTTGGAACAATAAAGTAACTCCAATCAAAAAAAATAAATGTATGGGGTGACAGAGAATTAAAAAAAAAAAAGAAAAAACATCGAGTGAAAAAATTGGCGCTCGATCATATTTTCCGAGCTTCGGGCCTCTGAAATTTTAAAATTTTTTAAAATATCAATAGGGGTATCAATTTAAAGCTTTTGAAGAAATCTTTAAGGAAATTCTAAAATTTTCTAAATGGTGAAAGATTCAGCATAGCCGAATACTTGTTTTTGTTTTAATAGTTTATACTCGTAATTATTATTTTTTTAGCATAGTAAGTTAACTTTTATAAATTACCCTTATATATAAATTAAAGCTCTTACTTTTAAGTGTTAACAAGAGAAACACGTGTTCCATCTCATATTTTGGGTATATAAAATGTTTTTAATTTGCAAAACAACATATACAGTATTGGGCAAAACCTAATAAGGTTGTCCAATATTAGCTTCTGAGTCAAATTATGTTTAAACGAACATATTTCAATTCAATGTTTTAATGCAGTTTTATTAGTTTCTGTGTCATACAATATTACAAAAAAAAAAAAAATGTGTAATTATCTCTCACCTAACGGTTCTTTTAGTACAAGAACAAAAATTACTCAAAAATTCATTGGGCAAAACCTAAGAAACTTTTAATATTTTGTATAATAACCCTTATTTTTTATTACTGCGGCGCACCGACGCGGCATAGATTTGATTAAATTATCAATTATTTTTGGATCTATGCGTATCCATTCATCTTCCAGACACAAAAATAAATCGTCTCTGTTGGAGAATCGTTTCGATCCAACATTCCTCTTCAATATGGAAAATAAATTTTCGATTGGGTTCAAATCGGGCGATTGGGCCGGTTAATCAAGCAATTGAATCCCTTTCGATTGTATCCAGCCCTTTACCAACTTCGATGAGTGTTTCGGATCGTTATCATGTTGAAACACCCATCGATGTGGCATATTCCACTCGGCATATGGCAACATCTTATTTTCTAAAATGTCCCTATACACAAATCTGTCCATTTTGGTAGAAATTCTGTGGAACGGCCCTAGACCATGACCTGAAAAACACGTCCACACCATCACATTGCCACCCCCATGCTTGACAGTTTTTTTACAATATCGGGGTTTAAGCCTTTCACCAGTATTGCGTCTCACACGACATATGCCATCCGAGTTGAACAAATTAAATTTGCTTTCGTCGCTAAAGAGCACACTTTTCCACTTTTTAACTGGCCAATCAAGATATTTTTTTGCAAATTCGAGCCTAAAAAATCAGGCATTAATGGTTGACTTGTAAGCTTAAAAATACTTACCGTTTTTTTGCGTGACGTTTTGTAAGAAGAGGTTTTTTGGAAGCTTTATAACTTTTCAATCCAGCCTCTCTCGCCCGTCTGAGGACTGTGCTGGCATCAACACTTAAGCCTAATTCTGACACAATTTTTTTTGACGAGATGAAGGGGTTTTTTTTTATTATTTTGTTGATATTTCTATCATCACGAACTGATGTTTTACGAAGTCTTCCTCCAGGATTAATATTGAGTACAGTTCCTTTATCTTTATAAAGGTTTATCCATTTGGAAACCATTGATTTGCTTACTTTTAACAAATTTGCAATTTCAGCCTGTGATTTGCCTGCATTATAATGCGTTATAGCATTCAATTTAAATGCTTCACAATATTTTTTACGTTGCATTTTATTTTAATTTTAAATGCGAAATTTATTCGTTACACGCTTTTAAATGCATACTAGATCACTTTTTCATAAGAAATCATCGAAAAAAATAAGAAGTTACCGTTATCTTAAAAAAAAAACAAATTTATTGTACAAAAGCAAAAAGTTTCTTAGGTTTTGCCCAATGAATTTTTGAGTAATTTTTGTTGTACTAAAAGAGCCGTTAGGTGAGAGATAATTACAAATTTTTTTTTGTAATATTGTATGACACAGAAACTAATAAAACTGCATTAAAACATTGAATTTAAATATGTTCGTTTAAACATAATTTGACTCAGAAGCTAATATTGGACAACGTTTCTTAGGTTTTGCCCAATACTGTATATGTAAAACATAAAAAAAATGAGATTTAAGAATATCAGTTCTTCATATTTTTTTTAACTAGAAATAACACAGTTTCTTTACTTTAACCTTGTTTTTCTTTTAACTACCACCAGAAGATCTGAGTGATAAGTTGTAATTACATTTTAAATTTGAAAACTGATATTTCTAATATATAATTGTTAACCTCACGGTAATGGGAAAAAAGGTTCGCAAATTATAATTCATAATATAAGTAGACTAAAACCAATTTTTATATCAATCGTTATTTTGCGAGTTTCGCTATTAGTTATTTAGAGTTGCATAATCACAATAACTGCAAAATTTCTGTAGCTGCCAGATCACTCCAAGACAAGCGTTTTATGGGCTACTTCTGCTTCAAATGACTTGACGGAGCAAGTAAACAGCAACATTTGGTGCATAATTTTTGCTTTTTTTTGGGGCAGTTTAGTGTGTAAAATGAACAAATAAAATAAAAGAATTAATAAACATTTTATATTGTATTTATACTTATCTTGTAAAAATTTGTTTTAATATTATTATTAACTGTTTCAGGATTAACTTCTTACGTATGCTACCATAACATATATTTTCTTTGAATTATTTAATACGAGGGTAGTTGAAAATAGCGAGACTTTTTATGTTTCTACAGGGTGTCTGCCAGGAAGGTTTACTACTTTGTTTTGCCGCCATTTTGGTAGACATTAGTCTTGACAGTTCATATTTGACAGTCGTGAAGTAGACACGTGGACAATTTGTTATGGCAAAATATTCGTTTCCACATCGCATACAGCCAGCATTACAATTGAATTGCTGCGAAACCCCTTTCCACAACAAGTTATTTCAAGAAATGGTGATATTGGTTGGCCTCCTTTGTCGCCTGATTTGACTGCTCCGGACTTCTTTTTGTGGGGATATCTAAATGCAAGGTTTATGCAAACAAAGCAAAAACGCTTCAGCAATATATGCGTAATGAAATTAATGATTTACCGCGTGAAATGTCTGAGAAGGTAATGAATAGTGTGCTGAAAAGGGCTTGGATTTGTTTGGCTAACAGGCGAACATTTATATGATATTGTATTCTAAACATAATTGCTTACATTAAATAAAACTTTTATCAGTATAAGATCCATTCTCTTTCATTTGACTTTGTTAGCAAATAAAGTAATATACCTTTCCGGCAGACACCCTATAGTTTACAAACTCTCAATGCAACACTTTTCACGCTAACTGTTTTCAATTACTGAACAACTTTTTAATTATGAGCATTATAGAGACAGCCTTTTAAATTAGTAAATATCGTGCGCTGAATTAACACTATTGTTTAGGTAATAAAAACTATAACCAAAACCGAATCAAGGCTGCCTATGCACCATTAATTACTCATTTCACACTATGACACTTTTTGATGTATGATAGTTTCCAGGAGTGTCCTGACCAGTGTTGCCGTTTGGTTACAATTTTTACATTTTTTGTAACTTTTAAAGGCTCCACGTAACATTTGGCCATATTTTCGTAACTTTTGGTACAAACACCAAATAAAGTAATATTACTGGAAAAAAGTTTTATTATTTGAGGCATTAAACTCTCTGATAGCCGTTGTTCCTAACATATCAATTTGATTTTAATATAAAAGATAACACACATGCAAAGAGTATTTTTAAAATTATTGAAATTGCAAATTCTATCGAAGCTCAATCTTTCAAAGAAAAAGGTGAAACGGATTTATTGAAAAAAGTCCTATTTTAGCCAATTTTATAAACGGCGATAGGGTGTAATTTTTCACTACTGAAATATTAGTATTGAATCTTAATTTAAATCCTTATGAGTATCATCGGGCTGAAATGTTTTTTATACGTTTTTCATTTTTTTTTCAATTTACGTGTTGTTTTCGTTCAGCAAATAAATTTGTTGCCTTGTTATTTTCCCCGAAATATGGAATAAACCTTTTTACTGTATTTTACAAAAATTAAATTAAGCATTAAATTACTATTTATTTAAGGAAAATTTCAAACTGAAACTTTTAATGAAAAAATTAAACTTTTTTGAAGTGAAAGCCTCTTTCCTGTCTTTTCTTGGCAACACTCGTCCTAACATACGCTGGTGTGTCATATGTAACATGATAAACGTTAAACAAGTTGTAAACAGTTAACTCCTTTATATGAATGCACATTACCCTGAAGTTAGTGGTTTAATTTGTAAAATCACTAGCAAGAAATGTGAATATAAGAAGCTGAATGTGAATATAAGAAGCGTGCTTACATATATGGAAATACAAAATACTTTATATTAAAGTTAAAGATCTTTTTGAACTTGATTACTTTATTTAAATCATTAAACAGTATCTGGCAAATAGGCAACCTTTACTTTCCCTTCTTCGCAAATTTTTAAAGACCAAGACCAATTTATAAAATAATCTTATGTATGTACAAATGCACAATAAAAACGTTCAACCTTTTTTATGTAACCCGAAGAAAAACATACCGTCTTCATAAGAAAGGTACGAGTGCTAGTGAAAACAATAACTTTTATTTTAATGTGCTAATGTTTGGAATGAAATTAGTATTTTACTTAAACACAATCAACCCTGCTCGTATGTACATCCAGTACTTAAGTCTACAAAGCATTTAAGTGAAGAAGTAATTTTTATTAATATATTTTGCGTGCACTTTTTAACAAAGATGTTTATCAATATGTGCAAGAAAAATAATTTAGAAGAAGAAAATAAACCAAAGTGGGGTTGCAAAAGCCACACGTCATTCGAGAAATACCTCCTTTTTCCCTCCCTTTCCTCTACTACTGGAACATAACAAAATACACAATTGAAAACTTTCAATTTCATGCTTTCGATAGAAGTATTCATATATGGCTGTTTTTCATTGCCATTTACTTGCAGGTTTTCATTTTCTTTTTTTTGTTGTGTTAAATAAATGTTTACAAAACAAAAAGAATTTCTTAACAATGTTGTGATAAAGTTTAACTAACTTTTAATATGTTCCTTTATTTCTCTTACAGGGGGTTGTGAGGAAATTTTTATTTCGTTAACATTCTTAGGGTTGCAAATTAACGTAGTATCGATGGTTTTACTTTTCAGCTGAAATTTTACTCCCTTGATGAAGAAGCAATTTGTAAATACAAGATTCCCCATCAACATGTAAAAATCATGTCAAGTCATTTAACGCAACAATTTTGACTTTAAACAGCACATTTAGCTGCTATTTCCAGCTCTATTTATTGTATATGACCGTATGATAAAGTCTTATATTTGCTTAATTATAAACAAGACATTTAACAAAAAAATAAAACAGTTATTGCGTTCTTAACATTAGAAGCCAGTTAATTCAAAAGTTGAGTAGTGAAAGCCCTGCCATTGTCTAGACTATGGAGGTTTAGTTTCTCAAACTTGAACTAAATTAATAAAAGTTTAAGCTGCTGCAAAAAGAAAAAGAAATTGTTTGCTGTTTGTTTTCAGGATCTTCCTTCTGAAGAATAAGACGTTACCAGTGGTCTTTATTTTAACCGGTAGCCCTCGGAGATCAAGGTTGCTGTACTAAGTAGTAGTTATTGGGTCGATTTCAGTACCTGTGATTTAATCACACTAGTTACTACAGTGACTGAATTGACCAAGTAACAATTCATTAACAGTTACAGGCTAGTTAGCGTATGAACATAAGCAAATCTATATATAATATACTGCTGTCTTAAATGTTTCGATCTCTAGGGACACACTTTAAGAGTCCTTATTTTTATAATTCGAATAATTACTAGCCATGGTGCTTTCAATTCGAAACCAATACCAAGCAGAAACAACCTTAATTTTTATTTGTTGTAATTGTCCTCATGGCCAACAAATCAATTCATACTCTGTGCAAATTTGAGACGTCTGCATACAACGATTTAAAATATAACGCCATATTTGATCCAGTAACGGCGTCTATAGAAACACCCTTTAATTAATAAATTTATTGTAAGCACCTTCTTTTACAGAATCTTTGTTAAGTCTAATTGTCTGCAAAAATCGGGTGAAAAACTAATGCCATATACATTAAAATCACGTCACTATTGGGACACCCTTTATTTTTTTTAATTTTAG
This sequence comes from Gymnosoma rotundatum, assembly GCA_916610165.2. Taxonomy (NCBI): domain Eukaryota; kingdom Metazoa; phylum Arthropoda; class Insecta; order Diptera; family Tachinidae; genus Gymnosoma; species Gymnosoma rotundatum. The sequence continues at coordinate 118,198,514 of OU744337.1, read as the reverse complement.
CTATAACTGAAATAGTTTGACCCACACTATGCAAATTTGCTGTGTCTGAATATTACAATAACAATTTGTACGAATATCACGTCGCTTTCGGATCACCCTCCTGTGAAAATTTGAAAAGTCCAAATATTATGGTTCCTGAGAGAAAGGGATGGCAGAGGGGCAGACGAACGTAGTCTTTCGGATATTATGATTATATTCCTACTTTTTCCCACTTAGCCCGGACTAAGTTTGTACGCGGACCCTTAGAGCGTGTGGATTGCTAGTGAAAAGTGGCAGACGCCATTTACAAAAAATCAACTTTCCATTAGAGTTTATTATATATTTTTAAGTACTCGAAACTTGATTTATTTTATTTTGATTCGCTTAATAAACTTAAACCAAGAACAGTATATACATATGTATGCATGTATGTTTGTCTTTGCTTGAACTTAACCCTCACAAATTATTATGGTTTCAATTATTTTTTCTTTTATGAAAAAATATAAATAACGAATAAACCCATAACATGATTGATTAATTTCACGCCATCACATTTTTATTGGCACTGATATCAAGCTATTGATATCATTTACAGAACTGTCATTTGCAGTTACAAAAAAAAAAAGAAAAAAAGAACAAATTACCCTTAAATTTTTCTTCTCAAAAAATCTCACTTAATATCATAAAATTTATGGCGATAACAGATTTTCACGCATATCTATCGCTGGGAATTTGCAACACTTCTTGTACATTTCTCATACAGAGAAAAAGTTATTTTGCAGATTTCCACTTCTAAATATTTTCAGGTTTTTAATCAGGCATGAATAATGCGGGTGACACAATGCTAATATTGCATAAATAAAGAAAAAACAAACCGAAAAAAATTATATATGTATGTATGTGCATAAATGTCAAGAAAATAACACATATCTGAATTAATGTTGATGGGAAACAAACTACTCTTATAATTCATTGTTATGAAATCAAATATTTGAAAAGAGAAACTTAAGAAGAATAAATAAAAACAAATTATTATTAAAATAAAAACAAATTATATAAAAATACACAGAACTTACTGAAGCAATTCCAGGGAACAAAATAATTGATATGTTTTTCTTTATATTTGAAAATTGACATCTGGAAATTCTGGAAATACTCGTATATATTAAGTTCTGCATTGACGTTCATATGCTTAAACATTCTAAATGTAAATTAAACCAAGCTTATCAATAATTATTGAAAAATGCTTAAGTGTGAAGTGCACTCATGTGCAAAAAAATGTTCACTGCACATGTTACATATTTACACATGAATATGTTTTAATAATTTGATTTGTTGAATTTCAATTATTTTTATTGCATTTTATATGTGCAGTTGTTGCGAATTTTTAGTTAACTGCCAATTGTTTGATAATTTATTATTGACTTTTGAAAACATGTTCGACAACTTAATTTTTTTTCTTAATTTTTTAGAAATAATATAACAACGTATAGAGTATATTTGTAAAATGTAATCATTATTATTTGCACATGTGCACGTATGTATATAAGAATTTTTAATAATAATAATTTGTTATATAATATGGGAAATGGTGTGAGTCTTTTTTATTCAACCGAACTAATAAATTACGAATTGTGTTCAGACCAATCAAGAATATTCTTGCGAAGTTTCTTTCTTATGCAAAATCTTATCTCGAATGCCGATTCCTCCAATTATTAAGTCTGTGGAAAGGAAAAATTAATAATTTACTTCATCCTCTTTTTAAAAGAACCCATTTTTTATTGGCAAATTTTTTTTAACAAACTTAAATTTAAAAAGGATTTTGAGCATTAAATGAAATTATTTATTCAACAATGCTGTTTATGTCTAATTTTAGGGCCTTTCTAGGCACATTGTAATATGTATGCCGCCTACCTTTTCTCACCCCTCCTGGTCTGCTATTTGAGAATTTAAGAAAACACAAATTTTATTCAAATCGGTTCAGTCGTTTAAGCGTGATTGACGCGCTATCGCACAAACAAACTAAAAAAAATGTATAAAAGATTTCCATTACTATTGTTCAAACTAGCATTTCGCATTAATTTGGAAGTTATTTCCATCTCTTGGGTCTTCGCCTAAGACCTACACAATGTCGCCTAAATTGGGATACATCTTGAAACTTTAGTGTTCGATCTGTGGTTTAAAGAGCGTTAAGTATAATAGAGGCCCTTCGCTGCATTTACAAAACACGCAAGGAATTTCTGTTTTGGTTTTCATTAACATATTAAGATTAATAAGTGTTAATTTTTGTCACTTTTTTTATACCCTTCACCACAAAAAGTTGGAAAGGGGTATATATAGGTTTGTCATACCGTGTGTAATTTCTACAATATTCATTTCCGATCTCATAAAGTATATACATTCTGACTTCTTATATATAACGAAGTCGATTGAGCGATGCCCGTCTGTCCGTCTGTGTTAGTGTTGATTTCACAAGAAATAAATATGTTAATCGATAAGATATAGTGTCAAATGAGGTGGTATTGGAAATCAGCATGATCGGTCTATGTCCTTCGAGGCAGCAGGCACAACACCACGCCTACCACGCCTTGGGAACACTAAAGTAACTCCAATAAAATAAATATCATGGGGCGATAGAGAATTGAAATATAAAAAAACTAACCAGTGAAGAAACTGACACTCACCAATATTTTCCGAGTTATGGGGCTCCGAAAAAGAGTTAGCCGTATACAGTGGAGACGCAAAAATGGAATTACTGTTAGTTATTGTTGGTTTTGTTTAAACTTAGATTTTTTTCTTTGCTTTATTGTTTGGACATAATTTTTGAGTTTATTTCAAATGTTTATCAGAAGTTTCCTGAAGAATTAGGTAAGCGGTAACACAATAGCCATCGAGACGTGCTTTGACCCTCAATAATCAATATGGGTAATTAATTTATTCGGGATAATTTAAAAAAACAGCACAAAGCTTTATAAATTTTTTTAATTCTCTGTCACCCCATTTTTTTGATTGGAGTTACTTCACTAAACTAGATTTACATAGCTGAATATAGCACTCTAACTTGTGTTGTTTAAATCTGATTCACAAAAACAGCTCACCTTTTTTGAAAACTATAATCATAGTTTGGGAAATACAAATTTGTTTCTTTTTTTTCATTTAAAATACCTACACTCAAAAAATTTAAACATTAACTGTTTGTAGTTTATTTAGGAAGTTTTCAGTAAAGTTAAAAATAAATAAAAATATGTTTATTTTAGGAAGAAAATGTTTATTTAACTTTTTTTGACATGTTGTTAGAGAAACAAACGACAAAATATACTGATTTTCAGTGTAGTCAAAATTATCAATTAATTTTTACCATGTTTCAGTAAAAATGAAATACTTAATTAAAAAAAAAAAAATTCATCAGTAGAAAAGCACTATTTTACAATAGCTTTAAAATATAAAATAAAAAGAATATTAACTGTTGGAAAATATGTCAGTTGAAAATAAAAATTGGAACAAAATAATTTATAGAAGAAAAACATCAAAAATATATTGGTAAGTATTTTACTTTACAATTTGCATTATGTTTTAAAAAATAATGTTACCTTTTTACAGCTTTAGAATAAAAAAATATATATATATATATAACATTTAAAAGATTTTACTAAGGTACATATGTATGTAGCTTATTTAAAGATTCGAATTACAGACATATCGCTCAATTAGTAATACAAATATAGCTGTAAATTTAAAATATTGGTTTTAATCATACAGAATTGTTCGCCATTTTATTTATGCCTTTTGTACTTTTCACGTTTTAGGAGCATAAGTCGTTATTTCATTTAATATTTAGAAACTTTGTTTGTCAATAAGAAGTCGTTGAGTTGTGGAGTAAACTTCATAACCTGAAGATCATATCGCTTTCTAAAACATCGTCACATTTCGTTTTGTGACTGTATATATAATATAAATTTGATGAAAGTTTTTAATAAATGATTTATTTCTGAATCATTTTACTAACTGTAGTGAGAACTTAGCAGTTTGAGATTTTTCTAGATGGTGAGAACAAGTCAAAAACTTCAATTCGAAACGATTGTTTTTTTTTTTTTGAGTAGGCGTTCTATTAGTAAATGAGCGATATGAACTTTAAGTATTCGTTGCTAAGCTATAAAAAAATTTTAAAATTACATTATATTTCAGCATAGAAAAAACCTGGAATCCGTTGATTTGCAAATCAAAAAGAAGAATATTATTTTTAAAAATTTATTATTAAATTATTAATTTAACAGAGAATTTAATTTGAATGCTAGACTAAAGTCCTCTAAACTTTTTCAGATAATTTTTATCGACAAAATTTCTCTTTTGGTATTTACATCACACTACTAATGATGAAAAAAAGTTTTAAAAGAAAAACTTTCAATATAATATTTAATTTTATTTTAGAGGTATATCATTACTGACCTTTGTAAAGTTGAACTTTCAGTTTTCTGTATAAAAACTAAACTATAATTTTAATATTTCAAATACCAAATGTTTACTTTTTTTCTTATTGTTTATTGAAATTCTCATGACAGTAGTTGAATCTGATTTTAAAATATTATAGGGTATTTCAATTGTGTTTTTTTTAATAACGAAAAATGTATATTTTTATTACGACAGAAGGTGGTTAAAACAACTATTTGATTAGGAATTATTTTTTACACTCTTAGATCTCATCGACAAGTCTGCATTTAAATTGTAATCCCTTGTGTTAAAATTTTCTTGGTAATAAATTAATATTTTAAACAAGAATTTAATTTGAATACAATATGGCAGAATTTTTATCACCCTCATCTCTGCATGAAAATAGCACAACTAACAAAAAAACCTTGAAAATAAACTTAACTGTCTATAATTGAAAGAAAATATAAAATTAAAAGCAAATTTAAAAGGAAAAGTTCATACAATTGTGACCACTTACTTACATTGGGTGCATTGCAGAAAGAACATAAAAAAATGTCAACAACGACAACACTTATGCAATTTTTTTTTAACGCCAAACAAGTAATAGTGGTGAACGTTTAGAGTTGTTGACATGACATATAATTTTATTATTAAACTTGTAACAGTTTTATTTTGTATTCTTACTAAAGAAGTTACATGGTTTTAAGGGTGGTTGCTTCGCTGCAATTGATGATAATTTAATAACAGTTACAAATGCAGTGTATTGTTGTAAGTATTGTTAGAGACTACCTTGAAATGTGTTTTGTAATGTAAAATATTATACGCATGGACATCATAGATATTATTTTTCTCATTACTTTTCCTCACTGTGATAATACTAAGAGTTTTTATGAAGATTCTCTTAGTGAGCTGAAGAAAAAAGGACCCACAAAAACCTTTTTGTTTTTGGATGAAACGATGCAATATAACATATAGTATTTGGTGACACATTTTATTTTAAAATTAAAGAAATCCAAAAAAATGCAAATCGAGTAACCGTTAATAGCCTGGTTCATGACAGATCGATTTTCGGTAACCTTAAATCAAAAATTTAATATTAATAAAAAAATTCATTATGTATTGCTACAACTTTGGAGCTAAAACTTTTATGTCGAAAATGTTATAAAATAAAAAAAATAAAAATTACGGTCTTAGGTGGAGGCGAAAGACTTCTCTTCTTTTTATTCATATAAAAAATGATTGTTGTATAAATACGGACAAGTATAACGAAGTCGAAGAAGAATATTTTCATATATTAGTTTTATAATTTCTTTGAAGCCAATAATGTTACTTTTTTAGCTTAGAATCAAAGAACCCCAAATTTTTCGAATAGTTATTTGATGCACAACAAAACTCAATTTTTTTTAGGACATCGTCTTAAGAATATAATATATATCTACGTTTTTTGCAAGACTTATTCGCAAATAAACATATTGTAAATAGAAAACTTTACCGTATAAACGCTGTTTATTTTTTCTTTGCGAATACTTACTTTGCAAGCTCACGAAAACAATTCCTGATTAACGATACTATTTGCAAATAAGGTGTAAAATGCTGCCATTTATATTTAACTTTTTAAAGCTCATCAGGCTTTCCAAATATACATATACAAAAAGGAAAACAATGATTAGAGAGAATTTTAACAGTTGTAATTATAAAATGCTTAATAATTGATTTCTATAGAAAAGTTAACAGTTAAATATAAAATTTCTGTCCGGTACCACTAAATGTCGAATATAATCTTGTGTACAATTTGCCTTATAAACAGTGAGCTAAATAACTGGCAATAATTGTTATTTAAAAAAAAAATTACTATAAATTTAATTTTTTTGACAATGCTTTTTAAAAAGTATTTTGTTTTTTAATTCTTGAAATAAATATTTGAAATAATTTAACCATTTTCATTAACTCTAGCTTCAAAATTTTAAACTTCTAAAATTTAACACATCTTGTCGCAACATGTTGCCTTCAGGAAAACCTACAGCTTTAGAAGTAAATAAGAATTTGATAAAAAATAGCTTGAATGCTAAGTATACTCAGAAAATTTTTTAAAACTAAATTAAAATAAACCTTATTAATATACAGGAATTTTTAATTTGTATTAAAAATACAGCAAAAACCAAAAACAGCGTCTTGCTAGCGTACATTACCAGAATAGGATGCTAGCGCCTACGTTTTCTGGGTTCCTTTTTAAATATATCTGTTTTCTTAACAGAACTAAAAATACAGAATATGACAACTCAATTCAAAGAGTTTTAACGCTTATCATATAAACATAAACATTTTTCAAATAGCAATATTTTTTTTATATATTTGAATTGATTTGACCGTTTGAAATTGCCTCAGAGTTTTTGCTTTAACTGAAATCTTCTTTCTTAAAATGTATCCGTTTTTAGGATGTTACCTAAACTTCTATATCTAACTCCTTACTTTCCATAACAACTTATTTAAAGGGTGTGTAAAAGAAAATTTTAATTTTCTTTGATTACTCTGGAACTTCAAAATATTCGTTTGATTAAAAAAAGACTGGCTCGTGCATCCCTTTCCTAAACAGTTAAGAATTTACAAAGAAATAAACAAGAAAAAGGCAGCATTCATTAATTATTACTTTAACGGGTTCAGTATGTATGTATGTTAGTATATTGTTTTTTTATTCTTATGTATATATGAATTTTTCAAGTAATTATTTGAAGAGATGAATATGAACAATCGGTGGTAGCAACAACAAGGTTATGCAGGCTGCTGCTCTCTCAATTTAGTCAGCTAGTCAGTTAATGTAAACAGTTCGCCAACAGCATCATCGTCATTATTTTAACAACGTCATCAGCCCATTTGAAAATAAACAAAAGGGGTCGTCCTTTATGTCATTTGTTTATTCTTTGCTGCTTGATTATTTATTTTCTATCTTTTTTGGGGTATGACTGACTCAACTCACTTTATATAACAAGCTATAATATGGTTAGAACAGCTGTTAGATTTTTGCTTCTGTATTTTTTTATATCTTGAGTTGTGTTATCTTTGAATGTGCAACATGCCTTTGTAGTTTCTGTGCTGTCTGCCTATTTATCCTGCACTTTTATTGTTTTTTTTTTTTCCCGTCTGATCCCAATACGTTTGCTATAGCATATTGCATCAACATACAATGCGTGCTTTACACCTCACCTCATCAGGCAATCAAAGGCAAGCATAAATGTTATGGCTGCAATGATTACATGTTCTTTTCATAATGTTTACATGTGTAATAACAATAATAATATCTTTCCTTTTGTATACAACATTTATGTATTTTTTTTGTTGTTGTTTCGATTTTAAACACTTGAATGTTGTTATAACTGCATTGTAAAATATTTAATTGTTAAATAAATCAATGTCACAAATATCCCGTATATCATTATGAAAGATGATATACTTGAAGGGGGCTGAAATGCTCAAAGTCGACAAGTTCATCATCTAAATATATAAAACAATAGAGAAATGGCTGGGTAGTAGCCCTCTGGAGGATTTAATTGCCTATGAAGAATATTTGTTTTGTTTTAGAAAATAATAATAAAAAATTTAAGAACAAATAAGCAAAAAAATAGAGAATGGTAAACAATTAAGCAAAGGTTTTCATGACTTTATAAAATGATCAGAAGGCTGTATATTATTACAGTTTGATATGAGTACTAAATAAGGAATGTGACATTCTATAAGATTTGATTTTTAATATCATGACATTTTTATTTATTTTTAGTAATTCCAGTTTTATTTTGACAACTGCACATGAAGTTAGATTTTTAAGATCGACTGTGAAAAATTCTATATCACTTTGCTCGACCAGATAATAAATAACTGTTTCTTAGGAGAAAGGAGATAAAACGACATCCACGTAAAATTCATACATCCTATTTGAGCAATACTTTGAGTATAACCTTTAGTTTATTGGCGTTTAATTTTTTTTAAAACATATTTTGTGTTATTTTCATAAGGCATTTGTTATTAAAAAATCAAAGGCTCACTGTGCGTGTGGCCTAGTAAAAAATTGATTTTTTTTTGTCTTGTTTAAATTTTATTTCATTATTTTTTTATTTTACTTAATGAGTGTTGTATTAAGTCAAGGAATCAAATGTATAAAATCAAACTTTTAAACAAAAGATAACTTTTAACTTATAAATTTTAATTTCCCTTGTATTATAAAGCTGGTTGAGAAAAGACACTCTTTTCTTAATTGAAAAATATTTGTCAATTTTTAAGAAATACTTTATGAGCTAAACTCAAGTGCCTTAACAAAGTGTACATCACATTCACCGAAATAGCATGCCGATTTTTGCAGAATCTTAAATTTGGTTTGGAAAGATTCCTAAGAAATTAAGGCTAATGAGAATAAGTAAAGGTGCTGTATTCGGCTATGCGAAATCTTATATACCCTCCAATATATATGTAAATCTACTTTAGTGAATTAACACTAATTCATCATTAGGGTCACAAGGAATTGAAAAATAAGAAAAAATTAAGTACTTTATATAATTTTACATAAAAATGTCTTCGGCTTTTAATGGGTTCAGCATTTTTAAACAAATTTAGTATTTCATTAAAGATCTCTTCAAAAGCTTTTAAATAATTTCCAATTTGTTATCTTAAAAAAACATGGCACACAACCGAACTTTCTATGAAAACTTCAAAGGCCCATAACTCGGCAAATATGGACGAACGCCAATTTTTTCACTTTAAATTTTTTTTTTCTATTTTTTTATTCTCTATCGCGCTATATATTTACTTTTTTTTGGATTTACTTCATTGTTCCAAATGATATGGATAAATTAGAAACAGCCGTAGTGTTGTGCCTGCTACCTGGAAGGAAATGGACTGATCTCGCTGATTTCAACAGCAACTCGTTCGGAACTTTATCTGATCGGTTGACGTATTTAACATTTCTCTAGCTGATCTTGATTTCATCACTCACATGGACGGACCGACGGATAGATGGACATCGCTCAATCGAATTCTCTATGCGGAAGAAGTCAGAATATGTACACTTTATTGGGTCAGAAAGATATATTGTCGAAATTACTAACGGAATGACAAACTTAGCTTTGCCCTTTTTCCACATTTTTGTGGAGAATGAATAAGAAAGTATGCACATAGCATTTACCATCCACAAAGACCCTTGTCCTTCTATAAGTATAAATAATAAAATAACTTTCAAAAGTCAAATACCTCGTGGAATATTTTGAAAAACATTTGACGTATAAAAAGCCTTTTAAAAGCAAAATTTGCGCAGGTGAAATTAAAAGCAATCCTAATGAACTGGCTGAATGGAAGATGCTCTACGTTGAGTTTAGCCTGCAGATTACTTTATAATGCGATCCTCGAGCCAATATGGTGCCAATGAATCCAGTTATAAGGCACTGTCTTCGTATCGATATTAGAAAAATTTTAAAAGTGGCAGAACAAAACACTACGAGTAATAACTGCAGCCTCTCTGGTATATAAAACTCAAAAAATGCTCAAGTATTTGAACATTCTTACATGCTTGGTTGCAGCAGAAGTTAAGAGATATGCAAAAGCTTATTTGAAAAAGTTAAAAACAAATCCAAAACCGATAGAAACTGAGAAGAAGAGGCAAAAACCACGAAAAACAGGGTTTTGTCTATCACTGATTAGTTGGGATTAATAAGTAAAATTGTTAGATGTAAGACTCGAATACGTGTTGTTGGTTCAATTCTGATTAAAGATTTTATAAATTTAAAAAAACAAATATTTTCAGAATTTTCAGCATACTCCTTTCTTAAATCATTGTAAAAACTTGATACTAAAAAATATATGTCCCTACAAATTTAGTTTCTTGAACTTTTGTTGGATGAAGTTTAAAAACCCAAAAAAATATTTTTATTTGATATTCAGTTAAACATTCAGTTTTATTAAGAATACTTAAACCGTACATTGATATATTTACATAAATATTAATTTAATAAATAATAATTAATAATTTTTTGTGTAAATATATTTATTCAAAGGCCACATTTACACATTTACGACTAAGTAAATGATTTATTTTTGTATTTATTTTAGTTTAATTTTCCTGCTTATTATTAAAACAATTTTAATTTCTTTTTAGTAATTTTAATTTGCCTTTAATAAATACAAATAAATACTGAGTAGTGCTTCATATTTGAAGAAGTTGTAGGCCTTAATAGAAATTAAAATTCCAAAAAATAATTCTTTTACATAAGCACGTTCATTTTTGTTAAGCCTAACTTGAAGAAAAAAAATAATCTTATACAAAATGCCTTTGGGGTTTTAATATATTAAAACTATAAGAAAGTTTCATTATCCAACAAATCAGCTTCAACAAATTAAAATTGTAATGGATTTTAAATTGTTTTCCATATTAAAACTTCTCGTAAATACAGTCAAACTAAAAACATATTTAAATATTTTTATAAAAATTTGCAAATTCATTTTTATGGTTTCTCTGTCAACTATGTTTTCCCACGTTGAAAGCAAATGACCTTTGCTTTGGCCAATAAAGGTCAATGTTAAGCCACTGTCATTTTTATTATATTTTTTGTCAAAATAATGTGGGTTTCTGTTGTTTGCGGAACGCCCTCTTTCTCACACGCTTGTGAACTGTTGTTTTGACAACACCTACCAGCAAAAACACTGCAAATATGTAATTTTATGACTAATAATTATTTTCTTATGTTTGCAATACTGCAATGTAATTTTATGTATCTGTTAAATGTCAAATATATTAAAAAAAAACGCAAATGTAAATCTGTGCTACTTCTGAAATATGCGAAGATATTTTTCATAACATTTTTGAGTGCTGATATGACCTATTATGCAAAGAAATTGTAATTAATATTTTTTAAGGAAAATTTTAAAATATTTGAATAGAATTCTTTATACAAAATTGCAACTTTATAAAACAGCGAGAACATTTTTAATACGGCCTCAGACACAATTGTTTTTTAAACGTAGTATTATTCAAAATGATTATTTCTGGAAAAACGTTCACTTTCTGAACCTTTAAGTTATTCTGGGTTTAAATAAATCGCTTAGTTTAAATTTACTAGCTTTAAGGTTAAACTTCAAATTATTTGATTGCTAAAAACTATTGGACAATCATCAGACATAAATTTTTAAAACTGATTGAAAAAAGTTGGCAACATTTTACATACAATCTGCAACAGCAAGTGTTAATAGCATACCTTAAAATTGTTGGATTGTGTCTTAGATGAGAACAGAATTGAATATGTATGAAGGTACTGCCAATACTATCAAATATAGTGTGTGTCGGTGAGTGTGTATAGAGAAAGCTAGCTTGCTCATGTTGTAGCTGCGAAGGTAGGATCAAACGAACCAAAACATAGTTTGAATATGGTCAGAAGGAACAAGTTTTTCTATAAAAAATATGGTTGCGGTTAACAAATTATAGTTACTTTAAACAAAACTAGACAATGTTTGCTTTTAACATATTTTTGTTTCGCTCTTGGCAGAATATTTTTCTATCAGTTTATTAATTTGTTTGTAATCTGTCGGTTTATTTAAAAATAATTTAAAAGTTAAATAGTAATTTTTTGTATGAGATAGCAAGTAAATGGAGTTTAAATATGTTTGCACATATTAAATTAAGGAAGTTTATTTAATTATTGACGTTAAATCCCCAGAATCTGATTTTATTTATTATATATGCATTTCATAAGACAATAAATAATAATTATACTATTTTTTTTATATTAATGTACAAATTTAATTATTACTCATATAGATATAAAATAAAATGATTGATTGTTTGCCAATTTCTGTATTTAAAAAATTTTATAGAAAATTATTTTTTAATCAACCATAAATAACTTAAAGTGCGGTCAGATTAGTCAAATATTTGACCAAACAACGTAATTTTCTTAATGTTTATTCATCATTTCCAGACACGTATCATTACAAATGACGATTTTTATTATAATGAATATAATACTTTTGATATTGTTAAGTAGAACAAAAATGTTTCCTATAATATAGTGGTCACGTCTTTTTGGTCCAATATTTGTATAATCTAACCGTTCCTTTAGTCTTGTATTTTAAAGTGCGATTGTAATAAAATTATTTAATGTTTTCAATCTTATTATGATCACCTAGTTTATTATAACGTTTAGATTTAAATATAATATTATACTGTTTAATTATAAAATGTTTATACTAGGCGTATTGTTGTATACTAGGCATCATTATATTTCCCGTACCAACAATAAATATAACAACATCATGTTTTGCTCACAATCATATAATATAACCATAGTACTTTGCTATTAAACAATATATGGTCGAGATATATTTCCTTTGCATCTGCCTGCGTATTTACCGAAGAACAGAACAGAGTCTTAAAAGCTGGAAATAAAAATAATTGACTTTAAGTAGCATCGGAAAACTGATGATTTGTTAGAGTTTTTTTTTAAAGAGAAGTAAACTCAGGCAATAATGCCTAATTGTTTTACTTTATTTCGAAAGGGAGAGAGTTAAGAATGGTGATGATGAACCGTCATAGCCAAACGTTTGCAAATTGGACAGAATGTCGAACACTATGACCGTTATAGTAACAAGTATTAATTATCTAAATAATAAATCAAAGGGTTTCCCAATGAACAACATTTTTTTTAAGTATGCGGGCATACTTTTAAAAAGTTGACGCTTGAAATTTAAAAAAACCCTCTATTGATAACTCCGCTACAACAAGTATAAAATTTGGATTTGAAAATTAAATAAAACAACAAGTTTATAACTTAAATTTAGAATTTAAAGGATGTTGCCAAAATAAATGTAATATCTATGGCCGTATTTTTTAATCCAGTAGTTAATGTAATTTGATGGCTATACTTTTGAAACGTTATAGACAGCCAGATTAAATCTGTTTTAAAGTCGGTTTTCTTCGTAAAAATTATCAAAACAATTTTGTTGTTTAATTGGTCATAGCTGGGTTATGAACCTAGAGCATCAAATTGATAACAGCTGATTAGCCAACATGCTAACCATCTAAACTGCAGTACCCTTGTTGCGAATAAATGAAAAACTGTAATATACACTTAACTGTCTTGATCAGAGACGGATAAAAGTTGTATTTCAGACTCATTCTAGATAATTTCATGAAGGCACCTATTTAGTAGAAGTAATGTTATTAAAGTTGCCTGAGAAAATACTACATAATTGCTCATTGAATGTAAATTACAGAGCTTCTCACATAAGTTTTTACTGCAGCCACGGATCTACTGAGACACTATATTGGAGATATTTTATAGAATTCATCCTCACTAACTGAAAGATAAAGATAAAAACGATGATAAATTCTCCCGAAGGTTGGAAAGGTTTTCACTGTTTTCCTATCAACTGTTGGATAATGAGTATTGGCACAAAAATAGCTGCCAAACTCTGTTGTATTATTAAAATAAGAAACTGCTCCTCAAAAAAAAAAAAAAACTCTAATAAAATTCTTTTACAATTAGCATAGAGTTTGAGAAATCAAAGTAAAGTAAATAAATTCCAAAGTTTGTTGCCTGAATAAAATTTTTTTGTTTGAGCAATAAACAAAACCATATATAATTTTTAATCAAAAACGTAATTAACTATAATTTATGGTGTATCACATATAGAGCACACTGCAAAAGCAAAATATTACTGATTAGTTCAGCCTTTCATTTTCAATAGACAAACAAATATTGAAAAATAACGAACAATAGCAATTTGTATAACAATAGTTAAAAAAAAAACACAAAGTGAAAGAAAAATAATTGTAAAAAATGCTTTCAATTATAAAACATGGAATAGAAATTGTAACAACCCACTTCCGCTCTGTTTACACCGGGCTAATCATCATTTGTGGAATTTTTTCCCTGTTGTTTTATCAACCCCTCCATATTTTTGTATAAAAAAATAAGAAAAAAAAATTTGACGAAAAACTGTAAAGAAATTGTAAAACTTATGTAATAGTTGTCTGTAAAGGTTTGTACATTGAAAAAAAAAAACGCTTTTGAAATGCCAAATATAGTTTTATTGTATTCGTCGTTATTGTTTCTGATATAAGTTTTCTTCCAACATAATTGCTATGCTCGTACATTTGAGAACGCGTACGATTATTGTTAAAAATGTTTTTTTTTTTTTATTTTCAAGGGATCATGTCTTGTACCAGCGTACATTAAGCTGACGTAGCAAAAACTCGAAACGTTTGTAATCCCTGTTGTAAATTTCCTGCTGATCTTTTAATGTTGATCCTTGACACACTATTAAATCATGTTTTTATTTATGTTGTCATAAGAGATTTGCGTTTTCAGTATTTTATTATTTTGCTTTTCTTTCTACTACCTACTACCTCAATGTCCTGGTACGGCAAAAAGGAAAAAGTATTAAAGAAGATGGTAGTAAATATTTTGATATGGTCGGTAAATGTCACTAAAATGTAAATAAATTTATTTAAAAGGAATAATCGAAAAACGAGCATGTGCCACAAGCCGACATTAATAAAAGGGTTATGACAATGATAGTGTATTAAAGGTTTAATAACACAACGTTTTGCAATTTTAACTTTAAAAATAGTTCCATAAAAAGTGTACTGCTGTTAAGAGTAAGAAATATAATTAGTATTTTTTTTAACATTTTTTCTCTCCATCATCTTATAGATTTGTAATCAATCTAGATTCCTTTTTGAGATGTTACGAATTAAAAATAGCAATTACTTATTATAAATCTAACACTATTTATTTCATTTACTTTAGCTTACACAAGATTATAAAATTTTTCCCATACAGTAACATAACATCCCCTAGTGTAAATGAGAAAACATAACAACAATCTATAATAAATAATTGTTGTTGTTTTTTCTATAAACTATTGTGTTTGGAAATATATATGCAAATCAACGATTTTCAAAAACAGATCATTTATTTTATTTTAATTATACACTACTTATCCGTTATGGTCATGGCCTGTCCATATTGATTGAGTATGCGGCATGATTTTTACGTACATGGATGAATGGGCAAATGTGATTACTTAGTTTTGAACACAAAAACTATCGCATTTTGTAGGCAGCTGTTTGTGTTTTTATGTTAAATAATATGTAAATGGCTGGCTTTACTAAGGAACTTACTTTATTATTTGCGGTTTTAATGTAAGCTACAAGTAAACAAAAAGTATTGCATTTTTTTCTTGGTTGAAAATTAAAATGACCTAGAAGACTGAAACAATTTGTTAGGTACGGAAAACTGAAAATAAATTTTTAAACTGTTTGCAATTATATGCTATCTCTAGTCTTTTTAGGTACTTATTTTTAAAACCTTGTAAATTTATTTGTTTAAATAATTTAACTCTCACATAAAGATTCTTTTAAAAATGACTACAAAATTTTAATACTTGAGAGCGACCACACAGTTGAAGCTTCATCTATCGAATTGCCTGCCAGTTATTCAATCTGTGCGCTAAAGTATCATGGACAGATATAGCCTTTAACAACACGTGCAAATGATACAATTATTTAAAAAAAATTAAGGTTCGTTTTATTTCCATATTTTATCAAAAAATCATCTTCAGCTCTGCGACCGACTTCTGGATTAATGGATATAGTAATAAACAAAATTTCGAATTTGCTACGAAACTAATCAACATGAGATTTAAAAGCGTCCAATGCATATGAAAAAGTCTTTCTTTCGTGTGGGTTTTTGACTAAATTCTTCGTCATCATGTATTCATGTTTCTCAAAGAAATATAGGCTGTCAACCACCAAATAATGTTTACTGACCAAATTTCTATTCACTAACCAAATTCTTGCTCACGAAACCTTGTTGAACCTAGGATCTATTTTTGATGTTTAGGTTGAAGTAGAAACACAAGAAAAACAAAAGTATATTTTTTATTTTGATCAAAAAATTGATTAAAATTATTAAATAATATGTTTTAAAATCAAAAAATAGCATAGTAAAATTAAAAACACTATATCATATAGTTTAGTTAAATGTTTGGTTAATTTAGTTATTATGGTTGAATAGCATCTACGGATCGCACGAGCGACTGGAAATCATGATAACCGCACATGGAGGTGTGATTTCAATTCATTCGACTTGTTCCCGTTGCATTTTCTAAGGTCACAGGTCTATTAAAATCAATAACAAAAACACAGCGGCCCTCAAAGCAATCATTACCAACGCCAACGAACATTTTTATCTTGATTTATTTGGCGGAAAATTCGACTTTTCGTTTGCTGCCTTTTAAAAGGGGAGTGAACTACGTTCATTTATGATTACGTTAAGGTATTCAAAGGCTTGCGTGTTAACAATTTTAAAAATACAGTAAAACCCTGAGAAATCGTAAGCGTAAAAAACCAGTCATTTTTTACGAATTATAGAGTTTTTCGATATTTTGCGATTTCAGTTTAATAGAGTTCAATTAAAAGTATACAAACCGGGAAGAGTTTTTAATTTATATAAAAAATTAATTAAACATGTACAATTTTTTGTAGGAACAAAAAGGTACATATTTGATTAATTTCTTCACTTCTATTTTGACTTGTGTTATTAATTATATATCGTTACTAACAATATATACCAAATCTGCTCTTTTGTTTATTATTAAAATAAAATAAAAGTGTATAATCTTTTTTCTTTAAGAAGTAAAATATGAGACTCGGAAGCGACTTATTTTTTTCAAAATTAATCAAATGTATTACAATGTAAAAATAAATCATAAACCTCTGAAAAAATTTACTATTGACGTACTTACATACATAAACAGGCATTTCTCTTCATGCTTCTGCATTGTTCCTACAATCAGTTGCGGAAGAAAATATTTTCAGAAATATTAAGTTTTTTATTTTTTAACAATGCTCACCGCTAAATAAAGATAAATTATTTTTCATACCTGTGAGAGAGTTAGTTTAAAGAAATTCAATAAAGTGCTTGCATTCGTATGACACATGTATATAGGCTTGCCAGATCCAATTTGCCAAAAAGCTTGACATTGCCCAAAAAAAAACTTGATTTAAAAAAAAAAAACTTGACAAATAAAAACACTCATACTATTGGTTTTTATTTAATTTTTTTTATTATTTTTTTCATAAAAATTATTAGAATAAAAACAAAAATATCGTTAAAAGTAAAAATAACAGAAACAATGTGAAAGAAACAAAAAACAATATAAGAATAAAAATTCAGTCGTTATATATTTTAGAGAAAACTTAGGCGTTATTTAAAAAAAATATAGGTACTATCTTAAGAAATATAGATAGTAAAAATATGCTCTATCGATGTGTTTTTTAGAAATATAAACTTACTTTTTTAAGTATTATTACATATGTAGCTAGAATAAATTTGAGAAAAAAAAAATTAACTTACAAAAAACATTGACAAATCACTTTTTCACTTGACACTTGACGCGCATTAAAAAACTTGACAATCAGGCCAAATCAGGCCCGTCTGGCAACCCTACATGTATATGTTGTGTTTCGGAAATTTTTTCGGTCTTGAGTTTTTGGAACAAAAAACGTGTTTGATTTTATTAAAACGCATTTATTTTATAACATACCGAACTCTAAGAATACAAGAGATATTTGGTACTTTAAAAGGACTGCTTGAAGACGATTTTACTGCTGCTGTCGTAAGAACGTCGTTGACCAAGTTACTGAACCTACATAAATTTTTCTGCTTAAGTTAAAATCCACTTCATTGGAATTAATCATATATGTTATAAATTCTATTGACATCATTTCAAAAATTTTATGCCAGGGTAAAACTATTTCTAGTTTTATTTTGTAATTATCAAATTAGAAGAAAAACCCCAACATAATCATTTTTACATCTAAAACGACTTTAAGTAGGTGAATAGATACTATATAGAATCCTCATATTTATGTAACTCAAGGGAAAATAAAGATTGAATAATATCAAATGCTGAAGAAAAATGTAAATTAATTTTTGATGACAATTTATGCACGCAACTATTTAAGTATAATTTCATAATATTGAGTTTTATACAGTAGACATCGAAACGAATCATGCACACAAAACAATATTTACTGAGATGAAAACAGTTCCCTCAAAATATGACAAATAATGCAACTGTCTTCTTGAAACGTAAGCAAGGGAATGAAATAGAAGCACTAAACACTCCCTAACCGAAAGACATGCAACATTACAACACATTAACAACAAAAGCAACATAAATAAATGGCAGTAAAAAAAACAAACAATGCATCATCAACAGCAACGTCATTAGCATCATACCCATACCACCACGAACGATATGCATAATTAAAAATTTAACTTTATATTTTTAGAGCTTCTATGAGTATAGCAAATACTTATGAAGAAGAATAAAAGAGGGGAGGTGGTAGTAATAAAAGTATTTGTAGCATTTTATGTGTGAAGATATCAAGCAGTTGTTGTGTCATATCTTTTAATTGCCATTTTCAATTAACACTTTATGCTGCAGACACACACAGACAAATTTCTATGAACCAGCTAAAAGTATTCGTATGACTTTCATAAAAAAATTACAAAAAAGAAAATAAAAATATTTTATTTGATTAATAGACTTAAACATCTTAAGCCATTTTAGTGAAAAATAAATATTTTGGCACCCTCTCACTCCACTCAAGATTTCTTTTTGTTTTTGAGTTTAAAAGTCAAATGCGATCATTGAAAAAAGTATAGGAAAAAACGGATGAAATTAATGAGTTAATTTGTAATTAATTCAAATGCGGGGGAGTCAATCATATCGTAAAATTTATTTTCTTGTTCAAACTTTTAATATGAATGTAAAATAGGGCATTTTTAAGTACAAAATAAAAATTTTTTGCATTATAAGGCCATAGATCAATACATGTGTAAGCACATTTTTATGATATTGCAAAAGCTTTGGTTTAAAGGAATTATTTCTTCTAAGTTAAATTACAAATAAATAATAATAAAGTAACAATAATACAAAACATAATCATAAAATGAAATTATTAATAATTATAAAAAATGAATTAAAATTGATTTTGGCTTAACTTCATTTATAGTTTAATATCTAAAAATTCATAAAAAAAGAAAAATTTACAATGTAGTGGACGTTTTTCGAAGAAAACAATTTTAATTAATTTTTTATAATATCACACAGTTTAATTAATTACTTAAAAAAATTAATAATAATTACCATAAATAAGACCATATTTATACCGTGCAATTTTTTAATGCATTTTTTTCAATTCTCATTTTTAAGTTGCAGCGATATGCGTTATTTAAAAAAAAACTTAGGCAACAGTAACATCCCTTCAAAGTTCAAGCCATATTGTTTACCTCTCTTGCTTTACTATCAAACAAAAGTCTCATGCTACTTTTATGAAAAATTTCATAGTGTAAATTGGCTGTAAGTGCGGAGAAATATTGAAATTAAATAAAAAAAAATGTTTATATAAAACCTTTTTGTTTAAAATAGAAATATTAAATAATAAAAAGTGTCAAAAAACTAAAAGAATTAAAATTAATAAATAAAAAAGACTAGTCAACTTAACCTGGCACTAAGCTTTATTAAAATGACTTAAATTGCTTCCATCTGTAATACTATGTATCCACGGAGCCCAAATATTCTTGCTTCGCTCTTTTATTCATTGTTCACAGCCCAATCATAACCAAATTAACGTGTTTCACCATATAAAATCTTGAGAGCGAAAAATTTCATTTTGAGACGATTCAGCTTTAATCTACTTGCGAAGCATAAAAAATTCTTGTCTTCGTTTATCGCAAGTTTATGCAAACTAGCTGTAAATAAATGTAAACGAAAAAAGTAGAATAATATTAAAGCAGTAAAGATAAAAGAAAGCATGTAATATGTGTCGCGTACACGGTATCATGCACCAATAAAAACACATGAGTAGCAGTGTGAATTTTAATGGCACTGTGATTGATTCCTGGTACAAGAACTATTTTGGCTAGAGAAGTCAGATTAAATGCCACTTTAGCTCTGATGTGTAAAAAGACTCATTGCTACAAGAATGGCTTCACAGCGATCGACATTTACTTTCACTTTGCTGGCCCTGGCGAAACTGTTTTGCAACCAGGAAGTGCATAAATAGAATGATCGCATCGGGCGAATAGGTTTTTAAAATTACAATAATTTAAATCGTAGTACATATCCAAAGTGCGACTTCCAATCTCTAGGTACAAGTGCTGCCTAAATCTGTATTTTTGATTGAAAAGTTAAGCCAAGGATGTTACAGTTACAACAAGACGTTGGAATAAACAGAAAAAAAAAATGGAATAGCCAAGCATTGTATTTTGATGTTCTACATAAAATTCTCTTGCTTACTCTAAACTGACATTCTTAAGCCTTAACAACTTAATAGGGAGATAAATTCAGAATTTGTTTGCTAATAAAAATAATTGTTTATGGTTTCAATGTTTAAAGAGAGAAGATGAGATTTTGCATTACTAATAAGCTTATCATTCTTGAAATAATTTATAATTATGAAAAAATACTAGCAATTTATTCGTTATATGCATATTTAAGTAGTTAAATGCAGGGCAAACTGGTAAATTTCCTCATCTCAAGCTGTTGTCTTAATGCTTTTCGTCATTTCTAACGAGAACGGCTTAACTCTAGACTACGTTTTTTAACTACTGTCTTAATAATCCTCTAGCCCTCCCCAATCATTCAAATGCTAACTGTCAATACAAATGTTAACAAAAATTATTATTTCTTAAGAAAAATCTAAAAATCTAATTTAGGCAACAAAAAAATTTTTAATTTTATATTTATTCAACTTGAAATGTACCTTCAATCCAGTACTTAACAAGTTCTTGTGCCTTGCCTTCCACATAATTTGGCAGATTTTTGGTGACTTGCAATTTTACGCATAAAGACTTTTAAGTTGCATCTTTAATTTATTTCACTATTCTCCCTTATTCATCTCTGGTAATTTATCTTCTTTCCCTTCTTTTATAAGCGAAACATAAGAATCTAAAAATAAAGTTAGCTTTCTTGATCTAAATGCTTGAAACTTTAATCTAAATTGCTCCTTCAAAGCACTGTTTTAAAAATATTTCCATTATATTACTAGACAACTCTATGTATATGTATGCATGTGTATTGGTATGAAAAAGAAATTGGTATTTAATGATTTGATATAAAAACAAGAAAAAAATTTTATCGAAAAATTTCAAGAGGCTTTTAACAAATATGGGTCACTTTCTTAAGAGCTTCTTCTCTAACAACTTTAAAATTTATTTACTCTTGTTTGGCACTTCATTTGCATCTTTAAAAGCAACATTTAAAACAATTTTAAGTACGTGTGGTCGTTTTGTAGTATCGGGGCAAATACGAATTAAAAAAAAAACAAATATCAACAAGTTTGTTGTTTTATTGATGTTAATTCTTTTATTTATTTTTTTACTTGTCTTATTTACAATTTAATTTATTCCCTTTAAAGATAATATTTTGTCAGTTTTAAAAGTCTTGTTATAAATTTTAGTTAATGTTTTTACTGAGAAAGCTTTTTAGATTAATTATATTTGAAATTAGCTCTATTATCAATTAAAGATGCCCACAATCTAATTTTTTTTCATTAAGAATGTAAATATTTCTTTAATGTTGAGTGGAATCCACTTAAGACAGAAATATTTTAAGAAGTTTCTCTATTGCCTTTTAATTAATATAAATTAAAGAGAAAAACTAGGTCGTGGAAAGTGGATTAGTTTATTTTTAAAATATTTATAGATGCAATTTTGTTTCATTTTTTATTAAAATTGTATATTAATTTAGCACCAGCATGGTAAATGGTATTCTAATTCTTTTTGACAAATTATTTTCATTAATATTTAATTCATTTAGCTTAAACCTTTTAGCTTTGATTAATACTCTTGTAAGTGAATTTTTTCAAAAGTTTTTATAACTTCGTTTAATGGATGATATTTTATAAATCATATAATTTTTCGTAGTTAGCAGTTTGGTTTCAAATGCAAATGTTGGTCAAATATGGAAATAAGGTAATTTTATAGGTTTGCCTGAATGCATTTTTCTTCTTTCTTTTATAAAATTAACAATTTTTAAATTAAGTGTTCACAAGTAAATATTTGTTTAAAAAAGTGTCACTAATGGCAATTGTTCCTCTCTTTTGACTTGAATATATGCCATTTTACACTTTACTTTTTGATATTCCCTTTAATATTAAAACTGTAGAGATTTAAACTCTATAGCTTAAGGTTTGTAACTGAGATTGCTGTACGGATTTTAATCATAACGAAAGAATAATATGTTGGTGTTATATTCATAGCCGTTAAATAATACCAACTTATTTCTTAAATTTGTTGTGTTCTCTTTTTGCCACAAAAAAAAAAAAAAATTAAATAATAACATAAAAAAGACGAAACTGGTTTAATATATATATGTTCAATTCACAATCTTTTGTTAGTGTGCTAAGTCGTTGGATTCCACAATAGTTCTTTTTTAAAACTTTAAAATTTATTTTTGTGTAAGTTTTTGGCTGGCAAAGATTTCAACAATTTTTCCCAGAATATTAGTGTTTTATCAATGAACAAAAAAATAAATAAATAAAAAAAAAACTTGAGAAAAATCGGAGGGGTTCTGGCTCCATTGGAAAAAAAAGCTAGAAAATAAAGTTTTTAAATTTAAAAGCCAAAGTCAACTAACTTTAAAATATCATGCATATATTTATCAAACTTTTTTAGAGCTAGAATTTTAAATTTTCAAACTTCACGGAAAAAAACAATTTGGCCGCGGTTTTAAATTTTCTAGCTGATGAAGTGTACTGATTTGAAGTATCGCATTGCCGGCTAGCTAAGCAGTAAAATTTCCAGATTTAAAACTTCAACTTAACTACACCTCTACTATAGACGTGTAAAGTTTCAATAATATTGAGGCCCCCGTTTAAAAAATACAAAATTATTTCCACTTTTTTAAAAAATTTCCCACTGTTCAGCATTCTAACTTGGGTGTCAGACGATCAAGTTTTCAATCAAGTTTTCAAATTTCTCTCATTTTTTACTAATGCACTCACATTTTAAAAATTTGCTAAGAATTTGCTTTCAAGTTTTCGTTCAATTGAGTGTTTCAAATTACATTCAAGAAAACATCTGATTGAAGTCCTTTCCTCCAATTAAATTTTATATGCTTCTTGACGACATCTTGTTTAAAAACTTGCTGTAAAATTGCGTGCAGCCTACAGCTTTAAATTTTTGTGAACAATCAGTATGTGTAAATTTCTTGAAAGAGAATTGAACAAAAACTTGACCGTGTGACTGCACTGTAATGTAAACTAACTTGGTTGACAAAATTGTTCCCATTGCTTATGTTACCAAATTCTAATAATTGCAAATCACTCAATGCTAAATCTTAATAAAAAAAAATCTTGTCGAAAACCAATAAAAAAATTTCGTTCATTTTTAAAGAAATTGCTATGGCACCAAGAAAAACTTTTTTTAAGTTCACAATTTCTTTTAATTTTGTCGCAAGTCTATAGTTTATTCAGACGAAAGTTTGTGCAGCCTTTTCTAGAACTCACTATAAAGATAAATTTTGTTTTCTTAGCCAACTATTGTGAGGAGCATTTTTTGATCCACCTTTTCACTACATTGTTTTTTCAGTTCATACTCGTAATAAATTAAAAAATTATTATCAGTTTTCGAAGTTAATTACCTACTGGAAGACCGCTTTAATTAAATACTGGAATTCGATGCCGTCAACAAGACAGAATTTTTCTTTATGTACAGTTTATGAAAACTCAATTTTTTTATAATAAACCTTAAACAAAAAAAAAAAAACAGGTGTATTATTTTATAAAATAGCATGACAATTCATAATTCCACTACTCAGTGATTGCATTATTTTTTAATTGTGATCAGCAATGTCATATGGCAATTTTTATGATGCTGAAAAGTTTTCTTTCTTGTTCTTTTTAGGAATGATAACCTAACTAAACAAAAACGTTAATCTGTAATATGTATAAAGACACGGTGGGATTAATCTTGACCAAAAGAGCGTAACCGCTATTAATACAGCTGTTCCCAGCAAAAACTTTTAGAAAAGGTAATCGAGTGTGGAATCAATCATTTTTAGCGCAAGGACTTCCCAACTAGATTACCAATCTAACGATTTTACCACGGCATGAGACTTTTGTAATCAATTATTGAGAACTGATCACATTGATTATTGTAGGAAATAATGATGATCATTAGTACGTATTTTAAAGCATTCTCTTTTAACTTAAAGAACTAGTTGAATTACTACTTAATTTTTTGCTAACTAATGTAATGCGTTTTGTAAGCGAGTAACAAAATATGGCAATAACAAAAATAAGTCATAATATGGCAAGTACTTTTTAAGGTAATGTCTAAATTTTTGCTGAGTTTATTTAAATTTTTCTGACATTTATCATTACGAATGAAGATTTATAATATAATAAATGTAATATATTATCCTTTATATTAAGTAGTATTTTACTAAGGATTAAAAAAAAATTTTCCCATAATTTACTGGTTATGTGTTTTTGATGAAATATTTGACTTATATGACCACACCTTCTATTATAGGTTCTGTCAATAAACAAAAAATATCTGCTTTACGCTACCAAAATATGCAATAGCTCACCAAGAGCTATCGAAGGTAAAAGTCAAACCGAAGTAATACTTCTTATTTCTTATCTATCAAAAAAAAATGTTTATATGGCAAATTGAGCAACAGAAGATAAGACTTCATGAAACTTACCACATTGTATGCTATCGTGAAAATGGTTTGACCTGTAATAAGACATTTTGTATGATTGTATGACTAATACAAGACTATCAATATAGGTTTATTTAAACACTGTCTTATATAGTCTTAGCGTTTTTTTATTTAGCTTAAAACGAAAGAATTATGCCAATTTTATATCTAAAACGTCTTGAGGTGTAAGAAAAATTTTTCTTTTGCATATTTTTTTTAACCATCAAAATATAGACTTAAAACTTTATTTATGTTTCAATTAATAAAACATCATTTGGTAATACAAAAGATCTCAACATTTTTTAACTTGTTTTGTATGACCAAATATTCTTTCTAAAGAAAATGAGTCATTTAATAAGGCAAAATTTGAAAACAAATTTAACAAATCACCAAAACGTGAATAAAGAATAAAATAAAATAATACTTAATTTTTGCGAAGTGTTAAAAGCAAAATATTTAACTTATAAGGATATTCAAGATCAGAATATTTTATTATTTCTTAAATTTCAAAGTTACTTTTTTCCATAAGCTATCTGATTGCAATGACACTTTATAAGGAGCTCCGCTTGGTTGTTGTTGTGGGGGCTATATTCAGACCATAATGCAGTAATAGCAGACTGAACCTATAGGTATAACTATGTCGAATATGACTGTGTCGAATATAACTGTGCCGAATATTCTGATAGTTGCCCATATCTACCATAAAATGAATATTAATGCAATTGTGCATTGAAATTATTACTATTACTGTTATTTTACTAAGGCCATGATTTATATAAAACCCAACAACAACAACATATACATCTTTTCGTATATTCATACATACATATGCATATGTTTTTTTAAAAAAAGGTGACAATAATCTTTTCGTGCATTAATCCCCTGGATAACATTGATTTATTTTGAATTATTAAATGACACACACTAATTAATGACTTTTAAATGTTGGCAGTGTTTTATTTTCGGTAGACTTCATAAATAATTTTACCTCGACTTTGTTTTGCTGCTTTCAGCTGGTTTGGCTGCTATAATGGCTTCCTAATTTAAATTCTGTTCTTTATTTTTTTTATTGGTTGGTCTGTCTTGATGCAAATTTATGAGGTTGTTATTTGCTTAAGTATTTTTTATTCGATAGTAGTTAAAATTGAAAAGTTGTGTTGTTATTTAATAAAGAAGGTTTGATACTAAAAACAATTTCTTTGAAAATTTTTAATAATGTTCAATATATTTATACCCAGATGGGTTTAATTTAATTGGAAGTTTAGGGTTATACATGCGACAAGTTTTTATTTGCGTTCTGAAGCAAAAGATAAAGAAAGGATTGTAAAAAAATATTGATGTTTTTGATAAATAAATATAAAAAAAATTTAATAATCATGCTAAAATATCTTTAACACATGTATGAGAATCTTTTGTAGTTTGATAATTTATGCGAAATTTAAATTGTTTGTTTTAAATAAAGTAGCATTACAGAAAAAGCGGCAGCCAAGCAGTAATTTGAGCAAAACTCTTTGAAATATGAATCTGTCAAGTTATGCGATTTACATATCAGTTTTTCGGCTCCGTTGCTAGAGCAATGATGGCTGTTATCGCTTCTTGTATTTGTTATTAAACCCAATCTCACCAATATTCTTAAAGCTCGAAAATCTGGCCACTGCAGATAAAATTATTAAAAAGTTTAATCAAGATTGTTTGCTAAAGTTGGCTTTTTAAATTTTAGTGAGCTCAAGATGTGTAAAAGTTCTCTTGAGTTTTAAAAAAAGGTGTAAATACTACATTTCAAAGGTGCTGAGAACGTGATAAATAACACGGAGTGTTTCGCATTAGATTAAAAAAAATTATGGCCTAAGAGATTTTATTCGTAGAAACTCAGTACTATAATTTTAGTTATTGAATTATATTTCCGACAAAGTAAAAGAATTAAGAGTTGAACTTTGCAAGAAATTTATGGAGATACTGTACTTCAGCAATATTGTTGCTTTTTGTATGATTTACAATCCTTTGGGTTTTATCGATTAAGAGTATAGTCTAGAGAAATAAAACCACTAAGAAATGCTTCTTAAATTGTCTCACAACACAAATATCCAAATAGACTTTTCATAATTTAGGATTTCTGCTGTAATCTAAATGAACATGTGGAAAAATTAAGAATCCTGAAGGTCTAAATTGTTCTCATTAATATTAAAAATAAAAAATATATAATTTTCAAAAAAAAGCACATCTCGATGGTCATTTCGCTACCGCTTATTTAGCTCTTCAGGAAACTTCTCACAAATAATTTTAATAAACTAAAGATTTTTGTCCAAATAATAAAGTAAAGACGATAATTACCTATGAATTTATTTTTCTTTTATCTGCTGTAAACGGCTGACTTTTTTTCGGCTTTTTTGTGCAGTTAAAAAATGATGAAAAATAAAATATCAGAAAACAATACGGTAATTTATTATCAGGCATGTCACAAATTCCGTATTAACAATTCAGATGTTTTACCTTCTTCAAATTTCGATCGATTTTGCTTATTAAAAAAAAATGCTTAAGCTCCACCTTTTTATATAAATGTTGCAATATTGCGCACACCAACCGCGCAACTAAACAACAAAGCTAATCTAAATTAGGACACTAAGGACACATAATAAAAGTAAATTTAAAAACCATTAGTAACAAAATTTCAAAGAATCTTAATTCCACTTTGAAATTTAAAAGTGGTTTCATTCCAAAAAAATTTTTCGTTTTTATTTTTCTAAAGAACCAATTTACAGAATTGAAACGACTTTCGATCGAAATTGAGTTCTGTGACATGCCTGTATATTTTATAATTTACCGATATTGATTATTGAGGATGAAAGCACGTCTTAAATGACGTAGAAAAATCGAGCAAAAAATATTCATACTGCACTGTTCTTTTCATATTGTATTCTCGCAAAACATTGAAAAAGCAAAAGAACAACAAGAGATATTTTTGAATTAAATTGTCAGAAAATTAGCGCACTAATGCTTAAATTAATTACCCCATGTGTTGGGTGCTTACTGCAAGTATTTATTATAAAGTTTTTTTTCATTTAAAGAATTTATCACTTTAAAAAAATCTTAACACCAGTCTGACATAAAAATAAAATCCTAAGAATTCGCAGTGCCAACGTCCAAATCTTAACATTAAATAATGCACCCAGCTGTTAATTTATTTATTTCTTGTTT
Organism: Gymnosoma rotundatum; assembly: GCA_916610165.2. Classification (NCBI taxonomy): domain Eukaryota; kingdom Metazoa; phylum Arthropoda; class Insecta; order Diptera; family Tachinidae; genus Gymnosoma; species Gymnosoma rotundatum. The sequence continues at coordinate 118,170,155 of OU744337.1, read as the reverse complement.
TTATTTGGTATTTTGGGTGAAATTAATGAAGATTGTCTTAATTTGCAGTAACAAAAGCAGAGAAATATATAAGAAGAAGAAATGGCGAACAATTGATTAATTTATGAGTTTTATAAACAAGTCAACGCCTTTGTAAAAAAATTTTACAGATTAAATTTAAAAGTATTTTCGTGTAAACAAAAATTCACTCGAATTAATTTTTTTTATTTGTTTCTGTTTCCTTGATGACCCTTACAACCTGATGAAAAATAAAAATCAATTTCTTTGAAATGTATTTTGGTATTTTTAATCTCATGTTATGTCAATGAAATAAAATTTAAAATTGCAAAATAAATTATAGCATTGAGGCTGCAAACAACCTTCCGGATTTAAGCGCTACACACAAATTAATTTAAATTAATAAAACAAGCAACATTAAATTATATAAAAATTGCTGCAATGAATAGTTACAGTTGGGCAAACAAAACATTATATTTCGAATAATTTTTGATATTAAGAATATTTTATCTGTGATAAAAAAAATTTTTCTGTGATAAAGTATTTCTCTCGAGCCCTCAGAGTATTCGTCAGGCGCAAAAGACATTACACAATTCGTTAAAATGTAAAATTGTGCATTAAAGTATTGTGACGTCTGACGGCAATTTAAAGATACAGCTTTGTACCAGAGAACAGAGATAGTAATTTGAACAACGTTTCCTAACCGCTGACTGTTTCATCGACAAACAATTGCATTCATGTATGTGCAATTTATGCTCCAGGCAACCCAGGATTATGGGAAACTTGTTCTATACAACTTTTTTAAATTTTCTAAAATCTTCATGATAAAGGAAATATTAAAGAAGATGGGTATTTTCTATTCAAAGAACACATCGCAATAACTTTGTTTTTATATGAATAAAACAAGAAATGCCCACTACCGAGAATTGATGCTCCTGCTGTGCGCTCAGCCTTAACAATGGATAAACATTAGTGAACACATGCATCAGCTACCGCACTTTGAACACGGAATACTTTAAAGATGTGTTAAAGCTACAAGCGAGAATCATTTTACTTTTAAAAGATATGTCAGAAAACAGATGTAAAGCACAATATAAAGCCTACTCTAGATTACCGCTTTAAAGTCATAACATCAGGCAAAAACAAACACTATATCATATTCAATTATGCCAAAAACTACCAGAAAAACATAGAGAAAGAGTGTGGAAAAAGAACTGTTGACCGCAGATTTTATAAAACTTGCCATTCCTGACATGCTTTCTCTTTTTAAAGAAAAAATTGCTCTTTCTAAATGCAATTATAAGCACTCTAAAATATCTTTTCAGACCAGAGAAACTTTTTACGTTTTATGGTTTTTTATGTTAAAAGAAAATTTAAAAAAGGTAAAGTTTAAATTCTGTATTGCAACACAAGCAAAGTCCTTGCTAAGAATCTGTTGAAATTTGCTTAACTATTTTTAATTTCTTTGTGATATTTTAAACCTAAAAGATTTTATTAAGGGCTTCTAAAAATTAAAATTATTCGTCCTCCTGTCAAAGGTAACGGAAATGAAAAATGTGAAAATAAAGCAAAAATGTCAACCTGATGAGTTGGCGCCAATACATCTTGATATCTTATCAATGGCGTCGCACAGAAGTTCTAAGAGTTTAAATGCACCCAGCAATAAAGAGATGAAAAATCATGAATAAAAATATCAGGAATTAAATGGCAGTCTATCAATTGTTGTCTGCAGGAGTATTTACTGTGAGTCTGTATGCTCGATTGTGTTGGACAAAAACAAATGGACTTTAATGACACATGCAACGAAAACGGGAACATAAGACCGCCGTCAGCATGAATTGTTTTTTTAACTGTCATTATACAATGTTGCAATAAGAAAGTAAGATAAAATACACAGTATCCTTAAAGGATGTTGTTGTAAGATTTATTTTCTTTTATTTCTTAAGTATTGTCATGTAAACGAAGTAAAACGAAGATAAAACAAAGATTTAATGACATCAATTGAGTAAGTGATATTATTTTGTACTTGTTTTTCAACAATGAGATAAATACACTGGCAATTGGCAATTGAAATGTGACCAAATAATCTTGGTCACACTCAACTAAGACTGTAGGAACTTGTTTGTAGTTTGTAGAAAACAAGCGAATCATGAATAATTATTAAATTTAGGATATAAAAACTAAATGTCACTTCAGTTAAAGATAAAATCTCTAATTTGGGTAAATCTTTTTCGCTTTAATTCTAAAAAAATAATATTTTATATTAGTCATATGGTATAAATTTTATGAAATGACCCATTGTTTATTAATATTTTATGACCTCTGCATGTTAAATTTTTTTAAATTCATTGAAGTTCAAACAAGTTCCGTTGCTTTACGTATCTCTCTTTTTGATATTAAATTTTGAAGGTTTAAATGTCATAAAATAGTTCACCATAATTTTATCAAAAAAGCTAACAAGAGCTGAATAATGTCAAATAATCCAGCAGGCAGGCAATTAAAAAAAGAGACAAAAGAACTGGAAAACAATGCAGACTAAATAAAAAGAACACGTACGGAAATGAAAGTGGAACATAAAGGAATATATTATAGATGGAGGAATATATATGGACGTAGGTTCGTACGTATATATTTACGAATGTATGTAAACACGTATGTTTATATAACAAAGGTAACATTTGCCTTCTTCTTTTTCTTTTTACATCATAGAATAATATAAACGAATAAAATATTATTTTTAATATTTTACAGCAACAGCAAGTATGATAAAAATAATTTAATTTTTTAAAACATGTCTCATCACCATCCACTTAATAAGTAGCACCATTTTATATTGTCTTTTATTATTCCAAAAAAAAAAAAGGAAACCACCTGGATTTAAAAAGAAATAATAAAATTAAAAACAATGTAAAAGTGAATTTATTTGTATTAATACGAGGGCAGTTTATTAATTGGAGAAGATTTTAATTTTGTACAACCAATCAAGAAAGTTTATCAAACAGTGTTTTTTAACATGATACATAATACCTGACAGTACCTCAATTATGATTAAAGAATAACATCTCTCAAGGTTACTTAAATTTTTTTAAAGCCTATAATTTAACAAAGTAGTTGACGGAATTCGAAGAATGGTCTGAACACTACGTTCAGTGTGCGGACTCGTACGACATGACTTCATTAGATGCGGTAGGGCTAAGCCACTCTCACAGCAATTTTAGCCTCCCCCTGCAAACTTATGTCTTCGTTACACGCAAAGAAAAAATATGGTTGAGGTAACCATAATCTAAGAGCAACATACTATGGTTGCGTTATATGGTTGCTAACAAAACATAGTATTGTTACATTTGCAACCATATTGTTGTCCAAAGTATAAATTTTAATTTCAATTAAATTCATTAATTATGTTCAAATTTAAACATTAAATTAAGCATACATACATACATAGATGCATATTTACTTCAACTTTTTTTAAATGTTGTAGTTCCCTTTTTTGTTTTCATTTTTGATTATTTATTTTGTATATAAACTTTTATTTTTTCACTTTCTTCAACAATAAAAAACAATTTCAAATTTTAGCTACCAGAAAAATTACTAAACTGTTAAGTATTAGAACAAAATATTTTTTAGCGCAAACATTATTCTGTTGCTTTTAACCATACTTTGATTAATTATAATATATTATGGTTAAATATTTTATATTATTTTTAATAAGTTATAAAGCTTTGGTTGTGGTTGGAATTTTTTTAAAATAAAACCAACCATGTTGCATTTTTTGTGCACAGTAACCATATAATCGTTAAAAGTTAACAAAAAATGTTTATCGTGACTAAAGTTTTGTTGAAGACAACTATAATTGGTTCTCCGCAACCATACATTGTTACAAAGAACATAATATGGTTATTGTGACCATATCACAACCATGTTTTTTATCTGCGTGTAGGAATTTATATTGAATGCTTTTTTAAAGCTTTTACTTTACATCTCTTCAGAAAAGTTGTCTGGCTGCTCGTATTAAGAATAAGCAATATCTCAGAAAATACATGGGTAAATGCATTACCGAAATACCGACTGGCTTTAAGTCAGTCATATAATGAAAGGGACAAAATGCTTTCGTAATGAGGCAAAGCCCTTTAAGTGCTTAGGGAAAAAGATTAGCAATTTAGACAATATAAGCCTGATAATGCAAAAATTAATTTTGAGCTTTGTTTAAAAGCCAAATTATAGGTTGGCAATAAAATTTTCTAGATAAGCTAGTAAGACTAGGTAATATGTAAGATGTTTAAAAACAAACTCGAAAACAAATTTTGAAACAAGGAAGGTTTAAACTGGATAAATGTATTAATATTTAAAATGTCGGAAAATTATGAAAGCAACCAATAAACGTAAGTGAATCGTTAATTTCTTTTCAGGCTTACAATTTCAGGTTTAAAAATAAAGTTTAATATAATCGAATTGGATACAAACACAAGAATAAAAATTTAAGTTGATAAATGGTCATGCAAGACTAAATGAATAAGTTAAACAATTCTTAATCTCAGTAAAAGGCGAAATACGTTATAAATGACAACTTACCGTAAGGATTGTTTATGTACTTATCTTTCTTTTTATCATAATTTTCTAAATTTTATAACAGCTTTTACATAAAAATGTTTATATATAACCCAACAAATACTGTTCATACAACCCTCGCATGCACTTGTTTTGATTGCTGTAGCACTTAAAGAGGATCACATTTCAAATTTTCAGGTGTCAACGATAAGAAATCTGAATACGTAAAAATCTTGTTGCTTAGTTTCCACATTGTGGCGGTAAGTTTTATTATTTCTTCTTTATTTTTCCTTCCTGTATATTTCTAAGATTTTAAAACAAATGTAAATTTGTAAATAAAAAAGCATGACTGAAATAAAATAGCACTCAGTGTGGTCTTTATGTTATATTTTATTACACATATTTTTTTATATTTTTTGTCTTCGTTTTTTCTCTCCATTTTTTTTTTATAACAAATGTGATAACTATGTAGTTGAATGTAGAGGAATCTCATATAATCCAGTATTGACACAAGTAGTTGCACAGAAAAAGATGAATTGAAGATGAATGTACGATTTGAATCAATGATAAGAGTGACTACAAAAACGATAATATTTTAAGGTTTAAACAAGAACGCTAACAAAAAATTTAAACCAATTTATTGTAGTAACATTGTGAGGTTAGTTATTAAAGTGTTATAAAATTAAGGAATTTTAATCGGCAGATGTAATAATTTTTATACACGAGCTTAGGTTGGCGATAGAGCATACAGAAAATCTAATAGTTTGACATATTGACATTCATAATTTATTTATAATACCGCACTATAGCAAAATAAAATTTATTTGTCTCTTTTAGTAGTATAATTGAATTACTTTTATGCATTTTTATCAAAATCGTTTAATAAATTTATGAGAATTCGTTAAAGCCATATTAAATTCAATTAAATCGATTGCAATAAAAACAACACGTAGGTATATAATTTCGGATAAGTACCAGACATAAATTATTCTGTAAGAGCCTTATATTTGAGCAAATACTGGCTGGCTACTTTTTGCTGTAAAAAACACTGCACCAAATACCACAAACTTTATAATTGATCTGAGACTCCATGGTCAATGAAAATGTAAGCAATGCTAGTTTACTTTATAAAAATTTAATGCAATTTGAGCGAATTTCAGTTTTCAGTATTTGACTTAACGGCTCTGTCTACATTAACAAGTTCCATACTCTTGATCATAGCGAGTTCATGTACATAGAAACTAGGACTTAAAACTGGCAGCAAAGAACAATAAAATCACCGCATTTTTTTAGCAAGGATGAAAGTTCATGTGTCACCTGTTCACTAGCAGAACGACGATTTTGACCCAAAAATGGAAACAAGTTTGTATTTAATAAAAAGGGTTTTAAAAGTTTTAAGAACGTGTTAAAATAGGTAATTGATGCCGCATTGTCGTTCACGGTCAGAAAGTACAAAGTAGACTTAAGCTCGACTAGACCCATTTTTTGACAAATGAAGTTTAAATTTAATCACGATAGCCATTTCAGAACTACAGATTTATATCCATTTTCTACCTGTCAAGTCTGAGAAACTTATAGTCTTTTTATTAGAAGCTTAGAAGACAATTTTGTGGTTCATGCTTTTGTTAAGACTAAAGAATTTGACATTGGAGATAAAATGGAATATATATTCTGTTTTTAGAAGGCCTCACACTTAGGAAATTCCTGTTAAGAGCTTTTGAATAGTCGGGCTTCAGTAAGGACTTTCTGTTTTTACCTCTCTCCAAAAAAAAAAAAAACTATCCATTTTATGGGTTTTTAGCATAAGCCATGGAAATCAGTGTAGAAAACTTTATATTTTTGGCAGAGGTAAACTGCTTTTTGATTGTATACTGCAATGCCCATGATTTTGTCTGCGTGTCATTTTTAATTTTTTTTTAAATTCGAATTTCGGATAATTTTTTTAATATAAATAGTAGCAGAGTTGGGTTTATATCATTGAATTCGTAAAGAATTATCCATTACCACTAAACGGTAGTGAATAGTATAATTTATTACATTTGAAAATACAAAAATTGTGATTAAAACAACAATAAAGATTTTTTTCTTTATTTCTGCAGACTCTGCAAATTAAGGAAATAATATTCACCCTTATTGTGTTTGGCGTTTTTGTAGCAAAAACTCGGCGCTTTTTTTAAGTTTTGCAATAGATTAAAGATAGCTCGTAATAATTGTCATTAATCTATTACAAAATTGTCGTAGTCGAAATACGCCTACGCCAAACACAATAAGGGTGATTGATTACAAATGTGCATGAAAGCATTTGATAGTTCATCGCTTTATGAAAACGATAGTGGACCTGAAGCAGTGGAACTGAATTTGCATTCCACTAAAGTATCAATGGACTTTTGGTCCACTACCACGAAAATCGTTTTATTTAGAACATTAAATTTGCACTACCTCTAAAATAGTTTTATTTAGTGCATTGAATTTCCCATACCACTAAATATTAGGGGCGATAATGCACTATTTTTTCCACTACCACTAAAAATAGTGGAATATGGATTTCATATTGCAATAAACGCGACACTGAATAGCAGAGTACTGCAGACAGTATTAAAATTTTTCCATTTACAAAAAATAGAATGTACTTACAACTGCTTTAGTACCATTTTATCCGTTAAATTGGGTGCTTTCACATTTAGATCTCTACTTTCTCGACGATATTACCTACAAAGAAGAAAGTATTCTATATTTTAATCAAGATTCTAAGGGATCTCTTTGCGTAATTTCTTCAAATCCACGCTGCAGTTGTTCTATATCAATTACTATCTGCACGAACACCATAATTTTCAACAAATATTTCATGTACAGAAATGACCCCGTTAAAAATTGAAAAATTGTTAGATTAACGTTATTTTTTGAAGAGAAAACCAACCAGATCTTTAAAACTCACTGATCTCGTTTAGTTCGGTAAAAATTTTCTTACTTACAACTGTGTAAGATCACTGAAGTGTTTCTCTTTTTCAAAAAATAAATTACCATTTTCAATTATTGTTTTTTTTCGTAAACTGACAGACACATGTCATGTGTATATTTCCTTTTCAACATTTAACAAGATTTTCGTGGAGCACATGTCCTTGTTATCCCACACCAGGTCCCTAAATTTAAGTGCTGTGGCATTTAAAAATAAATTAACTACGAAACCGAAAATTTTGAAATTTAACACGCGCATACATTTGGTTTTCTTTACTCTGTTTTAAAATCTTTGCTTAAGAAAAAATAAATATTAACATAAACGAATATTCAAAAAATACTAAAAATAGCGCCGGAGTTAAAAAGTAAAATTCCTCTATGTGTTTTAAGTAAAATGAAAATTCTCACAATTTTGTAAAAGGAAAAATTTACACACAAAATATTTATCTTAGGTAAAGAATGACAAATGTACTTGAAAGAACAACGAAATATGTTCAAGAGGTACAACTAAGTTAACATGCAACACCAAGAAATAATTGAAAAATATTAGAAAATATTGCTTGGTTTTAATGTTTTAACATTCAATTATATTTAAAGCATAACCATTTTTTAAACAGATGCTGCTGTACATTTTTATAGAGGTTTAAATATAAAATATTTTAAACGTTTCGTTATTGTGTAAATTCTTTAATGACAATTTGCACTTTAAATTTTTGATTCAAACTAAAAACTATTGATTGCAAAAGTTGTAAATATTTCACGATTTGCCTGACTAAAACATGAATTCATAAACAATGATGATCTTTTTTACCTTGCTTTTAAATAGAGAAGGGGAGTTTTTGCTACAATTTTTATAGCTGTTAAAAGATAAATTGCCTTACTTCTAACACAATGTAATTTCGGTATGTCAAGAGATTTGAACATTGAAAAAAAATTACAATGAAAACAAAAGTATCAAAACAATAGCTCATTATTAATTTCAAAAACATTCAAGGACTCTAGTCATGCATGGATTAAGGCCATTATTTCCAAATAACACACATTAATTTAGGAATTTCCTATATCCAGTCATTAATATGTGTTTCGTATTTTATGTTTTTAATTTTTCGCACCACTTTTAAAGAGATTATTTCAGGTAGCAAAAAAAAAAAGTAACACTATTTTAAATCAAACAAAATAGCCGAAATTGGCAACCTAATATTTTTCTAACATGAGCAACGCAAGGTATCGAAACATTTGCTCGAGCTCAAATTTCGCACAAAAAAATTGGGTTTTAGTTAAAAAAAAATTCCAGTTGCTGAAATAATAAAAATCAGCATCAGACAAAATAAAGTCTCTTATGACAAGGGATTGCAAAAAAGGAAAGTAGATATTTTTCCAAGATAACTAAGTAGTTATCAGTATTACCATCATAGCCTGTTTAAAGTGAAATTTTTAGATTGTTGGAATTTTTTTTTACTACTACTACTAGGTTTGCTCTTCTTCGTCTTTTCTAAAATCATAAAAAAACTAAATTTGTTTATATATCTGTCATTTAACGAAGTCTGCGTAATAATTAAACACATTTCAGTACATATAAACAGAATTAGTGTGTCGAACAAATCGGCGATGATTTATGATAAATTATTTTAATAAATTTAGGTACTACCAATAAGTAGGTCAAAGCAGGTAAGATAATTAAAAAATGAGAAAAAAATTAGTACTATTTATAACTTTACATAAATGGGTTAAACATTTTTAAAAAATTCTAGTATTCCCTGAAAGATCTCTTTAAAAGCTTTTAAATGATGCCCATATTGATATCTTAAAAAATAGGGTGTACAATCGTACTTTTCTATGAAAAGATCAGAGGCCCATAACATGGAAAATATGGACGAGCGCTCATTTTTTCACTAGATGTTTTTATCTTATTTTTTAATTCTCTATTGCCCCATATATTTGTATTTATTTCAGTAAACCAGATTTGTTCCAAACGATATGGGTAAAATAGAATAGAATAATATTTAATGAATATTTGATGATTTATAATGATTTTACACAATGTAAAAAAATTCCTTTGATGCAGCCAATACGTTGAATCATATGTTCTAAGAGTACAAAACCAATCAGCAAAATGAAAAAAACATATGAGAACACGCAATTTTTCATTTATTAATATATTTGCCGTACTCACAAGCTCTGCTAAGGTGTAGGTAGTATTGCATACTACCTTTTGTTTACTTCTTTGTGAACAACCATTGTATCAGTGTGCCATTGTACATTGTACTTCATACGTCAAAAAGTAAATAAGAAGAAGAGAAGTGCTATTCATCATTTGTTATTTATAAGCCAAATGGGGGAGAAAACAGAAAAAATAAATTAATAAACTTTTTGTGTGAGGATGAAATTCAAGACATTTTTAGGATGAACCTAATGTACTTGCTCTCCAGTCGCAGAATTATACATTTAGGGCTACCAAAATCATCATTATGGGTTTTAAGATATTTTGATGAAAACAGATTTCTTCATATGATACGACTACGGCCAGAGGAATTTGCCTATATATTCAACCTTATAAAAAATGACGATGTTTTTCACACAATTGGCGAAAGGCTCCAACTACGCATTGACTTGCAGCTTAAAATTGTACTTTACTGCTTGGGATCTTCAGGAAATGGTGCTTGTGTTCGTAAGGTAGCATCTCTTTTTGGTATAGGTGATGGCGGTACCGTACAAAATATTAGAAATCGAGTCATTAAAGCAATATTAAATCTTAAAGAACAGTTTTTATATTGGCAACTTTCAACTTCAACTTTCTAATAAATCAGTCAAATCAATAAATTAAATAAATAAAACTAATAAAAATATCTTTTAATTCAATTTAATTTAATATAATTCACACATGAACACAAAAATAATAATTCATTTAAACACAAAACATTTAAACAAATACAACGTTTGAAAAACATATGAAAAAAAAGTACTAAGTTTTGTATCGCATGTTTGCATGAAAATTACCAACAACACAGCTAGCACCGTTGTATTTTGTTAGCACTTAGCACGTACTAGGGGGCTTGTGAATAGGGCAATTATAATTTTGTCAATGATACTAAACAGGTTCGTAAGGCTGTGCCAAATAAAAATGACAGCTTATATTTTTATAAATTTTTAATAATTTTTGCGTGCTTTTTTTCAATCTAGAATAACTAAAATTCATATGGAAATAATATATTCCAAATAAAGTTTGATGAGCTATTTCTGTATTACAGGCGATCAACTCGTTTGAAAAATTTATATGGAAATAACTCAAAAAACTGAGTGCTTTTCATATAAATTTTTCAGACGAGTTGATCGCTTGTAATACAGAAACAGCATATGAATCTGAATTTATAATATTAAGCATGGACCACGTGTAATCTTAATGATGTGATAAAAAAGATAAAGTATTATTTTTGTTTGTTTAAAGCTAATAAATAATTATGTTTCACAAGATTAAAATTCGAATATACTTAACCAAAACTATACTTGACTTCTTTGTTTTATATTATATTCCTGTGTTCGTTTCTGTAATTTAATTGAAAGATTTCTTACATAAAAATATTATAGATATCCTATTTAACATAGGGTACACTATGCACTTTATCATTAGTTTAGTTTTAAAAAATTCATGATTTATTCCCGATCATCTTGTGCAGCGCCAAATGATTATAGTATTTTTATGTGAGATATGTCTCACTTAAGTTACATCTACGAGGCATTGCGTAGTGTTTTAACATAAAGCAGTATTTAGATTATAATACTTTTTACCAGTTTAATAACTTGGTTTGAGAAATAAAAACTCTGGAAAGAGTTCGACAAACCGAATTTTGTTTTTCTAAGAAAAAATATTTAAGTGTAAAATAAATGCAACCATTAAATTACTTAAGAGCTAACTAAAAACCTATAAAACTTGTTACTAATATTAAAGCAATAAGTTTTTCATCACATACGCGTAATATATTTCATGTATGTTCAGAAATGTATGTACAATATATTCAAAATTTCAACGCAAGTTGTTAAAAATTTCTTATGTTTAGATAATAACGTTGAAATGGACAGAAGACTCGTTTTTTTAAATTTTTCGAAAAGAAAATGCCAATTGATAAAATTAATAATTTATGGCATCCGCTGGCACCTTCTCCTCAGTGTAAGCATGCCCAGTGTTAGGAAATTTTTTATCAGTAGTTTCTCGTAAAGTGTGGTGTCAATTTACTCAATCTGTGTCATAGACTTTAATTGTCATTTTGTTTATGTTCAGCATTGTATACTTGTGTAAACACATACCCTTTCTTTGTTATTGTTTATTTAATAAAGGCTTTATTAAGATTTAAATGGAAATTAATCATTTTGTGTTTTTTTGTTTTATTTTTATTTTGTTTATACAATTGTATTTTTATTACTCAGTTACATTTCTGTTTACATTAAAATGCATGAAACAAAAATATTTCTGTTGAAAATAAAACGAATATTATATGTTTTATTTAAATACTCGTATTTAGTTTACTTTAGTGAAGATTTAAGAGAATATGGGTTACTTTTGACACCTAATATAAGCCCTTTATTTATATTGGTTTATTGCCTCGGATTTATTTACCATCAAGGAGGTATCGCAGTGGATAAACTTTTCTGTTTATAAATTTTTGATAACGAATTCTGTTTTGAGAATTTATTGAAAATAAAAGTCATAATAAATAAAAAAAATTATCTGTTGTTTATGGGCCAAGCTGCACCGTTTTTTTTTTTTTTTTTTTTTTTTTTTTTTTTGATAAATGTACTAAAATGTACTAAAAGTCTTTAAAATCTCAAAGTAATTAAAAAATTAGATAATTTTGATTTGTGAACAAACTAAATCTATAAACCTTTCTAAGTGCCATTTTGACAAATTTGCTTAGTGCGAATTTTTTACAACTATTAGCATTTTGTCCATAAATCATTATTTTTTATAAGCTCTTTTACAGGACTGGTAATAATCTTTGCTCAATTTACAATATTTTAGTTAAATATATTTGCCCGTTTTATATGTACCTGCTTCTAAAATGGATAAGTATCAGACTGGACTTCCTTAGAAAGCCCACTGAACCTTAATAAGTTGCAAAAATATTTCTATTGAGCAGCCTATTTTGCAAAACGCTCCAGTTCTCCGTTTTGCAGGATAATTATTTTTCCGGCCGGATAGATACATACGCTTACGAAATTTGAATTATTCTATACACAGGACTAACTTCCTACTATTTGAAAAAAACTCAAGCCATTTAACTACTAGTACCATGTTTAACAGTTTCTGCTTAAGTTCTTCATAAGAACGATGACAAAAGTTATTCCTCAGTCTTATTGGTACCGGCTTATTACGGTATAATCTGTCCATATAATACAGTCCTCAATCATCCGTTATTTTATTTTTTTGCAAAGGTATAGTTGAGCTCTAGCATTAGTCTCAAACAAAGCATCGACGTTTTGAAAGCAATCGAAGTGATCATTTTTTTTATATTTATATATCAATAGACCAACGTATTTTCTGGCTTTTTACTGCTTGCTAAAGTAACTTCATCTAATTAAAAGTTATCCGTTATTCTGTCCTATCGCCAACAATATAAATTTGCCAGTGATTTTAAAAAAAAGAGATTTGTAAACTGGTACAAAACTGTGGAAATGGTCTTAAAATTACTATTATTTATGAAAACCAAAATATATTGCAACGTAAATAAAAACCATCCAAAATTGTTGGTAGAGTAGAAAATATTGCATTGCTGGAGGGTTTTCTCCCCCTGTTTATGGTACTGAACATGACTGTCCATCTAAAAAAAAAAAAATAGTTAGAAACTAAAATTTTATAAAATTAATCTTAATAAGTGACATAAATATATATAAATACATAAAACCTAAAAAATAAGTTATTTGTTTGTTTATAACAGGGATCTGTTGGAACATGCTTACGACTGCCAAGTTAATACATGTATTCTGAAAATCTATATGAGAAAAAAAGTTAAAAAAGGGTAAGAAATAAACTTTACAAGCTTTGCTATATCCTTCTCATTTCACATTTATTCCTTGGTGCGACGGCTTGTTAAATGAATAACGTTTGGATGAATTACATTATTTAGTACTACTGAAATTCTGCTCTGCGGTAAAAATTTTATTTTCAAATTCGCAGAAGAAAGTAAAAGTTCGTAAAAATGAGAGCAAGCATAATTTTCTTTCATAAAGAGACAAAACTATATAAAAGTAAACGGGAACACTAAATAAAAGAATCAATTTTAATAAATCAGCAAAAATCAATAGTAAAAAAGTCGTTACAAATTTATTGTTTTCCAGAAACTTATAAAGACGTAAAAAAATACCCAGTGTTTGGTGGTCAGCGTCTATCAACTTGCAGAGGAAGGTATGTTGGGATTTCTGAAAATAATACATATAAATTTAATTGTAAATTTCTCGATATGAAATAGTATTGTCTGAAATCTTCGTTCGTGTATGAAGGAACAATTTCATTCAAATAGTTTGGAATGCTGGTTGTCTTTTTAAATTTAAAAATTTCAAGAAGATCCAACATTAGCGACATTTCTAAGTTTGACTCTTGTTCAATAAGTTCAAGGATGTAGTCATCATCAATAAAATCACTGGAGCAACATTTTTCAATATGTCTTCGTCACCCAGTAGCAAATGTGTTTTATTTAACTATGTTTAAGTATTTACCCTTTTAACCCTTTTTTTAAATATTGCTCATGACTTTAACTTTTTGAGTTGGTTTTAATTTTTATTTTGTTTGTGTTTTAGAGCTGTTTTACAAATTTCAATAACATGCACGAAGTTTTGGCTGCTTCGTGCGAAAAAAAGAACTTTGTGTTCTCAAAATCGCTATCATTATCCCAAATTTTAAGTACGAGAATTCTGTTCGTGCAAATTGGTATCCCAAAGTATAGTTAATAAATAAACACAATATTAGTTTCCTACAATAATAATAATCAAATTAATTTAAAAAAATTTCCACATTTTCGCCAAATAAATAAATAAATTTTAAAATTGATGTCTATAAAGATTCCGAACTTGGTAATGACAAACCACAGACAAACAGATTATGAGCACTGTGCTAATGAAATGTTGTATCATAGATTATGGGATTTAATAATAAAGAAAAGTTTTTAATTTTTATATACATTTTTTTCGACGATGCATTTATGTGCAACAAACATTGAATATGCAACAAAAATAAGGAATGTAAAACATATCTGTACAAAACCAAACAACTAACTTTGTATTATATTAATCAATTATATATTGAGTTCTTAAAAAAAACAAAACCATTACGCCACAGTGCTAAGTGGGAAAAGATTAAATCCTGAAAAAACCATAAAGTCTGATGATTTTATTTTATTGAAAAACAGAGAAACTGAAAATATAAAAATTATAAACAATTTCAAGAATTTATTTCAGAAAAATAAAACACAAAAAACCACAATCCTTTGAGAATCAGAGTTCAAAGCAAATAAAAATTGTCGCCTATATTTTATAAAAAGTCATTCATTCAACACTATTGTGATCATCAGTGACATTCCCTGCAATTGTATAATACAATGACTTTGCTTCTTCTTATTGAATTTTTTTTTCATTTGCTGCAGTTTTATAATAAACAAATCATTTGGATGGTGTGGATTAAACGACACCCCATGGTTTTATCGATGATGATTTTGATGATCTTTTGCTAAAAAACAAAAAAAAAAAAAAATTCAAAATGCAACAACTTTTGTTTTCTTTTTTTGCAATTATCATCTTGAATGAGAAAGAAAAATAACAAAAAAAAACTCTACAAGATAGCCCTCTTCTTTATGGCATATAAAGTAAATATTTAAAGAAAAGAAAATATAATGCTGCATTGGCAATAGTTACGAATTAAATTTGATTATTTTTTATTTGTAAATTTACTCATATTAATTTACATTTGCATGGGGAATGTTTTTATGTAGTTAATAATATTTATTATTGCGTTTTTTATATTTTTTATGTTTGCAATTGGGCTTGGTATCATTTTGATCTTTTGCGCCCTCGAAAGCTTGTGGATGCATTTTAACAGAAAAAATAGTTTTATGAAAAAATAAATTTGTATCAAATACACATCCACTAATTTATTTATATTTCTATTATTACTTTTTTATACCCTTCACCCCAGGGTATATAGATATATACCCTTTTTTCATTTTTTATCATTCCGTTCGTAATTTCTTCAATATCCATTTCCGACCCCAAAAAGTGTAAATATTCCGAGTTATTATGCATGGCAAAGTTGCTTGAGCGATATCCGTCTGTCTCTCCATTCGTGTTTTGGTTGGAATCAACAGCCACTGATCAGACATAGTTTCGAAAATTTTGCTGTTAAAAATCAACAAGATTGGTCGATGTCTTTCGAGGCAGCGGGCAGAACACCGCGCCTGCCTCTAATTTTCCACATCATTTGGAACAAATCTGGTGTACTGAAATAACTCCCATCAAAAATTCAAATAAATGGGCGATAGAGAATTTAAAAATAATACAAAAATATTAAGTGAAAAAATTGGCGCTCGTCCATATTTTGCGAGTTGTGAGCATCTGAACTTTTCATAGAAAAGTAAGACTGTGCACCATATTTTTCAACATATCAATATGGGTATCATTTAAAGGATTTTGAAGAGATCTTCAGGAAAATACTAAAACTTAAATGACATTGTCATGTTAAATTATATATAGTACTTAATTTTTTTTATTTTTAATTCTCTGTCAAAGTCCTTGGCAAAACTTTCTAATTCAAACTCCTTAACAAATATAGGAATCTAAGTTTTCCATTCAACCATTTTTCAATTTGCGGATGAGTGACAAGCCGTTTAATTTCACAAAAACAAAAAACATTTATATCTTGGTTTTGGGAAAATTTGGAGTTTATTTGGTGTTTATTTAAAAATCAATTGTTAAAAAAACGTCTAAAGCAGCCGAATATGTTCCAGAAAAAAAGTAATTTGGTTTATTGATTTTAAATTTACGATAAACGTTTCTTAAGTATTTCTAAATTATAAATGTCCTATAGGTGGCAAAAATCTCTTGCAGGGATGAGAAATATAAATATAAGATATCATAACGACAAAATTTCTTCCCAATCGTTAATTAATGCTACGAACATTTATTAAGTCTGTAAAGTTATATTTAAGAAAGTAACGTATATAAAAATAAAACACACAAAACTGCACAAAAATCAATAAAAGTTTAAATCCCTTAATCTGATTTTATAATAAAACCAATTGTCGATACTATTTTCAATTCGTTTTTTCTTAAATAAACCAATTGATTTTACCCGAAAAAAATCCAACAGCAAAAAATACAAATTAAATTATACACTGGATTATTTATGAGTCACTTCTTTAATTTCATTTTGCCAAGTTTTATTGTTTTAAGATGTAAATAAAATTAAATTGGTTCAACAACCAACATACAAAATTATAACGAACATCTGCTTAAACGTAATCGTTAAAATAGTAATTCTAAAATATTGATCAATAAAATTATAATTAAACGTGTTATGCCGCTGAATGTTCTAATTTACATATTTATTTAAAAAATAAAAACAAAAAAATATTTATTATACGAAACAACTTTAAGCTTAATTAATAAGACAATAAAAAAATGTAACGTTGCGAAAAAGCTTAAGATTGTAATAAAAAATAAAGCCGTTTTCTTAAATTAGATTTGAGTTTACAAAATTTATGGACTTGAGTAAGAAAAACAATAATTATTAAATTTTTAACGAACATTGACTACTTATAATTATAATTTTTGATTAAATGAAAGAGAATGGATGTTATATTGGTAAATCTTTTATTTAATGTCGGTAATTATGTATGAATCACAATATCAGATAAATGCCGCCCTCTGTTAGCCTCACAAATGCGAGCCCTTTTAAGCTTATTTGTAGTTGCATTCTCTCACATTTCACGCGCTATTTCATTGATTTTATCACAAATGTTTTGTTTGAGTTGTCAAGGGTTTCTAGTTTGTTTGCAAAAACCTTGCTTTCCAGAAATCAAGCGATTGTGGATGCTAATCAATATCACCATTTCTTAAAATAACATGTGAAAAGAGGTCTTACAGCGTCGCATTGAGGTTGACGGATTGTTTTGAATACTTTCTTGAGCAGCAGTAATGTTTTCAGCCGATCTTGCTGTACGATGCTGTTCATGTTTGGCTCTATCACCTACAGACCTTCTTTCTTCGAAATCATTCACTACACGATAGATAGTGCTCTTTTTGGCAAGATGTTTCTCCCAATAATTTCACCTCACTTTCTCATCGTCAGAGTAAGCGATGATTAATTTCGATAAAATGTTTTAGCGATTAAGCCACGCTGGTTTATGGAATATTTTTTTAAAATAACTTTGCCACGTGTTCACTTCACGAGTGTCAAATATGATTTGTCAAGACTAATATTTACCGAATTGGCGGCAAAACAAAGTAGGCAAACAACCTGTGTAAAAGTTGTTATAATAAATTCGTTTTCCTTAAATACTTAAATTATTGATCAGTGCCATTATATTATAAGGAAGTTGAAAAAAAATAGTTTATAAATTTTTGATGTAACGAAATCTTTTTGCACTTTGTAATCCTGTTTTCGAAACAAAAAGTTTCAAATAAAGAGTTAGACAGAAATTTGCAAAACAAAAGTGCAAACTAAAACTATTTATAAAATAGTTTTACTGTGGCTTGTATTATGAAAGTTGCTTCAATAAAGAATTAGAGTAACGGATATTTAATAAAGAGACGCAGTCTTCGAATCGCCAATGACCTGGAGACATTTCAGTTAGTGCCGCAAATGATTCTTCAATTCAAATGCTTAAGCATTAAGATTTGCTGCAATTCGAAACTAAAAGGGATAGGCAAAGATTCTACTTTTGAATACAATTATAGATTTTTTCTAGTTATAGGAAGAGTGCTTACTAGTTTTAAAAGTAAAACTTAACGTTTTATCAGAACTTGTTAACTTAGTGCTCGACTTGTAAGCAAATTTTTTATTTAAGTCTTTCAGTGAGTAAATAATTGGTAAATAATTAAAAACTATCAAACGAGCAAAAAAGAATCGAAAACGAACAATTCCTACAAGGAAAATTTTTAAGAATTATGGAATACATATGCAGGACAAAGAACCGATACTTGACTTCGACTTTAATTTTTGGCTCTTAAAATTTAAATTCTTATTTTATACTTTCATAAGTAAAATTCGCTTCCGAGTTTAAGAAAAAAAAATCACTCAAATTTGATGCTTGAAGGGACATCTTGATTTTATAATCGAGTATAACCTGATAATTTAACGTTTTTACGCAAATAATTAAAATTTTGTCTTAATGCAATTGGTAAATATGCAAAGAAAATCCAAAGGACTTTTCACACAAGCTGTAGAAAAAGCGCTTTAAATATCCCATAGTTTTACAATTATCAGAAAGATACAAGTCACACTTTAATATTAATTTAGTTTATGGGTAAAGCCTTTATAGAATCAAAATTGTATACTTTATCTCCTTGAACGCTTAAAGAAGGCCTTCCAGAGAGACAATTAGCATTCCATATTATGTACCCTTATTTAAGTCGATTGCGCACCGAATGTCTAAAATTCCCATAAACCATAATGGCCTTTAAAGCATTAAGAGTAGAAAGCGAATGGTTCACGGTGGAAAATCCATAACGCACACCTAATTTAAAAGTGACAAAGCTCAAAATAGTAACTTTTCAGAAATCGAAAATAAAACTGTTTTTGACCTGAATAAAAATGGTTAAAAACAAAAACTTTAAACTATTAAGTAGGAAATCCATACCGATTATGATATAAAAAGTTCTTTTTTTAATTAAATTTTGAGTTCTGTCACTTTTGAACTAGGTGTGCGATAAGTTAGTTAAGTGATAAAGGTTTAATAAAGTTCCACAAAAATTCGTGTTTTAATGATAGATATCTGAAAAATTGTTAAGACTTAAAATATACTTCCTTTTGATAATAGGAATAAATTCTTTATAATGAATTTATTTAAATGATTTTTTTTTCAATTAGACTGCAGAAACCCTCACTTTGTAGTGATTAATCTCTTTGAACTAAATTTTTAATTATTTCAATCACATAATTATTAATTGTTTTCATATTAAAGAACTTTGTGGATCATCGCATTATCATTCTGCAATCCGTGCCAACAAAATACACAGAAAACTTTATGTAAATTTAAGCAAAAGTAAAACAAACTTTACAAACTATTTATATAAATAAACAACAAAATAGAATTAAAAGTGCAAGTACAAAATAACTTATGCGTTCAACAAGTAGACAGATGGACAGACAGATTAGAATACAACAAAAAACAAATCAGAGAAGCCGCAAACTGCAAATGGAAGCAAAACAATTTACTACAAAGAGTAAAGTGTCGTTTTGTTAGACTCTATTTTCTACTCGAAACAAAAAAATTACTGTGATTCTTAAGAATGATATTTAAATAAGACAAAGTTGAGGATGAAAAAAGAAAAATCAAAATAAATTAAATAATTGGCAGTATTCATGCAAAAAATAAACAAAAACGTATCGGCTCTACTCTACATACAGGCAACAACAATGTGCTAAATTTCTTAAAGTACTAATCCCACATTTTGTCATTAAAAGTGAATAATCAACAGCGAACGAATAGTTTTTGCATTATGTGTACAGTGGGTTCTTTTGTTTTTTTTTAATTAAATATAAAATATTTTAATTAGAGCGTCACTAATTATTAAAAAATATTTTGCATTTCATTCTTTAGTTATATTCTACATATTTGATACTTTGAGAGTTTTTTTTTTTTTGCTTCAAGAAAGAAAAATATTTCTTCAGAAAGCAATCATTGACGCACTTTTTGTTTATCATTGCAGGGATAGTGAACGGACATTAAAATTTTTAAATTGTATATCGATATTTTTTCTGTAAATTTTGCAAAATAAATCCGAAACACTGTGATTTCATTTTATTGCTTTAACCGGCTTAAAAAAAAACACGGAGGATATCAGTTCGACTGAATATTGCTTTTTTATGTTTGAACTTGCAGAATTCAGTCAATTCTGAAGTGATTTTTAAAATCTTTTGCAATTTGATAGATTATGCTTACAAATTGGTCCCGTTTTTAAAAACAGTTCATAATCTTAAAAATTAAAGGGTGTCCCCCTACAACATACATATTTTTTTAAGTGTATTATGAACTGTAAGGGACACTTTAAAATAAATGCGTATTACTATAGCTCCCAATAGCAATTATGGGCCTATCTTTTTAACCATTATTGCCGTTATAGTAACAAGTAGTAATATTAAGAATTATAAATAATAAATTAAATGGTGCACCAATAGTTCTTTTAATTAGATGTATATGCCCATACTTTTTAACAATTGTAGACATACGCTTGAAATTTACAATGAACCTGTATTGGTTAGTCCGCTATAACAACAAATATAAAACTTGGATTTGTCAGTTAACGGGTGTCTCAATAGTTCATGTAATTTTAAATGTGTGGACTTTTGAACCGTTACAGACAGAACACTGAATCTTAAAAGGGAGCTGTATTTCTAAGCCGCTATATAAACGAGTTTATAATTTGAATTTAGAAATAAAAGGGTGTCCCATAATTGATGTAGTATTACTTATATGAGCTTATCTTTTGAATCGTTATACACAAACACTTGAAAAGGGACAGAATGTCGATTGCTATGGCAATTAAACTGGTGTCCCAATAGTTGATGTAATTTTGTGTATCTGGCCGAACTTTTGAACCGTTAGAGACAGCTGAAACTAACAATGGACTTGTATTGCTAAGTCCGCTATAACAGGAAGCTTATAATTTGAATTTAGAAATTTAAGGGTGTTTCTAAAATTAATGTAGTTTGATCTATATGGCATTATTTTGTTAACCGTTATATACAAACACCTAAAAATTAGGCACTTTGTTTGTAATAATAAGTATAATAAAAATTTTTAATTATAAATTAAAGGGTCTTACAATAGTACAATCTGATGTATATGGCCAAACTGTTGAACCTTAATTGACAGACGGATGCAATTTACAAAGAACCTGATTGCCAAATCTAATACAACAGCAAGTATATAATTTGAATTTGGAAATTAAATCCTATCCCTATAGTTGCTGTAATTTGATGTAAATTGTCAAACTATTTAACAGTATATGGCCATACTCTTGAAATTTTAAATTTCTTAGCAATTATTAAATATTTTTGGCAATTGTTTTACTTGGCCTTAAATTACAGATTCAAAGTTTTCTACATTGTCGGACTTTGGCTGTATGCAGGGTGCCATTTTACGGTAAGTCCAAATACGGTTTTACTTAGTAAACAATATTCAATTCATAAGTTAATTTTTTTAAAATCATAATGTAAGAAATTTTTGGGCACGGCCGAGTATTTTGTAATAGATCACAAAGATAAACTTACGGGGTAAAAGATTTTGTGCGCGATGATATTAAAATAAATGCTTCAAAACCATGTAAAATTCTAAAAATTAAATAATTATTAAAAGGTACCCCGAATAATACCCCCGATTAATAGCTGGTGTTTTTAAGATCCAATAGAATTCATAAAATAGTTAGCTCTCCAACGAACTGTCATACTACGCCAACTTTGCATATGTATGACCAGTGTATTTTGGCGATTTATCATGCAAAGATTCACGCATGAACAACGTTACCAAATTATACAGATTTACACTAAAAATCATATCTTGAAATAGTTCCAATAAAATACAATATACAAATCATTTAGTTGTAAGAATTATTTTAGATTATCAAAACCGTAATTAATTATTGACATTATAAAAAAGTGCTAAATAATAATTTTAAAATAAACAATTTTCTCTAATAATATATTAAACAGATTTATTAAAACTTTCTTTAATAAAATAGAGTCGAATTTTAAAATAATTTTATGCTTTTAGTGGTGACATAAGTAAGAAAATAAATAAAAATTAAAAATTGAAATTTTTAAATATTTTTAATAATAAGACCCCACTAATTTGTGTTTGAAATACCTCAAACTACACACACTTAATCAGCACAGATTAACTCATTACTCAACACTCGAGCACTTTTAGTTGAAAAAAACCATGATGATTATGGGGCCGCTGCTGCCATTCTTTATATTGATGTTGATCGCTCTTGTTTTGTTGCACGAGACTGCTGACGACAATTTTTTGTGGCCACATTTTAAGTAATGAACAACTCATTTGCTTTAAAATCTTAACAAAAACTATAAATTATTAGTCAATCGGTTAATTTATCATTATAATAAGAAAGGAAGCTAGGGTTATCAAATAAGTTTGGGAGCAGAAAAAATATTTTTTACTAAGAAATGTTAAAATTTTGCTTAAAAATATTATTAAATAAACCTTGATTTTTCTGTCTTTTTTATAATATTGCTTTCGCCATTTTAAGGTTTTGCCTTATCCTCTCGCCTCTATTATTAATAAAGTTAAATTAGTGTAGTCAAAACATCAGCAGCATGTTTTTCTTTTAAAACTCAAAGTATTTAAAAAATCAAGGCACTTAGATGACGTAAGTGTCATTAGTGTCTAAACATTTTAAAAACTAACAAAATATGACAACAGGCCAAAAAGCAATTTTCAATTTCTTCATCTTCTTGTTGTAGCATTTCGGTTTGCGTTGCATGTGTAATTTAAATAAATATAAAATTTTCTCGTGATTTTCGAAAAATATATCCACAAAGTTTTTTTTTTCTTTTTGTTAACATTTTAGTGTCAAAACTATTTATTCATTGTTAAGTAAAGGCGGCGGTTTGGAAAACATTTTTTTTTTTTTTTTGGTTGGTGTGTAATCACTCAAACAAAAGTTCTGAAAACGTTGATGATGAGCTGTAGTGTTTAAATAAAATTAAGTATGAAGAATGAAGGAAAGTTGTTTGTACATATTTTTAAAAATAAATAAAGAAAACGTAAAACGGAAGCTGTTGCATAGACTACTTCTAATAATATTTATACTTGCTTCTTCATATCTCTGTCGTCGTTTATGTCTAGTAAATTGCGGTTGACGCCACGTTCTTTTATTTCGAATTTAATATAAACGCTCTGCAGCTCAGCTGTCTAAAAATTAGCACTCAACACCCATTAACATATTAAAACTTAAAAACATGTTTTGGGAGGTTTTTAAGAATTTTTTTCTTTTTTGTTTTTTTTTTTTTTGATAATTTTACTCCGGTGCTTGATGAGTAATTATTACACAAGATAAAAATTTTGCTTTTCTTGTAAAATACTGAAGACTTCAAAGCAATTTCTTATCACGGATTTATAACCTTAAATATTAACATGAATGTTGTCTTCGTTGCATAGTAAACATTTTAAACTAATAAATTATAATTTTTAAGTTCAATTGTACAATATTTTTCTTAAAGTAAAACTGTTTTTTTATACTTCAAGGTCAACCTATGAAATAAATTTTTGTATTTTCATTTATTCTATTTAATAGCCAATTAATCGATCGACCACCAATAGCTTTAGCGCCACATGAAATAATATTAATTTAAAAACTTATTTACGTCAATATTTGTTTATTTCTACGTTCATACTTTACACTCATTTTTATTCCAAGAAGAAATAATAATATTTGATTAATAAAAAACACGCGAAAGTCATTACCTAATCCATTCACTTTATTCAATGTTCAATTTATTTTTTATTTCTGTTCATATAATGAAGTATTGAATACCCCATTGTGCAGAAAATTAAAAAACAATTTTTCCTTCTTCTTCTTCTTTTTAGGCCAATACTCAAAATATGATATTGGTCATCAAAGGTCATCTCTTACAATATTAAAGAAAGTATCGAAATGAAGGCATTTTTAACCTGCCTATAATTTTTTCTTAATGTATTTAACTATTCAACGACTTACTGTGGAGATATGTCTTCGTCAAAGGTAAGTCAAATAATTAAAATATGATGTATTCAATATAAATATCGAAGGCACTGTAAGCCACATATGTATACATATTTTGCGCCCATAATGCAACAACTAGTTCCCTTCTACGACCAAACGGAACTTTAAAACATCTGTATGAGAAGCTCCAAAATACATCCCAAGTCAGTTTTTTACGTAACTAACATAAGTAATTCTTATTCGTTGTTTCTGTAATCGACTGGGACAAAAGGAAAAAAGCGATGCTATTTTCTCCAATAAAAATATATTACAATTACTTGTGTTTA
The DNA here is from genome assembly GCA_916610165.2 of Gymnosoma rotundatum. Taxonomy (NCBI): domain Eukaryota; kingdom Metazoa; phylum Arthropoda; class Insecta; order Diptera; family Tachinidae; genus Gymnosoma; species Gymnosoma rotundatum. The sequence continues at coordinate 118,145,403 of OU744337.1, read as the reverse complement.
GTACGTAAAAATTTTTCGTTGTATAAATACTGTTAAAGGGTAGTTTATATGGTCACGGAGGCTTAGGAAATGTGAAATTTTTTTGCAGAATAGTACCCGTCTAAACAAAATGTATAATAAATCTGCACAAATTGACAGCAAATACAAATGAACCCTTGATAGTAGTTGTTTTGGAAGTTCTCAAAAAATCAATTACGAATCATTAGATCAGAGATGCATTTTTCTGCAAGCTGCCCGAAAACATATATAAGCCAAATGTTTACTCGCAAAAAGATCTACCATAAGATTTTTTCTCCCATTTTTAAAACACGAATGAAATTTAATATTATTTTTTCTTACATTTTGTCTTAAATTTGATTTACCTAAAAAGGCAAATTCTACTGCTGTATTCGCAATAACAGGGGTTTTCCTGATTTATCAAACTGTTAAAAAATAATCGGATACTTTTGATGACCACGTATGTTTGGTATAATAGACGTGAATAAGTTGTTCCTCACAAATAAAAAATTGTAGTGCGTACGAATACAATCACATTTTAAACAACCGCGGTCGTTGCATTAGTAAAGGTGTTTGCGTCTTTGTTAGGAACAGAAGATAATGAGCTCTATTTACATTTGCGGTATTAATACGGAAAATATATAATATATAAGCGGTATTAAATAAGTTGTTTAACCCTTTCGGGACTGCTGGGATAATAGGTCCCAGCAATTTTCAAACTGTCGTCTTTTCTTTATTTTTAATGCAATCGCCAGGGAGGTAGAACTCCCAACCGTCCAAAACCCGTTAGCCTTAATATTGGAGACCACTTGCCAGTAGAGCAAGAGAAGCATTGTCGCTGTGTCCGCTGTTCTTCACTTGGCATAGAAAAGCGAACAAAGATGATATTCTCAGGTTGTAACAACGCCTTATGTTACAAGTGTTTTGGGCCATTCCACAAATAAATACCTAATTGCATTCCTAAAATGTTAAAAATAAATGCAAACTTTTATCTAAATCTAAAAATATTTATATTTTAGTTATCTTTTTAATTTCGAATCGCTCTTCGAGAACACTGATTGGGATTTTATGTCCCATGAAAATACTTGTTGGGATTATAAATCCCAGGATAAAAGGACGAATTTAAAATTTTTAAGTATGGAGAACATAATACTTTTATTATACCTTTTAGAATATGAAAAAAAATTTTACCATACATAAATTGGTTTGCAAAATAAAACTCCGTCCCGAAAGGGTTAAAAAGGAGAGTCGATTTAATGAAACAGTACAAACATCCATGGTTGTTGTTTATAAAAAGAAATGTTTAGACGCGGCTGATGATAAAGGCTGGTGCATTATTAAAACAACAACTATTAGTTAGCGATGGCCAATTTAGCTAAAACAACTTGTTTTGAAAACAAAAGATAATATTGATGGTTGGCATCTCTACCTGAACCATAACGTAGAAATGTCCTGATAGTTACACTGGTTAAAGGTACACGTGTGATGAAAAAGAAATCGATTTCCACTGGACTAGTACAGCGGTGTAGCGTAGGTATAATAATAATAAGTTTATAAAAGCGCTCATATTAGAAACACAGATTCGCTGAAAAAAAAAAATTTCGCATATGAAAGTCTTGCGTCAAAAAAGCTTCCTAAAAATGAGTTTTCGTAGCAAAGTCCTTCAGTGCAGTAAAAACTTTAAGTCATATATTTTAAGAGTAAAAGAAAATCATTTTCATAAATTTCGACTCTTAACTTTCTTCTGATTCATTTGTTGCAGAGAAATCAATTACCAATCTGACTCCACATTAAGCATGTCGCCTTCCTAGGGATTTCTACATACTTTACAAAACCGTTGCAAGTATTTAAAAGGCCAAAGTTGCCAGGGAAGTCTCTTTCATCCACTTTTATTTGTTTGACTTTTTAACGCGATCGACCTCCCATTAAACCTAATGTGTCCAACATTATGCTTTATAAATTTTGCCCCATTGTGCTTTTTAGTGTACAAATTATACGTGCAATAAAATTTGTTCTTTTCATTTTTGAATAAAAATAAACATGTTTTATTTTCGTTGTTTTTGTTATTGTTGTTACTTAACAGAGGCGTTGGTAATGACAGCAGGCGGTCGCAAAAGCTTTAAAGTTATCTCTTTTTCTTAAAATCAAAAAGTAAATTAAAAAAAAGAATTGGTTATTTGTATATTCTTTTCTGTTTTGTTTTTATTTTTAATTAAACAAAAATTGTATTCATATTGATGAATGTGTAGTGGCTTATAATATAAGAGAAAAAGTAAAGGCATTACTTTTAAAGAAAACACTTTTATTGTTAATTCATTCTTTTCAATAAGTACGATTTAGTAAACGGTTTAATAAACACAAAAAGGTAAAAAGCTAATAATAAAAATTATAGTATTTTTACGAGTCTTTTTAATATTCTCTATAAAGGCAATAAAGCTTCTATTTTTTAATAGGGGAACTCAGCGATTCGCACGAAAACATTTTTATGCAAATATGACGATGATTTGATTGTTTAGTTAAAACATTAATTTAGTAATGTTTTTAATGTAAGACGCCCTTTTTAACTTAAGTTTTTTATAGAATATTTAAAAATAAATTTTGAGAAGTATTAATTTGTATTCAAGTATCCGGTGGCTATAAAATTTTTATTACCAGTTTAAAATTCATACGTTTGCAAATATATCACATTATTGTTTATAGTCATTACTTCAAAAAATATTTTACAAAAAATTTATATCTCAAGATTAATATATGTTTACAACAAAAATGATTGTGCACTTAACATGAAATTGAAGTAGGAAACATACGTTATAGCGATATTTCAATACCTGTTATTAAATCACTGTGATTAAGATTTCACTGGTCACTACAGTGACTGAGTTGATTAGATAACAGTTCCGAGTAAGAACGTTTTTTTATATTTGCACATATGCAAACTTAAATTTAATTTTACTTTGTGAAGTACTTTTGACTCTTTCATTCTTTCATTTTAAATAGCTTCTTTGCTGCATATCTTTTTGTTGCTTCTACTTACTAACAATAACTATTCTTTTTTCCAAACTTCACACATATATGTGTAATAAAAAAACAAAAATGGTTGTCCTTTTTTATTTGAACATACCTAATTAATCAGTGTTACCGAATTCTACATTTCTGGGCAAATTTAATTACAGCTGCTTTTAATGTTGAGATCAAAATACCTTTCCAATATGATTATTATTTGCATAAAACATTATAAACATGGAACGGTAATTTAAAAATCACGTTCACTGGTAATGACCAGAGAACTGCACGAGTATACCGCAACTCATGAGTACACCGCATGCTTACTCTATACTTTTCATACTCGAGTATTTTAAACACCGCAATAAAAAGTTGCGGTGTTTATTTTACCCATTCCTGCAAAAACGAATATCAAAAATATCGCAATCAGAATTTTAAGTATTTTTTATACTCGTACGCGAGAATTTTTTAATTCTCTTTATTTGTAAGCAACGTTGCCACATTTTTACCCTATTAAAGTTTTTTTCTGCCGTTTTGTGAAATACTGCATTGTATGCAGATCTATTTATAAACAATAAAAAAAAATTTTGATCAAATCTATTGCTTAAACATTATAAGCAGAAAAACAGACAACAATCGTTTTCATAGGTATGAAATACAACACATATTTAATGAATATAATGCAATAAAACCCGCTTAAAGGCACACTGTTTAGAGCAGGTATACTTATTTTGTTGCTGTTTTTTATGAACAATTATTTTCAGTTTATGCGCCTTGTTGTCATAAACGTGCTACTAACGGTATTTAGGAAAACAAAATGATAAAATGAATCCGTGAATAAAAGGAAAATTACTTAATTTTTTTAGTTTTAACAAAACTGTATATACGCTGATGTAATATATTAATTCCTCATAAATAATAATAAATAAAATAAAGTTTTTAGTTTACATATTTTATTTTCTTAAACATAATTATTGCTTTTATACCTATTTATTAATTTTAAAAATCTATTTGCTTAACGAATAGAATTTTTAAATTTTTATCCTGTGTGACTTAAAAAAAACCCTAACAAAAACGTAATATAATAAAGAAAGAACTATTTTTGAGTTATTAGTAAACTTTTGTTGTGTTTTTAATAAATGAAAATATGGCGAATTTTACGGGTTCTATTTAATTTATTTTCTGTTATATATTAAATAAACTTTCATAATTTCAAAGAAGTATGTATGTTAGCTAATATAGACATTGGCGACTTTTGATATTGTGTTTGATTTAATAATTCTGATCTGATAACTCTGTTTTCCTCACAAACACACGTTAAAATCTTTCTCTTGGTGTTTGCTGTGAGTATGATTACGAATCAAGTAAAGCCAGCATCGCAAACATTTTACTTGAGTATGGTCGACACTTATACTCAAATGGAATGGGTATAGTAAATACTCGACTTAAGAAATGCGGTGGCGATCACACCGCAACAGCATTTAAGATGAGTATACTTAGAGTATTAAAAACAGACACTCTTGCAGTTCTCTGGTAATGACGTTCTTCAAAAATCACGGGATCGCTCATCCCTAATACGCTATGATGTATCGTTTTTAAAAGTCGCATGTCCTCCGAATTCATATTAACTAATTTAGGCCCTAACACAGAGCTGGAAAAAATCGATAGTACTTTTGATAATATTGGTAGTTTTATTTTTGGCTGACAATCGATAAGTTTTTTTCTGATAGCGATAGTATCGGAAAGCGATTCTTTCCAAAATTAGCTTTAAAAAAAATTTATAGTATCGATACTTTTCATGCAAACTATCGAATCTTTAGTATCGAATTTATGTCATAGTACCAAGAACCATTAACAGTCACTAATTCCAAAAACGTGTATTAAAAAGTTATACGTTTTAAAATCATTTACTTCTTCGTAACCATCAAAGGCAATACTAATCTTGATACTTTACCGCGAAGATTTAAATCTTTAAAATAATTTTTAAACAGAATTATTAACCCTAAGCCTTCAACAGCATTGTTTTTAAAGTTTTTTCTGCCTGAATGGCTTCGAAACGTTTTTTTTTTCTAGAAATACAAGTGCTAAAATTTATTTATTAAAATGTATTTATTCTTTTACACTCAAATACTTTAAAAAAGAACACAGAGTTTAAAGAGTTTTGATCTTTTATTTAGCAAATAATCCCGAATAATTATGTTTACGCCAGATATCGTTCGTTTTGATGTCGTATTGTGCAATCTCATATGCATGAACTTATAAGAATATAAGATTAATTAATTCATAAGCCCTCAACAATAGTTATGAACTAGTTAAATATAGTATAGTAGATAAAAAAACATCAACAGTAGAAGTAGTATAACTTTATTTCTTATTATATTTTAAGTACCCTCTTCCCTAAGTTTATGACAAGCGTTAACAAAATAAACAAACACATATTCTCTATTCCTTAATTTAAAGGTGATTTTAGTAAATATTTCAATAAGTTTATTAAAAAAGTTTACAAAAATTTAGTTCTTATTCCAGATTCTAAAACTCCTACATTAATTTAAGTCACGGATAAATTCATTTTTTCCTTTGTTATATCAAGCTAGCAAAATTTATCCAAGAGATCTGTACGTGTCCATGATTTAATATTCGCAAGATGTTAAGGATGAATTTGGTGACTTTTTCGCCCACCTTTTGTGGCAAGGTTAGATAGATACTTCGCATGTGTAACGCACATTTAGTTTTGTTAAATTGATTTTATTCTTGCTTAAAGTAGTTTTATTGTTAACTTTAAAAATATATTCACTTAGTTTCACTTCAACCAAACCCAGTTGAGTAGGATGTCAAATTGTAACTTGATTTAATTTGTTGCGTTACGTAAAAAAGATGTTTACACTTCAAGCATTGTAGTTTATAAACTTAGTTATAGGAAGGCAGTTTTTAAAGTTACTATCATTAATCTAAAATCATGTAAAGCTGTAGTAAAGTCGAAGTAGTTACTTAGTTAGTTAGGAGTGGCATCCTGTAACTACGAAGCTCACTTGAGCACAATCGAATGGCCCGTTGTGATACCACAAGGAACACGGCGCCACTCCCCTTACCCAGTTGAGAGCCGTGAAGATTCCCGGATGAACTTCGCTATGTCCCCTATAGAGTGAGATGATAGCTCCGTAAGAGTTCCGAAGAAAGGAGAGCAAAGAATTCTTAATCTTCTTCGAGCCAGGGATGGGCAGTGGCACAGGTGGTGCAGTATGGTCTCTTCCTCATCGTCTGAGCCACACCTGTGACAGAAATCATTAAAGGGCAGACAGTCTTTCAGCATGCCTGCCGATTAGACAGTGACCAGTGAGTACCGAGACCGTGATACTTATGGATTTCCTGTCCAGTCCGAGCAGCTGCCTGGTCCGCTTGAGGTCCAGTGTAGTCTATAGTTGTCTGGCGACACAACAGGAACTTTCCTTTACCCATAATTTGCGAGCTAAGTTGAGGTAGTGGTTCTTTATGGCCATTTTAACCGTTGCCAGAGCAATCCCAACGTCTGGTAGCGAGAAGACGTTAGGAAGCAATGTGCCCCGTTTGGCAATATCATCCGCCTCACAGTTTCCCTGGATATCCCTGTGACAAGGGATTTAAAACAGGTCAATCTGTTATCGGTCCGATAGTGTGTTTAGTAACGAGCGATATCTCAGGACTAGCTTAGAGGTACTGTATGCGCCATCAGGCGCCCTGATTGCCGCCTGACTGTACAAAAATATCCGAATGTCAAGGCCAGAAAGATCGTCCCTAAGCGCTATTCCGACCCTGTCGTCCAGTTTCGAGCCATCGGTGTAGATGTCGACAGTATTACTCACAACCACTTCGTTATTTGGAATATGGACCTGAAACCCGTGGTCCAGAGCAGGAGTAGAAGAGATGTAGTCTACCATTGGTGGTATGGGCTCATCCCGAACGATAATCTCAGAAGCATTTGGTCTGTTGCAACACCAGGAGTTTGGTGGGTAGCCAGTAGAATAAGGCATACAGAGCCTTTATCGATGTAGTTCGGAAAGCCCCAGTAATCAAAATGGTGGCTGTTCTCCTGACTTTATCAAGAGGCTTTTGGTTGACCGTTTTCTCAAGAGCGGGCCACCAAAAAACAGCACTATAGAGAATATTCGGCACGATTACTGCCTTATAGAGCCAGGAGGTGGTCCGAGGTACAACAGCCCTCCTGTTTTATACAAGAAAATATTGCATTAATAAAAAGTCGAAGTAAAAACTTACTAATATTAAAATAAATAGCATATGCTACAGAATGCATGCTTCCGGAGCTTGGTTGCTGGTACTAGGACTCTGGAGATACCAGATATAATACAGAATGGAAAATACGGATGAATGCTGTTAGACTGCAGCATTTGTATGCTTTACAACCTTTTATATTTTTACTCTGTAAACCTTCAAATAATAAAGCTTAAACGTAAGCAGGAAACAATTTAGTAGACCAATTTTCTTTCACACAAGGATCCTAGGTTGATAACTGTGTAAATGACAAGCAAGATAACTATGTAAATAACGCAACTTAAAAGAGCATCTTAATGAAAAAATGTAAAAATAATTATTCCTATTAAATAGGAGTTAAGAGCGACAAATTTGTCCATATTTGTCTCAATGTCAACCTCCGCAACTGTCTATTATGATTTTCTCCAGTAATGGTTTCTTCACTAATCAAAATTCATTCATTATCGGAAAAAACAAAAACAAAAACATTTTAAAGTATTCCTTAATCTGCCTTTATATTCCGTGGTACTTTTTAGTGACACATACTGGTATCCAAAATTTTCATAAATAACATGTGCCTGTGTCACACATTTCCATTAAATTTGTTAAAAAATAAGAGCTGAAAGTGTAAAAAAAAATCTTTCAACTAGAAAAAAAAACAACAAAAAAAAAGAAGAATAAGGAAAGGAATAAAAAAAGAAAAAGTGTGTGTGCGTTTAACTCAGGACAGGTACAAAATTTTAGGTGTTTGCCCTATGAATTCTATACAGAAACCAATTACATACAATCCTACGATGGTTGAATGGCTGGCTGACTGACACTTTACTAATAGCAAAAGTAAGCAATTAAATTTGTTTTCATCTTTGAAAAAAAAAAAAACATAAATTATTAAGTCTATCCATACAAAGGCTTTTTTTAATCTATCTTTAACTTTATTGTCATTTTGATGATATTTTTCACTAACATGTCTAACTGACTTTTGAAAAAATAAAATAAACAATTGGTAAAAACAGGAATAAACTATAAACGTCTGGTTGTTGGTATTATACCTACACACATATGTAGTGATGATTTGGCATATTTCTTTGTATGGTTTACAAAATGCATATGTTTGTTTTCTGTTCCAAGAACAAAAAAAAAGTACAATAGCTATTGAAAAATAGAAGAAAAGCATTCTTCCTTTTTATTTTGGTTCTAACCTACAATATATTTTTCCATCACTTTCAAATTTTTAATTGAATCCATTTATTGGGGAAGAGCACAAATAGTTAAATTCGAATTAAAGTTTGAAGCAAGGAGCAAAACTGTAGCCAAAATTGTATAATACTAACGAGTTGGTAATACAGTTTCAGTTACCATAATTTAAAACAGTGCCTAAGTGCATTTGATTATATGATTTTGTACTAAAATAGATGAAAAATTGCTGTGTACAACTAATGATTTCTTTTAATTATAATTGTTTTTATTGTTGGCAATGAAATTTTAATGACATCGTTTAATTATTAATTAAAATTGAATATAAATTATTGTTTTTAAAAAACGCAAATTTAAGATCACATAAGCTTATAAAGAACTATACATAGCCATACGGCGACCGAAACCACCGACATATTGAAATAAAAATTTGACGATGAGCTGATTTCTGAAAAAAGGTCTGTCAGTTAGTCGCCAAGCTTATGCGATTTTTTGTTTTGTTTTTTACAATTGAAAGTTTTATCGAGCTTAAAAAACATCCCTTATCAGAACAAATTTAGTTTAAATTAGAATATTGTGCACTTTCATTCCAAAGTGAAAAAAACTTTTTCTCCCACTTATTAATAAGAACATTTTATATTTGAAAACTTCAATTTGATCTTCATAAAGTCATTTAACAAATAGTATAATGAATAAATATTATTTTTTTGATATGTTAACAATTGCATTTGTTACACCCAGTATTCTTTGTATTAATAACAATTTTTTACTCCTGATATGGGTTGGTCATTTGTATTTATTAAAATTATAATGATTCAGCTTTTTTCCATTTTCACTATTTTCAAAATTTTTTTATAAAGAATGTTTCAAATTTTACGCAAGATTTTTTTTATAAAAAAAGTCATCGCAGTCAATAAAAGTCATTTTTATAACAAAATAGACGTTATGGGGATTTAGAGAATCTACATGTATAATTTTATACTGTTTAGTAGAGTTGGTTCTCTGGAAGTATAATTGGATTATTCTCTTTTAAAAATGATACTGGTCAATCAGCGTGTGTTATAAGTACGAGGGATAACATTTATATTTCGAGGGATAATATTTATATTACCTTATTCGAAATATTTCTCTTTATTTTCAATGCCCTTTTACATTCATTCAAACCATTTTTATAGCAATTTTACCATTTGTCATGAGACAACTCCAAAACATAGTTTTTAATGCTTTAACTGTTACTTTGGCGTTCGTAAATCGTTGACCACACAGTTTAATTTTGGTATTTGAACTGTACAGATAATGAGTCATCAAATCAATAAGTTGACTGCTCAAAATTTCACGTTTTTTGATGAGATGTGCGAGAGCTCGCATTATCATGATGAAGAATGATTCGTCTACTGGGGTTAGTTTTACGAACTTCTTCGAAGAGTTCTGCCAAACAAATGATCGTGTACCACACAGAATTGATAGTTCTATGCTGCTCAAGCGAAAAATTGGCTACATGACCCATTCGACCCAAGAAACTGGCGAACACTTGCTTCGCTGTCCTCCTGTCCTCCTTCCACGAACATCTTTTGTAGGTTTAGCTGTCGATTGCTGTTTTGTTTGTCTATCATAAGCACATAAATATGATTCTTCACCTGTCACAAATTTATTTACATCTTTTGAAGTAACACGGTTGAAACTTTTAATCATTTCCCTTCACCTCTTTGTTTCCTTAACAGCTATTACAAAAATACATAATTGATAGACAGTTTATGATGAAAGAAAGAGATTATTTAAGCCGCCCTTAACCAATACAGGCTGGTGTCCCTCAAGGTAGTATACTAGGACCAAATCCGTATTTGTTATATACAGCAGATATGTCAACAAACAGCAAAACCCACACGTCAACATTTGCTGTCGATACTGCTTTCCTCAGCAGTAATGAAGATTCAAAAGATGCCTCGATTCAACTACAGCACTACATTATCCAAGTAGGAAAATGGGCAGAACAATGGGGATTTAAAATAAATGAACAAAATTGCACCCACGTAACTTTTACCCTACGTAGGGTATAATGCCCTCCAATCCGTATTATTAACCAGTTATTACCTCAAAAATTGCATATGAAATATCTCGGTATTCATTTGGACTGTCGCCTCTGATGGAAATCACATATAGACGCTAAGCTGACTCAATTGAAACTCAAAGCAGCGCAAATTCATTGACTCATTGATAGAAAATTCGTCCTTCGGTTCGATGCAAGCTGTTAGTCTACCACTCTATCTTAAAGCTATTATGGTGCTCTGGTATCCAGTTATGAGGCATAGCCCCCGCCTCCAACAATAAGAAAATTCAACGCCGTCAAAACAAAATTCTAAGAATGATAACTGCCGCTCCATCGTATATTAAAAACAGCAATATACATAAGGATCTTGACGTTCCATTCGTCAAATGTGAAACAACTAATTACGTGGACGATTATTTAAGTACGCTAGAAACTCACCCGAATACACTCGCTCTTAACATCTTGCAACATCGCGAGCATACCCGTTTGAGACGGGGGGACACTATTGCTCTCAGATGAATAAATCCAAGAGGCTTATTAGATCTTATTGAATTTAAAAACTGAAATTGGTGTAGCTTAGGCTGGACTTTTATTAATTAACTTTTAGATTTAAAATTTGAACACTTATGGTAAGTTCATTGAAATAAAGATTTATTAAAAACAATTATTTGACTAAAAAAAACTCGTTACATCTCTTGACGCGAGGCTTTTTTAACGATTGGTAAATTAGGCAGTACGAATAATACGGCATTTACACTATGCAATTTTCCATGAAACTAGCATGAAATTTTTGTTTGTTTGTGAAGCTGAAGGAGCAAACAATATGGTATTGCTTGAGTTTTGAAGGAATGTTACTGTTGCTAATGTTTACTTTTAGATAACTCATAAAGCTGTTACTTAAAAAGAAAATTGAGAAAAAAATGCCTCAAAAAATTGCATAGTGTAAATCTGGACTAAGTCTTCATGCAAAACTGAAAGTATTAAATTAGAACTTATGTGCAAAAACGCCTCTATCTCACAATAAAACACTTGACGATCTTGCATTATTATTAAGTACTGCATCGATGTTTTGTGGCACAACAACTGATTTTGAATAAATTTCACGAAATTATTCGGCGACGGAACTACGTACACGGTTAAATCCACTATAGCGATGATATACTGTAGTTTCCAATAGTGCATTATCACCATTCAACAAACTCAGTTCATCAGCATATTTCTGTTGCAATAATCTACGTCGAAATTTGTGCATAATAGGTCATCGAAAACCTTCTCTTTAAATTTCAGTTTTTAGTTAAAAATTTTTTCTGAACACACTATTAACCAAACGACTGCACTTGTATATCAAAACGGTTTGAGTGCGTTTATGCTAACAAATGCCAAACTTTATTATAATATTGCTAGATTTTTACTATTAATATTATTCCTGCCAGTACATGAAATACAAATAGTAGTCCTTGTACTTGACATCACGTGGTAATAATAGAGGTGTTTTTGTCTAAGTCGTGTGATACTGATATGTATTTTCTTGTAATGTAATGCCTCATTTCGCTATTCCGAATTGTCACACATTTGTAAGTTCACAAATCATTAATTTTAATCCATGAAGTTTTATGAATTAACAGTTTTATTCAAACAAGACCAAATTATTCTTGCTCCACACGGGAGTCCGTATGAGCCACCAAGCGTTTCGGTGTGCTTTATGAGTTGAATAAAAAAAAATTTACAATATATAAAGCAAAACATACTGTGCACATTATGGAAAGAAATCTTGCACTACTATTGGAGCACTCTTTGTTGTATTTATTTTTTCAAGATATTGTGGGTAGTTCCAACGTAATAATTTTAATAATTTTCTTTTTATTTCAAGCTGAAAACGCTCATATCTCAGTATGTGAGGAAAACAATATCTAATGTGGTGGTTGTTTAAGAAAAAAAACTTTAATAACGAAATTGTTGCTTTGTTTATAACTTCAGCTATATAACAGATCATTCATTTGTAACCAAGAATGTAAAAGTTCATTTATTAAATTTTTAATTATTGTTGTATTTTCTTTTTGATACAAAAAGTAATAAATCATAATCAAAACTAACAATATATAATTAATTGAAGTATGGTTACGTTAAACTAAATAAAAAATATTTGATTTGTTTTATCAAACACATAAAAAATGATCCTATGAAATATTATAATACTGATGTTAATTATTTTTTATTTATAGATAAAAATGTGAAATGGTCTTTTTATTATTAATTTTTTTCTAATATCATGTCGACTTTGACTTTGCTGCATGTAGTATGAAACCTCTGTCTAAGCAAAATATCATGACTTTATCTTTAAACATGTGAATTTAATAGATAGAAATGTCTTTATGGTTGCTAAAGAATTGAAAGAAAAATTCGAATATTAAACGCGTTTACCACACTTCGAGTTTTTTTTTTATTTTTATTTTTTTTTTTTTAGTTATATCTCTCTTGCTAATGAAAATTTTTTCGAATAAGAAATACAGTAACATTTTATCTTCGATTTACATTATATATATATAAGAATGATATTGTGAGGATTTTAAAGAATTAAGTTTAAATTGTTTCTTTTGTTATATAGTCTATTATATCTGAAACAACTTGTAAAAAGTAAACAGATAAATTTTAAGGTAGTTTTGTGTTAAAGTTATAACGCACACTTTTTTTCAATTTTAAAATCTATTTAACAAAATTATTGAAGCTATTAATTATTTATGTTTTTTTTTAATAAATATCCTTTCGAAAATAAATCCATATGACAAGCATTACAACAATAAACTCCATTGTAATTTATCAGTTCGTTCAATATGAAAGAGAATTTCCCTGGTAGAAAAACATTGCTTTTGATTATGGCAATTACTTTCGACAACAGCCTAGGACAATTATAAATCTTTTATGTGATCTATATTTGGTATGTGGCCCGACGTTTCTGCCAAGGAAAATTGCAACCATAATATACCATATTCCTCGATTATTTTGCTTTATTCTATAGCTTCTCTTTAAAAACTCTTTATGCTTGTTCCTTCCGCCCATCGAAAATTTCATATAAACTGCTTTCTTATGTTTTCGCCAAGACTAAAACTAAGATTCCTAATTCTTCACTTCAAATCCCACCACCCAGCGTAACGTTACTTCTTTGAGTTAAAAGAGAAAATCTCAAAGTACGTACTAATAATCAAAAATCATTGTAATCAATTCTCAGTAATTGATTGTAAAAGTCTATTACCTTATTAAAACCCTTATCTTGGCAATCTAGTTGAGAAGTCCTTCCGCCAAAAATGATTAATTCCACACTCTATTCCCTTTTCTAAATTTTTTACTGGGCACTTTTGTAGTTGTCAGCTCACAAAATTGGTGCTTGTCGGGTATCTGTTGCACAATTTGTAGTAAACAGCTTAGTGACACATGCCTAAGGTAGCCCTGATAACTCAAAAAATAAATTTTAGAACTTCACCCCACCCTCTCACTGCTTTTTTTTTTTTTTGCTACAGGAACCATCTTAGAAGCTGCTTACCCTTCGAATTGTACATTTCACTACTCGATTTTTCCTAAGAATGATAAAGCATTCATGTTTCCCTAAACTCTTGTGGAAAAGGTCCAATTTTACAGTTATGCGCTACTATACTTTAAGTTGTTTATATAGTGCACTAGGACAAGGAGTTACATTTATTAATGGAAATGATTTGAAACCAATTAATATTTACTCAATAATAAGGGCTTTTTGTTTTAGATTATTATCAATTAAACCCTTTTAATAAAAACCATTACCATTAGGCAAATTATATTAATGCTAAATAAATAATTAGCATTGTTTATCAGTCAATGCTAATACAATTGGCAAGTAATTAGTCAATCTAATTAATTACTACAATGTATGACGAAAATTAACATGAATATTTATTTCAGTTAATATCTTCCTTATTGGCACTAACTTTTATAATCGACAAATATTGTTCTCTTATCCCTATTTCTTAATAAACATTTTTATATTTATTATAATAATTAAAGATTATTCTTCTTCTTAAGTCCATTTATTTTTCAAGTCTTTTCTGTCACGTTTATTTACAAAAAAAACAAGGACTACATATATTTTAAGAAATTGATTTTATAAATTATCATCATTTGAACGGTTAAACTATTTCCACATTAAAACATTAGAAAAATTTTTTTTATAATTCATTTGCTAGAAAAAGAAACTGTTTTAAATTGGTCTCTCAATAAAACAATTAAATTTTAGCTCTATATTTATACGCAACAAACACGTCTGCCATCTTCTCCAAGATGTTGTATTTAACCAATATTTAGAATGACATTTCTAATGGTGTTTTCCTTTAAATGTGAAAATTGGCCAATTATTTTAGTTAAATTCCTTTTTTTTTATTGGCTTATAATTCACTAAGAATTTTTTGCTTTTCGTTATCTACCTTAATAAAAATGCTCTTGTTACCTGTGTGCATCCAAAAAGTAAAAAATTCTACTAACTACCTGCTTAGAACGGTATAGAAAACAATTCTAAAGGAATTTCTTTCTTGATCTTATTGTGTGACGAAAACAAATGCCACAGCATAAATGAACAAAAGATATCAGTTAATGAAAACAAGGTAAAGGAAATGGAAAACGATAAATAAACCCAAAAGCATAGTAAAATAGAAAATGATGAGAAATTCTAGTTCTAACACCTGCTTGAGTAAAAACCTATTAAAAAGTATAAAATGCAGAAGAAGTTAAAACTACTGACACTCGTAAAATAAAACAAAAGGTTGTGTGTGTTTGAAAAATTCCAAAATTAAATGAAAATGTAAGAAAAACAAACTAAAAACTATACTATAGATTATAAGGATTTTCTTTTCTGGACGACGATTTTAGTATATGGTTACAATTTCCCTCCTTATTTTAGCGCTTCTCTTTTATCAGCCATTTGAAAAGGTTTATTTTTCTTTTAATTTGGAAAAAAATAATTGAAATGAAAGTGAGAAAATATAAAATATCACTGATGAAGTATCCACACTTTTCATTATGGAGTGTGGGAATGTAACTTCTTGGGAAGTATATAAATTGATTTAATCGTTAACTCTTTGTTAATTCATATGGTATCATATTAAATGTTTTTTCTTTCCAAATCAATTGAGTTCTTTTGACCTTTTTACAGACTATTATGTCTAATGATTGAGATAAATAAAAAATCTTAAAATATTATTTTTGGCTATAAAATTTTGTTTTTTTTTTTAAGTTTAATAATATTTATTTAAGAATTATCAATAATCATTAATGTGGTATATTATTGTCTTCTTCTAACAGTTTTCCAAACAAAAAAATTTATATTCGGTGTTTTATTGATAAGTATCATTTAATTATTCTAATACAAATTGGTACGTTTTTTAATACTTTTTTTTGACACCGACATTTTGAAAATATATTGTCTGGCGATATTAGTGGGTCCACGTTTTCAAAGTTTTCTAGGACGATTTTTAATGCAAACTATATTATACAAAATATGTATTCTTTACCAACCATTTCAAATTTAGAAGAGGTATTTTATGTATGTCCTGAGGATCTGGAATTCCCGCAAAAAAATATTCTCAGTTCCAGAGTAGTTTTCAAATTTTACTGCCCTTAGTATATTTTAAGTCATCATGTCTGAAACTTATATACCTCAATTTATAGAAATGAGAATTTGGGTGATTGAAGCCATGAGTATTTTTTTTTTTTTTGTCCAACGGAAGTTCGAGGGTCATGAGTTCAAATCCCAACAGTGACTTTAGAGACAGATATTCGACAAAATGGTAAAAGTGCCTGTATGCTATGACAAAGAAAACATGATCATAACCTTAAAGTAGCGTTAGATAGTGAGATATGTAACAATATAATAACAGTTTGTTGGCGGGATTAGTGGGGCCTGGTTGGTAAAATAGAAAATTTTAGGTTCAAGTTTTGCCGGACACCTACGCGGGTTAAATACACTAAACACTACATCAGAACTGAGTACCGTGTGTACCGCGGCTGCTACAAAATATTATGTTGTGGATGGCTTTGGGAGTCTGTTAACGAGCTATAATTGGTAATCAAAAATATAAAGGATAATAACCGGAGCTAAACAAGTGAGACATATTTTCTACTAAATGTGATAGTTTAGCTTTGCGTATAAATATGGTCTGAAGACATATTTTATATAATAAGGATGCGTTAGTAAAGTTTTCTATTACAAACGATTGGAAGGATTATTGAAAGTATTTAACAATGATGGTGTTAAAATTCTTAAAACCCTTATTAATTTGTTTAAATTTAAAGTGAAATATTTACCAGAAAAATAATTCAAGATAATGAAATACGAGGGCTGCTCTATATATTTCTGACCTAATAGTGAAAATGCGAATATTTATAATCAAAAATGGTTTTATTGTTTTTCAAAGTATTCTCCAGCATGATTTATACACTTTTGCATGCGCTCAAACCAGTTGTCGAAGCACTTTTTCCACTCCGATTGAGACACCTCTAAAACATGGTTTTGAACACTTCAGCAGCTTCTTCTGGTGACGAAAATCATTGACCACCCATTTTTTTCTTGATGTGCGGAAACAAGAAGAAGTCATTTGGTGCCAAGTCAGCGCTGTACGGCTGTACGACGTTTTGGCCGGTCAAAAACGCTCTGGTTTGAGCCGATGTGTGAGAGCACGCATTGTCATGGTGCACAATGATTCGTCTTCTCTTGTTGGTTTTTCGAATTTCTCCGATGACTTCAGGCAAAAAAATTGTAGTGTACCACTCAGAAGTGACCGTCCTACGTTGCTCCAGCGGAACAGTCGCCACATGACCAGTTTTGCAGAAGAAACAGGCGACCATTTGCTTCGAAGTGCTTCTTCCACGAACAACTTTCGTTGGATTTTGCTCGTCTTTGAAGACCCACACGGTCGATTGTTGTTTCGTTTCGGGCTCATACGCATAGACCCATGATTCGTCACCTGTGACGATCTTATAAACATCTTTTGAGATTTAAGTTCATCAATGCACTCTTGTCGTGATAATCCACATCGAAAGTTGTGAAAAATGATAGCACGAAAATGTTCACGAGTTAATTCCATTTTTTTTCTATATTAGTTTTTTCAAGTCACTGTAAACAACACAAATAATGGTCGTACGTCAAAACGTTTTGAGTACGATTATGCTTAAAAATGACAAACTTTCCAATGGAAGTGTCAGATTGCACTTGGCAGCACTCAGTGTTGCCAGGCCAGAAATATATATAGCAGCCCTCGTAATACTTTGAAATACAAAAAATGCCTCGTTAATTACAAAAATGTCTGGTTTAAAATTATTAAACCAACCCAATGTATGGTCAGTTGAGGACAATATGAAGAAATGTTATAAAATGTTAGTGTTTTAATAATTTTTTATTCTGATTTCAATAATCAAAATAAAACAATCTTAAGTACAAATAAGCTGATAATTTCATTAAAGATTAAAATGACTTCTCGTAAAAAATTAAAAAAAAATAAATAAATAAGCGTCTATGAGAGACAAGAGATGATAATTTAAATATGTGAACTTAATAACTACCGAAAACATAAATAAACACTGAACCAAACAGGCACATGCAAATAGATAAGAAATATTTATTATAATCATTATTAGTGGGATCTGACCAAAATATCTTAAAGTGTCATCTTTTTTTAATTTCAAAAATTATTTTAATGACATTATTAATGATGATTCTTTTACTTTAACACCTTGAGAGGTATTATATATATTTTTGTTTGTTGGTTTTTTTGTACAAATAAATATAATAACTGAAATAATTATTTAAAGTTTTAATGTCTGATTAGATTACTAAGCATTAAAATCTATTTATCAAAGCTTGTATTAATTTTATGTCAAAAGCCACTGAAAGAAATTGTGAGGCAGTGTTTAAGAAAAATATAAATTTCAAAGTATCGTATTTATTATTCTTCATTATTGGACAGTGGGCTAAGCAAAGATAATAAGCAGGGTATTTATAAGTAAGAGATTTGTGACTGAGGTTTATTAAAGTTCTTGTTGTATAACCTTTAATGATATAATTTATTCACATAAATTTAAATATTTTTTTTGTTTTTTAATAATCCGCACATAATTCTAGCAAACTGTTTTTTTTTTATATAGAATTTTATTTGAACAAGTAAGAGTGCTATATTCGGCTATGCCGAATCTTATATACCCATCACCATAAATGTAAATCTAGTGCAGTGAAGTACCTCCAATCAAAAAACAAATATTGGGGTGACAGAGAATTAAGAAATAAGAAGAAAAAACCATTAAGTGCTATGTACAGTTTTATATAAGGCATTTTTTTTTAAATTGGTATTTTCTGAAAGATCACTTCAAAAGCTTTTAAATAATACCCATATTGATATCTTAAAATATATAGTTCCTATCTTGCATTATAATAGTCTTCGGCAGTGTATTCTTGCTCCTTTTCTTTAATACTATTTTTAATTGGTCTTTCAAAAGATATATTTGTGCAATAGAATTGTACAGTAAATCTGTTTTTGTGTATTTTATGTCAAGATAAAACTCTATTAAAACTCCTAAACTTAGTTTATTATAAAAAGCGGACTTACGCCACTTTCAAAAAACCAGCTGCTATTTCAATGTAAAATTTTTAACAATAAATAATCAGTGTTGAACAAATATTTCCACAAATTCGAACAGAGTACCAAGTTTGTAATAAGCATATTTTCTATTGTTTTTGGGATTGAGTTACTCAGACTTTTAATGCAAATAAATTTTAACTATAACAAATACACTAGCCTTTTAATTTTATTTATAAAAAGTCAATAATTTATAATAAGTCAAATAGAAGTAAAATAACTATTGGCTATTATTGATAAATCCCATTCCATGTAAACATGTATATAACATATCGCTTTATGCATACGTATGTTTGTATTCATTTTATAATGTTGCTGTAAGCAATGTATATGGCTACAATGATGCTGGTAACATTTGAGTGAAACAAGTTTTATTTTTTTTTTTTCAACACATTGAATATTTAAATTATGTCTCTTATTTTCTCAACAGATAAGTTGTAGCATTACAACATCACTCTTTTAAAAACATAGATTACCTACTACAAATTCGTAAAACAAGTTCGAACCATTTACAACGTTCCATATGACACACTGAAGTTGCATATATTCCTGTTACCATATGATTGTGATAAACAAATATTTAACATGCAACTTAAACTGAAAACAAAACACAATCCACAAATAATTCTCACACACACACGCACTTACACTAGCGGGTACGAAATGAAAAACGAAACACAATACTGCTTCGTAACCAAGAACAAGGCTGATTTGTTTTGTTCGTGTAGAAATAAAATTGGGGGATATATGATTCTGTGTGTGTGTGTGTTTACTGTGCGTTTTGTATGTTTACCGAACTGTGCAATCGTTTATGGATTTAGTTGTAATACGATTGCCGGGCGGTTTGGTTGACTTTTACGATAACAGAACGCACAGGCGGGCGTTTAGTTTTGTGACAGAAGTTTCTAAAAAGGTTTAAAAAATGCTGTAGCAAAAAATTACAAAAGCGATTAATATTTTAAAAGGGGTTTTTTATAAATTGGATTATTTAATATATAAAGCTGCCCTGAAAAAAAATGTGGTCTAAAAAACGGATTTAAATTTTTTCCAGAAAGAAAATATACTACATTGCATTGCTGAAAATTACAATACTATTTTTAGTTTATTTTAAACTGAATATTAAACTAAGAAAAAAAAAAATAATGTTTTCTTAATATTAAACCGTTTTAAAATTTTTTATAAATTAAGTAAAAAAAAACAAAAAAATAACAAGATTTTGAAAACAAAAAGAATAAATAAAAATGCAATCAAAAAGTCATTAATTGTGTTACAAAAACGATAATACAAAATATAATAAACTTAAAAAGAAAATCATTTAAAGAAAATTAAAAAATAAATCAATTCAAAATGTCGTTAATTTTGTTATACATAAATTTGAAGATATAATTTTATTGAACCTAAAATTAAAAAAAAAAAAACAACATCTTAATAATGTATGCGTTTCTAAATTTAAAATAACAAAAATAACCTAAGAAGCATACATTTTAATTTATAGCTTAAAACTCATTTTTATAGAGTGAATAATAAAACAAACAAAAAATACAACACAAAAATAATATAATTTTAAATCACATCCAAAATGCATTTGTTAAAGCATTTGGTTAGATTTAAAAATATCATTAAAAATAACAAAAACAACAACAATAACAGACATAATACTCATGTCGCCAACATGCTAAGAACTAAAACATCAACATATGGAATAGATCCAACATCATCTACAGCCGCATCAGCATTAGCACCCAAACATTTTGGCTTAATGTCAATGCAGTCGCTGCTAGTTTTGTTGGTATTTTTATTAGCCGATAGTGGATTAAATGGATTAAATTTAGTTACAGCTCTTAAGGGTAAGTTTTTGTTGTTTTGAACTCAAAGAACTTACACATTTGTGCCCGATACATACATTTAAATATGATCGATGGGTTTTCTAGACTTTTATGGTTATTAAGCACAAATGTTTTCCTAATTTACAACTGCATCATAAAACATTTTATTCTTAAATGTTGTGGATTAGTTTTAAAAACAAAATTTATAGTTTCGTGTGTAATCTAAATGTGGTAAAAAAAAAGATATTTAGTCTGTTGGAAGATATAAATTTGTTTTTGTTTTTTAAGCAGAGTTTGCAGGTAGTTTTGGTTTACTGTTCATAATCCTTGTCTGGGGTTCGAAAAATTTCAAAAATATTGCAAAGCCTTTTTTAGATAATCAATGATCTTTTATTTTTTAATCTAAATCAACTAGCAAGAGAAACAAAGTTTATTTAAAAAAATGCCCTAAACAAACTGTATAATCAAGAGAATTTTATGAATTAAAAACTTGGCTTATAACTTTCCATAGATTCCAAATTCACTATAAAAATTTTAATATTTTTTCGAGTCTCCTGAGATTTTTTTTAACTTAAATTCCTATTCAAGGAACATTTGGTAAAAATCGTACTAAAAATACAAAGTATTTTCTGTGCAAAACAAACAACACGTTCATCAAAAACAAGTACTATTGAATTGAATTGTCGTTATTTAATATTTTCAAAAAAATTTTGTTTTGTATTATTAATATGTGCTAAACCCTCCTTTTGCCTCATTGCCACCGTGTTGTATATGCATATTTTTGGACCAGCTTTACCGAAATCCTTTTCGTCTTTTTCATTAAGAATTTTTAGTAGTTGGCAGTTGAGTTAAGGCATGTAAATCTGTCGTAGTAATAAAGGTTAGCCAGATAAATGTAATAATCTTTAAGTAGTTCTACTGAGTGTTTTTTCTAATAAAATCAATTTTCTATCACATTCATGGCTGTTTCATTAAATCACTTTAAATCAGGATGTTTTTGCAAAACACGTTCGATTAACTAATAAACGGAGTAGCAAACGTAAATATTTTGTTTAATTTTTAAAGATTTTCAAAATATTTTGTGAAAACAAATATCAAATGCTTCTTTTAAACATTTTAACGGTGAGAAACAAGTTTTATTTTTATTTCCTCGTACTAAGAAAGAAAATTTCTTTTATAAAACGCGATTTAATTAATTTGCAGTCCATAGATTTTAATTCGAGTTTCGTATTTTATTAAAAAAATAAATTTCGTTTTGTTAATTAAATAGTTTAGTTTTAAAACGTGTCACACAAAAAAAAAAAAAAAATAATAATAAAAACTGAATTTTTGACCCATTAATGCTTTATCAAGATAAAAACATAATTTAGTGATGTATTTAGAATTTGCTTTTCCCGCTTGTCGCTTTTTTAAACTGGCAATCAATAAAAAAGTCTATTTCGATTTTTTTGCTTGTCACGCCCTTTTGCAATTTAAGTGACGATATGTCTTTGGCAATAATATCGAACTCTTTACAAGTTCAATTTTCATATAACTTTTGAAGTTCCTACTTAAAATATTATATTTTACACGAAATTTACAATGGAGATGGTTGTTTAGTTTAAAAAAAAAATTATTATTTTTTAAACGCATGTTAATACTGAAAAAATTTAATTAAAATTTAAAATTTATGTATACCAAAAAATTGCAAATGTTAATGCTAGGAAGCTTTCTTTGATTTACACAAAACTAAGGAAATGTTTAACACGTTTTAAAAATAAAGTATTCAATTATACATCTACAGACGATCTCATATTTTTACTTTCAAACGTGCATATATAATTATGTCTGACATAACCTGTGAGTGTTCACCACTACCGATGTGTAATAGTTTGTCAGATGTAAAAAACACATCGTGAGAAACGGTCGTTAGAACCTAACATGTCATGATTTTACTTATATTCGTTCTGTCGCCTTCTAGAACCATTGCTTTTCAAATATAAAATAAATTACCTGGGCCTCTTAATTAAGTGAAATTATTCAGTTTTAATTTTAAGTCATAATAAAATTATTATATAACAAATTTTTAGGATAAAAAAACTATAACAAAATTTGGAATCAACATGTTACTATTTTATTAAAGTATGATCAACTAAAATATTTTCTGTTATTTGGCTCCCTTTGCAGTATTTGATATTTAGTGATAGTTAAGTTGGAAACCCGGATAAACAAAAATATTTTATGAATGTTGTTTTGAAGTTATTTAGTATAAAGTTCAGTTTTCACAAAATTTACCAGTTCGCTTCAGTATACGCTTAAAGCCGCCTGTATTCTATCAATTACTATTTACATAATACGTTTTTGCGATTTCAAATCATAATCTCTAGTATTATAAAATATGAAATAATGAGAACATGAGGAATATTTTGCTGAATTTACGATCCGAATGAGGTGCCAAAAATTTTATCATCAGACTGCCAAGAAAAAATAAACATAATGTAGATGTATGCATACCCTTGGAAATATACTTACGTGGAGATAATTAAGAAGTCTTTTTTATACCCTTCACCAAAAAAAAGTTGAAAAATGGTATATATAAGTTTGTCATTCCGTATGTAATTTCTTCAATATCCATCTCCGACCCCATAAAGCATATTTATTTTGAGTTCTTATGCGTAGCGAAGTCGATTGAGCGAGGTCCGATTGTCCGTCTGCCTGTCCGTAGTAGTGTTCAAATCAAGTTTGCCTGTCAATCGCTCAGATATAGTATCGAGAGAGGTGCTATTGGAAATCAGCATGATCGGTCCATGCCCTTCGAGGCAGCAGGCAAAACACCATGCCTACCTCTAATATTTTCATGTCATTTGGAACAATAAAGTAACTCCAATTAAAAAAATAAACATATGACGCGATAGAGAATTAAAAAATAAGAAAAACACCTTAAGTGAAAAAATTGGCGCTCGCCTATATTTTCCGAGTTACGGGGCTCTGAAATTTTCCAATTTCTTAAAACATCAATATGGGTAACATTTTAAAGCTTTTGAAGAGATCTTTATGGAAATATTTAAATTAAAAAAAAATACTTAACCCATTTAGAGCCGATGTCATTTTTATGTAAAACTATATATATTATTTATTTTTTTTTATTATTATTTTTTATTATTTTTTTTTAATTCTCTGTCACCCCAATATTTACTTTTTGGATTGGAGTTATTTCATTAAACTAGATTTAGATAGATGGTGAAGTATATTAAATAAATATATTAAATTCGGCATAGACGAATATAGCACTATTACTTTTTTCGCTTAAAACAATACACAAACAAGCACTTAACAGTCATCGTATTTTTGACTCCCTTAATTGTCTTAAAAGGAAATTAGAGCCCTCTTAACATTAAGTCTTTAGTATAAAAATTACATAAATGCATAAATTATACACATATAAAAATAAGAAAGTGTTGCTTGTAAAGATGGGAAAATATATTTCGGAAGAAGATTAGAAGAAACCGCAGTGGCAAAATGCTGCAAACAGTGGACTTCTTCAGAATTTGGATAAAATCATTTTTGAGAAACAGTAATTTGTGCATAATTCTCTTGCAGTTTAATGGCCAATAAAAGAAACAATGGAAGGAAGATTTAAGTAAAAATGAATCTTTATAGAAGGATGAACATACACTATAAAAATGTTCGCAAAAAATAGTCATAACATTTTGCAATTTTTTATTCGAAGCCCAAAAAATTATCCACTATTTTGGGTCCATTTATATAAATTTAAACATCATTGGCTTAGACCTGACCATCATTTTAAAACTAATTTTTCAAAGTTTGCATTCTAGATTATTATAAGATTTTAACATGCTTAGATATATAATAAGCCTTGGTTTATCTGTTAGTAGATAATGAAAATCATTATCAGCCTGTGAGTTTATTAAAAATTATTTTGAAAATCTTATACAAATAGATTTATTGCAAAGTCCTTGAAAATATATTAATGGCATACATCATTATTTTTGTTCGTTTTAAACAAATATAATTCCCATTTGTTTTCTTTTTATTAGGAAAAACAAAATTGCTGCACCCTTGAAATGTTTATTTTGTTGCACACAGCCAGCCATTTTATATCTATTGAATGCTTTATAACCATTATGCAGTTTTTCTTTCATTCTTTGTAAAAACAATCTGCTTAGAAGTTTTCAAATGTGTAAAATGATATTGTGAATAACTACAGGATGTCGAACATAAAAAAGAATTATAAATTAACTACAAAAACCTTTCATACTACAAATAAACTAAATACTTGTTAGAAATTTGGAATAAATAGAAGAGAATTGATGAGTGAACCTCACTGCGGGATATGAGGCCAAAAATAAGTATTAAAAGAAAAATAAACTACCTGCTTCATGCTAAACAAATAAAAACATTTGGTTAAATTTTCTAAGACTTTTAAAATGTTTGGTGCAAAAGAATAAATATTCTTCAATGGGAAGAAATTGAAAATATTCATTAGAGTTAGAGGAAAATGTGTATTAAACAAAAAGAGAATACAACAAAAAAGCATCAGCTTCTTAGAGAAATAAAAAATATCATCTTAGAATTTGAAAAACCTTTGATCTACACCAGTGTTATAATATAAGACAGATATTAATAATATTGAATGTTAAAAAAAATAAATAAATAAAATAAATTACTTTATTTCTGCCTTAAAATTTCTGGCGTTCCAATTATTTTTCTAACATTTGTAACTTTTTGCTTTAGCTATTTAACTAACTATTTTAACGTTACAATTTTAAAGCTTTTACACCGCTTACGTTTTTATTTTTTTTATTTCCAAGTCTATTATTAAATTATTTCCTAACACTATTGTAGAATATTATATTTTTGCCTTCAAGACGCCAACCAACTATTTTTGTGTAATCTCGTTAGGAAATAAATTCATCATATCTAATGTATTATCTGTTGACCCACTTTTATATTTAAATTTAATAGTCCAAAGAAAATTTAATATGCACATACAAAATGTCTCTAAGGTAATGTAGTTAAAGATATCTTATTTTTTCACCCAACTTACAAGGGAAATATTTTTTTTTTTAAATTACAATACATTTTTTAACGTTTTTTTTAAGTGTTCTTGAAAGTATGAATAAAGGTTTTATTTAGTAGTTGCCATAAAAAAGCATAAGAATAGGCACTTTGCAATGAATTGTTAGTTTTTATAGGTTATAGACACTTGCAAAGAAGAAAGAAGAAGAAAGAAACTAGAGCATAACTAAGTTTTAAACTAGAAGCTAAAATTCCTTAAATAAAATATAGTAAAACAGCAGCTAAAATGCAGCTAAGAAAACTCTAGAGGCTGTCTGGTGACCTGATATAAAAAAAGATCAATTTCAAGAAAACAATGAAATTTTATTTCCCCTGGAAATAAGAAAATCACGAATTTGTTTTTGTTAAAAAAAAATAAAAACTTAAAATTATATGTTTTTAAGTAGAATTTCTCTCCAAGATTTGTTTAGGGTAAATATTAATATGTATTATAATATACAACAAAAATATGTAAAATAATTTTAATGTGGAATTAAAATTAAAGAAAAAGTATTCACATCGAGCTTAAGTTATTACTTTTAAAGGAATTTTTAAATATAATTGACTTTTAATTTTTTTCATTACCATAAATTTTTATTTGAATAAACATTTGTTCTGTGCCAACTTTAAAGTTTATTACAAAATTGATTGAATTTACAAATGTTTTTGATACATTTTTCATTTTAGTTTGTGTTTACTATGAAACCTATTTTTTTTCATTTATAATTTTTTCCATTTGTAATTTAGTAATTGTAAGCGAATTGTTTTCTGTATTATTTATGCAAACTGGTTACAAAACCTTGTGCATAAACAATTAATTCTAAATCTTAAATCTTTTTTTTTTAAGATAAGTAGCACTTCAGGCAATAATAATTTAGTTATTTTAGTAACCGACAGGTGATTAAAGGAGAGAGATATACCCATTTTATTAGTAATGTTACTTCGCTGGTGAATATTCTATGAAGAAGTACCGACAAAGGGGCTGCGTGTTATAGTGTTAATTTTGAATATGTATTTATGCCATTAAACAGAAAACAACATTTGTATTTTTTATTACCGCAGGGGTTGAACCCTGGTCAATCAAATTTGTAGTCAACGAGCTTTACCGCCATGACCACAAGAGCTTCCGATTTTAAAATAACATTGATTGAAAGAGTACTAAAAAGTATGATATGAAATCCCTACGTAAATTGAAGGAAACTGGCTGTATCCATAATAAATATTTCTGATTTATAAAAGACAAAATAAGTTTGCTTAGTAAGACTCTTCTAAATCAAATATCTGTTAATACAAAACCTTGAAAATAATAAATTATTGTGATCTTGTGGACAATTTTTAACATTCATACAACAATTAACATATAATTTTAACTTATAATTTTTTGTTTAGTGTAGTCAGCAGATTTATATACACCAATTTTGAATTTGTCAAAAATGTTTAACAGTCTTCTAAGAAGTAAATGAATATTTCATGAAAATATTATAATAAGTACTTTCTTAAGGTGTACTTGTTTGATAAACTGTGTAAACCTATGCCCCAAATAATTTACATTAGGATTTTTTTTCTTATTTTTAATTGAAAGATTTTTTTGGTTTTAAAAACTTGAATCTGGCAACAGCAAGTACAGCTGCTAATACTATTCCACAGAAAAAAAGAAAACACTTATAAGCACTCAGATAGCCCAATTCTGCTAGTTGATAGGTAACATTGCTTACAACGATCATAAATAACTAACGCTTTTAGTTTCAGATGATAAGGCTGTCAATTCTAGGATTTTATTCAGAGAGTTTATTCAATAATGGTTGGTAGCCCTAGGAGTTATTGGATCAATTAAAACAAGAAAAAAGACGTAAATTAAATTTTAAAAGATTCCGAATAATAAATTTTCATATTGACATATTTGCAAATATAAGACTTTCTAGTTTTCTATACAAAATTTGGGTAAAATCCACTGATGAGCTATTTGAGCAGTAGTGAAATGGCCATATGGATATGCTTTCCCCGCAGTAATACATTTCATTTTTAGTTTAGTTTAAATTAATAAATATTTCATGAGAATATCACGAAATATTTATATTTCAAGGAATCAAGCACGAATAAAGTAAATTAAAAAAGACTTTCGAAAAAGAGGAAAGGAAGCACAATGTTGAGTGTCGTTTAAGACGTTTTAATTTTGGTACTGCAAAAGTCTGCTTCAACTTTGCTTCATAAATGAACGAATTCTTCTGATTTTCGCCCAGATAGAGAATAAATGATCCGACGAAAAATATCTAATTGCAATCAAGGAGACAATAAAATTTAAAACTGTTCAAAGAGGGTCAGAATAAAGAAAGTTAAATAAACCTTTAAAGTTGATTCATTAGTTATGTCTGTAAATAAATAATTAAACCCTGATTTGCAAATTCTTATGTCATTGTTAACGTCTTCAAACTAGAACTAATTCCAATTCTAGTCGTGAAATTTAGACATATTGGGGAAATTAGTTGAATTTCTGCTGGAAATATAAAAAAATATATTAAATTCAAACAATATTTGTATTAGTGTCAGATTAAGCTCATTGAATCTTTTTGTAGAAATGTAAGTAATACCACCTGAAATTGGTCAGAAAACTACGAGGATTCTTTTCTCATTTTGAAGACAACATATTCAGGATACTGTTGCAAGCATTACTAGATATCGATATAGTTGTACAACCACACTGAAAAAACTAACACATTGAAGATGAAGTGACAACGGTATTAATGAAGTTAAACTTAACGTATATTTCCTTCTTTCTACATGTTTATGGCTTTTCTTATCTATCTGTCTTAACTTCTGATTTTCAGACATTACTCTCTTTTTGTTTTGACTATTTTCTTCTAGTGAGAAATTCTCAATTTTTCAGTGATGTTGTTTAAATAACTACTTTTTTTTTGCACATTTACCCTCAGTGTTTATTTTAATTTTTTCACATTTTGACAAATAAAATAAAATATGTGGATCTTTAACAAACCAAATATAATTATTAAAATATTTGTTGCATTTTTTAAAATCGCCAAAAATTAGTTTAATATTTCCAAAAATCTTTCAGGATTTCTATTCTCAACCTGTTCTATTTTAAGATTTATCTAAGAAAATACAGCATTTAAAGGGATGTTTAACAATAAAAATATTAAAGAAAACTATAGAAATAAATGGTCCCCTGTGTAACATTAAAATGGTTGGATTCTAACTGCTTCAACCAGTGGAAGTCTTTATACTTTAACCCTTGCTTTATTACAAATACATAACCAAAAGGAAAATTGAACAAAAAATCAAGTGTAACATTTGTTTAAATTTGCTACTTTACTCTATATACTTGCCAGCGTAACACCTAATCTTTGCAGTTGGTGACAATCAAAAACCCTTATTTGTAGAATGCTCTGTTTTCAAGCTCAACCTTTGTTCAATGCCATTCACATTTTGATATTTTTTTTTAATTTGTCATATAATTTCAGTTTCTGTATGCATTTGTATTTCATGCGTGTTAACTGTGGCATGGGTGTTGCATGTATATAAAATGTCTCGTGGATTGTTTTATGTGCATTGAAGTTCAGACGTTGTTATATACTCGTGTTTTTTAAGATATTTATCTTTAAGTTCGTAATTGCTGTGATTCAGTGGAAGTTATGATCATATACATTTTAACTCATTTTATGTTTTTTTATAATACATAAAATTTTTAAAAACTGAACTACAATTAATGTGGCCACAAGGGATGAGGCTATGTATAGATTGCTAAAAATCTGATTAAAATGCTTGGTTTTATGGAAAATAAAAGATAAATTTAACAAATTATATTTTATAAAAATTTATAAGAAATTATTTTAAAATTATAATAAATAATTAGATGGACTAATTAATTCACGATTTCATTAGCATTGAATGATTTGAATTTCGCTAATGGTATTGCTTTTAAATGAAAATGCTTTACTGATAATTAGTTAAAAAACAAAATCATTACTCTTGACTATTGATTTAATGGTTTCAAAGCATTAATATTATTAACCAATGTATTCCTTATCGTTGTACACAAAATACATATTTCAAAGTATACTCTACTTACTTATTTTAAAATGACATTTTGGTTTTAAAAATTCGATGAAATATATGTGTATGTATGTATATGTTTTAAGTTTGTAAGGAAAAATCAGACACTATAGGAACATATTTTGGGTTTCGTGAAAGTAATAAGACATCATATATTACACATATTTCACTTAAAAATTATAACTTACTAAAATTTTTAAATATAGATCTATCTACAAGAGTGTTAAGGTTTATATATTTTATGTAAAGTTTTTCCCACTTTCTGCCATTAAAAATTTGTGTTTCATAAAAACAATTATTTTTAAGTTAATTGTAATAAGTAATAAAATGATTGTATAAAAATTTCCATTACTAAAAAAATTATAACTAAAATACTATCATTAACATTTTATCATTTTTTAAACAATGCCAATGAAATTTCCATGAAAATGGAAAAATCCTATAACATAATTTCTTTTACTAAATATAAAGGGAAGACATTGCTTCTACTAATAGCTCTATAAGCAGCTCAGTGTCCACTTCACTAGGTCCTAATATATCAATTTCGAATTAATTAAATTAATTAAAAATTTATAAAATTCTTCAATTCAATTAAATTAAAGATTTTCAATTTCAGATTGAATTTCAATTAAATTTTTAATTGATTAAATATTTTATTTAATTAGAAACATGTTTTCTTCTTTTGAAATTAAATATATAATGATTTCAATTAATTAATTAATTAGAAAATTTTGTACTTGTTTTTCAATTAAATATATAATTAAGTAAACTAAAAATCTAACTAAATTTAAATCAGAAAATAAATAAAACTATTTTGTGTGTTATCAGTTTGTGACACAAAATAACGTCGTTTCAAAAATTTCATTTTTCTATCTCTATATTGTTATCAGCGCTATAGAAAAGAGTAGAGGGCCATAACATCTAATTTTCATACGTCTAGCAGGAATGAATTAAAGTTATAAGGTGTTCATTGCCTAGCTTAATGTAAGCTAAAGAAAATTGACATCTAATGCAGGCTAGATCATTTTCATTAAATTTATAAAGTCATTATTTTACAGTACTGAGCAATGCAAGGGGTCTACAGGCCTCATTTTTGAAAACGTTTAGTCCAATGACGCTATACGCTTATTTTAATAAAAAAATTAATTTATAAAATCAGTAATTGACCACGACTTTAATGTGTTATATGAAGATCATGCTGCAATATAAATTTTATTATTTAAATAAAAATTTTTAAGCATATGCATGCATAAATTTGTTTGCTGTTTAATGCTACAATACTTTAGCACATTTATGATAGTATACGGCACACACCTGCATAGGTTTTTCATACAGGGTTTTTTATATGTGTTGCATTATTGTTTTGAAAAACTTTGAAATTTTTTACTGGGATACGAAAAATTTTAGACTGTGAATTGTGCATCTAACAAAAGCTTTTCCAAGCTATAAATTGTGCATCTAACAATTGCTTTTTCAAAAAAAGTATATAATATTTTTTGTATTGAGCTAATGAATGGCTAATTACCATAACAAATTTATTTATTTAAAAAAATATTTTTATTACTTTAGTTATGAGTGGAAATACAAGTTAAAGCATTTTGTGTCTTAATTGTTTAAATATGTACTTTAATATGAGAAAATAAAACAAACTTTCAAAATGAATTTTTAATACTTAAGCGATCATAAAATTTATGAGATGCTCTTTTAAAATCTATTGTTGGAAAGCATTTATGAGATGAAATAAAATTTATAATTAATAAAAAAATCACTTTTATTCTCGAAATCTATATTATGGCTATAACTCTTTTTATTAAATTTTTTTTTTTTTTTTTGTTTATCAGCATCAGCTCCAAATTTTAGTGTTAAATGAACGGCAATATATAAACCACACTATAGTGTTCGATTCGAGTGCCTTCAAATGTATTAAAATGAAAAAAGCACTTAAAATGCGTTAAGATTGAAGATAACCCAGCCAATACAATATACTAAGTATTGATATTGAGTCTTGAGAACAGACTTAATAGCAACGTAAATGCACTTGATGCAAATAAGCTCTAAAAGAGGCTGTAAAATACACACAAGGAAAGGCTTAAATTTCAACAACAAAAAATTAATATCAAACTGCAGTACTCTCTAACTACTACACACTAACAAATTTATGTTTAACGAAATAATGATAAAGAAGTTCACACAAAAAAAGAAAGAAAAAATTATACTGCAACAAATTTCTGGTAACGATATACCAAGCCATCCATTTACTGCTCTAAGTATTATAAAATTGGTAATTCAATGCCTTTTAACTCTTATCGTTTCGGGCTTTTTTTTTTGTGTAATTTTTGTGCTCTTTTACGTTTGATTCTTGAAATGTTAACAACAATATAAAGAAAATGGTTTTTAAAGAATGTGTGCATACTCGTATATGGCAAAGATACAAAATAAATCGAAAATAAAAACCTTTTCAACTTAAGTTAAACATCCAGAAAACAAGCAGCAATTGCTATATGCTACAGGTTGACATTTATTGAGATTTATAGTTTAACTATTTTACAAGATGTTTGAAATACACTAACAGCAATTACACATTTAAGCAGTGAAAAGCCAGAAAAAATGAAAATACATGCAAATTTGTGTGTAACAGAGTAAATAACGCAACAGAAAATTGACAAAAAAAAAATAGAATGCTAAAGATAGTGAAAAAAATATATAGATTTTTACATAATTTCAACCATGCAAAGTCACTACAACCTGTATTATGCATGATGATAGCCAGCGTTAGTAATTAGATTACGCTCAAAAAATGCGGTCATATTTCAATCATTAGTCTTTTCATTTTTTTAAGAAAATATTAACATCGGGTATTTTATCAAGGAAATAATAATTTTGTATTTAAGAAGAAGAAAAAATAAAAATAACTTTTGCATTAACTGAACTATTTTAATAAAATTTAAGAGTGCCGAATTCCTCTTAAAATAGTTTAAATTCGCCGATATGAACATGATTAAATTTTATTGCAGTAAATTAAACATTTCCGTTATTTTAGTTTGAAATATATTTAAACTTGAGGTACCTTTACTTCATTTAACTTTAGAACGCTAGATCATATAACAAATCTTGCATCACTCTTTAACATTTATTGGCCAAAAGAATTACTACTTCACATTCCATTAATGCTGGCAAGCACTAACAACTGAAATTATAAGGTTGTCAAAGACTGCTTAATTGTTTGAACAGCTGTGTGAGTTAAAAGAACATATTAAAAGTCACCAACACAGAGAAATGCAGGCAAAACTGAAGACCGACTTTTGTAGCCAGAATCGTATTGTGGTCTTGGTAATAATATTTGATTGTGGCGAACGTATTATAGTTATAGTTTTAACAATACTTTGTCAAAATAAATAAGTTTTTATTAACATTTAATTTATTAATATAGTTTTTTATATGACCTTTTTAATTTATTTGATATGTTCAAATAAATATTTCTTTGTCCTGATGATGCTACACAAGGGAGTAGCGAAATATTGAAAAAATAAAAAATAAAAATTAAAAGACCTTGTGCTTCGATAATAAATTAAAAATTTAACATTTGATTATTAAATGGTTAGAACCTACAAAAATGCAACATGTTTGGTTTAAACTAATCGTCACACATTTTTTATTTCTAGCCATAACGAAATATTTATGTTTCTTACATAATAATATGATGTTTGCAACCAAAATATATTATTTAAAAACGTAGTCATTATTTTTGTTCTCATTGTTCTTAGAATAAGTTAATAAATTATGTTGCATTATAAAAAAAAAGTTCTCGTTTTCGGCTACTTATTTTTTGATCTGTTTTTTAAAAAATAGCAAAAATTTATGTTGTTAGATGGGTAAGGTCTTCTATATGAACCCAGGCATCCAAACGAATTACAGCCTAGTATAAGAACCTAAATGTTTTAAAAACAACTGAAAAAGATTCATTTCGAATTAATTACTTAAACTACTCTAGGGATGCAATTGACCATCGGTCAAAATAGCATATTTTTATCTTAAGAAGACTTCGTAGATTAAAATGCCGAAAAATTATCCTCCCTAATAAACCAGCAATAAGAAATCTGTCTTCAATCCAATGCTTGATAATAATTAATAGAACTGTTTTGTTTTTTCAATGTAGTATAAGTTCATTTTTATAGTGCGTTTCCATTGACTTGAAATCAACTGGTTTTGAGAAAAACGCTCCGAAGTGTTTCCATTGAGCTGAAGTGTTTTGTAAATTCGTATTTGTGACGTAACACTGACACTTTTTGCGTAACTGAAAAAAATTATGTTATTTTTTTGTAAAAAATCGTTTTTATTGTTAAATAAATTTTTGCTTTTACATATTTTATGCTTATATTTTCTTAAACACTTTGTAACAAAAAACAATATTACTTTAAAAAATTTGTAAGTAATTGTCATTTTGTTCGATAAAAACATCCAATATAAATAGATAGAACGGAGTTGAACTTAAATATCCTAGACATCACACAGTGTTGTAAAGGCAAAATAAGTTCTAAAAAATATACTTTCGACATGCTTTGAAGGAAATCAAGTGATTTAAAAGGTTTTGGTAGCATGAAAAATGTATGGAAAATCAAGTTGCAAAGCACTTGATTTGAGCAAATCAAGTGTTTTGGAGAAAATCACGTCAATAGAAACGCACTATTATATATATTGTGACATTAAAGAGTTTGCGTTTGAATCAATTTAATAATATTGGCCAACTTTATTCAGCTCGAGTGATGTTTTTTACACTGCACGCCTTTTAAATTTTATTATGAAAAAAATCCGATTTTTTGGCTTCACATGAACTTATACCACATTCAAAAACAACATTTTTTTTTAAAGAAATTAAATTAGGAGCAAACTTAAGTTTATATTCTTATAGACATATCTTTATTAAATAAATATTTATATGAAAAGTAACGGTTAAAATAAAGACATTTATTTAAACGAATAACCAAATTTATTAAGAATTTTTTTTAAGTTATATAAAAAATAAAAATTAAAATTACTTCGTTGAGATCTTTTAATAAGAAAAAGATATTTTATATTTATTTAGGCATTATAATAGTCTTGGGCGTGTATAATGGTTTCTTTTCTTTAATGCTGTTTCCCTTATTGCAAAATATCTGTCGGTTGGAGAAATTAATGGATATGGTTTTATTTGAACTTATTAGGAGTGAACTTAGTCCACTTTCAAATGAAATATTATATTTTTGCGATAGCACTGTACAGTAAAACTGTTTTTGTTTATTTTATGTTAAGAAAAAACTCTATTGCAATTGTGATTATAACTATGGCCAGAAGGAGTGTATTGCTCATGAAAATTATCATTAACTTAGTTTTTGAAAAAATGATCTTATACTACTATAAAAAACCAGCTCAAATATGTCGGCTAAATAACTGGTCATTATATTTTTAACTATTATTTCAATTCGAGTGTATTATGTAGTGTTTCGCAAGTTGTGCTCTATGAGGCTAGGTGTGTGTGTGTGTGTGTCTTGACTTTAATAACATTTTCTACATGTTTTTATATTTAGAGTTCTTTTTCTCCTTTTTTATTATTCTCGTGTCAACATATTTGCTACTTTTGGTGCCAGTTTTTCTCATTTTCTATTATTCTGTTAATTTCATTATTTTCCTGTTTGTAGAACAAACATACAGGTGCTTTTAAGCTAACAAGAGTGTAAAAATAATACTGGTCTCCTTAAAAGGTTTTGGCTATTAAACAACAAACTACAGATCCTATTTCCGATGCATGCATTCAGTGTATAGAAGAAGTTAATAATAGTAAACTGTGTTTTATTTTTATATCTATAGATATCGCAACATTTAAACTTAATTCCTAAAGCTTGATATTAGATGTCAAGTAAAGATAATTAAAACACTTAAACGTATTAAAATACGTACGAGTATTTACTTTAGATTATTTATTTGGAATAACAAAAATAAATTTTCAACAATTAACAAGAAGGTAAATTGTGTTTTATCCGAAAGATGCAAAATTTTGCAATCTACTAAAATGTCTCATATTAAATTGCGTGGCCATTTATAACAGCTGCTAAGGGAAACATAGAAAATGTGTACGAGTAACAAATTAAAAATTGTTAGTAAATTTATTTTTGACATTCTAAGGTTTATGGCCTGTACACAAAAAAATATTGAATCTTTTTTTTAAGTTGCTGCACTTTAATATCAAGCGTAGGTTTAAAATATGCTTTAAAAATGTGAAATCTTGTAAAAATGCAACATGCTTTTCTCGAATTAAGGTTATAAATATTTTTGCTATTTTTTTTAAA
The DNA here is from genome assembly GCA_916610165.2 of Gymnosoma rotundatum. NCBI lineage: Eukaryota > Metazoa > Arthropoda > Insecta > Diptera > Tachinidae > Gymnosoma > Gymnosoma rotundatum. The sequence continues at coordinate 118,108,994 of OU744337.1, read as the reverse complement.
TTCTTTTTCTTATTAAGGTGTAATAATTTGTTATAGAGAATGTGTTTTTGTTAAGGCTTTTTCTGTTGAAAAATTTGCATGTCATCAAGACAAAAAATAAATAAAAAAAAAAAAACAAAGAAAATAGAAACATGTTTAAAATGCCTGTTTCTTCAAAAGTTTTTCTGAAGAAAAAATCCGTTCATAAACATGCGTAGGCTTTAATAACATGACAAACGACAAATTTCCTGATTTTTTTTTCCGTAAGCTACGGCAAGAAACAAAAAAGAAATAAAATAAATTAAGGCTGGATAAGAAAAGCATATTTAAGCTAACAGGAAATTTTAAGTATTTGTGGATGGAGAAAATAAAAACTAACAATTTCTTGAAAAAGATTATGTAAAAATTGAAGTTTTTATGCATCTATCAATTGAATATTTTCACAAAAGCCTGCATAATTTTTTAGCATCAGGGCTGTGTACTGGCAAACAATTAAGCTGAATTAAATTCATTATTTGAAATATTTTCCAACGTTACATCCTTCACATAAGAATATCGTGGATAAAAACTGAAGACTTCTTAAAGTGATCCATTAAAAAGTAACAGTAGAGCTGAGCTGGCTTATAAGTACAGTTTATTCAGATATCAAAACATTTTAAAAAATCGGACAGCGTTTAGGCGCCTAATTTACAGCTTTAAGGTGTAGCTCATGCTCCCATAATAAAGCAGATCATTGCCATATTAACGCATTACGAAATTTGTTGTATTTTTCCGTGTTTAATCTCAACTCTAGTCCAGTATTTTTATTTTTGGCGGTAGAGATAAACGATGTAATACGTCAAAACTTTAAAATTTCATATTAGAGCAACAAGTGAGAAAAAAGATATTCCATTCCGTTGCAATAATTACGACGATAATGAAGGCAATTGGAAAAACAGCCAAAGAGAAATTATAAATAATTTTTTTTTTTGATATGTATCAGTCATAAATATTCCTAAACAAATGAAACTTTTTTCTATTTCAAAATTTTCATGATTGATACTATTATTTTAAATATAATAAAACATAAAAAATAACAAATATTGCAAAATCTACAGATTCCCTTTTTTGCCGTTTTTTCGTTACTTCTATTGGTTTCTTCTTTAATTAATTTAGGTTTGGAAAATATTCACATCTAAATATCTCCAAATAAAAAAAATTTTCTATAAGATATCCCCTAATTCTAATTTTTAAATTTTTATGAGAGGAGAGGTAAAAGAATTATAAAAAATTTAAGGCAAAGAAAAGTTTAACTGCCTCTAGAAATTTATCAAGCAAGGTCACTATAAAATTTGTTACGCCTGCATAAAATTCAAATAAAATTACAGAAACGAAAACTCCCTTGAAGTTAACTTTAATTGTAACAGAGAATAAAATATAAATTTTAACGCTCCACAACAAAGACCAAATCAACTATTTAGGAAAATGATGTTGGTTTTCCATGCACAACATAATACACATTTCGTTACAAAAAGTATAGATACACAAAAAAATTACAATGAAACATATGTTTCTTTTAAAAGATAAAAAACATGGAATACGCACAAACAAAAAACAAAACCATGTACAAATTTACAGCCCTCGTAAATTTTGTAAAGAGGATGAGAAAAAAAGTTTTTTTTTTGCTATTGTCTTAAGTTTGCTTAAATAACAAAAGAACAATAATATGTACTGTTTTTATCTGGTCAGAAATAAAAGGTTTTGTTATATTTTGCTTTAGCAACTATAGAAAGCAGAATGGAAAAAAATAAATATACTTTAAGAGAAGTAAAAATAATATAAATTTCAAATGAGTTTAGCAAACGGTCAGAAGCAACAAAAGCCACGGAAATGTCAAAAAGAAAAGTAGTAAAAGGTTACAAAACTGTAAAAAATTTAACACAAGACATTAATTCGATATTGTTTGGCCTTAAACTAATAAATTAAGGATTTAATTTTCTGACCGATGGTTAGTAGAAAGCAAGAAAAAGCTTTGGTTCATGAGTGGACTTCATCTAACGAAAATAATAGTGATTGGTTCCAATTAACTGTCGTATTTTTATTTAAAAAATTAGTTCCTTAGAAACATTATTTTTACAATGTACAAAACCTAAAGTGGATAGAAGCGAAGCATGCTAATGACGGATGTAGCGTTACAGCAGCATGCATAACATTCTGCTGGTATCCAATTGTTCCTGCTTTCTTTAGAAAATGTCCGTAAGAATTTGCATTTAGTTTTTCTTTCTTAAAAATTTAGAAATCAAAATAATCAAGAACTTAAGCCGTATTAAAAATTTTTCACTTGGTTAAAACTTTCAAACAGTTCAAACAGTAAATTTGAAAATTTTGAAATAATTTTCATAAAAAAAATTAACTTAATATAGACCCGACGAAAGTATTGTATATAAAAAATATTATTAAAAATAAGATAAAATCTATACAAGGTCATAAGACTTAAACAAATTAATTATACACCACAACCAAATTTTCTTTTTAAAATACCAACGTAGAAGAACAATATTAAACAGGAATTTTAAAAGAAAATCATCCTAAATATTTTACACAAATCTTTTGCTACCTACAAACGAGTTCATTAGTTACTACATAGTTTCACTATTTATAAGAAATTCTTAATGCTTAATGCACCTACACACATGAACAGATTTCGTTACACAAACAAATTTAAAAAAAGTATTGCTTTGTTTGGATGAAATTTTGGTGGCAACAATTTTTTAAAAGCCAGGATAATCTTTTCAACCATAACAATTTAAATACATTTTTTCCACATACATACATACATATGTACTTACATACATTTATATACAAGTAAACAATTTATGTTGAAAAAAAATTGAAGGACATCTTTATGCCCTTTTACATTAACTCACACATGAAAACATAGTTTACAGCTGCTCTTACACATTTACAAAATAAAAAGAGTACAAAACAAAATTACGAAATACATTAATACAATACAATGTCTTTTCTTCCTTTTTTATTTTTTGTTTAATTTTCTCTTTGAACCAAAAAAAAAAATTGTTTACAATATGCTTGAGGGGGGTAGGTGTAGACTTTTGTACTCATATTCTTGAAAATGATCTTGAAATTGTGGCATGTTTAAGATGATGATTTTTTTTTGCCTTCATTGTGAAAACTGTAAAACTGTGTATGTACATGCAATTTAAAAGGATATTTAAAACAATTGTCTTTTCAAGCAACATAATAAAAAATCAAATTTTATGATGTTGCCATTTAGAGTTTTGTTCATTAAATTACTTTTTTTAAAGCAGCTGCTGTAATTCTTATAGATTCATCTCACAGTATCTTTTATAGACTAATTATGTATTGAAATAAATGTAACCTCTGGGCTTAGCATAATAATACGACCTCGTCTAAAAAATCATTAAAAGATTTGTTATTTCAAAAAAATAAGCAATTTGGCTAAAAATTTAAATGGAAAATTTTTTAAGAAAGTTTATAAAATCATGCGGGCTTATGGGAGTTAAAATGTTGCCAAAAAAAATTTGATTATTAATTAAAATTTCTTAAGGCATTAAAGTTGATATCAAATTTGACTTTAATTGAATTTCTTAGTTTAACCAAATAGTTGTTGACAAGAGAGGAGCCACAGATATATAATTCATTTAAGAAATTTGTTATACAGGGTGTCCGCTGGGAAGGTATGCTACTTTATTTTGCTGAAATTGTGGTAAACATTAGTCCTGACAGTTCATATTTTACAGTTGTGAAAGAGACGCGTGGCAAATTTATGTTGGAAAAATATTCGATAAAACAAAGTGTTTTAATCGTTAAAACACTTTATCAAAATCAATTATCGATTACTGTGACGGTGAGAAAGATATGTCAAATTTTTTGGAGAAACAACGTGTCAATAAAACGGACTGTTTATCGTGTAGTAAATGATTTTGAAGAGAGAGGGTCTTAAGATAATAGGCCCAAGCATTGCACACAAAGTACTGAAAAATCGGATTAAAACTTTACTACTGTTCAAGAAAATGTTCAAAACAATCCAGCAACCTCAATTCGACGCCGTGCTCAAGAGCTTGGTTTTAGAAGATCAACTTTGACCACAATTTCGCACAAGGATTTGCATTTGTTTTCATTTAAGATTTTGTTCCACAAGATCATTTACGCCGCCGTACCTATGCAGATAGGATGTTACAGCTCGCCCATGATAACACCAATTTTCCTGAATAGATCATAATGAGTAACGAGCCACATTTATATTTGGATGGATATATAAATAAGCAGAATAGTTGGTTCTAGGCAGTGTAAAACCCTTAAATTATTCATTATTGACCTTTGCATCCATTAAAAGTGACTGTTCATGCCAAGATGCATGAACAAGGCTGGCCTTTACATATTACAATTTCCCTTTTTTTTTAGCATCCTATACCTAAGCTAAATGCTTATGTATACGTCAAATGAATAATAAAAGAAAAGTGTAAAAACTGTTAAATATGCTGTTTCCGTTGAGAAAAATTTTTTTTTTCAACTCCTTCTCACGCCTAACAACAATACCAAGAGGTAATCAGTCGCACAATAAAAATTATCTTTCGATTAAATTCTAATCCTGTATTTTTTTAATATCCTTTTCTTTGCCTATGCGCTTTTTCATTTTACGTATCGATATAAAAATAAAATTTATATCGTTTTAAAATTGTTCCCGATGTTAATATTTCATTAAATAAACTGATTCCCTAAGAGCGAGACATCATCTTAACAGTGACAGACTGGTGTGCTGTTTGGTCAAGAGGAATCATTGGACCTTACATCTTTGAAAATTAAAACTGCTTAGCGGTAAATATGAATGGAGACCGATATCGTGATATGATTGAAAACTTTTTAACGTCACAACTGCATGCTTTGGGCTTGATAAGCATGTGATATCAATAAGACTGTGCTACATTGCATATAGCTTATTTGACTGCTCCGGACTTGTTTTTGTAGTGATATCCGAAAAGCAAGTTTTATGCAAACAAACCAGAAACGTTTAAACAACGCCAACAAAATATTTGTTATAAAATTTATAAAATACCGCGTGAAATGTGTGAGAATAAAATAATGAATGTGCTCAAGAAGGCTCTATTTGTGAGGCTAACAGAGGAGGACATTTATTGATATTTTATTCCAGACATAATTGCCGACATTAAATAAAACATTTATCAGTATAAGATCCATTCTATTTCATTTAAAACTATAAACAAACAAAGTAGTATAATTTCCCGGCGTATACCCTGCATAATTAATAAACTCAATGAGTTTTTTGTTACAAAAAACTAATAGCAGACTTCTATTTTAAAGAATTTAAAAATGCTTGACTCTGCCAGCAAACCTTTTCTATTACCCAGATACAACCAGCTTAAATAATTCAAACTGTCTAAAAAAATTTAATAAAAAAGTAACAAATTCAAGTCATGTTTACCAAAATGATTCAGAAATAAATAGATATCTTAAAAACTAGAAAATTTTATACAAAGTGATTATAAAGGGGATATCAGGTCTTACGAGAATAAACTACAAATTACATCGATTTGACAACGGCAACAAAAAATGTTTTTTTTTTCTTTGTTATAGCAATGTTATATTAAATTTGTACAGTTTTTATTTAAATAATCAATATGTTGTTCATGTTGTTTTATTTGAATAGTTTCTTTTAGTTTTCCTTTTAAAGTATTAGAAAGAAGGGAAAATAAATTAATAAAAACACACATTCAAAAGGAAATAAAAAAAATCACAATAAAATTTTTGTTTGAGATTTCGTTGAATCATGCTGTTTTCAAATATTAGATGTAGTGAGACGCATATAAAGTGTTTACACACTTGTCGCTCAGTAAAATGTTAAAACATAAATGCTTTTTTTTATATGCTTCTAGTGTGTGTTGCATGTTCATTATTCAACATTTTTTTTTGATGAGTTTAACAGAATCTTCACAGTGACTGACTTGATTACTAATTGTTAAAACATGATTTGCTTTAAATTTTTAATAGATGGTAATTTGTAAAACTGAATAAGACTGAATTTTAAATTAGAAAAAAAAACAACTTAATTAAATAAGTGAAGTTGAAACCAAAATGAAAAAAAATTGATATTAAAAGATGGAAGAAGAGAGAGAGAGAGAGAGAGAGCGAGAAAGAAAGATACTTATAATTTTTAATGGATGCAACGTATTTTTTTTTTTTTTTTTGGTTTTAATATCAATTTTTTGTGTTCTTCAAGTGATTTGAATTTTAAATTTTATATTTGATAAATAATTTTTTGTCAAGCTATATAAAATGTAAAGTCCTAAACTACTCAGCTGGATATTTCCTCAAGACGTCTTATATGTCGTTTTGGTCAATGATGGTTTAAGCTCTGATTTCCACTTAAAGAACTTTATAACGCCTTTCTTGTTTTTTATATTTTTGTAAAATAGTACTGCAACTAGTGATTACATGCAAAGAAAAATAACATGGTTCAGGAAACCATAATCTGAGAGCAACATATTATCATTGAATTATTTGGTATTATAATTTTTTAAAATAAGTTAGTTAAATTGATATTGTTTACAACGCACCCAATCTACAGCAGATAGATGAAAAAAATGCTGATGACGGATGTAGTGATCCAAAAAATGCTGCATTCTTCTAGTGTCTCATTTTTCCTCTTTTCTTTACAAAATTAATATAAACAGTTTGTAATTTTTCTTTTTTAAAAATTTTAAAAATTAGAATATCCATGAACTGAAGCCAAATTGAAATTGGTATTAATTTTTATATTTCGTAATTGGTAATTGTTTAATGATTAAAAATATTGCGTTTCCTTGATTTCATATTAGTCTCTTTAATAACATCTTAATACACATTATTTACCAGAGATTACGATGCTTAACGGACAGCCCTTTTTTTACTACTCCTTTTGGTATCATAAACCGTCATGCCAAGGCAGCATAATAACATTTATAACTCATTTATATTACGGGCTTCTCGTCTTGAAATACTACTTTGTTTATTCGTATTTATACTAAATACCATGTTCGCAACTGCAAAAAGCAACTTAAAAAGTCGGTGGTACAAAAACAAAAAAAAAAACCTGTTGTTTGCCATTTTAATGAATTGTCATTTTAGGAGTTTAAAGGTTTGCATTTATTTAATTTAATTTTTATAAATGCGATAAAAAACAAGAAACACCTTTTTAATATTTACAAAGAGCAAGCAAAATGCCGCTTAAGAAATATGATTTCTTAAGTAAGTGGCAGCGGAGCAGGCAGTCTTCTCTTGCAATATAAACATTTGCAAGAAGGCAGACAAGATGTGAAAATAACTTTTAAACAAAACATTTTTATGATTCCCTGCTTTTGTACACACACAAAAAGAAGTATGTTTTGCTTTAATGAAGAATTCAATATACAGCCATCATTAGCATCAAAAAGTATAAAAACATTGTCAACATATTTATTATCTGCTGCAGACCTAAACTTATGCTATGACATTTCTCTTTGTTGCTCCATCATTAAAACAAAAATTATGATGATGATGGAGGCATTGTTTGTTAATGATTTTCAATGCATCATATTTATGTTTTATTGCTTCTTTTTTTTACTTTGGTTTTTCCTATGTTAAACAAACATTTTGTTTTTATGGTGATTTTTGGTTTTGTATAATTTTATGTTTTTTCTCGCATAAAATAAATGTTCCATCTCTATCTGAAACCTTTCCACAGACATTTTATTTTATAACATGTATTTGAAGTTTTTTATGATTTTTATTGTTTAAACGGAATGTACGCTGTTTATATATTCTTTTTAAATTTTTGTTTTTTTTTTTTTTTTTGTTGGAAAAATTGACGGTTTCTAGTTTGCAAAATGTTGACTTCAGGAATTAAAAACAAAAAATCTGCTTTTTTTAGCCTTTAAAAGTAAATTAATTAAGGTTTAAGTTATTTTCCAACCCTTTTTTGACTCCATATTCAAAAACTTATGTTTACTAAATTTTTGAATATGGAAGGCAAATTTTAATTACAATTAGATGGCAAAAAAAATATTATCATCATTATTTGAACTATTTCTTATTATTATATTTTTTATATTATTAATTTGTCCTCTTCTTAAGAAGAAAGAAAACTTATTAAAAAAAGAAAGTACTAGGGCGAATTTACCTATTTTCTTCATAAGTGTCAAGGAAAAGGAAGGAGGTATATCAATAATGTATATTTTCGGTACCTGCTTGATTGAAATTACATTAGAAAAAAAATTTAAACAAAATGGTGTACAAAATAATTACAACTTTTAAAGTAAAATCTTATTAAATGAAGTATTCTTTAATAGTTATTTAAAACGACAAACCAGTTTAAATTAGTTAGAGATACGCTCCTTATTTTACCAAGCATTGTACATATTGTTACGAATAATAAAATCTGGCAACCCCTGTTGTTGTTTCCGCATGAGCGTGGTGAATAAGTTAATTCAACTAATGGAGTGTGTATAGAATAATACCACAATTAGCCAACGAAAACTGAGCAAACTCAATGGTTGCGTTGGTAGAGGTGAGTGCTGTAAAACAGAAGATCGTGGGTTCGATACCGCCTTCGGACATGCGTACAACGAAAAATAATAGTTGTGTAAGACAATTTAGGAAGGGAAAAAGACAATTATTGTGTAAAGCCGTGTCAGATAATTTAGTGGAGACGTCTAATTAAATATTTAAGTAAAAGATAATTGTCAAAAAGCCCTCTATAATAAAAAGTAAAAATTGTAGCTGTTAGCGCAGGGAGGTGTAACAGCACAACAACAGTGTATGTCAGACGTGTGTTGTGGCTATTTGATTAAAGGGGATAACTGGCTTGGAAAGGATGAAAGGAGTAGTGGAGATTTATGTGGATGGTTAAGGTTACTAAACAAGGAATCGAGTAGTTTACGTCTCGCCGGAGTAACACAGTAGTGTAGCGTGGATGGCTGCGTTTGGATTTTTCTCTATTTTCAAAAAGATCCTATCGACAATGATTTACCTTTTTTTGAAAGAGTAATTTTTAAAAACCATTATTCTTGAAAATATCTACCTTTTCATAAATGGTCTCTTTAAAAACCCTTGAAATTATTTGCGGCTTAAGACAACCAAGCAAAGAGATGCAACAATAGATAAAACTTGTTATATTCTGCTAGTGACCTAATTTTATTTTTTATTTATTTATTTATTTTTTTTCTAAGAGAAGTAGCACTTCAGACAATAATATGTATTTTGTTTATAACCGAGCTACATTTTTAGGAAAGGGATAGATGAGTGATAAGATAAAGGTGGTGAAGGGAGATAGATAAAGCCATTTTATTAGTTATTTTACTTCGCCGGCAAATATGCTATGAAAAAGTACCGACGAAGGAAACTGCATGTTGTAATGCTAACTCTAGATTTGTATTAATACCATTAAACAGAAAAAAAAACATTTTTCTGGCCAACCAGATTTGTAGTCAACGTGCTTACTACCTTGACTATAGCAGCCTCTTCTAAGGATAATCTTTTTCAGAAATTTACTTTTAATTACAAATTAATCCTGCATTAAAAAAAACTTATTGGATTAAAAGTTAAAAAAAGATCCTTTTACTTATTAACATAATTTTCTTTAAGGTTGTAGAAAACAATTTTTTTTCCTACCTGTTTAAGTGTATTTTATAAACAAGGTATTTTTATCAGCATTTTAGCTAGACCGTTTTAAGAAAAAATAAATATAATTTTGAACAGTTTTTTATTAAGAAATAACTTTAAAAAAAAGTTTTTAATAATAATTTAGAAAGTTTTACCCCCAAAAACGTTTTGTTGAGGTCTTATTTAAGATTAATTCACAAAAAAATGTTTTCATACAATAAAGAAAAAACAACCTCATTTTTTAAAGGTGGATATAAAAAAACTTAAAGTCAAAATTTGTTAAACTTTTCAATTTCATCCTTATTATGGGACGATTAATTATCAATCGATAATTAACTGATATTATTTTTGGTAACTTTTTTAATTAGTTCAATTTCGATATTCTTCTTGCGTTTAAAATAATAGTTTATATAGTTTTTATTTTAATTTTCTGTTCTGTTCTTAACTTTTTCTAAGTTACTAAAATCATTTCTTTAGAAAATACTTAATTTTTTTTTAACCCAACAGATAGTTATTCCTTCTTAAAACGTATCTCTTGCACTAATTGAGCTTACTTTAATGTTTAAAGGAAAAAAAAAAAAACAAGTCTTTGAATCATTATAAATTATTAACAATCTAAAAAATCTACATCACTTTCGTAAATTTATTATCATAAAAAAGAAAAACGTATTAATTTTACTTAACACAAAACAAAAAAAAAAAATTAATTATTATTGACAGCTCTCAGTGTGATATCACGTTTATCAAAGAAAGTTCAACAAACCAAAGAAATCAGTTAAAACAAAAGAGTAAAATTTTTCATCGGTGTGGAAAAATAAAAAATTTCTGTCAGTCGTCAACACCTTGTCAGCCTAATAATGTTGCTGTTCACATACATTAAGTTTCAAAATATTTTTATGCTTTACTCAAAAACCTTATGTGCTCAAATTTATGTAAGTGATTTTATTTCTTTTTAGACTTCATTCTGCATACTTTTTTTAAAGTTTTTAGGCGTTTATAATTTTGACAGAATTCTGGTAAATTTTTATCAATTTTTCGATGGAAAAATATTAAATATTCATGACTGCAACTTCCTTTCAAAAAGATTATGTCAAAAAGTTGAAAAAACCTTAAAAAAATGTTTGTAAACTTGTTAGCGTTTGCTTTTAATATACATACATTTACACTACTAAACTGTTCTACGAATAGCTCTTACCATCTTCATTTCTTATTCAAAAAGGTAATGCTGTGTCTCAAACAAAAATAGTACATTTTCTGATTCAGAAAACTCATTTTATTTTAGTTTCCTATAATAAAAAAATTGGAAACCAATTAGCAATTTTTAATAAAAAAAAGCCTAAAATTACTTACCGATCAAGATTATTTATTAGATTATTTTCCATCAGTGTTTTTGATTACAATATGTTAATAAAATTTTGCACATTTAAGCTGCCTATCAATCCTGAAGATATTTTTTTATAATTCGCTTACTTTATTCAAACAACTCCACACAAAAATTTTCATTTTTTTTTCAAATTATGCATGTAATGTCTTGTATCGTCTTGCATCAATAGCATCATTAAAGCCACATGTTCAAGCCATTGTATTAAGGCTCTATGCCAAAAACATATTATGCAAAATAGCTCATTAGTGTAACAATTTATCTCATCTTTTTTTTTTAGCAAAAAACAACAATGACAAAATTTTTTTTATAAAAAACCGCAAAAAAAATTTTTCTTTTAAAAAAAGGGGTGCTTCAAAATTAAGTAAAGATATTATTTTCCTCGCACATATATACCTAGAATTTTGTATAGACAAGACTATCGAGAATGAGGAATGGATGAGTTTTCTGTGGCTATTTTACGTAGATGTGAGTGGATTTTATAATTGAAGGGAAAGTACCGGACTGTAGATTTTACGTTAATAAAATTTAAGCTTGACGAGTTCTCGATTATATAATTTAAAGTTCGTGATAGCCTGAATTTTTTATGCAGTGTGCAGTTAGCTTCTTGAAAGCAAGGATACCCGTTGAAAGTTGGTTTAGATCTTTAACTTGAAACAGCTTGTTAAAAAGATCCCCAATGGTTTTAAATACATGTCTTAGAGTATAAATAGGTTGTATTGCGGATGCGGTTGTTTTTTTTTATATAAAGTTTTGACAATAAAAAACGTTCAACAAATCCGCATGAAATTAGAATCTATTTTAATTTGACTGCGTTTTCTCTCAAGCTCTCAATTTTGATTTTTTCTCTTTCAGCATGTTGCCACAGTTTTATTGTTTTTCTAACAAAAAATAGTATTTGTTAGTATTTTTTGTGAATGACTACGAAAAAAGAGGAGAAAGAAAATGTAAAAAGTCATTGAAAATCAAAAATAATTATAAAATTTTTCAATTTATTGCTTACATACATTGTATAAAATTTTTTAAATAACATAAACAAAATCCGCATCCGTCAGCGCACCTCATTTTATTTGTTTTTTTTCTGACATGCGGAATTTGTCGCCGCAACCGTAAGGTTGTATTTCTACTCTTAGTCGTTTGCTGTCATTGAAACATTAGAATACATCATCAGTAAATAAATTGATTTGTACTTAAATTGTTTTATGGGATAGTTTGTATGAAAAACCGGCTTTTATGCATGAATCAAGAAGATGACGCAGGTCCGTTATTTTACTGTCTAGCGTTCTTACTTTTGTATGACGTATAAATAGAATATTTGTATGGAAAGTGTAACAGAATTAAAATAAGAGAGCCAAAACTCTCTTATATTTTTACAACAAACACTACTTATAATTCTATTCTGACGTAGATGCGCAGTAGAAAAATTTTTTGAACGGCTGAATGCGCAATCTTGTTTTCTTGATTCATAGCTTTTTTGAATTAAATTTTTATACTTCTATTTAGATAGCAAGAAATCTATTATCATGTTGCGATATCAAACAGAAATAACAATACTTGCGAGAAATCCATTTCATACAACAACATTTTCCTGCAGACTCTCTTAACTCAACTTAACCCAACTCTCTTTATTTCCTTGACTCTGGTAATGAAATAAACAATTCTCGTTTAAGACACCGAATTCATATCGTTGCAGCTGTTAATCACAACCAAGTTAATCAGCCTACCTGTTTATTTTGATCCTATTTTGTTCATATTTTAGTCACAAATAACAGCAATTTTTAAATGTTGCGTGAATTTTGGGTTATCCTATACAAGCGGTTGCTTTGCTAAAGATATAATACCCAAAAAAAAGAAACAAAAAAAAACATTAAAAAATATTTCCAAAATCAATCGTGCGTATCGAAGAGTGTATTTATTTATACAAATGAGTATGGATTTGCCGATACATAAATGTAAAACAAGAGAAAGAAGAGAAAAATAGTTTAAAAGTTGATAAGCGACGCGCGTATATTATACAATATTTGGTAGCTGATGTTGCAAAAGCCTTATTATGCAGACACAATGACAATGTAACAAAAAAAGCGTACATGTAGATATTTATACAAGGAAGCCTAAACACCAGCAGGTAAGGCTAAAAGCTTTAACTTTGGCTTGCTAAAACAAATATAAGTTACTACAACAAAAAAGGAGGTAACAAGAAACGAAACTGTTAAAAATAATGCGATCGATTTCACAGGGAATCTTGAAAAGAATAATCTGCATAATGTTGCATACAACATACAACATGAATTATGCATAAAATATAACCATCAAAAACACCTGAATTTTTTTTTATATTTCTTTTTTTTTTTTTTGCTTAAACATAAAAAGATCTAAAGGATAAGAAAAACTAAACGTTCATACTACGGCATAAAAACACTGAAGCAATTGGTAGTGCTTAGTAATGATTTACTGTTAAGACTTTTAATGCAATTAGTAAAATTTTAAAGCTTTTCAATAAATAAACATAGAATTTAAAAGAAATATATGTAAATGGATAGAGAAAAAAGAAAAGTAAATTTATATTCCTATAATACAATAAAAATTTGTTATTTACAGAATCTTTTAGATATTAACCGCCAAATATAGTCATATGTTATACAAGACATAATGTTCAGCTTAAAGCAACAGCAAACACACACAACAAGAAAAAAATAAGGAAGATCATCATTATTAGCATTAACAATGCAAAAGTAGTAAGTAAAGTTGTGAGTACTTTATATAAGCTGCACAATTTAAAAAGTTTTGCTCATAAATTACAACAAACGCATACAAAAACATACTCTCGCTTGCATGCCAGTCAGTGCATAACATACAAATCCATGAACAAGATTGTCTTCCTTTTTCAGGGGAAAAAACGTCCTAAAGACAAAAGTGTAGACAGACGGACAGACATTTACATGTTTATGCTACGAACCAGAAGACACACATATTGAAAAATGCACAAAAGTTGTACTTTCCTTATATTGTGTGATTATTTGTTAAAAGCAGAACAGAGCTAAAAGAACTACAACAAAGTCAACAAATCGTTTTTACTTTATTTTAGCATCTGAACTTTACTTAAGGAAGTCAGATGCCGCATCATAGTAGTGCCATGTTGCAAACATAGCAGCAAAACGTTCACGACAAGAAACCAAAGGAAATATTATTTAATGCCACAAAACTAACTAAATATATGAAGAAGATTTTTTTTCTTGCTATTTTTATAAAATAATTTTTTAATTTATTACAAGTTTTCTCAAAAGCGGTATTGTTGTTTTGTTTAGACATCTTGCATCGAAAGCTTTTTCTTAAAAGCTTAAAGCATAATAAGAGTACATAGTATTTTTTTTTATTAAAGCTTTGGTTTTTTTTTTAACTTTGAAAATTCCAAAAATAGCTTTAAAACTGTTGCGTTACTGTAAATATAATAGAAATTAAAAGCATAAAAAATTTTTAACCAAATAATTCTTAAAGCTGAAGAAAGTATATATTAAAAGCTTCTTACAGTACTTCAAATATTATATATATCACATAACGAAATCTTTTGCTAAATAAAATAATTTTATTAACAAGAAATTTAAAACTTTATACTTTAATGCCAGATAACGTATAATTAAAATTTAATATCAAATAATATTACTATTATTAGTAATAAGAGAGCACCTAAAAATTTATTTAGTTACGGTACGCATTAAGTTCACAGTATTAAAAGACGTTTTGTTTTAAGTTTTGGCAAAGCATCTGAGTTTTTAAACTGTATTTTAAATTTTAAACCTTAAAGCTACGATTGGTGATAAAAAATGAAGCTTTCGTAGCCGATAAATAAAAACACTCTTTTAAAAGCTTTAACTTTAAGTGACTCATGATTTTTTATTTCGATATGGTTTCAATATGGTAAACTAACTAATATAAAGTTTTAAAAAGTTTTTTTTTTTTGAAAGCAAAGCTTTATGGCTATGTTTATACTTTTAAAAATTCCAAGCTATCCCAAGTTAAGTAAAGCTTTATAATTTAAAGCTCAAATTCCAATATCTCAGTTTTAAAATAAGATGATAATCACTATTTTTTTTTTTGATTTTTAATTAATTTTTTTAATTTTCATAAAGGGCCTTATACAGTTATTAAAATCTACTATTTTCAAGGTTTTAAGCTTTAAAACAAACAGTAAAAGTTCCTTCTTTAACTTTAAAAAAGTTTTAATGAATTTATTTTTTTTTTTTTTTTGTTTTAAAAGTGGAAAAATATTAAATAAATATTTAATGAATTAAAAAAAATTTTGTGACTTCAAGCATTAGTAAATAACAGAATTTTGAAAAACAAGGGATTTTTTTTTTATTAATTTTAGTGCAAAGCTTTTTATTGCCTGCAACATTTTCATCAAATAAAATAAATGTAAAACATTTTTTGCAACATGTGGAGAAATCTCAAAAGAAAATGGTACTCTTAGCTTTGTATTTAGGGCGAATAACCCTAAGATTTATTAGAGATTACGTTCTATAATATTTGTTAATAAACCAGGATCATTAATACAACGGAAAAGCAGTTTTAAGGAAATTCAAAATTATAGTGGACACCATTACCTTTTTCGCGTTTAAAAATTTTTAAAGTTTTAACATTTTAATATTTCTCAAATTATAAAACATTTTAGTGGATAATGTAGTCTAGTTATTCTGCTTCTTAAAATTATGTTAGTTGCCAAGCTAAAACAGTTCAGCAATATATTAAATTAAATAGTTCGCTGCAAGTAAAGAAGAATAAAAGTGGCATATAGAAGTTTAAAAACCAACATAGATATTTCAATCAAAGACAGCTGTTACACATAGATACAAACATGTATTTACACACAAAATGTAATGCCTAATCTACAAAAAAATAAAAAAAAAATTCAATATAAATTGCAATGCCAAGCTTTATATGCAGCCTTTAGTAACGCCTTTATTATTATTTTTCTTTTCTTATATATTTTTCTTTTGTACTTTTTCTACCCTCTGTGAAGAAGAAAATTTACTAAGATATAACTTAAAAAAAAATAGACACGCTACGCTAATAACCAGCAATAACATTCGTATTTTTTTACACCAAAAAAAAAAAAAAATGAGTTGTGTTTATTATTTTATGCGTTTTTTTTTTAAATTCTGCCTGCAACATTTAAAGTTTATTTTTAATTTAACTAAAGTCTTAATCATTTAAAGCATCATGTATCATTTGTAAATGTATCGCTATAAAAAATGACTGTAATATTCACATTTGTAAGTATGTATGTTTAAACAACATGTAGGATGTTTATTATTTCTTTTTTTTATTAAAATAAAGTAATCAACAGTGTTTTTCTTAAAAAAAGGAATATTTGTAATTTTGTCGTTGTTGTAATTTTGCATACATCATCACAATCATGTTGCAGTTATACAAGTGTCTGTATTTACAACTGACTATGCGAGTTTTGTCTGTAAATGCAGAATGTGCAACAAATTATTGCAGATAAATTATGGCAAACAAAATGTTAAGAAAAAAAATATTAATTACTGCAGTTACACATACAATTTATTTATTTTATTTTTTACGATATTACATTTTACCATTTTTTCTGCGATTGTCTGTCGACAATTTTTTTTCTGTAAGTTTAGATATATGAGTTTGTGAGAAGATTAAAGAATTTTTCACTGAAAATATTCAAGGAGAAATAGGCGGACATATTAATAATCATTTTGAATATAGAGTTGTTTGAACAATAAAATTGAAAAAACAAGATTACTTAAAACAAATCAACTGAGTTGGTTGTAAGAAACTTTGATTATTTTCAAATTATATTATTTACAGGGATGCTAACTTTTGAAGATTTTTAATGAAGTAAGCTATGTGGGCTTACTTTCGTAATGACATGAGTTAACCAAAAGGTTGTAACTCATTTTTAATTCGAAAATAATATCCACGGATTTTTATAAACTTCTAGGGGTAGAGGATGCAGCAATGTTTTACCCTCTTAATTGTACTTTTTCCCTTCATTTAGTTGCCATGCAAACAAAATTATTCATTTACACATATGCCATTAATATTATTTTTACTTTAAAAAATATTTAATTACTCCATTATTTATGCCGATGGTAAAGAAAATATTCCTATGAAAAACACTCATCAAAATAGGATTTTTCCTTCTCCAAAATTAAAAAGAAGATCTTGCGGTGTATGTTCCTTTATCTTATTATCACTTACGTTACACTTCGTGTTCACGCGCCGGTAATTTGACAAAGACATATACATAACGCAAGTAGAGGAACGTACCGTGTTTTTGCTTGTGGAGAGTACGCATGAATCAAGAAAACAATATTGCGCACTCAGCTCTAAAAAAAATTTTTTACTGCTTATTTACGTCATCATAGAATGCAAATTATTATTTGTTAAAAAAGTGTACGAGATTTTTGACGCAAACTTAGAAATAATCACATAACTTTTAAACGGAGTCATCGATTTAAAGAATATTTTAATTAGAAATAAAAAGGATGCAATCGAATAAAAAACTTTTGAGTTTGGGGTTCAAGCTATTTCTATTATATAGTTATTGTAAATTAATAATTATATAAAAAAATTATTTTAATTACTACCGACCTTAATACTAAATAACTGTAAGTAAAGTAACTCTTTCCATGCAGCAAATTTGTTTTTCAAAATAAAAATATAACCAAACATTTAAAATTGTGTTAAATTTTTTATTTTATTAATATTTCTTTTTCTGAATATGCCGGAGTTGTCTTTAAGCTACGCACTAACTTTTCGAATTTAAAAGTATATTTTTCTACTTTTTCTTGATACATAATATGAAGAGCTTGTTTAATTAAATCTTTTACAAAATTTTGTTCAATGAGAAATCGTCTTGAAAAAGTGTACTTTACATGCTTTTGAACTTAGACATTTATTAACTGCATACTCCATTTTTATTTTTATTAAATTTTGTGCGAATTTTGCTCTAATTTGTTGCACTTTCAACAGAAAAATGTTCTTTGCTTACAAAAAATATTCTATGTCTACGTCACACAATGCACACCCTTCTTTTTTGTACTCATGGCGAATACGTGTTGCTATTTATGTTCTTCCTGAGCATAAACTATTGTTGTGTTTTGTATTGATCAACATAAGTATGACTTTAAATGTATTGTTCAAACTAAGAGTGATATATATGGCGAACATAGTTGTTTAGGACAATCTTCGGGCAGCACATAATCGGGACATAAACACGATGATTGTTTGTCAATGTTTATGGCTGATTGGTATCTCAGGGCTATCATTATACTCAAAAGTGAATATTTTCCTACTTTTTTTGCCTTAATAATTTTTGAATTCTGCAGTTTTAATAATTCAGATTTTAATTTGCTTAGTTCCTTTTTAATTTTTTATGCCCATCTCCATGCTAAAGTAAGTTTCTACTATTCATTCACTTTGTTATCAACAATATTATTTTTCGGTATTCATATTATTAAAAAATCCTTTAATACTACTTCAAATGAAACTAATAGCATGTCTTATACTATTTAAAAATACATATTTTATTATTTTCCAATTACTTGGAAAATTGAAAATATACTTCAAATATAATATGCATTTTATCTATTATTTAAATAACTATCATATTTAAGTCAAAGCAAAATATTTTCCTTTTATTGCATCTCTAATATTTTTCTTATTGTGCTGTTGCAAACAAAAAAGGCAAAGTTATGTTATAATTTTTGTTTTTTTATCAATAAAATATTTTTAATAAAGAAAATAAAAAAAATTGCAAAATAAAATATTCAAGAAGAGATGAATATAAAGTACAGCATAAACAACAATGCCTTTTAGCTAGTTTTAACTTAACATTGAACAGCAATCAAAAACTAAACTAAGATTTAACAAAAGCCAGCAACTACAAATACTATTATTTCTCCATAACTCCCAAGCAACGTTTGTAACTCAGTAATAGTTTATTGAATTGAACGATTATTATACAAATCAATGCAATTTCTTAACCAAACACTGACCTTAAAAGCACACAACCCAGTATTTATTTAAAGAGACCTAAAATGCGGCATCGGATTAAATAAAAAAACAACAATATTTTCATGGTACACTTGCTTTTGTTGGCATAAAAAGAAGAAGAAGAAAAATATCCTTAGAAAGATCATCCCATCTAGATCAAAAAAAATAAATAAAAATATATATTTATTGTTGATTTTGTCTTGTTTTTCTTTACGAGAATCAAAGCTTCTGTAATGTTTATTTTTTTCTGTGTTAAGTAAACATGTTGCATAGTTTGAGCATAAAGAAAATATAAGGAATGAAATCATTAATGAATAAAAACACTTATAAATAATAAATTAATTATTAGTGTAAATAAATGAGTATATAATTATTTCGCATAAGTTAACGTATATTTTAATTTCTAAATATATTAAGAAAGAAAAATTTTGGTATTCACAATTAAAGAAGAAAAAAAAACAGAATGTAATGAAGTATTTTCTAAATCGTAACATTAATCATTAGTATTCTATGTAACTATCTACCTTGCATTGTATTAGTTGTGAACATACTCTATTTAAGAAATTGAGTTTGATGAAATTGGTGAACTTACGATTACGATTGGTTAACCGTAATCAGTGACATTCAAGTTGGTTGGATAGCTTCTACACACAACCATTTTTTCATTTTGTTCGTTTACTAATAATCACTTAAATTTAATAATCAATGGAATACTTGGAATTTATTAAAATAGTTAGCACAGATAAAACTTTATTAATATAAACAAAATACTATGTTTCCTAGAGTAAACGGTGTCATACGGTTGATAACTTCAAGTTTTTTTTTCGCGAAAAAAATTTACTTAATGTGAGACTTATGGTCAGTTTTTGACTTCATATTTAAATACGCATTTAGTTAATTTGCATTTAAATTTAAGTAGTATTTAAATACAGTTTCAGTTTTGCAGTAGTTTATATCGTTCTTATTTAACTATGATACAAATATGGCAGCATTATGAAATATCAATATAAATCTCCGTTGTTTATAAAAAACAGCTGATTACAAACACAATGAATTGCAAATTTTGTGAAAAATTTTTAAAATATATTGAAAAATGTCAACGATACTTATTTATTCACCACCTAAACTTATTTAATTTATTAATTTAAATAAGATTGGTCATTTAAATTTCATTTAAGTGTGAATTGAAAAACTGAATTTTGTACTTAAATAAACTTAAATATAAATGACATTTAAATACGAAGTCAAAAACTGGCCATTAATATAACTAGTTTTTAATTCGATACAACATGATCCTTTGTTTAACTTACAGATAACCCCTATGTCATTTTGATCTCTAACATTTTTACAAGTAAAACTACCACTTAAGGAAAAGAAATTGTGAATGTCAATATTAAAATCATCGTAATAGAGAATTTTTCTAAATTTCTGACATTTTCAATACCTTATACTACACAATATCAAATAAAATTAGCAATTAAATCACAACAAGTTAGACAACTTACTTGAATTTTTTAAATCATAAAATGCCATAAAAACCGTTTCATATAATCCAGACCATTGAAAACATAAGTTTAAATGAGACTTATGTTTCTGATATGTAGGGTTCTTCTTTTAGTATTCATACATGGCTGCGTCTCACTCCTCGGAATTATTCTACAGCCATTAATCTTTCAAATAAACAGCAAATTGTCTCTAAGTTCAGAAATGTAATATAATGTATCTAATTACGGTGGCCATAAAAAATAAAAGCCGGTTTTGATCTTATATTTTAGTTGCAACAGAAAATTTGAGAATAATCAGGCGTAATCAAATATTAATGGTCTATATAAAGCTGTTTATCTCTATTCAGTTATAAACTCCATTGTTCATTACTGTAGCTCTCTTCGCTCTTCTATATTATAAAATATTTAATGTGTACCAGCTCTGAATGGGATAATGAGAGAAGACATTTAAATGGCTTTCTTTTTTTTCTGAATACACAAACTAATCGACCTCGGTTACAAATGAAAAAAGCTTAATATTACCAAAAAAAAAAAAAAAAAAACAAATGTAGGTGTCTTTGATCATTATTTCACTCTGCCTTTGTTCTTATATAACATTTTTTTAACCTGGAGCATTGCCATTTCAAAAGCTTATTTCATAAATAAATAATGGCGCTATAAAGTATAATGTATTGTGATATAAATTCTTATAACTGAACTCACTTGAACCGTCTCTTGAAAAAACACCCACATCGTATTTGTAAGTTCCTATCCTTAACCTTTTTCTCACAGCTTTCAATATCCCCTGTTGCTTAATGGTAAGACAAATGAGCTAAACATAGAAGTGTATGTAGCCACATTTCAGAATAAAATTTTAAGAAAATACAAAAAAATTCCAGCAATAGAATTTTGAAAAGAATTCATTTAATTATTTCTCTGCTTTCATAAAATTAAGAATAAGAACAACATAAACAATTGTTGAATAGATTTTCAATAGAATATTTTCTATGAGTAAAAATATCAGCAAAAAAGCAATATTTTACTTTATTATTGTTTTTGGTTGCAGTTAATATTCAGCCAGCAGTAGCAAACAACAATAATAACATTTCAGAGATACATGTTTTAGTGCATGTATTGATTCTTTTACTGTTTTTAAGATGTTAGCAGTGTCTTTTTTCAGAAGACTTATTTATTTGTAGATTTTTTTATTTGTAGTAGTGATTGTTGTTGTAGTATTTACTATGTAGGTTTGTTGTTGGCTTTTTAATGCTTTCAGTTGAAACTAAAAATTATGAGACCACCTTTGAGATATTGTTGTTATTCTTATAAAATTATGGTTTTCTTGGTTTTTATTTCCTAAAGACATCTTTGTCCGTATTTAAGTAAATATTCTAAGATAAAGTTAAAATAATATTTTTACCCTTGATTTTCTTTTAAAATGTGTGTTTTATTTGTTTTAAATTTTAGCTGTTAAAATTTCAAATCATAGTAGTTCTTTTGGTCACATTTAAAAACCTTTCAACTTGGCTGTCCACTTCGAATGCTTAAGAAGTTGGCCATGCCGATAAAAGGCAAACATAAAAATTATTTATTTCACTGTTACGTTTACTTAAACTAATTTTCGCCTTTATGCTTATTTACTTTTCTTTACATCTGATTGTTGCATCAGTTGGTGTGGCGTGTATGTCTTGCCTTCTCAAAAATTTAGTAGATGCATTTTGTACGACTGTCTTCTATGGTTTTCAAAGTGTGAAGTTATTATTTAACTGCCTTTAGTTTCAGTTTTATTTTCTAGCTTAAGGTTAAAACTATTGAAAATTTTACATACTATTTGTTGTATTCAAGGAGGGTTTTTTTTTTATTAGTTTTTTTAAGAAAAAAAGCGAACATTTTCTTTGGGGTTTATTATATTAATAATAAATTTATACCTTCGTGTTATATCTGTTAGTTTGGATATAAGTCGTAATAATTTTTTTCATTTGTTCCTAGTATGCTTAAATGAAATTTCATGTAATGCTAGAAGCTAATAACGGCTAGTGGTTATAGTAGTGATTTGAATTTCAAAAACCTCCCACAAACATGTTTAAAAAAACAGTTTTTACCAGTTTACTATGAGGTGTTAAAAACTTGTAAAATATTTATTCGTTTAAGCAAATCACGTTAAAAAAAACTTAAGGCTAAACGTAGAAAATTTTTATTTGTATGAATTCAACATCGTTTTAATATATAGGGTTCTTCAGTATAAAGTGGCCATGTTGTTTAAGTGTAATCTGTCAAATAGGTTGTGTATTATTCCCTCATTGATGGCCAGTCATCAAGGAGCTAAGGAACAAATTTTAATAATACAAGACAATTTTAAAATCAATAATCGATAAAGCAAACGATGCTATAATTGATTCGGAGTAGCCCTTTTGAAACTACGAAACTCTATTTTAAAGATTTTAAAATAACTTTAACTATAAAATTCGAAATTTCGATTAATTTTTTATATATCTAACGGTAAGCTAATTTTTTAGCTGTAATTAGCTTCTTTTTTCTTTAAAAAGCGATCGAAAACAACGTGTTTAAAAATTATTTATATTTAAAACTAGATGAACCCGGTGTGCTTCGCTACCCCCCCTTGTCCACAGCCCTTTGTCCACTCCCAACGTTATATAGTCAAGAATATCCTATTGCGAAAATTTAATGACGATTGGTCCAGTAGTTAAGACTTTATTACGATTTTTAATTTTTCTAAAAAGGGGCGGGGTCCCACCCACTTTTCTCCTGGTATGTATTCCTAATTATGCCAATACCATATGTACCAAATATCGTCGACGTAGGTCAAAAAATGGCCTAAATATGGCGATTTAAATTTTTGGGTTATATGGGCGGTGCCACGCCCCGTTGTCCAATTAAAACTTCATATAGCCTATTATTCCTTCCAGAGTCACAGTAACATGCTGTGAAAATTTCAGGAAGATCGGTCCAAGGGTTTGGCCTCCTATAAAGCACAAACATACAGACAGACATTCATTTTTATATATATAGATCTTGCTCGAAAAATTGTTATAAATAAAGAAACGAGCAGAATTTAAATTGTGTCAGTAAAAATATATTGAAAAATGTAAGGTCAACATTTTTATAAACACTTTAAATATTCATTTTAATACTTCAGATAGATGACGAATTAAATATTTTATACTAATTATTACATTTCTCTTTTATTTTCAGGTAAGCTACAAAATTTGTGCTATTTAAGTATATACCCGAAATTTGTAAGTATAAATATCTATAAAATTAAATAGAATGCTCGTTCTATTGCCTTCTCTACAATTATCAGGCATCATTAAAAAAAATTGCCAGGTGTGAGTTTGACTCACTCACGAAGGCTCCGTAAAATGTATAACAGATCTTTGCTTGTGCAAACTGTTGGCATCAATGTTGTTTTTTTCTTTCTCTTGAGAAATAAAAAAATAACTGTGTTGTTTTTATTTTTAATACGCCTTACGTCTGCATTAAGTGTTGGCATATAACCAACCTAACGCAGAAGGGAATGTAAGCAAAAATAAAAACGTGGTTTGTTTGTTGGTAATTTTTGTTAAAGCCTTAACATTTCTGTATTGACTTCTTAAATAAATCTCATGTTGTTTTTGAAGTTTTTATACTTAAAGGAAATGTTTTTGGTTTTTCTAAAAATGTGGATAAAGGTTTCCTGATGAGCTGGCTTAAGCAACCGGCGAAATACGTATAGATACCTGCTTTTCCAACCAACACATAAATTGCATTTTTATTTAAAAATGTTATGGGATATTAGCATAATATAATAAATAATATAACAGATCTTAAAACTTACACGAAAACAAAAATATGTACGTATAATTATATTTCACCAAAATTTTTATGACATAATAATTCTTGCGAAAAAAAACTGACTTCAAAACAAATATATGTCTGCCTATAACAGCTCAAGTGTATGGCCACATAAATTAGGTTACATTAACTATTGGAACACACTTATATCTCCAAACTTTATACTTTTTCAACAGTTTGGCAATATACATCAAATTGGAGCAACTATAGGGTCACTCTTTAATTTCCAAATTCAAATTATATACTTGCTGTTGTAGTAGATTTAGTAATCAGGTTCTCTGTAAATTTCAAACGTCTGTCTGTAACGGTTCAACAGTTTAACCATATACATCAAATTATATCAACTATTTAATTTATAATATAACATTTTTATACTTCTTATTATACTAAATAAATTAGTAGACATTCTATCTAAAATTAAGGTGTTTGTATACAACGGTTCAAAAAATACGGCCATATTGAACAAATGACATTAATTTTGGGAACACCATTTAATTTCTAAATTTAAATTATAAGCTTCTTGTTATAGCGGACTCAGCAAAACATGTTCCTTGTAAATTTCAGCTGTCTGTCTATAACGGTTTAAAGGCTCCGCCACATACACCATATTATATCAACTATTGGGACACCCGTTTATTTCCAAATCTAAATTTTATACTTTTTGTTATAGAGAAGTTAGTAATACAGGTTCTTTGTAAATTTCAATCGTCTGTCTACAACTGTTTAAAAGTATGGCCATGAACTATTGGTGCACCCTTTAATTTATAATTTTAAATATTATCAGCTGTGACTATAACGGCCATAGCAATCGACGTTGCGTAAAATTTACAAGCGCTTGTCTATAACGGTTCAAAAGATAGGCCTATATAAGTAAATCTATAGTAATTATGAGACACCCTTTAATTTCTAAATTCAAATTATAAACTCCTTAATATGGCGGACATAGAAATGCAGGTCCCTTTTAAGTTTCAGCGTTCTGTCTATAACGGTTCAAAAGTACGGCCACACACTTGAAATTACATCAACTATTGGAACACCCTTAAACTTCTAAATCCATATTTTATACTTGTTGTTATAGCGGACTTACCAATACAGATTCGCTGTAAATTTCAAGCTTATGTAAATAACTGTTAAAAAGTATGGCCATATACCTAATTAAATGAACTCTTGGTGCACCCTTTAATTTATAATTTTAAGAATAAGAAGTCACTTTTCGTAGTGAAGGGTATAAAAAAGTTAAGGCTTAATAATCTTTTTTTCACTTTAATGATACTAATACTTAAACAATTACTCTAAGAAAAGAGGGCGGTATAATAAATTAATATTCATTATATTCTTTAATAATTTGTTTTAAATGTTTTCTAGAAATTCTTCTTTAATGGTGAGTATCTTATTGTTTTTCCAGAAGTATAATACATTTTTTTGAACGTTTTTTATTACAAAAAATAATGTCACGCAATTCCTATTAACACAGCAGCTTGTCAATAGTTTTATTAATCATTAAATCAAATAAAACTTCTATAATAGAAAATAAAATAACTCAAACACTTAAAAGTGTTAATAAAAAACCATAAAAAATTAGTAACACTTAATCATCCAACGAGTCATTTACATAAAACTTAATAAAACAAAGAAAATTACATTTAAATTAAAGAAAAACACACCCCTCTATATTAAGCGTTCAAAGATATGGGACTCTAGATATAGACTTTTTTATTGAGTGTGTTTGAAAATTGTCTTAAACAATAAAACTTAAACATCAATCTTTTCCCTAAAGGAGAACTGTGAACAAAAGAGTTCTTAATGAAAACCATTTATTCGTAGATAAATTACTTAAAGATAAATATAGTTTTTTTTTTTTTGATCTTTTGTTTGGTTGTTAAATTTAAAGTTTCTTTTGTTGTAATCAAGAACAGTGAGGAAAGCAACAAATTAAATTTTTTTCAACAAACAAACTGACATTTATACACTTAATGAATTTATGGCGATTTATTTCATTTTTGTTATATTTTTTTCTTCTATTTAAATAACGACAAGTCAAAATATGTTTTCATATTCGAAGGCATAGATAGACAGTAGGACTTGGAGACAGACAGGCAGTTATATTTATTTTATTTATATGTTGCAACTACGTGGTTATATGTAATTTTTTCAGGTTAACATAATGAACAATTTAAATTTTCGTTAACAAAAAAACTTAATACAACATTGTTGATTGTTGTTTTTCTTTTAACTTTTTTTTTCTTATTTTAGCCACCAGGCAAATATTGTTTAAGTAAAAATGCAAAAATGAAATTATATAAAATATAAGCAATTCATTGAAAATCACTACCTGTATACACACAGCAATACTGAGAAAAAAAAACAAGTACATGGAGGCATACAAAATCAATGTAAAATGCTTGCAACTCTAGGCTCAACCGCAAACAGAGAAATAAAAAATGGCCAAAAGCTTTTTAAAAAGGCTGTTGTTTACAAATAACTACTACGCACATTACAATTGGCTTAAAAACTGTTATTGAGTCTTAAATGTATTTCTATGCAGCCACACACGCTTACGTGTGCACACAAAATATTGTGGCAACATCAATTCGCTGTTAAATATTACAAAAGGCTCCATATGAAGCGTACTACGGCTTTTAATGTTGTTGAGCATTGATGCTGAAGAAAAGATTTTTTACTTGCCACATTCAAAGGTGCCTACCTGCCTGTAGGTGGTATTTGTTTTGGGACATAGTGCTCTTTGTTAGCTTAAGTAAATAACACTAATTGAAACTAGGCCTGAGACCATAATACATGATTTTTTAATCTACACGTGTGTGGTGCTTTACTATATATCTTTGTCTTTAATTTTTTTAGTTATTCAAAGTTTTGTATAATATTTTGCACATTTACTGATCATTATTTTTGCTTTCGAACGCAGTTTACAAACTTTTATTGCATTTTTATTGTAGACCATACGTTACGAAAAAAACAACAGCCGGCCTTAATGTTTCTAGTCTTGCGGCATAACAACCTAACATTTAGTGCATATTGTTTTAGAAAATAAATCCCTTTAAAGAATTTCTGAAAAACAAAAATCTACCGCTTTTGTATTTCTTAGTGCTGTTGTCTGCCTAAAACAAGAATGGAAGCGAAGTTGTAATTTATTTTTACATGATTATTAACTTAACAGAAACAGCAGCTCTCTTTATGCCAAAGTTGAGGACGTATGAATCTTTAACATTGAAAAAACATAATGCATTATTTTCCTAAATAAATAAACTTTTTTAAGATGCTGTTTATAAATCACAGGGTAACAATTATTAAAACCAACCAGTATGTGCAAGTTAATATGCCCTTTTATCACAAAATATTCAATTCATAATTATTTGATTTTTTAAGAAACCTATGCCTCAATTTAAAAATTTAAATTTTTCTACAATAAGTTTTCGCTTTACATTATGAAAATGTTATAGAACTTTCTTATATGCTTACAACCATCAGTTTTATTTATTTTAATGAAATAATTGACATTTTTTGCAAAACAATAAAAAGGTCAAATGTAAACTTTGCCAACCTTATATTAGGACATTAAAAACAACGCTTTGAACCTTCTTTCACCTATCGATGTTGATCAATAAGTTACAGTACTTTACTTCAGGTATTGATTATTTTAGTTTTCTGTAGAAGAAATAAATTAAGATAACTTAGTATTCTACTACGGATATGTTTGGTGTTTTGATATATTTTATGTTATACAGATAAGATATCGATAACTTTTGTATCCTAGCAGAATAATTATTAATAAATTTTGTTTTGTAAAATAAGTTTAGTGTTCCGCAAAAACTTATCGAAAGTTTTCGATAACTTATGCATGCTGTATAAAAGTTATCGATTAATTTTGCTTTTTATATACAAAATTATTGCTATTTTATATAAGTTTTTTGAAAAGTTTAGCTATCAACAGCATTATATACCTGCACATAACTAAGACATTATAACAGAAAAGTTATAGACAACTTTCATATTCAAACTGAGTGTTTACCCATAAATTTTGTATCGTAAAATAACTTTGATTTCTGTAGAAATTTATCGGTAACTTATTTATGCTACAAAAAGTTATCGATAGCTTATGTGTGCTAAAGAAAAGTTGCCGATACATATTGTTTTCTATATAAAAATAACCGATAATTATTATGTTTTATTGAGAAGTTAAGTAATAACATCTTTATTCATAACAGAAAAGTTATGCATTGATTGTTTTTAACAGAAAAGATATTAATAACTTTTGCAATGAATAATTGATTGTGCAGAAAGATAGAAACAAAAGTTATCGATAATTTTTGCAGCTTAAGGAAATCTTATTTATAGAATAATTTCCTTGACTGATAACTTTTATATATTTCATCAAAATGTTATCGATAACTCGCGCCGCTTTCCTTGTGGTATCACAACGGGCCATTCGATTGTGCTCAAGTGAGCCTCGTCGCAAGAGGCTGCCACTCCTAACTAACTAACTATCGATAACTTTATTTGTGCTATCGAAAAGTTAATAATAACACTAATGGAAATTTGCATATTAATTTTGATATCAAATGCACTTAAGGGGTATATGCCTGTTTCCTTCATAAAAATAATTTGTGAGATTTATTTTATATCACTCTGTCAAATAACTGAGAATATAAAATGTGTATTTTTGTTTATATTTCGAAGTTTATTTATGCTTATTGCTGTATGGTATGAATTGAATACACTAACTTAGCAACATATGATTGTACGACTGCAGTATATTCTGTGTTGCGGCAGCTACGATGATGAAATGGTTGATGATGCTTTGCTGGGGCTGTTGTTATTTGTGTGTGCGTGTGTGTGTTTACTAAAAATCTTGGGAACTATTCTTTCCACTTCCTTTACATTATTGAATTGATTTTGCTAGCGGCTTTTATGTCTTTTGTGTTTTTTTTTAGTTTTTCACTTTTTCGAGTTTTTAAGTATGATATTGCAGAAAAATTGGAAATATGTATAATTCTTTTACAAAATTACAAATAAATTTAACCTTTGATAGAACTTAAATGGAAAAGGATTGGGAAAAATAATATAATTGTTTACAGCTTTATAGAGTTTTTCAACGATTTTCTTAATTAAAACACATTATGCAAACTTGATCGACAACGCAAATAAATGATTATTTTTTTAATAATACGCCCATCAAGAATTGAGTTTGAGAAACACCTTACTTTTGTTTAAAATATATGTAAAGGGTCATCAAAAAAACGCGCCTACATGTTTCTTTGAAGTAAAACACAAACTATTTGCTGTTTTTTTTTATTAAAAGTATGATCCATTACAATTATAGGTAGAATAGAATATCATTCAAATGTCCACCATGACTGCGTCTGCAGACATCAATCCGAATATCGAAATTTTCAATGACTTTCCGACATGTTGGTGGTGTTATTTCACGAATTGCAACTTGAATGTTGTTCTTTAGATCATTAATTGTTTGTGGCTTGTTAGCATACACTCGACTTTTCAAAAAACCCCGCAAAAAAATCTAATGGTGTTAGATCACATGACCTTGGAGGCCAATTGAAATCTGCATTTCGTGAAATTACACGTTGAGGAAATTTTGATCGCAAAAGCGTAATGTTTTCTTGAGTTGTGTGACATCTAGCACAGTCTTGCTGGAAATAGACGTTAGACACAACAATATGATTAAACTGTGTCCATAAAAAGTCTCTCAACATTGATTGGTATCGCTCAGCATTCACAGTAACAGCATTTCCAGCATCATCTTCGAAGAAAAATGGCCCAATGATTCCATTTGCCCAAAATGCACACCAAACAGTATCTTTTTGTGGGTGTAGAGATTTTTCATGAGTAACAAGAGGATTTTCATCACCCCAGATACGACAATTTTGCTTATTGACGAATCCATCCATTCTGAAATGAGCTTCGTCACTAAACAAAATTTTGCTTGAAAACAATGGATCTGTTGTTCAATAATCCAACTAGCGAAATTACGACGTTGTAAATGGTCTCTTTCTTTCAATTCCTGGGTTAATTGAATTGAATGGTTAAAACTGTACTACTCGTACCTTCTAATAAAACAAAATGGCCTATGTCATTTGAAAAGATGTCACGTGTAAATTATATAGTGCTGACATCTAGGCGTCACATTTGAATGACCCTGTATTATTTGGTTAAATATTATTTTTTTTTTTAATTAATATGAAACAAAAATTAGTTTATTTCAAGTTTGGTTGCTTTTTTAATTTTCCAAAAAAATATTCTTTTTTTATATAAAAAAATAGTCATCCATTGTTGGACGTTTTTGCTTCTAATAAAATCTTTTTAAACACAGAGACCGTTGATTAAATTGAGCATATAAAACGCATGTATAGAAAATTAAATATACATTGAAGAAATTATATGTTCCGTGGCTTTTATAATGTTTATTCTGCGGTTTTGTGTACGTTCTTCACTTCGTTGAAGAACAAAACACTAATGAGAAAATTTGTTTCTTGGAAAAATTCCAAAAGAGGCAAAAACTATTCGAGTGCTGTTTGCTAAAATTTATTAAGTAAAAACCAAGTAATGGTCTTGAGTGAATGAACGAAGAGACAAATGCTATTGTCATTATAGTCTCTATTGCAAAGAGATCTAATGTTTTTGAAAAAAATCGTTTTATATAAATTCATTGCTTAAATATTTAGGATGTCATGATATTTTTTTGGTTTGCGGTTTTTGGTTTTGTTTCTTTCTTTTGTGGGTAATTTATACAATTTATAAATCTTAGAATTTTATTGAAAAAGTCATCCCTTTTTTATGTTCTTCGTTTCATATTTTATGCTGGTTTTATATCAAAATTTATTAATTTGCAGCAAGGAGAAAAATTTAATTAATTTAAGTGCAATTGATCGTGTGAAAATTTGCTATTTTCTATTCTTTGCATTTTTTCTGGCTGTACGTTGGTCTTTCTAACTAATGGTGAACAAAGATTAAACTAGAGCTGAAGAAGAACTGAATTTGGGAATTTGAAATATTACTTTATCAAATTATTTGTGAAGTGGTTAGTTAATTCACCAGAAGATAAGTTAATAATAAATCTTATTTCTATTAAAAATGTAGCAAAAACAAAAAAAATACGTTATTGCAAATCTTCTGCAAATGTAATTTAGAACATTCTGCTTTCATGTTTATTGAAGCAAATGTGCATTAAATAATCATGATGCCACAATAAAAAAATCCATTACACGCAGTTGCACATAAAACTGAGATGTACGAATGAAAATATCTCTTCAAAATAAGCTGGGAGGCTTCCATGATTACAAATGAAGATAAAATTCAAATAAGATATTAAAAGGAAATACACAAATATATAACTGTTACCCTTAGAAAAAGAAAATATCCAAAAAAGCAATGCTTTAATAAATAGCGAAATGTCCAAATATAAAATTTTCAAAGTCCTCTATATACATATGTATTTCGTTATTATGTTGGCACCACCATTTCACCCTCAACTGCCCTTGCAAACACATTTTTGTAGTGGCTACGAGTTCTTGCATAAACAATTTAATGTTCTTTGCCAATATCCATACCATAAAGAATACTAGAAACAAGAAAATTTTGTCATCCATAGAATAACACATGTGGTATTTAAATATTAAAACTAAATTCAATTAACAATATAAAATTTTATGTATGACAAGTTTTCTTTTTATAATATATCGTGATCGTCATTAGTCCGCTTTAGGAATACTAAAATAATAATCATCAATCGCAAATATATTCAATGTCATATGCAATGAATTTTAATACTTACCCAACTTAGAATGCATAAATAAATAATGAATAAAAAAAATTTATGCTTAAGGGTTTATTTTGTTTACAATAAAGCTGTTTGCATTCTACTGATTTGATCTTATTTTTTCACAAAAGCATTTTAGATTTTGTTTTTAAGATTGTAGCAGGAGGATGACAAAATGAAACAAAGAAAGAAAAAAAAATAAATTTATTCGTAAAGTGAATGATGATTGATTTCATGCCAAAAAGATTTTCATCAAAAACTATATGAAGACTAAAGTAAAAATACAGACAAACAATAGCTAATGGAATAATTTAAATTTTGAAATATTTTGAACACAATACAAAATAAGACTCTACTATATAACCATATAGAAACTAAATGCTTACTTGCATTTACGTGCCCCTGTTTAGTGTCCTGTTGTCTGGCTAAACGTAATAGTCATAAAATACTGTCATATATATATTTTTTGTTGTTGTTTGTAAATTTCCTCAAGTTCTTAGGTTTGTTGTTTGACATATTCAAGAATTATGACTTCAATGTTAAAAACTAACGATTGATTATACTTGGTTTCTTTTAACAAAAAAGGCAGCTTTTATTATTTTAATAACAGGGTTTCTTTTTATTTTTCCTTTCCTTGTTTTTAATTTTGATCCTTAATTCTTTGTATTTTGGCAGTTTTAATTGATGAAATTTTTGAAGGTTTTAAATTTAAATGTATAGCACATGTATAATGTAGGATGTGATGTTGTTAAAAAATGACCCTTAGGCTTAAATTTAATTATAATGGCGGTTATTAATATTTTTATTAGATTGTGCAAAATATTTTTATTAAATTTAGCTAAAAGCAGATTTTGTGTAATTTTGTGATTGTAATTAAATATGCAAAATATACATGAAAGAATATGAACATGAATAAATAAACAGGCATCTAAATCAGAATTTGAAACGCAGAAAACACTATAAGCCAATATGAAACTAAATGCTTCCATTTATAGCTCCACCTTTGTTTTTCATTCACTTAGAGGAATTTATTAATAATTTTGGTTATTAATTAATTGTAGTTAATAGCTTATGGAGTATAGAGTCATAACCACTATTTTCAATTTTTTTTCTCTTCCTTTTCTGCACTCAAGAAAGGTTATTCTTTAGTTATTCAAAAGTATTATCAAAAATAAATAAATATTTTAAGAGTTTATCGTGCTGGAATAGACGTAAAGGATGAAACATTAATAAAGAAAATGAAAAGCAATTGAAATTTGTTCACTTTTATTGAATACCTAAAATATTGAAAAATAATCTTTTCGACCAAAAAATATTTATAATTTTTGCCAAAAAATTGTTGGTAATAAAAGTCATAAAAAATAAAGTTTAGTTAATTATATTCAGTAAGAGTAACCATGAAAACTATATAAATGTGTAAAACTAAATATCGTATTGTGTGTTTGTTTAAAAAAACCGAACATGGTATAAGGAATATCCGAAAAAAATTGTTTTACCTTTGAACGGCTTTAGGTTAATTATTAATAACATTATATATAGAGAACTAGAGTACTGATAAACTTTAAGACTAGTAGGCGTTCTGGAGTAAAAGCTTAATAGAATACGAAGGCCGGATAAGTACTTTCTACACAAAGAAAAGAAATTCCTTATGAGAACCGAATTTGTTGCCAATGGAATTTTGTCCGCTGTGTGTATTATATTGAATTCAATTGTAATAACTGAACTAATATGGCACTCCCAACTATTTAAAAATATGATTCTAAAATGACAATAAAATGTTATTGTGAATTAAAAAACAATATAATATTTTCTTTTATTAAAAACCTAAATTAAAGGAATAGGATCATACTTCTTTAATTTCATGATTCGAACCATTGAATTCAGTCCTTCCTTCCTTTCATCATGATTCCTCCTTTTCTACAGAGCTTCTTCATCTTTTCATCCCATACCATACGTTTTGCCACTGCGAAGTGTAGTATTTATTATGTTTATTTACAAATTTCATTATGAGATAATTTTGAACTTACCATTCAACAATAATGGAGAACTTTTTGCATAATATATATCAATTTTATACTTATTATGTCAAAAATTTTTCCATTTCAGAAGACATAATCGATTTTTATAATTCTTACTAACACCATTTGGTTTTCAGTAATAATGTGCTAAAAAAGTTTGGTTGCATTGCTTATTTAATAGAAAAGATTTTAGTAAAGACACAAATTACTCAGGTTTACTTTTTTAAGAGGTGTTACAGCCAACATTTAGTGAAAAAATAGCATTTGTTAGCTTTTTATATAAAAATAAATCAATATTATAATTTATTAATAATAAAAACCAATTATTATACCTGTAATTAAATTCTGAACATATCATTCCAATTTTTACCAATCTTTTTTCTGTGTGTATTTAAAAGATTTATTATTTATTTCATATCTTTATTATGAACCCATTAACACTGCATTAGATGTGAAGAGTTTGGCAGGCTTCCCATCATACGCTCTTTATTTAAAATTAACTTATTTCGTATCGTTGATCCAAATGAATTTCGTTAGCGGTATCCGACTTATTGAAGCTACTCATTGTAATATAATAAATATGATATCTTACCTTATATTTTGAGTACGATCTTATATTTCTTAAAAAGTACTTGAGAAGGACAAAAAATGTTTTCTATAATTTAGTGGTTACGTCTTTTTGGTCAAATATTTGACTAATATAACCGCACCTTAAGAAAATAAAATAAATACTGATAAAGGCTCTTAAACTGTTTTTCGTTAAGCTTGTCTAACGCTAAATAAATTTTTGACTCAGTGTGAAAGAAACATTTCTCACAAAAGATAATTTTATCCAAGTCCTAATAAGCTTCATAAACTGAAGCAAATATTTATCACTTCCAGAAGTAAAAAAATTTTTAACCTGTTTGATTACTGTTATTTTTGTATTAATTAAAAGAAATTAAAAATAATTTGTTTGCCACCTTTGGTCTAAAATTTTAATATCTATCTAATAAACATATTTCGTTTTCAAATTTTAATATTTAGTAATAGATTT
Organism: Gymnosoma rotundatum; assembly: GCA_916610165.2. Lineage (NCBI taxonomy): Eukaryota > Metazoa > Arthropoda > Insecta > Diptera > Tachinidae > Gymnosoma > Gymnosoma rotundatum. Next base: position 118,073,767 of record OU744337.1, on the reverse strand, counting down.
ATATCACTATTTTATAAAGCAAGTACTTTAACCTAAGAATAAAATATAATACATAATTTTAAATATTTTATATTGTTTTGGAATTTTAGCTATTAATAAACCAATTTAAATTTTATACACACCAATGAAAAACAAAACAAAAACCTAAAAACATATGTTTTACTTCCAGCCATAATCAGCGAAAGATTACAACTCATTTAACTAGTGATGTTTCTTGTCACTCTGTTGAGACTCCCTAATAATAATAATGTTAATGCCTCTAAGCTACAATCATACAACTAGCCAGCTTAAAAAAAACCTCCAACATTAATTCTGATTCATTTCTCCTTTCTATAAATTATTTTCTTATAGAGAATAAAATTAATTCATAGATTTTTATAATTTGTTTTATGGTTTATGTACTTCTTTTATTTTGTGGCAAACACAAGACATGCAGGACCCACCACATTATGCTAGCAGCTACTTACAGCACAAAATTATAAGTACATTGGCCAAAGTCAGACCTTAAGGTGTTTACGGATAAGAGTGTAATAGAAATTATTTTATTTTTCTTGAGGGCATTGTTTTTGTTTAGCGCATTTTTAGATTTTAGCTCGTGAATTGTTTGCTGTACCCCGAAGAATAGAAAAATTTATTATTCAACCATAATTGGCTGCTAATGAGATAAACAGCCGCAAGTTATAAAATAACTAGAAAAACTGTTGCTCCGATATAATAAAAAAGCTCTAAGAAGCTTGCCAAAAAATTATTACGATTGAATATTGTGAAAACAATTGGCAAGAGTTTGATATTTTTTAATTATTTCATACTTTTTTTAAAGAGTATTTTAAGTAAAAAGTATAGACTTTGTTCAACGGTAATGAAGAATATGCGTCATTTTCAAGTTGTCATCCGAATGGCGTTGCACAGTAGGGCAAAATTGAACTGTTTTAAAAATAAATCGTTCATTCCCATTTTAAATTTATGCGAGTTTGTATTGAAAAAATGTTTGCTGTTCATTAATTTTTTGATCTTCTATTTTTTGATTATTTATTAGTTTTTCGTATGGACTCTGCTTTCATGAAAAGTTTGTTTTAAGTTATAGAGTTCATGACATCTGGCGATTTCTTCTAATATTAGCTTTAAATGGTTTCTTTAAGCGTTTAAAAATGTTCAAAAAATTTAAAAAATGTTAATCTTTTCATAACCGAAGAAAAACTGCTCGTTCATTAGTTTATTATTAGCCTTGGTATTATAAATATTTAATAAAACGATGTTTATTAATATTTTCTTATTCCTATGTTTTGTGGCAATGAACGTTTACTAAATGAGAGTTGTTTAATTCTAAACTGTACACAAACCCGAGAAGCTCTACTACATACATAAGTACTTACATATGTATGTAGATAAAACTATCAATTTATTTAACTGCATTCAGTTGTACAAAAAAGTGAATTAAACATTAAACTATTTAATCTTCACCTTTTTTATCACAAAGCTTTTGAAATAAAATGTATTTTTTTCGTATATTTGTTTTAATTTTTTATTTTTCATTCCATTTTTATCATATTCATCATAGTTTTGCTATTTTGCATATTCGATACATACATATATTCAATGTCATTATTCCGTTGTTCATATCTCTATCTGTCTATCAGTTAAGCTGGCTTTATAAAGCCTGTATACCTTTCATTCTATTTTTTGTTCTTTTTTTATTTAGTTCTTTATAGTCTTATCTTTATGTCAATGAACATACAAATTAATTTTTAAATTTACATTTACAGAAAACAATAGCTTCTTCTCTCACATAAATAAATAAAAAAGTACATAAAGGAGTTTATTAAAATTCATGACAGGAAAGGCATCAACTGTTCAGAAAAAAAAAATAATATTAACAAATAAGTTATTAATTGTTGAAAGGAAAAATAAACGAAGAAGTTGGTATAAAGGAAAAATAAAAAGATTTTGCTATACAAACTAAAAAAAATAATAATCTTAAGTTTTTTTTTATTACAAATATATAGTTTTACCTCTAATAATAGTTTGTATGACTGATCACCTTGCGAATAAAACCGAAAAAATATCAATAACAAAACTCTAAATTCTAAAACGAACGTATAAATTACGTCTGTGTAGCATATATAAGCATGCACTATGGTTCTTGGGAACCGTCTTGTTTTTGGTCCTTTAAGTACGCTTTCGTCAAAATAAGAAAAATATTTTTAAAAAATTTTAAAAATGCTCCTTTATAGCTGGCCTAGTTTCATCAATCCGTCCATGGTTTTGATCTAAATTTCTGAAAACATATTGACATACAAATTTGAACAAACAATACAAATTAATAAATTAAAGACACGGGAATATTTTTTTAAATTATTAATTTTCTTAAAAATATTCCCGTGTTCTTAATAATTCGCAAAGTGCATAGAAATAAATCATGTAGTGTTTTTTGATATTTTATTTTTCATCCACTTTCAACTGTATAAAAGAGTCGAAAAAACAATTCAGCCGCATACAGTGGAGTAAGAAAAATAGTATTAATGTTGGTTATTGTTGTTTTTGCTTAAACTTTGATTTTTGTCTTTGCTTTATTATTTGTACTGAAATGTTTGTCGGAATTTTTTGAGGAGTAAAGTAAGCGGTAACGAAATGGCCATCGAGACATGCTTTGATCCTCAATAATCAATATCGGTAATTAATTAAATCGGGATAATTTAAAAAATAGCATAAAGTTTTTTTTATGAAAATTAAATAATATTAAAAATTAATTCCATTTGGAATAATGCAACTTCTATAGATATACAGACTAGTCAAACTTTATTAATTTCTAAATCACATTATATATAGAATAGTTTGTGTGGCGAAATAGAAAAATCATTTTGGGGCCATACCGGAGGTTGGTACAAAGCAAAAACAAATGTACAAGAGGAGTTACAGAGAGAACGGTGAAGAAATACTTTGTTTTGTGTGTGGACTTCGTCTAACTAACTTAATATTGAAATTATAACTCCTCTTATTTTTATTAACAAATAGAGGATGTTTACAATGAACACAACCTAAGGTAGATAAATGCGAAGAATGCTGATGAAGGACGAAGCTATCCAGAAAATGCAGCTTACATTCTGCTGTTGAACAATTTTTCCTGTTTTCTTTGGAAAACGTCCGCATATATTTATAAAAATATTTTTACTTTCTAAAAAAAAGGTTTTTAGAAATTAAAGAAGTAAAAAATGAACTTCAACTATAGCATTAGCAACAGGCATAATTTTCAAATCAATGGCAAAAAATTATTTAACAGAATGATGGTGACCGCAAGTGAAATTAAAATTTGATAATGTTTAATTCTTCCATTCTCGCTAAAGATTTTTAATTAATAAAGATATGATTCAATTTAATGCATTAATAATTTAATTTAAAAAATAGTAGCTAATTTAGCTTTATATTTACAAAATATAAAATATGTTTGAAATACGTTTTATTACAAAATTTCCATAAAATTTTGTCATAAAACACATTTCAAATCTATTTTAATATTTTATGAATACGCAGTTAGTTCATTTAGTTTAACTAAATTTTTACCATATATACAGCCTGTTCAGTAACATAGCGAGAACAGTCATACTGAAGAAATTCCTTTAATATAACGATTTTCTAAATTTTCTTTTCTAATCTTCTCAAGCACCAGATCAGTTCCAATATAAAAATACTATTTTTGATCTGACTGATTATTTTTATAAAAAAAAAACTAATTATTAATATTCTTGTTACCTGTTTCTTGAAGATGCCACCAAATGGTTTAGAGAAATTTTGAAAAAATACAAAATAATAAACAATATTTTTATTTTGGAATTGACCTGATGCTTTAGAGGATTAAAAAATTATAAAGATCAAAAGAACAATATTATTTAATTTTCTAAATTTTTGGTGTAAATATATCTTTACCAAACTTAAGAATTAAGGAAAATATAAATAATTTAAATGTTTTAATAAATACTTAAAGCCCTTAAGTGTTGGTCTAACAGAAAGAAAAGTAAATACATGCCACATGATGTTGTTTATAGGAATTTAAGAAAACAAAACTCATAAATTATTCTTAAAATATTATGTGCAAAAACTTTAAGAGAAATATAAAAAGCTATAACTTTTGTGTGGCAAGCAACTGATTAGAAGAAATAGTAAATATTTATATAAATTAAACAGGAAATACAAAAACTAAAACTAAAGAAATACAATGTTATAAAACATTCACCTGTGCATTTGTTAAAAAACAAGGTACATATAAAAGTATTTGTGTGTGTGTGTATTTGTATATTCTAGTGATAAGTATTTGACCAACAAAACTTTAAAATTGAAACAAATTTTATTTAAGCATCAACAAAAATAAAAAAGAAAAGACCCCAAAGAGCAAATATTCATTTAGAAACTACAGAACAAGCAGCTAGATATTAAAGTAAGAGATAGTGAAGTAGAGAATAATGGCGAAAATACTTTGTGTAAATAAACAAACTCACTGAAAAGAAAATTTAAACTTTTTGAAAATAATTTTTACTAACAGGAAAATGTGTTTTTTTTTTAAGTTGTTCACCAAATGATTTACGTTTCTTCTTGTTGTGTTTTCTTTATTTAACTTTTTTAAGGTAAAGTGTAAACGATGATATTATGCAAATGACTACAGGAAGTAAATTAGTAGGAAAAAAATTTTAAGGTTATACAAAAAAATGTTGATTTAAAATTACACATTCAGGGAAAAGAAAGAAAATATAAATTTTTGTTTTAATTCTGAATGACGGGTATGATTATAGTTAGTTTAAAAGAAAAGAGTGATCTAAATTCAAGATAAATTTCAGTCATTATTGTATAAAATTTTAAAATTCGTACTCGTTAGATATTGCGAATTAATTTATAAAGTTCTTTTTATATTACATTACATTTTTGCGCAAAAGATATTGGTGTACACCCGTATAAGATACAGCTGGTGCAGAAACTAAATCTACGAGACCATTTTTCTTTACCGATTGGGCTGGAAACTGGTCCGGTGTTTTATCACAACGAAACCAATCCCCCACAGAGCCTACAGACTTCATTACATCCAGAAAAATGCACTGCTGGAGGTCGCGTTATCGTCGATTTAGGTCGTTACCATATCGTGATCAACCACTTCTTATTTAAACTTATGAATGACATTGATTCGTGTGAAATATGTTTTCTATGTTTTCAACAGGGGCTTTTTATCGTCGACTTACAGTAATCAAATTTTAGCGCTAAAATGGTTTTGAGAATTGGTCCATATAAATGGCGTCCAAGGCTGTGCAATTTGATTCCTTTTGATTATTTTCCGTGGAGCCATGCTTATAAACGTGTCACAATTGATGCCTTGGAGGCCAATAGTTTTCTTTTTATTCATAACATATAGCCAGCAATGCTTAAAAAAGTAGACAAAGATTAAACATCTAGAGTGCCTTGCAAAAAACAGACGCGATGGCCATATGTTTAAAATCATTTTCATATCTTAACTTTTTGAATAAAACATATTTTTTTATTTAAATTTTATTTTTCTTGTTAGTCCCCGTTCAGGCAAGCAATTTTTTTTAATTCTTTTATAAAACTGCATTCGTGTCCACACACACAAATTTTGTTTCTGTAATTTCGGTTTTAATTGCTTAGACGAATTAGAAAACAAAAGAGAATTGCAAGTACATGAAACAGTGTAACCGTTTCTACTTGTGTTTCCTCTCTTACATACAAATTCAAGAATTGCGGAACAAAAGTTGCAACGTGTGGATAAGGATTTAGTTGCTATTTAAAGTTCTATCAAGCTTAAAAACTACCTTATAAAAATCATTAATAAATCAAATAGTAATATTATACTTTAATTAGTTGTTCAATTCGTTGTAGCACCTAAAAAGTGGATAAAGTTGATTTTGCTACTGTGTGTTGAATCAATTAAAAAAAAATAATTCTTTAATTTAAAATTAAATATTTTACGTATTAAAATTTTTGTTTTTATTTTTTCTTATGCCTTAATTCAATGTTTTTCTTCTTGCATCGTTTCATTTCTATTTTCATTTATCTTATAAATTACAAATGACATTATTTAAGCGGCACTTGCTGCTGCTGTACAGTTGCTGCTTTGTTAACTAACACAATTGATAGCTTCGTTTTTCCGTTGCCAATAAATTTTGTACAAAATTTAATTTCCTCTTAGAACAGACACTGCGAGCAAAGGCACCAAAACTATTGTCCCAATGGAAAAAAGCATAAAACACAGAAAACAATAACTAAAAATAAAGAGGTGACATTATGAAAAGCCATTAAGTCAAGAAAAATGTTTTTTTTTGTTTTTGCATAAATTTCCTTTTAGCTATAATTACAGAAATTATCGTTAAACTTAACGAAGTATAGGTACCATACAAAAAAGTTTTTAAATTATTGCATGATTTAAAGAAAAACCCATTTAAACAAATTTATATTTAGAATTTCATTAAAAGAAATTTTAATTTTCTGACAGTTTATCTGAGATTCATTAACATCACTTTTACGGTGATTAAACACAATTGAACCTTTAAAATAAAATTATCATCAATATAAAATAAACATTAAATGGATAGTCAACCTGGATGGCTGTGTGTGTTTAAAAAATGTAAAGCCGTTTACAAATAAGTAAAAAGGGTTTTGTAATAGGAACGGCATGATATTCACGTTTAACAAAGTGCTCGTTGATATGTTGTTTTGTGTTTTTTTTTTTTTTAACGAACTACTCTCAAAAACTTTACTCGCAAACTCTCGCAGCCATCCATAACATGCTGTTACTGCGGCGAGACCCGGAACTATTTGACCTCGACTCGAAAAACCCATATACTTTTTCTTTACCAACAACGCACTATATTTTTATACCCTTCATCACAAAAAGTGGAAAAAGGGTGTAACTGAGTTTATCATTCCGTTTGTAATTTTTACAATATCCATTTCCGAACCCATAAAGAATATATATTTTGAGTTATTATTCCTAGCGATGTCCGTCTATCCGTCTGACTGTCCGTGTTAGTGTTGGAATCAAGTTTGTCAAGACACCAGATCAGCTACATAAAATTTAAATACGCCAATCGATCCATGTCTATCGAAGCAGCGAACAAAACACCACGCCTACCTCTAATTTTTCCATATCATTTAGAACTATCAATTAACTCTAAACAAAAAAATAAATATAAAGGGGAACTAAAAAATAAGAAAAATCATGAAGTGAAAAAATTGGCGCACGCCCAGAAGACTTCACCAACTTATCTATCGCAGTTTTTTCCTATATTTAATTTAGACTTCAACAGATATCAACTGCTGTTTTCTATTTTGCTTTCTTATATTTAGGGCTCTTCTGAGATTTGAACACATTACTCGTGACAATCTGTTGGATAAGCATGCAAACATCTCTACCATTAAAGTGTTTAACTCACTTTTCTTTTAACTTTGTTCACATTAACTGCATTTTGTTGATGGTAGAATCTATAACTTATTTATCGATATTTGGTTCTAAAAGAACTTTTCCCAATATTTAAATCAACTTACGAGTACTTATTGTGTAAAATACACGTAATTTATTTTAAAATTCTAACTCTTATACGTTTGTTACGGAAAACTTTTTTAATCTATACCGTTAGCTAAATAAGTAAAATATAAAAAGCAAATTATCATAAATATCTAAAGGTAATCCAATAATTTTCTTTCTATAAAGAAAACCAATGAATAGGTGCTTAAAGTCTTAAAAAAAAAATAACAAAAGAAATCTAAAAAGAACGAAAGCTTTAATATAAAATAAATGAAAAAGGACTTATTTCTATGGCGAAGAAGCGAAAAGTATATTGCTGCTGTTGTGGTAGTGTGTGGAAGTATGTGTTCATGGTCTTGCGTGAAGCCAAGTTTAAAGAAAAATTATAAACAATTTGCGTTAACAATAAGATTATTAAGGCCTTTTGTCGCTACGTTAAACATATTTATTTTATAATTTTTAAGGCAAAAAAATTTTTACAAATTTCTAAACTATTTTAAGGTTTTATGTAGTAAATTTAATTATAATTTATATAAAGTTGAATAAATATTTTTACTAATAATTATTATTATAAATTTTATTTAGTTTTTAATTGGTTAATCTAATTTTTGTTATTTTCTTTTATTTTAGCTCAAAACCCTCGCATTATTGAACATCCTATGGATATGGTGGTGCCTAAAAATGATCCATTTACATTCAATTGCAAGGCAGAAGGCAGTCCAACGCCCTCGATACAATGGTTTAAGGATGGCTATGAACTAAAAACAGATACAGGATCTCATCGTATTGTTATGCCAACGGGTGATTTGTTTTTTCTTAAGGTAAATTATTTAAAATAAAAAAAACTTGTTATATTATATTTAATTATTATATTTTAATTTCTTCGCTGTGTTTGCTCACAGTCAACTTTATCGCCTTATGTGAGACTCAATAATCGGAAGATGCTGATTTCTTATTCTTATTTCTCTGGGTACTTCCTTCTACATGTTTTTAGTCTACATCTTTGTACATTCGCAAGAAAGTCATTTACCAATGCTAACAACTATTAGAAACGCGTGATCCTGAATTTAACTGTCTTTGGGTTAAATTTAGAGCCTAATAACACTTTTTGCATTTCGGCTTTTAAAGCAGAAGCCGAAACGCCCAAATTTATGCCTTAAATTTATATTCGGCTTCGATTCCTAGAAAAAAAAGAACCGAAAAAAGCAAACGTTTCATTTTATTCACTTACGTACCCTGATTGTAATACAACAGTAAAAACCTATTGTGGCTTATTTTTATTAAAATAAAGGTGACGTAATTGAAAAATTTCATTTCACGCCCAAATTTATCCCTTAAATTTATATTCGGCTTCGATACCTAGAAAAACAAAAAGAACCGAAAAGAAAGCAAACGTTTCGTTTTGTTTACTCACGTACCCTGATTGTTATACAACAGTAAAAACCTGTTGTGGTTTATTTTTTTTAAAAGAAAGGTGATATAACTGAACAATTTTATTTCACTTGTTTTTGAAAAGTTGTATTTGAAGCCACACCTGGGACTAACTTAAATGCTCAATATATGAATCAAGTTAAATGTGTAGTCGATAGTATAGGGATTTTTTTTTTATTTTTATTTATGTATAATTGTGTTTCGATTATACTAGAAATTGAATATGTTTTATAACCTTGTGTGATAATAATTTATTCATGGTTATCAGTTAATAGTTTCCATGCCTGATTTAATTTCATTTTATTTTTAACTGAATGTTTCCAACATGTACATAAAATATGTATTACTAGATGAGACATGATACAAGAGAAGGATGTGAATTGGTTAATTATGTTTATTTTTATAACGCCTAATGCGTTATAAATTTAAATAAACATCAAGTTTAGTGAGTCAAATAAGATATCAAAAGAACGCTTGCTATACCATGCCCGCTATTTGTCATTTCTATTAACACTCTTTAAATCTTAGTTCATACAGGTTTTTGTTGGTGTTAAGAAGTAATATAGAGGGAAAGCTAGCGCCAAAGCTGTAGTAGGGACGGCGCATTTTATAAAATCCGGTTTAATCATCATCCTAAATGTGATTGCTTTGGGAGTAATATTTTCCGAATTAAGAGAAATATTTCTAGTAAAGCTTTGCCATACCACTGATAGTCCGATTAAGCCATTTTATTTATGTCAGATTGCAAATTATAATGCTGTTTAACTTTTTTAAAGCTTAAATTGGGGCACTAAAGAACTGATGTTTTTCTAAGTGCAATTTTGTATTTTTGGTCATTTCCGTATCTATGCAAGTATCCATATCTGTCTTGAGTCTACACATCTAATTTAAAGGTATTTAGTGAATGCCAACTCAGACATGTGTCAGTTACATGATCTGTAAGGAACATAACAAATGTGTGGTTGTCATTATTGGAGTAGTTAAAGCCTGCTAATTGCACAATTTAGATTGCTTTTTTCACCTTTTAAATTATTATTTCGCCTTAAAATTTCACTTTGTTTAAACAGAAATATTTTAAATCAAAAAGAGATAATTTTTATAAATTTAAACATTAAAATATTATAATTTTTTAATAAAAATACAACATAAAGACCCAGCCACAAATTATTTACACATGAAAAATTCTGTATTTGTTAAGCATTTAAACAAATGCTGTGATTTTCTGCTTTCAATAAAAATATTTTTGTTAAACCATTTGAGCTTGAAAAATATAAACATCCGTTTCCGTTTTGCCATACTTGTTTTTCAATAATTGTTAATGTTTAAATAAAATTATAAAAAAAACGTCATTTTTTAATTAAATTAAATAAAATTGTAAAATAATTTAAATATTTTACATTTTCTTTAAAGTGTGTACAGACACTGATGAATGTTTGCAACATAAAAAGTCTTTTTGATTTTAAATAAACTTTTTTAAAGGGACTTCTAGCCAGTCACCATTATACGTACATATATTAAAGAATTAAAAAGCTTTGGAGAGCAACAAAAGGAAGAACAGAAATTGTTAAAACATTGACTTTTTTAAAAATACTTACACGTGCCAGATTTAATTAAATAGATAAAATTCAAAAGAGTATTTGGGATTATTAATTTACAATGTCCATTTGAAAACAATTACATACATATTTGACTGATAACAGTATCGAAATATTCTTATTTCAGTTATTTTTTACAACTGTAGCAAACAAAGACATATCTCCAAAGCTTGTTACAGCAAAGTAGTTGAAAGATACATTAAGGATGTCCTACTTTACTCCTTATTTTTGTTGCTTAACAAAAAACCTCATAAAACTTTTTTGAAATCTCAACATAATTTCTCAAATTTCTACTTTGAAAAATTCCACAGTTTGTTCATTTTTTATCACTATTATAAGATATTTCCTCTTCTCTTCGGCTCTCGTTTTATTGCAGATTCCCGCATAATTAAAAGTACTTGCTTGAAGGTGAGAATTCTCAAGGCAATACCCTTCAATGCGCTACAGCTCGTAGACCGCACTGTTGTGTTAGCGATTGCTGGATATTTTCGCCGATGTTCACAGTCAATGCCATTCCAGCCTTTTTTGGCATACCTTAATTATCTTTTATATATATTAATCGCAATTATTATGTGATTTAAAATCAAAAATTTCTGCCAGTTTTCACAGTAGTGGCTCCCGCTCCCAACCTTACATCAGCTATGCAAGAGGATACTGTGCACTAAAAGCCCGTACGAAGAAATGCGCATTGTGGTTTTCAATTTAGGCGTATATCGTCCACGTACAAATTGATTTTAAGTCAGAAATGGGATCTTAGATCTGCAGTCATCCCTTTTCATTTAAAAACGCTCTTATTTATTTGGACCTTCTTTCCAATTATGAAACATGACTATAATGCTATAGCAATAGTGACTGAATGTTACACTGCATGTTTAAAAATGCCTCTAAAAGTAAAAAACTTTCGTAAACTTTCAACATTGGCAAACTTTAAGCTAGAAATTGATTATTTTGAAACACAAAAAAAATGTTTTATAATTCCTTACACTTAAATCTTACATTTACTCTATGCAGAGCATCATGCCCCTTTATTCAAATTAGTAATCGAACAATTACTCATCTCTTGGAAGTTAAATACGTCGGTATTAAACTGGATGGTTAGGCGCTTGACTTGGAAAAGTCACACAGAAGCAAAGCTAATAGTTAAAAACAGCACAAATAAACTGGCTCATTGCTGGAAACTCTATTAGAACCAGCACTCAGAGGATGACCCCTACTCATGCAGCGCATTGTGCCAGAACTAGGAAATTAGGTTGAGGGAAGGAGAATAGAGGAAGTAGTGTGCATAAGCATTTGATTTGAATCTTTAAAGTGAGAGGGAAGACTTACGCAGGGAGTTATTCCACATGCGAACTGTTCGGCTAAAAAACGAATTTTCTCTGTAATGCGTACTGCGATTCACTGGAAAATGGACCACAAAAGGATGTGCTCTTGATGCAGAGCGTGTTGCGAGTACGAAATTACCGTTCCCGAAAACAAGTTCCCTGATTTCATAACAGCACTTTCCATTATAGTAACGATATAGCGGTAAAACACACCCAACATTGCGTCGATGCTCCAGTGAATTAGTAGAGCTGGATAAACTACTGTCACCGATGAGCTTTTTTCTCTCTCTCTCCTGCATTCGGTCGAATGACTCCCAAATAGTCTTTGAAGCACCATCCTATACATGAGCGTTGTATTCTATTTTCCGTCTGCTTCTTTTGCGACTTGAAAAATATGCTTGATCCACCGAATAACACCTTAAAGTTTTGTGTCAAAAATACAGAGAGTTTTTGATTCCTTTCACATAGCCTCAATTTTCCGGAAGGTTCGACTTATTAGAAAATTAATATGAATGGAATATGCTACTTAAGATGGATTGCAAACTTCTAGTCGATCAAGCTATTCTAGAATCTATATGGTGCTTAAAAAACTCGAGTCTCCATATAGACTAAAGCTTTCCTTTAGTTACTTCATTACTTTTCATGTTTAAATCTTAGTATTAAACTTGTAATAATAGTGGAATAATTTTATTGAAACATTGTATTTTATTTTAGGTTATTCATTCACGTCGTGAAAGTGATGCTGGTACTTATTGGTGTCAGGCCAAAAATGAATTTGGTGTGGCGAGGTCGCGCAATGCCACATTGCAAGTTGCATGTAAGTACACATTTAAATTTTTTAAATAATTATGATATTTATCTAGAAAAAGACTTTATATACCCTAGGAGTATAAATCTTTTCCAAAGACTTAATTTTACAGACAAAACGTAGGACTTTAGCTGTGCTAGATTTATGGCGATCTTTAAGAAGAAATCAGCTCAAAGTAATTTTTAAAAAAATTTCCACTTTTAATAGATCCATTTCAGATTTTATTTAAGCTTTTAAACTTTATATTTAACATGTTTTATGTTATTTATTTTTAAATTATAAAATTATTGTATGATTTAGATTTAAGTTTCCCCAATAAAGACTTTTTCTTTAAATAATAACAAAGATAAGATTGCTTTAAAGCCTTAAAAATAACTTTGAATCATTTAACCTTCAATGGAAATTTGCTAACAGTAATTTGCATTAAAATTCGGAAGAGAAAAAATTTAAGTTACAGTTGACCTTATTTATTGGTTGGGTTGTTATATTAAAGTTGTATAAAGAATTAATTAAGAATAAAATAAAGATACAGAAATTAAATTATAACATTCACAGCCACTCTTCCAAAAAAAAAAATAATTTTTTTCGAATTCTTTCTAAATAAACTACATTTTTTATGTTTGTTATATCCGCCAGTCCTGCGCGATGAATTCCGCTTGGAGCCTCAAAATACCCGTGTAGCTCAGGGCGAAGTAGCTCTCATGGAATGTGGTCCCCCGAGAGGTTCACCCGAACCTCAAGTATCATGGCGTAAAAATGGACAAACTTTAAATTTAAATGGCAATAAACGTATACGAATTGTTGATGGAGGTAATTTGGCTTTGCAAGATGTACGACAGTCTGACGATGGGCGATATCAGTGTGTGGTGAAAAATATTGTAGGCATTCGGGAATCTGCAACGGCCTTTCTTAAAGTACACAGTAAGTTAAAGCTTTAACCAAAATTATTTATTAAAGTTTTTATTTAAATTTTATTAAAACATTATTTAAATTTTGTTAAACATATTGAACTTAATTTTAAGTTGTAAAATTTACTCTTTAATATACAAATATTTCTTTCTTTCTTTAAATGTTAGCTCGCCCGTTTTTAATACGTGGCCCACAAAATCAAACTGCTGTTGTGGGTTCATCAGTAATATTTCAATGTCGCATTGGCGGTGATCCATTGCCGGATGTCCTGTGGCGTCGTACAGCCTCTAGCGGTAATATGCCATTACGTAAGTTTAATTAAACAATTTTTTTTTTATAAATTTTGTTTTATTGCTTTTCATTTGTGCAATTTTCGTTAACAACAATCCATTTTAACTTTTATATAAATTACCTGGCTTACTGAACAGAAACCAGTTGAGGCCAGTCAGTTAACGTTGATTGTTTATCATTGGCGATAAAAACATATCACATCTGTCTGTCTGTCTGTCTGTCCGGAAAACTTGTCGTTTGCATGTGTGCACTTGCTTTAGTGTGTGCGTTTGTTTACTTAACTTTTGTTTTTTTTTTTGTTTGTTGTTTTATATTTGTTGACTCTAAATAAACGTTTATGGTCGTCCTCTGTTTGCTTAACCCTTCTCTTATTGTCAATTAGCCGGAAACCACATAACACTGTAAGCGGTCATCTATGTATATTTTACCTTTCTACAAACACTGACATATATTCTTCTAACTAACGGTAAACTTTTGCATCACTTAAGCATTTATTCAATTTTTAATTTTGTATTTGTATGTTTTAAATATTTTATGGGTTTTTCTCTTAAAGTTTTAGAAAAACATATGGAGTTTCTTTCATTCCAAACACTTTGGTTTTTGTGTTTTTTTTTTTGTGATTTTCTAAATGAAATTTACTATTTGTGTACTGCATGCAAGTAGAGACAAGATTTTGGAAAGTATTTTAAAATTGAAGTTTTACCTTCAATTTATTACCTTTTTGTGGATACTTCATAGTTGTTTTTTTTTTTTTTTTTGGCAATATTATGTCTTTACTTGGGTTTTGTTTGTTTGTGTTTTTTTTTTCGTTGAGTTGTTATTTTGTAACAATATAGAATGTGGTTCTTCTAAATGCAAAAACTAATGGCTGGTTTATTAATTAAATAGAAGGTATTTGATGTCTAAGGACTTAAGGTTTGACATATATGTAAATTTGAAATTTAATTTGGTTTTCTATTACTTTAATATATAGTCCTTTTATACATCATGCTCTTATAACAAAAATTAAAAAAATCTGTGAATGAAATTCTGTTTAAAAATGTTCCCAAAAAACTTTAACATAATTTTCTTATGAGAAAAATTGTAAGCCCTACTATTAGTAATTTATTAATTCGATTAGGTATATTAACTGTCGTAAGAAAGTCCTAGAAATTTCAGATTTTCAAAGACAACCGTCATGTATTTTTGGACCATTCTTCATTAACTTTTTACGAAAAATACATTAATTCTATTTATTATAAAAAATATAGTGATTTCATCCAACCCCTACTTTGAAGAGATAAATACCTAAAGAAAATTAAAAAGTCTCTGCCACATGTGCCCCGGCATTAAAAAATGTCTTTAATTAGATTATTGTGGTAAAGCGTGTTCATTCTTGAGGTAAGATCGTTGACGAATTATAATATATTTTGATGTATACGAGGGCTGCTCTATATATTTCTGGCCTAATAGTGAAAATGCGAATATTTATAATCGAAAATGGTTTTATTGTTTTTTAAAGTATTCTCCAGCAGGATTTACACACTTTTGCATGCGCTCAAACCAGTTCTCGAAGCACTTTTTCCACTCCGATTGAGACACCTCTGAAAAACGGTTTTTCAACACTTCAACAGCTTCTTCTGGCGACGAAAGTCGTTGACCACGCATTTTTTTCTTGATGTGCGGAAACAAGAAGAAGTCATTAGGTACCAAGTCAGGGCTGTACGGCGGATGACCCATTAATTCGACGTTTTGGCCGGTCAAAAACGCTCTGGTTTGAGCCGATGTGTGAGAGCTCGCATTGTCATGGTGAATAATGATTCGTCTTCTCTTGTTGGTTTTTCGAATTTCTCCGACGACTTCAGGCAAACAAATTGTATTGTACAACTCAGAAGTGACCATCCTACGTTGCTAAGCGGAACAGTCGCCACATGACCAGTTTTGCCGAAGAAACAGGCGACCATTTGCTTCGAAGTGCTTCTTCCACGAACAACTTTCGTTGGATTTTGCTCGTCTTTGAAGACCCACACGGTCGATTGTTGTTTCGTTTCGGGCTCATACGCATAGATGCATGATTCGTCACCTGTGACGATATTATAAACGTCTTTTGAAGCACCGAAATCGTATTTTTGCAACGTTTCTTTGCACCAATCGACACGAGCCTTTTTTTTGAGCGACTTTCAAATTGTGCGGGATCCAACGAGAACAAACCTTTTTTACGGCCAGGTGTTCATGCAGTATCGAATGTATGCTGGTGGAAGAAATGTCCAAGGATGTCTCTATCTCTCGGTATGTAGCATGTCGATCTTGTATTATGAGTTCACGCACGGCATCAATGTTCTCTGGCACAACAGCGGTTTTTTGACGAACTTCACGGAATTCGCCTTTGAGCGAGCTTCGGCCACGATTAAATTCATTATACAAATTTTTCAAAGTGCTATAGGATGGTGCTTCATCGCCATACAAAGATTTAAGTTCATCAATGCACTCTTGTCGTGATAATCCACGTCGAAAGTTGTGAAAAATGATGGCACGAAAATGTTCACGAGTTAATTCCATTTTTTCTATATTAATTTTTTCAAGTCACTGTAAACAACACAAATAATGGTCGTACGTCAAAACGTTTTGAGTGCGATTATGCTTAAAAATGACAAACTTTCCAATGGAAATGTCAGATTGCACTTGGCAGCACTCAGTGTTGCCAGGCCAGAAATATTTATAGCAGCCCTTGTATTCATTAAACATACATAATCTCAATGAATTCTTTCCAAGTGAAACTCTTGGAAAATTACATTCGCTAACGAAAAAAGTAAAAAAGAATTTGATATAAAATAAGGATTGTTCCAAAAACTTAAGTTATATTTTTATTCCCGGTTTAAAATGATTCAAATAAAAAGATTTACTCAATAAATAATAAATAAATTTAAATTTATTTTTATCCCAGAATTCGATTGAAACAATTTATAGACTGAATGCCAGTACTAGTATAAAAAGAATTCAACAGCCTTAGCCGCCGCACTTTCTTTCTAAGATTTTACATATTTAACTAAAATTTCTTAAGAATTTTGTAACTTTTGGCTGTGGTAGCTAACGACCAGTAGTGCTATTTACCACTCTTTTTTTAACGGTTATAGTTTGGTTAAGTTGACGCAATAACAAAAATGTCGATTTGGCGTTTCAGTAACACTTTTAACGATATTTGCTATTGTTAAAAAACCAGCTGATATAATTAGCAAGTTTCTCATTGAGTTGTTAAATCTGTCGACAAAAGAAACATGTGCTTATGTACATTCTTATATGCACATAAGCATTAACACAGAACATACATATTCGAACACAAAAACACAGCTTGTTTTTATTTTAGTTAAATGAAATAAACTTGTTTAAATATATAACTATTTATAAGCACGTTTAAGGAAATGTCGACATATATAACAATTGTTGTATTATTTAAAATCGCACTAAAGATTTCTCATAAAATACTTCGAGAAATCAATAATAACTACTAAAGTCTGAGGTATTTATGTTATGTCTCACATATCTTCTTCAATTACGGTTCTACGGAACATTTGTACATAACTTTCTCAGCCATCTTCAATTCAAATCATTTAAACATGAGGTCATGATCATTTATCTGTTATCTGAAGTTGCTCCTACCAATTTATTAGTTCTGAGCGTACTTTGATTGCGTCTATACCTGTCTTCTTGTACATTTCGTTCTATGATACCATAACTTTGTGTCATTTGAATTCAGGTCCAAAGAACGGCACAGTACGTCATCTGATTTCCGCTTCTCTGCATGCATATTTGCGGCTTCTTTTATTAGGTTGGCGTTTCAAAAGTTTCAATTGTTCTATTTCCTTAGTTTTATCCTTGCTCATAACTAACAACTTTTGTTGTACCTACATATTTTAAAAGGGAATAAAAAAATTTTTAACAAAAATTTTTTTATTCCCGTTTAAGCTCTTTCGAAAAAAATGTACTTTTTAATCGGAAATCAACTAAGAAGTGTTTTTAGACTGCGAAACGAAGTTACTTTAGATCCTATATCGACTGGGAAACTGGCCTATTTTATCTCCGGAATGCAATTTTAATAAAATTTTGCACTGTTTTCTTTCAAACCAATAGTAGGAAATCCTAACATATAATCAACAAAGCTAAAAAGCCCTTTAATTTTTACAATTTTAATTTAAAACTGTATTTATTAGAAACTCTCATAATAACGTGCCGTCATTTAAGTTAAATGGACTGTTGTTGTTTTTAATATACGGCAACTATATAGAAAACTTTCTATTTTTATCTTATTAAGGGCGTGTTACTGTTTTGGAAGATCGTAGCCTTAAGCTGGACGATATAACCTTAGACGATATGGGTGAATATACCTGCGAGGCGGATAATGCAGTGGGCTCTATAACAGCTACAGGAATTCTAACTGTACATGGTAAGAAAAAAATGTAAAGAATTTTTCTTACAACTTAATGATTTTCTGTCTTTTTTTAGCTCCTCCCAAATTTACAGTGCGTCCCAAAAATCAATTTGTTGAAGTAGGCGACGAAGTGTTATTCGAATGTCATGCCAATGGTCATCCAAGGCCATCTATTTATTGGTCTTTAGAAGGTAATAGCTCCTTACTTTTCCCCGGCTACAAAGACAACCGCATGGAGGTAACTGTAACACCCGAGGGACGTTCTGTACTTTCAATATTCCGTTTTGCACGTGAAGATTCGGGTAAAGTTATTGTGTGTAATGCCCTTAATGCTGTAGGCAGTGTAAGTAGTCGCATAGTGGTTACTGTCGATACACAAAATGATGTGCCACCACCCGTTATCGAACAAGGACCGGTAAACCAAACGCTGCCTGTAAAATCTTTTATTACTTTACCCTGTCGTACTTTGGGTTCTCCTACTCCACAAGTTCAATGGTATTTGAATGGCATACCCATCGATGTTATGGAACATGAACGCCGTAATATGTCTGAGTCGGGAGCCCTAACTATTGTGGATTTGGTAAAGAATGAAGATGAAGGTCTCTACACTTGTGTGGCTAGCAATCGTAATGGAAAGTCCTCCTGGAGTGGTTATTTACGTTTAGACAGTCCTACCAATCCCAACATTAAATTCTTTCGAGCACCTGAGCTGTCAACGTTTCCTGGACCTCCAGGTAAACCCCAAGTGGCAGATAAGACTGAAGATTCTATTAGTTTGTCTTGGACACGTAGCAATAAAGTGGGTGCCTCCAGTTTGGTGGGGTATGTAGTGGAAATGTTTGCCAAAAATGAAACAGATGGCTGGCTGCAAGTGGCTTCTCGAGTGCAAAACACCACCTATACTCAAGTGGGTTTATTGCCAGGCACTAATTATTTCTTTTTGATAAGAGCCGAAAATAGTCATGGTGTCTCGCTGCCATCACCCATTTCAGAGCCCATAACAGTGGGAACGGTAAGTATTCCTTTAAAAAAAATTTTAGTTATTGGCTTTAATTTTTTGTTTGCTTTTCGTTTTAGAAATACTTTAATAGTGGCTTAGATTTGAGTGAAGCTCGTGCCAGCTTATTGTCTGGCGATGTAGTTGAACTTATCAATGCTAGTGTAGTAGATTCCACCAGTATGAAATTATCTTGGCAGGTTAGTGTTGATGCTTATATTATTTTATTGTTTAAATAAAATCTCTTTAGTTTTTGCCAACTTTACTTTTGATACATTACGTTTATTTCCTGGTCTTTTATTTTTATTTAATTTTATTTTGCTCTGCAGATCATCAATGGCAAATATGTTGAGGGTTTTTATATTTACGCACGTCAACTTTTGGAAACTTCAACCGGCTCATCAACCAATATTAATCCATTAGTATCCGCTGCACGTAGCAGCAGTAGTAATACACGCTCAACAGCTGCTTCTTCATCCGCATTGATTTCAGCCTTAAAACCAAACATTGGCAGACGTGATGGTACGCCCTATGTAATGACTTCAACTACGACACCTTCCTCCATTTTACTATCGACCGCTTCTTATATTGGTAGCACTTCATATCGTATGTTGACCATTTTAAATGGTGGTGGTGCTTCTTCTTGTACCATGACCGGCCTTTTACAATTTACTCTATATGAATTTTTCGTTGTACCCTTTTATAAATCCGTCGAGGGTAAACCATCAAATTCACGTGTGGCCAGGACTTTAGAAGATGGTAAGTGTGCTTTTTGTTATAATTTTGTTTTATTTTAAAAATTTTTGTTACAACAATTTTGTTTATTATTGGGGTTTTCTTTTGTGATGAAGGCGAAAAAGAGTTTTTTTTGTGCATTTTATAATGGTTTGATTTAAGTTTAATTAAAAAAGTATTAAAATTGATAGCAAAAACCTAAGGCTCAACATATCCATGCATACCTTAAAATATCAGTTAACAATATAAAAAATATTTAAATTATATTTGATTGGGGTAAATACGTATGTATATACATATTTGCTAGCTTTTATTATATTCGCCTAAGCGTATGCAATACTTTTTAAGATTATGAGATTTTTAAAAATTCTAAAACTTAAGTTAAAAATTGAGTTGATTATTTTTTAATTTCTAAAAGCTTAAAGTTTTGTGTTACTTAAATGTAAAGAAACAAATCTTTTGTGTCCAGATCCATTTATGTTTTTTATGAAAATTTTAAATAAAAGCTTTTCCACTTATTTTAGTCTCAAAAGTTTTTCCTTAAGATAACATTTTAAAAAAGGCACATGCTTCCATGAAAATTTTAAGTAAAAGTTTAAACTGTAAAATTTATTAGAAGAATATTAATACATACATGAAAAATATTTATGTATAATACTTTACCTCCTTTTTTAAAAATGACAACAGCTTAGAAACCCTTAAAACATCGCAGTCTTTGGCAACTTTCCAGACACTTTTTGTCACTAACAAAGAAAAGCCATTATCTATATATGTACAGACATAAACATACATATATACGTCAAAAATAATTAAAAGTAAAACAAATAAAGATTGTTTTTTTTTTTGTGTTAAGCAAATAAGTCAAGGTAATGTTTTGCACTTTTATGTGCAGAGTAATGTGCGGGTACTTATTTTGGTAAAGTAAACATAAGAAATCCTACGAGAAATCTAAATTAAATGCAGTTGTAGAGAAAAGGCACATTCGAGGCTTAACTCTTTTGAATAGGAAAAATGTTTCTAATACTTCATTAAAACTCTCAACTGTGTTAGGAAATATTTGTCGACATCTGAATTCCCAAAAAAAAAAAAAAAAAATAGCTTTTAATTTGGAACAATTCAAATTAAAATGATCCGACGCAGTTCAGTAAAAATAAGGCTTTTTAAAGTATTCGTAGCTTTGGATGGTTTTTTACTCACGATTTCCTGTTTATTTAGCATGTGCCTAAAAAACTAATAAAGTCACCACTATATTTTGATGGGGTGATTGAGGTCTGAACTTGAGATATCTAGTTTAGCCACCGTATTCCTTTAACCAGTACAGCAATCCACACCACACTTCTATGCGGCCCTAGCGGGATTAGAACTAAGAATCTCCTGCATAACAACCAGGCCCTTTTAATATCGCGGAGGCTGTCTATTTTGTTCTTTTTCTTCATAACTACGGCTTTGTCTGCATTCGAACTATGAATTTTTTATTTTATTTTACATGTGCCTTAACCAGCTCACCTGTTGTTCTCATGTAGGGTGACCATTTGGTTTAATTATTTGCCTTCAAATTATTCATCTATAGCGGCTTTAGAAATAAAAAAAATTATACTCAAAAATCTTTGCTGGGATTTGAACTTACGATCCAAGCACATTCGATTTCGCAAGGCAGTATGGCAAACTTAATGCTGCTGTCACAGTAAAAATATCGGCCCATATTCATAGTTAAAATAAAGTATACTTTAAGGGAACTAAAGTCGGTTTTACTTTAGAGTCGACTCTAACTCATTCATAGACAATTTAAAATATACTTTTGGCGAGAAAGTCAACTCTAAATTTTAAAAGTACCTAAAGCTGTTTTTAACTCATTTTTCCAAAATAATTTTATTTGGTTTTAGAACACAAGATAAAGAGATCTGATTTTTATACCAAAGTGAACAAAATAAAAACAAGATTACTTTTTTCTAATGTTTGTTTAGAAATTGCATGAAAACATTTAACAACTTACAGATGACACCCAGTGGAAGGCGGCTAAACTTAAAGTATACTTTATTCTTGACTATGAAAGCAAAAAAGATAATAAGAGCCTTTTATTTTAGTGCATACTTTAGCAAGAGTCGACTTTAGTCTACAACTATGAATATGGGCCATAGTGTTTTTAATAATAATGAAAAAAGCAAGGTCTAGAACCTCGACCGGATATTTTTTTTTTAGGAATTTTTAATGAAAGAACAGCTTTTGAACATGTTTTTTAAATATATATAATATGAAAAAGTACCGCTATATATTCCTTATACACACTTACTGGGTAGTGTATTATATCAAACCTCTTCTAAGTTTTTTTTACATTTGTTCTAAAAAAATATAAAACTTTTGCCTAGGATTTAAGGTTGTCATATATATTTTTTTTTTTTGGTTACAATAAACTCGTGCATAGATAAACAACAAATATTTCGTCAAAATAAAAAAGTTTTTTGTCCTCATTTGTTTTTACTTATACCCTTTATGTCAACGTAAGATATTTTAATTTGTTCAACGTTTTAGTAACAAGTCAAAATTGTCTTGCAGTTTACTTTGACATCTATCGATGTTATGTACGTAATAAAATAAAAGTTTTTCTACATCTCAGCTTCTTCCATTAGAGCAAAACAACTTTTAAGATAAACTCGTGTCTTAATTTGTTCCATCTAATTTTTGTACAAAATTAAAACAACAAATGCAAACAGAACATGATGAGGCATCCTTATCCTACATCATAAATATGCCGTTAGCCCTACATACTGACATCTTCAATCATACATGCTTAGGAATATTCATTACACAACACAGTACAAATGTGTATATGTATGCATTTGTAATCATGCATGTTAATGTTGATACTTGAGTACAAGAAATTGCAACCTCAAAAATGTTTAACTTTTAAGTTTCAAAAGTATGCAAGCTCACGTTTTTCTATTCAAGCAAAAGTGCAAGAGTTCTTTATTTGTTACTGTTCTGTAAATCCTTTTATTTTCACAACTGTTTTTATTTTCTGCTGTTGTTTTCTGTTTAGTGCTTTTCTTTCTTGTCTCAAGGTGTGTGTATATACAACGCTCTATATGTTTTTTGTTGTGTTATAAAAAAGAAACATGTAACATTTACTGTCAACTGTTATTACGTGCTGCAATTTGTATGCAATTTAAACCAACACAATAATCAAACATATATTTATTTTAAGCTGTGAACACTCTTAGAGACAATTGTAATTGCATATGAATGCAAAAGTGGTAAATGTAAACATTCTAGTTCAAATTTGTATTGCTGTTGTTTAAAAGTAAAGTACTTTAGCACGTTGGTAGAAGAACACAAAAAAATGTATTATAATAATAATGAAATAGAAAATACATCTCTTCCAACGACTTTGTGAAGCTTGTAAAGAAGAAAACAGTAAAAATTTATCTGTCAGACACACCAGTAGCAGGTAATCGAAAAAATAAATCAAAATATCGGTGTTTCTTCAAATTAATCATCTAGGACTGGTAAATTGTAATAATATAAAAAAGATGAGTTTGATGTCAAAAAAAATGCGATGAGAAATAAGTATTAGTATTTAATTGTCGTATTCGAAATATACAAAATATTTCATCATACATTCTTTTAAATCTATAATTAATTAGAATGAGATTATTTCTCTTACGTTAACATAACATAGGATGTACAGTGAGAATATTTAGTTGTTTAAAAAAACTCACTTTCTCGGATATATTTAATAGGTCATCTCTACTTGATGACTTTTTGTTTTAACTTTCGGGGAAGAGCAAAAAAAGCTGTGGTTCAAGTGCGATGGGAACAAGAAGAAATAAATTATGTGCCTTTTTGTAGTACGATATCAATGTCTGTTTATTTTTAAAATCCAAAAGTTATTTGTATTTGCATTGCTTAACGTAAATTGCATATAACGTCAATATAATATTCTTTATTAATTTTGAGTTATTTTTTGCAAAATCTTACTATTCATCAACCATCGACCGAAATTAAAACACGGTTAAATATTTTTTTTTTTTTTTTTCATTTAAATAGTTGCACAAAATGCTGACTGATGTCGTGTGGAGTCAACAAAAATTATAAAATTCCAATTTTTCTAACACTTTGAAAATATAGTATCCTGTAATTCTTAAAAACATGAGTTTATAGAGGGTACTTGTATATGATGACATTTTTAGTTCATGATTGTTCACTTCAGTTGTTGACACCTAAACTCTAAACTCATATAAAAACTTTTTTCTGATAGTGAAATTATACATCAAGTTTTTACGTTGAAGTTCTATTTTGAAATATCTTTTTATCTGAAAAAAATTAAAATTTTAACTTGAAATAAAAATATACACACTTTTCTGAAATGTTTTTCTTCTTATTTATCAAACTATCTGTCTATGTGTAGAAATAAAGCACATAATTCTTAAAAAAATCGACATCAAAACAGGTTTCATATGTTTTTCTATTACTGTTAAGAAGAATGGTCACATACATTAAATTACATATACTAATGGGACACCCTTATAATCCATATTAAAATTTTATACTTGTTATAGCAGACTTAGCACCACTACAGCTCCTTGTTAATTTCGACATTTTGGTCATATAGGTCAATTTACGTCACCTATGGGGACACCCCTTAATTTTAAGATTTATTTTGATATTACTTTTTGCCATTGGAAGCTATAGATATATGAATTTCGGTTCATCATATACGTAAAAAACCTGTATGTGGTATGGGGACACCCCTTAATTTTTAAGATTATAAACTGATTTTAAAACGGGGCTTATCTGTAAGCATCACCTTTTAAATAAAGAAAAAAATTCCAAAATCGGATCAGAAATTACTGAGTTCTGCAGGCAACATTCAGTCGAATAAATAACCTCCTTCTTTTTTTAAGTCGCTTAAAAGTGTATTTGTTTGCTTGGTTGTTTGTCGGAAAGCAATAGCTGCCTAAACCAGTTAACCCATCTTTCCAAAAAAAATATACAGTTGCCTGGTAGCAATCGTGTGTGTGGTAGGCTATATATAAATTTGATATTTTAAGAAGGCGTGGCATTTCGCATACAAAGCAAATATTTTTTATCATGGAATTTTACAACACTCTTAGCACTGCCCATAGTGTAGCAAATTATTGGTTGGTTTGAAATAGTGGGCATGACAACTCCCTTGTAATGTAAAAAGTAATTGTAGTTTACTTAAGGAACTATTACAGTTAGAACCTTGAAATGTTATACAGTAGACGTAGTACCGCCCATAAAAATTGAAACATTTTCACCGGGTACATATAAAACTAAAGGTCCTTGTATCATAAAATATTTTTCCCCATATTTTCTCAACATGGAATAACTTCAAAATTTTAAATAATACTAAATTGTTAGCACTTATTTCAATTCGATACTATCTCGTCAGATTTCCTTTTTCCCGTTTTGTATGATACTTTTATTTTGAAAGTTTTCGGAAAACACTGCACATCTTTCAAAATATTAATATACGAGTACCAAGATGATTCGTCAGAAACTTATTGAAAAATATCGAAAATATTCTCAGAGTTTTTAACTTACTTGATATAAAAAAATCTGAAGAAGTTTGTTAAACACATGAATAGTTTTGTTGTTTTACCAACCATAAATATAATTTTCCGACCGACAACCAATAAAAAATTCGAGACTTGTACGTACTTTCTGAGTCAATTTTTTCAACAAACTTGATAAAAATAACTGAATAACGTACGTACTACGAACATAAATTAATAATACAATATATCAGAAAAGCAGCATAGAAAACAAGAAAATAAAATGAAAAATCATTTCCAACTTTTTATTTGTTTTAAGTCATTTCATTTTTTCTATTTTGATTTGTTATAGACAAATACTATTATTTTTTAAATACACCTTTAAATACTTATGTGTATTTGTTCATTTGTATTTGTAAGTGAGTTATGAAAAGACTCAATGTTTACTTAAAGAAATTACTTGATTCTGATTTTCTCATTCAGATACTCCAGACAGAGTTGAGAAATATAAGATAAAAAAGTAGAAAAACAATTTTCTAAAAGCAAAACAAAAAACAAAAAGCACCAACAAAAGCTTCATTCACATAAATAAGCACTCGTTTTTATGATGATTGGTTTTGTACTTTTTTTATTACATGTTCATTAAACGCACTTTTGTTCACTTATTTACACATGTACACACTCTGTTGTATATTGAATCCCGGCATTCTGCACATTCATACATAAATATGTTAATACAAACATATATGAATACTTTTAAATAAACAGCTATAGATGAGCTGTTGTATCTTTTTAGATTTCTACTCTTTTTTTTTCTATTAATGTTGCTGTCGCTTTTGAGAAACTCAAATACTGTAACTATTGCTGTTGTAGCCATTTTTTTTTCGTTGCTATTGTGATGAATTCTTTAGTTATTTTCTTTTTTTATTAGGTTCGTCTCGTTTAAGCTATTTCTGTTAGCCCGGTACTTTTTGCCATGTTTTTTTAATACATATATATGCATACAAGTCATTTGTTTGCTTTTATGATGCTTTTTAAATACATACGACGACAGCATACATATATGTGCATAACACTGTTTTTGTACTTTTGTGCGTACTTGTTTATTTTTATATACACATGTAAATACATTCAGTATTTGAAGATTCAGGAATATAAAATTAAACCTTGGTGGCACAAGCTAAATTCACATTATTTTTAATTTAAGTCAAAATTGTTAAATGTACACGTGACGATTCAGTTGATCAGTTTTCCTTAACAAGCTTGAATGTAAAGAGGTACTTTTTTGTTAATGTAATGATGCGTGGCGTACGAATATATTAAAATATTAGTTTTTTCACATATTTCTGATTTTTATTTATAAGCAGTGTTGTCAAAATTATTAATGATAAATAAAACTTTTTAAAAATTTTAAAAATTTATAATTTTTATACGTCAATAAACTTATCTATACATATTGTTACGTTTTACAGTTTTTAGCAGGCAAACGTATGGATTCTTTTGATTACAAATACCACTGTGGCTAAATTCTATCTTCGAACTGTATGGCTTTCTCTGGCTATACTTCTCGATCCTACCGGTCTTGTGAACCCTTGGTCTCGTATTTACTAAACATGCGTTATCACCACAGACGCAGCCATCTACGCTACACTACTGTATTACTCCGGCGAGACATGAACTACTCGATGCCTTGTTTAGTAACCTTAACCATCCACAGACATCTCCACTTCTCCTTTTATCCAAGCCAGTATTCTCCTTTAATCCAGTAGCCACAACACACGTCTGCCATACACAAAGGGCTTCTTGACAATTATCTGTTACTCCTTTTATTAAATTAGACGTCTTCACTAAATTGTCTGCCATGGCTTTACACAATAATTGTCTTTGCCTCTCGGGAGGTTTGTACTGCTGTTTATTAATTTTAATTACATGATAACAATTATTATTTTTTCGTTGCACGCATGTCCGAATGCGGTATCGAACTCAGGACCCTCTGTTTTGTAGTACGCACCTCTACCAACGCAGCCATTGAGGCTGCTCAGCTTTTATTCGCTAACTTGTGGTTTTGTTATTCTATAAACACACCATTAGTTGAATTAGCTTATTCACCACGCTCATACCGAAACAACTATAGGGGTTGCCAGATTTTTATTGTTCGAAACAATATAATAAAACTGTAACATTATCATTTTGGTACACCCTTAAACAATTTTTAGAGCGGCTTTAAAACAACAAAATTCCTACTTTTTTAATAAAAATTTTTGTAATATTTTATCAATCTGAGGATAGACAAATTTTGCTAAAATAGTTTTTTTTGTGATAAAAACCGAAATTGAACCATGTAGTTGCTGCTATTCTGGCCATCACAGGTAATACTTTAAGCTATAGGGTGTATTAGGGTCGTAGGTAAAAAATTATTAAACTTTAACCCACAGTTGATGGATAAATCTTAGAACATGTCAGTGAAAGATTGGATATGATTTCTTGTATGTCAAATCAATGTACCACATGGATATTAGAAGTTACTTTTAAAGGACTTTTTTATTTTTTGTAGATTCACAAGCTGATAGCTTCAACTTCTCTGAACTTTACTTTCTCTCACAATATAAAAAACTAATTTTGATTTGTGCTTAGGGAATTAGTGAAAGAATACATAGAATTTTTCCCTAAATCCTGTAGATCAGCAACTCAAAGGAATTACACTTAGTTGTTTGTGGTTTGAACTTCTTTCGGTTCACAAATATTTAACATAAAGGAAGTCAGTCCTCGTATGCTTATTTAAAAAAGTATATAATTTTTGCGAACACTTTTCAAATTGTGATTTTTTTATTTCAAGCAGTGGGGTAAAATGAATAATAATGTGGATAATTGAAACATATTTTTATATATTTTCAACTCTAACATTCATGTTGTTACGTTAAACTGATTGCTGTAAATGGGTTAATGTTTGTTTTTAAACTTTATTCTTTTCTACAACAACGATTGCTTAACCCTTTCGGGACTACTGGGATAATACGTCCCAGCAATTTTAAAACTGTCTTTTTTCTTTATTTTCAACGCAATCGCCAGGGAGGTAGAACTGCCAAACGTCCAAAAACGGATAGCATCAATATTGGAGACATGTGTATGAAGATAAATACGTCAAGTTAAATACGTTTTTTAAAAAATGTAGCATGCGATAATTTTTTTCTCCCATACATACAGTACAATTTGTATAGGAAATTCCGGACTTTTTTAACGAATACGATTACAGCTACAAAACCCTACGATCTCGGAGAATCAAACCTATTGGGAAATCAAGAGCACATATAGAGCTATTGATCTGTAAACACAGTTTATTCAAATTGAATTTGAGAAATTTTTTATTAGACGCGGAAAATTGACTTAGCGCAATATTCTCGTATACGATGAGTTCTGTGAGGGATTTTGTCAGTGTGGCCAAACCCTTCGATCTCGCGGAACTACACCTATTGGGAAATCAAGACCACATATAGAGCTATTAATCTGTAAACACAGTTTAGTCAAATTGAATTTGAGAAATTTTTTATAAGACGCGGAAAATTGACAGTGCAATTTTCTCATATACGATGAGTTCTGTGAGGGATTTTGTCAACAGTTTATTCAAATTTCTCAAATTCAATTTGACTAAACTGTGTTTACAGATCAATAGCTCTGTATGTGCTCTTGATTTCCCAATAGGTGTAATTCCGCGAGATCGAAGGGTTTGGCCACATTGACAATGCAAAATAATAATAATAGGTAACCTTCTTTGCAAAATTGAAATTGTAATTAATTAAAGACAGAATTTCGTTTAGACTAAAGTAAAAAAATATCTATTTAATTTGGGTTCGTTAAAAAAAAGAATAAAAATGTATCTATTGAATCTATCGGTTGTATAATATCCTGAGGGCTTATACAATCTTGTCTAGTTCTAGTCTAGTCTAGTTCAAACACAAAAGACGCTAGTATAGCTAGACTCAAATAATGGAACTAATTTATTTATTTTAATCAAGAGAAACGTTTCAGTTCGTTTATAAACTACTCAAGTCTTATATTTTTAAAGGAGCAGAATAACATGTGACGTATGATTAATACAATAAGTTTGCACTAAAATATGTAAATGATCCCAAGCTCCCGATTTATTTAATTCATATAAAAGTTATTACAAACTTTTGCTATTTTTTAGTTTTTCTTAAAAGAGATTTAATAGTTTTTTAACTTTTTTACATAAAAAGCTTTTAAAACTTTATTCAAATTTTTTCTTTACAACCTTTTACTTGTTAAACTTTAATAGCGAAAGATTAAAAGTTTTTCTTAACAACTTTGACATATTCATTCACAAGAGATTAAAATTGGTTCCCTTTTTCTTTTCATATTTCAATATTTGTTTATTTATCTGCCATAAATTTGAGAAGCACATGATTTGTTTAAAGAACTTTCTAACTTTTGTTTAAGCTAAAAAAGTTTGTTGTTGTGACATCAGCTGCATAACTTTTTTTTTTATGAAATTTTTCACTTGTATGAAATTAAAATAAAAAAAGTGTTCCTTGAATAAATTGGTGTGTTTTTATTGGAAATAAAAATTGATAAAAATATAAAGTTTTAAAGAAGTTAACATTTTGTTAAATTTATGTTACAGTAAAACTGATGGGTATTTAAAAAGAAATAAAAAATATATTAATTTATTTTGGAGGATAAGGGATCTTAGGCTTGAAGGTTTTTAGATCAACCGACAATCTGTGTAAGCTCCTTTTTAAACTTTAAAAACTTATGAACGGCGTTCGGACTTACGATAAATTTTTTGTAGTATTTGGTAAAAGTTTTAAGAAATTTATTCCTTTAGAAATTTTTTATAAAGCTTATTAAGATTTCGATTATTTATTTTAACTGTTAGTTGGAAATTTAAAGCTATAGTCAGCTTTACACAATGCTTTGGGCATTTTGTAAGCATCTTTAGAACTTTTTTAAATTTTAGAAATTTAACTTTTGAATTTTTCTAAAGCTATTTAAGATGTTTTTTAGGTCTTTTGTAAAGTTTCGATTTTAATGTTCTTAAAAATATTTTATTTAATTTTTCTGTTTGAGAGTTTTTAGGTCACCGAATTTTTAATCTGTTTTAAAGTAAATTTCACCCTTAAGGTTTCAGTTTCATTTTAAAGGTTTATTTTTTCTGTATTTTAGTTTTTTACAAAACTTTCAATAAAAAACTGAAGCTGCCAGAAAGTATTTTGTAACATGTTCAAAGAAATTTAAAGTTATAGACAGCTTTATATAAAGCTTTTGTGCCATTAATTAACGTTTTTTATTTCGTAAAATTTAAGCTTCTGTAAAGCTTGCCTTTAAATAGGTTTATGTTTTTATAATTATCTCTTTTTAAAAGTTTGATTTTACGTAAATTTAAATTTACCTAAATTTTGTACGTATTTTTAGAGCTTTTTAAAATTTATCTTTAAAATATTTCTAAAGCTACTAAGCTTAGCTGTTTATCAGATCTTTTGCACAGCTTCGTCTTTCATTTTTTTTTTTTAATTTTTTCATTAAATTTTATATTGAAGAGCTTTTAGGTCACCGAATTTTTAGTCTGTTATGAAGTATTTTAAGGCTGAAAGTTTAATTTTTATTTTAAAATTTTACGGTCTCATTTTTATTTTATGACTTATTTTTCCTTTTTTTAATTCTTAAAAAACTTTCATTAACAAAGTAAAGATTCCAGAAAGCTTTTTGCATTATTTTCCAAACTGGCTCTAAGAGATATCAAACATCGTTAATTTTTCACAATTAATAACACTTTCATGTTTTTATAAAAGCTTTTAAAAAATGTTTTTTTTTTATTTATTTTTTTTTTTTTAGATTAATATTTAATTTGATATTGAGCTTTACTACTAGCTAAATGAAATTTTGTGTTTTTATGCCTAAAAGATTTTTTAAAATTTCTGTATTAATTTTTTGCTGCTACTGCTTTGTAGCATTTTGCCGCAACAAACAAAAATCCATGATTATATTGTAATTAGCATAATTTGCTATTAAATAACCATTAACTTTTTACTAAACATTTCTTTCTTTTCTCTTTTTGTTTTCAGCACCCGATGAAGCGCCATTTGGTATGGAAGCCATATTATTAAATTCATCAGCAGTATTTTTGAAATGGAAGCAGCCAAATCTTAAGCCATCTCATGGTAAGTTGAACACCAGTAATAATTTCTGCTTAAAAAAAGTAACAAAAAACAACCACGACTACAAAATCACATATGTGGCAAAAATGTTATGCTTGAGTGGCAAAAAAAAATATCAAGACACAATACTTTATCCCTTTTTTAAGGGTTAGTGGCATAAGAGCTTTTTGTTTGTTAATCTCTTATTAAATACATAACAAAAGTTAAAAACCTTTCTTATGCTGTCATTTTTTTTTTAATTTTTCCATCATTTTAGGCATTTTGTTATACTATCACATTGTTGTCAGGGGTATTGATACAGCTCATAACTTTTCACGTATTTTAACAAATGTCACAATTGATGCCATTTCTCCAACTTTGGTATTGGCAAATTTGACGGAGGGCGTTATGTATACTGTTAGTGTAGCAGCTGGCAATAATGCGGGTGTTGGTCCGTATTGTGTACCTGCCACATTAAGATTAGATCCAGTAACTAAGCGATTAGATCCATTTATAAATCAACGGTAAGTAAAGAAAACAG
Source organism: Gymnosoma rotundatum (assembly GCA_916610165.2). NCBI lineage: Eukaryota > Metazoa > Arthropoda > Insecta > Diptera > Tachinidae > Gymnosoma > Gymnosoma rotundatum. The sequence continues at coordinate 118,041,546 of OU744337.1, read as the reverse complement.
GTTTTTATTTTTTCGAAAATTAAAATATTATTTTTTTGTATCAACCGCTAAAAAATTTTTTATTTTTATTGTATAACTTATCTGTCTTCTTATTTTTAGTTATCCTATAAATCAGGATCATGTTGATGATGTGTTAACTCAACCATGGTTTATTATATTATTGGGTGCAATATTTGCTATCATGATGTTATCATTTGGCGCCATGGTATTCGTTAAGCGCAAACATATGATAATGAAACAATCAGCCTTAAATACCATAAGAGGTAAGTAAAATTTGCTTAAAATATTTAATAGAAATTTCTTTTTTTGTGCCATAAAAGAAGACTCTTAAAGTTAGAAAAAATTAATCCTTTCTAAATATTATTATTGAAGTAGCGAAATATGCTTTTCATTTTGTGCGATGTTCGTTCATTCATTAAAAGCCAGCAAGTGTTCTTTTTTTATTTATTTCTTTCTATTGTATTTATTTAAATATTGTATGATTCGTTTAAATAAACAACTAAGTACTTCAAAATAGTATAATTTTTTTTTAACAAAAAGAATAGTGAAAGGCACTTAAAAATCATTGTTTAACAAACAGGTGTAAATAAAAGTTTTTCTTACTTTTACAGTAACAAAAAAAGTTTTGTGGTTGAGTTTTTTCTGCTTTATCATCCTTTGAATTTGTGTGTTGTACTTATTGTTTGAGAAAATAGGGTTATATTTTTTCATTAAAATTAGTGTAAAAAAAGGACTGTTTGAATAAAGGGGAGAATTAGTTTGAATTTAAATTAGTTGTTTGTATGAAAATATTCGCTCGTTTTAAATTCAGACCTTAAAAAATTCTATTAAGTTTTAATTAAAAAAGTGGAATTATTTGTTAAATTTACAGCGTCGGAATAAAAATCCACTAATTACACCTTGTGGCATTTTTCGCGAAAATGCCAAAGCTGCGCCAAATGATTTATTCTTTCTGTTGTTAAGAATGGATTGCCAAGAAAAAAAGAAGAACGTTAAGTCATCATGAAAACCTCTTACATAAATAGGTAAAATAACGCTTACAAGGTCTTGGCAGGCTTCACAATATTATTTACGAATAAAACACTTTATTGTTAAAGAGAAATAGGAATCAGGCATACTTCTCTTTAAAAAAAATGGGATGAGATAGGTACGCCAAAAGAGTGAAATATAGAAACCTCTATTTTTTTCTGTTCACACAGAAAGTGCTATTAAAATACTATTTAAAATACATTTAAAATAAAATATTATTGCAGCGTTTCGGAGAAGTGCATTTATTTTTTTTGGCTTTTACAGCTAATTTATTTATTATTTCGCCTGTGCTTAAATGCTGCGGATGTTCAGTGTTGGCAGCGTCTGGTATCTTAACCCAGGTCATCCAATAATACTTACTCATCACTCTTTAAGCAAACAAGTTTTGCTATTTTTATGGCATTCTAAAGGTGCGTTTAGACTGCGCTAATATTTGTGCAAAATCATAAAAATTTTGTTTGTCCTAGTGTAAACACTCGAATTTGTTAGCCACCAAATATTTTTCGACTGTTTGTTGGCTAAAAAAACCTTTGTTTGTGAATAAAGCTTTGCATAATGTAAACACTTTGTCAGCACGTCGTTACAAATATTTGGCTCGATATTTTGTTTGTTCTCGCAATATTTTTGGCGAAACAAATAGCGACAAATAATTGTAGAAACGTGGGCTGCCAACAGTTATTTTTGAGAGAGCTTAACATATAAAAAATGAAATAAATTGAAATGGCAATATTGGTCAAATCGTTTGACAGATTAGTAACTAAAAAGCGCATTTTTGTAATTCTTTATGATAAAGCATATTTTTCTGAAAGAAAATGGACAACATCAATTATTGAATCGCCACCATCTGCCAAAAAAATCAAAAGGAAGAGGACGACGCACGATTGGATTGAAGAAAATATATTTAAATTGATCGGCGAAGGGAATTCCATCCTTGCATTTGGAATGCATCAAGTGCTGACTACCATTAAAAACCCATGCGGGATAGCGCATGGACTGAAATTGGCGATATGCTTAATGTTACAGCGGAGGAAGTTTTCACAAAATGGTCGAATTTGAAGATTCAGTACCGGGGCTACAACAACAAAAAAAAAAAAAAAAAATCTGGACAAGGTGCAAACAATGCATCAAAGTGTAAATATTTCGACTCCATTGCTTTTGTTGGATGCGTGGAGGTTAGCCAGCAGCAACCAATAACAACAAATTTAGATATTTTATCTGAAAGCGAAGGTATCAAGTAATAGAAGTCATTTATGCAGCGAAGGTTCTTCAAAACTTAGTTCCTTCAGAAGTTTTTTGCAACATCCTTCCATTTTACGACGCTGCACCCACGCTCGAACCCACATTCTTCTGGATCTTTTTTTTTTCTTTTTGCTGGGTTTTTGAAAGTGCCATAGCTCCAGCAGTTATTAATAATAAATCTTCAATATCACTGTCACTAAACATTTTAATTTTTCACGTTGCTTCACAAACACAATTTGATACTATTTAGCAGATGGATTTCATAAACATAACAACAACATTATTTAACAGATGTTTGTTCATACACACCGGACAAATAAAATTATTTGTGCAGTGTAAAAGGGTATACAAATATTTGTACCAAACATGGCTGACACAAAATCTTCTGTTGTTTGTGCAAATAAAATTCAAACAAATATTAGTGCAATCTAAACGCATGCCCAAATATTAGTCACAATACCTACTATTAGCCCAAACTATTATTTGTTGTGTTTGGACAAATATTAGCATAGTCTAAACGTACCTTAAGGGAGATGTACTTTGTTTGCCCGATTACAGAAACCATTTCTCTCTTAATGAAGTTTTTAGAGAACCTGTTTATGAGGATTTAAATTTACATTTAATGGTTTCAGATGGCAACCCTTATGTAGAAAAATAAAAGAAATTTTGCGTTATTGATTCAATAGAGTTCTCATTTAATCAATTTGGCTTTAGGTATAAGACTTTGAGATTTTGCTTACAAAATTTGGGTAGAATCCACTGATGAGTAAGCGAGTAGCGAAATGGCCATATGAATATGCTTTCCCCGCAGTAATACATTTCAACTTTTAGTTTAAAATAATAAATAGTTCATGAGAATACACTGAAATATTTGTATTTGGGGGAATCAAGCACAATTATTATGAATGATATTAAAAATAATAAATTTTGTTTCTAACTAATATTTTTCGAAAAACAAAGAATCATATTTTTAAATTATAATTTACTGAATAGAAATTATTTCGGCTTAAGTTCATTTATTTTTAATTTCTAAGGTAGATAGATGCGAAGCATGCTGATGAAGGTCGTAGCGGTCCAGAAAGTACAGCATTTCATTCTACTAGCGTCTAATTTTTTTTGTTTTCTTTGAAAAACGTCCGCATACATTTGTAAAATAAATTTTCTTTCTAAAAAAAAAAGATTTTTAGAAATTTAAAATAAATGAACTTAAGCCAAAATAATTTCTATTCATTTATAATATTCACAGTTCAAATAATAATTCAATAAAAATTAAATTATTATAATTTACTTTTATAACTTTTTCGATTATCGTAGTGAATCGGTTTATCCATCTGCAACAAAATTTTATTTAAAATTTTCTGTCTTTCTCAAATGAAGTGCAATAAGGAAAAAATTTGATTAATTTTAGTTTCCAAAAATATACAACAGTTTAAGGAATTTCCTCTGATTTACATTAGAATACGAATTAACTCAAGAGCACTTTGATTTGAGGATTTGACACAAGTATCGAATAAACGAAGTTTTGCAGCGCTAGTGACTTAAGTTCTTCGCTATGTTTTTTTTTAATATAAGATTAAAATAATTTCGGAAACTTTTTAAAAAACTTTAATTACAAAAAGTATCCGTTACTGAGGTGTCAGACGATAAAGTTTTCATTCAATTTTTAAAATTTCTCTCATTTTTTTACCAATACACTCTCACTTAAAAAACTTGCTGAGAATTTGCTTTCAAATTTTCGTTCAATTGAGTCTTTCAAATTTTCATTCAAGAGAACAGCTGATTAAAGTTTTTTCCTTCAAATTAATTTTTTATGTTTTCTTTACGACATCTTGCTTAAAAACTTGCTTTGAAATTACGTGCAGCCTACGTCACAGCTTTCAAATTTTGTGAATTTTGACAAGCAGTATGTGTAAATTTCTTGAAAGAGAATTGAACAAAAACTTGGCCGTGTGACTGCACTGTTATAGAAAATATAGAAAAGTTAAAACATAAGGATTTTTCAAAAAGTTAACTCTTCAAAGATAACCTGCCAGATTCATTAAAAAAAAGGAAAATTACTTTGAAATGTGTTTTATGACAAATTATACAAATTAGTCATAATATATATTTTAAACTTATTTTAATATTTTATGAATTATTTCCGTATACTTTGCTTTATTAACTTCTTTGCTGTCAGGTTGTATTCTATCACATTTATCTTCATAAAACCTTTGACACATCTTCATATTTTAATCTTTATTGAAATAAATGATGTAATTTTAAAATAAAAAAAAAATTGTCCCTATAAAGCAACTATAAACTCTCCATTTTTAAATATTACCAAAAGCTTGACAAATATATTTTTATCGTCGTTTCCTTTTTTATTTAATTTTTTTCACTATATATTCTTCTCATGTTAATTAACTAAATAGTTAACATGACCAAAACATACATTCATTTATCAACCGAACAAACAAACGAGCCAACAAAAAAAAAATAATAATAAATTTAAAAAATGATTTTTATTTTTTGCTGTTTTAGAGTGGCACTATAACACTACAACCCATACATACTCCCAACAATAAATACTGACAGAATATATTCAGTTTTTTTATTTTTGTAATTTTCAATGTAACAATATTTTTTATGTTTGTTTTATAGGAACCCATCCGAATGATGTTTTAAAAATGCCCAGTTTATCACGTAATGGCAATGGTTATTGGTTGGATGCTTCAACGGGTGGCATGGTCTGGCGTACACAGCCCAGTGGTGATACACTCGATATGCAAAAGGATCAAATTGATGACTATGCACCAGTATGTCTAACAAACAATGCAGCTAATGGTTCAAATAGTACCAATGAACGTAGTGGCAATGGATCTGGCGTTGGTGGACAACAACAGAGGTAAGTTTTTTTAATAAAATTTGCAACAGACAGTGCATGTAGATTGAAAAATATATAACAGCATATTTTTAGTGTATAACAAAAAACTAGATTTTTTATATTTTCTGTTTTTTACTGTTTCGCCCTTAGTGCTAAAATCGTTGAATGTTTAATTAGAAACAAACATTTATTTTTATGACGACTACAGAATGTTAGATGCTCTAAATAAAACTATCAGAATGTATTTTTTTATTTACATATTTTTTTGTACTTCCCATAATAGTTTATTGTTCTAATGAAAGCAGACAACAAAAATGTTTGTACTTGAAGCAAAAAAATATATAAAATGTTTTATTTCTAGTTTTTTTTTTTGAAGAGATAAAAGTATTTTTACAGCAGCTTTGTTAAATATCCGTAATTTACCTACGAGCTTTTTTATTTTTATTTTGGCAATTTAAAAAAAAAAGAGGTTTATTTAAACCATTTTTTCTCTCAGTTAAAGATTTTAATTAAATGTTTAATACAAACATTTTAGAAAAAATTCAATTAGATGACTGTATTTGTAAAGAGTTCTAAAGTGTAATTAAATATGATTGATTTGTAAGCGAGACAAGCTTTTTAAAAAACACAAAAAATATTTTAAATCTTTATTCCATTTTAAGAGCTTTTAAATTTAGGCATAAAGTAAATTATTGAAAATTAAAGATTTAATGTTGTAATGCAATTTAAATGTCGCCAAAATGCTTCAATTTTAAAAGCTTTGAATATTTTTAAGCTGATAAACTCAGCTTTAAGTTTTTTTAAACATAATGCTTGAAAAGCTCTAATCTTAAGTATTTTGAGTAAATAAGCTTTAAAGCTTTTGTAACTTTAAAGCTTAGAATTTGTTTAAGCCTTGAAAGTTTAACATTTTGACGGCCGGCAAATAGAGGAAATTTTTAACTTAAAGATATTTTGTTTTGAAAGTGTTTATTCTCGTAGGTTACAAGTTTAAGGGAAAACTTCGTATTACAGTAAAAAAATATGGCTTTAAAAAAATTTTGGTATATTTTTTTAACACATACAGATGCATGGGGTGAAATATTGTAAATCTCTTTAGCAAAAGTTTTATTTTAAATTTTATATTGAAAAACGAGAGCAAATATGCTTTAATAAGAATACAATGTAAAATATTAAAATCACTTAAATAAACTTAACTTAATCAGAATATAATTGGTTTGGAATAGACCTGTAACTTTAGAAGGTTAAAATATACCTGAAATATTTTGGATGGGTAAAATGTTAAGATAGTAAATTGTTAAGATTTTTTAAATAACATTTATCTAAAATTATATTTTTTTTGTAAAAACAATTCAGAAAGCTACAAACATAAACAAACATATCACTATAGAGTGAACAATTTTTTTATAACTTTTATCACAAAAGGCGGAAAAAAGGAACAAAGTTTGTCATTCCATTTTATTTCTATAATATCCATTCCTGTCCCCATAAAATATATACTTACCTTCTGAGTTCTTATGCATAGCGAAGTCGATTAAGCGATATCCGTCCGTGTTAGTGTTGAAATAAGGCACTAGAGAAAACTTAAATGCCCCAATCGATAAGTAATAGATCGGTCCATGTCCTTCGAAGCAGCGGACAAAATACCATGCCTGCCTCTAATTTTTCGATTTGGAACAATAAACTGACGCCAAACACAAAACAAATATATGTGGCATTAGAGAAAAAAAAAATCGGCGCTCGCCAATATGAGAACCGTTTAATAGTTTTTGAAGAGATCTTTAAGGAAATACTTCAATCTTTAAAAAATGCTTTACCCATTAAGAGCCAATGACATTTTTGTGTAGTACCTATTTTTTATATAAGATTCGACATAGCCGAATTGAGTACTTTTACTTGTTAAATCTAACTATTTCTTTAAATTTCTTACTTAAATATTCATTTGATTTATTCACGTTTTATTTTATCGTAATTTTTGGAATCTGCTGAAAAGTTAATCAGTTTAAATTTAAACTATTATTTGTTATTAACTAAAAAAACATTAATAAATTACCAACATAATTTATTGTGTACACAAAATCATAGGCTTTTGTTTCAGCACAAGCGTTTGCTCTCCTTCTACTAGCCTTATATTTAAAAAAGCTGACTTTGTTACACACTCATACATATGTAATATGTTGCCATTTTATTTTGTTTAATGTTTGCAATAATTATATTGTTATTTATTAATTTATGGCCTAAACGACAAAAAAGGAAATAAATAAATAACGATTTCAAAAGGACTGTAATAATTGTTAAATTTATAACAATACTTTTTGTTTTATGCAAACTGAAAATTCTAGCAAATAATAATTATGCACACATATGTATGAACATAATAATAATTATTATAGATACATACTCGTATGTATACTCATACATGATTTTATGTGTAAAGAAAATTACAAAACAATTGATAAACTCTTCTCTGCGTTTCAGTAAATGTATTAATATTAAAACTATTGCTGGCAATGTAATTTTATTATAACTAAATTTTTTTAAAAACAGTTTAGAAAAAGTATTTAAATATAATATGTTAAATTCAATAATATGATATTTTTATAAATTTTTTCTAATTTATATATTCACCATGAATACAAATATGTAGCGTTTGCTTTAAGTTTTAATTAAAAAAAAATTTTTTACAACAAAATTACAGAACACGGTTGCCTTTATAAAATATAATCACATCGTCTTCTCTTTTTAATAAAGAGAAAGGCTTTGAATATGCTTTGCGTGTTCGCTTGTAGGACTTTGCATGTTTTGTTGCGCGTCAAGTTAATCAACTACTAACTGTGGTACGGTAATTTGTAATTTCTTATTGTATATTACTCACTTTCGATTTATGGCTACTTAAAATATTGCTTTCACTTCGGCTGAGTTGTTGCGCTCATCATTTATTTCCATGTTTTTACGAGCTTTTGAGATTGCTTACTAAATCATTCTTCATTCATTCGTCCATACAAAAATTATCAAAAATTTTACAGAGTTAATCGTAGAACTAGTTGGAGTTACGCAGTAGGTTGGTTATTTCTTTAGGGGCTTTAAGAACTGAAGTCGAAAGACATCCTATGTCGATTTTGTTATTCAAAGACGGACACGGAGCAAAATTAAAGCTAAGTATTCATCGATCGTAATGAGGCTCTTTATTTAATGGGTTAAAAAGATTGATTTCTATTATTAACTGTTGAGACCTGATCAGAATAGCGAATTGTTAAAAAAAAAATATAAATCAAAAAAACGTTAAGAACAAAAGTGCCATTTTCCAACCTGTCAATAATCTTTCTCATTTCCTTAACCAGCTTTTATTTAGAAAACAGAGCACTGAATGTTCAAGACGGTCTGCTTAACTGCCGAATCTCAGACCGGCCTGTCTGTACTCTTTTCAAGTACTGCAAAAAAAAAAAACTAAAGGTGAGAAAAGTAACTGTTTATAAATCCAATGAATGATACGACAATACAAACCCGCGAGAAAATTTTTGCACAGCCAATATAAAGGCACAATCCTTATTTAAAAGCTGACTTTAGGAAATTTATAATTTAAATATTTTACTTCTCAAATCGGCAAAATCAAGAAGAAACACCCAATATTTTTATAACGTTTCTTGCTTTAAAACAATTTTATTGGATTTTTTTTTCTTTTTTGTGCGACCATTATAAAATTAAAATGAAAAGAGCAGTACTTGTGATTATTATTGAAATAATTGTTATTTTAATTAGTTACGAAGCTGGTATAAATATAATTACCACACATTAAAAAAATATTCAGAATTAAATATTAGTGAGCAAAAACTAATTATTTATAACCGGCCAGAGTCGTTAGTTATTAATAAATTAACTTTTTGTTTTATTAGAAAAAAAAATAATAATAAAAACTGCTGCCATCGCGTCATTAAATTTGCATAATTAAAATAATAATATTAAACGCGTTTAATTGAGTTGCTTAAATTTGTGGCATGAAAAATAATAATTTGAAATTTTTAATTAGTTAATAACTCTTATCTTTTTTTTGTATTTATATTTAATTGCGATATAAAACACAGCAAGAAAGGCTTTATTTTACTTTATCGTATATTGTTAAAATTAGACATGCAAATTTTTTTTTATTCCCTATCTTAAAGAATGCTGCAATATCCTTCGCTACTGCGATTTCTGTTTATAGGCGACTAAAAACGTCTAAGTTTTTCTAATACGGAAAAGTCTGGTAGCTTATTGTAATTGTTCTCTTATACGCGTTTTTCAAATGAAACATATATTCTTTTATATCTAGCTATAATAGGATCAGTGGTTTAAAAAAGGCTTAGACACTTAAAGGGAGATAAAAGCCTCGTATAGGTAGCAAAAAATAAATTGTGTTATACATTATTCGCATAAAGTATTACTGTAAATAGGGCATAGTCCTTCTTCTTTTTTAAATCGTACTCTTATTTCTTAAACTGCATAACCTTTATATTATTCCTCTTTATTATATTTGATAAAATCCATTTAATATGTTTAATATGAAAATTTTGTAATTAACATTAATACCTGGTTTGGAGAAAAATCCACATAAACCTTTAAACAATAAACCACAATAAGCCACATTTTGGCCATCGTAGATTTTTTGGTTATAAATATATAAAATGAAATAAATATTATTATTCAAAAAATCTCAAATAAACACACAAATAAAATCTTTTTAATCTGCTTAAAAGTATGGACATTTAAATACAATAAAGTAAAACAAATTAAAAAAAAAACAGAGGAAAATATAATACAAAAACTATATTTTCAATTGAACGCTAAAAATATTAAACAGCCACAATAATATTTTTATACTTTTTTTTTAGATACGTTGGAGAATATTCGAATATACCCACTGACTATGCCGAAGTAACAAGTTTTGGCAAAGCTGGAAGTGAATATGGTATAGGACGAAAGAGTTCCTCATCACCGGCACCCTACGCCACATCATCCATAATGCAACAGCAGCATCAACCAGGTGGCAATGGACAACAACCACGTTATCAGACTCGGCCAGGTTTTAATATACATCAGCCATTACCATTGCCAGCAACACAACAACAACAAAGGCCAATGCATCCGCATTACAATCAACAACAACAGCAGCAGCAACAACAGCATAGTAGCAATAATATTTATCAACAAATGTCTACCACAAGTGAAATATATCCCACGCAAATGACCAGCAATAGATCAGTGTACTCAGAACAATATTATTATCCTAAGGAAAAAATTCATATCACTGAAAATAAACTAAGCAATTGTCATACATATGAAACAGCAGACCAACAAGCACAACAACATCAACAACAGCAATTAGGTCAACAGTCATTTGCTCATATTGGCACTCTAAGACGCAGTGGCAATAACCAACAAAGTAATCGCTTTAAGGTCATTAATACCCAGGCTCAAAATTATCAGCTACACTTAAACGAAGCACAAAAACAAAATGAACAACAGCAGCAACAAAAACAAAATAGCCTTAATAATAATCAAAACTATAATACTCAAGAGATGATAAGTAAAAATTTATTAGACTTAGATGCTGGTTCTTTTTGTTACAATGGTATGGCCGATTCAGGTTGTGGTGGTTCGCCTTCACCCATGGCCATGCTAATGTCCCATGATGATGATATTGGTGAAGACCAAGCACTGTATCATACAGCTGATGGTGATAATGAAAGTGATATGGAACGCTTATATGTTAAAGTAGATGAGACACCACAACAGCAACAACAATTAATACCCTTAACACCACAACATTTATCAACAAAATTAGCGAGCAATCAACAGAATAAAGAAACAAATCTAACGCCTCAAAATCAATATCATAATTGGCGTACACACAATAATTCCTCAACACGTTCGAATACATCCTCCTCGGCCTCCTCATCATATCAACGTAATCCTAATATGATTGTAACAACTACTACTACTGCTGCCTCAGGCACACCAACATCCTTAAACTGCAACACAAACCCCATAGTTGGATGTTTAGAACAACAGAAACCACAGGATCAACACCAACAGCAAACATCATCTTTACAAATGCATCATTTACATCCGCTGCATCAACAACAGGCCAGCAGTGATTCGGAAATGATTTATGCGCCTGGTGGCAGTATGGCTAGTGAACGTAGTCTTTTAAGTAACTCAGGTAGTTCAACGAGTGGTCCCATTAGTTCACACAATGTGTGACCCTACGACAAGGGCAATCAAATTATTAAAATGAGCGAAGATTTAGCCAGCGAAAGCACAAACACTACGATTTCCACTAGACATCAAGAAGATTATTATGCGCGTGAGGTTAAGGAATTGTTGGAGTGGTGCGAACGTTTTACTAATGGCCAAATCGATGAGTGGAATGAAATGAAATGAATATATGATTAAGATTAAATACGCTTTTTATCTTAATAACATTAATTCTTTTAGTTTAAAGACTGATTAATTATTTTTTTTTTTGTAATTTCTATTTCCTATTTAAAAATCTGCTTAATTAATTTGAGATAAAACTATTTTTATTTTAAAGGTATAGATTTGCCATACTTTTAATTGATTTCTAATGAGAAAAAATTTGTTGGCAAACATTTTTTAAACACTTTTGAATCGATATCCGAAAGATGATAATAAAATTTTTTTTAAGTAAAAATATCTTATAATGTAACTTGCTTAAGAATGCGAGGGCAGAGCGTGTGTGCAAGCAAACACAAAGTCAGCAACGAAGATAACGATGTTTTTAAAAACACAATCAAAAATCAATATGCAATTTATTTAATATTGCCCGTCGAAATTAGTACAAAAAAAATTATTTTTTTTGTTTTTGATTTTGTATGAAGGGTAACTCTGTGCAAAATCTGGTGGCCTAAGTTATTTTTCAGAGAATAATATTTAATCCCATCGTAAACATGATGTGAAATTTTTATTCCCTTAAATTTACATTCCCATCGTAGTGAAAATTATTATTACGAATTTCTCGTGATATATGTATTACCTTCATTAGACAGCTGTTCAAAATAAGCTATCAGTACACATTGAATAAAGAAGTATAAGTTAAGGAATAATTATTAAATTGGTGTTTAAAGATAAAAAACTAAAAAAATAAAGAGGAATTATAACTTCATTAGAAGAAAGAAAAACTGGGAAACATCCAATTCTTGATCGGGGCTTGCAAAGATGCAGTCTACTCCTTGGAGTTACCCAAGACATTGCTACTGACCCAGTTCAGTAAATATTAAAATTGCTTTTTTTTCAGCTACACTGCTGAGCTCTCTCTCTCTATATATATCTGATTCTCTCTATTTCTCTTGTTACTCACCAAAACTTAAGTAAAGTAAAATTAAAGGGAAACAAATTGTATGAGAATATTATTTACGTTAGGGGTGGCTATTTCGATAGTTCATTTGCATTTGCAAATCAATTAAGGAATCACTAACAAGCTATCACCCTTAAATGAGTGAAATTAAACAAATAAATCTAAATTGATATTCAACACCTTTGATTTACCAAAAAAAAAAACGGACTTATTTTTACTTATTTTAACATGATTTTTTCGCACATTTCAATATTTTCATTTTCACATCGATTCAGAAGTGCTGAGGCATATTTTCTTTAAGATTCCTTATCTTATCAAACTTCATGATAATATTTCGTTTAATTGATGCCTATGTTGTGGAAAGTTATTCAATAAAATATCATGACTGCTCCAGTTTTAATAGACTTTTAAATCAATAGTTGACTTTTTTAGTAATTTTAATATTAATTTTAATACTGAGTCTTTTCCCAATTCTTCCATATTTTCTACATCATAAAGTATCTAACTCAAGGTAATAATTTTCCCACTTAACATCGTATGTAAAACTTGTTTTTTCTGTTAAATTTTCAAATAATCTCATGCTCAAAATAGTTTTAATTAGAAAAGTATAGTCTTTATTTCATCATACGAGGGCTGCTCTATATATTTCTGGCCTAATAGTGAAAATGCGAATATTTATAATCAAAAATGGTTTTATTGTTTTTCAATGTATTCTTCAGCATGATTTATACACTTTTGCATGCGCTCAAACCAGTTGTCGAAGCACTTTTTCCACTCCGATTGAGACACCTCTAAAACATGGTTTTTGAACACTTCAACAGCTTCTTCTGGCGACGAAAATCGTTGGCCACGCATTTTTTTCTTGATGTGCGGAAACAAGAAGAAGTCATTAGGAGCCAAGTCAGGGCTGTACGGCGGATGACCCATTAATTCGACGTTTTGGCCGGTCAAAAACTTTCTGATTTGAGCCGATGTGTGAGAGCTCGCATTGTCATGGTGAACAATGATTCGTCTTCTCTTGTTGGTTTTTCGAATTTCTCCGATGACTTCAGGCAAACAAATTGTAGTGTACTACTCAGAAGTGACCGTCCTACTTCGCTCAAGCGGAACAGTCGCCACATGACCAGTTTTGCCGAAGAAACAGGCGACCATTTGCTTCGAAGTGTTTCTTCCACGAACAACTTTCGTTGGATTTTGCTCGTCTTTGAAGACCCACACGGTCGATTGTTGTTTAGTTTCGGGCTCATACGCATAGATCCATGATTCGTCACCTGTGACGATCTTATAAACGTCTTTTGAAGTACCGCAATCGTATTTTTGCAACATTTCTTTGCACCAATTAACACGAGCCTTTTTTTGAGCGACTTTCAAATTGTGCGGGATCCAACGAGAACAAACCTTTTTTACGGCCAGGTGTTCATGCAGTATCGAATGTATGCTGGTGGAAGAAATGTCCAAGGATGCCTCTATCTCACGGTATGTTGCATGTCGATCTTGCATTATGAGTTCACTCACGGCATCAATGTTCTCTGGCACAACACCCGTTTTTGGACGACCTTCACGAAATTCGTCTTTGAGCGATCTTCGGCCACAATTAAATTCATTATACCAATTTTTCACAGTACTATAGGATGGTGCTTCATCGCCATACAAAGATTTAAGTTCATCAATGCACTCATGTCGTGATAATCCACGTCGAAAGTTGTGAAAAATTATGGCACGAAAATGTTCACGAGTTAATTCCATTTTTTCTATATTAATTTTTTCATGTCACTGTTAACAACACAAATAATGGTCGTACGTCAAAACGTTTTGAGTACGATTATTCTTAAATATGACAAACTTTCCAATGGAAATGTCAGATTGCACTTGGCAGCACTCAGTGTTGCCAGGACAGAAATATATATAGCAGCCCTCGTATTTACTTTCTTCTTTTTTTAAATATTTATTTCCTTTAAACTACCTCCAAATGCTATTTATTTAATAATTATTTTTAAATCAAAACTACTTACCTATAACTGCCAAACTGAATCACCACTTTTAAATACCACCGACTCTCTTCATTCTATTTTATTTTATTTTCACTTGTTTTAAAATTACAGCCATTTTATCAAATAAACAATTAATTATGTTGCCATTCTAAAGACAACTAAATGTTCCTGTCTATAACTCTCTCTAAAATAAAAGATAAATAATATCTTTATATGATAAGATAAAAAATAAATAAAAACAATTAAAAAAATATCTTTAATCTTTATATAGATAATAAATGAAATTAAATTAATAAATTAAAATAATGTGATGTCTTATTAAATTTATATTTAAAGCAAATAAAAGTTAAAAGCTAAATTAATAAAAAAAATATATATCTGTAAATATTAGTTTAAACGTAAACATGATATAAACAAATTGAATTAATTATAGAAAAAATATCAATAAAAAAAGTAATTAAAAAACATTAAAAGTATAAAGTTGATCAATTGATGCAAAAAAAAAATCAATTAAATAAAAGCCACTAAAACTTAAAAAAAATAAATAATAATAAACGACATTAATTGACGATGCTACCTATTTGCAGCAGATAATTGATACAGTTTTATTCATCTCCATAAGTTCTTTTTTTTTAAATTATAATTTTATGTTTTGTATTTAAACAACACTCTCCTGTACAGTTATTATTATAATTAGTATATTGTTTGGTTAAAGCCTAAGTAGCTGTATATACATATATATTAGGTATACAATTATGCTTTCGGCCGTTTATTGGGAAAAAGCTATTTTACGTATTATTGTTCGTACGTATTTAGTTTTTCGACTAGAACACAAATCTTTATTGAAAGCAATAATCCAATGAAGTGAGTATTAATTTGTTGCAATTGCTTTTATTTTTTATTGGCGTTAACAGTCTATTGGTAGCAGTAAGACAGACATTTTGGAGGTTGGGGTGGCAAAGAATTGTTATGCTAGAAAGTGCTTTGTCACATTCAAGCTTATACCCTTTTTTATCGTTCAACAAATCCCACTAATTTTTTGTTAACTGGTCTTTGTTATATGTAGTATCAAATACGTTGTACCACTTGGCACTTTTCACAATATTTTTTTATATTACCTTAAGAGAACTGACGTAAGATATAGTAAACTTGACAATTGTAGGATTGTTAGAATTATGCGACTGTGTTATCATGATAAGCGTTTGGTTTAATTCGTAAAAAATAACTAAAAGGGTACATCTAGGCTGCCGGCAGTGTTGGTGGGTTAATGCGCAATCTCAAGCTGCAAGGAGAAAACGGATCAGTTTAATTACTCGAGACATACACGTCTAGAGTAAATATAAAGTGACTTATTCTCTGTGACCTTATTAGGTCACTTTCTATAATATGGATATGATCTGGAATAGAGGGTTTTTATATTTGTCAAAACGGAATAGTCTGATTGTACTTGATAACTTAACGCATACAGAAGATTGATAAACCGGAGGCCTTGCAATTTATTTTAGACTATAAGTTAATCAGAGTGGATCACAATGTTTATCATTTTTGTATCCAAAACCCTTTTTTTACAAGTGTTAAAACTGCCTCAACACACTTGCAGCGCACTTGCCAATTTTTCTGGACTATGACTGAAAAGCAAAATATTCGTGCCATAATTTTTCATTAATAACGGAAACAGAGTATGTACAATGTCCATACTACAGTAGCACCTTCAAAACTTTCACATAATGAATTAAATAAAATTTAACGATTTAGACTATTATCATTAAGCGCAACACTGGCAAATGCTCAAATATAAAGTGTTAAAAAAAAAATAACGACGAAAGCAATTTATGTATCCATCTCATATAAAAAAGAAAAAAAATTCACTGTAAAATATTTATCAAATTTTATCACTAGACATAAATAGTTACTTATATATAAAAATAAATTAAATATTAATATTAACTAACGTTAGTAGCAATAAAAATAATGCACACTGGCTGGTTTAATCATATTATAATTATAAAATAATAAAAAAATACAAACATATTTACATTAATAAATACGATTACATACATACGTATAAATAATTAAATACCTACGCATATTTATAATATTGAACTGTTTATAAATTTTAATTTTTTTTTTTGATAATTTAAACATTTATAATATTTTATAGAATTGTTGTTTTTAAGCTGTATTTAATAATTTAATATTAAAGAAAAAAAAATACAACAAAATACAATAATTAATAAAACGGCGGCAGTTTATTAGTGATTATTAAAATATCGATTATAAGGTTAATTAGTTTAAAATGAAAAAGAAAGCAAAACCGACTATAAAATGAAAAGCAAAATAAAATTAAATGCCATATTTATGAAAAATCTCAAATAAAAGTGTTTTTAATAAAGGGACTTATATTTTTCCACCTTTTTATTAGGACATTTATAACATTAAGCTTTTAGCAAGCAGCCCTATGATCAAAATATTATACTCCATGTTAGAACAGTAGTTTGACCGTCACAGGTTTAGATTTCAATGCATAAAAAGGTGGCATATCATAGTTTACAAGGATATGGACATCATGTTGCTTTGAAAAACCTCATAATGTCCATTATCATTGTGTCGTTGTAAACACTTAGAACAACAACGGCTTCGCTTGCCAAAGATTTCCTGCATAGCCCGCCTTCAGCCGATGATATAACCAACACCGGCTTCGCTTATCAGACATTTTCTTCAAGCCAGTTAAAAAAAAGGTGCATCTTTCTCAAATAGAATACCATAAAACCTATAATATCCATTTATGTTGTGGCGCTACGTTGATGGACATTATGTCGCGTCGTAGTGTGACATTATGCCCATGCTCATTCTATCACTTTATGTTGCGACATTGTGTCCATAGGCTCGATTACAATTTACAACAGTTGTGTTATATTTTTGAAAAAGCGATTATGGTTTGCAACTGTTATCAGCTCTGTTGTATAAAGAGTTGTCTATGTAAATTGCCACTGATTACGTTTTACAACATGTGTATTTATGTGTTGTCAGTACTGTCAAAAACTTACAACTGCTAATTACCTGTTGTTTTAAAGTGAAAATTTAAAAACATAAAATTAAGAAAATTTGTAAGTATTTTTTACTACATTTTTTAAAGTTTTAATAATTAGAAACGTTTTTCAGGAAAATATATTATAAAAAACAAATGAAAAAACTAATAGACTTAATGAAAAAATATCCTGAGGTTAGTCGAGGAAAGCTACATTTGGCAAGGGCAAAATGCTGCTCAAGAAAAAATGGAAAAAGCTTTCGGTCGAGTTCAATTCCTTGGGACCACCAATAAGAACCGCAAAGAATGGCAAAAAATATGTAGCAAATATATTATTTATTTCTTTTTTAAATTTAGTTCAAAGTTTTTTTTTTTTTATTTCCATCTACACCACCAATTACTCCCGGAAATTGTGTTCTTGCACAAAAGAACCTAGCACTTGTTTTTCAAAAAATTCTATTATTTCCTTTAAAATACAGCAAACAGTTGTTTGTAAAAATCCAATATTAAAATCATTCCAGCAACTTCTTTGATAACTTCAATCTGCAAAAAAACTAAATGCGCAACATAGCTTCAGAAGCAAAAAAGAAAAACCATACGGAAACATTTTACGAAACTGCAAAATATGCATGTATATGTACATAAGTACGAGTATACTTTCTTAAAATTTGGTAATTCCAAAGGGTTAGAACTGTTTGTGACGTATACAACATCTAGACGTTGTAAAACATAATCACGAAAAATATAAATGTTGTGTTGTAGCCGAGAGAACACAACATTTAGATGTTGTAAACCATAATCGGCGCCTATATTCTTGGACGTTATGACATGCCACCATTTTTATTATTGACATAATGTCACTTATGAAAGTGTCATAATGTCCAGACTTAAAACAACAACGGCTTCGCTTTTCAAAGATTTCCTGCATAGATGGGCTTTGCCTAGGCGAAAATATTATTCTCTTCTATGGTATAACCAACATCGGCTTCGCTTACTTAGCTCTTCAGGACACTTCTGACAAACATTTTAAATAAACTAGAGATTTTTCTCCAAACAATAAAGCAAAGTCAAAAATCAAAGTTTAAGCAAAAACAACAATAACCAACAGTAATTCTATTTTTCTTTCTCTACTGTATACGGCTGACTTTTTTTCGGCTCTTTTATACAGTTGAAAGAGGATGAAAAATAAAATATCAAAAACACTACGATAATAAATTTATATGCACAGGCACTTTGCAAATTATTTAATTAAAGACACGGGTATTTTTTTTAAATTTAATTTTCACAAAAACTTGTCAGAAGTTTCCTGAAGAGTTATGTAAGCGGTAACGAAGTGGCCATCGAGACGTGCTTTGGCCCTCAATAATCAATATCGTTATTTAATTTAATCGGGATAATTAAATAAAAAATAGCACGAAGTTTTTTGTGAAAATTAAATTAAAAAAAAAATATTCCGTGTCTTTAATTAAAGATTTTTTCCTGGCTCAAAAATTATACGATTTTCAATTTAAAAATTATAAAATATTTCTTTTTGTGAAGTTCAGCTTTAAACGGCCACCAGTCTAATTTTTTAGAAATATATAAAATTTTTTTTATTGTTTAATTTTCGTATAAATAAATATAATTTCGTATAAAATATATTATTCTTGTAGAAAATGGGTTCGCTATGCATAAGAAGTCAGAAGATATATATTTTATGGGTCGGAAATGGGTATTGTAGTAACTATAACCAGAATGACAAACTTAGTTGTACCCTTTTTCCATTTTTTGTGGTTAACAAACAACTTCCTAAATATCTATTTGTCAAGATATATTTTACGTAACAAATTGAAAAAAAAATTTGTATAAAACAATAATTATCATAAGAGCAATTTTATAATTGTACTTAAACATAAAAACAATTGCTAAAAATTCTAACATAAAATGCATTTAAAAATACAATTGTAATTTTAATAAGTTTCAATTAAATTAAATAAAGATATTGTGTTATAGAGAAAACTTCTATTTTAGAAACTAAAATTTAAAACAGTTATTTTGGTAATAGATTGCTTAATTTATATATTTTTCTGCTAAAGTGCAGTAATGCAATCCAGTTAAAATTTAACGCTAACCAAATTATTGGTTATAATTATGGCAAAGGAAAACAGATGCAGGAACATTTATTTTCCGATTCACGACCTTTTGTAATAAATTATTGGCTTATTGCCAGTAGCGCTAAATACTAGGGTGTTTTATTATTTTATAGTCACAAAAACTTTTATTAGAAAATAATAATAGTCAATAATGTCATAATATTATTTAAATTGCGGGAATTTTAAGTGAAATTAATTTATGTCCTAATTATTCCTAACAAATTATTAAAATCACCGATTTGATTATTGAGGCTGAAAACTCGTTTCGAGGCCATTTCGCTACCGCGCAAATTAAAATCAGTATTGATTATTGTAATTATTGCTTAAATTTAGATTTTTGTCTTCACTTAATTGTTTTGACAAAAATCTTTAGTTTATTTAAAATGTTTGTGAGAAGTTTCCTGAAGAGCTAAGTAAGCGGTCAAATAAGTGATTTTAATAATTTGTTCGGAAGAATTAGCACAATATTTTTAAAGATAAATTAATACCTTTATTTTAACAAAATATTAATAAAGTAAATATATTCGCAAATAAACACATCTTGGTCGGGGAATTTTGGTCAGTAAATTATATGTAACTTTTATGAAGCTTAATTCCATTTGTTAATATAGTTACGTTTTGTCCCTTTTTAGTAGAACAAACGTACGGATTCTTTTGATTGCAAATACCACTGTGGCTAAATTTTATATTCATACTTTATGGCTTTCTCAGGCTAAACTTCTTGATCGTACCGTTCTTGTGAACCCTTAATCTCGTATTTACTAAACATGCGTTATTACTACAAACGCAGCCATCCACGCTACTCTACTGTGTTACTCCGGCGAGACATGAACTGCTCGATGCCTTGTTAAGTAACCTTCACCATCCACAGACATCTCCACTACTCCTTTTTTCCAAGCCAGTCATCCACCTTAATCCAATAGCCACAACACATGCCTGCCATACACTGTTGTTATGTTTTTACACTTCCCTGCACTAACCACTACCGTTCTTACTTTTTGTTATAAAGGGCGTCTTGACTATTATCTGTTATTCTTATATTAAATTAGACGTCC
This sequence comes from Gymnosoma rotundatum, assembly GCA_916610165.2. Classification (NCBI taxonomy): domain Eukaryota; kingdom Metazoa; phylum Arthropoda; class Insecta; order Diptera; family Tachinidae; genus Gymnosoma; species Gymnosoma rotundatum. Next base: position 118,020,855 of record OU744337.1, on the reverse strand, counting down.
CTACTTAATTATCTGCCATGGATTTATACAATAATTGTCTTTTCCTTTCCGGGAGGTTTTTACTGCTGCTTCTTAAATTTTTAATTATAACAATCATTATTTTCCTTTGTACGCATGTCCAAAGTTGGTCTCGAACTCACGATCTTCTGTTTTGCAGCAAGCACCTCTACCAACGCTACCATGGAGGTTGCTTAGCTTTTGTTAGCTAATTGTGGTATTATTCTATACACACCACTTGTTAAATTAACTAATTCACCACGCTCGTACGGATAACGACAACAGGGGTTGCCAGATCTTATTTTCGTAAACTTTAAACTTTTTTATAAAGATGGGTTTTAGAGAACTTTGTAAAAGTTTTCTTGTCGAGTTGCAAGTTAAAAATAAACCTTTTTCTTGCTGCATCATATCATTTGTATTTATCTATATTTTAGCTTTCAGATAGCAAGCATTTCGCATAGCAGAAAAGAAAATTTAAACTTTTCTTCTTCAAAATGACTGATTTAAATTATTTTAAAAATATATCTGTATAATTAAATTTGTAAGGAGCAGTTCATACTGCTAAATATTTTACCTGATGTTCATTTTAATAAGAATTATTATACATGAGTGATAAGCATCATTTTGATACACTGCAGTTTTAATCAGTATGTCTGTTTAAAATTGCTATTAGTGGCTGATCAGAAAGCAAAATAGTCAGTACGTTTGATACCTTTACAAAACTAAGAAGAAATTGTAAATATAAGCTTTACAATAGCATAAAAACTGTCTATAATTAATAACGCAGTTAAGCTGATATAATTGTTGTTGCAGATTTCTTTAGATTAGTTCATATCCACATAACATAAAAAATTGGAACAAGCTTGCCAAATTTTTCCATATAAAAAGAATGTAGACGTATTTTCTCGCCTATAAAAAGAAAAAGCCGTTAAAGCAGCTACGTTATTAGCTGCAATGACTAAAAGAGTACTGGTGTAAATATATTCTTTCATATTATTATTTTCATAGTGTGTTAGTGTTATAAAAAAATTATACAGAGCCTTGTAGCCAGACTGAAATCAAAGAATATAATTATTTGCCTGTTATGCTCTGCAATTAAAAAAACTCATGATGGGGAAAAAATGAAAAATTAAAACTCATTATGTAATTAAAACGTAACAAAATTTTATTTCTGTTTGAAATTCTCTAGTGCGTTTAGGGCTCAGTAATAGCGTAGTTTCATACGCCCTATTGAAGTATTTTTTACCTCCGTCTCTGGTAATGCACTGGCATATGTTTAAGGTACATGCCTACATCCGGTACTTTTTAAATGCAAAAACTTCCGTCAGAAATGCACTTTCGTGTTAAATTTTTTCACTTACAACTCTTTAACGTACATAATTGTGAATGCGCTATATATTTCCGTTATTTTACTGAAAAATAAGCTGGATTCTTTTTTTTTTTTTTTGTAATAAAAAATATTGTTGCACTGTCAGATCGTAAAATGAAAATTTGTGAAAATTAAAATAAACGCGATGGAGGAGAATATGTAGGCGGTTGTCGACATTAAATGAATAAAATAGAAGGGAATGAAATAAATAAAAACAATTTTGTTTGGCGATTAAACTTGAACATATTGAGGGCTGTCGGCTGTGTTTGCTTTTTTTGGCTTTGTCGTACAACTGTTTAAATAGTTGTTTTATAGGAAACTGAGTTTGAGCTTTGTAAAAAATAAATGTTTACGTATGTATAAATGCGGTTTAATTTATGGGCGATGGACAATTAACGTACATACGGTTTTTGGTAAAGAAAAATATTCAATGCCATGTTGAGCTACTTTAAATAAAAACGATTTTGAAAAATTTCGTTCTAAGGTGTTTAACACAGCAGAAAATTATTTTCTTGAAAAATAAGTTTTTATACAATAGTAAAGTTTTATTTAAATTCAAATTTTCTTATTAATGCCCATCATTTTTTTTTTTTTGTAATTTTTTGCTGTAAATATTTTTTTTTTATAATTATTGGCTTAATAATGTCAGTTTAGGTGTTTCAACATTGTTGTAAAAATACTTTTCCTTGCAAAATAAATATAATATTGTACGTATATATGTCTATATATGAATTGATTATTCTCATTAAGATAATTTTTGAAAACTTTTTTTTTAATTAATAGCGAAACGTATTCTTGTATTATAAATAAATAAATAATTTCAAATAACCATGATTTACAATCGACAATTCGACAATATTTTCAAAAAATAATACTGAAAGTCTAAAGCAAACAATTTTTTTCGTGTGTACATTAATTCGCAGTCGTCCATGATTCGCTTCAAATACTGAAAAATTTGTCATTGATTTAATATCAAACAACGAATGAGTGGAAGGCACATTTCTGTTACAAAATACAAATTTGTTGTATGTCTTGTATGTTTTTCATGCAGCCTCAATTGATGCAATTTAATTAAAATTTTTAACGTGAATATAATTTTTATATAGTTTTTTTTTTTTAATTTTACCAACAAAGCCATAGAGAACAATTGCAATTGACCTTCGATGGATGTAGAAAAGGGACACAATAATAAAATTTTCAAAAATAAATAATGTGCATATTTGTAATAAAAAATTCATTTGTAATTATAAGAATTAAAAAAATACAAAAACAATAAATCTGTTCTTAATGTTGATAATAATTGCAACATATTTTTGTTTTTTTATATTCATTAAAACAGCATATGATGGAGGTAATTGTGCTTTAATTTCAATATAAATTTTTTTTATGGTTAAACAATTTACAAATTGCTTTAATAAATATAAGTAAAAGTTCTAACGCTACTTAACTTGTTAAAATCTCTTAATTCTAAAAGTTCTTTAAAGTTTTTAAATCAAAATCTTGTTGTCGGTAAGTGTGTAATTAAACTCAAAACTTTATCTAATATCAAATCAATTCTATAGGTTTTATTGTTTTAAAACAAGCTGAAAATTACCGAAAAAAGTATTAAACATTTTTGAATAAAAAAAGTAACTCCTTAAAAATACAACACTACTTACAAAAAGATGATGGAAGAATATGAAGGATTTTTAGTTGGAGGATGTATTGTCAATTGTGTTTTTTTCCCTTGTAGCAAAATTCTAAGGTAGAGAAGACTCTCTACATTTCTACATGCTTATTATTTTGAGTAAAGAAAGGGTCAAAAGATGGAATAGAAAATAACTGGTTCCAGGAATGTAATAACAAAAAATATTTTTCCATGTTTTTGTATGTAGTTAAAATTGTGTGTTTCAAACGGTAAAAAGAAAGTTAAGTTAATATGATTTTTCTTTTAATTTTGGGATCTTACAACAAAACGAGTATCATTCGAAATGATATTAATTTATTTAACCAATAACGTGTGATAAAGCATGATTTTTTATATAATCAACCCAAATTCTTCTTCTACCGAATTAGTGTCTAAAATAATTTAACTTTTTACTGAACAATGGGCATTCTGGATATGTTTCGAGTTTAAATAATTCTTAAACTGCAACACCAATAAAACTGAATGATAAACATATTTTCATTATTTGAATCTCATTTGGTCTCTCTCAATAAAGGTTTAATTAAACGTACCATAACCATAACAAAATAAAATAGCTGTTTAAACCAACCTTATAGATTATTTGGTACATGTCATGATGCCATAGTTACAACCGTAACCGTAAATTTTGATTTTTTTTTTTTTTCATCTGTTTTTATACCCTTCACCACAAAAAATGGATAAAGGCTATAACTAAGTTTGTTATTCCATTAGTATAATATACATTTCCAACCCTGTAAAGTATATATATTCTGACATCGACTTATGCATAGCGAAGTCGATTGAGCGATGTCCGTCTTCCGTCCGTGTTAGTGTTGAATTCAAGTTTGCCGAGGCACTAGATCTGCTGAAAAAAAAAATAAATACGCCATTCGATCATAGTGTCGAAAGATGTGCTGGTGGAAATAAGCATGATCAGTCTATGTCCTTCGAGGCAGCGGAAAAAAGTCTACGCTCACATCTAATTTTTTCATATCATTTGGAACAATGATGTAACTCCAAACAAAAAAAAAAAAAAAATTAATATATGGGTATCGCCCCAGATAAAAAAATGCGAAAATATATGTGAAAAAATTTGCGCTCGCCCATATTTTTCTAGTAACGGGCCTCTGAAATTTTAAAATTTTTTAAAATATCATTTCGTCATTTTATATTTTTGTATAAAATTATTCATAGTACTTAATTTTTTTCTTACTTTTTAATTCTCTGTCACCCCAATATTTGCGTTTTTGATTGGAGTTACTTCACTAAATTAGATTTACATGTATGGTGAAGGGTATATAAGATTCGGCATAAGCGAATATAGCACTTTTACTTGTTTTATTTTGTTCTTATTTATTTCCTCCGCTTTATTGGACTGGTGAATTTTTATTTATATTTTTTTTTGCGCTTCGTTTTGAATAAACGACAAAACAAATTAGAATAACTTATGGCTATGGCACCAGAACGAATTCTCAATAAATATGATTACGGCGGCATGTCATAACTTCTAAGGGCATAATGTCCATCAACGTAGAGTCATAACGTCCATTAATATTTCATGGTATTCTATCATATAATGTCTATGTAAGAAAGATGTGACATTTTTATAAACTCGCTTGCAGAATATCCGAAGCCGGTGTTGGTTATTCCATAGATGAGAAAATCCTTGCACTCGGCCGAAGTTCGGATTGCAGAAAATCTTTGGTAAGCGACAATAACAAGTGACACTTTCATAAGTGACACTATGTCCATACTACATTATGATTTTTTTCAAAGCCTCGCTACCGCCTGCATCAGTGGAACGATCTTGGTGAAATTTTCATTGTTGTTAAAATGGGGTATTTGTTTGTTATTGATATTTTGCATTTTTGTTCAAATAACTCTCGTATTAATATGCATAACATAGCGAATTATAGGCTGGTTATAAATAATGGGCGTAGTACCTCCCATATAACGTAAACAATTATCATAAAATACCTGGAGGACTATAATGGGAAGATTATTGAAATGTTTATTTAGGTCAACAATTAATAAAAAACTAAGAATTGGGAGAGTGGATTTGGAACGATTATACGTACGGTAGCAAGAGTGTATAGCTTAAGAGAAAAAATTATTTTTTGTTTTTCAGGAAAATTTTGTCATAAATCCACTGGAAGTCCACGGTGACCTTGCAATGCAAGTTCATAATCTATATATCTCCGGAACTGTAACAAACGTATGTAGTGTAAACAAAGCACAAATTAAGTAGACAACTCGACAGTGATTAGCTCTAAATTTCTCGCAGTACTTTAGCAATCCTATCATTCTACTTTTACCTAAATTTTTTTTTTCACATCACGACTTTTCGCTTACTTCTCTCAAATAAAGTTTCTTACGCTGCAGACATAAATTGTTATCAATAAATCATAAAAATATTCTAATATTGAAATCTCCTTATGAAAATAAAATCCATTAATATTCTATATCACCTAAATCTTCAATACCAGGTGTAGGGTATATATAAGAAAAAAGTAACAAAATCTGTCACTTTATATTATAAAATATCACAACTAAAACTTGAATAAATTTTTAAAGCCAATTGTTTGTTATTTCTTTTATTTATTATATATTATGATTTCGTATCGAAAAATCACTTTGAAATATTTTATTTGAAATGGTGGTTACTGGTTTGCTAAATTTGTGTGTATATTTATCTTTTAACGTCTACGTTTTTCAAACTTGCTACTGAAGAACGTTAAGGAAATGAATCATTTCCGCCAAACGGAAATGAGATGTAATAATGAATAACATTAGCACCAACACAAGCAGCAAGTGTTATACAAAGAAAAATAGGAAACACTCCTGTTTCTAGTTACTTAAGATTTGATGCAAAACAATAAAATTTGTAAAACAACAATATTAATCTTGAAATGAGATAAATGGGAATGTTGAATGACTGTTAATAAATTATAAGCCAAAAAATAATCTTATTTCGTTATAGATGATTTAACAGAATACAATTTCACAAGTAAACAGGAATGTGCAAGAAATTGGATAAAATTATATTGTTGTGATTTAAAATATACAGAAAAAGCACAAAAAGTTGAATTTAAATTTTTAACATCTCTCAAGTATAAGAAAATTTTAAAGTTTTTCTATAAAAAGTTTGCATCCCCATTCCTTTATATTTTATGTCATGGTCACATACTATTTAAAATAACTTTATCGTTAAGGAAGAGCTTATTTTACATATTGTTTTATTAGAGAAATATAAAATAAATATAATGTTTCATTATATTTTCCTGATTCGTCAGAGTTGTTTTACTATTCAAAGATAAAATTAATTTAATTTATAAAGCTATTTTCATTCCAGGTTTTAATAATAAATTCATTACTTTTATATCAATATTTCTATATATAAAAGTATTTTACCAATTTAGAACTGTAAAGGTTTTTAGATTGCAAATTAATAAAATTTTTAATTCAATCCACACCAACGAAAAATAAAATATACTCATACACCTTAAGGTGCGGTCTGATATCTAAAATAGCTGACCAAAAAGAGGAAGCCAATAAAGAATGTAAGCTATTGTTTTGTTTTTAATAATTACTTATTACGAAATATAAGATAATATTTAATATAATTCTTGCAAACAAATCCGATTCAAAACAGATTTCATCTGTCTGCCCATAGGAGTGTGGCCACATACCTTAAATTACAGATTCAAATTTTATACTTGCTATTGTAGTAGATTTAGCAATCAGGTAAATTTCAACCATCTGTCTATAACGGCTCAACAGTTTTGTAATGTACATCAGATTATATCAAGCATTGTAAAACCCTTTAATTTAAAATTCTTAAACTTCTTATTATACCAAACAAAGTAGTGGTTATTCTGTTTAACTTTTAGGTATTTTTATCAAAATTTATGGCCATGTAGGTTAAATGGCATTACAAATTTTAAGCGTCTTGTTATAGCAGACTGACTGTCTGGCCGCATACACCAAATTACATTAACTATTGAAACACCCGTTTATTAACAAATCTAAATTTTATACTTGTTATTAAAGCGCAGTTAGTAAAACAGGTTTTTCGTAAATTTAACCGTCTGTCTACAACTGTTCAAAAGTATGTCCATATACATAAAATTAAATAAACTATTGGGGGCAACCTTTAATTTATAATTTTAAATATTAATACTTTAGACTATAACGTCCCTGGCAATCGACATTCTGTCAACTTTGCATTCTGTCCACTTTGTCTATAACAGTTCAAAAGATAGGCCTATATAGCTAAATTTATATCAATTATGGGACACCCTTTAATTTCGAAATTCAAATTATAAACTCCTTAATATAGCGGGCTTAGCAATACAGGTCCCTTTTAAGTTTCAGAGTTCTGTCTATAACGCTTCAAAAGTACGGCCACATACCTGAAAGTATATCAACTATTGGGACACCGTTTAACTTCCAAATCCATGTCTTATACTTGTTGTTACAGGGGACTTAGCAATACAAGTTCATTGTAAATTTCAAGCGTATGTCTACAACTGTTGTAAAGTATGACCATAAACACCAAATTCGAGGAACTATTGGCGCACCATTTAATTAATAGTTTTTAATTTTTATACTTTTTACTACAACGGCCATAGCAATCGACATTCTTTCCAATTTGCAAGGCCCATATAAGTCAATTTACGTCACCTATGGACGCACCCTTTAATTTTTACATTAATTTTTGTATTACTTTTTGCTATTAAGAGCTGTTAGTAATACGCATTCATATTAAATTTTAAAGAAGTGCCCTTTACAGTTCATATTACACTTTAAAAACATGTATGTTGTATGGTGACACCTTTTAATTTTTAAGATTATAAACTATTTTCAAAACGGTATCAATCTGCAAGGATAATCTATTAAATTACAAAAAATTTTCAAAATCTTTTTAGAAATGACTGAGTTCAGCAAGTTCAAACATGAAAAAATCAACATTCAGTCGAATTGATAACCTCCTTCTTTTTTGAAGTTGGTTAATAAAAGGTAAGATATCACATTTAATATTTTTTAAATTCTGCTTTGTAATGACATGACATATGTCACTTAAGACTGAATAAACATTTGTAAAAATAGTGGTTTCGGTTTTATGGCCAATTATTTGACTTATTTGACCATACCTTAAGATCCTCAGTAGAATACAATGAAAACGGTAAAAAATGCGTTCCATATAACCAAATGTATAATAAAAAAGTTAGTATAACTAATAATAATTCGGCTTAAATTCAAGTATCTTTTACTTTTTAAGTATCCGCCTATACAAAGGTGACTGATTTTAGGGTTTTCCATTGCACAAAACCGACAGTTTTGTTTATTTATTTACCCATCCGAATGAAAATGTGCTTCGTAACTCATTACGATTTTTCATTAAAATCAGGATTATCATGGGCGAGGTGTAACATCTTACAGCGTAAATGGTCTTGTAAAAGAAGCCTTAAATCTTAACTGAAAACTAATGAAAGTCCTTGTGCAAAATTTTGGCCAAAGTTATTCTCTGAAGGCAAAGCTCCTTAGCATGGCGTCGAATTGAGTTTAATGGGTTGTTTTGAACATTTTCTTGAGTAGCATTAATGTTGTCAGCCGATTGCCTATATACCCTCTTTCTTCGAAATAGAGCATTTTTTTTGGCACGTTGTTTCTCTCAAAAATTTGACGTAAATTTCTCGTCCTCATAGTCATCGATGATTATTTTGTTAAAATGTTTGAACGATTAAAACACGTTGCCATGTTTGATTCACGACTGCCAAATATGAACTAAGAAGACTAATGTTTACCAAAATGGCGGCAAAGTCAATTAGTATATCTTCCCGGGGGAAACTTATAATTTTTGTTTATTTTTGGAAAAAATAAAATGCGCTCATCTTTCGAAACGTTTATAAAGATTGATTGTATTTTGATAAATCTTTACATTTTTTATAAGAGACTAAGGAAATATATAATAAAATATTTCACTACATTTCCTTAGCACAAAACATTAGAATAAATTAGCCCATTATACAAATGCAATTTAAAATATAAAATAACCCCGTATAAACCTTTTTTATACTATTTATTAATAAAATAACAACGTGAAAAAAAAAAAACTAAAAGAGCAAATATGTTTTTGTCTATCAACAAAATAAAAAATTTAAGAGACTAATGGAATTATTTTCCTGTCTCATTTCTTTTTATTGCTTTGTTAACATCTAAAATTATAAATTAAACACACATTATATCGTCTTTGTTAAATAATGTTTATTTTTCTGCTCGTTAAAAGCAACTTTGTTAATTTAATTATTTCTGGAAATACAGTGTCTAACAAAATTAATTAAATCTTTTTAATGAAAAAACTTTTATCTTACGATCTTTCAATATTAGATATCGAAAATTAATTTATTATTTTTTTTACAAAAAATTTAAAAAGTCAAAATACTTTCAACAAGAAAATTTATTTATAAATAACTAGTTGTTCCCAGGGCGCTTCGATACCACGACCACTCTTCTAAGCAAGTTTTTTATGAACGTCTCGACGTCTCGGCATGTTGTATAATTTTTATAATTTTTTTATGCAAAAGATTTTAATTTTAACTGATAGATTACAAACCAATAATTTAAAAATTTCAATGATCGCACTGTAAACTTAAATGACAATCAACAAACACGAAGAAATTAAATAAGTCAAATGACGTGGACAAGCAGAGCAATATATCGACAAAATATAATTCTCGTAAGAAGAGAAAAATACATTTTATATAGGAAAAACACATCATCATAAAAGTGCGCATATAACGCATATTCTTAGGCATTTTTTTTTCTTTTTTAACCATTAGTGAAAGTAGACCTATCTAACGCATGTACTCGTTTAAAAATCGGTTGAGTGGTTCTCGAATTATAAAATCACGAACATAGGACAACTTTATATTTATATAGATTTTCTCGCATTATTTACCCTCCACAGTAATTGTGAGCACACTCTTTTACTTGAAGTAAAAATGTGTTTTCTACATTATTAACACAACATATGATGGCTCAATGTTAGACTGACGCTGAACTTAAATTAATTTAGGAATAAACAGTAAAGTAATCTCACGAATAGTTGGAAAGAGAACAGACAAAAGAAATTTTACCCAATATAAGATGTTACATGTTAAAATAACTCATGCTATACACGCAGAAAAAAAACATGGTTGTGATATGGTCACAATAACCATATTATGTTCTTTGTAACAATGTATGGTTGCGGAGAACCAATTATAGTTGTTTTAAACAAAAGTTTAGTCACGATAAACACTTTTTGTTAACTTTTAACGATTATATGGTTACTGTGCACCAAAAATGCAACATGGTTGGTTTTATTTTAAAAAAAATTCCAACCACAACCAAAGCTTTATAACTTATTAAAAATAATATAAAATATTTAACCATAATATATTATAATTAATCAAAGTATGTTTAAAAGCAACAGAATAATGTTTGCGCTAAAAAATATTTTGTTCTAATACTTGACAGTTTAGTCATTTTTCTGGTAGCTAAAATTTGAAATTGTTTTTTATTGTTGAAGAAAGTGAAAAAAATAAAAGTTTATATACAAAATAAATAATCAAAAATGAAAACAAAAAAAAAAGGGAACTACAACATTTAAAAAAAGTTGAAGTAAATATGCATCTATGTATGTATGTATGCTTACAGCATTTGATGTTTAAATTTGAAAATAATTAATGAATTTAATTGAAATTAAAATTTTTACTTTGGACAACAATATGGTTGCAAATGTAACAATACTATGTTTTGTTAGCAACCATATAACGCAACCATAGTATGTTGCTCTTAGATTATGGTTACCTCAACCATATTTTTTCTTTGCGTGTACAAATACACTACACATTAGCAAACAAAAACACCTGTTTGTCGTTAAAAAAAAGCGGGTGTTGATAATACAAATGTTATGAAGCGATAAGGATGTGTCTGTATTAATGAGAAGTTTTAATGTATGGGTTAATTCGTTTTATGATGAAACTTGCTTTATTTTAATGAACTGTAATATTGTAACTTTATTTTAGTATTCTTCTTTTTATTAAAAAAGTGCAATTAAGAGGTAAAATAATAACTAATAGCTTGAAAAAAAGGATACTGAAAACTAGAAAAAGTTAAGTATACACTAAGGAACAAAGGATCTGTTATGAGGAGATACCTGCAGAGTTTAGTGTGGGAAATTAGGTCGTTTGAATATTTTATTTACATAGGCAAGACTTATATTGTTACTATAGCGAGTAAATACTTTGTGCAAATTTTAAGCGTCTGGAAATAGACTTTTAATTTATCAATTACACTTGTCTTTGTAGTAGACATATGTCTGCATACTCCTTGAAAATTTTTACTGTCTACCTACCCAGTTTCAAAACAAGCCCATATGCATGAGAACCACTTCTCTATAGAGACTAGTTTTTTGTACTTGTTACTATTGCTTGTTTAGTTCTATGTACTCGTATAATGTACAAATTTAATGGTTCTGCCTATTACAGTCCAAAAACACCAATGTATTTATGAATAACACTTTACTTTCATAATAGCCTTTAATTGTTAGTATTTGTTGTTATATCAGTTATAGTAGTATTCATTATATGATTCTACCTATTACTGCTCTAGATATAGACTGTGACAAATCACAGAGATTACAGCGAAAACAATAGAGTTTTTTTATCCTTTGGGTATCGATTACTAAAAATTGCTAAAAAAAAAACCTTAATATGATTTACTTCCTCTAGTCGTCATTTTAATGACAGACAGTCGTTTATATTCAAATAGAGCCTACGGACTTCTTAAGCATCGTAGCAGCCTGCATGTATATATGTAATTCTATGTACCCATATTTTATTTTAAGATCTGTTAATTCGAATGATGACATACGGCAGTTGCAGAAACTATTTTCCTCTTCACTTACTTGCAGCGAAGTATCGTCGCTCATCCATCTAGCGGTCCTTGTGTCGTTTATAAGCATTCCACTTTCAATACTGAAATTTTGTCTCGCCTTGTGTATCAAATGATACTTCTGCTAATGGAATGGACCTTTTTGCTACTAATTTCGTAAATCCGCTAATTCTTATATCAACATTCCTGATAAAACCAATATCGAAGTTAAAACCCTCCAACTCTGCAAAATGTTGCTGTCTATTTCCTTAAGTCTGTTCCCTCAATCTTATATGACTTCATAGTATTTCCTATTTATGCTACATGACTATTTAAATAATTCTCTTTTCTACGCTTAGCAACCCCAGAAGACACAACACTACACTTTACAATCATCACCACAAGAAAGAATAAGTCGGACTTCCAACAAATAACAACTGAACTCTAAATAATTATTAATTCTTGGAAAAATAAATTTTAGCTGTGTATCTATAACGGTTAAACGTTTTGTAATTAAAAAACATCAACTATTGGGACACCCTTTAATTTCCAAATCAAAATTTCATAATTTTTACATGAGACTTAGCAATACAGTTTCTAAGTAAATTTTTGTTGATGATATACATTAAAATTTATCAACTTTAGGAGTACCCTTTAACTTTCAAATCCAAATCTTATACATGTGGTTATAGTAGAATTAACAATACAATTCCTCGTAAATTTAAACCGTCTGTCTTCATTTTTAAGTTCGGTCATATACATCAAACTTATGTAACACCCTTTAATTTGTAATTTTAAATATTTATGCTTTTTATTGTACCAGACGAAGTAGTGAACGTTTTTTCTAATTTTCAAGTATTCGTGTATAACGATTTAGAAAATAATCCTATTTATTTCAAATTACATCAATAATGGGAACACCTCTTATAGCGGGCTTATTAACACAATTCCTTTGTAAATAATATCCGTCTATCTATTTAAACATTCTGTCTAATTTTTAAATGCTTGTACGTTAAAAGATAGGTTAAATTACATCAATTATGGCAATACGCTTTACTTGCTAAATTCAAATTGTATACTTGTTGTTATAGTGGACATAGCAATACTGGTTGCATGTTAATTTCAACTGTCTGTCTATAACAGTTCAAATGTTTTGTCACATATATACAATTATATTAACTGTTGGTACACCCTTTTATTTCCAAATACAAACTTTATCCTTGTTGTTATAGCGGACTTTGTAATACAGGTTCTTTGTAAATTTAACTGCCTGTTTACAATTATTCAAAAGTATAGCATTAAATGAACTTTTGGGGTACCCTTTAATTTATAATTTTAGAATCTATTCTAGCTATTATTACGGTCATAGTATTTGGCATTTTGTCCAATTTCTAAGAGTTTGTCTATAACCCTTAAATTTTTAAATTTAAAGTGATATTCAGTTTCTTTTTAAATTATGAACTGTTTTTAAAACGGGACCAATCAGTAAGCATACCCTTTTATAAAGAAACAAATTTCAAAGTCGGTTCAGAAATGACTGAGTTATCCAGGCACAAGCAAATTTAGTCTATAAGATTCCATGTAGCGGAAACCATAATGAGATTTGTAATAAAGTATATATATGAACAACGAAAAATAAACTAAAAACTATAATTGCTGGTCATAAATCTGATCAAAGATATAGAAATATTAATTCACAATAAACTGCAATTATGAAAGACGTTATATTTTGGAGATGTTACAAATTATTAATACACCAACAGCACAAAGAATTAATTTTAAGGCAGACACAGATAATGTAGCTCAGATTTATAGACATTTAGTAAATAAGATATAGTTTTGTACTTTGTATTTGTTGTAAAAAATTTTTTATTTGACAAAATAATTTCTTGTTTGTTGAAATATGTTAGTTTGAAAAAAATTTCATTACATTTTGTTGTTGTTTTTTGTTGATTAAATAAATATTTGTTTTCCTAATGATGCTACACAATGGAGTAGCGAAATATCGAGAATATATATATAAAAATAAAAAAATCCTAGTGCTTAAAAATTAAATAAATATATTAATTATTAAAAAGATCAAATAAAAAGTTTATTAAAATATTGTCAGTTAAAAAGAAAAAAGCAAGCAATCATTAAAAAATAAATATATTCCTAGAAATTAAAATTTAATATCTGATTAAAACTTGGATTTATTTTATTACAAGTAACTTTAAAATTCCATAAAAATTTGCTAACAAATTTTGTTTAATTGCATTGATGAAAACCCTTCAGAGCTATTGAATTGAATTGATAATTGACTTATAAAAACATGAAGTTTATATTAAAACAAACAAACATGAGCATATATTTATGTTTTTCCATAATAAGAAATAGCTACATACATACCGACCAAGTCATTTTACATACAAGTGCAAATCTTGCTGCAGAAGCAACTAAAGGATTACAACTTCATGCAACGAAAATTCAAAATATATAGAAAACAAATATTCAACATTATTAAAATGCCTTTAGGGTAAAGTAGTACAAAGTGATTGCAGTCCTAAGCAGTTAGTGTAAAAATAACATAACACTATAATACATATACAAAATTCAGAGAATTCAAACAGACACACATTTACAAAGGCATACAAACATATGTACATAAGTACTATAAAATTGAATTTCTGTTTAATATTTACAAACTTTGTTATATAAGTATAAGTCCTGCAAACAATTACTAGAGAGGAAATGAAGTTGCTTTTGTAATAGATTATTTGGAAAATATTTTGCAAATCACCAATTTGAAAATTGCAATTTGTTTACAATTACAATCCTCATGGTTATTAAATCTATCTGTTTGTTTTTCTACAAATCTGGATTTACAAGACGACATATAACAACCATAAAAAGATCATTTTGAAAAAAAAGCAGCTTATCATATTACATGTACCAATGGAAACAGCAATTGCTCAAAACAATTAAAGGAAGAAACATTACATAATTTTTATTTTTGTATAATTTTTGAACTTCTATGAAGAGGATTTCAAAGACTGTATGTCGTTTGCTTTTATGTAACTAAAAGAATCAAAATGAATTTTGTTTGTTTTTATATTTATGTTTACTATGGTAATTATAAACGATACTAAGTTAATAGTATTTTTCATTTTTTAAGTTGTTGTTTTGGAAACATGAGAAATCCTTTTAAAACACGAGGCTCGTGCATTTGACACTAAAGCCTTCAAATTTTCTTTTTCCATTTGCTTATTATTTGAAACTTGCAAAATATTAAAATAGCGTTAAAAAACTTGTTTAAGTTAAGTACTGTAAACTAGTACTGAATGAAGTCCTACGATTTTTATTTATTATAATTTTTATTAATGTAAGAAATTAATTTTCTTTAATTGTGCTTGATTTCTTCAAATATAAATATTTTATGACCTTCTCATGAAATATTTATTATTTTAAACTAAACTAAAAAATAAAGTGTATTACTGCGGGGAAAGCATATCCATATAGCCATTTCGCCACTGCTCATATATAGCTATCAGTGGATTCGACCCAAATTTTGTAAGGAAAACCTCAGCGTCTTATTGAATCAATAAGACAAAAAGCCATAAAAAACTAAAAAAAAAATTTATACAAAAACTCAGTAAACATCGAGTACGAGGGCTGCTATATATATTTCTGGCCTGGCAACACCGAGTGCTACCAAGTGCAATCTGACATTTCCATTGGAAAGTTTGTCATTTTTAAGCATAATCGTACTCAAAACGTTTTGACGAACGACCATTATTTGGGTTGTTAACAGTGACTTGAAAAAGTTAATAGAGAAAAAAATGGAATTAACTCGTGAACATTTTCGAGCCATCATTTTTCACAACTTTCGACGTGGATTATCACGACAAGAGTGCATTGATGAACTTAAATCTTTGTATGGCGATGAAGCACCATTCTATAGCACTGTGAAAAATTGGTATAATGAATTTAGTCGTGGCCGAAGCTCGCTCAAAGACGAATTCCGTGAAGGTCATCCAAAAACGGCTGTTGTGCCAGAGAACATCGATGCCGTGCTTGAACTCATAATGCAACATCGACATGTGAGATACCGAGAGATAGAGACATCCTTGGACATTTCTTCCACCAGCATACATTCGATACTGCATGAACACCTGGCCGTAAAAAAGGTTTGTTCTCGTTGGATCCCGCAAAATTTGAAAGTCGCTCAAAAAAAGGCTCGTGCGGATTGGTGCAAAGAAATGTTGCAAAAATACGATTGCGGTGCTTCAAAAGACATTTATAAGATCGTCACAGGTGACGAATCATGGATCTATGCGTATGAGCCCGAAACGAAACAACAATCGACCGTGTGGGTCTTTAAAAACCAGCAAGATCCAACGAAAGGTGTTCGTGGAAGAAGCACTTCGAAGCAAATGGTTGCCTGTTTCTTCGGAAAAACTGGTTATGTGGCGACTGTTCCGCTTGAGGAACGTAGGACGGTCACGTCTGAGTGCTACACTACAATTTGTTTGCCTGAAGTCATCGGAGAAATTCAAAAAACCAACAAGACAAGACGAATCATTGTTCACCATGACAATGCGAGCTCTCACACATCGGCTCAAACCAGAGCGTTTTTGACCGGCCAAAACGTCGAATTAATGGGTCATCCGCCGTACAGCCCTGACTTGGCACCTAATGACTTCTTCTTGTTTCCGCACATCAAGAAAAAATGCGTGGTCAACGATTTTCGTCCCCAGAAGAAGCTGTTGAAGTGTTCAAAAATCATGTTTTAGAGGTGTCTCAATCGGAGTGGAAAAAGTGCTTCGACAACTGGTTTGAGCGCATGCAAAAGTGTATACACTACAATTTGTTTGCCTGAAGTCATCGGAGAAATTCGAAAAACCAACAAGACAAGACGAATCATTGTTCACCATGACAATGCGAGCTCTCACACATCGGCTCAAACCAGAGCGTTTTTGACCGGCCAAAACGTCGAATTAATGGGTCATCCGCCGTACAGCCCTGACTTGGCACCTAATGACTTCTTCTTGTTTCCGCACATCAAGAAAAAATGCGTGTTCAACGATTTTCGTCACCAGAAGAAGCTGTTGCAGTGTTCAAAAACCATGTTTTAGAGGTGTCTCAATCGGAGTGGAAAAAGTGCTTCGACAACTGGTTTGAGCGCATGCAAAAGTGTATAAATCATACTGGAGAATACTTTCAAAAACAATAAAACCATTTTTGATTATAAATATTCGCATTTTCACTATTAGGCCAGAAATATATAGAGCAGCCCTCGTAAATATTTATGTATTTTTTTTAAAGAATTATTATATATATTTATTTTTAAAAAATTTTTTTAACAAAATTTTTAAAAATTAAAAAGAAAGTTTTAAATTAACAGAAATTTTTTGAAAAATATTGTTTAATAAAATCTGTTAATTTTAAAAATATTATTTTTGTAATTTAATTAAAACTGTATTTTAGTTCAAACAGTAATAAAACATCCTTAAAAAAGCATTACATGATATTAATTAAACTTACATCCTCAAACTAGGTTAAACATAATTTGTAGGTGGATTTGAATAACTTTTTCTTTGGGCCATTTTTACGATGTCGCAATCGTTTGTACAATAACATTCAAAACAAAAACAAATTCTAAAAAATTGTTTTTGTTTTAAATGTAATTAATAAATGTTTTAATTTTAGTTAAAGCTACCTATACACGGCATGTTTTTTACATCTGACTTTTTAACTGTGTGAGTCATATGTAATTTTGCATGTGTGTCAAAATTGGTATTTTACAGAAGACTTACAACAGCTTATCAAATGCGCTTTTTTCACTTTACAGATATCCAAGACGTTCGGTTTCAAAATGGCTTGTAGTCGTTTTAATATATTTTGGCATGCGTGGCAGAATTGCTAAAGACTTGTTAATTTTAATTATTTTCTTTTTACTTTAAGTATAAACAAGATCAGTGTACAATGAATAATGATACAGAAGTAACATAATTGTTATTAAATAGTTAAAAGCAATTGCAGATTTTCGTCGTATAAAAAATTACCACCGGCCGACTAATGCCACAGTCAATGATCAACGGCCGTTGATTGTTTTCCTAGTGCATAGATTTTTGGCAATACTTTTTAGAATTATAAAAACAGCTGATGTCAGATGGTTTGTCAGATCTAAATAGAAAACCTTCTAAACGAAAATTTGTCAGATGACTTTTCAAATGTATTTTACAAAAGCAATGTTTCAACACCCCTACACGACATGTATCTGTTTAACAGTGGGAAATTTGACATGTCAGATGTAAAAAGCATGTCGTGTATGGGCAGCTTAAGGCATGTAGACTTGGAGAAATTTTTAAAAACTCAAATAATTTAATAGCAAAATTGAATATGGTTTCTTAAGCTGAATAAATAAGATTGAAATAATTTTTTTAAATAAAAATTGCATATGTGGCTAAACCTATCGTTGGCACAAGGCGAGAACCCGATTTACGAGTGATGATTTACCAAGAGAACAACGAAGAAATTGCGTTTAGTTGTATGTGGACTTCGTCTTACATAATTAATATTGATTGATTATGGATATGTCTCGTATTTTTATCTACAAAATTATTTGGTTAATTATATGATGTTTACAATGTATGCAATGCATACAACTAAGGTAGATAGATGTGAAGAATGCTGATGACGAATGTAGCGATTCAGAAAATACTGCATTACATTCTGCTGGTGTCTAATTTTTCCTGTTTTGTAAATAATTTTTCTATCTTAAAATTTCAAGGAAATAAAGAATAAACTTAAGCCGAATTATTTAATTGAATTGTTATTTTAAAATAAAATCCTTAAGCCATTTCGCTTATTTCAAATCATAAGGGAACTGTCCAAAAAATTTCAGTTATGCTTAATCTGTTTTTATAACTAAAAATTTAAATGAAGAAATAAGAAATGGACAAAAATAATTTAGTAAATAGAAACATCAAAGCTTAGATACAAAACCAGTAATCAGTGGTGACTGAATTTTGCATAAATTTCTTTGAAAAGAACCAGAACTAGTTCAATCCTGCTGGGTGGTATCCGTATGTATCATCAGTTTAAGGATATGTTACTTTATAAAAATACTTTTTTGACAAACCTCGCTGAATTCAGCCTATCAGAGTATTTGATTTGTATTGTATTTTTTTTTTTTAAATACAGTTTCTGTAACTATTTTTTTTTTCTGGGTTAATTTGTGTGTTAGTGTGATAGTGCAGACGTGTCTGCAGACATGCTTGTTTATGAACGTGTCCGCCTACAGTATGAATAAAGGACTTTCTGTCTGATAATGTTTATAATTCCTTCGGATGGTTGCTTTGATTACAAAATTTTGGTTTGTTTTCTATTTGTTGGTCATTTGATAGATACTTTATGGATTTTAGGATGCAGATACTGATTTAATGTTTTTATTAGATATAAAATTAGGCATAATATAAATTGAGAAATAAAAACATATTGTTTGCAAGCATAAAAATAAAATTAAGAGTTCAAAGGAAAATAAAGCGAATAAAGTCCTTTAAAAATATATAAAGTAAAATTTACAAAACCAAGAATATTAAAGACAACTCCAAATATTTACGTTTTTCTTCAAGATTTATATTTCATTTAGAAATATTTTAATATTATATTTATTTTATATACTTATTTAATAAAGGGTTTTCAAAATACTTTAAATAGTTTTACCATATTAATAAAAAAAATATTTTTTTAAATTGTAACAAAAATATTTGTATAATTTGAAGCAAGTCTAACGATATTGAAATCATAAATCCATATGCACATGTAAAGAAAACAAACATTTTTATCCTGAAAAATTGTGAATAGTCCAAAAAAAAAAAAAATTATATCAGATATATTTTTTCCTAAGCAACCACGCAATAAATGACAGTTTCCTGTGAGTTTTAAAATCCTTTAGATAAATAAACTCTACCCAAAAAACCAAGCAGGAATCACAGATATAAAACACAAAACAATAAGACCACAACCAAATAAAAAAGTAAGGAAACACATGCATCAACAATAACAAAACCAAACTCGTATTAAGTTTTTTTGTTTTTAATCTAATAAAAAAAAAAATCAACAAAATCAACTGACCGTTTCATTGGAATTCCTTTTTTTTATGGAATAGCAAATAAAAACAGTTTAAATAAATGTTTCTATTTTACTTGTTACAAAACTAGAATGAAGTAGGAGCTAAAACGTAGAAAATACTGCATTCTCCGCTCGTATATAATAATTTTTTTTTTGTTTTTGTGAAAGAACGACAATATTTTAGCAGTAGTCTAAATTTTGTTTTAATCCTCTGGAAATTTAAATAAATGTTCCATCATCAAGTTTTTTGGGGTATCCTTAAGCAAATGAAAATTGTAATGCTATTGAAGTTGCACAATGGGAAGATTATATATAACAATGGTGTAGTGTTTGAGAACAAATTTTTTTAAATAAATTTTGTATGTGCAAATACATGAATCTTTACATTTTTGTTTGCTGAAATCATTTTCGTTGACATTTATTGCACCAATTGATATTTTTAAAGTTCTGTTATAGTCTCAAAGATTTAATTGGCGTAAAAAATTACAATTTTGTATCCTTAATTTGGCATTATTTTAGAAAATAATCCTTTGTAAAACAATAAAGCGTAATGGAGCTATTGTAAAAGAAATAAAGGGATAGCCTTAAGTCTACATCAAAATAATACTAAAAATGAAGTAGATGTAACAGTTTAAATTTTGTTAAACTGAAATATAATGCTGAGGTATCAGGTTCTGTAAAACACTTTTTGCCAAAGTTCAAATCATGCTACAGGTATTCTGCGTACAAAATATACTGTAATCATTTGACTCAAAACGGTTAACTAAATGACTGCCGAGTTGACATCGCTCGTCTTTTCTCATTATTCCGTTTAGAATATAATAACAATAATTTTATATATTTAAAAGCAGAGCTGTAAGTGAATCATTCATTTCTGTACAATTTCCCGAATCATTCATGCAATAAATTAATTCTTTTCACACAAAAATGAATTGAATGTAATTGGAGTCAATTTAAATGAATTTGGTAAAAATGAATTGCTATTCGTTTCCAATTCAAATGAATTTTTAGAATGAATTGCAATTCTTTTCGAATTTAAATGAATTTATCAAAAAGAATTTAAGTTAATTTTTAATTTATTTGATTTGAATTGATTTTTAATTAACTTTAAATAGCAATTTATTACTCATTTGAATTAAATTAATTTAAATTTGAATTGATTGTTTTTTGTGATCTTTAATCAGTAAATATTTTTAGTTTGGTAGGAGAAGTGATATTATTTGTAAGTGAAGTGTTAATTTTTCAGTCCCTCTAGATCTGCTCTTGAATTTGATTGAATGCAACTAATTTTAACTTTATTCATTTAAATTGTAATTATTCACAATCTATTTTTAAATTTGTTACAGGTTTATAAAACCAATTTTGTACGGAAATTTTGTTTTATAAACATATTATAAAAATAAACATTTATTGTGAATAAGGCCCTATGTCTTCTATGTATTTTTAAAAAGCAATAGATTATATACACATTAACAGCCCGATTCTGTGCACTTGATAAGTTCAATACATTGAGTATTTATCAACTTTTGAATATTTATCAAGATTTGGTATTCTACTACAAAAAATAAAAGCTTTTTAGTTGATAATTTGTCAAAGTCTCATTTGGTATTGACAAATATATTTTATTGTGCGTGTATTCAAATTCGGTGCACGCTTCAGGCAAATATTATCATAATGGATTCTTTTTTAAAATACATGAGTAAATTTACGTATCCTTTTAGAAAAATGGAAGAAGAAATAAATTTGTTAATGCTGATTTTTCAAGACAAAGAATATAAGGAAAAAAAGGCGAAGATGTGACTTACAAAGTAACGTGACTCAAGCGATCCTTTTCAGTTGTTGAAGGCAGAATTTATAAAAAAATGTTCGCCTGAGTCGTGTTCTTGCTCGGCAATGAATTGCAGACTTACAGCCGATCATATTTCGATTTCCTTTACGGGTTAATGAATTATACAAATTTATATGTTTATTAATATACTATATAGCCAATTAATTTGTAATAATTCTTGCAAAAACCAACTTCAAAAAAGATTTCATCTGTGTGCCTCAAGAGTGTGCTCAAGAGTATGGCCAAATAAATTAGCTAAATTAACTATTGGGACACTCTCGTATATCTCCAAACTTTATACTTGTTCAACTGTTCAGTAGTTTCGCAATATACATCAAATTACAGCAATTATAGGGTCACCCTTTATTTTCAAAATTCAAATTATATACTTGCTTTTGTAATAAATTAAGCAATCAAGTTCTGTGTAAATTTCAATCGTCTATTTATATCGGATCATTAGTTTGCCTTAACGCATCATATTATATCAACCATTGTTAAATCCTTTAATTTATAATTTAAAATTTTTATACTTCTTATTATACCAAACAATTTAGTGGACATTCAGTCTACAACGGGTCAAAAAATACGGCCATATAGAACAAATTACATTGTTTTGGGAACACGCTTTAATTTCTAAAATCAAATTCTATTCTTCTTGTTTTAGCGGACATAGCAAAACAGGTCCCTTGTAATTTTCAGCTGTCTGCCTATAACTGTTCAAATTTCGGCCACATACACCAAATTACATTAACAATTGGGATACCCGTTTACTTCCAAAACCAAATTTTATACTTGTTGTTGTAGCGGAATCAGTGATATAGGTTCTTTGTAATTTTCAAGCGTCTGTCTGCAACTGTTCAATACATGTCAAATTTGCAATGGTTTGTCTATAACAGTCCATATAAGTAAATTTACATCAATTATGGGGGCACCCTTTAATTTTTAGATGTATATTTGTATAATATTATGTTTTTGGGAGCTATAGTAATACGAAGTCGTTTTAAATTTAACAGAATCGCCCTTTACCGTTCATAATACACGTAAAAAATATGCATGTTGCATGGGGACACCCTTTAATTTTTAAGATTATGAACTGTTTTTTAAACGGGACCAATCTGTAAGCATAATCTATCATATTATAAACAATTTTCAAAAACGGTGCAGAAATGTCTTAGTTCTGCAGGCACAAACCTAAAAAAGCAATATTCAATCGAATTGTATAATCTCCTTCTTTTTTTGCAGTCGGTTAAAAATACTTACTTAGCTGGTGTATCCATATTTTTGCTTTCGTCAATAATTTAATTTAATAAATTTAATTAAAATCAGCTGTCAATAAAAATTTACCACACTGGTGAATTTTAAAAGCTTTTTATTTATCAATGTTTCCACAGAATACCAACCGAACTTTTACTTGATAAAAATCTTGACAAAATATCTTGATAAAAATTTTATCAAGAATTCACAGAATCGGGCTGTAAAACTAAATAACTTATAAATTTTTGAAAACACCTCTTTTTTATAACAAAAATTGTCTTTTGCTTTATTTAAGCGCTTCGATCAGCTTCCATAAATATATGAAAGTACATATATATGTAGTACAAACAAATAAAAATTCGCTAATTTATTTTTGCTCTAGGCATTTTGACTTACTTAAATTGCTATTAATATTCTAATTACAAGTGTAAAAAAATAAAAAAATAAACACAACCGTTTTCTCGTGTTTCTCTAGAGGAAGGGTAACTGTCAAAACTGGCTGCTTAACACAAAAAGGACCTGTCGCTTTGCCACTGCATAGTCATAGAGACTGATAAACACTTTTTTAGAACACTATAACAGGTCTGAGATGAAACCTGAGTGACCTTATTCTCTAATGGTGCTTGAAAACTTTAAAAAGTATTAACATTTAACATTTAGAAATTCAAAAAAGTTAAAAGTGGATTCTAGTATATGCATATGCGTTTATATAATTGAATGTATAAAATTTTTAAATCTTTGTCTCTAATATTTTAAAACCAGTTACATGATTTGAATACTTTTCACCGGACAACAATTATTACTGTATATACCACCTCCTTTTCTATATTTCATGGGACAAATACGTTAAGAGAAAGTGTCTCGCAGAAGTTTTATACTTCGTTTATATTTCAATTAAACAAATTATAGTGTTATGAATCACAGAAATAAGTATTGAAGTTGTTCCCTGTATTGCTGAAACTCCGTGTCGTTGATCTCTTCTTTTGTACTCAATTCTTTTCATATAAATTCATTATCCTCCTTTGAACTTCAATTATCCTGTAATAATTCAATACATTAATTATTCTCCACTTCTACTGCGTGAATATTTCATCATCAGTTTGGCAAACCAAATCATGAAATCAGTAATGTCATAGCCATTAAAGGCACATGTTTTTCACGTAAAATTTTTACATCATTATTGAAATTACTGATCGGTTATTTTGCTCTTTACCCGCACTACTCTACGTCTTTTAATTCACAGTGAGTAATCGTAGTCAAATTTAAACTCTGGAGAAAATGTTGATCGATGTAGACAACTACGAGGGCTGCTCTATATATTTCTGACCTAATAGTGAAAATGCGAATATTTATAATCAAAAATGGTTTTATTGTTTTTCAAAGTATTCTCCAGCATGATTAATACACTTTTGCATGCGCTCAAACCAGTTGTCGAAGCACTTTTTCCACTCCCGATTGAGACACCTCTAAAACATGGTTTTTGAACACTGCAACAGCTTCTTCTGGCGACGAAAATCGTTGACCACGCATTTTTTCTTGATGTGCGGAAACAAGAAGAAGTCATTAGGTGCCAAGTCAGGGCTGTACGGCGGATGACCCATTAATTCGACGTTTTGGCCGGTCAAAAACGCTCTGGTTTGAGCCGATGTGTGAGAGCTCGCATTGTCATGGTGAACAATGATTCGTCTTGTCTTGTTGGTTTTTCGAATTTCTCCGATGACTTCAGGCAAACAAATTGTAGTGTAGCACTCAGAAGTGACCGTCCTACGTTGCTCAAGCGGAACAGTCGCCACATAACCAGTTTTGCCGAAGAAACAGGCGACCATTTGCTTCGAAGTGCTTCTTCCACGAACAACTTTCGTTGGATTTTGCTGGTTTTTAAAGACCCACACGGTCGATTGTTGTTTCGTTTCGGGCTCATACGCATAGATCCATGATTCGTCACCTGTGATGATTTTATAAACGTCTTTTGAAGCACCGCAATCGTATTTTTGCAACATTTCTTTGCACCAATCCGCACGAGCCTTTTTTTGAGCGACTTTCAAATTTTGCGGGATCCAACGAGAACAAACCTTTTTTACGGCCAGGTGTTCATGCAGTATCGAATGTATGCTGGTGGACGAACTGTCCAAAAATGTCTCAATCTCTCGGTATGTCGCATGACGATCTTGCATTATGAGTTCACGCACGGCATCAATGTTCGCTGGCACAACAGCCGTTTTTGGACGACCTTCACGGAATTCGTCTTTGATCGAGCTTCGGCCACGATTAAATTCATTATACCAATTTTTCACAGTGCTATAGGATGGTGCTTCATCGCCATACAAATATTTAAGTTCATCAATGCACTCTTGTCGTGATAATCCACGTCGAAATTGTGAAAAATTATGGCACGAAAATGTTCACGACTTAATTCCATTTTTTTCTATATTAATTTTTTCAAGCCACTGTTAACAACACAAATAGTGGTCGTTCGTCAAAACGTTTTGAGTACGATTATGCTTAAAAATGACAAACTTTCCAATGGAAATGTCAGATTGCACTTGGTAGCACTCGGTGTTGCCAGGCCAGAAATATATAAAGCAGCCCTCGTAGTATCTTATTACTTTAGGCCCTGTGACTGTAAAACAGAAACAAGAGATAAGAGAGTTTAGAAAAACATCTCAATCTATTTACCGTTCAGACTCAAATAACGAATTTGCATAAATTTTTCAAACGTTTTCCACAACCTGATGGGGCTGTCAGTACTTTCCTTAAAATTCAAACTCTTGGTAAATCGTGTATAGGCTGGGGATGCTGACTATACTTATGAGATCGTACTATTTGAAAATGATAAGGGACGAACGAAGAAAATTGTCCTATTTAAAAAAGAAAAATCTCTTTCATCAGCAGACTCTGCATGGACTCAAATGAGAAACTAAGCGCGAGAAAATGGAATACAGAAGGAAAAACAAATTAAGAGGTAACAGCCTTCCTAATGCGTCTGTGTAATCCGGCAGATACCGGAAAACTGGGACCAACCAATAAACCATACCCTGTTCCAGAGGTCACGTAAAAATTGAAAGGCAGGCTGATGACAGTCAAGAGCAGGCTCGTTGAAATTGTAATTTTATCAAACAGGAATACTACAGTATATGACTAATACATAACCATGAATTGTATATGACAAGGAAAACACATTTTTTTTTTGTGAACAGTACTGAGGGTTATTAACAAGCCTTGATTCTTTATAAATACGATTCTGAGTTTTTTTCTATACCAATGAAATAAAAATGTAAAAATATATTTATTTTTATTTATTTTTTAGTTTAATACTATTTAGACTATTTGTACTGTCATCCCATTGTTTTATGTTCAGCATTTAATATCGCTGTCTTTGGTTTAGGTTTTATTTAAATATAACTCTTACTGCTATTAAACTTAAATATACTCGTCGTACTTCAGCATTAATGCTGATGAATGTCATTTTGCTTAAATTATAAGCAATTTGCGTTTTCTCTTCTTTTACTCTTTGTTCCTTTTCGGGTTTTTTATGAGGAGTAATAATGGAATGTTCATTTTATTTTTGTTAGAGAAAGCAAATGTTTGTCATATTGCATAGGATTTTACTTGTGTTATTTTGATGTGCTTTTTTGTTTTGTTCTCTTAAATTGTTCATAAAAAGCATAACAGCATTCAGTCCAACTAATATGAGGTAATTTTTCACATTGTCCTAAAGCTCATTAGCAAATGTATGATAACAATTTATATTCTTGTTATCCTTTTGCTGTGCTGGAATATAGTTTTATTTTTTTTTTTGCTATTTAAACAACCGATTAGATTTATTAAAAAAAACGAAAATAAAATGAATGAAAAATAATTTTAATATTTTGAAAGAGGACTATTTATAAGTATTAATGAGGGCTATTTGTTAGGGAATTATTTTAAAATCTGTGCAATTGTTGTTGAATTACGGAAGGTTATTAAGTAGAGAATTTTTGAATTGTCAAGAAGTTGAAATCAAATTTAAAAAAGTCTTGTTTATGTGATTTGAATGCGCTTTAATATAATATTTTGTGACATAAAACTTTAAGTATTTCAATAGTTTTTATTTTAGTTTTTTATGATTGCTTTGGCTTGAAGCCTTGAGGTTTTAACATACTTAATCAACATTTTGAGCACGCTCATTTGTTGTCTCTTGTATAAGGTCAAAAAATATAGAAAATAATTGTTTTTACATGAAGCAACATATTGTATATAAATTTAATCTCCTGTATGCAAAATGCGGACTGTAAATGTACAAAAAATAAATTCTTATACGACAAACTTCCGATGACATAAATAAAATAAAAAAAACAAAAACTACAGACCGACAGAGTTACCAAAACAAATTACAATACGAATACAATAATATCAACAACATACAAAAAAAAATAGTTACCAAATACAAATATGTTAAATATGATATTTGACATCAAGCTATGAATACTAATAAATGATAAAACAAATGCGACATAAAAAGGACTTCTCACTAAGGACACTTAAAATAAAGTTCGTGTTCTTATGTCAAAAAAAATTACTGACTTAACCGCATTAGTATAAAAAAAGTCCGGCAAGGGGGGTCACTTTCAATTTATTTACAATTTATAACCACGTAACACTTAAAGCTTTTCAATGAGCCCTTTTTAAATGGAAATATGTATATGAATACGTAGGAAAAAAAGTTTCTTATGTGACCACATTCATCCTCAAATGCCAAAAGAAAATAAAAAGACTGGGTCGAGCAAAAAAAGGATATTAAATAATTTTAGCTAATAAAAATAGAAAACAAATATTTAAAAGAAATTAGTATTCTAAAGCAGTAAGAAATAGCAATTGTTAAATTCGAAAGCCGGCACAATGGAATCTTAAGGGCCCTTCTGTAGCGAAATGAAACTTTAATTCATGTTGTGTACTCAAAGGACAAAAGTTTATGAAAATTTAAATATATTAATGTTTTATATTTATCTATTATCTATCGTGTATATAAAGCTGTTGTAAGTGTGTTGTGACTTTATAACTCACGAACGGTCAAAACGAATTCGATTTATGGTTTGTTTGTATGGATTTAACTTAGGGCTTGTTCGCATGGTCGTGTAGATAGTTTATCTAAAGTTTGCACGAAATCGGTCGACGCGTTCGTGAGTTATGAATTTTCATGCGAATATGTGATTTTGTAAAAGCAAAAGAGAAAAAAACAGGCATTTACGGCTGCACCGGTTTCAATAAAAATCAAAACAGAGATTGATATTTATTTAGAGTTTATAAGAGGGTATGCTAATTATAAAAATCGATTTTAAAGATTTTTAAAATGTAAATAAGCCCTGATGCATAAGGTCCAATAGCCATAGGCTTGGGAAAGTCGCCGAGTAACGATTATTTTCATTGGGATAGCGAGGCGCACTGGGATTAGTTAGTTATACATACTGTTGTAAATTTTTTTTGTAAGGTCGTGTACATGATTTAAAACAGTTTGCACAAAATCGTTTAACGCGTTCGTGAGTTATGACTTTTTATGCCAACATGTCATTTCGTCCGTATAAAAAAAACAACAACAATTACGTGGTCTCATATGAGCGCGTGCGGTATGTATACTGTGTGCTGACTACATACGGTAAACTAACGTTTTAGCGCATAAACGCATACGCATTAACAGCTGTCAGTGGGTAATACTTTCAATTTTATTTTTCATCGAACTTCCACTATGGACAGACGTAATCGGTAAGAATTATATATATTTTTTTTTTTTGTTTTTTTATATTTTCAGCTAAACATCATCAAACAATTCATTTGATTTTCTTTAATCGCTTAAATAAAAACCGCAAAACTATAATAAAAAAAATCAAGTAATACTCGTAATTTCTTTAAATATTAAAAGCGATGAGCAAATGCCATAAAATTCTGTATTACATAGCTTTAGAATTGATAGACTACAGCTAAAAGGTGACGCCTCTTCTAAAGTTTTTAATTTCGAAATTACTCTTTAAATTGCAAAATTTAATAAACAACGGCCAAGAACGGCAATAAAATTCGACCTAAGCTAAGCTGGGTACAATAATCAAGTTACAATATAAAAAATACGCAACGAATGTCTAAACACCTCAAAAAAACTTAAATTTCATTTGTCTCCCATCATAATTTGTTGTGTTAAAAGAAGATTTCTTTTAAAAGTACAGCAAGTATTTTTATTCAGTTTTATTGTATTATTTTTATACATATATATATATATATATATATATATATATATATATATATATATATATATATATGTATATATATATAGATTTTTTTCGTTTTGACATCTCTGATTATAATTAAAAAATGTGTTTGTAATAAATTGCAATTATTTAAAAAAATATTTTTCCGTTCTATTTTTAATAACAAGTAAGATATCTTGCAACTTTGAACTGTAATGCTCTAAACACATTCAAGACAGCAGCTACCGACTGCAAAATTTCAGAATTAGAATGCATGTGTTTATATGAGAATGATTAATTTATTGACAGCAAGGCAACAAGGCGGCAGGTTATTGTCTGGGCTGAATTTACCGCTGCAGTCAAATTAAACTAATTTCTATTTTTATTGGCGACAATAAACAGTTTAGTGATGTCAGTACTATAAGACATGTAAAATAATAAGTGTTTAAAATCTCTTTTATGAAAAACGAAAAGAACAATAAAAATATTAAATAAAAGTTATGTATTTAAAGATTTAAGTGTAAATCTATAATAAAACTGTTACAGAATAATTTCAGTACATGAAATATTTAAGGAAAATAGTGTTGCTGGTAAAGACAATAATTGATTTGGAATACAAAATACCTATTTATTGAATTCTTATCTGTCTCACGTAAGTGCTGCTGGATAGATTTGAGTAAAATTTTGTGAGGAGATCATTTATAACCTTGCTTCAAACGGTATAATTGTACTTAAACAGTTGTCACATTTTAGTTTTGTATATAGAAAAATTTTAACGCTTTTTACATATTTTTCAATAATTGCTTAAAACATATTTTTGAAACTTGAATTTTTAAAAAACAAACTAGAAATGGCACACCGATGAATTAAAAATACTACAATTGTCATGGTGAAAGTGTACGAAGAATAATTGTAAAAATTTCAGAGAAATGTATTAAGATGTACATAAAAATAAAATTCCTTTTTTGTGTGGACAACATTTAGTTAAAATTTTACTTCTGTTCTTAGTACTTGCTGGTTGAAGTACTTATATTAATTTCAATTGTCGCATGGGATATCTGTAAATACATAAAACGATTGGTTTTAATAGATATCAAAAATTGTTGTTTTTAGTATTTTTTATTTTAGTGGACAAGAAACTACGTGACACACACTACTGTACTTATTATTGCTTCTGAAAAATACTTCTATATACTCTTTAAATAGCCTCTTACAAAATAGTTAAAACATTTTTTTAATTATAAATCAGAGATAATTCTTTAAGAATCGCTTAAGTAACATCACTAAAATACAGTTAATTCGTATTTTTATTATGTAGCTGCTGCCTTCAGAATAATAATACAAGCCGACAAATGTTGCTAGCGTCATTTGCTGTCGTGTGTTCGTGTATCTTGCTGTGGCGAATGTGTTTAGAGCATAAGAACCAACAATATTAAAATTCGTATTTTTTCTCTATAATTAAGAAACGAATCTTTATTATAAATTTAAAAAAATTAGCTCTTTCTACTGTAACAAGTAATTAGGGAAATTGATGACTCGCAGGCAGATGCATAAAAAATGCATATGCTAAAATATATAGAAAGAAGAAAACAGAGTTCTTTGAAATGATTTATTTTATTTAGTAGATGTTAATCTATGTTAATTGTGGATTTTTTACTTTATGATATTCTCGTGCACTACTGCGGGGAAAGAATATCCATGTGCCAATTTCGCTACTGTATTTTACCCAAATTTTGTGTTTAAAGTTCAAGAGGCCAACTATTCTTAAAATATTTCGCTTGGTTACGATTTATTTCTCTAAATAGAAAGTTATTTAGATACGAACTTGTGCCAAGCTAAAAATTGCTCATTTAGATAAAAAGCAAAAATAAATCTATATGATAGTTTATTGCACTATATTTGTCTCTTTTAAATTGGTTAAATATTCAAGTATAAAATTCACGCTTTAAATTACGAACACTACACACACGAAAAATAAAAATTTGATCAATGTTCAACCAACAGTGCGAACTCTAACATAAAATTTCCCAAGACTTTTGAAAATATAGAATTAAGGAATAGTTATAAAATGTTTATAATTTAGTTTATCAATTCTTAGTACTTAATACATGCTAATTTTTCGATGAGGGTAAAAAAAATTTAAAAAAATTATCCCGATACAAAGGTAGTCTTTCTGCAAAGGTCGTCTATAAAATTTTCAATTAAAATTATTAAGTTTTCAAATAAACCGCTTAAACACGGATTTTTAAAGTTACATTGTCCTAAAAATTTTATTTAGATTTATTGTCTACTCGCATAAGAATTACAGTTTTATTTACAAATACTTTTGAATACCCTTCTGTTTGTCCTTAAGGCAATTTATACGACGCATACATTCGAACAAACAAAAGACTGTTTTTATTGTAAATGTTCGAATATGTGATAAGAGGGTGTGTGTGTTTTTTAATTTTCCTTGTGCCGGTCAGCCAAGTGTGAATAATGTGTCTCCATCAGATAAGTTTGGCGATGAACTGTGATGTTTAATAGTCAATGAATATTTCTCTTCCAATATTTTCGATGCTGCTTGTGCCACTACATTTGAGTTTTATGTGTAAGTGTGTGTATTTTTTAGGTTTTTGCTTACTACTTTTGCCTAAGTTATGTAAAAAAAAAAAGTCTTAGGTATTATAGATTTAAATCCCTGTCTTGCCCCTTTCTCACTTTTAAGTATGTATACACATTTATATTTTTCTATGTCTATGTTAGCCTTAATAGCCAAGTGTTGACATTATGGTTTGCATGTTTCTGCACTGTTCGTTAAAAATGACTTATTTATACAAGGTTGACTTAGTTAAGGCTTTTTATTTCAACCTTTCCCTATTGTTCAATTTATGATATTAGCTATCGAAAGATTTTTGTTATGTCTGCTTCAATATGCCTATGTTTTGTGTCTTCTTTTGTTTTTTTTTAACAGGCAAGAATTTATGGTTATTTGCGTTTTTATAATGCAAAACAAGAACTAGAGCTGCAAAAAATAAAATAAATTTAAAAAATAACTTTTGATTTTAGAAAATAGTTGAATTAGTGGTTTGCAATTTTTATCTTTAAAGACTTTATTCTCTGTATTCAATTGGACGTTATTGTTTCAGAGTTCAGAGATCTTTTAGTGCTTTTTGACACTTGGCTGTATATTCACTTTACATCTTGCAATTCATGAATTAATTCCCTTCTTATAAGTACATAAGTCATCATGAAAGAAATTTTTTAAATACGTAAAGTTCATTTTTTAATTTCTAAAAACCATTTTTTTTTAAGAAAATGCAGAATGTAATGCTGCATTTTCTGTCTTGCTACATCCTTTATCAGCATTCTACGCATCTATCTACCTTAGGTTGTGTACATTGTAAACAACATCTATTTAATCAACTAACTTTGTAAGTAAGAATACCAAAGTATGTCTTCACAGTTCACTCTGTAACTTGTCTTGTGCAATTATTTTTGGCTTAGACCATGTTCTTGTTGAAATCAACTTTCTCAAGGCGCTAAATGGGCTAGAGAAGAATAAATACGCCAATCGATCAGACATAGTTTCAAAAATTTTGCTATTGCAAATCAGCACGATTGGTCTGTGTGCTTTGAGGCAGCGGACAAAACAAACCTGCCTCTAATTTTGCCTCATCTCCTTTTCAACCATCACATGTATTCCAGTAGGTAGTAGGCTTATGATAATAAATAAACGAAAAGGTAAGAAAAATTGGAGAGCTTTTTACCCGATACAGAAACCTTTTCATTTACTAGCTGGGACAAGAACCCTAAAAAACTTATAATTTTCGAAAAAAAGATATTTTTTGGAATAAAAAAACTTTGCGGTAGAAACAATTTCTTATAACGATTTTTATTGAAACCATTGTATAGTGCAGTATGATAAATGTGGTCATAATTATATGGTTATTGGTATATACGATTCGGCATAGCTAAATATAGTACTCTTTCTTGTTTTAATTTTTTTTGAGCGTTTCCGTAAATCAGCTCAAAATATGACAGCATACGTGAAATCAATGTCTGCAAAGCGTCATCCTTCAATAATAAACTTCATTTTATTATTTTTTGTTGCAGTAGTCATATTAGGGTTTTAAAGACATAACAGTACAGTTGTACATTTTTGGTGAGATAATGAGAGATCTTTTGGCAAAAATAAAACCATCGGCATGCAAATATTGTTTTCTATGTAAGATGATTTACTCTAAAAAGAACAAAATTAAATGACTGTTTTTCTTTAGAAAAATAATATTAGGCGCTGGATTATAATTTTTTTCAATGCTTAACTATATAACGCGAGTTCGTAAGTAAACTCACGTAAGATCATTAATGCATGTAATTTAAAACTTGTGCTTCATTTGCTTCAATACAATCAACAGGGTTGGAATCGTTACATCCGTGAATGAACAACACATGTCGTAAAAATATCACTCTTCGTTTATAACATACTTTAGCTAACGGTAATACACATCATATGGCTGAATGTACGTTTTTTACGAGTTGTCATCTGTTAAAATTTAGTTGCAATAACTTGAAAAGTGCGGGAAATTCGCTTAAAAAATGTGAGGTAAACAAAACTGTTTTTAGTTAATGAATTGTTATGATTAAATTATTATTCAGTTTCCTATTACAATAAGTTAAATCTTAGAAATGAACACAAAAACTTGCAAAAAATATAAATTCTAATTGAGCATAAGGAAAATCTACTGCTAACAGACTGTGGGATAATGTAGATTTGAATGAAGGTAATTAGTATTATCAATAATTATCTTTTTCTTTCCGGGAGGTTTGTACCGCTGTTTATTAATTTTTAATTGCATTATAACAATTTTTATTTTTCGTTGTTCGCATGTCCGACGTCGGGGATCGAACCCACAATCTTCTGTTTTACAGCACGCACCTCTACCAACGCAGCTATTGAGGCTGCTCAGCTTTTGCTGGCTAATTGTAGTATTATTCTATACACACCATTAGTTGTTGAATTAACTTATTCACCACGTTCATATGGATAACAAGAACAGGGGTTGCCAGATCTTACATTCGTAACAATATATTGATAATTTTATTCGTAGAGCTGATCAAAATATCAAGCGAAAAAAATTCATTTAAATAAATACTTAAAAAATCAGACTGGAGGAGGCCCTTATGAAGAAAATTTGCTGATGCCCAGTGAATGACTGTTAATTAAGGCAGCCGTCCTTGAATTAAGCACTAGAGGCTAAAACGTTTTTTACCTTTAAAAACAACAAAATTTGAATTACTGACTAGCCAGAATACTCAAGCTCTACCTATTGTAAATCAGACAAAAGATCCGTCTGCAATATATAATATAATGCTATATAAGGCCAGGATTAACTATCACACACAATCGTACGATTGAATTACATACAAATCTGACAGAATTCTATCTACTTTAAAAATAGTTCCAAAATGGCGTCGTAGATGCCACACTATTATACAAAAAAGATGCAAAGCAAAAAACATTTGTTTTTTTTTTCTCTTTAACTTAAAAAAATCAACTCTGATCGCACAGATCTGTCTAAAAGTCTGTCACACACATACTCCTTAAATCTTATGATTACTTTTCCAGCACACATGCAGATCTTACGACTGAGTGTAATAGTGAATCCTGGCCTTTAGTTCAGGCGATTAACGTATCACTTATTTTTTTTTCTTACGATTATCGATACGATCACGGACGTAACGATTCCAAACAAGTTTTTAATTGCATTTACAAGTTATGGAAAAAGTATATTTTAGGGTAAATTTTATAAGAAACATTCCAAGTGTGTTTAAAATGTAAGACAATTTAAAACAAACGTTTTTTCAACGAAATTGTGGATTGCTGTATTATATTATTCACCAATATTTATTTTAATATTGGAGAGTATTTAATTTTTTTACTACATACATCAGGTATCTTACAAAATTTCTAATGAAACTGTTATTTTTCCACAAGCATGACATAAATCAAACTTACGCTTTACCATCGCCAAAAGAAAAAAAAATATTATGTACCAAAATTAATCCGTAACGGTGTCAAGGAGAGATTCTTAATTCAAGAAAAAACTTTGAGCCCGTATACAAAGCTTAAGAATTAAAGCTTGTTGTTTAAATTAATTCTTGAATAGATTTTTGGAAACGTGTCTACATGCCTTAAGAGCGCTTGAGTGTAAATAATGCCAAAAACTTTGGAGTACGATTTACATAAATTTAGAAGGCTACTTTTTTCCTGTGTAGGTACATATATAATATGAGTAATAAGGTCGTTATATTAATATATTAACTTATTCTAACACCTCACAATAATCTTTAATGTTCGCCTATGTATAAATCATATTTAACTACACGATAAATATTTACATATTTTTTACAAAAACGCAAAGTCAACAAATTTCAAAATTTTTTAAATAAACTTAGCAAACTTTAACCTCTAACAAAGTAAACTTTAATTGAAAGATTAGTGCATGTGAAATTGTGCAGAAATTTAAAAGAAAAAACTTATTTTAACGATAAACTTTCGATATCTGTCAGGACTTAAATGTTAAATGTTGCATAAGTTATAAATGTATGGATGTGTGCGTGTAAAGCAAGACTGACAAAAACATATGTTGCATATTTTTTGGAATATATTGCTTTGTTTCCGTGCAATGTAATGACAGGTTACATGGTTGCAACTGTCAAAAGAATTTTTAAGAGTTTGTTTAACTGTGACTTTTTATTCTTTTATTTTTATTTAGAAAAATACTTGTGAATATTCCTGTATTGAACTTAATTTTAAGATTTATTAATGTTTTTTTTTTCTTTTAGTTTTATTTTTTTTTTTAAACTGTCTTCAACATGTTTCCAAAAGTTATAAAATATTTATTCCTACTGCAAACGATGAAACTTTTCTGCTAAAAATCCCATATGTTACAAATTGCTTTTTCTTTGAAAAAAAAAAAATACAATAGAAATGATATTTAATTGTAAATTACAAATCATTATCGTCAGTTGCTTCGGCCATTTTTCTTTTTTGTTTCAAGAATTGTGAGTAAAATTTAATTTTCCATATTTTTCAAGTATGAAAAAGAATTATATGTATGTGTTAGGTCCAATAGTTAAATTCGTGGACATAAATTTATTTGTATAATTTTTACTCCAGTACTGCAATACACTCTTTTTACAATCATCATATATATTTGCCCTATTCACAAGCCCCCTAGTACGTACTAAGTGCTAACAAAATACAACGGTGCTAGCTGTGTTGTTGGTAATTTTCATGCAAACATGCGATACAACACTTAGTACTTTTTTTCATATGTTTTTCAAACGTTGTATTTGTTTAAATGTTTTATGTTTAAATGAATTATTATTTTTGTGTTCATGTGTGAATTATATTAAATTAAATTGAATTAAAAGATATTTTTATTAGTTTTATTTATTTAATTTATTGATTTGACTGATTTATTAGAAAGTGGAATAAGTCATTTCTGTTGTATATAGTAGGAATGGGTATATTGGAAACATATCTTAAGGTTTGTTCTCTGCCAATATAAAAACTGTTCTTTAAAATTTAATATTGCTTTAATGACTCGATTTCTAATATTTTGTATGGTACCGCCATCACCTATACCAAAAAGAGATGCTACCTTACGAACACAAGCCCCATTTCCTGAAGATCTCAAGCAGTAAAGCACATTTTTAAGCTGCAAGTCAATGAGTAGTTGGAGCCTTTTGCGAATTGTGTGAATAACATCGTCATTTTTTATAAGGTTGAATATAAAGGCAAATTCCTCTGGCCGTAGTCGTATCATATGAAGAAATCTGTTTTCATCAAAATATCTTAAAGCTCGATTATGCCATAATGATGATTTTGGTAGCCCGAAATGTATACTTCTGCGACTGGAGAGCAGGTACATTAGGTTCATCCTAAAAATGTCTTGAATTTCATCCTCATCTTCTTCATCACCTGTATTAATTTTTTTCATTTAAAATATGTAAACAAAATAAGGAAAACGGTTATAACTTACTTGAGTCAACCATTAATATATCGAAACTATATTTTTCACAGAAAAAATTTATTAATTTACCTTTTTCTGTTTTCTCCCCCATTTGGCTTATAAATAACTCATGATGAATAGCACTTTTCTTCTTCTTATTTAGTTTTTGACGTATGAAGTACAATGTACAATGGCACATTGATACAATGGTTGTTCACAAAGAAGTAAACAAAAGGTAGTATGCAATACTACCTACACCTTAGCAAAGCTTGTGAATACGGCAATTATTTCTAAAGCACTTTTTTTGTTGCAAATATCTCCCATACCACTGCATCAAATTTAATGAATGAGATCTCATTTTAAAGCTTATTTCTAACAGTAATGACGAAAAATAATTAGAAATTGAAAAATTAATTGTTTCATTGATAAAAATTATATTTTATATAGAACTGCATGATAATACAGTGATTGTATGTTTTTGTTCAAGTGTGGTAATGCAGAGAACTGCATGATAATACAGTGGGTATATTTTTGTTCAAGTGTGGTAATACAGGGTCGCTTAATAGTAATGCAGTTCTACATAATATAGTATGTATTAAAATCCATTCTGGCAATACCGTTATCATCATCATATACATATATAACGTGGCTTTTTCTCGAGTGCGTACGTTTAAAAATATTTTTGTTTGCATTAAGGATTCGTAAGGGCAAAAAGTAAACGATAATCATGTCATTACCTCTAACATTGTATTCAAAGAAGTATTATAAAAGAATTTAAACATATGTATGTATGTAAATATGTATGATATATTATGATTTCTAATATTTTTATACTTTTAATAAAATGTATTGAAGTTACTAAAATTTCCATTATTGATTTTAATTTTATCTTGCAAAAATGACAACTAACACTGCGAAATATTCGAACGGGTCATCTAGTTCATATACATATATTTAAAAATCTCAAGCATCCTTCTGCTCCTAGCAAGGTGTTAAATTTTTTTTTTAAATTTAAAGTCTTGAAAGTCCAAATGAATGAATATTTTTTTTTAGTTTCTGAATCGTTGTATCCATTGAATGAAATTCACAAACCACCTCAGGTGTTGTTCGCTGCTTTCTGCACAATAAGCGAATTTACGATAAGGCAGTAAAAATTCTAATTCTTTTAAAAGAATTGGTATTTTAATGTTGTTTTTAGATAGAGTATTATTCGACCTATTTTTTTTTTTTAATTTAAAACATTTATCAAGATAATTGATTGTGCGTCATTACACTTTTATTATGTACTGTAGCTCGATTTTATAGTACCAATTTTTTTAAAGTTAACTATTTTTGGCCATCTGCTCACAAAATGTTTCACGAAGGCAACTTTAATAAATCAGAAATTTTCATTCTCGTCACAGTAGAAACTATGCCGTTAGTACACTGATGATTGCGCAGTGCACATTAAATAGCTCAACTTATAACATTAAGTTAAACATTTCTAAAAAAAAAAACTTGTACAGAAGAGTTCTTTTGACTTATTAATTTTTGTTTCTTTGATTAATATATTTTTCCTTTTTCAAGGTAGAAATTTCTTTTATAAACGTTTTAGCATGGCGTTGTGCACGAACTCTTATTTATTAAACATGTGACTCGGCCGAGAATCTAAATTTGTACAAATGCATGATTAGTATATAAGAGATAGTGAGAAGAAATGTGGCCTCTGGCCAAAAAAAAATTAAATATAGAATACATAAAGGGGCACAGACCAATAAAAGAAAAAGTAAATTTAAAAGAGAAGAGAAGAGCGTATCGTGATTTTACTATTTAAAGTTCGTATTAGCATTAAAGGCTGCAGAAACACGGCAAAAATGTAAATCTTTTTTCAAAATTTTATTTACATCTATGGATGGCAACTAATAATTTTTTGTTACTAAATATTATCTCAGATAATTTTAATAACTCGAAAAATATGATTTTTCAGGAAAATCGTTTTTAGTTGTAAAAATTAAACTTATTTTTTAAGTTTCTATCGGGTGTCCAACGAGAGGCAGCGGCAATTCCTGCACCACATCGCATACCCCATGTTAATCAAGCTCGAAGTATGTAGTTATGGTATTAAAAAGTTTTCAAACATATCATGATATCGCTCCTCATTCACAGCAACCGTTACACCGTTTTTATTTTTAAAGAATGCATACCAGACTATAACTTTAAACGGATGCAAAGAGGAAGGTTTTCCATTGCCCAGAACCAACTATTCTTTTTATTCACATATCAATTCAATTGAAAATGTGCCTCGTCCTTCATTGTGATTTTTTCATGAATGTCAGGGTTATAATTGGCGAGCTGTAACTTCCTATTGGCATATGTATGTACGGTGGCGTAAGTAGTCTTGTGGAAGAAGCTCTTGTGTCAACTGAATCTTAAGTGGAAACAAATGTAAGTCCTTGTGCAAAACTTGTTCTTTAAGGACCAATCTCCTGAACACGCCGTGGAATTAAAGTTGATGGATTGTTTTGAACACTTTCTTAAGCAGCAGTAATGTTTTCAGCCGATCTTGCAGTACGTTGTGGTTTATGCTTGGGCCTATAACCTACAGACCCTCTTTCTTCGAAATCATTCACTACACCATAAATAGTGCGTTGTGTTGGCACGTTGTTTCTGCCAAAAATTTCACGCAAATTTCTCATCGTTATACTCATAACGATTAAAACCCGGTGGTTTGTCGAATATTTTTTCCGTAGTGAATTTTACCAACACGGCGGAAAAACAAAGTAGTATTCCTTTCCGGCGGGCACCCTGTATTTTATGATGTACAACACTTTTTCACTTAATAATATACCCTTTTTACGACGGGACTAGTGACAATAACTGGAAATTGATGATTTTTTCAGTTATGACGACGTCCCAACAAATGAGCGATACTTTTTTGTCGATTAAAAAAATGTATATGTTACTGTAGGAGTAGTAATATTACTTTTTTAAAAGAAAGAAGTGAATCATTGAGGCAA
Organism: Gymnosoma rotundatum; assembly: GCA_916610165.2. Lineage (NCBI taxonomy): Eukaryota > Metazoa > Arthropoda > Insecta > Diptera > Tachinidae > Gymnosoma > Gymnosoma rotundatum. Next base: position 117,980,496 of record OU744337.1, on the reverse strand, counting down.
TGAAGAATTAAATTTATCACAGTTTATGTGTAGAAGCTAGCCTCGCTGTAATGTATGTTTCTATACTATGCAGCCATTTTAACAAAATGTTTTTGATTTATACAAAAATAAAAAACTAAATCCACATTTTCCAATGTATTCTGGCGTATGAGTTAAATAGTTTTTTTAAATCCTCATAAAACAGCTTTAAATAATAAATTTATTTTCATTTTAAGCAAGCACAGTTCGAGTAGAATTTATTTTAAATTTGAATAGCATTTCAACTAATAAATTTCTGTGAACACACTTTGAAAATTGGACTTATTCAAAATATTATAAATTTTTGTTAAAAAGGGCTGTTTAAAAAAAGAGCTTTTTATTTTAGTATTTATTTCTCTAAAAAAAAATACAAAAAAAAAATGTTTTATTTTACAAAATTTTTGTAAGTGCATTTTATTTTATTTTATACCTTTTATATGTTGGTTTCTATTTTACTTTTGGTTTATGGTCGGTTTTATCCTGATATGCTGTAACATGAATACTTCGCCTTACAATTTATTTGAAAGCAAATATTTACGATGGTGAATTTATTTTTTGTTTGTATTTAATTTAATTTAATTTGTGGCTTATTAATTTAATTAGGTAAATGTAGAAGAGCTACTTCCATGCAAACAAATGTGTTAATGTAGGAGTACCTACACATATACATTAATGTATATCCATGAATTTGCAAATATTAATTCCACAATTACATTGCAAGGCTAAAAGGTTCTTCTTTTTTCTTTACATTGCGCGGTGGAAAATAAAAAAGAAATTTGATTAAAAATCAAAGTATAAAACATTTAGTTTTATATTTTAATAAAATTTTTATTTGACCTTTTTAATTAATTATATTTTTATTTGACCTATTGCTTGTCTTTTTTATTTATATATATATATTTTCGATATAGAAATATTAATTCACAAAAAACTGCATTATCGTCTTATTGTGCCAGATTAAATCACTATCACAATTTTGAAAATGTTTTAGTAATAAACATAGAAAACAATTATTAAAGACGTTATATTTTGGAGATGTTACAAATTATTAATAAACCAACAGCACAAAGAATTGATTTTAAGGCAGACACATATAATGTAGCTCAGATTTATAGACATTTAGTAAATAAGATATAGTTTTGTACTTTGTATTTGTTATAAAAAAATTTTTATATGACAAAATTTTTATAACATTTTGTTGTTGTTTTTTTTGTTAATTAAATAATTATTTGTTTTCCTGATGATGCTACACAATGGAGTAGCGAAATATCGAAAATATATATAAAAAATAAAAAAGACTTTTTGCTTAACAATTAAATAAAAATACATTTAGTTTATAATAATTTGAATTTACTCAAATTAAGAATGGAATATTCTATAAGAGATTATGATCATTTATATCAATATTGGAGCAGTAGTCCCAATTGTTTATAATCTGCACAATATTAAAATGGCTAATTGAAGCTGTAAAAAGCTAATTATAATATTTATAAAATCTGCAAAAATATAACCATCTAACTGCCCTACATGGCAGAAAAAATGATTGTTTTTTATATCATCTTGCTCTTTTGCTTGCTACAACTCATAATTTCTTTTCCAAAAAGTGATTACATAAGAACAGAATAATAATCTTATGCAACTCTTAATAAATAAGATAAACTTAATTTTTAGCATTAAAGCAGTATTTGAAAAAGTACACCTTGAGAGAAAAAAATATTGTTCCGATCTTTATCGACGTATCGCGACGTATCGCAAGTGTATGAAAGGAAGTGTCTTTCAAGTTAATGATATAAAATAATGAACTATTGTAATCCGTTATAAAGCTATTTAGCATGTCAGCCTCATCCAAGTGATGTGTAGACTTGAGCCATTTAATTCATTTTAGTTTAAAGTTTAAAAATGAACTCGTTCAATTTTTAGATCGATAAATCTTATTAGTTTAAACTCGTTTAGTTCAAATGATCTTTTAGTTCAAAATGTCTTTATAGCTCAAGGCTCATTTAGTTCAAATGCTCTTTTGCACTTTTGTTTAAATCTTAACAAAAATTAATTACTTTTGTAGCTCCTGTTCTAGTAACATTCTATTTGACTTACAATTGCTGCCAACGAAATATATTCTATTTATTTTACAAGCAACACATCGATTAAGTGATAGCATAATAAAATTTATGTTCATTAATTCTTTTCTGTATATCAGAAATAAAGGCAAAAAGTAACTATCGTTTTAAATTATTTTTCAATTTGTTTCATTAATATCGTCAGAAACAGTGAACAACAAAATATACGTAAAGTTAATCCATCATGTAGTAGAACAAACACAAAACATAGTTCAAAATTGAACCAGGTAGAAGTACAAATTTGAACTAGTTTATTTAGTTCAAGCATTAGAATAGTTCAATTATCAACTACTCAAGTTTAATGCTGTGTATATCGGACATAATTCTTGCAAAAAAAAACCGACTTAAAAACAGATTTCATCTGTCTGCCTATAACAGTTCAAATATATGGCCCCATAAATTAGATTACATTAACTATTGGGACACCCCTATATCTCCAAACTTTATACTAGTTCAATTGTTCAATAGTTTGGCAATATACATCAAAATGCAGCAAATATAGGGTCGCCCTTTTTTTCAAATTCAAATTATATACTTGCTGTTGTAGTAGATTTAGCAATCAGGTTCTGTGTAAATTTCAACCGTCTGTCTGTAACGGTGCAACAGTTTGCCCATATACATCAGATTATATCAACTATCTAATTTGTAATAAAACATTTTTATACTTCTTCTTATACCAAATAAAGTAGTGGACATTCTGTTTAAAATTAAGGTGTTTGTATACAACGGTTCAAAAAATACGCCCATATAGAACAAATTACATTAATGTTGGGAAAACCCTTTAATTTATAAATTCAAATTATAAGCTTCTTGTTATAGCGGACTTATCAAAACATGTCCCTTGCAAATTTCAGCTGTCTGTCTATAACGGTTCAAAAGTCCAGCCACATACACCATATTATATCAACTATTGGGACACCCGTTTTTTCCAAATCCAAATTTTATACTTGTTGTAATAAAGAGTTAGTAATAAAGGTTCTTTGTAAATTTCAATCGTCTGTCTACAACTGTTTAAAAGTATGGCCATATATTAAACTAAATGGTGCACCCTTTAATTTATAATTTCAAATATTATCAGCTGTTACTATATCGGCCATAGCCGTAAATTATAACAAGCTGTTTGTTGAAACCTTTCTTACAGTGAAAAAAATATCACAATTAATATTAACACGATCACCCCTTGACTTGTCAACATTTTGAAAACTTTGATTGTGATATGTTGCTATAAATTTTTAGAAAAACTCTCTCTTTTATACAACATTAATTTATACTGCTATCCAAAAGAAGTTAAGCGTAAAACTCAGTGAATAGAAATCACAATTGTAATTTTGTTTAAGTTTTAATCAGTTTTTATGGATCAAATTTTAAAAAAGTTGGTAGTCCATGTATTATAATACAAACACATCCACTCGTAGAGATTTTAAATATTTGCAATATTAAATAAATTTCTTCTTTTATTCTTATATTTATTTATTTTCTTATTTCTTTTATTGTATCGCTATGTTGGAAGTTATTTTTCAATCCATCAATTGTTTGAAATTTTATGCAGCCAGGCCATAAGAACAGTTTTGCCGATAGTACTGTTAGTAATAACAGTTTTATTAAAAAAAATATATGATAAATAGATGGCGCTATTAACATTATTTGCTGTGGTAACGGTAAGACAGTGTAAAAAGGTTATTTAACATGAAAAGAAGAGTGGGTTTTCAAATTTTTTGTTTGGATAACGACAAAGTCTTCTGTGGTAAAGTTACATTTTGAGTTAAAAGGTTTTAAAAAAATTATGTTGGTTAAAAGAAAATCTAAGCAATGAATTTATATTTTTATATACTATCGTTTATATAAGAAAACACATTTAAATAAATTAATTAAGAAAAGTAATAATTGTTGCTCTTATGAAAACGCACATGCATAACTATTTATTTTATCATTTTTAGAAACACGCGGCTTGCAAAAATATCCAAAAAGATTGTGATTTGAATATAGGTTAAACTTTAAATTTGCAATACCGTGAACTATTAAAGGACTTAAACATATGTCAATTTTGAATTAGTATTTCTTTAAGAAGTGCTTTTGAGTTTAACTAAGATCCATTTTTTTGTGACAACGTACTTCCAATTCTGAAATGATTCGGGGGAATCCTCTTGTTCAAATTGGGAGACTTTTCAAAATAAATTTTTCATATTTTATGGTGTTTTCTTGCACTCATCAATTTTTGTCAGTCATTAATTATTTAATTATTATTTTAACATCTTCATATGAATTATTGAAGGTTTCCCAGGAACAATTTGTGTTGAATGTTCTCTACCTCAAGTATATTTATAACAATGATTTGCTTATATTTACATACAAATTAAACACAACTTTAGAGTAGGTAAAGTGTCTGAAATATCTTATGATTGCAAGTTCAACTAAAAAAAAAAAAATTCGTCTGATAACAAAATGTAATCAAAATGCTGTTGACTTATCGGAGAGATTAATTTTTTGTATTTCATTATCATGAGTTGTCTCTTGAATATTTTCTATAGACTATAAAAGCAACAGTTTATCTATAGCAAACAGTCATTTGTTAACTAATAGTAAGCAAAATACGATTTAAAGAAATATCAAGGTGTAGAAAACATATGAGAAAATCTAAAAACAATTTAAAGTCAAGAAATTGAAAATGAAAAGGTGATAATATAAACAAAATAATTAACCGTTTAAAAAATCTTCAACCAGAATAATTTAAAAAAATGCATTATTTCTAGTTTAATAATCATCTTAGCAGGCGTGTTCTTAATTCAGTACAGTAATGCACAGGTTTTAGGAATTGGCGCTTGCAATAAAACCATAACAACTGTGGAAAACTTTGAACCCTCAAGAGTAAGAAAAAAAAAAACAAAAATCAGAGGCATCGTCATTCATTGCAGTTTTTTCTTTCATTTTAGTATGTTGGACGTTGGTATGAAAATCAAAAATATCCATTTATATTCGAAATAGGCGGTAAATGTATTTACGCTGAGTATAACTTATTAGAAAATGGCGATATAAGCGTTTACAACTTTAATATAAATCAACTGTGAGATTGATGTTTTAAAAAGAAAAATATTTTTTTATTATTTTTTATTTTTTAAATAATTTTCAGAACCGGTAAACCAAGTGGCATAAATGGAACAGCAAAAGTTGTTTCCAATGGTAAATTGAAAGTAAAATTTAATAGTATGCCAGGTAATATGATTTGTTAACTTGTATATATTCATAGTAATTAAAATTTAAAGTGTTTTACGGAAAGTTTTATGTGTCATATACTCAGCTCATGATAACAAAAATTGTTTACCATTCACATCCCATAGTTTGGTTTTCACTCACATCATATTAGATGTCTATTGATAGTTTTTGTAAGAATAACAACATTATTGGCGTTATATTCCTGTAACATTTTAATTATTAGCTAAATATATAATTTCGTTTCTAACAAAATAGTTGGTATTTCACATTCATAACATATAGGAACTACAGCAACAGCTGTCAATAGACCAAAAAGAAAAAAGTCGGAACAATTATTTTTAGCCTTATAAATAGGACAAATTTTAAATTTTCGTTTAGTGTTTATTTTTAATATCAGATCAACCAGTTTAAATAATACTGTAGTTAAATTTATATTTGTGCCTTTTAAATAAATTCTTCAGGAAAATATACAAATAAATGATTGTAGTGTTTAATACGACAAAAATGTAAACACAGCCTAATTTTTAAATCACAAATATGAAACATAAAGAAATTCTTTGAAATCCTTGCTAATATATAAAATGTTTTCAAAACTGTCACCGACCTCAAAGAAACACTTAACTATTACTGTAATGAGTTTTTCATTGTTTTTGATCTAGGAAAACATTTAATTTCTGTTACGAAAAATTTTCCATAAACTGCTAACCCAGGCATAAAAACACAATCGGCACGACGCTGTTCCGACGTTGATGACAGTTCTTCAACATCAGTATAAAATACTGTTAAGCAAATTTACGGTATAGTCACAATGTTAAAATGATAACATCAATGAACATCTTCCGACTGTTGACACAACACTGTAAAGCTCCATTTACAGCGTTGTTGGTTAATTGTAAAACAATGTTTTTGCAATGTTAAAATACTTACAGTTACGTAAAATTTCTTTCCATAAATGTAACTATTTATTGCATTAGTGAAGACATATTAACGTAAAACAATTATTCCTGTCAGTGCACACTACTAATTAGATATAAAGAATTCTGAAATAGTAACTATCCAGAAACGAGTTACATATATTTTGTTGTTTTATTTAAAAGAACAAAGTAAACGACATAAACAAATTCAACTAAAATAAAAAATTATAAACTAAAATAAAACACAGAATTAGAAAATACTAAAGAAACAGGAACCTAGTGAAACCACATCTTACAAAAAAAAAAAAAAAAAAATATGCAAAAAGCGATATATTTAAAATAATATTTTTAACCTTTAGAATGAATAACAGTGATGACAGTGTTAGCAGTGTTAATAATTCAGACCGGAAGTGTATTTTCTTACAATTTTTTTTATGTCTACTTTTTGTCAAACTGTTAATAAACTATTAATAATTGTTAAATGCAGTTGAGTTTTGTGTAAAGTAGTTGTTTTGAGTGTCATTTTTATGAAGAAGAAAAAACGATCTACTTGAGTTTAAGTAAAAATTTTAATAGCTTGTGTCAGAATTGACTTTTACTACGTTTGTAAGTTAAGAGAGAGCATTTCTTGTATTATTTCTAACCCTATCTGAGACCCAGATAAATGACTATAATAATCCATAATATTTGCATGTGCTTAATTGTGTGCTACTGTCAGCAATTGTTAGTCGCTTTGGTTCCTAAATTGAGCTACCACAATACTTGTTCGGAATTTAGGTTTCTTTACAGAGGTTCAGGGATGGGAGGAGTAAAAAAACTATTTTAAAAATCTATTCCTTATCTATTTAACATTGAGTTTACCTTTAAAGTAAAGGAGCAGTGATATTATTAACCTCAATATTAATAACTTATATTGCATTCAATGAATATAACAACAGAATAATGTTTCGTCATTCGTTGACTTTGTTTTTACCATATAGTCTTATAAGTATAAAATGAGCTCGGAATCAGCCTACTTTTCGAAACATTTAATATATATAGAAATATATACTGCTGTCAATTTTGAAGTGACAGCTATTTAAAATCATTCAATTTAACTATTATGCTTTTGCAGAACATTAAAAATAAAAATTTTAATATCTCTTAACATTATATCTCTATTTTCACTCCTTTATTTTTCTGAAATATGTATGATATTTGAAAAAAAAAATGCATGCCACTTTGAAAGAGTTTTTCTTAGAAGTTCTATTAGAACATTGTCTCCTGGAGAAAATGGTTGATCTAGATATTCATCCCATAAAATCTCATATTATATGAGATGTTAATTACAGACAGATATTGTCTAAAATAAATATCAAACAAAATTCCAGAAGTTCAAACATCATCAAGTCATAAAATTTTAACAGAAAGTGAATAATTTTACGCACTTCTCTGCATCGCAGCGTTTTAAGTGTATTAAAACCAATTTTAAGGATATATCATTCTCCTCGTCGGAATTAAAATCTGATTCCAATAAAATAAAAATAAATCCAGTTTTTAAGATTCCTATGTCAAAACGTCCTTGGTTTTCATTGCTTTGAAAGTTATTTCTACAGAAGTATTGAACTGCAAAATATATACATTTTATTATCTTTATGATTATTCAGACTTGAATTTCTCAATATTTTCAGTACATTAATTTTTTTAAATATGCCTCTCTAAAATTTATGAAAGTACCCTCGTATAAAAATTGTTTCTCTTTTCAGCGTTTATTGGTGGAGGTAATTATTGGATTTTAGATACAGACTATGATAACTATGCTGTGGTTATTCATGTACAGATATGGGGGGTCTATTCAATGCAAGTAAGTGAAATAAAAAGCAACAATTAACAAAAAAAAAAAAAAAAAAAAAACTTTTTCATTCAGTTCTATAAAAGTTAGCAAAACAAGTGAATTATTCTTTTAGAATTTATAAAGTTTAATATTAATTTCATTTAGTTGCTATTTGCCAAACTTTTATTGCGGCTTTTTAGTTTTAGCTAAATCATTACACGTTGATGTAGCATGCACTTTAAGTGCAATAAAAACTAAACTAAACTAATAACTAATAACTAATAAATTTGCTCTCGTTACTGAACGAAATGTTATTTTATGTATATTCATTATCTAATAAATTTGTGTAATTTAATTTATAAGGAAAAACTGTACAATTAATTATTTTTCTTATCTATTTTAATTTAAAAACAATTTTTATAGAAGTTGTTTGGATTTTGACTCGCGAACGGCAACCTATTCCAGATTACGTTGAACGTGCCAAAAGTGTTATCAGGCAAAAAGGTTTATCGCTAAAACTTCTTCATCAAACCAACCAAGTTGGCTGTGAGAACTATCCTGGCAATAAATAAATAATTTTAAGATTGCAACAAAATTTTATTGGTCAGAAATAAAAATGAAATAAAAACGAATAATTCTTTCATTTTGATAAGACCGATTTTGTTACAAAAAAAAAAAAAATGCATTTAAATTAAATAAATTTTTAAAAAGTAAATCTTCTGGTATCAAGCTTTTTCTGAAAGTTATTACGTTTTAATAACCGTTATCTATTTATATGAAAACTACATATATTTTAAAATGGTACGAAAAATATTGGTAAAATCCCTAAAAGTAGAATTTAATTGGTGAAAAAATTTAGCTTGTTGTTTTTCTCACAAAACTCATGTGGAACATGATATTAACACAAATACTGCAGCAACATTTGGTACAACTTGCATCATCGTATCGTCCACACTTTTCATCAATTTATATAACTTAAATAGGACTTTGCGATCTTAGAAGGCCACGCTTTGAACTGTGGATATATTTCCTTTGACGTACCCCCTTAATGATGCAAAAACACCACCACGTCAGAGAAATGTGCGTATTGAAGACAATATAGCCGCTGTAAACAATAGTATGCAGAAGTATATAAATTGATCGCCGCAGGGTATCGAACTCTGTCCGTTCCCTTTGTGCAGATATAGTGGCTACGAGACAATCTAATGAGCCGTTCATTCGCCGATTAAGCTTTAGAGCAATTAGAAATTGATTCGATTGATTGTGTTTACCGATTACACTCATTTCTGGCTACGGGATTATTAATAAACAGAATTGCCGCTTATGGAGGTATACCATACCTTGCAGACTCCGTTTACCCTATTACCGTTTAATACGGTTGACTCATTTCTATAAAAATGAAGCCACAGCATGCGTTACTGTCAATGTAGATCGTTGCCGCACCATAATAAACCTTCTTTTGTTTGTAATATGGCTGAAAGTGATCCGATCGATATGTGGCTTTAACAGGATGGCGATACGTGCTACATGGTGACCGCAACCATCGACTTGATGAAATCAAAATTTCGCATTAAGTTGATTTTGAGAAATGGACATGTCAGTTGTTTTCCAAGCTCATGCGGGTTTTCATCTCTTAAGAGTTCTGGTACTTTTGCATTTCAGTATTATTATTTTAAAAAGTCGTACTTATAGAACTTTTGTGCATAATGGCATTTCTCTAATTTTAATTTTTATTTCATTTTTTAATGTTAATACCTGTTTGTCTTGTAAATGTTATCACTCTTTACTAGCACCCAAGTAAAAATTATAAAAAAAAATTGAGACAAAACTAAGAAAAGCACCAGTTAATTAAAATTAAAATCCAGAGGATTCCCTATTGTGTTTCTTTTATTTAGAAGTGACAGAACTTTAAGTCCAGCAATAAGCCACCACAAGAAGATAATGTTTTACATATTTTAATAGTGCTAGTAATTATATACTTGCTATTACCCCGTTGATTAACTACACAAAATGCACAGTAATTAAAATAAATTATTTATACAACCAAATAATATAATAAAAGTTTACAATCTCATCTAAGACTAGAGTTTATGCCAATGAGCCACTTTATTTTTGTTTTACATTTAATTCGATGTTGTGTACTAAGTTTTTGTAGGGCTTTTCTAAGAAAATATCTTACTTAATCGAGGTATTTGGACGTTCGAGAGTTACTGTTTATTTATATAAATCAGTTTGCATCATTCTCCATGCAATATAAACATAATAACGTATGATAACTATTGTTTACACAACAAACGCCTATATCGATATGAACTCTATATAAAAACTTATTTAAATATAGAGGACCGATACCAGTAAACATAAGATACAGTTTTAGCTTAGAATTTTTTAGTAATGCCATGACAGTGTAGGGTTGCCAGATTAAAATGTTTAAAATGCTTAACATTCATCGAAAAAATCATGGTTTAGGAGCAAATAATATAAGAGAAAGTAACCGATTTTTATCAATAACACTGAAAGCAAAACTTTACTATAATATTTAATTGAAATGTTAATTCGCATTTTGAGGTATTTTAAACATTATTATGTTTTTGGTTTTAAGTTGAGCCTAAAAAATTCTGACAAACAACATTTTGCTTTAATCTAAGCCAAGGCAAATTGAACAGGTGACTGCATTAGCTCATGAGGTCAACATATAAATATCGTTTATGCCTCTATAGAAGATTTTCCCAATAACTGATGTTCTTATGAACCAAGCAGTAATTGATCAAAAAGTAGCTTAATTCACGTAATTACATTGATTTTTCTATACAGTTAATTCGTCACCGGGCGATAGCTGTCCCTTAAAATATCCAACCAACTCAAATGCTTTATAGCCTTTCCAGACATTACTCAATATTCAGCTTTTCTCTATTAAAGTCATTATTGAGTTCAATATTCCATATAAAATCTCAAACAAACCAATCAATACACAGAATATTGAATCAATAAAAGTCAATGTCTGAACAATCTATTATATGAAGTTTAAAATTTGGAACAACGGCGAAAATCATTGAATTTGCCATTGAATTGTTTCGTCTTTAATCGAAATGTGTAATTAAAAAAAAAAACTTGTACCTTCCTAAAGATACTGTTGTGAAAAATTTTATAGAAAACTTGTTCATCGCCTTTATTGATTGATTTATTGATGATAAACCATTTACCTACATTTAATATAAATCATTTCTATCATTTTATAATGCCATGGAAGATTAGACATTTCACTTTAATAACTTCTTAGTAGTTTTACTTAACAGTAAGTATATTTATCTTAAGACATAATTAAGAACAAAGTTTAAGAAAAAATGATATCTTATAATAAAGAAGAAGTAATTAAAGAAAACACTTTAGCCAGGAAATAGATTTATGAACTTATATTTTTAACTTCATATGATTAATAGCAAAGTTTTCCTAAACCTGAACATAGTCAGAGATAACATTATTAAGACATCAAATGAAAACTATCCCATTCAAAATGCAACTTTGAAATGTGAAATTATTTTTTTACTTTGTTTTATTTTCATTAAATTACTTTATAAACTTCCATCGGCGTTTATACATACACACATATTTTTTGTTCTTACTAGAATCTTTTCCTATCAATTTTCGTCTTCATTTTGTTTTAAGAAAAGAATTGTGCTGAGTATAAAGCACATTTCCATGCCAGCCAATGTAAACAGTTTTATTAACAACAGTCTTTGGACAATAGACTTGTATGGAAACTTAAATACCCTTTACTAAGATTTAGAACATGAATTATTTTCAATATGCTGAACGAAATATAATTTAATATGAAAGAGGAAATTTGATTATTGAAAACTGTATTCGATTTTAACTCACGATGATAACAAATATAAGTATTAAGATTTCTTCTGCGACGTAAGAAGTACCAAGAAATTCCAAGACTTTAAATTATATTGTCGTCTAATGTTAATTTTTATACTGGAATATTTTGAACTCTATAGCGGCTATTAAACGATCAAACTTCGCCTGTGAGCACGGCCTGATAACACGCCAACAAACTCGTGTAATAGGTTAAATTTCGTGTTTGTCAGCGGCGCTGGATAAAAATCAAAAATTTTTTATATTTTGTGTTTGCCATCATGCCATCATACTCGTTTAATAGCGTGTTTGTCAAACACAGTGTAAATTTCATTTGTGTTTTTGCAAGCGAACGGTGAAGATGACGTGGCTAGAACGCACGAGTTAAATGTAAAGCGAATAAAGATAATATGTATTGAGAAATTATTAGAAGTAATCGGTAAATTATATTACATTGAAATTTTTATTAATTGCTATAAATTAAAGTAAAATAAAAAAATTAACAATTTAAAACTTTCTTTATTTTAAATAAATGATATTGCACTCGTAAGTTAAGCTTTAAGTTTTATCTTCATCTGTTAATTAAAAAAAAAATCTTAAATAAAAAAATAAAACAAACAATTAAATAGTGTATTTCTTTTTGAAATAAGTGAATAATGTTATTTAATTCGCGTTTAAAAGAATTTATTTATTTATTTTATTTATTTATTCAATTAAGATAATACAAAGCCTCATTAGGCCAATAAATCTATATTATAAAAGCAATAAATCCTGAGTAAAGAATCCAATATAAGTACCATTAAAAACACTATAAAATTACTAAAAATAAAAATACAATATACCAATAAAAATATAATTTCTCTGTTAAATAATGTATTAAAATTACCACCTGGCCCCCCAGCCAAAGAAGAAAGAATCAAAAAATAAAATATTAAATGTCCCAAAATTTATTAAAGTATATGAAAGTTTTCCGGAATTCTGCCAAATAAAAAGTGATAAAGTGAAAAGTAATAATAGAAAATTAAAACAAAAGTCTTAAAAAAAGCTTTTAGAAAACTTGAAAAAAAGTAAAACTAAATACAAGAATTAAAGTTGTAAAATAAAATAAACATATTGCAAGAAATTCATGTGCTATCACAATTACGAACTTTACTATTTAGAACCTGCTTGCGCACTGATGTCTAACAAACTTGGCATGATCGTGTAATAGCAAACCACTCTCTCTCTCTCTCATCAAACCGCGCTCACAGGCGAAGTTTGATCGTCTAATAGCCGCTTTACACCTGAAAATATTCTTACTTTTTTATTTTTATATCTTATCCTGGATGTAAATACAAAAAATATTATACTTTACGCAAGGAACACACCACGGTCGAACAGAAAATTGGGCTAAACATATGAAACTTTGACGCTGATAGGGTGACCATATAAAACACTAAAAAATTAAACTTCAATAAAAACACAACTAAAAACAATATTTATATTTAACTACTAATATGTGCACTTATTTTCAATGCAATAAAATAAAAAGTAAAGTAAGTTTATTTACTAGAGTACTTCCAAAATAAAGCCATTTTCCGGCGTAAGAAGTAAAAATAAATCTATTGCAAAGTTCTCCGCGTATGGCGAAATTTCGACCGACGACCAAACTTTGTCGTTTGACTCGGTTGTATTTCTAGCATTACCTATTTTTTATAAAGATTAATTTATTATGCAAACTTATTAACCTATTGTCGTTTTCAACTCAGCTTAGTTTGGTTTTATACAAGTCGACTCAACTTTCATACCACCAAATTGTTTCGTAGTACTGTGAAACTCAACTGTTTTTAAAAGAAATTGCGAAGGCGTTGTCAACTTCAAATATTCAGTTTATCAAAAAAGCAGACAAATTTTTATAAAAAGTTAAGAAAATATATTACACGAAAAAAATATTTTTAAGTGTTTTATTCGAAAGAAAATAATTTCAAATGGATATTCTTATGTGTAGATATCTTTATGAATATAAAAACGAAGCTGACATAGATATGCTACGTACAAGGAGGAAAATTCGCTATAAGTCCGACCCTCTTGACCTAACAACTACAAAGAAAACTATTTAAAATATAACTTACAATTGAAGATTTATTTACTAATAAATTCTTCCGCAAATCCTTCCTATAAATTATTGCAATGATTTTTAGTTATTTTTGTTTCCCACACGCAATCTCCGGATTTTTTTCCATACGCTGAAAAAGTCTCTCAAAGTGGGCTTTCGTTGTAATTTTCAGAGCGTTGTTAATATAGTAAATGTTGAGAAATTGTAAAATTAATCAAATCTTGTTTTTTTTAATTAGAATTGCTTCAGTTTCGTGGACGTAATATTAGGTTAAACTGTAACGTACAAAAACCCAACACTAATATGTAGTTGTATATATTAGTCTTTTTAGCCAATCAACATGTGCGCAGTTGCGAATGACAATACCACAAAAAACAGTGAACACAACTAAAAAGATAACGATGGTTTGAGTTAAGAACGGCAATGCGAATCAATGAATTACGATCAAACTATTTTTAAAGTTGTCAACCGCAATAGGGTCTTTAACCAAAATTGGTTTGGCAATTTATGAGTGTTTGAGCCTTAAACCTAAATACATTCAAACTGTCGTCATACAGGGAATCTAAATCATTTGAAATAATAAACTACACAAATAAAGAAAATGTTCAGTTCGTTATAGCTCTTAAAACCTTTGTATTTTTATTTAAGTAAATTTAATAAAATTATTAAAAAAAAAACTTAATAAAACTATTAAAGAAAAGGTTGAAACAAATAACAGGCTTAGTAAAATTATAGGGTACCATTTTTTAAGGTTTACTAAGTTCCAAATCATGTGTGTAATATCTTGTCTTTCCTCTCCAAACAACTTCATTGTTATATTGCTAAAGGCGAAATACATTAAAATAAAGAAGTAAAGTTAGCCAAAATATATAAATTTTTCTCACATATTCTCTTATAAACTCAAACATTTGTAGTCAAATAAATAAACATACAAAGTGATTTCTTATCCATCTACTACTTTGTAATTTTTTACGAATCCATTTCTGTTGTACATGGTAAAATCAAATACATTTTTCAATAATCTCAAGTCCATATAAGAAACAATCAAGAATTAAGAAAAAAAATTATGCTTGAAAAGAAAATATAAAAGTGTTTGGAAAACGTGAATGTTTTATGGAATAACGAATTTTATAGCCAGAAGGTTAAAATGAAAAAAAGTGCTACGAAATGTAAAGAGGTGAGCAATAAACAAAGCTAAAACATAAAACCGGAAAGAGTATAGAGTTGCGGTAGGAATATATTATTTAAGAAAAATTTAATAAAATTGTTTAAGAATTAATTTTTATTAGTTAAGTATTAATATAAGGAAGAAAGCCAAAATTATTAATTTATTGAAGCCCGCGATACGTCACCGACTTGTGAAATACTTTGATAAAACAACCTCAGCTTTTACATAATGGTTATTGCGTTATACCGAGTAGACATATATGTCGGCATTCTTAGCCGATTCTTTTTTGAGAACT
Source organism: Gymnosoma rotundatum (assembly GCA_916610165.2). Lineage (NCBI taxonomy): Eukaryota > Metazoa > Arthropoda > Insecta > Diptera > Tachinidae > Gymnosoma > Gymnosoma rotundatum. The sequence continues at coordinate 117,965,005 of OU744337.1, read as the reverse complement.
TCATATTTACTTACGCCTGTTTTAACATTTTGTTATTTAATTATTAAAACCAGGGTATAAAACTAAGCGAAACGAAACGTTTACCTTGTTTTTTATTTTATTTAGTTTTGTATTTTTGTGAGCACATAACGTTTATTAAGTTAAATATATACAGCCAGAAAATAAAACAAGGAGAATAAAATTAAAACTTTTGCAAGAAATCGTATGATAAGTGATCGCTTAAGAAGCAAATGCATGAGAGTTTAAAAAGAAACACCTTATGTTTTAGCAAACCGAACAAAGAGCAATTGTACGAGTGTATTAGTATATCAAGCATGAAGATAAAGGAAAAGTCAATTGTTTAGTTTCCAATCTTTCGCATTCAAACTTAATTTGCTTTGTTTATTCTAATGTATAAATAAATTCCTTGAAGAAATAAAAAAGAAAAACACTAGACGTTTACAAAACGTTAAATAGACGACCCCTTGAGAAAGTGAACAAAAAATTCACGAAACGTTGGGGAAAAATGTAATAAAAATTGTTTTTTATTTACATGGATTAATTCAGGCCTCATTAGCTTAAAATATAAGATTATACATAAATAGAAATTTTGTGGCCAAAAATAACAACAATAATTACAAAACGTTTAGTTTCTTTGTCTAATAAGAGGACAACTTCAATTTCATTCCTTCGAAAATAAACTTCCTGTCATCTATTAACAATCTTCATAAATCATCTCAATTTTAAAGACTTTAACTTGGGAAACTCAATCCATATTTAAATCTAGTAAACGAAATTTTTAAAAATGTACATAAATATAAAATTTCAATACTTATTTCAAAACAGCAAAACTTCTATCAACTTTAAAGAGATACGCATATATATTTTTAAAATATACTTTAACGTACATTTGATGTACTTTTTAAATAGTTGCATAAATATTAACGACATCTTAATGAAGTGGAATCTTAATTTACCAATGTACTGACATTCTGTCAAACTGAAAACTGCACAATTAATCAAATGTTACTATACCTTCTAAGATACTTACCCTTAACACATAAAGACGAGGGTGGTAAAAGAAATTACCAATTTTGACATAAAAATATGAGAAATTTTATTTTTTAATTATTATTAATTTTACTTGAGTTCAATACCATTTTCCTTTCTAATTTTTTTTTTATTTTAAAGAAATAACTGTTATGTTGTCTTCGCAAAAGGTCCCAAAAACAAACATTTGTAAATAATTTATTTTTTAATTTATTATTCAAGCACAAGGTCTTTTATTTTTTATTCTTTATTTTTTCAATATTTCGCTACTCCCTTGTGTAGCATCATCAGGACAAAGAAATATTTATTTGAACACAAAAAAAGTAACAACAAAAAAGTTATAACATTTTTTTCAAACTAACATAAAACAAAAAACATAAAATTATTTTGTCATATAAAAAATTTTTGTAACAAAAAATAAAGTACAATATTATTTCTTATTTATCAAGTGTCTGTAAATTTGAGCTACATTATCTGTGTCTGCCTTAAAATTAATTCTGTGTGCTATTGGCGTATTAATTATATGTAACATTTCTAACATATACCGCCGTTTATAATTATTTTCTGTGTTTATTACTGAAACATTTTCAAAATTAGGATAGTGATTTAATCTAGCACAATGAGATGATAATGCAGTTTTTTGTGAATTAATATTTCTATATCTTTGATCAGATTTATGACCAGCAATTCTAGTTTTTAGTTTATTTTTTGTTGTTCCTATATATACTTTGTTGCAAATCTCGTTGTCTTTTCCGCTACAAGGAATTTTATAGACTAAATTTGATAATTCTAGATTCGGTATTTTATCTTTAGTTTTACTAAATAGTCTTTTTAATGTATAGTGTGTTTTGTATGCCATTCTATACTTATCGCAGTCAAAAATTTTTGATTTCTCTAACCGTTCTGATATTTCAGGTACATAAATCAAAGACTTATAAATTTTTGGCTCAATCATATTTTCTGTTGTTAAATTATTCTTATTTATATATTGTCTAATTAATCTATTTGTAAGATGAATTGGAAAATTATTATTATTCAGTATATTTCTAATATTTTCCTTATTCTTTTTATGAAACACAATATCACTTATCATAAGTATCCTTTCTATCAAATTTTTAGCTGCATTTATTATAATTCTTTTACTGTGTTTAGAATAGTAATTAATGATTCTGCCAAAAGCCGTTGGTTTCTGATACCAATCTATTAATAAATTATTTCCACTCCTAATAAGTAAAGTATCTAAATATGGAAGTCTTGAATTACATTCTATTTCTATTGTAAACTTAATACTGGGATGAAATTCATTAAAAGTTTTAAGTAAAGTATCAATGGCATTTTCGGATATTATACAAAACAAATCATCAACATATTTGGTCAATATCACTGGTTTAATACCAAGCTTTTCAATACATGTGTCTAGTAACTTCTCCATAACAATATCAGCCACAATTGGAGAGGCAGGAGATCCCATCGGTAATCCTTTCTGTTGTTTATAAAATTTACTATTATATTAAAAATAACTATTATCTTCTATACAAAATTTAACAATACGGAGAAACAAGCTCTTTTCTACATTAGTATGTCGCTCTATCATATTCCATTTTTCTTCTATTGTGTTTATTGCCAAATCAACAGGTACGCTTGGAAACAAAGACACTGCATCTAAGGAAATCAGTTTTTCATTATCTTTTACTTTTTGGTTTTTTAAACTCTACAGAATTTTTTTTATTATACTTAGAATGTTCAGTTATCTTTTTTAGAATATTAGTTATATATTTACAAAGTTCATAAGATGGAGAATTTACACATGAACAAATTGGTCTTAATGGAAAACTATCTTTATGAATTTTGGGTAGACCGTACAATCTAGGTGCATTAGAGATATTCGTTTTTAGGGTATTTTTTTCTAAAGAAGTTATAATCTTTGATCTAAAAAGTTGTTCAACAAAATCATTATTAATTTTTTGTAATTTATTTGTAGGATCTTTATTCAGTAATTTATAATTTATACTATCTTCAACAAAATGTTTAATACGTGTGTCATAATCGTGCCTAGTTATAGCTAGAAAATTGAATTGAACTTAAGCCAAAATTAATTTATTTTGTTTGTTTAATATAAACATTTTTTATCGTCATACATAAACTCAATATTATTTTTAAGTCACAAGATCTTAAGAAAAACTCACCGTTTACGGTCTATAGGCGAAATATAGAGTGTATTATCTAAAATCAATGCGTTGTTTGCAGAAATGCCCGGAATAGTGACACACATAATTATGGACATTTTCCTAAACATTCGAACCTGTTCAAAGCTTTTCAATGAAAATAATGCTCCTGTTGTCTGGTAATTTTCTCCCGTTCCTAAAAATAAAAAACCCATAAATGGACGACCATTTTTTGGATGTCATGTCATAACGTACAACGATAGAAGGTCCATGAACGTCTATGGTATTTTTTGTAAGAAAAGTGCGACATTTTTATAAACTGACTTGCAGGAAATCTTTGGTAAGCGAAGCCGTTTTTGTTTCAAGTCCGCACACTATGACACTTTTATAAGTGACAATATGTCTATACTAAAACGACAATATGTCCATGTGCATTATGACGTTTTCCAAAGCGACACAATGTCGATAAACATTGTGACGTTTTTTAATTAAAGACACGGGAATATTTTTTAAATATTTAATTTTTATAAAAACTTCGTGCTGTTTTTTTTTGTTTTTACTGTCCCGATTAATTAATTACCGATATTGATTATTGAGGGTCAAAGCACGTCTCGATGGACATTTCTGACGTTTTTCAAAGCGACATTAAGTCCATGGACATTATGTGTACACTTATAATATATTTGAAGGGGATAAACTATATATTGATAAATGAAATGAGATTTGTTAGAAGAAATGTGAAGACACTATATATATGCCTGATGAAAAGTAATTTTAAAGGAGGTATGAGCAAAAGGAATTATAAGAGAGGATTAAATTTATTGGATTAAAAGATATCTCAATGTCGATGTTATTTGTGGATTAATTTAATTTCTTTCACAAATCTATTAATAATTCAGACTAGTAATTCTTACTATAAAGCAAACCGGTTTCTTTAATGTATGTTAAGAAAATTAATACTATAAAAATTTGAACTTAGGTTGAGTTAATTTCTAATATTTCACAGAATTTACTTTTTAGTGTCTTCTTAAACGATGGTAAGAATTCTAATTACTCTCGTATTTATAACACATGATTATTATCATTATTATTTGAAGGAAAAGTAGAAAAGTTCAATATAAATGGAAAAGAATATTTTAACAATAGCCTCCATAGACTTAAATAAGATTTGTCTGCAAAGGGAGAAATGCAAACGAAAACAATCCCTTAAATTGAAGAATGGTAAAGACATCATCGAATATAAAATGGTCATGGCATATAAGTGCAAAGAAAAACCCAAACCCACTACAACAACTGTACATATGAAATTATGATTATCTGTTATGATGCAAAAGGGAAATGGAGTAGATGTGAAAATGTCTACAAGAATTTGACAGATATTCTTATCAAAAAACTAATATAAATGTTTGTAGTTTTACATATGAAAACACATTATTTAAATGACTTTGCAGTTTTTGTCTTTAAACAAGCATTTTAACTTTAAAAATGTTTGTATGTATTTACAGAAAAATTTGGAGAAAAATATATTTAAGATTTTCTTGTTGTCTTGTAATCATAAACTTATTTTTTTCTTTAAATAATTTTTACAACATTTTATGGTACAAAATAAGTATATGAAATCTGTTTATTTATTTATAAATTCTTTTTATGTTGTTCTTATAAAACAGTTGTCGTTAAAAGTTATACTTGATCATTTCGTAGTGCTTATACAATTCGTTGGTTATTTTACCCTTCTTCTCAGTAGAAACTATAGATTCCTATGTTTTAAAAATAAATTGTCAATCAAAAGAACATCAAAACTCTAGAAACTAATTTACACTATTTTTTTTTATGATATTTTTTGCTTTAAATCTCTTTTTGCCATGTTAAAGCAAGCGTAATAAACAGAATTGGCGTGCCTTAACCCTTTCGGGACTACTGGGATAATACGTCCCAGCAATTTTCAAACTTTCTTTTTTTTATTTTCAACGCAATCGCCAGGGAGGTAGAACTCCCAAACGTCCATAAACGAATAGCATCAATATTGGAGACCACTTGCCAGTAGAGCAAGAGAAGCGTTGTCGCTGTGTCCGCTGTTCTTCACTTGGCATAGAAAAGCGAAGAAAGATGATATGCTCAGGTTGTTACAAGTGTTTTGGGCCACTCCACAAATAAATACCTAATTGCATTCCTAAAATGTTAAAAATAAATGTAAGCTTTTATCTAAATCTAATAATATTTATATTTTAGCTATCTTGTTAATTTCGAACCGCTCTTCGAGAACACTGATTGGGGTTTTATGCCCCATGAAAATACTTGTTGGGATTATATGTCCCAGGATAAAAGGACGAATTTAAAATTTTTAAGTATGGAGAACATAATACTTTTATCATACCTTTTAGAATATGAAAAAAATTTTACCATACATAATTTGGTTTGCAAAACAAAACTCCGTCCCGAAAGGGTTAAATTATGATGGTTTTTTTTTAAACTGGCCTTATGTAATTTTCTTTGTTAGGAGAGAAGTTCATTTCATTAACAAAATACACATACATACAAACAGTGATGGCAACTTAGCTCTTTTCGCGATATTTTTAGCTCTTTTTTAATTACAGTAGACGCGAAATTTGTCCTTTAACTCCTTTTCAAAAAAAGATCTATCGCAGCATATTTGGCACTTTTTGTATCTGTAAAAAAATTTTCCCCTTTTTATCCTTTATTAACTCATCCTTTTTTTCAACAAAGTCTTTGGGCAATATTATTTTCCACTAAGAAGGCATACCGATGAAAAATTCAAAAAGAACTGCTACATTTTGAACTGAGGGATATCTCAGTTAATAAAATTTTTTTTATAAATATAAATTTATAATCATTTACGTACTCTAATGCTAAAGAAGGAGGAGCATTAAGTGCTATTAATTTTTTTCGAGAATAAAATTAGGATTCGAATGTGTTTAATATGTATAAATTATTGCTGCCAAAAATGGTTCATCAGCAAACGTTTTGGCAATAATAAGATCAAATAAAAAATATATCAAGTCGAATTATTATAAAAAAACAAATATTTCTGTCTTTATTTGTTCTTATATAGGAAGAAAATAGTAATTAGACTCTTTTTGTAAATGTCTGCTCTTTTTACTCTTTTTACAAATAAATTAATAATTTTTTTCTATAAAACTACAAATACAATAATAAAAACAAAAAAAACTGGGCAGATAAATAAAAGAGTTTATTTTTTGCATATTAGTTTTTTAATCGTTTTTTCGACGCGTAGCCAGTTGGCATCTGTTCACACAAACATCCAAATATAATTCAAACTTAAATATCAAAAACAACTGTGCACTGATTGCATAAAAAATTTCATCATAAAAACGTACAATGAAATTCGTTTGCCATTTTATTTTTTTTTTTGGGAGGAATCAAGCACACTTAATGCAAATAAAGAGTAAAAATGATTCCGAATAACAAATTTTTTAACATAGCTAACTAGTAGCTTCCCAAGGACCTATTAAGGACATATTTTCTTGGTAATATTTATGTGTTTATTTACTTCGTCTTTTTACCACTACCGATTACCTTAATTTTGCAATTAGAAACTCCACAGTTACCATGTAATAAGCAACTTTTTTCGAAGCCAAGAATTCTTTTTTAGGAATTGTTATTTAATTCTCTTTTAATTCGTACTGTACGTTCGGAAATTTCGATTGTTGTTTAACTGATAGCAATTGATAGCAAATTGTTTTTGAGATCTATTTTCATGAACTAAAATCATGGGAATAATTTAACAACGACAGTTTGTTCAACAGAAGAGTTTTTAACTGTACATCGATGACGTATAGCTCTTGCTGTAAATTGGGTTCAAAATACAGCGAAAAATTTCCTTCCCAAAGATACATATCAATGCCCAGGATAGGGCGCATGGGTTCTCGAGCGGCTTATTTTATACTTTCAAGCAATTGAAAGCTTTAGACACTGGTGCCTCCAAAAAATATTCTCTCAATACACCCTCAAAGTCATATTAGCATTGACAAACAGAAATAATGTTTGAATGATGTTTTCGTCGAAAAATACGGTCAATAAACTATACGCAGCTTGTGGCAAATTAATTAATTGCATTAAGTCACCTACACTATTATGTAATCAGAAAGGTCCGATATATTTTGTATGTTATTTTGAACATTCCATTTAGAAATCAATTTCGTCGTTTTTTAATTCAGTCTTTTCAATGTAAATAAAAGTTAAATTATCTTTTTATGAAATAGGTGGACTTCGCCTGACCACATTAATATTTATATGAATCCTCCCTGAAGTTAGTTGGTTAAATAGATAACGTTTACAATTACACAACTAAGGTTTTCTTTGGAAAATATTTTTAAATAATTTTCCTTTCTAAAAAATGTTTTTAGAAATTAAAAAAATGAATTTAAGCCAAATTGAACTTCAATTCATTTAAAAGTTACATTGCTATTATAATTGATAAAATTCAAGTAAATATTACATTACTACAAACTAATAAATACAAAATACTTCAACGCATACATAAATTTTCAATTTAATTTTTAAATAAAACTTAAACAAATTAATAAATACCCTTAATTTAAATGAAAATTAAATATAAATATTTATTTAAAAAAGTTATAAAATTTGTGTTCAAGCATTTCATAACTAAATAGAAGTTAAAGAACACAATCAAAAGCATTTAAAAATGTACGTGTCTAAATAAACCAATCAATCTGAAGTAAATAAATTACGAATAAATTTAAACAGAGATAACAGCATGGCCCTTAAATTAAAAATGAATGCAGAATTGTACTTTAGCTACAAAATTGTACCTAGAAGATGTTATGTATAGAAAGACTAAGTAAAAAAGAACATACGATGCCCTTAAAATAATTGTAAAAAGTTTCTTTAAAGATATTTACAAAATAAATTGTTTACAGTTAAAAATAATACTAAATATATTTTATATAAGCAATAGGTTATTTCTGTTTTTTTTTTATGTTATTTAATTAAATAAATATTTAATTTCCTGATCATACTACACAATTAAGTACTATATGTAAAAAAAAAAAAGATTGAAAAAAAGCAATATTAAAATAATAATAAATAATACCGGAATAACAGGGAACCTGTTATACAAAAAACTAATTCTTAAGAAATTTTCCTCTTATCAAGTTTTTTGATAGCAACATTTCAGTTAGTTCTTCCAAGACAAATGTACAAAGACGGCGGAACTTATGATAAATCTCATCAGCTGTGTGTGTTCCAAATGCCACGACAAATTGGGTTTATTCACTAAAGACGACAGGAATACCATCCATAATTTTATGATTTTTTTTAGTTGTAACAAATATTAATTATTAAATTATTTATGCTTTAAAAATATCGTGATAATTACCCCGAACAAAGTATTAAAATCACCGATTTATTATTGAGGATGAAAGCAAGTCTTGATGGCCACTTCACTACCGCTCATTTAGTTCTTCAGGAAACTTATCACTCAAATCGGTGGTGTTAGTAATTTTTGGGATAGGAATAGATATTTGTAGTTGCGTAATCATTTAAAAATTTAAATACCAAAATTTCAAAATAATTGCCGTATTCACAAGCTCTGCTAAGGTGTAGGTAGTATTGCATACTACCTTTTGTACATTTTACTTCATACCTCAAAAAGTAAATAAGAAGAAGAAAAGTGTTATTCATCATTTGTTATTTATAAGCCAAATGGGGGAGAAAACAGAAGAAAGTAAATTAATAAATTAATAAATTTTTTGTGTGAGGATGAAATTCAAGACATTTTTAGGATGAACCTAATGTACTTGCTCTCCAGTCGCAGAATTATACATTTAGGGCTACTAAAATCATCATTATGGCATAATCGGGTTTTAAGATATTTTGATGAAAACAGATTTCTTCATATGATACGGCAATTGGCGAAAGGCTCCAACTACGCATAGACTTGCTGCTTAAAATTGTACTTTACTGCTTGGGATCTTCAGGAAATGGTGCTTGTGTTCGTAAGGTAGCATCTCTTTTTGGTATAGGTGATGGCGGTACCATACAAAATATTAGAAATCGAGTCATTAAAGCAATATTAAATCTTAAAAAACAGTTTTTATATTGGCAACTTTCAACTTCAACTTTCTAATAAATCAGTCAAATCAATAAATTAAATAAATAAAACTAATAAAAATATCTTTTAATTCAATTTAATTTAATATAATTCACACATGAACACAAGAATAATAATTCATTTAAACATAAAACATTTAAACAAATACAACGTTTGAAAAACATATGAAAAAAAGTACTAAGTGTTGTATCGCATGTTTGCATGAAAATTACCAACAACACAGCTAGCACCGTTGTATTTTGTTAGCACTTAGCACGTACTAGGGGGCTTGTGAATAGGGCAAATGTATTTTAGAAAAAATTGTATAAAATTTTTTTGATAAAACACATTTCAAATTTATTTTATTTGTAAATATTTAAATAAGTAAATAAATACCAGACTGACTTAAAAGTTAACACAAAAACCGAATGTATCAGCGTAAACTAAAATATAATATTTTCGTTGTTGCAATTCTTTTTTAGTAAATTTTTAGGAAACAAAGTAGAGTTCAAGTGCCAAATAAAATGAATCTACTATTGAGAATAAAATATTTGTTAAAATAATAAAGTTTGAAATTATTTTGGAATAACTTTGGACTCAAACATTTCGGTTAAAATAAGACTTTAGTACACAAATTACTATATAGCAAACTTGAATCCACATAAAATCTATTTAATTAATAAACACGCGGTTTTTTATTCCATAATTTACCTGCACATTGCTCAATACTTTTTGATCAAAAAATACCAGTTTTAAAACATTTCTTTTATAGATGAGCATAATCTGTTTTTTTATCTTAGTCTATCCAGTAAGTTTAAGCGGGTTGCAGTATAGACATTGGAAAATAATACGCAATGAGCGTAAAAATCTACTCATCAAAAATTTCAGTTAAGATATTTTTATCTTTTTAAAAATTTATGCTTTTATAACTTTTCACACTTTTGCCAAATTTCGGTAAAATTAGTTCACCATCGGCCATACAGTACAGCTAATTTCTTTAAAGTAAAAAAAATTATAATTTTTTTAACTAATATTGGTTGTTACTGAATAAGAAAAATCAAACTTAATGTTGCTAGAAATTATTACACAAACTGTTTTATAGCACATCATCACTTTGCAGCTGTTATGACAACCGTTTAAAACCAAATAATGTTAAAATAATTAAAAAGTGCTGCTACGTTACTATTAAAATTTTTTGATATTTTCTAGCATTACATGCGGTTGTCTTTACAATAAAGCCGTCTGTTGGATTTTTTTGTGCAATATTATTTATGTGTTCAACAGAAATCCATTTGCGATTTTAAAAAAGTAAAACGCTTAAAAATTTTCTATTTAAAATTTCTTTCATAAACCACATTTAAAGTTTTCTTTAAAAGTAAGAGTGCGATATTCAAATATGCCGAACCTTATATACCCTTCACCAATTATGTAAATCTAGTTTAGTGAAGTAACTCCAATCAAAAAAACAATTATTGGGGTGACAGAATTAAAAAATAAAAAAATATTTACATAAAAATGTTATCGGCTCTAATGGATTAAGCATTTTAAAAAAAAATTAGTATTTCCTTAAAGATCTCTTCAAACGCTTTTAAATGATACCCACATTGATATTTTAAAAAATATAAAAATTTCAGTGGCCCGTAACTCGAAAAATAAGACCGAGCGCCACACTTGTTGTTTTTGTTTTTTATTTTTTAATTCTCTATCGCCCCACAAATTAGTTTTTTTTATAAGACTTACTTCATTGTTCCAAATAATATAGAAAAGTTAGAGCTAGACGTGGTGTTTTGCCCCCTGTGTTTAAGGACATTGATTTCCAATAGCACCTCTTTCGACACTATCTCTGATAGATTGGCGTATTTCTCTAGTTGATCTAGAGCCTTGGCAAACTTAATTTAAAATTAACACGAACGGACAGACGGACTTCGATTAATCGACTCCGCTATGCATAAGAACTTAGAAAATATATACTTTATGGGGTCGGAAATGGATATTGTAGAAATAACAAACGGGATGACAATCTTAGTTATACCATTTTTCCACTTTTTCTGGTGAAGGGTACAAAAAAAGAGAAAACTGAGAATTAAAAAACAAAAGTTATGAATATCAAAAAGTTTTGAAGGTGTCGATGTAAAATTTCTTAATGATTTGTATGCAAAAATGTAGTATTTATGCATAAAACAAAAGTTGAAATAATACATAGAAATAAATGAAATGTTTGAACACTAAAGTATTGTAAATTAAAATTTAAGAAAGGTAAAAGATATCACACTATAAAACTAGGGTTTTTGTCAGAATTCAAAGCAGTTTACAGGGGCGAAACTGCCATAAAAATTAAATAAATTGGGCTAAAATTTCGCAAAATTAATATTTTAAAAAATTAATTACGAAAACAATAATATTAATTTTTGTACTATCTAAACCTGACAATAACTCTAGTTCGAATATAAAACTGATAACGGGTAAATGGGTTTCAAAACCGTCCGATCAGATATACTTTCGAAAGTTTTGCTATTGAAAATCAGCAAGATCGGCCTATGTCCTTCGAGGCAGCGGACAAAACACCACGCCTGCTCTTATTTTTCAATATCTTTTTACAAATGGTTATTATTTATGATAAAAGGTATGAAAACTTCGTAGCACTTACTAGGCTGATTTTAACTTTCGTTTGTATTTATGTTGTTTATGATAAATTTAAAATGGAATTAAGTTGGGACAACAACTTTAAGCTAAACTTACAATTTTCCCAAAACAAAAGCTTTTTGTGAACAGAAAAACTTAACGGTAGAAGAGAATTTTTTTAATGCAGATTTTTATTTAAACTATTCAATAGGAAATGTGCATTAGATTTCGTTATTTGCGTTAATTCAGAATATAGTACAAAATAATTTTTAAAATTTTAATTTTTATTTTTTTTGCAATCATATTTAAAATATCTAAAAAAATCTCTTATTTCAACTTATATTTAATATAATAAGGAGCCTGAAAAAATAATTTGAACATTTAGAAACCTGAATCGTTATACCTAAAATGAAGTTTAGAAAACAAAACCCCTGTTCAAAAGAACTTATTTACTTACATCTTCTTTTGTGGCATACATATATAAATAACTGCAGACAGTTATCAAGTTGCAGCAAAGGTATTATAATTGAAATTCAGTTTGCATATGTAATCAATGCTTATGTTTGTTATTTGGACGGATGCTTAGATATATACTGATAGACAGTTGAATAGATGGCTAGTAGTTTGATTGCTTGCTGCACAGACGTTTAAGAAATAACAGCAGCAATTACATATGTATAAGTCCGAGGGTAATCTGAGATTTATATTGATATATTAAATATTCAGGCATGTTCTGACACTCGCATGCGATTTCAAAAACGCCAACTTTTGTTTTACATGTTCTGAAACTCACGCGTTTTGCTTGCGATTTGATCTTTTTCAAACTTATGTTCGAAAAGAAAAACATATGTTTTTACGGTGCAAAACATAAATAAACAAAAGAAAATTAAAACAAAACACCCGCAGCTGCCTTACTTAGTTTCATTTCTTAAAGAAAAAAAAACATGCAATTAAAAAAAGAACGAATTAAAAAACGGACGCTTGTAGATTGTGACAATTCAATGAATAGTTCAATCAAATGTATATTTAATAATTAAAAAAATAACGCAAGCCAAGAAATATTCTGGCGACAAATGGACTTTCTACTAGTGATATGGCATTTAGCATCTTTGATGTAAACGGTTACTTATGTTGTGAGTAACCAGTACTTAATAAGTATTTTTGTTTATTGTGTTAATTATAACATGCACGTTCGGAGCTCATATCGTCCAAAAAGTAATTTAAACAAATTTTTTAAGGTCGCTTTATACTTGAATCGCACATATAATAAGCACCGAATATTTTATAAGAATTGAAAATTAAAATAACCACATATTTTTTTGACTAGCGACTATACGTTCAACAGCACTAATACTGGTTTATTTTCGAACATCAATTAAAACAGCTGTTTCTATGAAATCGCCAGTACTCAAGCAAACTATCAAAACAAACAATTGATAGAACAAATAACATAATTTCAATTAATTACACTGTTCTGCATGAAAATCCTCGTTTAAACCAAAATATGCTTTCTTACTGTTTTCAAATGTGCTGAACACGAATTTGATGTCAGATTCTGTCTATCACGCACAGTTTTTTGTTTCTTGTTTTTTATCCAAAAATGTGAGTATTTTGTAAATTTGACGAATTTTTTTTGGCATCAAAACATAGTGAAAAAAACTCAAAAGCCCGATGATTTTGAGCGCAATAAAGTATATTTGAACAAAAAAAAAATTAATGGGAATATTACAAGTGGTTGAAGAAATATGGCTAAAAGTTTTTTTCCTGCATGTATAATCTTACAATTTTTTTTTATGGTGGTATCCTTTTTATTCAAACCCCTACCTGCCCCCCTTTCACCCGCAGTACCCCAACTCCCCCCTCCTACTCTGCCACTCTCTAGTCACTATTTTCTTCTTGGATTTGATCAGTACTCTCGAGGCTTTCGCTCCAAGTTTCTCCTCTTTTCTCTCACAATCAGAGGGTGATAGAATTTCAGAGTTCAGATTCGGACTCAGCACACATGAAAACATGAGAAACAGGCAAAATTGTACAAGGGACGGGAGAAAAGTTTTTTTGCAGAACAGTGTTATTTGCGACTTTAATTGTCTAAAAATTAAAATTAATTTAGTTAAAAATAAAAGAGAACATATTAATTTTTATTTATGTATAATTTTGTTTTTTCCTGAATTTTTTTTTTTTTTTTGAGAAAAATTTAGTATATTCTCTTCAGTATTTGCTTGTGATTTGAACTACAGAACACCTTTCATGCGATTTCAACACGCATCGCTAATTTTAAGCGATATGCGAGTGTCAGAACATGCCTGATTGTTTCTAAATTATTTTTTTTATTTAATTACTTTAAAGGAGTATTAGGATATTGACCGTGCCTGAATAATTTGAGTGCCAATTATAATAACAGGCAGATATTTTAAGTAGCATTAAATGTGATCATTAAGTAAACTTGTGGAAGTAAGAAGAAACCGCGTAACATGTATAATTTTGTTGTAGTGTACCAAATTTTTATTACTTTTGGTACAAGTAAAGTAATATTTACGCATTAGCACATAAACTCGATTTAAAAAAAGGTTACACGCTTGCAAAACCTATCAAAATCCCACATAAAAATGTATTTCGAAATAAACAGGAGCTAACGTTACTGAAGTTTTACTCTGTTTAGTTAATGTTTCTTGTTTCATGCTTAGAAACATCAAAATGAAAATTTTCAAACTTTCATGAATTCGAGTAATGTTTTTACACTAAAGAAATTTTAGATTTTATGAAAAAATAATAATAACTAAAATTATTTGAAAAAATATACGATTTTTTTAGCCTTTTAACTTTAAAAAATAAAATTTTAGAACAAATAAAAGCAGGAGCAAATTTAAATCCATCTATTTATACACATAAGCAAAACACTGTCGTTTGGAAGAAGTTAATAAAAGTTGTTTTAATTAAGCTTATTAAGAATGGACTTATTCTAATTTTAAAAGAAATATTTGTACGATAGAATTGTACAGCAAAACTGTTTTTTGATTATTTTCTGTCAATATAGAATTCTATTGAAATTGTAACTGTAACTATGGAGAGAAGGAGTCTATATCTTATTAAAATTATCGTTAACTTAGTGTTTTGGAAAAGTGGACTTATACCACTTTCAAAAAAAAAAAAAAAAAAAAAAAAACAGCTCAATTTTATGCCGAAGTTTTCAGCAAATAATGCTCAATAAGTTTTGAGCAAATAATTATTATCCAAATTCAATCTTTCTAAGAAAAAGGTTAAACAGATTTATTAAAGATCCTATTTTAAATTACTTCATTGTAAGGCATAGTATACACTTTTAAATCATGGAATATGATTTGAATAATCATGCGAATCATCGGACTAAAATTTTTTTCTTACGGTTTTATTTTTTTATTTTCGTTTTGTTTTTATTAAAGTAAATTAATTAATTCATTTGTTAACTTTGTAGTTTCCTTAAATAATGGAATAAAACCTTTTACTATATTTTATATAAATTACATTAAATTACTTTCTACTAAAGGAAATTTTCAATATGTAACTTTTAATAAAAAAAAAAACTATCAGCCCAATTATGAATATTCTCACGGAATTGCTTTCCCACGGAAAAAATTTTTCTCGAATCCAATTATGAATTCCGTGGGAACAAAATAATAAAAAGTGGCATCATCGTAATTTGAAGGTAGTTTTTTTTTGCTATTTACATATAATTTTTATTTTATAATTCATAATACCTACTTTTTCCACGAATTTTTTTCATTTTCCGCAGTCAGCCAAAATAAGGAAAAAATTTATAATGGGAGAAGAGAGGAAACTTAAAAAAACTCGCACGGAATTTTTGTTTATAGTTGGGCTGTGTATGAAAAATTTATTATTTGGATTTTTTTTAATTTAATTGACTTTAATTGCGTTTTATTCCTTCAAATATAAATATTTCATGATATTTTTACGCAATATTTATTATTAAAAACTACAATATGAAATTAATTACTGAGAATATCATGAAATATTTTTGTTTGAAGGAATAAAGCACAATTAAAATAAATTGAGTATAAAGAAAAACGTGAACTTTTTTTAAGGAAAAACGTAACTTATTCTCATCCTTTCGTGGCAACACTGGAAGGAACTATGCTCTAAATTCATTTTTTTAAGTGAAAGGAAAAAATGGCTGGAGATTATTAATGGACTTTTCTCAAGATTTCAGCAATTAAATAAAATAGTTTAATAAAAAAGATAGTAAAACATTTTTTTTTAATAATAAGTTTGCCGTATTTTTCATTCTTTTACAGAGAACTTTTCTATCTGTTCTACTTATTACACAATTTAAATTTCACAAGTTAAGAAACTCTTTAAATATAAAATGTTTTGAAGCGTATTCAAAAACAGACAAACTCTATGTTTAGATTTACACATGTCTATAGTATATTTGCATGTGTATGTGACATGACAAGGAGTTGTAGGTTTGCAACGTTAGATTTGCTATTTGCATGTGCAAAGCAAAGGCTCTATATTATCTGTGTATGTTAGTATATTAATTTTGCATAAATTTATGATACCATATGCATTAAATCGTAGATTCACAAATACACATAAGAGTAGAACATACAATTTAGGATTATTTCTGTTTCTAACTGTATAAGTTGTACTTAATTGTTGCATTGGGCCTACTATGTAATTGTTTTTCCCAAACAAGACATTAGATGAATTTGATTTCGTTTCTTGACATAGAAAGAAAATCATTTTGTAAAAACATAATGTTGGTTGTTGCAAAAACTTTATTTAACACGTTGCTCTTTAAATATATTGTTTTTTATTGTAGTTTTTGTTTGTTTTTGTATGAAACTTTTTCAAAATAAGTTTTAGGATCTGCAACAACTTTTATAAGCTAGAAGTAGATAAAATACTTGAGTTTTAATTTTTTAACCATGAAAATATTTCGTGTGCACCCGGTTAAAGAATAAGGGCCATAAGATAAGTAAAAAAAACTAAATAATAAATAAATCACGTTAGAAGGAAGTAAAAGACAGTAAATAAAGAAACTAATGCCTACAAAAAAGAGATATAAACGAGGCTTAGACGATATGTAGCACTGTAGAGTCTGCAGGGGCTTCTCGTTAGAAGTGAACGGACCGACATAGTGCGTCGGCAATATATATATATATATATATATATATATATATATATATATACCGGGATACTAGAAAGAAAAATTTACCTTTAATGTGATTTTCAAAGCTGTGTAAAAATTAATAGTATTAAATAAATATTTATCGTGTTAAAAAAAAAATAAATGGTAAAAGAAATTGAAGGAATCAATGGTGATTTAAATATAATACAATAGCTTTTAAGAATAAAGATAAATAAACAAATATTAAAAAAAACTAAAGAAAAAATTTATACGATGTAAACCTACGATGTAGAACACGGCATGTGCAATGGGATCAGATACCAATCCGCAGATCTCCAGAACGTGAGGAAAAGAAGAATATCTAAGACTTTTTGTGTAGTCAAATTTACGTATTTTACCATTCGATTTTTTTTTACCTATAATTGTCTTCCTTTGCTGTCTAATTAAATCTGTTTTTACACCTTTCACCATAAAAACTATATTGAAGCTTGACATTTCGTTTGTAACTTCTACAATATGTATTTCCAATCTCATTAAGTTTATACATAACGAAATCAATTGAGCGATATCCGTCTGTCCATTCGTGTTCGGGTTGAAATGAACTTTACCAAGGTACTAAATGAGCAAAAGCTTTTAAAGAAATCTTTCAGAAAACACTTAAATTAAAAAAAACTTAACCCATTAAGAGCCTATCACATTTTCATGTGAAATTATATATAGTACTTGGTTTTGTTCTTATTTTTAATTCTTTCTCACCCCAATGTTTGTTTTTCACTAAACTAGATAAACATAAACATATGGTAAAGGGTGTATAAGATTTAGCATAGCCAAATATAGAACTCTTACTTGTTTATTTTAATAATTATTGTTTTCTAATTTTTTAAGCACTAGGTCAGTTTATAAATTATAAAAACTTTTATTTATATTTTCAATATTTCGCCACACCATTGGGTGGCATCATCAGGAAACATGAAACAAAAAAAAAAAAAATAAAAAATAAAAAATATTAATAATTAGATTTTCAAAAAAAGAAAATCTAATTATTAATATTTTTTATTTTTTTGTTTCCTGTTTCCTGATGATGCCACCCAACGGTGTGGCGAAATATTGAAAATATAAATAAAAGTTTTTATAATTTATAAACTGACCTAGTGCTTAAAAAAATTAGAAAACAATAATTATCTAAAAAGGTAAAAAAAAAAACATTGATATATTAATTATTACGAGGGCTGCTATATATATTTCTGGCCTGGCAACACTGAGTGCTGCCAAGTGCAATCTGACATTTTTATTGGAAAGCTTGTCCTTTTTAAGCATAATCGTAATCAAAACGTTTTGACGTACGACCATTATTTGTGTTGTTAACAGTGACTTGAAAAAATTAATATAGAAAAAAATGGAATTAACTCGTGAACATTTTCGTGCCATCATTTTTTACAACTTTCGACGTGGATTATCACGACAAGAGTGCATTGATGAACTTAAATCTTTATATGGCGATGAAGCACCATCCTATAGCACTGTGAAAAATTGGTATAACGAATTTAATCGTGGCCGAAGCTCGCTCAAAGATGAATTCCGTGAAGGTCGTCCAAAAACGGCTGTTGTGCCAGAAAACATTGATGCCGTGCGTGAACTCATAATGCAAGATCGACATGCGACATACCGAGAGAAAGAGACATCCTTGGACATTTTTTCCACCAGCATACATTCGATACTGCATGAACACGTGGCCGTAAAAAAGGTTTGTTCTCGTTGGATCCCGCACAAGTTCAAACTCGCTCAAAAAAAGGCTCGTGTCGATTGGTGCAAAGAAATGTTGCAATGCGAGCTCTCATACATCGGCTCAAACCAGAGCGTTTTTGACCGGCCAAAACGTCGAATTAATGGGTCATCCGCCGTACAGCCCTGACTTGGCACCTAATGACTTCTTTTTGTTTCCGCACATCAAGAAAAAAATGCGTGGTCTACGATTTTCGTCGCCAGAAGAAGCTGTTAAAGTGTTCAAAAACCATGTTTTAGAGGAGTCTCAATCGGAGTGGAAAAAGTGCTTCGACAACTGGTTTGAGCGCATGCAAAAGTGTATAAATCATGCTGGAGAATACTTTGAAAAACAATAAAACCATTTTTAATTATAACTATTCGCATTTTCACTATTAGGCCAGAAATATATAGAGCAGCCCTCGTATGTGTAATTTTTTATTAATTTTTTAAGTGTTTTTATGTCAAGCGTTCTAAGATTTAAAACCTAATTTTTCAAATCAATCCGAAATTTATTTTGAATTAAATTTGTGTTGTGTGTGTGTGTGTTATATAAATTTTCCCCATAGCCCTTTTATGTATATTAAATTAGCTGACTGGGTTCCAGGTAAAGCTTAGGCGTTCGAAAGTACTCCTGAAACAAGTGAGAGGCAAATGAAAGAAAACTAGGCAGCTGTTGACGATTTATATTTCCAATAAGAAGTCTAATTTTACTTATGAGAACTAATCTTAACTTTTCTAACTTATTTCCGCCTCATTTGGTATTATAAGGTTCATATTACCATTTATATTTAGACAATCACAATGAGTCAGATTTAAATAGCACTCAATGTGTAACTCAAATATTGTCTCGAAAGCATTTCCCTATGAATAAAACAAAATGTAAATTGATTCTTTATTATACGAGTATTTTTATGTATTGTGCATGCACTGTAGTCTTGTGTCGTACGCTGCAAAATTCTTTAGATCTATTTAAGTAATGATGGCCTAAATAAGTTTTTTAACATTAAGAAATTGAGTGAATTATGAAGAAGGGTTAAGTTTTTGATTTTTTGTCGTCGATATGTCAGCATGTAATGACATGCCGTGGTGAGGATTCGCAGCCTTAAGTGATAGGTCTAATTATCCTCACAGAATACCAGGCAGAGGGGTTTTTTTTCACTGGGCTACAAAAATATAATTTTTAGTACAAAACTTTTGTTTATATAAGCTGTGCACGAAAACAGTTATGTGTGCAAGATCGAGCCGTAGCAGGTGCTTAAGGCTACCAACGCAGTCAACAATCTGGTAACCGCTCAATATTATAAAAATACTAATTTTACTAAATATCATTAAAATTTAAAATCTGTACATTTCTTACTGAAGTTTTTGTTTTTGTTATCAGTTTTATATTGTTTACTTCTTTGCAAGCAAAGTAAATAACTTTTTCCATTATGTAAATTAATTTTGTTAAACTTGAAATTTATTTTTGTTTCCTGTTTATTGCGGTTAAGTGAGAAGTTTTTTATGTTACTTAAATTTCAATACCAATTCGTATTTTTATCTTATACTAAATAAAATAATATTTCCTTTTGACATTTCCTGTCTTAAAGTAACTTACAAAATACCCACACATTAACATTCATATCGTGACAATGTGTTTACCATTTACATTTAATATAAATACTTATTTCTTATTCTTATTTCTTGTTTTTCTTTTTTTTAAGACATATTAGTCGAGTACAGTAGATATTTCTTGGGATTTTTATGTGTAATTTAATATGGTAAAAACTTAATATTTTTTAAATTTGAAAAAATATTTAAATTTCTTTACATAATTAAAGGTGCTGACAAGATTCTGCTTCATTTTTGTAACCTTTACCAGAAAAAGTGGAAAAAAGGGTATATCTAATAGCTTGTTCAGACATACTTTTTAATTTAGACAATTAAAATTTTAATTGAGTAATTAATTTTGGTGTTCACACATATCCAATTTAATTTACTTAATTAAAATTTGACAGTAGAATATAGTTCTGTTCAATAACAACAAGTTGTTACTAATTGTTATTGGAAAGTGTTTACTTCAGTACCTCAAAAGAAGCAGCGAAAGAGTAAAAAAGAGTATAAGATGTAAATGTTAATAAATTTGTTACTACTTTTGTTACTTGCAAGAACAGAATAGCTGATTCTTGTTCTGCTTTACAAAATAAGTTATTAGATATTAAATAACTTGAACTGAAAGTGTTTATTAGCACTTTCCACGAAAATGTTTACATCACATCGTTGCTGGACTAAAATGGTGTGTCTTTTTTGCCATAATTTGTATGGCGATTTCGAAACCGAATATCTACAGCTGAAATTGTTTACAACCACACAGCACAAAATATACATAACATTTATAGTTTTCGGTTTTGAAGCTAATGTTTGTATAACAGTTAGAAGAAATCTGAGAAAACTATGTACAAGTAAACGCCAGGATAATAAAACAATAAACAAAAGAAATAGAATAAAATAAACTAAAAGTTTTACATAGAAGACGGAACAATTTTGGCAATTTTACAAAGTATTCGAAAAAAGGTGCTCACAATCGATGACAGAGCTCTTGCAAATGCTAACTGTTGCAATACAAAATGCTTTACGCATCGAGCGCCCCTTTTTTCTGTTTTAGATAAATATTTATTTTTATGGTTGTTTGTTATCATGGTCAGTTCGACTTTACTTAGCTATTTTTTTTTTTCAAAAATGCATTTATTTCTTTTTTTATTTGGAATGTTGTAAATTTTTATTTTACTCTATCGTTGCTAGTTTCTGCCGAAAATTTATTGAACAGACCTAAGTTTTACATTAGAAATTTGTGTTTGTAGCTTTGGAAGAATGAAGAGAAGTTCGGCTTTAAAAGAAACTTTGCTTGTTTTTATTTGAAATATGGAATTCTTCCAGTCAGTACGATCAAGTTCTAACTGCACGCTAGCTTTGAAAATCCATTAAATTTTCAAAAATTTTTTATTTCATTTAATTTAAAAATATTTTATTTTTTATTTTTATGACATTTAGTTTTGTCATTTTATAAAATTTTCTCTCACTAAACACACTTTACAAGGGTTGTATGAGGAAACATAATCAATTAATTTTTCAATTAAGTAATAATTGAAAAATTTATTAATTAATTTCTTATATGGTAAATTAAATTCAATTAGGCACTTAATTGCGTAAATTCCTTTATTGCGCAATTAAAACGTATGTCTGAACAGGGTAAAAGTTTGTCATGCCGTATGTAATTTCTACAACCGAACCCATAAAGTATACATATTCTGACTTCTTATATATAGCGAAGTCCATTGAGCGTCTGTCAACCGTGTTAATGTTGAAATCAAGTTTGCCGAGACAAACTTGATTTTATTAAAAAAATAAATATGTCAATCGTTTAGATATAATGTCGAAAGAGGTGCTATTGGAAATCAATATGATCGGTCTATATTCTTCGAGGCAGCAGGCAAAACACCAAGCCCACTTGTAATTTTTTCATATCATTTTAAACAAAAAAGTAACTTAATCAAAAAAATTAATATATGGGGCGATAGAAAATTAAAAAATAATAATTAAGTGAAAAAATTGGTGCTCGCCCATATTTTCCAAATTACGGGGCTCTGAAATTTTAAAATTTCAAAAAATAAAGAAATATTAAAAATTTTGAAAAATGTCTAACCCATTAAGAGCCGATGTCATTTTGATATTAAATTATATGTATGCAGTACCAAAATTTTTTTTATTTTTTAATTCTCCTACTTGTTATTTCTAGCGAGACATGTCCTAATGTATAAAGTATTCTATTTGTTGGGAGTGTATCTTACAAGAAAATTTATTTTTCATGTTACATTTTTGTTATAAGAATCATAATATGGACGAAGTATAAAAAGATGACCGTATCATCTCACATCTAAACAAGTTGACGTGAGAACCATGATCGAAAGTAATGTATTTAAAAAATATTCGTACCGTCTTTCATAAAGTTTCGGAATTTAACTGGGTCACAAGGTAAAAGCTACACAGTTTTAAGTTAGCGATAACCTGATGACGAAAATTCTAGAATCCAAGCCAAACTGATTAAATGAGAACTATACTCAACCAAAAATTAAAAATACAACAAGAACTTAAATACCTTTTTTTCTTTTATTTTTTCTTCTATAGTTCTTATTAAATCAACCTACGAATAAAACGAAAAGTCAGCTATTACGTCGGTTGCGTTTAAGGGTCTACTTGGTTGATTAATATAAGATCATTAGTTCCAATGCCAAAAATAAACTAATTAATAATGGCCATGGACCAGTTGCTTAGAAAACAAGCAAATGGAAATCAGCAGACTAAACCTTGCGCAATTTCATTTAGAAAAGAAACGAGTTGTGTAGCTACGGTAGATAAGCCCCATATAAAAAAAAAAAAATTAGCAAGAAAAGTAAAAACCTAACAATGTCTGGAATTTGAGGCTGTTTGGTAAGAAATTCATCGTGAATTCTAGTTAGAACGTACTTTGGTCTAATGCATGTTTGCTAAACAGAAAATCGATTTTTCAAGTCTTTAAAGAAACTAGGAGTATAATGTGGATGCCCAAGTCGGGCTTGTATTGCAAACAAAATCAACTCGTACGTTTGATAAGGACTAAACGAAACAACATTTTTCTATTTTCAACGCTTTCCCGTTTTTTTTTTTGTAGATTAAAAAAAATTAAAAACAGTTTTTTTGGGAACAATTTAAAATTATTTCAGATTCAATTTCTGTTTAGCAGATATTTATATAATTATACATAGACTTTGCTGTAAGTAGCTCGTAATTAAAATTTTATATCTAAGAGCTGGGCATTTGGAAAAGTTCTGGATAAAAAATATTTTTTAATTTATTTTTAATCTTGAGGATTGTAATGTACTACTTAGGCGTAACACAAAATGAAAATGGATTACAAAATGAAATTATAGTATTGAACATGGCTAAATCTTTACCGGATTTCCTTATATAACTTATCTGGATGTCATAGAGGTTCATTTTGAATTTTTAGTTTTTAAATTTAGATATAAGATTATTGAAAAGTTACTGTCACTATACTGTAAGCCTCGGGAGCAAAGGCTAAAATTTATAAGTTATTAAGAGTTTAATTTGATACGGTTTTCAGCATTCCGATTTTTTTAAGATATTACATTACCATCTAAAACGTTACTTTGTTAATTCTTGGTTCTGTAATCTAACATTGTTTTGGAAAAGGGCTCAACAAATTTATCTTATCTTGAAGATTATACGGAGAAAAATATCGCCACGGCTTTAAACGAATTTTTTTACGTCTGCATTTTTTTTATTGTTAAATAGAAAAAACTTATGCTCTAATCCATTAAATTGCTGTTTTATCTTAGACCAGTATATTTATGTTTGTTGTAGTTCTTGGTAATACGATCCAATGAGCTTCAATTTCCCTGCGGTGTTGAATCAAAAACGCTTTGTTTTTGCACATTGAATTTTATTGTATGAAGTATTTGCATGTATTTAAATATACAAAAGTATAAATACACTCACACATAAAGTTACGATTGCTTTAAGTCTCCCTGAGTGAGTGTTAACTGCCAAGTGAAACTAAAATCATTTTGAACTATAATTCATAGAAAATATCTACTGATAGAAATAGTTACAAGAAAATTGCTTCATAGAAAAGACTACAGCTACCTTAAGGTTAAGATTATAAGGTAATTTGATTCAATTCCTTTGAAAGCTGCCTCAGCATTGCTTTGCTGTTTTTGTGGTCTATGAGAATGATATTTTAGCCAGATAAGTTAGCATGACTGTTTAAATTTTTTTTGCCATTTTTTTTTAAACCAGCAATGCCGACGTGTTTAAGTTAAAATGAATTCTGTGTATTAGGAACTCTGATGTCAACAAAGTGATAAGAATGTTGTTATTTTCTACGGAAGACATAGTTATTGTTTTTCTGTATTTTGCTAAGATGGAAATAAAGAGATAATATCACTTTGAAAAATATTCAAAAGATTTACGGTAAATAAATGAAAGAAACTGTAAGAAAGTTAATTTAAAATGAATAAAATTTGCAATATAAATTAAGAAAAGTGATTTTAATTTAATAAACTAAATGAATAATGAAGATATTGAAAGGAGGAAAAGAGTAATATTTTAAATTGGATTTTTAGAAAATATTCAAGCATGATGGTGATTACAAAAATTTTATTTTATTTTGTGGTTTACTTACAAAAAATTATATGGATGGGAGAACTTTGAAAAAATCTGTCAAATAGCAACTTTAGCTCTTTCTTTCATTATCTATACACGTTATATACATCTTGCAAAGGAAACCGACTTCAAAGCAGACAAACTTAAAAACATGTTTCTCTTATTGCTGACACGAAAAAGACATTTTGTTTACATTTTAACAGTCAAATTCATAAATGTACATTAAGAGTTTATAAGCCTTTAATAAGCAAAAGTTGACAAAAGAGTATTCATAAACGTTTAATAGCCTCTTAAACCTTTTATAAACCTTTAATAAATATCAGTTTTTTATTGTAGACTCTACCCTACTTTAAACCAAAAATATAATGAATTTTGTTAAGTTATGTTGTTTAAAACTTTATCCTGGAGTAGAAAAACTAAGTGTAAGAAATTGTAAAATGACAAACTCGTCGGAGACCCATAATTTTAAAGTTATGTATCGTTTAAGTGTATATAAATATTTTGTGATATCTTAAACACTTTGTTGCGGAATGGGACACTATGGATATCATATTAAATCTTATCAAAATTCCTTTCAGGCGCCATACATATCGCAAACAAATTTTTAGCCCAATCAGACTCTCAAATGAAAAACTAGCACTTAGACCTAGTTTTAGCAAGTGCCCCAAAAGACATACATACATATGTACGTATATATATATATATATATATAGTTATGTACATATAACATAATATTTTTGTTACAAAGAGCGCAAATTTAGTTAAACAAGGTGAAAATAGTCGCAAAGTTAATAATAAAAACTTAAACAAAATTTAACTGGTTTGTAATGGGCTAACATATTTTTGTAAGGATCCTGATACGTTATTTAAAAAGCTATCCGATGATACCTACATACATATGTATATTGGTCCATTCTCCCTCTTGAAATATTTGAAATATGCAAATTTTATATAACGTAACTCTGAAAGTATTAGGTTTCCACATTACTTTTTCTGCTCAAAACTACTTTTTCTATACCCCGGACAATTTCATGTTATTTGCAGCTGCTGGACTAAAATAGATTTGTTGCATAAAATAAAAATAAATTAAAACAAATTTATTTTAATAGTATATAAGTATATGAAATGTAAACAATTCGATATAGATCTCTTTATTCGAGTACTTTTCATTTTACCTGAGACCAAAATAAACAAAAAAATATTTATTTATAAATTTAATTATTACGTTTCTTCTTCGTATATTTTGCAGTAACCAGAAAATATATTTATAATAAAAAGGTTCCTTTTTGGTGTGATAAAAATATAAAGAGAAAACCATATTCAGTTTTCGAATTAATTGAGAATTGGTTTTTAAAAGCACTAAGTATAAAATATTAATAAGAGTTGCCAGGTAAAAATGTTAGATTGCTTAAAGTGTAGATTAGTTAATAATCTGTTATTGTGTGTTTTTTAATACAAATTTTTATAAATGGTTTATTAAACGAAAAATGTTCTATAACTATTGTAAACTTTAAACCTAAAATAGGAACTTTTTATGAATTAGACCGTAAGTGTTTCTCTAGAACTGTAAAAAAGATTAGGCATTGCATTAGTTTTAAATATTTTTATTTGCTAATCAATATAGTATACATAGTTATTGGATATAGTAAAGCACTTTCTGTCTAATTTTTACTTGTTTGTCTATAACGGTTTCAAAGATTGGGCCATATATGTCACATAACATCAGTTATTTTGCTATCAGTTAAATTTGCTAGTTGTTATAGCCGACTTAGCAATACAGGTTTCTTGTAAATTTTAGCTCTTTGCCTGCATCCTTTTTGGACACCATTTAGTTTTCAAATAAATATTTTATACTTGCAGTGACAGGCGTCTAACAATACAAATTCAAACTTAAAGCCATGTACACCAAATTAAATTTATAATTTTAAATATTTATACTTGTTACTATAACAGTCATAGCGATCGACATTCTGTGCAATTATCAAGCGTTTGTGTATAACGATCCAAAAAAAAAGGCCTATAGAGGTGACGTCGCCTGTGGGTACATGCTTTAATGTTTCCACTTAATCACTATTAAAAGTTTTACTTTCTTTCAGAATGTTATGTAATTCAGTTTTTAAATGATTTAATCAATTATTCTATCTGAAAATGTTATATACATTGTTTAATTAAATCTCTAATTGCGATAATTATTAATTTCAATATATTTTCTCTAAAAAAAAATAAAAGCTGAAATAGAAACTTTTTTTTGTATTTTCAGTTTGCCACACATTACATTCCCCTTGTTTGCCTGTTTTTTGGCCACCCCGTCTTTTCTACAGGTACCCGCATAAGTCAGGCTTTATCTGATAATATTTTTAGGGAGCGTTTATAATTTTTGAATACCCCATGGATCTGATTGGTTATAAAAAAAATTGGTTCTATTTAATATCTCGTAAAAGTTTTTAATAAAAAAACAAACAAAAATTCCCTTCAAACTTTCCTTTTAATCCTGTAAAAGTTTCATGATTATAATGTAAAAACTATAACTTTTTGTGGTTTATTTATTGTGGTTTTGAAGGTTTTACATTTAATTTATTCAATAAAAAAAATATTAAAATTTGTTTGTTGCTATGAAAACCGGTTTAACTTTCATAAAACGAAATAGTGTAATTAATTAAAAAATCAAAAGGTTAGTTGATTTGAATTTAATTTAAATAAATGATAAATGTTACAGGATATGAAAAAAATTTTTTCAGCGTGACAATAATTCAAACTTTGTCATAAACTAAAATCATTGGACTCGATTAACGGTAATAAAGCTAATTTCTAGGGCCATTTGGTTGATAGCTCAATTCAAGTCTTTAGTTTACTTTAAACGGTGTATTAGTCGACTAAAGCTGAATTTATGTAGAAAAGGTGATTATTAAATACAAGTATTAATGCTGAGACAAGAAACTTAAATTTCTTCTTATAATATTAAAAAAATCACTGAAAACTCTAAAAAAGATTGTAGAAAATTGAAAATATTTTAATAAAATTTAAGTGTACAAAATTGCCGATAAAATTGTAAAATTAATATTGATTACTGTAGGTGAATACATGCCTCGATAGTTATTTTACTATCTCTCAGAAACATTAATCAAAATTATAATAGCAATAATAATAATTAATTACATTATTCATTGGTAATGTTTTGTTAAACTTCCTAAAAATAACAAAAAATTTTAACTTCTCAACACAATATCTGTTGAAAGAAACCAGTTCGTCATTGACTTTTATTCGGCTCTTTTATACAGTTAAGTATTAAATTAAATTAAAAACCCCGGAATCTGGTATTGAGTTATTTATTCTCTAATTTTAAATCTTTTTTATAATAATTTACTTTAATTGTGCTCGATTCCTTCAAATATAAATATTTCATGATATTCTCTTGAAATATTAATTTTTTTTTAACTAAACTAAAAAATGAAATGGATATGCTTTCCCCGCAGTAATACATTTCATATTTTAGTTTAGTTTAAAAAAATAAATATTTCATGAGAATATCATGAAAAATTTATATTTCAAGGAATCAAGCAGAATTAAAGTAAATTGTTATTTATTCTCTTTTGACTAAAGTTCATTTATTTTTAATTTCTAAAAATCTCTTTTTTTAGAATATATATTCCCGTATTTTTATTTACAAAGTTAGTTGGTTAAATAGATGATGTTTATAAATTACACAACTAAGGTAGATAGATGCGAAGAATGCTGATGAAGGTCGTAGCTGTCCAAAAAGTGCAGCATTTCATTCTGCTAACGTCTATTTTTTTTTTTGTTTTCTTTGGAAAACGTATGCGGACGTTTTTTGTAAAGTAAATTTTCTTTCTAAAAAAAAAGATTTTTAGAAATTAAAAATAAATGAACTTAAGCCAAAGTAATTTCAATTTACTTATAATATTCATAGTTCAAATAATAATTTAATAAAAATTAAGTTATTTATTTTCCCTAAAAACTTTGTGCTATTTTTTTAAATTATACCGATTAAACTAACAAATCACCGGCATTGATTGTTGAAGGTAAAGGAAAATCTCGATGGCCATTTCGCCGAAAAAAAGTCAGCCGTATACCGTGGATAAAAGAAAAATAGAATCACGGTTGGTTATTGTTCTTTTTGCTTAAACTTTGATTTTTGTCTTTACTTTAATGATTGGACAAAAATCTTTAGGTAATTTTAAATGTTTGTGAGAAGTTTCCTCAAGAGCTAAATAAGCGGTAGCGAAATGGCCATCGAGACGTGGTTTCACCTTTAATAATCAATACCGGTGATTTTTTTTAGTTTAATCGGGATAACTTTAAAAAAATAGCACAAAATTTTTAATAGAAATAATATATGTTTATTTAAAAAAAAAGTTCACAAAAAATAAAAATATATAGAAAATCTTAAAAATTTTAAATAACTTAAAACTTAAAATTTTGCTTGAATCAGTTTTGTTAAACTTAAAGAAATACGAATGGCAAAAATATCTAACCAAAATATAAAACTAAAGAGAAACTTAAAAAGAGGCAGGTGGGCAGAGAGCTTTCGCATATGAAATTAAACTTGAAGGGAACAAATCCGTATGCGTATTTTTAAAAATATAAAACTTTTTATAGCAGTCACAGTCTGGGAATTTCGAACACATGTGAACAA
The DNA here is from genome assembly GCA_916610165.2 of Gymnosoma rotundatum. NCBI lineage: Eukaryota > Metazoa > Arthropoda > Insecta > Diptera > Tachinidae > Gymnosoma > Gymnosoma rotundatum. The sequence goes on along the minus strand of OU744337.1, from coordinate 117,935,351 downwards.
ATACGATACCTATGGGACCCCCTAAAGTGTAATTTGTACTGAATCATTATGATCTTAAAATTGCACAAATGAAATAGTTAACATTTGTCAATTTAAGACTATCACTTATTTTTCTTGTTGTTGAAAATGTTTTTATTGTCAAATATTAGCAGAACTTTTATTGCACTTTTATTACCGATACTTTCAAAACTTAAGAAAAATTAAAAATGTTTGGCTTTTATACTTTGCCGTTCGTCATCACATTACTAAAAGGTATATTGCACATTTTGATTTTACAGTCTTGTATGGGACTTTTGAATTTTAGTCGCATTAAAAGTTAACAATATTTTCAACTGTTATTTCCTGCAAGTTTATTGCAACTATTGTTTTTCAGCAACAATAAAGTTAATGTGTTACTGTTTTATAATATTCGTAACTTTTCAGTATAAATAATTCTAGGTAAACTTTATTTGTATTTAGTATAGCATTTTATTTTAACTACAAAATTTCTGTGTGGTAAAATTTGAAATTTTAATGTGAACAATGGAGAAATGTGTTGCTTGTAGTTGAAATAGAAAAATAAAAAATTATACCCAGTATATGTAAGTTAATGTTAAATATTATAATTAGTTTAGATAAATTTAATTTATGCATGTAACACTTTATAAAATATAAAGAACTTTTAATTACGTATATAGAACAAATATATATTTCATTTCCATTTATTTTAAAACTAAATTACAGGACAAACTTTATTGTAAATGCATGTAAACGTGTTAGTATAAGCATATTATATGTTGACGCTAGGTTTCACGAAAACTGGGCTTAAATAATATGTTTGTAAGTAAACACACATTGCTGAAAATAAAATAAATTTAGGAAAATAACTTTGGGCACATATTATCTTTCTAATGGTTAATCTTTAGAGCATCAAAGCTGACAACGTTGTATATAATTTCATTTTTTTCTTTCGAGTAATCTATGAATACAGAAAAATGTCTTAGAAATTTTTTTAATCTTATTTTCCAAAATAAAGTTTGCTTTAAACTTTGAAAAATAATTTACTTTTATCAACATGAAAATTTGATTCCTTTTATTATAATTATTTCTTGATATTCTCATAAAATATTTATTTATTTTTTAATTTATTTTTTTTTTATTATTTTTTTTTCATTAAGTCTTTCAAATAAATAAGAATAGTTTCCATTTAGTTTATGTAGAAAAATGGAAGAAAAATAAAAAGAGTAACTGAATGTTTGCTGTATTTTTGTATAAAACATTTTTGAGTTTTTATTGTCTTTTTGTTGTGTTGATTCAATGAAGTTCTCATTTAATCAATTTGGCTTTTGATATAAGACTCTTAGGTTTTCTATACCAAATTTGGATAGAATCCACTGAAAAGCTATATGAGCAGTAACAAAATGGCCACATGGATATGCCTTTCCCGTAGTTATACATTTCATTTTTTAGTTTTAAAAGAAATCAAGCACACTTAAATTAATTTATTGCTTTCTTATATTTTTTATTTTTTAACCTTAGTTTTTTTATATAGACTGAACTAAATTTCATAGATAATAGTTATGAAAATAATTTTTAAACCTTAACGATAGAACTAATTGAATCGACTTAAATTTTTTTTAAATACATGATTTATCCAATTCACAATTTATTCGAATTACCAGATATTTCTTTTTAATATTGTTGATAAAAATCTGTTAGTTTTTCTAAAGAAGGAAAAAAAAATTAGTTGAGCTAAAATAAAGTTAAAGTACATAACTTTCCGTTGATTTGACTTCATTTTTGTTTATTTTACTAAATTTTATTAAGTTAATTAAAAGCAACTTCGAAGCAAATAAAGCGCTATATATTTATTTAAGTAAAACTTAAAGTTACTTTTTAAAACTTAATAAATGGGCTTTATTTAAAATAAAATATTGTTAGAGACATTTCGTTTAATTTGCGTTTTTAATGCTGGAAATATTAACAACAATATTCAATAGACTTATTGATGTTGAAGAGTATTGAAATGTGCTAAATTTCCTATAGCTGTTCTTTCTATTATGGACAAAATATTTGAGCAATTAATTTATGAACACATAGCAGACTACTTTAGTTTAAATAATTAATTTAATATGGATTTAAAAAAGGTTGCGGATCTACTAAAACTATAGTTAACGTTATAAATCCGATTTGTTACGGTCTTGATGAAGGTCATAAAGGAGTTGCTTTTGGCTTAGTGGACCATATCGTACTTAAAAAAAATTAAAATATTACGGCTCTTCTGAGAAATCTATCAAATTTTTTTAAGACTATATAAACAATAGGACGCAGTTTGTATAAATCGTGGACTTAAAAAGTTGTGACATAGATGTGGCTTGCGGTGATCCTCAAGGCAGTGTATTTGTTCCTTTGTTATTTAAAATTTTTATTGATGACGTTAAGAACTTAACACCTAATGGAAAGCTTTTTATGTTTTTATATAATTATAAAATGAAGAGGTACTTAAAACTTAAATTGAATATGATGCTTCAATATTGTCTGAGTTTATGAGAACTAAAAAACTGACGCTGAATGCTAAGAATATCAATTTTATATGCTTTAGACTTTATATAACAAGATGTAATCAGCCAATAAGTGTCTTCATTGATAGTGTGATAATTCAAAAATCAAAAAGCGTTAAATATCTGGAAATTCTTTTAAATAATAATGTGTCCTTGGACTATCACATTGGCAACTTATAAACTAATGTATCATCTGGAACTGGTATTCTCTACAAGTTTAAAACAAACTGCATTATCGAATAAGATATTGATTTACCAAACACTTATTCATATGCACGTCACATACCTCTCGCATACCTCCCATTAATCTATAGTTATAAATTGAATGCATCGATGTGTTCTTTGCAGTCAGTACATATCAAGGCATTAAAAAAAGTCTTCAATCTCCCTCTATGTTGTAGTACGATTGTTTTATCCAAAAGCTTGGCTGATATCATTTTACCATTAAAAGGCCTCTATAAACAACAGCTATTACTATATGTTTTCAAAAAATTAAATGGTATTGGTACCAGCACTATACAATTTTCAAGTAGTATTACTAACACGCAAAGAATAACAAGACAGTCGATGAATTTAAGAGTCGTAAGATGCCGACTTGAGATCAAAACAGCGTATTCTCTTTGCTGGTCCATGAGTAGAACCTGATCATCTCAAAGCTATCTCAATGCTATCTATTTACAAAAGAAACTTAAAAGATTTTTTGTTATAAAACGTTGAACTACTACTTGCAAATTAATTACAACTGCTGCATTACAATCACTGAATTTAATGTAATGTCTAATCATACAAATAATTTAATAGTATATAGGTTTTTATTTTTTTAAGAAACATTTATAATGCATATGTATGTACCTTTTAAGTAATAAATTTCCACGTTTTGCCTCTATAAAGTCGAATTGGCGCAGAGGCTTGATATAATTATTGAAATATGTAAAACACATAAAACAAAAAAAAAAACTTTTAATCTGTTTTTTCAGGTTTTTCTTTCTCAATATTTACATGTTTTGTAACTTAAACCGTTCGAAGATAGTAGTCTTTCAAATAACCTCATAATCACATAATCAACACACATAATTTACACAAACACAATCAAACATTTTTGATTGTGAATAGAAAATAAGATACTGCATTTACAGGCATTAATTTAACAGTACACATACGCGTAAGTGTATTTATGGTTTTGTTTTACTAGTATCTAACGTCTTTGTGTATAACAAAATATACAACAAAATTAAAATTAACAAAACAAAACCAACAATGTTTATTGTTTTATTGAATATAGTGCTGCCAAATCAAACATTTACTCAAAGTTGTAATAAAATAAGTCTTAATCTTAACGTTAAATTTACAGAGTAATTTTGAATTTGTGTTTAAATAATTTTCTAATAAACTGTGACTAGCCTGCATTTTAAATACAGATTTCTAATAAATACACAATTGAAAGCACTGGTTATTATTATTATGTCCTTGTATGGTTGTTATTATATCTTTGTATAGGTGTTTAATCGACATATACATATATGCTTTATTTGTTTCTTCTCTGATTCTATTTGTGATTTTGTTAGTATATGTGTGTGTTTGTATGAAAGTGTTTGTTAGTCATTCATTTATGTTTTTAATACATTTACCATCAACATTATGTTATTACTGCAAAATTTTGCTTTCATTTACCATAATGACATTATATAGCTATTGAATTGTTGTTCGTATTATATTTGGGTTGGTGTGGTTTTGTTTACCATTGATGTCTAAAAATACCTTTTTTTATGCAGTAATACCAATACGTATTGTTGAGTATAATAATTTTAATTTTAAATCATGATAATTTTGGAGTTTATTTTTAAAGTTATATTCAAATTATTCATTATATATTTTTAGTGCACAGAGAAAAGAAATTCGTTATGACAACCGAATTTGTTGCCAATCGAATTTTGTCGGTTGTGTGTATTATCTTGAATTCGGTTGTAATAACTGAATGAATATAGCACTCACAACTATTTAAAAAATTATTCTATAAAGTATTATTGTGAATTAAATAAAACAATAAAATATTTTAATATTTATTTTTATTTTAAAAGTAAATTATAAGAATAAGATTACACATTACATTTCATGTCTCGAACCACCGATTTCAGCCTACTCCTTCCTTTACATCATGATTCTTCTTTTCCACATAGTTTCTTTAAATTTCTATCCTATACCGCAAGTCTTGCTGTAGTAAAGTGTATTAAACATTTAAGAGTTTTTTTATTTAAAAATGCATTTGTGAGATTGTTTTTAGACCTACCTTTCAACATTATTGAAGAACTTTTTACCACTAACAATATATCTTGTATTTTTATACTAAAATATTGATTATTTTTTGTGTAATTTGTAAAAATTCATTTTTTATACGTCAAATATTTTTCGATTTAGAAGACACAATCGATTTTTATGATTCTAACTACCAAAATTTGGTTTTCAGTAATAATATGCTGAATAAATTTAGTTGCATTTTCTATTTAATAGAATAGATTTTAGTAAACATACAAATCGGTCAGGTTAACTTTTTCAAATGGTGTTACAATCAACATTTGGAGGCAAATATCATTTGTTAGCTTTTAATATAAAAAATTAATCAAAATTATTAATTATTAATATTAAAAATCAAATTATTATAGTAGTAATTAAATTGTGAATATACCAATCGAATTTATACCTGTCTATTTTCTGTGTGTGTAAATTTTTGAAACAAGTACGAAAATTTATTAGTTTATTTAATCTACAATACAGTACTGTTATTTAAATTTGTTTAACATTATAAATGTCAAAGTGTTTGCTGCCTTCATATTCCAACTAATCAATTTCGTTATTTTTTTACGACAAATGCATCATCCAAAAAAAAGCTCATTGGAAGATTGCAACTGAATTCTATTAATAATAAAAAAAAAAATAAGTAAGAGTGCTATATTTGGCTTTGCAAAATCTTATACAGTAAAAACTCTACTTGCGGACACCTACCGCTAGCGGACACGTCTACTGAGTGGACAATTTCTTCAGTCCCTTCGATGTCCGTGTATGCATTCAAATTTGTTTCATTACTTATTAATACCTAATAGAATATTTAATAGCATCAAATGCCTACCATTTCTAATCAACTCTCTCGTAGACGAACACCTCTTCACAACGGACAAATCTGCTCTGAAGGTCGGTGTCCGCCCACGGGAGCTTTTACTGTATACCCTTCGCCGTTAATAATAATCTGGTTAAGTGAAGTAACTCCAATCAAAAGACACTTATTATTAGGGTGACAGAGAATTAAAAAAAAATAAGTACTATATATAATTTTACATAAAAATGTCATCGGCTCTTAATGGGTTAAGTATTAAAAAAAAGATCTCTTTAAAGGCTTTTAAATGATACCCATATTGATATTTAAGAAATATGGTGCACAATGGTACTTTTCTATGAAAAGTTCGGAGGCCAATAACTCATAAGATATGAATTCTCTATCGCATTATATTTTTCTTTTTGTCATCAGAGTTACTTCATTGTTCCAAATGATATGGACATATTAGAGGCAGGCATGGTATTTTACCCACTGCCTCAAAAGATGTGGACCGATCTTGCTAATTATTAATAGCAAAATTTCCGAAACTATGTCTAATCGATTGGCGTATCCAAGATTCCTCTAGTTCATTCAGAGCCTTGGGAAAGTTGATTTCTACACTAACATAGATGGGCAGTCGGAAATCGCTGTATTGATTTCGCAATGCATAAGAACTCAGAATATAAATTTAGATATGCCCTTTTCCTTTTTTTATGGTGAAGGGTATAAAAAATAAATTAAATGTATTCTATTAACCAATTAACACAGAAAGTATGGACAGGAACCAACTGTTATAAAATGCTTCTAGTTTACGTCTTCAACAAATATGTCTACATTATTAGGTATCCTTGTTGGAATTAATATACTCAAGCATACAATATTCGCTTGTTTATTTCATACATATATCTGGCAAAAAGCTTAAAAAATACAGAGGAGAAGTTAAAAAAATTCTTACATTCTATTTTTTCTAAATAGTTGCATAAATTAAAAAAAAAATACAATTGATAACCACCTTAAAGACAGATTCGCAGATTGCTGACGAAGATTGTAGCAAAGAAGAATGTGTATTTTATTTTACCACTATCTAAATTAAACTATTATTTTTCAATTTATCACAATTTACAAAAGGTATTTTAAATAAAAACAATATGAAATATTTTACATATTTACTTCTTTATAGTTATCTACTCACGTTAATTTACAAGAAATTTATGATTGGTACTCGGCATAAATTTTCCTGCAACATAGGAAAGATAAGCAAAACTGAATTTGGCTTTCTAATACATTGAAACTTTGCTGAAAGTTTAAATAATAATAATAAAGCCATTCCTGTTATCCTTCATTTTGTATGCTAAATAATCATAAAAACTTTATCTTCTTCTACTTATTGTCAACCAGTCAGTTGTCAATATATTTTGATGGTTATAAAAATCCGTATAAGCAGGGGTGCCAGATGAATTTGATAAGAAATCGTCTTTGTCGGCAATATAATTTAATAAAATTGACAAAAATTCAGGAAATTAAAAGTAGCGATTACAAATACAATGAAAAATATATTAATTGACAAAACAAAGCAATTAATTAAGTATTTAATAATATTTACAGCATATTAAGAACTCAAATTAAAAAACTAGCCATTTTACAACAAAATTGATTCGGTTATTAATCGCAAATAGAGAAAATTTTTTATTTATTTATTTACAAATTTATTATAATTAAAATTACAATAAATCAAAAGCTAAAAGCACTAGCAACACTGGCTATCGGCTTATTATTTCCTGAATAGATATATGCACACGTATTCATCTGTTAATATATGTACTTATTCATGTATTCATCTGTAAGTATAAACTGCGTTTAGAAAGCTAATACTGGCGATTTTAAATTTATATTTTGCTATGCAAAGAGGTATTTCAAGGAATTCAAAGACTTTGTGAATATTATTATTAGTTGGTGTTTTTAGCAAATCAGGAAATAATCCAGTATTTCAATTTAATTTTGGTCATAAGAGTCACTGTAAGGAGTTTTATAAAACATCCCATTAGATTAACTTTTTTGGAACCTCTATCATTGGTTTCACCAGCCGTATTTTTTTTACGATTCTTGCAATAAAATCTTTTGTTGAAATAAAATTCTGCTGCGACATTCGTTGTACAAATAAATATGTCTTTCACTACACTGTTTAATCAATTTATAATAATGGTCAGGGTTGCAATAATAATTATACTTATTTCGTTTTCATTTCTATTTGTTCACAATAACAATACTTTGTTAGAAAGACGTAACTAGATAACCAAAATTTGTAATCTTTAATTTCAATATTATTTGAGATTTTTATTAACTTACAAAGTCAATTTTTGAATGTTCCTAGCTTAAAGTATTTTATAAGTGGTTTATTTTTGATCATTTCATGAAAATATCATTAAAATTAAATCAATTCGCTGTGAAGGAATGGTTTACCTCATTTTTTTATTTTGATTTACATCAATTTCATAAAAAATTTTCAGGGAACAACGAACTTATAAACGATATTTTTTCAATTTAATAAGTATTTTAGTGATGCCCAAAAGTAAAACAAAGTCTGTGTTTTAAAAGTTTATCGAAAAAAATCTGCATTTTTGGAGCAAAAATAATATTAATGCAAAAAATCGGCAAATATAACGAGCCACCGTATAAGTGATATTTATTCTCAAAATAAATAATATTAAGCATACGACATCTTTTAGAAGTGACTTTAAAAAATTTGTATTATTCCTATAAACAGTTTGTTTTGTTTTTATACCCTTCACCGCAAAAAGTGGAAAAAGGGTATATCTAAGTTTGTCATTCCGTGTGTACTTTCTTCAATATCCATTTCCGACCCCATAAAGTATATATATTTCAGGTTCTTATTAAAGGGCTGCACAAGCATAAGAAAAATGTCTCATGAGTAATCACGTAAATTTCAAGTAGTGTGTGTATAGAACACTTTCATTTTCAAACACAAACTTCCAAACACAAATGTTTTGCTTTGCCACCAAAATAGAGTATTAGAGAACAAAAGTGTTTTAGAACAACATTGAAACAAAACAAAACAGAACTAGAAAAAAAAAATAATATAGTATATCAAAACTGAAGTAGAACATTCAAAACATGCTTGAAGTTTTTGATAGCAAAATTCGGCTAAAGAGAAATTTTAATTAAATTACAGTATCGTCAACTTTAAAATTTGATAACGCATAATTAGGGAAAAAACCATTATAATTTCTTTTTTTTTTTAATCTTAATTGAATTATTTTTTCCAAAAAATTTTAATATTTTTATATTAAATATATAACAGTAAAATTGTCTTTTACATTTCAGGGTTTTAAGAAAAACGAATAGTAATAAAACTTAACAAAAATAAAAAAAAAAACAAATTTGCCTGTATTCGATCAGAATAAATAATATTGTTTTTCATAAGTTCTATACAAAAATTTTTAAAAAGAGTTCAGCAATTAATAGGTAGTAAGGATTTAAAATTAATAACACGTGGTTCAGTATTTTTTTTAATTTATTTATTTTATCAGAAGTTCCATTTTTTCATATTAAAAATATAACAATAAAACAGCCTATAATGAAAAAACATCCCAGCAAAAAATTAGACACTACCATAAAAAGTACTTGCCATATAATGACTTACTTTTGTGATTGCCATATTTTGTTACTCGCTTACAAAACACATTACTTTAGTTCCCAAAAAAGGAAGTAGTGATAGAACTAGTTCCTTAAAATACGTACTAATCGTTCTCATTAATTCCCTCAATAATAAATGTAATCGATTCTCAGTAATTGATTATAAAAGTCTCACGCCTTGTTAAAATCATTAAGTTGGCAATCAAGTTGGTAAGTACTTCCGCCAAAAATGCTTAATTCCAAACTCGATTACCTTTTCAAAAATTTTTTGCTGGGATATTAGTATGTTTGCATATCATTTCTGTAGGTATATAAAAATATTTTCTTTCAATAGCCTTAAATCCCATCATTTAACAACACGTCTTTATTTCAAAAAATACAAAAATGTATATGTTCTAGTGCACTTGATGTTTCTACTATGATTTACCACAAGCACTAACAAAGCTGTAAAAACAAACTTTTCGAATGGTGCTAGTTTTGTGTTAGTGAGAGCCATGTTTTGTTATGCTTGTTTTGATATTTATATTTACAATGAAATTCTGTGTTTGGAAGTAGTGTACGCTAGAACATAGAACTTTTAAAACATTTTGTGCAGCTCTTTAGTTCTTATGCATACCAAAGCCGATTGAGCGATGTCCGTTTGTCAAATCAAGTTTGCCGCGACACAAAGAAAAAAAATAAATATGTCAATCGCTCAGATATGGTGTCGATAGAGGTGCTATTGGAAATCAGCATGATCGGTCGATGTCCTTCGAGGCAGCAGGCTACCCACAATTTTTTCATGTCATTTGAAACAGTAAAGTAACTCTAATCAAAAAAATAAATATTTGAGGCGATAAAAAATTAAAAATAAAAAACATCAAGTGAAAAAATTGGCCCACAGTTTCCGAGTTACGAGGCCCTGAAAATATAAAATTTTTTGAAAAATGAATATTGGTATACTTTTAAATATCTTGAAGAGATCTTTAAGGAAATACTTATTTTTTAATGTTTAACCCATTAGAAGCCGATGAGATTTTTATGTAAAATTATATATATGCAGTACCAAAATATTTTATTTTTTAATTCTGTGTGACCCTTATATTTGCTTTTTTGATTGGAGTTACTTCACTGAGCTATATTTACATAGATGGTGAAGGATATATAAGATTCGGCATAGCCGAATATAGCACTCTTACTTGTTTAGTATCACTATTGATTTTATTTTGTATATTTCTGTTACTCAAACACCCCTTTCAACGTGTATTTCTTAACTTATGGTTGTGTGTACATGTATAAATATAACATGATATATATATGATATATTATAAAGATAATCCTACGTTTACACACACAAATCATATATATTTATTTTTTCTTAAGAATCTTATATAAAATTAAGCACTACAAAAACCATGCCTTCTTATCAAATGTCTTTAATGATATAGTATTTTTGCTTGTCTGTAAGATTTTTTGAGAAATATTTTCATAACTTTTTTTGTGATAAAAGAACCCTTTTCTAAATGTTTACCTTAAATGTATATCCTAGCTTTTAGCATGCTCATAGTATAACAGTGAATAATTGTTACAATATTTGAAAATAAAATTTAGCTTCTAAAAAATTAAAAAACTGCTTTAATGTTATGTTATATTTTATATAATATTGGTTACAAAGCGAATCAATTATAAGGTGCTAGCGATGGTAAATTATATTTTTGTGTTTTTCACAATTTAAAGTTATAATCACGTTAAAATAGTTAAAAAGAATAATAGAAAGGGACATGATAAAAAAGATATTCGCATAAAAATTAGTCACATATATTAACGAACTTTATTCTTGCTTATATTGATAATTTATTTCCAGTTATTTTTCTAAAAATTTAAAACCTGTCTATCGCTCATGTCACAGAACTCAACCCGGATCGAAAGTGATTGCAATTACACAAACTAATTCTTCAGAAAACGAAAAATTTCTTTAGAGTTGAAAAACTACTCACATCCAAAGTGGAACCATTTTCTTTAAAATAGTTTTTAAAGTTTTTAAATTTAATTTAATTTTTTTAGGTTATTTAATTAGGCCTGTTTGTTACTTTGGTGCAACAAAGATTGCCATATTAAAAGTAAAAAGTGAAGAGTCAGCATTTTTTATGAATATACAAAATCTATCGAAATCTAACGAAGGTAAAACATAATTGATCGTGAGGGGTTATGCGGAATTAGAAACATTTCGATCGGAGGCTTTAACATATATGTATAACTACAGCTTATAATTTAAGCACTAGTATTTAAAAGAAGAATTCATTTAAGAAGTGGTATGGCTGCTATTTTTATTGTAAATCAACGATTTTGGCACAACGGTTGCAATGACAATAACAGATGTATGTGGATTAGGTACAACTAATCCTTAGAAATAAATTATCGTATACAGTGGAGGAAGAAAAATATAATTACTGTTGGTTATTGTTGTTTTTGCTTAAACTTTGATTGTTTCTTTCCTTTATTGTTCGGAAAAATTTTTTTAATCAATTCAGGTTCTCTCCACAAGCTATAAGGCTAATTCAGTCTTATCTTGAAGGCAGAAGTCAATCTGTCGTTAACAATGATGAAATCTCTCGTTCAATGCCTGTAACTAGAGGAGTACCTCAAGGCTCCATCCTTAGACCTTTATTGTACTCACTGTGCGCAAATGATCTCCCACAACAACTTAGCTTTTCAAATATACAAATCTATGCCGATGATATCCAGTTATATCTCAGTAGTATCAAAGACTAAATCTTTTCTAAGGTAACAAAGTAAACACCGATTTAGAAAATATTTTTATCTGGGCTTCCGCCAATGGCTTGAAAATTAACCCTAAAAAGGCTTGTTTTCTTTTATTTGTAAAAAATGTATTAGACCAGAAAATGATATTAATATTTCTATTGGTGGTACGAAAATTGAGCAAGTAAACACAGCCAGAAACCTAGATGTGACATTTAACAGGACCCTAACCTGGACAGACCACATAATTCAGGCCTCTGGTAGGGTATACAGTAAGCTACGAAGTTTGTGGCCCACACAACATTTTACAGCTCTTAGTATAAGAACTCTTTTAGCTAAAACATATCTACTTCCAACATTATCATATGGGTCCGAAATTTTTTCAGGCTGCTCTTCCCGCGATATGAATAAACTAAATACAACTTATAATAATATCGTCCGTTATGTTTACAGTTTAAAAAAGCGTGACAGACTATCACCATTTTCAAGTCATTTTATGCAATTATCCCTTAACAACCTTTCAAAATTGAAACGCTTGATTTTCCTCCACAAACTCATTGTAACAAAGGAGCCAGAATACCTATATGATCGCTTGAAATTTGCTAGATCCCAAAGAGGCAGATACATTATACAGATGCGCCATCGGAACCATGCATCCGAATGCCAATTTTTCTTCTTGAGCATACGTCTCTGGAATCAACTTCCTAATTATATTCAACGCACCGACAACGCAATAAAATTTAGAAAATTACTTAACGATTATTTTAATTTAATTTAATTTAGTTTAATTTTTCTAAGCAACATTATCAAGATTTATCTCTGTCTTAATTAAATTTGACTAATCTGATTTTAACTTAAATTTATAAGATATATGTCTTGTTGTATTAGAAAATCAATAATGATAAATAAATAAATAAAAAAAATTTATGAAATTTTACTTTATTTTCGGCTTTTTGGTTCTTTTTAATTAATTTTCTAAACATTTTTAGAAAGGAAAATTATTTACAAATGTATGCGGACGTTTCCCAAAGAAAACAAGAAAAATTAGACGCTAGCAGAAAGAACCAAAAAGCCGAAAATAAAGTAAAATTTCATTAATTTATAAAATCGATGGTTCGAATCCTGGCCAGGGTGAAAATTAAAAATTAAAACAAACGCTAGGCACCGCGTATTTACATTCATACTTAACTCATAAAAGTCAATATGATACTGAAACAGTGTCTATAATGTTGTGAGCAAACAAGTATGAATAATTAAAAATAAAAAGTTGCATTTGTGACTATCAAATTGCTAGTACAAAAAAGCAACAACAAATGTACAAGACGAGTTACAAAGAGAACGACAAAGAAAAGCTTTAAGTTTTGTGTAAACTTCGGCTCACCAAATTAACATTAAATAGATGATGTTTAAGGTAGATAGATGCAAAGAATGCTGATGAAGGATGTGGCGGTCCAGAAAATGCTGCATTTCATTCTGCTAGCGTCTAATTTTTCTTGTTTTCTTTGGGAAACGTCCGCATACATTTGTAAATAATTTTTCTTTCTAAAAATGTTTAGAAAATTAATTAAAAAGAACCAAAAAGCCGAAAATAAAGTAAAATTTCATTAATTTATAAAATCGATGGTTCGAATCCTGGTCAGGGTGAAAATTAAAAATTAAAAAAAATTTAGTTTATTTAAAATGTTTGTCAAAAGTTTTCTGAAGAGCTAAGGAAGCGGTAACGAAATGGGCATCGATATATAGTTATTGCCCTGTCTTTAATTTGTACTTCTTATTCTATTATACCAAACAAAGTAGTGGATATTCTATCTAATTTTCAAGTTTTTATATATAACGGTTCAAATTAAATTAATCTTGGAAACACCCTTTAAATTATAAATTAAAATTGAAATAAAAAAAATCAAACTCGATCTAGAAATGAATGAGTTATATAGGCACAAATATAAAAAAACGACATTCAGTCGAATTGATAACCTTCTACTTTTTTGGAAGTCGGTTAAGAAGGGAAATAAAACAAAAATAAAAATGTTTGCAAGTACACTTGCTGAAAAAATAAGCAAAAAAGCAATAAAACATGATGGTGACAATGCGCAAAAATACTGATATAACTTTAAAGATACATGCCTGATAAAAATAAATCTGTAGTTTTTTTTTTTCATTTTAGTAAAAAATAAAATTTTCTAAATACAAATTTAATATATTATTAATATTCAAATTTCTACATCTTATCAAAAAATAAACATATTTTCCTGTACATATTTGTTACCTGTACGAGTATGTATATTCTGCTCGTAAAAAATATATACAAACATATAACTTTGGGTAATTTTCACTAACGACCCTTAAACTTGCAATATGTAGAAACTTGTTTTTTTAGTGCTTTCTCTGATTCAGCACTTTATTTAAGGTAATACGAATTTAACACAAGCAACTTGATTTAACATAGTTTCCATATAACAAACATCATAAATCATATGGCACGCAAACGGTTTACTTTTCATTTTATTATATTAAACATAAGAGTGCTTGTTTGTGAAGCCGCAAATAATTAATGAAAATTTATTACAACATTTATGATTAGAAATATTAAAAAATATCAAGATATTTTTAATGCTTAAAAAAATAGGTACGTGATTAAGTGTTGAGTTTTTTTAATGCAATGGCCGGCTTTAACAACAATTCCAACATAATTAAATTTAAATTTAAATTAAATTCTGTACAGAAATAAATACTATAATAAAACAACATGAAGGAATTGAAAATGTCTCTTTTACTCTACTAAATATTTGTATAAATAGCAAATTTTACTTAGTTTAATAATGATTATTTCACCCTTTTTTTTATTAAATTATTTTCTATTTTATTAAGCTTTGGGTCCTTATATTTTTTTATTTATATTATATTTCGATATTTCGGTACTTTTTGCGTACCTTCTTCAGGAAACAATATCAATATTAATTTTGTTTGTTTGAAGAAGGTACGCAGAAAGTACCGAAATATCGAAATATTATATAAATAAAAAAATATAAGAACCCAAAGCTTAATAAAATAGAAAATAATTTAGCAAATTTTACGATTGAGAGATACAAAGAATGGCGACAAAGGTTGTAGCGAGTCAGAAAGTGCATTTTATTCTGCTGGAGACTTAATTTTACTCTTATCTTTACAATTCAATTTATCAGAATTAATACCAAACTTAAGCTGAACAAAACAAAAGGCAAACTTATTTTTATTAATATGAATAAAAGTATGTTGCAGCATATTATTGATATGTTTTTCACTTTGCAAACAAAATTTTGTATTAAATTTTTATACTTTTATGTATGCCAGAGTTTTACGCAAAGTATCTTATTAAATAAATTAATGTTTAAGAGGTTTATTCAGCCATCTAAGCAATAATATATGACTTTGGCAAACTTCCTAATGTCACTTAGTGTGCTGTCTTTATTTCCTTCTATTTCCATCAATATTTTGGCGACGATTACTGATTTCATTTCACGCTAAGCAATCTGATCTTCTTCTAGTTATACACGTTCTATTAATAATTGATCTTGTATTTATTCACACCTACTCAACAGACTATTTTTCTTGAGATTTGTACTCATCAACTTCTGGGTAACAGAGTCAGCGGTCACAGATTTACCGACGCAGCCCCCGTAGGGCTTAGAATTAATTAAGTTCTATTTATCTTACTCAAATACACAAGTTAATATTTTTAATAAAATTTTTTTCGTAATTTATTTTTAAATTATGTGTTAATTTTTAACAACAATAAAGAAAATTTAGTTAGCAAATTAGGAAAATCTAAAGCAGTTCTTGGATTATTACGTCCTTCATCAGAATTCTTAAGGCGGCATATTCAATGGCATTGTTACGAACATAAGATCTGGCAACCCTTGTTTGGTGTGTGTATAGAATAATACCACAATTAGCTAACAAAAGCAGAGCAACCTCAATTGTTGCGTTATTGCTTTTCAACCATTGCCTCAATATTGGTTATTTTCCTAGAAAATGGAAAGAGGCAGTAGTAGTTCCCATTCCAAAGTCCGGCTTGGACCCAAGGGAAGCTAGCAGTTATAAACCTATCTCTCTCCTATCCTCGTTTGGAAAACTGATGGAATGGTTTTTGTTATCTCAAATACGAAATGAAATTACAGATGGTGGTGTACTTAATGACTGTCAGTTTGGCTTTAAGGGAGGCCATTCAACATCACATGCCCTAATGGTCTTCACAGACTTTGTGACCAGGGGCTTGAACAAAAGGTATCCAACTCTTGCAGTAAGTCTTGATTTCTCAAAGGCTTTTGACACCGCCTGGCAAGAGGGGATTGTTTTCAAAATGATGGGCATAGGCTTTGAACGCTCTACATGTAGGATGGTAGCGGATTTTCTTAAGGACCGTTCTTTTAAAGTAAAAGTAGGATGTGAATTATCAGACATTAGAGCAGTGGTGGCAGGTGTTCCTCAAGGCTCCTTATTGGGGCAGGTTTTGTACAATATTTTTGTTTCTGATATTCCGCAGCCACCTGCGGGAGATCTTTTGCTCATGTATGCTGATGATGTATTGATTGCTGCTAGTGGTCCTAGGGCTAAAAATTTGAATACCAGGGTCAATAATTACCTGAATATCCTTCATGAATACTTCATGAAATGGGGCCTGAAATTAAATATTCAAAAAACCGATGGGGTAATGATAAAGGGTAGGCGTGGTAGTCTCTACCCAAATGCAAGAAGTTTTGTGCCAAGCTTAAGCATTGCTGGCGAACGTATCAGCACCTCTGATAGGATAAAGTATTTAGGGGTAGTATTTCACGAGACTTGAATTCTATAGACATCTAGATTTCATAATAGAACGAGCTAAAAAGGTTTATTTTTTGTACCATAGGATTTTACGCCGCAGAGGTGGTCTAAGTACCAATGTCAGGCTTCTTATTTACCGTCAGATAATAAGACCTATTATATCTTATGCCTTTCCAGTCTGGTTTGGAATATCTCCCCACCAAATGGAAAGGCTAAAGATATGGGAGAGACGTGTTCTCTGCTCCTGCCTACGGCTACACCCCAGGGTGGGCCCTGATGGCATTTTTCGGAAACCGTCCTGTAGAAAAATCTATAGTTGCATAAACTTTGAGAGGATTGATGTTTTTCTCATGAGATCTGCACTCAGGTTTCTTGACAAATCATCTTCTTTAAATAATAGCTTAGTAGGGGAATGCTTTCACCGGGCCCCTGATCTGGAGAATTTGCTTAGGGATAAGTACCATTCCCCAGTTAGCCTTTTGGCTTTGAATACTGGAGGTCTTCTCTTTGGGGATGCAGGCCTCTTATTTTATCATAGGAGGGTGAAAACCCTTGACATAACTGACTTGGTGTACAACACCGCACAGTAGATTTAGGACTTTGTGATAGATATTATATATCGCTTATTTTATTTGTTTTTAATATTAAGTGTTATTTAGTCTGTAGGGTAGTTTAAGTTGTATAATAATAATAAATGTAATAATTAATAAATGACTGTATACAGCATATCTGTAATGTAATTAATTAAGTACAAATTAGTCTTAGAAAAGTTGTAATACGTTAAGAAATATTTATAAGAAATGTAGTTTAAGAAACATATGTATAATGAATTTTTGAAATAATAAAGAAATGTAACAAATTGTTGCGTTATTGCGATGCGTGCTGTAAAACTGCAGATCGTGAGTTCGATCCCGCCTTCGAATATGCGTACAACGAAAAATAAAAATTGTTATAATGAAATTAAAAATTCAGTAGCAGCGGTACAAACCTCCCGAGAGGCAAAAGGCAACTATTGTGTGAAACCATGACAGAAAATTTAGTGGAAACGTGCAATTTAATAAAAAAGTGACAGATAACTTCAAGGATTCTGAAGTCCGTAGGATCAAGAAGTATAGCTAGATGAAGTCACAATGTAAGAATACAGAATTTCTAATGAGCCACAGTATTGTTATTGGTATTTGCTATTAAAAGAATCTGTACGTTTGTCTAAAAGGAAAAAACGTTACAGTATTATAATTTAAAGGTAGCTCGCAAATAGATGCATTTCACTAAAAATTCCCTGCAAATTATCGGCTTTCACTACCATAACTCTGGTCATCCGACTTTCGATTTTCGAGACTCATAATACAAAGTTGCGTGCGCTAACGACACGTGCTGAAATACAGCTAGGGCGCATGAAGTCTAAAGCACTCGGTCTCCATCTGTAGTTAAATGGCATTGCTAGCAAGACAACATTAGGGGAAAAGTCACTAGTTTTATCAATGAGGCGATTTTAGGATTTGAATAAAGTTTGATCGTCAAACTATTTTTCATTATTCGCATTAGAAAAATGAATGTCACATAAGTAATTTCGCTCCAGTAAATTTTTGACTGTATTTATATATTATTTTTAAAACTTAAAAGTGATTGAAAAATAAGAAAAAAAAAAGACAATTCATATAAAGTTTGAATATGTTTCGTATTAAGGATATATATATTTACGGGAAGGACCGTCAGAAAGCATAAAAATTGGTCATATTCTAAATTTGAAAGAAATACATCTGTAGTGCGATTCACTACTCTTTTTTTTACCAAGTATCGTTTCGTTAAATTGACTTAGCAACCAAATTGTAATTTGTTGACAGGGATGCCACTCGATTTAAAAGATGTCTATTATCGTTAACCCGAAGTTAGTGGAGCACTTAATATTTTCTGCAAACAACCAAAATGTCGACAAATATAACGATTGTCGTTTTGCTTAAAGTTAGTGAACCACACTACTGCTTTTGCAATATAGTTAATATTTGATACTTAAAGTTTTTGTTAAAATTTTCTACTAAAAAAAAACCTGACTATTCCATTGATTCATGAGGTGAAAATAATGTGTAAAAACTGCCGATCTACTTATTTTGTATAAATCTATAGTAATTATACTTGCTATAGATTATCTTTAAGTTAAATTTTCTGTCTAAACTTTATGAAAAAAAAAAACGACAAATTTTACTACATTTTACCAAACAGTTTCAATTGCAACTGCTACATGTATTCTCTACTTTGTAGATGTATTAATGAACAAAAACATTTAATGTCAAAACTACTACATGAGATTAGTTGCTTTAATAAAATGGATTTATTGAAAGTTTAGTATGTCATTCGTTCGAAAAGTTCAATCTTTAATACTTAAATGTACAAATTTGTTACGATTGCAACACAAAAAGAAACATTTTCAATTGTTTTTATTACTATTATTTGGCAAAATGCCAAATTTTGTGAAAATATATTGAAAGTATTAAAATAAAATTAATTTGCATGTAAAAGTTTACGACTTTGGATTAAGAAAAGGAGTGTTCGGCGTATATGCATAGATAAGACAAGACTAAAGGTTATTTTGGTAAGAAAATGGATTTAAACGCAAACTAGGTTTAATTAAAACAATGTTATAGAAAAGGTTTATATAAATTTGTTTTTATTGAATGTTTTATAAATTTTTGTGTGCCTTTTTTTGTATCTTGTGCTAATAAAAGAGTTCAAGTAAGGTCATTTACTTTTGAAATGAATGTTTTAGGGACGTTAAAAATTTCAGAAAATATTTAGTAAAAAAGACTAATTAAAATAAATTTTGTATTTGATAAGATCAACACACGGTATCATCATTTGAAAATTATTTCGAGCATATGACTACCGGGTCTGTTTTTGATGAAGCGCATTCTTGACTTCTATGCTTATGTCGCTAATAATATAAGCAATATTATCCTTCAAGCCGTCAATTTTTGCTAGTGATTGGACGTGGCCCCACCTGCAATCATTTATGAATTCTTTTCTTGAAATTATCGTAGCGTCAAAATTTAATTTTAAAATGCCGATAGTTATGGTCGCCGTGTGTCACGCAGCTCCAGGTTGTTGAAACTACATCCCGCCCGTAGCAATTTCATTTATATTTTCAAACAATTCTTGCAAAAATAAAAAAACAAAAACAACTAACTTCAAAACAGTTTTTATCTGTCTGTCTATAACGGTTTAAAAGCATTGGCTCATACATCAAATTACATTTACTATTAGCACACTCTTTTATATCCAAATTTTATTGTTGCCTTTATAGCGGAGGTGTGGCCATAAAAATCTAATTAAGTGAACTATTGTAGCCCTCATTAATTAATAATTTCTAATATTAATACTCGGTACTATAGCGGTCATAGCAATCGACGTTCTGTCCAATTTGCAAGGGTTTGTCTATAACAGTTTAAAAGATAGGCCAATATAAGTCAAATTAGGTTACATGTGGAGACGCCACTTTAATTCTTAGATTTATTTTTGTTTAACTTTTTACCTTTAGGGTTAATCATATATTTTAAAAACATGTATCTTGCATGGGGACAGCCTCTAAATTTTAAGATTATAAACTGTTTTCAAAATGGAATCAATGTAAAAGCATCACCTTTGAAATATAAAAAAAAATTAAAAACAGATCCAGAAAGTAATATGTTCCTGAGTTCGGTCTTAATTTTTAAGAAAAATAGTCCACTGATACACTTATCTCTGAACAATTCTTTGGTGACTGAATAAGTGAATTATGTTCAAGGAAAATTCAATTCTGTGACGTTGTTCAAGCGTACTTTATGAAGATTTGCTAGAGTGAGAGCCCATTTAATTGATCAGCCTTTTGTAAGTTCCATCGCACTTAAAAACAAATTTTTGAAAACAATTGAAAATTCATGACGAACTTCTTAAAGGAAATAAAACGAAATATCTGAAACATAAATCGAAATTTTTAAACTGCTGGGGCGATTATTCTTAGCTGTGGATCAGAGTTTTCAAATTTAAGGCTATTGATAAGAAAATATTTGCCTACCATTGCACTGTGGCCGGACTTGTATGGAGTCGGTGGCCAAATATATTTCCAGTAGATATATCAACGTGAAACTTTGATCACGGCTTTGTAAAGATGTGATAATTATTTTATGACAAAATGGGAGTGGTTAATACCTACATACCCACCCCCTACCATCCAATTCTGCCACATGTAAGCAAAAAATTGAGAAGAAATATTGTTCGCAATTTGTTTTTAATTCATAACAAGTTTTTTTTATAAGATTTTTGATTTTTGACAAAAGCTGACAATTACCCATTTAGAAAACTGTTTATAAAGCTTCTTAACAAATATTATTCTTAAAATATTTTGTTAAATTTTCTTCCGTTATAAGCCATTTTATTTCATTAAAATTTGCTGGCAAAATCGATAGATTCCTTTGTAGTGTAGCACAACGCAAATCATCAGCAGCAGACACATCAATTTTTGCTAGCTCTGCTAATTGTGTTCGCTTGGTTCTGCTGGAAAACTCTGCGCAAGTTACTTTAGGACGTCATCGATCTTTGTTTGACCCAGATGCTTGTGGGTTTGGTAAAATCGACTCTTTTTGGGCAAGCCAATCAGAATATTTTTCCAAAACTTTTAATTTTGCACGCCTTTATTTTTGCGAAAACTAGGAAATTTTTTGCAATTGTAATCAAGGCATTTTTCTAATTGGCTTACTTTAAATGTGTAGCCCTCACTTTTAATGTTGTTTTTCTCGACATCTTTTCTAGCTCTTTCAGCGTTTGAACCGCTTTCTAAGCACCAATTATTAAAAATTTATCTTCGCGGAAATTCGCATAGATAACATGTGCCTTGAATGAAACTTAAAAAGTAAAAAATATTAAAAACCCATGAAAAAGAAAAGAGCAAACACATTTCATTACATGCAAAATTCACAGTTGCACATCAGAAAGCTTTCGCAAAAACAATGATACCGTTTTGGGAGATAACACAAAGAGTAGCACTTGGAAGCAGCTGATATTAGAAGTTTAGAATCTTTAAATGTTTACTATTATTAAGAAAAGATCCCATGAGAAGGAGTCAGGGGGGAACACAACTAAAACCTTAGCTAAAATTGAACTATATAAACGAGTGAAAACTAACAATGGGACTGGGAAAATATAAATTTTATAAAAAATACACAACATGCTAATGACATTAAAATTATTTTAAAATAAAGTTAATACCTTTTACTTCAATATTTATTTTGATTTATTTCAACACAAAACTGTTTTAAATGATTTTAATTTCTTAAAAGTTGCACTTTATTTTCACCTGTAAAAACCAACTTCCAACATGCGCTCTCTTTTGAATCAATTCTTAAAGAGTACGGTTGGAATAAAACAAAAACAACTATAGATTTTTAAAGCTTGTTCTTATATGAGATAGTGGTGCCACTTTTGGTGACAAATTTTTTACTTTGACTTTTTTATTTTTGTCCTATGGCAGTAACCACTGTGCATTGTCCAGCTCTTTAGGTCACTCATTATAAAATACTATTTTTTTAGCTGCAACATTATCAGCAATCAACTGAAAAATATGCAGATGAATTTTACTTCATTACAACACACTGATTGTTGTTGGGTTCTTTTTGTCTGACATATTTAATTTAATCACATCTTTTCTAGCTCTTCTCGTAAAATTTTTTTATTTTTAAAAGTCTCATTGTTTTAACTTTCACAATTAATCAAATCGTTGAAGTGCTTTACTTACAAGTAAAATCATTTTCAATTTAAATCTTTGTTAATCTAAAACTGCTTAGATTCTATTCTGAAACATTACCAAAGTATAAATATATCACAGGAAAAAAAATTATAAATTCTTAACACAACTCAATGTAGAGAATATGTAATAAAATAATAATCGCTAAGATTAACGCAATCATTTATTTGAGAAAGTTGATGACAATATAACACCTCTTTTAACGTGCAAAGTTCTTGTTTTGTTTTTGCATTTTTTCATAACATCTTCACGTTTATATATTTCAGTAAAATAAAACAAGAGTAATACCGAAATGATGATAATTATGATAATAAATCAAAAGGGATTGTGTTTTGGCTGAAGAAATGAAAATGTAAATCTTCAAATACGCTTTGTAGTCTTACTTGGAGAGAAAACACTAAGGCTAATGACTACTATTAAAAACGTTCTTTGAAGTTGTTGCACAAGCCGTGCAGACACACACACACACACACAAATAAACACACAAGCACAGCATGAACTCCATAAACTGCCCTATAAGCCGAGAATATTTAAAATTCCAGTCATAATATTTGACAGGGATCAGGTGTATGATTGTAAGTATGTAAAGGAAAAAAAAAAACAAATATTAACTAAGCTTAACACAGTTAAAACGAAAAATATATAAAAGGAAATCAAGAAAGAAGTGAATGAAAACTTTTCACGAAAAATACCATGAAATAATGAAAAATCCCAGCAAATAATTAGACATTACCTTAAAAAGTACTTGCCATATAATGACTTACTTTTGTGGTTACCATATTTTCTTACTCGCTTCCAAAACACATTACATTAGTTTCCAAAAAAGGAAGTAGTAATGGAACTAGTTCTTTATGTTAAAAGAGACTACCGTACTAAATGTATTCATTATTTCCTACAGTAATTAATGTAATCGATTCTCAGTAATTGATTATAAAAGTCTCATGCCTTGTTAAAATCATTAAGTTGGCAATCTAGTTGGGAAGTACTTCTGCCAAAAATGCTTAATTCCACACTCGATTACCTTTTAAAAAATTTTTTGCTGGGATGTGGCAACAGCCAAAGGTTTGTACACTCATAGATAATCATGAAAAATTAAATGGTTGGAGTAGTGGTGCTGACGTGGTTGACAATTTCAATGAGTACTTAAAAAGGCTAAATCATTTATTTGGGGGATGATTTTTTATTTTCGTTTTATTACCTTAGACATTCAAAACGATTTTTGTCAAAAAAGAAATATACATAAGTATAAGTAATGACTTTTTGGTTACTTAGAAAAAGAACAATGGAAATTAAAATTGTTAAAACTATGGATGTAAAAATAAAACGTTATGAAATAAGAGTAATGTTGCTTAGAGCAGGATAATAATCTATCAAAACTACATGGGATTTCAGAAAATTTTTAAAAAACATTAGAAAAACTTTTTACCAAAGCTCTATTTTGTGATTACTTTTCTATTCGTGAGTATGAAATTAATTTATCAGATAAAAATTTTTAAGATAATATGGGTGTCTTAAATATCAAAATTGTAGTCTTTAATTCACTTCCGCAAATACGTACAATGTTAAATTTTATACAATTCTTGGAAAAAAACGCGGTTAGAATAAAATCCAAAAAAACAAATATTTTAAATAGACCAATTTAATGGAATATATTTTAATTGGATATAGTGATATCCAATCTATATATGTGATTGTAAGAACTCTGTCTATAATGGTTTAAAAGATAATAGTAATTACATCAAAATTCCTCTTCTATATTGAAAAAGTTTTCAATAAATACGGTTATATAACTTGAAAGCTTTTTGTTTAATTCCTTAGAAGTTTTTTGGTTAAAAACATGATCTAAAAAAAACATCTATAATGTTGTGAGCAAACAAGTATGAATAATAAAAAAAATAAAAATTTGCATTTCGTGGCTATCCAAAGGCTAGAACAAAATCAACAACAAATGTACAAGACGAGTTAGAAAGAGAACGACAAAGAAATGCTTTAAGTTGTGTGTGAACTTCGTCTCACAAAATTAACATTAAGATTAGTTGGTTAAAATAAGGTAGATAGATGCGAAGAATGCTGAATTTCATTCTACTTACGTCTAATTTATCTTGTTATCTTTGGCAAACGTCCGCATACATATCTAAATAATTTTTGTTTCTAAAAATGTTTAGAAATCAAATTAAAAATGAACCAATAATCTGAAAATTAGTCAATTTACACTAATTTTGAAACTTGACTTATGTGCCGTTTCTGTATTACAAGCGTTTAGCTTATCCGAAAAATGTGTGTAGGAATGACTCAAAAACTGAGTGGTTTTCATACAAATTTTTCAGACGAGTTGATCGTCAGCATTTGAATTAAATTAAATAAAATAATTAGTTAATTAGTCATTAATTTTAGTAAGATCATTGACCCCTGGGGCCTCTAGCTCTTATGAGTTTTTATGACCAATAGTGTCATTACTTCCAAAATAGGGCAGACTACCATAAATAGAGTAGCAAAGCTAGGTACATCCCAATGGAGCATTATCACCCCTTTCTTGGAACCTTGGCATATACACGGAACAGCAGTAGACTTAAAAAGGTTCACAATTGTGACAAATAAGGGTGACGTCGCGGTTGCAGTATCAGGACCGTAACATAACATTATCTACAGTCGACTCCAAGTCGGTTTAGTAGGTGAAGCACCGAAAGTGTACTTAACGCTAACGATCAGAAAACGGATCTTATTCTTATGGCTACCACTCCTAAATAGAGTGGAGTTAGGGCTATTTGAAAAGTCGATTTCTTCTTTATTGTTTCTGATCTCAAAATGTAATTACTTTAAGATATTGGAGTTGGTTTTTATATAAATCTTTTATATATAAAATTTAATTTATAAGTAATTGCAAATGAACGTTCTTAAGTATCTTATTCAAAATGTATCACATTTTTTTTACAATTTAGGCCACTGACTCAATAAATCCATGGATTTTATTCTTTCCATTTTAAGTGACGTTTAATTTTTGTCGTTAGTTCTGCTCATAAGGTAATGAATACTTAAGAAAGATAACAAACAAAAAATGTCATAGTTTTTGTCTTTCTTGTGCTTCTATTAGCTAGTATATTATTTTAATTGTCTTATTTAATGCAAATGACTTTTAATAGAATATAAAGCAGCAAGCGACTCGAATAAATTCAGTATCATGAATCGAATAATTTTACAAAATGAATTAAAAAACAGCAAGAGAAAAAATACTACTAAATTTTTAATGTCGCCTTATAAATACTAAATTTCATGAACATGTTTATTCGAATCTAAAATTTGGCAGCTAAATACCGTTAACTTTATGCAAAGTTTCAGTATATAAAATGTATAGTAAAGGCTCTACTGACCAGTAGTTTTATAATTTCCTTGAATTGCTTCTTGATAGATTGAAGTCTTGTTAATTTTACAACGCTTTCAATGGAAAAAGGAAGAAGTTCGTCTTTTTCCTACAGATAATTTTTTATTTTAACGTTTTTATCACCAGATACACGTTAAGAAAAAATATGGTTGAGGTAACCATAATCTAAGAGCAACATATTATAGTGTAATTATATTATATACAATATATATTATATATTATTACAAACAAAACATAGTATTGTTACATTTGCAACCATATTTTTGTCTAGGAAAACAATAACATTTAAAGTATAAACATAATTATGTTTAAATATAAACATTAAATGGTTAAAATTTTCCAGATATAAAAGACTTAATTTTTATTGTCTTATTCATTTACGGTTTGTCATAAAAACTATTTAGAAACATAAATTCACAAAAAAAATCAATTATTTGCTTATAACAACGCTTAGGTCGTAGGCTACAAGAATCAGTTTTATAAAATGTTGTTTAAAAGCTCAAATAAATGATTTCACAATTGTGCTTCAAACACAAAAATAACGATGTATATGCTTACAATACAAAAACCTATATTTATTTCAAATTTCTTTTAAATGTTTTGGTTCCCTTTTTATTTCTTTTCATATTTTGCATTTTTTTAATAATTATTTTGTACATAAATTTTTATTTTTTTCACTTTCTCTATCAATAAAAAACAATTTCAAATTTTTGCTACCAGAAAAATTACTAAAGTGTCAAGTACTAGAACAAAATATTTTTTAGCGCAAACATTATTCTGTTGCTTTAAATCATACTTTGATTAATATTGATATAATATGGTTAAATAATTTATATTATTTTTAAAAAGTTATAAAGCTTGGTTGTGGTTGAAATTTTTTTAAGCTAAAACCAACCATGTTGCATATTTTGTGCACAGTGACCATATAATCGATGAAATTTAACAGAAAATGTTTATCTTTGTTAAAGTTTTGGTGAAAACAACTATAATTGGTTCGCCGCAACTATACATTGTTACAAAGAACATAATATGGTTATTGTGGCCATATCACAGCCATGTTGTTTTTTCTGCGTGTAGGAAATTCGTTAATTTTAAAAGTGAGAAAATCACAAAACTAGCTAACAACAAATAGTGTTTGCCGAGATAGTAGAAGAAATAGATCAACTGTTCTTGGCTTCTAAAAACTCAAATAGATAGTCTTCGAAATGGACAGGATAACACAACTTTCTCTCTCATCTGACAAATAAAAATGCAAGCTGGATTTAATTATCAGTATCTCCACTCATTACATTGACGATCACACTTATTTATAGCATATATAACAGAAAGTCTTTAGCATTAGGCCATCAATTACCTGCAGACAGGAGGAAGGTAAGCTAAAGTGATACTAAAAATTTTTAAAAATGCGAATCTCATATTTCAATTTAGTTCTTGTCAGTTATTATTAAAGTTAAAAGAGAAACTATTTTTTTAGCTAAAAAACTATACTTAAAAGCGTCACTCAGGCATGTCACAGAACTCAACTGGGATTGAAAATGGTATCAACACCATAAATTATTTCTTTAAAATTTCCGGAGAATGAAACACCTTTTAAACTGCAAAGTGAAATTTATATTTTTTTTGTTAATTTAATTGTCGTTTGATTCCTTAGTTAGATTACTGTGAATTAATAATAAAAAGGAAGTCTGTTTTTCCTTCTCTGCGGCATTTATAGCTAAATGTTGCTACTAATTCTTTTTGTAACATTTGTGAAACATACAAAAATATTCATATATTTTAATTTTTATTAATATATTATTTGAACTATGAACATTATAAATGAATTGAAATTATTTTGGCTTAAGTTTTTTTTATTTTTAATTTCTAAAAATCTTTTTTAGAAAGAAAATTTATTTTACAACGTTCGTAGCGGTCCAGAAAGTGTAGCATTTTATTCTGCTAGCGTCTAATTTTTCTTGTTTTTCTTTGTAAAATAAATTTTCTTTCTAAAAAAGCTTTTTAGAAATTAAAAATAAAATGAACTTAAGCCAAATTAATTTCAATTCATTTATTAACTGTTAAATAACTAAAAGTCGTTGCTTATCGTTACTAATTGTTACTAAAACGCGTTCAAATCCTCGAAAAACTAGCAATGAGAGAATCAAATAATAGCATAAATTATGCGAGAGAAATAATTTCTTGCTAGTTTTGGCTAGTAAAATTTTAACTACCAGGATTGACTAACTTATTGACAGATAGATTTTACTTTTGCTTACAAAATAATTTGCTTTAAAATATTTGATAAAAGAAATTTTTGTAACATTGATGAAAATTTAAGTATTTGGAAATTAAAAGAAATAAATATAATATGATTTTGTTGTTTTGTTATTGTTCTTTAATTTTCCTAATGGAGTATACAGAAAACAAGTTTGAAACTATAGAAATTTTGTTTAGATTCTTCTAGCTTTGTAAAAGTTTTTGTTTCTTTAAGAATCAAAAGTAAACACGCCAGTGATGAAACAGTCAATTCAGTGTACTTTTTTCAGTACAAATTTAATAATAATAGTACAATTTTTATGTACAATTTTAAGTAAGAAGTTAATGCTATTTTTAATGTACATATTTTTTAATTTAATCACAATAAGAATGTTTATTTGAACTAATGCAAAAAAAAAAAAAAATGGCGCTTACCTATATTTTCAAATGTTTTAAAATATCATGTAGTACTTATTTTTTTTTTTTTATTTTTTAATTCCCTGTCACCTTAATATTTGCTTTTTTGATTGGAGTTACTTCACTTAACTAGATTTGCAAATATGGTGAAGGGTATAAAAGATTCGGATTCGAATACAGCACTCTATCATGTTTTTTATATATATTTTTTGGACCATACAGATCAGATTTTTTTTATATTTTAAATATATTTAAAATTGGATTTTGTTTTCTTTTTCCAACTCCTTTCCTTCTCTTTTCTTTAATAAATAGAGAATATTATAGATAAATATCTAACCATGCTTAAAATTTAAAAAAATCTAGCTCGGGAAACAAGTAAAAATATTGAACCTTATAGATGAGAACCTATAAGTGCTTCGAGTTTCAATTAAATCGATTAGCAGAGATTTTATTTAATTCGTTTCTGAAGCATTCTAATACCTGCTTATTGCTTTTGTCTTCTTTTAAATATCTCTACTGCACTATCCAGACAAATATCTAACCGTGTTCCAAATTTCATTTAGCCGTTAAGCCGTGATTGACAAACAAACAGACAGCGAACTATCAAACTTACAGTAGAACTTACTGAGACTTATAGTATACTAGCACTGCCCATGACATTGTCTGCGTGTCATTTCTTATCTTCTTAAAATTCGAATTGAGAAAAATATGTTTTTAAATATTAATTCCGGAGTTCTGTAGGCAGTTTTAAAAATTTTCCATTTACAAAAATAAAATGTGCAGACAATTGTTTTTGTGCATTATACCGGTAAATTTTGGGTGCTTTCACACTTGTATCTCTACCTTCTCTACGAAATGACATAATTTTTCGAAAGAAAAAAAATGCTTTATATTCGAATTAAGGTTCTAAGGGACCTTCTCGCAAAATTTTGTTCAAATTCATTTAGTAGTTTTTACGTGATGCGAACATAAACAGACAGACGGACAGACAGATAGACAAAAATTCCAGAAATATGTGTTTTTTATTCGATATCGATCACTATCTACACCAACATCAAAATTTTCCGTTACAGTTTTATTATGTGTACAGATATTAAATTCGATTACCATCCTGCTTTATTTCCTTTTTAATCAGTTTTTAAATTATCTTTAACTGAATACATATCTACTTAAATTTTTTTGAAAAACCACAGAGTAATTTTTTCTGTTGATTCTTAATTGTATTACAGATATTTGTTTACATTTTTACTGAAATGTTTGTGAATAATTCATTGTAAAAGTTTTTTTTTTTGCTGATCATTTTAGTCATCATTTATACACAAGCATGTGAAGCTCTTCTCGAATGTATGGTATATATTTACCAAAAAAAAAAAAAAAATATAGCCATAGTTTTACCCATAGAATATAATATTTTTTCCATAATCGCATTATATACGGAATGTACTTGAAACACAATTGAAAACTCACACAAAAAACTTTATAACAGTTGTTGTGTTTGTCGGTTTTATTTTATTTGTAAATGTTTTTGTGTTATACTAGGAATTAATTCGAAAAAATTTTACCTGATTCTATTATACAGTACTTTTTTATGTTTTTTAAAACTTTGTTTTTTTACTTTCCGTTGTATGCAGGTGTAAAAACTGCACATTGTAAAATACTTGAAAGTTTACATGCATACTTAAATTACTAACAATCTAAAATTTTATATGTGGTTCGTTTAAATGGCACTTTCATTTTGAATAAAACTATAAATATAAGGATTTAAATTCATACTTTTTTAACTTTGGAGAGAATAAACAATTGAATTAAATATAATACTGAAAAATAAAATTGCAAAAAAAAAAATTAAAAGAAAAGGTTTTGTTTAAATACTTGATATGAGTTTATTTAATTGTAACATGTAGTTAAATAAACATTATTTATACACTCTAATCGCACTTTTAAAATATTTTAAGCAGACAAATTAAAATCTATTTACAAATATATATATATAATCATATTTTCAATCGAGTTCAGAACTTCATCATTTGTGATCCGATTTTTTTTTTCTTTTCTTTTTTAAAAAGCTTACAAATCGTCGAAATAGCAATGTTAAATAAATAGAGTTTTTATTTAAATTTAGTCTCGAAAGGCTTACTATATAAAACTACAGGGTGTCCGCCAGGAAGGTATACTAGTTTGTTTTGTCGCCATTTTGGTAAACATTGATCTTACCAGTTCATATTTGGTACTCGTGAAGTAGACACGCGGAAAATTTGTTATGAAAAAATAATCGATAAACAAACGTGTTTTGAACGTTAAAATATTTTATCAACATCAATCATCGATTACTGTGACGATTAGAAAGTTATGTGAAATTATTACGAGAAACAACTTGCCAACAAAACGCACTGTTTATCGTGTAGTGTATAAACAAATAGTGAATAAACAAAATAGTTGATTTTGGGCAACGGAAAACCCAAAAATTATTCATCTGAATAGGAAGCGATATTGTGATAGCGCCACAACTGCATGCTTTGGGCTTAGTTAACATGTGGTATCAACAAAACCGTGCCAGATTGCACACAGACAGGATTACAACGGAATTGCTGCAAGACCTCTTTACAAAACAAGTTATAACAAGAAATGGTGATATTGATTGGCCTCCACGGACTCCTAATTTGACTTCTCCCGACTTCTTTTTGTTGGAATATCTGAAAAGCAAGGCTTATGCAAAGAAACTAGAAACGCTTAAGCAAAAAAACACCTTGAATAAAAAAAACTGTTAAAGAATTAAACAAAGGTTAATTGCTAATACTTACACTGTTTTAAAGCCAAAAAATACCAAAAAAACCAAATGGCTAGATAAGTTAATTAAGACCTCCTGAAAACGAAAAACGCTGTAATAATCAATAATAAAAACTTTATTTTTCATCCGTTTTTTTTTTAATTACGCTTAAAATATTGGTAGTAATGTAAACTATTTGGTAAAAGATTAAAAAATTCCAGATCTTTACTATAACGTAGAAAAATTAAATTACCTTTCCAACGGTGTGCCATTTATCTGGATCGGACTGTTCGGTCGGGCTCCACAAGGGTTTGAGTGGGATCATACACCGAAAATCACAAAAGTACCGTTATCTAAGAAACGGTACTCAGAAAAAAATAATAACAGCGTTTTTCGTGTTCAGGAGGTCCCAATTAACTTATCTAGCCATGTGGTGTTCTTAGTATTTTTCCAAATTAAAAACTTGTAAAGCTTTGTTATACTATATTTTGTTTATTTATTTTTATGTACTCGTATTAATAGAAATTAATTTACCTATTAATATTCATACATTATGGCACTGGCTGCAGCGGCCTTAGGCCTTATGTTATTCTATAATTTAATTTTATTTGATGCATTAAATTTAGTTTTTAAAACTGATCATTAAAATCTTTACACACATGAAATAAACATAACAAACTGAATTTTGAATTAGAATTTTTGGACTGTCATATCTTTATTCTTGACGCTATACATTTCTAGGTAAACAGTTTGTTAACAGTAAATACTTATTTGCCCAAAAATGTGTCAAATATTTGCGGTCGGGTAGTTATGCTACGTTCAAATTGGAAGCATTTTTGTTTAATGGCAAATAATTTGATTTGCCCCAAAAACACCTTTGATGTTGTTTGCCGCAAACAAATATTTACCGAATTCACTGAAATATTTGTCAAATGTGGCCACACCTTCAGTTATAACAACAAAACAATGTAACACATCTTTGAAAAGATTACTTACTGCTTATAAACGCGGTTTCCAACGTTTTGAAATAAAAATCTTGATATAAGACAACTCTCGTAGTACCTAAAACGGTTAAATTACCTGCATACTAAAACAACAAAACTAATAAAGGAGAGTAATTGTTGTTCTGCTGCGACAGATTAGTTGGTAAAAACGTCTAAAAACGTCCCCTGTAAATCGAAATCAAACATTGAACTGTGAGTTAGTGCTGGTAATGTAGAACACATATTTGTTAGTCGCTACATATATTGTATTTTTCTTCAATTGACATAAAATTTATACTGAATACTGTTACGAAAATAAGACCTGGCAACCCGTATGTGCGTGGTAAAAAGAAGAGATGAATAAGATACTTTCTCCGGTGGTGTGCGTATAGAATAATTCGAAAATTAGATAGCTTGCTAAACATGCCGCCGAGTAGTTCGTGTCTCGCAGGAGTAACACCGTACAATTGGGTGGATGGCTGCGTTTAAAATAACGTTCGCAATAAATTGACCGTAAGGTCAAAAAGTATATTCAGAACCACAGAGTAAGAAATAGATAAGCTTGTATTGTGCTAGGTGCAAAGGATTCTTAACCGCTCTTTTTAAAGATATTTAAAAATATTAAAAATATATTAAAACATATATTAAAAAATGCAGACACGTGCAAAATGTGGTATACCACATTAATCGCTGACGGAGTTTTTCTTTTTCAAAACATAAAAACTATTACCAAGTTCTTATTCTCAAAAAAAAATGATCAAAATTTAGAAAACAAGAAAAACAATTACAAAGCAAAATTTGTGTAAGTTAAATTTAAAATTAATGTAATAATTTTAATACTCTAAAGAAGTTTTTTCCACAGTTAAAAACTGGAAGTTGACCACAATCTGACTAGTGACATGTCCAAATTGAGATATGCTGAACATCCTTCATGTTTTTTTTTTCAGAAAGTCATAAATAAATAATAGTGGTAAAAACCTGCCTACAGCGCTTATACAACAGATGAGCCACGTAGATGCGTTTGCAGATATTTTATGACCCTGAAATCCCAGCAATATCCACATTTCGGACTCGGGGTAATTAAAATGCTCTACATACTGTTCTTTAAGTAAATAAAAAAAAAAATATTGCGATTTTAATTCTATACAGTATTGTGCAAGTGCTGCTGATAGTTTTACTTTTTTAATGTCAGTTTTATATTCGTCTAAGCGCCTAAGCTTCTCTTCGTTGTACCAATATAAGCTCTTTCGAACTGCTCATTAACAGTTTTAGGAGCTTCCTATATAGTTCTGTTGGACCTCCCATCCAGGAGAATGAGTTGTTTAGACTACTGAGAATTACTTGAAAAACAGGGAGTTTGATCTTCAACAAAGCAATGTTTTGAAAAGATAGAGTTCTTCTAATACATATGCTCTCAAAATTATTGCGCTTAAAATTCTCAATCGTCCAAAAAAAAAAAAAAAATAATAAATAAAATTAAAAAATAAAAATAATTCGGCGAATATAGCGCTCTTAAAATGTGACTCAACAAATAATTTATTAATTAATACAACATAAACATTTACATCTAAAGTAATATAAATATTTTATTTAATCATAATCATGTTGTAATTATTTTACTATTTAAAGCTCAATTATATTCGCTAAAATTTATTTGTAATAAAATATATGTAATTATTATTATATACTACAACTATTGAAATGATTTAATAATTCGATAAATTATTTAAATCATGCAAAAACAAACAAATTTATATCTAGATTTACTTATTTGAATATTTATGAACAGACAGACAAGTTTAACATTTTATTGTACGACCCTAACACTTGTCAACACAATTTAATTTATGAATTCCTAAAATTCCCTATGGAAAAATACAAAATATGTGTGTTTGTTATCACATAAGATTTGTGTGCGTGTGTACATATCATGTAAAATTTTTTTTATAGATTTAGGATTAAATAATTGTATTAGTGTATGCATCATATCAAAGGATAATAAATTTAATAAGGCTCATACAATAATTAGTTGAAATTTTTAAATGGACAAATACTAAAGTAATATTAAAGGTGGTGGTCAATCTTATAGTGACTCATGCGCCATATTTAAATTATTTTACAATTTAATACCCTTTTCAGATATACGCTTTAATTG
The DNA here is from genome assembly GCA_916610165.2 of Gymnosoma rotundatum. Classification (NCBI taxonomy): domain Eukaryota; kingdom Metazoa; phylum Arthropoda; class Insecta; order Diptera; family Tachinidae; genus Gymnosoma; species Gymnosoma rotundatum. Next base: position 117,900,821 of record OU744337.1, on the reverse strand, counting down.
CACAATTTAGGAATTTTTAAAGTCCTAATTGTGGTCAATTTACTATATAAGAAGTTAATTTATAAATAAAGCAGTTAGCACTTAAATGCATCACTAATTAAATAAGATTCAAAATACAACTCTTGTCAAGAAGTATGTTTATTCTAGGAACTATGTTCAGTGAAAAGAAAAAATTCATAAAATGGACAAGCCACAAGTATAAAATATAAACCAATAAATAAAAATATAAATAAATAAAGCAACAACAACAAATCAGCTGGGCGGTGGACACTACCTAGTAAAATAAATATGCCTTGTGCTAATTGAATAAGCTTAATTGAGCATATGTGAACACCAAATTAAAATGAGCAATTAAAATTAAATTAACTCAATTAAGAAAACATGTTTGAACAGGTTACAACACATTGATGGTTTTAAAATTCTTTTTTTTTTTCAACTTCTTTTAACTGTATAAAGAGACGAAAAAAAATTTAAATAAATAATTTAAATTTATTAATTGCTGTTGTTTTTGTTTAAACTTTTTTGCTTAGATAAAAACTTAAAAAAAAAATCAGAAAGTTGTCACCTCGACTGAATGTTGCTATTTTATATTTGTGCCTCCATAACTTCTGGATTGACTTTGAATTTTTTCTTTTATTTGAAAATTGATGCTTACAGATCGGTCCCGTTTTCAATGCAGTTCGCAGTTAAAGGGTGGCCCTATACAACTTACAAGTTTTTTTACGAGTATGCTGAACCGCAAAGGGCACCACTTTAAAATTAAAAAAAATGCTTATTACTAAAGACCTCAATAGCAAAAATGTATACAAAAACTTAATTAAAAATTAAGGCTAGTCCCCATATGTAACGTAAATTGACCTATATCGGCCTATCATTTGAACCTTTATAGAAACCCGCTTGCAAATTTGACAGACCGTTTTAGTAACAAGTGCTAACATTAAAATTTGTAAATGAAAGGGTGCCCTAATAGTTCATTTAATTTGACATATGTGGCTATACTTTTGAACAGTTGTGGACAGATGCTCTAAATTTACAACGAACCTGTATTGATAACTCCGCTATGACAACAAGTATAATGTTTGGATTTGGAAATCAAATTATAATTTATTACGAACAATTAGCAGGTGGTAGATTTTCTGTTCATATGGAGCTTCACAGTGGTGCCAACTTTAAAAATGAGTCGTCTTAAAAAATTAATTATTTAAAAATTTTTAAATGACAATATTGTTAAAGAAATATTGTACAGAAATTAAGATCAAAAGAAGTGTGTAGATAAACTTAGAGCGAACTTCGGGCACGTTCTTAAGCAAACTATTCAAGAATTGCAAAAAGTATTCAACGTATTGATGTAAACAAAGTGAGATTTTTTAACGCGATTATGACTTCTTTTTATTTCAGTCACCAGCACTTATTTATTTAATAATAATAAATATTGAATATAAAATTACCGGACTTCTGGTTAATATTAATGAAAAAGCTCTTGCATAAACAAGGTTTATTTTTATTTATATATATATTTTTATCTCAAGATCTCATTCAATCGATCTTTGTTTATAATGTTACCTGAATTTAAAATCCGACATTTAACAAAATTTCACTGCTTGTAGTTAGTTTCTTGTCTTTTGAAGGCTTTTAGCTACAAGGCTGATACGAGTCAAGACAATTGATGGTGTAACGGGTCCTTTAAAAAGTTGGTCTCTATCCACCAAAGGGAGGAGGATATAATGTTAATATTATATGTTAAATTTAATTTCCTAAAGTAGTTGACATTCTATCTAATTTTTAAGTGTTTGTATATAACGTTTCAAAAGATGCGGCCATATAGGTCAATTTAGGTCACCTATGGGTGCACCCTTTAATATGATTTATTTTTGTATGACTTTTTTTATTGGCAGCTATAATAATATGCACTCATTTTAAATCTAAAAAAAATCCCCTCAAAAAATGCACATAAAAAATATGTAAAAATATGTTGTATGGGGACACCATTTAATTTTTAAGATTATAAACTGTTTTTTAAAATGGTACTAATCTGTAAGAATAATCTATCAAATTACAAAAAATTTTCTTAATCGGTTCAGAAATGATTGAGTTCTGCAGGCACAAACGTTAAAAAAGGCAACATTCAGACAAATTGATAATCACGGTTTCGAAAAGTTTCTTTAGCAGTCACGTTTAACTACCCTACGAATACACAGCGGCTGTCTTTTCAGCTTGCGAATCAACTGAAGAGTCAGTTCGTGTCCGTTTAGCAGACGTATTTATGTTTTTTTTAGTAACGCCTTATAACTGAAAATGTGACTAAATAATGTGAATGGTTAAACAAAGTGGAAAATGTGCGTTCGTCTAAAATTTTATGTTCAATAAAATAGTGGTGTTGGTCGAAAATGCCTTCAATTTATCTTTTTTGAATATTTGAGTTATAAAAGGTATAATCATTTTCAGTATCACAATTTATACAAAATTTAATTACTTTACTTTATTCGTGCTTGATTCCTTCAAATATAAATATTTCATGATATTCTCATGAAATATTTATTATTTTAAACTAAACTACAAAATGAAATGTATTACTGCGGGGAAAGCATATCCATATGGCCATTTCACTACTGCTCAAATAGCTCATCAGTGGATTTTACCCAAATTTTGTATAGAAAAACAGAAAGTCTTATATCAAAAGTCAAATTGATTAAATGAGAGTTCCATTGAATCAATAAGACAAAAGACAATAACAACTCAAAAATGTTCTACACAAAAACACAGCAAACATTTAGTAACTATTTTTATTTTTTCTTTCATTTTTCTACATAAGGGATCCCATTGGGAACCATTCATATGTATTTGAAAGATTCAATGAAAAAATAAAAATAAAAATTGAAAAACAATTTTTATTAATAAATTTTTCATTTTGATATATTTGCATGTGCACCTTGCTTATTAATAAAAATTGTTTTTCAATTTTTATTTTTATTTTTTCATTGAATCTTTCAAATACATATGAATGGTTCCCAATGGGATCCCTTATGTAGAAAAATGAAAGAAAAAATAAAAATAGTTAGTAAATGTTTGCTGTGTTTTTGTGTAGAACATTTTTGAGTTGTTATTGTCTTTTGTCTTATTGATTCAATGGAACTCTCATTTAATCAATTTGACTTTTGATATAAGACTTTCTGTTTTTCTATACAAAATTTGGGTAAAATCCACTGATGAGCTATTTGAGCAGTAGTGAAATGGCCATATGGATATGCTTTCCCCGCAGTAATATATTTCATTTTGTAGTTTAGTTTAAAATAATAAATATTTCATGGGAATATCATGAAATATTTATATTTGAAGGAATCAAGCACGAATAAAGTAAAGTAATTAAATTTTAAAAGATTCCGAATAATAAATTTTTCATTTTAATTTATACAAAATTTATAAATTATAAACATTTAAATTAATTTAAAAAAAAAATTTTTTATATGCTATTTTCCAGATTAATTATTTAAATAATCGATTTTGATAATTGAGGGTCAAAGCACGTCTCTATGGCCATTTCGTTACCACTTAATTAACTCTTCAGGAAACTTTTGACAAACATTTTAAATAAACTATAGATTTTTGTCCAAACAATAAAACAAAGACAAAAATCAAAGTTTAAGCAAAAAACATTTTAATTTGTAAAATTATTTTGGAAATTTTTCATAATACTATTTATTATATTATTCTAAAATCCATAATATTTTCAAATAAAAATAGCAGATCTATACGTTATTTTTCGAATGCCAAAGTCAGGACCTATCACCTGACAGCTAACTGTTTTTAACAAAATCCCAAAGTTAAAAGGATTCCCTTAGTTTTTTGCGCATTTACTACATATGGGTTTTTTAAACAAATGACTGATAGTTTCAGTGCGGGCATTTGATAGGTAAATATATCTTTTGTGGAGTCTTCTTTTTTTGTCTTTCATGATATGTAATTACTTAAAGGTATATTAAAAAATGTACTTAGAGCAATAACGAAAATATTTTACTGCATTTTCATTAAATGCATAGTTCATGTAAGTTTTCTCGAAAACACCAATTGGTAATAATCTCATTTATGAATTAGAAGATAGACATTGATAATAATTTTGTATGAATATTTTGTAGGTTATTGTAGACACCTTCAGTTAAATTCGATATGTAGGAAACTTATTGCTTTTTTCTGCACGTATGTAGGCATATTTCGTAAAAAAAAAAATAATGGCAAAACTTATTTATCTGATTCCTTGGCTATGAAGTCAGGTAGTAAAATTGCGAGCCTTTTGTTTCAAATAATGGCAATTTCAAATTTATTACTCGTATAACTGTAAACAAAATTCCCGAAAGAGAAACATACACATCTACAAAAAATTCCACACGACCAATACATTTTTTTTAAGATATTTCTTTATATACTAAATTTATGTTAAAAACTAAATTATGTAAAATTTATCTTCAGTTTTGAAAACCGCATGTATATAAGTTGAACAATTTTAAATTTTAAATAATTAAAAAAAATAAGCAGAAAATTTATTCTTTCACACTTAATTAACCGTAAGTTTGACAAAACATTTGCAGTCAAACTTTCAAAACTTTATTAACTTAACAAACTCAACTAAAGAATTTTCTATTTATACCTACTAAACAGCAATGACAATATAGGTATTTTTTTTTACTGTGTACAAATACATTAACAAACGATTCCGTCTGATTATCCGCACACATTTTCAGTTGCGTTGCTTTATTAAAAGCAACATAACTACGTCTGAACACGAACTGGCTTTTATGTTGCGTATTTTTTGTTTGGAAACTCAAATGCAGCCGGTGTTTTTTTTTTTGCTGCTGAAAGTAGTAAACTGAATTCAGTTGTTTCAGTTCTGTGTATGCTCCGTTTTACTGTTTTAAGCAGTCAAATTGTTGAAAGTGAAAACTGAAACTATTTTCAGTTCATTTGCCTGACAAAAAATTGTTGTTGGTGTTGAATTTTATACCCTGTTGATAACTTATACCTTTTTTTTTTTTTTTTTTTTTTTGAGGCCTGTTTAAAATACTCGCGAATATAGGCATATTTTTAAATTCCGAAAATAAATATATAATTAATTTTATTATTTTTCCCCTAAAAAAATAAGTGTAAGAAATATTATTATTAAATGCAATTAACATTTTATGAAAATTAATTTTTCTTTGATTTCTGTATCCGTTTAAAAATGTTTACACCCTTAAATAATTTTAAAATATATATATATATAACCTATTATATATTGGGATTTTATTTACTTCTATCAGTTGATAATAGTGTGTTGGTAAGAGTGACAGCATAGGAATGAAGTGGTGGATAAACAAATGTATGAATGTTTTGTTGCAAACAGAATAATTAAATTGTTGTGGGTGCACATAATACATTTGTAATTATTTATGAAAGTTCTGTGATTGATATTTTTTTTTCGTTTTTCGTTTCTTCCTCTGACACCCGCAGATGGATGAAAAATGGTTGTTTTAAATTTGAAACTATATATACATCAATTTGTATTCATTTTGCTTAAATATGGCTTTATTATATTAAATAAAATTAAATTAAGTTTATACGTTTTTATTTACATGACGTTTTTTTCTAAATGAATTATTAACTAATATTCAATTACGCATGAATTATTCAAAAGAAAATATAAGCTTTTGATATTTCGTTTAAAAAAAGTAATTATTTATTTAGAATTAGGTAAAAATTGATAATTATAGCTGCATGAGTAAAGACAAAGAAATGCATTCAATCAAAATATATGTCGACTATAAACACTTTAACATCATTTGTTTTACTTTTTTATTAATTAGAAAAGCATTTGAAGGGTTTTTAGTTTTTCAGAAATGGTTGATGTTATCCATAGAATAGCGCAAATAAATTTTCTATTTACTATTTTATTTAATTTAATTTTATTTTACTATTTAAAGAATTTTACAGGGAAGACAAATGATAAATAAATATATTTCATTATTTATGCAAACAAGAAAAAGATTTAAAACTTCAGTCAGCACTTAAATTGCCTTAGCAAAACCTAAACGTTTGTTTCCTAAATCGAAAGTTGTATAGTATTTCCTGATGAAAGTAACACCTAAAACAATTAGGTTGTATGCAATATTTTGAAATGCTGAAAAACATTGGTTACCAGATACTAGAATATAATCATCAGGTTCCAAGGTAAATACACCACTACCAATGTAGAAAACTACGTCAGGCAAATCATGTATTGAAGAGCAATTGAACAGGTATTCATTAAAGGTGCTATTCAAAGTACCACCAAGTGCTTTGTGAACGGTTGCATACATGTTATTCGGTAAAAGAATACGACTGCTACCAGTATCAGCAATGGCTTGGCAGTGCTCACATAGGATAGTGTTCCCAATTTTGGTAGATCTTACTTCAAATTGCCAAAAACGTTCTTTGGAAACAGGAACATAAGTTATATTACCAATGTAATAGTGGGGATCATTGCCGCCTAAAATCATGAAACCACCTTCAGCAGATGTACCATTACTTGCCAAATAAAAAGAGAAAACTGGATCTTCTATTAATTTTTGCGAAACCATGTTATAGAAAGGTGGCACAGTATTTGACAGACTTTGGAATGCCATTCCTAAGATACCATCATAAGGAGCATCCACAAAATCTTCTGGAGACTCAAAAGTAGCCGCACCAAACATTTGATTTTGTATAGCCAAACCTGCAAGAGTAACTGTGTCTTGAACCAAATAGCCAAACACTCTGCCAGTAGCATAATTTACAGCGAATGGATCACCATAAGGTAAACAAGTAGACGACAAATTACAATTAAATTGATTGTGAACTTGGCAGGCCTTATTATAAGTCTTACAAGGTACAGTTGGTACCCACATTTTTGAGGAACCGGTATCGAATTGCACTAGAAATTCCTGTGGTGGTGTGCCAATAGTAATTTTTCCATAATACTCTTCATTATCAAAGTTTAATAGATTTACTTTATGAACTGTAGAGTCTAGATTTGTATTATATTTAGCCTGAAGCTTTATTAGCTCGTTGGATTTTTGCTTTAATACCCGTACTTTCAACAGTGGTATATGGACCGTTGAAGCTTCTGAGAAAAGAAAGATACCAACTAGCGAAATTAACACTTTAAACATTTTAACGAACTAAATGAAAAGTTTTCCGATCGACCCCAATTTATATTAAATTTTCTGTCAAGCCAAAATAGATAACAAAAACTTTATAGAACCAGTACATATGCCATTCTAAGAGTTTGATAGCGGATCAGATATTGTGTCAATTTTTTTTTTTTATTAAATAGTTTGATTAACTATTTTTGTGTTAAAGCATACATGTGTATGTAGTTTTAAGTACTTTTTTTTGCTTTAATCTTGATTACAGCAAATATCAGTTAAGAATTACTTAATAACGAAAAATGTGTGTGTGTGTGATGTCTTAAGTGCAGTGAACCATTTAAACAATATGAGGGCTGCTATATATATTTCTGGCCTGGCGACACTGAGTGCTGCCAAGTGCAATCTGACATCTCCATTGGAAAGTTTGTCATTTTTAAACATAATCGTACTCAAAACGTTTTGACGTACGACCGCTATTTGTGTTGTTTACTGTGACTTGAAAAAATTAATATAGAAAAAAATGGAATTAAGTCGTGAACATTTTCGTGCCATCATTTTCACAACCTTCGACGTGGATTATCACGACAAGAGTGCATTGATAAACTTAAATCTTTGTATGGCGATGAAGCACCATCCTATAGCACTGTGAAAAATTGGTATAATGAATTTAATCGTGGCCGAAGCTCGCTTAAAAACGAATTCCGTGAAGGTCGTCCAAAAACGGCTGTTGTGCCAGAAAACATTGATGCCGTGCGTGAACTCATAATGCAAGGTCGACATGCGACATACCGTGAGATAGAGGCATCCTTGGACATTTCTTCCACCAGCATACATTCGATGCTGCATGAACACCTGGCCGTAAAAAAGGTTTGTTCTCGTTGGATCCCGCACAATTTGAAAGTCGCTCAAAAAAAGGCTCGTGTCGATTGGTGCAAAGAAATGTTGCAAAAATTCGAAAGACGTTTATAAGGTCGTCACAGGTGACGAATCATGAATCTATGCGTATGAGCCCGAAACGAAACAACAATCGACCGTGTGGGTCTTCAAAGACGAGCAAAATTCAACGAAAGTTGTTCATGGAAGAAGCACTTCGAAGCAAATGGTCGCCTGTTTCTTCGGCAAAACGGGTCATGTGGCGACTGTTCTGCTTGAGCAACGTAGGACGGTCACTTCTGAGTGGTACACTACAATTTGTTTGCCTGAAGTCATCGGAGAAATTCGAAAAACCAACAAGAGAAGACGAATCATTGTTCACCATGACAATGCAAGTTCTCACACATCGGCTCAAACCAGAGCGTTTTTGACCGGCCAAAACGTCGAATTAATGGGTCATCCGCCGTACAGCCCTGACTCGGCATCTAATAACTTCTTCTTGTTTCCGCACATCAAGAAAAAAAATGCGTGGTCAACGATTTTCGTCGCCAAAAGAAGCTGTTGAAGTGTTCAAAAACCATGTTTTAGAGGTGTCTCAATCGGAGTGGAAAAAGTGCTTCGACAACTGGTTTGAGCGCAAAAGTGTATAAATCATGCTGGAGAATACTTTGAAAAACAATAAAACCATTTTTGATTATAAATATTCGCATTTTCACTATTAGGCCAGAAATATATAGAGCAGCCCTAGTAACTAAAAAAAGCTACACTTTCTTAATTGCGTATTCAAATAGTTTTCTGCGTGAATAAAGTTCAAATTGTAAAACCTCATTTTGCAGTTGATTCTCGGAGGACTTTATTCCTTAAAAGCCTTAATGGCGATGAAATTAATGTGATGCATAAAAACTAGTATATTATCAAATGATAACACCAAGACAATAGTTGGAATAAACAAAATTTATAGTTTCTTCAGTAATAAAAATATTAGGGTCGTTCACTGGTTGATAGTTTAATGAGCGAAAATTTATTGTCTTAGTTTTCACACGATTTATTTCCATTGAAATTATACTTATTCAATTGGAAGTAAAATTGTGATGGCTCTTCAGATCATATTCAAAATATTGAACATTAAGTTCGCTATTGAATAACAGAAAAATATCGCCTGCAAGTACAAACGGTTGACACATATTATTATTATGCAACGATAACACGTCATTTAAATACTGGACCAATTACGGAATCTTGGGGAATACCGGAATTAACTCTGCCAGTCACAGCCATTCATGGACACATATATTTATATATTTTTTTTTTTAAAGAGAAGTAGCACTTCAGGCAATCAAACATATTTATTATTATTTTTCTACCAATAAATAGAATTAAAAATTAGTATTTTTGATTGCCACAGGGGTTGAACCCTGGCCAACTAGATTTGTAGTCAACGTGCTTACTACTACTATGACTACAGTAGCCTCAGATCGGTCAGATATATGGAAATATATTTATCTGCCCGCTGATTTATAAAAGTAAAAATGTTTAGTTTAGGTCTTTAAATATTGTGATTAATATGGCCAAGAATTTTTGTAATATTCAGAGAAATTAGCATGGTATTCCAATTTCTTTTTGATTAATTCGGCAAATGAAAGAAGTAATGAAGTGGTGTTAAGATGTTAAAATGTATGCTGGCTAGGGCGAATTCATCATAATTGGTCACAGTGAGTCAGTTTTCACAATACGTTCCAAAATTTAAGACACAGCTAGTAAAATACTTATTGGTATAACATTTTCCAATATCAAATCGCCTATTTTTGAGAATTGGTTCAACACATCCAAGTCCAAGCAATAGAAAATGTGGAGCACGTATAAGAGTGTTACTGTGGTGAATCAAGATCTATTTTTCAAATGGAAATAATCAGCCCAATTATAAATATTCTCACGGAATTTCTTTTCCACGGAAAAAAATTTTCTCGAGAAAAGAATCCTCCAGTTATAAATTCCGTAAGAATAAAATAATAAGAAAGTGGCATCATCTAAATTTGAAGGGAGTTTTTTTATTTATTTACATATAATTTTTATTTTATAGTTCCTAATACTTACTTTTCCTCCCAAATTTTTTTCACTTTCCGCAGTCATCCAAAAGGGGAAAATTTTATAATGGGACAAAAGGGAAAAGTGAAAAAACTCGCACAAATTACAATTGGGCTAGTTCTTTTGATAAATTTGATTGATATTTTGTATTACTCAGTAGCTTTTGACTTAATTAACTTTAAAGCCATTAAAAGATAATTTTTGTATTGGGAATAAAAGAAAAGGAGTGTGTATTTTGGAAAACGTTTTCAAAATCGAAGTCATGACTAGCATTTCTTGAACGCTTACGTAATTAACGAGCTAACACAACCAAATCTCAATTTATTAATATTAATACTCACAAATAGATTCTCACCGTATTTACGTTGAGCTTTTATAATTAGTAGGATTTCTAAGGTATACTGAATATGCGCGATCTCCCAAACACCTTGCGTGAGCTATATCTCGTGAATTCATCCATACAGAGTCGATAGTAATTCACCTAGTACGACAAGAAGGAATAAATCCATGGATTCCAAGTACTAAGCTATCCAAAGTAGACACCATTCGTAACGAAGCCAGGTAATATATCAAATTGACCAATATAATCGCTAACAGTATCAAGATTAAGACGGTTATAGTCCCTGTATTCGATGCAGATTTCACGTACCTGAGAGGAAAACTCAACAGTGATAAAAATAAAACGATGGAAATTGTACTTGAACATAATAAATAACATTAGAGGGTCGACTGAAAATAATATAATCAACTAGAGAGGTGTTATTAGGCAAAAACAAATGTGTAGGCAACGAATTTAAGCCCACATCTAAATATCAGACTTCGCAAATTAATTGCCTTAGCACTGTCCAAAAGGTTGTATTTGAAATCACCCATTACAAGCATGTTAGAGAAACGGTCGAAAAGGTTGAAGTAAATATTCTCAAAGCTTAAGATATCACCACTTGGCAAGTAAACATCGCCGAAAAAAACCGATGTGCCATCACCAATTATTCACAAGCACCAAATTGTTTGTCACGAAAGACAATACGATAACGAAGCTGCCTGGAAATATTTAAGGAAACACCACCTGTCCTATCTGGCCTACCGTTTACATTAGAATCTCAAATGATCGTGTACATTTCTAACAACATCATAACCTTGAAGCGCTAGTGATGACGACAGTATGTGAGGTTTAAAACAGGTTTCAGTCACTTCATTAATGTCGAAAAAAGAGCTCTTAAAATATGTTTCTCAATTTTAATGTCTGGACGTTTATGTGTTTGATATTTAATCAGTCAGATAAAGATGAAATACCTTTATTCAATTGTAATGTGCAGTTTTCTATCTCCATTTTTAAGTAGATTACAAACTCATCACTTATCTCAACAACAGCCGAATCTTAATTTAAACTTTAAACCTGAGGTATTTAAGTTGCAAATAGCATACAAATAGGCCATTTAGCAAGAGGCGACTTTAAAAATATGTTTAAAACATAGCGTTACCACATTATTACAAATAACAAAAAGGTGTAATGTACTTATTATTTTGAATTAGGTAATGTGTTAAAACTCGTTTTCTTAAATAATATTTCTGCTAATTTTCAATAAAGCTTTTGTCTAAAATTTTTTGCATTTACATTGCAATACTTTATTTTAAATGTGGAGTACAACTATAACAAAAATATTATTTTAAATTCATTAAACTATTAAAAAACTTAAATGTAATGACGTAATGGTTTTGTTACCTTTTTTTTAATTATATTCATCTTTGAAATTAACAACATCCCATAACAAAATCATTTTGTGATGGTATATACGCTTTAAATAAAGTAATTAAATTTTTTTATTAATACTTAAACAACGTAGATATATACAGTAGCTCACAGCTTATTTCGTGCAGGCGCAAAATAAAACTTTTCATCTTTATAGAATTAAAATCATTTATCATACCAAAAAAATTTTGGTTTCCAATGTTAGCTGTTTATATCTGAAATAAAATGTCTAATTCAGAAAATCTGAAAATTTTGCCTTTCTTTAGCAATGATCAAAAAAGTTTATTTCTTAGAAAAAAAAAAGCTCACAGCTTATTTCGTGCACTCTCTTTAACTGGAGATTTTGTATTCATATGTAGGTTCTGTTTAGATTACAGTTACTTTTTGTTTTATTTGGTGTTTTCTTTTGATATTCATATGCGTATAATTTAATTTTAACTGCATCGAAAAGGATAAATACGTGCTTTTTGAAAGATGGGTAAGCGGACTAGCTTAGAAAAGCAAGAATAGGTTTTAATGCATTTAAAGAAAGGTAAAAGTCAGCGAAAAATAGCTGAGATAGTAGGACTGAGTGCTAGTACAGTCTAATATATTATTCAAAGGTATGAGCGCGAGAATTAAGTGGCGGACAAGGGCAGAAATGCTCTAAATAAAATTTTTACATATGCTGATAAAAGAAAAATTATCCGAAAAGTTAGGGAATATCCTAAAATATCGGCTCCAAAATTAGTGGTGGAAATTCAAAATGAAATGGGTAAAGTATGCTCTACGGAAACAGTGCGCCGTATGCCGCGTGAACATGGTTTCAATGGCCGAGTAGCTCGCAAAAAGCCGTTTATATCTAAAAAGAATATGCAACGTCTACTTCAATTTGCCCAGGAGCACGTGACAAGGCCAATTTCATTCTGGGAAGACGTAATATTTGCTGATGAGTCGAAATTCAATATTTTTGGCTCGGATGGCATAAATTACGTGTGGTGTCAAGCCAATACAGGGCTCCAAAATAAACACTTAAAACCAACTCTCAAACACGGCGGAGGAGGTGTGATGGTTTGGGCTTGCATGGCTGCTTCGGGAGTGGGCAACATCATTTTTATCAAAGGCACAATGAACAGGAATGTGTATTTAAACATATTGAAAGAAAATTTGTGGGAAAGTGTCGCTGCTTTGGGTATACGCGATCGATTTCGGTATTACCAAGATAATGACCCGAAAAATTAATTGGGTATTGTGCAATCATGACTGCTACGGAACTGCCAACACCTCATGAATCCACCTCCACAATCACCCGACTTAAACGCTATCGAAAATTTGTGGACAATTTTGGACTCGGCTATACGAAAAAGGCAAATTAGGAATCTGCATGAACTAAAAACTGCACTGGTTGAGGAGTGGCAAAAGATTCCGCGCGAAACTACTCAAAAACTTGTTGCTTCGATGGAAAGTCGCCTTAAGGGTGTAATTAAAGAGAAGGGAGGCCATACAAAATATTAAGCATAGTCCATGCAAGTTTTTTCTATGGCTGCTGGAAGTGCACGAAATTAGCTGTGACCTGAATTTTTCATATATTTTAATTTTATTTAAATTACTTTTGCATATAGTTATAAATATGAATATAAACTTTTTGTTTATATAAAGGAATGTTTTTATAATAATTGTGCGTTTAAATTTTTTTGATATCATTTATAGTTTGTTTACTGTAGTAGTTCAAAGTTGTGGTTTGAAGCTGCACGAAATAAGTTGTGAGCTACTGTATTTACAGGCTTATTGTACCCGGCGTTACCCAGGTCTACCTTTAGGGCCTTTCTATTAAATCAGTTTGGTTCTTATAGATCAGGAATCAGCAATAGAATCTAATTTTATAAATATTGTTTAAGGTACATAAAATTTCGCATTTGCTCTCTCCCCAATGCCCCGACCTTTGCACTTTTTTTTCAAAATAAACATAGAATATTCTAGTCTTTAGTTAAATATCTAACTATATTTTAAATTTGCTTGCAATCGGTACAGACGTAAATGCCTGTTTTCCCCTTTTTCTCTGAAAACATATAAAGATGAGCATCTATCTATGTTTCGAATTTTATTATAATCGATTAGCCAAGACATAAAAATGCCCGCAGATGCATAAAAATGCCCGCTTCCCCCTTTGTTCCCTCCTGGTTCACTTTCTGAAAATAAAAATAGCCTATTTTATCACAAGGAAAAATATCTGCTCGTGTTTAAAATTGAATCAAAATCGGTTCGGCCGTTTAGCCGTACTTGACGCTCGAACAAATTAGTGATTTATGCAGGTTTGTGAAAATTTATTTGGTAAAAGAAGTATAATAGCGTTGCTTACGAATAGTGTGCTTACGAATAGTGTGGTACAGATAATAGCATCTAGTTCACGATTAGGAGAGCGCATCAAACAATAATTTGAGACTTGTAAAGTTTAAAAACTGCTTGATATTAAATAGCCCGAAAATAAAATGATGTTATTTGGTGACTTTGATGCCTTGTCAAAATTTGTGTAAATAGAAAGCCTTTGTTACTTATATATGTTGCGCCTATAACCAAGATTCAGAGGTTATATAATGTGTTTTTTTCAGCATGATAAAATTTGAAATTATAAAAAAACACACTAAATTAAATTTTGATGAAAAACTTTTTCTTATTTAGTAAACTCTGGCAAATCATTACAAATAGACTCACGCTTGAACAACGCTTAAAAATCAGTCATCAATTCTAGCAACTTCCCAGCAAAAAATTAGTCATTACCTTTAAAAGTACTTGCCATATAATGACTTACTTTTGTGATTGCCATATTTTGTTACTCGCTTACAAAACACATTGCATTAGTTCCCAAAAAGGGATGTACTAATGGAACTAGGTCTTTATGTTAAAAGAGAATACCTTAAAATACGTACTAATGATCATCATTATTTCTTGCATTAATTAATGTAATCGATTCTCTGTAATTTCTTATAAAAGTCTCATGCCTTGTTAAAATAATTAGGTTGGCAATCTAGTTTGGAAGTACTTCCGCCAAAAGTGACTAATTCCACACTCGATTATCTGTTCAAAATTTGTTTCTGGGTTATAGACGACCATATTGTGTTCAAGGTTGAGGTTAATTTTTGGATTTGTGAATAAGCAAAATTACTGCACAAGGAGTAAGACAAATCCTCAACATTCCCTACGGACTCTATTTCATCGAGAAAAATGCACCGTTTGGTATGGTTTACACGCTGGTGGCATCATCGGACTTGATTTCTTTAAAAATGAGGCCGGACCTCACGTTACGGTCAATCGAGATCGTTACTGCACCATGATTAATGATTTTTTGTCTGAAAATATGGATGATATTGATTCGGTCAAAATGTGGTTTCAACAAGAGGGCGCTACGTGACATACGGCGACTGCAACCATCGAGTATGGCGATAAGTTGATTTCGAGAAATGGATAACCTTAACAATTAGTTTTCACTTTTTATTTAATTTTTAATTCCATTATTGTTAATTTCCATTAAAAAGTAGAAAAAATTTTATATTAATTAAAACTAAAATTGCAATGCTTCCTAAATTAGTATATATTGTTGCTACAGATGTTATAAATATATACTAAATTTGTTACAATTTTCCCTTCCTTGCATTTATCATATAAAAAAATCTAAACTAAAAATAGTTCAACTGATGTATGACTGCACTTGTTTTGCCTATAAAATCGAAGAACAAACCGTTAAATAATTTTAGTAGTAAAAGTTCAGTGACGAATAGAGAAATACGCTTAAAAAGATCGTAAAAAATTATTAATTAAAATTAATATTTTTGTTTTAAATTGACAAAAAACGAGCCATAAAATAAATCTAATCAGAATAAAAAGGTTTCATTTGATCAATTCTTCAAAGCTTTAAACAGTTTTTTTGCCTTCATCAAAGAACTTTTGTATATTTTTCTAAGAAAGATGAGAAATTTGGGGTAAGTATAAAAAATGTCTATATATGATGGTAGAACCTTTCTTCAATTTCGATATTAGTTCATATTGAATTAAAGTATTTTTAGTACAACTTGTCTGAAAATTAAAAATATGGATTTTTTTATTTGAATGCTTTATTTGTAAAACGTATTAAACAATATATCCGTATTATTTATTATATTTAGCTAATAATAATTTGCATTTCTATTTAAAACTGTTATGTGATATTAGCATAATATAATAAATAATATTATAAAAATCCCAAAATAGTTTTTAAAATAACATTATTGTAGTTTTGAGTAAATCAAAGGAAACTTCTAGCAATCTTGATATCAATTTTCAAAATCTAATGTTTTTTCGCGTGAAAGTTATTCTTAATTCTTTGGTATACAAAATATATATTTTTTTTAATACTAACATGCCTTAAAAAAATAAAAAAAAAATGTTGAATATAACACGTTTTAAAACTAAACCATCACCAATTTGAATTTCATGCAAAATTTTAGTTTTATATTAAGAACTTTAAAATTAATATGAAAAATAAACTTATAAAGAGTATGATGTTATTGTCAAAGACGTATCGTCACTTAAAATGTAAAAGAGCATATATCAGTTTAAAAAATCAAAGTTGAGTTTCTCATTAATTGTACAGTTTAAAAAGCGACAAGCGGCTAAGGCTAAGTTTAACCGTTTTCTTAAGTTGGGTCTGCTTTTCAAATAAATTATGTAATTTAAACTTGATTCTCATTTTTTGTATTTTATATATTTTTTTTTTCACTTGCTCACTTGATTTGTCCAATAAATTAATTTTTATTTGAAGCTTAAAATATGTTATTAATTAAAAACTACAAACTCAAAATTAAGGTTTGCTATTTGTCAACAAAAATAAAAATCCACACAGATTATAATTAAATTAAATATATTTTTATTTTTGTTTAGGCAACACTTAATTTTCAAAATTAAATAGGGAAATTAAAATTGAATATTTAATATTTTCCATATCAAAACATAAAGAAAAAAATATTTACCAAAACTTTTCTTGACATGATTTTTATTTACAAAATTCTTTGGGAAATAATTCTGCTATTTATCAATAAGCAGTGAATTTTGTTTTTTACAAGAAGCATTGCAAACTAAACCAAAGAAATCTTTCGGACTTGAAAAAATATATTTACAATTGCATAAATTTGAAATGCCCAAGATTCAGTAAATTACATTTGACATGAAAAAAGATAAATTGCAAATTTATTTACTGTATAACAATTTCTTTAAAAATATTTTTTGAAACAAAAGAAAAAAATCTTTATATATTTGACTTCCATTCTGCACTCGCTTGTTGCTCTCATCATTACTATTCTTATAATATGTTTTTAAGTGACATTTGTGTGCCGTACTGAGAACAGGGTGAAATTGAAAAGGAATTAAAAATGCAAATGCACAGAATAGTCGCAACCAATGATAAATTAAATTTAGTGTTAACCATATTTTTAATTTTGAATATTACGATATATATCACTTTAGAAGGCAAAGCAAGTGATTTCCACATAACCAGCTTAGTTTTAAATGTCTGTTGGTTGTTTTTGATACAAGTTAGCTTTTCATTAACTCACGTAAGCTTTATAACAACTAATTTGTTAGTGTTTGTAAATTATTTTTATACTAATTAAAAAGACCAATCTTCACTTTTTAAGTATTTTGTAAAGAGTAAAAAGTTTTTTTTTCAAAGACAAAAATCAAAGTTTATGCAAAAAACATTTTAATTTGTAAAATTCTTTTGGAAATTTTTCATAATACTATTTATTATATTATTCTAAAATCCATAATATTTTCAAATAAAAATAGCAGATCTATACGTTATTTTCCGAATGCCAAAGTCAGCACCTATCACTTGTCAGCTAACTGTTGTTAACAAAATCCCAAAGTTAAAAGGATTCCCTTGGTTTTTTTTAGGTTCAGTGCGGGCATTTGGTAGGTTAATATTTCTTTTATAGAGTCTTCTTTTTTTGTCTTTCATAAAATGGATTTACTTAAAGGTATATTAAAAGTTGTACTTAAAGCAATAACGAAATGTTTTACTGCATTTTCATTAAATGAATATTTCGTGTAAGTTTTCTCGAACACACCAATAAGTAATAATCTCATTTATGAATTAGAAGATAGAAATTGATTATAATTTTGTATGAATATTTTGTAGGTTATTAGGGATACCTTCAGTTAAATTCGATATGTAGGAAACTTATTGCTTTTTTCTGCACGTATGTAGGCATATTTCGTAAAAAAAAAATAACGGCAAAGCTTATTTATCTGATTCGTTGGCCATAAAGTCAGGTAGTAAAACTGCGAACCTTTAATTTCAAATAATGGCAATTTCAAATTTATTATAACTGTAAACAAAATTCCCGAAAGAGAAACATACACATCTATAATTTTTTCAGGCGTAAAAGCTTAAAAAAATTCCACACAACCAATACATTTTTTTAAGATATTTAGTTATTTACTAAATTTAAGTTAAAAACTAAATTATGTAAAATTTAACTTCAATTTTGAAAACCGCATGTAAATAAGTTGAGCTATTTCATTTTTAAATAATTAAAAAAATAAGCAGAAAATTTTTCCTTTCGCACCTAATTAACCATAAATATGACAAGACATTTGCAGTCAAACTTTTGTATAAACAATATGAAATGAAAGTATTTTCTGTTGCTATACCTTCATTAACTTAACAAACTCAATTAAAGAATTTTCTATTTATACCTACTAAACAGCAATGACAATATATAATGTACAAATACATTAACAAGCGATTCCGTCAGATTATCCGCACACATTTTCAGTTGTGTTGCTTTATAAAAAACAACATAACTACGTCTGCACACGAACTGGCTTTTATGTTGCGTATTTTTTGTTTGCGAACTCAAAATACAGCCGCTGTGTTTTTTTTTTTTGCTGCTGAAAATAGTAAACTGAATTCAGTTGGTTTTAGTTCTGTGTGTGCACCGTTTTACTGTTTTAAGCAGTCAAATTGTTGAAAATAAAAACTGAAACTATATTCAGTTCAGTTGCCAGACAAAAAAATTTTTGCTGGTGCTGAATTTTATACCCTGTTGATGTTTTTGAGGCCCATTAAAAATACTCTTGAATACAAGCATATTTTTAAACTCCAAAAATAAATATGTAATTAATTTTTTATTAATTAAGTGTTAATTAAATGCAATTACTATTTTATGAAAAATAATTTTTTCGTTGATTTCTGTATCCGTTTTAAAATGTGTACACCCTTCAATAGTTTTAAAATATGTCTATATATTTTATTCACTTCTATCAGTTGATTATAGTGTGTTGGTAAGAGTGACAGCATAGGAATGAAGTGGTGGACAAACAAATGTATAAATGTTTTATTGCAAACAGAATAATTAAAGTGTTGTGGGTGCACATAATACATTTGTAATTATTTATGAAAGCCTGTGATTGATATTATTTTCCTTTTTTCGTTTCTTTCTCTGACACCCGCAGATAGATGAAAAAAGGTTGTTTTAAATTCAAAACTATATATACATAAATTTGTTTTTATTTTGCTTAAATCTGGCTTTATTATATTAAATCATTCAATTAAGTTTAAACGTTTTTATTTACATGAGACTTTTTCTAAATGATTATTAACTAATAGCGTTTTCTTTTCTGAAAATAAATGTTACCTAAAAATCACATAAAATATTTTGCAGGTTGCCTAAACCCCGAAATATTGCTACACCTTTTACAGCCACAATACAACAAAAACTGTTATTGAAATTTTCTAACTACCTTTTACATGTCAGTAATGTTTAATTAGCGTTTCAAAAATAAAGTAACATAATACTGGGTTTAGCAACAAAAGCAAACATCACTTATCAAGAGTAAAAACTACTAAAAAAAAGTGTAGCATACTTACCCTTACATAAAATTGAGGGTAAAATATGTAACATATCTTACATACATACATACTTTTTATTTACACTATCGAACATTTTTTAGAAAAGAACACAAAGGTGTAAAAAGTGTTAAACATATGCAACATTCTTGTCAGAAAAGAAAACGCCATTATATTCACTTACGCATGATTAATTTAAATGAAAATATAAGCTTCTGGTATTTCGTTTAAAAAAAGTAATTATTTATTTAGAATTAGGTAAAAATTGATAATTATAGCTACATAAGTAAAGACAACGAAATGCATTTAATCAATATATCGCTCCTTTATTGCAACATAGTCATATCTCAAAAAATTAAAAATTTGTAGTTACTTAAGCAAAACTGCTCTTTTAGACCTTCTGTACAAGTTGAAAAAAAATCAGTTTTATATCCCAAGCTGAACCGAAGTTATAGCAATTGCAATTGCGGCAATTAGATCATAGGACTTATGTCTTGAAAAATTAAATCGCATTTTGCCACGTTCAAGTTTTTTTGAGATATGACTATGTTGCAATAAAGGAGCGATGTATGTAGAATATAAACACTTTAACATCATTTGTTTTACTTTTTTATTAATTAGAAAAGCGTTTGAAGGGTTTTTAGTTTTTCAGAAATGGTTGACGTTATCCATAGAAAAGCGCAAATAAATTTTCTATTTATTATTTTATTTTATTAAAATTTATTTTTCCATTTAAAGAATTTTACAGGGAAGACAAATGATAAATAAATAGATTTCATTATTTATGCAAACAAGAAAAAGATTTAAAACTTCAGTCAGCACTTAAATTGCCTTAGCAAAACCTAAACGTTTGTTTCCTAAATCGAAAGTTGTATAGTATTTCCTGATGAAAGTAACACCTAAAACAATTAGGTTGTAGGCAGTATTTTGAAATGCTGAATAACATTGGTTGCCAGATTCTAGAATATAATCATCAGGTTCCAAGGTAAATACACCACTACCAATGTAGAAAACTACGTCAGGCAAATCATGTATTGAAGAGCAATTGAACAGGTATTCATTAAAGGTGCTATTCAAAGTACCACCAAGTGCTTTGTGAACGGTTGCATACATGTTACTCGGTAAAAGAATACGACTTGAACCAGTATCAGCAATGGCTTGGCAGTGCTCACATAGGATAGTGTTCCCAATTTTGGTAGATCTTACTTCAAATTGCCAAAAACGTTCTCTGGAAACAGGAACATAAGTTATATTACCAATGTAATAGTGGGGATCATTGCCGCCTAAAATCATGAAACCACCTTCAGCAGATGTACCATTACTTGCCAAATAAAAGGAGAAAACTGGATCTTCTATTAATTTTTGCGAAACCATGTTATAGAAAGGTGGCACAACATTTGACCGTCCTTGGAATGCCATACCTAAGATACCATCATAAGGAGCAGGCACAAAATCTTCTTGAGACTCAAAAGTAGCCGCACCAAATATTTGATTTTTTATAGCCAAACCTGCAAGAGTAACTGTGTCTTGAACCAAATAGCCAAACACTCTGCCAGTAGCATAATTTGCAGCGAATGGATCACCATAAGGTAAACAAGTAGACGACAAATTACAATTAAATTGATTGTGAACTTGGCAGGCCTTATTGAAAGTCTTACAAGGTACAGTTGGTACCCACATTTTTGAGGAACCGGTATCGAATTGCACTAGAAATTCCTGTGGTGGTGTGCCAATGGTAATTTTTCCATAATACTCTTCATTATTAAAGTTTAATAAGTTTACTTTGTGAACTGTAGAGTCTTGATTTATATTATATTTAGCCTGAAGCTTTATTAGCTCGCTGGATTTTTGCTTTAATACCCGCACTTTCAACAGTGGTATATGGACCGTTGAAGCTTCTGACAAAAGAAAGATACCAACTAGCGAAATTAACACTTTAAACATTTTAATGAACTAAATGAATAGTTGTCCGATCGACCCCAATTTATATTAAATTTTCTGTCAAGCCAAAATAGATAACAAAAACTTTATGGAACCAGTACTAATGCCATTCTGAGAGCTTGATAGCGAATCAGATATTGTGTCAATTAGTTTTTTTATTTAAAAAGTTTGATTAACTATTTTTGAAGGTCAACACATGCATGTGTATGTAGTTTTAAGTAGTTTTTTTTTTGCTTTAATCTTGATTAGAGCGAATATCAAATAAGTATTACTTAACAACAAAAAATGTGTGTGTGTGTGTGTGTGTGTGATGTCTTAAGTGCAGTGAACCATTTAAACAATAAATAAAAAAGCTACACTTTTTCAATTGCGTATTCAAATAGTTTTCTGCGTGAATAAAGTTCAAATTGTAAAACCTCATTTTGCAGTTGATTCTCGGAGGACTATATTCCTTAAAAGCCTTGTTGGCGATGAAATTAATGTGATGCATAAAAACTAGTATATTATCAAATGATAACACCAAGACAATAGTTGGAATAAACAAAATTTATAGTTTCTTCAGTAATAAAAATATTAGGGTGGTTCACTGGTTGATAGTTTAATGAGTGAAAATTTATTGTCTGAGTTTTTACACGATTTATTTCTATTGAAATTATACTTATTCAATTGGAAGTAAAACTGTGATGGCTCTTCAGATCATATTCAAAATATTGAACATTAAGTTCGCTATTGAATAACAGAAAAATATCGCCTGCAAGTACAAAAGATTGACACATATTATTATTATGCAACGATAACACGTCATTTAAATACTGGACCAATTACGGAATCTTGGGGAATACCGGAATTAACTCTGCCAGTCACAGCCATTCATGGACACACATATTTATATATTTTTTTTTTAAAGAGAAGTAGCACTTCAGGCAATCAAACATATTTATTATTATTTTTCTACCAATAAATAGAATTAAAAATTAGTATTTTTGATTGCCACAGGGGTTGAACCCTGGCCAACTAGATTTGTAGTCAACGTGCTTACTACTACTATGACTACAGTAGCCTCAGATCGGTCAGATATATGGAAATATATTTATCTGCCCGCTGATTTATAAAAGTAAAAATGTTTAGTTTAGGTCTTTAAATATTGTGATTAATATGGCCAAGAATTTTTGTAATATTCAGAGAAATTAGCATGGTATTCCAATTTCTTTTTGATTAATTCGGCAAATGAAAGAAGTAATGAAGTGGTGTTAAGATGTTAAAATGTACGTTGGCTAGCGTGACTAATTGGTCACAATTTTCAATATGAAAACGCCTATTTTTGAGAATTGGTTCAACACACCCAAGTCTCCAAGCAATAGAAAATGTGGAGAACGTATAGTGAGTGTTACTGTGGTGAATCAGAATATATTATTCAAATGGAAATAATCAGCCCAATTATAAATATTCTCACGGAATTTCGTTTCCGCGGAAAAAATTTTTCTCGAGAAAAGCTTCCTCCAGTTATGAATTCCGTGAGAAAAAAATAATAAAAAAAGTGGCATCATCTTAATTTGAAGGGAGTTTTTTGTTTATTTACATATAATTTTTATTTTATAATTCTTAATACTTACTTTTTTTCCCCGAATTTTTTTCACTTTCCGCAGTCATCAAAAAGGGGAAAAATTTATAATGGGACAAAAGGGAAAAATGAAAAAACTCGCACGGAATTTTTGTTTATAATTGTGCTGATTATTTTGATAAATTTTATTGATATTCTGTATTGTTTAGTAGATTTTGACTTAAGTAACTTTAAAGCTATAAAAAGATCATTTTTTGTAATGGGAATAAAAGAAAAGGAGTCTGTATTTTGGAAAAAGTTTTCATAGACGAAGTTATGACCAGCAACTTCAACGTTGGCGTAATTATGCTAGGAAATTAACGAGCTAACACAACCTAATCTACTTAATTTATTCAAAACCTGACTAATATTAATACTCACAAATAGATTCTCACCGTATTTACGTTTAGCTTTTCTAATTAGCACGATTTTTAAAGTATGCTGAATATGCGCTATCTCCTTAAATCTTTTTGTGAGCTATATCTATTGAATATCGACATAATTCGTAACGAAATTAGGTAATATTAAAAATTGACCAATATAATCGCTAACACTACCAAGATTAGGATGGTTATAGTCTCTGTATTCGATGCAGATTTCACGTACCTAAGAGAAAAATTCAACATAATAAATACTATTATAGGGTAGACTCAACATGATAACGCATAATTAAGCAAAAACAAATGCGTAGGCAACGAATTATGCACTAATTAAAGTCCATATCTAATTAACTAAATCAAATAATTGCTTTAGCACCGTCAAAAAGGTTGTCTTTGAGAGCTTAAATTTTCAAGTTTGTTTAAAAAACGGTCGCAAAGGTTGAAGTGAAGATATCACCACATTGCCGAAAAAACCGAGGTTCCATCACCAAAAACTTTAGCAAGTAATTATTTACAAGCACCAAATTGTTTGTCACGAAAGACAATATAATAACGAAGCTGCCTGGAAATATTTAAGGAAACACCACCTGTCCTATCTGGCCTACCGTTTACATTAGAATCTCAAATGATCGTGTACATTTCTAACAACATCATAACCTTGAAGCGCTAGTGATGACGACAGTATGTGAGGTTTAAACCAGGTTTCAGTCACTTCATTAATGTCGAAAAAAGAGCTCTTAAAACATGTTAAAGTTTCTCAATTTTAGTGTCTGGACGTTTATGTGTTTATATTTAATCAGTCAGATAAAGATGAAATACCTTTATTCAATTGTAATGTGCAGTTTTCTATCTCCACTTTTAGGCAGATTGCAAGCTCATCACTTATCTCAACAAAAGCCGAATCAACCTTTGCCTTAATTTTAACTACTACTACGGCTTTTTAACATAACTTTTACATGTATACGCATTATTGCGATTTTGGTCAAGGGTGGTGAATAGAGCTTTGGTAATCCCTTCCCAGTCAGGATAGAAACAAGTAGCACAGGTTCTGTTAAAAATGATTATTAAACCTGAGGTATTTAAGTTGCAAATAGCACACGAGTAGGCCATGACTGGTCATAACTTGTTGCTTAGGTTATATTAATAACAAGAAAAAAAAAACACTGTCAACTCCAATAAAAATGGTCAATGAAAAATTTTTTATTTCAATGATGAATCTAATCTATATTTAAAATCTTAGTAATATTAATAATTTTTATTATTAATCAAGAAGTGATTCAAAATACGTTTACAACATAGCGTTACCACATTATTACAAATAACAAAAAGGTTTAATGTGCTTATTATTTTGAATAAGGTTATATTTTTAAACTCGTTTTATTTAATAATTTTCTACTAATTTTCAATAAAGCTTTTGTCTAATTTTTTTTGCATTTACATTGCAATACTTTATTTTAAATGTGGAGTAAAACTATAAAAAAAAATATTATTTTAAATTCATTAAACTATAAAAAAACTAAAATGTAATGGTTTTGTTATTTATTTTTCAAAAATATATGCATCTTTGAAATTTAAAACATCCCATAACAAAATCATTTTGTAATGGTATATACGCTTTAAATAAAGTAATTAAATTTTTTTATTTAGACTTAAACAACGTAGATATATATTTACAGGCTTATTGTACCCGGCGTTACCCAGGTCTACCTTTAGGGCCTTTCTATTAAATCAGTTTGGATCTTATAGATCAGGAATCAGCAATAGAATCTAATTTTATTAATATTGTTTAAGGTGCATAAAATTTCGCATTTCTTTTCTCCCCACTGCCCCGACCTTTGCACAGTTTTTTCAAAATAAACATAGAATATTCTAGTCTTTACATAAATATCTAATTATATTTTAAATTTAATTGCAATCGGTACAGACGTAAATGCCTGTTTTCCCTTTTTTCTCTGATTTAGGTCGTCGCTTTGAAAACATATATAGATGAGGATCTATCTATGTTTCGAATTTCATTATAATCATTATATGGAGTTCTCATTTAATCAATTTGGCTTTTGATATAAGACTTTCTACTTTTCTATACAAAATTTGGGTAAAATCCACTGATGAGCTATTTGAGCAGTAGTGAAATGGCCGTATGGATATGCTTTCTCCGCAGTAATACATTTAATTTTTTGGTTTAGTTTAAAATAATAAATATTTCATGAGAATATCATGAAATATTTATATTTGAAGGAATCAAGCACGAATAAAGTAAATTAAAATTTCATTATAATCGATAAGCCAAGACTTTGTTAAAATTGATACAGATGCATATAAATGCCCGCTTCCCCTTTTTCTCCCTCCAGGTTCACTTTTTGAAAACATAAATACCCTATTTTATAACAAGGAAAAATATCACCTCGTGTTTAAAATTAAATTAAAATCGGTTCGGCCGTTAGTAGTTGGGAAGTACTTCCGCCAAAAATGCTTAATTCCACACTTGATTACCTTATTAAATATTATTTGCGGGGTTATAGACGAAAAATTGTGTGTAGCCATGAGGCTCATTTTTGGCCTAACGGGTTTGTTAATAAGCAAAATTACCGGACAATTGCATCGAGAAAAATGCACCGTTTGGTGTGGTTTATACGCTGGTGGCATCATCGGACCTTATTTTTTTTTAAATAAGGCTGGATCTCACGTTACGGTCAATCGAGATCGTTACCGCAACATGATTAATGATTTTTTGTCTGAAAATATGGATGATATTGATTTGGATAAAATGTGGTTTCAAGAAGATGGCACTGCTTACCACACAGCGACCGCAACCATCGAGTTGCAATCAAAATTTGGCGATAATTTGATTTCGAGAAATGGACCTGTGAAGCTTATGCTGATAAATTAGCAACAATTGACTCTTTAAAGACCAACATTGTTGATGTTATTCGTAACATACCGCCAGCAGTAGTAACACCAGTGACATAAAATTGTACGTCCAGAATAGGCTTCTTCAAATGCAGCCGCGGTGACCATGTGTCAAAACATTAATGCTATGTTCTGATCTTTGGTTTAAAAAAATTCTTTATTACAATTTGATTTTTTGTGTTATTTTTTAAAATTTAAAGTTATATCGAACTCAAAGAAACATCCGAAACATATCGAAAAAATTAGCAGTACATATAAATTTAAGGCATGTTAAAATGTAGGGTTTGAATATTTTTTTAATGTAAAGTAGACGCACTTAAAGCAGCGTTATTTGACGATGTCAATTCTATAATCATGTTTGTTCACCCGACTCACATTTACAGAAATTTTAAAATTATGTCCAAGCGTCTGTCGAAGTAAGCGCCATAATGTGCGTTATGTTAAAAAATAAACAATTCGATAAAAAAAACTCATAGTTTTATCAGTAAGAATTACTATATTTAAAGAGGATATTGTCAAAATCAAGGCGCGATATATATTTAAAAATGTATGAAAATTAAGTTAAAATTACTAGGTTTACGCTCGAAATCTCTTAATTACTGAATTTCTGTGTAATTCAAATGCACTATTAAAAACTTTTTTAAACTTTTCAATAAAAAGAATTTTGTAGCTTCGCCAATCTTTTAAAGTTTCCGATAACCTTAACAATTAGTTTTCACTTTTTATTTAACAATTTCCATTAAAAAGTAGAAAAAATTTTATATTAATTAAAACTAAAATTGCAATGCTACTTAAATTAGTATATATTATTGCTACAGATGTTATAAATATATACTAAATTTGTTACAATTTTCCCTTCTTTGCATTTATCATATAAAAAAATCTAAACTAAAAATAGTTCAACTGATGTATGACTGCACTTGTTTTGCCTATAAAATCGAAGAACAAACCGTTAAATAATTTTAGTAGTAAAAGTTCAGTGACGAATAGAGAAATACGCTTAAAAAGGTCGTAAAAATTATTAATTAAATTTAATATTTTTTTTTTAAATTGACAAAAAACGAACCATAAAATAAATCTAATCAGAATAAAAAGGTTTCATTTGTTCAATTCTTCTGAACTTTAAACAGTTTTTTTGCCTTCATGAAAGAACTTTTGTATATTTTTCTAAGAAAGATGAGAAATTTGGGGTAAGTATAAAAAATGTCTATATATGATGGTAGAACCTTTCTTCAATTTCAATATTAGTTCATATTGAATTAAAGTACTTTTAGTACAACTTGTCTGAAAATTAAAAATATGGATTTTTTTATTTGAATGCTTTATTTGTAAAACGTTTTAAACAATATATCCGTATTATTTATTATATTTTGCTAATAATAATTTGCATTTCTATTTAAAACTGTTATGTGATATTAGCATAATATAATAAATAATATTATAAAAATCACAAAATAGTTTTTAAAATAACATTATTGTAGTTTTGAGTAAATCAAAGGAAACTTCTAGCAATCTTGATATCAATTTTCAAAATCTAATGTTTTTTCGCATGAAAGTTATTTTTAATTCTTTGGTATAATAATAATAATAATACGAACATGCCTTAAAAAAAAAAATTTTTGAATTTAACACGTTTTAAAACTAAACCATCACCATTTTGAATTTCATGCAAAATTTTAGTTTTATATTAAGAACTTTAAAATTAATATGAAAAATAAACTTATAAAGAGTATGATGTTATTGTCAAAGATGTATCGTCACTTAAAATGTAAAAGAGCATATATCAGTTTAAAAAATCAAAGTTGAGTTTCTCATTCATTGTACAGTTTAAAAAGCGACAAGCGGCTAAGGCTAAGTTTAACCGCTTTCTTAAGTTGGGTCTGCTTTTCAAATAAATTATGTAATTTAAACTTGATTCTCATTTTTTGTATTTTTTATTTTTTTTTTGTTTGTTTTTTTTTTCACTTGCTCACTTGATTTGTCCAATAAATTAATTTTGATGTGAAGCTTAAAAATATGTTATTAATTAAAAACTAAAAAATTAAAATTAAGGTTTGCTATTTGTCAACAAAAATATAAATCCACACAAATTATAATTAAATAAAATATTTTTTTATTTTGGTTTAGGCAACACTTCATTGCCAAAAATTAAATAAGGAAATTAAAAGTGAATATTTAATATGGAAAATCAAAACATAAAGAAAATAATATTTACCAAAGTTTTTCTTGACATGATTTTTATTTACAAAATTCTTTGGGAAATAATTCTGCTATTTATCAATAAGTTGTGAATTTTGTTTTTTACAAGAAGCATTGCAAACTAAACCAGAGAAATCTTTCGGACTTGAAAAAATATATTTACAATTGCATAAATTTGAAATGCCCAAGATTCAGTAAATCACATTTGACATGAAAAAAGATAAATTGCAAATTTATTTACTGTATAACAATACAATTTCTTTAAAAATATTTTTTGAAACAAAAGAAAAAAATCTTTATATATTTGACTTCCATTCTGCACTCGCTTGTTGCTCTCATCATTACTATTCTTATAATATGTTTTTAAGTGACATTTGTGTGCCGTACTGAGAACACGGTGAAATTGAAAAGGAATTAAAAATGCAAATGCAAAGAATAGCCGCAGCCAATGATAAATTAAATTTAGTGTTAACCATATTTTTAATTTTGAATATTACGATATATATCACTTTAGAAGGCAAAGCAAGTGTTTGTAAAAAAAAAAAGACCAATCTTTACTTTTTAAGTATTTTGTACTTAAATAGTAAAAAGTTTTTTTTTTCCTCAATATCTGTCCTTCATCATAGCACTCTGTCTCCAAAACCGAAATAGGTAGACTCTTGTAGTTCTCAAATGTATTATGATAGCTGATATATCAAAAAATACTGAAAAGTTGTCTGATACTTATAAAAATTTTGTTATTTTTCTGCCTATCAGCGGACACTTCCAATTGTGTGTATTGTATGTAAAACGATGTTAGCTATAGCAACAAGCAGAAAAAATAAAACTTTTAATTAAAGTGCGTATTAATATTGAAGTGGTTTTCGCATATTATGTACACACAGAAAAAGGATTGGTAAAAAATCGGTTAGTATATTTAAAATTCAACTATTAATATCATTATTTAATTTTTATTATATATAAAATATAATTTTGACACATTTTTCATATTGAAAACTAACAAGCGATATTGGATATTAAAAGTTGGTTGCAATTACTGTTAACAAAGTTTACCTGACGGATTTGTGTCTTCACTAAAATATTTTCTGTCAATTGGGTGAAGCAACTAAACTTGTTCAACAAATTTCTTCTAATACCTGAATGTTGGTAGTTAGAATCATAAAATCAACCCTATCACTGAAAATCAAAATAGTTTTGACATACATAATAAAAATAAAATTTATACATTTAAAGTTAAAAATGTTTTACTTTTAAAATAAAAAAAAAATTATGCAAGCAATAATTTGCCAATTTTATTGAAGGGTAAATTCACGTCAAATTAAAAAGGACTTTTATGCACAAAAATATTTGAAAAGTTTGAATTATTTAGGATTGTCCAAACATATCGTATTTTCGGTTGAAATGGAAAGTGGATGGCTTTAAGTGAAAAGTAAGAAATCCGGACGAAATAGGGAAGCGCAGTGGTGAGGATGAAGCTTACGTTTTTTAACACGAAAATTATTAAACATAATCATATTCTTGTAAACTAATTTTTAAATAAATGTTAAATCGAAAACATTTTTTTAATTCACAATAATATTTTATATTGGTATTAGTCCTCCTTCTCGAATAATTTTTTAAAACAGTTCGGAGTACCTCATTAATTTAGTCATGTTAACCGAACTTCAGATAATGATCATAACCGACAAAATTCGATTGGAAACAAATTCGGTTATCATAACGAATCTGTTTTCTCTGTGTAGAATTCTTTTTCAACCGCAATAGAAAGGCACTTCAGGTTTAAGTGTTTTTACGTCCGCCTTAACAACAAGTACAAAAAATTAAAAAGAAATTAATATAAAGGGTATTCATTTAGTGAGGTAATTGAAACGTCTATGGCTTTAGTTTTCCAGCAGATTCTTAAACTTTGCACAGGATGTTAACTGATATATCTGCTATAAGAAAAAAAAAAAAAAAAACTAAATGAAATAGGAAGATAAAAGGCAGATATTTATAATTTTGAAGAATAAATAAAACAATAAAATTAAAAATTTAAAGGTGACTCAAATACATTCGTGTGTGAGTCCGTCTCTTACTTGGCTGATTTGTTTTTTTTTTTTTTTTTTTTTTTTTTTTTGACAACCACCATTAATGTTTTAGTATGCGAATATACAATTTTTAATTTTTTAAACCAATAATAATCAAGGGGCTTTCCTACTAAGAATAAATAGGCAAGCCATGGTCTTAAAAATGCACTGAATAGCGGTTTGACCACCGTCTGGTAAGGGTTTCGCGCCAGGTACAGACGTTAATCTCATCACTTATCCTGTTCATTTGTGCTCTGGTTGAAATCAACTTTTCCAAGGCACTAGATGAGCTAGAAAAAACTTAAACACGCCATTCGATCAGACGTAGTTTCGAAAATTTTTTCATTTAAAATAAGCAAGATGGGTCTACGTCCTTTGAGGAAGCACCCCACGCCTGTCTCCAAAATTTTCATATCATTTGGAACAAATCTAGTTTCTCAAAGTAACTCCAATAAAAAACAAAAAAAAAAAAAACAAATATTTGAGGCGATAGAGAATAAAAACAAGGAGAAAAAACATCAAGTGAAAAAATTGGCACTCGCCCTTTATTTTCCGAGTTATGGGCATCAGAACATTTCATAGAAAAGTACGATTGAAGATATCAATATGGGTATCGCTTAAAAATTTTTGAAGATATCTTTAAGGAAATTCAAATTTTTTTTAAATTTCTTAATCCATTAAGTATATAGTATCTGTATCTGGCCTAATAGTGAAAATGCGAATATTTATAATCAAAAATGGTTTTATTGTTTTTCAAAGCATGATTTATACACTTTTGTATGCGCTCAAACCAGTTGTCGAAGCACTTTTTCCACTCCGATTGAGACACCTCTAAAGCATGGTTTTTTAACACCAACAGCTTCTTCTGGCGACGAAAATCGTTGACAACGCATTTTTTCTTGTTGTGCGGAAACAAGAAGAAGTTATTAGGTGCCAAGTCAGGGCTGTACGGCGAATGACCCATTAATTCGACGTTTTGGCCGGTCAAAAACGCTCTGATTTGAGCCGATGTGTGAGAGCTCGCATTGTCATGGTGAACAATGATTCGTCTTCTCCTGTTGGTTTTTCGAATTTCTCCGATGACCTCAGGCAAACAAATTGTAGTTTACCATATCAGAAGTGACCGTCCTACGTTGCTGAAGCGGAACAGTCGCTACATGACCAGTTTTGCCGAAGAAACAGGCGACCATTTGCTTCGAAGTGCTTCTTCCACGAACAACTTTCGTTGGATTTTGCTCGTCTTTGAACACTCACACGGTCGATTGTTATTTCGTTTCGGGCTCATACGCATAGATCCATGATTCGTCACTTGTGGCGATATTACAAACGTCTTTTGAAGCACCGCAATCGTATTTTTGCAACATTTCTTTGCACCAATCGACACGAGCCTTTTTTTGAGCGACTTTCAAATTGTGCGGGATCCAACGAGAACGAACCTTTTTTACGGCCAGGTGTTCATGCAGTATCGAACGTATGCTGGTGGAAGAAATGTCCAAGGATGTCTCTATCTCTCGGTATGTCACATGTCGATCTTGCATGATGAGTTCACGCATGGCATCAATGTTTTCTTGCACAACAGCCGTTTTTGGACGACCTCCACGAATTCGTCTTTGAGCGAGCTTCGGCCACGATTAAATTCATTATACCAATTTTTCACAGTGCTACAGGATGGTGCTTCATCGCTATACAAAGATTTAAGTTCATCAATGCACTCTTGCCGTGATAAACCACGTTGAAAGTTGTAAATATGATGGCACGAAAATGTTCACGAGTTAATTCCATTTTTTTCTATATTAATTTTTTCAAGTCACTGTAAACAACACAAATAATGGTCGTTTGTCAAAACGTTTTGAGTACGATTATGATTAAAAATGAGGAGTTACTTCACTAAATTAAATTTGCATAAACGGTGAATGGTAT
Source organism: Gymnosoma rotundatum (assembly GCA_916610165.2). Taxonomy (NCBI): domain Eukaryota; kingdom Metazoa; phylum Arthropoda; class Insecta; order Diptera; family Tachinidae; genus Gymnosoma; species Gymnosoma rotundatum. The sequence continues at coordinate 117,868,100 of OU744337.1, read as the reverse complement.
ATAAGATTCGGCATAGCCGAATATAGCACTATTTTTTTGTTTTTTATTATTTTATTGACAACTGTGTTTTTTTATATTTTGCAGAATTTTGTTGGTCATCCTCTTTGGTTTTGTTTGTAAATCAAATTGCCAAAAAGTATTTATAGGCAAATGTCCCCGAATTAAACCGATAAATTCTTTCGATTTAAATAAAGTAAGTGGATTATTTTTATTATTTTTTTTTTATTCGTCAAAACTTCTTAACGAACTTCAGTGATAGTAATTAATTAATTTATTGCAGTATATGGGCACCTGGTATGAATATTCAAAATATTCGATCCTCTCCCAATCTGGACTAAAGTGTAAACAGGCTGTTTATGAAACTAAAGGGAATGATTCATTTACAATAGTTAATACAGGAGTAATAAAGGGGTAATTTATAAAACTAATAATTAAATAAATAATTTATTATTAAATAATTAATTCCTTTACAGAAGCAACAAAACTCGCATTACTTCCTCAACTGCCAAAGTAATAAAACCAGGAGAAGTATCTCTTACACTTAAAAATCGTAAGTTATTTTTAATCTAGTTTGGAAAAAAACTTTTCCCACTTTTCTTTTTTTTTTTTGTATTTTTTAGAAAGTGCCGATACTGTCAATAATTTAATATTGGGTACAGATTATGATAATTATACTGTCGTCTACAAATGCAGAAATAAAGGTTTATTCAATCATAGCAGTAAGTAATAATTCTTATTTGTCAAGTGTATTGTTTATTAAATTATCGTCTATTAAATTATTCGTTTATTAAATTTAAAACAGTTTTTTTATTAAAAATAATTTTAGTTTTCTTACTGTTGAATCGATTTAATTTAATTTTATTTTTCTGCTTTAACTAAATCGCAAAATATTATAATGTTTTTAATTAAGTAGCTAATTATGTCAACCAAAATTATAAACAATTCTTATTTATATTATTTTTTCTGTTAAATTCAACAAAACGGATATTGTGCAAACATATTAATATTTGGCTCGTTCAAGTTGAGAACATAAAATTTATAATTATTTATAATTTATAAATTTTATCGGTCGCGAAGATTTAATATAATTTGGTCTTACACGTAAAGAAAAAAACATAGTTGAGGTAAAGATATTCTAAGAGCATATTATATTATTGTTAGATTAATTAATAAAAAAGATGGTCTTGCAATCATATTGGTATCCAGCGTAACAATAACATGGTAAAATCTAAAAATAATTATGTTTAAATATAAACATTAAAGCGTTAAATTAAAACATCACAATATGGTTGAAAATTTGATGTTATATAACTGAATTATTACATAGTCTCGTAAGTGCAAGCATTACCTAATACATATACGAGGGCTGCTATATATATTTCTGGCCTGGCAACACTGAGTGCTGCCAAGTGCAATCTCACATTTCCATTGGAAAGTTTGTCATTTTTAAGCATAATCGTACTCAAAACGTTTTGATGTACGACCATTATTTGTGTTGTTTACAGTGACTTGAAAAAATTAATATAGAAAAAAATGGAATTAACTTGTGAACATTTTCGTGCCATCATTTTTCACAACTTTCAACGTGGATTATCACGACAAGAGTGCATTGATGAACTTAAATCTTTGTATGGCGATGAAGCACCATCCTATAGCACTGTGAAAAATTGGTATAATGAATTTAATCGTGGCCGAAGCTCGCTCAAAGACGAATTCGTGGAGGTCGTCCAAAAACGGCTGTTGTGCAAGAAAACATTGATGCCATGCGTGAGCTCATCATGCAAGATCGACATGTGACATACCGAGAGATAGAGACATCCTTGGACATTTCTTCCACCAGCATACATTCGATACTGCATGAACACCTGGGCGTAAAAAAGGTTTGTTCTCGTTGGATCCCACACAATTTGAAAGTCGCTCAAAAAAAGGCTCGTGTCGATTGGTGCAAAGAAATGTTGCAAAAATACGATTGCGGTGCTTCAAAGACGTTTATAAGATCGTCACAGGTGACGAATCATGGATCTATGCGTATAAGCCCGAAACAACAATCGACCGTGTGGGTCTTCAAAGACGAGCAAAATCCAACGAAAGTTATTCGTGGAAGAAGCACTTCGAAGCAAATGGTCGCCTGTTTCTTCGACAAAAATGGTCATGTGGCGACTGTTCCGCTTAAGCAACGTAGGACGGTCACTTCTGAGTGGTACACTACAATTTGTTTGCCTGAAGTCAGCGGAGAAATTCGAAAAACCAACAAGAGAAGACGAATCATTGTTCACCATGACAATGCGAGCTCTCACACATCGGCTCAAATCAGAGCGTTTTTGACCGGCCAAAACATCGAATTAATGGGTCATCCGCCGTACAGGCCTGACTTGGCACCTAATGACTACTTCTTGTTTCCGCACATCAAGAAAAAAATGCGTGGTCAACGATTTTCGTCGCCAGAAGAAGCTGTTGAAGTGTTCAAAGACCATGTTTTAAAGGTGTCTCAATCGGAGTGGAAAAAGTGCTTCGACAACTGGTTTGAGCGCATGCAAAAGTGTATAAATCATGCTGGAGAATGCTTTGAAAAACAATAAAACCATTTTTGATTATAAATATTCGCATTTTCACTATTCGGCCAGAAATATTTAGAGCAGCCCTCGTAAAAGACTTTTTTATTTAGTTATTGAAAAACATAAATTCACAAAAAAAAATAACAGCATCTTATCTTCGTACATTCCTACGTGAACATCTATTTATGCTGTAAACGTTATATTTTCGTATTGACGATATACGGTACGTAATGGTATCCAAGACTTTTATTACGTTAATCTCGCATCTGCGATGATTTACTTTGTTACATAATAGAAATTAGTGTTGATGTATATTATGACAGCTTTAAATAAAAAATATGGAAATGGTTTCACAATTGCTCTTAAAACTCAAAAATAAAGATTTATATGCTTACATACCTATATATACGTACATATATTTCACCTATTTTTTAAATGTTTTGCTTACCTTTTTATTTGTTTTCATATTTTGTATATTATTTTCAATTTTTTACTTTGTAATAAATTATAATTTTTTTCATTTTCTTTAACAATAAAATCAATTTCAACTTTAAGCTAACAAAAAATTACTAAATTGATAAAAAAGCATTCTGTCAAGCATTCTGGTTGTGTTTTTTAACGTGAAATCAACCATGTTGTATTTTTTTGCACAGTAATCATATAATGGTTAAATATCAATAAAAACCTGTTTATCGTGACTGAAGTATTGTTGAAAATAACTATAATTGACAGTGTTGCAAGGAACCTATAATATTTATTGTAAGAAGATGACAACCATGTTTTTTTCTTTGCGTGTACCCACCGTAAATTTGAAGGTCCTTACCATGCGTTCATGCATACGATACTGTTTGTGCATTTTACGTGCCAAATTTTTGTTGTATTGATTTTGTTATACAATATAAACAATTTAAGTAAAACGGAAATTGAAAATAATATTTTAAAAGAGTTTATGGAAACTTCCCAGCAATCCAGGTGGAATTAAAGCGTTGATACAAATATGCACTCACTGCGTTTTGCTGTGTAACTTTACACATACAATTACGCGGATTCTACTTTTTTTCAAATGCATAAAAACGCATAGATGCATGGTGTGGACCTTCACCTTAAGACACAAAACAAAATTACCATATAAAACAAAACCAAATTATTTTAGATTTGTCGTAATTTTCTTAAAGAAAGTCTTTTAAAACTCTAATGTACATCTCATTGCAATATTATGCTAAAGTTCTTTTTTAAGTTAAAGTTTTTAAGTTTAAAAAAAAATAAATGTCATGTATTTGTAAAGTTTACATTTGGCAAACCTAGGTGCGGTTGATCTATATTGTGATAGCAGAAATAAAAAAACTAAAATTTGTAATGCTAAGTAATTGACAACTGAAAAGTTTTTTTCTTACCTTAGTGATTCCTAAGTTAAATTTTTTATTCACTCTTATCTAAAATATATTTGTTTAAAAAAGTTGGTATTTATAAGCCTCTTCGCTATTTTGATTTTCTGTTAAATGTGCGATGATACGACAAACTTGTAGATTGTTTAATTTGAAAAATTTTGTACATTTGGTTTGTTCTAATCATGACAAACTGTTTCTTCTAAGGTTTCCAAAGAACTCTAGTTGAAGTATCTGACACTTAGCTATTCAAAATTAAGCACCCTTTTTAAAAGTATTTTATCACAGAAAAAACAATAAAAAGTTCATGAACGATTAAAAAATTACCCAAAATTCCAAATTTATAAAAGAAGAAATTATAAAAAATAATGAAAAAGTATAAATTTTACCAAAAAGTGTAATATACATGGGAAATGCACAATTTAAGAAAAATGATGTTTCATAGGCCAATCAAAAATAAATAGAAACACACAAAATTACAAAAGTTCAAAAAATTATATTGTTTTAAAATATTCAAAACATGGCGAAATAATACTATGTGGTCGCAATGGCGATTTCATTAATTTTTGCCGCAAAGCTTAAATGTCAAATACCATATTAAAAAATATATATACTTATTTTTTATGAATGGAGTTTGAGACTTAGCGTTTACGACGAAAGTAATGAATTCGCCGTCGAGACCACTTGTATTATTTCACCATGAATTAAAACTTAAATAAGAAATAAAAACAAAATAAAACCAAGGCTATGCCGAACCTTATATACCCTTCACTATCTATGTAAGTCTAGTTTAGTGATGACAGAGAATTAAAATATAAAAAAAAGCATCTATATAATTTTAGATAAAAATGTCATCGGCTCTTAATGTGTTAAGCATTTAAAAAAAGTTTAGTATTCCCTTAAATATCTCTTAAAAAGCTCTAAAACGATACACATATTGTTATTTAAAAAAAAAAAAAATTGAAAATTTCAGAGGCCCGTAACTCGGAAAATATTGACGAACGCAAATTTTTTCGCTTGATATTTATTTTTTATATTTAAATTCTCTAGCGCCCCAGATATTTATTCTTGATCTTGATTTCAACAATAACACGGATGGACAGACCGACATCGCTCATTCGGCTTTACTATGCATAGAAACTCAGAATATATGTAGTTTAAGGGGTCGGGAATGGATATTGTAAAAATTACGAATGGAATTAAAAAGTTAGTTATAATCTGTTTCTATTTTTTATGGTAAAGCATATAATTAAAGAAAAACTACTGAGAAAAAAATTTTTTTGAGGAATATTGTACATTAAGTCCAAAAATCTATAATTCATATTACCCCAAAGACAGGCATATGAATCGAAAAGGTTAAATTTTACTAAACATTTAAGTTAACGAAAAGTCCAATGAAATCAACTATGATTTTGTGTCTCTTTATTCGGAAAAAAGCCAGCCGCATACCGTGGATAAAGAAACATAAAATCCTGGTTGATAATTGTTGTTTTTGCTTGAAGTTTGATTTTTGTTTTTACATTATTATTTGGCTACAAGTCTTTAGTTTATTTAAAATATTTGCGAGAAGTTTCCTGAAGAATTAGGTGAGCGGTGGCGAAACATGTTGTCACCTTCAGTAATCAATACCGATGATTTTAATACTTTAATCGAGATATTAGCACGATAATTTTAAAGTTCGATTATTTAAAAATATAATTTTTAATTTATCCTTTGCATATTTAGACTTGCGCACTACTACAATGCAAATAATATTTATTATTTATTTACTTATTTTGTTTATATTATTGTTTATTTTTTCAGTTTTACTTTGGATATTAACACGTCAACGAAAGCCATCCAAAGAAACTCTAGCAGCTGCCAAAAAAATAATTAACAAGAATAATTTGTTATATTCAACTATGAAAAGGACGCCGCAAGATAATTGTCCTGATGAAAACGATAAAGAAAATGCTACCTCAACTGATTCAACTGATGCTTCTGATTTAATTGATTCAACTACGGTTTCGTCTGTTACCACAACTGATTCTATTGATTATCCTATTGCCACAACTAATTCCAACTAGCCGTCTGTTAGTACAAATAATTCTACTGATTCAACTGAGCAATAATGTATAATTAATGAAGCTTGCTAAAAAAAGGAAATAATAATAATATTAACATTAATAATATTAAAAATAATAATTAGTTTATGCAAGCACAGTTTTACTCCTTTCATGAATTAAAGTCAATTTCAAAATGATATTTACGAAATAAAAAGTTATTTTTAAACAATTTTTATTGGCTGTTTAGCGCGCTATAATAAAAAATACCCACGAACAAGTAAGTAATAAGATCTGTTTATTATAATTAAATTAATGAACGATATTCCCATATTTTTTTATTATGAGCAACGGCACCAAGTAGGCTTAAAATGCTTTTATATTCGAGTTTGTATTCTGTTTTTTTTTTGTCTTTTTCCATTAACTTATATTTTCTGATCGACATCTGGAGAGTTTATTTTTCTAGATGTGCGCAAGATAACAGAAATATAGTACCGTTCTATACCGATAAGATTAAAAATTGTACTTTCTCTGGAGGGGTTAAAGAAAACATTGTTTGAAACATGCTTAGCCCTGAGGTTAGTATTATACCCTTCACGAAAAAAGTGGATATATTTAAGTTTCTCATTCTGTATGTAATTTCTACAATATCCATTTCCGACGCCATAATGTATATATGACTTCTTATGCAAAGCGAAGTCGATTGAGCGATGTCCGTCTGTCCGTCCGTGTTAATGTTGAAATAAAGTTTTTTTGGCAAAAAAAAAAATATATCAAAAGATCAGATATAGTGTCAAAAGAAGTGCTATTGGAAATCAGCATGATCGGTTCATGTTCTTCGAGGCAGCAGTGAAAAGACTGCGCCTACCTCTAACTTTTTCAAGTCCTTTGGAAGAATAAAATAAGTAGATGGGCCGATAGAGGATTAAAAAATAAATAAAAAACATCAAGTAAAAAAAATTGGAGTCCGCCCATATTTTCCGAGTTACGGGGCCCTGAAATTTTCAAACTTTTTTAAATATTAATAAGGGTATCATTTTAAAGCTATTGAAGAGATCTTTAAAGATATAATAATTTTTTTTAGAACACTTAACCCACATATATTATATATATATATACAGTCGAACTTCCTTATAGTGAACTTCTATACAATGAAGTTCTCCTTGTTATGAAATAAAGTCAAGAACACAGCTTTTTCGTTCCACTTTCAATGTGTTTTGATCTCCGTATAATGAATTTCCACACAGTGAATTTTTCCTTACAATGTATAAAATTTTAGAAATAAAAACACATTTTACGCGTTTTTTTGTCTCCATATAGTGAACTATTTTTGGCAGCTTTATTTTACACTTGTTAGCAACACTATTTATAAGCAAAATAAGTAATATTTTTGCAGTTCCCAAAATATGGATCCTAGTGCTGGACCAAAAGTTTTTTTCGCAAAGGAGAAAGACTCTGCTTTTTATTGACAACTGCACTGTGCATCCACAGGTCATCAAAGATGACTTCTCTTCTGCAACCAATGGACCAAGGCATAATCTATAATATAAAACAACTTCACAGACAACGAATTTTGATGAGCATATTGTCACAAATGGAAGAAAACAAACCTGTAATACCCATAGATTTGCTTTAAGCTATTCGAAATTTAAGCACAATGTTCAATATCTATGTTAAACCAGAGACAATTACAAACTGCTTCCAAAGGGCAGGATTTTTAAAAGAAACCATAGAGATTCAAACTAGTAATTGGGATTAAGAAGATTTTCTTCCACTATCAGATTTAGCTATTCTGCAGGCTTCGTTTAGAAAAGAAGCTAACATCGTTACATCATTTGAAGAAGTCAGTGTAGATATTGGTGTGCAAGCTATGGGCATTCCGTCCAATGAAGATATTCTAAGCAGTGTTTTAGAGAGTCGTGGACTATAGATAAGTATATCAGATGACGATGAAGAGAAACTGGGCGGTGAAGTAAGGGCAAGTATTGATAAAACGTCACCTGCATTAAAACACGTTTCCCCTTCACTTGATGTACTACGAAGTTTTTTGAAAATGAAGAGCAACGTTCCGACAAATGTATTAAAATGTCTTACTGTAATTAAAGCTTTTATTGATTAAGAAAAATGGAAATATATATATATATATATATATATATATATATAATAAATTATAATTAAAAATAATTAGGTATTTTTGTTTGAACTACATATTTCCATTTTTCTTAATCAATAAAAGCTTTAATTACAGTAAGACATTTTAATACGTTTGTCGGAACGTTGCTCTCCATTTTCAAAAAAGTTCGTAGTACATCAAGTGAAGAGGAAACATGTTTTAATACAGGTGACATTTTATCAATACTTGCCCTTACTTCACCGCCCAGTTTCTCTTCATCGTCATCTGATATACTTATCTATAGTCCACGACTCTCTAAAACACTGCTTAGAATATCTTCATTGGACGGAAAATATATATATATATATATATATATATATATATATATATATATATATATATATATATATATATATATATATATATATATATATATATATATAATATTTCTGTATAATGAAGTTTCTATATAGTGAACTAATTATCTGTCCCCGTGGAGATTCACTATAGGGAAGTTCGACTGTATAAACCAAATTTTTTTCACCCCAATATTTGCTTGGAGTTACTTTACTAAATTAGATTTACATTGATGGTGAAGGGTATATAATCGACAGTTTTACAGTTATAGTTTGTTACAGTTTTGATGGTGAAGGGTATATAAGATTGTACATAGACGAATATAGCACTCTTACTTGTCCTTATATTGTTACAGTTTTTCGACTGTATAGTTAAAAGCGAATTAAATTCGATTTCTTAATTGTTCGTTTTGTTTAAAATGCACACTCTCAACACAAACAATTTATTAAGAACTAGACCACCGTGGCGAAATATTGAATAAATAAAAAATAAGAAGCAATTTTTTATTGTTTTTTTAAACTGAACAAATTAGAAATTTATATTAAATTATACAGGTAAAATAAACATTAATGTAAATATATTTACAGAAATGTACGAAAAGTTTTTTCAGGTGATCTGAATTGGTAAATTGAATACGGCCGATTTGATTTGTTTAATATCTTTTTCAGATATTTGTTTTGATTCCAGGCTGATTCTTATACAAAGAAAATGCTTATAATCGTTAACCTACAAGAAGCAATTTTTTTCTGTGTGTGGCTAAATAAGTATACATATATTTTTCTTTTAGTTTTTTATGTAATTTGCAATTCTGAAATATTATTTGTTATATTTTTTATTGCTTTTGAATTTTGTACATCCAAAATTATGTAGTTTACAAATGCATATTTAATAATTTATTGAATTCCAGCGTGGGTGATAGTAACAGCATATGAGAAAATATGTGTGTGTGTGTGCAAGTAAACAAATGTACATATAAATGGTTTGTTGCATACAAAATAATTAAATTGATGTTGATGCACATAATGCAATTGTAATTGTTTATGAGATATCTGTAATTGATATTATTTTGCTTTCTTCTCTTCTGCCTCTGGCACCAAAAGATGGTTGTACTAAATTAAAAACTATATTAATGCACATTTGTAATTATTTTACGTGAATCTGGTTTTATTAATTTATTTACAGTAAATTTAGGATTATTATTTTAATGTTTTGTTTGTTTTTTTTTCTAAATGAAATACATATTAATTTTCAATTGCGCATAGTTTGTTATTATGGTTACTTCTCTTAGTTTTATTTACAAAATAAGTTGGTTCACTAGATGATGTTTACAATGTACACAACATACGGTAGATGGGTGCGAAGAATGTTGATGACGGAAGTAGCGATCTAAAAATTGCAGCACTACATTCTGGTGGAGTATAATTTTTCAGTTTTCTTTGGAAAATGTTCGCACAATGTTGTTCTTTCTTTGTTAAAATTTCTCGAAATTAAAATAAAAATCAGCTTAAGCCAAAATCAATTTTAATTATCAGAAAGTTTAACTAATAATTTCAAAAAAATTAAAATATCGCAATTTCCACAGTATTTTTACAAAACTTAAGAACAAACTTATAAACTTTTAGATTACAGTTGTTAATTAAGAACTACCAGTTCTATATAAGAGCAAAAAGTGTATTTAAATATCTTGAACACAAATATTTTGCGTACAAAGATCTTGATAAACACCTAGCGGAAACTATTAGGAATTATTCCTAAAGCTAAAAAATTCAAATTATCAATTCTATTTATTGTAGAGCATATTTTAAGGCGATATTCATTTATTATATCATAAGTATTATTTTCTACTGTGGTAAGAAACCCCAACTAAAAATTGTTTTGCATGCTGCCTTATAAATAGATTTATTATTTCAGAGTTGCGGCATTTGCTATAGAGTTGGGTTTATCAGCTCTTTAAAGTGAGCGCTCTTTTCAGCTCAGCTCATTAGAACGAACTAGTTCGCTCATTTAGTGCCAGCTCACTTAGTGAGCTGATACAACTGAGCATTTCTATTTGGTATGTTTAGCTCAATTGTCGTTAGCTCGTACAAGTTTTAGTGTTCTGTGATAAATTTATCAGACATTAAATACACATTTACTCATACCCAGCAAAAAGTTAGACATTACCTTAAAAAGTACTTGCCATATAATGACTTACTTTTGTGATTACCATATTTTGTTACTCGCTTACAAAACACATTACATTAGTTCCCAAAAAAGGAAGTAGTAATGGAACTAGTTCTTTATGTTAAAAGATACTACCGTACTAATGGTACTCATTATTTCTTACAATAATTAATGTAATCGATTCTCAGGAATTGATTATAAAGGTCTCATGCCTTGTTAAAATCGTTAAGTTGGCAATCTCGTTGGGAAGTATTTCCGCCTAAAACGCTTAATCCAAACTGGATTACCTTTTCAAAAATTTTTTGCTGGGTACTAATAAAAAATTGTGCAATTGAAAATCGACTAAGAGATTATTTATTTATGCACATTTATCTGAATTTATTTTTGTAAACCGTTAAAATTTAAAAAAATATTTGTCCACAATAACAAATTTTCTGATCACTAAAGGATGCTTCTGCTTAATTTGGACCAAAATAAGATTTAAGGTTTCACTGAAGTTTTAATTTTATATTTGTTTTAATATAAATAATGATGAACTAGAAAAGGCGCTCACTAACTGAGTCAAAAGAGCTCAGTAAAAAGAGCGCTCAATATAGTTCAATCAGGTGAGTAGTTTAATTCAACTAAGTCGTTTACGAACTACACAACTGTAATTTGCTACAATTTGGCGAAAGAAAGCCATTACAAGTAGGTTTTATTTCTGACGTGTATATAAAAATATGCGAAAAAACAATACTACATTTAGATAAATACAATATTTTTAGTATTTTTTTTTAGTCGTTTAATTTCGATCGTTTTGAGACAAAAGAACAAAGAGTTGTCATCTGTAAAATATTCCTTTAAAAGTCTTAAGTAAAAACTTTGGCTAAAAATCGCCGAAATTTAAATTAAGATTAATAGCGAGGGAAATTTATGCACCTGTCTTTTTACAAATACTTAAATGATTTTATTATATTTTATATAGTTTAAACTAAGCTTTAAGGTTTAATGCAATAAATTTCACATAAACAAAACAAAAATTGTAGGAAATCATTAATTAAAAATGTCTTTCAGGCACCAATGAGGACCTGAATAAGTTTAATTTATTTAAAGTTTTTTTTTTTCAAATGAAAAAGGAACACACATAACAGATAAAATTTGCAGTCGGGATACATTTTGTTTAATCTACACATATTTATATATCTTACCTAGTACTCTTATATCTTTTATTTACCGTTGTTGTAAAATTTGATTATAGTCACAATCTTAATTGAATCCGACAAATATTATTTTGGTGTCATTAAATTATGCATTATCGTCTTTATTTTGGAATCAGAAATATAATCAGAATTTGGTATCATAGAAACCATAGTATCGTTTTATTGAGAACGAATTAATATTATTCACTAATATTAATTAATTAATATTATTCACTAATATTAATTCCAATTTCCAATACTGTTATTATGCAGCTCAATAGTATAAAAACAGTGTTACTTCTAACCGCCGCACAGAGGAGTATTTGACCCAAAAAGCTGGCCATAATTATTAGGTGTGTTTTTTGTTTAAAAATTTTAACTTTTTTGATAGTTTTAGCTTTAGTTTGATAAAAAAAAGGTAGTGGCAGATTATTATTGGGTTAGTGTTATTTTCGACAAACCCCCCCCATTATATAAAATTTCATATTGGTTTTTCGTGAGCTCAGCATTTACAAACAATGCTAAAGCACCCTCCGCTGAAAACTTATTAACTGTGTTGACTTCGGAAGTTGTTAACGATCGCTTGTAAATTTTTGCTTTTCTTCGAGATCGTGTTATATCCATTATTAATTTAGCCGCATCTGGCTCATTGATTCAGTAAATGTAATCTCCTCTGTTGTTAATTGCTGACGAATTTCTTCGTTTTGTTCTTTCACTTGCTTCACTAAATCCTTTTTTTGGTCGCCCTGAAGATGAACTGCCAAATACTGGTATTGTCACAGTTCCTTCCAGCCATTTAGCATACGTGCTTAAAAATCGGTCCTCTTTTCGTTGTGCTAAACCCCAATATCTTTTGAAACAATTTTTTAAATTTATAACACACTGCTTCACTGCTTGTATATCCCCATCTTCTTGGCATTCTGAAATCACACACAATTTACTAGCTAAAAACTGCAACTTCTCGTCACTGGTTCTAGCATTAGATTCCTGTGCTATTTGGATAACTCAAATCTTGTGTAAATTTTTTCCATGTTATCTCTTATAATAAGAATTTTGCGCAATAAGCCATATACGTATATTTTTCAAAGTGCATTTTTCCGTTACTTAGTTAATAACCTGATACTTGGGTGCATTTTTTATATATCTGCACCGTTTTTAAATGTAATTTTGATTTGTAACCCTTTTAAATTAGGTATGTTTATAGCTAACTATATTTTCAGAAGAAATAAAGTGTCCTGAAGACGATGTAGTGTTACATAGCCCGCTGGTAAACGAAAGCAGTTTAATAGGTGTGTATTCGTGGGTTGACTTACAGTTAGTTAATTTGAATTTATAAAGTAAGAACTGAATTCTAAGCAATTCCTCTATAAAGGTAGGTAATCCATCATGTTGGTAGTTGTTAAAAGTGATTAAATAATATTTCACATCAATAATTCGGAAAACACAAAAGTTTATGACGACAATAAAGTATAAGAAAAAGTGCCTTATGAGCAACAATAGAAAAAAGGTACAATTTTCAAAAAATCACCAAAAATAATGGCGCTAACTTGCGCAAACTTTTTTTCTTTTTTCTTAAATTAGAGATTTCATATTTTATTTTGGTATATAAATTATTTGTACAACAGCTGTCTTCACTTTCAAAAAGCTTTTCCTTTTTCGTTTTTGGTAAGAATTTAAATATATAGTTTTTTTTATAATTAAAATTTTAAAAATAAATATTTGTGATAATTTTTTCTTTTTAAATACTGAAAATAGCTGCTGATGAAATCTTTCAGGCAAAAAAAAAAAATCAATGTAATACCTTCATTCCTTTAGCCACAAAAAATATCATATAAATATCTTGAAATCGAAAAAATTCAATAAAAACGCATGTAATTTTCATCACTTTCCTGATTTTAACAGTGTCGCACAACTACAAATCTTAACTTACACCCTTTAAAATGCACGATATGATGTAGAATTTTGTTTTCTATCGATCTGCGTAATTTGTTCTTAGGATTTAATCAAATTAATTTTTGCCTTTTTGGCCAGCTTTTTGGGTCAAATACTCCCTTGTGCGCCGGTTCTTTTTAACTATCAGCCGAAATATCAATATCGCTGTTAATTACGTTCTAGGGTGGTTAGTGTATTTACTTTTTTTCAATTAACATTTTGAAAACTACTTTATGCAAGCGAGACTGTCCATTAAATATGCAGCAATTACGGTACATACTAATACATATTAATACAAATTTTTCCGGAAATTAGAAGTTTACCTAAGCTTAATCTGGCAGTTTCAATGAATTACTGTGATCTCGTAGCAATACTCGTTTGACTTTTCAACTTAAAAAAATTATAAAGCCCTAAATAAAAAAAAAAAAAAAAAAAATGACTGCAAAATATAAAGTAATCGACTAATTGATTCGAATATGCATTATTCTGCATTCGAAAAAAGACATAGAAAGATTAAGGAGACCAACTCAAATGGGATTCAATATTCAATTGATATAAATGACAGCTATTTCTTAAAACCCCTGATTATTTTTTACGTTATCATTAAACATCAGCTCATTAAAGTTCTATTTTTTACTACATCTATAAAACTCTCAAATCTCGCAGAAAAGCGTAAAGTAATTGTGAGATAGAAGCAAATTTATAATATATTATACCGTTTTTTCCCCTTGTGACAAACGTACATTTTCTTTTGATTACAACTGACAATTAATCGATGGCTTATTTAGTAACCTTAAACGTCCGCAGACTACAGACCACTCGACTACGCCTTACAACCAAGCCAGTCATCACCTTTAATCCTCCCCCCGGGGGCACCAAGAGTATATGCTGATCTAACCTAGGTGTAGACGAGGGTCCTTGGGGGTATAGGGGGAACCAGTCCCCCGGTGAGCAGGCAACAAATCTGGATAGACAGTTCTAAACTGTCGGAGGATGCACCAGTTTCCCATACAAAGAACCGCCCATCTCTGTAGCCGGTTATTGGTGAGGTCCCTTCGGGGTACACGTGGTGACCGTTGGTTAAAAAGTCTATTTCTGCGGATCTGGCGCGGAATAAATGGAAGTGTGCTATTGCATTCTTAACAGACGTGGTTGGATAGTCTCCAACCCTCAAGCCAGGGGAAGTTCATAGTCCTGCAAGCCATGTTCTTGAAATTGCAAATAAATGGAAGTGTGCTATTGCATTCTCAACAGACGTCGTTGGATAGTCTCCAACCCTCAAGCAAGGGGAAGTTCATAGTCCTGCAAGACATGTTCTTGAAATTGCAACTCTGCTGGCTACGTCCGCTGGAGGGCGATAGTCGACGCTTTTTATTTCACTCAGTGATAAGACCACCGTCAGGTTAAGCCATCAATGGCAGGTACTAACGTTCACTTATATCACGTATCACCTCTAATCCCCCACTGGGGGCACTTAAAGCCTAGCTGAGCTAACATAGGTCAGAGACGAAGTGCTCTCCGATAGTCTTCTGTTTTACAGCCAGCACCTCTACCAAAACAGCCTTTGAGATTATTTAACTTTTGCTAGCTAATTGTGGTGTTATTCTTACACACACTATTAGTGAAAATGTTTTCCACCCCACACAACCGGACAAATGCAATAGGGGTTGCCATATCTTATATTCGTAACAATATCTTGTGTACAATTGAATGTAGCTCAGACCAACACATATCATCAATTTATATAATTATGACAGTGTAACACTAAAATCGAAACTGAATGCAGCAGTTAAAAACATATATCGAAAGTTTTCGCTACTCCATAAAAAAATATTTAATATCTGCTGTCTATAATAATATTTAGCACTGTATTCACAGCACCTGTTCTTTTATTTTTTTAATAAAAACATTCATAATTCTTCTTTTTTTCTAATTTTCCCGGAAGCATTAAAAATCTCATGAATTATTAACATTAACATAGAGTTAACATTTACATAAAATAATATAAACAAAAATCCTTCCGTTTTACATTCCGGAAAGTTACTTAGCTTGACTGCCACTTATTTCCGTTTCCGTTGAATGCAACAGAAGATTATTTTTTCTCATCTTTTGTTTATATTTTGTTGTAGAAGTTTTCTTCTTTTTTTTATTTCCTGTTTTTATATTTTCCATATTCTCTACATTGTTGCTATCACTTTTAAAGTAACCAAATCCTCAAATAAATCTACAAAATCAAAGATGAAAAAAGTAAATTAAAACTGCTTTGCGAAAAAAATCAAAAGGAGCGGCAACTACAGAAATAATAGTAACAACAATAAAACGCAACGTTAACACTTATAAGAAGGGTTAAAGACATAATAACTGCAATGACAATAATTAGATTCCATTTCTGAATTTCTTAAGCTTATTATGAGCCTGGTTATAGAGCAGTTTTTTTCGTAAAGTTAAATTAGGGCAATAACTTCTATGGTACCAATAACTGTAGAAATAGGATTTGCCATTGTAACGAATGTCTTCTAATAAACAAACGCATTTGAAGCCAAAAGTACTAGAAGATGTGTTTATTTGTTTGTTGTAGGTTCCATATTGAAAATAAATATTTTATTTTTATTTAATTTTTTCACTTTCTGGTTGTTTCAATATCTTTAATGCAGTTAAAGTTTTTGCTAGTTTCCCTAAAATATATTGATAGTAATTATAAGTAGCTTCGAATTCATATTCTTTGTAATATATTTTGGTTCAGTAAAGATAATTAGAAATAAAAAGCAATACAGAGTTGGACAACAGCCTCTTAAATTTTTGTCAAAACAAAATTATAAATTCGTCTAATTTTATTATATCTGTCCCAGTAGAACATCGTTATTATTAAACCGATTTTGAAAGTACAGATTGGTCCCATTAACAAAAAAAAAAAAAAATTGTTCAAATTATCAAAAGTCGGTTTGTCGATACTTATATACCCTTCACCATATATCCAAATCTAGTCTTCACAAGCTTTTCGTTCACAAATAATTTTTTCAAATACCCGTATTGATATCTTAAGAAACATGATGCACAATCGAGCGCGAATATTTTCGCTTGATGTTTCTTTTCTTAAATTTTAATTCTCTAACACTCCTTATATTTGTTTTTTTATTGATTTTTTGATTGGAGTTATAGAAAAATTACAAGCAGGCATGATGTTTTGCCCGCTACCTAAAACGACGTGGACCGATCTTGTTGCTTTTCAATAGCAAAATTTTTGAAACTATGTCTGATCAACTGGCGTATTAAAGTTTTGTATTACTTATATAGTGCCTTGGCAAAGTTGATATTAACACGAACAGGGACGGACAGACGGACATAGCTCAATCGATTTCGCTTACTGAAGAACTCAGAATATATGTATATATATAATGAATATTTATATGGATATTGTAGAAATTTCAAACGGAATGACAAACCACTTTTTGTACTGTAGTGTATAAATAACCTTTATTTTTATTTTTTAAAGATAGCATTTATTAGCTTATAACAAAACGTAGTTTATTTAATTTTTGTAAACAAATTTAAAGGCCTTTAAAGAATGATTTGATGATAAACTTTAAATATGTATGTAAGTATGTAAGTACAAATCCGCGATAACAATTTTATACTAGTGATAAATAAAAGATAAAAATAGATTAATTTTTATAAAAACATTACAACGAAGGAATTTCAATATAATTACAGCATTGTTTTTTTCATATTATTATTATCATTTCTTAAACAAACGAATTTATTATAAGATTTGTTAATTTTAACATGTTATTCAGTAATTTTTAATCAAAACAAGGAAAAAGTATTAGAACATATAGATAAGAAATGTAAGGTCAACTTAAGGCAAAACTAAATATAATAATTCAGAACATACTAATTCTACATCAAATACATTCCGCTTAATAAATTTTATTGATATATTGCAATCAACTTTGGCAGCTATCAAAATAATATCATAAAAGTAAAGGTTGATTTATGAATGCATCGCGAATTTATTTTCGTTTTGTAAAGTCCACAAAATATAACAAGAGAAAAAATTCGGGAAACTTTGTTATATCCTTCACCACAAAAATTAGAAAAAAGTCATACGTAAGTTTGTCATTTTGTGTGTAATTTCTACAATATCTATTTCCGATCCCATAAAGCATATATATTCTGAGTTATTATGCATAGCGAAGTCGATTGAGCGACGTCCGCTTGTCCGTCCGTAGTAGTGTTCAAATCAAGTTTCCCTGTCAATCGTTCAGATATAGTATCGAATGAGGTGCTATTGGAAATCAGCATGATCGGACCATGTCCTTCGAAGCAGCAGGCAAAACACCACGCCTACCTCTAATTTTTTCATGTCATTTGGAACAATAAAGTAATTCCAATCAATAAAAAACATCAAGTGATTGGCGCTCGCCCTTTTTTCCGACTTACAGGGCTCTAAAATTTTCAAATTTTTTAATATATAAATATGAGTATCATTTACAAGGATTTGAAGATATCTTTAATGAAATACTAATTTTTTTAAATGCTTAACCCATTAAGAGCCAATGTTATTTTAATGTAAAATTATATATACGAGTATGCAAAACCAAAGTTTTTTTAGTTTTTTATTTTCTGTCACCCCAATATTTGCTTTTTTCTTTGGAGTTATTCACTAAAATAGATTTACATAGATGATGAAGGGTATATAAGATTCAGCAAAGGCTTTTGCTAGGAACAAAACATGGATGAACGACGAATTTCTTCCAACACGACGAATAAGTCGTCAAAAAATCATTGTGTAAATTCGTCGTATTAAACACAATAACGAAAAAAAGACAGATCTGTTTTAATTTTTAAAGTTGTTTAATTTTCCGACCTGCTAAGGTGAAAAAAAAATATATAAAAAAGTAAACATCAACAAAAAACACAACTAAAAAATAATTTTATAATTAACTAATAATATGTACACTTATTATAAATGCTGTAAAATAAAAAATATATACATTTTTTAAGTAAAATCATTTTATTTACTAAAAGGCTTTGGAACTGAAGTCAAATATGGTCACATTGTAATGATTTGTTTGCCGTTTGTCGGCATATGAAATATATATAATTCTATTGCAAAGTTTGCAGCTTATGACGAATTTCTTCCGACATCATGATTGTGTTTATTTTCATATACACAAATGTGTTTTATTTTTGACGACAAATATTCGCGACTGAAAAATATCGTTCGTCCCAGTTGTGTATTGTAAATTAGTTGCTTGGCTACAAACTTCGCCACCAATCTTCGTATATACAATGTAGTTATCTTCTTAAATTTTTTCATATAAACAACTATTTGGAAGAATTAAAAAATTAAGGTTATATTATTTTAACTTAATTTGATTTCATTTAATTTAATTTAAATTTATTTAATATAAATTGTGAATTATAAATTATTTTACTTTCATATTTTTGTATTATTATTTTTTATTTTTAACAAGCTAATTAGTGGAAATAATTGTACCACGGTTATGCATACTGATGAGATGCATGTTTTAAGTCCCATCCCTTACAGTTCACTAAGTAAGCGACAACAAATTTACACTTTGTGTGGGAAATACAAAAACACTGGGCTCTACCTGTTATAATTCCCTAGATACACGCTGATAATTTTTCACCTGCTATGGGAGGTACCACGCCTACTGTTTAAGTTCAAAAATTTTTTTTCTGCGACCATGTATAATAACAGTTACTTGTACAAATATTCAAGACTCTATATATTGCAGTTCTCTACCTACACGTTAATCAGGGGTGTCATAGAATGCTAATTGTCGGTTTTGAAAACCATTATTTTTTAATTTGTTGTCACAAAACCAAGTTGGTTTTGTAAATTTTGAATGTAAATAAAACAAATATCGGAACAGTTGTTGTTTACATTTTTATTATTTTTTATTTTACTTTTTGCAGAAAATTGACAAGAGATTATATTATTTCATTAAAATATCACTAAAAGTGTTTTTAGTAAAAATAATTGATATTAACTAAATAAAAGGTGATAAGTGCTTTTAAATAAAATAAAATGACATCAGAGTTTTGAAGTTGTAGAGGGCACTTCTTTCTCATATGCAGCATCTACAACTTCGTTGACACCAACTGCTTCGCCACAAATACCTTCGAGCAACTGCGAAATGATACTTAGCCGTACTATGGCCTCTTCTGTTGTAGTCAGGTGATGCTTTGCAAATGGTCACCGGCAGTTGCCCTAGGCTCTGTCTTATTTTAAGCTAGTTTTTTTTTTACCTCGTTCTTCCACTCAGTCCATTTCTGTACGAATAGAAGGAATGCAATACAATACAATACAATACAATACAATACAATACAATACAATACAATACAATACAATACAATACAATACAATACAATACAATACAATACAATACAATACAATACAATACAATACAATACAATACAATACAATACAATACAATACAATACAATACAATACAATACAATACAATACAATACAATACAATACAATACAATACAATACAATACAATACAATACAATACAATACAATACAATACAATACAATACAATACAATACAATACAATACAATACAATACAATACAATACAATACAATACAATACAATACAATACAATACAATACAATACAATACAATACAATACAATACAATACAATACAATACAATACAATACAATACAATACAATACAATACAATACAATACAATACAATACAATACAATACAATACAATACAATACAATACAATACAATACAATACAATACAATACAATACAATACAATATAATACAATACAATACAATACAATACAATACAATACAATACAATACAATACAATACAATACAATACAATACAATACAATACAATACAATACAATACAATACAATACAATACAATACAATACAATACAATACAATACAATACAATACAATACAAAACAATTGTTCTATGAATAAAATTTTGTTTTCCTTTTTCCACCCATTCACCTCAAATTCTGGTGGCCCGGTATTATTCAGTAAATCAGCCAGTTCTTCCACAGCCCATTTACTGTTGGTTTGTCGCGCTTTGTGAAGTCTTTAGCTAAATACGGATATTTTTCGGTTAATTCCACGATTATTGTATTTTGTGTGCTATTTTTATGTTTCTTCCTAGAAGAATAAAAGGACAATGCAAAAATAAAGCAAGTATTAAATTAAATTTATTTACTTACATTCCTAAAAAAAATATCGTGCTGCAAAGTGCCAAAAAATGAATACTTACTGCTGTTACCTGCTTAGCTTTTTTCCAATAAAAAACTGATAACATTGGCTTCTATAATCCCCAAGAGTTTTTTTGTTGTCGGTTTTAAAACTAATTCTGACAATAAGGATAGCACGACCATTATTCTAATCCAGACAGTTTTGGATATGTTGTGAATATTAATAATAGAGTTTGAAGGTGATACTTTTTGCAGTTACCAAGTAATACAATGATAAAAATTTACTTCATTTGGGATGTGCCATGCCTACGAGAAATAAAAAATTATGTAGCCTATTTTAGCAACCGCATAACGGATGACAAATTGTGAAAATTCCAGTAAGATCAGTCTATTGGTGTAGGCAGACATAAACAAATTTTGTGTTATATATATATATATATATATATATATATATATATATATATATATATATATTAGGCTTAATTTAAGATAGAAACAATTCTATCTACAATCTAACTTGTTTAGCAACAAACTCTTACGATAGTTTTTTTTTTTTGGTCTATAAAATCTAATAAACTTTGTAATAATAATTGTAATAACAAACGAAAACTTCCGCAATCTATTCAAAGTTCTGATAATCTTTACATCTAGTTTTCACTCTTTATTTAACAATTAAGCTCATACAAGTTATCGCATTTCCATACGTAAAATTCTCAATAAAACAACAGTAAAAGTGAAAATGTATGATAAATGTATGTATAATTAGTAATTATTAACTACAAGGCAACATATTTTTGTTACACATGTTGTAATATGAAATAAATAAATAAATGCGCTTACTGTCAATGTACACTAAATGAGTATAAAACCTTTTTTTGTTACAAATTTCGTTGATGTGTTTATTAAAACAAAAACAAAAATAATAATAAATAAAAAAAATTAATCTAATGTGTGAATACGATTTTGTTGCCTATAAATTCGGAGAACCATCGGTTAAATTCTTTTAGTAGCAAGAGTGCAGTGACAAATAGAACAACACGCTTTTTCTAAAGCACATTAAAAATAATTCAAACAAAATTTATAAACTATTCGGCGTTTTTGTTGTAAATTAATAAAAAAAAAAATAAATAATAAAAAAAACATAAGAACTCAAATAAACTTGTCGGATCACAGTATTTTTTTTTTGTGCTGAGTAATCTTAAACTTTAAATTTAAATTTTTTTTGTGTTGCAAAAACAAAAGTCTTCCCGCAACAGACACATTTCTCTAACAAAGATGAGAAATTTGAGGTAAGTACGAGAGAATTTTTGTTTTCATGCTTTCTAAAAACATAATGACTAATAAAGTGTTTACTTATTCGATGAAATTTAAATCGAAAACCTCAGCATATTAACACTGCTGTTCAAATAGTTAGACCCGAAAAAAGCTTGTGTCTTTTACTAGAGAGTTTGTGGTCATAAGTTCAATTATAAGTTAATAGAACCATTTATTGAATATAGAAAGAAAATATTGAAAAATTTACAAAAACCGGTTTAAAGTACAATCTTACGGTAAATTAAAAAAAAGCTTTTCTTTAATATTTGGTTCGACCCCACGAAATAATTTTGATTGTAAATGCTTGTTTTATTAATATATCATATAATTTAACATATACAGTGGCACAGAAAACTTTACATGCCCCCCGAAAAACTGCATTCTGTGTAAAGCTTAAAATTATTTATCAATAATATTTTATAAAAAAAAAAAACTTTTTTAAACTAAATAATTTTTAAAAAAAAAAAAATTAATATTTTTAAAAAAATTAAAAAAAAATTAGATTTATTTAACAGAATTAAAGAGTTCATACATGTTTTGCATTTAGTTGTAATAGTTATGTCCCTTAGTTAATGATTGCAAAGTTTTGCAACCAGTCGTTTTTAATTTTTGTTTAGGCGAAATTTCTTAAATTGTTAGGCACTCAAAGTCTAGTGTACAAACATTTTTAAGAAATTGTAAAAAGAGCAGCAGTAATGATTGTAGACCAAGAAGTGGCCGACCTCCCAAAAATTACTCAACGTATAAAACGATACATACGATATACATGTTAAAAGAAATGGACAAAAACCTAAGGACAATGGCTACTTATACAGCAAAAGGCATGGAAACAATGTCGATTGACACTGTTCGTCTAGGAATAGTACGTTGTTTATTGAGAAGTGGAGGTTTTCATAGCCGAGTGCCTCGGAAAAACGCAATCATAAGTGATATTAATAATACCAAGCGAAAAAAACTAAACCTAGCTAAAAACCGCAAAAACGACAATGAAAACTTTTAGAAAAACGTCTTTAGTAGGGAAAGCACATTTAACATATTCGGATTTAATGGAAAACAAATAGTTTGGTGCAAAAATAATGAAGAGCTGAAACATAAAAGCTTGATGCGCAGAGTAAAACACAGAGGCGGTTACATTATGATTTAGGGATGTATGTCGGCTGCTGGGGTTGGAAATTTAGTTTTCATTAAGACAGCAATGGATCGATTTATGTGTTTGAGTGTAATAAAGATAATTTGAAAGAATCAGTATCCAAAAGGGTCTGTCTGGAAGTTGGTACTTTCAATAAAATAACTACCCAAAGCAGACTGCGGCCGTTAGAAGGAATGGCTGTTATACAATGTGCCTAAACAACTGCATTTTTATACCCAGTTGTCTGACCCAAAGTCCAATGAAAATTTATGTACGAATTAGATCGCAGGTTTAGAAAAACTGCGATAAGAAACGAAGAGGACGTAGAAAATGCTCTCATGAAAGAATGGTATAAATTTCTTGGGAAACTATCGGTAAAGTGGTATATTATATGAATAAGCGCTTAAATGCTGTGTTAGAAAGTAAAGGAGGTGCAACAAAATATTAAAATATCAATATTTTTATTTAATTTTTTTTTTTTTGTGTATTAAAAACTGATTTTTTTAATTT
Source organism: Gymnosoma rotundatum (assembly GCA_916610165.2). Classification (NCBI taxonomy): domain Eukaryota; kingdom Metazoa; phylum Arthropoda; class Insecta; order Diptera; family Tachinidae; genus Gymnosoma; species Gymnosoma rotundatum. Next base: position 117,844,202 of record OU744337.1, on the reverse strand, counting down.
TTTAATAAATATTTCTATTTTTCAAAAATCATTTAGTTTAAAAAAGTTTTATTTTTTTTATAACGAATGATAGGGTATACATATTGCTGAGAAAAATTTTTAAATTTTACATAAGTAGAAGTTTTTTTGGGGGTATGTACAGTTTTCTGTGCTACTGTACATCAAAGTTTGATTGTTTGCAAATAAAAATTAAAAATTTAAACGGTTTAATGACTTTTAAGACAACCAATAAAAAAGCCTGGTAAGAGTGTTATATTCGGCTATGTCAAATTTTATATATATTTTCATATAAATCTAGTTAAGGTAAAAGCTATCTTAAAAATATGGTCGTACTTTGAAGTGAAAAGTTTAGAGGTCCATATCTCGAAAAATATGGCCGAGCGAAAATTTTTTTCACTTGATGTTTATTCTTATTTTTTAATTCTCTATTGCCCCATATATTTGTTTTTTTTTATTGGAGGTAATTTATTGTTTCAAACAACATGAAAAAATTAGAGGCAGAAATAGTGCTGATGCTTCGAAGGACAAGGCAAAATTTTCGATTAGCATATTTAAATATTCTCTAGCTCATGCACGTTCAGACGAAAATTTCTTAATCGACTTCGCTATGCATAAGAACTTAAAGTATATATATCTTATGGGGTCGCAAATAGATATTTCCTATCTGTGGGGATGGGTATAAAAATGAAATAACAACGTACACAATCACAGGTAGATAAATGCTAACGACGGATATAGCTATTCAATAAATGCTGCAATACGTTCTACGTTCTATTTTCTTTAAAAATTAACAAAATAAATTTTTAATTAATGTTCCTTCTTAAGCCCGTTTGACGCTATAAAACTGAGTATAAAGATTTGTCAAATGCCTAAATATTATGAAAATGTAATGTGACATCCCATAATACAAATTCATTTTTAGAACTTTTTCTAAACACTCAGTAAAAAGACTTTTAGAAGAATCCACCTTGAAAGATATTTCTAAGCATGCCTTAAAATGCTCATTATAATCATACCAAAATAGAGCTATGAATTTAAGAGCTCTTTAAGAGAGAAAAAAGCTATCAAAAAGAGTCGTTTCTAAAATAAATTAAGCTGAACCAGTTGAGTAAAAAATCCTTCATTTCTGCAAGTTTTCATATGCTAAATGATTATTTTTTTTACAAAGTTACAAGAAATAAGTTAGCAAAGTTTCATTTTAGATTCGTATGGTTTGTTTACAAACAAAATGTATGTTACTTTGGATTTCTTGACAATCACAAAAATTCCCATTAGATTTCTTTTTACAAAATTTAAGACTTGTAAAATAGTGTGAATGGGCCTTTAATAAATTAACATACATACGTAAACTCAAGCTAAACTAAATTATTCATTGAGTATCATATTAAAAGAGTTTGACTAATCTATACATATAAGAAAACTGTAACGGGGTCATTTCTATACCTGCAATATTTTTGGAAAATTTAGTGTTGGTGTAGGTAAAAATCGATATAGAATACAAAACACCTATTTTTGGAATTTTTGCCTGTTTGCCTGTTAGTCTGCTTATCCGTCTTCTGTCTATGTTCGCATCACCTAAAAACTACTAGATGGATTTAAACAAAATTTTGTGAGGAGCTCCTTACAGCCTGGTTCCAATATAGAATACTTTTTTTTTTCGTAAAAATAGGTAATTTTATTGCAAAATGTAGATACAATTGTTAAAACACCAAACTTTACCGGTATAATGGTTCCAAAACAGTTGTCAGCACTTATTATTTTTGTAGATGAAAAACTTTTTACACTGTCTACAAAACTCTAAAATAAATAGTTAAATTTAAAATTTAAGAAAATTAGAAATAACATGCAGACGAAGTCGTAGAAAATATTAAATTTCTATGATTCAAATAATTTTAATATAATTTAATTGATAATCCTAATTAAAACTTAAAAATTCTTTCGAAAACAAAAAAAAAATGTAATTTTAATTTATTAAATAAATTAATTTATGAAATAAACTAAGTAAATAATACTTTATTTTTATACTATTTTACAGCATTTTTATAGTCATCCTTTTTGGTTTTGCTTGTAAATCAAATTGCCAAAAAGTAGATTTCGGTAGATGTCCTAAAGTTGCAACTATAGAATCATTCGATTTGGATGAAGTAAGTATATTTAGTTTTTTTATCAGCCAAAACTTCGAAAATTACTTTAATACTTGATAAAATTTATTTTAGTATATGGGCACCTGGTATGAGTATTCTAAATATTACTTTATCTACGAGGCGGGAGAAAAGTGCCAACAGGCTGTTTATAAAAATACAGGAAATGGTACAGTTGCAGTCGCTAATACTGGAGTAATCAAAGTGTAAGTTATCAAAGAAACTAACAATAAGAAAAACATCTGTTATACTATTTAATAATTTATTTTTCTGCAGAACCAACAGAATACACAGTACTATTGGAACTGCTAAAGTAATAGAACCAGGACAACTAGCCGTTTCATTTAGAAACAGTAAGTTGTTTTGAATATAAACTAGAAGAAAAAGTTCTCTTATATCCTCTGATTGTTTCATTGCATTTTTTTAGAACCTGTTGATACTGCCAATTATTTAATATTGGGCACAGATTACAACAACTGGGCAGTTGTCTACAGCTGTAAAAATATGGGTTTATTCAATAAAAGTAAGTATTACTTATCTATTTTTTTACCTTTAAATCGATAATATTACATTTGATTTCTCTGCATAAAGCTAATTGAAAGGATTTATAATAATTTTAAGTAATTTATTATATTGACATTACTCAAATCAATTAGAACTATTTATTTTTTCATAACCTTACAACAACTGTTATGGGAATATTTTAAAACCCTTTCTAGTATTTTTGGCGATAAACATGAGAGTATTTAATTTAAAATTGCTTTAAGCTTTTTATAATTAATTAGTACAAACACTGTAATGGAGAAGAAACTTATGATGATTAAAAATGAAAAAAAAAAAAATACGATAAATCATAAAAACCAAATTATTATTTTATTTTCTATGTTAAAAATGTGCTACTATTTAGCAAAGTTAATTTTTTTCGCAGCATTTCTTATATTTAATATTTATAATTTTTTAACCTATTTATTCATCACTAATACTTTGTTTGCAAAAATTTGTTTGCAAAAATTGCTATTTATAAGCGTTTTCATTCATGTAACTTTGTGTTTAATATGTCATGGTATAATTAAAATTTTAATTATTTTAATTAAACAAAATTTCGATTGAAACTTCTGGCACTTAGCTAATAAAAATTAAACAACATCATTAACTTAAAAATCATTGTTTCTAAAAAATTATTTAATACATAAAAAATATTAACAAGTAAAAAGAATTGCCCAACGTAAAAATTTTAAAATTGCTAAAAAAATGAAGAAGTAATTTATAAAAGGAGAAAACATTATAAGAACTTTAAAATCAAACATTTATCAAAAAACAGGGCCCAAATAAAATTCAATACAAGCATTAATTAAGAAAACTACTGCCAAAAAAATTTTTTGTGCAATATCAAACACTGATGATAAAAATCTATTATTCGCGTTTCATAAAAAAGAAGTAAGGCTGCTATATTCGACCAAACTGAAACTTATATAGCCTTCACCATATCTATAAATGTAGTTTAGTAAAGTAACTCCAATCAAAGAACAAATATTGGGGTGACAGTGAATAAAAAACAAGAAAAATAAAATTAATTACTACACAAATATAATTTTGCATAAAAAGCAATCGGCACTTAGTGGGTTGCACCTTTTTCAAAAAATTTGATATCTTCAGAGTCCCATAACTCGGTATATAAGGGCGAATGGCGTTTTTTTCACTTGATATTATTTTCTCATTTTTTAAGTCTCTATTGCCCCATATATTTGTTTTCTTAATTGGAGTTACATCATTGTTCCAAAAGATACGGAAAAATTTGAGGCTGACGTGGTGTATTGTACGCTGCTTTGAAGGACATGGACCGACCTTTCAGAATTTTAATTATTATGTCTGATTTATTAGTATATCTAAATTCTCCCTAGCATATCTAGCGCAGTGTCAAGGTTCATTTCATTTCCCGAATAAACTTTCGTTTGTATTCCTGTAGGTGGTTGTTGTTTATGATAAAAAATTAATAAAATTGAGCAAAACTTACAATTTTAAACAAAAAAACTTTATGGTAGGGAAGAATAGCTTATTCCGATTTTTTAAACTATTTAATGGGAAATTAAATTTAATCAATTGCTTTCGTTGTTATTTTTTTTTATAAAATTTCTTATCTTTGTCGAAATTGTTTGACCTTTATTTTGGACTGTGTTTAAATATTCATTTTGGTATTTTTTTAATCCTAAATGCTCAAATATTTATGAAAGTATTTTTCATCCAACATATAACTAATGCAAAAAAGATCTTTAATGCCAAAAAAATACCTAAAAAATTGGACAATGTGTAACATCAACAAATTTTCTAACTATAAATTCTGCTTTTACACTTATATTTATTGAAAAAAAAATGTAAATACTACACACATAATATATGTACATACATATATAGTCATTAAATTTATTTATTACATAAGAATTTACCAATAATTATTGTAATAATTATTTACTTTTTCGTTTTACCAGAATTACTTTGGATATTAACTCGTCAACGTGAGCCATCCAATAAAACTGTTGCAGCTGCCAAACAAATAATTAAAAATAATACATTGGATTTACCAATGATACTGACATCGCACAGGAGATGCCCCGATATACCTGATCCTTTTGGAAATGATAAACAAAATCTTGAACTCTCTTCTACAACTATCACTACCGAAAGTCAATCTACTACTGATTCTTTGGTTACCACAACCGAACGACTTATGGAAAGTCAATCTACTACTGATTCTTTGGTTACCACAACCGAACGACTTATGGATGATGCATGAAACTTGGTAGCACTTCTTATTAGACGTATAGTAGAACTAGTTATGAATTTCTTTCGTTTCATGAGCTCTAATTTTTATAGTTTATAAATAATATCCTTTTATTTTGAAGTTTAAATACAGCTTAAGTATTTGGAAAATTTTTACTTAAATAAATAATCTGTTAAATAAAGCAACACCACTTGTGTTTTCTTTCATGAATAAAATTAAGTGTAACATTAAAAGGATGGACCATAAATTAAATTTTTTATTATTATCTTCTGTAAAGAAAAACCCGCATAAATAATATTATAAAAGGTAGCTCTGCTTAATTTAAATTTAAGTATTAGGCAGAAGCCATAAAAACATTCCAGACCACGTTTCAGATTTAAGTTTGCTGATCGAATTCCTTAGAGTTTATTTAGCTATATTGGATCCATAGTTATAATTCCTCAAAAAATCGTGGTAAGTCGAAAATGCGTGCATATAGCAATTTGATTACAGTAATAAACGGAGAGAGAGGTACTCAAAACGCAACTAAAAGACAAATTTTTATTCTGTAAAGTCGTAGCTCCAGGCTTTTTTTTTCAAAGTTATTCAACCAACAGCCTAAAGTGATCCTTTATTATAGTAACAGTTCCTAAAATAGTTACCAATTTAATTTTTAATCGCGTTAAAACAGTTTTTGTAATGTAGCCAACAAAGTTTTAAAGTTTTATGTTTTAAATTTTTTTAAAAAACAATTTTTAATATAAATTTGTAAGTAGTTTGTTTAATCTCTATCTTTCCCATTCTTAACTGTATACATATGAGTTATAGTAATGAAAAACGGATTTGTAAACAAAAAAACACATCCCTAAAACAATGCGAATTAAAAGATAAAAACACACATAATATTATCTTCTAGTAAAACAAGAAGTTAAATTTAAATGGTCAACATCGACAGAAAAAGTCCTACACTACTTGAACTTAATATCATATTGTTGATTGATTGTAATCAAAAAGGAAAATTTCTTAAGAACCAAAATTATGTTTCCGGCTGATACCCAAATTATTATCTCAAAGGATTAAGAAAATCTTGGAAGGAAGTGAAAGGGAATAAATAAGTCGTTAATGTATTTAAATTTTTCATTATTTTATTAAAGCCGTGTAGACTTATAGAAATTTTGTTGAACGTGAATCAAAATTAATTATGGCTTAACTACATTTGCTTAAATTTCTTTAAACCTTTTTTTAGAAAGAAAAATTATATTTCATATTTTAATTTCCGCCGATGGCAAGTTAAAGAAACTATTTGGAACACAAGACATCATAATGAAAAAGAGCAGAGTTGGTTGAATTTAATAATTAAAATCATGAAGTTAATGATGTATTAAAAGCATAAAAATAGTGTTTCACCTGGAAGATAAAGGAAAAAAAAAATAAATAGTTTGCGGAATTTTTCAGACGTTACTTATACCAATATTTACTGTAACGTTTTTCGTCTATGTGATTTAAAAATTGTTAACGATTATTGTTATCGTTTGGTTACTTATTTTAGATTTCCTTATATTTTGGCTTGCTGTAGTCAAGGTGGTAGGCACGTTGATTACAAATCTAGTTGCACTGGGTTCACCCCTTGCGGCAGTCAACAAAAAAAATTTGTTTTTCTGTTTAATGGTACAAATACATAATCAGATTTGAAATTAAAACATACAGCCTCCTTCGTCAAACTTCTTCTTCTTCATAGCATAATCGCCGGCGAAGTAAAAAATTTTATAAAATGGCTATATCTATCTCCTTTCACCACCTGTCTATCCTTCATCTATCCCTTTCATAAGGAATGTAGTACGGTTACAAGTTGCTAAATAGGTTATTGAAGTGCTACTTCTCTTAAAAAAATTTCCGGCGAAGGTTTGCTGGTCGGTTGACCTGAGTAATAAGAAGAATGGCCCTTAAATGTAGTTTTTACCTTTCTAGCAACAAAGGAAATAAATTATAAGTTTACTAAAAAAAAATTGCAATGTTTTGCAAAACAATTTTTACATATTTTAATTTTGAACAGACAAGCCATTCTCGAATTATGGTAAAATATACTTATGTGATCTTTTTATTATTTGCCACTCACTTAACAATCGGAATATGTGTTGTGTTTCCCAAAGGCCCTGATCAATGAGTATGAATTCGGTAGTTCAATATGTAGCGAATATAGTACTTCATAGGAATCATATATGTGCTTAAAATAGAGTTTTTCTAAAAAATGAAATTTGTTTTATTTTTTTTATTTTTTAGAGAATTATAATCTGTTGGGTCCCTATCATTTCTAATGTAAACCAGTAAGAGTGCTATATTTGGGTATGCTGAATCATATATTCCCTTCACCATCTATGCAAATCTAGTTTAGTAAATTAACTACAATCAAGAAAGCAAATATTGGGGTGACAAAGAATTAAAAAATAAAAAAAAAATTTGGTACTGCATCAGCTTTTAATGGGTTAAGCATTTTTAAGAAATTTTAGTATTTCCTTAAAATCTCTTCAAAAGCTTTAAAACGATACCCATATTGATATTTTTAAAAATTTTTTAATTTCAGAGCCCCGTAAATCGAAAAATATGGGCGAGCTCCAATTTTTACACTTCAAGTTTTTTTTCTTATTTTTTAACTCTCTATCCCGCATATAATTATTTTTTTAATTATTTGTTCCAAATGACATGAAAAAAATAGAGGTAGGCGTGGTGTTTTGCTGATTTTTAATAGCACCCCTTTAGATACTATATCTGATCGGACGGATAGACGGACCTCACCTAATGGACTTCGCTATGCATAAGAAGTCAGAATATATATAATTTATGGGGTCGGAAATGGATGTTGTAGGAATTACACACGGAATGACAAACTTATATATACCCTTTTTCCAATTTTTGTGGTGAAGGGTATAAAAATACCAACTTAAATGTAGAGTACAAATATAAATAAACATTTTATATTGGACAAATAACATAGTGTGTGTGTGTGTTTTTCAGCTCCTGCTAAAACTACTTCTTTAGTAAAACGAATACTATTATTCTTGGTATATTTATTCATTGCACGTACATACATAATATCACTTGCCACAAGAACTTTTTTAGATAAACAGATTCGCATAAATAATATGATAAAAAAATATACTCATATTTTATGCGAGGGTGGACTGAAGAATCTCTAAAAATAGTATTTAAAAACATGTATCTATAGTACGTTTAACATCAAAGTTTTGAATTAAAATTTCATTTTGGGTTGCGCAAGTACCTTATGGCTATAAATGTAACCCTTTTCTTTTTGCTTTTTTTGCCATGTGTGTCCATCTATCAAGACCTTCTATCTCTTTAATTGTAATCGATAGGTTCTTGAAATTTTATAGCCGCTATAACAACAAACATAAGTCGTTCCGAAAGTGACATGATAGTCATAAAGATATAGTTGTTTTATGAAATGTGATAGGGAGACACCCCAAATAACATGTGTTGCATTAAAAAGTGTTCCTATACGTGTTCCTACGTGGCCTTAGTTTTAAGACCCAATGGGCAGATGGCGTAAGTTTAATTATGTACGCTAAAGGAAAAAAATTCTTCAAATTTGGTAACGATACAATCGAATGCAAAATCTTAATAGCGATATTCGTTAGTCTTTTACGATTTTGGTGCATTTTGTTTTTGTTGGCATCAATCTATTTACAGTACCTCTACTTGCATACTAAGATTTTTATGAATAAACATGGTTATTTAAACGGACTGTTTATTAGTATTAACAATGGATTTAAAATTCGTTACCAAGAAAAACATCACCGCCCTTATTCAAAAACGCAATATTCTATGGATATTTCCAAGTGAAAGGTTTTAAGCACCGTTAACTAAACTTTTTAAATTTTATATTTTTTTTAACGCATAATGTTAGCAGGATAACTAGTCTGTCAGTATGCCTTTAAATGATCGCAACGTTACTTTTAGACCACAAGTGTATTTGAATATTTTATTGATAACCAGCTTATTGTACCCAGCGTAGCCTGGGTCGAATTTAAGTGCCTTTCTATGCACTGTAAAATATATTATAGCCTTGTTTGTTATATTCTGTAATTGAAAGAAAAGTATTGAAATTGAAAATTTCAAACCAAATGAATTGTTTCATGATGTTTGGCTAAAAATATGAAAAAACAAAACAAATCAACACTACTCTTTCCTATTACGTCTGTCCACAATGTAAGTTCGATTAAAATGAAACTTACGATGATAACTCATTGACAGCTGTAAGTGCGTATGCGCTACAACGTGTTTTTACCGTGTGTATGAAGATAGCACACAGTATACATACCACACACATTCAATGTGTTTGTTGTCGTTTTTTTATATGAAGAAAATGATATGTTGTCATGAAAAGTCATAACTCAAGAACGCGTCAACCGATTGCGTGCAAACGTTAGGTAAACCACCTACGCTATCATACGAACAAGTCGTAAAAATTTTATCGAATTTGGTTTAAAAATCACAATTGAAACAATTTGAAAAAAATGGTTGGAACTTTTTAGTTGTAAATATAAGGTCATTACACTCATTTAGACCACAAACTAAGGGTCGTAACTAATCTACCGTATTTGTCCAATACATGTTTTCCTATGCACTCAAGAATAATTATTTTCCTTCTACTCAAAATTATCTTCTGCTGGGATTTGTACTCATGATTGATAAGGCCTCTGTACCAACGAAGCCATCGCAGACTGTTTGCGATGAGTAGCAAAATTGCCTTCTATACTGTTTACTATATACAATATACACACACACCACACTTTATAGTGGTAAAAGGTTACAATGTATAAAGAAAGAGCTCTATTGTACCAGATATGTTAAAGTTATAAGTTTAATTTGCAGTCATAATTTATACTTCGCATATTTTTTCTCCAAGATTTTAATAAAGTTTTCATTTATCCTTCGGATATTTCCTTTCATTCATTTATATGTATTAGTAATAACGTATATAAATATTTTTGAACTAGTTATGTCTCATAATGCGAATATAAGCGCATGAACACAACAGGGTTTAATATTCTCGTATGATGTTGTTCATGTTTTCCAGCACGTTTTTTATTTATTTGTGGATCAAAATTTATGTAGCAGCACAAATAGAAATGTAACGCTAGATACGTGAAATTTCTAAGGTAGAAAAATTATTTAGTAGCACTATGACTCGATTTAGAATATCAGTTGAATTATTATTTTTGTAAAAAAAAAATAATAGAATTCTTTGATTTTTGTTAATAAATAAATAAAATACATTTTTAGGTCTTTTTTAGAGGTGCCGGAATTAATACCATTACTTATTTTTTCAAATCCTGTGCGAACTCAATTATATTCATATACATTTTTAACTTTTTAAGTATGAAATACGCTTAGATCATTGGCGAAAAATCAAGTTTTCGTTTTCATACTGAGGCAATTTCATACTAAAAGATATCCTTGAGTGTCCATAAGAGTAAAGAATTGATTCAATTTTCAAACCTAATGTGATATCAATTTAGTTTAATTGTGCTTGTTTCCTTCAAATATAAATATTTCATGATATTCTCATGAAATATTTATTATTTTAAGCTAAACTAAAACATGAAATGTATTTCTGCAAGGAAAGCATATCCATATGGCCATTTCGCTACTTCTCATATGTAGCTCATCAGTGGATTCTAGCCGAATTTTGTAAGGAAAATCTCAGAGTCTTATACCTAAAGCCAGATTGATTAAATGAGAACTCCATTGAATCAATAAGGAAAAAAGCCATAAAAAACTCAAAAATTTTTCTACATAAGGGTTGCCATCGAAATCATTCAAAGGTATTTGAAAGATTTAATGAAAAAATAAAAATTTTAAACTATTTTTATAAATATGCAACGTGAACACATGAGAATATCATGAAATATTTATATGTTAAGGAATAATAAATTTTCTAATGTAATATCCTAATTCAGTTTTTCTAATTTTACTTTATGATCTTTATGGCCTGAATCAACAATAAAAGATGGTCAGGTCAAATTAAAACTAATGGTCGAATTCCTCTATATTATTGGCAGTTTTCAATCGCTCCAGCCATTAAGAAGTTGATAAACTATTATTCACCAATCATTTCGTTTCAGCTACACTGTTCAGTTCTTCCAGAATTTTAATATGTAACATATTCATGAGTTAATACAACTTATGAAAGAATAAGGTGTAGAACGAACTATCATACTGGGCTCTTTTTTTAACTTTATTAGCACATAATAATTTGGCGCTAAAACAGCGATACCAAATTATCCCGATTTACTTCGAAAATCAGGGATCATCTGCTAATTTTTGGCTTAAAGGGTTTTTTGATAAACAAAGCTGCGACACAACTGGTGAAAAAATAATCTACAACAGACCCTACAGGTTTTATTACATCCAGAAAAGTCACATGATATGACCTTACTTTTCAAAAAAGTATTGGGTCGTTTCACAATGACTTAGTTCTATTGAACGCTTAACAAAAATGAACGATTTAAACTTTTACAAAGGTTTCTTATTTGGCGATCTGAGAAAATTTTATTTACCAAGATGGTCACCTAACTGCTTACACTATGCTTACAACTTTAAGTAAATACAAACAAATTTGATGAAAAGTTAGTACCAATCAGCAAATTTATTAATGGTGTATCAAGACAGCATGTTCAAAATGTTTGTTATTCACATATAACAGTAATCAATAATAAGCTATTTTTAGTTCCTACATCGTCACCGAAATTCATTATTTCTCATCGGAATGTTTCATGTCACAAAATATTTTTTAAACACTTCATTAAAAGAACAAATTCGTTGTAGCTTGTAGCTCTCCCGTTCATTAATCCCTAGCAAAAAATTAGGCATTACCGTAAAAAGTACTTGCCATATAATTACATACTTTTGTGATTGCCATGTTTTGTTACTCGCTTTGAAAACACATTACATTAGTTCGCAAAAAAGGAAGTAGTAATTGAACTAGTCATTTATGCTGAAAGAGAATACAATATCATACGTACCAAGGATCATTAATATTTCCTACAATAATCAATGTAATCAATTCTCAGTAACTGATTATAAAAGTCTCCTGCATTGTTAAAATCATTAAGTTGGGATGTCCTTCCGCTAAAAATGACTAAGACTTTTAGCTGAGCTCCTTTCTAAAGTTGAGCGTCAACAATAAGCTTCGTCCAGAACAGCCACGGTCGTCATATGCCTCAAATCATTTTCAAATGTTAATGCCATGATTTCTTCTTAATCTTTCAACTAAAAACTGTTTTTTCAATTCGTGTTACTTTTTACAACTCAAATTTCTTTTGGGTATAAGAAAACGCTGTTTATGTTTCAGTTTCTCATTAGAAATACTTCTGTTTTTATCTAAATTTATCATCCAGACCTAGGGCCACGTTTTCATGAATGACAGCTATAGCATTTTGTGTCGTGCAGACGGAATGCACTACATTAATAAAGAGTATTTTTTATACACGTGTAGAACATTAAGTTGAAAACATTTTTTTAACACATTGAGTGCCAAGAGGTTTTGACGAAAACCTTCCCCGGGTGCCAAGCACATTTTTTGCTATAAACTGGTGTAAAAGTAGAAAATATTCAGTTCTGCGCCAATCCCGGATAATTTTGTGGTTTATTTTGGATTTTATAACGGTTTTTTTATGTCGCACGTTTCTGTACGACGTGGCACTGCACGACGGAATTGCAATCGTAAAAATCACTGTCGTACGAAAATGTGCGACGCGTTTTTTTTTGCTATTTCTTAATTTTTTTTTTCTTTTTACGCATTATTCTTTACATTTATTTAAATTTTTTATTATATCTGTTTTTATTTTTATTTTGTGCTATTTTTTATTTTTATTTGTCTTCTTTTTTTGTTTTCTTTATATTTATGTTTCTTTATATTTATTTTTCTTTATTTTCTTTGTTTTTTATTTTTATTTTTCTTTATTTTGTTTTATTTTTGTAGATTTGAATTAGAAAAATGGCGAAGCGAAAACTTAGAGATCGTGAAATACGTGAAGCGTTGGAAGAAAGTGATGATGGTGACTTTTCATGAGATGAGTTGGTTGATGAGAACTGGCTACCAGATTACTCGGACACTGACTCTGATAATAACAATGATACTAATAACATTGATAACAACGATACTGAAGACGACTGGGACATGGATGAGGACATGGATGAGGACATGGATGAGGACGAGCCAACAGCATTGTCAAACGTAGTCGGTTCTTCCGAAACAAACATTTGGACTGAATTTAGTTCTCGTCAGAAAACTTTTACATTCACTGGGCGATCAGGCTTGCAACAGTCTATTCCAACAGATATTTTCTGTTTGGATGCATTTCTCCTATTTGTTGACAACGACGTTATTGAATTAATTGTATCAGAAACAAATAAGTATGCGGAGGAATATGTAAATAAAGGTGCTGTTACCAGATTTTCTCGAAAAAAAAATTGGATACCAACAACAGATTTTGAAATGAAGAAGTTCCTTGGCCTTCTTTTGTGGATGGGTTTGGTGAAGGTCGGGTGTTTAAAAGACTATTGGTCCAAAGATTCGCTCTACAACTTTTCAATTCCGGGGAAACTAATGTGACGCAATCGCTTTCAACAATTGCTTAGTTTCATGCACTTCTCAGACAACAACTCAATTGTACAAGGTGATAGGCTTGCTAAAATAAAACCACTATTGGCCATGTTATAAACGAGATACGAAAGCATTTACGTACCAGGTGAAAACATAGTAATTGATGAGACCCTTATTCCATGGCGTGGCAGACTATTATTCCGACAATATATACCAAATAAAGCTCATCCTTATGGTATAAAGCTTTTTAAGCTCTGCTCTACCGAAGGATTCACCTGGTCATTGCAAATATAGTCAGGAAAGTCATCAAGTGGACTGAAAGAAGTCGGTTTGGCAAAAAGAGTTTGCGAGGATCTGATCATTGATTTGAAAGGTCAAGGTCGAACTTTATATGTAGACAACTTTTACACAAGCTATGAATTGGCTCGTTCAATGCTAGATCAAAAAACACATGTTGTCGGTACACTCCGTGCCAACAAGAAACATTTGCCAAAAGAAGTTATGGTTGCTCCTATAAAGAAAGGCGAAGTAGTGGCTAGAGAAGATCCCAATGGTATAGTTGTTCTGAAGTGGAAAGATAAACGCGACGTCAGAATGCTATCTACGAAACATGCCCCGATAATGGTATCCACAACAGATGGAGCACGTAATCCTGAAGAGCCTTCAACTAGTCGAGGAGCGAGACGTAACAGACGAGCAACAGAAAAGCCATTGGCTGTGCTAGAATATAATATGGGGAAATCAGGCATTGATCTTTCCGACCAAATGGCTTCTTACTCAAATACCCTTCGCAAAGGGTTAAAATGGTATCGAAAGCTGGCAATTGAACTTTTACTCGGACTTTCCGTGGTAAATGCCTTTACTGTGTATAAAGCAGCTACGAATAAAAACATTAATATACGAACATTCCGTGAACGCATTGCTAAGGACCTACTAAATTTCACATCCCCTCAGCCTGTATCGCAATCAAAACATATTATCACAAAAAGAGTAGATGAAAATAATAAAACCATCCGACGTGCTTGCGCTTTATGCTACGCTGAAGCAAAAAGAAAATTTAGTCGAAAGGAAGCAAGAAAGAATATCAAAAGGACAACTACGTACTGTCCGCAATGCCCCAACACTCCCCAATTGTGCATTGATTGCTTTCCGAAATATGCACATCTAAAGAATTAATGTAAATTGAAATTATCATATCCTAATTTTAATATTTTTGTATCTTTTTTATACTTTTTTTCCGAAATATCGAATGAATTCCAATAAATTTTCAAAATTAAAAAGAACCTCCGAGTTTTTATGATAAAACCGCAAAAAATGAAGATATCTCTATGAAACTTGAACCAAAATTTAGGGCAAACATTAGGGTACTAGAAACACATTAAAAAACCCCTGTAGAGTCACACAGAAACGCACGACAATATCTAAGGCCAGACAATGCCTGTCGTACGAAAACGTGCGACGTGGCACCCCAGGAAGTATTAGGTGTCGCACGAAAACGTGTAGCCATGGCACTCAATGTGCCGTGTGGCGTTTATTTCATCAGCTGTATTTCAGCGTGTATAAAGGGGCGCCTTTAGGCTCGCTTAATGGGCTATGTTTAGCGAAGAGGCTCACTTTCGACGACAATCCTCAAGTGTATGTTGGGACACCTTTACATCTAGAAAAACTGACTGTTTGCGCTTTATGAGCTGGTGGAACCATTGGTCATTACTTCTATAAAACTATGCTGATCAGAGCGTTACAGTTAATTGTGACTATATAGCTATGATTACTGACCCGTACATTGATTAAACAACCATTATGTACAGAAGCTGTGTTTTCAAAAAGACGGCATCACATGTCAGAGTTGACAAATGTTGGAAAAACTCATCGAAAATTGGAACTCCAGATTATACTACGTCTGAGTCAGCCGTGGCGGTCATATGCGAGAAATCATATTTCAATTATAATTCCAGTTAATCATTATTCAAATCAGTTTAAAAAATCATCTTTGTTTTATACCATTTCAAAGTTCTACATGTCTTTCAAAACATCCTTTACTTCTTAATTCAATTATAGAACACAATATTTTTCCTCCTTGAAAAGCTACAGCCCCTTTTTACAAAAATTCCCAAGCAACCAAACTTATTTTGTTACTTAACTTTATTTTCGACATCATTTCGTTATTTCTCCTAAAAAAGAGCCTATAGTCAAATGTTAAATTAGTTAGAATAAAAAGTAGATTTAACTGCCATAATAAATTATAACATTCTGTCTCATAATTCATTATGTCCAGAGCAGTAGTGTCTCTTTCTAAAATACTTCTTGTTTGAAATTATTTGTAGTTTTTATATTCCAATACTTTACATTCACTATATCTTATTTATTTTTTATTTTATTTTCGTAGTTTAACTGTAGTTTTACATGGGCTTAATTTCATTTACATCACAAATTTTGTCCTATTTCAATGTTTGTTTGTTTTTTGCTGCCACACTTGTACTCAGCTTCATTTCATGGTTTGTGAATTCTTATTTGTAGTTCTTTTGAATTATTTGTTGTCTTTTTTATATGTTTTTGTTATTATATTTTTTTTATTTATATCCTTTTGTGTTAAGAAGTCAACAAAAGCCACGAAGCAGGAAAAATAAAATGTGGTACAGTTTTAATTTAAATGATTTAAGAGAAAATTTGTTTCTTTGTGCAACCATAATAAGAGACAGGAAAAAAATTAGAAACTTTAATAAAAAGTATTTCCATTGTATTCCTTGTCAGTTTTTATCTTACGAATTTTTATCATAATATAATATTTTCTTTATATGGATTTAAATGTATGGAAAATAACATACGGATATGCATATACATGAAATATATTCAATAATTAATTCAGCATGTCATTCGGGATTCGTTGTTCTGATTATTTACTTAATGAACTCATTTATGTTGTAGTCACGTATACACTTTTAATATATCACCAAAATGAATGCTCTTTTTTCGTTCATTTCTTCCTTAATTTTTTTTTTGCAGTTTTTATATTGACATTAAGTGATTGATCACTTTACATCAAAATGTGTGCAAGTAAAGTATGTGTGTGTATTTGTTTTAATTAATATGGTTTGATTTCCAAACAACCCCAATTAATGCATATGAAATAAAAAATATAATATTTTTGGTTTTCCTCTCGAAAGCGATAAGTATGCAGATGGATATATGTATATATTGTTACGTTTTACCCTTTTAGAACAAGCAGGCAAACGTACGGATTCTTTTGATTGCAAATACCACTGTGGCTAAATTCTGTCTTCGAACTTTATGGCTTTCTCTGGCTATAACTTCTCGATACTACTGGTCTTGTGAACCCTTGGTCTCGTATTTACTAAACATGCGTTACCACCACAAACGCAGCCATCCACGCTACACTACTGTGTTACTCCGGCGAGACATGAACTACTCGATGCCTTGTTTAGTAACCTTAACCATCCACAGACATCTCCACTACTTCTTTTATCCAAGCCAGTCATATCCTTTTAATCTTGTAGCCACTACACACGTCTGCCATACACTGTTGTTATGCTGTTACACTTCCCCGCGCTAACAATTATTGCTCTTACTTTTTATTATAAAGGGCGTCTTGACAATTATCTGTTGCTCTTATATTAAGTTGGACGTCTCCACAATTTAGTGCCATGGCTTCACACAATAATTGCCTTTTGCCTCTCGGGAGGTTTGTACTGCTGTTTATTAATTTTAATTGCTTATAACAATTATTATTTTCTTTCGTTGCACGCATGCCCGCATGCGGTATCGAACTCGTACCCCCTGGTTTGTAGTACGCACCTCTACCAACGCAGCTATTGAGGCTGCTCAGCTTTTGTTGGCTAACTTGTGGTTTTGTTATTCCGTAAACACGCCATTGGTTGTTGAATTAACTTTATTCACCACACTCATACGGAAGCAACTACAGGGGTTGTCAGATTTTATTAAGTTCATGTATTTGCTTTTAAATTACAATTAATATAATATTTTTTTATATTATTTAACACCTAATGTCTCTATTAGAATAGTGATTTTTATGTTTTGCTAAAATGTCTGAGATGATGTCACAGGAAAATAAAAATGTGTTTATATAGTGTACCATTTTTTCTCAGAGTGTTAAAACCCACATATTTTTAAAAATGTTCGTTAATATCCAGAATGCCATTCAATAGTAATGCGTTACTATACTCAAAAGTATTTACAAGATGTCCATAAAATGCAATCTTAATCATGGTAATCCTGAAAAAGTATTAATTATTAACTTTATTTATTATTCAGTGATAATGAACTTGACAGGTAATTAGTCGATGTAATCAATTAAATAAAATTAACGAATTAAAATAATCAGAAATAAACAAATAAGAGTGTTGTATTCGGCTATACCGAATCTTATATACCGTCACCATCTATATAAATCTAGTTAAGTGAAATAACTTTAATAAAAAATGCAAATATTGGGCTGACAAAGATTAAAAAAATAAAAAAAATTTGCTATTGCATACACATAAAAATGTTATCGGCTCTTAATTGGTTGAGCATTTTTCAATATTCATTTTTGTATATTCTGAAGGATCTTTTTTAAAGTTTCTAAATGATACCCATATTGACATCTTAAAAAATATGGTGCACAATCGTACTTTTCTACGAAAATTTCACAGGTCCATAACTCTACAAATATGTTCATAAGCGCAAATTTTTTCACTTGGAATTTTTTCTTATTTTCTAATTTTCTATGGCCCCATATACTTATTGGGTTTTTTGTTTTGAGTTACTTCACTAAGCTAGATTTATTCTTAATGATAAAGAAAAGTTGGAGACGTTTTTAAAATAATTAATTTCCAGCTTTATTTCCCAAAAAACTGGGGAAAACTTAGTGTACAAAAAAAAAAAAAAATAATAAAAAAATAAACATGGGTTTAAACACTTAAATTAAATTTTAGTTAGAATAACTATTATTTGTGTTTAAAATTAATTTTTCATTAATCCATATCTCTTTAGAGAAGCGAGAGTTCAACTTTTATTAAAAAATCTCAAAAAAAAAAGCCGAAAAACGTTATTTCAAGCTTAAAATATTACAGTGCTGCTAATTCCTTCATTTTACACTTAATTATAGCAATTTTATAAAATATTTTTTTCAACTTTTTTTGGAGTTTTTTTTCAGAAAAAAGAATTTTAATATTAAGAAAAGACGAAAAAGTGTTATTATGGCCTAAGCTCTCAGGTATTTACCCTTGTGTTATATTAGTAATTTGCTCCTTAAACTAATTAAATTGTTCTTAACAATTTTTATTTTTTATAAACGAGTCATTGAAATCTGTCTCCTTTAATTACAAACATCATAAACTATTAACAGTGATTAAGATGTTTCTTTACTAATGTGTAATTTTTCTCTTTACATTTTGTTGTTGATTTAGTACAGTGTGCGTTACGTTGGTGTAACATTAGACGGGAGTGTTTCTTTAGCCGAGAGTCATTAACTGAATAACAAATGAAATGTCAGAAATTAACTAGATGGTTTTAGTCTGGATTGATAATTACAAAGCAAAAAGCACAAGTTTTATAAAGTTTTGTAGTAAAAGGTGTTCCAATATTTATGCAAAATGTGTATTTTTTAAGGCCAATCTTTAATGCGAAATTATCCTTAGCCATGAAACATATATATATTTTTTTTTTGTTTTGATGGCTTTTTTAATCTTCGTAGCTGTGACATTCTACGCAAAATTCTAATTTCTTTGCAACAAAAATGAAATACAAAAGAAAAAGAATTAAATACATAAAAAACATATATAGTCCAGACTTACACTGTGCAATTTTTTGAGGCATTTTTTTCGCAATTTTCTATTTAAGTTACAGCGTTATGCGTTATCTAAAAGTAAACATTAGCAACAGTAATATCCCCTCAATACTGAAGCAATACCATATTGCTTACTCCTCCTGCTTCACAAACAAACAAAAATTTAATGCTAATTTCAGGAAAAATTGCAGAGTGTAAATGCCGTAATAGTTTTATATAAAACTTATGTTAATTTGTGTGCACTCTTTTTCTCTTCATCATATTGTTAGTTGCACTTTTAGAACATAATACTAAACTTATCAATTACATGTGGCCAAATAATTTCTTTCCCCGCAATAATTGTGTATTTCTAAAGAATACGAAGACGATAAAGTAGACGACAGTGCTAAAGACGGAAATAAAGTTTGTATTTCTAAAGTAATATTGACTTTGAAACTTTATATTTAGTAATGAAATAGAAAATGTATATGAGACCAGACATTGTGGTGGTAGATTGGGTGTAGAAAAAATATGTACTGTGTCAAGCAATAGTAAAGGGATTTTATAAAAATTCTGGTATAGAAATTTCAGTTTTGATTACATTTGAAATACTCTTTCGTGATGTTAAATTCTTCTTCAATTGAAATGTTTTTCAACGTAACGTTCTTTCAATAATAAAATTTAAAATTTAAAAAAAGAAGTAGCGCATTCCATAGTTTAATTTAGCAGACTTTGCTGCTAACAAACACGACATGAGATTTAAGACATAAAACGACTACAAGTCGACCATGTTTATTCGTATAGACGAATAATTTCAGTTTATTCGATTTATGTACTGTTAAAGTTTTAAACAGATGAATCTGCGAATGATCATAGAGTGAAGAATTTTTATAAAATATTTAAGAATTACTTGAAGACAGAGAACAGATTTATTGAAATGCACGAAGATTGGTGTCAAACTCCAGTTTGGTAAATTTTATATTCTCATCAAATAACTACGCTTAGATTATGGAAATGAGGGGCAGAGACCTTGCGTCCTACGATATGCATAGATAAAATTCTACGAGCGTCTTGTAAAATGTCATAGGGTTGTATTATTTTAGAAGGATCTGTGATTTTTTATTGTGGTCCGCACTCTTATTTTTGATTTCATCGTCGTAAAATATTAGAAAACGCATCAGGTTCACAAAGCCTATGCCTGGGATATTTTTTTAAGGGAAGTAATACTCAGGCAATAATACCTACTTATTACTAGTGTTACCTTCTTTGGAAAGGGATAATATAGAAATTATAGGTGGTAAAGAAGAGTGATAGATAGAATGCTTCATTTTAGAACAATGATGAAGCTAATTATGGCCATTTTACATATTTTTTACGTCGTCGAAGATTTGCTGTAGAGCAGTACCGAAAAAGAGAGCTTTGTTTTTTATATATTAGTATACAGACCTTAATATATATTTTGAAAAATTCAAGTTGTTAAATCAACCGTTTTGTTTTACAAAACTTAAATATAAAAGAACTAAAGCCTGACGACAAATTTTACATTTTTATTGGTTATAAAAAATTAAAACTTTGTCGCTCAGATTCTACTGTTGTCCTTGTCTTTCTTAAAAATATGAAAATTCATAACAAAGCCGCATTTAAACCTTCCATTTTATAAGAAAATTTGTACTGTTTTGTTATCTACTGTTTACACTCAATAGCAGACAGACACACAGTCATAAGTGTGATGCTTTCAACTGCAAAAAAATCAGAAACAAAAGAAACCAAAATTGCAAAGTGTGAAGTTAGCGTTTGGTGCATGTCCCGCAGGAGCGACCACTGGTTGAATTGCTTTGTTAAACCAATAAAAGTAAAACAAACACACAAATAGTATTTTTATAAAAAAGTTTCAATTTCAGTAGTCTGTTCGATTAAAGAAAGTCACTTATGTGGTGGTAGAAAATTTAAAACAAGCAAAAATACAAAATCTGTTAAAAATGAAAAAAAAAAACAAACACACACACACATGTATTTACATTTAAAATACAATTCATTCATTTTTGATTAAGTTTAAGAAGAACAGGGGTTGATTTTTGAGGATGTATAAATAAGAAAAATTGTGGGGAGAACTACAAATAAAAAGTCAATAAGAATTCCCCATGCAATCACAACAACTATTAATATTTAAAAGGGTCATAGAGAAAAAAATGAGCCCCCTTTTTTGCACATTAATACAGATAGACATTTGAACCAAAAAAAAAAAAATTACAGCTTTTTGATTTGTTTAGCAAACACATGTTCTTCGAAATATTGAAGCAAAAAATCAGGGGACCTGTAAAATTTGCTGAAATTCAAGTTGTCTAATACCGATATTTAATATTGAAAAATTGTTAGAAAAAAACCTAATAAAAACAATCTTTTTTCCTTAACAACATTTTCCATTTATGTCTTTGTTTTTGCTCAGAATATTTTTTGAAGCTGTAATCCTCAAGTGTTTTTCTTTACTTCCGTTTTATAGAAAAAAAATTTCCTGTGAGCCCAAGTGTTTTATTGGATTTCCACACATGTTTTTATTGGTTTAAATGTATTTTTTATTTATGACATAAAAAATACCCATAAAAGAAAAAAATACAAACACATGTAAAAGACAGACAAATACAAGTATTTCAGGCTCTAGTAAAATAAATAAAAATATTGGAATATTACTGGAGTTTTTTTTCAGATATTTTGCACTATTTTATTTGTTTTTCAAGCAGCTTTAGTTTGTTTTCCACTGATTTTGGTTCTTAGGCTTATTTCACTATTTCTGTAGATGCAATAAATTCTTGTTTTAAGCATTTTTTACTTCAGCTTAAATATTCTAATGAAATTGAATTAAATTAGAATCAAAGATTTTTTTATTCAAAAATAATTTTTTTTTAAACTTGGTGTAAAAACTAAAGGCTAAAAATTATCCATTTTAATATCGCTACAAAGTATGCATCTGTTATGGACCACTGTTACTCATGCTCTAATTTCTAAGTAACGAGAACTGGAAATATATAAAATCAATAAAATGTGCTACCGTAATGCCGTGATACCGTACAGTTAATAAAAATCTATATCTTTCAAAAAATCTTTTTTTTTCGTGCTATTTTTTCCCGATTAATTATTTAAATCACCGATATTGATTATTGAGGGTCAAAGCACGTCTCGATGGCCATTTTATTATCGCTTACTTAACTCTTCAATATCGGTGACTTAAATAATTAATCGGGAAAAAATAGCACGAAAAAAAGATTTTGTGAAATTTCATTAATATAATTAAAAAAAAATCGTTTTAAAGTTTAATATTTTTTATTTGACCTTATAGCAGAAATTAGTACTTACACTAAGAGAAAAAAATTCATTCAGCAAATGAAGAGGCTTCAGTAATAATTTTTCTTAATACTGTTATGTTTTCCGCTTTTTAGACAAACGTACGGATTATTTTAATTGCAAGTGCCACTGTGGCTACATTCTGTATTCTTACACTGTGGTTTTATCTGGCTGTAGTTATTGATCCTACGGTCTCGTAAATCCTATGGTCTCGAATTTACCAAACATGCCTTATTACTACAAACGCAGCTATACACAACTTAATTCCGCAAATTGGTTCTGCAGAAAACGAGGAACCAAAAATTTTTTCGGTATGAATCCACTTTAAAATTAAAAGTGTGACGACAGCATTATCAGATTTGCCAAGTTGGCCAAGTTTATTTATTTACCCAAATATTTTCATAACAAATTTTAATATTAAAAATTAACAATCAAAAAATAACATTTCTTAAATACTAAGCATTTTTCAAGAACTTCCAAAATCTAAAACTATTGTTACCTATCTTTTAGTACATCACTCAAACAACAAATAAAACAAGGCACTTAAGATTCTACTTAAAATTAAAGATACTTAAAAACTAAAACAAAAATAACAAAAAGAAAGGTAATAAAAACAAATTCATATTATAAAAGGGAATAAAATATGAATAACAGTTACTCAAAAAACAACAAGAACAAGAAAAATAATTCATATTAACATAAAAAACATGAATTAATATTTATATAAAAAATAAATATATACAAATTAAATTATTGAACAATGCTATATACCCAATATCCAATAAAACAAGAGGTCTGCATTCTCATTGAGAAGGCCAGCTCCCCTAAGAGTCAAAAAGTCCACAGGCGAGAAATATTTTGAAACCCGATCTCCAAACTCCCCACTCTAGAGAAGCACTCCCTAATCAGGGAGTTATCTGAGGATCGCGCCTTCCAGGAACTTCACAGCCAATTCCACCATGTAGGCATCTATGCGCGCAAAATCAATTGCGCTATAAATTGACTTACATGATGGCCTGGGAATCTCTCCAATTGGTCCTAAGTATGGCATTAAGCCGGGACAAGCAACCAAAATCATTCTCTCCCATCGCCGAAGCCTCTCCATCTGGTGAGAAGAAATACCAAACCAAGCTGAAAAGGCATAGGCGATGACAGGGCGAATAACCTGGCGATAGACCAGAAGACGCACTTTCCTATCAAGACCTCCTCTACGCTTCAAAATACCCTGATAAGAGGAGTAGATACGCTTGGCCCTTTCGAGAATATCGTCAATGTGCCGATAGCTCTCGAAATTCTCTTGGAAGGGGATGCCTAGGTATTTAAGCCTGTCCGATGTCCCAATTAGTTCTCGTCCGATAGTCAAACTTAGTATGTATTTTCTACAATTTGGGTTAATATATTTCCGTCTTCCCATTACGGCCACGGTCTTCGCAACGTTCAAGGTGAGACTCCATTTTGTAAAAAAGTAAATATAAATGATTTTTAATTAATTTTTAAAAAATATTATGCAATTTTTATCCCGATTAAATTATTTAATCATTGTTTTCTAATTTTTTAAGCACTGGGTCAGTTAATAAATTATAAAAACTTTTATTTATATTTTCAATAATTTGCCACACCGTTGGGTGGCATCATCAGGAAAACAAAATTAAAATGAAATTATTTTTGCAAACAAAAAAAAAAAAATAATAATAATAATTTCATTTTAATTTTGTTATTAAAAAAAAAAAAAAGAAAATCTAATTATTAATATTTTTTGTTTCTTGTTTCCTGATGATGCCACCCAACGGTGTGGCGAAATATTGAAAATATAAATAAAAGTTTTTATAATTTATTAACTGACCTAGTGCTTAAAAAATTAGAAAACAATAATTATCTAAAAAGGTCAAAAAACATTTATATATTATTTAATCATCATTATTAATTATTGAGGGTGAAAGCTCGCCTCAATGGCCATTTCGCTACCGCTTACTTATTAACTAAAGATTTTTGTCCAAATAATAAGGTAAAGACAAAAATCAAAGTTTAAGCAAAAAATGACAATGAGACGTGTTTTTACCCTCAATAACCAAAAACGGTGAATTAATAATATTATCGGGATAAAAAATAGCATGATATTTCTTAAAAATTAACTAATTTAATTAAATGTTCGCGTGGTTTAATTTAATAAAAAATTTTTTATTTGAATTTTGATCGTTTTTTATTAATAAATTTAATGAAGAAATTTCATTAATGTAATAAAAAAATCATTAAGTCAATGATTTATGTCATTGATCTCTGAAACAGTTTCATAATAATAAAGTTAATTCATTTTTAGAATTAAAATGTTTTATAACTTTAATAAAGTTATTTAAATTTTTTGTATGAAACAATCTTTATGAATATAATGAAGCCTCTTGTAACTCGTATTGAACGAAAAATTGCGCTGATGAAATCCTTTTCTGCAATCAAACTCTTCATTTAAGTGTGTCTTTTATAGCGGACATATTTGTACATTCTCTGTGTAAATTCTTAATGTCTGCCTACTTAAAAACAAAAGCACATACGGTTCTTTAAGCTCACATACGATTCAAATATAAAGTGACGCCTTTTAACTAAAAGTTTATTTTTTTTTTTGTACGTGTTGCTATAGTGGACATACTTTCACAGGCACTGTGAAAATTTGACGTGTCTGCCTATCACAATTCAAAAAAGTTACAATGATCTTAGGAAAAGCTCTTCACTTGCGGAACACTCTTCAATTTGTGTCTTGTTTTAACGGCTTTATTATATCTTAAGGATTGTTACGGCTTTAGAGATAGAGAGCTTTGAATGACGGACATTTATTTTAGTGAAAACAATAGGGTTAAGTTTTTACCTGACTGATTTCGTCAAATATTTTTGTATTATTTAAACCGTACTAGGTAGACACCTTAAATGTCAACAACAACCAAAAAAAGAAAATAAAAAAATTATGGGATGGCCTGTACATGGAACAAAACCTTTTATATGTGAGCCCAGCTCGAATTTTGGCGGATTTCTTGATATTGGATTTCACACAGCATTCCCGTTCTCCCTTTAAAATTTTCATAATCACAAAATTATTTTTGGCTTTTCTAAAATTTGGGTAAATGTTTCCTAATGATCTATCTAAAGTAAGACAGACAGAGCGTGCCTTATCCATGGATATGTACACCTTAAAAGTTTTGAAGCTCTTCGTGTTCTGATTAAATTTTATTCTGACAATTGTTGGAAAAAACTCATTTTTAAAGCCTCAAAAGTACCATAAAAGTCCCTAAAATGGTGCAATACCTACCTCATTCCATTAACCCTTCTTATCTCACCTTCATGCCGCTGATCCAAAGATTATCTTAGAATATTCGATATTAAAAATTAAGATTTTTTACCCACTACTGTACAGTTTTCTTACGACACATTCGTCTTATAGAGCCTATCCATTAATAGGCAATTGGCCAGTGGAATAGACTTATTACAGAGGATTTTCCTGCCGGTTTTAATAAGATTTGCTTTCTGTATAATTTATTTTTTAACGCAAGAGCGCTAAGAGTTATTTTTTAAGAATTGTTAAAATATAAAAAAAAATATTGAGTAACAAACAAAATATTTTTAAATGATTTTTGAATTTTCAAAAAAATTTTTTTAAATAATAATCAGCAGCGATAAAATCTTTATTTCGCTTTGTTTATTTCAGTTTTTTGTTTTTAACTTTATAATTTTCTTAATTTTAATCTGCAGACATTATGTTGCCAGCTTAAAGTTTTTCTCGGCTTATGTCTGTGCATCTAATGCCTGCACATTTCACATAAATATGTTGCAATTGTTGTTTGCATTGTTTGATTTTAAGGCATTGACATTGGCCATATGCCATGAAATCTTAACTTTATTATTGTTTTTATTTCATATTTAATATTTGTTTTACTTATACGGCTGCTAAAGTTCAACGTATTTGGCCATTTCACAGTTAGATACTTGTTTTGAAATGTCAAGTACATGCTTGTTAGCAGTTAAGCTTTCCAAGTGCTAGAGTTCAATGTTTCAATAATTGCAGTTAGTGCAGCGTAAAGATGTGCGTTTGTGTATATGTGCGGGTAAGTACGTATGTTTACAAAAAAACTGCAGTATTTTTTCTGTGGGAGTTGTATAATGGTTGGTAGTTCATATTTATGTCTATTAACTTTATAAAGATGATTTTTTTAACGATTATTCTTTTTTTAATTTAAAAAGGGCGTAAACAAATTTTAAAACTGTATGGAATTAAAGATCTTTAATGAAACCGAAATGTATCATAGACGTTGGCCTGTTGTACCATATTAAACAGATATGCCGCCAATTACTAACTTTCCGTCGTACTTTTTGTGTCGACGTAAAAAGTTCTTTCTTTGGTCCTCTAGACAAACATCACTAAAAATTTTGAAATTTTTTTTAGTAATTTGAATTATGAATTATATTATTTTCTAGAGTTCTCTACGAACATTCGATAGACATTCTTAAAAAGTAACTAATAGTGAACAGTTAAGTAATCGAGAAGAGTAAGGTTTTGACTCTGAAAATGTTCAGTTAGGAAAAAAAAACTTTTTTTACGTTTCTTATTCAAAAATGTGTGGTACGTTACAAATTATCTTTTCTATGGCAAATATTAAAAATGTTTGTTTAACTTTTATAATAAAAGACATGTTATTTAGTTTTCATGAAATAAAAAACAAATAAGTTAAAAATGCGCGATAGTCAGACACAACTACTTAAAAGTTAAAAAAGTGAAGAGCTTTCGTCTTACAATCTCTCAAAATGACATCTGCTTGTCCCTACTCGATAATTCGTATCAATAACAGAAAGGAAGTTATCAATTCGACTGAAGGAACAATTGTAGACAGACGTTTGAAATTTACATAGAACCTGTATTGCAACGTGCGATATAACAACAAGTATAAAATTTGGATTTGGAAATAAAAGAGTGTCCCAATAGTTGAATAATTTGAACCATTATGGACAGACAGTTGAAATTTACAAGGGCCCTGTGTTGCTAGGTCCGCTTAAACAACATTTTTATAATTTGTATTTAGAAATTCAAGGGTTTTCCCAAAATTAATGTTTATTGACCTATATGGCCTACACTTGATAATATGATAGAATGTCGTTCGTTGGTTGCTATAAGAATTATAAATATTTTAAATTCTTAATTAAAGGGTGTTGCAATAGTTGATGTAAATTGCTATATAACCCCAAACTGTTGAACCGTTATAGACAGTCGGTTGAAATTTACAAAGAACCTGATTGCTAAGTTTACTACAAGAGCAAGTATAAAAATTGAGTTTTGAAATTAAAGGGTGCCCCTCTAGTTGCTTCAATTTTATGTATCTTGCCAAACTATAGTAGACGGATGGCTAAAATTAACAAGGAGCTGTAGTGCTAAATTTGCTACAACAAGTATAAAGTTTGGAGATGGAATATAAGGGAGTCCCAATAGTTAATAAAATTTGATGTAAGTGGTCATACTTTTGAACCGTTATAGACAGACAGATTAAATTATTTTTCTTTTAATCTTTTAAAAAATAAAATTTGTTGTAAATAACTGTTTAAAATTTGTAACGAAAAATGAATTAAAACTAGAACTAAAAATCGTTTGTTAAAAAAATTGTGCGTTAAAGTCAAATATATATAGATATATATATAATATGTAAATAAATTTGAAGAACAAATACATGTTACGAAATACACAAGACCTCATAAACAAAATTAAGGACATCAAAATCACTGATAATACGAGACTCGTTTCCTTCGACATAAAGAATCTATATACATCAATATCCACACACGAAACTTTGACTATCCCACGTAACACACTTTCCAACTTATACGACAATCAATATATCCACGAAATAATGGATATTGCAAAGACGATATTAAAACAAAACTACTTTAGATTCAATAATAACTTCTATAAACTACCTGATAGACTCGGCATAGAAAACTCAACATCCGCAATCTTCACAGAGATTTTCATGAAACATTTAGAACAGCTACACATCAACGCCGAACAAATTCTTATAGACTTCAACATAATACATAACAAAACCACATACACAATAGAAAAAGAGCAAAACAGAACTTTACATTATCTTGACATATCAATAACACGAGGAATCGATACCTTAAACTTTGATATTTATAGAAAATCAACCATGACAGACACAACTATCCACAGCTCCTCAAACCATCCTACTCAACATAAATTCGCAGCGTTTAGACACATGATTCACAGACTTAAAATAGTCCCACTCGCTTCAGATAAATACAACAAAGAACTCGATACAATTTAAAAAAGACTGGACGAACATTAAAAACAAGGTTTACAGAACACATACGATCATACAAAAGAAAAAGCGAAGACTCCAATTTCGCAATACACCTTAACACACATGGACACGAACCAAGGAAAATAGATGAATATATGACAGTACTACACCCAAGTAAAAGAGGTCGAAGACTAGACATTCTTGAAAACATGGAAATTTACAAAACACAAACATTTAACGGAGACATTATTAACGAACAGGTAAACACAACCTCTGACACGATTTTTACACCACTAAAATTACTAAAGCACTCTTACAAACGAAAAACACCCACAGACGATCACACTCACCTATCCAATAATAAAAGACCCAAATATTAAACTATTTTCCCCAATAAACAGGACAGATATCAGGGAATCTACCTGCATAATACTATTTAAACGGACAAAAATTACCTCAACCCACCACCTTTTATTAAAACTATCTACTTTTAATACTATCTCTTTAGTTTTATTAACACGTGGCTTAAAAATGATGTTATCACATCGAAGGCGTTCGCGAAACGTACGAAGTACACAGCCAGAGACGACGGTTTTTACCGGAAATTATAACAACAATTCATAAATTATTAATTTCAAAAATTTAAATTAAAGGCAAGGCACCACGCATTCATGCGCCTTTCCCAACAATCAATATTATTCTGGAAAATTATCTGCTGGCATGTACAGAAAAAGTAAGGAATAAAATAAAATTGCAAGAAATAAACACAATAATGGAAAATTGCTTTCGATTTTTTGTTGACTTTATATTAGCAAATTATTACTGATTGCTTCTTAATATTCCTCGTATTCGTATTTATAAAATTAGTCGGTTAAACAGACGATATTTATAACGCACAACGTAGTTGTGAAAAACACTGATAATGGATGTTGCGATCCAAAAATGCTGCACAACAGTATCCTAGTGTTTAATCCTTTCTGTTCTCTTCAAAAAATTACACAAACATTATTTAAAATAAATTTTCTTTCTCAATAAATTCAGCAATTATATTATACGTGAAGTTCATACCAAAGAATATGGCTAATAATTTAAAAAATTAAAAATTAATGTAGAAATTTAACTCTTAAAAAATATTATGACACACAGAAAAAGTATCACGAACATTGACACCAACACACACAATAGTAAATGATGACAAAGTTTGGGTGGCAACACTTGAGAAAACTACATGGATTGGTTAACGAACTAAAAACATTATCATGAAGGAGTTTGTGGATAATTCTGTATGTGTATGTATATGTGTCTTAAATTTCATATCTGCATGTTGGTGTTTAGTAAGCCAGGACGTGTATGAGATGTTTAAAACTTTGCCAAGTTTAGTAATTGATTAAGAAGTTTCGACTAACAAGCCCAGAAATTCCAAAAACTTTTAAACCATTTGCAAAACTTAGAGTAAACAGCGATAGTGGCAGTGGTAGTGACAGCACTACCGCTATAGACATCAACACTTTAACATTAACAAACTGCTGTTTTTGACATTCTAGTCAAAGATGCAAAATAGTTTTTATGTTCGACTTAAAATAGATACGTTAAAAGTTATTTGTACGTGTGTTAAGTTTAGTGCATATGACATGTATGAAAAGTAAATTTTTGTTTTACAAAATGTTTGCAAGAAAAAAATTTTGAAAATATAAATTCTTAATATTTTTTGTATAAATAAAATTTTAAATATTTTTTTGTTACTATACCTTCGCCACAGAAAGTGGAAAAACGATATATCTAAGTTTTTCATTCGATTTATAATTTCTACAATATCCACTTCCGACCCCACAAAGTACATATATTCTAAATTCTTATTTTTGTTGTTATGCGTAGCGAAGTGGATTGCGCGGTGTCCACTTGTCCGTCCTTATTCGCGTTGAAATCAACTTTGCTCAGGCACTAGATGATCTAGAGAAAATTTAAATACGTCAAGCGATCATAGTTTCAAATTTTTTTTTTTAATCAGCAATATCAGTCGCTTTCCTTCGAGGCAGTGGGCAGAACACCACTCCTATCTTCAATTTTTCCATATCATTTGGAACAAACCTAGTGTAGCAAAGTAACTCCAATCAAAAATATATTAGGCGATATAGAATTAAAAAATAAGAAATAATTACTCAAGACTCTCTCAAGACTTGGACTCGTAAGCTCCTATTTAACAAATAATAAGAAACGCCACCACGACTGCTCAACAGCTATTATTTTTGTTATAACTCACCGCTGCATTACGATATGTTATGAAGACAGTGGTGTGTGTTTTCAACCGTCTTCAAAAGGAAGAAAAAATAAAAAAGGAGGATGTTATTAATTCGTCTGAATGTTGCTTTTTTATGTTGGTGCCTGCAGAACTCAGTAATTTCTGAGCCGGTTTCGAAATTGTTACTTTTTTCAAAGTCTTACTGATTGGTCCTATTTTAAAAATAGTTCATAATTTCAAAAATTAAATGGTGTGCCTCATGTATACTGTAAGGATCAAAAGCAAATAGTAATACAAGGATATATTTTAAAAGTAAGGGCTGTCCCCATAGGTAACGTAAATTAACCTACATGGGGCTCTTTTTTGAGCTACTATTAACAAACGTTTGAACAATAAACAGAATGTAGATTAATATGCCCGTTGTAATAACTGGTATAAATATTGAAAATTTTAAATTAAAGGGTACCCCCATTATTCATTTAATTTGATGTATGCGTACACATTTTTGAACCGTTACAGACACACAGCTTAAATTTATAAGAAACTTGTATTGCTAAGTCAGCTATAACAACAAGTATAAAATTTTAATTTGGAAATTAAAAGGTGTGGCCACCTAGGGCCTATTTGGCCCTACTTTATACCGTTATATACAAACACTAAAAGATTTGACAGAATGTCGACTTCTGTGTCTGGTACAATGAGAAGAATAAATATTGAAATTTAGAAAATAAAGGGTGGCCAAACTTTTGAACTAATTTAGCCAGATGGCCATAACTGATGTAGTTTGACCTTTAAAACCGTTATAGACAAATACTGATATACTAGATTGAAGGTCCATTAGCATATTCAGTATAATGACAAGTACAAATATTTAAAAGAAATTAAAAGGTGCCCTAATAGTTAACATAATTTGATGTATATGACCAATAGACCGTTAATTACTGCATTTGTTTTATTTTATTTTTTTTTTTTTTTTTTGTTTCCCATACATTTTTATTGTGTTGATAAATAAGACGATGTGCACACAAATTGTTTTCTAAAGCATAAACCGGCCAGGCCCCTCGTATTATAGTGGAAAAAATCGTTTTAAAATAGTTTAAAAAAACACTACTTTTTTTTACTAAAAACTCTTAAGATGAAATGTTTTCGCAAATTACTTATATAAAAATTTTTTCGTTAGAAAATTACAAATATTTTGTTCATACAAACTTTTAACTTACGGAAGACCGTTAGCAGTTTTTTTCCGCGGCCTCTTTAAATCTGAACTTCCAGTGGCTCCCCTTCAAATTTGAAGGATTAAAAAAACGTATACTTTTTATCATGTCATAAAAAAATGTTGTGCAAATTTATATATTCTTCATTTTATCACTAAATGACCCAAACCCTGACTGAGGTCTTCACTATTTTTCTTCAAATTTGTAATAATTGAACCCAAGAAAGTAGGCAAATCGAGGAAGTTAGGGAGTCAGTTAAATAGTTACTAAAGATTACATTTTCCTGAATAATCGGATAAAACTTTAAATAGTATTCGATTAATCGATTTTATGATTTTTTAAAATTTAATATTGTTTATACATTTTAAAGCTGAATTATTTAACGAATAAGTGATCAAAAAGTATTTCCGGTCTTAAAACCTAAAAATCCTTGCAATACAAGGACAAGTCAGATATGTCATTCTTTTGAACAGCATATGCTTAGAATTTATACAAATTTTGTTTTGCTGTATCAGCTCTAATGAAGCATAAAAAATAAAGGATGAACTCGTAGCTGCAAATTTTTTTTGTTAAGTCTTTTCTTTTGTACGGTTATGGACACTGTATTCTGTTTTAAAGTTGTTTTTTTCAAGAATACTATTCTTTTAAGCTTTCTTTCCTTTAAAGATATTTACGCTACTTTCGTGTAGGTCCTAGTAGTCGAAAAGCTTATTAGTAATTGTTTTGACCTTGCCATAGAGGGTTGCCAAATTAAAAGGGGAAAGGGATTTTTTATATTAAATTATATAAAAAGACCTGCTAAATAGTTAATCAAAAACTGTTTTATACATTTAAAGAAAAAAAAGTTTTAGAATGTATTATCTTTTTCACAGTTCAACAAACTTTCATCTTAAAAATATAAAATGCTAAAAATCAAAGAATTTAATTAGATATAATTTAAAGCATAACTCATACCTTAATAGAGAAAGACTTTATATTAATATTTCTTTTCATAATCCTGCAATGTATAATTTTTAAAAGATTTTTGTGCAGTGTTTTTATTAGTATCAATAAAATGTAATGCACAAAACCTTATAAAGTTTTGATTTTGAGCTTCAACTACCGTCAAACAAACGGACGTTAGTTTGCCTTATATCCGCGAATTTTATCATTATTATTCGACCAGACTGCTTAGAGTCATAAATTAATAAAAAATGTAATGAAACCATTAAACAAACACAATATAATTTTTTAAAAGTAGCAATTATATTAATTTTCCACCATTTATATTGTAACTAATTGTAAAATATTTAAAGGGTTTTCAGAAAATTAAACATTTTCAAACATAAAATTACAACATGTAGACAGACAGGCAACATCTGTTTTACAATATATACAATGTTCAGTTTATAACTGTTTAAATGTAATGTATATAGTTAGGAAAAACAGCAACGGCAAAAGTTTAAAATCAAAGAAGTGACCAAAATAATTTTACTCCACCTGTTTGCATTTGTTATTTACATATCTACTGTATTGAATGGAAAAAGCTTTATTTCGCAACATTATACCAAAAATTTTAACTTCCCCAAAAGGAAATCATAAAAAAGGCAATAAATGTGGACAATATTTGTTGAAGTGAATAATTTATGAGAATGCGTATGCGTTTTTGGTATTTAATTTTGGTTTATGTGGCGAACAAGTTGTGTTTTTTATTTGTGGGTTGTTTTCCTGTGGTCCTTTATTCCATTGGTGTTGTTGTAGCAGTAGCGTTCACAGCATTGACTGGCTTAGTGGATGCCTATCCAAACATATGTTGCACAAATTATATTTTTAAATCATTATTTCGCATAGAAAATTCTACGGCATTTAGTGTAAAAAATTTTTTAAATTGCTTAGTTAGTAGTACAACGACTGCACAATAGTTAGCTTATTCACCATTTATTTTAGCCTAAAAACAAATAGTTTACAAAAAAAAAATTAAATTAAATAATTGAGCAAAAATAACTATAGATAGTGCTTCTTAACCGAATGCACCAGGTAAAATCCGTCTATACATAAGATGAAAATTTAATAGCCTAATTTTTTCAAGTTTATGCATAATTATGGTTTCTCAAGAAAAAATCTCATCTCAATATTTTTACCATATTAGAATATTATCGATTTTCAATGCAAAGTTTACAAAAATTGCACGTTTTTTACATATTTGTGGTCAGTAATTCTTGCGACAACAGATTTCATTCCTCTGTCTATAGCCGTTCGAAGCATGGCCACATACATCAAATAACATTAATTATTGGGACACCCTTGTATTCCATATCCAAAATTTATACTTGTTATAGCGGACTGTCTATAACTGTTGAACAGTTGGCAATATACGTCATTTTTCAGTAACTGTAGCGGCACCCTTTAATTTCTAAATTCAAATTTAATACTTGCTGTTGTAGTAGACTTAATAATCAGGTTGTTGCAAATTTCAACCGTCTGTCTATAACGTTTCAATAGTTTGGCCATATGCATCGAATTACATCAACTATTGTTACAACCTTTAATTTATAATTAAAAATTTTTATACTTCTTATTATACCAAACGAAGTAGTTGAAATTTCGTCTTATTATTAAGTGTTTGTATATAACGATCAAATTACATTATTTTGGGAACACCCTTTAATTTCGAAATTTTAATTATAAACTTGCTGTTATAGGGGACTTAGAAATAGAGGTCGCTAGTAAGTATTAACTGTCTCTCTATAACGGTTTAAAAGTTTAGCCACAGTCATCAAAGTACATTTACTATAGGGAAACCCTTTAATTTATAATTTTAAATGCTAATACTTGTTACTATGGCGGTCATAGCAATCAGCATTCTGTGCAATTTGCAATAGTTTGTTTGTACGTTTCAAAAGATAGGCCCATATCAATTTACATTGATTATGGGAACACCCTTTGGTTTATAATCCCAAATTATATACTTGTTGTTATAGCTTAAAAGTTTCAGCTGTTTGTCTATAACGGTTCAAAAGTATGGCCACATACATAAAATTATATTAACTAATGGGACACCCTTTAATTTCCAAATCTAATTTTTATACTTGTTGTTAAAGCGGAGCTAGCAATACGGTTTTATTGCAAATTTTAAGCGTTTCAAAAGTATGGTAATATACGTCAAATTAAATGAGCTAATGTGCCACCCTTTAATTTATAATTTTGAAAATCAATATTTTTTACTGTAGTATTCATAGCAATTGATATTTTGTCAAACTTGCAAGCCATTGTCTATAACAGTTTAAAAGTTTGGCCCATATAGTCCAAAATAAGTCACCTATGGGGACACCCTTTAACTTTAAGATTTATTTTTGCATTACATTTTGCTATTGGGAGCTTTAGCGACAGGCAGTTTTTGTTTCTTTTTAATTTTAAAGCGTTGAATTTTACGGGTCATAATACACCTAAAAACAAATATGCTGTAGAGGGATACCCTTTATTTTTTTAAAATATGAACTGATTTTAGAGCAGGACCAATCTGCAATCAGTAGGTTTTTTAATAAATAAAAAACTTTAATATGAATGGACCAGATGGCTATAATACTACAAAGGGACCAATTAATGGACCCAAGTGGGCTGTGGCAAAACAGCTGCTTATTAGACCTGGCTATAATTAATATTTTGACAATTGGAGAAAAAATGAGCTTCTTTGAAACCATCTTTACTGTAGAGATAGTGAAGCTTGGGGTGCTATATATTTAAAGAGTACAAATTACTGGATAAACTTACAGGACTTTGTTAAAAACAGCTCTTTCCAAAGTAAATGATATCTTTAGAACGATTTTTTGAATACAACAAGATAATGCTCCTATACATAATGCCAGTGTTGTAAAAGAAATCATTTTAAAGAAAAATGTTCTTCTCTATTATTGGCCAATACAAGGTTTATAAATAGGCAGATGAATTGTACACAAAGTACTTGCGAATTCCAATTTATGAAAAAAATAATAGTAAATAAAATAAATAAAATAAAGAAATAAACATTAAATTAAATGCTCAAAAACACAAATCCCTCATTAACTTTTACTAATGAACATCCCTAGACTCATAGTTTACTGCAACAGAATCTTCATTAGAAAGAAAAACAAATAAAATGAAAATGTTACCCTTGAAAAGAGCATATAATTCGTAGGTTGTTATATGCAATTAGTATTGCATTAACAGTGTGACTTTACAAGTGACGTCTATCGTTCATTTAGGAAGCAGACGCATAAACTTTTTTACACACACTTGTGTAAAGGCATAAATAAAGTTATTTATCCTGTACACTAAAACACACACACGCACAACTAAATATGTATACAAGGAACGATAATTGTAATAAAGCATTTTCTTTTTTCAAATGCTGTTTGTCATTCCTGCTACTACACCCGGTACCTACATAAATTTAATCCATGCAACATATGACATTGAAGTATGATAGAAGAGGAGGTGCTACAATGTGGAATGGAATTTAATTTTAGTGCAATTATTTTTAGTGCCAGGTGAGAAGAATTGTACAAATAACAATGTTACATAGAGTTGTAACAACAGCAGGAGTAGCAGTATTATTGCAACAGAATTTTTCTATGGAGCTGCTGCAAGCAACTTAAATAAGAATGAAATATGTGAAAAGAAAAGTGAAGCAAAAAGCACAAAGTAAAGTGTGTTGAAATGAAAAATTACAGTTGCGGCGTTACGAAAAGTTTTAAGTAAAATGGCTGTAGCATTTAAATGGGGAGGGTGATCATTTATTACAGTGAGACTTCAAGAAGTGGGTGTATAACTAAAGTCAAAATTAATTTTTATAAGTCCTTGAATCGATAGTTTTCCTTTTCTCGGCAATTCATTTAATTTTTCGATCTATTTTTAACGCTTCAATTCCACAGTACATTAGAAAGAATAAATATTAGATGTTATTTACTTTGCAACTTCTGTATACATCCATTCACTGCAATTGCAAAAAAAAAATGTTCGAAAAGCAATTATAATATAGAATGTAACCCTCATACCGACAAACAAAACAAAACAAAACAAAGCAAAAAAGGGAAATCATTTAATGAAAACTTGTAAATAATATAAATGTAAATTTGAAACTGTAAGAAAAGCTTCATTCAAAACTGAATGGAAATATTAATGATTCAAGAACAATAAAGTTATTACAAATGTAAAGGAGAAAACTCACTCGTTCACATACTTTTCGACATGCATACCTTTCTTCACATACAACAGGTTTTCACATATTCATTTCCATGTTTACTTACATCGAAGAATTATGGGTTTAGACATCAGAATACAAACAACATTGAAAACTGAATGAATATTCATACGTTCCTTAACACATTTATACATTTTTCTAATATTTATAGAGAGCGAAAAAAAGCAAATACTTACTTACGTACTTGTATTTAAGTAAGATCGAATAAAGGAAAAATTTCATACAAAGCACTCACTCACTCATTTAGGAAGAAAAGCACTTAACGTAGACGAAACACTTAATCTTTGCAATTTAGTTAACAACCTTGTTCATTGATGTTGTTTTACGTTTTTGTTTTGGTTTTTCCTTTTATTTGCTAAATAGGAATATGCAAGGTTTGTTTAACGTTTTAAAGCAGAAAATATTTATGGCTCGAATACATATTAAGCAGGGATTGAAAATAACTATTGTTTAGAAAATTTAAATAAAAAAATCATAATGAAAGAAAAATTCTACAGTATGAAGAATTATACTAACGTAAATGTTGTCTCCCAGACTACCTTTGTACGCGTTAATTTTTAGCTATTTTAGTTTTACAGCCTGCTTATAGAATACGTCAAGAGCGAAACGAAACCGGATGACATATGGACGAATACGTAATAATTAGCTTCCGTGTAACACGTTCCTGTTTTTTCGTTTTACTTACGTTGTGTTTCGTATAAATAAATGTTGTGTCAAATCGTAGTTTTCCAATGTATTAATTAATGTTTTTTATTTACTTTTTTTATACATTTTTTGGCTGTTGCCTTAAATGTTGGTAGCCCTGCCTCGGCACTTAAAAAGAAACGGCTGTGTTTAACAGACAAAACAAAATTATCAAACAATGAAGTAAAAATTTTTATCTGCAAAACAAAAATTTGTGAAAATAAAAAAGTTTAAACAATAGTTATAAAAATAAACAATAATTTTTAAATGGGTTTATAATACTAATAGATGTTTTTATAAGTGAAATTGTTATGATGGGCAGTTGCCCAACAATATTAACTCCTGACGAATGGTTTTTTTTTCTCCGCTCATTTTCGACGTGTCTGACGCTACAATGCGCGATACATAAACCAGAAACAATTGCCATTTGTTACGTTTTTTACAAAAACAAAACAACATTCGCTTTTTAAAAACCCAAACATGGGAAACCGTAACGTTTTTGTGCGCCTAAATGGCAAATTGTAGTCTTTAAACTGCCTGTTATATACAAAATTTATTTTTTTTATTAAATTAGGAGTTAAACCGTGGATATTGTGAAAATAAATTGAAATTGATTTTTGATTATGTTAATTTTTTAATTTCTAAAAACCTTTACATTCATGCTTAACTCATAACAAGCAATATGATATGATCTATAATTTTTTATTTATTTTATTTCATTCATAAGTTTCATACACAAGACCTAAGTCTTATATTAATAAGCATCTATACTCGTAATGTTGTGAGGAAACAAGCAAGATTGAATGGTACAACGAAAAACCAATATACGAGTCACAGAAAGAACAGTGAAGATATACATTGGTTTGTCTGTGGACTTCGTTTTACTAAATTAATATGAATATAAATACTATCAGATGTTTTTTTAAGCCCGATAGAACTTTAAATTGTAAAAAGTAATCCAAAAAATTAAATTGTAATGACGTTTTTTTATAAGAAAGATCAGAACATGGCAGTAATATTTAAAAATGATTTCGTGCATATGGCCACCGAGGCTGCTCCAATTTTTGGCCACTTTTATAAGTACTGCTGGCCGTATGTCACGAATAACACCAACAATGTTGGCCTCCAAAGCGTCAGTTGTTGCTGGTTTATCAGCATAAACCAGTAACTTCACGTGACTCCACAGGAAACAATCGAGACGTGTCAAATTGCACGACCTTGGAGGCTAATTGACAGGTCCATTTCTCGATGGCGCCATCTTGTTAAAACCACATTTTGTGCGGATCAATGTCATCTATATTTTTAAACAAAAAATCATTACTCATGGTGCGATAAAGATATCCATTAGCCATAACGTGAGATCCAGCCTCATTTTTGAAGATATAAGGTCCGCTGATGCCACTTACGTGTAAACCATATCAAACGGTGCATTTTTCTGGATGCAATGGAGTCCATAGGGTATGTTGTGGATTGGTCTCACTCCATATGCGGATATTTTATTAACAAACCCGTTAAGCTAAAAATGTGCCTCATCGCTGAACACAATTTGGCGATAAAACATCGGGTCAGTTACTGACTGCTCTAGAGCCCAATAAGCGAAGGAAAGACGTACATAATGGTGTCGTGGCTTTAATTAATTAATAGGCCAAGATCTTTGCACAAAATTTTTCACGTAGTGCACAGGCAGGACCCATATTCCTGCGACCGACGACGAATCGATAAATTTGGATCTTTTTCCAGACTTTTGTTTACAGCAGCGATATTTTCTTTAATACGCACATTTCTTGAACGTGTTGGTGTTAATGCATCCTTTAGAGAGTATTTGATACGAAATCTATCCACAGTTCGACGGATGGCTTGCTCAGACGGACGATTATATGCACCATAAAAATCACGAAGTCATCTATAAATTGCTCGAATCGATGACTAATTTTCAAAGTAAACTTAGATGATTTGATAGCTATGTTCAAGAGTGAATTTATTCATAGTTATTAATTTTTAGTGTTCATTTTTATAATTTCAAGTTCTAATTTAATTTTTTCCCAATCAGGATTTGAACCATCGATTTTATAAATTAATGAAAATTGAATTATTTTCTTTCAAATTATTTGTTCATTTTTAATTTAATTTCTAAACATTTTTAGAAATAAAAATTATTTACAAATGTATGCGGACACTTTCCAAAGAAAACAAGAAATTGCTGCATTTCGTTCTGCTAGCGTCCAATTTTTCTTGTTTTCTTTGGAGAACGTCCGCATACATTTGTAAATAATTTTTATTTCTACAAATGTTTAGAAATTAAATTAAAAATGAACCAATAAGCCGAAAATAAGTCAATTTTCATTAATTTCAAGTTCTATCATGTTTAAAAAATCAGCCTTAAATAGATGCGAAGAATGCTGATGAAATGTTTAGCAATGTAATAAATGCAGTATTACATTCTGTTGGTGTCTAATTTTTCTTGTTTTTTTTTTTTGTGGAGAACGTCCGTATACGTTTGTGAAACAATTTTTCTTTCTAAAAAAGGTTTTTAAGAAATTAAAAAATGAACTTAACTCAAAACCAATTTCAATTCATTTAAAAACAATTTAATTTATAGGCTATTCTTTAGGTTTTATCTTTTACTCGAAAAATAATATATATTTTTTCAGTTCTGTTTTTTAATTGAAAAGTAATAATTATTTTTCGTTTTTATTTTTTTTATTAAAACATAATAGTTATCTTTTAAGTTTTTTTTTATTTTTGGCTGAAAATTTCAGTACTGTAGGCAGAGCGGTGTCCGCCATAAAACTAGTATTAAATTATTTACAGTCAACATTATCTCGATTGTCTGTACATACACTCTTATATGTTAAATTGAATTAAAAACATTTTTTATCACTTCCAATTAAAAAATATAACTTGAGAAATAAAAAATAACTGTTGTTTTCCAAACAAAACACCAACTTATCCAAACAGAAAATAAAAATTGTAAAATTATCATTGAAAAGTTTTTTTTAATAAAACTTATAACAACTACGATCCCTGACATTAGGTAAAATATTTGGAGATTACATTTTTTATGATTTCTGTTACCCCCAAAAACAAATATAACTGTGTTTGTTGAATAAAAGGTATAATAGTAAAATTTCAAGGTGAAAATGTGTGAACGTTAAACATAAATATATTTATTTAAAGAATAGCAATTAAATGTAAAAATTCATTTATTTTCACTGAAAAAATTATTTTTTAGGGTTCTGCACACATAGTGTAGAAAATTAAAATAAAAAATTAAATCTAGTCAAAACTAAATAATCCATACGTCCATAAATGTCTCTTATTTTAATTAAATATCAACATACATTAGATATTGTTTTCTCAGAATTTTATTTGATTTAAAATAAATTAAAATACTACAACAGGCAGATTTAGCTGTTTCACAATCTTTAGAGTTAAGTCTTTATTCGCGCGTTAGAAATGTGAGTAATATTAATATTGTTAATTTTTTCTTGCAACTGAATAGAAAATACATATAAAAATTAAAAGTTTTTTTTTTATAAGTTCAGCTTTCAATGTGCTACAACCCAAATGTTATATAAAAGAAAAATTGTTCTAAAAAAATTATTTATTTACTAAAAGCGTTTCTTCCTTCTTCGTAATTGGCTTTAAATTATGTTTCAATATCACAAATACAAATATTAAATTAGTAATAAGTTATACAAAAATTACAAATATATTTCATTTTCGTTTAAGCTTTAACGTTTTAATATAACAAAACGTTTTTATTTTATTTGTTTCATATCCTTTATGTTGTTTCTTTTCATTTTCACCTCTTGATTAGAAATGTGTCATAAAATAAAACCTTAATTGGAGAACATTAATTATATTTCTTCCAACTTATTTCTCTTCCTTATATAAATATATGTGTGTGTGTGAGTGTGCGATTATGTGAAATAATGTGTGCTTTGTTCATAATTACACCTATTTACGGTAAATAGCCGTACACAATCATTATTACGTATGATGAAATGTTTAAGTATAAATGTGTCTACATATTTAGCCCGTATTGTTCAGTCACGGTCATCAACAATTATTTAAGTTCAACATGATATATGTTTAGCTATTAAAGCCTAATGACAAATGTTTAGTTTTTGCTTGATATGTTTATTGGTATGTGTGTTTACTTATTGAAATGTTGGTATGAGAGGTTCAAGATTTATGTATTTATTGTTAGAAAACGGTATTGTAGTGTGTTGTTATTAAAGATGTGATTTAAAAAAATTAAATTCATACCTGCAAATTAAAAAGCTTTTTTAATATAAAATAGTTCAAGTTAGTCTTTTAGATTACCTTCTTTAAAAGGGAATTAAAAAATTCCGGTAATTAAAAATTAAATAAAATTTTGCAGAGCCTGTGGTATTTAGAAAGGGCACCAATTTTAAACTCTTATAGCTATTTTAGTATGATATTTTAAGGAAAAAAATTTCTTGCATTTATGATTAAGAATAACAGTTTAGGTTAAAGCCCTGACCATCAAAGAACACATGTGAAATATTCCACTGCAAA
The DNA here is from genome assembly GCA_916610165.2 of Gymnosoma rotundatum. Taxonomy (NCBI): domain Eukaryota; kingdom Metazoa; phylum Arthropoda; class Insecta; order Diptera; family Tachinidae; genus Gymnosoma; species Gymnosoma rotundatum. Next base: position 117,801,360 of record OU744337.1, on the reverse strand, counting down.
ATGAGCATATGTCATATGGCACTGTTCGAACATTGATTTTCTAAAAGTCATATGCAGAGCCATCTAAAAAGTATCAGCTGAAACGTATACTATTTTGATCTGACCCAGCTTGTTTTACAGTAAGAAAAAGTGTTGCCAGATTTATATCTCCCATAAAAAATTGTCAGCATTGTTTGACAATTAGAGGTGTAATTAACCACAGAAGGTAAAATATATACCATTAATTAACAATTATATAATTAATTTTTTTATTAGGACCAGCAATCTGGGGACGACCCCTTCTTATGCAATGCATTGTGCCAGAACTAGGAAATTAGGTTGTGGGAAATGGGATAGAGGAAGTAGTACTTGTGGACATATGATTTGAATTTTTGCAAATTGAAAGTGCCAGGAAAGACCTCTGCGGGGAGTTTATTCCACATACGAACTGTTCGGCTAAAAAAAGAATTCTCTCTGTAATGCGTAGTGCGATTCACTGGCCAATCGACCACAAAGGAATGCGCTCTTGATGCGGAACGCATTGCGCGTACGAAATTACGGTTTTCAGGAACAAGTTCCTTGATTTCATAAGAGCACTTTCCGTTGTAGTAACGATAAAACAGTGAAACACACCCCACATTGCGTCGATTCTCCAGTGAGTCATTAGAGCTGGATACCCTACTAGCACCGATGAGCTTCTCCGCTCTCTCCTGCACGCGGTCGAGTAACTCCAATATAGACTTTGAAGCACCGGCCCACACATGCGAGTTGTATTCCATTTTCGGTCTGATAAAGGTGACATAGATAGTAAGGAGATCAGATGGAGTGAAGTATTTCTTACACCGCGTTGTAAACGGTGCACCGTTTCAAAAAAAAAAACCCACTTGAATGCTTTTTTTGCGAAATGAAAAAATGGTTCCAATAAACATCACATTGAATTTTCATGCCAAGAACATCGAGAGCTTCTGATTCTTTAATATCATCCATAATTACAGATGGGGTAGCATATTCAGCCGTACGCCTATGCGAAAGCACATAGCACTGGGTTTTATGAGCGTTAAGTTGAAACCCATTTGCAAGGCCCCATTCGGAGATTACCAAAAGGTCGCGATTAAGGGTATCGTCCAGGTTAAAAAAATTACATTAAGAAAATGTTGGAATTAATTGTTAGTATTTCTGCGGCACACCAAAAATATGTTAAAATGGCACCAAGCTTTGAATATCTATAATATCAGCAGTGTAAAAAATAAGATTTGTGTCAAACGTAATTGTACAAGTACATTTGCGAGTAAATATTACAAATCTTCTGTAGAATATTAAGTATGATAGACATGAATATGAGTCAAAAATTTAAAAGGTCAGAAGTAAAAAACATGCCGTGCCGACATAGGACAACTAAATAAAACAATTGAATTAAGTGATGAAAGAAGTCGCTAAAAAATTAGAGGATTTCAGTAATAACGAAAAATTTAAAGAACATAAAAATTGTTATCCCTATTGTCGTTCTCAACTTAACTCAAGTTGATTCTATTAAAGTCGACACAACTTTCATCCCACCTAATTGTTTTGTAGTATTTGAAAGCACTACTATTTTTAGTAAGATCGTTACCAACTTCAAATATCCAGTTTGTTAGGAAAGCAGACAAATTCATGTAAAAAGTTAGATTTATTTACTATTAAATTCCCACGCAAATCCTTCCCTATAAATTCTTGCAATGATTTTTAATCATTTTTTTCGGGGCTTTTTTCCATACGCTCAAAAACTCTCTCAAACTAGGCTTTAGTTGTAATTTTCAAAGAGTTGCAAATATATTAAATGCTAAGAAACTGTAACATTAAAAACAAAATTTTTTTTTTACCTACGATCTCTCTATATTTCTGGACTTGATATAGAAAAAAACTGTAATGTACAAAAAGCCAACTACTAATATGCAGTTGTGTATACGAGGGCTGCTATATATATTTCTGGCCTGGCAACACTGAGTGCTGCCAAGTGCAATCTGACATTTCCATTGGAAAGTATGTCATTTTTAAGCATAATCGTACTCAAAACGTTTTGACGTACGACCATTGTTTGTTTTGTTAACAGTTACTTGAAAAAGGTAATATAGAATTAACTCGTGAATATTTTCGTGCCATCATTTTTTACAACTTTCGACGTGGATTATCACGACAAAGAGTGCATTGATGAACTTAAATCTTTGTCTGGCGATGAAGCACCATCCTATAGCACTTTGAAAAATGAATGAATTTAATCGTGGCCGAAGCTCGCTCAAAGACGAATTCCGTGAAGGTCGTCCAAAAACGGCTGTTGTGCCAGAGAACATTGATGCCGTGCGTGAACTCATAATGCAAGATCGACATGCGACATACCGAGAGATAAAGACATCCTTGGACATTTCTTCCACCAGCATACATTCGATACTGCATGTACACCTGGCCGTAAAAAAGGTTTGTTCTCGTTGGATCCCGCACAATTTGAAAGTCGCTCAAAAAAAGGCTCGTGTCGATTGGTGCAAAGAAATGTTGCAAAAATACGATTGCGGTACTTCAAAAGACGTTTATAAGATCGTCACAGATACGGAATCATATATCTATGCGTATGAACCCGAAACGAAACAACAATCGACCGTGTGGGTCTTCAAAGGCGAGTAAAATCCAACGAAAGTTGTTCGTGGAAGAAGCACTTCGAAGCAAATGGTCGCCTGTTTCTTCGGCAAAACTGGTCATGTGGCGATTGTTCCGCTTGAGCAACGTAGGACGATCACTTCTGAGTGGTACGCTACAATATGTTTGCCTGAAGTCATCGAAGAAATTCGAAAAACCTACAAGAGAAGACGAATCATTGTTCACCATGAGAATGCGAGCTCTCACACATCGGCTAAAACCAGACCGTTTTTGACCGGCCAAAACGTCGAATTAATGGATCATCCGCCGTACAGCTCTGACTTGGCACCTAGTGACTTCTTTTTGTTTCCGCACATCAAGAAAAAAATGCGTGGTCAACGATTTTCGTCGCCAGAAGAAGCTGTTGAAGTGTTCAAAGACCATGTTTTAGAGGTGTCTCAATCGGAGTGGAAAAAGTGCTTCGACAACTGGTTTGAGCGTATGCAAAAGTGAATAAATCATGCTGGAGAATACTTTGAAAAACAATAAAACCATTTTTGATTATAAATATTCGCATTTGCACTATTAGGCCAGAAATATATAGAGCAGCCCTCGTAATAATCGTTTTTGTCGACCAAACATGTGCGCTGTTGCGAATGACAACACCACAACAAAACAATGTACAAAACTTTAAAGTCAGCCATAACTTGAGTTGAGAATGAGAATGCGCTCGCCCAGTTACAGGGCTCTTAGATTTTCAAATTTTTTAAAATATCAATATGGGTATCATTTTAAAGCTTTTGAAGAGACCTTTAAGAAAATATAAAAATTTTTAAAAAATACTTAACCCAGTAAGAGTCGATGACACTTTTATGTAAAATTATATACAGGCAGTTCCAAATTTATTTTTATTTTTTAATTTTCTGCCAACCCACTATTTTGTGTTTTATTGGAATTTCTTTACTAAACTAGGATTTCATAGATTAAGCATAGCCGAAGGTAGCACTCTTACTTGTTATTTCTATAAATACATTACATTCTTCCTCTCTTCTAAAAAAAATACTAAGTGATCATCTTTAATTTACATTTTTTTTATAATTGCATTTTAATAAAAGAAAAAAAGAACAACAGTCTCAAGTGGCAGAGAATTTTCTTTCTTAAAGTTTTAGTAAAAAACAAACAAAAGGAAAAAAACACGGAAAAACAAAAGCAAAAGAAAACAAGCAACATAAGAAAAAAAAACATTAAAACTAGCTTACTTAACTAATAAAGAAACTTAATGTAAATCTTTTTACAAACAGAAAACCTGAACATAAGTTGTCACTTTAGTACTTATGAATTCTTTTTACCCCTAAATACCACTGCTAAAAGGCAAAGATTTTCAAAAAATACAAAGAAAAAAAGTCTGGCAAGAGAAACATTAAATCCCAGCATAGACACATAAAGTGAAAGGAATATAATCTTAATTTAACAAAAGCAAACTGTTCTGTATGTGTGTGTGTGTTAACGTTGTTGCTATTAGTGCTTTGTGACTTTTAAAACTGCAAATTCCCTGTGGTGTTGACGTCTTCCTGTAATTAAATTAAATAAAGAAATGAAAAAAAAGAAAATCTTTTTATACGTAAATAAACTACATGTGTTTGTGTGTATGGAACTAAACGTATTTGCACAATTATTAATGTAAAAATATAAGTAACAATGTTGTGCTTGCACAAAAAAAAAATATGCGACAGTGATTATATTTTTGACTTTTTGCTTTTTTATATTCTTCACCACAGGTGGGAAGAGTATAAATAAATTTTTCTAACAGTTTGTAATCTCTACAGTACTCATTTTGTATCTCATCTTAGTCTGAATGTTTAAGGATAAGCAAATGAAATATCTTTAATCATCTTACCGTCTTCTGTTCTAAGGTAGAAATGAACTATCGGGTTTGGATGTAATTAATTAAAAAAAATCAACGAAATAGATCAATAGTTGGAGAAGATTCTTTTTTTAATATTATTGTCACTTTTCTTTATGCTTTATTTAAAGATAAATTTTAAATTTTTTAATTAATTATAGATAAATTTTACAAGTTTTCAGTACTGGAAATCTATAACACTTATTTGCAGCGTTTTTTTTTCTAACCACACCGTTTCACAGTGTTGTACAGAAAAAGTTTCAAAATAAGAAAATATTGGATACTTCCAAAATGCTGAAGGGTATATAAGATTCGTCACTGCCATACAGAGCACCTTTCTAACAAGATTTTCTTTCAGTTTTTATAACGTTAAAGTTTATTTTTTTTATATTTTATTCTAACTTTATTTTGATTCTTTTTTTCCATATTTCATATTCCATATTCCCTTTTTATTTTATGTTTTCTTTTACTTATTTTTTATTTTCATATTTAGTGATGCTTTTGAGCACTTCCTGTGGCGTTCATTAAGAGTTGAAAACGGAAGTGAGAGTGACGCGACATTTGAAAGATATTCATTTATTCGTAAAACAAAACTGTAAAAATAAAAGAGATGTGACAAGAAAAAAACCCTTTTTTTTTTGTTGAAAATAAATATTTAATTGTGCAATACTTTCATTAAATGTGTAAATGCTGTACAAATGACAAAAAAAAAGAAGAAGGGTTAAATGAAAAAGTTAGTTTTTTGTATAAATGTTGTTGCTAAAGACATTCGAATAAACGAATTTAAATAATAGCAAAATTAATATCCTAGGAAAAATTTTAAACTTTTACTACCACATTGTTCCCAAGGAAACAAATATTAATAAATTAAATCTTTAATCAAACAACAAAAATGAAAAATTATATATATTTTGAATATAGTAATTGGAGCAATAAATAGTTTATGTGAACAGAAAAAATCTACGTAATTATTGGAAAGAAGCAGTTAAAGTAGAAACCTGATTATAATTAAATGCTGTTTCTGGATTAACTCCTCTGACAATTTAATGAAGAAAGAACTCATTAGTGTTTTTAATACAAATTTTTTAGCCGAGTAAAGCGTTTGAATAACAGAAATAACACATGTCAATAACAGAAAGGTGAATATCATCTTCCACTTGAGCCCAACCAGAAATGGTATTTGTAACTTTCAAGGAAGACCATAAAAGGAAGAACCAAAGGGAAGATATTAAATTGATTCATAGCTTCGCTGGCAGCGATTCAAACAGTCACGTCACATTCACACACATTCTTCTTTCTTAAATTTTTACATAGATTTTTTTACAGAAGTTGACAGATAATGAAGCGGTCACATTAGTATATTTCAGCATATTTCGAGAATGGTACACACAGAAAAAAGATCGGTAAAAAATCAGTTAAAATATTCAAAATTCAATTACTAACATCATAATTTAATTTGTATAATAAATAAAACATAATCTTGACAGATTTTTTATACTTTAAACTAACAAACTATATTAGATCCTAAATGTTGGTCGCAACAAAAGTTAACAAAGTTTACCTGCCCAATTTGTGTCTATACTAAAACCTATTCTGGTTATTGGGTGATGCAACGAAACTTATTCAGCACTTTAGTACCTAAACCCGAATATTGGAAGTTAGACTTACAAATATCGATTGCGTTATTTCTTCTTAGTTTTTTGTCATAATAAAAATAAAATTTATATACAAAATATTAAAATTTGAAAAATAAAAAAATTTATAAAAAAATATGCAATAAGTTTTATTGAAAGTTGCGAAAATTTCTTCAATAACGTTAAGAGGTGAGTTCAAGGCATGTGTAACTAAAATAGGGTTTCAAAAGTTGTATTTACTTTGCAGTGGAAAACCGTGCAGAGTGGAATGTAAGACAGAAGACAATGGAGTCAAAAGTGTAAAGCATGAAAACGTAAGGAAGTGGGAGTGCTTAGCGCTAAGGCAAGATTTATTGTTAAAGTCAAGAAATGTTTTATTTGTTTTCTTTTTTTTATCCTAAATAAAGACAAATGTAAAAAATATCGTTGTTTAATTTAATTCACAATAATACCTTTATCGACTATCGAATTAATTTTTAAAATAATTGGAAGTACGGTATTTATTCAGTCCTCTTAACCGAATTTCAAATAATAATCACAACTGACCAAATTCGATTGGCAAGAAATTCGGTTCTCACGACGAATCTCTTTTCTCTGTGTACAATTGATATTGAGAAATGAAGCGTGGGGGATAATCATGGGGAAACATTATCTTCGATTTATTTGAACATATTTTTTCTGCTAAAAAAAACTTTCTAAAATATTTAGATTTTATTAACAAAATTTTTTTTTCATGCAAATTTAAAAATATTTTCTATTCAAAAATAAATATGTCAAATGCCGAAAATTTGTTGTCTGTGTTATTACTCATATTACGAACAGCATAAGCGTATTTTATTTAATCTACACTAGGGATGTGCGATCCCTTGATTTTGTAGAAACGTTGTCTACTTAGCGTGGTTTTTAAATCACCGTTTTTGTGATCACCGTTTGTAGTTCTTTTCTTTTGTTAAGCATACATATTTATATAGGAAGTAGATTAAACATATTATGTACATATGTATATTGCGTGTATATTATGCAAACAGTAACCTTAATAACAGTAAGTAACAGAAATATTATATTCGGTTATATTAGTTCATATAAAACAGCACATTACATCTTTTTTTAACTTGTGTATGTGTGAAGTTTGCAAAAAAGAATAGCTGTTTTAATAAGAAGAAGCAAGTAAAAGCTATGTACTTGACTTATGAAAGAGTGAAAGAGTAAAAAGCACTAATATTTCACTTCATAAAGTAAAACCAAATTCAAGTTTGTACTTGTGCATATATAAAAGATCGTTCTTACACACAACTGTTTCTTAACTAACTCAGTCACTGTACTGACCAGCGATTTTTAAATCACAGGTACTATAATTCTTGCGAAAAAAACCGACTTCAAAACAGATTTCATCTGTTTCCCTATAATAGTTCAAGTGTATGGCCACATAAATTATATTACATTAACTATTGGGACACCTTTATATCTCCAAACTTTTACTAGTTCATCTGTTCAATAGTTTAGCAATATACATCAAATTAGCAGCAAATTCAAATTATATACTTGCTGTTGTAGTAGATTTAGCAATTAGGTTCTGTGTAAATTTCAACCGTCTGTCTGTAACGGTTCAACAGTTTGCCCATATACATCAGATTATATTAACTATTTAATTTACAATATAACATTTTTATACTTCTATCATACCAAATAAAGTATTGGTCATTCTGTCTAAAATTAAGGTGTTTGTATATAACGGTGCAAAAAAGAACGGCCATATAGAACAAATTACATTAATTTTGGGAACACCCTTTAATTTCTTAATGCAAATTATAAGCTTCTTGTTATAGCGGACTAAGCAAAACATGTCCCTTGTAAATTTCAATGGTTCAAAAGTCTGGCCACCTACACCAAATTATATCAACTATTGGGACACCCGCTTATTTTCAAATCCAAATTTTATACTTGTTGTTATGGAGGAGTTAGCAATACAATTTCTTTGTAAATTTCAATCGTCTGTCTACAACTGTTTAAAAGTATGGCCATATACAAAATTAAATAAACTATTTGTGCACCTTTTAATTAATAATTTTAGAGATTATCAGCTGTTACTATAACGGCCATAGCAATCGACACTGCGTCAAATTTACAAGCGTTTGTCTATAATGGTTCAAAAGATAGGCCTATATAAGTAAATCTACAGTAATTATGGGACACCCTTTAATTTTTAAATTCAAAATATATACTTTGAAGTTTCAGCGTTCTGTTTATAACGGTTCAAAAGTACGGCCACACACTTGAAATTACATCAACTATTAGAACGCTCTTTAACTTCCAAATCCATATTTTATACTTGTTGTTATAGCGGACTTACCAATACAGGTTCGTTATAAATTTCAAACGTCTGTCTATAACTGCTAAAAAGTATGGCAACATACATCAAATTTAACGAACTATTAGCGCACCCTTTAATTTATAATTTGTAATATTAATACTTGTTACTATAACGGCATTAGCAATCGACATTCTGTCCAATTTGTAAGAGTTTGTCTATAACGGTTCAAAAGATAAGTGAATTTACACAATTATGGGAGCACTCTTTAATTTTTAGATTTATTTTTGTTTCTTGCCTTTTACAATTCATATTACACGTAAAAAATATGTATGTTGTAAGATTGTGAACTGTTTTTAAAACGGGAATAATCTGTAAGCATAATCTATCATATTACCAAAAATTTTCAAAATCGGATCAAAAATGACTGAGTTCTGGAGGCACAAATATAAAAAAAGCAACATTCAGCCGAATTGTATAACCTCCTTCTTTTTTGAAGTCGGTTAAAACTATCGATCATCACTTATCGAAGCATAAGCTTTATACAAAAATATGTACCTGTAGGTTGACTTTATGCCTTGACGATATTATCTGGCTTAGATAAAAATCGAGAAATATAATGTTCGTAGGCAACACTCTACTAATGCAGACGCCTATGAGCAAAAAAAGTAAGATCTAAGTAAAATAAGTAAAACCATACATAGGAGTGATTGATTAGGTGGACTAATTAATTAACGATTTCATGCATGGTAATGCTTTTTAATGCAAAAGAGTCATTAAAAAACAAAATCATTACCACTGACTAATGATTAAATGGTATCAAATCATTATCATCAATGTATATATGTCTTTGTACACTTAGTACACATCTTAAAGTATTAGAGCATTATTTTAAAACGACACTTGGATCACAAAAGTTTTTTAAAATATATCACTTACTCAGGAAAAATAAGGCACTATGAGAACATATTTGTGTTTTTGTGTAAGTAACAATTTCTGCCAGCTGGAGTGTTAGGTGATTTTAGATCTCAAACATTAAGTGTTATACCTGTCTCAATTAAAGTTTATAAATTTTAACAATTTAAAAATATAGATTTATCTACCAGTATGTTAAGTTTTATTTCTTTTAATTTCTGCATCCAAAAATTAGTGTTTCATAAAAACAATTATTTCTGATTCAATTGCAATTAGTAATTAAACGATAACATTAAAATTTCATAACCATTAGTAATTTTAATTAAAATAAAATCATAAGCATTTAAAGGTGCTTAAATTTCTTTTATTGTCATTTTTTCAAACATTGCCCATGAGTTAAATAAAACAATTTATGATTTATACAAATTTAAATTGTACGGTAGACAATTTAATTCGGCCTTTGCTTAATAATTCACTTCAAAGGCAGGATCATTTTCAAAGAATTTGGAACAAAAACTGTAGGTAGGCGACGCATTCCGATTCCATTTAAAGGTTCAGTATAGTTTAAAAACTCACAAAAAATTCCTTTTTTTAAGAAAAATTATTTACAAGTATTTGTGGATGTTTTTAAAGAAAACAGGAAAAATTAGACACCATCAGAATGTAATGCTGTATTTTCTGGATAGCTACATCCGTCATTACTAGATAAATGCCGTTAAAAACTAAAAAAATTAAAGAAACAAATGAAAATGATTAAAAAACAATAATATTCCTCATAGGCATCTCAAATGTACAAAACTTTCTGCTTTTCTAAAGGTACGGTCACATTAGTCAAACATTTGACTGAAATCGGCAAATATTTATTTGCCGTAGTCTGACCACAAAATATTTATTAGAAGCAAATAACATCACAGCTGATTTTGGGCAAATAAAATTATTTGCCAGTAAACAAAAATGCTTCTAATGTGAACATAGTGTGACCACTCGACGTCAAATATTTGACTCATTTTTAGGCAAATAAATATTTGTTCTTACAAAGTTTTTGTAAGAACAAACAGAGACAAATAACAACTGTATCAACAATGTTGCCCAGTATTTAAACTAAATTATTAAGTTTCGGACAAACTCGCTGATAATTTTAAACTTATATGTGTATTAAATAAAAACAAAATACTGTAAGCAATTAATAATAAAATTATAGATAAAAAATAATAAAATGCAATTTTTGGAAGAAATAGTAAATTAAAAAAGTTGTCGGGCCACATATTTTTCGAGTTATATATCATCAAAGTATTTTATATCTTATTTGGTATATTTCGACATTTTCGCTTCAGAATGGTGCAAAGTTTCAAATTTGTATATAAAAAAGATATTATTGGAGATTATTAAATTTTTTTTTTATAAATTTTTAGTTAAGTATTGATTTAAAGTAAAGTCGCAAGAAATTATATAACTTGAAAAATATGCGTTGGCGCTAAATTATTTACTCAACATTTTGTTCTTGAAATAGTCATTCCTACAACGTAAGTAACTTTTGTTTTCATTTTGGAATTTTATATTAAACTAGACTGGAGCAAATATATCTTTACTTATGCTGAGGGCAAGTAATATTGCCGGGAGCAATAATTCGGGAATTATAGAATTTTAAAGTTATAAATTATATACTATTATGTATCTGAACATAAGCCCATGATAAGGTTGAGATGCATTTTGTTTTAAAATGCTTATAGATAACTTTTAAATGAAGTTATATATGACAACAAGCAACATGCTTTCACTTCAAGAATCAATATCAATTAATTTATATTAAACAAGACTTAAGCACGCTTAAATTTAACCAACATAAATTAAACTTTAATTAAGATTTGCATAGTGCCCACGCATTTTAACGGCTTAAAGAGACGAAAAAAGTCGGCTATGTGCAGAACAAAACCAAAATAATTCTTCAGCCCCACTCGAAGCGTCTGAATAGAGCTAAGAGTCATTAGTGAATATGCATTTTAAGCACTTAAAGTGTTCTTTCATAAAATTTGATTTGCAATCAAAAGAGATATGTTCTATAAGTACTAAGCTGAAAGATTATTTTTGCAGTTAATGTAAACTGTTTTTTTTTCATTATAAATATATTCGTTTGACGGTATGTTATAATGTAACAATTTTTAAAAACTATATATGTACAAGAGTTTTTCGTCTATTTTCAGAAATCTGAAACATTAAAATTTCTTTAAAATTGTAGAACTTTGTATCCCAATTAAAATCTTGCGTATTTGCAGTTTGATTCTTTGCGAAATTTGCTTTTTAATTTAAGCGACTTTTTACTTCAACATATAATTTGTCTACACTTATATCAAGTAAACAAATAAACAGCTGTAGTTTGAAAAATGTATGAAATAAATTAAAAGTTTTTAGAAATTTTAACCAAACAAATGTAATGAATGACTATTAAAATTTATTGTTAAGAAGTGGGATCTAATTCCTATTTAGCTTCATCCTCTTATTGTGCTCCTTCTTTAGAGCACCTTTTTCCTTCTTTATAGAATAGAATATGAAAAATTTGATATTGTTGCTTGGCTTTGTTCATTTGTAACTTTCATACATGGGAGTTATTCATTATAAACTTTCATCTCACATTGCCATTATGTGTAGTAGTTATTTTAATGGAATCTGTATTCATAATACATGCGGGTACATAGATATAATATTAGCCATCATTATTTGACCAACTTTTATAGTCTATGGCTATCAGCGGTGGATATTTTATTTTTATATTAAAACCTGGGATTTAAATTCTCGTACAAGGTATAGGAAAAGTATATTATAGGAAGAGAATAAAAACTTAATTTGAGACTTTTAAAAAGATGCGCCTAGAGTCTGCCTAGATGAAAAAAATTTGTCTACAGTTGTATATTTTTGTTCCATCTACAAATGGTTATTACATGTTTGCATTGAACTTATGTATGTATATTATACTGCAATTAAATATTTAAGAGTAGCAACTATTTTTCATCATTTATAATTAGCATTTAATAATATTTTTATTGTGCAATACATGAGTTGATTAGATTATGATCTGACCTTCATACATAAAACGAATAAAAAAATATAAAAATTTACTGACTTTATTTTTTTACTTTCATTTCCAAAATAGTAAACTAATTCACTGCCTGTATATTGTTGAAATTTTTTTTTATCAAATATAACGTTTGTCATTGTTCTATACTGATAAACCTTAGACCTACACAAAGTTTTTATTGTCTGTAATCGCGCCCTTGTAATCTACTAAGCAGAAGGTTACAAAAATATAAATTAAAAAAATATATTTAACAAGATAAAGGTAGGAAATGTTTGTAACCCTAAGTAAAGTGTCACAACTAAGAAAGAAAAATTCAAAGCACTTTATCTTAGCAAACATTCAACTATGTAAAAATGTTACTCAACTTTTGTTCAAATACTGATAAGTAAATTATTCTTGGCTGATTAAAGTTTTATACGTAAAAATAATATTTTTGACACAAAAAAGTTCTTAGAAATATTTTTTAAATTTACAAAATCAGAAATATTAATGCGAAAGTTAATATATTATTAAAAAAATTTAGATTTTATAACATAAATTATATTAAATAAAATAAAAATAAATTAATTGAAATTGATTTTGGCTCAAAGGCTTATTATGCTGGTGACTAATTTTAATGTTATTTTTACAAAATCGACCGCATACATATGTAAAATAAATTTTCTTTATAAAAACAGTTTTTAGAAATTAAAAATTTACTTAAGCCAAAATCAATTTCAATTCATTTATAATATCCACAGTTCAACTCCTAATTTCATTTAAAAATGTAAAACTTAAATAAAAATAATTGATAAATTCTTTGCATTTTTAAAGTTGATGCTGATTTAAATTTGTTCCCGAAAACCATTAAAATTCTTGTTAAAAAATATAGTGCTAATAATTTTCTTATTCAAATCTTAATATTTTATATTTAACTAGCGGATGACGCATACTTTTAAAAAATAAATACCAAATGCATGAAGTCTGCACACAGTATACATACCGCATACGCTCATAGACGTCTATGTACTTGTTGTTTTATCATATGATTTTGATTTTGTCATATGTTATCATGAAAAGTCATAACCCACGAACGCGTCGACCGACTTCATGCAAACTTTAGATAAACATCTATACGACCATACGAACAAACGCTAAAAATTTAATGGAATTCAGTGAGACCAATTTTTTTTATATGTTTATGTAGAGTATTGAAATTATTAGTTAAACTATTTTCGTATTATAACAAATAAATAATCCATATGCGGCTTAACTCCAACGTATATTTTAATTTCTAAATTTATTAAGGAAGAAAAATTATCTAATAATTTTATTGTTTTTTTTTTTTTTTTTTTTTTTTTAAGAAAGAAAGGCAAATTGGACACTAACCAAATGTTGTGCAATCTTTTCTGGATGGTTAAATCTATTTAGCCAATTTATTTGATAAACAAGTATACAAGGAATGTTTATAATCAGTCATTTGGTGATACAACCAAACACAACTCTAAACTTTTTTCTTTGTTCTCTTTATTACTCGACACTTATATTTGTTCTTGTTTTTTGTTGGCCGTCGGTTTAGCAAGGAATGCAATTTTATTATCATTCTTGCATACTTTTTTCTTTACAATAGGATATATCATGTGCCAGTTTCATTGTGTAAGAAGCATGAATGGTTTACTGGTAATATAATTTCAAATTTTCTTTTTTAATAAATGCAGAAATAAATATTTACGTGAACTTATCCATTTTTTTAGTGCAACATGATTTTACTTGTGTAATTAAATTTTAATTCTAATTAAATAAGAAACACTGGTGCATATTCCTATAAGCGCACGTAGTTTTTGTTTTCTCTGTGTTGCATATTTTTAATTTTTAACCATAAATAAAGTGAACGGACTGCAATGTGTCTACATAACTGAAGTTTGTTTGAACAAGTATTTTTTTTTTTTTTGGTAATTTACTGTTTGCTTTTTTGAGCAATTAAAAATATTAGTGCTTAATTCAGTGGAATATTTCTATAAACGCAGGCAGGAAAAATTAGCTTAAAAAATTATAATAATTAAAATATTACCTATTGTTGAACCCTTTTAACTAAATGTAAGTTTCTAAAGCCATTATTTGCATTAGTCTCCAATATTTTTGTTTTGATTCAAATATCTAATAGTATCAAAAGATGCCTAAGGGAATATTTCTAAATGATCAAGAAAAAAAGGGAAATTGGGCGAAAAATTAAACGTTCGGAATGCGTTATTCGTAACTTTTTAAAGAAAGGACAGAAATACGGAGTGTGAAAGCCCACAAAGGGAAACACAAAATTAACAAAACGAGACATTAATAAAATAAAACATGAAGCAACCTGAAACAAGTTAAATGCCACACAAATAAAAACTAAACTTGACCTTCCTGTTACCTCCATATATGTTCAACACATATTGCAAACAGATGATAATATAAAATGGAAGAAACCTGTATGTAAGCCAATGCTAAAACAACAACATAAAGAAAATCGTCTGAAATTTGCACGCAAATACATGAAGTGGACTGATGAGTGGCATAAAGTAGTTTTTCAGACGAAACGAAATTTAATTTGGACGGTCCAGATTCGTATTCGTGCTATTGGCACGATTTGAGATCAAATGATATTCGAATATCGAAACGCAATTTCGGTGGAGGCAGTGTTATGGTGTGGGTAGCTTTTTCCAAAGTTGGAAAAGCAAGTATTTGTTTTGTTCCAACAAAAATGAAGAGCACAACATATACCGAACTTTTAGAAGATGCTCTTATCTCATTTATGGATGATGAACTGGATGAAGATTGCATATTTCAGCAAGACAATGCAGCAATACACGTTTCAAAAGAGTCTAAATCGTGGTTCCACCAACATAGTATTCCTCTGTTAGACTGGCAGGCTTGCAGTCCGGATTGAAATCCGATGGAAAACTT
The DNA here is from genome assembly GCA_916610165.2 of Gymnosoma rotundatum. Classification (NCBI taxonomy): domain Eukaryota; kingdom Metazoa; phylum Arthropoda; class Insecta; order Diptera; family Tachinidae; genus Gymnosoma; species Gymnosoma rotundatum. The sequence goes on along the minus strand of OU744337.1, from coordinate 117,786,019 downwards.
GTGACGATAGATGGCACGAAAAATTTACTCAAAGTCAAATAATAATGACAGTTACGGAGCTAAAACTAAAAATTAAACATTTGTGGAATCGAATCGATAACGATTTATTAAAAAAATTAATAGAGTCAATGCCAGACCGTATTTTCAAAGTAATTAAAAAAAAACGGATCAGCTTCTCACTATTAGTAAAGCCAAAATATATAATTTATTAAAGCACGCTTATAGGAAAACGCCCATTAGAATTGCATTAAATTACCAAAAAAAAAAAAAAAAAAAAAAACAAATTAAAATTAATTAACTTGCATTTAATCTCGTTGTATTGAAAGTGAAGTCAATAAATATTTGTTAAATGAATTTATAGTCCCTTAATTGTTTCGTTTTTATAGAGCTTTTTCAAAAACAGTAATGTGCGTTTATAGAAATATGCATCAGTGTATGTGGCTACTAAACCTACCTCAAGGTTCATACCACGAATAAAGTCAAGAAATTGTATGGACACTTATGCGAAATACTTTTTCCTGTTATTTCTTAAAAAACTCTCTCCTGCATTTAAAAACAAAATATTTGAAAGCGTTCTATTCTCGGTTATATTCCTATATGGAAGTAATTGCGTAGATTTAATTTTATCATTGATATTTTTAAGCTAAACATTTTTTCTTTAAAAATTAAATATTTTTTCTTGTGGTTACAAATTTCAAGTTTTCTTTCCTACATGAATATAATTAAATTCAGAAGAAAATATATCACTAACATAATAACATTATTTTCCAATGTAAGTACTCTGAAAAAAATTGATCTGCGTCAAATTGACACTGAACAGCGAACTTGTGTCATTTAGATTGACATTCGACATGGTAAAGTAAAACCTTTAAAATATGTGTCACATTTACTATATAAGTCTGTGACATACAACACTAATGTCAGAATGTTATTTTTGTAGAGCATGAATATAGAACACAAATTTAACGTACGGCGCGCGGTGTGTTGATATTAGTGACGCCAAGAAAAACATTTACACACACAAAAAGTTAACCAACTGAAAAAATACTAACAGTGGTATTTGAGTGCTATTTTTTATATCTCCTTGAGAAAAACTTATTAAAAAAGAACAAAATATGAAGAATATTTATTCGAAGATAGCACTTCAAGAAATTCGAAATAAAATACCAAAATTTCTAATTTAATTTATATTAACACCAGATTTATCATTCTGTTTGTTCGAATTCTTTTTAAAAATTGCAGTAAATTTTACTTCATTTTTTTAATGCCATTCTGCTTATTCTACTTGCTTTTCCTGTCAACAAAAAGAATTTTGTGCAACCAGTTTCATGAAAAATTTCATCGTGTAAATTGGAATTTAGACTCTTCTGGCGTCAATACACATGTCACTGATAAATAAGTTGGATCGAAAGCGTGAAATACGATGATGCAGTTAAGCTCAGTTGCAGTAATGCTCAGTTCTTATAGTTGTAGTTCTTCATTAAATTTTTCTTGTGAAAAATTATAAACATAACAGTAAAATTTACATATCAGCAGAAGGAATGGATTTTCTGGTTTGTTAAAATCTTCGTGTTAATTTTTAATATGTGTTAAGAAACAAAATTATGCTGGCGGTTTTCAATACAGGAAAACTTACACACCCGCACAATTAGGTGCATTGTTTTCTGGATTACTAAATGCGGCATAAGCATTGTTGTTATCTTTCTTAGGCTGTAGACATTGTAAACATCATCTATATAATCAATAAATTTTACGAGGAATATTCTTAATCAATCAATATTAATTTGGTTAGACGAAGTCCATACACACCCCAGGCTTCTTTCGTTCTCTTTCCTGTAAATCATCCCATATATTTAGCTCTCTGCTAACTATTGGTTAAGCAACGAATTAAATTCTTTCTTTTTTAATTTTTATATGTAATATATTTACTTATTTGTGTATATAAATGTAACCAATTTTGATAAATATTATTTAAATTAATTAAATGCACAATTAAGTTTCCTAAGATCTTCTCTTAATAATATCACTTATTCATATTTTTAGTTCACTAAACCACTGTACTCTGAAAAAAGGACACATTTATTCTTTTTCGGTCTTGCAACTAACATACACAAACGATTTTATGTAAGAATTACATTTAACCTTCACTCCAGATATGTATGCATACGAACTAATATTTTGATGCAGATATGGTTTACATTTCCGCCAACACTAATATTATTACAGCTCTCTTTTTCAATGTTCTATAAAATGGAAAGTTAGAGAAAAAGAAAAGCCTGCTGTCAATGTCAGTTAGACGTGTTGGCGCTGATACTGATGATGCTTGTAATGGTATTGATTTCAATTCGTGTCTTACGGAGAAATGAATAAATTTTACGTAAGTACTTTTCTTTTCTTCTTGCAGCAGAGAAGAAGACATCCACATTGATATTTAAACTTCTTTTTTTTTGTTTTGTTTTCCTATGATTACAGGTTGGCAAGCAAGAATATGTTGGTTCCGCATATTTTAATGTTGCTGTCCTAAACTCTTTTATTATTTTAAATTTAATATTAAACAAAAAATAAAATAAATAATGTTGTTTCAGATATATGTCAGTAACACACAATTTATCATTACCCAACGTTGTTTAGATAGACCACAACATGTGACTTAGAAAGAATTGTGTGACCTTCAATATTCTTTACTTTCTGGTCCAAAATATATTTCAGAAAAAATTATGTTTGTATTTATTTCTTACTGCGTACTGGCTCAAAATTCACGTTTGTTCAGATCTTAAAGGGTCAAAGTTTTTCTTTTTATTTGTTTTTGATTCGTTTTTAGGATTTTCGTCATTTTTTATAATTTTTTTGCTTAATTTGCTTTTTGCAAAATTAATATTTTTCCATTAAAATGTTTTAAATCTGTTTAGAATAATCAGCAAATCACCGTAAGGCAGAACACACACAACGCGCCGCAAGGCGGGAAGTGGTGAGCGGCAAAAATTTAAAACATACGAAATACTCCTGAAGTGGTCACGCAATAGACGACATTTCTGAGAAGCTCAGCGGCGAATAAAATGTGTTCTTATTTATAATTATTTCTGAGCGGCAAAGAATAAATATAACAAAAGTGAATGTAGTGCATTGCAAAATAATGCAACGTATAATTTTTTTATATGGTGTTTGCCATTTAGCGTTTAAAGCAAAAATTGATGAATTCGCCATCGGAGCACCTGTAATATTTCGCTATGATGTAGTGCTTAGATTTTCATTTGTACAAAGCACAGCACTATTATGGCTAGACAGACTATAAAGTGAAGTTGGTGAAATACCCAGTTTCACAGGTAGGATTTTATTAAAAATTATGCAACAGTACAGCAAAGGATTTCAAAGACATACGGCAATATTGCCAAAATCTGTCTATAAATTTGTGTAGATTTGTAGCTGAATGGTTAAGCCCGCTGTATAGTCTTGATTGATTTTTATTTCAAGGCATAAAATTCTTATAAATATGAGTGCGAATTTCGCGTAATAATATTAAACAAACCTCTCTTTACAATGGTGTTCTAACAACTAACAACTCAGAAATGACGCAAACCTAACAGCCAAACACAAATTATCGTAAAGCGCAACGCAATGTAGCACAGCTTTTGCGTCAAAATATTATACCTTAATAAGAGCGTCAACTTTGCGTCTTAATCAATAATGATATTTCATTTTATTTTATAAAAAAATGAGATAAAACAGCTAGATTGCCGGAAAAATAGCTAAGCTGTCATTACTTTTCAGCAAAAACAAAAAAAAAAACAAACGAAGAAGCGTCAACTTCACTTCCTCACGCACTATCAAAACAGGCAAACCAAAATAAACGCGTAAAGCGCAATCTATCTGTAAAAATGAATGTGAAAACAAAATGTAAAAAACCATATAAATGCGGCGCACATGCTTAGCAGTTGAAAAACCAATCTTGACTGTGCGTTAGGGACTGCAGTTGGCTGCTTCTATGTATGTTTTGTTTTTTAATGTTGAATAGCAGTGGATTTTATAAAATAAAATGAGTTAAAATTACTGTTAAGGGCACAAAGTTAACGTCTTATTCCGCTATGTATAACAATTCAGCAATGGACCAAATTGCGTTACGCTTTACGCTACAATAAGGTTTGGCTGTAAATAATTAGCCAATAGCCACTGAAACTCGCTGCTCTGCCACTCATCGCTTTGGTGCTCATTGTGTGGCCTAGAAATATGCATATTCTTTTTCAGATTTTCTTTTTTTTTTTTTTTTTTTTGGAAAAAAACAGTAGAATTATTTCTCTAAAAAAATCTTAAAAATATACAATAATATTTAAGAAGAGAAAATACATTTTCTTTTATTAAAAAATGGATATAAATTAAGACAATTGTAATAGATTTATCGAATTCAATTAAAATGTCCTCTCTCTTGAATTATCTAATTTTAAATTAAGTATTGTACATATGTACTTATATATGTACTTACACGTGTGCGTCATAAACTCTTTCCATTCGTTATTAGCTGCCTGTCAATTGCGAATTTTAAAGCTAATTCCATATTGAATACCTGAATGTTACGCCCATCTGTAATTCACTTCATTTTTTATCATTATGCCAGAGCAAATGTAAAATATTCGTAACCTACATCGATAAGAGGTCACGTGCTTTAAATTACAATATTTGACATGAAATTGACAGGAGTCAGTTGAGTTAAGGTAAACAAGAGTATAAAAAATTTTAAAACCAGGGAAATAGAACATTTAACAATTGAAGCATTTTTAACATACATTCGCTTGTAAAAATTTATTAGTTTTAACATCAAATAACATTTGACATTTGCAGTGACACAAATTTCAAATAGAAGAAAAACTAACAGCAAAGCAAGTGCACTATAATATAAACTTTGAAGGGGCTAAATAATTGAAATAATGAAAATATAAGTATATTTTTTAATGACAATAAATAAATATTTACTATTTGTATTTGAAAAGTGATTAATTAAAAAGTACTTTGCAAAGAATATGAATATGTAAATAATGTATAAGGATGAATATTAGCAAGAACATAAATGAATATTTTACTCATCCTTTATTGTCATTTTTTTTTTTTTGATATATAACTGGAATGATTGAATTATAAGCTAAAATATATATTGTATACTAGCAGTGCCTACGAGTTCGTCTGCGTGTCAATTCTATTTTTTTTTTTTTAATTCAAATTTAGAAATTTAGTTAAAAACATAACTATTTATTCCACAGTTCTGTAGACAGTGTTAAAAATTTTTCATCTACAAAAAGAAAAAGTGAAGATAACTGTTTTAGTACCATTATGCCAGTGAAATTGGATGCTTTCACATTTATCTTTCGTTTCTGTACGAAATGACCTATTATTATTAAAAAAAACTATTCTATATTGGAACCAAGGTTCTAAGGGACCTCCTCACAAAATTTTATTCAATTCGATCCAAAAGATAGCAGACAGATAAAAATTAAAACCAACATCAAATTTTTCAAAATATATTTCAAGTACAGAAATTACCGTTTTTATTTTATGTATAGACTAGCAGTAACCACGACTTGGTCTGTGTATCAATCCTATTTTTAAAAATTTAAATTTAAAAAAATGTGTGTAGACAGTGGGAAATTTTTTATCTACAAAAATTAAAAATGACGACAACTGTTCTAATACTATTATACCGGTAAAATCGGGTGCTTTCACTTTTGTATCTCTATTTCCTCCTTGAAAGGACCTACATACTGGGAGTAAGGTTACCTCCTCACAAAATTTTGTCCAAATTCACCCAATGCTAACACAGAAAGACAGACGGACAGACAAACAGACAAAATTCCAAAAATATGTGTTCTGTATTCTACATCGATTACTATCTACACAAATATAAAAATTTTCAAAAAATTGTTCATGTACAGAATCTGAATCTGTACTACAGATATGATGCCTCTTTACAGTTTTATTATGCAGATGTTGCATTTTAGCGTTTGTTGTATGGGATTTTAGAAGTATAATTTCAGAAGAATACTTCTAGGCGTCTACCTAAATTAATTTGATTTTATAAATAAAAGGTAAAGAACGGAAAATATTTTCTTCCAAATGTTATATTGAATAGTGTTATCTAATTTAAAAAAAAAATATTTCAAGTGTAATAAAATAATAAAAAATAAAGTACACCACTTAAACAAGGAAAAATAATTAGTTGCATTTGTTTGCTTAAATTTCAAGGAATAGAACTTTTTAATTTTATACTTTTTCCTAACTATACGAAAATCAATTACCACTCATTTTATCTTTAACAATTTTATAACAACTTTCTTATATCAAATATAGAGTAAATTTCTAAATAAATAAAAATACCTCAAGCCTTAACATTTTAATAAAAATTCAGTTACGCTAACATTATAAAAGTAAAATAAAACTATATAATTTCCGTGGTAAAATAAGAGAATTTTCGTTTTAAGTTTTTACTTAAACTTTTTGTTTTCGCAAGGGAATTTTTTAATTTCAATTTGTGCTATAAATAACTTAGAGGCAAAAATGTATTTCGTTTATTACTTTTAGATTTGCTTGATGAATAAAACATCAGAATATTTTGTTGTGAATTTCCTTGTAAAAATTTTACACATTTATATTGTTTTTATTTAAATAAATTTCAAGCTACCACACTGATGATTTCACTTTATTTTATTACAAAATGTTTTAGCTTTTACAGTGCAACTTTAAATTAAATTTTTTATTGGTAAAAATCTCTATAAAGTTTTCAGAATAAGGAATGTCAGTTTAATTTGAAAAGCAATTCCAGGTAATTTCTATTTGCTTTTAAAAGACAGCACTAACAGATGCGAATTAGAAATGTTTAGACGTTATCAAATCAAAAATAAGATTAATTAAAAAAAAATTGTTTAGATTTAAAAGTGAAGGAAAACGTTTCTTATTATATTATAATAAACGAAAAACGTACAAAAAACCCAATTAGAGGTTGCTTTAAGAACCAAAACTCTAAATAAACTTCAAGCTGTGGAGATGTATGCGTCAAATTTTAACAATTACCTTTCAATTTGAATTTTTGATTTTGGAAAATTTTGATAAATCATAAAGATAACAATTGACAAAAATTAATTCAATAAAAGAATAAAAAAAATTAAGAGGTGCATCATACCATCGTTGGCCAGGGTTCAAACCTTGCGGGAATCAAAAAATAAAAATGTTTTTTTCTTTTCATAGCATATTCGCCGGCGAATTAAAATAACTAGTAAAATGACTATATCTATCTTTCTGATTTCATCACCTGCCTTATCCATCATCTATCCCTTTCTTAAATAATGTAGCACGGTTACGAAGTGCTACTTCTATAAAATATTTGCTAAATAAATAGTGTTATTATTTTCTATATTGTAGTCCATTTCATCATAGATGCTTTCTCTTCTTTATTTGATTTTCGAAAATATTTTCATGTTTCTATACCCCGCATTTTAAAAGAAAAAATTATGTTGATTTAGTGAATCGCCACAAAAAAAAACTGCACAATATTTTAAAGGATTATTTAAAAAACTCTAGAGTTTATTTCAATTTCAAAACTTTACTACGATAATCTTTGTACAAATATTTATATTTTATTTTTCCAACCTTTTTTTCTTATTTTTTAAGAACTTAATATAATTTTGCAATCAAAAACATAAATTTTATTTTCTGGCTTTAGGGTTCCCCCTAGACGTGACACAATTTTATATTTCTTTTGTTTTCAAAAATATCACAACAAATATTACTAACACATGTTAACACACATTTGCTTTAAGATATTTACCCAATTGACCATGACGCCAAGAATTAAATATGCACGCATCGACTTTATAACAAAAATTAAAATACTATTTAATTAAGATAATATTTTATTACTTAAAGCATTAATAAGCAAAAATTATGAAAAAGTCAAGAATTCATAAAAAAATATTTGTCGTACATCACAAAAGATCTTTGTTTTTCTCCTGATTGCATTCGAACCGATGTAAGTGTTTATGACTTTTAAGGAATTGTTATCTTAATACTATATTTACATGTTATAAATATTCCAAAAGTGTTGATTTCGACTGCAATACAGAACAACTTTATGCATATGAGAAAGAAATTAGAATAAATGTGACTATTATAGCAGACCTCTTGGGGTGTCAGCTTTTGATAGGTAATGGCGAAAAGCTACGGTACAAAATGGATAACATTTGAATGCTTTGAAGTCTTTATATGATGATCATAAAGTCCAACTGGTGATGCAACATGACAAGAAATTTTTTTGGAACTGTTGCAAAGTTCTACCTGCCCTGTACTTTGAACATAATGCAATAGAAAAGAAATCCGAAATATAGACTGAAAACATTCACATATACTATGAGACAAGATCCTCAGTTGATACAAAGTTTGATCAAAGCAACCCAATTACACAAAATATTCAAACAATTCTTCAGATTGTAATTAAAAAGTTCCTTAAACATGTCATACATACCATGAATGTAAAAAGGGTATACAAATATGAGAAATCAGAATACTGTTATTTAAGTTTTATTATTTATATACAGGATAACTATTGATAAAATCAAAGCGTTCTAATCCCTCTACCATCGTAATGTCGTATCTGAAAAATTTTTGTCAATTGGGTAACACTGCATATGAATATGGATACATTTATTATTCAAAGTACAATACATACACATGTACCAATGTCGATTTATTGTACTTTTGTATTTATGCATAAAAATTGTCACACACATATGTCTACCAATAATTGATGACAGCGTAGTCGTGTTGTTCTACAACAGTCATAAATCAGTTTACAAAAAGTTAATATTACAATTTATAACCAAATTCGTACAAATATTTATGGGTTATTTTAAAATTTGTTTTACATACATATATGTGTGTATATGAAACTTGGAATGTTATTTATTATTTTTATGTATTTAAAGTCATATTGATTTTGTCAATTTAACTGATCTCTGTATATTATTAGTTAAAAGATTACAAAAAATGTTTTTAGGTTGCACTATAATGTTTCAGTAAAGTTTTTAATTTTCCCTTTAAACTAATTATAAATTATTTAATTTTTAAGCAATAGGTCTTTTATTTTTTATATATATTTTCGATATTGCATTACTCCATTTTGTAGCATTATTTGGAAAACAAATGTTTATTTCCTGATGATGCTGTACAATGGAGTGGCAAAATATTGAAAATATAAAATTAAAAAACCTATTGGTTAAAAATTAAATAAAATGGTATACTCTAAAATAAAAGGCTCTCATTATCTCTTTTGCGTTCATAGTCAAGAATAAATTATACTTTAAATTTTATGTTTCTAAACAAACATAATTTTGTTTTTATTTTGTTCACTTCGGTATAAAAATCAGATATAGAGTATTGTGTTCTTAAACCAAATAAAATAATTATGGAAAAATTAGTTAAAAATAGCTTTAGCTAGTTTTAAATTTAGAGTTGTATTTAACGCCAAAAGTTTATTTTAAATTGTCTATGAAAGAGATAGAGTCAACTCTAAAGTAAAACCGACATTAGTTTCCTTAAAGTATACTTTATTTTAACTATGAATATGAGCCAATATTATAAATAATAAAAATTTTTATTTATATTTTCAATATTTTGCCTCACCTTTGGGTGGCATCATCAGGAAACAGGAAACAAAACAGTAGATTTTCTTTTTTTAAAATAACAAAATTAAAAACGATTAATAAGTCCTCTCATCAACCGGTTTCTTTTAAATAAATTATAACTCATCGTTATATTGTTTACGCGTGCTCACTTTTAAATTATATATAAATGTTTTTTTGACCTTTTTAAATAGTTTTTCTTTTCTAATTTATTAACCACTAGGTCAGTTTTATAAATAATAAAAATTTTTATTTATATTTTCAATATTTCGCCACACCTTTGGGTGGCACGCGTAAACAATATAACGATGAGTTATAATTTATTTAAAAGAAACCGGTTGATGAGAGGACTTATTAATCGTTTTTAATTTTGTTATTTAAAAAAAAAAGAAAATCTAATTTTTTGTTTCCTGTTTCCTGATGATGCCACCCAAAGGTGTCACAAAATATTGAAAATATAAATAAAAATTTTTATTATTTATAAAACTGACCTAGTGGTTAATAAATTAGAAAAGAAAAACTATTTAAAAAGGTCAAAAAAACATTTATATACGAGCCAATATATTTAATTATAATATTACAACTCATTATTAGATTACAAAAAATTTATAAAATTATTTTTGTGTCATGTCTTTCAATGCCCAAAAAACATTCTTCACCAAAAATAATTCATAAAAAATATGTTAGGATTTCAAATAATTCAACCGTAGAAACACATAAGCAAAATGCAAGCTTTAGGTAAAAATACTAAAGAAAAAATTTATGTGCTCATTAACCCATAAAGATAAAATGATTAAAAGTATCAAAAGCTCTAGCTTTTAGTCTCTGTAATAAATTCTCTGAATTGATATATGTTACATGACATATTTTACTGGGGATGCCACTATAATCAATGTTTTAGATGGAGTCCTAAACATTTGCCATTCGTTGTAATAGAGGGTCCAACAGGTACAGAGAGGGTCCAATAGGCACATATACGCTGTAGCATAAAATACAAAGAACTTTTTTCAATGACTTTAAAATAATCCTAAAATGGAATGTGGCTCTTGTTTGAATTGCGCTCACCATCTCTTGTTAACGTATCATTTATCCACAAAATTATCTATGACTTTGGCTAGGCTCATGTACTTCGATGTCTTGTTTTACCAACCAGGCCTCTAAACTAATTTAGACGACTGCTCCAAGCTCTGGACTCATCCATCAAACCAACACACTAACTTCTACATTTTTTTTTTCTAATCACGCGCGCAACACTTCTTAACGGCAAAAACAATAACTTTTATTTTAAACCTAATGAGAGTCACTGAACCGAAAGTTAACCTAATTACAGTAAAATAGGATCCAGTATTGAAATAACAAACTTTTGATTAATTCTACAGATATTTTACGAACAAAAAAAAATATTTTTAGGAAATTCTGTGTATACTCGTATTACAGAAATTCCTTCAGTATGACTGTTTTCACTTACTCAATTATACGGCATTTACACTATGCAATTTTTCATGAAATTTTTGTTTGTTTGTGAAGCAGGAAGCGTAAGCAATATGGTATTGCTTGAGTTTTGAGGGGATGTTACTCTTGCTAATGTTTACTTTTAGATAACGCATTACGCTGTAACTTAATTAGAAAATTGAGAAACAAAAGCCCCAAAAAGTGCATGGTGTAAGTCTGAACTTGCCCAGCAAAAAATTTTACGAATGGTAATCGAATGTGGAATTAATCATATTGGGCGGAAGGACTTGACAACCAGATTACCAACCTAATGATTTTAACAAGGCATGAGACTTTTATAATCAATTACTGAGAATCGATTTCATTGATTATTGCAGGAAATTATGATGATACTCGTAATTATTACGTATTTTAGGTATTGTTTTTGGCTATAATTGTTATACTCTTTTCTGCTGTACATCTAGATGTTCGCTTTAATCCCCCTGGTGGTACTTCGAGTCGGACTGAGGTAGTCCCAATTTTCACGAAGCAATTCTGATTAATAAACTTATCACTTATTCTTCTTTGAACTTGCCTTGTCGTTTTTACAATTCTTAGCTTATTGTTTTAGCGGTTTTTCTTCTGTCGTGCAGCAAATCTCAGTTTGTATATAAAAAAAAATATATAAAATTTAATCAGCTTAAAATTACGAATAAGAAAGCAAAACTAGTTGAACGAGTACATCAGCTTATGTACTCGTTTCTTTTCCCCTTGTCGCCCTCACCCTCATGCAAAAGCGATAAGCCGATAAGAATTGCCTAGTGAAAATTGGGACGTAATATAGGCTTTGAAGCAGGTATCTTCGGGGTATAGGGGGAACCAGTCCCCCGGTGTGCAGGCACTAAATCTGGAGAGACAGTGGGGTAACTGTCGAAGGATTTACCAGTGTCCTTAAATGATAATAACGTATGAATAATAAAACCAATAATTAAACTGGCACCACGGGAACTGGTAGCCCATATAGAGAGCCACCCCTCCCTGTAGTCGGTTATTGGTGAGGTCCCTTCATGGTACGCGTGGTGGCTGTAGTTATATTAAAGTCTATTTCTGCGGGTCTAGCGTGGAATAGACGAAAGTGTGCTGTTGCACTCTCAACAGAGGAGTTTAAGAATAGGCTTCGACCCTTCAGCAAGGGGTACATTCAAGGTCCTGCAAGCAATGATCTTAAAATTGCACAGAATAGTGGTTTGATCACCGTCTGGTAAGGGCTTCGCGGCGGGTACAGACGTTAATCTAATCACTTATCCTGTTCGTTTTAATAAGTTCTTTCATTCACATTCGAATTAAAAGAAGTAAAACACGAATTAATAAAAATTCATACGTATTTTTAAAATAGTTGCTTCTTATTATTTACATTTGACCAAAACAATTCTAATGGCTTGATGTTGATTATTTTATTTAAATATTATATAGAAAAAACTAAAACAAAAAAAATTGCAATAAATGTTTTAGTTCAAAACTGGCATCGTAACTTTTTTTACTTTTCACTTCATTTTATGCAACCTTGAGTATAATGATATAATATAATAATGATATATTTATTTATTGCGATAAAACAGGCGTTTATGAATCTTGCTTTCTTTATTTTTTTTCTCAAAGTTGTCCTGGTAAATGATATTTTTTAAAATTCTTATGTCATTATTTTTTTAATATTAAAACTGCATACACATTTGTTTTCGAAAAGTCAATTAAAAAAGAAATCATTGGAGCATGCAAGAAATTTTAGAAATTGATGAGCATTTCCATCCCACCAGAAGGTTACAAAAATCTTAAGTAGAAACACCTAAACACACCCATCCTTAATTATTTTAAAATAAAATACGAGTGAAATGCTGCCAACCCATGATGCCGCAAAACAAGTAAAAATGTATGGACTTTTTTCACTCCATTTAAAATCACAACAAAAGTGGAGAGTGCTGAAATTTTTTTGTTTAATATTATTACTAGTGTCAGTGTGTGTTCGTATTTGAACCTGACAAATAACGGTAAATATAGGTGGTAGCATTGTATTTATATTACTTTTTTTTATTAAGTTCTTTACTTTCCTCTTCCTTTCTTAATTTGTGTTCCGGCATGAAAACAAAACATCATATTCACAATGAACGGAAGTATTTTAAGGGCTGTGAAAGTAAAATGCCTACAAAAAAGTTACAACACAACCAAAATTAAACAAGACTCTTATAAACACTGTTACGTTGTAAAAAAGAAGAATTGTATTTTCAATTGCAGGAAATATTACAATAATATTTATTTGCGTGATTTTCTGTATAAAGTTAAAAAAATAAAAAATATTTGTTTTAAATTTTTTTAAATTTCTAAGCAATAAAAATTATTTACAAATGTATGCGGATATTTTCCCATGAAAACAGGAAAAATTAGACAACAGCGAAATATAGCGAAGTATTTTCTGGATCGAGACAGCCGTAATCAGCATTCTTCTCATCTATCTACCTTAGGCTGTGTACACTGTAAACATCATCTGTTTAACCATCTAATTTCCGTATAGCACAGCGTGTATTCATACTCACTTCTAATTTCTTGCAAAAAAAAAAAAAACAATTCCAGCTGCATTTTTTGCTCCTTCGTTAAAATCTTAAAATACATCTTCAATATTTAAGTAGTTCATTATTATAGTAATTATTTTGTGAAGTGAAATAGTCCTTCTGCCTCTGCTGAAACATCTAACGCCCAAGGATCACATCAATCTACTTTTGCCCTTAGATTTTCTAGCTTTTCACCCAACTGATTTAATTTTCATGCCAGTCCTTGACTTTTTTGTTAATTTTGATCTATTTCTGTAAGCAGATGAAAAGAACTCTCTAGAAAGTTTATTCTTCACAGCGAAAAGTTGACTAAAAAATAATTCCCTTTTAAATGCGTATTGCACTGCAATTGACGATAAGTGTATGATGTCTTAATAAAAAACGTATTAACCAATAGAGCTTGCCGATAATCTTGACTGGATTGGAGCTTAAAGATTTCGGTAAATCCATACGCTAGGACATGCTATTCTTTCCTTTCTGTCGAGTACTTAAAAACTTAGATTTTAAGTTTGCAGCCCACACAAGGAGAGTTTTTGTCCCACTTCTGAATTTTATTTATGTGTAACACAAAGCATTAAATACTCAGATGTCATCCCTTTAAATTTTAACAAATCATTTAAATCATTCTTAATGGAAATAAGATTAAGATTAAAAAATATACGAACTTCAGTCTATCGAAATGTTGCTTTAGGGTAAAATGTGAAATAAATTTACGGGTATTCCAACAGGAATAATAAAAAAGTAATAAAACCAGAAATATTATTCAGAAAACAAGTTGAAAATTTAAACTATTAATTTAAAATATATATATTTTTTTATCTAAGTTAACTAAATGCAGCATTTTTAATTCAAATTCAAAATCTATTTTAATGACATCGCGTAACACTTTTATGATTATATGCATTGGATTTCATAAAATCTGTTTTTGTCAGTAAAGTTTCCAACTTTTTATTCATTTTATAATACAATTATCACGCACAACATTTAAGTGACCTGCATATTATAACCACAACGTGAAGTTAGAAAACTTTTGACACTTTTACGCCTACATTTATAAACTTATAATAAGATGGAAAGACAACTATAATGCTGACATCCCTTTGACTAAACATACATAAGGTTTATTAAAAGTAACCGAACAATACTCATGGACAACTTTTTGTTGTTGTGTGCTATTTTACACTACAACAATTTATCATCGTCGGGCTTCATATGCACACATACTTTTCTTCACTCACACTCTCAGTCATGAGTAGTCATACTTCAAAAACCACAAAATAAAACATTGTTCATTTAAAGTTAAACAATAGGGAGACACAGGCTTATGGAAAAATTAGAGCATTAATGTATAGAAGTGTAGAGCAGAGGGTAAGTAAAATATACTGAAGGATTTTGGCTGAGTACCCTTACGTGAGTCTGTGTGGAATGAAGTTATTTTTTGCTTTCTTTATAAAGAGACATATACATCTAAAATACTATACTCATATATAGGACATTATTTTGAAAAAAAAGAAGACAAGAATATGAAAAATGAAACACTGCTTTTAAAAATTCAAGACAATAAAAATAATAAAAACAATTTGCGGTTTTGCCTTGTTTGTCTTTAAGCAAACTTGAAAGATTTTTTTCTTTTCTTTTTAATTAAATGTGTTTATGAAGTATGGATGTTAGTTTTGAAGAAAGAAAGAAAGAAAGTATCTTAGGTTTAAGCCTTTTATGTAACAAGAAATAAGGTCACAATCTCAGGTTTTTTTTATTGTTTACCTGTCATGCTGTCAGAATTTTTATACACAAGAAAATAAGACATTAAGTTTCCCAGAAGAAAGTTTACATGTGAAGACTTTTAAAACAATAGAAAAAGTAAATAAATTTTGTTTTCAAGTCAACATATCAAAGGAATAGTTTGTTATATTGTTTAGTTAAATTTGTTATAAATTAAAACAATTTTAAAAAATAAACCTAATGTTTTAAACTAAATGATAAAAATGTTAAAAACATGTTTTTGTCTTATGAGGATTCTTGCTCTAAATTTGATGGAAAAGTAAAAAAATGTTTACAATTTTTGTGTGTTAATTTTTAAAGAAAACAGGAAAAATTAGACACTAGTAATATATAGCGCATTACATCCGCTCTCGCTACATCCGTCATCTGCGTTTATCTCATTTTATTTCGCTAAAATTAAATATTAAAATTTTCAAGATGAAAGATAAGATAAATTTGTTACTCAAAGACATTTTTCCGTGCACATAACAAAATTTTATAATCTACACAGGCTCAGTATGTATTTCAAATGTATTAAAAAAACAATTCGTTACACAATAGCATGTAATGAATTTTCTGTGTCGCTATGTACTTTTTCAGCTTTCTTTCCATTTTCTGCTGATCACTTGTGAAATAAGTTATTTACTCTTATTTTCATATTGTTATTCATGCTGGGTTTTTTATCTTTTGATTGTTTAATGGAAAGTAATTATTATATTATAATTATAACGTAAATTAAAAACTTCAACAATTTTTTATTTTTAACAAAATTTAAGTTTTAAAATTTTCGGTACATTTTTACATCGTTATAGAAATTTAAAAAAAAAAATGTTTTTTCCAGACATATCAAAAATTGCGTTGGAATAGAAATGATTTCAAAGTTACTAAAATCATCGGGATGGTTTTAGACTCTATATATTCCGTTCGTATTCATTAAACAAAAAAAAAAAAAATAGGCACAATTACAAAACAAAAAAGCAAAAAATGTTTGTATTATTGTAACCTGCACTCTGATGATTACCCTTTTAGAATTAAATAAAGATCAAAATTCCTAAAAATTTTGTAAAGTTATATTAAATACTTATTGATATTAAAATTTTTAATACCCTCCACCTTTGATGGACAATACCGGTCAATTCATGTCCTTCGAGGCAGTGGGCAGAACACCACGCCTGCCTCTAATTTTTCCATATCATTTGAAACAAATCTAGTTTAGTGAACTCCAATAAAAAAAAATACAAGTATATAGGACGAAGACAATTAAAAAAATGAGAAAAAACATCCAGTAAAAAAATAGGGCCACCTAACTTTTCATAGAAGAGTACGATTGTGTGTGATTGGTTATCATTTAAAAGCTTTTGAAGTGATCTTTCAGGAAATACTAAAATTGTTTAAAAGTGCTTGAGCTATTGACAGCCGATAACATTTTTATATTTAAAATTATTAATAGGAATTATTTTTTTTCTTATCTTTTAATTTTCTGGCATCCATTTGGTGTTTTTTCGTGCTTTATTCGGCTATGCCGAAAGTTCTTTCATCCGCTTTATTTGCTGCCGCTAGGTACTATTCATATGATACATGTAGGGTAATCAGGAATTAAATAATTACCTTAAATTTTTTTTACTTTTTAAAATTTTTTTTTTTTGTGAAACATTTAGAAAAATATTAGTTATTTTTAATAAATCCATATTAAAATAGTTTTTGTTACAATTATGTAAAAATCAATATAGTTTACTAACAAACATTTAATCTATAAAATTTATTCAATTATAAACTGTTTAAAACATCAATCCATTTCGAAAAAATTTATCCTTTTATGTTTTCTATAAAAGCAAAATACAGGACTTATTCCATTTCCCAACGAAATTAAACTGTATGAACTGGATGGTATCTGTATGTAAGGATCAACCAATTAGAGTTAAAGCTGCCCATACACGACATGTTTTTTGCATCTGACTTTTTAACTGTGTGTAATTCTGCATGTGTGTCAAAATTGATATTTTACAGAAAACTTTTAATGTTTGGTCACAAACGTACAAACGTCTGAAAAAATAATTATTTGTTTATAACAGCTGATCAAATTCGCTTTTTTCACTGTACAGATATCCAAGCCGTTCGGTTTCAAAATGGATTGTAGTCGTCTTAAAATATTTTTGCGTGCGTTACGGAATTACTGAAGACTTGTCAATTTTAATTATTTGATTTTTACGCTAAATATGAACAAGATTAGTTTACATTGAATAATGATACAGAATTTACATAATTGTTGTCAAATAGTTAAAAGAAATTTCAGATTTTGGTCGTATGAAATAATGGCTAATGCTACCGACAATTGTTAACCGCCGTTGATTGGTTGCATACGGCATAAGTTTTTGGCAATACTTTTTAGAGTTATAAAAGCAGATGATATCAGATGGTTTGTCAGATCAAAATAGCACTCGTTCTAAATGAAATTTTGTCATATGACTTTTGACATGTATTTTGCAGAAGCAATGTTTCAACAGCCCTACACGACATGTATGTGTTTAATAGTGGGAAATTTGACATGTCAGATGTAAAAAACATGTTGTGTATGGGCAGCTTAAGCTAGTTTTGCAGACTATTTTTTCAAGGGTTTCATTCATATGTAATTACAAAATTTCTGAGGAAACACTTTTTAAGAAAATTGTTTAAAATAACATTTTTATCATGCACTTGGAAAAATATTAAGACATAAAAGAAGATAATCCACTTTTTAAAATCTTCCTCTAATATACTTTGAAGTTAAGTACAAAAAAGCTCTTAATATTTACATGTGTTTTTTTAATGCTGTGACTGACTCAACGTATGCAGATTGTAAAGGGGAGTTCGATCGTGTGTTTCTGTGTTCAATTAAGTCGCTTAATTTGTTATAAATTAGTGCTCATATATTTTTATTTTAAATAATCAGCCTTATTCAGTTTGGTGTCAGCAGCATTGTCGTCAATTTTCGAGACAACATCACTTGGACACAACATTAATACTTATTTGGTATTGCCTAACAGTTTAATGGCGACGTTGCCTGTTTATCGACAATGTCAATAAAAAATAATACACATATTTAATGTTTGAGTCAGTTGATTTATATGTTTACTTTTTTTTTAATGATTTTAAAAATAACAATTTTATGAAAATTTGTTCTTTCCTTCCGACACTGACTGATGGGTAAAGAAAGAAAAAATGGTCCAAAAAAACTTCTTAGACAGAAATTTAAAAGTAAGTGATAAATTCAAAGTTATCCGTTTTATACTAGAGCTTTCTTTCTTCCTTTAAGTTTTGAAGGTTGTTTCCGGCTGATTAAAACAGCAATCAACAAATGCAAGTGGACATCTTGGGAGAACATGGCTTACCATTTGAAATGACTTAAGCACGTTCAAATAGGCGTTGTCAATAACTTCTAAAAGATCCCATTCATGTGGGACTCCCTGAACCATACCCTTATGGTTGACTTGCTTTTGGAACTGGAGCTGATTTTTCATAATTTCTGCAAAGGCACTTAGTACAGCTGTTCCACTGTTCTTTAAAATTAAAATTACAAGGAACAGTGGCTTTTTTAAAACCTCTGAAAAGTGATGTATTTTTTTCCAACTCTTCAACTAATTTTTTAAATTGGTTTAGGTTGGTAATCTTCAGTTTCTCTATTTTTAATTTAATTTCTACTATTTGTATAGTTTATTTAATATTTTGTTTGTGCACGACACCTACATTACAGACGACAATATCAACGGCCATTCGAGACAGTATCAACGTCATCGATAAATGGCGATATTGACAACAAGAGTACTGATTTTCAAAAAACGATTAAAACTGCCGTCACCTTGTATTGCCGACGCCACATAAAATAATAATTACATATTTGAAAAATATGCACCTTAAGCCAATCGCTATAAGACCAACTACAAATGCTTAAAAGTTTTTTTACTTGTTTTGTTACATTTGTTTTAATTTTTCAACGTTAATGATTAACTTGTAATTTTATGTTCAAACAAGAAGTAAAAATGTTTCCCTTTTCCATATTTATTTAATATAAACTTCACAAGTAAATATCTTTTTCATCTTTTCTGCACTAAAAGCTTTAAAACTAGAAAATTTTAAACTTGTTTCGAAATATAAATCTGAACAATTTTTATTGCATTCCATTGCTTATTCTTAACGTTTGCATACTTTGAAATAATACACCATTTGAAAATACATTTAAACTCTATGAGGCAGCAACAGTAAAATCTCTAGCTTATAGAACATTAACCCCAAACATTGAACTTTAGAGACAACCCATATTTTTGCTAACAAATGTTTACTAAATAACCGTAGGCTTTTTCCTATTTTTCCTGTACCCACACTTTACTAAACATTTGATTTCTGTGCACATCTATATCTAAAATGCATGCAAACTAAAGAAACAAAATAGAATAATAACAACAATAATAAACTGCAAAAAAAAAGAACACAAGAAAGAAAATCATAGAGGGAGAAAATTGTTGTAAAAACTATTGAAAACTACTTATTTGTATCCCTTCTTTATAGTGGTAGGAAGGCAGGCAGGCTGGTTGTTAAGCAAGTCCAAGTTTAAGTTTGTCTTTCATTCTTTATATAAATATTATGCAAAAAAGTAAAGAAAATCTTTATGCTGAAAATGCATTTTGTATTTATTTTAAAACAATCTTACTGCAAACACACAGCCACACAGGAAATATAAAAAGCCCTCTGTCACCCTGCTAGTATTTTATTCTGTTGTTTAAACATAATAGCTGTGGTGGTATTAGTAATATTGTATGTGGATTTTTACATTGTCTACAGTGTATAAAGTTATTACGATAATTGAGAGTGTAAACAACCGAGTATGGTGGAGAGTTTTTGTTTAAAAGAATTATTATTTCTTTTATTTTATTTTTATTACAAAATATAAATATAACTGTTGACTTTGGAAGTTTGTTGATTTGAAGAGTTCAGGAATTTCGTTACCGGTAGAGTGTGACATGGTGAATATATCTTTGCGCATACTCAACATTTTAGCCGGTGTCAAAGCAACAAATGAATGAAATTATAGCAAGTGCTCTTCTATAGAGTTACTATAAAAAAGTTAATAAAAATGAAGTGGGAAAAAAGCCGAAGTTTTTAGACGAAAGGAAACATTTTCACTTTATACTAAAATAAAATGAAATGTTCTAAGCAGTAAAATATTATTTTAAGATAAATATATTAATTAAATCGATTGCTTATTTTTTTTTTTTAATTTAAACGGAAACAAATAATATTTTGAATCAGAAAGAAATTTAGAAAAATGTTAAAAGTGCAGCTTCAATTTAATTAATGAATTATATTCTGTGTCAAAAATACTTGTTTGATTACAAACATAAGAAAGCGACTCTGATGAGTTATGGTTTGCTGATTTAAAACTTTGATTTAATCTAGCACACAGCGCATTATTTTATAGCATTAAATCTAGTGCTAAAAACTAGTGCTAAAAAACTGATTTAATAACCTGAAAATCAAATTTACTAAGCCCTGATACAAAATGTCATATACGAGTATATATTTTTGAACTATTAATTAATTATTTAATTGATTAATTAGCTTTTTAAGCCTACTGTAGAAAAATTTCAATATTTTACGTTGATATTTGGGGCAAATTTTTATCCCTTTGAATACAAAACGAGCTATAAACAATATCAATAATTATAGCTGGCGATTCCCTAATTAGCGCTAATAAAAACACTTGCTTCCGGAGGACAAAGTTAGTATCGAAAAACCAACCAGTCCCGACATTTCGCCAAAGCTGCCGAATTTTATCGACTTGGATTTCCAAGCAAATTATTTTATGCTTTTCGTGGATGCAACAGCAAATATTTTGCGTAAAAATAAATTAAATTGGAAACCATTTTATCGTTTGATTTATTTTTTCTTTACTTAATTACAGGTAACAATTTAGAAGCATAAATCTTCATTTTGTATCATTTTAGTAAATTTTCACTTATGCATGGGTTATTGCGAGCTATAGAAAGACACTTTTGACGTTGTGAAAGAAATCCAACAATTTTTAACACAGTAAAAATGGAACACACGACTAGGGAATGTTTCGTGAAACAGTAGAATTTTCTTAATAGTTGTACTATCGAGCAGGTAGCTCAAAAAATGCACTGCCATACTGGGAATTTTTCGCCAACCATATATTAGATCTAAGATCTAAATGCGAAATTTTGAAGCGTCAAGCCATTAGGAAATAATCAGCTATGTTACGAAGCTAATTTGAGTTTTGAAGTGGAATTACTTCAAGCAAGCCTTAACATTTCTGTGTTGGCTCCTAAAATAACTCTCATGTTGTTTTTGAAGTTTTTATACATAAAAGAAAAGTTTTTGTTTTTTCTAAAAATTTGGATAATTTGGCTTAAGAAATCGGCGAGATATGTATAGATACCTGCTTTTCCAACCAACAAATAAATTTCATCTTTATTTAAAAAAGTTATGGGATATTAGCATAATATAATAAATACGAGGGCTGCTATATATATTTCTGGCCTGGCAACACTGAGTGCTGCCAAGTGCAATCTGATATTTCCATTGGAAAGTTTGTCCTTTTAAAGCATAATCGTACTCAAAACGTTTTGACGTACGACCATTATTTGTGTTGTTTACAGTGACTTGAAAAAATTAATATAGAAAAAATGGAATTATCGGAGAAATTCAAAAAACCAACAAGAGAAGACGAATCATTGTTCACCATGACAATCCAAGCTCTCACACATCGGCTCAAACCAGAGCGTTTTTGACCGGCCAAAACGTCGAATTAATGGGTCATCCGCCGTACAGCCCTGACTTGGCACCTAATGACTTCTTCTTGTTTCCGCACATCAAGAAAAAATGCGTGGTCAACGATTTTCGTCGCCAGAAAAAGCTGTTGAAGTATTCAAAAACCATGTTTTAGAGGTGTCTCAATCGGAGTGGAAAAAGTGCTTCAACAACTGGTTTGAGCGCATGCAAAAGTGTATAAATCATGCTGGAGAATACTTTGAAAAACAATAAGACCATTTTTGATTATAAATATTCGCATTTTCACTATTAGGCCAGAAATTAATAGAGCAGCCCTCGTAATAAGAAATCGCTCAGCCAAGACTGAAGCCAAAACATTTTTTAAATAATCAGGCATGTTCTGACAATCGTAAATAGCCTACAACTTGCGATGCGAATTGAATTCACATGAAAGTTGTTCTGTAGTTCACAATCGCCAAAATTTGGTGCCGCACATACTTAAGTGAAATTATGAATTTTACGTAAAATAATCTTCAATACAACAGTACAAGTAAACACAAATTTAAATTTATATGTTATTTTTTATTTTTGAAAAAAAAAACTATATAAATTTTTACATAATTAAGATCGTAAATAATGAATTTAAAATAAGTTCTTTGTTTTATCAATTGTTTTTTTTATTGTTTCTTGAGTACTGGCGATTTCATAAAAATAGCTGTTTTAATTGATTTTCGAAGATATACTTGTATTAGTGCGGTCGAATGTATAGTCGGTAATCAAATAATATATGCGCTTAATTAATTTTATATTAAATTAAAAATATTCGGTACTTATTAAATGTGCGATTTAAGTGTTAAGGTAGATTAATATATTTATTTAAATTACGTGTATGTTATAATCAACAAAATAAACAATAAAAATTTTTAAGTACTGATTACTCATATCGTAATATCACTAAAATAAAATCCATTTATCGCCAGATTATTTCTTCTTTGTGTATTTTTTTAATTAATAAATATCCGTTGAATTGGAATATCTTTTCGATTGGAATAATCTCTAAGCGTCCATTTTATAATTAGTTCTTGTTGTTAATTAAATTTTTTTAAAGAAATTAAACTAAGCTGCCGGCATTTTTGTGTTTATGTTTTGCGCCGTAAAATCACATGTTTCTGCTTTTCGAACACAAGTTTAAATAAAGTAAATCCCAAGCAAAACGCGTGAGTTTCAGAACATGTAAAACAAAAGTTGGCGTTTTTTAAATCATATGCGATTTAAAAAACATTCGAGTTTCAGAACATGCCTGAATATATTTTTAATTGTGCTCTTTGTTAATCAAAATATGTCATTCAGACTTAAAATATCATGTTCTTTCTAATACACTAATGTTACAAAAACTCTATTATAAAACAGTAAAACATTTTTTTAAAGTTAGATTTTAAGCAAAAAATGATTATTCAAGTTTTTATTAATAATATTTAAAAAAAAAACTATAATTTATTAACTGCAAGCATATATGTTTTACAAAAAACATACTATGGTTTTCTGATAATACCGAAACGTAGGCTCCTACGCTGGAAAATCGTAAAACACTGTTACTGTTGAAGTTCATAGATTGTATACAATTTATAAAAATAAATTAATATTATTAATCGTAGTTATGAATACAAAATATTAGATATATTTTGGAGAATTTAAAATGCATTTTTGTTTTTATGCTTTTTGTACTTTGCTTTTATAATGTAAAAGAAAAAAGTACTTAAAATAATTTTTTTTCCTTAAACTTTGCGCAATATTTATTTTAAATTTATAATATTACCTTTTAGGATTTGAACACTCTATGAAAATAAAATGAAATGAAAATGAAATTGTTCATATAAAACACATTAAAGTCTAACTCATTTAACTGTAAAGGCATTTGAACTTACAAATTGTTTAGTAATTTGCAAACATATGATTTTTCTAATAAAATTACTGCAATGGCATTTAAAATCTCTCATGATTTCATTATCTCTAAATATTTTTGCAAAAACATTCACATAAACAAACACATGACTCCGAAAAAATATTTATACACCACATTCAGCGTTGCCGCTTTGGTCCAATCGGACCAAACTTGGTAGTTTTTCGACTTTAAAAAACGGTTTGGTAGTTTGGTTGGTTTGTTGCATTTTTTTTAAATTTTTGGTAGGATTTCCTCCTGTAGCAATAGTAGTAAATTTTTCTCCTTAGAAATTCAGTACATATAATTAAAAAAAAAAAAATGTAACTTTGAATTAAATAAACAATAACTTTGAATAGTGCTACCACTGTTTTCAAAAACTATCTTAGGTGAAATAAAAAACATCTCTGCTTTTTGCATAGAGATGATTAAAGCTATAACCATGGCTTAAGAAATCCGAACAATATTATGAAATTGAAATTAACAATATTTTTGAGTGAAGGTTTATTTTCAGAAGACGACATACCATCAACCAGGTAAAACCACTCTTAAAATTTTTGTTTTAAAACATTTTTAAATAATATAATACTTTTAGTGATCATTGTAAAGAAACAGTCAAAAGAAAATTTAGAACCGAATGGTTGAGCGAATTTGATTGGCTTCAGGAAAGGGATGGGTGTTCATTCTAAAAAGATAAACTTCCATCTCAACAATTACGGAAAAAAACCAAATGAGTATAACAGAGTTTATGTGCAAGAAATGCATTTTTAAATTTTTGGTAGGCTGTGAACGATTTTGGTAGGATTTTTGAAAATTATTGGTAGGAAGTCAATTTCTTGTGTGGCAACTCTGACCACATTACTAGAAATATTTACTCACATAACGGTATTTACTCTCTTTTTACTCTTCAATTTTAAAGCAACTTTCTTTTATATTCACCTCTTTGTGTATTTAATAAAACTCCAAAAAGTGAGCCAACACAAAGAAAAAAAAAATAACTTTAGACTTCCTGTGTGTTGGCCAGTTTCCTGGCAGGATACAAAAATTCAGTTGAGCTTTGGTTTTAGACATTAACGGTACAACGAGCGGATTGTAAATATAAATTTTTCAAACGTATGCGTTTTTTGCTGTTATAGGTATTATTGAATTTAAGTGAAAAAAAGGAACAACTGATTGGAAAATGTTACAGAAATGTGAAAATAGTGAAATATGAAAGTTTAAGATTGTAAAAATTTACAATAGGTGAAATGGCAAGAATAAGTTTACATACAACGAAATACAAAAACGATGCATTAAACCAACGTTTTGGAATTCCCGGTACCTTAAAATGTGTGTTGGACTTTAACTGCAAAAATTAGTAACTAGAAATTAGTAACGAGGGTGGAATATATTCACTAGTTAACTAAAGAGTGTTAATTGCTTTAATGTATACGAAGATGTGAATGTGTGTAAAAAAACATAACATGTAACGCTTTTGAGTGTGGAATTTTATCTGTGCATGTCTTTGCACGACAATGGTCTATAAAAAATGTACATAAAACATGATTGCTGTAATAAAAGAAAAATTACTTATGTACTTTTATAAATTATGTATTATATTGTAGGCAAGTGTTGTAACAGAAAAATCTTTTCTAATTTAAAGCATACTTTAAGGATTGGGAAACTTAATTCCTTTTAAAATTGTTTCATAAATCCTGAACTGTTGGATGGTAAATGGTAAAAAACAAACAACCAACTTGCTTAAAACCTTAAAGTCGTTAAAACTTCGGTGCTTATCATTAACCTCTAGGAAAAGTCTAAAGCATTTCTAATACTTGCTGTAAAATGCTTGTAAACGAAAGCATAAGAAATACTCTATTTTTTATTTACTGCGTTAACGTCAGTTTAGATTTAAAATTACCTACACAGATTTGTATGTTATATCTAACTAAATGAAAACGTAGCTTGAGGAAAATTTAAATAAACTGAAAGAGTAACCCACCTTCAAACACCGAAAACAAATATTAAATAATTTTAAAACCTATAAAATCTCCAATGCGGGCAAAACTTAATATTTACACAAGGTTTTTCAAAAAAATTTAAATAAAAGAAACCCAACCAAATCTCAATTTACTACCGTAAATACAACAATAACATAAAAAATGTAAAAAAATAAAACAAGAAGCATATATATTACTATTTGAAAAAATATATGAAACAAAAAAAAACGTTGTGACCAGAAGAATATTTCAAAAAACCACAAAACAAAGCAGGCAAATCTAAGCCACTACAACAGAAACAAAATGAAGTTCGTAGACGTCGCTACTGCTTTAAACCTTGTTACAACATTTTTTGTAAATTACATGAGTGTGTACGATTTTTGTTAAATTTTGAGGTTGAAGATAAACGTTAAAATACAAAAAACAAAAATAAAGAAAAATATTAATAAATAAATAAACAAAAATAATAATCGTAAGAGGAGAAAACCAACATGGATATACGTTTTGTATTCATCATTTTTTTATTAAAATGGAATTACAGTCAAGGTATGTTGTCGTTTATAAAGTAATTTTAAATTTTACTTACAAGAAACAAATAAAATAACGTTTATCTTGAAGCAAAAAACTAGCAGTATTTTTGCTTGCAACGTAAAACAACTTGCAATGTAATTTAAATTCTGCCCTGAATGGTTTGTAGAAACAAAAGACAAAAATGAAATTTGATAAGTAAATTAAAAATGCCTACGGATAAAAAATAAATGAATTTTTGTGTCCTTTCTGGAGAACGTAAAATTGTAAAATTTACGAGAAGAAATAATAAAATAAGACCACCTCTTTAAAAATTTCCCATGTAATTAATTAGATAGAATTATTTATTTGGAATTTTCATTAGCATTAAATGATAAGTAACGATTTAATGGAAAGTTTGCATTGATAAATATTTAAAAAAATCAATACTATGAGCAAAAGCTTAAATTGTTTTAAAGCATTACCATTATAAAATGTATTTCCTTGTCTTTGTAAAATATTTTATTTATTTAATTTTTAAGTGGAATTCTTAACATTCTTTGGAAAATTAGATGGTATGAGGATGCAGTTATATTTTACTGTAACTAACACCAGCTGATTCTCTTTTAGGAAACGTCAAATCTCAGACAACAAGTTTTACAACTACCTTACTTACAATTATCATTTAGATGAATCTAATGGATAATGGCTAAGATTTCTTTTATTTATTCTTTTTTTATTTTATGCATATATTTTTGAATTGCTGTTTCAAAAAAGCAATTATTTTTTATCAAATTGTGATCAGTAATAAAATGTTTTCATTATAATTTTATTACCATTAAAAAACAATTAAGATTTTTAATTCGCAAGGAAATCATAGTTAATTACTTCATATAATGCTCCTGAAATTAGTAGTGTAAAACCCCAAAAGTGACAAGTGTTACATAATTTTTTGTAATTTAATATACAGATATATACAAATTCGTAATAGTTTAACGTATTTTTTTATCTTGTTGTGATTGAGTTAGTTCGAAATTGATGGTTCCGCAATAATTTTAAAACAGTTTTGAGTTAAGTATGAAAATAACTTTTGAAAAAAAAACTTATAATTATATGATCTCCTGTACAAATTTCTGTACATTAGAGAAAAAAACTAATTAATTCGTTTTTATTGAGATAAATTAAAAGACACTTACTAAATATATGTTTTTCTATTTCTTAGCCTAAATTAATTTATTTATTACATTTATTTTCAAAATTTGGTTTTCAATATTTAAATAACCGCAATGAAAATACATTTTACAAAAATTATTATAATTTGTTTTCGGTGAATTAATTTCATAAAAAAATGCTTAACAGGCATTATATACTTCTTTCCTGATTGGCTATAATTTTCAATTCGTCAAAAATTACAGACATACATATTGATATTTCTATGCAATTTATTTGGTGTTAAAGTATGAAGGTTTTGCAAAATTCAAGGACGATAGACTTTGGTAATGTTAACAATTATTATTTTTTTTAATTTATTTATAAATTCAAAATGAAACCCATTGGGCTAAATATATTTCACATTAAACGCAAATTTAATGTTATTAATTTTAAGAAATTCCAAGTTCTTTAGTTAAAAGTAAATTGTAAATTTTCAGTTTTTAATAGGCCTCTATTTCGAAAATCGCTGTTGATACTAGAGAAACTTTTGGCAGCATAAATTAAAAAATAAATAAAAAATCTATTTAAAAATTAACTGCATTATTTATAAATTTAATTGAAAAAGAAATCAATTAAATAAAATGAAAAATAAATTAATATAAAATTTAATAAAATTAAAAAAAAAATGAATCTATTTAAATGCTAAAAACTTTTTTTGTAAATAGTGTGTTCTATCACTTATAATAAAAAAATACTTCAATAATTTTTTTAAATTTTATTTTATTCGAAATATTTTTACGCTTAAATTTTTAAAATTGTTGCTTATTAATTAGTCACATTCAATACCGAACCTAAGCCAAGCTACAGATTGTAATTCTTTTATACATATTTAAATTTTAAAATCATAAATTTGTGTATGTAGTTTTATAGACTTCAATGTATCTTCAGGGATTCCTAGGAAGACTTTTTTTATGAATTCTAAAAACATTGTCAATATCTTTATGCTTTTATATCCTATTCACGATAGATATGTAACATACATTACACACATTCAATGAAAAGTTTAAAAGAAAAAGAAAGCTCCTTTAAAATTTGTGCAATTTAAAAACTTTAAAAAGTACTTTGAAGCCTTTGCAACGTTTTTAGAAGGACTTTAAATAATACTAAGCAACTGCTACATTTTATTTTAAAACCTTTAATTTTTTTTATATCGCTCATTTACTTCAAGAAAATTCATTTCGAGATAATCACAGTTAAAGTTGTTAACTCGTTCTTACCATCCAAGAAAATGTGAGATTTCTCAAGTTCCCACTACAATTAGTAAAATGATTCATAAATTAAAATAACCATTCAAGAACACTTTCATCAATTATATATTAAAGGGGACATGTTGGACAAACTATGTGGGATATTTGAATTATGACATTATTACTGTAAAAATATATCCGATACTGTGTCGTAAACTAAAATATGTCGTTATTTGTGAAAAGAAAAACGGAGTTTCACTTAATATTTTTCATCAATACAGCCATAATTGAAAATAAAAAATTATATCGAAAAGTCGATACATTTTAAAAATATCTTTTTTTCATCAATACAGTCACAAAACTAAATATGACAATGTTTTAAAAAGCGATATAAGTTTTACGTTATGAAGTTTACTTCACAACTCAAAATATGTCGTTCTTATTGAAATGAAATAAGACTTATTCTCTAAAAGCGTTGAAATGTATACACAACATAAAGCATAAAATGGCGAACAATTCTGTATAATTAAATCCAAAATTTGAAATTTTGAGTTATGACGTTCTTGAAGTAAATGAGCAATATGTTTTTTAGACTCATATCTAATGATCATATCTATCACATTTTTTATACTTAATTAAGTAAGAGCATAGACTTTGTTAAAAAATTTTAAATTCTTGTTTTCTACGTAAAATTTGTTGCTGCACTACAACTAAAATTGTTTTTCCCTTGATGCTAAAGGTATAACAGCCAACGAAATCACAGAACAAAGTTTATAGATGATGGTTAAAAGTGTATTTCGAGAAGATTTATAATATATTTTTATACCCTTTAGGCTTATACCCTTTTGGGTTCTTATGCTTGGAGTAGTCGCTTGAGTGATGTCCGACTGTCCGACCGTGTGCAGATTGAAATAAATATTAACAAGGCGCTAATTTGAGCTAAAGAAAGTGAAGATAGGCCAATCGTTTAGACTTAATTTCAAAAAGCTTGCTATTGAAATTTAGCAAGATCAGTACATGTCCTTCGAGGGAGCGGCCAAAAATACATGGAACAAATCTTGTTTAGTGAAGTAACTACAATCAACAAAAAAAAAACAAAAAAAAAAAAAAACTATATATATATATATATGGGGCGATAGTGAATTAAAAAATAAAAGTAAAAAAATTGGCGCTCCCCCAAATACAATAGTGCTCCATATTTTTTAAGATACCAGTGTGGGTATCATTTAAAAATCTTTAAAGAGATATTTCAGGATATTTTTATATATTTCAGTATTTTTTAAAAATACTTAACCCATTAAATACCGATAACATATTTATATAAAATTATATGTACATAGTACTCAATTCTTTTCTTAACTTTATGCCTGTCAACACAGTATTTATTTCTTTTTTGATTTGATTTTACTTCATTAAACTAGATTTACATATATAGTGAAGGATATATAAGATTACTTGTTTAATCTATTCTTGAGCTCATTTTTTAATAAGATCGGAAATTGGCTTAGATCATTCATGTCTTTTATTAAAGATAGATATCTTGATTTTGACGAAGTAGTGTCTACTTATTTTTCATGACTTCGAACATTTATTACAAAAATGTCTACTGGAAAGTTATCTGACGTTAAATATCTTCACAATCATAATCTTGTGTTTATGAAAATGTTAGAAAAGTAGCTTAAATATGAAACAACACGACGCAATTTAACTCTACTAAAGAATGATTTAGCAAATATAAATTTACTTAACCTTCGTAGCAACTAATGTTAAATATTATAATAAATCAAATGTAAAAATAGAAAATAAAAGCAAAGAAAATAAACAGAACATATGACACGGAATTAGGTTAGTTACTAAAATCAATATTTTGTGGTTGGTTTGGTTTTCCTTTTCCAAAAGGAGTCTACAAGAAACTAAAGGAGGCAAAAAGAAAACAAAATCTGATATTTAGTTTACTCAACCACAGGTAAAATGGCAAATAAAATAAATCACGTTTGATATAAATATACACACTCATGCTATTAACAAGCATGGAGTATTAAAAAAAGAAATATAAACAAAAAATTACTTGAAGAGGCGAATAAAAAACAAAATGAAACATTTTAGCTAATCAATATTCAGACACACGAAAAAGCAGGTAAATAAGGTTTTCATGGTTTGTCTTAGTTTTTTCGTATAGACGAGAAATGAAGTAAAACCAAATAGAAAAGCATACATGGAACCAGTGTTGTCAGATATGGCAATTTCTCGTCAAACATGGCGATAAAAAATCGTTTTTAGCGATAAAATAACGGGAGGCGAGATTATTGGCGGTATTTAAAATACTTCGAAAACTTTTGGCTATTTTTTATTATTTTCTCTACGATAAAATTGCATTTAAAAATAGACAAAAAACCTGGCAGCGTTATTTTATATTATATATCGTCGTGCGGGAGTTTTTGGCATATAGCCAAAAGTGTATTTTGAGAAAAACGATCTTGAAGTTTTAAAATAATTTTTGTAAAAAACTCTACGATAGAATTCTGAAATTTTTACCCCATATATTTGTCTTGAAAAGATTATTCTCGCGAAATGTTTCCTTTTTTTCGACAGCAGTTATAACGGGATATTTTCTAAAGTTAATAAAAATCCTGTTTGCTGCATACGCCATTCTAAATAAATTTCGTTGCTCTACGAGTTACATACGACATTCGACATCGCTTGTAAGTAACTCAAATTGGTGATTGATGTATATTCTTTTATGTCGAAATCTTGATCATGAAGCACTTCATCTACAGAGTAACAAAAATTATAATTTTAATTAAATGATGTGTGTAATGTAAACATTTTATGTATATATTATGATTAGAAAAATCCAATTCAGTATCTGTCAAAGCTCTAGAAGCTACTTCAGCAGTTGGGTTTTTTCTTGGCCGTTTTGGTCTGCTTTCAAAAAAAAAAAAAAAAAAAAAATCTCATCTAAAAAATTGGTTTATTATGGGACATATTTATAGATAAGTGTGTTGTAAAGAATTCAAAAGTTATTATTTTAATTTACCATTTGTAATATTTCCAATAGTTTTTTTTAAACATGTTATTTTTTTTTTGTTAATTTAATTATAATTTTTTATAACTTTTAATTCAATATGTAAATTTACATCAAAAATTCATATGTCAATGTAAAACTATTGTTGCAATGGTTGTTACTAACGCCAGTTTTTAATTTTTAACTGTAAAACAAAGTAGTTAAGAAACAAAATGAGATAACTGAAAACGGATTACAGATTTGTAAAATTTGTGGTCGAAAACCTAAAATTGCATCATTAACTCAAAATGTGTTAAATGGCGAATAGAGCAGATAAACTCCCGCACGACGATATATGTTTATAGTTGACTAAAAATATATGAATATTAGTGAAGTAACTAAACACGCTTTGACTCCTATATTTTTACGAACTTTTTAACTGCCTTGTATATGCAAATATACATTAATTTTCAATGAAACTTTAAAAGGTGAAGGCGCTTAAAGAAAAAGACCGTGAGATAAAAAACTCTTATTAAAACTTATTAAAATTAAATGAAAAATTACATCGACAACAAAAAAGTAATAAGCAAGAAAATAGCGATTAATTAATAAAAAAATGAAAGAGGAAATACATCACAAAACTCGTTTTTTAATGTAGACAGCATTGATTTTGGCACAAAATTTAAAACTGTATTAAAATGACTTTTTAAAATTTATTTTACAAGTTGTTTTCTAGTAGAAATGCTTGATCGGCTTCTAGAAAACATGTCTATTTTAAAAATTTAAAAAATTAAATTTTCTGCAGTTCAAGAAGTTTTTAAAAGAAATGGAAGCTTTTTTATGCGCTCTGTATTTATGAAACATAGTTTTTATAACTAATATTACATATCTTTTATATTGGCGATATTCGGAAAACCATTAGTCGAGAAAGCTCGAAAAAATTGGCAACATTTCATGATACTGATATTCATTTTTATGTTGTCTACTTTACGGCGTACACAGCAAAGAGAAAGCTAACAGAAAGCTAATAAGTATAAACATATAAAATGCTATTAAAAAAATAAATAAATTAAACATTATGTAGAACGGCCACGAGAAAGGAGGTACAAAGTTAAAAAAAAAAACGCCAAGAGCATATATGTATGTAGATACGATGAATACATGATTTGTTTAACCAGACAGACCATAAAAATAATTTTACAAAAAACCTCAAGTTGCAAATATGCAGCAGAGTTTTCTTTGCCAAAATAAAGTAAAACTAATGCTTCAACACATGACTTGGGCTTTATCGTACAAAGTTCAAGGAATCTACATTTGAGAGTTTTTTTTTGCGGTAGGCTAAAATGGCGGTCAATGTTGGAAAAGTTTTAGCAAATTAATTTGTGGTTTTCAGAAACAGAGTTAATGTTATTAATTTATTGATTATATATAAAATTGTTTTAATTTAACTTATCAGCAGTTTTAAAAAATAATATTGCTTGCATGGCGTCATAGTTTTATTTAAATTTACATGTATTTCAATTCCAAATTTATGTACGTGGTAGTATTTGTGTTCGTAAACTTGTAGGCGGTTACATTTTTCTTTTTGAGTTTTTGCGAAGTTGTATAGAAGTTGTTGCTAAAAAAATAATAGGTTTGTTTCTTTTAACCCGATAATAGAGTGCGGCGAATCTTTTTATGTTATGTATTGCAAGACAAAGGACTATACGAGTGACTCAAAAATATAATAGTTAATATTGTTATTCTGTAGTATGTATCCAAGGGGTCAAGTAAAATGACTGAGTCTAATGGAAATGAATTTTCTCCCATTGTTATGAAAAAAAGAAACTCGCGATAAAAGTTTGGCACAACATTGTATCGAAGGACTTTAAAATCGTGTTGATGTGCAAAAAAATTCAGATTTTCTTTTGACATCTGTATCGATACATTCAACAGATATAAAGCAGAAACAGTATAGCGAAAATGTGGTGCAATCGTCAATCATCTAGCGTCACACATCATTGTGACTGTTTACTTAAGGACTTAAAAACTCCTGCATTCGAAATAATTTTTAAAAATTTATTTATTATCAAAGAAGGGAAAATTTTTATATTAAATTAAACCACGGGAATATTTAATAAAACGAATTAATTCTTAAAAAATATCGTGCTATTAAAATAAAATAATTGTTAGTTATTGTTTTTTTTTTTTTTTTTTTTTTGTTAAACCTTGATTTTTGTCTTTTGTCTTTACTTTGTTGTTTGGACAAAAATCTTTAGTTTATTTAAAATGTTAATGAGAAGTTTTCTGAAGCGCTGGCGTAATGACCATCAAAACATGCTTTCACCCTCAATAATTAATATCGGTGATTTAATAATTGATTCGAGATAAAGTAAATAGCACGATATAAAAAAAGAAAACTTTTTAAATTTACACGTTTAATGTATAATCATTTCAATTTCGAAAGCTTTTTAAAGGTCACTTGCAGTAATTGTTTATATGCGAAGCATTTTATTAGGCGCTTATTAAACTATTGAACACAAATATATTAATTGTATTAAGTATTTATGCACAACTCTAGTGTTTTTTAAAATAATTTTCAAAATATTGAAAATTGCCTGAATTTATTTTGCCTAAAATCTTTAAACAAGTTGCAAAGAGTAATGTTTTGAAAAATATGCCCCGTTCAATTGGTTTCTATAAATTTGCTTATAACATACAGTACTGTGCAAATCAAAAGCAAATAATTGAAAATAAAAAAACAACAACTTTTGGGTAATTTTTATATTTTTATATTTGGAGCTGTATTTCAAGGAAATATTTTTTATTTAACATTATTATGTTATTTTAGTATTTTTTCTACGTGAAGTTTTAAATCGATATAAATCCGAGGATTCGATATTACACTCTGGCTACTATTCCTACTTGCTCCAGACATATGTTTCCCACAAATTTATCAAATAGTTTGCAAAAAATTTTTGCGAAGCCAAAACCTTGAGGTTTGATTTCATTGCATCGATGTCATACATACTAAAATTATTTCTAAAATTATAAACCATATCACATACTTCTCCAGAATTATTTATGACATGTGTGAAACGGTAGCAAAGTAATCTTATTACTAGAATATTGACAGTTGTCAGGTGACTGAAAATTCTACTAGCCTGAGGGCTAGTAGAATTTTCGACAAAAGATTAGAAATTTTTAGCACAAAAAATTTTAGAACTTTTTTTATTTCACTCAGATTCAAAGAAGAATTTTAAAGAATATTTTTTTATTAAAGATTATTTTTAAACCTATATCAAAATTTATTATTTGGAATCTTTTTTGTATTATTTACTTTAATTGTGCTTGATTCCTTCAAATATTATTTTTTCATGATATTCTCATTAAATATTTATTATTAAAAAGTAAAATATGAAATGTATTACTGTGGGGAAAGTATACTCATATCGCTATTTTGCTACTGCTCATGTAGCTCGTCAGTGGATTCTACCCAAATTTTGTAAAGAAAATCTCAGAGTTTTACATAAAAAGCCAAATTGATTAAGTGGGAACTCCATTGAATAAGTAAAGAAAAAATACAATAAACTCAAAAATTTTTTATACAAAAACGCAGTAACCATAGAGTAACTGTTTTAGTTTTTTCTTCTATTTTTAAATTTCTAATGATTCTTTCTTTTTCCGTTATAGGGTCAAAACTGTTATAGTAATTTTTTATTCCTAGCTGCTGGCGAAAACCTGTAGTTATATTGATATTTTTTGCACAAAACTTTAAAACAAAATTACCGAAAGTAATGTATAGTAAAATATTTGCTTTAATTTTATATTGAGCAATACTGGAATATTGGAATAAAGGGACACATGTATATAAATGTTGTGGACATTATTATTTTTTTTCCATTATAAGATTAGAAATGCAGTTCAAACTTCTTGCTACTTAAAGACTGGAATTTTGGGATGATCATATCGTCAGATAACCGAAATGATAACTGAAGGATAAACTTATTACAAAACCTTTATCTATCTATATAAAAATATTAAAAAAAAATTCCAAGCCGATAGCCTATAGTTGTTAGTGCTTTAAAATTTTAGTTTATTATGATTTAAATTTTAATAAATTTTAATAAATAATAATAATAATATCCTAAAATTATAAAATCCTCTAATCCTCTGTATGAGAATTTACTGACAGCTGATGCGCTACCTTTGACATTAGCATTACGTTAGTGATTGCAAAATATATAACAACGCAATTATAACTTATCATCGAAGGAAATTTCAATTTGTTGATGCATGAACTCCATTGTCTCACCAAAGAGCTGCCGTTGTTTCATTTGTCACAATTTGTGACATAATATATTTAATTTAATTTAAATCATTTCTGTATTAAATCAAAAAAGCCCATTAAACATTCAGCAATTTATCTCAATTTTTTGAACATATTTATCTATATTTTATAAAATCACAGAAGGAAAATTGTTGCAATTTCATAGTTAAATGGCCATAAAATTTTTTATAAATTCATACAAACCCATTTACATTTATGCGCACTAAATGCCAACAACAAACTTTTAACTTTACCAATAAAAATAATAAAAAAAAACATGTGCGTCAGTATTGAGAACATATAACTATGTTTACTGAAAAAACACACAAGACTAGTTAGAATAGCAGCTGGTTTAGAAAACAGCAAAATATTTTTATAAAAAGAAAAACATGTGGAAACAAAAATGCACTTACTAGAAGTATAAAACAAAAATTATACATGTGTCTACTCAGTCAACATACAAAACAAAAAACGTGTTCAGTACGTTTTATGACATCTGAGCTAAGGATTTATTTATGATACTCCAACTGCTTGTGAACTATAACACTTTGTGTGTCACTAAGCAGAAATAACTAAAACAAGTAATAGTGCTATATTCGGCTATGCCGAATCTTATATACCCTTCATCATTTATTAAAATCTAGTTTAATGAGTTTACTCCCATTAAAAAAAATATTTGGAGAGACAAAAAATTAAAAATAAGAAAAAAAATTAATATATATATAATTTTACATAAAAATGTCACCGGCTCTTAGTGGGTTAGGCATTTTTAAAAAATTTTAGTATTTCCTTAAAGATCTCTTCAAAAGTTTTTAAATGATATCCATATTGATATCTTAAAAAACATGGCGCTCACTCGTACTTTTCTATGTAAAGTTCGGAGGCCCAACACTCAGAAAATATGGGCGAGCGCCAATTTTTCCTCGAGTTGTTTTTTATTTATTTTTTAATACTCTATCGCCCCATATATTTGTTTTTTTTTTTTTTTTTTTTGATTGGAGTTACTTCATTAAACTTGATTTATTCGAAATATGGAAAAATTAGAGGCAAGCATGGTGTTTTGCTGCCTCGAAGGATACGGATCGATCTTACTAACTGTAAATAGCAAGATTTTTGAAATTATATTTGATCGATTGGCCTATTTAAATTTTCTCGAGCTTATCTCGTGCCTCAGCAAAGTTGGTTTTATCCCCAACACAGATGGACAGCTGGAAATCCCTCAGTTGACTTCGCTTTGCATAAGAACTCAGAATATATACAATTTATGGGACTAAAAATGTATAATCAAGATATTACACACGGAATGATAAGCTTAGATCTACCCTTTTTCCACCTGTAGTGAAGGGTATAAAAAGGTGAAAAAATAATGTGCAAATTTTTGTCCTGCTTTTTTACTTACGAACAATAAACAAAACAAAAAATTCATTCAAATAATAGAAATCAGAGGTGTTTGCACGTCGTATTCATACATTGTCATTTCAACAAAGACTAACTCTGGAATATTACCAAATATTTATTGTATGAATGAGTTTTAAGGTTTTATTTACAGCAATAATATATTTAAGAGGCTGTGTATAAATATTAATGTATGTTTATAATATTATAGAAGTGTGAGTGCAGAAGTAAAATTTTTATGACAACGATAAATTTCTACTTCTCTTTTACATATTTATTTTTACTATTACACTCAACAATGTGAATAAACTGCGGGTTCAAAAAGTTTCTGAGCTTTAAAATTATATTTTTTTGCATAAAATGTGATGAGTAATTTTATGTGGTGCATATTTAGTTCGCACACGATACAGTTTTTAAAATTTTGATAATATAAATAGGTATCTTCGATTGTAAATTTTATAACGTCAAGGATTATTTTACTATTCTGTTGCACTTCGGCGGGACTCGAACAACTCAATGAATCATTTAGCCAACATGCCCATTTTAATTGAGCGGGCATATAGTCCGGAATACACTGTGGCTACTGGGAGACTCGAGTTTACACTCTTTTGTTTACCAACTAGGCACTCAGTCACGCTACTATACATAATTATTATGATGTAAGTTTCCTTACCACTTATTGCTCCGTTAGAGTTCAGACATTAACTATTCTATCTGCTGTTTTAATTTGAGGGTTTCTTTTAGCTGACTTACTGCGGCTACACCTCTTTGAATTACTTTGCTGTTCTACACAGGTTCCTTCACTATCTAAAAACGGCTTTACTATTTTATCTCTTCCGGCTACACAGAAATTTCTTATTACTTTAACTCTTAAAAAATCCATCAGGTATGAATTACCTGTTCAACTTTTAAACAACGGCTTCAATGATTTCCAAACACACTAATTCCAAAAATTTTTTAAAGGACAAAAATAAATTTTATTGTTACACTTACTTTGCAATTATATTACTGCGAAATGTTTCATATAAATATAATAAAAATTTGGCTTCAAAAAATATTTTTCAGTAAAATTCGTGAAGGTAATTTTTCTGAGCTTAATCCCGATTGCTGTGACTTTAAGCCAACCTGATTTTCACCCACAAAGTCTCTTTCTGTGCATCTTAGGGTACCTTAGTTTTATCATTAGCATCCTTCTTGATTTCCTGCTGATTATTGTCCCAATAGTTCATATATAGATTAAAGCATCCACCGCTTCGAAGGAAACCTCTTTAATGTTTTATGAGTTATATCTGCCTGTAAAAACCAGAGTTTCTAAGATATTTATCTCTCTCTCTCTCGAGGTTATTTTCTTGCATGTGTGATTCGATCAAAATTAGAATTTTAAGTTCTATATATGCAGGTTTATATTATAGTAAGTGCTCCTCGGGTATCCAGAGTTGATACGATAAAATAATTTACTAAGAGCCACCGGTCGCCACCGGGAGGATGAAGATGTCGAAGTTTCTAATGGTACTATAAATATATGTACTTTTTTTAATTATAAAACTAGAATTTGCCCTACTTGAATTCAGGAACTATTTTATCTACCCCTCAAATTCGAATATAAGCTTTAACTAAGCCCGTGGCTTGTTTTTCTAAGTAAAATAAAAAAATTTTCACATAAGAGGAATCGAGGTACTAGTTACTAATTTAGTTAATTTAACAGTGATGATAAAATGTGATTTTCATTTTCTTTTTATCAGCTATAAATGTTTTTATAAATTTTTTGGTTTTCTTGTAAAATATTTCTTTGACTATTTTTAACATTCATATCTATTGTTGTGCATACCTTGTATATCTTATTTTAAATAAGATTTAATTAAAAACACAAGAAAAATTTTTCGGTAGGAAATAGTTTTTGCAGGAACTTAATATTTTTTGAGGAAAAAATGTAACCACAACACACATTAAAATATCTGCTAATTTACTTTTTAAAATATATGGAGATGAAAACAAAGACAAAGTTTAAGATTTTTATAATACAGTATCTATAAATTATGATATCCAATGGAGTATTCAGATGTCAGCGATTCGGCTATTTGAAGAGTTAATTTTTTTTAGACTCTAAAATACAAGTCAGTCTGTAACTTTAATTTTATTGCTTCTTAAATTGTTCTCTCCTTCTTCCTAAATGGTTCTCTCCTTAACTTATAAATAAATAAATAAAATATATATATGTATATATTTTTTAATTTACAAAAAACCAGCAAAAGTTTGCCCAGTATTCTTAAATCCCTTTTTTAAAGTAACCTCGTAAAAGATACTTTATTTTTTTATTTATGTGAATTTTATATGAGGGCTTACGTCTGTGTACGTAAGTCATCTGACTCTACATTTAACATACATCTACATTCATGTCGAACAACCAAATGACAGCCACATTATTCAATTGTACACATTTTGAAGTGGATAAACTATACAACACTTGTGACATTTAATAAAAAATTAATATGAAAACTGTCTGTTGTTGGCTTTATTTTTTCTTTTGCTCTTTTTGCTGTTATTGAAAGAATTTTTTCGTTTTTACTTATTGTTTTGAAGGAAGACAAAGCAATAAAATAAAATAAAAATTAAAGATTTAAGTATATTCTAGTAAAACTGAGGTAGATCTGATTAAAGTATAATTTTTTATTTTTATTTTTTTGATACCAATTTTACCAAGTTTTTCACAAAATACCAAACTATATTTTTGTCTTAAACTTTAAATATTCTTAAGGTTTGTTCATCATAATATTGATCTAAAAGAAAATATTAATTATAAAAGTCAAAGCAAATATTTACTTAATTAACAACAGTTGCTACATGTAATTAATAGTATTACATTAGCATTGATTATATACATACATACACATGTATAATAAATTATTTTTCCTCTACTTATTAAAACAATTTGTTTTCTTTACTTTAAGTAAATAACTTTTATATATTTATGTAACGAATTCTGTAATGTTTTTTGTAATATACACAAAAATAACAGATTTAAGTCAATATGAAGCAGAAGAATTAAAGACGAAGAAAACAGAAATTATTACAAGAAAACTTTCATAATTACAGACAAAAATACAAACGAAAATAAATATTTTTATTTTTATCTTAAACTATATATATTAAACTAATATATTTCGTGTATGTTTCTTTGTGTAAATAAGAAGAATACTTATAGGCCTACATGTATTGATTTTTAATTAAAAGCCAAACAAATATTAAAAAGGAGTAATTTTTCAAGAAGATTTAATGCAGAGGGTCTTAAGATTTAACTTGTAGACTTGTGGAAAACAGAATACACAATAGGAAATTTAAAAAATACTAAACTCTTCTTGGAATTCAACTCTGCAGAACTTACTTCATGCTGTCTGCTCATTTCGAAATATGCCAGAAAAAAATCTTCCAAATATACTCTATCGGACTGCATGCTTAACTTAAAACTAAAAAATGAAGTGTTTTGCTGCAGGGGAAGCATATTCATATGGCCATTTCGCTACTCCTCATATAAAGAAAAGAAAAGAAAACCTCAGAGTCTTATATCAAAAGCCAAATTGATTAAGTGAGAACTCCATTGAATCAACAAAGAAAAAAGACAATAAAAACTCAAAAAATCCTTTTTGCAAAAACTCAGTAACCATTGAGTGACTTTTTTATTTTTTCTTTACATAGATATATAAATTTAGTTTAGTGAAATAACTCTACTAAAAAAGCAAGTATTTGGCTGACAAAATATAAAAACAACAGTTAAGTGCTGTATGTATATAATTGTAAATAAAAATGCTATCAGTTCTTATTGGGTTAAGCGTTTTTTAAAAAATTTTAATATTTCCTATACCAAATATAGGCCAATATTTTCACTTGTGTTTTTTTTTCTTCTAATTTTTTAATTTTTTATCGCCCTAAATCTTCATTTGTTTGATTGGAGTAACTTCATTGTTAGAAATGATATGAAAAAATTAGAGGTAAGCGTGGTGTTTTGCCCGATGCGTCGAAAGACATGGACCGATCATGCTGATTTCCAATAGGGCATCTTTCGACACTTTGTCTAATCATTTTGCGTATTTTCTCTAGCTGAATTAGTGCCTCGGCAAACTTGATTTCAACACTAACACGAACGGAAAGACATCGCTCATTCAATTTTGCTATGCATAAGGAGACAAAATATATATAATTTAAGGGGTCGAAAAAGAATAAAAAAGAATGTAGAAGTTGCAGATGGAATAACAAACTTAGTTATACCCTTTTTCCACTTTTTATGGTGAAGGGTATAAAAAAGGTGTTCTTTAGTGTAGTTTTTTCGGTGCAAATTAAAATTGAATATTGCTAAAACAAATAAAAAATTTTTCTTCACTGAATTTAGAGATTAAATTCATTTATTTTAGTTGTTTCCCTGCTGTATTCTTCTTTGTAAAGTGAGTGGATATATACTCAAATAAAAAGAAAGTGCTCCATGGCTTCTTTGATTATGTTTTTGGATCTGACTTAATTTAACCATTCGTTTTAAAATTTCGTGGTCTCTAACTGGGTAAAATAAATAATATTTACGAAGACATACGTTTTACCTTTAAATAAACAAAACACATTTATGTACATATTATATATGTAAATTATTTCTAAAGCACTTCTTAATGAATGATATCTCATTTTAAAGCTTATTTCTAACACTAATGACGAAAAATAATTAGAAATTGAACAATTAATATTTTTATTGATAAAAATTATATTTTATATAGAACTGGGTCGCTTAATAGTAATGCAGTTCTACACAATATATTGCATGTATTGAAATCCATTCTGGCAAAATCGCTATCATCATCATATATTGGCCCCTTTCAGATTAGTCAAGTTTACTTGCGCAAGTATAATTTTCACTTTTGTTTATTTTCTTTTGAACTTGTTTTTTGGTTCACATTCGGCAACTTTGTTGAGCAAGTTAAAATTTCTTATGCTCGAATTTTCTTAATTTGTTGACGTATTGTTTTTTTCTGAATTAATTTTAATTGTGAAAGTGATTTAGTTAAAGATATACTTGGATGCATCGGTGAAGCGGTTAATATAGATTCCGATGACAGTGATAAAGAGGATCTGCTAATGGGTTTATAAACCATAAATGTCAAAAACTAATAAATAATGCAAGACAAGAATGACAGTAGATGCAGAATGGCCAAGTATATGGAAGCCGCTACTCAAATCTCGGCAAATCTTTCCCCTTCAAACCGAACTTTCTTCTCACACCAACAAACACAAGACTTGCGCAAGTAAACTTGCCTAATCTGAAAGGGGCCATATTACGTGTTTTTTTCTGGAGTGCGTACGTTTAAAGATATTTTTGTTTGTATTAAGGATTCGTACGGGCAAAAAGTTAACGATGATCATGTCATTACTTCCAACATTGTATTCAAAGAAGTATTATAAAAGCATTTAAACATATGTATGTAAATATGTGTGATATATTATGATTTCTAATATTTTTATACTTTTAATAAAATGTATAAAACTTACTAAAATTGCTATTAACTATTTTTATTTTTTCTTACAAAAATGACCACTAACGCTGCAAAATATTCGCACGGGTCCCCATTTTACATACAACCTTGCTAGCAGCGTAAAAAAACAACCACATGCAATTTAAATATTTGTATTCCTATTGGTCACTTAAAACTTTTATTGTACATTTTCATTGTTTGAACAATTTTCTGATTAAATTAATTAAGATATATTTTGTTTGTTTGCACATTCAACAACGGTTACTTCATTTTAAACACACAAACACAGTTACATTAAATATATTTGCAACATAATATTGTTATACATATTCATTCAGATATATAAAAATATAAAAAGTATAAAAATTAATTCAAAAAACTAAAGGAAAAAATCGAAATACAATATGTCTATCTGCATCATATGGCTTTAACTTTTGTTTTCTACGTATAAATAAACGTTCACATAAATATGTTTGTGCTTGTATAGATGAGTTGAAAACAAATAACGACAATAATTATGAACATATGTACATATTTACCAAAAATAAATTTATATTTTGAATATTTTTGTTAAATCATGATCGAACAAATACGGATTTTTTCAATATGAAAAAAGTTTTAACCCAGCAAAAAATTAGACATTACCTTAAAAAGTCATATAATGACTTACTTTTGTGATTACCATATTTTGTTACTCGCTTACAAAACACATTACATTAGTTTCCAAAAAAGAAAGTAGTAATGGAACTAGTTCTTTTGTGTTAAAAGAGACTACCGTACTAATGGTTCTCATTAATTCCTACAATAATTAATGTAATCGATTCTCAGTAACCGCTTATAAAAGTCTCATGCCTTGTTAAAATAATTAAGTTGACAATCTAGTTGGAAAGTACTTCTGCCAAAAAATGCTTAATTCAACATTCAATTACCTTTTCAAAAATTTTTTGCTGGGAACAAGTACAATTTAAGTTTAGTTTTATCTTTTATTTTTGAACGATTACATTTAAAATACAAACACACATGTTACAAAACCATATTAATATAATGGAATGTTTTTCTACTGGAAAGGATTTTTAAAAATCCTACAGTTTTGTTAATTTATTTTAAGTAAAAGAATAATACAAAAACTTATAAATTAAAAAAAAAATATTATGAAATAAATAATATTATTGAATTTGATTTAAAAAATTCTTTAGAAGTGAAGAACCAATAACAAGTAAATAAGAAAAATCATAATAGAGTACCAGTGGTAATTTATGGGGTTAGTACCCACAGGGTAAAAATTTAACGATATTGTTTTCGCTGCAATCTTTATACTGCGTGTCTTAACGCGTATCTGTCTATCACAGCCCTTTATAACTGTAACTGTAACCTTAATAAGAAGACTCACAGAAGTTTGCCAAAAGTGTGGTTATATTTAAAAAAAA
The DNA here is from genome assembly GCA_916610165.2 of Gymnosoma rotundatum. Classification (NCBI taxonomy): domain Eukaryota; kingdom Metazoa; phylum Arthropoda; class Insecta; order Diptera; family Tachinidae; genus Gymnosoma; species Gymnosoma rotundatum. The sequence continues at coordinate 117,741,334 of OU744337.1, read as the reverse complement.
AATTATTTTTTAACGGTAATAGATTTGTAAAATTTATATACTGTCAGTAAAACTATTTGCGTTATAGCAGCAATAAAAAGATCTTCAAATTAAAGGGTTTTCCATTACTGGCGTGATTTTCATGTGCGGTTTTTAACGGTTATTAGAAGTTAATTTAAGTTTAATTATTGTCAGCCGCTATAAAAAAAGTTGAAAAAACACACCTAAAAATTAAGGAGTGTTCCGATTAAGAGTGGACCTTTCTTTTAAACTGGTATAGGTGGTAACCTTAAATTTTAAACAACCAATGAAAAAACTAAACGGCGAATTTATGCATATTTGTGTTAATTAAAAATAACATTGTTGCCAGTTAGTGATGGAAACTTGAATTTTGCGTTTTTATACCCTTTACCACAAAAAATGGAAATAGAGTATATATAAGTTTCTCATTCCATTTGTAATTTCCACAAAATCCATTTCCAACCCCATAAAGTATATAAATTCTGACTATTAATGCATAGCGAAGTGGATTGAGCGATGTCCGCCGTCCGTGTTTACGTGTTAGTGTTGAAATCAAATTTGCCGGCGCACGGGTCAACTAGAAAAAAAATAAATATGCCAATCGATTAGACATAGTACCGAAAGAGGTTCTATTGGAAATCATCATGATCGGTTCATAACCTGCGAGGCAGCCGGCAAAACACCACGCCAACCTTTAAGTTTTTTATATCACTTGGAACAATGAAGTGACTTGAATCAAAAAATAAATATATGGGGCGATAGAGGATAAAGAAATAAGAAAAAAAATCAAGTGAAAAAATACCGCTCGCCAACATTTTCCTAGTTACGGTACTCTGCAATGTTTAAATTTTTTAAAATATCAATATGGGAGTCATTTTATGGCTTTTAAGGAGATCTTTAAGGAAATACTGAAATTTTTAAAAAATACTTAACACATGGGATTTGTATGTAAAATTATATATGTGTTAATTGTGTATGTGATGTATTTAATTTCATTTTTTAATTCTCCGTCACCCCAATATTTCTTTTTTGATTGAACTTACTTCACTTAACTAGATTTACGTATATGGTGAAGGGTATATAAGATTCGGCATAGACAAATATAGTACTCTTACTTGTTTATTTTCATTTTGACGATAATGTACTAGAGGAGTAAATGAGTGAAAAGAGTTCTTTGTTCGTTTTCTTGTTTTGATTCTTATACGGAATTACACTGCAATTTTTCATGAATCCAGCAAGAAATTTTCGTTTCTTGGTGAAGCAGGAGGAGGAAGCCATATGGTATTGCTCGAGTTTTCAGGGGATGTTACTGTGTCTAATGTTAATTTTAAGATAACGCATAATGCTGTAACTTTCAAAAAAGTGAGAAAAAAACGCTTAAAATATTGCATAGTGTAAAAATGTTCCATTGCTTGCTGATATTTCGGAGAGCAATGCCGCATCAAGAGGACCATTTAGTTTTAAGCGGCAGTTTATCTCTGTGTGTAGTTATTTGATAAATACAGAGTGAAAACTATCAAACGATTATATCGATTTTTTCTAACTATTCATAACTATATTTTATAATAAAAGTTAAGAAGTTTAAAATGACATAAAAAACAAAAACTCCTGCTGTAATTTTTAGACATACAGTATTGTGCCCATAAAAACAAAAGTAAATTTTAACATTATTCTTGCTGTGATGAAGTCAACTTGCAAACAAAAAAGTAACCAATAAAAATTTATGCTGCAACAAAAAAATTATTGACCATAATTCTATCTATAAACTAATTTTATTGCCAACTACTTCATGAGAGATAGGATACCGAGAACATATAATAAAATAAATAAGAAGCTAATAAAAAGAAAAAATAAAAGAAAAATATAAAAAAAATTAAAATAAAAAATGCAAAAAAAAATATTAAAAGTTGTACATAAATTTTGTTCCTTAATATCTGATAGGACATCAAATTTTATTTATAATGTATTTCTAAAGAAAAAAATACTTCTATGGAGTACGCATAAAATAAATTGAGGCTATAATATTTGCATTGTCTAAAGAGTCATCAAGCAAGTAAACAAATCGCTCCTTTATTGCAACATAGTCATATAAAAAAAAAAACTTAAACTTGGCAAAATGCGATTTAAGTTTTCAAGACATAAGTCGTATGATAAATTTGCCGTAATTGAAATTGCCAATACTTCGGTTCAGCTTGGGATATAAAACTGATTTTTTTCCATCATGTACAGAAAGTCTAAAAGAGTAGTTTTGTTTAAGTAACTACAAATTTTTTAGTTTTTTGAGATATGACTATGTTGCAATAAAGGAGCGAAATGGTAGTTGGTTAATTCTTATTTTTTTTTTTTTAATTTTTTCAGTATTTTAACAAATCGTTTGTTATATGTTAAGGAGAACTTTAAACAACCGTTAAAAGTTTTAATTTTTATAGCGGAACTCAACAATTTTTAAATACGTTTTAGTGAGCACGGTAATGATTATTGTAAATAACATTCGCATGAGTTAAGTTTGAAAAATATAAAAAATAATTTCTAGATTAAAGTCAAAATTTACTCGAACTTAGAACAAGATTCCTATACAAAAATCCATATCTAATTCGATATGAATTCTTTTTTATGTTCCTAAATTTATCTAAAAATTTCTTTTAAAAACTTGCCAAGTTAGGAGCTCAAAATTTTTACCAGTTATTTTTAACAAGAAATACGAAATACGATAATTTAAGGTTTGTTTCCCAAATTATTAGAATTATGTAAAGAAGACACATGCTTTATATGTAAAAAGTAAGAGCGCTTTATCTAACATACCCTTCACCATGTATGTATAATCACCTGTACAAATAAATCGGCATAAGAAATTCTTTTCTACCAATTTGTTTTTCTGTTCAAAAAAGCGTCGAAAATTTCAAGTTTTGCTTAGGGCTGCTGACCCAGCTAGCACAATCGTGGTACGTAAGTATTAAGATGTGAATAAGAAGTAAAGACAAGCACCTGCAGCAATAAAAACAAAAAAAAAAACATATTTAAAACTCAGAGACAGACGTGGTGTTCTGTCGGCTACCTTAAAGAAGCGATCTGTCTGATTTTCAGTAGCAATATCAAAGTTTGATCGATGGCGTATTTTATTTTTTTAGCTCATCTAGTGCCTTCGCAAAGTTGATTTTAACACAAACAGGGACGGATAGACGGGTAGACGGACAGATGTGTACCTTTCAATCGAATTCGCTATGCATAAGAACTCAGAATATATACTTTGAGGAAGGGAAATGTTGATAATAGGAACTACAAACAGTATGGCAATTTCAGATACACCTTTTGCTACCTGTTGGGAAAAAATTTTACTAAATACAGAAAAAATTAAAGGCAGTAACAGTAAATTTTTTTAAAAATTTATTTACAGTCTTACCAAAAATACTGTCCGTTTGTAAGTCTACGAGCACACATTTTTTTACCATCTACAACAAAAAGTGGTAAAAGGTTGCATCTAACTTTTTCATGCCATTTGTAATTCTACAATATACATTTCCGACTCCACAAAGTATATACATATATTTCGAGTTCTCATGCAAATCAAAGTCAATTGAGCGAAATGCGTCTATCCGTCTGTGTTTGGGTTGAAATCAACTTTGCCAAGGCACAAGATGAGCTAGAGAAAATTTAAGTAGGCCAACCGATGAGAAATAGTTTTGAAAATTTTGCAATTGAAAATTAGCAAGATCGGATCATGTGGTAGAGGGTAAAACACTACGCCTGTCTGTAATTTTTTATAACATTTTGCACAAATCTACTTTAGTAAAGTAACTTTAATCGAAAAAAAATATATGGGTCGTCTGAGCTATAAGCCTCTGGCGCACCATTGTACACCATATTTTTAAAATACCAATATGCTTATCATTTTAAAGCTTTTGAAGAGATGTTTCAGGAAGTACTAACATTTAAAAAATATGCTTAATCTATTAAGAGCCAATGTCATTCTTATATAAAATTTGTATAGTACTCTATTTTTTCTTATTTTGTTATTCTCTGTTACGAGGGCTGCTATTTATATTTCTGGCCTGGCAACATTGAGTGCTGCCAAGTGCAATCTGGCATTTCCATTGGAAAGTTTGTAATTTTTAAGCATACTCGTACTCAAAACGTTTTGACGTACGACCATTATTTGTGTTGTTTACAGTGACTTGAAAAAATTAATATAGAAAAAAATGGAATTAACTCGTGAACATTTTCGTGCCATCATCTTTCACAACTTTCGAAGTGGATTATCACGACAAGAGTACATTGATGAACTTAAATCTTTGTATGGCGATGAAGCACCATCCTATAGCACTGTGAAAAATTGGTATAATGAATTTAATCGTAGCCGAAGCTCGCTCAAAGATGAATTCCGTGAAGGTCGTCCAAAAACGGCTGTTGTGCCAGAGAAGATTGATGCCGTGCGTGAACTCATAATGCAAGATCGACATGTGACATACCGAGAGATGGATACATCCTTGGACATTTCTTCCACCAGCATACATTCGATACTGCATGAACACCTGGCCGTAAAAAAGGTTTGTTCTCGTTGGATCCCGCACAATTTGAAAGTCGCTCAAAAAAAGGCTCGTGTCGATTTGTGCAAAGGAATGTTGCAAAAATACGATTGCGGTGCTTCAAAAGACGTTTATAAGATCGTCGCAGGTGACGAATCATGGAAACAACAATCGACCGTGTGGGTCTTCAAAGACGAGCAAAATCCAACGAAAGTTGTTCGTGGAAGAAGCACTTCGAAGCAAATGGTCGCCTGTTTCTTCGGCAAAACTGGTCATGTGGCGACTGTTCCGCTTGAGCAACGTAGGACAGTCACTTCTGAGTGGTACGCTACAATTTGTTTGCCTGAAGTCATCGGAGAAATTCGAAAAACCAACAAGAGAAGACGAATCATTGTTCACCATGACAATGCGAGCTCTCACACATCGGCTCAAACCAGAGCGTTTTTGACCTGCCAAAACGTTGAATTAATGGGTCATCCGCCGTACAGCTCTGACTTGGCACCTAATGACTTCTTTTTGTTTCCGCACATCAAGAAAAAAATGCGTGGTCAACGATTTTCGTCGCCAGAAGAAGCTGTTGAAGTGTTCAAAAACCATGTTTTAGAGGTGTCTCAATCGGAGTGAAAAAAGTGCTTCGACAACTGGTTTGAGCGCATTCAAAAGTGTATAGATCATGCTGGAGAATACTTTAAAAAACAATAAAACCATTTTCGATTATAAATATTCGCATTTTCACTATTAGGCCAGAAATATATAGAGCAGCCCTCGTACCCCAATATTTGTCTTTTTGATTGGATATATTTCACTAAACTAGATTTTCATATATGGTGAAGGGTATATAAGATTCGGCATAGTAAGACTTTACTGGTAATACAATTTGATTTTCAGTATCAGTTAAAATAAAAAAGGTGTTTTGGAGTGACTTTGTTTATTTAACTTGGAAATAATAGTGCGTGTTATAACTGACATATACTTTACATTCATAAACGGCAAATATTTTTTACTGCTACAATTAATGAAATTTCAGTATATTTTACTGATTTCAGATTTTTTTTAAGTTTACTATTTACAGTTATCAGTAAAAACTTACTGGCAATGAAGAGTAAATTGCAGTATCAGTATAATTTTCGTCTTACTGCACAACGAATTAAGCATCAGCCGTATAAGTTATAATGAGTTTGCTTTTTGATCAAACCATATTAATCATACGCTCACATTAATCGTACTTATATTACCTTTAATTCGTATCAAATTTAATTTGTTTTCAACAAGATTTTAAGTACACAGAGTTTCTCACAAAATTACGTTATAAATTCCTTTACAAAATACTCAAAACTAAAGAGAACATAAACAATAGGCGGTACAAAACAATAGTCCCATAAACAAAATACCTATACCCCTAATCAAAACAATAAAGCCAATGAGTTGTCATAAGCATTCATAAATATATTTGTATGTGCATAGAAATAATTATAAAGCTCTTAAAATACCTAAAACAATGTAAATCTTCAATACAATACACAATACACTATTTTGTATAAAAGAAAATCGATTGTAATGAAAAGGCCGACTAAAAACAAAACAATTTAAATACCATATAATTTCAACATTTAGAATACAAAACAATTTACCTAAATCCCTACTGAACCTATACTTAAAATTAATTGTTTGATAATGTTTATAACATTTTTAACAACAACCAAAACGTTAAACATGCACATAAATTTGTACTTAAAATTTATAAAAATTTATGTGTTTGTGCATGACACGAAATACTCATACATACAACCAATTGATTTTAATGTGTTTTTTATTAACTTGCTAAAATTTCTTTAGGTTGAAATGTATAAGAATAAGACTAAAAGAGCTAAAAATAACTACGTTGGTAGTAAAAATGTGCAAACTCATTATTTGCGTGCTGACAACACATTTGTTCTCATGTACATTTTTTAAAGCGAATTGTAATAAAAGAATCGACTAATTGCAAAGTTAAGAGGGGATACTTAAAGTTACTGATTACTTAACCAGTTCATTTTTTAAAAATTTATTTAATTTTTTTTCAACTTAAATTTCTTAATTTTTTTGTAGTGACGCAAAAATGAATATGAGATATTAAAAATTGATATAGGTGCAAGGCAGTTTTTTTTCTCTAAAATAAATAATTAATTTTAGTTAACATTCAAAGCTAGATTTGGAATAAAAAAGCGATATAGGGAAAGATACGAGCATATTAGTAAAACAAGGATATATTTAGTTTTCAATGTTTATTAATCGTTGAAACATCTCTGTTTTATCGGCACGATTTTTTTTTTAATTTTTCTTAAAATGTTGCACTTTATTTTTAACTTTAGTCAGGCAAAGCCAAACATTAGGTCAAAATGTATGTTAATAGTTAATAAGAAGAATTTTTTCTTATATTAATTATAATAATTAATTAAAATTAACTAGATGACGATACATTTAGCGCTATATATTATAAAAACGTTTTATCTGCGCAAAGTTAAATATGCTAAAATTATATGACTTTTATCTTCAGAGTTGGAATTTAAATGTTAAATTAAAACTTCAAAATACACCACCAGCTTCTAATTACATTAAATGCAAATTTATTATACTGTTTATGCTAAAATAAAAATTTTTAAAAATAAATAATAGTTTAGTGATGTAACTTCAATAAAAAAACAATTATTTGGCTAACAGACAATTAAAAAAATAAGAAATTAAATTAAGTAATATATATATAATTTTACATAAAAATAGCACTGCTCTGAATGAGTGAAGCATTTTAAAAAAATGTTAGTATTTTCTTAAGGATTTTTAAAAAAAAAAGTTTGTAAATAATATCCATATTGTTATCTTAAAAAATAATCATACTATTCTATGAAAGAATCAGAGGCACATAACTAGGAAAAAATGGGCGACCGCCCAATATTTTTTAATTTGTAATTCTCTATACCTCCATATATATGTTTCTTTTTTTTATTGGAGTTACTTTACTAAACTAAATTTGTTTTAAATAAGAGACAGGCGTGGTGTTTTGCCCGCTGCTGATCTTGCTGATATTCAATAGCAAAATTTTTTAAACTATATCTTATCAAAAAGACAGACAGGCGGAAATCGCCCAATCGACTTTGCTTTACATAAAAATGCAGAAAATATATATCTTGTGATCGGAAATTACACACCGAATAACAAAGTTAGATATACCCTTTTTCCACCAGTGGTGAAAGATATAAAAACCAGATCGCACGCCTTTAAATAAAGGAAAGTTTTTTAAAATTAGTAAAAAAAAAAAAATTACAATGATTGCCCACTTAAAAATTTTCGATAATAGAAGCAATTTTTTGAAGCTATATTCTATTCTAGAATACGAATAGATGGACAATTCTTATACTCAATAGTATAGTAAGAAATTAATAATTTTTTCTATGAGTAAATAAAGCATGTTCTTTAAGTTTTAGTTTCGAAACTGTTTTACAGTTGTATTAAAATTTCGCAATGGTTTTCAGGTGAATTTTAAGAAGCCAAAATTCGTGGCTCTGTTTGTAAATTAGCTTACGAGTATGTTGTTAAGAAGTATCGATTTATATATGAATTTATGGAAAAGCGAAGAATTTTATAAAGTAGGTAGATTTAAAATAAGTTTGTCCAATATTATGAATTTTACGCTGTGGCTAAGAGATCAGAAAGTATAAAAATTATACTGTTAGACATCAACTTTATCCACCATGACAAACATATTATGTGGGCCTGGGGTTATGTTGAACTTAGATTTTCTGCTCTCAAATGAATAAGTTTCAATAATTTTTGCTATATATTTTACTGATTTAATATATAATACTTAAAAATTAATATGAATGACTCTTTCTGTAATGTACGCGATCAATTCGTTTCAATAATTTAAGTTATTTTTGTAAAAATCATTCAAATGCATTTATCGCTTGTAATACAGAAACTGCACATAATACTTCAACGGGGAAAAATGGGTTGAGACTTTATAAGCAATAGGGAAAAGCATACCGGATCTTTTAGAAAGTTGTATCGAAAAAATGGAAAAATTGGTGGTTTAAATTTTTTTTTGTGCAAATCGCTACTTATGCAGCAGAGAAAGAATAAAGGGGGCCTAGAATATCTTTATAACAGTATTAAACATAGAACGTATTACTAGTCTATTTAAGTATTTAAGATTAAAAAAAAAACAAATAAGAGTGCTATATTTGTCTGGGCCGAATCCTATATACCCTGCACCATCTATATAAATTTAGTTTAGTGAAGTAACTCCAATCGAAAAAGCAAATATTGGAATGACAGATGTTTAAAAAAATCTTACTGCGTATATATAATTCTACACAAAAATGAATTTTTTTAAAATTTTAGTATTTCCTTACGGATCTCTTCAAAAGCTTTAAAATGATACCCATATTGATATTTCAAAAATTTGAAAATTTTAGAACCCCTTTACTCGGAAAATATGAGCGAGCGGCAATTTCTTAATTTTTAATTCTGTTTTGTCCCACTTATATATTTTTTTTTGATTGGAGTTACTTTGTTGTTACAAATAACATGAACAAATTATAAGTAAGCGTGTTGTTTTGCCTGCTGCATCGAAGGACATGGACCGATCTTGCTGATTTCCAATAGCACCTCTTTCACACTATATCTGATAGATTGACATATTTATTATTTTAGTGAAATATTTGTTTATTTATTTATTTTTTTTTGGTGAAATCGCGGACTTACATCGCTAAATCCAATTCATTATGCATAAGAAGTCAGTATATACTTAATGGAGTCGGAAATGGTGTCCAATGTTTTTAGTGAATTGTAATAAGGGATAACTTTCTATAATTATTTTCTTCTTATTCAATTCCTATTCTAAATTATAAGGACTAAGATATTATCACAAAAGCTAAATCATGTTGGGGAAATCCTTCAAATATATTCTTTAAAACTTATAGATGTGTATAATAAAATTCTTTTATTTTGTTTAAAACACGTATTCAAAAATTTTTTAATTGAAACACAATTTGTAAGGCATTTGATTTAATCCTTAAGGGAATCTATGAGTTTTATCTGCTGATAACAGGCATAACAAATGAATTATATTTGTTTTGCTGCAACTACTAAATTTTTCCTTACATTAGATTTCAAACATCACCAATGTTAGTAAAATAGTCTTTAATCCTATTGTGTTTAATTTAAAAATTATGTCAAATAAAATATTTTTTTTTAAAGTCATATAAATTAGATGATCGCCTGATTGAATTGTCGCAAAATTATTTTTATCACCTATGTTTTTCCCTAATCGGTTATAAGATTCCATTTTTATTATTTATCACTTTATCTAGAAACCTAGTTCCGATAAACTACCTTTAGGTTAACCATAGATTTCTCACATTAAACACAGAAGCTAAACTGAACTAATAACTTGCGTAAAAGTCGTAGATGGTGTACAAAAACAGGACAATTGCTTCTATTTATAATCATATTTATGCAATAATATAATCATTATGCAGTTAAAACCAGTCTAACAGTTTAATGTTAACGATAAAATTTAAGTATTTTTGCCGTAAGAAGATGTAGATAAAGTGTTTAATTAAGACGTAGTAAGCAGTCTTAAAAATAAAGCCATAACCTTGATTGATAAGATGTTCTTTCCTTGCATGAAGTGAGGTAACTATATGACTTCCTTAAGCCAAAAATATTTTTGAGGGTCCTAAAACATATTGACATTTATGTACTCTCTTAAATATATTTAATTTTTATATATTTTTTTTTTTTATTGAAATAACAAAATCCAAACAATTTCTTGATTATTTTTAATTCCCTTTTGCCTACAAATTTACAATTATAGAATTTTAATTTAATTCCTCTTGCCTGAGTAATTTTACAGAATAAAATATTTTTTTTTTTTTTGCTATTAAATAATGTTAAATTTTTTCAGTCATCTTCTTTTCTTCTACTGCCTTAATTAATGCTCGTAATTAATTTTCATTATTTATTTTTTCATATGTGGCATGGCACCCTTGTTTCTATGTTGTATTGATTTTTTTTTTGCTTCCCTTCAACAATTAAAATCCATTCGTCATGCAATTTGTTGTAATTTGTTCAAATTAAACTCACGGAAATTGCAATTTCATAATATTTGTTAACCTAAAATACATGTTTGTATGAGTACTAACCATTCGAAGTGTGAGCCAGTGGAAGTCGTGTCATGAAATTATTTTCATGTATTGGTTAGATTGTATAAGAACGAATATTTTTTCCATTAAAATATTTGCTAATAAAGTAATGATGTTAATCATTTTGACATTTATAAATTACGATAATAGAATATTCTTATATTAATTGCATTTAATAATTTATATAATTCGAATTTAAGGAACATCAATCCTGTAGCTGTAACCCTTCTTTTTAGTCATGTTGTCGTTGTTGTATTGTTAAAATACAGTTACGACTGAAAAAAGTTTTTTAATTTTGTTGATGTTTTGAATGTTAATTTCTTGTTCAACAAAACTAGTTTGGGACATTAGAAACCTGAATTTTTCAGAGGATATATTTGTTGATTCTACTGATTAGCTAATGAGAAGCAGAAATATGGCCTTATGGACATACTTTCCCCGCACTAATACGTTTTATAGTTAAAAGCTTTAACAATAAATATTTTATGCGAACATGGAATATTTTCTGGTTTTATTTTTTTAAAGGAATTAAAATTTTTCTGTATCTATTTCCCATATTTCATGCATGAGAATTGTGAACCTCATCTTTCTGTTCACGAGTTGCTGTGAAATGTTCCGCTCACGTGATTTCAACAAAGAACAAATTTTTTTAATTTAATTTGAAAATGCCAATTTTTTACATACACATTGAATACTAAACATATCCCTTTTTAGATTTGTTGATAACGACATAAATTTTTACTTTTTACGTTTGAAATGCAATTTTAAAGTTAACTGTCTGCAAAAACATGCAGGTTATGAAATTTTGTTGTTAAGTTTTTTTTTTATTTTATATTATAATTTTTATTTCTAAAATGACAAGATTGTGAACATTTATTTCAGTCCAAAAACATTAATGTTAGTAAGACATGCGCAGGGACAAATTAGTAAAGTAAAATAAAATTGAGAAAATTTTATGGATTGAATTGAAAACAAGGGTAATTAAAACCCTGGAAATACTTGATATTATTTTTAAAATTAAATACAACTATTATGAATATGGGCTTAGAATAGTACATCACTGTATAAAGGACAAAAAATTTATAACGTCGTATGTTTTGTACAATAATTAAAGAAGAAAAACCATTAACGCATTATTTAAATATCGCTATTACCATTACCTCTGCCTGTATGCGCTTATATGGCAAATTTTTCAGTTCCATACAATTTTAGAGGACGCAATTGAAAAAGTTTACACATAATCGACGAAACGATGGGTGAAATTGTAATTAATTTGATTTTTTAATTACTTGACAATTGTAGGTCTAAATACTTTAATGATAAAATCTTTAATTTTATTTCTTTATTCTAATAACAATTAAATTTTTATTGATTATGTTACGATATTGGATTCAAAAGTTTTTTACAGCTCAGTTTTAAAAAAAAGTGCTTCACGTTACTATAATTTATACGTTTAAATAAATAACATATCGAACGTTTTAGTTTTGAAGAATTATTTTGAGCAGTTCACGTAAGCAAGCGTGCCAGATCATACTATAAAAGAAGGATTAGGTGATTTTACTAGCCTATTAATAGTAATAGCATTTGCGCATTTACATAGAAACACAAATATTTTTTTTCTCTTCAACCTAATTCATAACGTTTACGAAACAAAAGCAACAATCCTTAAAAATTTTAAATTAAATGGATAAAAAATTTATCAAAAATATTATTTTAAATGTATTTTTTGTAAAAAAAGAAAATTTCGCCGATAATTTGTATATATGTATGTACTAGATGAACCCGGTGTGCTTCGCTACCCCCCTCGTTATTAAATAAAATTAAAAGTATTTATATATTTACTTAAAAAAATGCCCAAGAGGCCACGCCCCTTTGTCCACTCCCAACTTTATATAGTCAAGAATATCCTATTGCGAAAATTTAATGACGATTGGTCCAGTAATTAAGACTATATTACGATTTTTAATTTTTCTAAAAAGGGGCGGGGTCCCACCCACTTTTCTCCTGGTACATATTCCTAATTATGCCAATACCATATGTACCAAATATCGCCGACGTAGGTCAAAAAATGGCCAAAATATGGCGATTTAAATTTTTTGATTTATATGGGCGGTGCCACGCCCCTTTGTCCAATTAAAACTTCATATAGCCTATTATTCCTTCCAGAGTCACAGTAACATGATGTGAAAATTTCAGGAAGATCGGTCCAAATATTTGGCCTCCTATAAAGCACAAATAAACAGACAGACAGACATTCATTTTTATATATATAGATAGATATATAAATTTGTAGCAAAATCTCTTTTTTCTAATTTTTAATACAAAAGGAAAAACCCGCATATATTTATTTTAAGTTCAAAATTTGTTCACATACCTGGAAACAACTACAGAATACAAAGTCGATCCGCATCGCTACAAACTTTAAATGAAATCCCTCAGCAATTTTCCAATATTTTATTTTACATTATACAGTAATTTTTGGCTCTCTGTGGAAACCACTTCCTTAAACTTTAAGTATAAATATAATTTGAATTTAATTTTAAATATAAATAAAACCTAATTGAGTAAAAACTTGTGTAGCTGTCTCAACTATTGATTCAAAAAAAAAAAAATATTCGAAAAAATTAGAAAATTTCTTACCATTTAACAAATTTTTAATCCAACAATTTCTTACAAATATTTTCCCTCCAAACGAACTGAATTTATTTAACATTTCAATGATTTACATTTTCAAAGTTCTTTTTTTTCAATATTTTTCTTTACAATTTTATCAAACAACTGTAGCACAACCAGCAGCAGCAGCATGTTGAAATAATTTATGATTTTTTAATGATTTCTTAAGGATATAAAATACAATTTTTGTTATTTCATTTTACAATACTTTTCGCTTGCTATTCAAAAGTTCCTAATGTCTTATTTACATTTGAAAGGAATTTGAAATGAGTTGTACGAAATACAAAAATTGGGTCATTTCTGTTAAAGAAACATTAAAAAAAAAAAGAATTCATCCGGATCTTTTGAGGTTTGTAATAGAAAAAAAGTGAAAGAAAATTTTCCAACTAATTTTAACGGTTTACCATGATGGCCAATGGTGGAGAGAAAAAAAATCAAATAAAGGAAAAGATCTAAAAAAATATATTTAAAAAAAATCAAATTATTTCAATGAATATTTTATGAAATTACCAAAAATGAAAAAAAAAATCTGGTGAGGTTAAAGAACTTTTATAAAAATGCAGTTTGCATTTCATTAAATAAAGTGGCCAAAATGATGCTGGCTGTGGTTTAATATATAATGGAGGGAAAAAAGAAGAGCACACTAAAAAAATATTATATTTATATTATACAATCAAACAAAAGGAAATTCCCTAGAAAGCAATCCAAAAAATAAAATGAGAGAAAATAAAAACTTCATAGTTTTATAAAATAAAATTAAATATACGTAAAACTGTTTGTATTCTTTTTTTTTAGAAGTAATGCAGCAGCCATTGTGTTATAATAATAGTGGCATTATTTTTATCTATTAAATTTTATCACCATTACAGCATTTTTGACTGCAGTTGGCATTAATCCTGTATAATGTTCGTACAAAAAGTTAGATTTTAATATATGCAAAAGGTATCATGTTTTATTATCAGTAGCTAAACAATACAAAAAGTTTTACTATATTTTTAGTTCTTTTGTTTGGCTTAAAATTAAAAAAAAGTCGGTTTTGTGGCATTTATGATTATTTAATATATTACTCTTAAAAAAAATTTATATTTTTATATTTTTTCATCCAAATTGCGACGGTAAAAAAATTCATTAATCAGAGATCCAAAAGAGGTCACTTCTTATTAAGAATTATGTTGCAACGAGTATTTTGTAATAACTCATACTTTCATACGAAATCTTGCATAAAGTTGACATAAAATTTCCAACGTAAAAATAACAGATAAGAGTGCTACATTTTTCTATACCCTTCAAAATTATTGTAAATCTATTGAACTTGAGGGTTACACGATCAAGTTTTTCCTTTCAAGTTTTAAGACATTCACACTTTTTTATCAATAAACTCATACTTTTAAAAATTTAAACGAACTTGCTTTCAGTTTTTTCTTTCCAGATTAGTGTTTTATTTTACGTTCAAGAAAACAGGTGATTACAGTTTTTATGAACTATTCTTCGTTTTTGGTTTTACAAATATTTTGCAGCCATAAGTTTTTGCTATCGAGTCACAGCTGTCAATTTCAATGAATTTTGACAAGCAGTATGTGTGAAAAACTTGAAAAGAAAACTTGATGATCTTGTGGCTGCAGGGTTAGTAAAATAGCTTTAAAAAAATAATAATAATAAGTACTATAACTCGGCTTTTAATGGGTTAAGCATTTGTAGAAAATTTTCAATTAAGCCCATATTAATATTTTTAAAAATATGATGTAAAATTGTGCTTTTCTATGAAAAGTTCGGAAAATATGGGCGAGCTCCAATTTTTCCACATAATTTTTTTTTTTTTAATATTTTTTAATTCTCTATCATACCAGTATATTTATTTTTTGGTTGAAGTCACTTCGTTGTTCAAAATGATATTGCAAAAATAGAGGCAGGCGTAATGTTTTGCCTGCTGCCTCGAAGGACATGGACTGATCTTGCTGATTTTAAATAGCAAAATTTTTTAAACTATATCCTTCAATTTTCTTCTTCTGAATGGTCTTTTTAATGATCAGTATATTCTGGCAAATTATAGGTTGACGCTTCAAGTACCCCAACAAATTATCTCGTTGTACTTTTAAAATTAGTCATTAATTCCGTCTGGAATGAGTCCTCTTTTTGGCTTAACGCTTTTGTTTACAAACAAGATTGATGCAGATAAATTGAAACCAAAATTTATATAGTCTGCTGTCTACAATACATGCACCCTTTGGCATGTAAACTGTAAATGCTGGTATCATCATTAGGCCTTATTTCTTTACAAATGAAGCTGAACCTAGAACGTTTCAACCATCTATCGAAAATAAGCCTGGAGATAAGTGGATTTCGAAAATTGGACCAGTCAGTTATTCCTCCAGGTCGCGTAATTTGTCTCGGGGCATGTATAGCCAATGGTTAATGCTGTGATGACCATATGCCACAAATAATTTTTAAAAGCTAATTTCGCGTATTGATTTTTCGAATAAAATTTTTCTTGAATTTAGTTTTTTGTGTTATTTTTCATAATTTTAAGTTTTATTGGAATAAAAACACCCTATCCAAAAAAGGTGTTGGCAGATGTTGCTGTTTAACAGCTAAAAAAAAATCCTCCAGCCAAATAATGAAAAGATTTCCGCATATGTCGACTCATCCATTGTTTAAAATTTTACTGCATAAACATTTGCTTTCTTTATCTAGAATATTTCATTCATGTATAAGTAGATCTATGTTCAAGTACAGATATTTATTTGTATTATTTTATTCATATTAAATGAGTTTCTGCTTAAATTTCAGTTTTATACATAAAATATTTTTTTTGGGTTTAAATATTTGTGTTTGCACTACAATTCGAGCACATTTATAGCATTTTTTATGTCAGTGAAAAAA
This sequence comes from Gymnosoma rotundatum, assembly GCA_916610165.2. Classification (NCBI taxonomy): domain Eukaryota; kingdom Metazoa; phylum Arthropoda; class Insecta; order Diptera; family Tachinidae; genus Gymnosoma; species Gymnosoma rotundatum. The sequence goes on along the minus strand of OU744337.1, from coordinate 117,725,076 downwards.
GACATGAGTAATTTTTAATGAGCAAAAATAGTCAACTAAAGAATGTTTACTTTTTTCTAGTTGCTTTGCCAACTTTTATTCTAATTTTGTTTTCATGTATCCAACGCTTATTTATGTATATAAAATAGCATATCACATTTTTTAAGTTTTTGTGTGTTGTTACACATTCATAAAGAATTTTTTTAAACCAGTTTCTAGGGAAATCTGTAAATTATAAACCATAAGTTTTTTTAAAATTATAAATTAATTTGGATTTATTTAATAGTAGTTAAATTTTTAAGGATTGAAAACTAATGGCAGAATACTTAGCAGTTTGGTTATTATTTCCATCCTGTGAATTTCATATTCAACCAACAGTAATCTGCAAGCATTGATTTATTCCAACAGCCGTCATATCTTTGTTCCATTGCTGATATATCCTGACGGAATTTCTCACCGTATTTATCACTGACCGCACCACAACTAGTAGGGAAAAAGTATAGATAAAGAGGAGAAAATGAGTTTTGAGAGACATGTTGCATCCAAATTCATGATATTTTTATAGAGGGCATTCTCTTCTTTCTTGCTCCCCATGAAACCTTTAATAACTTCCTTGAACAGTTTCCTTTTCTTTCCCCTCCAAAACTCTGTCACACGTAGGATCCTTAACTAGCTCCTGAACTTGTAGCCCAACAAGCACAGTTTAAAATTTTTTCTCAAATATTTTAAGGCCTCTTTTTGTTTGTTCATGTATTTGACAAAGTTTTTCATTAAACATAGTTTTAAATGTAGCGGTGGAAGAAATATATCTTTAGATTCAACAGGGCAACAACATTTTTTTCACTAGGACCAAGATTTCTTGCAGCCAGGAATATAAAGAACACAATTACCATTGTGAAGAAATATGGCTTTCAAAGTAACCTTTGACAAATCTATGAATAGCCTGCATTCACTAGGATCATGGTTCAACTCATCCATTTGATCACGCCATTAACGTTGCAGCATGCTACAAGCTTGCTTTTGTTTTCAAAAAAAAAAAAAAAAAAAGGAAGGAGATCCTTCCGAAGTTGGCTACACTGTAAAAATCTGACATCATGCTGGAGAAGATTCCACTGCTGTATTTTTGAGCCTAAAAGTTATGACTTATCTTTTGACAAATTAAAATCTCCAATGAGATGACCTTTAATTCCCCTTAACAAAGTTTGTGCGCTTTATTATCTGTTTTCTTAAAATCAGCGTCGTGAGATTTGCTCTGCTCGCCTAAAAATTATTTTCCACTTCAAGTTTACAACTGTGGGGTGGGGTAAGTATTCTAAACCATATAAATGTCAAATTGTTGAAATAGCCGAAGTATATTTGGTGTTGAACTGTCCTTTTTTTTCTTTGTTGACAACCCTGACTTTACTAGTGGAATCAAGCAGAAATAGCAGTCATTTATGTGGCATAACTATTCTGTTAAATTATGAAGAATAGAAATAACGTATGTAACATCAAAATAACTGTACAACGTTTGGTTTTGTCAGTTAACAGGTGCACCAACATCCAAAACTAAATTTCTCAACAAAGTAAAAGTTGAGCATGTGAAAAGTGTCATGTTACTGTATCTTGAAAAAAAAACGAGCTAGTTGATCATTTAAAACTCAGGGGGTGAAAATACATAATAATTGGGTATTTTTAAGCCTGAAATATTTTTATTGTTAGTCAGTATTATCAGTTCTAAGTTTTCCTTAGAACAACTTATTCCAGTTGTAAAAATTAATTTATATTTTTTCTATATATTTTCAAAAGAAGTAGGCGAAAACTTTTACTGTAAAACGGTATAAAAAAGCATAAAGCAACTTTTGGCCAAAAATTAATGAGAATGTTTCTATGGAGTCTCTCTGATTTTGTAAATCTTTTGAGGCCTATAAAACAATTGGTCACCAAGCTCGCTAAACGCAATATTGGGTTTACACCCCTTTAGCAGTAGGATCTTAATAGTAAAGTTTATTCTATTTTAGACAAAACTTTATTTATCATAAAAACTAATTGCATTTATCGTTCAAAATTAATTTGTTTCAATTAAGCAGAAAAATTAGAACAGATAAACTTTATTCCTCATTTAGTTAACAGAAAATATATAATGAGTGTTGTTTTCCTTAAATTTCAATTAAAATAAGCTTTATAATCGTCGAGTAATCTTATTTTTAAAGCATTTCTTTCTACCTTTTTTTATTTCTAATTTATTTTTATTATTTTTCTTTTTTCAAATTATTTTGCTCTTGACTCTGTTCTTGTGACAGGATTTTAAATATAAAATCTAAAGAAAACCTGCAGCAGTTTAGTTCTCGTTTCATTTTGCTGTTAAAATTTTTCTTAAGGCCCAACACGGCAATTACACTAACTACTCAAAAGCGGAAAGTGGAATCAGAAAAACATTTAAAAAAAAAGGCAAAAGAAAAACTAATAAACAACATACATAAGGAGAGAACTCGTAAACATGTCGTTTACGGTAACAAAGACCAAAAGGAAAAAAAAGAAAAAATCACTTTCACATTTTGTAAATTTGTAAACATTCGAGACTTGTTGTAAACAGCTACAGGCGTATTATTCTTTTACGCTGCTGACTTTCTTTATACTTACTTACCTGCTTCAATGTCTTTCCTTTTTGCGTTTCTTTTTACAAAGTGCACACACTCTTCAATGGAATACAACACTACAATTTTACTACATACTTACAGTACGATACGTTAAATATGGAAATGAAAAATATTTAATGAGAATAGTTCATATGTAGCAACAATTATAAAATCTTTACGGCAGCATGTTAACTACCTACCATAATGAAGTTGTTATTATTGTCTTGCATTGTGTTGTTTTGCTATTAGTTGCCATTGTTGTTTGTTTTTGAAAACGACAATGCTGATTACAACAATAACTGCTCATTATAAAAAATAACTGGAAAGTTATAACTGTAGATAATCACTATATTAATGACTAATAAACAAACAATGCAAGAAATAAAAATTACATGACGTAAAAAAAATGAAAAAAATACAAACTGCTATTCTTAATGTCACTGTTCCAATTTCTCGTACGTTTGCATTTCTTGCTTGAAGAGCACTTCAAAATGAAATAAAAAATTAATTTTTTACGACAAAATACTGAGAGAAAAGCTATAAAACACTTTTTTAAACTTAAGAACACAAGTTGGTATATATCACAAGGTTATTGTAGTAATTAAAATTTTCTAAGGGATAGTCAAGTTGTAATTTTTATTAGCACATTTCTCTGATTAATTATTAATGCTTAAAGTATGAGCAATTAAAAAATCACTCAAATGTAATGTATGACTTATTTGAAAAATTAACTGTTTAATATGATTTGACAAGATGTCATTAAAAAGTTGATTAATTGACTAATATTTTTTTTAACTTGTATTATATGCGAAGTCAAAAGGAAAAAATAAAAATATTTAATAAATCTGTTCTGTGGGTGTCGTTTTTCGTAAAGCGAAAGTTTAAGAAAATACTTTGTTTAATACAAGTTTTTATAAATATTAAAGAAAGAAGAAGCATAAGAAATGATCATAGCAACATTTTTAAAAATAATAATAATTTTAAATTTTTTTTCCTGACCAGGATTCGAACCATCGATTTTATAAATTAATGAAATTTTACTTTATTTTCGGCTTTTTGGTTCTTTTTAATTATTTTTCTAAACATTTTTAGAAAGAAAAAAATTTTTTTTTTTGGAAAACATTTACATTTGTAAAAAATTTTTCTTTCTAAAACTATTTAGAAAATTAATTAAAAAGAACCAAAAAGCCGAAAATAAAGTAAAATTTCATTAATTTATAAAATCGATGGTTCGAATCCTGGTCAGGGAAAAAATTAAAACAAACGCTAGGCACCGCGTATTTACATTCATACTTAACTCATAAAAGTCAATATGATACTGAAACAGTGTCTATAATGTTGTGAGCAAACAAGTATGAATAATTAAAAAAAAAAATAAAAAAATAAATAAAAAAAAAATAAAAAAAGTTACATTTGTGGCTATCAAATTGCTAGCACAAAAAGCAACAACAAATGTTCAAGACGAGTTACAAAGAGAACGACAAAGAAAAAATCTTTAAGTTGTGTGTGAATTTCGTCTCACCAAATTAACATTAAGCTTAGTTGGTTAAATATATGATGTTTACGATGTACATAACATAAGGTAGATAGATGCAAAGAATGCTCATGAAGGATGTGGCGGTCCAGAAAATGCTGCATTTCATTCTGCTAGCGTCTAATTTTTCTTGTTTTCTTTGGAAAACGTCCGCATACATTTGTAAAAAATTTTTCTTTCTAAAAATGTTTAGAAAATTAATTAAAAAGAACCAAAAAGCCGAAAATAAAGTAAAATTTCATTAAATTAATAAAAAAAATATGTCATAGACCTATAGAATATATTAAATCAAGGTTCATGGTCGATAAGGTCAGTTTAGAACTCCGTCGCAAATTTTTCCTACAAATTTTTGAACATTACACTGCTAGATAAATGAATGTTTTAGAGTTGTGATTGGCTACCTGCATATGTACATTTGTTTGTCTCCTTTAATGCTTATGTAACAGACACTAAATGTTCTTGACTTTGTTTTAACCATCAACTGGTTAGCGAGTTAAGATTCAAAAGATTCACGCTGCTATGAATGGTACAAAACCATTAAGAAGATGGTCGACTATAAATAGAAATGGCATAGTGACAACGAAGATAGATTGTCGAAATAATAATAATCTCCACACATATTCGGCAATAGTGAAACGATTTCATACCATAGCTACGAGTACAATGGTATGATGGTATGAATTTTAAAGTAAAGTCGAAAGATCTCAGTGCCTGAGCCACTTATTATAAAGCATGAGAAAAACTTTGTGTTAATATAATAAAACCGTTATCTTATTAATAGCAATTGTCGGTTCTCTCCTAGATTAGTAAGGCTGAAATCGTTTTCTCCTAGGTCAGTTAATCGCGCTACGTATTACAGACAAAATTTGTTTTTTAGCCAAACAGTTCGTAAGTGAAATAAACTCTCTGCGGATGACTTTCCTGTCACTTTCAGTGTGCAAAGATTCAAGTCAAATGTCCACAAACAGTACTCCCTCTCACCTCCTCCTAGTACTTAGTTTCCTAGTTCTGGCACAATGCGTTGCATAAGTAGGGTTCATCCCCTTGGTGCTGGTTTTAATAAAAAATCCTTTATTATAATCAAATGAATAATTTTATTCCGTCTTAAGTTCACTTATTTTTCTAATTTGTAAATTCATTCAAAGAATAAAATTATTTCTTAATTTATAGAGAAACTAAAAAAAAACAATTCTTTATAGTATCTGACTCCTTCGAGTTTCCAATTTAAAAGGAAAGAAAATAAAAATCTCATGCTATTGCCGTGCAAATTAAAGTTGGATTTTGATGTCCATATGAGCCTGTAAATGTCTTTGTTAATGTCTTCTGGATCCAGAAGTAGTTCAACTCTCAATAAACAGGTTATAGAAAATTTTTTACCCAATACTTAAGGTCACAATTGTCTCATGGATTATTCTACTTTTAGTGGAGTCACCTCATTTGTTTAATGTTGTCAAAATTTTTCTTCCCGTATGGCTTGCGCCAACCAATAGGCCTGACTTCTTCTTGTTATCATAGTTGAAGGATTTTAGTAGGTAAGAGTTTATTCTGGTTTGCTGAGTCTTAGTTGCAGTTTGATTTCACTGTAGTTCCTGCACTTGAGTATCACTTTCAGCCTTAGACAAGTAAAAGGGCTATAGTCGCTATATTCACCATATGTGTAAATTTAGTATAGTGAAGTAATTTCTATGAAAACAGCTATTCGAGTGACAGAGAATTAAAAAATAAAAAAAATTTAGAACTATATATATTTTTATATAAAAATGTCATCAGCTCTTAATCGATTGAGCCATAGTGTTTTGCAGTGTGCCTCGAAGGACATGGACAGATGATGCTAATTTTCAATAGAAAAATTTTCGAAAATAGATATTGTAGAAATTAAAAATGGGACAACAAACTTAGAAAAAACCTTTTTAAATTTTTTGTGGTGAAGGGTGCAACAGCGACCCAATTGCTCATTTATTCACAAGCGTGACTTCATCAGAAACCCAATAACAAATGTTGTTTTTACATGTATTGACCTGCTGCTATTCGTTACATCGTTATTGGCGCATAAATATCATAAATTAAATATCGGATTTCTTTTAATTAAAAGTATGGATAACGCCATGTTAAATTGCTTGCAACAATAACATGTTAAATATGTATCTTTAAGAATGACTCACAATTTACTTATTTATCCACATTTTTAAGGTCAAATAAAGAGCTCTCTATTCATAAAATATATTTTAAACTTCTCAGCGTATGTTAAAGGCTGAGTTAAAAATATTTAAATTAAACAAATTAAGTAAATATCTTTTTATAATTTCAATATACTCATATGTAAATCCTTTATTTTCAACAACTATTCAAACATTTTATGCTTTAACACTTAAATATTTTTTATATATTTCTTAACGCACATTTTATTATTAAGCCAAGTACTTAAACGAAAAGCTTAAAAATCTTTTTTTATTTTTTGCTTCTTTTCTATTTTATCCCCTATATTTTCCTCTTTTTTTTAAAAAAAGAAAAAAATATTTAAGAAAGAAAAAATAATGTGTTTGTTTTATATAACAAAAATTTATGTTAACTTGCCCTACTAAAACTAATTCCAGCGAGCACATCATCATGAACTTTTTGAAAAAATAATTCAGAGAAAAGAAAATATACATATTTTAACTTAATAATACCGAAAGAATCTCTAGATGAAAAATTTGAAATTGCATAAAAATAACTCCAGCATAATGTTCGTTTTTAAATGCACAGTAGAATTAAAGAATTAAAATTGTAGTATCTTTTCTGGTTATAGATTCTTTATATTTTTTATATTTTTGATGTATGTCTGCGTTAAGCGAAAAAGCAATCAAAAAAGCTATTATAGCACTTAAGTTTATAAATATAGTTTTATGAATATAAAAATTTATTGCAAAAATATCAAGAGCACAGGCCATCCTTTGATTGTTCAAGTAGCTTTAAAAAAAGCCGAATTCACTCTAGTGTATGCAGTTCCTATGTTATCTTTATATAAATAGGCAAACACAAAACTTTGAAAACCTTTTTCTCCTCTGTCAACCGATTTTGTTTATTGTTTTACATATATGTAGATATCGTCGAGCGTTACGTGCAGCATCTTTATTTCGTTTAATCAGCTGAGTATTAAAGAAATAAATGGTACTTTAAATTGCTACCATTACATATACATCAATTCATAACATGAGTTTGTACATAATTAACGAATGACAAATTTTTTAAAAATACGGTCCAATTTCAACCACAAAGCGAACCCAAGTTAATTGTAAAATCTCATTAAGTGTAGTAATAATTTATTTTAGTTATTCTTTAATAAATTAGTAACCTCTGTCTTAGAAACCCACATAATACAAAAAAAAATATCTGAATAATTTATTCAAATATTTAAAGCTCTTTTTGCAAAAAGAGACGATAAATTTAAAAACATGCCATCGGAACCGCTTTGCATTTTGAAGTTTATTTTTTAATATAGCGGCAACTTCTAAACCCAATGTTTGTTGTTTGCAAATATATTTCTATCTGGTCTTTGCGCGGAGCGTTATGTACCAGAGAACTGCACGGTTACACCGCAACCATGAGTACACCGCATACAAGGCGAATCAATTACCAGGTGGCAGCGTAGGCGAATTCATTAATTTTCGCCGTGTACACTACTGTCAAACTCCATATATAAAAAATCAGTTTACCATTTTTTTTATATGAAGTTTGACATTCGTTTCACCAGCAAAAAATAATAAATTTTCTAACGCTGCCACCTGATAATTGATTCGCCTTGACCGCATACTTACTCTATGCTTACTCTATATTTTTCATACTCGAGTATTTTAAACACCGCAATAAAAAGTTGGGGTGTTTATTTTACCCATTTTTGTAAGAAAGAGCTTAAAAACGAGTCTCAAAAATATCGCAATCAGATTTTTAAGTATTTTCTATACTCGTACGCGAGAATTTTTTAATTCTCTTTATTTGTAAGCAGCGTTGCCACATGTTTACCCCCTTTAAGTTTTTTACTGCCGTTTTATGAAATTCGGCATTGTATGCAGATCTATTTATAAACAATAAAAAAACAAAATTTGATCAAATCTATTGCTTAAACATTATAAGCAGAAAAACAGACAACAACCGTTTTCATAGGTATGAAATACAACACATATTTAATGAATAAAATGAAATAAAAACCGCCTAAAGGCACAGCTTTTGTACAGTATTTAAAGCAGGTATATTTATTTTGTTGCTATATTTTTTTTTGTTTAAATATTTTCAGTTTATACGCCTTGTTGTCATAAACGTGCTACTAACGGTATTTAGGAAAACAAAATGATAAAAAATAAAATACATTTTTTTCGAATCCGTGAATAAAAGAAAAATTACTTAATTTTTTTAGTTTTAAACAAAACTTTATATACGTAATATTGCATTGACTGAATCTCATTAGACCTTATAAATAAAAAAACACAATAAAATTTTTAGTTTACATATTTTATTTTGTTAAATATAATTATTGCTTTTATACCTATTTATTAATTTTAAAAATCTATTTGCTTAAAGAATAGAATTTTTAAATTTCTATCCTGTGTGACTTAAAAAAAACCGTAACAAAACGTCCCAGCAAAAAATTAGACATTACCTTAAAAAGTACTTTCCACATAATGACTTACTTTTGTGATTACCATATTTTGTTACTCGCTTACAAAACACATTACATTAGTTTCTAAAAAAGGAAGTATTAATGGAACTAGTTCTTTATGTTAAAAGAGACTACCGTACTAATGGTACTTATTATTTCCTACAATAATTAATGTAATTGATTCTCAGTAATTGATTATAAAAGTCTCATGCCTTGTTGAAATAATTAAGTACGTAATCTAGTTGGGAAGTACTTCTGCCAAAAATGCTTAATTCCACACTCGATTACCTTTCTAAAAATTTTTTGCTGGGGTAATATAATAAACAACGAACTATTCTGGAGTTATTAGTAAATTTTGTTGTGTTTTTAATAAATGAAAATATGGCGAATTTTACGGGTTCTATTAAATTTATTTTCTGTTATATATTAAATAAACTTTCATAATTTCAAAGAAGTATGTATGTTAGCTAATTTAGACATTGGCGACTTTTGATATTATGTTTGATTTAATAATTCTGATCTGATAACTCTGTTTTCCTCACAAACACACGTTAAAATCTCTCTCTTGGTGTTTGCTGTGAGTATGAGTACGAATAAGGTAAAGCCAGCATCGCAAACATTTTACTTGAGTTTGCTAGACAGTTAAACTCATCAATACTCAAATGGAATGGGTATAGTTAATACTCGCACAAAAGAAATGCGGTGGCGACCACACCGCAACCGCATTTAAGATGAGTATACTTAGAGTATTATAAACAGACACTCTTGCAGTTCTATGTTATGCATATCATGACCGAATACTTAGAAGAACGAGCACGATTCCAACTACTTTAACTTTAACCGAAAGCGAAAATCTTTTCTTTTAACACTGAAAGTGAGATATCAAGCCGGTAAGCAAAGAAAACCGAAATGATGCTAATCACTGTTTTTTAGTGACAAAGAAAGTTAAATTTTTACGAATTTTGAAGTACAAAAATTACTGACTTAAAAGACTCTGTCACAATCAGTTTATCCTAATGAAAAATAATAATCCTATATGAAATGCAAGATTTTTAAAGGAGTTTATTTATGACTACTCTTTGTTTTCTTAAATGGGTTATTTATTTGGTTAAATAAATCATTTTTGCAACTCAAGCAACCTAAGGTAGCTAGATGCGAAGAATGCTGTATGTAGCGATCCAGATAATGCTGCATTACATTCTGTCAGTATCTAATTTTTTCTAACTTTCTTTAAAAATAAATACCCAAATTTGTTAAAAGAATTTCTATTAAGAACATACATGAACTTTATTAAGATTATTCATTTGTTATAGAATGTATTCAAACTAAAATCGTAGTCTTCCTAATTTACCATTATTTACTTTTAATAATATTCGACGACAAGAAGTTTTTTATTTAAGCCACCTAGAACTCCTGAAATAAGATTTTTTTTCATTGATTGGACTCAGTTTTTTATTTTTTATTAAAAACAAAATAACTAGTTGCGACCTTTTAAACGAAATACTTTGTATTCTTTTACCTATTTCTTTGAAACAGCCGCAAAAATCCTCTAGAAACGAACTTTTTTGTTAATTTTTTTATAATCTTATAAAAGTGCTCTTTCGCATTTTAACCATGCCATTTTTGTAATGAAATTTTTTAATTTTTTTTTCTTGGCAGCGATTTAAACAAAACATAAGCAACATTCCCTAAAAGTTCTAGTCATGCCATATTGTCTGCCCCTCTTGCTCCACCAAGAACCAAATGATCACGCTAGTTTCGTGGAAAATTTCGTAGAGTAAATTGGCTCTTATTTTAGCTATATACAAAGAAATTAAAAAAAAATATGGCCGTGTAAAACGTAAATTTATAAATATTCATACCTTTTAAATGTTTTCCAATTTTCAAGACTTGGTTTAAAACCAGAAAATTTACAACTGTTTTTTCTATCTGCTACGTTTCACAGTGCTGCAGTGGAAGAATGTGTGTGTTTCTATGATAGTATGCATGTGTAGGTTGCTTAAGCATTTGTGCTCTCAAGAAGTGTTAAAGCCAGTGTGTGCTTGTGTTTTTTTATTTTTATATTTTTTTGAGTACTTTCAGCTTAAACTAAAACTACTTTTTACATAGATCACAGTGTATACTTTTACAAAAATAATATAATCATTTAGAAATATTTTTTCTTCTCTTCAACGAAAATGTTAAGTAAATAAGACTCTGAAAAAGAGAATAAAAGCCTTAATGTTTTATGCATTTTGTTTTTCTTATTTTCATAGAAGAAAATATACAAAAAAAAATTTAGTAAATAAAGGAAGCACAAACAAAATTAGTTTATTCTAGTTACAAATAATAAAAAAAATTTTTAAAATTCGTTTCATTTTTAATAAAACATTCTAAAGAGTTTACTCAAGGTCTTTGTTGAGAAAAGTGAATTTTTAAAATGCTAAAAGCACTCAAGTTGGAATAGAAAATGATGATGGAAAGCTCAAGTTAAAATAATAGTTAACCTTAAATCTATTTCTATTTAATTGCTGTTTACATTAACGATTTCCCCAAGCCATAGATTTAGTATTCAAACATTTTCTTATTTTATTCAAACATAAGATTAAAAAAGTATTAATGGAAATGTCCTTGTCATCATATATTTATTTAAAATACATTTTAGTAATAATATGGTAAAAATTAGATATCTTTCTTATTTTTAAGTTTTAAATTTGCCTGAATTATTACTGATTATATTTAAATTTATAATAAATAATCATAATAATAATTTATTAAGAAAGAAATATGTTCTACAAGTAACAAAGCAAGAAAACTATATATATGAAAAGAAAAAACTACGGCACAAAAAGGCCTTCGACCGGAAAGTTAAAGATTTACTTGGTTTTGAATATTATTTTCTTTCATAAATTTACAGATAAATTTGACGTGTTGTAGATAATGCATTTTTTAGGAGGTTTGGAACTGTTAATTGTGTATTACAAGTAGCGCAGATAGGGACCGATGTTTTATCCAGTAGATGTTGGTGTGAATATTAGCAATGTTCAAATCTTAATTTTACGGAGATTGGTTTTTCAGATCTGGAGCACATTTTAAAGTAAATTTGATTTTTTCCCCCGGGTTGTAAGATTTATATATGGGTTGAGATTGACCCCATCTTTTTAGACGTTCAGCCTATAAATGAGTTGCTATACTATTTAAAATATCTCTACGTTCAAAAGTGTGGAATTTTGTAGTCAGTCTACTTTTTGCTTCAGAAGCTTATAAATCTGCGAATTCATTACCACTAATGCCAACACGAGACGGTATTTACATAATTTTTATGAAGTCGTGCTGTTTGATTAACATGCTTCTTATACAGTTTACTAATGATACAAATCATACAAAGTTTTTTGGTTAGCAGAAATTGTAGGAAGACTGTCAATACAAATTACAGGCATAGTCTAAAGCACTATAGACTGCAAAGGCTTCTGCTGTAAAGTTTGAACAATGATTACTTAAGTGACCCAGTTTTACGCTATTACCGACTGATTAACGACTGTAAATATTGTGTATGCGTACGTCTTAGAGCCCTCCAGTTTTGTTTGATAAATTGAACTGATAAATTTTAAAAACTTTGTTAAAAGATAACAGGTGTTGTAGAATTTTTTGGTACAGAAACTAATTTTTAAGATCAAGAATGTTTTATCTAAAACCAAAGCGGAACTGGCATTTATTTTTGAAAAAAAATAATTACATTTAAAAATTGTGGACTTGGAGTCTATAGTATAAGTTCTCTGCTGTACATTTCAATAAAATTATTATTTTTGATTAAGTTAAGTTACATGCCTTTTACATTACACTCACTCCGAAATTCTATACCAAATTTTTTGTTTAAAAGTTTCAGTGAATTTCATCGCGTTCCTATACTATGAAATTTTTCATGTCATCAGGTTTTTTAATACTTCGCTTTTGATTTGATATTCATTACTGTGCTTATTTACATCAAGCAAGAATAAAAAATTCGCCTAAAATTTAAGCCATGCCATCTTAAAAACCCCGCTAGCATTTCCACACTTCTTGCATAAAAACAAAAATTTTGTGTAAAATACGTGTTACTCTTTAAATATAAAAAATTGTTTTTGCTACGTTAGAATGGATCTACAGAGCAAAAAGAGGTTTAAAGTGTTATCTATTTTATAGCTTTAGCTTCTGTCTAAAAATTCTATCTTCTATTTTTCACCTTAAGATCCTGGATTTTTTAAGTGCATGTATAAATAGTGTGTGGCCTCTAAAGATGCCATTGATTACAAAAAAAAAATGTCAGAAATCTAAAGCAGAAAGGGGATTTTCTTCATAAATAATTGCTTAATACTAAAATTATGATTTTAAATGACCACGTTTAAAATTGTTGAAAACACATTGATTAATAAAAAGAAAAATGTGTCACTATTTCACTATTTTTAGTCATTTTTAATGGTTTTTTAAACGCATTGTCTTTTTATTGAAATCTCAAATACTTTGATTTTCATGCTTCTTCAAACTTTTGCAAATAATAAAAACTTTTTTGATTGACCAAAAAACTTTTCACTTACGTTAAATGGATCGTAAATTAAATAACAAATTTAAGATATAAAGGAGATTTTTACAAAGAAAAAAGATTTTTTTATGGTTTAGCAAAAAAAATCAAGAAGCCATTGTCGTATTTAAATAATGAGTTTTTGTTAAGAACTCTTTAGTTAAGTATTCAGAAAATAAAAGAATATAAAAGAAAACAAAACAATAGAATATTAAAATCAATTCAAAATATTAAATCAATAAATTACGTTTCTAAAACGGGAACAAAAGGGAACTTAAAAAAAGCACCCAAGTAAAGAAAATAAAGCAAAACCTGCATAAAAAGGCAAAAAGGAAGAAAACCCTTATCATCATGCTGGCCATAAAAATAACAATGCACAAAAATCAAGGAAAATCAGATTTTCATGATAAGTTATATTTTTGCTTTTAACTTATTTAGCATGAAACGCAACTTTATCATTTAAGTCTAAGTAGAAAAAAAAAAAAACTTTAAATAGCAAAAATCATTAAATGCGTGTGCTTGCATATTTGCCCTGTCATTAGCATAACGAAGTAAAACCCACACAAAAGTCTTTTAACCTACTAAGTCAAATCATTGAATATTTTTTTTTTATTTAATAGTTTATAAGCAACATTTTTTTTCTTTTTTCTTTTTTTCTCTTTTTTTTTTTTTTTTTTTTTTGTTAAAAAGTTCTGGTAAAAAAAATCTTTTGTATAACAAGGAACCCTCATAAAGAGATACCTTTTTTCAGTTAAAAGCTATAAAAGTTTATATGACACACGATATGTGTGAGTGTGTATTTTCTTCTCTAGAACAATAAAATCCCATAAATATAATATGCCGTCAATATAATAAAATATATTGATAAATATTATTTTAAATTTAGGAAGAGCTAGGAGTACTAAAGATGGAAGCCATCTGTTTAGAACGTAAAAAAATCTACTAAAATAAAAATTAATAGTAGCATGACAAGCAAAATTTAAAGAATAGGATAAATAAATATATACAGAACAATATAATTCAAATAAATAGATATATAACTGTACTTTCTTCACCCACTTAGAATGTGGTATTATTCTCTTTAAACTTAATATAAAATGTTTATGAAAAACTTAAATTGCCAATTTGATTAACTCTATTATTTACTGAAAGTAATAATAAATAAATAAGTATGCATATAAATTTTATATTATATTATAAAATCTTTGAAATAATTTAAAAGTTTTTATAACAACTGAAATTACATTCAAATCATTTAAATAGTTTAAGAAATTGTCTTAGTTGTGAGGTTATTAAGTTTCAAAACCTTCAAGGATTTTAAAGATTTTGAAAATCTTTATTTTAATCAAGTTAATTTACTACTAATGAAATGATTTCACTTTTATATAAAAGAAATTAGCGCTACTTACCGTTTTGTACTTTTATAATAGCTCTGGAACAAGAAGGCATATTTCATTTGCGGTAATTGTCTAAAACGGAAGAAGTATCAAACTTTTTTAGAAAGAAAGTCCAAGGTAGTCAGACATTTATATTTAAACCAGTCAATGCAGAGGGTAGAGACGATTTACTGGGAAAGAAACCTCTACTCAGTCTTTGATTATGACATTTCTAAGCAAAGCTTTTGCTCAAACGAAGATCTGTCAGTGCAAAAAAGAGTTAGTAGAGTGGCACAATCATCTCCTTATTCTCTTTATCATGGCTACTGAAGTCATTATAGGGGATTTCTATTATTTAAGAATTAATATACAAATGCTATGCACCATATAATGCAGGTATCGTTTTACTTCATTTGCTAATCTAATTTGAGTTGAATCGTATAAGACACCTTCATTTTGTGACAAACGCGCGAACAGATAAATACCACATAGTAAATCGATTTTTGTATCCCATCACTGAAGCGATATTCGCTAAAGGCACAGCCATTCAACTTTAGAATGTCCGACATACTTTAACAAAGCAGAGAGGAATCTAACTCTTGATTAGCCCTAAGCATATAAACGCGCCACCCCTGACTGTTCTTTCTCTCTCATGCAGTCATACATGTTATTACATATTATGAGTGGTTCATTAGTTGAGGGATCCCCAACTGTCTTGATGCCAAAAATTCTTGGGCACAACAGTTTCGAAGAGCAGAAGTTAATAAGTTCTGAATTAGCATATGTTGCTTTCAAAATGGCTCCACTGCAAAGAGGTTAAGTAAGGTGAAATCCGAATTTTGAGAGAAATATATTATATTCTATACCACAGGTAGAAAAATTCGTGTTTCTAAGTATGTCATCTCGTGTGTAATTTCTGCAATATCCATTTCAAACTGTCTGTTAGTTCGTGTTCGAGTTAATATCAAAATTTAAATACGCAAAAAAAAACAAATATATGGGTCAATGGAGAATTAAAAAACATCAGTAAAAAAATTGGTGCTCGCCCATATTTTTCGAGTTATAGGTTTCTGAACTTTTAAAAAAAAAAGTATGATTAAGCCCCATATTTTTTTAAGTATCAATACGGGTATTTTTTAAAAGCTTTTAAAGAGATCTTTCAAGAAATACTAAAAGTTCTTAAAAATGCTTAACCCAGGAGCCGATGAGATTTTTTTTCTACAAATTTGCTTTCCTGATGATTTGGTTTAAGCAACTAGCGAAATACGTATAAGGACTCCAGCTTTTCTAACCAACAAATATATTGCATGTTTCTTAGGAAATTAATTTACATAGAATTTTGAAAAATTTCAGGTCTCAAAAAAGAGTTTATTCTTACATTTATTAATCTTTAGTCTCACAAGAAGTAGTTTTTTCACTTTAAATAATTTTTTTTCTCTAAGGCAACAGTTGTCTCCCAGATTGTTGAATATTCCTTTGTGTACGGATTAAAATAAAAAACCACCAGTTTGCATGGTCTTATAAAATTTCCAAAACATACATACCGCAAATATCACTTTATTAAATTTTCCATTGTATTCTTTAAATAAGGCAGAGGCAAACGATAAAATTTTCTTTGTGTGACAAGGAAACGAAAAAAGAAAGAAAATATATTTATTCCATAAAAACAAAATCTAATTGTCATAATGGTTTCGACATGTTTACAAACGACTGTCAACCACAGTTGTTGTACAACCATCATCATGCATAAAACCGTCATAATATGCTTTCCAACACACACACACACACACATATATATACACAAAGGCAATTTTATAGCTATTTGTATGTGTTTGTGTTTAACGATGTTTGCTTCAAGCTTACGTTCAAAACCAGTACAAATAGTAGTTACATATTAGTACTCGTATTTGTCTGTGTGAATTTATGTGTATACTTATATGGTTAAGCCAACAATCCTTTTGCTTGTAAAGCCAAACAAAAATCTTATTAGAATTACACTATTTCCATTTTTTCTACGAACTTGAAACATTTAATTGAAGTCGGAAGGATTAAAATTGTATAAAATATAACTTGTGCCATTTTTAGTTTCTTACAAGAACTATATTTGTTAACAAAGTCTTTAATAACAAAACCTTGTTGAAAGCATGTTTGTTCTACTGTTAATTTAAAAGTTGAACATAATTTACTTTCATTCCTGAAATGGTGTATTTGAATTACTCTTTTAAAATTTAATTTGACATTTTACATGTACATAATTCTTTTGCCTAGATTTTTTAACTTGAGTTGTTATGTTTTCTATTTTTTCAGTTTTGCTCTTTGAAAGGCCTTCTTTTATGGCCTTCAGATCGTTCTACTATTAACCATGGTATTCACATATAACCCGGTATCACTTAGTGCTTTTCTGCTTGCATATATTTCAAAAATACTTTTATGTGTTTCACTCCTTTCGTTTTGGAATGTTTTCTATTTTCAATTAAACATTCTGACAGTTAATGTCATCAAGTGAAAGCGACACACTTAGGAATGTCATATCCTATTTTACATGTGAATTAAAAAAAAATTTATAATGAAGGACGGTTTTAACAAAAAAAAAAGTGAAAATAGTCTATTTGAGTTAATCGTTATGTTGTACATTTTTTATTGAAGGTATTTCATTATGAAAATATAAGATTTTAAAAACTAATGCAATAGGATTAGTATTTGGTAAATACATATTTTATTACTTACTATTAATCGATATTGTATGCTGCCACCACATTTCTTTTAATTCACACAACATATTTTTTATCCTTTTAAAAGTTTTATTGGCTTTCAAAAATTTAATTAAATTCTTAGTTTCTTTATTAAACAATTAATTGTATTAAATATATTTTTAATTAAAAAAAAATAAATAGTAGAAACAAATCAAAAACTTTTTGCGCAATAGAGCGCATTCAATTTTCCTTGTTTTTTCTGAAATATTAATTAACATCCCTTACATAGCATCAGCGCTTAAAATCATAAAAGATACACCGTTACTGTCAAATGAAATTTTATAAAGCCACAATCACCTTTTGGTTGGCTGCTTAGGGCAGATTGTAATACATGTTCTTAAATAAAGATTAATAATACAAATTACACAAAAACATTACGCGAATGCTTATTAACATAAAATCATACACAGACAAGATTTATGACAACAAATTAATTATACAAAAAAATTTTAATAAAAAAATTTCAAATTTGTATGCTTTGAGATGAAATTATTACGTCTTTTATCGTTTTCGGACATATGCTCATAATGTGGCATTCGTGCAAAAGGCAAAGTTCATAGAATTTAGTTGCTTAAAAGATTTTCTTATGAGTAATTACCATTAGCGATAGCCTTAGAATAATGAAATATTCGAGGGCTGCTATATATATTTCTGGCCTGGCAACACTGAGTGCTGCCAAGTGCAATTTGAAATTTCCATTGGAAAGTTTGTCATTTTTAAGCATAATCGTACTCAAAACGTTTTGACGTACGACAATTATTTGTGTTGTTTACAGTGACTTGAAAAAATTAATATAGAAAAAAATGGAATTAATTCGTGAACATTTTCGTGCCATCATTTTTCACAACTTTCGACGTGGATTATCACGACAGGAGTGCATTGATGAACTTAAATCTTTGTATGGCGACGAAGCACCATCCTAGAGCACTTTGAAAAATTGGTATAAGGAATTTAATCGTCGCCGAAGCTCGCTCAAAGACGAATTCCGTGAAGGTCGTCCAAAAACGGCTGTTGTGCCGGAGAACATTGATGCCGTGCGTGAACTCATAATGCAAGATCGACATGCGACATATCGAGCGATAGAGACAACCTTGGACATTTCTTCCACCAGCATACATTTGATACTGCATGAACACCTGGCCGTTAAAAAGGTTTGTTCTCGTTGGATCCCGCACAATTTAAAAGTCGCTCAAAAAAAGGCTCGTATCGATTGGTGCAAAGAAATGTTGCAAAAATACGATTGCGGTGCTTCAAAAGACGTTTATAAGATCGTCACAGGTGACGAAGATCTATGCGTATGAGCGGGAAGCGAAACAACAATCGACCGTGTAGGTTTTCAAAGACGAGCAAAATACAACGAAAGCTGTTCATGGAAGAAGCACTTCGAAGCAAATGGTCGCCTGTTTCTTCGGCAAAACTGGTCATGTGGCGACTGTTCCGCTTGAGCAACGTAGGACGGTCACTTCTGAGTGGTACACTACAATTTATTTGCCTGAAGTCATCGGAGAAATTCGAAAAACCAACAAGAGAAGACGAATCATTGTTCACCATGACAATGCGTGCTCTCACACATCGGCTCAAACCAGAGCGTTTTTGACCGGCCAAAACGTCGATTTAATGGGTCATCCGCCGTACAGCCCTAACTTGGCACCTAATGACTTCTTCTTGTTTCCGAACATCAAGAAAAAAATGCGTGGTCAACGATTTTCGTCGCCAGAAGAAGCTGTTGAAGTGTTCAAAAACCATGTTTTAGAGGTGTCTCAATCGGAGTGGAAAAAGTGCTTCGACAACTGGTTTGAGCGCATGCAAAAGGTGTATAAATCATGCTGGAGAATACTCTGAAAAACAATAAAACCATTTTTGATTATAAATATTCGCATTTTCACTATTAGGCCAGAAATATATAGAGCAGCCCTCGTATGCGTCATCGAAATCAGTAAAAATAAATTCTGAAATTATTTTGAAAATTCTTTTGTTTACATTGGAATAGAATATACAACTTGCATATTTTAACTTGCATATGAAATGTCTTTTTCATAATTAAGGTAAAGATATTACAAATCTATTTTTGGATAAACAATACCGGCCGTGGCTTGTCGTGCCATACGCAATTCGATAAATAATACTGATTGAAGCTTTCGTTTCATTACAAAATTTTAATACTTTGTTTTGGCTATAAACGCAAGCAAACAATCGGTGGCATGTGATAGTGACTAAGGATATAATGTTCATGGACTTTATGTCGCACCCAAAAGTGATATAATAAAAAACGCCAACGACACTGTGTCATTTTTAGTATGAACATAGTATCACTCATGAAAGTGACATAAAGTCTGCGCTTAATAGAACAACATCTTCACTGGCCGCCGGCAGAGAGCAAGGATTTTCTCTCTATGGTATAAACAACACTGGCTTCGCTTACCAAAGATTTTCTGCAGGTCAGTTTATAAAACGTTGCATCTTTCTTTCATAGAATACCATAAAATATACCTATAAAATCCTATATAATAATAGGCCTCTTTGTTGATGGACATTATGTCGCATCGTAGTGTAGCGCAAAGTCTATGGACATTATGTCACTTTCTGGTGGTTTCACTCAATCTCCTCGCTTTTTAATTATCCAAATTCGATTTATCAATATCTTAAAATTGTTGTGCTAGGCACCCACGATTTTTTTTTTTTATCTTCACGAAGAGCCTTTAGTTATTCGTCACAGCTGCTTACTACCTAACAAATATAACCCATACATTGTGTCACAATAGCAGCTTTTATATTAATATAAACTGTAAATATTAAAAATGAATTGAATTGCTAGCGTCTAATTTTTCTTGTTTTCTTTGAAAGCATCCGCATACGTTCGTAAAATAAATTTTCTTTCTAAAAACGATTTTCAGAATTTAAAAATAAATGAACTTAAGCCAAAATAATTTCAATTCATATATGAAAACTTATATCATATTCGCATTTTTGTAGCATTGATATTTGTGCCGCTACCATGGCTATGCGTAAATTCCTGCTTAAGAAACATTAGAATCCTTTCTTAATCACTTATGGTCTCCCATGAAAACATTCAGTTTCGAAAAACTTATTCTTATATGTTGCCAATTACTTCGAGACAGAGAGAGTCCTCCTTATACCCACGTTGTTTTGTAGGGAGTCCTGTATTCACTTATGTAATTTCCTTCTAAGGGGTATTATAGCTTAGAACCGTACAAGGTTCAAGATTTCAGTGAACGTAAAAAATCATGTAACAAAATAAACAAAATCCTTGTCAGTTAGTAATTGTGCTGGTGGAGTAATATGCGTGCTATTGTAAAAAGCTTGCCAATAACTTAAGTACTGGTAAAATGTAACATAGCATATCCCCAAGCATTCTAGTTTTTACTGGTGCGTTTTCATTTTAAGTTATCTTATCCAAGTTGAAACAAATATGTCAGCACGTGTAATTATTGTTATAAAAATATTTTCATTTTACTAAAAATCTTAATTATTAGTGTAATCTGCTCTTTTAAATACTTTTTTAAGTAGATTCGTAACAATTTGAGTTCAGCTGTATTATGTCACAGGATAAGCCTGTCAGAAAACAAGTAAAAATATTAAATATAAGTGATTTTTTACCACTTATTGGTAAAACCATTGAAGTGCAATTGTTTTAATGTCATATACTTTATATAGCTAAAGCATTTGCATTAATAATAATTAGCAAATAATGCATTCTTAACTAATTATTATGTATTTTGTGCAGTTAAGAACTGATGTTAATAAAATAAGTAATTACGATTTAAAACAATAATAACAATAATATTTTAATTTAACTATCTCTTGATAATACATGGAAGTAATAAATTTAATGGTATAATTAATTGCTTATTTCATTAGCATCTAATGATTAATACTTCTAATGATTTTTTTAGCGTTATCGTTATTTGCAATAATGGTAATGGTTTTTAATAAATAGGTTTCATTGCTAATTAGTTAAAAAAGTAAGTCATTATCAGTGACTAATGAATTAATGGTTTTAAAGCATTACCATTAATGAAAGTCACTCCTTGTCTTTGTAAACTAAATAAACAGCTTTAAGTCTAGTAGAGTATAATTATAAAATTTGGTATAACATGTGTTTTAACAATTTCAGGAAAAAGAAGACACTACAAGAACATATTTTTGTTTTCGTGTAGGTAATAGAATCTTTTAGCTAGGGTCTAAGTGACTTAAGATCTAACACATCAAGTTTAAAGTTGATAAATTGACAAAATTTTTAGGTATTGATTCATTTACAAAAAAAAGAAGGTTGATTTTTTATGCATAATTCGTTTTGAGCGTCTGTAATCTTAATTAAGAACCGTTATTTTTAATTTGTTTGTTATAAGTAACTAAACGCTTCATTAAAATTACATTGCTATTATACGGCATTTACACCATGCAATTTTTTTTTATGAAACTAGCATGAAAATTTTTTTTTTTTGTAAAGCAGGAGGAGTAAAATATAATAATAAAATCAATAGCATTAAATGGTAGTTAAGATTTTTTAATTATGATTATTTTAAACTATGCCAACGAAATGTTAATGGTAATGAAAAATCCCAAGAATGCTCCTGATCTCATTCAATAAATTTCAAATTAAAAATTACTCTACAAATGTTAAGGGAAAAAAATATTTTTGTTAATATAAAAATAAATTAAATTTAAAATATAATATTTAGAAGGGTTACCTAAATATTTTAAGTAATTTTCTGATATCCATTCGCCGATTTTTGTGTCTTAATGTAAGGCGCTGTTATGAAAAATACCAGTCACCCCAGCAACCCCCAGACTGTGAGACTGGCACAATAACTTTTAATATATTAAGCCCTTATTATTTTTGTAAAATTCCGAATGAGTTTGCTTGAAATCAATTTAGATTTTTTCCTTTTACTTAACTCTTTTATTTCGTTAAACGTAACTCAATATAAATAAGCTGATTACTATTAAATTTTAATTTGCTAAAAAAAGAATTAAACTTCTGCTACTTGTGCTTTTCTTTTTTGTATTGTAAGAAATAGCAGTAATTAAATTGAAAAAGAGCTGCTTTAGTTACATTTTAAATTCATTATTTTGAGAATTTATTAAAACAATCATTGTGACTAGAACAAGATATACGATATACAATTTATGTTTTTTAGTTTATTAGTTAGATAGAATCGCTGCTTTCTTAGGTGTAAGTAGTTGTACGTGTTCTTAGTGTAAATAGGTGTGTCATTCAGGATAAGTAAAAATGAAATCCCTGAAATTGCACATCAAACATTCACCTTCAATGTTTAGATTGGACCGTTATTGAATAGTAAACGGGTTTATTCTTTAGACTTACATATCCATTTATTTATTAATGGTGATGAATAATGCAAACAATAAACCATTTTCATAATTTTCAACGACATCATGCTCTTGCTGTTTACATTTCAAAGAAAATATATGTAAGACAGTATCCTCATGAATCATTTAAAGGCGTTCTAGTCTTTTAATTTAAAGTTTTACAAACATTTCGAAAACATACTCAGGATAATTAAAACGAAATTGTTCTAAATCAGTAAGACTGCACCAAAATTTTTATATTGCAATTTGTAATATTTTCTGGCACTAGGTAAAACTGAATTTACCATCAATTTTTTTACAACATTCTACTCAATTTGAATTTAATTAAATTAAGAAGAATCCACCACATTTTCTATACTCACGCTTCCTAGTAATACCTTGTCAATAGAAAACGATAAATACACACACACACACAGATAAACACCCTGATGTTCAGATCCAATTTATATGATTTGATTTGAATAAATGCTGACATAAAAATTATGGCATTAAATATTGATATGAAAAAAGTAATAAAATACAGGCAGTATAATAAAATGGAAATAGAAAAAATTACATTCATCAGTCAACATATCAAATGCTAAACAAGAATAACACAAATGCTAAAGAGAAAGAAATAAATGTTCTGTGAAAAGAAAGAAAATCTAAAGTATTAAAAAACCTTATCTGAGCTAAAAGATGATGATGCTAAAATAAAAATACATCTTTCCTTTTAGTCTAATAAAAGTTTCTTTTATTTTTGCTCTTCTTTTTGTATCATAATATTTATAATGATGCCATTTGATAATAAGTCAATAAGCGTATTTGTGAGCCATGAAATGTAATCAAAAAGAAGTATAAAATATATATTCGGTTATGCCGAATGTAATATACCTTTCAGCATTTATGTAAATCTAATTTAGTGAAGTAATTCCAATGAAAAATACACATATTGGGGTGACAGAGAAAAATAAGAAAAAAAAATAAGTACTAAGTGGTTTAAGTATTTTTTAAAAATTTAAGCATATCCTGAAAGATCTCTTAAAAAGCTTTTGAATGATGCCCATATTGATATCTTAAAAAATATGCTGCACAATCATACTTTTTTATGAATAGCTCAGATGCCCATAACTCGGAAAATATAGGAGAGCTCATTTTTTTAACTCTATGGTTTTTTAAAATTTTAAATTTCCCTAGTTGATCTAGTGCCTAAGCAAACTTGATAACAACAATAACACGGACGGACAGATGAACATTGCTCAATTGACTCCGCTATGCATAAGGACTTGAAATAAATATACTTCATGGGGTAGGAAATGGATATTGTAAAAATTCAAAAAGAATGATAAACTTAGATATTCCCTTTGTTCACCTGTGGTGAAGGGTATAATAAAGAAAAAATATGAATAGAAGAGAAAAAATAAAATTTGTTGTACTTTTGAAACTATGGCAACAATAAAGTCATGATTTTAGGAAAAGAAAACAACAATACCTACGGCAGCAAAACAACCCACAAGCTTAAGCACCGTTAAGCCTCAATTGGATTTGTTACTAATGGCTACAATACTGAAGAAATATTGTGATGCTCATATGGAGTTTTTTTTTTCTTTTGCTTTAAGGCATCCAATAACATCAATATACGAATGATGAGGCAGTACCAAATAGGATTAGATATTGTGTCTTTTTTTACATTTTCTTATTTTGTACTTTTTGTAAGAAGTCATAAATACCTTTGCTTGCTTTTCGTCTTAAAGGGTACTCCAAGATTAAGATTTAAGCTATGTACAGACGGTTGTAAGGTCTTACAATATTGTCAGACCTAACAATGTACTGACAAAGACAAGGCAAATAAAAATTGTAAACACAATTTAGATTGTCAGTTCACACGATTGCAAGGCATTTGTAAGAAAACTAACAATTCCATTGTAAGAAAATTATCTGATAATAAATTTTTCTGACAACATTGTCAGACAACAAATTGGTAGTAGAATAGCCAAGTGTCAGAATTAAAAAATTCAATAGAAATTTTTTTTAATTAATTTTAATGTAAATTATTTTAAAAGGTACAAATTAATATTATAAATTTTTATCAAAACAAATAGATATTAATCAAAACGAAGAAACTGCAACGATTCTAACATCTTACGTTTTTAGCGAATATAAAAAAAACCGACTTCAAAACAGATTTTAGCTATTTGTCTAAAAAGGTTCAAAAGTTTGGCCACATACGTCAACTATTGGGACACCCCTTATTTTTAGTTTTAAATTTATATTTCTTAATATACCACACAAATTAGTGGACACTTTGTCAAGTTTTTGTATAAACCGGTTCAAAAAATAGGGCTAATACATGTAAAATTACATCAGTTATAAGCACACCCTTTAATTTATAAATTCAAATTGGATACTTGCTCTTTTAGCGGACTTATCAATACAAGTTCCCTGTAAATTTCAGTTATCTATCTATAACAGTTCAAAGTTTTGGTCACATACACAAATTATCAAATTTTATTCTTGCGATTATGGAGGACTTAGCTATACAGATTCTTTGTAAATATCAGAGGTCTTTTTACAACCATCATATATGTTCATAAAATAAAATGATCTATATTGAATATTTATACTTGTTATTACAAAGGTAATAGCTATCTACATTCTGTCCAACTTTTAAGCGTTTGTTTATGACGGTTCAAGAGATAGGACATGAAAAATGTCGGTCACTACAATACTTGTTCCGTATTTCAGATTGAACTATTCGAGGTTTGTTCCTGAAGAGCTATATGCCATTTTCAAAGTGCTTGAAAAAGGCAAGTTTTTTCCCACCATTAAAATCATCCCGTGAAATACCGTCGCTGTCCATTTTTTTAACTCACTTTTTTCTGCTTTAATTTTAATTTAAATTTTTATTTTAAGTTTGTTTTTAAAGAATTTTTCACTTTTTTTCATTAACTTTTATCTGACAATGATATCGTTGTCAGATGTTTAAAATTTCCAACATGTTACAATTTATTTTATACTGACAATGCCTGACAATGTTCTGACAATGCAAATAAATGCCTTCACACAATTGTAAGATATCTAACAATTTATTGTCAGATAGAAGTCTTACAATTTTCTGACAATGGTTTTTCTGACAATATTGTCAGACAACAATTGTAAGTTCACACGATTGTTAGATATTTTCTGAATATTTTTCTGACAATATTGCTAGATCTGACAACCGTCTGTTCATAGCTTTACTACTATTGATATTAAAAAGTGTAGTCAGGTATAGGAGAATGTAATGGCTGATATTTGAGGACTTTAAGAAATATTATGCTAAATGAAAGACAATTTCAATATAGAGTAAAATTCGGAAAATATTGAAAGTTGGATTTCAACAATTAACGACAATTTGAATTAGATCAATTAAGAAGAACGGTTCAGTTAATACAAAACATGAAATAATTATGTGAGATAACTTCTTCTATAAAAGTTTATAAATATCAGCCTTAATTTGGCGTTCCACACTGCAGGTTACATATGTTAAATAGCTGCGAAGAATAAGCGAATAAATAGACGTTACTTTTTTAAAACTTTTCAAATTATTTGATCTTCAAAGTTGTGGTTTTGGATTGAAAAATAATAATTCTCGTTGTTGTGTATTAACTAAGGAG
Organism: Gymnosoma rotundatum; assembly: GCA_916610165.2. Lineage (NCBI taxonomy): Eukaryota > Metazoa > Arthropoda > Insecta > Diptera > Tachinidae > Gymnosoma > Gymnosoma rotundatum. The sequence goes on along the minus strand of OU744337.1, from coordinate 117,698,656 downwards.
CAAATATGGACTTTTATGGAACGGATGTTATTAATAGCCCTATTTTAGTATAAAATACAAGTTCTGCGTTGTAAAAATACATGAAGTTAATTAATATCACCCTGGGTTATATTAATAGGACAGTGTATTTGACAACAATATGAATTGAAAATTGCAATTGTAGTCATATCCTGTTCAAGCAATTTAATTTTTTTATAAAACTTTCGTGGTCCTTAATTTTGTTGTTTTTTTAATCTAAATATTTTTCAGCACATTTTTATTTTTGGTAATAAAGTCAAGGAAAAAATTAGGGGCAATTAAATTTGTAATGAAAAAAATAAATTTATTGCTTGTATTTGGTAACACACTAATTGATATCTCTTTAAGGTATTTAAGAAATTACCTTCGATAAAATAGTAAAGAAGATGAACAAGCTGACCTTTAGCATAAAAGCTGCAAATTTGTTATTTTAAAAATCGTTCAGAGAAAAAGTTAAACTCATTGGTCCTAAAGCACAGGGTGTGTGGACACTTCTGTTATAAATTTTTCAATATTCAATATCAATATCCATTATTTTATAAATATCTTTTAACCCTGGAGTTAATGTCGACGTCGTTGACGGCGCTTCAACGCCGAAAAAGTTGAAACAGATTGAACTTTTACGGCGTTGCAACGCGTTAAGATTAACTGCTCTCATACAATTTTATACGATTCAACTTTTTTTTTGACATTTGACGCCGTCAACGACGTCGACATTAACTCCAGGGTAAAATCAATGAAAAATTTAAACACGCACAAATAAAATAAACAAATGAAAAATGTCAAACTACAATGTAAACAAACAACAAAATGTATAACAAAGCGATGCCATGATATAATTCATTTCACAACCTGCTTTGGCTCTTTTGTAGCTTCGCTTTGACTCTGACGTCTTTTGAGCATTGACGTAAGAAAACACAAGCAGAGGTTTGTAGCGCATTGTAGTGCGATATTATAGCATCGCTTATAGCACCCACTCTGACATCAGCCTTACAAATAAATCATAAAAAGTTATTTAATAACTTTGATATATTTTATTTTTGTTTCTGTTTCTTATATCAACAAAAAATGTTTAAGCGATTATTCTAAAACACAAATTATTTAAGCAATTTTAACCTTAATTTTCGCTAAAATTGGTATTTATTAGTTCGATATAATATTTATTTTGAAAAAAAATAATAATAATACAATAATTAAATTTTAATAAAAAAAATTGTCTGCCTGGAAGATCATTGGCACTAACGGGTGGTAATGATTTCGGAATAATGGCCATTACGATGTTACATGAAGAAGCGCATTTTGATGTCCAATGTTGACCATATGTCACAAATAATACAATCAATATTGACCTACAATTGCCAGCTGCTGCTGCATATGCCACTTATTTCACGTGGCTTCACAAAAAAAATCAAGTGATGTCCACTATTGAAGGATATTGAAAGATAACTTACTAAAACATATCTAGAAATTAACTCACCTGACCTAAAAATTCATTTTTCAAGAAAAAATCCATAGATGACACAGCGTGTATAGCCTAACAGACAGTAAATTTTTCTGGATGTAATGGAGTCTGCAGGTTTTGTTGTAGATTGCTTGCATTCTATATGTGACAATTTTGTTAATAAAAAACCGTTAAACCAAAAATGAGACTTGCCATTGAGTAATTGATTTATGATTATTGATCATTGCGGTACTTAGAAAGGCAGAATATTCCAGTCGAATATAACGAATCGCAGGAAAAAAGTTGCGAAAAAAATTATGATTGCTACTTATCGGGGGGTTCAAGAACAATCTTAAACATGTGGCTGTTCTTTAAACCTTGTTTCTGACGAATTTAAAACTCACTCGTTTCTTGGACTTTGTAATAGCGCTACGCAATGGTAAAGAATTTATTTATATAAAAATAAAGAAATATACAGGCATGTCACAGAACTCAATTCCGATCGAAAGTGGTTTCAAATCCGTAAATTGGTTCTTCAGAAAACGAAAAACGAAAAATTTTTTCGGAATGAAACCACTTTTAAATTTCAAAGTGGAATTTAGATTCTTTAAAATTTCGTTATTTGCGTCTTTCTTGTTAACTTTTATTGCGTTTCGTCATTTAGATTAGCCTTGTTGTTTACTTTGGTGTGCGCAATATTGTCACATTTAAATGAAAACGTGGAGATTAAGCATTTTTTAGAAATAAGCAAAATCGATCGGAATCTAAAGAAGGTTAAACAAAATCGATCGGAATTGATAATACGGAATCAAAACCATGCCTGATAAACCATTTTAATGCATTAAAAATTCTTGTGTTTTTATTTTTATGATTTTTTTTTCTATCGGATATACGCCGAAACACTGGTCCATACGAACCGGATTGAACAATAAGCAAAAATAATATTCAATCGCCTTCTAGAAGGAAGAGATACGTGAAAACCTTTTACGAGAAATAATAATTTATCAAGTTTTCTTTGAATGTCTTTGATACCTATTTTACATCCTTGTTGAAAAACCTTTTGTTTTCAACGAGTAAACCGCTAACGGTATTTAAGTGTTGTTGGCCACTTTCTAAATAAAAAAAGTGAACTTGTTCTCAAATATTATATATTAAAATTAATTATTGGTTTTTTCATTTATTTCTTACATTTTGAAAATTTACTCGGAGCTACGCCGAAATATTTAAACAATATAAATAAAATGTTCATGTGTAATATACAGTTTTAATTAAGATTTCAATTAAAACAAATTCAATTAGTTTTATATTGAATTACTTGTTCGTAATGCAGCTACAAACATGTATTTACTTGCACTTCTCTCAATTATAGAAAATATATTTGTTTTTTTATATTCACACATATCCGTAACGTTTTTATCTAAATTAAAATTTGTATTGTTAAAGTACATAACTACACACACTACGTTTTTTCATTTTTCCTATTTATTAGTTAAATTATTTATTTTTCTCTACAAAATTTACCAAATAAAGCATCCTTCCAGTTTGTTTTTTTTTTTTTTTTTGGCAAATTGAAATAATAATAAAAACGAAACAAACTTTTAAATTAAATACCAAATAGAACCGGAAATGAATACATTTACATTTGTAAATTTCAAATTCAAACGCAAACATTATTTTTATAAAATGCAATGCAATACTCGTACTCGTATACAACAAAACCTGAATAAATACAAAGTGAAAATGAATAAATATTCAAGTATTCAGGCAGTCATTGTAATTGTATTAGTAGAACTGTATGCATAGATATGTGTTTGTGCATCTGCCAGAAGAACGAGAATTATTTAAACTATTTGTATATATAATCTAGCAAACATTTGTTATCAAAAACGTGAAAGAACACTTGGACTTTTTATATATCCACTGATTTTTATCGTCTAATTTGCATGAATTGCATTTTTAAAGTTTTTTCCTTGAATAAATGTAGAATTAGAAAATATCTAAGAGGACATTCGTGATTCTTTTTTTAAAAAGCAATCATTAAACAAAATTTCATAGGTAATATTAACAAAAATTTTTAATAAAATCTTAACAATAAAAATAATTAAACTAATTAATTTTTTATTCAAATCTATACACAATTTATTCAAATTAACAATTTTTTTTCAAGTTAACAGATATATTTTTGCAGAAAATATTATTTAAGGTCAGATAATTTTATTAAAAAAAGGTTAAAAAATTGAGAAAGGTTTTGTTGAATTAATAACATTAAAATAGTAGCAAGGCAACGTTAGAATAACAACACATGAAATCGTTTAAATTGGAATCCCAAAAGGAAGTTGAGGTGAATAGTTCATCCCTTCATCTAACTAAACTTTTCCTTTATTTTACTAGTTACTATGTAATCAAGGATAAATTTTGCAAAACTTAACTAAGTAAAATTCAACATGGTTTTCTAAACTAAATAAATTTGTAAAAATATTGTAAAACTGAAGAAACCCTTAAAGTTAACTTTTCACTTAAAAAAAAAATAATTTAACATAAGGAGAATTGAAATTTTTTGTTTAAATTTTTTCTTTGTCAAAATTTCACATTTTTTAACTGACTTCAAAAAAGAAGGAAGTTATCAACTTCTCAGAATGCTGCATTTTTTTTAATGTTTGTGCCTGCATGACTCAGGTATTTTTAAAACGGTCTTTTAGAATTTTGTTTTTTTTTTAAATTAAAATTATGCTAACAGATTGGTCCCGGTTTAAAAACAGTTCCTTATCTTTAACATTAAACGGTGTCCCCATACAACATCTATTTTTTTTTACGTGTAGTAAGCACTGTAAAGGGAACTTCTTTAAAATTTAAATTCCTGCGTATTTCTGTAGCTCTCAAATACAAAAATTTTTACAGAAATAAATCTAAAAATTAACGGGTGTCTCAATAGGCGATGTAAATTAACCTATATGGCTTGAAATTTACACAGAATGTCCACTACTTTTCTTAGTATACTAAGAAGTGTTAATATTTTAGATTATGAATTAAAAGGTTTCACAATAGTTGATGTGATTTGATGTATGCGGCCAAACTGTTGCACCGTTATAGACAAACGGTTGAAATTTACAAAGAACTTGATGCTTACGTCCACTACAACAGCAGTTATAACATTTGAATTTGAAAATTAAAGGGTGCAATTTGATGTATATTGCCAAACTGTTGAACAATTGCAGACTGGTGGTTAAAATTAACGAAGAGCTGTAATGCCTAGTCTGCTATAACAAGTATAAAGTTTGGAGACGGGAGGATAAGGGTGCCGCAATAGTTAATGTAATTTGATGTACGTGGCCATACTTTTGAACCGTATAGACAACAGATGAAATCTGTTTTGAAATTGGGTTTTCTTCCAGAATTATATAATTTAATATCTTTGAATTCATGCGCTTTTTTTAGGACCAAAGCTATATTTTTCAGTGCCAAAAGAAGAGTATTTACCAACTCGATGGAAAATAATTATTGAACCAAAACCTTTGATAATGACATCAAAGTAATTAAAATATAATAATTTCTTCCCAAACTCGTTACCGATTCTTTGATAATGTATGCGGACGTTTTCCAAAAAAAAAACAAGACAAATTAGACACCAGCACTGCAGTTTCTGGACCGCTACATCGTTCACCAGCGTTTTTTGCATATACCAACCTTAGGTTTGAACATTGTAAACATCATTTATTTAACCTACTTACTTTTTAAATAAGAATAGAAATAGTATTCATATCAATGTTAATTTGGTTAGACGATATTTACACACAAAGAAAAGTAGTCTCTGCATTTCGTTTTGTGCATTTGTTTTTGTTTTTGCTTTTGCTTTTGTTTCAATTTTTATTTTTTAGTCATTATTACTTGTTTACTCACAACATTATAGATGCTGTGAAATCGCATTTATTATGGGAAAGTTATAATAAATTTGTAAACTTTAAAATATCGATGTCTGTGTAGGAGCTTTCTCCCATGATTTTTTTTTCAGTGCGAAAATTTTTCACAGGAATACATTATTTTTGATCCAGATTGGGGGGCAGTAGCTCTTGTTAATGAAAATTAAAAAAAAAAGTTTCACACTTCTTAAAGCCTTCAGAAATATAGATAAATATGGAAAATTAGTTGAAGTAATAAGAATACTGAATAAAAAGATTGGATTTGAATATTAAAAACATCAAAAAATGGCGCTCATCAATGTCATAGTCAACTTTTTGTGCCGTAGTATCATTTTTGGAAATTGTGTTAAAGATCAGATATAAATCAATGCTTAGTAATTGAACAGACGTAGCTAGCGTTCTTCGAAAGGGGATATTATTTTTTACAATTTAACCAAGGAGGGCTCTGTAATAGTTAAATATTAAATTATGAAAATATCAGAAAAAATTAATTTGTGGCTGGGATATAAACTTAAGTCTACAGCACCCAACTAATTAAATTATCTAAAAGTCTTTGGTAGATCAATAATGATATGTTTACTGGGCTTCAAGTGTTAATAAATATGCATGTGATTGTAATAAATTGTAAAAATAGCAAAAAGAAATATTCAAACATCAACATTTTTTAAACATAATCAATACTCTTCCATATGTATGTGAGTGCGCGTTGTGTGTATGCATTAACTGACAGCAAATTTAAAATCAATACAAATAGAATTTATAGAAAAACTGCAAAGCAGAGAATGAAAAAAAAAACAGATTCAGTACCCAAAGTATACATTTGATTGCCAAAAATGCTGCACAAAAAAATTTAGAGTAGAAAAACATTTTTTCCAATATTTTTAATGGATTTTATGCTAAAGAGTTTATATGCAGTTTAAGCATACAATAAACACTGCAACCACATATAGACAGATACACAGTAATGAGCAAAGTTTTAGTAGTAATAAAAATTGAAATAAAATTTCATATAAGAAAAGTATGTTTTTGAAAATCTTTTTATCTGTTATCTGTACATAGACTTTGTAAAGATGGTTTCAAAGATTGGTTTATTATTAAAATTACCGCTTTGGGCTTTTAGACGAATAAAATAATGTGATAACAAAAAAAATAAAAATTTTAAAATATTTTGCAATTGAAAGAGCTGGAAAACATTAAAGAGAAAAGTTTCCCCTCCTTGCAAGTTTCATCAAATGATATCGTTATTCGACATTTTTATTATAGACACAAACTAAACAAGATGAACTGTCATGCTCTATTAAACAGGGTGCAAGAAATGATAATATTTTCTTAAAAAAAAAACGCAAAGAAAGGAGCAATATGCTTCTAATGAATAAACAAAATTTGCATGGCTGCTGCACAGGAAGCCCAATGAAATATAAAAGAGCCATTGCATCACATAAGTGTGACTGCCTGATGTGTGGTTTTGAGGTAAAAATATTCATTCACAGTAACCATAACTATTCAGCGTTATATTTAGCGAAGTCTTAATTGATCTCAATCTAGTTTCGCTTTAGCAGAATGGCACTACCACATAGAAACATTCTTAGCGAACAGCATCTTATTTACATTTAAAAACGGTAATACACATTTTCTAGAGTTTGTAGTTTATTTTTAAAATATTTTTTTTTAAATAACATTTTGAACTACTTCTTAGATTACCATTTTTCCTTGCATGATTACAAGAATTTAAAATAAAAGCTGAGCTCAGATTTTTCATAGCAAAACAAAATAAAAAAAGTTTAATATGAAGTTGGGGTTTTGCTTTAAAGTGACATAACATTATTATTATTAATGAATTGAAATTGATATTGGCTTAATTTTATTTATTTTAATTTTTTAAAGAAAGCAAGAAAAATTTCTTTTCTTCGCATCTATTTACCTTAGTTGTGCAATTATAAACATCATCATCATTTAACCAACCATTTTTGTAAATAACAACATCAATATTTATTTCGTTATACGAAGTTTACACCCAAACCAAAGTATTTCTTTACTGTTCTCTCTGTATTTCGTCTTATACATTTCTTTTGCTTTTCTTAAAACCATCGATATTTAAGAAATCAAAAGTCAAAATCCTTTGGTTCTAGACGTTCCCAGTAAAAAAAAGTGTAAGAAAAAATTTTTTTTGAAAGGCAAAAAACCGAAAACCCGTTCCCTTTATAAATCTATTGAAGGACACATTTTAGGACATGTTTTGTTTTACAATTTTATTTTAGAGTTCTTCTTTAACAGCTATGGTATGATGTCGCGGATTAAAATAAGTCTTCTGACAGTATGTCCAAAAGTTTTAGTAGACCATAGTACAATTTCAATGGTAGTCATAACAAACAGCTTGTTTTTAACTACCACAAGTTTCTTAATATATTACTTAACTTTCTAATGTGCTTATCAAAAAAAAAATCAAATTTAATTATAGTGCATTTGCTTATTTTATTCTCAATGGTACAATTTTGATTTATTTGTTAGATAGAACGTATGATAAGAACACGAATTAAAAATCGTTTCAGTTCAATTTAAGCGATGCTCTCAAGTTAGCAAAAAATATATATTCTAAAAACTACATATAACAACGCAATATACAACAACATATAGCAACGCAATTGAATTACTTGAAAATAAATTTTTATAACAGAAACTTTTTAGCATTTAGAAAGCTGATTAAAAGTAGTGCAATTTTGTTAAAACCAAAACATGCCTTCAATGACACGCCAATGTAAAATTCACAGGTCTTTCACCCGAATTTGCACCACTTCGTTCGTATAGATGTGGTGTCTTAATTACATCCTTTTCCTCACTTTTTTACTGGGAATATTTCCTACATTTTGAATTTAAAATTTTTAAGTTCAAAAATTAAATTTAAACTCAAGAGATTTCAAAATTCTATTTTGGCCCCGTCCTTTTTTTGTGGGCGGTGAAATAAAATATTATTTAAAAATATAATGTTATTATTAAGAGAAATGGATTACATACGCTTTAAAACCATATAAGCAATCGTAACTATAATCGTGCCACCTACTTTTAAATATTCATTTTAAAGCTTTCCAATTCCTTACCAATCCCGGTCTCCCAAGAATATTATTTAAACGATAGTTTTGTAATTTCTTACTTAAATTTAAAGTATTTCACTTATCTGAAAATAATTAATTTATTCATTATAACAGCTTACCTATGATTGTAACGGTGAATTTTATTTAAAATTATAACAGTTATTGTATTTATAACAACTTTTTTTTCAATAAAATGTTGATGAGTGCAATGGTCCTTGTTTGTCTGATTCTTCAAAGACATGTTCCGAATCTGAATCCTCTTCAGTGTTAAGTTCAGGTGGAAGCTAATAAATAGTGGTTTAGGCGCAAAAATGCGTAACGTTTTTTTTTCTACAGAATAAAAGTAGAGATCGTAATATATATCGGAAAAAAATCAATACAAAATCTTTATCCGTTTAGCCACAAAAAACTATATTGCAAACATCTCAAAATCGTTAAAGTCAACGAAAACGTATGCGCTTTATCAAACTTTCCTGACTTTAACAGTGTCCCGAATCACAAGCGTGAGCCTTGAAAATTTAATATGTGATGCAGAATATTGTTACCTGTCCAGATGCGTACTTAAATTTTGACATTTCTTAACAAATAATTTTTGACCTAATGTCCGTCAGAATTACATGTGCGCTATGTAACGTTTATTTTGAAAGTGAAAGTTAGATAAAAGTTTTTTTAATAAGTTTTTCTTGAAAGCTGAGCTATTTTTTTAATATCTAACAGAATATCAGCCAAGTTGCTGTATGACGTGGCATTACTGTTATTATTTCTACAACAATTTAGAAATTTTATTCTGACCCTTACTTGAATTGTTTATAAGTATTTGACCTTTCAAGTAGGTAACATCTATATTTTTTATAAATACGTCGATAATTTCCAAATGTGGTTAATTCCAGATATATTGGAGGGTGTTGAATATTCTTTAAAAGTTTTTCATATTATTGCAGCAAAATTTAAAATTAAAAACATAAAATAAAAATATTTTTGTCACGACTGTATGTCATTGATATAAAAGAATAAATATTTGAATATTGTTTAGTTTTGTTAGTTTTTTCTCCAACTATTATTCTTTCTCTTCAACGATATTAAATAAACACATGTCTGTGTTTGCATTGGCATTTGAAATTGTAAGCATGCAAGTGTTTTCCCATCTGTAGCAGAAGTAGAGATGACTCAATATCAACGGAAATTGTATTATTATGTTGATGTGCCAAAAACTTCATCCCACTCACCCTACAACTTGTTTTTGTTTTCATATTTTTTTTTTATATTATTTTCATTACTTTAATTCATTTCGAATTTTAGTGGGTTATAATTTAAACAATCGTTTTGAAATTTTTGGTTTATTTTTACGTGAAAAAAGCATTTATTTTCTATTTTGCTATTGCAGTTGTCATTGATCGATGATGCTTAAATCATAGAAATTTCAAAAGGAGGATGTAAACTGCAAAAACATTATACGAATAGGCATAGAATAAATTTTGAATACAAAGCTAGACAGACCATTTATTACTAACAGTTATGGCAGCCATCTTTCAGAGATAAAAACATCATCATAATCCTCATGGCAAAAACACACATTTTTATTTCTTTATTCAAAGGCTTCTTTCATCCTTATAAACACAACTCTATCGTCATAATCAATTGTTGGGGCCATTATTGTTGTTGTTTTACTACGTATAATGTTTGTTAAAGTGAATGTATTAAACCAGTAGCCTTCTCCCTTTTTACTTTGATTTTATTGTAGACATTGTAGTCAATGGTTTTAACATTGTGAATTCGTCATTATTTCATTACAAAAACATAAAAATTGAATTTCAATTCAATTTCATTTGAATGATTTATTTATTTTCTTTTAACAAAGTTAGACGAAAAAAGTTTTTTATTTAACATTTTTTAGCGTTATTATTTTAAATTTATTTAAGTAAACTTCATTTCGTCTATGAATATATGTATGTGTTAGTTTTTTCATTGCTGACCATTAAATGATTTATTCTGTGTTTGTAAAAATAAAATTAAAAACATTTTTTTAGGAGTTGACAGTTGATTTGTTTTTTTCTTAACACATTTGAAATCAATTTGTGTCTGCATTTAGTATCAGTATTTAGTGTGTTTGTATGTTTGTTTGCTTGTTTATTTTTGTTTTTTTAAATATTGAAGTGCTACAAAATGGATATAAAATTTATATTTATTTCAACTTTTTTAGTCATCAGTGGAAATGATTCTGTTTTGAATAATTGATATTATGTTGAGGAAATTGAAAAAATATTTTTAAAAATAAATATGTGTGAATTCATATTTTTAAATTTATTTAATAATTTTTATGTGTAATAATATTATCAATTTAAGATTTAAAGTAAAACTATATTTTTTTTTAATTTCATTAGCAGCCGGATACAGTTGTTTAATAAAATCTTTTTTACATTTTTGTTTTTAAATGTATCTTGACATTTTTATTTGAAAAAAAACTTTCTTAATCTAAGCGTTTATATTATTTTCGTTTGGAAAGCATAATTTTCTTAAATTAGTAATGAATAGAAATTGTTAAAGGCATTTTTTAAGCTAAAAGTGAATGAAGGGGTATTTTGCTATTCTAGCCGTAGAGCCCCTAGATTAATGAAACTTGGCAGAAAAATCTTCTATAGGCATAGATTGTTAAAGCTAGAAAACAAGAAAAACGCAGACCAAGGAGTTTACCCGTCATTTTGTTTAGCAACTTCAACTTTTGGGTTTAAAGAATGTTTAAAAACTTAAAGTTGGACTTAAGAATCTAAAATGCCATTTTAGCCCCACCCCTTTTTGTGGGCGGTGAAATAAAATACTATTTGAAAAGAGAATGTTAATATTAAATAAAACGGATTAAAACCAGGGAACTAATTAATATGGGCAGGGGTATCCCTACAAACGCAGCGCCAGAAACCTATGAAATTTTTTTTGTAATTTTTTTTGCCAACTTTCTAAAACTATTAATTTTTAAGCTTTCCAAATCTTAACCCTGAGTCCAAGGAATATTTTTAAAAATATATTTTTGTAATTTTGTACTTTATAGTATTTTATTTATCTGAAAATAATTTATTTATTATAATAATAATTTATTTGTGATTGTAACGGTAAATTTTATTTAAAATTATAACAATAATTCATTTAAAATAACGCTGCAGCGCACAATAAATATAAACAATAAATATTTTCAGTTTTACATCAATCTTTTTATTTTTGTTATTTTCAAGACCAGAATTAAATTACTTTGTACAATTTTTTCTTTTAATTAAGAAATATACATTATTAAAAATGAAATTATATTTCCATTAAAAAATAATTAAATAATTGTACCATGAAATATTTAACTAAAAGCTAATTTAAATTTAAAAAATAATTCCAATGTTTTTGTCTTCCCCTCTCTTCTTTTTAGGTAAGAAAAACTCAACCAACAGCATTTTCTATTAAACACAAAGCCAACATGTTTAATCTTCAAAGGTATTTAAATAAATTTGTAATTGAATTTTCAGACAATTTACATAACTTTTTAAGTAGATAAATATGATTTCAAAATATAACATAATGACAAAATGTACAAGAAACATTTTAATTGAAAATACAGAAATGTTTTCAAACACCCAAGCTCAATAGACAAACACTAACGAGACACATTACTAACAAAATATGTATAAATGATATAATAAAGTTTGCCTTACTGGCACAAAATTCTATCCATAAAAACTAAACGGAAAAAAGAGTTGTTCCCTTGACAGTAGTTGTAAGTAAGAAAATGTAAAATTTTCTAGGAAAATTATTTTATATAACTTTATACTAGTTTTAACAATTTGCATATATTTGTTTTTTTTTTCTTTTTTATGTTATGTTTGTGTAAACAAAATAATTTCACAATTAAAATATTAAAAATTCTTCAAAAGAAAAGCAACTGATAGAAATTTTTATTTAACCTTAAGCAACCCTTGCAAGTAAGAAGTTGTGAGTTTAGAAAAACTGATTAAATTGTTTGTGTAAAAGGGGGAAAATTTTTAAATAAGAAGGCTCATTAGAGCTTAAGTTTTATGGAACAAAATGGGAAAACAACTATTCAATCAAGCAAATGACACTATCGTTTAATCAATTACACGAAGAGAAATATTGCTTTACAAAAGTTAGGTAGAGTTCGTAAAACGAAAGTTATACTAGACGTAGTAGGAAAAACAGGGTTTTATGTAAATTCTAACACTTAGAAATAAAATATTAAAGATAAAAAGTTTTAAAAAATTTAATTCCATTTTTAAATTGAGCCTTAAAAAATGGATAATCGAATTCATATCAAAAAAAAAATTCTGTTATTTTGATTTTGCATTACAGTTTATGTTCAGTGTTGGCTTGAACAGAATTCCTCAACATATACATACAAACTTTCTGAATAAATTCCGAAGAAATTCGACACAAAATGTTTACTGAAAATATTTCCGATGGTCTGCATAACTGAGGAGTTCCTAACGATTTTCACCCAGAAAAGGTTCTGCAAGTCATATGGGTTCGTAAAAAAAAATTTTGTTTTGCTGCCATTTTGGTAAACAGTATTTAGACAGTTCATATTTGACAGGCGTTACATCGACACGTGACAAATTTACTATGGAAAAATATTCGATAAACCAACATTTTTAAATCGTTCAGACATGATAATATAGAAAGTTATATGAAATCTTTGGGAGAAACAATTTGTAAACAAAACGTACCACTTATCGTGTAATGAATGATTTCGAAAAAAGAGGGTCTGTTGGTTATCGGTTGAAACCATTACTGCTGCTTAAGAAAGTGTTCAAAACTATCCATCAATCTCAATTCGATGCCGTGCTCAGGATCTTGGTTTTAAAAGAACAATTTTGGCCTTTTTGCACGAGACCATTGGAGCTGTTGTACATAGGCCAATAGGATGTTGAAGTTCGCCCAATGTCAACCCCGATTTTAATGAAAAACTTATATTGCGCGGCGAGGCCCATTTTCATTTGGCATTATTTAAATACGTTAATAACCATAATTGTCGATTCTGGCCAATGGAAAACGTTTAAATTATTCGTCACCTTTGCACCCATTAAAAGTAACAGTCTGGTGTGCAGTTTAGTCAGAAGGAATCATTGGACCTTACTTCTTTGAAAATTAAAATGGCGTAACGACAACTGTGAATGGGAAGCGATATCGTAATATGATCGAAAACTTTGGGATTGATTTACATGTGGTACTCAACAAGACAGTGCCACATAGCATACAGGCAGGATATCAATGAAATTGCTGCGAGATCTATTTCACAAATAGTTATTTCAAGAAATGGTGATGTTGATTGGCCTTAACGGTCGCCTGGTCTGACTACACCGGACTTCTTTTTGAGGGAATATTTAAGTAGCAAGGCTTATGCAAATAAACCACAAACGTTTGAGTAACTCAAAAAAAGTATTCGTGATGAAAGTAATGAAATACCGCGTAGAATGTGTGAGAATGTAATGAAAAAGGTGCTCAAACGTGCTCGCATTTGTGAAGCTTACAGAGCTGAAATTTACCTGATATTGTATTAAATAAAACATTTATCGATTCTCTTTGTTTCTCTTTTAATTAAGTAATTAAATATTAAGGATATTCACGATGGGTATTGTGCAAATTTGCATATTGCATATAAAGTATATCGTGAGCGTACATTTTTGCAAAACGTAAATTTTTGTAAAAAACATTTTATTTGTTTAAAAAATCTGACAACTAATCAAAAAGCAAAAATAAATATACAAAACATAAAATTAAAAATTTTTATTTGCTATTTAACAATGCCTAGAAGCAACGAGAAAGAAAAAATTTTAATTTTTTAATAAACAATGCGCTGAGTTCTCTTGACCACGTTTATTTAGTTTATCTCTTGGTCTTTTTTAGCCGTGTAAGATTTATAAATATATTTTGGAGAACTCATTTTAAGCAGTTTAATTTTTAATTATATTTTTTTTTTGCTGCATATAGTGCTCACAAACAATTTTTTTTATGTTGTTTTATTTTCAGAAATATGTCAAACAATTTTATTTACTTTTTTGCTCATGGTTTTTTTAGTGCAAACGAAGTAAATTGATGTAAATTTCAAATACGTATATTTTATTGTTGTACTGATAAAAACGATGCATATTTGCTCCAATTTGCACCGTTTGCACAGTTTGCACTACACATCGTGAAAACCCTTATTATAAACAAACAAAGTAGTATATCTTCCCGGCAAACACCCTGTACATACATAATTTGTTTACATAGAGAGGTATGCTGTGAAAAAAAATTAAATTCAATTTCCCACCTGGTAATATACAAATTGACTTGTCTGATTACACTGCCAACAAGATTACTTGTTCCCTGAAACTTAAATTTAATCATAGTCAGCGGTATTTATTATTCAAACAGACCATTTTATTAGTATTTTCTCTCAGAAGAGGCTTTGGTTCTTTTTATACACCTATATCAACCAGTTCTTTAACATGGTAAAATCAAAATTCTATTATCAATTCACATCGAATATAAATTGGTACGAAAAAAAACTCTTCTTCATATAAAACTATTCAAAAGTATCAAAATTATACAAATATTTTTTTTTCAGTGTATTTATTTTGAAAAATTTAACTAAATAATGAAAACAGAAACACCAGTTTATTGTAAATCAGTCTTTGTTGTATTATTTGTTTGGCATGCTTGATTATACCTTTTGTCATAACATAATGGGGGGACATTATTGAAAAGTTGTTATCAACCCTAATTTACTTTTAATAGCATACACATTTTTTTACAAATAAATCTAAAACACACACACACACACTAAATTACTTACACATTTAACAAGCGTATAAGATTAAAAGAACCAGCAAGACATTAGGAAAAAAAAATCGTAAACCTTTTAAGTGTCCTTTCATTAAAATGACATAAAACCTACACACATACACACACACTAGCATACGTCTACAAAAAAGTATTAAACGTAACGTTTAAAAACGTAAATTTTAAACAGATATATTTTTAATAACATGAAAGGTTAGAAACGGCAACCAAAACAAAGTTTTGTGAGACACTTACACTCATAAATAAATAAAAAATAACTTTTATGACAAACTTGTATTAGTTTTTGTAAAAAGTTCTCTTAAGCTTTTTTGTATGCAAAGGGTTGCTGTCGTTTTATATTAGACAGGGACTTAGAACATTGGCATGATGTCTATGACGTCTAACATTTTAGAAGGGGTGGTGGGTGTGTGGCTACTGGTGTTTAGTCTTTTACCTTGTTCTTGTGTCAGTTTTTATTTTTTCAAGGAGTTTCATTCATTTAACTGTTAAATATATTCGTGTATAATTACTCAATTTAAAAGCGTAAATAATTAATGAGTTGTACGTGTGTTGCGTGTGTGTGTGTGTGTGTATCGTTCTGTAACTTGTAATCGAGTATGAGTTCATTACACTCCGGTGTTACGTTGTTTTCTAGTTTTAATTAATTATGTGATTGACAAAAAAAATAACGTAATGTAGTTAAACGGGTAGCAAAGAAAATTATATGAATTTTAATGTAAATAAATTTGTAATTAATCTCAAAGTTGTATAAATTAGATCTCCGAGATTTACACTTGTCACTTTAGAATATAAAATTACTTAGAAAATATGTTTAATTTATTTCCTAGTGAATAATTTTAAAATAGCTTAAGTTCTCGTGTATGTATTTAAATTTCTAATTTTTGTGTCAGCTTTTAAAGAAAGCAAGAAAAACTAGACACTAGCAGAATGTAATGCTGCATTTTCTTGATCGTTATATCAGTTATCAGACTTCTTCGTTACTATTTATCGAATGTAATTTATTTTTTTATCACACTTTATTTTTATTTTATTTCTTTATTATTTCTATTTACAAAACCCTCACATAACATTTGCATTATTAAAATACGTTATTTTGTTTTGCTTTATCGTTTGTTAGCTGGGCAGAAGCTTTTGCTACAGATAAATTTTATTTAGTGCATTATTCTATGATTGTTAAACAGTTATTGGTCTTATATAAACACTAGCAGTGCCTTAGATTTTGTCTGCGTTTCGTTTCTAATTTCCTTAAAATACCAATTAAGACAAATATTTTTTTGAACTATTTATTTTAGAGTTCTGTAGACAAAGTTAAAAATTTTTCAATCACAAAAATAAAATGTGCAGACAACTGTATTTGTACCATTATATCGGTAAAATTGGATACTTTCAAATTAGTATATTTATTTTCGCATATGCATTATTTTTCAATGAGCAGAGTTACTTCTTCTAATCGCAACGCAGGCAGTGAAACCACTTTATTTCTGCTTCGTATATATTTTGAGCGTATACTCCCATATTTCTATTACTTACTCGATCTTTTTATTTCACACTTCATAATAGATAAGATTTTCATCACTAACAAACCAGTCACAAGTCAACAAGTTTTAACCAAAATATAGAAAGACAAGTTTGAGTGTATGTGGTTTCTAATCCCTCTGCTAACTATGATTCAAGCAGGATCTCTAAAAAATGTTTTTATTGTGGAGAATCCTTAACATTAGCCAAACTATTTTCTAACCCCTGAAACAGTAAAAATTCGCTGGCAACGAAATAAATAGATTAAACTTGATAAAAAAAACTCGAAAATTAAAATCTCCGGATGTTTTTACTCAAATTCTTCTTCTTCAAATTCACTCCGGTTCACTTATTTAAAGGCACAAAAGATCCCATATTCAGGAGCCGGTATCTTTTGCAATTTTTAACTGATTCCAGAATTTTAAAATAGATATGGAAGCTAGACATCTTGAGATATATACAAAATCATGACAATGGTGGTTTCTTAACTAAGGAACCTTTTTTGAGGAATTTATAAAATAAAAAATCTAAAAATGTGGTATTTTTTTTTTTTGGTTCACTTGAATAAAGGCACTTTAACTAACTTTAAAGAAAAACAGTTTTTCTTGTTTTTTAAGTTATTATTACTTTATTTGCTTTATAAGAGAACTATTAGTAATGGGTACAACCCCCTCTGTTTTTAATAACTTCAAATACACGGTTTTTCATTAACAGATAAAGAGAATTGATATAATCCAACGAAATTTAATTCCAAGCATCCTTAATGGCCTAATCTAGTGACTGCTTGTCATCAAATTGTCTACCTCTTTCATAGACCTTGCAAGATAACCAACCCCATACATTTTCGTAAAGCTTATATCTGGCGAATAGGGTGACCAGTGAAGAATATTAACATTTTGGCTTGCAATGTACTCCTTTACTACTCTGGCTTTGTGTATAGGGGCATTGTCCTGTTGCAATATCCAAGGTATTGGACCAAATAGTTCATTGAACTTCGGAAAAGCCGACTGCAATAACGTTCTATAGGTTGCACCAGTCACTTTTGCACTTTGAAATTTAAGATCGATGGCGCCATAGTACGTAGTATCACCCCACGCCTTAACGCCGCCCTCTCTGCTGTGATGTCGGTTCAAAAATCGCTTTTCTTTACGCAGGTCATAGAAACAATAGTTGTAGCTATCAGGCTCATCCAAAATAAACTTCTTTTCATGCGTAAATACAACGGTTTTCTAGTCATAAAATAAAATTTCTTCTGTTTTACATGTCTCAACAAATTATCATTATTAAATAAATAAATATTATTTTTAAATAAATAAGTTAAAATTTCTTCAAATTTAGAGAATTTTTAAATCTATATGTATACTCGTATATTTGTGTGGTTAACGTTTTTCTAATTTTTTTTTTTTTGTTTGCTTATTTTTTCGTTAACATTATCCATGAAATTTGGTTTAGAGTGTGGTTGCAGCTGTTGAAGATATATGAGAACGCCATTTATTCTATCTTATGTTTCTTAGTGTTGGAAATTTTAAGCAGAAGCTTTTGATAACAGATCAAAATAATTGTTTTTCTCTTTATTTATAATTGTAAAATACTGACTGAAGATATGTTCATAAGTTTTAAAAAGCAATTTTATACTGCTTGACAATTTTTTAAATACCTATTTAATTAAAATTTTTTAATGATACTGATATTGTATTTAAGGACATAATGACTAGCACCCAGACATTATAATTAAAGTATATAAAGTTCTTTAGGATAAAAACAAGTAAAAATGGGAATTACACTCCGAAATTTGCTATCTTGTTGATTTTCTAATAGAAAGTAAGCAACAACAAAAAAAATTCGATACTAATATTCGTGTTTGCTGTGTTTTTGTATAAAACATTTTTGAGTTGTTATTGTCATTTGTCTTATTGATTCAATGGAGTTCTCATTTAATCAATTTGGCTTTTAATATAAGAGTTTCTAGTTTTCTATACAAAATTTGGGTAAAATCCACTGATGAGCTATTTGAGCAGTAGTGAAATGGCCATAGGAATACGCTTTCCCCGCAGTAATACATTTCAATTTTTAATTTAGTTTAAAATAATAAATATTTCATAGAATATCATGAAATATTTATATTTGAAGGAATCAAGCACGAATAAAGTAAATTAAAATAATTACATAGACTTATGTGTGTCAATCATAATCGGTATAATTTAAAAGTGATATGTTTTTATACCCTTAATACTACCCGCTGAAATTTTGTATATCATTCTAGAAACTAAATGTAGAATTTGGTTTCTAAATGCCATTAAAATAATCTGACGGAAAAAGCATTTTCTTACAAACATTTCATTTACTGCAGAAATTTATATTGCATTTTTTTTCTATTTTAAATTTTACAGATATTTCAATATTATCGTTTCAAATTTTTTGTGGAATATAAAAATTTCTTGCATATATGAGCAAATAAAGAAATGCACATAAAAGGTCCTTTTAAGTTAAACAACAATATTTTCATTGTTATAAAAACTTTCTTAAATAAATAAAGGTACGCCAAAAACTTTTGAAAATTTCCTATGCAAAAATAGAAAGAAAAACAATTGCATGCAATGAAAAAAGGAAAAAAAACGACAAACTAAGCAAAGAAAACTTTTCAAGACAAAAGTTTTTAAATTGAAATTCATTTGTATGCAACCATATGTTGTCATTGCAAGTTAAACAATATTAAAGTGTATGACTTTAAGAAACATACAACTCTAAGAAAACATACCTATAAAATACACTCATACATACATTAAAACATTTTAACATGTTACAAACTCCTAGATGCTTAGATAGTATATGTAGATTTTTTGGCCAACATAACGAAGAGAATACTTCACTAAGCCAAACCGGATATAGAGCAAAACTGTAGTAGTGGCTACAAAGAAAGAAAAATACCTTTAAAAGTAAAAATCCCTAAAAGCATTCATACATGTTTGCTTTTCTTACACTTTTTCTTAGTTGGTTTTTTAGCTTTCATTTTTTTCCTTGTTATGCTTCCTTTATTGCAACGTGAGAGAATTCGCCACTTGCAACATTTGTTGTCGTTGACGTTAGATGTGCAAACATTTAGGTAGACATCGTTTTTATGTGATACTTTTATTTTATATGTTTTTTTTTTTGCAAACATCGAATTTTCTAGTTCAATAAATATTTTAAGAAAAGTTCTACATACTCCAGAAAAAAGTGTTAAAAAATGTAGAAAAATAAATGTTTTTTAGAGCAGAAGATGCAGGTGGCAAATTTTTAAGGATAACATACATACATTCCTTGTTTTCTTGTGTTTTTTTTTTTTATCAATTTTCCTTTTATTTGGAAATGTTCTTATTTGCTTTACCAGTTAACTGGGTGACATATGCATGTTTTTTTTTCTTATTTTTTCCAAACTATTTGTTAGATAATTTTGTTGCTATTACATTTTTTCTTTTCTACGGAAGCTTAAATATACGTCCAGGTTTATCTCAGTTGTTAGGTATTTGCACTCTTACACTGTTGTGGCTTAGGTTTTTTCCCATTATTTTTTAAACAGCTTAAAACCTTTTAGGTAAACAAGAAACAATGTTGAGAAAGTCTGCTACGAACAAATAAGTTTTAAAGTTAAATAAACTTAAATAAGAAAATTTATTAAATAAAGTTCCATAAATTCCAGCTTGTTTTTCTATTCTAAGGAAAAAGAAAAATTGTCCACCATTGCTCATTGATTTTTTCCAAATATTTATTGACCCAAAATCTATATTTTTTTCAAAAATTAATATCATTTTTTTCTGCCTCTATTTTCTACAACGACTCATAAAAATTGTGGCTGCAATATTAATAATCATAAAGTAAAGGCAGAGTGTTAAATTATTTACAGCGGCTTTGCTTTAAGAAGGAAAATTTTATTTTTCCAAAATAGTCTTCTTTGGAAGCATGAACCACATATGGGTATTTCCACAGAAATATCAACTGCAGCCAAAAAATTCAAAGTCGATAAAAGTATATTGTTTTAACATATTTTTATGGGGAACCTGTCAAACTTAACTTATGTTTTCATCATATTATGAAATATTTAAATGCAAAGACGAGCATAAGTTCCGTTTTGAACATTTCTATTGCTGTTCCTTACAAGTGACATTATGCATTGAAACTTGTTCTTATAAGTTTTGGTTAATGTATAAAGAAAAAAAGGAAAATATAAAAGGATTGATGTGATTGCCAATAACGATAATTTTTTTCTTTGTTTTACTGTATGTATGTCAGAGGTATTTCACAATACGCATTGAATATTAGTAACAAACAGATATTTTTATTGCGAATTAAGTAATAAAAAACTGGTGGAAAATAATCAGCGCATTGCTCTTGGTATTTATTTAAAGTTTGCTACGTGTGGTATCGTAAGTGTTAGATGTAAAAATTTTAAATAAGTTTTTATAAGATATCTTTATTTTTATATATACATAAATGTAAACTATAAATTTTTTAATATTTTTACTCATCTACAAAAAACAAAAAAAAAAAAAACGGACCGAGAAAGGTTAAAGAATGATAAAACAATTTAACAAGACTATAGGGTAAACATGTGAGGTTACAGAGAATGAAAAATAAAAAACAAATTAAGTACATATATATAATTTTACATAAAAATGTCATCGGCTCTTAATAGGTTAAGCATTTTTTTTAAATTTAGTATTTCCTTAAATATCTCTTCAAAAGCTTTTAAATGATACCCATATTGATATTTAAAAAAAATTTGAAAATTTCAGAGCCTGGTAACTCGGAAAATATGGGCGAGCGCCAATTTTTTCACTTGATGTTTTTTTTTTTTTTTTAATTTTTATATACATATTTGTTTTTTTCTTATTGGAATTACTTAATTGTTACAAATGATATGAAAAAATTAGAGAGAAGCATGGTCTTTTGACGGACAGACTGACGTCGCAAAATCGACTTCGCTATCCATAAGAATTCAGATTTTTTATCCTTTATTAGTAGAAATTACAAACGGAATCATAAGCTTAGTTATACCCTTTTTGCACATTTTGTGTTGAAGGTTATAATAAACTACTTAATCACCCTTAATTTGTTTGGCGTCGTCAACATCGTCGTCAATTTTGAGACAATGTCAAATTAACACAACATCAATACTAATTTGATATTACCTAACAAATTAATGACGACGTTGACTGTTTATCGATAATATAAAAAAAAATAAAACACACATATCTAATATTACAGTCTGTTGTTCAATTTGTTTTCTATTGTGTTAAGTAAGCGTTGTGGAAAATTTTAATTCTGTAAAAAAATAAAATATCTATAAACAATAAAATAAGCAAAAGTATTACAAACAATTAAAATAAATAGAATAAGGGCCATTATTACAACTTGCCGTTAGTTAAAGGTAGGATATTGTCTGCCTAATAAATAGCTTTGTATTATTAAAACTTCCAATTTTTATTGCAATTATTATCAATAATAATAGTATTTAATGGATAAAAAAAATAATAATAAGTGAAGTTTTTATAATATAGATCCATTTATAGGTGCAACAAAATCCTGCCCTTAACTAACTGCCTTTTTTTCATTGGGGTGGGTTTTTACTAACTTTTCCACCAAAATGCAAAACATATGGCGACAGTCATTGATTAATTACAATATTGACAACGGGAATACCGATTTACAACAAACGAAGAAAAACGACGTCGTTTTGTGTTGACGTCGCCAAACAAAGTATGGGTGAATATATTTGAATCAAATAACTCAGGCACATCCAAGCATCATATTTTAAAATTATTCGCATTAAAACTTTTTTTGGTCGCATGCGAATACCTTGGTTTCTTGTAATTATCTTGAAAATTAATAATTACAAATTTTTTTGTAACCGTGGCTGACACTAAAAAGAAAAACACTTGTGGGGTTATTATTTTTTTAATAATTTAATTTATTAAGTTACTACTCTGATTCTTTAAGTTCAATAAAAACATAGATTTTTACACAAACACAAAAAAAGGAAACAAAAAAAAAAGCTCCTAGGACGCTTGGAAAGTTGACGACGTTGCTGAGATACGAAAAGGCGGCCACTTTCAATAAGTTGCGAATAGTTTATTATTTATATATCACAACGCGTTTATCGAAGATAACAATGTTGTGACATAAATAATCCAAAATCAATTTTATCGCCAATTTTAATGCTAATCAAAAACCTTTCGTCAAAATAAAATATTTTGACATGGTTTTTTTTTACTTTGTATGTGTACGAATTTCGCAATCGACATTGGAGAAATGCCCATACAATAACTTGGGAAAGCACATTAGAAAAATCAATGACAATCTCAATGATTTTTGAAAGAAATTAAATTCTACAAGTTTATCCAATTTAGAGAGCTGTGCAAAATCTTGTTAATAATAACCATATTTTGTTTACCACAACTATATATTGCTAATATTAATATAGTTATTATTTATTATTCATATCAAATTAAATATTTACGTTTAACACTTTACAGTTTTTCCTTTTAAAAATAAAATTGAAGAAAAATAAAAATCTTGTCTATAATTAAATTTCAGAAAAATGTCCACCAACAATCTTTATCTAATTCAATGTTCAAACTGAAAGAAAAATTAGCTATATATTTAATTTTTGCAAAACAAATATTCCAAATTTAAAAAAATATTTTCTATGGATATTACTATAAATCCTTTTTTAAATATAATTTTAAAATTAAAAAAAATAAAATTTTTGAATGTAATATTAAACAATGAGTTAAAAATTTAGCAAAAATTGATGTTTTATACAAATTATATTTTATTAATATACTACAAACAAGCGAAATTTCAGCAAGAACAAAAGGCGAAAGATAAACAAAAATAAAAATTTCACAAAAAACGAAAATTGTTCAAAATGCCAAAAGGCGGAAAATCGAAACCTCAGAAGAAATTTATTAGAGCTGGCATGAAAATAAAATAAAAAAATAAAGCAAAAGGACTAAACTAAATTTTGCTGATTCGTTGTTCCTTTTACATTTACTCTAGTTGTACGAGTAGACAAAAGAACATTAAATAAAAAAAATTAAAACGTAAGACTGAGCAAATGTAAAAAAAATGTAAAAAAAAAAATTATTTCTTAATTTTCAACAAAAAGTCTTTTAATTCTTTTACAAGTAAAGTATAGAAATATATAGAAAAAACCTTAGTATTAGATGGTTTTTATGTCAAGATTTTCTACTTTTATATATTTATGCAATTAAGTACTGACCTCATATTTTAGTACAACTTGAATTAACTATTTTTCCAGTTACTCCTACTTTATTTAGCACAGCTTCTTGTATTCATACATTTTCTTGTCTGCTTCAAAAAGTACCTAATTATCCTTTCACGTACAATTGTTTTAATAAACAAAACTTTTGCAATTACTTTCTTGACTGCATAAACTAAAACATATAAAAAATATTCAAATAAACTAAAACCAGGCATAAAATAGAGAATTCATAAAATTTTTATAAAATTTAAGGACTCTTGTAAGCCAACCCCGTTAAACATGCTTATATTTAAAGTGAAAAACTTCTTATATTACCAGCCATTGTGTGTATGTGTGAGTTAATAATATGCAATTTAACAAGTGCATTTTGAAAATGGGCACACACACATAGACAAATTTTAAGCATAATTTCACACATACAATTTTAGACTCCTACTTTCATACTGATCATATAAAAAATCTTAAATAAATAAATGCATGCCCACGCACACAATATAACCTCTTGCCAACACATCAAAAAAAACTATTTTGAAAAAGAAACCATTCATGTAGGAACATTCATACATACAAATACGAGAGCTGCTCTATAAATTTCTGGCCTAATAGTGAAAATGCGAATATTTATAATCAAAAATGGTTTTATTGTTTTTCAAAGTATTCTCCAGCATGATTTATACACTTTTGCATGCGCTCAAACCAGTTGTCGAAGCACTTTTTCCACTCCGATTGAGACACCTCTAAAACATGGTTTTTCATTCAAACTATTCAACAGCTTCTTCTGGCGACGAAAATGGTTGACCACGAATTTTTTTCTTGATGTGCGGAAACAAGAAGAAGTCATTAGGTGCCACGGCGGATGACCCATTAATTCGACGTTTTGGCCGGTCAAAACGCTCTGGTTTGAGCCGATGTGTGAGAGCTCGCATTGTCATGGTTAACAATGATTCGTCTTCTCTTGTTGGTTTTTCGAATTTCTCCGATGACTTCAGGCAAACAAATCATAGTGTACTACTCAGAAGTTACCGTCCTACGTTGCTCAAGCGGAACAGTCGCCACATGACCAGTTTTGCCATAGAAACAGGCGACCATTTGCTACGAAGTGCTTCTTCCACGAACAACTTTCGTTGGATTTTGCTCGTCTTTGAAGACCCACACGGTCGATTGTTGTTTCGTTTCGGGCTCATACGCATAGATCCATGATTCGATCTTATAAACGTCTTTTGAAGCACCGCAATCGTATTTTTGCAACATTTCTTTGCACCAATCGACACGAGCCTTTTTTTGAGCGTTTTTCAAATTGTGCGGGACCCAACGAAAACAAACCTTTTTTACGGCCAGGTGTTCATGCAGTATCGAATGTATGCTCGTGGAAGAAATGTCCAAGGATGTCTCTATCTCTCGGTATGTCGCATGTCGATCTTGCATTATGAGTTCGCGCACAGCATTGATGTTCTCTGGCACAACAGCCGTTTTTTGACGCCCTTTACGGAATTCGTCTTTGAGCGAGCTTCGGCCACGATTAAATTCATTATACCAATTTTTCGCGGTGCTATAGGATGGTGCTTCATCACCATACAAAGATTTAAGTTCATCAATGCACTCTTGTCGTGATAATCCACGTCGAAAGTTGTGAAAAATGATGGCACGAAAAAGTTCACGAGTTAATTCCATTTTTTTCTATATTAATTTTTTCAAGTCACTGTTAACAACACAAATAAAGGTCGTACGTCAAAACGTTTTGAGTACGATTATGCTTAAAAATGACAAACTTTCCAATGGAAATGTCAGATTGCACTTGGCAGCACTCAGTGTTGCCAGGCCAGAAATATATATAGCAGCCCTCGTATATTTTTTTAATCAACTGCAGGCTGGGTGGCGAATGATGATTTTAGATCTTTTTATTTTCGTAGACAAGTGAAGTAGCTGCCTCAAAATGTATTCATATTTACATAGGCAAAAAAGTTAACATATTTTGGAAGAAACCTGGTCAACATTTTGTTGATGAAGAAATTCAGTGTTTTATCGAAACGCCGTAAAATAAAAAAATAAAATTTCAAAAAATTTCAAATTAACACTTGAAATTTCTACTGGGTTATTCTCACACACATTTGCATGTACATATAAATACATATACATATATGTATATACGAATGCAAAAACAAACTTACATATAATTTTTATATTATGTTAGATGTCAGCGTTATTTTGTATTTACTTGAACTAAAAACCACTACACTTTACAACTTATACAGCTGCTACTCATAAAATGTTTGTAAATTGTAATCTGTACAGAATTGTTGTTTAACATGTGCACATAAAATAACTAATTCACCCACAACCAGGCATAGAAAGAAATCCTTTTTGGTACTTAAATATATATAAAGATTTTATAGTAGAATCAATTTGTAGCAGCTGATATTTTGTATGAACTCACTACTAAAACAGATAAATTAGTGCTGATATTAGTTGTATAGTTTTAGTATTTTCTGCTGTTGTTGTATGAAAATTTATAGTATTTTATGAAAACAATGTGTAGTTTTGTTGTTTACATTACGTAATTAATTTAATGTATTTGTTAAAGTCTCTTAGTATTTATACTAACTCTAATGCATACTTCCCTAGGCCATTATTGCTTTATACACATCAGTAGTTCTAACACTAATACATTTGTTTAGAAATATAAAAGTTATTCTGATGTGTGCGTGCAAAAAGATACAAATACAAAAGACTTTTTGTCAATTAATTTATGTGCATTAAGATACAAAACAATGTTTAAGGGCACACATTTACACAAATATATTTATTTGAGTTAATACCATTTACATACATTGTAATTGTGGATTTGTATTAGTTTGAGTATTTGCATTAGTACATTTGATTATCAGTAGAATATGTATGTATGTATATATGTACGTTTGTTGAAAGTTCAAACAGATGTTTTGTATTAAAGTTTGAGGTATAAAACACTGCTAAAAAAACGAATAAATTTTCAAATTTGTTTACAATAGCATTAACAAAATGAAGCATATTAAAATAATTTAATTAAAGTTTTTAGCCTTAGGGAGATTATATTTTATAAGCATGTTTTTGCATTACTTCCAGTTAATAAGTTTTCATTAGTTTTTATTAATTTTTGAAATTATAAGAAGAATTATTATAATTGTTATAACAATTGAATAAACTAAATTCGTCTAAAGTTTACATATATTTTAGTTTCTATTTTTCGAGAAAGAAGCATTACAAATATGTGGGTTAATTTTTTAAAGAAAACAGGAAAGATAAACACTACAAGAATGTAATGAAACATTTACTGGATCGTTGTATCAGTTATCAGTATACAATTCATTTATATATATAAAAGTCTTAGCATCTATCTATATTATGTTGAATACGTTGTAAACAATATCTACTTAACATAACCTAAACTTGCATATATTTTTACTTGCTTTCTGCTAACCATCGGTTAAACAACGAAAGCAATTTTATTTTTATTATTTTTATATATTTTTCTTTACAACAGTGCAGATGCTGTTTCAGTATCATACTGATTTTTAAGAAGTAAGCGTGAATGCGCGGTACCTTGCAGGCAATTTAATTCGGCTTACAGTGCTATTCTCGAATTCATGGTATATATCATTCATTTATTCTTATTATAATAAAATAATTGTTATTTTGAACTAGAAAAAAAACAGCTTTTTTAAAACCTAGAATAAAAATAATTGTTGTGCCTGCCATGATTTTTTTACTATTACTAAAATATGCTTGTCGTTCAATTAAGAATAGTTAATTCGACGTATATTTTTTTCTAAATTTATTAAGAAAGATAAGGTAATTCTAAATTTTTGTGTTAAGTTTTAAAGCCAAAACAAAAAAATATGAATTGAAATTGGTTTTTTTAGTTTTTGTAATTTTTAGAAACCTTTCTTTAGAAAAAAAAATATTTTATAAAGAAAACAAGAAAAATTAGACGCCAGCAGAATGTAGTGCTGCACTTTCTGGACCGCTACGTCCTTCGCATCTATCTACCTTCTGTTACCATCATCTATTTAACCACTAACTGTGTAAATAAGAATACAAGGAGTATTCGTATCAATAATAATTTGGTAAGACGAAGTCTACTCAAAAACCAAAGCATTTCTTTACTGTTCACTCTGTACTTTTGTTTTTGCTTTGTACCAACCTTTAGTTAACTACGAATGCAATTTTTATCTTTAATCATTCTTACTTGTTTCCTCATAACATTACAGATTATGTTTCAGTATCATATTGATTGTTATACGGTACGCATGAATGTACATGCGCTGTGCCTTGCGTTTTTTTTTTCAATTAGATTTTTTTATAAAATAAGGAGTTGAACTGTAGATATAATAAATGAATTAAAATTGATTTTGGCATTTGTAA
This sequence comes from Gymnosoma rotundatum, assembly GCA_916610165.2. NCBI lineage: Eukaryota > Metazoa > Arthropoda > Insecta > Diptera > Tachinidae > Gymnosoma > Gymnosoma rotundatum. The sequence goes on along the minus strand of OU744337.1, from coordinate 117,670,177 downwards.
AACAAAGCCAAAAAATAGTTAAAAAAACAGAAAAAAATAATTTAAAACTTATAAATTGGGTAAATAGATTACCCAGAAGTACTTTATTTAAATAGCATTTACATCTGCTAACAAATTCTCACTTAACTCAGGCAGCTGTTATTCTGGACTACTGACTTCAAACCATCAACTGATCTCTGATTTCTCTCAGTATTTAAACGTAATGTGCCGTGATTCTTGCATTATTGCTATCCAGTGTTGGAAAATCGCCACGATTAAAATTCAATCCTGTCGGCGTGTAGTACTCTCTGGTCATATTATGAGAACTGTGATATGTAGAGTGGCCATCGGATTGCACAAATCAAACTGTAGTTCGCTGGTTAGCCGAATACTCTAGGTTTCCTCTATACTATAAGGTATGGATTCTACTATAATACCATAACAATGGCCTTAAATTCGAGCCCTTGCTATTGGTAAAAATTCAGCTTTTACCAGTTAAAACAGATTATTAATTCCACTTAGATCTCTCCATTCTTCCGTTATTATACTTCAGAGTTGTGATATCAAAGATACGTTTCTAAGGGATATCATCGAACTCGCTTCTTCACAGCGATTGGCGTTATATATCGAAATACAAAGCGTAGTATATTTTTTATTATAAATAAGAAATGACCTATATTTAATAAAAAAAAAAAAAATAATACATGGTAAAATTATGTTTTTATATTAATAATTTATTAGGTTTTTTGTTATGTGTAAAATTAATGATTATGTTCTCAAATTGATTTTACTTGTCACCCTCATAATTAACAATCTTCTCATTTTACATACTGAAACTTAACTTATACTGCTGTTTACACATTAACCCCTTTTCAGAACGTTAAGCTTTCAAATTATTTGCAATATCCAACATTTAACCTTTTTTCTTTTGCATTAACAACTCTAAACATTCATCAAGCTAAACTACATAATCAATCTTACAATTAATATGATAAGCATTTTAGCCATTATTACACAGACACTAAGAGAAACACTTATTTACACAAAACCTGCAAACCTAAGCCCCACAATATAAAGGATTGTGTTGTCAAATACTAATTAAAGCTAGAAACAAGTCAAAACATGTTTCAATTGACTACATTTTACAACATCATATTGGACTGACATTATATCAACATCGTCAGCATCAAAAATAACAGCTTGTACGAGTTAAAAAAAAAACTCTGAAAATAAACAAAAATCTATAAAGTCAACCGATACAATGTGATACTTAAAATAACCCGACCTAAATTGTCGAAAAAAAATGTTACGGTCTTGTTACATACTACGTGTACAAAGTTAGTCCTTGTGTTAGTAAAAGAAAATAGCAACAACAATGACTATAACTGCTGTTAACTCGTGCACTTGAAAACCCATCAAAGTCAACAAAAATCAAGATAATCAACAAAAATGGCTGCAATGTATAAACAAATAGTAGCAAATATATCATCAAGATTAACTGAAGGAGGGACGGATTATGAAGCTGTTGGTAGTAAAAAATAAAAAAATTATTTTTATTCCTTTAAGGCCTTGCAGTACATTTTTAAAGTAATTGTGTATATTTATCATAAAGAAGAAAAAATTAAAAAATATATTTCTAAAATTTTTAGAAAACAAATTTTATATAACAATTAGTTAACTGAATATTTTATAATTAAAAAATAATTTTTGAGGCCTTTTAAAAGCATTTATAAGAAATAAATTTGTATTTTGCAAAAACATTTCGCAACAACGATAGTCCCCGTTTAGACGAGCGAAAATTTGAAAGGAAATATTTAGTAATAGTAAGTTATGGGTGGGGAAGAGGGAATCATTTTTGTGTGCGATACTCGACGATACGCTTTGTTTACATTTTTTTTCCTACATTTAACAGCGAAAAAACACAATACTAATAAAATATTGCCTACAATATGTTCGCCTGTTTGAACGCGAATAAAAAAACAAAAAAGGAATCCAAAATATTTTTCCTCCAAATGTTAGTCCGTCTAAATTCGGACCTAGAGCAAAAAATTTTCTTTGTTCAGGAAAAATAATTCTCATTTAAGAGACAACTTTTCTTTCATGTTCACGAATCTAGAAAAAAATTGATGAAAAGATTAACAATAATAATTCGGGCAAACCTAACGGTTCAAAAGTATGTCCACATACATCAAATTAAATTAACTCTTGGGAAGCCCTTATATTCCATATCCAAACTTTATACGTGTAATAACAGAGTTCGCCTTACAGCTCCTTGTTAACTTTGACGGTCTGTCTACAACTGTTCAAAACTTTGTCAATACCCATCAAATTATAGCAACTATTGGGACACTCTTTCGTTTAAAAAATCATATTTTATACTTACTGTTGTAGTAGACTTAGTAACCAGGTTCTTTATAAATTTTAACTGTCTGTCTTTAACGGTTTAACAGTTTGGTCATATACATCAAATTACATCAACTATTGTAATACCCTTTAATTTATAAAATAAAATATTTATACGTCTTTCTATACCAATGCAAAGTCGTCGATATTATGCCTAATTTTCAGGTGTTTGTATATAACGCTTGAAAAGACACAACCATATAGGTAAAATTACACTAATTTTGGGAACACCCTTTAATTTCCTAATCAAAATTTTATACTTCTTATTATAGAAATACAGGTTCGTTGAAAATTCCAAGCGTCTGTCTACATTTGTTCAAATGCATGGCCATAATCATTTAATTAAGTAAGCTATTGGGACACCCTTTAATTTATAATTTTGAATATGAACACTTGTGACGGTATATCAATCGACCTCCTGTCTTATTTGCGAGCTTTTCCATAGCGGTTCAAATAGAACAATTGACGGGCTATAAAGGTAAATATACGTCACCTATGGGGACACCCTTTAATTTTTAGATACACTTTTGTATTACTTTTTGCCATTGGTAGCTATAGTAAGTGAAAAGCAATTTTTTATTTTAAAGTAGTGCTTTTTAGGGTTCACAGTACATATAAAAAAGATTTATTTTATATGGGGTCACACTTTCATATAAAACGGGACATGCAGCAGCAACTTTCAAATAAAATAAATTTCAAAATTGATCCAGAAATGACTGGGTTATTTAGGCACAAACATAAGAATGCATCACTCAGTCGAATTAATAACCAACTGCTTTTCTTGAAGTCGGTTAAAGAAATTACCGTCGTTCACTAAAAAATATTTGCAAAAAATTCCGTTCGCATAAATAATATTTTAACAGGTAAAAATCCTCTTCGCTTAAAGAATTTTTTTTCCATCTAGAAAAATTTTAAGATATTGTTTCATAAAAAAACATCTTTTCCATACTCTAATTTTAATTTGTGCAATTAAAAATTTTTTTCATCCAAGATCTAGCCAAGAAAAAAATTCTGCTTTCGTAAGCGCTATTAACACAAAAACTTTTTACTCGTAACGGCCATCTTTTCTTCACTAAGAAAAAAAAAAATATTTGGAAAAGCAAAATTTTTGAATGGGAAAATCAATTTGCTTAAAACACATTTTTCCGCTCAAAAGATTTGTAAATATTTTTGGCTTATAGATTAAAAAAAAATAATTTTATTAATAATATTTATCTATGTATATATGTATTTTTTAATATTTAAGACTAACCAATATTCTTTGGAAAATATAAATTATTTAACAGAAAATACTTCCTGCGCTAAAAGAATTTTTTATAGACAAAATTTGCTGACTATAAATTTTTTTAAAAAACTCCTTTTATTGAAAAAAAAAGTTTATGAATTTTTATTAAAAGATTTTTAGCTGGAAATCGCGTTTAACAAACAAAGCCTTACATATGGTTCGTAATTATACCCTTCACCACAAAAAGTTGAAAGAGAGGAAAAGAGTATTCATATATGTATTCTGAGTTCTTATGCATAGCGATGTCGATTGAGCGATGTCCGTCTGTTCGTCCGTGTTCGGATTGTAATCAACTTTTCCAAGGCACAAGATAGAAAAAATTTCAATACGCCAATCGATCAGACATAGCATCAAAAGAGGTGCTGTTCAGAATCAGTAAGATCGGTCCATGTCCTTTGAGGCAGCGGGCAAAATACTACGCCTTCCTCTAATAATTTCCATATTATTTGGAACAATGAAGTAACTTCAATAAAAAAAAAATAAATATATGGGGTGATAGAGAATGAAAAAATAAGAAAAAACATCAATTCAAAATATTAGCGCTCGTCCATATTTTTCGAGTTACGGGCCTCTGAAATTTTAAAATTTTTTAAAATATTGTTCCGTTTTTCCCTTTTTTAACAAAAACGTACGGATCCTTATGATTGCAATAATCACTGTGCCTCATTATAAATTCCGTATTCTTTATTTTGTGGCTTTATCTGGCTATACTACTCTATCCTATGGCGTTGAGAATCCTATGGTCTCGTATTTACTAAACGTGCATTATTATTATAAACGCAGCCACCCATCCATCCATCGCACTACTGTGTTATTCCGGTGAGACAGGGGCTACTTGATGCCTTGTTTAGTAACCTTAACCATCCACAGACTACTCCACTACGCGTTTTATCAAAGCCAGTCATCCCCTTTATCTAATAGCCACAACACACGTCTGCTGACACTGTTGCTATGCTGTTACACTTCCCTGCGCTAACCGCTACGGTTCTTACTTTTTGTTAAAAAGAGCGTCTTGACAATTATCTGTTTCTCTTATATTAAATTAGACGTCTCCACTAAATTATCTGCCATGGCTTCACACAATAATTGTCTTTTCCTTTCTGGGAGGTTTTTACTGCTGCTTCTTAAATTTTTAATTGCATTATAACAATTATTATTTTCCGTTGTACGCATGTCCGAGGTTGGCTCGAACTCAAGATCTTCTGTTTTACAGCAAGCACTTCTACCAACGCAGCTATTGAGGTTGTTCAGCTTTTGGTTGCTAATTGTGGCATTATTCTTCTTTTTTCACCACTTTCTTACCGACAACAACAACAGGAGCTGCCAGATCTTATTTTCGTAACTATATTAATATTAGTATCATTTAAAAGGTTTTATAGAGAGATCTTGAAGGAAATACTAAAATTTTGTAATAATTCGTAAGAGTCGATGACATTTTTATATAAAATTATTTATGCTTTTTCTTATTTTTAATTATCTGTCACCCCAATATTTGCTTTTTGATTCGAGTTACTTTACTAAACTAAATTTATATGAATGGTGATGGGTATATAAGATTCGGCATAGCATAATATAGCACTCTTACTTGTTTTGAATTCGTTTATTTTTTGCTAGGTTCTGTCTTCTCATTTTGAAAAAAAAAAATTCAAATTTTGTTAAAAATAATTTACAGCACGTTTTACTTTTTTTGTATAAATGTACGAATTTATTACTCAGGCACAAATAATTTAACATACTTCTTGTAATTAAGTTTATATATACAAATCACTTTCATTTCATTTTGACATTTGTTGTCTTAATTCAGATTTGCTAACATGAGCAAAATTTTGAAAATTTCTGTTTCAGGTTTAAGCACGTTTTCATCATAATAATTTCAAGTGAAATTTTTCAATTAAACTTAATTGCAAAACATTTTCAAGAGCATCTTCATTGTCTTGCCCTTCCTTCCCAATCACTTTGCTGTACAATTTTGGTCACATAAAATTCATCATCAAGGGCAGCTGTTGAAAGTTAATTTTTAGGGGGGAGGATTTTGTGCTGTTTGTTATAATTTCAAAACAAAGTCCTGTGTAAATTTTGTATTGGTATCTTTGTTTTTGTTTTTGTTTTTTTTTTTTGTTTTTTCTGTATTAAGGGTTTTTTATGCCTGTTGTTTGTGGAGTTTTTCTAGATGATTCTTTGCCAATGTGGTGGATATTGTCATTTAGTTAATTCAGTTTACTTTTATCTTTATAAATTGAGTTTAAATTGTTTGCCTGAGTGTGAGATTTACTCTAATTTTAGGATGAAATATGTTTGTCACTTTTCTTAATTGCCACAGCTCTAAATTTGAAAATGAAACCCTCAACAGTAAAAGTTTACTAGTGAGCTGGTAGGAGAATAGTATTTTATAAATTTGGGCAGATGACAACTTGGAGATTATCATTTATCATATTTTGTTCGTATGTTTGTCGTAAAATAAAATTAAGTTAAATATTTTTAAAGTAAACACTAGAAGCGGTGTTTACCTTCGTTGGAGTAATAAGAATGAGTTTTTGAAGAAATTTGTCAGCAGAGCTTTTTCTGATTTACCGAAAAAGGCAAGCAAATACAAAAAATTTAAATGTTAAGAAAGGACTTAAATTAGAAAATACTTAAAGATATACAATTACGGTCACACGTAATCAAGAACAAACATTTAGAGTTTTTAACCAATTTTTGGAAAATTTTCTAAAAGGCACTTAATGTGCTATAAGAGCAACCAATATATAAGACTAATAAAACCTCAGATAATTTATTTTATAATTTCAAAATATTTGAGCTTAATATAAGTTAAATTATAATTTCTACCTCAAGCTTTAATAACTAATTAAAATTTATAAAAATTATAAAAGAAAATGAATATTAAAGGAGAAATTTTTTGTCTAACTTAGGGATCATTCTATATCAAAACAATCAAAAACTACAAAATATTTTATATTTTAACTTCGAAATATCAAACAGTAGGTTTTAGGAATGATCAATCTAGTTGAGATTTTGAATGGCATATTTAATATTTGCCTGCACATATAATATGCATGATGTTCTCAGTATCAAAAATCGGCAAAATATACTAAGGTTCTAATAAAAAAAAATTAAAATGACATCCCCCTTTTCCATAATATGCAATAAAATAGAAAACCATAGAAAACAGTCAAAAATAATACATTTTAGTTTTTTAATTTATTTATGTACTACAATTTACATTTCAAGATATAATGTATGTCCCTATGAAGAACGTTAAGTAAATATATTTATCAATTTTTAATTATGCTTAAGTTCATTAAAATTGAATTTCTTACTTACGACCATATACAAAAAAAATCAGCAGCCATGAACTCCAATTTTAATTTTTTACACTTATCATTGCTGACACAGTAAAACACAATCTGCCTAAATTTCAAATTTAAATTCTATAATGATTCAATAATTTGGCCATATGGATCAAATAACAGCATAACACCCATCAATTTATAATTTTAAATATTGTTACGTTTTACCCTTTTTAGCAGGCAAACGTACGGATTCTTTTAAATTGCAAATACCACTGTGGCTAAATTCTGTCTTCGAACTTTATTGCTTTCTCTGGCTATACTTCTCGATCCTACCGGTCTTGTGAACCCTTGGTCTCGTATCTACTAAACATGCGTTACCACCACAAATGCAGCCATCCACGTTACACTATTGTGTTACTCCGGCGAGACATGAACTACTCGATGCCTTGTTTAGTAACCTCAACCATCCACAGACATCTCCACTACTTCTTTTATCCAAGCCAGTCATCTCCTTTAATCCAGTAGCCACAACACACTTCTGCCATACACTGTTGTTATGCTGTTACATATCCCCGTGCTAACCGCTATTGCTCTTACTTTTTATTATAAAGGGCTTCTTGACAATTATCTGTTGCTCTTATATTAAGTTGGACGTTTCCTCTAAATTATCTGCCATGGCTTTACACAATAATTGCCTTTTGCCTCTCGGGAGGTTTGTACTGCTGTTTATTAATTTTAATTGCTTATAACAATTATTATTTTTTTCGTTGCACGCATGTCCGCACGCGGTATCGAACTCGGACCCCTTGGTTTGTAGTACGCACCTCTACCAACGCAGCCATTGAGGCTGCTCAGCTTTTGTTGGCTAACTTGTGGTTTTTGTTATTCCGTAAATACACCATTGGTTGTTGAATTAACTTTATTCACCACACTTATACGGAAACAACTACAGCGGTTGTCAGATTTTATTATTCGTAACAATATTTATGCTAGTTATTATACTAGAAAAAGTGGTGGACATTCTGTATAACTCTCGAGTATTTGTATATAAGGGTTACAAATATAGGTCCATGAAGGTCAAATTTCATCGATTGTAGGAACACTTCTAAATTTTTAAATTAAAATTGTATACTTCTTTTTATAGCGGAGTTAGCAACACAGATTCTATGTAAATTTGACCCCTCACAAATTTGACCCCTTACAAATGTTCAAAAATATATCAAATTAAATGAACTATTGGGCACCCTTTAATTTATAATTTTAAATATTTATACCTGTAATTATAAAGGTCATAGTAATCGATATTATGTATAATTTTCAAGTGTTTGTCTATAACGTGTTTAAAAAAGCCCGTACCAATGGGCACACCCAATTGTTTTTATTTTTATATTATTATTTTTTTTATTAATTTCTGCTATTGCGAGCTATAGTTATACGTATTTTTAAGTTTTAAAGTGGTACATGATACACGTTAAAACATGTATGTTCTATTTGGACACACTTTACTTTAAAATCATAAACTGTTTTTAGGACGGATCCAATCTCAAAGCATCGCCTTTCAAATAAAGAAAAAAAATTTCAAAATCGTTTCAGAAAAGACTGAATTCTGCCGGCACATACATAAAAATGTAACATTCAGCCAAATTGATAACCTTCTTCTTTTATTTTAAGTTGGTAAAAAATATTTTCAAATGGTGTGCTTCTTTTTAAGAAACTATGAAAACTAAGACATTAGTAGAATGTAATGCCTTTCATGGATTTCTGTATCCCTCATCAGCATTATTAGGATATATCTACCTGAAGGAGTTCTATCGTAAAGATCATCTGTTTAACTAACTAATTAAAGAAATAGGAATACGAAAATAATTTTATTATTAAACTGGAAATTCCTATTAAGATTATTTATTTTTAATTTTAATTTTACTATTTTAATTACTAATGAGTTGAACTGTAGATACTATAAATGAAATGAAATTTTTGACTTAGATTTAACAAAATTTAAAAGAAAGTTAAAATTAAAAACGCATGGCACAGCGCATGTACATTTATGCTTATCCCATAACAGCATCTATAATATTGTGAGGAAACAAGCTAAGAATAATTAAAGTTAAAAATTCCATTCGTGATCAACCGGCGGTTGATACAAAGCAAAAACAAAAGTACAAAACGAGTTATAAAGAAAGCAGTAAAGAAATACTCATTTACAAAGTTTATTGTTTAAAAAGCTGATGTTTACAATTATACAACTAAGATAGTTGCAAAGAATACTGACGGAAGATGTAGCGATACAGAAAATGCAACATTCTAATCTGCTTATTTTACATTTGTAAAATAATTTTTCTTTCTAAAAAAAGTTTTAAAAAAAAAAATAATTAACTTAAGGTTTTTTACTTTAAATTATAATCGATTTTAACAAATGTCATTTTTTCAATTTGTATACGAGTATGTACAAAAAAAACTCAAAATAGAAATTTAAAAAGTTTATTTAGTTGACCACAAAAAATGAAAAACTAATGCAAAAATATTATTCAAAATTGTGTATGAGTTTTATAAAAATCTATTTTTTATTTATTTGGGTTAAAAGCACTCTCAAACGTGCGCTGGTAAATTTTATAGTTGGTATTCAAACCATATCTATATGACCCTTATTTTAATGTCTCCGATACGCATCAAAGTATTGATTATCTCGAACGAGAACGATCATTTTAAAATGTGAGCATGACAACTCGAGCGACGTAAAAAAAACGTCATTATAGCAAAAAAACATGACTTAACCGATTTTTAAAATCTCTTTAATTATACATAAGTGTCAGAAAATCCGTTAATTTGTAAAACAGCAAAAAGTTAAATATAATAAATGATATAATAAATTAATAATTACAAAACGTCTTAGTGATATACATATACATCTATATTGATATACATATACATCTATATACTACAAACCGGCAATTTATTGCGAAGTAATTATGGGTTCCTGTTTATATCATGGTACTCGTATTTATATAGGATTAAGTAAAACTGTTTATGGACAAAATGTCTCTATCACGACTTATAATTATTTCTTTAACTTTCACTGATTTTAGACAAACTCTCATTTAATTGTTAATAGGCCTTCATGCAGAAGAAACTTAAACTTAAAGCAAGCAGAAACTCGGAAACAAAAAAAAGCATACATTGCAAAGAATAAGTTTCCTGTTAAGGCAAATTTACTCACAGCAAAGTGTTAAATGCCACAATGAAATATCAAGTCGTGTTTAAGAATAAGTAAAATAAAATTTGAAAATAATTTTACTTTTTTAATTTTTTTTAACTTTTTTTTTGCAAAAAAACTTAAACATGCATAAATATGCACGTAGAAGTAACAGTCATACATGACATGGAAGCAAGCCAGCCAGCTAAAGCAACAGCTATAAAACTCTTACTCACACACGCAGGCACAGACAGACACAAATACACGTAAAAGTTTAACCAAGTTATATGAGTATAAACGTGTTTTTTGAGCCAACATAAAGCAACAGGGCTGGGATAATAAAATTTAAACAGTTCTTATACAATTGAACACAACTAAACAAAACAGAAATAAACTTAGTGTGAAGAAAAAAGTTTCAAAGGAACGTATAACAATAGTGTGAAATGTAAATGTTGAAGAATAAATGTTTAAAAAAAAAGAATGTAAAACAAATACAAGAACAATGGCAAAAATAACATTGTAAATTTTTTTTATTATTGTTTGGTAAAAGAAAAGTTTCCATCACACAATGATGAAATTAAAAGTTGTGTAACAAAAAAAAAATATTAATTTGCTTTTGGTTTTTATTAAAACAGTTTAATTAAGACCTTGAAATTTAAGGAAAAATTGTTAAGGGAAATTTTAATTTCTACATTTTATTAGTTATTATCAAATTAAAATTCTTTTTTGGACATTATGTTCGTAAGGTTATGCAAACATTAAAGAGCAAGAATATGAACTTAATTTAGTCTGCACTAAATTATGGGCTGACTCCTAAATTTTCAGTATATTTACCACCAAATTATGGTTATATTTCTTGTAGAGAGAGTGTAAAAACTACTTTTTTTATTGCTTTTGTTAACACTACTGAAGAACAGAAAAATTAAAAAAAAAATTATTAGGCCAATCCTAAGCTATTAGAATAAACTACAATAGAGGCGCATTTTATTAATTAATGCAGAGATACCATTTTGCATTAAAGAGAGGCTGCATGAAATTTTAAAGTTTGCTATTGAAAATCATCAATATCGGTTTATGTCCTTCGAGGCAGCAGGCTAAACACGCACTTCTCTAATTTTTCCATATCATTTGTAACATATCAGGTTTATTGAAGTTACGCCAATTAAAAAAAAAAATATATATATACGGCGATGGAGAATTAAAAATAGGAAAAAAAAAGCAAGTAAAAAAATTGCCGTCTTCCATATTTTCCGAGTTATGGGCCTCTGAACTTTTCACAGAAAAGTACGATTATAGGAGATATTTTTGACGTATTTTTGAAGATATGAATATGAGTGTTATTTGAGAGCTTTGAGAAGACCTTTCAAGAAATACTAAAATTTTTAAAAAATGCTTAATCCAATAAGAGCCGATGACACTTTTCTGTAAAATTACATAAAATTATATATAATTTAGTTTTTCTTTTTTTTTAATTCGCTGTCACTTAAATATTCGTTTTTTGATTGGTGTTACTTGGCTAAACAAGATTTACAATAATGGTGAAGGGTATATAAGATTCAGAATATCTCTTTTTTTTTAATTCGCAAAGAGCTCGTGCATCTAGCGAAGGAATTATCATAGTGTATTAAAATATTTTGTTTGTTTTATTTATCAGAATCTGTAAATGCATAAAGAGCCTAGGAAAATTTAGCCTTCTGCGAAAAAAAAAAATAAAAATAAAATCATTCATTGTTTAGTGTTGTTTTTGTTTAGACTTTAATTATGTCTTTTGTTTATTTTGACATTGTTGTTCTAATTTAGTAAATTTTTAAGTAATAAGTAATTAGTAAGAAAAAAGCAATCAAGGTAAGCTTTTACCTACAATAATTTATAAGGCTAGATATAATTTGATCGAGAATTTAGACGCCATAAATTTAAATTAATTAAGTCACGATTTGTAAACAATTTGTCCATTTTTAGATTTAAAGCTCTGGTTTTCTCGAAAAGCTCAGTAGGGAAAATTCCCTAATTCGATACAGCTTCATTACCTTGATGTGTATTTTAAACTATAAATGTTGTTGGCACCAGTACTGCTTAAGATTTTGATTTAAAAAAAATTAAAATAAAAAATTAAAAACAGGTTTTTCTTATGAACATGGATAACTATATTTTATTAAAAAACAACACTTAATTATATCGAACAACATTGAAAGTAGATTTAGAATATTTCCACCTGCATTACACTAAAATAATTTTCATTAAATTCTTCAAAACATGACTTAAATAAAATACTTATTGCAGGTTAATGAGAAAACCCCTACATTGTACCTAACTTTCGATAAAAAAAATCACATTACTACTAGAGACTTTAAAGAAATATAAAAAAGAAAATAATTACTAGCTTTTAACGCACAAGAAGTTGAGAAAAAATCTAAATGTAGATTTTCTTTTAACGTAACAAGGCAACAAATTTGCAACAATTTCCTGCCAGAACGAAAAAAGAATACGTAATTATTGCTAACATGCAATGATTTAATAAAGGTTTTAAAACAGGAAAATATTTCGTTTTAATATACATACATAAATAATGCAATAATAATAATTTATAGTTGTTATTCTTGTGAAAGGAATTATTACTAGGGTATCAAAACACAATTACTTATTAGTTGTTGTTTGTTGTTGTTTTTTTGTTTTTTGCTACAAAATCTTATTCTACAAACTAGCTGTTAAGTACCTTATTACATTATATACTATAAACTGTGTCAAATCATATCAATAACCAGCAAAGTCTTATAAGGAAGGTATTTAAAAAAGAACATAACAATTAAAATGATAAATTCAAATGTCTTTTTAGTTCGCAAATTAAATTAACTTTAAAGACTGGAGCACAGCTACTGACGTGAGTGTGCACATTGAGGTATTTTGGGCGATTTAGCGGGATATGAAGCCAAAATTAAATTAAATAAATGTGAAAATTGAAGTACACAGTTCGAAATACATACTACACAATTCTGCATTGATATAGTGAATTTTCAAGGCTTTGGTTTTAGATTTGTTTTTTTTTTTTTTGGGACTCTCTTAAAGTCAAGGAACTTGAGCAAATTTCATATGTTTTTTTTTTACTTTTTACAATTTTGAGAGGTTTGCAATATATTTTTGTAGCAAAACGAATAGAGATTTCTTACTGATTCTTTTCTACGAAAGGCTATGTTTACAGCTACTTATATTAATTTTTAAAAATTCTTTTATTTAATTTTTATAACAAAAAATTTCTTTGGAAATTAAAAGTGATTGTTGTGTTTACTTAAAAAAAAATTTAAGTTTTTGAGAGTGGAGGGAGTCGCTATTCAAAAATTATTTTAAAAACTATAAAATTTAAGATTTATACTTTTGTACGATAGAAAAAACATTTTTGGGGCATTTTGGGGATTTTTTCTATTTCACATTTTTTTTTGTCTTTGCTCATCTTGCAAAAGTAGATACGAGTAAAAACTTTTTTGCCGCTCATAAAATGTTATGGTTTTTAGTAATTGTACATAGACTTTTTCTTAACCGTACCTAGACTAATTAAATGTTTCAAGGATGTTATATGTAAAGAAATATTTAGAAGAGAATAAGGGCTAATAGTGGATGTACCAAAAACTAGACTTGGAAACACCAACGATACCAACGAGGCGGCAAAAAAATTTTTTCCTAACCCTGAATTAGCTGCAGAAATAACTGAAACTGATTTTATGTACCGAATGGAAGTTATTAATTAACAGAAAAGGTATTTGAAGAAACAGAAAAAGAAGAATAATCCCACTCATCATTATTATTGACAAAATTCATTGTTACTATTATAAATGACTTATAGTTATGAATAAATTAATAATTTTCAAATGAAATAAATTCTATAAAGTAATAAATTTCAAAAAGTATCTTTAGTAATATTTTTGGCTGGTGGGATTGGTTAGGCATTAGAAAGATAACCTCGACGTAAAAGATTAGAAATAAGTACTTTTCAAAAACTCCAAAAAAAAAGGTTTTAAAAATTCACAAGGATATTTCGCAGGTGGTTTGGAGGGAGAGATCCCTCCGCCTGACCCTTAAAACTAAAGAAGTTAATTTTAATTGTATTACGATATGTGTCTCGATTTTCTTACTTACATTTTATTTAAATTAATAATGTATGCGACCGCCCACAAAAGTAGGCGGGGCAAAAAAAGAATTTTATAGTCTGATTGGTCTAATTTAAAGTATTTGAACTTCGGTTAATCTTAAAAGTTGCATTTGCTTAACAAAAGTATGGGAAATCTCAGAGGTAGAGTTAGTTCTTCTTAGGGAAACTTTTTTCTTCTTGGTCTGATATTTTTTTTTTATTTTCAAGCTTTAATATCATATGACAAATTTTTACCTTTTTTCATTGACTTAGGTGAGATCAATAATTTTTTAGAACCAATTTAAGCAAAATTTCCGGCTATACTATGCTATGTGGTGCGGTCATTTAACTGTCACTGCAAGTTTCTGCCACATTTCTGGTGAGCCAAATGAAAAAAATAATAAAACATTTATATACATGTGATGACAGCATTACTTTTCACTTAAATATCGGACAACTACCGAAAAAACAAAATTATTACAACAAATTTAGACTGACCTTTAATACAAATTGAATTATAAAAGATATGGCATTTTGCTACAACGACAATGTCCTTCAAATTATAACTGTTTCTAATGGGATATAGTAAAATTGTATAAATGTAGTAGTTTCGGTCATATCTTTATTAGTGGAATGTTATGCAATTTTAAAAATAATGGTCATTGAAGTTTTGAGAGGAAAAATAATGCTGAAGTAATATTTTCTATGAAGATTTTTTATGTATTAAATCACACAGATTTTAATTTGAAAGTAGACTGCGTTTTAAAACGTTAAAACACACACACACACACTTACACTCTAAATAAGTGCTCGTCTCTACTTTCTTAATCACCTTTTCATAATAACATTTCGAGTTTGCTTGTCCTGGTGCTTAAGGAATTGAAAAGCGTATCGCTGAAATATTGTCATCTTCTTCTTATTCTTTGTACTTTTCAGTTGAAAATTATTTTTATATTTATTTATTTGCAATACAATACACGACTCAGTTCTGTTTTAATAAGAGATTTAGTTACTCTACACAAAAGTTGTTGTTTTTCTTTTCTCTACTACACAATCGGGCTTTTCAATCAGCTTTAATTACTACAACCTCATTTAGCATTTCTTTCTTTACTAAAATCTTTCTAATTAAAAAACGTAATTTTTTTTTAACATTCCTAAGTTATTTATAAGCGAAATACTTCTTTTTTATATTAAAACTTTCTTTTTAATCTTTTTCATCTACATGATCTAAAATTCATTATTGCAACCCATTTACAAATTGCAGCATTAAGCAGTTTAAATATACAAGCAAGTTGCATATTATTACAGAAAAATAATTAAAATTTCTACAAAACTTTTACAAACAACAGCAACATGACATAATTGCTGTTAATTTCTCTATAATTTTTCCTGTGTTTTTTTTCTGTTTCCTTTTTGTATGTGAAAAATTACTTTCTGCTGACACACTTTAATTTCCATAATAGCTTTCTCATTGCAACATATACTTTATATATATGTATATGTAAGTATGTACATAAGAATTATAGATGTATATGGAACATAAACTAACAACAGCCATACAAATTTGTAGGTTGTAAAAAAGACAAGAACTATAACATGAAGAAATTATGCCAAAATGCAAATTTAAATTTCTACACTAGAGAAAACAAAAACATGTAAAAGAAACGAACAAAGGATAAAACAACAAAAATATTTATAGTTTTAATATATGAGTGTTATGTGTTGGTATTTGTTTTTCAGCCTGCATACTATCACATGTATAAAATTCATATATGTAAATACGAGCACAATCATGCATAAACGATGAAACTGCATTTCAATTCTAGTTCAGTATGCCTAAGAATTTTACCCAAAACCGATAGTTTATTATGGTTTATAACAACAAAGTTTGAACATAATTTCCAGCAGTTGAAAAAACGAAATGTTGAGCAGTAAAGAGTTGTTAGCTAAAAGTACTTTGATATGTTCCTGGTTAATGTTATAATTTGGGTTTATTATTGCTGTCAGATTTTCAATGAGACCCATGAGCAACATTGTGTATTTAAGAAGTAAGAAACATGAATCATTTAAAAACTGCTTCCATTAGTTTTTAGTTTTGTTTTGTATATTTAAAAGTAAACTTTCGCTTTAAGTTACGAGTTTAATAGATTTATAAATTAATAAGACACAATTGCTCTACTCTGTTTAGTTATGCATGGTTGGTCCAAATAATAACTAATTTTGGAAAATGGATTAAAGAAGAGGAAAAGCAGAAAGCGGGTAGAAATAGAAAGATGTAGAACTAAGGGTGGGCTAGTGGTTGGAATCATGCAATTCTTTGTAATGCAATTATTTAAAAAATGGGTATGTGAAAAGATCGCAATAATGTTTTATTTTGGCTGATTTGATTTGCTACAAATTTCGATGTTCATATCTAATTTCTTTTATCTGTGTGTTAAAATGATTTCAGGCGGCGAAAGCAGTAGGCTCCTGAGAACTTGTCTAAATAAATCAGAAATATACAGCTGAATTCATAACTGAATGTATTATTTTCAATTTGGCTGAAATTCAATTGTATAATAATTTCTAAATAAAATAAGAAAGATAGCTAATTTACAAATTTTTGTGCTTATTTATAAGTACGAGTACATTCCTTGTTTTGTTATTTCTCAACTTAGTTGTTTTTGTTAAAATTTTCGGTAAAAACCGTCGTCTCTGGCTGTGTACTTCGTACGTTTAGCGAGCGCTTTCGAAGTGACAACATCATTTTCAAGCCACGTGTTTATTAAAACTGAAGAGATAGTGTTAAAAATAGATAGTGTTAAGAATAAAAGGTGGTGGGTTTAGGTAATTTTTGTCCGTTTAAATAGTATTATGCAGGTAGATTCCCTAATATCTGTCCTGTTTATTGGGGTAAATAGTTTAATATTTGGGTCTTTTATTATTGGATAGGTAAGTGTAACCGTCTGTGGGTGTTTTTCGTTTGTAAGAGTGTTTTAGTAATTTTAGTGGTGTAAAAATCGTGTCAGAGGTTGTGTTTACCTGTTCATTAATAACATCTCTGTTAAACGTTCGTGTTTTGTAAATTTCCATGTTTTCAAGAATGTCTAGTCTTCGTCCTTTTTTACTTGGGTGTAATACTGTCATACATTCATCTATTTCCCTTGGTTAGTGTCCATGTGTGTTAAGGTGTATTGCGAAATTGGAGTCTTTCCTTTTCCTTTTGTATGATCGTATGTGTTCTGTAACAGAGATCGGTTTCGGTTGCGTAATTTTCGAGTCTACTTAAACAAGCGCTTAGTTTTTTATGACTCGAATCGTTTTTGTTCAAAAGCAAAAAACACTTGTTGAAACCACCACTCGTTTAAAACATTCATTTTATGTACTCGTCATTTTGTGCGAACATGAATGTTCTGACAGTGTCATTTAAGGTTTGAATCTATTTTTGCATTAAAGCAAACTTGTTGTTAGCGAAACAAGTGTTTTATTCAGTTGTAAATTAATTTTCTACTCGATGTTTTCTTCTCTTCTTGTTTTTACGTTTTTTTTACATTTTTAAATTATTTTTTAATAAATTTTTGTGCTTAATAACCGTTTTCGAATGCCCGTAAAATATAGTGTTGAACTTATTCTTCTTTTACCATGAATAGCTACTTCATTTTTTTTTTTTTTTTTTATATTAATTTTTTTAAATATTTTTTAATTAAGATTTTGTTATGTCCTTTTTATTGTTTTATAAATAATTTTTTCATGAAAATGTAAATTTTTATAAAATGTTACATGTTATGTATATATACTTTTTTTTTGAAAATAAAGTCTGAAAATGATAAAAAAAAATTATATACTTTGAATTTCATTATTTATAGGTATTTGGAGAAAAAATTTCAAAACATATATTTTTAGATTAATGTACATAGTACATGTGTAAATATAATTTCAACAAAAATTTTGTGTACTTGTAAAATATTTTATATGTATAAAATTTTGTTTTCACCTTTAAAGCTAGAAATAAAAAAAATGCTAATATGATAGAAACGGCACATCTGTAAATTTTTATTGTTTTTATATTTTTCTGCATAGCGCTTTTTTACTTTCAAGTGGCTCGATTGTTTTGGGTAAAACTCCAATCAGATCATGTACAATAAAGACGTTGTGCAAAAAAATAACTTCTTGTTAACGAGACTTTTTTGTGTCAATACAAATCTGTTCGAGTCTAATGCTGAAAATGATTTGCACTTATTATTGCGTTTTGTGTTTGTGTATAAAAAACAACAAGTATTAAATTGATGTAATACTTGTTCGTGTTGTTCTTAAAATTCAACTACTGTAAACGAGACGGCTCGATCATACAAGTTGCAGGTCTCTGTTCTGTAAACCTAGTTTTTAATGTTCGTCCAGTTATCCGATGTATGTATGGTTGCAGGTACAAGTAAACCTGTATACTCCGCTGGTGCTAAATTTATCGGTTGTTTCTATTGATGTCTTAAGATTGTTGCTCGTTTTTAGTGTTGTGTGTAAACCTTCTTTCCGGAAAATGTTAGTTGTTTTTATTGATAATGTTTACAGCCTACACAACCTAAGGTCCATAGTCAGAGTCTTATATCAGAAGTGAAATTGATTAAATTAAAACTTCATTGAATCAATAAAGCAAAAAGATAATAAAGAACTCCAAAATCTTTTATACAAAAACACAATAACCATTGAGTAACTATTTTTTAAATATAACAACACTTTCCTTTTCTTTGCTCATTTTCAAAGTAAATATATAAATGACGAGTGGTTCTAGTGGGGAAGAAAAATCATTCTTCATCTCAAAGCTAAAGCATATTGAAAAGGAGCGCTTGGGTTACAGTCCTTGCAGAAACCACGATTAAAATTGGTGGATTTAAGGTTGCTGGTGTCGTTTTTATTCTCAGCTTTGAGCGCCATCTTTATGGCTCGCAAATCTACTAGTACTCTTAATGTTTTGCTTCTTTTTCTTCAAAATATTCTGCTGAAAGCAACTAAAACGTGGCCAAAAACGGTTATACACAATTTTGTGAAACCATCTGCAGACATTTCTTTAACGCTCGTAAGCCAGTTGTGAGTTGAAATGTAAATAATATTCAGAAAAATTTTTTACTATTCTGAAAATCCCTTTAAAGTTCGTGTGGAAATTAAATTTTTAGACATTTCACACATAAAACAATTAGCGTTTTAACGAACACTTTATGCATTAAGGTTTAAAGCTCAGTTGATTTTTTTCCCTTTCGAATTTATACTTGCTGGTTATTGTAATGTCATGACTGCCTGTATGTTATGCCAATTTATGGATAATTGGCGATGCAAATAATTAACATCAACAAATTGGCTTTAAAAAACTATTAAAACTATAAAAATTTGTTTGCAGACCTTATTAAGTAAATACCATAAATAAATACCCTCAAACTAAGCCATACGTATATATAATAACTATTTAAATTATAATGACTTAAATGTTGAAAAAGACCGCAGGACAACATTTCAACGAGACAACACAAAATTAACAACAAGCCACAAATAAAACAGCATGCACAAATACACATTTAAGAATATGCACGGACCGAAAATAATAAAACTAAATACAGACATAAATTCAATGCCAACATAAATACTCACATCCTTACAGAAACAATAAACTCATACTAATATTTTTGACATGGCAAAAAAAAAAAAATAAACGAGTTCATATGTGATGATTTTGAAACACACAAAAAAAACATATGAAAAACATTATTCAAAACAATTACAAATCCAATAAAAAAATATCAAAAAGAGTAAAAAATACGCAGTAAACAAGGAAAAGCCAGGAAACCCTCTTTGTGTTGAACAGAGCCGCAGGACACTCCCAAATAAACAATTAGCAAAAAAACACGAATGTCCTTGTATTGCAAGTAACAAAAACAAAAACAATAAAGTAAACAATAAGGGAAATCAACAAAATAAAATTGGGAGTTTTAAGGACTTTCTAATAACAAGAATCCTAAGGAAATGTTGGGATAGAAGAGGATATGAAAAAAACCTTATCATCACACGAATATTTCTTGAATTTAAAGTTAATTTTTTTCGTAATTTTGGTATATCTAGTACACTGACTGACCCTTGTCTACAAATGTTTTAACATGTTGGTTTTTTTACCTTAACTGACTGTTTTGTTGAAAATTTTTTAAGCTTTATGACATTTCTTTTTTGTTTTGGTTGCGAGAGAACATGAGCGCTAAAATAAATAGCGCACTACTCTGTATGTTTCAAATTAGTATTGAGTAGAAAGGGTGATAAAGATATTTATATGTACGTATAAATTTATTTATATATTTATGTGTGTATGTTTCTAAAGAAAAAATTGTAAAATAAATACACATACAACAAGGGTTATTCACCCACAATACATTGCACCCACTTAAAGCACATAACAACACCAGGACACAATCCCCAACCAAGCATACACAATCATATCAACAACTCACACTCACTCTTATACTAACACTGCACGATGACATGCAACATTTGCCAAAGGGGCAATATGAATGAATGCATGTAAAAGTAGAGTTTGAACGTTTTGAATGGGATACATAACGACTGAATTATGAAGTATAAAATTCAAATAAAAGTAAATTAATATATAAATACAAATTCTAAAGTTTATTTTTTATACGCCATAGTAGATCTTTAGAACTTTTTATTTTAAATAATTCGTTCAATATTCATTTCACGGTAATTAAAACATGTTATTCGAAACCAATTTAATCAATTGCGTGGCATTTAGTTGTCATTTACAAAAGAGTATTCTTTGTACTCTATTTCAATTATGAACGTTTAAAAATAAGTTGCTTTTCTTCGTTATCAAATGACAAAACATAATTGAAATACTTATTTCTGTATTTTATTGTTGTTGTTTTAAATTTAATTTATAAAATGAAATAATTGTATTTAATCAGAATTAGTTCAACACTTTAGTTTTGCATTGAATGTCCATAATTTTCTGTTTTAAAATTTCAATGATAAATAAAGATGTATTTTTTGCGCTGATTCCGAATCTGATCCCCTCTGTTATGTCTAAGGGCAGCCGAATGTATATTTTTGCTTAAGCGAAAGTAGCAATTTATTTATTATATGAGCAGTAAAAAATTTTGTCCTATAATGTCACACCCCCCTTTTAAACATTTTTGAACCTGTTCTTATCCTATCGTTTTGTTTCTGCTTGTAGGACACTGGATTCAGAAAAAGATCAGAAAAATCAGAAGAAAGATCTTACGGACTGACTTCTAAATCAAAAACTGTCCTGTTGCAGCCGTTAATCGTTTTTAAACATTTTATGAAAAGAATGGACCAAAATGGTGCTTGTTTTACTGACCGGAAAAAAATTCCCTTAAATCAGTGAGTCATAGATCAACAATGATTTTAGGTTTGGGATTTGGGATTTGGAATTTTATAAGCAATGGAGTTCAATGAGAAAAAGAGCATAATATGCATTGTAAAATGTAGATGAACATTTTTTTAGGAAATATTAGGACTAAATAATATCCCGATCAGGTGACTAATATAATTCTTTCATATAAAAATATGGGCTGCAATATGTCTTTAAAAACTCAATTTCTCAAATCACATCTGGTTTTTTCCACTAAACTTGGGCGCCATTATCCATGAATACAGTAAAAGGTTTCTTTAGAAATTTTTACAAATATAAGAAAGCATCTAAGAAAAGCTCAGAAACATATTGGCACACCCTACTAAATTCTAAGTAACTACCCACTTTTTCACCACTTATTGCTACAACACCGAGTAGCCCGATTGTGTCGATAAAACTAAACCCGATCCAAAGCAGCAGCCAACTTATCTAGGACAGAAGAAAATATTGACCCATATTCATAGTTATAGACTAAAGTCGACTCTTGCAAAAAATTTTTCTAAACTAAAAGCTCTTGTTATATTTTTTTGTTTTATAGTCAAAAAAATGTAATTTGATAAATGTTTGTGTACAATGTTTAAGGAAACATAAGAAAATGGCAACCTTGTTTTTATTTTGTTCACTTTTTATAAAAATCGAATATAGACTATTATTTTCTTAAACCAAATTAAATAAATTGCGGAAAAATTTGAAAAGGTTTTTTTCATATATGAATCTAGATATTATTTTGGTGGTAATTAATTACAGATTTGTTACAGACTCTAAAGAAAGTAAGAGGCAGAGAAGCTAACTGGAGCTCTGCTAAAAAAAATGTCTTCGTAAATGCATAAACCTGCATTTGGATACACGGTGAAAAATATAATTAATAAAGTATCAATGATCGGCAAAACAAAAAATTGGAATGTAAATCAATACATAGAGATATGCGCGCAATGACTGCATATGGCAGATAACGCCAGAAAAGCTGTCGCAATGCCATTACTTTTCTTAAACTAAGGGAAAAAGTCAGTCTTGTTGTAGCTATGATTGTTAAGAAGTTAGAATAAAGCGAAATTTTAATCGACAGCAACATAGTTACACAAATTGACTGCAATGAAAGTTTTAGTGATGAAATTGCTACAAATTCTGATAAAATTTTAAAGAGTCCTCCAAAATGTGTAGTTGAAGATGTCAGTAAAATAAAAATATACTTCCCCCGTTCTTAAAAGACAAGCTTTCAATTTTGAATTTGAGAAATTACAGAAGGTGCTGGTTAATGATTTAAAATTATATTTAGCTAGTTTAAAACATAGAGTTGATTTTAACACCAAAAGTATGTCTTGAATTGTCTATAAATGAGTTAGAGTCGACTTTTAAGTAACTTCCCTGAAAGAATACGTTATTTGTAACTGTGAATATGGTCAATTACTTAGTTGATCAGTGTTATTTAATTATGACATAAATTCAATATAATATAACAATAATCAATAATCGCAATAAAGTTTTTAACAAAAACAAGGGAATTATTATTTAATACTTTAAAATTCCTACCAAAAGAATGAAAATCCATTTTGTTTATTTAACATTATTTATAATTTAACAAACAACTTATAATTTATTAAAATTATACACAACACAATAATAAAATACAATATAGATGGCTGTTAAAGTATATCAATAGTTTTAATTTTAATAAAACGCAAAGTTTTAAATACATATCTCCAAACAACGAATAAAGCGATTTTATTTATATTCAAAATGAATGGTCGATATATTAAACGATTTGAATTTTTTCACTTTTATTATATTCACAAAAAAATGGAAAAACGGTATACGGTCAATTCGTGTATACTTTCTACAATATCCATTTCCGACCCCATAAAGTATATATGTATATGTTCTTACTTCTTATGCATAGCGAAGTCGATTGAGCGGTATCCGTCTGTCATTTCACAAAAAAATATAGGTCAATCGATCGGATATGGTGCCGAAAGAGATGCTATTAGAAATCAGCATGATCGGTCCATGTTCTTCGAGGTAACAGGCATAACACCACGTCTGCCTCTAATTTTTTAATGTCATTTGGAACAATAAAGTAATTCCAATCAAAAAAATAAATACATGGGGCGATAGAGAATTAAAATATTAGAAAAAAAAACACCAAGTAAAAAAATTGGTGCTCGCCCATATTTTCCGATTTACGGTGCTTAAAAATTTTCAAAATTTTTAAAATATCAATATTTTTAAAATATCAATATGAGTATATTTTAACGCTTTTGAAGAGATCTTTAAGGAAACACTAAAATTATTAAAAACTGCTTATCCCATTAAGAGCCAATGGCATTTTTATGTTAAATTATATATATGCAGTAGCAATTTTTTTTTAATTTGTTTTTGGACTTACTTCAATAAGCTAGATTTATATATGGTGAAGGGTATATAATATCCGGCATAGGCGAATATTCTTCTAAAATTTTTATCACAGTTAGTTTACTGAACCCTAAATATGGCAGGTTTGAAGTTTAAAATTTTTATAAACATCTTGTTCCCTAATATTAAAAATTTGTAAACTATCATCCATTTGTTCGTGAAAAATTTACCTTGTCCAGATTTACACTGTTCAATTTTTTGAGGCGTTTTTCTCTCAATTATGTCTTTAAGCTACAGCGTTATGTGTTATCTAAAAGTAAATATTAGCAATAGTACCATCCCCTCAAAACTAAAATAATACTATATTGCTTACTCCTCCTGCCTCAAAAACAAACAAAAATTTCATGCTAGTTTCATGAAAAATTGCATAATGTAAATGCCGTAATTCTTACTTCTAAATTTAAATTTATGTGTTTAATTTTTATTTTTCTATGGAAAGTGTTTAAACGTGCTCGTCACATGATTAATTGCATTATAATTATTCAATCACCTTAAGCTATACATTTTTTTGGCAATCTTTCAAATACTATAAATTATATGCGGCAAACTATAATATACTCAAGAACGCTTTTCGTGAAGTTTCGATAAATGTCACTTGCTTATGCAAAGTACGAAACTGGTTGTAGTCGCCTACAATTATTTATTGGTTTGCTTAAGCTGTTTACAGGCTTTTCGTTATGTTTTTAACATAGGTTTGATATAGTTGGGTCTTTGGAGCCGTCATATTTTAGATTCATTTCTTTATCACTCTTTTTATTTTTTATGCAGACAAGACATATTATTTTGTATAGCTAGGGTTGATTTTGTCACTTTTTATTTGTCAGATATTGGTGAGAACGTAAAAAGCAACAATCTGCCGATAAAACAGTTTTCATATTGCTCTTTATTCTTCTTCGCTCTATTTTAATAACCCACTTTAAGTAACAGTCCTTTTTTTCTTTTTTTTTTCTTCTTGTGCATTATTAGAGGCGGATAAACTAAAAGTAAATGTGGAAAAGTTAACTCAATTTATATAAGATTTTAAAATCATCATTTATTTTTGACTACTAGTGATTCATGATCTAATCAGGTTTTCCTTTAGCATTTAAAACTGTTTTGCTTTGAATGTCCATAATTTTCTGTTTTAAAATCTCAATGATAAATAAAGATGTATTTTTTGCGCTGATTCCGACTCTGATCCCCTCTGTTATGTCCAGTTTCCTAAGGGCAGCCGAATGTATATTTTTGCTTAAGCGAAAGTAGCAATTTATTTATTATATGAGCAGTAAAAAATGTTGTCCTATAATATCATACCACCCTATTAAACATTTTTGAAACTTATCTTTGGGATTGTGAATTTTATAAGCAATGGAGTTCAATGAGAAAAATAGCATAATATGCATTCAGAAATGTAGAAGAACTTTTTTTTTAGAAATTATTAGGACTAAATAAAATCGCGATCAGGTGGCTAATTTAATTAATTCATATCAAATTATGGGCTGCAATATGTCTTAAAAAACTCACTTTCTCGAATCACATCTGTTTGTTTTTTCACTGAACTTGGGCGCCATTATCCATTAATACAGTGAAAGGTTTCATTAAAAAATTTTACACATGTAAAAAAACATCTAAGAAAATTTCAGCAACATATTGGCACACCCTACTACATTCTAAATAACTACCCACTTTTTCACCACTTATTGCTACAGCTCCTTGCACACCGATTGTGTCGATAAAACTAAACCCGACCCAGAGCCGCTGCCAACTTATCTAGAACAGAAGAAAATATTGGCCCATATTTTAGATTCATTTCTTTATCACTCTTTTTATTTTTTATGCAGACAAGACATATTATTTTGTATAGCTAGGGTGTTTTCAAAATCATCATTTATTTTTCACTACTAGTTAGTGAGCATATTTCATGATCTAATCAGGCTTTCTTTCCCTTAGCATTTAAAACTGTATAATTCATTACATAATTTAAGCAATAACTTTCTCAATATGCATGATACTTACTATCTTCTAAGTAGGGCGCATAAAATAACTCGACATCAGCTTCTCCATCTAAAGTTATAAAACGGTAAAATATGCACAACAGTATGAGCAATTTTCAAAGATTTTTTTATTTTTTTGTAACTTTAACATTTTGTTCATACGTTTATTATTATCATATATGATGTATCATCCATCGTGCATGCAGCCAGTCAGTAAAAGGCTAACAACGGAAACAAATACCCGGTGCTGGCTGGTATTGGGTGATAAATTTTTTAACACTCATAAGTGAGTAAAAGGGCGAATAAATGAATGAGTGTTGCATCGAAAAGTGAAGCGTAGCTAATGTTACAACAAACACATACACACACACACACTTATATATACGTTTAAGCTATGAATATGCTACAAATAAAGTATAAAAATAAAAGACAAAGTGAGTTTTATTTTATTTGTAATTAATGAGCAAAGTGATGAAAAATTTCAACCCCCTAAAGAGTTTGCTGCCATGCCACTCTCACACATAACATGTTTGATGTTTAAACACCATAATGCAGTTTTTGGTGTCATTGTTTGAACAGCAATATTTATTTCATTTTTGTATTCTTTGAATTTGATTAGTATTTAAATTAAATTATATTTTTGTGTGCAATTAAGGCGTGTCTGACTTCTATCCATAACTATTCCCTTTATTCCGATGTTCATAAAGGCAACAAAAATACAATTTTCAACAATAACACTAAAAAAGTAACAAGACTGGCATGAGACTTTGCCTGTTCCGGTTGGTTGGTTGAAAGGGACATTCTTTGTTAAACTTTTATTTAAACCTTTTTTATCGAAACACAAACAGCACAAATAACAAGGGCAGCCGTTTTTATACTTTATCACTATTTCCTTATTTCACTGTTTTTTTTCTCCGATGATTTTGTATCTCTAGTGGGAGTTGGTGCAACAAGAAAGTCAAAATACACACGAAAATATAAAATGTATTGAATAAGATTGTTGACACTTTATGGCCCTTGGCCTTTTTCCCTGCACTGACCAATGTCATATATTTGTGTGTACGAGTGTGTGTGCTTTCATATTTTTCTACTCTGTCAAGGGTGTTATCGTTTGTTAACAAATATTAATGAAAAAAAGGACTTTAAAAAGGTTTTTCCTCCTTCTTGGTCTTGATTTTTGTTTTTTGATAAATAACATAAAAAAAATTTAGCCACCTTTTAAAAGTTTTTGTGTATTTTGTTGGAAAAGAAAACAAATAAACACATTTAACATCCATTGGCAACGAAAACAAAAAAAAGTGGAAATATGAAAAATATTTATTTAACAACTTGGTTTTCACATGACTTGTCTTTTGGGTAAGAGACAAACAAGCCCTTTGTTTGCTCAATAATATTATGAGTAATCATCTGTTAACGTTTTTAGATTCCTGTTTTATTATTATTCTTACTATTTTTCTTTTTTTTTTTTTTGTGTAAAACTTGTCAATTTTAGTTAAATATATTTTTACTGCAAGAAATTTTACTTTTCGTTTTCTAAGAATTTTTCTTTCAATTTCTTCTTAGTTTAAGAGGGACGGTACACAAATTTGCAATGAGTCAGAGAGGTTTAGGAAGTTTAGAAATAAGACTTTTTGTGAATCAGCTTTGAAATTTTGGAATGTGATTAGAGGATGGAAATTTAAGGAGAGAGTTAAAAAATTGTTAGATATACTGGTTTAAGTCCTTAAGCGATTATTAAGGATTTTTTTACGTTTCCACGCCCGCCAAGTGTGAGTTTGACTATAACCCGAAAGGTTCCGAACCTCATATCAGTCATCCTTTAATTTATATTTTTAAGCTTGTTACACTGGACATAGTATGTCTTATACTTTGGGTAAGTTTAAAATAAGGCCGTCTAAAAACGACGTTCCTGTTAGGACACCCTTAATTTTAATATTCTATATTAGTTTTTTATACCAACTTTTCATACCATGCATACCCTGTGTTATTTTATAGTCTCAGCCTGTTGAGGAATAAAAAAAAAATAAGGCCGTACGTGTGAAAATCACGATATTATTGGGATACTCTTTATTACATTTCAATGATTTATACTTATTTTTATGGCAGGCATCCTTAGCGTCTGTCTATAGAGGTTTAAAAGAAAAGGCCATATTTGTCAAATTCACAGCCATTTAGAAACACTCTTTAATTTTAAAATTTATTGTTTACAACTTATTGTTATAGCGGCGATATTTGTAAATGCTCAATGTGAATTCTAAAGTCTACCTCTATTACGGTTGCAAAAATAAAGCCACACGTCAAATTGGGACATCCTTTAACTTAAAGTTTTATGTTTTCTATTCGTTGCAAAAGCGCACTCTACGTAAACTTGACATGTCTGCTAACCACAGTTCATAAGAAAAAACAATATTTTTATGAATATGACGTCACTTTTGGTATACCCTTTAATTTTTAGCATTCGTTATTATATCGGCTTTAGTAATACATTGTTGCCTGTTATCGTTCCTGTTATAAAAGGCTGTGACAAGTGGACGGACGAACGGGCAGATATTCCTCAGGTTTAATTTTATGTAAAAATATTATTATTTGTTGTGGAGGTCATATTAATATGGCTTTTGTGAAAATTGCAAGACTTTTACGGATCTATAAATAGACCTCTGACAGAAAGCCATCGTAGCGATATTAATAGGATTTCTTTTTCTGTTTTGGTTACAGAACCCTTATAAAAAATGTATGTATGATGCATCCGTCTTCAATTACTGCTAACACAAAAAGTTATTTTAATTGAAAGTGACTAACATTCTGCTTTACAAGTCTATACACTTAATCAAAGTATATATTAAAAAAATATTTAGGATATTATTCCTAATATACTGAATTAAGGGCGTTTGTGAAACGGGCAAAATATACTATAAGGAAAATTTTGACAGATTTGAGGTGAATAAAATTTTACTAGCACTGACGGCTAGAATAGAATTTTTTACAAAAGCACAGAAATTTTGAGACAGCAAATTTTAAATCTTTTGTTAAAATGTAAAAAATAATTTTCTTTAAAATTAAAATTTTAAAAATTATTAAAAACATGCAATGTACATATGAATGTATGTACAAAGTTTTGTATATTTGTATTAAAATATAAATATTTTTTTAATTATATGGACGCAGAACACCAGAAAAAAATTGAAAATGTTACATTAAAAAAACATTTTTTATACAAATGTCAAAATTCTGTATTGTCAACAAACACATCATACCATAGAAAAAATTTATTTGACCGTAGTACTTTGCTACCGTTTCACATAGGCCCTAAATTTAAAAATTTTTTAAAGCCCATCAAATCTTAACATAAATCCATTTTTATATTCCATATATGATTCCTTCTGTCCTTAATATAAATTATTGTTGCAGTTAATCTCTTTCAGGTGTTCATATGCAGACGTAAATATAAACCAACTTTATAACCAAGAAAAAAATTTTTGCATAATAATGCAAAAAAATACCCAAAAGAAAATACACAAAAAAATTGCATTAAAACAAATTTTATTTGCGTGGTATTATAAAAAATCATCCACAAAAAATATGACACTCAGTATAACATTTATATATGAAATCATTTTAAGCTTTACGTATCTTCTATCATGTTTATATGATTTTTTTCATTTTTCTTTTTCTTATTTAAATTATTTTTGTAGGTTCTCATCCACCTAGAATAGTAGAACATCCAATTGACACAACGGTGCCGCGTCATGAACCCGCAACGCTTAATTGCAAAGCGGAAGGTTCACCCATACCCACCATTCAATGGTACAAAGATGGAGTACCATTGAAAATATTACCAGGATCACATAGGATAACATTACCGGCTGGAGGATTATTTTTTCTAAAGGTAAGTGCCATAAAAGATAAACACAGAAATAGTAAAACGAAAAAGGGAAATGAAAGAAAAATTTATATTTAAATTAAAATGAAAAAAAAGAGAAAAAACTTAAAATGAGTCAAAGTGTGAATGAAGTTTTTTTTTAACTTCGCAGAAATAGCGTTAAATGGAAAGAGCTGAATATTTCTCGAAAAAAAAACATTATGGTTTAAGCCTCTTGGCATTAAATTTTTTTATTATTATTTTTTTTTAAAGCATTAAAGTTTGTTTTTATACTCATACTTTATTAAGCTTTATTATTTTTCTTCTTTTTGCATTCCTTTCATAATTTGTGGATTAATTTTATGGCTGACATTGCAAAAATGCAAAAGAAGACATTTCGTTTTTTTTTTCTTTTATAAAAATACATTTGAGTACCTGAGTTTTTCATATGGCTTTTTATTACGATTGAGCTGAACCAAGAGCTTACTAATTATTTTTTTGTTGTTGTCTACTGTCCGTATATAATTTATGTGTTTAAGAGAAGAAGATTTTTTTTTCATCTTCATTCAGTTTGTTTGTTTCTATCTGCCCATTTCACCCTTTTAGTCGCTGTTGAGTTAAATACGCCCGTAAGCATATTTCGTTTGAAAATGTTATACGTAAAACAACTTCATTAACGCAAAATAAACACATAATGTACCAAAAATTACGAGGTCGATTCCTTAAATAACTTTAATTTCATCACATAATTTATTCGCACTGCAGCAGCTGTATGATTAGAGGCGACTATATGATTTTGAAAAATAAATTCATGAGTTCAATTCCCACCAGAGATTTTTAAACGGAAAAAAGTGCTTTAGTTAGAGTGGAAAGAAACGCCATAACTGTGTGCTTAACAGGCAATGATGATATTGGTTACGGACGCATGTTGGCTCAACAAAATATCGAATAATTGATGTCTCGTCGGGGCCTCAATCTACTTGTTGTATTGTTTTTTAAGCGCATATACTATATAAACATGAGGTCGTGGTAAAAGATCTAATCAGAGGCACAGAGTAAGCTATAGAGATTATACAAAACGCGACAGAATCATTAAATGAAAAGCTAAGATACTGGTAACTTAATTTAACAATATTTTTAAATTTTATATTAGAGAGGACCTTTAGCGAAATTCTGCAAATTTTCTCATCACTGATTAGATAAAGACTTAGCCACAAATGAGCTTAGTGCGTAACGTTTTACGAAATTGCTTAATTAATAATGATAATTAGTAATTAAGTATAGTTAAAGGTATATTAAACACAACTCGTGAATTATTACCAAAACTGGGGTAGTCTCTCTTTTCTGCAAAGAAGAATTTATTAAACAAATACACACACACCATAATGTGCATTCACACCAATAACAACGCCCTTAAAATACCTTTATCATACCTTTATAATACTGTTAATATGGATGCATACAGTTCTATGGCAGTTAACAACAGGCAGCCAAACAACAAGAACAAAAAATTCCTGATGAGTCAGATGAAGCAGCATTATATTTCTTTATTCATATATCTAGACAACACATACAAAGACACAACATACACGTCATATGTTAATATAAAAGATACTATGAATACCTCCACATACTGAGCTCTTGTTGCCACTAACGATGACAATGATGACTATAATTCTGCTGTAGATGATGAAAGGATGCAAAAGCTTTAGCTGTAGTTTGAAGTACTGCAAGAGATATCAAAAAAAAAAAAAAAAAAAACTACAAACAAACGTAAACAAACTCATCTAAATTAAATGTATGATTGCAGAATTAAAATCTACAATGATCCAGCGAACGAAATAATAATAGAAGAAATCCAAGTTTATAGTGAAACCAGATTGTCAAAGTAGAAAGATGTAATAATCATCGAAAAAATTTTCCATATGAACAAAAAAGATATTACTAATCGCTTTGCCTGATATTCAATTCACTATCAATTGTTAAAAAATTGCGAAGCGCACAGAAAAATTGAATTTTGTTGTACAGTAGGTAGTGAAAGTTATCGCCGACTATCTTAATGAACTAAAAAGCCGAGTAGATCAATAAATCTTTGTGAAAGATCTGTAGGAGATCCCATTTTGTTTGCTGCTTTAAGTTGCCAAGACGGTAAAAATGTTAATTTTTATGCTTTTGAATTTTGTGAATACTTGTAGAAGAGCAGTACAGATAAGTAAATTTCGTAATAACATGTTAATTATATAATCGACCCGGTTGCCATATGGTCACACGAACCATATTTTGCTCCTTGTAAAAATATATGCTTGCGCTAAACAAATTATAGTTATTTTAAATAATACTTTAATCACGTGAGCAAGTTTTTGTTAAAATATTTAGTTTGAATTAAAAAATTTTTCCTTATGTATGTTTAAGCATTATTATAGCTGACAACTATAATGTTTAAGTTTATTCTTATGTAATAAGAAAATGACTAAAAACGAACAAGTAATGTTTGGTGTTACACTTTATTTGGTTTGGTCAGTTATTTCAAGTACTAAAATTGAAAACATTAGTTATACAAATATCAAATATTAATGTCGTGGAAGATAAATAAAGAAAGAAGTAAAAGGAAGTTATAGATAGATAAATAGTTTAGTCATATTATATAATAATATGTTTGAATTTTAATCATAGTTATGTTTATATACAACGATACTTATGCTTATATTAATAATATGAATCGGCTACAACCATATAATTCAATCATAATATGCTGTTCTTAGATAAGTGTTATCACATCATGTTTTATATTTATGTGAAGGTGTTGACTAAGTAAATTTAAGATTTCATCGACTTAGTCGACACTTAAAAATCCTCCTTAACTAAGAATAAGTTTTGATCTGTTGTACTTAATATCAATGGCTATACGTCAGTAAGTTAAGGCAAATTAGTGGAAATGGATTTTAATGCCATCCGAACTGAATTTTTTAATGTTAAATTTTAAAGAAATTCGAGATTTTGTAGTCTTTTCACTCCATTTATTGATGATACCTTTCACACTTCCAATTTTGTTTTAGATTCGGTTCTCAAGTCAGACAGTGAACAAAGTTTGGGTAAAATCAGTTGACGACCTATGCTACCAATAGCAACATCACCATATGGATATACTATCCCCACAGTAATCATTTAATTGTATATTTTTTCTTTTTTTTAAGAGATATAATTCTCAGATAATAATACTTATTACTTGTGTTAATTGTGTTACCTTCTTTGGAAAGGGATAGTACTTTAGTTTCTTTTCACAACATCGCAATTGCAAGTTATGTTTATTTTTAGAACACTGTGACAGCGCCTGTGGTATTAACATGCGCATTATTTTGGAAGCTAATATAGCCATTATATATATTTGTTTACTTCGCCGACGATGTAGATTAGTACCGCGAAGAAGAAAACTGTGTTTTTTTAATATAAAAATTATTATACGGACCTTAATATTTATTTTGAAAAATTAAAGCTGTTAAATTGACCTTGGCTGGGTTACGAACACAGGCTATCGGATCAATAACAGAAAAGTAGTCATCGCGCTAAACATCTAAGCTACAGGACCCTTTCTTTTTATCGGCGATGGATATATATTTCTTTTATATATCACGAAATTGTTCGTTGCAAAAAAAACACATAAACACTTATTTATTTTAAAAGAAAAAATAAATGTTTTATTTCATTAAGCATAATTAATTATAATAAGAAAAAATATTGTTAAGTGAATACTTTATTTTCTGATTCGATACATTAGTCACTAATTTTTAATTAAATTAATTTTAAATTAAAGATGTGTTAATATCATCTATTTAGCGATCCAATTTTAGCAAATAGTGTATAAGAAACATCTCATTATCTACTATTGTTAAGTTAGAAGAAAATTAAACATTACATAAGGCCTTAACTCTTCTTTTCTTATTCAGTACAACAATTTTGAGGTGATTGATTCGGGACTTCTGATAATTATTTATGAAAGTAACTCCAAAAAAGAAGAACCTCTGCATCATTCGTTTGGTACATCAAATAATAATTTAAAAATTAAATTTGAAGTTAGTAAGTATCGTTTAGGGGAATTTATCTCAGGTTCTTAGGTTCTTTTGTTTGTCATAACTCGAGAACAACTAGTCCAAAAAATTAGGAAATATAATTCCTTTAATCTGTTCATACAACGTTTCGCTACATAAGCAATAGTTTGGCAGTTATAAATAAATTTATGAAGAAAAAAACTATTTTATCCCAAAAAATTACTGTATGAAGATTTTTATTTGTAATCTATGCATGGAAATAAAATTTAAAACCCAATAAATAAAATAATAATAACCCAATAAAGAAAATTTAAAACATTTTCAATTATTGTGACTATCTATCCTCGTTGATGGTGTTCCATATTTTCTTCACAATAATCAATTTGATAACAGTCTAAAATAGATTTTTTCAATAACCCGCAAATGTTTACACAAAAAAATTTAATCCGATTGTTGAGTATTATTTCTGTTACATCGTACTCTGCAATTTCACAATACTGTTTAGTATACATACACACGAAAATCGTAAAAGACTTTTTAATAACTTAATTGAGAAGTTATATAAAGATCTTTCAATATATTTTCAATTATGCGTTTCTTCGTGATACTTTCGAAAATTTTTAAATTCTTTAATTTTATTTTAAAGTCCAAAAGAAGCACAAATGAAGCTTCAATACTCTTCAAAGCATAATTGTTTTTCCAGCTATTAATTTTAAACAAAAATGTTAATTGGGTTATTTAAGGCTTATGCAATATACACATCAGCAATAATGAACAATTCTACAATTGTTTATTTGTCTTTCACTCAGTTTTATTGTGTTTGTTTAGCTACACCCTCAGACACATTTGCATGCAAGAAGAAAAACAAAAAAAAAAAAGAAATAAAACAAGAAAATAAAAATAAAGAAAAAAAGTGTAAGTTTATTTTGTCTTCAACTAAGAGTAAAATACTTTTCATTTATTTGTCTACATCCTTTAT
The DNA here is from genome assembly GCA_916610165.2 of Gymnosoma rotundatum. NCBI lineage: Eukaryota > Metazoa > Arthropoda > Insecta > Diptera > Tachinidae > Gymnosoma > Gymnosoma rotundatum. Next base: position 117,635,233 of record OU744337.1, on the reverse strand, counting down.
ATAAAATTTTCTTTTCCATAAACTTTTCCTTATTTAATTCTAACTGCATAGCAATCAACCCTATCTTTCTTGTGCACTCAGTCATTCAGTCAGTTATTCATTCATTTATTTTAAATGAATTGATTCCGCTACTTTTGTCGCAAGTTTTTTTCTTCCCTTTTAAATGCAAAATAATAAACAAACTTTAAATTAATTCATTTGTACAAAATTATTCCAGCATCATTAAGAACTTTATTCTCTTAATTATTTTTACTCATTATCGTTTTGGAATAAGCTCTGGTTATATTATTATTTAATATCCTTGTACATACAGTTTGTCCACAAGGACTTTAAACTTTTAAATTATTAAAAGATTTTTCGAATTATGACCAAAAACATATAAATAATAAAATGTATTTTATAGCTCATACGAGTATACAATACTATGTTACAGAAAAAACGAAATTTAATTTAGTTCGACATCTAATAATAAAAAATGTGCTATGAAAATGTTTAACCTGCTTTACATTACGACAATTTTATGCATACTGTATTGAATAAAAAATTGTGTATGTAGCTTCCTTAAAAAAAAAACATTAGTCAGATCGTTAAGATTTGAAAAACTTCCGTAAATGGATTTGTAAAAATATTTAAAAATTTAACATAGAAGACCTATGTATTTTAAAATCAATAAAAGTATGTTATGATTATATAGTCAAAAAGAAATTCAGGTCCTTTATTATACGAATATGGCTGCTATACAACTTTTTGGGTACGCTAGCAAAAACTCCGCGTATAAATATAAAAAAGGAAGTCTAAAAACTTTAACGAAAGGATCGAATGCCCTTAAAACAGCACCGCTTAAAAGTTGGTAAAATTTAGTTTTACAATTAAACTTGTATCTTCGAAATACTAACAGCCATATGCATAACAAAAACTTAGCATAATGTTAGCATAAGTGACAAAACTAATCAGGGTCTCTGCAAGACTCTTTACACAATGTTATTCCGAAAACTGTCCCAAAATATAGTTATGGGACACGGCAACATTCTACAATGATTTTAAGTGCCAGGACGTACGGCATAACAAACTGGGAGTCTGATCAATTTCTGCACTCATGAAGAAAATAAAATAAGTAAGAGTGGTATATTCGGCTATGCCGAATCTTTTATACCCTTCACCATATATATGTAGATTTCCCAATAAATAGTTCATAAGGAATTTTTTTCTGCCATAAAGTTTTTCTGTTAAAAGAAAGTTTTTCGTAAATTGTAAATTTCGCTTAGGGTTGCTGTCCCAACTTTTTAATTAAAAAGATTATTTTATCAGATAAAAGCTCACTAAGTTTTCTTAGCTTTTTCATTAATTTTTATTACACACAGAAACCTCCTGCAGAAATACAAATAAAAGTTGATCAAAAGATATGAAAAAAAAGAGGCAGGCGTGATGTGTTGCCCGCAGGCTTGAAGGACCTAACGCGATGATGCTGGTTTTTAAGAACAATATTTTTAAAACTATGACTGATCAATTGTTGTATTTTAATTTTCTCTAGCAAAGTGAATATCACAACGAACACGGGCGGACATTGACTTCCCTCTGCATAAGAACTTAAAACATATATGCTTTACGGGTTCGAAAATTGTTATGGTAGACAATGCGAACAGAATGACAAACTCAGATATACTCTTTTCCAATTGTGATAAGAGGGTTGTAAACAAAATAATATATTTTCTTGCTAAAAAATACCTTCAATATTTAGAAAAATATGTTATGTCTGAAATCATTCATGATATACTGTATTTAAATTAGATTTAATCATTGTACAGAATGTAAAGACTTAACTACTTTCACAAAGTATAGAATGCTAATGTTTTCTATAATACTTTGTGTATTCGTCAGCAAAATTTAAAAGAGTTTTATTATTTTATTTCAAAAATATGCATTATTAATTTTTGTTTATTACAGTTTTGTAAATTTTGCTTTACTAAAATTATGAAGAAAATAACTTTTCGCGATAAAGATTTTTTGAATAAAAAATCTAATTAATTTAAATTTTTCTTTAAACTGAATTATTTAAGTTGTAATTTTATTAATTGGAGAACAATAATTATAAAAAAAGTTAATGGTAACAAAAAGTGCTTGAAATTATCAACTAGATTGAATTGACAGCGGAAAAATAGTAACTTGAGAATATAACTCATTACTAAGGCGCCAAGCAAATTTAGACTAAATATGCCACATTAAGCAATAATAATATGTACTTCATTGAGATATTGCTGGGATAGATTCTTTCCGAGGTCTTGAAAACTTTTTCAGAATTAATAGTTGCAGGGTATCGATTTAAAATTTACTTCGCTGCTATCAGAAAAGTGTAAATTCAAAATAATGCGTTTTACTATGAACTTTATAAGGTTCCAATGTAATTATAATATTTAAAATAAATAGAAAATATTTTTACATATTTTACTTGACTTTATGTTGATTCGCTTCCTTTACATACGAAATCAAAACAATATTTAAGGAATTCTTTCATATTTTCTTATTTTTTTATCATAAAACCTGCCTGAAGGTATAAACTTCAGTTAAATGGTAGAAAAATTTTAAATTTCATTAAATTATGAATACAAAATGTTATATTCCTAAAACAAAAAAAAGATAGGCTTCTTTACAGAAAGCTTTATAAGTAAGAGGAATAATGAATATTCACTATACAAATTGTTGTACTTTACTTAAATCAATTCAATTAATAAATATTTAGTTAACTAATTAAATTTCTATAATTAAAATAATCAACAACGTTTCCATGTTCAACAAAATTAATCAGCTAATCGATTGAAAGCCTTAAAAATTGATGACTTTCTGTGAGTAGAAAATTAATTTCATTATGATATTTTTTATATACATAGCAACATAGCTCCCTTGTGACTTATGCTTATATAAAAATAAAATAGTTCCTTTGCATTGTTCGCTAAATACTTATTTATTAAGCAGTTATAAAAAAATATCAGAAAATAATCTTCAATGATTTTTATATAAAAACCATAATACTTTTGTCGTAAAAGAAATTTTAGAGGATAATGTTGTATATGCACTTACAGTTTTTTTAAATTTTTTTTAATCTTTGTTAGTTTTTTGGAGCTTTTGGAGCTTGTAATACAGTCTTTTCATATGATACTATATATTGTGTTTTCCTCTAGCTGTTTTTATACCCTTCATCGCAGGTGAAAGATAATATATCTAAGTTTGTCATTTCATTAGTCTTTTTTGCAATATCCATTTTCAACCCCCTTAAGAAAATATATTCTGGGTTCTTACGCATAGCGAATTCGATTGTGCGATTTCCACCTATCCGCCTATCCGTCCATCTTTGTGTTGAAATCAAGTTTGCCAAGGTACTTGATAAGCTAGAGAAAATTTAAATACGACAATCGATCAGACATAGTTTCCCAAATTTTTCTGTTTAAAATCTATTCATCTATCAATTTTATTTATATCCAGTTGACTAAAAACTAACAATATTATTTATTTTTACCGAATTTAAAAAAAGAAGGAGGTTATCAATTCGACTGAATATTGCTTTATTTATATTTGTGCCTGTGTGTAATTTCTAACCAGATTTTGAAAATTTTTTGTAATTTAATAGATTATCTTAACAGATTGGTCCTCTTTTAAAAAAAAATTCATAAACTTAAAAAATAAAAGGTTTCCCCATGCAACACACATATTTTTACGACTATTATTAACTGTAAAGGGAACTTCTGTAAAATTTAAAATGACTGCGTATTACTATAGCTCTCAATAACAAAAAGTTATACAAAAATAAATTTTATAAATTAAAGGGAGCCCCCATAATTGATCATAATTTACTTATATGGGTATATCTTTTGAACTGTTATAGACAACCGCGTTTAAATTCAACATAATGTCGATTGCTATGGCTGTCCTAATAACAAGTCTTAATATTTAAAATTATAAATTAAAAGGTTTTCCAATAGTTCATTTAATTTTATGTATATGCCCATACTTTTGAACAGTTGTAGAGAGACGATTGAAATTTAGTATTAGTAACTCCGCTGTAACCACAAGTATAAAATTTGGATTTGAACTATACAACAGTTAAACAATTATAAAGTTTGGAGATAAAAGGGTGTCCCAACAGTTGATGTTATCTAATGTATATAACCATACTCTTAAACCGTTATATGCAGACAGAATAAATCTGTTTTGAAGTCGGATTTTTTTTGCTAAATTAATGATTATCCATTTGGCTAGAAGTCCGTTTTTCTAATTTCAGAGTTCTTACTATTAAAAATAATACAGTAAGATTTTTGTTGAGCTAGGAGTTATTTTCGCATTGTCACTTTAAAACATTTCGAAGTTAAACTGTATCGATTTTATTTTATTACTGGATTAAAAAATACTTTATATTAGTTCGCAAATGATATTCTTCTTACGTTAAAACAGGATACTTTAAAGATCGTACTGATGATCATCACTATTTTCTACAATAATCAACGTGATCCATTCTCAGTAATTGGTTATAAGAGTCTCATGCCTTGTTAAAATCATTAGGTTGGTGAAGTAGTTAGGAAGTCCTTCCGCCAAACATGGTTAATTCTACAATCGATTACCTTTTTTAAAAATTTTTGCTGGATAGTTGTTGTAAGAATTAAAAAGAAATATTATTATATCGACTCATAACTTCGCTAAGAATCATTGGGGACTTAAAGAAGTGGTCACGCTTAGTCTAACAATGAGTCACTTTTATCTTCTTATAATTTTCCATTTCTGCAGCCATTAAAATAAAACATAAATGTCCTTAACTTTGTCGAATATTTATTTTTATGCTGAAGCCCATATCAGATTTTATTTGTTAAGATCTATGTCGCTCAGGGAAAAATACAAACATTTTGTCATATATGTTTTCTATGGAAATATAAAAAACTTTAATACTATTGTATTTTTAATATATTATCTCTACATAAACAAATTTACAAAAGTTTTATATAAATAAAAAATTTAAATAGTCTTTTAATTACTGCTTTTTCCTAAAACTAGTTCTGATTTAAAGTTTTAAAGTTATGTCCGTCTTGAATTTCCAACTTAATTTAAATTAGATATATAAAAACAGTACAAATAGACAATATAAAATAAATTTTAAAAATACTTGATAAAATAAAATTAAAAGACAATAAGAATTGAAAGCAAAAAGTAACAATCACTCCCTAAAGACATTTAACACGCAGTTGTACACTTTTACACAAAATTTATGATTATTTTAAATTAAAACGGAAACGTGTTTTTAGCGAGTTAGCAGTCCAATTCAATACAAACCAACAAACACTAGTTATATCAACACGTATACAATCGCACTTCAACATTTTCTTCAAAACAAAAACAGTCACAAACATTCATTTGCTGATATTAATGTTGAATGAATAGAAAAAGCAGCTTCTGTAAGAATAAATGTTCGTGCTGTAAAATCACACTCTAACGGGAAACGCAGAAAAACTAAAAACCTGTATTAAAGGACAGAACCTTGCACAACACCACCAAAAAAAGTGTAGTAATGAACAAGGACATAACTGACAGAGATTATATGCCATATTTTATAGTTGTTTGGTTGTTTTCTAGCTCTTCTACCGTTATCTATATATTCTAGTAGTAATTTATTTACCATTCTAAAATGCTAAAAAAAATCAATAGTTAAAAGAGAAAGCACAAGACAAAAGGAGTTCAGCTTGTAACCATACCATCATTCTATACAATTTACAAATAAATGCTTGTTTTTGGTATCTAAGGCCGAAGCTTATTCCTTCTGTTTAAGTCATTAAAGGTTATAATAAATTTATTTGGATTTGGGAACGTGCAAAATGGCAACTAAGTAAATAAATTCATTCTTTAACTTTCTTCTTTACTCTCTCTTTTTATTTAATATACGTTCTTCTTAAAAGATATTATACATAGATTTCCCTTGTCCTTAAACGTGATATCAAAATATTGCTTTTATTTTATGTAGCAAACAAAAAATATATTTTATTTTTAAGCATAAACTTTAAAGGGTTGGTAAAAAATTTAAGCAATTTATTTATTAAATACTACATTGAATTATATTGAAGATTAAGAGAATCCCAAAATCTGAGTAGATACTATAGAAATTTGGAATTTTTTTTAAGGGTGTATAAAGATTTGAATTTCTCGAAAAATAAAAATATAGACCCTTAAGGAATTTTAAAAACGCACGTTTTAAGCTAAGATCACACGATTGCCGTAATGCACCAATTTTTACCATTTTTTGTATGCCAATCGTGTGATTGCACAATAAATTGGTTCATGCGGCAATCGCGGTCAATATTGTGCTTGTTTTTACCAACCAAATGCAACCCTGATGCGGCAATCGTGTGACTACTTGATATGCAATTGTGCGGCAATAAAACTTCCAAAAATGTACCAATATTTATTGTGATTTTTTGCGGCAATCAAAGTATCCAATACGCGTCAATATTTTCATTTTGTTGAGTGCCTTCAAGTTGTTTGTATACATTTATATACATTTATATATATTTATATTTATATATATTTCTATATATTGGTTGTCTACTTCTTGGAACTCTTTTAGAGTCTTCTGGAATGCACCATCAGTAGCCCATTGTTTTTTAGCCAATTTCGGACCCATACTATTCGTTTTTTAAAAATTCTTTTATGTTTTATATTTTTTGTATTTTAAGTATATGAAAGACACTAAAAGCAGCCGCTAGCTTTTTTTAAATAACATTTTAAATACAACAAACAAAATACAAAGTTTGCAAATTAATTATGTATATTTGCCAGAAACTACAACAGCTGATTCTTGGTGTTGCCGCATTGTTTAACAATCGTATGAACGACAGGCACAATTTATTGCCACAAAATTACTATTCACCAACTTGTACCAATAAAATTTTAATAAAATGGGGCAATCGTGTGACTGCAGAAAATTTGATTGGAACAATTTTAGTATTGTGCACAATATCTACACAATAAAAATTGGGCCAATTTGGTGCATTACGGCAATCGTGTGATCTTAGCTTTAGTGTAAATAGATAACTATAGCTTTCAGATATATTTACATAGAGAGTTTAATGAAACCAACTAAAAGACCTTTAATCAGCCTTGGAGCACTTCTAGTTCATTTTTGATGCACGAATTTTCAATTTTTATACCCTTCAAAAAGTGGAAAACGAGTAATTTCTACAATATCCATTTCCAACCCCATAAAGTATATATATTTAGACTTCTTATGCATAGCGCAGTCGATTGAGCGATCAGATATAGTGTCGAAAGAGATGCTATTGGAAATCAGCATGATTGCTCCATGTCCTTCGAGGCAGCAGGCAAAAGATAACGCCTAATTTTAATTTAATTTTTTCATGTCATTTGGAACAATAAAGTAACTCCAATCAAAAAATTAATATATGCGGCGATAGAGAACTAAAAAATAAGAAAAAAAACATCCATTGAAGAAATTGGCGCTCACCCATATTTTCCGTTTCAAATTTTTTAAAATATCAATATGAGTATCATTGAAAAGCTTTTAAAGAGGTCTTTAAGGATATACTAAAACTTTTTAAAAATGCTTAACCCATTAAGAGCCGATGTCATTTTTATGTAAAATTATATATATGCAGTACCAAAATTTTGTTGATTGGACTTGCTAAGCTAAATTTGAATAAATGGTAAAGGGTATATAAGATTAGGCATAGCCAAATATAGCATTCTTACTTGTTTTAAATTACGTCGATGTCCGTGGTGAGAGCATCGCATGGCTTAAGAAGTTTCGACAGTTGTCGACAGCCTGATCTTGGAGACCTCAATTCCTTGCACTGGTAAAAGCAGTGTCTAGCTACCGGGATTTATTTTGCAGTTATTCGTTGGTCTCTTTGTTCCATAAAGTACTGGCTGTGGCTTGGACTCACATTGCGTGCTTTGACTTTGTGAATTTAGATAGTCTTTAGCAGTATTGCTTCTATTCGGGGTGGAAATATTTGAAATGTAATTAAGTCTTATTCTTTGAGACAAAAAAACCCTTCACTCTTTCATTTAAGTATATTAAATACTTCATTTTCTACATTTTATTCTTTAATCGAAAAAAAAAAAATAATTTTTGTTACAACAATTATGTTGAATAACTCATGTTAAAATTTTATCTGGATTTTTATAAACGAGACTCTTCCAACTCACGCAAATTCTTTGTGTATTTAATTAGAAAAATCTTTTTATATGAATATGAAAGTAAATTCCCCTTTAGAAAGCTCAAATATGATTTATGGAATTATTTCGTTTTCATAACTTTTAATAAAAAATATAACATTTTAATCCTGTGTGTTTCTTTTAATTCTTTTGTACTCATTTGCTGAAAGCATTTTGTGTATTCCAAGTAGAAAGAAATGAAACATTTTTTTATATTAGACAACATTGTAATATCATCTCATTAAAGTTGGATTTTCCTTTAATTCCAAAAAGATATGTAATTTTTTAAGCTCTACGTTTTAAGTTTGTCCTGGAAGTTAAACATATTCAATGCTTTGTTTTACTTACAATACTTTGTGTGTGCAAAGAAATAATTGCGTTTGTGGATACAAACTAAAATTAAAATTTAGAAAATTTATCTCTTTATTTTTTAATAAAGTTTTTATTTGACCTTTTTTAATAATTAATATATTTATTTTATTTTTAAGCACTAGGTCTTTTTTATTTTTATATATATTCTCGATATTTCGCTACTCCATTGTGTAGCATCATCAGGAAAACAATTATTTATTGAGAATAATATAAAAATGAAAAAGACCTAGTGCTTAAAAGTTAAATAAATATATTGAAAATTTATCTCTAAATAAATGACATTATGTAAGAAAAGTAGTTATCGCTTGAGCAAAGTTTAAAAAAAAAATCGTTTTTTTTTTCATTTTTCTTTAAGATGTAAAATTTTTTTTCTTAATTTTGGCATCACTTATTTACAGTTTTACTTAATCCTGCTACCACTTTGCGCCCACTTTTATATGTAGAATATTTTATATCACTTCAACATATAGAAACGTTAAACAAAGTGGCTGTACTTGCATAATACTTTTATTAAAAAAAAAATATATTTTCTTCTTAGCAAAAAGTATTCAAGTAATCCAGGCACAATACTCTAGATAAGCATTTTAAATAAAAGCATTTTTAAACCATATCAGAAAGAAAGAATGAAAAAAATTCATGACTTTGCTATGCTTGACCTGGGATTTTGCAAGAAAATTTTATAGCCATCAGAAACTTTAAAAATGTCTTCATCAGTAGAATATTCAAAGATGCTTTTATAAACATACATTCACACGAATACTAAAGTATACAAGAACAACTGGCTGAAATTGTTGGTTGAGTGTGGCCTTAGACAATATTTCGTGCATAGCGAAGGAAGTAGAAGTTTTTAATATAAAAACATCTCCTATAAGCAAGAATAAAAAAATTGTTTTAAAGTTTAACTCTTATTCTTACTTGCGTTTGGTTCTATCTTTAACAAATTCACACTTTTACATTTTTGCCGTGCTTGACAGCTTTCAAATTATTAAATTAACGCTTAAAACCATTTCGAAAAAATAATACATTTATTTTCGCTGATATTTTGTAGTTACGCTGATAGTATTGAAATAATTCTTAGGGGCTCTCGAATCATTACTGCTCAGCATGTTTTATGATCAGCATGTTTCACATCACAAATGTAAGCAATGCACATCTCTACAACAAATACAGAATAAATAAGAGGCAGAAAAGTGAATTTGTATGACTTTTATTTGCCTTTTGACATTTATTGGTGTATGTTTAAATGTTTTATATTAAGCATACATATAAACACACACAAATATTTTCTTTCAAAATATAAAGCTTCCATTTGGTTTGAAGGTATAAATTAATGCGTTGAAAATTAAAATTTTATAGATACAATTGCTGCCTTTAAAATTTCCTTGGAGCCTTTTTTGTATGTGTATGTGTATTTTAGCTACATGAAATGATTAATATTCATTATTATTATATCTTGAAGTAAATGAAAACGACAAAAAATTTTCGCTGTTGAAATTGAAAATAATGTTAACAAATTTATGTGCGGGTGTGAATAATAAAATGAAGACTTTTATTTAAAAGGCTTAAAACTAAAGTATGAATAATAATTAATAATAAGTTAACTGATACGTTATAATATAAAAAAACTTTATTGAGAAAAATTAAAAATTAAATTTTATTATCATATAAAGTAAAGCATGCTAGAGGTGTAATTTAAGCACAAAGAATATGGAAATTTTTTAAAAAATTATTTTATTTGTGACATAAAAATTTTCTAAAGAAAGACTTTCAGTGCAATTCTCGATTGAATAACAAGCAAATCTTAGTGATAGTAAAAACATTTATGGCATGGACAACAACTTTAACGTTTTAAAAGAAGCTTCCTTTGTTTCAGTTCAAAACAATAATTGTTATATTATAAGAAAAACAATTGAATACAAGTTGTCTAACTTTCATAATTTTCATAATTGCCTTTTTGACTTGTTTCAAAATGATTAATAATACATTTAATTTTTATAATTTTTTAACAATAAATATTTCATGAGAATACCATCGAAGTACGCGAACATAAGAAATGTTCCAAATAATAAATTTTATTCTTCTTTTAATGGCACTCTAATGTGGAAAAATGAAAGAAAAAAAATAGTTAATCAATGGTTACTATATTTTTGTATAAAAAATTTTGGAGTTTTTGAATGTCTTTTTGCTTTGTTGATTCAATGAAGCTCTTATTTAATTAATTTGGCTTTTGATAAAAGACCCTTAAGCTGAAGGTCCACACCATGCCTCCATCCTTTTTATCCATCTGAAATCTACGTAATTGTATGTTGAAATTTACACAGTAAAACGCTTAGAATGCAAAAACGTATTAATACATCAATGGTTTAGGTAGGTTTACCTTCTACTTTCCCATGTGTCGTATGAGTGGTGAAAATCTGTCAGCTGTTTTGGATGGACATGGCTGACAAATAATTTTTTATTTTCAAAGTTATCAATTTATATGTTTGTATGGTGCAATCCTTTTTTGCTTTTTTTTCTGTTTAAACAAAAATGTTTCACTAAATCAAAAGCTTTCGCAATAAAAGTTGCAATAACTTTAAAACAAGTTCCTAAAAATAAGTTGTGTGTCAATTTTTTTCATTTATCGATTACTTGCAAGTTCTAAGTGTCATCACTGTTGGGTTTATTAATAAAAAATAAAAATACGTGCAGTGGAGAAGGTTTTGCTGCTGTGAAAAACAAACAATAAAAGCTTACTCCTGTGTGGGATCAAGTTTCAATTATTATTTTTTTTTCAATATTAATTTAGCCCAAAATGGTTCTAATTATTAACAATACCACAACAAGTGCTGAATTAGAAACGCATAAAATGCTCAAAAAGTATCATACGCAATCAAGCATACGCCAATACCCCGGTTTGCGTCGTTAATTGGGACTGAAAAAATGAGTCGCAAACCGAAACTACGCAAACTGAAGCAGAATTTTCAATTGTTTACGTATGTATTTGATTTTCGTTTAGTCACTACAGGATTTAAACATTTTAGCTTAGAAAAAGGGTTTTTAAATCAAAATATTTTTTTGAATAACAGATTTTATTAAATTAAAAATAATACAATGGATTTAGTTGTAGAAGGGGCTAGTCTAAAGGTATTTGCTTTCTTTTTTGGCTCATTTTTTTAACTTTCAGACTGAACTTTACTCCACGACATATATGTAATTCGAAACTTATAACTACGCTTAACATGTAAACAACGCACACCTGCAAATTTGCTTTCTACTAAACGAGAAATCCCCTTTTTCTGCTTTAGCTTTGTAAAAACATTTTCATATCAACGACGCAAATCGAAGCATTTATGATGCAACTTCGAAGCCATGCGACGCAAACTAAAACAAAAACAACGCAGCATTGAAATCTTATTTATTGTTGTTTCTTCTTAAAAAAAATGCTAAATTTAATTGCTTTCATACATTTTTTATCTTTAAAATATAATTTTAAAACAGTATAATCACCAAATATTATATACATATGTGTATGTATATGAGATCTTACAGAAGAATGTGCTATTATAACATGAAAAAAATAAGAATATATACTTTGCAAAAGAGCACTTCAAGCAACATGAGCAGTTATTAAAAACAGAAGATAAGAAAAGTTAAATAATATACAGATTTTCACATTTTGATACTGACAAAAAATGCTTAAACTTATTTTAAAGAAAAAGTTGTTTGTTTGTGTAGGAGCGCATTGTAATTTTTTTGTTTTTTTTTACTTTAATAATGTGTAAGGCCTGGTTGAGGAGAAAAAATATTTTTTGTTTCTTTAGAGACAATAAACTTCATTAATATAATTCTTCTTTAATTTAGCTTTTCTTTTATTAAAAGTATTTTTTATAAATAACGCTTTTGCTTTGAATAAACAATTTATTCATAAATGCAATATATATTTTTGTTTCTAGTTTTTTTATGAAAATTCCTTTTATTTTATTTTATTTTATTTTATTTTATTTTTACTTTGAATTTAATTCTTTTGCATTATAACATGTATAAATTTTACTCTGTTTGAATCTCATTTGCATGTTTATGCTTATTTAGTTTCGCTTAAGGTGATTTATATGTTTTATTGCCATTAACATACAAACACTCTGTTGTATAACCAATGTTTCTTTTAATTCATTCAGCATAAATGTTGTTGTGGTTTATTGTAACTATTTAAATAATTTAAAGGAATTGACTAATTACAAGTACAATGCAACTAACTCTGATAAACAAAACCAAAAGAGAGAAATGTCGTGACAATAACTGTGTAACTTCTAATACTTAATTTAATATCACTTCACATTCACTTTAGCATAGTTGAGTTTAGGCCTTGGACAATAATTTTAAATAATACCGCATGTCTTATATATGAAGAACCAACGAAACTATGTAACTTTTCAGCCAACATAATTATTTTTATTTATTTATTTAAATGTTGTACTAAATATAGTTAATATCTGTCAGGTTTTCATAAGTCGAACGATTACTTTAACAATACATTTTCTTTAGCTTAAAAAACAATCACATTTCTTTTCACATTGGTAGATCATTTAAATGTTTCCAGATATGTAAAACAGTGCGACATTGTTTCTCATTTAAAAAGCAAATATTAACATTGAGTTTTTTTTCACAAATGAAAAATACTTATCAAAAAACGACTAGAAAGAAACATCTCTCAGCGGCTATAAAACATGTGGAATGGTCAAGTAGATAACACACGTCGCTCACAGCAGTAAAATCTAGTTTTTGTATCAATTTTTCATTAGCTGCGATATCAGGCAACTTTAGGGCGAAAAAAAAATTATTGGAGAACACTTCTAGTAGTGTCTTTATTAAACCCCAATAGTCAAATATATTAACAGTTTGCTTTTTAAGAAATTATAGAGGTTTTTCTAAAAACATCACTTTTGAAATTTTAAAAAGGACTTTGGTCCTTTTCTCGAAAATGAAAGAGAGTGGGCGAAAAAAAATTATTGGAGAACACTTCTAGTGGTGTCTATATTAAACTCCAATAGTCAAATATATTAACAGTTTGTTTTTTAAGAAATTATAGAGGTTTTTCTAAACACATCACTTTTGAAATTTTAAAGAGGACTTTGGTCCTTTTCTCGAAAATGAAAGAGAGTGGGCGAAAATACCACAGTTCTAAAAGTGTGTATTTTTTACAGTTTTTATTCTCCATTCACTTTTCCTGTTTGCATTTCAACGTTTAAAAAACGTTTGAAATGTCTTCGGGCTCTATTGAATCAATATAAATAAATACTTTTTCCTTCCAATTTCTTCAATCCTTCAAATGAGCTAATGTACATCAAATTATACAACCTGATATGTATTCTATGGTATTCTCTTTTAGCATACCAATATCATCAATGTTAAAATCGTCTAGGTTATTGAGCACACTTTCACCATTTCATACCTATATTCATAAAAAACATATTGAGGAAAACTGCTCCCATCTACACTCTCTTTAAGTAAGGCTTCAAAATTTCGAGTATGCTCTTTAAAGCGAGTATTGGCGTTCTTAGTGATAAGCCAGTCAGTATCGTCATTTTCCTTTGTCATTCAAATGTTCGGTGTTTCTTGCTGAATTCAAATATTAAACATAAGTTATCTTATGTGTGTGAAGTTAAATTTTAAAATTTATAACCCTAGCCACATTCTGTTACGATAACAGAGCTATGTTAATCACTTAACATAACCAATGTTAATCCAAAAAATCTAATAGGTGTAAAAGTTTCCGGACGATATTTAAATAAATTAAAAGTGGATAGAAAAAAAATTATTGGAGAACACTTCTAGTAGTGTCTTTATTAAACTCCAATAGTCAAATATATTATAATTTGGTTTTTTAAGAAATTATAGAGGTTTTTCCAAAAACACCACTTTTAAAATTTGAAAATGGACTTTGGTCCTTACTCGAAAATGAAAGAGAGTGGGCGAAAAAAAATTATTGGAGAACACTTCTAGTGGTATCTATATTAAACTTCAATAGTCAAATATATTAACAGTTTGTTTTTTAAGAAATTATAGAGGTTTTTCTAAAAACATCACTTTTGAAATTTTAAAAAGGACTTTGGTCCTTTTCTCGAAAATGAAAGAGAGTGGGCGAAAAAAAAAATTATTGGAGAACACTTCTAGTAGTGTCTTTATTAAACTCCAATAGTCAAATATATTAACATTTTTATTATTATTTTTTTTTTTTTTTTGTTTTTGAATAAATCTGTCTTTATTAAATTGCAACACTCATGTGCAGTTGGTAATCTAAAATTTAATAGAAAAAAAAAACTGCAACATTAATATAAAGGTAATTCCACAATTCTAAAAATAAAGACTAGAAATCTCAAAATTTTCAAAAACGAGTCGGAATATCTATCGCTCATTTACTAACACGTCATAACTTAAAAAAATTCATTTCGAGAAAATCGTAGTTAAGTTTTTGACTCGTTCTCATCATCGAAAAAAATCGGCTGCTTAAGTTCCCACTACAATTAGTAAGATGATTCATATACAGAAAATTTTTTAAAGAAAACTTTCATCAATTATATATTAAAGGAGAGGTCTTGGACAAACTGTGTGGGATGTTTGAATTATGACGTAAAAAGTAAAATTTGTAGCTGTTTGTAAAAAGCAAAACAGAGTCTTACTTAATAAAATTTTTTATCAAGATAACCATAACTAAATACAATACATTTTATGCAAAAAGTCGATACAAAACGAAATGTGACGTATTAGAACTTAACGTGATGTTTTAGAAAGCGATATGGTCATTACGTTACGAAGATTACCCCACAAATCAAATGTGTTGTTCTTATTGACAAACAAAGTTTCCAAACATGAATTGAAATAACGACTTTTTCTCTTAAAACTTAAAAGGTGAAAAGTACAAAAGACTTTATGTCTTTTGTAACGTATACACAACATAAAGCATGAAATGGCCAACATTTCTGTATGATTAACTCTAAAATTTGAAATTTTAAGTTATGATGTTCTATTAGTAAAAGAGCGATACAGCTTTTGTAAAGTAATCATATTTTTTCGTTCTAAGCTTTGAGATTTTTTAATATATAGTTAATATTTCGATGTATAACAGGTCAAATTGAAGGTCCTCTATCCTAAACAAGGATTATAAATTTTATACGAAATTTGTTTTTCTATATATTCCTTAAGAATTTTTTTTTCCATCAGACTAAAATACAGAAATATACAATATTTCTGGATTTTTTTTAAATTCAGAAATCCAACAAAATATTAAAAAAAATTTAACTGCATTAGGGTATCGAAAAATCTAAAACTTATATTTTAAATTGCGCAAAATTTGATACTTAAAAATAGAGACAATAAGATTAAAATACTAGGTCTTAAAAAGCATTTAAAGTTTTTTTAAATAACACAAAAATTTAAAAATTAGAAATATTTGCAAGTGCGAGGTACCCAACTCTGAGGCCAAAT
The DNA here is from genome assembly GCA_916610165.2 of Gymnosoma rotundatum. NCBI lineage: Eukaryota > Metazoa > Arthropoda > Insecta > Diptera > Tachinidae > Gymnosoma > Gymnosoma rotundatum. The sequence goes on along the minus strand of OU744337.1, from coordinate 117,619,189 downwards.
GGTGCCATCCCTGGAAAGTGGATGCTATCCAAAACATACGATCAAATGCTCCTCTGCTGAGTTATTTCCAAAATATTTTTATTCTGGGCCACTGTGTACTGCCAATAGTAAACTTGATTACAGTAGGCGAGTCTGTAGGTAATGAGTTGTCTAGCAATTAGATTGTAACTTATCTGAATGAAATCAAGTCTTAATCTGAGAGAAAAAATTGATTTTTTTGCTAGGTTCACGAAATCCTTACTTCATACATAATGGTAAATTAAAATATGCTAAAGTTGTGGGACTCCCCATTAGCGGGACTTTAGTTATTAAAAATGTCCTCTTAAAAACTTGTTTATTACTAAAGAAATGTTTCCAGTAAATTTAGTTTTTTTTAAATTTTCACATCCTCACAAACCCATAGGATTACACATGTACACATATAAGCATAAGCTTTAACACACAATAATATATATATACTTTTACTAAAAAAAATTTATATCACGCTGAATCAATTTTGTATTTAAATAATTAAATTTAATCAACAATTTAAAGCTTAAACAAGCGTAACACGTAGCAGCATCCCCTTAGTTAACGGATTTAAAAGGGAAAATTAAAAGCTTTAAAAAAATATAAAATAAACATCAACATACAAATTTGCATAAATTTATATTTGTTAAAACACAACTAAAGCGGATAAAATACTTGAGTGTCATACATAACTATACGAGGGTAAACTTATAGTAGTTGTGAGTAAATAATTTCTTTATTTTAAACAGCATTAACATTGATAACATTGTGCTTGATTTGTACTAAAAAACTATTTCCAGCAACTTCAAATTCTTATATCTGGAATCTAATTGAAATCCATTTTTTAAAACAATTACAAAGTATCAATCATATTTATTTCATATTATATTTCTCTTTCATTTTTCCTCTTCTTCTTTTATAATAGTATTAAATATTAAAATTTAAATACAATATACAACAATTGATATAAAAGTAAAAAAAAAATTTTAAAATTTACTTCAAATCTTTATATAAAGTTAAAGTTAAAGAGTTCACAAAATTTTTGAGTACACCTCGTATGTTAAACAAATAGGAGAAAATAAAACAGGGTCCTTGGCAATAAAATAACCGCATTAAGAAGACAGACAAACATAAACACTTAACTGATACATATACATATTTACAAACACATATACATTTAAATAAATGAATATAAAAGTTACAATTTACATAAAGCTTTTATTTGTATGTAAAAGTGTTTGTATGCACATAAATATTCGTGTATGATAAACCAATTTAACCACAATAACATGTTTATTTTAAACACTGGCTCTCACTGTTTCTCTAACGCTTGCTTTCACTTGGTTCCGCTTTTAAAATTGTATATGTATACAAGTGTGTGTAAATGTGCTGTCAAGTGTATGAATTTCAACAGAAATAAATACGTACATAATAGACCACCAAAAAGGCAACAAAACCATTCAAGTGATAAAGTGGTAATCAAGAATTTTAAATAACATTCAGCTTCATACACTGTTCACCATATACTTACACACATACTATACATGAGCTAAAGTAGGCTCACATTGAAACTACTATACATGAAAACATTTACATAAATTAGCAAGAGAATAAAAAATGTTTTTTTTTGTAAAGAGTGTATTTAATAAAAAGTTGCCAAGTCTAACATAAATTAAAATTATCAAGATTATTTACAAATAAATAAAAAAAGTCATTGCCTTCGTTAGCTAGGATTATGAACCATCAACAGGGTATAAAAAGAAATTTTACACACCTGAATTTATGGAATATTATATTATAAGAGCAAAAGCGTTCACAGCATCTTGATTTAAGATGAACTGTCAATACCACATAGAATTCACGTAGTTTCAGTTTTAGAAATGTGTAATTAAATTTAATTTCCTTGAAATTCAGTTGAAATATTAGTATTATTTTTAATTAATAACTAAAGATACTTTAGTCACGCATAGTAAAGTGGTTACAAGATGTTTTGTCTGGGATAAAAAAGTGTTTGTCTTACTTTGTATGTAAATGACTTTGTTAGCCTGTGTTAAGATAGCAGCTCAAATATGCGAAGATAACAGGTTGTCTGCAAGTAAGTGGTGGCTCCGAATATTAAGCATATTGCACTAAAACAATTTTACCATTTCTACGTTTTAAGTACAATCTAATCTAAACATATAATAAAACTGTAATGGGGTCATTTCTGTGCATAAAATATTTTCTTAAAAATTTCGTTGTGGGTGCAGATAGTAATCGATATAGAATAAAAAACACCTATTTTGGAATTTTTGTCTGTCTGTCTGTCTGTTTGTGTGCGCATCACGTAAAAACTACTGGATGGATTTGAACAAAATTTTTGAGGTGGTCCCTTAGAACCTTGGTTCCAATATAGAATACTTTTTTTCCTTAAAAATAGCTTAGTTTTGTAGACAAAATACAGATCCAATTGTGAAAGCAGCCGATTTTACTAAAACAGTTGTTAGAACTTTTTATTTTTGTAGACGGAAAATTTTTAACTTTTGTACAGAACTCTGGAATAAATATTTTAATTTGAATTTTAAGAAAATTAGAAACGACACTCATTCGTAGGCACTGCTAGCATCTAATATGTATTAAAAATCTCTTGTAAGATTGTGTTTTTGTTTGCTTGTTTGTTTGTTTTTGGGTGCTTCTATTACGGCTAAACGATTGAACCGATTTTAAAAATTAAAATTTGAAACACGGGTTGACATTTGCCCTCTTGGTAAAAAAGCGTATTTAAATTTTTAAATAGCGGACCAGGAGGGGAGCAAAAGGAGAAGTGGCCGTTTGAATCAATTTCAACAAAGTATGGGCTAATCGATTTTATGAAATTGAAAACATAGATTGGTCTGTTTTCAAAGCTAGGACCTAGATGTGAGACAAAGGGTAAAACGGGCATTTATATCAGCACTTATTACGATAAAATTTTAAATATAATTAGAAATTTTCGTAAAGGGTAGAATATTCGATGTTTTTATTTTGAAAAAAAGGACTCAGAAGGGGATTGGGAGAGAGGACAAACGCGATTTGAAATAAAGATATTTCCTGATTTTTAAAATCCAAACTTCTTTCATAGTTTTTTATGTGTTCGGAGGGGAGGTCCATAGCAAACGAGGCTATAAATATTTTATAGTACCTAGAAAGGCCCTACAATTAGGCCTGGGCAATGCCGGGTACTATAAGCTAGTTTAGATAGAGCTGTACTTAAAAAAAAATCAACTTAATGCCAATTGAAAATTTATTTCAATTTTTTAATTTACAATTCAAGAAGCCTGTTAGTATATCGTCCACCTTGTGCACTTTGCAGATTTAGTCATTTCACTCATATCAAATGTCAGTGCTATTGAGACCCATTGAGAAATTTAAGAAAATTATATAATAATAACACTATATGCAAAAACCATGTCAGTGACTTAAAATTTTTAGTGATAAAAATTATACACAACTATAATTGTTCTCTTCCATGCTTTAGTTTTGTGTAATTACTGTAATATTGGTATATAATTTTTTAGATTTTCCACCTTCTATAGTTTCTTAGTTTGTAATTTCTGCAATACACATTTCCGACCCCATATCGTATAAATATTTTGATTTCTTTTGTATAGCGATGTCGATTGAACGGTGTCCCTCTGTTCGTCCGTGTTTGTTCTGAAATCAACTTTTCCAAGGCACTCGATCAGATATATTTTCAAAAACCTTGCTATTAGAAATCAACGTAATCGGTACATTTCCTTCGATGCACCGAGCAAAACATCGATGCCTTTAATTTTTCCATATCATTTGCAACAATCTTATTACTTCAATCAAAAATAAAAATATATAAGGTGATACAGAACATCGATATCGGTAAATAAAATTCGCTATGCATATGATCTTCGGAATGTATAAATTTGTAGGGTCAGCAAAAATTACAACCGGAATGGTAGGGTATAATAAAGGAAATGAAAAAGTCATAGTTTTGACACTATTGTAAAAATACTTGGAATCATGCAATAATATTTTGACTTACCATACCTTGACATGCCATGACACTTATACATGAGACTAAAGATTTATTGAAAAAAAAATTGAATAAATTCAATAATACAGACAAACACCAGTAAACAAACCCACGTCAATGTCTCAATAAAAATAAAAACCTGAACGAAATTTTATTGTGGCTTTGAGTATTTTATTTTACTCTGCTTTTATTACTTTATAGTGTGATGTGTATAATATTTAAATAAATTCTTAAGACATCCTGTGGACAATTTTCCTTATTAAAAAGATGTTGGATAATTTGCGATAAAAATGGGTACTTCTTTAATTGAAATTGTTTTACAAGAAGGAAGTTAAATTTAGCAGATTCATAAATAAAATAGTTATATTTAAATGATATTCATTTATTAACCGACTTCAAAAAAAGAAGGAGGTTATACAATTCGGCTGAATGTTGCTTTTTTATATTTGTGCCTCCAGAACTCAGTCATTTCTGACCCGATTTTGAAAATTTTTGGTAATATGATAGATTATGCTTACAGATTGCTCCCGTTTTAAAATCTTAAAAATTAAAAGGTGTCCCCATACAACATACATATTTTTTACGTGTATTATGAACTGTAAAGGTCGATTCCGTAAAATTTAAAATAACTGCGTATTACCATGGCTCCCAAAAACAAAAAATTACACAAAAATAAATATTAAAATTAAAGGGTGCCCCCTTAATTGATGTAAATTTACTTAAATGGGCCTATCTTTTGAACCGTTAATGACAAACGCTTGCAAATTGGACAGAATGTCGATTGCTATGGCCATTATAGTAACAAGTATTAATATTAAGAATTATAAATTAAAGGGTGCACCAATAGTTCATTTAATTTGATGTATAATACAATACTTTATAACAGTTATAGACATACGACTGGAATTTACAACGAACCTGTATTGGTAAGTCCGCTATAAGAGTAAGTATAAAATTTGGATTTGGAACTTAAAGGGTGTTCCAATAGTTGATGTAATTTCACGACGAAGCACATTCTAGACGTCTAATTTTGCGTTACTTTTTTAAGTACTACTTGCCGCAAGTCACGAATAACACGAATAATGTTGGCCTTCAAAGCGTCAATTGTTGCTGGTTTATAAGTATAAACCAGTGAGTTTACGTGACCCTACAGTTAATAGTCGAGAGGTATGAAATCGCACGACCTTGGAGGACAATTGTCAGGTGCATTTCTCGAAATCAATTTATCGCTAAATTTTCATTTCAACTCGATGGTTGTTGTCGGCGCATGGCACATAGCGCCATTTTGTTGAAACCACATTTCGTCCGGATCAATGTCAACCATATTTTCAAACGAAAAATCATTAATGAGAGCCCCAATTCCTGCGACCGATGTCATATCGATAAATTTGGATCTTCTTCCACACTATCGTTTACAGCAGCGATATTATCTTCAGTACGCACATTCCTTCGACGCGTTGATGTTATTTTATACTCTAGGGAGTATGTGGTACGAATCCACAATTCGACGGATGACTTGCTCAGACGCACGATTATGTGCACCATAAAAATCACGAAGTCGTCTATAAATTGCTCAAATTTATGACTGATTTTCAAAGTAAACTTGGGTGATTTGATAGCATTGTTCAAGCTTGAGTCTCTTCATAATGATTTGCCAGAGTATAAGAAAATAATAAGAAAACATTTTTCATCAAAATTAAATTTTTAGTGTTATTTTTTATAATTTAAAATTCTACTCTGATCAAAAAACACCCGATATAAGCTTAAGTTTTTAACGCTTATTTCAAACATTTTACTTTTGTTGATTTTTAGCTGTATAGGAAATTTTTAAGCTTCAGTATTCAGACTTTTTTTGATTCCCTACATATGTACATCAGTTTTCAAAATTCTATATAACAATATATTAAACTATTAAATCAATAATATAATTTCCTAAAATCATTAAAAAGCAAAAAATAAATTTGATAAACTTCCTAAATTATTATGCATTCACAGAATATTGTAGTGAATTTATAGAATAACATTAAACTGATTTACTTTCATAAGTATTGCTTGACATAAACCATCAATATAATTTACGAAATTGCTACAAAGAGCAACAAATGCATACACAAACAAACAAAGATTCAATATATTTATAGATTATCCACAAGGGACTATAAAAATATCTTTGAGCTTGTATACAATTCCCTACAACCTCTGTGTGCAAAACTGTGCTTATCTAAAAGATATTTATGCATAAGTATTTTTTATTTAACCTAAAAAAAAGTTCTAGAAGAAAAATTACAATATTTCCTTACTCATTTTTTTAATAACAAAAAAAAAGTAGAAACCTTTCGCTTTAATGGTAAAATATTTGTTATTTATTTAATTTTCTTTCTATCGTACATGTGTACAACTTCGTATTATTTTTACGTATCAAGTGGTATTTATATATATATTTTTTTTTTTTGCTTTCTTTTTCTTTTAGGTGGTAAATTCAAGGCGAGAAACAGATGCTGGAGTATATTGGTGTGAAGCGAAAAATGAGCTGGGTGTTGCACGTTCACGCAATGCGACATTACAAGTGGCGGGTAAGTTGTCTACAATATTTCAAGATTTTTTCTATTACAAGTATTACAAATATTTGATTTGGGTAGTAGGAGGCATTAAGGAAGCAATAATACCCTATTGTGCAGGAACACAAAAATTTAGATTTTAGACTTTAAGACAAGTGTTGTAGATGTTTATACTACAGTTTATTTTGTTCTTAATATATAGAATTCCCACTTTGATCCTGACATATAGAAGATACCATTACATCAAATATCAAAATAAATAAAATTACTGGAAAGGTACTTTCTCAATTTTCCAGAACAATAATGGAAAATAAATAACATATTGTTTTGATTTCGCTTTTTAAATGTGAGGTTCCTTCGTTTGCAAATAGCACAAGCACGGCGAATTCATGTACTAAGTGGTGGCAGTGGCGAAATCATTCATTTTCGATGTTTTCATTGACGCTGATTTTTTATCTCTGGAGTTTGCCATTTTCTGCAACGACGGCAATGAATGAATTTACCACCACCTGGTACATGGCTTTAGCTAAATTCGCTTCAAAATTTAGGTACATATTCAAAGTACATTGCTTAGTAGTTGCAGGGAGATGCGATCATACTCTATTCTGTTATACGAAACAGAATCCACGACTGCGACTTTTTAAAAAAATAAATTTGCATTGCACAATAAAGATTGGCATTTAAACTTATGATATTGATACACAAGCAAATACCTCTATCAACTAAGCTAAAGCGGCTTTTTAACAATAATTCATACGATCTTTTTTAGTGGTGCAAAGTAACAACTTGTATATTTTATTTTTTTAACAGACAACAAATATTACTTTTTTTTAAATATAATCGATTAAAATTCGTTATTTTAAATTTTAGGCAATTAGGAGTATCTGGAAGTCTACTTATTTTTATAATGCAAAGTGCTAGTAATTTTCGTTTTACTTACACCGATACAATAAAAACTTGAATATTAAAAAAAATCTTTTTTTCGTGCTATTTTCTATTATCCCGATTAATTGTTTAAATCACCGATATTGATTGATATAATTATATTCTGCAGACAAGTCGAATGCCTTCGCGGAAATAATATTAAAAAAAGATAAAAATATAAAAAATATTACTCAAACAGAACACACGAATGAACAAAAGAAATCGATATAAATAAAAATTAGTAATAACTAAAATTTAAGAAAAAAAAAATATATATGTTTAATGTAAACAAATAGTAATAAGAAAAAGAACTTTAAAAAAATTTAATGTCAATAAATATTTAATTAAATTAAAAAAAAATCGCTACCGCTTATTTAGCTCTTCAGAAAACTTCTCCTAAACATTAAAAAAACTACAGATTTATTTTTCAAGTAAAGACAAAAATCAAAGTTTAGGCAAAAGCGACAATAATCAACTTAGAAATTATTTTTGTTTTTTCCAAAATTCCTGTTGTTTAATTTAAAAACCAAAACCAAAAGTAATAAGCATGCACTTCCCACTGCAAAAAATGAGTTACCTATTGTGAATATGATAACTGAAGGAGAAGATTTTATACAAACTTTAGAAAGTAAAGAGGAACAGGAAGTAGCAAGAACTAGGTTGTCACTTATTATTGACAATCATTATAATAAAATGAAATTGACCAATAGAGATAGGTTTATTTTAGATAAAGTAAGAAAAACAGAGAGTTTTTTTTTTTAAAAAGAATAGAAATTTGCTTATTGTAAAACCAGACAAGGGTAATACAACAGTAGCTTTAATGAAACATGAATATAACATTCGAATTAATAATATTTTAGAAGATATTTCTAAATATCAATTAGTAAATAAAGATCCGACTAGCAAATTGAAGAAGATTAAATATGATTTGGTAGATGAACTTTTTAAACGAAAAATTATAACTATTTTTGACAAGAAGAAACTTAAGACCAACATTGCTACTGCTCCTAGGTTATATGGACTTCCAAAAATTCATAAGCCTAAATATCCTTTAAGACCTATTTGTTCTTTTGTAAATTCGCCTTCTTATGAACTATGCAAATATGAGACAGATATTTTGAAGAAAATCACTGAGTTTTCAAAATATAACGTAAAGAATTCTTTAGATTTTAAGAATAAGATAAAAAAAACTTAAAGTAGAAAATAATGAAAAATTAGTTTCTTTAGATGTGATATCTCTATTTCCTAGTATACCAGTAGATTTAGCTATTGATACAATAAAAGAAAAGTGGGATATAATTAGACCACACACTAAAATTGATAAAGATTTATTTTTAAGTATTCTTCAATTTTGCATAGAGGATAATAGATATTTTCAGTATGATAAAAAATATATGTTCAGAAACAGGGTCTTCCGATGGGATCTCCGGCATCTCCAATTGTTGCAGACATTGTTATGGAGAAATTATTAGACTTTTGCTTAGAAAAACTAATTATAAAACCAAAAGTTATTACTAAGTATGTTGATGATTTATTTTGCATTATTTCTGATAGTGCAATTGATGATATGTTAAAGATTTTCAATTCTTTTGATGGTAATATTAAGTTTACAATAGAGAAGGAATGCGATTCCAAACTTCCTTACTTAGATACTTTATTGATTCGACGAGGTAATAATATATTAATGGATTGGTATCAAAAACCGACAGCATCAGGAAGAATTATTAACTATTTTTCAAAGCACAACAAAGGTATAATAATTAATACAGCTAAAAATTTAATTGAAAGAGTTTTAACTATAAGTGATGAAGAATTTCATAAAAAGAATAAAGCAAAGATTAAAAATATACTAGCGGATAATAGCTTTTCAAAAAGACTTATTTATAAATTTATTAGACAATACGGACATAAAAGAAATACAATTAAGATAAGCACATTGGAACCTAAGATTTATAAGTCTTTAACTTATGTACAAGGTTTTTCAGAACGTTTAAAGAATTCAAAAATCTTCAATAAGGAAAAATATAACATGGCTTTTAAAACAAATAATACACTGAATAGATTATTTAGTAAGACTAAAGATAGAATTAATAAATTTGACATTTCTAATGTAGTCTATGAAATACCTTGTAAAGGTAGTGATCAGGAGATTTGCAATAAGGTATATATTGGTACAACAAAAAATAAACTAAAGACTAGAATTGCTGGACATAAGTCGGACTTAAGATATGTTAATTCACAAAAAACAGCATTATCCACTCATTGTTTTCACTTAGGTCACTATCCTAACTTTGAAAATGCTTCAGTTCTTAGTATTGAAAAAAATTATAAGAGAGGGTATATTTTGGAAATGTTACACATTGTAAATACTCCATTGACTAAAAGAATTAATTTTAAAGCAGATAAAGATAATGTCGCTCATATATACAGACACTTAATTCACAAAATAACATAAATGTTTTTGTTCTTAATATATGTATGTAACACAAAACACTTTTTTATATTTTTGTTTTTTGAAAATTTTTTGAAACATTGTTTTTTAACTTCATTATGACAAAAAATTTTTTCAATTGTTAATTAATTTTGTTATTTTGGTTATATATTAATTTTGTTTCCTGAAGAAGGTACGCAGAAAGTACCGAAATATTGAAATAAAATATTATTAAAAAATATAAGGACCAAAAGCTTAAGAAAATAGAAAATAATTTAATAAAAAAGGGTCAAATAATCATTATTAAACTAAATATTAATTCATTTTTAAATAAAATTACATCAATTTCTTAGCGGTTTTAATATAAATACCTTTTAACAATCTCACGAATTGATAAAAACGAAAAAAAAACTGAAGGCATACAAAATGAACTTTTTTAGAATAGCAATTACAGAATCAAATCCATTTCGAAATTTGTTAAATTCAATAGCACAGCAGCTAAATTTTTTGCGAAGGTCACAAGTGCTTTTTGAAATGAATTATAAGAATTAAAGTAAGTTCAAAAATTTAATAAGAATCACAGATTTCATTTTTAAAGTGTCCATGAGGCTTTTAATTTTGAAGTATATTATCAAATTCATAATATTAAAATAATGTTAACAAAGTTATCAGATGTCGGTCGTATTGTTATATTAAATAATGATTTTAATTTGACGTGATCGTGATACCTTTGAAACTATTAAATATAAAGAAAATGTAGTCCTAAGAGATTATATCACTTATTTACATCTAGAACGTCATAACTCAAAAAAATTCATTTCGAGATAATCGCTGTTAAGTATTCGACTCGTTCTCATCATCGAGGAAAATATCAGACTGCTTAAGTTCCCACTACAATTAGTAAAATGATTTATACATAAAACATCTATTTAAGAAAACTTTTATCCACTATATAATAAAAGAAGAGTTCTTGGCAAAAAATTGATGCATTTTTAAAATATCTCATTTTCATATATCGTCACAAAACGAAATGTGACGATGTTTTAGAAATTTACGTTTCGAAGTTAACTCCACAACTCAAATTTGTTGTTCTTATTACTCTCTTAAAACTTAAAAGGTGTAAAGTACATAAGACATAAAAATGAAACGTAACTCCAAAACTTGAAATTTTGAATTATGACGTTCTAGGAATAAATGAGCGATATATAGATTAGAAATATTAATAACGTCGCTTTAAATAATGATTATTTAGCCAATCAATTAAAGTTCAAAGCATGTGAAAAATTAATCCTTAATAACCACAATTTATTGATTCTCATTATGTCAGGTTCACATGCCAGTCTTACCTTTATTACCTAATTTTTGCATAACAACAAAACTCTGATTGTGGTTAAAATTAAGTAAATATAAGAAAGTTCAATGAAGAAATGTGCAACTTGATTGATGATCTAAAAGTTCCTTGCCCAAATAAAAATATTTTAAAATCTTTATAATAGTTCGTAGGCATCTACTGGATCTAATAGGGTAACTATTGAGACTCCCCAACTCTTTGATGGGCGCGAGACTACCAGACGGGTAAATAGATGAACCAAACATTTGGTATTACAAAATAATTTATATTCTTCCTGAACAGGAAGGGTGAATAACATTCGCTAAAACCTAATATTGCACTCTTACTTGTTTTCCTTCGCCTGTTTCGTATTTAATCAACAGAATCAAATTTCCAATAAAAATCTTTAAGAAAATAAAAAATATTATATTTATTTCCCTCCAGATGTTTGCTCGTACATACATATGTACGTAGGTATGTACGTAGGTATGTACGTAGGTATGTACGTATGTGTATGCTTATGTATGTATTTTTGCATAAGTGTTTGATTTGCACCCACATCTTACAAATATTTAATATTCTTTAACCACATTTGCCACAAATATAACCGCTAGGGGCTGTTTTTCTTTCCACATCTACTAAAATGTATAACGCTAAACCAAAACCTCATTTATGAAAGTGCAAAAAATAATGGAAAGAAAAAAATACTTTTAAAATAAATGGAGAAAAATTGACATGAACTAGAAAAAAACTGACACATTTTCAACGAAACACGCAATATAACCAAACTAAAATATAAATATTAAAAAAAAAATCAAAGAAAATAAAATAAAATGAGCAATAGGAAGTAAGGAGAAATAACCTGACGTACTTTTCTTGATTTGTAGGCAAATATTGAATCTTGAAATTATTTGTTTTATAAGAAAGTTAAACAAAAATTTACTTACACACACGCGACATTTTGATAGAAATCAGCACGAATATATGAAAGCTGGGTAATTTATTATTCAGTCAAGGGAGGGAGAAATATCAATATGTGATGCACCAAGATTCAAGTATTAAATAAACAAATTAGGTGTTTTGCATAACATGTGATATTATCAATTTTACTATGTGACATAATATTTCTAAAATGTATTTTTGAAACACGACTTGTGTGTGTCTTTTTTTATACTTAAACAAATTAATTTAAATCTTCATACGATTTAATAATTATTATCACCGTTTTTGGAATTAAAAAATATTCTGATGGCGTTTCTGAACTTCAAAATTTATTTTAATTATACTTAAAAGAACCATGAGCCTAAATTTACAATTGATCATAAAAAGAAAATAAAATATATTATAGTTCAGTCAAAATCGAATCTTTATCATGAAATAACAATTATAAAATACGAAAAGTTCATCAAAAGTATAAATTTCAATAAAAGTCAGAAATTCAAGTAAAAAAAAACTTTAACTAAAACTAATATTTCCATGAAAATCCTTAATCTGGAATCAACTTAAAAAATCATATCAAGATCTCATAAAAAACTGAATTTTCGAAATAAAATTCTTAATAATACTGGATTTTTTAAAGCTTAAATATTTGAAGAATTTATGAAATTATTAAAGAATTGATTAATATCTACATTTAAAGTTGATTTTAATATAACCAAATGACAAATTTTTATTTCTTTAGATTTTAGTGCTACATTCAGCAATACTGATCTTATATACCGATCACCTAGTGGTGCCAGAAAGTTTCATAGAAAAAGCTTCATTCGTCGAAAAAAATCATAATTTTAGAAAAAATTCTCAAAACATCTTCAAAATCTTCTTCTTTATAAATCTATTTCTGTATTTCATTTACTAAGGTTTACTTTTGAAAATATTCGTTAAACGTTTGCAGGTGAACTAGAGTGACATACATACACTGTTGCCAGAAGTGCAGATTTACATCGTCAAATTTCCAAAAAGCAGATTTGAAGATTTTTGGCTTAAACTCGAAGATTTTTTATAATCTGTTTGACAACTTCTGTTACATTGACTAATTAAAAAAAATTCTTTGTAAAAAAAGGTTTTTAGAAGGTTTTTCGTACAAATTAAAAAAAAATGACCTTTCAAATAAAAAAAAAATTCTTATGCATGACAGTTGGGGCTGCATAGATTTTCAAATCTGTTTTTTGGCTTGGTAGAAATAGACCAATTCGACGTTCTTAGCTTACACGATTTATTTGTTAAATGTTTTATCGATAAAAACTTTGACTATAAGACAACATGGTTGGATTTCAAGTAGATGGAGCAGGCAAGAACATTTAGTTGCACAAATTTTAAAAAGTAAAACATTATATTTATTATAAATGTCGCTCACTGCTATTATGTTTGTCGTATGTATAACTCAATGTTCTTTCTACTGCGGAGACGTTAGGTAGAGATATATATAGTTATTAGTCGTACATTTTAGAACATCATAACCATTTTGATAGAATACAAATTTTATTGGATATTAAGCCCAAAAAGATTTTACACCCATCGCAAACGCGTTGGCGTTAAAAGTTAAGTCCCTTATGACAATTATATGAGCGCTTAAAACTTAATTTTTTTTTTTTGCTGTTAAAATCAATTAAATCGATAATGCAAAATTCATAATAAATAACCTTAAAGATACGAATAAAACTTTATAAAGTACTCTCCAAAGCGAAGCGACAGAGGTTCACTTTTTTTAAAACATATGTCAAAGCTATTAAAAATTGTAATGAGTAACTTTCTAAAAGAACATTTAATAAAAACTACTGAAATTTTTGCTGTAGATTACAAGAGCTCTTAAAATTTTCTTAATGTATATCAGAGAACTGCACGAGTACACCGCAACTCATGAGTACACCGCATACTTACTCTATACATACTCTATACTTTTCATACTCGAGTATTTTAAACACCGCAATAAAAAGTTGCGGTGTTTATTTTACCCATTCTTGTAAAAACGAGTATCAAAAATATCGCAATCAGAATTTTAAGTTTTTTTTATACTCGTACGCGAGAATTTTTTAATTCTCTTTATTTATAAGCAACGTTGCCACATTTTTACCCTATTAAAGTTTTTTACTGCCGTTTTGTGAAATACTGCATTGTATGCAAATCTATTTATAAACAATAAAAAAAAAACAAAATTTGATCCAATCTATTGCTTAAACATTATAAACAGAAGAACAGACAACAACCGTTTTCATACGTATGAAATACAGCACATATTTAATGAATATAATGCAATAAAACCCGCTTAAAGGCACAGCTTTTGTACACTATTTAAAGCAGGTATACTTATTTTGTTGCTGTTTTTTATGAATAATTATTTTCAGTTTATGCGCCTTGTTGTCATAAACGTGCTACACGTACTAACGGTATTTAGGAAAACAAAGTGATAAAATGAATCCGTGAATAAAAGGAAAATTACTTAATTTTTTAGTTTTAACAAAACTGTATATACGCTGATGTAATATATTAATTCCTCATAAATAATAATAAATAAAATAGTTTTTAGTTTTTGTTTTCTAATTTTTTAAGCACTAGGTCATTTTATAAATAATAACAAATCATTATTTAGTGCTTAAAAAATTAGAAAATAAAAATTAACTAAAAATGGTCAAAAAAACATTCATATATAAAGTTTTTAGTTTATATATCTTATTTTGTTAAATATAATTATGCTTTTATACCTATTTATTAATTTTAAAAATCTATTTGCTTAACGAATAGAATTTTTAAATTTCTCTCCTGTGTGACTTAAAAAAAAACCGTAACAAATACGTAACATAATAAACAATGAACTATTCTTGAGTTATTAGTAAACTTTTGTTGTGTTTTTAATAAATGAAAATATGGCGAATTTTACGGGTTCTATTAAAGTTATTTTCTGTTTTGTATTAAATAAACTTTCATAATTTCAAAGAAGTATATATGTTAGCTAATTTAGACATTGGCGACTTTTGATATTGTGTTTGATTTAATAATTCTAATCTGATAACTCGGTTTTCCTCTCACTACACACGTCAAAATCTCTCTCTTGGTGTTTGTTGTGAGTATGAGTACGAATAAAGTAAAGCCAGCATCGCAAATATTTTACTTGAGTATGGTAGACACTTATACTCAAATGGAATGGGTATAGTAAATACTCGCACTTAAGAAATACGGTGGGGATCACACCGCAACCGCATTTAAGATGAGTATACTTAGAATATTAAAAACAGACACTCTTGCAGTTCTCTGATGTATATATATGTATATATATATATATATGTATTTAATTTCATGTTGATTATTGTATATTAAATTATTAATTTTAATAACATAATGAAATCGCTAGGAATATGAGCCCAAATTTAATAATAAACGGTGACACAAAATCAATTTGGGACCTACCCAAAATTTTTCGTAACATTTTGTAAAGAATATATAAATGTATTTTTGACCTTTTTAAATAATTTTTCTTTTCTAATTTTTTAAGCACTAGGTCAGTTTATAAATAATAAAAAATTTTATTTATTTAGAAAAACAAAAGATAAGATTAAAAAATGGGACATGTCAAATGTAGTTTACAAAATACCTTGTAATGGTACTGATAGTGAGAATTGTAATAAGGAATATGTAGGTACGACAAAAAAATAAACTTAAAACTAGAATAGCTGGACATAAGTCTGATCAAAGATACTGGGACGTTAATAATTTACAAAAAACTGCATTATCTTCCCATTCTGCCAGATTTGATCATTATCCTAACTTTGAAGATGCATCTATTTTAAATAAAGAAAATAATCAAAAACGTCGGTATACGTTAGAGATGTAACAAATAATTAAAGTACCAGCAACAAAAAGAATAAACTTTAAGGCTGATACTGATAATTTTGCGCAATGTTATAGACATTTAGTGCATAAAAAATAATTAAAGTTTGAGAGTATATAATTGCTTGTAACATTTCTATCGTGAAAGTTTATGTAAATGTATTTGTATTATGTTTTTTAAAATTTTTAAATAATTTGAATGTTTTCTGTTTTTTAAATTTTCATGAGAATGTAAATGTTTAAAACTTTTGAGTTATTTGACTTGAATGTTTTTTGAGTTTTAAATTTATGAGAATGTAAATGTTTAAATATTTGAATTTTTTGTCGTTTGGTTCTTGAGTTATCTGTTTTTGTTTAAAAAAATAATTGCATTTTCATTTTCTTTTTCAAAAAATCCTATTATTAATATTTTTTGTTTCCTGTTTCCTGATGATGCCACCCAACGGTGTGGCGAAATATTGAAAATATAAATAAAAATTTTTATTATTTCAAACTGACCAAGTGCTTAAAAAATTAAAAAAAAAAATTGTAAAGATAATAATAAAAGTATTAGATTTTTAAGATATACATACTCGTACTAAATTAAAAAAAGACTTAAGTTTATTCTGGAAAAAAGTATTCCAAATAAGACGTACTAGTTCTGATTCTGCATTTCCAACTCTTTCAGCGTTCGTCCAGAATACAACAACTTTGCCACATTCATCGGCAAATGTCGATAGAATATTTAGCAAGGTAAATATAAATAAAAAAAACTTCGCAATCTCTTAGAAAATTAATCTTTAGTAAAAATAAAGCTTACAAAAAAATTACTTAAAAGTAAAAACTTCCAAATTTTCGTCACACTTATAATTACAGATGGGCTAAAAATGATTTTTCGTGAAATATTGTTGTATTTCGCAGATTAAAATCATTAAAGTTCTGCCAACATTGCATACATATCAAATTTAATGCAAACTTCGATAAAGTTGGAAACACTGACTCACTACCCGCTCTAGAAATTGCTGAGATTGTGTGAAAAAACTCTTCCACTGTAACATTTTCTAAGTTTTTGAAATATTTATTTAAGTCGATGTGGCGGAGTTACATAAATTCGTCATCTAATTTTTGTATCTTACTGTCTTCAATTAATTTTGGAATAATTTTAATTAGACATGCCGGTGAAAAAATTTTTTGATAGTAAGAAAGCTTTCAGTGGCATTAAACTTTTTATCGAAAATTTACGTTTTTACCTATGTAAACAAACACATGTTTTATTATTTATATATTTATCCATCAGCGATATTAAAAAAATTTTTTGATTTAGAGTATTAATTTAAAATAAAATTCTTTCACAAACGTAAATATGTTTATCAAAAAAAATTGCAATATTAGGAGCCAAGCAACTTAATAAAAAGATAATCTTAATTTTAGAAAAAGAATTTCAAATCTTATTTTGATTCAAAAATCTTTAAAATTAAGGTGTAGTCTTCATTCTAGCATCGCTGCCTTCACTATGTATCGATAGCAACCTGTACATATAATCGGTATATTCAAATCTTTTCCATTATTTGGGTTTTCTCTTAAAAAAGTGCATCGAAAATCGTAAATTTTCCTTAGGGTTGTTGTCAGTTTGTATTAAGGTTGATGTCTTTACGACTTAGTAAAGACTAACGGTCTAATTCATAAAAAGTTCCTATTTTAGATTTAAAGTTTACAACACTTATTGAACACTTTTCGTTTAATAAACCATTTGTATTAAAAAACACATAATAACAGTTTAATAACTAATCTATATCTAACCTGGCAACTGCTATTATCATTTTACACTTAAGGCCGTGTCAGATAAAACTTTATCGCTTTGCGTGACGTTTCAAACTTTGAAAAAAAAGCGTATAACGCAAGAGGTATGTCACAATAAAAACTTTAACAGCGCCTAATTATTGTTTGTTTTTATAAGTTTTTCTTCCATAATTTTCTAAAAAAAATAATAAAGGAAGAATATATAATAAAAAAATAATATTTTAAAATTCTTAACTCTTTTACGTTCGATTTTGCCAAAAATAATATACAAATGTATAGCAGCTAATTGTCAAAGCGCGCAAAAAGATGAGTGTTGCCCAACTTTGCGCTTTGCTTTGCATTAAAAGTGCTTTATGTGACATACTTCATATAAGTTCGTGCATTTTGTCTTAGATGTCAAAGCGAATTTGCAACGCAACACAAAGCAAAAGTTTTATCTGACACGGCCTTTAGTGCTTTTAAAAACCAATTCTCAATTAACCCGAAAACCGAATATGGTTTTCTTTTCATATTTATTTACACCAATAAGGAACCTTTTTAGTATAAATATATGTTCTGGTTGCTGAAAAATATACGAACAATTAAATTTATAAATAAATATGTTTTTGTTTATTTTGGTCTCAGGTTTAATGAAAAGTGCTCGAATAACGAGATCTATAATGAACTGTTTACATTTTATATACTTTACTCTTTAAATTAATTCGTTTTAATTTATTTTTATTTTATCCAACTAATCTATTTTAGCCCAGTAGCTGCAAATAAAATGAAAAGTTGTATGTAGATATCATCGAATAGCTTTTTAAATAACGTATCAGGATCCTTACAACAATATGTTATCCGATTACCAACCAGTTAAATTTTGTTTAAGTTTTTATTAAAAATTTTGCGAATATTTTCACCTTGTTGAACTAAATTTGCGCCTTTTGTAACAAATATATATTCTTATGTACATACATATCGCTGGTCTCATGTAGAAGAGCCTTGTCACAATATTTGAATGGTTTTCTAAGCATTTGCGTTTTTAATATTACATTGTGATAAATATAGTTTCTATTATGTTTTATAAGTTATAAGTACGGAAGGCACAGCGAGCATTCATGCTTACTTCATAACAATGAAAATGATACTGGAACAGCATCTATAATGCTATGAGTAAACAAGTAAGAATGACTTAAAACAAATTTGCATTCGTGTTCAATCGATGATTGAAACAAAGCAAAAACAAATGTACAAGACGAAATACAAAGAGAACAGTAAGGAAATACATTGATTTGTGTGTAAATTTCGTAGCGATCCGGAGACTGCAGCTTTAGATTCTGCCGGTGTCAAAATTTCAAATTTCAAATTTGCTATAATTTTAAACAGCTCAACTAATGATTTTCATAAAAACTAAGACAAACAAAATATTTAAAGATTCTTCCTAAGTAGTAATTTGAAAAGAAATTAGATTTAGATTTTGTGAAAATTGTTCAGCAACATCTATTATTTCATGTGAAAAATTTCACATTTAAAATGTGGTGTCTATCTCGTGATTTCGAAGAATTTGACATTTTATTCTTTTCACGGGTACTACATTGTTTTCAAAATGTAAAAAAAGACATATGATCAGCTGTTTGAAAAATTCCACATGAAATAATGCCTACTTCACAGCTTTGATAAAATCTTGCCAGAAACATTTAATATGTTTTTCCACAGTGAAAACAGAGTAAAACATCTGAAACATTTTTTCATGACTTTTTCATAAAAATTTTTTATGTATGTAGTTTGACAGCATTCCACATGAAAAACTGAACAGAATATTAGGCTTTAGAAATAAATTGAAATTTTATGAAAAAATTTAAATTTTAAGATTTATAAAATATTACAAAAACTAGTTGTTCAAAAATGAAGATGCATTTGTTCACTATAAAGAATATTAAGTTTCACTTTTATTAAAAGTTTCTGTAATAAGTTTTAGAGTTATTTAAAAACAGGCTCTACTAATACAAAAATTATTTATTTTATGTGAATATACTACTCCAATACCCACATATCTGAAAAACAAATTCCATTTCTAAAGAAAATATATGTTTTCTTTCTTTTTCTTTTTTAATTTAATTTATTTATTCTGCCTTTATTATCATAAACTCTTAAAAACAACAAACATTTCCTTGTAATAAAATTTTTGATTAATTTATTGATAAATTTAACAACATTTTCTTTCAAAGTTATTATTATAAAATAAAATTACAAAGCAAGACAATTGCTGAACAGATATTTTTAAAATGCAGATAACAGGAAATTATTTAACCTTTTCATTAATTTTAATTTTACATGTTAAACTATTACATCTTGATAAAGATGGTGATAATAAGTTTTACATATTTTACGAATTGTAAAGTTGACTTAATCAATTTCAATTTAATGTAATTTCCGGTTTTCCGTTTATTTAAATTCATTACAATTGTAAAATTATAAATTAATATTTTAAGGATTTATAATGATTTAGGAGATTGAAAATGAAAGCAAACAATCTTATTTCCTTTAAACATAAATTATTATTAAACTTTTTAAATAAAGGTAAAAATTCTTTTGTAGCAGAAAATTAAATTCTAAAGGTGATTTAGAAACAATTACCAAGAAATATTTCTAACAAGAAATTTAAATATTTTAATATCTATTTTTAAATTTTTTAATCTATAAAATACTTTGCCACAAGTTTTAATGCTTCATTTCTTTTCTTTTATTCCGTTTCTGTTATAAAAAAAAAAGTATATAAAAAATAAGTCAGTTTGATTTATTTCTTTTTTATAACATTTTTTATATGTGTGACCAGCTCCTTCATTCTATGATTTCACAAGAGTAGCAACCGAGCAGTGTTGAAGACAAAATGCATAAAGACAAATGGTTTTAAATAGTTGAAAAGGCAGCAAAGAAAAAGGTTATAAAAAAAACCCAGAGGTAAATCCACAATTTCTAACAGTAAAACTTGTAGTGAACTGAAAAAATTGGATTTTTAGTGGTTTAGTTTTATTTTTTAATGGTCAGGTTCCACATTAAGTGCAAAAAATGACAAGACAGATTTGCAAAAGTGACCACAGTTACGTGGTATAGACAACAAAAATTTAAGGGAGTAAAGAATGTTGGATGGCAGTTTATATATAAAAATGTATTCAGCTCTCTTTGCTAAAGTTGAAAAGCAATAAAAAATTTGAATATTTACGTTTAACAAAAAACGAATGTTGAAACGAAAAATTTAGGGAAGATCCATAAATCATTTTGATTGTGTTCCATAAAAACCTTAAAAGTAATTTACATTCTTGCACATTTTAGGAGATGTTGCCTTAAAGTAATACTGTGATAAAAAATAATGTGTATAGGATTTTACATAGAAAGCGGCAAAATTATTCTTTTATAAAAATAAAATATATATATTAAAAATTGTTTAAGTATTGTTATATTTTGGCAATCCGGACTTCTTGACAAAATCATCAAATTTCTTTGAAAATATATGCAAAAAAAAGAGTTTATTTGTCGTTTGTTAAATATAAAAATCAAAGAGACACTTTCAAACAAGAGCTGCTTATCAAAAAGAAATTGGGTTATGGCAAAAAGTAATCTACTTTTAGGGGCAGGCACATATCCCACATAGTATATAAAGTATATTTAACAAATCATGTGTCGTAACTAAGAGGTTTTTTTAAATTATAAATTTTGGGAAAATGATTGGGTAAAAAAATAAAAATTATGAATTTTCTTGATCCCAGTAGTAGGCTTTTGGTGGAAGTAGAAATTATTTGCAAAAGAGTTTATTTTTTTAAAAGTCCTTTTTAGCAAAAAAGGTGTCGTCTAGAAAAGTTTTCTTTTAATGAAAAAAAATCTATTCATGATGGCTAGAAAACTCTGAAGTGAGTAAACTTTAGTAAAAATATGTATTATTGGCAAAATGGACTTTTAATGATATATTTCCTTACTATTGGTTTAAAAAAACTCTTTGGTAAAAGAGAATTTTCGGTGAAAATTTGCTTTTCAGTAAAATTGATATTTTATGAAAAAAATCGATTTGAGTGAAAAATTAGCTTTCTATAAAGATATGTTTTTGAAAAATAGTTCATAATACTGCAAGATGTTTTTTAATGTTTTTACAAAGTTATTTCTATTTTAAAGCGACTTAAAAAAGAAAGAGGTTATCATTTCGTCTGAATGTTGCTTTTTTAACGTCTGTGCTTAAAGAACTTAGTCATTTATGCACCGATTTTGAAAATTTTTTGCACTTTGATAGATTATTCTTACAGATTAGTTTTATTTTAAAAACAGATTATAATCTTAAAAATTAAAGCGTGTCCCCATTCAACGTACATGTTTTTTATGTGTCTTAAGAACTGTAAAGTACGATGCTTTAAAATTTTAAATGACTGCGCACTATTGTAGCTCCCAAAAAGTAATAAAAGGATAAAATTAAAAATTAAAGGCATTTCTTTTGAACCGTTACACACAGACATCTGAAATATATAAGGAACCAATATTAATATCACCAATATAATAACAATTAAAAAATGTTGATTTGAAAATTAAAGATTGTCCCAACAGTTGGAGTAATTTGATGTATGTGGCCGAATTTTTTAAACGTTATAGGCAAAACTCTGAAACTCTTAAGTGTTCTATAACAACAACTTAACAATTTGAATTTAGAAATTAAAGGGTGTTCTTAAAATTAAAGTAATTTGACTTATATGGCCGTATCTTAAGAACCGTTATATGCAAACACTTGAAAACAAGACAGAATGTCCACTACCTTGCTTGGTATAATAAGAAGTATAAAAATTTTAAATTATAAATTAAAGGATTTTACAATAGTTGAGTTAATCTGATGTATATTGCCAAACTGTCAAACCGTTATAGATAGACGGTTGAAATTTACGAAAAACCTGAATGCTAAGTCTACTACAACAGCAAGAACATAATTTTAATTTGGAAATTGAAGGGTGGCCCTATAGTTGCGCTAATTTATTGTATATTACCAAACTGTTGAAATCTGTTTTGAAGTCGATTTTTGTTTTTCAAGAATTATTAGAAAAATACTTTGACTGTTTTTTTTTTGTGACAAAAAAATATTTTCCTGAAAAATTCCTTTTGCTGACAAAAGTGTTTTTTGTTATAAAAAAATTATAACCATATTTTTAAAAAAAACTCTTTATGATGAAAAACTTGCTTTTTAGTTGAAAAAAAAATTAGTTTTTAATTTTTTCCCAACCAGGATTTGAACCATCGATCTTATAAATGAATGAAATTTGACTTTATTTTCGGCTTTTTGGTTCTTTTTAATTTAATTTCTAAACATTTTTAGAAAGAAAAATTATTTACAAATGTATGCGGACGTTTTCCAAAGAAAACAAGAAAAAGTAGACACTAGTAGAATTTAATTCAGCATTTTCTGGACCGCCACATCCTTCATCAGCATTCTTTGCATCTATCTACCTTATGTTATGCACGTCGTAAACATCATCTATTTAATGTTAATTTGGTGAGCCGAAGTTTACACAAAACTTAAAGCTTTTCTTTGTCGTTCTCTTTGTAACTCGTCTTGTACATTTGTTGTTGCTTTTTGTGCTAGTCATTGGATAGCAACGAAATGCAACTTTTTATTTTTAATTATTCATACTTGTTTGCTCACAACATATACACGCTGTTTCAGTATCATATTGACGGTTATGAGTTAAGTATGAATGTATATACGCGGTGCCTAGCGTTTGTTTTAATTTTTTCCCAACCAGGATATGAACCATCGATCATATAAATGAATGAAATTTGACTTTAAATTAAAAAGAACAAAAAAGCCAAAAACAAAGTCAAATTTCATTAAAAAAATTTTTAAATTTATTGTAAAATGGTTAAATTATTTGGTTAAAGTAGTATATTCTATTAATATAAAGTCTAAGTTGCAGAAAAAATATACAAAAACCTTTAAATGTAATTAAGGGAATATAAGCTTTTTTTTTAAAGTGGTGTAGAATATGTTACTTCTCAGTTAATAAAATCCATATCTACTTTATTTAAGGTAACCTCTTTCTTTCTCCTTCTTCATTATTAAAAAGTAACTCAATCTTCTTTTAGCACTTTGAACAATTCAATTAATTTTTATCACCAACACAATTAAACAATATATTTGGAACTAAAAGCAATTAATCAAACTTCTCCTTCAGCCTTAAAAGCAGGAAATTAAATCTGAGAGTTTTTTGTGTAAAAGCAACAGTCATATTAGAGCCAACAGAAGAAATCTTTAATATTCTTTATAGAATAAAAAAAAAATACAATGTCAAGTCGTGAATTAATGTAAAAAAGAAGATTCCTAAAAGAGATAAATAAAATAAACCAAGCGAAAAGAAAAAAGTGTTTTAAAAAATGTTGTAACTTAAGGAGAAGTTAAAAAGCTAAAGTAATTAAACATGAATATAAAATTGTGTTTTACTTCCATTAAACTACGATAGCCCTCTATACAATTTCAAACACAAATCTTTAAAATGATTTACAAACCATAAGCAGCAAAAAAAACAGTTTTAAAGACATTAAATTCTTTAGTAGAGTTAAGGGACCCATAACAATGGCATTGAAAAGAAATAAGTAATTGAAAAAAGAAATGTGTAGAAAATAATTTAAGATCTTACGTAGAAGTGCATGAGAACTATACATAGGACTAGCAAAAACTAGCAATATTGTAAGTAAATATAAAGTTGGTGTTAAAGAATTGAAGGATTGACATTTTTAAATTGATTGTCGAAGGATTGAGTAACAGAAGATAGGAAATAGTTTAAATAAAAAGGGTTTCGGATTACGTTTAAGTATATTTTTGTTTCTTAAAATTTTTAAAAAATAAAATTACATTACTTGCTACATCGACGGTTAGCAGAATGCAACAAAAAATATATATGAAACACGAAAAAGACTTTGGGTTGCATGTGGACTTCGTCTAACCAAATTAATATTGTCTGAATATGAATGCTGCTTGTGTTCTTAATTATTAAATTAGTTGGTTAAATATATAATTTTTACAACAAGGTAGATAAATAGGAAGAATGCTGATGACGGATGTAGCATTTCGGAATATGCTGCATAACATTTTGTAAGTGATTAGTTTTTCCTGTTTTCTTTAAAAACTAATATAACAATTATTAAACAATATTTCTTTCCCAATAAATATAGAAATTTAATTATACCTGAACTTAAGCCGTATTAATATTGTTCATTATAATACTAAAAATAGTTCGACTAACTTCAAGTAAAAGAAAGAACTTTGATACTATTTAAATATACTTTTTTTTATTGTTGATATCCTTGTAAATTAAGAAAGTGCTCTTTGCAAAAGTAACAAAATTTGAGCTGTCAACAAAAAATTTTTAAAAGCATGTTCTAGCAAAGATAAAATTTAAGGGATTTAATTTATTTAATTGATAATGTTAGCAATTTCCAAAATTCAAATCAGATTTGGGTTTGCCAGTGTTTGGTCAGAAAACTATTGGCAGCTGCAAAGCAAATTCGTCAGCTCAAGTTTAGCAAAAATAGAGAACGACATTTAAAAGCAACGCAGTTTCATTTTCTGTAAGTTATATTACACAAATCCGCTTGGGTTCGAAGATTTTTGTATTACTTGTATTCAGATAACTCAAGACACTCTTCAGTTTTTTAAACAAAACTTGGGTTAACCAGTTTTCTAAACTGCTAGAAACTGGATCGATAAGAATTTTTTAAACTATTTGATCCAGCAAGTGAAAACTTATTTTAACTTAAACTTCAAAAATCACCTTGTTGCTAAAAATTATTGTTAATGTACTTCACTTTAATTATAAACTATTAAATAAAGTTTGAAAATTTTTCAAAATTTTAATTTTTATTTAAGTTGCATTTTAAACTATTTTAAATACTGTGTGAAAACTTAAATATTCTTAAAAAAATGTATTTTTCTCTAGCTTAACAATAATAAAGAAAAATACAATTAATTTCTTAAAAAGCATGGCTCGAAACTGACAAAAAATATAATCTCTATCATCAGTACAATGTCAGAAAGCATTACAAAAGAGGTCATAGTAGTAATCGTCATCATCATCATTACCGTCATCATCGCTATAATCATTAATATTACTTTTGCTAACGATGGACGTAGCACTAACACAAATACAAAAATATTTAATATAAATAAATAGAGGAAAATATAAGACCATTGCAGACACAAAAAAAAAATGGTTCATTCATTTTAAGAGTCTTTAGCAGAGAACGAAAAGAAAAACTACAATTTCAACTCAGACAACAATTCACTTATAACACCAAGCATTAGACGACTGACTTAAATACAAATGCACAGAAAAACAGTTCTATATATGTAAGAATGATTTGTTTTTTTTTTCTTTTCATTTGTTTTGTCGTCTTTTTTTTAAATTTTTATTTTGACCATGCCTTTGCTATCTGTGAATTTGATTTTTGTTACTTTAATGTTTAAAACCAGCAAGATACGAAGCCAGTTCAATTTAAATGTTTTCCCAGAATAAAAGCAATGTCACTATCAAATAGTCTACATATAATAAGATTGTGTGAATGAATTTATGCCAGGAAAACTATTTTTATAAAAATGTATAGGGAAGTATTATAGAAGGAATTTTACGATGTGATCTCCTTTGTTTGGACAAGAACTTGTTTTTTTCTTTTATTTAATATAATATGTAGAATAATTAAAACCAATAAAATATAGTTCATATCAATAGTGATAAAAAGTGTCTCGTGTATTTTAAAGTAGAAGATTTAAAATATATCTTACTGCCGCGGTGAATAAGTGACGCAGTGTGAAACTATTTAAAAAAAAATAATATGAAAATTATATAAATAATTTTTTAAAGTAAACACTTATGTTATATCTGTGGTTTTCATGAATAAAATCTCATCTCTTAAAATCAAACTTTTCAGTAGAGCAAAAACTAGTTATTTTTGAAGCTGCGTTCTTGGTACCAAAACTTTTCAACTTTTTTTTATAGTAGTAGTAATGTAAGTGTAGGTTCAAGTAATATTCCAACTAATTTTTAGAAAACATTTTCTTATGAATTAGATCCCAGAGCTATTTGAAAATAACAAACCATCGAAATTGTGTTCTGACAAAACAGAGTATGTCTATGTAAATGATTTTCGCTGAACAAAAAGAATGCGACCACGCAATTAAGTAACGAACTTAAAGAGTAGGTACCTCATATGATAAAATAACATATATTAAAAACTTTTAATACAATTAAAAAAAAGTTAGAATAGAAATGTTATAAAATGCAAAACTTTTACATTTTTTTCTACAGCACAGCTAAGATTACATGGAAAAAGATAAAACACCGTATAAAGCACAGTTATGACCAGAAAAAACCAAAAACAAACACTCATGTGATTATGATTTGTTTTTAACTAAACAAAATTCAAAACATAATTTTGAGATGTGTTCAGATAAAATAGCATATCTGGTGCTGTGTGTGTTTGTCAAAATGCTACGTTATTGTTGAAATTAATTTGAAAAAATGTAGAAGTTGTGTTGTTGTGCAAAGAAAAAAGGGGGATATAGGTCCATAATTTTAATTATTTTTTTTTTTTCATTTTAAAAAATCATTTAAAATGTAACAATTTGGTATCATTAACTCGAAATGTGAAAATTGGAACATAGGCTGTTATTCATGAAAACCATAGATATATCAATTTAATTTTTTTTTTAAATCTATGAGCCTTTTTTCAATTGGAACCTCCATAGCCATGAAATCAGTAACATAAATTTCCTGCAAGTCTGCTTATCTTTAGTAAAATTAAGACATTAACCAAAATCTATTAAATCTTAGTAAAACTAAGGAATAAATTATTCGCTTAATCTTCCTTTTAGGATGTTAGTTTGACTAATTACCTGCATTGTTTTTCTTACAATTGATTAATTCACAAAACCCCTTGTATCCGTGTATACTGTGTATTGTTCAATTAAAATACAATAGTGTATGCTTGTTGTTGGAAATTTTCATATAAAATTTCAATACACCAATACAGTTTTATTTAGCATGTTTTGAAAAGTTGTATTGGTAATCGTGTTATCAGCTGCATGTGAATTCCATATGTATATTAAAAGAAATCTTGTACAACTTACTTAAATCAACAAGTAGCATATCTAAAGTATTCTTTTCGCATAAAAATTTAAAATTTTGTTTTTCTCAGTCCTATGGTCCATTTTACTTCCTGAAAACCTTCTTCTGAATACTTATTTTCTTCTTCTTATTTGCTTTTTGACGTATAAATTGATACAATAATACACTGCGTATTCACAAGCATATAAACAGAAAGTGTATTTAATACCAATACACCATACAAGATTTTTTGAATTAAGCAAATGTGTTACTACTGTTTAACTAAATTTTTTTTTTTTTGCTTTTCTTAAGCAAACTTGTATCAAAGTTTATACTAAGTTATTTGATGATCAATAATTGGTATATAAATACGTTAATTACATATGAAAGAATTATGGTCTTCTGTATATTTGCTCTCTTAACTTTATTTTCCATTACTTAAGAAGTCCTACAAATATTTAGATGGTATTCAGATGCTTTTGTGACCACTAATAACAGCTGTGTCATCAGCATATTTTAATGTGAGGACAGCTTTAAACGCTGCTAATTTTGCAACGAGTTAACCAACGAAAACTCTTCTGCTAAGGGCTAACGTTTAAAGCGAAGGATCGAGACATTTAGTTTCGATAAATTTTTTTTTTGTTTGATGCAGCAACTCACTTTTACACAGTTTGAATGAACTTTAATCTATAATTCTTTAAATTTATAGTACAATTTTCAAGCATTTGTCTATAAAGTTTCAAAAGATTGTCCCATATAAGTAAATTTGCGCCGCTTATGAGAACACACTTTAATCTTCCGATTAATTTTTCTACACCTTTTTGCTATTGAGAGCTGTATTGATACTTAGTTTTTTTTTTTTAATTTACGACTCATAACACACTTAAAAGACATATATGTTGTATGAGAAATCCCTTTAAATATTAAAATTATGTACTTTTTAAAAACAAGGCCAATCTCTAAGCAGAACCTTTAAAATAAAGAACAAAAAAAATTCAAAATCGGTTCAGAAATGACTGAGGTATGCAAGCACTATTCACTACAAATTTTAAAAATTTTAAGTTGATATCAGGACAAACATTAGCAAGATCATGTGGATCGTGGATAGTAATTGAAAACAAACAAAATTAGAACCAGTCTATTTTCCAATAAAAACTAATTTCATACTTTAATTATATTATTTGAAAATGGTGGCATGTTATAACGTCCAAGTACATGAACATTATGTCGTACCAGAAAGTGAGAAAATATCCTGTCCATGTCACACAAAATGTCAATAAACCTAGAGCCATAACGTCCATGGATATTATAATATATTTTATAGTATTCTATGTAGGAACGGTGTAACGTTTTATAAACAGGCTTGCAAAAAATCTTTGCTTACCATGGTAATGCCATAGAGAAGAAAATTCTTGCTCCCGGCCGATGGCCAGCTATGCGAAAAATTTTTGAAATGCGAAGCCGTTGTTGTTTTAAGTGCGGACATTATAACACACTAATAGGTGATACTAAGTCTATACCAAAAACGACACAATGTCCATAGACTTTGTCACTTTTGAGTGCAACATATAGTCCATGGGGAATATGCCTGTGGACACTACCAAATGCCACCATTAAAAATATTGCAAAGGCTAAGTATGAAACTACCCTTATTACGACATTGAATGAATAATCTTAAATCCATATATGTCCGCTTGTTAAGATTTGCTCGTATATTATTTCTTATTTCACTTTATTGTTCTTTTTGTCTATTTTTTTTTTGAAGTGATTTACGGTATTTGTTGCTTTCATTTCATTTTATTTTCTATTTATTTTTTAAACTCCAACCGCCCATGCAAACACACTTTATAGTTGTACCAATTGTATTATTTGATTTGACTTGTTTTGCTTTTTTTCTGCTTGCCTAACTAGAAAGTACGAGCATTTTCATTATATTGTCATAGTCCAACAATTGTTATTTACAGACACAACTAGTACTTTTCCTTAGACAGACATTATTGTAATTGATTTTTCTGGTGTAAAAATTTAATCATCGTTCAATACTTATCGACTCATTTCTTATATTTTCTGTTTGTTTTCTTCTTACAACGACAAATTAATGACTACGACTGCTTCATACATATTGAACTAAGCATAGACTGCTTAGAAGGTCCAATTACATTTAATTTGTACAAGTGACGGTGGCAGTGTAAAAACTCCTCCTTTTAGGTGTTGAATGAAATGACCATCACTACTTTCACTACTACTTTCATTTCGTAAGGACTTTATGACGATAATGTATTGAATGCTTATATGTCTAACATGTGTATGTACGTGTGTATATATTGTAGGAAGCAATATCAAGTCAATGTTTGTTATTTTATTCTATCTATATTCCTTCCACTCTGTTTTTAATTTTTTCCTTTTTTTTATTTATATCAAATACCCATACGAAACTATTAAATAAGTTAATGAAATTGTATGTGATTTGATATTTAATATGTATTAGTTTTGCAACGTATAACAGTTAATTGATAAGTTGGGCGTATGATTTATAAAATGCAACAGAAAAAAAAATATTTTTTAAATTTAATGTTTTCTTTAAAACTGCAATGCACTTGTTTGACGAGATATGCGAGAGCTCGCATTGACATGATAAAGAATAATTCGTCTTCGAGGGTTAGTTCTACGAATGTCCTAAGGACTGTCGGCAAGCTAATAGTCGTGTACTACTTAAAATTGTCATTTGTACGTTTTTCAAATGCAACATTGGCCACATGACCCATTCAACCGAAGAAACAGGCGAGAATTTGCTTCGTTTACTTGCAATTTTTGTTAAACTAAGCTTGTCTTGAAATAAGCATATGGTCGATGGCTGTTTTTTTTTCTTGATTCGTCACCAGTCACGATTTAATACACGTCTTTCGATGCACCACGGTTCAACTTTCCTGACACCTTTTGACGCACGCTTTTTTTACCAATTACCATGTATTTAACGAGAACAAATTTTTTTTTCAACTAAAGGTTCATACGAAATCGAATGTATTAAAGTGGAACTAATATGTAAGTATGCCTCTATCTCACAGTATATCACATAAAGATCTTGCATTATCTGTTTACGCACTAAATCCATGTTTTGTGACACAACAGCTGATTTTGAAAGACCTTCACTGAATTCGTCGGCGACGGATGACGACCGCGATTAAATTCACTAGCGACATACTAAAGTTTTCATGTTTCTTATTGCCATACAAAGAACTTATTTCATTGACATATTCTTCTTGAAATAATCCATGTCAAAAATTGTGAAAAATAATTCAACGAAAAGCTTTTCTTGAAATTTAAATTTCTTGTCAAATTATTTTTCTTAACTCACTGTAAATAAGGCAAATAGTACTTGCACAGCAAAACGTTGTGAGTACATTTATGCTAAAAAATATCAAGCTTTATAGTGGTGTTTTTAGATTTTAGCTATGGACATTAGTTTACAAATGGTTCATCTGCTCTCATTCAAGTAATTACTTCAGTTTGCCACTTTATCTTTTCTCCGAATCACTATAAAATTCGGATTTGAAAAATGTAATTCAAATTAAAAAAGTTTTTAAAATTGTTAGTTAAAAAATAATGATTTAAATATGTTTTTATGTTATAATATTCAAATGTTTTTATATTTCATAATTTTAATTTAATAAATTATAAGCAACCCTTGAAAAAGTCGACAAACAATCGACTAAACGTCGGGTGAAATTTGTAATTAAAAATTGTTTTTAATTAGCTTAAATTTGTAGGCCCAATTAGCTTGAGCAGAAAGCGTATTTTTTACAAAAACATTATTTGTTTTTTAGCTATTTCATATTTATAAGGTATTTATTAAAAACACAAATTAATTTTATTGCAGAATATTTAACTAACTGCACGCGTTTTATTTTATTTAAAATAGCAGCTACTTACAGCTTACTCTACCTAAAGTAGATATATAGGAAGAGTTCTGAAAAAAAGTTGTAGCAATGCGTACAACACTACAGATATCGAATGTAACATCTCCTATTTTTATTAAGTGAAAAAAAAAATTATTTAATAAATCTATCTTTAAGAATAGGATTTACAATAAAACGAACTTAAGCCTTACTATAAATGTTTCATTTCGTTGTTTTCTAAAAACATTTGTACTGACGCATTGCGGCCATTATTATTATGAGTTCACTGTAAACAAAGGCTTATGTTTGTGGGGCTAATTTACATTACAAGAAGACAACAAATGGATTATGAAAATTTTACTTTATCGGTGGGTGATGAAGGCTCTAGGAGCATCAACTTTATATAAATGGGGAACAACGCGTACTTATTAAAATCTGCTAAGAGTGCGACTAAAAAGTAAACTGGTTTAAGATCATAAATTTTAATTTGCTAAAATACTCGCATCGTAAAAATTCTAACACCAGTAATGAAATCTCTTATAAATAATCGTGTTATTACGGTTACGTGTTAATACAACTTTTGAAAAAAAAATTATAATATTTTTATGCCATTTAAATTTACTTCTTTTGATTGTTTAAGTGTATGTAAAAGTTTAGTTGTAAAGTAAAGGAAGCTAACGTATTTTCAAAAATAAAAATTGCATATTTAAAATTATATAAAAAAATTTTGTATTTACAAAAAGTAAATACTTAAAGCCTTTTATGCAAAAAATTTTATAAAAATGAAATAATACCATAATCTCTCTATGTATCACAAAGTGAAAAGAAGAAACACAGAAAGGAATTAAAAAGATTCAACGAGGCAAACAAGCAAAAATTGTCAACCTTAAAAAGACTTGACTAATAATCTTTAAAAATAAATTAAAAGCATTTACATATGTACGTGTATGTCTAGTCTAGGGATTTTTATTATATTTAAAAAAATTCTAAAAATATACAACGCCCTGATGTGACAGACAAATACAGTATACAAGCACCCAAACTTCTTTACGTTTAACCTCAAAAATTTTTCAGAAAATTAAAAAAGGAAACTAATATTGTGAATATGAGTTTATTGAATAAAAATTCCCAGACATCCAACAGAAAATATTTAGAGAAGGAACTATAAAAAAAAAACATTAAGTTGGAACGCTAGTTTAACAAAATGAAAATGAAGAGTAAAAGCTCAACAACTAAGCAAACCCTAGAATATATACTAGAGATTATTTATAATCCTTTTTAAACTCATACTCATGCTCATGGAAGCAAGTTAACACACATGAGTGGATAGGTCCTTAAATATTTTTACTTTCTAGTGTAGGTGTCTTTAGAAATTATAAAATCTTTAAACGTTTAAATATATTTTTCAATGTGCTTAATTTTTAATATTTTTTTTGTTATTTTTAGTTCTTAGGGATGAATTTCGTATTGAACCGCAAAATACTCGCATTGCTCAGGGCGATACGGCTCTATTGGAATGTGCTGCACCTCGTGGGATACCCGAACCGGTAGTCATATGGAAAAAGGGTGGTCAAATATTAGATTTGGAGTCAACAAAAAGAATACGTGTTGTTGACGGTGGTAATTTGGCCATACAAGATGCACGTCAAAGTGATGAGGGTCAGTATCAGTGTATTGCCAAAAATCCTGTAGGCACAAGAGAATCAACAATGGCAACCCTTAAAGTACATGGTAAGTTTAGAAAAAATTTTATAAATATACAGGCATGTTCTGAATTCCACACGAAATTTTCACTTAAAATTTTTCAAAGCATTGTTGCTATAAAATTATTTTTAACAAAATAAAAACAGATTTTTCAAAATTAAAAAAAAAAACAAAATAAAAAAAACAAAATAAAAAAATAAATGAACTTAAGAATTAATTATAAGGTGATAGCGGTGGCGACTTCATTTATTTTCGCCTGTATTCTAACTGTCAAACTCCATATATAAAAAAAATCTGTATAACAGTTAGATAAATTTTTTATATATGGAGTTTGACAGTTGGAATACAGGCGAAAATCATTGAATTCGCCACCGCTATCACCTTATAATTAATTCGCCTTGATTTATAATATTCACAGTTTAAATAATAATTTAATAAAAATTAAAAAAAAACAACGCATTGAAAAAATTGAAGTGAAAATTTCTTGTGGACTTTGGAACAGGCCTGATATTTTTTTTAATTTATTATGTGTCAGAGATAATTAGTAGAAAAAAAAACGTTTAAAGAACAATAATTTTCATTTTTTTTACTAAATTAATTTTGTTACTGTTCACTTTCGCTTTGGCATTTTTGTACTGTCTCTTAAATATAAAAACATTTATTTTCTTTTTACATAGTAAAACCTTTTATAATACGTGGCCCACATGATCAAACCGTTTTAGAAGGTTCATCAGTAACATTTCCTTGTCGTGTTGGCGGAGATCCAATGCCTGATGTTTTATGGTTGCGCACTGCTTCTAGCGGAAATATGCCATTAGGTAAGTTTATTTTTTTTAACTTTAACATTATTTAGGTTAAGTGCTGCCGATGGTTGTCGATTTGTCACAATGAAATATTTACTTTCTTGCTGTTGTACCAACTTTCGTAATATTGACGTCGTCATTACTTTGGTTGTGGTTTATTCTTTAATGAATTATGTAGCAAGAAAAGTGGAAGTGTGCGCTAACGAATATCCCAAATTGTTGTTGATAAGTAGAATTATAAATCTGGATTTTTAACAAGAAAATACGTTATCAACTTAATCAAATGAATCAATGTAATACTCAAGCTACTTTTAAATATGTGAACTTCTTTGAAAGGGATAGAGTCTGTCTTGTGCGATTCTGGCACATTTTAATTTACAACATGGTACATCCATTATATACATATAACACTAGGTGGGATATGAATCCAAGCCAATAAATCAATATAATAACCATCTAAGCTATAGCAAGTAAAAAATGCTTTAAGTTCGCTTAAACATAAATTTTGGGATCTTCCTTTTAAACAATGCAAAACCTGTTTCAAACATATTTCGTAGGGAGATTGTGGAGAAATAATGGTGGCTTAAGTGAAATCCTCGCATTAGCCGACTTTTCGGATATAATGTTTCGTTTTTCCCTTTATAAACAAACATAAGGTATCTTTTGATTGCAAGTACTACTGTGGCTCATTACAAATTCCGTATTCTTCTTACTTTGTAGCTATATCTGGCTAAACTTCTTGAACCAAAGTATTGTGAAACCTATGATCTCGTATTTAAAAAGCATGCGTTGTTATTAAAAACGCAGCCATCCACGCTACACCACTGTCTTACTCCGGCCAAGCCAGTCATCCCCTTTATCGAATATCCGCAACGAATGTCTGCCATACACCGTTGTGTTATGCTGTTACACTTTCCTGCACTAACCGCTACCGTTCTTACTTTCTGTTATAAAGGGCGTCTTGACAATTATATGTTTCTCGTATATTAAATTAGATGTCTCTTCTAAACTATCTGCCATGGCTTCACACAATAATTGTCTTCATTGGCTTCACACAATAATTGCTTCTCGGAAGGTTTGTACTGCTGGTTCTTAATTTTAAATTGCAATATAACAATTTTTATTTTCCGTTGTACTCATGTTCAAAGGTGGGCTCGAACTCAAGATCGTCTGTTTTACAGCAAGCACCTCTACCAACGCAGCCATTGGGGTTGCTCAGCTTTTGTTAGCTAATTGTAGTATTATTCTATACACACGCCATTAGAAATAACTTTATTCACCACTTTCGTACATAGTTCGTACGTGCGTGGTGAAAAACAGTGGTAAAAAGTTACTTCCAATAGTAGTGTGTGTATAGAATAATACGACAATTAACTATCAAATGTTAATTAATTTCGATGGGTGCCGTAGTAGAGGTGAGTGCTGTAAAACAGAAGATCATAAGTTAGAACCCACCTGGGGATGTGCATATAAAGAAAAATAATAATTATTACAATGCAATTAAAAACTGAAAAGCCGCAATGCAAACCACCCGGAAAGAAATTAATGTGTGCGGCAGATATTTATATAAAGAAATCTATTTATTATAAGGACAGCAAATAATTTTCATTTTTGAATAAGAGAAAGAGTTATAGCTGTTGGCGCAAGAAAGTAATAGCGCAACAACAGTGTACGGCAGATGTATGTTGTGGCTATTAGATAAAAGGGGGCTGACTCGCTTGGATGTAAGGAGTAGTGGAGTGGTCTGTAAATGGTTTGGGTTACTAAACAAAGCATCGAGTAGTTTAGGTTTCGCCGGAGTAACACACTAGTGTAGCGTGGATGACTGCGTTTGTAATAACGCATGTTTAGTAAATAATAGATCGTAAGATCAAGAAGTAGAGCCACAGAGTAAGGACATTTTTTTTGTTAATTTTGATAACTTACAATAAAAAACTACCTTGAGTATTACCACAGTCAAAACTTCTAACTCGGAACTTCTCTAATAGTAATAATATGAACCTGACTACTAATTGGCATACTCCCCGGACCATATTGGAAGATTGGGCTAATAGTGTCACCTGTATGTAGATTCCGTATGGAGGAAGATAGCGTAATGCTTCCCTATGGGGAACACCTAGAACTTAGTGAGATTACAAGGCCAATCTATTATCTTTGATTGCAATCATAAGGGTGAAAACTATTTCATATTAAAGTTGAAGGATCCGTGGCACAAAAAAACCCATCAAGCTATCCTATATCGCTAATACTGCTAAATATGGAAAGTTGTGAATCTGGGAATCCAACGCTTTTTACAGATTTCTAAAAGGTTTTTGTTTTGATTGGAAGAAGCAATTTAAACAACATGGACATTATCTGATTTAAAAATCTCGAAATTGTGTCCACCCTTTAGAGGGTTATCTTTTGCTTAAACTGCTACTGCTGCTTAAACACAAAATTTTGCTATACTTCCCCAATTTCT
This sequence comes from Gymnosoma rotundatum, assembly GCA_916610165.2. Classification (NCBI taxonomy): domain Eukaryota; kingdom Metazoa; phylum Arthropoda; class Insecta; order Diptera; family Tachinidae; genus Gymnosoma; species Gymnosoma rotundatum. Next base: position 117,582,343 of record OU744337.1, on the reverse strand, counting down.
CAACTCCATCAATTATGTTGTGGTATGTCACATAAGTTGTTGTTATTTGTACAAAACACACCTCCTCTCGAAATGCAACATTCAAAAGCCAGCTTTCATGTTTATCAGTGAAAGAGTTGAAATGTTTTTCAAACTACAAAATAATTGTGAATGTGATTTATGTACTGAAGATTGAGAGTTTCTGTTAGTGTGTACAAACAACAAAGCCGTAAGGTACATTTGTAGATAAATGACTTTAACATCTAAAAGGATTAAACTTTTTAGAATACATAAAAACTAAAAAAAATAAACAACCAAAAAAACAGTTGTTGATGGAAGTTTTGAAAATGGCATAACATTTGTTTGATGAATGAGAAAGTGACAGGAATAAAGTTACCTGTACAGAGAAGCAGTAAGAAAAAGCATTTAAAGAAGAGAAAAAAATAAGAATAATAGAAAAGACACTGTAGCACATAGAAAATGATTTATAATATTTAGAATTCTTATTCTGTTTTCTATTTATTTTTTCAGATCGTGTCAGTATTTTAGAAGACAGAAGTTTGCGTTTGGAGCATGTTACTGTTGCAGATGAGGGTGAATATAGCTGTGAGGCTGATAATGTGGTGGGTGAAATTTCCGCCGTGGGTACTCTTACTGTGTATGGTGAGTTTGATAAAATCTAGAATTTATTTTTCAGTTTCTAGTATCGTACAATATGACAGCTAGTTTACCTATTTGTATAAACCTCCCTATTTGTAGCACCTCCTAAATTTATACAGCGTCCTACTAGTAAATCCGTAGAATTAGGTGCTGATACCTCCTTCGAGTGTCGAGCTTCGGGTAATCCTCGTCCAACTATATTTTGGACAATAAAAAATAATCGCACAATAATATTTCCGGGAGCCCCGCCCCTAGATCGTTTTCAGAGCATAAACACCGAAGATGGTCATTCCATACTTACGCTGACAAAGTTTCGACGTACCGATAAAGATTTAGTAGTAGTGTGCAATGCAATTAATGAAGTTGCCTCCGTAACAACAAGAGCTCAATTAACTTTAGATTCACAAGAGGATAGACCACCTCCTATAATCATAATGGGACCTGTTAATCAAACATTACCTGTTAAGAGCCTGGCCACATTGCATTGTAAGGCAATTGGTTTGCCCAATCCTACAATATCCTGGTATCGTGATGGCATTCCAGTACATCAGACGGCCAAAATTAATATTACCACTGCTGGAGATTTAATAATATCCGATTTAGATAGACAACAAGATCAAGGTTTGTATACCTGTGTTGCCAGCAGTCGTACGGGCAAAAGTACGTGGAGTGGTTACCTACGTATTGAGGTGCCCACCAATCCAAACATTAAATTCTATCGTGCTCCAGAACAAAGCAAATGTCCCTCGGCTCCAGGACAACCTAAAGTATTAAATGCTTCAGCTAATGCTTTAACTATTGTATGGCCAACTAGTGATAAGCCAGGTGCGTCACCCTTGCTGGGATATTCAGTGGAAATGTATTCAACTAATAAAAGTAAAACATGGATACCAATTGCGGCACGATTGACTGAGCCCATTTTTACAGTTGATGGCCTTTCAAATGGAGCAGCATACATGTTTATAATAAGAGCTGAAAATGCATTCGGTTTTTCGCCACCTTCTCCCATCTCGGAGGCAATAACGGCTGGACAATTGATAACAAGAGGACATCGTGGCAGCAGTTCAACATCATCCTCGGCTATAGATGGGGCAGGAAATGTGGATTTAGTGCTTGCCGAAGTGGAAACTTTAGTACAAACAAATGATGTTGTTGAGCTACTCGAAGCAAATGCTTCCGATTCGTCAAGTGTGCGTTTAGCTTGGGATATTGATAGTGGTCAATATATTGAAGGCTTTTATATTTATGCCAGAGAATTACATTCGGTTGAGTATAAAGTGATGACTGTATTGAATGCTGGCAATGGCGCCAGTGCCTGTACGGTAAATGGTCTGGCAAAAGCCAGCAAGTATGAGTTTTTTCTTGTGCCATTTTACAAAAGCATCATAGGAAAACCATCTAATTCCAAATATGCCATGACCATGGAAGATGGTAAGTATACACACACACGCACACTCACAAACATGTACACACTTTCAATTTTACATGGACGAATTGTTGTGCGTAGAAATGTTTAAATGAATGACAGCTTAAATGAAGGCATAAATGCATGTAAAGAAAAAAAAATATGAAGAAATATTTTACTTTTACGTTTTTATATTGTAAATTCTTTAATAGTTGATTGCACTTAAATGTTTTTTAACGAGAATTTTATTTCTATGAATATGAGTATGAAATTTGTTTCTATTTTGAGTTTTTTCACGAACAACAAATTGTATATTCTAAATTAAATTTATGGCAAGAATCTAGATTATATTTTTTTTTATCAGAAAATAAAATAAAATTAAGGAAACTGTTTTTTGATTTCAATACACGTAGATAAAGTAAATCCAGCTTCTATCATATACATATGTATATAAAATGTATTATGCATATTATGCATATCAAACCTTTGATACCAAAACTGAATTTATTTAAAGTTGTGATAAACCTCTGTTAAAAAAAAAAATAACCAAATATTATGTAACGCCTTGTCCAAATGGTATTTTCCAATTGTAAAGCGTTGCCGCCGCTTTATTCCGTATGCTACATACAAAATGTACAGGCAAAAGAACTTTTGACAGCAAAAAACGCTTTCCGCTCTTGTTTAGGTATAGCTGTAAGAATTCATAAAAAAAATTTTAAATAAACCCTAAAGGCCTCGTTATGCGAACGTTGATGTAAGAAAAACTTAACGTATTTTAACGTACGGTCGTTTATGTACTTATAGAAACTTGACAAATGTGACGCATGTCAATAAAATAAACAAAAACAAAACATTGTGCAGCACAATTTGTTTGTAATTTTAATTTCAAAAGCCCGAAAAGAATTTAAAAATGGATATTGAGGATTTATTTGCTGGTGTCAATGAAAACTGTTTTGCAAAAAAAAACTATAAAGCCAAAATATTAAATTACAAAACCTAACACTATTTTCAATTTGCTGCAGCTGTTCAGAACAGTGTTGAGATTTGTGGCATAGTTACGGGCACTGTTCCGTACATGTTAATTTAGAAAAAGTACTAATTTCGCTTCGAAAGATAATTTACATTGCAATATGTGCAATGTATTGACAAATTTAATTATCTGTTTTAAAAAATATTATTATGTATTTAATGTAACTATTTATTTATTATACTTTTATTAAGCAAAATAATAAAAACTGATGAATGATACAATTATTGTCAATACTTCAAAAGTAACTAAAACGGGCAAATGTGCCGCAATGGTACTTATCACATATAATTCCAGCACTATCTTACGAATGTCACGTAACAATGCCGTCAAAACCTATTTTATACAGGTTGAAGCGTTCCGGAAACGTGACAGTTAATTTCGGTAAGCGTTTGCATTGTTTTAGTATATTTAAAAACAAACGGCCGTTAGGTTAGCTTACGTGGACGTTCGCATAATTGTACCTTAACACTGAAACAAATTTCATATGTGACATTAAAAATAGTTAAATCAAATAAATTTTGATTCAACTATAAACACAAGGTTAATAATTTTACAAAATAAAATAAAAGGAAATTTTTTAATTTTGTTTAACAAAAGCTGTAAATTTCACTAAAAATAGTTAAAATATTTTGTTAAATTAAGTTGAAAATATATCCGCCAAGTGTGAGTTTGACTTAGACAGGAAGAGTTATTTCGGTACCATGTTTGGGTCACATTTTAGTATTATTTATGAAACTTCTTACAGCACACATAGTGAAATATACTTTTAGTAAATTTGAACTATTTCCCTGTAGAAATCACGTGTATATTGGAAAACCTCTTAAAGAAACTTAGCAATACATACTGTGGGTAAATTTGTAGTCTCAAACAATTACAGTTAAAAAAATTATGTAATACATGTGTACATTGGTATCGGGATACCTTTAATTTACTTTCTTCTTAAAGCTGATATAGCAGTACATCCTTTGTACAAATTAAAAAAAAAACTAGCACGATATTTTTTTTAAATTAATAAAAATATTTTATCAATATCACGTTACTTTCAAAACACCCTTTAATTTTTAGTACTTGTTTTAATACCAGCTACAGCAATACATCTTCTGTGATATTTAGATTCTAGCTCTTCACATAGATAAAAGGCGAAGAGACATTGTGACGATAACAATAGGGTTATGTTTTTACACTTTGTGTACGAAACTCTAAAAAGAAAAACAACATCTGAGTTAGATAAAAGTACATCCTAAATTTTTTCTAATTTTACTGAATGTTTTCATTTTAGTAAATGCATATGGACGTGTTTTTTATTTTTAATTAAATTTTTTAATCGAAAAAATATTAAGTTAAGCGATCTGACAACTGAGGCACTTAAATTACACAGCTTTATAAGTTAACTGGGACCTCCTGAACACGAAAAACGTTAAAATTATTTTTTTTAAGTACCGTTTTTTAGATAATGGTACTTATGTGTTTTTCGGTATATGGTCCCACTCAAACCCTTGTAGAGCCCTTTTGCTAAAGTTTAGAAGCAGGGGAAAGAATAACAAAGGAAGTGATCTGTATTTTTTAAGAATTTCACTTTTCTCTTTCGCTTGTTTTTAAAAGTTCGCATTAACTTTATTTCAAAACTTTAGAGAAAAAGTACCAATACAAAACAGATTTACGTCAACTGTTTACATTTTTTATACCCTTCAACACATAAAGTGTATATATTTCGAGCATAGCAAGGCGATGGAACGATGTCCGTCTGTCCGTCCGTTTTCGAGTTAAAATTAAAATTTGCCAAGGCACTAGATGAGATAGAGAGAATTTTAATATACTAATCGATCAGACATAGTACAGAAAATTTTGCTATTGAAAGTCAGCAAGATCGGTTCATGGTCTTCGAGGCAATGGATAAAAAACCACGCCAGTTTCTCGTTTTTCCATATCATTTGGAACAAACTTAGTTTAGCAAAGTAACTCTAATCAAATACTTAAGTATGTGGGGAGATAGCGATTTAAGAAAACACATTAAGTAAAAAAGTTGGCGCTCGCTAATATTTTCCGAGTTATAGCCCTCTAAACTTTTCATTGAAAAGTACAACTGTAGACCATATTTTTTAAGATATCAATATGATTATCATTTAAAAGCAATAGATCTTTCAGGAAATTCTAATTTTTTTTATAAACATTTTTGTGTTTTGTTTTTTTTTTTTATTTTTATTTTTTAATTCCCTGGCACCACAATATTTGTCTTTTTGATAGGAGTTACTTTCCTAACCAAAATTTACATATATGGTGAAGGGTATATAAGATTCGGCATAGCCGAACCTAGCACAATTACATGTAATTTATTTAAATAGAGGCTTTCACTTGTAAACAATATAATTTTATTGCCTTATTAGCTTCTAATTGTATGTGATGCATGTAGATATTGATTATTGCTAATATATTTTGTTGAGATTATTGCCTATTAAAAAAAACTAAAAATTTTATATAAATTTTAATTTTTTATTGTTAAACAATATTTTTAATTTTAATAATATTTTAGTTCCTGAAACACCACCACATGGCATGGAGGCCATACAGTTTAACCGTACATCAGTGTTTTTAAAATGGCAGCCACCGTATCCTAATCGAACAAGAAATGGTAAAAAACTTGTTAAAAATAATAATAAACAAAAAAATTTAATTATTAATTTTTAAAAAGAAATCATTTTTAGCGGTATTTTCTAGCATTCCGATTAATTATTTAAATTACCGATATTGATTATTGAGGGTGGAAGCACGTCTCGATGGCCATTTCGCTACCGCTACTTAGCTCTTCAGGAAACTTCTCACAAACATTTTAAATAAACTAAAGATTTTTGTCAAAACAATAAAGTAAATCATAGTTGATTATTGTTTATTTTGCTTAAACTATGATTTTTGTCTTGACTTCATTGTTTCGACAAAAATCTTTAGTTCATTTAAAATATTTGTGAGAAGTTTCTTGAAGATCTAAGTAAGCAGTAGTGAAATACCCATTTAAACGTGCTTTCACCTTCAATAATCAATATCGGATATATAAATAATTAATCGAGATAATAGAAGATAGCACGAAAAAAGATTTCTTTTTGAAATTAAAAAATTATAATAAAAAATACCAGTTTTTAGTTTAAAAAAATTTAACATTTATGAAGAAAACCCATAAATTTTTTGTAAAATTTATTTATGTTTTCTTTCTTTAACTTGTTGCATATTTGCCAACGTCATTTAGGAATTTTAACCAACTACAATGTGATTGTCAAGGGTTTGGATGTTCATAATACAACACGCATTTTTAAAAATATGACAATCGATGCCAGTTCACCAACACTGTTGCTAGCCAATTTAACTACAGGTGTTACCTATTATATTGCCGTAGCAGCAGCCACAAAAGTAGGTGTTGGTCCCTTTAGTAAACCGGCAGTATTGCGTATGGATCCCAGAACACAGTCATTAGATACTGGCTACACAAGGTAAGCTTTTGTATTGTTTTGTTTTGCATTCAATCATTTTTATTACATGTTGCCACTCAACACATTGTCGTTCATTCAAGTTACTTTATTCATGTGGTAATTTTGTTTACTATTATTTATTTTTTTATTGCAGATATCCCATCAATCGTGATATAGCAGATGATTTTTTAACTCAGACATGGTTCATCGTGCTGCTGGGTTCCATAATAGCTATTATAGTTTTTCTATTTGGTGCTTTGGTTTTATTTAAACGTTATCAATTCATCAAGCAGACTTCATTAGGTAGTTTACATGGTGAGTTAAAATAAAAAAAAATATTCTTTTTATAATTAAGTTTATACATAACAGAAACGCACACATCTAACACTTTAATAAACATCAGTAAATCATGAACAAATTCTTATATCGAGCAACATGAATTTAAATTGAAAAATAAATTAAAGAAAAATTCTGTCACTTTGTTTTTGATTCCTCGTTTAAAACAGAAAATTTTTATTTATAAAATTATTTTGGTAATTTTTATAATATTTTTTACTATATTAAGCTAAATCCCATAATATTTTAAATAAAAATGCATTTTATTCGTTTGTTTCGCCTATTACTTAAGCCAGGTCATCAGAAAACTTTTATCCAAATTTTCATTTAGTATAAAATCTTCAAAAACAATATGAGTTATTTTTGAAACCCATGCAAAAATGTTAAGGCTTTAACAAAATTTACCAACCAACAAACCACATTTGTATTTTTTCTCACATTTCCTTCTGCGTTAGGTTGGTTATATGCCGACTCTTAATGCAGACGTAAGGCGTATTAAAAATAAAAACAACACAGTTAGTTTTAAATTTTTTAAGAGAAAGGAAAAAAAGTCAGCAGTGATGTCAGCAGTTTGCACAAGCAATTTTTTTATCTTTTTTTACAGAACGTTTTGGATACGAAACCCATGAAATTTGTTCCCATGAAATTTTTATTCCCAATGAAGAGAAAATTGCTATCGCGAGTTTCATAGGAACGTTTGTTCCCGCTATCAATTCCCACTGAACACAAATTAGAAAGAAGAAAATATAAATAGGAAAAAATATTCCAAATTTTTTAAAGTTATGAAAAATTTAGTAATGTTAATGATTGGTGCTATTGTGTTGTTGCAAGAGGAGAAGATACTACAACAGAGAACAATTTTATTTCAAGAACTTAACGTGCAAGACGCTTAAAAGCCCTTGAAGTTACCCTAGACACAAAAGGTCCAATCAATGGTCTCAAGAGGGCTGTGGCAACACGACTGCCTGCCTAACCTACCCTAGACATTGCTACTGACCCATTTCAATAAAATAAATTTTTGTATCTGATCATTTAAAAAATATTTTTAATAAAAAATTTTCATAAATTTATAACCAATAGATAGATCTCTTTGTTTTGCATCTTGACGAGCATAATGTCAGACTGCTTTGCAGTAACTGATACTGAATTAAAAAAATGTGTTATTGATGTAAATATTCTAATAAAAACATATAAAAACTGGCATAATGAATGCAGTTCCCAGCAAAATAAAAGTGAACCAATCTAAGGGAAAAATAAAAAATTTCGAGGGAAAAAATCAATCCCAATAAGGAGAATTTTTGTTTAAGTGAAAAATTGTTCAGGTGAATTATTCACAATTGCAATTCAGGGAAAAGGGAAAAAATTCGATTGAAAATATAATCATGATTGGGGTGAATATTATAAATTTTTAAATTTTTCATTTTAAATGCACACATTTAAACGATGAAAATTTTATAACAATTTTTTAGAGTACTACTAAGCTTTCCTTAATAAATTCGGAATTGCGTATGTATTTTCTTCATAAATTTAAAATTTTCCTGTTTAAAAATTTTAAATTATTTTTTATTTATTTATTCTAATAAATAAACAAATGTCAAATTTTCAAAGATAAAATAATCATTTTTCTATTTATGTACAGTAGCTCCAAACGAAACTCGTACTCTTTAGACTAATTTCTTAACTATCTTATAACATTAAGTAAGAAGCTCTTAATAAATAAAACTGTATTTATTTTATTAGTTCATTTTATAACAAATTTAACAAAATATAAAAACTTAAAATTATTATTCAATAAAAAATTTTTTTAATAAAAATATAAAATAATAGTAATTTCTGTGACAAAGCCAAACTCGTACACCACACTTCAATCAAATATTATTTTGTTGGTTTTAAATATTAATATTTGGTGTGCATGCCTTTACTTTTTACCACCATTTTATATCTATTTGGCATACTGCGCACAAGGTTTTCGCAAAAACTTGGTTCAATTTTGACCCATTCGTCCTGAAGAGCTCTTTTCAAGCCATTCTCAGAACTTATTGTATGACTACGAATTTTACGATCGAGATAGCTCCACAAATTTTCGATTGGGTTTATGCCTGAACTCTGGGCTAGTGTATCCATAACATGTGGACAATTATAAAGTGGCCATGACCGCACATTGTAAGCCGTATGTTTAGGGTCGTTGTCTTGGAAAAAATAAAAGTTTTCACCAAGACAAAGTTTCTGTTTACAAACTGGCAAACTTTCTTTTAAAATGTTCAGATACATATGCTGATCCATGATACCACCGATAAAGTGTAAAACACCGGGCCCAGATTCAGAAAATGATCCCCAAATCATTACTCACCCACCACCGTGCTTAACTGTTGGTTTCATGTTTTTGGCAAGCAACTCCTCATTGGATTTTCTCCATACATAAGGTCTTCCATCTGAACCAAACAAGCTAAATTTACTTTCATCTGTGAATAATACCTTCTTCTAAAATGAAAAATCCTTTGTTTCATGTTCCTCGGCAAATCGTTACCTTATCTTTTGATTTCTCCTATTAATCAGAGGTTTAACTCTTGTCCTTCTACCATTGAAATTAGCCTGTTTAATATGTTTCTTGTGGTCTGTGGGCAACATTTTTTTCCTAAGTCTTTTTCAACAATTCCTACGAGTTTCGGAGCACTTAAAAATGGGTTGTTTTTTTATTTGACGTAAAATATATTGCTCGTCTCCAGCAGAGAAAATTTTTTATTTGCACTTTTCTTCTTGTTCCCAATCCTCTCTTCCATTTTATACCTTTTTATAATATATTGCACTGTTGATCGGCTTCTATCAACTGATTTAGATATTTCTTGCAGCGATTTTTTATTATTATGATATTTAGTTATTAATTTTTTTACTTCAACAGAAGTTTGTCCTCTCTGTCTACCCATTTAGTTCTGTTTTGTAACTCTTTCAAACAAAAACTCAAATAAATGACAATAAAAAATGTGATAATGGGGAAAGTCCATATTTTTTTAAATATTCTGAAGTTAGATGCAAATTAAAAGAATTTTGCCAAATTAAATAAGACGGTACGAGTTTGGCTTTGGCGTCGAAAGTTGCCACTTTTTAAAATATTTACCTGTATTTTAATAAATAAAGATATATTCAATATTTCGTTTCTGATATTTAATTAAGTACATAGTTTTGTGCTAAAATTAAGTAAATTTATTTTATTAGCCTATTTAGTTTTAGACATATAACATAAAGAAATTTGTTTTCATAGGTGTACGAGTTTCGCTTGGAGCTACTGTAAGTACTTCTCATATTCATACATATGTATGTATTTAACTAACATTATTTTGACATTAATTTAATATTAATAATACATCATGATGTTAGCTATTGGCATCAATGTTCATATTAATATAATTTGTCCATATGTCACGTAATCAAATATAATTCAATACTGATGTAGAAATTAGCTTTTATTAATGAATATTTCTTATACAATTAAGTACAATAAGTATATGCAAAAACACAGCAAAGTAGTTTTAGTTTTTCTATTGTTTTCGCCGGCGACTGCACTGGTAGGTAAATATTTACGGTTCCACGGAGACACTGTGGGCTTATCATCATTTCAGCAGACTTACAATTAGTATTTTAATTCTTTGAAATTAAAAGAAGTTTTTAACTTGCTTTTCCAATTTATCTCATTATTATTTGAAAGAATTGATGCAATTCTTCTTCAAAAACTTTAAACTAATCTGGTTGGTGCATTTAACTCTTTATAATTATTTTATTGTTGTTTTAAATTTTTGTCATTATTATTCAATCAAATTGTTTCGAAAAAAGTCTTCGGTTTTTCCAAAAGTTTTTCACTTTGTCAGAATTAAAAACTGAAGATGAATTAAAATTTTTTTTATCGGAAATTCAACACTTTTAAATGCTATTAAAGTAGATTGAACATTTCTGCGATTTATTTTAAAATACCAAATATTTTTATGTGCTCCTAGTTAATTTTGTTTTTTTTTTCTTGTGATAAATTTCACTTGTTTCAACAGAAATGATATAAGAAAGATGTATAATTCTTTAACAAGGAAATTTTCAGTGATAGTTACCTAATGCTTTTTGTTACTAATGATTTTATAGAATAGACATTGTAGAGTGTCAGCGAGTAGCATCAAAAATGTTGTTGGCTGCCTGTACGCACTTTCTAAAAATTGTTCTCCAGCTGTTCTCATTATCCTTATGTAATTGCTAGTTAGTAACAGAACTTAAAAGAAGTACAATTGGCAATTTTGAGTTTCAAAATTCTCTGTGATATTATATTTTTAAGACATAAAATAGCCACTGTTAATATATACTTAAATAAAATACATAATAAAAAAAATACATTTATAGAGTTTTGCGTTAACTAAACAAAAACCAAGGTACCTCAATACCATTTATAAATTAGTCTCCTTGCTGAAGGGCATAAAAAGAAGAAAAGTTAGAATTAAATAATTGAAAATACAAAAGAAGCATTTTACATTTTTATTGCCTTTTTGTTTGTTCTGTTTATAAATTAAAATTATTTTTTAACATTCTTCTTCTTTAATTTTAGGCAATCACGCAATCGGAGCTGTACGAAAATTTCCAACTTTGCCACTGAATACCAGTGGGGGAGGTGGTGTTTGGATAGATCCTGCAGGTGGCGTTTGGCGTCAAGCCAACACAACATCATGTACCACAAAAGAACAACTACCGGATTATTCGCAAGTAACAGGACAAACAATACAGCAGCAACAGCAACAACAAATGCCTTTGCCAGATTATGAAAGGTAAGAGTCAAGCATGCCATTTCAATTGTTCTTTATGAAGTTGAATTATTTGCACTTTTTAAAGAGAGAAAAAATTATAAAAGCGGATTTATAGTGTAAAATGAAAAAAAAACTGACCCAAATTTCTTTTTTTTTAATAACTGTAGTAATAAAAATAGTGATAGTAAATTTGTATTAATAATCTTTAAAAGGTTATTTTTTCACATAAAGATTTCAATTCTTTGCATTTATTGAATACACTATAAACAGTTTTTATTAAAATTATACGCAGAATATTAAATAAATGAATTTAAAATATTATTTTTATTCACAGTGTCAGAATATTAAATGAATTTTAAATTATATTTTAATTCACAGTCATAATTAAAAATAAATTTATATATTTTTATTTGCATTTCCACTCTTTATTTCAATTAAAACAATACAACGTTTTTGTACGCTTAATAAAACGGAAATAATTAAAACTTTTTATGCATTTTTAAACGGAAATTACAACCGTTTTTATAAATTTACCTTCATTTATCAAATGAAAAGTGTATAAATATGTTTAATAAATGCTAGGAAATAATTTTTATGATAAAAACTATTTTGCTCGATCAAAAAAGAAAAAAAAATGGAATGCATAATATTTCCATACCAAAAGCTTCGAATGGACTAAAAAAAGAGGATAAGAAATAAAAATCTTTAAAAAAACTATTTTAAATTTTTAAAAATGAAAAACATACCGTTTATTTTAAGTTCAGACTCGGCAAATCTCGGCAAATAATCCTTTTTGATAATGCGAGTTGATTATGCATAACTGAATATTCTTTAAAATTATTTAAATTTTAGAACTAACTGTACTCTCAATTAGATGATTTGAAACACTAAAATTTCCTTTTTGTAGCAGACCATATCTTTTCTAATTTTTTGTCGACAGTTAAAATTTTACATGTTACATGCGTCAGTATTTTTCAGGTCCTTTTGGAGAAAAATAGATTTCTTCTTTTAAATAAAAATAAATATTTTTTTTGAATCGAAGTATCGTTAGTCACTTAAATAATGTTTCCTTATAGTGGAATTATCTACTGCCATGATACGATTTGCCAAAAAAAAAAACAAATATTTTAAACATGAGAATATAGTTGCCAATTAAGAAGAGGAACATTTAAGTTTAAAAAAAAAAACCCTTATTGTGTCATAGATTCAATGAATTCATACCAAAATATGGTTTACTTTAAGAAAGTCTGATTGTCACAGAGTATTGTAAGTTTCTTCAGTCAAGTTTACACTTTGAAATTGTAACCGATTTTACCATAATACGTTATAGCAATGTATACTATAATTCCACCCGCTCTGATGTGTTGGAGATTTACTTTGTGTGAACAGTAATAATAGCCAAACGGGGCCATCCAAATTATGTATTGTTTTGTCACGGGAAACCACAATACAATAAAATCATAATGTGACCTCTTAAAAAATGTCCCATAAATGTCTAGCAAATTGTAATCTTGTACATGTTTTGGCGGCACTTTTTTTATACCCTTTACAACAAAATTTGAAAAAAATGGATAACTAAGTTTGTCATTTCGTTTGTAGTGTCTACAATATCTACATCCGACTCCATAAAGTATATATATTCTGAGTTCTTATGCATATTTAAGTCGATTAAGCGATGTCTATCTGTCGGTCTGTGTTAGTGTTGAAGTCAAGTTTGACAAGGCACTAGATTAGCCGATCGATCATACATAGTGTCGAAAGAAGTGCTCTTGAAAATCAGCATGATCGGTCCATGTCCTTCGAAGCAGCGGGAATATATTAATATTTCCATATCGTTTGGAACAATGAAGTAATTCCAGTCAAAAAACAAATATAGTGCGATAGAGACTTAGAAAATATAAAAAAACATCAAGTGAAAAAACGGACGATCGCTCATATTTTTAAGGAAATACAAAAGTGTTTATGAGCCGATGGCATTGTAATATTTGTGTATAAAAGATTCTGCATAGCTGACTATAAAACTCTGACTTGTTTTTTATTTATTTTTTTTTTATTTTTAGGTATGCACAGTTTGAAATTACGATTTTCAATAGTGAAATACATGACTTTATATCATCTTAAGTCCTGATTTTTGTTGCTGAAAGTGCAGAGTTTACACAACTTTAAGTTTTTTTTCGTTTCGTATAAAGTTTTATAGTTTGGTGTCTTTGTCAGGTTTTCTGCGACAAACATCGACTTTTGATCTTTATATATAATTTTTTTGCCCATTTTTACCTTATTTTTAATAGAAAATAACATTTTTTAAATAAATCCAAATTTTCAAATTATTCCGGCATTAGTTCATTTATTTAATTTCTAAGAAATATTAATGAACTAATGCCAAAATAATTTCGATTAATTTATCACATTCATAGTTCAAATCCTAATTTAATAAAATTAATATAACATTTTTCTTCTACTATAAGTTAAGTGGATAAATTAAATGTGAAAACTTACAAAAAATTTAAACATGGAATGTAGTTTTAATCATGATTTTTTTACTTTCTAGACAAAAAAGTATAAAACGTAATATTATTATTTAAAAGTTTAACAAGAATTATTTGTTATAAATACAACATATCTGATATCTAAAAAATATGATTTTATATTATAAAACAGTTTAGTTATATTTCCATTTACAAGAATAAAATTTTTTTTCCCTTTTTAACTGCAAGAAATTCATAACGTGACTACGTGTTTATTCGATTAACAGATAAATTCATTCCTTTAAACAAAAATCGTTTTAAGTGTTAAAATACTATTAAATATAAGCAAGTCCTTTAAATGTCAGGTGCCCATAATATTAACTACCATCCATATTGAAATAGTAGAAATAAATTATGTAAAGGATAGCCGTAAACTTAAACATCGATAATGCCAAAGTCCCTGCAAACAAACACATACTTTAATTATACTAAAATGATGCATGCTTTCGTAACCTACTGTAATTTACAATTACTTCAACGAAAAACTTTACTATTTATAAAACGTTAAATTGTAAAAATCAATAAGTATCCACCAAACATGGTAACGATAAAATCTTATAATTACATTGGCATATATTTGGATGAAAACTAGAAACGCTTATCATACGTAAAGCATATTGTAGCCTGATCTTTTATCAACTTTCTTATTTTCTGTTAGGCATGGCCCAATTTAAGGTAATTGTAAGGCTTTATATCGTATTTGAAATTCTATTAAAAAAAGTTAGTACGAAATATATGAACATCAGTCTGGGTAAAAATTGTGCTTTGCGTTTAATGTAAAAAGATATAATCATTATATTATCTTTTAAAATAAATGAATAGAAATTATTTTGGCTTAAGTTCATTTATTTTTAATTTTCAAAAATCCTTTTTAGAAAGAAGATTTATTTTTACAAATGTATGCGGACGTTTTCCAAAGAAAACAAGAAAAATTAGACGCTAGCAGAATCTATCTACCTTAGTTGTCTATTTTATAAACATCATCTATTTAACTCAACTAACTTTGTAATAAGAATACGAGAATATTCATATCAACATTAATTTGGTTGGACGAAATTTACACACAAACCAACGTATTTCTTTACTGTTCTCTCTGTATTTCGTCTTGCACATTTGTTTTTGCTTTGTTTCAATCATCGATTGAACACGAATGCAAATTTGTTTTTAGTCATTCTTACTTGTTTACTCATTACATTATAGTATCATGCTATTGACATAATCAAGTCCACCGACCATCGACTACAAGATGTCAAAAATAGAATACATGCATTCTTACGAGAATAATTCTTTTAGCCTCTACACGACTACCGACTACACGGCTACTTTTGTAGCCCATAGCCAACTTAGGATAATTTCTATTTTTCTTGGCTACAAAAAAACAGATTAGTGCTGCCAATACAATAAATGCATGAAATGGTGTTTTTAAAAACACAATACATTAAATATCGCTATTAAAAATTGAATTAAAACCATTGAAAAATAATATTTATCTGTTCATTTGTTTACATTTTTCATTTACTTTTTATTTGTCAAATTTTCCATTTAGTTCTTTTTTCATCAATTTCTAATTTGTTTCATTTATATTTATTTTTTGGTTTTTTTTATTAAAATTGGTAAGTATATAATAGTCATTTTTACTGTTTATATGTATTTATTATATTGTTTAATGTAAATGATTATTTCAATTTACATCCAAATATGGACGTGGACGAGCAGCTAATATAGGAAGTACGCGGCCGGCCAATACTGTACGATCTTGTTTTGTTTTGGTTAACTTTAATACATATGTCAAAACAGATGTTTATTTTTTGTACTTAGCGGTCAGTAGTCGTTAAAAGAATTAAGTAGCTGGCGACTTGGCTATTTTTGTAGCCAGCTGCATTTGTAGTCGGTAGTCGATGGTCGGTAGCCTTTGCTTGTGTTTATAGCATCATTTTGATTGCTATGAAGTAAGCATGAATGCTCGCTGTGCCTTGCGTGCTTATAACTTATTTTTTTTTTAATAAATTAATATTTATAATATTCACAGTTCAAATTATAATTTAATTAAAAAAAAATTAAGTTAATTTTTAAAATTTTAATTTAATAAAATGCTGCTTAAGCAAAATTAATTTAAAATATTTTAATTAAGAAAACGAAATCAACAGTAAAGTATTTTTCCTCTGAAACACACAGACACTGTTTATTTGAAATAACTAGTAGAAGTAATGAAATGTGTAAGTACGTCTTGCAACATTGAATATTTTTTTATTTTATTTTTAATTTATTCTGTTACATTTAATTTCGTCATAAATCAAAAAAACAAACAAAAAAAGAATTTTAAAAACAAACGAAAGGTTATTGAAGTGAGTAAAAATGTGCAAAACAAATAAACCCTCTTGAAATTTGATTTTTCCTTAAGATACTTTTGGTAAAAAGTCTGCTTTCACAAGTTGTTTTTACCAAATTATATCTTATCTTATAACTGCTTGTGATATTCCAAGCTGGAGTCTTGTTTTTAATTTTATTTTTATTTTTTACTTTATGAGTTTTTTATAAATATTTTCCTTCTCCTTGTATAATTATATCTGTTGAAGTACATAAAATAATATTTACAGATATTTTGGTAATATTTTCCTTCACTCAAAACTTCTCCATTCACTTCGTGTTGGTTTTTGTTTTTTGGCATAATGTTCTTAATTAAGTGAGTTTTTATTGCTGGAAGATGAAATAAATATTTTTCATTTTATGCTCTACCTTCATATTTTGTTATTTCTTTTTTTACATTATTGCGTTTTGCTAAGGAACTCACTTGAAAAGCTGTTTGAGTACTTGTGAGTTATTTTATTTAAGTGGTTTTTAATTAGTTGAATTTTGAAGACATAAAAAAATAGAAAAAAAAATTAAATATGCTAAATAAATATGAAAGTTTGTTTTATGCAAAATAAATTGTTGACTATAATTTCTTTATCAAAACAAAAGAAGCATTTGCTATTTAGGTGAACTGTGGTTTTAAGAAAGCTATAGGTTTGCATTTATTAAAACGTAAAACTACGATAAGAAAAATTTTCTTTTCGCTTAAATTATTAAATTTTAATAGATGCTGGGAGATTAATGGAAGGAGTTTTGTGAGATGACATACCAAATTTAAGTTTAAATTTTAAGTCCAGAAAGAATAGTTGTATAAGAACAAAATCTGTCTTTTTAATTTTTTTTTTTAATTATCCAATCTAACATTGTTCTCACATTTTATTGTATATTTACATTTAAAATGATTTCCAACACAAAATTCTGTTAATTTCTTAAATTTCGATATAAAATTTTAATTGTTGGCAATTTATCAGATCCATTTATATTTTTTCTACATTTTCCTATTATCATTTAATGCAAATGCTTAACAAAACATTTTTGTTCTTCTTTGTATTTTAAACATTTTAGACTAACACCACTTAATATGCCTGATTATGCTGAAGTTGCATGTTCGACATTTAAAACTCCAAACGGTACAGCACATGGCCAGACCGCAAACAATGGATTACAACAACAATCATTGTATGATAGTTGTGGTGCATACGCAACAACAAATCTTGTAGCAAACGCAAAATTGTATCAGAATCATCAGCAACACGAACAGCTACAACGTTACGCAATCGGAGATGGAAATAATACGACAGCACCAACGATTAAAATAATGCAGCAGCAGAAACAGCAACATCAACATCAACAAATTCCCAGCGATAATTTAGAGAGTACTTTGCGAACAGGAAATGAACAAAAATTGTCACCATTATCATCCACACAATCGACGGCATCAACAATAGCGGCAACAGCACGCAATAATATTAACAACGATGACTATCATTCAACAATGGGCAGTATTTCATCTGGTCTTTATTCAGCACCTCCCAGTCAACATTATGCTATGGGTAGTGGTTGTGGTAGTGTTGGTGGTACCACAGCTGGTGTTGGTGGTTTGGGATTTGGTAATATGGACAGCAATCCCTTTGGCAGCAATATGTTAACATTGCCGGATAAAATGACAGCCAGTACGGCTTCTACAGCCATAGTAAGCTCATCGCCAGCCAAGACCCAACCACATCAAACAAAAAAATCAATGACAAATTTAAATACTGGTACGGCTTTGAGTGCAAATAAAATCAATATTACAGAAAATCGTTTTGACTTGATGAATAACGAACCCTTGAAGCCTACACGTTTGAATCCTTTTAATTCGGGTAGTATGCAATCGCAAAGTCAACGACAACAACAACAACAGCAGCAGCAACAACAATTAATCGTTGCTAGCAATGCCTTGAAACAAGGTCTGGGTGCTTATGCCAATACAACTTTAGCCACCCAAATGATAAGCGGAGGTGGCGCTGGTACTTTGCGTAGACCACGCAACAATAAAATATTCAAAAGTGAAAACAACATAAATTTTGGCAGCCTCTACAACAATAAACCAACAGCGAATAATACAACACAAGCATCAGCCAGTCATAATACTGGATCACATTTGGATTTTCTAACCAATTCGAATACGGATCATTTTAATGATAACGATTTTAGTGCCATAAGTAATTCTACTAATCAATTGCTCAACGATTGGGCTTCTAATTCCTCGATAGCAGCTACAGACTATCACTTTGGCAGTAAACAGCCGAACAAACAGCATTTGTATATAAAATCGAAAGACGGCACTTGGTCGGCTGTATCCTCAGATGCCTATCAAGCATTTAGGCAACAGCAGCAACAAAAACAACAGCCACCACCTTCTTATGCTCACGCTGCAGGTGATAAACTTTTACAACCCTCCCTTAGTCATATAAACTCCTCCACCAATACCACTACCACCACCAACACCAACAACACCACCACTTCCACCCAATTAACTAATTTATATAATAATACCAGCAATGAAAATCAACTGTCTAATAACAGCAGCCTTAATAACGGCAGCAGTAGTAGCTCAAATTTAAATTCCTCTACCAATAACTCCACCACCGCTAGCGATAACATAATATCTAGTCATAACAATAAGTATTTTAGTAGTTTTGGTCCCTCAGCCAATGTGTAAGTAAGTTAAACAAAATTTGTAATCAATAAATGATGCTGAAATCATTAACGGAATTTTAAAGCTTATATTGATTGTATTTGTAAAATAGACCCAAATCACACAAATTAGATGACTTAATTAATTGAATGTGAGGAAAATAATTAAATATTATACTTTTTGCAAGTGCTAAAACTTGTTATCTTTAGCACCTACGTGAGTAACAATCATAATGGGAAGTAAAAGAATTTATTGCAAATCACAACTTATATAACATTACGGATTTTAATAACTTCTGAAGTTTCTACAGAGAAAAATACAAAACGTAAGCAAACGTTTTGTTCTGATAAGTAAAAGCATATTTTTAAAGCAATAGTCTGGTTAAATTAAAAACCTGCTTAAATGGTTTTTAACTCTGAATTAGTGCTGACTTAGTCAAAACAAAGTTATTAAATAGTTATTATTATTTTTTAATTTTTGTTTTAACGTATTCCACAAATTTACCACAGCTTTGTTTTGCACTTACATATTTAAATTGACAAATTTACTTTCACTTTATTGTACTTAATACAGATTGCGCGCACATATTTTTATACCCTTCACGATAAAAAGTGGAAAAGGGGTGTATCTCAGTTTGTCATTCCATTTGAAATTTCTAGTTTCTTAGTTCTTATGCATAGCGCAGTCGATTGAGTCCGTCTGTCCGTCTGTGTCCGGATTAAAATCAACTTTGCCAAGGTACTAGATGAGCTAGAAAAAATTTAAAATTTGGCGAAGCAACTGCATTCAAAAAAAAAAAAAAACAAATATAAGGTATGAAAAAGAATTAAAAGATAAGAAAAACACATCAAGTAAAAAAATTTACGCTCTCCAATATTTCCCGAGTTATGGGCCTCTAAACTTTTCATAGAAAAGTACGATTGTGCAACATATTTTTCAAGATATCAATATGGGTATCATTTTTTTGAAGAGGTTTTTCTGTAAATGGAATTTTTTTTAAACGCTTAACCCTACAAGAGCCAATCACATTTTTATGTATATATAGGTATATAGTACCAAATTTTTTTTAATTCTCTGACAACCAAATATTTGTTTTATTTTTTTATTGGAGATACTTCACTAAATTGTATTTACTTCACTTTGGGATTGTTTTCTTACTTTAAAATTGGATAAATAAGAGCGGTTTTGAAAGAATATAGTACTTCTTCTTCTTCTTGAACGAAAGAGCCCAAAATTTTTCTTCGTGCAAGTTATTTAAACTTGTGGAACAGTCTTAAAACACAAACAAAATAAATTATTATTTCTTTTTGCTGATTTATTAAAATTAATTTTTCTTATTAGAACAGTCAAAATACTCTGAACTTCTATTTTGTGTTTAAAATCTGGATTTTGTGTTCCCGTACTTTTACATTTTGACCATTTTCACCCAAAAAGTAAAGAAACAGACTTATTATGATAGTGCCAATTTTGACAGCGACAAAAAATATTAAAAACATAATATCACAATAAGTTTTAACACCTGGATATATAATCTAAAAAAATTTTAAGCGAACTGCCATGTAGACATCGAAATACATATGTAATGATCAGTCAAAGTTCGTTAACAGTCGTTTTTATTGATATTTTTATGATTTTATTAAGGTATTACTTACGTTCGTCGCAAGCCAATTTGTACATTTTTTTTTTCAAAAACTTTGCTTCTTTTTCTTTCTGACAGAAGTGCAGACCTTCACTCGTAGCAGCTATAAAAATAAAATTAATTATGTGTGTGGATTGTTGTTTTCGAAACCAAGACATGTATGCAATAATTAAATTGTATTAATTACAAATATTTGTTTATTTATTTCCAAATTAAATATATACGAGGGCTGCTATATATATTTCTGGCCTAGCAACACTGAGTGCTGCCAAGTGCAATCTGACATTTCCATTGGAAAGTTTGTCATTTTTAAGCATAATCGTACTCAAAACGTTTTGACGTACGACCATTATTTGTGTTGTTAACAGTGACTTGAAAAAATTAATATAGAAAAAAATGGAATTAACTCGTAAACATTTTCGTGCCATCATTTTTCACAACTTTCGGCGTGGATTATCACGACAAGAGTGTATTGACGAACTTAAATCTTTGTATGGCGATGAAGCACCATCCTATAGCACTGTGAAAAATTGGTATAATTAATTTAATCGTGGCCGAAGCTCGCTCAAAGACGAATTCCGTGAAGGTCGTCCCAAAACGGTTGTTGTGCCAGAGAATATTGATGCCGTGCGTGAACTCATAATGCAAGATCGACATGCGACATACCGAGAGATAGAGACATCCTTGGACATTTCTTCCACCAGCATACATTCGATACTGCATGAACACCTGACCGTAAAAATGGTTTGTTCTCGTTGGATCCCGCACAATTTGAAAGTCGCTCAAAAAAAGGCTCGTGTCGATTGGTGCAAAGAAATGTTGCAAAAATACGATTGCGGTCCTTCAAAAGACGTTTATAAGATCGTCACAGGTGACGAATCATGGATCTATGCGTATGAGCCCGAAACGAAACAACAATCGACCGTGTGGGTCTTTAAAGACGAGCAGAATCCAACGAAAGTTGTTCGTGGAAGAAGCACTTTGCAGCAAATGGTCGCCTGTTTCTTCGGCCAAACTGGTCATGTGGCGACTGTTCCGCTTGAGCAACGTAGGACGGTCACTTCTGAGTGGTACACTACAATTTGTTTGCCTGAAGTCATCGGAGAAATTCGAAAAACCAACAAGAGAAGACGCATCATTGTTCACCATGACAATGAGAGCTTTCACACATCGGCTCAAACCAGAGCGTTTTTGACCGGCCAAAACGTCGAATTAATGGGTCATCCCCCGTACAGCCATGACTTGGCTGTACAGCCATGACTTGGCACCTAATGACTTCTTCTTGTTTCCGCACATCAAGAAAAAAATGCGTGGTCACGACTTTCGTCGCCAGAAGATGCTGTTGAAGTGTTCACAAACCATGTTTTAAAGGTGTCTCAATCGGAGTAGAAAAAGTGCTTCGACAACTGGTTTGAGCGCATGCAAAAGTGTATAAATCATGCTGGAGAATACTTTGAAAAACAATAAAACCAATTTTGATTATAAATATTCGCATTTTCACTATTAGGCCAGAAATATATAGAGTATCCCTCGTAATTGAGAGAATTAAAAATTTAATTATATTTCAATCTGAAAACAAGTAAAACTCTTAAAATGTGAACAAACTTCTTCCTGTGTTGTAAAAAAAATGCGTATAAAAACTTTATGACCTTCACATTCGTTGAATAAGCAATTAAAGAAATTATTTAAAGTGCGAAATGTAATTTAAATACATATAACTGTTTAAGTATCTCTGTAGTCATCAACGAGCGCTCGCAACGTCTACCGAGATTGTAAAATTAATTTTTTTAGTACTCAAGGCTCTGTCCGGAACTACGAGCGGAAAATGTGCAATTCTTCATTGAATATAAATTCAGCAACTATTCTACTTTCAACAGCTCAAAATAATGCTTATATTTTTTTTAAGAAAATGAACAAGGAGTTTTTTATTTTCGTGCTAGAACTCCTACAATATCTGATTTCGTTAGCGTATATGATGTTACGTGAAAAATAATATAAGTAATTAAATAAAGAAATATTGGTAAATATTTAAATAGTAATAGTTCTGCAAAAAAAAAATAATTTTTATAAATGTTTTAAATCAGTGTATTCTTTTTACACCAGCAATGATACGCAACATATGCTTATGGGGTCATATTTCTTTCAGTGACTAAAAATACCGAGCATAATTTAAGTAGTAAGCTAGTTAAAGAAATTATATCTGAAATTGGTTATTTTCTATTCAAAAGTAAATATTCTACCATTTGTACAGTTTAAAATAAAAATTTAAGAATATAGTAGAATGCAAAGATGTTTCCACACATAACAAATAAGCTTCGAAAGTTATTTTGTATAGTTTTAGAACAATTTAAATGACAATTGCAAATGGTGTTACTTGAAATATTAAGGTTGCAGGAAGACGATTGCAAATGACACATCCAGCTTGAGTTAAAAAAAAAAATATTAGTATTTTTGATGACATTCAATTATCGTATTTTAAAAAACTCTTAAATTATTTCTAATATTTAAGATAATATGCAGGTCATTACTTGATAGTCAGCATCAACAGTCATTAGTAAAAATGTCTATTAATAAAAGCAAATTATTACCAAATTTCTACTGTCTTAAACCTTTAAAAACGCTCTAACAATGAGTTATTCCTCGCATAAGCATTTTTATAAAATAATCATTATCTATTCTCAGGCTGCTTACAGATTACTACATATTTTACATTGCAATTTGGCTCACTTTAAAAACATGAAAATTTGCTCGCCTTTAACACGAATTAGTTCTTAAATTTTACTCTAAGAGCCTGTTTTTTTTTTTTTTTTTAAGGCAAATGAACATCTCTTTCACACTTTGTTTTTGTTTTCAATATTATAAATCTGTAAAGGAAATTTTCGTTGGCACTTACATAAACAGGTACTAAAATTATACTAAACCATTTTCAGTACTTTGCTTTACAATCAACCAACAATAGCATTTATAGCGGCCTGTAGTAAAAAAATTGTAAAATAATTACTGTAAATAATAACGAAAAAATGTAAAAGTTTATAATACGCAAGTAAATTTATACATAATAAAAAAAAAAGTATTTAATAATAAAAAATAAATTCCAGTTAATAATAAACAAATAGAGACTTAATTAGCAGCGAACTAGTTAATAATGGAAAAATAAAGATTTAATTAAAAAATTTTATAAATAAAAAAATAAAAATACTGACACACTATGCAAACACAACAACAATAAAGATAAATTTATAAATTAGAAAAAGAATACACCGAAAAAAATATGAATATAAAGCAGGATTAAAAAACAAAAAACAAAAAAAGTGACTAAAGCAACTAAAATAAAAATTTATAAAAAATATATCTTTACTTATAAAAATATTTTTTGGTAGCATAATAAATTAAAAATTACTTCATATTTATTAAATAATAAGGCTGTTATTTGTAAAAATATTTTAACATAAAACTAAATGCAAAATGAAGATTTAGAAAAGAAAGACACTTAAAATAACTAAACTAAAAATAAGAAATGCTAATTGGAATTCATAGAGACACTGTATAGTAGTATATGATATTGGAGATAAATCTGAAAACCAATTTAAAAACAATAATAAAAAGATGGTATCATTGAAAACAGGCTGTTGGTAGTTTTATTTTCATTTTTTGCATTAAGTAAATGTGGGAACTGGTGACAACACACGCACTACCAGAAGTGGTCACTGCTTTTAAAACTACAACTCTTCTATTTTATAACTGACTCGTCGAAAGTAACGAGAATTAGGGTGTGGCTACATCGAGTGCGGAAGTATAATAAATAAATAAAACTGAAATACAAATAATAAAATTGGTTTCATTAAACACCTACATAAATTCTTCAAAAAAAATTATATCCTTTTATAGAAAGTGACTTTCACTGTAGGAGGAAGTCTATTTAATATCTACTTTATATTTGACACTGCAAGATGTTTAGTAAGATGTCAAATGGTCAAAAATCAAATTTTTTTTTATGTTAAGAGCAGAGCTCGCCAAACACCTACAATCACATTTCTTGCTTTTGTTTGAGGGCATTAGCTTATTTGTTCTCATTGCATTGAAAGAAATTTCTGTTTATTTTCTAATTCTTTGATTTTTTTAATTAGAAAAGGCACTAAAATATAATAAAAGAAAAACCAACTTGTTGAAAATGTATACGAGGGCTGCTATATATATTTCTGCACTTGGCAACACTCAGTGTTGTGCAATCTGACATTTCCATTGGAAAGTTTGTCATTTTTAAGCATAATCGTACTCAAAACGTTTTGACGTACGACCATTATTTGTGTTGTTTACAGTGACTTGAAAAAATTAATATAGAAAAAAATGGAATTAACTCGTGAACATTTTCGTGCCATCATTTTTTACAACTTTCGACGTGGATTATCACGACAAGAGTGCATTGATGAACTTAAATTTTTGTATGGCGATGAAGCGCTATCCTATAGCACTGTGAAAAATTGGTATAATGAATTTAATCGTGGCCGAAGCTCGCTCAACGACGAATTCCGTGAAGGTCGTCCAAAAACGGCTGTTGTGCCAGAGAACATTGATGCCGTGCGTGAACTCATAATGCAAGATCGACATGCGACATACCGAGAGATAGAGACATCCTTGGACATTTCTTCCACCAGCATACATTCGATACTGCATGAACACCTGGACGTAAAAAAGGTTTGTTCTCGTTGGATCCCGCACAATTTGAAAGTCGCTCAAAAAAAGGCTCGTGTCGATTGGTGCAAAGAAATGTTGCAAAAATACGATTGCGGTGCTTCAAAAGACGTTTATAAGTTCGTCACAGGTGACGAATCATGGATCTATGCGTATGAGCCCGAAACAAAACAACAATCGACCGTGTGGGTCTTCAAAGACGAGCAAAATCCATCGAAAGTTGTTCGTGGAAGAAGCACTTCGAAGCAAATGTTCGCCTGTTTCTTCGGCAAAACTGGTCATGTGGCGACTGTTCCGCTTTAGCAACGTAGGACGGTCACTTCTGAGTGGTACACTACAATTTGTTTGCCTGAAGTCATCGGAGAAATTCGAAAAACCAACAAGAGAAGACGCATCGTTGTTCACCATGACAATGCAAGGTCTCACACATCGGCTCAAACCAGAGCGTTTTTGACCGGCCAAAACGTCGAATTAATGGGTCATTCGCCGTACAGCCCTGACTTGGCACCTAATGACTTATTCTTGTTTCCGCACATCAAGAAAAAAATGCGTGGTCAACGATTTTCGTCGCCAGAAGAAGCTGTTGAAGTGTTCAAAAACCATGTTTTAGAGGTGTCTCAATCGGAGTGGAAAAAGTGCTTCGACAACTGGTTTGAGCGCATGCAAAAGTGTATAAATCATGCTGGAGAATACTTTGAAAAACAATAAAACCATTTTTGATTATAAATATTCGCATTTTCAATATTAGGCCAGAAATATATAGAGTAGCCCTCGTAATTTATAAATTCATATCGCATATGAAATATCTACTGCCACAAAAATTTATTTATTATTTCCTATAATCAAATATACAAATAGGCAGATGAAACAAAAGTAATTTAATTAAAACTATTTTTTTAATTAAGGAATATCCGTCTAGAAATATTTGCAGTAATTAATTTTATTGTTTTTCTTAAATAAAACAATTTACTTATACATTCTGTGTGAACTTTTTCTACCAAAGCCTTCTAACACAGAGCTCTTTATCCCCAAAAGAACTGTAACGGTTCGTAAGTGCAGCACTGACAACAAATGATGCTTGTCTTTTTAAAGAACATTTAGTAGATATTTCTTCACGATATTTTATATAATTATTAATCATTATTTCATAAAATAATTATTATAGGACTAAAAGATATTCTTATTAAAATATTTGTGTTCGACCTATCATTCGGAAAATAAATAATTATATTCCAATTCTACCTTGAACATTTCTCTTAGTGTATATATAAGAAGCAGGCATATGCCTATACAACTTTACAATTCAATGGCTTACACAAGACTAAATGATTTTATTGGTTTCTCTACTATGATGGCAGAGCAAACAACGCACATGTGCGCTAGTTTGTCGGGCTCTGGTGTAGGTTCGTTGTAATTTTCTACCAATTTGTCACAGAACTTTTTTGTCGTTTGCCATTTTTATACAAACTTTAAACATTTAATATTATTTATTATATTATGCTAATATCCCATAACATTTTTAAATAAAAATGCAATTTATTTGTTGGTTGTAAAAGCAGGTATCTCTACGTATTTCGCCGCTTGCTTAAGCCAGCTCATCAAGAAACATTTATCCAAATTTTTAGAAAAACCAAAAACATTTCCTTTAAGTAAAAAAACTTCAAAAACAACATGAGAGTTATTTAAGAAGCCAATACAGACATGTTAAGGCTTTAACAAAAATTGCCAACAAACAAACTAAGTTTTTATTTTTACTTATATTCCCTTCTGCGTTAGGTTGGTTATATGCCAACTCTTAATGCAGACGTAAGGCGTATTAAAAATAAAAACAACACAGTTATTTTTTAATTTCTCAAGAGAAAGAAAAAAACAACAGTGATGCCAACAGTTTGCACAAGCAATTGCATATAAATTTTATTTTATTGACTTCTTAAATAACTCTCATGTTGTTTTTGAAGTTTTTATACTTAAAGGAATTGTTTTTGGTTTTTCTAAAAATTTGGATAAATGTTTCTTGATGAGCTGGCTTAAGCAACCGGCGAAATACGTATAAATACCTGCTTTTCCAACCAACGAATAAATTACATTTTTATTTAAAAATGTTTTGGGATATTAACATAATATAA
Organism: Gymnosoma rotundatum; assembly: GCA_916610165.2. Lineage (NCBI taxonomy): Eukaryota > Metazoa > Arthropoda > Insecta > Diptera > Tachinidae > Gymnosoma > Gymnosoma rotundatum. The sequence goes on along the minus strand of OU744337.1, from coordinate 117,554,686 downwards.
TAAATAATATTATAAAAATTCCCAAAACATTTAAATTAAAATTTGGCGACAATATACATATGTTGATACTTTCCGATAAAAATACTCATTACACTAGCAATGGTTGTGTTTCTTTTTTAGTTTTGTTTAGCCAACTTAAGTTTCGTTAAAAGGGAAAGTAGTTGTTAATGAAATGTACCATGACTATGTTTTTAGGAAAAGATCAGCTAATGGAGGACCTTCACAGTGTTTAACAACGCAGGCCTACAAATGATTCAAGGTTTAATCGTTAGTCTTGTAAAACTAATTATTAATTAAAATTTAGTTTAAACGTGGTGACCATTATATTATTTACAGTTTTACAAAATCGATGTAACAACCTACAATTTAAGCCAAAATATCTATAATTTTTCTTGTAGCAGATTATCCCACAAAAAAGAAGAAGAAAAAAAAGTTAAAAGTTTTACGTATAAAAATAATTAAGAAAAGAAATTTAAAAGAAGTTTTACATCGACAGCAGTACAGATTAATTATCTTCTTAGTGAAGTTGAAAATTTTTTAAGACATAATAGAGTACAGAAAATAAATTTATATTTCTTTTCTAATCCTATAAATTGATTTGGTCTACATCTGATGGTATTCTCTAAATAGTAATATCGATGTTGTGGTTAATATCTTCACCACTAATATCATTTTAATCTCATGAAAACATTTTTTTTAGATAAAATAGATAAAATAAAATGGCCACGTCTCGATGGCCATTTCGCTACCGCTTACTTAGCCCTTCAGGAAACTTTTCACAAACATTATAAATAAACTACATAATTTTTTTACTTAAATTGTCTTTCCAAAAAAATTGTTTGCTCGTTAAAAATCGTTTAAAGGCACCATTTTAAGCATTTAAAGTTGATTTCAATAGTCACTATTTTATAGATGTTTTTGGTTTAAGCATGTTAAATCTGAAAAGAAAAATTAAGCGCATATTATTTTCTAGACCTAAAAATGATTCTAATTTGAAGCTTCAAAATAGATTTCCAAATGGAATAAAACTATTTGGAACTTATGTTTGCAAAGAAATTTTCATTTAAGATGATCAGTATTATTTGCAAAAAACCACGAATTTTTTTTTTTTAGAAAATCGTCCCTTTAAAACACCTTCCACTGTTAATTTAACGCCTTTTGGGCTTAGCATTCAGTATTTTTTTTTTTTTGCTTGCAACAAAAATTTTTTTACATAAATTACTTTTAAATATTTTTAGCAACCATTTGGCCCTTCAAACGACGTCATAGTGCATATATTATAATGGATAATACCATGGATTTAATAGTCTGAATATGAAATGAGGAAAGTATACTGAATAAATAAAATACAAAAAGCGAAATTTAAACCAAAAGGATTTTTATAATGTGGACGTGGACACTAATACCACAACGAGTCATAATTAATACCCATATGATTCTTAAAATGTATTTTTAATAGAAATTTATATGTGTAAATATAACTTTTTCCAAGCCTTACAAAAATAATCATAAAAATAATATATAAAGCTGAAAAATAAAACATTGTGAAATTAAAATCATATTTATAGATATTTTTTTAATATTTTTCTAAAGTATTTAAATTGAAGGTGAGTACCAGTACCGTATTAAACTTTTACTTGCAAAATTTCACAATTTTGGTTCAAACAATTTATTATTTTATATTTATTATTCAAGATTAAATCGTGCATGTCCTTCAAATTACAAAACAAATTGGTATCATAAAAAACATGTTAGGTGGCATAAAAAATTTTATAAAATAAAAAGCACAAAAAAAAGGAAATCTTTGTTTTATATGGACACTCAATGTGACATATTTTTGTTTAATAAAATTAATCATTTTTCAAAATGGACATACTGCCACCATATTATTTATTTGTTGGTCCAAGAGAAATGTTTACTAATAAATAAGAAGGGAATAAGGGAGACAATGTCACTTCAATATAGAGTAAACTATTCAGACAGTATTTTTTCATCGTACGACATCTTAAAAATTTTGCACAAAAAGAACAAATTCTAATAAAGAAAAACAGACAATATGGCATTTTTATTTACTAAAGAACTCTAAATTGAATGAAAAAAATAATTTGAACAATAAAAATATAAAATCATTTTCCTGCTTATAAGTGCCAGCCTGGCGCAGCAAAATGCAATCGAGTTTAATCAGCAATTTGGCATCAATTGTGTATTAATGAATATCTCCATGAGTGTGGGAGTAAAATTCTTTAGCCTGTACATAAAAATATTTATACAAACATGTATTTTTGTATACCACATACACAACGCATTAAGCAGAAGTTGAGCACTTTTATGCAACACAATTCAAAAGACTGTTTCATACATAAAATATAAAATTTAATTTAATGCTTATTAAAGGCCAGGAGACACTATTATATTATACACAATCGTACGTTTTAATCACACGAAAATCGGAAAGAATTCCGTACCACTCTAAGAATCGTTTCAAATTGGCATCGTTGGTAACACACTGTTCAAAAAAAAAATGGTTCTATAACTCTGCGTTTCTTTTTCCCCTTATCTTAAAAAATCGACTCCGACTGCATAAAGAAACACATTTTATAAATTATTTCAAAAGATTATAAAATCGTACAAATCTGTCAAAAATTCTGTCACCACATACACTTTTAATCCACACTATCATAATTTTAAAGCACACATGGAGTTTTTAACAGATCATACCACTGAGTATGACAGTGAATCCTTGCCATAAGAGTAATGTACCCTTTTACAACTGATTTTTAAGAAATTTTCTTAGAAAAACTTCTTTTTTAACGAATTTTTTGTATTCAAAAATGAACTAATTATTTACGCATTTATACTGAGACTCAACTAACTGATGAACTGTTTCCTATATTCCAAATTTAAATTACTGATTTTCAAGCTGGTAACTCATTAGGAGAGCACTTTAGTTAAAATGGCAAATATAAATTTTGTTCTGAGTGTGCTATTTTCTAAACACTTAATTAATTAATTAATTGAATTTACGAGGGCTGCTCTATATATTTCTGGCCTTATAGTGAAAATGCGAATATTTATAATCAAAAATGGTTTTATTGTTTTTCAGAGTATTCTCCAGCATGATTTATACACTTTTGCATGCGCTCAAACCAGTTGTCGAAGCACTTTTTCCACTCCGATTGAGACACCTCTAAAACATGGTTTTTGAACACTTCAACAGCTTCTTCTGGCGACGAAAATCGTTGACCACGCATTTTTTTCTTGATGTTTGGAAACAAGAAGAAGTCATTAGGTGCCAAGTCAGGGCTATACGGCGGATAACCCTTTAATTCGACGTTTTGGCCGGTCAAAAACGATCTGGTTTGAGCCGATGTGTGAGAGCTCGCATTGTCATGGTGAACAATGATTCGTCTTCTCTTGTTGGTGTTTCGAATTTCTCCGATGACTTCAGGCAAACAAATTGTAGTGTACCACCCAGAAGTGACCGTCCTACGTTGCTCAAGCGGAATAGTCGCCACATGACCAGTTTTGCGAAGAAACAGGCGACCATTTGCTTCGAAGTGCTTCTTCCACGAACAACTTTCGTTGAATTTTGCTCGTCTTTGAAGACCCACACGGTCAATTGTTGTATCGTTTCGGGCTCATACGCATAGATCCATGATTCGTCACCTGTGGCGATCTTATAAACGTCTTTTGAAGCACCACAATCGTATTTTTGCAACATTTCTTTGCACCAATCGACACGAGCCTTTTTTTGAGCGACTTTCAAATTGTGCGGGATCCAACGAGAACAAAACTTTTTTACGGCCAGGTGTTCATGCAGTATCGAATGTTTGCTGGTGGAAGAAATGTCCAAGGATGTCTCTATCTCTCAGTATGTCGCAAGTCGATCTTGCATTATGAGTTCACGCACGGCATCAATGTTCTCTGGCACAACAGCCGTTTTTGGACGACCTTCACGGGATTCGTCTTTGAGCGAGCTTCGGCCACGATTAAATTCATTATACCAATTTTTCACAGTGCTATAGGATGGTGCTTCATCGCCATACAAAGATTTGAGTTCATCAATGCACTCTTGTGGTGATAATCCACGTCGAAAGTTGTGAAAAATGATGGCACGAAAATGTTCACGAGTTAATTCCATTTTTTTCTATATTAATTTTCTCAAGTCACTGTAAACAACACAAATAATGGTCGTACGTCAAAACGTTTTGAGTACGATTATGCTTAAAAATGACAAACTTTCCAATGGAAATGTCAGATTGCACTTGGCAGCACTCAGTGTTGCCAGGCCAGAAATATATATAGCAGCCCTCGTATTTTCTTACAGCCATACCAAAATAAAAGCGGAAAGCGGAACGTTTTCTTCCGCACAGCTTTAACGCTGAAATGCCATACCGAAACAAAACGCCAACGTATTGTCAGAATGATAAAGACACGGTTATTAAAAAAATAAAGGTGTAAATATAGTTTACGGACGCAGCTTAAAAAAGAAAATAAATTGTCTACGCAATTCTGAGCAAAATATGTGTTACCTTTCCCATATTGTCTCTTTTCGCCATGAAATACGTGATAAATGTCATACTCTACATACAATGTTTGGAGGGCCGTAGTTTCGAAACTGAGGGCCAACCCAAAAATTTTACTCAAAGTTACATTTTACACCCCGTAGACAACTCTTTAATTTTTAACTTACGTCCGCTAACTAGATTTGTTCTAAAGTAAATATAACTTCCTTCATAATTTTAACAATAATAACATTTTTGGTATTTGTATTGTGTAAATTAAAAATTAATAAAATAGAACTTAAGTTATTAAAATTTTTATTTTCTTTTATTTTTTTTTTATTATTAAACGCCTTGTCAAAATCGGGTTTATCAATTGAAAAGCGTTTCCGCCTCGTTAATCCGGTATGCTACATATAAAATGCATTTAAAAGGCATGAGAGCTTTTGACAGCAAAAAAAAGGGCTTTCCGCTCTTGTTTAGGTATGGCTGTAATAAATAATTTTTGTTTATTATCAAGCAACCACAGTAGTATCGTTTTGCACAAAAGCCAATGTTATGTCGCGATTTGGATTTTATAAGTTTGAGAAAAGCAACACAAAATTCAATATTGCACTTAAGTAAATTCTTCTGGCTTTTACAGAAAACGTAATCAAAAATGTCTGTGTCATTCACACACAAGTGCTTTTAAAACAAATGAGAATTATTTGCTTTTTAAAATTATTTAAAAAAAAACTTTTTTTAATTTAAGAACCAGATGTAAGAAAGGCTAAAACTAATAATTTAGAAGCTTTTTTTTTTTCTTAAAAAAGATCTGCATCAGTTTAGCTGTAATTAAAGGCTATAACACACTATCATACTAAGTAGTTCGATCTGTAAAAAATATTTTGTGTGCCCAAAAGATATGACAGTGACTTTTTGACAGCTCAGTAGGATTTTATAATTTTTGAAAAATTTTATAAAATAATGATTTCTATATGATCAAAGTTGCATTTTGAATTGCATCTTTCTTGTGAGACAATATGTTACTTAAACCCACTTTATCTTGTGATTCTTATATGTAGGACAGAATTCTATTAGAGATTCTTGTAAATGAATCGTTCGATAGTGTAACCGTAGCCTTTACTCACATTCTTTTTGCATAGTCATCATTAAACCGTGCTGGCGTATTTTTGGAACTAGGAGACATGACGCGACACAACTATTTACATTTATGCAAGATCGGATGTTACTCAAAGAGACCTTAGGCAAAAAGCCAAAGACCCCGAAAAACAACTAAGATGATATAATTTATATAACAGACTTGGACACGACGTTGAAACCCCAGCTATTGTCCGCCTAAGATCTGTTCTGAATAGATGGTGAGATCTAGCCATGAGTAAAATCAGTTCCAAGCAAGTTCTTACAGTTACACAATACTGACTGATTAAAATGGTCGCTGCCAATTATCAGTCGATAAAAACAAACCAAACTTAAAAAAAACCTGTTGGATGAGATGAGACATGGTGATGAGTAGAAAAGTTTATATTTACGGACCTAAAGAAGTAATGATCCGATTTAAATTAAATTTTTTACGTGCTCGAAATTTAAATTCTACTTAAACAGCCATCTATTCTTAATTCCTGTTTCACCTTATGAACAATAGATTGCCATCATATTTCGTGTGCTGTTAATTGCACATTAGCATTTATTTATTGGCTTAGTAAATTTAAAATATTATTATATACCTAACAGTTTTAGCATTAAATTAACGTTTTCAAATTGTATATTCCTAAGATTATCATACTGGGAGAAAAAGAAAGTTTAACGTAACACAAGATAAAATATAGCGATTTTAATTCCATATTCGTAAACTGTGGCATCACATTTTCTTCTTAAGTTATGTAAAAGTTTACATTTATTATTTTATTTTACATTTGATATTTATTTTGCACAGAACAGCAAAACAAGTTGTTCAGAGAAATTTTAAATAGTTTTTTTTTTTAATACAAAGTGCAACGGGTAGAAAATCTTGAGAACTTTTTTTGGATTAAAAAAAAAAATGATTGTAGACTTGCATAAGGATGGTAAATCTCTAAGAGCAATTGGAAAAATAATTTAAAAAAACCATCCTACAATACACTTGAACAAACAACGACGAAATCAAACTAGATTTTACCATACAGAACATCACAATCATTTCTTTTGCAGCAGATAAAAAAGGGTAACACGATTAGTTCTGTAAAACTTTTAGCAATCTGTTTTAAAGATATCAATATTAATATGACATATGAAACAGTTAGAAATTATACTCGAAGGTTCGGTTTAGAAGTCGAATTGCGGCTAGAAAACCATTTGTAAGTAATGTAAACAGGAACATTTGCTAAGCAACATATAAATATGAGTATCGAAAAGAATTATTTTTTCGGATGAGTGTAAATTTAATATTAAACTCTTCGAAAGACTTGTTAAAATACTAGAAAAATACCAGGCTGTCTAACCAAAATTTTTGTGGTCATTTAAACATAGTGGTAATTCTTTAGTGGTTTGGGGTTTTTTAGTAAAATGGAATTATGGACTCCAAAAAATTTATTAGTATCTAAAAATAAATTTACGACTAAGTGCAGAAAATTTTGGTTGCACAGAAAATTTATCTTCCAACAAGGTAACGACCACAAACACACTACACTAGACACTTGCCTTTGGATTTTGTATAACTGTTTAAAATATTTTCAAACGGCACCACAGAGTCCTGATATCTACCCTATTGAAAATCTCCTTTAAAAAAGATATTTCTTTTATTTATTGCTAAAATATATGGTGTGCGAATACGGATTTCGCGTACTAATTCTCCATTGTATGAAACTAGCAGTAATTTTATTTATAAATCTGCTTCTTCCAATGATGAGTAAGCCAACTTCTATATTGTGTTAAATAGATTTTTAGGATATGCTGGTTGCCAAGTGTTTATATATAAATATATAAACTTTCCAAGATTTTTAATAAAAATCTTAAAATCTATTGTTATTGTTTAGTTCTTATTATTGGATTCTAGGGAAACACATGATTTCTACTCGAAATCCGGTCACAAAGACCAGTCTAAATGGTTAAGAACAATTTAAAATACTTTATTTAATATTTTAAAAGACGTAAAAAATATTTAAAAAAATCCCTAATATTTAATTACAGTTGGTCTTCTCTGCATTTTAAAAAAGATAAAATCTCCTGAATAACAATCAAAAGAAAACTTTTATTTTCATAAACAAAATCTATAAAAGTTTAAACGTATATAAAAGTACATCGTATTGAATAGAAATAAATAAAATTGTTTTCTTCTTCCTATAAAATACACTAAACATTTCATTATTTACAATACAATGAAATCATCTATTTTCAAATGACCATTAGCCTGTTTTGTCATGTAATGTGAGTCTGATTAAAAAGGTATAAAATAAATTTAAACTTAATACACCACCAAGTATTTTTATATATTTTATTTACGTGTCCATATATTTATTATATTTGTCTATTAAAGTGCATTTACTTGTAGGTTTAAAGTTGTACTTTCTTAAAGGTTCAATAAAAAACTTAGCCATATATTGAATAGATTTAACTGCCAGGAAAAGTCTCCAGAAATGGGTTATTATTTTATATGTATGTATGTATTTTATATGTATGTATGTATTAGCATAATGTTGCAGCAAATATTTTTGAGCCTTTTAACATACGTGCTTTTCTATGAAACTCTTTCTCAGTTTACATGTTTAAGTGAGCCGTTTAAAAAATATTGCGTCTTTTTCTAGGGATTTAATGGTTCATTGTTAAGAAAAAAAAAGAACATAAAACTGAGACTATTATTTGCTGCTGATATCACTTATTTTCTTCCTGAAAGATTACAATGCCATAAGATTTTTCTGAATCGAAAAGAAAAGATAAAAAAAGAAGAACTTTAAAGAGAAGAATATGAAGTTAAACAATTCTAATAAAAATTTTGTAAAATTGACTGTATTTTAACAATGAAATTAATTTGATATATAACAACACAGTTTCACACAATAAAATACAAAATGAAAAATAATATAAATTGTCCCTCATAATGACACTCGCAATGTTAAAAGTGTTATGTGGCGTTCTTGGATTTGTAACCAGAAAACTAACCCCAAAATTATAAATTATTGACTCTGCTTTAACAGAAAATCTTATTCTGTAAGAAAAGGGTATTAAGGACTAAACAAAAATGAATGCGGCCACATCCATAACAAAAAGTTAACATGAGGTTGATATGGGTGACGGGGTATGGCGCGTTTTTTAGTAATGATTGACACCAAAATTCATTGTAGAATGTAGTGGCGTTATAAATTTTTTTTAGAGTCAAGTAATGTGAAACAGTTTGAAGCTCGATTTTAATCTCTTTTTCATACCCTTCATCACAAAAATTCGAAAAAGGGTATACATATCTAAGTTTGTCCATGTGTAATTTGATTGAGAGATGTATGTCTGTCCGTTCGTTTTAGTATTGGAATTAAGTTTGCCGAGGCTTGATTTCACAAAACAAATAAATATATAAATCGATCAGATAAAGTGTAGAAGTAGGTGCTACAAAAACACTTAAATCACATGATCTATTTCAAAAATGTCGAAGATGTAATTTTTCGCACTATGTTTGTCTTTGCAACACTGTGTTGTGTGTAAAATATCCAAGTGCAACTCCATGCAATATATTCATATGAGATATTTTAATCAAACACGTGACATTTACAAAAATATAATTAACAAGTAAGAAATATATTTATAACCACATCTACCATACTACAGATTTCGCATTGAATAGTTTAAATAAAAAATCGGCATAAGAAATTCTTCCAACCATAAAGATTCTTTGTTCAAAAATTGTTAGTTTGGATTTTTGTCCCAGCTTAATGAATAAAAAGGTTTCTGAATCAGATCCTAATATATTACATTGGTAGAAAAGTAGTAAATGGTGAAAAGCTCACTAATTTTTCTTACCTTTTTTTTTATTAATTTTAATCATAGACAAAGTTTAAAAAAATATATGAAAAAATTAGAGGCAGGCGAATGGTTTTGCCCGCTGTCTCGAATTACATAAACCAATCTTGCTTATTTTCTATAACAAAATTGTCTAAATTATGTCTGATCAATTGGCGTACTTAAATTTTCGTTAGCTTATCTATTGCCTTGGGAAAAATTATTTTAACACGAACAGCGATGGACATCCCTCATTTGAGTTCGATATGCATAAAAACTCAGAATATCTATAGTTCATGTGGTCGGAACCGAATACTGCAGAAATTAAAAATGGAACGACAAACTTAAATATACCGTTTTCTACCTGTGGCGAAGAGTTTAAAAAATAAATAATATAAAAAAAATGAAAATGGATAAAAGAAATTAAAAAAAAGATTTTTTATAACAATAAAATTAGGGTTGTATTTCTTTAACGAAAAATATAAATTCGTTACACACTTTAACTGTGTGTAATTATTTTCAAGTATCAGTAGAAATGAAATTTTTGTATACAACATATTCTCATGATTTAAATTTAATTAAAAACTAATTTTTATTAACATTAGGACAAGTACTATTAATAGCCAATCTAATATAATCGTTTTTATTCTCACTAGAATGTGTGTTAAAATATGAAAATATTACATTAGGGAAATTAAGAGTTCTGCAGAAACCACCATTACTTTGCTTAATATTCTACAATCAACCAGATGCAAAGAAGCCAAATAAGTTTTTACATGGTCATTAAATTTTTTATTTAATTAAATTTTTTCCCTTTTTTTTCATATTATAATATATTCATTTCTACGTTTAATTTCCTCCTATTATTTTTTAGTTGCTGTTGAAAAAAATCTTAGTTTGAATTTTTTCGTTCACTAGTGATTTAAATTGGGTTCACTTGCTCTTTTTCTATAAATGAAATACATTTATGCATTAGTTTTTAGTCTGCTTTTCGCGTTGAAATAATTTGAAATTGTTAGTAAAGTGTGCATCAAACTGATAGTGTTATATTTTTATTCAAAACTGTTAGCATAAAATGCTTAAATTTAGTTGGTATTATTGACTTAAGACTTTTGGTCAAACCATCTTCATATTTTAAATGTATTTAAGTAGCTGATTTTAGTTATTTGTTAAAATTTAAATCAATTCATTATTGTTAAATTCAGTCGCATCATTGTATAATTATGCGGCACAATTTAACAAATCTATATATATATATGAAAAAAGGTTGCAAGTGTGTTTTGACTATATAATTCACGATCGGTCGAAGTTAAGTCGATTAAATTTTTAAGGATTGTTCGTATGGTCGTGTAGTTCGTTTATCTAAAGTTTGCAGGAAGTCGGTTGACGCATTCGAGAGTTATAACTTTTCATGAGAACATGTTATTTTGTCTATATATACACGCAGATAAAAAACATGGTTGTGCTATGGTCCCAATAACCATATTATGTTCTTTGTAATAATGTATAGTTACGAAGAACAATTTATAGTTATTTTCAACCAAACTTCAGTCACGAGAAACATTCTTTTGTTAACATTCAACCATTACGTGGTTACTGCGCACAATAATTCAGCATGGTTGGTTTTAACTTTAAAAAATTCGAACCACAACCAATGTTTTTTTACTTATTAAAAATAAGATAATATGTTTAACCATAATATATTATTATTAAACAAAATATGATTAAAAGCAAACAAAATAATGTTTGCGTTTAAAAATATTTTGTTCTAGGTTTTGACAGAATGTTTTTCTATCAGTTTAGTAATTTTTATGTTACTTTAAAGTTGAAAATATTTTTTATGTTAGAGAAAATAAAAAATTAAAAATGTATATACAAAATATATAATAAAAAATAATATACAAAATACTAAACAAATAAAAGGTAAGCAAAACATCTCAAAATAGTTGAAATAAATATATTTCTTTATATTTATGTTTTAGGCACAATTGTGAAACCATTTACATATTTATCAATTAAAACTGTCATATTGTACATCTATAATATTATACAACAGCATATATCACCGCCGATACCGGATTAACGTGGTAGAAGATTTCAATAAATGTGGAGTCAGTATGATATCTTCAATATATGATTATATCATTTACTCGCCATCGTTTTGGCTAATAAACTATATTTTGTATAAATTATTCTTATAGTTTATGCGTCAAAGCCTTTTAATTAATACTCACTAATAACAAACAAATAAATGATTTTTATGTGAATATTAATAAAAAAAATAATAAAAAGTCTATTATATCAGAAACCTTTGCATTCAATGATGTGACATGACATTTTCAACCATATTATGATATTTAAATTTAACCATTTAATGTTTTTATTCAAACATAATTATGTTTACAATTTACCATGTTATTTTTAGGCTAGACAACAATATGGTTGCAAGATCAACAAGATTATTATTAAATGTAAGAATACTATGTTTTTCTAACAACTATATAATACAACCATAGTATGTTGCTCTTAGATTATGGTTGCCTCAACCATGTTTTTTCTTTGCGTGTATAAAAAAAAAACAATAACAAGAATGTTAATATTCATACATATATTTTTGTTATTCTTTTTAAGAGATTATGGGTAATTTTAAAAACAGTAATTTTCTGCAATTACAACAATATATTTGTTACTTTAATAGAGAATATTTCAAGGCTAATAATACTGTGACTTATTTTAACATGTTGTTTTTTAAGCCAGATAGAACTTTCAATTGTTACAAATTAACAAAACTTGTTTTTAAAATTATGGTTAAGCATTGCTGGCCATACTTTTGAAACAACGTTTCACCCCGATCAATGTCATCTATAGTATCAAACGAAAAATTAGTGATCACCATACGCTGACGATCTCTATCGACAGTAATGTAAGTACTTTTTTGATTTTTTAAGAAATAAGGTGCAATGACGCCACCCTATCGATGGTTGGATCGATTTCTATCTACACCAACAATAAAATTTCCAAAAAATAATTCATGTACACGAATGAACCTGTTACAGTTTTTTTATATGTATAGATGATTGGCCTGAGTGTAATAATGATTTTATGTATCAGAAAGTCAACATGCTATGAGACACGCTTTGACATTTAACTATTTCATTACTGCCATCCCTAAATTAGCGCGTAAAGCGCAAAATATCTGTCAAATAGCAAATGTATGAAGCATCCCTAAATAGCACGGCGTCAAAGCTTAGCAATTGGAAAATCCAATTTTGACAGTGCGTTAGGAAGTGAAGTTGGATGTTTTGTTGTGGTTGAAAAGTAATGACAATTAAGTTATTTTCAAGTCAATCTTGCGGTTTTAGTTTTATACAGCGGGTTTTTATAAAATTAAATTAGTTAATATTACTGTTAAAGACAAAAAGTTGACGCTCTTGTTTAGGGATGACATTACAGCGCAAGAGCTATGAATCACATTGCTTTGCGTCTTTCACGCTAATTTAGTGATGTCAGTTAGTTTTGAAGGGCTTTAAAAACTACCATTTACCATTCGAAAGTGCTATATTCGAATCTTATATACTCTTCACCATATATGAAAAATCTAGTTCAGTGAAGTAACTCCAATCAAACAAGCAAATATTGGTGTGACAGAGAATTACCAAAAAAATGAGTACCACATTTTTATATAACTTTACATACAAATGTCATCGGTTCTTAATGGGTGAAGCACTTGAAAAAAATTTGCATTTCCTAGAAAATCTCTTTAAAAGCTTTAATTTTTTTGTGAAAAAATCAGAGGCCCATATTTTTTTACTTGCTGATTTTTCTTTTTTATTTTTTAATTCTCTATCGCCCCATTTATTTACACTTTGATTTAAGTTTCTTCACTAAACAAGATTTGTTCCAACTGATTTGTAAGAATAAGAGAATCGCATGCTGTTTTGCCCGCTGCAAAATATTCGAATTTATGGCGGATCCAATGGCGTATCTGAATGTTCTCTAGCTGATTTAGTACCTTGGCAAAGTTGATTTCAATCCGAACACGGGCTTATAGGCGGACAACGCGCAAGCTACTGCGCTATGCGTAAGAACTGAGAATATAAGTACATACATACATATTTATATAATTTATGGGGTCCGAAATGGATATTGAAAAAATTACACACGGAATGGCAAATTTAGATATACATTTTTTTACCTGATATTAAGGGTATCAAAAAGGTTGATTAGCATCTTTTCAATGTTATTCAACGCAGCACATTCATTGTAAAAAATATAAAAACAAATTATTATATTTTTACTCTAACCTTTTCTGGACATTAATTTCCAAGCAGTTTTAAAAATTTTTGATTTAGCCGTGTTACAGGAACCCTGTTTATTTTATCTGCGCGCCTTTTGGGATATTTTATTCTTTTGCAGATATTTTCTAAACAGTACCAGTTGATAGTTTAGACGCATAAGAATTACATAAAATAATGACTTTTCCTGGTTCTTCCTCCGATTTGTTTTTTAACAAAATCAACATTTCTTATGCCAAAGCTTTTTATTTTGATTGCTTAAAATTATACTTTAAATAATAATACCGAAAGACGCAGAACGGTACGAAACGAACAAGTCAGGCCGTTATAGAATACAAAATTGAGGAAGATGCATAAGTAAGGATATGTATTTACAAGCTTGGAAAATTCAATTTTAATATTATCACCGCTTGCTCCGCTGTTTCATGTGATGTTGACTTAACATAAAAAAGTATTTTTAGCGCTTAGACAAATTGTTGATTGAATGGCAATTAACAGAATTGTCGCATTTAGAGTTATCTGTAAGAGATTAGGGAAAGCAACAATCGGGGTCACTTTAAGAATGTAAGAGGCTTTCTCTTACCTCAATTGGCTGTTATTTATCCTGACTACAATGACTTTTCAACCACTTGGACAACAACGTTCGGCGCGTCACACAATGCAATTTGAAAATAAGAGGATATGTACTGCGACTCACTACTCTTTTTTTAACAATTATCGGCTTGTTAAATTGACTTAACAACAAAACTGTCGGTTATTTTTCAAAATTATCCCGATTTAAATAATTTCCGATATTGATTATAGAGGGTCAAAGCTTGTCTCCATTTCGGTACCGCTTAATTAGCTCTTCAGGAAACTTCTGACAAACATTTTAAATAAATTTTAAAATTTCGTCCAAATAAAAAAGTAAAGACAAAAATCAAAGTTTAAACAAAAACAACAATTGTCAACAATAGTTCTATTTTTCTTTCTCCACTATATACGGCTGACTTTTTTTCGGCTCTTTAGTAAATATAGGCAAACTTAAAATCTATTTCACAAATAAATTTCTTGTTAGAATATTGCACATAAACATGTGTTTAGACAGTATTTAAGTAAAGGTAATCGCAACTCTAAGACAAAAACTATTATTATTCTTTTCTTATTGTCATACTCCATATATGCATATTGGAAAATAAGTACTCATGTGTGCAAATTCACATTTAAGATATGAAAACATGCATGTTCCAAGCTTGATTTCACAAGCTTTTAGTCTCCTCTTTTGTGTCTTTTGTTTATTTGTTGACAGAGATGCCACCTTATTTCAAACATGTCTATTATCGTTAAGCTCAAGTTAGTGAATCACTTAATCGTTATTGCAAACAACAGAAAATGTTGACAAATATAATTATTGTCGTATTGCTGACGGTTATTAAATTACACTACTGATTACAAAAGAAAGCTATTTTGTTGAATTAAGTTTTAGCTTCCTTAAAATTTCAGTTAGAAATTTAAAAGCTTTTTGTTCTAATTTATTTACTGACAGTTCTCAAAGCTGCGTAAAAGTTATTTACAATTTCATGTTACGAAATAAAGAATTAATATTACACTATTAAAAAATGCAGGTGTAAAATTTTTTATATTTTCTTTAGTGTTTAACTAAGCTTTTCAAAAATTTCATTTACCTTAATACTTTCGCGCGTACATTTAGAATATTTTAGTGTGTTTAGATTTTGACCAACATTAAACGCCATTTTAGAGTTGACTGAAGATGCGAGTACTACTGGTGCTGATTTCTACAACGTTTTGTTGTTTTATGCTTGTTGTTATTCCAATGGGAGCAGAAATTAAATTGGTTTACTTTACCATGGAATTGCGCTTTTAAATATTTTAAAATTTATTTATTTCACATTTTTTGTACAGGCGTCACTTTAACAACAAAGTTAAATGGATTTTTTTAATTTATTTAGTGTGTTCTTACTAAAAACTTTTTAGTCTGATGTTGGATAGGATTTTTTATTTATGCTGTAAAGTTCCTTTTTAAAAAATATTATATAGTTATGGAAATATTTTGGATGCTTTGATGTCCATTCAATAAGATTCAATTTTGTTGCAAATTTAGAGTTAAAAAAATAACTTTTCTGCTACAAAAGTGGCAACTGTTCACACTTATTCCGTACTTCAACAGAAAAGGACATTCAAGAACCTTTCAACTGTCTGCAGTTTGTCTGTGTTGTAACAAAGCTAATGTTTTTGTGTGTGTGTTCATTGTAGAACGCATTATTGCATTTAATGTAAAGTTTTTACTTTTGGGATAGGGTTCTATTTTTTATTTTTGTTGTATTTATTTAACTTATAATAGTACCCAGTGCGATATTATAAGGGAAGCAGTAGTTGCTTAATGTTCTGTATTGCGTAGCGGTCCAACATTTGTGTATGAAATTAAAAATCATGTTTCCACTTTATGTAAATTGTTATAACTTGTGTTTCTTTTTTTTGTAAATATAAATTTATGTTTATTTTAATGTTTTTTAGGGTTTAAGTTTTCAGCTAATGAACGAATAAAATTTTATATTTTAGCATTTTTATTTTACAAACAAGTGCGTTCTTTTGTAAATTTACTTTAGGTATATAGATCTACGACATTAAAATTTAACTTACCAATTTAAGCTACAAATTGTTCATATTTAAATTAAAATTTTTAATTATTATATTTTTTATTTTTTTGTAAACAAGAAATCTTCTAACGGATTTTTTTTGTCTTGAAATAAGTTAATATTTAAGCTTATAGTTAATATAAGTTTTGTGTAAAGCTACCACTAAAAACCAAATTCACACTTTGCATTTCACTCAATTACTTGCTTTTAAATACAAATAAAATCGTACAGTACCGTTTCGCTACTACAAATAGCAAATTAACCCTCGAACCTTTGCGAACAGGTATTAAAAAACGTTTCAACTTTATGCCCATCTTTTCTAACTGCGTACGTTTAATTTAATTACAGTCGGTGTTGCCAAATTGTTTTCGTCCTTTCTTGACAAATGGCTTGTCGAGTGTCGCCAATATATAATAGTTATATAAACATTTTGATTTAATTTACTTCTTTTATCATAAAACATAAAAATGACATTAAAGAACACATATTAATTATTGAATGAATTGTGTTCAATGTTATAATTGTCTTTTGTATCCTTACTGCGGTAAATTTTATTTGTATTAAATATACGAAGGAATGAATATGTTACAACATATTCATGTATGATATTACTACCAGTAATTCATTACAGAAAAAGTTCTTTCGACACAAGCATATCTTGTGGGAACGGTCATAGACAACTCCTTAAAGTACCAGCAGCATCCTGGTAATCGTAAATTGTAGGCTAGAACTCGTACAGGCTTTTTGGTATGTTATTATCGAAATAGTTAGTCCAGTTTATGGAAGGAATATTTCCCCGAGAGCGTAATAAGGGTCTTCAAATCTATTAAAAACATAAAAGAATATTTAATTTACAGCATTTTTAAATTAAGAATTGACAATTTACATGTTGTTTATAGGCCGATCAAGCATTTACTTTAGCAACATTTTTTTAAATATGGCATACGACTTTTTTTTAAATCAACGCATCTATTACATTTAAAACAGTCTTGTTTAATTCAGTTTGAATTTCGAAGCCAAAATCAATGTTGTCCATATTTAAAACCGAATTTTGTTAATGTTTTTTCGCTTTAAAATTAATTATAATTCAACTCCATTTTCTTTTTTATTACTTTTTTGTTGTCGATGTCATTTCTAATTTAATATTAACAACTATGATTTTCATATCTCACATTTAAATATTAAAATATATTTGTATATATAAGGTAGATAAGAAGGTACATACAAATATAGGAGTCAAGGCGAATATGCACATTTTTAGGCAATCTTAAACGTAAAAGGTTTTTTTAAATCTATTTTGAAATGCAATGTTATTGTATCAAAAATCATAAAAAATAACCAAAAAAGTTACCTAGCATTTCAAAAACCGCCAGGTACTCGTATTTCGCCTCTATCCATTTCAAAATTTTTATCGCCAAAAGGTCTTTTTTTGCACGTTTGGTGAGAAATCGCCATTAATAACAACACTGATTACGGTTTATGCTCAAGAACAAAAATAATGCAAAAATAAATGTCACAATGCTTCTAATTGCTTCTGTTTTGCTTTTGTTCTACTTACTACAAAGAACAAAGTAGAGCGAAAGCAAACGACACGATTGGTTTATTTTCGTACCCTGGTGTATATTCATCAATAAAGTAAAGGATAGAGATTTTAATAGCAATTTCGGCAAAATATTCAAAAACTAAGTAATAAGTCTGAAAAATGTTTATATGTGTGATGTAAAAAATGCAACAATGGTAGTTTCTTAGATTTTTCTCAAGAAATTTATGTGTCTCAAGAAACTTATATGTCAATGGATTTGATGAACATATATTCAGTTTGACACTTGAACCATTTCCTCAAATGGAAAGTGTAGATATGATAGCGGCGATGGTAAATAGCCACGTATGTATAATATGTACAAGTGTATTTATATGTTTTCAAACACTCAAAATCTAAAGTCAAAGTTCAGTGGCTTTAAAGACAATTAAGATAAATAAAATATCCATCATGTTAAATTAATAATGTTAATTTTTGATAAAAAATTTTTCAAACCATAATTGTATTTATCATTAAATATTTTTTTAATTTATTAGCAAAATTAACCCTCCAATGAAATAAATAAGGACTTAGGTCTTGAGATCTTGGGGAATATGCATAATACTTAGCATTTGCTCACAATACAGAAATTTCTTTAAGCTTTTACTGATTCAGTTAATTAAATAATTAGAAAATTTTGCATTCATTTTTCAATTAAATATGTCATTAAGATAATTAACAATTTAATTAAATTTTAGTCAGAAGACAAATAAAACCAGTAATAGGTGCACAACTTTTTTTGTCTGTAAAAAACAATTTTTTCATTTTCAACATTAAATATATTGGATCAATTACAGTTGGAATGAAAAGACTACCTCTTCAAAAAAAAAAAAACAGGATATCTTTCTTTTCAGAGATTTAAAAAATAGAAAATCTTTAGTTAAATGTTATTTTACCCAATTAGTGAATATGCATGTATTCATCTAATTTAAAATTAAAAGATGTTAAAAGAATTATTTTCTAACAAAATATTTCTATATTAAAAAAAATATTTAAAATAAAATTTGAAAAACCACTAAGAAAAAGCCTCAACAATATAAGAAAACACAAAAATACAAAAATATAAAAAGATTTATTATCTTAGTTATGGTTTGCCACAAATGAATCAACATTTTATAAATGTCATTTATCAAGAAGAAAAATACGAAATTATTTAATTTTTGAAGTCACACAAAAATACTTTTAGAAGAAATATTACAAAACCTTCATCAAGTTTAAAATAATTTGAGGTTAAAGATGTTTAAATGAAAAATTAATGTCAGAAGATGTTGGAAATTTTTGCTAGAAAATATGTGCCGTAGTTAAAATTAAAGTAAAGGGTGATTTTTTAAGTGGTTGTTGTTTAAGGTAAGCAAATGTATCGCCCTGGAAATGATTTTTTTTTTACCAGAAACACATTTTTTCTATTTGTGTAATGGAAAGGTTGTCCATTGAAACATTAAACCAGTCTTGATAGATTCAAACTCTATCGCAGGAGTTTTAATTTGCTGCCTCTTATAAGATATTTTTTATTTGGCCAGACAGAATGAATACAAGGAATTGGTTTTTAAAGGTTTCTGTACCCAGAGACTAGAAACGTAACCGTATTTTTTCGCTACAATGTCTGTACGTCTGTCACAGTCCGCTATTCCTAGAACCGTAGAAGATAGTTTTTCAATTTTCACAGAAGGTTAGTAATACAGCTGCTTAAAGGGTGTTCCGATAATAACTTGGTATTTACAAAAGTTTTATTATTTTGATGTGTAAGAATATCGCAGTATATGTAAACGTATGTCTGCTATCCAGCAACAAGTCAAGCGTACAGGCCAAAATTTAACCAAACATAGTTTATTATTTTAAACCTTAATAACGAAAAACTTTCATTAAGAAAATATAAAATTAAAGGGTGCCCTCACACAGGAAGTAAAAAATTTAAACTTTGTACTTTTATACCTTTACATTAACTGTGGTATGTGTAAGTTCGACTCGACACTTGAACGATTTTGTTTACACCTTAAGTGCTAACTCAGCTCAGCTCTCAGTAGCTCATTTATAATTATTATAAAGTGGTTATAAATAACACCGCATTATGTTGGAACAGACTTTATTTTTTACCCGACTTAAAAAAAACAAGAAGGTTATTAATTCGTCTAAGTGTTGTGTTTTTATATTTGTGCCTTCATTACTTAGTCATTTCTGGAACGATTTTGAAAATTTGATGCTTACAGATTGATTCCATTTTAAAAACAGCTCATAGTCTTAAAAATTAAGCTGTGTCCCATACAACATACGTATTTTAACGTGTATTTTTAACCGTAAAGGGCACCACTTTAAAATTAAAAAAAAAAAAAAAATAGCGCATCATTCATATTATTGATTCATTTAATTTGATATATTTGGCCATACTTTTGAACAGTTGAAGACAGACACTTGAAATTAACAACGCACCTTTATTGCCAAGTCCGCTATAATAACAAGTGTAAAATTTGTATTTGGAAATTAAAGGGTGTACCTTTAGTTGATGTAATCTGATTTTGCCAAACTTTTGAACCATATGGACTTGTGTTGCTAAGATCGCTAAAACAGCAATTTTATAATTTGAATACATAAATTATAGGGTGTTCCGAAAATTAATATAATTTGACATACATGGCCATATCTTTTGAGCCGTTATATAGAAGCACTTGAAAGCTAGACAGAATGTCCCCTTCTTTGTTTGTTATTAGAAGAAGTATAAACATTTTAAATTATAAATTAAAGGGTGTTACAAAGGTTGATGTAATTTGATGAATATTGCCAAACTGCTGAACAGTTCTAGACAGACGGTTGAAATTAACTAGGAGCTGTAGTCTTTAGTCTGCTATAACAAGTATAAAGTTTGGAGATGGAATATAAGGGTGTCCAAATAGTTAACGTAATTTAATGTATGACCGTACTTTTAAATCTTTATAAACAAACAGAAGAAATCTGTTTCGAAGTCGGTTTTTTCCGAAGAATTATTATTTAAATAAAATGACCAATTCCATTTATATCTACGGTATGCAACTGACGGTATTTTAAAATAATCTTAAAATTGATATAATAAATTCGCTTTGAGTCTGATTGTTGTTTAGATAGTGTTAAGCATTTTTTGGTTTCAGAAATATCAAGTATTGCAAAATTAGTTTTATAAAAAATAAAAATAAATATATATATTAAGCATACGTACATTGAATTTAAGAAAAACAAACAATGTAGGACTATAGAAAACCATAAAACATAGTGCATAGTAGAGAAATATTAGACTTCTATTCTTGCATTTTTATAGTCATAAATACGCCATGAAAAGCACTCAAACAATCAAATCCCTTGACTCTTTTTTGTATATATATATATTTTTTTTTTAATTTCATAAGGCTTAACGACAGACAATGCCCTCATTTTTCGCATGTAGATAATAAATATGAGATCTAAAGGCTCCATGTAAATATGTTTGTGTACACTATACCATACATGTTTGAAATTGAATGAAAACTATAATACTCGTTTGAATATGAATATTTTTAAGTTGTAAGTTTTTGTATAATTTCAACACATACAACATTGTTATAATTTGGGCAAAATGCCATCAAGTGGTATGAGAAAATTTATTTTAATGCCAAAATATGTTTTTTACAAAAATTACAATGAAGTGCAAATTTTTTTCAAAACTTTACAATTATTTGAATTTTCTTTAAAGTTTTTCTGTCATATACAGTGACACTAGTAATTAAAACCAATGTAACCGCTGCACATAGGGGTATTTTGCCAATCTAGCCGGACATTACATTTTTTTAGTTTATATTGGATTTACAAATTTACTGAGTGCACCTAGATTAATGAAACTTGGCAGAAAAATCTGTTATGGTCATAGGTTATCTGGCAGAATAATCGGACTAAGGAGAAAAAAGGTCCCCTTAGAAGAACTAATCTTACCTTTGAAAATTGCAAGTTTTTTTAATTTTCAAGTCAGTTGGTTTAGCAATTACAAGGGATATTTAAGGAATATTTAAAAACTTAAAGTTGGATTCAAGAGATTATAAAATGTAATTTTTGCCCTGCTCTTTTGTGTGGGCGGTAAAATATAATATTATTTGAAAAAGTAATGTAATTATTAAATGAATTAATTACATTCGCCTTAAAACCATAGAAATTAATTTATATAGGCCCATCCCCAAAAACGTGCCTGCGAAAATTTTTTTTCAATTTTTTTTTGAAAATTTCCTTAAAATATTTATTATTAATCTATTCCCGGCTACCCAAGAATATTATTAAAAATATATTTTTGTTATTTGTTACTTTATAGTACTTTATTTCCTGAAAAATGATTAATTTATTCATAATATAATTTATTTATCTTTGTAACGATTAATTTTCTTTGAAATTGTTACAATTAATTTATTTAAAAGAACTCATTTGCACTAAGATGATAATTAGTGGCATGGTCCTTCTTCGTCTGATTCTTCAAAGAACTCTTTCGAATCTAAGTACTATTCAGCGTTAAGTATAGTTGGAAGCATAAAAGAAACGTAATTACTTTTGTTTTTAGTGGGTCTGATACTAGTAAATAGTGGGTTAGACGGAAAAACGGGCAACGTTTTTTTTCTACAGTATAAAAGTAGAGATCGTAAATTTTATAGTGAAGATCACTCTCAAGAACCTTTTCAATTTTTTGATAACAAATTTAACAAAAAAAAATCCTTTTTTAATTTTGAACGAAATTTTTAATCTTAAAAATTTAAAACAAAATTTTTCTAAAAATAAATATAAGCAGCAGCAAATATAGTCTTTCATAAAAAAAAAATCTTTAATCATTTAGCCACAAGAAAATATATTGCACACCTCTAAAAATCGTATAAAGTCAATAAAAACAGAAAAAGGTGAAAATTAAAAAAAATCGCAA
This sequence comes from Gymnosoma rotundatum, assembly GCA_916610165.2. NCBI lineage: Eukaryota > Metazoa > Arthropoda > Insecta > Diptera > Tachinidae > Gymnosoma > Gymnosoma rotundatum. The sequence goes on along the minus strand of OU744337.1, from coordinate 117,531,809 downwards.
AAAAACAATCCTTTTTTATTTCGAACGAAATTTTTTATCATAAAAATGCAAAACAAAATTTTTCTAAAGTTAATACAAGTAGCTGCTAATATAGCCTTTCATAGAAAAAACAATCAATACAAACTCTTCATTCGTTTAGCCATAAAAAAAATATATCGCAATCCTCTCAAAATCGTATAAAGTCATTAAAAACGTATGCGATTTATCTACACACAGAAAAAAGATAGGTATAAATTCGATTGGTATGTTCAAAATTTAATTACTAATATAATAATTTGATTTTTATTATTGATAATTTATTATCTTGATTTATTATTTATATTAGGAGCTAACAAATGATATTTCCCCCTAAATGTTGGTTGTAACACCTCTTGAAAAAGTTAACCTGACCGATTTGTATGTTTACTAAAACCTATTCTATTAAATAGAAGATGCAACTAAACTTATTCAGCATATTATTTCTGAAAACCAAATTTTGGTTGTTAGAATCATAAAAATCGATTGTGTCTTCCAAAATCGAAAATATTTGACAAATAAAAATGAATTTGTACAAATTATACAAAAAATAATCAATATTCTAGTCTAAAAATACAAGATATATTGTTAGTGGAAAAAAGTTCTCCAATATAGTTGAAAGGTAAGTCCACCAACAAAGACATTTGTAAATTAAAAAAAAACTCTTAAATGTTTAATACACTTCGCTACAGCATGACGTGCGGTATGGGATGGAATTTTAAAGAAACTAAGTGGAAAAGAAGAATGATGATGTAAAGAAAGGAGTAGGCTGAAATCGATGGCTCGAGACATGAAATGTAATGTGTAATCTTATTCTTATAATTTACTTTTAAAATAAAAATAAATATTAAAATATTTAATTGTTTTATTAAATCACAATAATACTTTATTGTCACCCAAGAATAATTTTTTAAATAGTTGTGAATGCCATATTAATTTAATTATTACAACCGAATTCAAGATAATAGACACAACCAACAAAATTCGATTGGCAACAAATTCGGTTCTCATAACGAATTTCTTTTCTCTGCGTAACTTTCCTGGCTTCAGCAGTGTCCTAAAACGGCAAATCTCAAGCAAAAGCTCAAAAAGTTATCTGTCCAGCTGCATACTTATGTTATTACATTTCTCAAAATTAATGTTTGATCTAATGTCCTGCAAGATTGGATCCTGGACCATTAAAAATGGACTAAAAATTACATAAAACAAACCGAGAACAGAAATATAAAAAATGTTTACATTCGTCTTCTGATATCTTCTATATATACAAAGCACATAATGTGTTTGTTTATAAGTTTGTCTGTCGGATATCTACACAGAGAACAGAAATTCGTTCCGAGAACCGAATTCGATGCCAATCGAATTTTGTCGGTTGTGTGTATTGTATTGAATTCGGTGGTAATAACTGAATGAATGTGGTGCTCACAACTATTTAAAAAATGATTCTTGGGTCACTATAAAGTAATATTGTGAATGAGATAAAAAAATAAAATATGTAAATATTGACTTTTATTTTAAAAATAAATTACAGAAATAATATTACACTTTATATATTTCATGTTTAGACCCTTCCTTTACATCATGATCCTTCTTTATGACATATGTGTGTAGTTTCTTCAAATTTTCATCCCATACCGCCAGTTTTGCTGCTGTGAAGTGTATTTAACAGTTCAGAATTTTTTTTAATTTTCTTTGTGAGATTGATTTTGGACTTACCTTTCTACAATACTGGAGAACTTTTCACCATTAACAATATATGTATCTTTGTATTTTAAACTAAAATATTTATTATTTTTTTGTATAATATGTACAAATTCATTTTTATTATGTCAAACATTTTTCGATTTTAAAAGACACAACTGAGTTTTATGATTCTAATTACAAAAAGTCGGTATTCAGTAGTGATGAGCTGAATAAGTTCAGTTGTATCTTCCATTTAATACAATAGATTTTAGTAAATACACAAATGGTAACGATAACTTTCTTAAGAGCTTTTACAACTAACATTTGGACACAAATATCATTTGTTAGCTTTTAGCGTTAAAAATAAGTCAAAATTATAATTTATTTATATTAAAAATCAAATAATTATATTAGTAATTAAATTTTAATTATATCAACTGAATTTTTACCAATCTTTTTTCTGTGTATACAAATTGATCTTCTTCGAATTTTTACAATTTGTTGTCAGATATGCGGTTAATAAATAAGGCCCTTGAAGAACTGCAAGTTACTCATACAAATGTTTTTTTATAATCTATAATATTATGAACTAAGTTGAAAAAGTAGACGTGGTACGTTTCAAACAAAATAAACAATTTTTATCATATACCTGGACAGAGTGTTAAGGCTCCTATTTAAGTGTGATTACTCACTTATTAAAAATCCCGCTGGATTGGAAGAGTGGATATAGTACGTTTATTTCTATTGGGCCATACTATAAAATATATAATTAAATTTTTATTAAATTCTTAGCTTAACTGTTATGATGTTATAATAAATAAATAAAATTAATTTCGCTTAAGTCCAATTATGTTTTACTTACGAAAAAAAATTTTAAAATAGGGAAATTTCGACACCAGCAGAATGTAATGCATCATTTTATACCAAATATTATCACATTTTTTTAATTTAATAAAAATAAAATATTTAACAAAAAAGTTTCTAAATTCTTTTAATCCAAACTGTACATCAATTTGTTCGGTAAGAAACTTGAGTGTAATATCGATATATTTAAAATATTTTAACTAACATACATACATACACAAAAATATATTTAACAACGTACATAGAAAGCTATTACCATACTAACGTTGTACAAATTAGTGTAATAAAACGTTTCATAAAACTTATGCGAAACAGTTATGGTTTTTAGGTTAAAGTATTATTCTTTTTCACTCATTTATTCAGTTCTTCATTCATCTAGCTCTAATAGTAACTGAGGGATGGATATATGTTTGTATATTAAAGTTGATGACCAGCAGCACTATCAGTTTAGAAACAGTTGAAGTCAAACCATAGAAAAAAAACGCACACATACACACAGCCATAAAAACAAACCTTATTTCAAGCCAACACAATTGCAGAAACACCGAGAAGAAAAGTAAAACTAAATTGTCGTCTATAGTGCCATAAGTTTTTAAGCTCTACTAAATAGTTTTTGTTTGGAAGCAAAAAAACATAAAAAATATTATTAGAAATAAATATAAAGTTTGTGGTTTTGGTTAAGAGATAAATTAGTTAAGCTAAATTAAATAAGTTAAATCATATTAATTTTATTCAGATAATATGATAAGAATATTTGCAGTAAATATATCTGACAATCTTGTACGCTACACTAAATCTTAGTCTTCCCGTATCTGCTGTAGATGTTCTCAAATGCATACATCAGTCATTACTATTTTATAATCAAATTTCAATTTCGTTCCGTTTAACGACAATCAGGCCATTAGCTAATGTTATTAGCGTTTTTATTTTCAAAACAAAATCGTTGTATCCGGTTAACCTCAAATACTCTGACCACTTATAAAAGCGTTTAATGGCTACAAAGCCTTTTTCCGACTTCCATTAACACATACAGAAAAACGAACATCCAAACAAGCAAGAACACACAAACACACACTGCAATTTGTAAAGTGCAAAAAAAGACATAGAAACCCTCGTTTAAATTTACAACAACAATAACAAGTACACGGTTAAATGATCAAGCTAAAGCAAGAGAGGAAAAAATAAAGAAAGAAAACCAAAAACTGGAGGACGTGAAATGAACGGAAGTTTGGTCAATATTCATTGTAATTTATGGCACTGGACGCGGCGTCATCAAGCGCCATAAATACAAAACTCTACACACAAAAACAAACACTTATAACTACATGAACGCTTACGGTAATCAAGTTTAGCAACATAAAACATAACAACTACCACGACAATAATAATAACAGACAAAATTGACACTTATATTATATTATCCTGACTAGAAATGGCATTCGTCTTTTTTACCATTACACTACGACTATTTCAAGAGTTAGATGTTGAGAAAAAGTTTTATATTTTTAACAATGAAATTTCACAAGACTTGTTTAACCACAACCAATTAATGTGTTTAGCAAAACGGAGTTTTCTGTTCTTATCCTTATAGTCATTATAAGGATAAGAACACAAACCAAAATAGCGACTTCAAAAAGTTTAGTTGTTTGTCGATATTAATTAAAAAATATTTTGCTATAGCAAAAGTTGTAAAGAAAATTAACAACTAATACCAAAAGTATCTTTGTGAAATAAAAAATTTTAATTTTTTCTAAAAAACAAAAAGATTGTAGTCTTAGATTTTATCATTAATATATTTAGTTTTACAGTTGTCAAGTAATTAAGAAACCAATTTAATTAAAATTTCACCTGACTTTTCCATTAATTTTTCAAGGGCGTAATATAAAACGTTAGTACATTAAATAATTTTAAACATAAAAAACACATCTAAAAACAAAACGTCAGGTAAATTTGTAATTAAAGTCAAGGCGAATTAATTATATCAGGTGGCATCGTTGCGGCAGCTGACTACTTTTTTGCTTAATATTCTTATGTGTAAAGCAGCTGTCAAAAGTGTATTATTTAATATTAGAAAAATTCTTTTTTTTTATGTTCTTTTAAAGAGAATTGTAAAAAAATGTTTTAAATCAATTTAAAGAACAAAACTTATTGAAAACTTTATTAAAAAGGGTAAGAAAAAAGTGAAATAATTAATTACGTTTTAAAGTATCCCATACATTTAAGTGCCTATTTTTTTTTTTTTTTTGTTATTGTATTGTAGCGGCGCTGCCACCTGGTATTAATTCGCCTTGGTTAAATTTTTTTGATTGACGACTCTAGGCCTAAATAGCTTACTGATAAAATTTAAAACTACAATTGGAATTATTGTCCAACTATAATCATCATATAAACGAACAAAATGTTCGATCTTTCAAGTTCCTCAGGGATAATTTATTAAAAATCTGGCAACCACATACATATAAAAGTAAAAATTAAAAAAATTTTAAAAATTTTTAGCTTTTTACAAACATAATTTGGAAAAAGCGACAATATAAGGTTTGAAAAGCAATTAAACTTACACATAATCTTTTTGTTATTTAAAATTAATTTAGTGTATAGTGGACAAGAAACAAATCTTTCGATCGATCGACCTTTCTTTTACCAAAGGAAGAATTTTTAAGCTAATTTGCCTTGAATATCAATAACAGAAAATAGACTTTCATCACTTTTTCCGTTGCAGTGTAACTCACTAATAGTTTTTGCCTGGAATCGGACACACAACTCTTAGACCAGTGATTCTCAACCTTATTTTTTTATTACGACATATTTTTAACGATTTAAAAATTTGGCGGCACTAAAAAATAAGTCTTAAAAAATTTACTTATCACTTACATTGAAAATAATTTGGGACTATAAAATAATTTGCAAATAAAATAATGTGTGAAAAAAGGATTAACTACAACTAAATAATAAAACTACTTATAATGTAAAACTTGAGCTGGATGTTTTTTGAAAATTTCATTTATATTCGGTCGTAAAATTGACAATGCCATTTTAAGCTCTAAACACTTAGACGACAGCAGACTTCACAACTTCACGGCTTCAAATATATTAGAAAATGTCAGCGATACTCATATATTCACCATCTAAACTTATTTTATTTATTAAGTTAACTTTTTACTTAATTAATTTTCATTAAGAAATGTGTGCAAAACATAAAATATTGTTCTATCAATGGCTAAAATATTTGTTTACTTTTGTTTAGTTTTGCGAACCAACAACAAAAAATGCCATAACCATATCGCTCCTTTATTGCAACATAGTCATATCTCAACAAATCAAAAATTTGTAGTTACTTAAGCTTTTTTGGACCTTCTGTACATGTTGAAAAAAAATCAGTTTTATATTCTAAGCTGAACCGAAGTTATAGCGATTGCAATTGCGGTAATTAGATCATAGGACTTATGTCTTGTAAACTTAAATCGCATTTTGCCAAGTTAAAGTTTTTTTGAAATATGACTATGTTGCAATAAAGAGGCGATATGGTAAAACTGTATTATTTAAACGGACTTTAAGTACGCAAGATTGGTGTGCATTGAAAAACTGAATTTTGTACTTAAATAGAACTTAAATATAAATGACATTTAACTATGAAGTCAAAAACTGGCCCTAAAATTTTTTTCCTGGAAACGGACACACAACTTTTAGACCAGTGATCCTCAACCTTCTTTTTTGTTACGACACACTTTTAACGATTTCATAATTTGGCTGCACTAAAAGATAAGTTTTAAGATTATTTACTTACCAGTTATAACACACTAAAAATAGTTTAGGACTATAAAATAATTTGCAAATAAAATAATGTGTGAAAAAAGATTAACTTCTAGTAAATAATAAAACTACTTATAATGTAAAATTTGAGCTGGATGTTTTTTGATAATTTCATTTATATTCGGTCGTAAAAATGACAATGCCATTTTAAGCTCTAAACACTTAGACGACAGCAGACTTCACAACTTCACGGCTTCAAATGCTGCTAACTTTAAATGCTGCTCTGAAGTCAGCTTCATTATTATTTTGAAGGCAGCAACAACAGCAGTGTACTTAAGCAATACAAATTTAAGCAATACCGCATACATATATTTTATAATGAATACAATTAAAGTTATTGATAAAAAATGTAATAATATCATGAAAAACTATAAAAACACATAAATTTATTTCCTTATTGTATTTTTGTAATGTTCTTTTATGTTTAATATTAAAATAATCGTTTTCATTTAAATGCATGTATTTAATTTTTGACAGTTTGCTGTCTGCTCCCTGCTGTCGTCTAAGTGTTAAGGGCTTTAATGTCGTCTTCTACATTTAATAATCTTTCAACAACATCTAAGTTTGTCATTTCATTTGTAATTTCTACAATATCTTTTTCCGGCCCCATCAAGTGTATATATTCTGGCTTTTTATGCCATATTGACATACTTCTTTAATATCGAAATTTATAAGTTAGAAAGTATACGTTCTATCTCTTTAGTCCAGTTGTTGTATTCGTTACCATATATTTTTCTCCACATTACAATACAAGCTAATCCAGTCTCATACTGATTATCGTGAAGGAAGTCTGAATGCAAAAGAAATGAAACTAAAATTACATACGCTCCTTAAGCATGGTTAGCAGAAATCAAAAACCGTTAAACATATCCGGTGATGTTTATTGGCCTTCACGGTTAGCTGATCTGACTGCTCCAGACTTCTTTTTTAAGTTTATGCAAACAAATCAGAAACGCTTGACCAACTTAAACAAAATATACGTAATGAAATTAATGAAATACCGCATGAAATGTGGGAGAGTCTTGTGCTCAAAAGGGATCGCATTTGTGATTCTCACAGAGGCGGATATATCTGATATTGTATTCCATACAAAATAATATATTTATTAATATAAGATCCATTCTCTTTCATTAGTTAAAAATTATAAACAAACCGTGTAGAAATTAAGCCAATTTCAAATTATTCATTTGATTATATTTTTACATTTTTACCTCTTAGACCAAACGTACGGATTCTTTTGATTGTAAATACCACTGTGGCTCATTATAAATTCCGTATTCTTACTTTATGGCTTTCTTCTGGCTATACATCTTGATCCTACTGGCGAGACATGAAATACTCGATGCCTTGTTTTATTAACCTTAACAATCCACAGACATCTCCACTACTTCTTGCCACAATACACTTCTGCCGTACACTGTTGTTATGCTGTTACACTACCCTGCGCTAACCACCATCGTTCTTACTTTTTATTACAAAGGGCTTCTTGACAATTATCTATTGCTCTTATATTACCAAGTTCTCTGTCAAGTTGTAAACGAAAATGTATCATTTCTAGGCCACGTGTACCATTTTCGGCGCACGGTAACCACATGAATATTTTTCTATATATAAAATTTTTTTGTTTTGTTTTTTAAAGAATGTATATTATTTTCATAACTATAGAGATTAAAATGACACTGCTCACAAATTACTGTAAACATTATTACGTCGCATTTAAATTTTCGATCCAAACATTTAAAATTTTAAAGAACACCTTGGCTTACAAATGAGGTTTCGTGTGTACCGTTTTCAGTACACGTAGTAGGGAACGTGTTAAATTCGACTTCTCCACTAAATATCTGCCATGGCCTTACACAAAATTGTCTTTTACCTCTCGGGAGGTTTATACTGCTGTTTTTATTAATTTTAAATTGCTTTACAACAATTATTATTTCCTGTTGTACGCATGTCTGAACGCGGGATCGAACTCCGGACCTCCTGTTTTGCAGCACGTACCTCTGCCAACGCAGCCAGTGAGGCTGCTCAGCTTTCGTTAGCTAATTGTGGTATTATTCTATACATACACCATTAGTTGAATAATTAACTTATTCACCACTCTCATTCTGTTAACAACAACAGGGGTTGCCAGATCTTACTTTCGTAAAAATATTTAAAAAAAAATCTTAAATGAGAAATAAGAGTATTATATTTGTTCCCCCTCGCATGATGCTCTCTTATTAATTTGGTGTATCAATTATTTTAAGTCTTGCCATGTCGGTTTTAAAAGTTAAAGTTTTCTTACGATTTTAATTTATTTACTTTTTTTTTAATTCATATTATTAGAAAGATCTCGAGCTTAGAATTTCAGTAAATGTAGTTCTTTACAATCTGTAAGAGAAACCAAATTTTTGATTACAATAAGTACTTAAGCTTAAGATAATTCACACTTTTTAAGAAAAGAATTGTTCTTATAAATAAAATTTTTCTGGCATTGCACAAATTCCAAGGAAATAACTACCTCTGGAGTCGTGTATTTTTTTATTATAAATACAAGCTCTTTTACCTTAATACAATAATAATTTATAATTGTTCAAATATTCCATAAATCTTTAGCAAAGTGCTACACTTGAATAATATATGACTTAACAACTTTGCTTAAATACGTTTTACTGTTAAATAAATAAAAAAATATAAATAAATTTAAACACTTCTGCTCATTTTACTACATGTAACTACACAATAACAAGGATATTTTCATTAAGCCATTTTGCTTTTTACTGCCAGAATTAATATTAGTAAGTTTTACCTTAACTTTCAGGACCAGCATAATATATATACTTAGTTTTGTCCTTTCCTATACTAACTTTTAACTTTCTGTTTAATTTCGTTCATTTTTTAGTCTTTTGTAGTTAAACTATTGTTATTTTGCAGATAAAACAAATACAAAAACATAAATAAATGAAAATAAAAGAAAATTAAAAAAAGGTAGATTCATTTTATTAAACCATCCTGTCGTCTGGGGATTTTATACTACCAACAACTTAACAACTCAAACTGATTTCACAAATATGCCAACTGCCATTTTATGTCAACTCAAGCTTTAGACTTAAAGTTTTCAAAATATAAATATTTCACACAAGCATGAAGAGGGAAGTCTCGTTTGTTGGATTTCACTATTTAGTGAAACAAACTGAATGGCGTTTTTTTTTTTTTTGTTTTTTAGGAGAAGTATACTCTGTGGAAAGCGGGGTGTGGTCTAGCAATGAAACGAAAAGAAACCAGTCAACGGTGAAATTTACTGACTTTCATTATAAACATTTATTGGACCTACTGGCTGGATGCTACTGCGTTTCCAAATGGCTGGTAATATTTTTGTCTTCTTATTAGGTTTAATGCCAATGAACAAAAAGACATCCAAACAACCTAACAAAAAAACAAAACAAAAAGAAAAAAAAAACAAAGGAAGAAAAACATGGAAATGTTTGTTTATAACTAGACTTGTTATACTATTGTGAGTGCTCAAGTGAAACGACTACAACAAATCATTCAATTGTTAAGGAGTATGACATTTTCCGTTTATATAAATTAAAAAAAGGTACAAACATTCCTAAGTTGAGCGAGCAACGACTTAAAAGAAAATCATGTTTACCATACTTCTAAATATATTCTAAATTTATTGCCTTCACAAATTCAGACAGATTTTTAAGAAATATTTTTATCCAAACTTTGCGTTGGGTAGAATTTAGATTTATATTATTGAGAAAATATATAATATTATTATTTATATTTTCTTATCTTTTGAAACATCCAAAAAGAAAAGGAAAAACAGCTGAAACATGTAATTTGGGTAGAGGTTTTTTTACTTTTTAAATTATTTTTTTTTGCGCTCTTGTTTGATGATTAATAATTAGGAAAATTAAATTAAATCACTATAGAACTGCAGTAAACATAGTTGCCTAAACAGATTTGAATTTTGAGTCATTTATTAAGTTAACATTTTTAACCAATATTTTTACTTTCCACTTTTTATTTTCCACCAACAACAAGTGTGTTTTTATATTTTAAAGAGCAGATCATGAGTTCAAATCCCAATGGAACCTAAAGTATAAAATATAATTTACGTTTAGAAGCTTTCGTGAAGGAGTTTTCTAAAGGCGGTAAGTTAGTAGAGGCGAATGTATCTTAGAAGAGTAGGCGAGATGTTTAGGTCGCAAATGAACTATTTTTAGCGTCTTAAAATGGGAAAACTATAGTCCAAACCTTACAGACTATTATTTTAAAGAGAGAACCCAGTTAGAATTTTTTTGAATTATTGATCATATTCGAGTCTTTTTTGACTCCTCGACACGATTAAAATAATCGTTTATGCGCTCGTTTTAGAGTCGAAAATGATTGTTTTGTCGGTAGAAAATGGTACCCTAGCCGCGACTCTTCTGAACGAGTCCCTTATGACTCGAGTTTTCGACTCATTTTCGATACTGTTTTCAATCGTACTTATAATCAAATACGATACTTTTTCGAGTCAATTTTTGATCATATTACTAGCCGTATGCGAGTCTTCTTCGAAACATATTATACGAATATTTCTTATTATGTATATTTTTCCAAAATTAAACATTGCAAACTAAGTTTTGCTTATTGTTTATTACACGCTGTCTTGACGAACCATTGATTTGTTCAAACATTGAACGATTTCATGTGCGCACATTAAAATGGCTTGTGTAGACCATCGTTGTCGATCTCATGTCGTTTTCAAACAACGAGAAATCGAAGCATTAACCTCGCCAAGTTTCCTCCACGCAGACAAACATGAACAAATGTTTGAAACCTATTCTGCTGACGTTTTGTTCATGTGCGAACCAATCAATTGCTCGTCAAGACGTAGTGTTACATTCGGTTGCATGTTATTCGTAATTTTCTTAAAATTCAAATTTAAAAAAATGAATTTTAAAAAAATTTATTTTACATTTGTGTCTCTATTTTCCTTACGAAGTGACATAAAAATAAAATATGTATTTGAATCATTTTTTCATCGTTAGGCTGCGTTTTATATGTCTCTAAAAAAATTCTAAAAACAGTCGAATTTCAAGCATTTGCTTTTTATACTTTTTGTTTTTAAACAAGTCGCTTTCTTTGCGTTTGTCGGAATGATATTCGAGTCTCTTTTTGAACGCACAACTGATTAATCAGTTTTAAGTCATCTTGGGTAGTCTTAAAAGACTCACTTTGGTGATTTTAGTAAAAACAATCTTCCAAATGCTAACTGGGAAGTAATAACAACAAGATGTGTGGAGGTTCTACCTGAGTTAGTTGAATGTCCTGGTTGATATAAGCCATTATCGTAAGCTCGAATCTCGCCGTAACTATGGAGGTGTATTAAAGCGCATATATGGTAAACAACAGATAGTTGATTTAAACAATTTCGCTAAAAAAAATTTAACCAGATACACAGCGTAATAAAAAATATTTTTCTCATGTTATGTTTAATAAAGATTGATTCGGTGATTTTGATTTTCTAAAAATAAATGACAATAATGATCTATTGCCGAAATCTTACATATCTTTTGTGATAACACTGTCACACAATAGTGGTAATGAAAGACATAACATAGCAAATTATAATCTATAATACGTTTATACATTTAAGCGAAGCCACATAAAATTAAATGATCAAAATACTTAACCCCAAGACATTAAAAAAGAAAAAATATATAAAGATAAAATATAAGAAAAAATAAGGCAACCGAACCAAAACTACAAAAAAAGAATTTAACTTTTGGCTGTTATTCCACAAAGGAAACTGGCAGGGAATTAAATAAAACAGCGTGAAGAAAGTGAACGAAAATGGACACTCACAGAGATTCATGTTAATGAACTTTTTTAATTAAAGAATAATATGTTGGTTTCTTTTAAGAAAATTAATAAGTCGTAAATAATAAAGAATAGTAAAATAAAAAAAAAAAATAAAAAAAAAACTGAGATAATGTAAAAAAAAAATTTATTTTTGTATTTTTTGTAACCAAACGAATAAATTCAGTTGGACTTAAGTTCACGTATATTTTAATATCTAAATTTATTACAAACTAAAAATTAGTTGCAAAATTTTTTTGTTAATTTTTAAAGAACCACAGAAAAATTATCACTGAATCACTACATCCGCTGCCAACATTCTTTCCCTCCACACACAAAACATTTGTCATTGTTCTCTTTATTAATTGTCAAGTATATTAATTGTTTCAACCTTTTTGCCAACCATCGTTTTAGCAATGAATTACATCACAGTAGAATGCGCGTAATTGGCTTGTGTGTAATTTTTATATTTAAGGAATCGCAACCAATTCGTCTAAAAGTCATTTCTGAACCGATTTCGATTTCTAAAAGGTGATTCTTACAGATTAGTCCAGTTTTAAAATTTTAAAAACTAAAGGGTTTCCCCTGTAAATGGTACAATTTCTAAATTAAAAAATGTGTATAACTATAGCTCCCAATGGCAAAGAGCAATATAAATTTAAATAAAAAAATTAAAGGGTGCCCCATAGGTGACGTAATTTTACCTATATGGTCCTATCTTTTTAACTGTTATAGACAAACACTTCGAAAATGGTCAGAATGTCGATAACTATCATTTGATATTTATGGCCATACTTTTGAAGAGTTGTAGTCAGACGGTTAAAATTTACAAAAAACCTGTATGGCTAACTCCGCTACAACAACAAGTACGAGGGCTGCTCTATATATTTCTGGCCTAATAGTGAAAATGCGAATATTTATAATCAAAAATGGCTTTATTGTTTTTCAAAGTATTCTCCAGCGTGATTTATACACTTTTGCATGCACTCAAACCAGTTGTCGAAGCACTTTTTCCACTCCGATTGAGACACCTCTAAAACATGGTTTTTGAACACTTCAACAGCTTCTTCTGGCGACGAAAATCGTTGACCACGCATTTTTTTCTTGAAGAAGAAGTCATTAGGTACCAAGTCAGGGCTGTACGGTTGATGGCCCATTAATTCGACGTTTTGGCCGGTCAAAAACGCACTGGTTTGAGCCGATGTGTGAGAGCTCGCGTTGTCATAATGAACAATGATTCGTCTTCTCTTGTTGGTTTTTCGAATTTCTCCGATGACTTCAGGCAAACAAATTGTAGTGTACGACTCAGAAGTGACCGTCCTACGTTGCTCAAGCGGAACAGTCGCCACATCACCAGTTTTGCCGAAGAAACAGGCGACCATTTGCTTCGAAGTGCTTCTTCCACGAACAACTTTCGTTGGATTTTGCTCTTCTTTGAAGACCCACACGGTCGATTGTTGTTTCGTTTCGGGCTCATACGCATAGATTCATGATTCGTCACCTCTGACGATCTTATAAACGTCTTTTGAAGCACCGCAATCGTATTTTTGCAACATTTCTTTGCACCAATCGACACGAGCCTTTTTTTGAGCGACTTTCAAATTGTGCGGGATCCAACGAGAACAAACCTTTTTTACGGCCAGGTGTTCATGCAGTATCGAATGTATGCTGGTGGAAGAAATATCCAAGGACGTCTCTATCTCTCGGTATGTCGCATGTCGATCTTGCATTATGAGTTCACGCACGGCATCAATGTTCTCTGGCACAACATCCGTTTTTGGACGGCCTTCACGGAATTCGTCTTTGAGCGAGCTTCGGCCACGATTAAATTCATTATACCAATTTTTCACAGTGCTATAGGATGGTGCTTCATGGCCATACAAAGATTTAAGTTCATCAATGCACTCTTGTCGTGATAATCCACGTCGAAAGTTGTGAAAAATCATAGCACGAAAATTTTCACGAGTTAATTGCATTTTATCTATATTAATTTTTTCAAGTCACTGTTAACAATGCAAATAATGGTCGTACGTCAAAACGTTTTGAGTACGATTATGCTTAAAAATGACAAACTTTCCAATGGAAATGTCAGATTGCACTTGGCAGCACTCAGTGTTGCCAGACCAGAAATATATATAGCAGCCCTCGTATATAATTTGAACCCGAAAATTAATGGGTGTGCCAAAAGTTAATGTATTTTGATGTATGTATACAATTTGAATTCAGAAATTAAAGGGCGTTCCCAAAATTGATATAATTTGACCTACAATAAAAAATTAGACAGAATGTCCACCACCCTGTTTAGTATTATATGTAGTATAGATAATTTTATTTTCAAATTAAAGGTTGCTACATTACTTGATGTAATTTAATGTATATGGCCAAACTGTTGAACCGCTATAGACAAAGAATCTGATTGCTAATTCTGCTACAACAGCAAGCATGAAATTTGAATTCGTATATTAAAGGATGCCCCTAAAGTTGATTTAATTTGATGTATATTGCGAAAATGTTGCACAATTAAAGACAGACGGTTAAAAATAACAAGGAGCTGTAGTGCTAAGTCCGCTATAAGAAGTATATTGGAATATGGGAAATAAAGGGTGTCCCAATAGTTAATGAAATGTGGTAGTAAGTACGGCCATACTTTTAAACTTTTAGAGGTAGAAGAATTCTGTTTTGAAGTCGGATTTTTTTGTAAGAATTATAGAATAAAAATTCATAAATTGAAGCGAAAATTTCAAAACGCCAGCAAGTGGAGATTATTTTCCTTCGCCGAACATTAAAGAAACGTGTGCAGCTACCAAAAATATATATTTTTATTAAGTATTAAATAGACTTACTTAAATATGTATAAGCTTTAGTTTAAAGAAAGCTGTGCAATCAATTTGGATTAAATACTCTTTTTGATCATTGGTAAAATCGAATAAATAAATAAAAAAGTAGTTTTACTTTCTCTTAGTTAATCCTACTTTCAAAATATATGTTTACATTCAGCAAAAAATTACGCGATACACTCACTCAAGAAATGCACAATATTTTACAAGCATCCGATTTTGTTTTTTCTACTGCTTATATAGCTCATTGTTGTTTTCTTTTCATATTAGAAACTGTAGATACTTAAGCCTTAAGCTAAATTGATTAAATGAGAATTACAATTAGTCAATAAAGTAAAATCCGAAATTTTTAAACGTAAATGCTACAAGCAAATTTAAATGTTTAGAGTATAAAGAGCAGATATTTAAGCTTTATGCCAGCTAATAGTGTACGTAAATAAAACTATTTTTAAACAAAATGGATTTCCCGAATTATTTTAAATATAAATTATTTAACTTTATTAATATGATTAATATTATGTAAAAAGTTCTGGCATATATTTTGTTTGAGTAGTTATCAACTTTCTTTTAGCTGCTTGTACCTTTTAGTGGTTTGAAAAAATGTACATATTTTTGACCAAATGAGAGTTAAAAAAATACCCTAATAATACTTGTCTTACCCTTTCAACCAACAAGAAATAAAAGCGTGTTTTACTCTTTCATGCCACATTATTTGTTCTCTGAAGTATTTCTCAGTCTCGATTTAAAATAATCATATTCATTTTTTAGGATTTTTTTATATTTATAAAAAAATCCGCTGTTTTTCAACACGTTTGAACACAATTAATATCATTAAAATAAACAAATAATTTATTATATTGATATCTCAAACTAAAATCATACAACAATTTAATTAATTTTTTTTTGTATATAATTTATCCATAAAATAAACACAAAAAGTTCAATTATCTTGCACAGCAAAAATAAATCAGCAATATTAATTACAATTTCGTAAACACAGAAAATTAATAAATAATAGATTATTGATAAAACTTATGTTGAAATGTATGTTTTTAATTTAATTATTTATAATAGAAACATTTTGAGCGCCCCAAGTTAAAAGAAAATAAAAAAAATTAATCTTTTTAATTAAGAAAAAATTAAAACCATGTTTTTGAATTTTCATTTTGAAATTTAACAAAGAAAGGTAGATATTTATGTAGCAAACATTAAATATGTAAATGTAATAAACATTAAAAAAAAGAACTGGCAGACAGACAAACAACAAACGAAACTGCCACCAATAAAAATTTGCATTTATAAATTTATCGTTTTGCATATTTTATGAGCAGCAACAAAGTTTGTCATATAAAAACAAAAATTCAACAAAAAATTACAAAAATATAAACAACAAACAAACAACAACAGCAATAAAAACAATAGTAATGACTGAAAAATTAAACAACAAAAAGTAGATATTTTCCGCACAGTGGTGTGAAATTGCATAAATTTTTCTAGGGTTTCAATTCAAAATTTTTTCTGGTCTATGTTTTTTTTTATTCAAAAAGAAAAATTGTCCGCGGAAAAATTTAAAATATTCTAAGATAAATATGAAAGCAATAAAGCAGATTCTGTTGAAAGTAGTAAATGCCGCTTATCACATCGTTGCGTATGCTCAATTTTTTAATAAAGTCGATTTGTTAATATCAGTCTTTATCGGGCATGCTGTTTTCATTCATGGCAAATTTGCAATGAACTAATCAAGCATAAGAGTATTTAATAAAAATAATTATAATCTTCTTTGAGCTATTTTTAGATCTATTGTTTTATTATATTTATATTGGGCATAAAAGTATTTGATACCATTACACTGTTTACATTGTACAAAAGATAAACTTAATTTTTTGTATACAAAATAGTATGCAAATATTGAAAACAAACAATAAAAAAATATAAACAAATATAACAAAAACAAAACAAAAAGTAATATACACAAATGTCCAAACAAAACAAAAAGTAAATATTTGTGTTTTATGTTAATGAGAATTTGTATCCAAATTCATACGTATAGAACTTAATATCAAATGTATTTTATACTTCCACATCAAGTGAAGTCTTTAGCTGCATGTACAAATTAAAGAAGTTTTTTATAGTTAATGTGAGGTTTTCATAGCGTTAGGAGACATTTTTAAAATCTAGTGTTGAATTATATTCTAGTATATTAATTTTAGATCCTATGTTTCTGCTATACTTTCGGATTTTAACGCTCCCTGGAGAATGTTACGTTCAATTCAAAATTTCTATATAGAGATTTGCTATCTAAGCAAATTGAGTACTAATGATTATAAAGAAATGCTCTGTCTGAAATATACCCGTGGACCTGCGTTATTTTTGCGTTTTGTTAATCGAATAAAGATTTTTAGTGTGTCTATAAAATAAATGGATTTAGATCGAGTTAATAAACCTGTTTCTCTTTTGGCCAGATAAAATTAGAAATGAAAAGCTGAAAAAGTCGTGGGCACTGCTAGTTTTTAGATAATCATTATCTTTATTTTTTTTTATTTAAATACATTAATTTAAAATATTCATCAACTTAAGCCGATTAAAATTATTTATTTATTATAATTCATTATTCGATCTTAAAGCAGTGACTTTAATTAATTTTAAAATAGAAAAAAGCTGAATGAAAATTAATTTTAATGAAGTTGATACTCCACGTTAAATTAATGCCTGCGAAAAAGCTGACTTTTGCTTCAATTGACACGTGAATAAATAGTCTTTTCACATATAGAGAGAATTATCATCCATAAGCCATAATCAAATACATAAGTCAGTTGCAAGTTGCACTTACAGACCAGGAGCCTAAATTATTTGTTGCCGAAAATTTAAAGCGCCTTCCTGTTACTGTTTAAAAGATAACACAATATACCTAAAAATCGGGGTTTCTATGGAAGCACTCTTTAAGGTTTACTACTTTTTTATACTTGTTTAATTAGACGGCACACTCAGTATGCAAATTTCAAAGTTCTGCCTGCTGCGTTCAAAAGATAATCCAATATACATACGCTAAAGTCACGTCATGGATTATTCTAGGAACACAACTGGGATGAACGACGAATTTCGTCCAACACAACGAATACGTCTCAAAAAATTAGTTGTGCAAATTCGTCGTATGAAACACAACTACGACGAAAAAACAGTTGTTATAATTTTTGAAGTTGTTTACTTTTTGTAAGCTGCTAATGTGACCATCAAAAAGAAAAAATTTTCAAAAAGTTAAACAGTAGAAAAAACACAACTACATGCTATTTTATATTTAACTTATAATCTGTACGCTTATTATAAATGCTTCAAAATAAAAATACATAAATTTTTTAAGTAAAATAACTTTATTCACTAAAATACTTCGAATGTAAAGTCAAACATGGTCACTTTGTACTGATTTGTTCGTCGTTCGCCGGCGTAAGAAATAGAAATATTTCTATTGCAAAGTTCGCCGCGTATGACGAATTTCGTCCTATGTCATGATTGTGTACATTTCCATTAACACAAATATGTTTTATTTTTGACAACGAATATTCGCGACCAAAAATTGGTCGTTCGTGCCAGTTGTGTTTCTAGCATTACGCCTTAATTTTTTTTAAATAGCACGATTTTATTCGCACAAACTTTAATTTTTAACTTTCTATTGTCTAGTTTTTCAAGTTCCTGACATAGATGCCTGTAAGTGACATCCATATATTGTAGGGCTATTAATATGATTAAGTTTCCTTCCCTTTTCGATTAGAACCCTAGAAACCACTACATTCAGGAATAGGTACTGTTTGGTGCTCCTTATAGGCTGCCGTAATCATTGGTCCATACACCTTTCAACACGTGAATAAGAAGAATATTACAGTTAACGGTAAATGATAAAGAAGCGAGATTACTTATTGGCACGTTAAGTAGCTAGCATAGTTTTTAAAGTGAACTGTTATCAAAATCACACAATATGTGATGCAAGCCCGAAGTAATCGTAAAACATTAATGGCATAAGAATATAGTGTCGTGTAATATTGTCCGCAGTGTTCATGGACTTAATGTCGCTTTTAAAAACGTCATAATGTCCATGGGTATTGTGTCGCTTTTAGTATGGACGTAGTATTACTTCTAAAAGTGTTAATGTCCAAACTTTTGCTTACCGGAGATTTCCTGCAAGCCAGAAACAGAATTTATAATTGTGTCAGGAAACAAGTATAAATGATTAAAAATAAAATAAAATGCATTTGTGACGCAACCGAAGGTTGGTACAAAGCAAAATAAATATACAAGACTAGTTACAGAGAAAACAGCAGGTTTGTGTGTGGACTTCGTGTAACCAAATTAATATGGATATGAATACTCCCCGTATTCCTAGTTTAATTAGTTGCACAGAGAACAGAAATTCGTTCTGAGAACCGAATTCGTTGTCAATCGAATTTTGTCGGTTGTGTGTATTATATTGAATTCAGTTGTAATAACAGAATGAATGTGGCACTCACAACTATTAAAAAAAATGATTCTTGGGTGAATGAGATAAAACAATAAAATATGTAAATATTGACTTTTATTTTAAAAATAAATTACAGGAATAATATTACACTTTATATATTTCATGTTTAGACCCTTCCTTTACATCATGATCCTTCTTTATGACATATGTGTGTAGTTTCTTCAAATTTTCATCCCATACCGCCAGTTTTGCTGCTGTGAAGTGTATTTAACAGTTCAGAATTTTTTTTAATTCACAAATTTCTTTGTGAGATTGATTTTGGACTTACCTTTCTACAATACTGGAGAACTTTTCACCATTACCCATATATGTATCTTTGTATTTTAAACTAAAATATTTATTATATTTTTGTATAATGTGTACAAATTCATTTTTATTATGTCAAACATTTTTCGATTTTAAAAGACACAGCTGAGTTTTATGATTCTAACTACAAAAATTCGGTATTCAGTAGTGATGAGCTGAATAAGTTCAGTTGTATCTTCCATTTAATACAATAGATTTTAGTAAATACACAAATCGGTAACGATAACTTTCTTAAGAGCTTTTACAACTAACATTTGGACGCAAATATCATTTGTTAGCTTTTAGTGCTAAAAATAAGCCAAAATTATAATTTATTTATATTAAAAATCAAATAATTATATGAGTAATTAAATTTTAATTATATCAACTAAATTTTTACCAATTTTTTTTTCTGTGTGTGGTTAAAAATATGATGTCTACAATATACACAACCTAAGGGAGATAGATGCGAATAATGCTGATGAAGAATGTAGGGATCTAGAAAATGCAGCATTACATTCTAATGTTGTTTAATTTAAGTAAGTCTTGCAAAAAAGCACCCTTTAGAAGTGTTCAATGTTTGAAAATATTTGGCTTCATAAAATTTTGTTGCCATATTATATCCTTTCTTAGTGTAGGGTGTTTCTGCAGGTACTTAATGTATGTATGCAAGTGTTTTTTGTTTATTTAAGTGTAGGAAAAAAAATACAATTTTTTCGGATTTTAATTTTATTACTTTTTACTGATTTACAATACACACATTTGCACCAACATGACTTTTTGATATTTGACCATTATTCCGTTCTACACGACTCACACTCACATGAATGCATATTTATTGTTTTTCTACTTGCCTGTATGCTAATGTGTATGGGGAAGTGTGCAGAAAAGCATGAACGTAGCCATGTGTATGTTTCTATAAAAAATTTGTTTTTTTTTATTTTTGTTTTTATTTTTGCTTTTCTTCTTTTTTTTTTTGTGTATAAAAGAAATGATAAATGCGTCGGCATTTTGTTAGCAACATTATGTGGTTTGCAATTTACATAATTTAACATAAATTTTTATTTATTTCTACATCTACCCCACCTCGTCAATTGCAACCAAATTTGCGTGTTTTCTTTTGGCCCGGACATGTCTTTATGAGTGCGTGTATGTAAATATGTTATTGTTTATGTCTATTCTATACATGCTTGTTACTTTTTGCAATACTTAACAAATAAAATGTGCATAATGGTATAATTTATATTCACTCTGCATTTCTACGAGGGTCGCGGATATATTTTTCAAGGACTCAAAGAAGCAAGTATTTGTCAACGTAAAAAGTAAATTTAAAAACACACACTAAACCTTGATACGAATATGTATCGCTTACTTATTTCAAGCAACCTTTTAATTTTAATGTTTTAAAATACATCAGCTTATTTATAAAATTATTTTAGGAGACATAGTATTCGTTAAGTGTTTTACATGAATTTCTAAATATACCCTGGTGTGAAGTCTATAGGATAATACTTTTTACCTTCTTTATTAATTGTATTTCTGTTTTTTTTTTCGTTTTTTTTTACAGCTATGGTTTATTCTTCTTCCTCTGACTCCTTAAAATTTTTTACAGTTGGGCTTATAAGCATAATGACTTTATTTGCTTAGTTTTGTTTATAAATGCCCACCTCTTGTTTTGATTTTTGCACCATTTATTTACAGAGGAAATATATTGATTGTATGAGCGTCGAAATGATAAGACTATACACTTTTAAATGAAAAGTAAAAATCACTAACTTTATATGACAGTAAGTAACGCATCGTTATCTTGCGAGAATGTAATTCAGCGTAAATAATAATTTTCTAATGTAAGGGTTACTCAAGTATCTAGATTCAACGGGTTTGGAGCTTTATTTGATTGATCGAACACTTGAGATATCTAACGATTTCAGGCACAATGATAATTTTTCTAGCCCTACCAGTACTAACTAACGTTTAATTGATTGCATAAGTTCTTAAAATCTCTAAGTTAAGTTTTAATTTTTTCGCAGTGATAAAAAAAATAGCGAAAAGCATCTATTCGATATGTGATTAATAAAATAACAATGATAAACAATATAATTATATTTTCTGTTTCGGTTAATTTAACAAACGAAATAGCTTCATAAACGCACTATTATATAGAAAGAAATTGTTCATATCAATTTTCTACTTAAATTATAATTTTGAATTTTGTTGTGTTGTTGTTATGTTGATTAAATAACTGCCAATTTATTTGGTTTAAAATCCACTGAAGTGTTGAAGTAGTGTGAAGATCATATGAATATGATTTTCCCGCAGTATACATGTTTTACATTTAAATAACACAAATTTAATAAGAATATTGGATGAATTATTTTTTGGACAAATTCCAAAAAAAAACACTTAGGGATTAAGAAAGAAATTTCCATTAATAATATACCATAAACAAATTCACCTTGTCAAATGCTGTTATCAGTGCAAAAGATCGCTAACTGAACTTAGGGATATAAAAACTGAAGCATACGATTAAAAATCTGTGAAAATAAGTGAGTTAATTTTATTTAAATTAATCTCTTTATAGAAAGGCCAGTAAGGATACTTCTTGTGAGTGAGGGCCAATCTATAAAGATGTTTTGTTTAAAAATTGCTTGTTAAGAACATTAATAAATGGATTAATTGAAAACAAAAGATTTTGGTGATTAGATTATTTTATTAAACTTTAACAAACTTTATGGTCACCTCTTTTTTGGGATGATCTTTATGAAAGATGAGTTTAGTATTTTTCCAATAAATAGCTCTAATTTATTTATTAATTAAATGTTTTCACAAATAAAAAGTTTAAGTATTTATAATGTATTTCTTCCACATTTAATACATTAACATTAAGTATTCAGGTAGGCATTTAAAATTCAGATATATATTTAGGATTCTTCATGAGAGTACAAGGTAAGTAATAATGATAGTTTAGGATAATGATCTAACTTTACGAGTGTAGAAATATAAGTAATTTGAACATTAATTTTAAATTCTTGTTAAAGCTTTTCTTAAGATATTGATGAAACTTGATTTAATAAATATCCCTTGTTTGGGTGTTCTAAATTCAGTGCTTCCAGATGATATAAATAGAGTTTAAAGCTTAAAAGATGGTGTTGCTAAGCGGTAAAATGACACTAATAATGTTGTGTCCAAAGCTAATTTAAACAATTTAAATATTTATGATTTTTCAATATATTAAGAGAATAATAAACATATTTTGTTTTATTATAAATTTCATAGAACAGAAATCCACTGATGATAAAATAAATTATCTAAGGTGTGAATAACGATTAACGAGATGAGAGGGTTTTGACTCAAGTAGCAATAACATTATTTAACGGGCTGTAAGGGATGCGACTATACTTTTGAAGTCATTTGCAACTCACAACAATATTGTACAAGATATATGAAGCGAAGTATAGAATTCTATGTAAGTTTGCATTATTATATATTGAACAGTATAATCCTTAAAATCGGATTTTGAGAATGCATTTGATTATTGCCGCTTGCTAAATGCGCAGTTTTGCTTTTTTTAACTGCGGAATGTGTATTTGTAAATATTACGAGTAAATAAATATTTTTCATCCGTCATCTTTTTGTAATATTTTTCGATTTTTTAAACGTCAATTAAACTTAATAAAGCTCTTTCATTATTTATTTAAAGAAATACACACTTCTTGCTAATTAAAATCTGAAAAAAACTTATTAGCTGCAAAATTTTATTAAATGTATAATTATTACTTTGACTTTATCACTTTAACGCGTACCTTCTTTAAAGGTCCTTTCTGTAACAATTTTTTTTATTTTCATTGTTTAGCCAACACACTTGTCTTTATTGTAGTAATTGTTGGTCTTTATGGATTTTTTGTGTTAATCATTAAATATTCTCTTTTTCTTGTGAATGTTTTAGCTGCTTTTTTATATTTTTGCTATAATGTTTTTCATCGTTGTGGTTGTTTTTGCAAATAATTGACAATTTAATTTATTAAAGTGGTAAAAATAGAATGTATAAAAACATAATAACACAAAATACTAAAACCAACAATCAACCGAACCATGTGACCAAACAAACAACAAATAAACATACTTTATGTGCCTTTTGCATATAGATCACAGTGGTTTTCTTTATGTGGAGAAGCTGTCAAAAATCTTTATCTCTTATCTTTTATTTTAAAATATTAATAAACATAAATTTAATCCCCTCATTTATTGTGCTTTTTTAAAGTTTATTCCATTTTGTTTGTTTGTGCACGACACCTAAATTACAGACGATAATATCAACGTCGCATTTCCTTACAAAATACCAAATTTATATTTCCAGTCATCGATTGACAACGAGAATACCGATTAAAAAACAAAAAAACGTCGCCTTGTATTACCGACGCCACACAGAATAAGAGTGAATATGAATTAAAAAAATATATAAATGAAATAAAATAGGAAAAATTAAAATTAAATTAAAATCGTAAGAAAACTTTAACTTTTACATCCGACATGCTAAGTCTCAAAAATAATTGATACCGCAAATTTACGAAAGATTATCATTTAAAAGTGGAATGGGTAGAATACCCTTTTTACACATTTAAGATTTTCTTTAAAATTCAATCAAATTAATAAATTAAAATCGGCACAGGGTGTCCGCCGGGAAAGTGTATTACATTTGTTTTGTAATTTTTGATTAAATAAATGGATCTTATATAGATAAATGTTTTAATTAATATCAGCAATTATGTAAGGAATACAATTACAAACCGTTTTAAGCGTATTTTACACAACATTCTCACACATTTGACGCGGTATTTCAATAATTTCATCACGAATATTTTTTTTGTTGCTTAAGAGTTTCTGGTTTGCTTGCATAAACTTTGCTTCTGACATATCCCCTAAAATATAAGTCTGGAGCCGTTAAATCAGGCGAACGTGGAGGCCAACATCACTATTTTCTAAAATAACTTGTTGTGGAGAAAGATCTCGCCGCAATTCCGCTGCAGTTCGGCTATATGCGATGTGGCACCGTCTTGTTGATACCACGACCAAAGCATGCCTTAAATGTTTTCAATCATATCACGATATATCTCCTTATTTACAGTTACAGTGACTATTCTGCTTTTTATATATTCATCCAAATGAAAATGTGCCTCGTCACTCATTATGATTTTTTCATCAAAATTGGTGTTGTCATGGGCGAGCTGTAACATGTCATCTGAATCTTAAACGAAAGCAAATACAAATCCTTGTGCAAAATTGTAGCCAAATTTATTCTTTGAAGACCAAGCTCCTGAGCACGGCGTCAAATTGAGGTTGATGGATTGTTTTCAACACTTTCTTGAGGAGAAGTAATGTTTTCAGCCGATCCTGCAGTACGTTGTGGTCCATGCTTGGGGCTATTACCTGCAGACCCTTCTTCTTCGAAACCATTAACTACAAGATAAATAATACGTTTTGTTGGCGCGTTGTTTCTGCCAAAAATTTCACGTAAATTTCTTATCGTCATAGTGAACGATGATTGATTTAGATAAAATGTTTGAACGATTAAAACACGTTGGTTTACCGAATATTTTTCCATAATAAATTTATTACGTGTCTACTTAACGATTGCCAAATATGAACTCTCAAGACTAATTTTTACCAAATATTAAGCAAATTTAAAACAGCAGGTCTTTGCCGGGCTTTAGAAATAAATGTACCTGAACTTTTTTTAGCTTATCAAAAAGATCTGTGCTTTTTCCAATGCAATAGACATAGTACATCAAAGTTTAGAAAAAATACTAATTTTTTTGATTTTTGGCCTGTAAGGAAAACCACTGTGTACATGAGTAAATATGACGCACAAATGCATGAACTCGACTAAATTTTTTCAGTTTTTTTTTTTTTTGTTTAAAAATTATACTCGTTATTCATTGATAGTAAGTAATTAGTATAATTTCACTATTTTTATTAAAATTTTTAATGTCTTAATTAGCTTAGATAAATAGAAGAACTTAAATGAATTGCTTATGAACAGGTTAATTAAATTGTTAAAACTAAACTAAAAGAAACAAAAAATTACGGGGTTTAAAAGTTTATTTTTTATTTTTTTATAGAAGCAGGAGGCAAACTAAAATGGTATATATATTTTTTTATATTAAAAGGAGCAATATTGATTCTTTCTCACAGCTACCGCTAACAGAAAATCATGTGTTTACAAATTTCCGAAACAGAAAACGATGTTGGCCAGTCTATGCAAGCTTGACCTATAAACAACTGTGAAAGGTGCTTGATATTGAGCAACATGAATTCGTCACATGACGAATTTTAATTTTATAATAAAGAGATATTTTTTTTTAAATTTCAGTTTTTAGTATTTCCTTAAGGAGCTCTTCAGAAGCAATATTGATATTTCAAAAAATTTGAAAATATTATTTTATTGATTGGAGTTACTTTATTGTTAAAAATGGCATGAAAAAAACTAGAGGTAGACGTGATGTTTTGCTTGCTGCTTGCGATCATGCTAATTTCCAATAGCACCTTTTTCGAGACTATATCTGATCGATTCGACGGACAGACGGAAATAGCTTAATCAACTTCGCTATGCAGAAGAAGTCAGAATATATATACTTTATGGGGTCGGAAATGGATACTGTAGAAATTACACACGGAATGACAAACTTAGTTATACGCTGTTTCCACTTTTTGTGGTGAAGAGTATAAAAAAAAGCCTGAAATATATCTCTCACATAAGCCTGATCATTTAATGGTGCTCAATTCTTGCCTCTAAAATTTCAAGAAATTCTCAGAAATAAATTAATTAATTCCTTAATATTTTATTTCAATTTCTAAAATTTATTATACAAAAAATAATTATTTTTTAATGTTTGCAAAGGTTTTCCTAAGAACATAGAAACAATATACACCAGCAAAATGTAATACAATATTTTCTGGATCGCTACATCCGTCATCAGCATTCATCGCACCTGTCTTAACTTAGGTTGTGTACACTATTTATTTAGCCACCTCATTTGATAAAAAGGAATATGAGGACTATGCATAATCAGTCAGTATCAATTTGGAATGACGAAGTGTATACACAAAGGTCTCTTTTTAATTTGTCACATACATTTGTTCTTGCTCCCTATTTTTATTTTGTATTTTGCTTCACAAGATGTCTGAAAATATTTGCAAATAATTTTTCTTTCTTCATAAAAAACTTTTAGAATTTATATTAAAAATGAACTTAATTTTTATTAAATTATTATTTGAACTGTGAATATTTTAAAAGAATTGAAATTATTTTGGCCTTAAGTTCATTTTATTTTTAATTTCTAAAAATCCTTTTTTAGAAAGAAAATTTATTTTACAAACGTACTCGTATGCGGACGTTTTTCAAAGAAAACAAAAAAAATTAAACGCTAGCAGAATGAAATGCTGCGCTTTCTGGACCGCTACGTCCTTCATCAGCATTCTTCGCATCTATCTACCTTAGTTGTGTATTTTATAAACATCATCTATTTAACCAACTAACTTTGTAAATAAGAATACGAGATATATTCCTGACAGCATAAATTTGGTTAGACGAAATTTACACACAAACCAACGTATTTCTTTACTGTTCTCTATGTATTTCGTCTTGTACATTTGTTTTTGCTTTGTTTCAATCATCGATTGAACTCGAATGCAAATTTTGTTTTAAGTCATTCTTACTTGTTTCCTCACACCATTATTAGAAAGTGCAGCATTTCATTCTGCTAGCATTTAATTTTTCTTGTTTTCTTTGGAAAACGTCCGCATACATTTGTAAAATAAATTTTCTTTCTAAAAAAAGATTTTTGGAAATTAAAAAATAAAATGAACTTAAGCCAAAATAATTTCAATTCATTAATAAAAATGAACTTAAGCCGAATTAATATATTCGTTTGTTCTAATTTCTTAAAATTTCAATTTAGATGTGCTGACTAAAGATGTTGAGCACCATTAAATTATTTATAATTTGCTAATATCTTGTTTTTACTCTTCATCCTAAACTTTTAATCCGACTTAAGTTTATGGAAATTTACGTTTTTAAAAAAAGAAAATTCTGTGCAAATTTGTGTTGTGTGTGTATTTCGTCCAACCAACCTTAAAGATATTGATTATGGGATATGGTGATTATTAATGGTGATTATATCCTTTTCAAAATTTTCAGTTTTCTTTAAAAATTAACAAAAAAAAACTTGTAAACGATTAGAATATAAAATATACGTGAACTTTAGCTGGTTTAAAGCTATTTGTTTAATTCTACTAAAAAAAATACTAAAATAGTTCAAAGTCAGGTGCTTTTTTTTAAATCTCCGAATAAATTAAAATATTATAATTATTACAGAACAAATCCTGGAAAAATTAAAAATTTTTATCATCTAGAGAAGGCCCAGATAGTTCTCTAGTGGTTTGTAAATAAAAGTATAAATTAGAAGTTTTATTTTTCATAACAATCATCTTCTTTTAAATACATAAATTTTTTTTTCGATTTGTTTTAAACCTCTAATCTTATCAACCGTCATAACTTGTCACCATTTTTTTCCATGCAGTAAAAGAAATTATCGAAGAAGGCATTTTAAAATATAAAAGAAGGACAAAAGAGCATTTTAAAAAGTTTCTTTCCTGAACGGAAATCAATGTTAAGCCGTTAGAAGAATTACAGACACCACACAGCAAATAAGTTAATGTACAACTTTATGACAGCACAACAGAATAAAAAAAAAAAACAGACAAAAAGCAACACTAGCAACACAAAGCAATTTGCAAAAACAAAAATAGTGATGACATTTACCATACAGACAACCAGCTAAATATGACACACACAATGACAGGCCTATAATCACTATATAACAATGTACACAAACTTAAAAACAATCCAACAAATACACAAACACACAACACAACTCCAGCCGCTTTTATTTGCCAGCAATAAACAAGCTGTTTTTAACATGACATGACCAAAAGGCACAAAAACAAGCCAACAAAAACACAACTGAAAAAATGGCTGAAGACAACAAAGTAAAGTGGAAAAAACGTTAATGCTGAAATGATGACAAGCATATTTACGCCTAAATGGAAAATAATTTCTTCAGCAAAATATAAGAAAATCGAAATTTCTTACAGGCAAAAACTGCAGCAAAATATTTTCATTCCTTTTACTCTGTTCAGAATGTTACTCCTTAAATGTTACTTCTTCGACAACCAAACGAAAATGCTTCATCAAAACAAAAAACAAAAACTCGTTGACATTCCTTTGTGTTCTTAGAATATTTAAAATTATGCTGTTTAAACTTTATGAAGAAATAGTGAGAGCAAAAATATTTAAATAAATTATAAAACTATTTTTCACGAAATGTAGTGAACTTTCAAGACGATTATATGGCTCGTTTAAGAATTTTAATTTTTTTTTGTATTTTCAAGATTTCAAAAATGTCAAAGACAAATAGCATATAAAAAACAATTTCTATTTTATCAACTAAATAATATGAACGTGGGCGACATATGATTCGATAAGGGGACATGATGTTCTGCATAAGCTACACGATTGTATGATTTAACAGGTCCATGGAAATTTATTGAATTTGACAAATCATGCTATCTAAAGAAGTCTTAAGTATAGTATTTTTACATTACATGTTGAAAAGTGTGCTTTATTTCTTAATATAACGTAAGTTTGACTAAATTTTTTCATATTTAAATAACATTGAAATTTGTAAAGATAACAATCATTTTAAATTTTGTTTTCGTTTTGAAATATCTGTTGCCACTTACAAGCCAAAGAAAGTCTATTAACTATAAAGTTCTTTGGTTTGGTGAATGAGCCCAAAAGAGATTTATTCTGTTTTTGATTAGCGAATTTGTTTTGGCGATGAATATCACTTTTGCATGAATGAATTTGGCAATAAACAAAACTGCCGGACTTGGAGTGATGAATATCCTCCTACCGTTACATCCAGCCTGAAGGAATAATTGGTATGTACTTCTTTAAAACGAGACTGATCAGAACGTTGCAGTCAATGACGACCGCTATAGAGCCATGATTACTGATAACGTTCATCAATAGTTTTAGGTTACGAACCCACGAGTGGACCTCCAGGATCGTGCAAAATTACGCTAGTCACTAGTCTACACCGATAAAGGAAATTTGATTGACCACTTGGAGGATTACATTCGCCATTTTATTACCAGCCACAAACATCTGAGACAGAAGAAAATGAATGAATTCGCCACTTCCACCCCCTTAAACATAGTTTCGCCATTATTGTGATGCTTTTGTATTTAAGAGCAACATTTCGCCTTAATTTTGCTTATACAAGTTTTCATTTTTGTTTTCTAAAAATTTTCGTTTTTATAAGAAGTAAGGCAAGTGATACTTATGTCCCTAATTGCAAAAATTTGAGTTTTAGGTAATAAGCAAAATTTGTTAAGTTGCATCTTCCTATTATTTGATTGGATTGTAGTAAAAATACGGATCAGCCAGCTAAAATTTCTCACCAAATTTGCAACCAACCTTTAGTTACAAATTCTTCTGTTTTTAGTATAACAAAATAAGGCAAAACTATACTTAAAATAATCAATATTAAATTATGATATTGGTACCTAAATTTTTTATTTAGTAACCGATTTCTTATGAATCTTTTTTATAGGTTTATATATTAACATTAATTAATGCAAACATTGCAATTTTCAACACAGTAATTAAAATTTTTCTATATATACTAAAAAGAGCTAGGAAAAAACTATTATTGTATGGAATTAAAAAAGACATATTGAAGCATTTAAACCAGATTTTCGTTTGCTTGCTCCCAATACTCTTTAAAAATAAATTTAGTTTAAAAATATGACCTTTTTATACAAAAATTATATTTTGGGAGACCATTCCTAGCAGCAGCACAGATTTTTATTTTTCCATCTGTTACAATAGGACTGTTTAATAAGTATCATTAAACTGTTGTTATAATTTTGGGTAATAACTGTCGACTCTGGCTGTGTATTTCGAACGTTTGGCGAGCGCTTTGGATGTGATAACATCATTTTCAAGCCACGTGTTAATTTTGGCAAGAAAGTGGTCATAAAAATGTGGCTCATAGATTTTCTTTTGGAAAGTCTGAAATGTTGAATAATTTTTAAGTCCTTGAAATTGTAATTGAAATGTTGAAAAATTTTTAAGTAAGTAATAAAGAAAAGAAAAAAAAATTTGCCTTACTTAAATTTTTAATTTTTGAAAATTATTAGTTGAACTATTTTATATTAAAACAGATATATTAATTTATTTGGCTCAAGATTATTTTGATTTCTAGAAATCTTTGTTAAGAAAAATTATTGCGAACGCGTGAATGAAAACAGAAAAAATGTAAATTTATCTTTCCTTCACCGTATCGCTATAAGATTTTAATTTAAAGTTAAATTTTCGTTGCAAATTTGAAAACTACAGAACGATTTTGATTTTTATCTTTAATTCTTACACCGTTCAACACTAATTGCTTCACTACTAGATCTGTAGTGCGATTCAATACTATTTTTTACCGATTATGGGTTGGTTAAATTGACAACAACAAAATTGTTGATTTGCCTATTTAGTATCACTTTTAACGATATTCGTTGTTGCTAAAAATCAGCTAATATGGATAGCAAGTTTCTAATCTATAAATAAGCGACTATAACTTCTGCGTTCTCAAGTATCTCTAAAAAAAAGACATAAAACATGTGTTTATGGATGTATATTTATACATACACACAATCACAAACGCTGAACATACGTATTCGAACACAAAAGAGTACTATTGTTTTGATTTTAAAAATATACTTGCTTATCTATATAAATAGATACGAGGGCTGCTATATATATTTCTGGCCTAATAGTGAAAATGCGAATATTTATAATCAAAAATGGTTTTATTGTTTTTCAGAGTTTTCTCCAGCATAATTTATACACCTTTTGCATGCGCTCAAACCAGTTGTCGAAGCACTTTTTCCACTCCGATTAAGACACCTTTAAAACATGGTTTTTGAACACTTCAACAGCTTCTTCTGGCGACGAAAATCGTTGACCACGCATTTTTTTCTTGATGTGCGGAAACAAGAAGAAGTCATTAGGTGCCAAGTCAGGGCTGTACGGCGGATGACCCATTAATTCGACGTTTTGGCCGGTCAAAAACGCTCTGGTTTGAGCCGATGTGTGAGAGCTCGCATTGTCATGGTGAACAATGATTCGTCTTCTCTTGTTGGTTTTTCGAATTTCTCCGATGACTTCAGGCAAACAAATTGTAGTGTATCACTCAGAAGTGACCGTCCTACGTTGCTCAAGCGGAACAGTCGCCACATGACCAGTTTTGCCGACCATTTGCTTCGAAGTGCTTCTTCCACGAACAACTTTCGTTGGATTTTGCTCGTCTTTGAACACCCACACGGTCGATTGATGTTTCGTTTCGGGCTCATACGCATAGAACCATGATTCGTCACCTGTGACGATCTTATAAACGTCTTTTGAAGCACCGCAATCGTATTTTTGCAACATTTCTTTGAACCAATCGACACGAGCCTTTTTTTGAGCGACTTTCAAATTGTGCGGGATCCAACGAGAACAAACCTTTTTTACGGCCAGGTGTTCATGCAGTATCGAATGTATGCTGGCGGAAGAAATGTCCAAGGATGTCTCTATCTCTCGGTATGTCGCATGTCGATCTTGCATTATGAGTTCACGCACGGCATGAATGTTCTCTGGCACAACAGCCTTTTTTGGACGAACTTCACGGAATTCGTCTTTGAGCGAGCTTCGGCCACGATTAAATTCATTATACCAATTTTTCACAGTGCTATAGGATGGTGCTTCATCGCCATACAAAGATTTGAGTTCATCAATGCACTCCTGTCGTGATAATCCACGTCGAAAATTGTGAAAAATGATGGCACGAAAATGTTCACGAGTTAATTCCATTTTTTTCTATATTAATTTTTTCAAGTCACTGTAAACAACACAAATAATGGTCGTAGGTCAAAACGTTTTGAGTACGATTATGCTTAAAAATGACAAATTTTCCAATGGAAATGTCAGATTGCACTTGGCAGCACTAGGTGTTGCCATGCCAGAAATATATATAGCAGCCCTCGTATGTATATTCACATTTGAAATTTATTTAAAAAATATATTTCTTCTTAAAACAATTGCCATAAACAATGCATTTCTTATTATCTTACTCCATATATGCATATTCGAAAATACGTATTCACTTGTGCAAATATACATATAAGAAAAAACATGCATGTTCCTCTCCTAAATTCTTTTGTGTTTTTTGTTTATTTGTGACAGAGATGCCACTCAGTTTCAAAGATATCTATTATAGTTAAGTAGAAGTTAGTGAATCACATAGTCGTTACTGCAAACAACAAAAAATGTAAACAAATAAAACCATTGTCGTATTGTTTTAAGTTAGCGAATGTACAACTGCTGTGCGTCTTGCCAAAAAAGGTAAAACTGTGTTCTGAAAAGGATCAAATTACTAAATTTTTTTATATTATTTAACCTTTTTGTTTTTGTTTTTTTTTTTGATACAGTTCCGTGTTTCTTTTATTAAAAATAATAAAGTTTTAATCATTTTAAAGAACATATTTCTTCAATGCCAAGTTTTCATCACTTACAAAAAAATATTTGTTTGCAAGTTTTCAATGGCAGACGCGTAAAATGTCAAGGGTCTTAAAATGATTAATGTTATCGAAAGCATTTGCTGCAACACACAAAAACAGCGAAATGAGAACATTCCATGCATTTTTTGGCAAAATATTTACACGTCTTGAATACTTAACCAAATAAAAAGACAAAAAGGATTCATATCTCTTACCACAAATACGTACGTCGTTAAAAAAAACATTCTTACTTAAACTGTATAGGGTTCTTTTTGTTTTCTTGTTAACTCTGTCCCTATAGGTGGTCGGAGATATTATGATGTTTAACAAAAATATATATAAATCTGAAAACTAGAAACCAAGAAAATACATACACAAATTATGGGTGAAACCATGCATTCTAACTGGCATCATAACTGCGTACAATCAGTATTGTTGATGATTCTTGCCAATGACTTTTTATTAGAGGTAGAGGAAAAGAGAGATATAGATAGTGTGTGTATGAGCTGCTGTTATCTCTTGTGTCTGCTTATTGCCACCAAAGTCTTTTTAACTGTGACTATGACATTGGCATTGAGATTTTTGGCGTCCTTTCATTTTCTAAATGCAGATGACTTATGTTTGTTGTCAACCCAAGTTTAAGTGGTATAATTTACACAAAACTATTAGCAGAAATGCATGGCAGACATAGAAATAAATGTAGCGACAAAAGCAAAATACTAAAATCATTATTAATGGTTTTTTAATATAATGTCACTAAGACGAGAGGAAAAGAGGCAGGCATCAAGCCTTTAGTAGTCAAATAGCAGGAGTTGAAATAATTTATTTTTAGAATCTATATACATACATATATAAAGCACAAAATGTGTTAGTTTGTTTTTTTGTTTGTCGGAAAGCTATAGCTGCCTACACAAGCAGACTGATCTCATTGGAATTTTCACAGTTTGGTATCAGATATTCGCCTAGTAAAACAGAGCACTTATTTTTCTAATATTTACCGTTGTCGCGGCGCTTCCTATACAAAATAAATATTATTATGTAACTGTAATAGGTTTCACCTTAAATTTTTTTTAAATAACTCTCTAATTAATATACATACATAACGTTGCGAAAAGCTGGTTGAATTGGAACAGTGGGAGTGGTTTCTCCCATACAAAGTAGCTAAAGAACTTTAGTAAGTAGACTCTTGAAATATCACCCCATATCAATCTGCATAACTTAGTGAAATGCAGATCAGATAAGAATAGTAGACGTGGTGCCCCCTATACAAAGTCAATATGCATTATCGTGTAGAGAACTACAATAGAAAGTCTTTAAATTTTGCTTTTATGTTAATGTACATAGCTGAAGATAAAATTGTCTGAATTGATATTGAAGACAGAATTATCATAATGAATCTGGAGAATTATACACATAGAGTCCAGAAGTTTTGTACTAAAAACTTCCTTATTAATATGCGTACTATAACAAAATACTGGACAGATTATGGCAGGGGATATGGTGCCTTACACACAAAATGAAAAGTTGGCGAAAAACTATCTGGTTTGGAGCAGTGGTCAAGGTAGGGTCATTCCCATTGCCAATTACAGTGAAAAATCTAATTGCGGACACCTCCCGCAAGCCGACACCTCTACTGAGCGGACATTTTCTTCAGTCCCTTCGATTTCCGAGTATGCATTCAAATTTGTTTCACTTACATATCAATACATAATAGAATATGTAATAGCAGTGAATGTAGACCATTTCTAATCAACTACCCCGTAGACGGACACCTCTCCACAACAGACAAATATGCTCTGATGGACGGTGTTCGCCCACAGGAGCTTTCACTGTATTGCCAATCAGTATTCGAAACTTTATCTAATATATAAATACGCCAGAATTTTCTCCTACAAAACTCCATGTTTTCCTCTACTCAGATTAACGGATATTACTAGCAGCCAAACCGCAACAAGTGCATAACGCGCAATCTATCTGTCAGAAATTCTCATGTACATACAAACTGTATGTAGCAAACCTTAATAGCACGGCGTCAAAGCTTAGCAATTGGAAAATCCGCTTTTGACTGTGCGTTAGCAAGTGAAGTTGGCTGCTTCTTAGTTTGTCTTTTTTTTTAAGTTTAAAAGTAATGACAATTATGTTATTTTCGGGGCAATCTAGTTGTTTTATCCCTTTGTTATTTCTATACAGTGGGTTTTAAAAAAATAAAAGAGTTAACATTACTGTTTAAGACACAAAGTTGACGCTCTTACAGCCTTACTTAAAAGCGGATCGATTTCTTCCGCAAAGCTTCGCCGAAATACCATACGAAAACAAAAGCGCTAATGCTACGTCAATGCAGGGTTATTGAAAAAAAGAAACATAACTTCCCTGATAATTTTAACAAGAATAATAATTCATACTATTGTAGATATTTTGTGGCCTTATAGGAGCTTATGCTCTCCTGAAATTTATTTTTTAACAAACCCAAAAAAATTTCTGTAAATTTTTATACAAAGATTTTAGCATTTAATTTAAACTAAATTGTTAACAGCCGATATAGACTGAGATACAATTTTAATTTCGAGTGGCTGTCTTGAGCTTCTAATTAAATCAGTTAAATTTGAGACATAAGACTCTTGAGCCTTCCATGCGAAATTTGTGTAAAACCTTCTGATGAGTTGTATGAGAAGTAACAAAATGGCCACATAGCCACGCTTTCTCCACAGTAAAACATTTAATATATTATTTCTAAACTATAAATATTCCATGAGAAAATCATGAAATGTTAATTTTTCACTAAATCAAGCACAAATACCGCAAAGTTCATATTCAGTTTTAATTTCAGATATTCCCAGTTTGAATGATTCTTTTTACCATTCAGAAACTAGCCTGAATACCAGTTTCGGATTTGAACTTTGTTGCTAAAAGAGAATTTTTATACGAAGAAAACGCTATAGAGCTAATTGTGGCCTTAAAGGGAGCCGCAGCAGAGATATTCGAAATGGTAGCCTTAAACCGCAAGTACGGAGGCGAGCACAAAATAGAACTTTACAGAATGGAGTTATGAGGCAGGGTTCAGAAGGCAAACCAGGCGCTGCAAGACTTCACCATTGAAATTAAACGTTTGGCGCAGCTGACTTATCTAGGCTAATATCATGTGTTTCTGAATCAGTTTAAGATTGAAGCATTAGTGATTGGCCAACGGGATCCAGATGTTAAATATTCCGTTTGCACTGTGCAAAAATCATCCTTGCTAGCCATCAGTACAAGCCACAGTTGTACAAGGCGCGATGTCTTGTGACTGATACCGGAGACAAAAGGAGTGAGATAAAAGAGATGTTCACACAAAGAATGGAGGAGAAAAGTAGTTAGTCTCGCGCCAAATACTTTAACTTCAGTAAGGCTGGCCATTTCCAGCGTAACTGCACGTCCACAAAGGGAAGGTCAGCATCTGCCTCGCCAGTAAGAAACAACAAGAGACATTTTAACAGCTAAAGCCCTCGTGAAAATCTGGGACGATAGGAGAGTTCCTGTAAGAGTATTAAATCTGTCCAATAAATTAGAAACCGTAAAAGAAATTTTGAAATGAATCGATGTCAGCCATCAAAAGCCATAATTAGTAGAGCGGCGAATTCAGTATGCCCCAAAATAGCAGCCAGATCACGAGATTTCTTAGCAGAATAGGTGGAAAAATGGCTGGCAGAACTAAAATCTCCTGACAGGAATAAAGCAAAGAATTTGCTAAGAAAACATGCCTCCGTCTTCGCAATAAATATGAAAAGCCAAAGTACGAGTAGAACGGCAGTCGTGAAACTTAAAATTAATACTGGCGATTCGAAGTCTATAAAACAAGCACCTAGGAGTGTTCTCCTAGTAAAGCGAAATAAGTTTAAGGAACTTTTTAAGGAATGGAACAGAATGGAAACATTAAGCCATCCTTAAGTCCGTGGAGTTTGCCAATTGCTTTCCATCGACTACGGTAAGCTCAACGAGATCACCAAGAAAGACAGTTATGCGCTGCCTAGAATTGACAATAATGTTGGCAGGAACAATACGGTTTTCTGTTGGAATGTTTGGTTTGTTGGAATGTTATTGCAAACAATAAACATCAAATTTGGCTCTATCTGCTATATTTAAAATATTTTTCTTACCCCATTTTTACTACTTTTTATTTAAATTTATTTTTTTTTTCTACTAAAGTTTAATGTGCAAATCAAATGCGACTTCTGTTAACAAATTCAAATATCAACATAGACTGCAATTATATAAAAGGAGAAAATTGTGTTCCTTGTTTTTTTTTTCTTTTTTTTTCAAAACCGCCTTTAAAATTTTATTGCATACAACTTTTATGCTATTTCCGTTATTTTTGTAGTCTCAAAAAAATATCGCTTCTAATGGTAGTAAAATATGAACTGAAGGCAAACAATTTTAAAAGATATGGACTACAGAAAACAAAAACTTAGTTGGTTCTAAACATATTATCAAGCGTATAAACTTTATGTATCAATTATAGTGCAATAATAAGAGCTAGAGACTATATAGTTTGATTTTTTACTTTCAATACATCACTCCGTATGTTAAATATGTTTTGATAACGTTTCTAAATCTTAAATATTTTCTTAAATAAACAAATTTATTTTACATAAAATTATTTTAATTCTTACAACAAAAATAAACTTTTGTCATCAATCTTTAATAGAAAGAAATAAACAAACCTTTTGATTAAATTAAGCCATATTTTAAATTCAAATTTAAACATTTAAAATGGAAAAAAGTTTTCAAATGAAAACAAAAAAAAAACTTTTTATCACCAATTTTTTGAGTTAACAGCACAAAAATAAAAGACCCCGACACTTTTAACTGTTTCAAGTCTCTAAAGTCAAATTAAAAAAGTACTGTTTTTTCATATGCAGCAGAAAAAGGTTTTATTTTGTCTATTTAAAAAAAAAAAAACAGCAATACGAATGGGAAAACAAAGTTTTGTCTCAAAGTGAATTCAAACAAACAAATTAAAATTATGCAAATTAACTGAAAAAAGAACAAACCGAAAAAAGGAAATAAAAACAAAAAACAAAACCAAAAAAGTTATAACTGAAAAAAGGATTCATTTTTTGTTTTATACATTTTCTTTTTTCTATAACTGGAGTCACGTACTTTAGCAACTCTAACTCAGTTAGGAAACAAACAAAAAATCAACAAAATTAAGGCAAACGAGTAAATGTCTTTTTCTTACTTACTGTGAATCTATTCTTTTGCTTATGCATGTCCTTGAAAAGGAAGTTTGAAAACGAAATAGTCATTTCTAACTCTTCTACTTTACATACAAATATCATTTGATATACGCCTCTGCTCGCCCTTATGCATGACGTTTAGAAAAAAAAACACTATTATAATTCCAAGGAAACTAAAAATTAAAAAAAAAGAGAAATTTCCAACAAAAAAGTTTTCTTTTTATTAAAAGTTATGGCAAATGACGAAGATACAACAACAAACACTTGGCTTAAACGTTGTTAAATTTTCAAAACATTTACGTAAATGTAACCAAACGAAATGTTTGCATAAACGATTTAATCGAATTCCAATGCAAATTTTATAAGAAAAATTTCATTTCCTTCTTAATACTCGTAAATACACAAACACAGACACAATCACTGTTATACCAAGCAAATACATTTTGAAAAGTAACGATGCTACATTAGCATTTTTTTTTTTTGAAAAAATTGTAAAAGGAAAATGCTTTATATGACAATAACATGAAACCAACTTCTTTGACTGTTTACGTTGTCCTCTGTGTGTGTTGTGTATCACTTACGAAAGTGTATCTGTGTTTGTTTTAAAGGAAATCAGCATAAGTCTCGCGGTAATAAAAATTCTTATTTTGTTAGACTGTGTTTGAATTTTTTTGTTTTTTGTTGTCGTTGTGCAAACATAAGGAAATATTTTAAAATGTCTTGAACGTTTACATGCTCGAAAACATGGATTTTTTAAATAGAAATTATCATTTAAATACATTCCTTTTTGTTTGTCCCGCAAGGCCTTAAAGGAATGTTATGATTTTCATAAACTTTTTGCAAAACATTTGAGATAAGATTGTATTGCTTTTTTTAAATAATTTAAACTTTTCAAATATGTTAAAAGTTTTTAAAAAAGTCGATAAATCATTTCATTTAGAACTTAAGTAGAATGTTATGTGTCATGCGAGAGTTTTAAATTCAACAGCTTTAAGTAATCTGTTATGGAACGTTGTATTGTTTCTCAAGGCTGTAACTGAACCATCAATATAGGGATGAAACTTTACCCAAAAATACTATGGACTAA
This sequence comes from Gymnosoma rotundatum, assembly GCA_916610165.2. Lineage (NCBI taxonomy): Eukaryota > Metazoa > Arthropoda > Insecta > Diptera > Tachinidae > Gymnosoma > Gymnosoma rotundatum. The sequence continues at coordinate 117,492,020 of OU744337.1, read as the reverse complement.
ATCGAGTGATAGTAGTGTCCTCGTAGGTTACATCCTTGAGGTAAATGTCTTACTTATCTTTGGGTTGTTAAAATTTATTGGTTATGAGATATTTTAATTTTGTAAACTTCACCTTATTCTGTTTTCAGACGATAGACTGATTGCAGAAAAAATTGTGTAAAAAAGTGTAAAAGAAGACATTGAGATGGTGTGCAAATTTAGGTGACTGGTTCCTTGCCTCTAAAACCTATTTAAATTAGTGAAAAACAAGGATTTTTTTAGAACAAGTATTCATTTTTACTTTACTAAATTGCACACATCTTTGATTTTAATTTTCACTCTAAGCTTAAAATTAATTTAAATAAAATGTATGACAAGTTCAGGAACTAAAAACAATTATATCATATAGCTACGTTGTTAACAAGAAACAGTCTTTAAATTTTAAGAACAATTTTTTTTTAATTTTCGTTTCCTACTTCCTGAAGATGCCACCCAATGGTGTGGCGAAATGTTGAAAACTAAAAAATATTAAACCATATTTTTATTTTAAAAACTGACCTAGTGCTTAAAAAATTGGAAAAGAAAATTAAATAAAATTTTCTTTACTTAATACGTTTCCACTGCTATTTACAAGAGATCAAAGCTTGTATCCTCAGAAATGGAATTCTCCTAAATTTGTAATATGAACATACGTATTTCGCAAAAATAAAAAAAAATTCGCAAAAATAAAAAAAAATTAAAGCCCAACAATTTTAAGTCGTACTTAACGGAAAAAAGCCGTGTAAAAAGTATTAAGTTGTCATTTTCTACAATTTGTAAAATTAAATCGTGTAATAAAACCGCGTTAAAACCGACTTGACTTCCTGTCAGTGTCTAATTTTTCCTGTTTACTTCCAATATTAATTAATAATTTTGCTTTCTTAATAAATTAAAAAATCAAAATATCCGTTAACATAAAACGTCTAAGCAGTTCATTATTTTATTTACAATATGACATAGTGCGACGCTTTGTATTTAGAGTAAATATGAAAAATCACTAAACAAAATCTTCCGCTTAATACACCAAATATAAAGCAGATGCATTACAACTAGAGATGAGCGATATTTCAGTACCTGTATTTAGATCACTGTGATTCAAAAATCACTGCTCACTTCAGTAACTGAATTGATCAAGTAACAGTTCCGCGTAAGAAAGTTCTTTTATATTTGCACACACACAAAATTTAATTGAACTTTATAAAAGAGAAATATAAGTACTTTTGATTATTTTATTTTTAATATGTCAAAACAGCTTCTTTACTGTGTAGCTTTTTCTAGCCTCATTAACAACATGTATGTTTAAATGAAAAAGAACTGCTAAAGGTTATCACGGTAACTATTTTAAAGAACGGTGATTTGAAATAACGTTCACTGGTATCGATGTTCTTCAACAATCACGGGATCGCTCATCCCTAATCACAACGGATGAATTTCCAAATATTCTCTTTTTTATAACAGAAATTACTGAAATCCTTTAAAGCGATTTTAAAACAATGGCCCATATTCATAGTTAACATAAAGAATACTTTAAGGGAACTAAAGTAGGTTTTACTTTAGAGTCGACTCTAATTCATTCATAGACAATTTAAAATACACTTTTGGCGAGAAATTCAACTCTAAATTTAAAAGTAGCTAATAGTGCATTTACATTACACCAAAATCTATTAGATTTGATTTAAAATCTCTTTCAAAATCTAGTTCGTTTACACTTTATTTTTTTGACACTAGCAAGATTTGATATTAATAAGAAATCGAAAAAAGGATATTTTAAAATATTTTTTGCACTATATTTATAATTTACACATCATTCATTTTTTAATTTTGTTAATATTTTCATTTTGTTAACATTTTAAATAAATTTTCTTTTATTGTTTTAATAAAACTGTCACTTTTTCTGCTACAGCGCAGTATTTTTTGGTACGTACTACTAGATTTTAAGTAGATTTCGTCAAAATCAAGTGGCGAAGTAGATTTTGTTTTGTATGGGAAATCCATTTACAATCAACTAGATTTTGCTCGAAATCTCGTTCGTACTAGATTTGGGTATAATGTAAATGCACTATAAAGCTGTTTTTAACTAATTTTTCCAATATTATTTTATTTGGTTTAAGAACACAATACTCTATATCTGATTTTTAAACCAAGGTGAACAAAATAAAATCAAGGTTACTTTTTTCTAATGTTTGTTTAGAAATTGTATGAAAACATTTATCAAATTACAGTTGACACCCAGTGGAAGGCGGCTAAACTTATAGTATACTTTATTTTTGACTATGAAAGCAAAAAAGATAATAAGATCTGCTTATTTTAGAGTATACTTTAGCAATAGTCCACTTTATTCTATAACTATGAATATGGCCAATGTTTATAAAAAAACAGGAAGAGATTTTTAGCCTTGAGAGAGATGATCATCTATCTTTTTCCTAACTTTGAAAAAGTAACTAGACCCATTTTCTTATTGTGTAAAGCAAAAGTTCGCATTCCAAACTAAAGTTAACTCTATACTTTTTCAAATTAAGACGCTGATCAATATAAACAAGCAATATAATTGTGAATACTTTAAAAAAGTGTATCGTAAGGAATGATATTGACTTTAAACAGCCGGTACAGGGATCCATCGACTCCAAAGGTACAACCATGAAAACCTTTAACTCAATAGGCTGAAGCGAAGGAATCCAACTATCAGAAAGCATTTTGAGGCTTAGGTATACAAAAAGGTCTAGTTAAAGTTAGAAATACGCTAGATAAATTTAGCTTCTAGCAAATTACATATAAAAATACTTTTACGAAAAGCTTAATAATTGCTTATATATTTTCTTGGAAAATTTGGCTAAATTTAGTATTCAGCTGGCGCTAACAAATAAATGTTTTAAACGGCGAATAATAATTGTTACACGGGCGCAATAATATTTTTTTTCTGTAAGCTTTATATACTGCAATTTTTAATCCGATAGTACTTGTTTCTTTCCAAATATAAGTGGATGTTTTAGAATTCATTCAAAAAAATTTAATATGATTTTTAAAACACCTAAAGGTCTTACATTTCTGCTTTATGTTTCTTAATCTCTAGCTTAGGCATAATAGTAATAATCAAAGAAACCTTTTTCGTGAAAATCAGCTATTAACTTTTGGTAGTAAGAGTTCAGTGGAGACGTCAGCTTGTGTATGTCGATGTATTCAGAGTAAAAACATTTTTTATCTAGTTTACTAACAAGATATTTTAAAGAAATACCAAGGAATGACTGAGTTTTCTAATATTCCACTACATGTATTATTAAATAATTCGACTTTTTCTAAAGCCTGGTATTCCACTCTTCCATACCACGTACATAAAAAAAGTTTATGACAAATGTTGCAGAAATAGTTATCTGCTTTTATTGTGAAAAACGTAAAATTGTTTCTGGCAATATTTTCTAAAAGCTGTGCATAAGCCAGAAGGAATTATTTCTGCTGCCATGTTTTCTTTTAATTTTATCACACAATAAATAAACGTGGGGTTTGCGTACCATACATGAAAGTAACTAATTGGATTGAATAATTAATTGATGATTTCATTAGCATTGAATGATTGATAATGCTAATTATTTTTTAACATTATCAATACTTTCACCAAGCACATTCCTTTTAAAGGCAAGGTTTCATTGATAATTAGTTAAAAGAATAAAATCATTACCATTGACTAATGATTAAATAGTTTCAAATCATTGTCATTAATGAATGTATTTTTTGTCGTTGTACACTAAATACACATCTTAAAGTATAGTAGAGCATTTTTTTTTGTGCAAAAGATATATTTTTTAATTTTCTCAGGAAAAATGAGACAATAAAGGAACATATTTGTGTTTTCGTGTAAGTAATAAGATCTGCCAGTTGGGATGACTTTAGATCTCAGACCTCAAGTTTTACACCTATCTCAATTAACGTTGATAAATTTTAACAGTTTTCAAATATAAGTCTACCTACAAGTGTGTTAAAATTTGTTTTTTTATGCATAGCTTTTTTGAGTTTCTTCGACCAAAAATTTATGTTTCATAAAAAGAATTATTTTTGATTTAATTGTAATTAGAAATCAAACGATTTTATGAAAATTTCATTAACATTACTAAAAACAATAATAATTAAGACAAAATCATTAGCATTATATGGTAGTTAGATTTCTTTCATTGTCATTATTTCAAACAATGCCAATGAAATTTAAATGGTAATGCAAAAATTCTAAGTTTGTTGAATACATATAAAAAACATTGAAGCATAATTAAAAGTTGTAAAAATCACGAAATTATATTAAATAGCTAGAAAGTTATCAATTCATAACGCTAGCATTTTAAATGAAATAATTGATTAATTGTTTGAGCAAATAAATAACAAAAACGAGAAAATATAAATTGTATAGAAAAAACTTCACTAAAAATAAAAAATATAAATTGTTATTTTTTCGAGTGCCATTTTCAACAACGTCTTTTAAAAAAATACTGACATAATTGTAAAAATGGTCTTTCTTTAAAGGATTAATTTACTTTACTTTATTTTTTTTTTTTGCCAAAAACCAGACATTATTTTGATGCAATAACTGTAGTATCATTGTGTTGTTAAATTAATAAGTGTGATGAATTTCTAAATCATATGGGTCTTTAGTTGTAGAAGTAAAAGCTTACAGTATATTAACTTGTGCGTAAAAAAAAACAAAAAGAAAAGAACTATTCACTGAAGTGGGCTGCAAGCGAATACAGAAGTGTATACTAAAAAAAACATAAATAACATTGAGTATCGAAAAGCCTAAAAATAAAATTTCTTAAGCGATTACATTCCTTTAACAAAAACAATAAACTTCACATTTCTTAATTAAATTCCTGCTTAACATTATTTAATATTTCTTAATATCTTTCCTACGAAATAACATAAAAAAAGAAATGTTATAAACTGAATGTCTTACCTTAATAATACATTTAATTCTTTCAACAGCATTTCATCATTGACTTAAAAAAAAGACCAACAATAATCCTACAAGAAATTAAAATGTTAATATTTTTTCAATATAAAAATGCTGATGTTTTTTATTTCAGACACGCAGTCGCTAAGACCATTTTTTTTTTGTTTTGTAAAAAAAAAATACAAATACATAAATAAAAAAAGCAAAAATGTGAAAATACTTCCTTAAAAAAAATTTACTTGTACAAAATTAATGACTTAAGTAAAAAAAAAAAAATATTTGAATACCTTTAATCTAGCAGCTCAAAAATGGTAAAAACCCTTCAAATAAAAATAAAAACTTTAATTGCTTAATATCCATATTAGGGGGTTGCAAATGAAAAAAAAAAATAACTTTGTCTACTCGACAAAATTATTGAAGTGTAATTAATTAATGTTGTAAGAGGAAATTTTTATCATAATGTTATTTTTATAATAGAATAATGTTTGGGTGAAATCCATTACTATTAAGCTTTTGAGAACTTTTCTCTAATTTGTAAAAGGATTTCTTTAAACAATTCTGCAATTTAACAAAATAAACAAAAATATAATAACTCACTAAAAAATATATGTATTCCTATTTTTAATTTCAACAAATGTCTCCTTTAAAAATAGAAAAGTATTAATTTCTAAAATTAAAATCGACATCTCAACACGAACTGTTTAAAGTGGGGGAAAATATCCAAATAACTATCAATTCACTTTAAAAAAAAAATTGAAATTTTCCAAAAAAAATAAAAATATCAACATTTTGACATGACAATTAAAAACAGAAAGCTCACAAAACGAACACAACCCAACAAAAATTTTTGAAAAGGTAATCGAGTGTGGAATTAAGCATTTTTGGCGGAAGTACTTCCCAACTAAATTGCCAACTTAATGATTTTAACAAGGCATGAGACTTTTATAATCAATTACTGAGAATCGATTACATTAATTATTGTAGGAAATAATGATGATAACAAGGCATGAGACTTTTATAATCAATTACTGAGAATCGATTACATTAATTATTGTAGGAAATAATGATGATAACATAAAGAACTAGTTCTAATACTACTTTCGTTTTTGGTAACTTATGTAACGTGTTTTGTAAGCGAGTAACAAAATATGGAAATCAAAAAAGTAGGTCATTTTATAGCAAACACTTTTTTAATGCACTTCGGGCATTAATACCTACTTAGTTTGTAACCGTGCTATATTTTTTAGGAAAGTCATAGAAGAAGGAAGAAGTACCGATGAAGGAGGCTGCAATTTTTAATTTTAGATCTGAATATGTATATATATTATTAAACAGAAAAAAACATTTTTATTTTTTGACTGCCGCAAGGGTTAAAACCAGGACAGCCGGTTTGTAGTCAACGTGCATACCACCTTGATTACAGCAGGTAAGGTCTACTTTTTTGCTGTTTTACTGCTGAAGCAAATCAAAATATAGTGAATTGAAACAAAAAATATATATTGAACATCACTGAAGAAGATGTAACGATGGCTTAACATTTTTCGTAATGCTGCAATCGCTGTGAACATCATTGCTTTTTGCACGAGTTATTGTTTTTTTGTACTTAGTCCATAGTTTTAAAATTTTCATTTGATATCTTAAAAAGACGCCGAAGATTTTGGAGGGTAACTAATAAATAACTCGTTGAAGGTAAAACGAAACCAAGTGTTATTTGTTCTAATTGTAAGGTTTTTTAAATTTCACGTTGAGAAATCATACCAAACTTTATACTTTTCGAAAGTTATGAAAAATGTAAAAGTTAATTTTAGCGCAAACATCGTTGTTGTGAAATTAAATCATATGCCAATGTATATAGATTAAGACATGATCACATTTATAGGTAGTGCCATTGATAAAATATTGATTTTGACCCCAAAACCCTTCTACAGTTTTTCATATTTATTGGCAATGACCGCAACCAAAATTTTATAAATGACCAAAAAATAATAAAGCACACTTCAATACTAACAATAAACATCTATACAATATATAGGATGTCAGCCCGGAAGGTTAACTTCTCGCAGCAATTTCATTGTTATCCTGGCTGTGTGCGATGTCGGACCGTCTTGTGGATACCACAGGTTAATCCAGCCCAAAGCCTGCAGATGTGAGGCTAAAAAGTTTTCAATCATTTCACGATAACAAGGTAAGTTCCAACGATTCCTTGTTCCAAATTGCACACCAGACTGTCAATTTTAATGGACGCAAAGGTGAATAATGAATAATATTAGATTTCCATTGCAAGGAACCAACAATTCTGTTTACATATCCATCCAAATGCAAATGTGACTCGTCACTCATTATGATTTGTTCATGAACATCGGGGTTATCATGGGCGAGCTGTAAAATCCTAATCTCATATATACGGCTTCGTAAATGATTTTGTGGAAGAAGTTCTAAATGGAAACAAATGCAAAGTTGTTTTTTGAAGACCAAGCACTTGAGCAAGGTATCGAATTTACGTTGGTGGATTGTTTTAAACACATACTTGAGCAGCAGTAATATTTTCAGCCGATCATGCAGCACGTTCTGCTTTATGCTCGGGCCGTCTTTCTTTGATATCACTATAAATTGTTCGTTTTGTTAGCACTTGTTTTTCCCAAAAATTGCACTTGACCATCGTAATCGATGGTTGATTTTGTTAAAATATTTTAACGTTTAAAACACGCTGGTTTATCGAATATTTTTTCATAATAAATTCGCCACGTGTTTACTTCACGACTGTCAAATATAAACTGTAAAGACAATAAGGATGAAAATAAGTATTTTTTATACAGAATTTAAAATTTGCTTAAAAGAAAGTAGGATACGAAATTTTTTATATTGTCATGCCATTTTAAGTTGGTGTTTTAATATTTTTTAAGTATTTACGTCTTTGAAAATCTCTTTGTTTTTATTTCAACTTTCTGCACGTAATAATCAATCTCTTAACGTAAACAGCGTAACTTTTTAAGACTCTTTAAACTAATAAAAGTGCAATAATTATAAGTAAAAAAACTATATTTCAATAATTATGAGATTAATATTGAAAGAAATAAAAAAGAAATACTTCAAACAAAATCCATTGCACTAATTACACAATACCATTATAAATATTTAAAAGGGCAAAAAATTATTGTTCAACTTTGCAAATAAAAATCTTATAACAGTTTAATAAGTTTTTATGTATTTTGTCCACTATAAATTTTCCAGGAAAAAAGAAATGAAAATGGCATAAAATTTACCCCCTGCATAGTTTTTCTTTCTTTACGCAAGTAAAACAGCGCTAGGCAGTGGCTAAAGAAGTGTCACCCAAAACTTTAATGATGCTTGAAAAAATCGTAGGAAAAGAATTTTTAGAAGGGAGCCAACAAAACTTTTTCCTTTTCATTTCTTTTAAGGTAAGAAACAGCAAATACAGCAAAAACTGTCATGAAGTAGAAAGAAGAAAAAAAAAATTATAATAAAATATTTAAGTTGTAGACGACGGGCAACTGAACAACTTTAAGAAATAAATGCAATTTCGAACATTATTGAACAATTCAATAATTTTTGTTCAATTGTTGATTGAAAAGTTAAAATTTGTAGAATCAGCAAAAGCGAAGTAAAATAAATGAAAGAAATATAAAAGTAGTTTGTATTAACAAATGGAAAATTACATTCTACTAAATGACATCTGGCTTAAAATTAAAACTTTTAATGGCGGCGAAACTATTTGAAAGGAATTTTTTAAGAAATTTTGCAAAGAAAAAATATAATTGAGATTTATGTATGAAAAATACAATTTAGAAGCAATTAGAAACTAAAAAAATCTAATTTAATAATTATTAAAATAAAAAGGCCAATTCTTTATGCTTTTACTAAAATTTGAAACCCTTAAATTTTTATACTTGTGTGTTAATTGTGCCTGAGAACAAAAACTCAAAAGATTGTTATAATATTGTGAAGAGTGTATCCCGGGCTATTTTTGGTCAGATTTGTTATCGATGCGAATAAAAAACTTATTCAATTTTTTTCCCAACGTTTCGTCAGTTTTTTCCGATTTCTTCAGGGGAGTATTTTTATTATTAATTGGTCAGTGACAAATTACAACAAATAGTTGATATTTTAATTTTAATTATGATTTTAGTCCTTTGATATTACTTACAACTTGTTTTAATTTACATTATTGGATAAATGAATAGGTGATGAATAGAGCTGTTTCGTTCGCGAACGAACGGGTTAAATTGACCGAGTCAATTAAGTGAACGTAATAATCCGGTCATATAAATCCGGTCTTTTCGTTCAATAGTGTACGGGTTAAATTGAACGGATGACTTAATTGAACGAAATGATTTAACCGGTTCCTTTCGTTCAAATTGACCGATTGAACGAATTGAACGAACAAATCAGTCTTTCACAATTGACCGAAAAAGACCGGTCACTTAAACGAACGACCGGGCACATGTCTAGTGATGAAACATAATTTGAAAAATAATAATAAATTGTGGGCAGCGCGACACAGTATCACAGAAAAATATTTTTAATCAAACGAATATCACAGAATTTTAATTTTAAATTATTGCTAGAGAATATTGAAGTTTGGTGTTGTCTTTGTCTTCTTTAGTGTTTGTTGATTTCTTTATATGTTGTTGTATTGTCAAGCTCTCGAGAGTATATCTTTTGTTTTCTTTTTTCTCTCTGTCTAGTATCTTTATATCGTCAAAGTCTATAATGTGTCCAGTTTCTTTTGCATTTTGTGCTAAAGCTGTTGTGTCCTTTCCTTTTTTAATATCTGCTTGATGTTCTAAAATTCTTGTTCCAAGCATTCTTGTTGTTGTTCTAGCATATACTTTGTTACACTTTTCCCTTTCATTTCCTTTGCAGGTTATTTCATAAACGACATTATTTAATCTTTTCTTGTCTACTTTAGATGTTTTTTGCATAAAAAAGTGGCTCAGTGTTTTGTTTGATCTTTATGTAAATATTGTTTTTTGATCGTTTTTCATATGCTTCATGCTAGAAACACAACTTGGTCGCAAATATTCGTCGTCAAAAATAAAACACATGTGTATATGAAAATGCACACAATCATGACGTAAGACGAAATTCGTCAAACACGGCGAACTATGCAATCAAATTATTTCTATTTCTTACGCCGGAGCAAGGCGAACTAAATAGAAGGTGATAGCGGTGGCGAATTCAATTCTTTGCCCTGGTATTCTAACTGTCAAACTCCATATATAAAAAATCTGTATAACAGTTAGATAAATTTTTTATATATGGAGTTTGACAGTTAGAATACATGGTAAAAGAATTGAATTCGCCACCGCTATCACCTTGTACTTAATTCGCCTTGCGCCGGAGAACAACGAACAAATCAGTACAAAGTTACCATGTTTGACTTTATATTCGAAGTATTTTAATAAATAAAGTTATTTTTCTTACAAAATTTATGTATCTTTACTTTGCAGCATTTATAATAAGCGTACAGATTATAACTTAAATATAAAAATAGTTTTTAGTTGTGTTTTTTCTAATGTTTAACTTTTTATATATTATTTTTTTTTATGGTCACCTTACAAAAAGTAAACAATTTCAAAAATTATAACAGCTGTGTTTTTGGTAGTTATTGTATTTTATACGGCGAATTTACACAACGAAGTTTTGACGACGTATTCATTGTGTTGGACGAAATTCGTCGTTCGTCCCAGTTGTGTTCCTAGCATCAATGTTTTGTTCTCTATTAGTTTTGGAACATGTGGTACACTGTTAAAAAGTTTTCCCATCGTTTGATTATTTCCAATATTATTTTTTTTAAGCACTTATTTATCAAGTTATTTGTCACATGTATTGGGCAGCTATTTTTTGTCAATATATTCTTTATTTTGGTGATGTTGTCGTTTTTAAATCTTATGTCGCTAATATTAAGAATTTTATTTATTAAATTTATAGCTGTATTTATTTAAACATGTTTTGGTTGGGTTGAATGATAATTTATTAATCTTTCAGATGCGGTTTGCTTAGCAAACCAATTTGTTATCAATTTATTATTGTCCTTAATGATTATCATATCTAGATATGGTATCTCTTTATTTTTCTCTACTTCCACTGTAAATTGTATCTTTCAACTCTTTCATAACGTCGTCTAACAATGTTTCTAACACAATATCTGCCATTATCGGGGATAAGGGATTACCCATTGGCATACCATATATTTGTCTATAATACCCTGTTCAGACATGTTTTCTTAATTGAGTTACTTTATTTTAATTGCGAAATTTAATTCGGTGTTCACACATGCTCAATTAAGCTTATTCAATTAGTACAAGGCATATTTATTTTCTAGGTTGTGTCGTCCGCCCAGCTGATTTCTCTTTTAATTACAAAAACAACATGGCTTTTTGTTGTTACTTTGAAGTTAGAAGTGTCAAAAGCTATTTTCTTTTGACCCGCCATTTTCTTTTTATTTGTTTGTTTATATTTTTTACTTGCGTTTTGTCAATTTTATGAATATTTTTTCTCACTGAACATAGTTCCCAGAGTAAAGATACTTTTTGGCAAGGGTTGCATTTCTCATCTTATCCAATTAGTGACGCAATTAAGTACTAATTGCTCAATTTATTAATTGACTTTTTATATGGTAAATTGAATTCAATTAAGGCCTTAATTGTGTAAATTCCTTAATTGCGCAATTAAACCGTTTGTCTGAACAGGGTATAATACTTTTCGTCGAAAGTAAAATAATTACTGTCTGTTAGACAGAATTGAAGCATCTTAAGGAATAGCTTTTTACTAATTGTCGTGTGTTTTTTAAGGGTTGCCCATTTGTCCAATATGCTTTTGATAGCGAAATATGTAGGTATATTGGTGAACAATGATACCAAGTCAAAGGAAACAATAATGACATTTTCATCTAGAATAATGTCACAGGGTTTTTCCTTTAATTGTATCGAATTTTTAACATTGTATATTGGAGATATAATATTCTTTAATATTTTTCCTATGTGTTTGCCGAAATTGGCCTGAGTCGGATATTTTCCTTATGCATTTTTGGTCAGCCGTAAAGTTCTGGAGCAGCGGCTGCATGTAACGTCATTTTTATTTTTTCAAATTTTGTTATATGTTTACCTTGTTCAACTCAAAATTTGTATATATTTTTTACCTGTGATGATGATAGATTAATAAATAATAATAATAATATTATTAATAATAAAGTTCTGTAATAATATTGTTATTTGTTTTTTGAAGATTTATGGTTTGATCCTCTCTAATAATTTTGTATGTTGATTTGTCGTTTAGCAGTTGATTGATTTTATTTATGTAATCATTTTTGTATAAAACTATAGTCTTATTACCTTTATCGGCTTTTGTAATCATTATTGTGTATCTATTGTATTTTATTATTTGTTCTGTTTTTTCGTAAATAGCTAATATAAATTTTTCCTTTTCAATATTTTTTGAGCTACGTATAAAATTAATTACTCTATTAGCTATTTTTGATCTTATTATGTCTCTTTCTGTGCCAGACATAATAAGATAGTTAATTAAACAAAATACAAACCTTTTAATATGAACGTGAATGATATCTACCTACAATTATTTTTTGGAAGGCAAAAATATCATAAGTGACAAAAAAATTGTTTAATGCCTAAAAGCATTAACAAAATAAATGCATGAATTAATTCAAAAGGACACTATATGTTAACATACGAGCTTTTTAAGTGTAGACTCCATATTATAGTTAAAACCACAATTTGAAAACAGTTCTATCTTGACATAAAACAAACAAAAACAGCTTTGGTGTACAATTCTATCGCACAAATATTCCTCTTGAAAGTGGAATAAGTCCATTCCTAATAATTTAAATTAAGCAATGAAGGCTTGCCGAAAGCAATTGCTAAATTTTTTATTTTGTAGAAAGTGAAATGAAAATGACTTTGTCTCAACTTAATCTCTAGAAGAGGGAATATTAAACTGAAACAAGTAAAAGTGCTATATTCGGCTATGACGAATCTTACACACCCTTTATTATCTATATAAATCTAATTTAGTAAAGTAACTCCAATCTTAAAGCAAATAATGGGATGACAGAGAATCACAAAAAAATTAGGTACTGCATATATATAATTTAACATAAAAATGCCATTGCCTTTAATGGGTTAAGCATTTTTTTTAAATTTTAGTATTTATTTAAAAATCTTCTCAAAGCTTTAAAATGATACCCATATCGATATTTTAAAAAATTTGAAAATTTTAAAGCCCCATAACTCGGAACGAACGCTAATTTTTTACTATTTCTTATTTTTTAATTATGTATCGCCGCATATATTCGTAGTCGCTGTCGATAGTTAGTTTTTTTGATACTATGTAAAATTTTCGACAATAAAATATTTTGTAATAGATCAAAACATAAAATTTTAAATTTTAATAAAAAAATTTTGCAGTAGCATTTTAGGCGTTAAATTAACACTTAAAAATAACAATAAAAAACAAAACGACTAGCTCTTAACTCAATTTGAAAACTTTTGTATTTCATTTGCAATTTTCTTAAAATTAAAAATTTAGTAAGATGTGTTTTTAAATAAAAAAAATTTTCCACATACAAAAATCAATTGTGCAGACAACAGTTTTAGTACGATTATACAGGTAAAATTGGGTGCTCTTACACTTGTATCTCTTTTTTCTATACAAAATATCTTATTTTTATGAAAAAAATTTGGACTCAAGGTTCTGAGGGACCTACTTACAAAATTTTGTGCAAATCCATACAGCAGTTTTTACATGATGTGAACACAGACACAAAAAATTTTTAAAATTAAGAAAAAACTTAAAGTTAGTGTAGAATAAAACGTACTCTGCCTATAAGTTCTTCTAAAAAATTTTTGTATTTCCTTAAAGACCTCTTCAAAAGCTTTTAAATGATGCCCATATTGATATCTAAAAAAATTTTTAAATTTTAGAACCCCGTAGCTCAGAAAATATGGGCGAGCGCCAATTTTTTAATTGATGTTTTTTTCTAATTTTTTGATTCGCTATCTCCTTATATATTTAGTTTTTTTGTTGGAATTACTTTATTATTCAAAATGACATGAAAAAATTAGATGTAGGCGTGGTGTTTTGCCTGCTGCCTCGAAGGACATAGACCCATCATGCTGATTTCTAATAATAGCTCTTTCGACTCTATATCTGATCGATTGACATATTTTTTTTTGCAAAGTTGATTTCAACATCAACACGGACGGACAGACGGACATCGCTCCATTGACTTCGCTATGCATAAGAAGTCAGAATATACATATATGCTTTATGGGGTCAGAAATGGATATTTTGGAAATTACACCCAGAATGACAAACTTGCCCTTTTTCCACTTTTTGTGATGGTATAAAAACAGCATGCAAAAAGTAAATTAAAATAAGCATAATGTAAAAATCAAAAGTAAACTTATCTTTTGTTAGCGTTCGTTTTAAAAATTTACGAAAAAAAATTGTTTGTCGTGTACATAAATTTCAACCACAATATTTGAACAAATTATCATTCGAATACGACAAACGTAGTACCGATTTTTGTAATAGATTTGTTTTTCGAGTAACATTTTTAACAATAACGACGTGCGTAGTACCTTTTTAAAAAAACGTAGGATTTTCGACACGAGAACGACAACCGTAATAAGGCTGATTTATTTTTTTTAAGTAGAGTTACTTTATTGTTCCAAATGACATGAAAAAATTAGAGGTAGGCCTGGTTTTTTGCCTACTTCCTCGAAGGATATGGACCGATCATGCGGATTTCCAATAGCACCTCTTTCGACACTACGTCTGTTGTGAAATCAAGTTTGCCTCGGCAACACTAACACGGACGGACAGACGGAAAGAAATAATCTTTTAATAAATTTGGTAATTCGTGTATATAAATGTCTTCATTTTAACTCTTACTTTTTACATAAAAATTTATTTTATTAAAGCTTATGTCTATTAAAATATTGACTTAAATTTGCTCCTGGTTTTATTTATTTTAAAATGTTATTTTTAAAAGTGGTATAAGTTCAAGTCATTAAGCAAATTATTTGAGCTGTGGCAATTTCTACTGTGATTCCTATGTTAGTTATAGATTCAACGTCAGTGACTTTGCAAATTTTGAATTTTAGAAAAAGCTTTTACTAATCATTTTTAATGATTAAAAAAAATAAATTTTATTAAACTTTTTATGTTCTCTTTAGTAATTAATATATTGTTTGAAAGATAACTTTTCTTTCTTATTGCAATAAAGAATAAAAAAGAAACTCACAAGCTTGACCAAAAATTGTTTAGTACTTTAGAGATAACAAAAGATGGACATTTTCTTGAAGGCTTGTAAATGACAAGAACTTATTCCTTCAACGTAAGTTTCAATTTTATAAATGTATGCATCTATACCTGTGCAACAATTTAAAAGACTTATAAGATCGTCTGCGGCAGTCATACAAATGTTTATTATTATTTTTTTTGACTTTTTATGAAAAGGCCATGAAACAACTTGCTTGCAGCTTCAGTAGAAACAGGTACTAATTTCTGGACCACATGTGCACAAAATACTTACTTCTTAATCAAACTAAGTAATACCATTTCTGTAGTAAAAAAAGATCAAAGTTTGACTCTTAAAGTCATTAAAGTAACAAAAGTATCAATGGCCTTAAGGTTAAAATAATATGAAACAAAAAAAAATAATAAATAAATAAATAAATTTAATAGTATAAATTTGTTTACATTACATTTTAAATAATAGTATTTGTTTCTAACTCATGTGGTTTTCCAAGGAAATAAATACCCCATATGCTGCAAAAATATTAGCATCTAAATGGGAATATTTTTTAAATATAATAGAAATGTTATAACAACAGAAAAGTAAAAGCTTACTTTAATAAAATACTTAAATGGGAATTAAAACTTGAGGATTGTTATGAAAATACATGTAGCAAGCAGTAGTGCTAATCTTACCATTAACGAAAGGAACTGGAAATGGAAAAAGAAATAAAAACAAAAATTATATTATTTTAAATAACAATAACAAAAACAAAGAACAAAGAACAAACAACACCAGATAACACACGTAATACGACATAAATACGACAGAAATATATACAGACACCATTATACCTCCGTTTTGACTAAAGTAATGGTGGTGGAAGAATGCAAGTAAAATACTCCTGGCTGTAACTAACTTTAACAAAAAAAAAAAAAAAAAAAAAAAAATCCACAAGCATTTTCTATTTACTTTTTAATATTATAATAGTTTAAGAATACATATATATTTTTTTGTTGTTCTGTTCCTGTGGCGAAGTTTGCAAACACAAGGTAAATATAAGAAGAATTTCTAATGCTTGGCAAACAAACAAATATAAGCAGGGGAAAAAACATAGCAGTTGCATAAATATTATTTTATCACATCCATAGATTTATAAGTGTAACTAACACACTTTTATTTTCTTTTATTTTTGTAAGATTTTCTTTTTAAGGATTTAAAAAAATATGTATTTAGATGTTTATGCATAATAATATTTCCAAACAAGCTTTAAGCTATTTTCTTATGAATATAAATTATGTAAAAAACAGAATTAGAATGTAAGTCGGTGAGTAAAAAAAGATAAACTTTTACACTCAACCTTTATAAGCTTCTGCATCTTAACATATGCGCTAATTTATGTTCAGGGATATATACTTTATATGTCCCTAAAGCCATCAGGTTTTTTTACAATATTTAAACCTTTATAAAATCTACTACAAAAATGGCAGTTGGGAAAATTTGTTAAAAACCAACTTCTAAGACATTTCACATTTAAAACAGGCTTCCATAATTTATTTGAAGACTATGGCAGACTATTATTCTGAACTGCGTAAAATGCCCTAAATATAATAAAACGTTATATGTTTAAAACAAAACTGCTTTTCGAAAGCCAGTCAGTAAAACTTAAAAAAAATTATTATTAGGCGGATCTAATGATTGAGAAACTAAAGGATTCAAAAAGGAGCCATTAACCTGATTCAGTATCCTGCAATGATTCAATGAACTACTTACATATATTGAATCTAGACAAACACGAAAAGCCAATGATAAGTTAATCAGTAAGATTTAAGCTTTTCTTTTCTTTTATTTAAAAAATTATAATAATAAGACTATAACAAATAATAAGATGACAATAAAAATTAAAGGCTGTCACCACAAAGTTGTGATTTTCGCATCATCAGCCGTATGGCCAAATAAATCAAATATGTATAGCAACAATTAAAAAAATTTAATTAATACTAAAAGGGTGTCCATGAATACCTGATTTTAAAAATACATGTATATAGTGTTGCGACTTGAGCCATAATAAATCTTGATTTTTTTTTATATTACAGCAACTATATTTTTATTTGAAAACATCTTAAAATTATTTAAACCAAATGGGGTAATTAAAAAAAGATTAAACGCTAAATTTTGTTATTATTTCTTTAAAAAAAATACCACCTGAAATTACCACAATCAATGAAGATCTTATTGAAAATTATACTTCGATACACTACAACTCAGTAAGTTTTTATCCGAACGCCGACACAAATTAGCCATCATTCGACGCGTAATTTATAGCCCTTAAATCGAGATGTGGGAGCAGTCTTTAATTTTGAAAAAATATATATATGTATTTTAAATACAAATATACCATTATCTGGGCATTGGCTGAAATTAAAGAAAAATATATGTTTTTGTTCCTGATCAGCACTTGTTACTTAATCTGGAAAATGCAATACAAGCTATGAAAATTCTTAAAACAAAAATTTGCTAACCAGTGTAATTATCGCCAAAATATCATTGCTTATAATCAGATTTTTTAATTTCAGATACAAAAAAAAAATAATGTGTCATTCGGACATAAAAAGTACGACACATTCGTACTCACACTAGCTTAACCCTTGTGATAAAATTAAGTATAAAACATTTTTAGCTATTATTCTGTTACGAGACCCTTTCCAGTCAGGAAGTTCTACTTTATTTGTCGGCCTTTTTTCCTAGAGAATGTTCTCAACCGTAAGATCTATCGAGTTACGTCACAAAATAAATTTTAAATTTCTCACCAATACCTAATTTTATTCTTCTATGTTTAGATTAGTAAAATATTAATTTACTTTAATTGTACTTGATTCTTTTAAATATAAATATTTCAATATATTGTCAAGAAATGTTTATTATTTTAAACTAAACGATGAAATGTATTACTGCGGGGAATGCATATCCATATGGCCATTTCGCTACTGCTCATTTATAGCTCATCAGTGGATTCTACCCAAATTTTGTAAAGAAAATCTCAGAGTATTATACCAAAAGCTAAATTGATTAAATGAAAACTTCATTGAATAACAAAAAAACGCAACCACTAAAAGTGGAAAAATTCTTTTTTCTCAAATACTTAATATATTTGATCCTTTTACTCCTGCAAGGAGAATAGGGCCGCCAAATACTTTATAAGAAATATAAAATGCTACTCCTACTATCACATTTCTTATATTGTAAATCTTCATTCGTAATAATACGTACCAGAAAAGATTGACTAATCATTTGGCCACATATTTGCCTAATATGACCACACTTTTAGTTTTACACGTAGAATTTTCTTATACAATTGTCTTACATAGAATTGAGAAATTCTTATTTAATTTCTTTCAACATCAAAGTCATTAAAATTGTTTTTATAATTATGTTTTTTAATTTTATTTTATTTCAATTACGTATTTTATTAATAATGCTTTGCTAATCCAGCTTAAATTCAATTAAAATGCTTCAGCTGGAAAATTAAATATGAATTAAGACACAAAAATTAATTGTTCTCGTTATTACAGATACAATCACACACTTAAACCACTTGAATAAAAAAAATATATAAAAAAGAAATGTAAGTCAGAAACTGCAATAAATAAATAAAACACCATAATACGAGTAAAAGAACTAAAAAATTTAATAACATTAACAAAAAAATCCATAAATTAGAATTGAATATAATAAATACGTATCTTTTTATGATGGCAGCCAACAAAGAACTTTAACAGACAGCAATCAAAAGACAGCCAGCCACCAAAAATACTGAATAAATAAATTATATTTTAAAAGAAATGAACATTATGATTGTTATAAACTTGGGAAAGCTGAAATATTAATGACTTTTGCTTGGTGGCCAACATGAATGATGATGTTTAAAAAAAATAGAGGTTAATGGTCGATATAAAAAAAGTGTTAAAAACTTCCGCGTCATAAATCTTCTTTAGAGATTGTTATAGAGCAATTTTATATGAAGGAAATCAATAAAAACTTAATAGTGTTTTAACAATAATACTTCTGGTTGATTTATTCTATGAAAACCGATTTAGTTGGTACAATAGGAAAGGATGAGATTAAGAAATTAATTTTACTCCGTAAGAAATAAATAAAATTAAAAAGAATCTGCTTAAGATATAAGAAACATACGCCAGCTTTATCTAGAATTTTTTAATTATTTTAAGATATTTTGCTTATAATACTAAAATTGTATAATAATAAAAAAAAAGAAAATGTTTAGACGAAAAAATCAATCAACAACTAACACATAATTGAACAGAGCACCAGGACTGAATATATAAATATTTACGATTACTTTTTTTGTTTGAGCTTAATTGCTTAAAAATTTGTTCAAATAAATAGTTTATTTGTAAAAATTAATTTGAAGCATTGAAAAAATATTGTTGTAATAATTAGATGGACTAATTAATTGCTGATCTCATTAGCATTGAATGGTAAATAATGCTATTGATTTTGTTTTTTTTACTAATGAGTGGATTTTTTCACTAATGAAAATACTTTTTAATTAAAAGGTTTGATGAATAATTAACCATTACCATTGACTAATGATTAAATGGTCTCGAATCATTGCCATTAATTAATGTATTTTTTGTCTTTGAACAATAAATAAATATCTTAAAGTCTAGTAAAGCATTATTTTAAAAGTGCATTTTGATCACATAGATTGTGTGAAATAAATATATATTTTAAATTTCTCAGGAAAAATGAGACACTATGGGAACATAATTGTTTTTTCGTGTAAGTAATAAGTTCTGCTGGCTGGGTTGCTAGGTGAATTTAAATCTCAGACATCAAGTTTTATGCCTATCTCACTTGAAGTTGATAAATTTTAACAGTTTTCAATAGATTTATCTACAAGTGTGTTAAGATTTATTTATTTTAAGCATACGAGTAGCTTTTTTTAAGTTTCTGTGACCAAAAATGTGTGTTTCATATAAAACATTTGTTTATGATTCAATTTTAATTAGTAACTACGCGAATTTATTAAAATTTTATTACGAGGGCTGCTATATATATTTCTGGCCTGGCAACACTGAGTGCTGCCAAGTACAATCTGACATTTCCATTGGAAAGCTTGTCATTTTTAAGCATAATCGTACTCAAAACGTTTTGACGTACGACCATTATTTCTGTTGTTTACAGTGACTTGAAAAATTAATATAGAAAAAAATGCAATTAACTCGTGAACATTTTCGTGCCATCACGCCATCACGTGGATTATCACGACAAGAGTGCATTGATGAACTTAAATCTTTGTATGGCGATGAAGCACCATCCTATATCACTGTGAAAAATTGGTATAATGAATTTAATCGTGGCCGAAGCTCGCTCAAAGACGAATTCCGTGAAGGTCGTCCAAAAACGGCTGTTGTGCCAGAGAACATTGATGCCGTGCGTGAACTCATAATGCAAGATCGACATGCGATATACCGAGAGATAGAGACATCCTTGGATATTTCTTTCACTAGCATACATTCGATACTGCATGAACACCTGGCCGTAAAAAAGGTTTGTTCTCGTTGGATCCCGCACAATTTGAAAGTCGCTCAAAAAAAGGCTCGTGTCGATTGGTGCAAAGAAATGTTGCAAAAATACGATTGCGCTGCTTCAAAAGACGTTTATAAGATCGTCACAGGTGACGAATCATAAATCTATGCGTATGAGCCCGAAACGAAATAACAATCGACCGTGTGGGTCTTCAAAGACGAACAAAATCCAACGAAAGTTGTTCGTGGAAGAAGCACTTCGAAGCAAATGGTCGCCTGTTTCTTCGGCAAAACTGGTGATGTGGCGACTGTTCCGCTTGAGCAACGTAGGACGGTCACCTCTGAGTGGTACACTACAATTTGTTTGCCTGAAGTCATCGGAGAAATTCGATAAACCAACAAGAGAAGACGAATCATTTTTTACCATGACAATGCGAGCTCTCACACATCGACTCAAATCAGAGTGTTTTTGACCGGCCAAAACGTCGAATTAATGGGTCATCCGCCGTACAGCCCTGACTTGGCACCTAATGACTTCTTCTTGTTTCCGCACATCAAGAACAAAATGCTATTTCAACGGTTTTCGTCGCCAGAAGGAGCTGTTGAAGTGTTCAAAAACCATGTTTTAGAGGTGTCTCAATCGGAGTGGAAAAAGTGCTTCGACAACTGGTTTGAGCGCACGCAAAAGTGTATAAATCATGCTGCAGAATACTTTGAAAAACAATAAAAACATTTTTGATTATAAATATTCGCATTTTCACTATTAGGCCAGAAATATATAGAGCAGCCCTCGTACCATAAGTAAAAACAATTATAATTAAAATAATAAAAATAAAATCATTAAATGGTAGTTAAATTTCTTTCAAGTATCGTACTAACCCACAATATTTTCAAATAAAATTGGAATCTAGTTGTTGGTTAGCAAAAAGAGTCGTCATCAATACCAATTTCTTTGGTGTTGGTAAATTTCTTGATTAGCTGCCTTAAACTCGAATTGTTTCTACACTTGGCCCTGAGGGATATACTTCTGTTTCTAAATTAAAGAAAACGATTCGGCTTACTGATATAATAAAAGCCAATTTTAGTAATATATCTTAATTCTATAACAGTAAAGAAGTTTAAGAATCTGTGCATAAAATAGATTCACCACATAAAGTTCACAGACAGGCTACAAATACTCAATTATAATAAAAATATATAAAATATTTAATAACTTTCAATGTCCAAATTTACTTAAAAATATGGAATTATTTATTGAGGACGAGTTAATAATATTTTTTTTTTTTAATTTGAGGTGTATAAGACAAGTGATGAACTCTTTGGCTCTTAAACTATTGAAGTTGCCTATCTAATATTAAAAGCCTCGTAAACAATTTTCTTTGTAAGCAAATACAATATTAATAGCTACCGCCACAATTATCACAAAAAAGAAAAATTGGAGGGAAAAATACACAACTACATTTATATACATTACATAAATATATTATAACAAAACGCTTAACGCATAATTAAAAACTTTTAATGGCCCAGCAATTCAAACCACAATTTATTTTTTACTTATTTATTTTTTGCCAATGTCAACTATTTATTTGCTTTATTTTTTCCCCTTTTGTATTAAATTACAAGTATTATGCCTGCAAGCAAAAAGTGCGTGTCAAGAATACTTAAAATTAACCACCAACAACTAAGAGTGTTTTTACATTGCCAAGAAGAATATCCAACAGTTCTTAAAATGAATTGAGAGCAACACTTAAATGAAACCAGATGATGGTGATCAAAAATTGTGAATCCAAAAATAGTCGAAATTAATACATTGGACTATAAGCATACAATAAAAACGTAAAATGAAATTAAAAAATACATTAATTTTTATAGAACAACCCATTAAAAACTGATATTGATAAATTTAGAAAATGGGAAATAACTGATAAATTAAGGAAGGGGTAAAAAATGTATAGCAAAATTATGACAACTGACGTCATTGATATTTTTATTTAGTATATTTGTAAGTGTATTTTCAAATATTATTTAGGGAATATTGCAACACCATTACTTGTGGAATTTTAATTCGATTTAAAATAAATCATATAAATAACTACTATCTAATTGAATCAATTATAAATTTAGTTGAAAAAGAAGACAACAATTATTTAATTTAAATTAAAAATTTAAGAAAATTTAAGATAAATAAAACATTTGTGTCTCAGGATATAATTTCCATGGACATTTTTCATCTTTTTTTTATAGGTAAACACAACTACTCTACGTTGATAGAAAGAAAGTAACATAATGTCCATAGATATTATGTCACACTGCGATGCGACATAATGCCTATCAACCTAGATTAGTTGTGGTAACATATGTAAGAAAGATGAAAGTGTTAGTTATACCATAGATGAGAAAACCTTTGCGCCCGGCCGAAGGATGCCTATACAGGATTTTTCTGGTAAACGAAGCCATTGTTGTTTTAAGTGCAGACATTATGACACTTCTATAAGCGGCACTATGTTCATACAAAAAACTACACAATGTCCATGAACATTATGTCCTTGAACATTATGATATGCCACCCATTTTGTATAGTTTTACAAGATTCAAATCGTTATTAATTAATACTTAGAATGTATGGATTTAACCACGCCCATTTTTTTCAACTCATCCATTTAGAGTTTAGGTTAAGATATCGAAAGAAATTATAACAACTATATATTTATTTTAGATAAGTATTAAATATTTAAGTATTAAGTAATAATTAGGTAATTTTACATAAACCAAAACTTGACGAATGTAATGACAAGTAAGTTACTTGTTGTTACACAACAAAAGGTCCTTCCAGCTCCTTCCAGATGTGCACGAAGATGCTGTCAAAATAAAAAAATGTATCTATCTACAGACTTCAAACATACATACGTACCTATACACACTCATTTTTGTATATAAATTAAAAGTTCTATAGCAGTTTCACAATGATATTTTATAAATTTGATTAATCTATTGTATCTTGTATAGTCCGCTGTTTGATTTGTTACCTGAGAACGTCAGCAGCTTTTTGCGTGATTATATAAAATTATTATTAAAAACAGTGATTATTAATGTTTAGTTACTTTGGTGTTTCACACAAAAATTTATAAAACAAATGTTTTATAAAAATCGTATAAAAAATTTATGTTTTTTATTAGAAAATATTTTATGTGCGAAATTTAATCAAATGAATGAAAATTTAGTTTAGTCAAGTAAGAACCACAAAATATAAAAATAATTTTAACAATATTTTTTATATGTAAAAAATATAAAAATAAGTCTTAGATCAAGATCATTTTGTTGGATTTGTGTCATTCTGCAACCCGTATAACTTTAAAAACGCTCTGCGTTTTACGAAGGAATAAAAAAAATAAATTTTGTATTTTTCTTGCCTGGACCTCTTATTACCAATTAATGAAAAAAAAAATAAAATAATTCAATTGCCTCAAAGATTGTATAACGTTCTAGGATTTGTTTATTTTTTATAGTTATTTGTCCAACTGTCAGTGCTAAGTGTGGCTTCGGCTTCCTCATCGTCGCATGCTTTAAGAATTTCACTCCATTGAAATCTTGGTGGTGATCTACATACTCGATCTATATTAATTTCCGTGATCGTATTTTGGTTTAAATTGAGTTAAGTGCGGTGTGTTGAACGTAGCATCGATTTGCCAACAACCTGGATTGTTCGTTTATTTGTGTGCGAGGTTCGCTGGAGCTCCATACTGGATGCTGTTAGCCGTAAGCTTGTGTTGCTTTATTTATACGGTTTTTAAAGTGATTGTTGAACCCTCTTCCTATTGTAATTGTACCTACCAGGAAGCAAGTGACTGGACAATCTGCTGCTGTTGAAGTGTGTTTCATGGCCTTGGTCTTAAGTAATTTTTCTTTAGACCTTATAAAGCTGCTTTTGATTCTATTTTGCTCAGTTTCGGCTGCATATCATCGAATTTTTATGACGGCTTTTTAAGCCCTAGATTATGTCTTTTGACGTTATAGTTATTTTCGCTTTGATATTGGCAATGACCAATTTAAATACCAAGCGTGATAATGAACGACTTTGTCGAAGTTTAATGTTGATATTTATTAAAACACTTGTGATATCCTCGCTAGGCAGGCAGGTGGCATAATTGTACGTGTAGATTATGAGAGATATGAATTTGCTTGATATTCCTTAGCAGTTTTTCATATGACATAACCTCTTCTTTTTTATAAGCTTTGTATATACTGCCCAATATAATACAAACAATTATCAAAGCTAATTTTCTGATAACGTTTGAAGCTGTAATAAATTTTATACTTTCGCGTAAATGTTGAAAGTTATCCCTATAATTTTTGTTACTGTTTAAATAAATAACTGCCAATAAAACATTTATTTCGATATTTTAACTTAAATTGCCTTAAAAAAAGATAAACACATAATAACAATATTTTTTATAATAAATAAAAAAGATATGGAAAGGTTAAAGAGTATTGAGCTCTTACACTGCTAACTATTATTTCATGCCTATTCTAATAAAATTTAAATGCAAGACATTTAAGATTCCAACTTAAATTTTAATTGTTCATCCTTTCCTTTTTCTTTGGTCTAACAAGCCAAGAATATTACCAAAAAGGATAATACCCATATAATGTATAAAAATAAGAAAATATCTTTTTAAGTATTTTCGAAACAAACAAAAAATAAAAATAAATAAAAAACAGAGAAAATATCCTTTTAATATTAAATAAGGCCTTAATAAGAAGCTCTGTTTTGGGTGAATACAAAAAGTTAAAGTTTACCTTTTAAATGAACAAAAGGTCACCGTAATATAATCTTGATAATACATAAAACAAAAAGACAAAGAAGATAGAAAAATACTAAACTAAACAAAGATGTCTACTAAAAAAATTTTCGCAGCTAAGAAGAAATTAAAAACTAGTAATAAGCAGGTACAAAAAGGACAAAAGTTTAAAAAAATTTTCCTTAAAAGGGAATTATTTAACTTACGAAAAATTGATGCATTCGACTACTAGAAGTATAGTGGTAAAAAAGAAAATTTGTCAAAAAAAAGTTGTAGTTAGAAATGACAATTTTTTCATAATAAAGAGTCCGCACAATAACTTTTTTTGAAAATGCTATAAAACTAAAACTACTGAATATTTTCTCAAATTTCTTTTTTTATTAGAAAATACAACCTTCCTGTTGATAATCGAAAATAATTTCATTCAAATGGATGTCTCGGCTGGCCATGCAGTAGCCTACATGTGTGCAGCTGGCCACCAATGGCTTTACGATTATTGTCCTTTAAAGCATCTTTTGTCTCTGGCTTGTCAGCGTAACACTTATCTTTGACGGCATCCCACAAATAATGGTCCAACAGTGCCAAATCGCAGATCCGTGGTGGCCAAACTACATCAGCTCTGCGGCTGATAATGCGATCTACAAAAACAGGGCGCAAAACATCGAGTGTAGCTTTAGCTGTGTGGCACGTAGGGCCGTCTTGTTCAAACCAAATGTTGCCAATCTCCTCCTCTTCAATTTTTGTGATCAAAAATTCGTTCAACATGGCCCGTTAACGACCGACATTGACTGTTACGGCCACTCTATACTCACTTTCGAAGAAAATGGCTACCAAAAAGTTTTAAAAATTATCTTATATTCAATACAAGTTCCGTATTGTTTTTCTCTGTTCTGTAAATCATATTGTTTGAAACGATAAATCCAGCTATAGCTAGGCTGACTTCCAAAACGTCAATTGCTGTATTCGAATAAAGTATTGTGTTTCAAAATGCAAATATCAGTATAAAACACTGACACTATATCATTTCAAAACGGGTTCGACAAATATTCAATTCAGTAAAAAAAGTTATCAAAGTATCAGTTTCAACGTTGATACTTTGTTTCACTACTGTGCACACGTACATGATTAAAATACAGCAGAAGTGTATATAAACTTAGTATTGATATGTTTTGGAAGCCAGCCCTAGTAATTTTCCGATTGGCAACACTATTCGTCCATTTAATATTTAGATGCATGTGATCCTTTTAATTTTTAACCGAGTTCAAAACAAGAAGGAGGTTATCAGTGCCTCTGAATGTTGTTTTTGTTTAATGTTTGTACCTACAGAACTCAGCCATTTCTGAACCGATTTTAAAATTTTTTTCTTTATTTGAAAGGTTATGATTACAGATTGGTCCCGCTTTAAAAACAGATCATAACATTGAAAATTAAAGGGTGTTCCCAAACAACATACATGTTTTTCACAAGTTATGAATTTTAAAGGGCACTTCTTAAAATTTAAAATCATTGCGTATTAATATAGTAAATTGACCTATGTGGGCCTATCTATCAACCGTTATAGACAAACGCTTGAAAATTTAAATATGAACATTGTAATAACAATTATTATTATTTAAAATTATAAGTTAAAATGTTCCCAATAGTTAATGCAATTTAATGTGTGTGTGCGCAAACCTTTAAGACGTAATAGACCTATGGCTGAAATTAACGAAGAATCTGTATTGCTCAGTCCGATATAAAATTTAAATTTGGAAATTAAAAGGTGATGTGTTGATGTAATTTGATGTATACGGCCAAACTTTCGAAACATTATAGATATACAGCTGAAATTTATAATGAACCTATATTGTTCAGTCTGATATAAAATTTGGTTTTGGAAATTAAAGGGTGTTCCAATAGTTGATATAATTTGATGTAAAGGGCCAAACTTTTAAAACATTGTAGATATACAGCTGAAATTTATAACGAACCTATACTGCTATGCTAACGACATTTATATAATCTAATTTGGAAAATAAAGGGTGCATCTATATGTGATGTAATTTGATGTATATGGCCAAACTGTTGTAGCAGCTGTAAACGGCTGAAATTTACAAAGAAACTGTATTGGTTAGTCTGCTATAACAACAAGTATAAAATTTTAGTTTGCAAATTAAAGGGTGTCCCAATATTTTTTGTAATTTAATGTATGCGGACAATATTTTATAGACAGATAGCTGAAATCTGTTTTGAATTCGGGTTTTTTTTTTGCAAGAATTATGATTAAAAATATTTAATTTTTTAAAAAAGAATAAACTTAATGTTACACAAAATTTTTTACAAATAAAGTTATTGTTACGTCGATATCACACAAAAACTAAAACGCGCACAAAGGAAACTTGATGATGATATACTGATCGAATTCAAACCACCAAAGACCTTGATGCTATAAATTAAATAATTCAAAATTGCTTAAAGGCGACGCACGAAGAAACAGCTATGTATAGATTCATCAAAGGGAGATTGAATATCCTTCATTAGATTGTAACAACATCTGTTTTGAGTAGTTGAGTGTTTTGGGCTCTGAAAAGAGAAACATATTCTTCAATATACCCAGTCGAGCATTGCGTAAATAAATATCGTACTGAGTCAGAAATAATTTATATAAAATAGAAACTTTACAAAAATTGCAACTAAAAAAATTATGATTTAAATTCATTAATTGTGCACCACTTTTATTACGTAATTAACTCTTTAAAATATCAAAGAAATATTATATATATTTTTCCCCTTTAAATCTTCATCCTATCTGCAATGAACAAAAATATATCCAGAATTTTGCAACTGCTGTTTGCTAAAATCTCTCATATCTAGACTTTTTTACTTTTATTTATTTATTTTTTTTATTACTTTAACATAATCGAAAAGCCTATTGGCCTAATTGATTAAGTAGTTAACTTGAGTAGGTTTAATACAGTATAGTTAGCTCTTATATACTACTAATAAACACAAATTTATTATTTAATTGATTATTTATTTACATTATAAATTTATTTGTAAACCCCATCTGTTGTATTCTACGCGATCATGTGAATCATTTCTATTTAAATTTTATTCAAAAATAGTAATAAGGGACCTGCCAACGAAATCCTTACAAGTATTCTGCAAAAATATTTTAAAAATCTTTTTAATTTAATGAAAAATTCCGAAGGCTGTACGGTAGTACGCCATTCCATAATCTAGATATCCTGGCAGCAAATGAACGGTACATGTACACGCTATTAATTCTTGGGCAAATGATAGAAGATGTTCGAGTAGAATGTGAAAATTGGAATAATTCAAGATTGTATTGCGGCTTACCGAATTTAATTGTTTTGTAAAATAACGTTATTGCTCTTAGTTTAATAAAGTCTTCGAAGTTTACTCCCAGGAAGACAATGGTTTCAGAAGAAACATGTTCCCTAAATCCCAAGTTGTATACATAGCGTATGAGTCTGTTAAAGCACTTTTTCAACCTACTTACTGTTGACGCTGATGAATAAATTTCAATTCCATAATTAAATATTCGCATTATTACTGTTTTCGCAATAAGTTTTCTTATATGCAGAGGGAAATAATGTCCCAAGTTATTTATTTTGCGTAAACTAAAAGAAACTCTAGCAATAAATGTATTAATATGTTTTTAAAATGATAATTAATCATCTAAGTGTATACCTAATGATTTATAATTATGAATATAAGCAATATTAATACCATTAAGATTTAAAGAGGTAAAATTTTCAACATGTCCCCCAAATTTCATAGCATACGTTTTCTGGGGATTCAATGCTAATGCGTTATCAATGGACCAATCATAAATAGCACTTAAGTCTCTGTTAAATGAAACAAAAAATTCCGAAAGAGCGGATTCATAAATAATGTAAATTTTCATTTTTAGTCGAGTTTTCTTACACATAAAATCTACATTTTTCTGTAGTCCCAATTGTCTCTCATCGATGCAGAGCACAGCACTTGTGCTGGTAGGTAAGTAAGAATATGGTCAAATTTTTAAAAGTCTACCTCTTTCAAACAATTTGTTATGTCAAGGGTACAAAACTCGATCAGATTTCTGGCAATTACACCGATGGTATTTAAAGCGAAAGCTACATATGTATTTTTGCTAAGCTGTGTAAAAACATGTACGAGTACTCAGATTTGAATTTTAAACAAATAAAAATAAATTTAAAAAGTTTACGGAAAATTTGAAATTCCTATGTTTTCCTTACATACTCTTCTGTATACACATTTTGTTATATTTGATTCATATTTGCAGGAAAAACGAAACTAATCCAAATAGTTCATGTACATTCAGTAGTTGTACCAAGTTTTAAAGTATTCAAGAGTTAAATGCTTAAATTAAAATATGAAGAAGCAACTTTAAACTTAAACGTGTTATTTATTGTTTAATATTTAAGGCTGTGCCTTAATGAGTTTTAGCATTAGAATTCAAACAACTTTCAAAGAAATGGAAAATTTCCTACAGCAAATATTCCTTTTATTTTTCAATAACGAAGACAAATGATTTTTGTTGCATGTTTTATGTTGTGGTTCTTCCACCCACCATCCATAATTTAACATTTTCACAAACTGTTACACATTTTTCACTCTTTTGTCTGAGTAACTTTTTTTTTTTTTTGCTTGAAATTTTCAGTTTTTTTCCTTTTCCTTTGTTGTAACCATTGTGGTAGTTTAAGCATTTGTAACATGAAATTAACTCATTAGTGTGCATGTTTAAAGATATTGTTTAACAAACATTTACACAATGTCTTATTAATGAGTTTATGACAGTTTTGGTAGGGTAAAATTAAGGTTTGTGGTTCTCCATCATACTAAGATACTTATTTTTTCAAGATAACAAAAACAAATATAATATAAATGTCGTATGATGTTTTACTGATAGCAATATACGATGTATTGCGGATTTGCAAGATCGTGAATAAATACTAATAAAAATAATTAATAAAATTGCGTGTCATTTCTAATTTTCTTTAAATTCAAATTTAGAAAAATATGTTTTTAAATATTTATTCCAGAGCTCCATAAACAGTATTAAAAATTTTCCTTTTCCAATAATAAAATATGCTTACAACTGTTTTAGTACCATTATACCGGTAAAATTGGGTGCTTTGACATTTGTATCTCTATTTTCTCTACGAAATAACCTAATATTGTAAAAAAATTTTTCTATATTGGAACAAAGGTTCTAAGAAACCTCCTAAAAAAATTTTTTTTTCAAATCCATCCAGTAGTTTTTACGTGATGCGAACACAGACAGACAGACAAAAATTCCAAAAATAGGTGTTTTGTTTTCCATAACGATTCCTACCAGAGAACTGCAAGAGTGTCTATTTTTTATACTCTAAGTATACTCATCTTAAATGCGGTTGCGGTGTGATCGCCACCGCATTTCTTTTGTGCGAGTATTTACTATACCCATTCCATTTGAGTATTGATGAGTTTAAGTCTCTAGCATTCTTTGCTGGCTTTACTTTATTCGTACTCATACTTACAGCAAACACCAAGAGAGAGATTTTAACGAGCGTAGTGTGAGAAAAACAGATTTATCAGATCAGAATTATTAAATCAAACACAATATCAAAAGTCGCCAATGTCTTAATTAGCTAACATACATACTTCTTTGATATTATGAAAGTTTATTTAATATATAACAGAAAATAAATTGAATAGAACCCGTAAAATTCGCCATTAATTAAAAAAAACACAACAAAAGTTTACTAATAACTAAAGAATAGTTCATTGTTTATTATATTACGTTGCTGTTAGGGTTTTTTAATTCACGCAGGATAGAAATTTATAAATTCTATTCTTTAAGCAAATAGATTTTTAAAATTAATAAATAGGTATAAAAGCAATAATTATATTTAACAAAATAAAATATGTAAACTAAAAATTTTATTGCAATTTATTATTTATGAGGTCTAATGAGATTCAGTCATTGCAATATTACATCTGTGTATATACAGTTTTGTTTAAAACTAAAACGATTAAGTAATTTTCCTTTTATTCACGGATTCGAAAAAAAAAATTTATTTTATTTTTTATCATTTTGTTTTCCTAAATACCGTTAGTAGCAGGTTTATGACAACAAGGCGCATAAACTGAAAATATTTGTACATAAAAAACAGCAACAAAATAAGTATACCTGCTTTTAATAGTGTACAAAAGCTGTGCCTTTAGGCGGTTTTTTTTTCATTTTATTTATTAAATATGTCTTGTATTTCATACGTATGAAAAGGGTTGTTGCCTGTTTTTCTGCTTATAATGTTTATTCAATAGATTTGATCACATTTTTTTTTTGTTTATAAATAGATCTGCATACAATGCAGAATTTCATAAAACGGCAGTAAAAAACTTTAATAGGGTAAAAATGTGGCAACGCTGCTTACAAATAAAGAGAATTAAAAAATTCTGGCGTACGAGTATAAAAAATACTTAAAATTCTGATTGCGATATTTTGGAGACTCGTTTTTAGGCTCTTTATTTTAAATATACCCACAACAAAAAACACTTACAAGAATGAGTAAAATAAACACCGCAACTTTTATTGCGCAACTTTTTATTGCGGTGTAAAATACTCGAGTATAAAAAATATAGTGTATGTATGCGGTATACTCATGGGTGCGGTGTACTCGTGCCGTTGTCTGATTCCTACCTATACTAGCATCAATAATTTCAAAAAAAATTTTATGTACAGAAATGACTCCGTTACAGTTTTATTATGTGTATAAATAATAGTAAAGCAACTAGTAAAGCAGTTTGCTACTTTTTTTGATAACTTTTTCATTGTTTATTTCGTTCCTCTCTTTCTTTCGCGCCTTCAGACATAATAGTAATTTTTTGTCTACAAAATTGCTAGTATTACTATAGCGTTATTATCTAATATACTGGTAACTATGGACCTGTTCGTAAATGCAGCACCGCGCTGCATAATATGAGTATGAGTATGATGTTTTTATTTGCACATATGTTTGTTTGCATTTACGAATGACATAAGTTAAGAATAGAAAAATTATTAATTAATTAATTGAAATTAAAAGCTTACTTAGTTATCCTTCATCAAATGTAGAACTAAACACATAAAAGTAAAAAAATATGAAAAAAGCACTTACTTTTGCGTTGCATCAGCCATTTTTGTGATAAGTATTTGCAGTCGTTTGCGCATAATAAATTGCTGTGTTGCATTTTCGACCGTGTTACATTTGCAGTGTTGCCTTGTTTGCATTTTTGAACATACTGCGCATAATATGCAGCGCAGTGCTGCATTTACGAACAGGCCCCATGTCTAACACGTTGTTAGTACAGTATCTTTAAGACATAGCAAAAGCGCATTTTCTACACCGATTTTCGACTTTAATCTGTTCTTCATTTTTATTCAAATACTTTGTTTTTCGGGTTGCCTTAGGGTTACTAGATCACCGTTTGTTCCTGCCCTAATACAGTTGCGTAATTCCTCTATTGTGAGTAATTTTCCTACACTAACCAATTGCCCAAAGCTTTTCTGGATACTGTTTCGGAAAATCTAACAGCTGATTATCTTTTTATACAGACATAAATTGCTTTATAACATTATTTATTGAGGTGAAACTGCTGAGCATCAATCTGAATCCCTTCTCGCTTCTTGCATACATCCCACCGTTGATTGCTTTTCCAGTGCTATAAAATATTTTCGCCGTTACGCATGGCTCTTGAGTAGGTGTTCCAGAACGGAAGCAACATAAAGTGAATATACACTAGTACCTGATTACCAGATCTATCAGTATAATTTTTAATGTCTCTACTTGTATTCATCATATTTATATCCATCCGAAATTTTATATTTAGGTTCTCAGATTAATTTGGGAACTAAGATATGAAGAAAATGAAGATAAATACTCTTTTAACTTAAATAAATTTGTAAAATCAGACGGTTTTTAATTTAATTATATGTCCACCTTATTCTATTTCGATTCTTTGTGTTGACTCAATTGAGTTTATTGCCGAGAAAAAACTAAAACAGCCACCTAGAAAATAATTTCGAACCACCCATAACCAGTTGTGAAAAATCTATATAAAATTCGCTTCAGCAGCAATTCACTGCCACAGTATAAAAAATTACTATTTTACTTAAGAAAGTACCAAAATAGTCAACCAAGTAGTTATTCTATCTCTGTGTAAACCAAAATTTTTTTCGTGTTAGATAATGAATTGTGCATGTAGTGTTTTTATAGAATAATACGACATTAAACAAATGCGCAAACTCTACGGCTGCGTTGGTAGTGGTTCGTGCTGTAAAACAGAAGATCATGTGTTCGAGCCCACCATCGGACATGCGTGCGTGCATAGGAAAAATAATAATTGTAATGCATAATCCAATTGAAAATTAAGAATCAGCAGTATACACCTCCCGGAAAGGAAAAGGCAATTACTGTGCAAAGTCATGGCTGACGTGTAATTTAATAAAAATCGTATTTAAAAATTAGTGTAGCAGATAACTGTTAAGGTGCATTTTCATAATTAAGAGAAAGAGATCTAGCGCTGTTAGCGCAGGAAAGTAAAAGTATACGGCAGATATTTGTTTGTGGCTATTGGAATTAAGTGGATGAATCGGTTGAAAGTTAGGTGTAGTCGGAGTGGACTGTAGACGGTTTAAGTTACTGAACATGTCATATCTCACCTGAGTTTGTAATAACGCATATTCAGTAATTACGAGGTCGTAGGATCCAGAACTATAGCCAGATAGAGCCACAGAGTAAAAAATAGAAAATTTATAATGTGGCACAGTCGTATTTGCAATCAAAAAGAATCTGTACTTTTGTCTAAAAAAGGAAAAAACGTAACAACATCAACTTAAGAACTGAACTCTTTGGTATTTTTTCAGTCTGATTGAAAACATTTAATCGAGTGTTTCATTTGTTAGAAAATGTTTACCCAAAAAATGACTTCTGTTATTTTCAAATTGTTATAGTTTAGTTGCTAAAATGAAGGCATATCGACTGGTTAAAAATTTTGTTTTTTCTTATTTTTGCAATTGGTGACATGTACTTTTAGAATACTAATCAAGTTTCAATTGTATTAAAAACAATGTTAAAAACAAGTCGCAAAAACCTAAACCTAAAATATTTGATATTTCCAAAAAAAAACTGTGATTCCCGGAAAGATTTTTAATTCCCATTTACAAGGAAAAAATCCGTATTTTGGCAGTATATCCCGTAATATGACAGTACTGGCTTATGCAACCTCTCAATAATTTTAAATATGTTCATGTGTTTAATTTGCATTTAATTCCTTTTGACTTCTGCCGTTCGAATCCTTTCTAGACACGATGGGTATAAAGCAACCGGTAATTGCTTATGGGGCAAATAATTTCATCGCATTAAAATAGTGAACCTTTATTAAAATTAAAATCAAATTGAAATAAAAATTCCTCCCTTTAAAAACTGGATTGGATTTCTCATTATGTTATTCCTCTACAAAAAGAAAACAAAAAATCATTTGATATTCCGTGTTATTTTTTTTTTTTGTGTCTTGTATTCACCTACATTAAACATTTACTGGTTTAAAAGCAATGCCAGCCTTGTAACTAGTCCTTAGCTTTTTTTTATAACGAATTGTAAACAAAAACAAATACAAAAAAGCTGTAAATTTAGGACAATGGTTCTACTCAGTGTGGCGCTTAAGTGGCTCTCACTGTTGGAAGTTGACAACAATCATCTACAGCTAAAGTCAGTTGCATGACTATACAGTGCATATTAAATACCTTGTAAAACAATCCCAACATTGCAGTAATGGCAACCCAAACGAAAGCCTACTAAGCAATTGTTTCAGTGTAAATTGTTCACCCAAAGGTGTTGTATTTTCATAAAATTCATATTGTTCTTTTTTACTGAGGTTCTCTACAATCTCTACGAGATTTTAAAATGCTGTTTTATATTTTTTGTTTTTTTCAACTTTACAAAATTTTATTTCCCTCTTGTTGTTCAAGTGCATTGTAAAGCTGTTTGTGCAAATGAAGTTCAGTTTACTCGAATTGTTTTTTTAAACTTTATTTATTTAATGGCATGTGGGTACGTGCTTTGAGAGTTGCATGCTTAACTACATAACAGGGAGGTTGACTGACTAGCAGACATTTGGTGCTTCTCCTTTTGAACGTTTGCATTGATATTTGGCAATTTTTGTTATTACTCTCACTCTTTTAAAAAGCGCTATTCACCATTGTAGGGGTATTAAGGTGTTTTTGGGCTTGGGAAAGGGTATGGATATATTTAAGAAAGTTACAGTTTTTAAAATAACTATCAAGTTGTTGAAATCACTTTGCATTATGTACAAGGGTAGCAATAAAGTAGCATTCATAACTGAATTCATAAAAAATTTTAATTTCTTTCGTTTAATTTATCTAGTGCAACTTTCACTGTTCTTTATATATCTGTTTTATGTTAATTTCTCTGTAAAGATGTTTAAAATTTTAAAATAAATTTTTTATTGAATCTTTCAAATACATATGAATGGTTCCCAATGGAATTCCTTATGTAGAAAAATGAAAGAAAAAATAAAAATAGTTACCTAATGATTATTGTGTTTTTGTGTAAAAGATTTTTGAGTTTTTATTGCCTTTTTGCTTTATTGATTTAATTTAGTTCTCATTAAATCAATTTGGCTTTTGATATAGGACTCTGAGATTTTTTTTACAAAATTTTAAATTTGAACTATATTAGCAGTAGCGAAATGGCCTTATGGGTATCCTTTTCCTGCAGTAATGCATTTCATATTATTCTTTTTTTTTAATAATAAATATTTCATGAGAATTAAATATTAATATTTAAAAGAATTAAACACAATTAATGTGGGAACACAATTGGGACAAACGACGAATTTTTCGTTGGGCATATTCGCCATCAAAAAAGAACACATTGGTGCATATGAAAATTAACACAACACCGCCGTCGACGAAATTCGTCGTGCGAGACGAACTCTCCGATAGATTTCTATTTCTTACGCCGACGATCGACGAACAAACTATTACAAGGTTGTCGAACAAACTAGTACAGGGTTGTCGTTTAACTGTAGTTTTTAAATATATTAGTAAATAAAGTTATTTTTGCCTTAATTATTGTTTATTTCTTAATATCCATCATTAAGTTAAACAACCACAGTTAATTTCCTTAAAATTGCCTTTAAATGGTTTTTTCTTAATGTTTAATTTTTTGTATAACTATTTTATTATTTTTTTATATTATTCTATGGTGAGACTAACAACTGTCATATGCAAAACAAAACAACTTTAAATATGGACAAAAGTGAACACGATGTTTATTTTAATAATTTTCACAAAACTCAAAATTTTTTTCCTCATTTTTTTTAAATGTTTACTTATTTGTCATGGGGAGCAAACAATTTTGTTGATCATAACAGCTGTAACATTTTCTTGCTTATTATGCGCCACACTGCGAATTTACGCAGCGAACTTTTACAGATGAATTCGTCCTGCTAGAGGAAATTCGTCGTTTGTTCCAATTGTGTTCCCAGCATAAAGTAAATTAATATAAAAAAAACTTCCTGATCCTGTGGACTTTTCTTCCTGTCTTTATTTGGGGTTTTCTTTACAACTACTACAATATGGTTTTACATTGATTTGCTACACTCCCTATAATAGTGCGATACTGTATAATACTCTTCTACACCAATTTGCATTTATGGTCTTTTCACCATACTACTTTTCCGTACTCTTACTAGACTGATAACTCAGCCTAAATGAATTATCTGGCTTTAGATTATATTTATATTATATTTATTTCAATATTTATTTTCAAAAATTTCTTGATTTCTTTTTTAAACGATGCTCTTAACAAAACAGAAAGTACTGACTTGCCGCACTATTAATGACTCACCTACAGAATCAAACTATTCAGACACAAGAAAATCTGACAGAATTTTTTCTATTTCAGAATTGATTCATTGTTTTATTTTTTCCCATAAATTCATTATAAAAAGCAGCAACTAAAACTAATTATATATAAAAAGAAATTCTTAATACAGTAGTGTTTTCTTTAAGGACTGTATCCATTATTTAAATAGAAATGTTGCACCATTTGCAATCAAAATTAAAGTTAAACAAGAATTCCCCAATAAAGGAATAAAGGGAGGCAAAAGCGCAAGCAAATAAATATTTTCATGCCACATTTTCGAACTAAAAATAATCAGCCAAGTGCAAGTTGAAGTCAAACACGACCGGTTCCTTATATTTTATGGGAGATCGTTAAATTTCAAATTTTATAATTTTTTTTTTAAATTTCAAATGACTCCCATTTACGGTTTAATAGATAAGCTAACATTACTCAAAATTTTATCGTTTATTTTTAATATTATTCATTATAATTTTTATAAAAGAGGACACAACCTCCGTCCCAATTTTAAAAGCCAGGTTTATCTGTTAAAAAAAATAAAGCCTCATAAATAAAAATAATTTTACATAGGGACAACATCCATTGAATTTAATTTTAAATTTTTGCATTTGTCCTTATAGCAGGCATAGCAATAAATACTCTGCTCAGTTTTAAAGCATATGCCTATAACGATTCGGCAAAATTGCGTCATCTATGGAAACACCCCTTAATTCTTAAATTTTTCGTTCACATTTATTTTTATAGCGCACATATTTGTACATACTCTGTGTAAATTCTAAATGTCTTAAAAACTAAAACAATACACGTGTAGTTACACCCATTATATTTTAGTTTTGTTTTTAATTTTTTAGAAATACTCAAAGTGTCTGCCTATTGCGGTTTAAAAAAAGTACGTGAAAATTACGGTTTTTATTGGGACACATCTTGACTAAAAGTTATATTTTTTGAACTTGTAGCTATGTCTGCCAGTTTTACATACTAGTTTGCCTATTACAGTTATTTTATAAATAACACTTCGGAACACCCTATAGCAGATTGGACAGAACTGTCAGGAATATGTTAGATATTAATTTTTGTAAACAATATCTTACTTTTTGAACACACATACATTTTTATCAGGTACATTGCTTTTCATAAGGCTCTCTTAACTGAGAACAATAGTCTGTAAATGCTTATAGAATTAACACAGAAATATCTGTTGCTATAATTTTGGGTAATAACCGTCGTCTCTGGCTGTGTATTTCGAACGTTTGGCGAGCGATAACATCTTTTTCAAGCCACGTGTTTGTTAAAACTGAAGAGATAGCGTTAAAAACAGATAGTGTTAAGAATAAAAGTTGGTGGGTTTAGGTAATTTTTTGTCCGTTTAAATAGTATTATGCAGGCAGATTCCCTGATATCTGTCCTGTTTATTGGGGTAAATATTTAGTATTATACAAAATAGTTTAATATTATACGAAATACACAGCCAGAGTCGACGGTTATTACCCAAAATTATAACAACAGTTTAATATATACTGGCGGAATTAACCCAATTAATTAAATACCGAATAGAAACATCTACTTATTAGTTTTCGGCGACTAGGCCGCTAAAGTTGGTTTATCAGCTCCTGTCTTGTTTTTTTTTTTTCATTGTGCAGACTAACCTCAAGCAATGTAAATAAAAATGTACCTATATTTTATGTAAACTAAGATTTATACTATATTAAAATCACTATTAAAACAAACATTTATAAGAAAATTAATTAACAAAAATTTTATAATAAAATAAATTAAGCCACTCGCATATTCTTTTTTTAAATCTTTTCTTTTTTTTTAAATTTTTAATAGAAAAAAAATATTTTCCAACTTGCTTTCAACAACAGATCAACTAAGAAATAAAACTACTCTACACGGTGTAGAAAGTAATTAAATCAAATAAGATTTACAACTATAAATAACTTTTTTTATCTTCTAAATACTTACTATTTCCTTTGTCAATTTTTAGTCAACTTTATTAGTCTCAAATACCATTTTTTCTTAATTCTGCCTCATTCCGCTTGCACATTATTTGGTTCGCATTCCATTGTGTTATTATAATAAATATTCATTGTACCAAATAATTTGCTAAATTTCTGATAAGAAATTTAAAAAATATATATTTTTAATATTACGAGGTATATTTAAAAAAGGATTTCTCTTTTTGCTATTTGAATTTTTTTTTATTTTAACTAAATTTTTCAATAACAGCAGTTGTATTTGTTCGGTTTCATGTTGCAACTGGAAGGGTTCGCAGTACTTTTTGTTGTAAATGACTTCCGTCGCATAGTTTATTTTTGCCAACGTTAAAATCATTGTTATTTCCATGTTAACGCTTGACTTCAAGAATAAATGCGAATTTGCTGCCATGATTCTAGCAATTCCTAAAATAATTAAAAGGAATTTGCTTGATTCACATTGCAGACGAGCATCGTATATTTCTTTTAAAGTTGCTAATGAAAATTAATTTAATTAAATGGTTCTTTGTTCTCATTTGCACGTGAGTGTGGAGCAAAAGGTACGTAAACCCATTATTTTTTGTTGCCAAGGTGAAGTTAATTATGTTCTTTATCAAAGGATTAATATTATTATTTAATATAAATGATAATTAATTTAGAATGCAATTGTTAGGGTGAAGGAATAAATTATTAAGATATTAAAATTTATGATAATCACATAAATAAAAATGGAAATTGATAAACCTTAAAAAAATATATATATATATATATATATATATATATATATTTTATTTTAATGTTTAAATTTAAGAATTTAAAATTAGATTAAAATAAATTCGGATAAATCTACATTTAGATATGAAGGAAAGTCACAAGATTTTCTAAACCAACTTTTGTTTTTTATTTCACTCATTAATTGATTAATTAAAATACAAATAAATTTAAAATTACTAGAAAAAGAACTAGAAGACACATCTAACTTATTTTTTTTTTTTTTATTTGATTGCTATAGTGCGAGTATGTTGTCGATTGACTCTAGGAACGGATAAGCGCGTGACAAACGTTTAAGACGCTATTGAAGAAATAATATCCCACATATTCGACCGACTCATTGAAAATTTTAATGACCGCTTTTGTGTCATTTATTATTAATGCCAATTTTATGTTTTATTTGCCAGAAATCACTTAGTTTGGCTTGAGAATAAATATTTAAAAAAAATAATTTTTTCATGAAATTATTAAAATGTGATGCTTGCTTTAGACAGATTTTTATTTTTAAAATTTTAACATTTCAGATTTCTGCTTAAAGCCGCAATGCGTTGCAACGCTACGGCATGAGGCGCCTGTTTGCATACTACATAATAAGACCATATCGCTTTTTTGTGCAATTTACTAATAGGCGTCAGCTTCCACGCTTGTATCGTTAGTACTTTCGAGTTTCTCATAAAACTCAACAACCAATAAAATCCTAAATTCTTAATTTTTTTCCATTTTTTAACTTAATGTTTAAATTGAAATCAAAAAAAAAACTCAAGTTCAATTTAAAATAATTTTTATTTTAAAATGCTCGTTTACTTTCAAAGTGCTTTTCTTTAACTTGTGCATTTAGCACTCATTTTTATATTTTTTTATTTATTATTTTTTTACTTCATTTCTTGTTATGTTTTAAAATATTCAGCAATACCAGTACTAGCTGTCAGTGCTAAGACCAAAAACAGCAGGAAAAGACAAGACAGTATATTTTTGCTTTTTTACTCATCTCGTTAACAGTTCGAGGTGAATGTTTAACATGACCATTATAATCAATATGACATTAGTTCTACATCTAGAAAAACACTGTTTCTGGTGCCATTCTTTTTAAGTTGTACAGACATTATTCCTTCTATTTGTAAATATATACATACGATATACGGCATAAAGTTAACAATTCGTTTGAGTGTGAATGTTTTTTACTTAATCGAAACGAAACATTTATTATGCACTTGCTGCCAGTTTTTTATAAAATTGTATGTAGTTTAAAGTTTTCTGCCTGATTCTCTTCTCCTCTTTCTATCATTCTCTTTTATCATAAAGTCCAATTTGTGTGTCATCCTTACCTCAATGTTGGATATAGATTTTTTTTTTTTTTGTATTTGCTTGTACCGATTGTGCATGTCATCTGCCATTGAAAAATTTATGGAGTGTGAAATGGTTTTCCTGATAAACTTGATTTTG
The DNA here is from genome assembly GCA_916610165.2 of Gymnosoma rotundatum. Taxonomy (NCBI): domain Eukaryota; kingdom Metazoa; phylum Arthropoda; class Insecta; order Diptera; family Tachinidae; genus Gymnosoma; species Gymnosoma rotundatum. The sequence continues at coordinate 117,450,331 of OU744337.1, read as the reverse complement.
TTTCTTCTTCCATTGGGTTTTTGTCTTTTGTTTGTGGTGTTAACGTTCCTTTCTTGTGCTCCTGCAATTCTTTTTCTTAAATAATTGTTTCTGTTCTTGTATTTTTTTGTTTTTTTTCACAAAGTTGTGGATGGTGTTTTTGTATTTGTGTCGTAGTATTAATCTTTGACCCCGATTTGTAGCTAAAAAATAAATGCACTTAATATTTTATCATATTTAAAGGATTTAATTTTAAATGAAAAAAAAAACAGTTTTATAATATTGAAGCAGTTTTAATCGCTAGAGCTTTGTTAAAGTTGTTAACTACACATAAAAAAAAAATAAATGAAATAAAATATATTGGTGGGGTATAGTAACTTGGAATAAAAACTCCACTCTGAAAAGATTGAATAAATATTGAATTATTTAGTTGTACTTTTTAAAACAGCTATTCTGCATCGAATCGATTTGGTGTAGTATCGAAGTTAAGTAGCTCAAGAATATTATTAACTAAAGTATATCCTCTACGAAGATACAATAAAGTTAAGGATAAGTTGTTCTATGAATCAGACCCTTTATAACAAGACTACAGATTGGTGTCTCAAGATATTGCAAGGCTTTAGTTTTGACTAAGGAACTCCTAGAAAATTTTAAAATAACTTTTTAAACGGGCCTAGAACTCTGCATAGATTAGAAACAAACATATACTATAAAGTGGTCTGTCCCATCTTCAAAACAATTTAAAGAAAAAAGAGAAAGAAAACTAGCATCATTGTTGGTAATTGTTGTTTTTGCTTTAACATTGGTTTTTGTCTTTACTTTATAGTTTGGTCATACATCTTTAGTTTATTTAAAATGTTTGTGAGAAGTTTCCTAAAGAGGTAAGAAGCGGTAGCGAAATGGCCACCGAGACGTGCTTCCACCCTCAAAAATTAGTGTCGGTGATTTTATTATTAAATCGGAATAATATAAAAAACAGCACAATAATTTTGTTTTTGGAAATTAATTAGTGAAAAGCCATTGGATAGCCACGAAATCCAACTTATATTCATACCACTAAGCACTCGGTGATTAATACTTAACTCATAACAGTCAATATGATACTGAAACAGCGTATATAATGTTGTGAGCAAACAAGTATGAATAATTAAAAATAAAAAAAAGTTGCATTTCGTGGCTATCCAATGTCTTAGCACATAAAGCAGCAACAAATGTACTAGACGAGTTACAAAGAGAACGACAAAGAAATGCTTTAAGTTGTGTGTGAACTTCGTCTCACCAAATTAACATTAAGATTAGTTGGTTAAATAGATGATGTTTACGACGTACATAACATTAGGTAGATAGATGCAAAGAATGCTCATGAAGGATGTGGCAGTCCAGAAAATGCTGCATTTCATTCTGCTAGCGTCTAATTTTTCTTGTTTTCTTTAAAAAACGTCCGCATACATTTGTTGTAAATAATTTTTCTTTCTAAAAAAACCGAAAATAAGTCAATTTTCATTAATTTATAAAATCGCTGGTTCGAATCCTGATGGGGAAAAATTAAAAAATTGGAAATTAATTAGTTTAATAAATGCTTCCCGTTTTTTTTTAATTTTTTTTTTAAGCCTTCGCTATTCTTATAAGTAAAGCCTGTCCTGCGCTTTCTTAAGGTAACAAATATTATCATAAAGTATGGCAACTGCAGCGTAATGTTCATTTAATATTTTATAGAGAAGAATTAAGACGTGTAATCTGACTGGTCTCGAATGATGGCACTGTTTATAAGTTTGCATAGTTTACCTAAATCAGACTATTCGGATGTTTGCAATTCATTCTACTCTGTTTTTTTATAAGATCAAGAGCGCAAGTAAAAATTTTTTTCAATTATTTGTCACTAATCCAGCAACAATTCCTTGGAAAATGTACTGCGAAGGTAATAAGCTCTCTTAAGGTAGTCCGAAAATTGCTTGGCTACAACTAAGGTAATCTCAATATCTAAATAGTTGGATTTTTTTTAAGTAGCGCGGCAAATAACAAACACGTACCAATAACCAATTTCATAATATTTCTAGAAGTGCGATTCACTTTTTTTAAGCAATACGACAATCAGTATTTTTATCGACATTTTTCTGTTGTTTGCAGTAATGATTAAGTGATTCATAAGATAAGAAACGAAAAACACATAAATCATGCAAAAAAAAACGATTTCAAAACAGATTTCATATGTCGGTCTATAAATTACATTAACACCCTTATATTCCATTTCCAAACTTTAAACTTGCTAAATTGTTCAACAGTTTGGCAGCATACATAAAATTAGAGCAACTATAAGGCCACCCTTTAAATTCCAAAAGTCAAATTATATACTTGCTGTTGTAGAAGACTTCGCAGTCAGGTTCCTTGTAAATTTCAACCTTCATAATGTGTGGCCATTTGGGGCGAGAATATCTTAATGTCCATTGGAAAAATCAGAATTATTTTTTCGACGACTCTTAATGATTTTTTATAATTATTGTCTAAATAGAAAATTGTTTCATTTATTTATACGAATTTTCTTTCTACTAGATACCAAACTTTACGCTTATTTTATATTTAAATTAATAATACTGAACTCGTTGGTATTTGTACATCAAAGTTTTCTTTCAGTTTTTGAATTTCCAAAATCGATGCTATCTTGGCGCACGTGGTATGTACGAATAGACAAAAAACATATGTTATTTTTCGTTTATTTTTTCGGTAGATTTAATAACTAAAAATGTATAGTTGCTTATTTAACGATGAGTAATTTGCTGACCATATCAATTGTTTTATGTCAACTGCAAAAATCGTTTAAAGTGTTGTTGAATAGCAGAGTCTACAATTTTGTTGTTAAGTCAATTTAACCAAGCGATTATCGTTAAAAAAAATAGTGAATTGCGTTACAGAACAGTTGGTATAATGTGAACAATTTAAAAATCAGAATACACAGGATTAAATTATCTTCAATTTTAGCACATTTCTTTTTAAAATTAATTAATCAATTTTAGTTTCAAGCAAAATTTATTTTAGCAAATATTTAAAAATGTACAATTCAATAGCAATCTTGCGTTTAAACTGACTCGCACTAGACTTGTAACACGGATAGGAATATATCAAATGTTACTGACAACAGATAGCCTAATGCAAATATTAAATAATATAAGGTTCTCTGCGATGAGAAAAAAGGTTGAGAGATATATTTAGCCTGTAAGATAGCCACAAAGACCATAATGACAGTCGCTTGCTTCAAAATTTCCTCCTAGGTACATATAGAGTTAATTAATTTAATGTAGTTATATAAAACTTTGAGTAAGTCTTTCAAAGGAAATTTGTGTTACATAACACATCTTAAGGTTTTTCGTGCTTTATTTAAAAATTATAAATGAATAATTAAGTTTTAATTTTTAAAAACTTTTAACAATTACTTCTTGTTTAGAAAATGTGAATTAATAAATGAAAGAAACACCTTCAATGATAATTTTCATTATTTATTCCCCACAAATTATTTTTATTGTAAAAATTTACTTCAGGCAACTTTTTACAATTGCGTGTACACTTCGTAATCAACGAATTGTATCAATTTATTATTGAGGGTAAATCCAATAAAAAACAACTTACAAATAAAATTAACTAAATATTGGTCAGTTAGTTTGGTAAAGAAATAGACTTTTTCAACAGGGGTTAAAGTGCTACATTTACCACCTTCGAAACTATTCATTAATTTAAATTACTAACAATTTGTAGAGGAAAGGGGAGTGTACTGTTGAAAAATAAAAATGATTGTATTTTTTACATTATAATAGACATGTCACAGTTGTTATTTATTACTATTATTTTTTATTGTTACTTTGAAATCTATTGTATAAATGTTGTTTTCGTGCTTCTCCTGTTTAATTAACAGCTTATCACTTTTTAAGAATAGAGAATACGCAATTATTATTTTTATTTCATTTACATATTTATTTGTGCACTTAATTTCTTTCCACAGAAATTAAACATTTTCTAAAAATATAAATTAGCAGGTCGAAAATTTAAAAACTTGATTTTATACTTTTCCATTTTATTTTGTGTTTAATTTTATTAGTTTTCTTGGACCAGCGCTCAGGGGAAGGTCCGCTGCGGCTTATTTCTTCAATACAAACAGAATAAAATTCTTCATGTTTTTCCCACTATTATTTACTTATCAATCGACCACAAATTATTCCTATCTTTAAACTACTTGAATTCCGGAAAATGTCACCTGGTTTTATAAGAGTACAGGATGTAGCAAGGAAATAATACCAATCGAAGTGTTTGAAATGACCAAGGCACCTTTATGTTTCATTTGAGTTTTGAAAAATGTATTAAGTACATTGAATATCACGGTGATTTTTTTATAACCATAATGTTAATCGTTTGGCCGTTTTAGCAATCTTATTGTCTACATGTACAGGCAGATCATTATATCGTATGTCTACCAGGAGCTTTGGGTCTAAGAAGCATTAAAATATACATACACCGCTTGTACGCTACATTTGAGAGTTTTTACAAGATTGCTCATAATTCATATTATTGCTTGTGGCTAAGTTGTATTGATTAGGTATAAATAAAAAATACACGCAAATAAAAAACATGGTTGAGGTAAACATAATCTAAGAACAACATATTATGGCTGTATTTTATGGTTGCTAACAAAATATAGTATTGTTACATTTAAGAATAATAAAGCTGGTCTTGCAACCATATTGTTGTCTAGCATAACAATAACATGGTAAAATCTGAAAATAATTATGTTAAAATATAAACATTAAATGGTTAAATTAAAAAATTAATAATAGTCAAAAATCTCATGTTAAAAATTGAATTAATATTTTTGATTTGTTACAAAAGTTATTCAATTACATAAATTCACAAAAAAAAAACAATTCTTTGCTTATTACATATAATTAAAAGGCTTTAACGCACAGGCTACAAGAATCATTTGTACAAAAAATATAATTTATAAGCCCAAATAACGGCATCTTATCGGCATAATTTCCTACGTGAACATCCATTTATGGATTAAACGTGATATTCTCGTATTGAAGATTACGGTACGTAACGGTTACTCGAAATTGACTTTACATTTATCCCAGACTTCTAATACGTTAATCTAGCATCTAGCAAACTAAAGATTTATATGCTTACATACAAACATACTATTTTTGAAATGTTTTTGCTTACCCTTTTTATTTGTTTTCATATTTTGTATATTATTTTTAATTATTTATTTTGTACATAAATTTTTATTTTTTTTTTTCATTTTCTCTAACAGTAAAAACAATTTCAACTTTAAGCTTACAAAAAATTACTAAACTGATAGAAAAGCATTCTGTCAAGATCTACAACAAAATATTTTTTAACGCAAACATTATTTTGTTTGCCTTTAATCATACTCTGATTAATTTTATTATATTATAGTTAAATATAATATATTATTTTTAATAAGCTATAAAACTTTGATCGTAGTTCAAAATTTTTTACATTAAACATGAACATGAACATGATTTTTTGTGCACAGCAACCATATAATGGTTAAATATCAACAAAAACGTGTTTATCGTGACTGACTGACTGTATTGCTGAAAACAACTATAATTTGTTGTCTGAAACTTTACAATGTTACAAAGAAGATATTATGGTTATTGTGACCATATCACAACCATGTTTTTTCTTTGCGTGTACTATTATCATCTGCAAAAGAAAAGAGATAACTGGGAGTATGGCTTAAGAAAGAAGGTAGAAGAACACATAAAAGTTTGGTTGATTTGCACGTAGGGTCCTGATCGATTTGATAGCAAATAAAAATTTTCAAATATGGCAGACGTTCTGCTATTCTGCAATACTGTTGTTGGCAGTTTTAACACAAATTATTCTGGTTCTAAATATTCTCACTACTGAATTGCGTATTATGAATAATCATATCAATTAAAATATAAAACTACATTTTATTATGTGGAGAAATAACCATAAGTATAGTGATATTAATTCGCCCAAAAAATAAACAGTTTTACGCTTGGGCAGCTATATTTGTTGGCAGGGTAGGTATTTCCTCGCAAAGAATTCTTATTTTTTTATCTTTCCCTCTTCGTTTAGCGAAAAGAAGAGATTTGTTGTTTTTGTTTTGTTTCTATAAATGAAAACGAGGAACTGCTGTGTTTTCTTTCGTTGATAGTTGTGCTTGTATCTGTTTAAATAAAAAACCATTCGTTTTGCTTAAAAAGAAGGAAACGAAATGGAAAGAAGATGCAAACGAAATTGTTTCTTCGTTCTTAATTGAAGGAAAAAATAGAGGAAAATTAAAGAAGGAAAAAACTTTCATTGAAATTTGTTTTAATAAATGTCTATACAATAAATTGAATTCGTTTTAGTAAAGTACCTATTAGGGTATTTTTTAACAACGAAGTTTTTAATATGCTACGGATCACAAAATTTAGAATAAGTTATCTATTTCGCTCCCATGTATCCAATAAATACATGACACTTTTGAGCTCAAAATAAAACTCAAAAAAAAACTTTTGTCGAAATTACAAAAAACCCTTGTAAAATCAACAATTAAATAACTGCACTCCTACAAACTAAATCATAGGTTTGTTTTTGCTCAGTTAAGCACTGTTTTATATTCTTTTTGTTTCGAAGGTATGCATTGGCAAAAAAGAAAGAGAACTTTTAATGCCTCTAATATATTCGTATTGTGAGTTAACTTTTGCTCTTTAATTTTATTACCCACAGATTAATGCCCGTCAAAAATAAAAAAGCAAAACAAGAGGAATTTAGAGAATTTTTATTTTAGCTAGTTTTTGTTGCTAACAAGTGAAAAAATACAGTTACAGGCGACTGCTGCAGATTATTGAAAATAGAAAAAAGGTTAAAAGTATTTGATATTAGTAGTGATTAAGACGTTTTTAAATATTATTTACATATTAAGTATGGAATATTTTAAAGATGTAGAAGATGGAAAAAAATTGAGTGTATAACTTGTAGAAAAAAATTAAGTGCAATTAATAAACACAACATAATACGACACTATAAAGCGGTACACAAATTAGATATAAACATTGGAAAAAGATGTGAACAATTAGACAGTACCGAACCATTGGCAAAAAAAAATATGCTTTCTGTTAAAATAGATATAGACAAAAATGAGTTTTTAAAATGTTGTGTCGGGTTAGTTGCCGTTAAGAATATGCCTTTTCGCATTTTCGATGATAGAGAGTTTTTTAAAAGTCTCATAAAACCTTACGAGCACGCATTCCAAACAAATTTAAACTCAAAAAACATTGTGACATTGTTGGAATCATCAACTTCCGACATTAAAGATATGTTGAAAATGAGATTTAAAAATCAAATGGTGTCATTAAAAATTGATATTGCTACCAGAATGGAAAGGTGCATTCTAGGAATCAATGTTCAATATATTAAAGACTTCAACATTTGTATTAATACATTGGGTAAGTATACAAATTATTTAAACATCAAGACCCGTATTAAAAAACGTTTGTTAAAGTTAACAAAGCTTTTAAAATGGAAATTTTGTGTAGTTAAAATGGTTTTGAAGCGTTTATTAACTTTAACAAACGTTTTAAACATGTTACACATTGTTAACGTCAAACATGTCCAATTTTTTAAAATATTACCTTATATAAATGCTAAAGTTATTTCTTTTAATTTGTTGTTATAAAATTATTTAAAAAAAGACTTAAAACAATTTTTGATAATGGTTTATAACAATCTATGTAATTTTATAAAGAATTTTTTAGAAAGTAAAATCAAATAACATTTTACGTACTTTTACAAATATTGACCTGGCGCTATAATTACGAAGATATCTTTTAAATTTTCTATAAAGATTTTTGTTGCATATTTGACAATTTTTCTATTTCTACTAACTTTTTTTAGTGCCTATTCAGTTAGGTTATTTAGATAGTTTCTGGCGTGTACTCTTTAAATATTTTTTTAATGTTAATAGGAATGATACATTTAAAAAAAAGCCATAAGTCTGCATACTTAAAAGATGAAATCCTTAAATGTCTAAGAAGCTTTAATATCGAAATAAGTCAAATTTATTCTAGTACGACTGACAACGGGGCAAACGTTGTAAAAGTCGGAAAACTTTTGCAAGAGTTACAGGAGGAGGAACTAGACGTTGTTGGTTTGGAAGATGAAGACAGCGATGAGAATATACACAACTCTCTGTCATCAGTGATATCTGTGGTTAGATGCGCTGCCCATACCATACAACTGGCAGCGTATGATGTTATTAAATTATGGGACACAGATCTAGTAGAATGTAGATCTGTTGTTAAAAAACTAAGAACAATAGTTCGATCTGGTGACGTAGAACATACTATGCCAGTTCTGGACAACGCAACTCGCAGGAACTCATCATATGACATGATAAATTCCCTGAAAAATATGAAAGCATTCATTGATGACAACTTTAGTGAAAATCCATTGGAAGTCAATTGGAGTTTTGTCGATGAGTTCGTGGTTTCGTTTGCCCCTTTGGCAAAATGTACAAAGCGTCTTCAAAAAGAGCAGTATATTTTGTGTGATTTTTACAGAGATTGGTTGTCATGTGAAATGGAACTAGCAGATTTAAAATCAATGGCTATCGCTGTACAACTGTTGGGAGCAATGCAGAAAAGAAAGCGATTGCTATTAGAAAATGATGCTTTTGTATCCGCAATTTATTTAGATCCCCGATTTAATTTTTTAAATTCAAGTATGTTGTCGGAAGAACAAAAAGACCGAGCTCTGGTAAGAATTGTAATAAGATTTTAATTTAGTTAATTAATACTTAACTTTAATTAGTAATGAGTATTGAAGTGATTATATAAGGAAATTGTTATTGTTAAAAATTTTTCGTTCGATTCCCCCTCCAGAAATTTAAAGTTATATAAAAAATGAAACATTTGTTTTCACTGATGAAGGCGTTATAGGCCGTTAGAAACCTTGTATAGCCCGGGTTAAATTCGCATTAAAAACTATTTTTAAAAATAACAATTTTCTTAGTCGATCACATTATGAAATAAAAAATAACAATAGTAGGCGTGAGCTCGTAACGTAATAATTGTAATAATAATAAATAATACTTTTTTTTAAATGAATATTTAAATTTGTTCTATTAACCAATTAGCTTTTAAAGAATTTCCATTTTCCAGAGAATTTTGTTAACGTTTTTTCCTAACTAATTTTTGTTTGTTTCAGTAATAACAAAAATATAAACATGATTAAATTTTAAATATTTATAGACACACTTGGTTAAGACATTTGAAGTTATGAAAAATCTAGAAAAGTCCTCAGAAACTTCGTCACAGTCTGAAACAATTGCACCCGAAGAAAATGCACCTACAACATCAAGATCTGCTTATGCAAAACTAACGCAATTTATTGTAAATTCTGCAGCCGTTAACCCACGGATTGAAGAAACGCGGACATTCAGACAAAAACTAATTTTGCTTTCTAATTCAACTATAGTTCCCCTTGAAACTGATATGTTACAATATTGGAAAGTAACGCCTTTAGAACCAGATATTTTAAAAGTTTTAAATGTAGCTTTGGCGGTACCTGCAACACAAGTATCTGTAGAGAGATCGTTTAGCGCTTTGGCATTAACACTTACAAAGCTTAGAAGCAAACTAAGTAACAATACAATAAATAATTTACTGATAACAAAGTTAAACTTTTCCGAATTAGCATGTAATGATATCAATTTAAATTTCACTGACAGTACAAATGAAACGTTAATCCAACCTAATTTAGCTGAACTTAATAGCAATTAGTAGCAAATTTGTAGAACCTGCAAATGATTCCTTATATTCACAAAATGATTGATATCTTTGAATACATAAAATGTTCTTTATTATATGAATATATTTTTATTTACTTTTATTGTGAATTTTTGTTGTAATGAACTATGTATTTTTTGTTTTTCAATAAAACTCTTTAGTAAAATTGCCGACCACTGTATTTATGGTTATTATTTTTTCCTATAACTCTGCAGACGTATAGACATAGCTAGATCGTTTAAGAATCTAATAATTTCAAGAAAAAAAACAGAAAAAGAATTCTTAATTTTTTTCTTCTTTCCTATTCGCTGTTTCGATTTCTTTTTTCTTTTCTAGTTATACTCTCCCTCAGTTTGTTTCCTTCTATATCATTTCTCTTCATTACGCTAAACGAAGAGAAGCTTTTGTATTTGCCTCGGCAAACACAAAGTGAAGTAAACAACAACAATATTTTTTTCTTCCTCGCGATGATGATAACCGAAGGCTTTTGTACAAAAAAATCATCGCGAGGAAGAAAAAAAAAAGAAATTCATTTACCTACTCTGTTTGTTGGTTAATTTATGTTATGTTTATATTTTGATCTATTCAATTATTATTCTATTTTGCTTAAACAGGGATGTATTACGATCATCTTAATGACAAAAGCAATAATAATTCCATCCATTAAAATAGCAAAATATAGGTTATACAACCTTAATTTGGTTTGACCTTGCATTTAAATTTAAGTTTTCTTTAAGTTCTTTTTAAGTTTTTCTGATTATACTTATGAGGAAATAAGTTACCAGATAATTATCGCATAAATATAGTTTATATCCTTTTATAAACCAATATCTTATATTCTACATTTATTTATTGGTAAATTTTAATAGTTCTGTGGGAATATAAAAATTAAATAAAAATTTTAAATAAGTTCAGGGAAGTAGACATAAATGACGTTAGAGTTTTTAATACATTTCAAATATTGCTAATAAAATTTGCATTTCATAAGCGAGGTTCACTGGCTTTCTTTCCAAAAACAAATTATACAGGCTTTGCATTTGCTATTTCACCACAAAAAGTTTAAAAAGGGTACATCTAAGTTCGCCATTCTGTTTGTCATTTCTACAATATCCATTTCCGACCCCATAAAGTATATATATTCTTAGTTCTTATACACAGCGCAGTCGATTGAGCGATGTCCGTCTGTCCACCTATCCGCCTGTCCTTCTGTCCGCCCGTGTTAGTGTTGAAATCAAGTTTGCCAAAGCACTACATCAGCTAGAGAAAATTAATATACGCCAATCGATCAGACATAGTGTCGAAGGAGTTCCTGCTGAAAATCAACAAGATCGGTCTTAGTCCTTTGAGGCAACTGGCAAAACACCACGTCTGCTTCTAATTTTTCCACATCATTTGGAAAAATTAAGTAACTCTAATCAGAAAAAAACAAATATATGGTGCGATAGGGAATTAAGATTAAAAAAAAAAACGTCAAGTAAAAAAATTGGCACTCGCCCATATTTTCCGAATTATGAGCTCTGAACTCTTTATAGAAAAGTACGATTCTGTACCATATTATTTTAAATATCAATATGGGTATCATGTAAAAGTTTTTGAAGAAATCTTGAAGAAAATTCTAAAATTTTTTAAAAATGCTTAAACTAAATATATTACTTAATTTATGTTTTCTTTGCTTGAAGCTTATGTGTATTGCGATTCCTTTCTTTTAATGTATTGCGATTTTATTGTCGATTGTGTATAAAGTGGAGTATTATGTCCAATAGAATTAACCTGATAATAACGCATCAGCTGTTGTGTATAAAAGCTATCGCGCAAAATATACAAAAAGTGTGTTCATAATTGATCAAAAAACAGCTGTTCTTAAAACGAACCGAACTCAAGATATTTTTGCTTGTATTTCTGGTTGTTTTTTTAACTGTAGAAAATTCTTGACATTTCATTATGTTATGAATAACTCTATTTAATGTTATGTTAAAATTCTATTTAAAAACTTTTTAAATTTAAATGAAGATTAAGTCATTGTGTGTTTAAAAATTTAATCAAAAATAATTAATGAATTAAAAGTGACATGTATTTATGTATTGTCATTATTTTAATTCAACTTTAAATATGAAAAAAAAAATTGATTGTAAATATTTCAATTGCCAGTCCAAAAAAAATATCCTACATATAATTGTAAATGAATTAATTAAAAGGATTAAAATATAAATCAAGTGCGTACCAGTAAAAAAAATATAAAAAAATTAATAACAAATTGATTTTTGTTTATAAATTTAACTAAAAATTAAATCTCATAAATTAAATAGTTTAAAAAGGTGTTTTATTATTTTTTTCTTTTTACAAATATTTTTATATTAAAACCTATTTTTTTTGTAGCCTAGGAAAACGAGTGTATAAAAAAATTAAACAATATATTAAAAATAATCAATTAGATTTATTATTAATTTATTAGACATGCATTATTGTCTAAAAGTGTGTTTTTAATATTTAAGTGACGAATAAATTTTATAATAGAAAAAAGATTTTTGGAAAGTTTCAAATACATAGAAAGTGCAGTTTCAAAACTTCATTTTCAAAGTTTCAAAGTTTCATTACTTTTTAAAATAGAGATAATTGGCCAAAGCTCTGTTTCGGTTTTTCTGGCTTTGCTTTTAAATTTCCTACCAAAATTCTTCTCAATTTCGGTGACAAAAATTAAATTTTCTACTTCAATACACGTGTTAATGGAGGCTTGTTAGAAAAGGCTTAAAAAGAAAAAAGTAAAAGAATGTTAAGGTACAATATTAAAGAGCTGAAAACACACAAAGGTGAAACATTATAGAAATTAATAAACTTATTTACAAATAACCAAGTAATTTCGTTAAATGACATCTGATGTTTATATAGCGGCACGTGTTGGTTCCATTTGGTTTCTAGCAAAAGGTTTTTGTATGCCATCTCAGATATGATTAGCGAAAAGAAATTATTTATCTTAAAATACATTTTTAATTAATATTTTCACGTCTGCTATATTAAAGCATGAAAGGTGTCATTTTTTATCTGGCCGTCTGCACTCTGTGGCCAAACAATAGTGTATTCTAGTAGACGTTGCCGTAGCTTTAGCCCAAGCCATCCAAGTGTGTCAGCCTATGAACCGTAGATATTTGTATCTGTTAAATGTGTTGGAAAAGAAATTGTTTTATCATGGCAAGACTTTACTTCGACTCAAGTAATAATGTAAACAACTAATATATTTATTTAAACTTTAAATTTTAAATCGAAAATTAAATAAAAAATTCTTGAATATTTTTCATAACGAGTATACCGAGAAATTCAGCCATTTTTACAGAAAATAGATTCTGTGTATGTGAAAGAGGGCTCGTTTATGACAGAAAATTCGCTGACGCCACTTGTTTAAAAACAAATATTTGCCTGACTTACATATTTTATTATTTCCATGAAATTAAACTTAGGAAAAATTTTAATAAATCCTTTCATAAAAGAAGAGATTTTTTATTTCTTCTAAGTTAAATTTTGTTTAATCAGCCCAATTATAAACAAAAATTCCGTGCGAGCACTTTCACTTTTCATTTTTCTCCAATTATAAATTTTTTCCCCTTTTGATTGACTGCAGAAAGTGAAAAAAATGCGGGGGCAAAAAAGTAGGTATTATAAATTGTAAATGAAAAGAATACGAGGAGTATCAATAATCAATCAATATTCATTTCGTTAGACGAAGCCCACACAAAGCCCAAAGCATTTCTTCGCTTTTCTCTCTGCAGCTTATCTTTTACATTTTTTTTTTTTTATAATTTGAATTTAATATGTCGAACTAATTAATTATTATAACCATTTATAATCCGGCTTAAAATTTTAAGAAACAAAAATTATTTGCAAACTTTTTAATGAAATTCAGATTCCACAAAATATTTCAAATTATTTTCCTAGATTTAAAAATAATAATCTAAAATAGAAATTACGGCAAAATCCACATTTACTGTACTTCGATATTTAATATTTTAAAAATTTAAATTTTTATAAAATGGAAATTAAGCCATCCAAACTTAATACTGTTTAATTGAAGGTGAAAAAGTTCTTTTATTAAGTTATGTCCGAGTACGGTGTGTGAGTAAATATATTTCTGAATATCTGTCTAAAAGAGTTGTTTAATATATTTTAAGTGGCTAAGTATTAGTGCTACGTTTATAAGTATGTTTTATTTACACGTTGTTGGTCATTTCCTATACCTTCTTGTTTGTTTTTTTTTTTCCTTTAGGTGCGAAATAAAAAAAATGTGTCTCATACATTTTAATATATATATATTTTTTTGTTTGTTACTTATTTAATTTTTTATAGAAACGAAGTTATATGTATTTAAACTTTGAGTGAGTTAACGCTGATTTGGTTGAAAAAAAAACATGATTAATTATTTATTATGTGCGTGTTTATTTAAATATAAATAACAAGTCATATCTTATAAGCTATAGAACGTGCAAGATAATTTATTTATGTGTAAATATCAATTAAGGTGTATAGTGTATGTATGTGTTAAGTGTAAGTACATTACTTTTTGTATAAGTTAAAAAGATAAATGAGAGACAATAAATTTTGCGTATAAAAACAAAAAAGGCGTTTATAAAATTTTAAGTTTGTCTTTCTTTTATTAAAAAATTATTTTATTTTTTTTTTTATAATTTTATAAGGACCTGTAATATAAATTATTGTAAAACAATTGTTTATAATTGACATCTTATAAAAGCTAATATTATTTTTTTCATTCGTGTAGTCGCTTTATTTAGAAGCTAGAAATTTTAAGAAAATCCCTGACAGCCGATACGTGTTTTTATTTTTCTTTAATACAACACATCTTTTCTTATAAAAACTTCCTTAAGAATGATAGTTGCACAACAATTAAGAAAGTAATTTTAAGTTAACTTATGCATATTGTAATTAATAAAATTTCAACATGGCAACATTTTTTTAAATTATACGAAGAAGCGTTGAAAAATTATTTGTGGTTTCTAAAAAAAGAAATAACTTAAATATGGTAAAGCTACGTTTTTTTTACTTCTTATGATTTTTGTGGCTAAGCGAATAAAGATTTTGTATTTATTTTTTTTTACTTCATTCATTTTTAGTTTTTTTTTTTTTTAATTACGTTCGATTAAAAAAAATGTTTTTTTGCAAAAAAAAAATTAAAAGGTTTTTGAGAGTAGAGGCAGTCGCGAACTTAAAAATATTTTATATTACTATAAAATTAAAAATTTCTATTTTTATACTGTAGAAAAAACGTTGCTCATTTTTGCGGCATTTTTTGGCGATTTTTTTTTTTTTTAATTTTTTCCTTGTTTTTGTTAGGCATAAAATTTTTTGGTTTTTATTAATTGTAAATAAATGATTGGTTAATCATGTTGCAAATAGATTAATAACATATTTAAAAGATGTTTTTTTGTGTAGCAAGACAGAATAATAGTGGACGTAAAGAAAACTGATCTTGGAAACACCAGTAATAGTAACACTATCGCAGAAGATTTTTTTCAAATTTTGAATTAGCAGAATGGAATTTACCTAATCAAGGTTATTATTAAATTAATATCAAGTGGTCACAAAATCAATTTACTCTATATGAGAGGCATCCCATGACACCAACAATGCATGGCATTAATAGGGCTGTTATCAGAACAAGTGGCTTCAGATTTGAATGAGGTCTTTGAAGAAACATAAGAAGAAGAACAATGCCACTCATCGCCACCGTAGTGCAAAAGAGAAGTTGTTTTAAATGAAATTTATGAATTAATTATTTTCAAATTAAATAAAACTATAAAGTAATCAGTTATACAAATTTATTTTTATAAATATTCTTGGCTGGTGGAATCAGAAATAAATATTTATCGGTAAGTAGCGAAAAAAAAAATAATAATAATAATAAAAAAATTCAGACGGATATTTTGGGGAAAAGATTAGAGGTATGTATAGCTCTGACTGCCTATAAAATCTTATAACCCTTTCAGACAGTGATGCATCGATTGTGCGGGTGGGTTTCGGTCTCAATATTTTTACTTCTGTTTCCTTAATGTGAAATAGACTGGCATGCATCGATTGTGCTGATTGTTTTCTATATTTGCTTTTCACATTTCTCTTCTGTTTAATTTACCGTTACTTTAATTATTGCGAAACTCTTCAGTCACATTTCAGTTTTAGCATAATGAGCCGTAAAAGTAAGTCGGGTCTTTAATGACAAAAGTATAAATCGCTCACAAATAACTAAAAAAAAAACTAAAAAACCAACTGAAAAAAATTATAAATTTAAAAATTTCAAACTAATTGAAATCTTTTCATGCAATACAAATGTTTTTTAGTTTAAAATATTATTGAGTGCATCAATTGTCCACGTCAGACGTGCGTGTCCTGAAAATCCTTGAAGGTTATAAAAATGATAAAATCTATTCATTGATTATATTTTCATACGCCGTAGAGACCACATGTTCCAAAAATTGTACACAAATTCCCGGTAGTTTTGCGTCAGGTCTAAAAGGAATACAATTTATTTTAATGGTATTATGGCGTGTGTTTTCCATTTTTTTAATACCTTTATTATTTTTAAAATTAAATAAATATTTTATTTAACCTCTCACAAAAAAGGGGGCGAGTCAAAAATTAAATTTTAGAGTTTCTCAAGTCAAACTTAATATTTTCGAACTTTCGCTGACCTTAAAAGTTACATTTGTTGACCAAAAGTATTGGAAATTTCAGAGGTGGAATAAGTTCTAATAAGAACTATTTCCTCCTTTGTCCGTTTTTTTAAGCATCAACAACACATGACCATAAGACACATATGTGCACAGTTTTATTGACATGGGTGAGTTCAACAATTTTAAATTTTTTTTTTTGTTAACGTCGATTTAATGTTAGTTTAAAATAATTCATATTTATATATTGTTATCGTAATAACGACCAGCAAATAGCCTTTTTCGTTAAAAGAGAAAAAACTTGATGAATTTTTGCCAAATTAGGAACCACGTCAAGCAAAAGAAAGATTTGTTCCTTTAAAATGATTGCGATCGAATTAACTGT
The DNA here is from genome assembly GCA_916610165.2 of Gymnosoma rotundatum. Classification (NCBI taxonomy): domain Eukaryota; kingdom Metazoa; phylum Arthropoda; class Insecta; order Diptera; family Tachinidae; genus Gymnosoma; species Gymnosoma rotundatum. Next base: position 117,433,487 of record OU744337.1, on the reverse strand, counting down.
ATTAATTATTACTTTTATATAAAAATTCACCTAAAACTTAATTCTTTATATATTCGGACTCTTTTCTTGATTCAATATATAATTTACAATTGTTGTTGGACAAAAAGACATTTAAATCAATTGGGAAAAATTTCTTAAATTATTTTCAAGATTTTTACTTCAATACGAAAATCGACTTTTATTTATAATGTTATTTTCTTAGTACCTGCTGTGTTTATTTACCAGAAAAACTGTTTTTGTTAAAAAAAAATTGATGTCATTGACAAAACATTAATAAATATGCGAAAGAAAAAATAAATAATGTAACAAAATATTTACGTTTCTTAATATAATTTCAACCACAAGCTCTAGAACTTTATACGTTGCGTATAAAATTTTCTGTTTTAAATAAATCGAATAATCGGTTCAAAAAAATTGTATTATTATTATTTTTTTTTTTCAAAAAAATAAATAAATAAAAAGGAAATTAATTCCAGCAGTAATTATACAATAATGATAGAAATTATTGTAGATAAAGTTTTAAGTGATCGACGAGCTCACTTACGCGGCTAACATTCATAGCAATAGCTCTATACGTCAAAACGAAAGGAGCCACTGTCATGGCCTCGACGCCGATTAAAGCAAAGATATGGAAATTAACTTCCGTTGTAAAAAGGTCATAAATGTTACTCAAAGTCTATACACTTTACCGATTAATCGAATATTTCTCTAAAGTTTTGTTCAATAAATCTGGCAAAATTACAGCTTAAAATATTATTTAATTGATTAGCTAAAAGCTGATACAATTACAAATCAAACGAATAACCAACGGGGTGAACAGGAACAGTCAGGTAAATAGGATCAAAACTAAATATTCAAGAAACAGTGCTTGCGTTGCTTGTTAATTCTTGCGATAAAAAAACCGACTTCAAAATAGATTTCATCTGTCTGCCTATAACAGCTCAAGTGTATGGCCACATAAATAAGATTACATTAACTATTGGGGCACACTTATATCTCCAAACTTTATACTTTTTCAACTGTTCAATATTTTGGCAATATACATTACATTGCAGCAACTGTAGGGTCAGTTTTTAATTTCCAAATTCAAATTATATACTTGCTGTTGTAGTAGATTTAGCAATCAGGTTTTGTATAAATTTCAACCGTGTGTCTGTAACAGTTTAACAGTTTGCCCATATACATCCGATTATATCAACTATTTAATTTATAATATAACATTTTTATACTTCTTATTATACCAAAAAAGTAGTGGACTTTCTGTCTAAAACTAAGGTATTTGTGTACAACGGTTAAAAAAATACAGCCATAGATAACAAATTACATTAGTTTTGGGAACACCCTTTACTTTCTAAATTCAAATTATAAGCTTCTTGTTATATCGGATGTCCCTTGTAAATTTCAGCTGTCTGTCTATAATGAATCAAAAGTCCGGCCACTTACACCATATTATATCAACTATTGGGACACCCGTTTATTTTCAAATCCAGTTAGTAAATTTCAACGGTCTGTCTACAAATGTTTAAAAGTATATCCATATACCAAATTAAATGTATTATTGGTGCACCCTTTAATATATAATTTTAAATATTATCAGCTGTTACTATAACGGCCATAGCAATCGACATTGCTTGTCTATAACGGTTCAAAAGATAGGCCTATATAAGTAAATCTACAGTAATTATGGGACACCCTTTAATTTCTAAATTCTAATTATATACTCTTTAATATAGCGGACTTAGAAATACAGGTCCGTTTTAAAGTTCAGTGTTCTGTCTACAACGGTTCAAAATTATGGCCACACACTTGTAATTACATCAACTATTGGAACACCCTTTAACTTCCAAATCAAAATTTTATACTTTTAGTTATAGCGAACTTACCAATACAGGTTCGTTGTAAATTTCAAGCGTCTGTCTACCACTGTTCAAAAGTATGGCCGTATACATCAAATTTAATGAACTATTGGCGCGCCCTTTACTTTAAAATTTGTAATATTATTACTTGTTACATAACGGCCAAAGCAATCGACAATCTGTCCAATTTGAAAGCGTTTCTCTAAAACGGTTCAAAAGATAGGCTCATATAAGTAAATTTACATCAATTATGGGGGCACCCTTTAATTATTAGATTTATTTTTGTATAATTGTTTGTATTTGGGAGCCACAGTAATACGCAGTCATTTCAAATTTTACAGAATCGCCCTTTTCAGTTCATAATACCCATAAGAAATATGTATGTCGTATGGGGACACCCTTTAATTTTTAAGATTATGAACTGTTTAAAACGCGACTAATCTGTAAGCATAATCTATCATATTACTGAAAATTTTCAAAATCGGATCAGAAATGAGTGAGTTCAGAGGCACAAATATAAAAAAAGCAACATTCAGCCGAATTGTATAACCTCCTTCTTTTTTTAAAGTCGGTTAAAAATAACAATTGATCGAATAAAAAATAACACTTAAATTTAAAATCTCAGCCTATTGCGGTAAAAAGAAAGGCCACGTATGCAAAAATTGCGTCAAATATCACGCCATCTTTATAGCACCCTATAATTTTTATTATTTTTTTGTTATAGCGGCTACCTATTATGCTTCCAGAGATAGAGGTTTTTGACAGCCGCGCAAAGTGACACAGATTGTAAAAAAAAGTAGGGTTACAATTTCACTCTAATCCAAAAAAGGAACCATAATAAATCGACTATTTTCCTGAAAATTTGGAACGGCGAGTTTTAAATAAATCTAGTGCTGGAAGATAGAATATCATATTTAACGTAGTTTTTCGATATATTTTTCTTCTAAACTTTCAATAAATAACTGCAATTTTTGGTCATAAGAAAACTCGAATAATTACCAATTCCAATTCATATCAACACAAGTTTGCCGCCATGTAAACAAAAAATGAAAGAGAAACCCAAATGTATTGACATGTTTGTCTCAACTGTCAATACCATTGACATGTTAATAAATAAACCAACACACGCATCTCGAATAAAAACATAAATGGTGGAATAAGACGCAGTGAAGGAAAATTGTATTAAGTTGTGAAAATACTACTTTTATTTTTTTATATTCTTTGAACAATGCTGAAGAACATTTAAAGAAAAAAATAGTACAAAACGAAGATAATTGTTAAAATGTTAAGAAAATATATGTAGTACGTACAGAAATATTTTTCCTTGCGCCATTTTATACGACATTTGTGAAAAGCAATTAAATATGCAAAAATTTCTGTTTATTTTTATTTTTCATCGATTCACAAACGCATTTGCTATGTATTTATGTATGGATGTACTTACGTATGTTCATACGATTGTATTTATTTATGCTGGCTGTAAGTATGTATATATGTGTGTAAATGACATACATTCCATTCGCTCCGAATGTCGCTGGTTTGTATTGACAGTTTCTTTTTATATTACTTTCAATTGCAATAAGGTATTTTTACAAATGTATGTGCACATACTACATAAGTATGTATATGTATGTACTTAAATGCAAGAATGCATGATATTCAAAGTCATATAGTTTATAAATTTCTTAAAAATAAGAATAAATATGGAACCTTGCGTCTATTTGGATCTATAGTTTATTAACTTATATTGCAGCCACAAGCAAAATCTTCAATTACTTGTTGCATTGACTTACACAACGACTGATTCATTTAAAGAACATTTTGCAATGGCTTAACTTTGAACTTTAAATACGATAATAAGTTTCTAAAATTCCTGCATCTGCGGCTGTGCAGCAGATAATCGAAAAAACGATATGTTATGGTGGCTGCGTTTATTTTACGGAAGATAAGTTCAAATCCTAACAGACCAACACTAGTGTCAAACAAAATAACTGTTATTGATCGGTTGATAAGTATTTTTAACCCTCGCATTTTTGATTATAGAATAAAACAAGTAAGAGTGCTATATTCGGCTATGCTGAATCTTATATACCCTTCACCATATATGTTAATCTAGTTTAGTAAAGTAACTCCAATAAAAAAAAACAAATAATGGGATAACGGAGAATTTAAAAATAATAAAAATTAATGATTATCAAAACATTTTAATATATCCTGAAAGATGTCTTAAAAAGCTTTGAAGTGATGATAATATTAATATCTTTAACTATATGGTGCACAATCGTACTTTTCTATGAAGAGTTCAGAGGCCTATACATAACTCGGAAAATATGGGTGAGCGCCAATTTTTTCGCTAGATGTTTTTTTTATATTGTAATTATTTATCATCCCATACATTTGTTTTTCTTTTAATTTTAATTTCCAAATGATATTGAAAAATAAAAGGCAGCCGTAGTGTTTTGCACACTGCCCCGAATTTAATGTACCGATCTTGTTGATTTTAACCCTTTCCTTCACCTTATATCGAAGAATTTTTTATTTTAAACTGAGTAGTCTTTTCGTACAATATTCTCTCAATTTTGTTTATTATCTCTTTTTTACTCTGAATTATGATTTTGAAATATGATGTCTTAAAAAATATGATCAGCAATAGTACCTTTTTATGAAAAGTTTAGAGGCCTATAATTCGGAAAATATGGGAGAGCGACAAATTTTTCATTGAATGTTTTTTCTTAATTTTTAAATTTCTATCGGCCACATACAAGTTTGTTTTTATTAGAGTTACTTCATTGTTCAAAATGATATGGAGAAATTAGAGGCAGACGTGGAGTTTTGCCCGCTGTTTCGAAGGACATGGACCGAACAAGCTGATTTTTAACAGGAAAACTTTTGAAGCGAACTCTCTAGCTCATCTACTGCCTTGGCAAAAACGAATTTAACACTAACATGGACAGACATCGCTTTGTCGACTTCGCTATGCATAAGAGCTCAGGATATACACTTTATGGGGCCGGAAATGGATATTGTGGAAATTTTAAATGGAATGACAAACTTTTTGTGATAAAGGGTAAAAAACTGGTTGTTCTTGCCTATTAAAATTAATAAAATGTTTTATCTGTGTTTAATTAAAAGTTCTTAATTTTTTAATAAGTAGAATAAGATGTTAAATAAACTAGTTACATAATCTTTTTCTTATGCGCGGAAAAAAAATTATTTGATATCGTGAACTTAGCGTAAGTTTCGAATGAAAGCGACTTTAGTTGTTAACATATATCTATAAAATATTAAAAAAATCAATTTTTCAAATGAACAAAAAATAGAAAAGGAAGAAAAAGAATATGAAGCTGAAAAAAGGCCGAACAAAATATTATGTATGAACAAAAAATACTAATAAAAACAGCGGAAAGTACCATTTTTACGTTGTCATACATGTATTTCAATATATCATTTCAGCGTAAACTCGACTTCATAGTCATACTGTTATCTTTTTTTGGTTGGTGAAAATGTGAGAAACAAAAGCGAAAAAAGAAAATAACATGCATTTTGTTAAACTTGCAAAATAACAGCTAAGGATAATAATAATATAGTTTTACTTCTCTTCTTTTGCGAAGGGCAAAAATTCATTCAAATTTATACATACAAATATATAAATGAGTGTTAAAGTATTCACTTCCGTTTGTCATTTTTATTTTACTCCAGAACTCCCTGCACAGTATTTCAAATTGTGTAGATGTAAAAATTTTTATTTTTTAAGCAGAAGTGAGGCATTAATTTAAATGTAGTTGCAACCAAGCAGGGGATTGAAGGAATCTAAATTTATTACTGAATATATGAAGTCGAAGAGAGTTTTTAATTTTTAATTTAAACCAAATGACTAAACTTTGCTAAAAAAAAGTAAATAAGTTTCTCGTGAGTTTGGGTTTCACTGTAGCCACAGTGTGTTGTCATCTGGATTGTTATGTAGCAGCATGCTGGTTATAGGCTAACATTTGCTAAATCAAGACATCTACCTGTCGAGTCTGCCACGAGTCACGAATTATATTATTGTGTATTTCTACGTAAGTCAGTTGGAGCTTATGTTTAGTAAAAAATCTAATCATTGCCAATAATAAGTAAAAACAAGTTAGGGTGCTTTATTCAGCTATGCCGAATCTTATATACCCTTCAACAAATATGTAAATCTAGTTAAGTGAAGTAAATCTATTTAAGTGAAGTAACTGTTATCAAAAAAATATTAAGGTGACGGAGAATTATACAATAAGAAAGACAAAAATTAAGTACTATATATATATATATATATTAATTGGTTAAGCATTTCTTAATGGGTTATTGATATTTTATAAAATTTGAACATTTCTGAGCCCCGTAACTCGGAAAATATAGGCAAGCGACAATTTTTTCACTTGATGTTTTTTTTCTTATATTTTAATTCTCTCTCCCTACTTTTATATTTCCTTTTTTTTTTTTTTTTTTGATATAGAAAAAAAGAGGTAGGCGTGGTGTTTTGCCCGCTGCCTTAAAGGGCATGGACCGATCTTGCTGATTTCCATTAGCACCTCTTAAGACACTATGTCTGATCGATTGGCGTATTTAAATTTTCTCTAGCTGATAAAGTGCCTTGGTAAACTTGATTTCAATAGCAACACGGACGTGTAGACGGAGATCGCTTAATCGACTTCGCTATGCATAAGGACTCAAATATATTCTGGGGGGTCGCAAGTGCATATTGTAGAAATTACAAACTTAATGTTACACTTTTTGTGATGAATGATATAAAAGTAAACAATTTATAGGCTGACCTTTACAATCAAAACAATTCCCATCAATGCGGAAAACTTTTGAAAGTTTAATTTTTATTTTATTGATTTAATTCTTTCAAATGTCAAACAAACACAAATTGTCATCCTAGTGATAGATTTGCTTGGAATTTGGTGGACTGGCAAGGAAAGCACTCAACGGAGGAAATATAACAGTCAGTCATTCACTGTCTGGAAATCATGCAGTCACAAAAGTACAAGGCATGTGTATTCATTTATTGAAGAGTAAAATTATAACACCATTTCCTTTCCATTTTAAAGTTAACTAAAAATGGAGCGAAATAAAAAATAGGGGAAAAAAATTAAATGAAAAATTGAAATTAAAATTTATTCTTTTTTTTCAATTGCATAAACGAATTTGTAGCTTTTAAGCGATTTCTGGTTTTTTATTTTTATAAAAATTCTGCTTTTACTTTATTTTTCCTATGTTTATTGTTAAGAGTGCTAACTGTTGTCGTATCTTTTACAGAATGATGACATGGTACAGCATGAAGGTATGACATTGCTGATTGCATGCATAGTCAGCCTTTTCTTAATTTTTATTCGCACGCTATTTTGAACAAATAATTTTTGCTTATTGTTATTATTTTTGGAGTTGTAATGTTCACATGTTTATAAACTCTTTTCGAGGAAAATTCTTTTTAACTTTAAAAATAGAGGGAGTGTGTGTCAAAGTTATTTCGCTAAATTTCACTTTTTAACTTCTGCTACTCCATAATCATTCTACCTCGCTTAACGAAATACATATAGTGTAACAGCAGTAATTTCAATTTTTTTTTTTTTTTTGCTGTATTTCAATTTCGTTACTGCTACACCCACTTACAATTTACAGACATTTATTTTAATATTCTTGTTCAGAATACCAGTTTTATTTAGCTTTTTCGTACCATTTTTTGGCAAATGAAAACTCATTTGTCACTTGTCACATTGTAGTTGATGATGCAATTGTGCTCTGAATGCATCTCGGTCTGTCTGTTGCTGAACTTTTTTCCTCCACATTTTTTTTTTTGTATTTGTTATACTTTCCTGTTAATTTTTCACAGTTTTTTATTTAACATTTTGTTAAATTTATTCTATAGCATTTTACAACATTGTTTGCATTTTGATTTATTGCGGTTAAAGTAACTTAAATAACTCTTGTTGTTGTTCAATTGCTTTTAGAGTGTTAACTCGGAAATTGTTGAAATTTTTATTTAATTTTGTTCAAAAGAGATTTAGTTTTAATTTTATTAAACAGATTAAAACTACAGATGCAAAATAAAAAGTTGTTTCCAAGTTTTAATTGTTTTTTTTTTTGAGTAGATTAAATTTAAAATGTTTAAAAAAAAAATGAAACAATTTTTATGTTTTATTTACATCAAAGGTATAATTGTATCCAAAAATATAGCAAAAAACATATTTAACATAAATTTGAGGAACCCAGAAATAATCACGATGAATAATATTTATTTGTATATTTTTTTATATTTAACATTTATATTAAACACCAATTAATGAGGCTCATTAAACAATTCAGTATTAAGAAAAAGATATGTTTACTCGAATAAAAAAAAGGTTGATATAAAATGCCTGTGGCTAAATTACTTCATTTTTAATCGAATAGGATTTCGTATAGAGTGTTTTTTTATCAGCTATCAAATGGTAAGTTTTCTTATAAATTGGATTAAAATTAAAGCATACGTTTAGGCGTTAATGTTAAAAGTTCATATACCAAGAAAACGTTATAACTCAAAAAAATCATTACGAGATAATCGCAGTTTAAGTTTTTGACTTGTTCTAACCATCTAGAAAAATATCAGACTGTTTAAGTTACCCTACAATTAGTAAAATCATTCATAAACAAAAAATTCGATTAAGAAAAATTTTATCAATAATATATCAGTGGTCTTAGATAAAATATGTGGGAGGCTTGAATTGCGACGTTATTGCTGTAATAATATATCTGATACTTTCATAAACTTAAATGTGTCGTTATTTATAAAAAGAAGAAAGAAGTTTTAGTTTATAAAATTGTTCATCAACACAGCCATAACTCAAAAAATACATAAAACACATAAGGTCACCATTTAATTTTGGTTTTGAATATTTATACCTGTTATTATGATGATGACAGTAATCGAAATTCTATCAAATTTCACAATCGTTTGTCTATTACGGTTGAAAAGGTAGGCCCATAGAGATTAATGAACGTGTGCAATGGAGACAGACTTTGCGGTTCATAATACATGCAAAAATCATGTAAGTTCTATGGGAACACCCTTAAAATTTAAAACGGGATCAATTTGTAAGCATAACCCTTCAAATAAAGAAAAATTTTTCAAATGAGTTCTGCAGGCACATGGAATTGATAACAAAAAAATTAAATAATTCTTGCGAAAAACACCGACTTCAAAACAGATTTCATCTGTCTGCCTATAACAGCTCAACTGTATGGCCACATAAATTAGGTTACATAAACAACTATTTAATAGTTTGGCAATATACATGAAATTGCAGCAACTATAGGGCCACTCTTTAATTTCCAAATTCAAATTATATACTTGCTGTTCTAGTAGATTAAGCAATCAGGTTCTGTGTAAATTTTAAAGGTCTATCTGTAACGGTTCAACAGTTTTCCCATATACATCAGATTATATCAACCATTTAATTTAAAATATAACATTTTTATACTTTTATTATACCAAATAAAGTAGTGAACATTCTGTCTAAAATTTAGGTGTTTGTATACAACGTACATACGGCCATATAGAATAAATTACATTAATTTTGGGAACACCCTTTAATTTCTAAATTTAAATGATAAGCTTCTTGTTATAGCGGGTTTAGCAAAACATGTCCCTTTTAAATTTCAGCTGTCTGTCTATAATGGTTCAAAAGACCGGCCACATCCGCCATATTATATCAACTATTGGGACACCCGTTTATTTCCAAATCCATATTTTATACTTGTTGTTATAGCGGACTTACCAACACAGGTTCGTTATAAATTTCAAACGTCTGTCTATAACTGTTAAAAAGTATGGCAATATACATCAAATTTAATGAACTATTGGCGCACCCTTTAATTTATAATTTGTAATATTAACACTTGTTACTATAACGGCATTAGCAATCGACATTCTGTCCAATTTGTAAGAGTTTGTCTATAACGGTTCAAAAGATACACAGAAAGGAAAAACACATTCTACATTTAAGTATTTTTTTCTTATTTTTTGCCAAAATCGTTCTTATAAAATTTAAGTACGATTAACAAGGAATTATTCTTATAACAAGCCGAAAACTGGATAAATCCCAAAATTCATCGTGAAATTGTTTAAAAGAAGAAGAAAATTCTTGAATTAAGTACCCTATTCTTATTTTAAGAGTGAAAGATTTAATTTAAGTAAGGATATCTTATTTTAACTCCAAGGTTACATAGATAATAGAGCATAATGAAATGAACTCTCTGCTCTCATGATTTATTCTAATTGATGATTGATGTGCAGTCTTGTATTGCGAAATTTCTTACAAATAAATCAGTCGTAATTAGAGTTGGGTTTATCAGCTCCTTAATGTGAGCGCTCCTTTTAGCTCAGCTCACTAGAGCGAACTAGTTCGTTTATTTATGTATTAGTTCTACCTCACTTAGTAAGCTCAATTGTTTTTAGTTCAATGGCTCAATCATTGAGCAGAAAACAATTGAGCGAATCCAGTTGATTTGTTTAGCTCACACAATTTTTAGTGTCCTGAGATAAATTTATCAGAAATTAAAAACATATTCACACATACTAATGAAAAATTGTGCAACTGAAAGATTAAAAAAGATTAAAGATTAAATATATGTGCATTTTATTTGACTTTACTTTTGTAAATCTTTAAAAGTAAAAATAATAATACAATAATGTATTTTCTGATTACAAAAGGATGTTTTTCCTTAATTTGTACCAAAATAAGTTTTAAGGTTCCATTCAAGTGTTTTATATTTGTTTTCATATAAATAATGATGAATTAGAAAAGGCGCTCAGTAACTGAGCAAAAGTGCTCAGTAAAAAGAGCGCACCATAGAGTTCAAATGATAGAGTACTTCAGGTCGTTCACGAACTACACAACTCTAGTCGTAATTCTGTCGTTGACTTATTGTGCTCAACTTTTACGTTGATTAGTTTGTCAAAAATTAAAATTTACCTTTTTTTGTTGTGTTGTGTGTTTTTTTACATTATTCTTTATGGCGGAACAAAACGAAGTTTTGACTGTTAATGACGATTGCTGTCTACTCCAGTTTTAAAAGGAATTTGATTTAGAAGCAGTTTTTGATTATTTAAAAGGTAAGTACCCAAATAATTATAAATAGCAAGAAAATATATGTATGTACGTTCATATGTAAGAATATTTGTTAATCCATACATACGTATAAACAAACATACATATATCATTGACGCATGCCTCGTGTTTTAACACAACTTTTTAGTCCAAAATCTTTATTCTTAGAATAAGAAATATCGGTATTATGTTTGTATATATGTTTTATGTGAGAAAGAGTTTTAAAATATTTCTTAATCTAAGAATTGGAAATATTGTTCTTATGAACATACATATGTTTTAGATAAATAATAGTTATAAACATATTTATATAAGCATTTCGTCAGCCGTACTACAAATTTAACACAATAAACATACAAACACACACACATTTAATGTATTTATTGTTGTATATGAGTAGCGGCACAAGTAACGTATAGCAGCTTACAATACATGCAAGAAGACGACTTAAAGGAAGCAATACCTTCTCTAGGGCTACGCATGGAATTACGTGAAAAGCTTTTTAAGTGGAAAAAACAACAGGTAATAAATATACATACATAAATTAATTGTTGCTTATTAGATGAATGATTTGTATTTCGTTTCGTTTTTAAATATATATATATATAGTTTGGTATTGATAACTGTTTAATCGAAAAAGACAAATTTGAAGGAAAACAAATTTTAAACAAGGTAAAAGTAACGTCAAATTATAATTACAATTTTAATTCTAACTTAAAGCCTATGAAGTTGGTTTTGCCACAAGTGACATTGTAGTTAAAAATATTACAGAATTTGATACTCCTCCTTTACACTTATATCCACTTAATAACGGAAAAACTTACACAAGATTTAAAAACGAGTATAAGATGTTTATGTACTACAAGTTTAATAATAAATTAAATGCATAAATGAATAATATACTGCATAAAATGTTATATGTAAAAATTATTTACTTTTATTTTAAAAAAATATTTTTTGTAAAATGAAAAATTATTATTTATCTTATTTATGTTCATATTGTAAAAAATTTTCTTTGTAAATAAAATAACAGAATATAAAAGAAAGTGTTCTTTTTTAATCGCCCTTTGGATAAAAAATTTCAGCTAAAATAAGGAAAATATTTCTTGAATCAAGCGCATTTCAGGATCTATTCAATCTCTGTCGAGACTAAATAAGCTATAATTTCTTACAATAAGCGCGTTTTGGGTTCGATTTAATATCAGTATTTCTTTAATCGATCTCATTTTGGATTACACCAAACGCTATTATCAGCTCAAATCATGGCAAGAATTCTTGAAAGAAGCGCAATAATCTTATTGTACGCTCACATCAAGCCCGGATTCATACTCAATTTAAGCTAAGAATTCTGAAAACAAGACTATTTTGGCTTAAAATCGAGCTCGTTAAGTCTTAATATTATTTAAAAGTAAGAATTCAACGGTTGATGAATTCGTTCTAGATTTAAGCCTTTCGTACTTGATTTAAGAAAATCCTTACTTACCGTACTTTTGACACCGCTGTGGATTGTTTTAAGTACGGATTACTCAATTTTTTTTTGAGTGTAGGGCCATATAAGTAAATTTACACAATTATGGGAGCTCCCTTTCAATTTTTAGATTTATTTTTGTTTCTTGCCTTTTACAATTCATAATATACGTAAAAACATGTATGTTTTATGGTTACATAATTTAATTTTTAAGATTATGAACTGTTTTTAAAAAGGGACCTATCTGTAAGCATAGTCTATCATATTACAAAAAATATTTCAAAATCGGATCAGAAATGACTGAGTTCTGGAGGCACAAGTATAAAAAAGCAACATTCAGCCGAATTGTATAACCTCCTTCTTTTTTTGAAGTCGGTTAAAAACTGGCCACTTCCACCTCTTAAAAGTGTGAATGTATTGAATGAAAATATTATAATAAAAGAAAAAATGTCTATCAAATGTTGAGCAGTAGCGTTGACTACACTAGTAAAGTTGCCCGCTTATATATTAAACAGGAGAGCATTAGTTAAGAATGAAGAAAAAAATTTCTTGGTAAACAGCAGCTGTTTAAAGTAGCGAACAAACAAAAAACAGTAATTTAAACCCCTTGGAGGTTCGATAAGAAGAGGAAAACAATTAGCTTTTAGTTGGTAAACGGAGATGAATATAGTTAAACAAGGATATCGAGGGAACCGAGGATATAAAATGTAAAAAAGTAATAATAAAAATTGGTGTTTTTAAAAGTAAAAAACGTTGCCACATTCTAGATTCTAGATTTTTTGTGTGACTATTTTTTTTCGGGCCATGATTTTAAGTCATTAAATGCCATAAAAACTATCTTGATTTTGGCAATGCTTAACCCAGATAAGCCTAAAACTAAAATTTTCTGAAAATTTTGAAAAAAGTTACATTATTAGTTACGTAATTACGTAATTTATTTATATTATTTTGCTAGAATATTTATTTAGTACAAAAGTTAAGGTTATCAACTAGATATTAACACAGAAAAAAACAACTCACGAGTAAAATATAACTTTTTATACATACCTGTCATTTGCCATGTCTGCAACGCACTTTTATTACACACTTATAAGGTAAAATATAAGGTAAAAACTGTTAAAATAACTGTCTTTTTATTTTTTCTAATAAAGCTGACACGTTTCTTACTGCAAATCATAAGACTAAATAATCTTAGATAAAGAGGGTATTCTGATATTTTTTTTATTTCTACTGTCCTAAATATAGGCTTATCTGGGTTAATGATTAAGTCGATGTCGCCTCGTTTTTACCAGCTCTCTTAATTGCTGCTTAAGGCCAGGATTCACTATCATACACAATCGTACGATTTAATCACACAAAAATCTGATAGAATTCTGTCCTACTTTAAAAATCGTTCCAAAATGGCGTCGTATGTGCCACACTATTATACAAAAAAGATGCAAAAACATATGGGTTTAATATTTTGTTGTTTTTCTCCCCATCATCTTAAAAAAATCAACCCTGATCGCATAGAGAAAAATATTTTATGAATTATTTCAAAAGATTATAAAATCGTACAGCTCTGTCAAAAACTCTGTCACACACATACAATTTTAATCCACACTATCATACTTTTCGAGCACACATGAAATTTTTGACAGATCGTACGACTGAGTATGATAGTGAATCCTGGCCTTTAGCAACAATCATCATGAGCGACCAAGAAAACGTCGCCTTAAATTTCAAACACAATAACATCTTCTGTCGTATTTGTGGGCAACACTTTACTGGCCTGTAAATAGCAAATTCATTAATTTTGTTTCAATTCTGTGACACCCATAAATATATAGGAAATAAACTTTACACTTCTTCTTTTTTGGATGCCAAGCTTCTGTTTTTTAAAATAACTGTTGCGCAATAAACCATTATTGCTTTCAAAAATTTTTTAAATCAAAAGTTTTCTCAAACTTTCCTTCCTAATTTTCATTACAGAATCTTGCTTAAAATCTCCAACAACTAATTTAAATAGCGATTTGCAAAATAATATTTTTGTTAATGAAATATTTATGTTTCTTAAAAAAATTCAATAAATTAGGTTTGTTTTTTACAGCCGAATAAAAAATTTATTTGTAAAATAATAAAATCAGGAAAACATAACTACTCTCTTACACTTGTCAATTTTCAATTACTACCTTTACAAAGAACTCATAAACGTAAAGATTTATAACTACCAAGGTATCATTTTGAGACATTCTGTCTATCATGTTTCAGTCAAAGTCATAAACACTCCCACAGCAACATGAAGTCTCAGAAACAAATGACCCAACGTATAGAAATGAAAAAAAAACAACAAAACGCTTTTAAGGTTGTCATCATTTATTTAGTACAATATAAGCACTCGTTCGTAGCAAATACAAATCTTAAAAGGACTTAGGAAATATTCATAAAAATTAACTCACCCCGCCCCTAGTTGCTTCATGCCTTTGTTACCAGCAATAAGTTTTGCATAAAAGTTTTCTATCAATTTTATACTTCCGTTTTCTCTTAAAGATTTGTGAGAGTGTATGTGTCTGTTTAATAAAAGATAAATTCCGTACATGTGCAACGAATGTATTTGAAACATTTATTTTATAAACTTTTCAATGTAGGAATGAATCTATGAATTTTCAATTGAATAATAAAATAAGGAAACAACATGATGCTGATGGGAAGTAAATGCAAAAAAGGTTTTACCTTTAAAAAGCACAATTGAAAAAAAGCAACGTGTTATTACTTTAAGAATTCGAAAAAAAAAATAGACTACAAGTTGAAGTTTGAAAAGCTTTTAGATAATTCTCGCGGGTCGTATTTTCTTTTAAGAATCGTTATACTCACGTGTAGTATTTTGGGACAAAGGGTAAAAAATGAAAAGTGAATTATATTCGAAAGGCGTGTACAAAAGTATACGTTCAATAAGATTTATAACAATAAGCTTTACAGAAACCTTTTTAAAAAGAAGAACATAAGCCAAAAGCCTTCAAAATTATATTATTCATTAAAAGGAAAATAATAAATAAGACTTTGTCACATTACACAGACTCTAAACATGCAGCTCATTTGATTACATATTTGCCAAAAAACTAAAATCATCAAAATTAAATCCATTAATATTAGTATGAATGCAGTGCTGTTTGAATATAAAATCTTAGTAATACATTGAAAGAAATTGGTCTAGCTGTATTAAATAGCTTATAAGAGTTATCTACCTTTGCAAATTAATTAATTTTCAATATTTGTTTATAATTTATTTAAATAAAAAGCGTTCTTATAGCTCAGATGGTACTTTAAATAAAAACAAATGAACATTTATAAAAAATTGTTGCATGTTGTTATTTTATAACTCACGAATGATCAAACCGAATTTAGTTGATTTTTTAGGGCTATTTCCTGTGGTCGTGTAAATGGTTTATTGTTCGAAGCATTTGTGAGTTATCAATTAAGCGGGCATTTATGGCTGGACCGATATTAAATAAATTTAAAACAGAGATAGATATTTATTTAGAAGTCCAAAAAGTTATGCTTATTTATGAGATAAGGAACAGGGTAGCTGGGGGAAAGGAAAAATGTGCGGAGTCGAATTTAACAAAATGCAATTTCATGAATAATTAAAAGATAAAAAAGTCCTGACTCATAAGTTCCAATAGGCAGAAGAAAATCTGTTATACCTTCCATATTTATAAAAAAAAAAATTGCTTGGAATAGAGTTCTCATTGAGAGTTGCTAGTTTTTTTTTTAAATCTTTTTGACAAATTTAGAAGACAATCTGTTTTATGTCAGTCGTCGGCAGCACATTATGTTAGGAACACAAGTGGGACGAACGACGTATTTCGTCCAACACAATGAATACGTCGTCAAAAATTCGTTGTGTAAATTCGTCGTATGAAACACAATGATGACCAAAAACACAGCTGTTATAATTTTTGAAGTTGTTTCCTTCTTGTAAGCTGCTAAGGTGACCATAAAAAAAAAAATAAATAATACTTCAAAAGTTAAACATTAGAAAAAACATAACTAAAAAATATTTTTATATTTAACTTATAATCTGTACGCTTATTATAAATGCTTCAAAATAAAAATACATAATTTTTAAAGTAAAATAACTTTATTTATTAAAATACTTCGAATGTAAAGTCAAACATGGTCACTTTGTACTGATTTGTTTGTCGTTCGTCGGCGTAAGAAATATAAATAATTTCATTGCATAGTTCACCGCGTATGACGAATTTCGTCCTACGTCATGATTGTGTGCATTATCATATACACAAACTTGTTTTATTTTTGAAGACGAATATTCGCGACCAAAAATTCGTCTTTCATCCCAGTTGTGTTTCTAGAATTATAATTAATTATTCTTAAATGTTTTTAAATTTCATATTCACGATAATTTAAGTCTGCCTCTTGTTTTTAAGTTATGACATCCTAATTTACTTCAAAAAAATATAGAATCTGTTTAGGAAATAAATCAACAGGCTGGATTAATTCAAACAAAATGTATACGCTTACAGCTAATAAACAGTAGAAGCTAATTGTTTAGTTTTAGCTTTTCTTTACAGGGCACGTGAGATACGTATTTTTTCTTAGGTGCTGCAATTTTCTGTTTTTTATCAGACTAAAAGAATCTTTAAGATTTTAAAGCCTTAAAGAGTCCTTCAAAATCGAATAATTTTTCACAGACAGTTTTGTCCGGTTATTTAAAAATATTCTAAAAATTTTAAAAACCGGTTTTCAAAATCTCCACATGCCTTTCATTGTTCTTAAAAATTTTAATCACTCCAGGCTCAAATATAAATCTCATAAGCAAGAGTTTAAAAACCTTAATGGTGGAATCTTTGATGTTAAAAATTTCCGAATTCAGTTTGTCAAAACTAGCACTCAAAATAAAGACCTGAACTCTTATGGATTAAAATATTTTTTTTTTGTTTAAAAAAATATTTTTGCTTTCTACAAATATTTCAACATTTGTAAAGGCGCCACTAAAAAGCAAATTTTTTTGTACTTCAAAAATATATCAAACCTTAAAAATTAGCCTAAAAAAATCATTTAAAAAGACAGATAAGTTTCAATATTATTCTGTGCGAATACTTCGTAATACATCTGTAAAAAAGTTAAGAGTTAAATAAGGTATAAAAGCCAGTATGAAAAATCTCAACATTATCGACAGCATCATCTTTCATTTGTGGCTTATCAAGAAAGAAATGTACAGAATTGTTGTTGTACTTTTCAAACAAACATCCATTAAGCAGCCATTTTTAAATTTCATAAGAAAACTTGCATATATAATCTATTTTTGCAATTTCAATAAAAAAAGTGTTTAGCTATTAAATTTACTTTAAAAATATACAATAAGAAGAATAAATGATGTTTTGCAAGCTTATTTTCCTTTAAAATTTAATTACATTAATATATGTAAATACATCGTTTTTTATCAACATGAATTGAATAAAAATTATAAATATTAGCAATTTCATTGGGACTTTATGAAATTTAAAAAATAGTGCTTTAAAACAGTTAATATTTTCAAAATTATAATATCACTCAGTGGTGTTGCATTAAGACAAGGAAATCTTAAAAAAACATTTTCTATGAGATTCAGCCAGATAAATGTGTTTCCATATGTTTAACAGTATAGAATAAAAGAGAGAGTTTTAATATTATAAGTTTTATTTTAGGTTGGCTTGAGCCAAGGAGAATTCGCTGCAACCTTCTTCAGCATTTTTCCACTTTGTTATTAACTATAAATTTTTCTATCACAATTAATATCACATTAACGATCTTAAGATAAAACTCAAAAATAATAATTCAGTTAAAAAAAATAGATAAAAAATGTAATCTTAAAAATAGATAAATATTAATACCAAAGGTTAACAAACCTAAGGAGTCGACTTTGTTTATGAGGATGTAATAGCTTATTAACTTGGTATACTAAGTAAATAAAAACTATAATTATCGTCTACGGACATATCGCTCCTTTATTGCAACATAGTCATATCTCAAAAAATTAATAATTTGTAGTTACTTAAGCAAATCTGCTCTTTTGGACCTTCTGTACATGTTGAAAAAAATCAGTTTTATATCCAAAGCTGCGCCGAAGTTATAGTAATTGCAATTGCGGAAATTAGATCATAACACTTATGTCTTGAAAACTTAATTCGCATTTTGCCAAGTTCAAGTTTTTTTGAGATATGACTATGTTGATATGTCTATAAGATAATAAACTAAAGGAGATGAAGGCTAATATCTTTCTCTAAATCTGCCATCAAATTCTGCAGCATAGAAGAAAAGAAGGAGAAATGCTCATTTTGTGTGAGTTTGTGAAATTGAATACACAAAGACGACAGCCATAAAGCCCGTTTCACACGACAATACTGAGTATTAAGATTTGTCAAATACCTAAGTATTATGAAAAAGTGTGATAGTGTGAAAGCAAACATAACCCTGCAGGAGGATACGCGTTAATTGTCTTTAAACTATTGGTACCATTACTAGTACAGCAAGCACTAGTTCAAAAGGTGATAGAATATATATACAACAATACTAGTACTTCAAGTAGTTCATTTAATGATTGATTTGACTTGCAGAATTTCATATTAATTTTTGATGATTTTTTATCGCGAATTGCTAATTCTCATTTTTATTTATTTTATTTTTAGTTGTAGTAACAAATTTAAAACAATTATATAAGTAAAGCTCGATTTTCTTGTGTGTAAAAAGTGACATTTAAAAAAAATAAATAAATTAAATTAAATTAAAAAATAATTTTAAAATTTTTAGAACATGTTTTTTGTTTAAGATTGATGTTCAAATGTAAAACTAGCGATCTTTTATTAAAATACTGAAGGAATTTTTCGACGTTGAGTGAAGTAACACAATCTTTAATACTTGCATGTAGTTGAAATTATGGAAATCAATAATTTTGTGGAATTTTTTTCCTAAAATACAGAACGTTAATTGTTTAGTTTATGGTGAAATATCAAATAATACACATTTCTTAAATTAAAGTATTTTCGTATATGGTGGAGTAAAAAACGTAACTCAAATTGCACAAAATTGCTAATGGAATGAGTGTGCCCTGAACAACATGTTGAAAATTCCGGAAATTGCTTCAAGAGCCATAAATTAGTGAGCTTAAGACAAACAAAAATGTTAAAATGTGTAACACAAAAAGATATTTTTAGAACAAATTAAAAAAATAAATTTCTGTGTAAAAAAATAGAGTACTGTGCAATCAAAATCCTCAAAAAAATTGAATATGTAAAGAAATTGTAAATCGACTTGAACTATACTTAATAGAAAAATAAGTGATAAAATTAACCTACCGACAAAAGATTACGAATTATCAAATCAGTCTTTGAAAAAAGTTAAAGAAATGGTTTATACAGAAAAACACACAAGGAAGGCTTGGTTTTTTTTTTTTTTGCTATCTCTAAAAGGTCTGCTTGGAAAAACGAACAAACTTGAAATTCGAAGTGTTTCATCAGGCAGTTTTTACTATTTACGAATAGAGAATCAGTTAAAAAAAAAGTAAAAAATGTTTTCGGAAAACCAAATTTCATAGAAAATTATTTGCTATAAACCCGTTTCTAATGCAGAACTAATTGTATCCGACTAGAAGAAATGGCGCTGACATCCACCTTGAATCTATTGTACTAGTTCTTATTTAAAACCAATAATACTAGTTTTTTATGATGAACTAATTGTATAGTATCTACCTAGAATCAATTATACTAGTACTTATCTAGTACTTATAGTAATAGTATCCGCCTAGTATCCATCTAGTACCAATGGTACTAGTAATTTTCCTAACACACTCAATCTTAATTTGAGCATTAAGATGGTATAGGAAAGTTTACAGTTAGGAACTAATACTGGTGATTTTTGTACTAGTACAATACTCATTTGATACTAGTTCGATCTGCTGCAGGATATGTTTATGTCAAGTAATACGGAAACGAATTTGACATCTAATAATACAAATTCATTTTAAAAAATTTTTCTAAACACTATGATTTTTCAATTTATTAGGGTTATTTTGCTGCTCATAACCCAGCCAACCCATAAATGGGTACTCGGAAAAAATCCTCTTAGAAGAACACACCTACAAAGATATTTCTGAGCATATCTTAAAATGGCTCACTTTATGAGCCTTTTAGAGCTTTAGAGCTATAAATTTAAGTGCTCTTTAAGAGACAAAAAATCTACAAAAAAAAAAAAATAGTCGTTTCTGAAATAAATTAATCTATGCAAAAAATCCCTCATTTATGCAAGTTTTTGGATGGTAAATGATTATTTTTTTTCACTCCTTATGAAAGCAAAAGCTACGAGAATTAAGTTAGTAAAGTTTCCTTACGGATTCTTAGGGTTTGCTGGGAATTTTCATTCTACTTGAAGTGTGATAGTGTAGAAACAAAATGTATCTTACCTTTTAATTTTTGACAATCGCAACAATTCTCTTTAGATTTCTTTTTTATAAAATCTAATGCAAGTCGTACGACTTGTATAATAGTGTGAATGGGACTTAAGCAGATAAACCTAGCAAAGAAAAATATTTTCGTAATCTTGTTATGCAGAAAAATAAGATCTATTCATTTGTAAATAAAAAATTTCTTTATATAATTCGCCCTGTTCAGCGATGACAAAGCGCAAGTTCAAATAGTGTTAAAAATATGTATTTAACACTGCTTTCAGGTGGTGAGCTTATTATGCTACTAGGTTACAGCGTTGCCGTTCATCGGTTGAAGATGCAATTTGACTTTCTTCTTAGGCGATCTGTGAGTATTTGTGTGATTTTTTTAAGTTCAGATATTTTGCGATTTTTTTAAACTTTGTTGCGACTTTCATTGCTGATTGTAAATTTTCCGCAAAGACAAATTTTGTTATCAACTCACCGAAAATTTTCTTGTTCTTATTTTTTTTTTACAAATGATCGAGAAGATGAATATTGATATCGAAAAAGCTAAGAAGCATAATACTTCCCAGCATTATTCCAGAGAATGGGGAACTCAAGTATAGATGGCTTCAGCAAGACGAAGAGATAAAGCGGCTTTTGTGCATTACGTTCTTTTATTTTTTTATTGACTTTTTTATGGAACTTTAATTGTAAAATGATGTTTAGCGCCACTTTTAGGAATTTTCCTAGCGGTAACCCTTAGCTATCCCGTTTCTTATCTTCTTTCAATATTACCCAAATATTTAAGCATTTAACACATTCTGCTTAACAGATGCATTTTAAGCATCGTCGATTATATATAAAGTAGATCTTATATAAGTCGACGTCAAAGCCCTAAAATCAATGAATTTGTACTAAATTAAATATGTTAAATCTCCTACTTATCAGATATCGAAAATCATATTCATATACATACATACATACATTTTTTTACTATATAACATCCATTTATAAAATTTAAAATGTGAAAAATTTTTATTTCATTGATTACTTGTCAAAAATAAATTAGGAACTAATTAGTTCTAAACAATAATTAGTCTTTATTGCATTGTTTACATGAAACAAAAATTATATTAAAATACTTTTTAAAACAAAAAATAGTTTAAATAAAAGCAAGCAATAAATATTCTCGAATACTTTATAAAAGATATTGCAAACAATATGTTATGTTTTTCATGATTACAAACCACGATTTTCAATTGACACCAAATAAAAAAAAAATGAATCAAATCGTTGTAATGTAGAATATTGTAATGCAGTTGTATTATAACAATGAATGTTTTTCTGAAACTGTTTTAACAGCGACGCTGCTAGTAAATGAAATGATTCTAGCAAAAAATATAAGTATAAATGCTGATATTTTCAATTGGTTAGGCTGCATCAAAATTACAGCATGAATATTAAAAGAAAAAAAACTATTCAAACCAAATGCAACCTAAACAACCAACGTATGCAAGTGCAGCACATTTATCTCCTCCTGCACAGCAACATGAAAAACAACCCAATCATTTGAAAATTCGCATATTCTTTTGCACATTCTCTTACAAATTTAACTCAACAATATTCGATTACCAATTTCAATTTTCTGCTCCAAATATTTTAATGTTGCTGTCAATGCACACGCAAAAAAAATTTTGGTTTTAGTATCTTTCACTGTGTTTAGTTGTCAGTTAGTTTGTTTCTCTGAACGAGTTGGGCTTGACAATATTGTAAAAGAGGTTTAGTGAGTGAATGTTATTGCTATTGTAATTCAATCGTAAGATATGAAAAATTGTTGTTAAAATTTCAGTTACAAATGCGTATAAAGGATGCTGTGCAGATTATGTACAGCGAAAATAACGGATGTTGTTGTGATTATCACAAAATTCAGCATCACATTCAATGTAATTTGGTTGCAATATATAAATGTAGTTACCAAATGGTTTTATATCAGTGTTTTTTTACTTTTATTTAGGTTCTGACACATTCACATATTTTGACTTTTATTGCAAACTTAGTTTAACAAGGTGTTAAAATAGTGGTTGTTATCAGACGTTCTAGATCCTTATTAATAGGGGAGTCAATTTAGCAAATTTTGCCTATCTATCTGTCTGTAATCGAGTTGAAATAAGTTCATAAGAGGTAAAAAAAACCAAAAATTTTTAAATAATTAATTAAATGCGAGACAGTATTTTTATATGTGGTTCTTTATTGTTTTTAATTTTAAGGCTAAAAACTAAAATTACAATATGTAAATACTTGGGCTACAAAATATTCAAAATATAAAATTGACCGTTCGTATAATAAAACAAAATCATCAAAAATATTTAAATTTAATAACAAGACCAATGTAGCGAGTAAACAAACAAAGAGGTTACCAAACAAATAAAGGTACTTTTATAAGTGATCTCCTGCCTGAATATGATTTTCGATATCTGGGTAAGTAGGAGATTTAACACATTTAATTTAGTACAAATTCATAGATTTTAGGGCTTTAACGTCGACTTATTTAAGATCTACTTTATATATAATCGACGATGCTTAAAATGCATCTCTTAGGCAGAATGATTTAAATGCTTAAATATTTGGGTAATATTGAAAGAAGATAAGAAACAGGATAGCTTAGGGTTACCGCTAGGAAATTGCTAAGGAGGCGCAAAACATCATGTTAAAATTCCATTGAAAAGTCAATAAAAAAATAAAAGAAGGTTATGCACAAAGGCCGCTTTATCTCTTCGTCTTGCTGAAGCCGTTTATATTTGCGTTCCAGTTCTCTAGAATAATGCTAGAAAGTATTACGCTTCTTGCCATTTTCGATATCAATATTTTTATTATTTTTTTTTTATATCAATATTCGTCTTCTCGAGCATTTTTTGTAAAAGAAAAAAATAAGAATAAGAATATTTTCGGTGAGTTGATAACAAAATTTGTCTTTGCGGCAAAATTTACAATCAGCAATGAAAGTCGCAACAAAGTTTAAAAAAATCGCAAAATTATCTGAACTTAAAAAAATCGCACAAATGCTCACAGATCACCTAAGAAAAAAGTCAAATTGCATCTTCAACCGATGAAAGGCAACGCTGTAACCTAGTAGCATTATAAGCTCACCACCTGAAAGCAGTGTTAAATAAATATTTTTAACATACTGAAATCTGTTCAC
This sequence comes from Gymnosoma rotundatum, assembly GCA_916610165.2. Lineage (NCBI taxonomy): Eukaryota > Metazoa > Arthropoda > Insecta > Diptera > Tachinidae > Gymnosoma > Gymnosoma rotundatum. Next base: position 117,409,444 of record OU744337.1, on the reverse strand, counting down.
TATTTGAACTTACGCTTGGTCATCGCTGAACAGTTATCTTCAAATAGGGTGAGTTATATAAAGAAAATTTTTATTTACAAATGAATAGATCTTATTTTTCTGCATAACAAGATAACGAAAATATATTTCTTTGCTAGGTTTATCTGCTTAAGTCCCATTCACACTATTATACAAGTCATACGACTTGCATTAGATTTTATAAAAAAGAAATCTAATAAGAACTGAAGTGATTTTTCAAAAATCCAATGTAACATACATTTTGTTTCCGTAGCTGCGAAACTAAGGTCCAGCCCCAAAATATTCACTTGAAATTGGTGTAACCCTGTAAACAACTGTTTTTATTATTTAATTTTCATAAAAAACTTCGTGCTATTTTGTTATTTAATTATCCAGATTAAATTAATTACAAATATAGATTATTGAGGGTCAAAGCAAGTCTTGATGGCCATTTCGTTACCGTTGACTTAACTCTTAAGGAAACTTCTGACTAACATTTTAAATAAACTAAAGATTTTTGTCCAAACAATAAAGCAAAGACAGATATCAAAGTTTAAGCAAAAACAACAATAACCAACAGTAATTCTATTTTTCTTTCTCTTTTTATTTTTGAGCCGAGTCCATAGAAAAAAGTATAACTTTCTTATTTGTAATAAATTTTAATAACTATTATTATTAACCACCTTTTCAAAATCGGGTATTTCAATTGGAAACGCGGCAGCAATTGTTTATTATATGAACTCTTGACAGCACAATAATGCTTTCTGCTTTTGTTTAGGTATGGCTATTGGGTTTTTGAAATGCTTTTTTGCGTTTTTTATTTAATGTCTAATTTTTGCGCCCTATATGATCATAAAAAAATGTATATAAAATTTTACATTAAAATTGCATTTGTGTTCAAAAAACTTAAAGCTGATTAAAAACCGAAAGTTTAGAAAATAATTCTAGATTACAAAAAAGAAAATAGTATCAAAGAAAATACTGTGAAAACACTTTTGGAAACAATTATTTTGATTTAAGGATAAAATTTTATGATTTGTATTAAATCAAATTAAACTAAACTAAAATTAATTAAAATTTAGTTTTTATAAGTAACATTAAATTAGCTTTCACATACGTACTCTATCAAAATGGTGTAATTTTTTAATAAGTCTCATTATAGCTCAATCAATGTCAAAAATAATGTTTTTGATATCAATCAAGAATAACACTTAAACATTAAAAAAAATATTGTTTCGAATAATAAAATCTGGCAACCCCTGTTGTTGTTTCCGTATAAGCGTGGTGAATAATGTTAGTTCAACTAATGGTGTGTGTATAGAATAATACCACAATTAGTCAACAAAAGCTGAGCAACCTCAATGGATGCGTTGGTAGAGGTGCGTGCTGTAAAACAGAAGATCGTGGGTTCGATACCGCCTTCGGACATGAGTACAACAGAAAATAAAAATTTTTATAAAGCAATTAAAAATTAAGGAGCAGCAGTACAAACCTCCCGAGAGCCAAAGACAATTATAGTGTCAAGCCATGACAGATAATTTAGTGAAGGCGTCTAATTTAATATAAGAGTAACAGATAATTATCAAGAAGCCCTCTAACAACAGTGTATGGCAGACTTGTGTTGTGGCTATTGGATTAAAAGGAGTTGACTGGCTTGGATAAAAGAGTAGTGGAGATGTCCGTGGATGGTTAAGTTTACTAAGCAAGGCATCGAGTAGCTCATGTCTAGCCGAAGTAACACAGTATTGTAGCGTGGATGGCTGCGTTTGTAGTTAGTAACGCATGTTTAGTAAATACGAGACCATGGAATTCACAAGTCCGGTATGATCAAAATGTATAGCCAGAGAAAGCCATAGATTAAGAATACAGAATTTATAATGAGCCACAGTGGTGTTTGCAATCAAAAGAATCCCTACGTTAGTTCTAAAAGGGAAAAACGTAACAATATTTTAAATGCAGCGGAAAGGCACAATTTCGAATAAAAAGATTATTTTTTTTGGAGCATTGCGCACAAAATTAGGCGAAGACACATAAAAAACAAACAAACGTTAAAACTTTAGAAATGTCAAAGGAAAATAAAATCATAGTAAATTATTGTTATTTTTTGCTTAAATTTTGATTTTTGTCTTAACTTTATGGTTTAAACAAAAATCTTTAGTTTATTTTAAATATTTGTTAGAAGTTTCCTAAAGCGGTAGCGAAATGTCCCTCAAGATGTGCTTTCACCCTCAATAATAAATGTCGGCGATTTAATTATTTTATCAAAATACAAAACATTACGATATTTAGAGAAATTCATTAACTTAATTTTCCCGTGGTTTAATTAAATTTAATTGTAAAGAAAGTTTTCCAAAGCTTAAGATTCCAAGCGAAAATAGAAAAATCCTTATACTTCCGTCAAATTCTTCTTTTTTATATCAAAGTTCAGGTCTCAAGCTGGTATCCAGGGAGGATTATTACCGTTAAAAAATAAGCTGTGAATACCTAAAGTAAAAAAATAAAAAATGTGAAAATGGATTTACCTAAATAGTGTTTCATTCCTTTAAAGCTGAACAATGCATAACATTCACATAAAAATTTTTTTATTTAGAAATAATTTATGAAATAATAATATTGTGGAGAAAGCCTAGTCAGTAGATTCCAACCAAATTTGTATTTAAAATTCAAGAAAAAACAAAAATAATTTGTAAAATTTGTATATAAGCAGTAGCGAAATGGCCATATGAATATGCTTTCCCCGCAGTAATACATTTCATTTTTTTTTTTTTTTTTAATAATAAATATTTCATGAGAAAGAATATCTGATGATTTGCTTACTATTTTTCAATTTAACACAAATCAATTGAACACTCTTTACAGCATGTGCGAATAACTATATTTCATTGCATACATCTGTTCTTGTGTTTTGGGATGTGAATAAAAAATTTAACTGCAATTACATTCCTCAAATCAAAGAGAAAGCATCGTGCTTTATAAAATGCGGTTAAATTTTGTGCATCCATAGAAATTTAATTCGATTTTTGTTTTGCTCAGCACACAACTCTTCATATCATCAATTTGGCACATTGAGTGATATTGGCAGACCAGTTGGAAATATTTATTGTAAGAATGCTGAAAATTTAGAAAAACTTAAACGAAGCTAAGGTTTGGGTTTACTAATAAAATTTTATTTTTTTTTAATTTAAAATTAAAAAAGAAATAATTTTTTCACATTCTTTTCTTAATGTTCTTTCTTAACATTTAAGCAAACGTTATAAATTTCCTACCCACCTTTTGGATTAAATTTTATATTTTATTTAACATTGATTTTTTTCACATATTGTAAATTTGTTTATATTGTCAATTTGTAAAATTTATTTTTATTTTATTTAATTTGTGTTGAAAAATTTACCATTTAATTGGACATTGATGTAAAAATGTCAAGTGATTAATTTTAACTGTCTTTCTGCGATGTGGAGACCATCGCAGGACGACAGTTGCCAGCGGCACGGCAATAAAAAGTTTAGTAAAATATGCTGAATGTTTCCACAAAACTTATATTAACACTGATTTAATCACTTAAGAGATTTGAAATTAACAAAATGAACTTTTTTATTTGATTTTTTGTGTTTAACAACAATTGTGACAATTAATACAAGCAATTGTTATTTAATGTTTCATTAACGAAAATTTTGGTTTGGTGTTTTATATCTGCTTGTGTCAGTATAAGTTAAATTTTTTTTAAGTTAGCTATTTAAGAAATTGTCTTTTTTATTCTACACACGTTAAAGTATATTTTATAAATAAAAGTCGGTTTTAAATTTAAAACCATCTGAGGGTTTTTTAACCGATTTAGTTTCGACTTTTCGCAACAATTCTATGACATAAACTTACATTTCAAGTTGATCTGTTGAAATCATTTCTTTTCACATTCACATTTCACAAAAATAATTTTCACATTAAAAAAAGTGCACAAATTTACTTAACTTTTGTTTTTTCAAATAAATAAATTTAATTTTTTATATTTGTTTTTTTTTTAATTTGAATTTAAAAGGGTACATAACCACAGCGCCAGGATATCCCGCAAATTTTCAGAAATATGTAATTAGTCTCTCCAGGAACGGCACATCGAAGTGGTAAATCCTGAACAGGATGTTATAGTACAAATTATTATTTTAATTTTGTTATTTTATTTATTTGAAAACACGATGGCATCTTAGTAAAAGCCAGTTGAAAAAACGTGCGCAATACTTCTTTGATTAAAACCTCACTTTTTTGAAAAAAAAAATCTGCTCGCACGCAGATGTTCCCCCCTCGAGTTTTTTATTTCCAACAAAAAATACTAGCAGCTGATCAGAGCTTGATAATCTATTTAACTGTATTTTGTTACAAATTACAAAAACACTTTCTTTATTTTATGTGGCACTCAGTTTAAGCCTGTTCAACTTAAAATATACTTTATTTTTGACCATGGTATCACAAAAGTTAATAAGAGGTTTTTAAATTAAAGTCGTTTCTAAAAGAAACCGACTTTAGTGTGTGACTATGATTATGGATCATTCAGTTTAGTGTGATGGCAGCATGCAAATTTTAAACCAAAATCCGAAATAATAAATAATTTGGTATTTTGACGTGAGCTTTCATTGGATGTTTATTGTAGCAAATGTAAGGAGAGGTAAAAAAGAACTGTCTTACAAGTTCTTTGTGAATGCCGCTCCTTTATGTTACGAGCTATAGCTTAGTAAGTATTCACATGATGGGCATTGTGCTAGATTTCGTACGTCTCCACTGAACCAAATTTTAGAGGTAATATACGCGGACAAATTTTTTAAAATCTCAAGCATAAAAATTGTTAAATCAAGTCAATTTCCACTTAAATCTCTACAGCATTTGTAAAAATTTAAATTAACAAATTCTACATAAAATGATTTAAGTGAAGAAGTGTAGAATTGAAGAACTTAACTAATTAAAGTAATTCAATTTTCTTATTTAATTAAATATTACTTATTATTTTTATACATGGCAAAAAATTATAAAAATTGCTAATTTTTTAGCATTATCATTATTTTTATCTATGGTAATGCTTTTTAATAAAGTTTTATTGATAATTAGTAAGAAAAAAAATCATTACCACTTGACTTATGATTAAATGGTTTCAAATAATTATCATCAGTAAATGTATTCCTTGTCTTTGTACTCTAATTATACACATTTACGTTAAGCACAGCATTATTTTTATTTACATTATTTATACATTTGTATTATTATTTATACTATTATTTTTCACAAAAACTTGGTGACACCATAAGAAATTTTTTTTCGTGTTCACTTCGCTTAATATTTACAAATTAGTAAAATATTCAAATAGAAATCCATCTACAAAAGGGAGAATGTTTAATTGTTTTCTGCATAGTTCTTTTTAAAATTTCTGCTATTATTAATTTATTTTTTACAAAAACAATTATTTTTTCTAATTGTAATTAATAATAAACCAGTTTCATTAAAATGTCATTACCATTAGTTTGAACAATTATAATTAAAATAAAAACATTGGTATTAAATGGTACTTAAATTTTTTTCATTGTCATTATTTTAAATAATGCCATTGAAATTTCAATGGTAATGAAAAAATTCCACGTATGATTATTTTATTATTTTGAGCACGTTCGATGATTTCTCAAACTAAGATGATTTCTCAAACTAAATAAATGTACGTAAATTAAGAGATTTAATCTCATGTACAGTTAAAAAAACGTTAAATTAAAAATAACAATATTTTGAAGAGACATCATTTGTCATCATTATACAAGCTTTAATAAATTTAACGCTTTAAAGTTTGACAATAATTTAAATATTTTTGCAGCTCTTTATTAAGGGAAGGTTTTTCTGAATTTTAAAGACAAATAATGTTGACATTGAAAGATAATATTTTAGTGATTTTGTTAAAGCTCTTCATCTAGTAAATATGTGTGACATATTAATGTTAAATTATTTAAATAAAAATTTAAAAAAAAAATTATTATTATTCTGTAATAATCTACTTTTCTTCAATTCTACACTTCATTTTACCGTATTTCAAAAAAATTTTGGTTCAGTGTAAAGGGTTGAACAAATACTCTCCAAGAGTTGCATACCTAATGTGATTGTTTTCCACCAAGCTTTCGGTTATAAACTTTAAGAAAGTATAATTCTAAACAATATTTTTTTTTTATATTTGCAACTGTTTTAAGGTTCATTAAACTTTGCTGATTTTCACACATTACAAATAACATCATATCGTAATATTTTAACTCATATTGTTGTCTTCCTTCTCTAACAAATTACTTTATTCTTACAAATTGATGTCAAATAATTTACAGTCATTAAATATTGAACATAACAAATACTTACATATATGTTTAGCATAAATAATAAAAAAAAACATTATTTCGTTGTTGTTAGAAAAATTTCATCGTTGCAAATTGCTCAAAATGATGCAAGTCATTTTTACAAGAAATGGCATCATTTATCATTTGTCAACAATTTAGTCATACTGTCATAATTTAACTATAAATAACTTATATTTACACAAGAATAATATTTTTATTATTCACATTCATATAAAAAAAATTTAACTTACAATCTGAGACTAGTGCTTACATATGTAAAAATATTACAGCGAATACAGTAGCCTTAAAAAGTAAGCTGACGTTAAGCAACAATCATGTCATCTTTAATATAATTAAAAAAATATTTAGTATTTACATCTTGAATTAAATAATAATAAGTCAGTTCAAATAGAGCTATGCCAAACAAGATCTTGTGCTTATTTAGAAATTTATTCATTTAAAGCAAAACAAATATGAATTAACGATGAAAATAAAATAAAACCGTTTTAGCATTCTGCAATAAAAACAAGAGGTCTGCATCCTCGTAACGAACCTTAGCATTATTGAGGGTCAACGAATCTACAGGAAAAATAGAATCTGAAATTTTAATCTTCTAAACGTTTCCTGACGCCCTTGCAGTAATTTTACAGCCGTTTTTGAAATGTGTTCTCCCATCCGCTCAAAGTCAATTGCACTGTAGATCTGCATGATGGCCTGCAACGTTTGATTCTTCGTCTAATAACGGGGTTGAAGCACACGACTGGCGATCATGTTTAATTTCTTCCTTGTGGTGAGAAAAAATACCAAACCCAGTCGGAAATACGTAGGGAATGTCATCCAATTAGGATCTCTCAAAATGACTTTTGTGAGCCAAGGTATTATTTAATTATTCGCATTTTCAAATGAAGTAAGAAGAACCTGCAAATACCGAAATGCTATTAATCGGCTTACGGAAATAAAAGGACCAAAATCGATGTATGGACAGGAATGCTGGTTGCCATATTTGATAATTACAACGAGAATAAAATTAATTGCTAGATAAATTTTTTAAGAAATCCGTTTTTAATTTGCTGAGTCTGAGTTAAATTTCCTTCTTTTAGTATGACCTTTTAGTAAAAAAGCTTTAAGTGTTTCAAGAAGTTTTGTTTTAACTTTAATAATAAGCTTTTTTCAAATATATGAAAAACGTCGATAAAAAGTTGTGAACTTGTTAATTCTTTTTTATACCCTTCACCACAAAAAGTGGAAAAAGGGATTATATAAGTTTGTCATTTTGTGTGTAATTTCTACAATATCCATTTCCGACCCCATAACGTATACATATTCTGACTTCTTATGCATTGCTCGGTCAATTGAGCGATGTCCGCGTGTCCGTATGCGCGTCTGTCCGTTCGTGTTTGTGTTGAAATTAAGTTTTCTTCAGCAAACTTGAATAAACACAAAAACAAAAAATTAATCGAATAGATGTTGTGTGGAAAGAGGTGCTACTGAAAATCAACATGATCGGTCTATGTCCTTCGAGGAGCAGGCAAAATACCACGTCTGCCTCTAATTTTTTTCATGTCATTTGAAAAAATTAAATAACTACAATTAAAAAAATTAAAACATCAATTAAAAATAAGAAAACATCAATTGAAAAAATTGTCATTCGCCCATATTTTCCGAGTTACGGGACATTGAAACTTAAAATTTTTTTAAATATGTATCAATATGGGAATCATTTTAAAGCTGTTGAAGAGATCTTTAAGGAAATACTAAATAGATGGTAAAGGGCATATAAGATTCGGCATAGACGAATTTTGCACTCTTACTTGTTTCTCAAAGGGTTTAATAAAGAAAACCTGAAATTTAATTTTATTTGCTAAAGTTTTGTATTCCATTTCTTTTTATTAAATTATCACCTTTTTTTAATTATTAGTTTTTCCATAATTGTTATAAAATTTTAAAAATATTTTAGAATATTATACAATTTTTTAATTTTTAATTTACTTTATTCGTGCTTGATTCCTTTAAATATAAATATTTCATGATATTCTCATGAAATATTTATTATTTTAAACTAAACTAAAAAATGAAATGTATTACTGTGGGGAAAGCATATCCATATGGCCATTTCACTACTGCTCAAATAGCTTGTCAGTGGATTTTACCCAAATTTTGTATAGAAAAACAGAAAGTCTTATATCAAAATCCAAATTGATTAAATGAGAACGAATAAAGTAAATTAAATTTTAAAAGATTCCGAATAATAAATTTTCATATTGATATATTTGCATGTGCACTTTGCTGATTAATAAAAATTGTTTTTAAATTTTTATTTTTATTTTTTCATGGAATCTTTCAAATACATATGAATGGTTCCTAATGGGATCCCTTATGTAGAAAAATTAAAGAAAAAATAAAAATAGTTACTAAATGTTTGCTGTGTTTTTGTATAGAACTTTTTTGAGTTGTTATTGTCTTCTGTCTTGTTGATTCAATGGAGTTCTCATTTAATCAATTTGGCTTTTGATATGAGACTTTCTGTTTTTCTATACAAAATTTGGGTAAAATCGACTGACGAGCTATTTGAGCAGTAGTGAAATGGCCATATGGATATGCTTTCCCCGCAGTAATACATTTCATTTTTCAGTTTAGTTTAGAATAATAAATATTTCATGATTAAAGGAATCAAGCACGAATAAAGTAAATTAAATTTTAAAAGATTCCAAATAATAAATTTTCATATTGAAATTTTTTTAATTTTTTTAATTACGTACATGTGTAATTCTTAAAATTAAATTTTTCTATATACCAACGCTATGATTTTCTTAATATTTAATATTTTAAATCTTCATTTACTTAGCGGTTTAATTTTTTAAGTTACTGTTCGTATATTTTATGCATCTTCAGTGATGTTTGCATAAAATAATAATAACGCATAATATTAAAATCATAATAGTACAATTCTACGTGTGTATTGATGTAGCGAAAATAAAAATAATAATGATCATAGCATTTGGAAGGATTATCTCTTAAAATATTAGTTTGTAAAAAAAACAGACACTCTCTTTACGTAAGTATAATTTCTATCATTGAAAACTCATATTGACGGTAGACTTACCATCGCGTAAAAAGAGTTTCAAGTGTTTAATATAAAGAAAGTGAAGTAGTAATTGGAGCTGTAAAGGGTGTTGTCATATTTTATTGCAAACTTGATACACAAATACATGAATGAACTGTAAATGAAAGCCGTTTGAATGTATGCATGCGTATTAGCAATCGTTGCATATTTTCTACATGTGCACAATAAAAGATATTAACGTTTTCATTTCTCTTGTAGATACGGTTGTTCGAGATAAAAGTGAATCCTCAAAAGTTAAGTTGCATGAAAGCAACAAAAAAGTTATCAAAATCATTGCTTAACTTAGTGACAGCATTCTAATGTTTATTTTTATGAAGATTAATTGTTAAGCTGAAGTACGAAGTCAAAGAAATGTAAACAAAGTTTATGTATGCAAAGCAAAAATGGTTTTTGTTTTTTATTTAAAGGATGAGTGTAATAAAATATTAACGTGACTCACGATGCAAAATTGGGTAGAAATTTGGAAATATTATTCTTCACAAAACAACTAAAATATATATAAAACATGTAATAAAAATAAATCGATCAAAGGATAAAGTTATTTGATTGTGTTCAAAACTTTTTCGGATATCTTTGTGGAGCGTTTTAAAAAAATGAAGTAGAATTTATTTTATACAGTGTTAAATTTTCTCATTCACTACACAGGTGGTGGTGACCATGTTAGCAGAAAAATGAAATATCCTATGGTGTACTTGAATCGTTTCATGGATTATACCGAATATGTTTTTGTATTGTTGAAAGAACTCAATTGTCATGTCACGAACACCATTAATAGCCATTGCCTCACCAGCTACAATTTTGAAGAAGTAAGGCCCGCGTCATTTACTAAAACATTACAAATGCACACAAATAATAATTATGTGTGTAAAGCTCTTCTTTTAATTGTTAATAAAATAAGGGAATGTTCTCATTGAAGCAAGAGAGGTTTTAATTTTATAGCTAAAAGTTATTCCACAGTTTGAGACAAACACTTTTCTGAAAAAAATATATTATTCACAAGTTGCAATGGTTAATCAAGAATTGGTTACATATAATCTGCAGATCTTGATTTAAATGGCGTTGAAGAGAACGTAATTCAGATTTTTTTTTTTTTTTTTTTTTTGCAAGACTTATGCTATCAGCGTGAGTTCGAATTTTTTAGTGTTTTAGAGTCGCGTACAGCATGTAACTAGATTTCCCATTTAGATAAACCAGTGGACTGATGTCATCACTAAAATACATTGTGCATCGTAAAATCAATAAAAATATGAAATTAACCTAATTACAAATAATAATTTTTACACCTTTAAAATACGTTAGTCCGGCTCGTATGTGCTCGTTAGGAATTTTTTGTTTGCCTTTAAATGCTTTACTAATTGACAGTCATAAATTATTTTCTATACGTAAACACAAAAGTTACATGTGACAATGGAAATAAATATTCCAAAAAACTTTTTATCACAAAGCGTCTGCAAAATATTTATTAAAATGTAGCATTATGTAGCGTATGTAGTTATAAATCACGGCTACATTTCGCAATAATTTTAAGAGTCAAAACATACTAATATCACACGTAGGGAGCATGGTTGATAAAAATGATAAGTTTCAATATAAGTCAAGCTTTTGCGGTAAAATCTAATCTTGTAGGAATTAGTCTAATAATTCTAGTTTTAACGTTTAACATTTATACAATCAACAAGAAAAATATTGTACTTTAGTGCTCAAAATAACAATCTTAAAGTTGGAGCCTTAAATGAAGTTTGTGGCCTCTTTGAACATTTTTCTAGTATTAACTTTCAGAGTTCTATCCTGTTTTCTCATTTTCTAAGGGACTACGAATGAGTAACGTGTTTACAAGGAAAAGTCGTTCTAATTTTGATTTGTGGTCTTACTATTTAAGGACAATATAATAGAGTAATTTTAATTGACCCTTTTTTTAGAAACTTGCAAGGAAACGATGGTAATTCAAGGAAGTTTCTAAATCATGTTTATGTTATATCTTCACTAGCTTTTTGTATTGCCTGTACTTAGGCTCTTTCTCGATAATGCTAAGGCTTTTATCTATATTGCCAGTTTAATTAAAATCGATTGATCTATATTAAACTGTGGGATTTTCATCTTATATCCCTTAACGTTCCTATTTTAAAAGAGAATGAAACAAAAGTAACATATACAAAATCATAAAGATACTTATTACACATACAAGCATATTCATATATACATATATCCGACGGTTTAATTCTAAGAGCCGATGTTGAATGTGAACTACACCTAAATTTCAAGTTCTTCGGCTTTCAATTACTTAACTTAAACCATGGAAATACACAATCGAGAAAAGCGTTAAAGTTATTTAGGCTTATTATGAAAATGGGCATGCAAATCCAAATGAATATCATGATTTTTTTAATCATCCAAATGTGTGTACAACGGAAAAAATCATGCAAAAAATTAAGCAATCCGGGTCTGTAGGAGATGTGAAAACACCAGTGCCAATACCAGAGCTCGTACAGCTCATACTGCAGAAAATATTGCTGCTGTTCGCGGTAGTGTGGCTGAAGAGCCGACCACCTCAACTCGTCGCTATCGTGAGATGATTACAAACTACTTATGGCCCGAATTAGATGTGGACGATATGTGGTTTCAACAGGACGGATTTACTTGCCATACAGCTATCAAAACAATGCCTCTTTTGCGCGACAAATGTAACGACCGAGTTATCTCTCATGTGATGTGACACCGTTCTACTTATTTCTTTGGGGTTATTTGAAAGACAAGGTGTACGTCTATAACCCAGCAACCATTCACGAGCCAAAGAATGAGACAATTCGGCAAATTAAAAGCTTCGAACCTTAATTATGTCTCAGGAGCATCGGATGGAAGTGCGCCGCCGAGGTCGTGGCTGTCATTTGGCCATTTGTGTTTAATTCAAAACCAACATCGGCCCTTAAAATTTAACCACCCTTTGTTAATGTTAAAGTGACATTTTATTTACATACTTATGCACAAGCGTTCTGCACACATTTATTTAATGCTATTTTTACGTAATTTCTTTTCAATTCTCTTTTGAAATTGCAGCGACATGCATTATTTTAAACGAAACTTAAGTAAACAAAACATTACCCCAAAATTCAAGCCATACCTGGCCTAACCCTCTTGCTTCACCATTAAACAAAAATTTCATGCTAGTTTCATTAAAAATTCCACAGTGTAAATTGGCTCTAAGTTTCGATTTTTTATTTTGTGTTTTTTGAGTTGTGTTTTCCGTTTTCAATTTGAATGTTGAACAATTATAAAGATCTAAACACAACGTTACATAAACTTCATATTCAATATTCCTTAAATTGGACTACTGGCTTGTTTTTCTTACTAAATGTCTTTCTATTTTGTAAAAAATTCTTTTTTTCTTTTAGGCTATATCGATTATATGAAGCATTGCCATAGGATATTGTCCTTTTGGTTTCTATTTTTGAAAAGCTTGAGCTGTTTTTTATGTTAAAATCTTTTGGGCTCTTTTTTATGACTATATATTTAAATTTCGCTTTAAATTTCTTTAAAATAAACGAAGAAAATTTAAAAATATCTAGCGAGAACTTTGTATACATGTATTCTCTACAACTTATTAAAGACGTAACGTATTTGTAAAACATATCAATACTATTTTTTGTTACATTAGAATTCTGCAAAGATAATATTAATTACGGTTCGTCTTTTTAATAGTCAATATATTTTTCCTTTTATTTCAGAAAACTATTGAATACTTCATGCATTTAATTATCAACACAGACGCTAAAGACAACTAATATTTTGCTGGACAAGAATAAAAAAGAATCTTAACAATTTCTAACAATTAAGCTTAAATAACTATTCAATTAGTTAACAAATTATAGCAACACACCCCCGGGAACATGACAACGAAAAGTAACTACCGACAATTAACTAACAACAGCAGCAGCAGCAGCAGCAAGCCACCATAGAGATAAAAACTACAATAAATGTAGGCTATACAAATGGGAGATATAAAGTTCAAGCGAAAAATTGTAAAGAAGTCAAATTAAACAGGACATAAAAACAGATCAAGTAGGAGGTGGCCATCATTAAATACCAGAGTAAATAAAAATTAATATCATATACTGCATGTTGTGTATAATTAAATATGGAGAAAGAAACAAAATGTGGGCACCCACACAGTAACAAACAAATTTGTCTACATACTCAAACAAATATGTTTACGAAAAGCAACAAAACAAATAGTGTTATAATTGCAATCTTCATTAAAATGTGTATCCGGTTTGTCACAAGCCAATTTTATGAGTATGCGGGTATGTGTGTGTTTTAAATCTGCTCAAATTTGTGTGGCTTTGTGTCTATTGCTTAAAGTATAAGTAGTCACAAAATTTAACCACAATCTAAATGTAGTTAAATTCACTTTACTCAAAAAAACAAAAACAAAAACAAAAAATAATCTTTACCCTCGTTCTTATTACAATTATGGTCCCATTCCGGTCAACAATCTTTGCATCAAGTGAAAAACTCTTTGCTCCTTGTGTTTTGTATAACAAAGAGTACAAAAAATAAATAAATATTGCAATTTTGTGATTTTGTAATTTTGTTGTTGGTCTGTGCATTATTATAATGATGATTGCGATGACAATGTTCCTGATGAGTAGGCAGACAATATTGCTAAATTAGAAAAACCACAAACGGACATGTCGATGACCATAATATGAGACAACGAGTGATACTTATAAATCAGGACACAATTAAATCGTTGTTTAATTTCCTCAATATTGTTTATTTTTTGTTTTTTTATTTGCTTACTCTAGTTTATACAGTTGTAATAACAATGCTTTTTCTACAGACATTGGTCTCTTATAAAGGCCACAGATATTCATTTAGTCTTGCTGTTGTTGGTTGTTTGCTGTGCAAACAGATCTAAAAAAAGTTAAGGGGAATGTCGCGCAGTACTTTATATGGATTTTATTGCTTGCATCACTAGATCTAGTCTTATTTATTTATTACCTTGTTTACTTTTATGTAGAACAAAATTATTATTTAAAATTGTCCGGATATTGTATAAATTAAGTATGAAAACTTTTAAAACATTAACCGGTGATCCGGTAGATATAAAAAACGGGAGTTAAGGATTTCAATCGATACTGAAAGTTAGTTACCATTATTCTAAAACTCCAAATAAAGTTTTAAGAATTTTATTGGAGAGGACTTCTGTACCAAACACAATAAATCGGTTCCTTCTAACGTATTGGTATCTTTCAGTCAGAAAAGCTTTCTAAAAGAGTTAAAAGCCTGAATTTCACAAAGAAAACTCTTTGCTTTTTATCTCATAATGAAAAACCTTACCACAACATACTTGCAAATTGCGCCTGGAAGAGTTTGAGATGGTAGTTCACTTTGTTATTAACTTGCTAGGCTGCAGCTTAGTATCACGGACAGAAATTTGTTGAATTTTAATGTCATGGCAGATGTTAGCATTATTGCTGTTGGAGTCGGTAATAGCTTTTATGGATTTTTGTACGAGCTTTCTTAGGGATCGAATTATATGAATTGTGTAGGTGGTATCTCGTCAATAAAATCACGGTAAATTTGTGAGTACCACAATATTCCCTCCTTTTTCCTATTCAATTTGATATTTTTCATAAAAACCTTAAACTTCAGTCTTCCAACCTTATCTATTCGCTCGCAGATGATAGTAGCGTATGCCATTCATATTTATTTCGCATAAGCCTAAGCCTTCCTGATATTGGGGCTACGCGAAATTGCATGGACAATACCCTATATCGCGATCTTTTAGCAATATCCAAATGGCGTCTTGTGGTTTCGCACATACGTATAGTTCAATGTTCTACCTTATTCGTTATTATGGATGATATAGATATTGAGGAAGCAGAACTTCCGGTTATTTTTCAATGTGATATTCGTTGGAAAAAGCATATTTTTCTAGTTACCAAGGAAGCATTCAAGTGCCTAAGTTAACTAAAACGGTGTAAGAAATACTTAACTCCATCTGATCTCCTCGCTATCTATGTCACCTTCATCCGACCGAAAGTGAAATACAATCCCTCATGCATAGGCCGATGCATCAAAGACTATTTTGGTGTTACTCGACTGCGTGCAGCAGAGAGCGAAGAAGCTCATCGCTGACAGTAGAGTATCCAGCTCTTTTAATTTACTGGAGCATAGACGAAATGTGGGTTGTGTTCAACCGTTTTATCGTTACTATAACGAAATGCGCTTTTATGCAGTCAGGGAACTTGTTCCTGAAAACCGTAATTATGTGCGCGCAACGAGCTCTGCATCCAGAGCGCATTTCTTTGCGGTCGATCGGCCAGTGCATTGCATTAAGCACTACAAAGAAAATCCGTTTTTTAGCAGAACAGTTCGTATGAGGAATAAACTCCCTGCGGAGGTCTTTCCTAACACTTTGCGTGTGCAAATATTCAAAGCACTACACCCTCTATCCCCCCTCCCATTACCTTATATCCTAATTCTCGCACAATGCGTTGCACAAGTAGGGTTCATCCGCTGAGTGCTAGTCCTAATAAAAAGAAAAAAACAAATGCTGGAAATTAAAAAATATTAAGGTTGACTGTTTGAAATCATTACAGTCAAGAGTAAAAAATAGTTCTGGTTACGAATCGATTGCATGAAATCAATTCCTGAAGCAAAGGAAATTGAAAATGACTCCATATAGTACGCGATCTACTTCGATGTCCTCCCTTTATAAATATGTATAATCACAGTATAACTTTATTTGGACTCAAATTGTTAAATTTTATCACAATATATAACATTTTTTTACTACTTTACTGTTTACCTATAAAACAACTAGAATTCCATTAATATGAAAACTTATCATTTGAAGTCTCTCTTATGTTAAATTACTTTAAAAAAATTGTTTGTCGTGTTTTTGTAAAAAAAAACATTTTAAAGTTTTTAAAATCTTTTTGCTTTTTGGAATTCTTATTTAATAGTTTGGCTTCTGATATAAGACTTATATAGTTTTTCGAATCAAAATTCGGGTAAAAGTGACAGACTGATATAAGCAGTATTGAAATGGCCAAATGGATATGCTTTCCCTGAAGTAATACATTTCATTTTGTAGTTTTAAATATTAAATGTTTCTAAGAATATCATGAAATATTCATATTTAAAGGAATCAAGCACGATTAAATTCAATAGAATTCCATAATATGTCCTGATAATTTTATAGAAAAATTTTAAATCACTTTGAAGGGTTAGCTAGTAATAAATAATAATAACAATAATAATAATAATAATAATAATAAAGATTAGAATGGTTTTTAAACGTTTTAAAACTTTCTGTTAAAATTAGTTCAGGTTAGATTACTCAATACGATAAGTTTGGTATACAAGACACCGATTTATTTGGATCCATAAAATTCATTTGAGATGCTTGAGGAAGAGAAGTGAAGAATATCATAAGAGTTGCTAAAAACTTACATAAGGCTTAGTACGATACTATTACAGTCCAAAATTTCTGCAATGTTTTATAGCCTCGAACCGAGAAGAGCTGCCCTGTCAGTAAGGATAGTCCGGCAATAGCAAAACTGATGCATCACAATTTATTCCTCGCCGTTAACCTGAAAACTTCTGCAAAATTTATGTAAGATCTAATATCTTTACAGGGACACCATGTGTATACAGTCCTGTTAGCACGGCTACCAGTATGCCCATTATGAATATAACTTTTTAAAAATTTTTATAAAATATCAAAATTGGCACACCCGAAAAAGCGTAAAAACTATAACTGAATGTATATTCATTTTTTCGCTAAGGTCAAAAAAGTTCACACACCAAACGCGATGAAGTTTTAAAAATTTTTAAATAATTTGTTATGCACCTGTTTGGAAAAAACAATTGGTGCCTGAACTGTTTTGAGAAAAATTATAAAAGATTATGATTTGAATGGTTACGAGGACATGGTTAAGCTCATGATACTATGCCAAAAAATTAGTTATACCCCTAATGCCCATATTACTCGGACCTCATTATCCTTCATGACACTTCGTTTAACTATTTGGTCTGCTTCATACTTTAATAAGATTTTTTCGAACTCTTTTACTAATTGTATGCAAAAGGTGAGAGTTCTCAGATTTTAAGAATTGAAGAAGGCTCTAGACTTAATAAAAAAAAAACTAAGAAATAAAAAATCTAAAGATAAAGCTTTTAAAAAACCCTCATAAACGAATTGCATTTCCTATGTGATAATTCAAAAAGTCTATCATTATGTTATTCATTTTTTAAAGCCTCCTGAAGCTCCTGCTAAAATTATATTCCACAACATGTTACCCGCCTGCAAAAAAAAACTTATGACATAAAATTGACTAATGTCGAAAAAGCTTTATCATTCATTAAAAGTTGTGGTCATTATTCATTTATTTATTTATACTGCTAAAACCAATTTAATATTGATATTATTTGTTAATTTAGAAAGATTTTATGGTACAAAATTTCTATAGAAACTTTAATCATAAAGCAACAATACTTTCCGTTTTAAGGAATAACCACTACCACATCTTCATCTTTATTGCCTAAAATAGCAATACATATTTATTGTTGCAAAACAAAAAAAAAAAAAAAACAGAAAATAGCACACGTTCATTTAACTCCCCCTATTTATTTCCTTAAAATAAATTACCCAACTTAATACGACATAACAAATATGTGAGTCTTTCTTTCTTTAATATTTTTTATAAAAAGCATCTATTTTACGATAATTTGATATTTGTAAAAGCGGCAAAATATCGCAAATACTCATTGAGAAAATAAAACAAAATGATTTTTATTTAAGAATATAATTGCATTATCTTCCCTTATTTGTTGAGGATTTGAGTTGAGTATTGTTTACTTGTGTGTATTTTGTAACAAAAATTTGTGGTTGTCCGCCTATTTCTAGTTCTTCCATTTAAAATTAGTTACGCCTACTCGATTTATTTGCCAATTTTTAACAGCTTTCAAAAAAGCAAAAGACACATAAAACTTAACAGAGGAAATAAATAAATGACATGTTACACTTGTACATATAAGAATGTATGTTTGAATGTATAGAACAGTGTGTTTAAAAAAAATGTATAATCATAGACAAATGCACAATTGTGGCGGTTTCTCGTGAACACTCTACATGGGATTTTTTATATTTAATGGTTAAATGATTTTTCTTTACTATTTTTGTTGGTATTTTTTTTTTTTTTTTTTTTTTATTGAAGAATTAAATCTTCCAAATAATTTGTAATATCTTCTTTTGAAAGAAATACAGTTTGTCAAATTATACGAGAATCAGGTAACTACTTTGTTTATAAATTTAAATAAAAGAGAAAGAAATTTTATTAAATAAAGCCAATTATCTATGAAATACAATATCAAATAAATGTCCGGTTTTGCTAGCCTCACAATTGCGAGCCCTTTTGAGCACATTTTTTAATACATTCTTACATATTTTACGCGGTATTTCAATAATTTTATCACAAATATTTTTTTAATCTTGTTCAAGCGTTTCTGATTTTGCATAAATCTTGCTTCATATATCCCCACAAAAAAAACTTCAGAGCAGTCAAATCAGGCGACCGTAAATCCAATCAACATCACCATTTCTTAAAATAATTTGCGTCCGGGCGGCCACCCTGTATATATCGCAACTTTCTTAGGTTTGAAATATTATTATAAGTAGTTTGAGGTTTGGCTTGCGTACCAGCTCTGTACTACTTTATATGATTTGTAATCGAAACCTAAAATGTTTTCCTGGAATCTAATTAACTTACAAAAATGTTCACACGCTTAATGAAAAATATAATAAAAATCATTGCACTATATTTCTGCTGCAAAAATATTTTGATTAAATTTTTGGAGTACAATGTAAATAATGCTTTTATTATTTACCTGCCTTAATAAAACTCAATACATTTTTTAGCTATAAAATATTTATACATACAATAGCAGACATTGTACCATATAAAAGCACTAATTTATTGGAAATATTTACTTTTAAGTTTTGGCAGTAAAAATTTAAAAAAGGTTCCTTAAAGAAAAAACCGTGTAATTCTAGCTGCAACTATTAAATACCACTAAATACCGCTTAATAAACATTTACTATTACATTTTTTATTCCTGATGCAAATTTAAAACATTAAAATTATATTCAAATATTTTTCGAAACAACCTTTTCAATGCTAAATTTTTGTTTACTTTAATTTTTCAGATTTAGTAAAAGAAATAAAAATACTAAGGATGAGTGAGTATGTATATGTTTGTTTTATATTTTTCTTTTCTGTGTTTCTGGCATATTACTGTTACGTTTTCCTTTAAATTAACAACGTTGTTTGCTGCTACTGTTGCTGTTGTTTTCAACTTCATCAACTACATGTTATTCTGTGTTTACGAGAGATACTTAATGGTGCAGGTAGGAGCAATATAAAGAACAAATGCTAGTATTAAAGAGAAGAAATGTGGAATAAAAATGTTTTTTAGAACTATTTCAAGTTAAAAAAGTTGTTCTAAAATACAGATATATTTCCATCCCATAACGACGAAAATGTTGGTTATCACATTTGCTGCGATTGAATATTGAAGACTGCTAAACAGTTCACTATGACCCAAACTATCCTCAATATGTGCTGCAGAATAAATGGGCATCTTGGCATCGTCTTTTCCAGAAACGAAATATCTTTTAGCCATATTCAATTTTTTTTGTTATCTTTATATCCTTGACAACAAAAAGGGGGAAAAGGGTATAACTAAATTTGTCATTCCGTAATTTCTCCAATATCCATTTCCGACACATTAAGTTATATACTGAGTTCTTATGCATAGCGAAGTCGATTGAGCGATGTCGGTCCCTCTGTCCGTCGGTTTTAGAGTTGAAATCAAGTTTGCAAAGGCAACAAAATTTTAAACACGCCAAGCGGGCAAAAGAACACGCCTACTTCAAATTTTTCTATATTATTTAGAAAATCGAAGCAGCTCCATCAAAAAAAATAAAAAATATAAGAGAATTAAGAAATAAAAATAAAACAAAAGAAAAACTTTAAGCACAATTAAAATATAAATATGGATATCATTTTAAAGCTTTTAAAGAGATCTGTAAGGAAATACTAAAATCTTTTGAGAATACTTTACCCATTAAGAGCCGATGCTATTTTATATAAAATTATATTTATGCAGTACCAATTTTTTTTTAAATCCCAGTCACCCAATATATGCTTTTTTGATTGTAGTTTTGAAAATTATCTACAGGCTAGAGAACAAAACATTGGGAGCAAAAATTGACCCTAGAATTTCTGTGCAACTAATTTTGAAAATTTTGGACTATGGGATGCAAATCACTATTGTTGTTAGTTTAACTATTGACCTTGGCTATTTCAATTGATCTTATTATTCACAATGTCAATAAGAAAAATGTTTATTAGAAATCAGTTTTATGTTAATTTACATTTGATTGTGCTTGATTCCTTCAAATGTATATATTTTATGATATTCTCAAGAAATATTCTTTATTTATCCAACAAGTAATACGTTTCAATTTTTAGTTTTGAATAAGAAATATTTCATGAGAATATCATGAAATTATTTACTTGAGGGAATCGAACACGAATTAGGTAAATTAGCATATTTCAAAATTTTTTAATATATACTTCATTTGTATTAAACTCATTTATATTTATTTTTACTACATTTTTCTGCTAGGTTTTAAGAGATTTTCCGGTTCTAGTTTTGAGAGTCTCCCCAACTAAATTGCATCAAAAAAATTTTTATTTCAAAACTACACCAGAAAATTCTACGCTGCAAAAATAAATTAAACTTTTATGAAAATGCAAAAAATTGGTAAGAAAATAAAAAAATTTGCGTAAAATATAAAAAAAAAGAAAAAATAAATAAATAAAAGTGAAAATATAAAAGAAGCGTGCGTTTTTAATTTTCTTTTTTTTTTTTTAAATATAACAAATTGCTGTTTAATTGCTATATTTTTCGAAGCAGTTTAAATAAATTCTAGTGAAGAAATATTTTCCCTTGAAATGAGTCTGGAGATATTTTCTTCTTATATTTAATATCGACGCAAGTGACATCGTCTTTAAATCCTTACAAAAAAAATTATAAAAATATATGAATGTTTTTGTAAAGCTAAGGAAACGAATATTTGAATAAAAATAAAACCAATAAAAAACAATTCTATTTAATCCACCATTTAAAATGGTACAAAACTTAACATTTAAATATTCCTATAATGCAGCTTGCATTTTTTCGTTTCGATTATTTGCTCCAAACTTAAAAAAAAACTTTAATATCGTTTAAGAAAATAATGTTCACGATATATTACGAAACTACCTAATTTACCCGGAGTTCTGGGGCTATAATGAGCCATTTTCTTTTTTTAATAGGGCCACCATTTAGGAGACTACCCCTAATTAGCAACGCATTTCGCTTGATCTGGGAAGTTAGTTTAGGGGAAGGAGTAGTTCTAAGAAGATTTTGATTTGAATTTTTGCTGACTTAACCACAAAGACCTTTGTAGGCAGTTTATTCAACATGTGGACTGTTGCTCTAAAATATTAATTCCGTAATGCAATTTAATGGCCAATTTACCACAAAGGGACGAGGTCTTAATAAAAAACTTATTGCGCATACGAAATTACAATGTTCATTAAAAATTTCCCGGATGTCAACAGGGCATTGCTGTTTAATGTTACATACATATTTTTCCTCATATCAAAGTTTTAGTTTTCCACAGTCCCTGGACCATCTTTTTATTTTTTTCAATAAAAAAAATCATGGTATAGTAGTATGCGTGATCCTTATCCAATCTACACTTCGCTTCAGTTAATATCACCGAATTAACTTTGTTACTATTTTCAAAATTTTAACTTTTACATCTTCCTCCTATTGATAAGTTTAAAAAAGTTTTCAGTAACAGCTGTAAAATTTTTTTTAACTTAATTTATTCACATACCCAATTTTTAACATCTTAAAAAGAAATTTTCAGCATTTATTCGCAGTACCTAAGGTTGCCCAACCCTTTATGAAACTAGATTAAAAACTGTTTATCCATACTTTGCAATCATAAGAGTTTTGTGTTTAACTCATCTACAAGTCTTTAACAAACCAAAAACTACACTGACATCTATTTATTTGACAAACAACAACCAGAGACAACCAACTGTAGTTGTTGGCAATATACACAATATATAACCAAACTGATACAATATGAAACAGGTTTATAAGAGTTAAATAAAAAATCTATATTTAGATTTAGATTGCAACTTAGTTTTACCTCAATACAAAATGATTTTACTTTAAGAGTCCTTGTGGCAGGGCAGAGACAAGCAATAAAACGATAAGATTTCTTTTATTTATTTAAATCAACAACAATTTAAACGAAAATGTTATAGTTATCGATAAAAAAATAAAAAACAAATTTCTGCTATAACAAAAGCACAAGTGCAAGCAGTACTGCTGCCACAACAATCTCTCAGAGACTATTATGTGTATATTTCTTCCTTTCGTTTAATTTTTATTTTGTGTGAAGAATAAAAACATTATTACGTTTGTGGCATGATTGTGTTTGACTGTCTTTCTTGTGTTGTTCTTTGCATCAGATATTTTTGCAACCTTACGAAACAGCGTTATATGTAGCAAGTCGCTCAAATGCCGATGTCACAGTTGAGCGATCTCACATGACATGACACGACCTTTACATGTCGTTTGCATAAAATTCAAATGCAAATGTATACAAATTAAAAAAAGGGAGATACTACAGAACCAACTGAACAGTATACAAAAGGACTTTAAAATTATTTTGAAAAACAGAAATATTATTACAGTCACGATTTTTATACCCTTCACCGCAAAAAGTTGAAAAAGGGTATATTTAAGTTTGTGAATCCGTATGTAATTTCTACAATATCTATTTCCCACTACATAAAGTCTATATATTCTGACTTCTTATGCATAGAGAAGTCGATTGAGCGATGTCCGTCTTTCCGTTCGTGTTGAAATCATGTTTGCCGAGGCAAAAAAAAAAGTAAATAAATATGTCATTAGATCAGATATAGTATCGAAAGAGTTGCTATTGAAAATCAGCATGATCGATCCATGTCCTTCGAGGCAGCAGGCAAAAAAAAAAAATGTTTTCGTCATTTTGAACAATAAAGTAACTCCAATCAAATAAATAAATATATGGAGTGATCGAGAATTAACAAATAAGAAAAAAATAATCATGTGAAAAAATTGCCGCTCGCCCATATTTTCAGAGTAACGGGGCTCTAAAATTGTTAAAAATTTTTGAAATATCAATATGGGTAACATTTAAAAGCTCTTGAATAGATCTTTAAGAAAATAATAAAAATTTTTAAAAATCCTTAACCCATTAAGAGCCGGTGTCATATTAATATAAAATTATACATATATATGCAGTACCAATTTTTTCATTTTTTAATTCTCTGCTTGCTTACATATATGGTAAAGGTTATATAAGATTCGGCTTAGCCGAATATAGCACTCTTACTTGTTTAATAATAAAATAAATTTTTCTCATATTTGAGAAGGTTTAACGTAAATGTTTAGTTTAGGTAAATGTTTTCCTTTACAATCACTAAAAAATCGAATAATTAATAACAACAGCTACAAAAAATAACTTTTAAAATCCCTCTCGTAGATATATAGAACAATTTGAATACATGCATGTACCGAAAAAAAACCTGATTCAACTATTGAGTCTGTTTTAAAGAAGTTTTACATTCATTCATTTAACAACCGCTGCTTGTCTACTCCTTCTTACGTTAACATTTAATTCGATGCAATTGTTTTTGTCTGTTACTTTTTATTGTCTTTAGGTTTTGTATTTTGTAAAGTATTGATATGCAGATGAATAAAAGTTTTACGCCAATTTTAATTCCTTTAACATTTGCATGTCACGCTAAAAATAAGCAATCACAATAACATAAAAAGGATCAAGAATATATACACGGTTAGCACAAAGTTGATGTGAAGGTTGTAAAGGCAACTGAATAAATTAAAAACCAAAAAAAATAAAAAAACATTTTAATTGAAATAAAAGACAAAAACTAAAACAAAATGTAAGTTTCTTTTTAATAAATGCATGGTTTTTACTACAAATTTTGCAGAGTTAAGGTAAAATTTATCTTACACTATTTTCAATATAAAAAGTAAGAGTTTGACATTCTGCTGTGCCGAATCTTATATACCCTTCAGATAAGTATTATATATAGGTAAATATATATGCACGCTGGTTAATTTGAGCTATTTTCAGGCCAAATTTACAGTTTTGGATCGATAATACTGATCGCACACAGCTGGTTTTTATGATTTTTGTAAAAGTGAAGGCATCCCGAAGCGATATTAAAAAAGTTAAACAACTAAATAGCTCGAAAACAAAGGTGTATAAAATTGGGAATTATTGAAAGATTTGTATTAGGGCTGGTATATAGTGGACACCAAAGACTCTTTCTTTCAAATCCGATGGTTGTTTGAAAGTTCTTAGGAAAATTCCTCAATAATTAGGGTTGAAAAGTAGATAATTATTATAGTTTGAGTAAAGATAAATTTAAAGGCAATTAGTTTTCTTTTCAATATATGTATGTACATATGTAAATTTATTGTACAATTCAGAAATTCGGTTGCTTACCAAGCTAAGTGCAATTTTTCAATAATAAATGTGTAGATTTTTTGCATGTAGATTTTTATAAAATATGTATAAATGTTGAATTTTTCAGGAATAAAATATGTAACCAGAACCAATGTTGAGTTGCTACACAAGTTGTTGAAAAGGTAAGTAGATTTTCAGGAACCCTCGGTTTCTCTTTTAAAGAAAAAACGAAGATGTTTTTATCTGACAATTGGAAAGTACTAAATTTGCAGTGTGTGCTACTCAACATTGATTTTGCTTTATACTTATAATTAGTTATGTTACATTTCATGGCATTAATTTGAAACTTATAAAAATTCTTAATAACTTTTTAATGTTGCTTGAAAACATAGTGCACTACCGAGTGGTGTCTTTTACATTTATAGGGTAGTTCGATAAGGCATATCTGTCATACCAACTCCTGTCATATGCGTTATAATTTTTTATCACATTAGGTTCTTCAACACTAACGTATGCTCATTTTAGGTTATAACGTCGGACAGTTGTAAGAGGATCGGTGGTATCAAAATCAGTCGCTATCGTAGCAATTGCGTTATCATACCAAGTTTTAATAAATATTTCCCTTGCGCTATCAAACATAAAATCGTATTCAACTTTTTTTTTAATATTATATTAGATTTTTATTAAATGAAAAGAAGCAAAAAAATGTTAAAAATATATTTAATGACAGTCTTGATAGTTCACATATTCTAGTAAATACTTAAAAAGCCATACGAAATAAAAAATTTTTTCTTAAGCAGTTACAACTTCGGCGAAAAATGGGACGAAGAAAAATGGGTAAAGCGAAGTTTATATTTATGAAAAAATTGATTTATTTGAAGTAATGTGAAATATACACATTTTGTTAACAACAGCAAAAAGGTACAGCAAAATATTTAGGTTTTTTTATATTACTTACTATCTCCTCTCTTCTCCATATTATGCACGATTTCCATTGTTTTGCGTCATAACTTGTAAAAAAAATATTTTAGTTTAGTTTAAATTTAGACTTTTTATTTTGCACTGAGTACGGTGGTTGCAAATATCAAATTCGACTGTCCATACATCAGCTGATATTTGTTTTTCACACAAACCAAATATGCAAATATTTGCTTTAATATGTTCTTATTCGAATTTTATTTACAGAAATATTAATACCGGCAGTGAAAAAATTTATTTTTGGTCCAGATTTCGGGTTAATTTTTAAATTTTTTGAAACGAAACAAAAGGTGCGGTCAGTTTAAAATGATGTAACCACTAAATTATAAAAAAAAATTTGTCTTTCGAAAAATCTTATTAAGAAATATAAAATCCTACTTAATATTAAAGCTAAGATGTGATATCTTTATTTACTATAATTCGTCATTCGTAAGGCTACGTCACATCAAATAAAAGATAAGAAATTTTAAAAAGTGCTTACGCTTTTTAATCAAATATTTGTCTAATCTGACAGCACCTTGAAAATGAAATAAAATAATTAATTCGTTAAAAAATACTTTTAATCTTTTTGCCGCAGCCACGGTTCGAAACCGAGCCACAAAAAATACTTACGTATTTAAAAAAATTAATAAAGATATCTTCTTAGTGATTTAAATGTGTGGTGAAAATATATTTTTATTGAAGCTTATATCTTTTTAAGCATTTTCGGTTTTTAGTCATATTTTTTATAAAGTTATAATTTTTTGGTAAAATTTAAACTTTCAAGTGAAACTGCAATTTTCGATTGCAAAGTGCAATACCGATAACTGGCTGGTTTAGAGTTTCTTTTCTTAATTTATAACTTTTAGTACAGCAAAACATAATTACAAAAATACAAAAAAAAACACAAACAAAAAAAAAGACAAAAAGGAGCTCGCCCTTTTTTCATATCTTCTCTTTTATTGGACAGGATTGACTGATTTTCAAAAATAAAATTCGCGAAACTATATCACAGAAATTGATTTACTGAGAAACTGAGGTCTACAGAAACGATATTTCAAAGCAAACACGAAGAGAAGGTCAGAGGGACATCGCTAATTCGACTTCCCCACGTACGAGGATCCCGGATATTTATATTTCATGGAATCGAAAAAAGGGTATTGAAGAAATTACAAATGAAATGACAAATATTAATATTCCCTTTCTATCTTTGGTGAAGAGTATAGTAGGGGGTAAAGACTGATGGGAGAAAGGCGTCCCCAAGCTGCTTAAAAATATATACATAAGTACAATAGAATTGCGTCAATTCGCAATCAGATGAATCAAAATAAGCGATAATTTTTGCGTGTTTGCATAGAGAATGAATCTTTAACGAATTTTACCTATGTTTTAAACCGCTATAAGCAGACGATTAAAATTTGCACATAATATGTGTTGTCATGTCTGCTATAAGGAAAAATAAAAAATTAAAAGCTAAATAAGGGGTACCTCGAAAGTAACGAAAAAATCTAGATATAAGAACTTTTTTTAAGTAACAATAACAACTAACAAAAAAAAAAAACATAAAACTAAAAAAGAAATAAAAATAGAAATACATAATACATAATACGGAACCCTTAGTGTGTGAGTCCAAATTGCAGTTATCTTATTTATTTTAATTAAACCACGTTTAGTAAAAATCTACTTTTATCGAAAATTCTTATAATTATCGGAATTTTTTGGCTTTATTTATAAAAACATACATTTATATATATTTAATTGCTCTAATATATAACATACATACGATGAAATAGAAATACCAAAAGTATTAAAATACTTGTGACAAGAGATAGTTGAATACTGATACTCTTTGAAGAATCTATTTGAGCCGCAATAGGAAGAAACAACTACAGCTTACTACATCCATTAAAGGATACATAAAGTATATTTCTTTTGTAGACAGAAAAAAATACACTTCTTTTTCCATTAGTGAATTCATAAACTCAAATAAACTTTATCTTCAAAAGGACTAATCACAATTAACAATTAGTAAAACACAATACACAAGTTACAAAATATTTGATTGGAAAAATCATATTCGTAGTGTGCACAAAATGAAACAAAAATTAAAAACAACATTTATAAAAGCAATTAAAACTTAAAGTTAACATTTAAAGTTAAATTCAAACAAAAGGCTGTCAAAATAAATATTATTTATGATGTGTTATATGTGGGAGGTATGTGAATATTGCTACAGTGACAAACATTTATTAAACTTATTTAACTACTTTAAACATTTGATCTAATAATTTCTTATTATAAAATACTAACATCTGAATACATACATATAAATATTTTGTGTGTATCTTTAATTAAAGCCAGAAATATTCACTGATTTTTTATAGCCTTCACCACGAAAAGTGGAAAAAGGGCACGCCTATATTTTCCGAGTTACGGAGCTCTGAAATTTAATTTTTTTTAAATGCTTTTATATGCATTACCAAATTTTTTTTTTATTTTTAATTCTCTATCACCCCAATATTTCCTTTTTAATTAAAGTTACTTCACTAAACTAGATTTACATAACGGTGAAGGGTATATACCATTCGACATAGCTAAATATAGCACTCTTTCTTGTTTATTAATAAAATGGATTAAGGGATGAAAACATGTTAAAAAAATTCGTTTCTGAACAAGTGTTTGATTAAAATAAGTAATTATTTATTTTATATTTATTGAAAGTAAAAACTGATAAAATGAATCTAGTTGTTTGCAACAAGTGAAAAAATAATAATAAAAATAAAACTTTAAATTAAAGGGTCTCACAATAACGTACGTGACCTTGTTTGTGATCACATAAGAACAAGTAAAAAATTTAAAATAAAACTAAAATATAAAGCGTGTTTGTGCTAGTTGTTTAATCGCTGTAAAAATAAGTTCGAAAAATAAATTTAAAACTTAAGCGGTTTTTTCAATCTATAAACAAAACCCTTATAGGCAAACGCTTGAAATATGCATAGAGCATACAATGATACGTCTGCTATTAGGAAAGAACGAAAATAAAATTAATCGAAAGGTGTGCGACAACGTGATTTTTAAATATATACAGGTATTTTCTGAATTCCACACTTTCGTATTTTTCAAGGCTTTGTTTTTGTAAAAAATAATTTTAAAGCAACAATGCTTTGAAATATTTAAAAATTTGCTTTGAAAATTTCGTGTGGAATTTGGAACATGCCTGATGGACTTACTTTTTGAATCGTAATAAGCTGAAACTATAAATTTACCAAGACTATGTACTGTTAGTTCGCCATTAAATGAATCATAAAAAATTACAATTGAAAGGTACCCCAATAGTGACGATATATATTTACATCACCTTATTTCAAATCTACCCAAAATAACATATATGGAACGGAACCCTGTGTATCGGAGCGTAACTCGTAATTGTAGGGTTCATTTCTAAATATTTAGATATCTCTTATTTTTTTACTCGGCCTTTTATAAATTTATTTCTTCTCTTTATTGTAAATTAAAAAATTAAGACGACGAAAATCATACCGCTAACGATTTTACATATTACCAGCTCAAACAAAGAAATAAAAACAAAAATCAAAAACGGTTCCCTTTTAATTTTTTTTTGGTTTTTTTTTTCTTTTGTTTGCAAGGAATTTATAACTGGAGAATTCTTTTCTGGAGGAAAACTTTTTCCGTGAGAAAGAAATTTCGTGAGAATATTTAGCATCATCAGAAAAAATAAAAATATGTTGAAATAAAAGAGAAGAAGAAGAGAAGAAAAATATTTGTTATTTACTATTGATGCTGCTAAAAGGAGTACAAAACTATAATAGACCAAAAAAAAACATCTTTAGATAATAATTTACTAAGAAAAATCAAAATTCTTTCAAGCTTCTCTGATTGTATCAGCATTTGACTTGTTGAGAAGGTAGAAATATTGAAACAGATATGTTCAATCAGAAAATTAACATCAATACTGGTTGCGAAAAAAAACCATAAATTTTTATTACCTTATCTACATGAGATTCGCCATTTTCCACGCTTCGATATTATCCTGTCGGAATTTAGTGATTTGTGCAGTTCAAGCTTCTTCCATCTTTTTACCAGTTATGGTCAACCTATTACCTGAAACGTACAAATAAGTCACTTGCCGTATTCACAAGCTCTGCTAAGGTGTAGGTAGTATTGCATACTACCTTTTGTTTACTTCTTTGTGAACAACCATTGTATCAATGTGCCATTGTACATTGTACTTCATACGTCAAAATCTGAATAAAAAGAAGAAAAGTGCTATTCATCGTTTGTTATTTTTAAGCCAAATGGGGGAGAAAACAGAAAAAAGTAAATTAATAAATTTTTTGTGTGAAAAATATAGTTTCAATATATTAATGGTTGACTCAAGTAAGTTATATTACTGAAGGAAAAATTTGGAAGCTTAAAAGAACTTAAGTTTAGAATGCTATCAGCACAAAATAAGAAAAGATGCAATGATTGGATAATGGCTTGCTGGATTCTTCATAACATTATTATTAAGTATAATTTAGAACAAGGTGGCAGAGAACAAACCTTAAGATATGTTTCCAATATACCCACTCCTACTATATACAACAGAAATGACTTATTCCACTTTCTAATAAATCAGTCAAATCAATAAATTAAATAAATAAAACTAAAAAAATATCTTTTGACCCGTGATTTTCATGCTGTGCATTTTTTGAGAAAAATAAATTGTTATATATCTTGTTAAGTAAACATTAACCTTTGGGACACCCTTATATTCCACCTGCAAAATTTGCAATTGATATAGCGAATTTGACACTACAGCTCCTTGTTAATTTCAAACGTCTGTCTACAGTTGTAGAGCATTTTGGCCATATTCATCAAATTACATCAACTATTGGGCACCCTTTTATTTCCAAATTAAAATTTTATACTTGTTATTATAACGGAGTTAGCAATACAGGTTCTTTGTAAATTTCAACCGTCTGTGTATAACTGTTCAAAAGTATGGCCAAACTAAACGAACTATTGACGCACCCTTTAATTTAATTTAATAATTTTGTTTATTAATACTTGTTATTAAAAGGGTCATAGCAATCAACATTCTGTCCAATTTTCAAGCGTTTGTCTATAACAGTTCAAATTATAGGTCAATTTACGTCTCCTAAGGGGACACCCTTTAATTTTTAGATATATTTCTGTATTATACTTTGCCATTGGGAGCTATAATGTTATGCAGTTTTTTTAAATTTTAAAGTGGTGCACTTTAAGGTTTATAACATACGTAGAAAACATGTATGGGGTACCCTGTAATTTTTAAGATACTTAACTGTTCTTAAAACCGGATCAATCTGCAAGCATCGCATCAATTCAGATATGGCTGAGTTTTACGGGCACAAACATAAAAAAGCAACATCCACGCGAATAGATAAAATTCTTCCTTTCTTCAAGTTGGTTAAGCCTGCACCGTCATCCTTCGTAAAATGACGACGCAAGATTTTATTTTTAAATTAAATCCTGTTTTTCCTTTTTGTTTTGATCTAATTTTTTGTATAGCAATAGTTGCTTGCAAGCTGATGTTGGATCATGACTTGCAGCGAACTGCCTACCTTATAAGTGCTTGTTTTTCGTCTTTTTGTTTTTTACCGTAGTCAAAATGACGAAAGATGACGTTGGTTTAACTTTTAGGTTTTCATTGTGTATTTTTTGGGATGAGAAATCTTATTGTTTTTCTAAGATGACTAACCAGCGCTCTCTAATAGATGAACAAATTGAACAGTTTATATCCTTGACTGATAACGACGCGTAAATTTCCTGAAAAATATGTTTTCGGGACTCATAACAGTTGCATGACAGGCTTGATTTGCCAACAATAATAACTAATGTCAGAAATGATATTCAAAATTAGATGGAAAACAATAACCCCACAGTTTCTGAAAATGAAACTTTACAAGATCCAATAGAACATCTATATAAATCTAGTTTAGTGAAGTAACTCTAATCAAGAAAGCAAATATTGGAGTGAATTAAAAAATAAATCAAATTTTGGTACTGCAATTCATTAATATGACATCGGGTCTTAATGGGTTAAGCTTTTTTTAAATTTTAGTATTTCCTTAAAGATCTCCTTAAAAGCTTTTAAATGATAATCATATTGATATTTTAAAAAATTTGATAATTTCAGAGCCATGTATCTCGGAAAATATGGGCGAGCACCAATTTTTTCACTTGATGTGTTTTTCATATTTTTTTAATAATCCATCACCCCATATCTTAATTTTTTTTTGATTGGAGTTACTTTATTGTTCCAAATAACATTAAAAAATTAGAGGTAGGCGTGATATTATGCCTGCTACCTCGAAGGACATGGACCGATCATGCTGATTTCCAATAGCACCTCCTTCGACACTATAACTGATCGATTGACATTTTTTTTTTTGGGACAGACAGACGAACATCTCCTAATCAACTTCGCTATGCATAACAAGAAGAAATCAGAATATATAGCGCACCTAGTTCAAAAGTGACTGAACTAAAAATTTAATTAAATTGTTCATCATCAAGTGTATAAATATTAAACAAATAAAGATAACTTTTTATATAATAGTCGGTATGGATTTTCTACTAAATAGTCCACAGTTTTTGTTTTTAATTAGGTCAAAAACAGTTTTTTTTTCGATTTCTGAAAAGTTAAAATTTTGAGTTGAGTCACTTTTGAACTAGGTGTGCGATATATACTTTATGGAGTCGGAAATGGATAATGTAGAAATTACACACGGAATGACAAACTTCGATATACCCTTTTTCCACTTTTTGTAGTGAAGGTTATGAAAAGGAAGATATGTGCAATTTGTTCTTCTTCGAAGCGAAGAATGACAATTGGTTTTTGTGCAAAGTGCCATAAAAGGCTGCGTGGCGAGTACAAAATTGAAGTTGGTGCCTCGTGCTTTATATGTTATAATTAAGCTTGAAGCCAATGTTCCATTTTTACTTTGATATTTATAATTTAAGAAACTAAAAGACTGAATTTAAAAGATTAACAATGTGTTATACTTTTTTAAGTTTTATTATTAATTGTTTATAAAACCATGCCAAGTGAAGGAAGGCTATGAAAGGTTAATTTTCCTTAAAAAATTAAAAAAATAATTAAATTATTTTTTTTATATTAATAAAAAAAATATCTACATATAAATAAAATAGTTATTTTGGTACCTACTTTTGCTCATGAAATGTTTTATAGTCACCAAAATTGCGTCGTTACTATACAAAAAATAAGGATGATGTTCTAGGGTTAAAAAATCTGAAGAATCCATATGGCTATATCGCTACTTTTTATATAGCTCATCAGTAGATTCTACCCAAGTATTGTAAAGGAAACTCATTTAATCAAACTGGCTTTTGATATAAGACTGAGGTTTTCTTAACTAAATTTGGGTAGAATCTGAAAAACCTTTATTCTGTATGTGTATTTTATTGTCACCTACACCATTTCTAAAATGGCTTTAAAATTTTTTTCTTTTTTTTTGTATGTTATTAGATCAATGAATATTTTAAATTATTCTTAAGTTACTTTTCTAAAAATATGAAATGAAATTGTTAAGCTGTATCACTTTCAACATGTTTTTAATGTAAAATTATAACACAACTGATAGAACAAAGCAAATGATTAATGCATTCAACAATTATTTGTAAAGCAAATTCTTTTAAATAAATAAACAAAAAATTAAATAATAATAAATAACGTTGGCAGTATTTATTTACATTTCAATAGATTGTTGTATTTCTAAATACCTCAATAATGAAATAAATAAATACACAGACATATCATTTATACCCTGCAATTATGTAAATAAATTCAAACATTAAACAACCATTATTTCAAGTAACTTTAAATTTTTGAAAACAACTGCGAATATGCAAACAAATAAACACAATCGAGTCACCAGTTCTCTTACCATTATTTAAATAACATAAAGAACATAGAAATTACAACCACACAAACCCTCAACCTTATAACCAGCAGAGGCATGGGTAATGATCTGATTAATAAAATTTAAGATTTCATTCATGCAAAAAACATACCCTATGTTTATTTTTAAGAGTTCATTTGTTTACACAGTTATTTACTCATAACAATCTTTTATTCAAATGTTTTGAATTCCTAATAATAATAATAACATACATTTACAATATGCTTTTGACAAACTAATAATACTGTTGCACAGAGAAGTTCCGTTTTTAAGAAAAATATGAAGAGTGTGGATAATTAAAATCTGCTTTCAGCTACAAAGTTTTCAAATCTGTATAACAAATTTAAAGCGGTCCCCTTAACGGCTCATAATACACATTAAAAACATGTTTGTTGTATGAGGACACCCTTTAGCTTTTAAGCTTATGAACTGATTTAAAAGCGGGACCAATCTGTAATCAATACCTTTCAAATAAAAAAATCACAATTTGTTAAGAACTAACTGAATTCTGTGGGCACAAACATAAAAAACCACATTCAGTCGAATTGACAATCACCTTCTTTTTTTTTAAGTCGGATAAAAAAGATAATTCATTTTGAAATCGGAAACTTTTACTTATAAACGTCTTACTATTCAGGTCAAGCAATAGGTCTTTATTTTTATTTATACTTGTTTCCCAATAGTTCTCTAATCCTTTGTGTAGCATCATTAGGAAAATCAAATATTTATTTAAACAAAAAATAGAAACAACAACAAAAATGTAATAAAAATTTTTTTTAAACTAACATATTTTAAAAAAGAAAAAATTATTTCAAACATTCAGTAACTATTTTTATTTTTCTTTAATTTTTCTAGATAAGTGATCCCATGGGAATGAATCAAGCACGATTATAGTAAATTAAAATCAAAAAAATTCCAAATAGTAAATTTTCTTATTGATATATTTGCATGTGCACATTGCTTATTAATAAAAATTGTTTTCAGTTTTTATTTTTTAATTGAATCTTTCAAATACATGTAAATGGTTCCCAACATATAAACTAATAATACTGTTGCACAGAGAAGTACCGTCTTAAAGAGAAATAAGAAAAGTATGGAGAATTAAAATCTGCTTTCAAGAACTAAGTTTTTAAATTTGTATAACAAATTTAAGATAATATTTTTTTAATTACAAAGATTTCTTATAAGATTTACAATTTGTTTATTTCTTTGTAAATTTCAACAGTCTTTCTAAAACTGTTGAAACGTATGTTTATATAAAATAATTCAAATAAACTATTGGAGTACGCTTTAATTTATAGTATTGACTATTTATACTTATTATTGAAATTATCATAGCAATCGATATTTTGTCAAATTTTCAAGCACTTGTCTATAACGGTTCAAAAGATAGGCCCATGACAGCTCACAATACAAATAAGAACATGTTTGTTGTATGGGGACACCCTTTAGCTTTAAAACTTGTGAACAGATTTAAAAATTCTGTGGGCACAAACATAGAAAACCAAATTCAATCGAATTGATAATCTACATCTTTTTTTTAGGTCGGTTAAAAAAGATAATTTATTTTGAAATCGAAAACTTATACTTACAAACTTACTTACTATTCAGTCGAAATTTGATTAAAAAACTGTATATATTATCAAAATTTTAATATTAATCAGAAATCTTTATTAAAATACCACTGAAGTTACAGTATAGTTAAGTATATGATTAAAAAACCAAATTTGTAAAAATTTTTTACACCACAAAAGAATGAGGAAAAATCCCGATTAAAAAAATTATAATTTAAGCAAAAATTTTTGTGTTAAGCAAATCTTTAACAAAAAAAGAAATATTCGGATCAAAGATTAATACAACTATTTAATAATGTGACAATTTAACCAAACGGAAACTATGTTTAATAAAAGTTGAAACACCAAACAAATATTTTTTGCAATAAAAGTTAATGAAGACATCATAATCTTATTATCAAATCCATATTTCGTCCTAGTAATCAGTAGACATGTGCCCGGTCGTTCGTTTCACTGACCGGTCTTTTTCGGTCAATTTGAACGAAAGGAGCCGGGTAAGTATATGGCTCATTTCGTTTAATTAAGTCATCCGTTCAATTTAACTCGTACACTCTTGAACGAAAAGATCTGATTAAAATGACCGGATCATTCCGTTCGTTCGTTCGCGAATAAATAAATAAAAACCGCAACAAAAAAAAGAAGAGTCTATAATATAAAAATGCAGATTTCTCAAGACAATCGACATATTACCAAATATCAAACTTTCAGTTACAGATTGAAACATCAAGATAATATAAAAGAATTAATATTTTTATTAAAAAATAAGATTTAGAAAATATTTTTATTTAAATGACATATGTTTAAAACTACAAGAAGTCTCCACACCTGAAAAAATATTAATATTTTATTTATATTGATATTAATACTAATGGACTTGTGTCCTAAGAAACAACACAAAACGTTTTAAGCTGCAAAAATAATCTTCCAAATGAATATATACGATTGTTTGAATTAACTGTGGTGGAAATATTAAATAACAGTTGGCAACCATGAGATTGTTTTTTCCATACTTTTTATCTAAACGTAAGAATTGTTAAAGTTAGTAAAGAAACAAGTACACAAGCGCAGTCTACATTAAACCATCAGACCAGTAAGTAGTTTTCATATGTTTGCTTGTGACTCCCATTCAATACGTTGGGGTACTGTTGAACATTTTTTCTAAATTGTTAAAACAAGAATTAATTTTGATTATGTTTAAAAGAGTAAATATAGAAATTGTATTATTTTTTCTCTTTTTGCACCAAATCAAATCAAATTAATAAAAATAAAAGTATTAAAAATACAAGTTACGAGTAAAAAATTTGCCTAAAATAGTAATTAAAAAACTGCTCAAGAAAAGTTTAAGTCATTGGCTAAAACAAAGCCAAAGTTTTTTCCTCTAGGAACGTAACAGCTGAAATAATAATTTAACAAAATGTAAACTTGAATAATTCAGTAACTTAAAGCATTTACGTACACACCATTAATCACCAAACACGTTCAAATTTCTTTGAAAAAGTATAAAATATGTATAAAAAAAATATCTTGCCTGAAAACTAACACATTTAGAATCGACATAAACGCAAATTAAGTTTAATTAATCATTAAATTTTAAAATATTAAAAACTTAAAAATTTTTTTTTGTAGTTTTGATAATTATTTACAAATTATAACACACACACACACACACAGCTACACCAACACACGGATGAACATAGGATCTGTGGTTGGATATAAACAGAAGCTTCAAAAAGAATTTTAAATAAATCATGCCTTCAATATGTTTTTTTGTTTAACAACAACATGAGTTTAGCAAAAAGAATAAAAAATATTATGGTAAATTTCTCAAAACAAACAACGCCAATAATCGCTCAAATTAAGCGGTTGAAATTTATGAAATACAACATAATCGTCAAAACCAACTTGTTTTCTATATTTTACTATTTTAGCAGTAGAAAAAAAAGCGCTTAAAGTCAATGATTTTGTGGGGCAAATAATTCAATTTAAGAAATTGTGTCAAAGGAATGATTACCAGTATTAAGCTTATTAGACCCTTTTTGATTAAACTCTAACTAAAAGCTTAGTGTACGATCTTCAACATTTTAACTATATCTTTAATAAAATATTCAGTTTTTATCTAAGTATTTTTAAAAAAGAACCACAATATTTTATTTTTATTCTTTCAGAATCGGCTTATTTTTAAATAGAATAGTATATATCACAAACTGAAGATATGGAACTATGGCAAGTTTTAAAATAATGTTTAAACAAAATTATAATTTTTTTATTATTTCTTTTAGTTAACGAAACTTGTGTAAGCGTTTTGTCTCAACAACTGCATTATTCCACATAAATTAAACTTGCAACCTTTTAGCAGCCCTAAATAGTTTAAGACGGATCTTCAAAAATACCCCTTAAATTAAAAACAGCAACTTACTTGCTGGATGTTCTTACCGAAGAAGTAGGCCATGATTAACACCATCAATAATAACAGTTAGGCCTGTCCTATAGAAATGCCGAACAGAAGCATTAAAAGCATTGAAAAGCATTACAATATAGCTAAATGAAATATAAAAAATACAACAGATGCTGCAAAAGTCGCAATTGTAAAAAAAATTAAAAAGCAATATGAAACCTGATATAAAAATAATCAAAAGGATCAATACCAATAAAAGCCTCAGTATAAGCAAGAAGGTCAAGAAAAAGTTTTATCTACCAAATATACTTCAGCACGTATGTCAAGAGTCCATAATGACCATAGGTCAAGTTGACTATAGGACTCTTTATTCCAAACTGAGATAATACATATATATTGGAATTTAAGTTGAGTATTTTTTACTAACGTCTAAAAAAATCGCGACCATGATGTAATTATCAACAATAATACCTATAGCTGTATTAAAATTTAATGCATTAATTTGAAGATTACGGCCTTGTTTTTTAAGCTCGAGCCTCACTATGCGTCTTGGTTAGGAATAATACAATACAAGGGCCTATTTTAACGCTGCAAGACTCTTCTTGCGGTGTTTGCAAGAGGTCGATAAATTGTCACTCGCTGCACTACGACAGTCGCTGTTATTACACCTGACCTGATGTTGACTGCCGATCATCGACCGACATTAAAACCGTCATTGTAATATTTAGATTTAAGAAGAATAAATCTTGGTTTTAGTTTGGTAACGCTTAAGAAACGAGAGCATTATATTTTCACCCCAAATCGGTAAACCCTAAAAATATTCGACACCTGTAATATTTGTGTGCAGCGTAATGATGTGCACACTTACAGTCCCTTTGCAGACGAGGAGGACAAGTCCAATTTCTAAGCATACAAAGTTTGTTTACACTAGACAATTTAAAATGCTCTCACTTGGAGTCGACTGCACATCTAAATCTCAACGTGCTAACTCTAAGGATGATTAAAATGCCTAAAAATGTAGCAGAATGGGTTGTACTGTTCATTCTTTAGTAAACCGTTCTTCAATTCAGAAATAATATAATCCCTTCAAGCAATCAGAAATAAATTTACTATTCTCCGTAAGTTTAACTATTATGTTTCTTGAGCTCACATATTACCTCCAATCGTATTTTAATATACTACGAGGGCTGCTCTATATATTTCTGGCCTAATAGTGAAAATGCGAATATTTATAATCAAAAATGGTTTTATTGTTTTTCAAAGTATTCTCCAGCATGATTTATACACTTTTGCATGCGCTCAAACCAGTTGTCGAAGCACTTTTTCCACTCCGATTAAGACACCTCTAAAACATGGTTTTTAAACACTTCAACAGCTTCTTCTGGCGACGAAAATCGGTGACCACGCATTTTTTTCTTGATTTGCGGAAACAAGAAGAAGTCATTAGGTGCCAAGTCAGGGCTGTACGGCGGATGACCCATTAATTCGACATTTTGGCCGGTCAAAAACGCTCTGGTTTGAGCCGATGTGTGAGAGCTCGCATTGTCATGGTGAACAATGATTCGTCTTCTCTTGTTGGTTTTCCGAATTTCTCCGATGACTTCAGGCAAACAAATTGTAGTGTACCACTCAGAAGTGGCCGTCCTACGTTGCTCAAGCGGAACAGTCGCCACATGACCAGTTTTGCCGAAGAAATAGGCTTCGAAGTGCTTCTTCCACGAACAACTTTCGTTGGATTTTGCTCGTCTTTGAAGACCCACACGGTCGATTGTTGTTTCGTTTCGGGCTCATACGCATAGATCCATGATTCGTCACCTGAGACGACCTTATAAACGTCTTTTGAAGCACCGCAATCGTATTTTTGCAACATTTCTTTGCACCAATCGACACGAGCCTTTTTTTGAGCGACTTTCAAATTGTGCGGGATCCAACGAGAACAAACCTTTTTTACGGCCAGGTGTTCATGCAGTATCGAATGTATGCTGGTGGAAGAAATGTCCAAGGACGTCTCTATCTCTCGGTATGTCGCATGTCGATCTTGCATTATGAGTTCACGCACGGCATCAATGTTCTCTGGCACAACAGCCGTTTTTGGACGACCTTCACGGAATTCGTCTTTGAGCGAGCTTCGGCCACGATTAAATTCATTATACCAATTTTTCACAGTGATATAGGATGGTGCTTCATCGCCATACAAAGAATTAATTTCATCAATTCACTCTTGTCGTGATAATCCACGTCGAAAGTTGTAAAAAATGATGGCACGAAAATGTCCACGAGTTAATTCCATTTTTTTCTATATTAATTTTTTCAAGTCACTGTAAACAGCACAAATAATGGTCGTACGTCAAA
Organism: Gymnosoma rotundatum; assembly: GCA_916610165.2. Lineage (NCBI taxonomy): Eukaryota > Metazoa > Arthropoda > Insecta > Diptera > Tachinidae > Gymnosoma > Gymnosoma rotundatum. Next base: position 117,369,118 of record OU744337.1, on the reverse strand, counting down.
ACGTTTTGAGTACGAGTATGCTTAAAAATGACAAGGTTTCCAATGCAAATGTCAGATTGCACTTGGCAGCACTCAGTGTTGCCAGGCCAGAAATATATATAGCAGCCCTCGTACATTATCTTTTCCCACTTAGTCGGAATATAGAAAAAAATGCACAGCTTTCAACAACACTTTTCTAAAGCAACAGTTGAGCCAATAGTAAAGTCACACAATGGACAATTTTATGTAAAATTGCAGACAATGTATTGCATATACTTAAAAGCAGAATCGTAAAGGACATTCACGCTAAAGACATACGCTGACAAAAATTTTAAATCAATTTTTTTTGCGAATCAACCAATTGATACAATACCGATTTTTAAGGTCCATATTACGACCAGAAACTTATTGGAAATATCGCGACTAAGCTACACTTGCGATTTATTTGAATATCTGAGAATAAGTTGTGCAAACTCTACAAAAATTATTGTTCCGTTTTATTACAGCTTGCGAGCCATTTTTTCTTTAAAAAGCCGCTTTTATTTATTGCTATTTTTAAAATCAGTTTCACTTAAATGATCTTGTGAACTAGCTCCTCATTATTCTTAGGTTTTAAGAAACCATTGGTACATTGCCCGGAAATTATATCGCTAAAAACGCTAGAAGTTTAAGGCTATTGATTATTGATTTAAATCGGCAAATATGCTGATTAATATGCAATTCAAACTTGACAACACTTTAGTTACAACAAAATCTCTTCGAACTGAAACAAATAAGTGTTATATTCGGCCATGCCTAAGGTTATGTACCATTAAAAAATGAAGTTGAATCTGATTTTTTACATAAAAATGTCATGGGCTTTTAATGGGTTAAGAACTTTTAACAATTTTAGTATTTCCTTAAAGATCCCTTCAAAAGCTTTTAAATGAAGATATTTAAAAAGAAAATTTGAAAAGTCAGAGGCCGGTAATTCGGAAAATATGTGCGAGCGCCAATTTTTCCACTTGATGTTTTTTTTTTCTTATTTTTTAATTCTCTTTTGCCTTTTTTCCTTTAAAAAACTTTCAAAATGCAAAACATCATCCACGCCATGATTTTTGTTTTTGAGACGAATGTTTTATTTTCTCTATTTAACATTAAAAATGTTGTTCATTTAATTGATGATTTTGATTTATTTTTGACATGTGACAGAAAAATTTTATTTTGTTTTCGAAGAACAATTAAGTTTAATTGAAAATAACACGAAAAATTTTGCTAAGTTGTAATCTAGAAAATGCTGGATTACACTTCCGCTATTGACAAGTTGTTTCTGTTTTCTTTAAAGATTGACAATAAATGATAAATAATTTTCCTTTTTTGTTTTTGAAATACATATACATACATATAAACATTTATATTCATGAGTTTTTTTTTATTAATTTGTGCTGGCATATTTAAACTTTTTATTTATAACTTAGTTTGTTTTTAGGTTGAAATTCAACAAAAAATTTTATTGACTATAATATATTATTAAAAAGCTGCAAAATCTTCATATTAAATAGTTAATTAATTCAAAAATTTATTTAACTGAAAAAGAAGTATAAAATTTTCTAAATAAAAAATAATGCATGAAATTAAGAATTTAATAAAACATTAATCTTAAAACAAATAAAACTTTTACAAAATTTCTGTGGCGGTACGAAAAAATTTTATAATTTTAACGAGTAAAAACTCTTTAAATCGAGTAATTCTCAGAATAATAAATAGTTATTTTATTGTTCCTATAATTATAAATTACTCGTTTTATAACGATTTGAGTTTACAAAAATATACATAAAGATCCGGAGATTTCAATGTTAAAATTAATATTGTTTAAAATAAATAATTAAATTTTCAATAAACCAAAAATTATGTCCAAATAATAAAGCAAAGACAAAAATTAAAGTTTAGGCAAAAACAACAACGGCTGACTTTTTTCGGCCGTTTTATACAGTTTTTTTCAGCTTCTTCAACTGTATAAAAGCCGAAAAAAAGTCAGCCGTATACAGTGGAGAAAGAAAAATAGAATTACTGTTGGTTATTGTTGTTTTTGCTTAAACTTTGATTTTTGTCTTTGCTTTATTGTTTGGACAAAAATTTTTGGTTTATTTAAAATGTTTGTCAGTAATTAAAAAAATAATGAATTTTCTTAAGTAAACTATTTTGTTACTAAGCCAATATTTCCAAAACCCAAATATTATTTATACTTAAAATTACATAAGTTTTTCTTGTAGATAATCATGAGTTATTCGCTTTTATTTCTGTTTGTATTAATACTGAAAGGCAAATACTGTTCAATACTGCATTTTTAACAAAATTTTATATAATTCATACTTTAGAAAGTGTGCGCCCAGATAATCACATATTTTACTTAAAACAGCAATGTGCAAATTAATAAATTAAATAATCATTCCACCCACACATGTATAAAAAAATATAATAAAGTGTGCAATAAGTGATTATAAACAACAATAAAATATATTTTATACATAAGTAATTCGTTTCATTATTATGAATAAATTATTATTGACTAATGTTTAATTTAAAATGAAAGAAGGAAATTATTTATGGTAAAAAAGGCATTTTTCAATTGTATTAAATAACAATACACATCTGCTAATTCCAAATGAGTTGGCTGATATGTATTGGAAACAAAGCCCTCTCACTACTATCAATCAATGTCCAGTTAAACTTTCCTTTTTAATAAAATTATTTTAAGGTGCGTGTTTTAATTTTTGGATCATCTCTATAGAAAAAGCGAATTCCTCTTGGCCATTATTGAACTATATTTAATATTTTTATTGTTTATTAATTATTGATGAGTAAAATATATAATCATTGCTAATTAAAATTATATCAAATATCACTTGTATTTGAATTACTCTATTTCAAAGCTTTTTATTTGTTATTAAATATTTACATATCGTAATGTTTCTAAAAAATCATAGTTATAATATTCTAAAGCTATAATGTTGTTAAAATTTAATGACTAGTAAAACTACATACATACTTATGTATGTATATTGATTGATTAAAAGTTCGTGTTTATATACATACATAAAAACACATTTGCATACACATTTACAAACATATAGCATGCAACCATACGTAAAACTTTAACCAAAAATTTATTTGCTGGAATTTTGCAAAGCGATGGTACGAAAATAATTATGGTTAAATTGTAAAAATTGATTTACTATTTTATGTTATTTTATTTTTGTTGCGTTTTCATATAATTGTACAACTGCGGTAAGTGTTAAACATTTTAACCGCACTGACATCATCTATCTTGGTGTGCACAAGCAAAAAAAAAATCATCATCAGTGCCAAATTACTTTTATTGTGTTGTTAAAATGCCAATACACGTCGTTATTCATAATTTAATCAGCTTCAGGCAACAACAATAAAATTATTTGAATTTTAGATTTTGATAATAAATTTTACAGTCTAACCTCCTTTAGCTGTACAGGGATTATTGTCCCTATAATATTGCATCATTAATAGTAAAAAATAAAATTGATTTTATTCACAATTTTTAAATGTGCTTATAAAATAATGAAACCATTGTGTTATTAAAATTTTCTTTTAATTTTTATTGGTGTAAAATTTTAAAACTGAAGAAGTAATTATCAAGGGGCGAAATAAAAACTATAAAAGTGGACTGGAACACATACCATTTTCATTTTTATCCACACTACACACAAATAACCGATAAAAACACAAAATTATAAATTGAGTGCATACAACGATTGTGTTTCGAGAATTTCGCTCAACATGCGTTTATTGGAAAACTTTTCCTTTCAATAACAAATCATTATCTATTTTTATTAGCCCTGTTGTTGTCCTTCAAATTTAACTTCCACAACAATGTCAAGCATTCTCTTCCTGTAAAGTTTTTCATAAAATACTGTCTCAGAAAAATTTTTTGGTATGAAACAAATTGAAAATATACTTCACAAGCTATTTGAAAAAAATCCAATTCGGCGGGCTAAAAAGCAAAAAAACAGGCACATTTATATATTAATCATTTACTTCAAGAACGACATAACTTAAAATTTCAAATTTTAAAGCTTTACAGAAATTTATATTGCGTTTATAGTGTGTCATCTTTATGTCCTGTATACTTTCCACGTTTTAAGATAATAAGTCGTTATTTCATTTCATGTTTGGAAACTTTGTTTTTCAATAAGAACGACGTCTTTTGTGTTGTGAAGTAAACTTTATAACGTAAAGATCATATCGCTATCTAAAACATTGTCACATTTCGTTTTGTGACTGTACATATGAAAAAAAGATATTTTTAAAATGTATTGACTTTTTTAACGTATTATTTTCAATTATAGCTGCGTTGCTGAAAAATATTTAGTGAAACAGCGTTTTTCACAAATAACGACAAATTTTAGTTTACGACACAGTATCGAATATATATATATATATTTAAAGCGGTAATGTCATAATTAAAACATCCGACATAGGTTGTCCAAGACCTCCCCTCTAATATATAAGTGATGAAAGTTTTCTTAAATGGCTTTTTTAATTAGGAATAATTTTACTAATTACAGTGGAAATTTAAGCAGCCTGATATTTTTATCGACGGTGAGAACGAGTCAAAAACTTAAACTGCGATTATCTCGAAATGAACTTTTTTAAGTTATGACGTTATTGAAATAATGCCGAATCTTATGTACCCTTCACCATCTATGTAAATCTAGTATAGTGAAGTAACTCCAATCAAAAGAGCAAATATTGGGGTGACAGATAATTAAAAAATAAAAAAATTTGGTATATTTTACATAAAAATGGATCCAACGCCATTCCTATTGATATTTTAAAAAATTTGAAAATTTCAGAGCACCGTAATTCGAAATATATGGGCAAGTGCCAATTTTTTCACTGGATAGTTTTAATTAGAGATACTTTACTGTTCCAAATGTTATAAAAAATAAGAGGTAGGCGTGGTGTTTTGTCTGCTGCCTTGAAGGACATGGACCGATCATGCTGTTTTCCAATAGCACCTCTTTCGACACTATATGTGATCGAATGACATATTTATTTTTTTTTTCTTGAAATCAAGTTTGCCTCGGCCAACTTGTACGAAATCAGTCGACGCATTCGTGATTATTTGTTTGTGCGTACGTCAACTACGGATAAGTGACTAACCCAAATTTGATGAAATTTGAAACACGGTCAGATATTTTCCTTAAGGTAAAATGGGGTAGTAATATTTACAAATACACAACCAGGAGGTGACTAAAAGGGGATTTAAACAAAGTCTCGGCTGATCCAAATTAATAAAATTCGAAACATAGATAGGTCGTTATCGATCGGTCTATAAGTTCCTAAAACATTTGATCGATTTCCCAATTTCGATAGATATAAAATTTTGACAAAAAGTGATATATAAAAAGCATCTCATCTGGAAACTTAAAGAAAGCTTAAAGGGCTATAATGTGCATATGCTAGCTTAAGTTTTGTCAAAAACTTAGCGAGAAGCCTATCAAACACTTAAAGAATTTTGAGTGACTGCAATCTACTTACATGAACTAATTTAATAATTTATTATATATTTATGTTTAGTTCGTACTTTTACAAAAAAAAAAAAAAAAAAAAAAAAAAAACTATATCTTTAAATGGCGAATTTATACATTTTCACCATTGCACTAAATGCAAAACTTCATATAAAAAAATTAGACTCAGATTTTTTATGCATGGAGTTTGACATTTCTACATACACATTTACATTTTTTTCATTAGTTTTAAGAAAAATGCGACAAGAAAAATAAATATTTTTTAGTTTTAATATTTTTGGACAACAATAATAAAAATGCAACGACGTTCATCAATTAATTCCCAAACAATACAAAACTACATTTTAACGTGAATTGTGTTTTTTAAAAATGGAAAAATTTTTGTTTTTTTAATTTGCTTATTAAATTTCAAACAAAAGAATTTAGGGAATGTACGACACAAGGCACAATCAGCTGCTTCCAACGAAAAGTTTTCTTTAGTATATTGTTGTTTGCCACACATGACTTACATGTATTTTCGCTTTTGGTTAGGTTGGCTATAACTACCTTATGTGCATTTGAGTTGGGTGCTTAGTTGAGTAGACTTTGTCAAAATCTAGTAGGAAAGCAGATTTTTTTTTATAAAAATTTCAGTAGAAATCGACTAGACTTTGCTTTTAAATGATACCTGTATTGATATCTAAAAAAAAATATGGTGCACAATAGTACTTTTTTATGAAAAGTTCAGAGGACGATAACTTATTCACTTCATGTTTTATAAAGTGTTGTGTTTTGCCCGCTGTCTCGAAGGACATGGACCGATCTTGTTGTTTTTAATAACAAAATTTTTAAAACTGTGTATGATTGTTCGGCGTATTTAAATTTTGTCTAACTCATCTAGTGCCTTGACAAAGTTGATTTCAATCCGAATAGGGACGGGCAGACGGACATCGCTTAATCAACTTTGCTACACATAAGAACTTAGAAACTTCTTCTCTGACCCTTATGGATGAAACCAAACTGATATAATGAGAATTGTATTTAATCAAGAAAGCTAAAACAACGGTACAAAAACCAAATTTGATAGAACATGATATGACATGAAAAAATTAGAGGTAGGCGTGGTATTTTGCCTGCTGCCTCGAAGGACTTGGACCGATCATGCTAATTTCCAAAGCACTTCTTTCGACACTATATCTGATCGATTGACATATTTATTTCTTTTTTTTTTGTGACAGGCGAAAATCGCTCAATCAACTTCGCTATAAATAAGAAGTCAGAATATATATAGTTTATAGGATCGGAAATGGACATTATAGAAATTACACACAGAATGACAAACCTAGATACTCTCTTTTTCCACCTGTAGTGAAGGGTATAAAAGCTAAATCAAATACGTAATGTTGCCAACCAATATATTGTAGAGGTGCAAGTTTAATTGTTTTTATTTTATCTAATTTATGTTTACGCTTTTGCTGTCACACGATATGATTTGAATTGATGGCCATCAATTATATGTATCTGTTGGGTTATAATTATGTAGATATTTACATATATACCCGACCCCACCCTGTGTCAGCAATTATTGGCAGTGTTTTTAGAGTTAAATTTTGTTACAAAATAAACACCTGCATCTAGAGGCGATATATTCGTATTCAGTGCAAATGTTTTCTTTATTTACTCTAGTAAATTTTACCTCAAAAGCGACTCAAAATTTGATACCCTTATTCGTTAAAAAATATTTTTAATTGGTATGCTTTCCTTTAAGCATCCAAAACATAAAAAGTCTTAAAACTAAATCAAAGACATGGTTTTGGCAACCAATGCAATGTTGAGGTGTAAACTTAATTGTTTTTAATCCAGATGATTTTTTATGCTTGATACCATCACGCACTCTCATTTTAATTGATTGCCATAAATCAAATATGTGTATTTGACAGGTTGGAATGTGGCCGTCGCCGCCAATTTTTAAACAAATTTTGGCAGTAATTAAACGTCTCTTTGTTATCCAAATAAAAACTTAACTTAAAGGCGTTATTAGCAGTTTACTTGTACATATTAAGAAGTTTTGGTCAACTCTAATTGCTAGTAGATTCCTAACCAATATTAATAGAGATTAGAACATTTAATCTGAACGTAAGTCTTCTAAATGTATTTCTTCCTGATATATTCGGAATGATTGTTTGTTCTTTTTCATGACATGTTTTAAAACTAAATCGAAAATATCTTTTTGGCAGAGAATATACCTTTGAGGTGTAAGTTAAATTGCATACAATTTAAATGTTTTAATTGATTGGCGTAAATCAAAAAAATCAGGTTGGAATATTTGTTGTAATTTAAACACCAGACATCGCAAATTCTTTGTTAATAACGAGCTAAGCAGTTATTATTTGAGAGGCTGGGAATTACATTCAGTACAAATGGTTTTGCCATCCATATCAAATATTGGCGTGGATGAGGATCTTATGTCAGAACCTACATTTGATATCTTTACTTATTTTTTTATTAGTAACTCACGGTATTTAATAAAAATTTTATAGATTTTGTTTTTTAAAATGTCTCCAAAATTTTGTATAAACAGCTAATAAAAATAATCCTCGTTGATAACAGATAACTGGCGTGAATTAGGTCAGTTTTTGTATGTACGTATATAGTTATGCATGACATTTATAACTGAATCATAATCAACAGTCAAATTATAAAATGAGATGTTAGAAACCACGCACAAAACAAATATTTATTCATTTATTTATAGGGTTATAAGAAAGTGCCACTGCCATGTTAAAGAAAAAATACCGATATGATTTAACTGATACAGAAATAACTTGAGCCCCAGAAGCAGTCACTGCTTGTCCAGACCTATTTTCGAAAGATTATGTTACACTCAACCAAATATATGTTCCAAACAGTATCACATTTTGATGCAGCTATTTTGCACAATCGCCTGTTAGTTCTTTAAGCGCTTAATAATTATTATAATTATAATCTACATCTTAGCACAAATTTCTTTTTGAAATTCTATGTTTTCGTCCACATCATATTACACCAACTCTTTGGGTTTTGTAAATTCTTAAACTATTTTTTCTAAAACTTCACTACGAGGGCTGCTATATATATTTCTGGCCTGGCAATACTGAGTGCTGCCAAGTGCAATCTGACATTTCCTTTGGAAAGTTTGTCATTTTTAAGCACAATCGTATTCAAAACGTTTTAACGTACGACCATTATTTGTGTTGTTTACAGTGACTTGAAAAAATTAATATAGAAAAAAATGGAATTAACTCGTGAACATTTTCGTGCCATCATTTTTCACAACTTTCGACGCGGATTATCACGACAAGAGTGCATTGATGAACTTAAATCTTTGTATGGCGATGGCGCACCATCCTATAGCACTGTGAAAAATTGGTATAATGAATTTAATCGTGGCCGAAGCTCGCTCAAAGACGAATTCCGTGAAGGTCGTACAAAAACGGCTGTTGTGCCAGAGAACATTGATGCCGTGCGTGAACTCATAATGCACGATCGACACGCAACATACCTGGAGATAGAGACATCCTTGGACATTTCTTCCACCAGCATACATTCGATACTGCCTGGCCGTAAAAAAGGTTTGTTCTCGTTGGATCCCGCACAATTTGAAAGTCGCTCAAAAAAAGGCTCGTGTCGATTGGTGCAAAGAAATGTTGCAAAAATACGATTGCGCTGCTTCAAAAGACGTTTATAAGATCGTGACAGGTGACGAATCATGGATCTATGCATATGAGCCCGAAACGAAACAACAATCGACCGTGTGGGTCTTCAAAGACGAGCAAAATCCAACGAAAAATTTTCGTGGAAGAAGCACTTAGAAGGAAATGTTCGCCTGTTTCTTCGGCAAAACTGGTCATGTGACGACTGATCCGCTTGAGCAACGTAGGACGGTCACTTCTGAGTGGTGCACTACAATTTATTTGCCTGAAGTCATCGGAGAAATTCGAAAAACTAACAAGAGAAAACGAATCATTGTTCACCATGACAATGCGAGCTCTCACACATCGGCTCAAACCAGAGCGTTTTTGACCTGCCAAAACGTCGAATTAATGGGTCATCCGCCGTACAGTCCTGACTTGGCACCTAATGACTTTTTTTCGTTTCCGCACATCAAGAAAAAAATGCGTGGTCAACGATTTTCATCGCCAGAAGAAGCTGTTGATGTGTTCAAAAACCATGTTTTAGATGTGTCTCAATCGGAGTGGAAAAAGTGCTTCGACAACTGGTTTGAGCGCATGCAAAAATGTATAAATCATGCTGGAGAATACTTTGATAAACAATAAAAGCATTTTTGATTATAAATATTCGCATTTTCACTATTAGGCCAGAAATATATAGAGCGGCCCTCGTATCTACATACTTTCTGTATACATGTTATAATTTCTTAAAAATATAGAAACAATTTAAACGATTAAAACAACCGAACTACGGGTAAAATGTAACACAATCATTAATATGAAAATTTATTGTCCGAAATCTTCCCTATTTTCATCAACGTTAATTCTACTTGATTTCTTCAAGTATCAATATTTGGTAATATCTTCATGATATAAGCTGGTATTTTTGAAAATGGTATAAGTAGATTTCTTCATATATTGAGATATTGAAGGGGCTTGCTTTGAATGAGTTTAAGAATATTGGTCAACTTTAAAAAATTCGAATGATGTTTTTTATGCTATACACGTTTTACGTTTTATTGTGAAATAATAATTACTAAAGTTATTTAAAAAATAAACAATAAAGTAAAAAGTGATATAACAAATAGAGTTATATCACTTCCAAATATAACATATTAGAAGAAGTAAAAACAGGACCAAATTTAAGTCCATATTTCCGTAAAAAACAACAGTTAAAATAGAATGATTTAAATCGAACATATTCTTTCATACTCGTACCAATTTTACAAAATTTATTTTGTGAGTTCTTTCCTTTTGAACCTCGTACAACATATTTTAAACCAGCTTACACTTTTTCTAACCATAATTTTTGTCTGTTTAATATTGTATCTTCTAACTTAACTTTGTTTTTTAAAAAGTGAACTTATACCACTTTCAAAAATACCTGCTCATATTCTTATCAAATATATATATATATATATATATATATATATATATATATATATATATATATATATATATATATATATATATATATTTTTTTTTTACTTTATTGTTTTTATTTTTTTTTTTTTTTGTATGTAGAAAAATTTAAGAAAAAACAGAAATAGTTGCTACATTTTTGAGTTTGTATTGTCTTTTTGATTTGTTGATTCAACGCAGTTCTTATTTAATCAATTTGGCTTTTGATATCAAAAATGTATGAGTCCGGGGAAAGCCATTTATAAAGCCATTTTGGTACAGCTCACATAAATTATCAGAGGATTTTATCCAAAATTTGTATAGCCAATTCCTATATCTCAAGCCAAATTGACTGCATGAGAACTACATGAAATCAACAAAGCAAACGACATCAAAAACCCAAAAACCTTTTATGCAAAATTAAGTAACCATAACTTTTTTTTATTTTTAACTAGCTATTCCCGGGACGTTTCGCTACCCTAATGAGAATAATCGTACAACGACCCCTCTTCCAAACAGGCTTTCTATTTGATTAATACAAAGTTATAACAGATTTCCTTATGCATAATGGACCTTAAAAATAATCTTATGATTTTTTTTAAATCGTGCATTTTTCCTCTTCCCCGTTTACCGCTCCTTATCAACAGTTTTTAAATAAACATTCTAGCAACTTCTGAATAAATGTTTAATCGGTGCAGCCGTAAACGCTCGTTTTAGTCATAACAAACGAAGGCGACTGGTTTTGCGCAAACTTGTAGATAAGCCATCTACACAACCATACGGACAAACCCTTATAATTTAAGTGAATTCGGTTTAACCATTCGTAAGTTAGAAGGTCATAACACACTTGCAACAATTTTTTTTATATACAAATATATTTTTTTTTTGCAGACAATTATATAGTTTACAACAAAAACAAAAAAATATTTTTAATATTTTAATTTTTATTGAATTATTATTTGAACTGTGAATATTATAAATGAATATAAATTATTTTGGCTTAACTTCATTTATTTTTTAATTTCTAAAATACACAACTAAGGTAGATAGATGCGAAGAATGCTGATGAAGGTCGTAGCGGTCCAGAAAGTGCAGCATTTCATTCTGCTAGCGTCTAATTTTTCTTGTTTTCTTTGGAAAACGTCGGCATACATTTGTAAAATAAATTTTCTTTCTAAAAAAGATTTTTAGGAATTAAAAAATAAATGAACTTAACCCAAAATAATTTCTATTTATTTATTTTTATTATTATTATAAATTTTAGTTTTTATTATTCGGATAATAAACTATTTAAACAATTGAAAAAATAACTGTTTCTATTTGTATTTGTTGTTTGAATTCTGATATTTAATTTAACCATAGGTATTTGTCTAGAGACTATCTTCAAAGAACTCCTGATGCTGAATTTTTAGATTTCCTGTAGATTGAAAAAATAGTTACTCAAACTTATCGTGATCGTTTTTAAAATTACAAATTTAAATACTTTACGTTTAAATTGAATATAGCACTTACAAGTTATTAAAACTGTTTTATAAGCAGCCTGCTATAAAACGTTATTGCTCCAAAGACTCAAATTTTTTAACAAGTATGCAAATTACAACGGAAACGACTCAAATTAAATGATAATTATTTCAAAGATGACATTCAAGGAATATTTAAAAGTAGGAAATATTAACATTCGAAGAAAATATAATTAAAGAAATACATAATGATATTGCATAATTTATGAGAAATTTGCACTTGTATTACAATGTAATTTAGTAACAGCTGCAAGTAATTTTTGGAAAAAAATTTGTTATAAAATTTTAATAATGTGGAAAATACTACTTTTTTAATTGATTTCATATCAACAGACCGATTAAAAGTGAAACAAAAGAAAAATGAAGAAAATAAACTAAACAGAGATTTTTATGGTGAATGATTTTCAAGTTTTTAAGTTGTACAAAAGCAAAAAAAAAGCGAACTAATTTTTTCTTTAGCAAAGCTGCTAAAAATGTAAATAATAGAAATTTATTTGTGGGTGAATACTTTTACATTTAACAAAAATAAATTATTACTTACTGCACTCATACTATTTTCTCAGTTAAGTAGCTGCAAAAAAAGATAATAATAAAATAAGTTAAAACTTTTAACATGCAATAAATCACTTAACTGCCAAAAAATATAAGCGTTCAATAAAAAATAACGTTCAACAATTTTTATCTTAAACTTTAAATAAAAACTTAAATAAAAATATAAATAAATAAATAAACTTTAAATAAAAATATTCAAACTTCTATAACTTATTTATAATTTTAAAAATTAATAATTACAATAAATTTATCAAAATTTAATGAAGATGTTTTTCACAGAATTTTTACTTCTTAAGCCCTTTAGCGCAGTCTGTTCTATTTTTTTTAGATTTTATACTTCTTAAAATCTGAAAGTTTATATTAAATGAACTGTTTGGAGTCACTTCTCTTACTTCTAGGGTACTTCTGTTTTTTTTTAATTCGTACCTATCAGGAAGAAGACAATTTATATCTTTTAATGGCAGTGAATCACATGTAAAACAGGTGAAATCTGGGAAACCCTTTGTTTTTTCTATGTATTTAAATAAATTTTTTAGCGTGGTTGAGTCAGAAATATGCTCAGTATATGCCTTTGCAGACGACATTCAATTACTTTTTCATGATTAGATCAACGGATTCGCTTCAAACAATAATTAATGACACGTTGCATCGAGTTGAATGCTGGATGTTATCGAATTATTTGCACTTACATACCTCAAAATCTTAAATTTTGGGCTTTGGTTCCATAAGTTTTAGCGATTTCAACATTCACCTAGGGCTAAGTGAGCTAGAGTTTGTGGATAAGATGAAAATTTTAGGTGTAATCATAGATAATAGTCTTGATTATTCATATCATATTGACAATGTGCATTCGCGAGTCAGTTTTACACTCCGTAAATTATATTGTCTAAACATATACCTTCCACAACATATACGATATAAAGTAGCCCATGCATTGATGATATCTCAGATATCATATTCTATGGAACTATATCTTTGTTCTACGGCTACAAATATTAATAAAATAAAACTTCTGAATAATAAAATGTAAGATTTGACATAAGGCATCGAAATTCTGTTAATGGCCAATATGGAAATGGACATTATAACCATATTACGCCGTATGTTAATAGTTTTTTTAAATGTTCTTTTGGTCATTTTGTAACTATCAGATATCTCTTGTATTTTTATAATATAATCAAGAATTGTACACCACAGTTTTTAGTACAGAGGTTTACTTTCTTACATTCTACTAGGAATTGTCAATTGTTCATCCCCCTAATTAATGGCTTAGTTTTTCAGAAGTCATTCCTGATTACAGAAGCTCATTTCTGGAACTGCTTGCCAAATGATTTAGGAGTATTTTCCTTCTCATAACTCAAACTCATAACAGAAAACTTGTCAACAATTACAACAGTAATTTGCTTCAGACGCATTATATTTCCACTCCTAGTACTGGACTACCTCAAATTTTTTTTCATCCCAAAGCATTTATAATTATAAATAGAAGCTATTTACAAAACACTACTTTTTAAGCGATTTTGTATTAATATTAATTTGAGTTTAGGGTTGTCTACAAACTAAATTTAATTATTCTGAACTGTAATATGTATTTTGGCCATAAAGGGCTTTTTATATTATACAATGATAATAAATAAAAAAATCGAAATTGACTAATAAATAAATGTATTTAAAATTCAGATTTAGCAAATAAAAATTAAAAGTTTTAAAAAAATGATTGTAAAACTAATAGGGCCTTTTTATACCCTACACTACAAAACGTGGGAGGAGGGTAAATCCAAGTTTGTCATTCCGTTAGTAATTTCTGAATTATATATTTCCGACCCCATAAAGTATATATATTCTGAGAGAAAATTTAAATACGCCAAACGATTAGACGTAGTTTCGAAAGTTTTACTATTGAAAATCAGCAAGATCGGACCGGCGATAGAAGTTATGGGCTTGTAAATTTTTCATAGAAAAGAACGATTGTGCACCATATTTTTTGAGATATCAATATTAATATCATTTAAAAGTTTTTGACGAAATACTAAATTTATTTTCAAAATGCTTAACCCATTAAGAGCCGATGGCATTTTTATGTAAAATTTTATATAGTCTTTATTTTTTTGTATATATTATTTCTCTTTCACCTCAATCTTTGCTTTTTTGATTGAAGTTACTTCACTAAACTAGATTTACATAGATGGTGAAGTGTATATAAGATTTGGCGCAGCCGAATATAACACACTTACTTGTTTTGATATTATTCAAAAATATAAAATCGTAATTCCTTGTTTTTATAAATCTGGTTCAGCTCACTTAATGTTAACAAAAATGCAAAAAACTAATATCTTGTGTTAGTTTTAAAATACTCTTTATTTATCGCTCATGATTGACGCTTTTGTTCAAATTGCGATTGAATGATAGTTTGGTCACAGTTTTATAACAGTCAATCACAAGTTTGTTTGCGACTGAGGGATGACTGTCAATAGCCATACTGCTTGATGGCTGAAAGTTTGTATCAAAAAATTATTATTGAATGAAAATTAACGCTTGGAAGATAAATGAATAAATTTTCTAAGTGAAAATTAATATTTAAATATTTTATTGTGAAATCATTCAATAATATAAATTACCTTTAGCCCATCTTTTTCCATTTTTGAATTTGAATTATGTTCATGCTGCGATGAATTTCTTTTTTCGATCTACTTTTGTATTATTAAGAAATGTCTTATGCAGTATATTAATGATTTCAAAGACTGTTTGGTATTAAAACACATTTCCTTTTCATCTAGATCATCTTATGTGAAGATAAACTACTCTTTTATCATGTGCAATATGGTACACTAAAAATGAACTATGATTAAATGGTTTCTATTTAGCCTAATGCTTAATAAATTCGTTAATGCGCCTTATCGCTTTGAAAAGTTTGATCGAATAAAATATTATTTTTTTATTTTATTTAAGCAATGAAAACGTGTCATTGTACATTGAAACTATAAAATAATATTTGGTTTCAAAAATAAAAGAAGTATTATCAGTGCTATAAAGGTTGCATCTATGTGCTTTAGACAGTAATCACATTAGTAGGTAAGTAAGTAAGTTTTACAAAATTACATCGTATTAAAATTAAATTTAATGCTTGTAAAAATAAACCAAATACCTAAACTTTATGAAGACGGAATGTTTCTCTGGTAGGTGAAAAATCTCTCTGGTCCCTGTCTAGCAACTAAATGTACAGAAATATTTTCAGATGACTATGATAAAACGTTTAGAAAGACATCTTATATGCAGGCCTTCGTTTTCTGTTGAAGCAAATCTATTTCAAAGTAATTTTTAATTAATTAGACTTAGTAAGACATTCTTATAAAAAATCTATAAGCAATACAATTTTAAGCTAAATTATAGCTCGTTGCGGGATGCAGGCTAAATTTAAAGAGTAATGAAAGCTATTCTAATGAAAGTAACGATTCATTAGGTAAATTATTAAGAAGTTTAGCTTTAAGAGAATTCATAAATATTTTTGGTTTTTTTGACACTTTCTTATTTTCTTATGTTTGAGCAAGCATTTGAACACTCACATTATTTTTTGTATGCTCGTTTATTATTTTAACTTAATCTTTAATATTTAAAACGTTTCTTCACTTTTTACTACTGGTAACTATGCCTATCTTAGTATATTTAGATCTAACCACCAGCACTTCTAAAGTTTCAAAATTAACCTAATTATATATAAATGCTTCTGACTTATCTTATGCAAACAAGAGAATTCCTTGTTTTCATGTTTATTTTGTATACTCTATGTATGTATGAATTTGAAGTTAATAAAAGAAATTCTGAAATCATGGATAATAGAGGTAATCACGGTTAATCGAAGCAAACAATTTGAAACATTGCAGGTAAAAAATAATAGACCGTTCTTTGGCCATCACGTATAATCGAGGTCTGACTGTATTTTTTAGGAGTTGTTTAAAGACTTAAAGTTATTTTTAACTACTTTGTGCTGTAAAGACCGAGTTTTTATTTGCTATAATAATATAATCTCCAGGTTTTGCAAATATTTTTATCTGAAAATCAGGCACCTCAAAACAATAGAAATCTATTAAAAATTTTAACAGATATTATCAAATAAAATAGCACACGTTGTGGAATAAAATAACCTACACATTTATTTTAATGGAAAAAAATAATAAAAAAAACAATAAACGGCAAAATTTAACTGTTTTTTAACACACATTTCTGAATAATTCAGAAACCATTAGGAAGACAAATAAATCTGGTTAAAAACTGACTTCAAAACAGATTTCATCTGTCTGTCAAAATACATTAACTATTGAGACGCCCTTATATTCCATCTCCAAACTTTATACTTGTTATAGCAGACGTAGCACTACAGCTTTTTTTTTGCTTTTTTTTTAATTAAGAAAAGTAGCACTTCAGGCATTAATACCTACTAGACATCTGCAATGAATGTCTTGAATGGCATACCAAGACATTCACTTTAATAGTGAATGCGTAAAATATTACATTCACTACCAATAAAACAAACTAGTACTTCTACGATCATTCATTTCCAAACAAAACATCAAGCCATCAAAACATTTTATAAGCAAAACAAAAGTACTATCTTTCAGAGTATACTGAAATGAGTACTCATTGCTGTTTCAAATGAAAAAAAACTCTTTGGTTATGTTTGTGTGTGAATAGGCTAGTTGCGTACATACAATAGGGCGCCTCACACAAATTGAAAGTACTTAGGTCTACATGGATCTGTAGCACAAATTTTAGAAAACCTTTCAATTTTTTTGATATGAAATATATTAACTGGCCAGAAGCAAAAGAAATTAATTAAACTTTTTGCAACAAAAAAATATTTATTTTTCAATACATCATCTATATAAACGTAACGATCTATATAAATTAACTCCTAATTAGTTTTCAATTTTCCCAAAAATGTTCCACACATTGCTCCTCCCTCTTTTGTTATTAAATTTACTCTCCCCAGATTTAGATTTAATAGTGGAATTACTAAACAAGCATACATTTGATTCATCCGTGTCAGTAGAACCGTTTATTGATACCTGTTCAAATAAATACATATTATACATGTGCAAGGTAACGCAATTTTTGTGCACTGTCCTAATAAAAGTTTTTTATCTCAAAAGAAAAAAAAGTTACGATGTATTATGGTTGCCGTTTGATCAATGACTATGCAGTGACGACGCAATGAAATAAAAAAAAAATATATTTGGCTTGGTGTACTTGGTGTACTTCAAAACTTTTTCAGAAAACAAACAGTGTTTATAATTCATTGCGATACCACCGAGTATACAGAGGTGTCACGAGACTATAGTCGTCTCGTTTTTTCTATGCATCTCTTTCTTGACATCCTATCGACTTCAATTTTGTTTTGATTTGTGTGCCTGGCGCAAGAAAAAATTAAATGGTTTATTATATGCAAAAATAAGGGTGGGTTTTATGAAAATTTATAAAATTAAAAAAAAATGGGATATTTATATGTTTTTATTTGATCAAGTTATATTTATATTAATCATTTGACGAAAAAAGTTATAGTTTTTAATTTTAACACGTCCACAAAAAATGACTTTGCATTTCTGCCACAGATCACAATTTCTGCATTCAAAAAACACTGCAGATTTAAAGACTTTTTCACTTCTTTTATGTTGTAAGACCACAGCATATCACATTTTTTTATAAATTAAAAATAATTCTTAAATGATTTGTTTATTTACGCGAATAAACAATATTTTTTTTTTTGTGGCGAAAACGTTTTGTGTTGTATGTTTTCTTGTAAAATATCTAGTTTTTGTTTTGTTTAGTATGCCGTGTTCATAACAATATAGCACTATATTTGTCTCTTTCTTGAGAACCTGCAGAAAACCTAATTATATTATTTTCATATGCTAAGGGTTTCACCTCTGTATGCTTAGTGGCGATACAGCAAGTAGAGTATTGTGATGGTTTGCTACATATCAAGTGGAGTATTGTGCTTGGTTTTCTTGTTAGAATACTCATTTTATTATTAGTCATTGCAAAAAGTACTACGTAATAGAGTGCAGTGAAATAAAACAAATGCGGAGATGCATAAATGAATGTCTTGATGCAGCACTTTGATACCTACTTAGTTTGTAACCGTGCTACATTCTTTAGGAAAGGGATAGACGATAGAGATGAAAGGTGGTTAAAGGAGATAGATGTAGCCATTTTATAAATTATTTTAATTGGCCGGCGAATACGCTATGGAGATGTACCGACGAAGGAGGCTGAAAGAGGCGTTTGTATATAACGGTTCAAAACATATGGCCATAGACCTCAAACTACCTTAACTTTGGGAACACCCTTTAATTTTAAAATTCAAATTTTAAACTTGTTGATATATCGGACTAAGCAATACAGATTCCTTGTAAATTTTAAGCGTCTGTCTACAACTGTTTAAAGTGTGGCCATATACATCAAACTATTGAACTACTGGGGTACCCTCTCTCTGTAAGACTAATCTATCAAAGTGTAAGAAATATTAAATATAGGCTTAAAAATGACTGAGTTATGCAGGCACAAGCCTTAAAAAAAGGATTATTCGGCAAATTTTTAACCTCCTTCAAAATTAGGAAACATCTTAAACCCATACAATCGTTCCCTTCAATAATTTGTAATTTCTTCAATTCTAAATGATTTTTTGTTGTAAAATTCGTAATGTAGAGCAAAAAAACCGAAACGAAGTCAACAAATAAAGTTTGTTGTTTCATCTTTAAAATTGTTACTTGAACAACATTAAACCAGTATTCGTTTAAAACGGCTTCTTTCTTTTTGTTTGGAGTTATGGAAATTTTACTCTATAACAATACAATCGGAGTAAAATATAAAACGTCTGAATTTAAATACCAGAAAAAATTAAATATTACAAGAGTTAAAATAAACTGCTCTTTTGCTTCATTCACACATAATTTATTTTAGTTCCATATACAGCCAAAACGATTAGTTTCCATTATTATATTCAAATAGAAACTAAATTATATAAAAATGTGAGTTGTTTAATTTCTTTTACATATGGCTAAAAGTAAATATTTACTTTTTTTTGAGACAAAAGTAAAATTTGCTTTACAAAGATAATTAAAGAAACAGCATCCGTGGTTTCTAAAACTTCAAAAAATTTGCTATCTTAACAACTTTTTTAAATTGTTAAGATTGACACAGTTCCTCATCTGGGCTTATTATGAAACATTAGAAAAACACATTAATTTTTATTAAGATCACGCATTAGATATAATTTTAGCTTATGTTAAAGTTAATAACAATAAAAGACATTTGTGATCATACAATAGATTAAAAAAAATAAAAATAAAAATTGAATTACCAGCAAACTAACAAAGTTCAACGTCATTGCCTTTGTAATATCAATTGGCTCTAAAACAATCAAACACATTTCAAGTCTAACTAAACAACTTTAATTGATTGCAGTCATCAGTACTTGACAACACTGTAAAACTAAACTGCTACAGTAGTTTAGTACCCAATTAAAAAAGAAAAATAAATTAAAATGAAAAAAAAAAACATTAAAGAAGGTATAAATGTTTTTTTAATGGTAGAAATATGAAATAATATTTGTTTATACCTGTTATCTAAACGAAAAAACTGTTTCACAGCCAAGTTTTTATTTCACAAAATATTTTAAATGCACACATTTATATGCACCAATTTTTTATTTGTTTTTGTTTCTTGGGTACAAATGCATTAAGCACAAGTCTTGAATAAAATGTTCAAAATACTGACTGCATGTTTGCATGCAAGTTTTTTTAACAAGGAAAATGTTGTACATGCTGCTTACGCTATAAAATACCATTCAAATAAGAAATTCACATTATAAAAGCTTCAGATTGGACATATTGCGAAAACAATTGAAGTTGAGATACCATCATAGTGAAATGTACGCGCTACAGTTTAAATTTGTATACATAACATTGCTCATTGTAAGTAAAGCCGATAAACGGGATAATTAAAAAAAATTGAAGATTTACAAATATCCTGCAGATATAAAAAGTTTTAACTATAAAAAAATATAAATAACTAAATAAATAATAATGAACATGTGATATTTTTAAACGGGTTTAAAAATTAAAAAAAAGGCATTGCAACATTCAATGCCAGGAAAAGATGACTGAATCAATAAAAAAATTGTGTTTCTATAGAAATAAACTTAAAAATATATTTCAAATTAAAATGTTAATAAACTATAAATGGATGTTGGTATTAACAGATACAATGTCAGGCCAATCTTTAAATGGTCTTAAGGCAGCAGTGTTGTTGATTACATATTTCAACTTATATAATTCGTATACAATTTAAAGTTACCACAATGTGTTAATGAACTGTGCAGCAGCATAATGTTTATAAATTGTCTATTGTTGCAATTTAAGTAGCGGTTTTTTGCAGTTGCGTTAAATTTTAACCAAGCGTGTTATTTATAAATCAAATCTTAGTAAAAGCGAAAGCTTTCTAAGCAACAGAAAATGTATAATGTTAAAGTCAATAACATGATGATTAATCTTAAGTTGCCATCAGTTAAAATAAAAAATAATCCAGCTACTCAAACTAATCAAAAATTAAACAGAGAAAAAAAATACTGAATAATCGGTTTTATATTAATTGCAAAGATTATTTGATAAAATAACACTGGATTTTATGATACTTATTGACAAAGTTGCTGCAATTATTTTTTAGGAATTATTTTATTGGAAATGAGCTTATGACAAAGTATCCTAGTGAGTTAAATGACAACCCATGATTTCTCCCCAGCCTTTTTAATTGTGGCCGATTTAAAATAAGGCAACCTGAATATCTATTTAATAAACAGAAAGTATTTTTAATTATGCTTTTAGCCTTCCCAAATTTAAATGTTGGTAAATACAAAGACAATTTCGGTAAACAGGCAAGATACCCCAAGCCGCCTTTTAAATTTTTATTCTACATTATTCTAAAGAAAGTACTTAAAACCTCCACTTTTTTATGCATTATTTAGAAATGTTTACGTTATAAAATTTTAAGAACAACTACTGCACAAACAACAATCGAAGCTCCGATCTTTAGGAACCACTAATAAGATAAAGGGGTTATAAAATACAGATCCAATTGTAAACTCTCATTCATCTTAAAATAATATATATATATACATATATATATATATATATATAATAAGAATGCTACAAATCTAATAGAAATCAATTAATTACTGGCAAAAACAAAAATAAAGATTAATATATATAATTTTCCGATTATGCTTAATTAAATTGAAAACAAAATTAAAAAAAAAAACTTGAGAAAAAAATTGACAGGGAGAAACACTTTGTTACACAATTTGTTAAAAAAAACCGTTGAGCAAGATCGGAGAAATAACAAAAAAAAATGTTAAGTCAAGAGGAATCGTGTTATAAAATTTTTAAGTGAGAAGTTATTCTCAAAACGTTGGCAATAACAAAAGCATTGACTACTGTCTTCGACTCCAATGATGTGAACACAAAGTTCATGGGTTTAGTTGTGATCATCAAGGTCTTCAACATCATAGACAGCATCTCATGGAATCTCTTTCGCATCAACTTCATCCTCGATAGTTTCAAGCAAATGAGTAAAAATGAGGCCAGATCTCACGTTACTGTCAATGGAGATGACTACCTTACAATGATTAATGATTTTTTTTTTTTTTTTTGTTCGAAAAAATGGATGACATTGATCCGGATGAAATGTGGTTTCATTAAGATGACAGTTCGTGCCATACGGCGACCGCAACCATCGGATTATTCAAATCAAATTTTAGCGTTAAGTTGATTTCGAGAAATGGACCTGTCAGTTGAGCTTCAAGTTCGTGCGATTTGCCGACCCTCAGATATTTCATGTGGGGCCACGTGAAGTCGCTGGTTTATGCTGATAAACCAACAACAATTGACGGTTTCCCAGCAAAAAATAAGACATTACCTTAAGAAGTACTTTCCATATAATGACTTACTTCTGTGGTTGCCATATTTTGTTACTCGCTTACATTAGTTTCGAAAAAAGGAAGTATTGGTGGAACTAGTTCTTTATGTTAAAAGAGACTACCGTACTAATAGTACTCATTATTTCCTACAATTATTAATATAATCGATTCTCAGTATTTAATTATAAAAGTCTCATGCCTTATTAAAATCATTAAGTTGGCAATCTAGTTGGGAAGTACTTCTGCCAAAAATGCTTAATTCCACACTCGAAATTTTTTGCTGGGTCGGCGACCAACATTGTTCATGTTATTAATGACATACGGCCAGCAGTACAGTAAAAGTGACACAAAATTGGACGTCTAGAATGCCTTTTGTCATGAGCAGCGACGGTAGCTATATGCCCGGAATGATTTTTAAATATTAATGCCATGTTCTGAATTTTCTTATAAAAAAATTCTTCATAATAATTTAGTTTTTGTGTTAGTTTTTACAATTTAAAGTTCTAACGGGCTTAAAAAATACCCTATTTAAGAAAATATCACTGTCTTTGAGTTTACTGTTTTTAGCCATGGATATACTTATTATAAAATGCAGTTTCATTATTTTTTACCATATAATCAAAACCTTCAATACTTCAACTTTATAATTTATTGTTGGTGTCGCTTGTTTTAAGCACTTTTTCCTCTATCTTTTTTAATAAAAATTATAAAAGTTTTTAAGAAATGTACTAAATACGCATGTTTTTAAATAAACAATTTTTTATAAGTTTTCAGTTAGAAGGATTAAATAAAGTGTGATTTAGTATTATAAGTACATAACATTATTATTTAAAAATATTTTTTTCTTCCATAAAAATGTTTAAATTTCCATCTCTGGTGCCCTTTTAAGATTTCGAAGAATATACAGAAACGTATAAAAAAAATTGCATTAAATAACATAAAATCTTTAATATTTTGATTATTGTAGCGACCACCTGATTTAATGCTTTAGAAATGCAAATTCTCATATAAAAAATTATTTTAAAAATTGACAAAATGTTAGATATTCGGTTTGTTTTTGGAATGTAATAAAATGTTACTGAGATGGATTTGAAGTTAACCCATTTAATGAGAATATTTTCAGATATAATCATTAAATATTCATCTATATTCATCGCTGCTGTAGTCTAGGTGGTAAGCACGTTGACTACAAATCTGGCTGTCATGGGTTCAACCCTTGCGGCAGTCAAAAAATAAAAATGTTTTTTTCTGTTTAATGGTATAAATACATAAGCAGAATTAACATAAAAACATGCAGCCTCCTTCGTCGGTACTTTTTCATAGCATATTCGCCGGCGAAGTAAAATAATTAATAAAATGGCTATATCTATCTCCTTTCACCACCTGTCTTCTCTCTCATCTATCCCTTTCCTAAAAAGAATGTAGCACGGTTAAAAAACTAAGTAGGCTTTAATGCCTGAAGTGCTACTTCTCTTTAAAAAAAAAAATAAAAATAAAAAAAATAAGAACATATATTTATATGGGCTTTTTGTTTCAACCCAGCATAAAATTAGACATTACCTTAAAAAGTACTTGCCATATAATGACTTACTTCTGTGATGCCATATTTTGTTACTCGCTTACAATTAGTTCGCACATTACATTAGTTTGCAAAAATGGAAGTAGTAATGGAATTAGTTTTTTAAGCTAAAAGGGAATGCCTTAAAATACGTACTTATAATAATGATTATTTCCTGATATAATTAATGTAATCATCTATAAAAGTCTCATCCCTTGTTAAAAGCATTAGATTGATAATACAGTTGGGAAGTCCTTTCGTCAAAAATGATCGATTTCAAACTCGATTACCTTTTCTAAAATTTTTTGGTGGGATGTTACATAACTGATCATAGAGATGGGTAATGCTTAATCGACTTCCCCATCACACACTGACTTATAAACCAGAAAAAAAATTGATCATTACTCGTAATAATTTGAAAAAAAAAAGTTGAAACATTATTAATGAATTGCTTGATAAATGTTGTATATGTTGTAGTTGTTGTCGAATTTTTTGCATTGATGTATTTTTTTATCTTGTACTTTTATAAATACAGCATTTAAGATTGAAAATTTGTACTTACGTTATATGTGAAAATTTTCTCTTGATGTTATGTTCATATTGCATCAGTAATTGTCAATTTGGTTAAATAATGTTATCTCTGCCTGACACGACTATATAATGTTTTAACATATATTTTGCTTTGCTAATTAGTTTTATAGAAAATTGCTTTAACTACTGTAACAGGTTTGCATTTCTTTGCTTTATCTTTGCAAATTTTTTCAAGAGAAATTTTTCAAAGTATGATGACTTTTTATACGAGTACTAATCAGGGATGGAAAAATCAAGAAGAAAATATTAGCAGTTTTTTGTAGCATATATAAAATATTCAAACGCTTAAGCCGTTAATTAAGCTTGAGATGTAAGTTGGTATTCTTAAGTATTTTTTTCTTTTTGTTTGATATTGTTATTTTTTGTTTTTTTAAAACATTGTATTTATTCTTGTTGGTGCTATTAATATATCAAAAATAAATTTAAAGAATATAAACCTATATCTGAAGATAGATTAACTAAAAAGAATTTAAGTTTCATGCTATAGTCATAGTCGTAAGCACGTTGACTACAAATCTTGTTGGCCAGGGTTCAACCCCTGTGGCAGTCAAAAAATAAAATTTTTTTTCTGTTTAATGGCATAAATACATATTCAGAATCAGCATTACAACATGCAGTCTCCTTCGTCGGTACTTCATGACTATATCTATCTCCTTTCATCACCTGTCTTATCACTCATCTGTCCCTTTCCTAAAGAAAGTAGCACGGTTAACAAAAATAACTAAATAGGTATTACTGCCTTAAGTGCTTCTTCTCTTAAAAAAAAAACAAAATAAAATAAGAGTCTTTAAATTTTGTAAAAAATCTTTAATTAAGTTTTTAGTTTGAGATAAAACCTACAATTAAAGTTGCCTGTTGCACAACTAAAAAAAATGTTCATGACTATCCCTGATACGGATTATCTAGTTCACAAAATTACCTTATATATATTACCTTATATATATATATATATATATATATATATTACGTCAGCCTTAAAGGTTATGAAAGTTATTTTGTGAGTCTACATATTACACGGCGCACAGAACAAGACAGACTCTGTAGCGAAGATAATAGTAGAACAAATTTTGAAAATTTAGTCAAATGCTTTAAAACACCACAAATAATTTTACTTTCTTTAACAGGTGGCATCTTTAAGTGTAAATAGTGCTTTGGCAACAGGAAATGGTAGACGTCGTTTTGCTCCGAGTAGCCCTAAATTATCTCCGGACGAAACAACTGAGAAGTCATCCTTAGGTCAAGAAACAACAGCACCAACAAAAACAGAACCAAATAAATATCGTCGTGGCGGAGCATACTCCTCAGATGCCGGAGGTATATTTTTATATAATTTCTTTTATTTATACGTAGTAATCAATTTAATTCCTTTACAGAATACATTTATAATACGGCGGATATTAATCTAATACATCCTGATAAAAAACCTTTGCATACTAAAATAACAGCTAAATACACCAGCAGTATCACAATCCCTCATGACTCATTAGAAGATTCTGAAACTGCTGAAGAATATGTGGCCAGAGCAATGGGTATGTATGGTTCTCGTTTGCGTGAACCCATACGCGTACCTTTTGAATCGGAAGCCATACAAACTCAGCAACGTCAGCAGCAGCACCAACAGCAGCAGCCACAGCAGCAAAATGATCAAGACCAATTGCAGCAAAAGAATCAGCAGCAGCCAATAGAATATCAGCAACAACTTGATCAACAAAAAGAAAACGAAGAACAAAAACAAAAAAATTACGAATATTATAATTATGCTCAAAAGGATGTGCCACATCAGTCATACAGAGAAGATGAAGAACAATCAGCCCAACAAGATTATCGCCAATATGCCTCTCGACCAACCTCAGAAGCCGGTGGAGTCAAACAACAATTGGAAGAACACTTGAAAACACAAATACAAGAACAAATGCAACAGGCTCAACAGTTGGTAAAAGATAGGGAACAGGAACCATCACAACCAGAAGCAAATCAAGCTAATGAATCACCTGCTCCGGTATATGAAAAAGACCCTGTCACTAGATCCTATAATATATACGAAGAACAAACCGAAGGATATGATCCGTCACAACAGTTAGTGGTAGATCGTAACTATCGTACAAAATATATCTACAAACCTGTTTCCCAATATCAAGAAAATGCTGATGAAAATGAAGAAAAAATACGAGTTTCCGCTTCCACGGAAATACCAAAAGCAGAAATAATGAAACAAATAGAGAAATCAGTTATCAAGTATATGAAAGAGCTAGAAGCAGAGGGAAAGATTATTGCAGCTCCCCAAAATCAAGAGCCCAAAACATATTTTAAAGTTATAACTGTTCCGGGAAGTGATGAGAAGCGTATTGCTTCTACAACCCTTAAGCCAACGAAATATCTCTCTACTTCAAATGGCAATTACCACGACTCTTACAAACATTTGCCATCTCAAGCGA
This sequence comes from Gymnosoma rotundatum, assembly GCA_916610165.2. Classification (NCBI taxonomy): domain Eukaryota; kingdom Metazoa; phylum Arthropoda; class Insecta; order Diptera; family Tachinidae; genus Gymnosoma; species Gymnosoma rotundatum. The sequence goes on along the minus strand of OU744337.1, from coordinate 117,341,877 downwards.
TTTCAAATCAAAAGTATCATAAAAATTCTGCATCCAATTTTAATTATCAGCAAGAAAATGAAAACACTTATCAAACCTCTGCACAAGAAGTAGCTGAGCTAACGCCAAATGTTGAATTTATTTATAAAATAAAAACAAAAGCACCACTGCATACAGCCACAGTTAAAACTGTTTCTAAACCCTACAATTTGCCTTTAAAGTCATACGAACAGTTTGATCATTCATCTGCTTTAAAAAACTTAGAAGAATTTGATATTTCTCATGTAGTGACAACGCCAGATTCAGAAGAACACCCAAGTGCTTCGTCCAACAAACCAAACAAATTGTATTTTAATTCAGAAATATATCATGACATTAATTCACTGCCATATAAACAAAAGCAAAGAGCCGAAGCGGAATATCGTAAGTTAAAGGCTGCCACCGAAAATTATCCCGACTATAAAGGTTATGCAGGATCAAACTCAGTAAGCGGTTACTATGCAGAACCACCCTTGGATCGTGAGGCTGATCGTGAATCTTCCAATTTAAATATTTCCGAAGATGGTTATCCCTTAACAAATCCTTATCAGCATGTTTTTAAAAAGGAGGTAATGCCCAGTAAGTATGATGATTCCAATAATGGTTACGAGCAGCAGCAGCAGCAGCAGCCACGAAATCAAAAATATAAACCTTTGGAATTTGACAGCTACAATCCTAAATTTAATAATAATCCAGAAGGTTATGGATACCAACAGACCTATAAGACCCATGTATCGAACCGTCATGCTCCGGGAAAAAGAGGTAAACGTGGTGGTTCTAATCATTCAAGTGCCAACAAGAAATCTTCCCAACGTGCTTCTTTAAAAGACTACGAGGCTAATGTTGCTCTACGTCCACCACCAAAAAATTAAATATCTAGAATATGGCTTTTTTTTATAGAAAACGCATAAAAATTTATTTAGCAATTTTTATTTATTCATATTTATGTAGAGTTTTAAATTATTACTATTTTTTTAATGTTTTAGTATAATTTGTATAACCTTCGGAGATGTGCTAAAAAGTATTAAAATAAATATCATTAAAAATTTCAAACTTTTTTTTACATATTTTATCTACTTTTTAATACTCGTAATACAAAAAAAAATCAAGTGTTTCAATTTTTTTCATAATTGTATAATATTGAAGACTTTATCGACTCCTAACCGCAATAGACAGGAGTAGTTTTTTCACGTTTTTCTCCAATTTGTTTGCATCTCTTTGAGAGAATTAAGGTACAGCCTACAGATTACTTTATGCCTGTTATAGTTTAGTTCTACGACAATTCCCTGTTATAACAAAAATTTTAAACAATAAAAAATTAACCTGAAACTTATTGCATTTTTATTTTTAATCACCTCATTCAATATTCTTTGTAAATTTGGAAATAAAAATTATTAGCAAAAGCCATTATCAAAGTCACTGGGGTTAAAACAAGCTCCGATTTTTTAACAAAAAGGAATATAAAAGTAAATTAGAATAGAAATATGCACGCTCAAGTAATGTAAGTGATCTGCGCACTCACGTTTAAACCAGCGTAATTTTTAGCTTCAATCATGCATTATAGTGAATACAAAAATCTGTATGCGTGAATATGTGTCTGTATGGATTTGCAAAGGTTAAATTTCTGCTGATTGTTTCGGTTCTTTCATTTGAAAGTTTTGACAGTAAAAACAAAGAAATTATTTCGTTTATTTAAACTTTTTCAGTTGGTATTTCGTAACCATAAATTTTTGTGATCGTTATTAATATTTATCGTTTATAATATTTACTTATGTATAACTACTAGAGTGGACATGCATGATCTTAAATGAATATTTACTCGCGGTACCATTTTTAAATCAAAATAACTTATAGACACGAGTAACATACATACATACATATGTAAGTATTGATTGTTTTAAAATTTGATTTATTTCTTTGTTTTTTTTTTGTTTTTTTTTTTTTTTTTTTTTTTTTTTTGTTAATTCTTCGAGCATCCTCACACTTTTTTATGTCAATTTGCCGTTACAAAAGTAGGTGGTTGTCGTTTACTTTATAATTTAAGGGCTTTTTTTGCTGTAAATATTTTCATTTTTATTTTGAATTCAGTATTTCACCAGACGGCGTACTAGAGGCCATAAAAAACTCTGTATAGAAAAGCAAATTTCGATAAATATGTCATTTACGCGGATATATTATTTTTGCGGATAAGACTCGATATTATAATTGACTTAGCTATGAAATTTTAGTCAAATCGTATTATTGCTGTGCATAATAATAATAGCATAGCTGTTATTGCAACAGTATAGTTGCCTAAAATAATAATAACTATAATTATGTTTAGATTATAAGCACATAAAACCGCATCACAGGTTCCCATAAGCTTTACCATTTCGCAAAAGAACTTAAATTTTTTTGTAGTCTGGCAATGCGATTCAGTAGCAGGCATAGTGTGACCATACTGTTTTAGGCGTTTTTTAAATTCTACCTTGCGTTATTTTTATTCTTTTTTATATGCTGCCAATGTAAAGATTTTTCAAAATAACTATGTGGCAGTGATGAAACGAATTCACAACTCTTTATGTTAATTTTATTTTGCAAAGAGATTAAAAAAATTAGAAAGCAAATAAATGGAAATAAATTTAGTGCAAGGAAACTTTAAGTAATTTAATGAATAACAATACTATTTATTGAAAGAAGTAATTTGAAAACCAAAATATTTTTCATACCAAAATATTATTTGTTTGCTACAATCACATTATATTTACATTAAAAAAACTTACCATTATAAAAGAAATATTCACTCGTTAAACAGCGTTGAACAGGTTTAGAAAATTATTTCCGGTGGTGGAGGCTCTTAATGACTTAATAAAATGAATAACCAATTTATCCTATTAATGGTGGATCGCTAATTGCTTGTCATTTTGTAAATATCCATTAGTTACCAGATAAGTCCAACCTTCACAACATGAAATATTATTGACAATGGTAACCTGCGGACAATAATGTATAGGGCCAAGTTCGGATTCCAATTATGAATTGCACAGTGCATAGTATTTGATTTGCTGGTGACAGTGCTTTTTTTGTAATACTGCAATGTATATTTAATGTTTTATCAAAGCGGCTTGAAAATAAATACATTCTTTTGTGGCGGATCCTACACGACACCGAAAAAAAGCGTAGCAATTTAACTTATAGTGATACTTTCCCGGTATTGATTATTAAAGTTGAAAGCACGTCTCGATGGCCATTTCGCTACCCCTCACTAAGCTCGTCAGGAAACTTCTCACAAATATTTTAAATGAACTAAAAATATTTGTCTAACAATAAAGTTAAGACAAAAATCAAAGTTCAAGCAAAAACAACAATAATCAACTTTGATTTTACTTTTCTTTATTAACTGTATACGACTGTTTTTTTTTTCGGCTCTCTTATAGAGTTTAAAGATCTTGAAAAATAAAATAAAAACAACATTACACTTCGTTATTATTATTATTATTTTTTTTTTCTATTTGCTTTATGCACGGGCACTTGCAATTTAATAATTAAAAATTATTTTTATTATTATTGTAACGAAATTCTGTCGTTTATTCACCATAATATTTTTTAAAGCCCACTCCGCCTATTATCAATATATCTACCAGCAATTATTTACACATTCCTAAGTACGACTTGTAAACTTTGTGTGTTTTGTGAAAATTAAAGCCTACGTTTTATAGTTAAAGTTTCAAAAGCTCTTTTATGTCGAAAAAAACTTAGAAAACAATTACTGTGTCTAGCGATTGCTAACTCACAAAGTGCAAGTTTCGTATCATGTTCGGGCCACCATTTAGTATTAATATCCAGTTTATTATATTTTTTAACATATAAAATGTCTGATAATTAGGGTTCAAAAGATAATTTTCGTTCAAATTACGTCTTTTATGGGAACACGCTAAAAATTTTAGTTTATTTTACAAGTTTTTTGTTATAGCAGAAATAAAAACAATAAAAGGGTAAAAATTTTAGGTGTTTGTATAACAGGAATAAAAGAGAAGGTAGTATTCTCCAAAACTACGCCTCCTATCGGAAAACTCTTTTATTTTTATAATCTTTTTTTCTATACTTCTTATTAAAGCGGGAATACACTTGAGGAAATTCTAAAAGTTTTCAAATGATTAGAAAGGTCACGTTCTACATGGGTCACCCGTAAATTATTAACTTTATGCTTTTCTGCTTGTCATTTTAGTGACCGATCATTTTGGTTTAAAGCTTAAAAACGAAGTAGTTCAATTAAATTTCAATTTTTAGTTTAAAGCTCGTTTAGTTCAAATGGTCATTTAGTTCAAAATGGCTTTATAGTTCAAGGGCTGTTTAGTTAAAATGTTGTAAACAAAAATTAAGTGCTATTGTCTGGTAACTTTTCATTTGACTTTCAACTGCCAGCAAAATTTATTCTATCTATTTTACAAGCAACACATAGATTAAGTGACAGCATCTTTAAATCAGGAATCAAGACAAAAATTAACCATCGTTTTAAATTATACTTAAATTTAAACGACAAAATATACGTGCAATTAAATCCATCATGTAGCTGTTCAAACACAAAGCATAGTTCGAAATTAAACTAAGTAAACGCAAAAATTTGAACTAGTTCATTTAGTTCAAGCAATGGATAAATCAATCGAACTAGTTCATTTATGAACTACTCAAGTCTAGGTCTTGAAAGAAAAATTCATATCTGTGTATATCATGGTTCTATGAAGACAACCTTTAATATTTAATTCGATTGTATTTCCGGTTTAATCGACCATAAAAATACACCTGCTGAAAAACACCATTGCCTATCTATTATTGTTACACAGTTAGAAGCCTGAGACAGACGAACAGATATTATGGCGATATAAAAGAATTACCCTTTAACTTTTTGAGTAGGAAATCCTAAAAAAAATCTATTTATAAAAAACGAGTTTCGTTAATATTTAATATCGCTTTCAGATTTCATTAAACCTTCACAATTGTTTTTTATCTAAAAACACTCCAAATACAAAATTATTAAATTCTTTATCAGTTAAGCTCAACAATTATGCAATTTTGGCCTTTAAACGACAAGTATTAATTTATCTAAGTACTTATAAATTTAAAGAAAAAAAATTCAAACAAAAAACTATAAACCAGATAGCAGCCACCAGTGCTCTTACCAGCCTTGTAGCCACTGAGTGGCAGATATGTCAATCATGTATTAAAATGTTAACCACACAAACTGCCAACAGCAGCACCAGCAGAGGCATTGAAAATGACCTGATTAAAATTTCTAAAACAAATTCATAAATTTTTAAGCTGCTTACAAAGTACCCACCCTCTTAAAAGTAAAACCGAAAAAACATTTGTCTACATCCTTCTCTATATTCAAATAAAACAACAGATGAAAAAATTACAAATAACCACTTTTATGTTGATATCTATTTTAAAACTTTCGCTCTCTCATGTGTTTATTTGTATATTATTACAAGTGTTGCCAGGGAAAGACAGGAAAAAGTTAGGCTTTTCTTTAAAAAAATTAAAATTGTTTCATTAAAAGTTACATTTTGAAATTTTTCTTAAATAAATATTAATTTAATGTAATTTATATAAAATCTAGTAAAACGTGTTTATCCATATTTTAGGGAAAATAACAAGGCAACAAATTCATTTACTGAAAAAACAAAACGGAAATAAAAAAAGTATGAAAAAAAATTTCATACCGATGATACTTATGAGGATTTAAATAAGGGCCCAATACTAATATTTCGGTATGGAAAAGTGCATGTTCTCGCCATTCAATTAAATTAGTTAAAATAGAATTTTTTAATAAAAACGTTTTACCTTTTGCTTTAAAAGATTGATCTTCGATAGAATTTATTACACTAATTTTTTTTTAAATACCGTTAATAAAAACAAATTTGAATCTTATTTATTTTGGTTGTTAAATCAAGCTACTTAAGCAACATAAAATTTTTTCTGTAATATAATTCCTGAAGGAAATTAAAAGACAACATTCTTCTAAATCAAAATATTGGTACGATTGTCAAATTTTTCAAGCGGAATAACTGAAGTTGCATATAATTTTTTTAAGTTTAAACAGAATGCTTAGCTTTCCGCACAAAATGCAGCTCATATTATTTCACAGTTGGAAAGAATTGTTACCAGAAATATTTTGCTGATCCTGAACATGAAGAAAGAAACATTCGTAATTTCTCACGAATTGAACAGAATAAAACTATAGAAATGTTATTTTCGTTATTAAAATTGAATTGATATGTTAAGAAAGGCTGATATGTTAAGAGAGATTCTTTCTAAAATACAAAAGTATACATGGATCCTTCAAAAGTTACGAAAAAATGTAACTAAACGGCAACACTAATTAATAGTATCATAAGCTTATATTCAAATATTCAAACTCAAGAAGGTCTTACAGTTTGTTTAAAGAAAAATAACACAATTTTTCAATATGTTTTTAAACTACAAATTATCTAAGGAATGGAAGGGACACACTTCTTCCGTTTCTTTAAATTCTGTCTACTTATTGTTGTTTTTTAAGTTGAACAAACCTTGACAGAAACAGAGACAGCGCAAAAAAAAATAAAAAAACAAAAAGCTTACTGTTATTAGCACTAGAACAAAGTAAATATGAAAGAATAAGTTGAACTGAAAATCAGTCAGTTTGTTTTCCAAATTCGGTAAATTATGAATAATTGTACCGTTTCCCAGCAGAGATGAAATAAAAGAGTTATAATATTGGAACTTACCATTGTAAATAGAGTTTTTGTTTTGTTTTAATTTAAACTACACACTGAAATCAGAAATGACCAGTTCGAATAGCGTGTACAAAACCTATGTGTAGTTTTGGAACTTCGTTCTGCTTATACGCAAAAATTTAAAAATTTGAAATTGAAAATAAAATAGAATTTGCATTAACAACTCGCCAAGTGGTTTAAGATAATAAAATTCATAATTTATTTTTACAAACTGCTTATTAAAGATGATTTTATAAAAACAATTACCAAACTATACTACGTCTGTCATTTTTGGAAACGAAGGAATTTTTTATGTAGGAAAGGTAAAATTAGGAAAAATTTCATCAAAGTACTTATTGAATCCAGGTCCTTGCAAAAAAGTTAATAGCCAGATAATAAAAAGTTTTCTTAATTTTCGGTTACATTTTTAAACCAAATTAAAGATGTGCCTTTTCTTGTTATACTGTTCAGCACAGGTAGAAAGGGTTTATTTAAGTTTGTCATTCCATTTTTAATTGCTACAATATTAATTTCCAGTGCCGTAAAGTATGTATATTTTTATCCTTTAATCCTTATCGATTTCATGATACCCGTCTATCTGTCCGTATCGGGTTAAAATCAGTTTTAATACGTTCCCAGATGAACTACAAAAAATGTTTGAGTTATTGTTAAAGTTTAGCAGCATTGGCATTTAAATGGTGGAGTAATGTTTACAAAAGGCGAGCGCTTCTAATTTCCTTATGATTTTCAGATTTAGTTGTGCTTTTTTGGTTGTTATTGTTATTTTTTGTTGTTGTTGTGTTTTTTTTTATTTTTGTATTTAAAACCGAAATCAACACGTAATTTGAATATTACTACACCATCTTAACTTCACCAAAATATTACATTTCCACCAACATTTCACCAAAAATATTAAAATTTTTTAATATTTTTGTTTTTCAATTAAACATTTGAAAATTCACTACAAACTGAAAATTAAACTTTAGGTTAGCACAAAACTGGAATTTTTTAAAACAAAAATTTTAATTTTTCATAAATTTGTCTTGAAAAAAAATTTGAAATTTTATTTAAAACCGGAAATGCACAAAAAATAACTTAGCATAATCAATAAATTTAAAGTTTTCTAAATAGCCACTTTCGCAAAAAAAAAACATTTACACTTTTAAGTCATTTTTATATTATAAATGTACAAGTGAAGCTAAAAGCTAAATATCTGACGTCTTTAGAATATCCCTTTCGACTCAGGTTACTAACAGAGGCAGCAGGCAAAACACAACGCCTACCTCTAATTTTTTCATGTCCTTTGGAACAATAAAAATAAATAAATGGGCGATAGAGAATTAAAAAATAAGTAAAAAACATCGAGTGAAAAATTGGCGCTCGCCCATAATACCGAGTTACGGGGCTCTAAAATTTAAAATTTTTTAGAAATATCACAATGGGTATAATTTTCAAAGAGAACTTTTAGAAAATACAAAAATTTTTTTTTAAAAAATGCTTAACCCATTAAAAGCCGATGTCATTTTTATGTAAAATTATATATATGCAGTATCATTTCTTTTCATTTTTTAATTCTCTGTCACCCCAATATTTGCTTTTTTAATTGGAGTTACTTCACTAAACTAGATTGACATAGATGGTAAAGGGTACATAAGAGTCGACATAGTAAAATATATCACTTTTATTTGTTTTACGGTTCCTTGACTCTTTATTTCAAAAATTAATTTAAAAATTTTTTCTTCCATAAAATTCTTCACTTACATGATGAATTTTGGCTTGATCTTGGACGTGGATGCAATAAGACATATATATCTAAAGTGAACGATCACAGCCGCCCACGAATTTTAAAAAACTCTTAACATTCACAAAAATAGCTCTTAATAAATTTTATTTGTAAAGCGATATCAAAAGAATACTTAAAATAAAACGGTTAATTTGTTTCTCTTTGTTTTTTATTCTATTCAAAAATTTCATTACAAAAAGAAAAGAGAAAAGTATTTTTTAAAGAGTAAAATTCAACCGAATTTGGCTGGCACCAGGCAAAAATAAATCTGTATCATCATAACAGCTGACATATGCTTTTAAAATTAGCATTCATCTCTCTCTTACAATACCTTTATAAATTGTATCTATTTTTTATTAAAAAAGTATATTGATTTTAAGTTGTAAAAGCTACTATTTAACATAACAAACGTGTTTAGAATATAAAATTGCAAAGAATACCATGACTGACACCTTCTTATAAACACTAAAAGGGCTAGAATACATTCAATTATTCAAGCAGGTGATTTTAGTACAAAAAAGTGCCATACGCATTTGTTAATTCATTAAACATATGCGCGTACATCTTTTTATACACAAAGACACAATGACACATGTTTGAAGGAAAAAATTGTTGTCATTGGTGCATTTATTCTCCTTAGTAGTGAAGGTAAACTTGTCTAAATAAGACAGTTTTCTTAAGAAATTTTACACATATAATAAACAATAAGTTACAAATTAAAAATAAGACTCTTAGAAATAAATTAAAAGTGAGTATAATATTAATATTTTTGGAAACAGTGTAAAACACCTTCTCTAAAAAAATTTCGTGAATGACCTGAAAGTATATCAACACTGTTGCTTGCATTCAAGCATAAGAAATACTACTCATTCGAACCAAAATTGGAAACCATTAGATGCTATTCAATATTGCCAAATGACACGCACACTAGTGCATTTCTATTAGAACAAATACAATCAAATCCAACTGGTTAGAATGGGAATGATGTCAAAAATGTATTCTTTTTTGATATAATTTAAAATTGTTCATTTAGACTGTCTAACGTTTCTGTCATTTATGTAGATTTCTTTATGCATAAAAACGTGGTAAATTGTATTGTTGTAAGAGGGGAGAAAGAAGAAAGCGGCTAATATCTTTTGCATAACAAATTTATTCATGCAAAAAATAATTTAATTCTTAAACTCTTTTGTATTTGCCCCCATTAACCTTTCTGACAATATTGCTGTTGTTACTTTTTGTACAAAAACTGTATTAACGACAATTTAAAAATTCTGTGATGAGTATTGAATTTCAGCGTAGTTGACATTTTACATTATATTCTTAATGGAATGGTGGTATCTGGGACGTTAACTCGAGAATGAAGTATACTTTCTTTAAGTGAAAATGTGGTTTAAACAAATGGAAATGTTGAAATTGACATTAAAAAGTATCTAAATGGTTTTTTATTAGTTAAAGTACAGCATCTGTCTTTAAAAGCCATTAATTATTAAAATGCCAATAAAATATGTTCTTATAAAAGCATTGTTAATAAAGGTTGATTGATTTTAGTGTAAACAAAATAAAATTGGTTTAACAAATTATTAACACATTATTCACGTGAAACGGAGAGGTCACGTATTCATGAGCCCTTTCGGGTTCTTAAAAACTATTGTTACATTTTTTCCTTTTTAGAAGAAACGTACGGATTCCTTTGATTGCAAATACCACTGTTGCTCATTATAAATTTCGTATTCTTACTTTATGGCTTTCTCTGGCTATACATCTTGATCCTACCGGTCTTGTAAACCCTTGGTCTCGTATTTACTAAACATGCGTTATTATTGCAAACGCAGCCATCCACGCTACACTACTGTGTTACTTCGGGGAGACATGAACTACTCTATGCCTTGTTTAGTAACCTTAACCATCTACAGACATCTCCACTACTCCTTTTATCCAAGCCTGTCATCCCCTTTAATCCAATAGCCACAATACACGTCTGCCATATACTGTTGTTATGCTGTTACACTTCCCTGCGCTAACCGCTACTGTTCTTACTTTTTTATTATAAAGGGCTTCTTAACAATTCTCTGTTACTCTTTTTATTTAATTAGGCATCTCCACTAAATTATCTGTCATGACTTTACACAACAATTGTCTTTGGTTCTTGGGAGGTTTTTACTGCTGCTTCTTAATTTTTAAATGCTTTATAACAATTATTATTTTCCGTTGTACGCATATCCGTAGGCGGAATCGAAAGCACGCACCTCTACCAACTCAGCCATTCAGGCTGCTCAGCTTTTGTTGACTAACTGCCATCCCTAAATTAGCGCGTAAAGCGCAAGATAACTGTCAAAATTTCTCATGTACATACAAAATGTATGAAGCATCCCTAAATAGCTTGGCGTCAACGCTTAGCAATTGGAAAATCCAATTTTGACAGTGCGTTAGGAAGTGAAGTTTGCTGTTTGTTGGTTTGTTTTGTTTTTTTATGGTTGAAAAGTAGTGACAATTTAGTAATTTTCAAGGCAATCTAGCGGTTTTATCTCTTCTTTATTCTTATACAGCGGGTTTTATGAAATAAAATGAGTTAACATTACTTTTAACGACACGAAGTTAACGCTGTTATTTAGGGATGACATTTCAGCGCAAAAGCTATGTATTACATTGCTTTGCGTCTTACGCGCTAATTTAGGGATGACAGTAAAGCTGAAAGTCCATACAACGCGTTCTATGCGTACACGCTTTTTACGCTTTTTATACTTTTTATGCTTTCTACACTTCTTAAGCGTCAAGTAACATGCAACGCTTTTTATGCGCCAAGTTTTTGTTTTGATCAGCTGTGGTGTAAATATTTTTATCTAAAGAAATCATTTTTGGAAAAATGGAAAGTGTAATGTTTAAAGAATTTATGGCATATATTGAGTTTATGCACATAATATTTTGTGTAACAAGGACCTATGAAAATCTTCAGAAGAAAAGGGAACGGTTTTTGCATTTGTATTAAAAACTTTTTAAATTAGGGATGAAACTAAGTACATAAAAGTAATCGATAGCAAAAACATTAGTTTTATTGATGAAAGAGTTGTTGTAAATTATTAATTTTTACGTATTTTTTTCTGAATTTATTGCTAAACTTTACTAAAAAATAGTTTTTTTTTATTAAAATGGCTTTTTAAAACAAAAAAACAGAAAAAAGTAATCAGTAACCCAACAATAATTATCGATACCATTGATAATAAAATATAATTTACCATCCTTAGATATCAAAAACAGCTGACATTTTTTCATGACGCTTGAGAAGCGTAGAAAAGTAGAAAGTAAACAAACTTCTTGCGTTCTACGGGTTCATGCTTTCTACGCTTTCTGCTGTGTAACTTGTCACATATATTCACAATAATTCTATTTTTTTGACAGACGCGTATAACGCGTGCACGCATAGAACGCGTGGTATGGACTTTCAGCTTAATTGTGGTATTATTCGATACACACACCATAAGTTGAATTAATTTATTCACCACTGGGGTTGCCAGATTTTTATTTTCATAACAATATAAAATATACACAAACAGTTGAAAACGAAGGCAGCTTTCAATCAACGTAAAAATCAAAAGTTTTCTTACATTAACTTTTTCAGTTTTATTTATTTCTCTATTTTATTTAGATTTAAAAATTTCATTTTAGTTTTTAGAAATTTTATTTTACTTAAACTTTATTAAATTTAATTTTGATTTAAAATTTCATTTATTTATGTTTTTTTTTTTTTAATTGAAATATATTATTTTCAAGTCAACTTTTTTATAGGTAACTGTAGAAAAAATATTCCAATTTCTGGTTAGAAAAAAATCAATTAATTCAAACTTAAGGCTATTTGAGAATAAGAAAAAGAAAACATTTCTTGCAAACAATTCCTTAAGGCTATCAATCATAGTTTTTTTTCCATATTAGCCACGTTTTAATAATCACTAAGATGTCGACAAACATTTTAAGCGCTCAGCAACAGCAGAAGTTATTAATAAATATTTATGTATTGTTTATAATACATACAACTATAGTAAGGGGAATTAGCTTCAAGTCTAAAATCAATTAATATTAATCAAATTTATTTATGATACCCAGCACTTAACCCAGTTTGTTAAGCTACGATGCGTTTGAAACGAATGAATAAATTTACTTGAATTAGAATTAGAATTATAATTAAGAAACAATAAAAAAGTCATTGGTTTGTAATGGGTTAAGCATTTTAAAAACATTAAGGTATTTCCTTCAACATCTCTTCAAAAGCTTTTAAATGATACCGATATCGATATTTTAAAAAATTTGAAAATTTTAGAGGTCCGTAACTCGAAAAATATAAGCGAGCCCCAATATTTTCACATGTAGTGTTTTTCTTATTTTTTTAATATATTTGTTTTCTTGATTAGAGTTTCTTCATTGTTCCAAATGATATGGAAAAATTAGAGGTAGGCGTGGTGTTTTGCCCACTACCTCGAAGAACATGGACCGATCATGCTGATTTCCAATAGCACCTCTTTCGACACTATGTCGGATCGATTGGCGTATTTAAAGTTTTTCTAGTTTATCTAGTGGCTCGGCAAACTCGGACGGAAAAAAGGACATCGCTCAATCGACTTCGCTATGCATAAAAAATCAAAATATATACAGTTTATGGAGTCGGAAATGGATATTATAAAAATTACAAACGGAACGGCAAACTGAGATATACACTTTTACTTTTTTGTTTTGCGGTGAAGGGTATAGTGATCAGGCAAATATCTGTTGCACTTCAATTATAGTTTAACTGAAGTTTAGTATTGTTCTCATTACTCTTTTTTATAACTGTTGTAGTCGTTCAATTTATTGTGTTGAGCAGCACGAGAAAAATATTGTCGATCCATATTCGAAATGTGGTTTTATTAAAGTATTATCTATATTGATAGAAGTTAAAATCAAAATATTTCTGATCATTTGAAAATATTTTTTTACAGATTTTTTTTCAATTATAGTCATATAGTTTTTAAATTTCAAATCCATATCAATAATGTAGTCCTTATATTTTATTTGATTATTAATGCTAGGAACACAACTGGGACGGAAAAAGACGGCGTATAAATATGAACATAATCATTATGTCGGACGAAATTTGTCATATGCGGCGAACTTTGCAATTGAATTATTTTTATTTCTTACGCCGGCGAACGCCAAACAAATCAGTAATGTGACAATGTTTGAATTCATTTTCAAAGTATTTTAGTACATAAAGTGATTTTAATTAAAAAAAAATATGTACTTGTATTTTGCAGCATTAATAATAAGTGTACATATTATTAGTCAAATATGAAAATATTTTTTAGTTGTGTTTTTGTTAATGTTTAACTTTTTAAATATAATTATTTTTATGGTCACCGTAGCAGCTCAAAAAAATTAAATAACTTTCAAAATTATTACAGCTGTCTATTTTTCGTCGTTATTGTGTTTCATACGAAGAATTTACCTTACGAATTTCTGACGTCGTGTTCGTCGCGTCGCGTTGGACCAAATTCGTCGTTCGGTCCAGTTGTGGTCCTTGCATATCTTTAAACATTTCATTGCTGTTGGTATTTATATCCATAATTTTTATTTTATTTTCATTTTTTTCCATATCCTGGGTAAGATTATTATAACTCGTGGTTAGATTTTTCTTCAGTGATAATGAGCGTGTCCTTAGCATATTAAACTACCTTACATTTCTTAAACCCTTAACGAACGAGCGCATTTTTCTAAAACTATGACCAGTAGGTCGACGGATTTATATGAAATTAAGTGCTTAATTTCCAGAGCGAGAGAAGGTGCTTAATATAACTGCTCGGAGAGGAATGAGACGAATGCGCACCGAAGTGTGACAAAAAACAATTGCCGATTGCCCTTCATTGTTGCATGTATAATTAAAGCCAAACCTACAGTTTCCTAAAATATCACGTCATGCGTGTATGGCGGCATTAGATTTTTTTTTTTTTTGGAATATTTACAATGTCGCTATTATGGCGGCATTCGTTCGTTAAGGGTTATTATATTTGGCATATCATTTATGTATATACTAAATAATAAGGATCCTGATATTAAACCTTGTGGGACTCCGAAATTATTAGTATTTATGATGTAGATGTAACCTTGTTTACTTTCGTGGCTTTTTTCTGTTTGTTAAATATGACTTAATCCATCTTAGTTCTATTCCTATAGCTCCGTATTCATGTTGTTTTGAAAGAAATATATTTCTATGGTTGCGAATGCTCTTTTAAAATCCACAAAAATAATATTATTCTATCATATTTCTTAGCTTTGTTTTTTTTTTATTGGTTTACTAAATAATTAACTGCGGTTTTACACGAAAATTTCCTTCCTAATACAGATTAATAGTTTGATAATAACTTATTTTATTCCACATATTCCTCTAGCTGTTCCTTTACCATCTTTTCCAATAACTTTTCACAAGTTTTTAGCATTTTAATTGATCGAAATTCTTTTCATTTTCTTGCTCTTACGACAGCAAATCCATAACGAAACTTTAGATTACTTTCTTAAGCATCCTAAATACTAGTTTTCTATCCCTAAATATGGATTGAAACAAGGAGAAAATTTACATTATCTCATGTATGAAGACATACACCCCAGCCGAAAACAGCCTGTTGTAAAGCCCCTCTGAAAAAACCGACAGTCATAAGAATTATTTTTGTTTTCATACTTGTATATATAATTCCTAGACAATTTCCACTCAATCCTCTTCAAATGGAAATTATCTTGTATAGAATCGACCGCAAAATATGCACATCATATTTGAGCGAAAGCAAAATGTTTCCTTCCCTATAGCTTTTACCTGCAAGTTCAATACGCTGCAATTATGCCAATAGTTCCCTGCAGAAAACCCATTATTCTACTCAGTTGAAATCTACTTAGTTTAAGTTTGACCTTTATTCCCTCTTGGGTTGCCTTAGCACTTTCATTTTATACCCTACCGACTTCATTCCCGACTTTATATATTGATTCACTGTAACCTAGATATCTCAGTGCATGTGGTACAAAAATTTTTCGCCTGTATCCTTCCGCCTTTTTAAGAGCCACCTGGCTCTTTAAATACGAGTTCTCATAAAAATCTGCGCCAGGGTTTCGCTCAACCACGAGTGTCCATCCGCCATTAGTGTTTCGTTAGATAAACAATTTAACTGTGGTTTTAAGGGGTATAATTTGCAAAATATTTTATAGACTTCTTAAGAATAAAAGGTTTTTATTATACATTTTTACTGCCACGATATAATTACATACTTTTATCGTCTGTATTCACTTTTTTTTCCTAATTTCAAGTTAAGTATACTTGTGGAATTTTTATTTCTCCCAACAAACGAAAGTAAATGTCTGTCAGCATACAAAATTCGTCTCCATGGCGAAAGAAAAAACCGTTCGTTTTATTTTCTTCAACTACACACTTGTATACATAAACATTTACATTTCAACATCGTTGTACACTTATTCCCTTAATATGTGTAATGTGTGGCCATAATAACCACTTTAAATGCACTGAACCGTACATTATTGAATTGATTTCAATTTAATTGGAAAACCACTGAAACCCTTTTTTTACAGCTACAAATACAAGTGAAAGTATTTATTTGGTTACTGTTTGTATTGTGAGTATGACGTTTTAAACTGTTGACGAAATTTTATTGTTGATTATTGAGTTGTATGGCAAAATATTAAGTTGGCAGCAAAAATCACTTTTTTTTTTGGGTTTTCACACAGGTGTGTTAAAAATATGTTGCTAAAGATACGGTAAGATCAGTCAAATATTTGAAAAAAAATGTTGTCCTTCTCAAATACTTATTAAGAAATATATAAGATCCAGCTCAATATAAAAGGTAAAAATCGTAATTCGTAATGTACGTATAAGGAAGGGTTGAACAAACATTTGTAAAAGTAGTTGTTACGCTTTTTTGTTCGAATATTTGACTAATCTGACTGCACCTTATGTTTAAAACGAATAATAGAAGAATTTTAAATGAGTTTTTATAATTGCATTTTTTAAAGAGTAACTACTTCTGGGATTTAAACAACGTGGGGTTTTTGTGTATTTAAGGGAATTTTTTCAGGACAATGATGTAAAGGATTTAGTAAAGGAAAATAGCTAAAAAAAACGCTAAAAATAATGTTAAAATTAATCAGGAAATAGTTCTCTATAAACATAGAAATTTCGTTGCTAAATGTAGGAACTTAAATAACTTTATTTAAATTTCATTTAAATAAAAGATTTAAAAAAGTAAAATAGTCAAGTCATGGCATTTACAGAGGTTCAGGTATAGTACAGTAGTTTTATTTCTGCTCTCACGAGGCAATCGAATCTAAGGGATGTGTAATGACTGTGCACATTACACATCCCATTCCACTCAGATCCCTTTAGATGGGTTCTATCCCGTGAAGAATCGCCCGCAAAATATGCAGATCATATTCGAGAGAGAGCAAGAGAATTTCAAACGATTCTATATTCTATCTTTCTCTTGATACATGCTCCGCTATAGTTTTCCCTTAAGTCCAATACGCTGAATTTGTGCCAATAGTTCGCCGCCAAAACAATCATCATTCTACTCAGTGCATATCTTCTTAGTTTGATAAGTACCCTGTTTTATTCCTTCTTGGGTTGCCTAGAGCACTTTTGTTTTATACCCTACCGACTCAGTTCCCGGCTTTACCTATGTAAATATCTCAATGCATGTGGTACATAAATTGTTTGCGTATACCAAATTCACTTCCTGCTGTGACCGCCATTCTATTAACTGTTTCTTTACGAATAGAAATACGGTGTGAGATTTCACCATCCGCGACTAAATGAACTCAGTAGTAATTTAGCTGTGAGCGAAGACGCCAATATCTGTTGGCCTTAGAGTTTTACTTAGCCATTTCACACATATCGTGTTTGCAATTACTCTCGCCTAAAACTGGGTACTGTGATTAAGAAGTCAGTATAGTTCAATTTGTCATTCAGTGATTTTGGTTTAGTTCACTTGATGATATGCAATACATATATTTCTATATGATGAGCATATATTGTCGACACATTGTCTTCTTCTTGATGCTTGGATCTAAGTTAATTATTACTATTAATGATTATGTTTATCCGGAATTAATAGAGAATGAAATAAGAATCCTTAGTACTGACACTAATCAAACAAAATACTTTAGTTAAATTAATTATAATTGAATAATAAACAAACTGACCAAACTTCTTTTCTTCATATATATTACAGTGAAGCTAACACGAGAATCAAAAATATTATATATATTGTTACGAATAATAAAAATCTGACAACCCCTGTAGTTGTTTCCGCATGAGCGTGGTGAATAAGTTAATTCAACAACCAATGGTATGTGTATAGAATAAAAGCCACAATTAGCTGACAAAAGCTGAGCAGCCTCAATGGCTGCGTTGGTAGAGGTGCGTACTACAAAACAGAGGGTCCTGAGTTCAATACCGCATTCGGACATGCGTGCAAAGAAAAAAATAATAATTGTTATAAATGCAAATAAAATTAATAAACAGCAGTACAAACCTCCCGAGAGGCAAAAGGCAATTATTGTGTGAAGCCATGGCAGATAATTTAGTGGAGACGTCTAATTTAATAAAAGGAGTAACAGATAATTGTCAAGAAGCCCTGTAAAATAAAAAGTAAGAGCAATAATGGTCGCGCGGGGAAGTGTAACAGCATAACAACAGTGTATGGCAGACGTGTGTTGTGGCTACTGGATTAAAGGAGATGATTGGCTTTGATAAAAGGAGTAGTGGAGATGTCTGTGGATGGTTAAGGTTACTAAACAAGGCATCGAGTAGTTCATGTCTCGCCGGAGTAACACAGTAGTGTAGCGTGGATGGCTGCGTTTGTGGTGATAACGCATGTTTAGTAAATACGAGACCAAGGGTTCACAAGACCGGTAGGATCGAGAAGTAAAGCCAGAGAAAGCCATAATGTTTGAATATAGAATAATGAGCCACAGTGGAATTTGCAATCAAAAGAATCCGTACGTTTGCCTGTTAAAAAGGGTAAAACGTAACAATATTATATAACTGTGACGAAATATGAATGGTTAATTTCGATCATCTTACAATTAGTGGACTTTTTATACCTGTAGACAGGATGAAGGGTACTGCTTTAGAGATTGTGGAACACGATATTTGCAGGCTTTGTCTGTAAGATGCTCAGAAGGTATCTCCAAGCTATGTGTAACTGTCTTGCTTTGTCTATCATAAGGCTTAAAAACACAGGCAGACTAATATTAATTAGGAAAGCTATGCGATGCCTAAACCTTACGCAATTAGAAAAAAGTTGACAACTGATGGGTGTATTCAAGATAAACATGGCTTCAATCGGTGACGGCACATCCCAATTGTGAAATTAGTGTGATCAACCACTCCCTAAGGTCGCCTAACAAAGTTACATGTAGCAATCCTTAGCAACATAATTAGAAGGAAGATATTCTAACTTCTTGCTGAAGAGCATTGCCTTAGAGTCGCAGCATTGGTGGATTCTGTGGGAATGCAAAACACGTAAGATGATATCGTTCTCTTCGCAATTTTAATTTTAATTCAGATATATTATGCCTGCCAGCACAGGTGACTGGCGCCTTCATATACGTACCTCAAAAGCAATATTCACTAGAAGTCGTGATATCCATTAGGAACATACCACTGAGAGTGAGTTTCCAGTCGGACCTACATTTAAGAATAATAAACTAAGACCGAAAAAGACTGTATGAAAGTATGATTAGAAACAGGTACAATGTCAATTGTCTCACAAAGTTCTTTAAGTATGGAAGGAGGATTTATATCCATACACTTCTTCGGTTCTTGACATTTTATGTTTTTATAAGGAATTATTTTATCGTGGAACTTCCTTGAAACTCTCATTTAGTGTGAATATATTTAAATATTATTGCAATTTTATAACGAAAGCTACATTGTTCCTATAAAATGTATTTTGTCGAAAATTGCAAACCCTTTTTTTTGCGCCTAAAACCTGGCAATCATATTAAACACACACAAATTAACTGCAGTGCTGTAGTGCAATATTTTCAAATATTATTGCTCATTCACTGTTACTTAAAATGAACCACTATTATGTGTAAATATGTTTTTTTTTGCACACATTACAGTAAGTTGCAAATACCTTTCGATTTACACAATAATAACAAACATGTATAGGTTACTTACGTCTGTAAAAAGGAAGTGCGTTTGTATTTTAATTAACACAAAGTTTTATAATTTGCCAAACGTTCAATAATTGGAAAATTACTTTTTGCCACTCCTACATACAATGGCACCATCAAGCAGCAACGATATATGTAGGTACATATGTGAGTAGGCAGCATGCAACATATGCTTCTTTTTCGAATGGTGTCATTGGATCTTTTGCATGGTTACAAAATTGTTTGTTTATCGTTTTTTTTAATTTATCGAGGCAAAAAATCTTTTTTAATTGAATGAAGTTATAATTAAAAATTTTTTAAAATGATACCCATATTGATATTTAAAAAAAATGAAAATTTCAGATTTCACTTGATATTTTTTTTTTCTTTTTAATTCTTTATCGCCCCAGATATTTATTTTTTATTATAGTTACTTTATTGTTCCAAGTGATATGACAAAAATAGAGGTAGGCGTGGTGTTTTGCCCGTTGGCTCGAAAACATGGACCGCTCATGTTGGAATCCAATAGCACCTCTTTCGACTCCACTTCTGATCGATTGGCGTATTTAATTTCTCTCTAGCTGATCTAGTGCCTCGGCAAACTTGATTTGAAAACTAACATGGACAAACATCGTTCAATCGGCTTTGGTATGATATGAAGTCGGAAGTGGATATTCTAGAAATTACCCACGGACTGAAAAACTTATATATACCCTTGTTCCACTTTTTATAGTAAAGGGTATAATAATATTAAAATTAAAGGGTGTCCCAATAGGTGACGTAAATTGACCTATATAGGACCTATCTTTTGAACTTTTCTAGACAAGCCTTTGCAAATTATAGTATTAATATTCAAAATTCTTAATTAAAGATGGGAAATTCGACACGTCAGATGTAAAAAACATGTCGTGTATGGGTAGCATAACTCCGCTATGAGACAAAGTGTATCCCAATAGTTTGTGTAATTTGATGTATGTGGCCAAAGTTTTGAATCGTTATAGACAGGCAGCTGAAGCTTACGAGGGACTGTAATTCCGCTACAACAGCAAGTTTATAATGTGATATTAAGATAATTTGATTTAGAAATCAAAGGGT
The DNA here is from genome assembly GCA_916610165.2 of Gymnosoma rotundatum. Taxonomy (NCBI): domain Eukaryota; kingdom Metazoa; phylum Arthropoda; class Insecta; order Diptera; family Tachinidae; genus Gymnosoma; species Gymnosoma rotundatum. The sequence goes on along the minus strand of OU744337.1, from coordinate 117,321,063 downwards.
GTTTTTAAAATTAATGTAATTTATCCTATATAGCCGTATCTTTTAAACTGTTATGTACAAACACTTGGAAATAAGACTAACAATAATTATAAGAACTATAAATATTTTAAATTATTAGTTAAAGTGTTTTAAAATAGTTGATGTAATTTGATGTGTACGGCCACACTTTTGAACCGTTAGAGACAGACACATCAAATGTGTTTTGAAGTCAACTTTTTTTTGTAAGAATTAGATATTTTAAGGTTTAATTTATATTTTCCATCCATTTTTGGGAGAATAAAAGATGTGTGATTAATGTTAATCCCATTTTCTCTGATAAATATTATTTAATTTTTTTTATGCCCTTCACCACAGGTAGAAAATCGGTATATCTAAGTTTATCAATCCGTTTGTTATTTCTGCAATATCCATTTTCGACCCTTTAAAGTTTATATATTCTGAGTTATTATGCACAGCCTGGACAACAACCTTAAGCAAAAGTTACAACTTTAAAAAAAAAAAAATTTATCGTAGGAAAAAATGTCTTTTGCCGATTTTTATTTAAACACTTCAAAAAGAAATCTAAAGTTTAAGATCCTGCATAGCCGATTATAGCGTTCTTGTTTATTTTTGTTTTGTATTTATTGTTATTAAATCACAAATGATAATGATTTAAGATATTAAGGGTGAACAACATAAATAACATTTTTTTCTTAAACTTTTTCTTTTTCTCATCTTCATTCAGCTTTAAATGAGAAGCACGTAGGCAGACATTCCTCAGTTGAGTCATTATAAATATTGTCCGATTTGAAATGATTGTGTAATTAATTGTTAAAAATGACTAATGAGAAGATTTCGTTAAAATAAATGATTATCTAAATGAAACCTGGGGGGTGAAAATTTATCTAATGAAATATGTTACCGAAGAAATATTATGTACACATAAAGGCATTAAACACAAACTTTTGGCACAATTATCCACTTCGTTACACTTGTGTGGCACATATTAAGAAGAAATTTTTTATAGATAGTTATAATTTTGGCTATTTGAAGGAAATTTTAAATAATTCAGATTCTTCTTAAATTACTTATATAAATATTTGTAAAATAATACCAAACATATGACTTTGACATCTATAAATTAGTTTATTTTTTAAAACTTATATCTTTCCTCAAGGGATTTAATGTTTAAGCTGATTGACTTAACAAGTAGAACGAGTGTTTTAGAAACCGAACTGTCATAAGGCGTAAATGTTATGCAACTCTTGTCTGTAGGCCTTAAACTCACATTATTGAGCAGTTACATTCAACTGAATAATTGGGCATTGGCTGCTATTTATTCGTTTTCGCTTAAAAGTTTGTCGCCGAGGTGCGAAAGTTCGGCCTACTAGGTAAAAGGCACATAATATTATAAAAAGCTGAATTTTAACTCAATCGCTAAGATTTTTTAAATTTACGCAGACCTGAAAAATATCTATATATGTGCTTACGTGTGAAGGGTATCTCTTTTACTTTAAAAGAAAATAGGCTTACAGTTTTTTTTTTCAATTTTGACCGAACATAACTTAGTATTTTTGGCGTGGTATAGTTATTCAATTCAATTCAATTCTATTAACAACAATAATATTTACATTTAAGTTTATAATATTTTATACATATGATGAGTTCAAGAGTTTATCTTTTTCAACATAAAATTTTTTGTAAACTAGAATATATACATAATACATATATACAGAATGTGGAAGGAAAAATTTACAAAAACCTATTTGAACTTATTTTTGTCTTTAAATAAAACTTAATCTAGTTAAATCTAATTAAAATGAAGCAAGTTCATTAATGTGAATAAATTCCGAGTAAGTACAGCGGCGTTTAAAATTCTGTAAGAGTCTATTTATTTCAGAATCCACTAGTTCTACATCTGCCAGTGCGTGAAGACGTGTAGTTGAAAAAAAACATGGTAAGTTAAACATTAATTTTAATAGTTTGTTTTGTGAAATTTGAAGATTCTTTATGTGTCATTTAGCTATTGTAGCCCATATTGGCGCAGCATAAAACAGTACTGCATGGAAAATTGTTTTTAGGATAAGTTTCTTGTTGGCAATATTAAGTTTGGAATTTCTATTTATAAGTGGGTAAAAGATACGTGTCAGTACATTTATTTTATTTATGACGTAAGGTATGTGGTCTTCAAATTTTAACCTGGTGTCCAGAACTACACCAAGGTACTTCACGTTATCCTCCCACTGGACTGACATTTGTTGTATGTTTATACTAACTTGGGGGAAATATCATTCTTTACACTTCCTAGTAAAATATAATGCCTGAGATTTGGTACAGTTTATTATAATTTTCCACCTGTTGAAATAGCGAATTATTTCTTCCAGGGCTCTTTGCAGTTTATGTATAACGTCATTAGCAAGATTACCACACGCAGAAAAAAAAACATGGTTGTGATATGGTCACAATAACCATATTATGTTCTTTGTAACAATGTATAGTTGCGGAGAACAAATTATAGTTATTTTCACCAAAACTTTAGTCACGAAAACGTATAACCATATATACTGTGTACAAAAAATGCAACATGGTTGGTTTTAACTTAAAAAAATTTCAACCACAACCAAAGTTTCATAACTTTTTAAAAATAATATAAAATATTTAACCATAATATATTATTATTAATCAAAGTATGGTTTATGATGTTTTTTATTGATAGAGAAAGTGAAAAAAATAGAAATTTATGTACAAAATAAATAATTAAAAAAACAGCAAAATATAAAAAGAAATGAAAAGGGAACCAAAACATTAAAAAAAGTTGAAATAAATATATATGTATGTATGTATTGTAAGCATATTCATATTTTTTTGTGTTTGAGGCACAATTGTGAAATCATTTATTTGGGCTTATAAACTATATTTTCATTCTTGTAGCTTATGATCTAAGCGTTATTATAAGCAAATAATTGATTTTTTGTGAATTTATCTTTCTAAATAATTTTTATGACAAATCGTAAATGAATAAAACAATAAAAACTAAGTCCTTTATATCTGGAAAATTTTAACCATTTAATGTTTATATTTGAACAACAACAATATGCTTGCAAATGTAACAATACTATGTTTTGTTTGAAACCATATAATGCAACCATAATATGTTGCTCTTAGATTATGGTTACATCAACCATATTTTTTCTTTGCGTGCAGAGCATATAATTGTCGTGTTACCAGCGAAAATGGACATTGTACAGTAATTTAAAGTACGAAAGTCTGCAGTGTATATATTATATAATATTGGAGATAAACATGAGCCTTGTGGGCAACCTGCTGATATTTGAAAATTCCTAGAACAATATGACCCTATATGTACTCGAAAAGTACGATTTATTAAAAACGATTGCATTATTTTAATTAGCTACGTAGGAAAGTTAAGACGAATCATTTTATATATTAATCCCTCATGCCATACCGAGTCAAAAGCTGCTTTGACATCTAGTAGCACCATACCCGATGACTTTTGAGACTCAAAGTTACTTTGCACTAAGTTACGTATTTTTACTAAAGGGTGAGCTGCGTTATGCTCTCTTCTAAAACCAAACTGGTGCGGCGGTATAGTCATTAATGATCAGATTATTACTCTAAGATATTTGACATATTCTAAATAGATTTATAATAAATAGTTTTGAGTTTTTATTTGTAAAATTATTTTATTATTTTTTGAGTTTTGTTCTGATGGCGCTTTTGATTAAGAAAATGTAAAAAATACCGGTTTCTCAGTGTTTTCTCCAAAAAGGGGGGTTTTCTTTTTTGCTTATGTAATGTCAACTTACAAATTGTTTAAAACCATACAATCTATAGCAAGTGCAAATACAAATAAAATTTATTTATCTTTAAAAATATTCTGCTAATAACACTGTACAACAAAATCAAATTTTTTCAAAAATTACAAGGTCCGGGCTATAAATTCTGATAGAGGAGACAAAAAAAGATATACGTGTATCGGCGTTTTGAAAGTTTACATCTGAATTTCGTTTGAGAGATGGTTAAAATTTCCCAGCTCTGGCACATTCTTATTGTTAAACGGCATAAGAAACCATGTGACCCTTACATTTTAGGTAAAAAATGTGTTCAGCAAATTTATGTAAAATGTCACAGAGAACATTTTTGTAGAAATGTTAACCCTCTAACTCCTCAAGATATGGGTCTTTTTTGTGCCTCTTTTAAAAAATAGCTAAATACACCATTAAAACAGGGTTTTAGAGGGTTAAAATGTTCCACAAAAATGTTACCCGTTAAATTTTACTATAAGTCCCTGAATACACCAAAAAGGAAAATTCAACAATAAAGTCAGAAATAAGACGCAACAAAAGAGAGCTTAGGGTTAATTTCGCATTTATTAAGAATTTTGTTTTAAATCAAATTTGGATAGCATTAATTACATTTTTTTTAGCTCTAGGCAATTCGACTTCATTATCATACAATGTCCAGCATATTTCAGCGATAAGCGAATGAATGCTTTTATCTTTATAGCGTTCTTCAATGAGTGCGCAAGTCTGATGAAATTTTTCACCATGCTCATCAGATTCTGTTGACAACTGGTTCTCAAAGTAATACATATGGGAATTTAAAAAATGAATTTTTGTTGACATATGAACGCAATAAAAGGTTCCTGTTTCAGCGATTGTTCCATCAACATAATGACTAGGACTTCGAAGTTGTAGCACAGGTACTGGGAGTTCGTCAGAATGCGGAAATGGCAGCATGGCTGATGGCACAGTTTTGTATACAAAACTCTTTCGCCTATATATATTCAATTTTAATATGGCACACGTAGCACGTAGTGTCATTATGTTCACCTGGATCTAGCCACCGCATAGGAATACCAAACTGCATTGAATTTCGTTGACCTTCAGCGAGAGTTCAAAAATAAAACTATAGTTTTAGAACAAAAAAAAAATTTTATTACATTTGGACCACAAAATTAAGCCACTATAACAAATAAAAAATAAGAAAAAAAAACATCAAGTGAAAAAATTGGAGCTCGCCCATATCTTCCGAGGTACGGAGCTTAGAAATTTTCCAATTTTTTTAAATATCAATATGGATATCATATTAAAGCTTTTGAAAAGATATTTAAGGAAATAGCATTAAGAGCTGATGAAATTTTTATGTAAAATAATATATATGCAGTACCAAATTTTTTTCAATTCTCTGTCACCCCAATAATTGCTTTTTTATTGGAATTACTTCACTGAACTAGATTTACATATACTATATGGTGAAGGGTATATAAGATTCGGCATAGCCGAATATAGCGCTGTACCTGTTATTTACAATCTTTAAGAGGAGAAATAATTTTGCGAAGTAATTGAAAATGTATTTATGGGCTTAATAAGGTGTTGTTTTATCATTATTCTGAAAACAATTATTTTACGATTATAAAAAATACAGATTCAAGGGAAATACTCATATAATAAGTGCCTAGGACCACTACTTCCTAGAATTAAGTATTCTTTACATAATTTATATCCAAAACGGGAACTGAAAATAAATTTTTTTGGTTTTTGTTTTAAATCTAAATTGTATGTAGAAATTATCGTTACTAATCTGTTAGTAAAATAAGCCTTTGCTGAATATGGTTAACACCATCGTTAATCGTTCTAGTTGCCAATCATGGAAGGAATGGCCCCGTTGATGGAACACTAAAATAATTTATAGAAAATATTTTAAAGCTTTTTCAAGTATTTAAAATATGACTTGTAAAAATGGTTTAACAGTTTGTTATTCTAGTACCTGGTTTTATTTAGGGACATTTCCAAATTTGTGGAATTTTAACAACCACAATTACTAATTACATTATTTCGTACATCCAAATTGACCTGATTTATCATAAAATTTAATTGCTTTTTCAAATTTGTTATTCTAAATGAAACATTTTCCTTTTAATGTTCAATTGAAATTTTTTTTTATATTTACCTGTTTGTTTTTTTGGTCTATGGACATTCTCGAATTGGTTTTTTCTAAAACAGATTTTTTAAAACCACAATTATTATCCCTTTTCACACGTAATAAAATGTGGTTTATAAAAGGGCAGTAAGTAATAACAATTTTCGTAAGATAAAGGTAAAAGCATTCATTCGCTTATCGCTGAAATATGCTGGACATTGTATGATAATGAAGTGGAATTGCCTAGAGCTAAAAAAAAATGTAATTAATGCTATCCAAATTTGATTTAAAACAAAATTCTTAATAAATGCGAAATTAACCCTAAGCTCTATTTTGTTGCGTCTTATTTCTGACTTTATGGTTGAATTTTCCTTTTTGGTGTATTCAGGGACTTATAGTAAAATTTAACGGGTAACATTTTTGTGGAACATTTTAACCCTCTAAAACCCTGTTTTAATGGTGTTTTTTGCTATTTTTTAAAAGAAGGACAAAAAAGACCCATATCTTGAGGAGTTAGAGGGTTAACATTTCTACAAAAATGTTCTCCGTAACATTTTACATAAATTTGCTGAACACATGTTTTACCTAAAATGTAAGGGTCACATGGTTTCTTATGCCGTTTAACAATAAGAATGTGCCAGAGCTGGAAAATTTTAACCCCCTCTCAAATGAAATCCAGATGTAAACTTTCAAAACGCCGATACACGTATATCTTTTTTTTGTCTCCTCTATCAGAATTTATAGCCCGGACCTTGTAATTTTTTGGTGTGTTGTACAGTGTAATTACTGATTATATTTTTCTTCATACACTGTAAGCGGCTGACATTTTTTTTTTTTTGGCTCTTCTATTCAGTTAAAAGATCATGAAAAATAAAATTAACACAATAAATAAAGTATTACAAAACACCACGATAATTTATTTATGCATTGCAATTAAAAAAGAAAACCAAAAAAATTAATGTAATCAAAATTTTTTTCAAGTTTTGTTAATATGTAAAATAAGTTTGTTCTTGATTAAGATTTCATTGAAAATGTTTTGAGAACTTGTTTAAAAGTTCTTAGAATCAAGCCAGATTTAAAGATATTTTTCCGAAAAGAGCCTCCCTCACTGGCTGAATCAAAAAAAAATTTATTAAAACTATATTTCATGATGAACCGTTTGGGTTTGAAGTATTAGCTAAAAAAATTGTCATGATATATTATTTCAAGTGTGCAATGGATTCATTGATTAAAAAATAAACGTATAATATCTCTTATTATTTATTTTTATTTATTATTATTTCGCAAGCTTAAATTTATTTTTTTTTACTCCCTCATATTAACAATAACACAAGCACCAAAAAATTGGAATCAAAAACAACACCATTTTGAAACAATGACAATTTATATAAAATTCCATTTATTCTCTGTACATGAAAAATTTTTTAGGTACTCATGCCATCTCCTTGGTGTCTGTAATTTAGCTAAATAACAATTTATCTATAAAAAGGAAAATGCCATCCATGTCATTATTATCAGCATTAAACAGCAGTTCTACTCCAACCAGCAAATACATATAAACGAACGTAGAATCAACAAAACACTTAATCTACTTAGGTTTTTAAGTCTTCCCGAATGGTGAAACAAAAAGTCTTTTATTTAAATTTCTCTTTGTTAAAATGTTTTAGGGGCGGCATTGCTAGCGCAAAAACAAAATAAGAAGAAAAATATATTAAAAATATTCTAATGAAAAATCAAAACAAATTTTTGATTCTTTTGTTTATTTAACAATAAATTATATGAGCAGTAAATAGGGGAGCCAAAGGATCTCATTGATTTAATTTTGAAGCAAAGTATTTGTTAAATATTTCAATGACAACAGTACAATTTGGGGAATGTTAATGAAAGTGTAAATAAATTTTTGTATTAAAAATAAATAAAGATTTTTAAAAGCATCAGTGATGAGACATTGTTCATTCCTTCTGTTAAGATGGCTGTTTTGATTCGAATTTTTCGAAATTTTCTTTTCAAGATTCGTTTACATTAAAACAACGCTTGTCTAATAATTTGAAATGTAGTTTTTAAGTATTAAAATTTATAAGCACGAAATTTTAAAATAATTGTACCTTTGCTTAAAAGAGGCTAGCAATTCAAAAAGAAAAGAGAAATCGCTTAACGAGCTGAAAATCATTACCAAATTTTAATTCAAACTAAAACTTATTGAAGAGAAAAGGGCAGTAATTTCAATAAGTTTTTTAGATTAAAAAAAAGCCAGTTTAGATATGAGTATTTGTTTAGAAATCATGTAAACAATATTAGGTCTGTTTCTTTACTTTTTAGGTAAAGTTCGTAAATGAGCGCAAGCATTGTTTTCTCTCAAAAAGAGACAAAATTATATAAAATTACGGGAACACAAAATCTATAATTTAAACACAAAATAAAAACTCAAAGTATTTTGACTGTTTTAATAAAAATTTTAATTTGAATAAATCAACAAAAAGAAACAATAATTTATTTTGTATTTTGTTTGTGTTTTAAGGCTGTTGCACAAGTTTAAATAACTTGCAGAAGAAAAAGTTTGGGCTGTTTCGTGCAAGAAGAAGAAGAACTTTAGTCTCTCAAAACTGCTCTCATTTACCCAAGTTTAAAGTAAGAAAACAATTTTCTTGCAAATTGGGATCCCACGGGATCCCAAAGTAGTGTAAAGAAACAGACCTATTGTATCCCATCTTTCAATAGTCCCCCACAGTTTCGCGCGAGGTCATTGATTATAGACGTGTAATTTCTAGTAATTTTATTTTACAGCCATCCATTGCTTAAATGGTTTGATAAAATTCACTCGCGAAGAAGTAACAACGGTATATCCTCTAGTTCAACCTTATATAGACTGGAGTTGTGTGATCATACGGTTTTTATAACGCTTTAACGGAATTTAAATTTATACACAGAATCATTTGATTCCTTAAAAGGACTGGATGCCTTCCATTTCTATTGAGGAGTAAGAGACAAATCTAAGAGTTTTCGCAATTTATGTTTAATGTTTATTTTCTACTGCACGATAGTAATTTTTCACTTGTATTGGAGGTACCACGCCAAGTTTACCGCTACGTTATGCATCCTAATCAGAGAGTTATTCGAACAAAATTTTAGGGTGATACCTATTACAGTAACACTATGATAAACATTTAATTTGTGTGGGGAGTACCACAGCTACGTGAAACATCAAAAACACACGTACCCTTAGCGCATATCTAGTAACAAACAGTGCAAATTTCAAGAAAATAGCTCGGCAGCTATAACTTCCTGACAAAACAACAAACAATCGCTTTTTCTGCTAAATATATAGAATAACGGTTAAACAACATAAATACTAAAATAACAAAATATTATATTATTTAAAATAGATTTTCCTTAAAATATGATTCAAACTATTTTGTTGAGGATAACGACACGAAAATTTTGAGCTAATTTTTCAGTTTTATTGAGTTTTTTTTCAACTCAAAACTAATATTTTTTTTTTTAATTTTTAAAAATCTCCCCAATAACAAAGTGGTCAAAATTATTTATTGTATAAATTAATTTAAAAAAAATCTTTTTTTCGTGCTATTTTCCCGATTAATTATTTAACACCGATATTGATTATTGAGGGTCAAAGCACGTCTCGATGGTCATTTCGTTATCGCTTACTTAAATCTTCAGGAAACTTCTGACAAACATTTTAAATAAACTAAAGATTTTTGTCCAAACAATAAAGCAAAGATTAAAATCAAAGTTTAAGCAAAAATAACAATAACCAACAGTAATTTTATTTTCTTTCTCCGCTGTATACGGCTGAATTTTTTTCGGCTCTTTTATACAGTTGAAAGAGGAAGAAAAATATAATATCACTTTGCAAATATTACATAATATTAAACAACGGGAATTTTTTTAATTATACTAATTTATTTTCAAAAAATTTTATTAATATATTATTGTATAAGTTTTGAAATATAAAGGTTGCAATATTATAAAAGCTATTTAAATATCATTACTTACTCTGCTATTTATTTTCTTTAATATAGTGACAGCAAGAAAACAATATATAATTATATGCCATTATAAATTTAGTTTTTAGTAATCAGTAGCAAAACATAGAAAAAGCTGTAAGAATTGTGAGGAACTTCTTACAAAATAATATAACTGTCGTCTTATTTTACTTACATATTTTTTAATACAAAGTAGGGAAGAAGTTCGTAAAGAATTCTAGGTCACTAAGTGAAAAACAAGATGACCATAATATTTTTATATGAGAAATTTCTCAATTAAACGTGATATTTTTATTGCAAGCTAAAACATCAAACCATCCAATAAATAAAGAATAAAGTTTTAGGAATTCTGAGCTTTTTCGCAATTGAGATATTTTAAGTGCAATCCTGATCTGTTGCTGACTACGGAGCAACATAACATACGATTTTGGTTACATTTGACTTAAAATGATTGCAGCCACTTGATTAAGTATAATTTTCTTCGATCTAAGATACCAATACTTATTATTTATTGAAGACGCAGTAAGAAAGTTAGCAACATATTTGGTTTCAAATAACAATATTCTATATTATTCTCAACTTAACAAAAAAATATATATAAGAAAAAAAATAGAATATTAAAAATTAATTCCTTCATTTGTCTAGTTTTTTTGAGCAATATATTAAATTTAACGATTTAGTTTTAAAAAAATTTATTGCCATAATAAAGAAAAATTATTCCTTGTCTCCGTACGACAAATTGGACTTGATTTTTAACTTCTATAAAACTTCGATGTTAAAGCCTTTTATTTCATTAAAATCCATACTTCTTTCTTAACAGTTTTTAACTCAACTATTCTCTTATATTGTATTTTTTATTATTATTTTACCATTTCATTGTTGGCTTTGTTTTAATTTAAAAAAAAACTGAAATTATTTAAAAATACATTCGTTGTGTAGTTTATAAAAATAATTTAAAACCAATTTTAAAAAAGAAATATATAAGTATATTCAATAAAAATGTAGTTATAAGAAGTTTATAATTAAAATTACCCGAACAAACCCAAACCGCCAGACTGACGATTGTTCGCAGGATTATTGCTACCTGTTAAAGGTGAACCCCCCAATAGACCACCAATACCAGCATTGCCACTATCACGATTGGCACCACCGCGATTACCACCACCTAATACATTACCTAATCCGCTACCTCCCAAACTGTTAGTCACACCGCTCAATGATCCCCGCAAAGTTGAAAGAATACTTCCTAAGCCCTCACAAGAAGTGGAAGTAACTGGACTTAGTGATGCACCAAATAAAGACAATTCACAAAAACGGAAATCCGAAGCAGTAATCAAGCTTGTATCTACTTTTATAAATGGTGTGCCTTTGCCCGTGACACTTTTAAATAAATTATCGGTAAATTGGCCAATTTTAGAGTCTTGTTTAAAGTTTTTGGCAAACTTAACAATCATGCCAATTAGGTTCTTGCGCACCTTCAAGTCTTCCTTAGAGGTAAGGCGGGCATCAGGCACCGGATTGCCAAAAACATCATTGCAGTCGAACATGTAACCTAATTCATCACCATGAGCCACTATTTCAGGATTGGAGCTTTTGGTATCGGCTACTATAGGAAGACCACGTAAAAAATTAATGCCTTTAGATGTGGTGCCGTTATATTCAAAACTATACATAAAGGCGGGAGCTATTTGAGACCAAACCTGAGTGGTTAAAACAGCAGGTAGATTAAACAGAACATCTGTGGTCGACTCAACTATCTGGAATTTTTAAAATTTTTTAATATTATTAAACTTCTATTAATTAATTAATAAGGCAGTTTTATTACCTTGTTAAGAATTTGATTTAAATTTAAAGTTTCCGGCACTTTTAAAACATCATTCAAGGTGGGAGTTAAAGCACTTGGCAACCCAGGCAATTGTGCTTTAGTTATTTCACCAGTTATTTGATCTATTCTTAGAAACCCAGTTAAATCTTTCAACGTGTCTGTTAGAGAACCCAAAAATTTCTCTGCCGAACCAAAAACCTTATTTATATTTCCCAAAGTAAAGGCATTTGCAGTTTCGTGTTTTGTTACGCCAGTCAATAACGGAATGGCCGTAAAGTTGCCACTTTTTAATTGCTGATCCGGCTCGCTGACAATTAAACTGGGTAATGCACGGCCATCATCTTCATTCTCGATGTGAGGCTGAAAGCCTATGCTGCCAGAAAGACCTTTAATCATGGCTCTACCTGCCAGTCTTTCAGTTTGTATTTTAGAGTCATTTTCAATTATTTCTTCAGCAGATTTCTAAAATTGAAATAATTAATAAAGATCGCTAAATGATATAAATGTTTTTACCTTTCTCAAACACTTGACAATTTCTATTTCATTCGTAGTAGGGCAACCATTTATTTCTGCCACTTCCTGTACACTTTGCACCGGCTCTTTATCCGTGGCATATTGTGATAAGGCTGTTCCCGACATGGCAACCACACCCGTTACTTCACCTGCACTACGTGCTGACCTTGACATTGATAAATACATAGCACTGGCTGCACCTGAACCATGGCCAACCACTTTAATTTGTTTTGGATCTCCACCAAAATGTGAAATATAATCATTAATCCATCTCAAGGCCGCTGCCATATCGAACAGAGCCAAATTGCCATCAAATTCTTTCGTACCGTCCCCTATAATTCCCAATGATCCCAGACGATATTGAGGTGCAACTACAATTACACCCTGCTGAGCCATTGGTGTTGCATCGTATTGATTTGCTGAGCCATAACGAAAACCACCCGGATGTATCCATACTATAACTGGCAAACCGGTTGTTTCATCGGGCATTCGTGGTGTGTAAATATTCAAAAGCAAACAATCCTCATCACCTATAATACGATTTTGATTCTGAGGATCTGGTTGTATACAGGGTGGTCCATAGTTTGTAGCATTTACATCACCCATTAATCGCTTGTATACCGGCCTAGCATAACGATTAGGTCCTGTTGGCGGCTCAGCATAGTGTAAGCCTAGAAAGGTGTAAACTTTCGTTACGGGATTACGAAATCCTTCAACGCGTGCATCACGATTAAAAATACGTGTAAAAACAACCGGATCATCTGGCGGCGGAGCTTTGGCATGATGACCCCCTACTATTCGTTTAACACGTTTCGTTTCACTCAAGGTCATCAGCAAACACAACAAAGCTATAAATATTTGCAACTTGAACATACTTTTGTTTTTTTATTTTTTATTGTTATTTTATTTTTTATAATTCGCTTTTTAATCCAAACGGGATAAGAGTTGTTGCAGCACTAAAACAAGTACGAGTTTCCCTTAAATTTACTAAAACGGAAAGTATACATTAATCGTGTTTGTTTTAAATTAAGCTTTAGTGGGTTTTACGCTCAATTTAATTAACTCAAACTCTTCATGTAGAATTTTGATGAAGCTTATTTTTTTGTTAAACTTAAATTTAACTTTTAATTGCATTTCTTTTTTATGTATTTTATTTTTATTTGTTCATGTTTTTTTTTCTCATGTCACGCTACCAAAAAGCTAAAGTAGTTGATTTGCTTAACAATTAGTTGCTGCATAGATTCATAAAAAAATAAATGTTCCAGAAAATAAAGTTTTTGTTTTTGTGAGTGAACTTACAGATTATTGATAACAAAAGTTGTCAAAAACAAAAGATTTGCATATAAAGAACTTATCCCTTTCTTATATCACACAAGTCATAAGAAATTTATAGTAAAAATTAATTAAAAATCTCAAATAAAAAAATAGATACAAGTTAATACATAAATTAGCAACACTATACAATTAATAACATTTTTCCTTAATTTTATAAGAAAGTCAGAAATTTTCTAATTTATAAATGTCATTTCTCCAATTCAACGCTTCAAAATAATTTTGCTAAAATAAATAAATTCGCTTTTTAAAAATATTAACAAGAAATTGATTGAAAACCTTACATGCCTACATCTATCTTAAAGAATACAAAAATATGTAATTACACGAGTGCAATTTTACAATGATCAGAAATTTGGAATTCATTATTACTAGAGTGTTCGGTCACCAGACAATGTACATGAAACTATTGACCGATTATAATACATAAACAATTATTCACTAAAACATTTTCTACAATTTGTTTTTTTAACGACGTTGCTGATGTAACGCTTTTGGTATTAAATGCGAATAATATTTTTAAGAAGATTAAATCTAAGTTTTAAGTTAAAACAAAATGGTTGAATGTGCAGCTTAAGGCCAGGATTCACTATCATACTCAGTCGTGCGTTCTATCAAAATTTGCGTGGGGACTCAAAATGTATAAAAGTGTGGACCAGAGAACTGCAAGAATGTCTGTTTTTAATACTCTAAGTATACTCATCTTAAATGCGGTTGCGGTGTGATCGGCACCGCATATCTTAAGTGCGAGTATTTACTATACCCATTCCATTTGAGTTAAGTGTCTACCATACTCAAGTAAAATTTTTGCGATGCTGGCTTTACTTTATTCGTACTCATACTCACAACAAACACCAAGAGAGAGATTTTAACATGTGTAGTGAGAGGAAAACAGAGTTATCAGATCAGAATTATTAAATCAAACACAATATCAAAAGTCGCCAATGTCTAAATTAGCTAACATACATACTTCTTTGAAATTATGAAAGTTTATTTAATATGTAACAGAAAATAAATTTAATAGAACCCGTAAAATTCGCCATATTTTCATTTATTAAAAACACAACAAAAGTTTACTAATAACTCAAGAATAGTTCATCGTTTATTACATTACGTTTTTGTTAGGGTTTTTTTTAAATCACACAGGAGAGAAATTTAAAAATTCTATTCGTTAAGCAAATAGATTTTTAAAATTAATAAATAGGTATACAAGCAATAATTATATTTAACAATATAAAATATGTAAACTAAAAACTTTATTTTATTTATTATTATTTATGAGGTCTAATAACATTCAGTCAATGCAATATTACATCTGCGTATATACAGTTTTGTTAAAACTAAAAAAATTAAGTAATTTTCCTTTTATTCACGGATTCATTTTATCATTTTGTTTTCCTAAATACCGTTAGTAGCACGTTTATGACAACAAGGCACATAAACTGAAAATATTTGTTCATAAAAAACAGCTTTAAATAGTGTACAAAAGCTGTGCCTTTAAGCGGTTTTTATTGCATTTTATTCATTAAATATGTGTTGTATTTCATACCTATGAAAACGGTTGTTGTCTGTTTTTCTGCTTATAATGTTTAAGCAATAGATATGATCAAAAATTTGTTTTTTTTTATTGTTTATAAATAGATCTGCATACAATGCAATATTTCATAAAACGGCAGTAAAAAACTTTAATAGGGTAAAAATGTGGCAACGTTACTTACAAATAAAGAGAATTAAAAAATTCTCGCGTACGAGTATAGAAAATACTTAAAATTCTGATTGCGATATTTTTTATACTCGTTTTTATAGGAATGGGTAAAATAAACACCGCAACTTTTTATTGCGGTGTTTAAAATACTCGAGTATGAAAAGTATAGAGTAAGTATGCGGTGTACTCATGAGTTGCGGTGTACTCGTGCAGTTCTCTGGTGTGGACTAAAAGTTCATGTGTGTGACAGACTTTTTAACTGATCTGTGCGATTTTATAATCTTTTAAAATAATTCATAAAATATTTTTCTCTATGCGATCAGAGTTGATGTTTTAAGATGATGAGGAGAAAAAACAACAAAATATTAAAACCATATGATCTTGCATCTTTTTTGTATATTAGTGTGGCACCTAAAACGATTTTTAAAGTAGGACAGAATTCTGTCAGATTTTTGTGTGACTAAATCGTACGATTGTGTATGATAGTGAATCTTGACCTTTATAAAATATTTAATTACAAATTGCTCCTAGGATCAGGCTTAAATATTATTTTTGTAAAAAGTTGTTGCACCACTGTTTGTTACAGACATTACAACTTTCAGTCATATTATTTAGCTGAAATTAAGAATATGACGTTCAAATGACAAATGATTGGATTTTGATTTATTAAACAACTTAAAATAAATGTGAAACAATTCTTACAAAAAAAAACCGACTTCACAAGACACCGACGGGCAGATTCAAAAGATATAAATCAAATTACCGCAACTACGGGGACACCCTTTAATTTCTACTTTTTAATGTATACACTTATTGTTATCGTTGACAAGAAGTATACATTCTGTGCAATTTCAGGTGTTTGAACATATTGCATCACCTATGGGACACCCTTGAATTTTTAAGTTTATTTTTTAGTAATTTCCGATATCGGGAAGTTAAGCGATGCCAACTTTACAATTTAAAATGGCTGGCATAAATGACAAAACACACAGGCGAATTGATTAAATAATCCTCTTGGGAGTCGCTTAGTTAATTGTTTAACGATTCTGTTAAGATTTTATAAATAGTAAAATAATAGCAACATCTGCTGGTTACTAAATCTGGAGATAAAACTTTGGAGTATAATTTTGTCATTGCGAAGCATAACAATATTGTATGTTTTCATGCTTATCTTGACTGTTGGCATAAACTTTTTGACTGAGAAAAACAAAAATTCTACCAAAAGAATTTTTTAGCTTTAATTATTTATCGCGTGATAATGGTTCAGTTTTGAGTTTTCTTATAGTCATGTAAATGATGAATCCGCTCTATTTAGGTGTCTTCATCCTTTTTATATTCTAATAACTTCACCTAATTTATTGGAATGAAATTTAAAATATGTGGTAAGAGCTTTTTAAGGTTGAGTCGTAAAGTAATGTCTTGAACAAGAGGCATTCAACAGGTGATAAGTAATGAGAGCAGCGATTATTTTTAGTTGCTTCGTGAGCAAAAAGTCAAAAGAATATAATGGAGATAAAATATTTATAAAATTAGAAGGCTGTATTAATATCGAGTTCAAAACTTAATTAAGAAATCAAAGTTACAAATGAATAAATACAATTTATTATTTATTGCATTTTACAGTTATTTTTAACTTGACTTACTTAAGCTACCCATACCAGACATGTTTTTTACATCTGACTTTTTAACTGTGTTAGTCATATGTAATTCTGCATGTGTGTCAAAATTTGTAATCTACAGACGACTTTTAATATTTGGTCACAAGCGTACATGTATAATTACGTCTGACATAATTATTATTTGTTTACAACAGCTGATTAAATTCGTTTTTTTCACTGTACAGATATCCGGACGGCTTGTTCGGTTTCAAAATGGCTTGTAGTCGTCTTAAAATATTTTTGCCTGCGTTACGGCATTACTGAAGACTTGTCAATTTTAATTATTACATTTTACTCTAAATATTAGCAAGATGAATTTGCATTAAATAATGATAGCACCATTGCCGTTTGGTTAACCTTTTTTATAATTTTTGAAGGCTCCACGTAACATGTATAATTTTGGTATATTAGGCCAAATTTCCGTAAATTTTGGTACAGACACTAAAATTAATAAAACTGAAAGAGTACTTGTTTCATTATTTGAGGTAAGAATCTCTTTTAACATATCAACCTTTCTTAACATATTAATTCGATTTTAATAACAAAGGTTACCTTGCAAATGCATTTAAAACTCAATATAAAAAATTAGTTTGAAACAACCAAAAAAAAAACTTTGCTGCAGTTCAATTCGTATAAAAATCACAAAATGTTTCCTGGTTCATATTTAGAAACAGCAAGATGTTTCTCGCAACAATTCTTTCCGACTGTGAAGTAATATAAGCTGCATTTCGTGCGGAAAACTAAGCATTCTGTTTAAACTTGCAAAAAAATTGTTAGCAACTTCAGGTATTTCGCTTGAAAAATTTCACAACCGTACAAATAGCCCGATTTTAAGTGCCGGACTATATGTTGAAGTTTTAAGCAAATTTGTCTTTAATAACGGTATTTTTGAAATAATTAGTGTAGTAAAGAAAAGAAAAAGTTAAAACGGATTTATGCAAAAATCGTACTCTAACTAATTTTATTGAATATTGAGATCATGCACTTTTCCATACCGAAATATT
Source organism: Gymnosoma rotundatum (assembly GCA_916610165.2). NCBI lineage: Eukaryota > Metazoa > Arthropoda > Insecta > Diptera > Tachinidae > Gymnosoma > Gymnosoma rotundatum. Next base: position 117,303,100 of record OU744337.1, on the reverse strand, counting down.
AGTATGGAGTCCTAATTTAAATCCTCATCGGTATGAAATTTTTTTCATACGTGTTTCTTTGTTTTTTTTCGTTTTGTTTTTGCTCAGTAAATGAATTTTTTGCCTTCTTATTTTTCCTGAAATATGGAATAAATTTATTTATTATATTTTGTATAATGTAATTTTTTTGAATGAAAAGCGTAACTTTTTCCTGGCTTTCTCTAGCAACACTGAATGATACAGAATTTACATAATTGTTATCAAATAGTTAAAAGCAATCTCAGATTTTGGTCATATAAAATATTATCATCAGCCGGCTAATGCTACTGCCAATGGTCAACCGCCGTTGGTTGTTTGCATACGGCATAGGTTTTTGGCAATACCTTTTAGAATTATAAATCAGCTGATGTCAGATGGTTTGTCAGATGACTTTTCACATGTATTTTACAGAAGCAATGTTTCAACAGCCCTACACGACATGTATGTGTTTAACAGTGGGAAATTTAGCATTTAGCTTTAGCATTTTAAACTTCTTAAAACATTTTTAATAGTTCAATTAAAATCTCCTGGTGTATTTACGGTATACCTCATCCAAAACCTTGTCACATTTTAAAATTTTGATGGAGACTTCCTTCAAGTATTTTCGAAGCTGATTTTACATTTTGGTTTAAAATAAATAAAAATGAAAATAAGGTCAAAATTTAATCTTTAGAACACTCAGTTATTAAAATAGGATCTTATTAAAAAAAAATAATAATTATGTAGTGAACACATAGAAATCATTCAAACTCTGCTTAAAATTTTCTTAATGTTGGTTTTAACTTTTGTTGTTTACTTATTGTTTTAATCTTATCATTTGCTAAAAATTAATGCTACAAAAATAATAAAAACGTAAAACAACAAAGTCATTTGTATTCAAGTCACTTTTTTTAAGCTTTTATTAAACTCTAAACACACAATACTAGCAACAACAAAAAATCAAGTTTGATAAAAGTTCGCTTATAACAACCGCTTGAATTAAATTCACTTTTATTTGTTTTTGTACAAAACTAAATTTCATAAAGTTTTTTTGAATGAAGAGTAACCGGTATTTTAGTTATTTTAATCAATGTTATAATTGGTGACAACGTCATTGTTGTCATGATTTAAAACATCATGAGATCGTTGCAATATTGTGTTAATAATAGCACTGAATCGAATTGAATTTGTGAATTTAATGAAGCTCATCATTTTCATTTCACTATAATTTTATTTTTAAATGTAGTCAAGCAAATTTGTATGTGATATAATTTCTAATTAAATTAAAGTTTAATTGTTTTTAAAGTCTTTTAACAATTTGATGTTGTAGTGACACAATGTCAACAGTTTTAAAGGGTTAAATCAATTCTATTTATAAAAATAAATAAAAATTAAATTCTGTGGAAACAAATTAACATTCTTGACAAGTTGACTGAAGATAAGTTATTATAGTTACTTGAGTTTTAGGTTATTAATTAGCAAAATTTTATAAATGAAAGAAAGTTATGGGTTTTTCAAGTCAACTAAATAATAAAAATTACGAACATTTAATTTAATTGCAATATAAAACATTTTGTATGAAATTATAAATTTTAGTTTAATAAAAATATTTTATTCTTCGACAGGAGCGCTCACGTTTGCTTTAGAATTAAATAGCTGCCCTTGATAGTTTTTTTTTTCTTTTTAAGGTATTTCAAGTAAATAACGTTGGTTGCATCAAGTGGTTTTCTAAGTTCCATTTACGGTGTGAAAATGACGCCAAATGATCAGGTCGCCCACTAGAGGTCATCACCCCAGAAATAGGGACAAATTCCATGGAGTGTGTTGTGCAATCTGACATTGAGAGCACTTACATCACATTTTGCAATAATATTTGTATATCAAAGAAGTTGTCAGCAGTGTGTCAAGGTGAGACACGATTCCACCAACTATCCAAAAACTCCATGAATTGTTCTCCGAAGCATATAAGCAAGCTGCTCTCTGGTCTGTTTCTTATCTACGAGGTTAGTGACTATTGTAGCATTTGATAAATACTCAAACGGTTTCGCCTTTTACTCTTAACAAGTCTTAAAAGCTCTGTGAATTCCCATTTTTTCTCTCTTTTTTTTACGTTTCCATTGAGTCGTATGTTTCATTTATGAGAGTCTATTTTTTTGAGAGTGAGCACTAGAGTGAAGTCGGAAAAGAAAAGGCACCAAGATTGCTGTTGCTAATAACATTGCGTCAAAATCGCGTTGCTTTAAGTGTTGGTTCTGAAGCTTCTACTACCTCTAATGCATAATCTCATAGTTTAAAGGCTAGAACCCAACCAAATGAACATGCTTTAGATTTGGAGAGATTTAAAGCTCACTCTGACAACCTTATGGGGGGTAAAGCTGGCTCGTAGGTCTCATTATGATGTACAGATTTGAGCTTAAAATTGGTTACATAGTGATTGGGGGGATATGAGGATGTGTCTGGGATTTCTGCCGCTATCTTTTTCAGGTTCCGGTATTTCATACACTCAAGGACTATCACAGGGTCTTCACTTGTATTCATTCTGCCCACGTGCTGAGGTACCTATACCAACTAAAAAGGCCACAGGTATTTAGGGTATATACCAAGCTTAAAATGATTTTATTTATTTTTTATCATTCTATAAAATCGTTCAAAAATCGTTTAAAAATAACAATAAAATTCCTCTAGAATAGAATTGGTCTAATTTTATACTTCATATATTCAGTTCGCTAAAAATTAAAGCTTAAACATTCCGAAGTTTGTTGTTATTATAAGAACTGAATATTTAAAAAAAAGTTTTAATTGACTTTTGTTAAAAAAAAAAAATAATAATAATAATAAAATCTGCGGGTACCGGTATCAAATAACCATTTAATGGAATATTTTTAAAGATTTTTTTCTTTTGAAATTTACACGCAATTTGCAAAACATGCCATTATATACTATTTAATCTGCTATTTTAAATTATTACTTTCTAATTCTGAACTCTTTTAACCAAGTTCCTATCAACAGTTTATATTTTCAAATCTATCTTCGCAATCATCAAATAAACAATGCTCCAAATTGAAAATGATCTGCTTTGATAACCGAATTATTAGAAAACAAACACTCAGTATGACTTTAAAGAAATGTAGCACCCATTTTAACCCCTCAATTAAAGAATTAACAACGCTATAATATTAAGCTTATCGTCAACGACCAAAGCAAAGCCCAAAAGCCAAAAACAAACTAAAGAGAAGAATGTCTGCTATAACATTTGAACGGCCAGAGATGTGTAGATACTTTGTAGCTGTATACAATAATCAAACAAAAAGTATATTTTAAACCTAAAGTAAACTTTGTGAACAACAACAGCACATAAAAATATAAAAGAAAAATTAACAACAGCTATAAAAACATATCGCGCAGTAAGTGCACATTAAAGTATAAAAAGTTAAATTCAAAGAATAACAACGCTCGTTTTAAACTTTAGCAATAGAATATTTTGGCAGTACTGACTTAATGGTACACTACACTACAAATGCAAAAGTTATAAGATTTTTTTTAATTTCTGATACATTTATTTGACGAAGTTTGTTGCAATAAAAGTTTAAAGTTTATTTTTTACACAAGTTATGCAAAAAATTGCGATGCACTGTGTATTGTTCCATAGACAAAATTTTGTATTGTAATGAAAGTTATACTGTTCGACAGCTAGCACCATAATTCGAACCTATGTGAAATTATTTTAGAGCTTTAGTTCCTATCGATGGCACCAGATAGTGCAAACATAAGATAACATTGTACTTTATTTACTAAAAATAAAACTTAGTTTGACACATTCTTAAAAACATTATAAATTATGCATTAAATGCAATATAAATTATTAGAAGTTTTTGAAAATATTTTGTTAAAGTGAATTCTTATTACAATTAAAATAACCTTTAAGTTTAATGAAATATTAAAGAAAAAAGAAAAATATGGCCTTTGGGGTTTTTCTTGTTTTTTTTTTTTACTTGTTGTGTTTTTTAACCGCATGCTCAACAAAAGTTGTGAAAATTTTGTCGCAACTATGAATAAATTTAATTTGCTTAACCCTTTCGGGACGGAGTTTTATTTTGAAAACCAAATTATATATGGTGAAATTTTTTTCATATTCTAAAAGGTATGATAAAAGTATTATGTTCTCCATACTTAAAAATTTTAAATTCGTCCTTTTTTCCTAAGACATATAATCCCAACAAGTATTTTCATGGGACATAAAATCGCAATCAGTGTTCTCGAAGAGCGATTCGAAATTAAAAAGATAACTAAAATATAAATATTATTAGATTAAGATAAAAGTTTACATTTATTTCTAACATTTTAGGAATGCAATTAGGTATTTATTTGTGGAATGGCCCAAAACACTTGTAACATAAGGCGTTGTTACAACCTGAGCATATCATCTTTGTTCGCTTTTCTATGCCAAGTGAAGAACAGCGGACACAGCGACAACGCTTCTCTTGCTCTACTGGCAAGTAGTCTCCAATATTGAGGCTATCCGTTTTTGGACGTTTAGGAGTTCTACCTCCCTGGCGATTGCATTGAAAATAAAGACAAAAAGACAGTTTGAAAATTGCTGGGACATATTATCCCAGTAGTCCCGAAAGGGTTAAAGTCCTTTTTTTAATTCTAGCTCGAATTTCTCTAAGGTTTTGAGTGTTTTTCATGAAATCGACAATCCGAAAAATGCTGAAGAAAAAACATTTCAAACGATGTGCATTTATAATAAATTTAAAACATAATTTATTTAAACTGAATTTCTTTTTTTGTTAATTTTTGTAATTAATTGTGAGTGTACATTTTCTTTCTTGTCACTTCTATGAGTGTTCGTGAGTTTCGCATAACTTCTGTAGGAATTATTACATTTTTTGTTTAAACGACATTTGGAAGCAAAAAGGTTGTTTTTTTAAGAGCGATTATGATGGGTTTCACAAAAAAAATTTAAAAAAAAATTTTTTTTTTTTTTTGAATAAGTGTTTTTCATAAAATCGACAATCCGAAAAATGCTGAAGGAAAAACATTTCAAACGATGTGCTTGTATAATAAATGTAAAAAAAAAATTTTTTAAACTGATTTTTTTTTAATTTTTTTAATTAATTGTGAGTGTACACTTTCTTTCTTGTTACTTCTATGAGTGTTCGTGTTTGCTTTTTGTTACACGAGCGGTAGGCGTATCCTTCTTTCGTTTCTTTCAAGAACTAAAATTTTTCCTAACAATGCTAAACATAACTGACCTGTAAATCTTGGAAAGTCTGTGTCACCTGCTTTTATATTTGTCACGTTTTTATGTAGGACGTGTTCACAATTATCAGCAGTAATTTATAAAACCATTTGGAAAAATATCAAATATTCCCAAACTCTAATAACATTCAGAATCTTATTTTAATGTGGCGACGTTCCACAGAAGCTACATATATTGGATATTACACTTAACGTGGGACGAGCCTTAAAATATACTCCAGAATCGAATACGGTTCAATGGGACTTAAAAGAACATATAAATTATTTATAAAGTGTTTTTAAGAAAAGCACATTAACATTTTTTCCTTACAATCTTTTTTCGGTATTTTTTACAATAAGTATTTTAGAAAAGGTATTTTAGAAAACACGTCCTATTTAGGGTGTAAACTCATGGTCGCCAGAACGTATGGTAGACTTTGTAACATACAGTTTCTATAAAACAAAGTCCCAATATTTAAAAGTCTTGTTCGTACATTACAAGCACTTCTTCTTCAGAATGGCCTTAGGATATTTATTAAATGCTTTATGTTTTGAGACATTCTTATGAGATCTCAGTGCACGAAATCTTAAAGTGACCTGGCCTAAGGTCTCACTAAATGAAGTATAATTTTTAAAACAGATTTTATGCTTAAAACAACAATAAACATCAATAATTAAAAATTCTGTTTTTATAATAAAACAGAAAAACCAATGCGACTTAACGCATGTTACAAAGGAGATGATGAAATGAATTTTCTGTTGCCTTCTCCTTAGAGAATATTAAGACAACAATATTGATATTATATGCAAACAGTTTAACAAAAAAAAAGAGAAAAAAAACGCTTTCACTCAATAGACAAACAGCCAAATATAACAACAACACAAAAAAAACGGAGAAGAATTATGATGAAGAATAATAATGAAACTGAAGTTCAAGTTAAAGGAGAAGCCAATTTTTGTAAGCCCACAAAATCCATAATGCAAACAATGGTTGCTGGTAATGTATACAAATAGAAACCAATGCCACAGGATAAACGGATGGAAGGATGTTGATATTGCTGCATAAAATTTAACAAAAAATAATATTAAATAATAATATTTAAAAAAATTAAATAGTCTGGAAGATACACAAAAATACAATTCAACCAACCAACCAACCCTTTGTGTGCAAATGAGCAACATGTCTGTATTTAAAATTTGATATGCTACTGTCTTATACTGATTCTGACTGAATAACTGACTGTCTGACGAAATTGATGGCTGTTGGGTTGGTTGTTTGGCAGACATTGATGTTTACCATGACAATGCCTAGACAAGAAAGTTTCATTTTCAACATTCGAAACCTTCTAAATAAATTTTATAACAATTGTAATCAATACACACTCTCACTAAAGTATACAAAGAATTATACATTCGCACACAAGCACACGTAAGAATATTTTAGCAGAAGAATAAATATTTAGCAATTTATATAAATTTGCTTTTTTTACTTCATTCATTTATTTATTTTCATTATTGTATATTTAAGCTTGACTTTTTAAATTTGTTTATGGAAATTTATTAGACTGTTTATTTTGCAAAAATCGTATCTTTATACTAATATATGCTTCGCCAAGAAATTTATCTATGTGGGTATTTAAAAACATGTTTAGATTAGTTTCAAATAAGGGTCGAGGGTCTATCTAAGTCAAATTGTATAAAAAAAATCGACATATAAGGAGGTAACTAAATATTTATTAAACTGCTAAGGCCTCAGGTTATTTATAGAAAGATTTTCAGGATATTGTTATCAAAAATATTACACCTTTCTGGTTGGTAATACCAAGCAAAATTATTACAGTGTCTTCAAAATGTATCCCGTAAATTAAATTCCTCGAAGATTCATTTAAATGCATTAATGGTACGCAATCTGTTTTCGTCAGAATCATAGCTGCGTTACGGCTCTTGTGAAAGTTAGTGAGAATAGGACCAGGATTGGTGATATTATTTTTTTAGGGCTTTTAGACCAACCTTAGGCTTTCGATACGGTGGACCACAATACACTCGTGGGAAAACTGAAACAATTTTTTAAATTTAAGAACACATCAACCAGACTTATATCATCATTTTTTTTAACAGAACACAATGCTATTTTTTATGATGCATTGTCAGATAGATTATTCATTATTAGGGTAGTGCCTCAAGACTCTATTTTAGGTCCACTTTTATTTTCATTATTTGCAAATGATTTGAAAAAACAACAGACTAAATGTAAAATTCATTTATACGCAGATGACATGCAACTCACATTAAGTACCCCAGTTCAAAATATTGCTACAGGCATCTCTTATCTGAATGATGACTTAAACTGAATCTACATTTGGGCTAGTGCTAACGGTCTCTGTTTGAGTCAAGGTAAATCTTAATATATGGTTATATGTAAAAAATTCCTACAATTTCTAAAGATATTGTTTTAAATGGAGAGAAATTTAAATTTGTTAACGCGGAAAAAAATATTGGTATTAGTTTCAATAGCAAATTGAGATGGAATGATCATATAAACTCAGTGGTGGGTCAAACTTATCCAAAGATGCGAGCTATCTGGCAAACACAATATTTTACTACCTTTAAGATAAGGGCATTACTTGCTAAAACATACCTGATTCCTTCCTTTCTATACGGGTGCGAAATATCTTCAAATTGCGACACAATTTGTAAACGGAAACTGAATATATTGTTTAATTCACGTAAAGAAAAACTATGGTTGAGGTAACCATAATCCAATACCAAGGTAACCATAATCTAAGAGCATTATATGGTTGCTAACAAAACATAGTATTGTTACATTTGCAACCATTTTGTTGTCCAAAGTATGAACATAATTATGTTAAATTAAAATATAATAATATGGCTGAAAATGTCATGTTATATAATTGAATTATAATATAGTCTCGCAAGTACAAAATTTTCCTGATATAAAAAACTGATTATTGTTTTATTTATTAACGATTTGTCATAAAAAATATTTAAAAAACATAAATTCATAAAAAGAATCAGTTATTTGCTGAAAATAACAAATAAATGATTTCACAATTATGCTTCAAACACAAAAATAAAGATTTATAAGCTTAAAATACATACATATTTACTTATTTTTAATTGTTTATTTTGAACATAAAAACATAAACATAAAAAACAATTTAAAATTTTAGCCACCAGAAAAATTACTAAACTGTCAAGTACTGGAACAAAATATTTTTAAGCGTAACATTATTCTGTTGCTTTCAACTATACTTTGGTTAATAATAATATATTATGGTTAAATATTTTATATTATTTTTAATAAGTTATAAAACTTTGTGGTTCAAATTTTTTGAAGGTAAATCCCACCATCTTGCATTTTTTGTGCACAGTAACAATACAATCGTTAAAAGTTAACAAAAAATATTTATCGTGAAAAATGTTTGAGTGAAAACAACTATAATTGGTTCTCTGCAACTATACATTGATACAAAGAACATAATATGGTTATTGTGACCATATAACAATAATGTTTTTTTCTGCGTGTTGTAGTTTTACAAATGCTGTAACGTAATACGTTCCTGTACTATAAATATAAAAATTGGCTTTGTTCTGCAGGAAATAAAATTAAATGAATAAATAAATAAATAGGTTTTTAAAAATTTAGTATATTTATGATCTCAAAACTAAGCGTTTTTTCGATACAGAAATTGTATATTACCCAAAAAAATGTGATAAACTGGTAGAATGAATGAATTATTTTTTTTTTTAACCGGCTTTTTAAAAATGCATTGCACTTTTCTCTCTTGTATTCACAATACATGTCCCGAAAAATGTGTTTAAAGTAAATCTTGTGTTAGTACTTTACTTCTTATATTAAAAATTCATTTAAAATGTTTCTAACAAATAAGAGCCATTAACTCCACAAAAAATCTTAACTGAGTAAATAACAATTCATTCATCATTTCGTCATTTCATGGAGAAATGATTTTCCAACGATATTCTTAAACTGTGATGCTGATGTTTCGATTACGTGATTTGAGTTAATTAAAGAAAAACGTGTTACTGAATTTGCAATATTTTATTGCACAGTGGAAATATTTGAAAAAGTGATTAGATAGAAATTAATGTAATAAATTAAAAACTTAAAATAATTCTAAGATTGATTAATAATAATTCCACAATTACCAAAAAAAGATTTAAAAAAATGTCATACAGTTTAACTTGTTACTATATTTACTACAAAAAAAGCCAAGGAACTGAATGGTAAAAAGGAGTTACTGAGCGATCACAACAACCTTTCGGAATGTATGTGAGAAATCATGTAACAACGTTGGGAGCTACTGATTAAATAAAAACTTTTTTGACAACGAGTTCTTGAGTATGTAGGCATATTTTTTGTAGTAAAAAAAATCAAAAAAGCAGGACGCTTTTATTTTATAATTTTTTTTGCAATTAATTCTTACTGACTAAAGATTTTGTCATTGTTCATTTTTTTTTCAAAGAAAAGTGGTGAAAAAAACACAACAACTTCTTACTCAAGTACTAGTTCATCTACCCAAGGAAATCAATTTTAACGTAGCGCCCAAAAGTGTTGCCACCTTAAGAAAATGTTAATATAAACCTTCTTATTAATATTTAGCAATAAAGGTTTGTTGTGAATTTTTTGTGAAGTTTTGTTTTTATTCACCACTTCTTTTACCCTTTACCGCGCGCGGAAAAGGGTGTATCTTATCATTTAGTTCGTAATTTCTAAAATATTAATTTCCAAGCCCATAAAGTATATATATTTTATTGATAATATTGTCCTTCAAGGCAGCGGTCAAAACACCAAGCTTGCTTCTAGCTTTTACATATTTTTTTCAACTTTCGTTTGTATTCCTGCAGGTAGTTGTTGTTTATGATAAAAATTAATGATAAATTGGTCAGTTTTTACCTGTTACAGTAAACTTTTCATTTCATAAGTTGGATCAACAACCCGGCACAGAACTTACAATTTTCAGAAAAAAATCTTTGAGCAGAATAACTTTAGAATTTCTTATGCCTATTTTTATTTCAACTATCCAATGGGATATCTGGTATATGCTGTTATACTTATAAAATGAAGGGTATATAACCTGTTAACTGATTAGCTTTTCTTTGCAAGCTCGATTTAATGCGCTGAATTAATTTCAAGCAAAGACACAAATTAACTACATGAGCAGATGCACATATGCGACATTAAATAAAAAAATGAACTTTTTAAATTGACGCATATATACGACATAATCAGTTAACAGGATAAGATTCGGTATAGCCGAATAAAGCATTCTTACTTGCTTTAATTAATTTCATTTGAAGGTTCAATTTATGATCAAAATTTTTAAATCGAACGAAAATTCATAAATTGCATTAAATTAAGTATTTAAAATAAAGGAATGCAATGCAGTCACTCTACGGTTAATATTCAGGAGCCACTGATTTATTTCCATTAATATTTTAATTCTCCCACGGTATGTTCTTTAATTAATTGTTAGCTATTGTATAATTTTCTGTTTATAAATATTTTTCACATCAAAAAGCCATTAACTGTATTTAGTTAAAAACAGATATTAATTTAGGAAGGAAATATAAGAAACAAACACCTTTATTTAACACGCATGTATTAGAGTAAAGAGAAATCAATTTTGGCTTGTATTTTATGCATTGGGTAACAAAAACCACATAATTTATGAATGAATCTTTTGAGCCAAGTGTTAAAACTCCCATAAATACAAGCAATAGAAGAAATTATTTATAGTTTATTTGAAAAACTGTTATGCTATACATGTGTATAGAAAGTAACACAGAAAATTTTGCTTAAAGTACCATAACCAAAATTTATTGTTCTCAACAAATGTTGGCAAATATTTTTTCACATGTTTAAAATTTTGCTATTTTTCTTGGTTGTCAAAATATTATAACTTCGAAAGCAATTAAAGCAATATTAAATAAAAAAAAACTTATTTTTAGTGGTATCTTAATAAAACTAGCACGCTTTTTATTATTGCTAAGCTCTTTCAATTTTAAATATTCCGATAATCAATTCTCTATCGCAAAAACACACATATAGATCATCAGATTGTGTGAGGTTCTGTGGTTCAATTCTATGTTCTAATATCTTTTCTTGCTTGACATATTGCAAGTTAATATTAGTTTTGATCAGAGTAAGAAAATAAACAAAACGGAACATTTGTATTCGTTAAAACATACTCAGCCAGAGAAGAAATAGTGAGAACAAAATTGAAATGATTTATGAGATAATATTTCCAAACATTTGCTGATTGAAAACATGAGCACTTAAAAAACACAAACATTTTTTAGCGAACAGCCCAAAGGATTAAAGACACGGAAATATTTTTTAAATTATTTAATTTTCATAAAAAACTTTGTACAATTTTTTAAATTATCCCGATTAAATTAATAACCGACATTGATTATTGAGGGTCAAAGCACGTTTCGATAGCCAATTCGTTACCGCTTACTTATCTCTTCAGGAATCTTCTGACAAACATTTTAAATAAACTAAAAATTTTTGTCCAAACAATACAGCAAAGGCAAAAATCAAAGTTTAAGCAAAAATAACAATAACCAACAGTAATTCTATTTTTCTTTCTCCACTGTATACAGCTGACTTTTTTTCGGCTCTTTTATACAGTTGAAAGAAGATGGAAAATAAAATATCAAAAAACACTACGATAATTTATTTCTATGCGCAGGCACTTTGCAAATTATTGAATTGAGGACACAGGAATATTTAAATTATTTAATTTTCATTTTTAATTATTTATATTGTCATATTAAAGCAAGAAGATGGATGAAACTTCATTTGTTTTGTTTGCGCTCTATTTCATTCAAAAAATATATTTTTTTTTTGTTTTACTTCTTCACAAAAGAATTGAAAACTTTCAAGAAGTTAATTTTCTTGCAAGAAACTTTTACGAAACGTTTTATGTGTTATCAAACACTGCATTCTATACATTTAATTCTTTTGATAGATGTCATATTGAAGGCGTTCGAAGTATTACGCAAGATTTTATTGAACACCTAATGTTTCCATAATTGATTTAATATCTTGAACTGCAATAAAGTGCAATTAAAATTTAAACAGAGCATTTACCACTGTAGCAGGGAGTTCCAATAAATTCATTATTTTTACTTACATATATACTTTTATATTGTAAACCTTAACATGATCTCTCCAGGCTGCTGTTTAGATGATTTAATAGGACAAATAATAGAATTTTCATTAAATCTTTGGCAATTGTGTGTTTACGGTATACTTTGCCTGTAAAAAATGTTATCAATAATAGTGAGAAATTTTTCAATAGTTTTCTTAACTTTATTCGTTCTACAGTTTTATATATTGTGATTTTTATCACCTGTGTTTGCTATCTTTGTATTTTATTTCAGTGGCGTAATCAATGTTTTATATCTGTCCCAACTATTAACTATTATTATTGAAAACATGGTTTTTACATTTTAAATTTTTAACTAAATCTTTATGTAACACTGTGTTTTTCTTAGATATAAGTCCCGTTATCGTTAGTCTTGGACATCAAATAAATACATTACTCGAAGGTATTTTGAAACGCGAATAATTTGTAGTTAGTTAAGAGTGGCAGCCTCTCGCGACGAAGCTCTCTTGAGCACAATCGAATGGCCCGTTGTGATACCACAAGGAAGGCGGCGCGTCACCCCTTACCAAGCCGAGAACCATGCTGATTCCTGGATGAACTTCGCTATGTCCCCTATGGAGTGAGATGAAAACTCGGTAAGAGTTCCGAAGAAAGGAGAGCCCAGAATTCTTAGTCTTCTTCGAGCTAGGAATGGGCAATGGCACAGGAGGTGCAGTACGGTCTCTTCCTCATCCTCCGAGCAACAGCTGTGATAGAAATCATTAAGGGCAGACCGAGTCTTTCAGCATGCCTGCCGATTAGACAGTGACCAGTAAGTATCGAGACCGTGATACTTATGGATTTCCTGTCCAGTCTGAGCAGCTGCCTGGTCCGCTTGAGGTCCAGTGTAGTCCACAGTTGTCTGGACACACAACAGGAACTTTCCTCTACCCATATTTTGCGAGCCAAACTGAGTAGTGGTTCTTTATGGCCATTTTAACCGTTGCCAGAGGAATTCCAACGTCTGGTAGCCAGGAGACATTAGGAAGCAATGTGCCCCGTTGGACAAGATCATCGGCCTCATTGTTTCCCTGGATAACCCTGTGACTAGGGAGCCAAAACAGGTCAAGCTGTGATCACTCCGATAGTGTGTTTAGTAATGAGCGACATCTCAGGACTAGCTTAGATGTACTGTATGCACCAGCAAGCTCCCTGATTGCCACCTGACTGTCCGAAAATATCCGAATGGGAAGGCCAGAAAGATCGTCCCAAAGCGCTATTTCGGATGTTTTCAAAATGGCCATCACCTCGGCTTGAAAGACGCTGCAGTAGTCAGGGAGTCTAAGTGAGAGTCTTACTCCCAGGTTATTGGAGGAGATTCCGCAACCGACTCTGTCGTCCAGTTTCGAGCAGTCGGTGTAGATGTCAATAGTATGACGCACAACCACTTCGTTACAGACCCATTCCTCTCTACTCGGAATATGGATCTGCTTTGGTTCAGAGCAGGAGTAGAAGAGTTGTAGTCCCCAATTGATGACATGGGACATCCCGAACGTGAGTTGGCATTAAGTCTGGGTGCACAGCATTTGGCCTGTTACAATACCAGGAGTTTGGTTGGTAGACAGTGGAGATGGGCATACGGAGCCTTTGTCGAAGTTGTTCGGAGAGCCCCAGTAATGAAAATGGCGGCTGTTTTCCTGACTTTACTAAGAGGCTTTTGGTTGACCGTTTTCTCGAGAGCGTGCCACCAAAAAACAGCACCATAGAGAATATTCAGTTCGATAACTGGCTTATAGAGGCAGGAGGTGATCCGAGGCTGAAGCCCTCATCTTGGTTCTAGAGCTCTCTGGCAGAGATAAAGCGCACAGGTCGCCTTCTGAGCTCTTTCGGCAATGTTTACCTTCCGTTGAAGTTTAGGGTCAAGTATCACCCCAAGGTATTTCACACTTTTACACTTTACTCTTTTACCTTTCAACGTGATCATTTCCCAAAGTGGACTTGATGATACGTGCCTTCAGTAGTTGCGCAATGAATCCCACCAGATTTGCATCAAGATCAAGATCCAAGAGGGCCTGTATAACGGCATTAGAGCAGACGTTATTGAAAGCTCCTTCTATGTAAAGAAACACTGCAAGCGTAAATTCCTTATTTAAAAGAGACTTTTCAACATCGGATATTAACACGTGCAGCGCTATTTCCACAGATTTCCGTTTCGTGTAGGCGTGCTGCGAGCTAGAGATAATCGCGGGATTTATGGAGTTTCTGATCTGAAGATCAAGAATCCTTTCTAGCGTTTTAAGTAAGAAGGACGACAGGCTTATGGACCTAAAGTCTTTGGGTTTAATATGAGATGTCTTTCCAGCTTTAGGGAGGAAAACAACTCGGGCTACACGCCAACCTATCGGCATGTAAGTATTTTCCACGCAAGCCATGGTTTTATGAAGTCCATGCCATGTTGCAAGTCCGCTGGAATGATATTATCAATTCCAGGAGACTTAAAGGCATCAAAAGACATAATGGCCCACTCTATGTGAGCATTGGTTACCCGGAAAGTGGGTGGACAAACTGACGCGGAATTCACATTCCCTATCACTTCGCCAATAATTTGTAACACTATTAAAAAAATTAATTTACTATTGCACCCAAAATGTATGTTACCAAAAAACCGTTTTAATAAAAGTTTGAATTGTTTAAATAAGAGCAATAATTATTTATTTTGTAAGGTGTTTAAAGTTAATTAAAGAACAATGTGTAACTGAACTTGGGAAATTTTTTTTATTTATTTATTTATTTATTATCTGATAAAAATATTTTCAATACCTCGCAAAAAAATTATTAAGGTCGATTAATATTTACCACAATTACCAAAAAAAAAAGGCTAAACGTTTCCCAAAAATAGAAATGTTTTGCTTATTAACTAAAAACAAAAAAAAAAAAATAATCAACAACAAAAAAAAGGAAACTCCATAGTAGAAAAACACATTTTTAAAAGCTTTATATTTTAATAAGTGAGAGAAATCAAGTTTTTTAAATAATCACAAAAAATAACCATTCATTGCTTCAATGAAGAATGACGCTACAACAGCAAATAGAAAAAACAAAATTTTATATAAAAACGTGTTCCCAAATAGATGTGATTGTAGAAATGTTCTTACCTTATTTTCCATTTTTTTCAAAATAAACAATATTTTGGCAGATCTACTTAAGCGGTCTGTCTACTTTTTAACAAAGAAAATCATAGCAGGTTTTTTTAAATATGTTTCCTTTATTTAAGCAACATTGCTGTTATTTCAACCTTTCAGAATATATTTAAATCACATATTTTGCTTAGAAACTTTTCGAAAATAATATTATTTTATAAAATTCTTTTTTTTTAGTATAGAAAAGTTTCTGACTTTTTTGAATTCTAATGAATGCAAGCAGCCATTGTCCAACAGTCACTTAAACAAGTCGAAAAAAAAGGTAAAGGTCACTAATGGAGCACTCAACACTTAAACGATAGTACATACACTGCTATTAAAGTGCCTATTTGGGCTTATATGCATAACATAATTCATATATTTATTTATAAGTTTCCAACAGTAACCGTAAGCTGACACCATATACAAAAATATTATAAACTTTTCTGAAGTTCAATCTTAGTAAAAGATATTATTATAAAAATATTTTAAGATGAATAGAAACGTACGAGGGCTGCTATATATATTTCTGGCCTGGCAAGACTGAGTGCTGCCAAGTGCAATCTGACATTTCCATTGGAAAGTTTGTCATTTTTAAGCATAATCGTACTCAAAACGTTTTGACGTACGACCATTATTTGTTTTGTTTACAGTGACTTGAAAAAATTAATATAGAAAAGAATGGAATTAACTCGTGAACATTTTCGTGCCATCATTTTTCACAACTTTCGACGTGGATTATCACGACAAGAGTGCATTGATGAACTTAAATCTTTATATGGCGATGAAGCACCATCCTATAGCACTGTGAAAAATTGGTATAATGAATTTAATCGTGGCCGAAGCTCGCTCAAAGACGAATTCCGTGAAGGTCGTCCAAAAACGGCTGTTGTGCCAGAGAACATTGATGCCGTGCGTGAACTCATAATGCAAGATTGACATGCGACATACCGAGAGATTAGGACATCCTTGGACATTTCTTGCACCAGCATACATTCGATACTGCATGAACACCTGGCCGTAAAAAAGGTTTGTTCTCGTTGGATCCCGCACAATTTGAAAGTCGCTCAAAAAAAGGCTCGAGTCGATTGGTGCAAAGAAATTTTGCAAAAATACGATTGCGTTGCTTCAAAAGACGTTTATAAGATCGTCACAGGTGACGAATCATGGATCTATGCGTATGAGCCCGAAACGAAACAACAATCGACCGTGTGGGTCTTCAAAGACGAGCAAAATCCAACGAAAGTTGTTCGTGGAAGAAGCACTTCGAAGCAAATGGTCGTCTGTTTCTTCGGCAAAACTGGTCATGTGGCGACTGTTCCGCTTGAGCAACATAGGACGGTCACTTCTAGGTGGTACACTACAATTTGTTTGCCTGAAGTCACCGGAGAAATTCGAAACACCAACAAGAGAAGACGAATCATTGTTCACCATGACAATGCTAGCTCTCACACATCGGCTCAAACCAGAGCGTTTTTGATCGGCCAAAACGTCGAATTAATGGGTCATCCGCCGTACAGCCCTGACTTGGCACCTAATGACTTCTTCTTGTTTCCGCACATCAAGAAAAAAATGCGTGGTCAACGATTTTCGTCGCCAGAAGAAGCTGTTGAAGTGTTCAAAAACCATGTTTTAGAGGTGTCTCAATCGGAGTGGAAAAAGTGCTTCGACAACTGGTTTGAGCGCATGCAAAAGTGTATAAATCATGCTGGAGAATACTTTGAAAAACAATAAAACCATTTTTGATTATAAATATTCGCATTTTCACTATTAGGCCAGAAATATATAGAGCAGTCCTCGTACGTTTCTATTCGTCTTAAAATATTTTTATAATAAAGTTTAAGGATAAATAAATAAATTTTAGAAAATGGTTATCAAATTTTTTTATAATTATTCGGAATTATTTTTAACGTGAGGGTTACTTCTATTGTATTTTTTTAAAAGGATTATAAATTTTGACATTTTTTAAAGATCTGTTCCTATGAATCTAAACATCATAAAGGTCACTTAAATGGCTTAAATATGGGAGTAATGAACACGGTATGGGTTACAGAACCACATCTTTTTGTATCGGAGAATATTCAGATATCTAAAAAACTAGAAAATGTTCGTATCAAGAAAATTAACAAAATTAAAAATACAAAATAAGTAAATACAAATTCTCCTTTCCTATTTCAGCTAAGGTAAATTGACGTTAAAGATGCTGAGAAAACTTTAAAACTGCAGTTGTAATACTGAAGTAATTTATTTATTTAGTTTTTTGTATTCTTTTATGTGATTTAGAAAAAGATATATAAAAATTGAGGGCTTCACCCTCATACAGCTTTTATATTGCCATCACCCAACTACTTAAATAAAAACTAAAGACCCTTTTATACTTTTAAATAAAACTCTATAAATAAAACAAAATTTATATCTCAAGTGAAAGAAGTAAAAAATAAAAAGTTAGAAATTATAAATAAAATATTTAAATTGAAACTGTCAACAGAAACTTTAAATATGCAACATTTAGCATGACAAATGCAGAATTGTTTAACATTTTTTTTTTCTCGTTCTTTTCTGAAATTTTTCTTATTTAATCTTCGACATAAAATAAGAAAATGCAAAACTTTTATTGCACACAATTGCGGGCAGATAAAACAGAAAAACCACTGCAAATATTTCAACAATATGTTTGGCATTTAAGTAAATATTATCGTCATCGTCATCATCATCATGTTCTCAATCAAAGAAATACTTTTTCGTTTTTCTTGGCAAAAGGAAAATTACATATACATACATACATACATACATACATACATACATACATACATACATAATTACATACATACATACATGCATGTGTATGTACATACATACATATGTATGTACAAATAAAAATATTTGTTTTAAGTTATAAATAACAAAAGTTAAAAGATCTGCAAATAAATACAAAAAAAAAACAAATAATAAAAGAAAAAATTCATCCATTTTTGCAATCCTCACTTGCAATCACATTTCATATGTAGAAAATAAAAATGTCTTAAAATTTATCAGGAAATATTTTTCCGGAAAATTCTTAAGTGAGACACAAATAATGTCGTATTTCAAGCAAAGAATTTTATTTTTATTATTTTTTTTAATAAACATATATTTACAGAATAAAAGGAAATAAATAAATGTATTTATTAAATACTGGAAAACCAGTTATCAAACTTATCTTTAAATAAATAAAGTAGAACTTTTATGAGTACATAAATTATAAACAACCAGTAAATTCGACATAATTCTCATTTAGTTTGAAAGAGCTGCATTAATTAAATTATTTTTAGATTTGAATTTTATCGTCGTATTTTCAACAAACTGCTCTCACAACATCCCAGAACATTGTTTTAAATATTTTACAAGGTTTTTTGATTTTTCCTCAGTTAAAAAACTACTTGGATTAAAGCTGTTGATTAGAAATTCGCAACAATAGACAAACAGTGAATTTATTGTCTACACGCTAATTTATTAAAATCTATATTGTAGATTTTTTAGGTCTTTAGTATAATCTTTTCAAAAATAAGAGGTGAAATTTTATATTAAAATTTCTTTACTATAATGTTTTTGTATCCGGCTTTGCTGAGGCGTATATTTAAAGTAATATATCAGCTAGCCGTATCAGAAGTGGGAATTTTGATTTTGTCATGTGTTCCAAAAGTCCTCAAGCCAAAGCTCTATATACCTACCATACCCAAGAAAGAGCCCGAGGATATGCTCTTCATTGGAAGTCATAACATCAGTCTAAAAAAACTTCAGTTATTCCAAAAATTGTTAATTGCGGAATTGGATAAATAGAAGATAAAGGATAAATATTTTTACAACTTTTCCCATAAAATCCAAATTTGGCTTTTAGTACATGAAGGAAGGTGCATCAAGGCTTTAATTAATTTTTGGATCTCAGTATTGAACTTAGAACGTATAAGCTAAACTCGAATTTCGTAAAAAAAATAGTTGGTTTTAACGTTTTAACGATTAACGTTTAGCCTTTCAAAAAAGTGGAAAAAAACTAATGTAAATTAAAAAGATTATTAGCTGCGATTTTATATAGAGATATGTGAAAATGTGTCATTTTACAAACATCAAATCAAAATTTTATACTGATTTTTTTTTTATGTTTCATATTTTCCCTAGAAATCTGGTTGATAAACATTATGAAAAATTGGGCCAAATATTTTGTATGCCTTAAGAGATGTCTTAAGATATATTTTTTTTAATTTTAAAATGAAAGAAAAATTTTCTTAAAAATTTCTGTACGCTAAAATATTTAAGGCAACTTTGGTAAGTGTATGACAAACGTTTGCTACTACAGATTGAAGCCGGTGTTATACAAGGTATTATCCTGAGACTAATGCTATACTCGTTGCATAAATATGATATGCCAACCAGCATTCTTGTCTACACATTGATTTTTGCTAATGACATAGCTTTTCTTAGTACGCGCAGAGTCACTTACCACTTTTGTAAAAACAGTTTAAGAAGTGGATATTAAAGGTAAATGATCTACATATTCTATGCTGAACGCAATGCTGAATAATAATCGTATATATAAACAAATAATACCCAAGCTCTAGAAAGTTAAATACTCCGGTATTCATATCGATACGCGTTCGACTTGGAAAAGCCATACAGAAGCAAAGTTAAGGCAAATAAAATTAAAAGAAATATTATAAATTAGTTTATTGGTAGGAACTTTACACTTAGACTTGATTTGAAACTTCAGGTTTATGAAGAGAGTGTAAAACATCTATGATACTATGGAATGTAGTTAAGCATAAAAAAGTTCAAATACGCCAAAATAAAATTCTATAACTAATGTTTGTAGCCTCCTTGTACATTAAAAATTTTAGCTTTCATAGAGAGCATTCCATCTTTAAAGCGGAACGCATATGAGATAGCCTAAATCAAAAACAAGAACCTTAGTCTTAAACAATCGTGCTTGCAATCGACTAAGAAAATCAGGAAATTAATCCCGACGTCTGCAAATACTGTAATTAAAAGCTATTTTGTTAGATTTAAGATTTGTAGGTAAATAATCTTGAATATAAAAAAATATCGCAAATTTACTCATAGAACGTCATAACTCAAAAATTTCAAATTTTGGAAATATCATTGACTGAGGTTTTCTTAAATGGATTTTTTATTTACGAATCACTTTACTAATACTCGATTCAAAAAGTTAAACTTCAATCATCTCGAAATGAATGTTTTGAGTCATGACGTTCTATTAGCAAATGAGCGATATATCTAACAAAAACCAAAAAAAAAAAGTTGATAGATAAAACTTGCTATACTCGCAGAATTTTGTTCAAGGTGTGTTAAGGTCTGCTTGTGCAAATAATGAATAGGTAAAATTTTAAACTTAAGCACGAACCCTACCCACATTTGTCACATATTTAAGCAAAAAAAAAGCTGTGGTTATAATTTTCGGTAAAAACCGTCGTCACTGGCTGTGTACTTCGTACGTTCAGCGAGCACTGGATGTGATAACATCATGGTCAAGCCACGTGTTTATTACAACTGAAGATATAGTGTTAAAAATAGATAGTGTTAAGAATAAAAGGTGGTGGGTTTAGGTAATTTTTGTCCGTTTAAATGGTATTATGCAGGTAGATTCCCTGATATCTGTTCTGTTTATTGGGGTAAATATTTGGGTCTTTTATTATTGGATAGGTAAGTGTGACCGACTGTGGGTGTTTTTCGTTTGTAAGAGTGTTTTAGTAATTTTAGTGGTGTGAAAATCGTGTCAGAGGTTGTCTTTACCTGTTCGTTAATAATATCTCTGTTAAACGTTCGTGTTTTGTAGATTTCCATGTTTTCAAGAATGTCTAGTCTTGGTCCTTTTGCCATGTCTGACGTTAATTTCGTGGTATCAACGTCGGGCGCATTGAATATGCGTGGAGATGTGCTTGATGTTTATACTGACGGGTCAAAGTCGGACACGGGGGTCGTGGGGGGCGTCTTCATTTCTAGATTTCTGATCAGGATAAAGTTTAGCTACGGGATCAATGTAGCGTGGTTCAGGCTGAGATTTCAGCCATCAGAAGGGCGGCTTGCTAGATGAGGTAGCACAGGATATACGGAGAGGATATCCGGATCTGTACTGACAGTTAGGCCGCGATTAACTCCTTATCGGGTGTCTATACGACATCCAGATTAGTTCGTGAATGCCGGACATCTCTTAACGAGATGGCGAGACATTCCAACCTGGAACTGTTATGGGTACCGGCTCACTCGGGCATACCCGGAAATATAATCGAGGACGAACTCGCCAGATTGGGAACCCGGTTGGAAGACCGGGAGACAGATCCACTGGTGGGAGTCCCATTAATCTGCTGTAGAGCTTTACTTTAGCAGGAACTCCTCAGAGCTGCACAGTCTAGATGGTCTGAGGAGGTTACCTGCAGGGTCTCGAGGACACTGTGGCCTCAGTACGATAGTGGGAGAACCGCAAATCTACTAAGGTTTCCTCTTGGGCAGCTGGGCACATTGGCGGCGGTGCTGACGGGGCACTGTGCATTGGTACCCATGCTAGGAGATTGAATCTTCCGCATTATGACTACTGTAGAAGTTGTCAAGATGAGGAAGAGGAAGAAACGGTAGAGCATCTCCTCTGCCACTGCCCAGCTCCTTCTGAGAATAGAGCGGCCATCTTCGGCAGTCCGAGACTGCATGGTCTTGCAGACTTATCTGTCTGCGACGTTGCTAGGATGAACTTGTTTATCCGGTCCTCGGGGTGGTTTGGACTGGGATCTATGTTGGTGCCGTAGTGGCCTGAATCTGATCCACTGCATATCCTGTTTCCAGGTGACACAACGGGACCTTTGGGACCCAAGTGGGTCGGTCTTTTACGCCGACGGCCTGTGCAACCTAACCTAACCTAACCTATGATCGTATGTATTTTGTAAGCCTTGTTTTTAATGTGCGTCCAGTTTGCCCGATGTATGTATGGTTGCAGTGTAAATTGTATTGAGTTCTTTGATGTATTTATCTAAAGCGAGTGGGACTACTTCAAGTCTGTGAATCATATGTCTAAATGCTTCGAGTTTATGTTGAGTGGGATGGTTTGAGGAGCTTTGGATAGTTGTATCTGTCATGGTTAGTTTTCTATAAATGTCATACTGGCGGAATTAATCCAATTAATTTAATACCTTTTTTTGTTCTAATATTTTTCATATATGACCGCATTGATTAACTAGCATTTTTTCAATATGTGCAACCATTTGCCAGTGACTAATATATTTTCAAAATCTTATTTACAAAGTACAAGTCGCTTCTGTCCCACCGTATATTATTCGATTTTTTGAATTTGAAATTTTTTACTTTGCAACTTGAAATAAAATTATTTAATCAAAACTCTAGAAGAGATAACTTTAATTATTTCGAATTATTATCTATTTTTAATTATATTATCTCATACATACCAATTGAGTTTACCAATATAATGCTTTTTTCATTGTACCTTTACAACTAATTATTTAATTTATATTTTAACTTTAACACTTCTTCACAGTTCTGCCTCCTCTTCAAAGTATTTTTTTTACTACTTTTAGTAACATTCTTTTAAAGAAAAAATTCATTTAAAGTTTTATTTTGTTTATTACAGAAAACGAGTTTTCGTATTAATTCAATGTAATTAGTGTTCGCACAATTCATTGCTAGCAACTGTCATTATGCTCTTGTTTATGTTACATTTTCCAAGTAATTAGGGTGACTTTGTAATTTCCACCAGGTATTATTTGAGCTGCTTCGTAAGTTAGTGCTGATAATTATTATAGTAATCGAATTTTTATATGAGAGGTAACATTCTGTTTTTATAATCTTCTTGTTCGATTTAATAAAATGTTTTTGATATTATGGAAATAATAATTTTATATTTTATTCTACAAAAGAAATTTTTCATTTATTAAAAGAATTATTGAAACTTTTTCAATCATTCTAAAAAACTTACGCTTATTGATATTAAAACAAAACCCGAATTAAAACCAAGGTGCTTAACCTTCAAATATTAGTTGAAAAAACATAAATCAGGATTCTTAACAAGGACCAATATGTTCTAATTTGCTTTATTTAAATATTTTCTTTTCTTAAGCAACTATGAATTTTATCGCCGATATTATTGGCTGACAAATTAAAATCTATTGTCTATTAAGAGTACCCGTGTATTACTTACACATCACTATCATATATTTGACTCAACTGTCTAACATTTTTTTATCTATCTTGTATTTCATTTCATTTCTAAAGATTAAACTAAATTTAATATTTATTTCACGTATATTTGACTTTTAATACACCAAATGATACGATTGACTTTTGAATTGTCTGTCTCAGATTTGTTCATCTTTGGTTTTTCCATACACTCAGAAAAAGCATTACATATTATAACTTTTCCTTTCAAAGACATTTTAAAATTAAAGAAAAAATTATATCTATATTTTTAACTTTTATGATTTTATAAAAAATGAATTTAAAATTAAGAGCAAAAAAATTTTTCCGAGCCAAATTACCGCATAAGTTTTTTCTCTAACTGTATCTTAAAAATGTTTATTCTTGTACATACTTCATCAGTGGTAAATTGTAAAAGTATTACTTGTTAGTAAAAGTGATAGCAATAGCAATAGCAATACCATTATTACTTTTATAGCTGTTGTCTTATTTATAACGCGTGATTGAGTTTTTTTTCTAAAGCGCATTATGCTGCCAATTTACCAAAGGCAAAATAACTTTCATATCATTGCTGAATCCCTCCTTGCTCAGAAAACTTTTTTTTCGGTTTTATCTACAACTCTGTTTTTCTTTAATCTTTCATAGTTACTCATTAACTTTTCTTTAGAAATCATACAACCGTTACAAGCGACGTCGATTTTTTTTTCTTTTTGTTTATTTTATAATGTTCATTCAATGGAAAAAGTTTTTCTTAAGTTTTACCTGGTTCTATTCTCATTGATACAAGTCGTAGATTTAAATATATTTAAGTATAGTTTAAACGAGGGCAATTCTTTAAAGTTCCTTATTTTTTTAAAAGGCTTATAAATTTTTATTTTAAGTAAAGTTAATTATTGAGTTTAAGGTCCAGGGTTTTTTAACACTGTTCTCGAATGTTACGGTGTTGGAAGGGCAAAAGGCAATGAGTCAGAAATTGATATTTTTTAATTTATTTCAACATGCAATATTTTGGTACCTTCGTTGCAAAATAATTAAAGAAGTTTGTTACTAACAAATAATTGAAACAATTATATATTTAATTTAAAAAGAACTAAAAAAAATCTCCATATAAAAATACTTCAGTCGATTAAAAGCGTAAAAATTTTTAAAATAATTAATACCGTTAATAGTTGCAAAAACTAACTTTTTTCAGTGTATAATATCTCAAATCACCATCTCCCTTTGTATGGTGTATCGTCTATTAATATACAAAAAAAAAAAAAATTCAAACCCTTTTATATTATTTGTTGCATTGTCGTATTTCGCTCTAAAAACTTTGCCGCAGAATGGAAGACTTTTTTGATTGCACAAAGGTAGAATCATATAGGGCAATCAGCCTTTTAACTAAACTATTTGAGAAAATAATAACAATCAATCTGGACGTATTTTAAATGACAAGCGGCTTATTCCAAACTATAAATACCACAAACGCTGTCAAAAAATATAAATGTGAGTGTGATAAAAAAATTATTTATGGGAAAATATTATTTTGTAATGTTCCTTGACATGTAGCATGTATTTGGCAAAGCACAACACCAATGCCAATTTTTCAAATTGAAGCAAAACC
This sequence comes from Gymnosoma rotundatum, assembly GCA_916610165.2. NCBI lineage: Eukaryota > Metazoa > Arthropoda > Insecta > Diptera > Tachinidae > Gymnosoma > Gymnosoma rotundatum. Next base: position 117,277,751 of record OU744337.1, on the reverse strand, counting down.
TTCTCAAAAGATATAGTTATAATCTGCTAGAAAACTACTTAGGTCGACGTACCTTTATACTAAAAGTATAACATTTCCTAAGTTTGCCACAGCAGATTGAGCTCGAAATTTCACAAACACATCTAAAATAGAAATTAACATTCGTATCCACATATCGATATTTGCTAAAGATACAGTTTTATTTTTAGTATTCACTCCCATGAAGCATCCAGATGTTTGTTGGATTATATACCTCTTTTAAAAAAATAATTAAGGAAATAGTGAACAAAGGTAAATGAAGAATGTACGATATAACATTCAATCAAATAACAACCCAACTCATGAAAGTTAAATACCTCAACAATAATCTAGATATAGAAGCAAAGTTGACGCAAATTAAATTAGAAGCATACTCATTTCCAGAAACTTTACACTTAGACTATATGGCAAATTTCTACCTTATAGTGCAGTTCTAAGCCCTTTAATGTAATGCTATGTAATAAAATTATCGGACATTGCATCTGTTAAAAGCATAGAAAAAATTAAAAACCAAAACGAAGATAGACAGCACAATGAATTTGAAAGAGGACACCGATAACATCAATGCAAGCTATACAGTCGCTATTAGCTGATCTTGACATAAACTTATGTGTTTCTTGTTATTTGAAGTTTGTTGTAAATTGTTTTTATGTTTCTGTTTTTGTTTTAATGAAAAATGTAATTCAAATTAATAACGTTTTTAAAATTGTAAGTTAAAAAATAATGATTTAAATATGTATTTATGTTATAATATTCAAATGTTTTTATATTTCATAATTTTAATTTTATAAATTATAGACAACAACCCTTGAAAAAGTCGACAAACAATCGACGAAACGTCGGGTGAAATTTGTAATTAAAAATTGTTTTTAATTACCTTAAATTTGTAGGCCCAACTAGCTTGAGCAAAAAGCATATTTTTTTTAAATAACCAGAAAAATTGGCCAAACTTCAAACATCACAAAACGAAGCACCCTGCCACATAAAACCCCCTAGCTCAGAGTATATTAAAAGATCTTAGTTATACTCGACTAAGAACAACAGCTAATACTTTCTTGGTCGAAAATCAAAACATGATTTCTAACCCTTAAAGCTACGATGATTAAAAACTATCTTGTGTAACGATGGCCGGATTCGATATTTGCTATCGTTAGGCCGTGTAGTAGAGATAGCATCTCGTAGATTTCTCAGCCCACCTTATCAATTATTTTTAAGCAAGCAAAGATGAAGTTCATTTCATTTGAAGTTCACCAAAATAAATTGAAATTCTTACTTATTCTTAGGAATAAAAATCAGTTGCCTGGTTAAATGATTCAAATGAAGCTATTTAAGCCGAGAAATACTAAATGTTTAAACATACTTAAAAGAAAAAAAATTAATCTTTTTTCAAATTTTAATACTCACCCCTATCGTTAATAAGAAGTGAAATTTCTTTTCCCCTTGAAGTAAAAATTGGTATCATGGATTTCCCATGATATGTTTATTCCCTTCATTAAACAGCTGTTCAAGATAAATAAGCTATCAGTGCACACTGAATGCAAGTAAGAAGAATAAGCTCAGTGGAAATTGTTAAATTAAAGTTAAAAAATAAGTGAGCAAAATTTTTGGATATGAATTGACAATTTTATTTCAAGAACATGACGTGCAGGACTCTTTAAACCTCTTGCAGTTACCCCCAACATTACCACTGGCCCATTTCAATATAATAAATTTTTTTTATCAGATTTTTTATATTTACATTTTTTATTTAATGATATTTTTAATAAAAAATCTTGATAAATTTACATAATGTCAGCATAATGTCAGTCTGCACTGCATTAACTGACATTCAATTAAAAAAATGTTTAATTGTTGTAAATATCCTAATTAAAACATATAACAACTGGCATAATATATGCAGTTGCCCAACAAAATTTAAGTGAACAAATCCAAGGGAAAAGTAAAAAAATTTCAAGGGAAAAAATCAATCACGATAAGGGGAATTGTTCACATGAGTTATTCACGATTGCAATTTGCGAAAAAGGTAAAATATTTCGACGGAAAATATATTGATGATAGAGGTCAATATTTATGTATCAGAAAAAAACAATGGCCTATTAGCCTGCAGCAAGAAATAAAAAGGAATTAAGGCTGTCTAGAAGGAAAAGAATTAGCGTGGCAAACTCATCGGTAATTGAAAACAAAGAATGAGTTTAAAAACTGTTATCTACCATCAATTTGATATTTTTAACTTCTGTGTAGGCTGTTAAATATAAAAACCTTTGACAACCTCTTTTAACAACAACGTCATCCTCTGTCAACAACGTAATATCTAAGTTAAAATTTGAATAATATTGCACCGCAAAGGACTTTTAACAAATAAAACCTTTTTCTCCGATTCATATTCTTATGATGGTAGATTTTGCAATGGTTATCTTAAAGCCTGTGTGGCCGTTATTAGTCATTATAGTAAATGTCTAGAGATTAATTTTATATTTTTGCCAGAACGAGAAAATTAGGTTGAAGGAAAGGGGTAAAGAATATGTTTTGAATCTTTGCATAGTGAAAGAAAGTACCTCTGCAGGGAGTTTATTCCATATACAAAATGTTCGGCTATATATGCGCAAGAAATTACAGATTTCAGAAACAAGTTTTCTGATTTTGTCAGAGCATATTCCGTTGTAGTAACGGTAAAAATGTGAACAGCATAGCACATTGCATAAGTGAGTTAAGAGAGCTTAATAAGCTACTGTCATTGATCAGCTTCTTCTCCTGTACGCGGTCGAGTAACTTCAAATTAGTTCTTGAAGCACCGCCCAATACATTAGATTTGCATTCTACTGTTGAAGAAGGCTTTAGTCTGCTCTAGAACAACTTCAAGAAGTTAAGCTATTTTTATTGAAGCAGTTCAAAGATAGCTCTGTAACCACCTTCAATTTCTTAGGAAGGAACAGGGTCATACTCACTATACTAAATGATCATAATTGACAACTATTTAGCGATTCGGTTAACCGTTTCCGTCAATTTTGAGATAAACTGTTAAAACATCAATTAAAAAACAAAATTTATTGATCTGTTATATAGGATTATTCATATTTCTATTATGTGGATCCAAACTATAACTGAAATTCTTATCTTGTCTATTTTAATGCGAATATGTATTTTCATTCATCTATAAATAATTTTAAGGTATGAACTCGTTAATACTTTATTACCTGTATTATATTTTGAATTAAACATTTTTTTTTAAAGGTTTATTGTGAAGATTATCTTTAAAGTTCCTACATATTTTTCATTCTATCAAAACTTATTTACAACAATTCTTGTACGATAACTTTGTTGTTAATGAACTTGACTTTTTCTTTTGTTTCTTTTGTATAGATTTTATATTTTTGCACAAAAGTTTTTATGCTCCAAATGACACTTTTTAGTTTTATATTTTAATTTCTTAAGATTTAAAGTTTTTCCTTGTATTGTTTTTCAATTTCTTTACCTTTTGTTTAAATGTGAAGTGAAAAATTTGTAGTTTGGTTTTGTTTTTTAGTGTTATAAAGGGTTGTCCCAACTTTTGTTACTTTTCACCCTCAAGTAGTATTTGCTTGTTGTTATTGTTTTGTTATATGTACTCGTATTCCTTTCATTTTTTAGAGTTTTATTTTTATTTATTTTCAATTGCATGTTGTTTACTACTGTTTTATTGTTATTTCCTTTTCCATATTTTGTTATGCACAAACACATACCTTTGTTCATGGTTTAATGGTTTTCATTTGAAGCTTAAAAGTTTTTCTTTCAAATGTATTTATTTGTGGTTGATCTCTTTGTTATGGGTTTCTTATTTTTCATCTTAATTTTCTGTCAGTTTCTGCAAACTTTTGAAATTAAAATTTAATGTCATTGTCAAAGTTGTTTTATGTATGATGACCATTGAATTTAACTTTTGTTATTGAGGCAAGCAAAGAGTAATCATATCAAAAATGGATTATAGTCTTTTAAAACTTAATAGTCAAGCAAGAAATAAAGCAATTTATTTTCAATAAGAAGTTTTTAACAAACATTAATATAATAGTATTTAGAACCGAATTAAAAAAATATAATCTGTATTTATTGTTCTCGTTGGTATACAAATGACCATTATATTGTACTTTACAGAAATTCATTTTATAATTTTTATGACCACAAGGATATTTTTTTCCTCTGGCAACTTTAAAGTGTCAGTCATCATAATTTGTTTATCACAAAGACTATTGACCAGAATTTTCATATAAAATACATTAATTTTAAAATCTAAAAGCATTTTATATTTTGGGCTTCTTTTCAAAACTTTAATTGTTTTTATAGAAAATGGATTAAGATCGAGTGTCAACAATAATTACAAATTTAAGAAAAACAAAAAATCATACCTTGAAAATAGAATATTCGAATAGTATGTTTGTTTATCCGCAAAGTCGAGAACACACCTAATGTAAGCTTAACGTAATTCTCTATTGTTAGTTCTCGTCGTTTTAGAGATTTTCTGTTTTTAAGCTACATTTCATATGATTCTATACCCCGCTTAAGGTATGTTAAATAAATCAATCCCGAAATAATTGCTAATTGACGGATCTGAAGAAATAAGGCACCATATTGATAAACGCCAAATGATGTCATTTCTTGTTTTGCTTGACCATTCGAAAGCATTTGATACTGTGCACCATTCCATTCTTTGCCTTAAGCTTAAACAAATGTGCAATTTTTCGTCAACAGCATTTTTATCCTCATATCTAAGTGTTAGAAGTCAAAGCGTATACTACAAAAACACTGTGTCCAGAAGTTGTATGATGCCAAGAGAAGGATCAATACTTGGGCCACTATTATACTCTATATACGCTAATGATCTACCTTTGGAAATAAATCATCTGTTGCTTTAGTGGTTAAATCATCAAGACACCTTACAACTTATCTTCCACCAATTCAAATTAATAACACAACTATAATTTATGTAGACACTGCAAAAAATCTTGGTGTAACTTTTAATAATGAACTTAATTGGTCAGATCATATTAAACTCAACTGTGGAAAAACTTTCTCTATGTTAAGAAATCTATGGATGTCGCAACATTTTACACCGACACACATCCGAATGCTACTAGCCAAAACATATTTACTGCCAACTGTAATGTATGGTTGCGAGCTATTTGCTAGTTGTAATGCTGAATGTAGACGAAGGCTGAAGATATATTTTTGGTATTAGAAGATACGAAAGCATTTCACAATATGCAAATTAAATTTATAATGTCACCTTTGATAATTTATTAAAGTGCCGAACACTTATCTTCTTGCATAAAATAATATACAACCGACAACCTAATAACAACAAAATAACAACAAAATAACATTCGCAAGTTCGAATAGAGGTAACATTAAGTATACAAAAGCGATATCTGAGCAACAGTTTTTTATTAATTGAATTCGTCTTTGGAGCCAATTACCATCTCAAATACAAATTATTAGCAATGCAAGCCATTTCAAATCTGCCATATTTAGGCACTTTACGTAATTGTTTCACCTTCTACATAACCACTTTTTGCCTTAGTTCTTCTATCTGTTTTTTTTTATGTTAATTATAAATAAAATAAAATTGTTATTTATTATTATTATTATTGTTATTTTTTTTAATAATTATTATACGAGTAATTGTTTAAATTTACTATAATACTTAAATATCTATAAATATGCCACAAAACTAAGCAATACTCTAATATAAGACTTGTTCTTGTTGTATTGTAATAACATAAAAAATAAATAAATAAACTATTAAATATAATTAATTTCAGAATATATAGATCAGTGTTTCGAAAAACTGCTATTAGCAGTCACGTTTTACTAACCAGTTCAACTTTTTTCAGTTACATGCTGAAAATAAACAACTGAACTCAGTTTTCTATTTTACGACAACTGCAAATAGTTCAACTGACCACACACACAACTAAAAACCAATTGAAATTAGTCTACTATTTTCAGCAGCAAAACGAAGATACAGCGACTGAGTTTTGAGTTTGTAAGTTAACAGTACACAACTGAGAAGCCAGTTCGTGTGCATATAGCAGACGTAGTTATGTTTTTTTAGTATCGTAACAAAACTTAAATGTAACTGGATAATTATAGATCGCAAGAATTAATATGTTAATAAGGCCATGACTAAGACATTGCCTGCATCTGGAGAACCTACGCAGTTAATATTTTATGAAGTAAGAGATATTTTTGTTGAAAATAATTTAAATTGTTTTGAATAAAATTTAAATTGGCTCAAAAATTTAAATTTGAATTTTTAAAACTGTAAAACGAATTGCAACGTTGTTAATCTAAGAGGCATTGGATTAAAAAATTAAAAAATATTCTGAGCAAATGACTGTTATAAAGGTATTAACTGAAATATCAGTAAGAAGGTAGCAATGAGTCTCCCAGACTACGGCCCCGGTATTTAAGCACTATGTGTCCCCTTAACTCAATTGCAATCTATAGACAAGGGTTTGAAATATTCAGATAACACATGAGTTTTACAACATTTTAAAGCCCAGGCTTTTAAAGACACATTTTTCTTCAATTTAATATTAATAAAATGGATAAAATATCTTTTATAGCAGTCATTAATTTCTGATTTATGAAATTTAAAGATTTTGACAATTCTTTTAATTTTCAAAAAATCTCCTTTTAATTTTTTTTTAATATTATTAACAACTGATTCCACTGAAGAAAATAAAAATATTGTTTTACACTGATCAGACATGCAGAAGTGTACAGAGAGAATGTTTATTTATTTCGTCATAAGGACTTTAGTTAAATCTGAGCGAGTAAATTTTCTGATTAAATTGCGAATAATGGTGAAAGAACATATCGATGGCCATTTCGTTACCGCTTACTTTTCTCTTTTCATAAATTTATTATGACCAGGTAAATTTTAACAAGTGATGATAGCTATGATTTCAAAACTCCCATTATGCTCAAGAAATTTTCAAATGGCTATAAAAAAAAATTTAATATTAAATTTAATTTAATATTAAATTTAAATTTAATATTAATATTAAATTTAATATTAAGTACAACCACAAGCAAGAATGAAATCTCTGTCAAATTAAATATGCCCTTGAGCAACAATTTTTTTTTATGAAAACACTATCAAAATTTTCCCTTCAAAATCAACTCATTTCATATTCAATTCACATCACAAAAACTCTAAATTCATTATAATTTTAACAGTTTGTTCGAGAATAAAAAATGAGTTCGAGAATAAAATGAGAGCAAAAAATCATCGAAGAAAAAATCATTGCCTACATTTAGGAAGCGTAAAAAAATGATGCAGTTATATGCGTATTTAATGACAATACGTGCGTTATGCTGCGAAGAGGAACGTACTCAAAAACACACATATTCTTCTTTAAAGAACAATATAAACTAACACATGTTGATAAAGATTTTCACATACGCATGTTGAATATGCGTGAACGGGTACACGTGTGCACACAGTTTGTTTTTATAATACGAATTTTTAGTGTAAATGTGCAAAAATTTCAATTTAAATTTAAATGGATACAAAAGAAATCCACGTGTAGTTTAAACAAATAAAACGAAAGATAAAGTTAATAAAATGTAAGCGTTTACAAAAACATTTATAAAAGATTTTATGTTGTTTTTTTTAAACAAGAACAGAAATAACAAGAGTGTAGGTAATTCAATGATATGAAAACATTGTACGTGGAGAGTAGATAAATTGTTCAGTAGTTCAAAATAAATAATGAAAATGTTTGAAATACAGGGTTAGAATATCATATTGCACATCATAATTTACATTCTAATTATTCTAGATTATACCCTTAAGGAGAAAATTTAATTAATGTCGCCATCACTAATTACTATCGGCCTTGAATTATGGAAACATTTTTTCAAAACATGAAATATCTTTGAATTTTTTTAATCAATTTAAAAAATAACCATTCTGAAGTTATTTCAAGATAATTTTTATGCCCAAATCTATTTAAAAATTTTACTTAAAAAATTTTTTTTTCAAAATCTTATAAACAGTACCGTCAGTTTTGTGTTTGGTTTTAATCATTATACCAAAGATGGTAGTAAACTCAGGTAAATTAAATACTTGAGGTTGCTTCAGGTATTGATATATTGATATAATAATAATATCGCCATATACTGACTTATCGGTACCGTATTGCTGTCTCTCTTTGATTCTTGCCACTAAGGTCAAACTTTTCCAACCATAATCACGTTGCTGAATGCAGACTTTTGAAAATAATTTTATTTTTCCCCTTGTTCGTAAGGGGTATACAGTGGTTAAAGCAGGGTTCATTATAGCGCTCATATAAGCCAGTGTTGCTTCCTCCTGCACGTACGATAGAACATTCTACTTCTATAGCCATTATTAAGGAAAATAAAAATATTAAAAAATGTGAAACTTTCTATGGTCCAGCAACTCCCACAACGAATTTGAGAGAGAGAGAGAGGAGAGAAAATAAATTATATTTCTTTGTGAACCAAATTTTTTTCAGAGATCTTTCTTACAATTTTCAATGTGAAAAAGTCCATATCAAAAGGTACCTCTTCAGTGCTAGTCGAAATAACACACTTTTAGTTTTTTTGGCCAACTATAAAAATATATCTGTGTTGCAGAACTCAGTCATTTCTTATCCGAGTTTGCAAATTGTTCCTGCTTGAATGGTGATGCTATAGATAGCTACCGCTTTAATAAAGTTAATAATATTAAAAATTAAAGGATGCCCATTTTTAAACAGGACTATAATTTTACATAAAAACGTCATCGGCTCTTAATGGGTTAACCATTTTTAAAAAAAATTTAATATTTCTGTAAAGATCTCATTAAAAGCTCTTTAATGATACCCATATTGATATTTCAAAAAATATAAAAATTTTAGAGCACCGTAACTCGGAAAATAAGGGCGAGCGCCAATTTTTTCACTTGTCTTTTAATTCTCTGGAGTAACTTCATTGTTCCAAATAATATGGAAAAATTAGAGATAGGCGAATTGTTTTTTCCGCTGCGTCTAAGGACATTGACCGATATAGCTGGTTTCCAATAGCACCTCTTTCGACACTATATCTGATCGATTGGCATATTCAAATTTTTTCTAGCTGATCTAGTGCCTTGGTTTCAACACTAACACGGACGGACAGACGGACATCGCTCAATATGCTACCTCATCTGTAATAATGGTTGCTATTAATATTAAGGAATCAGATGCCCTTGATGTTCTTGGTATGGAAAATCAATGCCTAGGTTTTCTAAAACGGTGTAAGAAATACTTCGCTTCATCTGATCTCCTCGTTATCACGTTTATCAGACCGAAAATGGAATAGCACACTCCTGTATGGGTTGGTGCTTCAAAGACTATTTTGAAGTTACTCGACCGCCTGCAGTAGAGAGCGAAGAGGCTCTTCGATGATAATAGGGTATCCAGCTCTAATGATTCACAGAAGCATCGGGGCACTGTGGGGTGTGTTACACTGTTTTATCATTACTACAAAGGAATGTGAATGAAATCAGGGAACTTATTCCTGAAAACCGTCATTCAAAGATTCAAATCAATGCGTTGCATAAGTAGGTGTCATCTCCTGGGTGCTGGCCCTAATAAAAAAAATAACATCTGCCTGTTTTGAAGCGACTTGTTTCTGCAATATTTATTGCTTTCACTGAACTTAACTTTTTCAACAAAAATCCAAAACTTATGAATTACCCCACCTTAAGTGAAGCAGGCAACAATACTCACTTATCAAATTAGAAGATAACAACAGGAAAATTAAATGAAAATATTAACATTTTGTTAAGAAATTCATAAAAAAATACAAGAATTTTGATACGATTTTTTTACTCTTTTAAAAAAAGGTTAAATATAAATACTAAACGAGGAAAAATAAATTACACATGAAGGCGGCAATATAAAGGAAACGGAAATACATGTTAAGATTTTAAACAACATGTAGTTAAAGAAGTCTTATTAAACTCAAGTAAAAACCTTTTAAAGCTTAACAGGCATATGTTGTGATTTAGAATGTACGCCTGTGTGTGTGTGTGTGTGTGTGTGTTCGTGTCTTATACTAATGTTCGTGTCTGTTTGCTCAAGGTTCCTATTAGAAGTTTGATTATGTGCATGTTTTTGGTTTTTTTTTCTACTCCAACATTCTGAAGCAGCATGAACATCTGGTACTTTGTTTTGATAAAATGAAGAAGAATAAATGTACATGATGAAATTAAAAAAAAACAATATTAACTTCATTTACTATAAGTTTGTTTGTTTGAACGTTTAAATGTTTGTATGTTTGTGTGTTAAATAAATGTATGCGTGTGTGTGTAAATTTGTTTTGTTCTTGTTTCAAAGAAAGTGTTTCTTTCTTCTATGCTTTACATGTTTAATATTGAAAATTGCATTTGTAATAAATGTTATTTCATTTTATCAAATACACAGATGGGTATTGTTAAGAAACACTATTATTGCGTGTCTTAAGGCAATAATCGTATTAAACAACAACACATGATTATGACAATATAATTAATAATGGTAGAAGAATTTTATACAAACAGTTTTATTTGAAACAACTGATGCACAGTTGTTGATATTAAATAAAAAAAAAATGTAAAATATATGAAGAACAAATTGATTGGAAAGCTTTTATTTTCTGTTATCACCAGCAGCTTATATTTCTTAAATTTTTTTTTTCCTTCAAGTGTTATATATAAGATTTCGCAATATAACATTACTAATATATATTGTAATATTAAATGTTGTGCCGTTTTCTTATGAGTTTATAAGCGAATTTTGTTTGTTACAAATAAAAAAAAAACAGGAGCCAATTTTGCAATTTTTACTCCTGTTTAATAATTCTCATTTATTATTATTTGCTTTAGAATAACAAATTTTATGGTTTAAGCACAACTGGAACAATTTTTTCAGTAGTGTGGTAATATGTCTATATTAAGCACAAAAAGAGTTTGTTTGTTTGTTTGCTGGAGAGCTATAGCTGCGTACACCAGTGAGTCAATGTTCCTGGAATTTTTTGGGTTTTTTTATCTTATATGCGGTAGATTACTTATTTATTTCATATTTCACGGGGCGCGGCACTTCCCATACAAAGTAAATATTTATCATCGTACTCGTATTACTTGGTAACTTTTATAGGTATCACCTAAAAATTTTATTCAAATAATTCTCTAATTAATATGCATAGTATAGCGAAAAACTGGAACAGTGGGCGTGGTAGCTTCCAAACAAAGTGAAAAATAATTATTCTGTATCTAGAGAACTACAACACGTGCAGCCCTGAATTTTTACACAATAAACTTCCTTATCACAAGAAATTCGTTATCAATAGCGTAATACTAGATGGGAAGAGTGGGAAAATGAGCGTTGTACTTTCTATGAAACGAAAAATATTGTTGTCGCTTACCTAGGATTTGTAAAATTTGTAACTTAAATTTTAGTGTTCACAATCAAATTAAGACTTAGCTGCACACAAAAAAAAGGATTGGTAAAAATTCGATTGATATGTTCAAAATTTAATTACTAATATAATTATTTGATTTTTAATACTAATAACTAATAATTTTAATTCATTTTTTACATTAAAAGCCAAGAAATGATATTTGCCTCCAAATGTTGGTTGTAACAACTCTTGAAATAGTTAACCTGGCCGATTTGTATGTTTACTAAAATCTATTCAAGTAAATAGAAGACGCAACTAAACTGATTCAGCATATTATTACTGAAAACCAAAGTTTGGTAGTTAGAATCATAAAAATCGATTGTGTCTTCTTAAATTGAAAAATATTTGACATAATAAAAATGAACTTGTACAAATTACACAAAAAATAATCAATATTTTAGTCTTAAAATACAAGATATATTATTAGTGGTAAAAAGTTCTCCAATATTGTTGAAAGGTAAGCCCAAAAATAACCTCACAAAGACATTTGTAAATTAAAAAACCCTTAAATGTTTAATACACTTCGCTACAGCAAGACGTGCAGTATGGAATGGAAATTTAAAGAAATTATGAGGAAAAGAAGAATCATGATGTGAAGGAAGGAGTAGACTGAAATCGATGGCTCGAGACATGAAATGTAATGTGTAATCTTATTCTTATAATTTACTTTTAAAATAAAAATAAATATTTAAATATTTTATTGTTTTATTAAATTCACAATAATATTTTATAGTCATCCAAGAATAATTTTTTTACATAGTTGTGAGTGCTTATTCATTCAGTTATTACAACCGAATTCAAGATAATACACACAACCGACAAAACTCGATTGGCAACAAATTCGGTTCTCATAACGAATTTCTTTTCTCTGTGTACTAAAATCTATTCTAATAAATGGAAGATGCAACTAAACTTATTCAACACATTACTACTAAAATCCAAATTTTGGTATTTAGAATCATAAAAATCGATTTTCGCATTATAAAAAAATCATCAATACTTAAGTTTTAAAATACAAAGATATATTGCTAGTGGTGTAAGATTTTCCAATATTATCAAAAGGTAAGTTCAAAATCAATCTGAGAAAGACGCTTGTAAGTAAAAAAAATCTAAGATGTTTTATACACTTTGCAGCAGCAAAACTTGCGGTATAAGATGGAAAGTTGAAAAAACTATGTAGAAAAGAAGAATCATGATGTAAAAAAGGAGTAGGCTGAATACGATGAGTCGAAATATAAAATTTATGATGTATAATCTTATTTCTATAATTATTTTTAAAATAAAAGTAAATATTAACATATTTTATTGTTTTATTTCATTCACAATGATACTTTATAGTCACCTCATTTTTTTAATAGTCAGAATCATTTTTTTTTAAATAGCTGTGAGTGCCACATTTATTCAGTTATTACAACCGAATTCGAGGTAATACACACAACAAACAAAATTCCATTGGCAAAAAATTCGGTTCTTATAAAGAATTTTTTTTCTCTGTGTGGATTAAAAAAAAAGAGTGACACGCTTATTTCCATTGGGGTAGCAAAACTCTTTAGGAATATCAAGTGTCTAATAAATAAAAATTGATAAAGCAATTAATTTTTTAATTACATCACATATTATCATATAACATCACATTAACATAACAAACGATTTTCCCTTTTGGTTATGAAGCATTGTAATATTAAGAATTATTATGGCTTTAACTTACAATATTATTTATTCTATTAAATAAGAAAAGTCAGCCGTATATAATGGATAAAGTTAAATAAAATTACACTTGATTATTGTTGTTTTTGGTTAAACTTTGATTTTTGTCTTGACTTTATTGTTTGAACAAAAATCTTTAGTTTATTTAAAATGTTTGTGAGAAGTTTCCTGAAGAACTTAATGAGCGGTAGTGATGGTTTTAATAATTTAGTCGGGATATTAGCACGATAATGTTAAAGTTCGAAGATGACTCAAAGATGAAAATAATATAATTTTATTATTTTTTAACCGTTTTTTATATGCTTCGCCTCTTAAAATCATTGTGTAATTTTTGGCGTTTTTTATACGCTTCACCACAGCCGTATGTAATTTTTCCAACATCCATTTCCGACCCCATAAAGTATATATATTCTGAGTTCTTATGCATAGCAAAATCGATTGAGCGATGTCCGTCTGCCCGTCCCTGTTCGGGTTATAATCAACCAAGGCACTAGATGAGCTAGAAAAAACTTAAATACGCCAATCAATTAGACATGGTTGCAAAAGTTTTTGTGTTAAAAATCAGTAAGATCTGTTCTTGTTCTTCAATGCATTGGTTAAACTCATCATATAAATAAATGAAGTAAGTCCAATCAAAAAACGAACAAATGGGGCGATATAGAATTAAAAAATAAGAAACAAAAACTATCAAGTGAAGAAATTGGAGCTCGCCCATATTTTTCGAGTTATGAGCCTCTGAACTGTTCACAGATAAGTTCGATTTTGCAGTATATTTTTTAAGATATCAATATGCGTAATGAAGATTTCTTTAAGGAAGTACCTAAAATTTTTAGAAATGCTTAACCCATTAAGAGGCGATTACTTTTTTATGTATAATTATATATACAACTTAATACTCTGTCACCCCATTATTTGTTTTTTTTGATTTCTATATATGACGAAAGATATATAAGATTCGTCATAGCCGAATATATCACTCTTACTTGCTTTCAATTAATACAATTAAAATAAAAAATTAAAAAAATGAATAAACGGCTGACTAAAAATTGCTCCTAAAGTTGAACTTTATTTAAATTACTTTCCACATATTTTTAAGTGGTAGCATGTACAACTGCCTTTAGTGATGGTTTAAGCAAACTTATCATATTAAAATTCAGACTTTCTTACACAGACTTTCTTAAAATTTTATCTTAAATTTCACTTTTGTAAAGTTTAACTTAAACTCATATGTTTTCATGTTAAAACTTTTTTCCCCTAGGGCTATTATATTTAAAAACTAACTTCTTCTACTCGAATATACGTTACTTTAGTACAGATAAGAGTACCTTAACCATTTTGCATGTTGCATAGTTTGTGCCATGTGTTGGCAAGTTAGTTACTACACATTTTGTTGTTGCTGCTTGTATTAGAATCTTGTTGCCAGCATTACAGTCGTTGTATCATATTTTCTTTATTTTTTAAAGTTTTCGCTTTAATGAAATTCCCATAAATCTCATATGAACTTTGCTGAAAGTAATAATTACACACAAGATTGAATTTTAATTTAATTTTATTTTAACATGAAACAATTTTTTTTTTCAAAATAGATTATTAAAATAGAACGTAGTAAAATTCATGAAATGTTATTTTGAAATAATCTGAATAGTCTGTCGACGCATCTGTTGCAAATACTAAAAGAGTTCTATTTATATAAACAATTTAAAGAAATTAAATAATCTTTATAATAAATATGAAGTCATCTAAATGAACTTATATTTAATAATTCAACTTCATTTTTTTATAATCTAAATCTTAAAATTAAACTTAATTTTTAAACTTTATAATTTCATAATAGGAAATCAGTAACAATTCGAGTTAAGTACAATTTTTCATTAAAAATGTATTTATTTAAGGAAAAGTTAAAAACAAAAAGCTGTTGAAAAATAATGTTTTAAAAAATAAAAATTAAGTTTTGTTGTACTTTTAATTTTTAACCAAAGTTCGAACAAAACGTTAATAATAATAATAATTTTTCATTATATTTTGCTGCTACAGACATTTCTTAAAACTTTAAGTGAAAATAAAATATAAGAGCATCATTCCTCGTATTCCAAAATCTAAATTTTTAATCTATAAATATAAAGCACAAAAGGTGTTTGCTTATTTGCTTGTATGTTTGTTTGTTTGTTTATCGGAAAGCTACAGCGACTAACACCAGTGCACTGCTCTTCCTGGAATTTTCCAAGCTTGTTATCAGATATGTGGTTAATAAAATAGGTTATTTATTTATTGATATTTTACGTGGGCGTGGCACTTTCCATACAAAGTAAATATTTGTCATCATGTTACTTTCTAACGTCAAAAGGTAGCACATTGAATTTTTGCTTTTTCCATACAAATTGAAAAATTATTACCTTGTAGTATCCTTTGAAATTTTTCCCAGTAAGTACCATATCCATATACATAGTAAGGCAAAACACAGAGTGACTTGAAATAGTGGGAGTGGTAATCCCAAAAAAAAGTGAAAAATAATTATCGTGTGTCTAGAGAATAATAACACGTAGAGCATTATTAATACGCATAGTCTTGCGAAATACTGGATAGATAAGGAATGTGGGATCGGTATCACTGGTACAAAGTGAAAAGTATTCGTCCTTTACCTTAGGAACTGTAAGCGGACGAGTCTTAAAATTTCTTACAAGTAACTTATATAACAGTGTACATAGTTAGATAAAAAAACTGGCTGGATTAGAAGAGCAGTCGTAGAACGTTTGTTACCATTCGGGTAGCGAAGGGCACCGGGAATTCCTTTCATCGCCAAAAGTAATCGATTTCACTGCATTCCACTAACATCCGTTCTAAATAATTAAAAGACAAAAAGTTTCATATGTTTCGCATTAGGACCATTAGAGAATCGCAGATCTGGCTTTGTTTCCAAGAGTAAGTATTCCAATAAAATGTTAGTATGTAGTTCAATATTCATTGCAGAAAACATAAATATAAACAGTGATAATTAAATTTTACTTAAAACGCCTCCAATAAGTAGAAAATTTATCGTTTTGGTAGGAAGTATAAAAGTTCTAATATTACAAAACTTTATATTACAAAACTTACTTTACTTAAAAGGAAAATATAACTTAAATCAACAACTATAAAACCGCCCAGAGTGGGCTAGACCCATATAGGAAGTCTTTCTGTGTAGATTTCGTCACAACCATGACGCGTCGCGGTGTTTTCTTTGATTTTATGTTTTATTATTCGATTGAGAGATGTCCGTTTATCAGTCGGTTTTGGTGTTACGGTCAAATTTACCAAGGCACTTGATGAGCAAGAGAAAAATTTTAAATACACCAATCGATTAGATATAATTTCAAAACCAGCTAGATCGGTCCACGTCCTTCGAGGCAACAAGGAAAAATCACCCCTGCCTCCAATTTTTCCATATCTTTTAACTTTCGTTTGCATTCCTGCTGGTGGTTATGTTTACCTCTTATTCACTTCTCACTACTTATTCGCAGCAGTTATACTAGCTGGGACAACAACCCAAAGCAAAATTTTCGCCGCCTTTCTTAAACAGAACTTAATGGTAATTAAAGTGGCATAGCCGAATATAGCACTATTACTTGTTCAACTTTCGTTTGTATTCCTGCAAGTGGTTGTTTAAGATAAAAATGTAATGCAAAAGGTAAGAAAAATTGTAGATTTTCCTACCACTGAATTATACTATATTCTGATACAGTAACCTTTTTATTTACTAAGCTGGGAGAACAAACCTAAGCAAAGCTTACAGTTTTTGAAAAAAAGGATTTTTTGAACAGAAAAACTTTATGGTAGGACAGAATTCCTAATGCTAATTTTTACTTTAACTATTCAATGGGAAATATGTAGTATGATACATGTGGTTATACTTACATTGCGAAAGGTGTATAAGGTTTTGCATAGTACTCCTACTTGTTTTTTATACTCCTTATTATACCGGTCATACACTAATACTAATGTATATAACTACACTTCTTTGTTAAATATCTTAATGATATGATAATGTACCTGGTAGTGGTAATAATTTATGTTCTGCAAAAATTTCAAATGTTCTTCTATTGCAGTTGCAGAGATGTAGGTCATAAATAATAATAATAAAAATAGAATTGTGTTAAAAAAAATTAATTACTTGATTAATAATAATCTCAAAGCAATAATAATGGGCATAGCTTCTACCTACAAATGATTTTTTTTACTAACATGTCATTTGCTTTAAACTTAATATAACTATTTTAATTAATCAAAATTTATAGCTTTTGCATTGAAACAAAAATGTTCAAAAAAAAAAAATAAAAAAGTAAATTAACACTTGTATAAATATTTAAAATGTTAAACATATAAAGTTGCAATATACGAATTGAAGCCTGCTTAACTTAACATGTTAAACAAATTGTATTACGAGCTTAAACAGTAGTAGTTGCACACAGTAATTGAAGCAAAAGCAATGGTAACATTTGATGTCAGACAACATGCAGTAACATGATGTTGTTACCATTTAACGTAAACACATATAGTAAATGTATACAAATACATAGACACACATGCGGGTATTTATTGTTTGTCGTCTGCTGCATGTTGCAACATTTCTGGCAAATGTACGTTTGGCTACGCGCTTAAATAAAACAGACAAGTTGACGATACACCACTTAAGTGAACTTTACAAATGTCAATTCGTATGACTTTTACTTTGGTGCACTTATTCAATTTCGAGCGAGAAACAAACAGTATAAAGTAGTTGGTGGTCTTGTGGTAGGGGAACAACGTCAACTGAACTCTATACAAACATCAACAATCTGCGGGTCTTTGATAAAGTAAACAAACTTGTGTAATTTATTTGTTTGTAAGTCCTTAAGTGGACATTCGTTAGTGTTTTAATGTTGTTGTTACTTTTTCGTATATTGTGTGACAAGCCCTTGTAAGTAATTCTATATGCTTCTGCGTTTCATTGTTATAATTTTATTTTATTTTTAATTTAGTTTTTTTTTATTCTTGCTCAACTCAAATAGTCCTTTTCAAGTCTTATATGAACTCCAAACATGAACTCATAAATGCAAACTTTTATTAACACAACCGTTTTTTATATAATTATTCTGGAAGAGGGGATAAAAAAATCAAATACGTGTGAATGAGTTTCAAACTTTAAATTTTTCCCTTTCTTGACGTTCTTATATCGAAGCTCCATGGAAAACTGATTGATCCTTGCATTTAAAATATACGACGAACTCAGCCCAATAACGTAAAATATAACTCGAATACTTTGTAGAATATCTTAATCCTCTAATGCCCCAATTTACGGTTCTTATTAAAGAAGTGACTTTGGTTTAACTTTGATTTATGTGTAGACTTCGTGTAACCAAATTCAAATTGATATGAATACTCCGCGTATTCTTATTTACAAAATCAGTTGGATAAAAAGATGATGTTTACAATGTATACAAACTAAGGTAGATGGATGCGAAGAATGCTGAAGAAGAAGAAAATGCAGTATTACACTCTGCTGGTGTCTAATTTTTCTTGTTTTTTGTATAAAACATCCACATAAATTACGTTCATTTACTAATACAACGTCAAAGCTCAAAATTTCAAACTGTAGAGTTAATCATTTGGAGTTGTTCGGCATTTCATGCTTTATATTGTGTACAAGTTTCATCTTTAAGGCGTTATTTCAATCTGTGGAGTAAACTTCATAACGTAAAGATCGTATCGCTTTCTTAAACATCGTAACATTTCGTGTTGTGTATAAGTTATCATCGCTAAGTATTACCTTACAGCGTTTGTTCGAACTCTCTTTAATAATTATATTTTTATATTAATAGCTCTTTAATGTGCCACTTTAGATTAGCTTTAACTAAGTAGTATTAAGTATTAATATAGTTATCCTTTTCTCACAACTGTTATATGCTTTTGAAGTAAATTACTTTTGTAATATAAATTTGGCCTCATATTTTTAATAAAGCAGTTTGTTGTCAACCATTGAAAAGAAAAGTCAAATTATTTCATTGGACAAACTCCTCATAGAGGACAATTGGCTTCGATCATTAACTGGCGCCCAACGTGGTTTGCTTTAAGTTTCTTATAAAGAAAGTGCAAAAGTACCTGAAGAAAAAAACTAGTTAATCAAAAGAACATACAATTAAAGACCACACTGCAGCACTGCATATCTATAAAATAAAAGAAATCGAACGAAAGTTAAAAACAAAAATTAAACAAAAACTAAATATTTAATAATTCATTGTAATATTAAAAACAAAATTACAAAAAGTGTCAGTGCCAATGCTTAGCTTAATAAAAGTTTTCAATTTACTTGGGAAATCCAAAAATAGAATAATGAAATAGTAAAAAAGACTATTTGGAGAGTAAACTAAGAAAAACGTTTAGTACATAGCACCATTCTGTGAAGAGTGCTTTCATAAAAGTGCATAATCATAACCTATATAAAAAAAGAATAAAGAAAAAAGGAACAAAGAACAAAAGTACTCTAATTGAATGTTAAAAGAATAACAGTAATTCTTATATTTTCTACTACAGTTTAAAGAACAAATATTAAAAAATATAAATAAATAACTCAATAAAATTAAATTGGAAACTGAGTACAGTTGTAACCAAATAATCAATATAGCAAGCATAAACTAAAACCAACATAGCAACCAATCGTAGTAGCCGAATACAGCAGCTGAGCATCAGTGTCGACAACAAATGTTATTTAGGCATAAAATTTTTGTTAGTATGTTTTCAGTGCGAATATATGTAGTATAATTTAAAACAGAAAAATTAATTAAAGGCTGCGGTAGGAAAAACAGAAGTGAGGTGAGTTTTACAGTATATATATTTTTTTAAAAGAACAAAGTGGTGTCGATCGATTTATAATGAATAGGGATCAGGTACTAACACTGATAGAAGCAAGCGTAGAGGTGGGATTGCATGGGATTTCAGAGCAAGTGCGAAATTTGACAGAAAGTGTTAATCAATTAAGACCACCAACAGTTGAGCCTTATATTCCGGTTA
Organism: Gymnosoma rotundatum; assembly: GCA_916610165.2. Taxonomy (NCBI): domain Eukaryota; kingdom Metazoa; phylum Arthropoda; class Insecta; order Diptera; family Tachinidae; genus Gymnosoma; species Gymnosoma rotundatum. The sequence goes on along the minus strand of OU744337.1, from coordinate 117,257,540 downwards.
CGATTAGACCGGGTGTGAGTAATAATGAAACTACTTTAGACCTTATAAAATCATTGCCTGAATTCAATGGTGAGTTGGCGCAATATCCATCATGGCGGGAAGCAGCAAACTTTGCTGTTAATTATTACCCTGAAGGTTCACAAAACTATTACATCGCTATGGGAATTCTGCGGAATAGAATTAAGGGTTCTGCAAATACAGCTCTGTCGGCATTTAATACTCCACTCAATTTTAAAGCCATTATCGCTCGTTTAGATCAACGTTATGCTGACAAGCGTCCTATACATGTTTTAGAAAACGAAATGAGTACACTGCGGCAAGGCAATTTGTCTTTGGCTAAATTTTATGACTTAGTTGATAAACAATTAACTTTAATCATAAACAAAAATCGAATGAGCAATAATAGCGAAGAAACGGTGATAGCGGCTTTAAATGAGAAGGCTAGGGACAACGCACTTCGGGTTTTTATATCTGGCCTAAGGGAACCATTATCGAATATCTTATTTTCAGCTAAACCAGTAGATCTCCCTTCAGCTCTTGCGACCGCCCAAGAATTAGAGGTGAATCACTTACGCAACAATTTTGCACATTCATTTGCTGTTGGAGAACGAACAAAGAATATGCGAACTTACTCTGACTCGCAACCAAGGTTATTCGCTATGCAACGAAATTTTTCTCATCCTTCATTTGTTTTTAAGCAGGAACAAAATGCTCCCGTTCCAATGGAAGTAGATCGTGGTTCTTCATTTTTAAGACAGACAACATCTTTTAATAGAAACAGGGGAAATTCCCACCACAATCCAAATTTTCTGTCTCAAAATTATTTACAACAACAACCTATTCAATCTCAGCATAAATTTCAAGACTATCAACGACAAGAACCAATTCAACCTCAAAATAAATTTCAAGACTATCAACGACAAGAACCAATTCAACCTCAGAATAAATTTCAATACCATCAGCAGCAACCGGTTCAATCGTATCCAAATTTTCAAAACTCCCATCGTTTTATCACACCCAAGCGTAATCGAGATCACATATATTCGTCTAAAAGAACATTTTTGCCCCAACCAAAGAATCAAAGACTTAACTACATGAATCAATCAAATGTGCAATTCCAACAAGAACATGAACACCCATATTACACCGGATCAGATCAAGAGGCTGGTTCAGAATCAAACTTTGCAACAGAAGAAATAAATTTTTTAGAGTAACTTCGCTCTTGCCATATTTAGTTAAAAAGACTAAAGATGGACAAGAGCTACGACTTTTAATAGATACTGGGACTTCAAAAAACTATATTAAGCCGTATAGTTGTTTGAAGGGCATCACTAGAGTAGACAATTTTTTCAAAGTGAAATCAATAAATGGCGAAAACCTTGTTTCAGAAAAATGTTTAATGAACGTTCTTAATCACACTTCAACCTTTTTTTTACTACCATTTTTAAATAGTTTTGACGGTATAATTGGCTATGATTTTCTGAAACAAATAGAAGCAAAAATTGATACGGCAAGGGAAATACTTTTACATAAAACAGGCGAAGAAATTTTAAGGCATACACCCTGCCAAGAAGTGAATAATATAGAAAACAATAAAAAATTTACCCCCCAACACATACAAAAAAAATTAAAACAGATTATGGAAAAGAACTCAGAGGCATTTGCGAAGCCAAATCGTGCTTTTCCAGTTAACACTCAAGTTATAGCAAGAATTCGAACAACTACTCATGATCCCATATATACGAGAAGTTATCCATATCCAATGGCAGCCGCCGAATTCGTAAATAGTGAAATAAAAACCTTGCTTAACGATGGCATTATAAGAGCATCGATTTCGCCGTATAATTCACCAATTCACGTTGTTAACAAAAAGGGACTGGATGAGCATGGAAATAAGAAACAAAGATTGGTTATTGACTTTCGAAAAATTAACGAGCATACTATTCCCGATAGGTACCCCATACCGGATATATCGGTGATATTGGCTAATATGGGCAAAGCTAAATATTTTAGTACAATCGATTTAAAATCAGGCTTCCATCAAATAGTCTTAGCTAAAGAGGATAGACAGAAAACTGCCTTTGGAATAAATAATGGCAAATACGAATTTTGCCGAATGCCGTTTGGACTGAAAAATGGGCCAAGTATATTTCAACGTGCGATTGACGACATATTAAGGCAAGATATCGGCAAAATTTGTCATGTGTACATGGATGATGTAATAATTTTTTCATCCGACGAAATATCTCATTTAGAACACATAGATAGAATACTTTCAAAATTATCTCAGGCAGGCATGCGCATCTCAGCAGATAAATCTAAATTTTTTCAAAAAGAAATTGAGTACTTGGGGTTTATGGTAACCCAAAATGGTATAAAAACTTGTAAATCTAAAGTACAGGATATCTTAAATTATAAAACCCCCAGAACGTTAAGATCTTTACGGTCCTTTTTAGGATTATCCGGATATTACCGTAGGTTTATTAGGGATTATGCCCAGATAGCTAAGCCCTTAACAAAGTACTTACAGGGTGATAATGGCAAAACCGGAAAACGCCACTCTAAGAATGTGAAAATCAATCTGGACAATGGGGGTTTGCAAGCATTTGAAAAATTGAAAGGCATATTAGCATCAGAAGATGTTTTGCTAGCGCATCCTGATTATTCAAAGTTTTTCGACCTAACAACGGACGCATCTTCAGTCGCACTTGGAGCTGTTTTGTCTCAGGAAGGCAGGCCTATAACCATGATTTCTCGAACACTATCAGGAACAGAGCAGAACTATGCAACAAATGAGAGGGAATTATTGGCGATCGTTTGGGCCTTGCGCTCCTTAAGAAATTATTTATATGGAACAACTAAAATTAATATATTCACAGATCACCAACCGTTGACAGGTGCTGTATCAGACAAAAATCCAAATTCCAAGATTAAGCGATGGCGTGCTTTTATAGAGGAATTCGCTCCCAAGTTCCATTACAAACCAGGGAAGGATAATATTGTAGCCGACGCCTTGTCAAGGCAACATATTTATAATTTATCAACTAACAATGAAACGGTACATAGCGAAATTTCTTTAAGTCAGGTGATGAGGACTACTAAATTTCCGGTAAATCAATTTAAAGTGCAACTTATAATAAATAAAAGTGAACATAGCTTTTTAGGGCGAAAGATAATGTTTCAAAAGCTCATACGGCATAATATAAATTATTCCAGCATAAACATCCTAATTAAATATTTAAAAGAATGTGTTAGCACAACAACAGTAAATGCTATTCACTGCGATCTACATACGCTATGTGAAATTCAGACTGAAGTTCTTATTGCATTCCCCGGCATAAAATTTATTCACACGGAGAAAATTGTCATGGATGTCACAAATAAAAACGACCAGTTAGAAATCGTAAATACTGAACACAACCGGGCTCATAGATCCCTTCAGGAAAATTTTCTACAAATAACAAATGAATATTTCTTTCCAAACATCAAAAAAATGCTTAGAACTATGATTAGAAACTGTAAGATTTGCCAGGAAAATAAATACCAAAGGAGACCTCCAAATCCAAAGTATGGCGCTACACCTATTCCGACTTATCCAGGTGAAATTTTACACGTGGATATATTGATCACAAACAAACAACATTTTCTAACTTGTATAGATAAATTTTCGAAATATGCAACAACAATTCCAATTGCTTCGAGATCATCCATAGACATTAAGCCGGCCTTAATGCAGGCAGTGTCCAAATTTAAAAATACTAGATTATTAGTAACAGATAATGAAAAGGCTTTTGCATCCGGTGTCGTAACCACGCTTTTAAGGGATTATTTTTCCATCGAGCAATTTTTTGTTCCTCCATTACACAGCGAAAGCAATGGGCAGATTGAGCGTTTTCACTCGACTCTTTTGGAAATTGCGCGGTGTTTAAAGGCGGATCGCGGGATTTCGGATATAACTGACCTTTTAATATTATCCACATTTAAATATAATAGCAGCATTCATTCGGTTATAGGAAAAAAACCGATTGATGTTTTGCAGGAACACACGGATTGTTCTTTAAGGGAAATCAGGGAAAAATTAATGAGGGCACAGGACAATTTGTTGGAGAGACATAATAAAGATGCAGTGACAAAAGTTTTCAGGCCAGGCGATATGGTATTTATTAGGAGAAACAAGAGACTGGGAAACAAATTTGATAAGGTTTTTATACAGGGCATAGTAGAAAAGGATTTAGGATCTAAAGTATTGGTAGACGGAAAACAGGTGCATAAGAGTAATCTACGCTAAAGCCGTGTTATTTTATACTGTAAACTCTACAAATAGAAGAAATTTGTAAACTGGAACAAATATGTTAAAATGATATATCTTATATTAGCTTTTGTAAACGTTGTGCACTGGGAACATACAGATAAAAAATTATATAAATAAGTATATTGTAACATTAAAATAATAATGTATTTTAGTAACCTGAATATCATTTATGTTTTGGAACAATTGAATATGTATGTAAATAATTATAAGTAAAATTGAAACTATTAAACTCAAGCTTTAGAACTTAAAAATTTTAAATAAGTATAGCTGATATTTTCAGGTCTCTATTTGAGAGTACATAATAGGTATACATTTTGAGAATAAAAATAAGAATTAAAAAAGATAAAAGTAATGTATTAATAATAAGTTAGCCAGGATTATTTAGAGAATGTACGAATCACTATCACAGATATTCTCAATGTTTCGGTATATCCGGTGTACTGTAAATACTACGATAAATATTTCCAGTAAAATATTACATTAAATAAATGTTTTGTAACTTTACTTCATAGAGTATGAACTATTTTAATATTTAGTTTTTGTAACTTTATTTCATAGAATATGAGCTATTTTAATATTAGTGTAAATTTATACAGAATAATGATATATTTTTTTTTCTCTCTGTCAAATTAACAATCGAAACGAGGACGCTTCGAATTTAAGAGAGGGAAGAGTTATCATCGCTAAGTATTACCTTACAGCGTTTGTTCGAACTCTCTTTAATAATTATATTTTTATATTAATAGCTCTTTAATGTGCCACTTTAGATTAGCTTTAACTAAGTAGTATTAAGTATTAATATAGTTATCCTTTTCTCACAACTGTTATATGCTTTTGAAGTAAATTACTTTTGTAATATAAATTTGGCCTCATATTTTTAATAAAGCAGTTTGTTGTCAACCATTGAAAAGAAAAGTCAAATTATTTCATTGGACAAACTCCTCATAGAGGACAATTGGCTTCGATCATTAACTGGCGCCCAACGTGGTTTGCTTTAAGTTTCTTATAAAGAAAGTGCAAAAGTACCTGAAGAAAAAAACTAGTTAATCAAAAGAACATACAATTAAAGACCACACTGCAGCACTGCATATCTATAAAATAAAAGAAATCGAACGAAAGTTAAAAACAAAAATTAAACAAAAACTAAATATTTAATAATTCATTGTAATATTAAAAACAAAATTACAAAAAGTGTCAGTGCCAATGCTTAGCTTAATAAAAGTTTTCAATTTACTTGGGAAATCCAAAAATAGAATAATGAAATAGTAAAAAAGACTATTTGGAGAGTAAACTAAGAAAAACGTTTAGTACATAACACCATTCTGTGAAGAGTGCTTTCATAAAAGTGCATAATCATAACCTATATAAAAAAAGAATAAAGAAAAAAGGAACAAAGAACAAAAGTACTCTAATTGAATGTTAAAAGAATAACAGTAATTCTTATATTTTCTACTACAGTTTAAAGAACAAATATTAAAAAATATAAATAAATAACTCAATAAAATTAAATTGGAAACTGAGTACAGTTGTAACCAAATAATCAATATAGCAAGCATAAACTAAAACCAACATAGCAACCAATCGTAGTAGCCGAATACAGCAGCTGAGCATCAGTGTCGACAACAAATGTTATTTAGGCATAAAATTTTTGTTAGTATGTTTTCAGTGCGAATATATGTAGTATAATTTAAAACAGAAAAATTAATTAAAGGCTGCGGTAGGAAAAACAGAAGTGAGGTGAGTTTTACAGTATATATATTTTTTTAAAAGAACAAAGTGGTGTCGATCGATTTATAATGAATAGGGATCAGGTACTAACACTGATAGAAGCAAGCGTAGAGGTGGGATTGCATGGGATTTCAGAGCAAGTGCGAAATTTGACAGAAAGTGTTAATCAATTAAGACCACCAACAGTTGAGCCTTATATTCCGGTTACGATTAGACCGGGTGTGAGTAATAATGAAACTACTTTAGACCTTATAAAATCATTGCCTGAATTCAATGGTGAGTTGGCGCAATATCCATCATGGCGGGAAGCAGCAAACTTTGCTGTTAATTATTACCCTGAAGGTTCACAAAACTATTACATCGCTATGGGAATTCTGCGGAATAGAATTAAGGGTTCTGCAAATACAGCTCTGTCGGCATTTAATACTCCACTCAATTTTAAAGCCATTATCGCTCGTTTAGATCAACGTTATGCTGACAAGCGTCCTATACATGTTTTAGAAAACGAAATGAGTACACTGCGGCAAGGCAATTTGTCTTTGGCTAAATTTTATGACTTAGTTGATAAACAATTAACTTTAATCATAAACAAAAATCGAATGAGCAATAATAGCGAAGAAACGGTGATAGCGGCTTTAAATGAGAAGGCTAGGGACAACGCACTTCGGGTTTTTATATCTGGCCTAAGGGAACCATTATCGAATATCTTATTTTCAGCTAAACCAGTAGATCTCCCTTCAGCTCTTGCGACCGCCCAAGAATTAGAGGTGAATCACTTACGCAACAATTTTGCACATTCATTTGCTGTTGGAGAACGAACAAAGAATATGCGAACTTACTCTGACTCGCAACCAAGGTTATTCGCTATGCAACGAAATTTTTCTCATCCTTCATTTGTTTTTAAGCAGGAACAAAATGCTCCCGTTCCAATGGAAGTAGATCGTGGTTCTTCATTTTTAAGACAGACAACATCTTTTAATAGAAACAGGGGAAATTCCCACCACAATCCAAATTTTCTGTCTCAAAATTATTTACAACAACAACCTATTCAATCTCAGCATAAATTTCAAGACTATCAACGACAAGAACCAATTCAACCTCAAAATAAATTTCAAGACTATCAACGACAAGAACCAATTCAACCTCAGAATAAATTTCAATACCATCAGCAGCAACCGGTTCAATCGTATCCAAATTTTCAAAACTCCCATCGTTTTATCACACCCAAGCGTAATCGAGATCACATATATTCGTCTAAAAGAACATTTTTGCCCCAACCAAAGAATCAAAGACTTAACTACATGAATCAATCAAATGTGCAATTCCAACAAGAACATGAACACCCATATTACACCGGATCAGATCAAGAGGCTGGTTCAGAATCAAACTTTGCAACAGAAGAAATAAATTTTTTAGAGTAACTTCGCTCTTGCCATATTTAGTTAAAAAGACTAAAGATGGACAAGAGCTACGACTTTTAATAGATACTGGGACTTCAAAAAACTATATTAAGCCGTATAGTTGTTTGAAGGGCATCACTAGAGTAGACAATTTTTTCAAAGTGAAATCAATAAATGGCGAAAACCTTGTTTCAGAAAAATGTTTAATGAACGTTCTTAATCACACTTCAACCTTTTTTTTACTACCATTTTTAAATAGTTTTGACGGTATAATTGGCTATGATTTTCTGAAACAAATAGAAGCAAAAATTGATACGGCAAGGGAAATACTTTTACATAAAACAGGCGAAGAAATTTTAAGGCATACACCCTGCCAAGAAGTGAATAATATAGAAAACAATAAAAAATTTACCCCCCAACACATACAAAAAAAATTAAAACAGATTATGGAAAAGAACTCAGAGGCATTTGCGAAGCCAAATCGTGCTTTTCCAGTTAACACTCAAGTTATAGCAAGAATTCGAACAACTACTCATGATCCCATATATACGAGAAGTTATCCATATCCAATGGCAGCCGCCGAATTCGTAAATAGTGAAATAAAAACCTTGCTTAACGATGGCATTATAAGAGCATCGATTTCGCCGTATAATTCACCAATTCACGTTGTTAACAAAAAGGGACTGGATGAGCATGGAAATAAGAAACAAAGATTGGTTATTGACTTTCGAAAAATTAACGAGCATACTATTCCCGATAGGTACCCCATACCGGATATATCGGTGATATTGGCTAATATGGGCAAAGCTAAATATTTTAGTACAATCGATTTAAAATCAGGCTTCCATCAAATAGTCTTAGCTAAAGAGGATAGACAGAAAACTGCCTTTGGAATAAATAATGGCAAATACGAATTTTGCCGAATGCCGTTTGGACTGAAAAATGGGCCAAGTATATTTCAACGTGCGATTGACGACATATTAAGGCAAGATATCGGCAAAATTTGTCATGTGTACATGGATGATGTAATAATTTTTTCATCCGACGAAATATCTCATTTAGAACACATAGATAGAATACTTTCAAAATTATCTCAGGCAGGCATGCGCATCTCAGCAGATAAATCTAAATTTTTTCAAAAAGAAATTGAGTACTTGGGGTTTATGGTAACCCAAAATGGTATAAAAACTTGTAAATCTAAAGTACAGGATATCTTAAATTATAAAACCCCCAGAACGTTAAGATCTTTACGGTCCTTTTTAGGATTATCCGGATATTACCGTAGGTTTATTAGGGATTATGCCCAGATAGCTAAGCCCTTAACAAAGTACTTACAGGGTGATAATGGCAAAACCGGAAAACGCCACTCTAAGAATGTGAAAATCAATCTGGACAATGGGGGTTTGCAAGCATTTGAAAAATTGAAAGGCATATTAGCATCAGAAGATGTTTTGCTAGCGCATCCTGATTATTCAAAGTTTTTCGACCTAACAACGGACGCATCTTCAGTCGCACTTGGAGCTGTTTTGTCTCAGGAAGGCAGGCCTATAACCATGATTTCTCGAACACTATCAGGAACAGAGCAGAACTATGCAACAAATGAGAGGGAATTATTGGCGATCGTTTGGGCCTTGCGCTCCTTAAGAAATTATTTATATGGAACAACTAAAATTAATATATTCACAGATCACCAACCGTTGACAGGTGCTGTATCAGACAAAAATCCAAATTCCAAGATTAAGCGATGGCGTGCTTTTATAGAGGAATTCGCTCCCAAGTTCCATTACAAACCAGGGAAGGATAATATTGTAGCCGACGCCTTGTCAAGGCAACATATTTATAATTTATCAACTAACAATGAAACGGTACATAGCGAAATTTCTTTAAGTCAGGTGATGAGGACTACTAAATTTCCGGTAAATCAATTTAAAGTGCAACTTATAATAAATAAAAGTGAACATAGCTTTTTAGGGCGAAAGATAATGTTTCAAAAGCTCATACGGCATAATATAAATTATTCCAGCATAAACATCCTAATTAAATATTTAAAAGAATGTGTTAGCACAACAACAGTAAATGCTATTCACTGCGATCTACATACGCTATGTGAAATTCAGACTGAAGTTCTTATTGCATTCCCCGGCATAAAATTTATTCACACGGAGAAAATTGTCATGGATGTCACAAATAAAAACGACCAGTTAGAAATCGTAAATACTGAACACAACCGGGCTCATAGATCCCTTCAGGAAAATTTTCTACAAATAACAAATGAATATTTCTTTCCAAACATCAAAAAAATGCTTAGAACTATGATTAGAAACTGTAAGATTTGCCAGGAAAATAAATACCAAAGGAGACCTCCAAATCCAAAGTATGGCGCTACACCTATTCCGACTTATCCAGGTGAAATTTTACACGTGGATATATTGATCACAAACAAACAACATTTTCTAACTTGTATAGATAAATTTTCGAAATATGCAACAACAATTCCAATTGCTTCGAGATCATCCATAGACATTAAGCCGGCCTTAATGCAGGCAGTGTCCAAATTTAAAAATACTAGATTATTAGTAACAGATAATGAAAAGGCTTTTGCATCCGGTGTCGTAACCACGCTTTTAAGGGATTATTTTTCCATCGAGCAATTTTTTGTTCCTCCATTACACAGCGAAAGCAATGGGCAGATTGAGCGTTTTCACTCGACTCTTTTGGAAATTGCGCGGTGTTTAAAGGCGGATCGCGGGATTTCGGATATAACTGACCTTTTAATATTATCCACATTTAAATATAATAGCAGCATTCATTCGGTTATAGGAAAAAAACCGATTGATGTTTTGCAGGAACACACGGATTGTTCTTTAAGGGAAATCAGGGAAAAATTAATGAGGGCACAGGACAATTTGTTGGAGAGACATAATAAAGATGCAGTGACAAAAGTTTTCAGGCCAGGCGATATGGTATTTATTAGGAGAAACAAGAGACTGGGAAACAAATTTGATAAGGTTTTTATACAGGGCATAGTAGAAAAGGATTTAGGATCTAAAGTATTGGTAGACGGAAAACAGGTGCATAAGAGTAATCTACGCTAAAGCCGTGTTATTTTATACTGTAAACTCTACAAATAGAAGAAATTTGTAAACTGGAACAAATATGTTAAAATGATATATCTTATATTAGCTTTTGTAAACGTTGTGCACTGGGAACATACAGATAAAAAATTATATAAATAAGTATATTGTAACATTAAAATAATAATGTATTTTAGTAACCTGAATATCATTTATGTTTTGGAACAATTGAATATGTATGTAAATAATTATAAGTAAAATTGAAACTATTAAACTCAAGCTTTAGAACTTAAAAATTTTAAATAAGTATAGCTGATATTTTCAGGTCTCTATTTGAGAGTACATAATAGGTATACATTTTGAGAATAAAAATAAGAATTAAAAAAGATAAAAGTAATGTATTAATAATAAGTTAGCCAGGATTATTTAGAGAATGTACGAATCACTATCACAGATATTCTCAATGTTTCGGTATATCCGGTGTACTGTAAATACTACGATAAATATTTCCAGTAAAATATTACATTAAATAAATGTTTTGTAACTTTACTTCATAGAGTATGAACTATTTTAATATTTAGTTTTTGTAACTTTATTTCATAGAATATGAGCTATTTTAATATTAGTGTAAATTTATACAGAATAATGATATATTTTTTTTTCTCTCTGTCAAATTAACAATCGAAACGAGGACGCTTCGAATTTAAGAGAGGGAAGAGTTATCATCGCTAAGTATTACCTTACAGCGTTTGTTCGGACTCTCTTTAATAATTATATTTTTATATTAATAGCTCTTTAATGTGCCACTTTAGATTAGCTTTAACTAAGTAGTATTAAGTATTAATATAGTTATCCTTTTCTCACAACTGTTATATGCTTTTGAAGTAAATTACTTTTGTAATATAAATTTGGCCTCATATTTTTAATAAAGCAGTTTGTTGTCAACCATTGAAAAGAAAAGTCAAATTATTTCATTGGACAAACTCCTCATAGAGGACAATTGGCTTCGATCATTAACTGGCGCCCAACGTGGTTTGCTTTAAGTTTCTTATAAAGAAAGTGCAAAAGTACCTGAAGAAAAAAACTAGTTAATCAAAAGAACATACAATTAAAGACCACACTGCAGCACTGCATATCTATAAAATAAAAGAAATCGAACGAAAGTTAAAAACAAAAATTAAACAAAAACTAAATATTTAATAATTCATTGTAATATTAAAAACAAAATTACAAAAAGTGTCAGTGCCAATGCTTAGCTTAATAAAAGTTTTCAATTTACTTGGGAAATCCAAAAATAGAATAATGAAATAGTAAAAAAGACTATTTGGAGAGTAAACTAAGAAAAACGTTTAGTACATAGCACCATTCTGTGAAGAGTGCTTTCATAAAAGTGCATAATCATAACCTATATAAAAAAAGAATAAAGAAAAAAGGAACAAAGAACAAAAGTACTCTAATTGAATGTTAAAAGAATAACAGTAATTCTTATATTTTCTACTACAGTTTAAAGAACAAATATTAAAAAATATAAATAAATAACTCAATAAAATTAAATTGGAAACTGAGTACAGTTGTAACCAAATAATCAATATAGCAAGCATAAACTAAAACCAACATAGCAACCAATCGTAGTAGCCGAATACAGCAGCTGAGCATCAGTGTCGACAACAAATGTTATTTAGGCATAAAATTTTTGTTAGTATGTTTTCAGTGCGAATATATGTAGTATAATTTAAAACAGAAAAATTAATTAAAGGCTGCGGTAGGAAAAACAGAAGTGAGGTGAGTTTTACAGTATATATATTTTTTTAAAAGAACAAAGTGGTGTCGATCGATTTATAATGAATAGGGATCAGGTACTAACACTGATAGAAGCAAGCGTAGAGGTGGGATTGCATGGGATTTCAGAGCAAGTGCGAAATTTGACAGAAAGTGTTAATCAATTAAGACCACCAACAGTTGAGCCTTATATTCCGGTTACGATTAGACCGGGTGTGAGTAATAATGAAACTACTTTAGACCTTATAAAATCATTGCCTGAATTCAATGGTGAGTTGGCGCAATATCCATCATGGCGGGAAGCAGCAAACTTTGCTGTTAATTATTACCCTGAAGGTTCACAAAACTATTACATCGCTATGGGAATTCTGCGGAATAGAATTAAGGGTTCTGCAAATACAGCTCTGTCGGCATTTAATACTCCACTCAATTTTAAAGCCATTATCGCTCGTTTAGATCAACGTTATGCTGACAAGCGTCCTATACATGTTTTAGAAAACGAAATGAGTACACTGCGGCAAGGCAATTTGTCTTTGGCTAAATTTTATGACTTAGTTGATAAACAATTAACTTTAATCATAAACAAAAATCGAATGAGCAATAATAGCGAAGAAACGGTGATAGCGGCTTTAAATGAGAAGGCTAGGGACAACGCACTTCGGGTTTTTATATCTGGCCTAAGGGAACCATTATCGAATATCTTATTTTCAGCTAAACCAGTAGATCTCCCTTCAGCTCTTGCGACCGCCCAAGAATTAGAGGTGAATCACTTACGCAACAATTTTGCACATTCATTTGCTGTTGGAGAACGAACAAAGAATATGCGAACTTACTCTGACTCGCAACCAAGGTTATTCGCTATGCAACGAAATTTTTCTCATCCTTCATTTGTTTTTAAGCAGGAACAAAATGCTCCCGTTCCAATGGAAGTAGATCGTGGTTCTTCATTTTTAAGACAGACAACATCTTTTAATAGAAACAGGGGAAATTCCCACCACAATCCAAATTTTCTGTCTCAAAATTATTTACAACAACAACCTATTCAATCTCAGCATAAATTTCAAGACTATCAACGACAAGAACCAATTCAACCTCAAAATAAATTTCAAGACTATCAACGACAAGAACCAATTCAACCTCAGAATAAATTTCAATACCATCAGCAGCAACCGGTTCAATCGTATCCAAATTTTCAAAACTCCCATCGTTTTATCACACCCAAGCGTAATCGAGATCACATATATTCGTCTAAAAGAACATTTTTGCCCCAACCAAAGAATCAAAGACTTAACTACATGAATCAATCAAATGTGCAATTCCAACAAGAACATGAACACCCATATTACACCGGATCAGATCAAGAGGCTGGTTCAGAATCAAACTTTGCAACAGAAGAAATAAATTTTTTAGAGTAACTTCGCTCTTGCCATATTTAGTTAAAAAGACTAAAGATGGACAAGAGCTACGACTTTTAATAGATACTGGGACTTCAAAAAACTATATTAAGCCGTATAGTTGTTTGAAGGGCATCACTAGAGTAGACAATTTTTTCAAAGTGAAATCAATAAATGGCGAAAACCTTGTTTCAGAAAAATGTTTAATGAACGTTCTTAATCACACTTCAACCTTTTTTTTACTACCATTTTTAAATAGTTTTGACGGTATAATTGGCTATGATTTTCTGAAACAAATAGAAGCAAAAATTGATACGGCAAGGGAAATACTTTTACATAAAACAGGCGAAGAAATTTTAAGGCATACACCCTGCCAAGAAGTGAATAATATAGAAAACAATAAAAAATTTACCCCCCAACACATACAAAAAAAATTAAAACAGATTATGGAAAAGAACTCAGAGGCATTTGCGAAGCCAAATCGTGCTTTTCCAGTTAACACTCAAGTTATAGCAAGAATTCGAACAACTACTCATGATCCCATATATACGAGAAGTTATCCATATCCAATGGCAGCCGCCGAATTCGTAAATAGTGAAATAAAAACCTTGCTTAACGATGGCATTATAAGAGCATCGATTTCGCCGTATAATTCACCAATTCACGTTGTTAACAAAAAGGGACTGGATGAGCATGGAAATAAGAAACAAAGATTGGTTATTGACTTTCGAAAAATTAACGAGCATACTATTCCCGATAGGTACCCCATACCGGATATATCGGTGATATTGGCTAATATGGGCAAAGCTAAATATTTTAGTACAATCGATTTAAAATCAGGCTTCCATCAAATAGTCTTAGCTAAAGAGGATAGACAGAAAACTGCCTTTGGAATAAATAATGGCAAATACGAATTTTGCCGAATGCCGTTTGGACTGAAAAATGGGCCAAGTATATTTCAACGTGCGATTGACGACATATTAAGGCAAGATATCGGCAAAATTTGTCATGTGTACATGGATGATGTAATAATTTTTTCATCCGACGAAATATCTCATTTAGAACACATAGATAGAATACTTTCAAAATTATCTCAGGCAGGCATGCGCATCTCAGCAGATAAATCTAAATTTTTTCAAAAAGAAATTGAGTACTTGGGGTTTATGGTAACCCAAAATGGTATAAAAACTTGTAAATCTAAAGTACAGGATATCTTAAATTATAAAACCCCCAGAACGTTAAGATCTTTACGGTCCTTTTTAGGATTATCCGGATATTACCGTAGGTTTATTAGGGATTATGCCCAGATAGCTAAGCCCTTAACAAAGTACTTACAGGGTGATAATGGCAAAACCGGAAAACGCCACTCTAAGAATGTGAAAATCAATCTGGACAATGGGGGTTTGCAAGCATTTGAAAAATTGAAAGGCATATTAGCATCAGAAGATGTTTTGCTAGCGCATCCTGATTATTCAAAGTTTTTCGACCTAACAACGGACGCATCTTCAGTCGCACTTGGAGCTGTTTTGTCTCAGGAAGGCAGGCCTATAACCATGATTTCTCGAACACTATCAGGAACAGAGCAGAACTATGCAACAAATGAGAGGGAATTATTGGCGATCGTTTGGGCCTTGCGCTCCTTAAGAAATTATTTATATGGAACAACTAAAATTAATATATTCACAGATCACCAACCGTTGACAGGTGCTGTATCAGACAAAAATCCAAATTCCAAGATTAAGCGATGGCGTGCTTTTATAGAGGAATTCGCTCCCAAGTTCCATTACAAACCAGGGAAGGATAATATTGTAGCCGACGCCTTGTCAAGGCAACATATTTATAATTTATCAACTAACAATGAAACGGTACATAGCGAAATTTCTTTAAGTCAGGTGATGAGGACTACTAAATTTCCGGTAAATCAATTTAAAGTGCAACTTATAATAAATAAAAGTGAACATAGCTTTTTAGGGCGAAAGATAATGTTTCAAAAGCTCATACGGCATAATATAAATTATTCCAGCATAAACATCCTAATTAAATATTTAAAAGAATGTGTTAGCACAACAACAGTAAATGCTATTCACTGCGATCTACATACGCTATGTGAAATTCAGACTGAAGTTCTTATTGCATTCCCCGGCATAAAATTTATTCACACGGAGAAAATTGTCATGGATGTCACAAATAAAAACGACCAGTTAGAAATCGTAAATACTGAACACAACCGGGCTCATAGATCCCTTCAGGAAAATTTTCTACAAATAACAAATGAATATTTCTTTCCAAACATCAAAAAAATGCTTAGAACTATGATTAGAAACTGTAAGATTTGCCAGGAAAATAAATACCAAAGGAGACCTCCAAATCCAAAGTATGGCGCTACACCTATTCCGACTTATCCAGGTGAAATTTTACACGTGGATATATTGATCACAAACAAACAACATTTTCTAACTTGTATAGATAAATTTTCGAAATATGCAACAACAATTCCAATTGCTTCGAGATCATCCATAGACATTAAGCCGGCCTTAATGCAGGCAGTGTCCAAATTTAAAAATACTAGATTATTAGTAACAGATAATGAAAAGGCTTTTGCATCCGGTGTCGTAACCACGCTTTTAAGGGATTATTTTTCCATCGAGCAATTTTTTGTTCCTCCATTACACAGCGAAAGCAATGGGCAGATTGAGCGTTTTCACTCGACTCTTTTGGAAATTGCGCGGTGTTTAAAGGCGGATCGCGGGATTTCGGATATAACTGACCTTTTAATATTATCCACATTTAAATATAATAGCAGCATTCATTCGGTTATAGGAAAAAAACCGATTGATGTTTTGCAGGAACACACGGATTGTTCTTTAAGGGAAATCAGGGAAAAATTAATGAGGGCACAGGACAATTTGTTGGAGAGACATAATAAAGATGCAGTGACAAAAGTTTTCAGGCCAGGCGATATGGTATTTATTAGGAGAAACAAGAGACTGGGAAACAAATTTGATAAGGTTTTTATACAGGGCATAGTAGAAAAGGATTTAGGATCTAAAGTATTGGTAGACGGAAAACAGGTGCATAAGAGTAATCTACGCTAAAGCCGTGTTATTTTATACTGTAAACTCTACAAATAGAAGAAATTTGTAAACTGGAACAAATATGTTAAAATGATATATCTTATATTAGCTTTTGTAAACGTTGTGCACTGGGAACATACAGATAAAAAATTATATAAATAAGTATATTGTAACATTAAAATAATAATGTATTTTAGTAACCTGAATATCATTTATGTTTTGGAACAATTGAATATGTATGTAAATAATTATAAGTAAAATTGAAACTATTAAACTCAAGCTTTAGAACTTAAAAATTTTAAATAAGTATAGCTGATATTTTCAGGTCTCTATTTGAGAGTACATAATAGGTATACATTTTGAGAATAAAAATAAGAATTAAAAAAGATAAAAGTAATGTATTAATAATAAGTTAGCCAGGATTATTTAGAGAATGTACGAATCACTATCACAGATATTCTCAATGTTTCGGTATATCCGGTGTACTGTAAATACTACGATAAATATTTCCAGTAAAATATTACATTAAATAAATGTTTTGTAACTTTACTTCATAGAGTATGAACTATTTTAATATTTAGTTTTTGTAACTTTATTTCATAGAATATGAGCTATTTTAATATTAGTGTAAATTTATACAGAATAATGATATATTTTTTTTTCTCTCTGTCAAATTAACAATCGAAACGAGGACGCTTCGAATTTAAGAGAGGGAAGAGTTATCATCGCTAAGTATTACCTTACAGCGTTTGTTCGAACTCTCTTTAATAATTATATTTTTATATTAATAGCTCTTTAATGTGCCACTTTAGATTAGCTTTAACTAAGTAGTATTAAGTATTAATATAGTTATCCTTTTCTCACAACTGTTATATGCTTTTGAAGTAAATTACTTTTGTAATATAAATTTGGCCTCATATTTTTAATAAAGCAGTTTGTTGTCAACCATTGAAAAGAAAAGTCAAATTATTTCATTGGACAAACTCCTCATAGAGGACAATTGGCTTCGATCATTAACTGGCGCCCAACGTGGTTTGCTTTAAGTTTCTTATAAAGAAAGTGCAAAAGTACCTGAAGAAAAAAACTAGTTAATCAAAAGAACATACAATTAAAGACCACACTGCAGCACTGCATATCTATAAAATAAAAGAAATCGAACGAAAGTTAAAAACAAAAATTAAACAAAAACTAAATATTTAATAATTCATTGTAATATTAAAAACAAAATTACAAAAAGTGTCAGTGCCAATGCTTAGCTTAATAAAAGTTTTCAATTTACTTGGGAAATCCAAAAATAGAATAATGAAATAGTAAAAAAGACTATTTGGAGAGTAAACTAAGAAAAACGTTTAGTACATAGCACCATTCTGTGAAGAGTGCTTTCATAAAAGTGCATAATCATAACCTATATAAAAAAAGAATAAAGAAAAAAGGAACAAAGAACAAAAGTACTCTAATTGAATGTTAAAAGAATAACAGTAATTCTTATATTTTCTACTACAGTTTAAAGAACAAATATTAAAAAATATAAATAAATAACTCAATAAAATTAAATTGGAAACTGAGTACAGTTGTAACCAAATAATCAATATAGCAAGCATAAACTAAAACCAACATAGCAACCAATCGTAGTAGCCGAATACAGCAGCTGAGCATCAGTGTCGACAACAAATGTTATTTAGGCATAAAATTTTTGTTAGTATGTTTTCAGTGCGAATATATGTAGTATAATTTAAAACAGAAAAATTAATTAAAGGCTGCGGTAGGAAAAACAGAAGTGAGGTGAGTTTTACAGTATATATATTTTTTTAAAAGAACAAAGTGGTGTCGATCGATTTATAATGAATAGGGATCAGGTACTAACACTGATAGAAGCAAGCGTAGAGGTGGGATTGCATGGGATTTCAGAGCAAGTGCGAAATTTGACAGAAAGTGTTAATCAATTAAGACCACCAACAGTTGAGCCTTATATTCCGGTTACGATTAGACCGGGTGTGAGTAATAATGAAACTACTTTAGACCTTATAAAATCATTGCCTGAATTCAATGGTGAGTTGGCGCAATATCCATCATGGCGGGAAGCAGCAAACTTTGCTGTTAATTATTACCCTGAAGGTTCACAAAACTATTACATCGCTATGGGAATTCTGCGGAATAGAATTAAGGGTTCTGCAAATACAGCTCTGTCGGCATTTAATACTCCACTCAATTTTAAAGCCATTATCGCTCGTTTAGATCAACGTTATGCTGACAAGCGTCCTATACATGTTTTAGAAAACGAAATGAGTACACTGCGGCAAGGCAATTTGTCTTTGGCTAAATTTTATGACTTAGTTGATAAACAATTAACTTTAATCATAAACAAAAATCGAATGAGCAATAATAGCGAAGAAACGGTGATAGCGGCTTTAAATGAGAAGGCTAGGGACAACGCACTTCGGGTTTTTATATCTGGCCTAAGGGAACCATTATCGAATATCTTATTTTCAGCTAAACCAGTAGATCTCCCTTCAGCTCTTGCGACCGCCCAAGAATTAGAGGTGAATCACTTACGCAACAATTTTGCACATTCATTTGCTGTTGGAGAACGAACAAAGAATATGCGAACTTACTCTGACTCGCAACCAAGGTTATTCGCTATGCAACGAAATTTTTCTCATCCTTCATTTGTTTTTAAGCAGGAACAAAATGCTCCCGTTCCAATGGAAGTAGATCGTGGTTCTTCATTTTTAAGACAGACAACATCTTTTAATAGAAACAGGGGAAATTCCCACCACAATCCAAATTTTCTGTCTCAAAATTATTTACAACAACAACCTATTCAATCTCAGCATAAATTTCAAGACTATCAACGACAAGAACCAATTCAACCTCAAAATAAATTTCAAGACTATCAACGACAAGAACCAATTCAACCTCAGAATAAATTTCAATACCATCAGCAGCAACCGGTTCAATCGTATCCAAATTTTCAAAACTCCCATCGTTTTATCACACCCAAGCGTAATCGAGATCACATATATTCGTCTAAAAGAACATTTTTGCCCCAACCAAAGAATCAAAGACTTAACTACATGAATCAATCAAATGTGCAATTCCAACAAGAACATGAACACCCATATTACACCGGATCAGATCAAGAGGCTGGTTCAGAATCAAACTTTGCAACAGAAGAAATAAATTTTTTAGAGTAACTTCGCTCTTGCCATATTTAGTTAAAAAGACTAAAGATGGACAAGAGCTACGACTTTTAATAGATACTGGGACTTCAAAAAACTATATTAAGCCGTATAGTTGTTTGAAGGGCATCACTAGAGTAGACAATTTTTTCAAAGTGAAATCAATAAATGGCGAAAACCTTGTTTCAGAAAAATGTTTAATGAACGTTCTTAATCACACTTCAACCTTTTTTTTACTACCATTTTTAAATAGTTTTGACGGTATAATTGGCTATGATTTTCTGAAACAAATAGAAGCAAAAATTGATACGGCAAGGGAAATACTTTTACATAAAACAGGCGAAGAAATTTTAAGGCATACACCCTGCCAAGAAGTGAATAATATAGAAAACAATAAAAAATTTACCCCCCAACACATACAAAAAAAATTAAAACAGATTATGGAAAAGAACTCAGAGGCATTTGCGAAGCCAAATCGTGCTTTTCCAGTTAACACTCAAGTTATAGCAAGAATTCGAACAACTACTCATGATCCCATATATACGAGAAGTTATCCATATCCAATGGCAGCCGCCGAATTCGTAAATAGTGAAATAAAAACCTTGCTTAACGATGGCATTATAAGAGCATCGATTTCGCCGTATAATTCACCAATTCACGTTGTTAACAAAAAGAGACTGGATGAGCATGGAAATAAGAAACAAAGATTGGTTATTGACTTTCGAAAAATTAACGAGCATACTATTCCCGATAGGTACCCCATACCGGATATATCGGTGATATTGGCTAATATGGGCAAAGCTAAATATTTTAGTACAATCGATTTAAAATCAGGCTTCCATCAAATAGTCTTAGCTAAAGAGGATAGACAGAAAACTGCCTTTGGAATAAATAATGGCAAATACGAATTTTGCCGAATGCCGTTTGGACTGAAAAATGGGCCAAGTATATTTCAACGTGCGATTGACTACATATTAAGGCAAGATATCGGCAAAATTTGTCATGTGTACATGGATGATGTAATAATTTTTTCATCCGACGAAATATCTCATTTAGAACACATAGATAGAATACTTTCAAAATTATCTCAGGCACGCATACGCATCTCAGCAGATAAATCCAAATTTTTTCAAAAAGAAATTGAGTACTTGGGGTTTATGGTAACCCAAAATGGTATAAAAACTTGTAAATCTAAAGTACAGGATATCTTAAATTATAAAACCCCCAGAACGTTAAGATCTTTACGGTCCTTTTTAGGATTATCCGGATATTACCGTAGGTTTATTAGGGATTATGCCCAGATAGCTAAGCCCTTAACAAAGTACTTACAGGGTGATAATGGCAAAACCGGAAAACGCCACTCTAAGAATGTGAAAATCAATCTGGACAATGGGGGTTTGCAAGCATTTGAAAAATTGAAAGGCATATTAGCATCAGAAGATGTTTTGCTAGCGCATCCTGATTATTCAAAGTTTTTCGACCTAACAACGGACGCATCTTCAGTCGCACTTGGAGCTGTTTTGTCTCAGGAAGGCAGGCCTATAACCATGATTTCTCGAACACTATCAGGAACAGAGCAGAACTATGCAACAAATGAGAGGGAATTATTGGCGATCGTTTGGGCCTTGCGCTCCTTAAGAAATTATTTATATGGAACAACTAAAATTAATATATTCACAGATCACCAACCGTTGACAGGTGCTGTATCAGACAAAAATCCAAATTCCAAGATTAAGCGATGGCGTGCTTTTATAGAGGAATTCGCTCCCAAGTTCCATTACAAACCAGGGAAGGATAATATTGTAGCCGACGCCTTGTCAAGGCAACATATTTATAATTTATCAACTAACAATGAAACGGTACATAGCGAAATTTCTTTAAGTCAGGTGATGAGGACTACTAAATTTCCGGTAAATCAATTTAAAGTGCAACTTATAATAAATAAAAGTGAACATAGCTTTTTAGGGCGAAAGATAATGTTTCAAAAGCTCATACGGCATAATATAAATTATTCCAGCATAAACATCCTAATTAAATATTTAAAAGAATGTGTTAGCACAACAACAGTAAATGCTATTCACTGCGATCTACATACGCTATGTGAAATTCAGACTGAAGTTCTTATTGCATTCCCCGGCATAAAATTTATTCACACGGAGAAAATTGTCATGGATGTCACAAATAAAAACGACCAGTTAGAAATCGTAAATACTGAACACAACCGGGCTCATAGATCCCTTCAGGAAAATTTTCTACAAATAACAAATGAATATTTCTTTCCAAACATCAAAAAAATGCTTAGAACTATGATTAGAAACTGTAAGATTTGCCAGGAAAATAAATACCAAAGGAGACCTCCAAATCCAAAGTATGGCGCTACACCTATTCCGACTTATCCAGGTGAAATTTTACACGTGGATATATTGATCACAAACAAACAACATTTTCTAACTTGTATAGATAAATTTTCGAAATATGCAACAACAATTCCAATTGCTTCGAGATCATCCATAGACATTAAGCCGGCCTTAATGCAGGCAGTGTCCAAATTTAAAAATACTAGATTATTAGTAACAGATAATGAAAAGGCTTTTGCATCCGGTGTCGTAACCACGCTTTTAAGGGATTATTTTTCCATCGAGCAATTTTTTGTTCCTCCATTACACAGCGAAAGCAATGGGCAGATTGAGCGTTTTCACTCGACTCTTTTGGAAATTGCGCGGTGTTTAAAGGCGGATCGCGGGATTTCGGATATAACTGACCTTTTAATATTATCCACATTTAAATATAATAGCAGCATTCATTCGGTTATAGGAAAAAAACCGATTGATGTTTTGCAGGAACACACGGATTGTTCTTTAAGGGAAATCAGGGAAAAATTAATGAGGGCACAGGACAATTTGTTGGAGAGACATAATAAAGATGCAGTGACAAAAGTTTTCAGGCCAGGCGATATGGTATTTATTAGGAGAAACAAGAGACTGGGAAACAAATTTGATAAGGTTTTTATACAGGGCATAGTAGAAAAGGATTTAGGATCTAAAGTATTGGTAGACGGAAAACAGGTGCATAAGAGTAATCTACGCTAAAGCCGTGTTATTTTATACTGTAAACTCTACAAATAGAAGAAATTTGTAAACTGGAACAAATATGTTAAAATGATATATCTTATATTAGCTTTTGTAAACGTTGTGCACTGGGAACATACAGATAAAAAATTATATAAATAAGTATATTGTAACATTAAAATAATAATGTATTTTAGTAACCTGAATATCATTTATGTTTTGGAACAATTGAATATGTATGTAAATAATTATAAGTAAAATTGAAACTATTAAACTCAAGCTTTAGAACTTAAAAATTTTAAATAAGTATAGCTGATATTTTCAGGTCTCTATTTGAGAGTACATAATAGGTATACATTTTGAGAATAAAAATAAGAATTAAAAAAGATAAAAGTAATGTATTAATAATAAGTTAGCCAGGATTATTTAGAGAATGTACGAATCACTATCACAGATATTCTCAATGTTTCGGTATATCCGGTGTACTGTAAATACTACGATAAATATTTCCAGTAAAATATCACATTAAATAAATGTTTTGTAACTTTACTTCATAGAGTATGAACTATTTTAATATTTAGTTTTTGTAACTTTATTTCATAGAATATGAGCTATTTTAATATTAGTGTAAATTTATACAGAATAATGATATATTTTTTTTTCTCTCTGTCAAATTAACAATCGAAACGAGGACGCTTCGAATTTAAGAGAGGGAAGAGTTATCATCGCTAAGTATTACCTTACAGCGTTTGTTCGAACTCTCTTTAATAATTATATTTTTATATTAATAGCTCTTTAATGTGCCACTTTAGATTAGCTTTAACTAAGTAGTATTAAGTATTAATATAGTTATCCTTTTCTCACAACTGTTATATGCTTTTGAAGTAAATTACTTTTGTAATATAAATTTGGCCTCATATTTTTAATAAAGCAGTTTGTTGTCAACCATTGAAAAGAAAAGTCAAATTATTTCATTGGACAAACTCCTCATAGAGGACAATTGGCTTCGATCATTAACTGGCGCCCAACGTGGTTTGCTTTAAGTTTCTTATAAAGAAAGTGCAAAAGTACCTGAAGAAAAAAACTAGTTAATCAAAAGAACATACAATTAAAGACCACACTGCAGCACTGCATATCTATAAAATAAAAGAAATCGAACGAAAGTTAAAAACAAAAATTAAACAAAAACTAAATATTTAATAATTCATTGTAATATTAAAAACAAAATTACAAAAAGTGTCAGTGCCAATGCTTAGCTTAATAAAAGTTTTCAATTTACTTGGGAAATCCAAAAATAGAATAATGAAATAGTAAAAAAGACTATTTGGAGAGTAAACTAAGAAAAACGTTTAGTACATAGCACCATTCTGTGAAGAGTGCTTTCATAAAAGTGCATAATCATAACCTATATAAAAAAAGAATAAAGAAAAAAGGAACAAAGAACAAAAGTACTCTAATTGAATGTTAAAAGAATAACAGTAATTCTTATATTTTCTACTACAGTTTAAAGAACAAATATTAAAAAATATAAATAAATAACTCAATAAAATTAAATTGGAAACTGAGTACAGTTGTAACCAAATAATCAATATAGCAAGCATAAACTAAAACCAACATAGCAACCAATCGTAGTAGCCGAATACAGCAGCTGAGCATCAGTGTCGACAACAAATGTTATTTAGGCATAAAATTTTTGTTAGTATGTTTTCAGTGCGAATATATGTAGTATAATTTAAAACAGAAAAATTAATTAAAGGCTGCGGTAGGAAAAACAGAAGTGAGGTGAGTTTTACAGTATATATATTTTTTTAAAAGAACAAAGTGGTGTCGATCGATTTATAATGAATAGGGATCAGGTACTAACACTGATAGAAGCAAGCGTAGAGGTGGGATTGCATGGGATTTCAGAGCAAGTGCGAAATTTGACAGAAAGTGTTAATCAATTAAGACCACCAACAGTTGAGCCTTATATTCCGGTTACGATTAGACCGGGTGTGAGTAATAATGAAACTACTTTAGACCTTATAAAATCATTGCCTGAATTCAATGGTGAGTTGGCGCAATATCCATCATGGCGGGAAGCAGCAAACTTTGCTGTTAATTATTACCCTGAAGGTTCACAAAACTATTACATCGCTATGGGAATTCTGCGGAATAGAATTAAGGGTTCTGCAAATACAGCTCTGTCGGCATTTAATACTCCACTCAATTTTAAAGCCATTATCGCTCGTTTAGATCAACGTTATGCTGACAAGCGTCCTATACATGTTTTAGAAAACGAAATGAGTACACTGCGGCAAGGCAATTTGTCTTTGGCTAAATTTTATGACTTAGTTGATAAACAATTAACTTTAATCATAAACAAAAATCGAATGAGCAATAATAGCGAAGAAACGGTGATAGCGGCTTTAAATGAGAAGGCTAGGGACAACGCACTTCGGGTTTTTATATCTGGCCTAAGGGAACCATTATCGAATATCTTATTTTCAGCTAAACCAGTAGATCTCCCTTCAGCTCTTGCGACCGCCCAAGAATTAGAGGTGAATCACTTACGCAACAATTTTGCACATTCATTTGCTGTTGGAGAACGAACAAAGAATATGCGAACTTACTCTGACTCGCAACCAAGGTTATTCGCTATGCAACGAAATTTTTCTCATCCTTCATTTGTTTTTAAGCAGGAACAAAATGCTCCCGTTCCAATGGAAGTAGATCGTGGTTCTTCATTTTTAAGACAGACAACATCTTTTAATAGAAACAGGGGAAATTCCCACCACAATCCAAATTTTCTGTCTCAAAATTATTTACAACAACAACCTATTCAATCTCAGCATAAATTTCAAGACTATCAACGACAAGAACCAATTCAACCTCAAAATAAATTTCAAGACTATCAACGACAAGAACCAATTCAACCTCAGAATAAATTTCAATACCATCAGCAGCAACCGGTTCAATCGTATCCAAATTTTCAAAACTCCCATCGTTTTATCACACCCAAGCGTAATCGAGATCACATATATTCGTCTAAAAGAACATTTTTGCCCCAACCAAAGAATCAAAGACTTAACTACATGAATCAATCAAATGTGCAATTCCAACAAGAACATGAACACCCATATTACACCGGATCAGATCAAGAGGCTGGTTCAGAATCAAACTTTGCAACAGAAGAAATAAATTTTTTAGAGTAACTTCGCTCTTGCCATATTTAGTTAAAAAGACTAAAGATGGACAAGAGCTACGACTTTTAATAGATACTGGGACTTCAAAAAACTATATTAAGCCGTATAGTTGTTTGAAGGGCATCACTAGAGTAGACAATTTTTTCAAAGTGAAATCAATAAATGGCGAAAACCTTGTTTCAGAAAAATGTTTAATGAACGTTCTTAATCACACTTCAACCTTTTTTTTACTACCATTTTTAAATAGTTTTGACGGTATAATTGGCTATGATTTTCTGAAACAAATAGAAGCAAAAATTGATACGGCAAGGGAAATACTTTTACATAAAACAGGCGAAGAAATTTTAAGGCATACACCCTGCCAAGAAGTGAATAATATAGAAAACAATAAAAAATTTACCCCCCAACACATACAAAAAAAATTAAAACAGATTATGGAAAAGAACTCAGAGGCATTTGCGAAGCCAAATCGTGCTTTTCCAGTTAACACTCAAGTTATAGCAAGAATTCGAACAACTACTCATGATCCCATATATACGAGAAGTTATCCATATCCAATGGCAGCCGCCGAATTCGTAAATAGTGAAATAAAAACCTTGCTTAACGATGGCATTATAAGAGCATCGATTTCGCCGTATAATTCACCAATTCACGTTGTTAACAAAAAGGGACTGGATGAGCATGGAAATAAGAAACAAAGATTGGTTATTGACTTTCGAAAAATTAACGAGCATACTATTCCCGATAGGTACCCCATACCGGATATATCGGTGATATTGGCTAATATGGGCAAAGCTAAATATTTTAGTACAATCGATTTAAAATCAGGCTTCCATCAAATAGTCTTAGCTAAAGAGGATAGACAGAAAACTGCCTTTGGAATAAATAATGGCAAATACGAATTTTGCCGAATGCCGTTTGGACTGAAAAATGGGCCAAGTATATTTCAACGTGCGATTGACGACATATTAAGGCAAGATATCGGCAAAATTTGTCATGTGTACATGGATGATGTAATAATTTTTTCATCCGACGAAATATCTCATTTAGAACACATAGATAGAATACTTTCAAAATTATCTCAGGCAGGCATGCGCATCTCAGCAGATAAATCTAAATTTTTTCAAAAAGAAATTGAGTACTTGGGGTTTATGGTAACCCAAAATGGTATAAAAACTTGTAAATCTAAAGTACAGGATATCTTAAATTATAAAACCCCCAGAACGTTAAGATCTTTACGGTCCTTTTTAGGATTATCCGGATATTACCGTAGGTTTATTAGGGATTATGCCCAGATAGCTAAGCCCTTAACAAAGTACTTACAGGGTGATAATGGCAAAACCGGAAAACGCCACTCTAAGAATGTGAAAATCAATCTGGACAATGGGGGTTTGCAAGCATTTGAAAAATTGAAAGGCATATTAGCAGCAGAAGATGTTTTGCTAGCGCATCCTGATTATTCAAAGTTTTTCGACCTAACAACGGACGCATCTTCAGTCGCACTTGGAGCTGTTTTGTCTCAGGAAGGCAGGCCTATAACCATGATTTCTCGAACACTATCAGGAACAGAGCAGAACTATGCAACAAATGAGAGGGAATTATTGGCGATCGTTTGGGCCTTGCGCTCCTTAAGAAATTATTTATATGGAACAACTAAAATTAATATATTCACAGATCACCAACCGTTGACAGGTGCTGTATCAGACAAAAATCCAAATTCCAAGATTAAGCGATGGCGTGCTTTTATAGAGGAATTCGCTCCCAAGTTCCATTACAAACCAGGGAAGGATAATATTGTAGCCGACGCCTTGTCAAGGCAACATATTTATAATTTATCAACTAACAATGAAACGGTACATAGCGAAATTTCTTTAAGTCAGGTGATGAGGACTACTAAATTTCCGGTAAATCAATTTAAAGTGCAACTTATAATAAATAAAAGTGAACATAGCTTTTTAGGGCGAAAGATAATGTTTCAAAAGCTCATACGGCATAATATAAATTATTCCAGCATAAACATCCTAATTAAATATTTAAAAGAATGTGTTAGCACAACAACAGTAAATGCTATTCACTGCGATCTACATACGCTATGTGAAATTCAGACTGAAGTTCTTATTGCATTCCCCGGCATAAAATTTATTCACACGGAGAAAATTGTCATGGATGTCACAAATAAAAACGACCAGTTAGAAATCGTAAATACTGAACACAACCGGGCTCATAGATCCCTTCAGGAAAATTTTCTACAAATAACAAATGAATATTTCTTTCCAAACATCAAAAAAATGCTTAGAACTATGATTAGAAACTGTAAGATTTGCCAGGAAAATAAATACCAAAGGAGACCTCCAAATCCAAAGTATGGCGCTACACCTATTCCGACTTATCCAGGTGAAATTTTACACGTGGATATATTGATCACAAACAAACAACATTTTCTAACTTGTATAGATAAATTTTCGAAATATGCAACAACAATTCCAATTGCTTCGAGATCATCCATAGACATTAAGCCGGCCTTAATGCAGGCAGTGTCCAAATTTAAAAATACTAGATTATTAGTAACAGATAATGAAAAGGCTTTTGCATCCGGTGTCGTAACCACGCTTTTAAGGGATTATTTTTCCATCGAGCAATTTTTTGTTCCTCCATTACACAGCGAAAGCAATGGGCAGATTGAGCGTTTTCACTCGACTCTTTTGGAAATTGCGCGGTGTTTAAAGGCGGATCGCGGGATTTCGGATATAACTGACCTTTTAATATTATCCACATTTAAATATAATAGCAGCATTCATTCGGTTATAGGAAAAAAACCGATTGATGTTTTGCAGGAACACACGGATTGTTCTTTAAGGGAAATCAGGGAAAAATTAATGAGGGCACAGGACAATTTGTTGGAGAGACATAATAAAGATGCAGTGACAAAAGTTTTCAGGCCAGGCGATATGGTATTTATTAGGAGAAACAAGAGACTGGGAAACAAATTTGATAAGGTTTTTATACAGGGCATAGTAGAAAAGGATTTAGGATCTAAAGTATTGGTAGACGGAAAACAGGTGCATAAGAGTAATCTACGCTAAAGCCGTGTTATTTTATACTGTAAACTCTACAAATAGAAGAAATTTGTAAACTGGAACAAATATGTTAAAATGATATATCTTATATTAGCTTTTGTAAACGTTGTGCACTGGGAACATACAGATAAAAAATTATATAAATAAGTATATTGTAACATTAAAATAATAATGTATTTTAGTAACCTGAATATCATTTATGTTTTGGAACAATTGAATATGTATGTAAATAATTATAAGTAAAATTGAAACTATTAAACTCAAGCTTTAGAACTTAAAAATTTTAAATAAGTATAGCTGATATTTTCAGGTCTCTATTTGAGAGTACATAATAGGTATACATTTTGAGAATAAAAATAAGAATTAAAAAAGATAAAAGTAATGTATTAATAATAAGTTAGCCAGGATTATTTAGAGAATGTACGAATCACTATCACAGATATTCTCAATGTTTCGGTATATCCGGTGTACTGTAAATACTACGATAAATATTTCCAGTAAAATATTACATTAAATAAATGTTTTGTAACTTTACTTCATAGAGTATGAACTATTTTAATATTTAGTTTTTGTAACTTTATTTCATAGAATATGAGCTATTTTAATATTAGTGTAAATTTATACAGAATAATGATATATTTTTTTTTCTCTCTGTCAAATTAACAATCGAAACGAGGACGCTTCGAATTTAAGAGAGGGAAGAGTTATCATCGCTAAGTATTACCTTACAGCGTTTGTTCGAACTCTCTTTAATAATTATATTTTTATATTAATAGCTCTTTAATGTGCCACTTTAGATTAGCTTTAACTAAGTAGTATTAAGTATTAATATAGTTATCCTTTTCTCACAACTGTTATATGCTTTTGAAGTAAATTACTTTTGTAATATAAATTTGGCCTCATATTTTTAATAAAGCAGTTTGTTGTCAACCATTGAAAAGAAAAGTCAAATTATTTCATTGGACAAACTCCTCATAGAGGACAATTGGCTTCGATCATTAACTTATATATGAGAAGGTGATATTTTTAAAACGTATTGATTTTTTTGATATAATGTTTTTTTTGGAGTTATGCTCTGATGAAAAATTTTGTTAAGTAAAACTCCATTCTTCTTTTCATAAATATCTAAATAGCACAGCAGCAGATATATTTTTACAGCAATAACGTAATAATTCCCACATCCCAAATATTTTGCCCAGGACCTCTCTTTTAATATAAAATTAATGAAAGTTTTCTTAAAAGGCGTTTTTTATAAATCATTTTACTAATTGTAGCTGGAACTTAAGCAATGTGATATTTTTAACGATGGTGAGAACGAGTGAATATTTTAAACTGCGATTATCTTTTAATTTATTTTTTTGAGTTATGACTTTCTATTACAAACTGAGCGGTTTGAAAAAAAAAAACAATTTTAATTCATTTTAAATTAATTAAATTAAAAAATAAATTAATTAAATAAATAAATAATTAGTTAGCCAAGGAAAGGTTTGTGCTTGAAAAAGTATAATTTAATTTTACTAATGTCATTTGTGATTTTCGAGGTTTGAGTTCTTTGTGTAATTATTTTAAAGGCGTCTTTTAGAAATAAATAAAATCCTTCACTTAAACGAATAAATAACGGTTTAAAACTTTTTTTTAGAAATAGTTGCTACCAAGGCGAATTAAGTATAAGGTGATAGCCTTGGCGAATTCAATTCTTTTCCCATGTATTCTAACTGTCAAACTCCATATATAAAAAATGTATCTAACTGTTATACAGTTTTTTTATATATGGAGCTTGACAGTTAGAATACCTGGTAAAATAATTTAATTCGCCACCGCTATCACCTTATATTTAATTCGCCTTGGTTGTTACTATATTTTGCTTAAGTCTTTTAATAAACTATGACTCAAAAATTAACCTTAACGTGAGAAAAAGAATTTTAATGAGAGAAGCAGCTAATTTTTTCGGTTTTTTTAACTAACACAAAAAAAAAAATAAATATTTTTTTAATAAATTTAGAAACTACTTTGGCTTAAGTTCATTTATTTTTAGTTTCTAAAAATCTTTTTTCTTCGAAAGAAAATTTAGTTTACAAATGTATGCGGACGTTTTCCAAAGAAAACAAGTAAAATTAGACGCTAGCAGAATGAAATGCTGCACTTTCTGAACCGCTATGTCCTTCATCAGCATTCTTCGCATCTTTCTACCTTAGCCAAAATAATTTCTATTCATTTATAATATTCACAGTTCAAATAATAATTCAATAAAAATTAAATTAAATTTAGAAACTCTAATATACTTACATGAACCTTAGCCGGATTAAAAATTCACTTGTTTGTAGTACTAAACACTTCAACCGCGCTTTTATAGTTTCTTTATAAAAATTAGTATGACGAGAAAACATAAAATATTTTCCTTTTTTAGATCTAAGCACACCTATCACTGTTATGAAATGTCTGGCTTATTTTTGTGGTTTTCATGAAAGCAGTTTATTTTTAAAATTACAGGCAAGGTAAACAAATTTCCAAATTTATTCGTTCCGAACAATTTCTGAACAAAACGAAAACGACTATTATCCAGAAATGTTCAAGGACAATAACGCATGACAAATTTTTTTTTTTTTTTTTTGTTAAAAAATTATTCGTTACTAATGGAATGCTTTTTTAAATATATTTCCCAATTGAAATTAAAATTTACATAGTTTTTAACCTAAAAAAATGTTTCTTATTTCTTAAAATCTGTTCATTATGTTTAAAAGAAAACAATTTACCATTAACCGCGAAAAATCGGTTTATGCTGCTATTCTTGAAACCCACAGATTTAAGCTATAAAAGAATGACTATTTTTTACATTAAATACGTTTTTAAAAAGCTGTACATCTGTAATAAAATTATTCCGCATATTCATCAGGTTCTGTTTAAATCTGATGCTAGAAGTAATTTTTATAAAGATTTAAAAAAGAAAAAAATCTAAAACAGAACTATACTCAGACAAAAATTCCTACTAGTTCTTTAGAAGCGGACATTGTAAAGAATATAGGGGGTAAAGATGATATAGAAAGCTTCAGAAACATTTGATTACACACAACGTTTTTGGTGTTAAATAGTCTTATTTTTGGTCGACGTCTAAATACATGATTGCGAGGCGAATTGATTATCTAACTGTAAAACTCCATATATAAAAAGTCTGTATAACAGTTAACTATGTGGAGTTTGACAGTTAGGCTACCGGCGAAAATTAATGAATTCGCCATCACTACCATCTTTACTTAATTCGCCTTGCATAATTCCTTTTAAATCAGAAATCAGTTTATTAAATTCAGCGTTTTCTTTTTATCGAACCAACAAGACGACAGAAAAAGATTTCAAAACTTCTGCACCTTTCTTAACTAAATTTTAAAAGAAATATTTTTAAAAATAAGAGACTATGGGAATGTATTTAACCGGAGGCACTGAGTAAAAAAATATAAAAAATTTTTGCATTTCTACTTTCAATTAAAAATTTCTGTTATAATATTAGAAAATTATTTTTGCAAAAATTTCTTTAAAAAAAAAACTTTAAAGAAATAAATCATGAGACGATTCTTTGAAGACTGAAAGAAAAAAAATTTTACGTTTTTTATGTATTAAAAAAAATAAAACTAAAAAACCCTAAAAAACTTCAAAAGTAAAAGCAAACCGAAATTAAAAACTCGCTTAGCATAGTTTTGTGCGCGCTTTCCTATTTCCCTAGTTGTTTGAACTTTAATGAAAATATTTCTCCATGATTTTAAGTTTTTTTTTGTTCCCTTATCAGCAATTGTAATCCCATTAACATAGTCGGCGTTAATTTTTTCTTTATATGTGTATATAACCACAGAGAAGAATCAAAAAATAGTAACAAAACCTTTAGTATGTTGTTTACAATTAAAGTTGCCTTAACATTTAACTCATGACAGCAACAATAAAAATAAAGTAAAAAAAATTTTAAAAAAAACCTTCAACAGGATACTCATTCATCTGTAGTGGAATGGATATTGCGTGCCATTGCGTGTTGTTGGTCACTTTTGGTCTGTAGGTCTTTTGTCATTTTTTGCTACAATGACATTTTATACTGTAGCAATTTTTTAACCGCCTCACACAAACACACATTGTATGTTTTTAATACAAACCTACAGCGATTGTTGTTAAGAGTGTTTTTTATTGTTTTGTATTTTTTATGATTTTTTAACAGCAAAATTGTTGTGTCATTTTTGTCCACTTTATTCAATTGTTTCAAACACTATCGTGTACTGTGTGTTTACAAGTTTGTGTAACTTCTCATGTAACTTTTTGTGCCTTTTATTTTTATATTATTTTTTGTTTCGATTTTTATTTTCCTTTGCTTCTTGATTATTTTACTTTACACTTCAACAAATTTTTTCATGACTTATTTTTCTTTTTGTTTTTATTTTCTCTGACATGTTTGTGTATTTGGATGTATGACAAACATTAAATAAGTGTGATATTTTGAGAGGGCAGTTAATGTTAGTTTAACCAATTTACACAAACATTGTTTGGACATCAAATGAACACATATTTTATTGTGTTTTGGGGTTAATTGACAATGACATGAAGTTATTTTTTTATTTTTTTAATTATGTACTGATTCTTGTTTATGGTTTTGTGAATGTTATAGATGTTGAGAATCCGTACTAAACAAAATTTGTGTTCATAATTCACCATATTTCGTCATCGCTTAACTTGAAATTAGTGAATAGACAGACACCTGTTTTAAAGCTCTTTAAGCGCTGCCACTACGCAACGCCCATTTTAAACAATTAAACAACGAACAAAGTTAAATTGTTTGTTATTCTATTTTAGTAATTTGCGTTTAAACTTCGAGCTTAGAGTAGTTACTTAGAATCTATGCGGTCTTTGAATCTCCCGCTCGTGTGTGCCTATATACGACACTGTCAAGTATTCATGAAGACCAGTTTCTATCTTTCCCCATCTTTTTAGTTCTCTAATGATATTGACTTTACTAGTAATTTGACTGAAACATAAATTAATACTTTGCACTAAGAAAACTGTCACGGCAAAACTCAAGTAAAATCTAGACAAACAGGTGAAATCGTTACTTTAGTAAGAAAGTCAGTATTAGGAGATATTGGGAATATCTTTAAAAAGATAAAACCCCTTAAATTTAAAAGAAACATTTGAAAAGCATATTGTGTTAAACATAAGTTCAATATTTTAGATCTTAAAACTCTACTCCTTTGAGCTAAGCCAATGAAAGACAAGGATATTATTTTCATTGTTGCTGGTATCATTTAAATAAATAAATTTTACACTTTAATTTTCCTTTACGAAAAGGCAAATAAAAATGTAATAAAATTAAAAATAGAAAAGTATTTCACAATAATAATTTTAATTTTTGGAAATAAACTGGAATGAATTTTAACATATTTTTTACACTTGTTTTGGCCTGCACTCATAAACACAGCTATTATACGCTTGAATAACATTAATAAAAGTTGTTGTTGTAAACAAAGTAGCTAAAATTAAAGAAAGCAAAAAAATTCAAATACGAAAACTTGAAAACAACAAAAAATTAAATTAATTTTTATGAGATGAACCAGCAGATAAAACTTCAACATAAAGTTTGTATAAGGGCAACCCAAATAAACGTAAAAAAATAAAACAAAATAAACAAAAAAAAAAAAGAATGGGAACAACATTGTAGTTTAGTTGTTGAAGTAATATTAATTTGAAAATGTTAAGAAACAAGCATAAGTTTTAATTAAAAGTTAACATACTTTTAGGCTCCTCAAACGCACACAACAAACACAAGGAGATCTTATGTGGCTGCCTGCCTTTAGAAGGAAACTGTTTATAGCACATTAAATAAATACAACTGTGAAGAACAGTAAAGAAGAAAGAAAAGCACCCACAGCAAATAAACAAAAGTACTTAATTTTTATGAACTAAAAGTTTATCTTAAAGACAACATCTTAAAAAGCATTTAATAATGTTCTTAGAATTTTTCTTCCCCCACACATTCTATTATTACTTTTTTCTTCTTTTAACTAAGAAAAGGAGAAACTTAACACACATTCAATACACATTTGATGATTTAATGAGAAGAATAAGTTAGAGAAATATATAGACAAATAAATAGTTATTATTAGTTTTCCAGACATTTATTCACATCATTTGTATCAAAGTTAAGTTTCTTCATTACTTTGTGTGTAACCAATATTAACTGTTAGATGCCTTAAAGCTTAATATTCCTCGAAACCATAAGTAAATGTAAAGCACTATCGCATAAAATCCTCAAATTGCGTGTTTCTTTTTGTTATTTATGCATGTTCCGATAAAATCAAATAAGG
Organism: Gymnosoma rotundatum; assembly: GCA_916610165.2. Lineage (NCBI taxonomy): Eukaryota > Metazoa > Arthropoda > Insecta > Diptera > Tachinidae > Gymnosoma > Gymnosoma rotundatum. The sequence goes on along the minus strand of OU744337.1, from coordinate 117,221,938 downwards.
TTCATAAAAAACAAACAAAGAGGGAGGTTCGAAAGTTACTGTACATCATTTGATAGCCCGTAGAATTTTAACACACACAAAAAAGAAAGTCTTGGCATCTTTTGACCGTTTTATTTGTTTCAGATTAAAAATTTATAACATTATTATATATTTCATTAATTATTGAATTAGATAGATGTATATTTATGTTTTAATTAAATATATAATAAAGTTAAATAAAAATTTAATTGAATTTCCAGCTCAAAACAAGTAAAATTCTTAATAGGCGTCAAAACTTGTATTTGTGTTTAAAACAAAAAAAAATATTTAATATTTTATTAAACAGTTGTCAAGCTTCTGCTGCTTAAGCTTTCACAACAACCACACATATGTACCTTATTGATTGACACTGTTAAAAGCCTGAGCTCTTTGAAGGCTATACTGTTGGATATTAGCCCATAGATTTTCAATGGGCTTTAAATCAATAGAATTGCTAGGCCAATCAACTCACGCCAATTGTTTGCAACCATAGCGCTTTACTTTGAGAAGTTCTATCATGCCTTTTCTTGCATTAATATGACTTTTTATTAAAAAAAATTTTATATTTTGTTTTTCAGAACATTTCACAGAGCGGCAACTTCTTTTCCCATAACAATCACTTGGTGCATATTAACTTCCGCACCTCCCTGTATAATCGTATGTAATTTTTTGCTTTAATGTACATGTATTTCATTAGAAATCATGATAAAAAAGTTAAAAAAATTAGTTTGCTAAAAAAACAAAATACAATAATAAATTTATTTGTTTTTCGCTTTAAGGAAAAATGGCACTTTATTTCTAAGTTGAAGTGTAGGGGAAAGAAAGAGAGGCTTGGAAAAGCTCTATAGTAGTAAAGCTTCCTCATTGGAAAAAACTCCGCCATAAGCTTAGAATGTAAACTTCAATTGTATAATTTATCTTCTACCTACATATTTCATTACTTAAAGACAAAATTATAAAACATGCAATAATGCAACTTACTAAACGATAGAGATTACATTCTAGTAAGAGAAGATGCTAGACTTAAGTAAGCATCCTTATTTTATTTAAGAATGGAAACTTATTTTTAGTTGTTAAATAAATTTATCAAAAAATGTTGTGACCTTTCTCAACTGTTTAAAGGTACCATAAGCAAAAATGATAGAGGCCACATAATGAAACACACAATGGCGAAAGGCAACAACATTTTTGAGCTGCAAACCGATGTCGCTCATAAATAAAACTAGCTCAGCTTTTATTTAAAATTCTTTTTATTTAAATTCCTACGTTTTGCTCAAATCATTCGTTATTTTTTTAACTTTAAAATGAAACGTCTTACTGCGACACATGGTCATTTCGGTACTGCTCAATTTCATATATCCTTTACCACGAGACATGGAGAAAGGGTATATCTAAGTTCGTAATTCAGTGTTTATTTTCTACAATGTCCAATTCCGACCCCATAAAAAATATATATTCTGACTTCCCTTGCATAGCGAAGTCGACTGAGCGATGTCCGTCTGTCCGTCCTCAACAAACTTGATTTCACAAAAAAAAAAAAAAAAATAAACAATCGATCAGATATAGTGTCGAAAGAGGGATATTGGAAATCAGCATGATCGGTCCATGTCCTTCGAGGCAAAACACCACGCCTACCTTTAATTTTTTTATGTCCTTTGGAACAACAAAGTAACTCCAATCAAAAAAAGTAAATATATGGGGCGATAGAGCATCAAAAAATAAGAAAAACATCATGTGACAAAATTGGCGCTCGGGTAACGGGGATCTGACATTTTCAATTTTTTTTTTTAAATTATCAATATGGGTATCATTTTTAAGCTTTTGAAGAGATCTTTAAGAAATACTAAAATATTTTAAAAATACTTAACCAATAACAGCTGTATTATTTTTAAGTAAAATTATATACATGCATTACCAAAAATTTTTTTTTAATTTTTAATTCTCTGTCACCCCAATATTTGCTTTTTTGATTAAAGTTACCTCACTACACTAGACTTACATAGATGGTGAAGGGTATATAAGATTCGTCATAGTCGAATACAGCACTCTTACTCGTTTATAATTTAATATAATAACTTTTATCAAAATATGCTTTGACTTTGATATATGTACATACATTCATACAACTATTAAACAAAAGCAAACGCTCTTTCGTGCTTACAAAGTTGAGCATTATTATGGCAACACAGATTATCAAATTTTAAAAATTATGGTATCCAAAGAAATCATGGAATGGAGTTGGGAAACTTGTGGTTATTAAATTAAGATTTTATTTAGTTAAAAATGTATAGAAAACATTTTTGTTTGCTGTATAAAATCCAGAAAATGACGAGTTAATTCTTTTCTGATATTTTTCCCTGTATTGTTGCATTTAATTTTTAGCGCATTAATATGATTTCTACTCAAAAGCTAGGAATAAACATTTCTTGATAACGTGGTTTTACCAAACAATCATGTAGAAACGCCGCTCAGTAAAAAGCCGATTACCGCTGAAACTTACTGCCAGTGTTGCCACTAAACCTTAAAAAGTGACCATACAAGGAAAAAATAACCAAAATTAAACTCTATCGAAACGATTTTCATAACAATTGCCTAGAAAGTGAATATTCTTAAAACACAAACTCAGAGCGTAGATAAAGGGAAAACGGACATTTTTATACGACTAAACCGGATTTAAATAAACTTTATATATAGATAGATTCTTATTTGGAAGATGTAATAAGCTCTGCCTAATTCTAGATATCAAATAGAAGAAAAGGAAGCGTAAAAGATTTCAATAAAAAATTTTCTTTGTGTACTTGCGCCACGGACTTGAATAATGGCTCAAGCACATTTAATTCCATTTTAAATGGTAAGAAGTCATCATTTACTAATTGGTAGTAAGACGAATTACGAATTCTACAAGTGTTTACACGTTTATTACAAAATATGACTTGTTAAATATAATAAAACACATATCTTAATTTTGTTTAAGAAAATATTAAATATGGAATTAAGTATTATATATCAGACACAAAATAAAAAAACGGCAACACTGCCCGCTGTTTAGTCGCTCAACACTCTACCACTCGCCGCTCGCTACTAGGCCTTTCTTATTTATTGATGTACATATATAAATGTAAAAAATTATTTAAAGATTAATTCGCTCCTTTATTGCAACATAGTAATATCTCAAAAAATTAAAAATTTGTAGTTACTTAAGCAAAACTACTCTTTTAGACCTTCTGTGCACGTTGCAAAAAAAATCAGTTTTATATCCCAAGCTGAACCGAAGTTATAGCAATTGCAATTGCGGCAATTAGATCATAGGACTTATGTCTTGAAAACTTAAATCGAATTTTGCCAAGTGTAAATTTTTTTGAGATATGACTATGTTGCATTAAAGGAGCGAATTGATTAATTAAGGTTTGCAAAATTCCTCTTAAATAAAAATCCTCTAAAGAAACAGTTATTGGCAGCTTTATTTATAGATCTCCCATAACATTTAAACAACCAGTGTTTTTTTTATCAGAGTAAGCATAACATAACACGCCTATCAGTTGAATTGAATCAAATTACCTTAAAATCTTAACTTTAAGGTAATTTTCCAATTTTATTATAACATTCTAAAGAGCCCAACAAGGTTTTACAAACACTTGGCCCATTCAGCTTATTTCAAGTTTATCAGCGTTTGTGAATCAGTTGCAATTTCTTGTATATCTAAATTCTCATTTTTTTCTTTTTTTTCCAAATGTATACGTTTGTGTGTATTCTTTTAAACGTATTTCCATTTTCACTCTAAACTCGATTTTGTCTTTTGGGAAATATAAATGAAAATGTTATATTTCCGCTTATCACGATTGAAAAGTTCAATTTACTTTCTAGAGAGTTTTTTTATTTGACATTGTTTTGGTTTTAGTTTCTGTTTGAAAAGCATGTTATCTTTAATGTTTCTTTGTTTATTGCCTTTTTATATTATTACGAGGGCTGCTCTATATATTTCTGGCCTAATAGTGAAAATGCGAATATTTATAATCAAAAATGGTTTTATTGTTTTTCAAAGTATTCTCCAGCATGATTTATACACTTTTGCATGCGCTCAAACCAGTTGTCGAAGCACTTTTTCCACTCCGATTGAGACACCTCTAAAACATGGTTTTTGAACACTTCAACAGCTTCTTCTGGCGGCGAAAATCGTTGACCACGCATTTTTTTCTTGATGTGCGGAAACACGAAGAAGTCATTAGGTGCCAAGCCAGGGTTGTACGGCGGATGACCCATTAATTCGAAGTTTTGTCCGGTCAAAAACGCTCTGGTTTGAGCCGTCTTCTCTTGTTGGTTTTTCGAATTTCGCCGATGACTTCAGGCAAACAAGTTGTAGTGTACCACTCAGAAATGACCGTCCTACGTTGCTCAAGCGGAACAGTCGCCACATGACCAGCTTTGCCGAAGAAACAGGCGACCATTTGCTTCGAAGTGCTTCTTCCACGAACAACTTTTGTTGGATTTTGCTCGTCTTTTAAGACCCACACTGTCGATTGTTGTTTCGTTTCGGGCTCATACGCATAGATCCATGATTTGGCACCTGTGACGATCTTATAAACGTCTTTTGAAGCACCGCAATCGTATTTTTGCAACATTTCTTTGCACCAATCGACACGAGCCTTTTTTTGAGCGACTTTCAAATTGTGCAGGATCCAACGAGAACAAACCTTTTTTTACGGTCAGGTGTTCATGCAGTATCGAATGTATGCTGGTGGAAGAAATGTCCAGGGATGTCTCTATCTCTCGGTATGTCGCGTGTCGATCTTGCATTATGAGTTCACGCACGGCATCAATGTTCTCTGGCACAACAGCCGTTTTTGGACGACCTTCACGGAATTCGTCTTTGAGCGAGCTTCGGCCACGATTAAATTCATTATACCAATTTTTACAGTGCTATAGGATGGTGCTTCATCGCCATACAAAGATTTAAGTTCATCAATGCACTCTTGTCGTGATAATCTACGTCGAAAGTTGTGAAAAATGATGGCACGAAAATGTTCACGAGTAACTTCCATTTTTTTCGATATGAATTTTTTCGTCACTGTAAACAACACAAATAATGGTCGTACGTCAAAACGTTTTAAGTACGATTATGCTTAAAAATGACAAACTTTCCAATGGAAATGTCAGATTGCACTTGGCAGCACTCAGTGTTGCCGGGCCAGAAATATATATAGCAGCCCTCGTATATGTAGCTAATTTCAGATTAATTTCATTACCTATAATTATTATCCTTTCCTACCTAATATACCTTTTTTACTTAAAAGTATATTTAACCATTTCGGGACTACTGGGATAATACGTCCCAGCAATTTTCAAACTGTCCTATTTTCCTTATTTTCAATGCAATCGCCAGGGAGGTAGAACTCCCAAACCTCCAAAAACGGATAGCCTCGATATTGGAGACTACTTGCCAGTAGAGCAAGAGAAGCGTTGTCGCTGTGTCCGCTGTTCTTCACTTGGCATAGAAAAGCGAACAAAGATGATATGCTCAGGTTGTAACAACGCCTTATGTTACAAGTGTTTTGGGCCATTCCACAAATAAATACCTAATTACATTCCTAAAATGTTAAAAATAAATGTAAACTTTTATCTCAATCTAATAATATATATATTTTAGTTGTCTTTTTAATATCGAATCGCTCTTCGAGAGCACTGATTGCGATTTTATGTCCCATGAAAATACTTGTTGGGATTGTATGTCCCAGGATAAAAGGACGAATTTAAAGTTTTTAAGTATGGAAAACATTATACTTTTATCATACCTTCTATGAAATAATTTTTACCATACATACTTTGGTTTTCAATATAAAACTCCGTCCCGAAAGGGTTAACAAAGAGTTTAATTATTAATTGTTCATTTAAATTCGTTAATTTTTTGCGATGATTACATGGAATAACAAAATATTGCAAATACAAATTTGACTCCAAAGTCAATTCATTGTTTAACTTATTACGATTTATAAGTTATGTAATTAAATAGATAAGATTAAGATATTATTACATTAGATTTTATATAAGGACATTCTGTGTGGTAAACCAGATGGGAACAACTTGCTCGCTTTTAAAGAAAATTTTTTTAAACATTGTTTTTGTTTTTACCTTTATAATTAATTTTCTTTTTATTTTATTAAAGCACTAGGTCAGTTCCTAAAATAATTTTTCAATATTTCGCCACTCCGTTAGGTGGCATTTTCAGGAAATTGGAAACAAAATTATTTATAATAAACCCAAAACTAATAATTAAATAGAAATAAAAATAATAATTTTGTATTTGAAAAAAAAAACTTATTATTAATATATTTGTTTTCTGTTTCCTGAAGATGCCACCCAACGGTACACTGCGGTGTGGCTAAATATTGAAAAAATAAAAAATAAAATTTATTTTTATTTTAATTTTTTTGAATTATTATTTGAACTGTGAATATTATAAATGAATAGAAATTATTTTGGCTTAAGTTCATTTATTTTTTAATTTCTAAAAATCTTTTTTAGAAAGAAAATGTATTTTTTCAAATGTATGCGGACGTTTTCCAAAGAAAACAAGAAAAATTAGCAGAATGAAATGCTGCACTTTCTGGACTGCTACGTCCTTCATCAGCATTCTTCGCATCTTTCTACCTTAGTTGTGTAATATATAAACATCATTTATTTAACCAACTAACTTTGTAAATAAGAATACGAGATATATTCATATCAACATTAATTTGGTTGTACGAAATTTACACACAAACCAACGTATTGCTACACTGTTCTCTCTGTATTTTCTAATTTTTCTTGTTTTCTTTGGAAAACGTCCGCATACATTTGTAAAATAAATTTTCTTTCTAAAAAAGATTTTTAGAAATAAAAAAAATAAATGAACTTAAGCTAAAATAATTTCTATTCATTTACATTATTTTTATTTTAAAAACTGACCTTGTGCTTGAATAGAATAAAAATGAAATTTATTTATTTTATTATTATTATTTTATTTTTTTTTAATAAATTTACATAATACATTAACTTTCAAGTCCTACAAGCTTGAATGCTAAAGTTTTCAAAGAATTATTTTTTATATTTTTAACTTTTTAAACCAATTTTTATACGAACTGTTTTAGTATTCTAACTTAATGGATAATTTTATTAAGGCTTAGATTTATATATATTTATTCGTCATTAGTATATCATAGGTTGTGGACCTACATCTGCTATATAACTCAAGAATTTACGAAATTATAATACATAAAAGTAACTCATAACCAATAACTATTGACTTAGTTAGATAAAGTTAAGGCACACCATGAAGCCCTTTTCGTTATTCTCTTTATTAATCGTCACCTGTATAAATTTTAACCTTCCGTTATCGTTTTAGTTATACAATCAAATAAATGATTTTAATACGGGTTATATTCACTTATATTTTAATTTCCAAATTTTTTTTAACAAAAAAAATCAATACTAACAAAGGTTCTCTAACGTTTTCTGAATCGCTGCATCCTTAATCAGCATTCTTTGCAATTAATTTTTTTTTTTATTTTTTTGTACGTTGTAAACATTACATTTAAGATATTATATTTTTCACTTGTCTAATCTAATATATTATATATGTAACATCTAATATTTATTATAAATCTCTTTGTGTGTTTGTTTGTTCGTGCGACTGAACCGATTTTAATAAAATTTTAACACGGATAGATATTTGTCATCATGGTAAAATAATATAGTTATATTACAAATAGCGAACCAGAATGAGAGAAAAGCTTCCTTTTTTCCGAAAATTATTATGCGTCTGAAACGATGAAAAGGGGGAAAACAGGCATTTACGGTTTCATCGAATTTAATAAAATTTTTAACAGAGAAAGATATTTATTTAGGGTGTCCAAGTGGGTATGCTTATTTAAAAAATAAGGATTAGAAGGGGTAAGTGGGGATGAGGATAAATGAGCTGTATCTTTCTTAACAAAAAAACATTTTATAGATATCTTAGGTACAGATAAGTCCAAATTCATAAAGTCCAATAAGTATAAGGAAATCTGTTGTAACTTTCAAATTAATGTGCATAACCAAAAAAAAACTTGTTGAAAGAGTTTTAAATAATAAAATTTTACTGCAGCAACAAGATAAATCGAACAACCGGCTTTAACTGGGTTTTATTTTTATTTGTACACGTTTCATTTACTTTTGTTGTAAATATATATACGAAATTTTTGTATTATTCTACTTATAATATTGAGCTTCTTTTTCTAAATCAACAAAGTGCAAACATAATGAAAGTTTTGATTTAAAATGATAAATAGTAATACATGTATATAAGAGTATTGTAAATATATGGAATGAGATGAAAACTTTAATTACAAAGGTGATCATGTAGTGAAATATTAGTTTGTTGTGTACCAAAATTTATAAATATTTTTGATTTCTTAACTTTGTGTTTTTATTAAAATAAAATTTTTAATTCAATAACTAATTTAACGTTTTTCTATCGGAATAACCCAAAAATGATTTGAAAAAAAAAACGAATAATAGATTTCTTTTCCAAGGCTTAATGTTAAATGTTTTCTTCATAAATACGATTTTTTAAATGTAAATTCTATTGTAACTACCCGAAAATCCCAAAAATAATTTTTTAGTACCTGCTTAAAAGAATGAAATATGAAAATATACGTTTTTAAACAAAAAACTTTAACTTTAAACAGTTAAAAGTATTTATTGGCTTTAGAAAGGTTTCTCTCTGCTAAATTAGCATTTATAATGTATGTATACTATATTGTACCAAAGCTGGGGTTAAAAGCCATATGTTCATTATTCCAACAAGGAACAAAAGTAAATGAAAGAAACATAAATAAAACATGGTGATTTTTAAATAAATTTATTTATTTCTCTTCAAATAACCTCAATTTTCATCACTATATGTATGTTTGTTTATCTATTGGCCATTGGAAATTGGCTTGATTTTATACTCGTCTTTCTAGGCGTTGTTGTTTAAAGACAGTTTGTAAAGGAATGCTTTTTTATAAATTTTCTACTTTCGATTTTTAACTGATTTTATATAAATTAATATTTTAACTAAAGCTTCGACTGTAGAAAATTCAATTTAATGTATTCACTGCATTCCAGTATTTTGTCTATTTGTTTAGACTTTACAAAAAATATTAAAAGATATTATTCCTTTAAGAAACTTCTTGCACAATAAAAAAGGGAGTATAAAAAACAAATAAAATTAATTCCAACAATAAAAAAAATGTTACATACAAGTATTAAAATATATTTGCATTTTGTCCTAACGTCATGCTCTTATTGTTGTTGTTGTGATTTTATCGCATTTTTATTGAATTGATAAAATCACGAAATACCCCAACAGCAAATAAACCATCGAACAACTGTGAGATAAAAATCCTTCAGTATTCATTGAGACAAATAAAGAACTAAATTGTTGATTTTATGTCTTCTGCATATTCGAAAAAGACAACTGGGTGTATTTTAAAAGCACATCACATTCAAATATAAACTGAGTTAAAATAAATAATATGTGGTTGCGTAAAAGAGTGAAGTAAAAATGTGTATCGAAACACATACGAACGGCAAAACTGCCACACAGAACCCCTGACACTTAAAACAACAATGTATATTTTTTCATAAGATAATATATGACGAAGATATTTTATTAATCGAATACTTCTCAATAAATACACAAACCCTCACGTCTATTTTCAAGGTTTTTCAAGCTTAAGCAATTCCTAAACAAAAAATTTTCCATCAGTATATTAAATAATGTAATGGATTTCTTTTAAATTTAGTTATCGCGTAAAACACTATCAAGAAGAAGCATGTGCAATGAGAGCGTTAAAAATATTTTAAAACTTTAGTCCCAGTTATTTCTGAAACAATATTTAAAACAAAATGCTTCTAAAAAATTTTATTTTTCCTAATTATTTGATTCCACTCTACTCTCATCAGCTCTAGTTTGCTATACTGTAACCTTCTCCCTACTCTTCTCAAGCATACAGGTTTTATCTTTTAAACTTATTAGACCCTTCACGACAGGTGGAATAAGGGCGCATCTAAGTTTTCTATTCCGTGTGTAATTTCTGCATTACCCATTCTTATGCATAGCGAACTCGATCAAGCGATGTCCGTCTGTCCGTCCGTGTTCGGGTTAAAATCAACTTTTCCAAGAAACAAGATCAACTAGAGAAAACGTTAATATTACAATCAATCAAACATAGTGTTGAAAATCAGCAAGACTGCTTCATGAAGGGTATATAAAATTCGGCATAGCCAAATATAATATTCTTACTTGTTTTAAAATAATTTTTGAGTAGGTCGAAAATGGCAGTTCGAGGTTTTTTTATATTCTACAGTTTATTGTTCAACTAACCATCCACCAACGTGCGTTATAGTTGAAGCTTTGAGACAAAGAAGCTGTAAATAAATTGAAAGAAACTTTTCATAACCATATTTAGTTCCATTGTAATCTGCTAAAATATTGAAAACTGAGAAAATTAAATATATTTAATTATAAAGAAAATTATATTTTTATTCAACTATTATTCCTTTTTTTCTGTAACGTAACTCACGTCAAATTTGAGGAGTCTCCCCAGATAGACGGCATTTTTCTGTTTATGCATTAAACACATTCGCCATTGTAGGCTACCGACTCCAAATGTCAAAAATACGATATATGTTTGTATTGTCTATGCTGTTTTTGTCCTAGAAGATCAATTAATGTAGTTTCTATTTTTGTTGGCGATAATAAACACTTAAGTAATGTCAATGCAATAAGACATGTAAAATAAAGCATTCCTTAAAAATCTCTATTCCAAAGAACGGAAAGAATTATACAAATTTAAAATATTACTAAGTTATATATTAAAAGATTTATTTAATTATTTAAAGATTTAGGTATATTTTATTATCGAAGTCCTTTGAAATACTTCAGTTGTGATGACGAAAACATGCGAGGACGACATGTAAAATTTCAAAAAACTGTATTTGTATGAATATAAAATTACAACAAAATTTTTGTGTGGACACCATTTAGTTCTAAATTTACTTTTATTCTTAGTACTTGCTGCTGAAATGCCTATACAGCTTGACCCCTTAATAATTTCAGTTGTCCATGGTGTTCATTCTTGTTTGAGACACCTGTTGATCTTCTGGTAGATATCATAGAACTGTATGGCTTTCGACATTTTGTTTTGTTTTTAGTATTTACTGTTGCAGTGGACAATTATTGCTCCTCAGAAATACTTTAATATATTTTTAATTTTAAATACAAATCAAACAAAACATCTAGTTGGCCTTATATAATTATTTGAATTTTTATTAAATCATAAACCAGAGCTGCATCTTCATCTTCTTCTTTTCAAAGTAACACCACTGAAATACATTGGTTTCCCTTAAAGTTTCCGTTGACACAATTGCTTCTTCCACAAGACCATTTACGCCGCCACCATATGCCAATATGATGTTACAACCGCGATTTCATGAAAAAATTATATTGAATGAAGAGGCACATTTTATTTATTTATTTATTTATTTTTTTTTTTTTTTTTGGTGGAAATGTGAATAAACAGAATAGTCGGCTCTTGGCATTGGAAAACCATTAAATTACTCATATGTCACCTTTGCATCTATTAAAAGTGACAGTTTGGTATACAATTTATTCAGGAGGAATCATTGGATCTTACCTCTTTGAAAATGCAAACGGGGTACCGGTAACTGCGAATAGGTAGTGATATCGTGATGTGACTGAAAACTTTTTGACAGTACAACTGCATGCTTTGGGTTTGAATAACATGTGGTATCAACAAGACATTGCCACATCGGATACTGCCAGGATTACAACGGTGTTACTACGAGACCTCTTTCCACAGCAAGTTTTATCAAGTAATAGTGATATTGATTGGCCTCTACGCTCGTCTGATTTGACTTCACTGGGATACTTTTCTGGGTATATCTAAAAAGGTTTAGGCTTGCGCAACTAAAACAAAATATTCGTTATAAAATTAATAAAATACCAAGTGAAGAATATAATGAGAACATAATGAAGAATGTGCTTAAAAAAAACTCGCACATGTGAGGCTAACAGAGGCGGGCATTTATCTGATATTATATTTTATACATAATTGCCGATATCATATAGAACATTTATCAATTTAAGATCCATTCTCTTTCATTTAATCGAAAATTATAAACAAACAAAGTATACAAATACCTTCCCGGCTGAAACTCTACACAATGAGATCATCTTTTTATTAAGTCGCTGTCGCGTTCAAAAAAATTATTTAGATGGCTTCAAGCAGCTGTTTTACCATTTAAAACAATTAGAATTATCACCCGACATGATGGCGTGTGTGAGTGTAAGGTGAACTTAAGATCATAGAAAGTTAAGATTGGGTAAATGATATACTTGTTATAAGGCTGATAATTTTGGCTATTCATAACTCAATGTTTTTGTTATATTAAAAATTAAAATTACTTTGAATACTAGTGAAGGCTATTAGACGTTATATTAAGGAAATCATACGAGCGATTTCCAGACAAGCTCGCTTTGTATACACTGTAAATATGGCTGTAAGAGCCTTATAAATTCTCCTGTCGGTTTTTAAAAACAGTAACATCCTACGTATGTGCAAGACACATGTAAAATCCATATGCCAATAATATCGGCCAATATGTGCCATCGACAATGTGACAGAGAGTCTGCTCCGGAGTAGAATTTCTATTTAAAAATTTTTGCAATTCAAACCTTTTCAATTGAATTCAAATTCCACTTCATTGTAAAAAATTTTATTGAATTTATTGCGTGTGGATGTGTATGAATGTAACAATACATCTGTTTGTGCTCAGAAGTGCAAATGCATTTGTGGCTTTTATTTAATGACAATTTGCGTTTAAAACTTTTTATTTATCTTATTTCTGTAATAGTTGAAATGCGAAATTAACTTTTACAACTAAAGTTTAAACAAATGCGTATGTTCAAATTTTCTGACTTTAATAAATACAACAACTGGAAAAAAGTACTGCATTATTGTTACTGCTTCAATATGCGGCATGCATTTAAATAAAAAAGCCAATCAATTAAAACTATGTATTCTATTTCAGCTAAAGTACAAAAAGTTTTGCACAATACCACTGCATTTAATAATAGTTGATCTTATTTCATTAATTTTATTTCAAGAGATATAAATTTTGAAATTTAGTGAAATTATAGTGAAAATTGTTTCTATAAAGAGAAAATTCTTAAATTTTTTTAATTGCTACATAGTCGATTTTTGTAATTATACCTTTATATATTTCAAATACACTTTTGTGATTTTAACATTTCGACTTGAAAACACAAACTTCTAAATCTAGAAGAACCCTTTTTGCTTTGCTCAGATTCTCTGTACTGTTTGCATAACCTGCTTAACATAATGAAATGCGTTAAAAATTATCTCCCAACAATTTTGTATCAAACTGTTTTTAACCGAATTAAAAAAGAAGGAGGTTATCAACTTTTCTTAATATTGCCTTTCTTAATATTTCTGCCTGTAGAACTCAGAAATTTCCGAACCGATTTCAATTTTTTTCTTTAATTGAAAGATTATGCTTACGAATTAGTTCCGTTTTAAAAACAGTTCATAATTTTAAAAATATACATACATGTTTTCATGTTTTCCCAAAAGCAAAAATTAGTAAAAAAATAAATAAATCTCAAAATTAAAGGGTGTCCCCATAGGTGGCGCAAATTGACCGGTATGGGCCTACGTTGTGAACTATTAAAGACAACATCTTGAAAATTAAACAAAATGCCGATCTCTAAGACCTTTATAACAAAAAGTATAAATTTTTAAAATTATAAATTAAAGGGTTCCCAATAGTTCATTTAATTCGATGTACATGACCATACTTTTGAACAGTTGCAGACAGACGGTTGAAATTGACAAAGAACCTATATTACTAAGTTGGCTATATACAGCAAGTATAAAATGTGCATTAAAAACCTAAAAGGTGTCCCAATAATTGATGTAAAATTTATGTTATGTATTCAATCTTTTGAGCCCTTATAGACAGACAGCTTATATTTACAAGGAACCTGCAGTGCTAAGTTTGCTATAAGACAAAGTATACAGTTTGAATTTATATACTTAAGAGTTTTCCCATAGTCGATGCAGTTTCACCTATATGGCCCTATCTGTTGAACCATTTTATACAAAAATACTTGAAAATTAGATAGAGTGTCCAATACATTGTCTGGTATAATAAGAATTATGAGAAAATAAAATTATAAATTATAGGGTGCCCTAATTGTTGATGTAAAAGGAAGCACGTGGCCAAACTTTTGAACCATAATAGACAGACAGCTAAAATCTTTTCTGAAGCCGGTATTTTACAAGAATTATTATTATATCAAATTTTATATATTCTATCTAATCAATCAATACGTATTTGTGAGCCTGTTCGTAAATGCATCACTGCCTGCATGTGATGGGCAAAAAGTGGCAGCACTGCAAATGTCATCTGTTCATAAATGCACCACTAAAGTATATATTATGTGTAATATTTATTTATTTTGTTTTTCGTTACACACTGAACAAATGTATTTGCTTTGAACTTAATATGATGATTGTAACTAAAAATGTTTCTGTAGTCGTTGTTGAAAATTATTTACCATTTATCTCACAATATTTATTCAGAGTTTAGTTTTCAAATACAATTGTTGTTTGTATTTACTCAAATGCAATTGGTAAAGTTTACCAACGAATTGACTTTAATAAAAGTTAATACGATTTGCATGTTAAAAGCCGCAACATTTACCATTCAAAAGAGTTAATTAAAGCACTTTGATTTTAATTAAATATTGCATGGAATATTTTGTTAAAGTTTTTCAGGAGTTTAAAGATGTGAACACAAGGAAAAACTGGTGAATTAAAACATAAAGAAAAAATATTTCGAAAAGAAATTTTAAACTAAACAGTTCAATACAATATTAGTAAATGTTTATAAATTTTATAGTCCCTGCTTGAGAATAACCTATATAACAGAACTATTATCGAAGGCGACATATTTTAATAAATGCTAGGAAAACAATTGGGATGAACGACGATTTTTTGGTCGCGAATATACCTCACCAAAAATAAACTACAACTGTGTATACACACAGAAAACAGACAGGTATAAATTCCACTGGGATGTTCCCAATTTAATTAACAATATAATAATTTGATTTTAATATTAATAATTTCGATTAATTTTTTTTTACTAAAAGCTAACAAATGATATTTGCCTCCAAATGTTGGTTGTAACAACATTTGAAAAAGTTAACCTGACCAATTTGTATGTTTACTAAAATCTATACTATGAAATAGAATATTATTCAGCAAATTTTGGTAATTAGAATCATAAAAATCGATTGTGTCTTCTAAATCGAAAAATATTTGACGTAATAAAAATGAATTGTTAAAAATTGCACAAAAAACAATCAATATTTTAGTATAAAAATACAAGATATATTGTTAGTGGTAAAAACTTCTTTAATATTGTTGAAAGGTAGGTCCAAAAACAATCTCACAAAGACATTTGTAAATTAAAAAAAATCTTAAATGTTTAATACACTTCGCTACAGCAAGACGTGCGGTATAGGATGACAATTTAAAAAAACTATGTGGAAAAGAAGATTCGTGATGTAAAGAAAGAAGTAGGCTGAAATCGATGGCTCGAGACATAAAATGTAATGTGTAATCTTATTCTTATAATTTACTTTTAAAATAAAAATATATATTAAAATATTTTATTGTTTTATTTAATTCACAATAATACTTTTTAGAATAATTTTTTAAATAGTTGTGAGTGCTACTCGTATATTCATTCAGTTATTACAACCTAATTCAAGATAATACACACGACCGACAAAATTCGATAGGCAAAACATTCGGTTCTCATAACGAATTTCTTTTCTTTGTGTATGAAAATGTACCCAATGATGACGTCGGTCAAACTCTTCAATAGGTTTATTATTATTTCTTATGCCGGCAAACGATGCACAAATATGCTTGACATTTAATGGAGAATAGCTTTATTAATGAATAAATACGGCATTTTTCTATGTGGATTGTTTAAAATCGCTGAACATATTAAAATAAAAAAAAAACATATATTAAAATAATAATTATTATTTACTACTTAATATTTACTTACTACCAGGAAAGTATAGTCGACATAATGATCCATTTGGCTACTTTGTAGACAAAGTGTGAGAGAAATTTAAACTGCGAACAATTGCAAGAAACTTTTTGATTCGTATGACAATATTGTTTTTTTTTTTAAAGAAAAGCGTTCTTCGCTTATATATAATAAAATTCTGTTTTATGAGACGTTAAGAATTATTTTGCATTTGAGTTTGCAAAACCACATCTTTCTATAATCCTAATCGTTTTTTATTTTCGTAACAAAAGTTTTACGTAATAACCTTGACTGGGAATAATTTTGGCCACCGATTTCATACACGTCCAGCGACAGTGCTGCTATACTAAATATGGCGAGTTTTGAGGATATTATTTATTTATCTTTATAATTTTTATTATAAAGATATTATATTTTATTATAGTATTATTAATATAAATTATTACAAAAGGCTTAGTTTTTTAATTTGTAAGCTTAAATTCTAAACAACAACAATTCTTTACAAGCCACTGTCTGATTGGAGAGCATGGTAATAGACTGAAGATCAAAGAAAACGACTACTGAGATGTTGCGAACTTAACGAAGTACGTATTATGTGATTTTACTTGACTTTCTAACCGGTTTGGCAGATATTTATATTTAACTCCTTTTCATCTTTATGAGCAGCTGTTGCTTTGAGGGTAGGAAGAAAATTCCTACCTTATTGGTTCTATATAGCATTTTTAGTCTAAATGAATATAAAACACAGACTGCCACTTTGACGTAATTTAACTTAACCCAAATCGTGGAGCTATTTAATTATTTAAATGTTTAAAATAAAAATAACAAGTTTTATGTTTACACTTATAAAAAAAATACTTTAAAATAATTTACTTTATATAAGCTCTTTTAAGGGATACTTAAGTAGAATATTTTAAAGCAATTTTTTTAAATTTAAAATGAAAAATTTACGCGTAAAAAATAATAATGAAAATATTGATAGAACTACAAAAAACGATTATTTTAAAGTTTGCAACAATAATAACAAGAAATGAATGCTGCTGGCTATCTTTTCGACTTTTTATTAATTCATGAAAATAAAATAAAGAAAAACTCAGGCGAAGATGATTATTTTTTATTCATATTAATTTATTTTTAAAATGTTTAGAGAAAAGAAGACAGTGTACAAGCTGTTTTCGAAGAACAGTTACTCAGTTTTTGTTTGAAAATGGTACAACTATTTTCTTTCTTAGTTTGCTTCACCCTCGCTTTAGTGCTGCTCGGTAATAATAATAATTTTTTTTTTTTACAAAACTCAGGAGTGGAAGCTGTCCAAGGTTTATATTTTATATATTTTTATTATGATATTATTTGGCTATAGAAGTTTAGTTCTTCACTTTTTTTGCTTTTTTATAGATCTGGTGACAGAAAGGCAAGAAATGAATTTTTTAATCCTAAGAAAGTATAGGATTTTTTTTTTCTTTTTTTTAAATTTGTTAATATTTTTTGTTTTTGCCGGACAACAAAATTCGATATTTATATTTTTAATCGCCTTCAAAAAAAGAAGATGGTTGTCAATTGGTATTAACGTTGTTTTTTAAATGTTTGTGCCTGCAAAATTCAGTCATTTCTGAACCGATTTTGAAATTTTTTTGTAATTTTGTAGATTATGCTTATAGATTGGTCTCGTTTTAAAAACATTTTATAATCTTAACAATTAAAGGGTGTCCCCATACAACATACATATTTTTACGGGTATTATGAACTATAAAGCGCACTTCTTTAAAATTTAATGCTTATTACTATAGCTCCTAATAAAAAAAGGAATACAAAAATAAATTTAGAAATTAAAGGGTGTCCCAATACGTGACGTAAATTAACCTATATGAGCCTATCTTTTGAACCGCTATAGGCAAACGCTTGAAAATTAGACAGAATGTCAATTGATTTAACCGTTATACTAAAGTATTAATATTCAAAGTTATCAATTATATGGTGCCCCAATAGTTCATTTAATTTGATGTATATGGCCATACTTTTGAAAAGTTAAGGAAAGACGCTTGAAATTACAATAAACCCGTATTACTAACTCTGCTATAACAACAAGTATACAATTTGGATTTGGAAATAAAAGGGGGTCCCAATAGTTGATGTAATTTAAATAACTTTTGAACCGTTATAGATAGACAGATAGACAGTCTAAAACAACAATTTTTTATAATTTGAATTAAGAAATTAAAGGGTGCCCTTATAGTTGCTGTTATTTGAAGTATATCGCCAAACTGTAGAACAAGTATAAAGTTTTTAGATGGAAGATAAGTGTCCCAATAGTTAATGTAATTTGATATTTGTGGTCACACTCTTGAACCGTTATAGACAGACAGATGAAAACAGTTTTTGTTTTCAAGAATTATTTATAAAGGTTTCAAGTTTAATCTGTTACTAAATGCACAATATCCCAATTCACAATCTTGTGCAAATGGTCTTGCATCATAGCATTTGCATTTGAGTAAAATATGCTACACAATTTTGCAAATGCTATGATGCAAGACCACTTGCACAAGGTTAAGAATTGGGCTAATATGTTGCACATGTACCCAGGTCGTAAGCTTAAGAGAAACTTAAATGGTTTATTGTTTAACTAAAATCAATGAATAAAATCCGAAATTTGCTAATATTAACGCAGGATGAAACAAATTTTGAAGCAATCATGCACACTTGTTCCTAAAAAATGTTTAGTTTGAAATAAATGTATTATTAAAACAAATTAATAACGACAATTAACGTGCAATAATTTTTTGCTTGGCTTTAAATTAGAGCTTGACGTTTTCATTTTTCTTTTTTTAAAACCTTAATAATCTGTCCAATTTTTATCATTACAAGTTTTTTTTTTCTTAACAGCTTTCCCCCCCTAAAAATGTTGTCCTTTTGAGGTAATGAGATAATTCAATTTGCCTCAGTTTAAGAGTAAACATACATAATTTCGTGAAAAAGCAAAGCAAGATAATTATTATTGAGGCAAAAGTTATTTTCTTTAGATTTCCTATAAATACTTCTTAAAGTTTAAGGTTATAATTTATAAACGCAACACAATATCGAACCATTGCTGTAAAAAAGACACATATCAATATCAACACAAAACAAGAGTCATAGATTTGTTCATGGAAAACAATATCGAGTCCTTGCTGTGAAGTTTAATGATAAAGTTTAAAATGGTTTTGAAGTCTTTGGTGGCAATAAAGACATTTATATCGGTAGAATAAATATGGTTGCAAATAAAGTAAAAGTTGTTTTTAAGAAACAGATTTATATCAGAGAATAACATTTCCGCATGCTCAACTAAGAAATTTAAATTTTAAGTTATAACTTTATGCATCAAAGCCTCAATATGTGGAGATATTGGAAAAATGAAGTTGAACTAGCTAAAATACAATTTTTAGAAATTTAAATTGTTTAACTTCTTGTACATGATCCTATGAATCAGAAGGCATTACAAATGAATTGGTATATAATCTAAAAACGCTGCTCGAACATCAACTTTAGTAATTAGGCGAAACTTTTACTCGAAATTTTAGATAAACTGTTACGAAAGAAGAATTTCACATTATCATATCTGAAGGACAAAACTAAAGCCTAAATAATTTTTTATTCCGGTTCCAAAGAGTGAGGTGTGTGTAAATAAAAGGAAAAAGTAAACACATATATCTTGAGCAGTCTCTTTAGCTGCGTCCGTAAATATGTCTCTGATCGTTTCTTGAACTGAATACCAATAATTATTTTAGAGCACTGAATTGTTCAAAAGCGAGGAAATGGGAAACAGCTTTTGATAAGCAGCAGTAGATGAGTTATTGAAGGTGCTTGTTTATAAGAGCTACAAATGAGATGTTAAAAGTGCCGTAATAGAACCATTGAAATAGTTGTCCAAGCTGAAGGGTGCCTTAGTAGAATAGAAAAGTATTAATCAAAAAGAGCGTGGGTTACTTACAAAAACCTGGTATTACTTCTGGAATTACTTCTATATTCCCTTACAATTCTCTTCAGAAATCACCAAGGAAATATATAATTTTTAAATATGCTTTTTAAAACAGTCAACTGGTTGCTATTATAATATTTTTAACTTTTGAAAACTAAAGAAATAATTTTTTCTCAACATCAACAATTTAAATCATACCCTTCTCATTATTCATTAATTACTGCAATCTTCTTCTTTGAAATAGAGAACAGTAAACCTCTTAGATTAAAGAAAACAGACTTAATTTCCTCACAAATTGTCAAACATTTGTTAAACGACAAATTAGTACGAAATTCATCCCTTTCATTTATCAGACATTCAAACAAGCAAATTGTAGATGTGTAAGAAATAAATTTTTCTTTTACTTACAAAATTATAAGAGAAAATATTTGATACTAAAATGTTTTTCTCTAAATGCAGAAGATTGTAAGATAACTGTGGTTGTAGTTGTTGTATTTTATATGTAATTTAATTTAATCAAAACAGTTAAGCTTTAGGTCAAGCCTACAAATCAATCTGCTGTATAAACGGTTTGTCTTTATGTCTAAATGTCTATCTGTCTTTCCTAAGTTGTGCTCCTTGGTTGTTTGTTATTTAATCACCCCTAAGGATGTACATATAGTTTAATACAATTACCATCACACTGATATATTTCCGGTTCTTTTTTTAATTTTTTCTTTGTATCTGCTTTGTTTTTTTCTGAGATATCTTTTGTAGTTTTTAGGTTTTTTTAGTTGCTCTTCATTAATATATGGAAAGCTGGTGGCAGTTTAGTTGGTTTATATGAGAGTACGCACCATAAAAAGGGTCGTTTTTCCGTTTGTAAATTTCTTTAATTTTATTCTCTTATTCAACCTTTATTTTTTTCTTTGCCCTTAAGACGGATTTTGCATTTCATTTTCAATATCTTACATTTTTTCAAAGAATTCTTTACTTATTTTCTTGTGTATTTCTGAGCTTTTTAGAATACTTCTTGCTTAACTTCAGTGCAGCAATAATTTTTATTTGATTTTTCTTTTTATAAAAAAAAAACCTTTAAACATTTTTCATTGCCTTTTGGTCTAGCCTGTAGTTGGTACAATTCCAAGCAGTGGGGGTAGTTTAGATTAACAGGATTCGAAATACTATCTATTAGGTTTTATGTTTGTTTATATTGTATTTAGTAAGGAACAGATTTTGCATGGTCCCTTTGTGTTTATTGTCTTTTTTGAATATTCTTTGTAATCTTTTGTACTTTTGCGATAAAAAGGGACATCTTACATGCTTGAATTGTCACTGAAGTATTAAAGAATTGTTTTCTTTTTTAAATTTGTACATTAAAATACAATAGGAAATAATTTAATAGAAAAATAAACAGCTACGAGGGTTGCTCTATATATTTCTGGCCTAATAGTGAAAATGCGAATATTTATAATCAAAAATGGTTTTTTTTTTTACTGTTTTTCAAAGTATTCTTCAGCATGTTTTATACACTTTTGCATGCGCTCAAATCAGTTGTCGAAGCACTTTTTCCACTCCGATTAAGACACCTCTAAAACATGGTTTTGGGCACTTCAACAGCTTATTCTGGAGACGAAAATCGTTGACCACGCATTTTTTTCTTGATGTGCGGAAACAAGAAGAAGTCATTAGGTGCCAAGTCAGGGCTGTACGGCGGATGACCCATTAATTCGACGTTTTGTGATTGTTATGAATTGTTTAAGAAAAGTTTATTTTAACTAAAGAACATATTTTTTGCCAAATATTTCAATATCTGCTACTTTTTCGTTTACTTCTGTAACGCCTTACTCATACAATTGATCTTATTTACTTTGCATTTCTTTTTTATCTTTTGTTCACTTTGTTTTTTTTTCTTTTTTTTCTATTCATTAAAACAATTTCCTCAATCAGTTTCTTTAAAAATTTACAAATCCTCAACCATCCCCATTACTACTAGTACGTTCCACCCAGCTTTCTTCCCTGTATTATTTCATTTATAGGTTTCCTTCATTATGTTTAACAAAAGAAGAACGACCGAAAAAAAATTTTGAAATTTTCATGTTCATTTTTGACCTTAAAAATTTTGTGAGTGCAGCAATGAGAAAATCTTTTGTTCTGGATATTTTGTTTTGCCAGTAATTTCCTTTATTTTTTTTTTTTTTTGTCCCCCTGCTCTTTTAAGGATACGCTTTTTATCTGTGTTTATTTTTTACTCTTCTTAGAGGTCTTAACATTGTTTGTGCCCAAATTAAAATTGATTTGATTTTCGTCTGCAGTTTTTTGTTAAAGATTTTTATCTTTTGATTTTTTAACATGTTTGTAAGTTTTGTTTGCTTTATTGTTTGTCGTAGGCCCTCTGATTGCATGTGTTTGAGTTTAATTTCATGGTAATATGATTTTACACATACGTGCACATCTGCTTAACATTTCCGGTATTTTGTCAATAAATGTAAAACGGTATTTTAATTCGATAATAATGCGTAATGTGACAATAACATTAGGAAAATCTTTAAATGTCTATTTATATATCAGAAATGTTTTTAGCATATAAAAAAAAATTAAAAAAAATGTTTTCTTTTTAAATTTTAACACTTAAAAAATCAGTTGTAAGATATGATTAATTATTGGCGTTATATTGCATAAATTATTTTGATATGATCTCCTTTAAACAACTATAAAATAAATGAAAAAATATAACCACCAACTGTAATAATGTCCTTTTAATGTCTTTGCTAACCAATGAATATTTAACGTCAACTGTGAGCTTAAGAGATCGATTTGTTAAGTTACGAATACCGGCCTGGATGGCTGCTGTTAGCTCTAGCCAGAAATTATTTAGTGACGGCGGTGTTCGAAACGACTAATAAAAAAATTCGCAAAAGAAATGATCCGGTATGATTGTGGCCATCGTTCTTTCAAAAATGTTGTTTATAGTTTAAAATGTCTGCCTTTTTTGTAGAAAGACCCATTGAATTTAAATTTTATTTGTTTGACTTGTATCTATAGTGGAGATAGTGCTTCATACTCTGGAAATATTTTAAGTATACATCTACAATGGTTAAAAGAAAATGAAATCATATGTCTATGGAGCAACCTTAAATTTTGCTTAACAATATGTTTTGTAGCGGATATAACAAAGTAGCTTATATGAAGATTGAAAGCGTCTAGCTATTGAGGTCCCAGATAGATGTCTGTGACAGATTTTGCAGCATAAGTAAGAGGGCTACGATTTTACCGAAAGAAAAAAAAGTTTTAAAACTTGATATATAAATTTATGTTTTTTAAGTTTTTGTTTAAAATACTTTCGGTTTTCCAAGTAAATAGAAACACCAACTTTGTCAAAACAGCCATGAAATGGAAATTGTGTTTCATAAAATCAGGATTCGTTAAAAGTAACCACCATATGAATCGAGATAGAAAGCATTAATAATATTTTATACCCTCTTACTTTTCAACGTATCAATATTTCTAGTCCCTTTTTAGAAAAGTTCTGCAATATTTCTCAAAATTTTTTAAATCTTCAATTTTACATAAAGACCGGAAATAAGTCAAAGTTTGAAAGGAGTTTAACACTCAATTTACACTTATTCAAAATTTTTAAGGTTTTTAAAGGCTTTGTTTTTTGTGGCACAGTGTAAAATAATGAAACCGTACTGTCGCAAAACCAAACTCTCTCTAAATTATGAACTACTTATTATTTGTTTATTTTTAAGTATGCCTGAGCACTTTTATTAAAACAAATCTACCATCATCAGTTATATTTAAAGTATTTATTGCAAAGGAGAATTTTGACGTTGCTGAAATAAATATCAAGAAGAGCACGGGATGTCAGTTTTTCTAGTATATTTATAAAAGCTTGTGTCATTGAGATGATATGCGGTTTTAAAATAAACATAATTGTGATTGGAAATATTTGGATGAAATTTAAAAATGCAAATGTACTACCCTGATCATTAAGGGTTCGCACCCCAACAAAAATATTGCATACTCAAACTTTAAGCCATATAAATTCCTAAAATTCCTAAAATTGAAATTAATTTCAATATATTTAAAAACATCATAAAATGACATTATTTATTATATTTATTATTTATATTATTTATTATATTTAAATTAAATTAATATTTTTTATCTTGACCATTAAAAATTCTTACCGCACTCAAGCTTATTTTCACTGTTTATCTGTTTCATGGTATTAGCTAGCATTTTACACATTTCGTATATAAGAATTCCATATTTCACGAATTTTTGCTTTTAGTGCAGCAGCTGTTTTTTGGAGACCAGTAATTATATGTTGCTTTTAATGCCCACACATTTTCGACCGGATTAAGATCTACATACACATGGCTATTTTATTGGCACTCATACTGTTTATAAATCGCAAAAAAGGAAATGTAACGCAATTTACAACAACAGTAACAATATGTTGAAAGCCTTGTTTCCAAAATGTTAAAAAGGTTATAAACCTTTAATGGTTATTATTTTTTATCATAAAATTGTCTTTTAAAACCATATATACACATATATGCCTTAAGTTTAAATATATTATAGCTTAACATAAAGAAAAAATATGGCTGTGATATGATCACAGTAACCATATTATGTTCTCGGTAACAAATTATAATTGCAGCGAACAAATAATGGTTGCTTTCAACAATATTTCAGTAGCGATATTTTTTTTCTTGTTAATATTTAACATTATATGGTTGCTATGCACAATGGGTGATTTTAGTTAATGCAGCATGGGTGATTTTAATTAAAAAAATTTCGACCTCACAGCCATACTTTAATAACTTATAAAATATATATATATATATATATATAGTACTGTTCGAAACCTAAGCAACTTTTTCCCAGTAAATACTCATGGTCGTATATGTGCTCTTTAAATAGATTATTAAAAAATTTCCTTTTTATTTATTATCATACATATAGTCTACATACTAATAATAACAACAAAAAATACATTTTATGTCTTTGGAAGAAAACATAAAACAAAAACAAAATTAACTTAAAAATTCGCTGTTCGAAACCTAAGCAACTTTTACATTGTTGCATTTGTTGCGAAATATTAACTAAGACAACAATAAAAATTTTAAACAAAAATTTTAGTTTATGATTCCTATTGAAAAATAATAATTTTGATCGATTTTATGCATTTAAATAGTACCAATTCTTTAGAAGTGCAACCATGACGCGAATACGTTATGGATCAGCTTTTAAGCTTAAGATTTTTGAACTTTTTAATAACGGCAAACCCAAATTGCTATAGCAAACTAATTAAATATTAATAAATCAATAGTGTCCCGACTTATAAAAAAGTATAAAGCTACTGGGAAAGTAGAGAAGGCTAATAGCGGTAAGCGACCTCGAAAAACTTCTGAGCGAACAGACCAGAAAATTTTCCGTCTAGTTAAAAAAATCCATTTATTTCGTCGAAAGACATAGTGAATGAGCTTGAACTTCAGATTAGTTCTTCCACAGTAAGAAAACGTTTATTGGAACAAAACTTAAGGAGCTTCATGCCATCTAAAAAGCCTATGCTGACTAAGAAGTATTTAAAAAAAAAAAGTTTGTTTGACTGATTGCAACGTAGTCTCTGATTTTCTCAGCTTTTTGGTTGTTTAAGGTTGGATTTTGCTGAGCACATATGAATTGGATTATATCCAAAAGGAGAACTGTTTTGTTCAATGATAAATCTAAATTTAACTTACTAAATTCAGATGGAGTTTGCCACGTGAGAAGACCAAAAGGAAAGTGGCTACATCCTCGGTACTCAAAAGTCACAATAAAGCATAGGGGTGGAAATGTGATGGCTTAGACTTGTTTTTCGGCAAGTGGTGTTGGTCCCTTTGTAGAAATTCAAACAAAAATGGACCCTTTTCTTTACAGAGACATTTTATCAACTCACATGCTTAACTATGCTGAGTGGGAAATGCCACTTCGATGGGTGTTTCAACATGACAATGACCCAAAACACTCATCGAAGTTAGTCAAGAATTGGTTATCAGCTAATAGGGTTCAAGTTTTGGATTGGTCACCTCAATCGCCAGACTTGATTCCCATAGAGAACCTCTTTGAAATTTTAAAACGGAGAGTTGGAACTCGACGCTTTCAAAATAAACAGGAGTTGATAAACTGTCTAAAATCGGAGTAGGAAGCTATAATAACATCTATTCTATCGAATCTAATTCAATCTATGACCAAAAGATGCGCCGAGGTCGTGAGAAACAAAGGATATCATAGCAAATATTAAAAGTTGCTTAGGTTATGAACAGCGAATTTTTAAGTTAATTTTGTTTTTATTTTATTATAACTTTCAAAGAAATTGATTTTAATTTTTGTTGTTGTTTTTAGGTTATAGACACATTGTGTAGTAGTAAATAAAAAAAATATTTTCTATAAATTTATTTAAAGAAAAGATATGAGTCTATTATTACTTAGTGGGAAAAAGTTGCTTAGGTTTCGTACAGTACTGTATATATATAACTTTAAGTTAACAAATAATGTTAGCTTTTAAAAATATTTTTTCCGACTTGAATGTTTTTCTATCAGTTCATAGACCAACCATATTAGTATCAAATGTAGTATGTTGCTCTTAGACTATTGTTAGCTCAAGCATATTTTTTCCTTGTGCTTTAATTTATCATAATATATTTATTTAAAAAAGTTATGTATTTATTTTTTAAATGTGTTTTTTATAACTTTTAGTTGCTTATTTCACTATTTTATATTTTAGTAAAATTCTCTTGAACTAAACGGAAACATTCAGCTAAAAATGAGACCAAATTATTTTTAAAATCAATTATTTTCGTTCGTTTATCATTTTTAGTTGTACTTAATATATTACATCTATTTTATGGTTATTATAACTAAATTTTTTTGGGAAAATTACATGATACGAAAAGAAGAAAACTTTGTTCATTGTGACGATATGTCTCCCTAATGCTAGTAATACAATTGGAACGAACGACAAGTTGTAGGCCGCGAATATTCGTTGTTAAAAGTAAAACATATTTGCGTATATGAAAATGCACACAATCATAATGTCGGTCGAAAATCGCCATACGCGGCGCACCGTCCATTAGACTTATTTTTGTTACTTACGCTGGCGAGAGACGAACAATTTGATATAATGTGACCATGTGTGGCTTTAGTTTCAAAGTATTATAGTAAACAACGTTATTTTACATAAATAATTGATTACTTTTTATTTACTAGCGTTTAAAATAAGTTTATAAATTAGTAGTTAAATATAAATATATTTTTTAGTTATGCTTTTGTTAATGTTTCATTTTTGACGTACTGTTTTTTATATGGTCACCTTATTAGCACAAAAAGTGGAAAAGGTTTGTTCGTCGTTCTTGTGTTTAATTCGATGAATTTTCACAATGATTTTCTTTTTCTACGAATTCGTCGTGTTCGCCCCAGCTGTGTTCCTAGCATAGAAACTTTTATTTTATTTTTTGACAGCAACTTTTATTTTGTAACTTAACCACGTTTCTTTCTTAGTAGCAAAATTGACTTTTTATCTTAAATAATTAATTAATTAAAATTAACTTTTTATCTTAATTTTGAAAGCAGTTACTAAAACAAATTAAGGTACTGCGTAATTTTTTGACTACCCCGACGAATTTTCTCAATAAAACTCTTAACTGTTTTAATCTTTTATCAATTTTAAAACTTTATTTATGCTAATTGTGCTTAAACGATTTATACATTCTGTAATTCCAATATCTTTTAGCTTATAAATGTCTTAATTCTCAGCACGTTCTACCTCCTTCCATGTTAAGATTTCCGTGTTGTAAATATTCCAAAGCAATTTTGTATAATCTTCCAATAAAAGTATCAAATTTATTTTATTTTCTAATGTTTCGTTTCTTAATTTGATAACAATAACCAGACATCTGTTACCTATAATTAAGTTTCTACTAATTGTTCTTTATAGACGCCCAGCGAAGAAACAAACAATAATAATAATAATGATACAACGGTAAAACCAAATCAACCAGCAGCCCAACCAAGCCAACGATCCAAGTAACCAAAACCAGACGTAAACTAAAAGGCAAAACATTTACGAAACAAAGGTATAAAGTATTTTGTGTCTGTGTGTATGTTTATGTGTTTATGAGTGCGTGAAGTAGGAAGTGCATGAGTAGATTATTAAAGTAGTGTTGGTATACTTAGACATCAAGATCTATTTTCATGCCATTCATGTGGCTTTTTTTCCAAGTTTTTTAATTTTATTCTTCACTAATGACTAAATATGGCTACAAATACACTCGCGTACACAGTATTACGCACAAATGAAAGTTGTCTAAGATACGAGTACGACGCCGGTAACGTGTAATTTTAAGTTGAATTATAAGCGTACTGTTAAGAGAATATTGTTATTTTAATGGCAGCTGTAAGCTCAAGTATACGAATTTTGAAAACGAGTGAGTATGCAACATTAACCACAGCGACCGCAGTCAATTAAGCTATAAAAATGGCAACCATTGGCAACCAAAGGAAAATGTGAAACTTTGCAGAGATGGGCAATTTGAGGCTACGTTTTAATTTTATTTCTTGTTTTACTACTACTTTTTTAGTATATATATCGCTCCTTTATTGCATTATAGTCATATCTCAAAAAAACTTGAACTTGGCAAAATGCGATTTAAGTTTTCAAGACAAGTCCTATGATCTAATTGCCGCAATTGCAATCACTATTACCTCGGTTCAGCTTAGGATTTTTTTTCAACATGTACAGAACGTCTAAAAGAGCAGTTTTGCTTAAGTAACTACAAATTTTTGATTTTTTTGAGATATGACTATGTTGCAATAAAGGAGCGATATATATTCTTAGTTCTTATGCATAACATAGTAGATGGAGCGATGTCCGTCTGTCCGTCCGGATTTAAATTAACTTTGCCAAAGCACTTAAATACGCCAATCGCTAAGACATAGTTTCGAAAATTTTGCTATTACAAATCAGCCAGATTGGTCCATGTCCTTTAAAGCAGCGGGCAAAACACAATGCCTGTCTCTAATTTTTCCACATCATTTGAAACAAATCTAGTTAAGTGAAGTAACTCCAATCGACAAAAAAAAATAACAAATATATGGAGGTATAGAAAATTAAAAAATAAGAATTAAAAAATCAAGTGAAAAATTTGTCGCTCGCTTATATTTTCCGAGTTATGGACCTCTGAACTTTTCGTAGAAAAGTACGCCTGTGCACCATATTTCTAGAAAATATCAATACGGGTATCATTTAAAAGCTTTTGAAGAGATTTTTGCGGAAATACTAAAATTTTTAAAAAATGCTTAACCCATTAGGAGCCGATGACATTTTTAAGTAAAATTATATGTAGTCTTTATTTTTTTTTTGTGATTTTCAATTTTGTGTCTCCACTATTTGTTTTTTGTTTGGAGTTACTTCACTAAATTATATTTACATATATGGTGAAGGATATAAAAGATTCAGCATAGCCAAATATAGTACTCTAAATTTTTTAATTTATAGTGACACATTGTACACACATATGTACATCCAGAATCCTTGGAGATCGATAATACAGTGCTTTTTTTAAAAGTGTTAAATAACAGACGGGCTTATGGATGTTTAAAAAATTGCGGCAACTGTTATATTGATAAATAAGATATCAAAAATATTGCCAGTTAAGGGAGAAAAAATTTATTTACCGGGTTCAGGTTCAACGTTTTGTTGATGATTTCGAAAAACTTTTAAATTTTCTAAATGTAAATTAGTTTAATTAAATTTATTTGCAAAAATTTTAAAATATTGTTGCGAAAATAAGATCTGGCAACCTTTATGTTGTTGTTGGTATGAGCGTGGTGAATGAGTTACTTCCATTAATTTTGTGTGTATGGAATAATACCACAATTAGCTAACAAAAACGGAGCAACTACGATGGTTGCGTTGGTAGAACTGCGTACTATAAAACAGAAGATCGTGATATTGAGCTCACCTTCGGACATGCATTCGACGGAAGACAATAATTGTTATAATGCAATTAAAAATTAAAAGCTGCAGTAAAAACCTCCCGAGAAGCAAAATACAATTATTGTGTGAAGTCATAAGATGATAAATTAAGTAAAGACGTTTAATTTAATATAAGAGAAACAGATAATTGTCAAGACGCCCTTTATAATAAAAAGTAAAAACGGTAGCGGTTAGCGCAGGGAAGTGTAACAGCATAACCACAGTGTATTGCAGGCGTATTTTGTGGCTATTAGATAAAGGAGATGACTGGTCGGAGTAACTCAGTAGTATAGCGTGGATGGGTGCTTTAGTAATAATAACGCATGTTTGGTAAATACGAGATCATAGGATTCACAAGACCGTAAGATCAAGAAGTATAGTCAGATGAAGCCACAAACTAAGAATACAGAATTTAAAATGAGCCTCAGTGGTATTTGCAATCAAAAGAATCCGTACGTTTGTTTTTAGAGGGAAAAACGCATCAATATTAACAAAAAATTGGGTGTCATTAAGAAATAATGTTTAGAAAATATTAATTAAATTAAAAATAATTTTGTCGGGTTGAATGAGAACTTATGTATTGAGTGAAAAACACAGGCTTTGTTAACAACAAATTGCATATTGATTACAAGATATTATGGCTTATAAGCATAATCTTTCCAACGATTAAATTAAATCTCCAAATAATTTTATAAATAAATCTATACATATAATAAAAGTGTAACAGGATCACTTTTGTACATTAAATATTTTTTGAATATTTTGTTCTTTTTTTAGATAGTAATCGATATGGAATACAAATCACCTATATTGGAATTCTTGTCTGTCTGTGTTCGCATCACGTAAAAACTGCTGGATAAATTTGAAAAAAATTTTGTGAAAAAGTCCTTAGGACCTTTGTTCAATTAAAGAATACTTCTGTCTTCGTAAAAATAAGACACCTAATTTTACCGGTGTAATGTTACTAAAAAATTTGTCAGCACATTTTGTTTTAGTACATGGAAAATCGTTAACACTGTTTACACAACTCTATAATAAATATTTTAAAACACATTATCTGAATTCAATTTTAAGAAAATTAGAAATGAAAACCTGACGAAGTCGTGGGCACTGCCAAATAAATTTAACTAAAAGCAAGACTTTACACAGCATTGAAAATTAGAACGAAAAAAATACTGTAAGAGTTGGACAAAAAATTTAACTTTGTAAAAAATTCTATAGACTAAAAAACTCAAAAATTACCCTAAGATCTACATATTTTAAAAATTATGAAAGCCAGCTAAAACGCAGGCTTGTGCTATTTTTTTAAAAATTGGCTCAAGAAACCACCGAAATACCAATAGATAGTCATTTCTGAGATAAACGACTGATCACCAAAAAAATTAATTATTTTTTTGTATGTAAACTTAAGTTTGTTGCTGTACCGACATGTATGCTTTGTTACAGGTTAAATTTAGACCTGTTAGGTTAGATTTAGACCTGTTGTGAAAATTTTAAGAGTGCACCTATTACGATACGATAGACAGACATTTAAAAATTACAACTTATTATATTTAAGAGAAATTTTTAAAAAGCGAATAAGCAACAAATATTAATAGTTATAAAAATAAACCTTACATAACGTAACACAACACGAGAAAACTTTAAAAATTATAAATGAAATCTTTTAAAAAAATAGTTTTTTTACCACCCTAAAACTTATTTAACTTAAGTATATTCTCTAACGCTTTGTGGCTCACTATCAGCACAAAATTTCTCATTCCTGTATTTAAAGCATTAAGTGGTTATAAATAAAAAGAAACAGATTGCCACAGATGAAAGCGTACAGCAAAAATTAACCAAAAGCACAAGCATCCACCAGGGCTTACAAATAAAAAAAAAATATATAAAACAAAAACCAAAAAGGTAAATTACTAATATTACTTCTTGGCCGCTTGTGTACGAAATGGCTGGTTGAAATGCTCATTGTACTCGTTTTATAAAACCTCAATAGTAGCTACCTTTAGTGTTTCAGCAGGTTTAAGTACAAATGCTGTTGATAATGACGAGAATAATGGTGATGCATTCATTTAAAATAAAATGTTATAAGAGACTTTTTGGCTTTTGAATATTACAGTGTTTTAAGTTCTTAGCAAAGTGTTTGTTCAATGAAAAAAAAATAATCCAGAGATTAAAATTTTATATTATGTGTTACAAAAAGAAACTATGTTTTAATTATAAAATGTAACATTTTGGTTATTTTATTTTTGTCCAATTGTATTTTTGTCCAATTGTATGATGAAGAAATTATTTACTTTTGGTCTAGCCAAGTTAAATAAAAATAATAAAGTTTTAGACTTAATTATAGCAAGAATTCTTCCTAATATTTCCACCGATTTAAATGTCGAATCCTAAATTTTTTTGCTAAATTAGCAGAACTTATGCAGTTCATGTTTTACCATACGTAGCACTATGCTACCAACTAACTCTAGAGTGACAACTAAAGAATTAGAGCTTAATGTTCTTCGGATGAAAAACATTCATAAACTCTGAAAAAAGTAATACAACTATAATCAAGATGCTGTTGCTGCTACCCACGTGGCAATAAAAATATTGTTACGAATAATAAAATCTGGCAACCCCTGTATGAGCCTGGTAAATAAGCTAATTTAACTAATGATGTGTTTAGAATAACAAAACCACAAGTTAGCCAACAAAAGCTGAGCAGCCTCAATGGCTGCGTTGGTAGAGGTGCGTACTACAAAACAGAGGGTCCTGAGTTCGATACCGCATTCGGACATGCGTGCAACGAAAAAATAATAATTGTTATAAGCAATTAAAATTAATAAACAGCAGTACAAAACTCCCGATAGGCAAAAGACAATTATTGTGTAAAGCCATGGCAGAAAATTTAGTGGAGACGTCCAATTTAATATAAGAGAGCAGATAATTGTCAAGAAGCCCTTTATAATAAAAAGTAAGAGCAATAGCGGTTAGCGCGGGGAAATGTAACAGCATAACAACAGTGTATGGCAGACGTGTGTTGTGGCTACTGGATTAAAGGAGATGACTGGCTTGGATAAAAGGAGTAGTGGAGATGTCTGTGGATGGTTAAGGTTACTAAACAAGGCATCGAGTAGTTCATGTCTCGCCGGAGTAACACAGTAGTGTAGCGTGGATGGCTGCGTTTGTGGTAATAACGCATGTTTAGTAAATACGAGACCAAGGGTTCACAAGACCGGTAGGATCGAGAAGTATAGCCAGAGAAAGACATTAAGTTCGAAGACAGAATTTAGCCACAGTGGTATTTGCAATCAAAAGAATCCGTACGTTTGCCTCCTAAAAAGGGTAAAACGTAACAATATCTAATCATATTCACATTAACGCCGCACTCTGAATGAATAGCTGAAAAGCAAAATATTTCTTGGTGGCCACGTTTCCTAATATATAGCTGCGACAAAATAAAGTTTTATTTTGAATTATTTGGGTTTAATTTCAAACCTCTAGTTCTTAATTCGATGCCACAAATATATGTAAAACAATTCTGTTATGGCAGTGCCCATTGCAACTTAAAATCTAATAACTTCTTAACCGCCTACGTTAGATTCTACGAATGAACACAGTCTCTTTCAAGTGTAAGAAAATCTGCTAGATTTGCAAATAACTGAACGATCAGAAATATATGCGGCAGTTAATTTTCAAAAGTTCGAAGTGCATTGAAACCTACTGACCAGAAATATCAAAAATGATTGTGGTTATATTTGACTAAGATAAGATTAATAATGTTACAAAGACAAATACCAAATGCTAGCAATAAACATGGAAACACATTTCTTTCTTGTCTTGCTTTGTTTCGTACTAACTTGTGCTCCATTTTTAATACATTTAAAAATGTTTTCTAGGAACTATGACTACTTGTTTGCACAAAAGTATATTTTTATAGAAAATATATATAAAATACATATCTACAAGACCTCCTAGAAGAATATTATTTAAAAATAAAACATATTCATTTTTTGCTTGATTTTTACAAAAATGTTTTTACAAGAAAACCATACAAATATGATTTGATGCAGCTCACTAGTGAATTCTACCTAAGTTTAGTATGAAACTTAAAGGCTCTTACAGATCAAACCAAATAGATAGAATGAGAATTGTATTTAATCAACAAGCTAAGCTGAATATTAGATACCCTTCACCATCTATGTAAATCTAGTTTAGTAACTCTAATCAAAAAAGCAAATATTGGGGTGACAAAGAATTAAAAAACAAAAAAAAAATATTTGGTACTGCATATATATATATATATATCTATATATATATATATATATCTATATATATATATATATATCTATATCTATATATATATATATATATATATATATATATATAAATATTACATAAAAATGACATCGGCTCTTAATGGGTTAAGCATTTTTTTTTAAATTTTAGTATTTCCTAAAAGATCTCTTCAAAAGCTTTAAAATAATACCAATATTGATATTTAAAAGAAATGTGAAAATTTAACACCTCCGTAACTCGGAAAATATAGGCGACAGTCAATTTTTTCACTTGATGTTTTCTTATTCTTTAATTCTCTATCGCCCCATGTATTTATTTTTTTGATTGGAGTTACTTTATTGTTCCAAATGACATGAAAAAATTAGAGGTAGGCGTGGTATTTTGCCTGCTGCCCCGAAGGATATAGACCGATTATGCTGATTTGCAATAGCACTTCTTTCGACACTATATCTGATCGATTGACATATTTATTTCTCTTTTTTTTGTGAAATCATGTTTACCTCGGCAAACGGACGGACAGGCGGACATCGCTCAATCGACTTCCCTATGAATAAGAAGTCAGAATATACAAACTTCTTATACCCTTTTTCCACTTTTTGAGGTGAAGGGTATAAAAACGTTATTAACGAGAGTAACCTTGATATGTGTTATTTCTTAATTTCACTTCTTTTTTTTAAGAAGCAGGACCTAGAAACTTTGATATTGGCATTAACTATCTTATATTGTTGTTAACTAAGATCATAAAATACGGTTAACCATCCCTTAATCAGACCTTAGTCACTTTTGTCACTTTTGTTTAGTGAAAGCAGCTATTGGGGGCTTAGTCTGTAATCGATTCGAAAGAACACATGTTCCAAACACAATGTAAAGACATACATATTTAAATGATTATTTTTTCGAATCGAAATCTCCCTGGGATTAACCCCGAGATGCGTCGACAAACATTCTATATGTCTACGACCTGTCAGAACTTTCCGTCGAACAGAGAATTCTGCTTTAGTCAAGGATACAGTTTTTTCCATTGCAGTAAATATGACAAATATTGAATTAGGCCCTATAAATCTACTTTGGTCTTCTATGTAGATTAAAGCTTCTACCCGCTCATTATCAATATGACCCTCAGGACGAGGTACGTGAGTTCATTTATAGACACCACACTATCCGTAAACATCCCTGATCACAGATTGGATAAATCAAAGGTTTTAAGCGCAGCTTAGGTGCTTGGCATCAAATAAATTCTGTTACGTGCGATGATAGCGCATAGTTCACCTTGAAAGAAATTTAGATGTTTTCCCATGGAACCACTCTTTTGTGGTTTGAGCCAGACTGGTATATAACCACATGTACATTACGACTTGTGCATATAAGAGAAACAGATAGAAAAATTTTACCAGAATGATCTAAAATCTAGACGTTTTAAGTCGCCTATTTAACAAAATCGACGTTGCAAGTGAGAAGTTAGGTTTTGTACAATAGTAAAATGTGTGGTCTTTACAGTGTCGCTAAGAGAGCTAGAAAAATAAAGTAACGTTAAAGAAAACAGTTCCTGTCGTGTGTTATTTTACAATGAAATAACATAGCGAGCAAATATTGGCGGTAAAATTTAAACTAGTTTCTGCCTTTGCTTAACAGCTTCAGCATTTACGGGTTCTACTCCGAAGAGTCTACAAGTCGGAGAATTTGATAAATATATTTTTTTGCAAATGAATAGAAATTATTTTGGCTTAAGTTCATTTATTTTTTAAATTCTAAAAATCTTTTTTAGAAAGAAAATTTATTTTACAAATGTATGCGGACGTTTTTCCAAAGAAAACAAGAAAAATTAGACGCTAGCAAAATGAAATGCTGCACTTTCTGAACCGCTACGACCTTCATCAGCATTCTTCGCATCTATCTACCTTAGTTGTGTATTTTTATAAACATCATCTATCTTGTACATTTGATTTTGCATTGTTTCGATCATCGATTGAACACGATTGCAAATTTGTTTTTTAGTCATTCTTACTTGTTTACTCATAACATTATAGATGCTGTTCCAGTATCATTTTGATTGTTATGATGTAAGCATGAATGCTCGCTGTGCCTTGTGTGCGGTCCAGAAAGTGCAGCATTTCATTTTGCAAACATTACAGGGCCGTTTTTTAATTGTTTTATCATGCAGCTTTAAATCGTCATTACACTAAAATAATAAAAAAAAAAGTCACTGTTGACAAGCTTTGAAATTATAACACGCCTACTAAACATCAGAGTCGCTCTAATACCGTCGTGAATAAAGTTTTCTATCAATAGGTTGTCTCTCCTACTTATCATATTTACCCTATCCCTTTCCATTTTAGAAAGAAAAAATATGTTTAGAAATTAAAGTAAAAAATGAACCAAACCTGAAACTAAGTCAATTTTAATTCATTTATAAGATCCACGGCTTAAATCCTGATTAGGAAAAAATTAAACACTGAAGGTATTTTCACTTGTAATATACTCCTGGTTAAAGAAATAATAGTAATTTGATAGAATCTTTTTCGAAACGTATAATTTCATATAATTTCTAAAAGCGCTTCCTTAGAACTAAAAATGTCAATTTTGTTGCTACATTCATTTCTCTTAATATTTGTTACTAAAATTAAACCCACTGCAAGTCACTGTTCATCTTGAAACATTCCGTTGATGTTTTTAATATTGTTGCTGTTGCTTCGTATTTCCAAAATAAAATCCAACGCACAAGACGAAATATGGTAATTTTTATTGTACCACTACATCCTTGCATTGTTTAGTATTTTTTTAATGTTGTTTGTTGTTCTTGTTGTCGTCTCTGGTGTTGATATCGAAGCATTTGCTACTGTGTATAAGTTAAATTTTTAGTACCTTATAGAGAGTTGAGGACTAGCAAATTACCGTTTAACAAATGCATTTTATTATACTTTGAAATTGCATACAAATGAATTATTGCCAATTCAAAAGTAAAACGACTTTAACATCATTTAGCAGACATAATCGCGGTTTCTTAGCCCTTAACTTGTTAGCATTTTAATATTGTAAGAATTTCGCTGTGTTGCTGTATGAGAAGAACAAGTGTGCTTTTTATAGAGTGGTGCTTTATTCTTTTTATAACACTGTGTTGTGGTAACTTATTATTGCTTTAAAGCAATTAGAATTTGGAAACTGTTTCTGTTATTGTTTTTACATAAATTCGGGCTCAACATCTTGTTTCAATTACTTTACTGGTTCTTATGCTGATGATCCAGTAGATGATTTTACAGAAGAATCGAAATTCTCTTTTTTTACTTTTACTTTATTCTAACAAGAATTCTAAATTACATTTTTTTAAATTTTTTGTTGAACTTTTAGATACTAATTACTTAATTCGGCTTAAGTTCAAGTTTATTTTAATTTCAGTAATTTTTTATTAAAAAAAAAAATTTGATAATAGAAAAAGAAAATAGAAAAAGTTAGAAACCAGCATAATAATATGCAGCATTTTCTGGATCGGTAAATACGTCTTCAGAATTCTTCGGATTTATCCTTTTTAGGTTATAAACATTGTAAACTTCATTTGCATAAAGAATTTATTTTGTAACTAAGAATACGAGTATTATTCATAATCATTTAATTTGGTTATACGAAGTCCAAACAACACAAAGCTTTTCTTTTTTGTTTACTCTATAACCCGACACATACAATTGTTCGTAACTTCTGCTCCATTTTTTAACTCTAATAAGCCCCTCTTACTTGATTGATGTTATCGCCAATGTTTGTTTAGGTCTGGTTAAAAATTTCATGCATACGAGCTACATTTACAATCCTCTGTGACTGATTTAATAGATTTTACGTCTTGATATATGAAGCATAATTCATGTTGAAATCTCGACCATTAAAAGGACGGTGCGCTGGATGAGGTACCATAGGATAATCGAAGAGGATATCCGGATCTGTACTGACAGCATGGCCGCTTTAAACTCCTTATCGGGTGTCTACACGACATTCAGATTGGTTTGAGAATGATTGATATTCCTAGATAGCAAAACATTCCAACCTGGATCTATTTTGTATGCCGGCACATTCGGGCATACTTAGGGACCGGAAAAAAGATCTGCTAGTGGTAGTCCCGATAAACTGCTGTAGGCCTACATTTCAGCGGAGACTTTTTGGGGCCGCTGAAATTTATGTAAACATTTTCGTTCTGTTCACAATTAAGTGAAAGTACTTAATGTTAAAATTGAAACCACAAATAAAACTTCACTAGTCCTGGGGGCTAGTAGAATTTTTGACAAAAGCATAAACATTTTTGACAAAAAATACTTCAATATTTTGTCAAAATGTAGAAGAAGAAAATATTTTCTTAAAAATAAATAAACAAGGCGAATCAATTACAGCGTGGCAGCGTATTAATTATAATTAATTTATTTTCGCCGTGAACAGTACTGCCAAACTCCAAATATAAAAAATCTGTGTATATTTTTTATATATGAAGTTTGACAGTAATTTTTACTGGCAAAAAATACTTAATTCGCCTACGCTACCACCAGGTAATTGATTCGCCTTGTTTATAAACATACAAAATACTTATGTATGAACATACATATATACAAGGCAGATTTATTTTACTAGGTAGTGTCGTCCGCCCAGCTGGTTTGTAGTTGGAAATGTCAAAAGTTTTTGTATTTTCCTTTGTTTGTTTACGAATTTCAAAAAAACACTAACAACAAGCGTTTGCGAGACAAAGCAAGCATGTGTATTAAGAGCAATTATCTTTTATTTTTCTTTGTGTTTTTGACGTTTCCAACCCACAAAACAACAATAAAAAGGCATGTTGTTTTTGTCAATGTTGTATTTGTTGTAGAGCCGCTATTACCTAGTAAAATAAATCTGCCTTGCATATATACATACATATAGAATTGTTCAATAATTCGGCAGAAAAATATTTGAAAATATTAAAATATAACAATTTTTTAGATAAAATGGAAGCAGAACCACCAATAAAAAATAACAAATTTTACATTAAAAAAGAAACAAAACATTTCCCTTTTTACACAAACGTCAAATTTTATATTGTCAACAAATCTATCATCACACACAGCAGTAAAAAAAATTATATGCATACAAAAAATTTATTTAACCATAGCACTTTGTTATCGCTTCATACACGCCCCCAACCTTGTCACTTTTTAGTTTTTAAATTTTTTGAACAAATACTATAAGTTGTGAACAAATACTTTAAGTTTTATGACAAATTTTTATAGTAATTTGTCCTAAAATACATTTTATGCTAGGAACACAACTGGGACGAACGACGAATTTCGCCCAACACAACGAATACGTCGTCAAAAATTCGTTGTGTAAATTCGTCGTGTGAAACCCAATAACGACCAAAAACACAGCTGTTATAATTTTTGAAGTTGTTTACTTTTTGTAAGCTGTTAAGGTGACCATAAAAAAATAATATTTAAAAAGTTAAACATTAACA
Organism: Gymnosoma rotundatum; assembly: GCA_916610165.2. Taxonomy (NCBI): domain Eukaryota; kingdom Metazoa; phylum Arthropoda; class Insecta; order Diptera; family Tachinidae; genus Gymnosoma; species Gymnosoma rotundatum. Next base: position 117,182,047 of record OU744337.1, on the reverse strand, counting down.
AAAACACAACTAAAAACTATTTTTATATTTAACTTATAATCTGTACGCTTATTACAAATGCAGCAAAATAAAAATACATAAATTTTTTAAGTAAAATAACTTTATTTATTAAAATACTTCGAATCTAAAGTCAAACATGGTCACTTTGTACTGATTTGTTCGTCGTTCGCTGGCGTAAGAAATAGAAATAATTCTATTGCATAGTCCGCCGCGTATGACGAATTTCGTCCTACGTCATGATTGTGTGCATTTTCATAAACACAAATGTGTTTTATTTTTGACGACGAATATTCGCGACTAAAAATTCGTCGTTTGTCCCAGTTGTGTTGCTAGCATTAAATCTATTTTTATATTTTATGAATATGGTAAGAAATTAAAACAAAAATGAACTTAAGCCAAAATCAATTTTAAATCATTTATTATAATATCAAACATTTTAACTATTAATTTCATAAAAGTTAAAATAACACTTAATGTAATAAGTAGAATTTTATTATAAAGGTTTAAAATATTTTTGGCTTCCCTTATTTGGAAAATCAAAATATTTGCATCGATTTTATAAACTATGATTTATTTTTTTTAAGCAGAAATTTCTCTAGAAACTAGTTAAATAATAAAAATTAACAATGCAGAATTTATTATATGATAATTTATCCCACATCTTTAAATATTCTAATAATCCGTTCTCCAGTTATGATGAAATATATTATTAGGACGCTTAAAAAAATTAGTACGGGAAAGAAAATAACTGAAGACTGCAACTAAGCAATTGAAATCTTTCAAAGACAATCCGATTCCTTAGATCCAGAGTTATATTCCCTTATTTTTTATATGTTAATACTTTTAAATATCAGTTTTGATATTTTTACTCTAGGTATAATACAATTTCAAAAACCACCCAAAATTTTGAAATAATTTATGCCATAATTTATAACGTAGACCTCATCACTTTCCAAATTCGAAATGCATCTTTCCACCGAGCTAGTATGCTAAATAAACCATAGTAATAAACGTTTATCTCCTTTTAATGTACATTTTCATAAATAAAATTCTAACAAATTAAGTTAATTGAGTGCTGTTGAAATTTTATTATTTTGTGTATTGTTTTGTTTTTCTTTTTCCTGTTTTTTTTAGAATGTAAAATAAATTGAGAAACATGTATAGAAATTTGTATGCATAAAATGATCAAATTTAATTACATTTACAAGATAATAAACGAAAATATAAAATTATTTTTTAAAACATTAACACATGGCCATGTTAAACCTTTTTCACACACACACTCAAACACAAGCACATTCTTACACAAGTAGTTTCACATCATACTTAATCCAATGGAATCTTTAATACATTTAAAATGGCGTGTATTGCTAGGCAGACGTTTTATTAAACAGACACAAGGGTAGCCTGCCGTAAATATGTTCAAAGGAGAACATCCTTTTTGTTTTGAGACTTTTTTGTTTTTTTTTTCTTGTTGTTATAACTTACACAAGTTAAAATTGGGTTTTTATTTTCAGTCATAATATTGCTAGTAGAATTGCTATTTGGTCGTCTTTAAATGAATAACATAAATGTAATAATTACTATGGTTGTTATACTTTAATATATGAGTGTGCGTGTGCATGTGTTTGAACGATGTAGTATATATGTAACATTGTAGTTTTCGGTGTAATGCTTGTGCTATTATTGTTATGTGGTGTGAAATATAACAATTGTGAGAAATAAAAAATAAATAAAAAAATATATAAAAAATAAACGCACATCCTTCGGGTACATTTTTTTTTCAGGGGTATTATTGCCAGAGAAACAAGTGGAAGTATAATAGAGATATAAAATGTTGGGAAAATTTATTTTCTTAACTAAGGTAAAGTAAATGACACTTCACTTATTTTGGTTTTACATTTTATAAAACTAAAGTGTTTAAAAGAAGTATAAATCTAAAAAAAAAAAAAACATTGTAACTTATCAAAAACTAAAACCTTTTTAAAGAGTTTTTTGTACCCTATTTAGAAACTTGCTGTATTAAAATAAATTTTAACTACCTGAAGAAAATCAAAATTACATACCTTACAATAACATTATTAAATATATCTATTTCTCCAGAAAAATAATTAAAAAAAATTTCTCACCATAGAGGGAAAGTAAACATTGAATCTTGCATTTAATTTTTATTTTCCATGATGTTAGTTTTCATCCCCATAAAATATATACATATACTCTGGATCCTTAAACATAGGGATTCTTAGAAATTTTGCCAAGGCTACAGTAGAGCTACAGATGTGATTAAAAAGGCAGACTCCTCTATTTTCCTTACGTTTTTCAGATGCTTTTGTATTATTTTTATTTTTCCGTTATTGATCTTTTATTTCTTTTTCTGTAATAAAAATTGAAAATTTCAGCCAAATTTTACAATTACACTAAAATCTTAAGAAAAAATTTTTCAAGGATCTGAAATTTCACCAAATTTACCCAAATAATAGCACTTGCAATAATAATAGTAAAATTTAAATAAAAACCAATAATCCATTAAAGTACAAGGGATTTTTTAAAATCAAAATACTACTTTAAGTTTTCCCAATATTTCGCCACAACATTGGGTGGCAGCATCATTAAACAGTAGATAAAAATATTTATTTTATATTTATATTATTATAATTATAATAAGTTTATTACAGCAAACAATGTTTTTATTTCCCGCTTCATAATATACCTCCCAATAGCATGGCAAAGTATTGAAAACAATAAAATATAATATTTTCCTTAAAAACCTTGTGCCTAAACAAAATATATTAGAATGTTAGTAATAATAATCAAATCATATTAAAAAAATTTAAAAGAGCAGGGTAAACTAAAAACTACAGCAACCTGACACAAATGATTTCCAAATTTTACTAGAATACACTTTAGAACTTTTTTTTGTGCTAAAATATCAGATAATTGCAATAATTCCATTCACACTCAGTTATCTTTAAAGAATATAATTATTCGACCTGTTTATTGTAAACTTTCAAAAGAGAAATTTTTCATTTTGAACTTTATAATTAGAAACTGTAAAAGTAGACCCCATTAGACTAATATTATACCCCCATGTGTTCATTAGTATCGAACTACTCTGTCCTACTAAGCAATTTAGGATCGAAACGTATGATTAATTTTATTTTAGAATTAAATACCTAGCGTATAATGAATATTATCTAAGTACACAGATAAATTATTCATACGCAATATTAAAAATAGGGCATTTAAAAATGTCATAACAAGCGTTTATTGGAAACCTCTGGACAACTGCGGTGGAGAAATCAACATATATGTATACTGATGAGTGTGAAAAGAGGAATGACACGGAAACCAGGTATAATTTGGGAAGCTAGGAAAGAAACACAGTTATGGACTGCAGAACTAATGAAACATTTCATAATTATACCGCTTTAAAGGGTATCTGGTCATTACAATATCACAGGAAATGATTTGCAGAAGAACAGATATGGCTGGTAGTGAAACTTGATATAATTGGCAGCTGAAGATGTCAGTACAATTCTGAAATAATGTCGAAAATCTCAAAGTGATATGAATATGGTGCTATGGTATCCAGTTATGGGGCACTGCCTCCGCCTCCAATACTAAAAAAATTCAACACCGTCAAAACAAAATTCCACGTATCATTCGTATGCCGCTCCATGGTATATTACAAACAGCAATATTCACAAGGAGCTTATCGTTTCATTTGTCAAATATGAAATAACTAAATACCTGGCCCATTATTTAAGCTAGAAACTCACCCAAATCCCCTCGCTCGGAACATTTTACAACATTTTGGGCATATACGTTTGAAACGGAGGGACACTATTGCTCTCAGATGAATAAATCCAAGATGCTCATTATGTTTAATCAAATTTGAAAACTAAAATATTGTCTAGCTTTGGCTGGACTTTTAACAATTAAATTTAAGATTTAAGATTTGAACACTTATTGTTAGTTCATTGAAACAAAGATTTTAAAAAAATTGTTGTACATTTTTTGGAAAATTTTAATTTAATTTTTATAAAATTATTAGTTGAACTGTTTGATAATTAAAAAAATAAATTTATAAACAAATTTTCATTCTTAAAATTTTTAGTAACTAAAATAAAAATGAACTTAATGTAATAACAATTATAATTTATTTACTGAAAATTAAAATTTTTAACATCAAATTTTTGGTTTATTTCGATTTTAAATGAAATGCTTAAACAAGTGTTTTCCTAAAAACAATAACAAAATACACACCAAATTCTTTCTACTTTAACGCCCTAAAAAAATAAAAAGAAAATATTAAACATCGTTTGCCACCAAGCCGACCGCAATAAACAAAAAGTAATTTTCACAAATTTGCCATCCAATAATCCCCGACAACAAACATGCAACAATCCACAGGAATTTATGTAGCGTAAATAAAAACAACAAAAAATAAATGTTGCGCCTTCAAGAGAGAAACAAGAAAAAATTGTGATAATAAAAATATTTAACGAAACTGCAAATTCACATTTTCTTCAACTCAAACATAAAGTAACATTAATTTCCCTTTCTTTAAGCAACAGCAACAGTAACATCGACTAATGCTCAAAATATAAATCACCCTCCTTCTGCCAGTATTAATTTTTCGATTGTACTTAAAACATGAGCAGCTGTTAACCCGACATTTTACCTCATATTATTAAACAAAAGAAAGTCGTTAGTAAAAGTTTTTGGTAGTTTCACATCTAAAATAACCCACAATTTAACACTAACCACTTATTGTTGCACTTTCTAACTTCTCTACTGCCGTTGTGCTAACATTAATTTATAACTTTTAAGGCAGTGTAGCAAAAGCTGTTCATGATGACATGGCAGGAGAAGGAGTAAATGTAAGGACATTAAACTTTCTGGTGTTATATAGGAAAATTTGTTTTATTTATACGTGCATTTTGTGTGCTGTATGGACTCAGGTGTAATGCGTATATGACCCTCCGTACTTGTGTATCAAGTGGCAATTTCACTTTCTTTTTGCAACATTCATTACATTGAAAGACCAATGTCGTTTGCCATTATCATGACTTTCTAAAGTAGAAAGAAAAACACAGCATTTACAGGAAAAGAAAATCATCAGATTTTTAAATTATTGCTTTGATTATTCACATCTGGAAGACTTTACTTTCTCTGATAAAATTTTAAGGAGTTGTTTTTTAATTTTAACCAGAATATTCAATAGCAGCTTAAAAAGATTAATTCTTAAATATTTATTAACTGTTCTTTTTTTTATTTAATGATTTAATACCTTTAAGTGTTTCTTGCTTGGCAATATCCAAATTTGATTTTACAATATGTCTGCACAAGTTTCTTTCCGGCTTGAAAACTAAGCAAAACTGTCGCGACATCATTTATTATCGTTTTCTTGTAAAATGATATTAACGACTTTTCTACACACTTTGTGTTAAAAAATATTTTGGGGTTTCTTTTAAACTGAGCAGTTAAATTCAAGTTGTGTTATTGAGGCTTAGGAGGAAGGAAAAATATTTAAAGGTTTTTAAATTCAGTTTCATTACTTTAAAAATATCAATATGGAAATGATCTATATAAAACTAACTATTCAGGGTGTTCTTCGCTACCCCAATGCAACCAGTTTTTTTTTTCATTTGATAATGCATGCTAATATGAAAATAACGTACGAAATTTAAAAACCTTCTCCTAACAGTTTCTTTGTAAGAGAGAAAAACTTTTTACTTTCTATGGGAGCTACCACGACCATTCTCTCAATCGATATAGTATTTCTTAAAGCAATGCATATTAATAAGGGTGTTTCTAATACAAAAATTCAAGGCTTGTTGTTTTTTTTATATAGACAAAATCACATGTTGTTGATTTTGAACAAACTTTAGATAAACCATCCACACAACCAAGCGAACAAACCCTAAATGTTTAATCGAAATCGGTTTGATAGTTAGGAGTTATTAAATGAAATGACTCCCAACAAAAAATTCAAAAATCCCACACAACTTGGGAGTTATTTCATTATGAAATAACTTCCAATTTGTATGGGATTGTTGAATTTTTTGTTAGAAGTTATTTAATTTTTTTTTTTTGAGTTAATTCATTGAGGAGTTATTTCACGGTAACTAATGTTATCGCTCCTTTAAATTTATTTTTTTTTTTTAATTAGATGGCTTTGCTTGCTTGCCCTGTGTAAATATATAGTCTCAGCCAACTATTGTTCCAAAAAAAAAATAAGGCCATACATGTGAAAATTACGTTACTATCGGTATACCTGCCTGCCCTTCATATTATCTAATTTTTTACTCGCTATTTTAGCAGACATAGCAGTACATTCTCTGTAAAGCTAAACAGCTTCTGCCTTTAAAAGCCTTTTAAAATTATTTCATTATTTTACCATTTATATATTTGCAGACGTCTACTACTCTACAAAAAATACAACCAAATGAGACCTTTTTAGTTCGACTAATGGTAAGGTTGCCAATAATAATAATTTCAAGCAAAATTTACCGATTACTGACTTACTTTACTATTTCAAACTTAAAGAGATTCAAATGCTGAAAAAATGCAACGTTAAAGAAAATCCATTATATTTTTCATTTAACTTATTAATTTTCTTTTCCTGTATAAATAGCTTCACGTTGATTGAGATATTTTATTAAAGAAAAATAAAAACTCTTGGTAAAAAAATATTGCTTTAATTAAAAACTGATTCATTCAATTTTTATAAATTTGAATATCTAAAATCCTCTTTGTGACATATTTCCAATGTAGCATGACGTTTTATTTTCAACTTAATGATACACGAAACAGCTCCAAACCACCCAGCCAACTTATATCAGCTTAAAAGTGAAATCCTATTTTAAAATAAACTCTCACAGTCTCTAGTTAAATCCACTTTAGTAAATATTTTTATAAAGTTTAATTTACCATTAATTTGCATATCCGATCGATGATGCTGATAATGATAACAAAAAAAAACAAAAACAACAAAAATAAATGAAATTGTTTTTTTAAACGGAAATATACGAAAACCAATCAACATGATAAATATTTTTCAAATGAACAAACATACAGACGACAAAAAAAATACAGCCAGTAAGAACAAACACAAGCTAACAAAATTTTATGTAAATCCCCAAAGAAAAAGATACGAAATATTAAATACATCCACATGCACACACAGGCACACACATTCTGTCATCACAAACTGCTGGATAAATGAAATGCTGTTAAAAATGGAAATTATTTTAAAATCAAAAATGATGATTACATTACCTACCTACACAGCTTAAAAAAAAGCAGTCATGACATCCCAAAAGGCACTCACCCCTCCAGCACTTTTCTAATTTTTCTGCGCATTTTGTTCAATGTGGGAGCTGTTTAACGATGGATTTTTATCACAAATCAATGTTGCGAACTTAAGGCAAGTATAAAATAATAATAAAAAAAAGGTTAAACAGAAAACAATAATTTAAAAATGAAACGTTCCCGTAAGTAGCTCATTTAAATGAGCAACACGTACACCATATGTTTGGACTATTAAAGATAAGCGTAACACTAACAGTAACAGTAACAGCAGCCATTAAGTTTTTTTTTTGCCAAAATTTCAACAAAATTGTATTACACAGTAGTCCGTAGAATGGCAAACAATTTGGTATTTTTGAGAAATGAAGTGTTTCATTTTTGAAAAGTTGCTAATATAAAACAGGGTATGGTAGCAGAATGTGTTAGTTGAAAGCAAGGAGGTACCCTTAACCAAACCAATATTATGTTACTCAATATCTTTCGATTTGTTTATAACAGAGATAAGAGCTGTAAAGAAATCATTCATTTCTGATTTTAGTTTGTTAGGAATTAGCTTGATTTTGAATTAATTCTTTTCACAACAAAAGAGAATTGAAAGAAATTTGAATCAGTGCAAACGAATTAGACAGAAATGAATTGCAATTCATTTCCAATTTAAATTAATTTCTTAAAGTGAATTGCAATTCATTTCCAATTCGTTTGATTGAATTCAAATAAGTTAAAAAAAATGAATTGCAATTCATGTGAATAAAATTAAAAATGAGTTGCAATCAATCAAATTTCAGAGCAGATCTATTAGGACTGAAAAATTGAAATTTCTGCTACTAAACTGAAACTATTCAAAGAGCAAAAATCAGAGAAAACAATGAGTTGGTAATAAATTGATAACTAAGTAGGGTTTATAATTAATTTGAATTAATTCAGAATTAATTCAATTGAATTGAGTTGGAAAAGAAATGCAATTAACTTTAAGAAATTCATTTTAATTGGAAATTAATTAAAATTCATTTCTGCTTAATTCGTTTGGACTGATTCAAATTTCATTCAATTCTTTTTTGTTGTTAAAAGAATTAATTCAAAATCAAGCTAATTCCTAACAAATTAAAAACGACAAATTCATTTGAATTAGAAAAGAATAGCAATTCATTCGAAAAATTCATTTAAATCGGAAACGAATTACAATTCAAATTTACCATTTTCATATAAATTGACTCAAATTTCATTCAATTCATATTTTTTGTGTGAAAAGAATTAATTTCAAATTTACTATTACGATTTAATATAATGATTCATGTTCAGCTCTGACAGAGATATAGTTTCCATTATTTTTTAACACCCTTCAGGTTTTAATCATTTAAAAAAAAAAAACTACATAAATTTGTTTAAATTTTCAGTATATTTTTGCATAACCATCCTTTGAAAGGTAATGAGCTTTTCAGTATAATGAGCTGAGCCCTTATAACTTTGAACAAATAAATAAAACTGCTAAATTTTCGGTATTTAGTAGACCATATGTTTTTAAATTTTTTGGCGACGAGTTAACAAAAGGGAACAGCATTTTATTAAGATAACAAAAATATCAACAATTAAATAAAATAAAATTTGTTTAAACACTACTTTTCGGGTTAAAAAGGCAAAGATTTAAAAAAATTTTCTTTTATATCATAAGAACCATTTCATTTATCTTATTTGAAAAAGCATTATTTTACAATTTTATATTAAGAATTGTAAGTTGCTTATATTCCTTAATCTTCCTCCTCGATGGTTTTGGAATGAGTGGAATTAACTGAAGATTTTTCAGAAACATCGCTTTATTTTTAACAAATTTGAGCAGTCTGGAAAAATTAGTCATCAGCTACTTCACTGATGTTACGAAACGAGCTTCTCAAAGGTGTGCCAAAGCACAGGTTTATCCAGATACTTTATGTTTTGGATAAAATAGAAGGAAGTGTGGCTTACTTAGATGGACTAATTAATTGACGATTTCATTAGCATTGAATGATAAATAATGCCAATGATTTTTCAGCATTATCATTATTTTCACTCATGGTAAAAAACTAAGCTAATGACTAATGTTTAAATGTTTTCAAATCATTATCTTAATCAATGTATTTTTTGTATTTGTAAATAAATACACATCTTAAGGCATAGTAGAGATTTTTAAAAAATAACATTTTAATCACAAAAATTTTTGACATACATATATGTGTATATTACCTGTCTTAGGAAAAATGAGACACTATGGGAAAACATTTGTGTTTTTGCGTAAGTAGTAAGTTCCGCTAACTGGGGTGTTAGTTCACTTTAGATTCCAGACATCAAGTTTTGCACCTATCTCACTTAAAATTGATAAATACTAAAAATTTTCAAATATAGATTTATCTACAAGTGTGTTAAGGTTTCTTTATTTTGAGCATAATTTTTTGGAGTTTCTGCCACCAAAAATTTGTGTTTCACAAAAACAATTATTTTCGATTTCATTGAGGCTGCTGTAGTCAAGGTGGTTAGCACGTTGACTACAAATCTGGTTGCCTGGGTTCAACCCTTGCGGCAGTCAAAATATAAAAAATTTTTTTTTTGTTCTGTTTAATGGTATATAAACATATTCAGATTAACAGTAAAACATGCAGCCTCCTTCATCGGGACGTCTGCTTTATAGCATATTCGCCGGCGAAGTAAAATAATTAATAAAAGGGCTATATCTGTCTATCTATTATTTATCCCTTTTCTAAAGAATGTAGTACGGTTACTTGTAACTAAATAGGTTATGTCTGAAGTGCTACATCTTTTTAATAAAAAAAAGAATAGTAATTAAACGATATCATGAAAATTTCAGTTCCATTAGCGAAAACAATTATAAATAAAATCATTAGCATTAAATGGAAATTAAGCACTTTTCATTTTCATTATTTTAAACAATACCAATGTAATTATAATGATAATGAAAAAAAAAAGTTAGCGATATATACGAGGGCTGCTATATATATTTCTGGCCTGGCAACACTGAGTGCTGCCAAGTGCAATCTGACATTTCCATTGGAAAGTTTGTCATTTTTAAGCATAATCGTACTCAAAACGTTTTGACGTACGACCATTATTTGTGTTGTTTACAGTGACTTGAAAAAATTAATATAGAAAAAAATGGAATTAACTCGTGAACATATTCGTGCCATCGTTTTTCACAACTTTCTACGTGGATTATCACGACAAGAGTGCATTGATGAACTTAAATCTTTGTATGGTGATGAAGCACCATCCTATAGCACTGTGAAAAATTGGTATAATGAATTTAATCGTGGCCGAAGCTCGCTCAAAGACGATTTCCGTGAAGGTCGTCCAAAAACGGCTGTTGTGCCAGAGAACATTGATGCCGTGCGTGAACTCATAATGCAAGATCGACATGCGACATACCGAAAGATAGAGACATCCTTGGAGATTTCTTCCACCAGCATACATTCGATACTGCATGAACACCTGGCCGTAAAAAAGGTTTGTTCTCGGTGGATCCCGCACAATTTGAAAGTCGCTCAAAAAAAGGCTCGTGTCGATTGGTGCAAAGAAATGTTGCAAAAATACGATTTCGGTGCTTCAAAAGACGTTTATAAGATCGTCACAGGTGACGAATCATGGGTCTATGCGTATGAGCCCGAAACGAAACAACAATCGACCGTGTGGGTCTTCAAAGACGAGCAAAATCCAACGAAAGTTGTTAGTGGAAAAAGCACTTCGAAGCAAATAGTCGCCTGTTTCTTCGGCAATACTGGTCATGTGGCGACTGTTCCGCTTGAGCAACGTAGGACGGTCACTTCTGAGTGGTACACTACAATTTGTTTGCCTGAAGTCATCGGAGAAATTCAAAAAACCAACAAGAGAAGATGAATCATTGTTCACCATGACAATGCGAGCTCTCACACATCGGCTCAAACCATAGCGTTTTTGACCGGCCAAAACGTCGAATTAATGGGTCATCCGCCGTACAGCCCTGACTTGGCACCTAATGACTTCTTCTTGTTTCTGCACATCAAGAAAAAAATGCGTAGTCAACGATTTTCGTCGCCAGAAGAAGCTGTTGAAGTGTTCAAAAACCATGTTTTAGAGGTGTCTCAATCGGAGTGGAAAAAGTGCTTCGACAACTGGTTTGAGCGCATGCAAAAGTGTATAAATCATGCTGAAGAATACTTTGAAAAACAATAAAACCATTTTTGGTTATAAATATTCGCATTTTCACTATTAGTCCAGAAATATATAGAGCAGCCCTCGTATAAAAGAACTTTGCTTGCATTGATGGTCAACTAAATTAAAATTTGTAAATAATTTTTCTTTCTAAAAAAGTTTAGAAAATTAATTAAAAAGAACCAAAAAGCCGAAAATAAAGTAAAATTTCATTAATTTATAAAATCGATGGTTCGAATCCTGGTCAGGGAAAAATTAAAAATTAAAACAAACGCTAGGCACCGCGTATTTACATTCATACTTAACTCATAAAAGTCAATATGATACTGAAACAGTGTCTATAATGTTGTGACCAAACAAGTATAAATAATTATTAATAAAAAGTTGCATTTGTGGCTATCAAATTGCTAGCACAAAAAGCAACAACAAATGTACAAGACGAGTTACAAAGAGAACGACAAAGAAAAAAGCTTTAAGTTGTGTGTGAACTTCGTCTCACCAAATTAACATTAAGCTTAGTTGGTTAAATAGATGATGTTTACGATGTACATAACATAAGGTAGATAGATGCAAAGAATGCTGATGAAGGATGTGGCGGTCCAGAAAATGCTGCATTTCATTCTGCTAGCGTCTAATTTTTCTTGTTTTCTTTGCAAAAACGTCCGCATACATTTGGAAATAATTTTTCTTTCTAAAAATGTTTAGAAAATTAATTAAAAAGAACCAAAAAGCCGAAAATAAAGTAAAATTTCACTAAATTAAAATTGTTTTGTTAACTACTTTAAATAATTAAACAATAATATACAAAGTAAAAAACACCACTTCTCGGAGAACCTAGTCAAAACAATTTACACAAACAATCGATTGATATGCGTTAAAATTGTACTCTTAAAAAAAATCACAAGATTGTTGTAATAAATTATAAATAAATTTTACCCGGGCTCTTGCAATTGCGTTTTTACATCCATCCCTTGAATCAAGGTAATTCTATAAATAAAAATGCGACAACACTTGAAAGGTGACATGAAATGATTTCCTTCAATTTAATTTTTTTTGTAATCATGACTGTTTTTGTTTGTTGTATGTTGTTGAAATCAACACTTTTTTAGTTGTAGTGCTTAAACTTTGGTGTCTGTATGACACTAAACAATTTACATTTTTTTTTTCGAGTTTGTGCATTGGGATTTAAGAATATTGCAGGTTATCAATAACCGGAAATATTGTCTGGTTACTCAGACAATGAACAACTCAAAATGCTGGTGAGGCTAAAGAAGACACTGCTTTTGACAAGATAACAAATAAGAACATTATTCTGTTAACATTATTATTATTATTATCATTATCAATATTGTTATTTTTTACACAAATCAAGTTCACGTATATTTTATAGTCTAAATACTTAAAAATAACCATTATTTAAAATGTTTGTACTAGTTTAGAAAAAAATAGAATAGACAAATTAAAGAGTAGCAGAATACAATACAATATTACCTGGATCGCTTTAGCCATCAACATCTTCTTTGCATTTTTCTACCTAAGGCGTTTTAAACATTATATATTAAACAAACCGGGTTAAGGAATTATAATACGAAGAATAGCTTATAATGAATAAGAAACAGCCCCGCGCAGCTAACGTACACAACCACAAAAAAACTTTAAACAAGACCAAAACATATCAGGACACAGGCTAGCATTCAACAAAATAGAAATTTTTAAGAATACGTACACTTTGAATATTAAAAGATAAATCATAAAATGTACATTTGTAACTATTTATTGACTTTTTTAACTTTAAATATTAACACGCAGAAATTTTTTTCGATGCAAAATCATCAATACATTCTCATTTAAATTACACTCTCTGGATGGCGACCTCTAGTCATAGTCAATCACTACTAAGTTGGTTAGACAAACTTCCTACACACCTACACACATAAAACTTTTAATCTGTTAACAGCGCTAAAAAAAGGGGTAAATTTCTGGTACCAATCCCAATCAGTTTCGCATTTTTCTATTCATTGTAAGGCTGACATTATTGGTGTTTCTATCTAAATTACCAAGTTTACAGGGATATCCCAAAATCCGTGTGCAAGTAAAAATACATATACATTGTCGGGATGCAGGTAGATTCCCTGATATCTGTCCTGTTTATTGGGGTAAATAGTTTAATATTTGTGTCCTTTATTATTGGATAGGTAAGTGTGACCGTTTGTGGGTGTTTTTCGTTTGTAGGAGTGTTTTAGTGGTGTAAAAATCGTGTCAGAGGTTGTGTTTACCTGTTCGTTAATAATGTCTCTGTTAAACGTTCGTGTTTTGTAAATTTCCATGTTTTCAAGAATGTCTAGTCTTCGTCCTTTTTTACTTGGGTGTAATACTGTCATACATTCATCTATTTCCTTTGGTTCGTGTCCATGTGTGTTAAGGTGTTTTGCGAAATTGGAGTCTTCCCCTTTCCTTTTGTGTGATCGTATGTGTTCTGTAAACCTTGTTTTTAATGTTCGTCCAGTTTGTCCGATGTATGTATGGTTGCAAGTACAAGTAAGTCTGTATACTCCGCTGGTGCTAAATTTATCCGTTGTTTCTATTGATGTCTTGAGATTGTTGCGTAGAGTGTTGCTCGTTTTTAATGTTGTGTGTAAACCTTCTTTTCGGAAAAGGTTGGTTAATCTATATATTTCTGGTCCCGTGTAAGTAAAGATGTGTCGTCGTGTTGTATCAATTGTTTCCTTGTCTTCTTTCATCTTGTTGTATTGTCTGAGCAGTTTGTCGATAGTTGTGTGGTTGTAACCGTTATTTTTAGCTATAGTGTAAATTGTGTCGAGTTCTTTGTTGTATTTATCTGGAGCGAGTTGGACTATTTTAAGTCTGTGAATCATATGTCTAAATGCTGCGAGTTTATGTGGAGTGGGATGGTTAATTTAATACCGGCTCTTAATGGGTTAAGCATTTTTTAAGAATTTTATTATTTCCTTAAAGATCTCTTTAAAAACTTTTAATTGATATCCATACTGATATGCTGCATAATCGTTCTTTTCTATGAAAGATTCAGAGACCCCACTTAATGTTTTTATTATTTTTTAATTCTCTATCGCTCCATATATTTCTTTTTTTTTTTTTTTTTTTGTTGGAGTTACTTCATTGTTCCAAATGATATGGAAAAATTAGAGGCAGGCATGGGGTTTTCTCTAGCTGATCTAGTGTCTTGGCAAATTGATTTCAGCACTAACACGGACGGATAGACGGACATGGCTTAATCGACTTCGCAACGCATAAGAACTCAGAACATATATACTTTATGGGGTCGGAAATGGATATTGTAGTATAGATATTGTAGAAGGGTATAACAAATAAGAATGCTATATTCGGCTATGCCGAATCTTGCATACCCTTTAACATATATATATGACCTAATGTACATATAAATCGGCATAAGAAACTATTTAGTTTTTCTGCTCAAAAAAAACGTAGAAATTTTTACGTTTTTCTTAGGTTATGTTGTTGTCCTAGCTAAATAAAAAGGTTACTGTATAAGATTCTAGTATAACTGTGGTGAATAAATTGAAAACACAACCACCTACAGTAATACAAAAAAAAAAGTTGAAAAAAAGATAAAGAAAAAATAGAAGCACACGTGGCGTTTTGCCCGCTGCCTTAATGGATATGGACCGATCTTGCGGATTTACAATAGCAAACTTTTCGATTGGCGTATTTAAATTTTCTCTAGCTTATCTAATGCCTTGCAAAGTTGATTTCAACATGAACGTGGACCGACAGATGGATAGACGAGCAAACGTTCATCGCTCAATCGACTTCGCTATGCGTAAAAATTTAGAATATGAATATTTTATGGTGTCAGAAATGAATATTGTAGAAACTATAAACGAAAAGACAAATTTAGATATACCCTTTTCCAACTATGGTGAAGGGTATAACAATTCATACTCTGTGTGCTTAAAACAATATAAATTTCTTTATCTTATACGAGGGCTGCTCTATATATTTCTGGCCTAATAGTGAAAATGCGAATATTTATAATAAAAATGGTTTTATTGTGTTTCAAAGTATTCTCCAACATGATTTGTTGTCGAAGCACTTTTTCCACTCCGATTGAGACACCTCTAAAACATGGTTTTTGACCACTTCAACAGCTTCTTCTGGCGACAAAAATCGTTGACCATGCATTTTTTTCTTGATGTGCGGAAACAAGAAGAAGTCATTAGGTGCCAAGTCAGGGCTGTACGGCGGATGACTCATTAATACGACGTTTTGGCCGGTCAAAAACGCTCTGGTTTGAGCCGATGTGTGAGAGCACGCATTGTCATGGTGAACAATGATTCGTCTTCTCTTGTTGGTTTTTCGAATTTCTACGATGACTTCAGGCAAACAAATTGTAGTGTACCACTCAGAAGAGACCGTCCTACGTCGCTCAAGCGGAACAGTCGCCACATGACCAGTTTTGCCGAAGAAACAAGCGACCATTTGCTTCGAAGTGCTTCTTCCACGAACAACTTTCGTTGGATTTTGCTCGTCTTTGAAGACCCACACGGTCGATTGTTGTTTCGTTTCGGGCTCATACACATAGATCCATGATTCGTCACCTGTGACGATCTTATAAACATCTTTTGAAGCACCGCCATCATATTTTTGCAACATTCCTTTGCACAAATCGACACGAGTCTTTTTTTGAGCGACTTTCAAATTGTGCGGGATCCAACGAGAACAAACCTTTTTTTACACCCAGGTGTTCATGCAGTATCGAATGTATGCTGGTGGAAGAAATGTCCAAGGATGTCTCTATCTCTCGGTATGTCGCATGTCGATCTTGCATTATGAGTTCACGCACGGCATCAATGTTCTCTGGCACAACAGCCGTTTTTGGACGACCTTCACGGAATTCGTCTTTGAGCGAGCTTCGGCCACGATTAAATTCATTATACCAATTTTTCACAGTGCTATAGGATGGTGATTCATCGCCATAATCTACGTCGAAAGTTGTGAAAAATGATGGCACGAAAATGTTCACGAGTTCGATTTTTTCTATATTAATTTTTTCAAGTCACTGTAAACAACACAAATAATGGTCGTACGTCAAAACGTTTTGAGTACGATTATGCCTAAAAATGACAAACTTTTCAATAGAAATGTCAGATTGATCTTGGCAGCACTCAGTGTTGCCAGGCCAGAAATATATATAGCAGCCCTCGTATGTTCATATTTTTAAAAACTTTCAAAAGATTAAATTATTGCGTCATCTATAGTTGACTTCCACGCATGACTAATTTTATTATTACTTCTATCGTCCAAGTTACATTTAATAGGCTTGACCGTTAGGAGTGATTGAGCTACAAACAACCAAAATTATACATTTATACAATTATTAGTGGGATGTTGTTTTTAAAACGTAAACAAGAAAATTTCAGTATCAAAAATGATTGTTAACATTTAAACTAAAAAAACTTGAGTATGCATAGAATGATTTATTAGGAAAGGAATAGAACCTAAACGAGGTCTTTAACTTTAATTTGAACTCGATTTTTCTAATGTTAATCATTGACCAAATAATATTAAAACCCTTTCTATTTTCATTAAGTTTATTGCAAAAATACTTTTAATATATTTCTATGTTGTGAACATAAAATTTACATACAAAATAATGGTTTTAAACATGCCATCATTTCAAAAATATGCTTTTTCCAAGAAACAGCTCATGTTACCCAAAGCATAATGTAAATCTATGTGCGTTTAAATTTATTTTCAAAGTTCACCTCTACAAATTTGCACACAATAAAAAAAAAACATTTATCATTATTCATTCACTTTATAGTTTGTGTGTTTCTTCACTTAAACAATCAATTGTTTTCATTCAATGCAAATCGTCTATCTGCTATTAAGGATAATATCAACAGACTTTCTTCAATCTGAATGTATAGTGCTTTTTGCAACTTTCAAATTATAGTAGTTTTCCATTTTAATACAAAATCCTTAACGATTATTTCTGAATACGTTACGTATATAAATTTATGTATTATTGGGTATCCTTAAAAATCAAACAAGGATTTTCAGTACCTTTTTCATGTTGTCACTATATTGATAGAGGTAGTAAAGTTGCTTCTGTCATTTATAGCTATAACGATGAAATTGAACAGAAATCTTTTGCTATATTGTTTGCATTATTGTGTCTTATAGTTGTTGTTGTTGTTGTTGTTAGCATCGAATATTCCTCCTCCATGTGTTGTTGTCACTTGTGTTATAGATATTTCATTTTATGCTGGGGCACATTGCTTGGTAGAGAAAACGAACGGTCTGTGTGATTGTTATTTCGAAATGTTTTGAAACTCAGCAATAAATCTTAACTTGTTGGATTTTCTAAAGACGTTTAGAGAAAAAAGTTCGTGGGTATTGTTTAAATTTCAGATGAAATTGTCATTAGATAATAAATTGCGAAGATATTCAAAACAATTGTTAGAGATTATATAAGTTTTTCTGAACGTGGAATACTTTGCTTTTTAAACACTAAACGAAGGGGAGGGAAATTTAAGTTTTGTTTATTTTTTGTAAAAGAAAAAAAAATTGAGAAATAAACTAAACGTGGTCATGAATAATTGTCTTGTTTGAGTCACATTCGAATATTAAATTACTTAATGCAAAGTCAAGTTTGGCGATGTAATATAAATGTAAATGTTTTTTTACAATTTATTCAAAAGTTTTATTTTTGTGAATTTTTTTTTATTTTAATAAAAATTGTTGTTCTGATTTTTTTTTTAAATCTAAATTAAATTAAAATATTTAATTTAATATTTCTTTGCAGTAGTTATTTGTGTTGAAGAAAAGAATTCTTGTCCCAAATAGAGCAGAGAAATGTAAACAGAATTTGGCGGTCATTAAAGTTCGTAAAATCAATTTTAACAGCCAATAAAAATGCGAATAGTATTCAGCAGGAAAAAGTTTATGAGTTATATAAGAGGTAGACAATTGCTGCAGATGACTTGATCATGAAGCTGAAGCTGTTGTGGCCTTACAGGATGTGTACATATGGAGCTCAAATAGGCTTCTGGAAGGGCGCAGATTGTTGCAGTCTGGTTCTACTGGTTTATTGCTCCTGATGCGGTGATTAAATAATATTGTGATCTAAGGTTCTGTTTGGTATCGGAGAATAAGATCGCTGAAAACTAGCGGCTTAAACTTCTGCAATTTACATTGAAAGGAAGAAGAGTTTGCTGCAACCGTCCATTAATTATTAATATTGGATGCTCACTGAGCTTATTCTAGACCAGTGTCCAGACCAGATATATAGAGGAATTAAAGGTTTCTACGAACGGACAAACGGATTCTATTATTTCGTAGTAAAAACCTTAAGGCTTCAAGAAGTTAAATTACGGGTAATGTATCAGTTGTGGTAAAATGATACTTCTGAGTTTAGGAAATAGGAACAGCAAACTACATGATATATTATTGCCTGAAACTGCAGCGTCTAAGGCTTCATTGACTGGACGAAAATATTCTGAAATAGTTAAGATATTTTAACTGCAGTTATTAATAAGGGTCAAATTTGCTATGAGCTTTGTGTGGCTTTAAATTTAAAATAAAATTTATTAACTTATATGATTTGGCAAAGATAAACAAATAAATAAAATCTTTAGAAGTGTACATAAAGATATTTTAACTACCGCAGGCAAGAGAAAAAAAATTATGTAAAAAGTTCAAGGTGACGTTTTTCTTGTCCAGAAGCATCTGCATTTATTACTGCACTATAAGTTTGTACGTTATCAGGTTTACTTGTTTTAAAATATGATACAAAAAAGAAGTATTTAAATTCTACAAACTCTGATTTAGTTAATAGAATTAGTAAGCTATTCACAGTTAAATTATCTCCGATAGTTATGAAGCTAAACGTGTTTGAGAAAGTCGAATTTCTAAGGTTAAAAGTTAAAGCCAAAACGCCATATTCATAGTAAAAGACTAAAGTCGACTATTGTTAAAGTATACTCTAAAATAAAAAGCACTTATTATCTTGTTTGCTTTCATAGTCAAAAAATAAATTTAAGGGTGCCAACTGTAATTTGATAAAAGTTTTCATACAATTTCTAAACAAACATTAGAAAAAACTAACCGTGTTTTTATTTTGTTCATTTAGGTACAAAAATCAAACTAAATAAAATAAATTATAAAAAAATTTTAAAAGGTTTGTTCATATATGCATCTAGATATTATTTTGGTGGTAATTAATTAAAGATTTCTTTTTAGACTCTAAAGAAAATAAGAGACAGAGAATGCATAAGTCTGCATTTGAATACGGTGGAAAACAGAAGTAGTGACGTGTTAATGATAGATAAAAAGAAAAAGTCATGGAAAGCCATACAGGAAGGTAAATATGAACGCAATGGATGCGTATGTGTAAGTTAATGCCAAAAAAGCTGTTACAATGCAATTATTATTCCTTATCTAAGCACAAAAGACAGTTTTGTTGACGTTATGTTTATTCACGTGTTAAAAGACGGCGAAATTTTTAATGACACCAAATGCGTTACTGCCTGCACTGAAAGTTTTAGTGATGAAATTGTTCTAAATTCTTATCGAATTTTAAAGATTCCTCCAAAATGTGCAGTTGTAGAATAAGCAAAATAAAATATACTTCGCCTGCTCCTAAGAGTCAAACTTTTACAAGCTTTTTAATTTGACAATAAGCAAACTGTGTTGTTAAATAAGTTAAAAACAGCTTAAACTAGTTTTAAATTCAGATTCGACTTTAACGTCAAAAGTATATTTTTAAATCGTCTATGAATGAGTTAGAGTCGACTTTAAAGTAAAATTGACTTTAGTTCTCTTAAAGTATATTTTTTTAACTATGAATATGGGCCAATATCTCTTTAGTATAAGCATATAAGCATTTTTAAAGACAATCTGAGTAACCATTTAAAAATGAAATTTTTCGAAAATATTTATGTGCAGCTCCACACTACATTACCGGAAAGCTTATTAAGTTTGTAAAGCCATTGTCTACAAGAGCCAATCTACAAAATCCATTCACATTATTTGTTATTAATCCTCTTTATCACTTTATAAATTATTGACTTTTTTTTCTTACATTTACAGTTAATTTGGCTTTAAAAAATATCCCCAAAAACACGAAACCCTTAATACTTACCCGAACAACACCATGATTTTTTCTTATAAAATTTATTTATGTTTATTTCCTTTTTGCAATAATACAAAAAGGGTCAATATATTGTATTGGAAAATAAAGCAACAACATCATGAAAAGAAAAATAAATAAAATCAAATTGAAATCATACGAGCTGCAATGGTGCTTAAATGTTAAAAAAACTCTCCTTTTTTCATAGGCTTACAGAAGCAGTCAGTAAAATATGCAGTAAATGGATGTGTACGTCAAACCATCACGTGCGTTCAATAAATTCGTATACGGTCATTTGGGCACAGGATTAAAGGTCTCGACGGATTTGAGTCGATTTACTCAATACTTAAATATAAATAAAAAATAAAAAAAAATCGACAATTCATTTTACATGAACCAAGTTTTATTTTGTTTAAGCGGCACTTACTCTTTTACTTTGGTGAAATTTATACGACAAAAACGTAGAGAGCCAAACAGAAAAAGTGATTAATTAAAAAAACCTGTATTTAAAATATATAAAAAATAAATTGAGTCAATAAATCCACACATAGAAATAAAAATAAAATAAGAAAAGTCTTATTGAATTGTAACATGCTAGAGATTGATTCGGATTCACATGGCGTTTAATGATTGTTAACCTTATAGGCATCAAGAGATTTAGTTTTACTCAAAATTAACTAGAATTTGTATTAATTTACAGTATTTAACATAACAGAAGTGCATAAATAAATATCAGTGTTAAATCGTAGAAAACTTTGCTTTTGAAGTGTTTTCATATGCTAAAAGAAACAAAAAGGAAAATATTCCCTTGTCTTTTATTTAACAACTTGCAAAGTGCCTGTGCATACAATAAAATTATCGTAGTGGTTTTTAATCATTTATTTTTCATCCTCTTTCAATTGTACAAAAGAGCCGAAAAGAAGTCAGTTGTATACAGTGGAAAAAAAAAATAGAATTATTATTTGGTTATTGTTGGCTTTGCTTCAATTTTAATTTTTGTCTTTACTTTATTGTTTGGACAAAAATTTCTAGTTTATTTATAATGCTTGTCAGAAGTTTCCTGAAGAGCTAAGTAAGCGGTAGCGAAATGGCCATCGAAACGTGCTTTGACCCTCAATAATCAATATCGGTAATTAATTTTATCGGGATAAATATAAAAAATTAGCAAAAAATTTTTAGGAAAATTTAATAATTTAATAATATTCCCTTGTCTTTTATTAATTGATACAAGTTGTAGTTGAAAATAAAAGTTGTTAAATTTTTTTTTTTTTAAGTCAACTCACTTTATTAAATTAAGCTACAATTAAAATAAAAAACAGTCGTTATAACTCTTAATTAATAATGGTCTTCCAATATACGGACGGTTTGCCTCGTCTCACATAAAACTAATTAAATCACCTTATCATGCAGCCATACGCTACAGTATTGGAGCTTTCCACACTCGTCTAACGACATCTTCTATCGAAGATTGAACTTCATGGCTCATTTATAAACTAATACCAAAGTTCTTCACCAGCCATAACCAAATATTGTTTGAAATAACTACAAAAGCAATTAAAAAAAAAAATTTCACAAAATTAAGTCTTCTATTTCATGATGTATAAAATTCTCCCGCACCATTGGTCTTCAACTTTGATCTCAGCATCTCAAGAAGCTATCTAAGCGCCCATCGCTCTTACACTACTCGTCATATATTTCATTCATAATAAACTTGCCAAATCCAATTACATGCAGCCACAGTTTGCTAACAAACTTTCAAAGCCACTTTCGACCACTATGTTTATTAAAACTGAAATTTCCTTGACACTGATAGATCTATATCTCAAAACTGTAGCTTTGCAATTGTCCAAGACAACAGAGTTATTAATTGTGGACATACCAACAACCACTCTACCAATTTCACAGCGGAAGCAAGGGCGATTTTTGTTACGACCCAAGTTGCAATGAAAGATGAAGCAAAATATATAATATGCACCGACAGCCTCACCACTTGCTTAGAATATAAAACATGAATCACATTTCCCTAACGGCTTTCGTAATGCTCTAATTGCGAATCAAAACAAGATTTAATTTATGTGGGCATCATCACACGTAGGTATTTCAGGAAATGAATACGCCGATATTACTGCGTATGAAGTTAAAAATAGACCATTAATTTGATTCGGCACATCGGAGTTAAAAGTCATTACCCACGCTGTTCACGACCATTTAGAAAAATGCACAAAAACAAAATGGGATGAATATTAGAATGATTACAAAAACACCAATAGTTTTGGATCTAATCCATTACACTCTAAGGCTTGCTCAAAGGTAAGAGCCAACAATATAATATGGCTCAGAATAGGTGACAGCACACTTTCACGTCAGTACCTTTTAGGCAACAAACTCGCTCTCAATGTTCCATTTGCAACACACAGCTTAACATTACTCATACTTAAAACGAATACTCTGCCTGCAATTCTTCTTAAGACCGCATATTTGGAACTAACATATCTTCTGAATTGTGGAAAAATACATCCAACGACTATATCAATCGTATTTGCAATTTTTTGTATGAAAATAATTTTAATATCTAAATTTTTCCAAAATTGGAGTTGAAAGCCAGAGCAGCTATTACTCCTTTTTGTATATAGTTACCTTATTTATATTATGTAATTAAATTTCTTAAATAAATAAATAAAAAATATATCAAAAGGATTTGTAGTAAATCGGTGGTTTAATACACAACCTATTCTAAATTGTATGTTGTATCAAATACAACCTGAGTAGTTTTGGACACTATTTTGCAGTTTCTAATGTTCGTCTTTAAAAAAAATCTCAAAATGTTAAAAATCACAATGATAAATTTCATAGAAAAAGTAACAATAAAGTTCAAATAAAAAATTGAAAATTATGTACTGAAAAATAAGATTTTTTTATATAAATAACTTCATCCGTCAGTTTTTATTAAAAATATAAAAACAATTGTAAATGTTGTTTGTATAACTATTATGGAATCCGGTTCTTTTCACACCTACAACGGATTGCAAATTGATCAACTGTCTGACGGGAAGTTATTTGACAAATATGCAACCATCGAGACAACCCAAGTGAACAAAATAGTGCCACGCTCTGTGGCACCCTTAAAATTTTATTAAAAATTAAATATCAGTCCCTTAAATAAACTTTTAAAGACGGCATCTGCATGTAAAGCGTGTTATCTTAAGAATTAAAATAACACAAAAATATCACACAAAATTAAATTTTATTCCAAATTTTATTCGAATAATTTGAGCCATATGGCCACCGCGGCATTTTTTCTGAGCGTTGCCGTATCTTAAAAACATCACGTTGACATTTGAGGCATCGATTATTCCATATCAGCTTCAGAATATTTCAAACTACATTGACCACCAATTTTATGGATTTGAAAATAACTTTCTTTCTTACAAATAAAAATACGAACTTGAAGCTGAGTAGAAGTTGTTATCTTAGAATAGTTCATTCAAAGATTTGCCAAAAGAAAAAAGCGTTTTAAAGTGAATTGCAGACACCGGAATATTTTTTTAATTATTTGATTTTCATTAAAAAAAAATTGTGCTATTTTTTAAATTATCCCGATTAAATTAATTTAATAATTAGCAAATTTAATAATTTGCAAAGTGCAAATATCAAAGTGTTTTTTGATATTTTATTTTTCATCCTCTTTTAACTGTATAAATGAGCCGAAAAAAAGTCAGCCGTATGCAGTGGAGAAAGAAAAATAGAATTACTGTTGATTATTGTTGTTTTTATGCTTAAACTTAGATTTTTGTCTTTTGTCTTGGTTGGACAAAAATTTTAAGTTTATATAACATGTTTGTCAGAAATTTCCTGATAGGTTAAGTAAGCGGTAACGAAATGGTCATCGAGACGTGCTTTGATCCTCAATAATCACTATTGGTAATTAATTTACTCGGGATATTTTAAAAAAATAGCACAAAGTTTTTTATGAAAAATGGCAGTATGTTGCTTCAATAGAACACTGCTACAAAACATACAACACGCTCCAGTTTAGATTGAGCTTTTACCTTTCTGCTGGTCTTCACTGGTTATACGAAAGTGAAAGTTTAATAAAAAATTCTCTCATTCTAATTCTAAAAAAGAGACATCCATGAGAGACAAAAAATTACAAATTTATTTGCAAACAAATTCTAATCTTTATCATTGAAGGTTAATATTTTGTAGACACTGTCCTGTTAACGTATGTAACGCCTTATAAAGTAAATAAAAAATGAAATGAAACAAAAACTAAAATATGTATAAAAATAATGTAGTAACGCATGCACTCCATTTACCTGCACAAATGAATGACTTCTAATCCTTTCATTGGGCAGCAGATTTACAAGCACATGTCTGCCAACATTTTATAGTTGACTTCAGTGCGAGTGTAAAAAAAACAGTTTAATGGAGTGTCTGGAGACCTGATAAGAGCTTAAGTGTGTATTTTCTTTTAAAATTTTTCAAACGCTGGTTTCCAGAATTTCCTTGGTAAAAAATTACCGTAACTTTTGATTTTACGAGAAAGCTTTAATTTATTTTCTTAACAATTTTCCCCCTTTAATACAAAAAAAAAAATTGAAACACACTTATACAACTTTACTTAAGTATTTCCAAAAATATTGACTTTAGTCTATTGCCTTTTTTGCTTAAAGCAAATGGACACAGGAAAACAGGTTATTTTTTAATTCTACTTTATTTGCACAAAAACATTTTCTTTGATTTTTGAAATTATTTTCCCCTGTTTCTTTTTAAAGGGGTTTTTTTACTGCCAAACGAATGTTAAATCTATAAAGACTATTTTTGGTTGTCTATAGAGAAACGAGGGTATCCACCATTAATAAAATTAAAAACACTTGTCAATGTATGCTTTAATGCCTGATAATATTGGTTTACAATCTACAAAGCAAAACAATTTATTTAATGGTTTCTCTTATTTCAAGTGTAAATATTTCGTACGTTCGTTCCTTCATTCAAATGGGTTAGTTTGTGTTTGGCAATTTTTTTTTTGTTCGTATGAATGGGCGCTTAAGAGGTCCAAAAGTACTTAAACAAATAACCCTTAAATGTATCTGTCCAAACATATGCTTGGCAAATGTTTGACGAAGATTTAGTGGCTTTACTTTTGTTGAGAATATAAAAAAATAAAAATAAAAAAAAATATTTATTAGCTCAAAATATTTAATTTGACTCTTCAATTGCTTATGTTTATGCCCTTAATGTGCGTTAGAGTATTAAGTAGCACCAACTTTTAGATTCTACCTTTCTGCCGAACCTGCCATTGTTAAGTATGCTTCTTTTATTAGTTTAAGTACGATAGGGATTAAGGAATAGGAGCCAATTCAAAGGCAGTCTGCTCCAATATCCTTTAGAAAAATATTTATGCTGGTATCAAAGTGTATTTAAAATCTTGATATTATTTCATAAATATAAAGAGATTAAAGTAATCTTAATTTTTCATAGAAAAATTTTTTGGGTGCCGTACACAAAGTGTAAAAATATTTGCCCGTCTAACACAGCGAGCCCTCTTTTCTGTAACAGCAGATAAAAGGTAGACTCTTGAAATTTTAAATAAAAGTGTATTACTGCAGCCGCTATAAGCACTATAGTATAAATTAAAGGGTTACCCGCAAGTGATTTGATATTCATAATAATATTATTTTTTGTGATACCCCTCAAATTTTCACAATCTCAAAAAAACTTGATTTCACAAAAAAAATATATATCAATCGAACAGATATAGTATCGAAAGAAGTGCTATTGGAAATCAGCATGATCGGTCCACGCCTCCCTCTAATTTTTGGATCAATAAAGTAACTTCAATCAAAAAAAAAAATAAATATATGGGGCGATAGAGAATCAAAAAATAAGAAAAAAAACATCAAGTGAAAAAATTGGCGCTCATCCATATTTTCCAAATTACGGGGTTCTAAAATTTTTAAATTTTTTAAATATCAATATGGATATCATTTTAAAGCTTTTGAAAAGATCTTTAAGGAAATACTAAAATTTTTTCAAAATGCTTAACCCATTTAGAACCGATTGAATTTTGATGTTATTTAGGACAATAAAGTAACTCCAATCAATAAAAAAAAAAAAAAAAAAATATATATATATATATATATATATATAGAGAAATAGAGAAAAATAAGAAAAAAAACATGAAGTGAAAAAATGGATGCACCCATATTTTCCGAGTTATGGGGTCTGAAATTTTTTAAATATCAATTTGGGTATCAGTTTAAAGCTTTTGAAGAAATCTTTAAGGAAATACTGAAACTTTTTAAAAATGCTTAAACCATTAAGATCCGATTGCATTTTTATTTTATTTTTTATTTTTTTATTTCCTACCATCTCAATATTTGCTTTTTTGATTGGAATTACTTCACTAAAATAGATTTACATAGATAGTGATGGGTATATAAGATTCGTCATAGCCGATTATAGCACTCTTACTTGTTTTGTTTATTTTTACATTTGAAGTTGTTAGTCGCCCTAATAGCGCAATTAAAATACAATCCTCGCTTAAGGGCGGTTTACATGATCACAGAAGTCTTACGACATGTCAAATTTTTGTGCAGAATAGTACCAGTGGGATCGTCTAAACTAAATAAGTAATGAATCTGCACAAATTGAGAGAAAATACGGATGAAAATTTGACAGTCGTATGGCTCTCTTTGTTTTTTGGAAATTTTCAAAAGACAAGTACGAATCATTAGATCAGGGATGTATTTTCTGCAAACAGCTATTTTAGTTTCGGTGTGTTTTACCCATACCAATTATGTAAACTCAAAAATAATCTGTCGTAAGATTTTTACTCTCAGTTTTAAAATACGGATGGAATTTGATAATATTTTCTCTTGGATTTTACGTACGTAAAGTCGTACCGTCTAAACCCCCCTTTATGTACATGCAAAATATTAATATGTATGCAAGTGTTATTCATAAGTTGTAAACAAAAAAGTCATTTTAAAAATTTTCATTGATGAAAACTTATAAGCAAACTCGTTTTTGCAGTATTTTTTTCAACTTTTTGCTACCTGTAAGGGGCACAAACGCCTTTATCTTTAAAAAAAACTCCAGCGCGCTGAAAAATTTACACTCTTAAGAAACCCACATATATTTATTACAAACTCATAAAAACTAATTATTTCCACAAAAAACCTTTTACATTGAAACTGTCACAATTATTTTTTTTATGTATGTACATACGAATACCTAAGAATCATTTTTAAATACCCGTTGTGCCAAAAAAAAATGAACTTATTTTTGGAGTACAGTTCCACTAAGAAAAAATATGAATTATAAGACGGTAATAAGGGCAATAATTCAAATTTCAATTAATTTTTTACAATAAACGCCGTCTAAACACACCTTAACAGATAATTGAATCGTTCAATAACTATACCAAACTAGCTAACGAGCTTAATTAAGTTTTATCGTTCCGTTAAGCAGTCATATACTACCCAAATTAGATTCAAATCTTCGGCACATAAACTAACAACAAATTATAAAAAGTTTTTACAAAATGCAATAATTTCTAGGAAACCAAACATAACATGTCTGGGCAACAACTGTTAAAACTACCAGAAGTAACAATGTTAGAATATTTACTAAACATAAACACCCAGTAAAACATGAATTTTTTATCTAACAACCGCAACTATTATATTTTGTTATACGACAACAACCGTTATCGTTAGCAAGAAAAAGACAAAAAAAATCGTTTTAATTAGTAACAACAGTAAGAACACAAAAATTATAAAAATAAACAGTAACAACCAGCATCAATCATGCTAGAAAAAAATCTAAAACTACCGTGCAAAAATTACCGAGATACAGACACACAAACACAAATACACAGAATCAGACAAAACATCAAAACACCCACAACTTCAATTTATTTTTTTTTTTTTTTAATTTTTTTGTTCTTGGTTAAACATTGTTGTTATTTGTTGTTTCGTTGCTGTTGCTACTACATTTGTTGTTGCTTTTCGTTTGGTTACTAAAACAACAAGAAAAGTTATATGTACACATACACACAAACAAATTTAAAACTAACATGATGTTGGTTTAACTAGTTTTGTTTCTCTTTCCTTTTAATTTCTTCTTTTTTTTGTTATAACCACGGTTTTTACAATACTTTGTTGCAAGTTATAGTTGTTATTTATTTTTTCTTTTTTTTCTATTTCCCTTGTTTGGAATTTTGCATAAAAACACAAATAATGCCGCAGTACTTAAAGTTTTTGTTAATATAGCCAGCGCTTGCAACACACTAACATTGGCAGCTGCTATTTTTTTCCATGTTTTGCTGATGCAGAACCAATCTCTAGCCCATGATTGGTCATACAGTATGCTGACGATGCAAGAAGAAGGATTTCATATTTAATACAGACAGAAAGCGAGTTATTTAGAGATAATGAGGCAAATGGAAAATATAATTGAAACGAAATTATAATTTAAAGCAAAAAAGCAAATTATTGTAATTAAGCGATATTTCAGTTATTATTTCAAGAGTTAAAGAATATTTAATCGATTTTGAAAGCATTTTTTTAAAGACAATTATAATTTAAATACGCGCTAGAGCATAAAAGTTTATTTAAAAAAATATTATATTCACTTAAAGTAGTTTTACAATGGTTTTGCTCTAAACACATACAGACGCATATACATAAGTTAAATAAAAATTTAAAGGTAATTCGTGGTGTTAACAAAGTTGTTTGCCAAATAAATTTTGGTACGAGGGCTGCTATATATATTTCTGGCCTGGCAAACTTAAGTGCTGCCAAGTGCAATCTGACATTTCCATTGGAAAGTTTGTCATTTTTAAGCATAATCGTACTCAAAACGTTTTGACGTACGACCATTATTTGTGTTGTTAACAGTGACTTGAAAAAATTAATATAGAAAAAAAAGCAATTAACTCGTGAACATTTTCTTGTCATCATTTTTCACAACTTTCGACGTGGATTATCACGACAAGACTGCATTGATGATCTTAAATCTTTGTATGATGAAGCACCATCCTATAGCACTGTGAAAAATTGGTATAATGAATTTAATCGTGGCCGAAGCTCGCTCAAAGACGAATTCCGTGAAGGTCGTCCAAAAACGGCTGTTGTGCCAGAGAACATTGATGCCGTGCGTGAACTCATAATGCAAGATCGACATGCGACATACCGAGAGATAGAGACATCCTTGGACATTTCTTCCACCAGCATACATTCGATACTGCATGAACACCTGGCCGTAAAAAAGGTTTGTTCTCGTTGGATCCCGCAAAATTTGAAAGTCGCTCAAAAAAAGGCTCGTGTCGATTGGTGCAAAGAAATGTTGCAAAAATACGATTGCGGTGCTTCAAAAGACGTTTATAAGATCGTCACAGCTGACGAATCATGGATCTATGCGTATGAGCCCGAAACGAAACAACAATCGACCGTGTGGGTCTTCAAAGACGAGCAAAATCCAACGAAAGTTGTTCGTGGAAGAAGCACATGTGGCGACTGTTCCGCTTGCGCAACGTAGGACGGTCTCTTCTGAGTGGTACACTACAATTTGTTTGCCTGAAGTCATCGGAGAAATTCGAAAAACCAACAAGAAAAGACAAATCATTTTTCACCATGACAATGCGAGCTCTCACACATCGACTCAAATCAGAGTGTTTTTGACCGGCCAAAACGTCGAATTAATGGTTCATCCGCCGTACAGCCCTGACTTGGCACCTAATGACTTCTTCTTGTTTCCGCACATCAAGAAAAAAATGCGTTGTCAACGATTTTCGTCGCCAGAAGAAGCTGTTGAAGTGTTCAAAAACCATGTTTTAGAGGTGTCTCAATCGGAGTGGAAAAAGTGCTTCGACAACTGGTTTGAGCGCATGCAAAAGTGTATAAATCATGCTGGAGAACACTTTGAAAAACAATAAAACCATTTTTGATTATAAATATTCGCATTTTCACTATTAGGCCAGAAATATATAGATCAGCCCTCGTATTTTTATATAAATGACTTTTAATTTTTACATTTTATAATGCGCATATTAGAGTTTTTGATATCTCTTTAAAAGCTGAAGAAATATTTAATATTTAATTTTTTTTAATTGACTCACTCATACACACTTACCTGAAACAACACGGCTTACATCTAACATTATTTTTGTTTGTTAAAAACTTAAATTGCGTCTTCGAGAAACAAAGCTAAATAACTTATAACTGTTCACCACTAAAAAGAGTGGTCTGCTTGTTTGGTAAAACGGAATAAAAGGAAAATTAGCTAACTGATGATTAGCAATCATAATGGCTACTTTGATCGTGAGTTCAAACTCCAACGGAGCCATAAGTTTGCTGAAAAATATTTCTAATTTTTTAGTTTAAAATTATTAGTCTAAATATTTAAGTATTTTCAACAAATAAGTAATTTTAATTCGGCTTAAGTTCAGGTATATTTTAATTTCTAAAACTATTAAAACAGATAAAAAGTATTTACAAATTTTTGTGTTAATTTTTAAAGAGATCAAAAAGTGTGAACAATGAAATAGAAAATTTTTTTAGATAACATGAAAGGAAACATGAATTTCAAGAAGAAGCTTTGCTATACACGAGGAAACATTAAGTGAAACATGCTAGTATCTTTTCCATTTTGTCTTGTGGCAGATAACTATTTTATTAGGTTATAAAAAAATTTGTATATCTATTAAGTTGTAGAACGCAACAAAGCTTAAAAAATATGCAGTTATAACAACTATAATCGGCTCTATTAGGAAACGAATACGAGAACGCTGAGAAATATATTTCATATATTTCATATGATGCCTGCAATAATTTATGGTACTAAAATAAAATTATTAAATACACTTTAATTTGACACCCGCTATTAAATTTATGCTTTTTCACTGGGTGATCCCTCAAATTAAGAAAATGATTAAACAAAATACAAGTGGGCAGATTGTACATCTCTGATCAACTGATGATATTTTTTGTTGAAAAAAAAAATTAAATAAATGAATTGAAACTATTTTGGCTTTAGTTCATTTTTATTTTAATTTCTAAAAATCTTTTTTTTTTAGAAATAAAATTTATTTTACACACACAATTCAGGTAGATAGATGCGAAGAATGCTGATGAAGGACGTAGCGGTCCAGAATGTGCAGCATTTCATTCTGCTAGCGTCTAATTCTTCTTGTTTTCTTTACAAAACGTCCGCATACATTTGTAAAATAAATTTTCTTTTGAAAAAAAAAGATTTTTAGAAACTAAAAGTAAATGAACTTAAGGTAAAATGATTTCAATTTATTTATAATATTTACAGTTAAAAAAAATCTAAGTTAATAAAAATTAAAAAAATTAAATTTATTGATTTTAGTAAATAAGAAAACAAAATCGGAAGTAAACATGTGGAAATTAATAATAAAAAAATAAATGAATAGAAATTATTTTGGCTTGAGTTCATTTATATTTAATTTATAAAAATTTTTTTTTAGAAAATTTATTTTACAAATGTATGCGGACGTTTTCCATTTTTACGTTTTTAGAAATTAAAAATAAATGAACTCAAGCCAAAATAATTTCTATTCATTTATAATATTCAAAGTTCAAATAATAATTCAATAAAAATTAAATCAAAAAAAAAATAAATAAAAGAAATAACTTCGACAGAAAACTCGAAACGTCTGTATGAATATAATTGACTAATGTCTATGATAATAATTATAGATCTTTTTACAACCTTCACTACCGAAAGTGTCATTCTGTTTGGTATTTCTACAATATCCATTTCCGTCCCCATAAAGTATATGTATTCTAAGTCTGTCCGTCCGTCTTCGGATGAAAACGACTTTGCCAAGGCATTAGATGAGCTAAGGAAAATTTAAATAAGCCAGTCGATCAGACATAATTTTAAAAATTTTGCTATTGAAAGTCAGCAAAATCAGTCCATGTACTTCGAGGCAACATGGCTGCTTCTATATTTTCTATATCATTTGGAGCAATAAAGTAGTTCTAACCAAAAAAAAAAAAAACAATATAGGGATCTATAGTGAATTAAAAAGAAAAAACAACAAGGATTAAATTGGCGCTCGCCCATATTTTCCGAGTTATGGGCCTCTGAACATTTCATAGAATAGTGCGATTATGCACCACATTTTTTTAGATAACATAATGGGTATCATTTGAAAGTTTTTGAAGAGTTAATTCAGGAAATACTAAAATTTTTAAAAAATATTTAACCCATTAAGAGCCGATAATATTTTTATGTAAAATTATATCTTGTGTTTTTTCTTATTTTTTAACCCACAGTCATTCCAAACTTTATTTTTTTTTTTTTATTAGAGTGACTTCCCAAACTAGATTTACCCATACGGTGAAGAGTATATATTATTCGGCACAGCCGTTTATAGCACACTTACCCGTTTTTTTAAGTTTTAATTTGAATTGAATAAAATAAGTATTCGATAGGAAAGGATAATATTCACTAGAAACTTAATTTACATGTTTGAGATTTGATTAGATGATCTTTAAATATTTTATATAATGCTAAGGAGTAACAATGGTCTTTTACTAGACAAAACACTAATACATATGCCGTATTCACAAGCTCTGCTAAGGTGTAGGTAGTATTGCATTTTACCTTTTGTTTACTTCTTTGTGAACAACCATTGTATCAGTGTGCCATTGTACATTGTACTTCAAACGTCAAAAAGTAAATAAGAAGAAGAAAAGTGCTATTCATCATTTGTATGATGAAAACAGATTTTTTCATATGATACGACTACGGCCAGAGGAATTTGCCTATATATTCAACCTTATAAAAAATGACGATGTTTTTCACACAATTGGCGAAAGGCTTCAACTATGCATTGACTTGCAGCTTTAAATTGTACTTTACTGCTTGAGATCTTCAGGAAATGGTGCTTGTATTCGTAAGGTAGCATTTCTTTTTGGTATTTGTAGGTGATGGCGGTACCATACAAAATATTAGAAATCGAGTCATTAAAGCAATATTAAATCTTAAAGAACAGTTTTTATATTGGCAACTTTCAACTTTCAACTTCAGCTTTCTAATAAATCAGTCAAATCAATAAATTAAATAAATAAAACTAATAAAAATATCTTTTAATTCAATTTAATTTAATATAATTCACACATGAACAGAAAAATAATAAGTCATTTAAACTTAAAACATTTAAACAAATACAACGTTAAAAAAACATATGAAAAAAGTACTAAGTGTTGTATCGCATGTTTGCATGAAAATTACCAACAACACAGCTAGCACCGTTGTATTTTGTTAGCACTTAGCACGTACTAGGGGGCTTGTGAATAGGGCAATAGAAATTTATTGCAAGCATTTATCTTAAGTTTTACCAAAATATATATATATAAAAAAAGCTATAAAGCTATAAATTGATTTATATCAGCATTGCCAACCCTGAATAATAAAATAAAATTTAAAAGTTGGGAAAAAATACTTAAAAAAAGACAAGATTTTACCTTTCAAAAATACGAGCAGCCTGCTGCGATTGTTATAATTCTGTGGCCACAGCGTATATTTCCTGAAATAAAGTGTTACCTTATTTTAATAAAATTAAGCACTATGGTCAGAAGGACTCTCTTCTATTTATTTTAAAATTTATTTGAAAGTTAATTTATATTGAAAACTAACAAAACAAAACACATACACAAAACAACACTACACACTAATTTAGTTAAAACTTTCTCCCATAAAAATCTCAGTGTATGCAAAAGAGTGTGTTTCTCACAAAATCGTAATTGGTTTTATGTTGTAAAAGTTTTCAACCGATTGCAAGCAACTAGAAAAAGGTACATATTTTATTCAGTTGAAGCTGATACTCTTCCATATTCAACACTCGTGCATGGGCATTTATACTGTTTTGGTAGTAAAATATTTAAATTTTTAACTTTGTTTTTGCTATTGTTGCATATACATATAAAATTTTGCATGGTGGGTGTATTTTATTTGTGTTGGCTTTTTGTTGTTTTTATTATTCGTTAAGTTTATTGCATTAAAAACGTTTCACTTGGTCGGTTTGTATGAACGTAATTGTGTAGTGGTTTTAGACATGTTTTTTTTAGAAATATGAAAGACTTTTATGGTTGGGTGCTTGTTACGATATTTGCTTAGTTATCATAACAGCGGGTAATAGATTTTGAGTGAAATATGCATTACAAGCATTAAAAATACTTTACTTTAGAAGTAATTTAAACAGCAACATGCTGCGCAATACGCTGCAAAATTTTGTCGAAGTATAACAGTTTGTTAGCTAAAAATTCTATTTAAATTATTTAAATTATATTAAGGGTATGGATACCTGAAACAGAAGGAGATTTTAAGATTGTTACTTTTTTTCAAAAATTATTTATAAGTTAATTTGAATAATGCAATCGCAAATAAAAGTTAATTTATTTTAAAAATTTATGGATTAAAATTATGTTCGCTAAATTAAAAGAAAAAATTCAAGGCAGGCATATAGGTACCTCAAGTATTAAAATTCATTTTTGTGGTTTTCGGTATAACAAAATGTTTGCTAACAAACGAATTTTCCCTACTGCAATTTCTTATCACTCAATAGCTTGTAAACTTTATTTAAAGAAATGTAAATTTTAACATTTTTTAAACACCGTACGCTGGCGTATTTGTACGTCCTAATTGTGTTCCTTGTATGAACTGATAAAACAAAACAAAAAGAATATTATCTCATGTCACCGGTTATTTTTTCGTAATTGGATGTGGAAGTAAAACAATAACAATACTTTAATAACTTAATAATAACTTAATAACACAGTTACCACAATTTGATCCACAATCACTAGGACAATCAGATAAAGAATCCGCGTATAATTTATTGAAAGGTTCTTCATCGTTTTTTAAAATTTTTTAAATTATTAAATATTTTTTACAACAAAAGATTTGGCGGGTCTTATAAGCGAGGTATGTGTTATACTGACTAAGAATTGTACTGTATGGTCGCCAACAGAGAAAACAACAGCGATGCGAAAAAAAACCACTAGTTTACTCATGGCCGGTCAGCAACGTTCGGCCATAAAAACACGAGTTAACTCGTGACCGGTCAAAAATGTGTTGAAAATTAAAACTTTTTTTTTAATTTAATAATAAATAATTGAATCAATTATATATTTAATTAAAAGAGATTTTTTCAATTAAATAGATAATTGAATCAATTAAAAATTTAATAAAATATCAATCCGAAAACAAATAAAACTTTTAATAGGTGCAAACAATTTATTCGGTGTATGATTTAAATACGTCACGAAAATCTTCCTCATAATATTTAGAATAACTCGGTTGAGGTCATCGTATGGCGAAAATATTAAGGTCATCATCACCAACTTCACAAGAAAATACATAACTTTCAAAACACATGATGAAGATGTTTGTCAGAAGTTTCCTGAAGAGTTAAGTAAGCGATAACGAAATGGCCATCGAGAATCAATATCGGTGATTTAAAAAATAAATCGGGAAAATAGCACGAAAAAAAAGAACTTTTAAAAATTAATATAAATTAAATAAATCTTTTACTTTTTCAGCCATTTAATTTATTACAGAAAAGTAATCTTTACTTATTATGTTGCAAAAAAATGTTTGTCTGTTTTTTAATTCTCATATAAATAAACATATTCCGCTTAATATATTTTCCTATCAATATTTGAACAAATAAAAAAATTGAGTTTTCTTTCTTTGGTCAGGGCACTTAAGTAAATATTTTCTGATATTTGTTCGAAATACACTTCAATCGTTTACTTCATAAAATTGTAAAATTATCTTTACATGTTTTAAGTTTTTAATGCTCTTTTTATATTATATAGTGATAAACAAATTAATAAACTCTTACCAAATATTTAAAAAATATTTTCAGTTTTTGGAATTAATTTTTAGACGAGCTATATTTAGTGTTAAACAGGATTAAAATAATTGATTGGGTTAATATTTAAAAACATATTAAAGTGTTTTCAATTCAAATAATTTCATAACAGATTTTAAGAAAATATCTATAAGTTTCTTGCTAAGATTATAGAAATGTTGTATTGCTGGCTGCTGGAGATCGATAGATCCAACTTTTTTTTTTACAGTCAGCATAAATTAAGCATAAAGTCTTTTATAATAAAAACTTTTATTTATTTATTTTTTTTTAATTTATAAGAATTACTAATTTAACCGCTTGATGTTATAATAAATGAATTAATTAATACGGCTTATGTTCATTTTTATTTTAATTTCTAGATTTTTTTTAAGAAAGAAAATTTATTAGAAAATATTTTTAAGAATTTAATTTAAAATATTAGCTGAAATTAAGATTACCACATCCAAAAGTTGTATAAATTTGTATTCTGGAGTACGTTAATAATTTTAATGGCAAAACCACTTAAAATTTTTATTTAAAGCACTTTTTTTGATTGGCGACGTCTGATTATGAGTAATAAATTTGTCATACGAGAAAAGCAATCATACTCCATAGTGCATATTAGTAAAACTATACATCAATATAACAAAATTTGTTGCATACTTTTGGGTGGGAAATAAACCTGTATAATTAATAAGCAAGATAAGTTTTTTGTTTTACTTACTGACATCATAAACACGATACCGATGATTAATTTATGGCTCTTAGTTATTTTGCATTTAAATTAAAGTTGTATTTAAGTACAGTTTCAGTTTTTAAGTCATCTATGTCCATTCTTATTTAACTATGAAAAAAAATATGGCAGCATTACGAAATATCAAAAAAAAAATATTTCAATAGTTTCCCATAGATTTTGTTAAAATATATACATATATTAAAAAATACAATATATCAAAAATTGCATATATTAAATACTAATATTAAAAAAATTTTGTGATACTTATGACTGTACTATCTAAACTTATTTTATTTATTTAAGTTTTTAATTACCGCAAATTATTTAAAGTAACAAATACAGTACTGTTCGAAACCTAAGCAACTTTTTGCCACTAAGTAATAATAGACTCATATCTTTTCTTTAAATAAATTTATAGAAAATATTTTTTTTATTTACTACTATACAATGTGTCTATAACCTAAAAATAACACCAAAAATTAAATTCAATTTCTTTGGAAGTTACAATAAAATAAAAACAAAATTAACTTAAAAATTCGCTGTTCAAAACCTAAGCAACTTTTAATATTTGGTGTGATATCCTTTGTTTCTTATGACCTGAGCGCATCTTTTGGGCATAGATTCAATAAGATTCGATTGAATAGATGTTGTTATAGCTTCCCACTCGGATTTTAGACAGTTCATCAACTCTTGTTTATTTTTAAAGCGTCGAGTTCCAACTCTCCGTTTTAAAAATCCAAAGAGGTTCTCTATAGGATTTAAGTCTGGTGATTGAGGTGGCCAATTTAAAACTTGAATCCCATTAGCTGATAACCAATCCTTGACTAACTTCGATGAGTGTTTTGGGTCATTGTCATGTTGAAACACCCATCGAAGTGGCATTTCCCACTCAGCATAGTTAAGCATGTGAGTTGCTAAAATGTCTCTTTAAACAAAACGTTCCATTTTTTGTTTAAATTTCTACAAAGGAACCAACACCACTGGCCGAAAAACAAGTCCAAATCATCACTTTTACACCCCCATGCTTTATTGCGGCTTTTGAGTACCAAGGATGTAGCCGCTTTCCATTTGGTCTTCTCACGTGGCAAACTCCATCTGAATTTAGTAAGTTAAATTTAGATTTATCACTAAACAAAACAGTTCTCCATTTGGATATAGTCCAATCCATATGTACTCTAGCAAAATCCAACCTAAAACAACCAAAAAGCTGAGAAAATCAGAGACTACGTTGCAATCAATCAAACAAACCTCTTATTAAATGCTCCTTAGTCAGCATAGGCTTTTTAGATGGCATGAAGCTCCTTAAGTTTTGTCCAATAAACGTTTTCTTACTGTGGAAAAGTTGCTTAGGTTTCGAACAATACTGTATATGCAAAACATAATATTTTGTTCTATTAATGGCTAGAAATGTTTGTTTGTTTGTTAAGTCTTGCGAAAATACAAAAAAAATGCCATAATCACTTAAATAAATGTTGTACTTAAATAAATTTTAAATGCAGAGGGTTGGCCTCTTAAGTTTTATTTAAGTCTGTCTTGAAAAATTAAATTTTCTTTTGTAATAAAACTTAAAGATAAATGACATTTAAATATAAAGTAAAAAATTGGCGGTAAATATTTTAACACTAATTATTTAAATCGGTTAAGTATTTAGTAAATTATAAGGAGTTTAAATTTGACACTAATAAATTGAGAAAAACTACACAATTCATATACATATCTACGCAGCAAACATTTAAATTGTTTAAGATGTTTTATTCATATTGAAAACTTATTATTCTATTAATTGCTATAGTTTAAAACAATCTAAATTACTGGTCTGTTTGTTTTTATTAATGAGTAAGTAGAAGGTCTAAAAAAATTGCTTAATGTAACATGTCCATATTTTAAGCTAAAATAAGATATTCAAATATTAAATGACATAGAAAAAGCAAAAATGTTATTCCTGAAAAATTTAAATGAGTTGTTTAAAAGTTTTTATCAACAAACTGCACCATTTTAATTGAAATATAGAAAACCCAATATTCAATTAATAATTTGAAATTTTAAAGAATTTCATTCTAAAAAGGCAGTTTTTTAGTTAATATTTTCTAATTTTTCAATATGATAGTGAAATTTTTCGACTTCAATTGAAATTTTGTAATTTATATTCTCAATTTTTTTTTAAATTGATATTCTCAAAAAATATAAAACAAAATTAAAGATTACTAAGGCGAAGTCATGTGGCGAATTTATTAATTTTTGTCATCGATGGAAATTTCTGCTGAAAAATTTGAGTCAATTCTTATTTTGAACACAATTTTAGTTATTTTTATAAGGTCATCGAAATTTTTAATTTAACTGTACTTGCCGGTAAAAGATTTTTTTCAATCATCATATATAGTGTTACTTGGCTTCATCTTTTGTACTACTGTGTAAATTTTTATTTTTACAGCTGTATTTTTTATTCAGATTTTTTGATTTGTATTTGTATTTTTGTTTTTTTTTTTTTTTTTGTTTATTGTGTGTTTTTATTGTTTTTATGCCTGATTGCACTTTATGAACAACATTTTGTTGTCTTTTATTTATTTATTTCTTTGAAAGCTATTTTTCTTTCATTGAACTTTTTCGTAAAATAACAATGATCCAACTGAAAATTGTTATAATAAAATAAATCAATTATAATAAAAGCAAAATTTTCCAAACAATCAATTCTTTTATTATGAACAACATTTTTTTATTTCCTTACAACTTTTATCATTGAACAATTATTTTAAAGTCCAACATTGTAACGTTATTGTTTAAATATTCTAAAATAAATAAAAAAGTCTTGTTGTTTGCAAACAATCGAAAAATAATAAGCTGTAACTTCAGGCTAATGATTTGCATTACTGGCGTTATTTTTATTTAAAACTTGTATCTTTGATAGATTTTTTTTTTTTTTTTTGGAAATACTTAATTTAATTTGGGTTGTCCACATCTTTTACTTAAAAATCGATTTCATTCACTATTTTGATTAAATTTTAAACTTATTTATGTTAATAACTATAAGTCCCATAAGATACCAAACAAAAATCTGTGGTCACATATAAAATTTAAAAAAAAATTGGGTTTTTGCTCGATGCAAGCAAAAGCCAGGGTACGAAAGTAAACAAAATGAACCTTTTGCTTTTGCATTATTTGGTACTTCATAGCGAGTTAGTTTTTATTATTTTTGTTCGTGAGCACAACAAATACATTTAATAAAACTAAAGCAGCCAGAAAATGAAAATTGAGAAAAATTCGTTTTGAGAAAAAACGTTTCGCAAACGTTTGCTTATTGATTTGATTATTGTAGCAGATAATTTATTAAACTTATATTGTATTAATACATCAAAGGTAAGTTATAACCTGTTTATTTCATTTGCATTTCATTTCATTTTCATTTGACATTCAAAACTGTAATTTTTTGCTCATATAAAAAAGGAAA
This sequence comes from Gymnosoma rotundatum, assembly GCA_916610165.2. Classification (NCBI taxonomy): domain Eukaryota; kingdom Metazoa; phylum Arthropoda; class Insecta; order Diptera; family Tachinidae; genus Gymnosoma; species Gymnosoma rotundatum. The sequence goes on along the minus strand of OU744337.1, from coordinate 117,141,354 downwards.
CGTTTGTGAAACGTTATGTTCATTTTCTTAAACTGCTCCAATATAATAAAATAAATAAAATTAGATTTTTAAAAGAATTAGATTTTTAGAAAAATTATTAATTTATCAGAATAATACATTTGTGATCTATTTTATATTCTTATAATAACGTTAAACTTTAACCTAATTCCTCTATTGATGTCAAACTAAATTAATGACAGCGTAGCAGTACATATTTCAAGTTTTTTCTCCTTTTATATAAAAACCTTTCGTGAATACATAATTATTTCGTTTTTAATTACAACAATTTAAAAATATTAAATTTCATTTAAATACAAAAAAAATATATCTTTAATATTCAAAGAGAAATTTAATATGCAACAGCTTTTCTATCCTCACAATCAGACACACTAGCACCATACCATCCACGTCTTATTGGCAACCGTCATTAACTCATTAATTAAAAGGCTTAAACATATGTTAACCCTGCCACAGATATTCATTTGTACAAAGACTCAAATTCATGTACAAACTTAAATATTCAAATGGCTTAGGAACCACAAAATACATTAACAAACCTAAAATTAGATACAGCCATCATATAAGGAAAAATGTGTGTGTGTGTGTGCGTGTGTGTGTGTGTGTTAGTGAATGATATAAAAATTCTTTATTCAAGAATTCAAAAAGAAAGTACCAAATAAACATGTCAACGCATTTATAAAACATATTTCTAAATTGCTTCACGCTATGCTCATTTCAGTGCTAAATAGGTACTAAAACACACACACACGCACACAAGCAAATATTGCAAATTCTTCGCAAGGCGTCAATCAACGTGGTTAAAATAAAAATTGAAAAGAACGAAAATTGGAACATTTGTGAAAATCTTAATTGTAAGGACTGAGGTGAAACAAATTGAAGTATTGTTGGTTTTAATTTTACCCTTAATGCGCTGGAACCTTAGTTTTAAAGAAATTATCTTAAAATTAATAATTCAATCGTCATTACAATAAATTTTAAAAATTTCGAAAATCTAATTCGTTCAGTAGCGAAATTACTTAAAAGTACAACAACCATAAGTTTACAAATATGGCCATTTCGCTACTGCTCATATAGCGCATCAGTGGATTCTACCCAAATTTTGTATTCATAACCTAAAAGCCTTGTATCATTTAATTAAATTGGCTTTTCATTTAAGACTCTTTGGTTTTTTACACAAATTTTGGGTAAAATCCATTGATAGCTGTATCAGCTGTAGCGAAATGGCCATATGGATATGCTTTCCCCGCAGTTAATGATATGTATATTTTTATATTTTTTTTTTAGTTTGATACGCTCATGAAATATTAATATTTGAAGAAATCAAGCATAATTAAAGTAAATAAAAAGTTATATCCGTATGCTCTCAAATTTTGCATACAAGAGAAAGAAAAAATCGCCATTAAAATCTATAAAATTATTGATATTGGGCCATTGGAAAATAAAATGCATGCTGTGGCTTTACAAAACTTAATATCTAGATATATAACAGCAAACTTACTTCTAATTCAATTTATTGTTTAACCAAGTTCAACCATAATCCAACGGAATGACACTTGAAGTAATTAAGCTTTTGAACATTGAATGAAAATAGGAATCAGCACATCGCTTATCAGTAAGCTTTCCTTAAAAAGGTTAGTTTTTCGACCGACAATGTTGGCAATAATATTTATATTTCACGAATAAAACAGTACTTCCTTTTGCGACTATATTTTGATTTTTAAGGCATTATTTGCTTAACCGAAGATCAGGAGTCATGAGTTCAAATCCCAACACATACATAAGTATAAAAACCTATTGTTGAGTTGTTTAAAAGGGGAAAAAGGAAGAGCAGGCACAAGGACGCCTAAACAGGATCGTGACTGAGCCAGCTGAAAGGAAGGGAGCATTTGGAAAGAGTAGATATCTTGCGTTTGAGTCTCGCCGGAGCCATAATGAATTTGTGACAGTGATCGTTGTATTGGTAGAAGGTGCTAATTTTCCAAACAAGGCATCGTGTAGTTCGAGCCTCGCCGAAATCATTGTTAGTGGTGTGAATGATTTAGTAAGTTTGTTTAAACACATTCTTTTTAAACAAGAGATGGTGAGAATGAATTTAATCAAAATCACTCTGATAACTGCGCTAATAAAAAGCGCCTATGGAATGAAGAGTGCACCGAATACATCGAGTTGTGTTGAAGTAATACAGTAGTGTGGCAGTGGCTGCGCTAAAAACGATCATATTTAGTAAAGAAGAGATCGTGAGAACAAATCTGCTAGATCCACAGAAAGAGAAGCACAAGAAATAAAAAATCAACGTATCACTAAAGTAAAAATAAAAAAGTCTATGCAGGTAAAAGGATCTCTTCGTTTTCCAGAGAGAAAAATTTAACAATATTTTAAATTAAACTTTACGGATTATTTAAGAAAAAATTATTTATACAAAAAGTTTTTATTTAAACTTATATTATCTCGGTGTCTTTAAAATAAATGTAAACACAATTTTCACTAGCGTGAGTCCTTTTAGGCCCATAAAGGCAAATATTCGTGCATATAATTTTTAAACATCCAAACAAATATTTTTTTGGTCATTAAACATGCATACCCCGCATAAATTTACACAGCTTAAAATATATGAATGTGTTCTCGATATGAGAGCGTACGAGTGTGTATAATAATGCAAGCGTGGATAAATAACACAATCATATATGTATAAACATACGATTACAAAAGTAGATATGTATTCTGTATTTAAAGGATGTGAATATAAATAAATATTTATACTTAGATCCACAATATGTACTACAGAAATGCCCCACACACATGCAGATGGCACATATATTTGAAGGATATGAATATATATTAGTCATGTTTTCATTAGTGCGCGCATTTCGACATTACAGAGTTAAAGGTTTTAAAGTCTTAAGACAATGGAGAATTTTAATCGTGTTACAATTCTAGCATCGTTAAAAATGTAAAAAAATACCATTTTTATAGCAAATGCATATAGAAAGGGTATTATTAAGTTGATGCAAATCTTATATTAAGTTTAGAATCAACATTTTCTTCTAATTTTGTTATTATACCCTTCACCACACAGCAAAGTCGAATGAGCGATGTCCGTCTGTCTGTCCGTGTTAGTGTTGAGATCAACTTTGCCAAGGCACTGGATGAGCTAGAGAAAATTTAAATACACCAATCGATCAGAGATAGTTTCGAAAATTTACTATTGAAAATCAGCAATTCTAGCATGGAGAAGAATTTAAAAAAAAAACATTTTTAAGCAGATGCATATAAAAATTTTCTTCTTAATTTGTTATTATACCCTTCATCAAAAAAGAAGGGAAAAAAGGGTATATCTAAGTTTTTCATTCCGTTTGTAATTTCTACAATATCTATTTTCGACCCCATAAAGTACATAAATTTTTACTTCTTTAGCTTAGCAAAGTCGATTGCGCGATGTCCGTCTGCTCGTCCGTGTTAGTGTTGAAAAATAGAAAAAAAATATAGCAATCAATAAAGATATAGTGTTGAAAGAACTTCTATTGGAAATCAGCATGATCGATCGATGGCCTTCGAGGCAGCAGGCAAAACACCACGCCTACCTCTAATTTTTCATGTCATTTGGAACAATGAAGTAACTCCAATCAAAAAAAAAAATATAAACACACGGGGCGAAAGAGAATTAAAATTTTCCGAGTTTCGGGGCTCTGAAATTTTCAATTTTTTAAAATATCAATATAGGCATCATTTTAAAGCTTCTGAAGGGATTTTAAGGAAATATAAAATTTTTTAAAAATGCTTAGCCCATTATGTTAAATTTTTTATTTTTTTTTTTTTTATATTTTTACAAAATATATTTTTATTTCTTCATTTCTCTGTCACCCCAATATATGTTGTTTTGATTGGAGTTACTTTACTAAACTATATTTACATAGATGGTAAAAGGTATATACGATTCGAGAATATATATCAATCTTACTTGTTTTTTTTATTGAATGACAAAGAGGACAAGAACGGCCTTTTACCGAAGCTTCCTGATTGTGAATGCCTGACTTCACTTTGTTCAAACATTACTTTAGTGGATTCTTGCAAATTAATTTCACCAGATGTTATGTGACCTGAAAAAATCTCTTATTAACACAGAAGAAAAAGTCATCTTACATTTTAAATAAGTAAGTTCTATTTTTTACACAGAAAATAAATAAAAATCAAAAATTTTTTTACAAATTATTTAGTACAAATAAAAAATCATTTGAATAAATCGTTCTTATGAACCTGAGTAAAATTATATAATATTGATTAATAACTTTGTCAAATCAATGTTTTTTTTTTTTTTTTTTTTTTTTTTTTTTTTTTTTTTATTAAGATCAGCACTCAGAGGATGACCTATATGAAAAAATTAAAATATGGTTCATATGGTAGCAGTTAACGTATTTATTATAAATTTATATTTGGTTTTCTAAAGAAACGGCGTCAAAAATCTTTTGTACCCTATCAGGTTTACAAGATGGTTTCTTTATATTTATCTCCACAATTATATTTACAATTTAATTAAATTATATAGTTCAGTTTCAAAAATTTAATTAAACTTAAATTTAAATAAATATATTATTCCGAGTAAAATTTAAAGTAACAAATATTTAGATTTCTCGTTTGTGTTATTTTAAAATTCAATTTATTACAATCTTTATATCATTATCAACACACATTTACATATAAGTAACGGCATTAATTTAATTCTCCCTCCACGGTACGTAACAAAACATATGGTAACCAAACATTTCCTTTCTATTACATATGACAACAATTTACAGTTTATTTTTCCCAACTCTATTTAACTTTCACATTAAGCTTGCAAATTAACAAAAAAAAGTTTCATATTTTGGCTAGAAACTGAATAAAATATTAGACAATATGACTGCATATTTATTTCCGTCCGTTAATACGGCAGGGTTTCCATGACATTTTAAGCTCTCAATGATATGAAATTAAAGTTAGAGGGGAAAGCGGTAACAACTTCAATTACTGTATGTGACAAGAATTTTAAATTTTCTTCATTGACTCATAATACCACAGAGTAAACTTCATACGTACAGCAATAACTAACTGTTGGCTTCAGTTTTGAAAAATTACATTATTATCACAACATGCTGATACGAGTATATCTAATATCTTACAAGTCTAAATTCCCTATTTGAACAATGATAATAGGAAAATTGAGAAGGACATGGAATAAGAAGAAAAAATAAATGAACAAGTGTTGTTACAGCCTCATTTCCGTTTAATGAGATAATCTACTCTTAAAGAAAAATAAGCAATAATAAAAACAACAACAACAAATGCTAACCACATAGTAGCAGTAACTTGGGCATGTTTGCTATAATTTATCACTGTAATTTTTAAAGTTTTATTAAGAGAAAAATCTTGCAATGACTTTTTACTTCGTTGTTTACGATTTTCTGTTCAGTTTTGTTCACACTCAAATTCAGATGCTGGCTTTTTTTATTTTGCAAATTCTGCCTGCTTTTAATTTTTAATACAAAATAGAAAGATTGTTATGTGTTTTATTTTTCTTTGCCTGGCGTGTCATTCCTGTTGATTTGTAGGCCTTTTTTAATAACGCATCCATCGTTCTTTACTAAACTCACATCTCGTGGCATGGTAATGTGCATTAAATGAAGCATGTTTTTAAGAAGATTTATTTGATTGCTTTATATGTTGCCATATTATGTACAGCTGTTCATTGCAACAAAGAAGAAATCCTACCGAACACAATGATATATGGCAATTTCTAAAAGACAGGATATTTGGGAAGCAAAAAGACTTTAATAGAAGATTATTGCATTTAAGTACAAATTATGTTTTAAAAATGTATAAATTTAATTTTGAAGCCATTTTAAATTTTGTTAAAAAACATCTTAAAACAAGTGACAAAAAACATAATCCCCTCTTCATAAAATTGTTTGAACATGTAATTAAAAACAATAATTTGAAATATTAATTATGAAATATTAAGGTTTATCCAAAGTCATCGTTTTTTTTTCAAAGTATAGATGAACGAAGTTTCTCCACGAACATTTACGTCAATCTTTACATGAAAAGTTTTTTATCTAAAATTTAATTACTCAACTGTTTTAAAAGATCAGGTAGAATTTCCGATTATTCCAGGTTTCGTTCTACTTAAAATAATTTTTAATACTATTGTTATTTATTTGTTCTTTGTTACCTTTCTAACGCTTAATAAATCACTTAGAAATTGACTGGAAACTTATTACAAGCCGTGACTGTTAGTGAGATTATTCTCAAGCCGGTGTCATAAGTGATTCTGGCTAAAACAATCGTAAGAATCCACAAAGTTAACACATTTGTTTAAGTAGCCAACAAATAAACATACAAATTTAGCTTCCGCGATCTAAATTTCTCATCTTTCAATAGTTGGAATCAATCCTCTACTAAAAAACTCTTTTGCATTTATAAAAACTTGAGTTTTTTTCAAATTGAAATTTAATTTTCAATTGTCTCCATAACATTTATAGTTTTAAATTAAATAAAACTTTTGGAATTAAAGAACTCATTGAATGAATTATATATTTAATTAAAGAAAGCGAACCTTTTTTTAAATAAATAAATAATTCAATCAATTAATAATTTGATTAAATTTTAATCTGAAAACAAATAAAATCCTTAATAGTTGTACAAAAAATTTTCAGCAAAATTTTAATGGTTGCTGCTGTTTATCAAATGTGAGAATAAGAATTTCTATAAAAAACAGAAACTTAAAAAGAGAATTTGCTTTGTATTTAAAAATTGCTCATAGATGTCATCGCTTATAAATTATTTCCAGTGAATAATAATAAGTCTTAAAAATTTGACTATTATCCCAAAATTTTGTATAAATATATTTGTTAGAAACCCCCGGGAATATAATAGAAAGAGCTTTTTATTGAGGGAGCCATGATACTTATTTTATTAAAAATCAACTAAAAATATCCCAAGAAAAAAAATTGTTTCTGTCCCGGAAAAAACTCCTTTCATGATTAGATAAGGGAGGGTAAGAAGAGATAGGATGAGACAAAATAATGTGAGATAACATAAATAAAATAAACTTGCAATTAGTTGCTTTGCAAAGCCACAAGATTTTAAATTGAAAAACTTTTATTTGCAAAAAATATTGAGAGTATCTGTAGCATTAATTCGATTATTTTTACAAAGATTGGATTTAATCCTGTCGATACTGACATTCCATAAACTTAATTGCGTACTTAAAAATGCCCAGTATCTTATCTGAGACAATTACAGGAAGTAAATCCATAATTGATGTTATAGTCTATGAGAGATTTGACAAAGAAAAGCAAGGAAAGCTTGGCGGTGGAATTTCTATAAACTTTGATATAAAATTTGTTTTTGAATAGTTTTTGGCTTTTTTACTGTTCATTTCATATTAAGTGATGTGTGCTAAATACTTAATATAAAATACTGTTACGAAAATAAGATGTGGCAACCCCTATTGTTGTTGTTTGTATGAGCGTGGTGAATAAGTTACATTAACTAATGGTGTGTGTATAGAATAATACCACAATTAGCTAAGAAAAGCTAAACAACCTCAATGGCTGCGTTGGTCATGAGTTTGCGCCCACCTTCGGACGTTCGTACACCGGAAAATATTAATTGTTATAATGCAATTAGAAATTGAGAAGCCAGCAGTACAAACTTCCAGAAAAGCAAAAGATAATTATTGTATGAAGCCATGGCTTGGATAAACAGCGTAGTGGAGTTGTGTGTGGATTCACAAGAACATAGAATCAAGAATTATAGCCAGATAAAGCCACAAAAAGTAAGAACACCGAACTTATAATGAGACACAGTAGTATTTGCAATCAAAAGAATCCGCACATTTGTCCAAAAAGAGAAAAAACTAACAATACATTTGCTTGTTAGAGTCTTAACTACTTGATCTTTGAAATCTTTTTTTTTTCCTTTGCATTTTTACTGACGAACACATTGAAAGCATTTTTTGCTAAAGCATCTCCATCATCTAATATATTTTTCTGAAACAATTTCAACACTGACTTCAGCACTTTACAGTAGTTATTCAAAATCAATAAATAAAGTGTATTTTAATTCAATGCTTTAAAATTATTTGCTCAGACGAAAGGCAAATCAATTCGTTATGAGAATTTTACATTTTACGTCAAAACTGGTATTGCATTTGTTGTTTTCGAGTGAAATAGTTATACAAAGTCACTGGATATCACGAGGTGCCAAGTCAAGGCTGTACGGTGGATGACCCATTAATTCGACGTTTTGGCCGGTCAAAAACGCTCTGGTTTGAGCCGATGTGTGAGAGCTCGCATTGTCATGGTGAACAATGATTCGTCTTCTCTTGTTGGTTTTTCGAATTTCTCCGATGACTTCAGGCCAACGAATTGTAGTGTATCACTCAGAAGTCACCGTCCTACGTTGCTCAAGCGGAACAGTCGCCACATGACCAGTTTTGCCGAAGAAACAGGCGACCATTTGCTTCGTAGTGCTTCTTCCACGAACAACTTACGTTGGATTTTGCTCGTCCTTGAAGACACACACGGTCGATTACTGTTTCGTTTCGAGCTCATACGCATAGATCCATGATTCGTCACCTGTGACGATCTTATAAACGTCTTTTGAAGCACTGTATTTTTGCAACATTTCTTTGCACCAATCGACACGAGCCTTTTTTTGAGCGACTTTCAAAATGTGCGGGATCCAACGAGAACAAACCTTTTTCACGGCCAGGTGTTCATGCAGTATCGAATGTATGCTGGTGGAAGAAATGTCCAAGGATGTCTCTATCTCTCGGTATGTCGCATGTCGATCTTGCATTATGAGTTCACGCACGGCATCAATGTTCTCTGGCACAACAGCCGTTTTTAGACGACCTTCACGGAATTCGTCTTTGAGCGAGCTTCGGCCACGATTAAATTCATTATACCAATTTTTCACAGTGCTATAGGATGGTGCTTCATCGCCATACAAATATTTAAGTTCATCAATGCACTCTTGTCGTGATAATCCACGTCGAAAGTTGTAAAAAATGATGGCACGGAAATGTTCACGAGTTAATTCCATTTTTTTTCTATATTAATTTTTTCAAGTCACTGTAAGCAACACAAATAATGGTCGTACGTCAAAACGTTTTGAGTACGATTATGCTTAAAAATGACAGACTTTCCAATAGAAATGTCACATTGCACTTGGCAGCACTCAGTGTTGCCAGGCCAGAAATATATATAGCAGCCCTCGTAATCTGACATACTGATTTAATTTAATTTGATTTAAAATTTTTTACGCTATTTTTAATTATATCAAATATCTTTTTATTGTTTTAACTAAGAATAAATTGGAATACATTTACTAATTTTCCAGACAGAGCAATTATAGAAAAACAAAATAATTTAATTTTAACGCCATCGTTACAACAAAGAAATAATTCTACTTAATTAATTCAATCCAATTTAAATAAAAACACATTCCACAAATGCTTGTGCAAAATCTTAACAAAAATTAATATTTTTTTACAACTACATACAATTGCAATTGAATACACAAGCCACCACCATTGAAGCAAAGTGAATCCGAAAAAAAAGGATAAATATTAATGAATGAACACAATAATAAAAGAAATATTTTTATATTCATATTATTCCTCCAAATTGGTATCGCTGGTAAATTCAGTTAAGAACACAAACACACATAGTTTTCTATGGGTAAGTGTTCAAGTATTAAACGAATAAAAGAACGCAATTGTTTTACGCACGAATAAATTTTAATGAAACGTTACAATAACTGAAATTTATTTAATAAGAAATAAGCAACATTGGATGAAAAACAAAATAAAAGACAACCAAAATCAAAATTAAAGGGATCCCTTTCAAAGAGCCACTTGAAATTGCCATTATGGGGTGAAAACAACGCAGTTAGCTGGAAAATAAACAAAGAGAAAAGCGATTAAAACTTAAGTTAATTTTTTTGCATTATTATTGATAAAATAATATTAAAAATTTTTTAATTTTTTTTTGATAGTTTTACATTTCTTTAAACAGTTTAATATATTTGGCAAGAAAAAGTAGTTGTTTGTCTCAGGCGGAGGACCATGATGAATTTTTTTTTTCTTCTATACTGTTCATTATTTTTAGCCAATTTGTATTAAATGAAAGTTTTTAAAATTATTGAAGTTTGCAATATTATACAAAAATAAATTTATTAAGACACAGTGGGGGACTTAGCTACAAAAATCGAAATAATTTTATATTTACATTTATTTTAAAGGTATAGGGCAAACCGTACACCCTTTATTTCAATCTTCAGAAGATTAAGCAGTCTTTGGAAAACAAACATATAAAATATTTTACAATTTTTAAAATTTTTGCAGGACTTTTGCCAATAAAAAAATAGAAGAGTTTTTGAACAAAATTAATTTTTTAAGTACTATAAAATTTCTTAAATTTCTTTATTTCCAAATAGATTCTTTAATTTTACTGAAATTTGTAACAAACATAAGAACCCTTTTATTTCGCCTTTTTCGAATTGAGCAATTTGATTCGAATTTAATTAATTTAACAAAAACGATATTTTAATTAAGCAAATAATTTTATTTTTCACAATTCACAACCTTAAACTTGAAAATATAACAAACCATCAATTGCGTTGCATATTTTAATCCGTCTACAAATCAAATCAATAGCAGAAACTTGTAATTTTATCCTCAATGAAAGTGTGTAAAAGAAAAGAAAATTATGAAATAAAGTTATTAAAAAATTAAGAATCTTACAATTTCTTTTGGTACAAAAATTTTGCTTTAATTTAAATTCTTTAAACAGAGTGGTCGGGGTAAGCGTATTAATCTTTTAATAAAAAGCTCCTTAGAAGCCTAAAGGCACACGTACAAGTGCACACAGCTTGTGTTTAATCAATAAAACCGCATGGGGTGTAAGTTTTAGTCCTTGTTTCAATTCTTTTCTTCTTCTTAACAATATTTATTCATATAATGATTATGCGTATATGTATATATTTATGTATGTTAGTTTAGGTTTCATGATTTCCTTCTATTCTTCCGTTTTGTGGTTTTTGATGCCATGTTGTTACGCGGTAATTTTGGTTACTATACACTTTATTCAACAAAAAAAGAACATTAAGCTGTTTCTATACAGTTTATTTACTTTTTGAATTATTCTTAATTTTCTATTTTTTATTTTTTTTTATTTTTATTTTAGAAGTTTTCCATGCTGAACTGAGTTTTGGTTCAATGTCCCACAGAGCAGATAATTGTATATATATTTTTCTTATTCATTTTAATTTGATCAGCAAGACATTAAATATTTTTGTTATTATAACAGAAAGAGTTTTTTTTTTGGAATTTATTTAATGTAAATAAAAGGAATTATTAAATTATATTATACCGCTTGTTTAATAAGTTTAGAAAAATTATACTTGAAATTATTTTTTAGGCTAAATTTAATCAGAACTTAATATTTTGGAGAAATGGGAAGCTAGAAGTTATTATTATCTTTAAGTTTTTTTTTTTTTTCATAAAATCACGAGTTTAACTGAGAATATTATAAATGAATTAAAGTTGATTTTCGGCTAAAGTTCATTCTTTAATTTTAACTTTTATTAAGTTTTAGAAAGAAAAATTACTTTCAAATGTATGCGGTAGTGTTCTAAAGAAAACAAGCAAAATAAGACACCAGCAGAATGTAATGCTGCTGAATCGCTACATCCTTCATCAGCATTATTCGCATCTATCTACCTTAAGTTGTGTACATTGTAATCATCATCTATTTAACCAATCAATTTAATCCACTTTAATTTAGTTAGACGAAGTACACACAAAATACATCGCATTTCTTCGTTTTCCTCTCTGTAACTCATCTTGTACATTTGTTATTATTTGTACCAACCTTCAGTATGGCCACGAAATGATTTTTTTTATTTTTTGAATATTCTACAACCTCAGGTAGATAGATGCAGAGGTGCATCATTATATTTTCTGGTGTCTAATTTTTTTTATTTCTTTTTTTTAAACGACCGCATACATTTGAAAATAATTTTTCTTTCTAAAAATTTTTTAAATTAAAATTAAAAAAAAATGAATTCATCCCGCAAATAAATTGTTATTGTTCTTTTTTTACTGAAATATTTCCATTTCAGCTAACTAAAATCATAAAAGTTTTTGTTTTTAGTAGCTCATAACTTTTATATTTTTTGTCGACAACTTAAACTTTACAGCTGCTTTAACTCCAAACGATAGAGAATATCTTGAGAATTGCTGGTATTTAGGTAAGAATCTTAATGGTAAAAATAGTCATTGTAATCTATAAGTTGTTAAATTTGAAAAAAGATCTAAAGTTAGAATCGCAGAGAAACTCGATAACAATTTGTCAGAGCAAGCAAAGAAAAAACGTGGTTGTGATATGGTCACAATAACCATAGTATGTTCTTTGTAACATTGTAATATTGCGGACAAAAAATTAAAGTTGTTTTCAGCAATACTTTAGTCACGATAAACACGTTATTGTTGATATGTAACCACTATATGGTTACTGGGCACAAAAAATACAACATGGTTGGTTTACCGTAAAAAAATTTGAACCACAACCAAAGTTTTATAACTTATGAAAAATAGTATAACATATTTAACCATAATATATTTTCTAGATCTTGACAGAATGCTTTTCTGTCAATTTAGTGATTTTTTGTTAGCATAAATTTGAATTTGTTTTTATTGTTAGAGAAAATGAAACAGAAACTGAAATAACAATTAAACAATTATAAATAATATACAAAATATAAAAACATATAACACAAATAACAATATATATTGGCAAAGAGTTGTTTTTTTTCGTGAATTTATGTAACAAATCAATAATAAGAATTCATTTATATAACATTACATTTTCAACCTTATTAGGAGGTTTTCGTTTAACCACTTAATGTTTATATTTGAACATAATTATTTCTACATTTTACTATGTTATTGTTATGCTAGACAACAATATGGTTGCAAGGCCACCTTTCTTATTATTAAATTTAACAACACTATTTTGTGTAAACAAACATATAATACAACCACAATATGTTGCTCTTAGATTATGGTTATCTCAGCCATGTTTTTTCTTTGCGTGAGAAAATACGAAATGGGACATTGAAGAGCTCATGTAACTGGTTGAACTTCTGTGGTTTTCAGTGGAAAAACAGAAATTTAATTTGGAAGGCTATAATTATTTTTACAGCATGAGAAGGTAGGAAATACATATTTTTAATGCGCCATCACAATAGAGGTGTGGAATTTATGTGTAGGGTGCGCTGAAAAGTATAAAGTATGTAGGTAGATTTATGGTTCAGTACATCCCGAGAATGCATTGCATTACATTACGTCTAATTGTTCCTGAAAATATTTTAAGGCTTAACTCAAACTTAAAAGTCTGCTTCTTAACTTATCATATAACTCTTAATTATTACAAATTCAATGCTGCTCATCTTAACTTTTTTCTTATTTAATAGTAGCGAAATCCACTAAAACTTAAAATTTAAATGAAAGTATAGAATTTAAGTCCACACATCGTGAAAATCATACATTGTACCAGGTTTGATTTATTAACGGATTATAACTTTTCGTAAGCTGAAATTATGCAAACAAGTGCTTGTTGTTCATAGGCGATGATCAAACAATATATTTTGGCAAAATCTTTTATGACTGCTTTGAATTTCGAGTTTTTTTCCATTTTAGCAATATGTGCAGAATATAAATTTTATAAAATAAAAAAATAAAAACGATTTAAAGAATATTCATATCGTAGCTGTACTAGCGTTAAGGATTGTTCGTATACACAGAATTTTATTGAAGACTTAAATATTAATGCAGTTGCTATGGAGATTTTCAATAGCTGTATGCATATCACCTGTCTTAATGACTTCCATTTTCAATAAAAATTTGTTAAAAAAAATTATCGGCGATATCGGTGCAGTACTTAAACACAGTCATGTGATTTATTCAGTTACTTTGTAGGAGCTTCTTAGCATCAATTGTGACGAACCTTTTAAAAGATAGTAAAGGTGTTTGGTAAAATAGTAACAATATTTTTGAGATGTATCGAAGAATTTATAATCTTTAAATAATTAGTAGATAAGAATATTGTTCGCGTTTATAACAACTTAGCAAATAATTCATTTATCAGTAAACAAAATATTTCAAACAAAAACCACAAACACATTTTGTCCTCATTGTTCTCTGCCGCTGGCTTAGCGAAAGAAAACTGCATGACATGCTATCATCACCTCTGAAACCTGTTTAAAAACTCAAGACATTTGTATAGAGGTTCAAAAATGTATTCAAAAATTTTAACTCGTTTATGTATTTACACAATATTTTCATATCTAATAATTTCTTATTAGTCTTCATTCAGCGTTGTTTAAAACTTAGATACAACGTCATTAAAATCGTATTAATCTAACTTTAGTTTACCGAGTTAAGCCGCCTGTTAACACTAGCTGGAACTGAGACGTTTGTCCTGTTCTAAATGGGCTCTCAATAATTCACGTAACTCTTAAGGGTGTTGGCTAAATTAATGAGACGAGGAGAAGTGGACTCTTTAAAAGAATACACTAATCCACAGTAAAGCAGCATTCGCCAGGAATTTGGACAGGAAAATACTATGGAAAATACCTAAACGGTCTAGAAGTAAAAGTGTATTAAGGCTTGGAGTTTGAATCCGTTGTAATAACGGAACAGGCAGTGTGGTTGTATAACTGGTGTAGGCTGGCATACTCTCGGAACATGTCATCTATTAGAGCGCAACACTGTGCAAACTAGAAGACACTTTACTCTGGCAGTCACATTATGTTTGGATTTCATAAATCTAAAAAAATGATGAGCAACAACTACCTGAGGAATCGAGGAAGAGACTGAGATGACATCGCACAACTTTTTTCAAAAACTGATAACTATAAGGGATTTTGTGATGAAAACAGTAGACTTCAATTATCAGCCGATGGCCAAAAATAAAAACAATAGATTAACAATCTGCGTAATAGCGCATGACTTGAAAGTAGTATTTTACAATTAGTAGTTCAGGCTCATAACTGAGACACGTAATAAGGTTGAAGATGGATCACAACCGGAAGCGGTTCAAACAAAACGACCCAGCAAAAAATTATACATTACCTTAAAAAGTACTTGCCGTATAGTCGCTTACTTTTTTAAATCCATATTTAGTTACTCACTAACAAAACACATTACATTAGTTCGCAAAAAAGCAAACCAGTCCTTTAAGTCAAAAGAAAATATCTTAAAATACGTACTAATAATCATCATTATTTCCTACAATAATTAATGTCATCAATTCTCAGTAACCGATTATTAGAGTCTCATGCCTTCTTAAAACCATTAGGTTTGAAAGTTGGGAAGTCCTTCCGCCAAAAATGATTAATTCCACGCTCGATTAACTTTTCTTAAATTTTTTGTTGATGATTTGTTCAAAGAATTAGAATATAAAAAACCCCTTGTAGAATTATATATTTAAAAAATTTAATTTTCACATTACAAAAAGATAATTCTTTATCCTAAATATTTCTTTTTTTTGAAACTTAAATATTATTCTTTTAGAAAACACTTAAGTTTTAGTGGTTTTCCGGTTTCCGCTACAAACTTCCATGTATTTAAACCACACTAAATGTGTTTTATCTTAAATTAACAAAAAAAAAGTTTAAAATGTTCTCAACTTCTATTACAAATAAGCTTTCTCTTGTATAGAGTTTACATCTTGTTACAGAGTTTATGCAGCAGATACGTAATTTTTCATTCTCATATTTACTCTTTCAATACTTTTGGTAAATAAGTCATTCAGTCATTGGTCAGTAAAATTTGTTCTTGTAAAAAAATATCTCGGTTTTCTTATTTAAAATTGTGTTTTTGCTCATGTGTTTTTATGTGTACGAGTATGAATAGTCAATTTCCTGCTTTAAACTTTTGCCATAAAAACACTCATGCAAAGATTTTTCTTTTTTGTTGCCAAAACGAAGCAGCCAGAAAATTCATTTTTGTGTAATTTTATCTAGAAAATTTGTCTTTTGGGGGTTTCTTAACAAAACAATGACCATCCAAAGTCTAATTGCTAAGTAAACTTTTCTTTAGAATTTAACGAAGACAAGTTGATAAAGTAAAGATGTTTGTAAAGAAAAAAGCCCTTTTATACAAAGTTTGTAAGAGGTGACGTCTTATTCAAATATATATGTTGTAGAATAAAAGGTAACTTTAGTCAAAACAGAGTTCAGGCAAGCATTAAGATTGTCCTTTCATTAGGAAATTCTGCAACTAGAAAAAGTTGTAAAACTAAGAAAACAAAAATTCTTTTTGTTACCAGATATTAAACTTTAAAATTTAGTTTTATTAACTCACAGTAAAAACTTAAAAACAGTAATAACTCTTGTTTCGAGATAACTTTTTTGAATTAAAAAAAAATTTTATTAAAAATAAAAGAGATCAAGTGAGTTATGTATTTTTTACATTAGATAAAAATTGCTTTAGAATGAATACATTTTATTCTTAATTTTTCCCATTTCCGCGCGAATAATTGGATTTCGCCCCAGAAGAACCGCTCATATTACAGCACATATCGCTCATTTACTTCAAGAACGTCATAACTCAAAAACATTCATTTCGAAAAAATCTCAGTTTAAGTTTTTAACTCGTTCTCACCACCGATAAAAATTTCAGACTGCTTAAGTTCCCACTACAATTATTTAAATGATTTATAATTAAAAAAAAGCATTTAACAAAACTTTCATCAAATATATAATAAAGGGAAGGTCTCGGACAAACTATGTGAGATGTTTGAATTGTGACATTATTGCAGGAAAAATATACACGATACTGTGACGTAAACTAAGATATGTCGTTATTTGTGAAAAGAAAAACGGAGTTTCATTTTATATGTTTTATCAGTCACAAAACGGAATGTGACAATGTTTTGAAAAGCGATATGATCTTTACGTTGTGAAGTTCTTTCCACAACGCAAAATGTGTCGTTCTTATTGACAAACATAGTTTCTAAATATGAATTGAAATAACGACTTATTCTTTTAAAACTTAAAAGGTGAAAAGTACAAAAGACATAAAGACTAAACTTATACACAATATAAAGCATGAAATGGCGCACAATTCTGTATGAATAACTCCTAAATTTGAACTTTTGAGTTATGACGTCTTTAAAGTAAATGAAGGATACGTGTTTTCAACGTTATGGTTTATTGAGAGGCTGCTTTGAATGTTTTCAACTCACTTGCATTCGAACCACTATCTTTACCTTTGAGCGTTACGTGTGAGAAAGTTGTATATAAAACTTTGTTGTAAATACCACTCTCAGCCTCTAATCTAAATGAAGATATTAATCCTACTCAACTCCATTATTAAAAGATCTGATATGCTCACCAAATCCTTCTTTTAGAGGAATGGAAGGTAAACTTGTTACTAGTTAAGGAATAGAATCTGCCTTCGGGACGCATCATTTTTTCATGGGTTGCAAACAGCCAGTGCCCAGTAAACTTAACCGTAAGGACTTCTTTTTCTACGACTCTTTATTTAATTTCCCATTTTCAATATGTTTAATGCAGAGCGAAAATTCTTTATGGAAAAAACTCCCAGTCTCATGGTGCACTTACCGTCTTGCAGTTACAATGATGTCACTCTTGTGTTTGTTTTGCATCTTGTTATTAATTTCTTGGTAAAATGCATAGTCTATCTAAGACCCTTAGCAGTCGCAATACCCAATTAGCTTCTAAAAACCGCTTTTATTCAAAGTTTTATGTGTGTTTCTAAATCAAAATTTCACCGTAAATATATTTCTGACCACCTGTTCAACATCGATATAAACACCTAATAATCAAACCAGACAAGGTCTGGGAAACAAACTGTTTTAGGTAAAACTTTTCATCCGCTCCCAAGTAAAATGAAATACCTTGGGGATACGCTAGATGCTTACAGTTTGTACCTAGTAGTTACGAACATGACCTGCATAAAGATAGTTAAACATATTCTTAACCGACTGTTTAGTTTCCCTTTAAATAATAAGGACGGAAAACAGGACGCAACACCTTGTTTCCCCAAATTTATGTAAAATTCATTTTCGGGTTCTGCAAAATTACCGCATGTCACTAGCAAACAAAACCTGAACCAATTTGTTATCACTAGTGGTCCTTCTCGTGCAATAATGTTTAAAATAAACTTTACAAAAGGAACCTTTGAACAGTAAACGATCTGACCTGTTTGTCCAATAGATCAAATGAAAGTACTATATATGAAGTGGACGATGACATTTCTTCTTGCAAAGATGCACGAGGTTTTAGTTTTATTATTATTATTATTATTATAAACATTGTCCAAATCCAGATATTAAGACTATCCAATTGCCAAAGCCAACAAACTTAAAATTAAAATCACGCGAAACAAAATTCGTAAACATTCCACAATTCTAATAGATTTTGGTTAAATTAAAAAACAAAATCTGCGGGTAATGAAGTCGTACAAATTCTACTAACAGTAAAGAATCCACTTACTATTGCTAAGGGCAGTGTGTATCTTCATCTCAAAATATAAAATGTTAAAAAAGGGTCGCTTAGTTCTGGTACTGTTGCTGTCAAAAGAATGTTCTTAATTTGTTAAATCAAAAGAATAAAAAAATTGCCCTATTGCCCAAAATTTTCATTAATACTTAATTAAAAAAAAAACATGGCAAACAATTAAAAAAATTGTTCCTTTTTTAAAGTTTTACTTCATTCCTTAGAATTTAATTCCATGGAAAGTATGTACATTTTATTATTCATTTTTGCTGTTGCCATTTATATTCGCACATAGATTTTAATTGTGTTGTTAATTTTCCAAACAGCAGCAAGAGGAAAATGAATAAAATAGTTTCGTAAAGTATTTTTTGTCTTTTTTTTTAAATTTTCACTCAGTTGTTTGCATCTTACGAACAATTTTCTACTTTATTTCTTGACACTCGGGCATAACTTTATTTTTGCTCTTAATGCTCTTAAAGAACCAAAGAGTTTAGTTTAAGATTATCATGGCATCAGTCTCTAAAGGATTTTGTATAGCAGTCTTGGTTTCTTTGAAATTAAAAGTTACAGCACGACTTGATGCTGGTTCAGTTACTTTTCATTATTATACTTTGGACTTGAATGCTTAGAAAAGTTGAATTCTCGTAATTGTACTTGTATTTTTTCTTATTTTATTAATTCTAATTGTAATAAACATTGTGAAATAAAAGTATGCTGGAAACGTGTAGAGTAGTGTGGTTTCATTTTATAATTAGTTTATGTTTTATGCATTCAACTATTGGGAGTTTTTAGGACTTTTGTTTTCTTCGTTGCTTGCAAATTACAAAATATTTATTTAAATTAGTAAAATTATTTTCTGTGGCTGTTTACTAGCTTTAAAAACAGCAAAACTTTATAATAGATTCTGCTGAAAAAGTGAAGTTGTTAAACTCAAATATTTTACAGCTGCGAATTCCTTTCGTCTGGATAATAATTATAAAATGTAAATGATAGAAATCGGTTCAAACTCTCTAATGGTCCATACCCAAAAGGTAAATCATGACCCAGTATGTAGAGAAAACAATAATAATACTATTGTCCCAAGAATAATGTTAAGTTCATCGTGAAAATATATGGCTTAAATAATAATATAATCAATATTAACATTTTTTTTTTTGTTTATATTTAATAACTAAATGTTTATAATGCACTAAAAATGCAACAGAGAAGTAAATTAAAACAAATGTAATCAAATAAGTACTCGTTTTAATCTTGGCAGATTGCTTTTCTGACAGTTCAGTGATATGCTTCTCAGGCATCGATTCGCTTTTAATCCCTAAATATAAAAATATTAAAAAAATGAAAAAAATAAATAAAAAGGTAAGAAACAATGTGCAGTGAGGACATTCGCAAAATAAATGGTAATAGAAGAGAATCTACTAATTGGATTTCTGTGAAATTTACATAATTTCTAAAGCGTAGTAGCAGAGCGTCGTAGCATTTAGAATCCTAAGATTGGTCTGCCGGCTACTGTAATAGTGACTGTGTTGTGTGGTGTCTATGATGTAATTTACAACTTTGGAGAGAATAAAATTATTATTCGCTAATACTCTGCGCAGCTGTTGGGTGGTTTTAATGTTGGTTCTAAAGACCTTAAAAGCGTTTGGCAATGAACAGATCTTGACTAGGAGCTACTCTCCATACAGGTTTATCTACAGAATTATTATTATTATTATTATTTCTGCTTTCGCACCAAAAGAAACCGTTAAGTATTTCGATGGACTAAATATGTCGTACTAAAAGGAGATTATGACAGAAAGCAATGCCCTTGAAATTGTTGGAAATAGTAAGATTAGAAAAGGAAAATACATAAGGCTTCATTGTTACTAAAAATAAAATTATTTATACTTGAAATAATTTTTACTAAAAATTGTGTAAATTTTAATTATCTATCTATACGTTTCAAAAGATAAGTCCATAAATATGAAATAACACTACCCACCGAGACAGTCTCCAGTTTATAATTTTACATTTTACACCTATTGTCTTATAGCGATCATACTGTGAATATTTTAAGTCTTTACCCATTATGATATAAAAGTCAAGATCACCTGTAGGGACAGCTTTTAACTTTAACATTTTTTTTATATTATATACTTCCTGTTGTGTCGGAAATAAAAATATATATTCTGCGTAAATTTCAAGTGTTCCAAAGATAAGGCCACATACACACGTCAAATAACTTCACGTAAGGAAATACCCCTTAATTTCGAATTTTAAAGTTGTAACTTGTCCTTACAGACGACTTTAACATAACCTTGCTGTGCAATTTTAAAATGTTTAACTGTAATGATTCAAAATATATGTACGTCCGAATAAGTCAAACTACGTCAACAGTGGGACACCCTTTAATATATAAGTGTATTTTTTATTATATTCTACTATTTTATAATGGCGCACCCTTTAATTTTCATCACAAAAGTACAAAAACATCTTTAAACTCGGTTCAAATCAAAAAAATTCAGACGACTTGATAACCTTTTCCTTTAGTGAACTCGGCTCAAAAACCGATAAAACTGCCTTTTGGTCTATATATCGTATTATTACTATACCATTTAAAAGTGAAAGAAATGGAAAACAAATTTGTAATTTTTATACCCTTCACCACAAAAAGTGAAAAAAGGGTGTGTAATTTCTACATATATATTCGGACTTCTTATGCATAGCGAAGTCGATTGAGCGATGTCCGTCTGTTCGTCCGTATTTGCCGAAGCAAACTTGATTTTACAAAAAATGAATTTGTCAATCGATCAGATATAGTGTCGAAAGAGGTGCTATTGGAAATCAGCATGATGGGTCCATGTCCTTCGGGTAAAACACTACTACTACCTCTATCGTTTTCATGTCATTTATAACAACAAAGTAACTCCAATCAAAAAAATAAATATGTGGGGCGATAGAGAATTAAAAAAGAGGAAAGAAAACATCAAGGGAAAAAATTGGCGTTTGCCCAGTTTTTCCGAGTTACGAGGCTCTGAAATTTTAAATTTTTTTTAAATATCAATATGGGCATCATTTTAAAGCTTTTGAAAAGATCTTTAGGAAATGCTAAATTTTTTTAAAAATGCTTAACCCATTAAGAGGCGATTGAATTTTGATGTCATTTAGAACAATAAAGTAACTCCAATAAAAAAAAAATAGATATATGGATCAAAGGAGAATTAAAAAATAAGAAAAAAACATCAAGTGAAGAAATGGATGCGCACCCATTTTTTCCGAGTTATGGGGTCTGAAATTTTTTAAATATCAATTTGGGTATCATTTTAAAGCTTTTGAAGAAATCTTTAAGGAAATACTAAAATTTTTTTTAAATGCTTATCCCAGTAAGAGCCGATGTCATTTCTATGTAAAACTATATATATGTAGTACCAAATTTGTTTTTATTTTTTAAATCTCTGTCATCCCAATATTTGCTTTTTTGATTAGAGTTACTTCAGTGAATTAGATTTACATAGATGGTGAGGGTATATAAGATTGATGTTTTTTAATAACCTTGTTTTTATCATGACATAGCTTTGGCGCTTTTGTTTAGATATGACATTTCAGCGTTAAAGCTATGCGGAAGAAAACGTTCCACTTTTCGCTTTTATTTAGCTATTGTTGTTAAAAAATTATTCCGTTTAGTATATAGAAAAGTAATTTATTTAACCTTAAAAATTATTTATAGTAAATATCAGTAGCAATAACAAAATGCCATCATTCTTACTGTTGTTAAACTCAACATTTTTAAATCATCACTTTTGTTGAAATGATACACCATGTGTGAACATTCCAGATCATCAACACAAAATCCAATTCTTTTTTTTTGTCCGTAGAAATCAGATAAAAGTATAGAAACATATGTATGTGATGTCTAAAACCCCTGAAAAGCAATTGGAAAAAGTAACAAAATGTGAAACTTATAGAACTTCAAGAGTTAAATTTTTTGTGTATTTAACGAGAATTTTTGCGATAGTTGTTTGTATTAAAAGGCAACTCACGTATGAAAATAGTATTTTGATACGTCATGTATAATGGGATTTGTTTATTGGTATCATTTGCTCTAAAGTTTCATGATAAAATGGGAGCATTCTATTTTATCTTTTATGCTTCTACAATTTTTTTACGATTTCATTTGAAACGTAACGCATGTGACTAGAAATTTTGGAAGAAATCGCTAGACTGTTGCAATTTTTTTTTTTTTTTTTTTTTTTTTTTGTTATTTCTTACATTTTTGTGGTATAATTTTCGTAGTTATTATATATTTTTTTTTTTTGTTTTTTGTTTTTTTGCTTTCTAAGATTTTGACATTGGCTAGGGATTTTTCTTCTTTTAGCCTTTTAAAATAATGCTTAACTGCCAGTGTCTGGTAGCTAAAATAAAAAAGGAAAATTTTCAAAACTACAATGTTAATATGCATAAGTTTTCTTTCTTTAAGTATGAAATGTTTAATATCAATGTTACCTGTGCGAATAATTTACTGCCAACAATGTCTCAAGCATAACGAGCACTTACTGTTGGGGGAAATTTGACAGAGACCAGTAAAGATAAAAGGCTTTCGTTTATTAAAAGCATTTAAGGTGGTAACATTTGCAAAAACTTTTTAACCAAAAATGCTTAAATCATCTTTGTTATAAAACATAACACCGAAATGTAAAAAAGTACAGCAGACCTTAATATTGTCGACATTTTGATTTCCAATATATTTAAATAAATATTTAGTTTTACAAACAACAAAAGGTGCTTCCTCCAGAGGAAATTAGACGTTAAGGTTGCCCAATGCCGTATAAGCTGTTTTGCAAGTAGCGCCATCTAGTGTTAACAGCATATTCAAACAGTAGATGTGATGTCTGTAAGCTCCACGACTTTTTGTGGCCGTCAAAAGTCACAGTGTGAAGGTATTGAGGCAATGTTTTAATCGGGACTTGCTCTGGAACCAGCAGAGAACAAACTTATCTCCTAAACTTAACTTTAAGATGCGGCAGCAGTTCAACCATTATTTAAATTTGCCATGAGCGTTAATAGTTTCAGAGATAGCTTTTTTTTTAATTAATCTACTGCATACTGAGATCCTTATCAAATACATAGTGTCATATCTACGAGGGGTATTTTGATTTTTTCTTTACTTTGCTCGTTTATATTTTTAATGTATTTTACGTGAGCCACCATATTATTTGTTTTATTCTATATAAGGTTAACAATAATTTCCATCGGACAACTATTTTCAAAACTATTCCAAATAATTATTTATGTTTAAAAAAGCTTTATTCTAGTAGCAACCAAAAAGCATCCCTTCTGTGATTTTAATCTCACAATTTTTCTATTTTCTATTTTATAAGACTTGTGGCTGCCAATAAAGTAACTGTGTTTAATATATTACGCACAATATTTTCGTTACAGAGCTTTAGAAATACTGAGTAAGTAAACATCATCAATTCGACAATTTTGATCCGGCTTAAGTTCATGAAGTATTTTACCTTAATTTTTTAAAAAGCAAAAATATTTACAAATGATTGTGATGACTTTTAAGGAAAACAAGAAAAATTAGACAGTAGCAGAATGTAATGCAGCATTTACTGGATCGCTACAGTCAACATCAGCAGCCTTTGCTTCAGAAAAACTCTTCAATAATTACGATTAACTTAAGCACCCAATTTTAAAAAAGTAGAGTACGAGAAGTATTTTATTGTCAAACAAGATTAATTATTTAATTGGAACGAAGTTAATACTTTACATTAAACTTTTTCTTACTTAACATTACAGGCATTTGTGTTTGCAGACATCAATGACCGAGATCTCCATACAGAGAGTATGCTTTAAATGAGATTATGTTGGTGATTCTGCACCGCAACAAATTTTTGCATTGTTATGGTTATTAGACTTAAAAAGATATCAATAAATAGCAACAAATTATATTTTCTTTGAGGAAAGAATTTTTGTTGTGTGATGTCTCTTGCTCTCTCTTTCTATCCCTGTTGAAAGTTTTGGCGACTAATGATCATAACTTTTTATTTGAGTTTTTTATTCAATTTTTGCCTTTAATTCTTACACATGAATTCTTATCCTAAAGTTAGGCTTAGGTTTGCTTTAAACTGTGATCAAATGTAAAAAAATTGTGAAATGTACTTTCTGGTTCACAAGTAACTCCGTAAACAGGATAGCTGATACAATCACTTTAGATTTGGTTTATTCTCTTTTTTTCCAAATATTCGTTAAGCCCTGATCTGATCTGAAGTTTAGCGTTACTAATACAATTTAGGATCATAATGCTATAAAATCAATTTTAAATAGCAAAGTCACCTTTGTCATTTGCTATTCCAACGAACCAAACTTCTGACTTGTATTGGTAAATTCTCAGCTTGGAATATTTACAAGAATGTAAAATACTTATGATACTAAATGTTAAAATATTTCCTTCGATGATTTAACAGACTTTACTAGAAATCAAAATCTGTGTCCCAAATTTCCCAGTATCAAAAAACAATAGCTTTGATTGCTGTAGCGGGTATGTGAGTTTGAATTCACCGTAATTTAAATTTCAGCACTGTAAAAATACATATTTTTTACCACTTCATACAACCGTTTAACTGAAGCCGTCAACATTTTGTCACTTGACACAAACAAGACTCAACCTGGGATATAAATCACATAAATCCACTTGATAATCAAAGCAGAGGCATAATTTAAATTTAAAGTCAACATCCCCAGTGCTTATAGCTCGAATATGGTATTTAAGCAGATTATAGACAAACAATTATGCTTATAAGTCTATATTTTTTTGTAGTCCCCACTCCAAGTGCAAAAACACAAGTCTATTGTATATTCGCTACAACATATGGCCGTATGTGACAGACCTGTGTTTCTGTATGTCAAACCTCTTTATAAAGTTTTCGCTAAATACCTTTTTTTTTAAATGATAGAAAAAAACTACTGAATATTTTCTTATCGATGAGGATGCCAGTTTCTTTCACTTTTTTCACAAGATAACGAACATACGGAGCTGACGGTGCTTCTCTTATTCCACTAGTTGAAAAAAACGTTAGATGCCAGACCCTAAATGTGCATGTTAAACTGTGTCCTCTATGGCAACAAGTACCAAAAGCAAAATTTTATATTAATAGGTGCCGTAATAGTGATGTGCTTATTAAGTACGAGGTCTAGAATTTTAACTACAACAGGCAGACGTTTTAAGATTAAATATTTTTATGTTGGAAATGAAAAGTAAATCTAAAATAAAAAGGGGCTTCCTATAGTGACGCGATTTTAACGTATAGTATACGGCTTTAGTGTTTCCACCATAGTAGGCAGACATTTCAAACTTACACATGTCCAAATATATCCACTATAAAAAAAAATTTAAACAAAAATTTTAAAAAGGGTTTTTTAATAGAATATTAAAGATTATGGCGTTCTCTTTTAAACCGTTACAGGCCGACGGTGAAATTAGCACAGAGTATTTATTTCTATGTCTGCTATAATGGAAATAAAATTAATTGAAGGGTGTCCCGATAGTAATGTGATTTTGACGCATGTTGTCTTAACTTTTAAATAGTACGAGGCAGAAACTTGAAGTTTCTAAAAACAAATAATAAAAAAAAAAATCTGTGCACGTTGCTTATTTGTCAAAATTGTTAAAATTTTTATTTTTTCATTAAATCTTTCAAATACATAGAAATAGTTACCATTATGTAGTAAAATGAAAGAAAAAATAAAAATAGTTACTCAATGGTTACTGTGTTTTTGTATTAAATATTTTGTAGTTTATTATGGTCTTTTCGCCTTATTGTTTTAATTTAATCAATTTGGCTTCTGGTGTAAGACTCTGAGGTTTTCTTTACAAAATTTAGGTAGAGTCCACTGATGAGCTATATATAAGCAGTAGCGAAATAGCAATATGAATATGCTTTCCCCGCAGTAATACATTTCATTATTTAATTTTATATAATAAATATTTCATGACATTCTCAATATTCTTTCATGATATAATAAATATTTCATGAGAATATCTTGAAATATTTATAATGTTAAGAAATCAAGCACAAATTATGTAAATTAATAAAAAAAATATATATATAAAGGGTCATCCAAAAAACGCGCCTACATGTTTCTTTGAAATAAAACACAAACTATTTGCAATTTTTCCAATCTGTTTTTTTATTAAAAGTATGATCCATTACAATTATAAGTGGAATAGAATATCATTCAAATGTCCACCATGACTGCGTCTGCAGACATCAATCCGAATATCGAAATTTTCCGACAATTTGCTGGTGTTATTTCACAAATTGCAACTTGAATGTTGTTCTTTAGATCATTAGTTATTTGTGGCTTGTTAGCATACACTCGACTTTTCAAAAAACCCCACAAAAAAAATCTAATGGTGTTAGATCACATGACCTTGGAGGCCAACTGAAATCTGCGTTTCGTGAAATAACACGTTGAGGAAATTTTGATCGCCAAAGCGTAATGTTTTCTCGAGTTGTGTGACATGTAGCACCGTCTTGCTGGAAATAGACGTCAGACACATCAATATGATTCAACTGTGTCCATAAAAAGTCTCTCAACAGTGATTGGTATCGCTCAGCATTCACAGTAACAGCATTTCCAGCATCATCTTCGAAGAAAAATGGCCCAATGATTCCATTTGCGCAAAATGCACACCAAACAGTAACTTTTTGTGGGTGTAGAGATTTTTCATGAATAACACGAGGATTTTCATCACCCCAGATACGACAATTTTTTCACTAATCTTTGAATTGAAGATTGATTTGGCCGATTATTTACACCAAAAAAATCACGAATTTTACGATGGGTATTTTTCAAAGAACGCCCATTTTCATAATAACTTTGAATGATGTAAACGCGTTGTTGCAATGTGTACCTGTCCATGGTTAAAACTGTGCTACCTTCTAATAAATCAAAATGGCTTATGTCATTTGAAAAGATGTCACGTGTAAAAATTATATAGTGCTGACATCTAGGCATCACATTTGGATGACCCTTTATAACTAAAAGGTGGTCTAACGCATATGAATCCAAGTTGCCAGATTGTTTTTATTTATTTTACTTAAACATTTTTTCCACCACACTGTATTTTTTTAAAAAAGAAAAGAAAAATATTTTTCCACCCTTGTTTTTTCTTTTTCAAATAGAATTTTCATATTTCCACTTCCCTGTTTTAACAGCGTCAATTCTATTTTTTTTAACAAAATTTTTATGGATTTCCTTAAGACATTTGCACCTGATCTTCCACAATGTTTTAAAAGCTGCATTGTAATATTTGACAATAAGCAAAAATGTAAGAAAGCTGAATTATAATATCTGCAAAACTGGTTTAACACTTGCCTCCCATAAAAAAAAAACTTAATACGTTCTGTTTTCCACAACGTCCTTTATTTGCAACACAGCTTCATAGTCTAGTGAGCAGGCAGCTGCGGTGGCATTGTAATCATCTTCCTCATCTATATAATCACCAGTGTCATACTCCATCCAACCAGCCAGTTGATGAGTTATACACCTAAAAAAAGAAAGTTTGCGACTGTTTAATGTTTCACATCATCTACGTAGACGCACATAGATTTAGAATGTTGCTTCTTTAGCTGCAAGTAAAATGAGCAGGTGTATGAAGGTTTTTATTTTTATGTACATTGTACAGACTTGTTATTATCGTCATTTATACTTTTAGTTCTTGTTGTTGCTTCTACTTGATGTTGCTGTGTTAGTTCTCTTTACTTTTAGTATTGTATTTTTTGTTTGTCATTGTTTTTGTTCTTGTTGTCATTGCGTTTAAATCTCATTTGAGTTATTGCTGCAATTATCTTTTAAAGTCTGAAGTTTTAAAACATTTTTTATTTATTTGGGTTTTTGTTTTATTTTAATTTTGGGCTGTATGTATGTGTATATGCATAAATATTTGTGTGTATGTATTGTTGTTAAATAACAAAGTTTTATGTTTAAGAGCAACTGTAAAGAATATAAAGATGGTTTCATTTTACACTTTTAGTAATCTTTGTCAT
The DNA here is from genome assembly GCA_916610165.2 of Gymnosoma rotundatum. Lineage (NCBI taxonomy): Eukaryota > Metazoa > Arthropoda > Insecta > Diptera > Tachinidae > Gymnosoma > Gymnosoma rotundatum. Next base: position 117,112,729 of record OU744337.1, on the reverse strand, counting down.
GGCATTTATATGCGGATTTAAAGGTGATTTTCTTTACCTTTCGGTATCATAGCGATGACAATAGTGTTAATGATTGTGTTGATCCAAGTGATTATGATTTTATTATTTGTATTGTCGTATTGTTCGGGCAGAGTGTCACAAGAATTTTTAAGAAAAATAAAAACTGTCTATTTACTAGAATGTGAAAATGATGAGGGGTTGAGAAACTTAACGCTAAAGTTTAAGGGCCATTTATCCAGCTTAAAAGATGATTTTTTACAGAAACATAAAATAAAATGCAAGAGTTTGTAAAAACCTAAAGTAAAAGTGCAATTTATTGTAGTAAAGGGGAAAATAGTAAAATAATAAATTGTAAACAAAATTAATTTTGTGTATTTTATAGTTTCCAATGTTTTTAAGTTAAAGCAAGTAATTTCCTTTATGCTATAATTTTACGGCTGTAAGTTCTATGAAAGTTAAAAAGGAAGGTGGTGTATCTCTTATATTGCTATATAAGAGTAGTAAAACTGTAGATCTAGTAAATCTTTTTTAAAGATAATGGTCAGCTGTAGAGTTTTTTTTATCTTCTAAACGATTTGTCATTGCACTATTTGCTGAACTTCATATACAAAGTTATCATCGAACGGAGAAAACTAAAGCTTCATTCAAATTAAAATCTGACCATTAAACCACTATTGTTATTATTAAATGGAAACCTTAAAATATTGTTACGAAAATAAGATCTGGCAACCTCTGTTGTTGTTATCCGTATGAGCGTGGTGAATTTGTTACTTCCACTAATGGTGTGTGTATAGATTAACACCACAATTAGCTAAAAAAAAAAGCTGAGCAACCACAATGGCTGCGTTGATAGAGGTGCCTACTGTAAAGCAGAAGATCGTGACTTCGAGCCCACCGTGGGACATGCGTACAAGGAAAAGTAATGATATTTATAATTAAAAATTAAGAAGCAGCAGTAAAAACCTCCTGAGAAGCAAAAGACAATTAGCGTCTTAAGTCATAAGATGATAAATTAAGTAAAGAAGTCTAACTTTAATATAAGAGCAACAGGTAATTGTGAAGACGCCCTTTATAATAAAAAGTAAGAACGGTAGCCGTTAGCGAGGGGAAGTAAACAGCATAACATCAGTGTATGGCGGATGTGTATTGTAGCTATTCGATAAAGGGGATGGATGACTGGCTTGGATAAAAGGCATAGTGGATTGGTTTGTGGATGGTAAAGGTTACCAAACAAGCCATCGAATAGTTCATGTCTCGCCGGAGTAACACAGTAGAGTAGCATGAACGGCTGCTTTAGAATTCACAAGACCGTAGGATCAAGGAGTATAGTCAGATAAAGCCACAAAGTAAGAATACAGAATTTATAATGAGCCACAGTGATATTTGCAATCAAAAAAATTCGTACGTTTGTCTAAAAGGGAAAAACGTAACAATATTATTTTACTGTGGTTGTACTGATGGTAGGTTCTTGTTTTCACGCTCAACTGTGTATCTTAATTTTTTCAACAGGGCCGCCTCTTCGTTTATTAGTCCTTTACAATTCACGACGAATAGAATCACTTCCTAGACGTCATTTTCATTATTTTATTTTCATTTTCACGCTTATTTTAATTAAAAGCCACTTAAGTTTTGAAACAGCAACAAAAATTTATTTTTATGAAAATCATTTGTTGAACTTTTTGAAATTATAACAAATGATTTAAATTCATTTCGACTTAAGTTAATTATTAATTTAATTACTAAAAAGAAATAATATTTATTAACAAATGTTTGTGGACGTTTTCCAAAGAAAACAAGAAATGTAATGCAGAGCTTTCTGGATCGCTACATCTGTCATCAGCATTCTTCGATAGATATCTGCCTAAGGTTGTTTATATTATAAACTTCACCTTTAATTTTATAACTAGGAATACGAGAAGTATTAATATGGTTAGACAAAGTCCACACATAACTTAAAGCATTTCTTTGTTGTTTTCTCTGTAAATCATCATGTACATGGGTCTTTGCTTTGTGCCTACCATTGGTATAGCCAAAAATTCTTGACACCAGGAAAAATTGATTCAAAGACGCAAAATAATTGATTAAGAATACTTATTGAAATTATTGCTGTTCAAGTTTAATATTATTTTAAAAGAAAACTCTGGTTCCAGATTTATTTCTTTATTTATGATGCAAAAAAATTTATTATCAAACAAATTTGAGTTATTAATGAAATTAACAGATATTTAATCCCTGTTTGCAATACAATTTGATACCAAATCGCATAACAAACATTTTGAAATTTCACGATCATACCAGTAGCCATTCGGACAGACACAGATTTCGGCAACTGCATCAATACATTGATAAAAAAGTTTACAATGATTAGCATATGGAAAGGTGGTGCCATTTGATACCATCGAACAGTCTGGTAGAGGACAATTTTTACAAATTGCTTTAGTAGGTGTTGGCGGTGTCTTAACAGTTGTCGTTGAGGTTGTAGTCGTCTTTTGCGTTGATGTTTTTATACACGGTATCGATGAAGCGCATTCTATAAGATTAAATAGTGTTGTTGCTGTAAATGGTTCAGCATTAATGGTGGCTGCGCACAAACAAACAACAAACCAAACTAGAAATAAAATGTTATCATTGTTATTGTATTAACAGAAAAAAATTTAACTAAATAACAATCTTGGCAACTTACATTTTAAAAGCATTTTTTGTTTATCGATATTTTCCTATTTTACAAAATGAATAAATGTCTTTGTAAACCTTTTAATTACCACTGACTTCAAATGCCCCATTGTTGGCGTCCTTATATACCATTCTTTATATTTTTCCTCTGCAAAAAGTTGCTTATCTTGAAGTTTTTATCTATTTCAGCTTTTTGATTAATCACCCTTTTATTGTTATCTTAAAAGACGATAAATAAATTTTTTTATTGCGCAAAATAAAATTAATATTTATTGGGTCAGTAGTTGCGGAAATTGACTTGATTTATTCACAACTTCATTTAATACGTTTGTAGTATTTCTTGGAATTTACTAGAAATAATTGTCAAGATAATAAAAGTTGTTTTCTTGTAACTAAAATAAAATTGTTCTTATCAAAAATAGTAAATATTTTATAGATAACTTTTTCATATAACTTATCGTCATAGGTCAATGCTTTTTAACAACTGAGAATATTAAATATGTATAAGGTGACTTAAAACCTGCTAATCCATAAAGAAAACGAAATATTCGTATTAAAATTTTGTATAGAAAACACGCTGCTTTTTTGTTTTGTTAACATTTTGAAATCAGGAATGCCTTTAGCATGGAACCGTAAAGCGGGGTGAATATAATTATTTATAAATTTCTTTTAAGCTTGAAGACTTATCAGAATAACGATGTCCACAAGAGATACATGAACTTATTAAAACTAGAATCGTCTTTCAAAATGAGAAGAAAATCAGGTTTAATAGAAGGAAAATATGGTTTCTGGTGCCAATTCCTCATGTGCAGCTATCGGGAGCCTTTTGTAGATTATTGGCTGCGTTTGAAAGGATATACTAATACGAAAATAAAATTTAGCAACCTTTAGCCTATCTCTAACAATGCTGCTAAATAAATTGTTGATTCCATCTCTCACAAGTGTAGCATTTATGTGGTCAAAGCGAATTAAAGGAAAAGTTAGCTGTTGAGCATCAGGCTGACATTAAAAAAAATTATGAGTTCCAGTCCTAGCAAAGACAACGAGTACAAAGTAATCTAATTGCTTCATGATATGACAAATAAACGGAAAACAGAAGTTAAATTTTTTTTTTTCAAATCTCGAGTAGAAAAGAAAAACAATCCTGACAAACGGCTGACATGGTTAAAGAGAATGATTAGTAGCAAGAAGTTGAGTCTCGCAGATTGTGGTCTTGTCGCGTTAGTTTTCAGCATGTTCAGTAAATTAAAGATCACGAGTATAAAAATTTGGGGTGTAATCTGAGTAATAATAAACTTATTTTAGTTTCGGTATTAAAATGGATATGGTTTTGCGGAAATTTGTATATTCCAGCAAAAAATTTTAGAAAAGGTTATCATTTTTGGCGGTAGGACTTTCGAACTAGATTACCAACCTGATGATTTTAACAAGGCATGAGACTTTTATAATCAATTCCTGGGAATCGATTACATTGATTATTGCTGGAAATTATGACTATCATTAATTCATATTTTAAGGTATTCTCTTTTAACTTAAAGAACTAATTAAATTACTACTTTCTTCTTTGAGAACTAATGAAATATCTTTTGTAAGCGCGTAACAAAAACGGCAATCACAAAAGTAAGTTATTAAATGGCAAGTACTTTTTAATATTCTACAGTGGTATTACTTCAAACTGATAAAACTTCCACTTGAAAAAAAATATATATACGAACGTCTTAAGACTAAAATATATTTTAAAGTAGACAGTACTTTAAACCGATAGTTATAGTAAATATTAAAAGTGTTTTTTCAGTTTTTTTATTTATGGCCAAACATACTAAAAAATGCACATAAATCCTATATAATTAAAAATTAAATTTAAATTTTTTGTGTTTTAAAAATGGACAGGAAATACACATTTACTACATTTTCTATTAATTTAAGAACTAAAAATTAAACACTGTAGAACTTCATTGGAAATATATAACACAAAGCAAAATTAGCAGTTTTCGTATGGATCGCATTTTCATTCTTTGCTTAAAGAAATGACATTCGACGAAACCTGACGAAAAGTTTTCTTAAGTACATTACATGTATTAGCACAGTTCTTTAAGCTTGCTTAAGCTATCTTATGCAAATTAAAGTTGGGCCTTTAGGTTACTACATTACTTTTGTATCCAGAAGGAAATAAATGTAACAATACGTTTAAGTATCAAATAACCCAGAGTTGCCTTTTTTGGGAATGAAATTTAAAAATATTTTTTATACTGATGTATAAGTGAAATGAATGTGTAGTGAAATGTTTCCTTGCAAAGAAAAAGATCAATTAAATCGAACGCAAAAATACCAGGCTTTTAGGAAGTGAAACGGCTAAATTAAAAAAAAAAATTAATCGCAATGCAGAAAGAATATCACACGACATTATATGTGTTTGAGGAACATGGAAAGAGTGTATTTTCGGAAGTAAATAAATGCAAAAACAAACTCCCGCATCAGCTCTTATTGTATTTTAAGTAAAAATAAATTTATTTATGTTTTGAGACTTTTAAGATTTTAAATCTCGCACACTTAGTTCAAAAGTGACTGAACACAAAATTTTATTTAATTGTTCATTATCTAATGTATAAATATTAAAGAAATAAAAAAAAGTTTTTATATCATAATCGGTATGGATTTTCTACTATATAATGCAAAGTTTTTGTTTTTACCATTTTTATTCAGGTCAAAAACAGTTTTTTTAAGATTTTTGAAAAGTTAAAATTTTGAGTTGAGTCACTTTTGAACTAGGTGTGCGATATATTCTGATAGTTTTATAATTTTTAGTTAATTTAAGGCCATATGCCCATGTGTTTTATTATATGATTTAATAATTTTTCTTCATTAAGTGGATTCTTTCAATAGTAAGTATGTGTTTTTTCTATTACATTTTTTTTCTGATTTAATCCAATTTTCCCCTAGATAACATGCTTATTAAAATCTAAAGCAGTCTATTTAATAAAGCTAATTAAAGCATTTAATTCAATTTTTTGCATTTCTTTGAATAAAAATTTCTTTCTTTAGAAATGTACAGAATTTTTTTTTTTTTTTAGTCTTGGTCAAAGCCTGATAATTTTATTTAATTAATTAAATTTATATGTCTAACTTTTATGATTTTAATATAATTTACATTTTAATTTTATTTTTGTTTTTTGGGACAGAAAATAGTGCAATATGTAAAGAAACTACAAACAAACCATCCAAACTTCGTTAGTAATGCTAATTAAAACAGATTTTATTTAAAACAAAATAAAACTAAAAATTTTAAAAACTTAAATCATTCAAGCAAAAAAATATTTAAAGTCAAATATTCATCCTTCTAAGAATTACCAACCACAGCTTTACTCCCTACGTATTTTTTCTGAATACAAAAAAAAGAACTAAATATTAACAAAAGCTCGTTCTATTTCTGAAGAGTAAACGAAATTAAAATTTTTTTTTTAGCAAAAAAAGAAACTGGAGAAATTAAATAATAAAGAAAAAACACACAAAGTTAAAACCTAATTTAGCTAATGACATGATGAACAACCTGAATACATGACTAAAGAAATAAATAAATAACTGACTGACAGAACGTTAAGCAAAAAACTTTTTTTTTTTGTGTGTGTAAAAGAAAAGATCCTTTGAAATAAAGAACAAATAGTCTTCAAAACCTAAATAGCCAACAAATAAATGAAATAAAAATTTATACAGAAGAGCAGGAGCAGAAAAAGTTAAATTAAATATAAAAATACCTGAAAGTCAAATAAGGACCAACAGCAAAAAAAACTTTTACTTTTCAAAACGACTTTTACTTTACTATGTAGAATAATTACTCACACAAAAAACATTTAATATTTGAAAAGAAAAAGAACTGGATTTAATAGTTGTTTTCTAACACCATTTCTAATGTTGATGCTGTTTGAAATAAAACTTGTTTCTTTTAAACAATTTTATAAATTATATCCTTTCCCAGCAAAAAATTAGACATTGCAATAAAAAGTACTTGCCATATAATGACTTACTTTTTTGATTGCACATATTTTGTTACTCGCTTAAAAAACACATTATATTAGTTTTCAAAAAAGGAAGTATTAATGGAACTAGTTCTTCTACCGAAAATCTTTAATTCCACACTCGATTACCTTTTAAAAAAATTTTTGCTGGGTTATAACTATAAAATACTATTTTATTTAAATTTTATTTACTAATTATTTTAAAAACTATATCTTTGGTACAAAATCTCTTTTAAAAGTTTATTATTTCAGCTAAAATAAAGCGTTTTTTAGTATAATAAACACTTGAAATTTATCAACGTTGGTATGTAACCTTTTTTTGACAGAGAAAAAATAAACTAAATTGCATTGTTTTTTATTCGGATATTCTTAGTTAGATATTTTATATTCCATAGAATGGCTTTTGGAGCCCAACTAATCGTTCACACATCTCTCCTGGCTGTCTTCACTAAACAACACCATATTTGATTTGCATTCTGATACTGCAAAACCAAAAGGCTTATCGAAGTTTTATTATCACGAAAGAAAACTTAGTTTTGTTACTGGGCAGAACACAACTTAATGGCTTAAGAGTTTCAAAGGAAGTTCTTCTGCCTCAGTACGATTAAAAAGTTCCAGGAACTAAAACAAATACTTTTATTAGTGCTTTTATTTTCAGAGCACTGCATTATACCTAGAATTGGGATAGTCTTTATAATTTAATAAAATGTTGTTGAAATTATGTTAAGCAGCAACTGTAAAAATATATCCCCAGCCATTAGCCAACGTTCTCAGTAATCATGTAAGACAGTATACATATATGAAATTAATATTTTATAACTGAAATCTAGAAATTATGTTATGGAAAAAAAAAGAAAATAATTTAAAAACAAATTAACTTTTCAATGTTACATGAAAAAAGTGTGCGTACAAAGTATTTGAGTTTAATTAATAATTATTTTAGAAATACTTTTAATAGCTGGTGGGGTATACTTTCCGTTTGATAACTTCAAGAAGTCTTTGTTGCATTGAATTGACTAGTTTAGCAGTGTACCGGCACTTATGTATATTCTTCTTTTATGACACTTTTGAGCATATCTTTTGAAGAAACTGTATGCTGGCGGATACGGCGCTCGATCAAGTCCCGTAAATGTTCGATCGGATTTAGATCGGATGATTTTAGAGGTGAGCGAAGCTGTTTTGGTGCATTATATAACAACCAAAGCTTTACTATTTCTGCGGTGTGCTTCGAATCGTTGTTATGCTGAAAGTAATATTGACCTCCTAAACAGAGTTTCTCAGCACTTTGTTTCAAGTTGGGCTTCAAAATGTTTAGGTAATCATATTTTTTCATTACGTATTCAATTAACTCCATATTTCCAATACCATTAAAACCCCAAATCATTACTCCCCCATCACCGTGTTTGACAGTAGGCAAATGGTTTTTTTTTTTTTTTTTTTTGTTTTAGGACCAGCACTCAAGGGATGACCCCTACTTATGCAATACATTGTGCCAGAACTAGGAAATTAGGTTGTGGGAAGGGGGATAGAAGGAGTAGTGCTTGTGTACATTTGATTTGAATCCTTGCACATTGAAAGTAGCTGGAAAGACCTCTGCGGGGAGTTTATTCCACATACGAACTGTTCGGCTAAGAAACGAATTCTCTCTGCGGTTCACTGGCCAATCGACCACAAAGGAATCCGCTCTTGATGCAGAACCCGTTGCGCGTACGAAATTACGGTTTTCAGGAACAAGTTCCCTGGTCTCATAAGAGCACATTTCGTTGCAGTAACGATAAAACAGTGGAACACACCCCACATTGCGTTGATGCTCCAGTGAGTCAATAGAGCTGGATACCCTAGTGTCACCGATGAGCTTATTTAAGGCTGTACCTGGTTTCCGCCAAACCTTTTTTCTACCTTTTATGCCAAAATTGCAAAATTTTGCTCTAATCCAAGAAAAGTTCCTTTTTCCAGAACTCGGAGGGCTTTTTAAAATGTTCTTTTGCAAATACAATTCGCTTTATTCTGTTGGTTCTAGAGATGAAAGGTTTTCTACATGCAACTCGGCCATGGTAGTCATATTTTTTCACTATTTTTCGAACGGCATTTTCGAAAATAGGTTTCAGAAAATAATCTTTAACTGCCTTTTCTATTTCTAATGCAGTTACAAGAGGATTTGTTTTCACAATATTGATTAAACTTTGTGCTTCCCTTGTTGTTGTATCTACGGTCGTCTAGATCGAGGCTTCGACATCAAGATTCCAGTTGATATACAATTATATACCACTTTGGACTAATGAATGTGTTCTGTCAACGATTTCACTAATTTTGCCTTTTTCCATTAATCAACAATGATTTTTTGTTCATCAATAGAAATTTTTGTTTATTCAGGCGGCATTGTACAAAAAATAGCATATTTTCTTACAAATCACTTTGAATGCAATCAAAAACTGTTTGATGTAGAATTGCGAATGAAATGTGTCTACCTGTTTGTTAGAAGTAAATCTGTAATTCTCCTTTTTACTTTTTGTTCGCACACTTTTTCTGTACAATATCGAATTGTTATTTTGTGTTTAAATTTGTTTTTTTTTTTTTTGCATAACATAGCTTTGCGATCTCAGTTGAAAATTAACAAGAATAAGTCTTGGTTCAAAATTTAATTTTGATGTACTTTTAATTATAAAATAAAAAAAATTACTCCATGTATGCTGACTGTTTCTACCAAGTGTATACGAAAAACATGTATCAAGAGTCTGCATGTAACTAACATAATGCAGAAAAAATGCGATAAAAATAAAACCGTGGTTTGTTTGTTGGCAAGTTTTGTTAAGGACTTAACATTTTTTCATGGCCTCCTACATCAAGTCTCATGTCGTTTATCTTCTGTACTTAAATAAAAAATGTTTTTGGCTTTTCTAAGAATTTCGATTACGATTTCCTGATGTGCTAGCTTAAGCAACAAACGAAATACGTACTGCACTTTTATTATAAAATATTAAATAGGTATTGATATGAATTGTATAAACTTTGCCAATATATATGCGTCAACTAAATGCGCTACAAAGTCCAAAATACTAAATATTTTTAAATAAAAAATATTTTATACAGAAATGCAAAAAATATTGTTAAAGGGTTTAGTCATCAAAATCGATTGGATAATTTATAATGTAAATAGTAAAAAAAATCGTCTTTCCTATTATTTATATAGGCAATGCTTTAAAGGAGAAGCGTTATGTTCATGTCATGGGATATGTGTAGATCTGTGTACTTATTCTATTTTAGAAGGATGATGGGGAGCAAAAGAGAGTTACTTGAATGGATCTTAAATTAGTTTTATAAAACTTTTTAAATAAAATCCAGTTAATCCGCTAAGTGTGAGTGTGACCAACACTAATAATAATATTAATACTATTTTTAAACATTTACAGCGGACATAGCAAAATAAGAAAGGACCTGTACAAAGGACTTGTTTAAATATCAATTTTTAGACTTGTTTTACACCCTGCATTAATTTGTATTCTCATCTTATTACGGTTCAAAAACAATGTCCATATATGTGAAAATGATATTACTTTTGGGTTACTCTTTGTTTCTTTTTAATTTCCTATAATCTTTCTTCTAGCAGACATAGCAGTACATTATCTATAAAAATTTTAAGCTTCTGCCTATAACGGTTTAAAATATAACGCCATATTAGTTAAATTAAAGGCCTTTTGCAACCATCCTTTAATTTCTAAATTTATTGTGTACAATTAATTTTTATAACGGTCATATTTGTTCTTACTTTGTGAGTATACTAAATGTCTGCCTAGTGCAGTTAAAATTCTAAAGTCGATGTTCGGACACCCTTTAATTTAAAATTTCTTTTTTACTAATTCTGTGAATATATCACTTGTCTACCTATCAATGTGCAAAAAATAACAATATTCATTTTAATATCACGTCACTTTCGGAATACGCTTTGATTTTCAGTATTTATTGTTATAAAGGATACAGTAATAAGTTTTCTGTAAAAATTTGAAGACTCTACCTATTACGGTTTCAAATATAAAGAGCTGTGATAGCTGGACAGAGATGGTGCCGAAAACAATATCTTTACGGAACCCTACAATACGAACATCTTCTAAAGAAATACTACCACCAACCAAGAAAATAATTTTTTTCGAGCTAAATTATACAAGTTTATAAAAACATTTGAAATAAATACAATGATTTTTTAAAGAAAACAGTGTAATATTGTGCTTTCCAGTTGCAGTGTGGCATCAAATTGAAAAGAAGCTTATGGACTAGTTAACTATTTACGAACCCAAGTTAAGTAAAGCTATTTTTACAAGAAACCTAAAAAAATAAAATAAACAAAAAAATATTATAACCATATTAAAACGAAAAAAAATATTCTACTTTTATGCGAATACAACAAAACCACCGCTCACACACATGCATGCATAAGTATAGTTTTTGAACAAAACCACACACCAGACATTTTAATGTTTCGTAACAAAAACATACAAATACTCATTTAACAAAAATACCACAACAGCCAACAAGCAACAACAACAAGACAAAAAAAACTATTACAGGTGCATCATTACGCAAAACTCTAATAATTTGCCTTTTAAGAAAAAACACAAAACTTAAGTAGATTGTACTTGTAAGAGACCTATTTCGAATATCCTTCATAATTATTTCAGAAATATAATAATGAAGGTACTCATGCCTTTCTATAATTATGTATATGTCATTCAACATTTGTTGTTTATCTGTGTTGTGGTGACGACAGATTATTTGAAACTGGAAAATTTCGTTAGGGTCACCATATTTTAACCAATAAACCTAATAATCAGAATTAGTAAATGTGGTTAGGTTAAATTTACGCCGCATGACAATATTTTAAAATTTTGTATTTCCAAATATTTATTAAATTTTAGGAAAACAAGTAAGAGTCCTATATTCGGCTATGCCGAATCATATACCCTTTACCATATATGTAAATCTAGTTAAGTAAAGTAACTTAAAAAACAAATATTGGGGTGAAAGAAAATTAAAACTGGGGGAAAAAAATTAGTACTTTATATTTTTTACATAAACATTATCGGCTCTCAAAAAAATGTATTTTTTGAAAGATCTGCAAAAGCTTTTAAATAGAGCTGCAAAGCTATCGATGGTCGGCACATTTCATAGTTTGCTTAAAAACTATCGATAGCTTAGTTTCGATATTTTTGAATTTTAACTATTAATGTTATCGTTACTGTCGAATTTTTTAAGTGCTAATTCTGGCGACTATTGCTATTTGAAGCTATCGATTTCGGAAAAAAAAATCGATAGCCAGCCAAAAATAAGGTATCGATATGCTCGATAGTACTATCGATTTTTTTGTACCTTTACTTTTAAATGATACCCAAATTGATATTTTAAAAAACATGCTGCACACTCGTACTTTTCTATAAAAAGTTCAGAAGACCATAACTCGGAAAATATGGGCGAGTGCCGATATTATCAGTGGATGTATTTTTCGTATTTTTTAATTCTCTATCGCTCTATATATTTGTTTTTTATGATAAGGATTACATCATTGTTGCAAATAATTCCCCCAGGAGTACGAGAGTACTTCGAGTCGGGGTATAGGGGAACCCAGTCCGCCGGTGTGCAGGCACTGAATCTGGATAGACAGTGGGGTACTGTTAAAAGATGCACCGGTGTCCTTAAATGATAATTACATATAAATAATAATAGCAAATAAATAAACTGGCACCACGGGAACCGGGGGCCCATACAGAGAGCCGCCCGTCTCTGTAGCCGGTTATTGGTGAGATCCCTTCGGGGCACTCGTGGTGGCTGTGGTTAACTAAAAGGCATCGCTCAATCGACTTCGCTATGCATAAAAACTCAGAACTTTATAAGGTCGGAAATGAATATTGTAGAAATTACTAACGTAATGACAAACTTAGATCTGCCCTTTTGCCACTTTTGGCGGTGAAGGGTATAACAAAATGCAATCTTTGATTTCATAAAGCATAGTCACAGATTCCGACTGGTTTTAATTCCGCATTAACTGGTCGATTTAATTTATTAGTAAAAATTGCTGAAATCTTCACTATTAAATTTAAAAGTGGTTTCATTCTGATGACATTTTTCGTTTTTCTTTTTTCTAAAGAAACAATTTGCAGAATTGAAACCACATTCGATCGCAATTGAGTTTTGTGACATGTCGGTTTTGTAATGTTTAACCATTGTATGCATGAATATTGAAAAAATATTAATTTTAAATTTAAACTTAATTTAGATTTATTCTTAAATTGAAAAGCAGCCACTTGACAGTAAAAATGGAGCAAACAAGTTTTTATTTCAAATATAATGAAAGTTTTGGTATTTGGTTTCTAATTTTGTGATTTGTTCAAGACCGTCTTCATCTTGATAGTTCATTACCGATAAATCATTAAATTAAAATATAAATTAAAAAAAATAATTAAAATTAAAAATTACTACATTTTAACATTTAAGGGATTGTCCTACAAACACTAACGCTAAAAAACGACTAGTGTGACCGTCGGCTGACAGGCACTATGGCTATGGCTCGCAATAACATAATATAGTTCGAATTATATTCGTCGTAGTTATGACCGGTAATAGGCTCCAAGAGAGGTCCTACCTCTACGAAGAGTCTGACTAATCAAAGCAATGCGATCTCTGCACACATGTCGCACTGCACTTTACCTACGCACATGGAATTCAATGCTCTCAGTTACAAGGAGTTTTATGAATTCAAATTTTAATAACATTCGATTGATAAGGAAGCCACTCAAGAGGTAGAGGGAATAGTTCCTGAATGAACTCTGGTTTTCATAGGCCAATGGACGAATCCGATAAAAATGAACAAGAATAACTCAGAAGGGGTGAACGGGTTAATTTCTTAAGATACACCTGAGACATTAACCCCACATCAGGAAGCCCAGAAAGGTTATTGAATATAAACGAGCTATCCTAGACAGATCTTTTGAGCTTCAAGAACTATTTGGCCGAGATGAAAATGTTCCTAGGAGAGACACATTTTAAAAAGACAGGTTTGAATATTTCCCTATGATGCGCACAAGAAGCAATCTAATAAAGAGCCAATACATGACTAGGACATTTCTCATGTTTTAACAGATTGTTTCACTGCCTGAATTGCATCAATTTCATCCAATTTATGCAGAGAGCACTGGAAAAATATGTAGGAACTCCTTTGGCACCTTAAATTTAGGATATTTGAATTCTTATTTACTCTTATTAAAATTAAAGCCTAAGAACTGTAAGGAAATATTTGCATATAGAAAAATAAAAATTAAAAAATTACTTTGCTGCAAATCTTTATAAAAATATTTTCTTAATGGTTCCTCCGGCCGTTCCAATAACTTAATAAGTTTTTTCAAACTGATATTAAAAAAACACCAACAGCCATCAATAACAATCATTAATTCTATAAAACAACTGATGCCAAAAGAAGAAAAAAAGCATTGAACATCAAAATAGAGCAAAAGTTTAACCAAAGTTTAGGTTTACTTTTTTGGCCTTTCAATGATACAAATGACTTGTCATTATATTTTCCTTTAGCTATTAAATAAAAAAATGGCCTTTTGTAACACCAAAATTGGCCTATTGAACACAAATGCTTTACAAACAAACACACAAAATAAATAATATCAATTACTATTACTTTTCCTTTTTTTCATTTAAGGGACAAATGATGAAACACTCACACCACTCATTGGAGGTAGTAAAATATTAAATTTTGTTTGGCAAACATCTGATGGCACCCAACAAAACTTCTAACAACTTGAATCTAGAATTGATAACAAACGTTTATTGTTGCTCTTTTTGATTGTGTAAAGTTATTGTAATCGTAAAATTTATGCAGCATTTTAGAAATTCCAGCCAGGAAAAGAAATCAACATTTCCTTTATGCGTATAAACATTTGGCAAAGTATCATCATCAACTTAAACTACTTGGCATTTTGCCATTGCTTGAGAGCTGAAAAGAAAATTTTTAAAAATATTGTTTTCAATATACAATTTTACGAAAAGTAGGCCTTTTGCTTTGAACAATTTACTTTTATGAGGAAAACAAGCAAAAACTTTTCAAGACTTTAAAATGTTTGTTGTCTCCTCAAGATTGCAAGAAATAAATATTTGTAGAAAAAAGTTATGAATTGAATTTTATATTGCAAACACATAAAAATAATTGGAAAAGTTGTGATTTAATTTAATGGTAGAATTTTATGACACTAAATATCCTTTTGTTGTAAAAATTTGAAACAATTTTGCGTTAAATTATAGGAAGTCAAATTGCCAATATTAAGGAAATACAATTGTGATCAATCAATAAAAACATAAAACATTTATAAAACCTCTGATTAATTGCTGTCAGATATGAAGTATGCAACAGCTAAAGTAGTAAAGATACGACGAAGGTACGTAGATAATATTTGTCTCTGTCGCTGTTCTGTTCTGTTGCGTACCGTTGTGCTTTTTACTTATTTTGATTAATTTTTCTACAAAAACATATCAGCTGTTTATAATAAAGAAAGTTTTTTTTTTCACAAAATAAAAAAAATAGAAGCAATAAATGAAAAATTACTAAAATGACCAACAATATTGAGAGCACAACAGATTCTGAGTTTCATTAAAATATTGATGTTGCAATTTTGTAGGAAATTTATTTGTCGTATATAATATAATTTTCTTTATCGTCATCCTTTTATTTAAGGTTTTATTTCAATTAAAACAAAAACTTTAATTTCAAACTTTTGGGTTTTGCTTACAATTTAGCACTCACACTACCAAACAACTTTAAGTAACTTAACTTAAAAAAAACACGGGAAATATTTATTAAATAAATTAATTTGTTCAAAATTATTGTGCTTATTTCTAAATATCCCGATTTGAACTCTAAATCACTGATATTGATTATTGAAGGTGAAAGCACGTCTCGATGTCCATTTCGCTACCGCTTACTTAGCTCGTCAGAAAACTTCTCACAAACATTTTAAACAATCTAAAGATTTCTGTCCAAACATTTAAGTAAAGACAAAAATCAAAGATTATGCAAAACCAACAAAAACCAACAATGATTCTATTTTTCGGCTGACTTTTTTTCGGCTCTTTTATACAGTTGAAAGAGGATGAAAAATAAAATATCACAAAACACTGCGATAATTTATTTATATGCACGAGCACTTTGCAAATATTTAATTATATTAAACATCGGGAACTTTTTAATTATATTATTTAATTTTCAAAAAATCTTTTTTTTTCGTGCTCATTTCCCGATTAATTATTTAAATCACCGATATTCATTGTTGAGGGTCAAAGCACGTCTCGATGGCCTTTTCGTTATCGCTTACTTAACTCTTCAGGAAACTTCTGACAAACATTTTAAATAAACTAAAGATTTTTGTCCAAACAATAAAGCAAAGACAAAAATCAAAGTTTAAGCAAAAACCAACAATGATTATATTTTTCTTTCTGCACTGTATACGGCTGACTTTTTTTCGGCTCTTTGATACAGTTGAAAGAGGAATTCTATTTTCTACTGTTTCGAACGGAACAGAACAAAACGTCAAAGAAAAAATAAACCACAAATACACATTATCAATTTAACAGAACCTGATCAGCTGTTTCATCATGGACCGGAAAGTAGAGATTTATTCTGCCTTTAGTTACATTAAGCTGCATTCCGACGACATGTTATCTACATTTGACTTGTCAAATTTCACACTGTACTGAAATATTGCTTGTGAAAAAATGCTCTTAAAAATAAACCTTCAAAAGGTCGTTAGCGAAATAAAGTGCCGAATTAACTTTTTATAATCTTTTACGAATGTTATTACTACGAATTATTACAAATGAAATTATTACAGTAAGAAGTGCGAGAGTTTAAAATTGTTGAAATAAATCTGAAGTTGTTACACAGGTGAAATTATTTTAACAAAATCTCACATTGGTGTAAAGAAGAGATGTAGTGGATTAAAAATTTTAAATTTATACACTATCGCTAAGGGGTGGGCTACCAGATGCCATTTTTTTGTAATATTGTTAAGCCATGCCCAAATTGAATAAAGTGGATAACGGAATAGTATTAAATACCTAGATACTACGGAGCAACAAATAAATTAAATATACTGCAATTGGGAAACTGGGAATTCCTTAAGTTTTCCAAATTGAGCATATCGAGCATGCAATGTCAATTGAGCATGTAGCAATAGACCAAAAGTTTTGTTTATTAGCCTAACGATTTAGTCGATGACTTATGGGTACAATTGTAGTTTTTTTTTTTTTTGCTAGCCCTTTTAAAGAAAAGAACATTTTTTGAGATTGTACTAAGAGGCTGCAATGTGCTCATGGGAAATCGATGAAATCGACAAATTCATTTATGAAAATGATCACAGTAGCTTAGAAGATTTAATATAAGTAAATGTCTAATTGTACTGTTTTAAAGTGTTATAATATGCGAACTCTTTGATAACCGCCGTGTAAAAATATTTAGATAAACACAGGGCCTGTAGTATCAAAGATCGCTTTTGAAAAATCCCTCATAGTCTCATTTTTGGGTAAGTTGCACGAATGAATGTATGAGGGGATACACTTTAATTGATTTTTTTTTATGTGTGGCATACCCAATGGGAAGGGTTGGAACCTCACTGAGATAAGCTTACCGAAGAACAAGCTTGTCGGAAACCTCATTGGTCCCTACGGCCGTAACATAAAAGCCATAAATAAAAAGTTAGGAAAAATTCTGCTAAATTAAAAACGTTTTAGTAAAAACAATAGCACTTTATGTCAAAAAAAAAACGTGAAATTAGTTGAACTTATATCCTAAAGGGAAGTTAATTCATTGATCTGATAAAATTTTCCTTTATGTTATTTTTTTTTAATTTGACTAAAGTCTTGAATCTGGAAGTTAATAATAAGATGGACTCCGGCACACTTTAAACAATTTCAAAATTTGGCAGCACAGAAAAATAATGTCTTAAGATTCGTTACTTACCACATACGAGGGCTGCTATATATATTTCTGGCCTGGCAACACTGAGTGCTGCCAAGTGCGATCTGACATTTCCATTGGAAAGTTTGTCATTTTTAAGCATAATCGTACTCAAAACGTTTTGACGTACGAACATTATTTGTGTTGTTAACAGTGACTTGAAAAAATTAATATAGAAAAAAAAATAGAATTAACTCGTAAGCATTTTCGTGCCATCATTTTATACAACTTTCGACGTGGATTATCACGACAACAGTGCATTGATGAACTTAAATCTTTGTATGGCGATGAAGCACCATCCTATAGCACTGTGAAAAATTGGTATAATGAATTTAATCGTGGCCGAAGCACGCTCAAAGACGAATTTCGTGAAGGTCGTCCAAAAACGGCTGTTGTGCCAGAGAACATTGATGCCGTGCGTGAACTCATAATGCAAGATCGACATGCGACATACCGAGAGATAGAGACATCCTTGGGCATTTCTGCTACCAGCATACATTCGATACTGCATGAACACCTAGCCGTAAAAAAGGTTTGTTCTCGTTGGATCCCGCACAATTTGAAAGTCGCTCAAAAAAAGGCTCGTGTCGATTTGTGCAAAGGAATGTTGCAAAAATACGATTGCGGTGCTTCAAAAGACGTTTATAAGATCGTCGCAGGTGACGAATCATGGAAACAACAATCGACCGTGTGGGTCTTCAAAGACGAGCAAAATCCAACGAAAGTTGTTCGTGGAAGAAGCACTTCGAAGCAAATGGTCGCCTGTTTCTTCGGCAAAACTGGTCATGTGGCGACTGTTCCGCTTGAGCAACGTAGGACGGTCACTTCTCAGTGGTACACTACAATTTGTTTGCCTAAAGTCATCGGAGAAATTTGAAAAACCAACAAGAGAAGACGAATCATTGTTCACCATGAAAATGCGAGCTCTCACACATCGGCTCAAACCAGAGTGTTTTTGACCGGTCAAAACGTCGAATTAATGGGTCATCCGCTGTACAGCCCTGACTTGGCACCTAATGACTTCTTCTTGTTTCCGCACATCAAGAAAAAAACTGCGTGGTCAACGATTTTCGTCTTCAGAAGAAGCTGTTGAAGTTTTCAAAAACCATGTTTTAGAGGTGTCTCAATCGGAGTGGAAAAAGTGCTTCGACAACTTGTTTGAACGCATGCAAAAGTGTATAAATCATGCTGGAGAATATTTTGAAAATCAATAAAACCATTTTTGATTATTAATAATCGCATTTTCACTATTAGGCCAGAAATATATAGAGCAACCCTCGTATAACACACTGCATAAAATAATTTATGACAATAATGTGTAAATAAAATAATGTGTAGAAAAAAAGTATGTTTGTAAGGGATTAACTATAAGTTAAAAAGAAAAATACTTTAAATGCGATATTTGAGCTTGATGTTTTTTTTATAATTTCATTTATATTCGGTCGTAAAAATAACAATGCCACTCTTATGTCGTCTTCTACATTTAATAAATTAAATTATTTTTTTTTATTATTATTATTAGTTAAACAGTTTCATTAAAATTAAATTACCATCAGTAAACAGAATTCTACAGGCATATCACAAATTCCGATCGGAATGGTTTTAATTTCGTATTTACAATTCCGATCGATTTTACTAATTTCCAAAAAATGCTTACCTTCACCTTTTTATTTAAATGTGCCAATAATGCGCACACCTTGGTAAACAAAAAAGCTAATCTATACAAGGACGCATAGTAAAAGTCAACTTTAAAATTTTAGAAGTGGTTTCATCCGAAGAAATCATGTTCTGAATTCCACGTGAAATTTTCACTTCAAATTTTTTTTATTAGGTGAAAGATCCCATGAGTTTAGGAATGTCACGCTAGTATCTTTCTGAATATAGAAGACACCTTTAGCTTTGTTAAACCATTCTCTATCAATCATAAGCCGGCAGAATATGACTCAATGGGTTGTTGATGTCTAACCTCCTAAAAACATGTCTATGATAGATTCAGCAAGGATCAATATTACAGATCAAAAAGGTATCCCACAATTAGATGTCCTGTCACCTCTTCTTTTAATCCTCTTTTCAAAAATTGGAATGGCGTGAGAATAGAACAGAAAGTGTTTTCTTCTCAGATGGGCACAGGAAGCTTCCTTTATATTTCTTAGTTTGAATAAGGCAACGCTTTAATACGATACGAAACACTTAGATATTTTCAGCAGCCCAACACTGCTGCCAAAGCTGCAAGAGCGTTGACTTCTACCTTTTAATATGCTATTAGTAAGGCATAGGATATAAAATTAATGTTTACTAGGTTCACTCCACCCTTACCACAAAATTTGCCACTGGCTTGCGGTAAATTTTGAATGCTACAAGAATTCGGAAAGGTTCGTGGCTATGCCAGCATTTCAGATTCGATCTAAGTATCGATAAATGAAACGATCTTTGTATCGACAAATGAGATTTAGTGTTTATTAGTAAAATATTTGCTTCATTACTGACAGGCCAATCTGTAATGAAGATCCTAGTAGTGTTAACACAAAATTTGATTTTCTATGAGAAAACTGGACATACTTTAAGATTTGCTATATATTCTACATATGAACTCTTTTCAAAGGTTAACTGGCTTGGATTGATTAATTCCTTTTTATACTACATGAAGCATGTAAACATTAAAACATTAAATTAAATCACGTGTACAAATATTTAGGCTGATCTGGCCGAAATTACAGTAGGCATATATTAAGATTGCAGCATTAATGTTGGAGAACTATTTTGATCACAATAACTGGTCGCTTTCGGTTTGACGAACATGCGAAAATGATTACGTTTATTAAAAAAAATTCTAACAATTAGAAATAAACAATATGTGAGCATACTTCTCACCCATTTGCATAATTTACGTTTGACGTGTTTCGAATTTTAGAACTTTCCAAAAACCATAAACTAAACAAGCAATAAATATACACACATATGTTTTACAAAACATTACAAACGAGCAATTTTCTCTTACATAATATTTTTTTGATATAAATAAGATTGGTGGTTTATGCCTTTGTTTTCCCTTAAGTAAAAAAAAAAAATTAAAAGGCTTTTTATCCCTCCTTTACACGCCACCATGAGACGAAATGCTAAGAAGAATATCTTTTTAAGTGGTTAAATTAAAAGTACACGAAATTTTAAAAGTAGAAGTAAAAAGATGTTAACAATAAGGAAAACATATTAAAAAAACGACACATCCACGAAAGTGAACAATTTCGTTTTACTTTCTAAAATTTTGCTCGCTATTTACTTAACAAAAGAATAAAAAACAGCGCAGCGAAGAAACACACACCCACCAAAGAGATTATTTTGAAAACACGGTTTCAATCTTCTTAAGATAATTTAAAGGCTTTTTTCCTTGTTTTAATTTTAATTTTTAGCAACCCTCTTATTGCAATTTAAACGAATTTATTCATGTGTAAATAAAAGGTATTTCCGTTTTTTGTTTTAGTTTTTTTTTTCTTTTTTTAATTAAGTACACCGTAACGCACAAATACATATATACATACATATGTCAACAACGACCCAGCATCCGTTTACAAAAACAGTTTTGTTTTATGAGTATTTAAAGTGTTGTTAAAAAATTGTTTATTTTTCCATTTCCTCAGAGTGAATATTGTTTATATTTGATGAGAAAGCGGTTTGTTCACTAAAGGCCCTTGTATAAAGCAAAGGTTTGATACTATAAAATTATGGATTAGAAGGCAGGTTTATGGATATCTGAGTCATCCTTTGTTTGTAAACTTATTAAACTGCGTAGGTTCGTAAGCATAAAAAGGTTGAATCTTATGGAATAAAGTAATAAAGTAAACGAATGTGATTATTTTCTGCTTTCAAATAAAAATATATATATACACAGGCTGATTAAAAAATTTACATAATGTTTACATTTGCTGTCATTTCAATAGTAAATTCAAGGCAGATTAATATACTAGGTAGTGGCAAAGGCGAATCAATTACTAGGTGGCAGCGTTAGAAAATTTATTAATTTTTGCTGGTAGAAACGAATGTCAAACTTCATATTTAAAAAAATAGTACAAAGATTTTTTATATATGGAGTTTGACAGTAGTGTTCACGGCGAAAATTAATGAATTCGCCTACGCTGCCACCTGGTAATTGTTTCGCCTTGGTAGTGGCAGTAGATCAGTTGACTTTCTTGTTTACGTTTTTAGATGTCAAATTTTGTTTACACTTATTATTTTATGTCCTACAAACATTTTTTCATTTTTTTTCTTACAGTGTTGTTGTGGAAATATATTTAAAATTTTCATAAAACAAAAGTTTCACACACTTTTTGAAACTGGATTTTAATTAAAAACTGTAGGCCTCGCCTCTTCATAATTTTGTTTGCTCATTTTGTATGTTAAAAAAAAGGTCTGGTACATAATGTGTTTATACACAATTGCTATAAATGCGTTTATAGCATCAAAGGAAAGCTTATGACATCTAGATTAATATAATTGTAATTATTTTTTTCGCTCTATATTTTGAAAAAATAAATATCATAACGCATAGTGCTATTCCTACTCAATTTCAAAGTAATATAGCTACAAGAGTTTTTAATCAAATGGTAAAATAAAATTAAAATTTTTTTGTTTTAAAATATAAATTCCCGGAAAGCCAAAAAATGTCCGGGGCTTTCAAATCCCTTTTGGAGTATGTATACCAATATTTGGAGACTTACCATTTATCTTCTTTAATCGGTGCTTTGCACTCCGAGGAATTTACAATAATTTTAAAATTCTGTTCCAAAATTGGCAATGTTAGAAAGGGCTGGAAGGGGAACCGTTATAATTGTTGACATAATATTGCTTTTATTCGCATTTGCTATAGTTTGTCTTTAAAATTGTTAAAACAAATTTGCTATTTCTAAAAAATATCGTTTTTTAAGTATTTTCCGCACATCCTTAAAAAACGATATTTTTACATTTACTCAATTCAGAGGCTTGTAACTTTTTAATAAAAAGCGCTATCAAAACAAAACTTTAAACTTTAAGCGTACTATGCCAAAAAAAACTAAGTTAAGATTGCCCTTAATTAAAAAAAAAAAAAGTTTTAAGCTCATTTTCTCCCTGCACATTTAAATATATTTTTATAGATATTTTCAAGTTGTGATTAAAATTAAAAAATCTTAAAATTTGAGTTAAAAAACAAACTTTTTATGACAAACAAAACACTCTTTTTATGTCAGAGGTACCTAAATTTGGGGCCCTTCTTTGAAGCCGTCCTTCACCTTCGTTGAGATATATTGAGTGGTTCGTAAGATACCGAATTTTATCAAAAAACAAAAAAAAAATCGTTTTCTAACCACTGTGCGTCAGTTGTTTTGACATCTGAATATATATTTTACAAAACCAAAATACATGTTGTTTACTTATTGTTGTAGTTGTGTTAGAACTGCTATTACCTGTAAAATTAATGTGCCTTCAGTAAATTGCTAGAAACAGTTAAAGCTAACAGCTTAGAGTTATAAAAAATTTCCAAGTGTGAGTTTGACTCACATATAAAGGGTTCCATACCAATGTATGTTCCTTTTTATAGGCATATAGTAAAATGTATTTTAGATAAAATAGGGTATTTAAAATTGTATTCTATATCAATTTAAAGAGACCTTGCAAATATACCCTACGTATGCTTTTATTTGAATTTACTTAAAGCAGACATAACTTTACATCCTCTGTACAGACTTTAACCGTCTGCCTATAACGGTTTGTAAGATAATGCGATATTTGTCAAATTCACAACCTTCAATTTCTCGATTTACTTTTTAAATTTTTTTTTGTAGTGGACATATTTATTCATAATCTGTGTAAATACTACATGTCAGCTAAAGGCTGTTGAAAACTAAAGCCCTTTAAGTGCGAATCACTTTAATACGAGGACATGCTTATTTTAGTAGTTTTATTTTTTCTACTTGTAGCCATAGCGCACATAATTTTACTGGAGTGTATGCTTAACAAAATTCAAAAAATAAGAAAAATTTTATGAATATCTTAACACTGTCGGCTCAGCCTTTTAATTTTTAGTATTTGTTGTTATAGAGGCTATTGTAATACATCTGCTATAACAATTTTAATAGTCTACCTGTTCCAAAGGTAGAGGGCTCTAACAGACAGGCAGACTGTTTGACGAAAATAAAAGGGTCGTTTTTTACACTTTGTGACCGGAACCCTAAAAATAAAACTATTAAAAATACGTTTAAGTTGTATTATTTCACGTCAGCTAATGACTGCTTATTTTTCAAGTAAAATCATCCCGAACACAATAGCACACTTTTACCTTGATGCTTTAGTAGGCCCTAAACATTGCAACATTTACTCTCAAAAGTTTAAGAAGAAGGACAACTGAACCCAGCTGATTCATATTTGGTCCCCTTGTATCAACTGCAGTGATGTATAAGACGAAAAAGGAAAAAACAAGATTAAATAAAAAGAAGTAAGTGTTCCACAAACAGATCGATCATTGAAGTAGATAGGACGAAAAGGGCTAAGCCACTTGCCAAAAAAATAACCCACAGACATCTGTTCCTTCTTATAGAATTTTTAATACATGACATAAGTTTTTTCTCTAGTTACGTTTATGCAACAGAATGATATGAGCTGTTCTAAAAACATTGATTCATAGAAGAAATAAGGAAACGGAATACAAAACAACAGTAAACTATGCATAATATGCCGTTCACTCTTATGTGTTTACAACGTGTTTAAGCAAGATGTTTAATAAACTAAACACAAGTGTTCACACTATAATTATAGTGTTTTAGTTTGACATTTGGTCAGCTGTTTAAACAGATAGTACATATTGAATAAAAGCATTTAATATCCAGAAAAGTAATAAAATTCTAAAATTGGAGATAATATAAATAACGCAGTGATAAATATTGAAGTTAATTAAGTACGAAAAAAGATCTGTAATTGGAGACGTTGTGCCTTAAATAAAAAAGTAATGGATTAGAGAATGGAGCAACAGCGAACTTTATTGATGTTGGCAGGAAATTTTTATTGTGGAAAGTGGTAATATCTATGATGGTTACTATTATCAGTAAAAATTAATTTTATTAATTTTAGGACGGCACAAACTTATTTTGGAAATTCGATTGCCAAATGCTAAAAAAAGAAGGGATTAAAAATTGTTTCCGGGTTAATCGAAAAACACTTTAAATACTATGCAACAAATTGAGATGTTTGCAAAAATAACAAACGCAATTTTGGATGACAGTTTACTGGAAAAAAGAAGATTTGGTATCCTCCCCCGCAGGGTATTTTTAAGAATATAAACAGTTTGGCACGTTTGCTACAATTTTCTAAAATAGCTTGGAAATTATTAGGCCCACAATATTTAAATAAAGTGTAATAGATAAATTAATTTTTTTAATTGCAAATTAATGTCTTTAAAAATATCTTTGTAAATATTTACTTTGTTTACGCTTTTCGATTTTTGGTTTGATTTTCCGCCATTAAAAATGCTGTTCTGTGAAACACCAAAATCCAAAAAACAACAGAATAAACTTGACTAGCATATCTAAACTCTGAATTTTAAGCGTTTTACGAAGTGTTTAAATCAAAAACACGTCAATTTCAAGTGTTTTGAAAGACAATTAAATTTATGGAAAAACATCTCAAAAACAACTTGTTTTGCACTTAAACGCTTAAAACTTGCTTAAACTCGCTAATCGGAATTACGCATATTTCGTGTTTTGTTTCGCTGTCAAACATCCTCAATTTGGTCTAAAATTTAACCATGAATCGTCTTACAACGCGTGCAAATCATTAAATTTTGTTATCAAAATGCGTGCTCTGTTAAGAAAGTTCATTGTGTTCAGCGACGAAGCTCATTTCTGGCTCAACGGGTGCGTAAATAAGCAGAATTGTCCATTTTGGAGTGAATATCAGCCAGAAGCATTGCAAGAGATACTAATAAATCCAAAAAAGTCACAGTCTGGTGAGGTTTATGGGCTGGTGACATCATTGGACCGTACTTCTTCAAAGATGATGCGAATCGTAACGTAACTGTGAATAGTGAGCGCTACCGTGAGATGATATCCAACTTTTTTTTGCCCTGCAAGAGCTTGACTTGCATGACATGTGATGTCAACAGGACGGTGACACATGCCGCACAGTACGCGCAACAATGGACTTAGAGGCAAGTTCGGTGAACATTTTATTTCACGTTCGGGATCGGTCAATTGGCCGCCTAGATCATATGATTTAACGCCTTTAGACTATTTTTTGTGGGGCTAAATTAAAGCTCATGTCTATACAGACTAGGGATGAGCAATCCCGTGATTTTTGAGGAACATCGTTACCAGTGCACGTGATTTTCAAATAACCGTTCTTTAAAATAGTTACCGTGATCACCGTTTGCAGTTCTTCTTATATTTAAACATACATGTTTATATAGGAAGAATATAATACTAAGTAATTTTTTATACAAACTGTAATTATAATGGAAAATGTATTTTGATCTCTACATTAAAATCAGCTGTTATTAAATTTGCCCAAAATTATAGAATTCGGTAACACTGATTGATTATAGGTTCAAATAAAAAAAAGCACACAACATTTTTTGTTTTTTTTTTTTTTTTTTGCTACATATGTATGTATATGTGAAGTTTGGAAAAAAAATAGTCGTTGTTAATAAGTAGAAGCTGCTTTGATATACATATGAAAGAATGAAACAGTCAAAAGTACTTGTATTTCTCTTTCACAAAGTAAAACTATAATTTATAAATTTAAGTTTGTATGTGTGCAAATATAAAAGAAAGTTCTTACGCGGAACTGTTATTTGATCAACTCAGTCACTGTAGTGACCAGTGATTTTTTAATCACAGGTACTAAAATATCGCTCATCTCTAATACAGACAAGCCCACTTCAATTGAAAGAGTTTGCACAAATCGGACTATGGATGGACTATTTGAGGCGTAGTCAAGGTCAACATTTGCATGAAATAATCTTCAAACATTATATTATATGGACCGTACTAATTCAATTCAAATAAAGATTTCATGCATTTTTCTGAATTTTTTTTTTAAAAACTTTCCTGTAGCTTAAAAAAAATTAAAATTAAAACAGGTAAAAAAAATTGTTAAACTTTTCAACAGTGAAAAATCTTTTTAAAGTGGTTGCCGATGTCGGTTCCTCATCAAAACTCGAATAATCCTTCTCCAGATGCTGTAAGTGTGCGTAGAATTTATTCCAACGTATTTATATAGTGTTCCTTTGTGCACCGTTTGATCTTTTGTAAAACAAATAAATAATTCCACTATTTTTTCATTTAAAATTAGACTTCTAATACTATTTCAAATATAGTTAAAACGCACTTTACACGTCTCCAATTAAAAATTCTTAAGAAATTAAATGTATTGAATACTTCAAAACGTAACTTCCGTAAATAAACCAAATAGAGCATAAACAATCCTCCCTTTAGAATAATGATAAGAACACATTCTACCTTTTCCAACTTCCAAAAGACAAACACAACATTGAATCTAATGATTTTAATGCAAACTTGTAATTTATATATTTTTATTTTGTAAATATTTGCCTATTATCACGCATTCTATGAGCTTAAAGTGGTTTTTACAATTTACGAGTTAATTGAAGCTTAAACTTTTAAATATTATTGTCTAGAAGTAACGATAATTTTCATAAAGAAAATATAAATAACAACATGAACAATATTTACAATCTAAACAATAATAGTATGCAGCTGTTGTTGTTTTTACAGTTGTTTTATAATACTTTACAACCCCCAAACAATGTATTTGAAGAAAACCACCAACTCCCCACCCTCCTTATGAGAAATATTTAATTCGAATATAACCACAACTTCTACTTCTTGTTTTTATTTCAAAAACGTAACATAAATAGAAAACATTATGTTCACTGAAATAGGATTTTAACGCTTTATTTATTCCAGGTTATATTTAGAGACTGTGCAGGCTAACGAATTATCCATAAACACTAACTATGGTTATTTATATTATCCCCATAAGGAATTTCAAAATTATTTGTCTTTCAATAAAATAAATCAAGTTATATAATATTTAAGTCGTTTTTTTTTTTTGAAAAGGGTTTAAGTTCACTTTGAGAAAAAATTAATTAAAAATAAAAAAATATAATTAATTTACTATAAACTTTTTGTTTATAAAATTTTGCTAAAAAATTCTGTGAATTTTTTTTCGATCCAGAAAAACTACTGGTTTATACGCCATTGCCATATTGCTGATTTCTTTCATTTTTGTAAACAATTTTTGTTTTTTTTTTGTTTTAATTTTAGAAATAAAAATAAACCTAAGCCGAATTAGTTTTTTCGTTTGTTTTAGACATGTGTGTTGTAAAATTCTACCATCTCTGAATTTACTAAAACTTATAATTCAAGTTGAACATAAGAAATAAATCAAAACTTGAAATATGCAAAAGTATTAATCTTGGATTTAACTGCAAATCATTGTAGACAAGAAATGTTTATTTGCAAATTTTTTTGGGAATTTTTAAAATTTTACTTATTATATTATGATAACATCCTATCACATTTTTAAATAAAAATGCAATTTATTTCTTGGTTGAAAAAGCAACCGCCGTTTGCTTAAGCCAGCTCATAAGGAACCTGTTATTATTTTCTTTCTGCTTTAAGAGTCGGCATGAAACCAAAATAATTCAATAGTAAAAAATTTGTTGTCAATGTAAAAAAAAATAAGCTTAAAAATAATTGTACGGCTTTTAGCTCCGCTAGAAGCAAAATGCTAGACCAAGGTAGAACAATAAATACACCCACCAAAAAATTACACATTACCTTAAAAAGTACTGTCATATCGCTCCTTTATTGCACCGTAGTCATATCTCAAAAAATTAAAAATTCGTAGTTACTTAAGCAAAACTGCTCTTTTAGACCTTCTGTACATGTTGAAAAAAAAATCAGTTTTATATCCCAAGCTGAACCGAAGTTATAGCAATTGCAATTGCGGCAATTAGATCATAGGACTTATGTCTTGAAAACTTAAATCGCATTTTGCCAAGTTCTAGTTTTTTTGAGATATGACTATGTTGCAATAAAGGAGCGGTATAATGACCTACTTTTGTGGTTGCCATTTTTTGTTGCTCGCTTACAAAACACATTACAACATAGTAATTGAAAATAATCTTAAAATATTTACCAAGGGTCGTCATAATTTCCAGCAATACTCAATGTAATCGATTCTCAGGAATTGAAATATAAAAGTTGGGAAGTCCTTCCGCCAAACATGCTTAATTCCACACTCGATTACCTTTCCTAAAAACTTTTGCTGGGCAACTCTTAAAATTTAAAGCCATATGTCACTTAAACTGTAAAAGATAAACTATGTATATGCTTAGCAACATTTTAGAGCTTGATAAGGGATATCAGCGGAATTCAAAATTTTTAAGATAAAAGCCAAAATAAGAACGATTTTTGTTTTTCATTTACACAAGAGGTGATAACGTAATACAGATTAACGTCAGTACCCGGCCGTGTGACCCTAACCTGATGGTGGTCTTACCACTGAGTGAAAAACAAAGCATCGACTAGCGCCCTCCTCTAGCGTAGCCAACGAAGTTACAATTTCAAGAACATGGCTAGCAGGACCATATACTACCCCTTGCTTGAGGGTTAGAGACTATCCAACCTCGTCTGTTGAGAGTAGAAGAGCACACTTCGATCTATTCTTCACCATTACCGCAGACATAGACCTATTAACCACAGCTACCACGTATACCCCGAAGGGACCTAACTAATAACTAGCTACAGAGATGGCTGGATCTCTGTATGGGCTAACGGTTTCCGTGCTGCCAGTATGACTAGGGACACTGATGAGTCCTTCGACAGTACCCTGCTGCCTATCCAGATATGGTGCCTGCTCACCGAGGCCGGGTTTCCCCTATACCCCGAAAGCACTTCGTCTGAACCGTCATTAGCTCAGACAGACTCTTAGTGACCCCGGGAGACACGAGAGATGATGCTTACTTAAAGCATCGTGGGACTGTGTCGCTAAAAGCTATAAGGACCATATCTAAAACCAAAACTTAACTACACCCTTACTGTTTAAAAACTACAGAATTATTTCCATTTTTTTTTAAACAAATCCGTAGGATCCGTAGCGGCGGGTGCAAAACTTAAAACTTTTATGTAGAAATTAAGACCTCGGTTATCTGTTTAACTTTTAGTCTTATGTATATTTGCAAACACAAACATTTTTCCTTATTTAAGTCTCATTATTAACAAATAAATTGAAATTATTTAAATAAGACGAGAACCCAGTTAATAAAGTGATTGCACGACACACTTTTTTATTTGTTTTCTATTTGCAAAAGTATTTGTTTTTAATTTAATTTAATTCCTTTTGATGAAAACAAAAACTACTTGAAATTCTTTTAATATTCGTTACATTGAAGCTGTTATTGTAGTTGCTGCACTTGATAAACTGTTTTGTATTTCCACTTGAAATTATTTACAAACGCAATAACAAAGTTTTAACAGCAAGTACTTGTGTTGTTGTTGTACCATCTCATAGAGCACGGTTGCAGCTGACGCCTTATTGTTGGTGTTTCGTTTTTGGTTTCTTATTTCACTAAACTAAACAGCATAAAACTAAGCAAAGAGTCAAGATAAGCTGGTGGAATAAAATGTTGGATATTTTGTCATGTTTTTCAAAGTTTGTTGCTAGAGATTGTAGAGGTGATTGTATTTTGTATTCAGTTTGCACCAATGCCATATTTTAAAATATGCCGTAAGCGTCGTCTTTCTTTGACACTTAAAACATTTTCCAGTTGTTCTAGTGTCAAGTTGATCTCTCGCTTGGAGTGCAAAGGCGGCCAAAGTGTTGTAATGGCAAAAGTTCTAAAAAAATAACAACAATCACAACAAATAAGAACTTTGCAAAAATTCTATTTAATTTTTATTTGCATAATTTCTATTAACTTTGTTTCTACAAAACAAGGTCAATGGAAAATTATTCTTGTATTAAAATTTAAATTTTTTGTAAATATTTTTTTTTAATTTTTTTTTTTTTAATTTTTTATTTACTAACCTGTGCACACGCATGGCATCTATAGCACTTGGTTGCATGGCCTCTAGTTGTTTAATTTCCTTGCGAAATTGTTGATTGTAGCTGTGAAACGCTTTCCTATAACGCTTTAGGCATTTTTTCTGGCTGCCATTACAAATAAAACATGTTGCGCCAAAGAATAAAAACATTTTGTTAATACAGGAAATTTAACCAGGATTAGGAAATCATTCGTAGCGAAAGAAATAAAAGAAGGAAATTCAATAATTTTTGTTAAAAAAAAAAGTATTTATTTGTTGTTTTTTGTCACTTACTACGAATCTTCTTCTTGTTTAGTTTGATCATTTTGTGTACCAAATCCAACTTTACGTGCTATAAGTAGGCGATACCATTGCTTTTGTAATGCATTCATGGGCCTCTTAAAAAGATTGGCAGTAGAATCCATAATTCTTTAGGTTACCTAGAGAAAGAAGTAGTTTAAGCAATGAATGTTTAATAACAACTTCGCATATTAATTCGGTGTTTTTTAAGTTCTTTTTTTTTTTTTTGTTTATTAAGTTGCCATGGAAAAATTCAATAAATCGCTGCTATTTATAAAAGTAAACAACTTGCAAGGAGGCAACCAATTGCCCAGGTTACAAGAAAGTGGAAAATAATTAAAATACAATATTGTTCAAAAGTTATAAAGGAAGCAGAGAATTGATTAAATATCTTCCAAAATATATTTTCACGCGTCCAATAAAACAGGGTACGGGTTGGTTACAAGAACCATATTATATTTTCTGTAAACAATATATGATTGAGTAAACAAGTTATAGCACATTTATAGCGTTTATGTTCACATGTGTTTAACGTTGTTGGTTTAATTTAAATAAATTTTGTTGAAAAATTATTCACAACCAAATTTTGCAGGCCTTCAGAAAGCCATTAACACATCAAGAGACTTTAAATATTACAAAACCATGCCAAAACAATATATGTATTATACATTCTAATTAAAAAAAAAATATGTTGAAAAACATAAACTATCGATCTCATCATATATATGTATATAATATTGTAAACTAAAATGTAAATATTTTTGTTGTAAATAAATTTAATTAAATAAGTCGCTATCGGTTCAACTAAGTGTAAAATATTAAATAATAATTTCTTGCCACAAAAAAATATATCTTTATGTTTTTTCCTTTTGTAAAAACGTACAGTTTTTTTAATTGTAAATTGCTCTATTATCTCTGAATCTGTGACTTCGGCTTTACTTGCTCCTAAGCTAGGTTTGAATTGCTTGCTTAAAAATAGCAACAGCACTAAGTTCTTTGCTTTGCTTACATGTTTGTCCGCAAATAAAAAAACTAAATTTCTCAGCATTTACAAAACATTTCATTTTAAACGAAGCAACAGCAAAAAGCAAATGCAAAAAAAATAGATAGGAACGCATATGCTTCAGCTGAATTTTCGTTTCTTTCTGCAGCAAAGCAATCAAGTAAGCATTTACTTTGAAAACGTTTGCTGTAGCTTAAGCAAGAAGTTGATGTTTGTATCTTATTTTTCTGTTGCTTTTTAAGAAAAAAAAAACACCCTTTAGTGGTGTAATAAAAACCGCGTAATTTGTTACGTATTGTAAGTAATAAATACGTTTCCAATGTTAAAAGGGACAAAAAGCAGCAAGTTACAGCAACTAACAGCAAGAAAAAGCAATCGTAGTCAGCAACAACTTCATAGTAAAGAGTTAAGCAATAGCAAAAATAAAGAACAACTGATTGCTTAAGCCATAGCAAACGTTTTTAAGGTAATTGCTTTGCTGATTGGTTTGCTGCAGAAAGAAACACATAGTCAGCTAAAGCAAGTGCGTTTCATAATTAGACTGTTGTTATGATGTTACATCCATGCGCTTGCAGCTATTTATGTCTCCAGTTTTTTTACCATCGTTATTTTAGTAACTACATTGTTATGTTTTTCCCTTTTAGGCACAAACGCAACGATTCTTTTAAATTAAAAATACCACTGTGGCACATTTTAAATTTTCTATTTCTTACTCTGTGGCTCTATCTAGATATAATTTCTTGATCTTACCGTGTATCGTATTTACTAAACATGCATTATTACAAACGCAGCCATCCACGCTACACTACTGTGTTGCATCGGTCAGACAGAAACTACTCAATGCATTGCCTTAAGGTGAGATCACATGATTGCCGCTAATGCACCAATTGGGCTCAAACCGTATTGTACTAAATAGCCGCACATTATTAAAGTCGTTCCAAGAATATTTTCTTCAGTCACATGATTGACCAAAATGTCAAAAAAATAATTTGGCAACAATAATTGCCGCAGCCTATTCACACGGGTGTGAAAGTCAGCTGCTGATCGAACTTTAAAAATAGTGCTAAAAAACACTCGGCTTCTTCCTTTCTCTGGCATGACTATGCAATTTTCTTCACAGAAATCTATATTAAAACAGGAATTTATTATACTTGTTCGAGGGCTGCTATATATATTTCTGGCCTGGCAACACAGAGTGCTGCCAAGTGCAATCTGACATTTCCATTGGAAAGTTTGTCATTTTTAAGCATAATCGTACTCAAAACGTTTTGACCACCATCCTATAGCATTATAAAAAATTGGCAAGATGAATTTAATCGTGGCCGAAGCTTGCTCAAAGACGAATTCCGTGAAGGTCGTCCAAAAACGGCTGTTGTGCCAGAGAACATCGATGCCGTGCATGAACTCATAATGCAAGATCGACATGCGACATACCGAGAGATAGAGACATCCTTGGACATTTCTTCCACCAGCATACATTCGATACTGCATGAACACCTGGCCTCAAAAAAGGTTTGTTCTCGTTGGATCCCGCACAATTTGAAAGTCGCTCAAAAAAAGGCTCGTGTCGATTGGTGCAAAGAAATGTTGCAAAAATACGATTATGGTGCTTCAAAAGACGTTTATAACATCGTCACAGATGACGAATCATGGATCTATGCGTATGAGCCCGAAACGAAACAACAATCAACCGTGTGAGTCTTCAAAGACGAGCAAAATCCAACGAAAGTTTATCGTGGAAGAAGCACTTCGAAGCAAATGGTCGCCTGTTTCTTCGGCAAAACTGGTCATGTGGCGACTGTTCCGCTTGAGCAACGTAGGTCGGTGACTTCTGAGTGGTACACTACAATTTGTTTGCCTGAAGTCATCGGAGAAATTCGAAAAACCAACAAGAGAAAACAAATCATTGTTCACCATGACAATGCGAGCTCTCACACATCGGCTCAAAACAGAGCGTTTTTGACCGACCAAAACGTCGAATTAATGGGTCATCCATCATACAGCCCTGACTTGGCACCTAATGACTTCTTCTTGTTTCCGCACATCAAGAAAAAAATGCGTGGTCAACGATTTTCGTCGCCAGAAGAAGCTGTTGAAGTGTTAAAAAACCATGTTTTAGAGGTGTCTCAATCGGTGTGGAAAAAGTGCTTCGACAACTGGTTTGAGCGCATGCAAAAGTGTATAAATCATGCTGGAGAAAACTTTGAAAAACAATAAAACCGTTTTTGATTATAAATATTCGCATTTTCACTATTAGGCCAGAAATATATAGAGCAGCCCTCGTAATATACAATAAAATTAAATAACTTTTACTTACAAAATAAAGTTATAAGCACATATAAAAACAAGTTTATTACAAAAATGTAAATTGCCGCGTATTGTTAGCCTCTATTGTGGCATATGTACATAATTAATATTGACGCACTTTTATAATTTCTATTGCCACACGGTTTCTTATTGGCTAGTCACACGATTGCCGCACCAGAGTTGCATTTTATTGGGCAAAAATATCGGCCTGGTGCATTGCGGCAATCATGTGATGCCACCTTTATTTATACAATTATTATTTTTCCTTTGTACGCATGTCCGAAGGTTGGCACGAACTCATGACCTTCAGTTTTACAGCACGCACCTCAACAAACGCAGCCATTGAGTTTGTTTAACATTTCTTAGCTAATTGTCGTATTATTCTCTACACATTCCACTACTGGAAGTAACTTGTTCACCAGTGGTACCAGATCTT
Organism: Gymnosoma rotundatum; assembly: GCA_916610165.2. NCBI lineage: Eukaryota > Metazoa > Arthropoda > Insecta > Diptera > Tachinidae > Gymnosoma > Gymnosoma rotundatum. Next base: position 117,077,925 of record OU744337.1, on the reverse strand, counting down.
ATTTTCCTAACAATATAAATAAAGAAAACGAAAGTTGTAAATAAAAACAAATATCAAAATATATAAAAATGTAAACAAATCATTAAATAAATTTTAATATTTTTTATTATATTGTAATCATATTGAATTATTTAATGCTTTACGTTGAATATAATTATGGTTATATGAAAACAAAATGTGTACTAGGCATAACATCCACGTAATTTATTCATGGTCTGCTGTATTTAGATGGTAGTACCCGGCGTTGCCTGTGTATAATTTTAGGGATTTTCTAGGCACTTTATAAAATATTATAAACTTGCATGCTATGGGGCGCCACTCAACTTCGATTACGTGGTTTCAATACTTTGTTATAGAAAGAGTAATTTAGGAGATAAAGAATTAAAAATCACATAAGAGCCGTCATTTATCAAGTCCAATCTACCAAATGAGTTCGAATCTTATAGATTTGGACATAAATGTTAATTTCCCGCTATTTGAACTAATAAAATATACCCTATTTTACCATGAGAACAAATATCAGCTCGTGTTTCATGTTTCATTGAAATCGGTTTCGTCTTTCAGTAGCGATGGACGCACTAACAAACAAACAAACTTACAAATAGATTTAAAAACAAATTTAAGTTATGCTCTTTTTGCCAGTGCTTTTTCTTTTTTTTTCCTGTGCGATTGTTTGCTAGTATTTTTTTTTTTTTTTTTTTTTGAAAAACAACATTGAAATCAAACTTCATTCGCAGTTTTTTTAAAGCTAAAAGGAAAATTAGACATCGGATTAGACTTTTGCTCTAGATGTGTAGTTTTGGAACTCTGTTGAAATCAAGGAAGTTAAGTAAACTGCACACGTTTTTATAGACGTTTTACTGTTTTGAGCGGTTTGCAATACATTTTTTTTAGCTGAATGAATGAAGAATGAAAATCGATTATTTACAACAACTTACATTAATTTTTAGATTAAAAATTACAATTAAAATTTTATTGCTAAAAAATTCATACATTGTTAAATACGGAACGATGTTAAAAAAAACATATAATAGAAAACGTGTTCTAAATTTCTTGTTAAATATTTATGCATATATTGTCCTAAGTCTTTATTTCATTCTAGATTCTAAACCTTTGCATTCGCTTTCAAACAATTTTCAAACGATGTCATAAAAACATATTTTATTACTTTTTTTTAGGCTGGTAGTAAAATTCCCTTATATTTTAATAATAATAATTTTCTTTAAATTATGAGACACAGAATGATAATGTATAGAAGAAAGTTTCGTAAGATATCCCACACACATGGATCTGCCGGCATTTTCGTGTAGTTACTTTAAAAACTTTTTTAAAAGCTGCATAAAAAGCAGCAGTAAAGAAAAAAAAATTAAATTTCCTTGATACATACGCAGTTTCCACAGATTTGTGACCTTTAATAAGTTCATAAAAACAAATTCAAAGTCGTTGGGATCACCGAAAGAGAATGGTCTGAAGAAATGTCTCACATATAATTTGAATTCTTTCAAGGGCTCTTGAACAGTAAAAGTAACTTTATTTGAATTTTGTCTTAATTATGTGTGCCCTTCCTCAAGAAGTGACCCGTTAAGGATATACAAATGTGGTTTTCAACAATCATATTTTAGTTTTCCGAAGCAATTAAGAAAATATTTATATTACATTTTTTGTAATCTTGTGATCACTGTACATATATGATTTTACTCTCCATGTGGGTTTGAGCTCATATTTGCCGTTCTTGTTATTCAGAGAAGATGATGGTTTTTTTTAGAGAATGGAAAAATTAAACTTCAACACTGTATTAATAGTTATACTTCCCTTTAACATTTTTAATATCCAGCGTCTTAATGGTGTTCAAAACGGAATTATTATTGCAGATCGTTTCTTTCTGTTTCGATAACGTATTGAACTGTAAACAAAGAAACGATGGATGAGGTTGACACATGAGTACTTTGTTGACTGACAAAAATCATTTTTAACACAGCCAGAGCGAAAACAAAACAAGAAGAAGCAGCAAATGATAGCTGTCAAAGTATCAAACGTACGTTAAAAGTTGCCCAATTTTTGTACTTTACGTACTTGGCGAAGACGTAGAAATTGTGACAACGCTCATAAGGCTGATGTTAGAGTGCGCGCTATAAGCGAAGCGATGCTAGAATCTATAATATTCATGCTATACTGATACTACAGGATGTCAGAGTGGATACTATATTAAACAACGCGACCTGTTATGTTTTTAAAATACTTTTTTTATTCCGTCAATCATTTTTGTTCAAAATGGATTCAGATGAAGAATTTTTTATTTCAAATTATACATATAATTTGTTTTCTAGTAAAAAGAGAGGAATCCACGATATAAATAAAAGTCGCAAGAAAAAAGGCGAATTTCATAAATTGTACCAAGAAAGTGTAAACACTTCTACTATAAATTTTTCAATTTTAATATACATTATTTTATAAATATCTTTTAAAATCAATGGAAAATTTAAACACGCACATATAAAATAAACAAATGAAAAATGTTAAACTAAAATGTAAACAAACAACAAAAAGAATAACGAAGCGAGCCATGCTACAAATCATTTCACAACCTGCTTTGTTGCTTTGGCTCTCTTGTAGCTTCACTTTGACTCTGACATCTTTTGAGCATTTTCGTTAGAAAACACAGCAGAAGTTTGTAGCGCATTGTAGTGCGATATTATAGCATCGCTTATAGCGCGCACTCTGACATCAGCCTAAGAAAACTTGTATTTTAGTTGAAAAACACAAAATATAACGTATGACGGGTTCTATGTGCCCCAGCCTTAACCGACTTTTTATTATACTTTTAAAAAGTTTAAAATTTGCACAACCAAGTTTTTTAAGTTGTTGATTGGTGTCTTCTTCCGTGATCTCCTTCATACAAAACTTATGTTCAGCATTAAGCAATTAAATCACAAATGTTACGATTTACAAAAGTTCTACTTTATTTTATAAAACACACCTGTAAAATTCTTAGGAGTGTTATTTTATTTCATCCTCTTTATGTTTCCCATAAAAAGAATTACAACAAGAATGTTTACATAATATTTTTTATATTTTTACACCTTTACACACTTAAGTTCGTATTACATCTCATCAACTGAAAGGAATGTTTAAAAAACAACAGCAGCAGCAGCAAAAAAATGTTTATAAAAAAGTACTTTAAGCAAGTGGATGGATGGGAGGATGCCTTTACAAAGAACGCATATTAATATTGTAAAAGTTACAGCTTTTTGTTAAAGTCTCCTTTAAGTGCCAACCCAAAAAAGAAAATTAAAAAAGAAACATAATATTTTGTTGAAAAGCTGGACGCAGGTGTTTTATACGCGGTATGTTTTTTTTCATACTATTCCATTAAGTTAATATGCAGCAAAGGCAAAACCCTTAACCTTAAGTTAAACATTAAATAAATAAATGTAATAAGAATAACAAGAGGTTTAAAGAGCATCAAAATTGTACAGAAAAATTGTAATGCATATAAGGTGCAGGTACGTGTTGAGATATGAATTTCTTACACTTTTCACACATTCTTTAATGAATAGAATAAAAGTTACCAGTCGCTCAAAAGCGCTGATAATACTTGGTTAATAAGTAAAATAGGAAAGGTAATACTAGAGTGTGATTCAGTGTGTGAGATTAAAAACTTTGATAATCTACAAAACACCAAATAGATTCATGCCACATATCTATTGCAGGTAGCAGAGAAAATGCTTAATTTTATATCAGTATAATGGGAAATTTTTTTAAATTGAATTCTATTTCATCTAAAAGGCTAAGAAGCTATTCAACTTAATTTTTCGAATTTCAATTAAAAAGTCAAAACATCATTCTCGGGCAGGATTTTTTTCGTTTGTTACTCGCTTAAAGCAAGAATATTATTCCCAATATGTTCAAAAAAAGTTATGATTTTCCATTTCAAAGAAAGAGCTCGCCCCGAAAAATCCTTTAAAGATATGCAATCTAAGACTCCACTGTATGAAGCACCGAAAACCGAAAGAAAAACTTTTGAGGCTGTTAAAAGTCATTGAATTGCTCATTTCATTTATTTTTCATTTATAAATAGCGACTTTAAAAGACCAAGAGCTCTACAATTATTGTAATCCGAAACAATTGCGGTAACGTATCAAAACTGTCGACTTAAATGAAAATCAATGGTTTCAATATAATTTCTTATCTTGACAGGTACAACCCGGCTGTAGTGTGTGATTATTACTTATTTTAACCAACTAAAACAATCACCAGTGACTTTATCAAATACAGTAACTTCATACGAGCAAAGTATTAAGACAAAAAAAGTATACTTTAGCATAAAAATACTTGGTCACATGCTACATAACCGCTTTCAATAAGTGCGGAAACTCTAGACAATGCTTATTAAAAAGTTAAAACATCTCTTAGAAAAGAGAGTAGTAATTTATTCCTTTTTCAATAAAAATTTCAATTTATTTGGGAGGAAGCTTACGATGATCATGTTATCTCAAAAACCACTTATTTAGATCACCACTTAAATTTTTGATAAACATTTATAAACTCAAGAAAAACTTGTTCATTTAAAAGCTTGGAAACAGGATACGAAAGTAAATATTAGACACCTCAACTGTGTAAAATTTTTTTTCCACACTGCGAAAAGTGTTTTTTTTCACCACATTGAGTTTTAAGAGAAAATGATTATTTTACAAAAAATCTTAACTGCAAAGTATCGAACTTAATATGAAAGAAGAATACCCATTATGCAGAATACCCGTTATTTATGATAAAGATTACAGAACCGCTTGCAGTTAACAAATTTAATTATTTATGATACTGAGGAATAATGATTTTAAAATTTTATCTGCAGGCATCTTTTATTTTATATTTATTGGTAGTAAATTTTAACGCCTTTTTAAATTAAATTATTTTTCCTTAAAGCAATTGTGATTACTAGAGTCCACTAGCTGTCCGCTTTCATTTTGATTTCTTTTTAAGATTCCCTTATATTAAAGCCCTGTACTCATTTATCTCGATTATTATGCATTCTAGGAGAAAAAGGACTTTAAGCTGTGATCATATAAAAAAATAAAAAATTCAATGTTAGACCAAAAAAAAAATTAATTTTTTATATGGAAAACTTAAAACTCATTTATCTCGTCAACTATGCGTCCCAGGAGGAAAAGGGATTCATTCTGTGATCACTTAAATAATTAAAAAAAATTCAATGTGAGACCGAAAAATTCAATTTAATGCCCAAAATTTTAATTTTTTATATGAAAAATTTAAAACTCATTTCTCTCGGAAACTATGGAGTCTATGAGGAAAAGGCTTTATCTGTGATCACTTAAAAAATTCAATGTTAAACGAAAAAATTCAATATTTTTATATGGAAAACTTAAAACTCATTTATCTCGATAAATATGCGTCTTAGTAAGAAAAGGGCTTAAATCTGTACTTCTCCACTAAACAGTATTTTGCTCAAAACCAGTGATTTCTAGCGTTTTTACCATAGGGTTCGGTGAAATGGCCAGATGACATTCACAACTGTTATGCTGCTCGTGGTCATTATTAACAATAGACGTTTGTACTCCTCATCATCTTTTGTATCTCCTCTAGCCATTTTTCCAGAATTATGGGGTCCAAATATCATCTTTCTCTAGATTCAGGTCCTTTGCAGGACGTATTCGTTTTTTTCTATCTGACGCCGCTTCTAATAGGCTGACAACTGATCTTTATCCAGTCTAATTTTTAATGCTACAAAAACAAGACATTTGCTTTCGGCCAATACCTTGTCTTGCCTCGATTTTGCCTTGAAGTGTCAAAAAAGGAAAATTTACCTGTTTTAATGGCAAAAAGTATAGAATGTTTTTTAATTTAATCTGAATAAACTTTACATCTCAGTTAAATGTGGTATGTGATAACCTTAAGGGCCTTTCATACGTTCTTAATTCAAAACTTTCTAATTTATTCTTGTTTAGTATTTGTAGAGTTAAAGAAAATTAAATATTATGAGAGCCCCTAACCAGGGTCTTTGACGGTTTGCACAGTAGTAGTCCTAGTGATCCCACATTCTCAAAATTTTTCTAGACAGGCTACGAATTTCTAGAGTTAGCTCAAGAATTTAAATCTATACCTGTGAACACTCTAAACCCAAATTGACAATTCTTCCCATTCCTACAGCATCATTTTTACGCGTTACTACCTGTAACATTTATGTCTTTAAGTCTTGCCAGTTATTATTGTACGTCTTTTAAGTACGCCCTAGTCAACCTGTTTTGTGACTCCATCTACTTCGTACGCATTATCCATTTACGTCTCGCGAGTACTGAAGAGAGGGCGCATCACTCCCAAGACAACGTTCCAATAGTTTGTTTCCGACCGTCAACATAATGATTTTTATTTTTAATGTTTTTTCATGAAAACACGCTTGTTTATTTTCAAATAATCAATAAAAAGATTTAGAATACTTAAATGTATCCAGAAAGGCAATTGAAATAAAGAGAAGTCACGATAGGGCACTGCACTATTTTTAAACGTTATTGCTACAACAAATCAAAGTCTTTTGTATGTGTTACTCGAAGATGTTACTTCCCAAAGTGACCTGCAGATTAAAAAAAAAAAAATACAAAAACAACAACAAAAATTATTACAACAGGAACCGTGTGAAAATATTCGTACCCATTGAAAAATAAAATGTTTTTATTAATTAAAATTAGTTACAGTAACAGTGCGTTAAGATTTTGCAATCAAGGCTTAATGTGAGCTTTTACTGGCGCCCTTTTTAAATTTATTTCATGCCCTTATGTTCAAGTTGTAATTAATTGGCAACAGAATATTGCTTGGAGTTGAAAATATTTTTTTAACTTCTGATTCTATAAAACAGGGTTATCGTTTTTGTGCTTTTCATTAAATTTCAATTGTTTATGCACCAAGCCTACCAAGAAACCTAATCCTTATTTTTGCATTTAAACTTAAACTTTTCTAACTGAATTCTTATTCTCTAACTAATGGTTTTAACAAGTATACTCAAGAAAAAAAATGGATAGTTCGTAGCTAAGTTAATATTGTTACGAAAAGAAGGTCTGGCAACCCTACAACAGATATGTCCGTATGTGCGTGGTAAAAAAAAGAGGTGAATAAGTTACTTCCACCAATGGTGTGTATATAGAATAATACGAAAATTAGCTAACATAAGTTGAGCAAACTCAATGCCTGCGTTGGTAGAAGTGCGTACTAGCTATAGAACAGAAGACTACTAAGTTCATAAATTCAAGCCCGCCATCGGACAAACGTACAATGGAAAAATAATAATTGTAGTAGTCGAAGGCGATTAAAAAATGAAAAACAGCACTACAAAGTTTTTGGAAAAAAAATACAGTATCATATAGTCAAGCCGCTCTTTCATAATAAATGGAGAGAGAGAGAGCCACTAGCGACTAACACAAGGGAGTGATAACATAACAATAGTGTACGGCAGATGTGTGGCAGCTATTGGATAAAGGGACGACAATTGGCTTGGATGTAAAGCATAATTGTCTCGAAATGGGCTTAGTTTACTAAACGAGGCATCGAGTTGTTCGTGTCTCGACACAGTAACACAATAGTGTAGCGTAGGTGACTGCGTTTAGATTAGAAAGCAATAAATACCCTTTCGGTTCAAGTATAGCCAAAGCCACAGAGTAAGAAATACAAAATTTATAATGTGTCACAATGATATTTACAATAAAAAAAAAACTTCGTACGGTTGTCCAAACGAGAAAAACGTAACAACCATATGAAGTATGATAAGTAATGCTTCATTCAAGAGCACTGAAGGGTAAAAATAACATGCAATTTAAATACGATAAATTTAGAAAGAGATAAACTTTCTGGGAAAATTATAGATATTTTATTTAAAAAGATAGAAGTTGGGTGCGTCCTTGGGACGCTTTTGTAAAAATTTTCAAAATATATGTCTGCATTCATATTTGTTACAACAAAATGTTTGATTACATTTATGGCGGCTTGGTGAGCTTCGTTCACTTAACTTTTGGTCGTATAAAGGCACTATTATCTAAAAGTTAAAATAAAAAATGAAATAAAATAAGGTGTAAAACTAAATAAAATTAAGTTATTTTATAACTAACAAAAATGTTGGATACTTCTACAAACGTTTTTCGTAAAAAAATTTAATTTTAATTTTCTAAATATCCTGTAAATATGATGAAAACTTAGTTAATTTTGTTAAAATAAATAGTTATATTACGTATTAACTTTAATTAGTTATTATCTGAATTATTTGAACACATAAAAATGAAATATATTTATATGAAATGAAAAGTTTTACCGTAATACGAAAACTTGCGGTCATTATCAGGAAGTATAAAATTGTAACAAAAAAAAAATTAAAAGAAAAATTATTTTTACTCTTTGTGCCCCTTCAAATTATTTCTATACCCTTCACCACAAAAAGTGGAAAAAGAGTATAACTACATAAGTTTGTCATTCCGGGTTAAATTCCTACAATATCCATTTCCGACCCCATATAGTTTATATCCTCTGATTTCTTATACATAGCGAAGTCGATTGAGCGATGTCCGTCTGACCGTCCGTGTGAGGCAAACTTGATTTCCAAAAAAAATAAAATGTAAATCGACCAGATATAGTGTCGAAAGAGGTGCAATTGAAAATGATCGGTCTATGTCCTTCGAGGCAGCAGCCAAAACCCCTAATTTTTTTTTTATGTCACTTAGAACAATAAAGTAACTCCAATCAAAAAAATAAATATATACGGCGATAGAAAATTTAAAAATAAGAAAAAATAATTAAGTGATAAAATTGGCGCTCGCTTATATTTTCCGAGTTGCAGGGCTCTAAAATTTTTAAATTTTTTGAAATATCAATATGGGTATCATTTTAAAGCTTTTTAAGAGATCTTTAAGGAAATGTTAAAATTTTTAAAAAATTCTTTTTTTTTTAATTCTCCTTTAACCCAATATTTGCTTTTTTTATTGGAGTTACTTCACTAAACTAGATTTACAAAGATGGTGAAGGGTATATAAAATTCGGCATAGAACTTCTGCTAGTTTTAAGTTAAATTTAAAGACATACCTTCAACTAGACTGACCCGTGCGAATATTTCGCAGCGTTAGTTGTCATTTTTGTAAGATAAAATGAAAATAATTAATAGAAATTTTAGTAACTTCAATATATTTTATCAAAAGTATAAAAATATTAGAAATCATTATATATCATACATATTTACATACATATATATGTTTAAATGCTTTTATAATACTTTTTTGAATACAATGTGAGAGGTAATGACATGATCATCGTTAACTTTTTGCCCATTGGAATCCTTAATACAAACAATAATATCTATTAATAAACGGCATTACAGTAAACAGCGGTATTGCCAGAATGGATTTTAATATATACTGTATTATGTAGAACTGCATTACCATTAAGCGACCCTGTATTACCACACTTGGAAAAAAACATACAAACACTGTATTATCATGCAGTTCTATATAAAATATAATTTTTATCAATGAAAATATGAATTTTTCAATTTCTAATTATTTTTCGTCATTAGTGTTAGAAATAAGCTTTAAAATCAGATATCATTGATTAAATATGATGCGTTGGTATGGGAGATATTTGCAACCGACAAAAAAAGTGCTTTAGAAATAATATATATGATTTTACAGTTTTTTTTTTAACCTGCGTTTCTTTATTTAGTTCATCATATTCAAATTAGTTCTAAAAAACTTCTTCAAATCTATGTGCCTTTAGTAAATTAATAATAACTTTTAGTAAAAACAGGAAAGTTAAGTCAAATCAACAGAAAAATCTTTTAGTCTAACTTCCGTGTAGGATGTAAGTTTAACATGTTTTATGTGCTGTCTTTCTTACGCTGTTAAAGTTTTATTTTAATTTAACTTATATTATTTTAAAAAATTCTTCTTAATTTCTTAATAATTTTTTAAATCAAATAAATAGATTTTATTAAGAAATATTTACAAAAAAAAAACTTTGTGATATTTGAACAATTTTTTTATCTAAAATAAATTGTGTATAGATTTGAATAAAAATTAAGTCGCTTTAACTATTTTAATGTTTGAGGTTTTAATACAAATTTTTCACTAATACAACTTATGATCTTTACTACCGCCTGCTAGGCCGCAAGAATCGATAGTACCTATAACAATTATTATTTGTTTCTTTTAATAAGTGAACTTACGGGCCTTGGTTCTACCTGAATTCCGAGTACTGTGTTATATTTCTTTCGTGCTGTTGTATAGAAATGAAAGCCGACGCCAAAGTCACAGCAAAGATTAAAGATTAAAGATTGCTACTTAAGTCATGATAATTGATAAAATAGAGTAATAAGGCGTAAATAATCTCATTACTTTTAAACAATCGAAAGATCAATAATAATGACCAATAATGTAATCCTGTTTGTATGCGATAAATACTTACACTTACCCAGACTCCTTCCCTAGAAACAACTCACTGTGCGTATTTCTGTGTTCTGAGTTATTACTGACCTCTATATCTTCACTGTGTAACAAAATATTACTACCAAAACGATAACCCTTTATATTCATACACTCAAAGGAATATTCAATCAAAAAAACAAAAAACTTTAAGTAGTGAACATGAGAGTATTGTAAACAAAAATATGCTCAAGAGGATATTTTCCTATTCCTTTCCCTACATAGCAAGTTCAAGCAAACGAAAAAAGAATCTGCCTGTTAATAAACAACAAAAGTAATATGTAGAGAGCGGAGTAAAAAATGAAAAGGCGTTAAGGTGAAAATTTAATTTTCTGTACACACTTTAAGCTCCTTCTAGCATAAACTGTTATTTTTGTTGTTGCCTCTTCAACATATTTATTATTAAAAGTACCCAGGTATCCCCCACCAGTATTAGCAAAATACAGTTAAAGTTGCAATGCAAACAACTAAATCATTGCAGGAGTAGCAGTCGTAGCAAGTTGGAGCACAGCAGCAATTCAGCTTGTTTGGCAAGAACAAACTAATAAAAACACGATGGTAACAACAAGAGCAAAAAAAAATAAATATAAATAAAATTGAAATCCTTTTTAATGAGCACTTTCTGTGCAGCAAGAAATATTAATGAAAACAAGAACAAAATTCTAGTAAAATAAAATAAACATGATGTTGACATGTGGGTAAAGTAAGAACACATACAACGATAAAATAATAAGAAAAAAAAAACAATGTATGTTTTAAAAACACATACACACAAACAGTTCTTTGTATATTTCTGTATTTGTTCAGAAGTATGATTTAAAGGTTCATCTGGTTAAAGTATTGTATTTACCAAGAGTTCCTTGAAAGCTTTTCATTTTATATGTAGATACAGGTACACGTTGATTTTTAAGCATCTTTTAAAATTAAAATATGTTTAAGGGCCCTTAATAATGTGTTTTTTATAACAAAATATAAGGTAGCAATATTGTATTCAATGAAAAATCACGCAAGACCTTTCGCGTAATACTCTACATTAGTGACATGAAAAAACGTTATTGTAACAAAAATCATTAATGATGGTAATATCAATGTTTTGGGGTCTCTGAGACAAACAAGCCACCCAAAGAAAACAATGAGAAAATATCCTTCCTTGCCACTAAAAGTAGAAAGGCAGTACGCCTCAAACTATTTCGACTTCAGTATTGTGTAGGAACTATACATTCATCAATAAGGAACCATCTTTTTTTCGTCAAACTAAATTATATGAGTTTTAAAAATAGGAATTTTTTATTGATAATTATTCACCCTTATTCTGTTTAGAGTCAGCAACATCGTCTTCAATTTTTAGGCAACATCACTTCAACACAATATCAATATATATTTGGTATTCATTAACAGTTTAATGACGACGTTGCCTGTTTATCGATAATTTCAATAAGAAATAACACCCATATTATAATATTAAAGTCAGCTGATCTATACACGACCCATTTAAATTACAAATTGTTGTAACAATTTAGAAATTAAAAAAAAAGTTATTCAAAACAACGCACTCGCGGTCATACGTTAGTGTAAACTAACACAATTAGTCGTAAACCTATTGTAATGAGCTTAAAAAAATGCATCGTTTTAATACAATATTTCTTTTACAGCATCTATTAAGATAACGGCACAATATTCCCGTTAGATTTTTCGCAAAGATTTTAGGTATACATGCAACTTTGAAATAAAACTAATTGCATTACTAGTTTATGCGTTAGTTTTAGACAGAGATGGTAAACAAAATTATTTTAATGCCAAACCTAATTAGATGAGCGGCAGTGTATGTTTATTATTTTTAATTGTGTTAAAAATTTAATTTCCTTCCGACACTGACTGATGAAGAAAGCAAGAAAAAATGGTTCAAAGAAGAGTTCTTTCACAGAAATCTAAAAGTAAGTGATAAATTAAAAGTTATTCGTTTCAAACTAGTGCTTTGTTTCTTCATTGAAGTTTCGAGAGTTATTTCCGGTTAAATAAAACAGCAATCAGCAAATGCAAGTGGACCTCTTGGGAGAACATGGCTTACCATTTGAAGTGATTTAAGCAAGTTCAAATAGACGTTGTCTATGACTTCAAGAAGTTCCCACTCACTTGCGACTATCTGAACCATGCTCTTAGGGTTGACTTGCCTTTGGAAGTGGAGCTGATTTGCCAAACTTTCTTCAAAGGCTCTTAGTACCAGCTGCTTAAATATAACGCTTCGAATTTGTTTATAATTTTTGGAACATGTGGTCTCTACAACGTATGAAAATATAATCAATTTATAGATTTTATCATTTTTATAACCTTTAAGGATTTTCAGGACACGCACGTCTGACCCGCACAATTGATGCACTCAATAATATTTTTAACTAAAACACATTAGTATTGCATGAAAAGATTTCAATTAGTTTAAAATTATAAAATTTATAATTTTTTTAGTTTTTTTAGTTATTTGTTAACGATTAATACTTTTATCATTAAAGACACAACTTACTTTTAGGGCTCATTATGCTAAAACTGAAATGTGATGGTAAATTAAACAGGAGGGAAATGTGAGAAGCAAATATATTAAACAATCAGAACAATCGATGCATGCCAGTCTATTTCACATTAAGCAAACAGAAGTAAAAATATTGAGACCGAAACTCACCCGCACAACCGATGCATCACGGTCTGAAAGGGTTAAAAAGAATTTTGTCAAAGAAAACAATACTATATACCTTTTGCCATACATCAATCATTCTATTTGGGGGGCCAAGAGCGTTTATAGCGGTCGCAATAATTTTTCACTGTTCATACCATTAAAAGGAACAGGGGCTGTTTGAAACCCTCTAGAAAGTAATAGATTTTTTTTCAATTCTTGAACTAATTTTTCAAATTGTTTACGGTGGATTGGTAATCTTCAGTTTCTCTATTTTCAATTTTAGTTCTACTATTTTTATTTTATTTGTTTATTTTACTTTTTTGTTTGATCACGACACCAAAATCACAGATGACAATATAAACGGCAATTCGAGACAGTATCAAGGTCAAATTTCCTTACAAAATACCAAATTCATATTGCCAGTCATCGATAAATGTCAATGTTGACAACGAGAATACCGATTTTCAAAAAAAGAATAAAATTGCCGTCGCCTTGCATTTTTAATGCAGTTGTAAAAATGAAGTAGATAAAGCATGGATTCATTGCAACCAAGTTTAAAATATTTGAATTTAAATATTTCTGTTTAAATATTAGTTTCTTTTACAAAATAGCAGCTAAAAAATATAATGAATGAATTCTTTACTTAAAGTATATTTTCCTAATCATGGTGTAGAGTGCAAAGTAATTTAAAGAAAAAAATTTATGAAGTTTATGGAAATGTTTTTTTTTTTTAATTCTATTGCAAATATATTACAAAGGCTTTTGTAGGTAATTATAATACTTAAGGCAGCGATGAATAATGCTATATAAAAATAATTAAATTCTAGTTAATTCAAATTAATTGAATTTTAAATTCATTAGAAATTAAATTTTGAAAAATTTAACATATAAAAGTCTTATTTTACTTATGGGAAAAATATATTTTCAATTATTTTAATTTACTGGAAAAGGGTCTTTTTTAGGCACAAACAGATAAATGAAATGTTTTTATTAAACATTACAAGTTCCTTAATTATAAGCAAAACAGGATGTTATTCCAATTGTATTGTTTTATCAATTTTGAGAATCTGATTGTAAACCTTAAAAAGCCTGTAAGCTGAGCTTGGCATTTGTAGACGCAAACTCCTAAGTTATAATCAAAACGATTGTTCAAATATTAAATAAAAGTAATTTCATCATAAAATAGATTTTGTTATGAGTAAACTATTCCATTTTTCTAAAAGGAGTGAAAAGAACCCCTTTAAATGGAATTATTTTTGTAAAATTAAGATTTAAGCGAAAGGTCAAAAGCTTAATAATGCGATGAGCAAGTGTCAAACTGTGAATTGGATAATAAGATTGTGTACGTTAAGTTACTTTCTACCAGCCACCATTCTTACAGCCGCTTGGCAGACAGGACGTACTGAATTTAGGCCCCAACGGAGCCTTGAATAGAATGAAAAGTATATCTTATAAAGTGCCTTTTGGTTACAAGATCATGGCCTTGAAACGATAGCTCCATTGGTTTAGCCACATGTTTAGTGTCAGTAAAGCTTCTAAATTCCTTATAAGTATTTGATCCTTAATTTGCTACTGATGAAACTAAATACCAAATTTCAAATTTCAATCAATAAAGTATAGTGTCGAAAGAGTGCTATTGGAAATTAGAATGATCGGTCCATGTCCTTCGAGGCAGCAGGCAAAACACCACGCATACCTTTAATTTTTTCATGTCATTTGGAACAATAAAGTACCTCCAATCAAAAAAAAAAAAAAATAAACGCACGGGGCGATAGAGAATTAAAAAATAAGAAAAACAACTATAAGTTAAAAAATGGGTGCTTTGAGTTGCGGGGCTTTGAAATTTGCAAGTTTTTTAAAATATCAATATGGATATCATTTAAAAGCTTTTGAAAAGATCTTTAAGGAAATACTAAAATCAAAAAAAAATCCTTAACCCATTAAGTTCCAATATCATTTGTATAAAAAATTATATATAGGGTCCGCCATATAACTTTTTCATTTAAATGCTATTAAAAAAACAGTGTAGCTTCGGCTGTGTGACACGTAGCGCCTTCCTGTTGACACTAAATGTTGCCAATATCCTCCTCTGTAATTTTTGTGAACAAAACTTCGCTTAACATGGTCCGAAACGATTGCCATTGACTGTAACGGCCACTCCTCATTTTCGAAGAAAAATGGCTTAGTTATGTCTCTGGACAAAAATCCATACCAAACAGTGACCTGTTTGCTTGTTTCCATAACCGCCAAGATCAAAATGAGCTTCATCTGAAAAGACGATTTTTTTTGGCAAAATCAGCATCTTAATGTCGCAATATTTCCCAGCGTTGTTTAAGCGTATACACAAACATATTCGTTCAGCGAAATGATAAAACTAATTATCTATTAAATCAGACATAAGCTAAGTGTTGCATTCACGAAAAAAACATTAGATGGCGGATTCTAAAGCAAACCTTTAATATTATGGATATCACTTCGACTCCGTACTTTTCACAATGCTTCTAGCATCCAATTGCTTATTTATTACCTTTCTTTCTTTTTTTCTTTAGCTGTCAGTTGACTTTGCTATTGACTATCTGTCGGCTAATAACTGCCAATCTTCTTCCTGTTACCAAGTTTCTGGTAATTATTAATATTTTTCTATGATTAAGATCTCCTATAACCTTCATATTTGGTATGTGTCTGTCTGTAATCCCAAGCAGAGTGCTGTCCAGTGTTGGATTTTTACGTACAATATGACTTACCATATCAGCTTCTTGTAGGCATATTGTCTAGATGAGGCATGAGGCATTAGCAAGACAGCTCAAAGTATTTCGATTAAACACAAGCAACTTTCTAGGCTTTATGAGGAAGGATTATTGCCTTGAAAGTTCATTTTGAGGCAAACTCGTCTAACTATTTCAAGATATTCTTTACCATCCTTTTCTAGCTCCTCCATTAACCAACATGTAATTCTTCAGATATTTCCTGTTTTCGTGACGTTCTAGTCCATATCGGGCTGTTTGATTGCATAAATCATTACAACGCCAATCATAAAGAAAAAAATTCCAGCCATATAGAGCTTCGTATGTTGAGGTGGGTCTCTATTTGCACCTGAGACTGACAGGTATTCCGAGTTCCCTTGTACAATCAGCTACAGCAAGTCATGCAAACATTGTTCCTATTGAGTATTAAATACAATGGAAATAAACTCAAAAATCAGACGATTCTACAATGTAAAACATTTTCTAGATCGCTAGATCTTTTTTTAATCGTCTCACAGCTTTGCAAAACGATTCAAACATTTCTTTAAAATTTCTAGAACTTCTTGCATAAATTGCGATTACATTTTTCTAATATTTCAAACATAAAATCATTTCTTAAATTCTTGTATTTTTGCATCATTATAAATTTTAAATAATTTCCTTTTACACAAAGATTATTCCATAAATCATAACATTAGACATGAAGACAATAAACAATATTACCGACAACATTAATGATGATTTATTTGATTTAAAGTCATTTAATAAAAATGTTTAAAATCGCCCACCTTGTATTCAAACAGTCAAAACAATTCCAACAGAAATCGTTAAATCTTTGATTTTCATAAAAGAGCCAAAAAAAAAAAAAATTAAGAAATTTTTGTGCAAAATATTTATACACTGCCAAGTACACATATACAAACTTACACACTATACCAACTGCTAATAAGACTAACAGTGAAAATAACGTTACTATTGTAAATGTGTGAGTTTATCCAAATGTACGTGTGTTTACATTTGTATATATAAAATATTGCTATCTGGGCAAATACAATGGAATGTATATATGAATGTGTAAGTATGTGTGTGTAAAACTTGTTCAAGAAGCATCTAAGTAAAACGCAAAAAAAAACACGAAACTCGCCAGCTTATCGCTAATGGCATAAACTTTCGAAACGTGAGTGAAATTTTCAAATATGTGTTAAGTAAAAGTACATACTCTCTATCGGCGTTGTATTGAATAAAGTGTGTATGTGTGCGTTTGGTTTGTCTATTGGCTCTACAAAAACTGCTTAAAAATCGTAAAGTATAACAATGAAAAGCCAACAAACATCAGGCTTCTAACAAACCAACCACTATTAAAACAACAAGCGCACAAATGGAATTTTTTCATAAGAAAAATTCTTTTTGTTTTTTTTTTTTTTTTGGAAACCAAAACCAAAATTGTAGCAAAAAGGCGAACTGTATACAACCAAAACAAATCAAATCAGCAAAAGTATAAAAAAGTACAAAACATAAAAGAAATCTTGTTAAAAAACGTGAAAAATAGAACTTCGACAGAAAAAGAAAAAAAATAGTGAAAAACGTAAAAACGTAACAACCACAACACAGTGGTTTGCAGGCTTAATCTACATTCTTAGGTTACTTTGTACCTTTTTCGAATAAAAAAGGATTTTTCAAAGCTTTAATTCTAAATCAAAGTTATAAAAAATAAAAAGAATTTTTAGGAAGCAATATCAGTGGCTTTATCTCTTATAAACTGAATACAAGTCCTAAGAAGAAGCTAAGTGCTTTATTTTCATGCAATCTTTTACACAAAATTAATATGTTCTAAATAAATAAAGATATTTTTCCCCGGCAAGCTATCCGATTTTTCGTTTGCGTTGTATGTACATAAAAAAAAATCGGAGTTGATGTCATTGAAAAAAAAAATTATTATTAGGAAAAGTCTATAATTCAAGAATGCAAAAAATCGTTGAAAGAAACACTAAAGTTAACAAGTAAGAGTGCTATATTCGGCTATGCCGAATCTTATATATCCTTCACCATCTATGCAAATCTAGTGTAGTGAAGTAACTCCAATCAAAAAAGCAAATATTAGGGTGACAGAGAATTAAAAAGAAAAAAAATTTGGAACTGCATATATATAATTTTACTTAAAAATCGGCTCTTAATGGGTTAAACATTAAAAAAAAATAGTATTGCCTTTTAAAAAATCTTTTTTTCGTCATATTTTCCCGATTAGTTGTTTAAATCACCGAAATTGATTATTGAGGGTAAAAGCACGTCTAGATGGCCATTTCGTTATCGCTTACTTAACTCTTCAGGAAACTTCTGACAATTATTTTAAATAAACTAAAGATTTTTGTCCAAACAATAAAGCAAAGACAAAAATCAAAGTTTAAGCAAAAACAACAATAACCAATAGTAATTCTAATACGGCTGAATTTTTCTCAGCTCTTTTATACAGTTGAAAGAGGATGAAAAATAAAATATCACAAAACACTACGATAATATATTTTATGCACGGGCACTTTGCAAATATTAAATTATGTTAAACAAGAGGAATTTTGTTTTAAATTATATTAATTAATTTTTAAAAAATCTTTTTTTCGTGCCATTTTCCCGATTAAGTATATAAATCAACATTTCGTTATCGCTTACTTTATCTGTAAGTATTTCCTTAAAGATCTCTTCAAAAGCGTAAAACTGATACCCAAATTGATATTTAAAAAATTTATGAAAATTTCAGGGCCCCTTCATTTGGAAAATATGGGCGAGCGCCAATTTTTCACTTATTTTTTTTTTTCTTATTTATTAATTCTTTATCGCCCCATTAATTTATTTTTCAATAGGAGTTACTTAATTTTTCCAAATAACATCAAGAAATTAGAGATAGGTGTGGTGTTTTGTTTGCTGCCTCGAAGGACATGGACCGATCATGCTGATTTCCAATAGCACCTCTTTCGACACTATATTTGATCGATTGACATATTTATTATTTTTTTTGTTTGCCTCCGCAAATTTGATTTCAATACTAACACGGACAGACCGACGAACAGACGGACATCGTTCAATATATATACTTTTATGGGGGATATTCTAAAAATTACACACGGAATGACAAACTTTTTCACTTTTTGAAATTCGTTGTTAAAAATTAATAACGCAAAGAAAATTATAAGAACGACCGGCCGCATTTGAGCCTCTGTCATATGGTGCTTTAACAGTTTCCTATAAAGTTTTTAAATTACTATTCTATTAAAACTGAACTAAAATCGTTCATATTTAGTGACTGACTGGTAAGACGCGGAAGATGATGCCTAAATATTCACGAATTGCCAAAATTTAACATCAAAACTAGTGATTTTAGGAA
This sequence comes from Gymnosoma rotundatum, assembly GCA_916610165.2. Classification (NCBI taxonomy): domain Eukaryota; kingdom Metazoa; phylum Arthropoda; class Insecta; order Diptera; family Tachinidae; genus Gymnosoma; species Gymnosoma rotundatum. The sequence continues at coordinate 117,058,671 of OU744337.1, read as the reverse complement.
GTCCCAAGTTTTTAAAGGGTGTCATACATTTTCCCATTAGTTGATTATTTCTTTCAATTTAACATATTTTAGCGCATAAAAAAGTATTCTCTATATTCCGACAAAAGAGATTTTCAAATCCGGAGGAGCAGACGTAGGGCCTCATTCCAACCCGTCCATTATTTGTGAAAAAAAAAAACAAATATTCCTCAAGCCTAGATCTAACTAAAATTATTTCCGATGAATATCATATGCGTGCGTTTTTGCTCATTTACCTTTATGCTCTATTTCTTCGACCAATTTTATACTTGAAATATTCTTATGCATCGATTTGTAGATACCGATGCTAGTTGGCAAGTAAGTTGTATACATCAATTATTAGATTATTCTTAGAATAATACCTTCAGATAATCCAGTTTCGATTGACTGATGCGTATTTTAAAAATTTTCTTTCTTAAGTTTAAGCTAATAACCGATGAAATACCTTTTTTACGGGTTATGGAATTTTCTTAGGCAAATTTTACTTTAATTTAAAGTAAATAAGTATTTTGTTTAAAAAACATCGGTAAAATATATAGTCACATTTTTCCCTCCTTAATGTAGAGATCTTATTGATCGGTTTATCGGCTCCTTAAAGTGAGCGCTCTTTTCAGCTTTTCTCATTAGAACGAACTAGTTCCTTATTTTAGTTAAAAGCTCACTAAGTGTGCTCAAACAAATGATCGAATTTAATTGCTCAGTCAATGAGCAGAAAACAATTGAGCGAATCTAGTTGATTTATTAGATGATTTATCAGAAATTATAAACATATGCACACATACTCATGAAAAACTGTGCAACTAAAAAAAAATTTTAAAAGTTAACTATATGTAAGTATGAACATTTATCTGACTTAATTTTTGTAAACCTTTAAAACCAAAAAGAATAGTGGTTTATAATAATATATTTTCTGATTGCAAAAGGATGTAATAAAAATTGTTTTTTATTTACATGGATTAATTCAGGCCTGATTAGCTTAAAATATAAGATTATACATAAATAGAAATTTGGTGGCCAAAAATTACAACAATAATAACCAATTATCGGATAGCTTGCCGAAGAAAACGACTTTATTTAATTAGAATCTGGTTTTTAGCACTGTTACTTTTATAAACAGAACATGAATAATTTTTTCCGAAACATAATTTTCAAATATGATGGTGAGACCTGCAGAACTATGAAGGAATACTGCAACGAGATAAAAAGACTGGCACAAAAACAACAAAGACTTCGATTTTATCAAAAATCCTTTATTTATTAATGTAAACTCTACTGTCATAGTGTAAGTAAACATATTTTGTACATTTTCGCGGTAATTGTTTTTAATTGTAACTGTGTTAAATTTTCTTCTTTTTAATTAAATAGACGACCCCTTGAGAAAGTGAACAAAAAATTCACGAAACGTTGGGGAAAAATGTAATAAAAATTGTTTTTTATTTACATGGATTAATTCAGGCCTGATTAGCTTAAAATATAAGATTATACATAAATAGAAATTTTGTGGCCAAAAATTACAACAATAATAAAAGAATGTTTCTCCTTAATTTGTACCAAAAAAATAAGTTTTAAGATTTCACTTAAGTTGTAATTTTATATTTGTTTTCATATAAATATTGATGAACTATAAAAGGCGCTCAGTCGAAAGAGCGCTCCATATAGTTCAATTGAGTGAGTATTTCAATTGAACTAGGTAGTTCACAAACTACACAACTCTACACTTCACCGTGCCATATTATTTGTTGTATGTTTCTTCTGCTTCTTACTCCATTACTATAGATAAATTAGTTCCCATTATCTTTTCAACGAAACTCTCGCACCCATCCACACCACACTCCTTTTGATTAACCCACATGGGCCTTCAACGATTTAATAAATCTCACAATCCAATAAGATACTTTAAACTAACTCTGCCCTTTCAGCCGAATGTACGACGATGTTTATGTTCTCAGTATACAAGCGACTTCATCATTTATTTTTCTTTTCCTATTTTGTACTTTTACCATACAGGCGCCTAAACTAACTTAGCTGATGTTCTAATGTACAGGCGCCATTTAATCAAAACCTTGAAAAAAATTGCTTTTGTTCCACTTTTAAGCAACTCACCCAACGTTCAACTAAAATTATTTTTTTACACTTAAGTCACTGTTGGGATTTGAACTCATGACTAGTGACACTTTCACTAAAACGGCTACACAACATACACATTTTAAGCTAACTTTTCTTTTTATCCTATTACACACACCACACTTTGCTAGTGATTGTAGAAATAATTAATGCAGCTGTATTTTATGTGCACACATATTGACAATAAGTACAATATTAGCGTTTGTTGTTAGAGAGAGATGACAAGACTTGACAAATCTAATTTTGGTAACAACATTTTCTTTCCACAAATCAATTTTTTAGTACTTTTACTAACCTTTTTATTTGTTATAAAGTTCTATGTTACCTTCTGAATCTAAATCATTTGAATTTGAACACATCCTAACCCGCTCAGAATCGGGTTCATAATAATTATGAATAGTTTCATAACAGGTTGACAGACATATTGGATAAAGGGATTTTTCTCACCGTAATCAAAAAACATCAACATTCTGGAATTTAGTACTTGTAATTGGCATTAAAATATAAAAAAAATTTAAAAGATATTCAGTTTTTAATTATCTACACCACTGTTAAATTCTGATTTAAAAATTCAAACTAAACAGGCCTTGTTTGACACCAAAAACTTTCATTGCGTTGATTCCTTTTATATTGAGTTTAGTTTTTTTTTTCCTTTTTTCCATTGTTGTTAGTAAAATATATTGTATTTTGGTTTTTCATGTTATTTTTTATGGGTATAAATTTCCAATGAAATGAAATTTCATACTAAACTGTTGAGAACAAAAAGCATGAAAAAACTGAAGAGTCAAGATGAACATAAAAAATGCACGTACATGTTTTGGTTTGAAAAGAATAAACTTTTTTTTAACAGATTTGTTGATGAACAAAATTTAAATCCATTTTAAAAATTCAATTCACATACAAGCCAACAAAAAAGAAATGTTTAAGTTGTACATGTGATGTCAGTTTAGGCGGTGGTAACAATAAAAACCACGTCTATGCGAGAGAATGACAAGGATGTTATAGCTATTGCTAGCTGTTGGCAATATTGATGTTGATGATGATGCTGCTTAAAAGATGAAGACAACGTTGTTGAGGACACAACACCAAGTACCATCTTCATTTGATAATCGTTGGTTGTATAGTGTGCAGTGATTTGCTCTTGTTATTTGCCATGTTCATTTGTTCATATCGTAACAACAACCATTTTTAAAATATTGATGCTCAAATCAGTCTAATCATGTTTAAAAGCCAAAAGAGGAACAAGCAAAAAAAAATCAAAGTAAACTTGTTGTTCGTGTTCATGTTGTTTCATTCGTTTTCGTCATGCAATTTTGTGTTCAAGTTTTCCCCCAATTTTTTTTATTTTTCTTTTTTTCTTGTTTTTAATAATTTCTGTGAAACGTTTTGAATTTTTGGTGATTGTTTGCTTCAACATGATGTACTTTAAAACAAGTGAATATTCTTTTTTTTTTTTTTTTTTTTTTTTTTGATATTTTGAAAAACGATACCATCATCATCAGCGTCTGAGCATCTGTATCTGTATCAAAAGCATTGCTGATGTCTATAAGATATCAATTGCAGTTAAGTTTTTATCATCATTTTCACTCTTCAAAAAATTCAAACAGAATATTCCCCTTCAAAAATAAAGTGAATACTTTGTATGCATCTCATGTAAAGTAACCGCCAAAATTTAATTTCGATTTTATTTCATTTGGTTTTAAAGGGTTTTTGTTTTGCCATAAACATTTCTGAGTTGTTTTTCCTTTCGTTTATTTAACGTTTGCCAAGTTTTGCCAAATTAATATTTATTTATTTATTTTTTTGTTTGTTTGTTTACTTTTTCTAACTTTTACTTTGATGTTGTTGTTTGGATTTTTCTCCCTTTTCATTTTGATTTGCAGCACTTTTAAGAAGTAGCCGTATTACTTGACGCTTTGAATGAAAACTTTACAGACGTTCAAATGTTATTCAATTTATTACTATTTAATGAGCTGCGTATTTTGTTATTTTTTTTTTTTATTTAAAAACAATTTTAATGGAGTTAAAGAAAGTATAAAAAAAGATTTTTAATAACCCAAAACATAAAGGAATATTTAATTAGCATATTTTGCTGTGAAAAACATTATATCATTTTATGCATTAAAAATTTAACGTTTCGCTGGAACATAATTTTGGGGCTGCTGATTTTAAAGAAATGAAATCACAGACCATAAGCTTTAGTTTTGGAATCACGGTGGACTTTTTGCAAAAAATACCCCGAGTTTCGCAGAAGCTAGTTAAATTACTTTAGCCAATTTCTAAGTGTTAAAAACTATCTAGAAAACATTTTTAATTTTTAATCTTTTTCCAACCAGGATTTGAACCATGGATCTTATTAATGAATTAAAACTGACGAAAGGTTCATTTTTTAATTCAATTTCTATAAAACTTTAGAAAGAAAAATTATTTACAAAAATATGGGGACGTTTTCCAAAGAAAACAAGACGAAACGATAACAGAATGAAATGCAGGATTTTCTGGATCGCCACATCCTCCATCAGCATTCTTCGCATTTATCTACCTTATGTTGTATACGTCGTAAACATCATCTATTTAACCAACTAATCAGTATATTAATTTGATTAGACGAAGTCCACACACAACTTAAAGCATTTCTTTGTCATTCTTTCTTTGCCTTTCTTTCTGTAACTCGTCTCGTACATTTGATTTTGCTTCGAACTAACCTTCGGTATAGCCACGAAATGCAATTTTTAATTTAATTTTTAAACATTTTTGGAAAGAAAAATTATTTTATAAATTTATGTGGACGTATTCCAAAGAAAACCGAAAAAAGACGCTAGAAGGATGTAGAACTGCATTTGTGGATCGCTACATCCTATATCAGCTTTCTTCGCATCTATCTATCTCAGGTTGTGTATATTATAAACACGATGCAAATTTTTAAAATGGTACCAACTGGTCAGCATCAGCTTTTTTTAAATGTTCAAAATCAATTTTATCATGTTCAGACATGTTTTCTTAATTGAGTTAATTTAATTTAAATTGCGCAATTTAATTAAGTGTTCACACATTCTCAATTAAGCTTAGTCAATTAGCACAAAGGCATATGATTTCTTTTTTTATTACAAAAACAACATAGCTTTTTGTTGTTGCCTTGAAGTTGAAAATATCAAAAGCCATTTTCGGATGACCCGTCATATTTTTTTTATTTTTTTGTTCATATTTTTTACTTGCGGCATATCAATTTTATGAATTTTTTCTTCTTACTGAACATAGTTTCCAGAGTAAACATACTCGTTTGTAAGAGTTGCATTTCACATCTTATTCAATTAGTGAAGCAATTAAGTACTAATTGCTCAATTACCTAATTGACTTCTTATATGATAAATTAAACTCAATTAAGGCCTTAATTGCGCAATTAAAGCGTATATCTAAACAGGGTATTAATAATGACTGAGTTCTGTGGACACAATCGTAAAAACACAAGCTAATTGACAGCCTTCTCCTTTTTTAAAGTCGGTTAATAAAGACACACATTATTCGTACCATAAGTAATTTATTAACGTAAAATTCATACTTAAGTTAATGTTAATAATTTCTTAATTATGATCCAGAACATTCATTAAAATAGCTTTCATTCCTTTTGAATTCGAGCAGTCTTCGCGGACCTGTACGATTGACTCAGTAGAAACAGCTAAAATTTCACCCAGAAATATTTTGAAGCTTTTTTTCAGTAATGGTCCCCTACAATATGAAAGTGAATCGGCAGTAGAAAGTAATATTTTCAAAATTTTAGTTTACAGGATTCACTTGAAAATTTCCACGTTCTAAGGAAAATCTAAAATCTGCTTCTTTGTGCACATTCTCCATTTTTGGTCTGTAGCTGGAAGAAATTACTTCCAACTAAGATGTCTAAAAATTTTTACTTAATAATGTCAAGCCTTCATTACTTAAAATCTGAATTTAGCCCTGAAAATGCATATTTTATATTGCAATCTTCCTTAATTGCGCAATCACAAGATATCTACAAGATTAACAAGGTCCTTCTAGTAGCTCCTAAATAACATTTCCCCATCACTAGTGAAAATAGCTAGATTGTTTATATGCTTTTCAGAAAGTCTTTCTATGTTTGATGAAGGATTTGCAAGGGGAGAAATCCGTATTTTTAACAACAGCAGTAGTGACGGCTATTTTAAAATTTAGAATTTATAAAATTTCTCGTGCCCTATCGCATAGTTCTTATTTTTTATAATATATTTTGATAAATGATTTCATGTTTTGGTTTCTCACAGTCCAACAAGTATCAATAAACTATACACTTAAAAAATTTAACTTAACAAAATTTAGTTTTGTTTCTATCAGCCATGGACGTTGTTAATAATGGTAACTATAATCCACCACTATTTCTACTGACTACTTAAAATGATTTTTTTCCTCCCACGCATTTCCTTAAACTATCTTTTACTATTTTTTAAAAAAAATAATTGCAATAACTAAAATTAGAAATAAAAAAATTTATGAAATTTAAAATTATTTTGTTACTGAGTTCGAAATTTATATATATTAGCGTCTGTATCCCCAAATAATTTTATATATAGAAAAGTTGACTTTGCCATGTCCATATGTCCGTCTCCCCGTTTTTGTGTTGATTCAGAAATTAAGTCCGAAAAATCTTAAGCCATAAATCTCTCAGCCGTAGTTTCGCGATGGTTGTTTCACGCTTTTATGCATCTTTGTTGCTTTGTTTTTTTAACCAAGAGTTATTCCAGCAAGAGATTGAGCTCAGATATTCGGTTGTAGACAGTGGCCCCAGCATGCCGGCTTTTAAGCTCAAGGTGGAAAAAGGTACCCCCGTTTTCCTTTAGATGACAATATTACTAATATGTCGCCTAATTTTCCTCAAGGGTCATTTATATTCGCTTTTTTAGTTCGCAATGCTGTTTTTGTATTGTGAAAACAATGTTCTTCTTTGATATGAAAAAATTATTACATAAGTAAAAGTGAGCTCTTCAATTTGCTAGGAGGATGGCACTAAAGAAAGCAGGATCAGTATATGTTCGTGAGTATTTTAATTTGCATTCTTTTACGGTTAAATTATTCAAGTTAAAATTTAAAAGCTGAAACTTTTATTTGTTCCATATTAGCTTAATGTCATATTCCAAAGTGATTCAACAAGCCATCGTATGATTAATATTTATTTAAACTGTTATTTTCTGTTCACCGCAGGCGTATGTGAAACATTTATAAATTCAACCCTTTCCAATAATAGAAATTACTCATACTCTTAAAATAAATATCTTTACTCACATGTAACTTTATTCATTATTATCCTTTCATTAAACAAAAAATATTGTATCTGTACAATATTTCAACTATTTATTTTCATCCCATCTTGAGCTGAATTCCTGAAATTTAATCAAAAAGCTTAATTTACTTCAATTACACAACTAATTAAGTATCATTTTAATTAACTTGTGTGTATTTTATTTAGTATGTATGTGTAGTCATTTTACTACACGCTCATATACGTTAATAAGTAGATAAATATTTTTGTATCTGTAGCGTAATAATGTTTAAAATCCTTTTACTTTCTTCTTAAATGCTGCCATATTTTATTCAATAACATGGTAAAAAACATGAATATTTATGTGTGTATTTACGTTTTTGAGCACCTTTGCAATATTCTCATTTGCACATCAAAGTAAATTCATTACCGAATTCCATTTGGCATTTGAATAGCTGATGGTGATGAAAAAAGTCTTATACATATTTGTTCGTTTCGAAACTTAAACAACAAAATATGCCCACTGGGGTGGCCAGTATTTTTGGTTCATAATAATTCTTTTTAATTTCTTGGAAAGAATTATAACATAATTAACATCCCTTTAAGTTTGAAGATTAATTTTAATTTCTTAACTTTAATATACAATTTTTGTACTTGTTATTTCACTTAAAACAAACAGCAGGTAAAAGATTTATTTAAAAGCTAATTTTATTTGAAGAAATTTTTTGCTACACGCTTCACACACTCACGGGCATATTGGATTTACTACTTAGTTTACTATTACAGGACCTGGTAGAACTCACCAATTCGCAGTATTGTTGAACCACTCTTGGTTATTCAAAATATGCAGAAAATTTTGCATGACCCGCTTAATAACTGGGGTGGCTAACAAATCATCTAATCATCTTCATGCTAAATAGAGTTCCTAAGTACCACAGTGTATTTCTGTCAAAGATTCTTGTAAAAAATGTAGCTGATTGTTTGAGAAAGAATATCATTTCAATTTAACAATTTTCTTCTTCTTAAACGCAGAGCTTCTTCAAGCATAAAAGTTGTTATTTTCGTACGCCTCATTTTACTTACTCAACCATTTACATCGCAATATGACTCCGATAAGACTCAGACTACTCAATGTATTGTTAAGCATAACATGCCGCTTTAATAAGCGTTATCATTTAGACTGCAATACGCTCGACCACTCTCCAGATTAAAACTCATGAACTCCCGCTTTACAAAACTTTACCCTTTTAGACAACTTTTAGACAGCTCAGCCGTGACTACTCTTAACTCTCTACCAAAGACTCCTTTTTAGGTTTGGACTTCGATTTCCTTGCATAAATTCTCAAGTGCTACTGTAATATGCTGACACCTTCAAAAGTCCATTAAGCTCAGCTAAGTAAAAATTACTTTCTTTTACCATCGCCTTAAAAATCTCAACTACTGCTATAATATGAGACCACTTCAAAAGCTCCTATAACTCCAATACTCTACAATTGTTTTACTGTGCTAATTAAGGCTTCGGTATATTAGAATACTAACCGACTCTTTGTAACAACAGTTTTAAATTGTACACGCAAAAAAAAACATGGTTGTGATATGCTCACAGTAACCATATTATGTTCTTTGTAAAAATATATAGGTGCGAAGAGCCAATTATAGTTGATTTCACCAAAACTTTAGTCACGATAAACATGTTTTGTTAAATTTAAACGATTATATGGTTACTGTGCATAAAAATGCTACATTGTGGGTTTTAACTTAAAATTATTTTAACCACAAACAAATTTTTATAACTTTTTAAAAATAACATAAAATGTTTAACCATAATATATTATTATTAATCAAAGTATGGTTTAAAGCAACAGAATAATGTTTGCGCTAAGAAAAATTTTCTTATAGTTCTTGATAGTTTAGTAATTTTTCTGGTAGCTAAAATTTAAAATTGTTTTTTATTGTTGGAGAAAGTGCAAAAAAATAAAAATTTATGTACAAAATAAAATATTAAAAATAATACTCAATTATATAAAAACAAATAAAAAGTGAACAAAAATATTTGAAAAATAGTTGAAACAAATATGTATTATTTCTGAATTTATGTTTCTAAAAAAATTTTTGTGACAAAGTTTTAATGTATAAAACAATAATAACTTTTATACCTGGAAAATGTTAACCATTTAATGTTTATATTTGAACATTATTATGTTTATACTTTGGAATATTATTTTTTTGCAAGACAATAATAGGGTTGCAAATGTAACAATACTATGTTTTGTTAGCAACCATATAATGCAATCATAATATGTGTATAAACAGCCAGAAAAAACAGTCGCATGTAGGGGAAAAAGAAAAATAAATTCATACCTTGCTTGTACATAGTTATTATTTTTTTTTTGCGTACAATTTTTTGTCATACAACTAATTAATATGGGGATGATCGGATGCAGAGCATCTTGGTGCTTGGTCTGTTTAATTTAACCCTCTTCTCTTTTTGAAATATTGAAATAGAGCAATAACTAAAAAGACGCCGAAAAAACAAAGGAGGATGAAGTATCAGTTTTAATAATTTGTTTTGTGCAATCTGAAATTTTTCTTAATGTGACAAAGTGTACTCTTTACCCACACAGGAGCTGCACAAAATATTACAGCCTGAAAAATCAATTTGAAAATTAAAATTTTTTTGCATATACAAGTCTTAAATTTTTGTTAGTAAAAGGATAGAGCATGTGTATAAAAATATTCACTTTGTTTATTACATATTGTATGTGTTCATTGAATTTAATTACTGGGTCGAGCACTACTCCCAAATATTTACCTCTATGTTCCCCTTGAACATTCCCTACTTGAAAACGTTATGTTTTGCTGAAAAAATAACAATATAGTCAATAGTGGATCTGAGCTAAGTGCAGCAGTAATATAGGTAAAGATTGTATAAAGTAGGAGTAGGAATCTTGGGGATATCATGCTGCTAAAATGTAGCTTTCGGAACACGATAAACAGATGTGAACTTTGATTTAATGAAATAATTTTTTTTGTAATTTTTTGGTGATCTCTGACTAAAGCCCGTTTGCTTCTACGACGCACAGTTAGCGAGATAAGTGGGTTTAAAGTTTTTAATATAAAAAATTTAATTTTTTGGCGAAAACCCGATTTTTTTAATTATTGATTTTTTTAATTTTTTAAGTTATCACAGATTAAAGTCCGTTTGCTTCTAGAATGCATAGTTAATCAGATAAATGGGTTTAAAGTTTTTCATATAAAAAAAATTGAACCAAAATCTTTAGTTTACTTAAAAATTTATAGTAAGTTTTTTGAAAAGCTAACTAAGCAGTAACGAGAAGGCAATCGAACATGATTTCACCTTTAATAATCAATAACCGTGAATTTTAATTATTTTATTCGCTTACTTAAGATTGAGATTTTCTTAATTTAATTTAATATTCCTATGTTTTAATTTTAACAATTTTGGGTTTTAAACTCATGACCCATTTTCTGTTTGAAAAAAAAACAAGCAGACATCTCTACCTCAGCCGCTGAACGTGTGTAAGTTTTTTTATCCTTCTATTTTATTTTATCAGACTCATAAACAACTAATTCAGCTGTATTTATCTGAGACACAAATTAATTTTTTAAGAAACAACAATATAAACGTTTTTGTCCAAATATGAAGAGAGCATAAATCGTGCTAGTTCAGACTTCGTCATTAAAACTAAAGAGAAGGCAAATAGAAGGTACGCATTTGAAACCATATAGATTTTTATCTCGGTGGCGAAGGTCTTCCGATGAGTTCTGCCTTTAGCAACGAGTTGTAAGTAACATTGCACATAATGGCAACTTTAGCCATTAATTTCTCTAAACTATTATCCTAATGCGGTTCCAGAATAACACAATTACAAGTGATTGTAAAAATCGTGTTAGTATGATGCGAATGCTCCAGTCATTTTCACTTTCATCAATACTTTATTTAAGCTAAGAATCGTCTTCCATCTAAAGCAGTTTTTTTTTTCTGCTTACAACAGATCAACCTTTCGAAGATGATAAATTTATTAAGTTGTCTTAATAAAAAAACCAATTTGTTTTTAATCTAAAACGTCTCTTTTTTAGTTTAATATGATAGAAACGTGTATCTTAAATTAATAAATTTATGAACTCAGCCCTAAAATGGAACTGTTTGAAAAAGTAGCAAGCTGAATAATAAACTTAGTATACCTCCTATTTTTTGGAACTTTCTGATAAAGAAACAGAAATATATTTTATTTGGTGCCAAAATCATTGTTTATATTCAAATATTCAAATTAATTAAGAAGTTTTCAATAAAAGCAAAATTTTAGTAAAACGAGGATATAATATTTTAACAAATTAATTAAGTTATTAAATTATTTGTAATACAGCGTCTATAAAGGGGACTAAATTAATAAAGATATTAAACACCTTGTGATAGATAATATTTTTCTGACAACTGAAAGAAAAAAGTTTTTGAAAGATCCCAAAAAATATTTTCAATTAAAAAGCCAGTTATGACAAAATCGAAGACATGAGGAATTGAAAATAAAAAATTGCAAAATAAATCAAAAAAATTAACGGAAAATAACAAATATAAAATCATCAAAATTTGCATACAACCAATAATTAATTATATTTAAATAAAATATATACATACATACATATATATTTTTTGTTTTAAAATCTACAATCTCAAGCCAACATGGAAGAATCAAGAGTCCTCGAGTCGGCCATTAAAAGTTGCAAGCAATTAGAACGTTCCCTGTTTCGCTCAATAAGTGCGGTTAGACGTCTTAACATACGTTACAATGTCGATTGGTTGCTTCAAAACTATAACTCTTATATTGCCAACATTTGGTCTCAATATCAGTGTATACCGGAAATGCAAAAAATAAATAGCAAACCTTCAACAAAATCTCTCAAACCTCCAATAACACTAATTCAAGCTACACGCAGTTCACAGGAGTTGTGTGGAAATAATCGTAAAATCAATTATAAACTTATTAAAATTAAACGCAGCATGGAAGCCATGATGTTGCAAGTGCAACGGGCCATTGAAATCGGAAATCGTCAGAGAAATTTCATACATTTCAGTTTGGGTGGCCAAGATTTAAAGGCTCGTATATGTTGTCATTAATTTGGAGATGTGGTTCCAAGTAACTCTTTTTTTAAATAATTCTACTTTTAGCAGAATCATTTGCTTTTTATTTTTTATATTTTTCCTTTATTAAATATAGATTTGAATGCATTTGTAATTTTATGTTGTTTTATTTCTTAAATATTCATGTTTTTTTTTTTAAGGATAATGTAGAGAATTTAAAAAATGTAGCTTAGGACAGTAAACCGAAATTAACAAAGGAGTTGTATAATCTGAAATTTTCTGTTTTATAGATGCTTAAGTATAACATTTGTTTTAAATTGGGAATCAGGGAAGTTTTTTGGACTCTTTGTCTCAAAGCAGAAACAAAATCTTTACATATTTCATAATCGAATGACTTAATTTTTTAATTTAAGTGTAAGACCGATAGCCAAAATACTCGCTTAAAACTTATACAGGTGTATATGGAATTTCACTTTTCTAGAACTTTCGGATTTTTTAAAGCCTTGTTTCTGTAAAAAAAAACCAAATTAAGTTTTGAGAGACATTTTTGTGCTTAAGCATCTATGAGGAGGCAAATTTTGACATTCGATATTTCGCCAATGCTATCACCTGGTACATGATTTCGCCATGGATGGAAGTTTTAATATAATTTTCATGTAATTTTCAATCGATATCAAATGCCGTAATTTGTAAAAAGTTGATAGATTAAAAAAAGAAGAAAATTAGTATTCACGTGAAATGTTTTTATACTGGCATGTTCTTATTACTGGCGTCGCATACAATAAGTGTATGCGATGCCAGTAAACAAAAAAAATATTATTTAACCATAATATATTATTATTAATCAAAGTATGGTTTAAAGCAACAGAATAATGTTTGCGTTAAAAAATATTTTGTTATAGTTCTTGACAGTTTAGTAATTTTTCTGGTAGCTAAAATTTAAAATTGTTTTTTATTGTTAGAGAAAGTGAAATAAAAAACATAAATTTAAAAACAAAAATAATATTCAATATTCAATATATCCCAGTTAGCATTTTTTTCAATTTTTTTTATCATATTCGAGTCTTTTTTAACTCTTCTACACGATTAAAATAATCGCTTATGCGCTCGTTTTAGAGTCGAAAGTGATTGTTTTGTCGGTAGAAAATGGTACCCTAGCCGCGACTCTTCTGAACGAGTCCCTTATGACTCGCGTTTTCGACTCATTTTCGATACTGTTTTCAATCGTACTTATAATCAAATACGATACTTTTTCTAGTCAACTTTTGATCATACTACTAACCGTAAGCGAGTCATCTTCGCACCATATTATACGAACATTTCTAATTATATTTCCTCAAAATAAAACATTGCAAGCAACGTTTTGCTTATTTTTTATTAGAAGCCGTCTTGACGAGCCATTGATTTATTCAAACATTGAACAATTTCATGTGCGCTCATTAAGATGGTTTGTGTAGACCATCGTTGTCGATGTCATTTCGTGTTCAAACAGCGAGAAAACGAAGCGTTAACATCGCCAAGTTTTCTCCACGCAGACAAACGTGAACAAATGTTTGTAACCTATTCTGCTGACGTGTTGTTCATGTGCGAACAAATCAATTGCTCGTCAAGACGTAGTGTTACATTCGTTAGCATGTTATTCATAATTTTCTTAAAACTTTAATTTAAAAAAATAAACTTTAAAAAAATTTGAAAAAATTCATATGACATTTGTTTCTATTTTTTTTTTACAAAGTGACATGTGTAAAGTAAAAATAAAATATGTATTTGAATCATTTTTTCATCGTTAGGCTGCGTTTAATATGTCTCTAAAATAATTCTAAAAACAGTCGAAATTCAGGCATTTGCTTTTTGTAATTTTTGGTTTTTAAACAAGTCGCTTTCTTTGCGTTTGTTGGAATCATATTCGAGTCTCTTTTTACGCAAGGCGTTCCCAAAACTCACTGTTTTTTTTTTTTTCATTTTCTTTCAGCTGTATAAAAAAGCCGAAAAAAGTCAGGCGTATACAGCGAAGAAAGAAAAATAAAATTACAGTTGGTTATTGTTGTTTTTGCTTAAACTTTGATTTTTTTCTTTGCTTTATTGCTTGGATAAAAATTTTTAGTTTATTTAAAATGTTTGTGAGAATTATCCTGAAGAGTTAAGTAAGCAGTAACGAAACGACCATCGAGACGTGCCTTGACCGTTAACAATTAATATCGGTAATTTAAATAATTCATCGGGATAATAGAAAATAGCATGAAAAAAAAAGACCATCGAGACGTGCCTTGACCGTTAACAATTAATATCGGTAATTTAAATAATTCATCGGGATAATAGAAAATAGCATGAAAAAAAAAAGATTTTATTTTGAAATTTTATTAATGTAATAAAAAATTCCCGTTGATTAATTTAATTTAAAAAATATTATTGTGAAAAATCTTATGGGCTTGTTAAGTCCTTGTCCAGACATGAAATTTTTGTTTCTAGAATTTTCTTAAACTCTCTTTTGTAATTGCATTCGTGTCCACACATTCAAATTTCCATTCTATTCGTCTTTCTCTCTCACCAATCTCACCAACAAACTCAAGAGTTGCGCAACAGAAGTTGTAAAGTCAAATATATGCAGATCAAATTACATCAGTTATGGGAATACCCTTTAATTTCTAATTTTAAATTATATGCTTGTTGTTACGGGGGACATAGCAATACATGTTCCTTGATAGTTTCAAATGTCTTTCTATAGCGGTTCAAAAGCTTGGTCACATACATCAAATTATATCAACTATTGACACACACTTTAATTTCCAAATCCAAACCTTATACTTGTTGTCTGCAACTGTTCAAAAGTATGGCCATATACATCAATTTAAATAAACTATTGGGACACCCTTTAATTTATAATTTTGAAAATTTATACTTGTTATTATAACGGCGATCTGCCCAATTTTCAAGCTTTTGTCTTTAACGTTCAAAACATAGGCTCATATAGGTCAATTTTCGTCACCTATGGGGACACCCTTTAATTTTAAGGTTAATTTTCCATTACTTTTTGCTATTAAGAACTATAGTTTTTTATAGTTTTTTCGGTTGCTATTACTGCATTCGATATCCAGTAAAATCGCTCGTAGTTTTTCATTTTGGATACATATCGTATGCGATGATTACTCGGCACGTATCGAAATATCGTTCGATACAGTAGTACACTCGATATCGTATATAGTGATTAGACCCCTGTCTGTTGGGGACTTATAAAGTTATTTTTATATTTTTATTATTTTTTTTTATTTTATACTCACATGTATTCCATCATCTGCAGAACATGACATTTTTCAAACACCTGGTTAAGTTTTGCTAAATTTCACTAAATAAATTCTCGATTTCTCTTCTCTAAAAATCAGGCTGAAATTAAACGAACAATATTGAATTCAAGGGCATCGAGATACTTTTAGAAGAATTTAGGGGTACCGTAAAATAACTCCGAAATGAAATAACTCCCAGTCCCAACAAAAATGAAATAACTCCCAAATTAAAAAAACGAAATAACTCCAAAATAAAATGAGAAACTTAACCGTAACAAATTATATACCATAGGGGAGAAATTGAAAAAATAAAACGAATTAAATAACTCCCAAAAAAATGAAATAACTCCCAATGAAAAATTATGAAATAACCTCCAAAAAATTGAAATAATGAAATAACTTCCAATTTGTATGGGATTTTTTAGTTTTTTGTTGGGAGTTATTTCATTATTTTTTTTTTTTGGAGTTATTTCACGGTACCGTATTAAGGTATAGAACTTTAAGCAAATTGTATATATTTTTATATAAATAACTTAAACTTAGCCCCGAGTTCTAATTTTTAATAGTTTTTCTTACTATCGCAATGTAATGAAAAAATACAAAAAACTACCGATTATTTTAAATTTGAAATTAAAAATTTTTTAATTCTTCAAAAAATACTTTTCGTGTGTACGTTAGAATTCCTACTTAATAAATCCTACTTTAATAAATCGGCAACAGAAGTCAAACTAAATACGGAAAACTTGAAAAATTCTTAGTTTAAGGTTGTGTACTGTAAGAAAATTTATAATATAATGTGCCGTTTCGGAAAATCCACTGCACACTGCATTCTGGTAGTTGCAAAATAAGTTTTTCCCGTTCTTCATAAACAATAAATGTTAACTAGAAATATTTTCTTTAATAATTCTTTAAAAAACGTCTCTAGGAGAGAAGAAAATTATAATTTTTTTAATTGAACCAATTTGTAAGCATCAACATTTAATTTAAAAAATCGGTTTAGAAATACGTTTAGAATTCTGGGGACATAAACACAAATACAAAAATCAGTTAATTAATATGAACTAAAGAAAGCTTAAATTAACTTAAATTATACAATAAAATTAAATAAACTCTGTGTATTTTCCACGTATTTATAAACTTCAAATCGTTTGGGTAATTTATCTTTATTTAAAATTTTATTCATACAAAAACCATCTAATCCCAAACAAAATTTAATTTTAGTAAAAAGAGTAATTTTTCATGATTTAAAACATCACCTGCTGCTTGAACAAAATTTAAATTGTTTTCCAAAAATAATATTAATTGAATGGTGAAAACCACACAATTAATCTACCTGTAGTCAAATGAACCAATAAAAAAATAATTCTTCCACACTTCAGTCCTTTAAAAACATAGACACAAATAAATATTTTAAAGAATATATTTTAAATCGTTATTAAATCAATGGAAAATAAATTTAAATTTTTTGTTTAATAAAATAAATATTTATTTTTTATGGATAAGATACTTTAAGTGGAAATTAGCTGAAGTAAAAATTGTTAACCTTCCGGTTAATCTATTTTGTAATTGCCTGACATCTTGTTATTTTAAATCTTTATACCATCCATAATTTTATTTTTTACGGCTTTATTCTTTTAAAAGAAAAATTATTTATACATGTCATCATTGATTTAATGTTTGCCATATTGTCATATTGACGATAAGAGTTTATTAACAACATTTTTGTTTTTTTTTTTTATTAATTTTTGTTTTACAGTTTTTAAAAGGCTGGAATATAATACTGCTAGCCAAAAACATTTATGGACGAAGCTTATTTAGATAATTTTCATTCATTTACCCCTGTTTTACTTTTAAAGACATTAATGAGAATTTTTCATTTTACAGTGCTTAAAAATACAAGTTTGAAAAATAACTTTAAGACCATAGAAATACAATCACAATTGAGTTAATTTTTATTCCAAATACTAAAACTATATTTGTTACGTTTGTTAAACTGTAGCGCTTTGTGAATTTGGCTCGACAATTTTTCACGATCTCTTGTTTGCCAAATTTTTTCTGTAACAAAACTTCGCAAACATTCTCCTTTAATCCGAGCAGCCATTCAGACCACAATAATATATGGCTTTCGCTAGACTCGAACTAGACTGTTTTTAGTTAACCAGCTTACTAACTAATACTCCATTAAGGTTTGAACCACGATTTTCTTAATTTTACTATACAAACATCTCATCGCTCGTAGCTTAGATACTTATTTTTCCATTTTAAATCAGACTCCTGGTATTTTAAACCGCTATTTCTCATTTATTCGACTTTAAAAAACAACTTATTCCCCACGACTATTCAACAACAATTATTTTTCTTTATATTCAAATCGCTGTTAAGATATGAATTCTTACCCATGACTTTTGTTTTATTAAGCAGCACCATTTTCACAGAAAAAAACTTCTGTACCAATAAAATATTTAATTGTTCTCACATTGAAATTTAATTAAGCTTTTAATTGAATAAATTATATATTTAATTAAAAACAAAATTCCCTAATTAATTAATTAACTGAATTTTTTTTTATTCAATTAAAATAAATAATTGAATTAATTAAAATTTTAATTAAAATGAAATCTGGAAACAAATAAAACTTTTGTAAGATTAAATGCACCACCAACGCGTCTACTCTTTTCATTCTATTTACAAGTTATTGTTGCAAGTAAAAACTTATTCAGACAACAAAAATATAAGCTTTTGTTGTTGCAGATATGTCAGCTGTTGCCAGATCATATTTTCATAACAATACCCTAGCACATTATAAAGAAATATTTGAAGCAATCTTTGTATCCAGTATTGGATTTCGAGTTTACCAAGTCGATTGTTACTAATGGCTCAAGTAGTAAAGTCATTTTCTACTATAACATTGGGATATACTGGCTTTGTGGTTTAGTTACTCCATTCCCCTATAAATCTTTAGAAACAAAAAAATACGAACTTTGACTACTTTTTTCACTTTTGTCATTAATTCAGGTTCAGAGGTTAGCGTTGTATAATTGAGTATAGTTTAAGAATAACAAAGTCGTCGTGATAATATGTTTTTGTACTGGAAATTTAAATTTTAATAAAAAAAATACAATTGCAAACGTGATTTATAACGATCACCAATCAAACTTAACTTTACTACTAAACGGCAGTTCGGAGGTCTCCATCAACTCTCTTTCGGTTTCATATCGGTTTAAGCCACTTTTTATTTATTAAATTAATAATCATCGTTTCGATTCAATCATTATACAATTTAATTCCTTTAAGTTTCTGTTCATTATTGATTCTATTAATATTTTGTATCGTAACAATGATGGATAGGCAGGCCTTCAGATTTTTAAATTATATTCTTAACAACATCAATTTGCAACCCACTTCTCCACTACTGTTCAATATACATACACATGCCCATATACAATTCATATCAAGCAACAACCCAGAAAAGCAGGCTTTTTTTATTTTCTTGTTATTAATATAATTTACTTAAATGAATTCCTTTAGTTATTATTCATCACACATAAGAACATCTCATCAACCAACGAAAAAAAAAGGGATGACTGCAGGCTATGAGAAATGAATTCCAATAATATTTGTTGTTTTCTTTGTAGTCTGTTGATAAAAATATTTTATTAATTCAAATTAATATAATTTTGTGAAAAAAAAAATAATGAGTTTGACTAAAAGTACACGTGCTGTACTGTAGAGATTGAAAATTTGTTATTTATTGGAAATATTTTCTACTCTGGTTAAACATTTAAAAGACAACAGCAGAATATATTAAATTCTATTTTGATTGATTTCTATGTTGAAAAGGAAAATGAAAAATTCTTTGGTGAAATATAAGGGATTTAAGGGTTTGGTTTTCACATTTATATTCTCTGTTTAGTGGAATTAAATAAAATTTTTCAATTTTATCTTTAAGCCTAAATGTATGCTATACTTTTTACATTATAGTATTTAAATAAAAATATTCGGCTGGCTGGGTAGAAAAACAAGTTTACAGTGATTCCACACTCCATTATAGATGGTTCAGTTATACGTTTTGAAACGATTTAAGGATATTTATCCCTTAAAACATAATGAGTTCATTATGTAAGTATAAAAGATTATTTGCGCAAAAGCACTGTCTCCACTGACTTAAAAAAGCTAGTTTTGAAGAAATCTACTCAAAGAACTTTCATTGTTCCAGCACATTTCTTAATATTCGAAATTTTGTTTGTACTTACAGCGGTCAATTGTTGAAATAATAATATCCCCAATTTTATTTTAATAAAAAAACCTTTTCTCATTTTTATTTTTATTGCTATTAAATAATTTTAATTTCTTTACGTTAATCTACATTAACGATGCTTGATTCCTTTAAATGTAAATATTTCATGATATATTCATGACATGTGCTTTTAGTATTTAAAACTTAATATGTCTGTATTACTGAAAATAAATATAAAAATAGTTACCTAATGTTTACTATGTTTTTGCATAAAAAGTTTTTGAGTATTTGTTAACTTGCCGCTTTGTTGGTTAAAAATCGTTCTCACTTAATTAACTTGGCTTGAGGTATAATACTCTTAAATTTTCTTTACAATGAGAAATGAGGATATCATGATATATTTATATTTGATATAATTATAAATATCCTCAATAATTAAGCACATTTAGAGTCATATAAAAAGATTCCAAATAATACATTTTCTAATTGACTTTTTATTTTAAACATTTAAAATCAAGTGTCACTTTTTTGATAAAAAGAAACATCCAACAGAAATAGATCGCCTGGAGTTGAATCTCAATATCCAGAAAACAAAACAGGATTGCAAGGACAAGAAAAGTTTTTTTTTGTTTTTGAAATTTAATTTTATAAAATTTACAATTTTCTTTCTCCAATAATTTAAAAAAATTATTCTAAAATTTTGACAAAGGCGTTGATTATAAACAAAAATCAGCTGGCCTATTAAGACCACCTGTAAATTAATTCGCCTTGTTTTGTGCTAAAGTATCATGGAGTTGCACTTGAGTTTTTAAGAGACAGTAAGTGATTTACGTGGTCCTGGCAGCATGGAAATGTACCGAAAATGAATAAATATTTCAATTGGGTTATCTTAGAAAAATACAAAAGGTAGACTTTTAAAAATCCGCATACAAACCTATCACACTATCTAGCAGATCGTACTACTAACACGAAAACAAAAAAAATTCCAGTTGTGTCCCATTTTTTCTAAAAATGTTAAAACATAATTATATTTTTTATCCAAATTTTTGTAATAAAAATGTCATTTTATAATAACGCTTTATTATACTTTATTTTTTTTTTTAAGTGCAACATGTAAATATAGATTTAGCTGTGCCGCGTCATATATACACTTCACCATCTACGTAAATCTAGTTTAGTAAAGGAATTCCTATCAAAAAAGCAAATATTTGGGTTCTTAACGGGTTAACCATTTTTTAAAATTTTTAGTATTTTCTTAAAGATCTTTTTAAAAGCTTTAAAATGATACCCATATTAATATTTAAAAAAATTTGAAAATTTCAGAGCCCCTTAATTCGGAAAATATGAACAAGCACCAATTTTTTCACTTGATGTTTTTTTTCTTTTTTTAATTCTCTATCACCCAATATATATATATTTTTTTTATTGGAGTTACTGTAATTTTCCAAATGACATGCAAAAATTAGGTGGGCGTGGTGTTTTTCCTGCTGCCTCGAAGGACATGGACCGATCATGCCGATTTCCAATAGCACTTCTTTCGACACTATGTCTGATCGAATGACATATTTATTTTTTTGTCTGTCTGCCTACGGACGGGGACAGACGGATAGATGTCAGATATTATCATTAAATGCTAATGAAATTGGCAATAAGTTAGTCCATCTAATTAATTACTCTCATATATGCTGAATACTGCGAAACTGATGTCTAAAGAATGCAGTAAATGAATCAAAATTAGAGGCAATGAAAAACTTAGAGAAAAGTATCTAAAAATATATATAGAACCCAACCCTGTTACAAATTGGTACCTAAATCTTCGTGTTCATTTTCAAACTTGTATGAAAATTTTGTTTCTAAGCATTATTTGCCCTAGTATTGCTGCTTGACTTGAAAGCCTTTTGGCTTAGAGATACATATTCATTATTTTTTTGGCGTACCAAAATAAAACTAGAAACTAGAAAGTTTTACGTGGTTCAAGTCACAATAGTATTATAAAATAAACGACAAGCTGCTTCTATTGTTTATGGTGTTATTTACATTTTCAACTATTTTGTAACAACTATTTTAAGAGGCTCAACGCTTTAGTATTTAACTTTAAAAATGAGCTACAGGACAATAACATCGCGAATACAAAAGTTGCATTTTGTTTAACAAATACATATTCTTTGAACACTGCTACTTTTTTGAGTCACATAATTCAAAAAGGAAACTCAACGTTAGATACAAAAATTATGAAAATTTTTTGAATGGAAACAATCGAATTGAAAAATATCGCACAAAATTTTATTAAGTAAGAAAAAATATATTTAAACAAAATGTATTTATTTTACAACTACTAAAAGTTAAAATAAACATTCTTGTTTTTTTTTTGTGAATGGTGTTTTTTTATTTTTTATTTTTTTTCGGGGATTTTTAGTTTTAATAATTTTAAAATTTTATTTTATCAATTAGTTTAAACTTTTGTTTATTTAGTTAAATTTAGTTGGTTGTCTAAATTATTTGCATCAATTATGGTTTTTACGATCTAACAGATCATAACATATCCCTGAGCAGTTCCTTTTGAGCGGCTGTTAACTTTTCAGGAAATTGAATATCGAAAGCTACCAATAGATCTCCTTTACGTGAAGGATCCTTGGGGAAAGGTAAACCGTAGCCCTGTATACGTTTGACCGTATTCGGTTTGATGATTTCTTGCATGGTACTGATACGCAATTTATCGCCGGACATGGTAGGAACTTGAAACACCACACCACATAAGGACTGCAAAAAAAAACAAGAAAAGAAGAAAAATTACAGTTAAATAAATTAGTTGGCGAAAGAAAGACAATAAGTTAAAAGATTATTTTTCCAATTTGTCTGCACAAAAAAATTATATATTTCATTTAAGATTAAATATATAAGTTATCAATCAATCTTTACTCATTTCTTAATAACATTTGTTTGATAACTGTTTGTTTTCTTAATATCCTGTCTCGTCCTTTAAAATCTTTTACTTTTATTTTCTTTATAAGTGTTTGATATTTTGTTTTTAGTAAAATTCCTACAGCTTGGAGGAGGTATTAATAGTTTGATTTTTACTTTGAAAGTTTTGTAGACCTTCACTTTTAATCACTCAAATTTGCTAAGAAAAATAAGGAGCGGTTAGGGGGGTTAGGGGTTTGATAATATGTTTTAAATAAAAACGGTCAATAAACTAAAATTTATTATATATCATTGAATTACTTATATCCGATCATAATCAATAAGGAACGGAATACAAGAACGTACAATGTCAGATAATGAGCTTTACAGTTTTCTGCTCCTTTTCAAGCTTGCACATGCTGAAACATTTCATTTTCACATTATCTGCTTCTTGCTTTAACTGTTCAGTAAACCTTAATAACACCTATAAAACCACTTAGTCCTACTCAAACCTGAAAGTATGCTGGTCTTGAAAAATCTAATCTTAGCCTTATTTCTACCTTTCCAGGACTAATCAGCTTTACAAAGAATAAACTTAGAGAATTCCCTATAGTAGTGACTGATTAGTGATTTTTACTCGTCTCCCTTTTAACAAAGTTCAGTGCGGAAACTATTTTTTTATCGGCTTTCTAAATCCCCTCGATGATGCAATGACAAGCATAACCTGAAATTATATTTGTCCAACATATTCACCCCTATCGTGAACAAAATATGAAATTTTTGTTCCCATGAAATTTTCATTCCCCATGAAAGGAAAATTGCTATCGTGAGTTTCATGGGAACGTTTGTTCCCGCTATCAATTCGTACTGAATACAAATTAAAAAGAAGAAAATATAAATAGGAAAAAAATAATCCAAATTTTTTAAAGTTATAAAAAATTTAGAAATCTTAATGATTAGTGGCAATTGTGTTGTTGCAGGAGGAGTAGATACTACGACAGAGAACAATTTTATTTCAAGAACGTGACTTGCAAGATGCTAAAAAGCGCTTGAAGTTACCCTAGACACAAAAGTTCCAATCAATGGATGCAAGAGGGCTATGGCAACACTGCTGCCTGCCTAACCTACCCTAGACATTGGTACTGACCCATTTCAATAAAAAAAATTTTTGTATCGGATCGTTAAAAAAATATTTTTTTAACAAAAAATCTTCATAAATTTATAACCAATAGAGAAATCTCTTTGTTTTGCATCTTGACGAGCATAATGTCAGTCTGCACTGCACTAACTGATGTTGAATTAAAAAAATATGTTATTGATGTAACTATTCTAATTAAAACATATAAAAACTGGCATAATGTATGCAGTTCCCCAGCAAAATTCAAGTGAACAAATCTAAGGGAAAAGGAAAAAATTTCGAGGGAAAAAATCAATCCCAATAAGGGAAATTTTTGTTTAAGTGAAAAATTGTTCACGTGAATTATTCACGATCAAAAGGGAAAAAATTTCGAGTGAAAATATATTCATGATAGGGGTGATTGTTACGAAAATAAAATCTGGCAACCCCTGTTGTTGTTGCCGTATGAGCGTGGTGAATAAGTTACTTCAAATAATGGTGTGTGTATAGAATAACACCACAATTAAATAACAAAAGCTGGCAACCTCAATGGCTGCGTTGGTAGAGGTGCTTTTTGTAAAACACAAGATCGTTAGTTCGAGCCCACATTATAATTAATTAATTATTATACATTACAAAAAATTTAAGAAGCAGCAGCACAAACCTCTCGAGAAGCAGAAGACAATTCTTGTGTGAAGCCAATGGCAGATAATTTAGTGGAGACGTATAATTTAATATAAGAATGAAAGGTAATTGTCAAGATGACCTTTATAATAAAAAGTAGAAACGCTAGCGGTTAGCGCAGGGAAGTGTAACAGCACAACAACAGTGTATGTCAGACGTGTGTTGTGGCTATTAGATAAAGGGGATGACTGGCTTGTATAAAAAGCTTAGTGGAGTTGTCTATGGATGGTAAAGGCATCGAGAAGTTCATGTCTCGCCGGAGTAATACAGCAGTGTAGCGTGGATGGCTGCGTTTGTAATAATAACGCATGTTTAGTAAATATGAGACCATAGGATTCACAAGACCGTAGGATCAAGAAGTATAGCCAGATAAAGCCACAAAGTTTGAATACAGAATTTATAATGATCCACAGTAGTAATTGCACTCAAAAGAATCCGTAAGTTTGTCTGTCACATTTAAATATTTCATTTCACTTTTATCAATTAAATAAAACCTTTAAATATAGACTAACGCACAGTCGTCTTTGACCTCTTGCTTCAACATTCCTTCCAGTTTTTTTTTTTATTTTATTTCTGTTGACATATTGTTAAGATTTTCATCTTATTCGTACTAAAGTCCTTCTATATTTCAATTTATTTTTATTGATTGCACTCACACTCCTTTTTTTGTCCAACAAGGAAATGAATTCACTAAATCTATTTTATTTATTTTATGTCCTTTCACTCTAATCGACTACATCCTTGTTATCGCTTGTCTTACTGTTTTTATTGCTTAACTAAATGTGTTTGTATGTGTGGGTTTTTATACTTAATAGTATTAAATATAATGTTGACATGTATAATTCTATATTCTACACATGTGTATATTTGAATTAAATCGTATTTTAACATCATGTAACCAAATATCCATTATGTTGTAATGCTGTTGTGTTCTGCCTTACAATTTCATTTTTTTTTCTATTTATAACGAGATTCATTAATCAATCATGGATATTTGGTACATTTTATTTATTTTTTTATTTAAAAATAATCTTTTAACTATTGTGATAAATTAAATTGTAAGTCTACATATACATATATACAAAATTGTTGCGACTTTATAACTCACTAACGGTCAAACTGAATTCGATTAAGTTTTTAGGGTTTGTTTTATGTAACTTTGCACGACGCGTTCGTGAGTTATGACTAAAACGGGCATTTACGGCTGCACCGATTAAAAAAAAATTAAAACAGAGATAGATATTTACTTAGAAGTTTCAAGAGGGTATTTATATTTAAAAACAAGTAAGGGTGCTATATTCGGCTATGCCGATTCTTATATACCCTTCACCATCTATGTGAATCTAATTTAGTGAAGTAACTCCAATCGAAAAAGCAAATATTGGGGTGACAGAGAATTAAAAATAAAAATAAAAAATTTAGTACTGCAGATATATAAATATACATAAAAAATATAGGCGAGCGCCAATTTTTTCACTTGATATTTTTTTCTCCTACTTTTTAATTCTCTATCTTTTCTTTTTTAATGGAGTTACTTAATTGTTCCAAATGACGTAAAAAAATTAGAGGTAGGCGTGGTGTTTTGCCTGCTGCCTCGAAGAACATGCACCGATCAGGCTGATTTCCAATAGCAGCTCTTTCGACACTATGTCTGATCGGACGGACAGGCGGGCAGACGTCCAGACGAAAATCGCTCAATCGACTTTGCTAAGAAGTCAGAACATTTATTCTTTAAGGACAGGTAAGTGGAGAAAAGGAAAATGAGCGGAATCGATTTTAACAAAAAAAAAACAAATTTAAAAATATTTAAAAGATAAATAAGTGCTAATTTATAAGGTTCAATAGGCAGAATGAAAACTGTTATAACTTCCATATTAATCAAATAAAAAACTTGCTTGGAAAAGTGGTAGCGGTTAGAATTACTAGAAATTAGTTTTAGCTGTTTTTTGTGAAAATATGTTCATTTTTATTGAACATAAAAAACTCCGACCAAATAACTTAATTATAATTTTTTAACTTTCTCTGTATTCAAGCACAATTAGCAAGCTTGTTGAGTGTACTTTATCACAGGTTTTGTGTAACGTTAGAGCGGGTGAAGCTTTAGCGGCTAACGCGTTGACTATTGAGCCTCTGTTCATGTCATTGCTACAAAAAATTTATCAGCGTAATTTTTTTTAACAAGTTTTAAGGTTTTTTATCAGGGTATGAAAACGAACAGAACGTTTCCCGAAAGATTGATATAAAGATAAACTTGACAATTTTTCAATCGCTTTCACAGGAGAAAAATCAAAACAAATACTTTTTGAATGAAAAATAGCACAAATCAAACAATGGGTACTCATTCGTCAACTTGTTTGACGAAAGCAAACGTATTTTTTTTTTGTTTTTTTTTATACCCTGTTTCTTACATTAATATTTATCACAGCGCCCTCTTTTGTCGACACAACTCTGCAGCATTGAATCATCTGGGAAGTAAAAGTGAATGAACTGGCTGAGCTTAGAATTTCAAAAAAAAAAACAAAACGTGCAATTGCGGGGCTGGGAAATTGAAGCATTTTATATATCATTCTCCGTCACCACCTACCTCCCATCGTAACGGTTTAAATTTCGTATTAACCATTTCGATAGTTTTTTGTTTTACTTCCTACAGACTCCGAAAGTTTCCAATTATTTTTAAACAATGATGAATACCCGCGTTTTAATTTTCTTGTGTCAAAATTGTAAAAACCAAAATAACAAACAAGGCTTATCTCAATAAGATTACAAAATAAAAGAATATTTAAAATTGCTAAAAACAAAATTTAATAGCAAAGAAATTCTACATTAAATTGTACATTAAATAATTTTTTAAGATCTTGTTGTTGGTGTAGATAGAAATGGATATTGAATATAAAACACTTGGTTTTAAATTTTTGTCTGTCTGTCTGTCTGTCTATTCGTCTGTCTGTCTGTATTCGCATCATATAAAAACTGCTAGATGAATGAATAAAATTTTGTGAGGAGGTTCGCTAGTACTTTAGTTCAAATTTAGAATACTTTTTTCGTAAAAATAAGTCATTTAAATAGAGACACAAATGTGAAAGCACCAAATTTTAACGGTCTAATGGTAGATGGAAAATTTTTAATTTAATTTATTTTTTTTTTAATTTGAATTTTAAGCAAATTAGAAATGCCACGCTGACGATGTAGTAGGGACTGCTCGTTTATTATCAAATCGCAAACTAAACTAACCAACTATCTGTCAGCTATTAAAACGGTTGTAAAACAACATCAAACGCCTAAGTAAGCCCCCCTCCTTTTTTGAGCATATGAAAGAAAACGAGCTACTATATAGCCTTGTAACTCTTGTTTTACCTTTTTCAGAAATAAAGATAAAAATTAAAGAAACATTATAGGCAACCTATTAAACTACAAAATGGGTGTTCGCACATGATGGTAGGCCCCAGGAGGCTTTGAACTTTACTTAAAAAAAGATTTTTTTTTTCGTAGAAATATATAATGTTTAGTTAACATTCAAGTCACGATTTAGGTTTTGCTGTCAGATAAAAGAAAAACTAAAGTAAAATTTTTAATTGGATTAAGTTGAACGTTTACAAGTGCGTATTAAAGTTATGGTGGCAAAAATAATAAATGCTAAAAACGAAAACGAAAACAAAAATAAATAAATTTAAACAAGCTGTGCTGATAATAACATATAAGTAGAATAATAATTTAAACAACAAATAAATATAAAAAAAAATATTGTTTAAACAATTGCACAGCTCTTAACTAATGTTTTGTAGTTTGTTGCGGTTTTCAATACTTGTCTCCAGTGTGAATAACAACTGAAACATTTTGTTGTTGTTGTATTGTTGTACAATATTGTTAATGCAAAATAAATAAATTATTAATATAAACAACTGTAAGTACACATGTTTATATGTTTGAATGTGTGTCTCATAAACTGTAGATATTTAATTTTTCTAGCAAATTGTACTTTATTAATAAAATATTTGCAGTGATAAAATATTTGTTATTATTGTTGCAAAAAAAAAATTGTTAACATTTTATTAGTTGTTAAAAAGGCTCGCGCCAAATTTAGTCATATAAAAACTATTAAAGAAATATTTTTGAAATAACAAGTGCTTTACAAAAACTAAAACTTAATTTTTAAATTTATTGGCCATTTATGGTTAAAAAAATTTTCAAATTTTATTTTTGAAAAGTCTAAATGTGTGTTAATGTTGATGGACAAATATTGATAAATATCATGTAAAAAAAGTATTTTGTTTTAATTTATATTAGTTGTTACCAACTAAATATACTGCAAAATAAAACATGGAATTAATAAAATACATGGTCATCATATCACATAGTTACTCATTTTTCTACTATATCAGTAACAACTTGCTGGTATTTGCTTGAACTCAACGAGCTCAGGAATTTAAATATGGTCCAACCATAATGCACGATGTTTATTACATAATTACAACATAATTTGACATTTCTTTGTTTCATTGTTTTAAAAATTCATCCATGGAAGAATTGAGCAACGCTTTAAGATTGTTGAAGAAAGACTTTTACGAAAATAGATGTTTAAATCAAAATGCATTTCGTGTACTTCGTTATTTAATGGTCAGCATAATTGACAATATGTGACCACAATCAATAGAATCGTACACAAATTTTAGCAAACCGGGTCTGTAAGAAATGTGAAAACATCTGTACATGCTCGCCCAGCTCGTTCTGCTGAAAAGATTGCTGTTGTTTGCGACAGTGTGGCAAAAGAGTCGTCAACATTGACTCGTTGTCGCACATACAGGTATTTTGCCAATCTAGCCGGACATTACTTTTCTCAGTTTATAGTTATAGTTTTAGTGTTATACGAGGGCTGCTCTATATATTTCTGGTCTAATAGTGAAAATGCGAATATTTATAATTAGAAATGGTTTTATTGTTTTTCAAAGTATTCTCCAGGATGATTTATATACTTTTGTATGCGCTCAAACCAGTTGTCGAAGCACTTTTTCCACTCCGATTGAGACACCTCTAAAACAAGGTTTTTGAACACTTTAACAGCTTCTTCTGGCGACGAAAATCGTTGACCACGCATTTTTTTCTTGATGTCCGGAAACAAGAAGAAGTAATTAGGTGCCAAGTCAGGGCTGTACGTCGGATGACCCATTAATTCGACGTTTTGGCCCGTCAAACACGCTCTGGTTTGAGCCGATGTGTGAGAGCTCGCATTGTCATGGTGAACAATGATTCGTCTTCTCTTGTTGGTTTTTCGAATTTCTCCGATGACTTCAGGCAAACAACTTGTAGTGTACCCCTCAGAAGTGACTGTCCTACGTTGATCAAGCGGAACAGTCGCCACATGACCAGTTTTGCCGAAGAAATAGCCGACCATTTGCTTCGAAGTGCTTCTTCCACGAACAACTTTCGTTGGATTTTGCTCGTCTTTGAAGACTCACACGGTCGATTGTTGTTTCGTTTCGGGCTCATACGCATAGATCCATGATTCGTCACCTGTGACGATCTTATAAACGTCTTTTGAAGCACCACAATCGTATTTTTGGAACATTTCTTTGCACCAATCGACACGAGCCTTTTTTTGAGCGACTTTCAAATTGTGCGGGATCCAACGAGAACAAACCTTTTTTACGGCCAGGTGTTCATGCAGTATCGAATGTATGCTGGTGGAAGAAATGTCCAAGGATGTCTCTATCTTTCGGTATGTCGCATGTCGATCTTGCATTATGAGTTCACGCACGGCATCAATGTTCTCTGGCACAACAGCCGTTTTTGGACGACCTTCACGGAATTCATCTTTGAGCGAGCTTCGGCCACGATTAAATTCATTATAGCAATTTTTCACAGTGCTATAGGATGGTACTTCATCGCCATACAAAGATTTAAGTTCATCAATGCACTCTTGTCGTGATATTCCACGTCGAAAGTTGTGAAAAATGATGGCAGGAAAATGTTCAAGAGTTAATTCCAATTTTTTCTATATTAATTTTTTCAAGTCACTGTAAACAACACGAATAATGGTCGTACGTCAAAACGTTTTGAGTACGATTATGCTTAAAAATGACAAACTCTTCAATGGAAATGTCAGATTGCACTTGGCAGCACTCAGTGTTGTCAGGCCAGAAATATATATAGCAGCCCTCGTAGATTTTTGTAAAGCAGCATTGCATTCAACACTATGGCATATGTTTGCAAATGAATATTGATGCTGCTTAATTCTTAGATTTTTCCAATATTTTTAATGCACGTCAATTTTTAAGCTCAAGATAAATTATATTAATCAACTTCTGCAAAAAAATATTTCTGTGATATCTTTAATTCCAAAAAACACATCAAGCGTTAAATTATATCCTGGCACTATTGACGTTGACAGCAATGAGTTTAAGGGCATTTTAACAAATACTTAACATAATTCAATAGATAACATCTGTGTTGTTTAACAATAAAATAAAACAGTTTCAGAACTTAACTTTACATTCAAAGACAAATTAGGTTTATTATTATTATTTAAATTTTATTATTATTATTATTTTTGCTTGCCGTTATGTTAATAGAAGAAAAGCAAACAATTTTCTCTATAAAACTGTAACAACAGACGAATAGAATTCAATCCTCTATTATACTTATATATATAACATATTAAAATGGAACAAACAAGAATGATTTCATTCTTGCAGAAGAACAACTCAAAATTTGCATTTTAAAATAAATTAAACAGTGCAAAAAATATTTCAAACTTACAAATAGAAAGCTGTAACTGATATTACCAGTACATGGCTATAAAAATTACTACAAAATGTTGGCATAAACTTAAGGATTGAATTACTCTAACGTAAACGTAATATTGTTTTGCGATACAAAATGAAAAAATTAAACTTTTCTGCGTATTTACATATCAGCTATTTCATATTTAGCTTTTTAATTTAATTTCTTATTGTTCTAATATAGCGGCTGTAAGCTTAACGCTCTGCCTAAATTTTAAGGATCTGTTTAGTCCGATTCAAAATTTAAGAACATAGTTGGGATCTAGTATTAGTATTAAATTCTTTATACCTTTTTTTGCAGTAAAACAAAGTCTGCCATCTATAGTATAAAAAGACAAGACGTGTCAATAAACATCTTTTATGGGGAAAGCCTGTATTTCTTAACTTTATTCTATCTTATTGGTTTTTACAGCGGCCAAAATGAAATTTGAGTTTCAAAAACAGGCCAATATTTCCACATTTATATGGGGGTCCCTTTAATTTTTTATTGTTTATTTGTTTTTTTGTTTTTTTTTAATAAATTTTTAAATTATGAATTACAAACAACCTCCTCCTTCTTCCAGTCGGCTTAAAAAAATGCTCTTTGATCCAAACAAAATAATGGGGACTAAAAATGTCATCCCTCCTTCCTAACGGCAACTAGCCCAACCATTCTTTAAAAGATAATTTAAAACACTGAAGAGCTGTGTTAGCAGATACATTCATAAAGGCAAAAAATTTCTTTATTTATGTAACTTAATCGGCTCTCTTAATTCTATGTAACGTTAATTCTGTATTACGTTAACAACATTTAAATTTAAAGTTTAAGCAGACGTGTCATACCTTAAGGATATAGACGTAAGCATGACCATAACTTTACTAAGTGTCATCGATTAGTGGTGCCATAAACAAATAAATGTATAAGCCGAAGACTTCAATGATATAAAAAATAGAAGTTACTAAAACAATACGTGATTAAAAATTATATCTACGATAACGATTATGCTTATGTCGTTTTTGCATATGATTATCAATTGAATACAGTGTTGCCCATAATCTTAGTTTGAACAGCTTTTTTAAAAGGTTATGGCACATCTAATTTTTTCCCAAAAAAAAATTTTTTTTTAATCTGGTGAAAATTTTATACTTCAGCAATTCTCTATTTATTAATCTAGTAATTTCATGCAATTCTGGAATATTCGATAGCTTAATATAAAAAGGTGTAACTCAATTTTTTCAAAATACGTTTTTTTTATTCTGGTGGACAAATGTCAAGTGCACATTGCGTCAAAATTTCAGGGGAATATTCTTGCAAATAACAGATTTATACAGATTTATATCGATTTCAAAAACGTCCCAAGTCAAGGCAAAGAATTTTTGAAAGTAACACCCCTGCAATTCATCTTTTTTATTTCATTAGTTTTCTCCATGTAAGTCTATCGACGTTTTATATTAACCAAACAGTACCTCTCAATATAATTAAGCATAAACAACAGTGCAAAATATGCGTATTACATAAAGTTATTAATTTTGCAGATGAAGATTATAAGCAAAATAGAGAAGAAATAAAAAAACGAGTGAAGAAAAATATAATGACATAACAATTAGTAAGACCGGCCTATGTGCTAGCTGCATATACATGCATGTTAGCATGTATTGATGTGCCAGCGGTGAAGTTAAGTCCTCAACTGAAGATGAGTGCTGCATATTATAAAATGAAGCTACAACTTTACAATTTTACAATATATTATATTTTAACACACGAATCAGACAAATATATTTGGAACGAAACAGATGGATGTCTAGTATCTTCCGTTCTGGCGACATGTATTATTAAATACTTGAGGAAGATACAAACTCGAACGTTCTACATCCATCTCTTAATAATTTACACAAAAGGGTGTTTCTATCAAAAACGCAATGTATTATTGTCTAATGCATTTTTGGCTTTAAGTGTAGAAACAGAAATAAGGAACTGAAGAAAAAATTTTAATAAGTAGGCATTAGCAAATATAATGTAATTCAAGCCATTCCCTAATAGAAAAAAAAATTAAAAATAAGGAAATAAAATTGCCGTCGCAATTTGTGCAATTAATCACTACGACTTTTTTTCTAAATTTTGGAAATATGCCTAACGATACTCTTCGATTTATCCTGGTAAAAATATTGCCTACTAGAAAAGTTCTAGAAATATATGTACTAAAGCTTCTATTTAAAATTTTCGGCAGACGTACTGGTTATCTTACTTTGAATATGCTAAGAGCCTTGGCGTATGATCCACCAAGATCAGTATACTCAAAACAGACATAACTGACGATTACAAATTTATCCCATATAGATCAAAGCCGGCGATTAAAGATGTCCCCTCTGATTTAATATATAAGAAAAAATTGCAATCTCAAAAAAGAAATGGGACCACCTATAAAGTTTGAAGATGTTTTTACCTGCAGATTGCTATTTTTGTATACCCTACACCACAAAAAGTGGAAAAAAGGTATTAAAAAGTTTGTCATTCCGTGTGTAATTTCTACAATATCCATGTCCGACCCCATAAAGTATATATATTCTTACGTCTTATGCATAGCGAAGTAGGTTGAGCGATTTCCGTCTGTATGTCTGTCCGTTTACCTCGGTAAATTTGATTTCACAAAAAAATTACTATGTCAATCGATCAGACATAGTGTCGAAAGAGGTGCTATTGGAAATCAGCATGATCGGTCCATGCCTTTCGAGGCTGCAGGCAAAACACCACGCCTACCTCTAATTCTTCATGTCATTTGGAACAATAAAAAAACTCTAATCAAAAAATAAATATATAAAAAATAAAGAAAAAATCCTCAAGTGAAAAAAATTGGTGCTCGCCCATATTTTCCGAGCTACGGGGCTCTGAAATTTTCAATTTTTTTTAAATATCAACATGAATATCGTTCAAAAGCTTTTAAAGAGATCTTTAAGGAAATATTAAAATTATTTAAAAATGCCTAACCCATTAAGAGCCAATGTCATTTTTATGTAAATTTATATATACGCAGTACGAACATTTTTTTTTTTTATTTTTTAATTCTCTGTCACCCCAATATTTGCTTTTTATTGGATTTAATTCACTAAACTAGATTTACATAGATGGTGAAGGGTATACAAGATTCGGCATAGACGACTATAGCACTCATACTTGTTATATTAAGCCATCGATATATATCGGTTAACACCTAACAATTAATTACAAAAAAATAAAAATGGCTTTTACATTTATTATACCAGATAATATCGTCCACCAGCTGATTTTTATTTATTACTTGCTATTATTGTTGCAGAGGCGAAAATACTTAGTAGAATAAATATACCTTGTAAATGGCACTGAAGGAAAAACCCTATCAATCCGGGAGATCAGATTTGGACTTGGTTAAAATGTTAAAACTAAAATTTGTTCACACCTTAAGAAAACATTGTAAATAATACAAAAAATATACCTACGGAATAATAAGGAGCCTCTTCCTTTTATAAAGATGACAACATTGTTTTTCATAATTTAAAAAAAAAAATTGTTATTAACAAAAATAAAAAGCCAGACAGCTTACATTACTCACAAATATTCAAATGCAGCGTACTGTTTACGTAGCCACGTATACTTTAAATTAAAATCCGTATTTAATTTTATTCTCTATTACATTTAAAGTAAACGTCCTAGTAACCACAGTTTAACATGTTTCCTCTTATTTAATTCTTTATATTCATACCATTACAATACTCCCACCAAATTGTTAGACATTGGTATTCTACGTGCAGTCTTTCAATAAGTAGAAAATAACAAAATGCTGCAAATAGTTAAAATGTCCGTCTATCTATTTGCCAGTTAGTTACTTCGAGTGGATTTGTTTGCAGTCTTCATATATTCCATTGTCTCAACATGCAATTGCACAAATAGAATTTGTCATTCTATTGTCATTTCGTCATCTGCATCGTTTACATTGTTATCGATAGATGGCTGCTTTTTTATTATCGTTTTATTACAAAAGATTAATGCAGTTTTTGAAGTTTTTTTTTCTTAGTCACCATTTTGCTTAAATTTTACGTATTTTGATAACGTTCGTAATATGTTTGTTTGTATTTGCGTTGTTTTTTTTTTGTGTGTTGTTATTGGTTGCCTTTTATATTTTATAGACGTGGCTCTATGGAATTGCAATTGAATGGAAATTTATTTATTCGATCAGAATATTTTATACACATGAAATGATCTTGGTCGTTATTATCATCATCATTATTACATGTTAATAATGGTTTTGTTTGCAAGAGAAGTGTGCTAAGAAAAAGTAAAAAAAATATCACAATGGGACTCGAACAAGCAAAAGATTTCTTCAATATTATTACGTTTTTCCCATTTTAACAAATTTACGAAGTCTTTTAAATGCAAATACAACATTGTAACTCATTATAAATTCTGTATTCTTACTTTTTGGCTTTATCTAGCTATATTTCTTGATCCTACAGTCTTGTGAATCCTATGGTCTCGTATTTACTAAACATGCGTTATTATTACAAAAGCAGCCATCCACGCTGCACTACTGTGTTACTCCAACGAGACATTAACTACTCGATGTCTTGTTTAGTAACCTTAACCATCCACAGACAACTCCACTACGCCTTTTATTCAAGCCAGCCATCCCCTTTATCTAATAGCCACTACACATGTCTGTCATACACTACTGTTATGCTGTTACTCTTCCCTGCGCTAACCGCCAACGTTTTTACTTTTTAATATAAAGGTCGTCTTGACAATTATCTGTACTCTTATATTAAATTAGACGTCTCCACTAAATTATCTGCCATGGGTTCACACAATAATTGTCTTTTGCTTCTCGGGAGGTTTTTACTGATTGCTTCTCAATTTCTAATTGCATTATAATAATTATTTTCCATGTACGCATGTCCGAATGTGGGCTCGAACTCACGATCTCCTGTTTTACAGCAAGCACCTTTACCAACGCTCAGCATTTGTTAGCTACTCGTAATTGTGGTATTATTCTATACACACACCATTTGTCGAAGTAACTTATTTACCATGCTTATACGGCAACAACAGCAGGGGTTGCCAGATCTTATTTTCGCAACAATATTTATTATTTAGTATTCAGCATACATCACTTAATATGAAATGAAAAAGTAAAAAGAGCCAAAAACTGTTTAAAAACAAATTTTATAACAAAGTTTAAAGAAATTCCACCGCCAAGCTTTCCTTGCTTTTCTCCGTCAAAACTCTCATAAACTGAAATATAAATTATGGATTTACTTGCTGTAATTGTCCCAGATAAGATACTGGGTACGAAAGTAATTTTTAAGTACGTAATAAAGTTTATGGAATGTCAGTATCGACAGGATTAAATCCAGTCTTTGTAAAAATAATCGAATTAATGACACAGCTTTAGCATTTGTTAGCTAATTGTGGTATTATTCTTTACACACACCATTAGTCGATGTAACTTATTCACCACACTCATACGGCAACAACAGGGGTTGCCAGATTTTATTTCCGTAACAATATTTATAATAACATAGAGGATACATTGTACTGAGTTTTCTGTCCTTCTACTTTTAAAAATAGCTTTTAAAAATAAATATTGGCCCTTGGCAACAACTAAAGGCATATTTAAATTTGTCATTCCGTTTGTAATTTTTTCAATATCCATTTCCGACCCCATAAGGTATATACGATACATAAATTCTAAATTTTTATATATAGCAAAGTCAATTGAGCGATGTCCGTATAA
Source organism: Gymnosoma rotundatum (assembly GCA_916610165.2). NCBI lineage: Eukaryota > Metazoa > Arthropoda > Insecta > Diptera > Tachinidae > Gymnosoma > Gymnosoma rotundatum. The sequence goes on along the minus strand of OU744337.1, from coordinate 117,021,422 downwards.
AAATTTAAATACGCCAATCGATCAGACATAGTTTCGAAAATAAATAAATAGGTATCATTTAAAAGCTTTCGAATAGACCTTTGTTTATTTTTTATTGTATTCTTAAGCTTTCTTTCTTAAGGATACAACAAAAAATAAACAAAACAATGAACATTAAAGAGGACACAGACAATTTAAACGCCAGTTATAAACTCGCATTAGTTTAAGAAACAGTTTAAATTAAATTTTGTGTTTGTTAATTCATGTTTAATATTGTTTTTTATTGTTAATTTTATCAAAATTCCTTAATTTATTAATGTAAACTCTACTGTCATAGTGTAAGTAAACATATTTTGTACATTTTCGCGGCAATTGTTTTTAATTGTAACTATGTTAAATTTTCTTCTTTTTAATTAAATAGACGACCCCTTGAGAAAGTGAACAAAAAATTCACGAAACGTTGGGGGAAAATGTAATAAAAATTGTTTTTTATTTACATGGATTAATTGAGGCATCATTAGCTTAAAATATAAGATTATACATAAATAGAAATTTGGTGGCCAAAAATAACAACAATAATAGACCTTTCAAGAAATACTAATATTTTTAAAAAAAACTTAACCCATTAACAGCCGATGGCCTTTTTATGTAAAATTGTATATAAAACTTAATAATTTTTCTTATTTTGTTTCTATTCTCTGTCACCCCAATATTTGTTTTTTTTTTTTTTTTATTGCAGTTGCTTCAATAAACTAGATTTACATATACGATGAAGGGTATATAAAATTCGGCATAGCCGAGTATAGCACTCTTACTTGTTCATAAACTTTTTAATGTTGTAATAAAAAATATATTATTTATTTAATATTTTTGTTTTATTGTTTATCAGCAGCCTTTAAAAGCAATTGTATGGACTATTAAGTTATCATAATAACAATTAAGCGAACAACAATTGAATATAAAAAACTCTAAAAAAGTATCGATAAAATGTTTTGAAAAGGTTTAAAATTTTTATTAACACTTTGACATACTTTATAAACAAGTACGACAGTACCAAATTGTACATTTTTGGTGATGTAATAAATTATGAAATAAAACCAAAGAAACAAATTTTAGACAGAAAACATTTTAATGTAATTTGTAAATATTAATTAACTGAAAAATGTTGATTTTTTTACAGAGACATTTTTCTGATGTTGCTGTTATTGTTGTCAACTATAATTGTAAATGAGTTGTTATTTAATATTTTTTGTGAGTTTGCTGCTATTTGACAAAATTAAATCAACGAAGTTATTTAATATTTATCAAATATTTTAGCGTTTTTAGTTTTATTTTTATTTTTAAGATGCACAAAAAAATATAAAAATTTATTATTATTTTTAACTCCAAAATGCCTTTGCTAAATAGGGAAAGCGTAAACGACAAAGATTAAACATGTTACTCAGCGTTGCCAAAATGATGATTTTATCATATTTTTGATGATTTTTGAACCAAAATATGATTTGATGATTTTTTTCTTAAACTATAATTTCTAATTTATAAAAACTATGATTTTTTATTTCAAGTGTGTAGTACTTTCATTGTAATTGAACTACACAGAGAAGTTAAGTTTTGCATCAGCTTGTTGTAAACAAAACAAAATTTTTCAAAGCTGATCCTGTCAAATACATAGAATGTATGAGGAACTTAAAAATTTTATACAAACAGAATAACGACCTTGACTGAAAACAAAAGTCTATTTTTACACAACGAAGAAGTCTATCTGGATGTTTTTGTTAAACAAAAGATATCTAACTCAGAACTCACTGGAAATGGAAAAAAAATAATTTATTCAAAATTGTGTAGCATTTTACATTTAGTTATGAAAACAAATACTAAAACGATTTGATTTTAACGATACGTTTTTAAAAGAGCTCTCTTATAAATAGGAAAATTAATTCTCTGACAGGCTTAATATACAATTTTCCAAATCTAGTTAGTGAAAATCCTTTTGCAAAATTAAGATAACAAAATTAGAGAACTTCGTTTTATATAATTCTTGCGAAAAAAAACCGACTTCAAAACAGATTTCAACTGTCTGCCTATAACAGCTCAAGTGTATGGCCACATAAATTAGGTTACATTAACATTTGGGACACACTTATATCTCCAAACTTTATACTTTTTCAACTGTTCAATAGTTTGGCAATATACATCAAATTGTAGCAACTATAGGGTCACTCTTTAATTTCTAAAGTCAAATTATAAAATACAGTTCCCTTTTAAGTTTTAGCGTTCTGTCTATAACTGTTCAAAAATACGGCCACACACTTGAAATTACATAAACTATTGGAACACCCTTTAACTTCTAAATCCATATTTGTAAATTTCAAGCGTCTGTCTATAACTATTAAAAAGTATGGCCATTTACATTAAACTCAATGAACTATTAGCGCACCCTTTATTTTTTAAATCTTAATATTAATACTTGTTACTATAACGGCCATAGCAATCGACATTCTGTGCAATTTGCTAGCGTTTATCTAAAACTGTTCAAAAGATAGGCTCATATAAGTAAAGCTTCATCAATTATGGGACACCCTTTAATTTCTAAATTCAAATTATAGACTTTTTGATATAGCGAATTTAGCAATACAGGTCCCTTTTAAGTTTTAGCGGTCTGTCTATAACGGTTCAAAAGTACGGCCTCACACTTGAAATTACATCTACTATTGGAACACCCTTTAACTTCTAAATCCATATTTTATACTTGTTGTTATAGCGGACTTACCAATACAGGTTCGTGTTCAATATCAAGCGTCTGTCTATAACTGTTAAAAAGTATGGCCATATACATTAAACTCAATGAACTATTAGCGCACCCTTTAATTTATAATTTTTAATATTAATACTTGTTACTATAACGGCTATAGCAGTCGACATTCTTTCCAATTTGCAAGCTTTTGTCTATAACGGTTCAAAAGATAGGCCTATATAAGTAAAATTACAAAAATTATGGGGGCACCCTTTATTTTTAGATTTATTTTTGTATAATTTTTGGTTTTTAGGAGCCATAGTAATACGCAGTCATTTTAAATTTTACAGAATCGCCCTTTACAGTTCATAATACACATAAAAAATATGTATTTTGTACGGGGACACCCTTTAATTTTTAAGATATGAACTGTTTTTAAAAAGGGGTCAAACTGTAAGCATAATCAATCATATTACTAAAAATTTTCAAAATCGAATCAGAAATGACTGAGGCACAAATATAAAAAAAAGCAACATTCAGCCGAATTGTATAACCTCCTTCTTTTTTTGAAGTCGGTTAAAAATTCAGTAGTCATTTTACAACTCTAGGTAATCTTATGGCGTTTTTTTCTGACAAAAATGTTGCATATGTTTAACACTTTACACCTTTGTGTTCTTTACTAGAAAATGTTCGATAGCGTAAATTAAAAATATGTTCTTTTAAAAAATGTTGCACGAAAAAGTGTAAGATATGTTTTTACTCTTGATAAGTGATGTTTGCTTTTGTTGCTAAACCCACTGTTATATAACTTTATGTTAAAAACGCTAATTAAACATTACTGACATGTAAAGGTAGTTAGAAAAATTCAATAACAGTTTTTGTTCTATTGTGTCTATGTGCAGCAATTTTTTAGGGTTTAGGCAACATGCAAAACATCTTATGTGATTTTTGGGTAACATTTATTTTTAGAAAAGAGAACGCCATTAGCTGTGAGGAATTTTGGCCAAAAGTTTTAAAAATAACTTGGGCTGACAACATTCCAACTTTTCCGGTGTTGTCAAAATTTGTTCACAACTTAATAAGTCTTCCCATTTCTTCAGCAAATGTCGAACGAATATTCTCAACAGTCAATTTAAACAAAATTTAATATAGAAATAGATTAGACAACAGCACTCTCGATTGTATCTTATACGCAAAAGATTACTTAGCGATAAGAAACTGTTCCTGCTTTAATTTTCACAAAAAAACCTGGTGCTATTTTTATTTAATTGACCCTCAATAATCAATATCTGTAATTAATTTAATCGGGATAATTAAATAAAAATAGCACCAAGTTTTTGTGAAAATTAAATTTAAAAACATATTCCCGCGTCTTTAATTAACTAATTTGCAAAGTGCCTGTGCTTATAAATAAATTATCGTAGTGTTCTTGATATTTTATTTTTTATCCTCTTTCAACTGAATAAAAGAGTCGACCGTATACAGTAGAGAAAGAAAAATAGAATTACTGTTGGTTATTGTTGTTTTTGCTTAAACTTTGATTTTTTCTTTGCTTTATTGTTTGGACAAAAATCTCTAGTTTATTTAAAATGTTTGTCAGAAGTTTCCTGAAAAGTTATGTAAGCCGTAACGAAATGGCCATCGAGACGTGCTTTGACCCTCAATAATCAATATCGGTAATTAATTTAATCGGGATAATTAAATAAAAATAGCACGAAGTTTTTGTGCAAATTAAATTTAAAAAAATATTCCCGTGTCTTTAAGTTCCTGCTTTAATTTAAAAATTTACCAAGATATTATTAAAAATATGAAATCCTATACAGTAAAAGCTCCCGTGGGCGGACACCGACCGTCAGAGCAGATTTGTCCGTTGTGGAGAGGTGTCTGTCTACGGGATAGTTGATTAGAAATGGTCGGCATTCACTGCTATTAAATATTCTATTATGTATTGATATGAAAGTGAAACAAATTTGAATGAATACTCTGAAATCGAAGGGACTGAAAAAATTGTCCACTCAGGCCACACTCTAAGCTCCAATATCATGAAATGATAAAACTATAATTATCCAAAATGATACAACCCTGCCAGCATGTTTCGATAGACATTATAGTCGCCTAAGATCTTCTAGCAATCATTACTTCATCGTTCCTAGAAATTTTTTATCAAGACTAAAAATGGCTCACTAGATGTCGCTATGAGAAGGGCAAAATTAAAAAAAAATTCTCGGAAAATGTTCTAGATCTCAAACTTTAGTTTCTCTAGATAAAATCCTTTAAAAAAATAATTTTTTTTTCCGCGCCTTTTAAAACTAATCTTCTTCAGCTATACCTTGTTAAGTCAGAAGTTAGTATTCCGGAAAATTTTAATATTTTAAGCAAAAGAGAGTTCAATACTTTGGAATTAAAAAAATATAGCTCTTGAAAAAAAAATCCAAAAGCAATAGAGAAATGCGCTGGTAGTTGAAGAATAATATGGCGTACCATGTTAGCAGGAGATGTTCCAAATCTCACATTCGAATAACATCAGTATTGCATTGCTTAGCTTACCAGTAAAACTTTTCTGAAACAAAGTGAATTAAAAACAATGTAAAATAAACAAACTAAAACAGCCACCTCACATCATCTATGCAAAACGTCAGGAAACATATTTAAAAAGAACTTGAAACTACATGTCAGATAAAAATAACAAAACCCTTTGACTGGAATTTTTAAATTATATATAAATGTTTTTTTTTACCTTTTTAAATAGTTTTTCTTTTCTAATTTATTAAGCACTAGGTCAGTTTTATAAATAATGAAAATTTTTATTTATATTTTTAATATTTCGCCACACCTTTGGGCGGTATCATCAGGAAACAGGAAACAAAAAATTAGATTTTCTTTTTTTAAAATAACAAAATTAAAATGAAATTATTTTTTCAAACAAAAAAACAGAAAAATCAATTCATTTGAAAAAATAATTTCATTTTAATTTTGTTATTTTAAAAAAAGAAAATCTAATTTTTTGTTTCCTGATGATGCCACCCAAAGGTGTGGCGAAATATTGAAAATATAAATAAAAATTTTTATTATTTATAAAACTGACCTAGTGCTTAATAAATTGGAATTTTTAAATTTACTTTTTAGAGGACCTTTTCCATCCAAACGAGTAAATATAAAAGGATTGTTCTATTGTGACCAGAGTTCAGAGAGTACACTCATCATACACACAATGTTCTGTTTAAAACCAACCCGTACATATTTTTCCCTTTCATAACAATTATGTGTGTCTCTAAATTTAGAAATTTTTCGTACACGTAAAAAAAAATATGGTTGAGGTAACCATAATCTAAGAGCAACATAATATGGTTGCATTATATGGTTGCTAAGAAAACATATTATTGTTACATTTGCAACCATATTGTTGTCCAAAGTATAAACAAAATTATGTTCAAATATAAACATTAAATGGTTAAATTAAAATATAATAATATGGCTGAAAATGTCATATTATATAATTGAATTATAATATAGTCTCGCAAGTGCAAAATTTTCCTGATTTAAAAAACTGAATATTTTTTTATTTATAAACGATTTGTCATAAAAATTATTTTAAAACATAAATTCATAAAAAATCAATTATTTGCTTAAAATAACAAATAAATGATTTCACAATTATGCTTCAAACACAAAAATAAAAATTTATATGCTTACAATACATACACATTTGCTTCAACTGTTTTTAAATGTTTTGGTTCCCTTTTTATTTGTTTTCATATTTTGCATTTTATTTTTAATTATTTATTTTGTACATAAATTTTTATTTTTTTTAAATTTCTTTAACAATCAAAAACTATATCAAATTTTAGCCACCAGAAAAATTACTAAACTGTCAAGTACTAGAACAAAATATTTTTAAGCGTAAACATTATTCTGTTGCTTTTAACCATACTTTGATTAATAATAATATATTATGGTTAAATATTTTATATTATTTTTAAAAAGTTATAAAACTTTGGTTGTGGTTGAAATTATTTTAAGTGAAAACTAACCATGTTGCATTTTTTGTGCTCAGTAACCATATAATCGTTAAAATTTAACAAAAAATGTTTGTCGTGACTAAAGTTGTGTTGAAAACAACTATAATTTGTTCTCCGCAACTATACATTGTTACAAAGAACATAATATGGTTATTGTGACCATATAATAACCATGTTTTTTTTCTGCGTGTACACATCCACGAATGTGTTTGATTAAAATATTTATTTGCGTACACGTACGTGAGTGTACGACTGTAGCTATTGTTTATGTACACTGTTCTATTTTCAGTACGTGTACGGAAAGAAAGTACATGGAAAAATTAAAATAACTTCGTGTGCGGAAAAATAGTACATGAAAAAAATAAGGAAAATCCGTGTACGAAAAAAGTAAATGGAAAAATAACTGCCCGTACGAAAAAAACGTAAATGGAAAAATAAAAGTAATTGCGTGTACGAACGGCAAAAAAGTACATGTACGGCAGACAAAATATAATTACATTTTTATTCTTATTATGATTGGTTTTTTTTTATTTTAAGATTTAAGTCTACTATTGCAGTTTGTTTTTGATGCTTAGTAAGTAGTGGAGTTCCTTGTAAATTCAAGCGGGGGTCATATCGTTTAATATGACTTTTGAAGACACATATGATGACATGTTTCTAAGCCTTGCTGCCGAAAAAGCTAGAAACAAGGGAACCCATTTTAAAAAATTTAATGGCAGTTTCATATAGTTTTTATTTACCCGGCAGTAAGACCACCCCTAGGTTAGGTTAACAGATTAGGTACTGGAGAAATCCTTAATCGCATATGTTTCTAAAAAAAACTGATATTCAAATAATCAAAATTTGCTATGTTTTAATTAAGTATTTTACTCATGCTTTTCAAGTGTAAGACATAGTAATACAGAATTAAAGTGTTAATTAATTAATAAATTTAATTATATACAAACAATTGGTGTACGATTAAATACTTTTAAAGTTCTCGTTTAAAATAAACCTCAATTTGTTATTTTAACTATTCAAGTCATATTTTAAGTTTATTTATTTATAGACATTTTTAATAATAATCATAAATTTTAATTACACAAGTAAACTATATTTGTACAAAAACAAAAAAAAAAAGCAAACACACATATGACAAAAACTGCTAACAAACCATAAAATATTTTAATTTTTTTATTATTGTTTGTACATGTTCAAAATTATACAAAAACAAAGTTCGAGTAAATTTGTTGTTACAAACGAATAGCAACTACCAGTTTGTCAGATTTTTTGCCGAATATGGTTTAAAACATGAAAACACATCAAAAAGCAACAACAAGAAAAGTCATGTACAACAAACAAAAATTATTAAAAAAAAATAATAATATTATCATAATGTTATGATCACGTCATCGATCAATGACTAAAAACATTTTAAATGTTCTTTAAATTCAAAACATAAAAGTAGAAGGCTGCAAGATAATTTTTATGGGACTTATGTGAGATCTCTTTACTCTTAATCTTTAGAGTCTTAATTTCTTTTACTTATGTTATTATTATACGTGCGCAAAGATTGCGCCTATTTTGAGAGTTTTAAAACAAGAAAAACCTGGGAAGTATAAGTTTCCGGGAATTGGGTATTTTTAAATTTAGTTAAGTGAAGTAACTCCAATAAAAAAGTTAATGACAGAGAATTAAAAAATTAGATAAAAATTAAGTAGTATATATAATTTAACATAAATATGTCATTGGCTCTTAATGGGTTAAGCATTTAAAAAAAAATTTTGGTATTTCCTTAAATATCTCTTCAAGAGCTTTTAAATTATATTCATACTCGTATTGGTATTTTTAAAAATTTGAAAAGTTCAGAGTCCCGTTACTCAGGAAATATGGGCGAGCTTAACTTCACTTTTCACTTGATGTTTTTCCTTATTTTTTAATTCTCTATCGCCACATATATTTTTTTCTTGTTAAGAGTTACTTTATTGTTCCAAATGATTTAGAAAAATTAGAGATAGGCGTGGTGTTTTGCCCGCTGCCTCGAAGAACATAAACCGATCTTGCTGATTTTTAACAGCAACTCTCACGTTTGGCGTATTTAAATTTTTTCTAGCTGATATAGTGGCTTAGGAAACTTGATTTCTGCACAAGCACGGGTAGGCAGATGGGCCTCCATCAATCGTCTTCGCTATGCATAAGCACATAGAATATATTAAAATAAAGTTTTTAATTGACCTTTTTAATAAATTATATTTTATTTAATTTTTAAGCGATAGGTCTTTAAATTTTTATATATATTTTCGATATTTTGCTACTCCATTGTTTAGCATCATCAGAACGATGGTTAGGAAATGAATATTGTAGAAATTACAAACGGAATGACAAACTTAGTTATACCCTTTTTTCCCTTTTTGTAGTGAAGGGTATAATAAAATTAACTTCAATTTGTATCTAGAAGAAGGAAAATTCATGTAAGTAATTAACTAAATAAATAATGTAATTGTTTATTTAGAGAATAATTATAAAAAGAAATGTTTTTTATGATCACAAAAAAACGCTGCTGATTTTTCTCATGGAAACCACAATACTTTCGCCCCAAATGGCCATACATTATGAAAGTAGGGACCCAGACGAATAAAATTTTACTTCATGCAGCTGTTATATTTTTTATAACTACTGATATTTTTCCAATTTCTAAAGTAAGTTTCTGTGTTTCCTTAATAGAATTTTCTTTCAAAAAACTCTTTTAAAGAAAAAGAAAATAAGGCTGGATAAAGATTTCAAAATTACAAATCTTAAAGTTCATTTGCAATATCTGCTTGTAATACATCATAAATTTTAATTAAATCTTGTTTCCTACTAACTGGAATTGGAAAAGAAAAAGTGCTTTTGTACTTAATATCTATTAAACAATATGAAAATTCATCATCCGGAATCCCCACAAAAAAAAAATGAAAGAAAAAATAAAAATAGTTACTGAATGTTTGCTGTGTTTTTGTATAAAACATTTTTAAGTTGTTGTCGTCTTTTGTCTTATTGATTCAATGGAGTTCTCATTTAATCAATTTGGCTTTTGATATAAACCTTTCTAGTTTTCTATATAAACTGTGGGTAAAATCTACTGATGAGCTTTTTGATCAGTAGTGAAATGGCCATATGGATATACTTTCCCCACAGTAATATATTTCATTTTTTGTTTAGTTTAAAATAATAAATATTTCATGAGAACATCATGAAATATTTATATTTGAAGGAATCAAGCACGAATAAAGTAAATTGAATGTATATATTAAACATTTACTGACGCAGGCTGAGCTGGGATAAAACTTTCAGAGTTTCAAAAAGTACTTCGAAAAAAGCTTTAACTTAAAGACCTTATGTGATGTTCTTAAGCAGATATAAAAATACAATAATATAAGATGTTACATCTCCTCTATATCAACAACCAGGTTTGAGACAGATCAACCCATGCATCTTACTTGTCAAAGTTCTAATAGCAACTATACATTACACACCTGTGGTAAAAGGTTTCCATGGGTAAGTTACTGATCGAACTCAAAAAACTACAGTTTCTTATCAAATGCGTGCTGGCTGGTACAGATGTTTTTTTTTTCAAATGACTCCATAAAACAAAATCTGACAGTGATTAACCAAAGAATCAAGAGAGCTCTTTCTTTGCTTATGTTCCATGAAGCAATTGATATTTTTAAACCAGCTATGACATACAGCATGATCTGGTTAGAAACATACTTGGAATTTTTTCATTACTATTAAAGATTGAATTTTTTTAAATAATGACAATTGCAAAAAATTAACTACCATTTACTGCTAATGATTTTATTTTAATTATAATTGTTTTTACTAATGGCAATAAAATTTTAATGAAACTGTTTAACTTCTAATTAAAATTGTTTTACTATTCTCTAAGGCAATTATTTAGTGTACAAAGACAAAGAGTGTCGCTTATTAATGGTAATGCTTTAATAATTAGGCTTCGATTTTTAACAAATTATCAATGAAACCTTTTCATTGAAAAGCAGTACCATTATTGAAAATTATTGTAATGCTAGAATTATCATTAGCATTATATATCATTCAATGCTAAAAACATTGGCGTTTAATTAGTCTATCTAAGTAATTACTTCCAGGGTTGGGACAACATTTCGTCTAAATTAATATAATCCAACTAACGAAAATAAAACTTTAATATCAGTTCAGTTTGATTTGCCAATAAATGTTATCTAATGAAGCCTTCAGACCAAAGTTCACACGGATCTGTATTAGAATGTAAAAGTGTTAAATTTTCGATTATTTCATGAGGATTACCTAAAGTTCAGGCAAAGCAATAGCCATTGATTATTTATTCTTTTACTTCCATTACTTTTAAATTCTTAAAAAAAAAAACTTCAATGAGAAAAGGTCATGTTTCACATGTTATGCTCTAATTTTTTTCTGGCTCCAAGTTATATCAGCCACCCTAGGCCAGCAAACAATTTTTTTTTTTTTTTTAATATTTATTATTTAATGTGTTTTTAAAACACCTTAGTTTGCTTTCAGCATAAATAATTCATAAAATTTAAAATACAATTTATTCCACTTACTGAATACTAAAAAAATGACCCCATATGTATTATTATACCATTATAAATCAATTAGCTTCATTAATATTTATTAACTTTTTTGTGTAATTTTTTTTAGCAAAATAATTTTTCTCGTGTTATTTTTGTCCTGCATTTGAAATATGAATTATTTATGGTGTTAAAAATTCATTTAAAATTGTTTTAACAAATTGTTGAGAATCACTTAAATATTAATTTTTTATTGTAAGATTCCTTGTGTACGTATAAATTTTATCAACGTTTGTCAGTCGTCTGTCTATCTATTGTAACTGGCATTGAATTGCGTGCAATTTTCTTGGCATGTCATACAAATCACCTCAACAACAACAACAAAACATACACTTACATACATACACATCCACATACAACAAGCACCCAGCCAAATCAACTTAATTGAAATGCACGTCAAAGTCTTATTAATCATTTTCATTATAAAAAAAACGTATCAGGAAAAAATGAAAAACTAAATCAATTCTGCTCCTGCTGAGCAATAATTGGAAAATATTTAAGTTGAAAATATTGAAAAATTACTAAACGTGAGGGTACAGGGAACAATGGATTCTATAAACTTTAAATTAGTAAAACGCATTCTACATTACTTTTATGCCATATAGAGTCAATAAAGTTCGTTACCCTACGGTCATTGATATCCTTCTTGCCTGCTCCTGAAACTTGTAGAGTAGCACGAAATTCCTTTTTGGAGCGCCAACGGATATATTATATTTTTATTACAGTTTAGGCATGAAACAGTTGTCATAGGATATAAAAAGATCAGATGAAGTAGAAAAACTCTTACACATTTTTAATAACACAAAGCCTGATTTGAGACTCGCAAAATCTGTTAAGTCGATCGCACCAATTTTAATGCTTAAAAAATCAAGAGCTTCTATTTCTCAATACTTATAATTCCATGCCTATCAGAGGGCCTACAATAACGGGTCGTTACTTTCGTCGACTAAAATCACAATTTGCCCCTTTTTGGTGGCCTGTGACTCTTTGTGAGACTTTTATAAACTCAACTACTAACGACTTTTTCCCAAAGAAAAACCAATTTTGTTATTAATGCATTTCAAATTTCCTCATCTTAGTTTTTTATACGAAATCGTCGAGAGGCTCGCATTGTTTTTATTATAGAAAAAGCAATCAAGATTTTTTCCTTCTTTGTATTCTTACATTTACTTTAAAAAATTTAGACAACTCTTAAAAATATTTCTACAAAAATAAATTCTATAGTCTTTCGCAAAAAGTTATTTTAGATTTCAAAAATTTTATCTTCGAATTCTTTCTTAATAATTTATCAATAAAACGTATAGCTGACAATTAAAAAAAAAGCTACTGATATATGCTCTGATTCAGAGGAAACTACTAAGTTCGAGTCGAAGAACTGCAAAACTCTTACAGTTCTTCGCGGTGTTATTTTAGAGAACTCAAGTACAGTTGGATTAAGCAGGACGAATAGAGTAAGCGGACTTTTTACATTAATTTCTAAAACGAATTTTTTGTGCGACTTTAATTTTATAAAACGATTTTTTTTGCCACTTTTGTGAATTTCTAACGGAAGCCCCGGTCGCCTTAGTATTGAAATCGTCCCTATGTATCAATTATATCGACTCCATTGAAGATTATTTCGAGTTAGCATTCATGTCGTTACACCATCGTTGCAATCTCAGGCAGATTTAGCCTAATTAGAAATGAATAATAGTAGCAAATGCTATTGGCATATGCAAAATAATAAATATAAGTAGAAGTTTGACAAAGAAGGTAATACATAAAAGAGGGTTAGAGTAGGAAATTATTTTGCATGATTCTTAAGTGATCACTAACACAAAAGCAATAAACTTCGATAGAACTGCACACTTTATCAAATACTTTGAAAACATTTAGGACAACCACCTTATTTTTGTCGAATTGCTTTAACAGGAAAAGATAAGAAGTTCCTCTCAGCCAATACTGACCGTCCTTAATTAAGTCGATAGCCTGCACATACCTCAAGAGGTAGTAACTAAAGAGCAAATGGGGCACCAATATTCAGGACTAATAGCCTTCGCCTTTCTGAGTATCAGCATTAAGTTAAATTATTGAAAGGGAACAAGCTTTGCCCAAAAGTATCAAAGAGCACTGATAAAAAATTTTAAAATTTTAACTTTTACTAAGGACATTTTTATTTTGTCCGTTATACAAATTTTAAACAAAAAAATTAAAATTAATTCGAAAACCTTTTGAATTTAACCTGCTTTGTATGAAAATTAGAGAATTAGGAAGATATTTTTTCACAAAATCAAAATTTCGATACTAAAGGCTTTTGAAGGCTCTTCGATAGGTAATTCAATTTCGCATTTTATATTATTATCAGTTTAGGTTTATTACAATTTTTGTCTTTAGTTTTTTTTTTGGAAGTTTGAGGATCTGCTATCGTAAAAGTTTTAACGACCGTTTAAACATTTAATTTTGTTCCAAGTCAAACACACTTTCTTGTACCGTAGTAAAAGAATTGGTTCTTTTGCACTATGCAAAAATATATTTTGGTGTTACCGTTTAGAAAAATTATTACCCAAGCTGCTAATTAAAGATTTTTTGGTGTTTTCAACTTGCAAAAAAAAATAAGTAAAAATTCGAGAAATAAAGCCAAATATTTAATATTTTAGTTTTAATTTGAAATGTTTAAAAAATTCAATACAATAAATTATTATGGTCTAATTGGCCTACAAGCCTTTTTTCCATTTATTTCAATTGCTTCAATTAAACAAGAAAATACATTTTTTAAACATTAAATAAATAAATAAAATTTGCAATAAAACAATTTTCCAGTAGCAAAAATGTGTGCACTGAATTGTTGTTATTGTTGCAATTGCTTTTAAAACTTAGTAGAGATATCGTTTTAATAGCAAAATAAATATGTGTGAAAAAATTTAACACCTTAAATAAACATGACTAACAACATACTAAAATACGTTCACATACACATTTTACATACGTAGTTACCCAGTTGACCAAAACTTCGTCACTTTTAATAAACTCTCCAAAGATGCGATCAAAGCATTAGTGACATTGACTTGAAGATAGTCATATATAGATTTATATTTTATAAAACGAATTAACAATGTAATTAAGAGTCATTTTACACTAGGTAACTTTTAAAACTAGTTTAAATTAATTTTTGATCGTTGGCAAAAATTGTAGAGACACAAACGTGGAAAGCTAAATGACATAGCTTGAATTTTAAGGAGAAACTTTAAAAGGGAATTGAAACAAGTAGGAGTGGTATATTCGGCTTTGCCAAATCTTATATGCCCTTCACCATCTATGTAAATCTAGTATAGTAAAGTAACTCCAATTAAAAAAGCAAAAACTGGGGCGGCAGAGATTTAAAAAATAAAAAAAAAATTGATACTGCATAAAAATGTCATCCGCTCTTAATGGGTTAAGCATTTTTAAAAAATTTTAGTATTTCCATAAAGATCTCTTCAAAACCTTTAAAATGATACCCACATTGTTATTTTAGAAGATTTAAAAATTTTATAGCGTTGTAACTGGGAAAATATGGGTGAGCGCCAACTTTTTCACTTGATGTTTTTTATCCTTTTTTTTAAATTTCTATTGCACCATTTATTTATTTTTTCCAAATGACTTGTTCTTGTTCTTGTTTCAAATGACATATTTTTGGTTTTGCAACACTAACACGGATAGAAAGATGAACATCGCTCAATCATCTTCGCTATGCATAAGAAGTCAGAATATGTATACCTTATAGGTCGGAAATGAATATTGTAAAAATTACACACGGAATACAAACTTAGATATACTTTCCACTTTTTGTGGTGAAGGATATAAAAATGTCAGAAAAAATGAAATGTTGTACATCTTGACTAATACTGGTTTGCTTGATATACTTTAGTATTTATAATTTAATCAAAATCGAACACACTCTATGTGTATGAACTTGTTACAACATGCTTAAAAAAATCATTTCGACCCACACAAATGCTTAACAGTTGCCTGCAATTGTTAGTTAATGCCTCTTAAACTTTCTGAATGAAAAAATTAAGATAATTAAATAATTTATTTTATTCCCTTCGTCGAGGATTTATTTAGACATGGCCAACTGGGTTACACATCAAGCCATAGTAAAAACATGTTCGTTATATAGGCACGCACACAGCTAACAACCCAGTAAACATTTTTTGTAATTAAATTTTTTAACAGCAAATAAATAATTTCCAGTTAAACTAAGCAAAATGACTTTCCCTATTTCAGTAAAAAAATCGATTGGACAGGTAAGTTTGGGTCTAAATATTTTCGCTTCTTTTAGACCAATGGTTAACGGATCGGCATGCATCGATTACACTGATTGTTCTTTATGTTCGTTTCTCACATTATTCAAAATGTGCCGCAGAAGTAAGTTGTGTTTTCAATTACAAAAGTACTTATCGTTAAAAAAAATAATGAAGTGGGCAAACTTTAACTAAAACAATCCTAAATTTTAGTGTTTTAAACCAAGTGAAGTTATTTGAGTTAATAAAGATGAGCTTCACCTAAATATTATACCAAGATGAATCAGTTGTGTGCGTCCTGAAGTTCCTTCATAAAATATAAATGGTAAATCTTAAGCATTGATTACATTTTTGTAAGATATAGAGATTATGAAAAAATCCTTGTAATTTAGCATTAGGTCTGAAAGGGATAAAAAAATAAATAAAAACTTTTTTTTTGTTTACATTGGTTGCCTTAATATTTCTGGAAAACAGTCATGAGATTGATAAAATACATTTCCTATGCGTTAACGTACTTCGAGTGTCGACGAAAACAAAACTTAAAGTTGATAAGATACTCAATGCAGCATACAATGCAAATCGCCAAAAAGTCCTTTAATAGATACTGAAGAGAAGTGTAGGGCGTTTTTTTTTTTTCTTTTAAAATCATCTTAGCCATCTAAATGGTTTCGAGGACAATTAAAATGAATGGCAAAATTTTGACCTTAAAATATTACCACACTATCCATGAGAAACAAATGTATCCAAAACTGGACAACGTATCCTCAGAACCGTCGATTTATTAAAGCATCGGTCTTCAGCGCATATCATGAATTTCTGATGCTAACTATCACTATAATGCGATTTAAAGCTAATACCTTAGCCAGTGCCAACGTGAACTAACTAAAAAAATTCCTGAATCCAAGAATGATAACAAACAAGACAGCGATGAGTCCCCGCTACATATTCACTAAAAAATCATCGAAAATTTCGTGAAGAGATTAACGACCTGCCATCAGAGCTATGACAACCATTTTCTGGATATTTTATTCCATACTGAATCTTAAAAGTGTCTACTTTATAATTCATTAAAAATATCTCAACTCGCTCCAAAAGTATGTTTGTACACTGTTTGACTTGTACCACCTCACGGTGGCAACCAGTAGCAGATTCCTAGTTTTGTCCTATCTATTTTACGAGGCTGTTGAATTATTTCAATCGAACTTTTAATACCTGTAGACCTGAAATTTGAATATACACTTAACTCCGCATATGGAACTCTACGTGGGTACATTCCATTACTTCTTTAATAAGAGTTTTATAAATTCAAACGTGAATCGGGCTAGGCCTAGAGAAACAGTCAAGTTTCGAACAGAAGTTAATCTTTGAATGAATTTCAGTTATTCACCAATTACGTTACACTAAACAGAGCAGAAATTACTGTGAAGTGTGTAGAAAATGTCCATCCCTGTATTTTAATTCTTTATTTAATTATTATGCTTGTCTGTAAGAATTTGTTGTATTCATAAATAAATAATGTAAAGCAAAATTTTATTTCAAAGTATTAAATAAAATGTATGCTGGGCTATTCTTTAGATTATGATGGTCCAGGTAAGTAAAATGAATTTGTTGTGTTCACAAAAAACAAACGTCATTTAAAACCAAACAAAAAATTATACAAAAAATGTTTATTTAAGCCCAACAACAAATATAAAATCAACACAAAAATATAACATTTAACAGAATAAAGAAAATAAATGATCGATATCAATATTTTTTTTGTATTGTGCTTTTGAGTTTAATCGAGCTGACGACTAGAGTTGACTAGAATGGAGTAAAGTAGAGAGACAAGAGCATACTTCATGTCATTAACAGTCCAACAAAGACACTGCATCATATGGAAAACTAGCTTGTATCAAAGAAAATGGAAACTAACTGATGGGAAAAATTCACATGAAATGTTTTAATATTTTTTTTTTTTTGTGTAAGCACACATCCAAACATTTAGACTTTGATTGGCTGACCATAAAAATATTTTGAACATTAAACATCAACATCAGCCAAAAACAAATATAAACTTCAACATAAAAAAGTGTCATTGATTAATTTGGGAAAAACAGCCTTTTAAAAAATATTGACCATTAAACGAACAAAAAATGATAGAAAAAAAGTTTATTGATTGAATTAATGAATGAATGCTCGCATGGTTTGAGCTCTAGCTAATACGGTAAATCGCCATTTATACACTAAATTAACAAGATTTTTTGTAGTGATTTATATTTAATTGAGTGTGAGAATTTTTCCTATTAAAACTTGAAACAGAAATCAATCTTTTTTTATGCTATGGCAAAAAAGAACAATAAAAAAAGAAGAAACTTACCTGTTTTAATGTTAGGCGGGCGGTATATCTTAAATCACTTCCCTCGCGTTTAAACATGGGATGTGGTTTATCTCGAATAATGAACACAATGTCGGATGGTATTTTGCCTGGCGATTGATCGCCTTCCTTTTGGAAAGTTACTTTTGTACCTGATTTCCAGCCTGGCTTTATCGATATGCTCACATATTTATCTTCCTTTTTTGACGTACCATCCGGCTGTTGGACACGCCTTGAGATTTTCATTTTTTTAACACAGCCAAGATAGATTTCTTCCAACGTTACATACAGATCATGTTCTACAGGCGGATCTTGTTGTTTCTCCTTTTTGAATGGTGTATGAACATTGAATGAATGTGATCTAAACGAGGGTCTTCTCGCGATTATTTAGAACATCAAAAATATAATTCAGATTTTTTATCAAACTTACCTAAAAGCACCGCCGAGACCATGACGTGAACCCAAACCACCAAATGGAGTAAAGAAATCATGCTCTGTATCCAAATCGAAGACATTCTTGTCAAACAAATTATCCCCCATGTCACCAAAGAATGATGCGAATGGATTGCTGGAGCCAAAAAATTGTGCAAAAGTGGCTCTTGGATCTCCGTGAAATTGATATGTAAAATTATTGTTCGTACCCGTGCCATTACTTCTGCCTGCGATAAAAACATGCAATTAAAAAATTGATTTTGTAATAAATCTTCTTATAAATCTAAGGGTGATAGAAATCATTTTTTAACTTAAGGTATGGTCATATTAGTCAAATATTTGATCAAAAAGACGTAACCACTAAATTATTGAAAACAATTTTTGGCTTTCTCAAACACTTGCTTTGAAATAGAAGATCCTACTCATTGTAAAAGATAAGATATAACATTTGGTATATTATAAATCGTCATTCGTATTGATACGTGTCAGGAGAGATAAAATAAACATTTGAAAAAAAGTGGTTACGCTTTTGGGTCAAATATTTGAAAAATCTGACCATACCTTTATGCTACAAAATGAAAATGAACAGAGCTCGCTAGATATTTGTATAAGACACAACAAGACTTTTATGGGACTTAATTAAATTTTTTGGAGATTTATTTCATTTTAGGAATTGGGGCTTTAATTCATAATGAATTAACTGCCTTTCGTCGGGCGGAAGGATTTTCTCCTCCATGGTATAACTAACATTGGCTTCGCTTACTAAATATTTTTTGCTTTATCGGCCTTTAGGAGCAAGGATGAGAGCCAACTATTTCAGATCTAAGTTCGTTTTTATTTTGGGGACTTAATTTATTTATATTTTCAATAATCCTTTCGTTTTAGAAATTAAGGTGTTTATTCATAATGAAGAAAGTCCCATTTTTGGTGAACTAGTTACCTTCCATGTTGCGAATTATAGGATCTTTCTAGAAGCTGGTGAAATAGAAAACGCTTAATAGCCTTTGTCCACCCTGTAGCTCCACTATAAAAATATTTCTAAAATCGAATGAAAATTTCAATTAAGTTTGTTGCGCAGATTAACATGTTCCAGTACAGTAACACATCCTTTTTATACATATTCTATATGAGGCATAATGTTTCGACATTCTTGAAATCAATTGAAGCGTATAAAATCAACGGTTTTATCTCATTGTCTCCTATCTGGGTCTAAGTTTTAAAAAGACTCACGTTCTAGATATTCTACATAGGTTTTATATTTCATTATAATGGGTTTGGTTGTTCACTTGGTTTGTTGTTGACTTTAAGCATAAAAGATGAACACTAAGAAAAAATCGAAGGAATTTAATAAAAAGTCGTAGGCAAACTTACGCGCGTGTTGTATTGTGATTTACACCACCTTAATAAAATCACTATTGAAATAGGATACTGACTAAATCTGAATAATTGAGTTGTTTAAATAGTTTCACTAATCCGCAGTGGAAACTATATGCCAAGGAATACATTGGTAAGAGGAGACAGTCGTTAGTATTCAGACTCTGAATACCAATTGATCACCAGTTTAAGTGCAGGCTTACCTACGTTATGTAGAGCTATACGTAAGATGACATTTTTCGTCTCTAACTCTAATGAAAAAGGAAGCAGAACAATTTGTAAAATGAAGTCTCACAAGAACCTTGGATGTACATCTGAGTGAAATAAGGAAATATACCGATTGTAATACATATGAAAGTGTCTATGGAGCGACAAAATACCATGATTATTGCAAGATGAAATAAAACGACTACTTAAATAAAAAAAATAAATTTAAAACCGATAGGCATTGTAAAGCTACTAGTCCCCAAGCTCATAAGGTAACATCGGCCTGACTTTAGTCTCCCTGGAATCTTTCTTTCAAACGAAATTTTTAACATACATGTCATATAGCTTTTCTTTTTAAAAGTCTTTTGGCTGGGCCAGAAAATATTGTAATGTTACGCTAAAATATATTATGAATACCATGGGTACTAAGATACCATGAAAGACTTGAGCGGTTAACCTAGCGCTTTTAAAGCGAAATCCATGCAAGTTGCCGGAGATTGAGTCAAAGCTATTGGATTTTAGAAAAAAAAATAACTTACCACCCTGTTTCAAACCATCTTCACCATATTTGTCATATAATTCTCGTTTATTTTTATCCGATAGCACTTCGTAAGCTTCAGCGACCTCTTTAAATTTTTCCTCGGCATTAGGCGATTTATTCTTGTCGGGATGATAACGTAGCGCTAGTTTTCTGTAGGCCTTTTTAATTTCATCATCACTAGCAGTTTTTGGTAGTCCCAATATTTTATAATAATCTTTACCCATTTTTTTGTGTATGTACTATATATGTATGTGTATATGTAGATGTGTACAAATGTTTGAAAATGTGTTTAGTTGTGGTTGTTTATATTTCTAAAATCTGTATGAGGTCAGGCTTAATTTAAAGTCCAGGTGGTTCCAAATAATTCTTAAAACTAAAAATAAACAAAATTGTTGTTTTATTTAAATACAAATATATATAGGCAAACATGTCTGTGAACTTACCAATTTTAATAACTAAATTTGTAGTTTTTTAATTCTTCCTTTTCCTTTAATTAAAATGTAGTGAAATCCAGCGATAAAAGCATCTTATTGTAAGCAACATTTGGCAAGTCAGTAAGTTAGAGATATTTAATTTTTTTTTAATTCTAATTTTGCAATCTTAGCTAGAAATAAATAAAAAGATAATTAAAAATATACTTTTTTTTTTGACAGAAAAATTTATAAAATTAAATATTTTATTTTCATATTTGTTTTTTTGTTTTATTAACCCTTCGTCCAAGGCTAATCAACTGCGAGGTGGTAGCAATGGCAAATTTATTCATTTTAACCAGTAACCAAGGCGAATCAATTACCAGGTGGCAGCGTAGGCGAATTCATTAATTTTCGCCGTGTACACTACTGTCAAACTCCATATATAAAAAATCTGTTTACCATTTTTTTTATATGAAGTTTGACATTCGTTTTACTAGCAAAAAATAATAAATTTTCTAACGCTGCCACCTGATAATTGATTCGCCTTGCCAGTAACCTAACTGTCTAGCTTCGTATATCAAATATTTTTATAACAGTTTTTATATGGTGTTTAATGGCAAGGCGAATCAATTATAAGGCGATGGCATGGCGAAATAATACAGGTGAACGCGCGGGCGAAAAAGCCCATCAGCTGTATACATTACAGTTGTCAAAAAAATTTGTCAAAAATAAATAATTTGTTAATTTTTTTTAATTTAATTTTTTTTTATTGCTAATAGAAAACAAACAATTGAAATTCCTAGAGAAAACTACTACAACATGGAACCGTATTTGCAGTTCCTGATGTGTATAATCAAAATATGCGTAAAAAGATAGTGAAATTATTGTTAACACATTTATAATTTCTTGGTTTTTTTGTGGAAGATTATGTTAGTCTTCAAATGGTCAACGTGCAAGAATGGAACGATGCATGTGATTTGGGCAAACTAGTGGTACAAAAGAATTTTGGTCACTTTTCCCGTATTTTTATTTTTATGTAACTTAATTTTTATAATTTTCTTATTCTGATAATTACAACCACTTTTTTTCATCAAATATAGATTTTTATTTTGTTTGTTTTTTTACAATATTTTTTTGACAACATACATAATTTTGTAGCAACAAATTGCCTGTTGTTTTTTGTGTTGTTGGATTGTTGTAGCCGTGCGGTCACCTGTATTAATTCGCCTTGGGCGATGGTGAATTCATTATTTTTTTCAAACTCCATATATAAAAAATATGTATAACAGTTTATTAAAATATGTATAACAGTTTATTATGACAGTTAGCGTTTATGGCGTTAATGCTCTATACATAAAAAATGTGTAACTTTTTATATGGTGGTTGGCATTTAGGATTTCAGCGAAAATTAATAAATTCGCCTTCGAGACCATTTGATAATTGATTCTCCTTGCAGCTTTTTATATACAGAGTTTGACAGTTAAAAGGTGAATTACTTATAAATTTGTAGCAATGGCTTTCAAACAAGGCGAATTAATTATAAGGTGATAGCGGTGGCGAATTCATTTATTTTCGCCGGTTTTCTAACTGTCAAACTCCATATATATAAAAAATTTATCTAACTGTTATACAGATTTTTTATATATGGAGTTTGGCAGTTGGGATACCGGCTAAAATGACTGAATTCGCCATCGATATCACCTTATAGTTAATAAGCCTTGGTCGCGATGAAGAATTCATTAATCTTGCCGTAAACGCTACATGCCAAAGTTCATATCAAGGCGAATTAAATATAAGGTGATAGCGGTGGCGAATTCAGTCATTTTAGCCGGTATCCCAACTGCCAAACTCCATATATAAAAAATCTGTATAACAGTTAGATAAATTTCCCATGTATTCTAACTGTCAAACTCCATATATAAAAAATTTATCTAATGGCGTTTTCTTTTCTGACAAAAATGTTGCATATGTTTAACACTTTTTACACCTTTGTGTTCTTTTCTAAAAAATGTTCGATAGGGTAAATTAAAAGTATGTTCTTTTGAAAATATGTTGCACGAAAAAGTGTAAGATATGTTACACATTTTACCCTCAATTTTATGTAAGGGTAGTATGCTACACTTTTTTTTAGTAGTTTTTACTCTTGATAAGTGATGTTTGCTTTTGTTGCTAAACGTGTTATATTACTTTATGTTTGAAAAGCTAATTAAACATTGCTGACATGTTAAGGAAGTTAGAAAAATTCAATAACAGTTTTTGTTCTATTGTGCTATAAAATGTGTAACAAATTTTTGGGGTTAAGGCAACATGCAAAACATTTTATGTAATTGTTGGGTAACATTTATTTTCAGAAAAGAAAACGCCATAACTGTTATACAGATTTTTTATATATGGAGTTTGACAGTTAGAATACCAGGGAAAAGAATTGAATTCGCCACCGCTATCACCTTATATTTAATTCGCCTTGGTCCATATATAAAAAATATCAAGGCGAATTAAATACAAGTTGATAGCGGTGGCGAATTCAATTCTTTTACCATGTATTCTAACTGTCAAACTCCATACATAAAAAATTTATCTAACTGTTATACAGATTTTTTATATATGGAGTTTGACAGTTAGAATAGCAGGGAAAAGAATTGAATTCGCCACCGCTATCACCTTGTATTTAATTCGCCTTGAAAAATATGAATAATTCTTTTTTTATGGTGTTTGACGTTTAGCATTTACGGCGAAAATTAATGAAGTCGCCACCGAGACCACCTGTATTAATTCGCCATGAATAAATGTGTATTTCATTTTTTTCTTTTACTTAAAGATTGAATTAATTTTAAAAGCAAAAAGGCAGATTTTTGTCTTATTCATTTTCCATTTTTAGTGACATGGCGAAATCATGTACCAGTTCGTGGCAGTGGCGAATTTCTTCATTTTCGCAGTTGCGGAAAATATTAAACTTCATATAAAAGAAATTTGACGCTGATTTTTTATATATGGAGTTTGACATTTCTAGCAAGAGCGAAAAAAAATTAATTTGCCACTGCCACTACCTGGTACATGATTTCGCCATGGTTAGTGATATCTAGTTTCCAAAACAAATTAATAATAAATAAAATAAATTAATTACGGCTTAAGTTTATTTGTATTTAAATTTTTATAAATATTAAAAAAAAAACAATTGTTTACAATTGTGTGCGTTTGTTTCCCATAAAAACTGGACTAATAATACACAAGCAGAACGTAATGCCGCATTTTCTGGATCGTTACATCCGTCATTAATATTCTTCGCATATATCTACCTTAGATTGTGTAAACATCACCTATTTAACACACTAATTTTGTAATTATTATTACAAGGAATATCCGTAACTAACCAATACTAGTTTAGTTAGACCAAGTCCACACACAACCCAACGCATTTCTTTTTTGTTTTCACTATAAATCCTTGCTCTTGCTTTCTGCCAGCCATCGGTATAGCCACAAATGCAATTTTTTATCCCTTTATCCTTTCATACTTTTTCCTCACAAAATGATCGATAATGTTGTAGTATCATGCTGATTGTTATGAAAAAGTGGTATTTTTTATATGATATATGAATATTTAAAACCTGCTATATATAGTAATTTTCTGAATCGCTACCTCCGTCGTTAACATATTCTGCGTATTTTGTTTAACCAACTAATTTAACAAATCAGAAGACGAAGTATTACTGATAATCACAAAATGTCCATTTTATAGTAAAATTTTTTTCAATAAATTTTATAAAACAAAGAATAAGTTTTCGGTTTTACTTCAAATTATTTCATATTGCACTATTTTAGTATATGACTAAATAACGACAAAATTTAACTAATAAAAAAATGTAAGAAAAATTTTTAACCATTTTATGCTACTGACTTTTTTTAGGTAAAAGTAATAGCTGAAAAAAATGCATTGGAAATAATCAAACTTTAGCCTTTTCATGTTTATTAATGTTAATTCCTTCAAACCCTTTAATCATAAATAATAGCAGCTGATAATGGAAGGATAACCTACTAAATAGTATTATGCGCAAACATTTTTTTTATTTCAGATGTCGCCCACTTAATGCTGGTTCAAATTTAATATACTTTATTTTTGTCTATAGTATCGAAAAAGTTAATAATGTTTTTTTTTAAATAAAGCTTTAATAAAGTTTCTATGAGAATATGCCTTTAGTTTATAATTAGGTTTATCGGCCATTGATTTTGTTATTTAACTATTTAACTTTTAATTAAAAAGTGTTTTTATTATTGTAAATACTGGTAATTCTAAACAAAAATTAGCATTATTTATTGTTCAATACTAATGAAATTGACAATTAATTAGTCTATTTAATTAATTAGTCCTATTTATGTTAATGTATGTAATGTAATTTATGTGAATGTATAATTCAAAATATTATAAAATAAATATTTTATTCTTTTTTATACTGAAAGAATTTTAGTGTTAAGTTTTGTTGCATTTATTATGTATCAAATAAATCATTAAAATCGTTATTATTCATAAATACTTAAGATTTCTTAAATAAAATATTTGTACTTCTTAACAACCCACGTCAAGTTCATAAAAAACAACAACGCTAAACAAAGTATGTATTTGTGATACTAAAAATAAATATTTGCTGACGTTTCGTTAATTTTTTGTTACAATATATATTATATCAAAATTTGTATACATGTGCACATACATACATGTTCATACATAAATGTACAAGAAAAGGTTTTGCATTATATCAAAAATTTGAAATGATTTAATAGAATTGTAGCTGAATATCTTAAACGTGCCATCTAGTTTAAAACAATCAAAGTACACTCATGCATATGGATGTACATATGTATGTGTGTCCAGAATAATTTAAAACGTTCAAAAAATTTAAATGTTTTCATCCAAGGCACATTAATTTTACAGGTAATAGCAGTTCTAAAACAACTACAACAATAAGTAAACAACATGTATTTTGTTTGTGTAAAATATATTTTCAGATGTCAAATTCAAATAAAGCACAGTGGTTTGAAAAAGTTTTTTTTTGGCGAAATTGGGTATCATATAAACCACTTAATATATCTCAACGAAATTCTATAGAGGCAGAGCAGTATTTTTTAAATGTCTAACGTACCCAAATGTGATAAGAAGTTTATTTTTAACTCAAATGTTAAGATTTTTTAAATTTAATCAAACCTTGAAAATGTCTATAAAAATATGTTAAAATGTAGCTTATCTTAACTTAGTGTTTTTGGCGTAGTACGCTTATTAATTATCGGATTATTACTTTAAGACATTTGCTACATTATTAATAAAATTTAAAATAAACAAGTTTAAAGTTATGATTAAGAAAATGTAAAAAAATATCGTTTTTTAAGGACTTTCCGCAAAAAGGTAGTATTCTTTTTTTTGCTTATGTAATTTAAATTTACTTCAGTAGTAGCAAATTTGTTTAAACAATTTTAAAGAAAAGCTAAAGCAAAATAAGGTCAACAATTATAACGGTTCCCCTCCAGCCCTTTCCAACATTGCCAATTTTGGAACAAAATTTTAAAATTATTGCAAAATTCCTCGGAGTGCAAAGCACCGATTAAAAAAGGTAAACGGTAAGTCTCCAAATTTTGGCTACATACAACCATTTGACAGCCCCGTGATTATCTAAGGCCTCTTTAAAAAAACAATTTTTTGGGACATTTTCTCCTTTCCGGGAATTTATATGGTAAAACAAAAAAAATAAATTTTATTTTACCATTTGATTACAAACACTTTTAGCTGTATTACTTAAAAATTTTGTAGGAATAGCCCGATATTTAATTTCTCAAAAACCCATCTTAACATGATTTTTTCAGTTTTTGAAAATGTAGCTCGAAAAAATAATTAGAATATTATTAATCTAGACGTCATAAGCTTTCCTTTGATGCTACTTACATGCATATATTCAAGGAGCTTCCTAAACCTCGTGATTATGTCAGCTTATTTTTTATATGTAAAAATCAAAAATGTGTATAAACACATTTTGTACCAAACTTCTTGCGTTTAACATATAAAATGAGCAAACAAAATCATGAAGAGGCGAAGCCTACAATTTGTAAATAAAATTCAGTTTCAAAAAGTGTGTGAAACAATTTTGTTTTATGAAAATTTTAAAAATATATCCACAACACCACTGTAAGAAAAAAAATTTTGTAGGAAAAAAAATAATAAGTGTAAACAAAATATGACATCTGAAAACATAAACAAGAAAGTCAACTGATCTACTGCCACTACCTAGTATATTAATCTGCCTTGGTTTTCATCAAATATTACTTTTGTGTACTGCACGTAATACGAGTAAAGAGAACAACATAAAATTACACAAATTAGTGTCAAAAAACTCTTCTTATAAGAGGCCTTTTTCTTTTTTAACTAATTTGATGATCAATGACGTTATTAACCTACCGTTCGCTAAAATCTGCAACGTTTTTTTTTTTTTTTTTTTTTTTTGGAGTAATTTAGTTAAATAGTTGATAATAAGCTGTAATACTATAATTGTTGTTTCTTACATACTTGGGAATTTTTTTCATTACTATTGAATTTTGAATCTAAAAATGGAACTACCCCTCATTGTTAATGATATTAATTAAATCATAATCGTTTTTAGCAATAGTAATGCAATTTTAAATGAGACTGTTTAATTTCTAAATACAATTGAAAAGAAATAATACTAAAATAGTTTTGCCATTTATAATTTGCCTTATTGGAGCAAAAAACTGGGTAAATTGCTTCTTCAGATAAGTCTTGCACGATTTTTTTTTAATTTTTAAAACTTATTGACGATTTTTTTATGTTTTTTATTTTTTAATGTTTTTTATAAAAAAGAAAACTTGCATCACTGGCGTCGAATTTGAAATTCAAACTATTACCCATGGCGAAATAATACCAGGTGGTCGCAATGGCGAATTCATAATTTTTGCCGCAAACGTGAAATGTCAAACTCCATACAATAAACTGTTATACATATTTTTTATATATGGAGTTTGACATTTAGAGTTTACGGCGAAATTCATGAATTCGCCATTGCGGCCACCTGGTATATTTTCGCCATGCTATTACCACTTCCACCATGGCGAAAATATACAAGGTGGTCTCGATAGCGAATTCATTAATTTCGCCGTAAACTCTAAATGTCAAACTCCATATATAAAAAATATGTATAACAGTTATAAATATTTTTTATATATAGAGTTTGACATTTAGAGTTTGCGGCGAAATTAATGAATTCGCTATCGAGACCACCTGTATTATTTCGCCATGACTTCCACTATATACTCCATGGCGAAATAATACAGGTGAACGCACGGGCGAAAAAGCCCATCAGCTGTAAACATTACAGTTGTCAAAAAAATTTGTTAAAAATAAATAATTTGTTAAATTTTTTTTCATTAAATTTTTTTTTTATTGCTAATAGAAAACACACAATTGAAATTCCTAGAGAAAACTACCACAACATGGAACCGTATTTGCACTTCCTGATGTGTATAATCAAAATATGCGTAAAAAGATAGTGAAATTATTGTTAACACATTTATAATTTCTTGGTTTTTTTGTGGAAGATTATGTTAGTCTTCAAATGGTCAATGTGCAAGAATGGAACGATGCATGTGATTTGGGCAAACTAGTGGTACAAAAGAATTTTGGTCACTTTTCCTGTATTTTTATTTTTATGTAACTTAATTTTTATAATTTTCTTATTCTGATAATTACAACCACTTTTTTTCATCAAATATATTTTTTTATTTTGTTTGTTTTTTTACAATATTTTTTTGACAACATAAATAATTTTGTAGCAACAAATTGCCTGTTGGTTTTTGTGTTGTTGGATTGTTGTAGCCGTGCGGACACCTATATTAATTCGCCTTGATATACTCTAGGTTTAGTTTTCTGCAATTTTTTGTTTTTTTTTTTTTAGGTTCCGTACGCAAAGTATACAAACTAAATAACCCTGTTGATATCGCTACAAAGTCTGTCTTTCTTTCATAGGCCTCTATCTATATAACTGTAATAGGAATATAGATAGAAAGTGAACTCTGTCTGATAGCGTAAACTTAAAATTTACACAGAAATAGAAGACACTTTAAATTTGCACAATATCAGTAAAATTATGTGGTAGAAAAAAACTTCAACTGCCAGTCCCACGATGTCGCAGTGGTTTATTCGTTTGCACAGTCACATTACAAAAAAAAAAAAACAAATACTAAAAAATTGTTTTTGATTTAAACGTAATTATGCGAACGAACCCTTGCTACATCGTGGGACTGGCAGTAAATTAAAGTAGTGTTACGTACGTTGCCTTGTGTTTGAAACGCAATAGCCAGACACTTGAAGTTTAAGTATTTGTATGTCCACTCTAAGAATAAATACAAAATATTAAAAATAAAATTAAAATATATAGGGTGTTTCTACAGTGACGTGATTTTAACGTATATGGCTATAGTTTTTTACAAAAAAATTAAATAAGGGGTGTCCCGATAGTACCGCGTTTTTAAATAGGCAGGGTATATATTACTACTTTGTTTTAAAAGCAAGTATAATAAAATT
Source organism: Gymnosoma rotundatum (assembly GCA_916610165.2). Classification (NCBI taxonomy): domain Eukaryota; kingdom Metazoa; phylum Arthropoda; class Insecta; order Diptera; family Tachinidae; genus Gymnosoma; species Gymnosoma rotundatum. Next base: position 116,991,920 of record OU744337.1, on the reverse strand, counting down.
TAAAAAAAAGTTTGTTAATTTAACAAATTTTTATTTTAAATTTAAAAGGTGGTCTATGCGTGGAAGTCTTTATGTGTCAGTCCAATTTGCACTTGGCAGATTTTTAATTATTAATTATATTTACACAAATAAAGATTGAAAGATTTTTACAATATTTTGAAATCTTAATTCATGGAAGGATAGAAAAACTAGATGCGATAAGCTGGACTGTAAGAGAACTATAACATTAATACCATTGTTCAAGCGTGAGTCTATTCATAATGATTTGCCAGAGTTTATTAAAAATAATAATAAAAATTTTTTTATAAAAACTATTTTTAGTGTTATTATTAATAATTTCAAGTTATATCGTACTTAAAAAAAACTATATTAACTGAAAATGTGTTTGTTTTTTAATATAAAGAATTTAACATGATAATTAGTTTTATTACTTTATAAATTAACTATTTAAACAAACGATAACTTGTATTTATTTACAATTGTACATATCATTGCATTTTCTATGATTATTTTCAGCCTTTTAAGTGTTTGTTTTTATAGAAATGTCTACAAGATAATTGTCACATGTCACGCATTGACAATATGCCATTATAATAATGATAAATGTCAAGTATCCAAATACGTGTAGATTAAATTAATTACTTATTTATAAGACAAAAATCCATAAATGGGAGAAAGGAGGAAAACCACCGATTCAAAAATGCTTTTAACTTAAATTATATAAAGAGATTCTCGAGGAAATAAGTTTAATTAAGAAATTAACATTCTTAACATGTGCATTATATACAAATTTTTTTAAGCATGAACGTGTATTGTATTTACATGTGACCATATATACATATACATACATATGTACATACATACATATATATTTATATGTATACCAAATTAAATAACTTTATTTCATATTTATAATATAATAAATAATTAAATCATTTTTCATTCTGAGAGTAAATCATCTTAGAAGTGCCTGTCTTTTCAGTTAAACATTTAAAGATTTTAATCTCTTTGTCACTTTCTGTCAACTGTCACAAGTTAAACATGTGTATTTTGAAACTCAAATTGTTTGAAGTTTTCATCAAAAGCAGAAATGCTATTAAAGAAAAAACTTTTATTTAATTAAAACTTTAACATCTTTTTGGGAAGTCATTTATTTATTGGCAGGCTCACGATATTATTGTTTCAGTTTTGATTTTCCTTCTTTCGCATATTTATTTTTTGGTGTATCAAACGTATTCATCAATGAAGTATTTATTTTTTTACTCTGCTGGTTATTACAGGGTGTTTTCTTAAAGGTTCACTATTTCAAATTAAAATAAAATAAAGGAAAACATTTAAAATAGCAATAAAGCAATCACAATATGAATGTTCTATTTTCACACACTTTTTTTTTAAATAGCTAGATGAACACTAAGTTCCAAGGCTTTTGTCATTTGCTTGAAAATAAAATAGAGTTAGCAAAAATTTATATTTTAGAAGTCTTCTATTTGTGTCCTTTTAGCTGGTGTTTGTAGAAAAACCTTTTTAATTTCTTAAAAAAGTTTAGGAACAGTGTGGAAGAACAGTGAAGTAATACTTTGGTTTGTGTGTAAATTTCGTCTAAACAAATTAATATTGATATGAATACTACTCGTACTCTTTACAATTAAGGTAGATAGAATGCTTATGAAGGACGTATCGGTCCAGAAAGTGCAGCATACATTCCGCTAGCATCTAACTTTTCTTGTTTTTTTTTTTTTTTTGAAAAACGTCCGCATACATTTGTAAAATAATTTTTCTTTCTAAAATATAGGTTTTAGAAATTAATCCTTTTAGTGCCATACATATTTTACTAATATATGCGCAAAATTGCCAGTAAAAAAGTGCATTTTTATGATAATTTATATGAACCAGAGAAATATTCACCATTTCCGTTATAATACTTTAATATTCATAAGTTTTTTAACGTTCTCTTCAGAAGATTTTATTAATTTTATTGATAAGAAAATTACAGAAAGTATATAAAGAATGAAGAAAGTTTATTTACAAACATGTTTTCCTACACAAACACCATATAGTCCTTTTATACACATGAAGCAAATCAAGTTTGATCTTTGACTGCACTTGTGTCTTTACTCGTCGTAAATTTCGTTCTAGCAATTTTTCCAAGCCAAAAGTCGGTTTCGACGAAGTACTTGTTTTAGCGTTATTTTTTACATCTATTTATTTTTTCTCTAGTGTACTTATGTACAATACTAGATGTAAATTCCAGTCTGGTAATTTTCTTATTATTGCAATTATGCTGATAAATTATGTATGATTTTATAGTCATTCGTCCAAAAATATTGAACACTTCTTTTTCCAAAACTTTACTGTCCTTCTTTCATCTTAATATGAGTGCAGCATTTTATCAAATTCGTCCACACCACCCATGAATTGATTGTAGGCATGTATCATAACTAACTTGATTTTTTCCGCTTTACAATTTCCAAGTCTCTTTTTTACTGTAACGTTTCCATTATTGCTATCAGTGGAGGATAACTAGACTTTTTTTGGACTGTTTATAACTCCGTTACTAAAATATTTGGGATCACCATCTTTTGTTATTTTTGGTTCTTTGGGTATAAGCTTTCTGTTGCGCCTTATAGTGCCAGTTATGTATGTCCCTTTCTCCAAAAGTGATTTGCCTAACTGTATTCTAGTATAGAAATTGTTATCCTTCATTCTTTTTTATTTCATCGTTATCTTCATTAGATTGTGCCGCACGATAACACTAAAAACCTAAACAATATTTAGTACTATAATCATAGAGCGGTACCGTGAAATAACTACCACATGAATTAACTCCAAATATAATTACTCCTAATGAAATAAGTCCCAACAAAAATGAAATAAGTCCCAAATTAAAAAACAAAATAACTACCAACGCCAAATGAAATACCACCCACAAACTTAAGAGTTAATTAAAAAAAAATTAAATAACTCCCAAATGAAATAAGTCCCAAAAAAAATGAAATAACTCCCAAGACAAATAATATTTGCACCTGGGCACTGTTCAACTGATTTTACCTCTATGGTATAAAAGATACCTCCCGATGAAAGAGGTCCTTAACTTTGATGTGATACCATACGTGATAGATATATGACCAAAGGCCGCCTATACAGACAATATTTTGTTAGCGAAACCGCTGCTCCATACACCATAGAGAGATCCTTGAGCCATCCCGGCCTGTGAAGCCGGCTTTCAGCCGGATGGAAGGATTTAAACTCTATTGTATAACAAACCCCGGCTCCGCTCACCAAACGTTTCCTGCATAGCCGGCCTTCGGCCGGTCGGAAGAATTTTATTTTCTATGGTATTTGTTATACCACCAGCTTCGCTAAAAGTTTTTCCTGTAGCCAGAATAATGGAGTAATTAAGTAGCTTCTATTAGGCGACTCCTAATAAGAGCTCTTTAATTAATTAAAATGAAATAACTTGAAGGTTGAAGGAGGAAAATATTTTGTTAGCGAAGCCGGTGTTCGAAATACCATAGAGGAGAAAATCTTTCAGCCCGGCCAGGACTGTTATACAGAAAAAGTTTTCAAGCGAAACCGATGCTCAATATAACATGGAGGAGAAATTAAAAAAAAATAAAACAACTAAAATAATCCAGAATTAAAATTAAATAACTCCCAAATATCAAAATAAATGAAAAAACTCCCAACAGAATCCAGTTAGGAGTTATTTCATTTGCGTGTTATTTTATTATCAAATAACTCCCAATTTGTATTGGATTTTTGAATTTTTCGTTGGGAAGTACATACGAGTATTTAATTTTTTTTTTCTTTTTTTTTTTTGTTATTTCATTTGGGAGTTATTTCACGATACCTCACAAAGCATCCAAATCTTAATGCACCTTTTATGATGTTTTTTGTTTGGTAAATATTGTTTGATGGTAGTTTGACATTTTGTTCCAACCAAAGATTCATCTATGTTTAGCTGTTTATTGGGCACATAATCCAGACGAAAAACTGTGTTGGCGTGTTCTATCATGACGTCAAATCTGGCACATGGGTTGTATTCTGCATGTTCTGGAAATGCTAGAGTCTCATTGGCAACTAAATGGAATAATTTCAAAACCACAAGATATTACGTGAACTTTTATTCCAGTAAGAAGAAATAGTAGGACTTCCCATTTTTAGGAGTGCTGCCACAAATGCTTACATTTGTGGTATTGTGCAAGGCTTTTAGTATTTCTCGCGCGAATTACGTTTCAAATTTTGATATGTTTCAAAACATTGTAAAGCATTCCGATTAGTTTTGATAACCATCTTGTTATACAGAAACTCTGTGAAAATTAAATTGAAATACTCAAATGGGGCAGCGACATTTTGAGGAGCATGCTTGGATCCACATACTTCAAGAAATGCATGCTGAGTTTGTTTTGTAAACGTGGCTTTTGATGGTAGCTCCACAAATTGCGCGTATTTTAAGGTTCATCCTCACTATCACTACTATCACTACTAACACACAACCTCTGATTAACAGGAACAACAATATCACTTCCGCTATCGCTCCCATAAGTCTATGTAAAAAAATGCGATCGAAGACAGTTAGAATGCAATATAATGAATAAAAATACGAATGCCATAACACGACTGTCACCTGTGCGCTCCAAAGGTGAACTGTCAAATGCAACTCTGTCGCAACGCTGTCACTTTTCAGAACTAAAGGGTTAAAATAAATGTACTAAAGCCAAAATAATTTCTATTTATTTATAATATCCACAGTTTAAATCCTAATTTAATCAAAAATTAGTTTATATTAATTTATTTGAATATTAAAGTTTAATAAAAACAATACTAAAAGTCGCTTGAAATAAATGTTTTGATTGTCCACAAAATTATTTTTATACGAAACTAGAAAATAAACTACAAGTCAATACTTAATTGATTTTTAGTTAAAAGTAAGTTTTGGTTCAATTAATTTAATTTTAGTACACGACTAAACAACATTTGTTTCAAACTCCAACATGTGAACGTCTAAAATAACACCCTTTATATTGTCGTATTTTATGTATGTAAATTTTTTCCTTATTTTTTTAATATTTTTTATCATTTAATGAGATCACTGCTACTTAATTAAATAAAGATTTTTATTGTTTTGCTGTTTGTACAACCCATGACACTCGCGTAATATATTAATGTTACTTTTGTCTTCATTTTATATGCATGCATAATAAGTTATTATACCCTTCACCACAAAAAGTGGAAAAAGGGTATATATAAGTTTGTCATTCCGTGTGTAATTTCTACAATATCCATTTGCAACCCAATAAAGTATATATATATATTCTGACTTCTTGTGCATAGCAAAGTCGATTGAACGATGTCCGTCTGTCTGTCCGTGTTAAATATGTCATTCGATCAGATATAGTGTCGAAAGAGACGCTATTGGAAATCAGCATGATCGGTCCATGTCCTTCGAAGCAACAGGCAAAACACCACGCCTACTTCTATTTTTTTCTCGTCATTTGGAACAATAAAGTAACTCCAATTAAAAAAAAAGTATATGGGGGCGATAGACACTTAAGGCTGGTTCACCCACAAAAATTTTGTTCCGAAACATTTTTTTTTATATGTAGTTTGACATTTTATTTTTTGAGAGGGAGAGAAACTACATATACAAAAAAATGTTTCGGAACAAAATTTTTGTGGGTGAACCAGCCTTTAAAAAGAAATTGATTTTGGTTAAATAGATGATGTTTATAAAACACACAACTAAGGTAGATAGATGCGAAGAATGCTGATGAAGGTCGTAGCGGTCCAGAAAGTACAGCATTTCATTTTGCTAGCGTCTAATTTTTCTTGTTTTCTTTGGAAAACGTCCGCATACATTTGTAAAATAAATTTTCTTTTTAAAAAAAGATTTTTAGAAATTAAAAATAAATGAACTTAAGCCAAAATAATTTCTATTCATTTAAAATTTAGAAATGTTAATGATTGGTGGCAATTGTGTTGTTGCAAGAGGAGGAGATACTACAACAGAGAACATTTTTATTTCAAGAACGTGACTTGCAAGATGCTTAAAAGCGCTTGAAGTTACCCTAGACACAAAAGTTACAATCAATGGACGCAAGTGGGCTATGGCAACACTGCTGCCTGCCTAACCTACCCTAGACATTGGTACTGACCAGCGTGCTAGATTTAGCACTTCTTTTGTTGATTTAGCAGCAAAATTACCGATTTAGCACATAGCACTTATCAACTCTTTATTTGTCATTTTTTTATCACTTTTAATTAATTCAATTTACAAAATGTTCCACAAAGTATTTAATGCACTTTTCTTCAAGACACTACTTTTCGCGTGTAACAATTTCAATAATAGCACTTTTTGATATCTCTGAATTAAAAAGTTGTAAGTACATAATATACGCGTATGTATGTACACATGTGTATGTCAGGGTTTAAATTGTTTGCTTAAAAATAGCAACAGCACTAAAATCTTTGCTTTGCTTACATGTTTTTCAGGAAATAAAAAAAACTAAATGTCTCAGCATTTACAAAACTTTTCATTTTAAACGAAGCCAAAATTAAATGCAAAAAAAGGAAGAAACGCATATGCTTAAGCGTACTATTGCTGTTGCAATATTATTTTTGTGTTTTTAAGAGTCTTTATGGTTAGTAAATGATCTATTATTTTAAGAAATTTGTTTTTTTAATGCAAATAAATGTTTCTAAGGCAACAAAAGCATAAATGATAAAACTTTGAACTCTACAAGAAAACATTTGCTTGAAACTAAGACATTTTATTTTGGCACTATGTTTTAGCACTTAAAACAATTTTTAAGCACTATTTTGGTACCAATTTAGCTCAAAAAATTTTGTTGTATCTGGTCACACTGGTACTGACCCATTTCAATAAAAAAAACTTTTGTATCTGATCGTTTAAAAAATATTTTTAATAAAAAATCTTCATAAATTTATAACCAATAGATCTCTTTGTTTTGCATCTTGACGAACATAATGTCAGTCTGCACTGCAGTAACTGATGTTGAATTAAAAAAAAATGTGTTATTAATATAAATAAATTTTTTTATTTTTTAATTCTCTGTCACCCCAATATTTGCTCTTTTTAATTGGAGAATTACTTCACTAAACTAGATTTACATAGATGATGAAGGGTATATAAGATTCGGCATAGATGAATATAGCACTCTTACTTGTTTTTACTTGTTTTATATCATATGCAAGAAATATTAACCCTTAATAGTACAATAAGGAATCCATTTTTTTTTTTTTTTTTTTATTTAAACGAGAACAAGATCATGTCCATAGTAAATTGTAATTAAATAAGATGGATTTGATGAATTAATAAATATTATTTCTTTTATATTTTAAAGGAGTATATGAAAATGACCGCTACAGCTTTGAATGATGACATTTTTCTGTCTTTAATTAAGTTGACTTTAGGAACAACTTATTCTCGAAGACCTGTGGCTTCCAAAATCTCCAAATTAAAGTAATAAAGTAATTTTCAATTCTATTTTGATATTTTAGATACTTCACAAAAAGTAAAATAAGTGAGAAATGCTGTCTATTTTAATCAGACAGCTCATCAGTAGACGTCTTACAACAGTATATAACCATATTTGTTTTAAAATTGGCGTTTTAGTCTTATTACATAATCAAGCAGATCTGTATTGGCGCATTTTACGCCAGCTATATGAAGTTAAGAAATCTGCATTCATTAGCATCACTGATTCACTAATTCTTTAGAAACACTGAATAAAATACTGCACCTCGTTCTAATTGTCCTGTTTATAATGGCCATATCTTCAAGCAGCGCGGCGACTTTCACAAATCATCTTGAAAATCAGAAACATAAGGTCATGTGGGTATTTTAAGCATTTTCCCTCGGACCTAAAACAAAAAAGTATCTTATACCGTTTTTCGCATGGAAGCGACAGCGTTTTTTAAGCTAAAATGTAAGGCTCTAGGTTAGATTGGAATATTAATCATCGATAACAAAGGCGCACTTTATTGGTCAATTCTTATACTTAATAGGAGATGTCAAAGTTGGTTTTATTTTCTGGCATAATAACTTCAAGGCAATAATCACGAGGAATTTACTTTGAAAATTGCATATGCAGTATGGATTACATTGCTGCTGACGGCTTCAGATATTGCTATTTGCAGATACTTCGTTCGAAAAGGAGAATAAATATTAACGTGTCGTTTCGAGCATTGCAACAGGTTTCCTGTTAATAATCCTTATCGTATAAAAGAAGGTAAAAGATGTTTTTCCATCTTCTTCATGAATTTTTCGACATGTCTATCAGGGTCTAGATTTAACCTTCCGTATACTATGTCACTAAATCTCACATCTAAAGCTAACTGGATTTGACGTACTTTTGAAACATAAGTAAATAAAATCAACAAATTAATTGATTTAATATTTGTTTTAGAAACAATAATGAAAAATTAAAGTAAATCACATGTTAAAACCAATTTTGCAATTGAAAACTTGAGAACAAAAACTGCTGCATGGTGCAACGTGGTATGTTTAATAACCAAACGTACTTATTGCACGTGTTATTCGCTTTGTTGGCAATACCTGATTGTATAACTTATTACTCTCGAAAAGCCAATGTCGCATTTACAGCTGCTGAGAAAAGGACAACTTATATACGGAAGGGTAATGACCATCAGAGATGTCGCACGGCCAAATACTTCAAAACATTATTCCGAGGCGAAATGCATTTTCAAAAGTCACACATAAATGGCAACAGCATAAAATGTTCATTTTTAATCAATTTCTTGGAAACCAATTTTTATATTTTTTGTTCTGCAACATAATCAAGTACTCAAAGCTTCTGTAACACTTTATGCTATAAACATAATCATGTCCACCGACCATTGACTACAAGATGTCAAAAATAGAATACATGCGTGCTTATGAGAATAAATCTTTTAGCAGATACACGACTACCGACTACACGGCTACTTTTGTAGCCCGTAGCCAACTTAGGCTAATTTCTATTTTTCTTGGCTACAAAAAACAGATTAGTGGTGCCAATACAATAAATGCATGAAATGGTATTGTTAAAAACGCAATACATTAAATATCGCTATTAAAAACGCGAAAAACTTTTATAGTGGCACCATTGAAAAATAATAATCATCTGTTAATTTGTTTACATTTTTCATCAGTTTATTACTTTATCTCGAAGGGGGAACATCTGCGCGCGAGCAGATATTTAAAAAAAAAGTGAAGTTATAATTGAAGTCGCAACGCGCACAGTTTTTATTCAACAGGATTTTCCACTTCCTATACGAAGGTATAGGTTGATGTGCAGTTCCTGGAGAGACTAGTAATATCAAAATACTTGTGGGATACCCTGGCGCTGTAGTTATATACCCCTGCCATTATTAAATTAAGATTTCAAAAAAAAATACATTTTTCATTTACTTTTTGTTTGTGAAATTTTCCATTTAGTTCTTTTTTTCATAAATTTCTAATTTGTTTCATTTATATTTATTTTTTGGGTTTTTTATTGAAATTGATAAGTATATAATAGTAATTTTTACTGTTTATATACATTTATTATATTGTTTAATGTAAATGTTTAGTTCAATTTACATGCAAATATGGACGTGGGCACTTCATACACTGAAGTCTTTGTTTCCACTATTTTAGCAATAGTATTTATAAAGTTAATTAAATTTTCTTGTCAAAACAGATGTTTATTTTTTGTAGTTAGTGGTCGATGGTCGTTAAAAGAATTAAGTAGCTGGCAACTTGGCTATTTTTGTAGCCAGCTACTTTTGTAGTCGGTAGTCGATGGTCGGTAGCCTTTGATTGTGTTTATAGCATTATGTTTAAAATTTTCTATAGCTCTCTTAAGGGTTAGCATCACGCTCCGTATGTGAATACAGTAAAATCTTGCAAGCTGATAAATAAAACTCTGACAATACAGTTGCTCGATGTAAAAGAAAAGAAGACACCGATAACACGCAGACATTTTTACACTGTCAGCCCGCAATAAAATAATTACGCATTTAAATTAATCAATTTATGAAACATATAAAGTAATAATTGTTTATTATTTATTGTTTTTTTATTTAATATTCAACAAACACACTCGAACACACCCACAAAAGGCTGAAACAACACAGATTTATTAACGTGGAAAATATATTTTAATTATAAGATAGACACCTGAGATTTTAAACTATTTTATGTGGTTTTATAATAAAAACAACAACAAAAAGATAAAAACAACAATAGAGTACAATACTAAAAATAACATTGAAACATAGAACATAATATTTGGTTAATCAATGATTAACCACAATTAAGCTTTAAGCAAATAATTTGTAACAATTAATAACTAAAGTTTGTAATATTTTTTCTTTCAATAGTTAATGTTAGTTTTTAGGTTTTTAATTTGAATAATAATAATGAAAAATAATGAAATTAAAAATAATAATAATAAAATATATACAACTTTTAAAAAGCTTAAGTAATATGTATCTATTTAAATGACCTTAACCCACAACCGTCTGTCCGTCTATTCAAACGAATAAAATTTTGTTTCTTTTTGTTTATATTCACACTTTCTTCTTAGTTTCCAAATAAATTGTTTGACTAATTTCTAAAAATATTAATAAAAATTGGCCTTTTATGTTCAGCCATTATATGTTCTTTACTGTATTCTTTCTTTTAACAAATTCATGTTAGCTGTGAGTGCGTTTTTGTTTTTTTCTTCTTAATTTTTTATATTTTTTCTATTCTCAAATGGGTCATAGCTGCTAATAACCCCTATAATTATGTAGGGCGAAGTGAAGGAAAACACAACAAATGGTTTAAAAGTTTAAAACGAATTGTATGGTCACTGCAAATACTTCTTCAATGAACTATATTTAAGAAAAATTAGGTTTAATTTATTCGATATAGAGAAAAATTATGTTAAAAATTTATTATTTTTAAAAAAAAAATTTAATTATTTTTAAAAAAAAAATTTTAATTATTTAAAAAAAAAATTTAATATCACAGAATTGAGCACACTTAAAAATATTGAATTTACTTAAGGTACTTTACTAAGGTGGTAGCGATGGCAAATTCATTCATTTTCATCAGTAACCAACTGTCAATCTCTGTATATATAAAAACCAAGGCGAATCAATTACCAGGTGGCAGCGTAGGTGAATTCATTAATTTTCGCCGTGAACACTACTGTCAAACTCCATAATTTAAAAATCTGTGTATAATTTTTTATATATGAAGCTTGACAGTAGTGTTCACGGCGAAAATTAATGAATTCACCCACGCTGCCACCTGGTAATTGATTCGCCTCGATAAAAACCATGGCGAAATAATACCATGTAGTTGTAATTGCGAATTCATTATTTTTCGCCGTATATGCTAAATGTCAAACATCATATAAAAAAAATTATACATATTTCTTATATATAGAGTTTGACATTTAGCGTTTACGACGAAATTAATATTATTTCGCCGTGTAAAAAAACTATGTTACATGTCGAAATAATACAGGTGGTCTCGATGGCGAATTTATCACTTTTGCCGTAAACGCTAAATGTCAAACTCCATACATAAAAAATGTGTATATATTTTTTTTATACGGTGTTTGACATTTCACGTTTAGGGCGAGAATTATGAATTCGCCAATGCGACCACCTAGCATATTTTCGCCATGCTGTGTTACAAATTTTATATGCAGTTTGACAGGTTGATGGCGAAAACTAATGAATTCGGCATAGTCTTGGAAAAAATATATTAAAACAAAAAGTTTGTAATCAGATTTGTAAAATAAAACTGATAATAAATTTAAAAAGCTTTTTACCACTTTTTTATAAAATTTAAATAATTTCGACTTTTTCAGACAAAAAAAAACTGCTGGACTAATAGCTACACCTGTTATAAGTTCGCCGTGACGATAAAAGGTTTGGATTTTGTATGGAGGTCATCTTACCAACTTAATGATTATAGATTAAAAGTTATTCCTTATACTCTAATTTCTTAAATTAGTTGGTTAAATAGGTGGTCTAAACAACATAAGGAAAATATATGCAAAGAATCCTGATGTCTGATATTTCCTATAGGCTCATTAAAGCACTCGATATCGATTGAAATTTCAATAAAATTAAAATGTAAATTTCAATCAAGGAGTATTAATACCAAGTGGTCGCGATGGTGAATTCATTAATTTTCCTAAAATGTCAAAAATTTATCTAACTGTTATACAGATTTTTTATATATGGAGTTTGACAGTTGGGATACCGGCTAAAATGACTGAATTCGCCATCGCGATCACCCTATAATTAATACGCCTTGATTACATATAAAAAAAGGCTACTGGCGAAAATCAATCAATTCGATATCGCTATCACCAAGGCGAATCAATTACCAGGTGGCAGCGTAGGCGAATTCATTATTTTTTGCTGGTAAAAACTACTGTCAAAGTTCATATAAAAAATATATACACAGATTTTTTATATATATGGAGTTAGACAGTAGTGTTCACGGCAAAAATTAATGAATTCGCCTAAGCTGCCACCTGGTAATTGATTCGCCTTGTTAAAAAATATGTATTTTTTTTATATGGTGTTTGACATTTACTGTTAACGTTCAAAATTAATGAATTTATGGCGACCACTTAGTATTAATTCGCCTTGATTTCAATCAATAGTTAAAGCCGTAATTTGCGCCCTAATTTTTATTCTTTTTAATTAACACTAAAAATAAATTTTTCTAGAAAAAATATCTGTATGTACGTAAAAAAATTTTGTCTTTAATTTTTGAGTTTTCTCATTCCTTTTGTACGATACTTTTATAACCACCTTCGCTAGCTACTACAAGCCTTGCACTTTTAAAAGTTATTTTTTCCTTCTATTAATGCCACAGAAAAAATTAATATTCATTTAACTGAAGACCAAATAATTCAAGGGTTAATGATGATTTTTGACTTTCTTTAATATCTTTCGCTTTTGTTGAACTTTTATTTAACAACTTAATTTTATGGTCATCATGTTAAAGGATCCTTAATGAATCAAAATGTAAGTCGTTAATATTCAGCCTTAACAACTGTTGAAATTTGAGCATTCTTAAGTGGACAAATAAAAATTAAAATATAAAGAATAAAGGAAAATAAAAAATATTGAAATAAAACCTTTTTTTCGAAAATTCTTAAGAAAGTATTTTATTATTAATAAAGAAATTTTTTCCGTTTTTCTAAATTTTTTTGTCAAGATGTCTTTTGAATAATTAATAGAATTAAACTAGCAATAAGTTTTAATATATTAAATCTATTAATTAATGTCTAAAAAGAGTTAAACAAAATAACTTTGTATATTAAATTAATCATAGCTGGTGATGTCTACTGTCATTTCACAATAGGGCGGCCTGTGATTTCACAAAATTTTTGTAATTGAACTTTTTTTAAAATTTGCAACAAATGTAGTGCCCCGTACTTTGATATGTAATAAAACAAAAATAATTGTTTTTATTTGAATTTTAATTTACCTTATTTGAAAGATAATCTTTTGGCATTATAATTTAAATATGTTTTGATATATGAACGCCACGGCTGGATCGAAAAGAGTCTAATCTGGAGGTCCAGTTTTCGATTACTTTCTCCAAAATTTGTGGCCATATATCGGCAAAGACGTGGCAAATGTTATCATCCAAGTGGTCAATCGACTTCACATAACCCCACAGAAAATAGTCAAGCGTCATTAAAATGAACGATCTTGGAGGCCAATTTACTAATCCGAAACTTGAAACCAAGATCTCCTAATTGTGGCATGAACTGTTTGATGTGTTGCACCGTCTTGCTAAAAACAGAGCTCCTGCATGCACATCAAGGTTGTTCAATTGATGAACGAAAAAGTCAGTAATCATGGCTCTAGCGTCTTCCTCTAGTTGTTGACAATTTGCAAAGAGTCGAGGTCGTTACGTATTTGATCACAAGCCGGATGATATAAAAACGTGAATTTATTAAAAACAATGCGTCAAAAGTGAAAGCGAATTAGACATCTGCTTGGCAACATGTCAAATATTATTTTCAATATCACAATGACGAACTGTCAAAAGTCGACACTTTAAACAAAATAAAACTTAAGACATTTTTATTATTATTATTTTGTCATTTGGATAATAAGACCGCCAAAGACACAATTAATATTTAAAATATATTAAAAACAAATAAAAATAACTTCAGCTGTACCGAAATTGAAATACCCCTTACTAAAGTAACGTATACATTTTTTAATTTAAAAATACATATAAACATTAATATTAACATGCAGGAGAAATTCAATGTAATTTATCGTAAGAACTTTTTCTCAGTTTTTCTAATTTTTTAAACAAAAAAAGTCGATAAAAAATTGGGAAAAACTTTTTGGAAAATTTCAGTTTTTATTATACTTTCGAATTTTCTGGCAACATTTTTTTTTTTGTAGTCAAGGTGGTAAGCACGTTGACTACAAACCGGCTGCCCTGGGTTCAACCCTTGCGGCAGTCAAAAAATAAAAAAAAAATGTTTTTTTTCTGTTTAATGGTATAAATACATATTCAGAGCAACATTAAAACATGCAGCCTCCTTCGTCGGTACTTCTCCATAGCATATTCGCCGGCGTAGTAAAATAATTAATAAAATGGCTATATCTATCTCTCTCATCTATCCCTTTCATAAAGAATATAGCACGGTTACAAACTAAGTAGGTATTAATGCCTGAAGTGCTACTTCTCTTTAAAAAAAAAATAAATAAAAAAACGCTTGTACAGATTTAATATTTAACAAAAATGACACTTTGACATTAGTTTCGTGGTTTAAGATCGATTTGTTTTTTTTTTTAATTTACCGACATTTTAGTGTGTTTGAATATTGTTCTCTTCCATTTAAATTTTAAAATCAGACTTTTGTTAGTTTAGATTATTTGATAAAAACCTGGTAAAACAAAAAATAAATTACAAGGAAAAGTTCTTTGAATATAAATTAATTATTTAAATCATTTGTAGCGCAGACATAAGGCTCTGTCGATTACGGTTCAAAACCGCAAACATCAGATAAAAAAAAATTGCAAATTTCAATCGCATGTTATTTGTAATTTGTGTGAGCTTCAGGTCTTTATATTTGTGAAGTGAGACCAAGAGCTGAAGAAAATAGCTTGCTCTTAAAAAGTACGTATTCTAATAATTTCCCACTTTTTCGTTAGATATTCAACGAATAACTCAAAAGTTCATATTGGATTCACCGCTTAAGGCTGGAGGTCCAACAATAATGTACAAAAGCTAGCTTGTGCTTATGTCAAAAATCCAACGAAAAGCCTGTCAAATGCTTAGGTAACCCATTAAAGAATTTTAAGCGGCTACAATGTACTTAATTAACTTAGTAACGCATTTGCCACAGATGTACTTTTATATATAATTCGTACTTTTGCTAAAAATAATTTCTATAAAAATAAAAAAATTTTAAAACAAAAAGGCATTTAACGAATATATTTTATATATTTAATAAAATTTACATACATATTAACGTTAATTGTTCATATTCTAAGATAAATTCAATAAAAAAAAAGTTGCTAGTTTTTCTGTTTTTGTATTTGTGGCTAACCATTCTAAAAAATGTAACGGTGTACATCGCTATTAATCATGTGTGTACAATTAAAAATTTAATTTTTAATTTATTGTGTTTTGCTTAAAATGGACAAAAAATAAAAAATATTATTTTTTCCGTCATTTTCTATCAAATTAAAAACAAAACGTTTAACACTGTACGTCTTCATTTCAATTTTCCTTTATGAATTTATTACACAAAGCACAATCAGCTGTTTCCGTACGGAAAGTACGATTAGTTTCGTACCTTGCTCAAATAAATGACAAAAAATTTTCTTAAGTACATTATAGTTTTCCACTTATAATTTAATGTATTTCCACAGTTATTATAGTTTACTTAAGTTATCTTATGCACATTGTAGTTGAAACTTAGGATTCACTGTCATACTCAGTCGCACTATTTGTTGAAAATTACATGTGTGCTCAAAAAGTATAATAGTGTGTACTAAAAGTGTATGTGTGCGACAGACTTTTTTGACAGATATGTACGATTTAATAATCTTTTAAAATAATTCATTAAAATATTTTTCTCTTTACGAATAGAGTTGATTTTTTTAAAATGAGGGGGAAAAAACAAAAAAATATTTAAACCATATGTTTTTATTGCATCTTTTTTGTACAATAGTGTAGCAACCATGATGCCATTTTAAAACAGTTTTAAAAGTAGGACAGAGTTCTGTCAGATTTGTTTTAGATGTAAATAAATCGTACGATTGTGTATGATAGTGAATCCTAGCCTTTAGCTGCATGCAAGTATTTTAATGTGCTACATGATAGGGTATTTTTGGGATCTCCCTCGTAAAGGATATTTTCTCTAATAATCGTAAATTGAGTTATTGATTAACACATTCATCTCATCATATTTATATTAAAGTAATTATATAAGAAAAGATATCATTTAATTTAAATCGCCATTTTAATTCACAATTGACACCTAATGATTAATTTTGTCAGTATTGTTTTAATTTTTTACATAAAAAAGAAATTAATTTTAAATAACAACTTTTCGATTTATTGTCAATTTCAAGTTCATTAACGTGAAACAGTTCATGCATATAATTATTTAATATACTTAAATTTTTTTAAATTTCTTACTGTTTTGAAATAAACATTCTTTAAATTTTATTAATTTCTTCGCTTCCACTCGTTTCGATATTTTGTGTAGGTTGATCTTTTTCGTTTTTTGTTTGTTTTTGTTTTAATTCTAATATTTTCAAAAATAACTAAAACTAACACATTTACTTTTTTTTTAAAAAAGTATTTTTGGTTTTTTATTAGTCATTGTTGCCGAAGAGAAAACATTAATAAATTCATAAATATTTTTTTTTAGTTGGTTGCCCTCTTTAAAAAAATTTACCAGATATAAAACACGATGGTCAGTCATTCATTCGGTAACACCTACTCATTGAGCAAAGACTATAAAATATTTAATTGTCAACAGTTTTGCTTTACAAAACTAAAATAGAAGAAATTTTAATTTTATATGAAATTCTTAATTTCACATAAAATAGAAAAAGTTCCTAAAAAAATGTATTTTTTAAAAACTCGTCAATTTACCAAGGAATGCATATTATTTTCAGACAAAATGTGATTACTTTCGTGTTTTCGAATCTATTTTACCTTACAAGAAAAAATCCAATTACAAAATTGATTGCCAAAAAAAATATATATTTAACATGTAAAAGTGCTATATTCGGCTATGCCAAATCTAATATACCCTTTACCATGTTATTAATTCGCCTTGGTGGAGTACATAACAAAATAGATGTGATAAAAATTCGTGGAGACTACATAAGGGCTCAGTAAAATATCTGAATCACCTCTTTCAGTTGTGTTCGTTCAATAATGATACAGCTCTAATTCATTATCTTATTATGATATACACTTACTTTACTTTCGTTTTTCATGTTTGTTGTAAATTTATACAACTGAAATAATAATTCAATATAAGATATTTTATATTCCACCTACATACATCCATTTCACATATTGAATGGTTTTAACATGATTTAATTAGACTCGCAATATAAAGAAATTATTTGTATAATTATTTTTGGAAGTGTTTGCGCAGACATTTCAAGTATTGTTTTGAAAATAATTTATGCCCACCATTTAAAACTTTTGTTATTGAATAATCGAATTACGAATTTCTCTAGTCAAATTAATAAAACATTTTTTTTTGTTCATAAATATGTTGTGATGATTAACTTGACCGTTTAAAATAAAATTTAAAAATAAATTTGAATGAAGTCATAACAAATTATTCAAGGCATTTGTAGATATTTAAAATGTATTTTTTAACTCGTAGCATAATCGTTAATGCTTTTTACCGACTTAAAAAAATAAGGAAGTTATCAATTCATCTGAATATTGCTTTTTTATGTTTGTGCCTGTACAAATAACTCAGTCATTTCTGAACCGATTTCGAAAATGTATCCCTTATTTGAAAGGTTTGTTTATAGATTAGTCATAACTTTCAAAATTAAAGGGTGTCTCCATATAACATACATGTTTTTATCCCGATTATTGACCATAAAGGGCACCAATTTAAGATTTAAATAAAAAACTACGTATCATTTAAGTTCCCAATACCACAAAGTAATATGAAAATAATTTTAAAAATTAAAGGGTGCCCCCATAGGTGTTATATATTGACCTATATTGTCCTATCTTTTGAATCTTTATATACAAATGCTTAAAATTTTAGACAGAATATCGTTTGCTATGCTCGTTAAAATAACATTTATTTTTAATTTTACGATTTTCTTTTATTTGTATTTAGAAACATTAAAACTTTTAATAAATATTCCAGATAATATGGCAACGCAAAACTAAGGTCACATTTGGTTTATATGTGGAATAACGGCAATATTTAAAAACAAAGGAGAAAAAAATCAACTAGCGTTTTAAAAAATACGAAAAGCATAAATTATTTAAAGTTTTTAATTACATATTTCTTTAATACATACATATCGCACCTGTTCAACTAAAGTGCGTCAACTCAATATTTTAGGTTTTTCACTTTTTGTTAAAAAACGATACATGATCAACTTAAACCACTGTAAATTTTTTCCATTTTTTTGACTAAACTTTCTTTAAAAAAACCGTTATGTCGCTCACCATGTCTTCCGAGTACTTACTTTTGTATTAACAAAACAGATATATTTTTAGTTGTACTTACATGTTTTAACAAAACAATAAGAAATCGAGTGTTATATTAAAGTTAACAAATTATTTTTACGAGGCCATAATTTTATTTTATTATATTCCTTTAATATTATCATAAACCGTTTTTTGTCTCTACTGAAAAATTGAAAATTTTGAGTTGAACAGATGCGATATGTATGCGATATGATGCGCATAGACTTCGCAAAAGAGTTTATAAGAAAGCCCCAAGAATTTTGGGATAAAGTAATTTGTACGGACAAGTCATGGTATAATATACATATTTGGTTCTGATGGGCGTTTAAAAGTGTGGCACAGAAAATAAGAAGCTTTAAATCTTAAAAAAAAACGGTAAAGAAAGTTAAACATAGGTAGTAAAGGGGTTATGGTATGGGTGTGTATCAGAGAACGTCACGAGTACACCGCAACCATGACTATACCGCATACTTACTCTATATTTTTCATACTCGAGACTCGAGTATTTTAAACACCGCAATAAAAAGTTGCTGTGTTTATTTTACCCATTCTTGTAAGTGTTTTTTGTTGTGGGTAAATTTAAAACAAAGAGCCTAATAACGAGTCTCTAAAATATCGCAATCAGAATTTTAAGTATTTTCTATACTCGTATGCAAGGCGAATCAATTACCAGGTGGCAGCGTAGGCGAATTCATTAATTTTCGCTGTGTACACTACTGTCAAACTCCATATATAAAAAATCTGTTTACCATTTTTTTTATATGAAGTTTGACATTCGTTTCACCAGCAAAAAATAATAAATTTTCTAACGCTGCCACCTGATAATTGATTCGCCTTGCTCGTATGCGAGAATTTTTAATTCTCTTTATTTGTAAGCAGCGTTGCCACATTTTTACCCTATTAAAGTTTTTTTACTGCCGTTTTATGAAATTCTGCATTGTATGCAGATCTATTTATAAACAATAAAAAAAATAAATTTTCACCAAATCTATTGCTTAAACATTATAAGCAGAAAAATAGGCAACAACCGTTTTCATACGTATGAAATACAACACATATTTAATGAACAATATGCAATAAAAACCGCTTAAAAGCACAGCTTTTGTACACTATTTAAAGCAGGTATACTTATTTTGTTGCTGTTTTTTATGTACAAATATTTTCAGTTTATGCGCCTTGTTGTCATAAACGTGCTACTTACGATATTTAGGAAAACAAAATGATAAAAAATAAAATAAATTTATTTTTCGAATCCGTGAATAAAAGGAAAATTACTTAATTTTTTTAGTTTTAAACAAAACTGTATATACGCAGATATAATATTGCATTGAGTGAATCTCATTAGACCTCATAAATAATAAATTGCAATAAAGTTTTTAGTTTACATATTTTATTTTGTTAAATATAATTATTGCTTTTATACCTATAATTAATTTTAAAAATCTATTTGCTTAAGGAATAGAATTTATAAATTTCTATCCTGTGTGAAATAAAAAAACCCTAACAAAAACGTAATATAATAAACAATAAACTATTCTTGAGTCATTAGCAAACTTTTGTTGTGTTCTTAATAAATGAAAAGAATGGCGAATTTTACGGGTTCTATTTAATTTATTTTCTGTTATATATTAAATAAACGTTCATAATTTCAAAGAAGTATGTATGTTAGCTAATTTAGACATTGGCGACTTTTGATATTGTGTTTGATTTAATAATTCTGATCTGATAACTCTGTTTTTCTCACACTTCAGACGTTAAAATCTCTCTCTTGGTCTTTGCTGTAAGTATGAGTACGAATAAAGTCGCAAAAATTTTACTTGAGTATGCTAGAGACTTAAGGCCGTGTCAGATAAAAGTTGCAAATTCGCTTTGACATCTAAGATAAAATGCACGAATTTATATGAAGTATGTCACATAAAGCACTTTTAATGCAAAGCAAAGCGCAAAGTTGGGCAACACTCATCTTTTTGCGCGCTTTGACAATTAGCTGCTATACATTTGTATATTATTTTTGGCAAAATCGAACGTAAAAGAGTTAAGAATTTTAAAATATTATTTTTTTTATTATATATTCTTCCTTTATTATTTTTTAGAAAATTATGGAAGAAAAACTTATAAAAACAAACAATAATTAGGCGCTGTTAAAGTTTTTATTGTGACATACCTCTTGCGTTATACGCTTTTTTTCAAAGTTTGAAACGTCACGCAAAGCGATAAACACGGCCTTTAAGGCTGTTTTCTTTTTGCGTGAAATGTGGAATTTTTTTTAAGGCTGGTTCACCGGCAAAAATTTTGTTCCGAAACATTTTTTTTATATGTAGTTTGACGTTTTATTTTTTGAGAGAGAGAGAGAGAAAGAGAGTAAACTCACTTCGGAACAATTTCAGCTTGAATTGGTTTAATCAAGGCAGATTTATTTTACTAGGTAGTGTCGTCCGCCCAGCTGGTTTGTAGTTGGAAATGTCAAAAGTTCTTGTATTTTCCTTTGTTTGTTTACGAATTTCAAAAAAACACTAACAACAAGCGTTTGCGAGACAAAGCAAGCATGTGTAATGAGAGCAATTATCTTTTATTTCTCTTTGCGTTTTTGACGTTTCCAGCACACAAAACAACAATAAAAAGACATGTTGTTTTTGTCAATGTTGTATTTGTTGTAGAGCCGCTATTACCTAGTAAAATAAATCTGCCTTGGGTTTAATTTTAATTTTTGTTCCGAAACAAAGATACTGTGCTGCCAACTACTTTTTTTTCAATGTGATAAAAATCATTCAAGCAAAAAATATATTTTACATACTTTTTCGTTCTTTGTTTGCATTGATATTCAATAATTATTTTTAAAATTTGTTTTGTTCTTAAGATTACCTGCCTTAATTTGCCTGGTATATTTATAATAAAACACAAAATAAAAGAAAATAAGTTTAAAAAATTGTGTCATGGATCTCAACGAATGAATCCCTTGCCTTGAAGCTTATTTCAGAAATGAAAAAGCCGGGTAGAGAATGGTTGTATGACTTTTTACCTCAATTTTTTTTTTACCTCATTTTTTGATTTAATTATGAAATTTTTTGTAATTTAGAATTTATTTACAACAAAACGGCATTCAGTGATTTTAATTTTCTATCACAGTGCTGCCTGCTTGTAAAGTAACACATCTCGCTTACACATATGTTTCATATGGTAGCTTTGTTTTTCCAGAAAAATTGTTCGAAGAGGGTGAATCGTTTCAGAACAAACTCTCACAAAACTAAAATTCTCTCACAACAAAAATTTTGTTCCGAAACAATGGGTGAACCCGCCTTTACTGTTTTGTTCACTTTGATTTTGATAGTAGAATTCATATATAAGTAAGTATTTTTTTATGTAATAAGAGGTTTTTTCAGGGTAAAATTGGTAAATAAAATTTAAAGTGACACTCTTCTTAACAAGATTTAGAGATCCATAATGGCGATAAGGGTCAGTCCAAAATTTTTCACTTAACAAGTTTTGCTTAACTTTGCATTTTATACCCCGTAAATAACTTTATTTTTCATTTTGCAAATGCAAGGATAACAACATTCAAGTTGTGGAAAAAATTGTCCACGTGAAATTCCCGATGGCAATTTTCATTTCGGGTGGAATAAAAATTTCACGTGAACAAAAATGTCACATTTTATTCACGATAGGGGTGAATATTTCTTATTTAGTGAAACTATGTTTCTAATTTTTTCTTAGATTAAATTAAAATTATTTAATGTTGTTAAAAGGTTTTATTTATTTTTATTTTTTAAACAAAACTATAAACTTGATAAAATTAAAAAAAATGCTCCTGGGCCCTTCGTCTGCTAAAAAAGTATAAATAATTAAAATTATAAATTAAAGGGTGTAACAATAGTTGATGTAATTTTATGTTTACTGCCATACTCTTGAACCGTTATTGACAGTGTCCCTCATGATTTATCTGCTTCGAAGTAGGTTTTTCGTTTTAAAGTGGTCCATTAGTTTTTTATATATTCTATAATATGGGTATATCGGATAATCGTAAATATGCTGATAGGAACATTTTAATGAATAGTAAAATTATGTCATGTGTTAAGAATTCCATAAGAAATAAAAAATTCTGGAAATGGCAACTGTTTAAGTACTAAATAATACCCCTAAAGTACTCTGTACTGTACTGTTTTAAAATATTTAATCTTTTGTCTACAATTATGACGTGAAATATACGGTTTTAAATAGAAGATTGAAAGGCGGAAAAAAATATCGCTGTGGTGAGACACATTTATCACACTATGCCAAGCTCTTGCTGAATTTTAAACAAAAAACTTTAAAGCATTTAAACAAAATTTTGGAACACATACGAATACGTTCACATTAATTTTATTAAACTCATTAAAATCTTTAAAAAAATATTATTTCAATAAACGAAGGCATTGAAAAGAAAAATTAACTTTTGGTAATTTTCAAGTTCATTTAAAATGCGTTTTAAATAATTTTTTTTTTTGGTTTTATGATACAGTAATTTGACAGGATTAATTTCAAAATTAAATAAAAAATGCATGAATAACGTGATTGTTAAAAAAAGAGGGTTTTAATTAAAAAAAGAAAACTCAAGATGTCAGCTGTAAATAATTAGTAAATAAGAAATAAAAAACACACAAAAATGCAGCTGTTTGGAATTATTGTCTTTTGTTATGTTTTTAAAGTTTAGTTTTTCAATTTTTTTTATATTCATCTTCTCCAAATTAATAAAAAGCACAAGCACTTAAGATGTGCTTAATAAAACTTAATTGAAATGATGATTAAGTTTTTAGGCAGTATCAGACAAAAGACGATAATTAGCGCTTAAATTCGTTGTTTTATTATAAAAATAAATAACTTGATAATTTAATTTAAGAACAAGTAATGTATTTTTTACGATTTTTGTTCGTTTTATTTTCGTAATTATGTGTAATTACTTTTAAAGATAAGACAAAAATTCAGAACGTAGAGCATTTTTTAATACGCTTAATCTATATTCTGAATTATTCTTCCTACAAAATATTTGTTAGTTCTAAACTTTTTCTATGTAAGTAGCATTTTTTTGGTAAAATAATATTCGATGTTTTTCTATGAGAAATTTAGAGCACAAATAATATAAGTTACATTAAAAAAATGTGCACTTATACCCCCTTATCCCCTCATATTTAAATCTATTTTTCAAGCATTTATTATTTGTCATCCGTTTTAAAAAATTGAACTTTTTTGTTGAAATTCAGCCTTGTCTTCTATATACAAAAGCTGCTTATATTGATCGGTGTTATCACTTTTAATTTTAATCGCATGTCAAAACTTTAAACAATTTTTCTTAATTAAATCTCTGATGCAGCGTTTGACTTCTTCCTTGTACGAAATTTTGTATCAAATATTCCCATTAAAAGAACGTCACGGGTGTCAAAAGACACAACTTAAGATAATGAATATCATTACCAAAACAAAAGACTTCATGATCAAAAAAATATCAATAGCAGCAATTGATTTTTCACGCGATTATATATTCACTGTATTCTTAGTGGTATATTTTTAATTATAAGTAAAGATATCAATTATTGAAGTTCATTCATAGCTCAAAAAAACTTTGCTTTTTGACAGTTTAAAAATCCAGTAAGATCGTGAACTTTTATAGTAAAGCAAGCGGGGTGTACGTTCGTTGAATACGTTTTGTTGTTTGTGTGTTATTTTAAATAACACAAACAACTAAAATAATGAATAACAATTCTGAATATTTCTTTTAAAATTTTAAATATGCAACACTTTTGTTACTCAACATAAAAACGTTTAAGAAAATTTTGTTTATTTACTGTTAAAAATATATGTATCTCTTCACATAATTCGTTTTTTATCATATAACTCACAAACAAAATTCATTACAAACAGTTTTCACTTTAAATTTTTGCTTTTGCAAATGCAAATGAAAACAATGAAATGCGCAAATAAAAGCATTTACGAATAGGACCACCATCTATTATTCTAAAAGTGTCCTTGTAAGGACTATTTCAAATTCCCTTTCTTTAAGCCCTTCGAACACTTAAACTATTAAATTCGGCACAAAAAAATCTTTTCTCTAAACACGAACATTATCTTTAAAAATGTTCCAATACAATTTGTCGATTATTTAAAAGGCTTAGGTAGTTGTATTGGTTTGGATCCTTAACTTTCTTATCGTCATCGATGGTGTAGGTGCAAGAGTTTCCAGTAGTTTACCTTAAATACACTGATTTAGACCTTATATCGCAACTCTTTTAGTTTTGCTTGCTTGTTTTTTTCATGACGTTTGAAAATTTTGAAGTATTATTCTTTTTTTACAAAATAATTTTAACAAATGGAACGTTAACTTTATTTGCTTGTTTTGCCTTTTCACAATTTGCTAAAAGGAAACCCTTCTATATTAATAGCTAGAATTCGCCTGCCTTCACTTGAGAGATCATATTGTTTCGTTTTTTCCTTTTTAGAGCAAACGTTCGGATTCTTTTAATTGCAAATACCACTGTTGCTCATTATAAATTCCGTATTCTTACTTTATCGCTTTCTCTGGCTATACTTCTTGATCCTACCGGTCTTGTGAACCCTTGGTCTCGTGTCTACTAAACAAATGAAGCCATCCACGCTACACTACTGTGTTACTCCGGGGAGACATGAACTACTCGATGCCTTGTTTAGTAACCTTAACCATCCAAAGACATCTCCACTCCTTTTTATCCAAGCCAGTCATTCCCTTTAATCCAATAGCCCCAACACACGTATTCCATACACTGTTGTTATGCTGCTACACTTCCCTGCGCTAACTGCTACCGTTCTTACTTTTTATTATAAAGGGCTTCTTGACTCGGGAGGTTTGTACTGCTCTTTATTAACTTTAAATTCCATTATAACAATTTTTCGTTGTGCGCATGTCCGACGGCGGGATCGAACCCACAACCCCTGTTTTACAGCACGCACCTCTACCAACGCAGCCATTGAGGCTGCTCAGCTTACGTTGGCTAATTGTGGTATTATTCTATACACACCATTTGTTGAATTAACTTATTCACCACGCTCATACGAATAACAACAACAGCACTTGCCAGATCTTATTTTCGTAACAATATGTAGCTAGAGTCGCCTGATTGTGTCCGACGGCGGGATCGAACCCACAACCCCTGTTTTACAGCACGCACCTCTACCAACGCAGCCATTGAGGCTGCTCAGCTTACGTTGGCTAATTGTGGTATTATTCTATACACACCATTTGTTGAATTACTTTTTCACCACGCTCATACGGATAACAACAACAGGGCTTGCCAGATCTTATTTTCGTAACAATATGTAGCTAGAGTCGCCTGATTGTGTAATTTATTACCGTTTGCTTTGCGTCTTTTGTTTTCTGATCTAAGCATTTACCGTACTTTGTAGTTTAGTATAACTACATACATACATATATGCACATATTTCTGTAAAAAAAACTTTAATCTTCATCACTGAATGGTTTCAATTTAAATATTATTTTTCTCCTTTAAATTAACGTTATGCCTGTGAAGCCAACATGGTGTTATTTTTAAGTAACATTGTTATTTAAATTAAAATAATAAACTTTAATTAAAACAATAATTCCAAGGGATTTTTGCAAATTTCCGTTTAAAAGGAAATCCCTTACCAGCGAATATATTAACTTTCATGGCAAATTAAAGTTCTTTAACTCGTAAATGCAAAGAACTTCACTTTATATATTTACAGTAATTCGTGTTAACTTTCTTTTTTCGTAACTAATAGTTAAGTTTGTAAGTACCGCTATGATTCTTTCATTTGTCAACAGTTGTGAGCCATTAAACTAATTTATAGTTTCAAGGGCAGAATATGATCATCCAAAGCAATCTACTCTCCATATTTTAATTGTCATTATCTTACATAAATACACACAATTAATATGGATGCATAACCCAGCTAGCATTTGGAAGACGGTATAAGAAGCGCGATCATTTGGCGATTATGTCTTTAGTTGTCCAGACAATTGAAAAGTGAAATTATATTTTAATCTTCCCAATTATGCTTTTACGAGTTTTATAACGGATATTAAAAAAAAAATGTTTTATCCTGTAAACATTTTGGAAGATTGTTAGTTGTCAACAATCGCATCTGAATCTCCAAAATAATATTTGCTCATTTTATACCTATCATCACAAAAAGTGGAAAAAGGGTATATCTAAGTATGTCATGCCGTGTGTTATTTCTACAAAAACCATTACCGACCCCATAAAATATATATTTTTTGAAGTCTTATGCATAGCGAAGTCGATTGAGCCATGTCTGTCTGTCCGTCCGTGGTAGTGTTGAAGTCAAGTTTGCCTAGGAACATTTGGAACAATTAACTCACTTCAATCATAAAAAATTAATATATGTGGCGATAAAGAATTAAAAAATAAAAATAAAACATGAAGTGAAAAAATGGCGCTCGCCCATATTTCCTGAGTTACGGGCCTCTGAAATTTAAAATTTTTTATAATATCAATATGGGTATCATTTTGAAGCTTTTGAAGGGAAGGAAACTGCTTTACCGATTAAGAGCAAATGACATTTTTATTTAAATTTATATATGTATGTATATTCAATACTTGTTTTTTTTAATTCTCTGACACCCTAATATTTGCTTTTTCGATTGAAGTTATTTAACTAAACTAGATTTACATAGAGGGTGAAGGGTATGTAAGATTCGGCTTAGCCGAATATAGCACTTTTTTAACTTCTTCTTTTTTTAATCCTCTTTTAAACAATCTGGTGACAGTTATATTTTAAATTTATATTGTACTGTGTGTGTAATATTTTATACATATACTAGATGAACCCGGTGTGCTTCGCTACCCCCCTTGTCCACGCCCCTTTGTCCACTTCCAACGTTATATAGTCAAGAATATCCTATTGCGAAAATTTAATGACGATTGGTCCAGTAGTTAAGACTATATTACGATTTTTAATTTTTCTAAAAAGGGGCCCACCCACTTTTCTCCTGGTACGTATTCCTAATTATGCCAATACCATATGTACCAAATATCTGTTACGGACCGGTTGGACTGGCGAGGTTTCCGATTAGCTCGTTGTTTCTCTTCTCAGGCGGTTCCAACCCTTCTCACCAGCCGCGTATCCGAACACATAAAATAGAACAAAACAAAACTAACGAAACTACACACACAGTATACCACACAAAGAATTTTGAGACAGATGGTCGTCTCATTTGCCCTCCCAACCATGTCGTAGATGCTTCCATAAAAATATTGTTCTACGACCCACTTAGCACTGGATCACTTCTCCACTTACCACTCCATCATTTCATTAATAAAAAAACTATCCCAAATTCATCTCAAATATACAATCTGCTACATAATTTATTGAACATAAAAAAATATAAATGAATTAATTAAACTTATATTAAATAATTAAACAAATTCTCTTTTTACAATATTTTTTGACAAAATTTAATTTTTTTAAACATCTAACATTTCCTTCTATTTCTTTTTCCTTTTATCGTAACTATCTATCTTTTTATTCAGGCCCATATCAATCACATAAATTATGATTTCTATTATCTAAATTTCCTAACCTGAAGGAGCTCCCTAAAGCTAGCATACACTCACTTGCTCATCAATTTCTCATCAATTTAATTTAAAGTATCAGTAAGCTAATTGATTAGAACCTGTTTTATTTAAAAGACCATCTTTGTAACCTTTTTCACCATATAGAAAAATAGAAGGAACAAAAGATGGTGCCTATTTTACGGGAGGTTTTTTTTTTGTATTCCAAAAAAAAAAAACACAGCACATATACAAAACAACAAAATGTACAAAACACCAAAATATACAAAACACAAACTAAAAACATTCATTATCGCTTTTTCTGTCGGTTAAATTTTTTTAAACTCTTCTACTATTATTATCTTCTAAAAAAAAAAAATTCTTTTACAATATATCCCATATGTGTAGGTATAGTGCAGATTTTCATCTATTTCAGCAATAAAAACATTTTTCTTTTTCTTGAGGCTGTTTCACACTTTAAGCACTTTTTGAACTTTCTCTTTCTCTTCTTGTCTTCTTCAAACTGAATTTCTCTCGATATATTTTAAATTTTATGGAAAAATTTTCTTACCTGGCTATTTTCCTTTGGGTATTCTGAGGTGAGAGCCTTAGCCTTAACTCCCCAGGAAATAGCCAGCTGAAACAAACAAATACATTTTTTTATAACTAAGATATTTTTTGTTTACACTTTGTATTTCATATTTACGTTTTTTCTTCTGTTATAACACTTGCACACAATTTCTTTTCTACAATAATTTTGGCTCTCCACAAACTTATTTTAATATTAAATTTAATTTTAACTTTTACAACAGATAAGCTGAACCTTCTGCTAGGCTTTCAATTTAACTTCTCCTCAAATTTCCTTCATTCTTTTCTTTGCCTGTCAATATTTTTCCAATAGATTTTCCAATACAAAAAATTTTAGACGTTTTCCTTTCCCGCCAAGAGCCATCTTTTATTACAATAAACAACAATATTTCGTTATTATTTAATAAAAACTATACAAACACTAATAAGTTACCGGGTTTTGCGGACAGAAACGTATTTTAATTACTTAATATGCTCATAACTATTTATTTTAAATTAACATTTAATTTCATGACTAAAAACACAACTCTGTCTTATTTTACTATATACGTTTAGTACCACCTACAACACTGTATTACACAACAAATATATGCTTGCATCTATATAACAGCTGACATGAAACAAAAAGGTAAGTGAAAGGGTTATTAAATAAAATTTTATTGATTTAAATTTTAGGTAACTATTGCAGTTGAAATATATCTATATCAGTAAACAAAACATAGCACAAGTAAAAGAAACATTGCGAATAAAATTAATAACAAAAAACTATTCAGGGATTAAATACAGAATATAACTACAGGCCATCGCACCCGCAACATATCGTCGACGTAGGTCAAAAAATGGCCAAAATATGGCGATTTAAATTTTTGGGTTATATGGGCGGTGCCACGCCCCGTTGTCCAATTAAAACTTCATATAGCCTATTATTCCTTCCAGAGTCACAGTAACATGCTGTGAAAATTTCAGGAAGATCGGTCCAAGGGTTTGGCCTCCTATAAAGCACAAACATACAGACAGACATTCATTTTTATATATATAGAAGATTGAAAAATTCTAAGCGATGATGTGGCTGCGAAATTAAGGTGTTGTGGAACAGGAGTTTAATACAAAAAAAATTATAATAAGTCCCCGTTTAGACGAGCGAACATTTGGAGGGGAAACATTTAGTTTGATAGCAAATTACGGGTGGGAAAGTGATAATTGTTTTTGTGTTCGGTACTCGGCGATACGCTTTGTTGGCATTTTCTTTGCAGACATTTTAAAGCGAACAATAACAATACTAATGAAATGTTGCTGACAACATGTTCGCCTGTGTGAACGCGAATGAAAAGAGAAGAAGAAGAAGAGAATTCCAAATGTTTTTCTTCCAAATGTTCGTCCGTCTAAAGTCGGAATAATAAAATAAGTACGTTTTTACGAACCGCTTCCACAGCAACTATTTTTCAATAAATAGCGTTCTCTAAAAACTCTTTGCCCATGCTGTTGACTAACTAACAAAGATTGACCGAACCAAAAAAAAAAATGACAGGGGCAGGAAAAAAGATGGATTTGGCTGATTCTTAATTTTTATTTATGTAATTTAGTTATTTTTATTTTTCCTTGAATTTTTATTTACTTTTCTTAATGGAATTTATAATAACTTTTTATATAGAGAGAATCGGGTCAGGTATCGTTTGAAGTAGGAATAAAAGTGTATTACATGATTGTATTCAATGCATTTTAGACGACTACTTTAGAAGAGTTGCCATCATTACACAGTTTCTCCCGTTATACTAAACTTGTGAAATCAGAATACGACATTGCGGACGGTCTTCTACACTTGTAAATGCTAACAGGGACATACGACATAAATACATATGTATGTACATATAACGTAAATACATACTTCATACATTAATATTTCATACACACATACATACATTTATACATAAATAAATATATACATACACACATACATGCATAAATAAAATAAATATACATACATTCATACATACAAACATACATACATACATACATACATACATACATGCATACATACATACATACATACAAACATACATACATACATACATACATACATACATACATACATACATACATACATATATACATACATACATACATACATACATACATACATACATACATACATACATACATACATACATACATACATACATACATACATACATGTAAATACATGCATACATACATATTTGCTCCTCTTTCAGTAAATTGAAAATTTTGAACTCATTTATTCCATCCGAAATAAATTTATCGAGTCTTAGCAGTGCATAAGATGTTGTGGGCGTGTGAGTATTTGACATTGTTTCTTTCTGTTTTTTAAAATTGTTTGTTTTAAATGTAGCCTATTTTAAAAAAAAAATTATTTGAGTGTTTTTATTTTATTTTTTTCTTCAATGTTTCCATGAAATAAATTCGCATGTTAATTTATTTCGTACAATGACAATTTCTCACAAGGACAGACATTTACGAGTAAACAGATAAATGAACATATGATAGACACACACACATATACATTTTGTGACATGCTTGTGTTGTAAAATTTCATACATATTTATTTTAATTTGTAATGAATGTCATTTCCAGATACAAATCAAGTTCAATGCATTATTTATTAATGAATATAATGCAAAAGAATTTAGAATTATTTACTTTGCTGTATTAAAATAAAAATACAAATTGTCTTTCACAAGGAAACAATTATTTAAAGATGATTTTAAACAAACTTTAACTAAATTGCTGCTCAATAGTTAAATTTATTCAGTTTTAATTTATGCTTAATTTTTTTTTTAATTTATTTAAATTTAATTAGTGGTTTAAAGTTAAGAAAAACAAAGAAGTGTTTAAAGTTTCCTGCAATGATTGAAATTTTTTAATAGTTCTAGTCTTGAAAACTTCATTACACAAGCGAAACAATTTATAAAGACACCTTCCGAAATTTCAGTAGTCCCTCAAAACACAAATAATTACTTTACTTTTGTCTTACCCTTTTAAATAACGTTTTTTTTTAATTTCTTTAAATCTCTTGTTACAATTCTATTTTTAAAAATTACTGTTATAATATAAAATGATGCAATTTTGACAGCTTCTCTACACATAAGAAATTAAGCAAACAATAGTCAGCTGTCGCAACGATGCCACCTGTTAAAATTAATTCGCCTTTGGTACAACTATTTATTTCAGACAAAAGGTTAAAAGTTAACGAAAATGATGTGGATCTATTTGAAAATTTATTTACTACATTTACATTAGAGCTGAGGGATATTTCAGTACTTGTAAGTTAAACACTGCGATTGAAAAATGGCTGGTCACTACTGTGATTGAGTTTTTTGAGTTATAGGCATTAGCATGGCGAAATCATGTACTAGGTGGTGGCAGTGGCGAATTTATTCATTTTCGCCATTCATATAAAAAAACTTGAAATTTGAATTTCCCTTTCGTTCTTGCTTTGTTGTAGACTTTAACTTAGTTTGGATAATCGCTAATTTTGAAAAACTTCTCTTTTATGAGCAACTAGTAACTGGAATGGACAAAATATCGGAAACTACTTTATTAAACTTGGGTTACGTAGATTTCCTGTCTACATTATTCAAATATATAAGCCATTTGGGAACATTTATTGGTTGATAGTATTTTTGGTAACAGTACTGAAGAAGATTTGTATGCGCCTCTAGCTCTGAAAAGCGACCCTGAATTGTTTCGAAACATTTCTATAGTCATTATCACTAGCTTTGAGTTGGATTAATAACGTCGACCGAATAATTTTTTTTATTTTTGAGGGAGCTAGGGGGCGCCGATGATTTGTTTTGTATGGCAGCTGCCATACCCGTGTGGTTACAGGTGCTTTTATATCGTTTTGCTTGTTCTTGTTTTCCCTTTTAGTGAATGCAATTGTTATTTACAAATTTCACACACACGCATGTTTTTTTTAAATCCATCTTATCGGTGCTACCATGTGGTTCTCTTTTAACCTGAAATAAATTCTTATTTATTTCAAGGAGGAGAATTGAATGATTTTTGTTTGGTTACCGCTTTTAAAAAAATATGTAAACTTTGCTATACAAAGAAAAGTACACTTGTTTTGTTTTACTATCAGCCCACTCATGAATATTCTCACGGAATTTTTTTCCAAGGAAAAATGTTTTCTCGAGAAAAGAACCCTCCAATTATGAATTCCGTGGGGAAAAAATAATAAAAAAGTGGCATCATCATAATTTGAAGGGAATTATTTTGTTTATTTACACATATAATTTTTCTTTCATAATTTATAATACCTATTTTTTTCACCGATTTTTTTTTTTACTTTCCGCAGTCAATCAAAAGGGGATAAAATTTATAATGGGATATAAGGGAAAAGTGAAAAAACTCGAACGGAATTTTTGTTTATAATTGGGCTGTATATCTTAAGGCCGGGGCACATAGAATCCGTCATACTTTGTACGTTGACATATTCGTCTGAAGTCAAAGTAACGACGGATGAGGTTGGCACACTGAGTGCTTTGCTGAGGGATTTTTAAACAGCTATTAATCTTTTCATTAGTGTTGCCAGAGAAAGACAGGAAAAAAGATGAATTTTTTCATCAAGTTACATTTTGCAATTTTTCCCAAAGAAATAGTAATTTAATGTAATTTGTATAAAACAAGGAGAATTAAATATTAGGTGCCCACACGGCTAAAAAAACAAAAGCCTAATGTAATTTTGTTGTTGCAGAGCACCATGTTGATGTCAAAAGTTGCTAGCTGAACAGAAGGAAGCTGAATTTAATTTATCTTTTTATCATCATATTTCACTTTTTGGTTTTGAAATTTAATTTTATAATTTTAACATCAACGTCGAACATAAACAAAAATTAGCTGGACTATTAAGACCACCTGTAAATTAATGCAACTTTCATTCATTTACTGAACAAAAACAACACGAAAATAAATTAGGACCCAATACTAATACTTTGGTATGGAAAAGTGCATGATCTCACCGTTCAATGAAATTAGTTAAAGCACATTTTTCTTTGAAAGATTGAGCTTTCATGGAATTTACTAAACTAATTGTTTTAACAATACCGTTATTAAAAATAAATTTGAAACTTATTTTTATTTTTTTTTTTTTTTATTAAAAGTCAAAAAAGAAGAAGCAATGATAGCTGTCAAAGTATTCAATGTACATCAAAAGTTAAAAGTTTATTAACTTTCAAGGCAGATTTATTTTACTAGGTAGTGTCATCAGCCCAGCTGGTTTGTAGTTAGCAATGTCAAAAGATGTTGGAATTTTTCTTTGTTTGTTTAAGAATTTCAAAAAACACAAACAACAAGCGTTTGTGTAACAAAGAAAGCATTTGTATAGAGATCAATTATCTTTTATTTCTCATTGTGTTTTTGACGTTTCCAACGCACAAAACAACAATAAAAAGACATGTTGTTTTTGTCAATGTTGTATTTGTTGTAGAGCCGCTACTTTCTAGTAAAATAAATCTGCCTTGCAAACTTTCATACTTTGCGTTAACAGAGAAGTACTGATTGTGACAACACTCATAAGAAAACATGTATTTTAACTGACTTGTCAGTTGAATACGTTAAAGTTTAACGCATGACGGATTCTATGTGCCCCGGCCTTAAGACAACGAATTCTAATCTAAATTTATATTATAATGTGAAACATACAAAAACAAAACAAAAACACAATTCTTACTCAATTTTTACCTCAAACATTAACCAAGAAGAAATTTATCAAAAAAGAAAAAAAATCGTATCAGGTTTTCGCTACTAAATTAAATAAATAATGCAGTTTTCTTAATTAATGTCAGATTTTCCTTTTTCTGTAAACAAAAAGCTGTTTTGTTTTTTAATAGGTAAAGCTTTGACATTTCTTTGTTGTTGTTCATATAGCAAACGGTAATAACGTTTACTGGTAACGATGTTTCTTAAAAATCACGAGATCTCTCAACTCTGATTTATATACACGCATTTATATGTTTTTTTCGATAAAATAAAATACCTTTTTTGGTTTCAAGGTTTTTTGTTTAAGCTTTAACAACTTAAGGGATTTTTTGTTTGTTTTTTATCAAATTAAATTATTAAATCCAAAAAATGATGGAGGATTTTATTAAAGAAAACTTTATGTCAGAAGTTATATATTTTATACAATACAATAATAACAGATTAGTTGAATTCACAATAATTTTTGTTATAACAACCAAATAATACCAAATAAGAACGCAGGAAACAAAGTTATTATTTACATTAACAAATACTAAAGAAAGTAAATCTGAGAACAACTTAAGAAACACCAGCACTAAGGCATTGTTAAATCAATGGTTTTAAAAAAGTGTTAGAGTACTATTTAAATTTTTTGTTAAATAAATTTTGATTTGTAAATAAATTCCAAAAAAAAATTCAATAAACCATTTAAAAACAATTTTTTTAATGTTAAAATGTGTGCTAATTTTTAGCTGCACAAATACAATAGGTATTTTGAAGACACTTTATTTTAAAATTCAATATTAATGAAAAATGTTCTCTAACAATTTATCTCTTTAACTTTGTTCTCACGCAATTGAAAAAGAACTCTTTAAACTAAATTTTTATTCTGGCATTGTTTTTGTTTTAACCGAATTTACCACCTTGGCACTTTTTATGATTTACACATGTGAAATGCTCCAAAAACAATAATTAATTAATTCAGCTAGATAATAATTAAAACAAAATTAAACAATAGTTTAATATGTTTTGCAAATACTCACGTTATGAAATAAAACTGCTCTTTTTTGTTAAAAAAAATGTTTCAATAGTTATTTTTTTGTTTTTTTTTTTTTTTTGTTTTGGCGGTGTTTTATTTTATTTTGTTTAAATATCTTTCAATTCATTTAAAATCAAATCGTATAGAGATAAAGTCTTTTACCTCTTACCTCCAAATGAGAATACTTGCACTCTTTAATTTTGAAAATTTGTTTGTACATATGTACATACATATATAAATATATATATATATATATACGTATATATATTTTAATTTGCCTTTGGTTATGCGTCATAATTTAAAAATACTATCGAAATTTAAAAGATATATATACAAAATTAGAAAACAAAAAACTGTGAGTTGCGAAAAGAAATATAAAATGGAATGAATATACACAATTACTGTTAATTTTTAGAATTTCGTTTTTTCGAAATTAATAAATTGAAAGTAAAAATGTTTTTGGTCAAGCCTAACTTTATACAAATTGTTTATGTGGGGTAGTAATTAAACAAGTAAATAATAAATAAAATCATTTTATTCGATTTTATCACGGGAAGAGTCTTAAAGCCACTTTAAGATAATAATATTTTGGTTATTATTACAAACTATCTTATAATTCTCCTTAAGTCACCTAACCTAAAATGCCGGGATTTAGAATTTTTTTTTAATTTTTACGTATAAAGAAAATGTATATCAATTGAAATCTATCAATATTGCTTATTAATAATTGAATAACATAAATACTAAAGAAAAAATATATTGTGTATTTGAAAAAAAAGGAACCAAACTTTGTTATCTTAAGAATAATAAATGGCGTAAGAAAACTTTTTAGTTGTCACAGAGGGCATCAGTGTTATAACTTTTAAAAATGAATTAAAATAAATTCAATGCTTATTGTGAGCATACTTGGGATTTTTTCATTACTATTGACATTTCATTGGCATCGTTGAAATAATGACAATTAAAACAAGTAAGAGTGAAATAATGACAATTAAAACAAGTAAGAGTGCCATATTCGGCTATGCCGATCTTATATACCCTTCACCATCTATGTAAATCAAGTTTAATGAAGTATTTCTCCAATTAAAAAAAGCAAATATTGAGGTGACAGAGAATAAAAAAATAAGAAAAAAATTAAGTACTGAATATATATAATTTTACATAAAACGCCTTCGGCGCTTAATGGGTTAAGAATTTTTAAACAATTTTAGCATTTCCTTAAAGATCTCTTCAATAGCTTTTAAATGATACCCATATTGATATTTTAAAAAATTTCCCGTAACTCGGAGCCAATTTTTTCAATTGATTTTGTTTTCTTATTTTTTATTCTCTATTGCCCCATACTTTATTGTTCCAAATGACATGAAAAAGTTAGAGGTAGGCGTGGTGTTGGGCCGATTACGCTGATTTCCTATAGCACTTCTTTCGACACTATATCTGATCGATTGATATATTTATTTATTTTTTTTTTTTTTTTTGTGAAATCAAGTTTTCTCTTCTCTGCCACCTCCCCAACCTAATATTTAAACCGTATTGTGAAGGCGAAGATTTATTCGTAGAGATTCCCTTA
This sequence comes from Gymnosoma rotundatum, assembly GCA_916610165.2. Classification (NCBI taxonomy): domain Eukaryota; kingdom Metazoa; phylum Arthropoda; class Insecta; order Diptera; family Tachinidae; genus Gymnosoma; species Gymnosoma rotundatum. Next base: position 116,954,703 of record OU744337.1, on the reverse strand, counting down.
TTATTTCCATGTGGAAAATCTTTTTAATTTTATTAGAAAGAAGGAAACTACCTAAAATCAAGAAGAAAACTTGTTATTAACAATTTTTTTTCACTCAATTTCCGTTATTTTTGACACAAAAAAACACAATTCATAGAGAAAAACTTCTTGATTCTATTATGTTTTCTTCTGAATTGTTCAAAAAAGGAATTTCTTATAGATTTCATTAGGATACTTAATAGTTTTTTTTATGGAGTATGCCTTCTTAATTTCATGAGGTTTCTATTTGATTATGTGTAAATTATCTTATTAATTTGTTAATAAGAATATCTTTTTGGTTATATTAGCTGACTTGCATATCACGAATGCATACAAACCCAACAAACAAACATAGAGACGATATTTATGGTCTATTTTTTTTTTGTAGTTTTATATTTTTCTTTTTGTTGCAAGTTTGTACAAATGTTGCCGCAAATACCTCTAATTCATTGCATATTAAAATCATAGGATCATATGCTTTCTTTCTAGAGGGAAACAAGTAGAAAAAGAATTGCTGATATACAAAATGCCAGTTCTTTGAAGAAGAATTATTTTAAAAATTAAAAAGAGATATTTTTATAAAACTGAAAAAATAAAGAAAGCCTAATAAAATTATAAGGAAAAAACAACTAGAATACCTAATAAAATCAAGAAGACACACTTTTTGAAAAAAAAAACAAAAAGAAAGCCTAATAATTTTAAGAAAAAAACGTTTCTGAAAAAAAAAATAAAAAGAAAGCCTAATAAAATTAAGAAGAAAACTTTTTTGAAAAAAAACAAGAAGAGAATGTAGTAAAAATCATAAGTTTTCTTCTGGATTTTTTCAAAAACGTTTTCCTTATAAAAAACGTTTTCCTTTGAAAAAAAACCGTAGAGAAATCTTATAAACTTTGTTCTAATTTACTATGTATTTATTAGGTAAAAAGCCTTTTCATTACAAAGCATTACCATTAGTGAAAATAATGATAATGTCAAAAAATTTTTAGCATTATTTATCATTTAATGCTAATTGACAATTAATTAGTCCACTTAATTATTATAAATTATGTAATTTGTAAACTAAAAAACGCAAAAACTTAAAAATAATCACAAGTGTTTAATGTAGACCGATGCTCGCAAATTTGTGTTAAAATTTAATTTTTCAATGAATTAATTAATTAATTAATTAATTTGCCATCGCGGCCACATTGTATTATTTCGCCATGTCACACACCCTATAAAAAAGTTATTGTACATATTTTTTATATATGGACTTTGACATTTAGCGTTTACAGCGAAAATTATGAATTCGCCATGGCGACCACTTGGAAATGTCAAACTCCATTTATAGAAAATCTGCCTCAAAGTTTCTTCATATGAAGTTTGACACTTCTAGCAACGGCAAAAATGAATGAATTCGTCTCTGCTATAAAAATGTTGTTTAAAAAAAATTTTATAAAATTTTTTGTAAAACAGAAATTTTAATGTATACAAACACCAAAGAAAAAACACAATTTAAAACACAAAAACGAGTTTAATGATTTTATACTCTTTAAAATTCATGTGTTATTTTTTTTTTTGTTTTAATTTAATTTTTTTACACACTTTTCAATGCTAAACGTTTTTGTATGCAGAGTTCGTGTATCTTAAAAAAAGAGAAAAGAAAATTTCATTTTATATAAATTTGAAATCTCTTAATTATTGCTTTTAAATACTATGTACAATATTTTATCTGTATATTATTGATTTAATATTGTTGAAGTAAAAATGAGTGTAGCCATTCACTCACACTTCTTGTCACTTGTTGGAGGCCAACAATCTTAATATGAATATGAAGATAACAATTTTGCGTTTTTTTATATAAAACTGAAGTATATTTCAAATTAAATACATTTTTGCGCATTCGTTACATTTATTTTTAGTACATGTTTGTATTTGAAATTCGTGTTTGTTTTTGTTGCAATCATTTTTAATTTAAAAATTTTTAGCAATTATTGCTGAGTCGTCTCTACTGAATATTATGTCACTAATAATATTTTAAATACATTTATATTTTTGTTAATGTCTTCTCTATTTGCAATTGTAACACATTAGTTTTTAACAATTGTTACATACAAACTAAGTTAATGACTTAGAAAGAAATTACATTAAAGTTTCTAAAATCCATTTCTGTCATTTACAAGGGCAGCTTTTAAACTCTGTTCTTGAATATATGTACCTTGTTTTCTTTCTCCTTTTAACATTATACTAAAATTTTTAAAGTCTGCTGCACAGTAGGGGACTTTGCCGAAAAAATGAAATAAATAGTTTCAAAGCGTGATTTTTGACTTGATAAAAATTTTTCCGCGCTATAGAAAAATTGATTTGATTTTGAATTTATCCGATGTACCCCTCAGGTAGTAGGAACCTCGAGTATATGAACAATTTTAACAGTTGTTTATTTCTGACCCAATGTAAGATCTCAATTTTTAGAGCTGAGTATTTTGTTAGTAGTGGAAAAGAAAGAAGGATTTCTTTTAATTTTAAAATAGACAAAAAATAGACAGGGAAAACATAAAAAATGAATTTGCTAAAAACTGAAGGAGATAACTCTGAGAACTCAGATATAATTCTATAGAAAACAAGTAAGAGTGCTATGTTGCAATCTTATTTAGGGAGGTAACTCTAATAAAAATAAACAAATATTGGGATGACAAAGCAAAACATTAAGTACTATATATAATTTTACATAAAAATGTAACCGGCGCTTAATGAGTTAAGCATTTTTTTTAAATTTTAGCATTTCCTAGAAGATGTCTTTAATAGCTTTTTAATGGTACCAATATTGATGTCTTAAAGAATATGGTGCACAATCGTAACTCGGGAAATATGGGTGAGCGCGAATTTCTTCACTTGATGTTTTTTTTTTTTTGTTATTTATTAATTCTGTACCACCCCAAATATTTGTTTTTCTTTATTGGAATTACTTCACTAAACAAGATTTGTTTCAATTGATATGGACAAATTAGACCCAGGCGTGGTGTTTTTTCCGATCCCTCGAATACATAGACGGATCTTGTTAATTTTCAATAGCAAAATTTTTGAAACTATATCTGATCGATGGACATATTTTAATTTTCTCTAGCTCATCTATTGCCTTGGCAAAGTTGATTTCAACACTATTACGAACGGAGAGACGGACATCGCTCAATCGACTTCGCTTTGAATTAGCACTCAATATATATACATATATATACATTTTATGGAGTCGGAAATAATGGATATTGAAGAAATTACAAACGAAATGACAAACTTAGATAATCCATTTTTCCACCTGTCGTAACAAAATTCTTAAATAGTTTGAATAATAAATAATCTCGAAAATTAAAAATATTGAATTCATACTTCCTGCCTAACAATCAGCATCAAGACAAGTTAATAGCCGATGACCGCATTAGTGAAAAACGCGTCACTTTCGCAAAATTCGGTTCAGGACTTCAAACCGATTTTGTCTGTCTGCTTACTACTTCTAATTTTTAAGTGTTTGTATGTAACGATTCAAAAGATAGGACCATATAGGTCCAATTACATCAATTATTGAGCCACTCTTTAAACTCAAATGCAAATTTTAAACCTGCTGTTTTAGCGGACTTAGCAATACAGGCTCTTTGTTAATTGCAAGCGTCTGTCTACAACTGTTCAAAAGTATGGCCATATATATCAAATTAAATGAACTATTGAGCTACACTTTAATTTATAATTTTGAATATTTTTATTTGTTATTATAACGTTCATAAACATTCTGACCAAATTTCAAGCGTTTGTCTATACCGGTTAGATGGATATGTGAATAAACAGAATAGTCGGTACTGGGTAATGGAAACCCCTCAAATTATTTATCAGTCACCCTGGCATCCATTCAAAGTGACATTCTGGTATGCAATTTGGTCAGGAGGAATCATTGGACCTTACTTCTTTAAAAATGAAAACCGCGTTACGGTAACTGTAAATGGCAAGCGATATCGTGATTTAATTGAAAACTTATTTAACGCCACAACTGCATGCTTTGAGCTTGATTAACATGTGGTATCAACAAGACGGTACCACTTCGCATACAACCAAGATTACAATAGAATTACTGCGAGACCTCTTACCACAACAAGTTATTTCAAGAAATGGTATTGTTGATTAGCCTCCACGGTCGCATGAAATGTGTAAGAATGTAATGAAAAATGTATTCAAAAGTGCTAACAGATGCGGACATTTATCTGATATTGTATTTCATATATAATTGCTGAAATTATATAAAACATTTGTCAATATAAGATCCATTCTCTTTCATTTAACCCAAAATTATAAACAAATATAGTAGTATACCTTCCCAGCGGACACGCTGTATTGTCACCGAAGACCAAATAGCCAGTCTAGGGGAAGTGCTGTCAAGCTAAAGTTTTTAATTTGTCTTTGATTTAGTTAACACAGATATCCCTAACATTTATCAATATTAAAAAAATATTTAAATTAAAAAACTTTCTACAATTATAGTAATAAAAATAATAGTTATCTCATCCTCAATAAAATAGTAAATACATAAATTAATCACACACTTTTAATTGAAATGGAAAATATTTTTTTTTGTTTTTGTTTTTTTTTTTTTTTTTTTTGTGCAAAACAAATCAGTAATAATAAATAACGCACACCCTTATAATCTGTAAAATATAAAATATATGTTTAACTTAATCTAGTACAAACGATAATCATTTTATAAATATCTATTTTAAATTTATTCTCATATACACACACTGGCAAGTTCATTTCATTGGATTTGTTATTCCATAGAGAAAATTAAAGAAAATAAAAAACAAAACGAAAGGCGCACAAAATTTATATACATATGTATAAAAAGTAAATAGTACAGAAAATTCACACGAAATTTTTAAAAGAAAATACACATTTCCACTAAAATTTTGTGCTAAAAATAAAATTTATTTAAAGACATGAAACCATGAAAAATTAAAAAAAAAATATCAGAAAAAAAAATAAAATCTAAAATAATAAATAAATTTATGTTAAAAGCAAGAGAGAATTGGCGAAAATAGACTAACAAGGTAATGCTCATTTTAACACCCTACTGAAGGCACTATATTTATGGCGAATATTTACTGTCAAAAAAGACTCCAATTTATTAATACAAACAATAGGGGTTTTCACACCGAGCTTGTTAGTTTGTTAGTCGTTAATCGTTAATTTTTTTACTCGCATTCTCTTTTTATATATTTAACGCGCTACCGGATTAACATTTAACAAACTAACGACACGGCACCCCTGATAAAAAAGTTTTTAATTGGTAATTCACAATCAACTGTTGCAGTTTCCAAATAATTATAATAGAAAAGTCATTTGTTATACATTTCGAAAAAAAATATTTGGGTTTTGGCCATTTGGTATTTTTTCAGCATAATAAATTGTGTCAGAACAATAAATCAGCTGTTTTACTACAAAACTTAGCAGACTTACAAAATTATAACAAATTAACAAACTACCGAGTAACAAATTAACCAATTCGGTGTGAATACCACTAATATTTTATGAAGAATTTCACTTTATGTAAAAAAGATTGCAAAAAGATTAAAAATATTTTTATACAAACTAACTTATTGTACTCTACTCCGAAACCGTGAGAAACAATATTTTGTAATCGAAAGAGCGATTTCGGAAATTAAATATTAAAAATTTCAAAAGAGATGTAACCTATCACATCCAATTTATCAAATCAGTTTGGATCTTATAGATCAGGACATATCTATATTTCAGTTTTTTCTTTAAAATCTAATTTTTTACAGATGCAGAAAATTTTGCGTTTGTTCTCTCCCTCCTGTTCTCGTGTTTTCAAAATAAACATAAATATATAAATATGTTTAAAATTATATTGCAATCGGTATAGACGTAAATGCACCACCCCCCCCCCCCCCCCCCCCCCCGCCCCCCTTTTCACTCATGTAGGTTCTATCTCTGAAAGCAGATATAGATAAGAGCCTATGCTTCGAAATTCATTAAGTCAATTAGCTAAAACTTTGTTATATTTTATTCAGACGCATACAAATGCCCGCTTTCCTTTTTCTTCCATGAGGACGAATATATGTCCATGTTTAAAATTTCATTAAAATAAACAAACAAACTTATAGGAGAATTATAATAAATATAAGATCTTAAATAGGGTCAACAGAAAAACTCAATATTGCTCCCCCAATAACCTTTAATGCTCTCTAGAGATTTACGTTCGAATTAAAGCACGAAAGCTTTCTCAAGGCCCATTTCAAACACAAAAATAAAAATAACAAGGGGCCGACATCGGATGCTGCTAGAGAGGACCAAATTTAAGATTAAATTTTATATAAGAGGAGGTTAAAATTGCTACTACTTGGGACGTTCTCATGGTGAATCGTCGTAGATAACCAAGTGATACTTTCATTTGAGCTATACAATGTATTCAGGAGATTTATGTACTTACAATACCACATTGTAGTCCTCTTTACTACCTTTTTCTTTCAAAAGGGCATATTTTACATATTCAGAATTAGCTTAGTTTATACAAAAAAGTGCTCTTGATAAAAGTTAACAAAAACAAAAAGTTGTCGGAATCTTATTTAGAAAATAATTCTTGCAAAGAAAAAACCGACATCAACAAAGATTTCAGCTAGCGGTTTAAAAGTTTGAGCACATATATCAAATTAGATTATCTATTGGGACACCCTTTAATTTTCAAATTAAAGTTTTATACTTGTTGTTACAGCGGACTTAGCAATACAGGTTTCTTGTAAATTTCAGCTGTCTGTGTATAACGGTTCAAAATTTCCCTCACATACATCAAATTACATTAACTATTGGGGCACACTTTAATTACCAAATCCAAATTTAATGCTTCCTGTTATAGCAAACTTAAAAATATAGTTTCTCTTGCAAATTTTAACTGTCTGTCTACAACTTTTCAACAGTTTGGCCATATATATCCAATTATAAAAATAAAGGGGCACCCTTTAATTTCCAAATTCAAATTTAATACTTATTGTTATAGCGCACTTTGCAATGCAGGTTCCCGTCAAATTTCAGCTGTCTATCTACAATGGTTTACATTAAATTACATTAACTATTGTAATACCCTTTTATTTTCAAATCAAGATTTTATACTTGTTCTTTTAGCGGACTAAGCAATAAAGGTTCTTTGTAAACTTCAACCGACTGTCTACAACTGTTGAGTAGTATACCCATATACATCAAATTAAATGTACTATTGGCGCACCCTTTAATTTATTGTTTTGAATATTTTTACTTGTTTTTATAACGGTCATAGCAATCGATTTTTTGACTAATTTTCACGCGTTTGTCTATAACGGTTCAAATGATAGGCCCATATATTTCTATTTACGACACACGCATTTCAATTTTTGAAAGTGGCCCCTTTTACTGTTCATAATACACGTAAAAAAACAGGAAATTAAATTATTAGCTGTTTTTAAAACTGGACCAATCTGTAAGGACATATAAGCTTTTAAATAAAGAAAAAATTGTTAAAATCGGTTTAGAAATAACTGACTTCTGCGTGCCCAAACATTAAGAAAAGCAAAATTCAGACGAACTGATAACCTCCTTTCTTTTTTGAAGTCGGTTAAAAGATGATTTTAACAGTTCACAGTGGATCACAAACAAATTATTTTGAAAATAACTCAGCTGAACCATATCATCATATCTTTTAACGGCTTCAGTCCATACCTGAATGCGTACCATCGATTTTGTAGCCTACCATTTCAATACATGATTTAGTTGCGTTATCGTACAACGGAGTGAATGGCCGAACTTAACGCTTATAAATAAGTGTTCTTTATAAAAGCGTGAGCTGTATAAATGACATTGTAGCAATTTTAATATTCGTAAAGTCCAGGATTCACTATCATACTCAGTTGTACGATATGTTAAAAGTGTATGTGTGTGACAAAGTTTTTGACAGATCCGTACGATTTTATAATCTTTGGAAATACTTAGTTCATAAAATATTTTTCTCCATGCGATCAGCATTGATTTGTTTAAGATGATGAGGAGAAAAAACAACAAAGTATTAAAACCATATGTTTTTGCATCTTTTTTGTATAATACTGTGGCACCTGCAACCAGAGAAACAAGCCGAGGCCTATTTATCGGCGGTGGCGGCGCGTACTATTTCGTTTGGCGGCGGCGGCGTTTGAAAAAGTCAATCGGCGCGCCGGCTGCTTGTGTAAAGTTTTAATGTGACAAATAAGCTTCTAAAACCAAAAAATATACATATTAATAAAGATTTTTATACCTAAAATTGAACAAAGTTATCGAAATCACAGTTTATTTATTTAAAAAAATCAAAGAAAAAGTTTAAATATTTAAACATTTACTTTAAAACTCATCTTATTGAGTTATACACAATTTTTTAACATTTCGTATTCTGCAAAACTCATACGATATCAATATTTTATTTAATAACAACATTAAGGACCAGTTGTATTAAATTTGCTGTTGTTTAAGAGTAAAAATTTGTGTGCCCGATAAATAGCTTTGCATTATGTAAACTTCAATTTTTTAATTCTATTATTTAACAAGAAAATTTATTATTTGATATCTTTTTTATATTAATTTACTTTAATCGTGCTTAAGCAAAAAACCCCGACTTCAAAACAGACTTTACCTGTCTGTCTATAACGGTTCAAGAATATGGCCACATACTTGTAATTCCATCAACTATTGGGACACCCTTTAACTTCCAAATCTAAATGTAATATTTGTTGTTACAGCGAACTTCGCAATTCAGGTTTGTTGTAAATTTCAAGCGTCTGTCTACAACTGTTAAAAAGTATGGCCATATACATCAAATTGAATACCTATTGTTGCACCCTTTAATTTATAATTTGAAATATTAATACTCATTACTATAACGGTCATAGCAATCGACATTCTCCCAATATTCAAGCGTTTGCCCATAACGGTTCAAAAGATTGGCCCATATAAGTAAATTTACATCAATTATGGGGGCACCTCTAATTTTTAGATTTATTTTTGTATAGCTTTTTGTTATTGGGAGCCATAGTAATACGCAGTCATTTTACAGAATCGCAATTTACAGTTCATACAGTACACGTAAAAAATATGTATATTAGACTTGTGCCATCTAGTTCATTTTAACGATCGCTCATTTTAGTTCAAAGTTTAAAAATGAACTAGTTCAATTGTTAGTTCAATATGTCTTATTAGTTCAAACTCGCTTAGTTCAAATAATGTTTTAGTTCAAAATGTCTTTTTAGTTCAAGGCTCGCTTAGTTTAAATGATCTTTTGAAATGTTCTTTCGCAGTTTTGTTCAAATCTAAACAAAAATTAATTACTATTGTAGCTCCTGTTCTGGTAACACTCTAATTGACTTACAACTGCTGCCAGCGAAATCTATTCTATTTATTTTACAAGCAACACATTTATTAAGTTGTAGCATAACAAAATTTAAATATATTTAATTTCTAATATTATCTCTTCTTTATATTAGGAATAAAGGCAAAAAGTAACTATTGTTTTAATTTTTTCATTAATAGTGTCAGACACAATGAACAACGAAATATACATATACGTTAAATTTAATCCGTCATGTAGTAGTTCAAACACAAAGCATAGTTCAAAATTGAACTAGGTAGACGTACAAATTTGAACTAGTTCAATAGCTCATGCAATGGAATAGTTTAATTGAACTAGTTCGTTTATAAACTACTCAAGTCTAACGTATATTGTATAGGGACACCCTTTAATTTTTAAGATTATGAACTGTTTTTTAAGCGGGACCAATCTGTAAGCATAACCTATCATATTAGCAAAAATTATCAAAATCGGTTCAGAAATGACTGAGTTCTGCAGGCACAAATATAAAAAAAGCAACATTCAACCGAATTGTATAACCTCCTTCTTTTTTTGAAGTCGAATAATAAAAATAGTTACTCAATGGTTACTGTGTTTTTGTATTAAAATTTTTGAATTTTTAAGGCTTATTTCCTTATTGGTTCAATTGAGTTCTTATTTAATCAATATAAGACTCTAAGATTTTCTTTACAAAATTTGTAGAATCTACTGATGAGCTATATGACCAGTACCGAAATGGCCATAAGGATATGTTTTTCCCGCAGTAATACATTTTATTTTGTAGTTTTATATAATAAATTTTTCATATCATGAAATATTTATTATCATGATATAAAATATTTATTATTATTAATAATATTTAATGGATAAAAATAAATTGAGTGAAGGTTTTATAATGTTAACCTATATATCGGTCCGAGAAAATCCTGCTTTTAAGCTATTATATCCGGCGGCTAATTTTGAAACGATTTTTAAAGTAGGGCAGAATTCTGTCAGATTTTTGTGTGATTAAATCGTACTATTGTGTATGATATCTTTTTGCATTTTTATATAAACGCGATGATATCTTAAAGGTCAGCCCCAGAGAGAAGTTCCACAGGAGCTGTTGCTCCCATTACTACAATTGATTGCCATTATAGCAGATAACTTATCGTGCATCACTCCAAATCTCTTTTACTACAACTTTTTCAAGCTTTGAGCTTAAGTACTTGCATAGATCTGCTCTCTATTATCTTCAACAAACAGAATGTCAGGCTGACCGACCTTTAGGAGCTCGCCTTTTTATAGTCTTTTCTCTCTAGGCAAAAATACCATCTTTTGTTATCACTCCCTTTCAAGCGACTTAAGGTTTCGTGAGAAATTTTAATTTATACTGAACTAGGGCTCGCCCTCATTAAAGGCTCAACAATTTCACTATTTTTATACCCTTCACCACAAAAACTGGAAAAAGAGTCTAAGTTTTTCATTCCGTTTGTAATTTCTACAATATCCATTTCCGACCCCATTAATTATATATGTACATTCTGAGTGGTTATGCTTAGCGGAGTCGATTGAGCGATGTCCGTCTATCCGTCCATGTGAGTGTTAAATTAAACTACGCCAAGGCACTAGATGAGCTATGGAAAATTAAAATTAAATTGCCGCATGCCAAACGATTAAACATTGTTTCGAAAATTTTGCTATTGAATATCAGCAAGATCAGAGGGCAAATTACGGCATTCGATATCAATCGAAATTTATATTTAAATTATATTGAAATTTCGATCGATATGAAGTGCCGTAATTTGCCCCTAATCCATGTCTTTTGAGGCAGCGAGCAAAACACCACGCCTGCCTCTAATTTTTCCATATTATTTGGAACAATGAAGTAATTCCAATAAAAAAAAAACAAATATATGGGGCTATAGAGAATTAAAAAATAAGAAAAAAACATCTAGTGGAAAAATTGTAGCTCGCCCATATTTTTCGAGCTATGGACCTCTGAACTTTTTACAGAAAAGTACGATTATGCACAATATTTTTTAAGATATCAATATGGATATCATTTAAAAGCTTTTGAAGAGATCTTTTAGGATATACTAATTTTTTTAAAACTACTTAACCCATTAACAGCCGATGACATTTTTATGTATAATTATATATAGTAATTAATTTTGTATTTTTCTCTATCACCCCATTGATTTTAGTTATTTCAATAAACTAAATTTACATATATAGTGAAGGGTATATCAGATTCGGAATAGCCGATTAGAGCATTAACATTTTTAATTAAAGGAAAATTTTGAAAGAATATTTGTTATTGGAAATAGTATATGTTTTTGCTAAAAAAAAAACAAAAACAACCTCTTAAAAAAAGTTGTGATGAAAAATTATGAAAACCCTTTCTTCTTTTAAAAAAGATTTGAATTGGGTAAATCTATTTTAACGTTTTTTTTTTTTGGGGGGGGGGGGTGGTTGCCAAATTTTTTTTATGTTTAAATTAAGAACAATTTTAAAACGTCATTAGTAGTTGAATTATTAAAAACAAATGTTGTTATGCTATAATAATTATATTAATCAAATTAAATTGTCTTACCTCATATATGTACATAAAAAAGTTCACATACGATGTTGGTATAACGAAGAAATGATGAAAATTTTTCAAGCGACATAGAAAAAAAAACATCAAATAATTAATAAAAAATAAGTTTCTTTTATCTATGTGTATAAACACTCTCAGTATGAAAACTAAAACCAGTTAACAATTTCCCAAAAAAAAAGAAAATCAAATAACTACAACAAAAATCAGCGCTGCCAGAAAGTTTTCTAAAAGAAGTCATATTTATTCTTGAAATATTTATAAGTAAATCTCTTTTATTTCATAAATTAGGCAAATTATTTTAAATTATAATAAAGATTTACATAATGCTTTAAATTTTACAAGTATATAGAAAGAAGATTACTAAAAAATTGACTGCTAAATCATTCAATATAGGCGATTTTTGTGCAGAAAACGATTGCACTACAAAATACTCTCACCAAAAAGATTTCCAAAAAAAAACTTCCATAAGCCAGGTGTTGAACTAAAAAAAAATTTTCAGTAATTACGATCCTTAGCTTTAAAAAATATATTTAAGGTTTAACTACTTTAATTCTTTTCTAAAGTATGGGGAATAAAATATGTAATTTTGCAGTTTTAAATCTAAATAAACATTTTTTTAAAATTTCTAGAAAGAACATTTTGCAATCATTAATAAAATATTTAACCCTTTCGGGACTACTGGGATAATACGTCCCAGCAATTTTCAAACTGTGTTTTTTCTTTATTTTCAACGCAATCGCCAGGGAGGTAGAACTGCCAAACGTCCAAAAACGGATAGCATCAATATTGGAGACCACTTGCCAGTAGAGCAAGAGAAGCGTTGTCGCTGTGTCCGCTGTTCTTCACTTGGCATAGAAAAGCGAACAAAGATGATATGCTCAGATTGTAACAACGCCTTATGTTAAAAGTGTTTTGGGCCATTCCACAAATAAATACCTAATTACATTCCTAAAATGTTAAAAATAAATGTAAACTTTTATCTCAATCTACTAATACATATATTTTAGTTGTTTTTTTAATTTCGAATCGCTCTTCGAGAACACTGATTGCGATTTTATGACCGATGAAAACACTTGTTGGGATTATATGTCCCAGGATAAAAGGACGAATTTAAAATTTTTAAGTGTGGAGAACATAATACTTTTATCATACCTTTTAGAATATGAAAAAAATTTCACCATACATAATTTGGTTTGCAAAATAAAACTCCGTCCCGAAAGGGTTAATCATACAAAACTTATTATTCTGGCAACCCTGATTGTATTTTCTCAAACATTTAGTTTTTTTTTTAATTTTTGTTTGGCGGTTTTAAAACCCAAAGAACTTTTATCTCTGTTTTGTTTTATGTTTTTCTTTTGTATTTTCTTTCTTGTTATTGTAACATTTATAGATTTTATTGACCACATATGGCAGCAGACACAATGACGATCTTGATTTTTTATTTCATTTTTATTGAATGTGTTGTATTTTCTTTTTCAATATTATTTTAAATTCTGTTGTTTTTTTATATTTTATGTATATTTTCAAGGTGAATAAATTAATATTTCCAAAAAAAGAAACTTGTGTATGAAAATATTATAGATAGGTACACAAAATAATAACAAAAACAAATTATTAGCAAAAAGCTTTATGCACTCATATCTATAACCAAAACCACTTAACACTCTCTTTGTAAATTTTATAAAGAAAAAATTACATACATAAGTATGATATTAAATACACCTATAGAATATCATTATATGTACATATGTATGTATTAAAAAAAATTTGCGCATAGAAAAATTACAGTAGCAATTGGATTTATTTTATTCCATAAGTATTTATTATGTTTAATTTTCTTACTTTTTCACACGTTTTTTTATATTTATTTTTTACAGCCCACGATTAGTTTTTGTTGCTTTTTGTTTTTGTTTTTTCTCAACTTTTTGTTTTAACAAACACTTTAAAAATAAATACTTTTTTATACAAAATTCAGTGTAGTAAATATATTTATTTTAAATCATACAACTCACAGTACAGATTAAGGGGAGTTAAAAAATATATATGTAGGTATATTTTGTATTTTTCACAAACAAACTAAAAACAACGTATCGCAAAATGTAAGATCGTTGCTTTCTGCATGAGGTTCGTTCGTATTGAGAGCGCGCACGGTTCTGACGCAAATTTATTTAGTATCATTGTGTTTAGATGGGCAGATATTCCCCAAAAACTTGTATCTTTTTAACAAAAAGTTAAATAGCTATGAAATTTCCTCTTTACGAGAGGATGATCGTTTATAGCTTAAAAGCTTTGTGTTTATTTACTTATACGGGAGCTTTGAGATCATTTGTTAGTTCTCTCATTCAGTGTTGGGAATTATTACAATATTTCAAATCAAGATGAGTACAGAAAGTAAAAGTTATCATCGGCTATTAAAACTTTTAAAAAAGGGCATCATATGGACATTACCATGCAGATATGTATACGTATTATATTATCAATACTGACGATATTTTGAGCTGTTTTATTTTAGTGCTTTCTTTAGAGAGTGCCTTCCTGCAAAATTTTATCCAGCGCGAAAGGTAATGGATACAATGTTGTATAATATTTGTTTCTAGAATTTATTAATCTTAGTTCGTTTTTTTTAAGCATTACTTTGTTTATGCATTTATAAACCATAAAAGCATATTAAAATGATTGTGTGTTTGCTTAGTTTTCAGACAACTAATAGGCAGAACCGTTTTTCTGGAAGAACTGCAGGTCATAAAAATTTGAACTGGGCGGTGCCACGCGCATATAAAATAAATATTTATGTAAAAGCGGTTACCATGCTGCAGAAGTTTACTTTAAATAAAGCACTTTTACATTGAAACATATTTGTATTTTATCTGTTCTTGTCTGTTTTGATAAATATTTTATTCTACTTCTTTATTTTTTAATATACATACATTTATAGATTTATTTTAGTATCTCTTTATGCGAAAAATAAAACAGCACTAATGTTAAGCACTCGAATTTTTTGTTTCCTAGTCTGAATCCGAATCAGCTGCACCCTTATCATCGTCTGAATCTTCTTCCAGTTCAGGCATAGGAAATCTTAAAATAGCAGCTATTCCTGTCAATTGAGCCAACTGTTCGCCAGATATGTGCATACTGGAAAATATTTTTACATCACCACCTGCATCACGTACATTCTCCACTAATCGTACGTATTCTTTGCGCTGATTAATATCTTGGCAACGAAAAAGATTATCAGAGATGAGTAAAGTCTCTATAGCCATACTGTCGGCGGCCATAAGTACATGTTTTTTGCCATAAAAAGCTTTGGATGGCTCGCACTGCAGCATTGTGTAGAATTGTTCTAAAGCCTTAACCTCTCCAGCGGCTTTAGTATCAGATATTTTCGACATTACTGCTGGCTCCTGCAGGATTTCTTTGAGAGCATGCTTAAAACCAGACGATGAATGTACGAGCATAAATTTACTTTTGTTGTCCAGCAACACTTTGATATCGGATTTAACAGCCTGCTGGTACATATATTCAAAAAATTGGTCCCTGACAAAACCAGGTGATGCTAACAGTATGCATTTAACCACCTCGAAGTTAACGTGCCTTAGTATCCCTTGCATAACGCTTTCATAAAACTTGGCCAGACCCTTTTCGTGCTGCTGTATGTTGCCTTTTCTTTTGCGGGGTATATTTACTTCGATTTTGCTACGAACTAAAGTCATGCTAGGTGTAATCAAGCACACATGCGCCAAGCCTTCCTGCATGACTACGGCAGCCACATCTGCCGATTGTGTAGGGTCACATGCCATTTCGATACGTTCTAAAGCTATTGAATCCCATTCTGGTTTGCGCAATTCAAACTTTCGATTAAGTTCCAAGTCTAGGGTATGGTAAGCACCCATTTTTACATATTGATTTTCCTCTATGTTACGTCCTTTTAAACGTAAGACACAAGCCTGAGTATCGAAGTCTATGGACTCTACGGTTATTGTTAAAGTAGTGCGAACACGACTACTGGTACTTGAACCAGTAGCTGTTTCATTTTGAACCTTTCGTATAGTGGTACTTCGGACGCTATCACCTTCGGAAATCAAATTATACGCATGCCACATGTCCTCAGATTCTTCTGGTATCAAAATCACCGAACTTCAAAAGTAAATAGACTTTTTATAATCGTTTTTCATTATATTTTTTTATACTTACCCTTGCCCTCCTTTATCCAAATTTTTGTTTACCAACTTCATTTTTTTGCCAAATATTTATTAAACCAATCTTATTAATTTTGCTTTTTGGGGTACTTCCAAGCACACGGGGTTTGTGAGTTAATATCACTTCTGCGATTTTCTCGTGACAGTCTGTGGACGTTTGAGAATTTTAAACATTTTTTCATTGGTGAAGAGTTTTGTTTCTGTCAAACACTTTTTATTTTTTAACACATTAAAATCTCCGAAACTTGTTCCTTAGAAAAAAGCTTAGAAATATCATTTAATTAAAGCCAGCAAACAGCACAATCTGATTTTAATTTTGACATGAAACTACTGTTTCCTCTTCTTTTCGATACCGCCCAACCACTTTTCAATGTTAGCATTAAAAAAACAACTGATGTCGATAAGGCAGTAATAGGTGATAGCAATTTAAGGCGAGTTCCTTTTAGTTAAAGAAAAACATATTCGGCAAGGATAGTCACGGTACATTTATTTTACTAGGTAGTAGCGGCTCTACAACAACATAAAAAATTGGATATGTCAAAAACATAAAGAGAAATGACAGTCAATTGTTCTCTAAATACAAATGATTGCTTTGTTTTGCAAATGCTTGTTGTTAGGGTATTTGAAATTCTTAAACAAAGTAAAATACAACCAACTTTTGACATTTCCAACTACAAGCCAGCTGGGCGGACGACACTACCTAGTAAAATAAATATACCTTGGATAAAGCGAATAGCTCAGTAGACTGCTAATTTCTTTAGATGTTGGACTATGAAATGAAGCTTTTAAATTTTTTCGTAAAATTGTGGTATTTTTTTAAATTTCCTTTTACATTTTCAAAAATCGATCCATCGCTGTATTTTTGAACAGATTGTAAAATGAATAAGTACACACAGTGGAAAAAATTTTGTTAGAAAATGTTACTAG
This sequence comes from Gymnosoma rotundatum, assembly GCA_916610165.2. Classification (NCBI taxonomy): domain Eukaryota; kingdom Metazoa; phylum Arthropoda; class Insecta; order Diptera; family Tachinidae; genus Gymnosoma; species Gymnosoma rotundatum. The sequence continues at coordinate 116,937,602 of OU744337.1, read as the reverse complement.
TCTACAAAAACCCTTTTAAATTACCCAGAAAAAGTCTTTTTTATTTTCTGTCAATTTTTAATATTTTTAGCGTTTCTTAATGACCCAAAATTATTAAGGAATATTTTTCTATTTAAATATTCAATGATTGTTATATTTCTGTACAAATAAAAGTGTTAAAACATTTGAAAAAATAACGTTTTAAAAAAAAATCTCTTTAAAATTAGATATAAGAAACAACTTAATTTACAATATATAGAAAATCACACAGATTCATAACGAGACTTCATCATTTTTTTTATATATGACTTGTAGTCGTCACCAGGACCAATGCCTGACGACTTTGTGCCTAAGCCAGCTGTAGTATTTCGCGCGTTTGCCTAAAACAGAAAACAGTATTAAAACATGCGGTAACTTTAATAAAAAAAATATTTACCTCGATAATATTTGTACGTCCCTGATTTTTTCGCCCTAAGCCTTGACCCTCGGACCAACCCATTTTTTGTAACAAACGATTTCCCACATTATTTGATCCTATGGGCATGGCGGGTGCTTCTTGCTGTTGCTGACGTGAAGTAAGATTATTGATCTCCTTTTCAAAACGCTCACGACTACGATTTGGTGGTGGAGGATCACTTTCACCGTACTTTAGTCTTCTTTCTTTGGCACGATCCCGATAGCTAAAATGGTTGCACATAAATAATTTATTATTCGTATTGTATTTGTTATGAACAAATACTCACGATAAGGCAGCTGTTAATGAATCTTGTTCGGCCTGTTGCTGCTGCTGTTGTTGTTGCACTGTTAAACCTCTTTCGAGATTATGTTTGGCTAAATTTTCTTTGTGTAGATTGGACATTTTTAAATGTTTTTGTAAAATTTCCAAAGACTGAAATGCTCTTTTACACAATAGACATGTAAGTTTCTGGAAATCAACATAATCTTTTTCACTCGATCCCGTTGCTGATGCGACATTCATTTTAGGAGGAGGTGGTATATTGTCCTCATCAGAATCAGAACCATAAGATGGTATAAGCTTATTAGATGTTGTAGAACCCAAACTCATGGGAGACATAAATGTATTGGAAGCTCCTAATTTAGCAGTCTTCTTTTCTAAAATTGAAAAACCTACATCCGCATAACCACTCGAAAGGCCACCACTTGTCGAGGGCTTCATATTATCTTCACTTTTATTATTGGTTAGTATTGGCTGGGGTGTGGCCACTACTGTGTAATCTTTCTTTTGATTCAACTGTTTCGCCCACTTTTCCATATCTTTGACAATCTTTTTGGCTACTTTAACTTTGTCATGTTTATTACCGCTTTCTTTTTTCTCTTTTTTGCTTGCGTCTTCTTCCGTTGTTGTTGTTGGATTAGATTTTACTTCAGTTTCGGCCTCTTTCTTTACTACATCTTGTACTGTGGCCGCTACTGTCGCTGGTGTGGCTAAAACATACGAGCTTTTACGTTGATCCCAATACAGATATGCTCCCGTTTCGTTGTTGTAATAATATTGGGAATGTGCATCATAATAAAGTCCAGTAGTGGGATCATAATAATAGCCAGAAGTTTCGTCATATTGGTACAAAGAAACATCAGGGGTAGCTAAATAAATGAATTTATTTATGTTATTTTGTTTTGTTATATAATTAAAAAGTAAAGAACTAATCAATTTCTAGTTAATTTTTTTATTTAAGTTTTACATACGGTAAATTTTGCCATCATTTCCTCTTGGTGTGACAATTGTTCGTGCTGCTAATGATGCTTTTGCCGCAGCTGCAGCAGTTGCCGCTGCTAAGGCAGCCGCCGTTGCTGTAGTTTCAATGCTATTCATTTTCCGTTGCTTTCGTTGTATGGCCGATAAGGCAACGGCAGCTCCTGAATTGGCTTCGGTCATTTGCGAATCTGTTGGTAGATTGCTAAAAGAGCCTTTAGTTATTTCTGAGATATAGTAATCTTTATAATATTGCAAATAATGAGCATGTTCTGCTGGTGTGCTGGCATATAAAGAAGCACTGTACTCGGCTAAACGTGGCACATCGGCTAGGGTATATTCAGCTGTTGCAGCTGAAGATGCCAACTCTGCAGCAGTTAAAGGACCAATAGCTGTTTGATTACCACCAGATGCTGCTGATGAAGATGTTTCCGATTTTTTAGGGACAATTTGGCGATTTTCATGATCAATGCAATAAGTTATCATAACTAAAAAAGGAAAATTTAAAATAAAACAGTTATTTGTTTATTACCTATATTAAAAAAAAAACAAAAACTTACCTTCTTTATTATCAATCTTGAGGGGTGGCTCCAAAGTACTTAATAAATTATGCATATTCATAGAATCCACTAAACTTTCAAAATGTAGATAACAAATACCTCTAGAGGTTTGAGTTAAAGCATCACGGCTCACTAAGACTTTACTAATTTTTTTCGCCAAGTCGGGCGCATGCTCTGTTATGGCTGTTAAGACGCCCTCTTCATTCGTCAGCACGTCCAAATTTCGTAACATTATTTCTGCATTGTAGATGTAGAGTTAGGGAGATTCATTTTTTATTAGCATTTTTCTTATCAACAATTATAATGGAGAATATGCAAAATTGAAATTTGAGATTTCAAAACTAAGTTTGTTAATAAAACTATTTTGTAATTGTAATTTTTTTTAAGAAATTCTAAAATTTTTTCAATATTTATACTTTTAGTAAGAATGTTGCTTATTTCATAACTGCCTTCTCCACCACGTTCACTTTCCTCACGAGAGGCATAACATTTGAAACAATTGTCACGCCGTTTAAAGTTAAACATGCCACACTAAAACAAAAAATGATAAAGGAAAGTTAAATTATGTTAATTAAAAAAGTATTCCCTTAGTTATACCTTGCAACAATACCAATCTATATGATTAGTTTTTGTCTTATTTGACTGCAATGAATGGCTGTACTGCAATGTTGCCCGACATGTATCCTGTAGTTGCAGTGAGCCCTATAATGTGGAAAGAAGAAAGAAAGAAAAAAAACACCGATTAGCAAAATTCTATTCATTGGTAAACATCCCACAGACTATACAAGTCACCGGTTTGCTGGTCTTTATATTCATCGATACTCATTTTTTTTTGTTGCTTTCTTGTTTTGGCATGATTATAATAATTTACTTTTGATCTTTTTAGTCATCGTTTCTATGGTAAAAATGATGGCACATCCAACATTGCACATAAATAAGATGATGTGATAGTCAAAGGTCTGTTTCAGAAGTTGTAAAATTGTAAATTGTTACTCTTTTTTCACTTATTCTTTTCGGTCAATGAAGTGTGTGATTAAAATCGAATAAAAAAATCTTTACTAAATTTAAAATTTTAAAAATTCGGCCACAAAAACCAAAATATAAAAAAAATCTATTTCGATTGTAGCGTAAATTTTATTCAGCCATTTAAATCATTGTTGTCAAATTTTTAATGTTTAAACTTTACAAGATCCTAAAATATTTGAATCTGTGAAATATTAATTATATTTCGAAATAAGTCTTATGTCAGCAGTCAAAGAAATGTTTGTTTTCGTAAATTAAGAACAATGTCACCATTATGATTATATTCACTTTTTTCGTAACCCATTGTATTGATTTTATTGTTTGTTGATACCTGAGTTATTTCCATCCAATGTGCTGCTTCATCAACCGTATTAAACTCGACGAATGCAAAACCACGTGATGCACCTAAATAATTTAAATAAGAAGCAAATACAAAATGTTTTTGTAAAAATCATCTATTTTTTGTTTTGAGGTGGTTTTTTTTAATAAAAAATTATTGTTGAAAAGGGGAAATTTGTTTTTTTGGTATAATGATGCAGAACGAAGTTTCATTTTTTTTTTTAACTTGAATACTTACGTTTTTTATGGCAATTAAAATTTATTAACAGCTAAAATTTGTATAAAAAAACACTTTCTTACGAAACTTACCTGTAGTACGTTTTCGTATAAGTCGCACTGAAGCTCGAGGCATACCCATTTGTATCAAAACACTCATAATCTAAATTGATATTTAAGAAAGCATTATAAAGCGAGTATGTGGTAAATTTTACAAATTCTTACATCTGCTTCGGTGATGTGCGATTGTAAACCCAATACTATTATAGTATTTGAGGGTGTTTTATTATATTTTATTATTATATCATCACTGTCTTCGCTATCACGATCAGCAGAGTTGTAACGCCGGTTGCTATGATTATTATTACTTCCACTTCCTCCACGTCGGCTATCTCTGAAAAGTTTTATAAATTTTATAGGATTATTTTTTTAATTCTTTAATAATATTTACCTTCTGTCTCGATTGTCATAATCGCGATCCTGATCACGATTCTTATCTCTTGATCTCTCATTCCAATAACGATCACGTTCATCTATGTAATCATCATCGTTATTACTAGATCTGTAATTATTATTACTACCGCTTCCTCGAGAGTATCCACTACCATTACCTCCGTAGTTTCTTTCATCTTGATAGTCTTGATTAATAATGTCACGATACAAATCATTATCATTACTGCTACCGCGTCTATGATTTCGATCACGAGATCTTGAGCGAGTACTGCGTTTATTGCGATAATTTTGTTCACGGCCACGATCCCTTCAAAATATTTAATCATAATTAACATATTAGTCTTAATTATTTATTTATTTATTTTAAATATATTTTATAAATCAATTCATAAAATATACCAAGGCGCCGGGTGACTAGACCATATGCGCACACAAAGGAAAAAACTATTTTAAAATTTATAAAAAATTATATACTAAATGCAAATAGGTTATGAATATTGAAACTAACTAAACATCTTGAATTCCATGGCTTCGAAGACTACGCCTAACAAGAGGTAAATACGCGCAAGTCGTGCAGTCCAAAATCACATCCAGTCGATCACTAATCTTAGAGATCGGACAATCGGTCAAGATATGATCCACCGACAAAACGACATCACAGTTAACACACCTAGCTGGGTCCATATGATTAAAATAATGTTGACTATTGAAGAGAGCCTTGCCAACTCTAAGCCGACTCAACATTACGCAATCAGATCTAGAAAAGTTAGAGTTATATGTGGGTCTTGGCCGTGTAGGGTAAAGTTGTTTTTGGATACTTCGAAACTGATTAAAAATTACTTTCGGCGTACATGGAATGTCAGTTATTTCCGGAAGAGCTAGAGCACTTTTGGCTACTCTGTCCGCATACTCGTTACCTTCAATACCAATATGTGATGGGACCCATAAAATTAATACTTCTGGACTAACACTGGGCAACTTAATGATGGAGCTGTAAGTCCCCTTAGGGTTTTTTTTCCAACGTTTTAATAACACTGAGACTGTCAGTGCAAATAATTGTTTTGACCTTCTTCTCACTTGCAAAAGCTATGGCAGCTTTGACAGCCCCCAATTCAGCAACAAAAACACCCACATTGTCTGGCAGACGAGCTTTGAAAATCACCTCAAAACATCCTAGTCCAAGTTGCTTGACCACTGAGTATGTATTCACGCCATTATTAAAGGAACCATCCGTATAAATAATCATTTCAGGACGAAAAGATTCAATTTTTTCCTTAAGACCTTTCCTAAAAACAAAGCTATTTATGTGGTTTTTGTTATAAAAACTTAAGCTTGAATCCGTCAAAGCAACATTAACTATCAAAGACGTTCCATTAGGTTTAGTTGGTAAAAAAAGGTTATGCCTCTTAAGTAGCATGACAATATTTCTGATAGACGAAGGGTAACAAATGTCATGGGACTGTAGATGTTTCCAAAAAATTTCATGCAGTCCATCTGATGGAAGTGTTATAGCTCTCGATGCCATTCCGACAGAACTCTTTTCCAAAATATATTTAAAGTTTTGGTAACCAGCCTCAAGACGAAGTTGTTCCAAATGCGTTGTTCTTAGTAAGCCAGATGCAGTTCTGTAACAGTTATTGATAGCAGTGTCTAACATTTTAAGGTTTTTCTTTGAAGTTCATCCGTAAACAGTGATTCCATGAAGCAAAACACCGGTAACCAGAGATCGACATATCTCAATTGCAGTATTAAAATGTGGCCCTTTATTTCGTGAGCAAATTAGTTTAAGCAGGTTATTAATTTTGCTCAACTTAGATAAAAGATATTTCACATGTGTGTTCCACAATAAATTCCTAGTGAACAATAAGCCCAACACTCTCATTTGGTCAGCAACAGTAATATCGATGTCTCTGATGTTTATGGTATTAATAGCGCATTCTCGTTTTCTGCAAACATGAAAAACCTCCGCCTTCTCAATCGGAATAATAGCACCTCTATCCTTTGCCCACTTGTGAACAACTATATCAAAATTTTTTAAATTAAGGCGAACATCATTATCATCATCTCCTGAAGCAATCGCAAAAAATATTATCTGCATAAATTCCAATGTAGTCAAATCCAGGATAATTTTCAACAGCCTTTGCCAGAGAGTTAGCATAAATAGTGAATAAAAGAACAGATAATGGTGACCCTTGCGGAACCCCATTATCAATTGCATTACTTCCTGAGAAATAGCCATCAACTCTAACAGTAACCATACGATTAGAAAGAAACGAGTTAGTAAGTTCCATTATGTTATTAGGTACACCCCACTTATTCATCTCTTGAATTACAAAAAACGACACAACTTTGTCAAAAGCTTTTTCTATATCTTCTGATATAACCAAACTATGAGGACGAGCTTTCAGATTACTGCGCAATGTTTCTTCCATCTGATGGCATATAGTGTGAACTCCATGTCGAGGAATGAAAGCGTGTTGGATTTTCGAAACATATAACTCTGTTACCCTCCAGAACCTTTTCGCCAAAATTTTTTCCAAAACTTTGGATAAAACTGGTAACAAAGATATAGGACGATATCCCTCTAAGCTACCAGGATCCTTTCCTGGTTTAGGAATAGGAACTAAAACTGCTGTCTTCCAATCTTGGGGAAACACTCCTTTAGCCAAAATGTTGTTATACAAATTACACAAGCGATATTTTAACTCTTTAGGAGAATTTTTAATCATCAAATAGGTTATCTTATCTCGTGCCGGTGTAGAACCTTTTAACGTCCTCATAATGCTGTCAAGTTCAAAAATAGATATTTCATACGCCAAAAAAGTGTGTTCATCACCATGTTGAGAAAGATTTCCAACATCAAAATTCCTTTTTGCTAAAACAATATTATTATCAAGCACAGTATCAGAACTAATAGAAGTCCAATATTCAGCAAATTTTTGTGCAATTGTTTCCGGGTGCGAGTAGGTGTTATTGTTTATAAATATAGGAGGGAAATTATTTATCCTTTTAGACCTAATAGTATTAACTTTTCTCCATAGGTAACGGACATCCATTTGTGGTTTTAAGGAGTTCAAAAAATTTTCCCAAGTACGCTTTTTGGCCAATTTGCACTCTCTTTTAACTTTCGCGCACATTCTTTTATATTCTAAACAGTTCATGCGATTGCGACACCTTTTAAAAACTCTCCAAGCTATCTGTCGGGACCTAATAAGCTTCGAAATAAAGGAATTAAACCAAATAGGAGTGTTTTTGTCTTTTGGACCTGTGGTAAGCGGTATGCTTTCATTAGCCGATTTTCTGATTATGCGTTTAATTTGGGCAGCTTCCTTATTTATATTGGAAGCTACTGGAAACACTTTACTCACATGGACAACTTTCTGAGCAAAGAGTGACCAATTTGCTTTGGTGTCATAAAATCGTGCCGGAAAAAGTTTTTTAATGTTTACAAAATTATTGGTTACTTTAATAGGGAAATGATCACCAACTTCAGGCATAGGCAAACAACTCCACGCTAGAATAGGTGTTAAATCGATACTGGCCATTGTAACATCCACGCATGTAAGGGTGTTTTTGGTGTTAAACAGGGTTGGTGATCCATTGTTCAAGATTACTAATTCTTTTTCATTAGCGAAATCTTCCCAAATCCTTCCGCTATTAGAGGTATTCTTTGAGCCCCATAGAACATTCTGCGAATTTAAGTCACCCATCAAGAGATGATGGACGCCATTGGCCGGTAAGATGTTGTTGACCATAGAAGCAGATAAACTTAAGTCACACTCTTTATAAATATTAGTAATATGGATTTCTGTATTGCATTGGATTATTATTTTTTGAAAAAGCAGATCACCAGTGGATAAGATATGTTGACTAACATTGATGTTGTTTTTAATTAACAAAGCAATACCAGCCTTTGAGTACAAATAATCCTTATTGTGGTGATAAACTTTATAACCAGGTATGTGCAGTAGATGCCGATTTTTGCTCGTAATATGCGTCTCTTGAAGCGCAATAATATTCGGCTTATGTTTAGCTATAAGAAGTTCAAGAGCGTACTTATGGTTAATAAAGCCTTGAATGTTCCACTGTAAAATATTAAGTTCAATATTCATAAAAAAAAAAAAAAAAAAAAAAAATTATTCATCATCCTTGCCACTAGTTTTAGTCTTTTGAATTTTCTTTAAAGTTTTAGGTGTAATTATAACGTTCATCTCAGGAAAATTTTTATATAACTCCGATGTTGGAGAAAAATTTGCATCTCTATTTGCTCTATAAGAAGAGCATAATCCCAAACTGTCGTTTATATCATCAATAATAATATCTTCAGTAAGATGTAAATCGTTGTTTAAACAAGAAGAAACGTTACGGTTAACTGATGTGTTGCCATCACAAAAAAATTGTTCATCAATGGAAATAGTATCCGTTTCAAAATTACTAAATGTGTTAAACGTTTCGTTTTGTGTTTTGAGGTTTAATTTAGAATGATCACACTTTTGGACTGTTTTTTGATTATCTTGAGATAAATTATGTACAAAAACACCTGTTGTCGTAGTTTGCAGTGAAGTTGAGTTAATATTGTTATCTCTTATATATGAATCAGAAGAACTTGTGTTGTCATTTGAAACTAGTGCATTACTGTTATTTTTCAATATGAAATTTGAATTTTCCTTTTGTTTACTTGTATAATGTAAATTATCACCTTTCTTATTGTTTGATTTTATCGTTGTTGCTGCCGGTTTATCACTCAAAATTTGTGCATACGTTTGCATAATTTTTGTTTTCTTAGGAAAAGGTTTTAAAGTATTTAGTGCAGGATTTTCATTAAAAATTTCCCACGCTTCACGGTTTGTACATCTTCTTGAAATTCGCAGGTAATTGATTGATTTATATTTCCAAAAAGTTGGACAATTCGGATCATTTGATGGATGGCTCTCTAATTGGCAATTAACGCAGTACTTCCTAGTGCATAGTTCATGAGGTGATGGTTCTCCACATTCCTTACAAATTTCAATATTCCGGCATCGTTTTATGGTGTGGCCTAATCTTTGACAATTACGGCATTTCATTGGATTTGGAATATATTCTTCGACGATAACTCTCTCCCATCCGAGCTTAAGGGTTTCAGGACGATATATCAAATCAAAAGTTATAACTGCTGCACCAGTTGGTTTAAAATCTTTTCCATCAAGCTTAGTCATTTTCCGTACTTCAACAACTTTTTGAGATTTGAGCGAATCTAGAAGTTCTTCTTCGGAAATGTCAATGATTTTCCTGGAAAAAATGCGTCCTTGGATAGTATTAAGAGTTTTGTGAGGGACTATTTTAACTGGAATGGAATCAATATAGTTCGCCTTTATATACAGCTCAGCTATTTTCCTATTTGGTACTTTGATTAAAAGGTCGCCACTTCTCATTTCAGTGACTTCTAAACGTTCCTTGCTTATAAAATTGAGCCCTCGTTCAACTTGGAAAACATTATAGGAAGCAAGAGGAGGAACTGTACTATCTTGTTTTGTTGGAACAGTGGAAGCAACTAAATAACGTGGAAGATGCTGTTCATTAGATGAGGTTTCCGGTAAAGGCACAAAATCATCAGAACGTAGCCGTTTGTTTCTGCTTGATTTAGTTTTAACGGTCAAGGAATCTAATTCCCTGAACCGATTATAATTTGGGGGGTGAACCCCGTTCATAGCGTTAGCAGATTACACTATAACTATAACTTTTAAATTCTCCAAAAAACACAAACAAATGTCAAATTGTTTCAAAAAGTTAAAAATATTCAGCCTTATTACGGTTGTCATTCTCGTGTCGAAAATCCTACGTTTTTTTAGAATGGTACTACGCACGTCATTGTTAAAAATGTTACTCGAAAAACAAATCTATTACAAAAATCGGTACTACGTTTGTCGCATTCGAATGATAATTTGTTAAAATATTGTCGTTGAAATTTATGTACACGACAAACAATTTTTTTCGTAAATTTTTAAAACGAACGCTAAAAAAAGGTAAGTTTACTTTTGATTTTTACATATGCTTACTTTAATTTATTTTTTGCTTGCTGTTCTTATACCACCACAAAAAGCAGAAAAGGGGTATATTTAAGTTTGTCATTCGGGGTGTAATTTCTACAATATCCATTTCTGACCCCATAAAGTATATATGTATATTCTGACTTCTTATGCATAGCGAAGTCAATTGAGCGATGTCCGTCTGTCCGTACGTGTTGATGTTGAAATCAAGTTTGCCTTTGCAAAAAAAAAAAATAAAAATAAATGTCAATCGATCAGATATAGAGTCGAAAGAGCTATTAGCAATCAGCATGATGGGTCCATGTCTTTCGAGGCAGCAGGCAAAACACCACGCCTACATCTAATTTTTTCATGTCATTTTGAATAATAAAGTAACTCCAATCATATAAGGAGATAGCGAATTAAAAAATAAGAAAAAAAACATCAATTAAAAAATTGGCGTTCGCCCATATTTTCTGAGTTACGGGACTCTGAAATTTAAAAATTTTTTTAAATATCAATATGGGTATCATTTAAAAGCTTCTGAAGAGGTCTTTAAGGAAATACAAAATTTTTTTAAAAATGCTTAACCCATTAAGAGCCGATGGTATTTTTATGTAAAATTATATATATGCAGAAACATTTTTTTTAATTCTCTGTCACCCCAATATTTGCTTTTTTGATTGGAGTAACCTCACTAAACTAGATTTACATAGATGGTGAAGGGTATATAAGATTTGGCATAGCCGAACTCTTTCTTGTTCATTTTAAAGAAAAAATAACAATCGTAAGCAGTTCAATCTGCTGGTTGAGCTTATGGTGGAACATCAGACTTAGCTAGAGGCCTAAGTTCCAATGTCAATAAAATTGAAGCTAAAGAAGAGTGATAAAATTAGCAACAAAATTAAGCATTCAAACAGAACTGTGTACTTAAGTTATGAAGACGTTAAAAGAAATTGAAAGATTTAATAGAAAAAGATACATATCAAAGGAAAAAACTTAAAAGAAGAAGAATACATTTGTTTCATAAAAATAAGATATTTTGTTTAGAAAAAAGAGATACAAGTGTAAGAGCACCCAATTTTACCTGTATAATCGAACTAAAACTGTTGTTTGTGCATTTTATTTTTGTAAATGGAAAATTTTTTTTATTTAAAAACAAATCTATATAAATTTAAATGTTAAGAAAATTGCAAATGAAATAGGTACAAAAGTTTTCAAATTGAATTAAGAGGTAGTCGTTTTGTTTTTTATTGTTATTTTTAAGTGTTAATTTATCGCCTAAAATGCTACTGCAAAAATTTTTTATTAAAATTTTATGTTTTGATCTATTACAAAATATTTTATTGTCGAAAATTTTACATAGTACCAAAAAAACTAACTATCGGCAGCGACTACGACTATTCTCGAATGTCGTTTTCGACAACCGTAATAAGGCCGATTATAATAATTTTAAGTTTTTACTTTTTTTTTCTTTTTTCCAATAAACTATTGACAAAAAAATACACAGTCACTCGGAATGAGAAAACAAAACAATGTTTTTATGGCTTTTTGCCTTATTGTTTCAATGGAGTTCTCATTTAATCAATTTGGCTTTAAGTTCAAGACTCAGATTTTCCTTACAAAATTTGGGTAGAATCCACTAATGAGCTATATATGAGCTGTAGCGAAATGGCCATATGGATATGCTTTCCCCGCAATAACACATTTCATTTTTAAGTTTAATTGAAAGAATCAAGCACAATTAAAGTAAATTAATTAATTTTCATCAAAGATCGTTCGATCTTTTTAAACAACAAGTACATTAAAAAAGTGCATTTTGGTTAGAGGACAATTATTGTATTAATAAAAAATCATATTTAATTTAGAACGGTTTATTAAAGCAATGTGATGTGGAAAATCATTAAAAATTTTAATCAACAAAGCTAATGGTTAATTTGGATATGGATCTTATTATTTATTTGTCAACATTTCGCTCAGAGTAGTAATATCAGAAAAAATAAATTTTTTCATTATGACAATTTTGCTTTTATAGTTACGGGCAAAGCAAAGAGTTGTCTAAAATAGTAGTTAGATTGAAAGTTACAAAATATATATATTGTTATTTAGCGTTAACATAGTTCTTCTTCTTTTTAATTCTTCTAATTGACGATCTTCCGCCACTGGCAATTAAACTTAGTTTTGATTCGCTTGACCACAACATGTTTCCACATTTTTAATGAGTAGCAATTTACTTTTCTTTTTGCAAATACCATGCTAATTTGCAGACTTTTTCTCGGAGATCACTCGAATATATTTGGGCTCTTAGCTCAGTTCATTCTTCATTCTCTTATTTAAAATTCTCAAAACTGTATAGGTGACCCTATTATTGACCGTAACGGTTTTATTACGAGGTAAGTTAAAAAACATATTTTTACCTTGATCTAGAGCGAGAACGACTATAACGACGATAACCTCCTCCGCCACCACTGTTCCCACCATTGCGGTAACGCCTTGGCGATGTGCTACGGGAACCTAAAAAAACATAAAAAGCGATAATGAAAGTTTTTTATTATGTTTAATTTTTATTTATTTATTGTGATAGTTGAACTTTTGACATTTCCTTTTCTCAGGCAATGAGTTTAGGTAATACGTCTTCGTCTTTAAGCTGAAAGTTCATACAACGCGTTCTATGCGTACACGCTTTATACGCGTCTGTCAAAAAAGTAGAATTAATGTAAATATATGTGACAAGTTACACAGCACAAAGCGTAGAAAGCATGAACGCGTAGAACGCAAGAAGTTTGTTTACTTTCTACTTTTCTACGCTTCGCAAGCGTCATGAAAAAATGTCAGCTGTTTTTTGATATCAAAGGATGGTAAATTATATTTTATTATCAATGGTATCGATAAAAATTGTTGTGTTAATGATTACTTTTTTCTGTTGTTTTGTTTTGTTTGAAAAAGCCTTTTTAATAAAAAAAAACTCTCTTTTAGTAAAGTTTAACAATAAATTCAGAAAAAAATACGTTAATATTAATAATTTACAACAACTCTTTCATCAACAAAAATAATGTTTTTGCTATCGATTACTTTTATTACTTAGTTTCATCCCTAATAAATATACTTAATTTAAAAAGTTTTTAATACAAATGCAAAACCCGTTCCCTTTTCTTCTGCAGATTTTCATAGATCCTTGTTACACAAAAAATTACGTGCATAAACTCAATATATACAATCAATTCTTTAAACATTAAACTTTCCATTTTTCCAAAAATGATTTCTTTAGATAAAAATATTTACACTACAGCTGATCAAAACAAAAACTTGGCGCATAAAAAGCGTTGCATGTAACTTGACGTTTAAGAAGCGTAGAAAGCATAAAAAGTATGAAAAGCGTAAAAAGCGTGTACGCATAGAACGCGTTGTATGGACTTTCAGCTTTATATTTACACATGTATGCACAAAGCAATCGTTACACTTGATAATTTTATTTCTTCAGCTTTACTGCTATGAAATGTGTTTTGTGACAAATTTTCCATACAAATTTGTCATAAAATAAGTTATTGATGCATACCTTTGCATCTTAGAATTATTATTAGACAATTTTTAAGCATTAAAAATAAGTCTAGACATCACACACAGTTTGGATGGTTAGTTATTTTATGCCTAATAATTTTTTTTTCTTTTCTTTTTGCTTTATCATTTTTTTTTTTTTTTTTATATAAAGAAACCCTTGAGGCCTTATGCGTTTACAGAAAATATCGGAAGATAGGATAATTTTCCAACAGGTCGTAATTTTCGACAGAAAATAATGATTTCAAATATTCTTATTTTAGTTTAAAGATCAGGTTTTATAATTTTCTATTACGTTGTGCCGGTGGCCAGCACTACGACGAGAAAAAATATATTGCTTAGCTAAAGCAAGAAAACCTTTTACTGAGCACCTTTTGATCTAGACTCAGTAGAAGATTTTGATTATATTAAGATTGGTGGTCTACGCTGATAAAATATTGCATGTTTAATAGTATTATGGTCAAATAGCCATTAATACAGGTGCTGTTCGAATCTAAAGGTGCTATTTTATAATAGTCTATTTCTTAAGAAAATTTCTTAATTTTTTCCAATTACCTCTCGTTTTACCTTCAAACGTTATCTACGTTTGTTATTGGAATTTCTGATATGAGTAAATTAAAAAATAAATGCGATTTTTGTTAAAATACAGGACACATACAGTGGCGAGTATTTGTAAAAACATGTTTGTTTAGGATTTTAAATCGGATTCAAATACATTAAATTTTTATTCAAATTATACTATGAAATAATAATTTTTGATAATAATATTTAAAAATAAATAAACGGCAAAATAATATTTAAGAATAAACGGAAGATTAATGTTATTTAATGAAAAAGCTTTTGGGTTCACTTCTGCATGTTTAAAAAACAGCTTTTTTTTAAATTTTCAATATTATGACCGGAGCCCTTTTGCTTTAATCACGCTTCTAAATCGTCTTGGAATTCTTTCGACCATTTGACCACTTCAAAATATTTAACCACTCCGTTTGGACTCGGAACCAAATTTCATTTAAATTTGCTGGCACATTATCGTTTATTGTTTTTTCGATCTGCTACATGTTTTGGTTTTTTTAATAAAAGTAGCACTTCAGATAATAATACCTATTTAGCTATTTTTGTAACCGTGCTACATTCTTTAGGAAAGGGATATATGAGAGATAAGACATGTGGTAATTGAGAAAGATATAGCCATTTTATTAGTTATTTTACTTTGCAGGCGAATATGCTATAAAGAAGTACCGATAACGAATGTTGCATGTTGCAATATTTATTCTCAATATATATGTATTTAAAAGATTAATCAGAAAAAAAAAACACTTTCATTTTTTGATTGCCGCAGAGGTTGAACCCTGGCCAACCAGATATTTAGTCATGATTGCAGCAGCCTCTATGTTTTGGTGTTTTTGCTGTTTCGTAATCAATTGGTAAGCAACCTTCATTGCAATTATTTGCACTTTAATATTTTTTTCTTCTTCTGAAATGAATAAACGGTTGAGTTTGCAACATAGCAGATCTGCCAGATAAAAAACGGGAAAAAGTGGATACATTGACTTTTTTCACAAAAAACTTAGGACAAAACTTACATTTAAATTTTTTAAAAGGTAATAAATGAATTACATGTTGCCATAAGTGTTCGTCAGTGTATGCACATACTTATACATATCAATAGGAAGAGGAGCCTAGCAAGGCTATTACGAAAAATTGTTTGGAAAAACGAATTGAGTAAAGATTTTTAGTAAAAATTAGCAATGCTTTAAATAAATTTTCAAGCATTTAATAATAAATATTTTATTAGAATAACATGAAATATTTATATTTGAAATAATCAAGCACGATTAAAGTAAATTAACATAAGAAAGAATCCGAATAATTTTTTAAATTGATAGATGTGTATGTGCACATTGCTTATTTGTAAAAATTGTTTACGATTTTTTTTTTATTAAATCTTTCAAATACATATGAATGAATGGTTTCCAAAGGGCATTCTATGCTATGCGTACACGCTTTTTATACTTTTTACGCTTTCTACACTTCTTAAGCGTCAACTTATATGCAACGCTTTTTGTTTTGATCAGCTGAACGTCTTGCTTTCTACGCTTTCTGTTGTGTAACTTGTCACATATCTTTACATTGATTCTTCTTTCTTAACAGACGCGTATAAAAGTGAACGGAACGAATAAAAGTTGTCCAATGGCTAGAAAATTTTAATAAGTGTTTTTTTATAAAGTTTTTATGATGATAGTTAATACGACATAAGGGCAGAAGACGAAGTGGCCTAACCGACATGAAGAAATCTGCAAGCCGGCACTTAGCAATGTCCCGGCCTTTAAAACCATGGCCAACTGGGAACTTAATATATGTACATTCATATTAACATCTTCATGTTTATATGTATGTATGCATATATGTATGTACACATAGCTTTAATTCATTGTGTATTTTCGTACGGAAAAAAATCGGATGAAACTTGGCATTTGCAAGTTGCTTGTAATTAAATTTTTAATGGAAATATTACTTCAAACATGGTCACTGAAATTATATTTTATGTTAAAATTTGTTCAACAGCAAAAATCTAACTATTTAAATTAAAATGGCGACTTACGGCGATCCATGCTGGTAAAATCTACACTAAGTTTTTTATGTGATATTTAATAAATATCTTCCTTCTACTTTTGTTTGTAACTCAATGAATTAATCACTACTAAGTTTAAATTTATATAAACTATTACAAAAATTTTTTTCAAGATTACAAACTACGAGTGAAAAATTGATTTTTCCTTCTTGCTTTTTTACACAGAGTTGACGCGTACAGCACCTAAACCACAGTTGACAATTAAGGTAAGGGCAGACAAGCTGAAAAGTAAAACGACCGATAAGTATTCTGTTTTCAACAGGGCTCCCAAGCTTCTTTCGAGTGGTACCCCCACTTGGATAAATGTTGTACCCGCAATTGCCCAAAGACAGTTTCAACTTTCTATAAAACCCCCTACATATATTATTTATTTTTTAATTTTATTTAAGTATTAACATATCATGGCGTATCAATACCAGGTGGTCGCGATGGCGATTTCATTAATTTTCGCCGAAACCCTAAATGTCAAACGCCATATATAAAAATATGAATAATTTTTTATGTGGTGTTTGACATTAACCGGTTATAGCGAAAATTAATAAAAAAAAAGCTATTGCGACCACCTAGTGTTGACTCGCCTTGCAGCATTGCCACTTTCTGATCGGTCTGATCGGAACAAAACTAGTATATTTTATTTACGAACGATTTGGTAGTTTAGTTGGTTTGTTCTAATTTTTCTGGTTTTTGGTAGAAAAATTGTTTGTCCATTTTAAATGTTAAAATTATTTCCCAAATTTTTCCAATTTTTTCACTCGATTTTTTTTATCTCTTTCGCCCCACATTCTTATTTTTTTGATTTGAGTTACTTTATTGTTCCAAATGACATGAAAAATTAGAGGTAGGCGTAGTGTTTTACCTGCTGCCTCAAAGGACATGGACCTATCACGCTGATTTCCAATAGCACCTCTTTCAATACTATATCTGATCGATTTGTTGTTTTTATTTATTTTTTTTTTTTTTTGTAAAATCAACACTAACACGGTCGGACAGACGGAAATCACTCAATCGACTTCGGTATGCATAAGTCAGAATATATATACTTTACGAGTATAGGCTCGAAAATGGATATTGTAGAAATTACACACGGGATGACAAACTTAGATATACCCTTTTAGCACTTTTTGTGGTGAACGGTATAAAAATAAAAAATATAATTGATATTAATTCTTTATTGAATATAAAATATATAAGGTACATTACTTTAAGAATATATGCAACAATTACAAACTACTTAATTAAATATAAGAAACTTTTAAAAAGACAGTGTTAAGGAAAAGTTTATTTTAAAAACCTTATATAAACATAAAAGTTATAATTAAATTTGCTTAACGAATCACCAACTTAGATTCTTTTTTTTTCAAAAGAATTCTAATAATTGCTTAGTAAATTTCTATTAGTTTTAAAATAAGACGATCTACATTTTTCGTGAAATGGACTTATAATTTTATGTTCAAAGTTGGAATGTAGTGATTTGATGCGGAATTGTGTATTATTTTTAGGTTTTTATTCCGGATAATTTGGAGCCCAACATCATTGTAATCTCTATAAAAAATAATTTTTCGAATCTATTTTCTCTCTCATATTTGTATTAATTCATCGCTGTTTTCTATATTATTTAAAATATTAGGATTGAAAATTATTATTATTCGCCAGTCTAACATTTGCATAAATCGCAATAGCTAACGATCAAGGCGAATTCATAATTCGCCTAGGCTAACAACACTGCCTTGTACATGATTTCGCCATCTTGAACCAAGAAAATCGACCAGCTGTATGTCAATTCGCCTTTGATAAAACAGTTTATGGAAATGTAAACAAAATGAATTTGTTTAGCTGTGGTTTTTACAGAACAAAAAAAATATAAAGCATGGGTGGTAAAAGTTATTTTTGTGATTATTGTCGGTGTTATATGAAAAACGATAAAAATTTACGCAAAACTCACAATGAAGGTTTGCAGCACAAAATCATAAAAACATCAATTTTGAGAAAGTATGAAGGTAAGAGTAATATTACAAGTCCTTTCAAATTAGTCCTAGATACTATCTTTCGGATTTGGTATAGTTTTGTCGCAGTGCTATTCCTTTACATAATAACATTTAGTATTTAGCTATGTACATGCATATAGCATTAAAAAATAACATAATTCTTTTATGTATGCAAGGGCTCAATTACTAACCGTGGTGGCAAGGTAAGACCACTTTCAGAAATTTGGCAGAATTTATTCTGAAACGACTTCTTATTTATAAATGTTTGTATTGTGACAAACTTACAATACTTTAAATGCTTGGAAGTGTTTACTCCCAAAATTATCTTTATTACATGGCCTTAATAAAAACGTGTTATTTTGGATATGTTTTACATGCCGATTTTATTTTTATGCCTTTCACCACAGGTGCAAAAGGATATATCTAAATTTGTCATTCCGTTTGTAATTTATACAATATCCATTTTCGACCCCATAAATTATATATATTCTAAATTACTTCCTTGATGGAATGAATTTTGTCAAGGCACTAG
Source organism: Gymnosoma rotundatum (assembly GCA_916610165.2). NCBI lineage: Eukaryota > Metazoa > Arthropoda > Insecta > Diptera > Tachinidae > Gymnosoma > Gymnosoma rotundatum. The sequence goes on along the minus strand of OU744337.1, from coordinate 116,918,606 downwards.
ATGAGAAAATTTAAATATGCCAATCGATCAGATCAATTTTGCTATTGAAAATCAGCAATGTCGGTCCACGTACTTCGAGCGAGCGAAACTATACGCCTGCCTCTGATTTTTTAATATCTTTTTAAACTACAGATGGTTGTTTTTTTAATACTTATTCACTAGAATTATACTATCACCACAATTAGTTGGGACAAAAAACCCCAAGCAAAACTTACAATGTTCGTCGCTTGCTTTAAAACGAAAAACTTAATGGTAGGAAAGAACTTTTAATGTCGATTTATACGTACATGTGTAAATACAAGGAAGGATATATAAGATTTGGCATAACCTAATATAACACTTACTTAATTTTATTTTTCAGATCCACGAAAGCTTTATGAAGAAGAAACCCGCAAGCAACAATGTCTTCGATATTTTAAAGGCTACTGCAAATATGACTTATATTGTCAGTTTTCACATTTCAATGAGACGCAGTTAAAACAATTACGAGAAATTGCTGAAAATCTTAACACAAAACTCACACCAGTCAAAAGAAATTCCACAATAAAATCAAAAGAATTTTCCAAATTACCGTGGCAGAACACAATTACAAAACGAACCTTGAAATTGTTACCGTCACAATTGCCACCATCTTTAAGACCTTTAAACGTAAGAAAGTTGTCAATGTTAAATGTAGAAAAAGTAAATAAATGGGGTTCGTAAACAAATTATTTGTACGTTATTTGTAAGTTTATTCTCTTTATTTTTTACAAGCTCTTACACAATAGTATTTTCTAGGATAATAATTTTATTACCTTTCCCATAGTTCTGTCAATATTTAAGCTGAGATTTAAGGATTTTCCAAATTCAGAAAAATATGTTCTGCAATCTAGACCACTTAAATTTTCTGTACGCGGATCACTTAAATGTGCCAATAGAAAATAAATTAAATGTTCTAAAAACAGAAAAATATATATATAAAAAAAATAAACCCATTTATTAAAAAGTTGTACTTACCGAATCCATTATCTATTGCAAAATATAAAGCAATATTTCCGCTTTTACGATCTACAGATTGTAATAGCTTTTGCTTTAAATCATGATTTTCAACTGCACATGAATCTCCTCCTTCGTCATCAGCTAATTGCAGGCAAGCCTTTTCATAGTAATCCTTGAACTGCTTTTTTAAAACAGTTTCATCTGTTTCTAACTCATCAACGGGGCGTTTGTAAAACTTCTTTTTTACGAGACGTTCATCTAGGACATTTATTAAGCGTTCGACCAATAAGTAACGATCTTGTCTTATGGCTAGGTGTAAAGGCGTGTAACCATCGTCATTTAATGTCAGAAGTAATTTTAAATCTATGTGCTTCATTAAATGGTCAAGGGATGCTACAGTAATATCATTCAATATGGCTAAGTGTATAAGAGTATTTGAGTCAGCATCCAAACTATTTGGATTAAGACCTTTTTCCAATAACAGGCTTACAATTGAAGGATCGCATGTATTAAGAATCGCCAATTGTAATAAATCCTGCAATGTAAAATGATTATAGGTAATAAGTTTTGAGTTTTTTTTTTTCTTTTTAAATCTTGTTACAATAAATATTAACTAACAGATAGCCTTTTTGAGGCTATTATTTGCGCATCAAAAATAAAAAACCTTTTTACTTAGCCACCAGATTGTCATGGGGAGGGCAGAAGTATCATTTAAAATTCATTTCGCGATATCGCTTAGCGCGGCCATCAAGTGAATTCGTAATAGCGGGCATATTAAGTTCTTAAAAGATTGCAATGCTGTCTTATCTACCTAGATATGTAGGTACTGATGCATTAAGCTAATAGAATTCTTATGGTTTTACCGACCGGTTTCAAGCCAAGCTTTGCAAGTTCTTTAGCAACTTTATTGCCCTTAATATTGCAATGGCCCGAAATCGAACTTATACTGACCCTTTATAGTTACATCAGCACAAATGAGCGTACAATTTGAATTTGGAACTATGACGCTTTAAAGTTTTGAGCGCCACCTTGCCCTCGATGCTCTCCTCTTGGGTGAGTGTATGGGTGAGTTCCAAAACTTCATTTGCAATGCAACTTAACAAAGTCATGCATTGACATTGACAATGTTACGCATCCCTAAATGTATAATAAAAGCTATTGATACGCAAACAAAAGCAAACTGTGCATCACTAATTTTGTTACTGCTTTCTTGATATTTAGTGTAAAATAAATTACAAGCACATCAATCATGGCGGAAGAAAAGTAAGAAAATTTCTTTTAAATTTAATTATTATTTAAACTTAATTTATTTATATCTTCAGGGACAAAAAGTGGACTTTTCAGTGGAAGCAGCTTTTGTTAACAACACGTTTGCAAAATGAAAGCGATTTTGCCTCTAAGAAAAAGAAAATTGTTTAATGGGAAAAGGTGCTCCGGGAAATTAAAACCATTGACTCGTACTTTTTATATATTTTTGTACAATTTTATAATTGCTTTGAGGTGTTTTGTCCAATAATCCCATCAAGTTTTCAAAGATTATAATTTTTATTGTTGACATCGCCATCTTGAAAAAAACTGATTGCAAATAAGCTTTTCTAAATGTAAAAAAATTGCAAATTTATTTGTTACAAAGTAAACAACATAGTTGGTTACTTTGTATTAAGACAGTAACAAAACCCCAGCACTGCAATGTGTTTTGACGGTTTGGAACTCACCCTATTTATATAAAACATTCTTAAATATGCAAGTATTGAAAATAATTTTACCTCATCCTCTTCGGTCAATATATCATTAAGATCTAAACATTTATGTGATTGCCAAATCCATATATGCATATTTAATTTGTTCGTTTGATTTCTAACAACAGCATCTTGAATAGGCCTGAAAGTTAAAATTTATTTATTTTTAATTTTAAAATGTTTTTCATTTGGACATACAGTAGACCATTTTCTAGTGGATAACTGGACTGATCAATTTCCTTTGCATGATTCGTCTCTGTATCTTCATATATATTAACAACATCCGAACTGCATTCTGAAATACAAAATGAATCAACACGACGACGTTTTGGCGATCTCATTTTCTGGGATTCCACTACATTAATGGGAGTTGTCGTGTTGATCCCATAAGCGGTCTTTGGATTATTCAACTTCGCTAATTGCTTTGCCCGGGACTCTTTATTAGCTTGGGGTAAAGAGATTTTACGTTTCCTCTTTCTCTTTCTTAAAATTTCTTCAGAAATACAACTATTTTTGTTATTTATTAAAACATTTCTACTTAAATTGGCATGATTTAACGTAGTGCTGTTTGAAATATTCGTAAGCCTATGTTCTTCATCTCGTTTAATAATTGTAGAAAGTTTAAATACAATAGGATCTGTTTGTGTTCCAACCGTTTTATGTTCAATCGAATGATGGTTGTTTATGACGTCTAATAATTTTTGTTGTACTTTTTTGTCGGGAAGTTTCATTAAAGCTGCAAATAAATCTTTATACTCTAACAGCATTCGTTTGCGTTGTTCGTACATTTGTGGTTTTTCTGCAGTTGACGTTTGTAATTTTTTCTCCTTAATGACAACTTCATCACTCGGAACTATATTTCTTAAAACAGTCCATTTCCTAAGTGGTGCCATTGCTACAGTTTGTGTTGAGGACACAACGTGTATGATAGCTAACTTGTTTAGGTCAACTGAACTTCCTTCAACCATATTTTCCCTTTTTGTTCCCACAGGATCATTATTTTTCTCAAGTTCAGGAGCTGTAATATCAATATTTTAAAAACACAAATAATATATAAATAAATATTTTACTTTTTCGGTACATCCCACGATAAGAAATATAATCAAACATATGTTTTTTATGCTCACATTTATAAAATCTCGATGATATATTAAAATGCTGAGTGTTATAAATCACATAAGGCGGATAAATTATAAGGTGGTAGCGATGACGAATTCATTGATTTTCGCTGTTAACCCGAATGTCAAAACACATAAAAAATAGTATACAGATTTTTTATATATCGATTTTGACAGTTAGACTACCTGCAAAAATCATGAAATTCGCCATCGCTACCACTTTATAATATATTCGCCTTGAGTACTACCAGCCAAACCTAAATTAGCGGGTAAGACGGAAAGGAATCTAATGCATAGCTTTTGCGCTGGAATATCATCCCTAAACAAGAGCGTCAACTTTGTGTCTTTTACAGTAATGTTAACTCATTTTATGAAACCCGCTGTATAAGAATAAAGAAGAGATAACACCCCTAGATTGCCTTGAAAATAATTAAATTGTCATAACTTTTCAATCATAACCGAACCTCTATACCTGATAAAAGTTTATCTTTATACGTAAAAAAAACATCGGAAGGCAGCTGTCAAGTTTTTGTTCATATCACTGTGTAGGGGAAGACGTATTTAATTAATATCATGGCAAATCATAATTTGTTTTTGTCGTTAAGGAAGGTTATTATGTAGTGCCGAACTTCTGCGTAAGATTTTGTCATTTATAATATATTTTATAATATCATTCATTGCCATCGTTGCAGCAAATGTCAAACTCCATACATAAAAACATTTTCTGCAGCGGCGAAAAATAATGAATTTGCCACTGCCACCATCTGGTACATGATTTCGCCATGGCTGGCGTGTATCAAGGCGAATCCATAATGTATTTACTTGATTAGCCGTTGCCCACCGTTGCCGGTCGTTAATTACTATCGGCCTAGGTCTTTGCGTGTGTGGTAAACAAGTTGTTTACATATTTTTAAAAGATTTTAAAGCCTTTTGTATGACATATACATATAAGGAAAACTAAGAAAAAAAAGAATGTCAAATTTACAATGTTCCTACTGCTCTTTGGACATTACGGATGAACGATTTTTGCATTGCGGAGATTGTGGAGGTGATGTGCACATCACGTGCCTAAGACTAGCCAGCACACCCGGTGACTTGTTAGGTGATGTTTTCTTCGATTTTACATGTAAGAAATGTGTTCAATTTAGCTGTGATACTCCATCAACTTCCAAAGGCAACAATGATGTAGATTATATCCGTGAAAAATTTGTACGTCAACGAATGCCATGGCTACTCGTAATTACAATGGCTTTATATAACCTCTCGATAAAATCTAAAGGTCTTAGCCGTCATGGGTATTTTCATTGGAGAACACATATTGTCAATTTTATTGATAAGAATTGGGATTACCTATTTGATCCCTCAACGTGAGTTGATTTTTTTTAATTCTATATTGTTGACTAATTTCAAATTTCGGAAGTAAACGACGTAAAAAATGGACAGGATCAATTTCGGGTGCATTATCACATAATAGTCCAAAATATTTCACATCTGGTCAAGAATTGTTTGAAGAAACGGGTTGGTGGAAGTTGACACATGCCAATAAGACACCAAAATATATATTTAATTTATGTAAGTTGCTTTATTTACCATTACCGCCCTTTATGTTGCATACTAGTTAGACATATTTTTTTTTCAGACGAACAAGAGTGTTTAAAACGTCAGCAACTTCGCCAAGAGAAACGACAGCACGATGATAATTATGCAAGTGACACGTCTGCAAATGATATCGAGGTTAAACGTCAAAAACGTCAAGATTCTGACGAAGAATTAATTCCTACTGATTCTTGTAGTCGTACGATGTAAGTTAAAATTGACATCAAAATAGTTATAGTTTGATTTGTTTATTAATTATGTTTTAGTCCTTATATGGGACGCAAACCCAAAATTGCTAAACCTCTGAATGTACTAGATGATGATTTATTAAATAAAGGCAATACCACGGCAATGTCTCCACTTAATGATCCTGTTATGCCTCTTAACACAGTTCAATCGAGTTTGATGGATTTTCTCGCTGAAAGTTTAACAAATGATGATTTAAATATATTTAATTCTTTGCCGAATATAGCACAAGAACCCTTGGTAAATAGCGCTGGTAAAAATGATATTTTACCCTTACTTGATGCTCATAATGACAATGCGAACTTTTTTAATAACTCATCGTTAATTAAATCTGAACCAATGGACTTGAATGGTCATTTGTATAGCGACTTTAATGCACAAGTATCGTTAAATGAAAAACTTAAAAGCTTTTATACAAATTCGTCACTTTCCTTAGATCAGCAACAGCATTTTAATAATATGCCAAGTTACCAGGAAGCTGACTTAGGAAAAAATATACATAACAATATGGAGCAGATGTAAGTATTTTAAATAATTATTGTCTCTCTAAAATAATGTTGAAATGATATTCGGAGAACAAAACAGCTATCGGTTAATTTTTGAACCAACGAAATTTTTCCATTAATGATGGTCATTCTTAAAAAACGACGATTGACTGTTTTTTTTTCATATTTTTGTTCCGGCAGAATATATAAAAGCTATAATTTACAAGATGACAAGTTAAATTACTTTTACATAATTTGTAAGGTTAAATATTCTGATGCTCTTCCGCGTTTTATCTTTTATGAAGTTTATACTGTTTATTTTGAGCTTTTGTTCTATATTGAGCCATTTTAGGAATTCTAGTCTGTTGTCTGTTCAATATAGTTCTCATTGCTCAATTTTGTAATGTTAAATTTAGAAAGCAATAAACATAAAAAATAATGAAATTTATAACAGTCAATTGCGTAGATAAGCCTGTCTGTGGAAGGTGAAGCCTCCTCTTCCAGAAAAAATTATTACTGCCTGTTCCACGTTGTCACAAGAATTCGTTTCGAAAATTATATTTAAAACAAAAATAATTTTTTGTTTCTATTTATGAAATGAATATACATATGTATATATATATATATATTTTTTTTTTTTTTTTTTTTTTTTTTTTTACAAAGTTCTGTTTTTTATTTTTTAATTATAAATTTTATTTTAATCATTTAGCCAAAATGAGAATTGTTTACATATGAATTCGGAATTTTCAAATGATTTTGACGATGAAAATACTGCAACATCTACATTATCCAAATCTATAATTTGTAAAGAAGAGCAAGAATTTAAAGAAACAGAAGATGAAGAAGATTCTGACGAAGAAGAATTTCAACCACGCATTGTTCAAGTAACAAACTTTTTACAAGCAGAGGAACAAACCTGTTCATCTGAGAGAGCCAATAGTCCAATCAAAAAAGAATTCCTTTCCGATACAGACTTAGATAAAAATGTTAATACTCAAAAAAATACAACGGAAGATGACGAAAGTTTGTCTGATGATGATAATTTAAGTACAACATTGAGCGTTTGTAAATCAAGCTTATTCACAAAGCAACCAAAGCGCCAATGGCCTTGGTTAGTAGATATAGAAGATGTAGAAGATGATATGGAAAATAAAACGGAATGTTCAAATAATACAGAGTAAGTTTTTTTTAAACTTACTGCTTCTTTCTTACTAAAATTACAGTCCTTTTAGACTAGCGCTTATCAGTGAATATGAAGAAAAAAAATTGCTGCAAAAATTACGTAAAATTTTTCATTTAGAAGAAAAATGCAAAATAAACATTCCTCCGTACATTCGAAGATTCTATCGAAAACTGTGTATACGCGAATGGAAGCGTGAACATTGTAAACCAGTTTTTAACCTAGATGATTATATTGATGATAAAAAGCGCCGGCTAGGAAATCAATCGAATGGAAAAACTAAAATTATAGAACGTTACCAAGTAAGTTTTATTATATCAATTTAACAAATACTTTATGTACTCAATTAATTTAATATTTATAAGCTCATCGCCTTGTCTTCTACTGATGTTAAAAAATCATTTTATGCTCGCATTGCTGGCTCATCAGACTATGAACTGTTTGAATCTCCATACACAAAACGAATTTTACATCCATTTATTTATCGTAACAGGGAATGCTTTCCACCTTTTCTGAAGGTAATCTTAAACTCATCTATAGGTATACATAAATTACAATAAATTATTTTTTTAATTTAAGCTGATGTGCGAATTGCAACATAAAGTCAATGGCTACCCACCTTGTCGATCCACAATAGACTTTTGTTACGTCAGGCCCAATCATATAGCTGCGGTTAATGCTCTTTTACAAACTGAATTTTGGGCTGGCATTGATAGTAAGTTAAATAGAAACAAGTTAGAATGCTATATTCGGCTATGCCGAATCTTAATACCCTTCACCATCTATGTAAATCTAGTATAGTGAAGTAACTCAGAGAATTAAAAAATAAAAACAAATTTGGTACTACATATATATAATTTTACATAAAACTGACATCGGCTCTTAAAGGGTTAAGCATTTAAATAAAATTACTATTTACTTAAAGATCTCCTCAAGAGTTTTAAAAAGATACCCATATTGATATTTTTAAAAATTGAAAAATATCAGAACCCCGTTGCTCGGAAAATATGGGCGAGCGCCATTTTTTTCATTTGATGTTTTTATGTATTTTTTAATTCTCTATCGCCCCATACATTTATTTATTTGATTGGAGTTACTTTATTGTTCTAAATGACATGAAAAATTTAGAGGTAGGCGTCGTGTTTTGCCTGCTGACTCAAAGGACATGGACCGATCATGCTGATTTCCAATATCACCTCTTTCGGCACTATATCTAATCGATTGACGTATTTATTTTTATAATTTTTTTGTGAAATCAAGTGTGCCTGAACAAGCTTGACATCCCCCAATCGACTTCGCTATGCATAAGAATTTGCGCGGAACTTTATTTATTAAGAAATATTAATTACGATTTAATTATGTATTAACTTTACATTTATAGTGTCCGAGTGCTTGAGTTATCCAGATTTTAGTGTAGTAGCTTTGTATAAGAAATTAGTTATCGGATGCGGTTTTCTAGTTCCTGATGTCGGTTTTAATGAAGCCTATATATCATTTATGGCTGTACGGCCTGGATGGCAAAGAAGTGGAATAGCGACTTTTATGCTGTACCATTTAATACAGGTTTGTTGATATCTTAACATTTCTTAACTTTGTTTGCTATTTTAGTCCAATTTCAGACCTGCATGACCAAAGATATTACTTTACATGTATCGGCCACAAATCCTGCTGTTGTTTTATATCAAAAATTCGGTTTTAAAATCGAGGAAATTATTTTAGATTTTTATGATAAATATTTACCATTCGATTCAAAGCATAGTAGAAATGCTTTCTTTTTAAGATTAATGAGATGAAAATAAAGTTTGTAATATAGATTTTATTATTTTATTTGTATGATTTTATTACCAGTTGGGGTTTTACAAACAATATAATTTAATTATAAGTCTTAGGCAAAAATTTTTTCTTCCCGACGTTTTTTCGTAACAACTGTTCCAGGTTTATGTTGGGCGTCAGGATGATTCATAAGTTCAGGCGGACAAACCGATACAGGGCTAGCTGTAACGCACTGCTTAAGGTCGTAAAACAGTTGACTATCATCTTTGGTAACAAATGATATAGCACAACCTGTTTTTCCAGCTCGTCCAGTACGACCGATACGATGTGTATAGTCCTCAATAGTTTTAGCCATGTCATAGTTAATAACCAAAGATACATCTTTAATGTCAATACCTCTACCGGCAACATCTGTAGCCACCAACATATCCTTAGCTCCAGATTTCAAAGCAGCTAAAGCATATTCACGCTGTTCTTGACCCTTACCACCGTGAAGCGTACAAGCATTATAGCCAAGTTTCTCTAGACCCTTAGCCAAAACATCGGCGCCTTTCTTTTGGTTGACGAATATAATTACAGGAGGGTCAATGCCTCGAGAAAGAATTTCCATAAGTTTCTTGCGTTTATCATTTTCGCCCATCATATATACAATTTGTTCAGTACGTTCTGTAGGTTTACCAACTGAGCCAATATATACGGTAGCAGGTCTACGTAAATAGGACCGTGCCAGACGTTCAACGGCGGGAGGCATAGTAGCTGTAAACATGACGGTTTGTCTAATTTTTTTTTATAAATTGAGTTTTTATTCCAAATAAGAAAAATTATAGATAATAGTCTCACCTGTATTTCTTTTTCGAATAAAAATTTTCCATTAGTTTACTGGCATCTTCAGCTTCTTCAGTGTCTGGTTTTAAATTTGTAACAGGCATGTATTCCAAAATTTTTTGAACATCTGGTTCGAATCCCATGTCAATCATACGATCAGCTTCGTCCAACACTATATATGTACACTGATTTAAAACCAAATAACGATTTTCTAAAACATCTATAAGACGACCTGGAGTAGCAATGACAATTTCGCAACCCATTCGTAAGCGAAATCCTTGTTCTTCACGCGATAGACCACCCACAACTACAACTGTTCGAATGCCTAATGGTTGGCCAAATTTAATAGTTTCTTCTTCAATTTGTTGAGCCAGCTCACGGGTCGGCGCCATAATTATGGCATACGGGCCTTGATCAACATCTTCTAGACGTTCAATTTTCGGCAGAGACTGAATCCATGAAAGTAGTGGTATAAGGAAAGCTAACGTTTTACCCGAACCTGTCTCAGCTACGCCGATTATATCTCGATTTTGTAAACCAATTGGTATAGCTTGCCTTTGAATGGGCGTGGGTTCTTTATATCCAACGCGATCGATGATTTCGAGAATTTCTTTTGGAAATCCAGATTCTTTCCAACTTCGTATGGGATTCGGTATTTTACCACCCTTAATAGTAATATTGTAATCTTCTCGAAATATACGCCAATCCCTCTCTGTCATTTCGTCTACATCTTTTTCTGACCAATGGCGATCATCCCATTTTTGCTTGTCTTCTTTACGTTTGACTTTCTTTAGGCGAACCTTCTCCTGTTCTTTCTCAGCTTCAGTGCGTCGTTTTTCTAGAAGGTCGCCATAAAATTTACTTTGTGTTCGCTTTTGTTCCTTAATGTCGATGCCAGCTACATTACCGCGACCAAAGAATTGAACATGGTGACGCTCTTTGTAGAGATTATTATAATCAACAGAGGTGTCTTCTGCAGCATCCCAATCAAACACGAATTTGCGGTCATTTAAACGACGTACTCTACGTTTTTTCTTAACTATTCCTAAATAGCGTTCTCTTATTGCTTCCAACTCTTTTTCCTTATCTTTGCTCGTCAGATCTTCTACTCTTTTAATTTCTCTTTCCCTATCTCCAGCTATAGCACGGTCTTTATCTAGTCCAGCACGATTTCTATCATCACCACTCCGCTCTTTACGATCAAAATCACGTTCTCTGTCCCTGCCGTCTCTTTCACGGCCCTCGGCCCTACGTTCAACCTTTTGTTCTTGTCTTTTTGCAGTAACACTGAAACTGTTATCAACACCACTGCTAGAGGCAGTTGCTATGCCTGAAAGTGATGGAGGAATACCTAGGCGTATACCACTCTGAGCCGCTCTCATTGCGGCCACTTCTTCCTGACGTCTCTTTAAAGCTTCGGCAGCTCTTTGTTCTTTAGTCAAAAACACGGGTTTCGCTCGAACTTCCTCTTCCTTTTTCTTCTTTTCTAAGAGCTCTTCTAATGACAATGGTTCTGACTTCTTATCCTTTCGTTTCTCTTCCAGCATCTCTTCATCTTCAATTTTTAATTCTTTTTCCGTCTTTAAGAGCTTTTGTTCGACCTTGGATAACTGATTTTCATCTTTTAACTTATCTTTGGCTTCGTGCCTTTTTTCCTTGTTTTTGTAAGATTCAGAATCACGAAGACGTTCCTTAGAACGGGATCTTTCTCTGCTGCGTTCACGGTGGCGATTTTGCGAGCGATCTAGAGACCGGTCACGACCGACACGTTCCCTAGAACGCGAACGGCTGCGTCTTACAGTGCGACGATCATATTCACCTCCTCCACGGGAATCTCTTAAACGTTCTCTATCGCGTTCTTTTTCATTATGGCGTTCGCGAGATCGAGAACGGCGCTTTCTATCGTTAACCATTTATTGTTCTATTTTTATTTGTTTTTAAAAGTTAGAATGCACAAAGTTAAAATATTCTAGTTTTAATACAATCTAAAATTAAAGAAAATAACACAGTTATTAAAGCATTGCCATATGAAATATAATAATGCAAGCAATGATACCAATTCTGCGGTTTATTAAACCTCAATTTAAGCGGTCTATCGAAAATCAAAATACTGGCTGTCAAAGTCGTGTAGGTGTGCTGCGCGTCTTTGATGTACACATGTTGAATGACCAGTAAAGAATTTATTTTTAGTTTTATTTTGTGCTTCAAGATTGTGCTTTCAGTATGGGGAAAATGGCACTAGCAAAACAGTATACGTACATATTAAAAATACAGCTACTATTTAAAAACAAAGACAAATAAGAAAAGAATTGTGAAAGAAAGAGTGATAAATAATTGTTTTTCCTTTTAAAATTGAAATCTCTTTTAGAATGAAAAATTTGAACCTTGTAGATATTGCTTTGTCCATTGGAAGTGTCTTGGTACATTTCTTTTAATAGGTAGTTGTGGCTCTACAACAATTGCATCATTGCAAAAACAACATAGCTTTTTATTGTTGCTTTGTCCATTGAAAATATTAAAAAACAAATGCTTTTTATTGTTATATTTTAAATTCGTAAACGTAGAAGAATACAAACAACTTTTGATACGCCACAAACCAGCTGGAAGGACGTCATTACATGGTGAAATAAATGTACCCTGTATGGCACAAAAATTGTACAGGTAGGTGCGGAATGTTTTTGACTTTTAAAGGCCAGGATTCACTATTATACATAGTCGTACGATATCATCACACGAAAATCTGACAGAAACTGGCCTACTTTAAAAATCGTTTCAAAATGGCGATTCAGGTGCCACACTATTATACAAAAAAAGATCAAAAACATATGATTTTACTATTTTGTTGTTTTTTCTCCTCATCACCTTAAAAAGAAATCAACTCTGATCGCATGAAGAAAAATATTTTAAGAATTATTTCAAAAGATTATAAAATCGTACAGATCTGTCAAAAAGTATGTCACACACATTTACAGTTTTAATCCACACTATCACACTTTTTGAGCGCACATGAAATTTTTGACATATCGTACGACTGAGTATGATAGTGGATCCTGGCCTTAAATACGTATTTTGTAAGTGTTTTGACATTTAAATTCAAAAAGTTCTTACGTTATATAATCAGCAGATCGGCACACACCTCATGACACATTGTGTTATAACTCAGCCAAAGTATATTTATATTAAGCACATGCAAGTCCACAACAAATACAACATTTGTGTAAAATCATGCATTATGCCAAAAAACAGTTCAGAAACGGCAAAGTGGGTAACATTTTATAGTTTTTCTAACAAAAAAATTAATATTAATTTTACTTAATTATTATAAAAAAATTAATAGAATGACGTTTTAACGACTATATCAATGTAAATTTAAACAAGAATGCAATAAAAGGATATTCAATGCAACTTGAGTTGTGTAATTTGAATATTTCGTTTACCATCTCTGATAGAACATAATACAAATGAAAAGATACAGGTAAAAAAAGAGAAATGTATTGCAAAATAAAAATTAAAATAAATGTAAACAAATTTTGACACAAAACATGATAAACACGCACACCAATAAAACTGAACTCCTCCATGTATTTGTTATAGATGTACTTTGGGTCTTGCCTTAGATAATCAGCTGTCGAACGGCACACACCTCATGACACATTGTGTTTTATTTCCAAACAGTTTTCTTTTTCTTCAGTTTTTTATAAGCGCCACAAATTTAAGGTTTATGCTCCAGTTGAGCATATTATTGTGTTTACGTGCAATTATTTTTGTGCAGTGCATATGGACTCCCATCGCAGCGGATGACGCATTTGTGAAAAAAGTATAAATTGAAGAAGATAATACAACTTAATTATTATGGGAAAATAAAATCCTAGTGAAAAATCTAGATTAAAAAGCAATGTGTTTCAGAGTATAATTATTTAAACTTTCTCTTTTTTAATTCAAATTGGGTTCATGCTAAATTATTTCTTTCTTTTATTGTACTTCGTATATGTTTGTTTGTAATACCTACATCTCCAAAAACACGATATTTTCAGTTCATTTGTTGTTTAAAATTTAACATTAATCTATAATTAATGTTTGATAATATTCCTGATTTATAAAATTAACATCTTTATTCTTATTTGTGGGCGTCTTTGTCTTTTTAGCAATAAAAAATATAAGTGAACATAAAGTTTGTAAAAGTACAAATAAAAAACAAAAATAAACAGCTGTTAGGGGATTTCAGGCTATCTGGCATTTAAAACACCAGAATGAATACTCAAACCAGTATTAACGGTGATGCCGAAACTGCTCCTATAGCTGCACAACGTCTAGGTAGACCATCTTCTATGATGCGTTCCTTTGGTTCACTTTTTGGCTCGAATAACAGTGCTCCTAGACGTTCCAGCTCACAAAGTGGAGTTGACGGCTATGTTGAATTTGGAATGCAGGATCCAGACAGAAGTGGTCGGACGTTGGGAACTTTTGCTGGAGTCTTTAGTCCTGTTGCTTTGTCTATGTTCAGTGCCTTGGTTTTTATTCGTGTCGGTGAGTAATTTTTTTTAAGATTTTTTTTAAATTTTTTTACTTGTAACGATTGTAATCGCGTAAGCTAGTTTACTTATGTATGCCCAATGATTGATGGTGGTATTATACTGCTATTGTATTTTCTGGAATTTAACGTTGATTTGTTCACTATATAGATAATGACTAATGTCGCCTTATTTTATTGATTAAATACATTAATATTGAAGTTTTATTTAAAAAACAAGACAAAAAATATATTTCGTTTTTAATTAAGTTTCATAGGACAATAATTTTTTAATTATAGCACTATTTTTTTATGCCACAATTTTTATTATTATAAGCGCAATTATTACAATTTGGTGCATAAAGGTAGTATTTTGTTTGCCTGGCAAATAGCTTTACATTATTAAGACTCCTAATTTTTTATTGTTATTATTAATAATAATATTTAATGAATAAAAAGTGAATGAAAGTTTTATTATGCAAAGCCATTTAACGTTCTGTAAAAAAAACCTGTCTAACTAACGACAAGTTTTAATAGAAGCAATCATTTATTTTTATTATTCTTTTAATAAAAAGAGAACAACGTGGGTAATTCATAATTGGGCTTTAAAAGTAAAGGTTGTTTTTTATAGACGTATAGAACTTTAAGTTGGCATCACTTTTTTAACTGGCGGCCATTTTGTCAGCTGTCAAGTGATTAATATTTAGTTTGGTTTGCCATTTCATCATGAATAGGTTGACAAAAGAACAACGCTTGCAAATCGTGCAAATTTATTTCGAAAATAATGGTTCAGTTCGCGAAGTTTACCGCAAGCTCCGTCCATTTTATGGTCGACATAATCGGCCATCAGAGCAATTAATTCGGTTAACCATGGATCGTTTTCGCACTACGTTTACTCTATGTGATAATACGCATCCGCAGAGACGTCGAACAGTGCGCACCGAAGAAACAATTGCCGCTGTAGAGCAAAGTGTTGAAGAGGACCCGAATGAATCGATTCGCCACCGTGCACAGCAATTAGAGCTTTGTCCATCAACTTTATGGAAGATTTTGCGCAAAGATCTTGGCTTGCGACCTTACAAGATCCAGCTTGTGCAAGAATTAAAGCCGCGAGACCATGCAATGCGTCGTGATTTTGGTGTATGGGCCGAAAATGAGATTGATCTCGATGCTGATTTTCATAGCAAAATTTTGTTCAGTGATGAGGCTCATTTTTGGTTGAATGGCTACGTCAACAAGCAAAATTGCCGCATTTGGAGTGAAGGGAATCCACATGAGACCCTTGAAACGCCATTACATGCACAAAAACTGACTGTTTGGTGTGCTCTATGGGCTGGTGGAGTCATTGGGCCATACTTCTTCCGAAATAATGCTGGAGAGTCAGTTACCGTTAATGGAGACCGGTATAGAGCTATGATAACCGACTATTTTGTTCCCCAATTGGATGGCATGAATGTGCATGAGTTGTGGTTCCAACAAGACGACGCTACATGCCACACAGCGCACGTTACAATCGATTTATTGAAGGAAACATTCGATGAGCGCATAATTTCGCGGAATGGACCTGTCAATTGGCCACCAAGATCGTGCGATTTGACACCATTGGATTATTTTCTTTGGGGATATGTGAAGTCGCTCGTCTACGCCAACAAACCAGAAACGTTAGGGGACTTGGAAGCCAACATTCGTGGCGTTATTGCCAACATACGGCCCCACATGCTCAAAAAAGTGGTTGAAAATTGGACCTGTAGAATTGACTTTATTCGAGCCAGCCGCGGCGGCCACATGCCCGAAATCATATTTAAACATTAATGGCATAAAATTATCCTTCCAATAAAGCCAAATTGATGGACATTAAAACGATTTTCTTGTGTTTTATTTCAATTCGAAGTTCTATACGTCTATAAAAAACACCCTGTACTTTATATTAATTTAAAATTTGTACCTACCATGGTGTATCATACATTATATGTTTATGTGACAAATGTTTGTTGCTAATATAATTCGGTAATTTTATTGTAGACGGAATTATATAGCTCTGAAGATTGGGTATTACATATGCAAATAATGTGTTGACATCAACAAAAACCTGTAATACATTAATTTACCAAACAAGCAATAGATATGTAAACTGGCAACGTATAGATGCAGCTATTCTTTTACTATGACTTTAACTGCTTAATAGCAGTAGCTAAGGTCCTTTAAATAACTGTTTTAATTCTTAGAAAGTACGAAAAATTGTTCCTTCTCTAAAAGCAACGTGTGTATAAAGATGATGTGTAAGAACAACTCTTTATTCAGTACTTACCATTCCTGCTTAATTTTTTAGCGTATTGAAAACTACTTAGAGTAAATCATCACTTAAAAGCATTATTAACCGATTTAGTTTTTCTCACGAATGGAATTCTGATAGATCCTAAAGTCTTAATATAAGGCAAGAGAGAAAAATTGTGAAAGAAAAATTAGCAAAATTTCAAAACTGCTTTTATTCAGGTGGCACTAGAATTGCTTAAAGAAAATGATAAAACTCTGCTAGATGCTAACTTATTCACTTTAAATTTAATACCTATTGATAATAGTAATTTATTTGTATTAAAATTAAAATAGCTTCGAAGCCAAGTTTGGTGATGTTTTAAAAAATCGTTAGAGCCAACGCTCAGTTTGTAAAAAAAAGAATTATTTTCCTTGGCTATGTACTTCGAATGATTACGTTAAAACTTCGTATTAAAAAAAATATACTAGTACAAATTAGATTTCAATGTCTACTTTAACTACTTACTGCATACGATTTTTATATAACTCGTGATATAATTTTTTTAGTATTTTTTGATAAGTAACGTTTTGTTTTTAAAGCTTTCCGATAGTTTATTTTGTTTTTGTTTTCAATACAAGTATAAAAAATCAGAAAATATATGGGGCAATAGAGAATAAATATGAAAAAATAAAAAAAAAAAATTTGGCGCTCGCCCATATTTTCCTAGTTACCTGCCTCTGAACTTTTCAAGTTTTTTTAAATATCAAGGTTTTGAAGAGAATTTTAAGGAAATACTAAAATTATTTAAAAATACTTAACCCATGAAGAACCGATAGCATTTTTATATAAAATATTATATGTATATTGCTCATTAACTTCAAAAACGTCATAACTCAAAAAATTCATTTCGAGATAATCGCAGTTTAACTTTTTGACTCGTTCTCACCATCGATAAAAATATCAGACTGCTTAAGTTCCCACTACAATTAGTAAAATTAATCATTAAGGAAAAAATTCATCAACTATGTAATAAAGGGGAGGTCTTGGACAAACTATGTGGGATGTTTGAATTATTACATTATTGCTGTAAAAATGTATCCGATACTGTGTCGTATACTAAAATAAGTCGCTATTTGTGAAAAGAAAAACGGCTTTTCACTTAATATTTTTCATCATGCGAAAAGTTGATACATTTTAAAAATATCGTTTTTACATATATACAGTCATAAAACGAAATGTGACAATGTTTTAGAAAGCTATATGCTTTTTACGTTATGAAGTTTACTGCACAACTCTATATATGTCGTTCTTATTGACAAACAAAGTTTCCAAACATGAAATGTAATAACGACTTATTCTCTTAAAACGTTGAAAGTACAAAGGACATAAAGATGAAACTTATACACAGTATAAAGCATGAAATGGCGAACAATTCTGTATGATTAACACCAAAATTTGAATTTTTGTTTAATGACGTTCTAGAAGTAAATGAGCGATATGTAGTTTTAAATTTTTATATCCTTTACCACAAAAAGTGGAAATAGGGTATATCTAAGTTTGTCATTCCGTTTGTAATTTCTACAATATACATTTCCAATACCATAAAGTATATGTATTCTGAGTTCTTATGCATAACGACGTTACTGAGCGAAGTCCCTTCGTTCTGTCCGCAGTGTTAGTGTTGAAATCAAGTTTGCCAAGGTACTACATCAGCTAGAGAACATTTAAAGATGCCAATCGAAGCCGATGAAATTTGTCTATAAAAGTAAATAGTTAAAATAGATAAACGTTACTGAAAAATTTAAATTACAAAATAAAAAACCCTCAGGTCTCATAAAGACCCCAATATAAAAAAATCTGTCGATAAATTAAAATTGAAATTTTGTTATTTCCTACAATTAAATATTAAAGCTATACAACTACAAATTTATGTATGTATTTGCTTTTGTTGTAATTTTTAGGCTTTATTGTTGGCAATGCTGGTTTATATGTCACCCTATTACAATTTGTTATTGCCTATGTAATATTATTATTTACTGTCGCATCGGTATGTGCAATTTCTACAAACGGTGCTATTGAAGGAGGAGGCGTATATTGTAAGTTTGGCTAAATCGATTTGCAAAACATATTCTTGATTTCAATGTATTTGTAGTTATGATAAGTCGTACACTTGGTCTTGAATTTGGAGGTTCTATTGGAACACTGTTCTTTTTGGCAAATGTTGTGGGCTGTGCCATGGCTATATCCGGTTGCGTTGAAGGTATTATGAATAATTTTGGACCTGGAGGCTATTTCGTAAGTCATGAGGGTTTTTTGCCCGACGGTACTTGGTGGCGTTTTCTGTTTTGTACACTTATAAATATCTTAATGCTGTTGGTGTGTCTAATTGGAGCTTCATTATTTGCTAAAACATCTGTACTTATATTGGGCATAGTAACGGTGTGCTTATTGGCCACATACATTAGTTTCTTGGCTGAGGGTCCTGTGACGGTAAGTTCTATTTATCTTTATCTATATAATATTTTTTTGTTAGATAAAAACTAAAGTAACACATTCATAAAGCATGAATATAAAATGATTTTATTGAACTTGTTTGTTATCAAATTTTTTTATGAATAACAAGTGCCCAGTAGTAGTAAGCTTATCAAACAATTATAACTAAATATATATAAAATATTTCTGTTTGTAATTTTCATACTGTTGTTCGTAGTAATGTTGTAAAACTATATTTTTAAAGGCAATTTCCTTATATGTTTATATTTAATAAAACATCTTTTAAATTTTACAATAAAGTATCATAAGGTTATGTTAGATGGGGTGTCACAGGCTGCCAGTGTAATTGAGTAAATAAAACCGGTTTACTTTGGTCCTTCAGTTCGACATTTTATCCAGTGCTATACCAACCAGATGTTCGGATAAATTAGTTTATCCTTTTAAAGACTTTTTGAAGATTTTAAAAATAATTTTTTAAGAATATTTGAATTATCAGACTGTGGAATACATTTTTTGGGTATGAAATTTCTAAAAGATGATGTTAATATATTTATATCGCAAGAAGCAAGTATCACAAAAGTTTTGGAGAAAATTATAATGAGCGATTGTAATCCAGTGAAAACTTAAAAGGGCTTAAAATATCTTTAAAAAAAAAGTAAATAACAGAGAAACCTTACAAGGAATTGCTTGAGTGTTTGATGTATATAATGCTGTCTGTAAGACCTGATGTCTGTTTTCCAATAGGTTACCTTGGTCGATTTCAACAAAATCGTTCAGATGAACACTGGCAAGCACGGAAACGAATATTAAGATATTTGAAAGGTTCTTTAAAAAAGATGTTAACGTATAATCCTGACAAAACAGTTTTGGTTGGTTATGTTGATGCGGACTGGGCTAGTGTTGAAATCGATAGAAAATCAGTTAGCGGTTACGTTTTTAAAGTATACGGTTGTACGGTTTCCTGGGCTAGTATAAACAAACAGTTTCAACCTCTTCAAGGGAAGCAGAAAATGTTTGCTGCTGTATCAGAAGCAATTTAGTTACGTGGGTTACTTTTTGATTTGAAATAAATTGAAAACGAAGCTATCACTATTTGGCGTCCAATGTAGAATACAAGAAATCAAAACACCTTAATATCAAAAATCACTTTATAAGGGATTACATTAAGAAAGGGGTTGTCACAGTTAAGCCCATAGGAACTGGTTATCAATTAGCTGATATATTAAATAAGTTTTTAGATAAAAATATATTTATCAAACTTTGTAATTGTTTGGGATTGCATGATTGAGAAGGGGTATTATAGAAAAGCTATCATTGAATAATGTTTTGTATTTTGAGTCATTAAAAAAAATAGTTTTCGGCTTATCGACGTACACATTTTTTTTTTCAAATAAGCTCAAAGAAAGAAGTCCAAATAACAAAATTTCAAGGAAATTAAATTCCACTTTGATAGTCAAAAGTGGTTTCATTCTAAAGAAATTTTTCGTCTTTCGTTTTCTGAAGAACCAATTTTCGGGATTGAAACCACTTTCGATCGGAATTTTATTATTATACAGGCATGTCACAGAACTCAATTCCGATCGAAAATTGGTTCTTCAGAAAACGAAAAACGAAAAATTTCTTCTCAATGAAACCACTTTTAAATTTCAAAGTGGAATTAAGTTTTGTGGATATTTTGTTATTTGTGGTTATCAAATTTAATTTTATTACGTATCCTTATTTAAATTAGCTTTGTGGATATTAATTATTTTTTAGAAATAAGAAAAATCGATCGGAATTACCTTCTGAAGAAGGTAAAACAAAATCTATCAGAATTGTTAATGTGGAATGAAAACCATTCTGATCGAAATTTGTGACATGCCTGATAATTTAAATCATTTAGATTTTATTTTGTCTAAATTGTAGTTATTTTTTTTGTGTGCACATGTTCTAGCTACCCGGCGCCTCTACAGTATACATTGTAATTGAGCTTGTAGAGTATATATAAAATATATAAATAAATAAATAAAAAAAACTACAAAACTGTTTTGAAATTAACACTTACAAACAGAAAGTGTAAAATTTCAAAAAAAAAACAAAATGGATTTTTATTTTGATCACTTATGTTGCTATTAGATGTGTTATTTACTAAATTGTATGTAAAAATATCACGTTAAATTATATATGTATGTTCATACATTGTTTAGTCGAGTTAATTGGTTAATATGTAAAATATATTCTCTTTTCTAGGTACCTATACCAGATGAAAACGATTCGATAGATAAAAATGTCACTCACTTGGTGTATACGGGTTTAAATTCAATAACCTTAAAAAACAATTTGTATGAAAGTTATGGCCCTGATTATACATCAAAAGGCAAAATGGTTGATTTTGCTACCACTTTTGGTGTGTTATTTGCTGGCGTTACCGGTATTATGGCCGGGGCAAATATGTCGGGTGAACTTAAGAGTCCTTCGAAGAGTATACCTCTGGGTACATTATCTGCAGTGGCATTTACATTTCTTTCATATGTCATATTGTCATTCTTAATGGCATTCACAACGCCAAATGAAACAATGCGAAATAATTATCTTTTCTTAATGTACGTTAATTTCTGGCCACCATTTACTGCTATTGGTATATTAACGGCCACTTTTTCAACGGGCTTAAGCAATCTTATTGGTTCTAGTCGTATATTGGAGGCTCTATCGAAAGATCAAGTTTTTGGTGCTTTGACAAACTTTGTTATAAAAGGCACTTGGAAAGGTAATCCTATAGCTGCTGTCGTAACTAGTTGGGTACTGGTTGAATGCATTTTGTTGATTGGTTCTCTAAATACCATTGCCCAGATCAATTCGGTATTATTTATGCTTTCTTATTTGGCTACGAATTTGGCCTGTTTGGGAATTGAGTTGACAGGAGCACCCAACTTTCGGCCACTCTTTAAATATTTTACCTGGCACACCTGTCTTTTTGGTTTAATTGGTACATTGGTCATGATGTTTGTCATCAATCCAATTTATGCTTCATCAAGTATTATATTATGTTTAATAATGGTAATTGCCTTACATCTGTTCTCACCAGCCACACAATCGGCTCAATGGGGCTCAATATCACAAGCTCTAATGTTTCATCAGGTAAGATTTAAAACTCATAATTATAAAAGAATTTATTGGTAAATTTTTTTTAAAGGTACGCAAATATTTACTTATGCTGGATCCTCGTAAAGATCACGTTAAGTTTTGGCGTCCCCAAATGCTTTTATTGGTCTCCTCGCCGCGCTCTTGTTGTCCTTTAGTAGATTTTGTTAATGATATGAAAAAGAGTGGCCTGTATATAATTGGTCATGTAAAAATTGGAAATCCAACCGATCTGGTAGATCCTACTTCTGAGGATAACAAACAATGGCTATCTTTTGTAGATCATATGCATGTTAAAGCGTTTGCCGAAACAACGGTGGCAAATTCAGTTCGTGAAGGAGTTCAGCATTTAATACGTTTATCTGGCATTGGCGCTATGAAACCGAATACAATAGTGTTGGGATTCTATGACAACGAGGCCCCAAAAGACTTCTTTGAGACGTTAGTTTTAAAACGTTTACTTAAAGAATATTATTTGAAGTTATTAAGAAATTTTTTAAATTTTTTTAGTGCAACATCACCATACAAAACTGAGGGTTTTACTTCGGGTGAAATGCAAAGTTTCCCCATACGTCGTGACGGAGAAGAGAAAAAAATTGATGTTACTGAATATGTTGCCATTATCAGCGATATTTTACGCATGAAGAAGAATTTATGTTTATGTCGTCATTTCCATCGTTTGGATAAAAATTTTATAGCTAAGCAAGTTTAAAGTTTTAATGCATTTCGGATTTTTTTTTTTTTAAATTATGCTTTTACTTTTTGCAGAAGCAAACATGTTAAATACATCGATGTCTGGCCTATCAATGTTTTTAATCCAAAGACTGAAGATCCTTTTGATGTTGTTTCATTATTTATGATGCAACTGTCTGTTATTATGTTGGCGAAATGGAATCACTTGCGTCTTCGTGTGTTCTTGTGTGAAACTAATAATACAAACAACACTAGTACCTTTGAAACACAGGAGCCCAATATGCCACAAGTTGAAATTTTTTCTAGAATGAAATTGGAACAAAGTTTGAAATCATTACGAATAAATGCTGATATTCTAGAGGTAACAATTACAACTTTAATATTATTTTAAGGCTTAAATATATTTGCACATAGACATAGACAACAAGAGGTCAAGAAGTAACACTTTTATGTGTTTCTGTTTTTTTTTTGTTATTTTTAAAGATTCAAGAATGGGCACGTGACACGGAATTCACTCGGCATTCTCGGATCCTTAAACAATTCACACAACATGCTGATTCTGCCACGGATGTGATGACGGAAGAAACTCTTAATCGTTCTTTACTATATATGCAGAGGTAAATATCATTTTTAAGAAATCAAAATAATATTTTGTTTAAGTTAAGCTTGAGTATATCTTGCACTGTTTAATAAAAAAGTCATTAATGTTATTTTATTTTAAGATTACATTAAATGTTTACTAATTTAGCATTTGAGTGCTCTACAGTAAAACCATCGTCGCACAGAGGGGTATTTTGCCAATCTAGCCGGACATTATTTTTTTTAACTTATATTGGCTCTAAAAATTTACTGAGTGCGCCTAAATTAACGAAACTTGGTAGAAAAATATATTATGGTATAAGGCTATTAAAGCTAGAAAACAAGAAAAATCAGACCAAGGGGAAAAACGTTGCCCTAAGAAGAAAAGTTCAAGTTCAAGTCATTTTGGTTAGCACTAACAACTTTTAGTGTCAAGGAATGTTTAAAACTTAAAGTTGGACTAAAGAGATTCTAAAATGCCATTTTGCCGCGCCCCTTTTGGTGGGCGGTGAAATAAAATATTATTTGGAAAACTAATGTAATTATTGCTTGAAATGGATAACATACGACTTAAAAACATAGAAATTAATTTTTATGGACAGAAGGAGGTATCCCTCTAATCCCAGCCCTAAAAACGTCCCTGTGAAAAAAATCTTTGTTTTTCAATTTTTTTTTGCCAATTTCCTAAAACTATTATTGTTTCCAATGCCTTACCAATTACCGCCTCCCAAGAATATTATTAAAGCTATATTTTTGTAATTTGTTCCTTTATAGTATTTTATTCATCTGAAAATAACTAATTTATTCATAACTTATTAATAATTGTAACGGTAAGTAAGTAAATTTTATTGAAAATTGTTACAATTAATTTATTTAAAAGAACATCTCCTTTGCACTAAGATGATAATAAGTTCTTCGTCTAATTATTCAAAGACCTCTTCCGAATCTGAATCCTAACTTTTTTTTCTACAGTATAAAAGTAGAGATCGTGAATTTTATAGTGATATATAACATTTTTAAGGATCGCGATGGAGATCACTCTCAGAATTCTTTTCACTTTTTTTTCACAAAAAATTAAAAAAAATCGTTTTTTTAACTTCGAAGGACTTTTTTTTTATCATACAAATTTAAAACAAAAATCTAAAAATTAAAATAAGTAGCTGCAAATATAGTCTTTCACAGGGAAAAAATCAATACAAAATCTTCATTCGTTCAGCCACAAGAAAATATATTGCTAACCTCTCAAAATCGTATAAAGTCAATAAAAACAATAAAAGGAAAATTTTTAAAAATATAAAATATATTGCTAACCTCTAACAGAAAAAGGTAAAATTTTTAAAAACTCGAAAAAAATGCGCAAAAAACGTGCAACTTTTTTTCTATAGTATAAAAGAAAACATCTCAAATTTTATTTATATATAACATTTTTAGGAAGGCAAAGGAGATCACTCTCAAAAAACCTTTTCAATTTTTTTTCGACAAAAAACTTAACCAAAAAATCTTTTTTTCTTAACTTCGAATTAAAAATAAAATTTTTCTAAAAATTAATATAAGTAGCTGCAAATATAGCCCTTGACAGAAAAAACATCACAAGAAAATATATTGCAAACCTCTTAAGATCGTATAAAGTCAATAAAAACGTATGCGATTTATCCAACTTTCCTGACTTTAAAACTGTCCCAAAACCACAAATCTTAAGCAAAAGCCTTGAAAGTTCAGAATTTTGCTATCTATCCAGCTGTGTACTTAATTCTTACATTTCTCAAAATTAATTTTTGGCCTAATGTCCGGCTAGATTAGCAAAATTATCCTTCTGTGCCTCGGTAATATTTGAGTCGTGTTATAATTCTCTAGATACACGATGTTAACCTTTCACTTTGTATGGGAGGTACCACGCCTACTGTTTCATTTCACACAAGTTTTTCTTTAGCTGTGCACATTAACCGCAGAGTTACTTGCGAAAATTTTCTATACTTTGCTAAGTACATGATAACAATTATTCGCTTTGTATGGAGGGTGCCATGCCCATTCCAATTCAGTCTGTTTTTAGATATTGATGAAGTGGTTATTGGAACAAAATTTTAAGAGTCTGCCTATTATATTCCTCTAGCTAATAATTTTTCACTTTATGTGGGAGGTGCCACGCTCTTTAATTTAATCAAGCTAGTTTTTTTCTCCACTATTAATATTAGCAAGGAAGTTATTTGAAAAAAAAAATTTCAAGGTGCTACCTATTACAGTTATCAAGTAACAACGTGATAAATATTTATTTGGTATGGGAAATGCAACGTTCACATTAAATATCAAAAAATAAATACCCTATTTTACCAACTGCAAAGCTGCGAAATTTCTACGAAGATCGGTCCACTAGCGCAGACAGCTATATGTTTTCGACAAACAAAAACATTTTGTGCTTTATGTATATAAATTTTAAATCCTTTTAAAAATAAAACGATTTAAATCAAGGTAAAATTATGAGAAAAATTATTATTGAACACTTTTTTCTTTGTTTATGTACGCACTCATGTTTTGTATGGGGCCAAATATACCACCTATTAACAGTGTAAATAAATGTGTTTACAACATCTTTTAGTATTTTAGATGTAACAAACATAGAAAATTAAAAATGTATGCATTTTTGTTTTTAATTTTCAAGATGTACTTAAGCTACAAAATATTGAAGGTCTTTATCGATTATTTTTTCCTAAGCAATCATACTCCTGTTTCTTTTTCAGGCCAATTTCAAGCTCCACATCTGTCTAAGCATGCATTTATCTGTTTAAGTTTAAAAATTCCCACCACTGTTCATCCATCCGTTTCTGAATATAGGGACTATAATGCTATCGATTTTGAGCTTCTGGGAAGAAAATTTTTAGAAACTGATTTTAGTTTGATTTATCAAACTTCTGACGTTAACATTCAAGTTGAACATCTAAACTCCAAGTTACTTGACCTTTTTTCTTGTGTGCCAGTAAAGCGAAAAATCTTTAGACATAATAGAAACTATATGGATAAGCGTGAGGTAATATCTGCTCAATATTTACGGAGTCTTGCTTATCGTGCCTTTTGTGAATGTAACAATCAGGAAAATTGGGCCACTTATTGTAAATACCGCAATCGTGTTAAGAATGTTATTCGGAAATTAAAGAGAAAAGACAGCCTGGAAATTTTTAAAAACATTAATCTTACCTCTTCTTGGAAAATACTAAAAAACGTCGGATGTTGCAAAAAAGATCTTAATTTTATAACTGAGGATCCTAACACCTTGAATGATGCCTTCATATCAAATCAAACTAGTAACTTTTGTCCTCTCTTGCCTATTAATGGTGGTATTTTTTGTTTTGGTCGCTTTGATCCCACAGATCTATTTGAGGCCTTCACTCGCCTTAAATCAAATGCAACAGGCATTGACAATATTTCCATTAAGTTTGTTAGAATCTTATACCCATCCCTTGAAAAACATCTATTACACATTTTCAATACTATTACTATGACTTCCACTTTCCCTACAGCCTGGAAGACTGCTAAAGTTATACCAATACGTAAGCATAATGGTATTGGTTCCGATTGTTTTCGTCCCATCAGTATTCTTCCCTGCCCTGCCAAGATTTTTGAGCACCTTCTGGTTATTAAAATCAACAGATACTTGTATGATAACAAGCTTATTAGTCCTTGCCACTTTGGCTTTCGTAAGAACCATAGCACTACTACACTCTTGTTAACCTTGACTGATAGAATTAGAAAGTGCCTTAATAACCAGGAAGTGAGTATTTTAGTTGCCTTGGACGTATCCAAGGCATTCGACACAATTAATCATAACAACCTAGTTAATAAGCTTCATTCCCACTTTAAGTTCAACAAAACTTCGTGTTACTTAATTCATTCTTACCTTACCGGAAGACAACAATTTGTATCTATAAATAATGCCTGCTCATCCAAGCAAATGTGTAAAAGCGGTGTCCCTCAAGGTTCCATTCTGGGTCCCCTTCTATTTATGATGTACATGAATGACCTCATTTCGTTTCTCAATTTGCCCACATCTGACATTTTTCTATATGCTGATGATATAAATTTAGTATTTTTTGGTGAAAGGCAATTTCTTGACTCACTACTTGAACGTGTTAATTATTCTTTGAACAGATCTGATACATGGATGAGAAACAATTTTTTACGTGTGAATATTGATAAAACCAAAGCCATGTGCTTCGGTTTACAGCATAAGTCACTGCTTAAAGTAAAAATGCACGACACAGATGTTGAATTGGTGGATCATTTGTATTGCTTGGGTATTATTCTGGACGAGAAATTTGCCTTTGATAAACACATTAACCATCTAAAATCTAAGATATGCCTTGTTTTAAAGAAACTGTATAGTTTACGACTCAATCTTCCTACTGCTATTAGACTTGCGGTTGCTAAATCATTACTTCTTTCAATTGTTAATTACGGTATTGAAATTTATTCGTCAACTAATCGCACAACTCTTAAAGTAGTCAATAAAATTGTCAACAGGATTGTAAGGTATATTTATAGATTGAGGATAACAGATCACGTTTCGTCTTATGTCGAACGTTTCTTTCTTGGTTTATCTTTTGCCAAGTATGTCAAGTTGAGGCTAATTTTAGTATTTTATAAGGTTATTTCTTTAATGGAACCCAGTTATTTGTACAACAGCTTCGTCTTTTCGCATTCAGTTCGTGCACCTCAGATTTTAATAAATAGGATTCACAAGTCAACTTATGAGCGCTCGTTCGTTGTGAGAATTGCACGAATCTGGAATACCCTCCCCAGCAATCTGAAGGTTTTTTCTTTTTCTATACCCAAAGCGAAATTTATTTTTCGTGAGTTTTTCTCATCTTAGTAATTTTGGTGTTCCTTGTTACAACTGGTATTTTTTTTTTTCCTTTTTCTCAATTAATTATATAAATAAGTTTACCTTTAAGTTTTATTACCTTGTACATTTTTTTCCCTGTAAATACTTTTAACCACATATGGCCCAATAGGGCTCGGTTAAATATGTAAATAAATAAATAAATAAATAAATAGAAAATGTTAATTCCGCTAATTTTCCATTTTTCTTCAATTTCAGGGCCAATCAAATCATACGAGAACGTTCGGATCAAACAGCCTTATCTTTTATATATTTAGCTGCACCACCACAAATAATTATGCCTGATTTTAATGAACGTAGTGCACGTTATATGGAGTTGCTAACTGAATTAACAGCAGAATTACCCCCAACGATTTTAGTGCACGGTGTAAGCACTGTAACTTCCACGACTCTTTAAAAAAATGCTCTAAAAATATAAAACAAAAACTATATGTATGTGTATTTAAAACTGTTGCGGGACGGATTGTAAGGAACATTTGAAGAAAAGTTAAAAAAAGTGTATAAAAGCAACTCTAGGACTAATATTAGTATTATTATTGAAATTAAAGTAATGCAACGGTTTTATGTAAAGCATAATTGGTATTAAAAATCAGCATTTTATGTCATAACTAAAAAAGTTAAGTAGATTTTTTAAGCGTGTATACACAACAAGATCCGATTTCGAATTTTAACTGGTTTTTAGTTAAAACTATTAATGCTATATTTTTGGATTGCAAAAGTATATTTCCGTTGTATTATTGTATTTATACAGATCATTTCTTGTTGTTTATACATTTAAGTTTTTATAATGCAAATTTTAGAAAAATGTTTTAAAGTTATTTCTTATTTTTATAATATTTTACTTTTCTATAACTTTTTTAAACTTTAGTTTACATACATATTGAAAGTAACTATGATCATATCATAATTGTTTTTAACAATTTCAAAAAAAAAAGAACAAACTATTTTTTTTTAAAATTAAATATTTTTGTCTAAATGTTAAACATTAAAAAACAGCTTTAAAACAAATGATCTTTTTATATTTACATCCAATATCATTTTTTTAACATTCTGTGTCTTTAAATTATTACTTTTTAATTTTATTTATTTATACTAAATTAAAGCATATCAATAAAAGTTTTAACATCTAGGGAAATAAGCTTTAAAACTTCAAGAGCTTTCCCATTCCCAGTGGTATTACCTTGTTGAATATATGCTTTAATAATTTTTATCATTGTAGTTTGACAACTTTATGCTCTCAAATTGTATGATTTTAACTCTTAAATAAATCTAATTTATATTGTATATACAAAAAAAAAAAAAAAAAAAACGAAATTATGTTTAATGCTCTGAACACTTAGAGCCAGTTCACATTAAGGGCATTGTAGCTGACTTTTTTATTGTTTTCTCTTTTGGAGAATCTCCGTGAGTCATCACGCGTTTACATTATGACTCTTTTGTAGCACGTGAGAGAATTTTATGATGTTTTATTAACTTTTATTAACTAATATTTCAAGTGTTGCCATAAACTAAACGTACTAATTTTTCAACAATTTTTGTACAATATAGGGAAAAAACAGCCGTTTGGTAACACCGCTTAAGCCTAGAACTGCAAAAAGCGAAAGACAGAAACAAGAATGAGAGAAAAATGTTATAAGCACAATCATGTCCATCGACTACAAGATGTCAAAAATAGAATACATGCGTGCTTATGAGAATAATTCTTTTAGCCGCTACACGACTACCGACTACACGGCTACTTTTGTAGCCCGTAGCCTACTTAGGCCAATACAATAAATGCATTAAATATCGCTATTAACCCTCCGATGTTCATATGGGTCTGGCCAGACCCATTCGACCTTTAAATGTCTGCAGTTCTTTTTTAAAAAATAGCTGGGGCTTCTTAGTCCATGACTTCCTAAAATATAGAGTGATTGACACAGTGAAGTAGTAAAATTTTAATTTTTAGCATATTTGTTGTACAAAAAAATTATTGTAAGGTACTTTCGTTAATTAAGCTCACATGGGTCTGCGCAGACCCATATGAGCTTTGCATGTAAATTGTTTGATCGTTTGATGTAAACAATAAAACTGCTGACGGAGGCAGCACGTTATAACTGCAGCAAATGTACTCGTAACATATGTCTCAATGAACATTCCATGCAATTACATAATTGCAAACCCAATTGCTCTTTGTAATGCATATTAAAGCACTTAAATATATAAATAAAAATATATGTAAAACTTTATTTCTAACATTATTTTTAAGGGCCTGGCCAGACCCTTATGATGCACTTAACGTATCATAAGTCACCGAACATCGAAGGGTTAAAAACGCGAAAAACTTTTAACGTGGTACCATTGACAAATAATAATCATCTGTTCATTTGTTTACATTTTTTATTTACTTTTTATTTGGGGCATTTTTTATTCACTTTTTATTTCTCAAATTTTCCATTTTGTTCTTTTTACATTAATTTCTAATTTGTTTTATTTATATTTATTTTTTGGGTTTTTTATTGAAATTGGTAAGTATATAATAGTAATTTTTACTGTTTATGTATTTATTATATTGTTTATTGTAAATGTTTAGTTCAATTTACATGCAAATATTGACGTGGACACTTCATACATTAAAGTCGTTATTTCCACTGTTTTAGCAATAGTACTTATAAAGTTAATTAAATTTTCTTGAGACATTTGAAATTTTTTTTACACAAATTCACTTAAAAAAAAACAAGTTTGTTTTGTTTTGGTCAACTTCACTACATATGCCAAAACAGATGTTTATTTTTTGTAGTTAGTGGTAGATAGTCGTTAAAAGTTTTAAGTAGCTGGCGACTTGGCTTTGATTGTGTTTATAGCAAAAACTAATATTCATTTCGTACTACTTTTGCTACCCCGTAAGCTTTTCTACACCTCTTGCCTAAAAACTTCTGCATCATGACTTTTGTAGCTGATACAATGCCCTTATGTAAACTCCCTCTTAGACGAGCGACTTCACAACTTCACGGCTTCAAATGCTGCTCTGAAGACAGCTTCATAATTATTTTGAAGACAGCAACAACAGCTGTGTATTTTAGCAATACAAATTTCAGGGATACCGCATATATATTTTATAATGAATAAAATTAAAGTTATTGATAAAAAATGTAATAATATCACGAAAAACTATAAAAACACATACATTTATTTCCTTATTATATTTTTGTAATGTTTTTTTATTTTTAATAATAAAAAAAAGTTTTTGTTGTTATTTTTCCAATTTATATGTATATTGGCAACACTATATTTGTTTATTGCTGCCTGTCAAAATAGAAAATAGCCTAGTTGGCAGCAGCAGCGAATGCTGTCGTGTAGTCGTGCTGCTGTGATGTCGTGTCAAAATAATCGTTTTTATTTAAACACATGTATTTGACAGCTTGCTGCCTGCTGTCGTCTAACTGCAGTATTCATTAAAAATTAAAATAGATTTGAAATCAATTTTAGGAAACATTTTTATGGAAAATTTGTCATAAAATACATTTCAAATCTATTTTATTTTTTATGAATATGGCTGTAAGTGCTTAGATCTTAAATTTTAATTAAACATATAAAGACACAAATATAAATAAATATTTAGAGGTGTAAATTTTTGAGCAGTTTAGCATTTTTATTAAAAAAGTTATAACTTTTTTATTCCTTATAATAATCTGGTTCGAACAAGGTTCCGCTGTAACTAAAAAATTAATTGTTAAAGTTAAATATTTTCGATTTTTTGTTATTACAACAAAAATGCATTATGACTAGTTTTCACTTGCTCAATAAATTTAGATATAACTTTTTATGTTCAGTAGGCTTAGTAAGAACATTTAAGGAAATTTCTACAAAAGTAAGAAAACAAAAATATCCAAAAGATTGGTTGTCGACTTTATGGTAAGTTTAATCATCAAGCATTTACATATTTGCAAAAAAAAAACATGAAAAAGAAAATTAACTGTTGACAATTCTTAAAAGATTCCTAAATTTTTATAGAAATATAGAAATAACCCATCACGCTCAACTTTGTGATCACTTAAGTCCTTTGCAAATCGATTAACAATATGTAAGAAGTATGAGTATTATATTCGGTTGTGCCTTCATTTTCTTAAATTTAGTTTCAGGAATATTTATATCTATATAAACTATGTAATTTTTATGAGCTATAGACTCCTTCTATCCATAGTTACAATCAGAATTTCAATAGAGTTCTATCTTGACATAAAATAAACAAAAACAGTTTCGCTGTACAACTCACACGAAGAGAAAAGTGAAAAGAGAACAACTTTGTCTCAAATAAATCTGTAGAAGGTGCAATATTAAAAAGAAACAAAATACGGACAGAGAAATTTTAAACTGTCTCAAATTATGTTGGATGAGGTTTAAAAATAGGTTTTTTGTAAACCATTTTTTTGTTTGGAAAAAACGAAGACCAAAATACCTCAGCATATGTTACCGCTTTATAAAACTTCTTTTTTTTATTGCAAGTTCAATATTTTCGACAAATTAAAATTTTGGTGAAATCTTCGTGAAAACAAATATCTATA
This sequence comes from Gymnosoma rotundatum, assembly GCA_916610165.2. Taxonomy (NCBI): domain Eukaryota; kingdom Metazoa; phylum Arthropoda; class Insecta; order Diptera; family Tachinidae; genus Gymnosoma; species Gymnosoma rotundatum. Next base: position 116,885,582 of record OU744337.1, on the reverse strand, counting down.
TATCGCTGGTCTCATGTAGAAAGGCCCTAACTCGTATATATGTAACTTTACAGGAGAAGGTAAAAACAGATTGGAAACTGCATTTATCACAATGTAATATTAAAAATGCAAATGCTTAGAAAACCGTTATTTTTGATACTATTTCGAAAAAATTCGAGTTAGTGCCTTTCTACATGAGACCAGCGATATATAAAAATGGCAAAAATCGTCTAGGCCGATTTCTGTAAATTTTTTGTGAGGTATTCGTATTTTCGAGGAGGTCTTTACGGAAGAAAATTGTGGAAAACCCCTCCCGAAAAGTCGGAAAATTGAAAAATCGAAAATCGAATTTTTGTATAAAATTTTGCGTGAAATTCTTCCTTAATGGCTTTCCAAATAAATTGTATTGTATTATTACTCTAAAGTTTGTTTGAACCCTGAAGAAAACGTGACTAGTCCATACACGCATGTAATTTATATTCCTTAAGGAACTAGGACTAGTCCAAAGGTAACCCAAGTGTACAGAGAAAACATGATCCATTTAACATTACGATGTCCTAGGGCTGGACCATATAACCCAGCTTTGCAATACTATTCCTTCTCTCTACACAATGGAACACCCCAGAGGGTTTGTACAGCTCTTGGCAACACCTTATGCAATCGTCAAAACGCGAGGACTTGTCTTTTAACAAGAAACTGTTGTTGGCAAGTAACATGGTCCATGGCTGCATTACATAGGACCATGTTGAGGCTAGTTCATTTTACTTACAATTTACCACGTAGCCCAATATTATCTGCAGGGAAGGCTTAAAATTGGGGCGAGGCGAAGTTCGTTTTTTTATACCGTTCAACGCACGTAAGTTTATGTAGGGGTGCCAATGTATATAATGGTTTTCCAAGGAGTCCAAATAATTTTCGGACCTATCAGGTAAGGCGATATTTCAAAATTAGTCTTTTACTACGACGCTACAATAATTAATCATTTATCACCATTTATGTAAATCTAGTTGAGTGAAGCAACTCCAATCAAAAAAGCAAATATTAAGGTGACCGAGATTTTAAAAATAAAAACAAATTTGGTACTGCATATTAATAATTTTAAATAAAACTGACACCGGCTCTTAATGTGTTAAGCATTTTTAAAACAATTTTAGTGTTTGCTTAAAGATCTCTTCAAATAACCCATATTAAATAAAACAAGTAAGAGTACTATAGTCGGTTACACCCTTCACAATCTTTGTAAATCTAGTTTAGTGAAGTAACTCCAATAAAAAAAAGCAAATATTGGGATGACCGAGATTTAAAAAAAAAAAAAAATAATTGATACTGCATATGCATAATTTTACATAAAAATGAGTTAAGCATTTTTAAAAATTTTAGTATTTCCTTAAAGATCTCTTCAAAAGCTTTAAAATGATACCCATATTGATGTTTTCAAAATTGAAAAATTTCAAAGCATCGCCACTCGGAAAATATTTTCACTTGATGTTGTTTTCTTATTTTTTAGTTCTCTATTTGAGGTGGTGTTTTGGCCGCTGCGTCTAAGGACATGGACCGATTTTGCTGAGTTTCAATAGCACTTCTTTCGAAACTATAGGTGATCGATTGGCGTATTTTATTTTTCTTTAGCTGATCTAGTGCCTTGGCAAACCTAATCTTAACACTAACACGAACGGACAGTCGTACACGGCTCAACCGAATTCGCTATGCATAACAACTCAAATATATATGTACATATATACTTTTTCGTCGGAAATAGATATTGTAGAAATTACAAACAAAATGACAAACTTAGATATACACTTTTTCCACTTTCGGTGGTGAAGGGTATAAAAATAGTGCGAATCAAGCTGACTGAAATAGTTTTAAGAATATTTTGAAAGAAATTATTTGCAGATAATTGTTTAAAGTAAATTTGAAATTTTTTGATTAGGCTGTTACCTAATTTTCCTCGGCCTAAGAAATTCAAAGGAAATGCTTTGTGTGTTTCTATTTAACAGACATCTTAACGCCAAGCATAACTAAAATATACAAATGGCTACGAATTATTTCACACGCAATTTTCAATAAACAAAACACAATCAAAAACTAGAGCGGCATTTGTGCAATCATACATAACACAGATGATGTCGGCAATGATCTGAATGATTTAGAATTGATCGATTGTAAGATGTCAAAAGTGCCACGCGACCGCAAAAATTATATTGGCCTAAGCATTAATTTCAGATACTACTGAAATTTTACAAATACAATAATAATAAAAAAAATGCAGTGCGAATTTAAAATAATAAATTTTTTACGTTAAAAGAAGGTTCGAGCGATAATTATAGGTTACCTTAAGATTCTGTAACGCCTCTGCAATGTTTGTATGAGAATAAATAGTTTTACAAAATTCTAATTAGCGGCAAAAGAGTGAGGTAGTGTTTGATTGTTTTAAGTTAAAGGACAAAGAAAAGAAAAGTAAAAACAATTTACCTGTAAAAGTCTTTTTTTTGTGTTTGTGTGCATGCACAAAATCGTCTATATAAGAAAAATGACAATAGTATAAAAATCTTATTAGGCGTGTTTGATTTAAATTTTGACTTTTTGATTTTCTACTTTTCAGTAACAGTCTTTGTTTAAAACTAAACAATGAGTTTTTAATACTTTTTATTTCTTTTCATATCTTTTTAAACTATTGTTTTGCAATTCAATGGATTATTGCTAAACAATAGATAAACTAATGATCATTTTTAAAGAATATTCTGTACTCAATTTTTTATTTTAATAAAAATTAAAAATAAAGTTTTTTTTGCGATCTTTTTTTTTTGTGGTTGTACTGCGGCCGAGTTAAGGGCCAGATTTTACAACGTATGTATTTGAAAAAAGAGCAGCGTAAGTATTAACTGGCATGCAAATCAATTGTATGGAACCCTCTTGGTGCTAAAGAACCTAGAAAAACTATTTTACATTATCTTATTTTTAATATGAGAACAAGGAGTTTAGTTATTTTGGTAAATATTACTACGGCTTATACGCAAATAAAGACGTATAAGAAAATTTTGCCGCATAAACTGTGAACTAATTTTGTATTTGTAAATAGCTTAAGGTACCCATCCACTTGCAATATAATTGTGCAATAATGTGTATATTATATTTGTACTTTGCACAATATATTAAACAAAATCAAAAGTATTTTGATTTAATTTGCACAAAAAACAATATTTTGTAATGTGTTGACAATAGGTCTGTTTCTGTACTCTACTTTGGGATCCCGTGCAAATCATATTTGCAAAAAAAAAAAAAAAATAAAAAAAGCATGAAAATTGTTTTCTTACTTAAAATTTGGATAAATAAGAGCGGTTTTGAGATAATAAGGTTCTTCTTCTTGCACGAAACAGCCCAAACTTTTTCTTGGTGCAAGTTATTTAAACTTGTGCAACAGCCTTAAAACACAAACAAAATACAAAATAAATTATTATTATAAATTATTTCTTTTTGTTGTTTTTTTTAAATTAATTTTTTATTAAAACAGTCAAAATACCTTGAGTTTTTGTTTTGTGTTTAAAATTTAAATTTTCGGTTCCCGTATACAATTTTGTATCTTTATGAGAGAAAACAATGCTTGCGCTCATTTCCACGAACTTTGCCCAAAAAGTAAAGAAGCAGACTTAATATTGTACACTAACTTTTTTAGTTGTCGTTGCTAGACAAACCTCTTTTTTTATCACTAATGCCACTAAACATTATTTAAATTATTTAAAGCCGAATTACGTATATATTTTTATTTAAAAATAATTTTATATAGGCCTGTTCTAAAATCCACACAATGCTTTGAAAAATTTGAAGTGAAAATTTCGTATGGAATTCAGAACATGCCTGATAATTTGTAAAAATATAGCTTTGTGTGAATAGTTTTGTGTACTTTTAACAAATGCTTATGAAAATGCAAAAAAAAATTGAGCCATTTTTGCTTAAAAATATTGATACACTTATTGAATAGTGTGGATCAAAACGACAATAATTATAGCAATAAAGTACTGAATATTATTGTGTACTCACGAAAACATTTCCTGATTATCGACATCATTCGCAAATAAGGTGTAATATGCTGCCACTCTTTTTTTTCAAGTGTTTTTGTCTATCATTTAAAAAAGCAAAATTACAAGGGAAAACAAATATTGTTTGAAAACGAAAAATTGTGCATATACGAAATTAAGCGAAAAAGATTTTGGCAGGTATAGTTATTAAATGCTCAAATGTTTTCTATAAAAATTTTACCAGTTTAATTTATCTGCTGACAGTTTTAATGTGATATCAAGCCCGATGGTACGACAGAAATAATTATACGTTATATACACATTTCAAATTTTGGAATAAAACAACATTAGATTTTATCCAATTTTATCTAAAATTGAAAAAAAAAAAAAATTTTTGTCTAAAAAAATAATTTGTTCTTATATACAAACCAATTTGTCAATACACCTATTTTTCAACAAGGCAGATGACGATTCTTAAGAAAATGCGCAGAAAAGTAATCCTATAAAAAATACATGCGGCGAAAAAAATGTTATAATGAAATCTATATCAAATAATTATAAATTAAAAGCAATTTATATATAAAAAATTCCGTATTATCTTTTATCTCAGTTAAATTATTAAATCACCCATATAAAAAATTGCACGATATTTGTTGAAATTGATTTAATTTAATAATTTGCAAAGTGCCCGTGCATAGAAATATGTTTTGTGTTTGTGTTTGTGATTTTTTTATTTTTCATCTTCTTCTCACTGTATAAAAGAGCCGAAAAAGTCAACGGTAAAATACAAAACAAATAATAAATAATATAAAATATTTATGAGAAGTTTCCTGAATAGCTAAGTATGCTGTAGGGAAATAGCCATCGATACATGTTTTCAGCCTCAATAATCAATATCGATGATTTTATAATTTAATCGGAATAAAAAATGGCACGATATTTTTTGAAAATCATGGCGAAATAATACAAGGTGGTCGCGATGGCGAATTCAATTATTTTCGCGGCAAAAGTAGTAAATTCGCCATCGAGACCACCTGTATTATTTCGCCATGAATTTATTAAAAGAATGCTGTGACTTCATTTAAAAAACAATTTATTTTTAATTACATAAACCAAATAAAACAATATAATGTACAATGAACATATAGTCCATAAGTATAGTATCTTATCAGAACAGTGATTTGATGATAGATCATTATGTGGAACAAAGTTTCTATAACATTTTTTTTGCATACGTTTAATGTCTATTACAAAAATTAAAAAAGGATTTACCTTAACTTTGCTAGGTGCGTATAAATACAAGGCAAAAATTAGATTTAATTGTCATTCCAATTTAATACCAAAAGCGACACAACGGTAACGCTATTAAATATTTAGTTGTTGCAAATGCGAAATTGTAGAAAGTATGAATTAGTTTCGCTCACATATATCTTGCTTGGTGTATTCAATATAATGAATAAATCTATATTACAATTAGGAATGAAAATTAATTTTGTAACTATGTATGTATCGCTACCTGGTAAAAAGCATTCACTTTTATTACGAACTGATTCAGTCAATATTAATGTCTGATACATATGATGTTTGAACTGTTGGGTTTGATTCAAGTGAATAATTTCGTTCCTTATTAATGACCTACATTGGTCAGTTATTTGCGACCTTTCTTACCGACAAACTTAAAAATTGCGCAATAAAATTTTGTGGACGGGGACTTACATTAATTGGCATAAATAGGCGCATGTGGTATTGGATAAACCACCCAAGAAACATTATATAACCCTCCACAATTTTCTCGTTGTGGCATTTCATGACACTAATTTTCTCTTCGGCAAAGGGCTTTATATAGACCTCTCCAGAAAATACTGGAAGAATCAGTAATATCTAGTTACGCTTATGCCTTTGAATAGAGATCTTTAAAGTACTGAATCTAAAGTATTTCTCGATTCACGACTATCTTGATAGTTTTTTTTTTTGTTTTTTTTTTTTTTGGGTGGGCGAGGTAGGGTTTAAAATGTTTTCACACTTACAGTGACCGTCGTCAGCTGCGTCATATGGTAATTATTCAACTTCCACTAAAACAATCCCTCCTCCTCTTCTGGGGACACTTCCCATATCTATGCTCAGGATCTCGCCTTATTTAGGTCCCAAAGTTTCAGACAAAATTAGAGCCCTGCGCTGCACCATGTTGTCTTTTCGACATTCCTCCAGATCATGGCGGACCTTGCTAACTTGGGTTGGATCAGTTTCCCAAGTAGTTTCCCGGCTCTGTCCAGAATGCAAAGCGGGCAATATGTTGACGGTCGGAGCTCCTTTTCCCTCGCTGATCAGCGTGAGCTTTGGTATCCTCCACTGTTTGGGGAAAATACCCTTAGCCAAACAAGAATTGAAGACTCCCATCATCGCATCCGGCCGGTTTTCAGCCAGCAGTCTTAGTACCTCAGCTGGTACTCCATCTGGCCCAGGGGCCTTGTTTCTCTTAAGACATCTCGCCGCGGCTTTTAATTCTTCTTTAGTAAAGACAGCAGACATCTTATCAATTTTTTGGGGTTCACGTACCTCGCGGAGCGGAGGGTGCGTGGGGAACAGAATTTTCACGATGATGCCAATCCTCTCACCGTCCAGATGTGGGACGACGGAGTTCATTCCTGGATTGTTGTATTGGTTATAAAGGGTCATCTAAATGTGACGCCTAGATGTCAGCACTATATAATTTTTACACGTGACATCTTTTAAAATGACATAAGCCATTTTGTTATGGTAGTACAGTTTTAACCATGGACAGGTACACATTGCAACAACGCGTTAACATCATTCAAAGTTATTATGAAAATGGGCGTTCTTTGAAAAATACCCAAAGCAAAATTTTGTTTAGTGACGAAGCTCATTTCAGAGTGGATGGATTCGTAAATAAGCAAAATTGTCGTATCTGGGGTGATGAAAATCCTCGTGTTATTCATGAAAAATTTCTACACCCACAAAAAGTTACTGTTTGGTGTGCATTTTGGGCAAATGGAATCATTGGGCCATTTTTCTTTGAAGATGATGCTGGAAATGCTGTTACTGTGAATGCTGAGCGATACCAATCAATGTTGAGAGACTTTTTATGGACACAGTTGAATCATATTGATGTGTCTGACGTCTATTTCCAGTAAGACGGTGCTACATGTCACACAACTCGAGAAAACATTACGCTTTTGCGATCAAAATTTCCTTAACGTGTAATTTTACGAAATGCAGATTTCAATTGGCCTCCAAGGTCATGTGATCTAACACCATTAGATTTTTTTGTGGGGTTTTTTGAAAAGTCGAGTGTATGCTAACAAGCCACAAACAATTAATGATCTAAAGAACAACATATAAGTTGCAATTCGTGAAATAACACCAGCAACATGTCGGAAAGTCATTGAATATTTCGATATTCGGATTGATGTCTGCAGACGCAGCGATGGTGGACATTTGAATGATATTATATTAAACTTATAATTGTAATGGATCATACTTTTAATAAAAAAACAGCTTGTGTTTTATTTCAAAGAAACATGTAGGCGCGTTTTTTGGATGACCCTATATAATGGTGTTGTAACAACAACAGTGTTAACTTGAGACTCACCCATTTATTTAACTAATTTAAATGCTGAGTATGTAATATCAGTGTATAATTATCAAGCAATTATATTACAAATTTATCCAGATTTTTTTTTTAATTTTTCCATAATGTAAAAATGATTTTTATAAAATCATTTGCGCAACTGATATACGATACAAGGAAAGATTGTGACATAAAAATTCATATATACATTGTTAGTAAACTTAAGTAATAATTGTTATATGTTTAGTGAAAGTTATTATTCTTTATTTTTTGCAAGGTGTATAATATATAGTCTCCACTTGTGTAGTTATTTAAAAAAAATATTGTGCCGAACTTCTTGTTGAAACACTCCTTGCAAATACTTTTAAAACTAGTTTTCTCTTTAATGACAAGCACTTGTTGCAAAATTCTTTTGTTAAAAATATCTTTGTTAACAATAGACTTTCGCAACAAGTGTTTGTTTATCTTTTGTTTAAAAGTCCTTTGGAATTTTTCTCACACTAAACAATTGTATTTGATTTGTTCTTAATCCTTGTTAATCCTGATTTTAGCAATGGTTTTAAATAATATTAGCAGTTGTTTATAAAAAAATTATATAATTTCTCATTGTTTCAAACATTTATTTGATTGAATTTTATGGTTTTAATAAATTGCATTGTTTTTATTTCTATTATTGTAGTGTTGTGGTAAATAACATTTGGTTATGCAATTCTTGGTATTTAGTGTAATGAATTACAAATGGTGAAAACTAGGTGTGCCAATCTTATTTTTATCCAAAAATATTTGTTAAAAACATTAAATTTTGAATATTAAAAAAAATTCAAATGCATAATAACATTTTTCTGTTTTATATATGAGCTGGTTTTTTTGAAAGTTGTTTAAGTCCAGTTTTTCATATATTGAGAGGGTTTACTTTTCAAAAAATATTGGCCAATTTTAATCAATTTGAGTGATGTTTTTTAAATTTTATTATGAAATAATAATTACTAAAATTATTTAAAAATATAATGGACTTATACCACTTTCAAAAATAACATTTTAAAAAAAATAAAAGCAGGAGCAAACGTAAGTCCATATTTTTATAGACATAAGCTTTATTACTAAAACAAAATTCTTAAATAAATGAAGACATTTTTATACTCGAATAACCAAATTTATTAAGAGATTATTTCAGTTATGTTAAAAATATATAAATGCAAATTACTTCATTTTTAAATAAAAAAAAATATGTTTTATACTTTGCTCCTTTAAAATTAGCATATTGAAGTATTTATGGTGAATAGGAGGTATATAAGTTGATAAATTTATCATATCGTTATATTTCTCTCTTGTTATCCTCTTCCTTTTATTTCCAAACAAAAAATTGTTTTGAATTATTTTCTTCCGTACTAAATTTATAAAAAAATTTTGTAAGGTTCATTCTTTTTAAACTTCATCCAACATATTTTAAGGCAGTTTAAAATTTCCCTGTCCGTATTTTTTGTGTGTTTAATATAACCTCTTATAGAGATTTAGTTGAGACAAAGTCTTCTCTTTTTATTTCCTACAAAATGAAAAATAAGCTGTTTTTTTTTTCTTTTCTTTAATGTTGTTTCAATAACTGCTTGTTTCAATATTCTTTCGTTTGGAAGAAATCAATGAAAGTTGTTTTAATTAAACTTATTAGGAATGGACTTATTTCACTTTCAAAAGAAATATTTGTTCGATAGAATTGTACAGCAAAACTGGTTTTGTTTCTTTTATGTCAAGATAGAACTTTATTGAATATTGACTATAACTATGGAGAGAAGAAGTCTATAGCTCATTAAAATTACCGATATCTTAGTTTTTTGAAAAAGTGGATTTAAGCCACTTTCAAAAAATCCAGCTCATATTTTTCTAGTTATCGGACTCCTTTTTTATCGATCGACTTCAAAAAGGAAAAGGCTATCTAATCGTATATGTTTATTTTCTATATTAGTTACTTTCGTAATATCTAAATTGATTTTGAAAATATTATTTTGAATGGTTATTCTTACAGATTGGTTTCTTCCACTGATAAAAGTAATAATAGTTTAAAAATAAAGGGTGCCTGTCTTCATACAAATAATTAATAATTGGCGGAATCTCGAAATATTTTAGTGGGATTTTCACATCAATTTAAATCAAACGCAATGCTTAGTTGGATATTATCAAATACAAATAGAAGTAGTTGTAATTAATATCAGGGACTAAAACCAATTAAAAATATAAGTAATTGTAATAAAAAAAAATCAATTACAATTGCTACGTAGTAATTAGTTATTGTAATTAGGCAATAATTATTATTCAACCTTATTCTATTTGTCAGCATCGTCGTCGTTTTAGTATCAATATCACTTCATCACGACATCGACGGTTTATCGATTTTTATGAAATGAAAATGCAAATTCCTAAGTTTTTTGTTAAATTTTTTTTGTATTTGATAATTTTATGGTAAAATGTGAAGAAAATTTTGATTTAACTGATGATGAAAGCTTGAAAAAACAAAAACTCGTGTTGAAAAGAAAAATTTTTAGGCAGAATTGTTATATTTTTAATTTGCCGTATCGCAACTATGTACATATGTTTTGCCTGCTGTGCTTTCAACGATAAATTCGACTTCAGCAAGTTCCATGTCATTAGAATCGTTTGCCATGTCAACCAATTGAACTCCCTGAACTGCTCCTTCAAATGCTTCTGGACCAAGAGAATTTAGAATTTTTCCGATTTCTTCCCATTTTTCTTTAAAATTGCATGAAGCAGCGCCTTTGCGAAAATTTATGAGCTTCTTCGCTCTCTCTTGCACGCGGTAAAGTAACTCCAAAATAGTCTTTAAAGCACCGACCCATACATGAGAGTTTTATTCCCTTTTCGTTCTAACAAAGGTGATATAGATAGCCAGGAGATCAGTTGAAGTGAAGTGCTTCTTACACTGTATACAGCACTGAGTTTTACGAGCGTTAAATTGAAACCTATTCGCAAGGCCAAAAGATCACGGTTTAGGGTATCGTCCATGTGGTTTCGAATAGCCCCAATTTTCGGAAGGCTTGACCTATTGCGAAATAAATGTGAATGGCATATGCTACTATCATCTGCCAAAGATTAGATAGGGTTGGAAGTCTGACGTAGAAGGTCGTAAAGAGTAATAAGAAATAGGGCAGGAGAGTGGACGGAACCCTGAATTAATTAAGTCGTTTGTTGAGATCCCATTTGTAACAGCTCGTATAGTGCGATCCCTGGGAAAGCTCGATATAAACCGAGAGAAGCTATCACCGATACCAAAAGCAATAAGTTTTGATATAAGTGCACCATACCACACTTTATCAAACGCCTTGGAAATGTCTAAACCCACCACCTACCTTACTTTCGCCTAAATGGTGAATGAATTGATACTAGTTTTCCGAAAGAAAGGCCAGTAAGTCACCCGTAGAATGTCCTCTACAGAAGCCGTACTGCCGGTCACTAAGTAAGCTGTTGAATTCTAGATATTTCACAAGATAAAAATTAGACATATTTTCCATTATTTTGGAAAGTGCATAGCAAATTGCGATTGGGCTGTAATTTTCAGGGTTGCTAGCCTCTCTCTTTTTTGTGATTGTTGTTACATTAGAAAAATTCCAATATGATGGGAATTCCTCCAACATAGTACAAAATGCTGAAAACTTTTGCTTATGAATGCGTATTCCATCCGGAGCAGGGGACTTGTTTATGTTGAGATCCGCTAAAAGCTTTACTTTATATTTTAAGCCACTGCATTAATAAAATTTTTGTTAACATTTTATTTTTGATTTTATTGAAATAATGTAAAGAAAATATTTCCTTTATTTAAACATAACAATAAAACTTGCATGTTTGCGGTCATGTATGATGCGACCTTTTTTTGCTCCTGTGACTATTTTTGCATGCAGTATGCGGTTTTATGCATTACAAAAGTTTTACGTTGACCCACATTCATTTAAAGTAAACCCAAAAATAAAGTATTTAAAAATTTCACTTAAAAGTACAAGAAAAAATTAATTTTCTCTTATTATAAAGGAATTTTTATTATTGAAAAAAGTGTGACCAGCATTACACGTGATAAAAAATATGTCAAATAAAACTCTTTTAAAACCTCTTTAACAGGAGTGGGTAAATTGAACAGCCATTAAATATTTTGATTATTTTTATTGAAATGCCAGTCGACACAAAACACTAAGCAAACATGTTCCAATTGCAACAATCAATTAAATTGAGATGTCCCATAAAAACCGTAGCATAAATATCAATTAAAAAAGGGATAACCAACAAAAACTGTGACACTAATGTCCTTATCGAACGTGCTGTTATTCTACCGTTTTTAATTATTACGACTTCTGGTTTAAACAAAGTGTTAAGTGTTTTGTAGGTAAGTGCTCGTATATAAAGATTTGAGAAAAAAAACATTGATTATATTCGGTATCTGGTATTATTTCAAAGTGCATTTGTGTGTGCATTCATAGAATAAGTATCAAAAATAGTCATCACATAAATATTAAAGGTCAAACTATGATGTGACATTTATGACTTTCTTTTAAAAATAAATTTACAAAAATGGTTGTTATCTTAATGAGACCGTATCATGTTGCGTTATTTTCGTTTTTGTTACTCTTTTGATCACTATGAATGAAGAGAGTATATTATTTTCCAACAATGTTGAAAGCAAAAGCAAAACAAATAACATAGTGTCACCAGATAAGAAATTGTGTAAATAAATATTTTCAGGACTTATTTAGTATTCTGAAGCAAGACAAATCTAAGGTAACTGAAAATAAAAGGACAATAATGATTGGTTAATAAAATTTAACGAGATTAAAAAGAAATTTATTTTGACTCTTGATTGAATAAATTTTTTAATTTTATTTTTAAATCAACTTAATTTTTTTTATTTGATAAAAAAATTATTTATCTAAATAAATAAAAAAATTATTTATCTAAATAATTTTTTAAAATCTATAGACATTTCTGCAACAGTATTTAGAAAAAAATAAGTACTTTTTATTAATATTGAAATTCTTAATTTTAAATTTTAAATTATGCACCTGCATTTATTTATCCTTCAGCAAATTTCCAAGTAAGGAAGTTGATATAACGATTGCTGGATTAAAATAAATTTTCTAAGGATAATAGATGTGCAAACATCTAAGATAATGCTTCAAAAGTTGTACTATTAGAAATCGTCTAATATTTAAACAGAGTTTCTCAATTTTGGATATTATATTGCTGTCTATTTTTTTCCCTTTTTAAATTGCTAATGTCACCGCATTTAAAAAATACAAAATTAAACAAAATTCTGAAAATTCGCAAAAATCAAGACATTATTTTACCAAAACACAGACATGTCAAAAACCAAAATCTTACAAAAACGTTCAGAATTAGCTAACGAACCAAAAAATACCAAAAAGAAAAAGTTTATGAAAATAAAAAACACATTTTATCAAAGATTACAATTTTACAATTTAACAAAAAAAAAAAAAAAAAACAGAAAACTGAATAATGGCAGCAACTAAAATTTTTTCTAAATAAAGCCTTATTATTAGTTCAGTTTTATTTGTTTTCAGAATATTTTAATTGATTTAATTACATATTTAATTAAAAAATTGTTTTTTATTTTTAATCATTTTAATTAAATATGTAATTCTTTCAATTAATATTTTAATTAGAAAAATTTTGTTTATTTTACAATTAATTAAATTGAGTTAATAAAAAATTTAATTTAATTTAATTAAATACGTAATCAGTTTCATTAATTTTTTTATTAGAAAAATTTGTAATCATTTTTTAATTAATTATATAATTTACTTTTTTCTGTGTTGAAAAATAATTATTATAAATTAAAGTTGGTTTAGTTATATTATAGAAAAGCTTCTATTTCTTATGCTAAGTTTCGATGGAGGCTAGCATTTATGCTTCGCTATAACTTATTACTGCTGGTCACTGCAGATTCACACTAACCACGTGAGTTACGCAAGTGAACGTGCATGAACGTGAGCATACAAGAAATCGATCGGTAATGAGAGTTCATGAGTAAAATTTTAGCAAAATAGACAATAAAAACGTTGATTTAAGACTGATTTTTTAAAGACATAAAGTTGGCTTAAAACTATTTTACACAAATTTTGTTATCTAAAATTTGTTTTAAAATATCTTTCATGTCAGTTTTATTGATACATGCACACCAACATATACATATATGTTAATCGATATAAAAGCTGGTCTGCTAAAATTATGGGATACACTTTCGGCCCACTTCGTACCTCAATGATTTCTAGTATTCGATTTAAATTGCAAGATTACTTTAATTTCTTTGAGTCTCGTTGAATCTCTAGTTTTTACTTTTGACTGTACTGATTTCGGACTGTCTACCCTCTTTTCATCACAAAGCCTTTCGTAATTGCCCAATGCTAGTCAGAGCGTTCTCCGGGCAGATTCTGCAAGTATCGTTTTATTTGATTTTCATCTTCGTCTGTGGTTGTCTCGAGCAACTCCCTTATTTTTTTAATCATAATTTTTTACTTGTCGTTATTGCGGAATCTGTGTAAATTTTCAGTGTCCTGATCACAATGGTTAAAGTTTCCTAATTGCAACAAAGGCCATATGTTTAAAATAAACATTTCTCTGGGGACACCCCTTAAGTTTTAAAGTCATTTTATTATTACGGACAGACATTGAAACCATAAACCTAGGTTTAAATTTCTATTCAGAAACTAAAAAAAAATATAACATTCCTTGATTGCTGCTAATCTTTAATTGAATGCACACGTTTAAATATCATAAAATGCTTGGCTAGCTCACGATTTAACTGTAACTCCATATCTCTTATTCTTATCATAAAAGCGCTAATTCTCTCTAAGATAAACTATGGCTTACCGATCTTTGGTTTCGCTCCCAGGTCTCAGCTAAGAAAACTTAACTCTATAATAAACTCAGCCATTAGAACTTCTTTAGGCGCATTTCGTTCTACGCCCATTTCAAATATGCTTTTTGAAACAAATATTAGAACCTTATACAGTCAGAGGAAAATATCTACAACAAAACTGTTCCGAACGTTTTTGTACAACACTAATACACCCCTATCTCAAATAGTAAAAAAATTGAAAAATTCTAAAAAAATACCAAAGTTACCATCAGTCATATACAGATGTATACAGAATTGTAATAAACTGGACATTCCTATAAAAACAGACACGCATAAATTGAATCAATTTCCTCCCTGGGCTTTAGATTCTTCATCTATCAATACTGAATTACATGCTTGGTATAAACCTAATACGAATCCTTCCCAATTCAAATCCATGTTTGAAATGCTTAGACACCAACTAAGTGAATATAACTTCATTTTTACTGACGGCTCTAAAACTGATATTTCAACAACGTACAGCATCACAACAGAACACAACATAATAAAAATTTCTAATCTTCCTACACACAGCTCTATTTACGCTGCAGAGCTTATAGCCATTTATGAGGCAATAGTATACGTAATAGGAAAAGCTGGTAAATTTGCGATTTGCTCTGATTCCCTCGCTTCGCTAACATCTATTCAAAAAATAACGAACAACGGGCACTATGTTTCAAATATTAGGAATGCACTTTGTCAAAGGTTTCCAGACATAATATTGATCTGGGTACCTGGGCATTGTGGAATAAGGGGAAACGAGTTTGCAGATCTTTGAGCTAGGAATGCTGCAAAGCACCCATTACAAACCACACAGAACTTCCTTCGTAGAGATTTATATTCACTGGTTGAGTATGATTACTTTCAAAATGACAAAAGAAATTTATTTGACTCTACTTCTTCGTGGTACAGAACTACCAATTTTGAACACAAAACAATTTATGACTTCTTGAAAAATAAGGTTATATCAACTAATAGACTTGACAGCATTAAAATAGAAAGACTACGCCTGGGTCACTCCAGATTAACCCATGAGGCTTTATTGAACCCTACTTGCACACATTTTTGCAACTGTGTTATTACATATCCCACAACACCTACCCACTTCCTTAGTGATTGCCCTAAAATCCTTAACGCTAGAAAGACAATTTTTAATAACTCTGATCCTCTTTTGACACTAATCTACCCTACTATTGACAATATTACACTATTAATAAAATTCTTAAAAATATCAAATCTGTATAATTTTATTTGTTAGATCTATTTGTACACAATAATATGTTACCAATTTTTTAATTTTTAATGTCTGCTGAGCTGAAGGCCTATGACGCTATTGCTCTTTCCTAATTTTATTTTATAATTTTTAATTATAAGGTAAATATATGTAAATAAATAAATAATTGAATGCACAAACCAACTTTTTTGCAATAAACTGGTGGGAGGACAATAAAGTTTTAAGTCACAGTTGAATATCATAGCATAAGTATGAATTACGCAGCTTATGAACAGCTTATGAACATAATTGTTTTCCTAAGCTGATTTTTCAAACGATGAGCTTTTGCAGGTTGCAGTTAAAAATAAAAATCGATAATCCAAAAAGCAAATGATTAAGTAAATAATTAACAAAATATCATTTTTGGGGCCATAACTACACTCTAGAATTTGCCTCGCAAATATGTTTTAGAGCCGTTTCTTTCACTTCTGTGTAAGGATTTTTAATCCAACGATTTTGCTATATTATTCTTACAATAGATCAACAATTGACCTTGTCAATTACAAACGAAAAATGAACTGACAAGTGTTGGATGTTGTAGGGAGACAATAATAATATTTTTCTACAAAATTAAAAAAAAAAAAAAATAAAAGAAACAGAAAGTGAAAATTATATTTCTTATAAAAAGCCACAATACTCATAATTACACTTTAAAGAATAGTAGTAAAAAAATTTACTAATAAACTGTTTAAATAAAATACTATAAAGGGTGTCCCAAAATTACTAGTAGACTTGAGAAAATCACGTTTAATAGCTGACGTAATTGGCAAGCATTTACAAAGTTTGGGATCTCTCATAGCATCTACATTAATTATGTGACTGCCCTTGGGCCTGATCGTGCTGCTATCCAGTGCTGGAAATTCACACATAATGTAAGTTTTCTTTTCGGACTCATTCAAGTTTTCTCTTAGCCAAATGATACTTAAAGTTTCCTTGACCTATTATTAACGCCGTTATTCAGCTTAAGGTACCTCGCTTAAATCTAAACTATTTTCTGGGAAATATTGTCAGCTTTCGCTTTAAGCCTGGTACTAGATTCACCATTTCACGGCTATGCCTAATCTTATAAACCCTTCACCATATATGAATCTAGTTAAGTGAAAAAAGCAAAAATTGGGGTGATAGAGAATTTAAATAAAAAAAAAAAAATTGGTATTGCATATATAATATTTTACATAAAAATGTCATTGGCTCTTAACGGGTAAAGCATTTTTTAAAATTTTAAAGATCTCTTCAAAAGCTTTAAAATGATACTGATATTGATATTTAAAAAAAAAAAATTTGAATATTTCAGAGGCCCGTAACTCGGAAAATATGGGCGAGCGCCACTTGGTGTTTTTTTTAATTCTTCATGGCCTCCCCCCAATATATTTGTTTAGGTGTAGTGGTTTGCCCGCTGCCTCGAAGAAAATGGACCGATCATGCTGATTTCCAGTAGTACCTTCTTGGACACTATGTCTGATCGATTGACGTATTTAAATTTTCTCTAGCTGATCTAGTGGCTCAGAAAACTTAATTTCAACACTAACACGGACGTACAGACGTTCATCGCTCAATCGACTTCGCTGTGCATAGAAAGTCAGGATATATATATATATATATATATATATATATATATATATATATATATATATATATATATATATATATATATATTTTATAGGATCGGAAATGGATATTGTAGAGATTACAAACAGAATGACAAACTTAGTTATACCATTTTTCCACTTTTTGTGGTGAAGGGTATAGAAATTAACATCCATTTTTCGTAAACAAATGTTGCTGAAGTTCTAGTCTATTCATTCTGAGAAAAACATCTTAAATTTTTTAGCAACATTTTTAACCAACATGTAAAATAATATGAGGAGCACTTATGTAGTTCATGTGGAGTTTTTAAGAATATTTAGATTATTTATTGTAAGTTTTTTTGAAGAACTATTTTTAAACACTTTGTTTTTTGTGGAAAGCTTACATTTAAATATTTTATTCCGTTTGTAATTTTTCTTCCTTGCTTATGTTAAAATAGAGTTTGTGAAGCCCCTAGATGACCAACGAATATTTTAAGACCATTTATTGCTTTGAAAATCAGCATATCGGTGTTTCCCTTATTTTTTAGGTTTTTATATTTATTTTGTACAAAAGCAGGCGGCTAATTTCAGGTGACATACAATTTAGCACGCATTATTTTGTTGTTACATAAGTATTAGAGCGGACATGATTAGAAATTGCAATAAATCTCGTTATGCATCCAATTAACAACAGGAAGCGAGAAATATTTCCAAGGGTGACAATGAATTCAATTAAAGTATTTGGGTAGTGAATTCTAAAGAACCTCGGTTGATTGCAAGTGGAGAAAGGTGGGCTAAAATATTGTTTTACTGTTCCTTTTTTTTTGCCTTTGATATGGGTGAAAAACCAAAGCACAAGCTACACTAAATATTCCGCAAAAATCTGTATTTTAAGAAAATTGTATTTGTATTTTTCCTAATTTTCATTTTATTTAATTTTGTCAGCCTAAAATAATTTTTTTTAAATAAACTCAACTAAAAGTAAATTAACTCAAAAAAATCATTTCGATATAATCGCAGTTTAAGTTTTTGACTCGTTCTCCTCACGAAAAGATTTTTAGACGGCTTAACTTCCCACTACAATTAGTCAAATGATTCATAAATAAAAAATCCATTTAAGAAAACTTTCATTAATTATATAATAAGGGGAGGTCTTGGACAAACTATGTGGGATGTTTGAATTATGACGTTAATACTGTAAACATATATCCGCTACTATGTCATAAACAAAAATGTGTCGTTATTTATAAAAAAAAGAACAGAGTTTTATTTTTTAATTTATTATTCAAGCACAAGGTCTTTTATTTTTTATTTTTAATTTAAATAAATAATAAATTAAAAAATAAATAATTAAAAAGGTCAAATAAAAAACTATATGAACAGAGTTTTACTTAATAAAATTTTTCATAAACACAGCCATAACTCAAAAAATATATTATATGCAAAAAGTCAATACATTTTAAAAATATCTATTTTTCGTATATAGAGTAACAAAACAAAATGTGTCGATGTTTTAGAAAGCGATATGATCTTTACGTTCTAAAGTTTACTATACAACTCAAATGTGTTGTTCTTGTTGACAAACAAAGTTTCCCAACATGGAATGGAATAACGGTTTATTCTCTTAAAACGTGGAAATTACAAATGAAATAAAGATGAAACGTATACATGATATAAAGCATGAAATGGCGAACAATTCTGTATGAATAAATCCAAAATTTTAATTTTTGAGTTATGACATTGTATTAGTAAATGAGCGATATGATAAAATTAATTTTAGTAAATTAAATCTTAAAAGATTCCGAATAATAAATTTTCATATTGTTAGTAAATAAATTTAACAAATTAAAAAAAGAGTACCAGGCGTTACGTAAAAGGCAATATCTCAAAAATAAATTTTCGACATTTTTGAAAAAGAGAGTTCAATGATAACTTCACCCAATTTTTAATTTTGGTACACTCTTTACATATACAAACTTACTAGTGAATGTATTTGCAAGACAGTGAAAATATATAAAAAAAAAGAATTAAACGTTTTGACCGCAAGCCAATTTTATAACAATAGTTTGAAACAAACAATAAAAATACTATTGAGAAAAAGACATGCAAGAAATACGCATAACAAAAGGATCACATAATGTTGCACGAAAGCAATGAATTTAATCCAAAAGGAGTGATATAAAATATTTGCTGTGCATGTATGTATGTATATGGGTATCTATGTGGAAAGAACGAATCAGAAAATTCTAAAACAGGTAAAAACAAGTGGCCTACTTTGCTATAAACCAATCAAAACGAAGGATTAAACAAAAATATAGTCTGAGTTCCTTGATGATTAGTATAAAAAGGAGTTAAAGATGCTGGTTAAGCAGCAGTTTCTTTTGATCTTGTTAAAGTGTAGTTACTAAATTTAAGCAAAATGATATCCAGTGATTTTAACAAACAGTTACATTTTACAAATTATTATAACGAAAAGTATGAGGAAGTATTTAACACGAATCTTAATAACAGCATAGGCAGTACAAGCTTTTCAGGTGATAGTGTGTTAGATGAACAATTAAATAACTTAAATGAAAGTATGGACTTGAGTTTTTATAATATGGATTTTCGAGCTAATGACTCGATGTCGGAATCAAATCATAGCAACGAGTTTGGTATTGAATCTACAGAGACTTGTATATCAACATCTACTTATGAATTGGAACATTTTTATAATATTTACCAGCACAATTCCAAATATTATCCGACAATAATGTCAACTACAGCAAGCAGTAGCAATAAATCACAATATAATCATTCATATGCTTCTACTCCGCTAAAGTTGAGTTCAACGAAAATCTCATTAAAACGAAATCAGCCGGGTATGAAATCAATGGCCACAAGTACATCCTGCTCTCAAGAGGTTCTACGTAAACGTCGTTTAGCCGCTAATGCCAGAGAACGTAGACGTATGAATAGTTTAAACGATGCTTTTGATAAGCTGCGTGACGTTGTGCCATCTCTGGGCAATGACCGTCGTCTATCGAAATACGAAACCTTACAAATGGCTCAGGCATATATTGGCGATTTGCTAAAGTTGTTGACGAGAGATTATTAAGAGTTTTTTTTAAAGAAAATATTATGTAAATATTAATTATAACTGTTATTAAGTGTTAATTAAGTTAAGAGTATGAAAATTATTGTTGATTAAATAAAAAAAAAAAAACAAAATTATTTATTAAAAATTTATGGTGTCCTTTGTCTATAACTGTTTACTGTTAAACTGGACATCTAAATTTATTCTTCTAGTAACGTAACGATAATTTGGCTGACAGAACGTAACTGCTCCACCCAATATTTTTTTTCCTTTGTAAAAAAATAAATCTTGCAATTGTTTAAATTTGGAAAATTCACATAAAATTTGTAACAATTTTAATTTTAGGCCAGGCCTATCAGTATCAGTCTGAACTAGTTTGAGACATATTATACTTTAACAGTACAGATGAGGTCTTCAAGTTAATGCATTTTATTTTTATTTTGAAAATATATAATTTTTAAATGTCTCAAATTGCAAGCATGGGGAGAACAACAAAAAGAACTTAATATCAATTAATATTTGAATATAGAATTCAGGTGGACAGACGGTCATCAAAACTAAAATAAAAACATAATGGGGATTGTAGTACGCACTTTGCGAATATTTAAAATTTTTGTCTCTTAGTTTAAAAGAAAAACCCGAAAATATAAAAAAGGCATCAATATAATACGATTTAATTTGAGTAGCGGATATTACGCTCAAAAGATAAGCCTATTTACATATGTATGTACGTCAGAATCACTTTTTTAAGGGAACACCCTTTAATTGCCTGTAAACTTTAAGATTATGCCTGTTACGGTTAAAAAGATATACGTCAAAATCACGTTTTATATGGGGCACCCTTTAAATTTTATATTTTTTTAAATGTTGCTAAAGTGACTGCAGTAATACACACTGTCTTCAAAATTTAAGTGTCTGTTTATTACGATTTTAAATGATAGTCCAAAGGCGTTTCTATGGGGAAACCCTTTTTTATTGTAGAGGATATAGTTGAGGTTTGTTAAAAAAAAATATAAAATAAAAAAAAATAAACATAAGTAAATTACCATTGAAACTCGACTAACCGGGCCTTTATTAATCGGTTACATCTATTAACCAGCATGCGGTTCTTTTATTTTTTCCCTCTATTATCCGTGCTTTAGATTTATACCTCTATTAACCGTGATTTACATCTATTAACCGTGCAGCATTTATATGGTTTTTATGGTGTAAATCTAAATCCGGTGTTTCCCCATTTTATGTTCATGTGTCCACGCATAAGAATATATATGCACTTTTATTCATTTAGTAAGTGAAATTTGATCTGCTAACACCTGCTGTGGAATGATGGTTCCTTCAATAGTAAATTAGTCCAGATTTGCACTATGCAATTTTTTGAGGCATTTTTTTCTCATTTTTCTATTTAAGTCACAGCGTTATGCGTTATTTAAAAGTAAACATTAGCAACAATAACATCCCCTCAAATCTCAAGCAATGCCATATTGCATTCTTCTCCTGCTTCACAAAGAAACAAAAATTTCATGCTAGTTTCCGGAAAAATTGCGTTGTGTAAATGCCGTGTTTATTAAAGACAAAATTACTTTGATTCATGACTACAACAAAAACATATCTGCTAAGTTGCGGTTACTGTATACATACTTTGATATAACCTCTATTTACCGTGTATTTAGATTATCCGTACTGGTGCCGGTCCCATGAGAGCCGAGTAATCGAGGTTTAACTGTATAAGATTTTTTTGTTATTTGCATAAAATGTATTGGCTTTGCTTATTATTTAATAAAATAAATAAACAAAATGATTTATAATTCTTGAACTGCATTGTACCTATTAGTTTTTTTTATTTTCTTATCAGGAATTAAAATATTTTATGTTTTACTAGTAATAAAAAGACAATAAATTTTTGGATTTTTTTTAACAAATAATTTATTTTTAAGCTTTTTCGTCCGTGCGGTTACCTGTATTATTATTTTGCCATTACTATACACACTATATAAAAATTTCGACTGCCTAACAATTGCGTTTGAAAAATGCATAAAAAATACTTTTAATATTTTTTTTACAAAAGGACAAATCTGTAAGCGTAAGCTTCTAAATTAAGAAATATTTTGAAAACGGGCTCTCTGAAGTAACAAACATTAAAAAAACATGCATTCTTCTAGCACTTTTTTCGGAAATTCCATTGGATTTGAAATGTGTACTTACGTGATTTCTCTGTCAATTTTATAGACTAAATTTTAGGTCAAAATCATGAGTATTTTCACTTAAAATGGCAATTACAAATTTTCATTTCAACTATAATGTTTGCTAGATGGTAAATTTTGAACCAAAATTGTTAGGAGCTTTAAGAAAAATATAAATTTACATCCTATACCATTCATCTTATGGTGAGTAAAAATGAATTGATCACGAAATAAAAACATTTTCAAACTATTTATTGCTTTAGATATCTAAAGAGCTTTGTGCAATACTGACATTCAAGAAATAAACTCTAGAAATGACCCACAAAAAAAAATTAATGTATCTTTTGTAATGTCAAGAATATTTTGAACGTTTAAATGCTCAATTTGAGATTATTGAGCATTGATGCCGTTTGTTTACATCTGTTACATTTTTTGTAACTTTTAAGGGGTCTAGTAACATGTGTAATTTTATTATATATTACTTAACATACAAATTCGGCTTCAACACCAAGGATTACACACTTGCACATGCTATTAAAATCCCGTATAAAAAGATAAGCATAGTACTCTGTTCATTATTTCGTGCGAAATGTTGAAAAAGTCCATATAAAAAAATTACTGG
This sequence comes from Gymnosoma rotundatum, assembly GCA_916610165.2. Lineage (NCBI taxonomy): Eukaryota > Metazoa > Arthropoda > Insecta > Diptera > Tachinidae > Gymnosoma > Gymnosoma rotundatum. The sequence goes on along the minus strand of OU744337.1, from coordinate 116,862,363 downwards.
GAAATAAATAAGAAATAATGTTGCTGAAGTAGTACTCTGTTTATTTGTAAAATAGTCACGAAATGTTTTTCGCAGCATGTTTACTTACTAAAAAGTGTTCTTGGCAACATTTTGTTAACTACGAAATATTATAAGCACGCTTTTGTTTATCGATGAGGATGCCAGTTTCCTTCACTTTTTTTACAAGATAGCGAACATACGGAGCTGACGGTGTTTCTCTTCTTCCAAAATCCGTACGCAATTTTCGAACACATTCTGCAACATTACAATGATATTCAAGGTAATGTCACAATATATTCCAGCGTTGTTCAAGCGTTCACCACTATTAGTTAAAAAAAAAAATATGATGGCGATCCCTATATTTTAAAAAAAAAAATTTAGTTATGGTTATTATTTTCTATTTTCTTAAGCTTTGGGTCCTTATATTTTTTAATAATATTTTATTTCAATATTTCGGTACTTTCTGCATACCTTCTTCAGGAAACAAAATTAATATATAACCAAAAAAACAAAATTAATTAACAATTGAAAAAATTTTTTTTGTCATAATGAAGTTAAAAAACAATGTTTCAAAAAATTTTCAAAAAACAAAAATATTAATCTTGATAATTTTGAAAATTTCTTATTCTTCAAAAATCTTGATTAGTTTGAAAATTATGGTTATCTTGAAGATCTTGATAAGTTTGAAAATTCATCTTTCTTGTGCTCATATTCTTAATTAGTTTAATAATGATTATTTGACCCTTTTTTATTAAATTATTTTCTATTTTCTTAAGCTTTGGGTCCTTATATTTTTTAATAATATTTTATTTCAATATTTCGGTACTTTCTGCGTACCTTCTTCAGGAAACAAAATTAATATATAACTAAAATAACAAAATTAATTAACAATTGAAAAAATTTTTTTTGTCATAATGAAGTTAAAAAAACAATGTTTCTGAAAATGATCGAAATTAATAAAACGATTTTAAAATGTTTTTGTTTTCAAGTTGAACCGATCCGTTACTATGTATTACATACCTTATATATAAATTATCTCTGCTTTATTTTCGACGTTTTTTTATATTTTTACTGCCATATTCATAAAAACTGAAATAAGTTTGAAATGTGTCTTATGACAAAATTTTCATACAAATTTGTCCTAAAATACATTTAAAATCTATTTTAACATTTTATGAATTCGGCATTAAAAAAAGATGGGCAAATAGGCAATTAAACGCTTTCTAAAATCATTAACTTTAAATCAATCCATTTTACAGTACAAATCCTATTATATTTAATTTAATGTACAAAAGCAACAATTCTTATTTATGAGAGTTTTATCATAAAAATTTAGCAACTTATGATAATGATAATAATAATAGCAATACAAATAATCAACATCAAACGACATCATATGAAAAATTTAATCTTAATTTTTTTTACAATGTGTAATAGTAAATAAAACTTACCTTTACCCTTCTTAATCAGTATGAGATTATGAGAAAAAACAACATTGGCGGTTCCTGTTTGTTTTATCAAGAGCTAGTTAATTTGACAGCCGTTTCTGTGGTATCCTGGTAGGAATATTAAGTAGTGGGCGTTTTTTGAAACAATCACAACAATGTTAAAAATACAAAACAAAAAATGCCGCAGTATAATTTGATGCGTGCCGACCAATGCACAAGAAGTCTGATGATAACTTCCTAATTACATTTCCGCATTACAAAGCATAAAAATAGAAAACCTTTTCAATGGTGCTGAACTGAAAACGACTAATTAGCAAAAACATTTAACGTAGAACAGGTAAAAGTAAAATAAATCTTAACATTGTAAATAGTTTAAAATTAAGGTTTATGTGTTTTTAAAATACAGTTTAATATTTTGCTGTTCGCTTTTATTCAAACAAACTTTTCAATTACTTGAAATTGTTATTTTAAATTTATTAAATTTTTTACACACTATTTACAAATGCACTTAATTAATAAATCTATAAAATTTAACAATTACTTAAATATTAACATCTTAACTAATGAGATTTTTGTTTGTTTTGTAAATTTAACTATTTCGATATTCGTTATCAAAAAATTAAATAAAAGAATAATAATCCTTAATATAAAGATTTTGTGACGCCAATAAAACTGGCAAAATAATTGAAAACATAATATCTTGATTTTTGTTAATGATCAATTATGTTTGCTATTCTAAGTGATAGAAGAGATAAAATAAAGAAAAAAAAAATTCTGGTTTTCGAGTTGTTTATACGGGTTCATTTGTAAAAACTGAGTTCTGTTTAAAAAATATCTACATCCATTAACTTTGTCATCTGAAAATATTTTTGTTTACTTAAGCTAAAACTCGAGTACCAATCTTGAAAATTTAAAAGTTTTAGAAATGATACTCATGAAAGAATTATTTAATATAGATTTACATCAAAAGCTATTTTAAAGCAGCATGTTACATCTACTTGTTACATATTTTTTAACTTAATTAAAAAAAAACGCAATATTTATTAATTTTTTATGTGGAGGTTACGGTTTGACTAAACTTATTTATGTCATGTGTGGGGGGTCTAGAGGGTCATACAAAATTTTATTTATTCAGGTGCTTACTTAAAAAAAAAACCATTAGACTTTCAGCAAAAGAAGACAAGGACATAATGAAATCCTTTTAAAATTGTAAAAAATACATTTTTCATTTGTCTGCCAAAAACTCATTAATTTTTGTTTAATGAAGATGCACGATTAATACAGTAATAAAACTTTGCATTCATGTGTGATTGTTTGTCAAAATCATAAAAATAAAGAATATACAAATATTACAAAATCTATTTACTGTTAATTCCAACTCTATAAAAAAAAGGTATTTATAAAAATTTATTTTTTTTAAATACCTCAATATGAAAATTTATTCAGGTATGACACAGAACTCAATTTCGATCGAAAGTGGTTTCAATTCCGTAAATTGGTTCTTCAGAAAATGAAATACGAAAAATTTCATCGGAAACAAACCACTTTTAATTTCAAAGTGGAATTTAGTTTCTTTGAAATTTTGTTATTTGCGGTTTTCTAATTTACTTTTATTATGCGTCCATTTTTTAGAAATAAGAAAATCCATCGGAATCTGAAGAAGGTAAAACAAAATCTATTGGAATTGTTAATGTGGAACTAAAACCCTTCCGATCGGAATTTGTGACATGCCTGATTATTTGGAATTTATTTAATTTACTTTAATCGTGCTTGATTCCTTTAATTATAAATAATTCATGAGAATATCATGAAATATTTATATTTTAAAAATACCATTATAACTGCTATTAAAATAATCGAATTTCTATTTTAATTTAATAATAACTGATAGGGGAATATTAAAAATTAAATACAGCAAAAAACTTGAATATGTAAGAAATTAAACTATATTAGATTTTAAGAAATTAGTGAATGAAATTTTTTGAAGCTTTTTTCTGGCGTCATTCACTTTAGTATATACTAGCAGTGCCCACAACTTTGTCTGCTGCGTGTCACTTCTAATATTCATAAAATTCAAATTTAGAAAAGTGTATTTTTAAATATTAATTTAGAGTTCCGTTAACAGTTTTAAAAATTTTGAATCTAAAAAAAATAAACTGTGCTGACAACTGTTTTAGTACCAATATATTAAAAAAATGATTCTATATTTACACCCAGGTTTCAAAGGACCTCCTCAGAAAATTTTATTGAAATCTATCCGGCAGTTTATACGTGATGCGAACACATACTGACAAAAAATCCGAAACAGATATTTTGTATTTTATATCAATTACTATTTACAACAACTCCAAAATTTTCAAAAAATATTTCGCGTACAGAAATTACCCTGTTACCGTCTTATTACATGTATAGATTTTCTTACATAAAATTCTAAATTATTTTAATGAAATATGTAGTATACGATTTAATATAAAAAAGTTTTTTAGTTTTTTTAATTCGTGCAAAAAGAAATAATTTTATGCAAAATATTGTTGACGTTTCTTTCTTAAGTCTTTTAAAAATGATGTAAATATCATAAGACTTAAGCAACAAACTTCATGATAAAACTCATCAGTAGGTTTCCTTCTTAAGTCTTTTGAACTAAGAGGGTTTTATACATCATTAATTCCTCAATATTTCTATGGCATCCTTGAGACAAATTATGACATTCTTTATCGGTTGAAATTGTAATTTAATTTCGATATGATTTGGCGCCTGCCTTAACAGCCGTAAGGAGTCTGAATACAAAAAAGTCGTATTATTGTTAACTTTTAAACAAAAAAAATATTAAAGGCTAGGTTACTAAACCAAATGAATTAAGTGAAAAATTTTATCCTTTTTAGACCCTGGTTTTCACATTACCTATGTACATATAAAATTGCTTTTGAATTTGAATAAAAATAACTGGCAATAAAACTAAATCTGCAATTAGAAGACTTAATTTAGTTTGCAAAAGTAGAAAATTTATTTAGTTGTGCTCATTAAGACAACAGCGAAATGGCACATTAATATTGGTCACAAAATATTACAAAGCATTCTATCTGATAACTGAAAAAGTGTTTAATGATCCCAAATTTTTATAGCCATTTTTTGACATTTTTATTTAAAAAAATTTTTTTGACACCTAAACATCTCATATTATTTTACAGTCTATCGATTACACCACATATGCATTACATAATGTAATAAAGATTGTATTTTTTATGACTAGATGACTCTAAAAACATTTAAATTGCATTAAAATAATGAATACAAATGTCAAGAAAATCAGTTTCGGTTCTATATAAACTGTTGTTAAAACTTTCCCCTGTTTACTATAACTTCCTGTAAGTCAATACTTGAGACATATAATATTATTAAATTGTAGGAAGAACCTGAATGTTTCATTAATGTGTTTAACGTGTTCAAACATTATTTTGTAAAAATTTATCACTTCTTGAAAACAATTTTATTATGCGTTGCTAAGTATTCAAAACATCTAATAACATAATTTTAATGTATTTTCAGTATATTCACTTTATGAATTAATATTATGAAATAATTTAAATAATAGAGCCGATTTAAAAAACGAATGATTTGAAAAACTCGGTTTAATGTATTAGAAGGTAACTTTAGATGAATTATTTTAAAGGTTAAGACCAGAGAAGAAAAAATCGAAAGGAAAACTGAGAAAAATTGATTGTTTGCATGCGTATTCATACTTGAAAATAATGTTTAAACAGGATTAGGAAATTCTTTTAAAATATACAGCCCAATTATAAACAACAATTCCGTGCGAGTTCTTTCACTTTTCCCTTTTCTCTAATTATTTATTATTTTTTCCCCTTTTGATTGACTGCGGAAGGTAAAAAAAATTCGTGGGACCCAGTTGACCAAGTTTATTGAACACTCTTTCCTCTGTTTATTTTTTGTACATCGTTTGGAATATATAAGTATTTTTTTGCAGGTGTTGAAGTAGCCACTGAAGGGTCCATTTATTTCTTAAATACTGAACTGATTTAAATGAGATAAAGACGGTGCACTAAAGCTCGACAGTATCTACAAATATGTGAAAGAATAAATAAAACCGGTTGAGAAAAAGGATTCCGAAGTTTTGTGTTTGCCTATTTATATAGAGATATGTTCAAAATTAACCAAAAGTGGACACTGGAAAAAGGATCACAGAATAGTTAAAGCGAAACATTTTATAGACAAAACTAATATTTCAATTGGCTATATGATTGCAGAGCTGGGTAAGATGTTTTAATTTCTGAATTTTTCGCAATTTGAAGAAAATCTTGAACACGATAATAAACTTGGTAAAGTAAGTTGAACAAAGTCATTTAAAGATGTAGTAAATTGATTCGGAAGTTCTAAAATTAAAAATCAGATTATATTGAAATCTGTATTAAAAGAAACCCTCAAAGACAAGTTTTGGTAACAGCTCTCAATCATATGGGCTCTACAACGCGATCGGTTAAATTTTAACGGCTCTTGGCAATTATGGTGTCTTTGAATATTTGCTTTTAGACTTTAAAGATAATGAACACCAATCACTTTGGCAAACTAAATAATGATATTTTATTAACAAAATGGCCGTTTTGTCATGGCAACAATGAAAGTGTTGACCCCACCTTGCAAGGTTGTTCTTTTTTTTAAGCTAACTTCTTTTGTTGACAATCGGCTAAAAATATTAAACGAAACATATGTAAGATCTGTTGAAACCGATATGGGTTGTACGTGGCACACACCTCGGAGGATTGTTTTTCTTGGAGACCCCCGCCTCCTTGACTATTGGTACAGAGGTATAAGGTGGCACCAATCATCTGGGAGATTAGGAATTTCGAAGTTTGACCAGCGGGTAACTCCGTTTATTATTAAGGTCCTGTAAGTCAAAACTTAGTGGCTGTTTGAACCCAAATTTCTGTAACGTCGCTTGCGTCCTTTGAGTTGCTGTATTGCAACCGAATATCGCCTTTGGTGCATAGTGAATTTTGACAGTCTCTGGCTCTTCAGTACGGAGTAAGAGCATGACCCTGCCAACCATGTGCTGAAAGTTTTAACTGGTGTTAACGCTATGCGCATTGAATTTAACTAGTGGTAAGTTCACCGTCAAGTTGGGTTATAGTGGCCAGGCAATGGTGTAAATCTATATTACAGTTGCCCATGGTGCACCAGGTTCTGCAACGCTTACAAAAGCTCATTTTGGTATGGGTTAAAAATCGAATCATATGAAAACTATAGTTTTAAAAGGTTGATACAAATTTTGATCGATTTTAAAATTTAAAATACAAAACTATGAAAAATAGCTTAGAAACGAGTTCGATAGATTTTAATCATATACTTTTGATTGTTTTGCAGATGTGGTTATGAACTTAATGGGGCTCTAACACAACAGAGCTATTTGGTTAACAGCCACAATCGGCGGCATTCTGTCCCAATTGGAAATCTCCTTAATTAAAAAATTTATTATTCTACATTTGATCTTTAAAAATGATGAGTGTTAATCTGTTCTATAATTTAGCTTTTGCAACAGAATAATAATTGTATATTTAAAATCCGAAACCAAAAACCGTTGTTAATATTTTTTTTATTGATATTTTAATTAATACACTAAATATACTATTTCAATATTCATGTTTTTTTTTAAGAGAAGAATAATATGTGTACGTACGTAATTATTTTGTATTAAACGTAATGGGCGTTAAGCAATTTTCGTTTTTTTTTTTTTAACAAGCAGTGTAACATTGAATTTTAAGATGTTTATGGTTAATATTTATGACTTATAATATTTAAAATTTAAATACATATTTAATATTGGTTATTTTTTTATTTTTCTTTTTGCGTTTATAAACAAAATATTAAAAATGAGGGCTGTTTTCGGTTGTACGTAATAATTTATACCCTTCAACCTAGAAACACCTTTGTTATTATTTATATTTTTATAGTTATATATTGCAGTACAGGAAAAAAAACAATACAACATATTGCAAGGTAAATAAAAACGTAAAAAAAAAAAACAAATAAAAAGTTAATCTATATCTTAATAATTTATAGAATTTACAGAATAAATTTGCTGATTCAGTCAACTTCTCGAAATATTAACAGCCATATGTACTTATAACAAAAACTTAGAATGAGTTTAGCATGAGTAAAGTTATTGATAATTCTCACAGTGTTTTTTGCCGTACGGCCTGGCACTTGAAATCATTGTAGATTGTTGCCATTATTCATAACTATATTTTGTGACTATTTTCAATGTCAAATTGTACGGAGAGCCTTTCAGAGACGCTGCTTAGTTTCGTCACTTATGCCAAACCTCATGCAAAATTTTTGTGATGCATACGGCTGTAAGTAAGTTTTCTACGGTCTACAGAAAAACCCTGTGTGATCGTAAATGCTCATCGTTGTAGAAAAAAAAGTAAAGTTCCTTTTTAAAAGTTTATTTAGTGAAGGGTATAATATTTTCAGAAAAAGAAATGTATGTCATATGCAACTTTAAAAATCTTTTGATTCATTCGAATATCGAAATAGTTTTTACAACAATTACGTTACTAAAAGTTAATTAGTTTTAATGGTTGCTAAAATTACTTATATTAATTAAATTTGAATTTTTTCATGTTCAGAAATGAAAATGGGAAAAAATATTTAAAATTTTATGTGTCTTTTCAAAAGTGTCACCCTTATTGTGTGATTTGAAAAAAGCTACACAATAAAAATTCAAATTTAAAGTTTAATAAAAATAATTCATTATCTTTTTAAAGCTGTTACAGTTTCACACTTTTAAAGGATAATGTACATATTATTTGCAAGCATGATGTTTCCGAAATCAGTTTGTTATTGAAAGTAAAAATAAAATAAAAAATTATTTAAAAACTAACAACTTTGGTTTTATTTCTTAAAACAAAAATATTATTTATTAAATAAAAAATTGTTTTATATTTGAAATAAATATTTTTTCCCATTTTTAATATTAAACGTTCTGTTCTATACAAATAATTATCAGTTTAGGTATTTACAGTTGAATTCAGTAATTACTTTTTGTTTAGTTTTTATTAAAACAACTCTTTTGTTTATTTTTTAAAATATTTTAAGAACATTTAAAACTAAAATATATTTTCTTTTTTATTTTGTTTTTAAAATTAAATCCAATTGTTCTTTCCACGAAATTTACCACGAAAACCTGGACCTCCACGCATGCCACCAGGGCCTCCTCTTCCACCACCTCGATTAAAATAAGGTGAACCACCTCCTCTGGGGGGCCTGAGAAAATTCCGAAATTGATTCTGCGGTGAATTCATCCAACCGCGACCGCCACCACGACCGCCAAATCCACCTCGCTCACCTATCAGCGCTCCGTTTGGTGGCCTAAACGCACCATTATCATTATTTGGTCCAATGCCATAGGGAAATTGCATGGGATATGGAGGTCTTGGAGGTGGGGGCGGCACGCCTCCTCCGCCCATGCGATTATTTTGCCACGCCATAGATTGCATTTGACTCCAATCTTGTTCTGACATTTGTCCCATTGCAGCTGTTGAATCCCAACTATTTGCATGTTCATATTCCGCAGGCGTCTCTAGTAAAGGTTGCTTCTGTGGAGTTGTTGGTATATCTGATTTATCCATTTCTTGTTGTGTTGTTGTATTATTATCGTCATTTTTATTTTCAGTCTGGATTTCAGCATTATTTTCTTCAATTTGTTCATTTACCTCTGAATTTTGTGACATTAAGTTTTTGTTTGTTTTGTTTTGCAGTGTATGGGGAAATAAAAGAATGTTTAACAAAAGATTTACATTAATTTCCTGGCGACAATATATGTAATCTGAGTTACATATTGTAAAAAAGAATACATGGGTTGTTTGACATATAACCTAAAACTTCTAAATGTCTTTGATATGTTAATACTTTTAACCTTGAAATTTTTAATTTTAACCTAGAAAAATTGTTGAAATCTTTTTATTAAGAATTTATTTTTTAAACCAGTGCAAATAGAATCGGAAAAAATATTTTGCGAAATCCCTGGGACCAATGATAATGACAGCTTTGAAATTCCTATTGGATATCGATGCGATGAAAAAATATCGAAAAAGAAGGTCACCGTAAAAGCAAATAATTAAAAAAAAAAAAACTACATATAAAGCTTAAATAGTAAATTACTCTACAGAAGTAAAAATCAAAATAGTTAAATGAGTAATTTTAATGTGGCTTAGGTTATTTTTATTTATTTAAGAATTTTATTAACAAAGAAAAACTATTCATACATTTACTCGAGTTAATTTTCCGTTGTCATCTATTTAACCAACCAAATTCGAATATGATTAATCTCATATTCAATCACTGTTAATCTGGTACGACGAAGTTTACGTACAACAAAATAATTCCTTCCTAAGTCCCCGTTTAGACGAGCGAACATTTGAAAGGGAAACATTTAGTTTGATAGCAAATTACGGGTGGGGAAGAGAGAATAGTTTAAAGCGAACAATAACAACGCTAATGAAATGTTGCCGACAACATGTTCGCCTGTGTGAACGCGAATGAAAAAACAAGAGAATTCAAAATGTTTTTCTTCCAAATGTTCGTCAGTCTAAACTCGGACTAAGCCGACGATTGGAATAATTAATATTTAACTTAACTTTATCATATATTTTCAATTAAATTGTTTGACTAAAAAGATTTAGGTTACAGCTTGTATAATCTGAATTGAGTAGATTGCAGAATGCAAGACGTAGCGATCATATAAATGCATTACATTCATTCCGCTGCTGCTAACACAATTTTTTATTCTTAAAGAAGTGAAAATAAAAATACGAATTAAAGCCCGACTAAATAAATATGCTTTTAGTTTCAATATAATTTTTAATTTTACTACATTGAGAGTGGCAAACTTTTCTTGAAAATACTAGTGGAAATAATAACATTGTTTAAATCTCGAAGTATTGTGTAAACAGTTAAACCTCGATTATCCGGTTCTCGTATGACCGGCACCAAAACGGACAATCGAAATACATAGATAGAGGTTATATTATAATATACAGAAACAGCAACTTAACATATAAATTTTTGTCGAAATTTTGTTTTTAATTGAAAGAACTTTTCTTGCTCTTCTTGGAAATTTACTATTTTGAGGATCCATTATTCCACAACGGGTGTTAGCAAATTAAATTTAAATGAATAAAAGCGCAAATATGTTCATATTTGTGGGCACATGAACTTCAAAGGGGAAAACACCGGATTTAGATTTACAAAGTTAAAAACATATAAACGCTGCACGGACAATAGATGGTAAGCACGGATAATAGAGGGAAAAAATAAAAAGAACCGCATGCTGGTAATAGCTGTAATCGATTAATAGAGACCGGCTTAATTGAGGTTTAACTGTATATATAATTCGTATAATTCTACAGGTGCGCTTAGCATGTTCTTTCTGCTTTGATAGTTTGGGCAATAAGATTTTAGTTAAATAACTATTTGATAAGTTTATAATTTTCTATTGATTTTCTTTTTATACTTATTTTATTAAACGAACAAAATGAAATTAGTAGTCGATTTAATTTTTTTTTTTTAATATTTGAGGGTCAAATTTGCGTAAAAAGTGTTTTAATGACAGAAAGAGAAAATTTTGGGTGGAATCGTAAATGCTCCAAACCTATTGGATCAAGACGAAAATTGCGGGATTCACTAGTTAAACTAATAATAATTATTTTAAAAAAAGTTACTATCGTTTCATATTTAACTTTTAAAAACTTTATTTAAAATTTTATCCCTAAACTTTTGTCTAAACAACCCACGTTCATAATTCCTTAACGTCTTTAAGTATTGATCTTGAAATTTACCCATAATTGGAGTGAAAAAACAAAATAGTTAGAAAAGTGTAATAAATATTAAACAATAAAAAAAAAATCATAATTAATTCAGGTAAACAAACAATAATGGGCAGCTGAGTAATAAACTAAAGAAAAACAATAAAAATAAATAAGCAAACCTCTAAAGATATCATCAAGATCATCATCAGACATGTCCATATCAACAACCATATCTGTTGGATCATAACCAGCCATACCTCCGTCTTTGTTCTCTGAATAAGAATCATCTTTGTGAGATTCTTTTGAAGGACCTTCAATCACAAAACGTAAATTAAAAATATAAAAATAAATTTATCTTAAAATAGACTTACTGTTGTTTTTCTGAGGAGATGTGACTGTTGATGTTATCTGTAACGAAGGTAACATGAAAAACATTTTATTTATATAATTTCTTAATTTTGTAATTAAAAGATAAGGAATCTCACATTTCCCGAGGTATCATTAGATGAAACTGAAGAATTATCATTTAAAAACGGCAAAGTGCTTGTGGTTTCTATGGTTTTAATATTTTGCCCAAATGTACGATAATCAATGTCGCCAGATAACTTAAATAAAATCAAAATGAAAAATATAATTGCTAAATTTTATTTTATTTCACAAATAAAATGTTTTGTACGAACCTCATTTGTATCCTGATACCAAGTTTTCTTATCATTATCACTTGTTCCCGGTGAACCAGTAAGTGATATTAGATTTCTATGATCTATATCCAGTTGACGTGATTTTTCTTAAATAACAATTGAAAGAGTTTGTTTAAATTGTTCAATAAAGAAATATATATATAAATAATTTTAAATAAATTTAAATACCTTTGCTTAATCCTAATTTAGTACCAATACCAAAGGCTGGTAATATCAGCTGACGATGATCAACATCTTGAGCTGTTGACATGGTTCCATCATGATCGGAATATTCTAGAGTTGTCGCATCTGAATTGTGTGCATCTGAATCAAAATGAGGCGGTGAGTGAGGTGTATCGATTGGTGTGTACGATGAGTTCGAAACACTAGAACTGTCCAAGGGATTTGTCCAAGACATATTCATATCCCATGTAGAATTAAAATCACTTCCCTCATTTGTATCAATTGAGCCGACAGTAGGTGGCATTGGTGGTGGAGGCATTAAAGGTTGTACAGGAGCAGCTCCCATTGGTCGGCGATTATAAACATTCGGATTATAAGAGTTGTCGGTATTATATGTTCTTGGATTAAGGGCACTGTATCCAGAATTCAAATTAAGATGCAAACTGTTTGTATGTGAATTTGATGAACCACCAAACATTGGTGGATTGGGTGGTGGTTGCAAAATATCTCCATATTGATGCGATGACCTTGCCAAGGAGGTATAACCACCGGAAGGTACTGACGGAACCGGCATAGGTGCCAATCCCGGTATTGCCATACTATTAGTACTTGGATAAGCACTTATTGAATCAGGTTTATAATAATCTGCACCAGGATTATAACTTTCATCATCCGATCTAGATCCAATAACTTCAATGGGTTGACCTTATAAAAATACATAATAGTAAGATTTTAACAAAAATTTGATTGGTTTATTAAGAGATACTGCGTGGGTGGTTAAGACCTACTTGATGTTTTCGCATTTTCATCTCGCTTAAAATCATTGATATCGAAAGGTAAATTGCCATCCATGTAACTTGAATAGCCATTGAAATTATTTTTCAAAAAGTTCTGCAAAACAAATTATAAATTAAATATAATATAATTATCCGAATACAGGTGAGTAACAAGAATTTGCAGATCTTCAAAATATTTACATACAAAAAAGACTGAATAAATATAAAAAAAAAATTAAAAATAAAATAAAAAAAATGTTGTTTAAACTTTCTATGCAATCCACATTTTTACAGGAACATTTAGCGAACTACGCAATTAATTCGTTTTTCTTTTTTGTTGCAGCATTTCTTTTGATTGGCTCTTTTTAGCTTCATGTAAATATATAAATAAAGTAAAAGTAAGCTGCCAGATCTTGTCATATTACAAGAATCTAGATATTTTTACCCGTCTATAATACGGTTCACTAACACAATGTCCATAGAAAATTTTAATAGAAAACTATGAATCTCTCGTCAAAAGGTTTTATGATGTGAAATGTCTTGTAATCTTTTTAAGAAGGTTAGGTAAGGTTCGGTCAGGCAGGCAGCCGTGTTGCCACAGCCCACTTGGGTCCAATGATTGGCCCCTTTGAGTTACCTGCTGTTAAAAGGGAGAGAGAAGAAGAAACAGAGAGAGAAGAAGAAACAGAGAGAGAAGAAGAAACAGAGAGAGAAGAAGAAACAGAGAGAGAAGATTAAGGTAGGAATTAGAGAAAGAAAAAGAGAAATGGGGATGAAGATATGAGAAAGACAGAGAGGGAAAGACAGAAAATACCGCGGGTCTGAGAATACGGAGAAAAATTCAGAGAAAAATCCGCTAAGTGAGATCAGTCGACCAAAGTGTGCGCTCATCCTCTGAATGAGTCACGGTGTTCGGTTGTGGGCCGGTAAACCACCCACTGTACATTAAGAAGGAACTAATCCTACCCGGACCCATTGATGATACATCAGATAGGCCCTCATAGTACCGCTGACCGAGATATCTCAGCCGTATACACCCCATCGCAGGGCATTGACAAATGAGGTGTTCTACCGTCTCGTCTTCCTCCTCGTCCTGACAACTTCTGCAGAAGTCGTTGAAAGGGATACCCATTCTCCTAGCATGGGTCCCGAATAGACAGTGCCCAGTGACCGCAGCCATCAAGTCACGTAGTCGGACCCCCGGTAGCTGCAATAGTGCCGCTGCCCTGCCAGATCCAAATAGCGCCAGATTGTTTTAGCGGTCGAACATGTCGACTCGTTACACCATCTGGTCTGGGTCAGTTCCTAGATAGCAGCGTCGATGCGTTGAGAAGGGTATGCCACAGAAGATGTCAATGGCACCCTCGTCAAGCATTGTCCCCCTCTTTGCCAGTTCATCGGCAACAAGGTTGCTCAAAACGGTCCCATGTCCCCTCACCTAGCTTAGGGTGACTGTCGAAACCCCCGCCATCCCGTTAAGGGATGTCCATCATTTAGAGACAAGTTCAGATGTAGTAAACACTCCTTTGTGGGACGCAATTGCGGCTTTGTTGTCGGTACAGATGAAAATATCCCTGTTGGATATATAACAGTACCTTAACAAGCACACCGCCATCTTTTTAAGAAAAACTGTTGACATTTTATAATTCATGTTGCGAAATATTAAAGATTTAAAACTAGAGTTGGGCTTATCAGCTTCTTAAAGCTAGCGCTTTTTTCAGCTCAGCTCATTATAACGAACTAGTTCGTTCATTTAGCTTACTTAGTGACCTTAAATAACTGAGCCATCCAGTTGATATATTAAGCTCAATTGTTTGTACTTTAATTGCTCAATCAGTGAGTTAAAAACAGTTGAGTGAATCTAGTTGATCTGTTTAGCTCAATTGTTTTTAGCTTAAAAAAATTTTAGTGTCCTATGATAAATTTATCAGACTTTAATCACAAAAGGATGTTTTTGCTTGGTTTGCGCCAAAATAATGATGAACTAGAAAAAGCGCCTAGAAACTGAGCTATAAGAGATCAGTAAAAAGATTGCTCCGTAGAATTCAATTGAGTGAATAGTTTAATTGAACTAGGTCGATCACGAACTACACAACTCTATTTAAAACATCTAAGTGTGAGCGACCTTTTTTTTGTAAATTGAAAAAGCAAAATATGCCAGCTGTTTCACTCTTGTAAATAAATGCAATCATAATAAATTAAAACTTTATGCATGTTGTTGTTGTCGATTTTGAAGATTTACCAAGAATACAAGATGTAAAACTTCTACAATAGCAAACCGTGAATTCTGCCAAAATTTTTTTTATTAAAAAAAGGCCTCGTAAATTAAATAAATAGATAAGAAAATTTTCTATAGAAGTAACTTTACCAAAAATTCATCCAATAGTTCTCTAAAGGAAATTCATCTAACAGTTTTAATGGAAAACTAATTTAACAGTTTCTTATAAAAAACTCGCTACAAGTTATTTATGTAGCAGAAAAAAATTGATTTACTTTGGGTGTTTTTAATTCAACTCAAGCTAAGGCTTTAAGAAAAAAAAAATATATACTTACAATTGAAAGCGGTGATTGCTCATCAGGTAATTGTAAGTCAGCATCTGGTTCCGGTGACGGTGCATTTATATCTGGCGAAGGTATGGGACTAGGCAAATTCGGAGCAATTTCATCTAATTTCTTTTTAACCAACTTTATACGACTGCCGAAATTCTTATAAGCCTATTAGAATAGAATATGTTTATACTTTGGTTTATAGGGTATATTTACTTGTTTATAACTAATCACACATATACTTACACTAACTACAACTTTAACTTCACCTCTTTGATTAGCATAAAACTTAATAGCCGTATCAACATTATTGACTACAGTTTTGCGACATTTTATCTCTGCTTGTAAGTTTTTTGTAAATGCTCCAATGTAGGTAATGTAACGTTCTATTTCCTTTTCAACATCATCTGAATGTGTTTTATCTTTAAGTTGTTGCTTAATACTTTCTATATCACAATTTGGCATTTTTGGCAATTTTTTAAAACTTTTATCGGTTGCTTCCGACAATTCAACACATTCTCGTATGCTACTAATAAGGTTTGCATTTTGAAAGTCATCCGAATCAATCGCTGGTGTATGTGATTTTTTTGGCGGCGCTATATTTAATAGACCACATAGATCTGTTAGAAACTCTTCATTATAAATTTCGCGCTGTTCCCAAATACTAAATATTCGCAATATTTTATTTTTAACTTTTTCATCTCTGAAAAGGAACAATCTTAGATCATATTGATGATTTTGTTTGACTTTCAAATAAACACTCACCTGACCATTGTTGTAGCTTTTTGTAAAGCCGTGGCCCAACTTTCAACATATTCATAACGTTTTCTTTTACTGTATTGTATGACATCGTTCGCTAAATAAAACAGCACCAGACGATGTTCAACGCGTACTATAAAAATTAGTTAAGCATATTGTTTATTTATTTATTTAATTATTTACTTAAATTCATTAATATACAAAGCAAGTAAAATATATATTTATATTATATACATATAAAATAATAACTTAGGTATATAAAAATGTATCTTACAAAAAAGTGCGAATATTTAAGAAACAAGCAAAAGAGCTATATTCGGCTATGCTGAATCTTATATACCCTGTTTTTAACTTTTCATTCTCTGTCGCCCCATATATTTGTTATTTTTTTTTTATTGGAGTTACTTCATTGTTCCATTTAATATGGAAAACTTAGAGGAATGTTATTTTGCCCGCTGCGATTAAGGACCTGGACCGATCTTGCTGATTTCCAACAATACCTCTTTCGACACTATGTCTGATCGATTGGCGTATTTAAATTTTAGTTGATTTCAACACTAACACGAGCAGGCATTAGAGCTCAGAATATATATACGAGCTCAGAATATATATACCTTATGGGGGGATCGGAAATGGATATTGTAGAAATTACGAACAGAATGACAACCTTAGTTATACCCTATTTCCACTTTTTGTGGTAAAGAGTGGCTCAAAATTTCTAGTCAAGAGTAGTATGCCAATAATTTCTATCGAATAGCATTTTTTTCATAATTTATATGAAATTGCTTGGCATCACTGTTGTTTTTTTTTTTCTTGAGAAATTAAAAAGTAACTGTGTGGTTTTTATTTTTAATACGCCTTACGACTGCATTAAGAGTCGGCATGTAACCAACCTAACGCAGAAGGAAATGTAAACAAAAATAAAAACGTAGATTGTTTATTAGTAATTTTTGTTAAAGCCTTAACATTTCTGTATTGGCTTCTAAAATAACTCTCATGTTGTTTTTGAAGTTTTTGTACTTAAAGGAAATGTTTTTGGATTTTCTAAAAATTTGGATTAAGGTTTCCTGACGAGCTGGCTTTAGCTACGAAATATGTATAGATACCTGATTAAAATTTCATTTTTTTTAATTTTATGGGATAGTAGCATAATATAGTAAATAATAAATGTTTTGACTTTTTCAGAAACAATTAATCAGAATTTGTTATATATACAGTTTAAGAAAAAAGTCTATATACGCCACGCATTTTTCCGATTTTAGGAAAGTTATGGAGATAATGATAAAAATTGGAGTGATAATGTTTAAGCCACTATTACATAATTTTATTAATAAAAGAAAGATTAACAATATGCTATTATTAAAATAATAATAACAATAACATTAGAAAATCGACAGGAAATATGTCTACATACAGCGTGGTAACTCCATGCAGTAAGTAGAAAATTTAGAACAAAAAGGAGAAACTAACCATTACTTTTTTATTTTATTTATTTGGTCTTAAAATCACTATCTTTTATTCATTTTACAAATTCAAGTAAAAAAAGTGTAATTTTAAACATAAAAATGATAGCAGAAAAGAGGTACCGATCTCTGTTAGAAACATTGTGGTCAGTGAGCGTAAGGAAGGTTAATCTTTGGCGAAATTTCCACAATAATCAAGTTAAGTCGCGCAACATTGCACAAAATACTAAGAGATTATGAAGCAACCAAGAGCACAGAACATAAACCATGTACTGGCAGACCTAAGAAGCATTTGAGACGTGATGTTAGCAGTATGCTGAAAGAAGTGAAGTGTAATATGAAATTTAGTGCATCAAAACTAGCGGAACACCTTGAGAATTGTTGTAATATTACTATTATACCGGGAACAGTTATAATCGTTTTGCACTACAATGGGTTTAAAAGCAAAGTGGCCCGAAAACAGCAACTAATTTCTGCAAAAAATCGTAAACTTCGGCTTGAATTTGCTTGGGCGCATTTTAACAAAGATTTTGACTTTTGGAACGGTGTGATATTTACTAATGAAAGAAAGTGCATTTTCGGAAATAATGGAAGATCAAAGGTTTGGAGGAAGCATAACATTGCACTAGATAAAAGAAATATTATACCAACAGTTAAACTTGAAGGTGGCATTGTTACGGTTTGATGCGCCATGGCATCATCTGGAGTGGGTTAGTCTTTGTTGAAGTTCTCTATCGCCCCTTATATTTATATATAGACTTTTTAAATTTACTAGGTAGGTCTTAAAAATAGCGAAATTCATGGTTTGCTATTGTAGACATTTTTTTTAATGTTGCAGCTTTAGTGAATTTTGATAAGATATAAACACGGAAAGAACGAAAAATTATTTACAACCTAAGGCAGATAAATGCGAAGAATGCTGATGAAGGATGTAGCGATCTAGAAAATGTGGCATTACATTCTGCTAGTGTCTAATTTTTTTTTTTTTTTTTTTTTTTTTTTTTTTTTTGAAAACGTCCTCATCCATTTGTAAATAATTTTTCTTTCTAAAAATTTTTAGAAATTAAATTAAAAATATCCACAGTTCAAATCCTGACTGGGGGAAAAAAATTAAGGAAAATTATGAACCGTGAATTTCGCTAATATTTCTTCAAAAATAAAGTCTTTCCCAAAAAATATTTAGAAGTTTCAAAAATTTTTTAATAGGTGTTGAGTTTCTTAATGTAATTTGAAAGTTGCGCATTATCAACATCACTCGGTGTACTAACGTACTAAATTTTTTTTCGCTTATTTATATATGTATGAATGTATATCAATTTAACTACGGTAACCCATTTAATTAAATAATTCATAAGCTAAAGCAATTCAAGATTAAATAAACTATTACCAGCGTTGTCCTTTGTTGTTTGAACCATTTAGAGCACCTAGCACGAATGGCCCATATCTAGTACTCTCCTTCACAATACAGGAAAAAATTTTGCAAGTTAAAAAAAAGGAATTTACAGGTAAAAAAAATTTATTTAACAATGTTTGTAAGGCTAATTATTCTATTTAATATAGTTTTACCTTTGGTAGCAAGAACACAGCTGCAAAAAACGCCTTATGAATACTTACTTATTTAGATATGAAGATTGATAATTATTATGTTTCAAATAATAAGGATAATGATTATAACTCCACTTCCAACTATTACCGAATGGTTAGGAATAATAAAAAATATGTTTACGGATATGTCACACTTTGGATAGAATTTATATAGACAAGTTTGCAAAAAGTTGCTGCGACTTCGGTAAGGTCACACTCTAATAAGAAACGAATTGTAGTCAATGCATGCTTGAGATCATTTTGTAATTGTGGAATCAATCCTTTCCACCTACTAAACATTTCCTATACGAATGCTTTCAGCTTACTAATGAAAAAACACCAGTTTCCTAAACGTTGAAAAATAGTGTTAACATCAGTGATGCCGTTTGGTTACACTTTTTACAATTTTTGTGACTTTTAGTGGCTCAATGTAACAGTATAATTTTTCGTACCCTTTGGTACAGATACGATAAAAAGTAATATTACTGAAAAAGTGCTGTTTCATTATTCGCGGAAAGAACCTCTCTAACGGTTTTCTTAACATATCGATTCGATTTTAATAACAAAGGTTACACATTAGCAAATGTATGTATATAATTTTACATAAAAATTCCATCGGCTCTTAATGGGTTAAGCATAAAAAAAATAAGCATTTCCTTAAAGATCTCTTCAAAACCTTAAAAATGATATCCATATTGAAATATATAAAAAATTTGAAAACTTCAGAGCCCCGTAACTCGGAAAATATGGGCAAGCGCCAATTTTTTCACTTTTTTCTTTTTTTTAGTTCTCTATCGCCCCATATATTTATGTTTTTGATTGGAGTTACTTTATTCCAAAAGACATGCCTGGTGTTTTGCCTGTTGCCTCGGAGGACATTGACCGATCATGCTGATTTCCAATAGCACCTCTTTCGACACTATATCTGCTAGATTGATTAATTTTTTTTTTTGTGAAATCAAGTTTGCCTAACACGGACGGACAGACGGACATCGCTCAATCGACTTCGCTATGCATAAGAGATCAGAATATATGTACTTTATGGGGTCGGGAGCGAATATTATAGAAATTACAAACGGAATGACAAACTTATATATACCCTTTTTGCACTTTTTGTGGTGAAGGGTATAATAATGTTGCTGAAGTTGTACTCTGTTCAATCAGTGAGAATCCCGAAATGTTTCTTGCTTCATATTTAGAAAGAGCAAAATGTTTCTGGCAACAATTTTTCCCAACTGTAAAATAATATGAGCTGTACTTAGCAACTTCAGTTATTCCGCATGTGAAATTTGACTACCTGCTAGTTGCACTGTGCCAATAACTCAATTTGAAAGTTGTCTTTTTATTGCCTTGAATAAGTGTCGGATTATATACATACAGTATTGTTCGAAACCTAAGCAACTTTTTCCCATTAAGTAATAATAGACTCATATCTTTTCTTTAAATAAATTTATAGAAAATATTTTTTTTTTATTTACTACTACACAATGTGTCTATAACCTAAAAATAGCAACAAAAACTAAATTCCATTTCTTTGGAAGTTATGATAAAATAAAAACAAAATTAACTTAAAAATTCGCTGTTCAAAACCTAAGCAAATCCTTTGTTTCTTACGACCTCAGCGCATCTTTTGGGAATAGATTCAATACGATTCGATAGAATAGACGTTGGTATAACTTTCCACTCTGATTTTAGACAGTTCATGAACTCCTGTTTATATTTAAAGCGTCGAGTTCCAACTCACAGTTTTAAAATTAAAAAGAGGTTATCTATGGAATTCAAGACTGGCGATTGAGGTGGCCAATCCAAAACTTGAACCCCATTAGCTAATAACCAATCCTTGACTAACTTCGATGAGTGTTTTGGGTCATTGTCATGTTGAAACACCCACCGAAGTGGCATTTCCCACTCAGCATAGTTAAGCATGTGAGTTGCTCAAATGTCTCTGTAACCAGAACGGTCCATTTTTGTTTGAATTTCTACAAAGGGACCAAACCCACTGGCCGAAAAACAAGTCCAAACCATCACATTTCCACCCCCATGCTTTATTGTGGCTTTTGAGTACCGAGGATGTAGCCGCTTTCCTTTTTGTCTTTTCACGTGGCAAACTACATCTGAATTTAGTAAGTTAAATTTAGATTCATCACTAAACAAAACAGATCTCCATTTAAATATAGTCCAATCCATATGTGTTCTAGAAAAATCCAACCTAAAACAACCAAAAAGCTGAGAATATCAGAGACTACGTTGCAATCAATCAAACAAACCCCTTTTTTAAAAGCTTATTAGTCAGCATAGGCTTCTTAGATGGCATGAAGCTCCTAAAGTTTTGTTCCAATAAACTTTTTCTTACTGTGGAAGAACTTATCTGAAGTTAAAGCTCATTCACTATGTCTTTCGACGAATAAATGGATTTTTTTAACTAGACGGAAAATTTTCTGGTCTGTTCGCTCAGAAGTTTTTCGAGGTCGCCCACCGCTATTGGCTTCCTCTACTTTCCCAGTAGCTTTATACTTTTTTATAAGTCGGGAAACTATTGATTTATTATTATTGGCTTGCTATAGCAATTTGGGATTTACGTTATTAAAAAGTTCAATAATCTTTAGCTTAAAAGCTGATCCATAACGTGTTCGCGTCATGGTTGCACTTCTAAAGAATTGGTACTACTTAAATGCATAAAATCAACTAAAATTATTTTCTTCAATAGCAATCATAACGGGACTAAAATTTTTGTTTATAATTTTTGTTGTTGTTTTAGCTAATATTTCGCAACAAATGCAACAATGTAAAAGTTGCTTAGGTTTCGAACAGCGAATTTTTAAGTTAATTTTGTTTTTGTTTTATAATTTCTTCCAAAGACATAAAATGTATTTTTTGTTGTTATTATTAGTATGTAGACTACAGTGTTCGAAAAAAAACTCTAAAGTACGCAACGTTTATATACTGTACTGATCGTCATATACAAAGAACGCAAACACATTCATTACAACAAGAACAAAACACTTCGTTTCTCTTTAAGTGTTTACGAACATGTACACAAACTCTAACAAAACGTACTGAACAAAGTTCACAAACACTATTTCGTAGGCCAAATATTTCTATTATTACAAACAACAACAAATTAAAAATCTCGCGTACACTAAAAAAATGTTAGTGTACGCAAAAAAGTTCACTAAAACCCAATTTTTTCGTTTTGTACTGATCATTTTAGCGTACTTTGTACACAAGCACTAAAAAATAGTGTTTGTGAACTTTGTTCAGTACGTTTTGTTAGAGTTTGCGTTCTTCTTTTTGTAGACGTTGTGTACGTAATGGGTACACATACAAGTTCACAAACACTAAAATGGAATTTTAAAGTATTTTATCAGTGCCGTACGCTATGCTTTGTGTACAGTTTTTTTTCGAACACTGGTAGACTATATGTATAATAATAAATAAAAGGGAAATTTTTTATTAATCTATTTAAAGAGAACATATACGACCATGAGTATTTACTGGGGAAAAGTTGCTTAGGTTTGGAACAGTACTGTATGTATTATAGAAAAATTGTAAGTAATTTTTTATTAAAGTTTTAAGCAAATGCTCGTATTCGATTTTACCAAAAACCAATTTTACACATATTTAAAAGATAAATAAGTCCTGATTCATAAGGTCCAAAAAGCAGGTTATAACTTCCATCGTAATAAAATAAAAAACGTGATTGAAAAAGTGGTAGAAGTGACGTAATTTTTTATGTCACTATCATTTATACCGTCATTAGCTGTCAAAAAATTTTAAAATTAAAAAAAAAAAAAAAAATAATAAAAACCGTTCGTAGAGAAGATCTGTTTTTTGACAACATTGCTTCATCTTTGAACCGTAATAGGCTGATTATGAAGATTTTCAAAATTTTAAATAAAGGAGTGGCTAATACATGATACGTAACCCTTCCTCCAGTGCGAGTCGAACTCGCACTTGGTTAACTTATTTTATCAATTCAAATTTGCTTTATTTTATGACTGTGATATTTAAAAAATACTTTGAGTTTAGGCATAGTTGAGTAGATTATTGTATATTCAAACATTTTAAAAGACCCTAAAATAAAGTTTTCCATAAAAACGTTATTTCAATCTATGAAATTATTTATACAAATGTTTAGTTCATGTTAAATGTATGTGGTTGCTTTAATTCAGAAAAGGCGTATCTAAACATTTTTTAAATTGATGTTTTTGCATATTCTTTTATAAAACCCAAAAATACATCGTTACATTCGTTTTCTCATTTAAAAAAGTAAATACAATAAAACTAATATTCAACCCTTTTTTTCTTTTTCCTGGCCACCTTTATACAGCTACACACAACTTTTTTAAATGACGAATTGTTATTTATCAAATTTTAGTCAATTTTTAAATTGACTAAAGTGGGAAATTTCTATTCGTAACTAAAAAAAAAAGTGAGATACGATGAAGATCTCATTTATTTAATTTAGTAGTTTTTTAACTATAAAATTATTTTCATTCTTTTCTAGATTCATATTCATGCTTGTTAACACTTATATCGTGAAGAAGCTGGTAAAAAATATAAAAATAATGTTTATTTATATTAATCTTTCTTTAGAACGTCGAAAGTTTAATTAAATCTATAATTAAAAATATATTTTCCAAGTACTGCGTAAAGAATTCGGCAAGTGTTTTCAATGCCGTAAAAAATATATAATGATTCAGAACGACCAAACTAAAATTAATAATTAATAAATTAATACGAGGGCTGCTATATATATTTCTGGCCTGGCAACACTGAGTGCTGCCAAGTGCAATCTGACGTTTCCATTGGAAAGTTTGTCATTTTTAAGCATAATCGTACTCAAAACGTTTTGACGTACGACCATTATTTGTGTTGTTTACAGTAACTTGAAAAAATTAATATAGAAAAAAATGGAATTAACTCGTGAACATTTTCGTGCCATAATTTTTCACAACTTTCGACGTGGATTATCACGACAAGAGTGCATTGATGAACTTAAATCTTTGTATGGCGATGAAGCACCATCCTATAGCACTGTGAAAAATTGGTATAATGAATTTAATCGTGGCCGAAGCTCACTCAAAGACGAATTCCGTGAAGGTCGTCCAAAAACGGCTGTTGTGTTAGAGAACATTGATGCCGTGCGTGAACTCATAATGCAAGATCGACATGCGACATACCGAGAGATAGACACATCCTTGGACATTTCTTTCACCAGCATACATTCAATACTGCATGAACACCTGGCCGTAAAAAAGGTTTGTTCTCGTTGGATCCCGCACAATTTGAAAGTCGCTCAAAAAAGGCTCGTGTCGATTGGTGCAAAGAAATGTTGCAAAAATACGATTGCGGTGCTTCAAAAGACGTTTATAAGATCGTCACAGGTGACAAATCATGGATCTATGCGTATGACCCCGAAACGAAACAACAATCGACCGTGTGGGTATTCAAAGACGAGCAAAATCCAACGAAAGTTGTTTTTGGAAGAAGTACTTCGAAGGAAATGGTTGCATGTTTCTTCGGCAATACTGGTCATGTGGCGACTGTTCCGCTTGAGCAACGTAGGACGGTCACTTCTGAGTGGTACACTACAATTTGTTTGCCTGAAGTCATCGGAGAAATTCGAAAAACCAACAAGAGAAGACGAATCATTGTTCACCATGACAATGCGAGCTCTCACACATCGGCTCAAACCAGAGCGTTTTTGACCGACCAAAACGTCGAATTAATGGGTCATTCGCCGTACAGCCCTGACTTGGCACCTAATGACTTCTTCTTGTTTCCGCACATCAAGAAAAAAATGCGTGGTCAACGATTTTCGTCGCCAGAAGAAGCTGTTGAAGTGTTCAAAAACCATGTTTTAGAGGTGTCTCAATCGGAGTGGAAAAAGTGCTTCTACAACTGGTTTGAGCGCATGCAAAAGTGTATAAATCATGCGGGAGAATACTTTGAAAAACAATAAAACCATTTTTAATTATAAATATTCGCATTTTCACTATTAGGCCAGAAATTCGAGACGTGTGTCAATTTCTGAATTTTTTAAATGAGTTTGGCTATTTAGTATAGAAGTGTAATTTACATTTTTTTTTATTAAAACCTAAATATTAAGAAAAAAATTAACTGTAAAAAAACGTTGTAGACTTGTAAGATTTCTGATTATCCCGTATTGGACTGCCCAATACTTTCGGAACAAATACGAACATTTTTTTGGAAACATTTCAGTCCTAAAACAAGAATTTTCCCTCTATAATGTTACTAACACCGGCTCCTATTACCAAAAATCAAAAATTTCTTAAGTAGCCTTCGGCCGGACGCGTTGTATTTTAAAAATAATAAAAATTTACAACAGCGGAGCTATGGATTTTCCCCTCTATGGTGCAACTAACATCGGATTCACTTTCTACATAACTGTCCTTGGTCCGGACATAAGGATGTTTTTCTTTATTGTATAACTATCACCTATTTTAAATTCTATAGATTTCCTGCATACTATAAGTATACATCAAAAATGTCATTAGAGGAATTCAAAGTTCATATTAAATATAAAACCTTTTTAATATAATAGGATTTTAAACATCTAAGTGTGAGTGACTTTTTTATGCAAAGAAATTGAAACAGCAGTATACAGTATCTCAGTTTTCTTAATGTAGATGGGGCAATCATATTAAATTGCAAATACATGTATTTTGTTTTTTTGTGTGTTTAATTTATTAAGACTTAAGGCCAAAACAAATTGGCGTAAAAGAAAGAAAGATTTAAAATGATTTCAATCTCACTTAGAAAACACTTTTGAAATTATAAAAGTGAATTGAATAAAATCAACGACAATAAAAAATGATTTCGAAGTTCCGCAAGGCTCAATTTTTGGTGCTCTTTTATTTATAACACGTATATATAAACGGCATGCCTAATGTACTCGAGAAATATGATAATTTTATATTCCGACGATACGTTAATATACACGAAAGAAATCACACAAGAGAAAAGTTAAGATAATTTAAAAAGAACGTTTAAGAGAATAAGATATTAAATATCGGTGATAACTGCAATTAACATATACATACAATACAATAAATTAACCGCATTTTGAATATGATTCTACCATTTTATACATACAAAAATTGCAAAATAAGGCGATGAGGGCAATTTTGAAATGTAATAGATTTACACCAATAAATCTGAACGTGTGTGAAGATAAATTTTAAAATTTTTAGCTTTGCCACAAACCTTTAAATTTTAAAAGTTTAAAAAAGTTTAAGGGCTCATCCCTTAGAGAAACTCAAATTTTAAAAATTTATAAATGCCTAAAACTCGTTTCATCTCGCGCTGTTAAGAATTCCAAGTATGGAAAATTAAAGAAGAATACCTCGCATACAATTCTGTATTATTACGATTTTGCCATCTTTCGTTGCTTCCATAAAAATTGGCTCATCCCTTAGGGAAATACAAATATTAAAAATATAAGTACCCAAACCCGTTCCAACACGCGCTTTTAAATAATTTAAATATGGAGAACTATAGAAGGACACCTCCCAAGCAAATCCCATTCATTTTGGTTTTGCCATATTTTGTTGTTTCCATAAAATTTACAGTTTGGTTGCATAAACCGAATTTTTATTCCTTTAACAGGGCTATGTTATCTCTCTAACAGAGCTCTGTTAAATTAAAAGGACAGAGGCTGCAACTTAATACATTAACGTTCATAAAGAAGATACCAAAAGGAAATGTACCAGAATACCTTTGTATGGAAATTAATTATGTTGGGAAAGTACAGCCGTACAGTCTAAGAAACTCTAAAGATTTTCATACTACTAGCGTAAGAACATCTTAAATGTAAGGTACATTATTTTATAAAGGATTGAAAATATACACATAATAGAATACCAAACGATTTGAGGATTGAAAATAATATTGTTATATTTAAAAGAAAATGTGTACATTTTTACAAAATAATTGCCAAGTTGTGAGTTTGTTATTTTTTTTTTAAATACTAGTATAATTAAATAAAAATAAATCAATAAAGGTCTACAATAGCGAACCAGGAATTCTACTACACACTTTAGTAGTACCATGAAAAACTTAAAAAAAGTGTTGGTTTTCAAGGCGTTAACAAACTTGGACAAAATGTTAGCACCTTCATTAAGATATTATCATAAGCTCTTCAATGATATCAATATAGATAATAATAATTAAAAAATAGTGGACAATTGCAGTTTTTTATGAAAAGTTCAGAGGTCAATTTGTATAAATATAGGCCAAGTTTTGTTCTTTATTATCTTATTTTTAATTCTAAATCACTTTTTTATTGTATAGCTGCACTAAACTATATTTAAGACGAAATTGAAATTTTTCTTCCATGGTATGACCCACACCGGCTTTGCGTACTAAAGATTTCCTGCATACGTTATGGGTGTATACTTAGGAAAATGTCATTTCATTTTAATGAACATGAGTAGGTTACTTTAGTTATCTATTGATATACAAATCTAAAAATGTGGCGGCTCTTAATGGGCTTACAGTTTTAGATTCTCATGAAAGATTCTTCATACGCTTCGAATGATACCATTATTGACTTGTTATTCTCAGAAACGTTTGCAGTTTTATATGAAAAATTCAGGGCCTATAACTTCGAAAAACTAAGCGAGCGAAAATTTTTAAACCTTATCCTATTATTCTCATTTTTTTCTTTTGTCTTCCCGGTTAATATTTTTATTGGACTAGCTTCACTAAAATACCTTTAAGTCTTGTTTTCATATAAAAATTAGCGGGCAAATAATAAATGTTAAATTTGGCAAAACCTTCCTTTTTCCAGTATATTATATATAAAATATTGCACTAACTAACCTCTTTTAAATACGTTTAACCAAGAAGCTACTATTTTCTTATGATTAGCACGTTGTGCCAAGCACCATGTTGACATTTGCTGTATACCCTCTTGTGTGTCCTTAAGAGATTCCAACCGGGTCTCAAACAAATCAACATCAAAGTCTTCCGTTGCTTTAACAGAAGCCATAATTATTTGATGAATTATTTATTTCACGTCAGCGTAGTAGTAGAAACAGCAATATTAACATTAGCGACAATAAAATATATTAGAACAAATTATTGCTCCCATAAGGTACATGAAAAAAATTTGGTTGGCCAAATTTTTCTTTCACTGACATAAAAACTTGCTTTTAACGAAATTTTTTTATTCAATTTACTTGTAAAACATTTGTTAAATGTTTTAAGGTTTAATTTAAACACTTATAATATTGTTAATTTAGTAAATTTGGATAAAACTCCGCGCGTTTTTTTAATTTTAACACTTTTTGGTTTTTTTCTTGCCTTTTTGTGTTGTTTTTCTTAAATTATTTTTCATTTGACGTTTCGGCATAAAAATGTGAAAATTTGACGCTGTAGTGCTGCCATATTAATATAAAAACCATTTGTATTGTGGCGGCCTCGTACGCTTAGTAGTAATATGTATTTGAATGAATTAACCTTAAATGGAAAATCATTTTTACATTAAAAAAAAAAATGAAAAAGGTAAAATTACTCCTGTTCTTTATTTCTTTAGCAGGTGTCAATATAAAATATATAAAACAGACTCTGAAACTATAACAGGGGTAACTATTAGCCCAGTAATTTATCTTTCTTTTGGTTCTAAAAATGGAAAAGCTTTTCTAGTTTAAAAAAAGAGCATGAGGTGTTTAACATATATTTCACAAATTCGATAACGGATTTGTTGCTTTTATTTCTCATATTCTTTTGGTCCGTTTTTATGCCGCACAATGTCCAGCTTTGTAATTTATCATGGGAGAGTCAATGAACAGGTGGTAACAGTAACATTCATTTATGTATTTTCGACATCGTTAAAAACTCCATACATAGAAAATCTGCGTCATTTTTTATGTGAACCATGGCGAAATAATACAAAGCGATTGCGAATTCATTTCGCGATAAACGCTAAATTTCAAATTTCATATATAAAAAAATATTGATAAAAAAATATATATAATTTTTTTATATGTTGTTTACATTTAGCGTTGACGTCTAAAAATTAATGAATTCGCCATCGAGACCGCCTGTATTATTTCGCCATGATGTGAACCATGGTAAAGATATGCACCAGGTGGTGGCAGTGGCGAATTCATTCATTTTTGTCGTTGTTAGATGTGTCAAACTCCATATATAAAAAACCAGCGTTAAATTTTTTATATGAAGTTACATTTCTTGCAACGACGAAAATGTGTAAATTCGGCACTGTCACCATCTGGTACGTGATTTGAAATTCTAGCAACGGTGAAAGTGAATAAATTCGTCATTACAACCACTTGTACATGATTTCGCCATTTGTTTTTTCACGTTCTCGGGGAAATATTTACAGGTGTAACTATTAGACCAGCTTTTTTTTTTGGTATGAAAACGCCAAAAAATGTTTCAATTTTTTCCCAAATTTGTTTCATTTGTTTCTTTTTTCTTTGTATTTTAGTCTACTTTTTTGACCCACTTCAGTAAGAAACAATTAATTCGCTTTGTATACAATTTGTTAAATATGTGTATAAACACATTTTTAAGTATTTTTATATTTAAACGCTAAAGCTTAACCGCTATTTCTTTTAAAAAATTAAGCAAACAATGAATTTGAATTTTGAATTATTTTAATACTTTCATTATTTTTTTATTTCTGATATTAATATTATTATTGTTTGAATTAAACCCTTTTAGTTGTACTCAGCTGCTAGAGCTACCTGTATGTAATATTTTTTAATTGACCTTTGCGGCTTTGCGTTTTTGTTAAATTTGTCGTTATAGAAAGAGAGTTACTTATTAGCTCTCAACAGCTATGTGTGTAAAAAAACAGGGACTGCCAAAGTTAGTACAATTAGATAGTTTTTGATGCAATTTTAATCCTTTAAACTACCATAATACGCCATATTTTATTTCCAATACTTACAACACATTTAATTTAAATAAACAAGATTTAGATAAACAAGATAAACACATCGTTCTCCTTGTTTTGACAGTTAGCATTTAGCCGTAGTCAGTAGATTTAAAATAAATATTTTTTTATGCATATGGAGGAATAAGAAACTATTGAGAGAAAGTGTGGATGTTGTGTTCTAAAGACTGCGAGTTTGCAGTGTTTGGTGATGAATTCCTCACTGAATTTTTAAGGTTAACCAGTTAAGTGTGTTTGACGTGTATACACGTCGAACCAAATCTTTATTACGGTGCGTTCGACGTGTATACACGTCGTGAGAAATAAAAAATTATCGACTATAAAATCTCTAAATTTTAATGAAATCCAATACGAATATTATTTGATTGTTATTATTATTTTTATTATATTATTATTATTATTATTATTATTACTATTATTATTTATTATATGCTTGCAGTGACTAATACGAAACAGTATGGACAAAAATAGTTCGACGTATTCGATCCAAAAGATTTTAATTACACACACTGTGGAGGTTTTTTAAAACTAAATTCCACGCTTAACTGGTTAAAAAGAACTTTCTTTACAAGACGAAATACATAGAGAACAGTGAAGAAATACTTTGGTTTGTATGTAAATTTCGTCTAACCAAATTAATATTGATATAAATATTACTCGTATTCTTATTTTCAAAGTTATTGGTTAAATAGATGATGTTTTTAAGTAGACAACTGAGGTAGATAGATGCGAAGAATGCTGATGAAGGACGTAGCGTTCCAGAAAGTGCAGTACTACATTCTGCTAGCTTTTAATTTTGCATACATTTGCAAAATAATTTTTCTTTCTAAAAAAGGTTTTTAGGAATTAAAATAAATGAACTAAAGCCAAAAATTAATTTCGATTCGGTTAAAAAGAACTTAAAATGTATTTAAAAAGCATGAATAGATCTGATGGAGTTTTTAGTCTTCTTAAGGTAACACTTCATTTAGTGATAAATACTGACATTTGTAAAAAAAAGGAAACAAGATTTTAATAAATCTTTGGAAAATATTAAAAAAATTAATTTACCATAAAATAATTTATTAACATTATTTAACGCGAATAAAAGAATTCATAAATGTGTTCATTAAAACTTAAAAACGTTTGCATACATTTGCAAAATAATTTTTCTTTCTAAAAAAGGTTTTTAAGAATTAAAATAAATGAACTAATGCCAAAATTAATTTCGATTCGGTTAAAAAGAACTTAAAATGTATTTTAAAAGCATGAATTGATCTGACGGAGCTTTTAGTCTTCTTTAGGTAACACTTAGTGATAAATACTGATATTTGTAAAAAAAGGAAAAAATTTTTAATAAAACTTTAGCAAATATTAAAAAAATTAATTTACCATAAAATAATTTATTAACATTATTTAACGCGAATAAAAGAATTCATAAATGTGTTCATTAAAACTTGAGTCTGAGGACTACAATAAAAAAGTTAGTTCTAACAATTTGAAAATTTAATTTACCATCCCTAATTTAAAGTCAACTCTAACGTCCATTTAATTGAAGTAAGCAATAAGACCAACAAACCGCGTCAACTTTAAATAAAAATAGAATTTATGAATAAGCACAGCCATTTGGCAAGAGGCCATTTAAAAACACCAAATGCACGTTAGTCTGCAAATACTTTGTGGCAAACGTTAACTGAAGAACTAAATATTAATGGACCACCTATTAGAGAAATTCAAAAATATTTGACTTAAATTTTAATAGGTTTGGACCTATTAAATAAATTTTAGAAACAATTTTCACAGCGAAGCACAAAAAATTTATTTATTTTTAATTTGACGTTTTTTGATACTGATGTTTATTTGAGCAGCGTTGCCAACGATTTGAAATAAATTGCGAATGCAATT
Organism: Gymnosoma rotundatum; assembly: GCA_916610165.2. Taxonomy (NCBI): domain Eukaryota; kingdom Metazoa; phylum Arthropoda; class Insecta; order Diptera; family Tachinidae; genus Gymnosoma; species Gymnosoma rotundatum. The sequence continues at coordinate 116,830,267 of OU744337.1, read as the reverse complement.
GCGAAAGTCTAACAGAATACCAGTTTTCTTTCGCATCGCATTTCATTTGCGCATCGCATTGATTTTCGCATCGCAATTCAGAATAAGCCCCCAGCTTTATGTCTGCTTGTCAAAAAAGAATATAAATTAATGTGCCTTGATCGCACCGTTTAAGAGTAGCAATCGTTAAAATGTAAGTGTTTTTTTTTTTCTTGTATAGTTTAAAAATTGTGAGTTTTTAAAAAGCAACAATTATATACTTCGACTGTGACTGATATATATGTATATATATTTTTGTAAGTCCACAAAATGTATAAATGAAACTAAAACAAATAATAACACATTGCGTTACGGTAATCAGTGTATTTTTCGCACACTAATTTTTTTTTATTTTTATTTTTTTTAAATAAATATTTTTTTAAACATTTGTAATAGTTGCTGTTTTATACAGCAGTGACGACAAAAAAATACAAGTCTTTTCTAACTTAATACTATGTTTTCTCTATATAATTTACTTATGGTTTCTTTATAATAATACAAATACATATATATGTATGTAGGTAGGGCAAACAATCAATTATGTGTGTATTAATATTTAATAATTTTGATTATTAATTAATTTATGTTATACATTTTTTTTATTTTATAATTTTGTTTATTTAAGTATAAATTTTTGCTTTCGGTTTGGCTTTTTCTAATGTATGTATATTTAAGGTCTTATTATATAAAATAATTCACTGGGGATTGTCTGTCTATATTTGTTACATAATAAATGTATGTATAATAATAAATAATATATTTTCTAATAAATATAAATACATGTAATAATGATCTTAAACTACTGCACACACATTTAACAACAATAAAAATTATAACTGAAATGATGCTGACAACAATAACAAATTTCCATTATTTTGTTTCTCTTTCATTTTCAATTTTTTATGTAATTTATTTTTTTTAGAAAATTACACATTTATTGTGGTGCGATTTTTTGTGTTCCTCCAATGTGCGAAACTTGTCATCGTACCATTTAATTAAGCGTTGTTGATATGTATCACGTTCATATTGATATCTGGCAACATGATAGGCCTTGTGATACGTTGTTATGGGTAGGAAATCTTGTTGTTGACGACTCATATCAGCCGTTATATCTTTACACTATTTACAGTGTAGTGTGTAGTTGGGTTCATTGGATTTAACGCGTAACTTTTGCTTGTAATGATATTCCTTTAGATACGATTTAAGACGTGCTGGTAATTCTAAATCGTTGATACCATCGTATGTGGTATTGGAGACAATTGTAGCACGACATAGTTTTTGCAGAGAAAAGCAATTTTTTCGATGCAGCGGTATGGTAAGCATAGGTTCAAAAAACATAACGCAGGCTGGATCTTTGTAGTGTTCCAGCAGACCGGTAACAGTGGCAGCAGTGAAAACACAGGGATCATGGCAATCAAAACTATTTAAAAATTAAAAGATGAAGAGAGAATAATATGAGTTTAATTTTTTAAACATTTAAGTAAAACTAAGTTACTCACCTAAAGCGATGATCACTTTGTTCGATACGAGCATGTAAAGAGCGACCATATTTGCGAAAAGTAACTGAAAAAAGAAATTCTTCTTGTGCCGAATCGCGTAGTAAAAATGTGCCCTCTGGCTTAGCCTCCAATAAACGTTCAGCTTCATAACGATCCATTTTACCCCAGTAGAAACTAGAATTTGTTATACGTTCCAAGTCGGGCACCAAATAATGCACAAAATCAACTTGAGAGTGTACAATAGGGCCTGCTGGACCAGCCACAGACGCACCAGGTCTTGTGCTATTAGAAGGAACTTTAACCATTAAATCATTCGAGGAGGAAAAAGTTGAGGTTGAGGGTGTTAGATCTTGGGCTGCTATGGATATTAAGTTGTTGGCCATTAAATTAGGATTTGGGGTTATGTTTGCGGTGGTTAGTGGATGAAGAGTTGCATTTGAGGGATTAACGATAGCACACTGCACAACAACAAATTGCGATGGTGCTTGTGCTGTAATAGGTATAATTACATCACTGCTATTTGTAGCTGTTGTAGCAGAACCCCACAATGATACTTGATTGCTTACGGCAGGGGGTACAACAATTGCAGCTGCCGTTGCTGTTGTTGTAGGGTTGTTTGTATTTGCTCTCATGATATTGGAATGCATTGAATTGCGTGGTTGTTGTTGTTGTTGCTTGTTTGTATTATTTAAAATGGGATTGTTAATGGAATGTCTGTCTTGTGATTTAGTGCGTTTTTGTTCTTTTTGCTGTTTGTTGGCTTTATTTGACGATCTTGATAGTGAGGGATCTAAAAAGCGTCTAAATGCATCGCGACAACTACATTTACGACATCTGCTTTTCGTTTTCGCACCCGAATTGTTAGTTGAAGATATTGAACTTCCACCATTAGCTGCTAAAGATTTTGATTTACGTCGACAGCACACATTTGCCTCGTTATCTGTTTCTGAAATTAAAAAGAAACAAAATTAGATTTGATAAAAAAATAATAATATTTTTTCTTAAACACTGGCTTCAAATTGAAGATGTTTCTGTACAAAACAACATCTGTCAATGTAGATGTATTTGATTTTTAAATTTGGACACATGCATGACTGTTTCCACGTGTACATATTTTTTCTAATTATTGCAGAATGCATATGCTACTTTAAAGAAATATATTTTAATTTTTATTTAAGTGAATTATATGCGGATATGCCGAATCTTATATATTCTCCACCATTAATCGGCATAAGAAATTCTTTCCTACTAAAAAGTTTTTGTGTATCAGATTCTAGGAATACAAATGAAAGTTAAAAAAAGATATAGAAAAATTAGAGGCAGCGTAGAGTTTTGCCCGCTGCCTCATAGGACATGGACCGATCTTGCTGATTTTCAATAGCAAAATTTTTAAACTATGTCTGATCGATTGGCGTATTAAAATTTTACTATAGCTCTTTTCCCGGGCAAAGTTTATTTCAACACGAATACGAACGGACAGACGGACTTCGCTCAATCCAATCCGCTATACATGAGAACTCAGAGTTTATACATATATACGGAAATGAATAATGTAGAAATTCTAAACGGAATGAAAAACTTAGATATACCATTTTCCACCTGTAGTGAAAGAAAGCATTCTAAAAATTAATTTCCGGGACTTGTAAAATTCACTCCATCTCTGCTAAGAATGTAGTTGACCAAAAACGCCCCTTAGATAAAAACAGCCAACAAATATCAACTTCTAAAAGTCCTGCAGCTTTTTTCGTTGATTCCGATATCTTATGCGATACAAGTTGGTCTTTCAGAAGAGTATTTGCCCTATTCACAAGCCCCTAGTAAGTGCTAAGTGCTAACAAAATACAACGGTGCTAGATGTGTTGTTGGTAATTTTCATGCAAACATGCGATACAACACTTAGTACTTTTTTTCATATGTTTTTCAAACGTTGTATAGTGCCTTATTTTTTAATGTGATTTTTGTTTTATGTTTTTCTTATGTTTAAATGAATTATTATTTTTGTGTTCATGTGTGAATTATATTAAATTAAATTGAATTAAAAGATATTTTAATTAGTTTTATTTATTTAATTTATTGATTTGACTGATTTATTAGAAAGTGGAATAAGTCATTTCTGTTTTATATAGTAGGAGTGGGTATATTGGAAACATATCTTAAGGTTTGTTCTCTGCCACCTTGTTCTAAATTATATTTAATAATAATGTTATGAAGAATGCAGCAAGCCATTATCCAATCATTGCATCTTTTCTTATTTTGTGCTGATAGCATTCTAAACTTAAGTTCTTTTAAGCTTCCAAAATTTTCCTTCAGTAATATATCTTACTTGAGTCAACCATTAATATATCGAAACTATATTTTTCACACAAAAAATTTATTAATTTACTTTTTTCTGTTTTCTCCCACATTTGGCTTATAAATAGCAAATGATGAATAGCACTTTTCTTCTTCTTATTCAGTTTTTGACGTATGAAATACAATGTACAATGGCACATTGATACAATGGTTGTTCACAAAGAAGTAAACAAAAGGTAGTATGCAATACTACCTACACCTTAGCAGAGCTTGTGAATACGGCAATTGTATTGTTCACAACTACCGTGGCTACATTTTTGTAACTATTGTCAGTGGAAAATTAGGAGTCCGTGTATTTTATGTTGCAAAAAGTTTAAAAACGAGGAAGAGTGCTATATTCGGCTATGCCGAATCTTATACGCCCATCTCGCACCATCTATATAAATCTAGTTTAGTGAAGTAACTCCAATCAAAAAAGCAAATATTGGGGTGACAGAGAATTCAAAAATAAAAACAAATTTGGTACTGCATACATATTATTTTACATAAAAATGCCATTGACTATTAATGGGTTAAGAGTTTTAAAAAAATTTTAGTATTTTCTTAAAGATCTCTTTAAAAACTTTGAAATGCTACTAATGTTGATATTTTATTTTAAAATTTCAGAGGTCCGTAACTTGGAAATTATGGACGAGCGCCAGTTTATTCACTTGATATTTTTTTATTTTTTTTTTTAATTCTCTATCGCTCCATATATTAACTATTTCCTAATTGGAGTTACTTCTTGTTCCAAATGACATGAAAAAAATACAGGTAGGCGTGGTGTTTTGCCTGCTGCCTCGAAGGACATGGACCGATCATGCTGATTTCCACTATATCTGATCGATTAACATATTTGCCGAGGCAATATTGATTTTAACATTCACACGAACGTACAGATGGACTTCGTTCAATCGACTTCGCTAAGCATAAGAATTCAAAATAGATATACATTGTGATGAAGGGTATAATAATAATTTTTTCATATATTTTTTTTTAATAGCGAGCAGGAAAAATTTTCTTGAAAAAGGAAGTTAGAAAACTGGTTCAACGGAGTCTTGGCTATATGAGGAGTTTTTGAATTTTGTTCAGAAATGCTTGATACTTTTTAACTAGAGTTTCTTACCTTCATTTATTGATAGCATTTGCATGCTATGACAGCTGCTGTTACTATTTGTTTGAGGTTGTTGATGATGATGATCTTCTAAAACTTCACAATATTCAACAATTTCACCAATATTTTGTTCAACAATTTCATCATTAAATTGTAAAGAATTAAAACGTTCCGGCCGTTCAAGTGTATTTAACGTTGACATAATGCTATCGTTACCGCTGCTACTATTCGTTGCTGCACTGTTTGAATTTAAATAATTGTTATTTTTATTTAAAGAACTGCCAGCAGTTCTAAATAATGAAGCAGATGATGATAATGATGATGAGTGAGTTGTAATGTCTGATGTTGTTGTTATTGCTGCTGTAGTAGTATTGGAATTTGCCATAGAATTACAATTACTACTACTACTACTTCTACTATTATTTAGGGTAAGATTTAAAAATTGTGTACCCGCTGCTGTTACTGTTGTTGATAATTCTGTTGAATTGAGATTACAATCAGTTGGTACATTTTCTAAAGAAGTATCCTGTTGCAGTTGTTGCTGATGTTGAGATAATGTTGATGTTTCATTTCCGTTTTCCATTTTTGCCAATTGAATTTTAATGATTATCTGACGACCAAACGATAAATTATTAACTGATGTTAAACTACTACTAATACTATTATTTGCGTTATAATGTTGTTGTTTTTGTTGTTGTTGTAAAATGCCAGCTGTTGTTGTATGTTTACCAACACTACTATCTGCGGTATTAATATTGCCGCTACAGGTAGTAGGATTCTCTTGTATGTGTAAATTAATTGTAGGGCTTACAAGTTGTTGTTGCTGTTGTTGGTTACAGTTAGGTATTGGTATTATATTTGAGGTTGTTGTATTAAATGCTTTATCATTTGTTGAAGTGGTTTTAGCAGCAATATTATTTGCAGCGGTTTTACTAAAACGGTGACCCATCTGAATTTATAGTTAAACCGCTTTTATACAAAATTGTTGAGGTATTCCATTGATATTGATGCTTCTCCTTTTTTTTCATATATTATTATAAGAGTGTTAATTGTAGCTGCAAATAAAAATACATATAAAAAAATTTAATATAAATAGTGTAAATAAAAAATAATATTTTTTTTTATGGGAAAATGGAAATGGTTATTATTATTATTTTCTCACATATCTAGATTGTTTTAAGCGGTAAATAGTATTCGAAATAAAAAAGTTATAGATTTCAAGCATTGTACACACAATGCCATAATATTGTTCAACCATTTTTTCATCTCCATCAGCAAATTATTCTCAATTGAATAAAATAGAAAATCATGTTAGAATATGTTGTGTATAGTTTGACTTATCAATATCAAGTATAGTTGCAAGGTAAAGAACGGCATGAGTTAGAACAAGTAAGAGTGTTATATTCAGCTATGCCGAAACTTGTATAGCCTTCACCATAAATCGGCATAAGAAATTCTTTCCTATTATAAATATTTTCTGTTGAAAAAAAATTTTGTTTGAAATTGTAAGTTTTGCTTAGGGTTGTTGTCGCAGCTTAGTAAAAGAAAAGGTTACTACTGTATTAGATCCTAGTATAATACAGTGGTGAAAAGCTCCCCAATTTTTCTTACCGTTTTCAATCATTTTTTTATTATAAAAAAAACACCTGCAGGAATACAAACGAATGTTAAAAAAAAAGATATGGAAAAATTAGAGGCTGGTCGTAGTGTTTTGTCCGCTGCCTTGTGGGTGCGGGACTATCCTGCTTATTTCCAATAGCAAAATTTTCGAAACTAAATCTAATCGATTGGCGTGTTTAAATTTAGCTCAACTAGTGCCTTGGCAATATTGATGTCAATACGAACACGGACAAACAGACGGACTTCGCTCAATCAACATTTCTATTAATAAGAAATCAGATTATATATACTTTTTGGGGTCGGAAATGGATATTGTAGAAATTAAAACGGAATGATAAACTTTATATATAAACTTTAAAAAGAAGAAGGGTATAAAAAGAAGATTTGCAAAGACGCAGAAGTAAGGCATTTAGCAGCAGATTGAATTAGTATTATACTAAAATTATGTCACAGATTTGCAAATATATATTTTTTATTTGTTTTAATATTCAAATTTTATAAAATTTTAAATTAATTCAGTTATTTATTTAATTTGCAAATTGTTTTTTTTTTCAAACATATAATTGATTCAAATAATTATATAATTAAAAAAATTGTATTCATTTGTTAACTAATTATATAGTCATTTTAATTAAAAAATTTAATTAAAATTTAATTTGAAAACTAATTTGAACAACTAGTAAAAGCTGCAAAAACTCTTTTTGTATAGAGATAAAATCGTTAGATTGACTTAAAAATAATTAAATTTCTTTCATCATCAGCATTAACAAAAGTTAATCTGCAGGCAACTTTGCAATGAAAGGCACTGCAAAAATCGGAATTTCTAAATGCTTTTTGGAATAACCGCAAACAAAATTTGTGACTAAAAAGTAGGATAGTGTGTATTAAAATTAACTATGTGACAGATTTTTTGGCAGGTCTGTGCCATTTGCTAACCTTTTTAAAATTTCATAAAATAATTGTTTCTTTTTTTTTAATAATCTGAATTTAAAAATGGCAGGGGTACATAATCACAGCGCCAGGGTATCCCACAAGTTTTTAGATATAAATAGTCTCTCCAGGAACTGCACATCGACTTATGTCTTCGTAAAGGCAGCCAGTTGAGAAAAAACGTGCGCGTTACGTATTTAATTATAACCTCACTTTTTTGAAAAAAGAAAATCAGCTCGCACACAGATGTTCCCACTTCGAGATAAATTAATAAACTAGATTTTTTTTCTGAGTTGTATCTTTCTTGTGCGACAGTCTGGCAACTTTACACACTGTTTCTTGCGAGTTTTCTATGAAGGACAGAATTAGATTTTCTTGTTTTAAAGAAAACAGAAATAAGGAGAATAATATAAAGCAACAACCCTGAAACAAATCTTAACAGACATTCCAAAGAAAGCTGCATTTATGTTCAAATGACACCTACAATACTGCAATAAAATGTAGAGGAGTTAAAAATAAAATCACTACCAAAGAAAACTAATATAATTACTTATTTCTAATTAAGTTTAAAATAAAAGCCCACTAAATGAAAAATTTCGTTCGAAAAATATTTTGATTTCTAAAGAACTTTCTTTGCAATTAATTTTTTTATACTTTTTCTGATTTAATGGATTTAATTGAAATAATTGTAATGAGATTTTCTTGAAATGAAACAAAAATAAAAAATATAATAAAAATATATTAAAAATCAATTTTTAATAATACGTGAAGTCATGACTGTGTGCTTGATGAGGATAACGTTAAGAACAACATATGCACGTACATATACCTTTTCTGCACATACAAACATACATATGTATCTATACATATCTTCATATATGTATGTATATGTATGTACATGCGATCTAAGTACTCTTACTCACTCAGGCAGAACAGAAGTGGCAAAACAACTGAGACCAATAATTCCTAGAAGAAATAGAAAAACAAATTATACACGAATTCTACGCAGAGATGTTGTTATTCATACATACAAACACAAGTACGTACGAGTATGTTTGTGTTCCTGTGTAGCATAAAGAAAAATAAAATTAATGAATTTTAACAGGAAAATATTTTGTTATACGGTTTTTATAACAAATTCGAGGAAAATTGAAATACAGTATTTTTCTACATTTTGTTTTGTTTGTGCAATTTTTCCATTTATCTAAGTTTTGAAATCCAGCAAAAAATGTAAAGAACATCTAAACCAGAACCAGTTTCTGTTTATTTTTTTTTATTCAGTAGAAGATATCTTAAATTACTTTAAAGGTAAAATATTATGTACATACGTATGTATTTATGACTTTCTAAATAAAAGTGGAAAACGAAAACAATTACATTTGAAAAACAAGCAATATTAGAAAAAAAGAGATGTTACATATACATACATATGTACAAACATGAACGTTAATACCGTGTATACATACATATGTGTATGTATTTGATCAATAAAAGGATGTTTAAAGTTTTTAATATTTTCACTGCTTTAGTTTTCTAATTTGAGAACAAATATTCTATTTCATATGTAAACAACTGCAAACTAAAAAAATATTCTTTTTTTAACTGCTTCTAGTTCCCTTATTTCTAAATAAAATACAATTCGGCTAAAGCGAATTGGATTAAAGAAACTCTACTCTGTTACGAACATTTTCATATTTATACAGTAGTTTTCCTCAGGGTTTAAATTGCTTGCTGAAAAATAGCAGCAGCACTAAAATCTTTGCTTTGCTTACATGTTTTTCAGCAAATAAAAAAACTAAATGTCTCAGTATTTACAAAACATTTTATTATGAACGAAGCAACAGCAAAAAGCAAATGCAAAACAAGAGAAAGAAACGCATATGCTTAAGCTGACTATGTGTATCTTTCTGCAGCAAAGCATTTATTTTTAAAACGTGTGCTGTTGCTTAAACTATAAGCTGATGTTTGTTTCTTGTTTTGTTGTTGCTTTTTAAAAAGAAAAAAACACTATTTAATGGTGTAATAAAAACAACGTTTAAAAACGTTGCGTATTGTAAGTAATAAATACATAAATACGTTTCCAATGTTAAAAGGGATGAAAAGCAGCGAGTTACAAGTAACAGCAAAAAAAAAAAACAATCGTAGTCAGCCACATCTTCATAATAAAGAGTTAAGCAATAGCAAAAATAAAAATAGAGAACAACTGATTGCTTAAGCAATAGCAAATGTTTTTAAAGTAATTGCTTTGCTGCAGAAAGAAACACAAAGTCAGATAGAGCAAATACGTGTCTTTCTTTTTTGCATTTGTTTATTGCTTTCCTTGCATATTTTTCCACAGCATCAGTTAAGTAACTACATATGCATTGAAAATAGTCAAGCATTTTTAATCACTGGTTTTCCTATTTAACAAACCTTCAATTTTGCGAAAATCGCATTTAATGAACACACACGTGTGCTTCGTTGTGTATCTTATATTATAATTTGAACCTATTTTTCATTAATTTAATATTAGGTTTTATGCTACCACTGTAATGAATGGTACCTTTTTTCATTTTTTTATATATTATACAAATCTCAAAACATATTTCATCTAATTGACAAATAAAACACTTCTAATTATTAATTTATTCATAACATGGGTACTAGACATAATTATGGCATATTACGAACTTTTCAGTTTAACGAACAGATCTGACAAAGTGCTGGTTCGTAAAACCGGAAAACTACTGTACCTAATATGTATATGCATTTATGTATAGATGTATGTGAGTATGTATGTATGTATGTATTTCTTTAAGTCTCTAAACAGCTAAACGGTAGAACCGATTTTTTTTGAAATCTTGACACTATCTTCTTTTTTTAAACCTTTATTTTAAATATATATTTTAGAATGAGGAATTAAAAATGATGTGTTGAAAAGATTATTAAACTGATTGGGGTAGCAACAGGATCGTTAAAACATGAAAGTGAAATTATTTAAAATATGTATGTATGTACGCATTCCCTCAAATGAAATCTTTTTAACTGGACGAACGGGGTTCATTATAAACAGATTTCACTGTACATACGAAACTGTTAACAAATTAGAAATAATAAAAAATTTCAAAATTGAATCCTTTTGTGTTGATGTTTTACAAAATATAGCAACTAAAAATTACTAACAGAAAGCATGCACAAGCAGGCCATTTCAAAGAAAGAACGATAAAAAATGCTATATTGTTAAATTTTCAGGAAAACAGTGAGAAAGAAGAAGGGTATTTCACAAATTCTTAGAAAATTTATTTAACAAGACACCCAAAGAATAAAGTGATCAAGAAGAACAGATTACTTTTTAATTCAATACAAAAGAAACATACATACATATAAATATATGAATATAAGTATGTACATACATAAATTATAGTACGATTGTAGACCGAGTGAAAGAAAAAGAGTAAGATGGATGTCCGTAACATTCATAATATTTTTTTGAGCTTAGTGAGTTTAAGTATGATGAAATTATTAAAACTCGTTTCAAGTTGATTGTTGCGAAAACAAATATACAACTTCGTACATAAAAAAAAAGAATCCATATGTACCTACAGTGAATAAAAAAAATTATACGTTTTAAACTATTGTTCCTTAAAACAATTGTAAGAATTCAAGTTAAACTAAAATTATATAAAAAAAGTTAGCAAGAAATGACTCACTCGGTCGAAAACTAAAGCGGGTGGCAAACAATGCTGCAGTCAAATTTTGTGAGCATGAGCGTATTCTGCTTATAAAACAAAAACACGCATTTCTTCTAAAAATTTTTTATCTTAAAAAAGCGCACACACAAAATTAGGCTTAGGATTTTAAGTTTTTGTTACACACTTCAAACTATTAAGCAGTTTTAGTGCAACTCCTAAGGTATATGCCCCAAAACTCAGATATGGGATCGCCCTAAGATATGCAACGATAGGACTGATATAAATCGGAAGCTACAAACCAAACAAATAGCAGCCAATAATTTATATCGACCAAAAGCGCTTCTACCTTTCAACAAGTGTCTAAAAACAGAAATTAATTACTTGTCAGTCAAATCTAAGATATAACTATCGAGTAGACAGTGAGAGCACACATTTTGTATGACGACATGTGTTGTATGACATTTTTGTGTGCGATCATGGCCAAGCAAATTAATCATTTATAATAAATTAACAACAACTAATCAAAGAAATTAAACTCTGTTTTTTTTATGAAGTTAAATGAATCTTCAAAGTTTTTAATATATTTGTTAAACTTAGAAGTTTTCAATACATATTTTTGTAAAAAAAGCCCCCGTGACTAACTTAATTATTTCCTACTTTTGTTGTAATATCTGTATTTCTTAACAATTCAGACTTCATCTTATAAAGCAGAAAACATTTTGTCATATATTTTTGATAGATTTTATTTTATGGTACCATTCATTCATTCATCGTGGACATATTCTTATGAAGTTTCTTGGATTAAGGTTTAAAAAAACACTGCAATGATTTTTTAAACATTTTAAAATACCTAAGTATATATTCTATATCGACTGTCAGTACTAATATCTATATATATAAAAAATTGTTGTAAGTGTGTTGTGACTTTATAACCTACGAACGGTCAAACCGAATTCTATTAAATTTGTAGGGCTTGTTCGTATGGTCGTGTAGATGGTTTTTATATGCATCAAATCGGTCGACGCGTTCCTGATTGTATGTTTGAGCGTGCGTCAACCACGGCTAAATGACTACACCAATTTAAATGATATTTAAAACACGGTTAGATATTTGTCCTCATAATAAAAAAGGGTAGTTATATTTTTAATAGCCGACCAGGAGGGGAGTAAAAGGGGAAGCGGGCATTTTTACGCATCTGAATCGATTTTAACAAAGTCTCGGCTAATCGATTTTATCGATCTTAACAAAATCAGATTCTAAATATATTTAAAATAAAGATATATCCTGGTCTTAGGATCCTAAAAAGTTCGATATTTTTTCTTACGTGTTCGGTGTGGCTAGAAAGGCTTAAAATTAGTACCCAGGCAACGCTGGGTACAATAAGCTAATGATATATCAATTCAGTTTTTGAGTCAAAATATGTTTTTTTTAAGAAATGTGGGCCACGTGGGTTTGCCTTTTTTCTACTGTATATACGAACACACATGACCATGGTCATTTTTATCACCAATACCAGCTTAAATATACGTTTGCATACATTCATACACAGATGGTAAAAAGGCCTACAGAACATACATAAAATTAGATTGACTAATTAATTGCCAAATTTATAAGCATTGATTAATAAAAAATGCTAATGCTTTTTTAATATTTTCATTATTTTCAACAATGGTAATGCTTTTTAATACAAAAATTTCATTAGTTAAAAAACAAAACCGTTATCATTGAATAATGATTTAATGATTTCAAACCATTACTATTATTTTACGTCACTTTTTAAATAGAGTAGAGAATTATTTTCAAATGATTTGAATAAATAAATATATTTTTACATTCTTAGGAGAAATGAGACAATATGAATATGAATTACAACTGATTGTCTGTGTAAAATGTTGCCTTTTTTTTAAGGCAGCTGAGATCATAAATTTGTGTTTCATAACAAAAAAATGAAATTTCAATATTAATGAAAAAATCCCAAGAACTTAATTTAACTTTTCCTTTTTTTTATTTTAATATCAAATGAAAATGTTTGCTGGTATATGTACAGCAATATCTATATTCTCACTATAAAATAACATTAAAGAAAAACAATAAAAAATCTGGGAAAATGCAATTGAATTTTGCTTGATGAATTTATATAATATATATTTTTTATTTACTTTAATATTAAACAATTCTGAGAAAATTTAACAGTAAATAATTTAATGAATTTTTGTAGAAAAAAAAAAAATAAAAAATATACAATTAAATAAAAAAAAAATGTGAAACGAAAATTATTCACCAATGACATTTAGTTGTTTGAAAATAATGATTAAAGCTATTTAGACTCAAATAATCCCACAAGTTGCATACTTTAATAGGTTTACATTGTTAGTTTTTTTGTCATTTGTATGAGGTAGTTTCATTATAAACTTATATCCAGTTGAAAATGATTTCAGAGATGGAAAATTTAGCGCTATGGTTATTTTCGTCACTGTACTTTGAAGTGAAAAAGTACCACAGTACTTTTTATTTAAAGTCATCTTAAAGTAGAGAACAAGCTGGGTTTTGATTTTAATTCAATCAATTTAGCTGAAGTGAAAGAAATCTTCTTAACTCTCTTAGCAAAGTATGCAAAATATTTGGTTTTAAAAATAATTTGTATTCACTTTCTTTTTTAATGAAGAATACCTGTCAAGCTTTTATAAACTCTGTGTATATGAAAAAAAAAAAACATAATTTAAGAGTACTACTTTTGCTGGTACAATTTTAAACTTTAATTTTCCATACCTGGTGAAAGTGTGTTCTAACCTTAACCATTAAATCTGAAATACCTCAACAAAGACTAAATTTAGAAAAAAATGAACAAAGGTGCGAAATCAGAGATGCACCGTGGGGGATTTTACAAAAAAAAAAAAAAAAAAAAAAAAAATAAATAAATAAATATTAAAGTCAAAAGTTTTTTAAGGCTAGATTTTGCGGAGAGTTCGAGTCAATATCTCTTAAATTAATTTAATTTAACACTATGCAGATAATTTTATGATAAATGTTATAAAAAATCGTCACTAAAATCAGGTCTTTCCAAAATACAACTAATACCACGTTTTCTGTAATCGCATCAAGGAATCTTTAATATTTTTAATTATTATTTTTGAGACGGAGATTTTTATATAATTCATTAAATTGTAAAGCGAAAAAAACAAAGTTTGGGTTTTTTTTTTAATTTTCTGGGAATTATAAATTTCATGTTATACCTAATGTTTATGTAGTTTTCTTATACTTAAATTTATTTATATTTATCGAATTTCATTGACAACGAAAAATTTTAATCAATGAAAAAAAAATATTTAACATGTTTTTCCTTGTTCGGAAAAGTCTAGTGCATTTTTAGTTCTTTTTTTTTAAGATTACCTACATTTTTAAAATTGATTTAAATTTATCATATACCCGAGATAGCAATGAAACGTGGCTTTCCTAAGAGCAGTAAGGTCAAGGCTTAAGTTTGACTACACTTTTACTATGGCCATTTAAAATCGGGTCAAGTATGATTTAATTACACATTTTAACTATTTTCTTCTGAAATCACCTACTGTGAGACGTTATGAAATTATTGTTGAAGGTGACATAAAAACTATAAAGCGGCTATTAGACGATCAAACTTCGCCTGTAAGCACGGCCTGATGACAAGCCATCAAACTCGTGTAATAGCGTACATTTCGTGTTTGTCAGCGGCGCTGGATGAAAATCAAAATTTTTTGGTATTTTGTGTATGCCATCATACTCTTTTAATAGCGTGGCATGGCTTAGCTTTAAGTTTTATCTTTTTCTGTTAGTATCAAAATAAAAACTTATATAAAAAAATTAAACAAACAAACAAAATAGTACAGTTCGTTTTCAAATAACTAAATAAAGTTTTTTAATTCGCGTTTTAAAGAAATTTATTAATGTATATGAAAGTTTGTGGAATTATAGCAAATAAAAAGTGATGTTTATAGTAAAAAAATTTAAAAATTTTAAAAAATTAAAAAAAAGAGTAGAAACAAATGAAACAATAAATGTTGTAAAACAAAATAAACATATTGCAACTAATTCATGCGCTATCACAAATACGAACTTTACTATTCAAAATCTGCTTGCGCACTGATGTTTGGCAAACTTGGCATGATCGTGTAATAGCAAAACATTCTGTCTCATCAGGCCGTGCTCGCAGGCGAAGTTTGATCGTCTAATAGCCGCTTAAGAATCAAAATGTAGAACTAGCTTAACTACACCTCTACTATAGCAAAGTGAAATTAAACAGATATTAAGAAACCCTTTCCTTTTATTAATTTTTTTTTTTTGTCAAATCACCAACTGCGATCTGTTGAAGAATTATCGTTGTAAAAAGTTGCATAAAACACAAAAACAAAATAAATATTGAGTCAGAAATTTAAAAAATCGATTCGTAACGCCTAGAAAAACTGTTTAAATCGCGGATATGCTTCCACATCGTCAGCTTTAAAATCTACACCACTTTACAACTAAAAATATTTTTTATTTTAATTTTACTTTAATAACAGTTTAAGTTATTATTCAGCACAATTTAACTGATGTAAAATTCAAATGTCATCATTTTGTGAATTTTTTTAGTGGCACAGCAATCATTGATTAAAAAGGTATTAATTTTCGGAAAAATTTATTATTCAAAAAATTAAAAATTTGTATAAATAATTTTTTTAATTAAATAGAATGACACAGATTTGTACTGGACATATTTGTAAGCATTTTTTTTTTGCAATTAATTTCTGTTTACGCTTAAATAATTTTGTTTTCAAACTAGATACCATTTACCACTGAATAAATGTCACATATTTATTATTGTTGTATTTATAAACAAACCGGATTAGGTAGGGCTTATTATCTTCCTTTTAGCACTTAATTAATTTTTGAAAAAAAAAACTTAAATGCACGCACTCACAACATAAACAACACGTCAGTTGTCAAGTTTATATTGTTTAAATAAAGATATTAAATTAAAATTTCTTTTCAAGAAGTTCTTAACGACAATTTAGTCAACTAAGGAGTAAGAATTATAATGATAAAAGCTTTAAAAGAATTTTGTTGATTTGATTAGCAAAGCGTTAACAACGTGCCAATTATAATAATTTACAAAAATTTTTTTATAATATTTATTTAAACACTAAAAACGACGGAAGTTGCAACCAAATACATTTTTCTCTTTTCATATATTAAACACATTTTCACGATTAAAAAACAGAATTATTTAAGGCACGTCTACAAATAGTGAATAAAAAAGAAAAACGTTTAAGAAAGTTAATGAATGAATGGATATCGAAACGATGGTTTTGAGTTTGAAACTTTTTTTTTTTTAGATTTATTAACAACACACACCCTTTGACTAAATTTGAATTATTTTTTTTAATGTTGTTTTTTTTACTAAAACTTAATAAACGAAAACACACCGTTATCCGTTATAGTGTGATTACTGTTGAATAGCTGAAATTGAAATGAAGTGAATGAAATTTATTTGCAACTTTTTAGTCAACATCAACTCGGCACGATAATAATTTAAAAAAAATATATTCAAAACAACAACACAAATCACGGCCACGATAATAATAATAATGACGAAGTTAATGAAGACGATGACAAAACGAATCAGAGTTGTGAAATAATAATTTTTTTTTTCGCTTATGTTAACTTGATTTATTGTGTGTTTTAGGGCCTAATTTAAATATAAATTTTTTGTTTTACCAACATTTTTTTCTTTTGATAAACGTTCGTATACTTTTTATTATAAAGTAGTTTAAGTCCATTTAATGTTATATGGAGATATTTAAGGGTTTGCATTTGAATAGTGTATCAATACAATAATTTTTTGTTTGTTTTTTAACTATTAAGGTCAGAAAATGTTTAGGTTAAGGGTTTGTATTACCATCTAAAAAAATTTTTTTGGTTAAGCTTTTATCTAAAAGATACCACTAATCTAATGTCCGCATGATTAATACTTTTCCTTGCTGTTTAATTTTAGTTAAAAGTATAACCGATAATAAATTATTTATCCCACAAAGTCCTAACTTTAACTATTATTTTTCTCATTTATTTATTTTATTTTTGTAACGTGTTCATGTTTTTTTTTATTTGATGGTTTAAAAAAAGCAAAATATGCAAATCATAAATTGATTAAATAAAAATACTTCAATTAAATCAATCCATTTAAAAAATTTTTTTTTTATTTAATGTGTCCAACAAGAAAACCACAAGAGAAATAAACTTTATTTCAAATATTCAATTCAAATTTGTTGCAACTGTGCTATGCCTTTTGGATTTAAAGATAGTTGTAGAACTGTTGTTAGTAACTTCTATGTAAATGTCACTGGCGTGCATACGGATATGGAAGCCGCCAAACAAATATTCGAACGACGTTATTTATGGAGTAGGAAAACTAATCCAATGCAAAGCTAGTGATGATGACTATAGAATTGTTTCAAAGCAATTCAGGGTCAACTTTTCAGAGCTAAAGGCGAAGATTTATCTTCTTCAGTATCGTAACAAAAAATACAATCCATGAACAAATATTCATAAATATGGTTGAAAAATGTAGATAAAAAACAACGTATCCCAACTTTTATAAAGTAGTTTCCGATTTTTTTTCCAATCCGATCACTAGTTGCACATGTGAAAGAAGCTTTTTAAAATTAACGATCATCAAAAATAAGCTAAAATCTGCAATGATGCAAGAACGCAAGAACGCGTTCGTCAAGCAAGACTTTTTGGTTTCACTTGGTGCGGGAGATGTTAAAGACAGATTTGCAGAAATGGGTCCGAAAAGAAAATTACAACTTAAATTAGGAATCTATAACCTGATACAATAGCGTTATACAATTTAAAACAATCCAATTATATTTATAAATATGTATATGTAATATGTATGAAATAAATATTTAATATATTGTATTTTTTGTTGTTGTATAATATTAATTATTATAACACATATTTTTAATGTTTAAACTATCATTATTAATACTATTATGAATATGGCGCCCCTCAAGAATTCTGCCCCTGCGCACGCTACTAGTAAATGTTTGCTATAAAACAAATTATTGTTTCATATCGCTGCTCTCATGTAGAAAGGCCCCAATTCAAACTTTTACGAAATTAATTTTTTTTTGTGATACCATCACATTTAACGTAAATAACACTTGTCACAAAATTTAAATAGTATTAAAAACAACGGTTTTACAAGCATTTGAGTTCAAAATATTACATTGTGATAAATATAGTTCCTTTTATGCGAGTTACGATTTACTTGGATTAGAAAATATGCCCATTTTCTATACAAATTTTAGCAATTTATTTGAATTTAATTTAGTTTTAATTTTTTTATTTGTAACATTTTGTCAAGTTTAACACTTTTTAAAGTAATTTTATATGTAATTTCATTAACTACATAAATTTATATTTACAAATTGCAATTTGTATTGATGAATTGCAATTTGATTTAATACACAGCAAAATAAATTCCGAAAAATAATAAAAAGAATTGCTATTTTAAAAACTTATTTTTAACAACAATACGTTGACTATTACAAATATTTTGATTTTGAGTAAAATACAGAACAGAGACATTTACATATTTTATGGAATTAATTTTCTTACTGCGATTCGATTCGAGTAGAAATAAATCACTAATCATATTTTTTCGAAATTTTGGAATGGTCAGATAGTAGCTGTTAATGGTGCTTAGTATTACGACGTGATAACGGTTATAGGAGTTGATGATATACAGTTCCAATAAGGCGGCACCACATGCATTAAAGCTTATGAAGATATTCAAAAATTTTATAAGACGTTTTTGAAGGGTATACAATTCATTTTGGGGATCAGAAAAGCCCTGTAGATTGTGTAAATTAACATTTAGTTTTCTTTGAAATGACATTTAAATGCGATGTTTTTTTTTATATTGATTAACTGTGTAAATTATTAAACAATTAAAAATGACAATCCTAATGAAAAATGCTGCGCTTTTTCTTTAACTTGAGCTTTGTATAAATATTGGAACACACACGTGAATATTTTGGTACTTTTAATCTGAACACTTGTACTTCTGCAAGCCTGACCTATAATACAGTAATTTGGTTATTTATATTTAAACAAAAAAAAAAAAAAAAAAAAAAAAAAAAAAAAAAAAAAAAACGCCAACTTAAACGACGACAAATTAAACGACATGTTACAAACAAAGGTGATAAGATTTAACCATTTTACAAAGAAGTGACTAATAATAATAACTAGTAAAAATAGTTTACTTCCACTTTTCGTATACAGAACTTCTTTGATAATGTGTACCTATGGTTTAGTGAGAAATTGGGATTAGTATACATTACTCATCAGGGATGGTACGGAAAAATAAAAGAAGAAGAAGTATTTTTCATTTGCAAAAATTTGAAAGCACGTTAATATAATTATCATACACTTGTACACTTTATAGAAGGCGGACTTAAAACGAAAACTAAGAAATTGTGTCAAAACATATTGCTATTTCGAACAAGCATGTTATGAATGCTCATTGTTAGTTCAGTTATGTTGAAGGTTTCAGAAATAATTAAGAGTAAAAGAATTTTTTTTTAATTTATTTTAAGTAAAGTCACCCAAAATCTTGCCTATACCCAGCAAAAAATTAGACATTAAAAAGTACTTGCCATATAATGACTTACTTTTGTGATTGCTATATTTTGTTACTTGCTTACAAAACACATTACATTAGTTTCCAAAGAAGGAAGTAGTAATGGAACTAGTTCTTTATGTTAAAAGAGACTACCGTACTAATGGTAGTCATTATTTCCTACAATAATTAATGTAATCGATTCTCAGTAATTGATTATAAGTCTTATGAGTTTAAATTCTCTTTTAATTCTAATATTTAGTTACTAAGCAAATTTTCTTCTTTCTTTTTATATGCCACTCTAACAAAACAAATACAACAAACATATTTTTTAAATGACACCATTTCATTGTATTCCTTAGAACTACTTAAGATAGTGACTCACTAAAAGTCTGTATAATCTTTTCTTGAAACTCTAAAACTTTTTATATAATCATATACTATCTATTAATGTGTGTGTATAACTGCAGACAAATATTATTCTTGCTTTTACCTGAAGTTTGCCATTCAAGCCGTTTTATTTGCCAAATGTGTTATTTTTTTTTAATCGGAATATTTTATTTAGCAAATGGTGATTGTTTTATATACTTTTTTTACTTGTTTGTAGGTGCAAAATTTTATAAAATTTTATCACAACTCACCAATTAAGTATTTTAACAAAAATTTATTATTATGATATAATAAATGAAATTTTTAAGGCCTTCTAGTTTTTAAAGTTTATGCCACTACAAAAATCCACTTTAAAAAGAATGAAACATTTCATTTAGCAATATTTGGCTATCCACTGTGTAACGGTACGTTTTAAAATGTTTGTGTAATGTGTGTCATAACCTGAAAAGACAACAAGCTGTGTTGTCAGTTATTGCTATTTTCCACTAAACGTGACGATAAAAACCCTTTTTGGCGATAAAAAATTTTAAATGGCGAGCGGAAGATTTTTGGCGGTATTTAGAATACTTTGCGAAATTTTAGGCTATTTTTTATTATTTTCCCTACAATAACATTGCATTTAAAAAAAAAAGACTAAAAACCCGGCAGCTTTATTTTATATGTTTAAGGTTGACTAAAAATGCATGTATGTATATATGTATATTGGCGTATTAAACAAACTCGCTTTGGCTCCTATATTTGTATCTTCCTTGTAAATAAAAATATATAGTAATTTTAGAATTAAAAGTCAAATGGTAAAAGCGCTTAAGGAAAAAGTAGCATTGAGATAAAAAATCAAAACTGTTAAAATTGAATTAGAAATGGCATCGACAATAAAAAAAAGTTATAATACGGAAAAAAGCAATAGATAATTAAAAAATTAAAAGATTTACAAAATTAGTTTTTTAATATATGAAATTTTAATAAATGAAATTGAGTACGAAAAGAAAAACTATTTTCTATATTTTTTCTTTTCTAATTTATTAAGCACTAGAAAAGAAAAACTATTTAAAAAGGTCAAAAAAACATTTATATATATTTTCTATATTTATCTGCTTCCAGAAAAGATGTCTATTTTCGAAACTTATTGTAAATTATTAAATTAAATTTTCTGCACTTCAGAAGCTTTTAACAGACTTAGAGTCTCCAATTACTTACTTGGTATTTATAAAACAGTTTTTGTAACTAATATTACCTATTTTTATATTGGCGATATTCAACAAGATAGATAATCCCCAAACTCGAAACACACTTGTACATTTTGTAAATAAGTTTAAAATCCAATTTTTACCATGTCATTTTTGATGATATTTTCTTTCAATTCTCTTTTTAAGTTGCAGCGATATGCGTTATTTTAAACAAAACATAAGCAACAACATCCTCTCAATATTGAACCATGCCATTTTGCTTACCCCTCTTGTTTCAATACTAAATACAATATTTTATAGTGAAAATTGGCTCTAACATGAAAATAAAATCGTTAACACAATTTAGTTGTCGACGTGGTCACATATCTATGTTTATATATGTCGACGCATTCGATTTGTTATTCTACTTGTCGTTATTGACACTTATCGATTACTGCTCAAAGATTTTTTATATTCTAAAACAAATGTGACGAAGAAACTGTATTGACGTAACTCTGTTTTTTGTCGACGCCTTTTTGAATAACGACTGGAAGTAATTTAAAACTGAAAGTAATTTAAAATGTAAAAAAGTGAAGGTTACAAATGCAAATCAATTTGAAAAATTGAAACATTTTCGCAGAGGCACTGCTTCATTCAATTTTTAAGAAAAATGTGAAGAAATTGGAAAAATTCTAAATTCTTTTGGTCCGCCTAAAAGATCAGCAGATGAATGGCAAAAGGTAACAAAAAAAATAAGCATTGAATAGGTATTTATAAAAAAGTTTGTAAAAATTACTTTTAAGGTATGGCGAAACTAAAGGTACGGTCAGATTAGTCAAACATTTGACCAAAAAAGCGTAACCACTATTTTCACAAATGTTTATTCAATCTTTCCTGATACGTATCATTACAAATAACTATTTATAATATAATAAATGTAATATCTTACCCTTTATTATTGAGTTGCATATTATAATTCTTAATAAGTATTTGAGAAACACAATTTTTTTCGCCATAATTTAGTGGTTACGTCTTTTTGATCAAATATTTGACTAATCTGACCGTACCTTAAATGTTTAAATTGAAAAAAAGATGGTTGCTAATAAAGCGGAATGTAAAGCCACTGGCGGCGGAATATTAAACCAATTTCACTTAGTCCGCTGTAAGAAGCTGTGGCAAACCTTCTTTACTTCCAGAAGCATTTGAATCCTGACGAGCAGTTCAAGGAGTTCAAATGGTTGACATGGATAACGATTCTAATGGCATGGAACTTGCTAGGAGCAGGCAATACATGCATATGTACATACTTGCGATACGGCAGATTAAAAATATTGCAATTCTGCCTAAAAATTTTTCTTTTCAACACCAGTTTTTGTTTTTTCAAGCTTTCATCATCAATTAAATTGAAATTTTCTTCACCTATAGAAAACATTTTTCCCTAAAAGTATTGAACACAAATAAAATTTAACAAAAAACTTGGGGGTGTGCATTTTCCATTCATAAAAGTCGATAAACCGTCGACGTCGACAGGTATGTTATAGAATGCAAAATTTTAATAAAATTGACGCCGACATTGATAAGTGATATTGATACTAAAACGACAACAACGACGACGCCGACAATTGGAATAAGGGTGAATAAATAATTGTATTAAGAAAGTCTGTGGGGACCTATTAGATGCGCTATTAAAATTTTA
The DNA here is from genome assembly GCA_916610165.2 of Gymnosoma rotundatum. NCBI lineage: Eukaryota > Metazoa > Arthropoda > Insecta > Diptera > Tachinidae > Gymnosoma > Gymnosoma rotundatum. The sequence goes on along the minus strand of OU744337.1, from coordinate 116,807,191 downwards.
TGAATATTCATTGCTAACTATTACTGGAGATATTAGGTTTTACATTTACATATAGGTATACTGACCACGCTTTTTCTACATTGTGGTTAGTTTTTTGTCAATCACTTAATTAGCATTTTAAAATAATTTACTAACTTAATTTAATTATATGTGAATATGTGTGATTTTTTTAACCTTTATTTAGTTTTTAGTTCCCATGGTTATTCAAGCGTGTTTTTATGTTTATTAAAATGTGAACTTATGTTGAAAGAAATTAAATCTTTAGCTGAGATCAAATGAGATTAAACAAGTAAACTATAACATAACTTTAGGATGAATATAATATAAAACATTTTGTCTCATTTTCACTCTTCTGGTCAATGCATTAGATTAAATATCTATAAATTTAATAAAACTGTAACGGACTCATTTTTTGTACATGAAATATTTTTTGAAATTTTTAATATGGAATACAAAATACCTATTTTTGGAAATATAATATATCTTTATGTCTGTCTGTCTGTGTTCGCATCGCGTAAAAACTGCTAAATGGATTTGTATAAAATTTTGTGAGGAGGTCTCTGTAAGAACCTTGATTCAAATATAGAATGTTTTTTTTCCGTAAAAATATGTCACTTCGTGGAGAAAATAGAGATACAAATGTGAAAGCACCCAATTTTACCGGTATAATAATACTAAAACAGTTGTTAGCATATTTAATTTTTTTAAGTGGAAAATTTTTACAGAACTCTGCGATAAATATTTAAAAAATTATTTTTCTAAATTTGAATTTAAAAAAAAAATTAGGAATGAAAGGCATACGAAATCGTAGGCACTAATAGTTATAAATATTATTGTATTATTGAGATCTTGCAAAGTGGGGGATTGCAAAAAGAAATATAATTAAATGTGTAGTTATTGACAGTCAAGTAGGGTGAAGCGAACAAAAGTTTTGAACTTAGACCATAATAACTTTCGAATATTTTTATTTGATTTTTAAAATTCTAATTTTAGGCAATATCTGGTGTAGAATTTTATAAAAACAATATCGCCTAACATATAGATTATCTCGTATAGTTAACGAGATTTTAGATTGAAATTTAAAAGTTTTGATTTACTTTGGTCTGGCTTTTTGCTAGCGGTGGAAGTGAAATGTATACGATTTTTTAGACAACAAGAAACACTTATTTACATCGCAACTAGTTAATAGTTTAGATATTGAGTTTTATGTTTGAACTTTCCTTTAAATTTTATTTCCTTGCCAATTTAATGTTATACGTAAGATGGCCTTGAGGTATTTCAAAATTTTGTTTTCACATACAAATCCATATCAGTAAACGGAAAACATTTATTTTATGGAATAAGTCAGGCATATTAAAAATAAAATAATTACCTTATTATGTTACAATGTTTGAAATTGTGATGTATGTAGTTACCTGTAATTAAAAACAAAACAGTGTTATTTAGGTATTTTGTTGTATTTCCACAAATAATTTATTTTGGATTTTTAAATATTTGTAGATATTGTAAAATAAAAGGACAATCGTTAGAATATGATAGAGATAAGCTAAAAAATTAGAAGAAGCAGGACTTAATAGAAGATCTTTCATTGCCATAGAAAGGGCTTTCATCGCCATAGAAAGGGATAACACTAAATCACCCTAAAACTCTTTAGAACATTTTCCTTTTTATGGAATTTCTAATTTAGGTTGCAAAGAAGCTGTGCATTATCACAGTAAAATATAATTTAGCTAAAGTCCTTAAATTTTACCTAATAGTGCTTAGATATACAGCGCCTGATTGCCATCCATAGCGTGGGGATTTTTTTTTATTTTTAATCCAATGGTAAGAGTTTTAATTTATTGCGATCAACTAAAGCTGGTTTGTAGAAAAAAAGATATATCTAAATTTTAAGGTTAGAATATTTAACCTTTCGACAAAATCAGTGGAGTTTTTTGCGGGACTTAATAGCTTGCAATTTATTCTTTAAATTTCATGAACAACGAATTTTTTTAGTATTAAAAGAAATTATTGTCACAAGCCCTTCTCAATCAAAAGTTGTATAAAACAAAAAAAAAATTAGCTATTTCTTTCTGGTTATTCAGTTATAGCTTAAATGGGGTTTTTTTACATGAAACATTATACAGAAAATATTAATTAAAACATGGATTTAATTTTTAGATTTTCAAAAACGAGGACCCACACGCTATTTTCTGAATATTGATAGTTATAGTTTCATTTTTAGAATAAAATTCGGAGTTGAATTTTTCCAAACATCAATTTGCTCTAAAAAACCTACACATATTTATATATTTTTTTTTTAATTCCCCACTGTGCATTATTCAGAAATCTCTGTTTAATATTCGCAATGCTTTTTCATTAATTTTTAAAATTTTTGAATACTCTAGTATTAATTATTAATAAATTGATGCAATGTGAACACATTTTTAAAATTACCTTACAACCAATTTAATTGAAAATTTGTTTTAGGTTTTTCATTGGAAAATATACGGTATCGTTCGCATGAAATCTAATTATTTTAAAGTGCAACAGCAATAAATTCAACCTCAAAATAGCCTTCTACAGATAACTAAAAAAAATTTATATATAAATAAAATTAAATTATTAACAACCAACCAACAATAAAAACAAGATTTATACTTGATTATATCAAAATACATGATGCTTTAAAAACAATACATGTGTTACCGCATTAAATATGTTGAGTATGAAATTTGTGTAAAAAAATCTTACATAAATATTCATGTGAATTTTGTGCGGTAAAATAATTGTTTTTTATTAATTTTATTGTATAACAAGCGTTACAAGTATTTGCAAACATTTTTCATTGAATGAATGAATAGCATAGCTTTTAATTTTTCTCGTATATTTTTGTTGTTTAACTGTGAAATAAAAAAAATCATTGTGTTGCAAAATTCTCATGAAATTAAACAATTATGGCCTACAGAACTGCCAAAGCGCATACGGGCAACAGGGTTGCAAATGTTCTTACAATAAAATATAATTCCTTGAATAAAAAAAGAAATTAAATGATCATGAGTTTGTTTACACTTTTATTACGATAATCCGCACGTGTATTTGTGTCGAATTTCCTCAGAAAAAATTATGTAAGTTCTTTGCAAAAATCCTTGATAAAATTAAATGGACATTTGATCCTTTGTTATGCATTCAGCACAATGACTTTATTTTTACGCACACAGGAAAAATTATGGATAATATTTGTTTAAAGTTATGTTCCAGTTCTATGACTGTTTTAATTGATTTAGGACCAGTTTCACAATGTCGCAATCGTTCGTTCGTTCGCATAATTACATTTAAAACAAAAACAATTTTTTAAAATTTGTTTTTGTTTTGAATATATATATATATATATATATATATATATATATATATATATATAAATTTGTATTGCAGATTTAAGGATCATCCAAATAATAAAGCCGAATGGCTTCAGGAAACATTTAGCTTTCTCCTTAAGTCATGGTGGTAAGCACGTTGACTATAAAGCTGGTTGGCCAGGGTTCAACCCCTGCGGCAATAAATGGTATAAATACATATGAAGAATTAACATTACATCATGCAACCTCATTCGTCGGTACTCTTCCATAGCATATTCGCCGGCGAAGTAAATAAAATATTCCTCCTTTTGCCACCTATGTCTCATTATCCCTTTCCAAAAGAATGTAGCATGGTTACAAAAAAATAACTAATAGGTATTATGACCTAAATAAAAAAATAGGCAAGTTCCGAAAGAAATTCTTATTTTCGTAAGAATTACAAATAGTTAACATACAATAGAATGTTTGTTAGTGATCTGAAGTTCTCAAATCATCTATAAAAAATCCCAAAAGTGCAACCGAAATATTGCAGGTTCTTTTTTCATCAAAAGTTTTAAAATATCTGTAATTTTGACAAGTTTTAAATTGTATCTAATATGGTGCAGGTATTGGACTGGTATTTTTTGAAAGGTTGATGGTTTTAGTAGAAATTTAACTGAAAACGGTCTTAAGAAAATTCGGAATTTTCAATCTTTAATAGGAAATATTTTAGTAACCATAAATGAAAACTTTATAGTTTGTACTAGTTTTATTAAGGACTGAAAGCTTCACAAGAACTTGCATGTCCGCGGTGGCCTACTTTGGGCAATTATTGTCCCAAAGTCTGGAAAAGCTCAAATGCAAAATTTAGGCTAAAAAATTCCATCTGCTAATAGCATTGTAAAGCAGATGACTTATTTTCTAAATATTTTTTTTTTTTGCTTTTAATACAAGTTTTGATTTTAAAATAATTTACAGTAAAACTAAACTTTAAGCTGTCAAACATTTTACCAACAAGTTTTTTCATTAAAATATTATTTTACATGCTTGTGAAAATGTCTTAATTTATTTGTATGTTTTAGCAAGATTTGAGCTTCAACTAAGTAACAGTTCAAGTTTTTAAATTAAATTTTACTATGAATATTTTCCATGCCTGGCTGCAGATCAAAGAATAAGTTTATGCATACATGCATTTTTTTGCACAAACATACACTTGCAGCCATGAAATGTTAAATGCATAATTTTATCCGATAATTTTTTATCGTTTTATGCACAAATGCTAAATAAAATATCTTTTTTTTTAATTTTTTTTGCAATATTGTTGGAAGCTTTTCTCCGAATTTTTAACATTTCGTTATTTCTAACACTACCATTATTGAAGCAATATTACAAATTTACATATGTAATACATAAAACGCAATTGATGGTGCATGCGTATAATCTACAGTGGGACAGAATTAACAAAGTGCTGTGGTGTGATATGAAAATGAGGTTTTGTGCATCAATCATGGCTAAACGTCTGATGCGATTTTAATTAAATTTGAAACAGGGTTAGATATATGTCAAATTTTCAAATAGCGTTCCAGGAGGAAAGAAAACGGGGAAGCTGTCATTTTCGTGAGTCTAGTTTTAACAGAACTAGGGCCTAGATGAGAGAAAAGGGGAAAAAATGGGCATTTACGTCTGTACTGATTACAATAAAAATTTTAAACATAGTAAGACACCTATGTAAAGGGTAAAATATTTTATGTTTATTTTGAAGAAGGGGGAGTGAGGGAGAGGACAACCTCGCAATTTCATGATTCTTAACCGATTTTAACAAAATCAGATTCTAAAGATATTTAAAATAGAGATATCTCCTAATTTGATAGATTTCTCACGTGTTAGGAGTATAGCGTAATAGTAAACGAGGATATAATATATATAGTACAGTACCCAAAAAGGCCTCTATATTAAACCCAAATAACGCCAAGTACAGGAAGCTAGTTTAATATAAGAAAAATAGTCATTTAAATTTTTTCCAGACGTTAGTGGAGCTACTGTCTGTTTTTATTGTTTACATCGCCATACATAAATGTTATTTAGTTCACAGGCGTTAAGCTTTAGTACGAATAGTTGCAAATTTTGTGTGGGAGATTTATTTTTTTTTAGTTCAATTTTAAATAACAAGTTTTTTACTATTTCACTGAATTTCACAACACCAAATAAAACTAAATTCTAAGAATTTTTGTTTTTTTTATATTTCTGGCATATCTACATACATATGTAAAATGAACTTTAATATAAAAATAAAAAATAAAAAATTAATTTACCAAATTACTTATTGAAACACAAGTAAAAATGTATTGTAAAAAATACTTTTATTACTAATTTATTGCTAAAAATGTTTGCGTCATAACATTGCTTATCAAAAAATAACAATAACTAATATTACCTTGATATTGTGAAATTAAATCAGAATTTATCAAATTCTTGCAAGTAAACAAACAGATATTAAACATACAGACTGTAATAGTACAATGGCAACTTCCTCAAATGTTTAGTTATTCGTTTTCATTGGGTTGAATTAGTAATACATACTAAACATGTGCCCGATCGTTCGCTTCAGTGACCGATCTTTTTCGGTCATTTATCAAGGACTGATCCGTTTTTTTAATCGCTCAATTTGAACGAACTTGAACAACAATCCTCATTGTATGTGATTTTCTTGTCTTTTTATAAATCTAATATAATCAAGAGAGAGACACATATATAGTGCTTTTTTATTATAAAGTAGAAAAATAAAAAAAAAAAATTCGATATATAACAAGAAAAAATTTTTTTTAAAAAGACTGTTAATTCAAATAAAAATAAAATATGTACTTACAGGATCCGCCATCTAACGTTTTTTTTCAACTAGTGTTTATTTAGTAAATGGTAACACTTAGCTCATGTCTGATTTGACGGATAATTAGTTTTATCCTTCAGCTGAACGAATATGGTTGTGTATACGCTTGAACAACGCTGGGAAATATTGCGACATATTTCCCAGCATTGTTGCAGAATGTGTGTGAAAATTGCGTATGGATTTTGGAAGAAGAGAAGCACCGTCAGTTCCGTATGTTCTGTATCTTGTGAAAAAAGTGAAACTGACATCCTCATTGATAAACTAAAGCGTGTAAAACCAAAAACAGTGCGTACACCCGAGAATATTGCTGCTATGGCAGAAAGTGTGCGGGAAGCGCCATCTACATCAATTCACCTTCGTTCTCAACAATTGAACATTTCGGAGACATCATTGAGACGAATTTCGCATAAGGACTTTGGTATAGCGCCGTACAAAGTCCAATTGGTTCAGGAGTTGAAGCCAACTGACCATCCAATGCGTTAAGCATTTAGCATTTTCAAAAAAAAAAAGGTATTTGGTGGACCCTTTACATACGTACGTATATATATATATATACAGCAGCTTCTTTTAAAACACAAAAAATCATTTGGATAAAAGAACTTGACACAAAAAAGAGAACAAACAACTGAACGAAAGTTATTCGTACACCTTATTTTATTCCGTACACTATTGAACGAAAAAAGTCGCTGAAATATTTGGCTCGCTCCGTTCACTTAAGTCATCCGTTCAATTTAACCCGTACACTATTTAACGAAAAGGCTTGGGTTAAATGACCGAATTACTTCATTCACTTGATTAATTCGGTCAATCTAACCCGCTCTTTAACGAACGATACAGCTCTACAACATATTGAAGATATATGGTAGCATTGTTTATAAAGTAAATGTCTTACACAGCCCATAAACTTGCAATATAATTGTACAGTTTTTCATATACTGCTACAAAATCGAGTGTATTTAGTGCTAGACTTTAACTAGCATTGGTATCATAAAAGCACAAAATATTATAACTAATAAATGTAAAGAACAACCCGTAGTTGTTTATTTGCCAATACTACCTTCATATTTTTTGCGGCAGTAGTTTTCGTAGTAGTAAAAAAAAATAAAACATTATGGCTATAATGTTTTATTGCTCTTGCTACGTTCATATTTTAGTGGCAGTAATTGCAGTTTAATTTTTACTTTTTTTGTCGTTTATGAAATAGAATGGCATTTACATTAAAGTAATAGTCCAACTACAGCAGGAGTTATAACATGACTTTCCATATAGCAATAGACGACTCTTAAGCTTTTTAAACTATTTCTGCAATTTCTTTTTGATTGCAGCTAGTCCATTTTAAGTTTTAAATTTTTGTATGTAGCAGTTGTTTTAAAAAACATCATGCAAGAAAACACTACAGATGCTCATCTTGCTGCTACTTGAAGTGATTCAGAGCCGTAGTTTAAAAATTTTTGGTTCACCTAGTATCCATTGTATTACCAGTATTTTTATACTCTTCATCACAAAAAGTGGAAGAAGGGTATAATATATAAGTTTGTGATTTGTGTATAGTTTTTACAATATCCATTTCCGATCGCTCGATAGAGCGATGTACGTCTGTCCGTCCGTGGTAGTGTTGAAATTACAAAAAAAAAAAAATTTTTTTAATCGATCAGATATAGTGTCGAAAGAGGTGCTATTGAAAATCAGCATGATCGGTTCATGTCCTTCGAGGCAGCAACAGGCAAAACACCACGCCTACATTAAGTAAAAAATTGCCGCTCGCCCATATCTTTCGAGTTATAGGGCTCTGAAATTTTAAAATTTTTAAGAATATCAATATGGGCATCATTTTTAAGCTTTTGAATAAATCTTTAAGGAAATACTAAAATTTAAAAAAAAAATGCTTAACCCATTAAAAGACAGTGGAAATTTTATGTAAAAAATATATATGCAGTAGCAAATTTGTTAGTTTTTTAATTTGCTTTTTTAATTGGAATTACTTTACTAAACGAGATTTACATAGATGGTGAAGTACATATAGATCGGCATAGCCGAATATAGCACTCTTACTTGTTAGTACTAAATTTAAAATTAAGAACAAGTTCTAATAATATTAATTCGCAGAAAACTATCCTGCTAATTTGAACAATTTTTTGTATCGTAATTCTTTCCCAGAGTGGTACCTGTAATGTAAAAAATATTGACAAGAGATCAAATGGCACTCTTGTGGTGACAAACCAATTTGGTTGTACATCTTGGTCCTCATTTTTATTTCTGCACTTTTAATGTTAAATTTTTTTTTTTACTTTACTTGGTCCTAAATTTGATCTTAGTACTTACTATCAACGAACAAAATTTTTGGAGAGGAAAACTTTTATGTTTTTGTGAAGATATGACTCCTTGCAACTATGACTCCTTAACAAATTATAATGTATAAAAGTACTTACGAACAAATCGAGTTAGCCAAACGTGACTGTAACGGTTCGTAATACATGAAAAGTGTTTATAATTCTAGCTCTGTTGCTTTTTTTTGCTTTGTTTGTTTTGTCTTAAAGATTGGTTTACATTTCTACTCGACTTAAATAAGCAAAGCGAAAAAAAGAGACTTAATGAAATGTCCAAAAATACATTTTGTAAAAAAATATTAAAATGTTTGCATAAATTTAACAATATGTATAATAATTTGAATATTTAATTTGCCATTCTTAACTTTTAAACAGAAAAACAAGTGAAATTTCACATTTAACTTTAATTAAAATAATTATTGCAATAAAAAAGTTTATTATTTTAAAACCCTAACAATTTTTAAAGAAACACTATAAAATAGAAATAATAATTAAAAAAATCAGCTTTGTAAATATTTGTGTCTACATACCGAAAAAAAATCTATCTAGAAATAAATTCAAACTTTGCGTTATTATAAAAAGCAATGCTTTCCGAAGTAGAACATTTTCTTTTTGTAAATATCAACGTTTGAAAATTAATTTTGGCTTAAGTTCATTTTTTAATTTCTAAAAACCTTTTTATAGAAATAACAATTATTTTACAAATGTATGCGGACGTTTTTCAAAGTAAACAATACAAATTTGACATCAACAGAATGTACTGCTGCATTTGCTTGATCGCTACATCCTTCATCAGCATTCTTCGCAATTTCTACCTTACGTTGTGTTTATTGTAAACATCATCTATTTAACTAACTTTGTAAATAGGAATACGAAGAGTATTCATATCAATATAAACTTAGTTAGACGAAGTCCAACACTCGAACCTAAGTATTTCTTTACGATTCTCTCTGTAATTCGTCTTGTACATTTGTTTTTGCTTTTTAAATATCAACTTCAATCCTGAATTTCTTCTCTAGCTCTTTTAGGGCAAATACAGCAAACAAATGAAAAATCCCATTTTTTTTTTTTTTTTTGGAAATTTTTATAACGCTTGTGGGATACAGTTATACATTTTACTTTGTAGTTTAAGATAATAAATATTTCATGGGAATATCATGAAACATTTATATTTAAGGGAATCAAGCACGATTAAAGTAAATTAATTTAATTTATTTTTAAAAAATCGTCTCTTAGCACCGTTTTTCTTTTTGAAATAATTCTTTTACTTAATAAAGAAGAGATAATTTCTTAAGCATTGACTACCTTACTTTAAAACAAAATTTGAAATACGTGCTTTTATTATTTTTGCGAAAAGTTTTGTTGGGTTAAGTGAAACGTATCATAAGTTAAAGCTAAATTATTTTATACCCCTAAGCTTAATTTTCTCTTTGTTTATTATTTTTATTATTATTACTTTTTTGTCACAAAATTCACATGAAAAGTAAATTTAACTTTTTCCTAGTATTTGATAAGCAATTTAAAAATCCTAAAACAAGCAATATGTTCACTTGTAGTATGTCGGAAAATACTAAAATACAAAAAAAAAGATAAGATTAAAAAACTCATTCAATACTAATAATAATTTGAAAAAAACACACACACACACAACTGATATCAAATGTGAGGAAACAAATTTTCATTTTGCTAGTACGAGTACTTTTGTTTTATTTCATTGAAATAAAGATTTTCAAGTTTATTGTATTTTTATTTTTCAAGGAAGATTAATTTCAAAGAAATATTTTGAACTTATATTTTGACATGGAGATAAAAGTTTACTAGTTTTTGGTGAAAATAAAATATAATTGATGAATTCGTTGGAAATTGCATTACCTATGGATTTTGTTGTTGTTGTTTTATACTAGCAACTAATAAAAAATTCTTTGAAAGGGTTGAGAATAACATTTAGAAAAATTTAGAAGTAGTTTAGAAAACGTTTTCATATCCAACAAACTCCAACATTTGCTTTATTTAAAATCGTAAAAAAGATTTATTAAACAAAGAAAAATGAAAGTTCATTAAGCGTGTGAAATTCATTTCACTTAACAAAAATAATTGCCACTTTTTTGTCAGCACTAAATAAATTGTTGAAGAGTGATAAGTCAGCAATCACTTTCGTTTCTTTATTTTTATTTTTTTAATTGTTATTTTTCTTTAATAATTTTAATTTATTATGGCCAAATCTTATACTCGTATTGATAAGGATACAAAGTAATTTATTTTTCTTTCCCAATAAAGAACAGCACAAAACACATGACTCCATAAATTAAAAATTTTAAACAATGGAAATAATCACAGTCGAACTTAAAAACTAATATCCTAATTTAGTGCCTTGGGGATGATCAAATATAACTCTGTAGTCGTTCTCATTTGGGGAGTACGAGTTGTCGACAATATTTAAGGGAACCCGTTTGTTTTTGTTGATCTTGCGAGTGATTATTTGATTGCAATTAAGAATGACAAAAACAGTAACTGACAGACTGTGTGAATGCCGTTATGTCGATTTGTGCGATTGAAAAAAATGTATATTTCGTTTTATCGAAAAATATCAGTGCTTCAGTTAAACATGAACTAAAGCTGCCATAAGGTAACAGAAGGGTGTTCTTTTAAGCATGACAGACCTTAAAATTATAAAAAATAAGACTAAAAATAAACTTTAATGAAATTTTTTTCTTATTTTTTTTTAGTAAAATTTAGTAAATTATTATGAATAGACTCAAGCTTGAACATTGCTATCCAAGTTAACTTTGAACATCAGTCATCAATTAGAGAAACTTATAGACGACTTCGTGATTTTTATGGTGCACATAATTGTCCGTCTGAGCAAGCCATCCGTCGAACTGTGGATAGATTTTGTACCACATTTTCTCTAGGAGATGCAATAACACCAACACGTCGAAGGAATGTGCGTACTAAAGAGAATATCGCTGCTGTAAACGAAAGTGTGGCAGAAGATCCAAATTTATCGATTCATCGCCGGTCGCAGGAATTAGGGATCTGTCCGTCCACTGCATGGAAAATTATGCGCAAAGATCTTGGCCTGCGCCCGTACTAGTTTATGCTGAAAAACCAGCAACAATTGACGCTTTGTAAGCCAACATTGTTCATGTTATTCGTGTTATGCGGCCAGTAGTACTTGAAAAAGTGACCCAAAATTGGACGTCCAAAATGTGCTTCGTCATGAGTAGCCGCGATGGTCATATGCCCGAAATCATTTTTTTAATATTGATGACATATTCTGATCTTTCGTATTAAAAAATTTTTCATTACAATTTAATTTTTTGTGTTATTTTTTACAATTTGAAGTTCTATCGGGCTTAAAAAAACACCCGATAGATGCTCCTGATGTTTCAATGTAAATTGTTATCAAAAACGGTTGATTTTTTTATACCAACTTTTTATCCAGTGTTTTTTTTTTCTTACACATGTAAATTTTACATGGGATTGTATTATTCCATTTTCAACGAAATTTATTGGGAATATCGAAAGGATATTATACCGTATCAAATATTCCAGAAATGTTAAAGTTTGTTTTGATACTTGGGAAATGTTTTTAGTTCATCGATAAACCCAATGAATTTTCATATCAAGACCATCAGCGGGTTTCGAAAAGTATTAACTTGTCTACCACCTTTTATAAGGCAGCAAGACAGCAAGATTCTACTGATATGGCTTCAATTCGAGATTGTTTCGAAATCGAAATTTAGGGTATTATTCGAATTTTGCCTCATGGCTGGCCTCAATCCCGAAACGGTTTTATCTGGTAATATAAACAGAACTAGCAGTATTTAATATCGAGCATGACTTAATGATAAAGAAATCGGTTTAATATATAGAAGTCGATTCGTTATATTAATTGGCAGGTATCGGAATAATGGTAGAATGTGTGTAATATTTTTTTATAACTTTAGTACTTTAATCGGTTATATTTTTATGGTTATATTTTTATGGACTCTCGTTTATATTAGAATAGGTCGGCGGTAAGAGCAATAAAATAATCCAACTCTTTGCCTTAGAGCCTTCAAATACGATTTGGACTTGCTTTAGAGGATTGTCTCATGCAATTTTTTCATATGCTTCAAACATTGTTGAACATTTGATTTTAACGTTTTATTTTCAAGGCGAAAAGCAACAGGAGGCCATATACTGCTTCGTTTCCTGCGAATACATCTACTCATAACAGTGTCAAATCAAGCTATAGCGTTTTTCTACTGATTTAGACTTTGCCTGGTGCAAACGTCTACTTGTCGGCTACTTATCTAGTGTCATGAGAATAATGGATATGTATGGCAACACTCAAAAATAGATTTAAGCACCGAATATATACCTTTTACTAGCCTTCCTTCTGTAAAAATTGCATAATTTTAAAGCTAATATTTTTTATTAGGACCAGCACTCAAGGGATGACCCCTACTTATGCAATGCATTGTGACAGAACTAGGAAATTAGGTTGTGGGAAGGAGGATAGAGGGAGTAGTGCTTGTGGACATTTGATTTGAATCTTTGCACGTTGAAAGTGGCAGGATAGACCTCTGCGGGGAGTTTATTCCACATACGAACTGTTCGGCTAAAAAACGAATTCTCTCTGTAATGCGTAGTGCGATTCACTGGCAAATCGACCACAAAGGAATGCGCTCTTTGTCTTTTTTCTTTTTCGTTTTCAGGAACATGTTCTCTGATTTTGTAAGAGCACATTCCGTTGTAGTAACGATAAAACAGTGAAACACACCACACATGGCGTCGATGCTTTAGTGAATCAATAGAGCTGGATACCCTGCTGTAACCGATGAGCTTTTACGCTCTCTCCTGCACGCGGTGGAGTAACTCCAAAATAGACTTTGAAGCACCGGCCCGTACATGAGAGTTGTATTCCATTTTTGAGAGTTGTATTTAATTACAATGAGCCCTTCGACTGTTTGTAATGTTTGTTGTCAAAAAAATTTACTCATTTTCTATACGTTAATCTGTAATAAGCCTTTAAACTGTTTGTAAGTAAATCGGAATACTTGTTTTCTTTTTATTATTTACGCACATTTTGCTATTTTATGTTCTAAATTAAAACGACAAACTTAGAGTTTGTCTTTTTCTTCTTTTGCTCAAATCGCATTACTTGTTCCTAAAGAAAAGAACAATAACAGAAAAATTTTACCTCTTACAAATGTCTTACCTCTTGGGGAGGCATGAATAGAAAAAGAACCTGCATTAAGAAGTTAAAAGTTTTATTTTTGAATTGATGATACAATTGTATTTTAGTTGGGGGGATAACATTGAAGGGGACATAATTTAATTTTGGACACACCTCGTTTGAACAACTAAAACATCTTAAAAGCAATAAAGTTATTTCTAACAAAAAGAAAAAAAAACAAAACTTCAGTATCTACAACTAGAATTCATACTTAAGAAAATACATTTTGTACTCATGTTTTGCACTTAAAGTTCAAGAACCGACACTAAACAACTTTAACCCGCATGTGGTAAAAAGTGTTTATATTTAGTTCACACATTGTTGTGTAGTAACCCACCAACACATAGGTAACAAAAAGCACTTTATTTCACGCCAAGTACAGTGTTTTTTTCTTGTTTCAAAAATGTTTAACGGCGGCGCTAATTGATTGGATAACGAGAGAAATGCATTGTTTGCACACACATACGAGGGTGAGTCAATTTGTCTTTAAAAACAAACAAAATCTTCTTTTAGCTGTTTATGCCTCTTGTAGCGATTCACCATTTTTTTTTGTATCCTCCGCAAGATAAAAGTTCTGAGTGTTCTTACCAATTATTTCTTTAAGGGATTGACTTCCGCAGTATCCCTAAAATATGCTATTGATCAAAGTGGAAGGTAATCTTTTGTTTGAGCGATGTATATAATTTAATACACATCCTGGCTCTAAGTTTTCCAGCGCGACGAAATCAGCATGAAAAATCTGCGGCTTGACTGTTTATTAATTTATGGTGTACAATTGTGAATTCCCAATTATGAATCGGTTAAGGAAATCATAACGAATACAACGAAAACGCTTTAAAATTATTCACGCGGTTGTTTTTGGCGGAAATTTTTGTGCCGAAAGGTTTTTAATTCCTTATTCAAGTCACAAAATCCTTTAAAATCGCCGATTCGCTCCTGGATCAATGTGCTCTCTCCTATTTTAAATTTTCCTCGTTCAGGCGCATCGCGTTATTTGATCCATCCCCTGGAGTAACAGTGTTACTTATCTTTGTACAGTATAAAAATTGATCCGAATCCGAGCCGTATTTAGCTTCCTGCAAAATGAGTATGAAAGCACTTACACTACATGGAACGGCAATGAAACAAAGAGAAAACAAATTTTGAACAACGCCACTGCTACCACCTGGTACATGATTTCTCTATGGTAAAAGTATTATAGAGATCTCACATAAATTTTAAATGAAACAAAACCGTCCTCGTACATTATACCAGCATAACACTCATTTTAATTATTTTTCTTGAGTTTCTTGTTAAAACTTGATTTTTCTTCAAAAAAAATGTATTGGAAAAAACTCGCATGCGTTTGTGTTCTTAATTTTATTTTAAAGTTAAAATAATTTTTTTATAATATTTTTAAAGACTTAAGATATAATTTCTAAGTGGGGATGAAAAAATCTTAGCAACAAGGAAACACTTAAAAAACACGCTAATTAAATTTTAGCGATGTTCTTAAACAAAAAATCATTAGCTTTCATTATTGTGTATTATTACTTTTTCAACGAAAATGAACATTATAAAAAATATGTATTAAATTCTTGGGAATTATAAATTTAATGAAGAATGTTTTTCATGATGACTTATACAGTAAAATGTGAATAATTTGAGTTTAAATTGCACTATTGGTTTCGAGTTAATACAAGTGCTTACTCAATAATTTTATTTGATGCCATGAAATTTTTTATGAATACTTTAAAAGCGAGTAATAGATAAGTACAAAGCAGTAAAAAGTGCTTTCTCTAACAAAAAAAAAAAAAAAAACTAAAGTTAATAGATGTGAAAAAACAACATTAAAGGTTACAATTTTTGGTGACATCACCACAGACTTCAGCACCACCAAAAATGCGAATGTTGGAACTCAAGGCAAGATGAGTTGTCATTTACCAAAAATTCCGATTTCTGATATAATACATTTTACAAGTTTCATTTCAAGTTTGCCAAGCCAAGTCAAACTTATTTTAAAATAAATAAATAAATAAATATGTCGATCGAGAGAGGCGCTATTGGAAATCAGCATGATCGGTACATGTCCTCGAGGCAGCAGGCAAAACACCACGCACACCTCCAATTTTTTCATGTCATTTGGAAAAATAAAGTAACTCCAATCAAAAAATAAATATATGGGGCGCTAGAGAATTAAAAAATAGAAAAAAACATCAAGTGAAAAAATTGGCGTACGCCCATATTTTCTGAGTTACGGGGCTTTAAAATTTTAAAATTTTTTAAAATATTAATATGGGTATCATTTTAAAGCTTTTGAAGAGATCTTTGAGGAAATACTAAAAAATTTTTTTAATGTTTAACCCATTAAGAACCGATGACATTTTTATGTAAAATTAAATATTTGCAGCAGTACCATTTTCTTTTCTTATTTTTTAATATCCCGTCATCTTAATACATATTTCATTTTTTGATTGAAACTAGATTTACATAGATGGTGCAGGGTATGAAAGATTCGGCATAGCCGACTACAGCACTCTTATTTGTTTATTTTATTTTTTCTTTCATTCTTTTCATTCATCACTTTTATTTTTGATAAGAATTGAATTAAATAACAAGAACACATTTTAATTGTAGATTATTCACCTTTTCAAGTCATGTTGAACTTAAATCGAATAATTGGCAACGCCATGAGAATATTCTTAGCAGCTCAGCTTTATCCTTATTCTTGTATTAAAGCTAAGCGATATTTTACAGTTTCGATACAAAATTTCAAGTGAAGTCTTATTTGTCGCGTTTTAGTTCACTCTTTTTGTTGATTATAGAACAACGCTAAATTGGCGTACATTAAAAACCCAAATCGTAATAAGTAAAAAGTAATTAAGGTGTGACAATAAAAAATAAATGAAATCATAGAAACTAAAAAAAGATTAAAAAATATTGATAAACATTTTCTAGGAAAATCATATCTATCATATCTATCATTCTAGGAATATCATATCTATTTCTAAAAAAAATTGTTTCAAAATATAATAATTTATATTTCTATTTCCTAAAAATTTATTTATATTTTTTTTTATATTCTAAAACTAAAAATAGAGCGAAATTAAAATAGGTATGTACAAAAAAATGTTTACATATGTATTTGTATATATAAATATGGATGTATACATATGCATGTGTGTTTAAAACGAAATTTTCATCTTAAATCTCATCATTCAGATCACATGATAAACGTGCGTAAATGGAATATAAACTTTTAAATTATTTTTTGTTAAAATATAGATCAAACTAAAGGGGCTGTTTTAAAGAGGAAAAAAAGAAATTTCTTTGAATAAACTGATATGAAACCAAAAATAAAATACTTAAAATTATTATGCAAACATAAATAATAAGAGATGACAACTAGAAATGTTTGCGTAATTTATCTTTAAAGACACAATAAAAAAATATTATTTTTTACAAATTTTTCGATAACGAATATAATATATTGTTACAAAAATAAAATCTTAACATATCGAGCCTTTGCTGCAAAATTTAAATTTTTAAGCTGATCATGTAGAAATGTTCTTCAGGGAATAGCCTCTGTCTTAAAAAAACCGTGTCGTTAATTTAAACCGTGTAAATTCTACTGTTATACTGAATGACGTCCAAAGATTTGTAACAAAATTAAGAAAATACTTATCTCAGTTCGAGTTTATTTTTAGATATTTCTTTTTTGCAACAAAGGCGATAAGCCGATAATGTCTATTTAAAAGTTGGATTTTGTCACAGATAGATAATTTATTGAAGGCGCCTATCTAATAAACATCAAATCATGAGTGGATTCGAAAGAAAACTAATTATGTAACCGCTGTAGATGAGTTGGTTTCTTGTTAAACAAGCCAAAAATTGTAAGATGAAATATCGCACAATAACATATAGCAGTCGCGGCTAAGTTTAATTCTCGCATCAAAGTCCTTGTACATAAATGTAAAATAAAATCGTAATAATATTAACATTTGCGATTTTGTTAAAGATCACTGATAAAATTTTACCCTAGCAAAATACCCAGCTCTGTGTTTATACGTTGCCAACTTCATAAACAATTGCTTAACACATATTTTAAATTCCATTACTAATTTAAACTAAAAAACATTTTATTTTCTGTCTTTAAAATTTGGATCTGGTTTTTGTTTATTTCATAAACTGTTGTTAAATGACATTGAATCAGTTAAAAAAAAAAAGAAACAAGTTTTCAACTGTTAAAATAAAGTAATAAATATTTACGTTTGTAATAAAAAATAAATAAATCTGACATTAAAGATACTGACTAAAATAAGAATATAAAATTTTATCGTATAGAAAATATAACTTCTTCATTTATACTTTTTAATGTGTATAAATGGGTTTTCAAAATTAACACAAGATTTTAATTTGCCATTAAACTTTGACACTCAAAAATTTTTTTTAGTTAAAAGTCGAGTACAACTTAGAAAAAAAATTTTCTTGCATTATAATAAAGAAATACAAATTTGTAGCGAAAAAATCTTTTCGGATAATGTTGACAGGGGAACTTTAAATTTCTCTTAATTGAGTTTAGAAAAGGTTCTGGGCTAAATTGCAATGTTATACTTGCTTGCTATTATTTTACTGGGTTTAGGGATGCCACCCCGGCCAGCTTAAATCCTTGGCGCGTGAACTCAACCCGCAAACACTTAACCAAAAGACCGCACAACAAAACCTTACTAACACCATCAAAATAATAACTAAACTGAACATAGCCCAGACAAATATAACATAGGGAGGTTGAAACTCCCACAAAAGCAACCCTCCCAATCGCAGTCATTTACATAATTTGGGATAACCCCTTTTAAGTCTTTTGCCAAGAAACGTATAAAGCGATCCCACTGTGCGTCTATGCAAATAGCTCACATCTATTTGTTTCTTTTTTTTTTCAATTCTCTCTTTATTTTTGGGTTACTCTTTCTTTTTGTAAGACTTTTGCGTCGAAGAATAATTTATAAAGAAATATATGAATGTTTTTTTGACCTTTTTTAGTTAATTTTTGTTTTCTAATTTTTTAAGCACTAGGTCAGTTTATAAATAATAACAAATGTTTATTTATATTTTCAATATTTCGCCACACCTTTGGGTGGCATCATCAGGAAACAAAAATTAAATTTTCTTTTTTTTTTTTTATAATAACAAATTTAAAATGAAATTATTTTTTCAAACAAAAACAGAAAAATCAAAAACCAAACGACAAAAAACTCAAATATTTAAAATTTACATTCTTATAAATTTAAAACTCAAAAAACATTCAAGTAAAATAACTTAAAAATTTAAACATTTACATTCTTATAAAAATTTAAAAAACAGAAAACATTTAAATTATTTAAAAATGTTAAAAATACATTAACATAAACTTTCACGATAGAAATGTTACAAGCAATCATATACTCTCAAACGTTTATTATTTTTTATGCACTAAATGTCTATAACATTGCGCAACATTATCAGTATCAGCCTTAAAGTTTATTCTTTTTGTTGCTGGTATTTTAATTATTTGTAACATCTCTAACATATACCGACGCTTATAATTATTTTCTATATTTAAAACAGATGCATCTTCAAAGTTAGGATTATGATTAAATCTGGCACAATGGGAAGATAATGCAGTTTTTTGTGAATTATTAACGTCCCTGTATCTTTGATCAGACTTATGTCCAGCTATTCTAGTTTTTAGTTTATTTTTTGTCGTACCTACATATTCCTTATTACAATTCTCACTATCATTACCATTACAAGGTATTTTGTAAACTACATTTGACATGTCCCATTTTTTAATCTTATCTTTTGTTTTACTAAATAATCTATTTAAAGTATTATAAGTTTTGTATGCCATTTTATATTTATCCACATCAAAAATTTTTGATTTTTCAATTCTTTCTGCTATTTCTGGTACATAAATTAAAGACTTATAAACTTTAGTTTCTGTAACATCTCTTGTATTATTTGCTCTTCTAAACCTTAACTGTTTAAACAAACTATTTATCACTCTCATTGGAAAATTATTATCAATTAATATCTTTTTAACTTTATCTTTATTGCTTTTGTGAAATTCCTTATCACTTAGCTTAAGTACTTTTTCTATCAAATTTTTTCCCGTATTAATAATTATTCTTTTATTATGCTTTGAATAATAATTAATAATTCTCCCGGAAGCTGTTGGCTTTTGGTACCAATCCATTTTTAGTTTATTCCCTCTCCTTATTACTAACGTATCTAAATACGGTAATTTAAAATCATTTTCTATTTCCATTGTAAATTTTATACAACTATTGAAACTATTAAATGTTTCCAACATATTTTCAACACCAGATGCAGAAATAATACAAAACAAATCATCCACATATTTTGTCATTATTCTTGGTTTTATACTAATTTCATTAATGCACGTGTCTAATAATTTCTCCATAATAATATCTGCCACAACTGGGGAAGCTGGAGATCCCATTGGAAGTCCTTTTTGTTGCAAATATATGTTATCATTATATTGAAAGTATCTGTTATCTTCAATACAAAATTTTAAAATTCGTAAAAATAAACCTTTTTCCATTCTAGTATATTCCTGTATTACGTTCCATTTTTCTTCAATAATATTCACTGAAAGTTTATGTTAATGTATTTGAATTAAGTTTTTTAACATTTTTAAATAATTTAAATGTTTTCTGTTTTTTAAATTTTTATAAGAATGTAAATGTTTAAAATTTTTGAGTTATTTTACTTGAATGTTTTTTGAGTTTTAAATTTATAAGAATGTAAATTTTAAATATTTGAGTTTTTTGTTTGGTTTTTGATTTTTCTGTTTTTGTTTGAAAAAATAATTTCATTTTAAATTTGTTATTATAAAAAAAAAAGAAAATTTAATTTTTGTTTCCTGTTTCCTGATGATGCCACCCAAAGGTGTGGCGAAATATTGAAAATATAAATAAAAATTTGTTATTATTTATAAACTGACCTAGTGCTTAAAAAATTAGAAAACAAAAATTTATAAAGAAATTTTAAAAAAATAGTTTTTCCTTATTTAAAAATCTTTTCCATAAAACAAAGACAACCTTGCTGCTTCATGTTTCATTTTAAACAAAACACAATATATTAAGTTAGTAACATATTTTTAGGCTTAAAACACAAAACATTTGATTGTTAAATAGAAATGTAATTAAAAAGATAAAGAAAAACTAAAACTATAACAAAAAATTAAAAAAGAATAAAATAACTTCAATAGACACAAAAGGAAATTAATTATACACACTCAATGGAATTAAAAATGAAATAAAATTAAAGTAAGGCTAGGACAACAAACACAAACAGATAAGCAATCAAAAACAACAATTATATATATTTAAAAAGAACCCCTATTGTAATTTTATTTAACAAAATTGTCATGTTTAACTTAAATAATGGTAGAAAAATTTGACTATATAAATAATTTATCTACCGAAAAGCGAGAAGAATAACAACAACAACACAAACACAGTGCGAAAATGTTTGGTGTTTTGTGTACAACGATAAGGATATAAAGAAAAAAAGACAAAAAAGAAACACAAAACCTTCACACTACACTAGCTACAACAAAGTGTTGGCTTGAGACAGGAAAACAACTAAAGAAAAAAAAAAAGATAATAAAAAATAACAGCTGTTGACATTAAGTATCCTGTGTATTTCGATTCCTATAAAAATTTTTACATGTCTGTATACCATTCTTTTGTACAATTATACGTTTAGAGAAAAACCAACAACAAAAAAGGTTACACGAGTTCAAAGGAAACCAGATGACATTAAAATACAAACGACAAAACAAGAAGTAAAAAAGTAAACAACTGGAAGGATAACTAAATAAAATAAAAAAATATTATTAAGAGAAATAATATCCCTTTGTGTTTTTTATTTAAAATTTTATATATTTCTACACACAAAACAACAATGTTTTTCGTTTTAAAGCCAAAGTAAAAAAAATACATGAACGAAAAAAGGTAAATTTTTCTTGTATTAAGAAGAAACAACAAGGTGTTTTTACTCGTATTACAAAAGATCTATACACAGATGTACAAAAAAAGTTTTAATAGTTTTTATAAGGATTCATTTTTTTTAAATATCTTGATCAATAAACAAATTTAAAATACATTTACAATTTTATAACAGGGAGAATTTTATTTTTCCTGAAAACCGTAATTTTGAGAAATACATACTGCGGTAAAGCTGAAACTAGTGAGAGTGAGTTGTGATGCCAACTAAGTGCTGTTTTTATAATACAAGGGCCCTAATCGACAGTTGGCAAAGGCAAACAAAATTATAATGAACAAGGAAAGTAGCAAAAGTGAAACCTCTTACGTATTTTTATACCCTTCACCACAAAAAGTGGTATTTCCATTTAAGTTTATAATTTCTACAATATCCATTTCCGACCCCATAAAGTATATATATTCTGAGTTCTAATGCATAGCGAAGTCGATTGGGCAATGTCCGTCTATCCGTCAATGTTAGCGTTTTAAACAAGTTTGCCATGGTACTAGATCAGCTAGAGAAAATTTAAGTACGATCATACATAGTGTCAAAAGAGGTGCTATTGAAAATCATCAGGATCGGTTCATATCCTTCTAGGTAGCAGGTAAAACACCACGCCTACCTCTATATTTCCATATCATTTGGAACAATGAAGTAACTTTAATAATAAAAAAACGAATATATGAAGCGATAGAGAATTAAAAAAAATCAAGTGAAAAAATTGGCGCTCGCCCATATTTCCGAGTTATGATCCTTTGAAAAGTACGCATGTGCACCATATTTTTTAAGATATCAATATGGGTATCATTTAAAAGCTTTTAAAGTGATCTTTAAGGAAATAGTAAAAATTTTTAAAAATACTTAACCCATTAAGAGCCGATGACATTTTTATGTAAAATGTAGTACTTAATTTTTTGTTCCTACTTTTTAATTCTCAATCACCTCTATCTGGTTTTTTTTATTGGAGTTACTTTACTAAACTACATTTAAATATATGGTGAAGGGTATATAAGATTCGGTATAGCCGAATATGGCACCCTTACTTATTTTCACTTCGTTGGTTGGTTAAATAAAAAATGTTTAATGCGGAAAGGAACGACCCATTAGCGATCAAGACATGTTTTCAATTTTCTAGTTTCTGTAAAAATTAACCCATTAATTTCATATTTATTTTCTTAATAAAAATAGAAACGAACGAACTTATACCTAACTAACAATTGCTAATATTGGCTATAAACATAATATAGTTCAAGTAATAAATATCAGGTTTATTAATGTTACAAAACTTTAGATGCAAAATTAGTATAATTTATTGAAAATGTTGTTAAGGTGCAGTCTCATTTTCTGACGCGTATCATTACGAGTGACGATTTATAGTAATAATAATCAATGTAATAGCCGTGGCGAACAGCTGCCGGGAAATCCCAAACCCCATCATTGAATCACATGGAGCTATGCAAGTAAATGTTGAGCTTTTAGGGAGTACACCGGTATTATTTATGCCACTGCCCAGCTTCTCCAAGAAAAAAATCGCAGCTTTTTGACAACCGCTGACTAAAAACTGCTAAGGAGCTTTATTCGAGATTACGAAGTTGCTTAATATAAATTGGGTTTCCTTAGATTCTATACACAGAAAAAATTGTTGGCTAAAGTGTAAGTGTTTCTACAGGGTATTACATACTCTCCTTTTTGATTCCCTCCGGGGGCACTAAGAGTCTGTGCTGACCTAACCTAAGTGCAGACGAGGGTCCTCGGGGGTATAGGAGGAACCAGTCCCCCGGTATGCAGGCACTGAAGCTGGATAGACAGTTGGGTACTGTGCAAGGATTTTACCAGTTTCCTTAATGATAATAATGTATGATTAATAATAGCCAAAGTAAACTGGCACCACGGGAACCGATAGCTCATACAGAGAGCCGCCTATCTCTGTAGCGGGTTATTGGTAAGGACCCTTCGGGGTACACGTGGTGGTTGTGGTTAATTTGTCTATCTCTGCGGGTCTGGCGTGGAATAGACTGAAGTGTGCTGTTGCACTCTCACCGGAGGAGTTTATGATAGACTCCGACCCTATCGCACAGAATAGTGGTTTGACCACCGTCTGATAATTGCTTACTGCCAGGCACAGACGTTAATCTAATCACTTATCCTCTCTTATTTGATCTTAGCTAACTTATAAATTCTTATAAACTTATAAAACAAAATTTCATTAGTTTAAAATATTCATATTAATTGAAAGTAAACTCAATTTTAAAAGTCTTTGTTAAAAAATAGTAAACTCAATTCCAATAAAAAAGTTTCCCAGAATTTTTCTAATAACATAATTAAGCTCTTATGATTTCTCTTTTTCTATAGCAATAATATAAAAATTTAATATGTTTTTCATTACGATCTGTTCTTGGAAAAGTAAAAGAAAATAAAAAAATTAAAGCAAAAAAAAACTTTTTTTCATGAATAAATTGATTTTCAAATGAAAAACGTATTTCAATTCTATCAGCAAATCATTGTCGTCAGTTGTAAGTTTGTTCATATGTATGTATGTATGTATGTGGCGCACAGCAATCTAAAAGCTTCAACAGAAACAATCATGTGTTTTTATTTATTTTGCCAATTTGCAATTAAATATTAATTCACTTTAAACGAGAAATCCTATCGAATAATGAATAAAGATTTTGTTTATTTTATACCTTTTTCCAATAAAACTTCATCCACACAAATATACAAGATTGACGCCGCTTGAGTGTGTTTATTTTTTAAAATTTGGCATTCACACATATTTCATTCATTTCATTGGTGTGTTTGTGTGTGTATTCTTTCATTTTTTTTAATTCCGCTTTCAATTGAAAAAATTTCATGTGAACAATTAAAAAAAATATTAATTCCACGAATTCGAAATACCAACGAATTTTAAAACAATTTAATACCAAAAATAAGAAAACAGAAAATTAAAAAGAAACAACTACAAAAAAAAAATAATAAGTTATCACAACAGCAATAACAACAATAAGAAAAATCCGACTTGTTCAAAGTATCCTACCCGTCGTCTCAATGTAGAATCATCATACCACAATATTATTATGAGAAATTGAGGTGAGACCAGAATTTTTATTGCATGTTGTTGTTGATTTGAATTTTGCTTTTTTTAGCTGCATTTGTTAACACGATCTCTTTTCGCTCTCTACTTCTGCAATTCAGAGAATCGAAATAGTAAACGACTCAGCTATTATGCTACAACGGTAAAAAAAAAGCTTAAATCTTTTTTCCATAAACTTTATCGTTCATATCCTAACAATCGCTTTAAAATCGCGTTGATTGATATTCTTTAAATGAAATAGCAAGTGAAGGCATTACCTTTTATCCACATCTAATGAACCTTGTGCAGGATGTCAAAATAGGGTAATCACTTTTGAAACGATCTATAAAATTAATTAATATTTTTTTTTTTTACAAAATAGACTTACACAACTTAAAAATGTTTTATACAAAAACACTGCAAACATTCAGTAACTATTTTTTTTCTTTCATTTTTCTAGTTTTCTATACAAAATTTGGGTAAAATCCACTGATGAGCTATTTGAGCAGTAGTGAAATGGCCATATGGATATGCTTTCCCCGCAGTAATACATTTCATTTTTTAGTTTAGTTTAAAATAATAAATATTTCATGATAATATTATGAAATATTTATATTTGAAGAAATCAAGCACGAATAAAGTAAATTAAAAAAATTTTATTTTTTTAATTATTACTTATTTTTAATTATAATGGGATTTTTCCAATTTAAAATTAAAAGGTGACCCATACATTTCACCAATGACATAAGTGAGTCAATTTTTTGACACACTCAGCCCAGCAATTAATAATAAATTCGCTTTGAATACACCTTGTTAAATATGCCTTGAACCCAGCTATAGCTGTCTGCGTTTATTTCCAAAACGTTATAAATTTTTATACATAAATTCATGTAAGAATAGTTGTACTAAAACTTTGTGTTTTTGGGATCAAAAAACTTTCCATTCTAATAAAACAACTTATTTTTGTATCGTTGTATTTGATGTATAGACGAATTTACTATTATTTAAAATTATATGAAGTTTGCAACAATATATTTAAAGATAAAGTCTAATTAAAACAGTTTTCCTAGAATTCAAAAGGAAATTGTTTTAATAAGATTCGTGTCGTAAGGCTACTTACTCCCTTATGCTACCCTCATTGTGGTATGGCGTATTGCAAACAACATATTCCAATGAATTGATGAATATAAATTCTAACTAAAAACCATGAGGCATACATAATTAAAAAAGCGAATGTTATAACGCAGCTAGCAGCTGGTACTCATTCTACATGCAATAACAACAAAAGGTCATACACATATGTCAATAACAGTTCCAATATTAATTATGTAGCTGCCAAATAGATGATAGATTTGAAATATAGATGCATAAATGAAAATTCAAGAAAACAACCAACTTGCTTAAATGACAAATGGAAACATGAAATTCGAAGAGTCAAATGGCTATTCATTGCAGAATATTTCAGTGTAACACAAATGCATGCAAGTTACCGCGTTTTTTCGATAAATGTATACATACATATGGGTTAATACAGTGGTTTCTGTTTAAATTCGTCCAATTTTATTTTATTGCAGATTTTAATTTTAATTGAAAAAAAAGATAATTTTCCATACTGTTGCTCAGCTAAAGATGCTTAAGTTTATATTTTTTTAGTTCTTCTTTTCAACTTGAGAAACTTCAGGTGATTTATCGTGCGGAAAAGTTAAACTTGCTACATGGGCGATAAAGAAAAAGTATAGTTGCAATGGACAATCACATACAGTGGTGGTTAGATCTACAATACTAGAATGTGTCCCGTTTTATTGAGTAACAACAGAATAACTTTGGATGATGGTAATATACCAGCCAGGGTTAAAATTAAAAAATTCAGAAAATATGGCTGAAACGAATAGTGCTTAATGACCACTTTTACTTTGACACAATCGAAATACTCTAACTTTTGACTTTGCTGAATTGTCTTACGAATCGGAGTTGAGTTGTATTATTTATCATTCAAAATTTTGAAAATCAGCAAGATCGGTTCATGTCCTTTAACATTTGAAACATTGAAGTAACTCTATCGCCCCATAAACAAATATATGGGGCGATCGATAGAGAACAAAAAAATAAGAGAAAACGTCAAACAATCAATTCGCTAAATATCTATTAAACGGATTTAAAAATTAAAATCGGAAAAAAAAATTTTAAATCATATTAAAGGACATTGTCGATTGTTCCTATGTAATCGCAACTTTTCGGAGACGAGATCAAAGTGTCGTACATTTTTTACAGTTACTGTTGATTCATGAATGTATGTGTATGTAAAAAAAAAGACTGTTAAAATAACTATGTGTAGATATATACACTACACGCCATAAGCTGTTATACACTGTAAATCTTTTAATAGGGCTTAAGAATTCATCTTAATGGAATAAAGAATTGAAGAGTCATGCCTAAGAAGATTTTCTTTTTTTCAACACTGCGGCAAGTTTAAAAATTTAAATGCTTTACGCAGTAGCTCTGTAAATATGCACATACATCCGTATAATAAGAATGTGGTGATAGGTGTGCATCTTTAAATACACTACAAGAAATAAAATGTACACCTTTAAATACATATTTGAATAAAACAAAAGCGGTAAAGAATTATGCCAAGGAAATATTTTAAGGTTTCGTACCCATCACAGTTATAGCCAATACACAAACTACGGGTGGATTATAAATCTGTTATTGAAATGAAGGTCAAACATGAATGGTTTCTCATGAATGCTTATGCGTATGCTTATGTAAATAGCCTCAGCTTTAAAATAGAGCTGCAAAACAATATCGATAGTTTTATTTTTGGCTGACTATCGATAGTTTTTTTTTCTGAAATCGATAGTATCAGATAGCGTTAGTTGCCAGAATTAGTACTTAAAAAAATTCGATATTAACAATAGTATCGATAGTTTTTTAAAAGCTTTCGAAACTATGCTATCGACATTTTTACGCAAACTATCGAATGTAACGACTATCGATAGCTTTGCAACCCTACTTTATAACTGTTATAGGCCGACTCTTTAAAGCATATGCAAACATATATGAATAGCGAGGAGAGCCTGATTACCGAAAGACTAAAAATGACAAACTAAATCTGAATCCGGGTATTTATATTTTAAAATAGCGGACTAGGAGGGGAAAAAGTGGTAAGTGATGCAGGCATTTTTACGAGTCTGAATGAATGTTAACAAAATATTGGATAATCGATTTTAACGAGCACTTACGTTCGTGCCGATTACAATAAAATTTTAAACATAGTTATTTATGCAAAGTGCAAAATATTTTGTTATTTAAAAAAGGGAATAGGAGAGGGGAGTGGAGTGCAGGAGAGGAGAGGATAAATGCACAATTTTACAAATTTTAACCGATCTTAGCTAAATCAGATTTTAGAAATATTTAATACGGAATGCGGAAATTTGCAAAAAGTTGACAACAAAACTTCTTTTTGAAGGTAAACCCACTAAAAAGGAGGAAAGTCGCCAAATTACCCGAGTTTAAAAAAATCTCATGAAAAGTCCCAGACCGTAAAAAATGGCCCAACTTGCGACTTTAATTGACTTTTTGACGAACGGTCACCCTGATTACTTTTATATTTTAACAATTTTCAAGTTTTCTTTATCGTTTAAACAAAATTAAGAGAAACGTACATTTTTCGAAGTAACTGTATTTACATGTATCTGTGTGAAAATGAGTGACGATGAATAGTGTTAAAATAACAATGTGTATATGACTGTAGTTGTTTTTATTGTTGTTTGATTTGCTTTTTTGCCAAGGCAAGCTGTTGATAACTTTTTTTGTATTTGTGTATGTATGTCTGTTGGTATGTATAATTATTGTTGTTTCGTAAGTGCTGTTACTACCAACGTCTCTTGTCTTGTCACTTCTCAGAATTCGGTCTAAATTAAAAATGCGTTTCTTGGAACTTTTGGTTATAATATTCGTTTATTGTAGTTAAGTTTGACTGGTAGCTTGGTCTGTTGGTCGGTTGGTCGGTTGGTTGGTTGGTTGGTTGTTTCGTTGCTGGTTAGTTGATAGGTAGGTGAGTTGCTAAAGCATCGGTTCAGTGTTTGCCTGGTTATTTAGTTGGATAAATGTAGATGAATTGAATGGATGGTTAGTTTGATGAAAAGATGGATGGATGGTTGAATGAATGAGTTCGTTGCTTGATGTACATAAATTTTTTTTCACTACGTCAATAAAATTTTTTCGTTTTAATTTTTTTTGTACCTGCTTCTCTTTTTGCAAGCAAAGAAATGTTGCAAATAACGATTTCTTTGAAACTACTTTTTTTGGAATTGCTATTGTAATCACCATCGCCATAACTTTTTTGTTTCTCTAACAAATTTTTCATTTCAGTTGCTGTTGTAACGAATCTTTTCAGTATGTTGAAGCACTATATAGTACACGGATGATTAATTAGGCTTGTTAAATTGTACCGACTTTATTAAATAAAATTATACCTTTTTTTACACAATACTTGATATGATCAGAAAATAATACGAATTTGGGTAATTTTGATATTTACACAAATGATATAAATTTTATCACAAAATTTATATTTCCAATTAAAGAAAAGTTTTCAGTCACAGCAATTTCACCTACGATAACTAATACATTTGTTTGGTAAAAAAAATTGTAAGATAAAATGAACATTTTTGTTTAAGATTTCAGCGAGTGTTATGTAATCGTTCTTATTTTAGTGGTGGTGTCCCGCTTAAAACAAGATGTACGAATTTATACTAACAGAACTTGTTTTATGCTGAAAAAATCTGCAATTGATTCTGATATATAGATTGTTATTGTATTTGACAAACTATTGATGACTTTCTCAGTTTTTGAACCGCTTTAATTTTGCTATCTACTTGTTCCGCCAAAATAAAGCTTTTTAGTAAATAATATATATTTTCTAAAGTACATAAAATTCTATCAACAATAATAATAATAATAATAATAATAATAATAATAATAATAATAATTGAGTTTTAGGTGAAATCTTTTTCTAATGTAAGTGCTTACAATAAATGTATCTTCCTTTGACACATGTCATAGATGACAAGCTGTCTAAAAGATTTACGCATCATTCTCAAAAAATTAATAAATTTGTTTGACTGTAATAGAAACCGATTTTAAGTTAAAGGTACTTGAATTTAAAATTGTATCTTTTCAGTTAATGTTATCAAAAACACACAATCGTACTAAATTTTTCTCATCTGTTGATTGGTGTTGATTTCTCTTGGATCATTTTCAAATTTATTTGTTACTTTCAATATTTTACTTTTGACTCACTTTGTTTCCGGCTTACAAAATTTTAAAATAATAACGCATTGAACAATTTAATGACCATGCAAATATTTTTTGTTGGGGGCATTAAACGTTATTTTGTTAAAATTTTGTATTTTATTAACAATAAAAGAAAAAATGCAAACTATTTAAAAAAGGCATTCTGCAATTGTTAGTAATTTGTTAAAGAGGTCATACATGCATAATTATAAAACAAGGAAGCATATATTTAGCAATTGCTGTAACATTTCAAAATTTTTAAATTAAGAAGTGCTAAGAATTGCAAAGCAAAAGTTTAAATATTTCGCAAAGATTAAGAAAAACTAGTAAAATTCGTAAATAAAAAGATAAGTATTTTTTTCGCGAAATATTAGGTATTAAAATTGATTTTAAAAATACAAAGTTATTATTCCGGTTATGACAATTTCAAAAAATTAAATTAAAAAATGTACAAATAATAAAACCTGCTTCATTAAATATTCTTAAGAAGTATCTATTATTACTTAAAACAAAGGTAATACCAAGTAAGAGTGCTATATTCGGCTATGCCGAATTTTATATACCCTTCAAAATATATGTAAATCTAGTTTAGTGAAGTAACTCCAATTAAACATGCAAATATTTGGTTACAAAGAATTAAAAAACAAGAAAATAATAAGTACTACACATATATAATTTTACATAAAAATACCATTGGCTCTTAATGGGTCAAGCATTTTTAATTTTTTCACATGTTTTTTTTATTTTTTTATTCTCTACTGCGCCATATTGTTTTTTGTTTGGAGTTACTTCATTGTTCCAAATGATATGAAAAAAGTAGGGGTAGGCGTGGTGTATTGTCTGCTGCGTAGAAGGATATGGACCGATCTTGCTGATTTTCAATAGCACCTCTTTTGACACTATATCTGATCGATTGGGGTATTGAAATTTTTTCTAGCTGGTCTAGTGCCTTGGCAAACTTAATTATAACACTAATACGGACGGACAACGCTCAATCGACTTCGCTATACATAAGAACTTAGAATATACCTACTTTATGGGGTCGGAAATGGATACTGTAGGAATTACAAACGAAATGACAAACTTAGTTATAACCCTTTTTTACTTTTTCTGGTGAAACTGGTGTTTATACTAGATGGAGGAAAGAAATCTAATAAATATGTATAATAAATCTCTTTGCAAGTTTGTTTATTTGTTTGTTTGTGCATGCGATAAGCACAGCTGCACGATTAACCCGATTTAAATGAAATTTTTAACACGGGTAAATATTTGTCGTTATGTTAAAATAGGGTATTTTAGTTTTTAAATAGCGGGTCAGGAAGGTCGAAAAGGGCGAAGCTGGCATTTGTTTGCGTCTGAATCAACATAGAGAGGTCCTCATTTATATCTGTTTCCACAGCTAGTAACTAGATGGGAAAAAAGGGGGAAACGGGCATTTACGTCTGTATCGAGTAGAGTAAAGCAACATAGCAAACAAGTCTATAAAATATTATACATTGCCCAGAAAGGCCAGGTACAATAAGCTAGGATATGATGTAATTGAAAAAAAAATTCTTTGAACAAAGAATGTAACTAAAATACTCTCCACAAATTGTTACACAAAATTAATTCTTTGAATTGCAAATTTATTTGAAAATTACAAAAAAAATATTAAATTTCATTCGTTAAATTTAACAGCAACAAGTGTTAAATTAAAAATTGCATAAAAATAGTTTAATTATTTTCTAAGAAATAATTTTTAATAGAAAATAATACCTATTGTGCAAAATTAACATTTATTTAAATTTATCTGCGTGTTAATGCACGTTACATGTTAATTGGATAAATTGGATTATTCATATTGTTTTTCCGCTAGTAAATGTAAATAATTTATAGGTATATATGTATTCTGATCGACTTTTGGGTAAAATTTAAATACACTATTACGGCATTTTTAAAGAAACTTGCACGAAATTTTTGTTTGGTTGTGAAGCAAGAGAGGTAAGCATTATAGCATAGCATCAGTTTTGAGGCGATGTATGTATATGTTGGTAATGTTTTTTTTTTAATAGCGAATATCCCTGCAACTTATAAAGAAAACTGAAAAAACTTGCATCAAAAAATGGCATAGTGTAAACATGGACTATTTGTGTTTTAAAAAATGATACAAACAAGCATGTTCAACGGGATAACTAATAGGAATTGAATGGATATCTCGGCCAAGACTTGTTAATTTACGTTTTTTAGAGCTAGCAAATTTTACACCACAAAAATTAAAATTAGTTAATATGTCAACCTATCTTACATACTAAAAAATGATATATTTGACAAGTGAGAGTTGGGCACAAAGGGTTAAGCACCATGTATGGGCCACCCTTGAATTTTTTGGGTAGATATAAAATGAGGTCGAAATGAGTTAGAAATAACGTTACTTTTAGCGAACTAGAAATACGTACTCTACGTAAATAAAACTCTACGCCTACTAAAGTTCAATAAAAAAAGCCATATATGAGAAAGTCACGTTACTTTTGGGACACCTTTTAATTTAAAATTTTTTGTATTTGATATTATAGCTTATGATAGTGAAAAGGTAATCCAATATTCATCAAAGTCACGACCCCTATGAAACCGTCATTTGTTTTCTAACTTTGTTTTTCTCACTTATTCTTCTATCGGAAATATTTTTACATACTCTGTGTAAATTGTAAATGTCTGCCTACTACGGTTTAAAAATTAAAATACCACATATGTTCAAACCACGTCACTATAGAAATATCCTTTATATTTTGATTTTGTTTTAAATTTTTTGTAATTATTCTTAAAGCAGTCATTAAAATATCTAAAGGACATCATTATAGGAGCAACCTTTAATTCATAGTTTTATTTTTGGTACATGTTACTATAGAAGACATAGATGTACACATACTGTGTAAAAAAATAGCAATATTTTTACGACTATCACTTCACTTTCGGCCCACCCTTTAGTATTAGTCCTCTGTAAAAAATTCTAGATTTTAAGTATTACGGTTCCAAAGATAAAGGGCTGTGATAAACGGAGAGACATTAACAAGGAAACCCTAAAAATTAATAACTGTTATTCAGAATTTATAAAATGCTTTTTAAAAAGTTCTTTACCACAGATTATGACCTTCAGTTTTATTTCAGATAATTTTTATTAATTTAAATGCCAATATATACAATTATAAAACTTCAACAATTTATAATTATGCTGTGGCTGGTACTGCATCATTTTTATCTCATCAGGAAAAAAGTAAAAAACCGCAAAATAACAAAAAAATATGTATAAAATCACCAAACATTATTATTAAATATTTAAAAGCTTACGTGAAAAGTAAAATTAATTACGTTTGTGCGTGATCATTTACGATTGTTGTTAATTACGTGTGAGTTGGTATGCAATTAAATTATTTTAAACGATTTACATTTTCAACTTTTTGCTTTAAAAGCACTATACAAATGCCAAAATAATAGATTTGTACATATGTATGTGCCTGCTTCAAACTAAGTTGTGTTGTTCTAAGAAAACAATTCAATCTGCTATTAATTCTAGGCTTTCATTTGATTATAATTTTAAACAAAAAAGGTTAACAAAAGTTTATTAGAAAATCCTAAATGTATTCAAAAATTTTATTTTTATTTCAAAACAACTAGCCAGCAACTATAGTTGTAGTTGTAGTGTGTATACATGTAACTATAGTTACATGTATACACACATACACACACATTCTTATATAAATACATACTCAAACACATCATATTCCTAACCTTTTTTTTTTGTTCCTTTTGTTTTTTTATAAACTTATTTTTACCCAGAATCTTGAATTAATATTTGGTTCCTTTTAATATTTACCTCTTGCTTACTGTATCTGAAATTGCTTATCATTCTCATGTTTTTAACTGCTATTTCTCTTTCGCGTTTCGCTTTTTATTTAAAATTCTTAAGAAATATCTTAATCAAAACAAAATTCCAGGAATTTTATCTTTTCCAACACATACGACTCGTCACGAGAACAAAAAAGAAACACGTTTAATTTTATTAGTACATATGTGTGTTGAATTATTGTTGCTTTGTTCAATGATGTTAGGGATAATGATGATAAAGATAATAACGATGATTTTTTCTCAATGAGCTTTTTTGTGTTTCATTATTTACCTTTTATTGATGTTGTTGCTGTAAGCGTTGCATCCGTTTTGCTGTGCAGTGTAGTTGTTGTTGTTTTACGTTACTATTATTGAACAGATACTACAAACGCACATACACAAATAATATATACAACCAGTAGTTATAAGCCGCTTTCTTGAGTTAAACTTCCTCTCCTCTTCTTCACGTTATAATACACCACACTTTATCAAGCAAACAACTTTATTTATTAAACTTTATGCAAGTCTTATTATTTTACTTTAGTATTGTAGCTTGTATGTATGTACAATGTGTATCTGGTTCTTCTTTTTTTCTATTAATTTATTTATTTTTGCTGTATATCGTTTCTGCTTTGCGTTTCACTTAACTATTGCTTGTTAAACATTTGCCATTTACTTGGAAATAATAATAATAAACACACCTTATAAATTTTACTTAATTTTTTTTTCTTTTCTACAATAATTTTGCTATGTTGGTATTTATTTTCATTTAACTTAACACTTAATGTTAGCACACATAAATTTTCACTAAAAGGAAAATAAGTTATTACTTATTATTTTTTTCTTTTACCGTAGGTATAATGATGAATGAATTTAAATTGAGTTTCTTAATTTATTTCACAAGTAACATATGTATGTATATTTTTTAGTTTAACCGTCATTAAACAGTACTCAACTTTTAACTTGCGTGTGAACATTTCCGAATCGCCATCTTAACTAAACAGCCGTATTAAAATCTTCAAGATTTTAGTGTAGTCGTCAGTGCTGCTTAAAAATGTACTTTTCTTTAGTTGTGGTGAGTTTTCTCTGCAATACAGCTCTGTACTCTAAAGTATGTTGAGTTCTGAAAAGTCAACGTTTAAAACGGCGGCGGCAGTTGTGATATATGATTAATTTGTGGCAAATTAGTTTAAGATATTGTGTTTAATAGATTAAAGAACAAATGTGAAAGAGCCATTTTGTTCATAATGTATAAAACTTAGTAAAGTGAATTCTCAAAAATGGGAAATATTTATTTTCCTGAGTTATCAAAATCGTTAACAAGGTTTGTGTATTCTAGCAAGTCAAAAGATTCATTTTCAATTTTTTTAAGTTAGGATATGCCAGAATTAGAGGTTACTCTTTTATTTTTGTAACTGATATTTATGACAAAATTATACAGTTCGGGAAGGTGAAATATTTTTTTAAGTTATTTTTTTTAATTGAAGAAATTAAACATAGTTTACGTAAATTAAGGAAAAAATTTGTGTCTATTGGCACATTTAAAAGGAAATTTGTAAGCTAAATTTAAAAAAAGCGAAGTGCACAAGCATTTAAAAAAGAGTTGCCAAATCCGCTTCCTTCAAGGGATGTTTGTGTCTCTGAAAATAGATATCCAACTGTATGCGGAGTCGAAGATACAAATAAATGTATGAGATGCCGCAAAGAGGGCTGCCAGCAGCACTTCTTCTAATGTCTTTCTCTGCATTTCCAAAGAAAGGCATTGCTTTTTATTTCATTCTTAAATCTTTATTTAAATTGAAATTTTATAATTTTTACATTTTTTGTTTAAATAAAATCACTATTTGAATGGATATTTTTATTATTTATTTTCTGTTATTTTTTATTGATTTGAATTATTAATCAAAAAGAGTTTACTTTACTATTTCAATAAATAATAATAAACTAAACTTGATCAAGATGTATGTTAAACTTTATACAATCCAAACTTCCAGTTGTCTGTACCTGTTATATCTTCAGTAGGAAAAATTTGACTATTTTTTCTAAACTGAATGTCGCCAGTTTGGAAAAATAAGGTTTTGTTTTTATTTCGTTGGGGGCACGGTTTTGTGACTGAGTAGGTTATGATAAATTATACTAAGGAATTATTTATGGGCCACTATATCTATTTCTATATTCAAAAATGCCAAAATAAAATTCTACGGGTGATCACTACAGGTGCCCTTGAAAGACAAATTTCAAACATAAAACTAAGAACAAAAATAACAAAAACATTTTGAATAAATTAAACAATCATTCAGTATCTGTTCACTTTTAACGTATTAGTAAGTATTAATTTAAATAAAATAAGTAGTAAAAATAATAAAATAAGCTTTCTATTTTAGGTTAATTAAATCACAATGTAGTTATTTTACATAGACATGTATGTAGTTAACACTAAATAAAAAATCAAAATAGTATGTCATTCTATTGTAAATTCAATCACTCTTAGTAAATTCAATTACAGAAAATTAAATAAAAATTTTTGAATACCAATTTGTAGAATACTTCAAGATTCTTATGTCTCAAACTGAATAATTTAAATGAGAATTTTAATTAAACAACAAAGAAAAAAGACAATAAATATTTTATGCAAAAACATAGTACGAGTAACCATTGAGAAATCATTTCTATTTTTTCTTAATTTTTATTTGACAGTAGCTAAATGGATATGCTTTCCTTGCAGAGTAATAAATTTTATATTTAGTCGTTTTGAATAATGAATATTTCATGAGAATATCATGAAATGTTTATTTTTAAGGTAATCAAGCACAATGTAAACAAACTTAATTGTATTTGTTCAATTCCCAGGGCCTGGAGTTTCATGTTATATCGTTTGTGGTAAATTTTATTTGCAATAGTTTATGTTTGTTGTTAAAAATCGTTATGTTTTGAAAATATAGTATGTCCTTAATTTATTTAAGCATTAAACACTTTTAAGACAGCAGCTCCCGACTACAAAATGTCATTAATAAAATACATGTCATTATATGAGAATGATTATTTTGACAACAGCAAGATAACAAGGCGTCAGGTTGTTGTATAGGCTGAATTTGCCGCAGCAGTCGAATTAAACTAATTTTTACAAGATATGTAAAATAATATGTGCTTAAAATCTCTTACTATGAAAAAAGAAAAGAACAATAAAAATTTTAAAAATAAATTATTTATTTTAAAATTTAAGTGTACATCTATAATAAGACTGTAACAGGATCATTTCTACACATGAAATATTTTAGGAAATTATTGTTGTTGGTGAAGATAGTAATTAATTTTGAATACAAAATACCTATTTTTTTTTATTTTTTTCTGTCTGGGTTCGCATTACGTAAAAGCTGCTGGATAAATTTGAGTAAAATATTGTGAGGAGATCCTTTAGAACCTTGCTTCAAATATAGAGTATTTAAAAAAAAATAAAAAATAGAGATACAAATGTAACATCACTTAATTTTACTGATATAATTGTGCTTAAACAGTTGTCAGCATATTTTATTCTTGTAGATAGAAAATTTTTAACACTTTTTACATACTCTGCAATAAATATTTAAAACATATTTTTCCGTAATTTTTTCGAATTAAATTTTAATGGCGGAAGTATACGAAGAATAATTGTAAAAAAATCAAAGGAAATATATAAATGTTTTTTGACCTTTTTAAATAATTTTTCTTTTCTAATTTTTTAAGCACTAGGTCAGTTTATAAATAATAAAATTTTTATTTATGTTTTCAATATTTCGCCACACCGTTGCGTGGCATCATCAGGAAACAGGAAACAAAAAATTTTATTATTAATATTTCAAAGGAATGTATTAAGATGTATATAAAACTACGATTCCTTTTTGTGTGGACATTATTTAGTTAAAAATTTATTCTGCTCTTAGTACCTTGTATTTGTTGTTTTTATTATTTTTTATTTAAGTGGACAAGCAACTACTAATCATATTGACATACATTACTGTTATTATTACAGCTTCCGAGAAATACTTCAATATACATATTTTTAATCTTAAAGACAATCCAAATGTAAAATCGTCGTGGCCTTTAAAATTATTATTTTAGTCTTCTAATATTTTTTAATTATAAATCCGAGCTGCTTCTTTAAAAATCGCTAAAGTGACATCACTGAAATACAACAAAATCATATTTTTATTATGTAGCTGTTGCTTTCAAAATAATTATATAGCTGCGTAGAAGGCGATAAATGTTGCTAGCGTCATTTGCAGTCGTGTATTCGGGTATGTTACTGCGAAAGAAAAATAAAAATCATGTAACATTAAATATAAGTAAAAAGTTCACGAGGCACATAGGGCGTTAACGAATTTTTTCTCTAACCACGTTTATCTCTGGGTAGTAATTAAATTTAATTCCAAGACATTCCTGCTATTTCAAGTTTATTTTTTACATAACATAAACACGTACTTCGCCGGCGACCTTGCCGGCGCTGCCCTTAGGGTTCTGTTCAAACACTGCTCTAGCAATATTAAAAATTGGTCTTCTAACAAAATGACCAATCACGTCCATTTTCTCTGGCAAATTTTATTTAATATTGGATAAAAATTCACAAAAGCTCTTCGTTTTATATCCAATTTGGCCAGTAAATTCGTATTATTTGTCTTAGACAGCTATTAACGAACGTTTGTATTTTATTAAATAAGTTTTTCTTAGGGCTCCATGTCGTACAACCATTAAACAATACAGATTTAACAGTACAATTGAAAATTTTCAATTTTTATTTTATACTAGCGAACCCGGCGAACTTCACCTCGCCCCTATTTTAAAGCCTCAGACAAAGTTTAGAGTAATAAACAACACAAATATTGAAATTTTCAATGTGATTTATTTAAATGAAATCAGTAGAGAGCGATTTGATGAACAATGTTTTTCTATCATACAAAAAATCAATTTTCGATTTTTCCAATTTTCCGCATTTGCATTTTCCGCAATTTTCCATGTTTTACAGGAAGGACTTTCAATTTTTTCATTTGGAATGCCACTAAGGAATAATTTCGTACAAAAAACCCAATGTTCGATTTTCAATTTTCCGACTTTTCCGGAGGCATTTTCCAAAATTTTCTTCCGTAAAAAACTTCTTCTAGAAAATACGAACAACTGACAAAAACTGTACAGAAATCGGCCCAGCCGTTCTCATTTTATGAATTACTATACATTTTTTACACCATTTTTATAAATTTTTATTTTAAATGAGATGTTTCTTGACTTCCAGAAAAGCTATGTGTGCTTTGTTTATGCGGTCACATAAATATATAAACTGCTGATCCACCAGTTTAGATATTTTACAGCCAAGGTAGTTAAATAAACCACGTCTTCAACTATCGTTTCGTCCAATTTACGCATGTGTTTTGTCTTTTTAAATTAATTTTTAATACAACTTTTTTAGCGTTTGCGGATAGTTTCACTAGTTTTTGGTCGATGCCTTTAAAACGATGGGTCATAAAACAAATATCATTAGCATAGTCAATATCATAGAAAAATTTTGTCATATTTCAGCCAATTCCAAAAGGGGACTTTCTTTTAGGATCCTCTTATACACCATCAAGAAACAATGTGGGTGAAAGTATACACCCTTTGGCAGTATTGTAAGATTTGCTTTCCTTGTCTTTAAATCTTACCTTATAACGTGCGTCCTTGTAGAGTTCCTAAAAAAGTTTTGTAATTTTTTATACCCTTATTTACTAAACTGCACAGAAAGATTTGCGAGTAACTATGTCAAAAGCATGTTTAAAGTCAACAAACAGTAAATACAAGTTCCTGTTGTATTCAAACGACTTTCCAGGCCTAAAACTAACTTGCTCATTCTTTAGGGACTGTTCAACAACAATTTGTATTCGCTGCAGAATTAGTGATGCAATTATTTTGCCAATAATGTTATGAAGGCTGATTCCTCTCCAGTTCTTGCAGACGTAAGGTAACCTTTTTGGGAATTGTAACAACTACTCCGCCCTTCCATTCGGAAGGAATGTATTCATTAATTCAAGCAGAACGAATGACTGGTGTAATAACTCTGCAATTATAATTGATTCATATTTAAGCAGTTCAGCGGTGGTATTATCTCGTCCAGGTGAATTGCAGTTTTTCATGCCTTTAAAGGTCGATAAAACTTCTAAGTATGTGGGAGCATTTGTTGAAATTTCCCGCTTTGGGTTGTGTCGTGCTCTAGGTATAGCAGAATCATGTGTGCTGTCGTTGCTACCTTTGAAAGATTGTGAGATGAAAAATGGAGACCATACCTGAGACTTTCTTATTTATATAACTAACTTTTAGACCCCCTGTGACTTTTTGACGATGTAGGAATGCAGGTTTAAATACCAACGTAAAACATTTTTTCAGTACTTTTATTGTCTTGAATTTGTAATGGTTTTTACATTTGAACGCACAAGGCCCATCTAAATTTACCTAAAATCTAACAATTAGTTTTAATAAACTTCCAACATTACTTCCATACGAGTACAATGAATTTTAATAGTTAATTATTTTTTTGTAATAAATTTAACAAAATAAATTCGTATCTATTTCTTTATTATTTCTCTACAGTAGGTCATTGTATCAAAACACATTTATTAGTACAATTGTAATGATGGCTGCCAACTGTGATAAATTTGAAAGCAAGTATTTTACAAATAATACATGTACTATCTATCAACAACTTAATCTAAGTTAGATTGTATAAAACGACAAGATCTCGCCCATAATCAACGCAGAGCATTCGCAACTTAGAAATTAAAATGAAAATAAACAAAAAACTAAAAAACTGATAATAATACAATAGCTAAGTTATCTTAATAACCAGCATTTTAGTTGACGATTATATCTGCTACTAAACGGAACTTGTGTGAAATAAAAAAAAATTAAAAAAAAATAATAAAAAAATTAAAAAAAATCTACAACGAAATTCATATCCAGTCTTCCGTTTTGAATAATTCGCACAGCAAAGATATTCCTACTAGACATTCCTTTCAATTTAGTCATACCAACCTAATTAAGTGCAAAAGAAAAATATTACGCTTAAATAAAATAAACATCGACTAATTGTCTTTAATTAATCGTAATTGTAATTAAGTTTTGTATTTTAAAGCTCATCAAACGAAAGACATTGTGCTTTAAAAAACAATAAAACGACAGCAGCAAAAATGTCTATAACAGATAGTCCAACAATGCATCGTTCTATTTCGATGCCAGCCCAACCCCAACCACTACAAACGAAACCCATGAAACGTTCACAGGAAAAGGAAACACTTATAAAAGAGGACTATTATCCCGAAAGTCCAAACGGTGAAAGACGCATAAAGTCATTGTTGGACAATCGTGATTGTTTGGGTTCCCTTTCACAAAGCGCTAACAAGTGAGTTTTGAATCGTCATGGATAGAAGGAATCTTCTACATATTTGTCAAGCGGGATTGATTTATTTTTGACGACAAATTACAAAGCAATATAAATTTTGTACTTTTACGCGATAAGATATAAACGAATGTTTTCAAAAGTAAAAAAAAAATTTCATGTTATCTGGCACTAGAATCGAATCTTTAAAATGATACAGTGGAGTATTTCGAAACAAAAATGAAAAAAAAATCACTAGTCGTTTTTTATATGCGACAATATTAAAAAAAAGGCTGCAAATCCCTTTTTTGCAAATTTTTAAATTTTTTTTGGGAATTGCGAGATTTATTAAATACCATAATTCGTAAATCAAAAATTTCATAAAAAAATGAAATTAAAAAAATTTAAAAATTTGATTTCTTTAAAAGCTTATTTTCTAACGATAAAAATTTTGTGATATTCACATAAAACAAACAGTAACATTGTTAGATTACTGTGGGGAAGGAAGGCATTTCCATACAGCAATTTTACTTTATTTAGTTTTTACTTTATAAAACATATTACACATTGGTAAAGTTTAGTGATTTTGAAATAAAAAACAACGTCGCATAGTGGCGATTTATAGAGGAGGTCATAAGCTTTTCGCCTATTGCATTTGGGTACACTCTGTTTTAGTACAAGGTAGTACCACAGGTCGTCAAAGAAGTAAACTGATTTTTAAATTTTGAGTAATCTTCATAGATAGATAAAGACAAAACGTGCTTGGAAATTGCACTGTATCTTTAATAGTTTTAGAGAAATTCGACTTTTAAATTTAAAATAAAAATGTCTACCTTGACATTTTTTTATTTTTTTTACCTGTAGTTTTTCTGAAACATTTGTATATTCTTTTAAAAAATATTTAATTGCTGCATTCGAAAAATCAAAATCTCTGATTTCAAAGAAGAAAGTAATAAAAATGGAAGCAGTTTTATTAGAAGAACACAATAAAGCAATAGATTTTTTGCACGGGTACCATAATTGCGTGCATCATTTACAGTTGGTTTAATGAAAAACATGTACAAATTGTATATCAGAGGATAGGTAAATATCTCTACTATTCAGTTGTGCTTAATTTTTTGTAGTAGGTTTTAAAATAAAAAAAAGGCGTAGAAAATACTGCTAAAAACCAAAAAAAGAACAAAAGTGAAATTTTGTGAATGAAATTTTACCTTGAATATCTCCGAACATATTAAAGATATTAAATCAGGCTTTCATCCCATCAAAGACCAATATGTTCGAAACTAAAATCAATAAAAATTTTAGCAAACAATAAATTAAAATTTTTGGTGTAGATAACAAATTTTCTTCCCAGAAATTTTAATTTTTTTGTTGTTTCGCCTCCTCAGACCCCTTGTTATAAAAAGAATGAAAATTCCCGTACAATTTTTTTAGTCTCGAACAATTAGCTTTTTTTGTTAAAAAAACTGTCCATATTCGAACAATTCTGACTGTAGGGTGCTTCACAAGAATTCCATAAAAAGAGATCAGATGAATTACCCAAGGCTTCATCCTGAAGAAAAAATTATAAATTTTATAAATTTACTAAAACGCGTTAAAAATCTACTTAAAAAACTGAAAGTACTTTTTGGCCAAAGGTTCACATTTTTTAAAACTTTTTATGAAACTTCAAATTAAAAACAAAATTATTACCACTAACATAAGGATGTCGAAGAAAAAAATTTTTTTACGAGTTATTTCTTATAATATTAGCTTTCTAAATCTGTTTTTAAAATAGTCTTATCTTGTACTTTAAAAAATCTACAGGTGAAGAAGTAAAAAATGCCATGCTAAAATTTTTTATTTTAAATTTAAAAGTTGAATTTCTCTAAAACTATTAAAGATACAATGCAATTTCAAAGCAATTTTTGAAATCGTTTCTTTTTTGATAAAGTTATAAGCTCTGAAACATGGTGTGCCCAAATGCAATATGAGAAAAGCTTATAACTTCCTTTATAAATCGCAGTTTATTTTATGAAAATCGGGTCAATAGTTTAGAAGTTGCAGACTTTTATACCATATTTATTTATTTCGCGCCACTGTGCGTGGGGATTTCAAAGGATTTTTACGTTTTGTGTTCTCCTGAATTCATTTTTACCTGTTTGGCGATGATGTCTGCAGGTGAGTGGGTTTATAAGAAGTCGTGTATGCCGCTACTTTTGTGAACGCTTAACAGGTCATACCGTTTGACATATCAAAATGATAGGCGGTACGTGTCTTTGTTATATATAGAAGAAGAGCTATACAGATTTTGTTAATAATCGGGAGGGAGAAGGGGTAGTTTACTTGACACCCCAAAGGGAAAATTTTTGTTTTCTCGGTTCGAATATACTTTGAACTTTTATTTTTTATGTATCTGTTTTCATGAGGTATGATAAAGTTGAGTGTAGGTCACTCTAGCTTTTTTTTACTAGCCACACGAAAAGCCGGGAGAAAGTTTTTTTAATTCAAGCTGTACGGCTCTGGCTCTGTTAGTAAAAATTTTAGGTAATATTTTGCATGAAATAATCTTTTATCTAATTTTTATTTGCAAATTTTCGAGTATGTAGTCATAAATACTAAAAAATTTGTTCTAAATATAAATAATTCTTGAAAAAACCCCGACTTCAAACAAATCTAGGCGGACAGAAGATCATCTTAGATAATATAATATATTTTATATGCACTTTATGGAAATTTAGAGTGTCTACCAATTACGATTCGAAAGATGTGTAAAGATTACGTATGTTTGATGGGGACACCCTTAAATTTTTACTCCTTTTATAAAGAAAACATTTTCAAAACTAGTTTAAAAATTAAGAAGTCTTGAAGAAACAAACATAAAACCTACACAGAAATTGACGGCCTTCCTCTTTTTGAAGCTATTTAGAAATTGGGACTGTTTTTGTTCCCTTTAATAAAAATATTTCATGATATTCTCATAAAATATTTTTTATTTAAAACTACAAATTGAAATGTAGTATTGCGGGGAAAGCATATCCATATAGCCATTTCACTACTGCTCAAATAGCTCATCAGTGGATTTTACCCTAATTTTGTATAGAAAACTAGAAAGTCTTATATCAAAAGCCAAATTGATTAAATGAGAACTCCATTGAATCAATAAGCCTAAAAGACAATAACAACTCAAAAATGTTTTATACAAAAAACGCAGCAAACATTTAGTAATTTTTCTACAAAAGGGATACCATCGGGAACTATTCATATGTATTTGAAAGATTCAACGAAAAAACAAAAATTGTTTTCAATTGATAACAATGTGCACATCGAAATATATCAATATGAA
Organism: Gymnosoma rotundatum; assembly: GCA_916610165.2. Lineage (NCBI taxonomy): Eukaryota > Metazoa > Arthropoda > Insecta > Diptera > Tachinidae > Gymnosoma > Gymnosoma rotundatum. Next base: position 116,762,479 of record OU744337.1, on the reverse strand, counting down.
AATTTATTATTCGGAATCTTTTTGGTTTTAATTTACTTTACTGATGAGCTATGTATGTATATGCGCAGTAGTGAAATGACCATATGGATATGCTTTCCCCGCAGTAATACATTTCAATTTGTAGTTTTAAATAAAAAATATTTCATGAGAATATCATGAAAGATTTATATTTGAAGGAATCAAGAACTTTTGAAGTAAATTAAAGTCAAATATATTCGTAATTTTAATAGAAAGTCTACATACATATATAGCAAGTTTTTGTGTAGTACCTAATGCCATGATAAACTATGACATTTAATTAATACATCTGTCGAAAACGGCATGTGTTTTCAAAAAATTATTGTATTAACATAAAATGTGTAACAAAATTTGTGGCAGTCTGTTCGATTTGCTAATCTATTAAAAAAATTTCATAAAATAAAAAATTTTTTACGATCAGAGATGCATTTGGAATTACATATCTTTTGTGTGAAATTGTGGCACCTTAACAATTGCATTTTTTTAAGTAGAACCGAATTTCATTAGATTTCCTTGTTAATCGGGATTTGTTTTTGAACTCCCGGTTTCCTAAAATAATTCTTCTCTTTCGGGTCACATAGCCTCAAGTAAAAACTGTAAAAAGCTTAGAAACATCCAAAAAACAGAAAAGTTTTTATTTATTGTTATAACCCCATTTAAGAATTCCGTACACAAAGTGTAACCCTATTGTTTTCGTTACAATGTCTGCCCATCCGCCCTTAGTGCTATCAAACTATTTGTTTATAAACTATGGCTTAATTTCTGCTATTTATACAAATCTCCCCATGAGTTATTAAACAAATAAAAAATAAGTTATGCAAACTAAATGCAAAAAATCAATAAAAGGTTTATTTTTATAAACCCACTTCCAGCTACAAAAACCGTAGCATTTTATATAATTTCTTTTAATATTGTTGTTTAAAGTATTCTGGGTCACTGGTAACAGGGATATGCAGGGTAACTGTGAGGCCGATGATCTTGCCAAACGGGGCACATTGGTTCCTAACGTCTCCTCGCTACCAGGCGTTGAAATTCCTCTGGCAACGGTAAAAATGTCCATAAAGAACCACTACCTCAATTTGGATCGCAAATTATGGGTAGAGGAAAGTTCCTGTTGTGTCTCCAGACAACTGTGGACTACACTGGACTTCAAGCGGACCAGGCAGCTGCTCGGACTGGACAGAAAATCCATAAGTATTATGGTCTCGGTACTTACTGGTCACTGTCTAATCGGCAGGCATGCTGAAAGACTCGGTCTCTCCTTTAATGATTTCTGTCACAGCTGTGGCTCGGAGGATGAGGAAGAGATCGTACTGCACCTCCTGTGCCATTGCCCATCCCTGGCACAAAGAAGACTAAGAATTTTGGGCTCTCCTTTCTTTGGAACTCTTACGGAGCTATCATCGCACTCTATAGGTGAAATAGCGAAATTCATCCGGGAATCTTCATGGTTCTCGGCTGGGTAAGGGGAGTCGCGCCGCCTTTCTTGTGGTATCACAACGGGCCATTCGATTGCGCTCAAGTGAGCTTCGTCGCGAGAGGCTGCCACTCCTAATTAACTAACTAACTAAGTAACTATTCTAAAATAAGAATTTCGACTATTTTCTCATCAATGCTTGATATTTGCTTGGCATAAATCCGACTTATGATGTGGTATTATTTTGTGTAATTCTAATCTAAAATTGTTTTTAATTCATTTAAAATAATTTGATTTTTTCACTTTTATAATGATCAACAAGATGTAAAAAGTTTTTAATGAAGCTTAGATTAGGTTTTGACAAAAATCCTACATAACAGTGTCTCATGTAAAAAAGCTCTAGTTTGCACTTCTTTAAAAATCCAGTTTTTTAGTGGTAGCTTGATGGAAAATAATTTTAAATATTGTAAAGATAGAATTCCGCGGTTTAGGGCTTTTCATTTGGTATTGCAATCACTATAACCTGCCTTTTTAGATAAGAACAAAGATATAAATGTTTTTTTTCTTCGGCTTCTGAAATATTCAAAACAGTAAATCATTTAAGCATTTCATCGATATTAATACCGTTAACTAATAAAAAAGATAAAATATTACTAAGATTTTTTCAATAAAATTATTAAACAAAATAAATACTTTACATACAGCATTTCATTAGCGTAACAAGATAATTACTTTGAAGGTAAAGAAAATAATTATGACATATGCTAAAAATTTCATTAGAAGGAATAAATTATGGGAAGACTAAGATATCTATCTGCCTTCAAAAAATTGTCTGATTAAAAAAAAATTGGTGTAAAGTTAAGTTAATAAAGCACACACAGTTTTGAACATTTCCTTCAAAACTATATATGAAGCTAATTGAAATATTTGCCGTAAAAATCTCTATTACCAGCGCTGCATAATTAAAGAACATATGGCACATCGTCTAAAAATAATAACATATTGTAGTTTAGTAGTATAACAATATTAAGTCACAAAACTGGCTTTAAAAATGATAGTTTCCTAACCTAAAATTTATATTTTATGTTTTGAATATTTAATTAAATACTAAAGTCTTTTGACTTTTAGTATTAACTTTGCTTAAATAAATTAGATAAGAAAATTTAAAAAAATGTGCAAGCTTAACCTTCGTAGGGTCCTCAAATTTTACTTACGTTAACGTTCTTTGGGTCAAATTTTAGATATGAAAAAACTCATCATCTTTAATTAAGTTTGTTTTTAAAGTTAGTACTTTATTTTTAACTTTATTTAAAATATTTAAAGCTGCACGTTTTGTTAATTTATTACGAATTCATTTATACTATGTTTATTTTAAATAAAGAAAAGAATTTAAGTACTACAGAAATATTTACATTTAAAAAAATTTCTTATATACTAATCTGATTATTTTTTTCACATTGTTTACATAAAATGATTGTTTTAGAGTGCTGCTTGCATACAAACCTTTTACAAGTGCAACAGACATAACGCGTTTTATTATCCGTTTTGGGACAAAGTTGACAACTACCTATTTTGACTGTGCAATTGGCTGGTTCACATATTTTTTCTTTAGATTTGGTTAAAGCTAAAGGTTGCTGTTCCTGTTCAGATAGAGTAAGTAGCTGATGCACAATTTCTCTTGAAAATTGTGTTCTTGGCCAAACATCTTTCTTTTTAACCATTGTTAGCCGATGTAAATAACATAAAAAGCATTAAAAGCTGATATATCTAAAATGTTGCTACATATAACTTGAGGCCATCTATTGGTTTTCCTTTTGCAAGTGTAACATGAAACAACTTTATCCAGAGTATCAACTCCTCCTTTACATTTATCATAGTCTTGTATCATTTGCGGTTTTTGTCCTCACGTTTGCTTATTTGTGGACTATGATGCAAAGTGCTAAGAAGATTCACAGACTTGTTTTTCTTTGGAATATATGAAATGAGAGTAGTGTCCTTGATGAAGCAAAAAAATTATGAAAATTGTACCCATAAAGGCGAACATTTCGGTGTCGTCAACTTCAGTCCAATCCATATCAAAAACACGTTTATCTTCATTATTGGTATATTTCAAAATAATGTTTATTACAGGAGGCGGGAAAAACAATTGAAACCTAAAAATTTCTTCCTTTTTGATTCTCGAACAAGAGCAGCGGGTCAGGCCTGGTGTCATGCTAATAATGTTCCCGCTCCGGAATAATCCTTGACTATTTGTAAGAGGTTGTCTGAAATATCTTATTCCACTAACTTTTGATGTCATTGCTACAGTTGTTGCTACATCAATTTCATCTCCACTAGAACTGTCAGTTGTCTCCGCGCATTCTAAGTTATCTTCATACTCTAAACAAATCTCCTCTTCGTCCGATAGTGCTTTTAGCATGTTTTCTATTTCACTAGTATTAATTTTCCGACAAAAAATACAGACTCGACACTTTATAACGTTGATACGTTTGATTAGTTCCGTGTATATTATATGACTGAAAACAATTTTGCATAAATAATAAGCTTTGCTGTTTATATTGGGATTCATATTTTTCATACCAGTAATGTTCAGCAAGAATGGAGAGAAGAAAGGAGACAAATATATTGACTTTTAATTTTGGTGTAAAACACATTTGCCATTTCTTTTGACAAATAAATTATTTGAACACTACTGTGCGTAAAAAAACTTAACGATTTTGTTGCGGGTCAAATTTGACCCGAAGATCTTAAGTGCTAAAAGCTGCATAAATGTTTTTCTTATAAAAACCAAAAATAGTTATTAATAAAATTTAAAATTAAATAAAAGCCATAAAATATCTAAAATCTAAACCCCCTACACACGGAAAAAAATAAAATTTTTTTCCAAAATGGATCAAATTAGACCCGAAGACCCTATGAAGGTTAAGTCAAATTTTCCAAACCATTGGAAGTGAAAAAAATATCTATTAAAATCTTCTGACAAACAATTGATAACATTTTATCAATAATTAATTTAATTGGCTGTAATGGGAGATCATTGATTAGACAGACGGTTTTAAATTAAAGGAGATTGTTACTGTTGCACTACAAAAACTTTTCTAATTTTCATATAAAGTACTTTGTGCCCCATTTTTATTCGCTACTGTACTTCAAATCACGCTTAAAATTATAATTTTACGTTTTGGGTCATATTAACAAGTTAGTGTTTATTACGTTTCAAAAAATAAGACCTATGAGACACTTTAAAATTTGTATTTTATTTACATTTTATGTCACGTATAAAAACTATGTGTAAATATTAATTGTCTATCTACTACGGATCAATATCACATCTTTTATAGGTCTGTTTATTGCGGTTCAAAATATATACCTGGCCACATATGTTTAAATTTCTCTTCTCTCTGTGAAGACAGCCTTTGATTGTATATACCTGATTTACCAGCCATACAATATTCCACGATTAATTACTTCACTAAAAATTCTAAGAAATTTGGGTAACTATGCTTTGAATGCATTTAAGCGAATGCGGTTAACTACCTCATTGAGGTAATCAGACGAGTAAGCTGTGTTTGGCTTCGAAGGTATTTGACAGAGTAGTTAATTATGTATACATAGAAAATAATTAACGCTGTTCTTCAATTAACGTAAAAATATCCCTCTCATTTGCATTAAATATGTTTTCAAGGATGTAATTTGTAAAAATGGATAAAGAATTGTGCCTCCATTATCATTTCAATGGCTTTATCTATGTATTTTCGAGAATTTTGTGGTTTCTCTTTCCATAACCAAACACTGTTTAATTACAAACTGCTTTGCTGTATTTATAATTATTTGCTGCAAATTACAGCATTTTGGAGATGCATTTAGTTGCACTATATTGTGGTGGCTTTTTCATCTGTACGGGTGGATTTACGGTAGATTACTTCACCTAAACGTTTTAATTCAAGTCGGCTAAAGCACTTCTTTCTACTTTATTGTTAAGGCTATATTCCGTAGATCTATATTTGTTCCAAATAAGTAAAAAAAATTAAAACACAAATTTGACGTACCTTCAGAGAAAAGTCTACTTATAAATGAATACGTATTAACTGTAAGTAATCCTATAAAATTACTTGCAGAAATCTTTCAAATGGTACTAAGGCATTTAAACAAAGAGATTTTAGATGAAATTTTATTTCGGGATTTTTATTTTCAAGGCATTTGCCCGAATTGGGAATCAAGCCTATCGCAAATAAACGTGGACTTTTGTTTAAAGAGTGGATAAAAAAACACAGGGATTAACAACTGGAGTTAAATAAGCGTGAAAGACATTCAAGCGGGGGGCAATTTAATGAGTTATACTGTACTTGTTTACAGTCGATTTCACTTCAAGTGTCTGCCTATTACGGCATAAAGGAACACCCCTTAGTTTTTATTTTTTATCCTTTTTACAGTAACAACTATAAGCTGAGAAGATAAGGCCATGTTCTTCAATACCACGTCTTGTATAGAGTGCCCTTTAATTTAATTTTGATATTTTTAGTATATATTGCTGTAGTGGCCGTAGTAAATACATACATATACATCTTTTTCATCACCTTTTAATTTGCATTCAATTCACCCGTTTAAAGCATGAATCAAGAAAACAAGATTGCACATATCGCAGATCCGTTAGTTTGTTGCATAGCGTTCTCTTTCTAATGTGTGACGTAGGCATAGAATATTTTTTGTAAACAAACTTCATTTGTGTATGGAAAGTGCAACAGAATTAAGTTAAAAACGCTGTAAATTTATTAAAAATAAAAAATAAAAAAAGAGTTAACCGAATAAGATTATGATGGTCTCAAAAATCTCGCAGGCTATATTTGCCACAAACTTAAAAATTATATTCCAGATATTACAGTGGCACAAAACGAGGAAGGTCCAACGTATTCGTGGGTTGATCATGTATCTGAGGGCGGATTAATAAAGCCGACACCTGAAACTATGAAACACATTGAAGAACTGAACCATATATTTCGTAAAAATAATAAAGACGGTCTTCTCATTAAACAAGATTTTGTAAAATATTTAACTAAACAGGCTCACCATATTAAATGTGATGAAAAAGTAAAAAAAAACTATTTTTTATATAAAAAATATATTTTAAAATGCGAAAACTCAATGCGAAACTTAAAGACTACAGCATGACCAAAAAAGGAAAATTAAATAAAATAAAAAATTAATTTAAAACTTTGGTAGACCGAAATAGCTCTTTTTCTTCTCGGGATTTTTATTCGCCTATATCTTTTTTCTTCCCATTTAAAATTTTGTTCAAATCGATGCACCCGTTTAGAAGTTATGCAATTATTTCCAGTTTTGCGCCAAAAATCTCCTACACTTTTTACGACAAACACTCATTTTCATTCTATTGTGACGTATGTAGATGCGCAGTAGAAAAATTTTTTGAACGGCAGAATGCGCAATCTTGTTTTCTTGATTCATGCATTTAAAGCATTTTATCTTGAAAAACGTTCTCTTTAAAAATACAACAAAAAATAAACTCTTCTTCAGTTAATAGCTACTAACTAGCAAAAATTTCTTTTAAAGCTTTGCTGGCACGGAATGGGCTGGAAGTACCATAGAACTTAATTCAGATACACGAAGAAATGGTAATTGATTTTGTATCATCTAGAAACTTAAAAAATATATAAAACTTTAAAATAATTTTTGTTTTAATTTTTTCTTTAGAAGTTGATACACTCTACTATCGCCGCAAGCCGCAACGTGTAATTGAGAAAAATGGTCGAGAAAATGTGACATTTAAGAAAATTCCGGAAAAATCTTGGCGTTATATAAGGGATTTTGTAACCACATTGGTAAGATGGATCTTACCTAAAAAATTTCTAACATATAAAACATCAAACATTGTAAATAATACACCAATTACTACAATCAGATGTGAAGATGAGAACTTAACAAGCGATGCCGAAATTTCAGAATGTACTTTAAAATTAGACGATAATTTGTGCAAAATTTGTGATTCAAAAAATGACGATGTAGAGAATAATACAAACAAACGTGTAACATTTAGTTTATACGACTAAAAAAACTAATTATTATTAACAGATATTAACATTTTGTTAACACAATACATTTTTGTCTGCAACAACTGAAATTCGATACAAACTGTTCTAATTGTCATACAATTAATCCACTAATAAAAATCATATTCATGTGGCCACAACAAGTGAAAATAATATCAATTATAAATATGAGTTTTATTTTTTATTAAAAAATCTCTTTAATAGATTGAATTAGATTGGAAATATATGTTGACCATGTTTGTTGGTAGTTATTTTCTAAGTTGGACATTTTTTGCCATACTGTGTTATATGGTGGCCTTTTCTCATGGCGATCTTATGTTTGACGAAGTAACGGGTGAACGTTTGGGAGAAGGCAAGGATCCCTGTATTATTGGTGTCTATGATTTTACTTCGATGTTGATTTATTCAATTGAAACTCAAACGACGATTGGTTTTGGTGAAAAATATCCTAGTGAAGAGTGTCCAGAAACGATGTTTTTGTTTATCTTACAAATAATAGTTTCCATTGCCATAGAGGGTGGTATGATAAGTATTATTTATGCTAAAACTGCCAGGCCGGCTAAACAGTTAACTAAATTGAAATTTAGTGACAAAGCGGTGGTAGGTGGTGATTCGCTAAATATAAATCCCAATGAACTTAATTATTTTTATATATTGTTTATACATATAAATTTCTAATAGATTTGTCATCGTGATGGTAAACTGTGTTTATTATTTCGAGTTTGTGATCCACGTGAGCAACAAACAATTTCATCTAAAATTCGTGTTTATATGATTGTAGATAAACCGTAAGTTAATCAAACGCTGCAATTTATTAATGAATTTTTCAAATTTAACCTGATTTTTATTCCAGCACTAAAGAAGGTGAATTGATTAAAACTCACACCGAATTAAAATTAGAAAATAATGGTCAACAGATAATTATTTGGCCGGAAATTGTTTGTCATGTTATCGACGAAAACTCACCACTATCTTATTTTAAGTGCGCCAAAGATGTCACACATGCTCAATTTGAACTGTATGTGAGTATAGTCGGTGTTTCAGCTGCCACAGCTCAAGTAACTGAAGCTAGAACGTCTTATGTGCCCAGGGAGATCTTTTGGGGTCAACGTTTTTTAAATGTTATTAAATATGACAGTTTAAATGAACGTTATATTATCGATTATGGAAATTTCAATTCTACAATATCGGTGAGTTTTATCGCTACAAAATTCAAAAATAAATTCAATTGTTTATTTTGTGTTTTAAGGTTGATATGAATCACACTTCAAATCAGGTTGATCAAATTGATTACGAAAAGCAAATTAATAATTGAAACTTCACACGAAAATAGATTTGATTATTAACAAAATAGGTACATACAGATATTTTTAATTTCGAAAACTAATTCCTACAATACTCCGGCTTAAATTTACGATTTGGGTTGTGTGTGGACTTCGTCTAAAGCCGCTTTTTTGTTAAGGAAACTGAGTGACAGACAGGCATATGAAATTTGTTGCAGAAGGGCGAAGAAGTAGATTGTGTGGTACACGAATGTCTGTGTTAGACATTCTTTTTTGTTACTCTTTCTTACTTTTTACAGTTTTCATGTTGCTTTTTATAATTTTTCTCAAGTCTGAGGTATATTTTTTTCTATAATGAAAAGAGGCTTAACAAGTTATTCCTCGAGGACTACAAGTTCTTCCTCGTATTCTAATTTATTAAATTGATTGGTGAAATAGATACTGTTTACAATGTACACAACCTAAGGTAGAAAGATACAAAGAATGCTGATGAAGGAGATAGCTATTTAGAAAATGCTGCATTACATTTTGCTAGTGTCTAACTTTTCTTGGTTTCTTTAAAAATTTAAACAAAAATTTGTCAATAATTATTCTTTATTAATAATATTATAAATGAATTTAAGCCGAACTAACATTATTCATTTGTTTACAATATAAAATAATTTTTAATCAGTTGTAAAGAATTTTAAGAGTTAATAAATAGTTAATAAATAAAAAAAAAAAATAACAAAATGAGAATTTTTCTTTCTTTTAAACACGTAAGAAATAGTATATCATATTTAAAAAATATATAATTTACAAAAATGTAGCCTTGAAATTGAGAGGTTCACACTCATAACTCCTGCAGAGGCAGCCCTAAATATGCTGAACTGATTAGCTAGTGTTTATAATCCAGGAAGTTGACAGTAAATACTACCAATCATCATAGGGAAGTAATAAACTCCAGGAGCTTCAAAGTAAGAAATTTTAATGACCCTATCTTCGATTAACGGTGCTGTCCGTCGTAAATAACGAAGTGCCTTAATTGCTTTAATATCAGAGATTATGTAGGATTTAAGCTTGACGGTTGCGAAGACAAAAAACGCAAGGCCTGGTCATAAGACCTTTGATTTTGACTGTTTCGAAATGACGGCAACCCATTGATCTCTTATATACAAATCAACAACATTTTATTGTCAGTCAAATTAGCAAAGCTTTAAGATTTAAAACTTCAGCTCTTCGAAAACACTGGACGCTTGCGGTCACCTAGTGAACTGAAGAACGCAGAAGCAAGAAGTGAGTATTAGATGAGTACGTAAGTCAATCGGAAAATATAACAACATTTAGAAAGAGGGGGGGTGGGTAATCGAACTTTTCACTACTCCAATTGAATCAATTGTTTATATAAAGAAAAGGGTTTCGAGGTTCCATTTTCTCAACTCGAGACACTGACACTTTACAATAAAAAATAGACTCAATGTTAAGCAGATTGATGTGTCAAAATATCGTAAGGAACCTTTTCCACAGACAGAAAGAAATGGTATTAAATTATTAGAATTTATTCCACTAGTAAATAAAATACTGTTGTCCTTCCTTTTAGTGAAGACCGTCATCACTAGCTATTTGTTAGGTAAGATAGACGAGCGCATTTGAGGTGAAAACATCATCAACAACCCAGTTAAAAAAGGATAACGAAGAAAACTAATGCATACACTACCTGCACTAACACATTTGCAACAATTTTATATTGAACGGCGCACTGTGTCACGAGAGTGGCCAAAATGGTTAAAGTCAAGTTTTAAAAACACTCTGGCTAGATGATATCAAAAACAGCTTCTTAAAATGTTTAAAAGTTATAGTGGTTTAAAGTTAAAGTTTGTGTACAGCACAACACTATACAACACTGTTTTTGTTTACAAATAATGATCATATGTCAGATACCGTTAGAATAGAGACTGTGAACTTTCTATTCTTAGTATTTTGTAGCTACTAGTTTTAATATTTTAAAATCAGCTGCCCAATATTGCCTGAATTATTAATCTACTTCAAAAAAAGAAGGAGGTTACACAATTCGGCTGAATGTTGCTTTTTTTATATTTGTGCCTCCAGAACTCAGTCATTTCTGATCCGATTTTGAAAATTTTTTTTATGATAGATTTTTTTATGATAGATTTTTTTTATGATAGATTATGCTTACAGATTGGTCCCGTTTAAAAAACAGTTTATAATCTTAAAAATTAAAGGGTGTCCCCATACAACATACATATTTTTTACATGTATTATTAACTCTAAAGGTCGATTCTGTAAAATTTAAAATGACTGCGTATTACTATGGCTCCCAAAAACAAAAAATTATACAAAAATAAATCTTAAAATTAAAAGGTGCCACTATAATTGATGTAAATTTAATTATATTGGCCTATCTTTTGAACCTTTATAGGCAAAGACTTGCAAATTGGACAGAATGTCGAATGCTATGTCCGTTATAGTAACAAGCATTAATATTACAAATTATAAATTAAAGGGTGCGCCAAAACAACGAACCTGTATTGCTAAGTCTGCTATAACAAGTTTAAAATTTGGATTTGGAAGTTAAAGGGTGTCCCAATAGTTAATGTAATTTTGTGTATGTGACCAAACTTTTGAACCCTTATAGACAGAACGCTGAAACTTAAAAGGGACCTGTATTGTTAAATCCGCTATATCAACAAGTTTATAATTTGAATTTAGAAATTAAAGGATGTCCCATAATTGATGAAGATTATAGACAAGCGCTTGTAAGTTTGACGCAATGTCAATTGTTATGGCCGTTATAGTAACAGCCGATAATATTTTAAATTATAAATTAAAGGGTGCGCCAATAGTTCATTAAATTTGATGTATATGTCCATACTTTTTAACAATTGTAGACAGACGATTGAAATTTACAAAGAACCTGATTGCTAAATCTACTACCACAGCAAGTATATAATTTGAATTTGGAAATAAACGGGTGTCCCAATAGTTGATATAATATGGTGTATGTGGCCGGACTTTTGAACCGTTATAGACAGACAGCTGAAATTTACAAGGGACATGTTTTGCTAAGTCCGCTATAACAAGAAGCTTATAATTTTAATTTAAAAAGTAAAGGGTGTTCCCAAAATTAATGTAATTTGTTCTATATGGCCGTATTTTTTAACCGTTTTTTAATTTTAGAGAGAATGTCCACTACTTTATTTGGTATAATAAGAAGTATAAAAATGTTATATTAAAAATTAAATAGTTGATATAATTTGATGTATATGGGCAAAGTGTTGAACCGTTACAGACAGACGGTTGAAATTTACACAGAAACTGATTGCTAAATCTACCACCACAGCAAGTATATAATTTGAATTTGGAAATTAAAGGGTTACCCTATAGTTGCTGCAATTTGATGTATATTGTTAAACTATTGAACAGTTGAAAAATTATAAAGTTTGGAGATATAAGTGTGTCACAATAGTTAATGTAACCTAATTTAAGAATTATTTTGTAATTGTTTTTCAGTGTCAACCACCGCGAATTTACGCGAATAAATATTACTTTTTTGTGGCAAAAACTTTTTGTGCTTTATGTTTTCTTGTAAAATATCTAGTTTTTGTTTTGTTTATTATGCCTTGTTCATAATAAAATAGCACTATATTTGTCTCTTTCTTAAGAAGCTGGGGTTGAATCGTTACATCCGTAAACGTACAACACGTATCGTAAAAATACGTTTTTCGGATTATGACATACGTTAACAAATGATAATTCACAATAACGCAGATTATAACGTACGTGTATAAATGAACGTACGTTTTTTACGAAATACGTTAACGCATACGATAACAAAACTTAGTTCGAATAAGATAAAAGTACAAAAAATTCGCTAAAAAAATTGCGAATTAAACAAAATTAACTTTATTTTATGATAAAGTTATTATTACAATAAGTTCAATCTAAGATTCATGAATGAACACAAAAATTTTGCAATAAACATACTTTCAAATTAATCATATTAAAATCTACTGCCAACAGACTATGGGATGAGCTTTCTAAGTGTATGAACGCACTAGTACCACCAGTGATTGATATAAAGTTTTTAAAATAAGCAATTCGCAATTTATATTTTTGCAAGAAAATAATTTATATTTATAATTTTGTGCTTAAGCCTGGTCAAAAATAGGTATCAAGCGAAGAAAATTTTTTTTAATTGAAAAATCAGAATGAGGGGAGCCTTTATGAAGAAAAGCTGCTGGTGCCATGCGAGGAAGTGTTAATTAAAGAATCAAGCGCTACATGTAAAAAAAACTCGGTTTTGACCTTTGAAAACAACAAAATTTGAAAAACTGACCAGCCTGAATACTCTTTATTTAGCTCTAGAATTTTTTTTAATTTGAAAACTATTGCGAATAATTCAAAAGATTACGATCCGTTTACAATCGTATGTCATAATGCCATTTAGTTCGTACGATTAACGTATCAAGCAATTTTTTTTTCGTACGATTGTCGATACGAACACGGATGAAACGATTCCACCCCTGATTATATTGTTTTTCATTTGCCAAGGTTTTCACCACTGTATGCTTAGTGATTATTAATTTTAAAGTTATGAAATTTTTTAAATTTTAGTTGCATAGGAGATGGGCACGGCGTTTAAACGATTTTATTTTTAAATTAGCAGTATTACAATATTACCGAATATAATCACACGCAAACTGACGCTCTTAAAGTTGGTTGGATAGGAGGTAGGCGTGGTGTATGAATGATTTTCTTTTTAATTGGGCATATTTTAGAATATTATTAAATACATTCACATGCAATTCTTTTCATATCGAATTGCTAATTTTTAAATTTAGAAAAGAGCCTTTACTTAAATCCATATCAATAGGAATTTGTCACTCTTTTACAAATGTTTCAATTATCATGACAAATATGCTTGTCAAATATACCTCCCCCAGCTACGTCCTTTTTGAAAACCATCTGTGAATACGCAGAATTGCCTTGGTGGTGCAAAAAAGCTTCCGTCATCTCGAAGTGGAAGCTTCTTGGAAGAAGGGTAATTACAAATAATATTCGCTACTTGAATGTTCCTATGATCTTTGATGCTCTATGTGCAGCTTTTATTCCATCTGATCTAAACATAGTTAAATATAACTTTAAAGGCGTAGATCAGAATTGCCGTAGTATCTGTTTTGTAATTGAACGGTTTGTGCAGTAAACAGCAGCACTCAATATGCAGTACATTCCTTTTAGGATATTACAAGATGGGTCAATTTTTACTAATCCTATCTTTCTCTTCGAGATCTATTGCTTTTACTTTACTTTTCTAAACATTTATTTCCCTGTTCGCTCTTTTTTATTTACGTTTGTATTTCTCTCGGCAAGCTATTGTTTTGTCCAATTAACACACACGTTTTGTCTAATGTTGCGGACACCAATAAAGCAACTGTTTTTCCATTAAAATTTTATTAACAACGCAATTAAAAACTAACACAGAGTGAAAGCTGGAGAGAATTTTAAATTCTTTGCAGTTACATAATTCTTAAAATAAAATAATTTAAAATTAAAAAATATTGAACAGAACCAATTTTGGAAAATAATTATAATAATAATAAAAAATAATATTACTTTTTTATAAATTGTTTCAACTGCTTTTTCAACATTTCATTTTCCTCTTTCAGTCTTATAAACTCATTGACAAATGGATCCGTCTGCAAAAGAATACCTAAACTATCACGTATCTCTTCTGTTTGTTCAAAACGCTGATTCCATAAATTAAAGTTGTGTGTGAATATTTGCCATTTATTATTTTCAGCTAAAAATTTCATTTCAAATTCTAATTGATCGAAACGTTGTAACATTTCGTTACGTAATTCAGCAATGGCTTGTTGTGTGTCACAGGAACCATAAACATTTGAACTAGGTGCGGGCTTCTTGGTGCCTGTAAATGTGGAATGCGACGTTGGAGAATTTGTTGAGGTGGCCAATACACCTTCCATAGAAGTTCTTTCACGTTGCGGCGTGCTTTTGAAATCGACAGGCAAGGATTTTAAATGAGTTGACACAAAATCTAAATCCATATTGGGATTCTCTTTATCACTGTCAGAGGTAGGATTCTGACTAGAATTATTTGTGCTGTCTTGAGAACTCTTTTCCTCTTCCACAATTTGTGTCAATTTACCTGACAAAGAAGTTTGATGTGGTGTATTGCTACGATCTCTTAAGGGAACTTTTAATAAATCCGATGAATTTAGTTTGGCGTCAAATGAATCATTTTGTGCGGCTGATATATTTGCAGCACCCACAGCGCTAGCTCCAACAAGTGATATCCGAATTTCATCAGGCATTGGTTTTCGCGAGAGTACTTCCCAATCAAAACTATCTCTTCGTGGAGCAAATCGTGGAGATATTTTCTCTTGACCCCGATTTGCATGAAAATCTAGAAACTCACAAAACGAATCCCGTTGTACTCGGGTACTTTCTGTTGCTGCCATAACATTGGAGGCAATAGACTTACGCATATCTTTACTGCCATTACTCGCAGATACGAAAACTACGGAATTATCTGCACTAACACCTGAACTAGAAAAACTTGAGCCACTATCAGCATGTAGAGGAGCAAACGATACTCTTGTTACACCACAGTCATGGAGTTTTTTTGAAGTCAAAAACATTTTTGTATTACGCATGTCATATGTGGTAAGTTCGCCCTTTAAATTGCCCACACAAAAGTATGTACCACATTCACTAGCAGCCACTGTTGACAATGGATGACAGTATATCAATTGTACTGGTTTTACTTTACGTCTCGTATCAAATATATTAATTATACAGTCGTAACCCACGCTTATTAATGTATCAGGTTTGGCAGGAGACATACACAAATCTCGACACTGTGCTCCATGGGCGTCCGTGGCATGAAATAGTTTACGTTTAGAGTGAGCATCATAAATGGTAACGGCTCCTTTGTAAGATGCTACGGCTAACTGAAAACGTTTGGTAGGATGAAATCGTGCCAATGTTGAACTGAAAATTTAAATTTTTTGGATAAATGAAATTTATTTTGTTATTCTTTCAAAATACTGTGGAATGACTAAAATAAAATCAAAAATTACTAGATGTTTAAAACTACTGACTGAAACGTATCTGACCATCAATTCAATAACCAATCAACTACAATTTTAATTTCAATTTAGATATATTCTGTAATTCCAAGTCCACTCGAAAGTGTAATATTTTAACATTTTTATTCTGACTTCACATTCACATGACTATGGAAGTCATATAAAAATTTGTGTAAGAGAAGTTTTTCGAAACGCAAATATGCAGAATTAAAAGTAAGAACACCAAAAGCTTTTAAGCTTTATAAACTTTACAGAATACATCAAATGGCATTTACAATATGCCGATTTAGTTTATGATTGTTGGTGAAGCAGGAGGAGTATGCAATATGGTATTGCTTAAGTTTTGAGGGGATGTTACTGTTGCTAATGTTTACTTTTAGATAACGCATTACTTTGTAACTTAAATAGAAAATTGAGAAAAAAAAATGCCTCAAAAAATTGCATAGTGTAAATCGGGACTAATTGTACCTAACTATTTAACGATTTTATTTTTTTTTTTTTTTTTTTTTAATCAAAGTAAATGAATATTTTTATTAGAATTTTATTTTTGGTTAATGTTTTGTATTATCACCAATTTTTTTTTTTTTTTTTGCTTGGAAAATTATTGTACATGAATCAAGCAGGATTAAACAAAGTAATTAAATGGTTCAAGTTAACAAAATACTTGATGTAAAACAAAATTTTTAAAAAATAATTTAATTATTTCAGTTTTATAAAAACATCAAAAATTATATTAATATGCTAGCTTTATACAAGTTGGCTGTTTCTTTTTAAAATCGAAATTTACGTTTCCCCAAGGTTGACTTCCAAAATGTTAATTGCTTTGCATTCGAACAAAGTATACTGTTTCATAAAGCCGCTGTACAAGTATTATTAACGCAGTAAAAAGGCAATCAGGCATTAGTTTTTTAGTTGATGTTTTGTTAGGTATTCGTATTACTCATAAAAAATAAAAACAACCACAAAAAGTTTTTGTTTGCAAAGAAAACAGCATAAATTATAAATAATGACCGACTCACAAAAGTAAGTTAATTTGTTTTTAATAATTAATATATATAAATAGCAAAAATTTATTTTTTTAACGTATTTCAGCAAACAAAATGGAATCATGAGCAAAATAAATTGCTTCTAATAACAAGATGAACCTGATTTTTGTTGGAAAAGGTCTTTTTTCAAGAGATGTAGCACTTCAAGCATTAATACCTATTTAGTTCGTAACCGTGCTACATTCTTTAGGAAAATGATAGATGAGAGAGGAGATAGGTGGTGAAAGGAGATAGATATAGCCATTTTATTAATTATTTTACTTCGCCGGCGAATATGCTAGGGAGAAGTACCGACGAAGGAGGCTGCATGTTTTAATGTTGTTCTGAATATGTATTTATACCATTAAACAGAAAAAAAAACATTTTTCTTTTACTGCCGCAAGGGTTGAACCCAGGGCAGCCAAATTTTTAGTCAACTTGCTTACCACTTAGAGAGAAATTCAAAAGTTGGATAAGACCTTTCCCTTATCGAGGGATGAAGTCACCAGAAAGTTTTTAAACTTTTGTGTGACTTATAAAGAATCAAAAAGCGCAACAACACTTCGGGAGAAGCAGCCACATCTTGGGAGTTTATTGAAGAAATGGATGAAGTCTACGGTTTTCGGGCTGATGTGTCTGTACACCCGACGTTTCCATTTTCGTGTTTATCAATAATAAAAACGGTACATTGCATCATTTCTGTTTCATAATGAAAATGTAAACAAAGTATACAGTTGCGTTGTTTCAAAAATTCGCATATGAAAAAAGTTTAAATACCGCAGTAAAACTGTATACAAACTTTGCATTCATACATTTTGGAAGCAGCCAAACTCATTAAAAAATTTATATATGTATGTATATTTCAAAAATTTTAAATCGTTTTTAGACAAAACGTTAAATTTTTGTAAAAACTTCAGTTTCTCCATTTTTAATTTTATTTTTGCTATTTTTATAGTTTATTTTATTTGTTTTGTTTGTACGCCACATGATAATCACAGACGATAATAGGTCTTTTTCTTTACTTTTTCGGTAAAGTTCGTGAAAATGAGCGCAAGCATTGTTTCCTCTCATAGACAAAATTATGTAAAAGTACGTAAAGTACATAAGTACCTATACATATATATATATATATATATATATATATATATATATATATATATATATATATATATATCAACTAAATTTAGTGATAATACTATACGAAAAAAGATACAAAAAGCTTTAGAAAGCGAAGTCGGTGTTGGTCACAAAAAATCTTTAGTAAGCGAAGCCGGTGTTTGTCAAACCATAAGGAGAAAACACTTACGCCCAGCTGAAGGCCGACTACGCAGAATATCTTTAGTAAGCGAAGCCGGAGTTGGTGTACTATATAGGAGTAAGCGAATCTGGTGTTGGTCATACTATAGAGGGAATTCTTGCGTCCGACCGGAGGCCGGCTACGCAAAAAATCTTAATTAAGCGAAGCCGGTGTTGGTCATACTATAGAGGAGAACAACCTTGCGTCCGGCCGAAGGCCTACTACGCAGAAAATCTTTACTAAGCAAGGCCAAAACTAAGAGTTGCCCGAAAAACCTTCATATAAAAAACTTTTTTTTTTTTTATTTTTTACTATTTTCC
The DNA here is from genome assembly GCA_916610165.2 of Gymnosoma rotundatum. NCBI lineage: Eukaryota > Metazoa > Arthropoda > Insecta > Diptera > Tachinidae > Gymnosoma > Gymnosoma rotundatum. Next base: position 116,743,945 of record OU744337.1, on the reverse strand, counting down.
TTTTAAATTGAATAGATATTGAAATTAACTTTTTAATGACACCCATATTGCCTGATTCCACCAAAAAATACTTTATATATTCCATATTGTACATACAAACTTAGGAGGCCCGTAACTCGGAAACTAAGGGTCAGCACCAAATTTGTCACTTTACATTTTTTTTTTTGCTTAAAATTAAATTTTACACACAGTAGGCAGCTTTTTTTTAATTTTTAAGCTCCGTCCGTAAACTAGATTTGTTCCCTTAATTGCATTTAAAAAATAATTAAAATCTAAAATGATAATTAAAGTAATAATAATAATAAATTATGACCTACTTGCCATCTATGTTAAAGGAATCAATCTTCGTTTTTGTCCTATAACCATAAATATTAATAGAACCATTTTCAAATACTGAAGCAATGTATTCATCCGAAGCGTTATAATCCAAATATAAAACAGAATTGCGATTAGAATCTAAAACAACAGAAAATATTTAGTACTTTTACAGTAAACGAAAACATATAAAAGTACCTGCATTAAATTTATGTATAAATTCCGCTTTATTATAATTATACAGTTTAACCTGGCCATTGGCTAAGCCAACAGCCATCTCTTCCATCGACTGTTTCGCACAGGCTACGCAATAAACATTGTCAATTGTTAGTTTACGCACGCGTTGTATTTCGGCTTCTGTAATTTATCGTAATTTTATTATAAAGAAGAAATACATATGTATTTTGATTTCAATTTTCTATACTCTGTGTCTTTTCTTTGATGCGCATTATCTCCAAGCCAGATTTTTTATTTACTTCCACAAATACGCGTTGCTGGGCATAAAACTGAAAGTCGGTGTTTTCACCATTGGAATGTTGATAAATTGACTTTGTTTCCAAATTATTAAAATCCGATAAAACCGTGGTCTTAGCTGTTGATATTAAATACATTTTGTCTGAATAAAGTCGTCGAAAGTAATAAAAGTTTAAAATTAACTAAAATAAAAACGCGCTTCTGTTAAAAATGTTTGAAAGCTGTTCAAATTTTTCCAATTACCTAGGTAAGGCGAATCAATATTTGTGCATCACTACTCAGAGTTGCATCTGCGAGTAGTTATAGTGTAAACATGGCGAAATAATACAGGTGAACGCACGGGCGAAAAAGCCCATCAGCTGTATATATTACTGTTGTCAAAAAAATTTGTCAAAAATAAATAATTTGTTAAATTTTTTTTAGTTTAATTTTTTTGATTGCTAATAGAAAACAAACAATTGAAATTCCTTGAGAAAACTACCACACCATGGAACCTTATTTGCAGTTCCTGATGTGTATAATCAAAATATGCGTAAAAAGATAGTGATATTATTGTTAACACATTTATAATTTCTTGATTTTTTTGTGGAAGATTATGTTAGTTTTCAAATGGTCAACGTGCAAGAATGGAACGATGCATGTGATTTGGGCAAACTAGTGGTACAAAAGAATTTTGGTCACTTTTCCTGTATTTTTATTTTTATGTAACTTAATTTTTATAATTTTCTTATTCTGATAATTACAACAGCTTTTTTCATCAAATATATTTTTTTATTTTGTTTTTTTACAATATTTTTTTGACAACATACATAATTTTGTAGCAACAAACTGCCTGTTGTTTTTTGTGTTGTTGGATTGTTGTAGCCGTGCGGTCACCTGTATTAATTCGCCTTGAGTGTAAACAAACGAGATACAATTATTAACAATTTAAGGCGAATTCATAACAAGAATACTCACGGCGACAATGAACACAATACTGCGAAAGAGATATGTACATCAAGGCGTATCAATACCAGGGGGCAAATTACGGCATTTAAATTCTATTAATTTCAATCGAAATCGTATGCCGTAGTTTGCCCCCATACATAAAAGCATGTATAATTTTTTTGTTAATATGGTGTTTAAATTTTAACGTTTGCGGAGAAAATTAATGAGTTCGCCATCGCGACCACCTAGTATTATTTGGCCATGATGATGTACATTTTGTTTAGTACCAATCGTCTTCGGTTGTCAAAAACAAAGGAGATTATAACTTTTGAGAGTCGTAGAAGAAATTAAACACAAAATTCACCTAAACTGTTAATGCCACCTGTTATTAAATAGCCTTGGAAGCAATATATTATTATTAAAGGCAAATTAATAACAAGTGGCCTTAACGCCCAGGTGACTATTGTGATTTCCTTTGTTTTTGACCGCCAAAGACGATTTGTACAATAACGAAGTGTACATATTTCTTTCGCACTGTCGTAATTATTTTCGCCGTGAATTCCAAGACAAATCAATTACCAGGTGGAAGCGTAGGCGAGTTCATTATTTTTTGCTATTAAAAATTACTGTCAAACTTCATATTTATAAAAAATATACACATATTTTTTATATATGGAGTTTGACAGTAGTGTTCAAGGCGAAAATTATTGAATTCGCTTACTCTGCCACCTGGTAATTGATTCACTTTGGTGAATTCATAACTCAGGTCCTGTCAAGGAAAATCAATTATCAGGTGGTAGGCGAATTCATTATTTTTCGGTGGCAATTAATGCTGTCAAACTCCGTATATAACAAACCTGAATATTTTTTGTATGTGGAGCTTGACAGTAACGATTATTACGAGAGATCCTACTCGATATCAAATTAATTCATCTATATATGTATATAACTTTTTGAATGTATTATTCCACCACAAGGGTTAATGATGATACCTTTCACGTAAAGACCGAAAAACCGTTGAAAATACCAGCATTTGAGTATTACTTAATATGTATATTTCCACTTTTTAAAACAGTTTTTCGAATTAGACATGTATAACCTTAATTAAAAATACTTGGTCAAAACTGCTCTCTAATAGGAATTCTTATACATACTTTAATCCTGCTGTCCCAGATGATTGATATTTTCTGAGAACATCGACTTTTTTATAAAATATTTTTACAGAATCAAGCACGACTAACGTAAATAATTTTTAATGGCTCCAAATAAAAAATTTTGTATTGATTCAATCTTTATATAAATGAAGTCAATCAAGCTGTGTGAAATTTTTGCCCTCTACTGTTAATATAAAAACAGTAATAAATTTTATATAACCTAAATATATATACTACATATATTCAAAAATAATAAAGTAAATAAATAACAATTTTTGTAAAAGATACGTATTAATATAAAAAGTTTAAATAAATTATTCCTTCTTTGCATCTTTGGCTTCCTTAGCTTCAGCTTTCAACAATTGTGATTCAATGCCAACTTTTTTAAGTTCTTCAATTAAATCCCCGCTTTGATGCATTTGCAACAAAATATCACAACCACCAACAAATTCGCCATTAATAAATACCTGTGGTATAGTAGGCCATTCTGTAAAATCTTTGATATCTAAAATAATAAATATTAAAACAAGAGCATGACCACATTTTTTCTTTTCAAAACCTACTTTTTCTTAACTCCTCGCTATTCAAAACGTCATGAGCATCATATTGAACACCATGCATACGAAGAATTTGCACAACAGCATTGCTAAAGCCACAACGAGGAGTCTCAGGATTACCTTTCATAAATACTACAACTTTATTGCTGTTAACTAGCTTCTTAAGGGTTTCCTTGGTATAAGACTGTGGTGAATTGCTATCAGCTGAAAAAAGTCTGCAGGAACGTGTCGTCCATAAGCCTGTTGAGCGATATATATTTGGTTTTAAAATTTGTTTAATTAGAGCGGCCATTTTAGATAGTGATATAATTTATGTTTTTTTTAAATAATCGATTTTTTTTCGAAATTTTTACAAAAGACTCAACACGTAACTTTCTTGTTTTAAAAATTTTGACAATAAAATGAATACAAAGTGGTCGGTCAAGAATAATAATATTAAAGAGAAAATATAAAAACACTGAGTTGATAACAAATGTATTTGAAAGAGTTGCCAACACATACTTTTTAAAGAAGTGTAATAACAATAAACTTAATATTTCGTAACTTAATCTGTTTAAAGTTTTGACACTTTTTTCAATTTTAATGTTCCCTATAAATTGTTTAACTTATACGGTTTACAGTCGTTTAAAAAAACTTTTTTGTTTTTCATTTAACTTGGAATGTTCCATTAATTGTGGAATTAAAATATTAAAATGATATTTAAAGGTAATTTCAGAGTGCAAAACCAATGTTGAATAACCAGTTGGCCGACAGCTGAGATCTCTGTCTACACATTGCAACTTTGCTGGTAAGAGAGGAAAGACGAATAGAAACGGGTAGACTCTTTAATGTACTTTTAATTCTTTTTTGTTTTGTCATTCCTAGTTAAGGCTAAAGCATAATTAAAGCAATCAATGCCGAATTTCTAGAAACTCAATATGAATGTGAGCAAACTAACGTAAGTTCAAAAGAGAATTTAAGAAAATTATAAAACTAAACATTGCATGTCTGGATGTGGACTAACCAACTTCACCGATTTTTTTTTTTTTTTGTAGATTTTATTATCTTAATGGTCCAAAATTGAAATATAAACTTAGATGTACAGCACATAACTCCAATATTTTATTAATAGACTGACCCACAACATTTAGGCGAAACCCTAAATACTAATAGTGTATTATAAGTGTTGTTATAATTAAAATACTGTACATATGTCAATATAGCAATATTTAATACCAACGTTACAAAAGTTCAAACTTTTATGAAATTAATTATTATAAAACAAATTAAACTAATACGTAAAGGATATATTATAATTGTATATTTGCTAATAAAAGATACTGTAACAATTATTTTATATCTGGGGCAAGTTTCACAATATAATTTACATTTTGTGGCATCACTTCACTTCTTAATTAATTTTATCGTTAAATAACACTGTCAAAGACACTTTTTGTTTCGTCGTGGAATAACAAAAATCATTGAAAGAAAAAAACGAATAACTACAAGAAATTTGTGAAAACTATTGCAAAATATTAAAAAAAGATGTTTATTATTTGAAAATCTTTTGAACTTTATTCAAAATAATAAAATAAGTGATTCTTTATAGTTATAAGTAAATTTGTGTAATTCTGAGTGTATAAACATCAACAAGCAAATTAAAGAAGAAAAACAAATATTCAACACCATTATTAAAGACCAATACTTACAGTAAAAAAGAAGGAAAAAATAGAAAAAATTCTTATACAAAACTAGTAACACATTTTATTTACAAAGAGTAGCAATGAATCGTACTGATGGTTTAGTAAGACGAGCTGTACGTTTTAGAGAAAATGGTGCCGAAGGTGGTGGTAGTGCATCAGGAAATGCTAACACACCCGAAGACAATCCCGATATGTTGGATAACAAAGATGTAGAAGATAATATTGATGATGGGGATTCCAAGGAAACACGCTTAACATTAATGGAAGAAGTTTTACTATTGGGTTTAAAAGATAAAGAGGTTAGTTGGCATTTTCTAAAAAACAAATTGATTTATTAAATAAATTATACTTTTGTAATTGTACTGAGTTAAATTTTGCTAATGTTTTGCATTCTTTAGTGTTTAGTTAACAGACTACTAAATCAGTAGTAAATATGTGTTCCTTAATCTTTATTCTCATCCTTTCCCTTATTTATTTAAACATTTTGTTTAGTTTTCTGTTTATTTTTTATTAACATTTTTTTAAGTTGTCGTTACTATTAGTTCATGTTTATTTTGATGACGTTGTTATTTAATTTTTTGTTTTTTCTTTTTATCTAAATTCTATTATTAATCACATCTGTGTCAGCTTTGTCATTTACTCACTCCATCAGCCATTCATTCATTGTCAAACTTGAGGTGTTTCCTTTTATATCATTTTTTTTTTTATTTATTATTGTTTACTTATCAAAAAGAATAATATAATGTTTTAAGCATTTTTATAAAGTGCAAATCTTTGAATTTTGTTTTTTGCACTTTTTCATCCGCTTGTGAAGTATCTATACAGAGAATCTCATTTCAAGACGGTCGACAAAGAATAATGAAATTAATTTTAATTTTTTTTAATTACTATTTGTCTTTTGAAACTAATTTTGTTTTAATCACATTAACCCATTGCCATTTAAATTATTAATAATTTAATAAAATTAAGTTTTGTTAATCATATTTGTGCAATAATTTCATTTTAATTGTTCATTTCAAAAAGTTTAGATAAAAGAAAAGCATTTGTTTTCTGTACTTAAAAAATTACTTGTAATTTCGATTTTACTTAAATTCGAAAATTAGTTACCACTTCTTTGGATCTTCGATTTTCTTTTTTTTAATAGAATTTTTTTTCTTGTAATGTTTAGTTTTTTTTTTTTTTTGGTTTAATTTTATGAAATCTAAGTACAAATTTTTTTTATTTCTGGTTGTTAAACTTCGTTTTCCTTTGTGAAATTTCATACATAAATTCATATATACCGTAATTTTGCTGCCAAAGAATGATTATAAAAAAATTTATTTTTTGAGTTAAGAATGCAACCGTATAACTTTTACGGTTTACAATACCTCTATGACCAACAATTACCAGTTGATTATAAGATCTTTCTCATGCTCGTTTTACATACATTGATTGATCAAATAAGTGATGATTATAGCATACACTCTCCATTGTAGAAGATGGTAATGACGGATGTAAAAAGTCATATTTTGTAAGGTTTCTATTTTATTTATTAATTTTTAGCTTTTCTTAACGTGAATTAAAGAGAATGTCAAGTAACTTGGTAACAGCAATAGACATACTGTATTTATAATTTTTGTTTGTTTACTTTTTAAGTTATTCCACTAACAGCAAGACCACTAGTGAAGATTTATTTGGCCCCAACATTTTCATAGAGCCATCACAAATGACGGCTGCAGCCCATTAAAAATAAAAAAAAAAGATATATGTATTGTTACTAAATTCTTGTTATAAAAGATAATTTAAGCATCCAGAAAAATAAATAAATAATAGAAATTTCGCTAGAATAATTTTATTATCCATCTTCTCTATGGATAAAAAATCAGTCAAGTTTTTATAATGAGAAATTAGAGGAAAAATGCTTCTTTGGTGCTGTAACGCCCACAGTTAAAAATTATGTGCGACGCATTCTCACTGACGTTACGTTATATGTGTGAAGAAAAAAATACGTCAAGTTAAATACGTTTTTAAAAAAATGTAGCATGCGATAAATTTTTTCTTCCATACATACAGTACAATTTGTATAGTAAATTCGGACTTTTTTAACAAATACGATTACAGCTACAAAACCCTACGATCTCGGAGAATCAAACCTATTGGGAAATCAAGGGCACATATAGGGCTACTAAATTGTAAACACAGTTTATTCAAATTGAATTTGAGAAATTTTTATAATACTCGGAAAATTGACTTATTTCAATTTTCTCGTATACGATGAGTTCTGTGAGGGATTTTGTCAATGTGGCCAAACCCTTCGATCTCGCAGAATCAAACCTATTGGGAAATCAAGAGCACATAAAGGGCTACTAAATTGTAAACACAGTTTATTCAAATTGAATTTGAGACATTTTTTATAGGACGAGGAAAATTGACTTAGTGCAATTTTCTCATATACGATGAGTTCTGTGATGGATTTTGTCAATGTGGCCAAACCCTTCGACCTCGCAGAACTAGACACATTGGGAAATCAAGAGCACATATTGAGCTATTAAACTGTAAACACAGTTTATTCAAATTGAATTTAAGACATTTTTTATCGGACGCGGAAAATTGACTTAGTGCAATTTTCTCATGTACGATGAGTTCTGTGATGGATTTTGTCAATGTGGCCAAACCCTTCGATCTCGCAGGATTAGACCTAATGGAAATTCAAGAGCACATATAGACCTATTGTAAGCCCAGTTTATTCTTATTATATTATTTTTGAATAAAAAAATCTCTAAGCGTCCGTTTTTTAATTCGTTTTTGTTGTTAATTGCATGTTTGTTTTTAAGAAATAAAACTAAGCAAGGTAGCTGTCAGCATTTTGTTGTAATTTTCTTTTGCAACGTAAAATCCTTTTGAATATAAGTTAAAAAAAAAAGCAAAACGCGTGAGTTTCAGAGCATTTAAAACAAAAGTTGTCGTTTTTGAAATCACTTGCGATTTCAAAACCATGCGAGTGTCAGAACATGCCTGTCTGTATGATTAACTCCAAAATTTGAAATTTTGAGTTAATACGTTGTATTATTAAATGAGCGATATATATGTATATTAATTATTATTGTGTATATTAATTCCGTTTCTTAACTTTTTGGGTCGAGTTTGTAAAAATGAGAGCAAGCATTGTTTTCTCTCATAAAGAGACTAAATTATATAAAAGTACGAAAACACAAAATAAAAATTTTAAACACAAAATAAAAACTCTAAACCATGGCGAAATAATACAGGTGGTCTCGATAGCGAATTCATTAATTTCGCCGTAAACTCTAAATGTCAAACTCCATATATAAAAAATTTATCTAACTGTTATACACATTTTTTATATATGGATTTTGACATTTAGAGTTTACGGCGAAATTAATGAATTCGCTATCGAGACCACCTGGTATTATTTCGCCATGCTCTAAACTATTTTGAACTTTTTAAAAAGAAAATATAATTTTAATAAATCAGCAAAAGGAAAAAATAATTTATTTTATATTTTGTTTGTGTTTTAAAACTGTTGCACAAGTTTAAATAACTTACACGAAGAAATAGTTTAGGTTGTTTCGTGCAAGAAGAAGACCTCTCTTATTTACCTATTTTTGAAGTAAGAAAACAATTTTCGTGCAAATTGGAATCCCACGGGATCCCAAAGTAGATTATTCTATAATTTCATTTTAATTTTTAAAAATTAAATTTATGTGAAAAAACCAAAATGGTCTTTCGAAAAATCAAGACATTAGTTACACAAAACATCTTTAAAGTAAAAAAAGTCGCTGATAAAAATTGTTTATCTTGCATAAAATTAGACTTCAACAAATTTTCCAGCAGAATACACCATCATAATAGATTCTTATGGTTGTTTACTCATCAAATAATAAAATAAAAATATTTTATTTTTTTATCGCAAAGTAAAACAGAAATAAACTAAATTGCTGCTGATTAAATTGATTGATAACAACATTTATCGGTGGGTATTTGTGAATTTCATTTTAGGCACGAGCAATACACAGACGTTTTTGTATAATGTAATGCTACAATGAGTTATTTCATACGGCTTTCCGGTGTATTAATCATTATGATTATTATCAACACTTTAACTAAATATAAAAAAGTTCATAAATGTATAAGCTGACTATGTTGTGTTTACAGCCTCAAATATTACTTTTTTAATTGAAACAAGAATATTTTCATTTATGTTTCAGTTTTTTTCATTTTACGTTTTAATTTACAAAATTACAAAACAAAAACAAAAAATTTTAGTGTTGTTTCTATATAACAGGCGATCAACTCGTCTGAAAAATTTATATGGAAATAACCAAGGCGAATTAAGTACAAGGTGATAGCGGTGGCGAATTCAATTCCTTTACCATGTATTCTAACTGTCAAACTCCATATATAAAAAATTTATCTAACTGTTATACAGATTTTTTATGTATGGAGTTTGACAGTTAGAATACCAGGAAAAGAATTGAATTCGCCACCGCTATCACCTTGTATTTAATTCGCCTTGGAAATAACTAAAAAAAAATTTATGCTTTTCATACAAATTTTTCAGACGAATTGATCGCCTGTAATACAGAAACAGCATATTTGTTTTAATTTTTTTTATAAAATTAGGAGTTGAACTGTGGATATTACAAATGAATTAAAATTGATTTTGGCTTAAGTTCATTTTTTAATTTCTAAAATCATTTTTTTTTAAGATAATTATTTTACAAATGTAAGCGGACATTTTCCAAAAAAAAAGAAAAAATTAGACACCAGCAGAATATAATGCTGCATTTTCTGGATCGCTTCATCCTTCATCAGCATTATTTGCATCTATCTTTCTTAGGTTGTAAACAACATCTATTTAACCAACTAACTTTGTAAATAACAATGCGAGGAGGATTATTCATATCAAAATTAATTTGGTCAGACGAAATCGGAGAGAATCTTTTAAGGGACTATTTTTTAGTTAATAACTGTTACGTTGATCCTACAAAAAATAACGTAAGATAATGAAACACCCAGGCAGTGACATAGTTGAAGCGTATAAAATATCCTTATTGATAAAAGCGTGATTTTCATTACTATTTATAATTAAATGTATTACTGGCTCTGAGGTTTCCTGAAAAAATCACTAAACGAAGCAATAGTTCTGATGCTTTTAAGGAACTCCTTGCATACTGTTTACCATCCGTGCCGGTCGTTTGTTTATTTAGAAAATTAATGAAACAGTTACGAAAAGTTGGTGACTTTCACCACTGAATTAAGATATTATCTGATACCCTTTTCATTTACTAAGCTAGGACAACATCCCTAAGCAAAACTTTAAATTTTATAAAAAAAAAAGTTTTTTTTTAACAGAAAAACTTCATGGTAGGAAATAATTTCTTATGCCGATTTTTATTTTAACTCTTCAACCTGCAGTTTAGTATATGTGGTTATACATATATGGTGAAGGGTACATATGATTCGGCATAGCCGAATATACCACTCTTTCTTGTTTTAATTAATTTTTAAATTATTTTAGAATACGAGGGCTGCTATATATATTTCTGGCCTAGCAAAACTGAGTGCTGCCAAGTGCAATCTGACATTTCCATTGGAAAGTTTGTCATTTTTAAGCATAATCGTACTCAAAACGTTTTGACATACGACCATTATTTGTGTTGTTAACAGTGACTTAAAAAAATTAATATAGAAAAAAATGGAATTAACTCGTGAACATTTTCATGCCATCATTTTTCACAACTTTCGACGTGGATTATCACGACAAGAGTGCATTGATGAACTTAAATCTTTGTATGGCGATGAAGCACCATCCTATAGCACTGTGAAAAATTGGTATAATGAATTTAATCGTGGCCGAAGCTCGCTCAAAGACGAATTCCGTGAAGGTCGTCCAAAAACGGCTGTTGTGCCAGAGAACATTGATGCCGTGCGTAAACTCATAATGCAAGATCGACATGCGACATACCGAGAGATAGAGACATTCTTGGACATTTCTTCCACCAGCATACCTTCGATACTGCATGAACACCTGGCCGTAAAAAAGGTTTGTTTTCGTTGGATCCCGCACAATTTGAAAGTCGCTCAAAAAAAGGCTCGTGTCGATTGGTGCAAAGAAATGTTGCAAAATTACGATTGCGGTGCTTCAAAATACGTTTATAAGATCGTCACAGGTGACGAATCATGGATCTATGCATATGAGCCCGAAACGAAACAACAATCGACCGTGTGGGTCTTCAAAGACGAGCAAAATCCAACGAATTTTGTTCGTGGAAGAAGCACTTCGAAGCAAATGGTCGCCTGTTTCTTCGGCAAAACTGGTCATGTGGCGACTGTTCCGCTTGAGCAACGTAGGACGATCACTTCTGAGTGGTACACTACAGTTTGTTTGCCTGAAGTCATCGGAGAAATTCGAAAAACCAACAAGAGAAGAAGAATCATTGTTCACCATGACAATGCGAGCTCTCACACATCGGCTCAAACCAGAGCGTTTTTGACCGGCCAAAACGTCGAATTAATGGGTCATCCGTCGTACAGCCCTGACTTGGCACCTAATGACTTCTTCTTGTTTTCGCACATCAAGAAAAAAATGCGTGGTCAACGAATTTCGTCGCCAGAAGAAGCTGTTGAAGTGTTCAAAAACCATGTTTTAGAGGTGTCTCAATCGGAGTGGAAAAAATGCTTCGACAACTGGTTTGAGCGCATGCAAAAGTGTATAAATCATGCTGGAGAATACTTTGAAAAACAATAAAACCATTTTTGATTATAAATATTTGCATTTTTACTATAAGGCTAGAAATATATAGAGCAGCCCTCGTATTAAGGCTTAAAAGCTGTGTTGTTTTATCTTTGAATTGTTTGTTTTTTTTTTCATTAAAAGAATTGGTATTTTTGTTTTTGGTATTTTTATTTCTTTTATTGACTTAAACTGCGTTTTGTTTTGTATTATTAATTTTTTTAATGACAAGCAGCTGAAATTTGTTTGCAGTTCGATTATATACAGTTGCAGAAAAAAATTTAATAAAATTAAAAATAATTATAGTATCACAGGAACATTGTTCATTAGTGCGTCTGATCTATACTATTTCATCACTGCCAATTAAATTAATGTTTAATTGGTCTGACTACAACACAATACGTCATTGTTGAGTGAGGATAGGATCTTCCAAATTTACGTTTGATTTTGCAAACATTATGCGATTTGGCCGATTTCGTTTCTTAAGTATTGGGACTTTTATGGAATATCTCTCAAATTTTCGTCTCCCTTTCCTAGTGAAAATTTGAACGTCCTAGCCCCAATGGTTGAAGTATTTGTTCCCTTTAGCAGACATTTTTCGATGCTTGATTTTTTCACTGTAACGTAAAAACACAAAATTAAGAGATCTTCCCATGATTTTGACTATTTGAGTTTAACTTTCACGACCCATTTTTTTTGTAGTATTAAAAGTTTAATTAAATATTTTTAAAATTAATTTTCAGGTTAGAAAACGACTACAATAGTAGTTGTAGTTTAACGGTAATCCTATTTTTTGCCTCTACTTAAAAATTATAATTTTCTATGTGGACGATGTGTCATGATTGTTTCAACAATGCAGCAGAAATTTTGTATTACAAATATTTCAAATACCTTGATAGTGATCCCTTTTTATACCCGTCACCACAGGTGGAAGGGGTACATATATAAATTTGTCATTACCTTTGTAATTTCTCCAAATAAATAATATAAAATAAATAAAAAACAAGTAAGATTCCTACATTCGGCTATCCCGAATCTTATATACTCTTTACCACCTATGTAAATCTACTTTAGTGAGGAACTTTTATCAAAAAAGCAAAAATTGGAATGACAGAATAATAAAAAATTTAACTGCATATACATAAAAATGCATTCGGCTCTTAATGGGTTAAGATTAAAAAAAAAAGTTTTGTATTTCCTTAAAGATCTCATCAAAAGCTTATAAATGATACCCATATTGATATTTTAAAATTTTTGAATATTTCAGAGCCCCGTAACTCGGAAAATATGGGCTAGCGCCAATTGAGGTTTTTTTCTTATTTTTTAATTCTCTATTTATTTTTTTGGTTGGAGTTACTTTATTGTTCCAAACGACATGAAAAAATTAGAGGTAGGCGTGGTGTTTTGCCTGCTGCCTCGAAGGACATGGATTAAAAAATCACCAAAACAATTATTTTCACGAAAATTTTACAAACAATTTTGATACTTCCAAAAAAATTTTTAATTTTAATTAACAAGTTCACCCCAAATACATTCTTCATTAATCAAAGATATATTTTAAGGAAATGAATACACAATTCTTTCATTGAAGGGTATAAAAGATTCGGCACAATCGGATATAAAAATCCTGCTTGTTTAATTTATGTACGTACTACTTACTCACTTACTGATAACGAAAGTATTTTGTGGTGTTTGTATCTGCAACTTGTTTTTTTTTATAAATTTAGACATTTTGTGTGAAGTATTTAACATTATTCTATTATCTTTTCAATTAATTAAATGACTTTAAATGTTTTATGGCGTAAATTCTTTGCGCTTTAAAACAGCAACAGCGGAAAAAATATATTTCTTTTTCTGGCATAAATCTCATTTGGTTTTACTATTTATTTATACATAATTAATTGCACAAAGTTTAATCAGGCGCGTAATTTAATATGGTGTATTAACAGTGTCATCATAAAGAATATTTATTTAACAGTGAAAGCCTAGTCTGTCATGTTTGTAGGAACAAGTTTTGTTTTAATTGTTTTATTTTACAGTAAAGTTTAATTGTTATACGGGTCTCACATCTGACCATCATCTATAAAAAAATTGGCTCTTGATCAATGCTTGCAAATTTATAAAAAAAAAAAAAAAATACTGCTGAAGCGCTTTATTTAAAGGAGCAGTCGTTGGCCCTTCTTTTAAAGTAAAGCGGACAAAGGCCTTACCACTAACGGCAATCAGTATTATCAATTATATAAGTTTCCAATCGTAAACGCACATGCCTACAGGATGACGCCACATATCAAACGAAAAAAGGAAATTTTGTTCGCTATTTCTGGAAATGTTAAGACCAATTAGAAATAAAAATCAAACAATTTAAAGCTTTTTTCTCTCGAATTACAAAGTTTGTCACACAAAAAATGTTGCAACTCAGATTTAGCACAGAAACAATTTTAACGCAATTTTCTGAAAAAAAAAAAATTGGCGAAAGACCTGTTAAAAAACTCTCACACATATGCACTTTTAATCCGTTCTATCACACTTTTTTAACACAGCCGCCTTTAATGGATTAAGAATTTTACTTATGTTATATACAGTTGTATTTGATATAATAGAGCCACCTTGATCAGGCATTATCAAACTAAAAATATATTTCGGTTTATTCATAAACCAAATGATACAAAAATAGTGAAAATGTGGAAGTTAAAAACTTAAATAAAAATTTATCCAATAAATTTTTACAAGTCACAGGTCATGCCTGTGCATAAAAGTAGAGCCAACAAATTTAGTTACCTAAAGTATTTTTTTTTTGTTTACTGTCTGGATTTTGTCTCATTAATTATTATTTCTTTACTTCAGTACTTCGTGGAATAACCCTTATTTTTTTATAACGTCTGAGCATCATTTTGGCATTGAGTCCACCAGTTTTTGGCAGGTTTCTACAGGAATATTGTTTTACGCATGCTGAATTTAAATCCAAAGTTCGTCTTTATTGGATGGATTTGTTCCTCGACGACACGATTTTACTATTTGCCATAAGATCTCGATAGGATTTCAGTCTGGGGGCTGTGCCTGCCAGCTTAAAACCTTGAAACACCCATTGAAGCGGCATTTTCAATTCGGCATAAGGCATCATAGTGTTATTAAGAATATTTGTATAATAAAAGGAATCCATTGTACCCCCAATCCGAAATAAAGGCCCCATACCATAATACGAATAACATCCCCATACCATTATGTTTCCGCCTCCATGTTAAATGGTTTTCGTAGTGTATTGTGGACGGAATTCGTTGTTGGAAGGTCTTTGTACAGGAAGGTTGCTTCTGTCTGAATTAAACAAATTAACTTTCGTTTCGTCAGACCATAGAATATCAGGCCTGTTCTGAAATCCACACGAAATTTTCACTTCAAATTTTTCAAAGCATTGTTGCTATAAAAGTATTTTTTACAAAAACAATGCTTTGAAAAATTTGAAGTGAAAATTTCGTGTGGATTTCAGAACAGGCCTGTATGTCTCCATTTGCTTACAGGCCAATTTAAATAATTTTGGGTAAATTCTAACCTTTTCTTTAGGTGCTTTTTACTTGGGTATGGGACCTTTCTACTACTTATAGCTTTCAAATTATTTCTAATAAGAAGTATTCTTATGGTTTAGGTAGAAACATCTTGATTATGCTCCTTTTTTAAGATGAAAGAGTTTACAAAAGGATCTTTTTTACATGTCGCAAAATTGTTGCTCCACAAAAGGTGTAATTTTCGACGGTCTTCCTCTATTTTCTGCCTTGATTTCATATTTGACGGCGTTTTCCACCATTTTCTTAAAGCATCCAATTATTTCGGCAATTTGTCTATAACTTTTTCCTTTTTTCTGGAGTTTTTTTATACTCTCCCGGCTCCTAAAGGTACAATGTTTTCCTCTGCACATTGTAAATATTATTATAGAAAATTGTTGTGAGATTCCTTTCGAATTGTACCTAAGTACACTAAACTTAGCTTCTTAAATACTTTTAATAAAAAAAGAAATTTAATTTGTAAAAGTTAATTATTTTTCAAAACTGGCTCTATTGTTTTGCACACCAATTTTCGCATCCAAATTTATACCGATAAAAAAAATTAAGATTCATGACGCTGGAGCTATTTTAAACATAACGGGATTACATTTGTAAGAAATGTGTAAAATTTAGTGGAACAACTCGTATGTGTACTTTTTTTCCCCTATTGATTGACTACGGAAAGTGAAAAAAATTCGGGGGAAAAGTGGGTAATCACCCTTATGGCGAATCTCAAAGAAATAAATTCTAGGGAATAATTTTGTTATTCCCATGAAAAATAAATTGGCATCGCCAATCTTTAGGGAATAAAATAAACAACTGTTTCGATTCGAACACTATTGTGAATTGGTGTAATTTTATTTTTTACGCAAAAAAACAAAAAATGAAAGAAAAAATAAAAATATTTACTCAATGGTTACTGTGTTTTTGTATTAAAAATTTTTGAATTTTTTGTGGCTTTTTGCCTTATTGATTCAATGGAGTTCTCATTTAATCAATTTGGCTTTAAGTATAAGACTCTGAGATTTTCCTTACAAAATTTGGGTAGAATCCACTGATGAGCTATATATAGCAGTATCGAAATGGCCATATTATCCATATGCTTTCCCCGCAGTAATACATTTCATTTTTAGTTTAGTTTTAAAAAAATAAATATTTCATGAGAATACTCGTATCATGAAATATTTATATTTGAAGGAATCAAGCACTATTAAAGTAAATTATTAAAGAGAATATATTTAAGAGATGCGTCAAATTCACTGTATTTATCGGAAGCAATTGAAGTAAAAACAGGAAGAATTGTTGGCATTATGTACATATGCAGGTTCCAACATCATAGAGTAAGCAAAGTAGCTTTCAAATATCTTTTAGATATATTGGTACAGAACTGCTTACCTAATAGAAAGTCGTCAGCGATTCCGTCGAAAGTGAAGCTTGCAGCATGTATGCGTTTTTTTGCAGAAGGAAGCTAATTAAAAATTGTTGGGCAGCAAATGGACGTTGGTGTAGCACAATCTACTTTTCGTGAGGTGTTGGCAGAAATTTTAACGATTTTTGAAAAAAAAACATTGTCCGAGGTGGATTTGTTGACCAAATATAGAAGAACAAAAAACTATTGCCCGGAAATTTTTTGAGAAATATCGCTTCTCAGGCATTAAAATAAAATCAAATAGTTAACAACTATTTAAAAAAAAATATTTTTTGGGAAAAAACACACGGGAATAAAAATCGGCGATACCATATTTTTTCGAACATGCGAGTTTTTTCACGTGGAAATAATTCACGATTGCAGCTTTAGGGAGAAGGGAAATATTTCCAGGGAAAAAAAGTTCACGATAGGGGTGATTATAAATTATAAAAAAAAATTATATAAAAGTAAACAAACAAACTTTTTTCAAATAACGATGATGCCGCTTTTTTATAACTTAATTCCCACGGATTTCATAATTGGAGGAATCGTTTCTAGAGAAAAATTTTTTCCGTGGGAATAAAAAATCCGTGAGAATATTCACAATTGGGCTGATAATGTATATGTCAAATAATACTTAAAAGAATTTGGCATCTCATAATACAAATTAATTATTGAAATTTTTCTAAACACTATTTTTGCTGCTCATAACCCAGCCAATCATTAACACTAGCACTCCGAGAAAAGATTCTTAGAAGAACCCATGTAGGGTGATATTTATAAGCATGCCTTAAAAGAACTCACTCTATAACTCATATATGACAGTCAAATATGTGTATCTTTAGAGCTATAAATTGAAAAGCTCTTTAAGAGATAAAAAAGCTATCAAGAATAGTCGTTTCTGAAGTAAATTAAGCTAAACCAGTTTAATAGAAAAACTTCCTCATTTCTGCAAGCTTTCAGATGGCAAATGATAATTTTTTGTGCTCTTTGCGAGAAATAAGTTAATAAAATTTCCTTTCGGATTCTTGAGGCAATTTTCACTCTACTTGGAGTGTGATAGTGTAGAAATAAAATGTAGTGATACGTTGGATTTTTTGAAACAACAATTCTCATTAGATTTATTCCTTGCAAAATCTAGTGCAAGTCAATATAAAAGTGAGGATGGACCTTTAGCAGCATATTTTGTCAATAGTTAGTCATTACTCTTTATGATTTTTGTGAAATACTCGTAATTTGTTAAAAAATGAGTATATGAATGTTAAACCACAAATAAAGTTTTAAAGAAAGATGACACGGCATCTACAAACAAGAAAAATGCTTTATTTTGTATTTTATTAAAGTAATAATAATGTTGCGAAATATTGGCATATCATTGTATTTAGCTTTCAGTGAATAAGCTGTGAAACAACGTCATCGAACCAAAAAAGTACAAATAAAATGACTTCGATGCTATGCATGATTATGATTTTGACTGATACGTCATTTAAATTTTAACTTTTATAAATGTGCAATTAACATCTTTTTATTAGCTTCTATTTAAGAATGGGTCGCTAATCAAAAAGTGCATAATTTTAATAAAATTAATTTTTGCATGGAAACAAAGTGTTTTTTAAAGCACGATAGAACATTAAATTGGAAAAAATACCATACGTAGATAGTCACTCTCATACATGGGGTAATTATTTATATGGACTGATTGATTGCCAATTTCAGAAGTATTGAATGATAAGTAATGCAAATGATTTTTTTTAGCAATATCATTAATTTTACTAATGTTAATGTTTTTTAATGAAAAGTTCGTTGATAGTTAGTTAAAAACAGCTACATTAGCATTGACTAATGATTAAAGAGCTCCGAAGCATTACCATTAATAAACGTCACTGCTTATCTAAGCACACTTAATAAACACTACGCCTATCTCTTAAAATTGATAAATTATTAAAATCTTCAACTGTATATCCATCTACGGAGGGTGAAGGTTTATTTGTTTTATGCAAAGTTCTTCTTAAGCTTATCTGATCATAAATTTATGTTTCATAAAAGTAAATATTTTTTATTCAATTGTATTTAGTAATTAAACGATTTCATTAAAATTTCATTAACATCAGTAAAAACGATTATGAATAAATAAAATAAAAAAATCTTTTTTTCTTTTTTGTACTATTTTCTATTGTCCCGATTAACTATTTAAAT
Source organism: Gymnosoma rotundatum (assembly GCA_916610165.2). Lineage (NCBI taxonomy): Eukaryota > Metazoa > Arthropoda > Insecta > Diptera > Tachinidae > Gymnosoma > Gymnosoma rotundatum. The sequence continues at coordinate 116,724,960 of OU744337.1, read as the reverse complement.
CACCGATATTGATTATTGATTATCTTTTATTTGTATTAAAGAGCCTAAAAAAGTCCACCATACAGTGGATAAATCATAGCTGATTATTGTTGTTTTTGCTTAAACTTTGATTTTTATTTAAAATGTTTGTGAGAAGTTTCCTGAAGAGCTAATTAATCAATAAAAATAATAATAATAATAATAATAAAAATAATAATAATAATTAAATATTTAATCGGGACAATAGAAAATAGCACGGGAAAAAAATATTTTTTTTAAATTGAATGTTAAAATAATAAATTCCCGTTGTTTAATTAAATAAATAAAATCATTAGCATTCAATTGTAGTTAAATTTTTTTCATTGTCATTATTTTAGACAATGCCAATTAAATTTTAATGGTAATGAAAAAATCCAAAAGCTGTTAGCAATGCACTTATAATGAAATTTAGTTAGCATTAAAATTTTTACTGATACTGCAATTTAATTCTCACTACCAATCAATTTTGACTGATTACAGCAGTAAGTTTGCTTATTAACAAATCCGTTAAGTCATGTGTAATGGCTAAGTTTTAAAGTAAATCTTATTCTGTAATTCTCTTAACAAAATCTAAATGTGGATCGCTAAAAATAAATAACGGCAAAAAGTGTTGCAGAATAGCATTTGTAGCCAAAAAACACTAAATAGATTTTTTTCAGAGTTTTTGCGATGGAGATTAAACTTTAGCGATTTACAGAATAAGGCTGCTGAATAATTTAGCAGCACACACATATGGTTCAATTTAAGCCAAATAAAATGATTGATTTTTACACAATTCTTTTAAGCAAGGAAGAGTTATATGCCCTTCACCATCTATGTATGTAAATCTAGTTTAGTGAAGTGACCGATTTTGCTGATTTCCAATAGCACCTCTTTCGACACTATGAATGATCGATTGGAGTATTTGAATTTTTGTTGAAATCTAGTTTGCGATGGCAAACATATATACTTTATGAGGTCGGAAATGGATATTGTAGAAATTACACACGAAATGACAAACTTAGTTATACCCTTTTTCACTTTTTTTGGTAAAGGGTATAAAAAGTGGCCACCAGTGAAGCCACCGATGGTGATTACGTTGCCGCTTGGCGAACTTCTTGCGGGTTCGAGGCGTGTTTAAAAAGAAAAAAAAAAATGTTAAAAAAAGTTTGGACACTTCAAAGGAGTACATTATTATTTATGTGCTCAAAAATTCTTTGGAAAAAAAGAAAGAACATTTGAATTGGAAAATGAAATTTTTAAATAATAATTTTCTTATTTCAGGGCTACACATCCTTTTGGAATGATTGCATATCAAGCGGCTTACGCGGTTGCATACTCATCGAACTTGGCTTACGTGGCCGTGTTATGATGGAAAAATGTGGTATGCGAAGACGCGGATTGTGTTCAAGGTAAAAATATCAACACTTAAAATTAATTAATTTAAAAGATTTGCTTAAAATAATTTAGAAAAGTCATATTAAAATCAGACCAACCAACTGGAGATGTGCTCTTAGATGAGGCATTAAAGCACATCAAAGAAACAAATCCTCCAGAAACCGTTCAGAGTTGGATTGAATATTTAAGCGGTAAGTGTAAAAAAACCTTAAATTAAAAAAAAGATTTAAATAATTAAATGCGAAACAATAATAATTAAAGGTGAAACCTGGAATCCTTTAAAATTACGCTATCAATTGAAAAATGTACGTGAACGTTTGGCAAAAAATTTGGTTGAAAAGGGTGTCTTAACAACAGAAAAGCAAAATTTCTTATTATTTGACATGACAACACATCCTTTAAGCGATAATGTGGTTAAGTGTCGTCTAGTTAGAAAGGTTTGTTAATTAATTTAAATACATAATCATTTATATTTTGCTAATGTGTTAATAAATTCCTCATACAGATACAAGATTCCGTTTTATCAAAATGGGTTAATGATCCCCAACGCATGGATAAGCGTATGCTGGCATTGATATTTTTGGCTCATGCTAGTGATGTTATAGAAAATGCATTTGCCCCCCTTAACGATGATGACTACGAAGTAGCTATGAAACGTGTTAGAGAATTGTTGGATTTAGATTTTGAAGCCGAAGCGGCCAAACCAAATGCGAATGAAATTCTTTGGGCAGTTTTTATGGCTTTTACTAAATAAAATCTATTATTTTAACAAAGTAATTTTTAACAATTATTATTTTTATTATTATAATTTTTTTTTTTGTTTTGAGTATATTTTAAATTAACAATAAACAAAAAATGTATATGTATACAAACAATTTTTCAATATTATAAAAGCAAAAAATAAAACATAAATTAAATGCCACATATTTAAATTAAATAAGATCTTCTGTTTTAAGTGAATATCAATTTTATTTTTTAAATTTTATATTAAAAAAAGTTGCAACAGTTAATTGATTTATTAGAATTGTTTCAACAAAATTACATACATTGTGCTTTAAACAAAAAATAAATAATTTGTAAATCTATTATATTTTACAGTTAGTTTTTAGATTCCATTTAAATACTAAATTTTATATAAATTAAAAGAAAAACTATAAATAATTTTATGAACACTATGAAAATGCAATGCAGTTTTGATTTTAAGGTATACCCGTGAAATATCTTTCATTCTAAAAGAACTTATTATTTCCCTATGGCAACGTTGCACAGTAACCGCTGGAAAACTTTCCAAAATTGGCTAAAAAGTCGTTTTATACAATTAAATAAAAATCAAAGCAGTATTTGTTATGCCGAGGGAAGCTACCACAGTCAGATTAGCTTCGGTACTTCAGTCACGTTTGCATATCTGATGAGTTGCAGTGATGCATTTACGAATATATCAGATGTTCGAAGAGATCCTTTATTCACCATGTCACTATCTTCGATTTATATTGAGCTTAGATCTTATATATCGCAATATACGAATAGTAATAAATGGGGTCTCGTTCACTTCATTAGTACTGCAGGGTTCTATGTTTCTTGCACTTTATTTCTGTTTTAAATGACTTGAAACAGTTCTTGCAAAAAAAAACCGTCTTCAAAACAGATTTCATCTGTTGGTCTTTAACGGTTCAAAAGTATGGCCATATACAAAAAATCACATTAACTATTAGGACACCCTTATATGCCATCTTCAAAGGGACCTGCCTGTATTGCTAAGCCCGCTATATCAACAAATTTATAATTTGAATTTAGAAATTAAAGGGTGTTTCCATAATTGATGTAAATTTGCTTAAATCGGCCTATCTTTTAAACCCTTGTGGACAAACGCTACTCTATCTGAAACGCGACTTCTATCTGACAATAATATTGTTAGATATCTTACAATTGTGTGAACGCTTTTATTTGTATTGTCAGAACATTGTCAGGCATTGTCAGTATAAAATAAAATGTAATATGTTGGAAATTTTAAACATCTGACAACGATATCAATGTCAGATAAAATTTAATGAAAAAAGCGAAAAAGTGCTTAACACTAAACATACCATATCGGGTCAAATGACCCATTTTGAACTTTTGCATTGAAAATGCACGTATAATTTTATTGAGTTTGCACTTTTGACTTCATGACTTTTTCTAAGTAATTAATGTACAGTTATAAAAATATTTTTGTTTTGTTTTTTTGTTGTTTATTCTGAGTAATCCTTGTTGTATACCGATATCTACCACAACGGGTCATTTGAACCGGAGAGAATTTTTCTGTTTTATGAGATTATTGTTGAATATATTTATCTTTACTCTGTAAATTATTTTTATAGAAATAATACTTTGCGTATACACACTTTGCTTTACAAAAAAATAATCATTTAGAATAATTTCAAAAAAATATCAAATTTTAGATTGAAAATAGCTTTTTAGTGTAAGAAAAAGTGCAAAAATTGAAAGTCTTGGTAAGTACCTAGCTTATATTTTATTTTGATAGCTATAGTAATACAGATAATTTTTTACCCAGAAAAATGTCGAAACAAACAAGACAGTACAAGTTCTTAGAAGATATAAATAATATTGGCGAAGAGTTTTCAGAAATTAGTGAAGATGAATTTTCTGAAAATGAAGATATATTGGTTGCAAATAAAAATGAGTTTGATTCTTCAGATACTGACGATGAAGAGGAAAATATTGTGAATGTATGTAGTGGCCGAAAAAGAATAAGATTACTCTCGAATTCGGAAGAAAGTGAAGTAGAAATAAATGAACAAAATGTTGCGAATGATGGATCTGTTTGGCAACAAATGCAAGTAGGTGGCACACCTGGAAGAGCACCACTTCATAACATTTTCAGGCAAGAAGTAGGCCCAACAGGATATGCAAAACGCCATATAATGAAAGGTAAAATTAGTACTGCATTTTCATTGATAATTGACAACCGTATTATGAACCATATAAGAACATGCACAATAGAAGAAGCAAAGAGAGTATTAGGTTCCGATTGGAGTTTATCTAAAAAAAAAAAAATTTGATGCATTTATTGCAATTTTATATGCTCGAGGTGCATATGGAGCAAATAATTTGAATATTTCCTTTTTGTGGAATAACATATGGGGGCCTAAATTTTTTTCTGAAACTATGAGCAGAAATAATTTTACCGAAATTCTTAGATTTATTCGTTTTGATAAAAAAAGTCAGCGTAGCCAACGTTTGAAAACAGATAAATTCGCTATGGTATCTGCAATTTGGAATATTTTCATTGAGAACAGCCAAAATTGTTACAAACGGGGTGAAAATATTACTATAGACGAACAGCTATTTCCGACTAAAGTACGATGTAGATTTACGCAATACATGCCTAACAAGCCGGATAAATTTGGAATCAAATTTTGGTTAGCATCGGACGTCGATAGCAAATACGTCATAAATGCACTTCCATATCTTGGAAAAGATGAATATAGGCCCTCTTCAGTACCACTCTCTGAATATGTTGTACTCAAACTCATTGAGCCATTTACGGGTTGCGGAAGAACTGTGACCACAGACAACTTCTTCACAAGCAAATCCCTAGCAACACAACTCCTACCCAAAAAAACTACTAAATTGGTGTAGACATGACCGATCAAATGGCGAGGAAATTTACTACAAAATCGGAGTCTTGCAGATGGCCTCTCCAAGTTTTTTTCAATATCCTTGATTTAGCTGGCATAAATGCCTGGATTTTGTACAAGCAAACGACAGGAGAAAATATCTCGAGACAAGATTTTTTACTCAAGCTAGCAGAAGAACTTGGCGCCGATTTTCGAGAAGCCCGTGAACAACCAAAACAAGAAATAAATACGAAAGGATCGTTGCCTAAGTCTACTGCAGATGCTTATAAACGTATGAGATGTCAAATAGGATACTGTAAAGAAAATAAAACCAACAAAATTTGCTCTAAATGTAAAAAATATGTTTGCGGAAAATGTACAATGGAAACACATATGTAAAAAATGCGATGAACTATGAATTAAAAATTTTTTAATTTTTTGCTTTTGTAATAGAAATGCTCAACATACTATTTTGTTTAATTATAATAAATTTAATTTTTATTTTTATTTCCTTCCTAACATCCATATTTCATACATTCAAGCATTAAACATAAAGTCGGGTCATTTGACCCGCTATATTGAAATAGGTATATATTAAGTCTTGGTATGATTAGTGTTAAAAAACTAAAAAAAAAAATAAAGCAGAAAAAGAAAGTTAAAAAAATGGAGAGCGATGGTATTTTACTTTCTATTTTCAAGCACTTTGAAAATGGCATATAGTTCTTCAGAAACAAAGCTCGAATAATTGAAACTGGAATACGTAACAAGTATCGTAGTGACCGAAATTTTTTAATGTAAATTGACTTACATGGTCCTTCTTTTGAATCGTCATTAACAAACGCTTGAAAATAAGACAGAATGTAGATAACTATGACCGTTGTAATAACAAGTATAAATATTCAATATAGAGATAATTTAATTTTATGTACATATGTATATGATGGTAAAAAGGCGATTATTATTTACAAAGAACCTGTACTTCTCAGTCCTCAAGAATAGAAAGAATAAAATTTGGATTTAGAAATTTAAGGGTATTCTAACAATTGATGTTATTTGGTGTATGTGACCAAACCTTTGAACGGTTATAGACAGACAACTAAAATTTACAGGGAACTTTTATTGCTAAGTCCGCTAAAAAAGCAAGTATACAATTTGAATTTATAAATTAAAGGGTGTGCTCATACCTGATATAATTTTTCATGTATATAGCACTATCCTTTGTACCGGTTTAAACAAACACTTTAAAATTAGAAAAAATGTCCACTAAAATAAAAATTGAGGGATGTCCCAATAGTTGATGTATGTCGCCAAACAAGTAGCTAAAATCTGATTTAAAGTCGGTTTTTTTGCAAGAACTTATTTTGATAAAGATTTATAATATTAATTTGTACCTTTTATGATCATTTTTGTACATAAAAAAAAATTAAAAACAAAAAATTGTCTCTTGATTTTTTTTGATTCTGAAACTTGGCAATTCTACTGCCGTGCGAACTAACAATTTGTTGTCTGACAACGTTGTCAGATAAATTTATTGTCAGTTGATTGCCTCACAATGGAAGTGTCAGTTTTCTGACAAATGCCATGCAATCATGTGCACTGACAATCTAAATTGTGGATATAATTTTTATTTGACTTGACATTGTTAGGTCTGACAATATTGTAAGACCTGACAAGCGTATGAACAGAGCTTTATAGTAACAAGTATTAATATTCAAAATAATAAATTAAAGGGTGCTTCATTAGTTCATTTTATGTATGTATGTATATGGCCATACTTTTGAACACTTGTAGACAGACGCTTGAAATTTACAAAGAACCTGTATAGCTAATTTTCCAAGAACAGCAAGTATAAAATTTGGATTTGGTAACGCTGTCCAACAAATTAAGACTTTTTGAATGGAACAGAATAGCAACCCCATAATTCTGAAAGGGTATGTTGAGTAGATCATTTTTGTAGAACAAACTTATGGTCCAGCACGTCTGAGTTTTTTTTACAGTGGGTCAAAGTTTTCATTTTTTGGTCGGAGGGAGCATTATCTATATATATAAAAATTAATGTCTGTCTGTTTGTTTGTGCTTTATAGGAGGCCAAACCCTTGGACCGATCTTCCTGAAATTTTCACAGCATGTTACTGTGACTCTGGAAGGAATAATAGGCTATATGAAGTTTTAATTGGACAAAGGGGCGTGGCACCGCCCATATAACACAAAAATTTAAATCCCCGTATTTTGGCCATTTTTTGACCTACGTCGACGATATTTGGTACATATGGTATTGGCATAATTAGGAATACGTACCAGGAGAAAAGTGGGTGGGACCCCCACTGAAATTTTCCAGCAAACATTTTCGTACAATATTTTAATCCTTAAATGTCCTTTTTTAAAGGATATTTTTTGATTTTCTCGAAAAAAGGGTCAAATTGACCCATAAAGGGACCAGTTAGAGAGTTAAGATCTTCCACAAAAATAATCATCATACAATTCCACAATATAACTCAGACCATAAGAATTCTCTCAGACATTAACATACAGCATTTTTTTCATACAGTATAATGCTCCCTTCGACCAAAAAATGAAAACTTTGACCCACTGTAAAAAAAAAAACTCAGACGTGCTGGACCATAAGTTTGTTTTACAAAAATGATCTACTCAACAAACCCTTTCAGAATTATAGGGTCGCTATTCTGTTCCAAAAATGCTGTTGGACAGTGTAATTAAAGGGTATCCCAATTGTTATTATAATTTAATGTGTGTGGACCAACTTTTGAACCGTTATAGACAGACAGCTGAAACTTACAAGTGACCTGCACTGCTTAGCTGGCTATATCGACAAGCTTTTAATTTGAATTTAAAAAGTAAAAGGTGTTACCATAATTGATGTAAATTGACCTATATGGACCTATCTTTTTAACCGTTATAGACAAATGCTCAAGAATTATTCCCATTTTTTTTTTTTTTTTTTTTGAGACGGTGTAGGAAATTCTTTACTTCTTATGCACTGTGATTTTAGCATAGTTTTGGGCTGGTTGTCGATAACAATATCGTCTTCAACACTGTTAACTCAAGAGAACATCAACGCACCGTGAGATTTGTTTTACTGTTTTATTGCTACTTTCCATAATTTTGTTCTAGAGGAGTGTATTGCTGACACTCGCTTTGTTTTGCATATAATACACTTTTAACTTTGCTCACCGCTCTTCCCATTTACTTCCTCTTATAGTGGAAGTGGCAGCTTTTCAGCCTTAAGTATAACATTTGCTTGGTCAAGCTAAAATAATTTTTTTGTCGAACTTATTAAAGGAATTTAAATTGCATTGAGTTATGTTTTTGTCTTGAGCCATTTAAATTTTTTTACCTTTTAATTAACTTCGTATTATATAAAAAATTTGAAAAATCGCTTTAAAGTGTTCCATTGGCCAACCAAGGATTCTGTGCGACATTGCAGGGCGACAATTCAGATGGTAAACTAGATTTTTAGCCGCCCTCTACAATTTGCTAAAGGTTTGGAATTTTTTGGAAGAGCAACTTCATAGAATAGTTCTCAATTAGTTTTTCGCTTACTTCGTATTCTGTTGGTACATAACACTGTACAACACACCAAAAAATTACAAGGTCCGGGCTATAAATTCTGATAGAGGAGACAAAAAAAAGATATACGTGTATCGGCGTTTTGAAAGTTTACATCTGGATTTCATTTGAGAGGGGGTTAAAGTTTTCCAGCTCTGGCACATTCTTATTGTTAAACGGCATAAGAAACCATGTGACCCTTACATTTTAGGTAAAAAATATGTTCAGCAGATTTATGTAAAATGTTACGGAGAACATTTTTGTAGAAATGTTAACCCTCTAACTCCTCAAGATATGGGTCTTTTTTGTCCTTCTTTTAAGAAATAGCAAAAAACAACATTAAAACAGGGTTTTAGAGGGTTAAAATGTTCCACAAAAATGTTACCCGTTAAATTTTACTATAAGTCCCTGAATACACCAAAAAGGAAAATTCAACCATTAAGTCAGAAATAAGACCCAACAAAAGACAGCTTAGGGTTAATTTCGCATTTATTAAGAATTTTGTTTTAAATCAAATTTGGATAGCATTAATTACATTTTTTTTTAGCTCTAGGCAATTCCACTTCATTATCATACAATGTCCAGCATATTTCAGCGATAAGCGAATGAATGCTTTTACCTTTATAGCGTTCTTCAATGAGTGCGCATGTCTGATGAAATTTTTCACCATGCTCATCAGATTCTGTTGAAAACTGGTTCTCAAAGTAATACATATGGGAATTTAAAAAATGAATTTTTGTTGACATATGAACGCAATAAAAGGTTCCTGTTTCAGCGATTGTTCCATCAACATAATGACTAGGACTTCGAAGTTGTAGCACAGGTACTGGGAGTTCGTCAGAATGCGGAAATGGCAGCATGACTGATGGCACAGTTTTGTATACAAAACTCTTTCGCCTATATCTATTCAATTTTAATATGGCACACGTAGCACGTAGCGTCATTATGTTCACCTTTATCTAACCACCGCATAGAATACCAAACTGCATTGAATTTCGTTGACCTTCAGCGAGAGTTCAAAAATAAAACTATAGTTTTAGAACAAAAAAAAAATTTTATTACCTTTGGACCACAAAATTAAGCCATTATAACAAATAAAAAATAAGAAAAAAACATCAAGTGAAAAAATTGGAGCTCGCCCATATCTGCCGAGGTACGGAGCTTAGAATTTTTCCAATTTTTTTAAATATCAATATGGATATCATATTAAAGCTTTTGAAAAGATCTTTAAGGAAATAGCATTAAGAGTTGATGAAATTTTTATGTAAAATAATATATATGAAGTACCAATTTTTTTTTTTAATTCTCTGTCACCCCAATATTTGCTTTTTTATTGGAATTACTTCACTGAACTAGATTTACATATACTATATGGTGAAGGGTATATAAGATTCGGCATAGCCGAATATAGCGCTCTTAATTGTTATTTACAATCTTTAAGGGGAGTTAGAGGGTTAACATTTCTACAAAAATGTTCTCCGTAACATTTTACATAAATCTGCTGAACATATTTTTTACCTAAAATGTAAGGGTCACATGGTTTCTTATGCCGTTTAACAATAAGAATGTGCCAGAGCTGGAAAACTTTAACCCCCTCTCAAATGAAATCCAGATGTAAACTTTCAAAACGCCGATACACGTATATCTTTTTTTTGTCTCCTCTATCAGAATTTATAGCCCGGACCTTGTAATTTTTAAAAAAATTTGATTTTGTTGTACAGTGTAATTATTACTTTTTTCTACAAACTTAATAACGAACTTAAGTATAACTGAAAAATAATAATTAGCTTTTTATTTACATTATTTAATTATTTTACACAGATGTACTATCAATTGACTGGCAATTGTACATTATATTCAATTTTTTAGCATCATCGTCACTTAGATAATACCGCTGTCCAACTTTTATATTTTTTCCTTTTAAAGGAATAATTGTAGCTTTGCCATTCTTTGAAAAAGTTTTAGCACTGTAATGCATAATGCTATGATAATCATAATCAATGCCAAAACTAGTGACAGTTTTGTTACTGTTTTTCTTAAAGTTGGCCTCCTGTCCCATTAAAATATTTTCAGTAACAACTTTAATATAACTATCACGTTCAGGAACATTATGTTGGTGATAAAAGCCCAGAGCATGTAGAATTTCATGCAGAATTATTCCTGTGCTAAAGCAGCTCTCAACTTGTAAATTAACAACTTGTTTTGTAGCAGTATAACCAATATCAGAATAACAACCACCAGAAGCTCCATTAATTTCGATGAAGGCCTTTGCAGTGTCCGAAGCGGGCAAGAAACGTATACAACTTCGGGTTTCAATAATTTGCATGGCTTGTAAAATGTGTAAGGCGTGGTCAATATCTAAGTGCAAGAAGTAATCAGAATTATTAAAATTTTTTTTAGGCCGATTATTTTATTAAGTTCACTTACCAAATACAGAATTAAATCTATAGTATACAACACCGTTAGGCCATCTTTGTGAAATATTAGCAGCACCGTTATACGTTTTTCTTATAACAATATCTCCCTCAAAATAGCCCCCAATTAATTCAGGATCATCTTCTACTCTTAAAGCCTCATTATGTTTATTGTCATCAATCGATTTAAAATCCTCTATTCTTTTAACAGTATCTTTCTTTATAGAAACAATCGCGTTGTCTTCTTGCTTGGTAGGTAGAGCCTGGCAGTTTACCACAATTATTACCAGAATTTTTAAAATTTGATCTGTTTTCATTTTAGCACTTTGTTGGTTTTATTAAAATTAAAAATTTCTTTTTAAATACCATTGTATTTATAATAAAATTTAATATCTGACTGTTGTAAAATAAAAATATTTAATAATTGGAGATTTGTGTTGGTAAACAAAAACAACAAACAATTGATTATTGATAAAGTTATGATCGTATAGTGATATATTTTATAGCTTCTGATTGTGGTAAAATCGTGTACGGCAATATTTTCTTTAACTGCCATTCTAAATTAGCGCGTAATACTATGTTTCCACGGAGCCCATTATTTTTGCTTCGCACTCGCATTCATAATTCACAGCCCAATCATGAGCAAATCAACGTGTTTTGCAACAATTTAGTTAGAATCACTAAGCATACAGAGGTGAAACCCTTGGCATATGAAAATAATATAATCAGGTTTTCTGCAGGTTCTCAAGAAAGAGACAAATAAAGGGCTATTTTGTTATGAACACGGCATAATAAACAAAACAAAAACTAGATATTTTACAAGAAAACATACAGCACAAAAAGTTTTTGCCACAAAAAAAAAGTATTGTTTATTCGCGTAAATAAAGAAATCATTTACGAAGTATTTTTAATTTGTAAAAAATGTGATATGTTGTGGCCTTTCAAGATAAAAGAAGTAAAAAAGTCTTTAAATCTACAGTGTTTTTTTAAATGCAGAAATTGTAATCTGTGGCAGAAATGCAACATATAAATATCACTTTTTTTTAATTTTATAAATTTTTATATAAACCCACCCTTATTTTTGCCTATAATAAAACATTTAATTTTTTCTTGCGCCAGAAACACAAATCAAAACAAAATTGAATTCGATTGAAAACGAGACGACTATAGTCTCGTGACACCTCTGTATACTCGGTGGTTAGAATCATGAAAAATTTCTGTCCTCTCTAATTTTTATCGCTAGTTTATCTGAACTAGCGCTAGTTTTAGTAAACAAGGCGAATTAATACCAGTTGGCTGCGTCGCTACAACAATACAACAACAAAAAGAAAAACTGCCACTTAAATGTATGGGAAACTTCAAAACATAATTATTTATTTAACTTTTCTCTTACCCCAAGGCAAATCAACTACCAGGTGGCAGCGTAGGCGAATTCATTAATTTTCGCCGTGAACACTGCCGTCAAACTCCATATATAAAAAATCTGTTTACTAATTTTTATATATGAAGTTTGACATTCGTTTCTACCAGCAAAAAATAATAAATTCGCCCACGCTGCCACCTGGTAATTGATTCGCTTTGTCTTACCCAAGGCAAATTGAATACTAGGTAAAACTAATAGGGCAGGTGATCGAATTCGCTTTACACATTTTTACGAAACAGCGTCAAAATTTGTTTACATTTTGTTGACGCGCCATTTAAAAAACGAAAAAGTTTTCAATTTCATAATCAAGAAAATATTATTAAATAATTAATTTGTTGATAGTACAGAATTCGCAAATTAAACGTTATGTGAAAAGTGTGTGTGTGTGTCCAAGAAGTGCAGAAAAATATAATATAAAATAAACTAAACAACACTTTTTTTTAAAAAAGAAAACGTTTCTTTGAGAAACATTTTTAAAGTTTATAAATAAAATATTTGAAAAATTTGTTATTGTGCGGCTTGCGACAATAAACAACTACCTAACATTTTTTCACTTATTGGAGTCTATGGTGTGCAAATTATTATTTGTAAATTCATTTTTTATGAAATTTCTTTTTCTTCTGTTTTTTTATATTTTTCCTCTTTGTTAAGAAACATGTACACGTAAATTTACACTAACAAAATATATGCGTTTTTTTGTTTTTGTACTCATGCGATTACCTAGTATTCAATTCGCCTTGGTCTTACCCTTTTAAATAATGTTTTCAATAAGCTTTGTTTCTTAAATTGATTTAAAATTCTTAAAAATTAAAATTTAAAATTTTATAACAGAAGTCAAAGCGAAGCATGTAGTATGCGTCGTGGAAACGGTATGCTTCGCAATCATGATTTAGAGCGTGAAGCAAATGCTTTATTTTGCCGTGTAAACATGCTATAAAGCGTAAGATATCTGTTAAAATTTCTCATGTACACCAAAATGTATGAGGCATCCCTAAATAGCACGGCATCAACGCTTAGAGTCAGTTTACATTAAAGCTGAAAGTCCATACCACGCGTTCTATGCGAACACGCGTTATAAAAGTAGAATTAATGTAAATATATGTGACAAGTTACACAGCACAAAGCGTAGAAAGCATGAACGCGTAGAACGCAAGAAGTTTGTTTACTTTCTACTTTTCTACGCTTCTCAAGCGTCATGAAAAAATGTCAGCTGTTTTTGATATCTGTGTCGTTTCCACGACACATACTACATGCTTCACATTGACTTCTGTTCTAAAATTTTGTTTTTCGTTTCAATTTTAGTGTTTGTAATTAATAAAATTAAAAATTATAATATAATTATTTGTTTTTATATTAACACACATTTACACAGCACTTTTAATATTGGTTTACTTTTTTTGTTTACATTTATATACAGCTAGTTCAGATAAACTTGCGATAAAAATTAGGGAAGACAGAAATTTTTCATGCTTCGCAAGTAGATTCAAGCTGAATCGTCTCAAAACAAAATGCTTCGCTCTCAAGATTTTATATGGCGAAGCACGTTGATTCGGTCGTGATTGAGCTGTGAATCATGAAAAGAGAGGTCCTTGTTACACAAAATATTATGTGCATAAACTCAATATATGCCATAAATTCTTTAAACATTACACTTTCCATTTTTCCAAAAATGATTTCTTTAGATAAAAATATTTACACCACAGCTGATCAAAACAAAAACTTGGCGCATAAAAAGCGTTGCATGTAACTTGACGCTTAAGAAGTGTAGAAAGCATAAAAAGTATGAAAAGCGTGTACGCATAGAACGCGTTGTATGGACTTTCAGCTTAAGGGCATTGTAGCTGACTTTTTTATTGTTTTCTCTCTTGGAGTATCTCCGTAAGTCATCACGCGTTTACATTATGACTCTTTTGCAGCAAGTGAGAGAATTTTATGATTTTTTTTAAACCAATTTTTCAAGTGTTGCCATACACTAAACGTATTAATTTTTGAATTATTTTTGAACAATATAGAAAAAAAACAGCCATTTTGGTAACACCGCTCAAGCATAAAACTACAAAAAACGAAAGAGAGAAACAGAAATTAGAAAAAAAAATAAGAGAAAAAACTGAAAAGAGTCGTGAATAATCATTTCGTGCTAATTTTACATAAAAGTACTATTAGCTCATAATGGGTTAAGCACTTTTTTAAACAATTTTAATATTTCCTTAAATATCTCTTCAAAACCTTTAAAATGGTATCCATATTGATATTAAAAAAATTGAAAATTTCAGACCCCTGTAACTTGGATAATATTAGGGGAGTTTTTTTTTCTCATTTTTTAATTCTTATATTCATTCTTTTAATTTGAATTACTTTAATGCCCGAAATGATATGCAAAAAATTAGAAGTAGGCGTGGTGACTTGCCCGCTTCTTCGAAAGACATGGACCGATCATGCTAATTTCCAATTGCATCTCTTTCAACACTATATCTGATCGATTGGCGTATTTAATATTTCTCTGGCTGATCTCTGCCTCGGCAAACTTGATTTCAACACTAATACGGACGGACAGACGGGCATCGCTCAATTCACTTTTCTATGCATAAGATGTCAGAATATTTATGGCGCCAGAAATGGATATTGTAAAAATTACAAACAGAATGACAAACTTAGATACACCCTTTTTTACCTGTGGTAAAGGTTATAAAAAACATCATACCGAACACATTGAAGTTTAAAATATTTTATTCTGTCTTGTGGACAAATATGTACTACAAAAGGACCTGATAGAATTAAGTCCATGCAAAAATTTATTACAGCTACATGCAATTCCAAAGTTGATGTTTTGGCAAAACTTAAAAAATATTGAAAATTGAAGAAATGCTAAGCTTTAGAAAAATTTGTAGGTGCGAGTTACCCATCTTTGCGAGCGTCAGCCCTGGAAAGTGGATGGTAACCAGCTTCAGAACTTAAGCCCAGATATTCCTCTGCTATCGGGCCAGCCCCTTACAACCGGCTGAATTATTTTCAAAATATTTTAATTCTGTCCCCACTGTGCAATGTAGTGATGTCATTGTGATATAAAACTAATATTAGAAACCAATTCAGAACCTACATATTAGCTTTTTAGCGCTGAAGATAAAATTTAAATTTGTCTAAATTTTATGTATACCAATTTATAAATAAGGGAATAGACACGAAAACCTCGCAAAAGGTTTATTAAAAAGGAACACTACAAAAATATCTCGCTAAAGGTAGAGGCGTTAATCCCTAAAGATACCCTTGAGGCTTGAAGTTCAGAAAGGTGCCTAAACATAATCGATATACTTTTAGCTGAATAACTGCGTTTAAGTCTCATCTCCAAGATGAAAATCAAAGACCCCTTACTTGCAGTTAGTGAACGTTTGGATAACAGTCACACAGTGTGGGCGATCTTAACTTTAGATAAATGCTAACAATTATGTATGAATCTGTGATGAGAAGTAAAGTCATCAGTTTCCAGTTGACATTTTGAAGTCACTACAGACTAGGATATAGGCTGCTAATAGCACGAGACTCAATAATAGCTATACAAGGAAACAATTTAATTCTTCTCTTAACTTGCTTAACTGTAGTGTTTCCTGTGGTCATGCCCATAGTTCTGAATACATTAATTTTTTAAGCATAATAGTTTTACAGTTACAATAATTTTTTGACACTTTAGCACAGACTGTGACTTCAGTTTATCTAAATTCACTTTGTATGAAAAGTATCACGCCCTGAATGCCACCACCGCAGTATTGCGTTTTTACTTGACTTTGTTTTGTAAACAAATAATTAATTTTATTGATATTATGATGGTCGTAAAGAGATAAAAATTATTAAAAGTAATTACTTATAAATGAATATATTTTTTTTATTGAAGAAAATGTTGTGTATTTTTGACCTTCTAATTTTTAATAAACGATTTAAAACCTTTGTTTGACTTAATGTTGTTTTGGGTAATTAAAACCATTTGTTAATATTATTTAATTTTTATTCCCAATATTTTGAGTAGCTTCGCTATTCCTCTTAGGGGGAAACTGTCAAAAATACAAAACACATTGTTACATTTAAACAAATAAAATTAATGAAAAAAATTTTTAAATTAAACAAAATTAAATTAACACTACTGATGTTCAGTAGGGCGCATATATTTTGTGCAGTAAACACTTATCTACTAACATATTTATTTTCATATTAAAAGTGTCTGCCTCTGTTTATGCAGAAAGTTAATAGTTCCATGAACAATGTCTTGGTTATTTTCGTGTACTCTTTGAATCGTTCCCAAATTCTCTAAATCATCTCTAATGCTAAGTTAATTGGAACACTTTGGAAAAGAGATACGACGTCAAAAGATACCATTATTTCATCTTTCCTTATGTGAGTATTATTTTTCCGTAACTTAAAACTTATTGCGTCTTTGATGTTATATCTTGATTCTTTCGTCAGGTGAAAATAAAATTTATGAACAACGTAAGTGCATGCCAATGGGATAACCTTTATCTTCCGTAATTGCTGACATTATAATGGAAGAATTACTAGATTGGACAATTAGAAACCTTGGATATGAGCCTAAGATTTTAACAAAGTACGCGAATGACATTTTTACAATATTAAAAAGAGATAAAGTAGAAGAAGTCCTTAATAATTTAAACTCATTCAACAGACAAATACAATTCACAGCTGAAAAAGAAGAAGAAAACGAAATACCGTATTTGGATACTGTAGTTATTAGACAACAGGACAAAATATTACTGAATTGGTATCAAAAACCAACTGCATCTGGACGACTGATAAACTTGTATTCTAAACATCCTAGAAAAATTATTACAAACACAGCCACAAATTTTATCAGAAGAGTTTAAGACGTTAAATACACGGTTTTTTCAAAAAGAAAACAAAAGCAAAATTATGGACACATTAAAATTGAATGATTTTTCAATAAGAACTATCAAAGAATTGATGAAAAATATTGAAGAAAAAAGGACTAAAATAGACAAACCGCCAAAAATTTATAAAGGATTAACCTATATATCGGGACTAGCAGAATGACTAAAAGGCTGTGATATATATCACGCGGGAACTACCAATTAGCCGTCAGGACGAGTAACTCAATACAACGGTTGTTTAGTAATATGAAATCGAAAATTGACAAAGGAGACAAAACTAACAACGTTGTGAATAGTATTAACTGTAACGGAAACAAATCCAGTAAGTGTGATACGATTTATGTTGGGCAATTAAAACAAAACTAAAAACTGGACTCGCATCACATAAATCTGACTTAAAAGCGATACACCAACTGGTGGAGCAAAAAATAGCACTTGTTGCCCACTGTGCAATGAAAAATCATATACCGAACTTTGACGATGTGAGAGTATTAAAAGAAGAGAAAAACTATTGTAGAAGATTTACTTTAGAAATGTTACATATAATTGACGTTCCATTAAATAAGAGATTAAATTACAAACAAGACATCGAAAAATGCGCTCAAATTTACAGAAATATTCAGCCTTTTTCTAGTTGTCGGCGTCGTCGTGGTTGTCGTTTTAGCATCAATATCACTTCGTATCAATGTCGGCGTCAATTTAATAAAAAATTTTCATTCTATAACATTCCTGTGACGACGTCGACGGTTTATCGATTTTTATGAAATGAAAATGCGCATTCCCAAGTTTTTTGTTAAATTTTATTTGTGTTTGATACTTTTATGGTGAAATTTTTTCTATACGTAAAGTATGTACATATGTTTTGCCTGCTCCTGACTGTGCTTTCAACGACAAATTCGACTTCAGCAAGTTCCATGTCATTAGAATCGTTTTCCATGTCAACCATTTGAACTCCTTGAACTGCTCCTTAAGGATTCAAATGCTTCTGGAAGTTAAGAAGATTTGCCACAGCTTCTTCCAGCGAACTGAGTGAAAATTGTTTAAACATTCCGCCGCAAGTGGCTTTATATTTCGCTTTATTAGCAACCATCTTTTTTTTTACTCTTAATTTTTAATTTTTCCATACCTTAAAAGTAATTTTTACAAACTTTTTTATAAATCCCTATTCAATACTTTGCTACCTTTTGCCATTTATCTGCTAATCTTCTAGGCGGCCCAAGAGAATTAAGAATTTTTGCAATTTCTTCTTATTTTTCTTTAAAATTTCATTAAGCAGTGTTTCTGCAAAAAATTCGCAATTTCTCAAATTGATTTGCATTTGTAACTTTCACTTTTTTACTTTTTCAATGTTATATTTGGTTAAAATTACTTCCAGTCGTTATGCAAAAATGTGTCGACAAAAAACAGAGTCACGTCAATACAATATCGTCGTTACATTTGTTACAGAATACAAAAATAACGACAAGTAAAATAACAAATCGAATGCGTCGACACACATCAACATTGAACTAGAATAATGGTGATTGTTAGTAAACAAAAAATATCAACTTAGCTGTTAGTAGATAAGTGTTTACTGCACAAAATATATGCGCCCTTCTGAACATCAGTAGTGTTAATTTAATTTTGTTTAATTTAAAAATTTTTTTCATTAATTTTATTTGTTTAAATGTAACAATGTTTTTTGTATTGTTGACAGTTTCTCCTAAAGATGAATAGCGAAGCCATTCGAAATATTGGGAATAAATATTAAATAATATTAACAAATTGTTTTAAATACCCAAAACAACCTTAAGCCGAACAAAGGATTTAAATCGTTTATTAAAAATTAGAAGGTCAACAATACACCACATTTTATTCGATAAAAAATATTCACTTATAAGTAATTACTTTTAATAATTTTTATCTTTTTACGACCATCATAATATCAATAAAATCTATTATTTGTTTACAAAAGAAAGTCAAGTATAAATGCAGTACTGCGGTGGTGGCATTGCGGGCGTAATACTTTTCATACAAAGTGAAGTCACAGTCTGTGCTAAAGTGTCAAAAAATTATTGTAATGTAAAACTACCACAGGAAACTCTACAGTTAAGCAAGTTAAGAGAAGAATGAAACTGTTACCTTATATAGCTATCATTGAGTCTCGTGCTGTTAGCAGCCTTTATACTAGTCTCCAAAATGTCCACTGGTAACTGATGACATTACTTCTCATCACAGATTCATGCATAATTGTTAGCATTTATCTAAAGTTAAGATCTCCCACACTGTCTGACTCTTATCCTAACCCAAACGTTCACTAACTGCAAGTATGGGCTTCTTTGATTTTCATCTTAACCCTCAAACGTTCCTCAAAATATGCTACAGTAGAGTTCCTTGGGTGAAAAATCACCCATGTGTAATATTTACTGATTTTGTAACGAAAATATTTGTTTTTTATTTAATTCAACTTTTTTATTTACTATGTTTTTAATTTTCACTTTTTAATAAAATAATAAATTAAAGAATAAAAACAACTTAAATCATCCATTAAATTCAACCGGATGTTAATATCACAACCAAAAATTTAGCTTAATATAGTTAAAATGAAAAATAACTAAGAAAAATAAAAATAAGTAACTAATTTTTTCTTGTTGAATTTGCTGCATACAAATATGCAATTTTGTGTTGCCCGCAAATAAATTTTTGGCAGCTTGCATATGACGAATAAGCCTTCCTGTCATTTTTCGGGCAAATACCACATCGGGAACCTGAACTCAGTTTTCTTATTTTCCCATTTGATGACGTAGAAGGCTCATCGCTAGTTTGACGTATGATGTTCACCAACGTAATTGCAGGATCTGACTTTGGTAAATGACGACGCCGCTGAATTTCCGCTTTGACTAATTCCATTCCTAGTTCATGAAGAAACAACCTCCTTTTGTGTAGTTTTCTTTTATTCCAATAGTTGTTCATTTCTTGCCACAAAACGTATGCATTTACTGCTGATATGTCAAGCATATTGCAAAACAATGCTTGTACGCTCCAGCTGATCTAAGGTGTCTACTCCGATTTTAGTTTTATTATAAAATGATTTGTCATGATGAAGAATACTAAGGACATTGACATTTTTGTACTTTTTTGGAACGTATTGCACCACTAAAATCTTGTTGTTGAAAAAGAACATACTAGAGAAAACTGTCCGCTTACAAAGTTCTTGTTTCGTTGATTGCGGCAAAAACGTTTTATTGGACCGTACTGTGCCTACAATAGTGTTTTTTTCTTTTTAGCCACTCAAGTTCAAGATCAAATGATGTAAAAAAATTATCGCACGTCATATTTCGCTCTTTTAGATTTCTGATTAGGTCTAGAACCACTCTTTGACCTTGATTTTTTTCGGGTGCTGCATCAGAAGCTGACTTACGAGTGTATATTTGCAAATTTCATGCAAAATTTGCCACACTGCCCACAGCTTTATGCCGTATTTAGCGGGTTTGGACGACATATACGGTGACATTATTACACAATTTTCTTAGTGGGTGAAATTTCACCCGAGGGACTTTATGTAATTTTTCAAATACTTTCGAAGTTATTATTTATTTATTTATTTATTTATTTATAAGCTATCTTTAAGAATAAATAGGATAACTTATATAAACTATATAGCAATGGCTACCAAGGCCTTCAGCTATTAATATACATAAAAACATATATGGATATAGATAAATATTACATATATTATTACAATAGGTAAATGCTAAACAAAAATAAAACTACCTTAATGGAAATTTATTTAAGTATGAATATTGGCGTCAAAACCCAAGTTCATATAGTGTAGGAAGATTTAAGATCTTCCATTCTGTATGGAATCAAGTTTCACCATGAAAAACTATAATATTTATTTAGGTCGTATATTGGAAGTTATAGTTAGGGAGGATATACAAATAAAACAATAAATTGAGTTATGGAAACATTAAATTTTCATATATCTTTATATATATTGGTTATTTTTAGGAAATTTATGAGGACACTAATATTTTTTAAATTGGGGTCTGAAATGTACTGGATGGGATTAGTTTGAAAGAAATGATCACGAGTGGTGTTGAATTTGGTGCAATCAAGCAGGATGTGTTTAATTGACACCATGGCTCCAGATTGGCAGTATGGACACAAGTTAGATGTATCAGAACTTATGAGTGATTTTTTTGTAATTAACGTATGTCCAAGTCTAAGTCTTATGAATTTTTGAAAATCTTTGGCATTCAGTGAATTATTACTCCCATTATTTAGATAATTATTTATGTTTTTTCTGTTAAGGTTAATTTCCCTATACCAGTTTGATGTTAGCTCCCAATTGTCTGAGAGAAGCGTTATAGAGATATTGATATATTTGAGAATGTCTTTTGCGTTCTGATTTTGGGTTAAAAAAATGGGAGATTTTAGAGCAGTCTTAGCTGTCAAGTCAGCGAATTCATTTCCAGGAATAGAACAATGTCCTGGGACCCATAGAAGTAATATTCTAGGATAAAATTCAATTAAACAGTTTCTGATATAGGATGCATAATAATTGTTGTTATGTATGTTTTTTATAGCTTGAATAGCAGAAAGAGAGTCTGTGCAAATCAAGAATTGGTCCATTAGATTAGTTGTGAATTTAACAGCTTCAAATATGGCAATGATTTCAGCTGAGAAGACAGACGTGTATTGCGGGAGAATAGATGTTCTTATTATAGAATTTAGAGTTGTTATACTATAGGCTACATTATTGTCAATTTTAGAACCGTCAGTGTATATCAAGGAATAGTTGCTGTAAGAGTTAGTAATTTGGAGAAAATATTTTTTATATATATCAGGTGGTGTGTTCGTCTTAAGGTGTTGAGTTAAAGTGCAATTTAAGCTATCGCTAGCTAGATGCCAAGGTGGTCGAGAGGGCTTAAAAAAATTACTGTAAGGTTCTGTCGGTAGCTGATTGTTATTGGCAAATTTGAGAATACGATTAAGTACAGATTGGTTTGAATTAGTGTTTGAGGTTTTGATAAGGTCAGAATATATTTCAGAAATAGGCGAGTTATCACAATTAATGATATTACGTAAGAGTCTGTAAGTGTAGATGTCTCTCATGACTTCAAGAGTTTGAGTATTTGTTTCATAAAGTAGGTTATATATTGGTGTAGTTCTAAAGGCACCAGTTGCTATTCTGAGTGCTGAATTGACGATAGTTTTAATTTTTTTTAAATGCGATTTGGGAGACCAACCGTAAAGGTAGAGACCGTACTGAATTTTAGATAGAATTAATGCTTTCATAGCTGAGATTGTGGACAATATATTGCAGTTATACCTTTTATTAGCGATACATTTTATTATATTTAGTCTTTGGTTTAAATCTGTTTCGATATAATTTAGATGATCTTTCCAATTGTATTTCTTATTGAATATTACACCCAATATTTTTAAAGAAGTAGTGTTTTCAATAGTAAATAGGCCAGCAGAGATAGAAGTATAACAAGCTCTTCTCCTGCAAATATGTAAATGTCTGGATTTATCTAGAGATAATTCTGCTCCAGAATAGTTGCACCATTGCAAAATGTGGTTTATCACTGGTTCTATATCGATGATTTGAGATTTACTTCTCGAAAGATTTTTTATAATATAAAAGTCATCAGCGTATGCACAAAACTTGTATTGATTTAGTGAAAGGAGATGCTTACTTAGTTTATTGTAGGAAATTAAGAATAATATGACTGAAAGAGGCGAGCCTTGGGGGATACCGTTGAATAGGGGATATGATTTAGAGTAACTATTATTAACTTTAATTCTGATCTGTCTATTTGTTAAGAAATTTTTAATGTAATTGATAATTTTGGGTCCTAAGCCCCACTCCATTAATTGGTGAATAATAGTGTGTATACCTATTTTATCAAATGCTTTAGAAAAGTCTAATGATATAATTGATGAATGATTTTTGCGGGCAAGCGAGTCTGTTATTAGATGATCAATGTAAAGATGCGCATCAATTACGGATTTGCCTTTCCTAAAACCAATTTGGTGGCTACAAATAAGGTTTTCTGATGTCACATACCACCAAAGACGATTCGCAATTATTTTGTCTAATAGTTTAGAAACACAAGTATTTAAGGAAATAGGTCTGTAAGATTTTATAAGAGTTTTATCAGAATTTGGTTTTAATATTGGGGATATGGTGCTTATCTTATAAAAATGAGGAATGAATTTAGATAAAATTGAGTTGTATAGGTTAGTGAGTCTAAGTTTAGTTTTTATGTTTAGATTACTAATCATAGGGTAGGATATTCTATCAAATCCTGGTGTTTTGCCTTTCAATCTATTAAGAGCACATTCAAATTCCTTAATTGTGATATTATTCTCGATCACATTAGCTTTGTCTGTAGGGGTGATGTTTGCAATCATATTATCCAACATAGTTTTATTTTCTATAAATTCATCTGAAAAGTTCCTATCATGTGAACTAGAGGACCAAAATTTGCCAAATTCGTCTGCAATAATTTGAGGGTCAGTTAAAAAAACGTCAGGGTTAGTGATAGAGTTAATAGTATGTATAGACTGAGGCAAGCGGAGGCCACAGAATGTTCTTATATTTTGCCATATTTTCTTAGTTGGCGATTGTGGATTGATTTGTGAGGTGAATTTAGAAATGCATCTGGTTTTAGCAATTTTTATCTCTCTTTTAAATCTAGCTACTGCTCTTTTATAATTAATAATATTGCAAGTGTTAATATTTCTCTTTAGTATGTTCCAGAATTGATTTTTTTCCCTTTTAAGCTGGTTTAGATAGTTGTTCCACCATGGGACCTTATTTCTCCTAGAGGGATTAACATGAGGAATAGATTCATTAGCACTTTGAAGGATAATCTTTTGGATATTTGAAGCCTCTTTATAAATATTATTACTAATCGGGCGCATGTTATCAAATACCAGTGAGAGGTTCTTAAATTTTGACCAATTCGCTTTATCAGTGATAAATTTCGCTCTTGGGCATGAGTTTGACATTGGAGGAACAGTGAAAAGCTTTATGAGGATTGGAAAGTGGTCACTTCCGTAGAGGTCGTCTATAGTCATCCAGTTGGATTGAAGTTTTAGATTGGTAGAGCCGAAAGTAAGATCTATGTTTGTTAGTGAATATCGAGTACTAAAATGTGTCGGTGAGCCATCATTAAAAATAACGAGATTGGAATTTGTTATATAATCAGCTATGATACGTCCTCGTAAATTGTTAGAAGTTGAGCCCCACATTGAGTGCCAACTTTTAAAGTCACCTGTAATAATAATATTACTGTCGTTATATAGGTCGTACATATTTCTTAAAACATTCGAATTAAATTGTTTAGAAGGAGGTAAATAACTGTTAATTATTGTAAAATTTAGTTTGGATTGAATTTTTGCACCAACGGAATCTATTTCATTCGATAGGGAGACGGGGGTAAATTGGAGAGAGTTGTGTATTAAAAGAGCAACTCCGCCATAAGAATGGGGAGCAGAGTTTTTATAAATACACTTGTAATTTAAGGGTATAGGCAAGTTGGAAAAGGAATGATTATGTATTTCTTGGAGAGAAATTATTTTCGGATTATATTTCCTTATGATTATTTGGAGTTGATTATAGTTATTTGTATATCCTTTCATATTCCATTGAATTATATCTAATGTCATTGTAATAAGGGTTTAGATAAGAAAAAATAAAATGTTGTTAAAGGAAATATGTGTTTAACAGAAAAATTTATAAGTGAATGACTCACTGATCAGGGCACCCCAGGAACTAGCCACAGCGCTTATGACACGGTGGAAGTCCCCGTAACGCCCCAAAAATCAGAGAGGGATAGAAGGAGTAGTAAGAAATTACTCTCCCATCATCCCAAAGTCCTCATCACTTAGATCAATAGATTTTATAACTTGGCTGCGATTAATTTTAGTGCTATTAGATTTATACTTAGATTTTAGTTGTGCCTTAGCTCTATTGGATATATTTCTGGGTAGTATTTTTGTGGTTCCTAGGCTCCTAGGTCGACTTGAACAGGATGGCAGTTGATCAATATGGTCAATAATTATAGATTTGGGTTGTGAGTGAGTCTCAATCGTGGTTTGCTGATCTTTAAAGTTGCTTTGTTGAGGTTGACTTTTGGCACAACCAGAGTTTTGAATTGGTCTACTTGTATTGGTTTTTTGTGAAGGAAGAAGCAGAGGGTCATCATAACTAATAAGAACAGTACGAGGGCTGGAATTCGCTTTAGTATTAGCAATGTCAGCGTAAGTATTGGTGCGGTTTAGGTGCCTTTTGTTATAAATTCTCTCCGCGTTTTTGAGGGAGGTTTTCTCCAGTACTCTGATCGCTTGGATTTCTTTATTTTTTAGAAAAATTGGGCAGTTTTTGTCTTTAGCTGAGTGGTTAAATTCTTTGATGTTAAATTCTTTGCAGTTAACGCAGCTGGCAGCATTACCACACTTTTCATTGGCTTCTTCATTAACATGATTCGGGTTACCGCAATTGAAACACAATTTTTCGCTGACGCATGATTTCTGTAGGTGGCCGAAATGCATACAGTTATTGCATCTGAATGGGAGGGGTATATATGGTCTTAAGTATAATTTCTGATAACCCAGGTAAACAAATTCAGGTAGTTCAATCATTGGGAAGGTTAAAATGATGAGCCCACTTTCTTTTAAGATACCATTATCCATTCTTAGAATTTTTTTCACTTCAGATACTTTTTGACTATACATGTTTGATAAAATTTCTTCTTCAGGAACACCGAATAAATCAGTGGAATATATTACACCTTTTGAATAATTGAGGGTTTTATGTTCAGAGACTTCGATCTTTATGTTCGCGCTCATAGCTGTAAGTTTTATTAACTTATTTGCTTGTGTAGAATTTTTGGTTTTTACTAGCAATGTTCCATTGCGTAGTTTTTTACAGTCATAAACTTCTCCATCACAAGTTGAATCAATCACTTTTTTAATGAGGAAAGGAGACACATTGGAAAAATCATTTTCACTTTCTATACGATTTATAATCAGATAAATAGGTCCAATAGAGTTAATTGAAATTCTTTTATTGAAATTAAAATCTAAGCCATGAGAAAAATCATTTTTCTTTTTAGAAACATCAGGAAACATCGAAGTTATTTATTATGTAAAGAAAATTTTTAGTTTTTTTAATGCAAAATATTAATTTAGAAAAAGTTTCATTTTTATTAAGTAAAATATGTAAGAGATATATGGCTTCAAAATTCAAAATTCTATAAAAAAATTTAATGGCCTTTTTTATATTGAAAATCGTCTTGTTATTTAACCAGAAAATATATTTCATAAAAAAATTGAAGAAATACCAAGCATTAGAAAAATTTGCAGGTGCGAGGTACACAACTTTGAGACCGCTAGAAAGTAGATGGTACCCAGCTTAAAAACTTTAACTCAGATACTCTTCTGCTATGCTCTTGTCATATTTTCGATTAGTCGGCCGCACCAGCCCCTCATAAATGGCTGAGTTATTTCCAACATATTTTGATTCTGCCCCACTGTGCATAATTTGGCAACTGTGTGCTGTACATAGTTTATATTAGAAACTTTGAATTATAATTGAAATCTGCATTAAAGTTTGCTTTTCAAAAACGATTAAAAATTTCATCTTTTTTTTCAACTTTTAATTCTAATTTAAAATACACTCATTTAAATTTTTTATATTTTTATTTAATTTGAAAATTATTTTTTACATAAATTTCGCAATTAATCATTTGATTTCTTGTTTCTAATTGTTTTGTATTTGTAATGATGTATTCGAATTAGTTCTGCAAAAATTTATGATTAATTTTTTTTTTCAATTATTACTGCAATATAAGAAATAAAAAATATAAGAAACATGGAATATATATTTTTTTTTATTATGATTTATAAGAAAAAACCTTCAAACACATTATTTTTATACGAGTACAATTAAAAAAAAATTTTTTTTTGCAACTAATATCGTTTTTAACTAAGAAGAATGTAATGAAGAGGGATTGCAATAGACATAATAGTATTTAAGCATTTCCAATGCAACTTTAAAACACAAAAAAAAAAAACCATTAACATGAAGAAACAAACTACAGAAGCAGTGCAATTAAAAATCTACTAAAAAAAAGAAGCAGAAAAAATTCTAATATTTTTATATAGCGAATGTATTTTTTCTATACCATGCGTTTCATTTATATGTATTTTGTTAAAATAATATTTATAACTATGTATGTATATAAAATAATAGATGTGTATTAAAAAAATGCAAAGAAAAGAACAAATATTTTAACGATAAATGGTAATGGATTTTTGTTGTAACTTTATCGGTTTTTTTTCGATTTTTAAACAATTTCATTGTATTTTGTATTATTATTTTTAATGGTGTTCTTTCTGTGTAATTGATGTTGATCTTTTAAGATTTTAATTTCACCATATTTTAGAACGTGTCGAACGTGAGCGTCGTGCACGATTTTGAGAAAAACTGCGACAGGTTACTGACGACACAGTTTTACCATTTATATTATATGAACTATATTGTTTTACACCTACGGGCTAACTTAATAATTCCTTAATCTCCTTATGCATATGACATAGGAAATCTACATAGCTGGCTGATCCATCAGTACCACGATCTTCAATAAGAAAATGTCTGAATACACTTTCTAATTTATCATTTTGGCGAACACAAGTTATCTTAAAAAAAAGGAACAGTAGTCAGTAAGTTAAAAACAAATAAATGTTTAAACATCAAGCTTACCCTCATGTAGCGAGTGCGTTCAGCCATAATCTTTTCAACAATACCATGTATTCTTTTAGCTAATGGCGTATCGCCAGTTATGGCAAAACGTTCAGCATTAACCTGTTGAGTACACTGTACCCCAAACAATGGTTGTATAAAGGTTTGTGGTAAAGATTGGCCCAACCAGATGAAAAAGTGTACACCGTTTTCTAAAATGTATGCTCCGTCTTCGGACATCTTTTCATGTGTACAACGCATCGATGTTGGCAATTCGGTATCATCAGGATCCACATTATGTATGGGTATAAATCGTGGATATAAGTATGATACAAACATATTCAAGTCCATGGATAAAATGAATTGTATAACATAAGAACGATCGTCTAGTGTCATATCGGAACCACCCGATATGGCATCGTTTTTCAATAAACATGATATATAGAGCGGTAACAGTTTTAGACATTCGGGCAATATAAGCTGACCGGCTGACGATGGTGTTGTGCAGTGTTTGCGATAACAGGCCAATATTTGTGCCGAACGATGTATGAGTGTGTCCTTAACGGCTTTGGGGCTTAATTCCATAAGTTTAAAACAGGACTGTTTTGCAAAGAACAACATTATGGCATCTAAATCACAACTCTTGAAAACTTCAGCAATAGTTGTTGTGGCCTTCAGGGCCACATTCAAAATACGCAAACGACGTTGACCACTACAAGAGGTGAAGAGAAGAGCAATTTGTAAGTAGACATTTTCCTCGGGTGGTAATTTATCATCGTGTTTGATTTCAATAGCAACTGATTTGTCGCAATCTGTTAAAAAATGACAACATAAAATGAAAATGTTTAAATCAATTTTTTATATGATTTTTAAGAAACTGGGAATATTTAATGCAGACGTAGGAAATCAGTTTAAAATAATTTTTATATAAAATAATTTACCAATACTAGCCAGCTCAACATCTGTTGTGTTGGTCATCAGGAAATGACCATAAAAATCAGTGGCCCTAACACCAGCCGAAGTGCGAACACGCATAACTGCATCAAAAGCAATGGGTCGGGAAACATTTTTAATAATATCAGCAATCAAGCGTTTGCCATCAATATCGGCCTGCAAAACAAAAACAAAATT
The DNA here is from genome assembly GCA_916610165.2 of Gymnosoma rotundatum. Classification (NCBI taxonomy): domain Eukaryota; kingdom Metazoa; phylum Arthropoda; class Insecta; order Diptera; family Tachinidae; genus Gymnosoma; species Gymnosoma rotundatum. The sequence continues at coordinate 116,695,783 of OU744337.1, read as the reverse complement.
AAATACAAAATAAGTAAATTAAAGTTTCCGTTAAAGTCCCACCTGGAAATAAGTATATTTATAAACTTCACCGCCCGTTAGTCTAGCCACTTGACCAATAGTGGCAATATCAATGTATGAATTATTGAATAAGAAAAGATCAACTGAACAACCACTTTGTACACATTCTTGTCCTAAAGTATTGTACGATTGACATTGTGGAGTCAACACGGTTTTTTCCTTATCGGTGCCCAATAATTTACGATCATCGCGATTTTTCAATTTACCCGGAGCCTCAGCAATTGGCAGAGATGAATTAAAAACTAAAAGTTTACCAGAACAATTCGAAGCTTTAAGAGCCTCGAGGCCAGCTTGTATAGCTGGATAGAGTATGGTTTCAGTTTCCTTTGTATCTACAAACATTTTGGGTATCTGTTCCATTAAGGCATCAATTACAACTTCTGATTCTTCGGGATGACAAAGGAAGCCATCTAGTAGGGGCATAAACATGTCCTGTTAATAAGAAAAGAACAAGTTTCAAAAATGAATTAAATTAGTTAAAAATAAAAAAATTACTTACTTGTACATCACCCACCACCATCATTTGTGGTTGAGCCAAGTTACTTTTAATATTGTAAAAATGCACTGTGTTGTTAAAGGTTATAAAACCAACACGCATTTTTGATTTTTCTTGACCCTGGTCAACAGGTAGGTTTTTCAAAATTTGTTTAATTTGTGAGCACAACAAGTGCACTAAACCCGACTTAACAGTGTTGTAGGAAACATCAATAATAAAAATAAATGCCGGTATTTCAGGTGGAGTATTGTTCTAAAAAAAAAAAACGCGCAAAATTATTTATTTTCCAAATCTTATACCAATGAAACAAATTTAAATATACATACACGACAGTAATCCTTGGTAGCTAAAAATTCATAAGTTCCCAATACCAGTTCTGGGCGTTCATACTTATCAACTCTCTGCCCAGTATGATCCAAATGTTGAAAGTATTCCGTGGGCACTGAGACAAAACGTATATTTTAGATTAAACTTTTACTTTCACAAAATCATTCTTAAACTTACCCTCCGTGGTCACTTTGCACATTAAACATTGAAAACGCCGACCAGCGTCTACAAACTGCATATTGGGCGACATATAGCCCTTGCAACGATTACAACGTATTGGTCCCAAAGCTCCAAAATCAACAATTGGCGGTTCGTATTCATCCTGTGCAATACGAGCATAAGGTGATATAATTAAAGAAAAGGGAAGAGCTGTGGTTTTTAATAAATCTGCCGAAGCTGGTACACAATACAAGGAAGATCTAATAAAAAATATTTTAATTTTTTTAAATTTTCTATTTAATAAGTTTGCTAAAAATCTACCTTATAAATCTAGGTGAGGAATTGCCCTGATCTTGTACGACATATTTGGTGGTGACTAAAGGTGGCAAAAGACCTGCCTGATTGGTAACAAATGCACCACCAGCATTACGCTGATTCTCTGTCATAACTTGTATGGGATTGGGCATTTGATCGGGATCTAAACGTTTTTGTTGTTGTTCATACTGTTGAGGTTGTTGATACATGGCACCGGGTGGTTGCTGATAAGAAATGAAAGAATGAGGTTTCGGGAGATTTAAATTTGAACCAAAAATATGCAAATGCTTTTGCAAATTATATTATACTCAAATATATTATATTATAACTTACATTGTATCCAGGTCTTCCTGGCATAGGCTGGCCAGGCTGAGAACGCATCATTTGCGATGGATATCCACCTGGCATAGTTTGTTGTTGACCTGGTTGTGGTGGATAGCCAGGCATAGGGGGCATACCAGGTTGTTGCATAGGTGGCATGCCGGGCTGCTGTTGTCCTGTCATTGGAGGAATGCCTGGTGGATGTTGTTGCCCTGGCATTGCGGGCATACCTGGCTGTTGTTGTCCCGGCATTGAAGGTATTCCACGTTGCTGGTGTGTTGGCATTGGTGGCATACCTGGCTGTAGTTGTCCCGGCATAGGGGGCATACCTGGCTGCTGTTGCCCCGGCATAAAAGAAGACATACCTGGTTGTTGACTGCTCATTGAAGGTGGCATCACTTGGCCTGGTCCACTAGGTATTTGCTGCGCTTGGGGAGGAAATTGAGATGGAGGATGTTGAGAACCAGGAAAGCTTTGCATTGGCTGCTGTTGTTGTTGTCCAGGCATAGGCGGCATCAGAGGAGTCGTTTGCTAAATTAAAAATTATTTAGTGAAAAAGAAAAACTTTCTGAAATAACTTACTGGAGGTTTTTGAGGAGCTGGTGGCATATGGGGCATACCCGGCAAATTAGCGCTATTCACCGACATTTGATTTGCCGCACTAGGAATATTTTGCATTGGAGGTTGATTAAGACCACCTACTGTACTTGGAGGTTGTTGGGATAGTCCCGGTGTACCAGCTGTTGGTGGTCTGCTTGATGTTCCATTTGGAAAATTATTATTGATGTTTGATGATGGCGGCACTGAGCCTGCTGTTTGGGCAGTAGGAGGCCCATTTGATAGTGGTTGACCGGCACCAGACATTTGGGGTGGCGTAATAATATTTGCATTGCTAACTGATACTGGTGCTCCTCCACTTAACGGTTGTTGCTGTTGTGGGTTTGGTGGTATCTGCTTTATTGGGTTCATAGTCATAGCTCCCATAGATTGTGACAACTAGAAAAGGTCAAGTTTTATTATTATTTTTATTGCAACAAATCTTTATTTAAAACTTATCTTACAGAGAAATGGTAATATTACCTCACATCTAAAATATTAATAAATTAATAAATCTAAGGAGTATGTCAAATAGTTATATGCATGGGGAAGGAAAATTTGCATTAAGAAACCTTCAATAAATAATTAATAGGTGTTCTTATTATAATTAGATGTGTAGTAAGCTAATTATTAGACAATGAATAATAACATTAGGATAATAGTTTAAAACATACAATTTGTAAAGAGGAAATGCTTACATACATACATACATAAATTTCTTGTAAACAGATTAGAAATATAATCAATATCTGAATATAAACATGAGCTCTTAAATTTTTCAGTTAATTTTCAATGCGCTCGATAACGAATTCTATTTTGCAAAGATTATGGAGCCTATTTGTGGAGTAATACCATGTTAGATTCATTAAACAGTTTGTTTTGACTTATTTGTAATTTTTTAATATGTGACTTGGCACATTTGCCCCATACCGGGCAACCATATAAAATCATAGCCTGGAATATACATTTTACTATAATTACTTTATTATTTGTACTCAGTTTAGATCTGTGATTTATCAGAGGGTATAACATTCTGATACCAATATAGGTCAAGTTTTTTAAACAAAATGTCTTTAGAAACAATATTTTCACAAACTTCTTTCGTCTTATCGCAAATCATATTATTAAAATATAAATACACAGTTCAAAATTATAACAGATAACAAACCAATTTTAAACTCTTTCAAAAAGACTATTTAATAACCCTTTAAATACAGTTTTTGTATTTATTATAAGTTCTATAAATCTTTTATTTTAACCTTTCTAAACTTTGATAACGCAAAAGCTTAATTTTTAACTATAAATTTATACACAACTGTCATATTTTCTACTTCCCATATTCTTAATTATCATTCAAAAAGATCTCTTTTCCTAAGTGGGAGAGAGATGGTATGATAATTGTTTGATATAAATGGAAGAGTATTAAATAAAATATCCAATAAGAAAATTGCCATTAAAAAAACAAACAAGAAAAACAGAAATTATTTGTGCATGACGAAAGAAAAATTAATAAAAAAAGCCAATAAGAAAAGAAATGCAATGATTTTGAAAATAAAAACCGATTTTACTAACCTGCTGCTGATAATTTCCATTCATAATGCTGGATTGCGTTGACGGTGCAGACTGTTGTGGCGGTGCGGGCATATTACCGGGCACTGAAGTAGCCGGTGGAGGACCTTGCATACCGGATTGCTGAGAAGGCCATCCCGAAGCAGCATATTGTTGTTGGCCTCCTAAAGGTGGCATCATTTGTGGGGGCGGTTGTTGTTGCTGTTGCATAGGCTGCATTGTTGGCGGTGGACCGTAAGCATTGGGGTTCATCATTTTCACTAAACAATTTTAATAATTTCCAGCAACTTTGCTATTATATTTTCATAAGATTTCACTTTCTTACAAGTATAATGCCAGCTTTCTGTTTTCAGAGACCAAATCAGTTTTTGCACTTTTGTCCCGTACTTGTATAAGATTATTATATTTACACGTAAACACCACCTAATCTTTATTATTTCAGAATGCTGGCTACTATTTATTTTTTTTCGCACACAAATACTTTTTACAAAAGTTTATTGTATTTAACAATGTCCTTTTTAACTATAATGCAATTATTACCATAAATTAATTGTACGAAAAAATTACACTTCCACGTCAGAGCAGCCTAGTTTAGCATACAAATCTTTAAGTTTTTGATCTTTCTCTTTGAATTTTCTTTCTGCTTTAATTTTTTTTCACAGATGATTTGACAGTTTGCCACGTACTGTTCAAAGTGGTGTGTTCAGTTTATACTAACATAAAACAGCGTTGTATTATCAAGTATTTAAGTGTTAACTGATGGTTACGCTATTTTTTTTTATCAACGATTTTTGTAATAAAAAATTCATTTATTTAATAAATTACTTACTATTGGTACATATAGGTTTGCCTGGAGGGACTAAGCCAGCATAAAAAAAAAAAGTTAAGAATTTTTTCTTGCGGAATTTCCAATGCATGACACAATTTCTTCTTCTCCTTCAGAAAAATTATAAAGTTACTTTAATGTAAATAATTAATTGATGAATAGTTTAATAAGAAAATATTCCTCAATAGTTTTTGGTCAAATCCCGAATATTTATTTAACCACGGTCTTAGGGTTCTATTTCTATAGAAAATTTCAGTTTATTGAGAGTAGCATTTATTATATTTTTTATACACACACACTCACAGGTGGAAAAGGGTATATCTAAGTTTGTCATTCCGTTTGTGATTTCTACAATATTTCCGACCCCATAAAGTATATACTGTATTCTGAGTTCTTACGCGTAGCGAAGTGGATTGAGCAATTTTCGTCTGTTTGCCGAGGCACTAGATGAGCTAGTAAAATTTGAATACGCGAGTCGATCAGACGAAGTTTCGAAAATTTTGCTATTGAAAATCAGTAAGATCGGTGCATGTCCTTGAAGGCAGCGGAAAAAATCTTATGGCTGCCTCTAACTTTTAATTTGTCCTAATATTATTTTTTTTATCAATATGAAAACTTAATATTCGGAATCCATTTTATGTTAATTTTGTTTGATCGTTGCTTTTTTATATTTGTGACCGCAGAACGCATACATTTCTGATCCCATTTTAAACACCGTTTTGAACCGCTATCAAAAGAGTTCATAATTTTAAAAATTAAAGAGTGTCCCCATACAACACACATGTTTTTTACGAGTATTATATATCGCAAAAAGTAATACAAAAATAAGTCTAAAAATTAACGGGTGTCCCAATAGGTGACATCTTTTGAACCGTTACAGACAAACACGTGCAAATACTGTAAAGTGTGTTACAATTGTTGATGTAATTTAATTTATGTGGTGAAACTGTATAACCCTTATAGACAGACAACTGAAATCTGTTTGGAAGTCGGTTTTTTTTGTGCAAGAATTATTCGTTTTTTCAACTTTCGTTTGTATTTTTGCAGGTGGGTGCCTTTACTACTTAGAAATAAAAAAAAAAAAAAATTGATGGGACAAGAACTCAAAGCAAAACTTACAATTTTCGACGCTTTTCTTGGACAGAAAAATTTTATGTAGAAAAGAATTTCTTATGCCGATTTATATGTACATGTGGTTATTCATACATATATAGTGAAAGGTATATAAGATGCGGCATAGCACTCTTACTTGTTTTATTTCAGCTATTTCTTCTCAATTTTTATTCACTTTTAAACAACGGGATTTTTTATGTAATTATATTAATTAATTTTTAAATTTTTAAAAATTCTTTTTTTTCATGCTATTTTCCCGATTTATTATTTAAATCACCGATATTGATTATTTGAGGGTCAAAGCACGTCTCGATGGCCATTTCGTTATCGCTTACTTAACTCTTCAGGAAACTTCTGACAAATATTTTAAATAAACTAAAGAAAAATAGAATTACTATTGGTTATTGTTGTTTTTGCTTAAACTTTGATTTTTGTCTTTGCTTTATTGTTTTGACAAAAATCAATATCGGTGATTTAAATAATAAATCGGGAAAATAGCATGAAAAAAAGAATTTTTATTCACTTTGTTTCAGAAATAAAATTGTAATTTCTATTTGAAACTCTAAAATAATGCAACCGCTTCAGGCTTATACATCATCTTTTATTTATAAAGTAAAGGCGATTTATGTTGTTTTATTAATTTTCCGACCTTTTTTGTATACTACTAAATTTTTTTATAATTTATTATATATAAATTATAAAAAAATAAAGGCGATTTATTTACATCTCTTGTTATCGGTAATAAATGGCAAAGATGTGAAAGAAAATAATATATATGTATGTGAACTATAGAAAATATCGTATTGTATTAATAAGGAAAGGAAATAATATGGACTACATTTTTACATGCGATGAGCACAAAAAAAAAAAAAGGAAGAGAATTTAATACTTTTTTAAGGAAAAACTTATTTATTGTAGTTCAGTTCAATTTATATGTATAAAAACTTAAGAACCTTGTCCTAAATTTTAAAATAACCTCAATAGATTTTTAAGTGTTAAATGTCAGTTAAAATTTTGTAATGCTGTTCATATGAAAAATAATTGAATCGGAATATGTGGTAAGGTCACGATAAAAGAAAATCTGATAAAATTCTGTCCGCAAGAAATTGGTTAGTTGCCGCACTGTCCCACAAGAAATATGCAACTCTATTCGTGCAGAAACAATTATTTTTTGCAATTTATTTTAATAATTAGTAAATCGAAAAACCTGTCACTATTCTACTTTTTGGACACATATACTATTTTTGACACACCTAAGACGTTTTCATAAAAGGTGACTGCATTAGCCCAGTTGTTAAGCAGTTACAATACAAAAGACTGTTATATTCGGCCATGACGTATCTTATGTACCGTTCATTAGTAATGTAAATCTAGTTTAGTTAAGTAACTCCAGTCCAAAAAAAAAAAAAAAAAAATATCTGGGGTAACAGAGAATTATAAATAAGAAGAAAAATTAAGTATATGTAGTATACTTAATGTATACATACTTAATTTGTTCAGAATTTTTAAAAACTTTTAGCATTTCCTTAAAGACGTCTTCAGAACCTTTTAAATGATACCCATATTGATATCTCCAAAAAGACGGTGCGCAATCATACTATGAAGAGTTTTAGAGGCTCATAACTCGGAAAATATTGAAGAGCACTAATTTTTTTTAATTCTTTACCGCCTCGTATATTGTGTTTTTTTTTAAATTAAATTTACTTAAACTAAAACTGGCGTGTATTTTGCCCACTGCCCATTGTTTTGCTTAGGTTTGTTGTCCCAGCTTAGGAAATGAAAAGGTTACTGTATCAGATCTTAGTATAATTAAGTGGTGAAAAATCGCCAATTTTTTCTTACCGTTTTCATTAATTTTTTTATTATAAACAAAACCACCTGCAGGAATACAAACGAATGTTGAAAAAAGATATGGCAGGCGTGGTGTTTTGGCGGCTGTCTCGATGAACCGATCTTGCTGATTTTCAATAGCAAAATTTTCGAAACTATGTCTGATCGATTGGAGTATTAAAATTTTCTCTAGCTTATCTAGTGTTTGCAAAGTTAATTTCACCACGAATACGGACGGACAGATAAACATTGCTCAATAGACTTCGTTATGAATAAGAAATTACAAACGAAATGACAAATTTAGATATGACCTTTTCCACCTGTGGTGAAGGGTATAAAAAAGGCAATCATATACAAATCAAATGACCTAATGCACTCACTTGTCATCGATTCATTATATGGAGTTTGACATTCACGGTAATGGAGAAAGTTATTGATGTCGTCATCGCTACTATCCGGTAATTGATTCGTCTTGATCCTAACATTAAACAATACTTTTGCCAGTTACTTAATACTTTTGCAATGACATTTCAATGCTCTACTTTGTAAATACAGTTAGTGTCGCTGACTTAATGAATCTTTTTTTTGCTTCAATGGTTTCCCGTTTTCTACTGAGCCGATTAACTAATTTGTACAAATCTCTCAAATTTCCTTCGATAATCACATACATACATACATACATACATAAATACTTATTTATAGCGTGTGATTTACCACATCTACTTACGGTTTGTTAGCACTCATTACAAGTAACTGCATCTTTTCCTATTAATTTTTGCTATTAATTTGTCATTAATTGGTTTGGTAGAAAAGGATTTTATTCATTAGCATTGTTATGGGAACCAAAATTACCTGCTGCGTATTTCAAAGGAATTTATTTTCCTATGAACAAAATTTTTCTATTCAAGTAGATGCTCTCTCTCTCTCTACAAATGAGAACTGCAAACTTAGGAGCAATTAGAAGCTATTTCAATAAATGCTGTTAATGTATTATGATTGTAGGTATGTATGTATGTAGATAAACAAAAATAAAATTGCCATTTGTTATTCATGTTGAAAAAAATGATACCCAACGGACATATTCACTGTCAAGAAATCAGTCTAACTAGGGTGTCAGACGATCAAGTTTTCATTCAATTTTTAAAATTTCTCTCATTTTTTTACCAATACACTCTCACTTTAAAAACTTGCTGAGAATTTGCTTTCAAATTTTCGTTCAATTGAGTCTTTCAAATTTCATTTAAGAGAACAGCTGATTGAAGTTTTTTCCTTCAAATAATTTTTTTTTGGTTTCTTTATGACATCTTGCTTAAAAACTTGCTTTGAAATTGAGTGCAGCCTACGTCACAGCTTTCAATTTTTGTGAATTTTGACAAACAGTATGTGTAAATTTCTTGAAAGAGAATTGAACAAAAACTTGGCCGTGTGACTGCACTGTAAGGGCCATTATTACAACTAGAGCTGCAAAATTATCGATAGTCGGCAAATTCGATAGTTTCGATGGTGTGCTTAAAAACTATCGATAGCACAGTTTCGATAATTTTTTTATACCACCGATACTATCGTTACTTTCGAATTTTTTAAAGTGCTAAATCCGGCAACTATCGCTATATGATACTATCGCTTTTGGAAAAAAAACAATCTATAGACAGTCAAAAATAAAACTATCGATGTTAGCGATAGTACTATCGATTTTTTTTGCAGCTCTAATTACAACTTTCCGTTAATTAAAGGTAGGATTTTGTCTGCCCCATAAATAGCTTTTTGCATTAAAAAAAATTTAATTTTTACATTGTTATTAACAATAATACTTTAAGGATAAAAAATAATAAGTGATTGTTTAATAATGAAAGCCATTTGTCAGTCTAACAAAATTCTGCCTTTAACTAACGGCAAGTTTTAATGGCCCTAAAAGTTAATAATAGAATATTTTAATAAGTCAATATTTATACATTGAAAGTTTTTCTTAATTCAGGATCGGTAAATAATGTTTGAGTATTATTAATGCGAATGTACGTATATTTGTTTGTTACGCTTTCATGCTCTTACTACTGAACGATTTGCCATGATATTTTAAATACAGGTTGACTTGCAGATAATTTTGTGGAAGGTTAAACTAAGACGAAGGCTGGTAATAAAATAATCCTCAATTATTTCTCAATTATTTCCATAATTACATATTAAGGTAACGTTTTTTAACATATACTGTCATCCTGTTAGGACTTTTATGTGACCCGAAATGTGTAACAGAAAGGAATAAGATTCGGCTTCGTAGAGGGTCAGAGCTAAATTTTTAATGTCTTTAAAGTGCTTAGACGAGTGAGAGCTATTTTGAAAATAGGAAAAAGAAGATGTAGGTACTGGGTATTTAGAGTTAATCGTTTAAAAAATGAGAGGACCGGTAAAATGGCAGTCCTAAAAACTATAACTCCGTCAAATTAAGGAAAAGGCAAACGAAATGTAACTTTTAAAATGGTTGGACGACCGAAAACCTGCATTTAGACTGAGACTTGTATGTTATTAAAACGTAAAAGCTGATGAACTATTCGAAATTGTATTTGCTGCTTTGCTTCCTGCAATAGCGATCAGTCTTTTCGCCCAAAAAATTTGACTTCATTCTAGCGGTAATATTGAGCTTATGATTGTTTCCCGCATGTATAAACCGGATACTTAATTGTGTATTGCAATGAGAATTGTCCATCATATCCTTCAGCACATGATCGAACATAAGTACCAGGCCGTGCAAAGTTAATTTTGTCAAATAGTAACTTTATTTATCCGACAAGACTCCCCTTTGATAATTTGATCGGATTCGAACTGAGGTAGATTCGCGGCTTATTTACCTACTCATGCACATGTTTAGCACGATTAATGGGTATATGTAAATTTTCTACTATTGTCATAGACCCCGATAAGCAGGTCCTTCCATTCCTTGCAGTTTTTTTGTTGACTGCTGCGACTTCCAAGGTAAACCTGTCCGCTTCGTGCAAAGTGTCACTGTCCGTCTCCCTTCTTTAAGCCCGATTTATTAAGCTAGCATATACACGATCTACTAAGAATCCGTCTCCTATTGTCACCTTAAAATATAAGTTTCTCTTACGGCAAATATCACCTGACGGTGGACGGAATTTTTTTAATTAACGCAAGAATTATTTGCTTGGTTATTTTTACAAAATATTCACAGTTTGCCGATGTTATTAGAAAACTAATCGCTTAACCCTCGCAAACTTTTTTGATGCTATTGTTTGGTTAAATCTCTTTATCAAATGATTTTTGTAGTGTTGATTGTATTAATTAAGTGTGTAAAGTATACGGTTGTTTAAACACATGGTCTTTTAATTAGAATTTTTCATACTTAGCGTATTGTGAAACTTTAATGAATTTTGCAAGAGTCACGTGCTTAAAGAGGAAATTCGCAATAGCTTTATTTGTTAAAATAATAAAAAAAGTGAAATAAGAGATGTTTAGAAATTAAAAATTGTTTTGCAAAATTTTATATTTTAAAACCAAATAAAAACAAGTAAGAGTATATTCAGCTATGCCGAATTTTATATACCCTTCACGATATATATAAATCTAGTGTAGTGAAGTAACTGCAATGAAATACTGGGATGACATAGAATTAAAAAATAAAAATAATTTTTCAAAAAATGTCATCGGCTCTTAATGGGCTAAGCATTTTTTTTATTTTAGTATATCCTTCTCTTTAAAAGCTTTTAAATGATACCCATATTGATATTAAAAAAAATTTGAAAAGTTCAGCGGCCCATAACTCGGAAAATATGGGTGAGAGCCAACTTTTTCAATAGCTGTTTTTTTCTTATTTATTAATTCTCTATCTATCGATTGGAGTTACTGTATCTGTCCAAATGATATGGAAAAATTTAAGGTAGGCATGCTGTTTTGCCCGCTGCTTCAAAGGACATGGACGGATAATGCTGATTTCCAATGGCAGCTCTTTCGACACTATGTCTGATCGTTTGGCGTATTAAAATTCATTTTGCTGATCTAGTGCCTTGGCAAACTAGATCAGACATAGCGTCGAAAGAGGTGCAATTGGAAATTTGCATTATCGGTCCATGTCATTCGAAGGAAGGAGGAAACCACCACGCCTACCTCTAATTTTTTTGTATCATTTGATATAAAATAACTTCAAACAAAAAAAAAAAAAAAATATTCGGCGCAATACAGAATTCAAAAATATTAAAAAAAATATCGCGTGAAAAAATTGGTGCTCGCCCATATTTTTCGAATTACAGGGCTCTGAAATTTTAAATTCTATTTAAATATAAATATTGGTATCATTTTAAAACTTTTAAAGAGGTTCTTAAAGAAACACTAAACCATTAAGAGTCGATGGAATTTTTATGTAAAATTATATATGTATTATATATGTATATATGTATGTATGTATGTACTATTTAATTTTTTTTTATTTTTAAACTCTCTGCCACCCCAATATTTGCTTTTTGATTGGAGTTGCTACACTATATTAGTTTTACATAGATGGTAAAAGGTATAAAAAATTCGGCATAGCCGAATATAGAGCTCTTTCTTGTTTTATTTTAAAATGATTTCTAAAGACATAAAAAACTTGTTTGTGTTTATAAAAACTTGATAAAATTATTCAACGAGATTCATTTGTTTCTGAGCTTACTAGAGTTTTTCTTTTCTCGGACTTTTTCACTTCCCGGCAAAGCGGGACTAATTTTGCGATTTCCCGGAATCCCAGAAATTCCCGAAAAATATACCGATTGAAAACGATTTTGAAAGTTAGTCTGTTTCAATAGAAATTAAATTTATTAACTTTAAATACATACAAAATTCATAACGTTTTCAAAAAACTCAAAAATTAAGTTTAAACAACTGGGGTTTCTTTCACAAACCTTTTCATTATGATTAGACCAGCAGTTATAGATGCTACTATGTGGTTTTTAATTATGCGAATTTCAATAGCTCCGCACTTGCCAGATATATAAGCCATTCCTAATTTGTGGAAAGTCTCCGCGTTTCCATATAAACATATATTTAAGTATCTTTAATTTTTTATACTTGTCCATACATTCATTTATTTCATATTTAACTTTAAAAATAATCAACAATCAGATTTTGTACATCACGTTCGGTTTTTAGCAGAGCAGAAGCATTAACTCTCTACAATGAAACTTCTGGTTATTGAACTTTAAGAAATCCCATCAACTGCAGTTGGTTTTGAAACAACTAAACTCCGGTCGTACTTCTTATTACTTGCATATTGATGTTATATACCCTGTATTTTTCTGATCTTTTCTTATGGTTCTTCCCCTGGTACCACTTTATCAAGTTAATTATGTATGCCTTTCAAATGGCGTATAAGCCTACTTGTGCTCTTCTTACCTTTGAAAGAAATTAATTATGCACACAACTTGCAAGCAGCAGCAGCATTTTTTTAAATTAAATATGATCAAAATTTAATAAAGTTACATATCCACCTTGTTAACTATTTTTAATAAAAGCTTTAAACAAAAATAAAAATAAACATCAAATTTTAATTGTAAAACAATATCCCGGGAATTCCCGCACTATTTCCCAGGAATTCGGGATTGAAAATTCACGGGAATTTCCGAGAAGTCCCGTCACGGGATTTCCCTGGAAAAACACTAGAGCTTACATAAGCAAACTCATTAGCGATAAAGAAATCGTTCGAAACCTAAGCAAGTAAGTGGCCCTTCAAGATATTCAAAAACTAAGAAGTATTATTTTTGATTTTTATTTTCTGATCCTTTTCGCTCTTGTAAAGTCTAAAGTCCTAGTCTGAATTTTAATTTTTTCTCTGAAATCTGCAGAAAAAGGTTTGTCTCCAATTCCGCTTTCTACTTAAAACCCATTCGTCTATACCTCAACTAATTTTATTACGATGATCGATCAGCCAAGTTAGCTAGTCACCATGCCCTCAGGTCACAATTAGAGCCAACTTACTAGCCTTAAAATCAACTGGATGCCGGTGCATCATCGGTTCTAGCATTCTGCAGTAGGAAGTCTTTTTTACAACTGGCCATCATACTAGCGCTTCGAAGGGGGCTGGTTACTATGTTAAAGAGCCATTTACTGTTAAAAGAACTAATTTCAAGATTTTTTCTCAAGCCATTCTACAAGCGTGAAGGGCCATAAAGAATAAACTGATCTATAGCTCGTAAAAATTAATTAATTATTAATTTGGAATAAAAAGATCGAAGCGAAGGCCGCTGAAGCCAGTCCTCATCCTTTTATATTTATTGTAAAATTTATTTACAATTAATTAATAAATAAATGTAAAATGTAATTAAAATATTATTTTAAATAATTAATCATTTAATTTATATCTTCAAAAATAAATAATAAACTTCTTAAAACGCAAATTGAAGTCCAATGAAAATTAAACTTGTAAAAACATCATCCGGAATTTGGCACATGGGATGAAAACAAAATATATTAAGCTATAAATGGGCCATGACAACTGTGGAGAATCGAATTAGTTCTGTGCTGTAAATATATAGGAATGTTTAGAAGAGTTTTGATTATGCAACGAAATATTTATGAAATAGATATGAATTTGCACCTCTCCTGAATATTTTTTACTTACATTCAAATTTGTTATACACACATGCATACATTCATACATAAGCTTTATGTACATTTTCGAATTACTTCTCTTTTAGTTAGAATTCGTCATTTAAATTTGGAGTATTTAAATACAAAGATAATTGTTTTAATTCATATACTTTTTAAACTCTTGATAAGATAACAATTGTGTAAATATAACGCTCATTATGTTTAAGGCTTCTGACGTCTACGTATTATTAAAACGATATATTCATCAAACAAATAAACAGAGAAATAGAGATCAATATGACATTAAATTAACATTTATCATATAAATATTTTCTAGAGTTTTGTTCTGAAAGAATCCTAAAATGTTGTACCACGCTGTTAAGACTGCATTAAAAAAATTATATTTTTTTTCGTGCCATTTTATTTAATTCGCTTTTAAAGTTGCAGCGAATTATATAGTGTGTTTTTACGATGACATTTTTGAAGCAATCAACTTTATATGTTTTTTCTTTTTGTTTTTAAAGAGAAGAAGCACTTTAGGTAACAATACCAATAAATGACAGAAATGACAGATGGTGAAAGGAGAAAGATATAGCCATTTTATTAGTTATTTTACTTCGCTGGTGAATATGCTTTGAAGGCTTTTCGGCGAAGGAGGCTGCCTGCTATAATGTAAGTTCTGAATATATATTTATACTATTAAACAAAACAAAATTTTTATTTTTCAGAAATCATATTTGTAGTCAACGTTTTTACTGCTTTGACTACAGCATTTAATTCTTAATTTGAAAGTCGGTATTATTTTTCTTTAAACGTTATTTTAGAATACAAATAAATAACTACCACATATATATTAGTTTTTACAATATCGTTCATTTAAGTGAGCTATGATTTTCGCCTTAATATCAAAAGTGATCTCGTTCGATCAATTCGTTCGGTCTTTCAATATATAATCTGCTCTGTAAATGAACGGAATCATAGTAATCTGTGTACAGAATGACTGCATAAATCTTAAAAAGAATTGGATACAAGATGTAAGTTTTTGTAAACAAAAATTTATATTAAATTGGTATGGTTAAAACTGATTTGGGAAACGCTGGAAATGTAGGTTTAGGAAGAATGTTGTTTTAAGTAATAAGTGAAAACGAACATTCAATTAATTTAAATGGCACGACTGCGATGTCAATATACAACTCTAAATACACCTTAATACAACTGAAAGTAAAGATTTTTGACCATTTTTACCAAATTGAACGTTTTTGAACGATCCACTACGGATTTAAATGTGTTCAATAAAATGTCCGGCTCACTTCATTCAGTTGTATGATTCATTATTAGCGATGAGTTTGAGATTTAATTACCGCCAGAATTAAAAAGTTACAAATATGGGATGAAATGTAAATCAAAATTGTTATTTTGCCAAAACATCTATCAATCGCACTTTGACTTCAAAACCGTCAGATACTCTAAAATTTAAAAAAGCAACCTCTTAAACAGTAAAAATCGATTTTATTTTATACAAAAATTAGTATTTAATATATTCCACACTTCTACTTACAATTTAAGTTTAGTCACAACTTACAATTTAAGTTTAATTTAAAATGTTTTTTTTTTTCTTGAACCAGTCCACAGATCAAATCGTTATCATAAATCAAAGAAACAAGATTGCCCACTCAACCATACAGAAATATTTTTTCTGCGTATCTACGTCATCATAGAATACATATAAAAAGTGTAAGAGGTTTTTGACGCAAAATTAGAAATAACTACATAATATCTATGTGAGTACATCGATTTAAACAAATTATTATTTCTATTATTGTAAATTATTATTTCTATAAAGGAAATATATAATAATTATTACCCACCTTAATTTAAATAACTGAAAGTAAAATAACCTTTTCCGCAAATTTGTTTTTCAAAATAACCAACATGTTAATTTTATTAAAATTTCTTTTTCTAAATATGCTGTAGTTGTCTTTAAGCTCCGCACTAACTTTTCAAACTTAAAAATATATTTTTTCTCTTTTTTAATTTTTTATCACATTTAATATGATGAGCCTCTTTTATTAAATCTTTTACTAAATTTTGTTTGATGTGTAAATCGTCTTAAAAAAGCTTATTTTACATGCTTTTGCTTTACTTTAATTTGTTGCACTTTCCATACAAAAATTTACTTTGTTTACAAAAAATATTCTATGTCTACGTCACACAAACAAGAGCCTGCTTTATTAAATCTTTTACAAAATTTTGTTTGATGTGTAAATCGTCTTAAAAAAGCTTATTTTACATGCTTTTGCTTTACTTTAATTTGTTGCACTTTCCATACAAAAATTTACTTTGTTTACAAAAAATATTCTATGTCTACGTCACACAAACAAGAGATATAAAAAATTAACGGACCTGCGCAATGAGCATTCTTATTTTTTTGATTAATGGTTTTTTCATCACTGTCTTTTTTTACTGAAAGAGATCCGTTATGTTTGGAACTCAATTAAGATTATAAAATTACAATCGTGTTTTTAAAAATTACCTCTTCTGAGCATTTGTGAGTTTTGGGTGGCGCCTATACATAATTTAGTGTGTAATAATCTTATTTAAGCTAAAAAACTTGAAATTTTCATATAAATTTGTATCTTAAAAAAAATCGTCAAAATAATCGTTCTATCTGGCCACCATGTTGTAAGCATCAACAACTGTAACATGATTATGATGTTCTCAAATGAATGAAATAATTATTGAGAGTAATAAAAGAGTATGAAACAACACAAGCGAGTAGAGTTTTATTTAGATGATGTTGTTTGATGATCAGTTGAGGTTCACATACATTTTATTTTATTTATATTGTTTGGATAATCCATTGATTTAATATAATATAAATAAAATAAATATTTAGTTGTTTCATCAACTCGCCGTGGAGTGGTTTAGCTTTTATTGTTTAATTTAATAAAAAAAAAATTACAAGCAGACGACGTAAATTAGTTATTGTTTTAAAATTAAAAAAAAGAAAACAATTTGCAAAAAAATTAACTAATTTAAAATAGTGTGATTTACAAATTTATGTTGTTTAAAAAGAAAAAAAATCAATTAATAAGTGCTTTAAAATGTACTACTCTACTATCAAGCGAAGCTTAATTAATAAAACTTTTTTTTTGTTGTTGCTGGAATTAATTTTCATACATGGTAATTATTAATTATTTTGAATAAATTTTGCCATACATATGTTAACTTTACCAAAAAAAAAACTGTGGTCAAATACATATTTAGTTTTTATTTTTTTTCACAGTTACACTTGTATCCTGTGCTCCATCACAGTCCCTGCAAAAGAATGGCATTGATGATAATTGTGTTCATACGCTTAAATCTGTCAAACCAAGTTTCTTTAAACGTCACTTCGACATGTCGTTCTGGAAAAAGTTTTTTAAACACTGGGTTCCCTTTACCAGTGTTGATCGTGTGAAAATGCAATTCTTTTTGTATAAACGTGATTTTCCTGAATGCGGTCGTGAAATACGCACCGATGATGAAGAGAGTGTTTTATTGTCCGGCTTTAATCCAGAACATCCAACAAGGTAAATATTGAATAAATGAATGCGGAAGTAGCAACAGCTGTTACAGTTATTCATTAAACATTTTGACATTTCATAAAATGTCTTATCTTTTTATTTCTTTTGATGTGGCGGTTAAAAGAAACGATTCCAATGGTATCTGAGTCATTGATTACGTTGTAGTATATTTTGTGTCTTGGGCACAGTGTTGTTATATATACACATTTTTAAGTGCTTCGGATTAATATTAAATTTTATGTCTTTTCTTAACTAAAATTTACATTCATTTTTTAGCAGCAGATTAATTGCTTTGAAACGGTTATAATTTTACTAAATGACAAAGTAAAAAAAAAGCACAAAAATATTGGATATACGAAGTAGGTTATTAACCTTGTTAGTGTAATCGGCCAGAAAAATAAATATATTTATATTATTACGCATACACTAATATAGTGAGTAAAACACCCTACACTTATTTAGTGACAGTCCGCTGATTTTTTTAATTCTGTTAAAAAAACTACGCTAATTTAGGAACTAAAAAAGTAAAAAATAAAAAGTAGTTAAAGTCTTATGTGTTGTTTCTGTTTTAAAGGCGATCAACTCGTCTAAAAATTTATATGAAAAGCACTCAGTTTTTTGAGTTATTTACATATAAATTGTTCAGACGAGTTGATCGCCTGTAATATAGAAACCGCACTATAATTATGTATATAAAAACCAATGTGCTGTTTTTGTATAACAAGCGAGCGATTCGTCTATAAAACTTGTTTGAAAAGCACTCAATTTTTTGAGTGATTCCTATACAAATTTTCTAGACGAGTCGCTCGCTTGTAATACAGAAACAGCACATAAACAAATTTCAAGTGACGCTTTATAAAGTCTTGGTCATGGCGAAATAATACATATATGGAGTTTGACATTAAGCGTTTACTGCGAAAATTAATGAATTCGCCATCGCGAGGACCTTGTATTATTTCGCTATGGTCTTGGTGGTGCAAGTTTAAGTGCAAAGAGTAATGTGACAAACTCATCAGATGGTCTACTTTTTTTGTGCCGGTAGGCGGCAGGTGTGGCCGATAAAAAATGGTCTCTTAATGCTTCTTGCCGCGAAATGCTTGTTGTCTTTCAGTTACATTATGACTGACTCTCTAACAACAAAAACTAGTGATATAATTTTGGTCTGTTTGGTATTCGAAGCTGAAAAAGTTACTAATTCCACCACTTAAAAAACGTGGTGATATCATATACTATATGGTGGCAGTGGCGAATTTATTCATTTTCGGCGTTGTTAGAAAATTGAAACTCCATACAATAATAAAAAATCAGCGTCAACGTTTTTTTTCTATGAAGTTTGACATTTCCTGCAACGGCAAAAATAAATAAATTTGCTATTGACACCACCTGGTACATAATTTCGCCATGATACAAAAAAAAAAAATAAAAAATAACATAACTACTCCCAATCATTTTGATGTACATACGTATATAGATTTAAAAACATATTTCTTAACAAAGTTTGTCATGAACTTAGTATTTTTTTTTTAATGTGCAATTAAATGTAGGTACTTGAAAATTAAAAACTGATGTTAATGATAAGATTATAAAAAAATATAAAATATATATGATAAGAACTGAGAGGTGTAATATTATAAAAATAACACAACTAGCATTAAAAAAAACAGGAAGAATAATGAATAACAATTTCAATTAATAACTTAATTTTTTATTTCAACGCAAACAGGAACTGGCAATCAATTTTTTTGTTTAAGAAATATTAAATAATTATTATTATCAGTTTTAAAAATTAAATTGCGAAATTGTGTTCCCACTTACCCTTCATAAAGAAATTGAAACTTTCACTTATATATTTTTCAATGCTTGAACCTAAAATTAATTTTTTCAAATTCGGATTTCTAATGTAAAAATACTTTGGGAGAAAAAATAAATTATTGTTTTTATTACTCGGTGGCTCTGGCGAGATTCATAAACAATTCCTTTATTAACCTTACGCAGCCATTCACACCATATTATTCAATAACTTCGGGGAGACTTAAACTCACAATGTCTTTTTATCAGTCAGGCCATTTAATTATCATATCCACAACTACCTCTTTTTTCGCTTTAGCTTCCCTCCAAGGTCATATTATGTTGGAGAGTTTAAACTCATTGGTGTCATTGCTTTAGGATATTAGGCGACACTAGTTGCCGGGGCTTACAGGTGCTGAAAACTGGGAGATAATAAACTTTCGAAGTCCGACTTGTGGTTAAATTAAACTTCTGGTTGTACGGGCACCTATAGCTCACAGGGATTATGATCTCTGTACCGGTTATTGGTGAGGCCATTTGGTGCGTAAGGTCGCAACTTTTGTGCAGTTGCTTTGGGAGAGGAAATCCCTCAACAAAAGTGCAGTGAAGCTTAAATGGTGTCCAATTCTCAATCAAAATGTGACAAACGGTCTTGCAAACAATATGAGCGAGGTTGCTTTACACCCACGGTCTTTTTCTAAGTTTTTTTGCCTTATGGCTTTGGCCTAATGGCTTGTTGACATTAATTTGTATTACGATTGCCTCTCTTTCTCTCTCTATAACTAAGGTTCTTCGATTTGGAAAATTATTTCTTTATTTTTACAGGCTCCTTAAACTTCTAATCTGTTGTTTCAATATCTAGGTTTCTCCGAGAATTCATTTACCATTGATTGTTACACAATCAGGTATGTGATGGAAATCGATTTCGAAATCGAAATGTCTTAAATTCAAAAATTGTTGAGCTAAGCTATGCTGTTTTCATTTCTTAAATATCTTTAATATAGTTTTTAATAACTTTTTATTCAAATTCTACAACTACTTTGGGATAAGTTCTTTATTATTATTTAAAAATTATCTCAAAACGAATCATTTTCAAATCGATCGATTTCCATTACATACGTGATTAACTTGTTTCTTTTTCTCATCAAGACTCCAAATGATCTTAACTGCTATATTCTCTATATTAGTTTTTTAAATAACTAATCTACCGGGACGGTGAAAACCGTCGTCACTGGCTGTTTGTTGGGTAAGTTTGGCGAGCGCGAGCATTTTTATTAATACTGAAGAGACAGGTATTTGTTGTACAAATAGTGGTGGGTTCAGGTTATTTTGTCTGTTAGGGTAATGACTATTTTAACGGTATTCTGGAGGTACATTGCTTGATACGAGTATCTGTAAAGTTTATTGGGGGTATATAGATTAATATTTCCGTCTTTTATTATTGAGTAGGTAAAATAAAATATGTCAGAGGTTGTATTGAGCCGTTCGTAATATCTTCCTTAAACGTTCGTGTTTTGCAGATTTCCATGTTTTCCAGAATGTCTAGTCTTCGTCCTTTTTTACTTGGGTGTAGTATTACAATACACTCATCTATTTCCCTTAGTTTGTGTCGATATGTGTTAAGGTGTATTGCGAGGTTGGAGTCTTTCATTTTATACGTCCCTTAATATACGTCCAGTTTGTCCTATGTTTATATGGTTGCAGTTGAAAGTAAGTCTGTTTACTCCGCTGCTTTTAAATTTATCAGCTATTTCTGTTGATCTCTTGAGATGGTTTCGTAGAGTGTTGCTCGTCTTCAATGTTGTCCGTAAACCTTCTTTCTGAAAAAGGTTTGTTTATTTATGTACTTTTGGTCCTGTGTAAGTGAAAATGTGTGGTCGTGTTGTATTGACTGTCTTCTTTCATTTTGTTTTTGGTGTTGTATTATCTAATTAGTTTGTCGATGGTAGTGCTATTGCAACCGTTATTTTTAGCTGTAGTGTAAATTGTGTCGAGTTCTTTATTATATTTATCGGGCGCAAGTTGGACTATCTTAAGTCTGTGTATCATATGTCTAAATCTATATTTCTTTATGTCCAGTGCTCTGTTAGGATTTAACTCATGATCTACTGTTTAATCAACAAACAGACACCTCTACCCCATATCTCTTAGCTAATTTTTCGTTAATTGCGTTTTAACACACACAAAATAACACTTTATTCAACTACGTCTATCGCAGCCACAACTCCGAATTTTCAAACGGACAACAACAAATTTAGATTTAAGATTTCTTGTTACGTATACATATTTAAAAATTTTAAAAATTCTCAATCTCTATTTCTTCGTGAAAGTTATCTCATTTTAACTTAAGATATTTTGTCAAAAGAAAAAACGCGTTAGCAATAACAAAATATAAAAGGTTTCAACTAACAAAAAAACATACTTTTATTTATTTCAAGTGCATTTAATTTACAATATTTAAATTTAATGTCACACAGACATTTAATATGTGTAAAGTGCTACAATGAACTCCATGTCTAAATGATGATATTATAAGAGAAAGCTCTTAGCAAGATGTTACTTTAATAAATTTATAAAACTTAATTGAACTCATAGCTTTGATTTATTTTCTTTTTTTTAATTTTATTGCAGAATCATCATACACGGCTGGATGAGTCAAAGTAAGGGAACGTTTAATCGTGCTGTAAAAAACGCTTATATGAATCTCACACAGACCTTTAACAACAACATGAATTCGAATGAAAATAAAGTAAATGCGAGTGATGACACCACATTAATGCCGGCAGCAATACCCGAGGAGTTGCATCATCATCAGCATCGTCTGCAACAGCAACAGCAGGATGACGCCATTACATTTGATTATGAAAATAATAATGACGTTAACAGAAATTCCGCAATTGATTTTAATGTGATTGTGGTAGACTGGAGTGTTATATCATCGAATGTTAACTATTTTGGTGTGGTGGAATTAATCGATGATTTGGGTTTTCTTTTAGCCGAATTTGTGCGTTTTTTACAATGGAAAGCAAATTTATATTTTGGTGATGTTTATTTAATTGGCCATTCATTGGGTGCTCAGATTGCAGGCAGCGCTGGCAAACAAGTAGAACCATTTCGTTTCAATACGATTTTTGCTTTAGATCCAGCTGGTCCAAAATTTCGCAACCGTAGCAGTGAATATCGTTTAGATGCCTCCGATGCCGATTATGTTGAATCGATTCAAACAAGCAGTAGTTTAGGCTTTCAAGAGCCTGTGGGTCATGCTACTTTTTATCCCAACTTTGGTAGAGATCAAAAGAAATGCTATTTTTATGGTTGTTCACATTCAAGGGCCCATCATTTCTTTGCCGAATCGATAACAAGTAAAGAGGGTTTTTGGGGTACTCGTTGCGAAAGGCAATCAGAAAATATTTGGATTATGTCCGATAATGGGGAGGAGTTTAAAATGGGTGGTGAACCTTCTACACCCAAGACGGGAACATTTTATTTAAAGACAAATGACAGACCGCCATTCGCCATGGGACGAAGAAAATTATTTCACTCATATGAAGATGTTGCAGAAGATAATAATATACGATAAAATCGAAGAAATATTCAGTATTCCCCGTACAAGAAATTATTTTATTAAATGATTTATTTTAGATTTGAATAACTGAGTCCATGGCTAGTGGAATATTTTCTGGTGCAGATTTTTTTTAGTGCAGCATAATTATTTATTAATTGTTAAAATATTTATTTAATAAAATTTAATATTTATTTTCGCTCACTTATTCAATAGTATCTAAAAAGCTTTAATTTTTCTAATAACTTTTTAACAGTCACCTGATGTTTAAATTATTCCTAACAAACTTATTGCTTTGCTATTTTTTTTAATTATTTTTAAATATTTTTCACATTTCATTTGTACACAATCATAAATCAATTTAATGTTCCTACATTTTCCCAACATTTATATTGTTATTTGCATACCAAACTTAATTAGATGAAGTAAAAATTTTCTTTAACCTGATAATGAAACTGTATAAAAAGCTCGAACGCACTTTAAAATATTAATAGAAAAAATTGTGAAATAGAAAAATGTTTTTAATTCGTATCTTGTTTTTTGTCACTATTGCCACTACTGCTGTAAGAGCGGCACCACAATACGGTTCCTTTGTAGACTACAATAATGTTCAAGTGCCTTTTGATTCAGACGATGATTTAGATATACCAAGTGATTTAGGTGCATCGCTTATGGGTTTAGTTTTCTTAATGCAGAATTCCGAAAATCCAGAAAAACCGGAAGGAGATTTGAAAGTATTGTTCGCCTTTTTTGGAGGCAAAAAGGAATCATCTTCGAATGTGTTAAAAGAGCTGGCAAATAAAATCGAATCAGCTTTAAATAGTAAAGGAGCCAATTAGAAGAAACTATGGATCAGCTGAAGGCAGCATTTAATAATATAAACTATTAAAATAAATTACATACGAATTTAAATCAGTGAAAAACAAAAGAAAAAAAACTGCAAGATATATCATGTATTTTAAATTTGTTCCTTTAAAAATAAAATAAAGTTGAAAAATAAATAAAATATATACGTGTACGGTTAAATAAAAAACAGGATATATGTGCATTTGTTACAAAATATCTGGCAGAGATAGTCGTCTTTTTACGAACAGCCAGGAGTCAATAAAGTCCCTAGCGAATGTTTAAATCATATCGAGTCTAGTCCAGGAGTTCTTGACACCCTTGATTGTCACTCTTTAGACGAGTGAACATGGTGATAGTTTAGGTTAGTAGAAGAGGGAGGATCTCTATATTGATGTTTCTTACAACATTCCTCCCTCTTATTACATTCCACTTTCTTGGGTGAAATGTCTTAAAAAGACAAATTGTTTGAATGCGAGTATTTTATGGCCGAGACTTTATCGGACACGGAAATTGTGGCTTATAGGACTGACGACGACGAACCTTCATAATCTTGTTACAGTGATTACAGGACACTTCAAATTCGGAACCCTTGCTAGAAATATGGGATTCCATTGCAACGATTAATGCATAAGCATGAGTCAGACTAAGAAAGATGAAAATACAGGTATCAAAGACTTCCAGGATAGACCAACGATCCCTTGTGAATTGCAACTCTCTAACTCTTCCTTGCTCTCTTTTTTCTTCTGCTTTTATTTAGTATCTTTTTATTTTCTTTCTTTATTCTGCAGGTGTAATAAAGCGCTCGCCAAGCGTATCCAAGTCAGTCTTGTCCGATTAGGGGACTTATCCCCAAATCAGAGATTTTATTTTCAAATTGGGAATGAAAATTTCAGTTTGAGGATTGTGAAATTCTTTAAGGATATGTGTTACGTTTTGCGGATTTAGAGAAGTTTCTTTGGGGACTTTTTTAAAAATTATGTTTTGATTTTACTTTTTTGCTACATATAAGTTTCCAACTATGGTAACAAAAAACTTTGTTAAATATTTTCAGTGGTAAGTCTTTCTGTAAATTTAAAAAAATGACTTTCATCAATTAAATCAATGAAAAAAAAATATTAAGAAATAAATTGCAATACTCGAATTGAGAATTAATACACATTTAAAAAGTAACACAAATTGTTGTTTTCCATCTTACTAAGTGCTTTATATGTTTGACTTCAAATATATGTACCAAATACTAGATAACGAATAGCTTTCGACAACGAGATACAACATTTTGTTTGAGATTTTTTGTTGAACTTTGTTAAAATTGTTAATGTACAGAAATAGTTATCGATATGGAATACAAAATACCTATTTTTGGATTTTGTCTGTCTGTCCGTCTTTTGCCTGTGTTCATGTCATCTTCATGTCACCTAAAAACTGCTGGTTGGCCTTGAATAGTTGTGTGATGAGGTCCTTGGTTCAAATATAGGATATTTTTTTTCGTAAAAATATGTCATTTTATAGAAAAAACACAAAGCACATTTTATTTTTATAGATGGCAAATTTTTAAAACTGTTTACAGAACTCTACAACTAATATTTAAAAACATGTTTTTCTATATTTGAATTTAAAGAAAATAAGAAATGACACGCTGCCGAAGTCGCGACTAGTCGTGGAAACTGCTAGTATATAATATATTTAGCTTGTACAAATAGAATATCATAAAACGTATGTTAATACCCAGCAAAAAAATTTTGGAAAAGGTAATCGTTTCTGGAATTAAGTATTTTTGTCGGAAGTACTTCCTAACTAAATTGCCAACTTAATGATTTTAACAAGGCACGAGACTTTTATAATCAATTACTGAGAATCGAATACATTAATAATTGTAGGAAATAATGAGTACCATTAGTACGGTAGCCTTTTTTAACATAAAGAACTAGTTCCATTACTACTTCTTTTTTTGGAAACTAATGTAATGTGTTTTGTAAGCGAGTAACAAAATATGGTAATCACAAAAGTAAGTCATTATATGGCAAGTACTTTTTAAGGAATGGTCTAATTTTTTGCTGGGTACTTTTAACCTGAATTTTAAAATAGATGGTATTATTTGTAGTAGGGATTTTTGGGGATAGTTGAAATTGTTTTTTGGGGAACTCTGATCCTAGAGAGCGGATCAAAGCTGTTTAATCAACCTTATGCTATAAACACAATCAAAGGCTACCGACCATCGACTACCGACTACAAAATTAGCTGGCTACAAAAATAGCCAAGTCGTAAGCTAATTAATTCTTTTAATGACTACCGACCACTAACTACAAAAAATAAACATCTGTTTTGACATATGTATTAAAGCTAACCAAAACAAACTTGATTTTTTAAGTGAATTTGTATGAAAAAAAAATTGCAAATTTTTCAAGAAAATTTAATTAACTTTATAAGTACTATTGCTAAAATAGTGGAAACAACGACTTCAGTGCATCAAGTGTCCACGTCCATATTTGCATGTAAATTGAACTAAACATTTACATTAAACAACATAATAAAAAACATATAAACAGTAAAAATGACTATTATATTCTTACCAATTTCAATAATAACTCAAAAAATAAATATAAATAAAACAAATTAGAAATTAATGAAAAAAGAAATGAATGGAAAATTTGAGAAATAAAAAGTAAATGAAAAATGCGCCAAATAAAAAGTAAATGAAAAATGTAAACAAATGAACAGATGATTACTATTTTTCAATGGTGCCACTATAAAAGTTTTTCGCGTTTTTAATAGCGTTATTTAATGTATTGCGTTTTTAAAACCACCATTTCATGCATTTATTGTATTGGCAGCACTAATCTGTTTTTTGTAGCCACGAAAAATAGAAATAAGCCTAAGTTGGCTACGGGCTACAAAAGTAGCCGTGTAGTCGGTAGTCGTGTAACGGCTAAAAGAATTATTCTCATAAGCACGCATGTATTTATTCTATTTTTGACATCTTGTAGTCGATGGTCGGTGGACATGATTGTGTTTATAGCATTAACTTTTTCAATATTCCGTCTCTATTAAGACACTCTTTAAGTTTCTATTTCTTTTAATGTAAGTTATTGTTGTAGAAATTGTATCGATATTTATATCTAGGATTACGTATAAAAACATACAAGTAACTCATTTTTAACATTTTTTTATTACATTTATAAATGTGATTACTAGAATAGATTAAAAAATACGATTAATTAAAACATAAGAAGAAATGTTTGAAATCGAAACAGTAATTTCGGAGAGAAAACATTTAAGTTATCGGAAACAGTGCCATGTACTAAATTCAACCTAAAAAAATCTGGGAAAAAACTTACACAAACAAAAAATTACATTGAAGACTGTTGTTGAGTGCTATATGATCTTTGTATATCAATTTCTCCCTTAATTTTTCACCTATTGATCCGAGTTTTAAATTAATCATAGCGTGCAGTTTCCACATGTGGACCTATTACTGTTTTAAAATTCATTAAAATTGGTTCAACCGTTTTGCCGTATTTTTCTATCCACGTCAGCAAAATGTAATAAGCATATTTTTATAAATTTACTACAGAAGTAGATGTCCTACATCCCTAAGCTTTTATTAGAAAATTCATGGAAGTCTTTGAAAAATCTGTATTTAGAGAGTGCCACACTTAAGTACTCTAGAAATAAAATAAAGACTTATTAAATTGTATGGCGGGTAACCGAACCCCCTGCCCCGGACCTATACTACCTAGCTTTTACTCGAAAACACATGTAAGTCTTATAGAAACCTGTATCGAATTCTACATATCTACAGGATAATTAATAAATACTCTGCATGAGGAGTACCTATCTCTCCACGTTGGTATACACCAAACTTAATAACTTAAAAAAGCGAAAACATTTAGTACAAAAAACCTCAGCAGATATCTGCTTTAATTCAGTTTAATTCTATAAATAAAGAAATAAAATATCAATTTTATTACAACTTAAATTTTTCCCCTTAAAAACCATTGTGCAAACAGGAACCGTGGAAAAAACAAGGAAAAAATCTAATAAATTCGCCTTTAACTCCCATAGTCCCCGTCCACACTTTGCAACTTTTATTGGGCAATTCTTGAGTTTGTAGGCGAGAGAGGAAAGACGAATAGATACGGTTACACCGATTCAGGTACCTAAAATTCCCTGTTGTTTTGCCATTCGTAGAGTTAAGAAAACACTAATTCTAGGCGATCAAGGCCGAAATTATAGAAATAAAATTTAAATGTGTGGATATAAATGCAATTTTAAAATATTCATTCACTAAGCAGTGATAACATAGCAGAGGACACATTAATATTATTCTTGTAAAAAAAACCCGACTTCAAAACAGATTTTATCTGTCTGCCTAAAACGGTTCAAGAGTATGGCCACATACATTATCTGACATTAACTATTGGGACACCCTTATATCTCTAAACTTTATATATGTTCAACTGTTCAATAGTTTCACAATATATATAGAATTAGAGTATCTATAGGGGCACCTTGTAATTTTCAAATTCAAATTATATACTTGCTGTGGTAGTAGTATTAGCAACCAGGTTCTGTTTAAATTTTAACCGTCTGTCTATAACGGTTCAGCAGTTTCGCCATATACATCAGATAAACTATTGTAAAACCCTTTAATTTATAATTTAAAATTTTTATACTTCTTGTTATACCAAACAAAGTAGTGGACATTCTGTCTATAATTCAGGTGTTTGTATATAACGTTGCCAAAAATACGGCCTTATAGGTCAAATTGCATTAATTTTGGAAATACTCTTTAATTTCTAAATTTAAATTATTAGCTTCTTGTTATAACGGACTTAGGAATACAGTTCCCTTGTAAGTTTCAGCTGTCTGTCTATAACTTTTCAAAAGTTTAGCCACATATGTACTTGGAATTACATCAACTATTGGGACACCCTTTAACTTCCAAATCCAAATTTTAAACTTGTTGTTATAGCGGACTTAGCAATACAGGTTCGTTGTAAATTTCAAGCGTCTGACTACGACTGTTCAAAAGTATGGCCATATACGTCAAATTAAATTAACTATTGGCTCACCCTTTTATTTATAATTTTTAATATTAATACTTGTTACTATAATGGCCATAGCATTCGACATTCTGTCCAATTTGCAAGCGTTTGTCTATAACGGTTCATAAGATAGGCCCGTATAAGTAAATCTACATAAATTATGGGACACCCTTTAATTTGTAAATTTAGATATAGGGAGCCTAGAAATACACGTCTATTTTAAGTTTTTACATTAACTATTGGGGCACCCTTTAACTTCCAAATATAAATTTTATACTTGTTGTTATAGCGGATTTAGCAATGCTGGCTCGTTGTTAATTCAAGCATCTGTCTACAACTGTTCAAAATATGGCCATATATATTAAATTAAATGAACTTTTGGCGCACCCTTTCATTTATAATCTTTAATATATGTTACATAACGGCCATAGCAATCGACATTCTGTCCAATTTGCAATTCTTCGCCTATAAAGGTTCAAAAGATAGGCCAATATAAGTAAATTTATTTCAATTATGGGGCACCCTTTAAATTTTAGATTTATTTTTGTATAAATTTTTGTTATTGGGAGCTATAGTAGTACGCCCTTTACAGTTCATTATACACGTAAAAAATATGTATATTGTATGGGAACAACTTTGTTTTTTAGATTATGAACTGTTTTTAAAACGGGACCAATCTGTAAGCATAATCTATCATATTACCAAAAATTTTCAAAATCGGTTCAGAAATGACTGAGTTATGCAGGCACAAAAATAAAATAAGCAACATTAAGTCGAATTCATAACCTCTTTCGTTTTTTAATTTGGTTAAAAGTAAATTATTGTTTCACTGCTATTTAATAAAAAAAAATAAATAAATAAATAAAATTATAGTTTTTGTTAGCTTTAAGGTTAGAATAATTTTCTTTATAGTTCTCTTTTAATATACCATAAGCGGCCCTTTGATATTGACTCGCATAAATTATATTTCTTCCAATTGAACTGTTACATGATTTCCCTTTTGCTTGTTTATTTTTTTTTTTGCTACAGATTATACAGTTTTACCGATTACACATCCTTGGAAAAATTCAATTTCTCTTTTTGCATTTATAATAGCATTTTTATGTTTTTTTTGTATTGCATTTTACCTTTTCGAATGACTTGAAATTGTTTTTAATGCGAATAAAAAAAACTAATCCTTTTGCTGTTAAAAGTAGTCAACACAAATGAAGTTAAAGTTGTCTATAATAAACTTAGAAGAATGATATGAATATATTACATGTGGCATGACCAAGAGATGAATATAAAATATAAAATAAAAACAGGAAAAAAAGTTAATACAAATATATTCAACTGACCAGAAACTTAAACACGATTATTTTATGTTTGAAATGGTGAAAATTGTAGTTTGAAATTTATGAGGCGGTTTAGGTGTTAATTAAATAAAGTAAAAAATTTAATTTCACCCTGAATATTTTTTAACAAAATCAAAAAATTGTGATATATTAAATAATAAAGTTTATAATTAAAAGGTGTTTTAATAGAGACGTTATTTTTACGACATTTGAAGTTCTAATAGCAAGTTTGAAAAATGATCTGGCTGATTGGTAGAAACTTTACACAACGATTAGACTTTAAAATTCTTTCTTATAATGCGATACTTAAGCTACAGCAGAAATCCCGAGATATACAAAACAAACACATCCAAGATCATTTGTGCGCAACATCTTAAGCGACTGTAAGAAGAAAAGACTTAAAAAGTAAAATTGTTGGATGTAAGATTCGAGTACTACTTTTTAATTCAATTCTAATTCAAGATACAATAAATACATAAATTAGAAAATAATATTTCTGAACACGACCTCGAATTATTAACTATCGTAGATAGACATGCCATACAGCCAGTAAATCAATGACTGAGTAAAAAAAATTTCTAGTCGTGTAGTAATTCGTTTCGGTGTTCAGAATTGGCCCCCTGAAAACCTTTCGATTTCTTCTTATGGGGTTATTTAAAGTTAAAGGTCATACTGTCATAGTTTAAGGCCCAACTATAATGTACATTAGCTAGCTTAAGTCAACTTAAACAATTAACAGTTACGTTTAAAAAGAGTTGACATTTGCTCATGAGTGCGTAGCGTATGCGCTTAAATTTGTGCTCCCGCATGCAAGAAACTCATGCGCACTTTCTTATAAGCAAAAAATAATAGCGCACGCATGCACACACATTTGAAGCCATATTTGTTTTTATCAGGGCTTAAATTGCTTGCTTAAAATAGCAACAGCACTAAAATCTTTGCTTTGCTTACATGTTTTTCAGCAATTAAAAAAACTGAATGTCTCAGCATTTACAAAACATTTCATTATAAATGAAGCAACAGCAAAAAGCAAATGCAAAAAAAAAAGAGAATAAATGCTTAAGCTGACTATGTGTTTCTTTCTGCAGTAAAGCAATAATCAAAGCATTTATTTTAAAAACGTTTGCTGTTTCTTAAGCAATAAGTTAATGTTTGTTTCTTCTTTTGCTGTTGCTTTTTAAGAAAAAAAAATTTTTTTTGCATTAGCTTTTTGCTTTTGCTGCACATTTTTCCACAGCAACAGTTAAGCAATTCAAATGCATTGAAAATAGTCAAGCATTTTTAATAATTTTAAACAATGTTGCCAGAGTTTCGGTTTATACTGCAAAATATTGTGTTAAAATAATTATTAGTAAAAAATTAAGGTGTTTGGTTGTTTTCGTCATTCCTACAGAAATTTATTAAGCAAACAGGAAATTAAAAAAAAAAGAATCGCATTTGCTTCAGCTGACTATGTGTTTCTTTCTGCAGCAAAGCAATCGGCAAAGCAATTACTTTGAAAACGTCTGCTGCTGCTTAAGCATTCAGTTGTTCGTTATTTTTATTTTTGCTAGTGATTAACTCTTTACTATGAAGTTGTTGCTAACGTTGGAAACGTATTAATGTATTTATTACTTGCAATACATAAGAAAACACATTTCAAAAACGTTGTTTTTATTACACCATTAAATGGTGTTTTTTTTTTGCTTAAAAAGCAACAGCAAAAGACGAAACAAACATCAACTTATTGCTTAAGCAACAGCAAACGTTTTCAAAATAAATGCTTTGCTGATTGCTTTGCTGCAGAAAGAAACTCATAGTCAGCTTAAGCATACTCGTATGCGTTTTTCCTTTTTTTTGCATTTAATTTTTGCTTCGTTTATAATGAAATGTTTTGTAAATGCTGAGACATTTAGTTTTTTTATTTGCTGAAAAACATGTAAGCAAAGCATAGAGTTTAGTGCTGTTGCTATTTTAAGCAAACAATTTAAACCCTGATATACCCATGTGTACATACATATGCGTATATTATGTACTTTGAGTTG
This sequence comes from Gymnosoma rotundatum, assembly GCA_916610165.2. NCBI lineage: Eukaryota > Metazoa > Arthropoda > Insecta > Diptera > Tachinidae > Gymnosoma > Gymnosoma rotundatum. The sequence continues at coordinate 116,663,435 of OU744337.1, read as the reverse complement.
AGAGATATCAGAAAGTGTGATTATTGCAATTGTTACACGCGAAAAGTAGTGTTTTGTGGAACATTTTGTAAATTGAATAAATGAAAAGTGCTAAAAATGCTAAATAAATAGTTGGTAAGTGCTAAAAATAGTGCTAAGTGCTAAATCGGTAATTTTGCTGCTAAATCAACAAAAGAAGTGCTGAATCTAGCACCGAAAGTTCTAAAATGGTCACACTGTGTATAATTCTTACTTCTGGAAAATACCAGCTGACGATTAATTCCTTCAGTAATTTATTGACACTCTTACTATGTGTAAGGCTTCCTTTAATTCGAATAATTGCAAATAAACTCTTTAAATTTTGGATCTCACTGTCTTCAAATAAAAAAATTATTAGACTTGCTAGTGAAGAAACTTTTTTGTTAACAACGTTTTGCGGGTCAATATAAAAAAGCTTTTTTTTTGTTTACAGAACTCAATTTAAATGAATTCATTTAATTCAGTAGCATTAAACCTTGTAATATACCTAAGTAAACACCATAATTTTTAACCATTTATCCATTAGAAGCAGTGATAAATTTTTTTATTTAAGAGTATTAATTTACAATAAAATTTTTTTTAATATTTTTTTGTTTAATAAAATTTAATAAGAAGTTGCAATATTAGGTGTCCAGCAACTAAATCAAAAAAAATGTGAATTCTTATTTTGATAAAAAAAATCTTTAAAAACTAAGGGTAAAATCTTCACTCTGGCATCGCTGGTATCGATATAACAAAACAATATGAATAAAAAGCTAATGGTTAAATTTCCGCATATGTTTTGGTTTTGCTCTTGTACAGAGCAAATAAAAATCTTTTTAAGGTTTATTTTAATACATTGCTTATGGTTTTATCTCTATGTTAAATAAAACAAGTAAGTGTGCTATATTCGGCTATGCCGAATCTTTTATACCCTTCACAATCTATGTAAATCTCGTTTAGTTAAGTAACTCCAATTAAAAAAGCAAACATTCGGATGACAGAGAATTAAAAAAAATTGGTACTGTATAAATATATTTTTACATAAAACTGGCGGCTCTTAATGGGTTAAGAATATTTAAAAAATTTTAGTGTGTCCTTAAAGATTTCTTCAAAAGCTTTAAAATGATACTCATATTGGTATTTTAAAATTTTGAAAATTTCAGAACGCCGTCACTCGGAAAATATTGGCGAGAGCAAATTTATTCATTTGATGTTTTTTTCTTATTGTTTAATTTTCTATTGCACCATATATTTATATTTTTGATTAGAGTTACTTTATTATTCCAAATGACATGGCAAAATTAGAGGTAGGCGTGGAGCGATCATGCTGATTTCCAATAGCACCTCTTTCGATACCATATCTGATCGATTGGCATATTTATTTTTTAACATGGACGGACAAACGGACATCGCCTAATCGCTTCCCTTTGCATAAGAAATCGGAATATATATACTTTATGGGGTTGGAAATGGATATTGTAGAAATTACACACGGAATGACAAACTTAGTTACACCCTCTTTCCACTTTTGTAATGAAGGGTATAAAAAGTGAATTAAACAAACTTTAAGGATAGTTTAAAAAAGTCTTAACAAAAGTTGCCACAGCTGACATCCTTATAACTTACTAACACATTTCCAAATATTTATGAATTGTGCAAAAATATTTTAAATACTCCTGCAGGTTACATGTACGACATAACTACACAGGTACGATAGTATATTTTGCAATGTATTTTCATATTAAATAGTTTATGTAATTTTAACCGATCTCAAATGTACAATAAAATGTTTTTCAAACTGATACCAGTTTTTAATGGATAAATTTAATTTTAAAATATTTATCTCCATTTATAAACATAATACAATACATATGTACATATGTAAATTGTAAGAACAACTTGTTTTTGTATAAAATTTGTCTTTAGCAGCATTTTACATAACATTAATTAGAACAGTTTATTTGAAAGTTATACTGAACATTTATGACAACTTTGAGGATTTTTAAGCATACAATATAAAAGAAGTACTTTAAATACATTTTATATTAGTTTTGGTCCAAAGGTGTGATAATGTTTTAATTCTAAACATTTGTTAACTTTCTGTATTTTATTTTATATAATAAATTGACAAACATTTGTTGAATTAAATAAAAACATTTCCAAGGATAAATTACATTTATTATCATCTGTGGAATTAAATTGAACTTTGACAACAAGTTTGTTAGGCCAAGTGTTACAATATATATTAAGGCAGGTACTAAATATAATACAGATAGTAAATTTATAAACAGAATTTATTTGTATAGAAATAATTTCCAAAACACAGAAAAGAAAATTTTAAATACCACATATACATTTTCTTTAAAAGTCGTATAAAAAAATGTTTAATACAGCATAAAAATTCGTCTCGGCTAAAATTATTTATAGAATCTTGTTGGATTTAAAGCCTTTTTAATTTGCTCTATAGAAAAATGTTGTTTGTAAAAATTTGCTCGCATGATTGACTAATGAAATATTATATTTTAATTTATCAGATTTAAAACATAACTCTCATATTAAGAAACTAAAAATTATCTGACATATTTTCCGTATATAAAAGACTACTGCTGCATAAAAAACTACGGACATTATCGACCTACAAATTTTCTGTAGAAAGTTGTCAGATGGTAAAAAACTGACACCTACAACTTTTTAATATAAAAAATATAGCCAAACGTAGGATATAAAAGAAGCCGATGGATTTTATGCACAAAATTTTTAGATGTAAAAGAAGCCCCTCAAATTTTGTAATGTTAAATGATCCAAAAAAATTTCTGCAGAAAATTATGGAATGTAAAAGACCGTAAAAAATTAATACAGAAAACTGTATGGCGTATAAAAATTATCCAGAGAAAAATGTAGAATGTAAAAATAGATTTTTAAAGAAAATTATCGGACGTAAAAAGTCTGAAAAATTTTCTAGAAAAAATTATCGAATAAAAGAGTCCAACTAAGAGAAACAGAAGAGAAAATTATCGGATGTAAAAAGGCCGACTAGATTTCTATTAATTTTCTAAAGAAAATTTTCGGATTAAAAAGTCCGATAATTTTCTTAACAAAATTTTCGGATCAAAAAGTCCGATTAATTTTCTTAAGAAAATTTTCGGATCAAAAAGTCCGATTAATTTTCTTAAAAAAATTTTCGGATCAACGAGTCCGACCAATTTTTCTAGAGAAAATTATCGGATGAAAGAAGGCGATTAATTTTTAGATAAAAATATCGGATGAAAGAAGGCCGATTAATTTTCTAGAGAAAATTATCGGATGAAAGACGGCCGATTAATTTTCTATAGAAAATTATTGGATGAAAAAAGGCCGATTAATTTTCTAGAGAAAATTATCGGATGAAAAAAGGCCGATTAATTTTCTAGAGAAAATTATCGGATGAAAAAAGGCCGATTAATTTTCTAGAGAAAACTATCGGAAGAAAAAAGTCCGATTAATTTTCTAGAGAAAATTATCGGATAAAAGAAGGCCGATTAAACAGATGAGAGAAGGTAGATTAATTTTCTAGAAAAAATTATCCGATGAAAGAAGGCCGATTAATTTTCTAGAGAAAATTATCGGATGAAAAAAGCCCGATTAATTTTCTAGAGAAAATTATCGGATGAAAAAAGCCCGATTAATTTTCTAGAGAAAATTATCGGATGAAAAAAGCCCGATTAATTTTCTAGAGAAAATTATCGGATGAAAAAAGCCCGATTAATTTTCTAGAGAAAATTATAGGATGAAAAAAGCCCGATTAATTTTCTAGAGAAAATTATCGGATGAAAAAAGCCCGATTAATTTTCTAGAGAAAATTATCGGATGAAAAAAGCCCGATTAATTTTCTAGAGAAAATTATCGGATGAAAAAAGCCCGATTAATTTTCTAGAGAAAATTATCGGATGAAAAAAGCCCGATTAATTTTCTAGAGAAAATTATCGGATGAAAAAAGCCCGATTAATTTTCTAGAGAAAATTATCGGATGAAAAAAGCCCGATTAATTTTCTAGAGAAAATTATCGGATGAAAAAAGCCCGATTAATTTTCTAGAGAAAATTATCGGATGAAAAAAGCCCGATTAATTTTCTAGAGAAAATTATCGGATGAAAAAAGCCCGATTAATTTTCTAGAGAAAATTATCGGATGAAAAAAGCCCGATTAATTTTCTAGAGAAAATTATCGGATGAAAAAAGGCCGATTAATTTTCTAGAGAAAATTATCGGATGAAAAAAGGCCGATTAATTTTCTAGAGAAAATTATCGGATGAAAAAAGGCCGATTAATTTTCTAGAGAAAATTATCGGATGAAAAAAGGCCGATTAATTTTCTAGAGAAAATTATCGGATGAAAAAAGGCCGATTAATTTTCTAGAGAAAATTATCGGATGAAAAAAGGGCGATTAATTTTCTAGAGAAAATTATCGGATGAAAAAAGGCCGATTAATTTTCTAGAGAAAATTATCGGATGAAAAAAGGCCGATTAATTTTCTAGAGAAAATTATCGGATGAAAAAAGGCCGATTAATTTTCTAGAGAAAATTATCGGATGAAAAAAGGCCGATTAATTTTCTAGAGAAAATTATCGGATGAAAAAAGGCCGATTAATTTTCTAGAGAAAATTATCGGATGAAAAAAGGCCGATTAATTTTCTAGAGAAAATTATCGGATGAAAAAAGGCCGAATAATTTTCTAGAGAAAATTATCGGATGAAAAAAGGCCGATTAATTTTCTAGAGAAAATTATCGGATGAAAGAAGGCCGATTAATATTCTAGAGAAACTTATCGGATGAAAGAAGGCCAATTAATATTCTAGAGAAACTTATCGGATGAAAGAAGGCCGATTAATATTCTAGAGAAACTTATCGGATGAAAGAAGGCCGATTAATATTCTAGAGAAACTTATCGGATGAAAGAAGGCCGATTAATATTCTAGAGAAACTTATCGGATGAAAGAAGGCCGATTAATATTCTAGAGAAACTTATCGGATGAAAGAAGGCCGATTAATATTCTAGAGAAACTTATCGGATGAAAGAAGGCCGATTAATATTCTAGAGAAACTTATCGGATGAAAGAAGGCCGATTAATATTCTAGAGAAACTTATCGGATGAAAGAAGGCCGATTAATATTCTAGAGAAACTTATCGGATGAAAGAAGGCCGATTAATATTCTAGAGAAACTTATCGGATGAAAGAAGGCCGATTAATATTCTGGAGAAACTTATCGGATGAAAGAAGGCCGATTAATATTCTAGAGAAACTTATCGGATGAAAGAAGGCCGATTAATTTTCTAGAGAAAAATATCGGATGAAAGAAGGCCGATTAATTTTCTAAGAAAAATTGTCGGATGAAAAAACGCGGATTAATTTTCTAGAGAAAATGATCGGAAGCGAAAAGGCCGTTTAATTTTTTAGAGAAAATTATCGGATGAAAGAAGGCCGATTAATATTCTAGAGAAACTTATCGGATGAAAGAAGGCAGATTAATTTTCTAGAGAAAATTATCCGATGAAAGAAGGCCGATTAATTTTTTAGAGAAAATTATCGGAAGAAAAAACACCGATTAATTTTCTAGAGAAAAATATCGGATAAAAGAAGGCCGATTAATATCCTATAGAAAATTATCGGATGAAAGAAGTCCGATTAATATTCTATAGAAAATTGTCGGATGAAAGAAGGCCGATAAATTTTTTAGAGAAAATTATCAGATAAAAGAGTCTGACTAATTTTCTAGAGGAAATTACCGCTGAAAATTGTCGGATGTATAGAAAATGTTCACATTTGGAAGTTTAACGTAAACCACATCGGCTATCCAACCATGGTCGCCCGATGTCTGTTCAAAGAAGCGCTCAAATAGAAGATGTTTCAACTTTCTCTCTGCTTTAGTTCTTAGAAAACATTTTTATTTATTTATTTAACGATTTCTTACAAAAAATGAACAATTTGTGTTGACTCTCTTAAAGGAACCAGTGCGATATGTTAATAATAAATTTTCTTAATAAATCTTTAATTTATTTTAACGCCTTTAATCAATAATGAAAAAAAAAAACAAACACTATTTAAACTTAGTTGAAACACATTTGCAAGTTTAACTATAATAAATGCAAAACACGTAAATGTTACTTAAATCTCAGTAAGACATGCGTGCTTTTACATACATATTCATTTACACACCAACAAAGGATGTTCTGCAAATACAAAAAGTCAAATATCAAGGTGTAGATTAAAAAGATACTTACAGGCTTAACTAACAATCACATACTTGTGCATCAACACAATCAGATGCACACACAAATGTATAATTTTAAAATTCTCACATGCATCTTTATGCTGCAAAAAAAAATATTTGCTCTGGCAAATGTCAAATATGTTTCTGGAAAGAAAGAAAGAAAATTTGCAAGAAATTTATATGGCTGCACACGTACATATCTACATGATATTTATGGTCGTGGGGGGTGAAAATTGTATCATGTGAAAATTATATCCTGTTAAAAGATTACAAAATAAACACCAAATTGTTTTGTATTTGTGTTCGTTTTTTTCTTTGTGTAAAAGAAAATTGCTGACAAGAGTATCTTTGTGCTTACTCGTAATTAAAAATTCTTTTTGCTTAAAATTGATGTTTAAAAAAATTAAACATTTAAATATTTAGTTAATCTTAACGGCAAAAAAAGACACACACACACACACATACAAAACAGTATTATACTGAAACCACTTATTTGTCACTTTTCTGTTTCTATTTTCCATTTTCGTATGTGATGTACGGTTGGATGTTTGTTTCTTTACTAGTCCTTGTTATTACTGGTTGCTTGGAATATGTTTTAATTTCTTGTTAATTAATTTTTTCTTTTGTTTTCCTTAATTCCATTTTGTGATATTTTTTTGTGGTTTTTCATTTAACTGCTATGAGCGGTATTTAACACACATAAAAAATTTAATTATTATAACCGCATTTAAGGGCCAGCCCTTACATATAGTTGTTGCGCCGTTTGGTTAAATAATTTTTTTTTTTTGGCTGGCAAAACGGTAAACTACTGTATTTGGACTACAAAAATTAAGTTATGGTAATGATTTTTTTTTTGATTTAGCAATTTAAAAATTTTATGGAGTGATAAAACAACAACTGAAAAATAAGTATCGTATGTTCCACAGTGAATTTCGATTATTTGCTTGTGGTTCTCGACTTTTTTACCTATTTGTGAGCTGTCTAGTAACGGTTGTAATGATATTTGGACGGGAATCCCATTTCGTCACTTGTTCTTGGTCTACTGACAGCTCCTTTTGAAAAAAATCTGAAAATTTCTACTGCCGTTGTTATTTCTTATTACAAATAATTTTAAAAATATTACATATTTTAGACGAAGTAAATTAAAATAGACAAACTTAAAATCATATTTCTTTAAGACGGTAATTATACAATAATTATATTATATCCAAAAAAGATTGCTGCAGGATGTTTGAAGTGTCATAGACAAATATATTAATGTGCATTAAAAAAAACTTATTTAAAACAAATGGCAGTCGACTTTATGGAACACCCTTTAGTTTCAAATTTGCTAATTTTTTTTATAAAGGACTGGTAAATTTCAGCTACCAGGTTATAACAATTTGGCCATATACATTAAATTACAGCAACTATAGGGACACCCTTTAATTTCCAAATACAAATTTTATATTTGTTGCTATAGTGGACTTAGCAATATAGGTTCTTTCTAAATTTCAACCGTCTGTCTGCAACTGTTCAAAAGTATAGCCATATAAATCAAATTAAATGAACTATTGGGACACCCTATAATTTATACTTTGGGATACCCTATAATTTATAATTTAAAATATTCAGGTATGTGATGGAAATCAATTTCGAAATCGAAACGATTTAAAACCGAAAATGGTTGCTTGCTATTTTCGTTTTTTAAATACCTTCAATATAGTTTTCAATAACCCTTCATTCAATTTCTACAATTACTTTGGGTTAACTTTTTTATTATTGTTTAAGAAATATCTCAAAACAAATCGTTTTAAAATCGATCGATTTCCATCACATACCTGATTATAAATATTATTATAACATATGCAAAACGAATCTCGAATCTCCTAAATCAAGTATCAAAGTTTCCAATATTAGAATAATTAAAAATTTTTCCGATGAAATCCATATTTGACCTTGGGGCCATGAATAGCTTGTTTTAAACACTAAACGGCATATAAAGCTTCCTAACACAGGATTCAGTTCCACCTTTAGTATTATAGAACACATATGACCTAAGTTCAAGGCTTCGAAAATAAAAAATAGGGAAATTATTAAGCGTTCCAGAAATAATATTTATGATTTTGCTGAATATTTATTTTCCAAAATCAGTAAACTACAACGAAAATGTCATACATTTTACCAAAAAGACGTAACCACTAAAGTATGCAGAAAGTTGCGATTGCGGCACAGGATTCCACATCTCAGAGAAAAAACAAATAAAATGAAGTGCGGCAACGGATGCGAATTTTATTGTCATTTTCTATTATTTGTTTGTTAGTTTTTTTCTTTTTTATTGAAATATATTTAAAAAATAAGTACATAGGCAATAAATTAAATTATTTTAAAATTAGAGTAGAAATACAACCTCACGGTTGCGGATGCGGTTGTTTTTTTATATGGAGTTTTGACAATAAAAAACGTTCAACGAATCCGCTAAAATTAGAATCTATTTTAATTTGAGTGCGTTTTCTCTCAAGCTCTCAATTTGGAATTTTTTCTCTTTCAGCATGTTGCCACAGTTTTATTGTTTTTCTACCAAAAAAATTCTACTTGTTAATATTTTTTTGTGAATGACTACGAAAAAAGAAGAAAAAGAAAATGTAAAAAGTCATTGAAAATCAACAATAATTTTGAAATTTTTCAATTTATTGTTATTTACATTTAAATACATATTTTTAAATATATTTCAATAAAAAAGAATAAAAAAATTTTTAAACAAATAATAAAAATGACAATAAAAACCGCATCCGTCGCCGCAACTCATTTTATTTGTTTTTTCTCTGACATGCGGAATCCGTCGCCGCAACCGTGAGGTTGTACTTCTACTCTTATTGTGCTTTTTAATGACTTTTTAGATTTCCATTTTTTTCTGATCATTCACAAAAAAAATATTAACAAATAGGATTTTTTGTTAGAAAAATTTTGAATTGAGAGCTTGAGAGAAAACGCACTAAAATTAAAATAGATTCTTATTTCCTGCGGATTCGTTAAGCGTTTTTTATTGTTAAAACTTCTTTAAAAAAAAGTTAAATTAAATAACCGCATCTGCAACCGTAAGGTTGTATTTCTACTATCAAATACTTATAAAGAAATATAAGATTCGACTCAATATCAAAGGTAAGATACCACATTTATTATTATTATTATTGAAAAAACATTTATAAAAAAAGTGGTTACGTTTGTTTGGTCAACTATTTGAATAATCTGACCGCTCCTTTACACTCAAAGCTTTCATTACCATGGATTGGGGACCCCTTAGTTATTGTTTTTGAATTTGTAATACTTGTTGTCGAAAGATAGGACAATAAATTAATATCCTGGGGTTGCATCCTCAAAGTTTTAATATTATTTAATATACTTGATCTCAAAGCGGGCTCAAGTATGTAACTACAAAAGGTTTCAAAGATAAGGCAATATATATACAAATTACGACGCTATGGCAACATTCTTTAAATATAAAATTTTGGAACTGTTTGTTGTTGTAGCGGTATTTTTTAGGGTAGCCTTAAAATCGTCATTATACATATTTATTGATATTTTAGTATTTATTTTAAGTTTTCGATTATTTGTAAAAAATTTTAGTCGATTAAACACATATAGATATAAAAGAATATTTTCTTTAACGTTCAGTGTAAAATTAGCGCGCGACTAGTCAAACGTCGCTTTCTGCAAACTTTATTAATTAAAGTTGTTAACCACACGGTAGAAATTGATCAAGAAGTTGTTCTTCATATTTCAATATTAATACAACCATTCAACCTGCCATCCATAGATCTGTCTAGAAATATACATACACTTTCGAATTATTTTATATTTAAAAAAAAAAGTCTTTTAGTTCACACCCTTCAGGCTTCACATTGTGGCAGATTCTTTCTATTTCTTTTAAAATCGTGGTCATTTTACACAAATTTTAAAAAATAATTTTTTGTTCTTAATAAAATTAAAAATAAAAAATAAATGAACTTAATTCTGACTAAAAAGTTTTTAATTGGTTAAAAACAGTTTAAATATTTTAAGACGAACAAATATTAAAAAATAAAAAAAGGACATGACATTTTATTGTTTGCTTTCACTGCAATTGTATTGGGACGTTTATTTTATTTCTGTAGGGATGACAACATAAACATTTCTTAGTGAGAACCTGTTTAGAGTTGTTCGCTGCTAGAGAGTGATAATATATATATAATATTTTCCTATTACTCTGTGTCGTTTTTTTTTGCAGGACAAATACATAAATTTCAACTTTTTTGTCTGATTAATTTTTTCAAGGGAAAAAAAAACTTTAGTTTTTCAGTTAGCCTTGTTTCTCTTATTTCATTTTATCACTGCTGTTCACTTTAAAAAATTTTCCACCCCGAGGTCAATTGAAAAAGTTATGTAAAAACATGTTTTAATTGGCTGCTTTGGTGTTCAATATTTTTTTAAAGCAGTTTGTGTTGAAAGATAATTACAATATGAAAAGTTAATAAATTAAAAAAAAAACAACCTTGAACAAACCTCATTTTGCGGTTGGCCACAAAAAGTTGAAAATTAAGTTTGAATAAAATTAATATTTTCGCAAAATACTGGTAAATGGCTACTTAAGAAAATTATTGTAAAAGTTATGTTTGTTTTGTGTTCATTTTAAATCAATATATATAACGCTAAGTTTGTTGAGATTTAAAGACTTTAAAAAAAGGCAAGAGATTAAAAGCATTCATTGGAATTAAAAAATTCAAACAAGAGTTTAAGATACTTACAGTCTTATTCACAAAAATTTTAAACTGCTTAATAAGAGGTTAATAAGAAAAAATCGCTAAAGTAGTATTCACAAATGCTTAATAGCACTATTACGCTGTTATTAGTCATTAATAAATTTTAAATTTTTAATGTAGCAGTTACCCTTCTTTAAACCTTTAATAAATCGGTATTTCTGTTTTGAAAAGCATTTTTCCCGTAAAATTTGTGAAAAAGTGTGAAAAACTATTAATAAAAAAATACAAAGAATATAAAAAATTTAATTTCTACAATAGGCAAGTTCTTAAAACAAACTTATATATAAATGCAAATATTTCATAAAATGGAAAATTATTAATAGGAGAAGTGATCCGTTTCAATTACCTGACCATCTATTTAATTCAAGATATAGGTTTAATAAGGTAACGGCTCAAAAATTATAAACATGGCCAAGGATGAGATAGAATTAGATAAAAGAGGCTGCGGAACTTCAGCCAAGTTACAGGTTTTGGTGCCTTTGCGTTGTTGGGGCCGAAAAGATGTAAGTATGCGAGGCGAATAGTTGTATGTACTTACGAAACACAATTTATGTTCAGTGACAAGATGGAAAGGTAGTACGTATAATTCCCGAATCTTTAATAAGTCAGTTATCAAGCAACGTTTTAACAATGGCGATTTAAGAGGACGCTTGTTAGGTAACTCCGGGTATATATTACAACTATATGTATTTATTTACACCATTTAAGACCACAAAATGTAAATGAAATCAAATACAATAACGCCCAAATTATTTTGGGGTTTGGAAGCAGCGTTTTCGTGGTCTATTAGATGGACTTACAATTAGTGTTCCAAATGCAAAAAATTTAGTTATCACTTTATCTGTTTTGTACATTATTGCAATTCAATAAACGTTACGTTTCCAGGTAATAAATATCAAATCAACTATTTATATTTGGAAAAAATATGTTAAGAATAGAGAAAATATCATAATTTAACTAATTGTTCTTTCATATTTAAAGCATTGTATTTTATTGATTTGAAAAATAAAATAATAAATAAAAAATTCACTAATTTGTATCATAAATAAACAAAATAATATAGTGATGTACAAACAGTAATCCCGAGCTCGGTATTTGGATACTTTTTGTACTCGTTCAGTAAATCATTTTATAAAAAAGGTTTAACACGATTTTTTATATTATTTTTAATTTTATTCTGATGTGAAACAATAAATAATAATAAAATAATGGTAATTTAAGTTATGTCAAATAATATTATTGCTGATTTAATTATTCTTTTTAATTATAAAAACATTATTCAGGTATTTGGTTCATTGTTGTATGCATCACTAAACGTAAATTGACATATAATATGACATGATGTTGCCAACATAAAACTACAATACTATAAAAACTGTTTAATAGTTAATTTTGCGTTATTAAACGTTTGTGAATAAAAATTCTTATTAATGGTTAATAAAACAAAAAGTGTTTAATAACTAAAGTACACATTAGGCTTACTATAAGAAATTTTTGTGAATAAGACTGTTAAAATTTAAAACAAACAAAAATATGTTTAACTAATATATAGAGTTTTATTCTAAAACACCAAAAATGACGTAGCCAACTCAGAGCACAAATACAGCTCATTTGATAGTTAAAATATATATATAAAACGGTAATAGTTTGCATGATATCTATGTCGAACGATGGAGTCTAGCAAACCCTAAAGAAATTTAAAGTTTTCATCAAGGTTATTGTAAGGCATTATTCGATCTCACAATTTTAATTATTTCAGATATAAAATCTTTCGTTACTGGAGTAGATTCTTAAAGATATAATTCTTAAGCTCATCCAAGTCGAATAAATTTCAATTGAGGCTGGCATTGATGAACACTTATCTGATCCAAAGGCGGAAAAACGTATGTCTGACTGATTAAGAGATCAAAAAATTATATTGATAAAATGTGGCGAATTTAAATATTTTTTATCGATAAATTTGTACATTCTTCTACGCGTTTTTTCCTTAAAAATAAAAAAAATATATTTTTTGGAACGTAGATAAAATATCTTAATACATCTGAAACAAAAACTACACTTTAACATTTAAAATATTACATTTTACAACACAAAAATTCTTTATGCTTTTAAAAAACATAAACAAATACATTTAGTTCTTGTTGCAAGATTTTATTGATTGGCTCACTTATACATTATTACATGTTTAGAGCAACAACAACTACAACAAGTTGCCAGATCTTTCCTTAGCAGGGCAATCGAGGCACTTAAACTCGCTTAAAAATGAAGATTCGAGCTGTGATTGGTACTGGAATATTGTTTATGTACTGCTTGTTTTGTTAATAAAATTAGATAGAGATAAAAACATAAAAGTAAAATCTAAGTAAAACTTAAGGAAATCTCGAATAAGCTGTTCAAATTAACGAATATTAGTCGCTTAGATGAAAATAATTGATAATATATAATTTTAAAAAAGGAAACCTTATTTAACATTTAAAAAAAAAGAATATTCAAGCAAATTAAAAATAAATAAATAAAACAATTGTCTGTTTAGAATATAATTATAAACGTTTTTAATGATCACAAAGACGTTGCTGATGGAAACTATGATAATCTCGCTCAAGATGGTCATACATTATAAAAGTAGGAATCGAGACGAATATACAAAACGAAGATGAACACGCACTTACATCATTTGCGTTTGTTAACTATTGCCACATCATCTTAAGTGACTAATTTGCTTGAGGGCTAATACAAATAAAGACATGTTTCATTGATTGTTGGCTCATTTATATCTTTGGTGCTCTTTTATTATTTCGATTAATATGCTGATCATCGCAGCAAGCGCCTAATGTATATGCAATAATATTGTGAGGCTGGTCTACTCTGTGATTCGAACAGTTTTTCTTTAGAATCAAAATACTGAGCAGACCTCCAGGTTAAGCATTGTTACACCCTTATCCACAAAAAAAGTTGAAAAAGGGTATATCTTAATTTGTCATTCCGTATGTAATTTCTACAATACCCATATTCTACCCCACATAGAACATATATTCTGACTACTTCTGCATAGCGAATTCGATTGAGCGATGTCCGTCTGTCAATCGATGTCAATCGATCAGTGTCGAAAGAGGTGCTATATTGAAAATCAGCATGATCGGTACATGACATTAGAGGCAGCGGGCAAAATACCACGCCTACCTTTTTTTGAACAATAAAGTAACTGCATTAAAAAAATAAACACATGGGACCATAGAGAATGACAAAATAAGAAAAAGTTATCCAGTGAAAAAATTGGCGCTCTCTCATATTTTTTGAGTTACGGGGCTCTGAAATTTTCAAATTTTTTAAAATATCAATATGAGTATCGTTTTAAAGCTTTTGAAGAGATTTTCAAGGAAATACTAAAAATTTTAAAAATGCTTAATTTATTTTTTTATTTAATTTTTGTAAATTTATACTTATACAGTACCAAATTTTTTTTTTTTAATTCTCTGTCACCCCAATATTTGCTTTTTTGATTGTAGTTACTTAACTGAACTAGATTTACATTGATGGTGAGGGGTATATAACATTCGGCACAGCCCTTTTATTTGTTTTTTTATTGCTTCAATATTGGGTAGTAGCAGATATTGGCCTTTTGAAAAAAAAAACGAAAATCATAGGGCATTATAAACACTATCGATCAATATAGGGGTATAAATGCCATGATTTCCGCTATTTTTATAAACGAACAGCAATTTACATTTTTTTAAATTAAATGATGCATTTTTTGTAGAAAAGAAACCACCAATAGTGCAGTGTTGCCGCTTGGTTACATTTGTTACATTTTTGTAACTTTTGAAGGCCCCACTTAGCGTGAATAATCTTGTTATATACAAAATTTTTGTAATTTTTAACGCAGACTCTAAATAATGTAATATTACTGAAAAACTACTTGGTTTATTATTTGAGACAAGAACTACACCGCCGTTTTTCGTAACATAGCAAATCGGTTTTACTAACAGAGGTTTCAAGTGATGTTAAAATCTTATATGAAAAACCAGATCGATATAAACAAAAAGGCAATGTTTCTGAAAAGTCAAAAAATATTTCTTGCTTTCTGTTTAGCAACAGCAAAATGTTTCTAAACAATTTTTTTCAACTGCTAAATAATATTACCTGGAGGCTTATTCTGAATTGCAATGCGACAGTCATCATTCTCGGTTTTGTGTTCATTTTTCCTAAAACTGTATTCAGTAATTCCTCTATAACTATATCTGCTATAACTGGTGATATTGGAGATCCCATTGGCATACCCTTCTTCTGGTCATAAAATATTTCATTAAATCTGAAGTATCTGCAATCTCTTATGCAAAACTTTACCATCTCTATAAATAGAAGTCATGGAATTTTTGTATGTTTTTGTAAAATTTCCCACTTGCTTTCAATTGTGTTCAACGTCAAGTTAACCGGAATACTGGGAAATAATGAGATAACGTCAAAGGATACCAGTATCTCGTCGTCTTCAATTCGAATATTGTCTATTTTAGATCTTAATTCTTTTGCGTTACTTATATTATATGCTGAGTTTATTGTCAAGTTTGATAATATGTTTGTGAAGGTGATATTTCCGATGAGCAGATTGGTCGTAGTGGCGTATGCTCTTTATGAATATTCGGTAATCCATATATTCTAGGTGGGACAGCAATCTTTGTTGTAAGTTTATTTTTCTCAAATTGATTTATGAGATTTAAGTCAAAATAGTTACCCACTTCAGACAATAAATAAATTAATTGATTATGTGACTAAAAATAAAAATAATAACACATCAGTTCAAAATCGAGACCAAGAAAGATTAACGAAACTTTATAAATCAACAGATTATATATCAGGATTATCAGACACTTTAAAACGGTTGGACATTTATGATAAAGAAAAATATACACTAGCGATAAAACCAATAAATACGACCAATAAACTTTTTACCAATACAAAATGTAAATTAGACAAAATGGATAAATCTAATTTAGTATATGAAATAAAATGCAATGATGACGAAACCAAAAACTAAATTAAAGACAAGACTATCATCGCACAAATCCGACTTAAGATCTGACAAACAATCGAATCAAAAAACTGCCCTTGCAACCCACTGTGCAATAACTGGACATCAAGCAAATTTTAAAGAAGTGAGAATATTAATTGAAGAGAGTAATGCATCAAAGAGATATATGCTGCATATAGTAAATATTCCAATTGGAAAAAGAATTAACTATAAAACAGATACGGACAATTGCGCTCATGTATATCGATACACAATCAACAAACATAGAAACGAAAAACAAAAAAGACAGTCAGTGACATAATCTTAAATAATAAACAACAGACGACACTGATATATGTAAACATTAAGGTAATTGTTAATTTGTTTGTTATGTTGTGAAAAATTGTTTTATTAGGGGGTTTTCACACTGGAACAATTGTGCTGGCATAAAATCGCAGTTTGTTGGCATTTTCGGTGAGGAGAGTGGTTTTTGGTTGGCACAATTTTTTCAACCAGCTTCAACCCCGCACAAGCAGCACAAAACTAACACATACACACTTATGAAAACACAGGTTCTGCGTGTTTTTTTTGCAGAGCGATTTTTAGTGTTTAGTTGTCCATCGACGAGTAAAGATAAATATGAAGAAAATGATGTAATTATGTACATGATTGAGATTTGTTATGATTGAATTCAATTTTCTTATATTTTATCAAGGGAAATTAACATGCTGTTTCTGGCGATTAATATAGAAATAAAAATAGAATATAGAAATAAAAAAACAGTGCTTTTTATATAATTTTTTCAGACGAGTTGTTCGCCTGTAATACAGAAACAGCACTTAAGTTTAAAGTTAATTAAGTTGATTTTTATATGTATTTTACAGGGAAAAACGTTGAAAACGAACTTTTTGTCAAATATGAATAAAATATTAATTGAAATCTTGTGAAAATGTGGCATAAGTTAAGAAATTCCTCCTAAAATTAATTGCCAATTCATCATAACTTATTTTATACAAGTATGTTCCGCAATTTATGCATGTGTTTAACGAAAGAAAGGCAAACATGAAATAAACAAAGAAAATACTAACACACACAAAGCTGTGTATACGTGCACAATTTTATGCCAGCATAATTAGTCTAGTGTGAACACGAAAGAACAAAAGTTGTGCGGATTAAAAATTAATCGTGTGTGAAAACCCCCTTATATTTGTGTTTATTGTCTCAGTTTAAAATTCCCTGAAGATGACCAACAATGTTGGTCGAAATATAGGATAATAAATTATTTAAAAAAAAAAAAAACAAAAAAATTTTTTTTTTTTAATTTATTAAATTGAGGACCATAAAAAAGCCGAAGCATATTTAAAACAGATATTTACACACCAAGGTCTACAAAAATTTTTACAACACAATTTAAAATTGATTTTATTAAAATTCTTGGCTGGGACTGGTTAGGCATTAGGAAGATACCTTTACCTTGACATAAAAGCTTAAAAATAAATATTTTTTTTCAGAAGTTACAAAAAAATAAAAATAAAAAAATAGAAAAAATGTTAAGGGGATATTTCGGGGGTGAGCATAGAATTATACCTCTGCCTGCCCATAAAAACTTTAAAGTTTAATTTTAATGGCATTATAATTTCACCGCCCACAATAGGGAGCGGAACGAATATTGAATTTTAGAGTGTCCTTGGTCCAATTTTAGCTTTTTGAACTTTCTCTGACCTTAAAAGTTGAAGTTGCTAAACAAAAGTATCAAAAATTTCAGAAGTAGGATTAGTTCTTCTAAGGGGAACTTTTTTCTCCGTGGTCCGATTTTTTTTATTTTAAAGCATTAACAACATATTACCATAAGACATTGGTGTGTTCAATAATTTTTTAGAGCCAATATAAACAAAAAGCAAAAGTAATGTCCGGCTGGATTGCCAAAATAGCCCTATGTGGATCGGTCAAGTCTTTAATGCCTGAACCATAAATTTCAAAAGCTTTAACATGAGTAAACTTTTTAGAAATTTTGAGTCAAAATGGCACTAAAAACAACAAGTTTAAAATGGGTCTAAAATATGCATTTGTACTTCAATCTTTTGGCTATAAGAAGGCATTGGAACTTTGATGGGAAAAATACTTAACTTGACAGGGCACTTTTTATTTTTTCAATTGCGTTTGCATTCTTTGCCACAACATTTTCATATTCTAATTTTCTTTTCTGCGTTAAAATGTAAATTTTCTTTCTTTAACGAAGTTTGTTGTGAAGGTAGTAAAAATACTGTAAAGTAAGTACTTTAAAACAACAACAAATTGTAAAAGATCTTAAAGTAAAAACAAAAACTTTTACAAAACAAAAGAGTTTTCAAGTATTAAACTTTATGTTAAACAAGTTGATGATGGTATAAAACTAAAAAACAACAAGTGGATCAAACTACAAATTAAAAAGACTCTCTGGATTGGAAATCATTTCTCCCTGCTGCTTGTGCTCTTTCATTAATGCAGAAACTTACTTTGTGTTTGTTTATCTGTTAGCAAAACAAACAATGGTCAACATTTAGTGTATTTTACAATTCTACATTTTGTTTTATATTGTTTTCTTTCCTTTTTGGCTGAGAAGTCATTAGGAGATGTCAACAAGTTTGTGTGCAAAAACTATTTGTAGTTACTTTTTGACTACAACTGATGTTTTACGCTTTCACAATTTCGGGGTTCTTTTTTAAGTAAAACAAAACTGAATTTAAATTTGCTTTGAAAGTTAAGTGTTGAGGGAAAAATCTGTTTTTTTTCATAGTTTTCATATTTTATTTGTTACAAGATTATTAAATTTATACTTTATTAAATTTTGTTATTTCCAGTATATATATTGCTACCCTAAACAGTGTTTTGATTGAGCTTTCGTTAAGGAATAAGATAAATTTTAGAAATGTATAGTTAAGATAGAAATGAATTCTAAGAAAAAAAAAAAAATAAAGTTCTTTAACTATATTCCTGCTTATGACTATTCTTATTGTGGTAAAATTTTTACTAATTTTTTGTTTAAAAATTTCGATATAATTTTTATATTAGTAAGTACAATTTAAAGTCAGCAGAAAAACATGCCATTGATTCCTAAAATTTCCTCATTATCGAAAATCGAAATCAAGCCTAGAAATGACTTCGTTATTTTTTAATGACAAAAAATTCCATTACGAAAAGTACAATATAACATAAAGTTAGATGGCAGTTCAGTTTATACGATGGCAATGAACATCTCAGTTGATTTGTTTATACATATGATTTGTAATAGGGCTAGAAATTAAAAAAAAAAAATTTCTACTTCAAACGGTGTATTTGTATTCTAAGAAAAAAAGAGCAAGGCAAATTTTTGAAGAACATCCAAATAAATTTAATGCATAAAAACGCATGAAAGCATATGTTTGAAGACAAAGCTTGAATGTGTAGCAGTTCTTTGGAACTATCGAACTTTATATAAAACCCGTACAATAACAGCTACTGCTTTAATTAATCAATTTTGTAATTGTTTTAACTACTTTATTTTGTAACATTTATCATGTGGGAAATAAATATATATTTACTTCTTAACAAATTGTTTTATATGATCTGGGTAATTTGGAAGCGAAATATTTAGTTTGGTAGCAAATTACGGGTGGGGAAAATAGCATCTTTTTTTTATTCGGTACTCGGCGACACGCTTTGTTGACAATAACAATACTAATGGAATTTTGCCTACAACATGTTCGTCTGTGTGAATGCGAATGAAAAAAAAAATTAGAATTCCAGATGTTTTTCTTGCAAATGTTCGATAGTCTAAACTCGAACAATGAAATTGCAAAAGTTGCTAGGAAGTACTAAATTTATTTTGAAACAGTTCTAAAAAAAGTGCCAAGTGATTAATGCAAAGTTTGGTAGTAAACCATGAAATCTATACGATAGCTTATACTACGGAAACTGGCAAAAAAATGTAAATAGCTTAAATCTGGCAACACCATAATAAAGCTTGATATTTTTTATAGAGTTGGGTTTATCAGCTACTTACAGTGAAGGCTCTTTTCAACGCAGCTTATTAGAACGAACTAGTTCGTTCATTTAGTTGAAAGCTTACTTAGTTAGCTCAAACAAATGATAGAATTCAGCTGACCTGTTTAGCTCAATTCTTTTTAGTTCAATTGCTCAATCAGTGAGTAGAAAATAAATGAGCGCATCCAGTTGATTTGTTTAGCTCACACAATTTTTAGTGGCCT
Source organism: Gymnosoma rotundatum (assembly GCA_916610165.2). NCBI lineage: Eukaryota > Metazoa > Arthropoda > Insecta > Diptera > Tachinidae > Gymnosoma > Gymnosoma rotundatum. Next base: position 116,643,179 of record OU744337.1, on the reverse strand, counting down.
GTGATAAATTTATCAGAAATTAAAAACATATTCACACTATTAATGAAAAATTGTGCAACTGAAAAACAATTTAAAGTAAGTATGCACTTTTATCTGACTTTATTTTTGTAAATCTTTAAAACTAAAAGATGTTTTTCCTTGATTTGTACCAAAATAAGTTTTAAGGTTCCACTCGTTGTAATTTTATATTTGTTTTTATATAAATAATGAGCCTTTCAATTGAACTAGGTCGTTCACGAACTACACAACTCTAATTTTTTAGCATAAATGTACTCACAATGTTTTGATGAACACGTGCTACTTGCTTTATTTACAGTGTGTTCAAAACATCCTTTTGACAAATTAATGAAAAATGAAGAAAAGCTTTTCATTTGATTATATTTGACAAACTTAGATTTGGATTATCGCAACAAAGATGTGCCGACGGACTCAGTTCTTTATGTGACAATAAAAAACAGCATATCGCTGGTAGTTCCGTCGGCAACTAATTCTGCGAAAGTCGTCTAAAACACCGATACATCATTGCAGATTAGTTCTACTTCAATAAAAAAAAAAATTGTTGGATATTCCATATTTATCAATTCTTAAAAAAAAACTCGCGTCAAGTGGTGTAAGGGAATGAATAAAAAGTTCAACCGTGGTGCTCTAAAAGACGTTTATAAAAGCCGGACGAATCATCGATGTATGCTTATGAGCCGGAAAAATAGCAGTGGACAGTGTAGGTAATCCAAGACGAGCGAAAGCAACAAAAGTTGTTCATGCAGGAGCATAGCGAAACAAATGGCCGGCAGGTTGTTGGCAGAATGCGTCATGTGGCCTATATTCTGCTTGAGCAATATAGAGCTGTCAACTATGCATGCACGACCATTTGTTTGGCGCAAGTCTTCGTAGAAATTCTTAAAACTAATCTTCGAACCCGGTTCATTCCTCATCATTACGATGCGAGCTCTCACACATCTCCTAAAGCAAGTGAATTTTTAAGCAGTCGAAACATTGTTATGACGACTCATCCTCCGTTAAGTCCTGATTTGGAACCCAATATCTTTTTCTTGTTCCCGAATATCAAAGGTAAACTGCCTGGTCAACGACTTAAAGAGCCGAAGAAGTAGTTCAAGCGTTCAGAAACTATGTGTTGGTGGTGTCAACGAGGGGAATATTGTTATTTGCTATTTCCGAAATAAAAATAGTAGCCCTCGTATAAAGTGCTAAAATTAGCTTAAAAAATGCAACAATGGCTGCAATTATCCTACACTGCTCAATATAATTGCATACGTTAAGGCGAAGTTCATTAGGAAAACAGAAAGGGACAGTTCTTAAATTCAATGATTTTTTTCATAAATAATAAGACTTTTCGCAAAACTAATCACTTTGTAATAAATAATATGGACTGAACATAGAGTCGTTTATAAAAATATATTCCTTTTATATATGAAACTTGTTCATAATTTACATTCGATTTGATTAATTTTCTGTAAATAAAAAATTATTTTCTATAGTTTTTAAACAAACAGAAAAATTACTTTAATCTGTGATTAGGAGCCATTTTACACGATGGCTTTTTCATGAAATTATTGTTTGACGGCAAGAGGTGTTGAGACGCAAGTGGAATAAGCAAAATGGAGAAGATATTTTTACACTTGCTTCGTGTAAGTTTGCTGTATACGTTTTGTTCTTTGTGTATTCCTTGAAATAATAAAAACAACTACTATAACAAATATAAATTAAAAGCGAAATGTATAAATTTCGACGCCATGAAAAATTTCATATTATAGAAACGCGATGAAACTCGCTGAAACTTTTAAAGAGAATTGAAAAAATGGCATGAAATAATGTCACGTGTAAACCTGGACTAATAAAGATAATAGAATCCATCTTTATCTTAAATAAAAACTGTTTAAAGCATACAACAATTTGACTGATTTCTATCCTTTGTAATTGGCAGCTGGAATTCATCTTTATTTGGAGGTTTGCGCTGTTGGCAATTTTGTATTTTTTAATGAAATGTTTCCTCAAAGTCACGGAGTTCCCATCATCAAGTTGAATGTAATAACATGCTTGTGCATGTTTGTCGTATTAATAGTTGTTCGAGTGCTTGCATTTGTGTCTGAGGGTAAGCATGTATGTATGTATGATTTATTATTTTTAAACTTTTCTCCTGTGTTCTGTTTTGTTGTTTTTTCTCCAATTAATTAAATTCCAACATATCGCGTAAATTGAAATGCTAACTATCCCTTTACAGCCACTGAAGCGTGTTATAACTAACGGGCAATCGTGTTTGGTATTGTTGTTGCTTTCATCATACATTTTATATTTTAATGTTTTTGTTTTTTTTTACTGCTACTTCAACATAACTAGAAGCAATGTTGGTCATGCATGTTTGTTATAAATGTGATGCTATTATAATCAACAACATGGTGTTTGTTTGTTGTAGTGTTCCTTAGTTTATATGGCCATGCTGTTGCATAAGTTTTATAGCCTTTTTCAAGCTGTTAAGGTAACAGAAAAGAACAACCTGCTAAAGATTTCGATAATGTCATAGAAAAGTTGTTCTCTGTTAAACAATTTTATCATGTTCCACTCTTTTATCATGTTCCACTATTCACTGTATGATCAGTAGATGTATTTTATATTTCTCAACAATTATTTTTTGATTTTTAAAAATCCATATTATATTTAAAAAATTTTCCATTTTTGGCTCCACTTATGAAAATCAGGAGTTTTTGGCTTCATTTTTAGGATGGCGTACCCGAAGGGTAAAAATATAAATGTTTATATTGCTTTTGCTAGAATGTCTGCCAGTCTGTCATGGCTGCTACATTACTCAAATGAAACCATGCAGTCTCATCTAAACAATTATACAGTGACACTTAAAGTTTAAACAGAGTATGTGCCCCCTATAAAAATCAGCACAAGAAATAAAATTTTAAATTAAAAGGTTTTTTAAAAAAAGACTTGATTTCAGATGAAAGATTGTTTTTATACTTTATAGAACTTACAAATGGATTAACTGTCAAGCGAACTGTTATATTGAGCTCACTTTTTGAAATTTATAATCAGTTTACTTTGGCGAAGCATAATGAAAAGATTAACGTTTGAAATACGCTACAAAATAATGCAGATTTACTTTGAAAATTAGTCATTATTTAACGCAACTTATAGACTTAAAATTGTGTTCAGGGATGAGAATTGTTAATAAACAAAATCGGCTAATATGAAGTAAAACCAATCCATAACACACAGCAACAAAAGGTACATTTTGATAAGTTTTCAACGCTGGTGGCATTATTAAACCTTATTTTTAAAAGAATGAAATACGGAAAAAATGAATCATACTGATCCGGGCCAGATTCGTCTTCAATAGGATGACGTATCATACGGTGGCCACAAAGGTACAATTTATAATTGGAGAAAAGGCAAAAATGAAAAAAAACTCGCATGGAATTTCTGTAATTGTTCTGAATGAATTCGCCATCGAAACTACCTGTATTATTTCTCTATGGTCTTATCTTCTTAACTGTAGTCAAGGCAAATCATTTCTTCAGGTGGCATCGTTGCGGCAGATGACTATTTTCTTCTCCTACCTGCTTTTCTTAAAAAAAAAACAGTAACAACTATAAATTGATAAAGTAATAAAAATAAATTTTTGTTCATGCATGCTGTTGCTGCCATAATTCTTTACTGTTTAAAATTATTAAATAATGTAAAATACATACTAGTCAATAGAGTTAAATGCTGTATATATTTCATGGCGGCAAATAAAGCTGAAATTCAGAAGAGATTAAAGTTGACATTGGGCATAAATGTGGACGCAGTAAAGCAAGGTAACAAAGGCAAAGTAACAAGGAAAAGCAAAGAACAACAAACGGTGACAATGCGGTAAGAAAGTTTTTCGAAAATCAAGCCAAAGCTGCGGAAGTAATTGACATAAAAGAAGAGTTAATACATAGATTAAAAATTATTTTGGCTGAAATAAAATGTAATGCAGCGATCGACACTAACAAATTTTATAAAATTGCATGGCTACGGTCAAATTGCTTAAGGGTCTTTATGGCTGGTACTATATGCCTGTAGCTATGCATAAGATTCTGGCTCTTGATAGCAAAATCATAGCAGAAGCTATTCTTCCAATAGGTATATCTCTATCTAAAGGCCTTTTTTCAAAGATTTTAATTTTATTTTTAAAATTATAATTGATTACTTGTAACAGGTCTTCTGTCCGAAGAAGCTAAGGAAGCGAGGAATAAAGACTATAGAGCCTATTGATTAGCTTAAATTACTTACTCATATTTTTTCTATTTGTTTTTTCCCTGAGAGATGGGCGTAAAAGTGGGCGGATCAGGTACATATTTTAAGGAGCCTATTCTTCAATTATAATATTTATTTTTGTGAAAATTGAGTTGATGCATTAAAAATCAAGGGAGTTATGCCACTTTTTCAATACAATTTGTATGGAAAGTGGGCGTAAAAGCGGGCGGATATTTTCAAAATTTCACACAAATGATTCTGTGTGTTAAAATAAACTATGCGTCGAAAAAATATACCGTAGGTTCAAATTTTATTTTTAATTTGTATGGGAGGTGGGCGTAAAAGTAGGCGGATCATTTTATAATTTTTTTCTTTTTTTCTTGACTCAAACCAAAAATGCCTATGTGCCAAGTTTCATTGTCCTTCGACAACTTTTTTTAATTTTCAGCCGCTCGTGCTATGAACCTCAACCAATGTGCGGCGCTTCCACATCTAATAAATTCGCTTTCAATGTAATCAATCGTCACCTTTAATTTTTAACAGCAAATAACAAAAAAATATATTATTAAATAACGGAAGTAAGAAAAAGCCTTCGTGTGTGAGTCCAACACGTATTTGGCTGATTTATTTATGATCAAATTGCAATTTTTGTTAAGAGGCGAACTATTTTTAATTTTTATTCTTCGGAATACATAAGTATTTTATATATTTTTTGATTAAAGATACAAAGGATTACTTTGACGGTTGGACATGATGACGATGATAAAGTGCATGCGTTTATTTTGTCTTGTTAAAATGTTTGTGTATGAATATAATATTGTTTTTGTTTTTGTTTTTATTTCATGTAATGTTATCCTTTTAAATACATAAAAATATTTGCAAATATATAAAAGGGTATGCAAACATGTATGTTTGTGTATAGAAGAACATAAACATTTATTTATGTGTGTGTGTTTGTGTGCAAAACATATTATAAAACATATTATAAAATATATGTTTTCCCTTTTCTTTTTATCTACTAAAAGTTGTGTGAAAACATTCAAAAATTACTTATTGCGGTTTCAGCGGTTTTAGAACGTGTTGCTTTTCCCATTACAAAATTGCATTATATTCTCTCCTTTTGGTTATCTTTTCTCCAACATACACTGTCTTGTTATTCTTATACATATGTGCAACAGTAGTAGATGTTGACTTTGTGAGTGTATGTGTTATAAATTACCAGAATATGTTGTGTGTTTTACGTGACAACATGACTTTTCAAAGGCCAGTTGCAGAAGCAGCAACAGCGGCAACTTAACTTTCGCATCAAAACTTATTTGCACTTAAATATTCACAAGCGAAACCAGACAAAATCATTATTCTTTTTAAGTCAGAATCTTTTAAAAGCATATTTTAGTTTTTTATAAATTATTTTCATTGAAATTGCTACATGGTTTTGCATATTTAAGCAATTTAATATTATTTTTTTATACATCCCAAACTGCTATAAACAAGAAAGTGCAGAAATAAAGGAATTTTTAAACACTGAAGTTAATTAAATTTGAAAAGTCCGAACCAATTAAAAAAAAACTAAATCGATTTTAATGAAATTCGAAAATCAGATAAGTCATTTATAGTCCGTAATGTCTATTTCCAAAGATAGGACCCAGATAAGAGAAAAGGGCGAAAACGGTCATTGACGGCTGCATCGATTTTATTAAAAATATTTATATAGAATTTCCAAGAAAAAAATCGTTGATGATCGCCACGCCCCTTAGACATCAGGTAAATTATAAGTCAGGGTTGGGACCCTTTACTGTTCAAACAATAATAGCTAGTAAGTAAAATATATACCTTTAAATTATCGCGAAATATAAAACGAAAATCCGCCAGCACTAGGAATTTTATAAAAAAGAAAAAATCTTAAAAATTTTCAAAAACTCTCAAATAATTCAATTCTACAAAAAAGATGACATTAACGTTATTAATAAAAAACGATTAAAAATTGGCAATAAAATAAGAAGAATAAGAAAGTATCGAAAAATTGATCAGTATAACGATAACGAAGTCAACAAAAAAAAGGAACTCTACTTAAAAGTTGAAAACAAATAAAAAAAGAAACTCAATAAAAACCAAAATTTGATTCACCAAGAAAACCGAAATTCATAATAAATGTAAATAAATTAAAAAATACAAATGTATAAGTTTCATATAGGATTCATGGTGTTAACCATTTTAAGGCATAGTCAGAAAAAGATCCCCAGGTGGGTTCTTCTAAAAGTCTTTTTTCGGAGTTCTCATTATAAAGTTGGCTGGGTTATGAGTTGCAAAGTAGCTTGATAATATGAAAAATCAGAGTGTTTAAAAACAATTAAACTTTGTGGTAACAACAATGTTGTTTTTCAAACGAATCTTTATTTTTGAAGTCGGTTCAAAATCGTGGAACACATCTGTGAACAATAAAAGAATGCAGAGAAATAGATGAAATTTCTCAGCTCAATTTGGCTAACTATCAAAACAATACAAAGTTTGCATACAAATAAAATAAATAAAATTACGCTACTGTTTATATGCAAAGTTGAGAAACTTTTTGACGGCGTTTTAATATGGAATACGTTGTCAATGTTTTGTACACATTTTTTTGTACGAATCACGACACTTTATTTGAATACAAAGGCAATTGACGTTTTGGAATTACGTCGATTTTGCGAAAAATGTTGGCAACATGCATTACTTCGTTCGAAAAATTTGACAATTAGTTGCTAGAGTCAACAGCGTTTAAGAAAATAATTATTGTTTTTATCGTCTTCAAGAATTCCACATTGTTTGGAAAAAATTTTTAATTTACTGAAGCCGAAGAGAAATAAATACTTATTCACTGCATTCAAACTTATGGAATTTATCCCATACGTACATGTTTTTGTTTTTTAATTGCAGTAATTAGCAAACGCTTTTCTACGTCAATAAATAGATTTTTTTCTTTTTCTTTTTTTAAATGTCTTCCTTTTTCATTTTTCTTTTATAAATTTTTTTAACACAAAAAAATGAAACAAAACAAACAGTCTGAAAAAATTGTTCTTAAAAAATTCCGTTCGAAAAAAAGTGCTGCTTAATGTTATTTCGTAGTTGAAAAAATTGTTGCCAAGAACATTTGTTAGTTGGTAAACATGCTGCGAGAAACATTTCGCAACATTATTGCTTATTTATTTCGCAGTAAGTTTTTTTATATGGACTTTCAACATTTTGCACGAAATGATATACAGAGTACTATGCTTAAGTTTTTAAATTTTACGAAAAAATTTAAAAGTAAAGATATGTATATTTTATAAAAACTATCATAATTTTTCTAAGATGCTAACTGAAATTGCAATGAAAAATTTTAGCAGATAATTTCCCATATTTTGGCAAAGGTCTCGGAAAGTACAAAAGTTTATTAAGCGCCAATAACTTAAATTTGTTATTAAAACTCTTTCAACATTTCATCCAATATTTTTTCTGATTCTGAAAGATCTGAAAAGCTTAAAATTTAAGGTGGAAAGCTCCTTTGCTCCCAGCATATTTATTTATATCATTTAAAAACGTGTGTGTGTTTTATATTTTTAAGCTTTAGTGAATGATAAAATTAACAAACAGAAAACTATCGTGTATATTTTTGCAACTTATATTTTTTTTGATAAAAAAAATAATTTTGACACATAAAAACACAGTTCACATTTGAAGGTTTAAAAAGAGAAATAAAAAATTATATTTCCACGGGTACATTTTCTTCGAATTGACTTTCTACATTCCCAACTGGCTCATAACTAAAGACAGCGGTACACTGTACAAAACTATCGTATAATAAAACAACAAAAAATTAATAGATTTAATTTAAATATTTACTTATACTTCTCTTAACTCAGCGATATAAGCAACTCCCAAAAATTTTGAACTCCTCCATATCATTTGGGTAAAATGTCTTGTTTCAACGCTGTAGCCTGGTTTTTCAAAATCATATTTTTTAATTTCATTATACCAACCATCAACAATTTCGTTTGCTGTTGGTATGAAACCACGATAAGTTACGATATTTATGGAATATTTTGGTGGATCAATACTGGCAAGATTTTGTACAATTTGCTGAAATAAGATAAAAGGATTAGAATTTATTTTATCATCAGAAATTAATTTTGTTAATATTTGTTTCCGTTATCATTAACGACATTTGTTTTTCCTGTGGGGAAAAAAATCCACAATTTGTTAAAAATATTTAACAAAAACTTTCAAGGATACGAAATGACATTTTTAAAGTCCTTCTTTAGGAGACCTCTGATTTAAAAAAAAATTAAATTGTGTTTTTTTACCCAGTAATTAAAAAGTCAAATTTAGTAAAACTAACTACACGGTTATAAATGTTCTCATCTCTGATTATTTAATAATTCATTTGTGAAGTTTACTTTGGGTCTGCCTAAATGCTTAAATTTATAAAATAATCTCCAAATGATTTAATTGTCCAATGTTGACTTTTACAAAGGAAATTTCTTTTTAGACGCCTAAAAGCATGCTTTGATTTATGATTAATTAAGAATTATATTACTAGTGGAAAGGGAATGGTATCACCTAATACAAATAGGGATTCTAACAAAAATCCAGAAATATCGTGATTAGCAAGATAGAACTTGAACTTGCCAGTAAACTCTGGCAAATCATTATGAATAGACTCACGCTTGAACAACGCTATTAAATCGTCCAAATTTACTTTAAAAATCAGTCATCAATACGAGCAACTTATACACGACTTCGTCATTTTTATGGTGTTCGTAATCGTCCGTCTAAGCAAGCCATCTGTCGAACTGTGAATAGATTTCCTACCACATACTCTCCAGAGGATGCAATAACACGAATACGTCGAAGAAATGTGCGTATTGAGGAGAATATCACTGCTATAAACGAAAGTGTAGAGGAAGATCCAAATTTATTGATTCGTCGTTCTGCGCAGGAGTTGGGGCTCTGTCCGTCCAATACGTGGAATCTACGAGACCATTATATGCCTTGTTCTTTCGCGAATTGGGCTCTAGAGCAGTTGTTTTATCGCCAAATTGTGTTCAGCGACGATGCTCAGTTTTGGCTTAACGGGTTTTTTAATAAGCAAAATTGCCGCATATGGCGCGAGTCCAATCCACAACATACCCTACAGATGCCATTGCATCGAGAAAAATGCACCGTTTTTTGTAGTTTACGCCAAAAATAAAGGCGGATCTCACGTTACGGTCAATTGAGATCGTTATCGCAAACTGATTAATGATTTTTTGTTTAAAAATTTGGATAACGTTAATACGAACGAAATAAGGTTTCAACAAGATGACGCTACGTGCCATTCGGTGACCGCAACCATCGAGTTATTGAAATCAAAATTTGGCGTTAAATTGATTTCGAGACGTAAACCTGTCAATTGTCCTGCAAGGTCGTGCGATTTGACACCTAACGATTATTTCCTGTGTGGGTGACGCTTTGCAGGCCAGCAGTACTTAAAATAGTGACCCAAAATTGGACGTCCAGAATGATCTTCGTCATGAGCAGCAGCGGTGACTATATGCCCGAAATCATTTTTAAATATTAATGCTTTGTTATGATCTTTCATATAAAAAAATTTCTTTATTACAATTTGATTTTCTGTATTATTTTCTACAACTTAAAGTTAAAGTCGGCCTTTAAAAATTACCCGGTAAAAAATGAAGACATTGCAAGCGATTCAACGTGCAAAGAATAATCTATACAACCAATTACTGCCCGTCCACGATATCACAAGAATTCCTTAGTTTGGACAATTACAATTAAAACGAAAGCAAATTACGCTGTGAGATTGTCGGACAGGCAATTAAACTTTTTCAATATTCTTTTTATACTGGAATAATATACATACATAAATATTTAAATAATAAGATATTGTTAATTTGAAAAATGTGATGTCTTAAAATATGCCCCACACATATACATAAATAAAAAAATGTCCTAAGATCGAACTTTTCTCTTGAAAGTCACAACACGTATGAATGGGGCAAATCATCAAATTATCCAATTCAATTTGGGTTATTTTTGATATTCAAAATTGGAGCTAATTTTTATTTGAGAACACATGCAGTTTCTTTGAAGTTTGGGTTTTTATCCTTTTTTAAGTTGGGACCATTTTGAAAAATTAAAATTTAATTATTTTTGGGCAGTAAGTGAGGATTTTTTGTAAAAACTATTAGAGTTCTTAAATTTTTCATTAGTGTCCTTTATGGACCTTGCGAGAGTAAGAGGATCGTTTTGTACTCATACCTCATACATGGTATTGACAAATGAGATCAAGTAATTAATTTGTCAATTTTCTTAATATGTACATGATTAACTAAATTTATAAAAAAAGGTGAAGTTATCAATTCGTTGGCATTTTAAATTGACTTAAAGAAGAAGGAGATTATCAGTTCGTCGATTCTGAACCGTTTTTATAATTTTTTATTTGAAATTTTATGCATACAGATTGGTCCCGTTTCAAATACAGTTCATAATTAAAAAAAATTAAAGGATGTCCCCATACAATATGCATGTTTTTTATGTGTATTTTAAAAATTAAAAAAAAAAATAAAAATGGCATATCAATGTAGCTTCCAATAGCAAAACGTAACACAAAAATAAAATTAAAAGTTTAAAAGTGTCCCCATAGGTGACGTTAATTGACCTACATATGGTCTTATTTTTAGAACATGCGTATATATGGCCTTAAAACTTTTTAAATATGGAAACTTTTAAACTATGTAGAATGAGTGCTACTGTGTCCGCTTACGACTTTGTTCCATTCAATTTTCATTTCAAACTCGATGACCCTCTGTATGCACATCTGTTTTAAACTTGGTTCTTTGTAAGAACACAGCTGTAACTTTATTTACTAAAAATTTTTTCGACATAGGAAAAAGAAAAATAATTACTTCAAAGCGTATGATCAACCTCGTTCGACGCCATAATTATGTGTATTTTCGCGACAAAAAATTCGTCATTCATACTATTTGTGTTCATAACATCAAATATATAAAATTCGCACAGATATCGATGGCAGCAAAATAAAAGAACTTACTTCAGCTTGACTATAACAATAATCCATTAAGTCTTTACTTAATTTCAATGGCGGACAACCATGCTTAGCTCTGTATATATTGTGTCGTTTCAAAATATCTTGAGCAAACTGATCAATTTCTGATGGCTCTGCATGTATTTTTTTTAGTAAGAAAATTTGTCCTCCAATTGGGAAAACATTTTCATCAAATTTATCGGCAATGTTTCCTTTAGGGTTGTAATTACAAACTACATAAGTGGACTTGCCTCTAATTATGCAGTTAAATTAAAGTTAAAACTTAAATAAATATGTAAAAGAAAACAAAAATTATAATAATCTTACGATTTTGCAACACCAACACCCAACTGGTTGGAACTTTTCCATATGACTTGAGTAAAGCTGCTTGCAGCTTCAGTGTATTCAGGATTATTAAATTTATAATCTTTTATACCGCTATACCAACTTTCAACGGGATCCTGACCTTTTACTTCGGTGTCATGGGTGAAATAAATATTTTCACCAAAACGATTATTAACTCTGGGCTCAACTGTATTAGTTTTCGCTAAATGCTTAATGATATAAATATTTATTTGTTGTTCTTTTTTTTATATAAATAAGAGTATAAAAATATTAATTAAATATTTAAGTGATTCATTCATCAATTATGTAATAGTTGCTGTTGTTTTTGTTGTTCGTATTGAGTAACTTAAATGAGTTGTACCTACTTTGGCCCAGTCCTTTGCAAAAAAGCTTAAATTTTTGTTTATGACCATGGCCGGAGAGCCATGTATGGCACGTAAATCGTTATGTTTATCCAAACAGTTTTGTTCAAAACACTCTTGTTCGTCGGCCTTACATACTTTGTACACGGTTTTTGAGGTAGTGGGGATTTCACCTGGTCTCGGTACTTGTTGCTCGTATTCACCCATAACATTGCCTGGAGGGTAATAATTGCAGACAACATATGCTTTGTTTTTGCTGAAAAGAAAATATGAGGAAATCTTATTTAAATTTTTATCGATTAATGTTGAATTATTTTATCGATACTTAAGTTTAAATTTGTCTTTATAACTTCTCCTAGTAATCGATAACATAATTTTCTTTTTGAAATTACAATTAATTTTTTGAATATTTTTTTTCTTGTAATCGATAACTGATTTCTTTTTGAATATTTGCCAGGGACAGAGATATTGGATTTGTCTTTGGAGAAGCATATGTTTTCTTTAAAATAGTATTTTTTGCAGTTATCGATAGAAAAATATTTTTCTAATGGTTATCGATAACTAAAAAACAAAGTCAATTGAAATTTAAAATTTATTAAAAACATTCTATTTAATTTGGCATTTTTTTGATGAGGCTAAGAATGATTTGTCTGTATAACTTTTTTTAACTGACTTCAAAAAGGACATTGTCACCTTTCACCTGTCACATTTCATATGTATTTTTTATGTTTGTTACCTCAGAACTCTGTCATTTTTAGAACGATTTGATAAATGTTTTCTCTATTTGAAAGCTTATTTGAAAAAATAATATGGTGTCCCGATACTCCACACATTCCTTTTTATTATATTTTGAAAATTAATTGGAGGATACTCCAAATTTTCATGTGTCATATCTCAACGACCGCTAATTAAAAAAAATATTACTTAAAGGGTGTGGGAATTAAAGCACTTTTTTTATGATTTTACTTTTTGAACTGAAATAGACAGACAAATAAATGTATTTAACAATAAAATCGGACCTAACTTTCTCCTCAAATATGAAATATATTACAATATTATTTGTCGCATTTTAAATCTTGACTAGTTTTCTAAAATAAGAATTATAGTATATAAAAATATAGTCGTTATCGCCACTGTTTATTGGTTTTGTTGTTATTTTTGCATAGTGTTTATACTTTTGGACTTACTGTTTGGTTATTGCTACTCCCAATTTTACAGAATCTCTCCAAACGACTTGTGTAAAATGTCCCGTTTTCAAACTAAAACCTGGTTTTGAGAAATTGTAATATTTTATTTCCTCATACCAACTCTCGACACACTCTTTCGCCGTAGGATCCTTGTTTACGGAATAGTAAATATTTTCGCCATATTCATTACTCGGCCGATGTGACAAAGAATTTCGTTGAGACAAGTGCTTGGTTAAAAAGTTAAGCGGTTTATTAAGGAAACAACATTTATCAAGGAGCACATTTTTACCTGTGACCATTCGAGTGCTACATCACATAAATCTATATCGAGTTCCATAGGTGGACAACCATGCATGGCTCTATATTTGTTATGACTTTCTAGACAATCAATCTCAAAGTCAGACCACAAAGCCATACCAGCGCGCTTTTCAGTCTTTGGAGATTTTTGTTTAAGCTTAGCAGGTTTCATATGTTCAATTATTTTAGCTACAGTTTCCTGAACCAAGGGATTAACACATTGTTTATAGTTGCCAACTATATTTCCTGGAGGATCGTAGTTGCAAACAACCCACGTTCGATTGCCTCTAAAGTATAAAAAAGCATATACGAATTATTAAAAAAAAAGATTTCTTTCCCGGTTATTAAATAATATTTACCTGGTTTCTATACCCACACCCAATTTCGTACTTGTCTTCCAAATAATTTGTGTAAAATGTCCGTTGGATGGTGAAAACCCCGGTTTATTGTAATCATAATTTTCGATTTCAGAATACCACGAGTTTACCGCCACCACGTGAGCTTGTGGCCCTATGCCCGTTCCGAGATAAAGATTTTCTCCATATTTAGAATTTCTACGATGGTATAGTGAATTGCTATCGGCCAATTGCTATTAAATAATAAGTAGTTAGAGTAAGAGTGAGAGAGAGAGAGAGAGAAGGAGAGAAAGCATGACAGAATTAAAATGTTATTTAAGAACCCATTAAAAAACTTATAATAGAAAAATTCAAATATTTAACTTCCACACTAATGCTCGACGCCTTTATCTGTCTTACATCTGGTCAGCTTATTGCAACCCATAAGCCTTCCACAATAGGGCTGAATCAAAAACTAAATCGTTCATTTTTATACCCTTCATTACAAACCGTGGAAAAAGGGTATAACTAAGTTTGTCATTCCGTATGTAATTTCAACAATATCCATTTCCGATCCCATCAAGTATATGTATTCTGATTTCTTATTTATAGCGAAGTCGATTGAGCGATGCCCGTCTGTCAGTCTGTTCGTCCATGTTAGTATATGTCAATCGATCAAATATAGTATCGAAAGAGGTGCTATTGGAAATCATAATGATCGGTCCATGTCCTTAGAGGCAGCGAGCAAAATACCACGCCTACCTCTAATTTTTTAATGTCATTTGGTACCATAAAGTAACTCAAATCAAAAAAAAATTGACGCTCGCCCATATTCTCCGAGTTACGGGGCTCTGAAATTATCAAAATTTTTTAATATATCAATATGGGTATCATTTTAAAGATTTTGAAGAGATCATTAAGGAAATAGTTAAAATGCTTAACCTATTAAAATCCGATGCCATTTTAATATAAAATTGTATATATGCAGTACCGATTTTTTTTTAATTTTCTGTCATCCTAATATTTGCTTTTTTGATTGGAGTTACTTCACTAAACTATACTTATATACATGGTGAAGGGTATATAAGATTCGGCATAGCCGAATTCAGCGTAATGCGGAACTCATGACTTAATTTTGTATCTTAACCAGTTTAAACGAGCAAGGGTGCTATATTCGGCTACGCCGGATTTTATATAACCTTCACCATATATATAAATCTAGTTTAGGGAAATAACTCCAACACAAAAGACAAAAAATGGGGTGACAGAGAATTAAAAATGAAAGAAAAAATAAAAATAGTTACTAAATGTTTGCTGTGTTTTTTTGTGTAGAACATTTTTGAGTTGTTATTGTCTTCTGTCGTATTGATTCAATGGAGTTCTCATTTAATCAATTTGGCTTTTGATATAAGACTTTCTGTTTTTCTCTACAAAATTTGGGTAGAATCCACTGATGAGCTATATATGAGCAGTAGCGAAATGGCCATATGGATATGCTTTCCCCGCAGTAATACATTTCATTTTGTAGTTTAGCTTAAAATAATAAATATTTCATGAGAATATCATGAAATATTTATATTTGAAGGAATCAAGCACGAATAAAGTAAATTAATTAAATAAAAAAAATTGTAGTACATAAAATTGCCATCGACTCTTAATAGGTTAAGATTTTTTTTTTAAATTTAAGTATTCTCTTTAAAAGCTTTTAAATGATATTCACATTGTTATCTTAAAAATATGGTGCACAATCGTACTTTTCTGAGATAAGTTTAGAGGCCCATAACTCGAAAAATATGGGCGGGCGCCAATTTTTTCACGTAATGTTTTTTCTTACTTTTTAATTCTATACCGCTCCATGTATTTTTTTTCTGATTTGAGTTACTTCGTAGCTCCAAATGATATGAAAAAAATTAGAGACCGTTTTGCCCGCTGCACTTAAGGACATGGACTGATCTTGCTGATTTTCAATAACAAAATTTTCGAAACTATGTCTGGCGTATTTAAATCTTAGTTCGTCTAGTGCCTTAGCAAACTTGATTTCAACACTAACACGGACGGACAGACAGACATCGCTCAATCGACTTCGCTATGCATAAGAACTCAGAATATACATATCGCTGGTCTCATGTAGAAAGGCCCTAACTCGTATAATTGTGATTTTACAGGAGAAGGTAAAAACATAACAGAAACTGTATTTATCACAAAGTAATATTTGAAATGCAATTGCTTGTGATATCATTATTTTTGATACTATTGTATTCAAATTTTGTGAAGTGTAATGAAATCACGAAAAAACTAAATTTCATAAAAATTCGAGTTGGGGTCTTTCTACATGAGACCTATCCTTTTTTCCACTTGTTTTTGATAAAGGGTATAAAAATCAATGCTCCATTTTAATTCTTGTGCAATAGTAAAAAATAAATAATTCTCAGTTTGTCTATACCTGGGTACAATTATTTTTTTTTAATCGAAAGCAGTTATTTTTCTTCGTACATTTATGCATCATTCGCCGAAAGATTTTATTTTACAGTCTTCCGAGGAAGATCTTTTGGAGATTATTTTGAAAAAGAAAACTGTTAAATTTTTTTGATTTGAATTATTTTTTATTTTATTAAGCTTTGGGTCCTTATATTTTTTTTATTAATATTTTATTTCAATATTTCGGTACTTTCTGCGTACCTTCTTCAGGAAACAAAATTAATATATAAGCAAAATAACAAAATTAATTAACAATTGAAAAAATTTTTTGTCATAATGAAATTAAAAAACAATGTTTCAAAAAATTTTCAAAAAACAAAAATATAAAAAAGTGATTTGTGTTACATACATATATTAAGAATAAAAAAATTTATGTTATTTTGTGAATTAAGTGTCAGTATATATGAGCGACATTATCTGTATCTGCTTTAAAATTAATACTTTTAGTCAATGGAGTATTTACAATGTGTAACATTTCCAAAATATACCGTCTCTTATAAGTTTTTTCAATACTAAGAACTGAAGCATTTTCAAAGTTAGGATAGTGACCTAAGTCAAAACAATGAGTGGATAATGCTGTTTTTTGTGAATTAACATATCTTAAGTCCGACTTATGTCCAGCAATTCTAGTCTTAAGTTTATTTTTTGTTGTACCAATATATACCTTATTGCAAATCTCCTGATCACTACCTTTACAAGGTATTTCATAGACTACATTAGAAATGTCAAATTTATTAATTCTATCTTTAGTCTTACTAAATAATCTATTCAGTGTATTATTTGTTTTAAAACATGGCTTTTATTTATTTTTCCTTATTGAAGATTTTTGAATTTTTTAAACGTTCTGAAAAACCTTGTACATAAGTTAAAGACTTATAAATCTTAGGTTCCAATGTGCTTATCTTATAATAATATTTAATAATAATATTTGTATTTCTTTTATGTCCGTAAAAGAAATACAAATAAGATAAGCACAGAGCTTATGAATGCTCTGCTAAGGTGTAGGTAGTATTGCATACTACCTTTGTTTACTTCTTTGTGAACAACCATTGTATCAGTGTGCCATTGTAAAGGTTTAAAGGTTTAAGGTTTAATCTATTGAGCCTTTTATAAAACATAATACAATATTGGAAACAATAAGAGGAAAGAAAACTTAGGACTAAAATGTATTATCCTAAAAATAGCGAATAAAGTCCGTTACATACTTACAATAATCTGGAATTTTTAATTGGAAAAATAGAAATAAAAGTAAAATACGTCTTTGCTCCCGAGACTTGGTTAACATAATTTGAGAGAGGATCTCATGGGGAAAAGTGTGCTTAAAAATTAACTTAAAACTAACTTATAAATAGAAGAGAAAAGAAAAAAAATAATGATAAAGTAATAGTAGAAGAAATTTCAAAGAGAAAAAAAAAAAATAATAATAATAATAGTAGCTGAACTAAACCCTGTGAATACCCTGAACACTTTTTGAGAAGAAATTGTGCCGCAAAGAAGTGGACAAATCAAAAGATGGTGCAGTTTCATTTAGAAAATCAATGGGGGATAAATAATTAACATTTGACCAACTAAAATGACTTTGAGTTTCATAAATATCCGAAATAAATTTGTTAACATTAAATCTGGACCTTACTATAAAACTCTTAAGTATGTCACAAATATAAAGTCCTATGGGAGTTACTTTAGATTCTTTATAAATAAAGGTATTTGAATATCTTTTAAGAAATGATTCATAATGCTTTCCTATACAGTTTCGCAATATCTTTCTTTCAAAAATTTCCATTTCTTTTATAATAACCGGAGACACACTGAACCAGATTGGAAATCCGTATAAAACAATTGGTCTTAAAACAGTTTTATAAAGTAAAAGCTTAGCCATTGTACATTGTACTTCATATGTCAAAAAGTAAATAAGAAGATGAAAAGTGCTATTCAACATTTGTTATTTATAAGCCAAATGGGGGAGAAAACAGAAAAAAAGTAAATTAATAAATTTTTTGTGTGAGGATGAAATTCACCACATTTTTAAGATGAACCTAATGTACTTGCTCTCCAGTCGCAGAATTATACATTTAGGGCTACCAAAATCATCATTATGGCATAATCGGGTTTTAAGATATTTTGATGAAGACAGATTTCTTCATATGATACGACTGCGTCCAGAGGAATTTGCCTATATATTCAACCTTATAAAAAATGACGATGTTTTTTACACAATTGGCGAAAGGCTCCAACTACGCATTGCTTGCAGCTTAAAATTGTACTTTACTGCTTGGGATCTTCAGGAAATGGTGCTTGTGTTCGTCATGTAGCATCTCTTTTTGGTATTTGTAGGTGATGGCGGTACCATACAAAATATTAGAAATCGAGTCATTAAAGCAATATTAAATCTTTAAGAACAGTTTTTATATTGGCAACTTTCAATTTTCAACTTCAACTTTCTAATAAATCAGTCAAATCAATAAATTAAATAAATAAAACTAATAAAAATATCTTTTAATTCAATTTAATTTAATATAATTCACACATGAACACAAAAATAATAATTCATTTAAACGTAAAACATTTAAACAAATACAACGTTTGAAAAACATATGAAAAAAAGTACTAAGTGTTGTATCGCATGTTTGCATGAAAATTACCAACAACACAGCTAGCACCGTTGTATTTTGTTAGCACTTAGCACGTACTAGGGGGCTTGTGAATAGGGCAATTGTTTTTTAATTTCATTATGACAAAAAATTTTTTCAATTGTTAATTAATTTTGTTATTTTGCTTATATATTAATTTTGTTTCTTGAAGAAGGTACGCAGAAAGTACCGAAATATTGAAACAAAATATTAATAAAAAAATATAAGGACCCAAAGCTTAATAAAATAGAAAATAATTTAATAAAAAAGGGTCAAATAATCATTATTAAACTAATTTTTTTGATTTGTATTAAATAGTTTATACCCTCCTATTTAACAGATTTCTCCATGTTTTACAAGTTATAACTAAACAGAATACACTAGATCTTGATCAAAGCTTACAAGTAAAATTTTTTTTCATTAATCTGAAAGCATACAATAAAGTTAGAAATGCATTTTATTTGCTTTGAATCCGTGTTAGTTTTGGGAAATAAGAAATAAGACAAGCAGTCCGCTCTTATTCCCATTCCTGCCGGAATTAAATTCCCCGCTCTTATTTTGCTTCGTTAAAAAAAAAAAAAATTATCAGTCAAGTCCGAGTTGGCCTTATGGCTATGAAAATTACCTCTCTATGCGTACACCCTTTATATTTTGACATAATTTTTATTTGTTATTTAAGCGACCATAATAAACGACCAGATGGACAGACATTAAAGAAAAAAATTCACTCTAGATCCGATATGACTACTAAACAAGCAACTAATGAATTTCTTATAGAAGCTTAGAAAATCTCTAATCTCCGTTTTTTTTTTAGCATACAGTCATCATTTTCCTTGAGTGTATTTTCGGTAGTTACAAGTTGCTGTACAAGGCAAAATTGTAAAGCTCAGATAATTTTCATATTTAATACATTTTATGTCTTTTTATCTTACACGTCTCTCGTACTTACTTTTGCCCATTCTGATGCATATGCATTCATAGCTTTATTTAAAGTCAAAGGCTGGACTCCATGTTGCTCTCGATACTTGTTGTGGGCTTCTAAACACTCTTCTTGCATTTGCTGCAAGGTTTTGCAAATTCCCACAGATTCATGTGTTACTGATGGTGCATTGGTTCCTAGGCGAGTGTTTTGCGTATAAGTGCCTACCGAGTGGCGGGCTTTGGGAGTCTGATGATAAACATCATTGTCTATGGATTGACGTTTGAAGCACCATGAAAACATACTCTTTTTTTTTATTTGTTTTATTTTTTTTATTTAACAATTAAAGACGTACACGCACTTATTTACAATTAATTTAACAAAATAAACACGTTTTCTTTAAATTTGTTTTCGCTTTTTTTCAATTAATTTTAAATTTATATTATTTTTGTTTGTCACTTCCGTTTATAGGGCTTTCGTTTGATTTATGTTTTTATTTTATTTTCCGTG
This sequence comes from Gymnosoma rotundatum, assembly GCA_916610165.2. NCBI lineage: Eukaryota > Metazoa > Arthropoda > Insecta > Diptera > Tachinidae > Gymnosoma > Gymnosoma rotundatum. The sequence continues at coordinate 116,622,805 of OU744337.1, read as the reverse complement.
ATTTCAAATAATTACTGTCTGGTTGTATTTCGTTTCAATTCTATTTTATAACTACCGTTAAAGTGTCTTGTGTTTTTTAGAGTCAGTCGTTGAATTTATAAAACAGATTTGTGCGACAGTTAATAATGAAATTTATATGTATGAGCAAAAACATACACAAGTGTACACTCACACACGCAGCTTATAGTACTTTAGTTCCTATTGTTGTGTTCTTATTAATCATTTGTTTTTTTTTTCACTGATAAGAAGGGAATGAACGAGTACGATACCCATTTCTTCACATAATAAACATTTTGCGGTTGGTTTATAATTTAAGCTGATGCTGGAGTTCGTTACGGTTTTAAATTTGACGTTGATAAGAAATTTTTTGAAAATTTATTTCAAATATAGCGAGGCCTTCTTTAATTAAGAGTTAATATTAGATAAAATATATAATATTAAATTGGTTTTTAAGCTTTTTGCTGTTCTTTTTTTTTTATTGCGTATTAGGAAACTATAGCTCAAGCCTGCAGTTCACTAACCTTAATAATCGTACGATTCATTCACAAAAAAACTTAAAGAATTTTGTTTTAATAAAAAATTCGCGTGTAGAACCTTTGCTCGGCGCAAAAAATAGTCAAATAAAAATGCAACTTTGATTTAATAGAAATGATTATTTTTAACCGACTTCAAAAAAAGAAACAGATTATCAACTCGACTGAATGTTGCATGTTGTTATGTATGTATGTATTTCTGAACCGATTTTGAAAATTTTTTGTAATTTGATAGATTATGCTTTTTAATTGGTCCGTTTTAAAATTAGTTAATAACCTTGAAAATTACAGGGTGCCCTATACAACAAACATGTTTTTTAAGTGTTTTATGCACCGTAAAGCACACTTCTTTAAAATAAAAAAACCTATTACTATGTCTCTCAATAGGTGACATAAATTCACGTATATGCGCCTATCGTTTAAACCGTTATAGACAAACACTTGAAAATTGTACACGATGTTCGATTAAAATGACCGTTATAATAGCAAGTTTAAACATTCAAAGTTATAAAGAAAAGGGTGTCCCAATAGTTAATGTAATTTGATGTATGTGGTCCAACTTATAACCTGTTATAGACAGACAGCTGAAATTTACAAAGAACCAATATTGCTAAGTCCGCTATAAGTATAAAATTTTAATTCAGAAATTAAAGGGTGATCCCATAACTAATGTAAGTTTACTTATAAGGGCCTATCTTTTGAACCGTTATAGACAAACGCTTGCAGATTGGACGATTGCTATGGCCATTATAGTAACAAGTATTAATATTTAAAATAATTTATTAGAGGGTGGCCTAATAGTTAATGTAATTTTTTGTATGTGGCCGAACTTTTGAACCATTACACAGACAGGTGAAACTTACAAGGGACAAATATTGCTACGTCACTATCACAAGAAGCTTGTAATTTGAATTTATAAATTAAAGGTGTTTCCAAAATTAATGTAATTTGATTTACAAACGTCTGCTATAACAAGTGAAAAGCTTAGAGATGGAATATAAATGTGTCCCAATATTTAATATAATTTGATGTATATGGACATACTCTTGAACCGTTAAAGGCAGACAGATAAAATCTGTTTTTAAGTCGGTTTTTTTTGCCAGAATTATATGAAATATTTCAACAAATTGGTAAATTGCTAGAAATTTTTTTAGCACACATACAGACAGATCCAACTTTTTAATCTGATAGTTGTGATGCTTTGAAGAAACACTATGAATATAGAAACTGCTCATTAAATAGAAAAAAAAATAATACTATTTTCTCTATTGCTGCTTCTTTTAATAATGATAAAATATTCACTGACCCTGTTGAAAGAATATCAAATAGGTGACAATGTTTTCTAATAACTATTACAGACCAACCTTAATCAGCACATCAAGCGTACTGTAGAAATCAAATCCTTCAACTGCTGGATGATCTTGGCAGAGTAACATAACCAGATAATAATGATACATTCGGCAGCGCCTCTAGTGATAAGTAGGCACATTCTCGTGTGTAGCCATTTTCTTAATTATTTTACTTCCTCGATCTTTTAATGCTACATCTAAGATAATATCAGCGAAGGAGAGCGCTGTAATATTAGAGTAAAACAGAAATTATGTCAGAAAAAGTTAAATGGCAACAGTTGGGATACGACCCCAGGCCATCAAACTAAGTATATGTCAAAAGTTTCAAAAGAAGTTTTTATTTACTGCATAAGACGTGTAGGAGGTATTAAATTTTATCTGATCTTTCTCCTAATATGAATGCAACTACTGAACTATAAAGTTTATTTTAGGGTTCTTTTAGCTAAACAATTCGCTTGTGAAACAAACTCCTTACTTAAATAATGAATTAATAGGTCAAAGAGTAATAATTTTATAATTTTCTTAAGCCCGTTAATTATTGGGTTTACTTCGAGAAAAAATGTAGCCTCCAGAAATTTTTCTTTCTTATGGCACTTTTAATAGGTGATATAATTTTCCTCTTCGTTTAAACGTCCCTCGTTCTTCTGCTTAGCAATCATGCATTCATTCTCTACCAAGTCAGACAATCTGAATTCTCATTGTTACGTTTTACCCTTTTTGCAAAAGTACGGGTTCTTTTGATTGCAAATACTAGTACGGAATTTTTTATTTTGGTCCACTGTGGCACATTTTAAATTCTATAATTCTCACTCTGTGGCTCTGACCCTATTGCATACCAAACATATGCTATTCTAAATGCAGCCATCTACGCAACACCTCGACTGTGTAACTCAGATAAAACATTAACTACTAGATGCTTTTTTTTTGTAAACCATACAGACCACTTAAGCGGTTGCCCCGGCAGCGAAGCCAGTACCCTCCTGTTCAACTTTGCCATATCTGCCATACACTATGGTTATATTGTAACTTTCCTACGTACGCCAGTAGCTAGAGCTCTTTCTCTTTATTATAAAGGCACCTTGACCCTTAAATGTTACTTTGATATTAAAAAGAGTTTTTAACCATCTTAACTGCCATAGGTTCACATAATAATTGTCTTTTATTTGCTAACGCACCTCATGGGAGACCTCTACAGAGAAGCAAATATATTAACAGCTTAAAACTCATTGCTAAGCCATTGAAAACTGATGATGCGAAATTAGTCACATCCAAAGATCTGCAGCTGAAATCTTGGAAAGAGTTCTATGCCACTAGGCTCTCTTCAACTCCACTGACACCTCAAACAATATACCACTGTGAATCCCACATAACGAGCTTAAATATACTCTCGGAATACCTCAGCGCTCTCACTCAACCTCACTCTCTCCAGAGCTGTTAAACCGACTTGCGTCCTCACAAATCCTGAGTCGATCATATTAACAGCCTAAAAGTGATCAAAGAGCAATCCGTAGAAGGAGATCCCATCTGTAACTAACGTTTATAGGCTTTTGGAAGCTTGAAACACGGAGGCATATGGAACGCATTGCAATGCAAAGGTATTCCTCCCAAGCTAATAGGACTAATAAAAGGTCTACATAAAAGCGACAACTACAGAATCCTTCAGGAGTGGCAACTGAACAATAAAATAAACTTTAATTTCGGTTTATGTCAAGGTTGTGCATTATATCACTGATTTTCGATTGTATGCTTGATGTGGTAATAAAATAAGCAACATCACATAGAAGGGGATCTCCTGGGGTCTTCAAGGAAGATTGGAAGCCCTTGACTATACTAATGAATACTGTCAACTTCTCAGACATGCAATCAAAGTTGCTTCTAGACCAGGTATCCGCATCACATGCTGCCTTAAAAATAAATATTGGCAAAACAAAGACAATGCGAATAAATGTAAACAATGAGCAAAAAGTTACCATCCAGAATCAACCGCTTGATGAAGAAGACTCATTCTATTACCTCCGAATTATATTAGACAAACGTGGCGGAGCTAGCGTGGAACTCTCCCTACATATCAAGAAGGAAGAAGCTAATTCTGTTTAAGTCAAACATAAAATCTACACTGTACTCGTACTATGGATGCGAGACATGGAATGCATCACCATGTTTTTATAAACAAGTGTTTAAGACAGATTATTTATATATTTTGGTCCAGAACAATATCAAATCCGAATCAAAAACCTCAAGTGCAAATGGAATTAGATTGGTTATACACTAAGCAAACTGTCTATCGATATTGCTAAGCAAGCTATTGACTAAAATCCGCAAGGCGTTCGACGTATAGGAGGACTTTTACATACCTGGACACGGCAAATCGAAACCAAACTATCCTGTTTAAGCCTTCGTTGGAGTGAAGTTAACCCTCGGGCATCAGATCGAGAATATTGGAAACTCCTTGCAGGAGTAAAGGGATCATCTATATATATATATAAATATATATATGTCCATGTAATTTAATTTTTATAGCAGCACTTTAATGTAAATCGTCATTTGTCAATTTTTTTATTATATAATTAAAAAAAAATGTTTTTGGTTTTTCTTAAATTTGGATCAAGTTTACTAATGAGCTGGTTTAAACGACTAGTGAAATAGATCTATCATAATCTGATTTTTCGTTATTTAAATACTTTTATTGCTAAAAATCATGAATGTGATTAAGACTGACTTCCAAAACGTCAGTTGTTTTATATTCGAACAATGTATTGTGTTGTAATACGCCATTGTACTAAATGTTTACAATGCATTATTCCAAAATGTCGCAGACAAGTATTAAAAACGTTGCAACCGAGCAACCAGTGCATCAGTTTCTAAATTGATGCTTTGTTTCGCAACTTTGTATATGTACAAGATCTAAATACCGCAGCAAAATTGTTTACAAACTTTGTATTGATGCATTTTGGAAGTCAGTAATTAACAAGTTTCTATATTAAATGTTATAATGTGTAGGGATCAACCTGTACCGTTCAATACTTTTGAAAATATTTCTTCCCTACTGTTATGGATATAATTTACTTTGTTGTTTTTTTTTTATTAATTTATTATTGTTTCTGTTTTGGCTTTTGTATTTGCATTTGGTACATATTTAAACGTTTAAAAATAATTTGTTTTGTTATTTATTCGTTCTTTTAACGATAAAAGCAAAAATACACGCATTGTCTAAAAACACATATTTAAAATAAAAAAAAAAAGCCAATTGCTATTATTTGAACTTTAGCAACATGTGTATTTCTACTAAATTATATTTGTATTATAATTGAAAGAAAATTTACAATAACAAGCTAAAGAAACAACAACAAGTAAAACCTTATTTAATTCATCATGCATGAGTTGAAGACACAGTGCATAGAACTAAGTTCTAATAGATAAATTCGTATGATTCATAAGAAGTTTTATTTTGTTTTCTTCTTTTATTTTTTTTAATTTTCTAGAGTAAACATAATTATTTGCGATAAGCGCATTTTGCTGGTTGATTGGTTGGTCTACCCAGTCTTTTGGTAATGTTATCGTGTTTATTTTTGTAATAAAATGTTATTGTCGGTATCAATTCAAACGTGAGCAAAATAGTCAATTTATAACAGATAAAATATTTTCAATAATAATTTTCAAGTACAAATGTTATGAATGAAAGTGGGGGGTTGTACACACGTTGGGTGTAAAAAAAAGTGGAAAAAAATTCTTTAACCTATAAATCATAATTAAGCAATTTGTTAAAATACTGACTCATCAGTGATAAAGACATTTATTCCGAAGATTTTAAATATGAAAATGTAATATTATTTATAAAGAGAAAGAGTTATTTTCTAAGCAAATAACAAAAGCGTACAATATTCAAATTGCGTAGAGAATCGTGCTTTGCTAATTAAACTAAATAAAGTTTCAACTCTCAGGAGCCAAATACCTCAGCATAAATTTTAATCTGGGCTTAACTTAAAGGCTCATGAGTCTTGGCTTTGTTATTCAGCTTCTAGTTTATACTTGAGTAGATAATCAGTTTGCTTATATAAAACTTTTCTAATGTCATAGGCTCTAAGTTTATTAAGGTCATCAATTAAAATAATCTGTAACCGATTAAAAAAAAAAAAGAAAACATATGCATAAGTCTACTTCGCTACTCCGAATTCATCAGTGATTTTTTTATTAAATTTTATAAGGAAACAATAGATACTTTTGCCTAAAACTTGATTGATTAAATGCGAATTACGATTTTATAAAAGAAGGAAAAAGCCAATTTAATCCCAAAAATTGAAAATAAAAAATCCGGTAACCAACAAAAACGACTAAAGTATTTGTGGAATAAAATATTAAATCGGTTATATATTTTAATTTTCCATTAAATTATTCACAGGTAAAAAAAGATGTGGCAACACTTTTAGCCATTTTTCAAATTAGGCTATCAATTCTTTGAATTAAACATAAAGATGAAGAGGAAATAAGTTTAAAGAAAATAAAAAACTAGAAAATATTTATCTGTTTAGAGCCATTGTATCAGCTACAAAAGTCATGATGCAGAAGTTTCTAGGCAGCAGGTGTAGAGAAGCTTACGGGGTAGCAAAAGTAGCACGAAATGAATATTCATGACTCTTTTCAGTGTTTTCTATCATTCCTGTTTCTATCTTTCGTTTTTTTGCAGTTCTGTGCTTGAGGGGTGTTACCGAAATGGCTGTTTCTATTTCTATTTCTATTACGTTTAGTTTATGGCAACACTTAAAAAATTGGTTGACAAAACATTATAAAATTCTCCCACGTGCTACAAAAGAGTCATAATGTAAACGCCTAATGACTTACGGAAATACTCCAAAAGAGAAAACACTAAAAAAGTCAGCTACAATGCCTTTAATGTAAACTGGCTCTTAATAAATTAGAAAGTTATAAGACGAATTGAGTGTAGAAGAACCAGACAGGACAAGAATAGAAGAAAATAGCAGACATGAATAAAATTAGGATGACTTTAACGTTAAGTTTGATTAAGTTTTTCGGAGCTATTAATTACAAAGCAGAACGGTACAGAAGAGAACAGCAACAGAAATTAAAGACTAATTATGCCTTAAGGAAATTTATTAAGGGTGTATTTAATCGAATTTCTTTTTAAAGAGTCTATAGTTTGAATATTTAAAGCTAATTTCTTCTTTGTTTTTTTCTTTTTGTTTAAAAAAAATTACATTTTTATGTGTTTTAAAAATTATGTGTTTTTTATACTGCGTGTCCACTGACTTGAAATCAACTAGTTAAAAAAAAATCACTTCGAAGTGTTTCCATTGAGTTGAAGTGATTTTTAAATTCGAATTTGTGGCGTAACACTGACATTATCTGCATAAAAGAAAAAAAAAACTATTTCATTTTTGTAAAAAATCGTTTTTATTGTTAATTTAACTTTTGTTTTAACATATTTTTCTTTTTATATTTTTTAACACTTTTTTGTAACAAAAAAGATTATTGTCTTGAAAAATTTAAAAGTAGTTGTCACTTTTTCGATAAAAACATCCAACATGAGTAGATAGCTCGGAGTTGAACTTGAGTACCCTAGACATAACACAGTGTTGCAAAGGCAAAATTAGTTCGAAAAAAATACATTTTCGACATAATTTGAATAAATCAAGTGATTTAAGTGGTTTTGGTAGCATAAAAAATTTATGGAAAATCAAGTAGCAATGCATTTGGTTTGAGCAATCAAGTTTTTTACACAATATCACGTCCATCAAAACGCACTATTACCCTGAAGCCATACAATCAAGTTTTTCTTTCAAGTTTTTCACACATACTGCTTGTTAAAATTCATTAAAATTGATAGCTGTGAGGTAGGCTGCCCGCAACTTGAAAGCAAATTGGTTTCAAGATGGCAAAAACATTTGGCGGCATAGTATTTATAAAAACAGAAACGAAGAATATTTTAAGAGAATTATGAAAAGCTGTTTTCTTGAACGTAACTTAAAACACTTAACTTTAAATAAAAATTGAAAACAAGCTCAATTTTTAAAAGTATGAGTGTACTGGTAAAACAATGTGAATATATCAACCCGTCACTGTTTCAAACTTTAGCATATTTGCAATTAATTTGCAGTTACAGGTTCGTTGTGGTGTTGTTCTTTAAGTTCTAAAGAGGCTGTAAAATTTCAGGACAAAACTTGAAACCACTTTTATATATTTTGTCTAGTCACCATCGAAGTAGTCCCTTACGAGGGCTGCTTTATATATTTCTGGCCTAATAGTGAAAATGCGAATATTAATAATCAAAAATGGTTTTATTGTTTTTCAAAGTATTCTCCAGCATGATTTATACACTTTTGCATGCGCTCAAACCAGTTGTCGAAGCACTTTTTCCACTCCGATTGAGACACCTCTAAAACATGGTTTTTGAACATTTCAACAGCTTCTTCTGGCGACGAAAATCGTTGACCACGCATTTTTTTCTTGATGTGCGGAAACAAGAAGAAGTCATTAGGTGCCAAGTCAGGGCTGTACGGCGAATGACCCATTAATTCGACGTTTTGGTCGGTCAAAAACGCTCTGGTTTGAGCCGATGTGTGAGAGCTCGCATTGTCTTGGTGAACAATGATTCGTCTTCTCTTGTTGGTTTTTCGATTTTCTCCGATGACTTCAGGCAAACAAATTGTAGTGTACCACTCAGAAGTGGCCGTCCTACGTTGCTCAAGCGGAACACTCGCCACATGACCAGTTTTGCCGAAGAAACAGGCGACCATTTGCTTCGATGTGCTTCTTCCACGAACAACTTTCGTTGGATTTTGCTCGTCTTTGAACACCCACACAGTCGATTGTTGTTTCGTTTCGGGCTCATACGCATAGATCCATGATTCGTCACCTGTGACGATCTTATAAACGTCTTTTGAAGCACCGCAATCGTATTATTGCAACATTTCTTTGCACCAATCGACACGAGTCTTTTTTTTTTTTGAGCGACTTTCAAATTGTGCGGGATCCAACGAGAACAAACCTTTTTTACGGCCAGGTGTTCATGCAGTATCGAATGTATGCTGGTGGAAGAAATGTCCAAGGATGTCTCTATCTCTCGGTATGTCGCATGTCGATCTTGCATTATGAGTTCAAGCACGGCATCAATGTTCTCTGGCACAACAGCCGTTTTTGAACGACCTTCACGGAATTCGTCCTTGAGCGAGCTTTGGCCACGATTAAATTAATTATACCAATTTTTCACAGTGCTATAGGATGGTGCTTCATCGCCATATAAAGATTTAAGTTCATCAATGCACTCTTGTCGTGATAATCCACGTCGAAAGTTGTGAAAAATGATGGCACGAAAATGGTCACGAGTTAATTCCATTTTTTTTCTATATTAATTTTTTCCAGTTACTGTTAACAACACAAATAATGGTCGTACGTCAAAACGTTTTGAGTACGATTATGCTTAAAAATGACAAACTTTCCAATGGAAATGTCAGATTGCACTTGGCAGCACTCAGTGTTGCCAGGCCAGAAATATATATAGTTTACTTTTAAATTAAAAAAGAAAAAAAAAGATTTTCTCGCTTACTTTTGATGAGTTTTTAAATGTTTCTTTTATTTATGAATATGTGTTTTAAGAAATTTAAAATCAATAAAAAAAATAATAATATAAATTGAAAAAATTTTTAGATTGAAGCAGATTTTACATTAAAATGTACATCTTTAAAACCCACTTTAGAAAAAAAATTTTTTCGCATACACATGTTCGTTAAAGCCTTTTAAGCTATAAAATTAATAAGCTGTAAAATAAAGAGAATTTTATAACGGCCGAAATTATTTCCCATGTCAAAGTGTTAAAACTAGAAGCAAAACTTGAACGTGTAACCCTCAAGGTTCAGATGGTTAAAATGTTAAATTTTTCAGCAACTTACTCGTATTGGATAAAAATATTAATCTGAAAAGAAATTAACTTCCACTGATTTTCTAGCCCTTACTTTGTTTGCGTAAGTTTAGAAATATTGAATTTTGGCAACTTGTAATCGATTTGAATAAAGCAAACTTTTTTATTTTTGCAGATAAGTATGAATTTAAGTGAAGTTAAAAAAGTTAGAAAAAGTTTAACAAATGTTTTCCAATATATTTGCACAAAAGTTTGCTTTACATTAAAACATTGGACTGTATACATATATAGACTAACACATGTTCAAATATATTTGTGTACATACACATTCGTACATCAAAGAATTATTTGCGTTTCCTATTTGGCTACAATTTCTTTGCTACATGTCTTGCATTTTTCAATAACCATACGGAAATTATTTTTAATTTAATTTATTTTTTATTTTTACTTTTGCTTTTATTTTTGTTTTATAAAATTTCATGTCTACTTTTTTTTAGTAGATTGTAAGTGGTGTTGACTGTTGCTCTATTTTCAAATTTTAGTTGGCAATTGCTCTGAAGCGTTTGGCTTCTGATACCAATTATTATTAAATTTTTTTACTCATTTGCTCTGAATACGATAGGTACTTAAATTGTATATGTCCTGTCTTGTTTAAAGAGATTGAGATATTCCAGTTACTGGTAGACTTTAGTTATTTTAAAACAGTTACTGGTGGCAACTGTGGCTTAACAGGAGATACCGCTAACTTTTACTTTCCTCGACATCTTCTCGGTTATCTGATGTAAGTCTGGATTTTTTTGAAGGATATGATATAAGAATGCATGCTAGGCCCTCTGTTTCGAAAGTACGGATTGAGTTTTTCGCCAACAAAACTATTAACAAATTGACTTATTGTGAAAAGAGTGTCATATGTAGAAACGACTGCTTTTTAAGAACAAATTCTTTGATTTATTTAAAGTACAATTAAATTTAATTGGTATAATAATGTGAAATCAGAGAGTCAGTAAGTAAATAAAAACCTGCTTTAAAATCTTAAACATGTATTTGGACCATTTGAGATCGCACTGAATTTCCCTTAATACTTAAATCCCCTTATTCTTAATCAGTTGGTTTCCACCAGTTTATATAAAAAATGTATTAAAATTATGGATGCAGGTATTTAGATTAAATATTTAATTATCCAAGCTGCTTGTGATCATGAACAGAAGGTGATATTTTATTCTAACGGCAATAAGGCGATCGGCGCCATTACTGTGAGTTATAATTCGTACTCCTAGTTAGTTAGAGTTGTTTTTTGTATCTTAATATTTTTTATCTCTCAAACTTTGGAAATAACGATATTAAAAATTTTAGGCACCTTAATTGCACATTTATGAAATTAACACAATTAAGGAATTTATTGAACTCAATTCATAAATTAAAAAATCAATATTTAAATGGAGCAATTACTGCTTAATTGCGCCATAAATTGAGTTAATTTCCTTATGCAACCTTTGAGAAGTCTGTTCAGTGAGAGAAAGTTTTATACAATGGCAAACATGTTAGACCCTGTTCAGACATTTTTGCTTAATTGAGTTAATTTAATTTTAATTGCGCAATTTAACTTGGTGTTTACACATGCTCATCTAAGCTTATTCAATTAGCACAAGGCATATTTATTTTACTAGGTATGTCGTCCGCCTAGCTGCTTTCTCTTCTTTTTACAAAAACAACATGGCTATTTGTTGTTGTTTTGAAGTTGGAAGTGCCAAAAGCCATTTTCGTATGACCCGCCATTTTCTTTTTATTTGTTTGTTAATATTTTTTATTTGCTGCCTGCCAATTTTATGAATTTTTTTCTTCTCACTGAACATAGTTCCCAGAGTAAACATACTTGCTGGCAAGGGTTGCATTTCGTATCTTATTGAATTAGAGATGCAATTAAGTACCAATTGCTCAATTTATTAATTGACTTCTTATATGTTAAATAGAGCTCAATTAAGCCCTTAATAGCTTAAATTCCTTAATTGGGCAATTAAAGCGTATGTCTGAACAGGGTATAGGCCTCTCCATCTGCGTTAAAGAAATTCTAAGCCAAGCTGAAAAGGCGTACGAGATGAGAGAACGTATGATGTGACGGTACACCAAAAGGACAGGAGTCCATTTACTTCAACTATACATTCATTAAGTTTAAATATGTTAGATACAGAATTAGAGTTCTATTGGAATGGAAATGTAAACAGGAAAAAATCTTTTTTATTTTTAAATATATTAAAAAAATGTAAAAATATAATTAATATATAAAATCTAATTGTTTAAAGCATCATAAATAAATACTGCTGCTATTTGTTTAACAACTGCTTAACAGCATGACCTTAAAATCAAAAGTTCTAATTCTATTATATTTTTTTTACCTCAATAAGATTTCTTTACTAATACAGTGACTGCATTATTAAATATGTAGGTGTATATATTGTGGTTTATTTCTTTTGTTTTAAAACAATAAAAGAAATTCACAGTATCACAGACACAAACACAATTACAAGCACTTACCTTCGTTTCAATGTACAATAAATAAAAAATCAGCTAGCAAACATATATACAGTGTATCTTCACACTTATGTATGTATGTTCACAAGCTTGTGGCTGTATGCCATTGTGTGCACTCATACATTAACAAATAAATGAAAAGTTCATAAACAATGAATGCATTCCAGCAAAAATTGCCTTAGAAATGCTTAAAAAGGAAGCATCACGAAAACAATACGAAGAACAAAACCTCGCCAACAAACAACTAACAATAGTAGAATAACAACAACAACAACAATTATAATAATGGTTTAATTTAAAATAACGATGCAACAACATTTTTTTGTATTGTACATGTTGGTCGGTAAATAATGAATGCTGAACGAAGGTGAAGCAAAAAAAAACTGTTTTATAAACAAATACATACATATGTATGAACTGATATATGAAAGTACGTATGCAAGGTATCCACTCAAAGCATCCTTAGGTGAGAAAATTAGAACAGGATTTGATTTTTATGCCTCTTGTTTTTCAATAAAAAGAAGCAATAACGAAATACGTGAAATGCAGCAGAAGACATTTAATTCAGTTAATAATGAATATAGGAGAAAATAATGTTTTTGAAGGTAATATATATGATAACTCTTTTTTTGTTTAAATCAGCTGTTCAAACATAATAATTGTTAGTTATGATTTTCAAATACTAAAATTGCTTAAACCTGGTACTCTGTTCGAATTTGTGAAAATTGTTGAGCAACATTGATTACTTCATGTGGAAAATTTGACATTTAAAATGTGGTGTCTATCTCGCGATTTAGAGGAATTTAAAGTTTTATTATTTTCACGTGTACTACATTGATTTAAAAATGTAAGCCAGAGACATATGATCACCTGTTGTTTGAAATATTCCACATGAAATAATGCCTACTTGCTTTATTTCACAGCTTTGATAAAGTGTTGCCAGCAACATTTCACATGTTTTTCTACAGTAAAAACAGATTACTACTTGTGCAACATTTTTTCATGGTTTTTTCATATAAATTTTTTATGTATGTAGTTTGACAGCATTTCGCATGAAAACTGTACAGAGTACAAGGCTTTGCACTAGAAAATATATGGGACAGTGCTACGTTGCCACATAATAGGGATATTTTGTGAGGCGTTAAAAGTTTTAATTATTATCGTGTTTTTTTACAGAAAAGCTCTATAAAAACAAAGTAAATGACAGTAAGTAAATTAAAAATCTGTTTCTTAACAGGTACTCTAGTTCCATCGATACTTTCCGTGGATGCGCAGTGGGGAAAAGAAATTGTTGTTGCTATTCTGTGGCACTTCATTCTCTATTATTTTTATTTCCTACTCTGTACCTGTGGCTAATTTGTTTCCAATATCTTTTGTTTCATAGCCATCCGCTAAGACTTGAACTACTGCATGTTTCTTTTAGCAAAATACGCGACTTTAATGCGCGTGCATCCAAACAGTAAATCGCTGAGCAACCGTCGAGATTCGAACCTGTACGGTCTTTTGTTTTACCAACAGGCCTTGTATGCAGCAATGACTGTCACTTTAGTTATATTGTATTGTTTGTTTTTGCACTAGCCGATACTTCGTTCAGGTTTGGACCATGATTTCATTGCTTTACTACAGACTAATGTACAGGATGTCAACCGGAAATGTATACTAATTTGTTTATTTCCATTGTAATCCTGGCTGTGTGCGATGTAGCACCGTCTAGTTGATACCACATGTTAGTCAAGCCCAAAGCATGCAGTTGTGGCAAAAAGTTTTCAATCATATCACGATCCCATTCACAGTTACCGTTACGTCGTTTTCATTTTCAAAGAAGTAAGTTCCAATGATGCCACCTGACTGATGAATAAGCTGAGGGTTTTCAAATGCCCAGAACCGACTGTTCTGTTTATTCACATATCCATTCCATTGAAAATGTGCGTCGTAAATCTTTATATTTTTTTCATGAAATTCGGAGTTGTCATGGGCGAGCTGTAACATCCTATTGGCATATGTACGGCCGCGTAAATGGTCTTGTGGAAGAAGCTCTTGTGTCAACTGAATCTTAAATGCAAACAAATTGTGACCAAAGTTGTTGTTTGAAGACCAAGCTTCTGAGGCCGACGTCGAATTGAGGTTAATGGATTGTTTTAAAAACTTTCTTGAGCAACAGTAATATTTTCAGCCTGTCTTGCAGTACGTTGTGGTCCATGCTTGTGCCTATCACCTACAGATCCTCTTTCTTCGAAATCATTTACTATACGATAAAAAGTATGTTTTGTTTGCACGTTGTTTCTCCCAAAAATTTTACGTAACTTTCTCATCGTCTCAGTAATCGATGATTGATTTTGTTAAAATGTTTTAACGATTAAAACTCGATGGCTTATCGAATGTTTTTTCATAATAATTTTGCCACGTGTCTACGACTGCCAAATATAAACTGTCAAGACTAATGTTTACCAAAATGGCTGCAAAACAAAGTAGTATACATTCCCGCCGAACACCCTGTACACGCACCTTTATATCATGTTTTCAATGTTACTTATTTCTATACTTATATCTTTGATGGGAGGTGAACTCATGACTTATTTATCTGTTTTACAAAAAGCAGAAACCTCTAGCAACTATTTTCTAAAATATTTCGTTTCGTTTTTTTCCTAACTATGCGTTGTTATATTTTAATGGCCGGTATGTAGTTATGCCTGAATATGATGTATGATCATTATCTTAATATTTCCTAATTTTAAACGAACAGTTTTCTTTAAATTTTAGAATTACATCAATTTTTTTGTTGAAATGCCGTTTCTAATTATAGGTCATATAACGACAGAGGTTCGCACGGATAGAGGAAAGATAGAATGGTAAACAATCGTGTAGCAATTTTAAAAATAAAGCAGCGAACCATAAAATTTATGTTTTTTTTTAAATCTAAATGTTATACAGACTTTCTGTTTTTCTTATAATAGTAGTTATAGTTTTCAAGTTTCCCACTAAAAACTTGTTGCTAAACATTCCAACATATTTCTTTATTAATGTAATAACAATATAAAAATTCTTAAACATTTTTTACATCTTCAAAATCCAATCATGAAATTCTTTAAATTGTTTACAAATTATTAAAATTTAAATCTCATATGACCGCAAATTGTTAGTTAAATATTTTTGTGCAACCAGCTACAACGAATTTGTAATGAATGTGGTTATTTGTTTTTAAAGAACATAAAGAACAAAAACAAGAAGATATAATTTTATGAAATGAAACCACAATTGTGAAAAACAATTTAGTTTAATGAAGCAAGATGGTGCACAAAAATAAACGTTTTATTTTTGTTTTATGAAAAGATTAGAATATCCTCCTGGTATTTAGCAGCAGTCAGTATCGCAGATTATATTACAGACTAAAAGAATATTTAAATAATTATTGCATTCTTAATTCAAAATTGCTTGTATCAGCTTGAGGGTAATTGAGTTCTCTTCTATAATTTTTATCAATCAAATCAATTGCTGTTGGACATCACTTAGCACCGTTATTTACAGAAACTAAATGATCACTTGGCTACGAATTCTTATAATAAAGGTTTTCTTACCATTAGGCCGTATCAATTAAGTCTTTACGTTTACAATCTCGGGCATCAATATATAATTTGCTCTATAATTTGAATCTCGTCTTCATTGAAAATCAGTAGGATCATTTTTTCATAACTAGTCGTTACTCTAACTCAACATTGATCCATAGTTACCAATTTAAAGACCCTAAGAACTTTCTCGTTTAAAAATAAAATAATAACGATCTTGCCAATATACAGCCTGGGTCTTGTTTTAAAAATTATGCAATTATTTTCTGTAATAGAGACTGAAAGAATTTTCCATCCAAAAATTTATGGCATAAAATCACTTCTCTAATTTTAACAGACATTAAATTTACCTCGACATTGTTATCAGCATAAGAATAACCTTATCAAATTTTTTATTGCTTTAGCTTTTATATGGTTACGAATGTAAAATCTGGCAACCCCTGTTGTTGTTATCCGTATGAGCGTGGTGAATAAGTTGATTCAACTAATGGTGTGTGTATAGAATAATACCACAATTAGCCAACAAAACCAACAAAAGCTGAGCAATCGCGATGGTTGCATTGGTAGAGGTGCGTGCTGTAAAACAGAAGTTTGTGGGTTCGATCCCCGCCGTCGGACATGCGCACAACGAAAAATAAAACTTGTTATAATGCAATTAAGATTAATAAACATCAGTAAAAACATCCCGAGAGGCAAAAGACAATTATTGTTTGAAGCCATGGCAGATAATTAAGTAAGAGTAACAGATAATTGTCAAGAAGCCCTTTATAGTGAAGAGCAAGGGCAATGGCGGTTAGCGCGGGGAAGTGTAACAGCATAACAACAGTGTATGGCAGACGTGTGTTATGGCTATAGGATTAAAGGGGATGATTAGCTTGGATAAAGGGAGTAGTGGAGATGTCTGTGGATGGTTAAGGTTACTAAACAAGTCATAGAGCAGTTCATGTCTCGCCGGAGTAACACAGTAGTGTAGCGTGGATGACTGCGTTTGTAGTAATAACGCATGTTTTGTAAATACGAGACCAAGGGTTCACAAGCACGGTAGGATCAAGAAGTATATCCAGAGAATGCCATAAAGTAAGAATACGGAATTTATAAGGAGCAACAGTGGTATTTGTATTCAAAGAATCCGTACGTTTGTCGTAAAAGGGAAAAAATGTAACAATATGTTTCTGTGACTATCCAAAAACATTGGCGCTGGCTGACATACTCGTGTAAAAGAGTAAAATTCGTGTTTGTCAGCGGCGCTTGTTGGAGTTTAAAATTGTTTTCGTAACAAAAAAATAAGATCTGGCAACGCCTGTTATTGTTATCCGTATGAGCGTGGTAAATAAATTATTTCCACAAATGGTGTGTGAATGGAATAATACCACAATTAGTTAACAAAAGCCGAGCAACCTCAATGGCTGCGTTGGTAAAGTTTCGTGCTGTAAAACAGAAAAAAAGATCATGAGTCGACCCCACCTTCGGACATGCGTACAAAAGAAAGTAACAATTGTTATAATTCAATTAAAAATTAAGAAACAGCAGTACAAACCTCCCGGAAGGGATGAAACAATTATTGTATGAAGCAATGGCAGATTTTAGTGGAGACGTCCAATTTAATAAAAAGAGTAACAGATAATTGTCAAGAAACCCTTTATAATAAAAAAGTAAGAACGGTAGCGGTTAGCGCAAAGAAGTGTAACAGCATAACAACAGTGTATGGCAGACGTGTGTTCTGGCTATTGGATTACAGGGTATGACTGGCTTGGATAAAAGGAGTAGTGGAAATAGTAAAAGTTACTAAACAAGGCATCGAGTAGTTCATGTCTCGCCGGAGTAATACAGTAGTGTAGCGTGGATGGCTGCGTTTGTAATAATAACGTTTGTTTAGTAAATACGAGACCATAGTATTCGCAGGACCGTAGGATCAAGGAGTATAGCAAAATAAAACCACAAAGTAAAGAATACAGAACTAATAATAAGCCAGAGTGATATTTGCACTTAAAAGAACCCGTACGTTTGTCTAAAAAGGAAAAAACGTAACAATATATAAACTCTCTTTCGCTAACGGCGACATAAAATTACTTCTAATGACACTCTTTTTTTCTTCTTTGCATGCATTAGTTTCGCAACGAATATTTTAATGTCGTCTACCACCTTTGGTTAATTCTAACATTTAACCAAATAATTGTTTTTTATTTAGGCTAAAGTTCACGTATTATTAAATTTCGTAATTTAAGAAAATTACTTAAACATTTTTATGTTGTCTTTTTAAAGAAAACAGTTAAAATTAAACATTAGCAGAGTGTAATACAGCATTTTCTGCTAATCTGTGTAAAGATAAATTTTAAAATTTATAATTCTGTTATCATAACAGAGCTATGTTAAAAACTTAACACAAGGAAACCTGCAATACATATTACGCGATGATGTTTTAATAAAATTAAAGTGGATCATCGAACAAAAAAATAAATTGGAGGAGTTGCCTCCTAGTTTTGTCTTTAAGTGACCATAACAGTCAAATGTCTTAGCTTTAAGTTTGTTAAAAAATTATAGAGATTTTTTCCAAAATACCGGTGTGGGATAATGCTCTTTTTTCCTTTAGCAAAAAAATTCGGTTGCATAAATTTTGAAGGAAACATTTTATTCTTAAATATAAATATGCATGAGCAGTTGCTATAAAGAAGTGCTTTTAATGTGAAAAATTCGCTTACCTGATATTTATAAAGAAAAAAAAGTATTCATCTCAACCACTACAGACAAAGCCCAGGGAGCACCATAAAGTCTTGCCTGCGTTTAGTTGTTAGCCGCCATCTCTCAAGAAATGTGGAATCTTAACATTGTGTTAACTAATCTCGCACGATATCATCACCAAAAGCTATTGTGACAAGGGCTTGTTCCTTTACTCAGTACCGCAGTAGTGTCACCATTTGTTTATCTACAGCTTCTTCAGAGACGTAAGGCGCTATAGTCTCTGGGCGCTGAAGTTGTATTAATTTCGTGGCTACCATTGAAATTTAAATAGGTATTCCTTATAGGTACCCAAATCGAAAGAAAACGAATTACTTTAGCTTTATTCTCAACCCCATTACAAGCAGGTTCGATAACATTTTTTCGATTTGAATTATACTATTTAAGAAAAATGATACACTTGCACGGGCCTGCCTTTGACGGGGAGGCATACACATTTGCATACTTGACGACAAGCTAATACGAGTCCTTTTCTGCCTTCACCGTATAAATCGCACATCCGGCAAGTTCCTGGTAAAGTCCTGTAAAATGATTTACAACAACAAACTTTAAACCTGTACGAGGAAATATTATTTAATCACAAACAAGTTTTTTACGGCCAGTAATATTTAACTTTTTTTCAGATTGAAATTTTTAATTAAGTCAGTTATTTATTTAATTAAAAATTGTTTTCTTTTTTTTAATAAAATATCTGATTGATTTAATTAATTACTTCGTTATAAAAATTTTTATTTAGTTTTTAATTAATTACATAACTGATGCAATTAAAAATTTAATTAAATTTAAAAACAAATGCAACTAAATACTAATAGGCGCAGAACCTTTTATCTTTATATAATTTCTGTAACTTTTTTATTTATTTCTTTTAAATATTTTACTTTCATTAATTTCAATCTTGGAGAAGTCGACAACAACTCAAAATAGATACTTGATTTAAAGAAAAAATTAAAATACATTATCAATCATTATAATCTTAAGGAAAAAGATAAATGATTTTATTTATATTCAAATTAAACATTTATTTTGGTTAAATCACTTTTTTTCCTCACACCCTTATTATTTCTCATGAATAACAAATGATGATGTTTATAAAACGTATCTAAAGGTTTCAATATGACGCAATGTAACTCATTTACATTTATTACTCACTTGTCGTTATCCAATATATTATGGTCGAAATGGCAACATTGCTTTCTATTTAAGTTGTGTTAACATTTTTATTATTGAACTGAATTTTTTATTACGCTGGTAATAAATGGGGCAGGCAAACGAACGACATGAAAATAAAAATACGCAAAGCTGATTTTTGTAAATAAATACCGAGAAATATAATTCACACAAATTTTATTCACATACAAACGACAACATATTATACCGTTATCACATTACATAATGTTAAATGTGGATGTTGATGTTGCTGTTGTACTTGTATTCATCACATCCTGCCTAAATACATGTTAGCAAAATTTAATATGTATTTTGCAACATTCCAGACGCACACACACACAGGTGGTAACATGTAAATGTTTTTATTTTATTTGTATACCTGCCATGATAGCGTTTTTATGTTGCACATAGAAACCTATGATATGACAAAAATGTCATTATTACCCTCTAACTAAATTGAAGGCAAAATATTTAGTAACGGTTAACATTTCCGTATCACTTTATAAAAATAAATAAAGTGGACTAATATAGTTTTTTCTCTAGACAAACACCCTTATATTCCATAAACAAACTTTACACTGTCTGGCTACAACTGTACAAGACTTTGGCGACGTACATCAAATTGCAGCAACTATAGGGACACCCTTTAGTTTCTATATTCTAATTTTATACTTGCTGTTGTAGTAGACTTAGCAATCAGGTTGGTTCAATATTTAAATCGTCTGTCCATAACGGTTCGAAAGTTTGTCCATATACACCAACTATTGGGGCACTCTTTAATTTCCATATTCAAATCTTATGCTTGTCGTTATATCAGAGTTAGCAATACATGTTTGTTGTAAATTTCAATTGTCTGTCTATAACTGTTAAAAAATATAACCACATTCATCTAATTTAATTAACTATTAGGGCACACTGTAAATCGTAATTTTGAATATTAAGACTGGTTACTATAGTGATCATGACAATCAAACTTATGTTGCAAGCGTTTGTCTACAACGGTTCAAAAGATAGGCCCATATTGGTAAATTTATTTCCACTATGGGGACACCCTTTAATTTTTAAGATTATTAACTGTTTAAAAAAAATTAAAAATCCATCGAGAAATTACTGAAAAAAGAAAATTTAGTCGAACTAATTACAACCTTCCTTTTTTTGATATCGGTTAATAAAAAAGATTATCTGTATCAAAATGCTTTAAGCTCACAATTACTTTGCTGATAGTGACTCACCCAGTTACCCCTTTAGACTTGGTTTATCTGCTTCCTGTGATTAATTGCATCAAAAACTAGTTACTGGTCAGTGTATGCCTTCTTTTTTTTGCATTTAGGTTGTTCACAGTCATCATCATATATTAAAAAGACAAATAAATTTTACATAATTTCAGATATCGCTAAAATATGTTATTAAAAAATAACCAATTTTTCTTGAAATTTCAGGAAAAATTTAGGGTTTTAAAATTTCACAATCATTTATGTCACAAATTCTACTCGAAATGCTTTAAATGGCGTATCAATCATTCCAAATGATATTGCTTTATCTTTTTCAAATACCGGCCGTTTTTTTATTCATCAACAATTTCTTTATTTTAATGTAGCAATAAAACAAAATTTTGAAAGAAAATAAATTAGACTTTGAAACTTGAAATAAATTTTTTGTTTTACATTCTCTGAAAACGAAATTTGCAGAATTAAACAGCTCTCGATCGCGTTTGAGTATACGTAAATTTAAAACATCAATAAAAAAATTCTAAGTTTTAAAATATATAGTTTACTAAACAAATTAATATTAAAAACTATTACTTACCAAAAAATGTAAAACTTTTTTTTTTAAATTTGATTTTGTTAAAGCTAACATGTTTTCGAAAAGTTACAAATTTAATAATTCGTAATATTTATTTTTTGCTTATCCTTTTCGAATCAACTCGATTGACATCCGCAAATTTGAGTCATTTATTCATTATATCACATTGACATACACATTCACATACATATCTTAACTAAACTTACACTTTATCAGTCTCTTTTTTCCTAACCACTACTTATGGTTTCCTCCGATTTTCCACGCCTGTCAACACGAACAATGTCAATGTGCACAAATAAATTCATTCATAAGTATTCGTATGTTAAATTCTATATGAAATTTATAAGCCTCCTTGTTCCCATATGATAAATTATTGGACATTTTAGTGTTTTCGCTATTTCATGGGTATTTAATGCGTAATCGGTATTAGTATGTGTGTGTGTTCTTTCTTGTGTATTTTGCTATAAATTTGTTTTAATTTGATTATTTCTAGAATAAAAACCGGTAATTAATTGCAACGAACTTTTCTAGTGCTAATTTCATATACAAATAAACACACAACACAAACACATGAATGCGATTGTTATTGGAGCAGAAATGTTGAACAACTATTGAATTCATATGAACTAAAACATATCCGGTAAAGTTTGCTTAAATATTTGAATTAAAAGGTCAATATGGCAAAATTTTATAAATAAAGAACTTTTTGCATTTATAGAGAAAATATTTATTTAATTTGCGAGGAAATGTTATTTGTTGGATTTTTTTCCAACAATTGTTAACAATTCCAAACAGACAGGTATAATGGAAGTGGAGTTACTGTCAGCGGTGGCAATGACAAACAGGATTTTTAAATAATTTTAGACTAAAACTAAAATAACTAAAATAGAATAGCCAATCAATTGGCTCATTATTATATTTCTTAATGTGATCCTTAGAGCAATAATGTGTCATGGGACTTAGATGTGGCGTATTGCCTCAGCTTTAAGAATAAAAAAATTGCAAAGGAGAAAAAGGAGGATTATGTGTTCCTTCGTGGATGACCAGAGAGATGTATGCAAAAGGACGAATCTTAGCTGGGTAAAGGATTTACACAAGAAGATTCCGAAAACTCAGTTACTTATATTGTGTCAGACGATACAAGAAAAACATTAAAAACAGTCTGGAATCTTTGAAAGGAAGAGAGAAGCAAATGCAGTTAAAGTCTTGCAATATTCTGACCCTATTAACTTAGCAAATCAAAACATATTAAGCTTGTACACTAAAGCTGGATTCCTTCATGATGTCCGAACAAAAATGTTGTGGGGACAAAAGTTATTTTTGTGAGAGTTTTCTGAAAAACGATTAAGCCATTTCGAACATTTTGTCTGGACAATCCATGCTAACGTATGTTAACAATGGGTTTGTAATGTGGCAGTGTTATAGCTGATTTTCTGTTATTATTTTATTTTCATACACTTTGAATTGCAATAAGAAACAAAATAGTGCAAATTTTATGTAAATGGGCAACTCAATTCAGCTTTGAAATGACAAATATTAACTTTTTCGCAACTCTGTTCAAGTTTGTCTGGACAAAATTTAAAAATAAAATCAATTCGAGCTGAGAGCTGTTCTCTCTCTCTTAAAGAGAGGCGTCAAACTTCATATAAAAAAAATGTTGTGCGGACAAAAATTTTGTTTGTACATCATGTGTGGATCCAGCTTAAGCTCTATAAAAGCGATATTGTCAGGCCTAAGCAACCTTTAATATCAACTCACTTAAATAAAAAAGAGATTTTCTGTATATTTATGGAAGAAAATACTATGGCAGTGACTGTTATGAATGACGCACAGTGGGTTTTTCGAAGCCAGAAGTGGGTCATGACGGTTCGAATTTCGTTGGAGTATAGATTAACAGATAATAGAGAATTAAAGCTGAAGCCAATGCCAATTAATATGCTAATTCAGTAAAGAGAAAAAGTCGATATCTATTGGTTGAAAGCTTGAGAACGTTAGGCCAAGGTACATAAATATTCTCTGCGTTGTACTTAAACTTTTCTCAACGTTATTCTTAAATATCATTAAAATTTTGTAGTAATTTTTGCAATAAAGTGTTATCAATCCTAAAAATATTTCTGAGCGGACATTATTCATTATACACTGTTGATCACAATTTCAAAAATGATGGAAATTACGGAAGTGCTTTTTTTTTTTTGGCAAAATCTGCGTAAGTAACGAAACCTCAAATTATTTCAATATAAACAGGTGAAACCGCCACATTTAAAATTCAAATCGGCATTAAAATTGTCGCAGATTTTTATGTATGAATTTCCTTCTGCTTATCGCCTGATACATGATTTCGCCACGGAAATTATAAACAGAAAGATTTAGATAATAACAAAACGATGTAATGTAATTTTAAAAGAAAAGAAATCTCAAAAGAAAAGTTTTATAACATCAAATTATATTTGCACCACTCTCTGTTATATTTTTTGAAAAAATATTGAAAGAAAAATATTAAAACTATTTTCCAATAAACCAAGTTGTATAAAATCAAAACTATTTTTACAACTCTTTGCTCTTATTGAGTTGTCAAAACAAAACAAAAAAAGTTGTAACAAACTTCGTTTACAAACAACAACATTATGAAAAAAAAAATAAAGCACAAAAAATAACAAAAAAATAATATAATAATAATAATAATAAGGAGGAAGTTACCATGCTACACCAAATGTTAAATACACTATACAGTTGTAGAAAAGTATAATTTGTGGAGAATATTTAGTATAGATTTTTTAAACCTTTTCGAGTTTTATTTTCTCAATGTATGCTTACTTTTAGAAATAATACAAAGCTAATACTAATGAAGGGTTTTTCAGTTTAGATTATATGCAAATCAATAACAGCAGAATTAAAATAAATTTACCGAAATGTGTTCCCGAAAGCTTTTTCATTATACGTTTTACTCTACTCAATTATTTCGATATCAATTTCGATCGATATCAAGTGCCGTAATTTGCCCCCTGTATTTAAATTCAGATTTGGAAAAGGTCTTTCAAGAATTAGACGAAGAAGAACCATGGCACTCATTATCATCTTAGTGCAATGGAGAAGTTCTTTTAAATAAATTAATTGTAATAATTTTTAATAAAATTTACCGTTACAATCATAAACAAGTTATAAATAAATTAATAATTTTCATACTATAAAGTAACAAATTACAAAAATATAATCTTAATAAAGCTTAATAATGACTATTTTTAGGAAATTGGTTAAAAAAAATTAAAAAAAGAGTTTTTTTCACAAAAATGTTTTTAGGGGTGAGATTGGAGGGATACCTGCCCTCCTCCTATAGATTAATTTCTATGTTTTTAAGGCGTATGTTATCCATTTCATACAATAATTACATTCTTTTTTCACAAAATATTTTATTTCACCGCCCACAAAAAGGGGCGGGTCTAAAATCTAACTTTAAGTTGTTAAATATTCTTTGTTGTAATTGCTTAACAAAATGATGGGAAAAAACTTGCATTTTTCAGAGGTAGGATTAGCTCTTCTGAGGGGAACTTTTTTCTCCCTGGTTCGATTTTTCTTATTTTCTAGCTTTAATAGCCTATGACCATAATAGATTTTTCTGCGAAGTTTCATTAATTTAGGTGGACGAAATGAGGTTCATTTCGACGATGGGCTCAGGAGCTTGGTCTTCAAAAAACGACTTTGACCACAATTTTGTACAGGGATTTGCATTTGTTTCCACTTAAGATGTCACAGCTCGCCAATGATAACCATGGTTTTTATAAAAAAAATCATAATAAGTGACGAGGCACAGTTTCGTTTAGATGGATATTTGAACAAACAGAGTAGTCGGTTGTGGGCAATGGAAAACCTTCAATATTTTCATAAGCCACATTTGCATCCCTTAAATTTTTGTTTTTAAATTCTACATCAAAGATAGAGTGCTGTTGTAGCTCCTTCAACTGAAGTAATATTAAAACTGAAAGCGTGTCCCCATTAAAGGTGTGATTTGGACAAATATTTTCTTATCTTTCAGAGCGAAACAAGCAAACACTTTAAATTTGCATTAACAAATAAGAAAAATGTATAAAATAACAAAACTAAAGGGTGATCCATATATGATGCAATACTTTTCGTGCATTAATACAAATTACACTTGTCTGCTTTATGTATCTTAAGCATAATTCTTCCGAAATTGCCAGAGAGACCGACCGATTTATTTAAATTTTATTGTTATTTAATATCTTTACAAAAAACGCTTCAATCTCCTAAAACGGTCTGGATAATTTCTAAAATTGTTAACAACATACAACAATAACGTCTCATTTGTCCTGAGAAAGATCTCAATGCCATTTTAAAATATTGCTCTATTATACTTTAAGATGTGTATTTCGTGTACAGAGACAAGAAACATATTCATTAATGATAATGATTTTTAACCATTAAATCATTAGTCAATGGTAATGATTTTGTTTTTAATCTAATTAACAATGAAACATTTTCCTTAAAAAGCATTACCATTAGTAAAAATAATTATAATGCCAAACAAATCATTAGCATTATTTATCATTCAATGCTAATGAAATCATCAATTAATTAGTTAATCTAATTAACTACTCCCATGTATGATAGAAATAAAAAACGAATTGAAGAACCCAAAATAGTTACGTCTCAAGTCGAGAAATTATAAATATAAATAAGGATCTTCTATTAAACCAAAAAATTTTTATTATAACGGAAACAAGCAACTTTAGCATAAATTTGTAAAACGTTAAAAAACGAAGTTTGCAGACAACAAAATTATGTGTTCTTCTTTCGTATTTTGTGTTGGAGTAAAAAAGTACTTAAATTAACATAAACTTTTTATTGGCGCATACTTGCGAATAAAAGTTTTGTTGGCATCGTTATGATGTTGCATCAAAAAATGCGGTACACAATGGCTGGCAACGTAGGAGTGTCAGATTGCTCAAAGCAGTCAAACTCCTCTCCATTCTCTTCTCTAAACGAGTTGTTTACTCATTCACTTATTCAATGAGTCAACCAGTCCAAACAGTCGAATGCTTGCACTCTGCACTATTCTAAAGAAATAACAAGTTTCTTTTATGACATAAAAATCTGTTGTAATAAAGTTTTTAAAACTATTTTGCATAATGTATATTTTTGTTATATTTCATCTCAACTCGTTCTAAAAAAAGCGCGAAATGTTATGATTTCCATTGTTGGTATGTGTATGTGTATTTTGTTTGGTATTTTCTTTAGTTGTGTAAACCGTTATTAAGAACAAGAATAGTATTCGATTTAACGCAATATAAGTTTGTCTAATGCTCTAGTAATAATGGTAATGACTGTCTGAAAAGTTTAAGTATATTTGCGAAAAATGTGAAAATAATTATAATTGTTGTTTTAATACTGCAGCAAACGAGAGTTAGGCAACCAGACGGAAAACAATAAATATTTTAAATGAATTGCATTTTTTTTAATGATATTTGTTGTGAAAAAACTTTAAGTTAAAGGGGACTGATTTGATTATTTTAACCCTACATCAAAATAATAAATGGGAGGGGAACAACATTAAAGCAGATAACTAACTTTAAGGGTCATTTTTCTACCTTCCCCTTTACTCAGTGATTTCTGGTACCCGACTTACAATTTACGACTGCAAAGAGCTACCAATGCGTAAAGAGCTTGCTCCCTTTTAAGCTAAGATCTTCCCCAGATATTTTTGCTAAAAGAAACCCACCATCAATCAGTCCTTTCTCCAGAAAAATATTTTTAATGACCCTTAACTTTTCCTACGTTTTTGAACAGCGCATAGTATTTGAAAACGATTTTTTTTAACAACATTCGGTAACTCATAAACTCAAGATATCTTAATGAAATATTAAAGAGCCAAAGCAGAGGTATTTTTAGTGAATCTACGAACGGTCGGAAA
The DNA here is from genome assembly GCA_916610165.2 of Gymnosoma rotundatum. NCBI lineage: Eukaryota > Metazoa > Arthropoda > Insecta > Diptera > Tachinidae > Gymnosoma > Gymnosoma rotundatum. The sequence goes on along the minus strand of OU744337.1, from coordinate 116,595,326 downwards.
CCTAGGATGAAGGGGTACTCCTAAGTAGATCACCAAAGTTGGATATATCGAACATATAACTTTTCGAAAATGTCATAAAAAGGTTATTTATTGTATTGTGCAAATATCCCATAACATTTTTATTTAAAAATGCAAATAAATTGCATATACAAATTCCCAAAATAATTTTTAAAATAAAATTTATATGTAATTACTTGTGCAAACTGGTGGCATCACTGTTTTCTCTCTTGTGAAATTAAAACATAACCCTATTGTTTTTATTTTTAATTCGCCTTACGTCTGCATTAAGAGTCGGCATGTAACGCAGAAGGAAATGTAAGCAAAAATGAACTTGGTTTGTTTGTTGGTAATTTTAGTTAAAGCCCATTTCTGTATTGGCTTTTAAAATAACTCTCATATTGTTTTTGAAGTTTTTATACTTAAAGGAATTATTTTTGGCATTTCAAAAAATTTGGATAAAAGTTTCCTGATGAGCTGGCTTAAGCAACCGGCGAAATTCGTATAGATACCTGCTTTTCCAACGAACAAATAAATTGCATTTTTATATAAAAATGTTATGGGATATTACATAATATAATAAATAATATTATAAAATTTCCCAAAATAATTTTTAAAATAAATGTCATTAAAAGGTTATTTTGAACTTTTTAGTTTGGAAGAAAATTGACATACAATTTTTTTGTTAATTTTAACCGACTTTAACTTAGTATTTTTGCCGTAGTGTGCCTAATAATTATCGGATTATTACTTTAAGACATTTGGTATATTCTTAATGCAGTTTAGAATTAACAAGTTTAAATTTTTATTCTGATAGCACTTTTAGCTCTGAATTGAGAAAATGTAAAAAATACCGTTTTTTAAGGATTTTCACCAAAAATTTAAATTTACTTCGGTACTAGAAAATTTTTTAAACCATTTTAGGTTAAAAAAAGTATAACGGTTCATCCTCGAGCGCTAATCAAATATAGCCAACTTTGAAACAAAATTTAAAAATTATTGTAAAATTTTTTTGAAGTGCGAACGAAGCACCAATTGAAAAAACATAATTCAAAAAACATTTAACAGCCCAGTGATTAATAAAGGCATGGTGGCCTCTTTTGTAAAAAAAAACAATTATTTTGTAAATTTTTCGCCGTTCCTGGAATTTATATGTTACAACAAACAAAATTTAAATTTTATTTCACCATTTGTGGCAATTTTAGTTCCATATTTTATTTCTTGAAAAACAACATTTTCAGTTTTTGAGGTAAATGTCATTTAAAAAATTGAGCACGAAAAATTTATTATAATATTGTTATTCTAGAAGTCATAAGCTCTTCTTTGATGCCACTTACATATATATCAAGCATATATGTATTTAAGCTATCCCTTATTTTATGCTTATTTTATATGTAAAAACCAAAAATATTTTGTTAGCTGCATGTGATAAGATATCTTGAGTGGTTCATGAGATGCCGAATTTTGTAAAAAACAATAGTTTTCAAACCACTGTGCAGCGCCATTGTTAAGATGTTTGATGCATAGATATTAACCATCTGGTTAAATCTGTTATCCCAGTCCATACGTTCTTAAACACAAAAGCTGGGATTCAAGATCTGAAACTGAAAAGTTTAAAAGGTTCTTGTTTATTCGCAAAAATAAAATATGGTCCATACCTTTTGGGATTTATTCTTGAATGATTTGGAAATTTTTGGATTTTGGTTTATTTTCTTCTTGATTATTAAAAAAATTTTTATTACAAACTAAATTTTTGTGATTGGAATGTTAGAAGTTTATAGAAAAATTGAAGTTTATTTACAAAGAAGTTTACGGCTCATTAATCCAGTGATTACGGGAATGTACCTTAAAGGACCGGTATGTAAACGAGATTAAAAACTAAGGCTTTGTTTAAGAATGCTTTGTTAGAGACTTTTGTACCCACAAACATTCTCTGAATTTTCATACCCAGAATGTCAAGAAGTAATTCATGTCGCCTATAGCTATAAATCCAAAAGAACGGTCTTATATGCCTGCGTAAAAGCATAAAACTCTAGATCTTACGAGCCTTAAACACAATCCTGGCAGGGCTGCCACTCATCTGCAGCCCAAGTGACCAAGTTTTTTTTGTTCGAAAACGCGCAAATCAAGTGTTCGACCATTTAAATGTTTATACCAATGCGATACTTTTTTTAACTATCTCATATTGTTTTCTAATACAACATTTATTTTCACACTTGTTTTTATGTTTCGAAACAAAGATAATTTAAAAAATCTTCAAAAAGTATAAAACAAAAACTTTTACAACTAAAATATTAATAGAGATGGCGTTAAACAATACCACTTCAAACATTTTATAGAACATTGAAACTTATAATGCACGATAAGAAAAAGAAGAAAATAAAAAATTTAAAGAGAAATGAAAGTAAAGTTCACAATTCTTATTTAGGTTTTTTTTTGTGTTGAAACACTTGTCTGTGAAAATCGAGTTAGGTTTTTTGCAAAAATATTTTTAATATAAATATTCAAATTAAAAATAATACTTAGGAGTTTTTTATTGCCATTGAAATTTTACTGGCATTAATTTAAAAAATTATAATGATAAAATATTTAACTGTCTTTTAATGCTACTAATTCTTCTTAAATAATAATATCAACAAACCTTAACACTTTTGAATGTGGATCTGTATTAAAAATTTTTATTGTTCTAAATATTTTAAGAGATATTCATAAATGTAAAACTTAATCCCTTAGACCTACATTCACCTAATACCGTATGTACCAGCTCTTATTTGTTTACAGAAAAACTAAAATATGTTCCTATAGTGTCGTATTTTTCCTGTAATAAAAATGTAATATTTTGTTTTGTCAGAATTCAGATTTTTTTTTTGTAACATTTTAGATTTTAGATTTATGGTATTGGTTCACGGCCACAATTTATTTGTTAAGATGATGGGCCTATTTTATTCCTCGAGGTATAAGTTTTTGCGAATTTTTGATTTTTAGTTTTTTGACTTCTAATTGAATTTCGATATTTCGATAATTTCGATAACTTCGATCTACTTATATTTTCAGAAACCTTAAATTTCCGCCTTTAATTTATAAATTGATGAATTTTTGTTTAAATCTTATTGTTTGCGAAATCACTTTTTTAATATTTTTGTTAAGTTTGTTTTTTTTGTGACATTTATGCTTTTAAAAGTGATTTATCGATTTTTGAAAGAAATCTTGTTTTTTTTTTTTTAGCAAATTGTTGATTTTTTGTGAAATTTTTTATGAAAATTTCGATTTAAAAAAAAAACTCGATTTTTTTGTAAGACATGAAAGTTTTTGACATTTTGTTTTGGTAAAATCGAAGCAAACATTTTATTAAATACAATCAATCATGGCGAAATAATATACCAGGTGGTGTCAGTGGCGACTTCATTAATTTTCTCTGTTGGTAGAAATGTCAAACTCTATATATAAATAATCTGAGTCAAATTTTTTATATGAAGTTTGACATTTCCTGCAATGGCTAAAAAGTATAAATAAGCCACTGCCACCAACTGGTACATGATATTGCCATGATTTTGTCTTTAATGAAATGTTGGCTTCGATTTTTTTTTGTAAATTTCCCAGTTACGGATAAAATTTAAAAATTTTCTGCGATTTTTCGGCTTGAGTATTTTTACAATAAGTAAGTAAATGGAAGGTAAACCAAAAACTCACCAAGAACAAGCTGTCATAAAAATTAGAGTGCAGCCGGTTTAAACTTTTCCGCAGCTAAGAAACTTCCTTAAAATATTTTTTTATAATTATTACATAATATAAATTCATTGAAGTTGTTACCTGCAATTCTTGAGAACTTTTTTTTTACTAGACGTTTTAAACCTTGTGTGTCCAACCTTTTATACAAAGAAAATACTTAAAGCTCACTAAACAAACTGCTAGAAGTAGAGTTTGTTTTAAGTTTAAACACCAGTATAGAAATAACAATTCAGAAAAGGATCTGTAAAAATGATGAGAAAATTTGGCACTGGTTAAAATAAAAGAACAGTTTGTTTTTTCTTTACAATAATTTTTGTTAAAAATATAAATTACATTTTTTAAGCGCTATAAAAATTTTAATTGTAGAATCTAACACAAAAATAAACTTTTAATTAAAAAGTTTATTGTTGCATAACTCTGACTGGATTGTACCCATAGGTACATTAATACAAGCATAAAAGAAACAACTAGAACATACTACCAGATCTTTTCATATAAGAAAAACTTAGACGTGTTAAGTCTCCTATAAATAGAAATTACAGTCGCGAGCGAGATGGCAAAACAAAAAATTGTATGTGTGAAGTAGTAAAGTATTCAATAGTGTTGTCAACAAAATTAAACACAGCGCTGGGAAATTAAGTGATATTCAAGAAAGTACTAAGTGGAGAGTTTTGTTTAGCAATTAATATAACTCGAGGATTAAAACAACATACAATTTCATACAACGGGTGGCCAAAAAAAGAAGCAGCTAGAGTAAGAAGGTGAAATTTGGCATGAATGTTTTTCTTAGGAAAAGATATATTTATGCAAAATTTCGAGAAAATATAATATGTGCAACTCACGCCTCCCACACACCCTGAATTTAGAAATTACAATAATTTTGAAATTAGCGACCCGATAAGATTGAAATTTTGCACGTGAATATATTTAGTAATATTGTAAAATAAGTCCAAGCTCGCATACAACAAAAATTTAAAAATTATCAAAACTTTGTAATTAATTAATTAAGATAAGAGCATCAGTTTGCATGTAAATATATATTTAGTAATATTTTCACAAATTTCCAATTTTCAAATAAATCGAACAAGCGCCACCATGCCCACAATCGGTCGACCTCTATCACTTGTGTTTTCCTTCTAATATAGTATAATACAATTTAGTTTTTTTTGCAAAACCAAAACTTTATAAGGAAACTCACATTACAAATGAAGTCACCAAATAATTCGCTATGTAACCACTCACTCAACTCAGTTTCAAATCTATCTTTCATGCGATAAGGTTTAGACCACTTGTTTGAACATTTAAAAAGATTAAGCCTTATTTTCTGTTGTTCCCTTTCTAATAATACTCGTTTAAAACGATTTTCTACAAAATTTTTAACATGACGCATAACATTGCAGGTTCTGTTTTGCTTTATCTCTAGCCACAGTTAAAAAATAATACAAAATCCACAATAAGGTTGACACTGAAAAACAATCACAAAAAGATTTCGGGCAATACCGAGCAGGTGAACTTTAAATATATTGAAATACATACTTGTAGCTACACGCAGAAAAAAAACATGGTTATTATATGGTCACAATAACCATATTATGTTCTTTGTAACAATGTATAGTTGCGGAGAACAAATTATAGTTGTTTTCACCAAAACTTTAGTCACGACAAACACTTTTTGTTAAATTTTAACGATTATATGGTTACTGTGCACAAAAACTGCAACATGGTTGGTTTTAACTTAAAAAAATTTCAACCACAACCTAAGTTTTATAACTTTTTAAAAATAATATAAAATATTAAACCATAATATATTATTATTAATCAAAGTATGTTTAAAAGCAACAGAATAATGATTACGCTTAAAAATAATTTGTTCTGGTACTTGGCAGTTTAGTAATTTTTCTGGTGGCTAAAATTTGAAATTGTTTTTGATTGTTAAGCAAATTGAAAAAATAAAAATTTATGTACAAAATAAATAATTAAAAATAAAATTCAAAACATTAAAACAAATAAAAAGGGAACCAAAACATTTAAAAAAAAGTTGAAGTAAGTATGTATGTATTGTAAGCATATAAATCTTTATTTTTTGTTTGAAGCATAATTGTGAAATCAGTTATTTGTTATTTGAAGCAAATAAATAATTTTTTTTATAAAAATTATGTTTTTAAATAAATTTTATGACAAATCGTTACTAATAAAAATAATTATCAGTTTTTTATATCAGGAAAATTTTGCACTTGCGAGACTATATTATAATTCAATTTTATAACATGACATTTTCAGCCATATTATTATACTTTAATTTAACCATTTAATGTTTATATTTGAACATAGTTTTGTTTATACTTTGGACAACAATATGGTTGCAAATGTAACAATACTATGTTTTGTTAGCAACCATATAACCATATTATGTTGCTCTTAGATTATGGTTACCCAACCATATTTTTTCTTTACGTGTACAAGATACTAAAAAAACAGGAAAAGTGTGGTTTCTACATTCTTTTCAAATTTCAACGAAAGTTCACGGTTGCTGAAGAATATTTACAATGCCTCACTTCTATCTTTTTTCTAGCGGTATCTGGCATAAGATCAATATTTGTACACAAAAACAGCGTTGGACTTATAACTAGAACTTACAACTCTTTTACAAATTTTGGTAGCTGGTCCATTTTAATACTTTAATTCTTAGTATTATAAACGAACATAAAACTTGGGATTTTCTCATGAATTTTGTATGGTGTCACAAACATAAACTTTGAACCACTATAACTATAAAAACAATTTTCAAATTCTAACATTTGCTTTTACCATTTTTGGCCACCCTCGTAACACAGTGCAACGTGCCAAAAGCATTCGCAATTTATTTTAAATCGTGGCAATGCTGCTTAAATAAACATCAGTATCAACAAAAGTCAAATTAAACATAAATAAATTTTTTTTGCTTGGCTGTAAAAATTGTTTATAAAATTTATTTATTTAAATTTATTTATTTTTATTTAATGGATTATATTCTGATGGTCTACCGCCAATGTCGGTTTTATTTTGTCGAAGCTTCTGTTTGGTGTGTTTTTTAAAATCGTCCTATACTTATTAAAGTTGAAGTCAAAAATTTTTGAACTGGTTTATAAATTTCATACTTTTTTTTCCATACTTGTCTAATAGGTGGTCCATTTATATTTAGTTCTTTAGACTCGGTCTGGTGGTCTTATTGCTTGCTTGCCTGAATTTATTAATAAATATATGATAATTAAATACATACAATATTATCTTTCACTTACATATTTGTACTTTGCGAATGCTTCTTTGTTGTCGAATAAAATTTACGAATTTGACATTTATTTTCGCAATTTAGAATACCGACTTACCAGTTTTTCGCATTTGAAATGCGATTAAAAAAGAACTTTGCGAATATCGCAATACAGAAAAGCAATTGTTCGCATTAATGTATTTTCGCATTGACTTTCGCATCGCAATTTAGAATTAGCCTCCAGACTTTTACTTTTGAAAATAAAAATCAGTCGAGCTGTGGTGAACTTGTTATCCGTTCTGCACAGGGACGTCATTGGAATGTTAATAATAACCTGTTTTTAGAAGATGCCCTATAAATCCCTTTTAAACGATATAATATTTTTTAATAAAAAAAGTATTAAATTGTTTTTTGTAGTACGAACAGTTATTATATTGTATTTTATTTTTCGCACTTCGTGATAATTTCCTTAATCTTCAAGTAAATATTATGGTTTTGATTTTAGCATAAGTGATAAGGAAATTAATATTTTTAACAATATAAATTTTTCTTTAAATAAAACATTGCTTTTTAATGATACCACAATAAGTAAGATTTTGAATGGTGACATTAAATAAATATAAAAAATAACTAAATTGTCCATCTCTGGTTTGTTTCCATTATAATTATTATTACGATTTTCTTGTAAACCAACAGGAGAAACAAACACGTTAACGACTGCAACATTAAAATTTACGCACAATATTGTAAACATTTTAAAAGGTGCAAATGTTCTTGCATAAGTAACAATGTAATTGCAAGTACACGCACTATGTTATATCTGTGTGTGTGAGTGGATATGTATGTAAGTTGTTGAGTTTTTTCAACTTTTAATTGTTATTGTTATACACTTCCTCAAAGCATAAAAATAAGTTTTTCGTTCCGTTTGTTATATTTACAAAATCATTTTCCATCCTTATGATATGCGAAAGAAAATCAACTTAATTGCAGTGTCCATCCTGGACAGTTTATGTGAAAAGCAATTTTTCAAGGACCTTATCATAAGATGGATATTTCTTTTGTAAAACCATATTGTTATGTTGTAAAGAGTTTGAATCGATCCATAGATAGTGGAGATACTTACATAAAACCACAAGTCATCAAAAATTGAATATTTACAAAAAAAAAAAAAAAATTAAATTGATGTGAAATCTCACCTAGAATTTAAAAACACTTAAATATATATATAAATAAAAAAATCATGTTTCAACAAAACTTTCCCTCAAAATTTGAATTTGATCATAGAGGTTAAACTTCCAAAAGCTTCCAACTAATGACTCTAGTAAATGTTCTATAGAATAACAAAAGTGTAAGAAGCTCAATTAAGCTCTCCGCTCATCAGCATTAAAGTTAATGTCTGTCTATCTTGATAAGACGAAAACTTAAAGTTACTAAGGAAAAATTTTTGTATTTGTTTAATGAGGACAGTACAGAATTTGAAGCTTAAAATAACTTCTGTTAATTTCGTATTTTTCTTAATTTAATAAATATCATTTTTATTTGAATTAAAAGTTAAAAATGGCAACAGAAATGCTATAATTAAATTGAAATATCACTGTGTTAATATGGCAATGGAAGTAAGCTATACAATGTTTTTAAACTGGTTTTTAATTTTTAAAGTTAAAAGCCAGAAAGTATCATAATGTCCATGGACATTATGCCACACTACGAGGCGACGTTCATGGATTTTCTAGCTATATTTATGTATTCTATATAAGAAAGATGTAACGTTGTTATTAACTGGCTTGCAGAAAATCTTCTGATAAGCGAAGCCAGTGTTAGTTATACCATAGAAGAGACAATCTTTGCGGCCGGTCAAAGCCCTTCTATGCAGGAAATCTTTGTTAAGCCCAGCCGTTGTTGTTTTAAACGCGAACATTATAATATTTTCATAAGTGACGCTATGTTCCTAAAAACTACACAATGTCCATGGGCATTATGACGTTTTTCCAAGCGATATATTGTGCATGGACTTTATGTCATTTTTGATTGCGACATAAAGTCCATGGACATTATGACATGCCACCTATTTTGATTTCTAAATTTGTTAAGAAGGTAAAGAGCTCTGCGTAAATTACAAAGTTCTGCTTGTTGTTTAAAGGTTACAGATATATAAATAAAAATTACGTCCCTATTTGGGCCCCCTTTATTTTTGTTTGCTTTTACTTAAAGGTTGGGGGAACAGTGCTACCCAGCTAGTTGTTGGAGCCCGTTACTTATATTCTGGCGAAGTGATCTTTCCGATGGTAGCAAAATTTTAACTCTGCACAAAATATTTAAAAAATTACGGCCTGCTACGCAACAAAAATCGTGTGGGTCCAATCAATTGAACAGTATTGTATTTAGAAATTATATAATAACTATATACTTGACCAAGAAATCGTGATTTAAAAAAATTCGATTTCTTAAAAATATTCAAATTACACCGAAAGAAATCACTACCAAATAGAAATTTCACAAAAAAAAAATAAATAAAAAAAATAAAAACAATTAAGAAGCCACCAAATTTTCGAGTTTCCATTATAAATTGGAAAATCATTTTTTATTAAAATATTGTAGAAACGATAATGGAAAAGCTGAGAGTAGTAGAAAATATCTATAGTTTTGGTTAAGGGCTTGAACGATCTGTCACGACCGAATATAAGACTCTTGTTTTGCTGATGTTGCACTTGATGTTATCTATTACACAGATTATTGTTATTATTTTTCCATGAAAACAATGTAAATGCATATAATATGCAAATGTAATGTAGAACATACACATCTCTGTACGCATGGAAAACTTTAGAAATCGCACATCTATATAAACATGAACATTTTAACTTCCTTGTACACAAATGAAGGATGTGCCGAAAACAAGGTAGAGTTTTAAATTTGCCCATAAGCCGGCAATTTATTCCAGAAACAAAGGATGAGGAATGATAATAATTGTTGAAAGTTTTCAACATCGAATGAAATGTTTTTTAAAGAAGCCCTTGGTGCGAAGGCTTCGTACAGTTTTTACGCTTAAATATTTTTTAAAAATTAAATCGATATGAAGAAAATATTGAATTGTTTATGAATTTAAAAACCACGTTGAAGGATATTGATTTAAAAGTATTGAAAATTTAATTTTGTTAATTAGTGAAAAAACAATTTGAAATTGTTATCAACACCACTTCTATTTATTACCGATTCAAAAAAGGAGGTTATCATATCGACTTAATGATGCTTTTTTATATTTTTGCCTTCATAAATCAGTCATTTCTGAACCGATTTTTAAATTTTTTCTTTATTTGACAGGTGGTCCTATTTTAAGATCAGTTTATTAACACTGCGTATCATTACAGCTCCCAATAGTAAAAAGTAATACAAAAATGTATCTGAAAATTAAAGGGTGCCCTATTAGTGACGTAAATTGACTAGGCCTATCTGAACCGTTGTAGACAAACGCTTGCAAATTGGACAAAATATCGATTGCTATAAATGTTATTGTAACAAGTGTTGAAATTCGAAATTATAAATAAAAGGGTACTCCAATAGTTCATTTAATTTGATATATATGGCCATACTTTGAAGCAGTTGTAGACAGACAGCTGAAACTTTAAACAGACCTGTATTACTAAGCCCACTACAACAACAAGTTTATAATTTGACTTAAGAAATTAAATTATGGCAGCAATTGCTGTAAATTGACTTATATGGGCCTATCTTTTAAACCGTATGGATAAACGCTTGAAATTATGTCGTTACAGTGAAAAGAGTTAATATTAGAAATTATAAACTAAAGGGTGCTCCAATAGTTGATTTAATTTGATGTATGCGGCCCAACTTTTGAATCGTTATAGACAGACTGCTGCAACTTATAAGAGACCTATATTGTTAAGTCCGCTATAAAAGCAAATTTATAATGTATGTTTAGAAATAAAGGGTGTTCCCAAATTTAATGTAATTTTATTACTATGGGCAAATACTTAAAAATTAGACAGAATATTTGTTTGGTATAATGAGAAGTATAAATATTTTAAATTATTATTTAAAGGGTGCTACATTAGTTTATGTAATTTTATGTGTATGGGCGTACCTTTAAACCGTTATAGACAGACAGAAGAAATCTATTTGAACTCGGGTTTTTTTTGCAAGAATTATTTATTAAATAAACTTGTTTGCCCCTTTAAGCGTTTTAAATTATAAAAGTTTTGTTTTATGGGCTTTTGAGTAATAAACTTATTTTTATACCCCAAAAAAATAGGTTTGGTTTTTAATTAAATATAAGATTGATATAATTGAATATTTTTTAAGAAATTTCGCATTAATTTTTTTGTAATTGAATATAAAATTAAGTCGATTAAAATTTAATTAAATTTAAATTTGAAAACAAACAAAACCTTTAATGAGTCCAAAAACTTTTTTCTCTTTGTGTATACTTTTTCTTATTTTGCACTTAAAAAATATAATAAATATATATATATAAAAATATATAAAAATATAATAAAATGTAATGTAATTTAAAACTGCTTCAATTTATATGCAGCTTGTGTTTGATTAGTTTAATACGTGGAATTTAGCTTGTCCTCTAAAAAAACATTTTTCGGCAAAAATCTTTGGCTCAAAATCATAGTTATAAATGAAGTATATTCTACGAGTTCTAAAGTACACTTTACTTTAAAGTATACTTTTTGTGTACTATATGCACGTAAAAGTATATCTTATAGGTACAAGTCGGTTTTAAATTTAAAACCAGCTAAAGTTGTTTTTAATTGACTTAGTACAGACTTTACCAATACAATGCTACGAAATAAACTTACCTTTAAAGTTTTTCTGTTGAAATTAATTTCTTTTACTTAAAAAAAATTCACGAACTTATAACAAGCTAAAGTTAAACTTCAGTTTTTGCTTTTTGTTTTTTCTTACCCTGGAGTTAATGTCGACGTCGTTGACGGCGTCATATGTCAAAAAAAAGTTGAATCGTATGAAATTCTATGAGAGCAGTTAATCTCAACGCGTTGAAACGCCGTAAAAGTTCAATCTGTTTCAACTTTTTAGGCGTTGAAACGCCGTCAACGACGTCGACATTAACTCCAGGGTTAAATCAAAAAATTTTACTTTTTACATTTAATTTTTTTTGAACAAAAAATCTAGCAGCTGATCAGAGATGGAAATTCTATTTAATTTTATTTTGTTACACATTGTGTGCAAACATTTTATTTATTTAAGATGTCACCCAGCCGGTCCGATTAAAAATATACTTTAGTTTTGACTATAGTATTAAAAAAGTTAAAAACAAGTTTTAAAATTAAAGTTGTTTCTAAGAGAAACCGAGCTTAGTGTTTGACTACAAATATGGGCCTTTGTGTTTGTTTTCATCTTACGAACATGAACTAGATCCTAAATCAAATTATAATAACAAATTTATTAATCGTGACACTTTAAGCTCGTTTGTTTTAATTTTAGTTGACAATTTGCTTCTCAAAAATTTAAATTTTTAATAAAATCCTGCTTAAGCAAAATTTTATTTGTATGGGTAAAAAATTAAGATCTTTGAAAGTAGTGTGCGTGAGAGTCTAGAAGACTGTTTTATTTTTGTTGTAAGAGTGGGTGGTTCCTTCGTAAGAGTGGGTGATTTTGCGTGGCGAAAAAATTACTTGGGGGTGCGTGGCAATAAAATTTAATCCACCGAAAGATGGACCCTCCCAAATACTAAATCTAAGAAAATATTTGAATCAGTCTAGACGTTTGCTGTAATTATTTTTTTCAAGATATTGGTCCGAATTACTTATAGTGCATGTGAAAATGAAATGAAGACAATTATGTTTATAAAGTCCTACTTAATTGAAATGAGGCCGTGACTCTTTTTCAAATTATAAAGTAAACTTAAAAGTTCAGGGACATAAATCTATAAAAAATCATTACAGTCTATTGTCACATTAAAATTAGAAATTTCGTAGATATTTGAACGGATGTTAAAACATAAATTAATAATCAGCTGTTGTAATAAGTTGACAATTAATTTCAGTGAATAAATCTCTAAGACTTAGATTGTTATCGCCTTAAAAATTATTTAAATTATCAATTTTATTATTAAATATACAAGCCCCGAAATTTTATAATATTGAGACTTATACTTCATCTAACGCACAGTGGGTAGCAGACGGGGTTTTTTTAAATAAATCCGTCATTTCTAAACAGCTGGACCGCTTGAAATAAAATTTTACACGCTGGAAGCAGAGGTGTATTCGCGTTTAAATTGAAAAATAAAAATATGGCAAGTCTCACCAAAATTATCATGTTCTGGGTGCCCTACATTGGGACTCTATGTTTATGCACCTGAAACGTCTGGAAACTCAAACTCTAAACGTCAGCTTGAAAACATCTCTAAACAAACCGCTTGGTAGGAACTTATTTCGCTAGCGTTTAGTTTCTGCACCACTGTGCATTGTACAAATTTGATTTTTTTTCGTTTATGCATGAAAAAAAATGGGCGAGTGCGATTTTTTAGCTTCAGCTTTAACTATTTCCTTCAAATCTCAATATTTAACCTACAAACTTAACATTAATTTCATTTAAATCAAAATATATTAAGGTCTAATGCTCGTTCCTTTGAAAGAACTTTATTAGCTTAATCATTATTATTCTCAAATAAAATCCTTTCTTAGTCCTGATTCATTCATTTTATTGTGTTCTCTGATGCTAAATGTGCATGAAATATGGAATTTCATTGTTGCTCTTGAGTTTTATTACTTTCGTACGATTGTAAGTAACTGCGGTCTAAGTGCATCGAGAAGCACATGTTTTTTTCATTTTATAAGTCTGGAAATTGCAATAAAACATGTTTCTTCATCTATTCGTTGTTGGTTGTTTACTTTCAGAAGTTTTTGTTATTTATTTGTCGCTTTTGTTATTTGGCTTGTGTTGTTTATTATCATTCATTTATCTTTTGTTAGGAATGTGTGTGTGTGTGTGTGTTTTTGCATTTTTGTGTAGATATGTGATTTTTTGGGTGTTTTTGATGGGAAGTTTGCCATATAAATTTTAAAGTAGGAGTACCATTTTAGAGAGCGAATCAACAAAAAAAGTAAAACTTCTGATTACAACAAGCGATGGCCAATACTTTGAAAAAGAAGTTGGTATTTTATTTAGTTATTTATTTTATCCAAATAAGACGCGAAAAATTATTGGAAAAACCAGTTTTAAATTTTAAGATTTCTCTCATGTGCAGGGACAATTCTGGAATATTTTGTAACTTTACAGGACACGATAAGGAAAAATAGAAACTGTTATTATTAACAGATTTTTTTTTGAGTCGTATCCCCAATTAGATTAATTTAAACCCCCGCAATTCCATCCCTAAAGTTTCATCACCATTTTAGAGATAAAATCCCGATTTAGGATAAATTCCCTAATCTGTCAACACTGATAACGATAAAACAGTGTGTCACATTCCATATTAAGTTGATGATAAGTTTCTTCTAACTCTCCTGTACGCGGTCGAGTAACTCAAAAATAGTATTTTAATTACTGGCCCATATCTGACAGTTGTATTCGAATTTCGGTCTAATAAATGTCGTATAAATGGCAAGGAGATCAGAAATAGTGGAGTATATATGACACCATTTCAGAAAACCAAGACACTTGAATGCTGTTTTTCCGACCGAAAAATATGCTTCTTCCACCGAACATCGCAATAAGTTTTTGTGACAGGAACATCGAGAGCTTCTAAGTCCTTAATTTTCATATCAACTATAATTTCAGGAGCGCGCCTGTGCGAAAGCTCACAGCACTCTATTTTTCGAGCATTAAATTAAACCCTGTTCGTAAGATAATATTCGAAGCCTAATAGAGGCTTGTGATTGGAAGTATCATTTATATACCGTCGTATAGCGAAAATTTCCACTGGCATGTGTCACTGTAATCTGCAAAAGAATATATAGGGTTGGAAGTTTGACATGAAAGGTTTTTAAACCAGTTAAAATAATTCTGGAAAAAAAATACATAAAAACGACTTTAAAACAGATTTCATATGTCTGTCTATAACGGCTCAAAAGTATGGCCACATACATCAAATTACATTAACTATTGGGATACCCTTATATTCCATCTCCAAAGTTTATAGTTGTTATAGCAGACTTAACACTACAGCTTGTTGTCAATTTAATCCGCCTGTATACAACTGTGCAACAGTTTGGCATTATACATCAAATTACGTCAAGTATAGGGGCACTCTTTAATTAACATACTCTAATTTTATACTTGCTGTTGTAGTCGACTTAGCCATTAGGTTCTTTGTAAATTTCAACCGTCTGTCTATACGGGTTCTTTGGTAACACCCTTTAATTTATAACCTAAAATATTTATACTTCTTACTATACAAAGCATGGTGGTGGACATTCTGTCTACTTTTGAAGTGTTTATATACAATGGCTCAAAAGATACGGTCATATGGCTTAAATTATATTAATCTTGGGAACACCCTTTAATTTCTAAATTAAAATTTTAAACTTGCTGTTATAGCGGACTTGAAAATTTCAAGCGTCTGTCTAAAACTGTTCAAAAGTATGGTCACATACAACAAATTTATGAACTATTGGGGCACCCTCTAATTTATAATTTTGAATATTAATAATTGTTGTTATAACGGTCATAGCAGCTGACATTCTGTACAATTTGCAAGTATATGTCTATAACGGTGTAAAAAGTTAGGCCAATATGGGTGCGTATACATCTATTGTGGAAACACCCTTTAATTACTAAATTGAAATTATAAACTTGCTGATATAATGGACATAGCAATACAGGTCCCTTGTAAGTTTCAGCTGCTTGTTTTAAACGGTTCAAAAGTTTAGCCACATATATTAAATTACATTAACTATTGGGACACCCTTTAATTAGTAATTTTATATGCTTATACTTGTTATTATTGTTTTCATAGTAGTCAATATTTTGTCTGAATTTTCAAGCGTTTCCCTAAAACGGTTCAAAAGATTGGCCCATATAGGTAAATTTTTGTCACCTATGGGGACACCCTTTTATTTTCAGATTTATTTTTTTAGTACTTCTTATTTTTGGGAGCTATAGTAGTACGCAGTAATTTTAAATATTAAAGAAGTGCCCCTTACCGTTCATAATACATGTAAAAAATATGTATGTTGTAGGGGGTCACCCTTAAACTTTTATGGATTATTAAAACGGGACCAATCTGTAAGCAAAATCTATTAAATTACAAAAAATGTTAAAAATCAGTTCAAAAATGACTGAGTTCTACAGGCACAAACATTAAGAAAACCAAGATTCAGACGAATTGATAAGCTCTTTCTTTTTTTAAGTCGGGCAAAAAATAGGGTAGGAGAAAGAATGGAATCTTGCTGAGGCATCCTTCTTTCTTCTCTGTTAGTAAAGGAAGACATAAAAGTTCGCATGTTTTATTAAAAACATTGTAATCAAAAGTGAGATTCTAATAAATACATAAACTCTACTTCTTTACTTTATATCAATGTGCATTAGCGACTGTGCGTAACTGCTGCTTTGTTGTTGTATAAGTGTGCATCACTATAGAATCCTGTTGCATCTTAACAATACTATTTTGGATGTTAAACAAAAACTTTATTCGTTAGAACTGCACAGTACAATAGAAAACTATGGTTTGCAATTTCGCATATAACTGGCTTTTGAATTGTTGGAATCTTTTTGAAAACAAGCAACTTTGAAATGCTCTCCTTCTATATACATACATCATTATTTATTAAATGGCAAGACTACAGTAATTTTTCTATTGTATTCTGTTCGTTACAAGTCAAAATTTTGTTTTTTACAATTCACAATTGTAACAAAATTGAAAGGAAAGAAAAAAGAAAAAAAAAATTCATAAACTTTTTCGACGACAGCAACAAATTCCAAATTAAAAGTTTTAATTAAAAGACAGAAAATTTTATATTAAAAATTTTACAAGACGGCTGAAGAGTGTGATCAAAAGAAATGGGGCGCCATAGAGTGTCAGTGTTTGAAGGAACATAATAAATATCGTCAAGATCATAATGCTCCACCTTTAACACTTAGCGCTAAACTTAACAAACAAGCCAAAGACTGGGCCGATGTTAGAGAGTTTTAGTTTTACTATTGATTAAATCCTACAAATATTTACTAACGTACATATATGTATTTGTTTTTGTTTTCCAGAAACTCGCTAAAAAGGGAAAAATGCAACATAGTGCCTGTGAAAATTATGGAGAAAATTTATATTTTTGTAGCGGATATTCGAACGTAACTGGCGATATGGCTGTTAAAGCTTGGTATGATGAAATACAACAATACGATTTTGATAAGTCCGAATTTTCTTCAGCCACTGGTCATTTTACTCAGCTGGTATGGAAGGATTCTAAGGAAGTAGGTGTGGGCTATGCTAAAAAGTAAGTTTCTTGTTTTTCATATTTATTATAAATGTATGGAACAGGCTGTTATTTTTTGTTTCAGAGGTAAAGATTTCTATTTGGTTTGCAATTATACTCCGGCTGGTAATGTGATAGGCAGATTTAAAGAAAACGTTTTGCCTAAAACTAGTAGTGCGACCTGAAAAAATTCTAGGTTTTAGAAGTAAAACAGCAATTTTTTAAAAAATGCAAAAAAGGTTCAGCTCTAAAAAATATTTTTTTTTAATTTATAAAATTATCTCAATAGTTAAAATTGCAATCATATGTAAATAAGTCAGTTGTATATATATTTTTTTAAATTTTATTTTTCAAATAAATTGTTTGCTAAAACATAACAAAAGATTTCGTTTTCGTGCTTGCTTTAGAAACACTTGAGTGTGAATCGTTTTTTAGTTTTACAGCTAAAATTAAGATTGAGATTTTGATATTAGTGTTCCCATCTTTCTTGTGCTTTGTAAGTCGCAATAAAGTTCTTGAACAAAAATTAATAAATGACTACGTGGTAAAAATGTGAGAAATTTTTTCGAGAGCAATTGCTAGAATTTTTAATACCTGAGTAAATAAAATAAGCAAAAAAATAATAAATTTTTCAGGACCTTGCAAAATGAATGGAGGTAAATAGATGCGAAGAATGTTGACGTAGGTTGTAGCGAATTAAAAAGTGCGTTTTATTAGTAATTAATCTTTTCTGCTCTCTTTGCAATTTGTCACAATTAATAACGAACTTAAGCCAAAATTGAAAAAATAATTCACTATTATAATACAAATTAAAATACCTTTCTATAGCTTTCTATCATCGGACAATAAAATTTTAAACATTTGTTTAATCATAATAATATTAAGCAGGGTTTAATATTCAGCACCAACAAAATTTTTTTTGACTGGCGACTGAACTAAAAATAGTTTGAGTATTCATTTTCAACTATTTGACTGCTTAAAATAGTCGAACTGAGCACACACAAAACTAAAAACCAAATGAATTCAGTCTACTATTTTCAGGAGCAAAACTAACACACAGCGACTGAGTTTTGAGTTTGTAAGTTAACAGTACGCAACTGAGAAGCCAGTTCGTGTGCGTTAAGCGGACGTAGTTATGTTTTTCTAGTAACGCATAACAACTGAAAATGTGTGTGGATGATATGACTGAATAGTTTTATTGTGTGTTTGTACAGAGTTTTTTAACAAATAGATATGTGTATTATCATTGTTGGTACAAATAGAAAATAATTTCATTTCATACTGTTTGTATGAAAGTTTGCTTGCAAATATCTTGCTACATGCATGGGTAAATAATTTTGATAGAATAGATTTTCTGCTTATTTCTTTTTTAATTGTTTAAAAATTAAAATGGTTCTACACAATTAGAATAATTTTACTTTATTAATGTACTTCCATGCGGTTGTCCGAATTGAACTTAAAATTAATTTTTGGTTTACATGATTTTGTTTTCAACTTTGAACTTTATTAATAGTCTACTATCCTATTAAATACAAAAGTCTCAGTTAGTTAAGGATTTGTCCCTGTTACAAAGTAACCGTCGCTGATCCGCAATTTTACTACCTAGCTTAATGGTCAAGCAAATAAATATTCCTTGCAGTTTTTTTCATAATTCATTTTTTAGTATACTGAAAATGTTTTGTGCAAAATTAAAATGAATTACTTAAGATAAATATAAAGAAAAAATTTAATGTCTTCTAATTAATAAATGAGATTATTACCAACTGGTGTTTTCGAGAAAACTTGCACGGAATGGATGTATCTCTTTAATATTTATTTAATGCAAAGGCAGTACAATGTTTTTTCTTCGCTTTATGTAAAATTAGTAACATACAGTGTGAGCTCTTGATCCCTTTAAGTAAATCAATTTTACCAAAGAAAAAGAAAGAACACTCCAAAAAAAGAAGAAGGCATTACCTAATATAAAAAACCCATATGCAACAAATGTACAAAACACTAAGGGAAACCTCTTAAGTGTGGGATTTTGTTAACACCAGGTAGATTGATTTTGTATTGTTGTTGTTGTAATATATTAATGATTTTTAAAACGCCTGCAGCGTTCTTTAAAAAGGACACAGGACAATTTATACATACAACAGCAAGAACGTTATTTTTAAAATAGCAAAAGGCCTCTAAAAATAATGAAGCATTTACATTTTAATTCCATTCATAATTTCCACAAATTAATTAATAGTTAATTAAAACCCAAATGTGAACATTTCTTTTAAAGCACTGCTCTACAATACTATTCAAAAACTATTAATATTGTTAGATACAAAATTTATAATTTTCCTACAAATTTTTTTCGATCAAAATAAATTTTCATTTTATATTTCAAATACTCAAAAAATTTAAATTAAAGCATTTTCGAGTAACAGCACAAAGTAGTAATGCATGTATATATTTTTCTTTAATTTGTTGAACGAAAAAATGTATACGAACGCTCACTTTTCTACTTTGTTTAACCACCCCATTCACATTATCTAGTCATATTTTTAGTTTTGTTACGAAACTAGAAAAACATAACTACGTCCGCTTAACACACACGAACTGGCTCCTCAGTTGCGTACTGTTAACTTACAAACTCGAAACACAGTCGCTGTGTGTTCGTTTTGCTCCTGAAAATAGTAGACTGAATGCAGTTGGTTTTTAGTTTTGTGTGTGCTCAGTTCAACTATTTTCAGTTGGCGTAAAATAGAAAACTGAATTCAGTTGCTAATTTTCAGTGTGTAACTGAAAAAAGATGAACTGGTTAGTAAAATGTGACTGCTAATAGCAGTTTTTCGAAACGCTGATATTAAGTATAAAGCCTGTCAAAATCGAAATATTATTACATATATAGGTACTACTTTTCTAAAGCAAAAGATGTTGATTTAATTCTTTCAATCAACTGCACAATTGCTACATTAAGAGGTCAAAGAATAAGCGAAATAGGATGTTAAAGTTGGTAAAATGAAACATTTTTAACCGACTTCGAAAAAACGAAGGAGGTTGTTAATTTATCTAAATATTACATTTTCATCTTTGTGGCCGTAGAAATTGGGAATTTTTGAACCGTTTTTAAAAAATAATATTTTATTTATTTATTTATTTCATTTATTTAATGTAAATTAATTTATAAATTAATAATAATAGAAAGGAACTGGCTGCAGCGGCCTTCATCCTTACCAATCTTTATTTTAAAATTTAAAATTTTTTTAAATTAGGAGTTGAAATGTGGAAATGAATTAAAATTGATTTTTGGCTAAAGTTTATTTTTTAATTTCTTTAGAAACAAAAATTATTTTGCAAATGTATGTGGACGTTTTCAAAGAAACCAAGAAAAATTAGACACCAGCAGAATGTAATGTTGCACTTTCGGGACCGCTACGTCCCATCTATCTACATTATGTTGACAACATTGTAAACATAATGTATTTAACCAACTAGCTTTGTAAATAAGAGTAGTATTCACATCAATATTAATTTGGTTGGACGAAATCCACACACAAACCAAAGTATTTCTTCACTGTTCGCTCTGTAACTCGCCTAGAACATTTGTTTTTGCGTTGTGTCAAACGTCGCACATAGGGGCATTTTGCCAATCAAGCCGGACATTACTTTTTTTTAAATTGTATCGGCTCTAAATATTTACTAAGTGCTGCTAGATTAATGAAGTTTGGCAGCAAAATCGGTTGTGGTCATAGGCTATTAAAGCTAGAAATTAAGAAAAATCGGACCAAGGAAAAAAGTTGCCCTTAGAAGAACTAATCCTATATCTTAAAATGCAAGTTTATTTAATTTTCCCGTCATTTTGTTTAGTATTACAACTCTTAAGGTATAAGGATGTTTAATAACTTAAAGATGGACTCAAGAGATTCTCAAATGCAATTTTATTGCCGCCCCTTTTTGTGAGCAGTGAAATAAAATATTATTTAAAAAAAGAATATAATTATTAAATTAAATGGATTGCATAGGCCTTAAAACCATAGAATTTAATTTACATGGGCAGGGATAGTATACCTCCAATGCCACCCCTAAAAACGTCCCTGTGTAAAACATTCTTTTTTTATTTTTTTTTGCCAATTTCCTAAAAATATTTATTTTTAAGTTTTCCAATACTTTCTTATCTCCGCCTCCAAAAATATTATTAAAATGATATTTTTTGCAATTTCTTAGTTTATAGTATTTTATTTATCGGAAAAATAATTAATTTACAACGTTTTTTCTACATTATAAAAGTAGGGATAGTAATATTTGTAGAGATCGTATATTATAATATTTTAAGGATCGCGATAGAGGTCACTCCCTAAAACCATTTCACTTTTTCTTAAATTTAACATAAAAAATACCTTTTTTTTAATTTCGAACGAAATTTATTTATCATAAAAGTTTTAAACAAAATTTTTCTAAAAATTAAAATGAGAAGCTGCTAATAAAGCCTTTCACAGAACAAAATCAATACAAAATCTTTATTCGTTTAGCCACAAAAAAATATATTGCAAACCTCTCAAAATCGTATAAAGTCAATAAATACGAGTGCAATTTACTCAACTTTCCTGACATTAACACTGTCCCAAAAAGACAAATCTCAAGCAAAAATTTTTAAAATTCACTATACGATGCAAAATTTATCTGTTGTCTGTCCAGCTGCTTACTTATATTTTTACATTTCTTAAAATTAATTTTTGGCCTAATGTCCGGCTAGATACTCCTATATGCGTCATACTTTGCTTGTTCTTCTTACAACATTACTGATGCTGTTTCAGTATCATTTTGAGTGTTATGTGTTAAGCATGAATGCACATGCGCTGTGCCAGGAGTTTTTCAATAATGTTGTAAGGAAAACAAGCAAAGAATTATAAAAAATAAAAATTGCAATCGTGACCAAATGACGGTTGATACAAAGCAAAATCAAAAATTTTAGACGAATTACACACAAAATAAAATGTTATTATCGTGCAGCTAGAGAACGATATCCATTGAGCTTAGGACTTTTATATAAAGTGTGTAGTATAGTGAAATACAGGCTCATTTGGGACAGCAGGAACGTTACGTCCCAAACAAAGTTTACAGTTTTTATATCATTGGGGTAGCGACGCGAACACGCGGCTAGTTTAATATGAAGTTGAGTATATATGAAAATTAAAAGTTTGCTGGTGATTCGACACGTCAGTTTCTTTGTATTGCCTGGTGGAAAACTAACAAGTATATTTAGTGCATAAATACGAATAGTTAACTATAATGTATTAGAACCCCTATATACACATATTGTTTACTAGAACCCGTTTTAATAGTGACAGTACATTTTTTTGTCTAAAGAGTAAAATTTTAGAAACCGTTTAGTACAATTTGAAAATTGCGTTTGCCATCCCTGATTCGGTGCGTTATGCGACGTCTATGTATCAAAACCTCTTATAATCATAAAACTTAATTGTATAAGTGTTGGGGGTTTGATTTTTAAAATCCGATTTTGACAGCGCAATTGGTAGTAAAGTTGGCTACAAATTCAATCAGGTTAATCCAGCGATATTACCTCTATTTTTTATTTCTTTTGTTTGTGCTTTATCATAAGTCAACAAAACTGTTACAGACACAACAATAAGATTTAAGTATGCCATATTAGTGCTAACGCTAGCGTCTGGGTTGTTCTGTAAAACTTAATTATTAATTAGAAATGAAATTATTACAATGTAAAGTTTACCATGCAAAAATAATAATTTACAGAAAACTGTATTGTTTCACTTTGTGCTAAATTAAATCACTTACCACTAGTTAAGAAAATGGTCCAGTCTTAAACATAAAAAATAATTATAACAAAGTTTTAGGTTAAAAATATTCAAAATAGTTCATAAAACCAATAACAAAGAGAATTAATTGTATGGCAGACAAAGATAATCTAGCCCAGAACTAAATTCATTTTGTAAATAAAAAGTCATTTTTTCATTTTGTAAATACATTACTGCGTTGCATTATGTAATTATTTTGCGATGCTTTTCCTAATCAATTGCTTAAGATGCTTTCCTTTGTTCATTCTAATGTTTGCATTTGCAAACGCAAAATGTAAAAATGTTCATTATGAATTTAATTAATAAATTAGATGATACAAAAACAAATCATGTGCCATTGTTTAGTTTACAAAAAAGACAAAAAAGTAATAGAGTTCACATTTAGAAGTTGGCACCACTCTAAAATTAAAAAATACTTAGTATCACCAATAGCAAAAAGTAGTAGAATAATAAATCTTAAAATTAAAGGGTGTACCCAAAGGTGACGCGAATAGTCTAATATACGCTTGAAAATTGGACCAAATGCCGATTACTGTTATTTTCGAAATTATAAATTAAAGGGTGCCCCTATAGTTTATGTAATTTGATATGTAGGGCCATACTTCTGAACAGTTGTAGACAGACGGTTGAAATTCACAAAGAACCTGTGTTACTAAGTACGTCATGACAATAATTATAAAGTTGGGATTTTTTAATTAAAGGGTATCCCAATAGTTGATGTAATATAATGTATGTGACGAAAATTTAGAACAGTTGTAGACAGAGACTTGAAATATACATGGTATCATTATTGTTCACCCCGCTATAAAAACAACTATACAGTTTGAATTTAAAAATCAAAGGGTGTTCGCACAATTGATGTTATTTTTGCCTATATAGGCCTATCTTCTGAACTATTACATACAATTACTTAAATATTAGAAAAATGTGTGCTACTTAGTCTGGTATAATAATAAGTATAAATATTTAAAATTACAAATTAAAAGGTGTTACAATAGTTGATGTAATTTGGGTATATGATTAAACTGTTGAACGGTTTTAGACAGACGGTTGTAATTTTTAAGGAAACTTTACTGTTAAGCCCGCTATGACAACAAGTATAAAAATTTGGATTTGAAAACGAAAGGGTGCTCCTATAGTTTACAGAGTTTAATGTATATGACCAAACTGTGAAACAGTTGCAGACAGACGGTTTAATTTAGCAAAGAGCTGTATTGCTAAGTCCGTTATAATAACGAGTATAAAATTTGGATTTGAAAATTAAAGGGTATCCCAATAGTTAATGTAATTTGATGCATGTTTCCAAACTTTTATGTCGTTATAGATAAACGGCTGTAATAAGTTTTGAAGTCGGTTTTTTTTCGCAAGACATTATGATTTATATTTTTGCAACCATTCTGCCACTGTAGTGCAAATGTCGTGCAGCGATATGTTTACGATCACAATCTGTTGTCGATAAAGCTAAAGCCCAATTTAACAGATTGCTAACCTTATGACATTCACAATCTAAGGACAATCCAAAGCTCAGATACATGTCTAAGAACCGTAAAGTAAAATATCTATAATTTTTTGGCAGATGCAATCTCTACTGTTAAAATTGGAAACAAGCTGCGTATATTATATTTTCTGGATCGTTACACTAATCTTTAGCATTCTTTCTTTCTATCGGCTTCATTTAGTTAATGCAGTAAACATCATCTTTCTAACAAATCAACTTAATTGATTGGTAGGACGCAGTTCAACTAAGTGAGAATTTTTACTCAGAACAAATCAAAGCATTTTAGTGTTAATCAAAACATATTTCCAGTCGAAATAAAATATTTTTATTTTTTAAAACATGTACATATATCTTTTCAAATAAAATATTTAATTACTTTTAATAAAAACTGAATTTGATTAAAAAAGGAAGAAAGTTTTTGTTAATTAAGACCTTGAGCTGGAGTAAGAAAAAATAGATTTTTATTTTTTAATTAAAAGTCTTTATAGTAAACAATAATACAGTAAAGTTTTTCTTCTAATTGCAACATTTTCAATATTCTCCCACAAGACTCATCAGAATGAAATAATTTATTTATTTGTTAGGTGCTACAACACATGGCTATGGGTTAAGCTTTAACTCAGAAGGACTTTCATTTAAAATCTTAAATATTTTTTTATTATTAATTTCTTAAAAAATGCACATGCACTTTTATTGCTTAAAATCCAATTAAGAATGATGTTTTGTCTTTTTGACTCAATCTTTTATAACATAAATTAATTTCTCTCTACTTTCCTTCCACAAATAAATCAAGTCCTAAAAAACATATTTCAAAAATGATGACATCCATAATCTCTATAAGTAATTGATGTTTAAGAGAACGAATTTCAAAAGCAATTAACAAAATGTGTCTTCATATGTGCAGTGCTTAGAATGTTTGTGATATTATCATGACCTCAAAGTAGTGGTTACGTTTTGAGAATACTAAACCGATTTAATGGCATCGGTGGCACAGTGTGTGTGTGTGTTAGTTCAATGCAAACAAATGCACACAAAATAAATTATGTATCTTAAAACAAGTTAAAGTATGATACTGAGGAACAGATTTAACGATAAAACAGAGTTTATGTGTGTACGTGCGTTTCAATGTCTTAAAATGACAGATAATTTGAAAGTGATAATCATTGTGATTGAATTACAATCATAATTTTAGCATTTACATACTTAAGTGCGATTATCAAAAAGTGGAATAGAAGAATAACAATGATGACTGAAAAGCTATTGCAGTTGTATATTGAAAATGAAGGATGGATATTGCTGATGAGAATGAAGAATGAAGATGACGACACTGATGATGAGTAAATGATAAATGTTTGATTTATTTGCTAAATGAAATGGTTCTAGCAATTTATTAGCAAAAAGTATTGATGTTTATCCTTAAATGTTTTTATATTGCAAAACTTTAAAAGAAATCCAACAAAAGATTTATTTAGATTGAACTAACACTAAAAAGCTCACATAGTTTTAGATTTGTTAGAAATGACAAAAGTGTTTTTTTTACTTTTTGCATATAATTAAAGCTGAAAGTGGTCTTGTTCTTAATTTAAGAAGGATTTTGATTATTTTCTTACTTATATCAATATTAAAAAAGTCTAGCTGCATAATACTCTGCTCTGAAACATAGAATCCATAAACATACATAGAATTATGTGACTGCCGTTGTTGGCGTTTTCTTGCTACATTTTATAACAATGATTTTAAAAATAGTTTTATTTTATATTTATCTAAATGTTTTTTCCAGTTCAGTGATACCAGCTATAACGTGGATTTTGTCGTCGGCTGACGTAGAGATGTGCTATCCAGGGTCTTTTTACGGATCCACAAATCTTAAGTTATAACTCGATTGAATTTTCCCCCTTTCTGGGATTGAATAAATATAAATCTTAATTTTCAGCTTTAATAACATACAATTATTTACTTCGGTAAAACTACTAACAGCTATGCTGATGCGTTGATCAGTCAGAAGTAAACGACTATAAGTAGTTGCGTTAATCAGTCGATAGTATTCGGTTTATATTCCTAACAGCTTGGATGATACTGCAACTAGTCGTAGTATTAAGATTAATGCTCCGAATCGGTCGAGAGTATTCTACTAAATACGGATAGCAGCATGAATAACACTGAATACAGTCGGTAATACCCGCCTTAATACGGGCAATCAAATGGGAATCCTCGTCGAATTCTTTCGGCTTATCGGTGTGCTACACTAAGTCGAAGTAGCAGCAGATGTTGGTGCTCTTTTTGTGATCGCCAAAAACTTATAAAATAAATTACAATAAGAAAATTTATTATTTGGAATCTTTTTTATAATAATTTACTTTAATTGTGCTTGATTCCTTCAAATATAAATATTTCATGATATTCACAAAAAAAAAAAAAAAAAAAATATTTCATGAGAATATCATGAAATATTTATATTTGAAAGATTCAAGCACAATTAAAGTAAATTATTATAAATTACAATATTTATAAAAATACTTACTTGCTAATTTAGCTAAAAATAACAAACAGCCGCAGTCGCTGCGGAAAACAGTCAGACGCAGCTGTGGGAAGAACAGTCAGCTGAAACCACTGTGAAAAACCGTCAGCCCAAGCCGCTGTGGGAAACATTCTATTATAACCGCTATGAAAACAATCTGCTGAAGCCGCTGTGGGGCACAATCAGCCGAAGACGCTACGGAAAACAGTCAGTCGAAGTAGGCAGCCGAAGACTCTGTATAAAACAGATAGCCGAAGCCGCTGTGACTGAATACGAACAATGCTAACTTAACTAAAAATAACAAACGCCTAAAGTCACAGCGGAAAACAGTTACCGAAGCCACTGTGGAGAACATTCAGCCGAAGCCACTGTAAAAAACAATCAGCTGTGACCGAATGCGAACAATGCTAACTTAACTAAAAATAACAAACACCTAAGGCCACAGCGGATAAAAGCCAGCCGAAGCCACTGTGGAGAACAGTCAGCCGAAGCCATTGTGAAAACAAGCAGCGGTAGCCACTGTAAAAAACAGTCAGCCGAAGCCACTGTGGAAAACAAGCAGCGGTAGCCACTGTAAAAAAAAGTCAGCCGAAACCGCTGTGGAAAACAGTCAGTAGAAACTGCTGAAGAAAACAGCCAGCCGAAGCCGCTGTAAAAAACAGTCAGCTAAAGCCGCTGTGGAAAACAGTCAGTCGAAGCCACTGTGGAACACAGTCAGTCGAAGCAGGCAACCGAAGCCTCTGTGAAAACAGTCAGCTTAAGCTAAGATCGCTGTAAAAAACAGTCAGCTAAAGCCACTGTGGAAAACAGTCAGCCGAAGCCACTGTGGAACACAGTCAGTCGAAACAGGCAGCCGAAGCCTCTATGGAAAACAGACAGACGAAGCCTCTGTGAAAACAGTCAGCTTAAGCTAAGACCTCTGTGCAAGGTGGTGTAAAATACCCAAAGGACATCAAACACTCTTCACACATACACGCAATTGATTATGGCAGATTGCTGTATAGTTTCAATCGTCTCGATAGCTTCCCAACCTGGCATACTTATTTAAATTAAATAACCACTGATTGAGAATTATTAGTATTACATTGAATAAGCAAATGGGTATTACAGCGAGTATACATACAAAAGTACGATTGACAGAATAAAAATGGCAATTAAAAAAAACTAAATATCAGCAAAATACACGTCACACAACTTTGATAAAATTGTATAAACATATGTGTTCCTTTAATATTAATGTTGAAGTGATGTGAGCTTAAATTATATTTTCTTATAATAAAGTAATTAATTAATTCCGCTTAAGTAAATTTTTATTTTAATTTTTATATTCTTTTGTTATGAAAGAAAACTTATCTGCAATTTTATGCGAACGTTTTTCAAAGAAAACAAGAAAATTTATACACCAGTAGAATGTAGTACAACATATTCTGGATCTCTTTATCCCTTCTAAGCATTCTTCGCATCTACCTGCATGATTGTTAAGGCTTATAACTACTTTGTTGCCTTTCTAAGGAATTCAAAGTTACTTTTTCATATAATCAGGGCCGACATGATTCCCAATGTTGTGCTAACTTCCGCATATGAAATTATGCTTTTTGGATTTCAGCGTTAACATTTTGTTATGAATTGTCTTTGTGGCTTAAAGTGGATAGGAAGGTAGAGAAGTACATGATAAAGGCTATCGTGTTGACGGTTAGGAGTAACTAAATTCAAGCGTTAGTTGGGAAGCAGCCTTGATTACTGCGCGAATAGAAATAATTGGTTCTTTGTTAAATAGCAGACCATGAGTTCATTTCCCAACAAAACCCTAAGAACTGGAGATAATTGTTTAGTGGGCTATAAATGGTAAACAGCACATGAAACCTTAGCAATAGCAGATCGGTGTTGGCCATTTGACCGAAATAGCGAAATTTTGTATTACAATAGAAAAGTCAAAAATGAACAAAAGTCTTAGATACACATGATATTATCGCAGATTTTTTTCCGAAAAACTACCATAATTCCCTAAATACCATTAAATTTTTCAAAAAGTTAAATAAAATTTAGCCTGATGATTTTAACAGCTTAAATTATAAAACATTTTATGAGCTGCATTTTAGGCTTCGTTGAACAAGTATTGTATTCATAGAAATGTTGACATATCAAACTCCAAGTCTTGATAAGGAGCACTATAGTAACGTCGCATACTTGTGGTAATCGTGGCTAATTTGGTCGAATGGATGACAGAGTATCGTAGCATAAAAAATAAAAAAATTGACGTACTTGTACTTGCAACCGAAAGAGCTTCTAGGTTTAAATGGAAAAAAATATGAGAAATTAAAAACAATTACGTTAGAATGCAAAGGCTAAAAATAATTGATATCTCTTAAGTATAAAACTATTAAAATTTTCATACTAATTACAACGATAATGAATATCTTTAAACTATATTTTTATACTTAGTTTAAGCAAATGGCAAAATATTAAAATACATTTTTGACTGCAAAATTTGGTGTATGTTTCCATTCAAAAAAGTTTTTTTTTTATAAAACTTGCATTTTATGACAATAGATACATATGTTTTGAAATGTGTTTTATACTTTTCAAAAGGAAATATGAAACGTTAGGAATACAAATATACTTTAGAATTTCATCATCGTTATACTACGAGTAATAAGATGAAGGTAATTTCTTTCTGAGGGGTTTTTTCAAAACATGGACGAGAAATGTTGCAGTAAGAAATTTATAGACTGATTTAAAATTTAAACTTATTATTATAATTAAGTATGCAATAATTCTTTTTCTTAACATAATTTGTAACTTATTAAGTATGTAACCTTTAAATCCGTTATTCGTACAGAAATTCTATCCAAGCAGAGTCAAATTTGCCCAAAGTTATTTTAATTTAGAAAGTTTACTCCAAGCTGCAAAAATAAATTTCGTTATATGAAGGTGCTTTATTTGACATCTATCTATTGTATAGACAGTAAGAGAATTACAGCCTGTTTATATAACACGTCAAGAGCGAAACGAAACCGGATGGCATATGGACGAATACGTAATAATCAGCGTCCGTGTAACACGTTCCGGTTTTTTCGTTTAACTTACGTTGTGTTTCGTATAAATAAATGTTTTGTCAAATCGTAGTATTGCCAAAGTTTTAATTAATGTTTTTTTTTACTTTTTTTCTTATACATTATTTGTTTTTGCCTTAAAGGATGGTAGCCCTGCTTCGGCGCTTAAAAATAACAGCTGAGTTAAATAAACAAAACAAAATTATCAAACAATGAAGTAAAAATTCTTATCTGCAAAACAAAAATTTGTGAAAATAAAAAAGTTTAAACAATATTTATAAAAATAAACAATAATTTTTAAATGTATGTGTAATACTAATAAATGTTTTTATAAGTGAAAGTGTTACGATGGGCAGTTGCCCAACAATATTAACTCCTGACGAATGTTTGTTTTTTCTTCGCTTATTTTCGACGTGTCTGACACTACAATGCGCGATACATAAACCAGAAACAATAACCAAAACAAAAACAAAATGAAGGGAAAATGGGAAACGGTAACGTTTTTGTGCGTCTACATGGCAAATTATGTTCTGTTAACTGGCTGTTAGTTTACAAGAAACAACGGAGCCGAGATAAGTCTTATATGTGTGAAATTTTTGTGACTAAAATACAACTTTCTTAAAAGTTACTTTTTTCACTCTGTTTTTATCTGTTTTACACGAACAACAACACACTTACTTTCAGATATGTGGGGTTGCCAGGTTTTATTTTTATAACAGTATTAACATTTAAAGAATATTTAATTACTCTCATATAGTACAAAGATATTTATTTGCAAGCAAAACTAAATTTTACTTATTCATTCAACGTTCAGTGTACTGTTGATTTTCCATAAAAAAGAATTGCATCTGAAGCAAATATGTTTTTCTTTATTTTCGAAATGTAGGATTATGTAAAATAATTCATACTAACAGTCATTCGGTGCTTACTTGGGATGAATTGTCTGTAGAGATGAAAAAAAATCCCAGACTACAAAACAAATTTATTTGAAAATAAATCAAAATTGTCGTAAAATAACACATTTGTCTTATTTGTCAACAGACAAAACAACTGGGATTTACATAAACTTGTTCTTCCCATGTGTTTTTTTCTTTTGTGTGGTTGCATGAGAACAAATTATCTAAATAGACAGTTTACCTAAATGTGGGATTGAAGAAATAAATATTTTCTAGAAAGAAAAAAAAAAAATAACAACGGGTGCTTCAAGTAATTTTTTTATTTTCAATTAAAAAGTTTTTAAACATAAAAAAGATGCTTGATTGAAGTTCTTGTGTGCTCCGAGATTTAGATATTTTTCGCTTAATTATTATATTTATCAAAATATTTAATGTTAAAATATATGTTTAAATATGTATTATAAAAATTCATTAAGTTAAAATATTGCCTAATAATGATTTTATAATACAATTATCAGAAATTAATTAACAATTTGTATTGTGTTTGAAATATTATAATAATTAATGGCAGCTGTGTTATGTGAATCTGCAAAGAAGAAAGTTCATTAATCAATATGTTAAATTCATAAAATTAAATAGGAAAATTTTTTTTAATAATCCTTTATGGATTTTTCCCCAACCACCTTTAATTATTACAGTATCGTAAACAAGTTACGAACGTTTGCCTCAATGGCAACTTTTAAATACATCAAACAGCAGGAGAAAATTCAATTAAACTCAAGTACAATCAGTGTTGCCAAGATCAACAAATTTGTATACCAGCAATTTTTTTAAAGCAAGCAAATGAGAAAAAAATTACCCAAAATTAAATTTTATCGATCCAATTTTAATGTCTTTTCAGAATTAGGACCCAGAAGAGGGACAAAGAGAAAAACAACTTTTTAATATAATCCAACGATTTTAATGAAATCTGAAACATACAACTTTACCTAGAAGGAGCAAGAGGCTATGTGTTTTCCCTAACCATGACTCAGAGGAATGAGAAAAAAATAGACAATTTCTTAACGTTCAGTTGATTTTAAAGAAATTTGAAACAAAGAAAGAGCCATTGTAAAATAAAGTATCGAAATTTGGTCACAGACTTTCTACTTAGAACCTGATACATGGCGCTGTTTCGATTTAAAAAATGGTTCTGCTGTATTTGCGGTGTTAGGGACCACAGCCACCAGCACTAAAAGCACAATTTCCAAACATATTCCTTTAAAAATTTTTAGAATTCCATGACAGTCTAACGCAACAGTCTAACGCATATGCAAATTAGGTAATAAAATATAGGCTTTGTTTTAAAAAAATAAAAAAAAAAATAAGTACATTTCTACTCATCAGACAAACAAATATCAATTTTTGTTTAAAATATCCAAAACGACAACACTGAGCATGGTATTCTGTTTAGCATATCGTACGAAAAACTTCAAAACCCCATGTAAAAAATTATGTGCAAAAAAAAAAAAATAACAAGAAAGAGTGCTATATTCGGCTATGCCGAATCTTATATACCCTTCACCATCTATGTAAATCTAGTTTAGTGAAGTAACTCCAATCAAAAAATCAAGTATTGGGGTGACCGAGATTTAAAAAATAAAAAATTGGTATTTCATATACAGAATTTTACTTAAAAATCGGCTCTTATTGGGTTAAGCATTTTTTAAAAATTTTAGCGTTTCCTTAAAGATCTCATTAAAAGCTTTTAAATGATACCCATATTGATATTACAAAAACGAAAATTTTTAAACCCCGTAACTCGGAAAATATCAGCGATCGCAAATTTTTTTCACGTGATTTTTTTCTTATTTTTTAACTGTCTATCGCCCCCCATATATTAATTTTTTTTTTGAGTTGCTTCATTGTTCCAAATAATATGGAAAAATTACAGGCAGTGGTGGTGCTTTGCCCGCTGTCTCGAAGGATATAGATCGCTTTTGCTAATTTTCGATAGCAACTCTTTCGAAGCTATGTCTTATCTCTAACTAATCTAGTGTCTTGGCAAACTTAATTGTAACACTAAAACAGACGGGCGGACGACAGACATCACTCAATCGATTTTATGCATAAGAATTCAGAATAAAAATACTTTATGGGGTCGAAAATGAATATTGTAAAAATTAAGAAGGAAAAAAATATCAAGTGAAAAAATTGGCGCTCTCCATTATTTTCCGAGATATGGGCCTCTGAAGTTTTAAAATTTTTTAAAATATCAACATGGATATCATTTTAAAGCTTTTGATGCGATCTTTAAGAAATACTAAAAATTCTTTAAAATGCTTAACCCATTAAGATCCGATGATATTTTTATGTAAAATTATATACATGTGTTACTTAATTTTTTTCTTATTTTTTAATTCTCTGTCACCCCAATATTTGTTTTTTTGATTGGAGTTACTTCACTAAACTAGATTTACATAGATGGTGAAGGGTATATTATTATTTTTGATAGTTAGTTGGTAGAGAATTTTATTAGAATTATGTTGGAAGAGTTGCTACCTTAAGAAATACCTCTTGAAAATCCAGTTATGATCTGCTTTACGGAAGCTCCAACATCCATCTTCATAATCCTTTTCCCCGAAAGAATACGAATGGATTTTGTGTACTTTATTTTTATAATTTCCGTGGCACTACACACAACCACAAAATTTAATAAACACGTGGGTTGAAAATGATGTTATCACATCGAAAGCGCTCGCCGAACGTACGAAGTAAACAGCCAGTGACGACGGTTTTCACCGAAAATTATAACAACAGTTTAATATATACTGGCGGAATTAATCCAATTAATTTAATACCGGATACAGCACAAAATTTATGTTTTTTCGTTAGTAAAATAATGAATGGATTTGCCTAAAATTTTCTTTAGCCTTTGTTTGAAGCCTACACTCCTTTAACTTTAATTTGCTTTAAACAAAACTTAGCAGCCATTTATGCAATTAAGCTTTATTGTAATTTAATTATGTATTTCAATGTTGTTTTCATGGAAATATGAATGCTCATTATTTAATGAAACATTAGTGTTAAACAAATAGCATGTTTAATTAAATTAAATATGATTAAATAAAGCAAATTTTAATTAAAATCATATTTAATTTAAAAACGCATTTTGTTATTGTTGTTAACCCGTAAACATACAAATATTGAAAACAATATACGCAATGATGTCTATGATTTAATAATTTAAATTCAATATCAGTACATGTTACATGAGCAGTTGTACACTACAAGAGAAATGAGTAAGGTTAGTAAAATAATTAAACGTATTATTAAAAATTACAGTCATGTTCTTTGAATATTTTTTTTTTTGCTTAAAAAACATATTTTGCTTAAAAAACATATTTTGCATCCACCAATTTTGCGACCGATATTTAGAAGCTTTAACTTTAATTTACCAATAAGCGGCTGTGTACTCGATCTGTAGTTTCACCAGAAGAATTATCAAGGCTGTCATATGAAAAGTGTATGGCAAATTGCGGTGTAAACTGTCATAAGAATGTAGTACACCCACCTACTTTTGGTAGTTGTCAGCAGCAGCCCCACCCCTTTTCCCAAAACCCATGGGGAAAATACAAAATTTTATTAAAAATTTTTGTGAAATAAGTTCAAAAATATTCTTACGATGCGTCGTAGGTAGTTGACTAAACAAGCAGTGGAGGGAGAAGTAAGGTCTTTTAAATTTTACCCTTATCCAAACTGCAAGAGCTTATTCCAAGGAATGCAGAGCCATTAATAGCTTTATCGCTGCTTTATAAATTCTAAAAACCATTTGCGCCTTGCTTCTCTATTAAGGCGATGAGTGAAATGATGAGCGAAACGATGAGGGTGAGTTTATTAAGAGTAGGAGCCAAAGCCGTACACAAAGTCGTAGCAATCTTGGAGTATATTAGACTTAAGGGTTAGAACCAACTCGGAATTTATGAAAAAAAAAACATTAGGACAGAAAGTAATAAACCCACTAAATGTAGGAACACAACCCACAACGGTAACGATATTTTCATACAAATTTAACATAAGTTATCGTTCCACGACAATGCCGCTGAGATAAAATTTATTTTGTTTTCTTGACGGTTTTCATTATTATCTCACATTTAGTATCTTACTCTCCTTACAATATTGCCACATATTTCCAGAAATATTTGTATTTTGTAAGTATTTCAATTCACAATAATAGCAAGGGCACATTATTTAATAAAAATAGAACAAAATTTCAGGAATTAAAATAACTAAAAATACTGATATACGTAAATGACAAAAATAATTGAAATGGTAAAAAATAGGAAAATAAAATAGATTGAAAAAATAACTGACAAGGTGAAATATATGAGCCCATGTATTATCTTAAATCAGTCGTAATTTATTCTATGTCCTTTTCTTCAATCTGTATAAAGGTTTGAAAAGTCCCTTTGAATTCCTTGCAAGGTTAACCAGTCCAATAGACTCTAATACCATGTAAATGTTAAATTTCATCGATTTTTTTATTGGAATTCGTTTATTAAAATGTAATAAAATATTAAAAACAAAATATTTTAGAAAACAAACGCAAAACTGGGGTGGAATTGTAACATCCGTGAACGTACAACACGTATCGTAAAAATACGTTTTTTGGATTATGACATACGTTAACGGATGATAATTCACAATAATGCAGATTATAACATACGTTATCGTATAAATGAACGTACGTTTTTTTCGAACTTTCATACGTTAACAAAACTTTGTTCGAATAAGATGAAAAATGCAACAAATTCGCTAAAAAAATAAATAAATTTACTTTTAGTTATGATACAGTTATTATTACAATAAGTTCAATTTAAGATTTATGAATGAACACAAAAATTTGGCAAAAAACATGAGCTTTCTAAGTGCATGAACGCACTAGTACCACCACTTAGTGATGTAAAGTTTTTAAGATAGGGAATTCGCAATTTATATTTTTGCAAGAAAATAATTTATATTTATAATTTTGTGCTTCAGGCTGATCAAAGATAGGTATCAAGCTAAGAAAAAAAATTTTTTTTTTAATTGAAAAATCAGAGGCCTTTATGAAGAAAAGCTTCTGGTGCCAAGTTCAGAAGTGTTAAATGAAGCAGCAGTCCTTGAATCAAGCGCTATAGGCAAAAAATCGGTATTGACCTTTGGAAACAACAAAATTTGAAAAAACTGACTCTTTCTTTAGCTCTTCACTATTGTGAATCATTAAAAAAATTTCGATCCGTTTACAATCGTATGTCATAATGCCACTTAGTTCATACGATTAACGTCTCATGTAATTTTTTTTCGTACGATTGTCGATACGAACACGGATGTAACGATTTCACCCCTGAAATGAAAATAAATATTATTAATGCCGTCAGAAAATCGTCGTTGTTTTGTTTACTAACTCTCAGTAACGATAAATCGTTCCGTTACCGTCGTCTGTTGTGTTCCTACACTAAGTGAGAGTTGGACTCACACACGAATAGTTCTGTACCATGCATGAACAACCCTTATATTTTTAATATTATTTTTTATCTTGTTACAGCGGACATAGTATTACATAGCAAGTGTAAATTTAAAGTAAGTCCTTGTAAAAATGACATTACCTTTTAAATTCAGTTTAATTTTTTATACATATTTTCTTAGCGAATGAATGTTCAGCTTGAATGAATGTTCAGTCTCTGCAGATTACGGTTCAAAAAATAAGATCATACATGGCCTCTATTTAAATTAATTTTAATTTTTTTATTTACATTTATAGCACTTTATATTCTGTGATAATTTCAAGCGTCAGCCTATAAATGTTTTAAAGATAAGATGATATTTGTCATAATCAGAGGATCTATGGAAACACGCTTTAATTATAAAATTTATGATTTGTACTCATTTTGATAGCGGACATATTTCTTTACATTCTGTGTAAATTCTAACAGCCGTATGCATAACAAAAACTTATAATGAGTTTAACATGAGTGAAAAATTTGATAAGGTTCCCGGTGGGTTTTGCCTTACGGCCTGGCACTTAAAATCATTGTAGATTGTTGCCGTTACCGATAACTAAATTTTGCAACAATTTTCGGTATCAAATTGTGTGAAGAGTATTGCAGAGACCCTGCTTAGTTTCGTCACTTATGCTAATCCCATGCTGAGTTTTTGGTATGGATGCGGCCGTAAATGTCTGTCTACTACAGTTAAAAATCATAAACGTTTTAATCACATTACTATAGGCACACCCTTTTATTAAGGTTTTATTTTTATTTTTGTACTTGTTCTTATGGCGGACAAAAAAATACTTGCGGTTTAAAATTCACGTAACTTATGGGACACCCTTTAATTAAAAGATTTATTTTTCTACTTCTTGGTACAGTGCACATAACTTTACATGCACTGTGAAAATTTGACGCATCTGCCTAATGCGGATCAAAAATTAATAACATTGTTAGGAATATCATGTCACTTTTAGAACACCTCTTCATTTTTAATGTTTGATGTTATATTGGCTTTAGTACGAAACCTTAAAAAGACTCTTCCTTATAGCTCAGTAATTGTATTGAAGAAAGGGCACACAAACTTGAGCGATATTGGAATCGTCGAACAGGATGTCACTGGGCTGAATATATTTTACAAATGAGCATCTAACTAAAGTTACACTAGCATTGGCTAATATAAACAGAATTTTAAAAGTAAGGAAGATTACAATAGAAGGCAAATGCTTGCCATTTCACAGCGAGATAATTAGTACCAGCAATTGTGTGAAACTAAGCGAAAATCACTGACGAATACATTAGGATTAAAGATATATCTCAAGATTGTCTTCTACAGCACACTCTCTTAATATAAAGTTATTCATTTGATGTTAAAGTTCGAAATTGTTAAATGAAAATCTTTACGACTGGTTAAGTGTACAGCATTCATTTTCTTTCCTGTTGTGATTTTTCGCATTTGTCGTTTTTTCTTACCTTTGTTTTGACGTGCAAAGTGTTGGAACTATGAATGGCTTTTATTATTTAAATCCATACAGTTTATACATTTGTTACTGTAAATTGTATACAAAACCTCATAATTGCATCAATAAAAAAAAAAATCATGGGCAAATTTTAATTATGGTTTTTATTAAAGCTTCTCCAAAATAAATTATAAATACTCCAATATAAATACACTGATAATAATTAAAATTCAATTTGAAAACGTTAGATAATTTTAAGAAAAATTAGTATTTTTAACTGACTTCAAAAAAAGAAGGAGGTTATCAATTCCTGTGAATGTCATTTCAGTATCGAATTTTGAAAATTTTTTCTTTATTTTAAAGGTGATGCTTACAGATAGGTCCCGCTTGAAAAGCAGTTTATAATCATAAAAGTTAAAGGGTGTCCCTATAAAACATGTAATATGAACTGCAGGGCATCGCTTTAAAATTAAAAAAAAAACAGTGCAACATTATAGCTCCCAATGGTAAAAATTAAAAAAAAAATAATCTGAAAATTAATTAGGTAACGTAAATTGACCTTCATGAGCTTTTTTTTTGAACCGTTATAGATAAAAGCTTGAAAATTGGCCAGAATTTCGAATGACTTTATGACCGTTATGGTAACAAGTATAATTATTCAAAATTATAAATTAAAGGATGTACCGATAGTTAATTTAATTTGATGTATGTGCCATACTTGTGAACTGTTACAAACAGATACATGAAATCTGTTTTAAAGACGGTTTTTTGTGCAAGAATTATTTTACAGTTACAGTCATTACAAAATATTTAACTGTTAAATCTCTCATAGCTCCACTAAAACTTCTATAAGAATGAAGAAACGATGCTGTGAAATTTTGTGTACATTAGAAAAAACTATGGTTTTATTCCAAATAAGTGAGAGTAGTACTCACTCATGAAGGGTTGCCTACCATGTATAGGTCACCCTTTAATTTTTAGTTTTATATATTCATAAAAACTTAAAACAAGTTAATATTTATAAGCGGTTAACAGTCTCAAAAAGCTTTAACAAGCAATTTTTTAAATTCAATAATTTTATTTATTTTATTACTTGGATATTTTGCTAAAAAAAAAAAAGTTGTTCTGTTGGGGTAGAAAAGGTAATTTTTAGGGGAAAATATTAAATTAAATTAAAAAAAAAAAACCGTTGGCAACCCATATTTACCAAGTTATGGTCCCTTACAATTTTTACAAATATATTGTAATGTCTCAAGCAACTTGTGCCAAAATGGGTCAATTTGGGTATCATACAGACCTTATAAAAATTCCTATCTACAGCGTTACATATCACAAACATTATTAGCCGTACTAGACTAATTTTTTTTATAAAATATTCGCAAAATTGATAATTAAAGTTAAAAAACCTTAACACGGCTTTTAACGGGCAAACATTTTTTTAAAAAGTTTTTTTTTTTAAGCACTCAGATGATACCATTGGTGGAATGGGACCACTGCCAAAGAATATTTTAAATGTTGCATATTTTGTATTTTTTGTAAATGTTGTAATTTTAGCAGAACTTATCGCATAATATTTTCTCCTAAAAACTACTTTTTTTTGAGCACAGGACAACTTTTTATTTCACATGGAGTAAACATTATAGAACTCGTTATATTCGGTTTTCAGGTTAATTAAGAATTATTTTTTATTATTCTTGCGAAAAAGAACCGACTTCAAAACAGAACAGCGATTCAAAAAATAACTCCATACAGAACAAATTACATTAATTTTGGGAACACCCTTTAATTTCTGAATTCAAATTATAAGCTTCTTGTTATAGCGGACTTAGCAAAACATGTCCTTTGTAAATTTCAGCTGTCTGTCTATAACGGTTCAAAAGTCCGGTCACATACACCATATTATATCAACTATTGGGACACCCGTTTATTTTCAAATCCAAATTTTATACTTGTTGTTATAGAGAAGTTAGTAATGCAGTTTTTTTTTATAAATTTTAATCGTCTGTCTATAACTGTTTAAAAGAATGGTCATATTCAAAATT
Organism: Gymnosoma rotundatum; assembly: GCA_916610165.2. Classification (NCBI taxonomy): domain Eukaryota; kingdom Metazoa; phylum Arthropoda; class Insecta; order Diptera; family Tachinidae; genus Gymnosoma; species Gymnosoma rotundatum. The sequence continues at coordinate 116,555,172 of OU744337.1, read as the reverse complement.
AAATGAACTATTGGTGCACCCTTTAATTTATAATTTTAAATATTATCAGCTGTTACTATAACGGCCATAGAAATCGACGTTGCGTCAAATTTGTAAGCGTTCGTCTATAACGGTCCCAAAGATAGGCCCATATAAGTAAATCTACAGTAATTATGGGACACCCTTTAATTTCTTAATTCAAATTATAAACTCGTTGATATAGCGGATTTAGCAGTACAGGTCCTTTTTAAGTTTCAGCGTTCTGCCTATAACGGTTCAAAAGTGTGGTCACATACACATTAACACATACATTAACTATTGGTACACACTTTAACTTTCAAATGCAAATTTTATACTTGTTGTTGTAGCGGACTTAGCAATACAGGTTTGTTGTAAATTTCAAGCGTCTGTCTACAACTGTTCAAAATTATGGCCATATATATCAAATTTAATGAACTATCGGCGCACCCTTTAATTTCTAATTCGTAATATTAATACTTGTTACTATAACGGCCATAGAAATCGACATTCTGTCCAATTTGCAAGCGTTTGTCTATAACGGTTCATAAGATAGACCCATATAAGTAAATTTACACCAATTATGGGGACACCCTTTAATTTTTAGATTTATTTCCATAATTTTTTATTTCTGTGAGCTATAGTAATACGCAGTCATTTTAAATTTTACAGAATTGCACTTTACAATTCATAATAGACGTAAAAAATATGTATGTTGTATGGGGACACCCTTTAATTTTTTAAGATTATGAGCTATTTTTTAAACGGGACCAATCTATAAGCATAATCTACCATTTTACCTAAAATTTTAAAAATCGGATCAGAAATAACTGAGTTCTGGAGGCACAAATATAAAAAAAGCAACATTCAGCCGAATTGTATAATATCTTCCTTTTTTTTTGAAGTCGGTTCAAAAGCACTAAGTATAAAATGATAATAGGAGTTGCCAGGTAAAAAACGTTAAATTTCTTAAATGTAGATTAGCTCTTGAACTTTTATTCGCTTACAAGACACATTACATTAGTTCGCAAAAAATTATGCAGTAATTAAATTCGTTTTTTAAGCTAAAAAAGAATACCTTAAAAATGATCATCATAATTTCCTAAAACAATCAATTCTAAGTAATTAATTATAAAAGTCTCATGCCTTGCTAAAATCAGTAGGTTTATTATCTAGTTCTGCCAAAAATGATAAATTCAATATTCGATTACTTTTTTAAAAATTTTTTTGCTTGTGTGGTTCACCATAATGTGGTAAAAAATTATCTTAAAATTACTATAAAATGGTTTTCTTTGACAACGTTATGATTTACAAATACAAGTAATTTTATTCTTATTTATAAATAATTTGCTTAATTTTAGGCGATATTTTTTTATGTTAAGCGCAAAGAACCGATACGCACAGGCTGCTTGTAATTTCATTGGGCCATAATAATATATTGTTGCAGGCAATATAATGTTGTCCTTGTACAATCATAATTTTAATTTAAGGGTGTTGAAAATGCAAAAAAAAAGAGTTTTTTTTTTATTAAAAATTAAAAACACGGGAATATTAAATAATATAAATTAAACTTTAAATTTAAATTTACTGTGCTATTTTCCCGGTGTTGATTATTGAAGGTGAAAGCACGTCTCGATGGCCATTTCGCTATTGCTTACTTAGCTCGTCAGGAAACTTCTCACAAACATTTTAAATGAACTAAAGATTTCTGTCCAAACCATAAAGAAAAGACAAAAATCAAACTTCAAGCAAAAACAACAATAATCAACATTGATTTTATTTTTCTTTTAACAATCTCAGAAATATGAGTCACACCTGCCTTGTGAAACATTTTGGATTTATTTACTGAAATATTTAATTACTTAAATGTATGTTTGAGCAAAATAACACGGAAGGTATTTTTTCAGTGTGAATTTTTAATAAGATTTTTATTGCTATAGAAAATAAAAATATACAAATTGTGGCCGTTAACGGAAATAAAGTTTGAGTTATGGAATAAAAGTATTAATTACTCTTCGCCTACCATCAACTGTGAACTATAATCTGCGTAAAAAATTTAATTTTTCGCAGTTTAAATATTTATTGCATTTATTTTTATTTTTATAACATCCTTTTATCAATTGCATTGTTGCATGCTGTGTTGTTTTCTGAAAGTATGCATAACAATTGCTTTAACTGAATGCACTATTAAACTTTTCGAATTGCTGTTTCATAATATTTCCGCAAAAAATACAAATAAAAAAAAAGGAAAAAATAAAGGATTGAAAATCATGCAGCATAAAATAAATTATAAGAAAATAACTATTCTTTTATACAAATATAGCAAAAAGTACAAAAATAATATTACTTGGCCATTAGCCAAAAAATAAAAAAAAGAATACAATTTTATTTCCCTTTTTATTTTTATTTAAACATTTTAAGCAGTCAAGTGTTACAAAAAACAAATTAAAATAGAAATAAACTGCTGCTAAAAGGGATTCAAATTTGCCAGTGTGCCTGGTGTATTAAGTTTTTGAGTCGACTACAAAAATAACGAAATTAAAGAATACAAAAGTATAAAAATATACCATCACATCTTTTTAATACAAATTTCAGAAGAAATAAAAATCAAATTAAAACCACACAAAATAAGACTTTTTGATCTGTTTAAAATTTATCAAAAAGCCTGAGAGACATATTTAAATTTAAAAAAAAATTTTTCTTATTTGTTAAAGACTTTTTAAATATTTTATATACAACCACATATACATAAACTTATTTATTTATTTATACTTTCTTCATACTCACTCACGCATATGAAAATTAATTGTTTTAATTTTTTAATGGTTTCGTTTCCTGTGGCTTATTGGTCTTTTTGTTCACTAGACTTTCAGTGAAGCCTTGCTGTTTCGCTTTTGTTGTTTCTAAAATTTATGAAAACAAACTTTCGCTGCACTACGATCACACATTAGCATATACACACACTCGCATTCACCAGCCCTGAGAGGACATATAAAATAATAAACAAAAATATATCCAGCAAACATTTAAATTTGATTTTTGTCAACAAGACAAGGGAAATTATTATTTAAATATTTATTTGTAGTACTTTTCTGGATGTTCATTCATTATGATGTTGTTTAAGAAACAAAAAGAGCTCTATAAAAAAATCCAGAGTGGAAAATATTTTTTACACAAATATTTTTCCTATCACTACAAATATGTTTTTTATTCGATTTGAATTGCCCTATAATGTTTTCCTCAAATAATTTTTAATTTCCTTTTTAATTAACAGACATGTATTTTGAATTTTTGTTTAAATATTTTTTTTAACATATGAGCTGTTTTATTTGAAGGTGGTATAAGTTATTTACTAAATGAGTTAATAGCAATTTTTATAAAATACGGACAATCTTTCTGCACAATAATAATAACTGAGAGTTGCTAAACCAGCTCTCGTGAACTAAGCGTGAAAGTCTCGGCGTTTTTCAAAGAAATATTTTCTAAAACGATTAAAAATAATCTAAAGATTTTATTTTTTTATTGAACATTAATTAAATTTTTAATTTTTTAATTAAATAATTAATTGAAACCATAATATATTTAATTAAAAAAGAAATAATAAAATTGATTAAAGTTTTTTTAAAATTAATTAATTTTTCTTTCTAAAAATGTTTAGAAGTTAAATTAAAAAGAACCAAAAAGCCGAAAATAAGTCAATTTTCATTAATTTGTAAAATTTAATTTAAAATTAAAACAAACGCTAGGCACCGCCTATTTACATTCATACTTAACTCATAACAGTTAATATGATACTGAAACAGCGTCTATAATGTTGTGAGTAAACAAAAATGAATAATTAAAAATAAAAAGTTGCATTTCGTGGCTATCCAATAGCTTAGCACAAAAGCAACAACAAACGTACAAGACGAGTTACAAAGAGAACGACAAAGAAATGCTTTAAGTTGTGTGTGAACTTCGTCTCACCAAATTAACATTAAGATTAGTTGGTTAAATAGATAATGTTTACGACGTACATAACATAAGGTAGACAGATGCAAAGAATGCTGATGAAGGATGTGGCGGTCCAGAAAATGCTGCATTTCATTCTTCTAGAGTTTACTTTTATTTGTTTTCTTTGGAAAACGTCCGCATACATTTGTATATAATTTTTTTTCTAAAAATGTTTAGAAATTTAATAAAAAAGAACCAAAAAGCCGAAAATAAGTCAATTTTCATTAATTTGTAAAATCGATGGTTCGCATACTGATAGTGGAAAAAAATTTAAAATTAAAAAAAAAATTTTTTATTAAATTGCAATTTGAAAAATGTGAAGCTTTTGAACTTTCGAAATATTAAGTGTTTGAAGTGTTCGAAATATTAAGTACTGCTCTGCGTCTCCTTGGTAGCTTAACAAGAGAAATTCTGGCTGAAGAGGCAGGTAAGTCCACGCAAAGAAATAAGCAGGAACTGTTTTTGAACAGATTCGAGAACATCTTAATAATTTTGTATACATAGTGTCGCAAATTTTGGATCGAATTAAACTTACACTTTGTAATATTGTGAACTGGAAAAAATGTTTTCATATATTTTCAGCAAAACATTATGTTGCTTTAACTCTAAGGCTCATTATTATAACTTGCCTTTAAAGTACGAATTAGCTAAACGTACTTTTACTAACGTGAGGAATAAAGTGTACGCAAAAATATACATGAAAAAATGAACATAAGTTCGTGTACGCACGGTAAAAAAGTACATGTACAATAAGTAACAAATTTGCGATCGAAAAAACCACCTAAAATGCAAATGAAACAATTATTTTATGAGTTTAAAATGGTGTTTAGGATGGTGATATGGACAAAAAAAAACATATGACGCAATTGAAAACCAACTTTTCTCAGTATTTTCATTGGTTCGTTGTGCAGCGTACACGATAGAGCTAGCGGTGTATGATGTTATTACAACTTTGAAAATAGAAATCAAGGATGTGTGAGCTATTGCTAAAAAGATCCGAACTATATTGAGAACAGCAAATCAGGATATTAGCCTATTGTGTCTGGAAAATGCGACTAGATGGAATTCTACATACGACATGATTATTTCAATATTAGGTCGCAAAGAAAATATTAATGAAGTCGATGCTCCGCATTTATTTTTGTTCTGACATTGGCACTTGTTTTTATACCCTCCACCACAAAAATTGGAAAAAGGGTACATCTAAGTTTGCCATTCCGTGTGTAATTTCTGCAATATCCATTTTCGACCTCATAAAGTATATGTATTCTGACTTTTTATGCATATCGTCTGTTCGTCTGTCCGTCCGCGTTAGTGTTGAAATCAAGTTTGCCTCACAAAAATAAAAATATAAATACGTCAATCGATCAGATATTATGTCGAAAGAGGTGGAAATCAGCATGATCAGTCTCTATGTCTTTCGAGGCTGCAGGCAAAACACTACGCATATCTAATTTGTTCATGTTATTTGGAACAATCAAGTAACTCCATTAAAAAAATAAATTTATGGGGCGATGGAGAATTAAAAAATAAGAAATAAAATATCAAGTGAAAAAAATGGCGCTCGTTTATATTTTCCAAGTTACGGTGCTCTGAAATTTTAAAATTAAAAAAAGAATCAATATGGGTATCAATATAAAGCTTTTAAAGTGATCTTTAAGGAAATACCATTTTTTTAATGCTTCATGCATGAGAGCCGATGACATCATTATGTTAAATTATGTATGTTTACTTAATTTCTTCTCTTATTTTTTAATTTACTGTTACACCAATGTTTGCTTTTTTGATTCGAGCTCCTTCATCAAACAAGATTTACATGGTGGAAGGTATTTAAGATTCGGCACAGTCAAATATAACACTCTTTAATTTATTTATTAAAATTAATTTTATTAAATTTAATAAAATTTTATTTAATAGATAATTTTTGTCGATGTGTTAAAAAATGTTTTATACTAAAAAGAGTTATGTAAGCGGTAACGAAATGGCCATCGAGACGTGCTTTGACCCTCAATAATCAATGTCGGTAATTAATATAATCGGAATAATTAAATAAAAAATGGCACGAAGATTTTTGTGAAGATTAAATTTATAAAAAAAAACATTTATTTAAAACTTATGACTTTGTGTTAACTTGGAATTGAAGCACACACACACACACACACTCATATATACATTTCAACAAACAAACATTGTAAACAGCCTTAAACTCATACATCCGCTCATTTAATTGAAATGGGTACGTGCACGTTAAAAAATTAATGAAATTTTACAAAAAAAAAAAAAATTAAAGTTTTTGTAATATATTATTTGCAAATCCTATTTTGTTTTGTTTTCAATGAAAAACAATTTTTAATAATTTAATAAAAGCTTACATTTCCTCTAAAAAAGTGATTTTTATTTAATGTTTTTATTATTAAAATTTTATAGAGTACAAATGTAAGATTAATTTGCTTTATTATAAAAAATTAGGTCGTTTACATTGAAATATTAATAATTAAAATTTTTTTTTAATAACTGGTTGATTTTATTAAAATTTTTTTGTATTCATCTGAGAATTGGTTGTAATTATTTACGCTTAAATATTTTAAAATTTTAACTCTTTGGTTTTTGTGTTTTTACGACTATAAATAATATTACTATGCATTCAGTGGTGCATGGGTTTTGTAACGTTCAAACATAAAGATGACTATTCCTAAATGCGGTGGCTGTTTATTTAAATCTTGTTTTCAAAGTCCCATTTTGTATAATGTTTAAAAAGACATGATCACAAATTCGTAAAATTATTAATCATAATATTATATGATCTATCAAGCCCATTTTTTTCACATTTACTAATAAAAACCATTTCCGTTTCACAATTATGCAGTTAAGTAATTCTCAGTGAGTCTAAAATTGTAATTAAATAATTAGTGTCCTAGTAACTCATTTAATCAGGAAAAAAGTTATGCTTTTCCTTCAAAAAAGTAAATTTTTTTTTTTTTATTAAAAGTTACATTTTAAAATTTTCCTTACATAAATAGTAATTTAATGTAATTTATATAAAATCAAGTAAGGGAAAATTACAAGGCAACAAATTCATTTGCTGACCAAAAATAAAACGAAAATAAAAAAGAAAAAACGTATGAAAAATATTTTATACCGACGATACTCAAGAGGACTTATATTAGGAATCAATTATAATGTTTCGATATGGAAAAGTGCATGCTCTGGCCATTCATTAAAAGTAGTTAAAGTAGGATTTTTTTTAAATCCGTTTTACCTTAATTCCGTTTTACAACACTATTTTAAAAAACCCGTTATTAAAGATAAACATAAAATTACTGACATTCTTTCTGTTATAGTCGTAGTTTAAACGGACGAACATTTGGAAGAAAAACATTTGGGTACCTCTTTTGTTTTTCCATTGGCGTTCACAGAGGCGAACATGTTGTCGGCAACATTTCATTAGTATTGTTATTGTTCGTTTTTAAATGTATGCAAAGAAAATGTCAACAAAGCATACTGCCGAGTATCAAATACAAAAACGCAATTTGCTATCACACCAAATGTTTACCTTTCAAATGTTCGCTCATCTAAACGGAGACATATATTCCGGCATTTCCTGAAGGAAATTAAAAGACTAGCTAGCAATTTTTGCAAGTTTGAATTGAGTGCTTAGTTTTTCGCACGAAATGCAGCTCATATTAGCTTTGTTCCCGTACTCTACTTTGGGCGCCCGCGGGTTCCCAAATTAACCCAAAACCGTTCCCGTACACAAAGTTTGGGCAAGTGAGAGAGAATTTGAGAGCATAATATTCTTCTTCTTTCTGCCCAAAACAGCCCGCAGATTTTCTTTGGGCTGATTTGGTAAAATTGTAAATCAATCAGCTGTTGCATAAAGGAAACAATTGAAATTATCAGCAAACAAATTTTCAAAAATTAAATACGTAAAAAAATCTTCCTTATAAATAATTATTTTAACTTACCATTTTTTACGCAATTATTGATGCCTGTAGAACAACATATTTCCAAATTTTCCATTTTTAAATATTTTTATAACGTTTTTAATTTTAACTTTGTTGGCGCCTTTTTTATTATTATTTGAAAATTTCTTTCGGGTTAAAAATTTGGTTTTTAGTGTTTCCGCACTTTTGAACATTTTAGTCCCTAATTGAGAGTAATTTTTCATTACTCTCGTTTGCCACAACTTTACCCAAAAAGTAAGGGAACACAGCTATTATTTCATAGTTGGAGAGAATTGTTGCTAGAAACATTTTGCTGTTTCTAAACATGAAGCAAGAAACAATTCGTGATTTTTCATGAATTGAACAGAACTTCAATATTGATATTTTTCTGCTTATTTCAAACAAATATTTTATAATATATTCGATTTTTATAACAAAGGTTATAATTTTTAAAACCTTTGTTATAAAAATCGAATTGATATGTTAAGAAAGGTTGGTATATTAACCAAACGGCAACACTGTATTTAATCTATTTTCTAAACCAATTTTTCTAATTGCGTGTTACATGAAGGAAAATACAAAATTAACGCTAGCTTTAAATTTACAAAAATTTTACTTTTTTGTGGCATTAAAAGGAACAGATATTAAAATTAGGAAAACGGTATTCGGCATATGCTATGAAAATATTTAACGCTGGTGGTGCCGTTTTCATGAAATTCCATATCCTGCCAAATGATTCAGGTAGAAAGAACTCTCCACGATTTCATAAACCAACAAAAATCACTGCTTAAGCAGATTTTAATTTAACAAAGAATTGTTAAGTGTTAGCTTCAGAGAAAAATAAGTTTTTATAAAAAATTCACAGTAGCGAAGACATCAAAATGATGTCATTGCTCCTGGTGATTTGTTTGACAATGAAAATACGTTTTTACCTCCTGTTATGCAAGTCGTATTAGGTCAGTCATGGAAGCCTCAAAATTAGCGAAATCTTTAATTAATTAACGTGTTTAAGATCTATTAAAAATTCTTGCCTTTAAAATCTTAGTACTTAATTTCTGAAAAAGTCTCACAAATAAACATAAAACATCGACCATTTCTGATCAGGGCTTAAAAAAAATTCTTCATTAGCCCTAACATGAGAAATTGGTATTGGAAAATCCTTTGAATGTCTAACTAGACTTTTTGCTAAATAAATAATGGAATATTTCCATTTATGGCGATTGTTTTTCTTAATCCCTAATACTAAAAAACAGTAATCATGATGATTTTTTTGTTCTTGGCAAATCATAGGTACTTAAAAATTCATAGCCTTAAGTATTCCATTGTCCCATTGTTCAAAAGTTCAATGCACATTTAACACGCATTATAAGGCACCCACGGTTTATGTTGATTGCAAATTTTCATTCCAAAATAAGCAACATACAAGCGAAACGCCGCATCTGTAATCGGTTTTCGTCGTAACGTAACACATCAGGATCGTTCACACAACATATAATTTTGTTATCCATAAAAAAATAATCAGACAAAGTTTATTTGCGTTGTTGTTAGATTGACTGTGACGATACGAACTAGGCTAACAAAAAAAAAAAAAAAAAAAAAATAAAAAAAAAACACATGGGGTAGTAGGTAAACTACAGCTGTGAAAGCTATTGTTAATATACAGAATAGTACCTCCTTTATTGCTACCAGGTAAAAACAGAGGTGCACAAAAAGTTTTATTTTGTAGGACTGAATGTAAATCAGTTCTAAGACACGCTGCGCATAGGGGTATAATGCCAATCATTACTATTTTTCAGTTTATATTGGCTCTAAAAATTTACTGAGTGCACCTGGATTAATCAAACTTGGCAGAAAAATCTGTTGTGGTAATAGACTAATAGAGCTAGAAAACAAGAAAAATCGGACCAAGGAGAAAAAAGTTCCCCTTAGAAGAACTAATCCTACCCCTGAAAAATGATCTAGCCGGACATTTTTTTAATTTTAAAGTCATTTTGTTTAGAAATTAAAGCCTTTAATGTGAAAGAATATTAAAAAACTTAAAACTATATTTTTGTAATTTCTTTCTTTATAGTATTTTATTTATCTGAAAATAATTAATTTTTCATAACTTATTTATGATTATAACGGTAAATTTTATTTAAAATTGTTACAATTAATTTATTTAAAATAACTTTTTCTTTGCACTCAGATGATAATGAGTGCCATGGTCCTTCTTCGTCTACTTCTTCAAAGATCTCTTCCGAATTTAAATGCTCTTCAGCGTTAGGTACAGGTGGAAGCATGAAAAAGAAGTAATAACCTTTTTTTTGGAGTGGGTCTTGTATTAGTAAATAGTGGGTTAGGCGCAAACGCTGCAGTATAAAAGTAGAGATTGTAAATTTTATAGTGATATATAACGCTTTTACAATCGCGATGGAGATCTTTCTCAAAAACCTGTTGACCTTTTTTTTGACAAAAAATTATTATACCGAAAAAAAATCTTTTTTTTATTTTGGACGAAATCTTTTGTTATTAAAATGTAAAACAATATTTTTCTAAAAATTAATATAAGTAGCGACAAATATACCTTGTACGGAAGAAAAAATCAATACAAAATCTTTATTCGTTTAGCCACAAGAAAATACATTGCAAACCTCTCAAAATCATAAAAGTCAATAAAAACGTATGCGATTTATCCAAGTTTCCTGAATTTAACAGTGTCCCAAAACGACAAATCTTAAGCAAAAGCCTTGAAACTTTACTTTACGACGCAGAGTTTTGATACCTTTCCAGCTGCGTACATTTTACATTTCTCAAAATTAACTTATGGCCTAATGTCCGGCTAGATTGGCAAAATACCCCTCTGTGCGCTGTGTATGCATATTTTTCTTTTATTTGCGAGCGTCCGTCTGATGGTGTGACTCTGTATTGCAAGGTGAACAAAAAATAGTGAAATGCAATATTGCAAATCCTAAAATTTTTCTATGATTTTTAATTATTTAACTCTGGCTAAAAAAACACATAAGGAATTAATTAAAAATAATATCCTTTTTCTCGCTAAAGTTATAGAGCATCAAATTGCACTTTGTATGGTGCACCCTTTAATATTTAATTTTCTTTTATACTTCATGTTATGCAAGCCATACACGTTGCGACCTGTTGTACAACTTGAGAAGGTTGTACAACAGATTGCAATGTTTGTGGTGTAGTTGTATGAAGTTGCATGTTGGTTGTACCAAAGATCAAAAAGTTTTGATTTTTTGGCAAGTTGTACAACTCAGTCGCAACATTAGTGGACATGTCGTACAACATTATTCCATTTTACTTTTCATTTTCATAGTAGCAACATAGCAAAACACAGCGCAAAAGTATTCTATACATTCAAAGAAAAATAAATATATAAATAAAGGAGGATTCTGCAGAAATGAATATTATAAAAATAAAAACATTTGCAATAAAAGTTACCATAAATTATTAAATGAATACAAAAAATTAAAGATGATTGTACAATATTTTGTTTCCTAACTTTTGTTTGCATTCTTTTTCTTCTTGGTCAAATACTTCATCGATTAAAACATATGCAACGATATCGGAAAACATCTTTACTGTAATGGCTTCTATATAAAATGAAGTTGTGCTGCGCGATTGCACGGAAGTTGTATAATTTGTAGGCAAAACACCCAACTTGATTACTAGCAAAGTTGAACAACAGGTCGCATCGTGTATGGCTTGCATTATAGTGAGAATTGAATAAAGACATAAAAGTTGAAATCACAATCATAATAATACATCTTCTGCAAAAATTTTATTTATCTAACTACTGCAGTTTAAAAAATAAAGGCCTGCAATAGATGTATGAATACATGACATGTACTGTAGAAATCTTCCACCCTTTGGCCGTGGAACCATAAAAACTTTTTGTTGTAGAGTAAACAAAATTCTTTTACATTTAATAAAAATAACTTATTTGTGTTATATCCATAATTAATTCAAATAATATATAAATGGTTTCTGAAAAGGTTTTAATATCTACATTTGTGCCTTTGTATTCATTTTTAATTGCGCATTTACGTATTCTATACATTAAACATTTAATAAAACTACCATTTATTACACATGTATGAACTCATATTGTATTAGTTTATTCACTTATTATAAAGTTTAACTCAACCTTAAAAATACGGTCAAAGAATTTCAAAGTATGTTAATAAATGCTTATTAAAATTATATAATTTTTATTTATTTTTTATTTGCAACAGCTGTTTGAAAGAAAACTAAAGCCATTTTATTTTTCCTATTTTAAATAAAAACCCATATGCCAGTGTATTTCACAAAATCAAATACTCATAGAAAAAAAGTTCTTCAAAGCAATTATTTTTTTCTTTTTAAACTACTTGTTGGCATAAAATATAATAAAAGTTAAATAAAATAAAAAAGTTATATTTTGTTTGATGTCTTTTTGCTTCTTTCTACGACTTAATTGCAGTGAAGTCATGAAATATTTTCGCATGTTGCGTATGATTAATATTTATTGCGTAAAAGGTATAAGGATATCGTTGCGTATGTGTCAAAAGGCCTCTTTAGTTTTATTTATTTTTTTTTATCAAAGCAATGGAAATATGCAGTTCAAAGGTCTTAAATTTTAAACCATTTTAATTAAAGAAATCAGACCACAATTATTTTTTTAGGTCGCTGGAGATATATTATTAATTTAAGCTCAATTGCTTTAATGTTTCATAAAACGTTTAAGAGATATTTTTTAAATATAATCGTTTTTAAAAGGAAGATTTTATAAATAACAATTACACGACATGTCATGACATATTACAATGACATTAGGTTTGATGTCAAAATAAAATTTATAAGACGATAAAACTTAAATGTGATAAAAAAAAATATATAAATTGCACAAAATAACATCAAAATTGTAGTTTTTGCACTACAACAGTACTGAATAAATTTTTGTTGGCAAATGAAACGTTTATTCATGTTAAATACAAAATAACAAATAAAAAAAAAAAAAATAAATTTTAGTATTAAATTTTAAATAAAATTTATTTTTATATAGATTATAATATACGCAGCAAAAAGGTTGATAAGAAATTGGTTGTTATTAATAAAATCTAAACTTGACATATCTAATGTTATGTTTTGCTTATTAGAATCATAAAAATCGTTTAAATTCACTTCTTTGAAAAATGAAAAAACTTTAACATAATTAAATTTACAATCAATAGTTTTCTATAATAATTATAATCAAATAATTTCAATAACGAATCCTATTTCATAATTTCAAAACATTTTTTTATTAGTAACTTTTTTACACTACACGCAAAGAAGAAGCATGGTTGAGGCAACCATAATCTTAGAGCAACATATTATGGTTGTATTATGTGGTTGTTAACAAAACCTATTATTGTTACAATTAATAATAATATAGCTGTTTTTGTAACCATATTATTGTCTTGCATAACAGTAAAATGGTAAAGTATAAATAGTGTAAACATTAAATATCATGGTTGAAATATCATATGTCATGCTATATAATTGAATTATACTATAGTCTCACAAGTGCAAATATTAGATTTAGAGACTTAGTCCAGATTTACACTATGCAATTTGTTAAGGCATTTCTTTCTGAATTTTCTACGTTACAGCGTTAGGCGTTATCTAAAAGTAAACATTAGTAGCAGAAATTAGGATTTGAACTGTTAATATTGCAAATGAATTGAAATTATTTTCGACTTAGTGAATTTATTTTCATTTCTAAGAATCTTTTCTAGAAAGAAAATTTTTTTTTACAAATGTATGCGGACGTTTTCCAAAGAAAACAAGAAAAATTAGACGTTAACAGATTTTAATGCTGCAAGTCCTAAAACAAAATATTTTTAAACGCAAACATTATCTATTTGCTCTTAATCATATTTTGATTAATAATAATATTTAATTTTTAAGTTTATGAAATTATTTTCAATAAGTTATAAATATGTGGCTGTGATTCGATTTTTTTTTTTGGATTAAAAACAAGCATTTTGCATTTTTTGTGCACAGTAAATGTTAACAAAACAAAAGTTTTATCTTACTATAGTATTTTTGAAAACAACCATAATTTTTTCTCTCCAATTGATATTGCTACCACACCATTTTACAACTTTGTTTCTCTACGTGTTAGTTAAAGCATCTCATCACAGGTTATTAATGGTGTTTTAAAGAAACAAATTTCCATTAATACAACGTTACAGCAAAATGAAATATTTTGTAACAAATGAGAAAATTGATGATACAATGGCCCTTGGAAAAATTATTGATACCATCGATTTAACCATTTAATTGAAGTTAAACAAATTTAATTTTTGACTCGATTTTTTTTTAACTAAATATAAAGTAATGTTTTTGAAAAAAAAAATATTTTTCATTGCTAACATTTAATTAATATTTATTTCCTCCTGCAGGTAATAAATTGTACTATTTATTTAATACAGAAATCTATTATTTTTTTTAAGTTATACTTGACGGCTCTGCAAGGGAACTTTGTATACATGTGAATATGTTTAATATCCAACTATTGTTTATTATAGTTTTATATGTTTCCAATATTGTAGATTAATAAACAAAAAAAAAACTTAAACAAATTCACATTATTAATTATATTTTATTTATTTTAAGTTATATTGCATTATTTTCGCAAAGTAACTAGTTTTATTTATACAATTTATCTGTGTAGAATAAATTCTTAAAACAGTTGTAAAAAGTCAGCCATATTAAAATACACGAATTAACTTCGATTTAGAGAGATTGTGACCATTTTTTTTATGGGACTCAAAAATTTTAGAAATCAGTGGGACCTGTCAACAAATAAAAAAAAAAAAATAAATTTTAGTATTAAATTTTAAATAAAATTTATTTTTATATAGATTATAATATACGCAGCAAAAAGGTTGATAAGAAATTGGTTGTTATTAATAAAATCTAAACTTGACATATCTAATGTTATGTTTTGCTTATTAGAATCATAAAAATCGTTTAAATTCACTTCTTTGAAAAATGAAAAAACTTTAACATAATTAAATTTACAATCAATAGTTTTCTATAATAATTATAATCAAATAATTTCAATAACGAATCCTATTTCATAATTTCAAAACATTTTTTTATTAGTAACTTTTTTACACTACACGCAAAGAAGAAGCATGGTTGAGGCAACCATAATCTTAGAGCAACATATTATGGTTGTATTATGTGGTTGTTAACAAAACCTATTATTGTTACAATTAATAATAATATAGCTGTTTTTGTAACCATATTATTGTCTTGCATAACAGTAAAATGGTAAAGTATAAATAGTGTAAACATTAAATATCATGGTTGAAATATCATATGTCATGCTATATAATTGAATTATACTATAGTCTCACAAGTGCAAATATTAGATTTAGAGACTTAGTCCAGATTTACACTATGCAATTTGTTAAGGCATTTCTTTCTGAATTTTCTACGTTACAGCGTTAGGCGTTATCTAAAAGTAAACATTAGTAGCAGAAATTAGGATTTGAACTGTTAATATTGCAAATGAATTGAAATTATTTTCGACTTAGTGAATTTATTTTCATTTCTAAGAATCTTTTCTAGAAAGAAAATTTTTTTTTACAAATGTATGCGGACGTTTTCCAAAGAAAACAAGAAAAATTAGACGTTAACAGATTTTAATGCTGCAAGTCCTAAAACAAAATATTTTTAAACGCAAACATTATCTATTTGCTCTTAATCATATTTTGATTAATAATAATATTTAATTTTTAAGTTTATGAAATTATTTTCAATAAGTTATAAATATGTGGCTGTGATTCGATTTTTTTTTTTTGGATTAAAAACAAGCATTTTGCATTTTTTGTGCACAGTAAATGTTAACAAAACAAAAGTTTTATCTTACTATAGTATTTTTGAAAACAACCATAATTTTTTCTCTCCAATTGATATTGCTACCACACCATTTTACAACTTTGTTTCTCTACGTGTTAGTTAAAGCATCTCATCACAGGTTATTAATGGTGTTTTAAAGAAACAAATTTCCATTAATACAACGTTACAGCAAAATGAAATATTTTGTAACAAATGAGAAAATTGATGATACAATGGCCCTTGGAAAAATTATTGATACCATCGATTTAACCATTTAATTGAAGTTAAACAAATTTAATTTTTGACTCGATTTTTTTTTAACTAAATATAAAGTAATGTTTTTGAAAAAAAAAATATTTTTCATTGCTAACATTTAATTAATATTTATTTCCTCCTGCAGGTAATAAATTGTACTATTTATTTAATACAGAAATCTATTATTTTTTTTAAGTTATACTTGACGGCTCTGCAAGGGAACTTTGTATACATGTGAATATGTTTAATATCCAACTATTGTTTATTATAGTTTTATATGTTTCCAATATTGTAGATTAATAAACAAAAAAAAAACTTAAACAAATTCACATTATTAATTATATTTTATTTATTTTAAGTTATATTGCATTATTTTCGCAAAGTAACTAGTTTTATTTATACAATTTATCTGTGTAGAATAAATTCTTAAAACAGTTGTAAAAAGTCAGCCATATTAAAATACACGAATTAACTTCGATTTAGAGAGATTGTGACCATTTTTTTTATGGGACTCAAAAATTTTAGAAATCAGTGGGACCTGTCGGAAAAAAATTGTCATTAGTTTTTTAATGTATCTGTTGTTTTTTAAGCCCGATAGAACTTTAAATTGTAAAAAATAATACAAAAAATTAAATTGTAATGGAGAATTTTTGATACACATAAACAGAACACGGCATTAATAATTAAAAATGATTTCGGTCATTTGGCCATCGCCGCTGCTCAAAACGAAGAACATTTTGATATTTTAATTTTGGGTCACTTTTTCAAGTACTGCTGCATTAACCAGTGACTTCACGTGGTCCCACAGGAAATAATCGTTAGGTGTCAAATCGCACGACCTGGGAGGGCGATTGATAGGTGTATTTCTCTAAATCAACTTATCGCCAAATGTTTATTTCAATAATCTCCATTGACTGCAACGTGAAATCCGGTCTCATTTTTGAAGAAATAAGGTCCGAGATGCCACCAGCGTGTAAACTACACCAAGTGATAAATTTTTCTGGATGCAATGGAGTCTGTAGGGTATTTTGTGAATTGGTCTCACTCCATATGCGACAATTTTGCTTATTAATAAATCCATTTACCCAAAAATGAGCTCAATCGCTAAAGACAATTTGGCGATACAATAACGGGTAAGTTACTAACTGCTCTAGAGCTCAATCGGCGAAAGAACGTCGCATATAATGGTCTCGTGGCTTTAGTTCCTGCACTCGCTGGATCTTATAGAGTTGTAGGCAAATTTTTCCACGTAGTGGATAGACAGAGCACTAATTCCTGCGACCAATGACGATTCGGTAAATTTAGATCTTCTTCAAATCTTTCGTTTACAGCAGCGATATTCACATAGTAGTATGCACATTCATTCGACGTTTTTATGTTATTGAATCCTCTAGGGAGTATTTGGTACGAAATCTATCCACAGTTCTATGCATGGCTTGCTCAGACGGACGATTATGTGCACCATTAATATCACGAAGCCGTCTATAAGTAGCTCGAATTGATATCTAATTTTCAAAGTAAAGCTGGGTGATTTGAAAGCGTTTTTTAAGCGTTAGTCTTTTCGTAATGATTTGCCAGAGTTTACTAAAAATAATAAGAAAAATTTTTCATCAAAATTTAATTTTTAGTATTTTTTTAATAATCTCAAGTTTTATCATGCTTAAAAAAAACACCCTTTAGCATAATAATGGTTTCCTGCACGTCATTAAGAAAAATTCTAGCGGCAGTAAACTTAAACGACTTTGGTGCACATATCAATGTATCAAAAATACATTTTGTACTATTTTTTTTTTACTGGTAAATAATTTTTTTTTAAATAAAAAACAAGTGCACAATTCTCTATTGAATTTTTTTATACTGTTAATGTGGTTTTTTAGAACATTTATAAGGATGTTGGTTTTTATCAGAAAATTACTTTTAAAAAACAATAATTTTTTGGGCACAAATTAAATTAAAGACCGTTTGTATTATTTTGATAATATTTCTTAAAATACATATTTTAAATAACGAAGTTAATTTAGTATTAAAGCCTAGCCTGACTTTGCTAGGTCAGTTCGACGGTCAGACGGAACTAATTTTAATTCGTATATCGTACTGCTTTATAAAAACATGTTAGTTAATGGTTATTGAAACGTCGCGCAGAGGGATATTTTGCCAATCTAGCCGGACATTAGGTAAAAAATTAATTTTGAGAAATGTAAAAATAAGTACGCAGCTTGATAGATAACAAAATTCTGCATCGTATTGTAAATTTTCAAGATTTTTGCTTGAAATTTGTCGTTTTGGGACACTGTTAAAGTCGCGAAAGTTTGGTAAATTGCATACGTTTATATTGACTTAATATGATTTTGAGAGGTTTGTAATATATTTTTTGTAGCTGAAAAAATAATGATTTTGTATTAATTTTTTTCTGTGCAAGGCTTTATTAGCAGCTACTTATATTAATTTTTAGAAAAAAAATTTTGTTCGAAATAAAAAAAAAGGATTTTTTTATTAAAGATTTTGTAAAAAAAGTGAAAACGTTTTTGAGAGTGATCTCCATCGTGGTGGTGAAAATGTTATATATCACAATAAAATTTGCTGAACGCTGAAGGAGATTCAGATTCGGAAGAGGTCTTAGAAGAATTAAACGAAGAAGAACCATGGCACACATTATCATCTTAGTTCAGAGGAGAAGTTCTTTTAAATAAATTAGTTTTAACACTTTTAAATAAAATTTACCGTTATAATCGTAAACAAGTTATAAATAAATTAATTATTTTCAGATGAATAAAATACTATAAAGTAACAAATTACAAAAATATCTTGGAAGGCAGAGATTGGTAAGGAGTTGGAAAGATTAATAATGAATGTTTTTAGGAAATTGGCAAAAAAAAATTTTTTGGGGGTGGGATTGGAGGGGCCATCCCATCCATTCCATCCAATCCATTTCATTTAATAATTACATTCTTCCGTTTTTTAGGAGTAGAATTAGTTCTTCTGAGGGGAACTTCTTTCATTTTGGTTCGATTGTTTTGTAGCTTTAACAGTCAATGAACATAACAGATTTTTCTCCTAAGTTTCATTAATCTAGATGCACTCAGTAGAGCCAATATAAGCTACAAAAATTAATGTCCGGGTAGATTGGCAAAGTAGCCCAAGAAAAAAACTTTGCAGGTATATGTACATATTTATAAAAAGTTCATACATAAAAAACATTTAATAAGATACATTTAGTTTCTTTATTTTTTTAAATTATAATTATAATCATTCCCTTAATCTATTTCATTGCGCCTTAAAGCAAAACAAAATTTCATATATTTTGCAAATAAAATCTCTTCTTGTTTTAGTTTTCAAATTCTAGTGTTCTTTCCAATTTTAGCTGTTTCCAATTAAATTTTTATTTTTATTTTGAAGGCAAAATGCCTCAAGTTTGCATAGATTCACTTACTTTTCCATTTTAGTAACGATTTGCAGTCGATCAAATGGCGTTTTATTAACAAAAATTAACGCCCGACATCTTTTTGCTGAACCAAAGAAAGGGAAAATAAAAATTTAAAACTGCATTTCGATGTCAATTGTTGGAAGGCTTTTAGTAGCAAACAAACCAAAGCTCTTAAGTGACATCATTCAACTGTCACAGTGGATTTTTGCATTTAATATTAACAGGCAAGTAATCGAAAAACGTTGTTGAATAAATGCTGCTGTTATTGCTGCTACTGCCGCATGTGGCAAAGTGTAGTTCTTCATAAAGCAGCCAAATTGTTTTTATTGTTTTGATAATGAAAATTGCTTAGAAAAGTATTATTCAAGAAATAATTAACAACCTCATTCAAAATTTATTATACAGAAGCATTTCACTTACTAAATCTTTAAATACTTTCTTCAAGTTGGATTTAGATTGATGAGCTGAATGTATTTTTTTATTATAAAACGATTTTAAAAATTGATGGTACCGCTATGAAAACTGAAAATATTGTTTTTATACATTATGCTTAAAAATATATTTTTAAATAAAAAGAAATAAGTTTAATTATGTTAAAATCTGAGGTTAATAAGAATATACATACTCTAATATTTACAAACTCATACCATTTGCAATTGGTCTTCCCACCAGTTCCGCTAGTTGTGAGAGAAGCTCCGCTCTGCGATGCGCAGAATTAAACGTGGATACGTAACACTATAAAGCAGAATTTGAAATTTAGCAATTTCTTATTTTAAACTATTAAAAATGTATTGTATTTTTTCGTTTAATAAATCTAAAGAATAATTTATGTATCTCTACTGTCAGTAGCTAAAAAAAAAACAAATTTACTCAAAATAAATATGAATGTGTCTGCCCCCAGAGGATGATGTTTCTATTTGGAAAATTATAATTTTCTGAGAAACTGCTTGATGAGTTATCGATCCTTGTATTTATTTAGAATTTAAGGCGTTTTTTGTGAACGTAAATTTTATTATGAAGTTTTGCATTTTCTGATAAAAAGTCAAATATTTTGCTGAACAGTATTTTGTTTTTTTTTTTGGATTCTTTGTAAGCACATTCGCCGCTTTAAACCAAAAATAGTTCTTGAAAAAAAAGCGACTTCAAAACAGATTTTATTTGTCTGCCTTTAACGCTTCAAAAGTATGGCCACATACATTAGATTACATTAACTATTGGGACACCCTTATATTCCATCTCAAATCTTTATACTTGTTCAACTGTTCAATAGTTTGAGAGTGTGCATCAAATTACAGCAACTATAGGGGCACCCTTTAGTTTCCAATTCCATAAGGCCATATAGGTTAAATTACATAAATTTTAGGAACACTCTTTAATTTCTAAATTCAAATTATAAGCTTCTTGTTATAGCGGTCCTAGCAATACAGGTCCTTTTTAAGTTGCAGCGTTCTGTATATAATGGTTCCAAAGTTTGGTCACATACTTAAAATTACATCTACTATTGAGACACCCTTTAACTACCAAATCCAAATTTTTACTTATTGTTATAGCGGACTAAACAATACAGGCTCAAGCGTCTGTCTACAACTGTTCAAAAGTACGGCCATATACATCAATTTAAATCAACTATTGGCGCACCCTTTAATTTATAATTTTTAATATTAATACTTGTTACAATAACGGACATAGCAATCGACATTCTGTCCAAGTTGAAAGCCTTTGTCAATGTAAATTTACATCAATTATGGGGCACTCTTTAATTTTAAGATTTATTTTTGTATAAATTTTTGCTATTGGGAGCTATAGTAATATGCCGTCATTTTAAATTTTACAGAAGTGCCCTTTACAGTTCATAATATACGTAAAAAATATGAAGGTTACATGGGGACACCCTTTAATTTTTAAGATTATGAACTGTTTTTAAAACAGGGTCAGTCTGTAAGCTTAATCTGTCATATTACCAACAATTTTCAAAATCGGTGCACAAATGTCAGAAATTTGTATATTTTGTTTTTAATAAAAGTATGCGAAAAGATCGTTCGGTTGCATATAGTGAAATCGGCAGTTAAATTTCGATAACCATTTTTACCTGTATGCTATTCTGGTTTTAAAAATGTATATTTCATATTTCTTCATTTTATTTCTTCTCTACTTAACCTTAATTGAACATTATCCACGAAAGCTCTACTACAAATAAACAACTTTATAATTTAATTATTGTAAATAATATTTTCATTTTAACCGCATTTTCATTTGAAAATTGCAACTACAACAGTCCAAAATTAACTAATAAAATTGTATTCTCTTCCAAGGTAAAATAAAAACACCTTCTTGTATGTTTATTGTATAGAAAAGTTTGTATTCATACAAATGAAAAACTGAAAATCGTAATAACTAAATAAATTATTGTTGTGGTAAAGGGATTGTTTTACATTTATCTTCTGATAGTGAAACATTTATTTATTTATTTAATTGTACGAATAGAAATATGAAAACATGATAAATGTTCCTGGTTTTTTTTAAGCGGTTTTCTCTTACCTTAGACATGACTTTCAACTTAAAAACTTAAAAAATGTTTAAATTTGTAACAAATTTTTAGTCAATAATGGATTGAATGTTTTGAACAGGGTTTTTGCTGGAAATTTTTCAAAAGTGGCACAAGAGTTTGTTTTATAAAAATAAAATAGCAAAAAAAAAAATACCGTTGTCTCTTTCCTCTTCTTGCTCAAGCCATGTATACTTTAGCTCCTATTCGCTGGAATAATACTGCAAAATATTACGTTTTTGGAGAGAATATGTAGCCTTGCAACAATTCTGCGACTCGAACTCAGTAGATTTTTTCAACTGTGCCGCATATCAGTAGTTTTATTTTTTGATTTAATTTTCAGCTCTTCGCTGCACAGTAGGGCAGATCAATATATTTTAAAAATAACCCAGCCACTTATATAAAATTTGCTATGAGCATGCATTGTTTTGAGTATTTGAAATTAAGTTTGGAAGCTGGGTATACCATCCACTTTTCAGGGATGGCGCTATGTGGTTTTAAAGCCTAGAAACACGCACTTGTTAATTTTTCTAACGCTTGGGATTTATTCAATTTTTGTCTGATGTAAAAAAATTATACCTATAACGTGGTGCTTTTAATTACATGATTGTGATCGAATTATAAGCATTTTAAAATTAAAATTTATGATTTTTCGATACCCTGTTTAGCAGCAAAGTTTCAAACATTCTGAAAAAAATTGATATGTTTTCTGGCTTAAAAATTATACGATTTTCAATCTAAAAAATCCAAAATTCTTGCATTTCTATTTGACCCTAAATAAGGCCACCAATCTAACTTTTTAGATAAAAAAAATTTTCTTAAGGAATTTATAAAATTTTGTCTTTTTTATTTAAGCTCACTATAAATGTGTACGTTTAAACAAAATTTTGGAATTTTTGTCTTTATTTTGGGAATTGTTGGATTTCCTTACTGTTGCACATGGATGATTTGCTTACTTTATAAAAATTGACTGCATATTTAATATTTTTAATTTTTTCATATATTAAAATTTATTCGCAGCAGATTTTCACATATTGCTGGAATAAGGTATCGCTCTTACCTTATCTTGACTTTAACAAGTGACTTGACAATTTAAAAAGTTTTAAATGAAATATGAAAATAATTATTATCCGCAATCTTTATGATAATTTGCTGTGTTTACAGCGTTTTTGTGTAAAATGTTTTCGAGTTTTTACTGTCTTTTTGTTTTGTTGATTTAATGAAA
Organism: Gymnosoma rotundatum; assembly: GCA_916610165.2. NCBI lineage: Eukaryota > Metazoa > Arthropoda > Insecta > Diptera > Tachinidae > Gymnosoma > Gymnosoma rotundatum. The sequence goes on along the minus strand of OU744337.1, from coordinate 116,531,911 downwards.
TTCTTGAAGTTTTCATTTAATCAATTTGGCTTTTTATACAAAATTTTGGTAAACTCCACTGATGAGCTATATAAGTAGTAGCGAAATGGCCATATGGATATGCTTTCCCCACAGTAATACATTTAATTTGTAACTTTTAATAATAAATATTAAATGAGAATATTAAACAATATTTATATTTGAAGGTGATTCCTTAAGATTAAAGTATTTTAAATAAAATGTTTGTTATTTAAAACTAAAATATGAAATATATTACTGCTGGGTAAGCAAATTCATATGGTCATTTTCGTATTACTCATGTAGGTCATGAGTGGTTTCTATTCAAATTTTGTATAAAAAACATTCAAGATTATTTTGTGGCAAACTAATACCTATTATTGATTGATTTTTATACATGAGTTATATCAGCGATAACGAAATTACCAATTATATATGCTTCCCCGAAGTAGTATTATTCCTATTTCGCTTTCAAATAATAAATAATGAATATCATAAAATGTTTATTTTTAAAGAAATTAAACGCATTTCATGTAACTTAACTTAAAAAGCAATTCTAAATAATTGATTTTATATTGATTTTAAATTAATTGAGCTGGGTTTTTTGAAAATGGTATAAGTCCACTTTTTAAAAAACTCAGTTAACGGCAATTTTAATAAGATATAGGCACCATATAGGCACCCTCTCTCCATAATAAAATTCACAATTTTAATATAGTTCTATCTTGGCATAAAATAAACAAAAACAGTTTTGCTGTAACTTTCTATCGCACAAATATTTCTTTTAAGAGTGGAATAAGTCCATTTACATGCAGCATTAAAGAAAAGAACCAATTATACACTGCCCAAGACTATTATAATGCAAGATAGGCTTGCTTCATTTTGTTTAGAATAAAAAGAAAATACTTTGTCTCAACAAAATCTCCAGAAAAGCCCATTATAAGCCCAATTCACAATCTTGTGCAAATGGTCTTGCATCATAGCATTTGCAAAATTGTGTTGAATATTTTTAGTCTACACCAACAAAACATATAGTAATGAGTAAAATATGCTACACAATTTTGCAAATGCTATGATGCAAGACCATTTGCACAAGATTGTGAATTGGGCTATAATGTTGTGAGCAAACAAATTTGAATAATTAAAAATAAAAAAGTTGCATTTCGTGGCTATCCAAAGGCTAGCAAAAAAAGCAACAACAAATGTACAAGACGAGTTACAAAGAGAACGACAAAGAAATACTTTAAGTTGTGTGTGAACTTCGTCTCACGAAATTAACATTAAGATTAGTTGGTTAAACAGATGATGTTTGTGACGTACATAACATTTTTCTTGTTTTCTTTGGAAAACGTCCGCGTACATTTGTAAATAATTTTTCTTTCTAAAAATGTTTAGAAATTAAAATAAAAATGAACCAAAAAGCCGATAATAAGTCAATTTCCATTCATTTATAAGATTGATGGTTCAAATCCTGATTGGAAAAAATTAAATAATAAAATAAGGGTTGGTGAAATTATAAACTGGTTTAAAAATAATGCACAGCACAAAATAAATTTTATAAATTTTGCATGGAAAAAGAAGAAATGCTCGATTAAAATCAATTTTTATTTGGACAAAAGAAAAGGCCATAAAAACTTAGCAAACTTAATATGTTACCACTTTATGAAACGTCAAGAAGCATAACAAGAAATGTAACAATATGATAGTTTAGTACCTTATATACCGGATATTTACAATATATGAGCTAATTGTAAAGAAAAAATAAGTTTAAAGTACCTTTTTATATTTAAAGATCGTTACGAAGTAATTTTCATTTTTATATTTTTAAAATAACTGAAATATGAACTCCCAAAAAATTTGGTTATTATTGAATTTAGATGTCTTCATTTTAACAGTTGATTTTTACATAAAAAATTCAGTCAGCAAAGTTTATATCTACGACAATATGAACCTTAATTCGCTGCTGTTTTTTTTTTCTACTAATATGTTATTTTTGTAAGTGGTATAACTCCATGTGGGGTTAAGAAAACCGTTTATTTTTTTCAAATAATTTTAATAACTATTATTTCATAAAAAAATTTAAAAGATGGATTGAAAAAGTGTATTGTCTGAACACGTCATCTCAATATATATAAAAATCGACTTACACCTCTTTCAAAAAAATCAACTCAATGATTATAATTAAAAACACAAGAATATTATATTGTAATATCTAAAGTAAAAAAAATATTTCCACATTTATTTAACATGAAAATCATTAAATGTAATATAACTCTTGAATCACTCAATATCTTATTCCACTAAATATAAATACCATTTATCATATGCAATTTGCTGTCGTGATTGTCAGACAAAGAAGACATAGAATCAAATTTACATGATTTGATTTAGAAAATTTGATTGCGATTTCAATGTCTTTCTAGCAAGAATTTAAAAAAAGAATTTTATTGTCATATTGAAGTCAAATACAGATGTAATAAATACTGTAAAATGAAAATGCAGTTTTTCCTTTTTAATACTTTGCATAAAATACTGAATCAATTTTGATCATTTATTATGCGAATATATGGATGCTCATATTTTTATATATTTTTGTTGCTCTTAAGAACACCTTTACATTAACTTCTAAAGGTTATTCAACTTGTAACATTTCTAAATATCCACTCTATTTGTCATTCGAAAACTTATATCTGCCACTTGTGTGAAGGATCAACTAAAGACCATCTAGATAAACTATGTGTGTATTAATACATACATTTATACCTTATACGTAAACACACACACACACATCTACACGAACAGAAAACCTAGAAGAAGAACGGAAAATATATATTGTAACAGTCAGATAGTTTTTCAATTCATTGGGGATACTGGTATTAGATATATAACAAAATTGTTTATAAGGAAGAAAAGTAATTTCTTACAAATAGGAAACTTACTTTAATGAAAAAATAAACAACTGGAAAAAAGTTGCCAGACTTTTACCTTTTTTAAGAGTCTAGACGTTTTTACTCGCCATAAATATAAAAATAAAAGCAGTTGCCTCAAAATAAAAAAAAAATAATTATTATTGACTTGTTTTATTTTGCCATTAAACAAAATCGACGACTAAATATGATTTAATAATATGTTTGTCCTTGGGTTAGGTAATTTTTTGATTTATGTTCTAAAAGCTAATTCGCTACGCATACCAATAAAGACATATATGATTTGTCACAGATTACTGTTTTTTTTAATTTTTAGGTTGTATGTTAGTGATCGCTTAGATCCGTAGAACAAGTCGATTAAGGGGTCTTATCGATTTTAGCAAAAATTTTTGTTGTCTGTAAATAATCTTTACCTGAAAATGCTTCAGCCGAAAATATGGGTTCTCAATATAATCAGCCATAATTAGTGAATTAAAACCGAATATTGTAGAAAAATTCTCCATGAATAAACCAAGACACTGAGAAGTTATCCTTTAGCACGGAAACGAGCAGGCACATATTGCAAAATCTCTTAAAATTTATTGGAAAGACTAAAGTATAGTTGGCAGTGAATTGAATAGTGGATATTAGGTACCTAGTTTTCACATTTTTTTCTAGATACCCAATGTTAAAAAATAGTCACTCGATACTTCCAAATTTGTATTTTTTATCTTTATTTTATGGAATATTTTAAGCCGCAAATACAGTTTTTTTAGAACTACAAATCTGCCTGTGTGTAAATATAAATAGGCCCACAAATCCTTATTCTCAATCTTTAGGTAAAATAACGAAAATGACAGAAATGATTTTTATCCACAACTAATCCATGTCTCAGTACAACAAAGGAAAAGTTTTCAGTACAACATACGACATATATGTATAAACCACTTGCCACATATTTGTATGTGTGACAGAATGAAAATAGATTGAAAAACGATGATAACAAAATAGGTGGAAAACAATTTTCCAGACGATTGCTTCTGACGGCATGTGTTTGTAACAAACATTTTATTTGACTATTTTTTTTTAACTTCCTCTGGCCAACAGTCTGTACAAATCTATAGACTGCAAACAGTTAGAAAGGAAGCAACCGAAAATAAGGAATGAAAAACAATAACAACTAAACAAATTAAATTAAAAGGGATTTAGAAGATTAAATATTTGTTAATCGTAAAAAGTGCAATAAAAATATGTTTTGTAGATGATGAAAATTTAATTTAATTTATCAAGTCTTTTTTTAAGGTACATATATGATCTGATAAATTGATAAACTTTTTTAAATTTTGTAAACTATCGATCTGCCGAAATAAATTTGTAGACGTTGCTTTTTTGTGATATTTAAATCTTTTAGTTGTCACAATACATTTTTTCAAATTTGATTTGACATCTTTCAGTGCTGTGGCTCCTGCGGGAGCACCAAGAGTCTGTGCAGACCTAACCTAGGTGCAGACTCGTGTCCTCGGGGGTATAGGGAAAACCCTTCCCACTAAAGCTGGATAGACAGTTGGGTACTGTCGAAGGATTTACCTGTGTCCTTAAGTGATAATAACGTATGATTAATAATATCAATAAATAAACTGGCACCACGGGAACCGGTAGCCTATACAGAGAGCCGCCCATCTCTGTATCCGGTTATTGGTGAGCTCCCTTCGAGGTACACGTGGTGGTTGTGGTTAAATTAGTCTATTTATGCCGGTCTAGCGTGGAATAGATGGAAGTGTGCTGTTGCACTCTCAACAGAGGAGTTTAAGGACAGGTTCCGACCCTATAGCAAGGGGTAGATTCATGGTCCTGCAGGCCATGGTCTTAAAATTGTCTAGTGGTTTGACCACCGTCTGATAAAGACTTACTGTTAGGTATAGACGTTAATCTAATCACTTATCCCGTCAGTGCTGTGGTTAGCTTGGTTTGTTATATTTAGAGTTGGAACAAACTCTTAGTTTTGGGGAATCGTTCTGACCGGACCGAAATATTAAAAGAATTAAATCGTGCCTTTCGTCTTAAATTCTTTGTTTTACCTTGAACCGTGAATGAACGACAAATGAGAGAATCACAAACATAAACCAATTGGATCTGCCAAAGGAGTGCTTAAAATATTTATGGGGTAAAGGACACCCTAAGGTCGGCATAGAGCAGTAGTCGCCATTTTTTATTTTTATTTAAATTTAACCAATTAATGATTTAACTTTAATAGGAAATACACTTATTTTCCTCTATGTAATATTTAATATAGACTGAGATGAGTATTTTTATCTATTGTTGATCTCGTTTAGTGACAACCTTTCAACTCGTGTAGTAGTACCTGTTTTTAAAATAATTTTTTAGTGGTAAATCTAACTTTCACAAGTAAGTAAACATTTTAATTAAATAAATATTTTTACCATGACAATTTTTAGCAGAAGAAATATATTTAAACTTTCAACTTAAAGCGAGTTTTTGTTATAATATTTTTTTTGTGCTCATTTTAATGGCTGCCGCCATTGGGAGCAAAAACTGCTTTGTATTTCAATAGTTGGAATGGGGGCATTTGTTTTCTCATATTAAACTCACCTCTCTTGTCATCAGTTATAAAAAAAATAACTACAACTGTCCCAAAGTATGGCCATATCCATCAAATTAAATGAACTATTGGGCACCCTTTAATTTATAATTTTAAATATTAATACTCTTTACTGTAACGTTCATAGCAATCAATAGTCTGTACAATTTGTAAGCATTTATCTATAACGGTTCAAAAGATAGGCCCATATAAATCAGTTTACATTAATTATGGGAACACCCTTTAATTTCTAAATTCAAATTATAAACTTGTTGATTTAACGGTCTTAGCAATACACGCCCCTTTTAAGTTTAAGTGTTCTATCTATAACGGTTGAAAAGTTCGGCCACATGCATCAAATTACATCAAGTATTGGGACACCCTTTAATACCCAAATCCAAATTTTATACTTGTTATCATAGCGGACATAGCAATACTGCTGTCACTCTATAACTGTTCAAAAGTTTGGCCACATATTTCGAATTACATTAACTATTGCGACATCCTTTAACTTATAATTTTAAAAGTTTATAAAGCATTTATCTATAACGGTTCAAAAGATAGGCGCATATTAGTTAATTTACGTCACCTATGGGGGCACCCTTTAACTTTAATTTAATTAAAATTTTCAAAATCGGTTCAGAAGTGACTGAGTTCTGCAGGCACAACCATAAAAATCAACATTCAGAAAAATCCATAACCTCCTTTTTTTTTTAAGTGGGTTAAAAATACACTGTGGCCACTACTTTCTTAAGAACCAATTTAATTTGTCAAAAGTGGTCGGTTTTTGTTTTTATACTGTCATATTTTCAGAAGGTTCATTTTTATTTTATAAGAAAGTTGTAATAACAGGTCACTTTATTTCTCACTTTAGTAAAAGTTATATTAAGTAAATTCGCACTTTAAAGGCAAGTTATAATAATGGGCCTTAGATTGAAGATAAACCACAAGCTATTATTAAGAATCCATTACATCCACAGAGAGTCACTTTTCATTGGCCTTTCTTAGCCGGCAGACTCATTGATCCAAATGTCCTGAAAAGCGATAATAAGAAAATGTTATGGTGAGAGGTAAATGATATAATCACATGACTACTTACCTTTTGGTATCTCAAGTGGTATTATTTTAAGCTAAATGTCTTTCCAACAAGATGGAGTTACACGCCAATATTGCTGTAGAAAGTGTGTGGAAATTGGCCATTTTTGCAGCAGTCACCACCGTGTCTATATGGCGGATATAATATTCAAATATTAATAGCATACAATAATATTTTCAATACGGCTACTTCCCGCAATATTTCAAAAATATTTCTTTGTGATATTTCAATTTAAATTTAAGATCCTTTAAAGAAAGCATCCTTTACGTTTTTCTGCATAAAAATAACATTTCAACTCTTGAAATTATTCTGTTTTATACTTTTGTACATTTAAATTCTGGTTGCATAAATGTCTTATAAATATTTTATATTACTCAGACGCATTTTATTATTTCAAATTTACGTATTTGGAAGTGTATGTGTGTAGATATATGTGTATGAATGTGAGTGAGCTTTGTTAAGGTATGCATATGAAATACATGTTTCGTAAATTGTTTTTATACCCTTCCTTCACCACAAGAAGTGAAAAAAGGATATTTCTATGTTTGTCATTTCATTTGTAATTTCTACAATATTCAATTCCAACCTCATAAAAAATATAAAAATCTGAGTTCTTATGCATAGCGAAGTCGATTGAGTGATGTCCGTATATCCGTCCGTGTTAGTGGTGAAATCAACTATGCCAAAACACTAGATGAGCTAAAGAAAATTTAAATACGCCAATCGATCAAACAAAGTTTCAAAATTTTGCTTTTTCAAATCACCAAGATCGGTCCATGTGCTAAAGGGCAACGGGAAAAACACTACGCCTGCCTCTAATTTATCCATATCATTTGGAACGAATGTAGTTTAGCGAATTAACTCCAGTCAAAAAACAAATGGGGCGATAGAGATTAAAAAAATAAAAAAAATAAAAAATTGGCGCTTGCCCATATTTTCCGAGCTGTGGGCCTCTGCACTTTTCATACAAAAGTACGATTGTGCACCATATTTTTTAAGATATTAATATGGGTATCATTTAAAAGCTTTTGAAGAGATCTTTCAAGAAATTCTAAATTTTTTTTTTTTATAAATGCTTAACCCATTAAGAGCTGATGAAATTTTTATGCAAAATTATTTATGGTACTTATTTTTTTATTTTTTTCTTATTTTTAATTGTCTGTCACCCCAATATTTATCTTTTTGATTAGAGTTACTTCACTAAACTAGATTTACATCAATGATGAAGGGTATATAAGATTCGGCATAGCTGAATATAACACACTTACTTGTTGTATTTACAATCGATTGTATATAAAAGATATTATAGATATATTTTTATTAGTCCTGTGTGCTGCTGTATAATGTTTGTATGATCTGTTGTTTTCCCTTAAGTAATTTACATCTGAATGTTGTTAAGTTTTATGCTGGTGTTTAAAATTTCAGCTTGACTGGCCTATAACACTTTAAGGCTTTCGTTGCTGAAAGAAAACAAATTATTCAAAATAACCAGCTAGCAACACTTTTGAAATATGTTCAACAGTGTCTGATAAATATTGAAACTTTTGGTTTCCCTTTTCATAAATTGTTGTTCCAATGAATGCATATAAGAATATCTCAATTTTTATATTTTGCTATAATTATTAATTTTCAAAAAGAAAACTTTTTTCGTGCTATTTTCTAATATCTCGATTAATTATTTAAATCACCGTTATTGATTATGGAGGCTGAAGGCACGTGTCGATGGCCATTTCGTTACCGCTTACTTAGCTCTTCAGGAAACTTCTCACAAACATTTTAAATAAACCAAAGACATTTGTCCAAACAATAATGACATAAATCAAAGTTTCAGCAAAAACATCATTAATCAACAATGATTTTATTTTTCTTTTATCCACTGTCTACGGCTGACTTTTTTTTGGCTCTTTTATACAGTTAAAAAATGATGAAAAATAAAATATCACAAAATACTGCGATGATCTATTTGTATGCACGGGCACTTTGCAATTATTAAATTAAACAACGGGAATTTTTTTATTATAATTAATAATTTTCAAAGAAAAATCTTTTTTCGTGCTATTTTCCGTTTTCCGTTTTTTTTCATTTCTATTTCTTTTTTTTTTTTGTAGACACGCTTTTTAATCTTTTAACGCAGCTAACTCACCTACTTTACTAAGTGACTCTAGAGAGTCTCTCAATAATCATACATCCGCCTTTGCCAGCTAGCAAAGATTATAGTACACTCTTTTTCCGGCAAAGCTCGACTTAAGATGTTACCAACCATTCAACTGCTGCAAACTGCCGTTATGTTGTCATTTTCCTCTTTTGCTAATTATCCATTGAGATTTGTACTTTATACTTCTCTATACTGGCGCCTTAATCGGATGACATATTTTTTATAATCAAGGCTTCGTAAGGATTTAAATTCAGAAACCTCTTCCAATTCCGCTAACTTTTCTTTTATTTTATTTAAATACACACCACACGTTGTTAGCGGGAAAAGCTTTTTAATTGTTGATATAGTTATTAATCTTAATTTTTTCTTGTAACAAGTCTTAGCAGGCCTGTAAAAATGTTAATAACGCCTTAAAATTTTGAATTCGAATGTTAAAGTTCTCGGGGGGAAACTAATATGATACTTTCCCCCTAATAAGTAGAGAAATATTTAAATCGTTATGAATTTGCTATTTCGGATCAGAAATAAAATTTCTATTTTATGTACAGTTCACTTGTTCAGATACGCAAAAAATGTTGAGGTCATTGTTTAAAATATAAATTATGATAATAAGCTCTGGCTACTAAACAATATTGAAAAAAATACAATTTTAATTAATTGGGTTGATTCCGCCAGTATATAATAAACTGTTGTTATAATTTTCGGTAATAACCGTCGTCACTGGCTGTGTACTTTGGATGTTCGGCGAGCGCTTTCGATGTGATAACATCATTTTCAAGCCGCGCTTAATAAAAGCGCTCGCCGAACATCCAAAGTACACAGCCAGTGACGACGGTTATTACCGAAAATTATAACAACAGTTTACCATTTTAATTGTTTGTATAAACAAGTATCGTTTTTTGCCAGTACTGAAAAATTTGAGACTCACTGTACTTGTATAAAAGCATTTGTGTATATGTATGTGTATAAAACCGCTCTTCATGCGCGTTAACCTTCCAATTCATGAATATTTTATTTGAAAAGAAAAAAAAACATACTTTTAGGTTTATTAACCTTTTTTATTGTGGGCATGCTACCCCAAATAGAAATCACACATACATACATTCATACACTCATACTGAAATATTCAACCCTTTCAAAAAACAAAAAAAAAACACACAGTTATAAATAATTTTACAATTATTTGTGGTCAAGGCATTTAGTATGTAAATCATGTTGTGTCGAATCTTTGAAAGTATATTCAAATGGACACACACAATGTATAAATTTAATATTGATTCCAAATTGATGTGTGTGTTGGAAAATATATTTTTAAGCTTTTCAATGTAGCCCTTAGCATTATTCAATATACAACGTTACACATTGGGATACAAAATTAAATTGAAATTTTTGGATGGTCCATAAGCATTTGACCGAAAATGTTAAATATTCATTGACAACTTTAATTTCCTAAGAAATATAAATAACTTTAAAACATTTTTTAAATATGCTTTTGGGTTTGGTATAAATAGTTTCAATAGAAAAGATAATTTAAATTGCTTTAGTAAAGTGAGATTTTGTTCTAGTTTCTAACGACTTGTTTTGAGTTTGAAGGCTTTATATACATATTTTAAGTTTTTTTTAATATAAAAGAGTTCAGTACAACTATTTCTTAATGCTAGGAACTCAAGGGGAAAAAACGACGAATTTTTGGTCGCAAATGTTTGTTGGAAAAAATGAAATATAATTGCGTATATGAAAACGCAAACAATCGTGATGCCGGTCGAAATTCGCCATACGTGGTGAACTCTAAAATAGCAGTGTTGTTAGATTAGGGGATTTATCCCCAAATCGGGGATTTTATTTTTTAAAGGAGAATAAGAATTTGAGTCCGTGGGTTGAGGAATTCTTTAAGGATATATTTTGCGTTTTGGGGATTTAAAGAGTATTTTTGGGGATTTTTTAATTATGGTTTTGGCTATTGTTATTCTACTATTTTTAAATAAATTTAAATTTTTGCTTACTAGTACTAGTTTTGTTTTATGGTAACCAAACATTGTTAAAAATTATGACAGCTCTCTGCGTAAATTTAAAAAAATGAATTCGGCTTTGTTGTCAGCAATGAACTCAATGAAAACCAAAATAATAAATAAAATGCAATACGAGCTGCTCGAATCTTTAATGAGAAATTAATACACATGTTAAAAATAACAAAATTGTGTTGTGATACTCGTGTTCCATCTTCAGAAATTTTTTTTAGTGGGGATTTTTGGGGATAGCTGAAATTGTTTTTTGGGAAATAAAATTTATCTTATTAGGGATGCAACTCGAAAAAAATCTGGAAACCCTGTGCAAAAGATTTATTTCTATTTTTTACGTCGACGAACGACAAACAAATCAGTACCTTGTGACCATATTGCATTTCAAAAAAGTGTAAATATTGTTAGTTATATGTAAATATTGTTTAATGTGTTTTTTTTGTTGTTTCATTTTTGAAGTATTTGAAATAATCTGTGTATTATTTTTAAATCTCTTTAAGATAAAAGGTGTAGCCATATGTCAGAGAAAATAATTATAATTACACGTATGGTAACTATCATTATATGCGAGGTGCCTGAGGGAAAAATAGCAAAGAGAGGATTGAAAACCTAGTTGTTATTGTTTTTTTTCAACTCAATAAACAACTGTCTTTATTTCCAGAAAGTTGAAAGACTATAAAAATTACAAATCATTTTGTTACTTAAGAAACGTACGATTTTTAATAAACCGAAGTTTTGTAGCATTTTTGAATGTAATTCAGCATGTACTAAACGTCAACATAACGGGATGCTTTATATAATTTTTTAAATTTATATTGTACAACTTCAAGGCATGACATTAATGGTGTGAAAAATATAGTGTAAATTTAGTGTGTCCAAATGAATTTAGACAGTATTATTTTCTTCTAATGTGGTGTGATTTGACATTTGTACGAAAAATATTAATAATAATAATGAAAAAGTCAAATTTGTAATAACACGAGAAAGAAAAAATATTTGGTGAAGTCTTATTTTTCGGTCAGGGCGAACCTTTCTGTGGAAATGCCCATATATGATAATGGGCAGAAGTGAACATAAAAATAATTACCTCAAAAGTAATACTGTAAATATACCCTCTATAAGGGAGCAAGCATAGTAATTAAAAAAAAAGTATGTCAAAATTTCTATAATTTGTTTAACTTTTAACTTAATAAGCGTGTTGCAGTTTCAAAAAAAAAAGAACTAATGTCATTAAAATAATGCTTAATGGTTTTAAGTTTTCATTCCCTTTATGTTGGGCAATCCTGTATTATGAAAGAAATGGAGTCTCAATAAATGTCAAATGTCTCATAAAATTTTTTGTATTTTATTTAAAACATAGTTTAAGTCTCTTATTTATATTATTGAGACTTTTTATAAATAAATAGGAATAGTATGTAAATTTCTTTTTGTTTTTTAATTAAAGTGTATACTATAGACTAATCATTGTAGTGTGGTTTTTATTAATATAAATAGATTTAAGCTCTGTATCAGGCCAGACAAAGAATATACGAAAAAGCGTAACCACTATTTCCCCTCTAAACATTTATTTAAACTTTATAACAAATATACGAGTAATTACAAATAACGATTTTATTCAAATATAAATATTTCATGATATTCTCATGAAATATTTTATAATTAAAACAAAATAATGATGATAAATAATAATAATAATAATCTTAATAATAATAATAATAATAATAATAATAATAATAATAATAATAATAATAATAATAATAATAATAATAATAATAAAAATAATAATAATAATAATAATAATAATAATAATAATAATAATAATGATAATAATAATAGCTAATAACGGGGCAAGCATATGATTTAGGTTTACTTGCACGAAAAATATTGCCCTGTATTGATCTTATTCATTTAACTTAAAAACTATAAAATGTGTTATAAATGACATGTTTAAGAATTAATTTAATTTTGGAAATTTTTGTGATACCACAAAGTGTCCATCTATCCTACGTGTTTGTGCAGCTTAGTGCGTGTTATATCACACATGTATGTATATATAAATCTGTTATATAAATTAGAGTTCAGTTTCATAAAATATTTGTCAAGTGTAAAGGTACATTAAGCCGACCGTAAATGTAGATGTGTCAGCTGATCATTTTTGTTATACGAAGAGTTATGCAAATGATTAGCCGACTAAAATGTCACTTAGTTGTAACGTTTCAACCTGCAGAAAATAGAATTTCAATACGAGGTTACGTGAAAGGTGTAGTCAGTGATAGTAAATACTATCCTTTTCAAGTACTTATTTGTCCTTTTTTACTTAAACTTTAATGTTGTTAAATTTTATCGCACACAATATAATTTTAAAGAAATTATGATGTCTTCTTTTCTATATTACCTTGAAGCCACACGATCAAGTTTTCCTTTCAAGATTTTCACACATACTGCTTGTTAAATTGACTTAAATTGACGGCTGTGATGTAGGCTGCTTCCAAGACGGCAAAAACTTTTGGCGTCATAATATTTGTAGAAACTAAAACGAAGAATAAATAGTTCAAGAGAATTATGAACAGCTGTCATGAACGTAACTTGAAACACTCAATTTGAAAGCAATTTCGTTTAAATTTTAAAAACTAAGAGTGTATTGGTCAAAAATGTGAATGTATTAAAGCTTGAAACAAAACTTGAAGCAAAACTTGAGCGTGTAACACTCAAGTTAAATGTGTTATGCACGTAATGTTTTGTAAAATTGTAAGGCTAAGTATAACAACATCATAATAGTACCATTGATATATTTACGTACTTTTTGCACAAAATCGCAATGATGGCCACTCATTGGTTTGAACAGCTGTGCGTGGTTATTTATTGATAAACAGAAATATGTAAAAAGTACGTGACACGTTTTTACATATTCTATAAGACCAACTACATTTACATTTACCGAACAGCTACATTTACGATTTCTACGGTTGGCTTATTTCTTATTCTTGTTGGTTTTGCCTTTGTAAGTATAAAAAATTGTTCAGCCTAAAAGTATGCAAGGTAATTGCGTTGAACTATAAATTCATTAACGAAAACATTTTACCAAAAATCAGTTGAACAAAAGTTTGGGTGAAAAATAAAAAGCGATTTAAGCTTAATTTTCAAATGACAAAGCAAGTAAGCAATCAGTTGCCGTACAAAAAGGCATTGCCAGCTATAAAAAATTTTTTTTCAAGGGTAGTTAGAGAATTATTCTAGAATGGGTTAGAACTCTTTAATAAAAACGATAATTACTTTATAAATTAAAAAATCCATAAAAAGGTGAATTTTTGGAGAGTGACCTAACTTGTTGTGGGGTTGGCTATCTGCAACAATGTCAAGAAAATTATTAAAGATATAAATTAAGTATTAAAGAAATTTTTTATTTACATTCATATCGCATCAGTGCGTCAACATTTATTTTAAACGGAAATACAATTAAATATTCCAGTTTAATATTTGCTCTTGTTTTATTTTTAATTTTGAATCAATTAAATGATTGCATGTTTAATAAATGCGCGCACGTATGGAATGTTGTTCTATTAATATCACCCCTGCTTCGATTACATGTTGCGTATGAGTGATGTTTAATTTGTTTCATTATGTAGTTATGTATGCAGGACTTTACCTGAGCACTTACATATATTTATATGTGTATGGTGCACTTGTGAGTTGGTTGCACCTAATAGTTATTATACATTTTATTTTCCTGTCATCGAAACTTTTAATGTCAAACTTAAAAAAAATAACAATTTATTTTTTACAATATATTCTATATGTGTGTATGTATATATTTATGTATGTATGTATGTATGTATGTATGTATGTATGTATGTATGAATGTATGTATGTATGTATATATGTATGTATGTATGTATGTATGAATGTATGAATGTATGTATGTATGTATGTATGTATGTATGTATGTATATATGTATGTATGTATGTATTTATGTATGTATGTATGTATATATATGTTCTCGTGTTAGTTGAGGTGCCGTAATTGATTTTTTGTTATCGATTATTTTTTATTTATCAATAATTTTTCGTTTGTTTAATTGTATTTCCTTGTTTTTTTATTTGCGATTTTTCTGTTGTCATTTGCACATTTACAGTTGTTTAAAAATTGAGAATTAAATATAAATTACTAGTCATATAGCAGGTTGTAAAAAAGAATATAAAACAAACAGATCATGATAGGGATAATTACGCGCAAAGTGTATTTGTAGTAACTGAACTTTCGTTATGTTTTTTTGTAGAATAAAGTAATTAACTGAACACATCGTTAAGCAAGAAAACCCTTAAGTATTTAATAAATAATTTTAAATAAATTAAAACAAATGTTCAAACTTGTGCATCGTAAATTTGTCAAATAATGCAGTTATTCAATACATGTAATATTAGCTAATTCTAGCAATTTTTAAAGCACTAATAAAATCGTTAATTGGTATACGATCTCTACCTGAGAAGTTAGAAAGCAGAAATTTCTTTCTTGCGTTTTAAGACTAAGAAAATTATATTTATTTTAATTTAAATTTTTTGCTTACGCTCATATTTTAACTCAATTTAAAGTTTCTATGCATTTTTGTATATAATTTAGCGGGTACTGATCACAAAAAATTAATTCTATTTTTATTGCGGCCATTGATCATATAATGCTATATTTTTATTTTTTAATATATTATCTGGGTTTTTTTTTTAAAGGTTTGCGTATGAATCAATTTAAAATATTGGCCAACGTTAATGAATTTGAGTGATGTTTAAAATATATCTTTTAAATTTTATTATGAAATAATCTTATTCATTTAACTTAAAAATAATAAATTGTCTTATAAATGACATGTTTAACAATTAATTTATTTTTGGAAATTTCAGTGATACTACAAACTGTCCACCTATCCTACGTATTTGTGTAGCTTAGTGAGTGTTATATCACATAAGTATGTATGTATACATAAAACTTGTATATAAAGTAGAGTTAAGGTATCTTTCATGAAATATTTGCCAAGTCTAGAAATATCTTAATTTTGTTGGTTTTACCTTGTAAGCTTAAATAATTGTGCAGCCTTAAGATATGCAAGGATAAAGCACAAAAAAAATTATTTAAAACATTTTTAGTAAATATTATTATTTCGTAATAAAATTTAAAATTTAAAAAATTTTTAAAAAAGGTTTTTAGAAATAAAAAAATTAATTAATACCAAGAACAATTTCAAATCAATATCGTTAAGTATTTCATAATCTATTTTTCTAAATAGTATTTAAAATCTAACCTAAAATCGACTACAACCTTGTAGATAAATACGAGGAATACTGACAGAGGTTGTAGCAAACCATAAAGTCCATTTGATTCTGCACTGATTTAGCAGAATAATGAACTTAAGCCAAACTTGGAAGAAAAAGAAATATAATTCATTTAAAAACCAATAATAAAATATAATAAAAATAAAAATGTATTGAAAATTAAACATCTTGGCCCATATTCATAGTTATAGACTAAAGTCGACTCTTGATAAAGTATACTCTAAAATAAAAGGCCATTATTATCTTTTTTGCTTTCATAGGCAAAAATAAAGTATACTTTAAGTTTAGCCACCTTCCACTGGGTGTCGACTGTAATTTGATATATGTTTTCATACAATTTCTAAACAAACATTAGAAAAAAGTAACCTTGTTTTTATTTTGTTCACTTTGGTATTAAAATCAGATATAGAGTATTGTGTTCTTAAACCAAATAAAATAATTTTGGAAAAATGAGTTAAAAACAGCTTTAGGTAGTTTTAAATTTAGTGTTGACTTTCTCGCCAAAAGTATATTTTAAATTGTCTATGAATAAGTTAGAGTCGATTCTAAAATAAAACCTACTTTAGTGCCCTTAAAGTATACTTTATTTTAACTATGAATTTGGGCCATTATATAAAGTAGTATACTTTTCACATATATGTGCTATAAATAGAAAGATACCAAATTTTGATTAAAAATAAATATGTTAAACACTTTACAAAATACACAGTAAAAAAACGGTACATCTACACAAAAATATTTGTCGTTCGACGATATTACGTTTGCCGCACTAATTATGTGACCTTTTAAAAATTATTTGCGTAAATTCGTCGTATTAAGCACTATAACGACGGAAAAACACAGCTGTTATAATTTTTAAAGTTGTTTACTTTTTGTGAGCTGCTAAGGTGACCATCAGAAAAAAAAAAAACAATAATATTTGAAAAGTTAAACATTAACAAAAACACAACTAAAAACATTATTTAATTAAAGACACGGGAATATTTTTTATAATTTAATTTTCACAATTAATTAATTTAATCGGGATAATTGAATAAAAAATAGCACGAAGTTTTTTGTGACAACTAAAAACTATTTTTATATTTAAATTATAATCTGTAAACTTATTATAAATGCTGCAAAATAAAAACTTATTTATTAAAATACTTCATTCGCGTCGTATGTTTGTTCCTACGTGGTTTGTCGGTGTAAGAAATACAATAACTCTATTGCAAAGTTCGCCGGGTCTGATGAATTTCGTCCGACGTCATGATTGTGTTAATTTTCTTATAAAAAAATGTGTTTTATTTTTGACGACGAATATTCGCGTCCAAAAATTCATCGTTCGTCCGAGTTGTGTTTCTAGCATAAATTGTAAATGCTGTTAATCTTGTCTATTTTATTTAGTATAATTTTATAAAAAAAATTTAAAAGCTGAGTATGTTAACAACGTTTTTTAAATCTCGACGAGATCTTTTGCTAGAATGTAATATTCTTAAATATCAAGAAAAAAATCTAACAAAGGTTCTAGTTTTGCATACCCAGAAGGTGCGCTACTTTGAAGCATCGTGGCCCCGGTTCCCTAAGCAGTATTACCTCCAAATTTTAAACTTAAACTCATACACCTCTATTATAGCAGCGTGAAGTTTCAATGCAATCCAGCTATCAGATTAAAAACTACAGAATTATTTCCATTTTATGTACCAATTCTGCCATTGTGCGTCGGAAGCATTGCATGTATTTTATATTCTACTCTTACAAGCCTTATTTATTTTTAGCAGCCAAATATTTAAAGAATTTTTTTTTATATAAGAACATTTTGTATAAGGACAGAGTAGACTTGGCCATTGATACACACAAGCTTAAGTGTCCCTAAAAACCTTGTATTTAATATAACATTTATTTCATTAAATTTTTGGATTTCCTTTTCCTTCTTTTTAAAAATTAATTTTTTTTTTTCATTTTTATTTTTTTTTCTTTATTTTAGTTTTCCTTTATCCTTTTGCTGTAAACGTGCTTAGTTAATATCAAATGTTGTGTTGCTCTGTCGCAGCTAATTATTGCTACAACTGTACAACTACTTTGTCTGACATTAAAAATAAAACAGAGCCAAAAACTAAAATACTGTATTTTGAAAAGCAAAAAGCTGGAAGCAAAATCTAAACGCATCTAAATGCAGTTTTAATTGTTTCAATTAGAAAATATTAAAAAAAAAATAGAGAAATATTTTATACTTTTGCTTTTCTTCTCTAAAGTGTTTCAAGGTTTATTTATTTTATTTTTGGCTTTATTTTTGTTGTGTAACACAACAAAGTGAAATGCTACTTTCGAATGGTTAATTAATTTTTTTTTATTTAAACCCCAAATGGTGACAATATTATGAACTTTTCATTTAGTACTTTTGTTAAATACATTGTATAATTAAAATAAAATATAATGAAATTTTAGTAAAAGGAAAAACTGGAAACTGTTCTAAAGGAGAGTTTTGTTTCAGAACAATATGCAAATTAATTGTTAATTGGGTTGATTAAGAGAAGATGGATTAAATCGAGACTCTCTGGACCATTAACAATGTGCAGTAGAACAGGATCCCGAAACAGCAAAATAACACAAAGATCGGCTAAGCACCGAAGAAGACAAATCGTAACCGCAGCAATCTCAGCTGAAAGAGCCTTTCCTAAGTTTATAGCGCAGAACAGCTCACGGTGGAAACATTTTTCAAAGGATCTTTGTTCCTTTTCCATCCATATATACTTGTCATATTAAAGTGGAATTCTTTAAAATTGCATTTTGTGCATTTAAAACATTTTAGAGAGGAGAAAATAGTCAAGTTCTGTAAACTATACTGGCTTATTGGCAGTAACTGTACCCTTGGTTTAACCTTAGTACTCTTTTCATAATTTCGTGTGAAATGTTGTAAAAAGTACGTACAAAAAAATTACTGGGAAATAAATAAGAAATAATGTTGCAGAAGTGTACTCTGTTTATATGTGAAAAAGTAGCGAAATGTTGCTCGCAGCATGTTTTTAAACTAAAAAATTTTTCTGGCAACATTTTTTTCGAGTACGGATTAACATACGCAGCATTTATTTCGTACGGAATTTTTGATATTAAATCAAATAAATGAAAAATTGAAAATACATATGAGACCCTTTGATTTAATTGATTTAATTTCGTTGTGTTCCAAAAATTTAAGTAAGAACAAGTAAGAGTGCTATATTCGGCTATTCAATCAAAAAAGCAAATATTTGGGTGACAGAGAATTAAAATTAGAGGTAGGCGTGGTGTTTTGCCTGCTGCCTTAAAGGACATGGACCGATCATGCTGATTTCCACTAGCACCTCTTTGGACACTATATCTGATCGATTGACATATTTTTTTTTTGTTGTGAAATAAATTTTTTTTTCTAATTTTTTCAAGCAATAGTTTAGTTTTTAAAACAAACATATTGTTACATAATTATTTTTTATTTTTTCAATATTTCACTACACTGTTGGGTAGCATCTTCAGGACACAGGAAACAAAAATATTAATAATTAGTTTTTTTTTACAAACACAATATTAAGTTGATAGAAATTTTTTTTTTTCCATACACACAAAACTGAACGCCGGTTTCTCTAAATGCTTACGAATATTTCTTTCGCGTAGTTATATTGAAAGCAAAAACAAATTTTTATATTTGGTTTTTGTTGTCAACACAAGTATGCGAAAGAATCGTTCGTTCGCATTCAGTGAAATCAGCAGTTAAATATGTGTTTTCTGGAAAAAAAAAAAAAAAAAAAAAAAAAATATATATATTGAGAAAACATTTTTTTTTCTTTAAATTTTGTGAAATAATCATAGAATTTGAAACAATTTTAAACAAATGGAGATAGATCCATTACTTTCCCAGTCTGGAGGACGTCCTCCTAATAAACATGTAAAAAAGCCAAAGGCAAATGAGGATAATTGTGAAAGCAGACTTAGTTCATCTGGATTTCAGACATCAGAACCAACTATGAAGAAAATGGAAGAATTAGATGGTGGTCATAATTCTGAGCTGGGTAAAAAGTTATTTGATGCAGTTTTTGCTAAACAATTGCCTACGATTCAATGCGATGGTAACTTTCAAGAGGTGCTGCAGTCGAGCAATGGAGACGCAAGCAATGGAGCCACTAGTAATGGGGTAACAATCCTAGAGAATATACAAATATCAGACACAGGAGAACAAGGAAATATGGATCTGGATACGTGTTCATTTTCTTCAATAGATGACGAATATCGAACAGTTAAAAACAAGAAGAGGAAGTATAAAGGTGACGTAAAAATCGATTTATCGAATTGTAAATTTAAAAAATTAGATAATGTTGTAGATAGTTTAAATCGTACGAATAAGTATTCACTCTTAGGAGATTTAAATTTAGAGGCCGAAAGGCCAATCAGTAACACTCAATTGTTAAATAATGAAAAGAAAATTAATAATTTTTCCAAAAACACAATGGTTAAGACCAGGAATTCCTTTTGTCCACCAATTTTCCTAGAAAATGTGAACGTAAAATCTTTGATTGACCAACTTAACTCAAAAAACGTTGAATTTAAAATTAAAAATAAGACAAGGTACAAAAGTAAATTATATTTAAAGGATTCTTCTGCGCATACGGAGATGATGCAACTTTTAAAAGAAAAAGAAATTTCTGCTTATAGTTACACTCCCAAGGAGCATAAACGTCAGAGCGTTCTTTGTAGAGGGTTATATTTCAAATCCGACATCAATGATATAAAGTCGGAATTAGATGACGCTATACCAGATACTGTTGATTCGGTTTCGAAGTTTACGACGGAATACTCTAGAAAACAGGGTATTGATACTGGCTTATTTTTGATCACTCTTAAACCTAATAGAAAAGCAAACGAGTTGCTTAATCTAAAATATATTCAGAGCCAAGTAGTATCTTGGGAAAGGCCAAAGGCTAGTACCAAAATACCACAATGCTGGAGATGCCAGCGGTGGGGACATTATTCTAAAAATTGCAGTAGGCCAATTTCTTGCCTAAAATGCAACGAAAAGCATGCTTCTGGCGAATGCTCTTTCAGCACTGAAAGTAATTTGTCTCCATTTTGTGTTAACTGCAATGAAAATGGGCACACCTCTAATTATAGAGGTTGTCCCGCATACAAAAAATACGTATCGAATATGAAAAAATTCCATCGTGACGCAAATAATAGAAAAGTGTTAGCTGCTAGCAACGTTGCAAGGGCAATTAGTTCTTCTAATGCTATTTCTGCAAACAAAACTTTTGCAAGCTTATTTAATAATGTTCCAGTCCAGAGCAAACCGGAAAAACCTGCTTTAATACAAGAATTTATGAAGGTTGCAAAGTCGTTATGTGGTCCAGATCCTATTAGTTTAGAGGACAAAATTTCTAATTTCATGAGGAGCTATAAAACCTTAACAAAAGATCAGGCAAAAAAAGAGTGCTTGACATTAATTAAAGAAATACAAGATGTATACGGGCCGTAATTCACTAAATTTGGTTACTTTTAATGTTGGTTCCCTTGTACACGTAAGTAGGAGAATCGAACTAGGCACAATACTGAATCAATTTAATATTGATATTGGTTTTTTACAGGAAATGCATTTGTCTCCTAGAACACATGTATATATTGAAAACTATTTGGTTTTAAGGGACGAAAGCTTATTAGGTGTAGGTATTGCTCTAAGGAATTCAATAGATTATTCCAAAGTTGTTATTCCAGGTCTAAAATTTCCAAATTTATTTGTTGAGGTAAAAGTTAAAATTAATAGTGTAAATACAAAAATTCTTTGTGGGTCAATTTATTTTCGGTCTAACTACAAGCGTCAAGATATTTGCGCAGGTCTTTCTTTAATTTTGAGTTTTGCAAACAATCACAACGGACTGATATTGGGTGGAGACCTTAACGCAAAACATTCTGCTTGGGGTGATAATATCAACAATTTTAACGGTGAGGTCCTTTCAAGCTGGCTTCAAAACGAATCTTTATTAGTTAAAAGAATTTGTGACTCATATCCCACTTTTCCAAGCGGTTCCTCCCACTTAGACCATTTTATAGTAAGCAATAATATTTTAGATAGCGGATATCCAAATTACAGGACTTTCACACTACCAACTTTTTCAGATCATATTCCATTAGCATTAAGTGTGACCTTTTCAGATTTTAGTTTTCTTTTTAAACCACCTAACCATTTTGTTTCATATAAATACACAAATTGGAACATATTTAAAACTGATGTAATAAACACCCTTTTAAATCATTCTCCGCCGGTCAATAGAAATTTATCTAACGGAGAAATAGATTATTTTCTACAAGAATTTAACACGTCTGTAAATTTCATTACACAGTTACACTCTAGAAAGGTTGAATTCAAAAATAAGAAATTTATAGCATCTGATAAACTTAAAAAGTTACTTGAAGTAAAATACCAGTGGCAAAAACAACTCAAGTTAATATTCACAAGAACTTGGAATAGAAGAGATCCTCAGTATTTGCTGATTTCCAAACAAATTGATTTAATTAAGGTTTTAATAAAAGAACAAATTGGACAGGAGCATGCAAGTATTTTTAATAATAGATTAAAAGGTATTAAACCTATTCCATGGGCTTATAAGGAGATCTTTAAGGTAATCGGAAATAAAAGTCGTTCTTTCATGAAAGATATCACCGTTGATGGCGTAAAAATTATTGAGTTAGATAAAAAATTGTGCATCTTAAAGAATCATTTTTCATCTGTGTTTCAAACTTTTCCTCCAAATAGAGATATTTCAGAGATAAACGAAACAATCAATCGGACAATTAGTCAAGCTTCAAGTAGTTCTATTTTTAACGATGAAAGCACATCGTTAAATAATTCAGGAAACTTGAAATTTACAGACCTAAATTCAGTAATAAACATCTCTAAAATGATAAATAACAAGAAGTCGACCGGATTGGACAATATATCGAATTACATAATAAGAAAACTTCCGGCTAAGGCATTTGAATACCTTACCATTCTGTTTAATAATTGTTTAAACAATTGTTATTTTCCATCTGCATGGAAAATAGCTAAAATTGTTCCCATACCGAAACAAAAGGGTAATAGCGATATTAACAGTTTAAGACCAATTTCCTTACTTTCCAATGTAGGAAAGCTTTTTGAAAGAATCATTAGAGAAAAAATGGACATAGGCTTTCAGCATTCATACATTCCTCAAAAACAATTTGGTTTTAAAAAAGGTACATCTACGGTACACGCTCTTTTGAGGTTTCACTCTGATGTTATAAGTAATTTAAGGGAGAGGCGATGCACTGTAGCAATATCTCTTGATATAGAGAAGGCTTTTGATAAGGCATATCATGATGGAATTTTGTTTAAAATGATAAAGGTTGGTTTCAGTCCATCAATTGTAAAACTTTTCCAAAGTTTTTTTGATAGTAGGAGATTTTTTGTAAAAATCGAAAATATGTTGTCATGTCAGGGTGAGATTTCTTGCGGTGTTCCTCAAGGATCTGTATTGGCACCTCATTTATACAATATTTTTATTCACGATTATCCCCATGAAGTTGTTAACTCAAAAAGTATACTGTATGCTGATGACTCCCTTCTTTATGCCCACGACGAGTCTCCTCTAACTGCGCTCCAACGTGTTTCGAGACACCTGGATATTGTTGGCAGATACTATGATCATTGGGGGATAAAGATAAACGCGTCAAAAAGTAATTGAAATAAATGGTATTGAAATCAAATTTAAGGACAGTATCAACTACCTCGGAGTTAATTTTAATAAACTTTTGAAATTTAATGAACACGTTTCCTATAATTTAGAGAAGGCTAACAAAGTAAAAGGAGCTTTCTCAAAATTGTTTAATAGTAAATTTTTACCAGTGAAAACCAAACTTCTTTTATATAAAGTAAGTGTAAGACCAATTCTTCTTTATGCATTTCCAATATGGTTCACCATTTCTAAAACAATGATGAAAAAATTGGAAATTTTCGAACGCCATATTGTTCGGAGATGCATAGAGAAGAATTACAAATCTTTAAATAAAAGGTTTTCAAATGAATACATTTACGAAAAGTCAAAACTATCTCCTATATCTTTTTACGCTCTCACATTATTGAGGAGTTTTGTGGAAAGGTTGTCCAATATTGAAAGCAACGAAATACAAGATATTTTGTCAAGAGAGCGAAGTTTTAGTTGGTCAAACACTACATATATTTCTGCTATTGGAATTTTACAGCAACAACTTAATAATATTCCTGGTCAGAACTTCTATTCAAGTACTACTCCCGGCATCCACAGGGGGTAATTTTTTTTTTTTTTTTTTTTTTTTTTTTTTTTATTTATTTTTTTATTTATTTTTTTTTTTATTTTTCATTTTGTTTTATTTTGTCTTATTTCATTTTAATTTTTTGTATTTTAATTATCTGTGTTGGCTTAAGTTTTAGTTTTAGGATTTAGTTTTAAGTTTATTTACGGTAGATCTAACTCTACTGGTAATTGTAAGTGCCGGGAGCAAGCACTGTTTCTTTCAACACTGTTATATATTAATTTTTTTATAATTAATGTATCTTAATCTAGATAAGCAAGACGCATGTGCAAATATATAGTTATGTAATTAAAATAATACTTAATAGTTTTAAGTTTCCCTCAAAAGTGTATTCTGACAAAACGTGTAATATGAAAAAAAACTAAGAAGTCTCAATAAAATTCAATTCAATTCAATTCATGTGTTTTCTGTTTACAATGTTAAAACACTGTAGCATACTTGAAGGCGCGAAAACGAAAACTGCTGTATTGTAACCAGTAGCTTACTGTCAAATTTTTAAACGGAAATAATCCATGTTTTTCAACATTTTTGCTAAAATTGAGCAGAGCGCTAGGCTTTAAACTATAGCATTCTATTATACAATTCCACCTGCAAACCAACCACAGTGAAACAAATGGTAGTTGTTATACTTAATGGTGTTTTTGATGGACATTTTGTTTTTTAGTCGGACAAGAGACTGATGAATTCAAACAAAAAACATGAACATAAATTTTTTGCTTAGCTCTGTCTGGATTATATTACAAATAGTTCTATATATTTAAGATGTGAAAAATTTATAAGTGCGTTCCAGTACTCCCGTAAAAGAAAGAGAACAATAGAGCTCTTGAGAGAATAGAAAAACAGCCCAGTCATTTACTTTGGGTAGGTTGTGTAAATTGCAAATACAAAAAATTATATGTTTCTTGCAAGCAAAAAGCAAAAATGTTATTTTAAAGTTTTATCCCAAAAAAAAAAAAATAATAAAATAAATTTAAGAATATACAAAATATTTGTGTTTTAATTTTCACTATGATCTGCATGTATGTATTAAAAGGGACATCCTGTTTTGAAGTAGAAAGTTGGTTCTTAGTGTTCCCCTAATTTTCGGTATTTTTGCCTCTAATTGAGAATAATTTTTTTTTTACTTTCATTTTACCGAAATTTATCCAAAAATTACGGGAACTGACCTATTGTTAGTTCAATTACATTTGAAGAAAAAATGAGTCATCAACATCGCCACGAAATTCTTTTCATCTTATTCTTAAAAACTGAGATATCTTAGTCAATTGATATATCAATGCGTACAGCAAGTTGATAGATAGTGAGATTAAGTCTGCCGTATCTTCTCCAACCGGACATCCCGTTATGTGTAAATGTAGACTTTTACTTAAATTCGTTTGTCGCAGAAGCTTAGACTAGCATATATTTGATTTCGATATGTGTTTTACTTTGCATTGATTTAATGTAAATTAATATATTTTTCTTTTAATAAACTCTTTAACACATCGCTCAACCAATGCACTTCACTGCTTACTACGATAAAAGGAAATACATTGGTTTGTCTGTGGACTAAATACTCCTCGTATTCTTATTAACAAAGTGAGTTGTTTAAATAGAAATTGTTTACAATGAACCCAGCTTAGCGTAAATACATACGAAGAATGCTGACGAAGGATTTAGCGATCCAGTAAATGCAGCTTTATATTCTGCTGCTGTCTAAAAAAAAAGGTTTTTAGAAATTAACAAAATTAACTTAAGCCAAAATCTACTTCAATGCATCTATAAATATAAATATTTGAAATCCTAATTTTAGAAAAAATTAAATTTGCTGAAAATTGTGCCCAACATTTTGAAAAAATTGGGCCAGTGTATCGAAAAATATGAATTTTAATTTGAAAATGTTTAAAATACGATCATTTTAAAACACAATTATGCAGATCAAAGCACGATTTTTTAACTATTGATTAGGCATTTAAGACCATGTATTATGACTTTTATATATAAATTCAGACAAGAAATAAAGTACTGCTAACCATTTGCAGGTGCGAGGTACCCAAATTTGAGACCACAAAACGGGACCCCTGGACAGGGGATGGTTTCCAGCTTCAAAACTTAAGCTCAGATACTTCTCTGCTATACTCATATCAAATTCTGCATCAATCGGCCTAGCCTTATACAAGTGGCTGAGATATTTCCAAAATATTGTTACAAAGATGGTTTATTAAAATCATAAAAAGGTGTAAAAAAATAATTGAGGCCAAGAAAATGAAACGAAATGGCCTATTGTGTTTATTTTCAAAGCTAGAAGTTTCTACATATCATCTTAATTACAAAACAAAAACAACTAACACAAAGCCAGAAATAAACAAACACAATACACAACCATACACACACCTGTATTGTATAAAAACTAAATAAAAAAAATACCCAACATGTATTTTTAAATAAAGATCGAAGGTTCTAGAAGTAAATAACAAGGCTCACTAATGTGTCTGAGATAAAAGTGGCAACGCAGCTTTTTTAACTACGCAATAGATGCCGGTAGAAATTCTCGAACATTCAAGAACGCCTAAAAATAGGGTATATAAAAGCAACGCCAATAAGTGCTGATTCATTCGTATTGTGAGCGTCATCTAGTTAAGATCTTGTAGTATAACAATTAAAGTTGCCAGCGTGTATTATTAATCGCGAATAGTTAAATCGTCAAATAATTTATTAAATAAAGTGTAATTTAATTAAAACTCTAAAAGTTGTGTGTTATTATTTTGCAAATAAAGAACTCATAAATAAAACGTTTATAATTTAAATAAGCGTAACAATATTTTGGTTATGCCCCACTGTGAAATGCACTCTTTCGAGATCTGGTTTCTTTACAAATTTTAATACTACTAAAATGGTTTTAAAAATATATAATAATTAACCGAACCCTTGTTTTTTATAATATTAAAAATGGCAGTATATTTTGTTCATTAAAAAAATTTAAATTATAATCAAAATGCTTGTTGAATATTTATAAAAGTAAATAAGGGTCATAAAAAGTTGTTCTTAGAAGTTTAACTTCAAACAATTTTATGTATCTTTTATTGGCAGAACAACATAATGTGTTAAGAAAAAATTAAAAAAAATAAAGAAAATTATGATTAAAATAGTTTTTAAAGTTTTCTTATTAAAATACTTTTACGATGAACAAAACTTTAGAAATGGTGAAGTGCTAACTACAGAATTATGTTCACTTCGATGAAATAATGAAACTTTTTATGTTTAAAAAAATATATAAATAGAATTATCGTTAAGATAGAAGAAATAAAAATTACTATTTGTTTTTTTGAATCTCTTGTGGCGTAATATTGTTTAGTATAATTGCGTATTTATTTTTTTACGCCAAATTTAACTTTAATCAATAATTATTGGGTTATAAGCATATTTTCTTATGTCGAATATTATTTCCCCTCCCCCACCCCTACATAGAATTTAATAATATTTTTTAATTTTGTCTTAAACACTAAAACAATAACTTATCGTCGGTACATTTATTTTGTTGTACCATTCTACTATGTTATACGCCTTATCTATGTTATCTAATTTTAAGACTTAGAATATCGAATCATATATGGGTGTGCAAATCTTTAAAAAATAAGAATGGGACAGAAAAAAATTATTAAGCAAATTTTTTTAAAAATATATTCAAATGGATTAATTTGTTTTCAATCTAGGAATTTAAATTTTATTTCCGTCACTATGCTAATTTTTAAACTACACAAAAGGAAAGAATATCTTAAAACATTATGTGAATACTCGTAACAAACAACTGGTTTATGGTTGAATATTTGCCACAAATATTTTTTATATTTTCTACAATAAATGAGTAGAAATTATTTTGGCTTAAGTTCATTTATTTCTAATTTCTAAAAATCTTTTTTAGTAAGAAAATTTATTTTTACAAATGTATGCGGACGTTTTCCAAAGAAAACAAGAAAAATTAGACGCTAGCAGAATGAAATGCTGCACCTTCTGGACCGCTATTCATTTATGATATGCACAGTTCAAATAATAATTTAATAAAAATTAAGTTTTCTAAAATATTTTTTATATTTTTCTAAAAAGTTTGTTATATTTGTGGTACTTTTGGACCTTAGAATTTGAAATATATTAGGGGTTTTTAAAGCCTATAAGAAATTCAGAAAGTTCTATCTGTTTTTAGCACAAAATTTATTCACCGATGAGGCTCATTTCAAGCATAAACAAAGATTGTCGCATATGGAGTGAAATCAACCCAGAACTGACACTAAATTGTCCATTACATGTAGAATAATGCACCGCTTGTGGTGGCTCACACGCTGGAGGCCATATTGATTGAAGTTGTTTATCGTGTTACAATCGGTAAAGATTCACAATTTTTATTTTGTTTTTTTTTTAAATATTGATGACATTAAACCGGGCAAGACAGGACAGAACTATGAGAAACACTTTGAGCGCAACCATAGACTTTTTGAAATTAAAAGCTGATTTAAAAAATGGACCTGTTAATTGGTCTTCAAAAACCATAAAATTTTCTGTTTTCATTGGGGCTAAATAAGGTCACTAGTTTATGATGATAAATCAAGAATCATTGAGGTCTTAAAGATCAACATTGTTTATATTATTCCTGACGTTCCATTGAAAATACTAGAATAATTCTATCAAAATTTAAAGTCCAGAATGTGGCCCGCCAATAACAACCGCTGAGGCCATATGCCCGAAATCATTTTCAAATGTTAATGTCATATGGTGGTCTTACAAATAAAAAAATTATTGACTAAAATTTGTTATTATTTTTTTTTGTAATATTTCACAATCAAAGTTTCCATCGGGCTTAAGAAAACGCCCTTTCAATAAGTCAATGATTTCAAACTTACGCTGAAAAATCCAATAAATTTTTTTTAATTGTATTAATAAAAATCTTCATAGTGCCTGCAGTAGAAGCTTTAATATTTAATAGGTATCATTTTGCACAAACTTAATAAGACCAATTTTTAATTTACAGCAGAATAATTAAAATTTTGCTGTCAGTCATTTTTTGAACCATTTTATTGATGTAAGTGGCATATTATTTCTCACATAAGAGTTTTTCAGGAGCTTGTGAAATATTGATCATTAATGAAAAATTTATATTCACCCTTATTCTGCGTTTCGATTACGTTCCCGCATTCAGTTACGCTCGAATCGAAAATAGGTATCCTGCAAAAAAACCTAATCGAAGGAAAAAGAAGAAGAGAAGAGTATGTTCAAACCAGCTGCTTTGTTATGAAACGTATGAAATAGAAACATAAAAAATAAAAAATTTTGTAAACATTGTAATTGTTAAACTATAAATACAATTTTATCAATAAACAGTGATAAATACATGTATTAGAACTAAATATTGTGAAAGCTATAATTAAATAAATTCATCAGTTAAGTGCGGAAAAAAGAAAATAGCCAACAGACTAAAAGCAAACGGTATTTGTGACCAAACTATTCCAGCGTGAGGAATCCTGAAGCGCCGGAGCAAAATTTTTATTTTCTACACATCATTTAAATTATTATTATTAAAATGTCATACTTTCTTTCCATTTTTTTGTGGCCTTATTACGTTAAGTGCATTTGGAATTTCTTCCCAGAATGCCTATACTTCTTCCTTGGGACGCTTATAATATCCAGACGCAATACATATCAGCCTTCGTTGCCATTATACTAACCTGCAATAAATTAAATAAAGCTTTAAAATTACAAAAAAAATATATATTACAAAATAAAGATATAGCATTTTACACTCACATTTTATTAAATTTTACACTTTTTTAACTGCAAAAACAAAAATCGAAAAACTTTCCGCTAGTAAGTAAACAACTTAAAAAAACGTAGCTACGATCGTATCGCAGAATACATACAATCGAAAAAGAAATCGAAATAATACCGGGAACGGAACGCAGAATACCAAAGTTGACAAACTGAGTAATTTTCGATCTGAATCGAAACGCAGAATAAGGGTGATTGTGTTACTTTACGAAAAGTAAGACGACACAAGTAGATATTTTCTTAGAGTAGCAATGCTGCTTCTTTTTCTTCGGATAGTTTAGAAAAGTAAGTATTTCTACATACTATATTTAGGTACGTTCATTTACACAAGAAAACAATAAATCAAATAACAATTCTTTCTATTTCTGCTCACTTGTTAATCGTACCCAAGACATTGGAATAAGGGTTGTAACTGCTTGAAGGTTTTTATTTTACTTTACTTTTTATTTTATATTATTATATGATATTATTTTATATTATAATAATATGAAGAGTGTTGTGGGTGGTTAAATAAATATTTTTAAATATTACGACTGAGCTAGTTTTAGTGATATTTTTTTATATATTTTGTTGATATCTTAAACATGTTCTGGAGCTGGTGAAGAGTTTAATATATAAAGTAAAAACCATCAGTCGCATTTAATAGGTATATTTTAGAAATGTTTACTAAAAAAGCTTAAAAAAGATTTCTGTTATTTGTGCCCACGACTTCATCAGCGTGTCGTTTCTAATTTTCTTAAAACTCAAATTAAAAAAAAATTGTGTTTTTAAAAATTCATTGTAGAGTTCTGTTACCAGTGTTAAAAATTTTCCATCTACGAAAAAAAATAATATTATACCGGTAAATTTGGATGCTTTTATATTTGTATTTTCTCTACGAAACGACATACATATTTTTACTAAAAATATATATATTTAAACCAAGGTTCTAAAGGACCTCCTCTCAAAATTCTATTCAAATCTAGACAGACAGACAGATAAACAGACAAAATATCCAAAAATAGGTGTTTTATATTTCATATCAATTACTATGTACGAGTATCTATACCAACAACAATTTTTTTCAAAAAATATTTTATATACGGAAATGATCCTGTTACAGTTTTTTTGTATATTATATTGATAATTATATCACAAACACACAAGTACTGTTGTTGTTGTTGTTAACAAATATTGTTAAAGGGCGGCTTACATTATACTACAAGTAATACGACATGTCGAAGAGTACAAGTAGTATCGTCTAAACATAATATGTAATGAAACTGACCGACATTGAGAGAAAATACGGATGGAAATTTGATAGTCGTACGGCTCTCTTTATTTTTTGAAATTTTTCAAAAACTATTCTACTTCATTAGATCAGGGTTGCGTTTTCTTATTAATGCAAAACTCGTCAAAATAGCACAAAAACCGCCGAATATAGTGCAAAATTGACTGAGCTGGCATCACAAATATTTTTGTAAACAGTTATTGTTTTAACAACAGCTGTTTCAATTTTACTTCATTTTATTCAACACCAATGGTGTAAACATAAGAAAAAAATCATACGATTTTCAATCTCTATTTTTTCATACGGGTAGATTTTCATTTTATTTTCTCCTAGATTTTACGTACGTAAAGTCTTACCGTCTAAACTGGCCTTAAAGTGTACACATTTTGAATTTTCCAGCCTGGATTATTGCTGATAGGAATTGTCGTTATTTTAATACTGCCTTAACAACATGTATAGTCGATAATACTGTTTATCATCTTAGTTTCTCTATTTGTAATGAACGGAAATGTAATGGAAAATTTTGAATTTGATGTTTTTTTCCTTTTTCATTTACTACCTACAGCGATACCTGAACAATACGTATTTAGATTTAAACTCATACACATACACACATTTTTTTTGTTTTCTGATTCATGGTGCTGTAGAGAAAATATTTGGAACTTATTTTAACAGAGACATTATTTGAAAAAATATATAATATGCTTACAACTTCTTTATTATTATTACCAAATAAATAATTGAAATATTTAATCATAATTTTTAAAGAAATCAAGAAAAATTAGAAACTGACAGAATGTAATGCAGCAGTTTTTTATATCACTACATCCGCCATCAGCTTTTTTCGTACCTATCTGTCTATAAAATACCAATTCAAGAAATAAGAATACAAAGCATTAAGTTAAAAATATTGTCTGTCTTTTGCATGAGCATTTTTTGCAACAACCAATTATTTAATCAATATTATTCTGTCTGTCGTCGGCAACATCGTCGTCAATTTTAAGGCAACGTCACTTCAACACAACATCAATATCATGTACCAGGTGTTTGCAGTTGCGAATTCATTCATTGCCGTCGTTGCAGGAAATGTCAAACTCCTTACCTTAAAAAATCAGTGTCAAATTTTTTTATATGAAGTTTGTCATTTCCTGCAACAGCGAAAATGAATGAATTCGCCACCGCCACCACCTGGTAGATGATTTCGCCATGAGCAATACTTATTTGTTATTCTCTAACGACGTTGTCTGTTTATTGATAATGTCAATAAAAATAACACACATATCTGAGTCAGTTGATTTATTTGTTTAGTATTATTAATTGTGTTAAAAATAACAATTTTGTGAAAATTTTAAAAATGTACTTTTTACCTCTAGTTCTGTTTTTTGCGCGAATGGCATTTAGAGTGATCGCAATAATTTCCCACTATTCCATAAAATTAGAAGGAACAGTGGCTCTTCAAAAACCTCTGAAAAATTATGGAAATTTTCCTATTCTTCAACTAATTTTTCAAATTGATTGGGGTGGGTTAGTAATCTTCAGTTTCTCCATTTTCAATTTTAATTTTACTATTTTTTTAGTTAATTTATTATTTTGTTTGTACACGACACCAAAATCACAGACGATAATATTAACGGAAATTCGAGGCAATATTGTCGTTACATTTCTTTACAAAATACAAAATTCATATTGCCAGTCATCGATAAATGGCAATATTGACAACCAGAATACCGATTTTCAAAAAAACGATTAAAATAAATACAGACTAAGGGTGAATATATTTATTATAGGATCTATTAAACACATCAAAACTACCTGTAAATATTGAAAATTTTCCACTATCTCTGCAAACACGTGATTATTTTTACACCAACAACTCATATTAGAGGGTGATAATATTGTTTACGTTTGTATTAATGATAAGTATGTAAAACTGTGCTCGCATATGGGTAACAACATGCTTCTATGGGATCATTGTTATCAACATTTTAGCACTCAAATACTTCGAAAATTTTGTTTGTAGAATTCTTGCTCAAATCTCTTATCAGTTTTTGTTTAATACAATATTATTATTATTATTTTTTTCTTCCACAGCTAAAAGTGAGAGTTTTGCTTAATGAGTATCTGTAGCATGTGATATTTTGCGTCAAGTTGTAGACTAAAAAAAATAATCTCAAAATTTTATGACTTTTATTTTGCACTACACAAACTGATAGGGGCCCGGCATGTGAGCATTAATTTTAGAAACATTCTTGCGTTTGACGAAAACGGATCTTAAAGCGGTTATTTAAAGAAAATAATAATACAAATAAATAAAAAACGTAAAAAAAAAAATATAATTAAGTTGAAAGTGTTAAAGTTTCTTACTAAAAAGTGTTCTAAAATGATGCGTTTGCTACAATCTCGGGCAACATTACCGACGGGAGATAGTGTTGCCAAAATATTTTTCAGATGGCGCCATGTAGGTTATAAGAGATTTTTTTTTTACTTTTTGGGTTTTTTTTATTGTCGTTGTAAAGTGAAGAATTTAAATAAATAATTGTTTGTGTTATAGCATGGCAAGGTTATTGCAATACGTCGCGAAGATCAATCGGTTTGGGAACGTAGAGCTGCATTTGGTCCCTGTCATATTCAAAAAATGGTTAAACAGGGTATAAAAGTTATTGTACAGCCCTCTAATCGTAGGGCTTATCCAATGCAGGTAAGTTGAAGAAACAATAACCGAGATAAGAAAATAGATGATCCTCATTATAAAGATTATTTTAATACAGTGTGGTTTTATAATTTTTAGTTTAAAAAATTTTAAGTGGAACTATATTTCATAGGTACAAATCTAAAGAAAGTAAGAAAAAATAAATTTTTTATTCAAATATAGTGATTTAAGTAGATTAAAAAATTTTGAGTAATGTGTGCTTAGATTCCAGTTTTAGGAGAGTGATTAAATTAAATTTTTTTGTTGGAATTTAGTTTATTATTTCTGTTTCACACAATATTTCTTGATCTCTATATTCAAACTGAATTATACAACTAACCCTTTTAATTCGTATTAATAGAACTCTTATATTTGTGTTAGTATTTTTTTATATAAAAATAACTTTTGCAGCTGTAAAAAATGTGTTTGGGTTATTTTAAGACGGTGGGTGCTCTTAAAAATGGGTCAGTATAATATAGTAAATTACAAAAGACGATTAAATCGAATTAATAACACCCTTCAAATTACATGATGAATAAGCAAAATTATATAAAATAAAAATTTAGAAAAACGTTGAATAGGTTTATTTTAAAACTCATAACGATTATCTCTTTAAAATTTTTAATAAATAGTTTTAAATCTGTATTTATTCTTTATATCGTATATAGAGGTGTAACAATGTTTTAAATGAAAAAAATAAATATAATATTGAAAAACATCTAGATTGAAATAATCATGTGAATAAATTTAATTAAAAGTGGATTCTTGTAAAATGCGTTAATTTGTAGTAAAAAAGAATACCATTAAAAACTTAATAAAAAACCTATAAAAATTTGACAAAATTATATTCGTAACCGAATCTATTTAATTATTCGTCCATTCTTTAAAAAAAGAACACCATTATAAACTTAATAAAAAAAAACGTGTAACATTTTGACAAAATAACATTTTTAACAGAATCTATTGAATTATTCGTCGCATTCTTTAAAATCATAATCCTCAAAAATAATTACAAGTTAAATTTTAAATATTGCCAGAATTTTCTAAATAAAAAAGCTGCTTGAAAAGAAAATTTTTGTGTGTGTTAAAAATGTTACCCTTTTCACAGTTTAAATTATGTATCTTTGAAATCTATATTGTTCATACAGGATATTTTGGACAATTGGTTAAGAATAGTTTCTAAAAGCAATCTTTTAAACACCGTAAAATTGTTTTCAAGGTCAATTGATAATCAATGTCAATGGGTATTTTCGTGTACTGCATTATCAACATCGCAAAGGATATCGGTACTGCCGTAAAAAATTAAGCCTCTGATATAAAAATCTCAATGAAAACCGTGTAATGTAAGAAGTATCATATTTTATATTTTTTGTATACAAGAGCTCCGTACCCAATGAAAAATATTATCTGAATAATATTCATCTTTCTGTGGAACTGCAGAAAGAATATTATTATGGCTTCTACTTGCTACAGCAATTACCATAAAAAGCCTTAATGGAAGACTGCTGAGAAGTCCTGATTTAGATGTGCATTTTCCTACCTTTTAAAATTTAGTATTTTGAACTTAAAATTTTTAGCAACATATATCAAAAAAAGAAATGAGAAATTAAAGGCGGCTATAAATTATACGGAACGTTACGTATGTGAGTCTAACTTGCAGTTGACGTATTTAAGTTTTATAGTTTACACTTTTATTAACTTTTAAAAAATGATATTAAATGTAAATGACTATGTTGGTATTAAAACCATTTTTTCGATATCACCTTTTCATATTGCGTAGAAAAATTAAAAAATATACGCGCTTGAATTAGAATAAGAACTAAGAAAAATGTTAGCTAAATACGTAATTTAATTAAAAATTTTCAACTTGTTAAGTTACTAGTAAAATGTGTCCGTGGTTAAATGACAGGCATTTGGTTCAATTGGTAAACTAAAACAAGATTACATCCCTACGCCTGCTGGCAGTGTTAGTCAAACATTAGACAATCGGCATGAAAACTAGTTAGCTAAGACTAACCTAAAATAGACATTGCCGAAACAGCCTCCTGGATCATAAAAACAAGCAGTCGTATTTCACCTTCTTTACGAATATCTAATATTTCATTTTTTGTGAAACAAATTTCTTAAAACAACCATAATAGTGTCTTATGTCTTAGTATGACAAAAAAATCTAATTATATTTATATGGTTATAATTAAAATATTATTTTTTTTTTAATTGTTTAAGCACTAGGTCAGTTTTTTTAAATAAAAATATAATATTTATTCTTTTATTTTTTTCTATATTTCGCCACACCGTTGGGTGGCATCATAAAAATTAAATTGAAAACATTTTTTGCTTGAGTTTGATTGACAATTAGAAAAAAAAAAACGGTTATAATTTTATGGTTAAATAACCGGAACCAAA
Organism: Gymnosoma rotundatum; assembly: GCA_916610165.2. NCBI lineage: Eukaryota > Metazoa > Arthropoda > Insecta > Diptera > Tachinidae > Gymnosoma > Gymnosoma rotundatum. Next base: position 116,495,347 of record OU744337.1, on the reverse strand, counting down.
TCACGATATTTTTGTAGGTGAAAGCAAGTCTTGATAGTAATTAAAATTTAACAACCGTAAATAAAAAATTCTTGTTCATTTATACTTGAATTGACAGTAATATCTGGACAAGCGAGGTAGCATTTGTTAAAATGAAATCATTGGATTTAACTTAAGTGTTTGTGGGCTGCAACTTTGTGTAGGTCTAAAGGATTTATAGTTAGTATTAGGATCTGTCAAATACTGCATGATTTTATTATAGTATGTAATAAATATTTGTATGTGATAAATATTTAAACAGCTCTGACCAATTTATAATTATTCATTTATTAGAAATTAAAAAAAAAAAAAAAAAAAATATTTCCAGTGTGATTAGAATTGTATTTTAAGTGAATTAATCTGGCTAAAGATTGATTACTAGAAACATTTTTTTTTGTATTTTTTAAAGTGAAAGTGTAACCCTAGGCACACATTTTCGTATTTTATTTAATAAATAGGACAACATTTTATTATAAATCTTTAAAAAAAAAACAGTGATATGAATAGCGCTATCTGTCGACACATATTAATTTAAAGCTATTCCTTAATATTAAGAAGAGCAACAAGCCAAGGTTTATGTAAAAAGTTCAACAAATTTCTGCAAGCATTAAAATATATATTTTTGTTGCAAATTAGTAGACTTACCATTTTGGGATTCAAGTAGGGTGCATCAAATATGCGTTGATTAAGTTGACGTGTTTATGACTTTTTTATAATTTTCTTATCATTGTTAAAATAATTAAAAAAAAACTAAAATAAAATAAAATGATTTAAGTATTCAAGTTTATTTTTATACAAGGTAACTGAATGGATACGTAGCAATAATTTATTATATTATTAATTTATCAATAATTTTATCATATCGTCCAGTTCCTATTTGAAGCAATAAAAATAGATACAGTAAAAAATCAATTAATAGAAATTATTTTATGATCACAACTCTACTTTTTTAATTTTTCTTTTAAATAAATTGTAACTTATGTCATTAATAAAAAAGCCGCGAATGAACTTTTCAAAAAAAAAAACTGTAGAAGTATTTGAAAATAATATAGAGATATCTATAAAGTTTTTAAAAAATTATCAACATTTTTGAAGTTAACTCTTTTATATATTCCATTTATACGAATAGGGTTGAAATATAAATTTTTGTGACAAACAAAATATTCATGCATTAAGTGCACATAAGCCACACAATTTGTCAAAACGCCTTTCAATTGTAATTAGTTTGTTATTTAAATACTAGAGATTGTTCACTTAGAATTTAGCTACCAGTTAAAAACGTTCCATTTTTAAGTTGCCAAAATATCGTATGGTCCTCTTGTGTATTAATTGAATAATTTTCCACAAACAATTATAATTATACTATAAAAAAGTGGAAATTTCCATTCAGGCTTCTTGATTTCTTCTTTTTTTTGTTCTTTTTGGTTGTGTGTTTTTTTTATCATTTCAAATGAGGAATGATTGAAGCTTTGTATACAATTGTATACAAACATTTAAGTTGCTACGCATTATCAGACATTTAAAATCATTTAGACTTGAAAACACTCCACAAATTATTGAAGAACAAACAACTACAAACATAGTCCATCTGTATCTATATAATAAACATGTATATGAAGATTGTTTTGTAAATAAAAAGACATACTTGCCGTACAACTTTTTTTTGTCAAACTATCAAAACTATACACTTTGCTATGTAGTGTGCAAGGTTAGGAGATAAAATTTTAATAGTGTTTGAAGTATAGAAAGACTCTTATCTTTGAGGTGTCAGTGGCAAAATGATTTTGCTAACAAATCAAATCATTTAAGCACGAGAGTTATTCAATAAGACTTTAAACAAAATTATAAAGTTTGCTTTTTCGAGTCGATGTTTTTTATATCCTCTAACACAAGTGGATAAGGCTAAGGTTGTCATTCCGTTTGTAATTTCCACAATATCCATCTCAGACCCCATAAAGTATATATGTTCTCAGTTCTTATGCATAGCGAAGTCGATTGAGCCAAACCCGTCTGTCTATCCGTATTAGTGTTGAAATCAACTTTGTCAAGGCACTAGCCGAGTTAGAGAAAATATAAATACGTTAATCGACCAGACATAGTTTCTAAAATTTTGCAAGATCGGTCAAAGTCCTTGAGGCAACCGGTAAAACACCACTCTGCCTCACATTTTTTTTGTACCCTTCACCACAAAAAGAGGAAAAAGGGTACAACTAAGTTTGTAATTCCGTGTGTATTTCCTTTAATATCCATTTCCAAACCCCATAAAGTAAATATATTCTGACTTATTATGCATAGCGAAGTCGATGTGCGTCTGTCCGTCACAAAAAAAAAAAAAAAAAAAATAAAAAAAAATAAATGTGTCAATTGATTAGACATAGTGTCGAAAGAGATACTATTGGAAATCAGCATGATCGGTCCATGTCCTTCGAGGCAGCAGGCAAAAAACCAACCTGCCTCTAATGTTTTAGTGTCATTTAAAACAATAAAGTAACTCCAATCGCAAAAATAAATATATGCAGCGATAGAGAATTAAAAAATAAGAAAAAAAACATCGGGTGAAAATATTGGCTCTCACCCATATTTTCCGAGTTATGTGGCCCTGAAATTTTAAATTTTTTTTTAAATAACAATATGGGTATCATTTTAAAGCTCTTAAAGCGGTCTTTAAGGAAATACTAAAAAATGCTTTACCCATTAAGAGCCGATGGTATTTATATTTAAAATAATATTATTATATCCAGTACTAAACTTGTTCTATTTTTTAATTCTCTGTCACCCCAATATTTGGTTTTTTCATTGGAGTTACTTTACTAAACTAGATTTACATATATGGTGAAGTGTATATAAGATTCGGCATAACCGAATATGGCACTCTTACTTGTTTCAACTTTCGTTTGTATTACTGCAGCTGGTTATTTTTTATGATAAAAGGAAATAAAACTTGATATTAAGCGGGTTGTTATTAATGATAAAAATTAATGTAATTAATTTGGGACAACAACCCTTAACAAAACTTACAACTTTCGAAAAAATAGCTTTTTTTGAACAGAGAAATTTTATGATAGGAAATACTTTCTTGTTATTTAAAATATTGAATCGAAAATTTGCCCTATAATACATGTGGTTATACATACTTTTATGGTGAAGTGCATATAAGTTTCGGCATAGCCGAATATAGCTTTTTATTTTTCAAATAAATCTTAATTTTAGCTCTTTATTGCGATGCTCTTTACCCAGCTTCAGTATAAAAAATTTTTAACCATTTTGTGGTTAAAATTAATTACAGCAAACGGCTATATCGCTTTAAAAGACTTTTTTTAATGTAAACTTTGGAAGACTGTCTGATGAGATTACAGAAATTATTTTTATCATGAACTAACGATATTTCATGCATAAATATTTTAAGACGACCTTTAAAATTTTTTATGTATTAAACAAAAAAGGTTTTTTTTAACACGATTTTATTAAAAAATTTAAGTTGCCAAATAGTGGGTTGTGTTGGACACTTTCTGGTAAAAATTTTCTAACAGTCAAACTTGGATAAGAAGTTTTGATGTTATTGGGAAATAAAACTGAGAAAAAATAAGGACAGGAATTTTCTTCACAATAAAACTGGCAGGAAAGAATATTTGCTTTGAATTTGTTATATTATTGTTACGTTTTTCCGCTTTAGATCAACGTACGGATTCTTTTTAATTGCAAATACCACTGCGTTACCAGCTAGAACTCGTTCTCTTAGTGTAAAGAGCGTTCGACAATTATCTGCTCTTCTAATGTTAAATAAACGTCTTCACTACATTGCCAGCTATGGCTTCATATAATTACTGTCTTATTTTCTTTCCGGGAGGTTTGTAATGCTGCTTCTCAAATTTTAATTGCATTTAACTTCTATATTTCTAATTTTTCCTTTGCACGCCCGTATGTCCGAGTGCTCAAACTGATGATGTTTTGTTTAACAGCACATACCTCTACCAATGCAGCCATTGACGTTGCTCAACTTGTGTTTATCAGATCCTCTTCACGGAAAAAAATATACTGAATGGAGTCCAATGCTTTTCACGTATTGACATTGACATATTATTTACCACAGCGAGACCTGAATATCGGCAGAGTTGTTTTTGTTCTAATAAGATTTCTTCCATATTACTAAGAAATTCTTCTAGTAAGTTTGGCTTCTCTAATCACCCTACCGAAGAAGAAATTGTTAATTGCTTCCCAGAAGGAGCGCTTTAAACCTCTTTTGTGCCTGACTATAATTTTTGGGTGTAAACGAAAAGCTTATAGTAGCGCTGGTGTGCCGTAAATTTCGTTAATTTTATTATACTCTTCACCAAAGGTAGAAAGAGGGTAAATCTAAGTTTACCATTTCGTGTGTAATTTTCTACCCCATGAAGTATATACATATATTCTGAGTTCTTACGCATAGCGAAGCCGACTGAACGATGTCCGTCTGTCCGTCCGGCTTAAAATCAATTTTGCCATTTAGATGAGCTAGAGAAAACTCAAATCAATCAGATAAAGTTTAAAATTGTTGCTTTCAAAATTAACAAGATCGGCCTATGTCCTTTGAAGCGGCGGTCAAAACATCACGCCTGCCTCTAATTTTTCCATATCTATAGTTAAGTGAAGTAACTTCAATTAAAAAACAAATAAATGGAGCGATAGAGAATTAAAAACTAAGAAAAATAAACATCAAGTGAAAAAATTGGCGCTCGCCTATACCTTTCGATTTATGGGCCTCTGAACTTTTCATAGAAAAGTGCGATTGTGCACCATAGAGGTCTTTTAGGAAATACTAAAGTTTTAAAAAATTGCTTAACCCATTAAGAGTCGATGACATTTTTTGTAAAATTATATATAGTGCTGACTTTTTTTATTTTTTAATTCTTTGTCTCCCTTAAATTTTTTTTTTTTTTTATTAGAGTTACTTGACCCAGTTAGATTTATGTATTGGTGAAGGATATATAAGATTCGTCATAGCCGAACATAACACTCTTACTTTTGTTTATGATTTCTTTAGGTGTTTTGCGTTTCCATTAAAAGTGTTTAATAAAAGCGCGGAATAGACAGATAAATTTTTGTTTTTAAACTTAGAAAATAAAAAAATGAATATTATAAGCTATCGCTGTTCCTTTTCTTTATATTTTTCATATAAAGTAATTATTTAAATTAATTTTTCAGGCTTACATGCAAGCTGGTGCCATTATACAAGAGGATATAAGTGAAGCTTCTGTTATATTTGGTGTAAAACAGGTTCCCATCGATGCCCTAATACCAGGAAAGACCTATTGCTTTTTCTCTCACACAATTAAAGCTCAAGAATCGAATATGCCATTACTAGATGCAATTTTGGAAAAGAAAATTCGTTTGATTGATTATGAGCGCATTATTGATGACAGAGGAGCGCGTCAAGTTGCTTTTGGAAAATATGCTGGCATTGCTGGTATGGTTAATATATTGCATGGTATTGGCTTGCGCCTGCTGGCTCTGGGTCATCATACACCCTTTATGCACATTGGTCCCGCACATAACTATCGCAATTCTTCAATGGCTAGACAAGCAATACGTGATTGTGGTTATGAAATTTCTTTGGGTATGATGCCAAAATCGATTGGTCCTTTAACATTTGTATTCACTGGTTCGGGTAATGTGTCGCAGGGCGCTCAAGAAGTCTTTCAAGAACTACCCATTGAATATGTACCACCAGAGATGTTAAGGAAAGTGGCCGAGCATGGCAGTAAGTCTAAATAAATTTAATAATTAAGAGTTATTAGACTAAAAGTTTTTTATTTTTCTTTAAAAGGCCAAAACAAATTGTACGGTTGTGAGGTCAGCCGATCTGATCACTTGGAACGTCGTGAAGGTGGTGGTTTTGATGCAAAAGAATATGATGAGTATCCGGAACATTATATATCAACATTTAGCCAAAAGATTGCTCCTTATGCTTCTGTCATTGTTAACTGCATTTATTGGGCTGTAGGCAGTCCCAAACTTATTAGCATTCCTGATGCAAAAAATCTACTAAGACCGGCCAATACTCCTTGGTTGCCTACTAGCAAAGGCAGTCCTGCTTTGCCTCATCGTATGTTGGCCATCTGTGATATTTCTGCCGACCCCGGTGGTTCAATTGAGTTCATGAATGAATGCACCACCATCGATACACCCTTTTGTCTATATGATGCTGATCGCAATAAGGATACCAAGAGCTTTAAAGGACCCGGAGTTTTGGTATGTTCTATTGACAACATGCCTACTCAATTGCCCAGAGAATCAACTGATCTTTTTGGAGAACTATTGGCTCCATTTGTTGATGATATCATTAAGAGCGATGCCAAAAAACCATTAGAGGATGAGAGTTTCCCTTATGCCATTAAATCAGTAAGTCAGATTTTAAAATGCGAAGTGGATGGTTTGAAGGTAATATATCTTTATTATTCTTTTTTTAGGCCGTTATTGCTAGCAATGGAAAATTAACGGAAAACTATCAATATATTCAAGAGTTGCGTGATTCAAATAAGTAAGTTAAAATAGTATTTAATTTAGTTTCTCAAATCCTACTGAACGGCTCTGTTCTAGTTAGTTTTATTTCCATTTAAATTCGGGTGTAATGCAGTTCTTTTTTTATTAGTAATGCAGTCGATTGCTGTAAAACTGCCTTACCGATTAAGAGTATATTTTTTATATGATAACAATTTTGCACACAGAACAGTTTTTCCTTTGTTTGCTATGATAACACAGTCTCTTAAAATTTTTTTTTTTCTAAATTTAATTAGACTTTATACTGTTAATAATTTACATTAATAGATACGGAATAAAAATTAACAAATGTTTTTGAGGTTTTTGAAGCATTTCAAAACTTAATTGCAAGTTACAGGTTTTTGCTTTTAATTATTTTTTATTTTATTATTATTCCTCTAGCAATCGTTCCCGTCACAAGATCGAAGGACGCTCTGAGGCTGTTAAGAAAGTGTTGGTATTGGGAGCTGGTATGGTGTCTGCACCCCTGGTAGAGTGGTTACACCGTGAAAAAGACGTCTTAATAACTGTGTGTTCACAAATGAAAGATGAAGCCGATCGTTTGGCCAATCAATATGCTGGTGTGGAAAGTGTTTATTTAAATGTCAATGAAAGTACAGATCATTTGCAAGAATTGTGTGGCAAAGCTGATGTAGTAGTGTCACTTCTGCCCTACAGTCTGCATGGTATGGTTGCAAAGTACTGTGTAGACGAAAAGACCCATATGGTAACAGCCAGTTATTTGAATGATGAAATTAGTGCTTTGCACGAAGAGGCTCGTCGTAATGGTGTTACCATTATGAATGAAGTTGGTCTTGATCCGGGTATTGATCACTTATTGGCCTTGGAGTGTATTCACGAGGCTCAGGAGAAGGGTGGTGTTATCGAGTCATTTGTTAGTTTCTGTGGTGGTCTTCCGGCACCCGAACATTCCGATAATCCTCTCAGATATAAATTTTCATGGTCTCCTCGAGGTGTTTTATTAAATACTCTATCTGCTGCTAAATACTTAAGCAAAGGTCAAATCGTGGAAATTTCTGGTGGAGGTGATTTAATGTCAAATCCAAAGAATTTAGATTTTTTGCCTGGTTTCGCTTTAGAAGGTTTTCCCAATCGTGATTCCACCAAATATGCCGAACTTTATGGCTTGAGCCGAGAAGTTCACACTTTATTAAGAGGCACAATACGCTATAAGGGGTTTTCTGAATCCATACAACCAATGCAATTATTAGGTTTAATTGATCCGGAGCCTCATCCTATGCTGCATCCCAGTGGTCCTGAGGTAACCTGGCGCCAATTGGTAATTCATATGTTGGGCATGGCCGATACAAGTATTTTCTATGAAAATCTCAAACAAAAACTAGTTGAACGTATTGGTGATGCTGAATGTTTGGAAAATTTGGGTCTACTTGAAGATACTCCAGTTGTTAAACTTAACACTCCATTGGATACCTTAAGCCATTATTTATCTTGTAGACTGGCCTATGGTAATACAAATAGTTAATGACTCTGAATTAAAAAGAATTTCAAGTAATTTTTCGATTTATTATTTAGAACGGCAAGAACGGGATTTAGTTATCTTACGGCACGAAGTCGGCATTCGCTGGCAGGATGGTCGCATAGAAGAACGTGGCATTAACTTTGTTGTTTACGGTCAACCCTTTGGTCACTCTGCTATGGCAATGACTGTGGGCAAACCAGCTGCTATTGCCGCTAAAATGATTTTGGATGGTGAGATACAAGAACGCGGTGTCGTTTTACCTTTTACTCCCGATATTTATCGTCCAATGTTGCAGCGACTAAGAGCTGAAGGCTTGACGGCTACTGAAACGTCAAAGTTTATTCATCCGTAAATTAAAAATCTAATAGTTTTCTTTTAATATCTTTGATAATAAATATTTATATAGTTCTAAGTTTTTGTACAGTAAATATAGTGTGTTTTATTTTAGGTACAAAGTAAACTTGTTAATCTTAACAAAATATGGTAAATAAATAAGCTTTTTAATTTTAGATAATAAAAGATTTATAACTATTTGCCAATTCTTACATTGATGTTACCTTAATATGTAATATTTTAAGAAAGTACTTTTTATCAATAATAAAAACTAATATCTATTGTAATCTAATGTGTTGTTAGAACCTTCAAAGAAGTAAAAATACAAAGGTAAGTCAAAATGTCTTTAAACAACCACATAATACGTATTATTAAATTTTAGTGAAATTAGGTTTGTGAATAATCTCAACTTTTGTTTACAATTCACCACATGCAGAAATTTATTTATGTACTAGCAGTGCCAACGACTTTGTCAGTGTGTCATTTCTGTTTTCTTTAAAATCATATTTAGAAAAATGATTTTAAATATTTATTGTAAGGTTTTGTAAACAGTGTTAACGATTTTCCACATACACAAATAAAATATGCTGACAACTGTTTTAGTACAGTTATAACGGTAAAATTGGAAGCTTTTACATTTGTATCTCTCTTTTTTCTAGGAAATGACATGCACATTTTTACAAAAAAAGTATTCTATATTTAAAAAAAGGTTTTAAGGGAACTCCACACAACATTTTATTAAAATCTATCCAGCAGTTTTTATGTGATGCGAACGCAGATAGACAGACGGACAGAAAAAGTATTTATAAAATGGGTGTTTTTTTGTATTCCATATCGACCAAAAAATATCTCATGTACAGAAATGATATGAGATTATATATGTAGACAGTATGTAGTTTCTGTAAACAATCCGTTTATTGGATATTATTTTTCTAAGGAGTTGAAAAAACATGAGAAAATTTTTAATTTACCGATAAGTCCAAAATGCTTTAATTTAAAAAGCAAAAAAATTTGAGCACTTTGTTCTGTTAGTTTCAAACCTAAAAATATTATTTTTACCCGAAAGTACGGATCACGAAAAACATAAATTTAATCAAAAAATCTAAATTTTACCAAAATGTTATGTAAAAAACAAGCCGTAATTAAGTTTAATTTAAAATTTTTAAATTTTTTATTTTACCAAATATTCTAAATATTATAAATAAGTTACATTTTATCTAAACCTCAGAACTTAAAGATCATTTGATACATTACCATTAAAATAAAATATTTTAGCAAAAAGGTATGAATTCAAAACAGCAAAAAAAAAAAATCTTACTTAACTAAAAATTCTACTATGTTTAAGTTAATTTTACTTTATATTAAGTTATTTTTTATAATGGAAATTTGGTTATTTTTTTAACTGTTGTTATTATTTTTATTGTTTCCTAAAAAAATATCTAAAAATTAAAATAAAAATGAACTTCAGCCGAATTGGTTAATTCATATGTTCTAAAATCAAGCAGTTAAACGATTAATTTAAACATAGTGTAAATTTAAAATATTGAACCGTGGATCTTATAAATGAATTAAAATTTACTTATTTCGTCTTTTGGTTAATTTTTAATTTAATTTCTAAAGATTTTTAAAAAGAAAAATTATTTACAAATGTATGCGAACGTTTTCCAAAAAAAAAACAAGAAAAATTAGACGCTAGCAGAACAATTTTTGTAAAAAATTTTTATTGCTAAAAATCTTTAGAAATTAAATTAAAAATAAACAATAGCCGAAAATAAATAAATTTTCATTTTGTATATTCAATACAGAAACAAATTTCTAGCTAAAGAAAATTGGTGTTTAAAAGAGCTTTCAGTGTAGTTATTATTTTGGCAAATAAGTTATTGCATAATTTAGGGCGTAAATGTAAGTGTTGGTAAATGTACGATTTTTGAAGCAAATTATTTTCTAAACCAAGAAATGAAATGTTAACAGATAGGCCGATTTCTGCAGAATAGTTCTAAGGACTGATGTGTCATAATAAGAGTTTTTTTTTTTAATTAAAGCTCGTAGTTAAAATTAGAAATGTGTTGGTATTTTTGTATGAAAAATTTCACATGCATTAATTTCTTATAAATCTTATCATATATTAATCTTAAAGATAAAAATGTTTAACATTTTTGTAGGAGAAATAAGCTTGAATAATATAATAAAAAAATAAAATAAAAAAAAACAAAAATCGTACAAGCAATTCACTCAAAAGTAAACTACAAAAAACATGTTAACATCATGCCATTTAAGTCAGATGATAACTTAAAAGTGAAAAAAGTAGCAGGTAATATGGACTACTAGGTATGTATCTTGTCATGTAAAAGAATATACTTTTATATTTTTATACCCTTTGCAAGAGGTGGAGAAATTAATTTTAAGGAATATCTATCTGAAATCAATAAAATGTTAATTTTTTTGGTATTGCAAAGATACTGTAGGGTGTCACTCTTTTAAATAGATGCTTTAAAAATCTCCTATTTTTCTTGAAGAATAAAACACACAAATGACTGTAATCATCTAAATATCATGTTAATGTACCCAGTTGGCCAAAATGGTTTCAAAAACCTTGCTATCAAAAGCTTACATTTTTTTTATTACACTTTAAACTAGATATGTATCGTACGTTGACGTACGAGTTCAATTAAACGTATTACACAACTGAACGAGGTGATCCGGTTAATTAACTGAGTGTTTTCCGGTCTTTAGCGCAGCGTTTAATTTTATACAAATTTTTTATCGCTCACATACACTTGTTCCTTTTGTGTTTAGGTTTTTGTTATCAAGAGAATTTAAAGAGCAGGTTTATAGAGACTTGTTTTTAAACAGCTAGAAAACTAGAGAATTTTTCTGATCATGTGTAAAAAGTTGTGTTTCAGAATTTTTATTTAAATTTGCTAATACCACAATTGATAGGTGATTTATTTATACTTGCTACCTGTTTCCTCGTTTAATACTTATTTAGTAGAGACTAGTTAATTAATTTAAATTGTTTTCAATTGTATATAATAAAGTCCCTTTATTTTACACTCTTAATGCAAAATTAACTCAATTGAAATCAAACAAATTTGTATATATTTTCACACATATATACTTGTGGATCCTATTCTTCTTAAGGTTTTAATACCCTTGACTACAAAAAGTGGAAAATGAGTATAGCTAAGTTTGTTATACCGTTTGTAATTTCTGCAATATCAATTTCCGACCCTTTTTAGTATATACATTAGGGATGAGCGATCTCGTGATTTTTGAGGAACATCGTTACCAGTAAACGTGATTTTCAAATAACCGCTCTTTTAAATAGTTACCGTGATCACCGTTTGCAGTTCTTTTTATATTTAAACATACATGTTTATATAGGAAGAAGTAATTTTTTATACAAACTGTAATTATAATGGAAAGGGTATTTTGATATCTACATTAAAAACAGCTGTAATTAAATTTGCCCAAAATTATAGAATTCGTTAAGACTGATTGATTATAGGTTCAAATAAAAGAAGCACACAACATTTTTTGTTTTTTTTTTCGCTACATACGAGTAAGTATGTATGTATGTGTGAAGTTTGGAAAAAAGAATAGTGGTTGTTAATAAGTAGAAGGAAGAAAACGCTACACAGCAAAGAAGCTGCATTGATATACTTATGAAAGAATGAAACAGTCAAAAGTACTTGTATTTCTGTTTCACAAAGTAAAATAAAATTTAAGTTTGTATGTGTGCAAATATATAAGAACGTTTTTACGCGGAACTGTTATTTGATCAACTCAGTCACTGTAGTGATTTTTTAATCACAGCGGTTTAATCACAGGTACTAAAATATCGCTCATCTCTAATATACATCCTGAGTTCTTATGAATAGCGAAGTCAATTGAGCGATGTCCGTTTGTACATCTAAATTAGTATTGAAATCATATTGATCAGACGTAGTGTCGAAAGAGTTGCTATTGGAAATCAGCAAGATCGGTCTATGTCCTTAGATGTAGCGGCCTCTAATTTTTCCATATTATTTGTAACAATGTAGTAACTCCAATCAAAATAACAAATATATCGGGCGATAGATAATTAAAAAATGAGAAGAAACATAAACTGAAAAAAAGGTGCTCGCCCATATTTTCCCAGTAACGGGCTCCTGAAATTAATTTTTTTTTAAATATCGAAAAGTGTATCATCTCAAAGCTTTCGAAGAAATCTTTAAGAAAATACTTCAAATTAAAAAAAATGCTTAACCTATTAAGAGCCGGTGACATTTTTATGTAACATATACAAATTTTGTCTTATTTTTAATTCTCCGTCAACCCATTATTGGCCTTTTTTATTGGAGTTACTTCACTAAGCTAGATTAACATAGATGGTGAAGGGTATATAGGATTCGACTTAGCCGAATATAGCGCTCTTGCTTTTTTTGCTGACTGTTGAAAATGTTGCTACCAATTCGTAATATTTCCGTTCACTTAGCTAGAAAATGAACGAACGAACGAATTGAAAGAACGAGTTCACTTCTGATATTTAAACGGAAATAACCGCTCACTGAAATGAACGATCTGGAATCTTACGTTCATTATAATAATATACGATAATTTAGATGTCTACCTAAGGCTAGGGTTCACTATCATACACATTCGTACGATTTAATTACACAAAAATCTGACTGAATTATGTCCTACTATAACAATCGTTTCAAAATGGCGTCGTAAGTGTCACACTATCATACAAAAAAGATGCAATAACGAGCGTTTTTTCTCCTGATCATCTTGAAAAAAAATCAACTCTGATCGCATAGAGAAAAATATTTTATGAATTATTTCAAAAGATTATAAAATCGTACAGATCTGTCAGAAATTTATAAAAAGTTAAACAGAGACAAGACAAATGTTATAGTTGCTCTTTTAGTGTTCTATCTTCGTGAACTATACGTTAGGGATATGAACAATTGGGTATAAATGTATGTTAATGTATTTAAGAAAATGTCAGGTGTGCGTGTATTTGAGAATGATTCAATTAAAATGCAAATTAGTTTTTGGCAGCCTTAACAAGGAAATGTACAAACTTAACATGAAAATCCCACTTTTTGTTTCATTAAATTTTGGTTTATTTGCTTGTCTTTTATCACCAACAGTTTCACTTTTAGGTTTCATGCTCGTTGATTATTTCAGACGCTTAAAGTTAAGTGAAAGCACTGAGAGAAAAATCCTTTATTATCATGAATATAAAGAATAGCAAAGACATTAATTTCATTGTATTTGAAACTTTTGAATTATTTATTAATAAAATAGAAAGAATATGCACGATTAAACGTTCTTGTAACAAATCTGTTTTTAGTTTTTTTGTACTATGTACAGGTTAGTTGAAGAGGCGTGGCTAACAATGAAGCAGTCAGCATAAATTTATTCCATTTGAATAAACAAAAAACCAGAAAATAAGATTTACATTTAAGTTGAGTTTAAGTTAAGTTACTTAGGGATTACACGATCAAGTTTTTGCCTTTCGTTCACACTTTTCACACCTTTACCAAAACACTCATACTTTAAAAAATTGAAAGAAACTTGCTTTAAATAATTCTTTCAAGTTGTGTTCTTTAAATTACGTTCAAGAAAACAGCTGATTACAGTTTTTTTGAAATATGCTTTGTTTTTGTTTTCAGAAATATTTTGCTTCCAGCCTACTTCACAGCTGTCAATTTCAAAGAATTTTAACAAACAATATGTCGAAAACTTGATCGTGTAACTGAGGGTAACATAATTGTCTGATCTGCTCAACAGCTTTGGAATTATTTGGAAGCTTGTAGTGAGTTCTTAAAACTTTTTAGAAAGCTAATATATTTACAATTTTGTTATTTTAAAGCAGGATTTTTGTTACTGTTCTGCTTTGTTCTGTTAATTTTATTAATTTTCCCATAAAATATAAGTATATCAAAGTCATCTACTAATTTCTTAGAGTGTATAAATGAAGATGATGAACAACCAACATTTCCAAAGTCTTCAAAATTTATCACCCTCTTGAGAGCTGCGTTATTTCTCGTTAGGAGGGAAAGAAAACAAATTAAACTTAACCCTTTTTCAAAATAATGGTGAACGTGACCCTTATTCTAATTATTGCATTTTAAACAAATTGTACAATTAACAAAATTTTTCTTAAAATAAATGAAAATGCAAGTAAGAATTTCTAAACCACTGAACCGATTTGTAGGGAAGTAAACAATACACAATTTATTTATAAATATATAATAATGGAATAATTTTTGATGACAATTTTTAAGCTCAAAAATCAAATCATTATACATTTAGAGCGATAGGAGAATTTAAATTAGGGCGAATAAATTTCTTTTTTTGACAGAGAAAATATACATTTTTAATATTATAAAATTGTTTTTTCTTTTAACGAAGAAGCATTTATATTAGTTCATGAGGCAGCATTAAGCTTAACAAAAAATTTTAGGGGGCGTAATTTTTTAATATAAATGTCCTGTGGTTTTTAACATTTTTTTTCTAATTTTTTTAATTTTTTTTAAATAATAGTTGAACAGTTCGATCTTATAATTTATAATTTTTTAATAAGAAAAAAAAACGTACGCAAAAATTTGTAAAATGAACTTAAGCCGAATTAACTAATTCACCTGTTATTTTTTCTAATTTAATTATTTTAATTAAGTAAGTTACATATTTCTAACAGTGGATTTAACTAAAAAACCATTATTTTACTTTAATTAAATTTTATCGAGAGTAGAGTAATAATTTTTTACCTGTTATTTGCAGGAAAAGAAAACATTTTTTGCGAATTAAATATCGTCAGATGAATTCAAAGTGACTGAAACCTTGGCTGTGATAACCTTAACTGTGATAAATGCAAATTAATCTTAAGAACTATACTCTATATTATGGACATAGATTTTATATTTCAATTTTTTTCCCTGTCTGAGACCTTATGCAAATTGGTTAATAAAGTGGATAAAATTAACTAATAAAAATTTTGAAGTGATCGGAAGGCTCGAAGATGAAATTCGACAAAGGAAAATATTTTGTAATTATTTTTACTTTATTGTCTAGATAAAAATCAGTAGTTTATTTAAAATGTTTGTGAGAAATTTTCTGGAGAATTAAACGAGCGGTAGCGAAATGGTCATCGACACGTGCTTTCACCCTTAATAATCAATATTGGTGATTAAGTAAGTCGGTCGGGATTAAAAAAAATAGCATGATATTTTTAAAAATTAATACTTTTAATTTAATATTTCCGTGGTTGATTTAACATAAGAAAACATTTTTGTAGTACAAAAATTAATTCATGGATCGGTACAATGAGTCGCCCATAAATGTTAAAAAACTACATAATGACATTTTTATCATTACATTATTTTAATAATATTATTATTATTGATATTTCTACCCTGTTCATTTTATTTAACACTTACTTTTAACCCACCCTCGATTTTAAGATGAGTGCTATTTATTCCTGTTTAAGTTTATATCATTTGATGGTACGAGAATGCATTGTAATATATCAGTGCGAGTATTTAAAGAATGTTAATTCCTGTGTGTTGATTAAATACTGGCAAAACAAGTTTAGCAGTTTACTTTAAAATGTGGGCATTTAGTTTACATCACTTGAGTTTTTTTGTGCAAAAAGCAAAAACTTTATATGGTCAGTTGGTGCATTGTACGATAAAACATTTATTTATTAACATATTTACTTAGGAAGTAAAAACGTTGTTGTTGTTATTTTTTAAATTAATTGATGAATTTTATATCAAGTCGGCCTTAAACGTGTGTTAGAAAATATATATATTCACCAAAACGAATTTAATCCACTCTATATAAAAGCGCGATTTCAATGTGAATGAGACAGTTCTTTTTTTTAATTCTTTCTGATCATTAATTTTATTAATATTAAAGCACAGTGGGACAGAAAATAAATTTTTAGAGAAAGATCAGCAATCTCTGATTTGCTGGTAGCTGATCAGCATTAAAAACTTCAGTTAAGAGTTTGAGTTCTTAAAATCATTCTGGGTCTTAAATAGCTTACATCTAGATATTAATTTTTTGCCGTTTTCTTTCTTCTTTTTCAATCCAATTTAAGTATGATTTCTATAAAAAATGTAATCAAGAAATAAAAAAAGCGAAGAAAAAACTTTTTTAACTTTAAGAATATTGTGCCACAATACTGACTAAGTCCAGATTTACACTATGCAATTTTTTGAGGCATTTTTCTCAAAATTATTTAACTTACAGCGTTATGCGTTATCTAAAAGTAAACATTAGCAACAGTAAAATCCCTTAAAATTCAAGCAATATCATGTTGCTTACTCCTCCTGCTTCATAAACAAATAAAAATTTCATGCTAGTTTCATGAAAAGTTGCATAGTGTAAATGCCGTATAAGTTATTAAAAACACCGATATTGATTTTTAAGGGTAAAAGCACGTCTCGCTACTGCTTACTTAGCACTTCAGAAAACTTTTTAGAACTATTTTAAATAAACTAAAGATTTTTGTTCAAATAATAAAGTCAAGAGGCTGCTGTAGTCATGATGGTAATCACGTTGACTATAAATCAAGTTGGCCAGGGCTTAACCCCTGCGGCAATCAAACAATGAATATGTTTTTTTTTCTGTTAATTGGTATAAATAAATATTCAGAATTACATTAGCATTACATTACGTTACGGAGCCTTTATGTCGGTTTTTCTTCATAGCATATTCGCAAAATTAACTAATAAAATCGCTATATCTTTCTCCTTTCACAACCTGTCTAATCTCTCATCTATCCCTAACCTTAAGAATGTAGCACGGTTACAAAAATAACTAAATAGATATATTTGCCTGAAGTGCTATTTTTCTACAAAAAAATTTAAGTTTAAGCAAAAAACAACGATAACCAACAATGATTTTGTTTCCCATTGTATGCGGCTGACTTTTTTTCGGCTGTTTTATATAATTACACCGCGTATTTTTAACGTTTAATTAGTTTATTTTAATATTCCCGTAGTTTAATTTTAATTATTGAAAAGACTTTTTTTAAAATAAATATTCGAAAAAGCAAACTGGAGGAGCCTTTTGTGAAGAAAAACTGCTGATGCCCAGTAAAGAACTGTTATTTGAAGCAGATTTACTTGAGTCAAGCGTTACAGGCAATAAATCGGTTTTGACTCTTAAGACCATGAAATTTGAAATACTGACGACCAGCTCTCAAATTTTTTTAATTTAAAAAATTTGGTGAATCAAATAAAAGATTACGATTCGTTTGCAATCGTGTATCATGATATCATTTAGTTCATACGATTCACGTACCACGTAGTTTTTTTTCCTACGCTTGTCGATATACGCAAAGAAAACATATGGTTGAGGTAACTATAATCTAAGAGCAACATATTATGGTTGCATTATATGGTTGCAAACAAAACATAGTATTGTTACATTTGCAACCATATTGTTGTCTAGCAAAATAAAAGTATAAACATAATTATATTCAAATATAAACATTAAATGGTTAAAAATTTCCAAATATTAAAGACTTAGTTTTAATTGTTTTATTCATTTCCGATTTGTCATAAAAATTATTTAAAAACATAAATTCACAAAAAATCAATTATTTGCTTATAATAACGCTTAGATCATAAGCTACAAGAAATAGTTATATAAAAATATAGTTTATAAGCCCAAATAAATGATTTCACAATTGTTCTTCAAACACAAATTTAAAAATGTATACGAGGGCTGCTCTATATATTTCTGGCCTAATAGTGAAAATGCGAATATTTATAATCAAAAATGGTTTTATTTTTTTTTTCAAAGTATTCTCCAGCATGATTTATACACTTTTGCATGCGCTCAAACCAGTTGTCGCACTTTTTCCACTCCGATTGAGCCATCTCTAAAACATGGTTTTTGAACACTTCAACTGCTTCTTCTGGCGACGAAAATCGTTGAACACGCATTTTTTTCTTGATGTGCGGAAACAAGAAGAAGTCATTAGGTGCCAAGTCAGGGCTGTACGGCAGATGACCCATTAATTCGACGTTTTGGCCGGTCAAAAACGCTCTGGTTTGAGCCGATGTGTGAGAGCTCGCATTGTCATGGTGAACAATGATTCGTCTTCTCTTGGTGGTTTTTCGAATTTCTCCGATAACTTCAGGCAAACAAAATGTAGTGTACCACTCAGAAAAGACCGTCCTACGTTGCTCAAGCGGAACAGTCGCCACATGACCAGTTTTGCCGAAGAAACAGACGACCATTTGCTTCGAAGTGCTTCTTCCACGAACAACTTTCGTTGGATTTTGCTCGTCTTTCAAGACCCACACGGTCGATTGTTTTTTCGTTTCGGACTCATACACATAGATACATGATTCGTCACCTGTGACGATCTTATAAGTGTCTTTTGAAGCACCGCAATCGTATTTTTGCAACATTTCTTTGCACCAATCGACACAAGCCTTTTTTTGAGCGACTTTCAAATTGTGCGGGATCTAACGAGAACAAACCTTTTTAACGGCCAGGTGTTCATGCAGTATCGAATGTATGCTGGTGGAAGAAATGTCCAAGGATGTCTCTATCTCTCGGTATGTCGCATGTCGATCTTGCATTATGAGTTCACGCACGGCATCAATGTTCTCTGGCACAACGGCCGTTTTTAGACGACCTTTACGGAATTCGTCTTTGAGCGAGCTTCTGCCACGATTAAATTCATTATACCAATTTTTCACAGTGCTATAGGATGGTGCTTCATCGCCATACAAAGATTTAAGTTCATCAATGCACTCTTGTCGTGATAATCCACGTCGAAAGTTGTGAAAAATGATGGCACGAAAATGTTCACGAGTTAATTCCATTTTTTCTATATTAATTTTTTCAAGTCACTGTAAACAACACAAATAATGGTCGTACGTCAAAACGTTTTGAGTACGATTATGCTTAAAAATGACAAACTTTCCAATGGAAATGTCAGATTGCACTTGGCAGCACTCAGTAACGCCAGGCCAGAAATATATATAGCAGCCCTCGTATGCTTACAATACATACATACATATACTCGTATATTTATTTTAACTTTTTTTTTAATATTTTGGTTTCCTTTTTAATTCTTTTGATATTTTGCATATTTTTTAAAATTATTTATTTTGTACATAAATTTTTAATTTTTTTTCTTCTCAATCAATTAAAAACAATTACAAATTTTAGCTACCAGAAAAATTACTGAACTGTCAAGAACTAGAACAAAATATTTTTAAGCGCAAACATTATTCTGTTGCTTTAAACCATACTTTGATTAATAATAATAATATATTATGGTTAAATATTTTATATTATTTTTAAAATGTTATAAAACTTTGGTTTTGGTTGAAATTTGTTTAAGTTAAAACCAACCATGTTGCATTTTTTGTGCACAGTAACCATTTAATCGTTGAAATTTAACAAAAAATGTTTATCGTGACTAAAATTTTGGTGAAAAAAACTATAATTGGTTTTCCGCAACTATACATTGTTACAAAGAACATAACATGGTTATAGTGACCATATCACAACCATGCTTTTTTTCTGCGTAATAAGATCACGGATGTAATGATTCCACCCTTGAGCTTTCAAACTGTACGTTTCATTATATTATAAAAATTGACTATTGCAAACAATTTGTTGTTATTTACAGCGTTAAAGACTTTTTTTGCTGAACGCACTCCGATGGAAACAAAATTATTTACAAAGTAAAATATTTATAACCAACTGCTTACTGAACCTCTTTTACCTTTAAGAATTAAGGTAGCATGTTATTACACACATGTACGCATGCATTTATTATATCAAAAGCTGTTTGACAACTTACAAAAGTATAATTAAAATTTTAAGAAATTGTCCACACGCAACATCAGTTGTAAACGCAAATTCAAAGAGAACGATCTGAAATGCATACAAAAAACCGGATTAAATTTATTTTCTATATAAACATAATATTTGTTAATGTTTTAAACAATCAAATGGAAGCAGCTAATAATATTCAGAAGGCATATTTAATTGAAAATGAAAAATTTGTACGTTGTTGTAATGATGCTGCGTCGTAATTATAAATTTTGTTTATAAAAAATCATAAAAATTTTAGCAAACAAAAAATATTGAAATGTGAATTTGCCGTTTATTTATTGTATTATAAACAAAATCATTAACTAAAATATCATTTATGTACGTATGTATGTGTGCCTTTGTGACTGCTAAATTATAATGAAAAATAGTAGATTGAAGTCTGGATTAAATAATGCCTTAAAATGTTGACTGTTAAACAAATATTTTTCACAAATACTTTGAATTTTTCGCCGGTTAACGGTATTTTGTTATTTTTAAAGCTTCCTGTAATATTTACATGTTTCATTTAATACATTTTCAGTTTTTTGTTGTTGTCTTTGTTTAAGATTTTTAAGGTAAACAAAAAAACGTCACCACATTAATCTCGTTTAAAAGTCTATCCGTTTGCCCGTCCCTCTATCACAGGTCCCTACCCTGAAACCGCATGCGCTAAAACTTAAAACTTTTACAGAATGTGTAAATTGTCTTAAAGTAATTTTTATAAGTATTTTTTTATGTCTTTGTTGTAACAATTTGTCGTGATAGTTGCACTTTTAATAAAATTTACTTCAAGCAGAGTATTTATATGTTTTAAATTTCTGTCCTGTTCTTTTTTTCTTGAATGAGTATTAAAATTGTTGGTTTTGACATATTGGTAGCAAAAGCTTTCTTGAAAATATCATTTGAAACTGTTGCTTGCTATTAGTCATATGTTTAATTCTGTACTAAAAATTGTACTAAAAACAAATATCAAAAATGTCTTTTTGTTCTTATTTTTTTTTTCTTTAATAAAATTAATAGTTGAACTGAAATTAATTAATTTCAGCTTAAGTTCACTTTTATTATAAAAATTTTTTAAGAAATAAAAATTATTTACAAATGCACAATTTTTTGCATTTATTAACCTCAGGTTGTGTATCCTGTAAACATTATTTAATTAACCAACTAATAATGTAACTAAAAATACAAGGAATATAAGGATTATGAAATTATTCAACATTAATGTGGATATACAAACTCCACACACAACTTAACGCATCTCTATGTTTTTTTCTCTGCAAATCGTGATGCATGCATTGGTAAATAATTTTTTTGTTTTAAAAAATTTTTACGAATTAAAATCAAAATTAACTTAAGCCGGAACTAATTTTTTTATAATATTTTTTTCTTTCAAACTAAAGATAAATTTTAGATTTTCTTCAAAATATATTTTGTAAATATTATTAAGCTTTTAAAATTGATATCATTCATTGTTTTCTAAATCATTCAACACAGATACACAGAAAAAATTAAAATGTGTAATCAATTACTAAATTCATAAAAACAAATGAGTAAAATCAAATAACAAAATTCTTAAATTTTTAATTAAAAGAATACCTTTTTTTCTTATTAATCTAATATGCTATTCATTAAAGAGACTGTCTGAAAATAAATATAAATTTCAAACAATAGTTTTAGTAAAAGGAATGAAATTAATGTATAAATTTTATGACATTTTTAAACAAATTTTTTTTAATAAATTCCAATGTCAGTTTTATAAAAAAGGTAAACAAATTAAATTCTTGAGTTAGTAAAAATAATGTTTGAAACAATTAAGAAATTTGTTTGAAACAACTGACAAATTGCTTGCAGTTTTTGTTTTATTCAAATAAAAAATTTATTGGACCAAATATTGGCAATTAATAAGCCCTCAAAAATAAAAAGCAGATTTTTTTTTATTAATTTATTTATAAATTTAAAGATTAATGTTTAAAACCTTTGCATGTACAAACTGTATTCAAAAAACGAAAAATTGTATATGTACTTATATTTCTTCCCTTTTTCAATACTTAACCATTAGTAAAAAAATAGTTTCTGTAATATTACGATTTAAAATTAAAAGTTTTAATTACGTAAATACATATGTATGCGTGTAAATACTTATAAATATGTATATGCATGCGTACATACTTTTTATATTACTTTTAAAACATTTACATTTCTAAAACTTTAAATTTAAAATGTTATGTTTTATAAAGGAAATTTTGGGGTATTTCTTTTTTGTAGGTACATCGTAAATAAAGTTTTCAATGAAATTATAAAATAATTCTGATTCTTCTGGGTACTTAAGATTAAACACAAAGAAAATTTTAAATAAAATATTAATTGCATTTAAAATTGTTGAAAATGGGTACTTTACCCCGTCTAAGAAAGGGCGCATATGAGTTTGTTATTCCACTTTTTTTATTCCATTAAGTATAAATATTCTGGGTTCTTGTACATAGAGGAGTCGATTTAGGAAGATGTAATTCAGCATTTTGTAAACATCCGCCTGTCCGCCCGTTCACGTTTATATTAAAAAATATGTTTCTAAGGTACCAGAAAAGTCTATCTATCAATCTGTTAGATATAGTTTTAAGAATTTTTTTATTTTTTCTTTTGTTCTTTAGACTTGGTATTATTTGTTAGTTTCTCTTTTTTACTTTGTTGCATTAAAAGCCGAAATTAAAAAAAAAAAAAACTGCTAAAATAGCACATTTTTACAAATTTACTCAGAAAACTGTTTTTGCAATTAAAAATTAAAATGTTATTAAAAACTGAAAACTCTAAAAAAATATCAAAAACATTTAGCTGATGATGTAAGGGTGGCGGTCAATGGTATACGCAGGAATGGCCAAAAACACCCAAATTAGTACATAAGGCTAAAGGGACCTTTTTGGGGGAAAATATTTTGTATGTCTTGAGTTTGCTGCTTTTATATGTATAAAAAAGGGGACCGCTTCTAGTAAGCAGAAAACTGACCGCCAGGGCAAAAAAATTAACAAAAATTTAATTTTCATAAAAAAAAATTCGTGCTATTTTTTTATTTAATTATCCCGATTAAATTAATTACCGATATTAATTATTGAGGGTCAAAGCACGTCTCGATGGGCATTTCGTTAACGCTTTCTTAACTCTTCAGGAAACTTCTGACAAACATTTTAAATAAACTAAAGATTTTTGTCGAAACAATAAAGCAAAGACCCTCAATAATCAATATCGGTAATTAATTTAATCGGGATAATTAAATAGAAAACAGCACGAAGTTTGTATAAAAATTAAATATTTAAAAAATAATGACAATCAACAAAGTTTAAGCAAAAACAGCAATCACCAACAGTAATTCTATTTTTCTTTCTCCACTGTATACGGCTGAGTTTTTTTCGGCTCTTTCATACAGTTAAAAGAGAATGAAAAATAAAATACCAAAAACAATACGATAATTTATTTCTATTCACAGGCATTTTGCAAATTATTTTATCACTTAAAAACAAAAATATTAAAACTATCTTTGCTATATCGATAAAATATTCCGTCTGAAAATTTACATTTTAAGAATGTAATATAATTTCTCTGGCGAAAGTTTTTTACTTCTTTTAGTTATCATTTTGCTGATATCAGACTTTTTTCAATTATGGTGTTTTTTTTTTTAGAATTTAACAGCCATACCTAAACAAGGACGAACAATTTTTTTTCTGTCAAAAGTTCTCATTTCTTTTTCCTTTTTTTATGTAGCATATAGAAATAACGCGGCGGCAACAAAACAAATTTTTATTTTTTTTTAATTTTTAATTTAAATTACATAATTAGGGAAGTATTTTATATATTTTTGGGAAAAATCTAGTTCAGAAATGAAAAAAATGTGTCCGGGGTGTGAAATTTTAAGCGAAAATATAATATGAAAATTTTGGGGCTGACCTTTAGTTTCGGAGTTACGGATTTCCAACGTTTGTATTTATAATATGGCATATATCGAGTATTTTATGGCGGATTGAGACAATATGCGAATCCTTGAAAAGGTAATTCTTTGCTTAGTTTTTTTGTTACTGTTTTTTATCATTTTTTATCATTTTAACATAGCGCTGACGCTTTAGTTTAGGTATGGCATTTCAGCGTAAAAGCTATGCGGAAGAAAATGTTTCGCTTGCCGCATTTATTTAGGTATTTGTTAGATATTTGTATTTTATATTTGAGGAAATGTTTATGCTTGTTATCTGCTTTAAATAGGGAGAGATTTACAGCTTTTTGGTCATTTTTTTTTAATTTTTACTTATTTTTTCAATCTAATTATCTATCAATTTATTTCTCATTTTTAAAACATTTTTTCATTCAATAATTTCGCAATTGATTTTGTAACTAAAATTTTTAAAATTATTACTTAGAAAAATATTTAAATATAAAATAATAAATATTTTTTTCTATACATTTTTAGTTGAGTTGGCACAATGCAGTTGAGTACTGCAAAAATATGAGCATGTCTCTATTTAAGATAGAAACTTTTGATGAGTTTGAATATTTAAAATCAATCATAAAAGCAAAACATGGTAATTAATATATAATTTCGTTTATTTAATTCAAATTCAAGTATTTCTAATATGCTATTTTGATATAATTTTAGGACGTATATTCCCCTATTGGCTGGGTGCCTATAAAATAAACGGTGTTTTTAAATGGACTTCAACGGGACAAAATATAAAACTATTTCTATGGCATGCAGGTGAACCGAATGACCGAAGCGGACAAGAAAAGTGTATTCACACTTGGGAGGAATTTTTCGATTGGAATGACAATGATTGTGAAAGAGAATTACCATTCATATGTGAATTGGAGGAATAACGGAAAAATACTTTAATTAAATTTGTAATGTATTTAATAAAACCTAAAAGAAAAGCAATTAGTTATTAAGCAAGTCTTTAAAACATTTTTAAAGCAATTATAAAATATGCGCTTGTTAATGCTTAATATTTTAGTTAATTTAAAATTAAGTTAAGCAGTTTTAATACTTAAAAATATTGGAGACATACAAATTTCACATTCAGCAGTTTCACATTGTAAATGAAGAAAATATAAGTTTATAAACAAAATTTGAATTTTAAATATTGTGTGGTATCTCACGATATATTCTTATACCCTTCAACAGAAAAAGTGGAAAAAGGTCAGTTAAGTTTGTCATTTTGTATGTAATTATTATAATATACATTTCCGACCCCATAAATTATATATGTACATATATATTGACTTCTTATGCATAGCGAAGTCGATTGAGTGATGTCCATTTGACCCTCTGTCCGTCCGTGTTAGTGTTGAAATAAATTTTGCCAAGTCACTAAATCAGCTAGAGAACATTTAAACACGCCAATCGATCAGACATAGTGTCGAAAGAGGTGCTATTGGAAATCAGCAAGATCGGTCCACATCCTTCTAGCAAGACATCATGCCTTCCTCTAATTATTCCATATTATTTGGAACAATAAAGTTATTCCAATTAAAAAGCAAATATACATATCTTGCGATAGAGAATTAAAAACGAAGAAAAAAACATCAAGTAAAAAAATTGGTGCTCGCCCATATTTTTCATATTTTGAGGCTAATGTAGTCAAGGTAGTAAAAACGTTGACTACAAATCTGGTTGTTCAGGGTTCAACACATGTGGCAATCAAAAACTACAAAATTATTTTTAAAAATGTTAATGGGTTATAAGAGCCGATGACATTTTTATTATATTTTTTTTTTATTTTGGTACATAAATATTTTTTTTAAAATTTGGTGATTTTCGAGGCTGTCTTTTATAGCTTAAAAGGTAGACAGGCACAATGGGGCAGTTATAAAAAAATGACTAAGACTAAAATTTTTAAATGGTAGCCGCGATGGCATAAATAAAACTGCATAATTTCATTTGAAAATATAAGTAATGAAAATTTAAAAGTAATTTAACGCGCACTACAAATTATTTCCGCGCACTATTTCTAGGTTTTCAAATTTTCAAAAATCATACAACATTTTAGCATGAGGATCTAATTTAATGAAAATTTCTAATGTTTCGGATTTATATTTATAGGTTCTATAACTATTTTCAGCCCGGTTTGTGCAAAGCAGGACGGCTTTAATATTTTTATGTGAAAAATGCATTTAGTTATAAAGGGTGTCCCAACTAAAACGCAATTTTTAAATTTTTAATAAAACACAGATATTTAAAAAAAAAAATCGTAAAACTTTATTATATTGTAAAGAAGACAGAATGAGGTTATGTATGAAAAAATATATCGTGCAGATGGCCGACGCGGCTTTGCTGACACACACGCGATCTTTTAATGAAATTTTCAATGACCTTTTTGCATAAATGCTGCCGTATTCCATTAATGCAGGGTCCAATTTCTTATTTTAAGGCTTGAGTCGACGTCGGCTTATTCGCGTAAACCATCGACTTGAAAAAACCCCAAAGAAAAAAATCTTAAGGTGTTAAATCGCACGATCTAAGCGGCCAATTCTGGTCTGGAAAATGACCGATGCAGCAATTGAATTGTTTCTCTGGCTGTATAACATGTGGCGCCGTCTTGTTCAAACCACATGCCCTCCACATTCATTCTTCAATTCTAGGCAAGAAAAAGCTGGTTATAATTTCACGATACCGAACACCATTGACTGTTTGCGCT
This sequence comes from Gymnosoma rotundatum, assembly GCA_916610165.2. Taxonomy (NCBI): domain Eukaryota; kingdom Metazoa; phylum Arthropoda; class Insecta; order Diptera; family Tachinidae; genus Gymnosoma; species Gymnosoma rotundatum. Next base: position 116,468,464 of record OU744337.1, on the reverse strand, counting down.
TGACCTGGCTCATTTTCATAAAAAAAAACGTCCAATGATTCCTCCAGCCAAAAAACCACACCACACAGTGCCACGTTGAGGATGCATTTGCTTCTTGTGAATCACTTGAGGATTTTCCTCACCCCAAAAGCGACAATTCTGCCTATTCACCAAACCACCAAGATGGAAATGGGCCTCGTCACTGAAGATGATTTTATCGCCAAAATCAGCATTTTCATGTTGTCTCTCTAATACACAATTAACTAACTCCCTTTGCTGTCCATGGCCAGTAGGCTTCAGTTCCTGAGTCAATTGAACTTTGTATGCATGAAGATGCAAATATTTCGTCAAAATTCGCCGCATAGTAGATTTGAAGGCACCAATTTGCTGAGCTCGGTGTCAAATTGAGGTGGATGGAGTTTGAGCGACATCATCACGTACAGCTGCGACATTTTCGGTCGATCGACCTGGTCGAATGCGCGTTGTTGTCTTTACACCACTAACAGACACAGTTTCGGCAAATTTATCCATTAATCTCTTTACAGTTGACTCTTTTGGAGCATTATTGTGACCCCAAATTGATCACAATTTGCGAACTGTAGGCGGAAAACTTTCACCATTTTGGTAAAACAATTTCACAATGAGAATGCGTTGTTCATTCGCGTAGAGCTCCATTTTTACTAACCTCGTACCTTATACTAGCAAACAATAACAATTGTTCAAATGTCAAACAATGACACTTCGAATCGCGCCAAATTTAAAAATTGCCTTCTAGTTGGGACACCCGGTAGAAACGAGCCAATTATTTTTCTTCAACTTTTAACATTATTTATAATTAAAAATGGATCTTAAACCCTTTTTAAAAAAATAATTTTGATTAAATTCTTTGATTATAGTAATTTTCTACATTTTCGCAAATTAACAAAATTAAGCGAGAAACTTTTCCTTGTTTGTTAAAGATTCCAAAACTTTTCAACACACTTTATGTAATTAAATTAAAATATTTATCTCTGGAACGTGCTGTTGTGTCTGTTAATATTTTTTCCACGTTTTGTTTAAATTTTTTTGTTTATCATGTTTTATGTTTATGATCTGTTTTCTCCATTATGCCCAATCAACCCACTTAATTCGCTTTAGAAAAGTTTATAATGAACAAACATTAAATGTTTGCAAATGTACACATTCTTTTTAGAATAAATTTTTTTAAGATCTTAGTTGGAAAATTTGATAATTCCAGTAGATTTTATACTTCGTTACTACACTTATAAAATTAATTTAAATAAGTAGTATACTAGTAAAACTTTTAAAATTTGCCATATATTTTGTTGCTGCTTTTTCAGTTTTTTTTTTATTTTTTTTTATTTAACAAGCAAACTCTTATCGAAAACTGAGAAAAAGCAGTGTTAAGCAATGAAAAACACTTTTAAATTTTTTAATAAATATATTTATTGCATAAAGTAGCATATGCCACCTTTTTAAGCTCCATCCATCCTGGGCAGATGTCAATGTGCTAAAACTGAAGCAGGGAGTGCTATCGTTCTTCATGCCATTAGACACCCTGCTTTATAGCATGTACTCACTGCGCTTATGCCAAGGTGGATCAATTATCAGGTGGTCGCAATGGCACATTAATTAATTCCCGCCGAAACCTTAAAGTATGTGGTAAACTATAATGTACATAAGATTACTTTTCGTCAAGTTTCGTTAAATTTCATTTCTTTATTCAAGGTACGAAACTGATCGCAATTTCCATATGGAAACAGCTGATTGTGTTTTGTGTTATATATTAACCCTTATCGGTCGTAAGTCACCTCTGACGTGACAACAGTACTTTTCTGCAACGGTCGTATGGCACGTGTGAAGTGACAAGGCGAATTATGTCGAAACATACTGTCTACAAGTATATAAATAAGTATATAAATAATTATCAGAAACTCAGACATGTATTAGTTGTACAAAAAATAAATAATTTGTAACAAAACTGAAAAGAAATGAATATAAATGTATAATAACATACTATTGTTTTTTTTTCATATTTGTTAAAAATAACTACAACCTGGTGAGGATCAAACGTGTGAAAAGTCGCGTCCGATAAGGGTTAATAAAGAAGAATTGTGATTAAGATTTAAAGTTTTAAATTTTTAGTTTTTAAATCAATAGAAAATGTAGAAAAAACAACATTTTTCATTATGGCCAATTTTTAACATATTATATGTATATTTAAATTATATTTATATTAATACCCACATATTTATACGATATAAACGATGAACACCGTTGAATTTTTGAGTATGGTTGGCCACAAACAACCAAAAGATGTAAATGTGTGTGTGAATGTTATTAAATATATAAAAAAAAATCTTCTTTAATGCCTTTTCGTTTTAAAATTTTGTTTATTTATATAGAAATTATTTTGTTGCAAATAAGTTACTAAATTTATGTAAGTACATTCACCAGTCACCTAAATTTCTTTAATATAGTATCTAAGCATTTGGCAGGCTTTTCGTTGGATTTTTGACATAAGCTAAAGCTAGCTTATGCACCATACTGCCATCCCTAAATTAGCGCGTAAAGCGCAAGATAACTGTCAAAATTTCTCATGTACATACAAAATGTATGAAGCATCCCTAAATAGCTTGGCGTCAACGCTTAGCAATTGGAAAATCCAATTTTGACAGTGCGTTAGGAAGTGAAGTTTGCTGTTTGTTGGTTTGTTTTGTTTTGTTATGGTTGAAAAGTAGTGACAATTTAGTAATTTTCAAGGCAATCTAGCGGTTTTATCTCTTCTTTATTCTTATACAGCGGGTTTTATGAAATAAAATGAGTTAACATTACTTTTAACGACACGAAGTTAACGCTGTTATTTAGGGATAACATTTCAGCGCAAAAGCTATGAATTACATTGCTTTGCGTCTTACGCGCTAATTTAGGGATGGCAGTTATAGTTGGGCCTTAAATTTCAAACACCATATAAAAAATTTATACAGACTCAATTCGCCTTGGCTTTTACTCTGACACAGTTCATGGGATCATAAAAGAAAATCAGAGGCTTATAGCGCTTTTCAGTCAGTTTGTGTGTGTGTGTGTGTGTGTGTGTGTTGAAAGCATAATGGAACAAAATTTGGTAAATATTTTTCTTTAGTGGATTTTACTAAAATTTTTTAAAGAAGATTTAAAAGTTTTATATCTCAAGCCAAATTAAATAAATTAGAACTATATTATACAAACCAAGTTTAGTGAAGTAACTTTAATGAAACAATCAAATATTATAGTGACAGAGAATTAAAAATAAGAAAAAAAAAATAAGCACTAAAAATAATTTTACATATAAATGTCCTCGGCTCTTAATGGGTTAAGCATTTTTAAAAATTTTCACATATTGATATTTAAAAAATAGAGGCCCGTAACTCGGAAAATATGGACGAGCGCATATTTTATCACTTGATGTTTTTTTTCCTTTTTTTTAATTTTCTATCGCCCCATATATTTATGTTTTTGATTTGAGTTACTTTATTGTTCCAAATAATATGGAAAGATTATAGGTAGGTGTGGTGTTTTGCCCGGTGCGTCTAAGGACATGAACCGATCTTGCTGATTAGCAATAGCACCTCTTCCGACACTATGTCTGATCGATTGGCCTATTTATTTATTTTCCTCTAGCTTATCTAGTTCCTCGGCACAATTGATTTTAACACTAACAGTGACAGACAGACGGACATCGCTCAATCGACGTTCCTATGCATATGAACTCAGAATATATATACTTTATGGAGTCGGAAATGGATATTGTAAAAATTACAAACGGAATGAAAAACTTAGTTATACCATTTTTTCACTCATTGTGGTGAAGGGTATAAAAATTATAAACCTTTCTTGTGCTAATTCCTTTGTATACTAATGATATTTTCTTTGCAGCTTATATTCCAAGATTTCTTGGGTTCCTTATCATATAAAGTTTTAAAAATCATCGAAAGTATATTCCTCTAATAATATATTTCTTTAGAGAGTTTTGCTTTTTCATAAGGGCTTTTGGCTAAAATTTTTATATATTCTTTGTTTTCTTAACTCATAATTTACTGCTTTATTGGATTTAACCATTTCTGGTTTAAAATAAATTTATTTTATAATTTTGACTTTTAAGATTAACTAGCAATCTTGTTAAATGTACCACTGTGCAACCGTACATAATACAAATTCTCTGAATCTGCCAGTCTCCTATTAAAAATCCTATATGACGGGCAAAAATGCTTGAAATTTTAAAATTATACTTTCCAAAAGCTGAAGTAACTGCGAGTACACACACTTTATTTGAGACAAAAGCATTCGTATAATATTGGCGAAAAAAATTGACGAACGTAGACGAACTAGGCTGTTTAAAGAAAAAAACCAAAAACAAAAGTTCCCCACAGAATAAATTATGAATTAACAATGAACTGCTTTAATATTTTAGTTGATTTTTTTCAGTGTAAAAGTTGAGGAACATTTTGTATTTTATATTCTCAGCTAATTATATTCTCAGTTGCTTTTAAACTCATATTTTTTAATTAGATGTTAAAATTAAAGTTTTTTAATGTTTAAAGGAAATGAGTCTTACCACAAAAAGATTGTGTTTCCTTAGCGTTTATTATACAAAGAAAATTAATCTTAAATATATCTATCAATATAAAGTTCATAATGCTTCCATGGTTTTAATATTTTTTTGGCTTCTAAATTCTTAATCTTTGCTAATTTTATATATCTGCAATCGAATATATAGTTTGTTTTCCTTTATTGAGAATTTAATTAGTTTATGTTAGCAAGCAATTTTTCGGGCTTATAAAATTAAAAAAAAAAATGAAGTAAAAAATAAAAGAAATTAATAAAAAAGAGTTTTAACAAAGCTCAGTCGTAATAGTAAATAATACCCTAGAGTTTTCGATAAAAATTTGCTTTAAATAAATTAAAGTAATAATATATTTAATCACAGGTACTGCACTTTCATCTTAAATTTAAATGAAAACTTTTGAGACTCCATTGCAAAAGTAATTTTTAAATTCTTATTAGTTTTTACAATCTCCCAGCAAAAGTCTCCTTCCCATGGCATAAGGTTTCATTTCATTTGTGTCCAAATAAAATATTCCATTTTTAGGTATTGCCGGCTCTCCACCCATTTTATAACACTGCATGTTCCTATAATCACATTTCCATGCTGGAGGACCTCTTGAACATTGAATGCCATAAAATCCCTGCACTGAGTTTATGGATTCTGCAAACAAATGGTATGCTCTCATATGAGAGCAGCCTATATAATAACATCTCTTCTGATAAATGCCATAATTGGGATAAAATGAAGCATTTCCTGTGGGCTTAACGAGTCCCATATTTTCACTTGTCTGTATGCTCTCCACATAAATGGCATCTGTGGGATCAATACGAAAATCTGTACTTCTCTTACGGAATCTAGGGCCAGCAGGATCTAGAGCAAAAATGGTCTTAAAACGATTTGGCCAGCTTCGTTTGCCTGCTGCTCCAGCTATTTGAGCACCCAAAGAGTGTCCAATTAGATAAATATCATCATAATTGAGATGAGCCTTCTCTGATAAATATTTAGTAAATTGTGCTAAATACGCGCCAAGAGATTCGACTAACTTGACAGCATAGAGGTAGTTAAAATTAGCCGCATTAACACTCCAATCAGCAACAATAACATTAAAGTCACCTTTCTGTAGATAAGCATCTTTAATGAGACGATTAAAGGACCCTCGTGTTTGACCCATCCAACCGTGGATAAGTATTCTGGAATAAAAAGGAAATATCAATTTTAAATTATTTCTAAATATATTTTTGGATGCAGGAAGTATCAACTAAAAATTAATGCATGTTAAAAAAAAATTAAAAAAAAACTAAAAACTTAAAGTAAAAACTAAAAATTGTACACCTTCAATTAAAAAAAAAAAAGAAAAAACTAAAAAAAAATAAATTCATACAAAAATTATGAAAATATATTTAAAGAAGCTGAGATTATTTCTTTACTTAAATTTATAAATTTCCATGTGAATTATTTTTCTTCTATTTTGGCTTCAGTTCGTTATTAATTACAGGTACTGCTTGACAATAAATTATTTACTAACACTACCAACCAACCCTGATAATAAAGTAACGAAATAAAATTTCTCACATCATATTTTTTTACAAAAGAAAAAGAAACATTTAAAGCTGACAACTACCTTGTGGATAGATACGAAAAATGGTTACGAAGGTTGTAGCGAAAAAAGTGCATTTTATTTTGCCTGCTCGTATCTAATTTATTACTTTTTACAATTTATCACAATTAATTACGAACTTAAGTAAAAATTAAAAAATATTAATTTATTAATTAATTTCCCTCCTACATCGCACGTTGGGTTGAAATGGGTCCAAAGTGGCTGTTAATTGAAATTTTAGAATTAACGCGTCATCCAGTAAAAATGTAAAAAAGTCTATAAATGTTGTAGCAAACGTTTGTATAGGATTTAAAGGCAAACTTAATTTCAACAAAAATTTTAATACGGCAATCGATCAGAGATAGTGCCGAAAAAGGTGCTATTGGAAAACAGCAAGATTCTTTCATGTCCTTAGATGCAGCGGGCAAAACAACACGCCTACCTCTAGTTTTCCATTATTATTAGGAAGAATAATGTAACTCCAATAAAAAGAAACAAATTAATGGTGTAATAGAGAATAAACAAATAAGAAAAAAAACATTAAGTGAAAAAATTGGCGCTCGCTCATATTTTCCGAGTTACGGGAATCTAAAATTAAAAAAATTTTACAAAAACTCAATATGGGTATCATTTAAAAGGTTTTTATGGAAGATATCATGGAAATACCTAAAATTTTTAAAAATGCTTAACCTATTAAGAGCCGATGACCCTTTTTATGCAAAGTTATGTATACGTTGCACTTAATTCTTTTTCTTATTTTTTAACTCGCTGTCGCCCCCAATATTTGCTTTTTTGATTAAAGTTACTTCACTAAACTAGATTTACATATATGGTGAAGGTTATATAAGTTTCGGAACAGCCGAATATAGAACTCTTACTTGTTTATATTATATTTTACAAAAGGTAGCTATTAATTGTTTAATGTTAATTTGTTTCTGCTAGATACACATGAGCGAAAATTGAAAGAAATATGAGCAAGTTGCGCTTTATGTTCCCTCGTGTGTAGCCATGTTTCTTATTGAAATTTGTGATTTCTTTCATGTTGCCTTCAATTTTTATTATTTATGTTTTCAAACGCGATGTTCGTTTGTATATACCTATCAGATGCATTCATAAGAAATAATATCTAATATTTATGTAAATATAAGAAATTTCTAAAAACACGTGCGATTATAATATTGCACCGCAGTGTAATCTTAAACTTAAACATTCCACTACCACTTACTATGGGGAAAAATTTTTTTGCTATTTATTACCAGCTTAGTCATAGCGAACCATTTTTTCATTATCATTATGCAATTTTTAGAAAGGGTTATTTTATTGCACTGCCACTAAATTGAGTGATATGCACTGAATTCAAATAGTGTAATAAAATTTATAACTTGAAATATTTTCACAAAATTTTTGAGGAAATGTTAGTTATGACTTTAGTGTAACATAATCATACATCACTTTTGTTCACCAATGTAATTGTAATCTAAAAGTATAGAAATTAACATACTTAGAATTTTTTCATTACCATTGAAATTTCATTGGCATTGTTAGAAATAATGACAATGAAAGGTAGCCTAACTACCATTTAATGCTAATGATTTGATTTTAATTATAATTGTTTTTACTAATGGCAATGAAATTTTAAGGAAATCGTTTAATTATCAATTACAATTGAATTAAAAATAATTGCTTTTATGAAACACAAATTTTTGGTCGCAGAAACTCAAAAAAAAAAAAATGCAGAATATAAAAAAAATCTTAACTCACTTGTAGATCTATATTTAAAAGTTTATCAATTTTAAGTGAGATAAGTGTAAACTGCGATCAAAAGTTCATAACACTCTAGGTAGCACAACTTGTTACTTACACGAAAACACAAAAAATTTCCAATATTGTCTCCTTTATACTGAGAAAGTTAAAAAATTTTTGTGGTCAGAATGCCATTTTAAAATAATGCTTTATTTTACTTTATGATGCATATTACGTGTACAAAGGCAAAAAATATGTTCATTAATGATAATGATTTGAAACCATTTAATCATTAGTCAATGCTAATGATTTTGCTTTTTTAACTTATTATTAATGAAATCGTTTTCAAAGCGTTACCATTAGTGAAAATAACGATAATGCTAAAAAAGATCATTAGCATTATTTATCATTCAATGCTAGTGAAATTATCAATTAATAAGTCTATCTAAATAATTACTCCCATGTATGGGAATTACAAAAAAAATTAACTATTGTTGAGTTTGGTTGATATTTGCTAATTCCCCACTAAATATTCTTTGATGTACTTAGCACTAGTTGTGAGTGGAAACTGCAAAATTAGTGCACTTCTCCCTCCTAATTGTGTAATTAAAGGGCTTTCATAAAAAAATTTTTTTCACAAAAAATTTTGTTTCCTCAAAAATCATCATGATTCACAAAAATTTCAGTCGATATTTAAAAAAAAAAAATACAATCTTAAAACTGAAAATTACCTTGTCGGAAGTGAAGCATTTATACCGGATGTAAGTATTGACTTCACATCGCCCATTATCAATTCCCTGCCACAATCTGGAAATTCTCGCTTAAAGAGATATAAATGCATTTCCAGACGTGGACGAGAAAGGAAATTTAAATTTCGTAAAAGTTTTTTTAGAAACGGAATATCTAAATAACGTTTTATGCCATACGGTTGACTTATATCTTTATCACATTTCATCCATTCAGAATATTCTTCGTCGGCGTTTTCATCTTGAAGATATTGTGTTATATCAGCATTTGTATCAATAGAATTTAATTCTTCATACGTATAATCTTGGTCGTTGGCACAAGACAGTGGTGAGTTTATGAGTATGAATTGCACAGTTAAAGTAACTAAAAATTTGTAAATTTATTAATGTTTTTATGTTTTATTAATATTCTTTTAAAAAACTCACTTAAACTGGAACTTAGAAAAATTAAACATATAAATAAAAATCTCATATTTTATAGATTATAAAGTTTTATAAATTATTGTTAATTTTTTTTCTTTTATTTTAGTGGAAATTAGCCGGATCTGCAATTGTGAGTCAACAAAATAATAATTGTCTTTTATTGTTTTATTATAATTGCAGCTGCTATTTGTGTCTTAATTTAATTTTAATTTATTTAATTTTTCTGCTTTGATTTTGCTTTACTACACTTCACTTGACTGGCTATTAAACTTTAATGTTGTTGTTCAATATATATTTGTTGACTTTTATAATGTTTTACTACAACAATTGTTAGTTGTTGTTGTTTATATTTCCCTTAGCTAGTTTTTTTTTGGTTTGCGTTTTTTTTTTGCTTCTTTGTTAGTATTTCTCTCAATTTAATCTTATTTTAAGCACTTCATTTTAGAATTATTATCGTATTAAGTTGTAGTTGTTGCTGTTTTTATTTGTAAATATATTTTATTTATTAATGAGAAATCAATAGCCCATTTATAGTGTTTTGCTTGCTCAAAAGATAGTAGGTTGCAGGTGATTTTTTTTATCTTACCAACTTTGTTTTTAAAAATAGAACATAACGCAAAATGACACTTTTCAAAAAATTTAATATTTTTCCACAATGAAAAATAGAAATTGATGCAAAGTGCAAGATCTTAATTCGAAATTTTGCTTTACATTTTGATAACAAATAATAAATGCATATTATTGTGAGCTAAAAGTATATACTATGAACCGATCTGAGGATTCAACAAATTCGCTAAATCGGTTTGAAAACGGCTGAGATGTGTGAAAATATTTTTTTTTTCTCTATTTTAGGTTTTTTGTTTGATTTCTTTCATGGCTTGTAATCTGCTAACGACAGAGTTAGCCGGTATACTTGAGCATTTTTGTCTAAATGTTTGGCATCTATTTCACGAAAAAGTGGATCAGTTCTGTTCAACCTACATTGAAATTGGTTCTTTTAATTAAAAGTTAGTGGTGCGGTAACTAGCACAGACGTTTAACTTTAAATGTAAAACATCTTGTGCTGAAATTTATTTTTATACGGTATGTATGGCATTTGTTAATTTTTTTGCTAAAAATTACATCTCGTCTATGTCAATTTAAGCAATCAGAACTCTGTTTAAAACTTTGTGACACCTTATTGTAGTTCGATTGTATTTCTATTATGACTATACAACTATATACGCATATGGAAATGTATGTATTTGTGTAGTGAAATTTTAAACAAATTCCAAATTAAAAAACGTCCAAAATAATAAATAAAAAATCTAAACTTAGCAATAAAATAAAAAAAAAAAATAAATAAAAAATTAATTGTAGTTTAAGTCAACGTTAAATATATTAATCGTATTAAATAAAATACAAAAATCTAAACAAAGAAATCTGTTTTGACAAAAACTGAAAACATTTCTTTTCTTTAATGGTTGTTTTCTTTTGCACAGAACCACTACAGCTCTCGTGGACATCTTTTTGTCTTAATTTTTTGTTTATAATGCACCCTAATGCATTTTTCCTGGACTAGTCAAAATATAAGGAGGTCACAGTATCAATAGGAACTCGATATATTTTTCTACCTGATTAACCCAGCTTACAAAAGTTGAAACTTTAAATAAAGTCGGTAAAAGCAAAACTCGTACACCACAACATTTTTGTTCTTCGTCTGATGTTATATACCCATAACACATTTTGAGAAAAGTTCAGCATTTATTTTTTATAGTTTATTTCACTTACTTTTAACAACCGAAAGCAAAAAGAAAATATATTTCATTTTTAACAATATTATTTAACGACAAACAAAAACAGCAGTAAATTCAATGCCAAAGCCAAACTCGTACAATTAAAAGATTGTTTTATATTTTATGCTTATACTAGTTCTCAATAGGGTTTATATATCTGGGCTCTGTGATGGTGTATCCAAAACATGTGGGGTATTATACAGCAGCCAGGTCCGTACATTGTAGGCCTTCTGTTTGGAGTCGTTATCTTGATAAAAGTACCCATCTTGGCCTAATCCCAACTTTTCGCTTGACAAAGGTACATTTCGTTTTAAAATATCTAAATAAACCTTCCAATCCATAATCTCATCAATAAAATGAAGTATGCCAGGTCCAGCCGCCGAAAAGGATCCCCAAACGATGACTCCACCACCGCCATGTTTTACATTTGGTTTTATATTTCTGGAAATAAGCTCCTCATTCGATTTACGCCACACATAAGGTTTACCGTCGGATACAAATATGTTGAACGTACTCTCGTCGGTAAACATCACCCGTTTCCAGAATGAAAAATCTTTCGAACGATGGGTTTTTGCAAATTCCAGATGTACCTTTTTATTTCGGTTGCTAATTAGGGGTTTAACTCGTACTATTCTACCATTAAAATTGGCCCGATGGAGCATGTTTCTAATCGTTTGAGCGCAAACTACTTTCCCCAATTTACTTTCAGCGATAGCAGCTAATTTCGGAGCACATAAAAAGGGGTTCGCTTTTGTCTTTCGCACAAGGTAGCGCTCATCAGCTGATGTTAAAATTTTTTTGTGCAAATTTTATACAAAAACTATCTATTTTCACTGTAAGGCGAATTCCCCGAAATAGAAAACAAAACATTTGCGAAGTTGGCTGCGATTGCTGTCAATGGGTTGCATTTTAAAAATACTGTACGAGTTTGGCTTTGGCATTGAATTTACTGCTGTTTTTGTTTGTCGTTAAATAATATTGTTTAAAATTATTATTTTTCTTTTTTGCTTTTGGTTATTAAAAGTTAGTGAAATAAACTATATAAAATTAATGCTGAACTTTTCTCTAATTATTTTGTGGGTATAAAAAATCAGACAAAGAAAAAAAAATGTCGCGGTGTACGAGTTTGGCTTTTACCCACTGTATGTAGGTAGGTATGATAATTATTGTGGTCATTATGGTCTACATTTTTAAATTTTTAAAAAATCCCAATACCCCTTAAGTCTTGAAAATATATTAATAAAATTTGTGACTGCAGAGCCGGTTCTATGTATATTCATTTAAAAAAAAAATGTTTTATATCAAAACAGAAATAAAAATAAATTCCTGACGAATTTTATGTCTTTTTTTTAAGGAAGTAGCACTTCAGGCAAAAATACCTTGTTAGTTATATTTGTAACCGTGTTACATTCTTAAGGAAATGGATAGATGAGATTTAAAATAGGTGGTGAAAGGGGAAAGATATAACTTTTTTATTAGTTATTTAACTTTGCCGGTGAATATGCTATGAAAAAGTACCGACGAAGCAGGCTACATGCTGTATGTTGATTCTGAAAATGTATTTATACCATTACAGCCTGTTTATAGAACACATCAAGAGCAAAACGAAACCGGAGGGCATATGGACGAATACGTAATAATCAGCGTCCGTGTAACACGTTCCGGTTTTTTCGTTTAACTTACGTTGTGTTTCGTATAAATAAATGTTGTGTCAAATCGTAGTATTGCCAATGTACTAATCAATGTTTTTTATTTACTTTTTTTCTTATACATTTTTTTGTTTTTGCCTTAAATGATGGTAGCCCTGCTTCGGCGCTTAAAAAGAAACAGCTGATTTAAATAAACAAAACAAAATTATCAAACAATGAAGTAAAAATTTTTATCTGCTAAACAAAAATTTGTGAAAATAAAAATGTTTAAACAATAGTTATAATAATAAACAATAATTTTTAAATGTATGTATGTATAATACTAATAAATGTTTTAAAGTGAAAGTGTTATGATGGGTAGTTGCCCAACAATATTAACTCCTGACGAATGGTTTTTTTTTCGCTCAATTTTGACGTGTCTCACACTACAATGCGCGATACATAAACTAGAAACAATTGCCGTTTGTTACGTTTTTTACAAAAACAAAATGACATTCGCGTCTTAAAAACCAAAACATGGGAAACCGTAACGTTTTTGTGCGTCTATACGGTAAATTGTGTTCTGTAAACGGGCTGTTAAATAGAAAGAAAACGGTTTCTTTTTTTTTTTGTTGTCGCAGGGATTGAATCCTGGACAAACAGATTTGTAGTCAACTTGCTTACTACTATGACTACAGCAGCATCATTTTAATGTAACACCTCCTCTCCGCTGGGAATCCATTAGTTTCAAAATCAAAACGAAATCACATCTTCTCTGCCAGTATCATTGTTAATATACAAATATTTGTCAACATTTTGTTTTCGTGTAAGTAATAATGCGAATAAAATGACGATGGTAGTAAAAAATTTAATCAGAATATAAAAAAAATGTCCTTTCCTTTTAGATTAAATTTGTACACAAAGTGTGACATATTTCTATAGTCCGCTCACTAATTTTGGCACACCACTCCACTGATGGCGAAAACAAATTATCTAAACATCCACGAAATGATATTTTAAAATCGTTAAGTTTTAAACACTCTTTACTTTTAGTTTCCTTTAATATTTTGACATTGTATTGTATTAGATTGATTATTTTAAAAAGAAATAAGACGCAGCATTTTATATAAGTCGCTGTTTTGCCCAGATTAGATGGTAATAACATTTTGTGTCAAAGATTCCAGTTATGGTCAATTCTTATTGTTTTTATTATTAATAAATTAATTGATATTAGAATATAAAATTAGATTATTTCATTTTGTGCACATTAAAAAAATAAGTCTGATTGGGAATGTTTTTTTTCATTTGGCCATGAGCGGTTTAAGATTCATTTTAGATACATTTTTGGAGTGATGTATCAAATTTGTTTAATTTTGTGTGACTTTACATTTAACAGATGCCAACTTTTATTATATTTTTAAAACTGGACAAAAATGCAATTTTAAAATTTAACTCTCCAGCGAAGCTTTACTAAAAAATTCATTAAAGCGTGAATTTTGCTTTAAAATTTTTTTCATTATTAAAATATTTTTATGTAATTAAAAAAGTTAAAAGGAAGTACGTGATTTTAAAAACTTGCAAAGAAGAAAATACTGTGTTTTAATAAAATATTAAAGGTTCTCCGAACAATTAGCTTTCAATAAATATGTATAATATTTACGTTGCGTCAAAAAAATTAAATAAATTATTAAAAAAAAAGCATTTGAAACCAGTGTGCAATATTTTTAATTCGAAAATATTTCAACTTTGTTTGCATTTTAAATTAAATTATTTAAAAACAAAAAGAAAAAATTATACAAATTACAATTAATTTTACAATTTCTATAAATGATTTATTTTTTTGTAGCAAATTTGCTGCCAGCACGTGTGGGAATTTTAGCAAATATTGATTTTGGAAAAACTTATTGCTGTTTTTATAAACAGTTTGTGTTTGGCGTGATTTGAAATAAACAGTTGGAAATAAACTTACTCAGTTTAGTATGTTACTAATTTTAAAGTGGGGTAGGACAAGAAAAAAACCCGTTAAAAGAAAATGCAAATTTTATACAGAATTTAAAACAAGTTATATTTAAGAAAAAGTTTTTTTTTTAATTCAAAAAAAATTACACAAGATGTGAGAAGAGAGAATTTGCTGAATAATATATTACTCATATGTTTTTTTAAATACCGTTGAGAAAATTTAAGTTCCCTTTAAAAATAATACTGAAATGAAATAAATAAAAAAAATTAAAAGGACTGTAATGAGTGTGTGCCAAATTTTATTACCATAATTTTGTACTTATGTTTTTTTTTATAAAATATAAAATATATATAAACACTCTTGTTTATAAAGTTAAAAATAATATTCATTATAAACTAATCTTAAAAAAAACTTTATTTGGAAACATCTTAGATGGAAATAGATTGTAACAATTTGTTTTCTTTTAAATAAAAATCAGTATAATTTATGAATTAAATAATTCAGATTCAGAAGTTCAGAAGTTCATTTTAAAATTTTTTGCTAAGAAAGACAAGCGTTACTGTTTAAATTAAGCAATATCAGTTTATAAATTGTAGGGATAAGTCCACAAAAATGTAAGTACCTCTATTTTTATCATGCGATTTTCATGTTTTTGTTTTTTGCATGTTATTATTGTCTCGCTTTGTTCTATTAAAAACCTTAAGTTATAAATGAATTCTACAAATTCGGTATTTCACTAAACTATTTAAATATCATTTAAATGAAGGCACATTAATTTTGCAGGTAATAGCAGTTCTAAAACATTTACAACAATAAGTAAACAACATGTATTTTGTTTTTGTAAAATATATTTTCAGATGTCAAATCAACTGACGCGCCGGGGAGTGAAAACGATTTTTTTTTGACAAAATTTCCAACGAAATTTTACAGAGACAGGGCAGAGGTGTTTTTCATTAAATCTACCGACAGTCAGACCCCTAATGTGAAGGGGGACTTCTGGGTCATATAATTTTTTTGAAAATGTCATAAAAAGTTTGTTTTTAACTCAAATGTTAAGAGTTTTTAACTTTAATCAGACCTTGAAAATATCTATAAAAGTGTGCTGAAATGTGCAAAGAGAAAATTGGCTTACAATTTTTTTTTTTTTTTTTTTTGTTAATTTCGGCCAAACTTAACTCAGTATTTTTGGCGTAGTACGATTTTTAATTATTGGATTATAACTTAAGGACTTTTTCTATATTCTTAATAAAATTTAGAATTAACAAGTTTAAAGTTTTGTTCTGATAACGCTTTTTGTTAAAAAATCTGTGAATTGAGAATATGTAAAAAATACCGTTTTTTTTAGGATTTTCCCCAAAAACGTGGTATTCTTATTTTTCTTATGTAATTTAAATTACTTTAGTACAATAAGGAATAAAAGAAAAAATAAGTCAACAGTTATAATTAATTAATTTCTCTAAAAAACACCTTTACATGAAGTTTTTGAAAATGTCGCGCGAAAAAATAATTACAATATTATTAATCTAGATGTCATAAGCTTTCCTTTGATGCTACTTACAATTATATATCGAGCATATATTTAAGCTAGAGAAGCTTCCTAAATCTCTTCTAAAATGGGCGTTCTTTGAAAAATACCCAAAGCAAAATTTTGATTAGTGACGAAGTTCATTTCAGAATGGATGAATTCGTCAATAAGCATATTTGTCGTATCTGGGGTGATGAAAATCCTCGTCTTGTTCATGAAAAATCTCTACTCCCACAAAAAGTTACTGTTTGGTGTGCATTTTGGGCAAATGGAATCATTGGGCCATTTTTCTTTGAAGATGATGATGGAAATGGTGTTACTGTGAATGCTGAGCGATACCAATCAATGTTGAGAGACTTTTTATGGACCCAGTTGAATCATATTGATGTGTCTGACGTCTATTTCCAGCAAGACGGTGCTACATGTCACACAACTCGAGAAAACATTACGCTTTTGCGATCAATATTTCCTCAACGTGTAATTTCACGAAATGCAGATTTCAATTGGCCTCCTATAACACCATTAGATTTTTTTTGTGGGGTTTTTTGAAAAGTCGAGTGTATGCTAACAAGCCACAAACAATTAATGATCTAAAGAACAACATTCAAGTTGCAATTCGTGAAATCACACCAGCAACATGTCGGAAAGTCATTGAAAATTTCGATATTCGGATTGATGTCTGCAGACTCAGTCATGGTGGACATTTGAATGATATTCTTTTCCACTTATAATTGTAATGGATCATACTTTTAATAAAAAAAACGGCTTGAAAAAATTGCAAATAGTTTGTGTTTTATTTCAAAGAAACATGTAGGCGCGTTTTTTGGATGACCTTTTTTATTTCCAAAACACCACTGTAAGAAAAAAATTGTCGTTGGGGGAAAAAAATAATAAGTAAACAAAATTTAACATCTATAAACCTAAAAAAGAAAGTCAGCTGATCTACTGCCACTACCTGGTATAGTTATGTGCCTTGATTTAAACTAATTCCACATTTTCAGTAAAAGTTAAAAAAAGAAACTAATTCTTATTTTACTAATTTTTCTCAAAAAGTTTAATATCAATAAAAAGATTAAAATTCATTAAAATTAATATTTTTTGGTTTTTTATTGAAATAATAATTAAATACTATATTCAACAAAGTCCATTTAAAAAGTATATTTTTCTTTCTTTGGGAAATTTTTGTACATAATCATTAAACTATAAGAAAAATCGTTTTAAAATTTTTAATACCAATAATAACTTCTCTTTAAATTTGATGTTCTAGTTAAACCAAATTTTTCTATTAAACGTCAGCTAATTGAATGTGAGTTTTGATTTACAAAGGGAAAATTTTTAATAAAATTATAATTCTTAATTGAGAAGCAGCATTGGACTTTTGTTAGGTGTGTGAAAATTAGGTGGCATGTTATAACGCCCAAGAATAATATGTACACCAATGTAGAGTCATAACGTTCATGGATATTTTACGTAAATTTTATGGTATTCTGAGTAAAAAATATGCAACGTTTGCAAAAAATATTTGGTAAAAAAGTCGCTGTTGGTTATACATTATAAAACTTTCATAAGTGACAATACGTCCATATTGAAAGGACACAATGACCTTATGTCACTTTTGAGTTCGTTAAAAAACTCATGGTCATTATGTCACCGAAAATTTAACTTTCACATTTCTACGTATGAAATTGAAGAACAATAAAACGAATCTTTCTTTTGCAATTTTACAGATAAATTTTAACAAACAAATAATTTGAAGTAAAGGGATAACACTCATATTTTAATCGCACGTATCGTCGCTCATTTACGTGCCCTAGTAACAAATTTCTTGAACGATATTTGTTTCGGGAGATAAGAGATTTAACTGCTCAAATTTCGTTAGTTTTTGGACAAAATACCTGTCATAGTAGCGATTAGCTTAAAGTTATAATGGAATAAATCAGAACCAATTTCTTGATAGCGTTTAATTATAATGTTACGAGGAATTTTTATATATTTATTAAAAATAAAAAATAAAGTATTAATAGACATGCTTTTCCACCTGGAAACAAGCAACCACGAATAAATATTTTTATGTTGCATAATAATAAACTGGAAATATTAAATAATTTTATTAAAAATTAATTATTGCTTTAACTATGCACAGTGGGACAAAAACAACATATTTTTGAAATAAATCGACAATTTCGAAACGGTTGCACATGGTACCGTTTTTCACAAGCTATTTTTCAAGCAAAAAAAATTTAGAGTTATTATCTCCTGTTAATTTATTAGGAAATATCCTTGTCCATTGCTATTTTTTTTTTGTTATTAAAAGTTTGATGATTTTACAAGCCAACTTAAAAAAAATTGTGAGAACTTTTCGACAAATTGAAATTTAATTAACCGCTAAGGTCTTAAAAATTCAAAATATTCTACCGTTGATAAATCTTTAACTGCAAATGACAATTTAAAATTTTATAATGGGCTTTGAAGGTCACATCTAGGGACTCAACATCAAATTTAAAATAAATAACAATAAAATTTCAAGTTTTGCCCTTCCTATGAATACTATTCAACCTCTCCTGGAGGTGCGAAAAGCTTGGACTCAAGCTCGATTAATCTAAAAATCAAAATTAATCGAAATTATCGATTTACTTCCCAAAATTTTGTTTTCACACCACTGTGCAATGTAGTAGAAATATAAACATGTTTAAATTAGTTTATAATTGCGTCAATTGCACGTATGATCTGTTCTACGCACATTAAAATATAATAATATTTGTTACATTTTTAAATAGTATAACGCATTTCATTACCTGTACAGACATACATACATATATTTTATTTATGGGAGTAATGAGAATAATACACATATCCAATATATTATGTCAATTTATTTATCAATTTGTAACTTGACAACAAAATAATAATACAAATTTTAGAGAGATTAAATACTAGAGAACAATCTTATGCAATATAATGTATTTTTTTGCTGGATATATTTAGTTCCAAAAATTTTAAATTTAGAATTATGTTCAGCGTTAACGTCCTATTGTACGTTGGGTCTACATAAAATTCTTTAGATGGAAGTTTCAGCTTGGAAACCATAGTAAAATAATAGCAGGTGGCAGCGACTACAAATTCATTAATTTTCGACGAAATCCTAAATGTCAAACTCGATATATAAAAAATGTGTATAAATTTTATTTTTTTACGTTGTTTGAAACGCGTTTAGTGCAGCCATCGCTGCACCCGGGTATTGATACGCCTTGTTTTGTCTATAAACAAGTAAATATAAAATGAAATCAAATTTAATTGTTAAACTTTTAGGCCGTTTGTTTATGTAAATACAAATTATTAAATTAAAAACCCAAACTCAAACAATTCAATATTTGAAACAGATAATATTAAATAATCCTGTCCTTTCCAAGCATGGAATTGTTTTGATCTTTTCTAGTACATATACAACCACCTTCATCAACCGTGCCTATACAGCAATTGTTTTCATAGTTCAAATTGTTATTTTACAAGTTAGGGCCAAATCAGACGGTGAAACGCAACTCCAACGAAAGGCTTTTTAATTTATTGGTTTGATACCAATTCCATACATTCCTGAACCTGATTTGAAATCATCACAATCGTTTCGGTTTTCTTTAGAACAGATGAAAAAATACGTTAAAGCCGATTCAATATAACTGATTTGCAATACGTTTCAAACAAGTTTCAAAGTGGTCGCATTATATGCGTCTCTCAAAGTAAAGTAGTTGATGACATAAGCTCAAACGAAACCCAAAAATTATTAGAAATTGCAGCTTCGTTGCAATCATCAATCATAGCTCCTCAACAACAATTATTTTTATTTATTTTCAAGCCTCTGTTGGGATTTGAACTCATGATCTGCTGCTAAACCAAAATGGATACACTTATACCAATGCAGCTGCTCTTTGACTTTTAGGTGTTTTTATTTTTTATTTTTAATGGAAGTAAGTATACGAGGGCTGCTCTATATATTTCTGGCCTAATCGTGAAAATGCGAATATTTATAATCAAAAATGGTTTTATTGTTTTTGAAAGTATTCTCCAGCATGATTTATACACTTTTGCATGCGCTCAAACCAGTTGTCGTAGCACTTTTTCCTCTCCGATTGAGACACCTCTAAAACATGGTTTTTTAACACTTCAACAGCTTCTTCTGGCGACGAAAATCGTTGACCACGCATTTTTTTCTTGATGTGCGGAAACAAGAAGAAGTCATTAGGTGCCAAGTCAGGGCTGTACGGCGGATGACCCATTAAGTCAACGTTTTGGCCGGTCAAAAACGCTCTGGTTTGAGCCGATGTGTGAGAGCTCGCATTGTCATGGTGAACAATGATTCGTTTTCTCTTGTTGGTTTTCGAATTTCTCCGACGACTTCAGGCAAACAAATTGTAGTGCACCACTCAGAAGTGACCGTCCAACGTTGCTCAAGCGGAACAGTCGCCACATGACCAGTTTTGCCGAAGAAACAGGCGACCATTTGCTTCTAAGTGGTTTTTCCACGAACAACTTTCGTTGGATTTTGCTCATCTTTGAAGACCCACACGGTCGATTGTTGTTTCGTTTCGGGCTCATACACATAGATCCATGATTCATCACCTGTGACGATCTTATAAACGTCTTTTGAAGCACCGCAATCGTATTTTTGCAACATTTCTTTGCACCAATCGACACGAGCCTTTTTTTGAGTGACTTTCAAATTGTGCGGGATCCAACAAGAACAAACCTTTTTTACGGCCAGATGTTCATGCAGTATCGAATGTATGCTGGTGGAAGAAATGTTCAAGGATGTCTCTATCTCTCGGTATGTCGCATGTCGATCTTGCATTATGAGTTCACGCGAGGCATCAATATTCTCTGGCACAACAGCCGTTTTTGGACGACCTTCACGGAATTCGTTTTTGATCGAGCTTCGGTCACGATTAAATTCATTATACCAATTTTTCACAGTGCTATAGGATGGTGCTTCATCGCCATACAAAGATTTAAGTTCATCAATGCACTCTTGTCGTGATAATCCACGTCGAAAGTTGTGAAAAATGATGGCACGAAAATGTTCACGAGTTAATTCCATTTTTTTCTATATTATTTTTTTCTAGTCACTGTAAACAACACAAATAATGGTCGTACGTCAAAACGTTTTGAGTACGATTATGCTTAAAAATGACAAACTTTCCAATGGAAATGTCAGATTGCACTTGGCAGCACTCAGTCTTGCCGGGCCAGAAATATATATAGCAGCCCTCGTAACATATATGTATATATAAAAGTTTATAAGCGTTTGTTATTACAGGTATATAAGGGTTGCCAAATTTACTTTTTCGTACTCGTAATGATCAAAAATTTCAAAAAAGTTTAATAAGTTATAGTAAAAATATTTGCAAAATGTATGTCTTGAAGTAGGTAACTACTGGCTTGGGCTGGTTATTTACCTCCTATTTTCGTTCTCTTACTTGCCGCTAAGAGTTTGCTTACTGGTGGCTGTCTATTCTATCCTATTATATTCTATTCTAAAAATTTTTTTCACTGTGACAAGTCATTTTAATGCATATTTCTTTCTATCACTTATAGGTCTTGCAGAAAATGAACTCGAATTTAAGAAAAAAAAAACCGAAAAGGCCCAATTTTTTCAAATTGTAAATATTTTATGAGAATCTTTAAGTGAAGGAATTCTTCCTTCATTTTTTCCATGATCAGTGCTAGAAGTACCACAACACAAATACAATTCAGAAAATTTTTCCATCGCAGACTTGAGTTATTCTTTCATCTGCTCCATTAAATATTTTCATATCTCTAATACGTTAAAATATTCAATATGCTTTAAATTTTATATTTGGATTGTTTAAAAATATGGTTTAAAATCCAATTTTTCTTTCCATTTAATCAAAGAATAGACTGTAGGAACAAAAAAACACCAAAAAATTGAGCAAACACAGACAAACGAAAGATGATATTTATTGTTGGTTTAGTAAATTTTGTAAAAGTAAAATGATATAAAAAGGCATATTTTGTTGGAATGAATGTACAAGTGCAGGATAAAAAAGGTAAACCGAAAAAATTCACACGCACGTACAAAAAAAAAAAAGCACATATGCAGCCGTACAAAAAAGCATGCCAAAATATTTGAATAATGTATAGTCTACAGATTTTACAAGTGTGGGCAATTGTAGGCCTCTTAATTTTACATGAAATGCATGCACCAAATTGTTACGAGTATTTTCTTTTTAAAGTGGTAACTTAATTTGATTTCGTAGTTTTTCATCTAGTGAAATATTTCCATATTTTTCGAGCTCTGATTTATTGGGAAGTGAACATAAATTTATGGACTGTTGAACAAGCCCAAATTCAACTCAACTGAAGAACTATGCAACTAAAAGAGAAGGTAATTACAAAATGTCTTTCTCATGAGCATAGAATTTAATTTGTATTTCTATGCATTGTTATTTATTTTTATCAAAACTATCATGATCACTTTTTTTTCTTTTTTAGTTTTATTTTTTCTTCTTTATAGAATATTTAATCAATAAGAATGATTATTACTTTATGCGTCGCTCATTTTTGTGGTTTGCCTTCGCGTATATATTTAAGGCATAAAAATACATAAGGCATAAAAATTATGGGCACCTCTTATATCCCACCTTCAAACTTTATACTTGTTAGAGCAGACTTAGTACTTACAGCTCCTTGTAAATTTTAATCGTCTGCCTATAACGGTTTAACAGTTTAGCCATATGCATTAAATTACATCAACTACTGTAACACCCTATAACCCATGATTTAAAATATTTATACTTTTTCTTAAACTTAACAAATTAGTGGAATATAATTTTCAAGTGTTCGTATTAACGGTTCAAAAGATATGGTGACATAGGACAAATAACGTTACTATTGGGAACACCCGTTAATTTCAATGTCCAAAGATATGATTTTGAATATTAGTACTTGTTACGATAACCATCATAGCAATCGACATTCAGTCCAATTTGAGAGCTTTCGTCTAAAAAGGTTCAAAAAATAAGTCCATAGAGTTCAATTTACGTCACTTTTAGTTTTTAAACTACACCCTTTAATTTTTAAACTATTTTTGAATTACTTTGCCTTTTGGAGCTACAGTGATACGCATTTTTTAATTTCATTTTAAAGTGGGCTTTTTACGGTTCATAATAAACGTAAGTAACATATACATATGTACGGTAGCTCCAAGCGAAACTCGTACACCTATGAAAACATATTTCGTTACGTTATATGTCTTAAACTAAATAGGCTAATAAAATAAATTTACTTAATTTTAGTACAAAACTATGTACTTAATTAAATATCAGAAACGAAATTTTGAATATAAATTTATTTATTAAAATACAGATAAATATTTTAAAAAGTGGCAACTTTCGACGCCGAAGCCAAACTTGTACAGTCTTATTTAATTTAGCAATATTCTTTCAATTTGCGTCTAACTTCGGGATATTTCGTAAAAAAAATTAAAAAATAGGGACTTTCCCCATTATCACCTTTTTTATTGTTATTTATTTGAGTTTTTGTTTGAAACATTTACAAAAGAGAACAAAATGGGTGGACAGAGAGGACAAACTTCTGTTGAAGTAAGAAAATTAAGATTTCAACATCATAATAATAATAAATCGCTGCGAGAAATATCTGAGGTAGTTGATAGAAGCCGATCAACAGTGCAATATATTATAAAAAGGTATGAAATGGAAGAGAGGATTGCGAATAAGAGGAAAAGTGCAAATAACAAAATTTTCTCTGCTGGAGACGAGCAATATATTTTATGTCAAGAACCCATTTTTAAGTGCTCCGAAACTCGTAGAAATTGTTGAAAAAGACATAGAAAAAATATGTTGCCCACAGACCATAAGAAACATATTAAAAAGGTCTAATTTCAATGGTAGAAGGACAAGAGTTAAACCTCTGATAAGTTTACGACTCGCCAAGGAACATGAAACAAAGAATTTTTCATTTTGGAAGCAGGCATTATTCACAGATGAAAGTAAATTTAACTAGTTTGGTTGAGATGGAAGACCTTATGTATGGAGAAAATCCAATGAGGAGTTGCTTGCATAAAACATGAATCCAACAGTTAAGCACGGTGGTGGGTCAGTAATGGTTTGGGGATAATTTTATGCACCTGGGCTCGTTGTTTTACGCTTTATCGATGGTACCATGGACCAGCATATATATCTGAACATTTTAAAAGAAAGTTTGCCAGTTTGTAAGCAGAAACTTTGTCTTGATGAAACTTTTATTTTTACCAAGACAACGACCGTAAGCATAAGGCTTATAATGTGCGATCATGGCTACTTTATATTTGTCCACATGTTATTGATACACCAGCCTATCGATCGTAAAATTCGTAGTCATACAATAAGTTCTAAGGATGACTTGAAAAGAGCACTTCAGGACGAATAGGGCAAAATTGAACCAAGTTTTTACGAAAACCTTGTGCGCAGTATGCCAAATAGATTAAAAATGGTAATAAAAAATAAAGGCATGCACACCAAATATTAATATTTAAAACCAACAAATTAATACTTGATTAAAGTATGGTGTACGAGTTTGGCTTTGTCACAGAAATTACTATTATTTTATGTTTTTCTTAAAAAAAATTTTATTAAATAATAATTTCAAGTTTTTATGTTTTGTTAAATTTGTTATAAAATTAACTAATAAAATAATTACAGTTTTATTTGTTAAGAGCTTCTAACTTAATGTTATAAGATAGTTTAAAAATTAGTCTAAAGTGTACGAGTTTCGCTTGGAGCTACTGTATGTTGTATGGGGATTTGAAGATTATGATTATAATAGAACCAATCTGTAAGCATCGCCTTTCTTTCACCTTTAAAATAAAAAATCAATTCAGAAATTATTGATTAATTATTGGTGACGCAAATGAATAAAAGTAACATTCAGTCGAATTGTTAGCCTCCTTCTTTTTTGTAGTCGATTAAAAGGACTTGATGTTTATTGGAATGTTTCCTGCGTGATTACCTCGTCTGTTCTGAAGACAGAAACATTATTTCTAAACTGAGTTTTGTTTGATGTTGCCTCGTTAAGTGATTTACGTTTTAAACTTATTTTTAAATAAGAAGTAAAATATATAATTCTCATTTTAATATAACAATATTTTTAAAATGGCAAAAACAATTAAAAAAATACTTTTTGTGATAAATAACAAAATTTCCACTCCCAAAGCCTTACAAAATCACAGTCATGTTGTACAACAGCGCTTGGCATTTGAAGTTTTTTATATTTTTTAAGGTTGTGTGGAAAAATCTCAAATCGCAGGTCTGATATGACTTTAACTAATCTAAACTAAATTGACACGTGTTTGCTTTTGATTATTTTGAGTATCAATGTTAAAATACCTCAAATGTATTTTATTTTAATCGTGAGCTATATATTAAATGCTAGTACACATTTATGTAGTTTTTGTTTAAAATCCTGCTATATCAAAATGTTAAGAATTTGGTTGTTAATTTTAAATAATAGTTTAGTCAACATATGCAAAATTTTGAACACAAAGAAAAAAATGTGTTTACAAATAAGTTAATGAATTCGGCCTAATTGCATTTTAATTTCTACATTTTAATTAAGCAAAAAATTAATTTTTTGCAGATGTTTTAAAAAAAGAAAAAAAAAAAAAAGAAATTAACAAAAACCATTGTATACTTGGCGATCTACATCAGTTATAGTGCAACTTTGAACGAATTTAAATGAATGAGTATCAGCAGGGCTTCTAGATTTTTTTGAAGTTGAATACATGTCATCATACTCGTCTAATAGGGTAAAATTCGTGTTTGTCAGCGGCGCTGAATGGATTTGAAAATTTTTTATTTTAAAACTCTCTCTCTCATCAAACCATTCTCACATTTAAAGTTTGACCCATATAATAGCCGCTTTACACCCATTAAAGTAATTTTATAAAATCTTCTTAAACATGTTTTTAACTTTGCAATTAAAGTTTTACTAGAGAAAACCCATTGGTTCAATAAATTACGCGTGTGTTTGCTTGTTTTAATTTTATTACAAAAATCATTTTCGTTCCTTTATGTTCCCACACCCGTAAAGATAATGCATTTAAGAAATAACATCAGTGTTCCCAGGCAAAGACGCTTTTCCTTCAAAAAATTACAGTTTTTCAATAAAAGTTACATTTTGAAATTTTTTTAAGTAAATACAAATTTAATATAATAATTTTTATAAATATAGTAAATAGCTTTCTTCCAAATTTCAATAAAAAGGACAAGGCAACAAATTTATATACTGAACAAAGATAAAGCTAAAATCAAACAATTAAAAGAACTATTTTTGGCTATGCCATATCTAATATACCCTTCACCATATATTTATTACCACATATATCATAACCATAACTACATATCATGAAAATCGGCATAAGAAAATTTTTTCATAATATAAAGTTGTTCTGTTCAAGAAAAGTTTGCTGTGTCACAAAACTAACAATTTTTCTTATCTTTCGAAATATTTATAAATTTTTTATCATAAAACACAACCACCTGCAAGAACACAATTCATTTTTTAAAAATTTAAGTATTTCCTAAAAGATCTCTTTTATGAAAAATTCAAAGACCCAAAACTCGGAAAATATGCGCGAGCGCCAATTTTTTCACTTGATGTTTTTTTTTTATTTTTTAATTCTCTATAGCTCCCATATATTTGCTTTTTTGATTAGAGTTTCAAAGGATGTGAATATTGTTTCTAAAGATATGGAAAAATTCTAAGCAGGTGTGGTTTCTTGAAAGCTGCTTTGAGGGACATTAGGTTCCGATAATAATAATATTTCGTGAGTAAAAAGTGCATGTTCTCGCCATGTAATAAAATTAGTTAAAGTAAGTTTTTCTTAATAAATACGTTAAACATTTTCCTTTAAAACACCGAGCTACTATAATTATATATAATTTAGTATTAAAAATACTTTAAATTTTTTGAAAGAATAAGATAATTTTGGATTTTATTTGCTTTAACTTCAATTTTTCCGTAAATTGAGAAGTTTTTCTGTTTTTAGACAAACGTACGGATTTTCTATGGATTGCAAATACCACTGTGCATCATTATAAAATCTGTATCCTTACTTTATCGCTTTCTCTGGCTATACTTCTTGATCCTACCGGTCTGTGAATCCCATTATTTACTTACTAAAGATGCGTTATTATTTCAAACGCTGCCATCCATGCTACACTACTGTGTTACTCCGGCGAGAAATGAACTACTCGATGTCTTGTTTAGTAACCTTAACCATCCACAGACATCTCCACTACTCCTGTTATCCAAGTCAGTCACCCCCTTTAATCCAATAGCCACATCACACGTCTGCCATACACTGTTGTTATGCTGTACACTTCCCTGCGTTTACCGCTACCGTTATTACTTTTTTATTATAAAGGGCGTCTTGGCAATTATCTGTTACTCTTATATTAAATTAGACGTCTCCACTAAATTATCTGTTATGGTTCCACACAATAATTGTCTTTTACTTCTCAGGAGGTTTGCAGTGCTGCTTCTTAATTTTGATTTGCATTATAACAATTATTATTTTTCGTTGTATGCATATCCGAACTTAAGATCTTCTGTTTTACAGCAAGCACCTTTACCAACGCAGCCAATTAGGTTGCTCAGCTTTTGTTAGCTAATTGTGGAATTATTCTATACACACTATTAGTGGAAGTAACATATTCACCACGCTTATACGTATAACAACAACAAGGGTTGCCAGATCTTATTTTCGTAAAAATATTTATGTACATACTATGTGCACTTTTTGGAAATTCAAAAATTGTAAAAACAATAAAAAATTTTGCATACTTCAAGGCAAAATACTACTTTTTTCTAAATAGAGGTATTGGTATCGGAGGAATAATTATTTGTGTCTGTATCAAAAGTTATAAAAATTTGGCCAAAAATAACAACATTATAAATGTTATCTAAAGCCTTTAAAAGTTCCAAAAAAATGTAACAAATGTAACGAAACGGCATTACGTCTGTAAAATCTTATTTGTTTTAGATTTAATTTCATAAGTACAATTACGCCATATGAGTTAATAATTTAGCGATTTATAAGTATTGAGATGTTTATATGCATTAAAATTATTTGTTTCCTTAATATTAGCACCTCACTCAATATTAACACGTCTAGTATCACCTTCATTTATAAAAAAATAATAAATTAGATAAGTAAATTAATACATATGCATTTTTACCTAAAAAGCGATGAATTTTTCTTTTATTCATTTTCTATTAATTACTGAGAGTACTTAAGGGTGCTTGTGATCTTTTGCAATTAATGCAAAACTAATAGTGAAAAATTATAATAAATATCTGAATAGAGAAAAAATGAATCTTGTTTTTATATTAAATAATTTAAGCAGAAATAATATGGATCCTTTGTGGTAAAGTATGTACTTATTTAGGTCATAGTATGTAGTTGTAATCTTTTATTATATAGAAATAATAAGAGGTTTTTATATTGTAGAAGAACTTTGAAAGACTTATCTATTATACGGAAGAGTTATTTTCAAAAATTGTACTGTACGAAAGCTTATGTACTCTTAACGAGCTTATAACCCCCACGTGCACGATTGCTTTACAAATATTTGTTACATATAAAGGGTGTTTTTTTAAGCAATCGCTCTCAAATCATCCAAGTTTACTTTGGAAATCAGTTATCAATTTGAGCAACATACTCGTATAGACGATTTCGTAATTTTTATGGTGCACATAATCATCCATCTGAGCAAGCCATCCGTTGAACTGTGGATAGATTTCATACCACATACTCTCTAGAGGATGCAATAATACCAACACATCGAAGGGATGTACTTACTGAAGAGAATATCGCTGCTGTAAACGAAAGTGTGGAAAAAGTTCAAAATTTATCGATTCGTTGTTAGTCGCAGGATTTTGGCGCTCTGTCCGTCCACCATGTGGAAAATTTTGTGCTAAGAGCTTGTCCTACACCCATATAAGATCCAGTTAATGCAGGAATTAAAGCCACGAGACCACGAGAACGACGATGCGTCGTTCTTTCGCTGATTGGGCTCTAGAGCAAATTGTCTTCAGCGATGAGGCTAATTTTTGGCTTAACGGGTTTGTTAAGTGAGACCAATCCACGACATACCCTAAAGACTCCATTGCATCCAGAAAAATGCACCGGTTGGTGTGGTTGATACGCTGGTGGAATCATCAGTCCTTATTTCTTCAAAAATGAGGCTGGATCTCATTTTATTGTCAAGCAAGGTCGTGATCCGGAAGAAATGTGGTTTCAAATAGATGGCAACCGCTACCATCGAGTTGTTAAAATCAAAATTTGGCGATACGTTGATTTCGAGAAATACACCTGCCATAGCAAGTTTTATATGCAGCGCGGTCAATTGTTCCTCAGTTGATCTCAGATTTCGGTGAATGATAGATATTTTTCCCGATTAATGTCGTTTTAGTTTTGGTTCTCAATGTGTTTTTTTAAACAACCAATTCACCTGTTGTCACAGTCATATACAATAAAAAAAAAAAACAGATTTCATATGTCTGCCTATAACAGCTCAAGTGTATGGCCACATTTTATAATTCTCTTTCGCCCCATATATTTATTTTTTTGATTGGACTTATTTAATTGTTCTAAATGACATGAAAAAGTTAGAGGTAGGCGTGGAGTTTTGCCGGTCCACTGAAAGGCATGGACCAAATATGCAGATTTCCAATAGTACCTCTTTTGTCACTATATCTGATAGGTTGATTTATTATTATTTTTTTTTGTGAAATAAAGTTTGCCTCGGTTTCATTTAAACACTAACACGGACGGACTGACGGACATCGCTCAATCGACTTCGCTATACTAAAGAAGTCAGAATATATATACTTTATGGGGTTGGAATTGGATATTGTACAAATTATACACGGAATGACTAACTTATCTTTTAACATTTTCCAATTTCTGTGGAGAAGGGTATTAAAACAAATAAAAGTTGTACTTTATTTTCGTAATAAAATTTTACAATTGAATTACTTTAATGGTCTGTTGCAGACTCTTGTAAAGTATCATTAGAAATTACAGCTTTTATTGTTGAAGCATTAAAAGGGTTTATTATAGTTGAAACATTTAAACATGCTCGTGCAGAATTGTGAAAATGTGTCAAAGTAAAAATAATATTTAAGTCCTTTTTGTCAGTAACGTTATAATGCTATTAACTATTTTATAGCAGTTCATTATTTGCTACGTATTAAAATATAAAATTCAAAAAAATCTTTTGAAATGACAGCTTAAAATTAAATATAATATAAATACGGCAGCTTATAATAAAGTGTATATTAAGTAACAGGCTTTGCTACAAAATATGTATCTTTTCGTGTTATTTTCATTTAAATAAAAAATTAAATTATTTAACGAAAACAATTTAATATTTTTGATTAATACGCTGAAATAGATTGTGAGAATAATGAGGATAAAAAGTAAGTTTACTAAAAAATAATGTTACGATACTAAGATTGGCAGATCATGAAATCATATCCCGACACAGCCACTAGTATATACAAAAATAATTGTTGTTAATTGGTGGTAAGTGGTAGCGAGGAAAAAGTTAATTTTAAGACGATTAATTGGGTACCAGCAGTTAAAACCTCACAGTGTCTCAAGTATAAAAGGAAAAGTTGTATTGTGTGCAGTGTAGGCGTCTGAAGAACAGGGGCAGAATAGCAGATAAAATGGCCAATTAGGTGGTTAATTAGAAAGCAAAGTAATAATATAAAAAGAGTGGTGTGGCAGTGTTAGCTGAGTTGGTTGAAGGTAGAAATGGGTATCTCTTAAGTGTTTAGCGTGAATCACGCATGATATTAATATTTTATTAAAGCCGTAACTGAACAATCACTTCCAGTCAGTTTTGCGTGATTGGTTGTTGGTTATTTTTTCTTGTATTTGTTTAAGAAAGAATTAATACAAACACTACAAAGCTTTTTGTTAATATAAATAATAGTTTTTCTTTCTTTTCAGTTTTTATTTTTCTATTAGTCATGAGTTGCCAGACTTAGCAGTATTTAGCGACTTATTCTCTTCTATTATTATTAATAAGGTTTCTTGAATGCAAAAGCTTTTAACAACAAAATAATTGTGATTAGTCTATTTTCGTGAGTAAATAGTGAGCATCAGGTTTTATTATTGTGTATGAAGTGAGCTAAAATAAAATACAATCGTGAGGGAAATTGCATGAGTGAACGTAAATGAGCAGTAAGTTAAAGCCACACGTCTGCTAAATTAAAAAGCAGATATTTCGAGTCTTGCTAGAACGACAGTGTATTGCGTTTATTAAAAGCGCATATTTAGTAAATAATAAATCGAGTGAAAAATAGAAAACTGTAAAAAGAAAGAAAAAATATGAATTTAAGTTTATGTATTTGTAATCAAAAGAATACAGGGGTATTCATTGAGAGCGCTACAAAAGTTCTTTTAAATAAAATAAAAACAGTTTTGGATAATAATGAAATTCTTTATTCCTGTGAAAGTATGTTCGATGCCATTATGTATTGAACTCGATTTGTTTTGTATGGCCACCACGCGCTTGCAGAAGTCCAGACGCTAAACTCAATTTTCGACAGTTTTCGAGTATAAATCGGCCGATACTACTGCAATTTCATGTTCGATATTCGTACGAAGTTCATCAATCGTCTCTGGCTTGTTGGCATAGACCACAAGCTTGACGTAGCCTCACAGAAAATAGTCTAACGGCTTCAAATCGCAGGACCAAGGCGGCCAATCGACTGGGCCATTTCGTGAGATAACACGTTTTCCAAACTTGGTTTCCAATAAATTGATTGTAACACTTCAATTAGGGCCAAAAATATTCGGTTATCATTTGCCAGTAACGTGCTGGTCGTAATCATCACGTAAGAAGTACGGCCCAATGACGCCGCCGGCCCATAAATCACTCCAAAATATAATCTTTTCGGAGTGGATTGCTGCCTGACCTATAACGAATATTTTGTTTATTAATGAAGCCATTCAGCCATAAATGAACCACATCGCTGAAGATGATTTTTCGATTAAAATCTGAATCATTATCAAGTTGTTGCTCAGCCCAATTCACGAACATATGACGCTGCTGTTGGTCAAGCGGCTTCAGATCTTGCTTGTGGCAAAATTCGCCACAACGACGATACAGAGATGCCCAACACTTGAGAACGACGTGTGTGAGACACATTTAGGCTTTCTTCAGCTAAAGCAGTATTCTCGATACTACGGGCACTTCTTTATCTCACTGAGACGGGAATATTTTGTACTATGCCTGTAGATTCAAATTTTTTCACTAGACGGTCACTTGTTGATCTGCTATCATGATTATGACGACCATAAATTGGCCGTAGTGCTCTTAACCTTAAGGCCACTGACACCGAATTTCGGTAGTAAATTTTAATAATTTCTACTCGTTGTTGGCTCGTATATCTTTCCACCATGAAATGGTAAAACTTACTGAAGACAATGTCAAAAGAGCAGCAAGAAATATGGCGTGGTTTGCTGTCCCTATCGCTCTACTTTTGTAGCGTCACTGTTGAAAAAAACTTTATGTGCGTTTGAAAAGTAGCAACAAATATTATAATATTTTAGTAATTTTAGCTTATTATACTTTAGCTAAACCTCTCGAAATAACGAGGAAGTAACGAAAAGACTATAGTAACTAACTTGCACCTATACAACGGTTTATCAAACTTTATACATGATAATTTAATATAAAGAAATTATAATTTTAAAGTTATTATGTCTTCTATCAGTTCTAAATTTTGTGGCCTGCGGAAACTTTAAAAACAATATTAAAAAAAATCAACAAAACATTTTTATACCATTCTATTGTATACTTTGGCTTTAAGCCAAAACTTTATCTTAACATTGTCTAGTTCCAAATTTTGTTTGGCAATTTGCTAATCTTCACTGTTGTCATTGAAAAAACATAACAACTAACGAACAAGCTAAAAATTACCTCACATTCTGTACATTCTTACGTACATACACATGTACATACTTATTAACATGTACAATTTACTTGTGTAAGAAGTTTGTGTAAAATACATTTGTATTTAAGTTTTCATGTATGTTTTGGATGAGTGCAAGCATTTATGGAATATTTTTGGCATTTTTAAAATGCCATTAAACATCAATATATTGTCGCCAAATATTTTTTTTTGTAAAAATAAATGACATAAAAGATTTGATGTGAATTTAATAGATACAAAAATAAAAATAAGAAAACATCTCAAATAACAATAGTCATTTAGATAAGAATATTATCAATAAAAAGCAGAAGAATTTCAAATTTAAGTATTAAAAATTTTATTTTTTTATTTGGCAAAATGCGAAATAATATAAAATTTCCAAAAAATATTTAGCATTGCTTTTTAAAAATATTTTTTAATATCACCCCTTTCAAATTTTATTTTTATGAACAATATTTTTTGAAAGAATTCTGCGAATTTAAGACGAGCTTTTGAATATGGATTTTAAAAGATTTATATTAAACATTGACAGTTTAATAGATTAAAGGTAATTAACACTTTATGGCAAAAAATTTTGAAAAATATTTTATTACTAAACTTTGTCATGATATAAATTATCTTAAAATAATTGTTCTCAGTAAAAGCTTTAAGATATAAAATAGAGAAAAATTTATAAATAACTCTTATATTAATTAATGTAACAGTGATAAACAAAATTAATTAAGAATTTCAACAAAAAAAAAAAAATTACTACACACGAGGCAACTATAAAGCGAACTGCTTGGTCTCTATTCGAATGACATAAAAATTAAATACAAAACTATATATAAAATATTTAAATAAATAGCAATTAAATAAAATGTAGCTAAAGCCCAGAAAAAACACAGTTCGATTACCAAACCCATAAATTGAAATAACTTTTTTTTTTTACTGATATGAGGTGCAATGTATCACACATTTAGTAAAGTTGATTAATCATATTCATAAATATTTAATTGACTAAATAATGTTCATAGAAAACATAAGCTGCAATAAAAAACTAAAAA
Organism: Gymnosoma rotundatum; assembly: GCA_916610165.2. NCBI lineage: Eukaryota > Metazoa > Arthropoda > Insecta > Diptera > Tachinidae > Gymnosoma > Gymnosoma rotundatum. The sequence goes on along the minus strand of OU744337.1, from coordinate 116,434,435 downwards.
ACAAAATTAATAAAATCATTTCGGCAGTAAAACATAATGTTAACTTTACACAATTGTTTGATAAAATTTAAATTCACAAATATTACGTTACTTTCAATTTATAGGCGAATGGCTTTCATTCAAGTTTTTTACCGCAGTGTTAAATTTTACTACAATTTAAATTAAAATTACATCTCTATTATTTATATAATAACTTTTGTGTTGGAATTTGTTTAATAATTTGCCCCGTAAAAAATATTCAGTTGTTAATAACGGTTACGAAACATAAAACTAAATTTATTTATTTCGAAAATTCACTCTATGTTTTTTTAGCTAAACATTGTTAGTTAATTTTATTCCTGAAATCTTGCTGCAAATAAATTGCATTTTTTTAATGAACTTTCCTTTATTTTTGTGTATTTTTTCTGTAAATATAATATTCATGGGTTTATAAATATTCGTCAAGTTTATTAAAGTGAGCACTTACATAGTTACAAAAAAAAAAAAAAAACTAGAGTGCTATATTCGGTTATCCCGCATCTTCTATACCCTTTTCCATTTATGTAAGTCTACTTTAGTAAAGTAGCTGACAGAGAAAAATAAAAATTTTTTTCTGAATGATTTCTTCACTTTACTTTTTTATGAAAAGTTCAGAGTAACTCGAATAATATGGACGAGCGCCGAATTTTTCACTTGATGTTTATTTCTTATTTTTTTATTCTCTATTGAAGATCGGAATTACTTCACTAACTAGATTTATTCCAAATGATATGACATGAACCAATCTTGCTGATTTTTAATAACAAAACTTTTCAAAGTATGTCTGATCGATTGGCATTTTTGGCCTTGGCACAGATGGACAGACGAACATCGCTCAATCTACTTCGCTATGCATAAAAACTCAGAATATATACAAATTATGGGGTAGGAAATGGATATTGTAGAAATTACAAACGGAATGACAAACTTAGATATACCCTTTTTCCAACTGTGGTGAAGGGTATAAAAAAATATTATCACCACATTTAATGCTGAGAATGATGATTTAGTTTGACAACGGATGCACATTCTACTGTGTAATAAGTAATAAAACTATTGAGAACTGAAACCATATTTAATACAATTTGTTCTTACTTTCGATTAGCACATTTCTTTGCAAAACTAAATATTATAATTTTTTCCAAGTTGAGTATTTAGCTTGCAAAATCAGTAAAAAATTTTTTATTAGAGTATTATACACTAGAATATACATCAGAATACTAAGGAAATTAAAAAAAAAAAATAAGATAATAAAATATAAAAGTGCATGCGCCAGCAAAATTTTAAGAAAAGTAAGAAGTATAATCGTGAGATTTCGTTAACATCAATAATTGCCATTAAGAAAATTCGGGCTACTAATTGATTATAAAATTTTTGCATCTTTTCAATTAATACTGAATATTTGCCCGTTCTTATATCTTAAGGCTCATTTAACTATTATACCAGTCTTTAGATTGGCATTAGATTTGTTTAAGAAAGAAATCCTGTTTTTTTCATTCTTTCTTTTCTTTATTCATTAAAACTGTCAAGATTGTCAGAAAGTCCAAACTAACACACTTCAAGTAGATGTCAAAAAGTCCACACTATCACACTTCAAGTAGAATGAAAATTCCCAGTGAAAAATATTGTAAATTGCTTCAGTTCAGTTTATTGCCATTTTTGCATAATAATATAAATAAGAAATACATTTTTCAGCAAGACAATGTAGCCTGCCATGCCAGTAAATTTACAAAAGAATGGTTAAGCTCGAATAATGTCGATGTTTTGGAATGGCCTTCTTACTCTCCAGATATGAACCCTATATAAAACATATGGGGAATTCTCGTCAGGAGAATTTATGCATCTAAAATTATCATTCTGTGTTTAGTTTCTACAATATTCATTTCAGACCCCATAAAGTATACTTCTTATGCATAGCGAAGGCGATTAAGCGATGTCCGCCTGTCCGTCTGTCCATCCAAAGCAAACTTGATTTCACAACAAAAAAAAAAAAAAATAAAAAATGTCAATCGATCAGATATAGTGTCGAAAGTAGTGCTAGTGAACATCAGCATGATCGGTCCATGTCCTTCGAGGCAGCAGGCAAACACCACGCCTACCTCTAGTTTTTTAATTTTTTAAATGTCATTTGGAACAACAAACTAAATTCAATAAAAAAAAATAATAATAATAAATATATAGGGCGATAGAGAATTGAAAAAAAAAGAAAAACATTAATACGGCATTTACACTATGCAATTTTTCATGAAACTAGCATAAAATTTTGGTTGTTTGTGAAGCAGGAGGTGTAAGCAATATAATATTGCTTAAATTTTGAGGGAATGTTACTGCTGCTAATGTTTACTTTTAGATAACGCACAATGCTGCAACTCAAATAGAAAATTGAGAAAAAAATGCAAAAATTGCATAGTGTAAAATTGGACTATGTGAAAAAATTGGCGCTCGCCCATATTTTTAAAGTTACGGGGGTCTGAAATTTTCAAATTTTTTAAAATATCAATATGGGTATCATTTAAAAGCTTTTAAAGAGGTCTTTAAGAAAATACCACAGGTTTTTAAAAATGTTAAAAACATTAAGAGCCGATGTAATTTTTATGTAAAATTATATATATGCAGTACCAACATTTTTTTTATTTTTTAATTCTCTGTCACCCAAATATTTGCTTTTCTGATTGAATTTACTTCACTAAAGTAGATTTACATAGATAATGAAGGGTATATAAGATTCGGCATAGCCGAATATAGCACTCTTACTTGTTTTTTTAATAACTCTTTTATTGTACAATCATATAATAACGGCATATAATTTCCACATTTAATAATGATTTATTTCTATAAATTTAAAGATAGTGAAAGTTTTTAGAAGCACCGCGTTTTGAGTTACAAAAGAATAAAACAAAATAAAAACAAGAATAGAAAAAAAAATGATTTGAATACTTTGTGCTGCAAAATATTATTACAAAATAAGCGTTGGTGAAGTACGTGGGTGCTACACACTCATTTGTTTTGTTTCTTTGCATTTTCTATTTTATCACTGATGTTTAATGTTAAAAATTTATACTGAGGTAAGGCAAAGACAAAGACTCAAAGGCGTTTAGCAACAGGAAATTATTTAAATTGTTAAAAAAATAGTAAACAGCAACTTAAACATGTTATAAATTATAAAGGTTTATAAAGGACACTTTACAGAACAGATAAACTATTGAAGGCATAAAAAACAAAACACTTTAACATTTTTCTTTTAAAGTTTTCATAAAAGTTCTCTGATTAAATTAAATGCTGCCAACAAACGAATGAATTTTCTGTTCTCTGCGGCAAGTAAACTGAATGTGATTGTTAGTCTGAACTCAATTGTAACAACTAAATGCATTAAAGCATTTCTATCTTTACTAAAATTTATTTAAGTATCTTTATATTTCTGAGAGTTTTTATCCACGTCTGAGTGTTGAGTTGTTGCTTTGATTCTGTTTATTAAAATATTATTGTGTTGGCAACAATGCAGAAGGAAGTGAAATGGAAATCTCTTTGAAAAAAAATTTGTATTTTATATTTGTATAAAAATTACTTTATAAGGACTAAAGAATACACAAAGTAACTTTTGTTTTAAGAAGGTAATATTTATTCATAATAAATTTGTAATGGCGTCATTGCTGTACATGAAATATTTTTTGAAAATTTTGATGTTGGCGTAGGTTCATAGTAATCGTTATAAGATACAAAACACCAATTTTTGGAATTTTTGTCGTCTGTGTTCGCATTGCGTTAAACTGCTTCATGGGTTTAAATAAAATATTGTTAAAAGGTACGTTAGTACTTTGGTTGAAATATAGAATACTTTTTTTTCGTATTAAAGCATTACACATTCGAGACAGTAGATACCGGCTGCAAGATGTCAAAAATGTGTTTATATGAGAATGAATTTTTTGACGACAGCAATTCAACAAGGCGGCAGGTTGTGGTCTGGGCTAAATTTGCCGCTGCAGTCGAATTAAATTAATTTCTATTTGTGTTGGCGACAATAAAAGTAAAGTGATGTCAGTGCAATTAGACATGTAAAATAATAAGCGCTTAAAATCCCTTATTATGAAAAATGAAAATAACAATAAAAATTTTAAATGAAAATTATTTCTTTAAAGATCTATAATAAAACTGTTACAGGATCATTTCTGTACATGAAATATTTTAGGAAAATATTGTTGTTGGTGTATTGGTAATTGATTTGGAATACAAAACACCTATTTTTTAATCTTTGTCTGTCTGGGTTTGCACCACGTAAAAGCTGCTGAATAGATTTGAGTAAAATATTGTGCGAAGATCCTTTAAAACATTGGATCAAATATAGAATATTTTTTCTTAGAAAAATAGCGATACCAATGTTAAATCACTCAATTTAACCAGTATATATTTTACCTAACAGTTGTCAGCACATTTTTTTTTGTAGATAAAAAATTTTTAACACTTTTTACATACTTTTCAATAATATTTAAAACATATTTTTCCGGATGCGAATTAAAAAAAATTTGAAATGCCACACCGACCAAGTAGTGGGCACTGCTAGTATTTTATATAGGTAATTTTTAAGAATAAAAAATTTTACAAGTATCATGGCGAATGTATTTAGATCATTTACATATATAAAGCTACAATTCCTCTTTGTGTGGACCACATCCAGTTAAAAATTTAATTCTGTACTTAGTTGTTGCTGGTTAAAGTACTTATTATTATTTCAATTTTCGTTTAAAGGTAAAAAGTTTTTTGCATGGGACATATGTAAATATTTAACACGATCAGTTTTAATAGATATTACAGAACTGTAAGACTTTCATTATTTTCTTGTTTTCAGCATTTTTTTGTAGATAACACACATTACTGTACTTATTATTGCTTCTGAAAAATCAACGTGACCTTTAAAAGTTCTAAAAGTATATCTTCTAATAGCCTCTTACATAATAGTTAAAGTATTTTTTAATTATAAATTATATATTAACAAAAGTAAAAGGTATATTTCGTGGCTATACAAAGGCTAGCAAAAAAAGCAACAACAAATGTACAAGACGAGTTACAAAGAGAACGACAAAGAAATGCTTTAAGTTGTGTGTGAACTTCGTCTCACCAAATTAACATTAAGATAAGTTGGTTAAATAGAGGATGTTTACAATGTACATAACATAAGGTAGATAGATGCGAAGAATGCTAATGAAGGATGTGGCGGTCCAGAAAATGCTGCATTTCATTCTGCTAGCGTCTAATTTTTCTTGTTTTCTTTGGAAAACGTCCACATACATTTGTAAATAATTTTTATTTCCAAAAATGTTTAGAAATTAAATTTAAAAGCCGACTTATGTCAATTTTCATTAATTCATAAAATCGATACTTCAAATTCTGATTGGGAAAAAATTAAAATTTATATAATAACTATAAATCTCTTGAAAAATCGCTAAAGTGACATCAATGAAATACAATAAAATCATATTTTTATTATGTAGCTGTTGCCTTCGAAATAATTATGTAGCTGCGTACAAGGCATCAAAAGTTGCTAGCGTCATTTACTGTCGTGTGTTCGTGTATCCTGCTGCGGCGAAAGTGTTTAATAATGCTTAATACTTATGTCACTTCGTGGCTAACTAGATATACAAATGTTGTCGATATAATCGTACTAAAATAAATGACATCACATTTTATTCTTTTAATCGGAAAGTCTACAACTCGTGAATCCAATCTTTTGATTTGCTTTGGTTTTAGAAATTGCGGCACGAAAATTATGATAACTTCGTTTAAATTTACATTCTTGGTTTTCTTAGCAAGAAGAAGCAAAATATAATTTTTAAATTAAAAGCTTAACACTTTAGCCCCCGTGACGGCACTAGCTCATAACATCTTGATGTCAAATTAAGACTAGAATTCCATAAGATATTTTGTTTGTAAAGAATTGTTGTAGTAAAACGATGCTTGCTAAAAGTTAGCACCGTCCTGTTGAAACCCCATGTCGTCCGGATTTATACCGCTCATCTAAGACTGCAAAAGTTCTCGTAACTAATTTTATCCACAGTCACTGCATTTTCGAACTCCATAAAAATCAATGAATTTGCCTGTCTAATATCCTTAATGAACATATGCTCGTTGTGGATTTGTTTTACGTGAATTTTTGAAGCTTTACATTATAATATCTCGCTTATCGAAGAAGCCATTGAAGTCGTGTGCCCTTGATCAGTTGGAATAATATTTTTATTAATAAACACAATTTATTTTACACTGGCCTTTTTCCAGTTAGAGTTACTGAATAACTTTATGCTGGAGGTAGAGTTCTTTTCCATCTCTTTACAACAATAATGTTCGGCAAGGCAAAGGTCCGCTTTTCAATTGGATGCACTTTTTCGAACGACAATTCTTGCAAGTTTGTTATGGCTATGAACAACGATGACTCGATGTTCTTTTGTGTAGCGCTCTATTTTTATTATTCAACTTCAGCGCAAAAATAAACAGAAGCTATTTATTTTTGTTTTTTAAATATTGTGCCATTCCTTTATCCAATTAAATTATTCGCAAATTATTAAATTATATTAAATTATGCGAAAATTAACTAAATACTTTTTTGATGTTCTGCTTTTTTTTGAATGTCCATCGACACGTGCTTTTATTCTCAATAATTAATATCGATGATTTTATAATTTAATCGGAATTAAAAATAGCACGTTATTTAAAAAAAATAATTAGTTAAATTTTTCCGCGTTTTAATTTAATTTAAAATCGAAATGTTTCATTCTTTTTGAGACTTCGATCTAAATAGTTTTTAAATTTTTCACGGTATTTGAATTGATTCTCTACAAATAATATTTTTGCGATAAGACTTAAAAAATCAGTTTTGATTATTTATCAAAGTGATTATTTAATTAACTATAAAAAATTTATAGAGTTTTAATAAAGTTAAAATTAAACTAAAAAAAAACAATAATAATACTGTGACATTGAATAAATTCTCATTAAAATTTTCTTGAACACATGCACGTACTCGCAGTGATTTTCTAATAGACAAGCAATCATTTAGAATAATTATTCGTGCAATTCACCATAAAATAATAGAATTTCCTTAAAAAATATTGTAATAAAAGAATGTTTTCCTTTGACGAGAAAACACAGTAGCGAATTAAATAAATTTTAATTGGAGCTGATATATGAAAATTATAAACCGACATGATAGCATTTATAAATATTGAAAAAGACTATGAATTTGTAGATGGAAGTAGAGAAAAATGCCACATTGAAAAATATGTAAAACAATGATATTAAATGCAAAAAAATTATAGATAAACACACAAACGACTCGTCTGAGTACACAGAGAAAAGACATTTGTCATGAGAACCGAATTTGTTGTCAATCGAATTTGGTCGGTTGTAGTTTTTATCTGAAATTCGGTTAAAGGGACTGAATAAATGCGGTGCTTCCAACTATATTATTGAGAATTAAATAAAACATTTTTGCATTTTCATGTTTATTCTTATTTAGTAAATAAGACAAAGAAAACAAATAATACAATCCACGACTGTAACATGAACTTGTAACTCAGCGATAAGCATTCCCATTTCCTCACGCTATCATGCTTTTCACTTTAGATGCCATTGTCTCCCGTTTTAGATTCCATACTTCACGCTTCTGCTCTGTGAAGAAAATATAACTTTTGAAAATCAAGTTTATTTACATATGTATGCCTCTAACTCTCCTTATAACATTTTTGCACAGTTGTATATAAATTTAAATGTTTTTCAAATTTCAATAAATATTTATTTTTATTATGACAAGAAATTCATACGAAAAAACGCAATCGATATTTATGGTTCTGAATACCAATATTAGGGTTTCGGTACTAAAGTGTTGAATAAGTTTCGTTGCACCTGCCAATAACCAGTACCTCGTTTCTGTATTTCTCGCATCGTAAAAGTTTTCACATCAAGTGTGAAACAAAAAATTTCATCGTTTCTCGATTTGCGAGTAAAAAGTGTTTCTGGTTCTTAATGCGAAAACAGACAACATTGATTCTGTTTTTACTGGAATAATTCCAGTACTAGTGTCAAATAAAAACAAAACGTCAAAATAAAGAAATAAATTATCAAACAATATAAAAGTTAATAAATAAAATAAGTTTTAAATAATATAGCGAAAAAAATGTATAGTGCGGCCTTAATAATAGCTGAACAGAATGATCGGCGAAATATTATTAAATTTTCTATTTTGTAAATAAAAAGATATAAAACATAAATAAATGCATGAATACTTATTGATAATACTTTTTTATTTTTAAGTTAAATTGCATTTTACCTTTTCGTCTGAATTAGACTCCATGTTTACACAAATTTAAAAATATATCTTTAATCTTACTTGTTTTCGCACTGTTTTTAAATGTGAGTTGTTTTGACAGTTCTTGCGTAAAACTTTTCACAAAATATTGGTACAGAAACACTTTTTCTCGCATACTTCCAATAACTGTTGGAAAATAAGTTAAATGACATATAGTTCTCGCATTTTAAAGATACAGAAACACTTGTGTGAGAAAACCCATTTTTTGTTTCAATTTACATTGTTTTTCTAAAAATTCAGTTGTTTCATGCGAAAACTTTTACGATTCGAGAAATACAGAAACGAGGTACTGAATAGATTTTAGTAAAGACAAGAATTGATTAGGTAAACTTTGTTAACTGTTGTTGTGACCAACCTTTAAGATCTAATATAATTTGTTGGTTCATAATACAACAATTATGTCAAGATTATATTTTATTTATTATACAAATTAAATTATGATTGTAGTAGTTAAATTTTAAGTATTTTAACTGAATTTTTAACAATTTTTTTTCTGTGTGTAGAACTAAAAATTTTGATTTATTCTGAAAAAAAATGAGCTCACCATAATAATAATTTCAAATTAAATAGTGAAAATTAAAAAATGATTTCATGTGCATTGTAAACATGGGAACAATTGCATTTCTTATCTACTGTTTGTCTGTCGGAATATATCCTTCGTTGTGTCCTTTTTAAATTACATTTTAAAAATTTTCTGTTTGGAATTAAAGTTTTTTTTCCCTCAAGTTTGTTTAAATTTTTATTATTTTCTTATTGATGACATCAATACCTTAAAATCATCATGACTATAAATTTTATTTCAATTTAAGAAGAAAAGAAAAATAAATATATTTCTTTGAGTATAAAAAAAAGTCATGAATGCCTAAAGACTGATATTGAAATATGTTGGATTCATGCTCGAATTATTTGTCAACAATACACAGCATGTTGCTAATAGTAGATGTGCAATAAATTTTCCATTTACCATATACACGCCTGAATGAGTTTCACCTTCATATGTTGTATGGATGTTCATTTTATTTTGATTTCGAAACACAATTGCTTACATTAGAATGTAAACTTTGTAAAGCTTAAGTGTTTGACAAAAGGACAAATTTAAAGAAAATTATTTAACTTATCATTGTGTTAAACCTGGCAATTTTCATTATTCGTATCTTTTGCAAAAGTCAAGTTAAATACTTATGACTTTTTTTGTGTAATATGATGTAAAAATAAATAAATGAAATAAATTTTTTGAACTAAAATTGAATTCGGCTAAAATTCATTTTCAATTTAATTTCTAAAAATTCTTAGAAAGATAAATTATTTACAAAAGTGTGCGGAAGTTTTCTAAAGAAAACAAAAATAAGACACCAGCAAAATATAATGCTTCATTTTCTAAATCGTTACATTTTTGCATTTATTTACCTTAGCTTGTATACATTGTAAACATCATCTATTTAACTAACTAATTTAATCAATTTTAGTTTAGTTGGACGAAAACGTCTGCATACATTTGTAAATAATTTTTCTTTCTAAAAATTTTTAGAAATTAAAATAAAAATGAATTTAAGCCAAAATAAATTTAAATTCATTTATAACATCAAGATATCAAGTTCTAATTACATAAAAAATTAAATATATATTTTTTGGTCATTTTAAGAGAGTTAGTTGTTATGCCTTTGCACTCGATCTCAATCTAGCAATTCTAAATGAAAATATTTTTTAAAATCTATGACTACTGCATCTAGAGTTTTGGAAGATTTCGTTGTCGGTGCAATAACAGCTGATTTAAAGAGAAAAAAAAATTAATTTTTAAATTTTGCCGAAAATTGTACGAAATTCCAAAAAAAAAAATCATTTTTAATTTGTTTTATTTTTTTCTTTTTATTCTTTCCTTTTGTTCACAAATATAATGACGTTTATTTTTCATATTACATTTTGTTCTCCTTTTGTGTTTTTTAGTCTGCGGCTCAGGATTAATTTGTAATCACGAGCTTCTCATTGCTTAGTTGGCAAACCATAATTCTTAATAAACACAGTCATTTAGGCAAAAATACTGGAAGGTTCCGGTGAGGTTCGGTAGGGATTTGGTCTGTGGAATCCATATTCTGTTCTTTTCTTTTCTTTTCCTTTCTTTTTTTTACTATAAAGGGTCTAAAAGCATAGAAGGTTTGAACATCTGTTTTCAATTTAGGCACCTTTTGAATAACTACTACAGGCTGTTTGCTCATCAAAAAAAAAAAAAAAAAACCCGTTCAATGTTTTCATTCCCAAATTTTTTTGAAAAATTTAATTGTATCTTCTCTCTACAGAAAAAAAATTATAATTCAAATTTAATCTAAAAATTTCTTGTACACGTTTAATACTCATTATTTATTATTATTGGCAACATTTCTTGTATTTAAACATGTCAGATTTAAATGTTTAAAATGTAAATAAATATTAATGTCAACTTGTGGCATTATTATTTGTGTGGAAACCACCAAAAAGCCGAGTTAAAAACAAAAAATTATATTGTTTTTGTGCTCATTTGTTTTTATTTCATTACAATCATAATTGGTTTGACACCAAAACATACAATTTGAATATTTTGATGTATGAATGGTTCTAGGTGTTGAGGGCAAATTAGTAGATTCAACTACACATACATATATATGCGAGTGTAGGTATGTGCATATACATAATTATGTGGGTTAGTTGAAATTATTATTTATTATTATTCTAAATTGTAGTGTTTTTTTTTGTAAGGTCTTCTTTTTTAAATCGAAATCAATAATTTCATTACTTAAACTTTTTATACCCTTCACTACAAAAAGTGGAAAGACGGTTTGTATAAGTTTGTCATTCCGTGTGTAATTTCAACAATATCCATTTCCGACCCCATGAAGTATATATATTCGGACTTCTTATGCATAGCGTAGTCGATTGATCGATGTCCGCTGTCCGTCTGCCCGGCCGTGTTAAATTTAAAGAAAAATAAACATGTTGATAGAGGTGCTATTGGAAATCAGCATGATCGGTCCATGTCCTTGGAATCAGCAGGCAAAACACCAAGCCTACTTCTAATTTTTTCATGTTATTGGGAACAATAAAGTTACAACAAATAAAAAAATAAATGTATGTGCCGATAGAGAATTAAAAAATAAGAAAAAAACATCAAGTGAAAAAAACTGGCGCTCGCCCATATTTTCCGGTTTAAGGGGCTCTGAAATTTTCTAATTTTTTAAAATATGAATAAAGGTATTATTTCATAGCTTTTGAAGAAATCTCTAAGGAAATACTAAAATATTTTTAAAAGTACTAAATTTTTTTTTATTCTTTATCACCCCAATATTTGCTTTTTCGACTGGAATTACTTCACTAAACTAGCTTTACATAGATGTTGAAGGGTATATATGATTCGGCATAGCCGAATTTAGCACTCTTACTTGTTTTTATGTCCAATTGAACTCTTATTAAAAGTTCTTTAAACAAATGTAATTTAACATAATAAAATTAATCAATATTAAGTAATTAACTTATCCAACGCATCAACAGTTTTTGTGATGCATGTTTGACGTTTGTTTTCACAAAATTTAAAACACACGAAATTTGCAGTGATGCTAACTGTTGTTTTTTTGAACGCGTAGTGATGCATTTCCGAACAAGCCCTATATGATTTTAATTTAATTGAGAATTAGTAGAATGCATTAAGAATTTTAAAAGAAAAATTATTCGCCTTGCTGACGACAAATATAAAGATAATCTTCCACTTGTATATGCTCTTTCGAACAATGTGAGTAGACGTCATTTTTCTTGCAGACCCTAGTTTGGTTTTGATTTATTAGCTAAGGTTTTTTTAATTCATTTTTAAGTTTCCGACGAGTTTAGTACAATTTTCAAAAAAATATGTACTGATTCCTAAGTGTATATCTCGTGAACTATTCAAAATCTTGCTATTCTCTCTTCGGTAAATTTTTAGCTCTTAATCACGTCAAAAAATGTTACCTTAATAGCATGATTACACGGCAAAATTATGCACTTGCTTCGCTCTCTGAATCATGATTGCGAAGCATGCCGTTTTCACGACAATACTACATGCTTCGCATTGACTTCTGTTTTATAATTTTATTTTTCGTTTCAATTTAAGTGTTTGTGATTAATTAAATTTTAAAATATACAGGTCTGTTCTACAAATCACTTTTTGTCAAAGTGATTTCAAATCACGCAAAAGGTGTTCTGCGTACAATATTTACTGAAATCACGTGATTTAAAACGTTAAGTAAAATGACTGCCGATTTGAAATCAATTGCTCGTGTTTTCTAATTATTTCGCTTGGAAAATAATAATAATATTATAATATATTTAAAACGATATGTCTTCTTCTTATTTTTGCAAAAAAAAATTAGATTTTATCCACATAAAAACGAAAAAATTTTCTTGCTTTATTTAGCAAAGCTCGTGATTTTCTCTTTCTCATTAGCGGTTTGCTGGTTTGTGGTTTCAAAGAATATTCTAGTGTTGCAAAATAGTCAGAGTATAAAATGTCATTTAAGATTTATCTTATTTATGCTAATGTTTCCAGCATCAAATTTTGAAAATATTAAGTGCAAAATATAAAATAGTAGCAACTTCCTAAACTTTTTGCATTAATTTTCACATTTTCAATTTTAATTTGAACGCCAAATTTTAAGCCCTTCGATTAACACCAATAAGTAAATGAAAGCACATGTATTACAAACAATAAAAATTTACTAATTTATTTTAGTTCCACACATTTTAAATCACTTATAATATTTTAATTACAAATAATAAAAAAACACACACAACACAAATGTAAAAAAAAACCGTTTTCTCCTATTTTCGAAAAATTAAAACCACGCCGAAAAATTGAAAATCACGTGATTTGCAGAACAGCACCAAATCGTCTGCGTGATTTTAAAACCGTTCGTGATTTGAATTCACGTGATTTTCAGAACAGACCTGATAATATAATTATTTGTTTTTATATTAACACATATTCACACATCGCTTTTAATATTGGTTTACTTTTTTTGTTTACATTTATATACAGCTAGTTCATATAAACTTGCGATAAAAATTAGGGAAGACAGAAATTTTGCATGCTTTGCAAGTATATTCAAGCTGAATCTTCTCAAAAAAAAAAAAAATGCTTCGCTCTCAAGATTTTTTATGGCGAAGCACGTTGATTCGGTTGTGATTGAACTGTGAATCATGAATGAGAGAGCGAGGCAAGAATATTGGACTCCGTGGAAACATAGTATAAGAAAAACAACAAAATCTTACTCAAAACATCAAAAGGGCCAAAAAACGTGAAATTTCGTCAAAGATTTTGTTTGATGATGATGTAAAATATTAAGACGCTTCAAATATTTTAAAATAGATACTTTAAAAATAGTCGATTTTAAACAAGGGAATGAAAAACAAAGACTCTACAAGTCTTTTAAAATATATTTGGCTAGACCATCAAACTTTCCCATGTATCGCATCTATTTTTTTCCCTTGAAACGCCTTTCCATCGGGATGGTTACTTGGTGGAAGCGCTCAGCTTGCATATCAGGTTCTGTCTGTTTTGAATTTTTTTATGACTTTATGGGTCTATAAAAATGTGAAGAAACATGAAATTTAATTGGCTTCTTAGGAAAAGTGCTTTGTTGTATTATTGGCTATTTTTCGTAGCAATTTCTAAAATAAGGGGAAAAAATCATAGAAATATATAATTTTTTTTTTGCAGTTTAGCTGTTTCGAGTAACATGTTTTTTTGTTAGATTTTATTTTAAAGCAAATGTGCTACTGTGTTATTAAATTTTAGGTACCCATCGTGCTCCACTCTTTCGAATTTTGTTCTGCTGTCTCTGTTGTCTGATACCGAGTTCGCTTAACTAATCTTTTTCCTTTCTCTTTTCATATGGATCTTTTAGTTTCGATTGCATTTAAATCATAAGTAAATTTTTCTAAAGTCCAAATACTTTTTTTGAATACGTTCTTTTAAGACACACTCTAACAAAAGTACTGTGGGCTTAGTGCCGTTGAGGAGTGGTCATATTTTTTTTGTAACACAACTAATTTTCTTTATACTCGTCAATCACATTTTAATCGAGTCTTAAAACTTTTACTCAAATCTTTAAAACAAATTTAATGGGTGATAGTTTTTTTTTATAGAAAAACAGTTTAACTTAAAAAACTTTTAAGTTTACCGTCATATTGAAAATTTACAACAATTATGTGTTCAAAGTAACATATTTACGATTATTTCTATAATTCTATTTGTAATAATGTTTTGTATTTGTTATTTAACACTAATTAAATTTTGTCACATAAATTATGTGCTCACGTGTTTGTATGAACACGTACAAATGTGTGTAGAACTACATTGCTTTTGCTAATTAGTCACTTAATTGTTGTTGCAGTTTTAACTTATATTTTAATTTGAAATTAATTTTTGAAAAAGAAAAATATGAAATACTAACTGATAAATTTAATTATTTATGAAACTTATTTAAAATAATTAGTTATTGCTAATTTTCAACTTGTTCACGTAGAATAATATTTATATGATTTAATATGTGTAAATTTACATGCATGTTTACACACATTTTTTTATGAATATTTTTTATTGTGGTCTGTTTTTTGTAATTAATTTAGATTTAACTTTACTAATGTTTCGAAAATATCAACCCAATATTTATCATTTGTGGCTTGAAAATTTATAAATAAAATATATATGTATGTGGAGTTGTATTTTGTTTAAGTTCATTAATTATATCGGTTCATTTAAACTTGTAGGAGTTAAATTTAATAATCTTTTTTAGTTGCACATGTAAGATTTTTGTAACAATTTTTTATTTTCAGCTTTATTTATTGAGTTATAAATGAATTAAATTATTATAGAATTAAATTATTGTTGGATTATCAAATAACAAAAGTCTTGTATTTTAAATCAAACAAAATTCAACTCTTAAATTTTTTAAATTAATTATTATAATTCTTAATTATTATTTTATTATTTAATTATTATATTATATCCAAATAAATAATCTTACAGACAGAACTTTCTTCAAAATGTCAAAATTAAATTTTTGGACTGTACATCTTCTTGGTACCGAACTATTAATATTGAGCTTTACTGAACTCACTTGCATACGTTTTTACAACTGTGTTATCACATATCGCACAACACTTATCCACTTCCTTTGTGATTGCCCTAAAATCCTTAACACTAGAAGCAGAATTTTTAATAACTCTGATGATAACTCTGACAATATTGCACTTATAATCAAATTCTTAAAAATATCAAACCTGTATAATTTCATTTAAGTTAGATCTATTTATATGCAAAAATATTTTTAAAATACTTTACATAATTTTAAATATCTAATCTAAAGGCCCATCATGTTGCTATTGCTCTTTCCTAATTGTATTTTAAAATTTTTAATTCTAAGGTAAATATACATATATAAATAAATAAAAAATAATTTTAAATTGACATAAATAAAATTTAATTTAAAAATTAATAATAAATTAAAAGTCACTCACAATTTTTCTTTAAATTTAAAGGAGGAGAGAAGTATAAGACACTAATGGACACTAATGGCATTTAAATTTAAGTTGTATTTAAATACAGTTTTAGTTTTTCAGTCATCTTTAATCGTTCTTATTTAACTATGATAAAAATATGGCAGCATTAATTAATATCAAAATAATTATCAATAGTTTATGAAAAACAGCTGCTAACAAACACAATGAATTGCAAATTTTGTGAAAAATATTTTAAATATATTAAAAAATGACAGCGACACCTAAACTTATTTTTTTTAATAATTTAACTTTTTTATTAATATTTTCATTAAGAAATGTGTGCAAAACGTAAAATATTCTTCTATGAATGGCTAAAATGTTTGTTTACTTTTGCTTAGTTTTGCGAAACAATACCAATAAATGCCATAACTATATGGTGAAACTGTATTATTTAAATAGACTTTAAATGCGCAAGATTGGTCATTTAAGTTTCATTTAATTGTGCATTGAAAAACTGAATTTTGTACCTAAATAGAACTTAAATATAAATGACATTTAAATACGAAGTCAAAAACTGGTCCTAACAGAATGATATGCCACGCTTGCCGCAGTGTTACACCCGTCATCAGCTTTCTTCATATCTATCTGTTTTTGCCTATTTACATCATCTTTTTATCTGAATGATTAAAAATTTATTAAATTTTTTTCTTTCTTAATATATTCAACTTAAGCCGGATTAAAATTATTCACATTATCTCGACAATTTTTTTTAATTTTATGAGTTAGCAAATTAAAATTCATATTTCATATTAATAATTTGTGTACCTAACTTCAAATAAATACTTAAAAGCGTTGAACTTTATTTGTAGTATGGGTATTCCGTGACAACTAATTAATATTTAAATTCCATTTAAGAATTTATTTTATTTTATTTACTAAGCAAAGTATCAATTATTTGGCAACACAATAATTGCCTTAATTTTTTTTTGTAGAAAAGAGAGTGCAGGAGACAAAAAAAAATAATTTTTATTAAAAACAAGTAAGAGTGCTATATTCGTCTATGCCGAATCTTGTATAGCCTTCACCATCTAGTAAATATAGTTTGTGATGTAACTCAATTAAAAAAAAGCAAAAATTAAGAAAAAATTAAGTGTCTCATATATATATAAATTTCGTCGGCTCTTAATGGATTAAGCAATTTTAAAAAATTTTTTATTTCCTTTAAGATCTCTCCAATCTCTGCAAACTTGATTTCAACACTAACACGAACGGACAGACGCACATAGTCAATCGACTTTGCTATTCATAAGAAGTCAGAACATATATACTTAATGGGGAATATATATACTTATATATTCTTTATGTAGAAATTACAAACGAAGTGACAAAACTATCAGGTCTGTTCCACAAATCAAAGTGATTTCAAATCACGCAAAAGGTGTTCTGCGTACAAAATAAATTGAAATCTTGTGATTTAAAACGTTAAGTAAAATGACTGCCGATTTGAAATCACTTGCTCGTTTTTTCTAATTATTTCGCTTAGAATATAACAATAATGACATTATATATTTAACACAATATATCTTCTACTTATTTTTGCAAAAAAAGTAGATTTTATACACATAAAAACGAAATTGTTCAAAAATTTTCAAAGACATCTGCATATTTTATAAAAAATTGTCTTGCTTCATTTAGCAAAGCTCGTGATTTTCTCTTTCTCGTTAGCGGTTACCTGGTTTGTGTTTTTAAAGAATATTCTAGTGTTGCCAAATTGACAGAGTATAAAATGTCATTTAAGATTTATCTTATTTATGCTAATGTTTCCACCACCAAATTTATAAAAAATTAAAGGCAAAATATAAAATAGTAGCAACTTCCTTTACTTTTTGATTAATTTTCACATTTTAAATTTTAATTTGAACATCAAATTTTAAGCCCTTCGATCAACTCCAATAAGTAAATAAAAGCACATGTATTACAAACAAATAAACATTCACTAATTTATTTTAGTTCTACACATTTTATCTTACTTAAATCACTAATAATATTTTAATTATAAATGTAAAAAAAACACAACACAAATCTAAAAAAAGCCGTTTTCTCTTGTTTTCGAAAAATTAAAACCACGCCGATAAATTTAAAATCACGTGATTTGCAGAACAGCACCAAATCGTCTACGTGATTTTAAAACCATTCGTGATTTGAATTCACATGATTTTCAGAACAGACCTGTATACCTTTCTTTTCCGAGGCAAAATAATAATAATAAATATGTCACAAAAAAATAGGCTTCGGCTTACCCGAAAATAGCACTCCTACTAGTTTTTTCTTTTATTTTTTTATATCAGGGTTGCCATTTACTTTTCTTTTCTTTGTTTTGTTCTATCTCAATTCAATGCTTAAAATTGAAGCAGAGTAATTTTATTTTTAACTTAATGGAAAACTTAAAATATTTTGGCATTTATGATCAGTAATTTTTGGCAAATCATCATGAATAGATTGAAAATTGCAAAACACCAAAAAACATAATATTAACATTTAGTTATAAAATCAGTCATAAATTCTTACAAATAGCAGTGGCATCATTGCCACATCTATAAGTTGTCTCTACTTCTTCTTCTTCTTAAACCGAAGCTGGTTCAAGGGTCTATCGATGGATCTCGTTACCACATCATGACCGATAATTTTTTGTAGCTATCGATTTATTAATTTGGCGATAAGTTGTTTTCGAGAAATAAACCTGCCAATTTGCTTTGATGATAGTGTGATTTGACACCTTCGAAATATTTCTTGAGGGGCAACATGAAGTCAGAGTCTGATAAACCAACAAAAAGTGACGCTTCTCAAGCCTTCCAGCAATGCTGAAAAATGTAGTTTAAAATTCCATGTCAGATATCCGCTTGCCAAGAACAGTCTCAGTAAGTCCCATATTCGAAATAATTTTTATATGTTAGTGTAAAATATTAGTTTTTAAACATTGTTTTTACTAAATCTAAGTTTTCTTTCAATTATAGTGCTGTCGGACTTAACAAGACTCTTTATTTTTTATTTGTTAATTCAGTTTTTATAGTGCATTCTTACACATAATAATGTACTTTTACGTATTTAAATTTGAATGCAAACAAAACGAAGTGACTTTTTGTCATTTTCAGACAGCATTATATATCCCTTATATTTTCTTTTTCATCGCTACATAGACGAACGAAAAAAAAAATACTCATGTTCATAAAACAGCTCTTATCTTCATTTAACAAACACTCACTTGAATAAAACAATTGTTGCAAGCGCTTTAACATTTTATGTCATTTGGATAAAAGATTTATCGTCATAATTCAGTCCGCTAATTTTTTTGTTTGCGGTCTCTTATAATGTTTTTTTTTGTTTTTTTTAATACAACTTTAATCATAAAAATGCAGGCGCTTTCAAAAAGCTGTGTAAATGTTTTATATGAATGTTTAAGTGTAGAATAAAGGTATATTTGCATAAGTAGATGGTTTAAATTTATTCATGCGATTTTTGATAATGTTGTTTAAATTGTTTACAACAATTTAATCCGAAATAGAAAGAAAACTGTTGCAGCAGTAAAATACCAAAACTATTTTTAAAGCAAAGTACAAATGTACATTTGTATTTGTATTGATGTGGTTATTTATTTTGGTCTTTATATGATACGCTGAATTTATTTTATAGCATTTTCTATGCCCTCTTATGACCACTACTATTAGCATTTTTTTATTTCCTTTTACTCTTATGCATTTATGGAGTTGCTTTTATATTTTGACGATTTATAAAATTTTGATAATGCAGTTTCCTTTCTTTTTTTATATATTATTTTTTCTAGTTTTATTAATTTGAATTATACATCTGATTTTTTCGTTGATATGGCTATTTTTAGTAAAAACCATTTCGAAAATGTAAACATTTTAAAATGTGCCCACATGTGGTTGGTTAGTGCGGAAATGCTTTACGAAGGAAATGTTTTACAAAATTCTGTGTTTTTATGTTTTAAAAATTTAAATTTGAAAGTTCCAGTTTGCAATAAAAAACTTAAGTTAGAAAATTGCGTTTTTTTCAGAAAAAATTTACAACATGCTGTAAGTGTGCCAAGTCGTCGGATTCCACAACAGCTGTGCAAAACGTTGTTGGTAATTTGTATGTAAATATTTGCTACAACACTTAAAAAATACAATTGCTTAGCTCACATAGTCTTGTATGATGTATTTTGTATTGCTTGTGAACATGCAGTGTATTATTATATCAATTTATTTTGTATATTAAACGTCAAAAAACAAATAAGAAGACGAAAATAAGTATTCAGAAGAAGGTTTTCAGGAAGTAAAATGGACAATAGGACTGAAAAAATTAAAATTTTAAAATTTTTATGCGAAAAGTATACTTTTGATATGCTAATGGTAGATTCAAGTAAGTTGTACAAGATTTCTTTTAATATACATATGTACATCTTCTCGTGTGATAACACGATTACCAATACAACTTTTCAAAAACATGCAAAATAAAAGTATATTGGTGTATTGAAATTTTATATGAAAATTTCCAACAACAAGCATACACTATTCTATTTTAATTGAACAATACAAAGTATACACGGATACAAGGGGTTTTGTGAATTAATCAAATGTCTATGGAATGTTTTACGAGGGCTGCTATATATATTTCTGGCCTGGCAACACTGAGTGCTGCCAAGTGCAATCTGACATTTCCATTGGACAGTTTGTCATTTTTAAGCATAATCGTACTCAAAACGTTTAAACGTACGACCATTATTTGTGTTGTTTACAGTGACTTGAAAAAATTAATATAAAAAAAAATGGAATTAACTCGTGAATATTTTCGTGCCATCATTTTCACAACTTTCGATGTGGATTATCACGACAAGAGTGCATTGATGAACTTAAATCTTTGTATGGCCATGAAGCACCATCCTAAAACACTGTGAAAAATTGGTATAATTAATTTAATCGTGGCCAAAGCTCGCTCAAGGACGAATTCCGTGAAGGTCGTCCAAAAACGGCTGTTGTGCCAGAGAACATTGATGCCGTGCGTGAACTGATAATGCAAGATCGACATGCGACATACCGAGAGATAGAGACATCCTTGGACATTTCTTCCACCAGCATACATTCGATACTTCATGAACAGCTGGCCGTAAAAAAGATTTGTTCTCGTTGGATCCCGCACAATTTGAAAGTCGCTCAAAAAAAGGCACGTGTCGATTGGTGCAAAGAAATGTTGCAAAAATAGGATTGCGGTGCTTCAAAAGACGTTTATAAAATCGTCACAGGTGACGAATCATGGATCTATGCGTATGAGCCCGAAACGAAACAACAATCGACCGTGTGGGTCTTCAAAGCGAGCAAAATCCAATGAAAGTTGTTCGTGGAAGAAGCACTTCGAAGCAAATCGTCGCCTGTTTCTTCGGCAAAACTGGTCATGTGGCGACTGTTCCACTTGAGCAACGTAGGGCGGCACTTCTGAGTGGTACACTACAATTTGTTTGCCTGAAGTCATCGGAGAAATTCGAAAAACCAACAAGAGAAGACGAATCATTGTTCACCATGAGAATGAGAGCTCTCACACATCGGGTCAAATTAGAGCGTTTTTGACCGGCCAAAACGTCGAATTAATGGGTCATCCGCCGTACAGCCCTGACTTGGCCCCTAATGACTTCTTCTTGTTTCCGCACATCAAGAAAAAAATGCGTGGTCAACGATTTTCGTCACCAGAAGAAGCTGTTGAAGTGTTCAAAAAACATGTTTTAGAGGTGTCTCAATCGAAGTGGAAAAAGTGCTTCGACCACTGGTTTGAGCGCATGCAAAAGTGTATAAATCATGCTGGAGAATACTTTGAAAAACAATAAAACCATTTTTGATTATAAATATTCGCATTTTCACTATTAAGCCAGAAATATATAGAACAGCCCTCGTAAAGGAATAATAAAGTTATTTGTGTAAAAAAATATTTTTATTGTTTTTTTACACATCTGGTTAATTTTCATTTTTATTTTAATGTAGTTTTTTATTTTATTTTAAATTAAAATAGCGAATCCGTTGCACTTCGCCTCGTCCCATTTTTAAGCTTTCCGATAAACTTTAGAGTAATAATACAACACAAATATTTAAGCGGACCCGGCGCATTTTCGAATTTTTCCAATTTCCCACATTTCGAATTTTCCGCAATTTTCGATGTTTTACACAAGAACTTTCACACAAAATTTCGTACAATAAAATCAATTTTCGATTTTTAATTTTCCGCCTTTTTGGAATGATTTTTCCAAAAATTTTTTCCGTAAAAACCTTCTCCTCAAAAATACGAACAACTGACAAAAATCGACATTTTTTACATTATTTATATATTTATACATACATATACAGATTTTTTGCGTTTATTTACAAAAACATACAATTTAAAAACGATTTTGATTGAACAATTATTATTTTTTATTGTCCTTTTTATCTTTACTCGTATATCAATAAAAAAAATCATACTTTAAGTTAAAATAGTGGAAACTTGAATTGTGAAAATCAAATCAAATGAACTAAAGAAATCTTTTTCCTCCTTCAAATATGGTGTGCCCAAGTCGTTTAAAACGACTGGTAGAAATGTGTTAAATGCAAAACTATAACATGCGAATTACACTGTCAACTTTGTGTTTTTAAACCATACCATGGTTTCAAGAATTAAGCTAATGTGATATTAACGTCAAACGAAGATTGATCTTGATTGCGTTCTGTTCTTATTAAAAGCAGCATTTGTCTCCAATAAACGTTCGAGGAAAAAGACACAAGCTAAATGCTTGACCTCAATTTTCTGGCAGTATTGAATATTAACGCAGCTGTGATAGACACAACATTGATGTAACTTGAAGCCATCTTAATAAAAATATTTATTATTGATCTTTGCTTTGCTGTACTAAAAACCAAGAAATCGGAGTTTCGCTTAACAATCGGAAATTCACCATAATTTTTACCAAAATTAAACTAAAAAATTATATTTTTTCATAACGTTTAATTTTGAACCAAAAAATTTCATTTCATTAAAAATCAAGAACTATCAATAATTCAGAAGCTCACTTAACATCTGTGATTAATCGAACGTGGCTTATAAAATAACATGAAAAATTACCTTAAAATCACATGTTGCATCAATTGAAATTAAAAAGTTCCAGGACTGGTGACACAAAAACACCATCCAAATAGAGAAGAGCATAAGCGCCACCCCGTTTTCCAGACTGAATTAGCATAATAGTCATATCCCAAACTCGCATCACACTCAAAAACCATCTTCCTTCCCCTAAACACTTTACATGCAAAAACATATATCGTACTTAATCTCACAGGCGGAAAACGTAATACCCATTTACATGAACTGCACTCATGACTTTTAATTCTATAACCATTTTTAGTGACCAAGCGCGAAACTAGAATCTAGATTATCACATACAAACTAAACATCTCGCACAAACCTAGTGGTCATACTATCCCTTATGCTCTCATCCCACCGCAACTTACTTTCAGATAAAATACAATCACACAAGAGCGCCTTTTTACTCGGCCACATTCAAAACCTCAACATCACGATTTCCAACCCATTCATAATGCGCTAAAGGAAGACCCCTAAGACGCCTAAACAAGATAGATCTAAAAGTGGCGCAACCGTGCAACACAATGACATACAAGCCAACACTATCACCTTCAACATTGAGTGTGAAAAAAAAATATATAAAATATTACAAAAGTGCTTTTAGCTTGTTCTTGTTAGAAATTTTATTTTCCTTTGAGCTTACAAATTTAACGCGCTGAATAAACTTTTTATACAAAACTACGTGACATTGATTTGAGGATCCAACAAATACTTATGTTGTAGTAAATTTTTTTATACTGTTGTTCACATTGTATCAAAACTTTTTTCTACTAAAAAAATACACATAACATTCACCTTGCGCAATGTTCTTGTTTTCCTGTTAGATAAATAACTAAATTATACCTCAACTCAGGGAAGTCAAATACCTCGGTTTATACCTTGATAGACGTTTGACGTGGAAAAGCCATAAAAATTTAACGCAGATAAACTTTAAAGCAACTTAAACTGGCTGATTAGCATAAAGTCTATACCAAGACCTAACTCCTTCTTTATAATCGATTCTTAAGCTTAAGTGGTGGTATGGAATCCACTTATGAGGCAATGACTGCGTAACAAATTTAGAATAATTCAAAGGCGACAAAATGAAATACTAGAATGATAACTGTACCTGCTTGGTATATTAAAAGTTCGAAAAATCACAGTATTGACCGTGCCCTTGGTTAAAGCAGTAATCGAAGATATGCAAAATGCCATTTGCCAAAGTTAGAAATACATTTAAGACCGACAATGGTTACTTCCGACATAGAAGGAGAGATATCGTTTTCTTGATCGAACATAAGAAAAATGTAGTAAATAATAAATTGTTTGTAATAACGACGATATTTTAAAGACATGGACAAATGGAAACGCCATAGCCGTAACCATGGTCACAACCGTAATCATAATTACTGCCAGTGTATAGTGCCTTTCCGAATCTTATATACCTTTCATCGTCTATGCTAATGTAGTTTAGTGATATAATTCCAATAAAGAAAGCAAATATAGGGGTGACAGAAAATTAAAAATAAGAAACAAAAATAGTGTATTCTACATAATTTTTTATAATAATGTCATCGCATCTTAATGGGTTTAAGCATTAAAAAAAAATTAAATAAAGATCTCTTCAAAAGTTTTTAAATGATTCCCATATTAATATTTTGATAAATTTGAAAAAGTCAGATGCTGGTAACTCGGAAATTATGGGCAGTAGCACTTCAGGCTTTAATACCTACTTAGTTTGTAACCGCGCTACATTCTTTAGGAAAGTAATAGATGAGAGAGAAGACAGGTGGTGAAAGGAGATAGATATAGCCATTTTATTAATTATTTTACTTAGCCGGCGAATATGCTATGAAGAAGTACCGACGAAGGAGGCTACATGTTTTTTTTTATGTTAGATCTGAATATGTATATATACCATTAAACAGAAAAAAACATTTTTATTTTTTGACTGCCGCAAGGGTTGAACCCAGGGCAGCCGGTTTGTAGTCAACGTGCTTACCGCCTTGACTATAGCAGCCTCATTGATATTTTTTTTCTTATTTTTAAAATATCTACCGCCGCATATTCTCTTTTTTTGATTGCAGTAAGTTCATGCTTCCGAATGATATGGAAAAATTAGAGGTAGGCGTGGTGTTTTGCCCTCTAGCTCGAAAGACATGGACCGATCTTGCTGATTTCCAATAGCACCTCTTTCGACACTATGTCTGATCGATTGGCGTATTAAAATTTTCTCTAGCTGATCTAGTGCCCTGGTAAACTTGATTTCAACACTAAATCGGACGGACAGACGGATATCGCTAAATCGTCTCCGCTCTGCATAAGAACTCAGAACATATATACTGTATGGGATCGGAAATGGATATTGTAGAAATTACGAATGGAATGACAAGCTTTTTCCACTTTTTGTGCTGAGGTATAAAAACAAATGGTCAGTATCTAAATTCAATAGTTATAGTAAAAATTAAAATTTAATTATTGTCTATCGTTACAGTTATGGCTGTGGCAATATGGCATGTCACCGATAATAAATCTTTTATATGGATATGGTTATGTCACGTCTTACTAAACTTTCAGTGTTTAAAGTAACTAACGTACACACATACAATATAAATTAAAATATATACAGTAGCACACATAACATTCACTTATAGATTAAATAATAATAAAAAGGCAGCCATATAAAAACATCTCATCACAATGACGCCTATTTTTAACAACATTGTATCGTCATCGTTGTCAAGTTTTCATAATTTTCTTTAATTTTTTTTTATATGTCTTTTCAATTGGCGTTTCTTGCGCAAATGGTGGCGAAAGGTATTTCACAACAATTATGCTTTTTTATGCTGCAAAATGCACTGCGTGTATGCAATTATTCATAAGACCAAGAAAATTCTGTTAAATAAATAGATTTTAAGTGTGGCATTTAGGTATTAAGATTTTATGACAGAAAACTATTCAAATGAAAATATTGAAAAAGAAATTCTTTTTTTAAGAGTATAAAATATCAAAAGTTTTTGTACAAAAAATTACGTCGAGGTAAAGTTAAGAAGAAAAACATGTTAAATATGCATAAAAATAAATAAAAGTAGAATAAAGAAAAAATATAAAAAAAATTAATACAAATTCAAGGTTTCTGGTGGTATTTCATTTAAGTCGTCACCGAATTCTAATTGTTATATTTTTGTTCTTCATGTTAAAATATAATAAAAGGTTTTTTCTTGTTTTTGGTCTATTAATTAAATATGTTAAATATATATTATAAAAACTACATTTATAAATCATAAAATAAAACATATTTTTTTTGTCCTACAGCAGCATAAGCTTCACATTAAGTAGGTTAAATAATAAATATTCATTTAACGCCATAAGTTTATTAACAAACAACAACAATTATTTGTTTAAATGTGACAGAAATTTAAATATTATTTAAATTACATACGTACATATTTATAAAAATAATATGGAACAAATCATAAAAATAGTTTTTAGTTTAATACAGGCATTGCTAGACTAAGGTAAGTATTGTTTATGACAACTAGAATTTATTTCACACCTGAACCTGCAGTGATTTTTCTTAAAAAGTTATTTTGCCGCCTTTAATTTTTTTTCTTATTTGAAAGCGAAGCCGTATAAGTAAATTCCATAACTCAATTTTGGTCTTGGGACCGCAATATAAAGTAAAAGCTTACAAACAAATACCCACAAAAAGTGAAAAAAGGGTATAAATAAGTTTGTCATTCTGTGTGTAATTTCTTCAATTCCATTTACGAACCCATAAAGTATATATATTCTGACTTCTTATGCATAGGCCAGCGATAAAGCGATATCCGTCTGTCCGTCCGTGTTAGTGTTGAAATCACAAAAACCAAATATGTTAATCGATCAGATATAGTGTCGAAAGAAGTGTTATTTTAAATCAGTACGATCGGTCCATGTCCTTCGAGGCAGCAGGCAAAACACCACGCCTACCTCTAATTTTTTTATGTCATTTGGAACAATAAAGTAATTCTAATTAAAAAAAATAAATATATAAGAGCGAAAGAGAATCGAAAAATAAGACAAAAATATCACGTGAAAAAGTTGGCTTCCCTCCATAATTTCCGAGTTACGGGGCTCTGAAATTTTAAAATTTCTTAAAATATCAATATCGATATCATTATATCATATCATCGTTTGAGGAGATTTTTAAGGAAATACTGGAATTTTTTAAAAAATGCTTAACCCATTAAGAGCCGATGTAATTTTATAAAAAAATTATATGTATGCAATACCAATTTTTTTTTATTTTTTATTTCTGACACCTCAATATTTGCTTTTTTGATTGGAGATACTTTACTAAACTGGTTTTACCACGCCTACCTTTAATTTTTTCATGTCATTTGGAACAATAAAGTAACCCCAATTAAAAAAATAAATATATGGGGCGATAGAGAATCAAAAAAAAAAAAAAATATATAAAGTGAAAAATTTTTACCTCTAATTTGCCATGTCAATTGAAATAATAAAGTAATTCTAAACAAAAATATAAATATATGGCGCAATAGAGAATTAAAAATAAGAAAAAAACATCAAGTGAAAAATTGGCGCTCGCCCAATTTTCTGAGTTGCGGGGCTCTGAAATTTTCAAATTTTTTAAAATATCAACATGGGTATCATTTTAAAGCTTTTGAAGAGATCTTTCAGGAAATACTAAAATTTTTTAAAAAGCTTAACCCATTAAGAGCCGATGTAATTATTATGAAAAAACTATATGTATGCAATACCAATGTTTTTTTTTAATTCTGACACCCCAATATTTACTTGTTTGATTGGAGTAACTTCACTAAACTAGTTTTACATAGATTTTGAAGAGTGTGTAAGATTCGGCATAGCCGAATATATCACTCTTTCTTGTTTTTATTTTTTTTTTATTTTTTTAGTTTCATCAGAGAGGCTTTTCTAAATTTAGTGACTATTAAGTTAATGCCTAGGTATTTGGTACCCGTTAATTGCGTTAATTTATGCCCATTTTTATTTATTTCTCTATTTCTCAAACACTTATTCAAATGAGATAAACTTTGCTGCAAATATCAGGATACTACTTATGTTCTGTCGTGAATACTACGAAAAATTGTGAGGTAAGTAAATGTGGCTTGTTAAGCTCACAACACCAATATACCAACTTTGTTTCATTTTTCAGCTAGCTATACTCGGTGCCCCTCGCTACCCCAATAGTAACACTGGAAACTGTTATTAGAAAGGTGTTGGTTGTACAACATTTCAAGACTCCCGCTTTTACAATTACCTAATTAAACAATTATAAATTTGCACTTTGTATAGAAGGTACCACGCCCATTGTTTTCACACAAATAGTTATTTGCCAAGCGGTTGCACATTGATAAGGAGGCTACTTATACAAATTTCCAAAGCTCTATCTGCTGTGCCTTACAAATTATACTTTTCGCCACTTAAAATGTCAGCCACTAAAAGGGCAGCTGTAACTTAACGGCAAACACACACACACACATCCAAAGATCTTTAATAAATACAATCCTGGTTCTTCATATCAGCTTTCATGGAAATTGTGCAGAAAAAGAATTGGCTTATAAATTACACAATTCAACTTATTTCTTAAGTGACTTCAAAAAAAGAAGGAGGTTATTAATGCGTCTGAATGTTGTATTTCTTTTTTGTTTGTGCCTAAATAACACAGACATTTTTGATACGATTCTGAAATTTTTTGCTGTATCTGAAATTTAAGCTTAGAGATTGGTCTCGTTGTAAAAATAGTTTATGATTGTAATAATTAAAGGGTGTCCCCATAAAACATTTATAGTCTTTACGTTTATTATGAATCATATTGGACACCATTTTAATGTTTAAAAATAATCTACGTATCACTAAAGCTCTTTATACCAAAAAGTAATATAAAAATAAGTCTAAAAATATTAGGGTGTCCCCATAGGAGACGTAAATTGACTTATGTGGGCGTATATTTGCAATTGTTATAGACAAACGCTTGAAAAATTGATAGAATGTCAACATTTATGAACGTTATAATAACAAGTAGAAATATTGAAAATTATAAATTAAAGGGCGGCCCAATAGTTAATGTAATTTGATGTATGTGGCCAAACATACAGACAGCTGAAAGTTCCAAGGAACCTGTGTTGCTAAGTCCGCTATAACAACAAGTATAAAATTTAAATTTGGATTTTAAAGAGTGCCCCTGATTGATTTATTTGTCCTATACCGCCCTATCTTTTGAACTGTTACATACAAACAATTGATAATTAGGCAGTAGGTCCATTACATTGTCTCGTATATCGGGAGTATAAATATTTAAAATTATAAATTAAAGGGTGCCCCAATAGTTTCTTTTATTTGATGTATGTTAAAATTTACAAGGAACCTGTATTGCTATGTCCACTATAACAACAAGTATAGAATTTAAATTTAGAAATTAAAGGGTGATCCTATAGTTGAGAAAAGAAGATATGCAAATCTATTGTAATACTCTTCTTTTGAAACAATCTTTTAAACAACCTCAAGTAATTTTATGTATTTAAAATTTCTACATACATAGTGTCATCTTTAAAAACCTAAGCCAGGTGCATTCCACAGCGTCTTCTAATTCGTTTCACATATAATTGTTGTTAAACATTTAACGGATGCCAACATATAAAATAATCGCACACATATACATAGACAATATTTAATTATTTAGTTAACAAACTACTCGAGCAACAAATTATATTGGCTTTATTAACACGCTTCATAATGTCAATCTGTTAGCCAAGTGAGTTAGCAATGTCAAACGTAGTTACAAACAAGCATATCCACATATTTAAGTACATATAACGGTGGTTTGAAAAGTACTCTAAAATTTAATTTGTGCTGCAGAATTATAATATCCACTGCAGTATTCAATTTGGTTTTTAGGAACAACTTTCAAGTTATCCTCGTATAAACCTTAATAAAGTAACATTCGATATTAACTAAACTAGTAATTTATTGGAGCATATCAATTAAATCTAGTACAAGTAATAAAATTTACACCAACATTGATTTCTTTTGCACACTTTCACCTTTTACTCACACATATTTAAAACGCTCTCAAGCACTTAAGTAAGGACTTACTTTAATTATTGCCACAATCGCATAAAACTCTTATTCGCACCTACACACAGCAACTCATACATTAACATCCACAATCATGCAATGTTCTTAAGAGCTTTTTGTGTGTGATGTGTAACAAACACTTGTTATACCAAGTTGTGCCTGTATGACGTTTTTATCACTGGCTGTATTCGTAAGCCGGTATTTAAGTTTGTTTGTGTATGCCTCTCCGTTTGAACATGACTGATGTTGACATGTCAACGTATTAAATGGTTTTTCTTTCTGCTTTTAATTCAGTTTTTGTAACAACAACTCATTCATTAACTTATTTAGTTACAAAGTCATTAATTCATTCTACCAACCAACTTTTCACTTTTTACAATATATTTCTGTTGGTTAACCTCTGTGAAAGCTTAAGATAAATGAATAAGTGAAGGATTAAGTGAATGACTGAGCGACTAAATATTTAGATGAATATTTTCAATGTTGCTCACATCTTTTTCTTTTTTACGATTTCTAAGTTCAGCATAAAAAATAAATAATAATAAAAAAATAAAGGAAAAAAATTTACCCGCAACCAAAAAAATATTTTTCAAACACGCAGTCAAGTTTAAAATTATTTTAAATTTTAATACTTGCAAAAAAAAACCGACTTGAAAACAGATTTCATCTGTCTGTCTATAACGTTTAAAAAAGTATGGCCATATACAATTAATTAAATGAACTAATGGGGCACGCTTATATTCCATCTCTAAACCCTACACTTGTCATAACGGACTTGGCACTACAGCTCCTTGTTAATTTTAACCGTCTGTCTACAACTGTATATTGCCAACAATAGTTTACAAATTACAGCAACTATAGGGGAACCCTTTAATTTACAAATCAAAATTTTATACTTGCTTTGTAAATTTTAACCGTCTGTCTATAACAGTTTAACAGTTTTGCCACATATACAATAAATTACATTATCTATTGTAACACCCTTTAATCTATAATTTAAAATATTTATTCTTCTTCTTATACCAAATATTTTGTCTAGTTTTTAGGTGTTTATACATAACGGTTTAAAAGATACGGCAATATAGGTCAAATTATAGTAATTTTGGGAACACCCTTTAATTTCTTAATTCAAATTATAAACTTGTTGTTTTAGGGGACCAGCAATACAAGTCCTTTGCCTATAAAGGTTCAAACGTATGGCCACATATTTCAAATTACATCAACTATTGGGACACCCTTTAATTTTTAAATTCAGATTTTATACTTTTTGTTATAGCGGAGTTAGCAATACAGGTTTGTTTTAAATTTCAAGTGTCTTAAAAGTATCGCCATATTCATTAGATTAAATGAACTATCGGGGCACCCTTTAATTTATAATTTTGAATGTTAATACTTGTTACTACAACGGTCATAGCAATAGACATTCTGTCCAAATTGCAAGAGTTTGTCTATAAAGTTTCTAACGATATGCCCATAAAGGTCAATTTACGTCTGCTAAGGGGACACCCTTTAATCTTAAGATTTATTAAATTATACTTTAAATTTATTGTGCTACATGGTGTTTTGCTGTTTTGTATTTTATTTTTCAACATCTTTAAACTGTGTAAAAAAACCGAAAAAATTACGGTTTACTTTTTTTCGGCTCTTTTACAGTGGATAAAGAAAAGTAAAATCAAAGTTGATAATTGTTGTTTTTGCTTGAACCTTGGTTTTACTTTATTGTTTAAACTAAAACCTTTAGTTCATTTAAAATATTTGTGAGAAGTTTTTTGACGAGCTAAGTAAGCGGATGGCTAAATAGCCATCGAGGCGTGATTTCACCTTTAATAATAAATACCGGGAAAGTAGCACGATAAATTTAAAGTTTAATTTATTTAACTTAATATTCCCGTGTTTTTAATTTTTATATTTATTTTTGTATTACTTTTTGCCATAATAAACTATAGTGATACGCTTTTTTTTATTTAAAAGTGGTGTCATTTACGTTCATAATGCACGTAAAAAAAACGGGACTCTGTGAGTATCACCTTTGAAATAAAAAGAAATATGGAGGCAAAAGCATTAAAAACGCTACACAGTTAAATTTGATAACCTCCTTTAAAAATAAAGACTTTTTCTCTATTTTTTTTTTTTTTTTTTTTTTTTTTGGCAAAAATAATATGAATCAAAATCTAATATTTATATATCGCACCTGTTCAACTAAAGGGCTTCAACTCAAAATTTTCAATTTTTCAGTAGAGACAAAAAACTGTTTATGATAATATTAAAGGAATATAATAAAAAAAATTATGGCCTCGTAAAAATAATTTGTTAACTTTAATATAACACTCGATTTCTTATTGTTTTGTTAAAACATGTAAGTACAACTAAAAAAAAAATATATCTGTTTTGTTGATACAAAAGTAAGTACTCGGAATACATGGTTAGCGACATAACGGTTTTTTTTAAAGAAAGAGCAAAAGAATGGGAAAAATTTGGTTAAAGTTGATCAATATATATATTTTTTTTTAACAAAAAGTGACAAACTGAACATTTTGAGTTGACGCTCTTTAATTGAGCAGGTGCGATATATAAAAATGGTGTAAAAAATGTATAGTAATTCATAAAACGAGAATGGCTAGGCCGATTTCTGTAAAAATGTCAGTTATTCGTATTTTCTAGGAGAAGGTCTTTACGGAAGAAAATTTTGGAAAATCCCTCCGGAAAAATCGAAAAATTGGAAAAATCAAAAATCGAGTTTTTGTATGAAATTTTTGTACAATTATTCCTTAATGGGTTTCCAAATCAGAAAATAGAAAGTTCTCATTGTAAATCATAGAATATTGCGGAAAATTGCAAAAATCGAAAATTGATTTTTTGTATGAACTTTTATCAACAAATACGTAGGAGCCTATGAGCGTATGAATTTGATTCAATGTGAATGCGTAGCGAAGCACGCTGGGATCCCCTAGTATATTATAAATTTCTTGCAAGTTTGTTTGTTAAACGGATAAACGAGTGAAACGATTTGAATTTTAATAAAATTCAAAACAGAGGTAGATATTTATCTTGAAGTGTTGAAAGCGTACGCTTTATTACAAAATATGCATTAGTAAGGGTAAGTGGGGGAGCGGAAAATCGAGTTGAATCAGTTTAAAGATAAAGTGCTTTTAACTCAAAATTTTTTTATAATATTTAGTTCTGGGGAGTATGGTGGCAGTAAAGCGTTCTTACATTCTGGTCACAAATCGATGACTTCACTGCTCCGGTAGTGTGAATAGGAGCGTTGCCATGTTCGAACGTCTACTGTAGGTTTGCAAAAAGCACGCTGAAGAATGGAAAAGACCAAATTATATTATTTTTTCCGCAAGTCGTAAAAGTAATAATTCAATTCCTGTGGTTAAATTTCTCCAGGTTAAACTTTTTTTCGTCAGAAAAGACGACACGGTACCACTAATTACTCCATGTTGAAAGACTTAAACAGTATGACAAGCCTATTTCCTTGCGGACCCCAGTTTGTAGTAGTTTTTTCTAGAATTATAGTCGATTCAAATGTCTAGCATTGGAAATAACACGTTGTACAGTTCTCACACTAGCGGAAATACCCGATTCATATCGTGGGAACTAGATAGAGGCTAATTTAAGAATTGCTAGATTATCAGCAGGTAAAGCACAATTTTTGTACTGCCTGTCATATATTTTCCGTAGTTTTAATTATTTTTCTACTTCTATCAACTTCTATCAAGCAACTTTTTAGGAAAAGTATTAGGGTGTCCTACTCAAGCGGCGCGGATATTATATGCAAAATATACATAAGTCCTGAGCCATAAGGTCCAACAGGTAGAAGGAGTTGTGTTATAACTTCGATATTAATTTACATAATAAAAAACTGGCTTGGAAAAGTAGTCATGTTTCGATTATTCTCATTTGGGGTAGCGAATCTCACCCGGAATAGCTAATCACTACATAAAGAGAAAAACAGATTAATGGAATTTTTATAAAAGCAACTTGCAATCTCAAGTTTAATACGATTAGTACACAATTTTTTTAATTTTTGGTTTATTTCAAATAATATATTGCCTCTTCTTAACTTGGCTTTTGTGTCAGTGATAACACTACAATAACCCGAAATCCATATTTATACACTTAAGCGCCGGTGTGATATCATTGCTAGAAGACTCAGTTTTTCTTCTTCAAAGGCGGTTGGTTGTTTAAGTGAAATCTGTCCAATAGCTGTATAAAACGCGACGAATACTATTTTATCTGTTTAAAAATGTTACCGCACCCATTAAAAAAAACTGTTTTTGTAAGAAAAAACCTGACAGAGAACGCTCTATTGGTCTCTTTTTACTTTTTTAGTTTTCTTAAATAATATTTTTAATTTTAATATTATTTACCATGAAACAATAATTCTTAATTCGAAGAAGAATTCTATTTCCTATACTTATCTTTTGATAGAAAATTACAAATTACAATGCTACCGAAAACTCTACCGAAACATTTAAGGCAATTTTAGTAATGTCTCTAGAAAGAAATCTTTTTAAAAATTTTATGACTAAGAAACAATTTTTTTCAATACTTGAATTTAAATGTACGAGGGCTGCTCTATATATTTCTGGCCTAACAGTGAAAATGCGCATATTTATAATCAAAAATGGTTTTATTGTTTTTCAAAGTATTCTCCAGCATGATTTTTACACTTTTGCATGCGCTCAAACCAGTTGTCGAAGCACTTTTTCCACTCCGATTGAGACACCTCTAAAACATGGTTTTTGAACACTTCAACAGCTTTTTCTGGCGACGAAAATCGTTGACCACGCATTTTTTTCTTGATGTGCGGAAACAAGAAGAAGTCATTAGGTGCCAAGTCAGGGCTGTACGGCGGATGACCCATTAATTCGACGTTTTGGCCGGTCACATTGTCATGGTGAACAATGATTCGTCTTCTCTTGTTGGTTTTTCGAATTTCTCCGATGACTTCAGGCAAACAAATTGTAGTGTACCACTCAGAAGTGACCGTCCTACGTTGCTTAAGCGGAACAGTCGCCACATGACCAGTTTTGCCGAACAAACAGGCGACCATTTGCTTCGAAGTGTTTCTTCCACGAACAACTTTCGTTGGATTTTGCTCGTCTTTGAAGACCCACACGGTCGATTGTTGTTTCGTTTCGGGCTCATACGCATAGATCCATGATTCGTCACCTGTGACGATCTTATAAACGTCTTTTAAAGCACCGCAATCGTATTTTTGCAACATTTCTTTGCACCAATCAACACGAGCCTTTTTTTGAGCGACTTTCAAATTGTGCGGGATCCAACGAGAACAAACCTTTTTTACGGCCAGGTGTTCATGCAGTATCGAATGCATGCTGGTGGAAGAAATGTCCAAGGATGTCTCTATCTCTCGGTATGTCGCATGTCGATCTTGCATTATGAGTTCACGCACGGCATCAATGTTCTCTGGCACAACAGCCGTTTTTGGACGACCTTCACGGAATTCGTCTTTGAGCGAGCTTCGGCCACGATTAAATTCATTATACCAATTTTTCACAGTGCTATAGGATAGTGCTTCATCGCCATACAAAGATTTAAGTTCATCAATGCACTCTTGTCGTGATAATCCACGTCGAAAGTTGTGAAAAATGATGGCACGATAATGTTCACGAGTCAATTCCATTTTTTTCTATATTAATTTTTTCAAGTCACTGTAAACAACACAAATAATGGTCGTACGTAAAAACGTTTTGAGTACGATTATGCTTAAAAATGACTAACTTCCCAATGGAAATGTCAGATTGCACTTCGCAGCACTCAGTGTTGCCAGGCCAGAAATATATATAGCAGCCCTCGTACTTAACAGAAACCATTATTTGTTTAGATTTGACATTCAAACGACTAGCAATTTTATTTAAAAAAAAATTGAATTTGTTCATTTGTTTGTCATATTTTATTTTCAATGTTCTGACCATCTTTTCTTTTTTTCCCAATACTTCACATTGCAAATTATAGCTTTTTTATGAGAAAATTAAAATGTTTCTTTCAAATCCAGGATTTTGCTGTTAATTAAATGATTCTTATAAACTTATTTATTAAAATCATCAAAATTAAAACATTTTATTCGTTAACATGAATAAATCTTTTTAATATAATTATTTTGTATTTTTAAAATGAAAACTTATTAAGTTTTATTATATTTTTTAATGATGGGAACCACGCTCTTAGTAATAAATTGTTAGAAATGAACTTGTAATTATTTGTTCAAAGCAATTAAAATTCTTTGTATTTTATTTCGGTTGCATTTTTGGACGATTAATTTAATGAATCGTAAACTCATTTTCTTTTAGTATTCAAATCATTGAATAAAAAAACTTTTTATAAATAATTGCTGGAAGTTGTTTAAGAAAATTACTTTGAAATGTAGCAAATCTTAAAACGATCGCTGATAAAAAGAAAATTTTTGTTAATAAAATTTGTTTGGCAATAACTATTTTATCTTAGTTCACTTTTTTAATTCGCTAGAAAGTTATTTATTAGATTTTCTTATTATTTTTTGTTTTTAAGTTTTCTTACAATGGCATTTGTTCGCTGATGACAAAGTAAATAAAGTAACACTTTGCTTTTCGAAGTATAATATTTCTATGTGACTTTAAGAAAAATCGGCCAAGAGTAATTTTGATGCAATTATTTTCGGTTCTGTGACATTGTCGGACGGATAATAGAAAATGGCACGAAACAAAGATTTTATTTAAATGAATTAATTTAATAGAAAATTCCTGTTGCTTATTTTAAATTAATTAAAATTATAATAAATTATTGAAGTGTTTTTGATATTTTATATTTCATCATCTTTTAACTGTATAAAACAGCCAAAACAAAGTCAGCTGTATACAGTGAAGGAAGAAAAATAGAATTATTAATTATTAAGCTGGGATAATAGCAAACGGCACGAAAAATTATTTTATTTAAATTAATTATTAATTGCAAAGTGCCCGTGCATATAAATAAATCATAGTAGTATTTTGTGATATTTTATTTTTCATTATCTTTTAACTGTATAAAAGAGCCGAAAAAAGTATACAGTGGATAAAATAAAAATAAAATCATAGTTGATTATTGTCGTTTTTGCTTAAACTTTGATTTATGTCTTTACTTTATTGTTTGGACAAAAATCTTTAGTTTATTTAAAATTTTTGTGAGAAGTTTGCTGAAGAGCTAAGTAAGCGGTAGCGAAATGGCCATCGAGACGAGCTTTCACCCCATAATAATTAATATAGATGATTAAATTATTAAACCGGGAGAATAGAAAATAGCACGAAAAAAAGATTTTTTTAAAATTAATTAATTAATAGAAAGTTCTTGTTGTTTCATTTAATTTAATAATTTTTATTAAAACTCAACGTGACCGTCTATGAAAGAGAGTTTATGATTTATATTTATCCTTATTAAGAGATTTCTATTGGGATACTCTTTAGCTTTACTTTATTTTAAAGGGTTTGTTCTAGCGTTGACATTATAAGCCAATGAATTAAGTTATTTAATGCATGCTGATAAGCCCAATGGATACTGGGGATAACGCCATATTAGTTAAAGATCTAAAATCATGCTGTACCAAAGTATTTATCCCAACAGAGTATGGCGGCAAATTTTAAAAAGAGAACTCAAAAGTTATTCCTACTGGAAACATTGGAAGATTCCCGCTTATGATGTGGAGCTGCAAAAATAATGGCTGCTCAACAACACTTAAAAATTTTAAAGCGCATATAATTTAATTAGTATGTTAAAGGTAAGAAAAGAAAAATTAAAATTTACCACAATATTGATCCAAAACACTGTGAGAAAGTGGCTACTGTAGGTACACCAGCAGCAGTTTCTTCATATACATCAAATAACATAAACTATTAGGACATCCTTTGATTTCCATATCCAAATTACTTGTTTTTGCACAAGACTTACCAATACAATTTCTTTGTGTATTTCAACCGTCTTTTTTGAACTGTTTAACACTTTGGCCAAGTAATGTAACACCCTCTAATTTATTATTTAAAATATTTCTTAATATACCAGACGAAAAAGTGGCCATTTTTATAATTTTCAAGATAGGGCCTTATATGTCAAATTACATCAGCAATGAGAACACCCTTTAATTTCAAAATTCAAATTGTATACTTGTTGTTAAAGCGGACATAGCAATACAATTTCCTTTTTAATTTTAACTGTTTGTTAACAACAGTTTAAAAGTATGGCAATATACAGTAAATTAAATGAACTATTGGGGCACCCTATTATTTAAATTTTAAAAATTCATAATTGTTATCATAACGGTCATAGTAATCGGCATTCTGTACAATTTTCAAGCGTTCGTCTTTAACGGTTCAGAAGGCACAAAAAGCTTACTTTGTGTTAGCTACGGGGACACTCTTTAATATTTAAATTTATTTTTCTATTACTTTTTGCTCTTAAGAGCTATAGTTTTTAGTTTTTAGGTTTTTTTTTTTTAAATTTTTTTAAATTGTGGTGTCCTTTATGGTTCATAATACACTTAAAAAACATTTATGTCGTATGGAGTCAGCCTTTAGTTTTTGAATTTATAAGCTGATTTTAAAATGGGACCAATCTGTAATCTTGACAAACTGTACGTGAAAAAAACCTTTGTCGGGATATCTTTCTTTGCCATAATAACACTTCCTAAATGAAAATATCAATTATAGTTCATAAACTGTCACATAACATGACGCTTGTCTTAGCTAAACGAAACCTAAACATATCAACACCAATAAAAAATAATAATAAACTGCTCTTCTCCTATTATAAAAAAAAATTAATTTCAATGATCTTATTTTTTATTAGGGTACAACAATTATTTTAAATGGAAAGAAAAATACATTAAGAGCCAAAAAGCTCTTAGAAAGTTAGGACTAGAAAAAAAATTATTTAAGTGTAATAAGAATCTTTTTATGACTTCAAATCATTCACAACTAAACAGGCGCTTATAAAGATTATTTGCTACTACATACACATCTCTTTTTGTAGTAGTTTTTACACTTACAAACCAGCTTGTAAGTCTGCGTGTTGACATTTAGACTCTTTCCCGTGACCCTACCTAGATTCGCAAAAAAGCTGCCTGTTTGTAATAAAGCAACAAATTAACTTCATAAATAATTCATAACTAAATGCTAACAATTGTGCCACAGATATGAGATTAATAACTTAAGTGAAACCTCATACTCTTCCTAACTGCTTTTAGAGCTACTTGTAAAGCATTTTTGTGGTTACAATTAATTTTAAATGTGGTTCTACTTCTTCTTCTAATTCAGATATTTGTTTTTCTAAAATCAAATATTTCTGCTTTTATTATTAAGAACTTTTAATTATGGACATTATATCCGTTAAAGCATCAAGTGTTTTGAATAATAAATGAACTTAAAGGAAATTGTCCTTAAGTTGTGTTTTGTTTTAGTGTTGACTATTTTCCAGCAAATAATAATAAATTGTAAAATTCAATTATAAATTTTAGTACTCCTTTAGCATTGTTATAACTTTCTGCAGACAAGAAGTATTCGTCTTCGACAGTGGGACAAAACTTCAAAAAATCATAACAAGAAAGTTATTTTAATTTTTCTTAAATAACATTTTAATTTTTCTAAAATCATTAGCAAGACATGATATACGCAAAAGACATGATTATGGTAACAATAATCTAAGAGCAACATATTTTGGTTGTATTATGGCAAAACATAGTATTGTTACATTTAAAAAGAATATTGTTGGTGTTGGAACCATATTATTGCCTAGCATAACAATAAAGCCCGTATTTAGATTTCTCAAATACCTAAGTATTATGAAAAAAGGCAATGGTGTGTAAGCAAATATAATGTTTATGTCAAATAATACAGAAAGCAATTTAACATTCCGTAATACAATTTCCTTCCCAGAAATTTTTCTAAACATTCTGATTTAAATTTTTTCAGGGTTGTTTTGCTGCTCATAACCCAGCCGACCATTAAGTGATCACTCTTAAAAAAGGCTCTTAGAAACGACTCTTAGGAGATATTTCTGAGCATACCTTAAAATTGCTCACTTCATGATTCCTATATGACACCCACATATGTTTAAATTAAGCTGAACCAGTTTAGTAGGAAAAATTCCTTATTACTCGTATCTGCAAGTTTTCGAATGGTAAATGATTATTTTTTGTGCTCTTTATGAACGCAAAAGCTACGAGAAATAAATTAGTAAAGTTTCCTTTCAGATTTTTATGGTTTGTTAGAAATTTTTATTCTACTTCAAGTGTGATAGTGTGGAAACAAAATGTATGCTACGTTCGGTTCTTTGACAATCACAACAATTCTCATTAGCTTTCTTTCTTACAAAAACTAATGGAAGTCTTAAGATTTGTATAATAATGTGAATAAGCCTTAACAAGGGAAAGCATAAACATAATTGTGTTTAAAATATAAACAGGTTGTAGTTAATCAATATGAAAATTTCTTATTCGGAATCTTTTAAAACTTAATTTACTTTATTCGTGCTTGATTCCTTCAAATATAAATATTTCATGATATTCTCATGAAATATTTATTATTTTAAATTAAACTAAAAAATTAAATGTATAACTGAGGCGAAGTGTATTCATTTCATTTCACTACTGCTCAAATAGCTCATCAGTGGATTTTACCCAAATTTTGTATAGAAAACTAGAAATCTATCAAAAGCCAAATTGACTAAAAGAGAACTCCATTGAATCAATAAGAGAAAAGACAATAACAACTCAAAAATGTTTTATACAAAAAACACAGCAAACGTTCAGTAACTATTTTTATTTTTTATTTCATTTTTCTACATAAGGGATCCCATTGGAATCATTTTTGAGTTGTTATTGTCTTTTGTCTTATTGATTCAATGGAGTTCAATCAATTTGGCTTTTAATATAAACTTTCTAGTTTTCTATACAAAATTTGGGTAAAATCCACTGATGAGCTATTTGAGCAGTAGTGAAATGGCCATGCAAATATGCTTCGCCGCAGTTATACATTTCATTTTTTAGTTTAGTGTAAAATAATAAATATTTATATTTAAAGGAATCAAGCACGAATAAAGTAAATTAAGTGTAATAATATTATGTTCATATATAAACATTAAATGATTAAACTAAAATAACCAATAAATGGTCTCATAAATGAAAATATTTGATTAAATAAAAGATTATTATTTTAAATTAAAGACACGTGAATATTTTTTAAATTAATAAATTTTCATAAAAAAACATTGTGCGTTATTTTAGTTATACCAAAAAAAAAAACACACAAATTTGATGATTTGCTACAAAAATTACTTAAAAACATAAGTTTACAATAAACAATAACTTTGTATTATTTATTTATTATTATTATTATTTTTTTTTTCTTTGTTTTAATATTTTGAGTATTAAGTTTTTTTTTTTAATTTTTAGAGTTTTTACATAAAACTGATAGATGGGCAGTCCTAGACTAAATGTTTTTAAAATTAAACATTATTGATTAATAGTATAAAATTCTCTTTAATAATTGGTAAAACTTTAGTTGTGTTTTTAATACTTTTTTTAAGTAAATTGAGCATTTTTGGTCATCGTGTATGAAGAATTTTTAAAAACAAATATAATTTGTTTGCTTCAACTATACATTGTCACAGAGAACATAATATGGTTATTATCATCATATCACAGCTTTATTTCTAGGGTAACCAATAATGACTTCGGACATGGATTGATATTAAAGGTTATATTCTGCAACGTAGCTTTGTCGTCGACTGAGTTAATTCCAATGTCAACTTATTGATACCCAACCTTAAGATGTATCTTAATTGACTTACAAATTTCAGGGGTTTGAAAATTAGTAACAATATTCGTGGCAATGAAAAAAGCCAGCGATAGAAAGACGGTTGGAAATAGCTCAACTCAAAAACAAATAGCATTTGCCCACAGTGAATAAAAGCGGCAACAAGCAAACAATCATGAAGTAGTAATAACGTTTTTGCAAAGTCTGCTTATAATAAGAAAAAAAACCTACAAAAATAAGATATTGTCTGCAACTTGATATTGTTTTCCCTTCCAAGCAGCAACATCAGCACACAGCATCAGTTACAACATTCGAATCAAAAGTTGACTGTACTCTTTAAAAAATTGTTATAAAACATCAGACAGACAAATATATTTTGACGGAAATTTGTTTTTTTTTTACTTGTTTTTTATTCCTTAGGAAAAACAATCTCATTTTAAGAAGAAATTGTAAAACTTTTTGAACTCATTTTTTTTTCTTTGGAGTTGAGTATAATTCTTATTTCAAAAATAAAGTTGTTGACAATTTTTGTAGTTTTATCATATGAAACGGAAATTATATAAAGTTTTAGAAAGAAATAATCTAACATAAAAACACTAGAGCAGAAATGCACATGTTCTCATGCTTACATTGCACATACATACATTCGCTTTCTAATTTTTACTATTTAATTTGAAATTATTAAGGAAATTGGTCAGTTTATGTTTTTCAAAATAAATGAAAATTTGAACTTCTGCTCAGACAAATTGTTTGTGTATTTATCTTTAGCTTTTTTGGCATTTAATAGGATTGCTTTGCCTACTTTTCAATGTGCAATTTTTCTCTGCTTCCATCTGTAAAGTCATGGTCATCTACAATATTTGTAAATGTTCTCATGTCGATGTATAATTTTCATATTCCACTTCCAATTAAAATTTATTTAATCTGCTACTGTGTTTTCTTGTTAAAGGGAAACGTACTTTTATTACAATATTTATTAAGGAAATTATATTATTTTACAATTCCTTACAACAATAGTTATTCTAAATGATTGCTTGTCTATAATCACAGCGGGTACGTACATGTGTTAAAGAACAATTTTTAAAAAATTTGTCAGAGTTGTAATTCTTTCTTTTTAACTTTACTAAAAGTTGATAAATTTTATATAAAAATCAATTCTTTAATTCTTATTAGCAGGGAATGATTTTGATAAAATTATATTATATTCTTTGCAACAATATTATTGTTAAGAAAATTTTAATATTATTGTCAAATATTTTAGAACAATTTAAAATGGAGAAAGACTTAAAAAATTGCAATTTGTAGATTTTCTATAATTTTCGTTTAAACATCCACTCTGATTATTAGAAATGGAGCGCTACACAAAAGAAGGTGCATTTATCGTTATTTGAAGCCATTAAAATTATGAAAAAAATGCTGACGCTGAAACTACATCTAATATATCAGCAATTAAAAGAGCGGCCTAGAAAAAGAGAAAAATCAAGATAATAAATCCTCTTTATATCGATGAACCTGTTGTTGCTGAAAAGAGATTGCAGTCAAAAACCGGAAAACATCAATTTGGCATCGTTTCCGATAACTTGAAATATTACCAAACCCTGCATAGAAAATATTAATGATAGACCTCCATATTCACCGGAGCTAGATTCAGCTTGTTCTGGAGCTTTAACTAGTAGACTTCTCAAGGCTCCAACAAATAGACCATTCAAAGGTTTGTGTATAAAATATCACCTTCACTGATGAAGAAGGTGAAAAATCCATGCAAAATAATAGTTGTCCATTAACGATACTGTACGGGCAGCTTGGCTTTATCATAATTTGTTTAAATGATTCCGGAAACGCAATAATTGTGAACGCTCTTAATTGCGAAAATATGATAATAATAATCCTGTGGCTCATCTGTTCGGCATGAATCCTGACGGAATGCGGTTTAAAAAGGACGGCACCAATTGCCACGCCGCTATGGAAGAAATCGATTTACAGCAGTAACTACTACAACTCTAATCATCTAATGGAATTCTGATATTATCTTTTTGTAACTTTACATCGTCGCAAACACTAAGCGCTTCATTCTACATCTGCTTTATTTCTGCCTGCTATTTCTTGTTAAGAAAAACAAAAGCTTTAATTTATACTGAAATATTATACCTTCCATACAGCAAACGGATAGGGCTGTGTAAACTTACTCTTTTGAAAACTGTTGTATTCTATATTATTTTAATGAAAAAAAAAAAAAACATTTAGTCTCATGAAATACTTATGTATGTACAAGGTGTCCTCCGGAAAGGTATAATTCTTTGTTTGTTTCGATTGTAATCCTGGCTGTATGCGATGTGGCATCGTCGTGTTCATAATACATCTTAATCAAGGCCAAAGCAAGCAAAGTTTTTACTCATATCACGATATCGCTCCCTATTCAAGGTTACTGTTACGCCGTGTTC
Source organism: Gymnosoma rotundatum (assembly GCA_916610165.2). NCBI lineage: Eukaryota > Metazoa > Arthropoda > Insecta > Diptera > Tachinidae > Gymnosoma > Gymnosoma rotundatum. The sequence goes on along the minus strand of OU744337.1, from coordinate 116,390,087 downwards.
ATTTTCAAAGAAGTAGGGTCCAATGATTCCTCCTGACCAAATTGCACACTAGATTGTCACTTTTAATGGATGCAAAGGTGACTGATGAATAATTTTTTGGTTTTCCAATTCCCAGAACCGACGATTCTGTTTATTCACATATCCATCCAAGTCAAAATGATTTTTTTCTTATGAAAATCGGGGTTGTCATGGGCGAGCTGCAACATCATACTGCTGGCGTAATGGGTCTTGTGGAAGAAGCTTTTATGTCAACTAAATCTTAAATGGAAAAAAATGCAAGTCCTTGTACAAAATTGTAACAAAATTTGTTCCTTGAATACCCTGAGCACTAATTGAGGCTGATGGATTGTTTTAACACTTTATTGCGCAGCAGTAATGTTTTCAGCTGATCTTGCAATACATTGTGGTCCATGTTTGAGCCTATTACGTACGCACCCTCTTTCGTCGTACTCGTTCACCACACGATAAATAGTACATTTTGTTGGCATGTTGTTTCTTTCTAAAAATTTCACGTTACTTTCTCATCGCCGCAGTAATCGATAATTGATTTTGGTAAATGTATTAACGATTAAAACACGTTGCTTTATCAAATATTTTTCCAAATTAAATCGTCACCTGTCTACTTTACGGCTGCCAAATCTGAACTGTCAAGACAAATGTTTACCAAAAAGGTGGCAAAACAAAGTAGTATTCCTTCCAGGCGGACATCCTGTGTGCTGTTGTCAATCTTTATAAAAATTGCAATTATATTTATCTATTAATTGTGTCGTCATAAAACCATAAATGTGTGTAAAATGTGGTCATAAAAGCAGTTATACGAGTATAGTAGATTCGATGGGAAAATCAGCAAGGCTTTTTGGGATTATTAAAAACCTTAATTATATTCTGAAGGCCTTATTCGCAATCAATTTTTATATTTATAATATGTTTATAAAACAAAATTTCCATACAAAATTGGTTTTATAAACCTGTATTGAATTTAAAAATTGTTTGTGAATAAGGCCTAAAGGCCCAACTATAATGTGCATATACTAGCTTATGCCAACTTATACAACTGTGCAAATACATTAAATTATATGTGGTAAACTATAATGTGAATAAGATAACTTTTCGTCAAGTTTCGTTAAATTTCATTTCTTTATGCAAGGTACGAATCTGATCGCACTTTCCGTACGGAAACAGCTGATTGTGCTTTGGTTTATACATTAATAAAGAAATATTCTAATTAAGACCTAAATTGTTAAATTTTTTAGTTTTTAATTCAATAAAAAATGTTAGAAAAAATAACATTTTTCTTTATGGCTAATTTTTTACAATTATAATATATTTTTAATTAAATTTGTATTTATACACACCTATGTATACCATATAAACGATTAACATCGTTGCATTTTTTAGTACGGTTGGCCACAAACACAAAACAGAAAATAATTTGTAATAATTTTTTTTTACATTTACTTAGAACATAAACCAAACTATGTAAATGTGTTTGTGAATGTTATTAAATATGTAAAATATTTTCTTTAAAGCCTTTTAGTTTTAAAATTTTGTTGATTTATATAGAAATTATTTTTGGCAAAAGTACGAAATAAACATAAATGTGCAACTGTGGCAAATAAGTTACTATATTTATGTAAGTACATTGTAGCCACATAAATTTCTTTAATAAGTTCCCTAAGCATTTGACAGGCTTTTCGTTGGATTTTTGACATAAGCTAAAGCTAGCTTATGCACATTATAGTTGGGCCTTTAAGTAGACAATTGTTTTATTTATTTATTTAAAACTAGTCACAAAGCCTGTCCCTGCCAGGAAAAGAATGTTTTAAAATATTAATGTCTTCTTTACACAGAGTGCTTTAAATGTGTCACATTTTATATGATATAAAGGTTTTCTTAAAAAAATCATAAGAAAAATTTGGATTAGCCGCGCCCACCGCCCACAAACCGAAAATCAAAACATGGCTCTGTGCTGCAACAACAGAGCAAAAATACTTTAACTATGCTTTCTGCGATATCAGACGGCTTCACACAAGTTCTGTAAAAAGAATTTTGTAATTCCCATAATCGATGCAAAAACTTGGCGCACGTCAGGCAGATAAACAAAATACTGTACTTTTTCCATTTTAAGGACAATATTAAAAAACAAAATTTAAAATTAAAGGGCGTCTTTTAGAGACTTGCTTTACAAGTTATAGGCAGACAATTAAAATTTATGCGGGGTATGTAGTATCGAACTGCATATGATTTTAATAACTCCGCTTCGCATTAAAAAGGTTTTGTAAATAGTATTTGAAGCTTTTAGGTAATAAATCTGGCAACAAAAACCGATTTAAAAGAGATTTTAGCTGTCTATATATAACGATTCAAAAGTTTGGCCATATACATTAAATTAAATCACTTATTGGACCATCCTTTAATTAACAAATCCAAATTATATACTTGCTGTTATAGTCGCCTGAGCATACGGGTTCTTTGTAAAAAAAATAAGTTAAAATTATTTTGGCTTAAGTTCATATTGTATTTTTAATTTCTAAAATTGTTTTTTTAGAAAGAAAATTTATTTTACAAATGTATGCGGACGTTTTCCAAAGAAAACAAGAATAATTAGATGCTAGCAGAATGAAATGCTGCACTTTCTGGACCGCTACGACCTTCATCAGCATTCTTCGCATCTATCTACCTTAATTGTGTATTTTATAAACATCATCTATTTAACCAACTAACTTTGTGAATAAGAATACGAGATATATTTATATCAACATTAATTTGGTTAGACGAAATTTACACACAAACTAACGTATTTCTTTACTGTTCTCTCTGTATTTCGTCTTGTACATTTGTTTTTGCTTTTGTTTCAATCATCGATTATACACGAATTCAAATTTTGTTTTTAAGTCATTCTTACTTGTTTACTCACTACTTTATAGATGCTGTTTCAGTATTATTTTGATTGTTATGAATAATAATAATTTTAATATTAAAAATAAAAAATGATCTTAAGCCAAAATAATTTCAATTCATTTAAAATTTTCACAGTTCAAATAATAATTTAATAAAAATTAAAAAAGTTCTTTCTAAATTTCAACCGTCTGTCTTAAACTGTTCAACAGTAAATTTCAACCGCCTGTCTACAACTGCTCAAAAGAATGGACATATACATCAAATTAAATAAACTATTTGGGCACCCTTTAAGTAAAACTTTGAATATTTATTCATGCTAGTATAACGGTCCTAGCAGTCAACATTTTTCCCAATTTTCCAGCGTTTTTCTATAATGGTTCAAAAGGTAGGCCAACATATGTTGTCACATATTTACATCAGCTAAGGGGACACCCTTTATTTTTAATTTATTTTTACTTTTTGCTATTGGTAGCTTTAGTGATACGCAGCTTTTTGACTTTTAAGGTGGTGTCTTTTACGGTTTTAAATATACGTAAAAAACATGTACGAGGGCTGCTATATATATTTCTGGCATGGCAACACTGAGTGCTGCCAAGTGCAATCTGACATTTCCATTGGAAAGTTTGTCATTTTTAAGCACAATCGTACTCAAAAAGTTTTGACGTACGACCATTATTTGTGTTGTTTACAGTGTCTTGAAAAAATTAATATAGAAAAAAATGGAATTAACTCGTGAACATTTTCGTGCCATCATTTTCACAACTTTCGATGTGGATTATCACGACAAGAGTGCATTGATGAACTTAAATCTTTGTATGGCGATGACACCATCCTATAGCACTGTTCAAAATTGGTATAATGAATTTAATCGTGGCCGAAGCTCGCTCAAAGACGAATTCCGTGAAGGTCGTCCAAAAACGGATGTTGTGCCAGAGAACATTGATGCCGTGCGTGAACTCATAATGCAAGATCGACATGCGACATACGGAGAGATAGAGACATCCTTGGACATTTCTTCCGCCAGCATACATTCGATACTGCATGAACAGCTGGCCGTAAAAAAGGTTTCTTCTCGTTGGATCCCGCACAATTTGAAAGTCGCTCAAAAAAAGGCTCGTGTCGATTGGTGCAAAGAAATGTTGCAAAAATACGATTGCGGTGCTTCAAAAGACGTTTATAAGATCGTCACAGGTGACGAATCATGGATTTATGCGTATGAGCCCGAAACAAAATAACAATTGACCGTGTGGGAAGCACTTCGAAGACAATGGTCGCCTGTTTCTTCGGCAAAACCGGTCATGTGGCGACTGTTCCCCTTGAGCAACGTAGGACGGTCACTTCTGAGTGGTACACTACAATTTGTTTGTCTGAAGTCATCGGAGAAATTCGAAAAACCAACAAGAGAAGACGAATCATTGTTCACCATGACAATGCGAGCTCTCACACATCGGCTCAAACCAGGGCGTTTTTGACCGGCCAAAACGTCCACCGTGCAGCCCTGACTTGGCACCTAATGACTTCTTCTTGTGTCCGCACATCAAGAGAAAAATGCGTGGTCAACGATTTTCGTCACCAGAAGAAGCTGTTGAAGTGTTCAAAAACCATGTTTTAGAGGTGTCTCAATCGGAGTGGAAAATGTGCTTCGACAACTGGTTTGAGCATGCAAAAGTGTATAAATCATGCTGGAGAATACTTTGAAAAACAATAAAACCATCTTTGATTATAAATATTCGCATTTTCACTATTAGGCCAGAAATATATAGAGCAGCCCTCGTATGTTCTATGGGGACACCCTTTATTTTTAAAATTATGAAATAGTTTTAAATAAAAAAATTTTTTTTAATCGGTTCAGAAATGACTGATACGGGCATAAACATAAAAAAGCAACTTTCACACGAAATAATAACCTCCTTCTTTCTTTTGTTGATGGCGGTTAAAAAATAGAAAAAGGTAAATAATATTAATAGAACCCAAAATAAATATCGATTACACTGTGGAATTTTTAATTATACAGCCGCTTTAGTAAACGATATTGCTATCAAGGAAACTAAAAACAATATTATTTATTATATTATGCTAATATCCCATAACATTTTTAAATAAAAATGCAATTTATTTGTTGGTTGGAAAAGCCTTAACATTTCTGTTTTGGCTTCCTAAATAACTCTCATGTTGTTTTTCAAGTTTTTATACTTAAAGGAAATGTTTTTGGTTTTTCTAAAAATTTGGATAAAGGTTTCCTGATGAGCTGGCTTAAGCAACCGGCGAAATACATATAGATACCTGCTTTTCCAACCAACGAATAAATTGCATTTTTATTTAGAAATGTTATGGGATATTAGCATAATATAATAAATAATATTATAAAAATTCCTAAAATAATTTTTAAACTAAAAACAATTTAATTTATAAATTTAAATTTGTGCTTTTAAATTAAATAATTTACTTAATCTGCTTACTACATTGTGTCTCTATGTAGACTCTTATCTATTGTAGTTGTAGATAAAAGCATAAAAAAGATTTATAGTTCTGAAAAATAAGAAAACTTTCATTTATCGCGTTAAATATTTTTATGAAACAAAAGCACATAAATACAACATTTTAACAACAGCCAGCGTACCTTTATTGAAGTTGTTTATAGTATTTTCAACATTCTTGTTAAACATTAAATTAGATAAGTAAAAATTTATAAAAATAAAGAAAAATAAAACTCGATAAATAATAAAATACATATAAAGTAAACTTTACTATAAACTAATAATACTCAACATCATGGAATTTTTTTTTTTTCGTTTTTCTTTTTTTATTTATGAAAAACTGTCATCTATTAAAGTTTTTAAACTATATAAAATCGATTTTCTTTATTCTTCGAAGTAAAAAGAAAACAGAATACAAAGTGTAAAAAACAATCAACAACAACAAAACTACTTAATACAGATGTCTGAAGTATTTTAAAGTGGAAGACGATTTAGAAGTACATTTCTTTGGAATAACACATCGATAACATTTAACTGATGTTTTTTTCCATTTTTTTTCGGTACATTCTCAAAGTTTTAAAAGCTGTTTTAAATAATTTAATAAAGTAAAACAATGGCTCAAACTTGAGAAAAACTTCCGAAAAACTTGTATAAATTTCTCAGTTGTGTCCAAAAAAAAAAAACGCGTTGTCTTATTCTGCAATGTTTAAATAAATTTTTCTTGGTTTGTTGTACGATTCGTTAATTTACAAAAAAATTAAAATCAAATGGCAGAAATTAAAAACACTAAAATTTGGACAACTTTAGTTAATAAGTATATAACTTTCAACGAAACTGTGGACCATAAAGTGTTATGTTATAAAAATAAAAATTTTAGAGCCCCGTAACTCGGAAAATATGGGCGAGCGGCGATTTTTTTCACTTGAAGTTTTTTTATATATTTATTTATTTATTTTTTTTTTTTGATTTGGGTTACTTTGTTGTTCCAAATGACATGAAAAAAGATAGGCGCGGTGTTTTGCCTGCTGCCTCAAACGGTATGGACCGATCATGCTGATTTCCAATAGCACCTCTTTTGACATTATATCTGATCGAATGATGGACAGACGGACATCGCTTAATTGACTTCGCTATGCATAAGAAGTGGTGAAGGGTATAAAAAGCTGCAGCTTGTGTCACAATTTTTATTTTATTTTTTATTTTAGGTTTTATTAAATTTAGCGAAATTTTTTTTTGATTCCTTCTATAGTTTGAAAAATCCTCTTTTTTACACCAATTTTTCTTTTTCCCTTGTATTTCTTCTTCGTTTTCGTCACTAAGAATAATTGCAAGTATTGTTTTTGTGCCTGTTAGATTTTACTAACCAGAACTGCTGTTTCGTTTACAGTTTCTCATGTAGTTGCCTCTGCTCTAACGAAAAAACAAACATGATTTCTAAGCTAAGTTCCGTATGATGTTGCCTTGTGTGTATCCGGCATATTAAGATGCAAGAACTGGGGAACAAGGTATGCTCCTAAGGCAGCGTCTAAGGCATGCTGAGAAGATCTTTACAAGATCTTTTACTTTCCAACACAATAATTTACTAGTTTTAATTAAATCTTTATACTTATTGTCGTCATTTAGATTTTTTTCAATGGATGTCTATTTGTTAAAACTAAGAATGAAATGAATTTTATCTAATAACAAGTCATTTTTACTTGAGATGAAAATTCTAGAAAAACACAACGACAACATTTTGCAATATATAACACAGGCAGTGAAAACTAATTATGATAGTAAAGTAATAAAAATTTTCAGGATACAAGTAGTTTTTAAAGGCGGTTTACATTATACTGCAAGTAATAGGACATGTCAAATTTTTGTGTAGAAGAGTACAATTAGTATTGTCTAATCATAATATGTAATGAAACTGTCCGACATTGAGAGAAAATACGAATGAAAATTTGATAGTCGTACGGCTCTTTCTATTTTTTGAAATTTTTCAAAAAATATTCTACTTCATTAGATCAGGGATGCATTTTCTTATAAAAGCTAACTTTTTTTAAGGTAAAACTCGTCAAAAGGCACAAAAACCGCTGAATATAGTTCAAAATAGACTCAGTTGGCATCACAAATATTTTTGTAAACAATTGTTGTTTTAACAACAGCTGGTTCAGTTTTCCTTCATTTTATTCAACACAAATAGTGTAAACATAAGAAAAAATCATACGATTTTTAATCTCGATTTTTTCATACGGATAGATTTTCATTTTATTTTCTCTTAGATTTTACGTACGTAAGGTCCTACCGTCTAAACTGGTGTTTAACGGCATGTTTTTTACTAAAATAATTCTTGGAATCTAACTGGCGCAATTTAAGCGGCAAAATAAGAAGGTAATCGTTATATACCATATAATGATCATACTATAAGCAAAAAAATAAATAAAATTCATAAAATTGCTGTTATTAGCAAAGCAATAAGAATTAAAAGTATGGACCAAATTAGAAAATATATGCTGAACTTTAATTAATTTGGTACATTTTATGGATCAAATATTGGCAATAGAAACACTCTCATGCTTCTCAATAGAGGGTTAAAACATAAAACTCATGTTCAAATAAAAACATCAGCAGTAAGTTAAAAATCTAAAGAAACCCACAGAGGAGACCTTTCGTTATGAGAATAATGTTTATTATAAACCAACAAATGAAGTAAGTAGTTCATACTAAACTTCTGCAGGTGTGTGTATATGTTTTATTTTCATAACCATATCAAATATGATGTCAGAAAAAACAATTTACTATTTCTAGTGAGAAGAAGGAAAGGTGAAGAAAATAAATAAGAAGCATAAAATGCATTTTGCAAAAATTGTTTGTTATTGTAAAATGTTATCGATGACCATTAAAACAAACCTCATGTACAAAAATAATAACAACAAGAATAGTTAAAAGAGCATTTGCTAACAGCATTTGTTAAGGAATTAGAGCGAAAAAAAATAATTTTCTTTAAAGTGGCAATAGAAAAAAAAGAATAGAAAAAAAGTAACAAAATACCTTAAAGACATTTTCAATATACTATACGTTGAAAACCTTAAACAAGCGGTGTGAAAAATTGTCACAAAATCAAAAATAACTGGTCAAGTCTTTTGAGACCTCAACCATTAAGAACTTTTCTATTTTTTAGTATAAAAAATTCCAGAGTCATTTAGAAATACTTCAGCCTTATTATAAGGAGCAACTTTTTTTAAGAACTCGTTAAAATAAATGAATGATTAAAAAAAAACAGTTATTATAATATACAAATAATTTTAATTTGGCTTACGATCAAATATAAATTTTTAATCTCTAAATTAAACACCGGCAGAATTTACTGCAGAGTTTTCTGGATCGACTTATCAGTCATTAGCACTCTGCGCATCTGTCTAGCTAGTGTTGCCAGATACCAAGAGTCAAATAACTAGACAATAGATATATTTCACCTAGATTTTGAAAAAATATATTGATAGCTTAGAAATCCACGTATAGTTTAAAAAGCAAAGTTTTATTATTTTTTATTTTACAAAAATATAAAAATATGTAAACGTAACAATTTTAATTCAGTCTAGTTTAGTTGTGTGCAAAAATTTTTAAAAATTTTGTTAGCTTTTATTTAAATTTATTCTTATTAAAATTTCAGCTTTTCTTCAGTCGAAAGACATTCACTCCTTTCTTGCGAGTGTAAATTATTTAAAATGCTAATAGGGCTGACTTCCAAAATTTCATTTGCTTTTTATTCGAATAATGTATTGTGTTTCATAGTGCCGTGGTACTAAATTTTTACAATGCATACCATTCCAAAATCTCGCAGACAAGTATTAAAAACGCTGCAACCGAGCAACTAGCACATTATTTTCTAAATTTATGCTTTTATTTCCAACATTGTATATGTACAAGATCTAAATACCGTAGCAAAACATTAAGTCATTATACAACATGTCGTTGTCAATTGGATTTGATTTTTCAAAATTTTTGTAAGGTCTAATAAATTATCCCATGAAAAAACAGTTTTGTTTTTAAATTTAAAACGGAATTTTTTTGGTTATAAATTGTCAGTGATTTCCAAAACAAGCTACTAATCAATGTTAAGAAAAAAATTTAACTGATTATACATTCACAAGCTTAATTGTTTAAGTAAAGAACATATTTTTGTTCCCTCTATTTAGTACAATAGTTTTTCTATAGAAAATATTAATTCAATTAATTGAAAATTATATTTACCAAAAATTACTTTTCAAAATTAAAGAAATTCTACTTTAGCTGAACTATAACTGGACAATCTAGGTCATCTGGCAACCCTAGTTATAAACCTTATATATTTAACCTACTAATTTGATAAATAAAAAAACCAGGACATAACTTAAATCCTTTTTCGTTGTTGTCTTTATTAATCGACACATATATTTGATTTTGCTTTCTGCTAAGTGACATTTTATAAAAAATATAACTTAATTTTAATTTTTTAATAATTTTCTTCTTCACATCACAGTAGATGCCGTATCATTAGTAAACTGCTTGTTGTAAAGGCGGCATAAATGTGGCTTTTGTGTAATTTATTTTTCATTCCTATAATTTTTTTTTCTTAAAAAGTTTAGAAATTAAAATATACTCGAGCTGATGCCGCCTTAAAATTATTTATTTGATATAACACTTAAATATTTCGACTCTATAGATTTTTAAGGACATCGACAACATTATTACGACTTGTTTGCTTTGATAATAGCACAGTCGAACAACAGAAATCATTATACACTTTGTCAGCACTAAATTATAAAGGTGAATTTTAAATAGAACGGTTTTCTTCCAAAACCAAAGTTTCCATTAAGCTAAAAAATTTTAATTAGTCACTTGCCTTTAAACCATCTTTAAATCAACGTGAATTTTACTTACTATAAATAATTAACCTAAAAATTATATATTAAAAACTTACCTTTCAACAATATTGAAACGTTTGGATTTTTACTTACCATTAATAATTAGTTAACTTGAAATTTGTATCATATTGATTGGAAATTAATAAACCTAAGAAAACCTGAAGGAAAGAAATCACATTTGTTCCCTTTGTTAATTACCATCATCATCATTTTAGGTGCACTAAGAAAGGTGAGCAAAATTGTTCCAAACCCTCGTGTGCATTGAAATCACGTTTTATTAATCCCTTATTTCTTTGCATGCCAATTAACAATTGTAATCATTTTATTGAGTGACTGTAATTGCAAAGCAATCAAAGAGGTGTCTCTTATACCTTAGCTGCTGCATTGTATCAACCCTAAAGAGAACAACTTAATACAAACCCTTAGTCTTACTTAGTGGCTCTTAGCATCGTTGATTCTATGATCTATTCTTTCTTACTAAACATGCGCTATACCAAACGCAGCCATCCACGATAACACTCCTGTGTATCTCCAGCTAGACACGAAATACTTGATGCTTTAGTTTAGTAATCTAAAGCGTGCACAAACCACTTTCGCTGTACACTAAAGCCAGTTGTTCCTTTTTATCCAATAGCCACAACAAACATCTGACACACTGTTGTTATAATGTTACAAAGATGCCTTGAACCCTTATCCACTAACTTTAATATTAAGTAGACGTCTGACTTCCACTGCCTTTTCATTTCTCTTGCAAGATTTCTTGAGTTTTAACTACATCTAGAACATGCCGCTACTTCTTGCGGTCAATCATTAAAATATTTAATGAAAGTCTTCCATATCTTTTTCGTAACATTTTAAGAAATCTTTAAGTCAGTCTGATAAGTTCTCAGGATGTAGCATGGCTCTGGGCTTCAAAAAAACGGTGTTTCTCAATATAATAAAGTTCCCATTTACTTCTAGAACGTCATAGCTCAAAAAAATTCATTTCGAGATAATTGCAGTTTAAGTTTTTTGACTCGTTCTCACAATAGAGAAAAATATCAGGCTGCTTAAATTTCCACTACAATAAGTAAAATGATCTATTAATAAAATGTATGTAGGAAAACTACCATCAATTTTATATTAAAAGGGAGGTTTTGAACAAACTTTGTGGGATGTTTGAATTAAGGCGAATGTCTGTAAATATATATCCGATACTGTGTCGTTAATGAAAAGAAGGATGGAGTTTTACTCATTTTAAAAATATCACTGTTTCTTAAACCAGGCCTGCTCTATATATTTCTGGCCTAATAGTGAAAATGCGAATATTTATAATCAACAATGGTTTTATTGTTTTGCGCTCAAACCAGTTGTCGAAGCACTTTTTCCACTCTGATTGAGACACCTCTAAAACATGGTTTTTGAACAATTCGACAGCTTCTTCTGGCGACGAAAATCGTTGACCACGCATTTTTTTCTTGATGTGCGGAAACAAGAAGAAGTCATTAGGTGCCAAGTCAGGGCTGTACGGCGGAGGACCCATTAATTCGACGTTTTGGCCGGTCAATAACGCTCTGGTTTGAGCCGATGTGTGAGAACTCGCATTGTCATGGTGAACAATGATTCGTCTTCTCTTGTTTGTTCTTCGAATTTCTCCGATGACTTCAGGCAAACAAATTGTAGGGTACCACTCAGAAGTGACCGACCTACGTTGCTCAAGCGGAACAGTCGCCACATGACCAGTTTTGCCGAAGAAACAGGCGACCATTTGCTTTGAAGTGCTTCTTCCACGAACAACTTTCGTTGGGTTTTGCTCGTCTTTCAAGACCCACACGGTCGATTGTTGTTTCGTTTCGGGCTCATACGCATAGATCCATGATTCGTGACCTGTGACGATCTTATAAACGTCTTTTGAAGCACTTCAATCGTATTTTTACAACATTTCTTTGCACCAATCGACACGATCCTTTTTTTGAGCGGCTTTCAAATTGTGCGGGATCCAACGAAAACAAACCTTTTTTACCGCCAAGTGTTCATGCAGTATGGAATGTATGCTGGTGGAAGAAATTTCCAAGGATGTCTATATCTCTCGGTATGTCGCATGTCGATCTTGCATTATGAGTTCACGCACGGCATCAATGTTCTCTGGCACAACAGCCGTTTTTGGACGACCTTCACGGAATTTGTCTTTGAGCGAGCTTCGGCCACGATTAAATTTATTATACCAATTTTGAACAGTGCTATAGGATGGTGCTTCATCGCCATACAAAGATTTAAGTTCATCAATGCACTCTTGTCGTGATAATCCACGTCGAAAGTTGTGAAAAATGATGGCACGAAAATGTTCACGAGTTAATTCCATTTTTTTCTATATTAATTTTTTCAAGTCACTGTAAACAACACAAATAATGGTCGTACGTCAAAACGTTTTGAGTACGATTATGCTTAAAAATAACAAACTTTCCAATGGAAATGTCAAATTGCACTTGGCAGCACTAAGTGTTGCCAGACCAGAAATAAATATAGCAGCCCTCGTACTCACTCACAAAACGAAATATGACGATGTTTTAGAAAGCGACATGATTTCTAAATTATGAAGTTTACTCTAAAACTCATGATGTGTCGTTCTTATTGACAAACAAAGTTTTCAAACATGAAACTAAATAACGACTTATTCTTTTAAAACGTGGAAAGTATAAAAGAAATAAAGATGAAACGCATACACAATAAAAAGCATGAAATGGCGAATAATTCTGTGTGAATAACTCCGAAATTTGAAATTTTGAGTTATGACGTTGTATTGGTAAATGAACGATATCTCTAGTGGTGTAATAATCTAGTAAGATTATCTAAACTTATGATTTTTAAAAAATTTCCCTAATAATTTTAAGAAGTGATAACTAAATGATGTTTCGATTCTTGTGCATGTTGTCATGTTTGCTTCTGGTAGCTGACAATTATTTGCTTATTTTTTTTTTTTTAATTCATTGTAATGTTAAAATCTTTTCTAAACGTAAGCTTCTGCTACCCACTTTCTTCTTTGCCTTCAAACAATAATTATTTATGTTCATTAAAAAAATTTTTTTTATGTATTTTTGCTGACAAGGATATAATGTAATTACAAAATTTTTTTCGTTTGATTGATTATGATCTGCTGAGGAAAAAAAGTGAGGGAGTGAGTAAGAAGTAGTAAAAAAATAAACTAGAAAAAATGCTATAATACGGTAACAATTCCATAAGAAGATACACAGTCTGATGGGGGCTTAGCCCTCCCTGGTAAATCAATGGCAGAAACTTAAATATATTATGCTCTCAATCCTTTTCAAAGCATTTCTAGAAGTAAGAAGAGAAGTAGTTGATAGTTTAAATTATTCAACCAGATGCAGTTTCAATAATTTTTCATAATATTTTTTTTTTATACTGAACGGATAACACGGTAATATTTCTTTATATTTTCAATTCATGTTTTTTAATTTGAACATCGTTTTAAAAACAGAAAAACATTTCCTTAAATATTAAAAATTCCTCACAGTCTGTTTAAGACAATTATTACATTCATTCTAAGGGTTTATTTTTATCTTTCCATTATTATTATTCTTTTAGTGCAATGGATTTATAAACTTGTTTTTATAACTAATTTACAGTTTCCTGTTCATGTCTTTAATTCCTCAGTTACTTTTTATTCTGTCCCTTCCTCTTCCGCTCTGTCCTTTTTGTAACTGTTGATATTTTCATAGACAATATTTCGAAGTCAGTCTCTGCCAAGACAATGATTGATTATTTTCTTTGCAATATAGAAAAATAGAAAAGAAAATCCAACAATGATTTTTATTGAGAAATGAAAATTTCAATTTAGAATTAAATGTTTATAAGTTTCATCTTGATTTTTAAGTACATTCCTGTCTGCAATTGTTGTACCATAAAAATATTTTATTTATCCTTTTAATTTGCCAATTTACACTTTTGTTCAACGTTTAGTAAAAGTTTGCTATTTTGTAATGTTTTCTTTTTTACTTGGCTTCATTGGCAAAGGAAACTTGGACACTGTTTCTTGGTAACGTTGTATAAAAATGATAATTAATTTATGTAAAAGAAATTATTTTTATTTCTAGCTATATCCGGGGCGATTCGCTATCCCAATGAGAATAATCGGTCCACTCTTTCAAGCAAGTTTTTTTATTTGATGAAGATGGAAGGTATAACAGAATTCCTTCTACCTATCGGACCTAATGAGTCTTCAAATATTCTCTCTTTCAAATATTTTTAAATTTGCTTTGTATTAAAATCGATTCCGCGCATTTTTTCTCTCCGCCTTTTACCCCTTCTTTTCCTTAATTCTTAAATAAGCATATCCTCTTGGAACGTATAAATACTATGTTCTCCTTTTTTTTAAACGCTGCAACTGTAAATACCCGCTTTAGTTATAACTCATGAACCCGTTGACCGAATTCCTGTAGTTTAGATAAACCGTCTACACACCCATACGAACAAACCTTGAAAATTTAATCGAATTTGGTTTGACTGTTCTTGAGTTGTAAAGTCAAAACAGATTTTTAAGATATATAGAAGATACAGGTTATTAATTTTCAAACTTAAAACAAACTGTAACACCGTCTTTGAGCAGAACTTTAAGAATAGCATAACCATTAACCATTGGTTGACTCGATCTGTGCCACATATAATGACTCGTTAGTAGTAGTTAGTATTTCAGCAATAGTATCTCTAGTGTTACTTTTAATCTTTCGCGTACACAACTTCTCTTGTATGGCATGTATATTCTTGAGCTTCGCCTTTTCATAAAATTCACCAAACAGTCAACCCTAGTGCATCTAGGGAGACTTAAGTGAACGTATGAAGGTTGTGTTCGCTTCAATGAGCCTCGTCATAAAGAGTTTTTGTTTGCAAATATTCAAATCTCTGGCCAATACTTTTAGCGCCTAATAAGTAAATTCTCCGCTTTTACTCAATTCTAACGCTAGCACAGTTTCATAATTTCAAATTTATTCTCAAAGCAAACTACTGTATGAATGACTTACATGATTAATATTGAATAAATAAATAAACCTTGTTCTTCTTTGAGAATGTAACTTTTCGACGAGTTCCTAACATTTGCATAGTGGGTGATTTAAGTTCAGGCTCAAACTTACACAAGGTGCGACACCTGTTTGGTGATCAGAAGCCGTAACAAAGAATAATCTTACAACGAAATTTACATTGCGGAATGCACAGTGAAATATTTTATCTGCTTGAAACCAAAATTAGCGAATATTTCCATATAAATGTTCGGTGGATATTTACCTTTTTCATGCCAACCAGTTTTTTTCAATCCATTTTACCTCTTTGTGTTTCTGTGCAACCAAAGCAAGGCCTGTTGATCGGTATCCCATGCCATAAATAAGTGTTTTTTAAGCATGATTAAACTTGAAATTATAAAAAATAACGCTAAAAATAAAATTTTCATGAAAATTTTTTTCTTTTTATTTTTAGTTAATTGTGGCAAATCATTATAGATAGACTCACACTCCAAGTTTACTTAAAAATCAGTCATCAATTCGAGCAATTTAAAGACGACTTCGTGATTTTTATGGTGCACATAATCATACGTCTGAGCAAGCCATCTGTCGAACTGTCGATAGATTTCGTAACACATATGTTCTAGAGGATGCAATAATGCCAACACGTCAAAGGAGGAGAATATCGCTGTTTTAAACAAAAGTGTGCAACGAGATCCAAATTTATTTATTTATCGATTTTTCGTCGGTCGCAGGAATTGGAGTTCTGTCCGTCAACTACGTGGAAATTTTGGGCAAAGATCTTGGCCTACACTCGAATAAGACACAGCTAGTGCAGGATCATTATATGCGTCGTTCTTTCGCCGATTGGGCTCTAGAGCAGTTTCTAACTGGCCCGTTGTTTTATCGCTAAATTATGTTTAGCGTTTAGGCTCATTTTTAGCTTAACGGATTTTTTAAAAAGCAAAGTTGCCGCATATGGGTGATACCAATTCACAACATACCCTACAGACTCCGTTGCATCCAGAAAAATTCACCGTTTGGTTTGGTTTATGCTGATAAACCAGCAACAATTGACGATTTGGAGAGCAACATTGTTCGTTTTATTCGTGACAAGCGCCCAACTGTACTTGAAAAAGTGACCCAAAACTGGACGTCCAGAATGCGCTTCGTCATAAGCAGCCGCGGTGGCCGTATGCCCGAAATAATTTTTAAATATTAATGCCATGTTGTGTTCTTTCGTTTAAAAAAAATTCTTTATTACAATTTAATTTTTTGTGTTATATTAAGGAATAATTCCCAAAATGTTGAAGTATATGTTGTGCAGTCAGTCTTCATTATTGAAGTACCAGGCTTTCTCCTGCGTAGAGATTTACAGACGAGGAAAGAGCTAAAAAGACATTTTGTTAGGAGAAGACCATGGTTTTGGAAAGCTGCACATATGGTAAAGACTTCCAAATAAGGGAAATCCATAAGAAATGTTTAACGAGATTAAATTGCGTGGTAAATTGAATATACCACTGTATGAGCTTAACACAAAGAAATAATATGTAAATAATGTCAGACTTGAGGTTTAAGGGTTTATTTAAATATACAGTGAATTGTTTGCTTTGTCAACAAAAGTTCAGCTCAGAGGCAAAGTAACAGTTGTCTTAATATGGCAACATCTGATTAGCTAATTTTCCGATTAACAGAAATTAGTAATATGTATTTTAGAAACGGTGTTAAAATTAAAATGTTTTAATTCTGCAGTGCAATGTCTAGTACTAATTTGCATTGTTTTTATCATTATTGTCGTTGTATTGATATTTATATGAGTTTGTTAGTATTCTGTCGTCATTTGTAGTAGTAAATTCCTTTTAACTCCTTTCATTATTATCTCTGTGTGTATATTTGCTTACTGTCTTATGACTTGATATTCTAAGGATGTACATTAGTATCCTTTCGAACACAGACTGTATTTCTTCATTTCAATTATATTCTTCTTGCTTTGTTCTTCTCTCTGAATATTGTGATTTGAAATTTATTAAATGTATTTGCTAGATTGCACTCGTTGTTTTTGTGGTTGTCTATTTTAAATGAAAAGTTAAGCAGCTTTTAATGACAATATGAAAATTGTTTATTGTGTTTTATTTTTCCTTGTTATTATAGTAAGAGTATCAGTGTTATTTTTATTGTCAAAACTTTTGTTTGTTTATCTGCTGTCCTCGAAAACGATGAAAATCACAAACATAAAAATTGTGTGAAAATTTGTTTCACCGTGAAGTGGAGAGAAGTGAATTCGTTGGAAATGCAGTTTTATTCGTGTTCCTTTAGAGATTATATTAAAATCGCTACGAAAAGTTAATTACTTGTTTTATTTTTTTTTATTTTAAAAATATTAAATAAACTAAAACTATTATTATTTTATGACTAGAATTATTTTTAAAGCCAAAAACTAAAGCAGCATTGAAGCATAAAGGAGAGAGAAAACATTTTTTGTTTGCAAAAGTTTTGTTATTAAATAAGAATATAAATTTTATAGCCACATAATTATTTAAACCTGATTGTTGTTAGATGATGTGGAATACAAATTTTACGAAGTTTTGCTAATCGAGCTTATATAAAAAATCATTGATGAACCAAATGGTACAATAATAATTGCAAAAAACCGACTTCAAAACCGATTTCAACTGTCTAAAAGGGTTCAAAAATATAGAACATACATCAAATGATGCTGCTGCAATCATAGTGGTAAGCACGTTGACTGGTTGGCCAGGGTTCAATCCCTGCAACATTAAAAAAATAAAAATATTTTTTTTTCTGATAAATTAACATTAAAATTCTTCTTCATAGCATATTCGTTGGCTAAGTAAAATAATTAATGAAATGGCTATATCTATCTCCTTTACCATCGGTCTATCTCTTTTCTATCCCTTACCAAAAGAATGTAGTATGGTTACAAAAAATTACCAATAGGTAACATTGCCTGAAGTGCTAATTTTCTTAAAAAGAATTACATTGACTATTAGTGCACCCTTTAATTTCCAAATCCACATTTAATACTTGTTGTTAGCAATAAAGGTTCTGTCTGCTCCAGTCGTGTTTCAAAAGTAGCAGATGGGAACACCATTGAGGCGAATTGAAAACTGCCGCCTATTTTACACCATGAGCGGCCAATTGTGTCATCGGCGCCCTTTTTGCTTGGCTCTGGTATGCGAGACGAAGCTCTGTTTTAACTTTATTATTCTTCTTTACTTCTACATTTGCCCTTGTAGTAATTGAAATTAAATTAAACTTAAAATAAAGAATATTATTAGAAATTGTTAAAACTAAAGATATATAAATTAAACAGAAACAAAAAAATATACAGCGCATTTGGTTTTTATTTGGATGCCGTGTTCCTGCATTAACCTTTTCTTGAAGCGAGGATTCTGTGTGTGAAATCAAATAAGGGTGACTTTTTCTCTTTTGTGCCACTTCTGCTCCAGCGTCACTGCACTACCAGCAAACCACCAGGTAACAACAACAGGTTCTTTACAAATTTGAAGCCTCTTTCTAAAATTCTTTAAAAGTATGGCCATATACATTAACTAAATTAACTATTAGGGCACCCTTTAATTTATTATTTTGAATATTTATACAGTCATAGCAATCGACATTTTATACAATTTGCGAGCGGTTCAAAAGATAGTCCCATATAGATCAACTGTTAGCCATTGGGAGCTATAGTGATACGCAGTTATTTTTAATTTTAAAGTGGTGGGACAGCCTTTTATTTTTAAGATTATGAACTCTTTTTAAAACGGGACCAATCTGTAAGCATCACAACACCTTCAGCAGGAACTCCTCAGAGCTGCACAGTCTAGATGGTCTGAGGAGATTACCTGCAGGGTCTCGAGGACATTGTGGCCTCAGTACGATAGTAGGAGAACCGCAAATCTACTGAGGTTTCCTCGGAGGCAGCTGGGCATACTGGTGGCGGTGCTGACGGGGCACTGTGTCATTGGTACAGATGCTAGGAGATTGAATCTTCCGCATCATGACTACTGTAGAAGTTGTCAAGATGAGGAAGAGGAAGAAACGGTAGAGCATCTGCTCTGCCACTGCCCAGCTCTTTCTGAGAATAGAGCGGCCATCTTCGGCAGTCCGAGACTGCATGGTCTTGCAGACTTATCTGTCTGCGACGTTGCTAGGATAAACTTGTTTTTTATCCGATCCTAGGGGTGGTTTGGATTGGGATCTTTGACGGTGCCGTAGCGGCCTGGATCTGATCCCCTGCAAATCCTGTTTCAAGATAACACAACGGGATTTTTGGGACCCAAGTAGGTCGGTATTTTATGCCGACGGCCTGTGCAACCTAACCTAACCTAACCTAACCATCACCACAGCCCACTTGGGTCCACTGATTGGTGTTAAATCATCTTTCAAATAAAAAAAAACAATTTCAAAATCAATTCATAAAGCACAAACATGAAAAGCAACATTCAATCAAATTGATAACCTCCTCCAGAGAAATTAAATGAATGAAATGCTAAACAGAAGATATATAAAAAAACTTAACAAACACTGCGCGTTAAAAAACAAGAAAATGCACTTAGAAAAAACAAGCAGTTAGTTAGAAAAATAAAATTTGAAATTAAGAAAAACAGACACAAAATGCTGCTCTGCCATCGATTCAGGTTGAGTTGTGTAGTAATTTCAGTTTTTCAATGGCTCATTGCAGTAGTTTATGGTAAAAAAAAAAATTAAAAGATATATCGTTGCTTTCATTCTAAGTGTTTGAAAAAAGGTGTAGAAATGGATTGAGATATTTCCACAGAACCCTTCCAGCAGTAGCTATTCCAAATAAAAAAAGAATCTAAAAAGTATAAATAATGCATATACAACAAAATATATATATATATATATATATATATATATATATATATATATATATATATTATATATTTATATTACACCTACATATCGCAGGTCTCATGTGGAAAGGCCCTAAATCGAATTTTTACGAAATAGAAATTTTTCGTGATTCCAATACATTTCACACAGATACATCTTGTCACAAAATTTGAAAGCAATAGTATCAAAAAATAACGGTTTTCTAAGCATTTACATTTTTAATAATATATGTTTTACCTTCTCCTCTGAAGTTACATATATACGAGTTAGGCCTTTCTACATGAGACCAGCGATATTTGTCATATTCTTCAGTATTTCAATAAAAATTATGAGCATTCTTTTGATATGTCCTACCATATTTGCTGCACAAAAAAAACTTTCTGTCTAGATATTCGGAATTAATATTTAATTTTCCTTCTAACAAAAGTGTAAATTTTAATAGCATTGTTTACAACATTCATAAATATGTTTAAAAAAATATTTTTAGATTTATTATTATTTTCCTATTAAATTTTCCTGTTAAAACACAAACCAGAAGAAATGATATTAATCACTTCTATTCTGCACTTTTGCTTAATAAACAATTTCATTGATTTTTCTTTTAATAATAAAACGTTAAACACTGGGCAAACAAACGAAAAAAAAACTTTAATACTTTTTTTTTGCTGTCTGACCATGCGGCTAAAATAAAAAAGTCCATTATTCAATTTTCATTTCCAAGAATCCAAGGAATTACAATTAAAAAGGAAAACGTTTTTGTTTTACAGTTTGTTTTTAATGTTTTAACTTCAACTTATCATTATTATTTTTGTTCATTTTAATATTTTATTTGTGTTAAGCAGACACTGGTACGCAACACACAATGCACCACCTTCTTCCTCATTATCTATGAGGAAGTTTTTAATGATTTAATGCATTTTTTTGTAACAACTTTTAGGAGAAATGTTGAGATTCTAATTATGAAATACATTAAACATAGAGAAAAAGTAATAATAATAACAAAAAAAAAAATTCTCGAATTCGGAAAATGTTAAAAAGGAACAACTGTTAAACTAACTGCAGATAATTTATTAAATGGCAAACAAACACAAAAAAAAATAATAATAAAGATTGTTTTTTCACTTAAGGACTTAACAAAGTGTTCCAGACTAAAAGTTCTAAAAGTTGAAATAAAAGAATTACAATAAGGTTTTTGCAATTTTTAATTAAGTGGTGGTTTGAATGATTTTTTTTTTGTTAATTTTTTAACTTTTTCATTGTGTTAATTAAAAATTTGCAATTATTTTTTTAGCATGAACTAAATAATTAAATTAACGTATAAAAGATTAGCATAGACATTATTGGATGTTGCAAATCTATTTTCTTTTTTGAGTAGGATTTATGTTAATCTACATTTATTTCTACAAGTTCGTTATAAATACGGGGGCTGCTCTATATATTTCTGGCTTAATAGTGAAAATGCGAATATTTATAATCGAAAATGGTTTTATTGTTTTTCAAAGTATTCTTCAGCATGATTTATACACTTTTGCATGCGCTCAAACCAGTTGTCGAAGCACTTTTTCCACTCCGATTGAGACACCTCTGAAACATGGTTTTTGAACACTTCAACAGCTTCTTCTGGCGACGAAAATCGTTGACTACGTATTTTTTTCTTGATGTGCGGAAACAAGAAGAAGTCATTAGGTGCCAAGTCAGGGCTGTACGGCGGATGAACCATTAATTCGACGTTTTGGCCGGTCAAAAACGCTCTGGTTTGAGCCAATGTGTGAGAGCTCGCATTGTCATGGTGAACAATGATTCGTCTTCTCTTGTTGGTTTTTCGAATTTCTCCGATGATTTCAAGCAAACAAATTGTAGTGTACCACTCAGAAGTGACCGTCCTACGTTGCTGAAGCGGAACAGTCGCCACATGACCAATTTTGCCGAAGAAACAGGCGACCATTTGCTTCGAAGTGCTTCTTCCCCGAACAACTTTCGTTGGATTTTGCTCGTCTTTGAAGACCCACACGGTCGATTGTTGTTTCGTTTCGGGCTCATACGAATAGATCCATGATTCCTCACCTGTGGATCTTATAAACGTCTTTTGAAGCACCGCAATCGTATTTTGGAACATTTCTTTGCACCAATCTACACGAGTCTTTTTTTGAGCGACTTTTAAATTGTGCGGGATCCAACGAGAACAAACCTTTTTTACGGCCAGGTGTTCATGCAGTATCGAATGTATGCTGGTGGAAGAAATGTCCAAGGATGTCTCTATCTCTCGGCATGTCACATGTCGATCTTGCATTATGAGTTCACGCACAGCATCAATCTTCTCTGGCACAACAGCCGTTTTTGGACGACCTTCACGGAATTCGTCTTTGAGCGAGCTTCGGCCACGATTAAATTCATTATACCAATTTTTCACAGTGCTATAGGATGGTGCTTCACCGCCATACAAAAATTTAAGTTCATCAATGCACTCTGGTCGTGATAATCCACGTCGAAAGTTGTGAAAAATGATGGCACGAAAATGTTCACGAGTTAATTCCATTTTTTTTCTATATTATTTTTTCAAGTCACTGTAAACAACACAAATAATGGTCGTATGTCAAAACCTTTTGAGTACGATTATGCTTAAAAATGATTAACTTTCCAATGGAAATGTCAGATTTCACTTGGGAGCACTCAGTGTTGCCAGGCCAGAAATATATATAGCAGCCCTCGTACTTTAAGTAGTCAAATAATAAAAAGTGTATATATAGTTATAGTTTCATATACACAAGTATATTCATTAGCGAAATTCTTTTAAATACTATGCAACCTCTGCTCTTAAGTATATTGGCACGCATTAGTTAAAAATACCAAAAACCCAAACTGATCCCACTAAATTTCATGTCCGTTCACAAAAGAAAATTAATAAATACGATCAGCGAAACATTCACACTCGAAGGGTTTCGTACATTGTCTCGGCCGTCATTCAATTTTTTATTTGGTGAAGGGTATACCTTTACCACAAAAAGTGAAAAAATAGTATAACTAAGTTTGTCATTCTGACTTCTTATGCATAGCGAAGTCGATTGAGCGATGTCCGTCTATCAGTTTGTCCGTCCGTGTTATTTAGTTTGCTGAGACAAACTTGATTTCACAAAAAAAATTTATATATATTAATCGATCAGATATAGTGGCGAAAGACGTGCTATTGGTAATCAGCATTATCGGTCTATGTCCTTCGAGACAGCAGGCTCAAGACCACGCCTACCTCTAATTTGTTCATGTCATTTGAAACAATAAAGTAACTCCAATCAGAAACATAAATATATGGGGCGAAAAAGAATTAAAAAATAAGAGAAAAAAACTTTTAGTGTAAAAATTGGCGCTCGCCCATATTTTCCGATTTACGGGACTCTGAAATATTCAAAGTTTTTTAAATATCAATATGGGTATTATTTTAAAGCTTCTGAAAAGATCTTTAAGGAAATACTAAAGAGCCGACGTCATTTGTATGTACCACAATTTTTTTTATCTTTTAATTCTCTGTCACCCCAAATATTTGCTTTTTTGATTGGAGTTGCTTCAATAAACTAGATTTACATATATGGCGATCTTACTTTTTTTTTAATTTTTTGTACTTATTCTTACAAAAACAATTAAACTGCCTTTTGCGGTTCAAAAACAAGACCATGTACTTAAAAATCACGTTATCATTAAGACAACCTGAACTTGAAGCTTTATATTTTTGTACTTGATGCTATAGCGGATTTAGTTTTACATATGCTGTGAAAACCTTCTCGTCTGTCTTTCAGAGTTCAGCAAATAACAATGTTTGTATAAATAACACGAAACTTTCGGAAAACTCTTTAATTTTGTAGAATTTGTTGTCATAGCGACTGTAAAATTACACTTTCTACGGAAATTTTACGGGTCTACTGTATACTACGGTTGCATAGATAGAAGACTATTACATGCGGATAGACATTGAAGCGATAACAATAGGGTTGTGTTTCTACCCTGTGGGTACGGAACCCTAAAAACTATTCAAAAAACAACGCAGTCAACTACTATTCAAAAACAACGCAACTTTAAAAGAAAAACTAGAACAAGCTACCAGATCTTTGTATATTAAAAGAATTTAGACGCTATAACTCGCCTATAAATAGAAATCACAGCTACAAGTGGTACGCCACTAGTTACTTGCAAAACGTCGAACAGAAAAATTGTGTGTGCGCGGTAGTAAAGTGTCAACGAAATAATAAGTATTTAATGTGACAGAAAAGAAATAAAGAAAAAAAGGAACTAATTTCTAAAGTGTTTCATTTTACTATTAAAAGAATCCAACGAATTTATAAAGCTTAAAAATATCATATACAGTGTAAAATTAATAACTTCATTTGTTTGGGAGATTCTTGTTATTGTGGAAATTGTATTTTAATTTTTTCGACATATTTTTGTTTTGAAACTTTGCTGGTATTTTTTATGTCGCAATTATGAAACAAAGAAATATTAATTGATGTTCATAAAGGAGATTTTACTTGCTTAAATATTAAGGCAAGATTTAGCTTTGAAACCTATTGTAATTTATAATACGAACATAACAGTGTGGCTTTGAATAAGCAGGTAATAACATGATCTAATCATCCAAAACAATTTAATGTGATAGAAAAGGGTTCTATTGTTAGTTTTCTGCTGTAAACTAGCAACTCATACAGGTCATAAATAAAATCACATTTAAACAACTGAAATGAAAATTTAATAAATACAATTAAAGACGATAATTATTCATAAGCGTTATGAAGGAATTTACGCACACATGTGCACGTCATAATACCTTTGCACACATAATTATTGAAAAGATTTACTCATTTGTGGATGTATTTTCTTACAAAATTATTCTTTTAGTCTCTAAGTGATTCATGCATTTATTTAAATCTCATTTCAACTGCAAATTATATTCATTCAAAGTAGATGTTTTCTAAAGGATGCTCTCAATTGTAAATGTTTAACAATTCTGAATGCAAACAACAATAACATAAAGACGAAACAATTATTTCCAACTGAAAGCAATGCACCATTTCAGCGGCAACATTTTGTGAAATTGTACGAGTAATTATGTTTAAGAAAGAACAAAGAACGTTTTGTCTATAATAATTTTAAATATAATTTAAAAGTCATTTAATTTAAAGGTTTCCTTTATGACACTTGATGGTTAAAAAGCGAAAACTATGAAACAAAAAAATAAGGAAGTATTTTTAATATTTAATATTCACACAAAAAAGTTTTTTTGTTATCATTATGCGGAGTCGTTGCATTTAAGATCCTCGAAATTAAGTTAAACGTCTTAATTCATAAGGAAAGACATTAGGGACTCATGTCATGACAGTCGGCGCACCAGGTAAAATATTTACATGAATTTGAATATTTTTTTTGATTCTTAAATAATTGAAATTAAAATAAAAATGACTTAATGAATGCAGAAATTGTGCTTAATTAAATCCAGGCAGTGAAAAAAATCATCATCTCTCTAGTATTTAACCAAGTAAAAAGTATCTTTAAGCTATAGCGGAGCATAAATAATATATTTTAGGCGAAAAGGGTTTCACATGCTCATAGCTTGCATTTCCTCATGTTTCACTATATTTGCTACAGCCAATAGCGCGTTTACTTACTTCTGATCAGTTGAAGTTTTATTTTATTGCTCTAAAGAATTCTATATTAAAGAACCGCTTAAGAATGCCAGCTAATTTAAGAGAAGAGTTTGTGGCAACTGTGACATCTTCACTTCTGTATGGCTTTTCCAAGTATTTGACTTCCGTAAATCTACATACTAATGGTTTTTAAACCGTATTAAGGAGCGATATTTTTTGCGTATTCTATGAGAAGATCTGTGCTCGCCGTTACTCGTCCTTATTGTAATTTTATTTAAGCTGTTTTTCTAATAATTCTTGCAAAAGAAACGATTTAATAGAAATGTTAGTTGCCTGCCTATAACTGTTCAAAAACTTGGACACATACATCAAATTACATCAGCTATTGCAACACCCTTTAATTTATAATTATAAATATAATTATAATTATACCAGACGATGTGGACAAAAGTGGACATTCTGTCTAATTTTCAAGTGTTTGTATTTAATGGTTCATATAGTTAAAACTACATAAATTTTTGGGTCACCCTTGGGTTTCTTGCTTATATAGCGGACTTAACAATACAGATTCCTTGTAAATTTCAACTTTCCCTCTACAACTGTACAAAAGTATGGCCATGTACATCAAATTAAATAAACTATTAGGGCACTGTTTAATTTATAATTTTAACTATTTACATACGAGTATATACATATATTGAATAAAGTTCGTACTGGATATTATGTCCAATTTTCATGCGTTAGTCTTTAACGGTTTAAAAGATATGCCCATGTAGATCAATTTACTTCACCTATGGGGACACCCATAATTTTAACTTTTAGATTTATTTTTGTTGTTTTTAATTAAATTGAAATTTAGGACATTCTGTTGCTATTGAACTTACAGTCTTATTTACAAAAATTTTAAACTGCATAATAAGAGGTTAATAAGAAAAAATCGCTAAAGTAGTATTCACAAATGCTTAATAGCACTATTACGCTGTTATTAATCATTAATAAATTACAAATATTTAATGTAGCAGTTACCTTTCTTTAAACCTTTAATAAGTCGATATTTCTGTTTTGAAAAGCATTTTCGCCGTAGAATTTGTGAAAAAGTGTGAAAAACTAATAATAAAAAAATACAACGAATATAAAAAATTTAATTTAAAGAATAGGTAAGTTTTTAAAACATACTTATATATAAGTGCAAATATTTCATAAAATGGAAAATTATTGCAGATACTCTTGTCCAAAATGTCAAAACGTCCTAAAACTTTTAATAGGCTTTGCGTTGTAGGGGCCGAAGAGAGGTAAGTATGCGAGGTGAATAGTTGTAGGTACTTACGAAACACATTTTATGTTCAGTGCCAAGATGGAGAGGCAGTATTTATGACTGCCGAATCTTTAATGAGACAGTTATCAAGCAAAGTTTTAAAAATGGCGATTTAAGAGGACGCTTGTTAGGTAACTCCGGGTATATATTACAATTATATGTATGTATTTATTTACACCATTTAAGACCACAAAATCCGAATAAAATTAAATACAATAACGCCCAAATTATTTTGGGGTTTATTAGATGGACTTACAATTAGTTTTTCAAATGCAAAAAATTTAGTAATCACTTTATATGTCTTGCGCAATATTGCAATTAAATAAAAGATACTTTTTCAGGTAATAAATATCAAATTAACTATTAATATTTGGAAAAAATATGTTAAGAATAGAGAAAATATCATAATTTAATTTATTGTTCTTTCATAATGAAAGCATTGTATTTTACTGATTTGAAAAATAAAATAATAAATAAAAAATTCGCAAATTTGTATCATTTGTATCATAAAT
The DNA here is from genome assembly GCA_916610165.2 of Gymnosoma rotundatum. NCBI lineage: Eukaryota > Metazoa > Arthropoda > Insecta > Diptera > Tachinidae > Gymnosoma > Gymnosoma rotundatum. The sequence continues at coordinate 116,362,497 of OU744337.1, read as the reverse complement.
AAACAAAATAATATAGTGATGTTAAAACAGTATGCCGAGCTCGGTAATTGGATACTTTTTTGTACTCGTTCAGTGAATCATTGCATAAAAAAGGTTTAACACCATTTTTTATATTATTTTAAAATTATTTCTGATGTGCAACAATAAATAATAATAAAACAATGATAATTTAAGACATGTCACATAATATTACTGCTAATTTAATTATTCTTTTTAATTATTAAAACATTATTCAGGTATTTGGTTCATTGTTGTATGCATCACTAAACGTAAATTGACATATAATATGCCATGATGTTGATAAAACTACAATACTATTTAAATCGTTTAATAGTTAATTTTGCGTTATTAAACGTTTGTGAATAAAAATTCTTATTAATGGTTAATAAAACAAAAAGTGTTTAATACCTAAAGTACACATTAGGCTTACTATAAAAAATTGTTGTGAATAAGACTGTTATAGTCTTTATACTTCAAAGTTAAGTTATAATTTAAACTCTTTTGTTTTCTCTTATAAAAAGGATGTATTTCCAGACTTAAGATATTGTTAATGTGCAAATGCATGTTTATTCATGTGTTGTGAACTCAAAAAACTATCGAATTTAAGATTTTACCAACTGCTTGTATTCCTTAACGAAATATGAAGTTAAATGTGGAATAGGCATTTTTAATATTTTGTGAAAAGAAACCTCAAACTAAAAAAATATTAAAATTTAAATAAAATTTCCTTATTTTTATCTAATCACTAGGTGTTTTTATTTATAGTTTCATCAAATAATTTTCCTTTCGTTGTGTATGTATATATGTAGACCGCTAATGAACACGTTGCTTCTTATCTTCTTCTACATTTAATTGCAACTGCTTAAATGAAATGAGTTTTATCATATCTGAAGCAAAATTCGCGCTAATATTTTAAAGAGAAAATAAATATGTTCAAAAACAGTGGTGAGTAGGCGCATAAGCTCAACAGAAAAATCCACTACCGGTCTTTTCTAATTTTATGTTATTTAATAATGAAATAAAAAATATGGAACACATGCAGAATTATAATAAAATTAATTTAACCAGCGACTTGAATACTTAGAATCCTATTGAAAAATTATTTACAATTTAATACCGTTTTTTATTTTATGTCAAGTTTCTAATAAAGATAGAGATTTTAAATACCTATTTTAATACAGAGACAAACATTGATTAACTAAAAAATGACAATGTTGTTATATTGGCGTTTGTAAAAACAATTCTTTTTCGGACTTTAAGAAGTTTTTTTTTCAATTTCCTTTTTAATTTTAAAAATAAAAGCAGTAAAAAGAAGTAATATTTGGACTTTATTATTATGAGGACTTTACAGAAAAAAAATCGTTTTCAAGTTTCTAAAAGCTGAGTTGTTTCTTACGACGTTGACTTCTTTAAAGAAAAGAAAATACACACCGATAACAGGGCCTGCAAAAAAGCACTTAGATAATGCATTATGTTAAACAGATCATTGCTATCACAATTATTCATTCAAAGAAGAATTTTATTTTTCACTGAAAAGCTAATATTCCTTAAGGTTTTGATATACGTTTGACAAAAAAAAAATTCGACTTATACAGGTCAATCTGTGTCCTTAACAATTTTAATATTAGGTCTCTTTGTATAAGAATAACTCAGTAGAAAGGATAAACTATCGTAAATCTCATAAATTTTACTTTATTATGATAATCAGGCTACTGTTATATTAATTTAATGAATGCTTGCATTCAATTTTAAATGTAGAATAGATCTCGCTTTATAAAAATAAGTAGGGGCTATTAAATTTTAGTAGCAGTTTTAAAGAACTCTACCATTTGTATGATACTTTGCTAAAATAAATAATTTAATTGATTTAATTAGCTTTGCAGTAAATCTTTTTATTAACTCAATAGTAAGTTTGTAAAAAATCCAGTATTGAGTAAATTTTCGCTAGTTACTGAAAGAATTGCAGTAATTAAGATTTTACTGGTAATGTAATTTCAATTTAAAAATCAGTAAATATTTACTGGCAGTGCCAAAAAAATTGTTTTATCAGAAAAATTTACATGAAGTAAAAATAAACTGCACTATGCTCATTTATAAAGCTATCACACTGAACTAACTTGATACTTAGGCTATTCTAGCAGATGGATTGCTAAACTATGCATTCAAGTACGCAAAACTATATGAACGCTTTATTAGCATAAATGAGCAAGTAAAAACGAAGTAAAACGGTGGTGTCAGGACGATAAATAGGAATTAAAAACTTTTGAAAGTAATTTTGTTTAAATGAAAAAAAAAAATTAATCTATAAAATTAACTGATGTTAATTATATGCAAACCATACAAATGAATCTATAAAAAATAATATATCGCACTGATGAAAATGCAATTTCTATTGAAATAGGATTTTCCTTTCTTTGAATAAATAAAAATAAATTTTGACAATTTTATTTATTGACCTATTTGTTATAGCCTGTTCAGACATTACTCAATGGGCGGTGTAAATAAAAATATAGTTCTAGCTAAAACTAGCAAATCTTTAGTTTAAACTAGTTTTAAAGTGAATAAAATTTTCAAATAAAGCTAGTGCTTTTTGTTGCCTAGTTCAAGATAGTTTAACCAGTGTTTGCTGAAAATATGTGTGAATAAAAACTAGTAAGTATTTAAAATTACTAGTTTTAACTTAAATTTTTGTAAGCATGTTGTTGAGGAGCTGGAAATACATTTATTCATCATAAAGTGCATTATCGTTTGTTGTACCCTTCAGCACAGTTGGAAAAAGGGTATATCTCAGTTTGTCATTCCGTCTGTAATTTCTACAATATCCATTTCCGACCGCATAAAGTGTATACATTCTTATGCAAAGCGAATTCTATTGAGCAATGTCAGTCTGTCCGTCCGTGTTAGTGTTGAAATCAACTTCGGGCACTAGATAAACTAAAGAAAATTTAAATACGAAAATCGACCAGACATAGCTTCGAAAATTTTGCTATTGAAAATCAGCATAATACATGTCTTTCGAGACAGCGGGCAACACACCAGGCTTTTTTTGCCATATCATTTGAAACAAATCTAGCTAACTGAAGTTATTCCAATCAAAAAATATATGGGGCGATAGAGAATTGAAAAATAAGAAACAAAACATCAAGTAAAGAAATTGGCGCTCGCCTATAATTTCCGAGTTAAATATAATTTTATGCTTTTGGAGCATATCAAAAATATTTGCACTATTTTTGTCACCCAATGTGGTTAAAAATAATCAAAACAAACTTATAGTGTTACCAAAATATTTTACTACAACTTTTACTTAGAATTTATAAGAAAAAATGTTTTTTTTTTAAACAGAAGTAACACTCAAATGTTTTTATTTTCCAGTACAAGCTATTTCTTTTCAGTACTAGCTACCTAGTAGTAGCAAAGATTTATTTACACATTTTGTAGTTTATACCTTTCAGCCTTGCTAGTACTGAAAAGTTTAAGCTAGTGCTAATACTAGGTACTATGTAGTATAAACTACCTGTTTATTCACTCTACCCAATATTTAGCTTTTCTCAATAAAAGCCATTATTGAGCTCAATATTTTATACAAAATCTCAATAATTAATTCGCATTAAGTACGAAATTGTTATCATATTGCTCAGAAGATGTGGTTGAAGCAAAATTTCAAAATTCAAACCTCAGACAAAAACCAATTGCGTCTAAGCGAAGCTAAAATTTGTAATTTTAAAATTTAGACACAAACCAATTGCGTCTAAACCAATAATTTTGTCAATACACAGAATATTGACTCAATAAAAGTTCATGCATGAACATACTTTTAAAAAGTTTCAAAGATGTGTGATTAAAAAAAAGGTGTTACAATATAAAACAAATTTCTAAGCCTATTACTGAAATATAAATGTTGAATATGGAAAGTGATTTTGTTCAAAGTATATATCCAAAACAACATGTATATTTTTATAAACCAAAATTAGTCTATTAAATTTAAAAGGTTAACAAAATTATCGTGGTTTGCTTTTCTCTTATATTTAAATATTCACTCATATCTTTGCTGTTCTTCATATTTAAATTTAACAGCTTTCTGTACAAGACAACCTTCTGCATCTGGCCACTAGGCTTGTATACTTATTCAAGTTTATTCCATACATCTTTAGACTTATTAAAATTCTTGATGTAATTCAGCTCAACAAAATCGTTGCAAGAGCTTTTTCGTCATTTGCTTCCCATTTTGTCGCGACTTCATGTTAAATCTACTTCTTTATCACCATTTACATATTTCAAAAAACTAGAATGAATTAAAATGCTTCTCATATAAATGCTCCATGTCTCGTAATTTTTCTCGTCCAGTTTATTTATTGAACTTTTTGTTACAAAGTTTCAAAGATGTGTGTTTAAAAAAAAATGTGTTACAATATAAAACAAATTTTTTACCCTTCTACTGAAATGTAAATGTTGAATATGGAAAGCTCTTTTGTTTAAATGATATTTCCAACACGCACTTGATCAAAATGGGGGTACTAACTCTAAATTTTTTAATTTTACTTTTTGCAAGAAATCCATTAACAGCAGCAGTATCTACATATCTATCAGCGTATTTCGATAACTCAATCATCTCTTAAATAATATTTGAGACCATTTTCGTGATTGTGTAGTGATTACTTTCCACTCAACAAAAAAGTTTTATTTTAAATTAGCAGTGCTCAAGACTTCGTCTGCGTGTCGTTTCTAATTTTCTTAAAATTCAAATTTAGAAAAATGTATTTTTAAATATTTATTCCAGAGTTTTGTAGACAGTGTTAAAAATTTTCTATTTACAAAAATAAAATGTGCCGACAACTGTTTTAGTATCATTATACCGGAAAAATTGGGTGCTTTAACACTTGTGCTCCTATTTTCTCTACGAAATGACCTATTATTACAAATAAAAAGTATTCTATATTATAAAAATGGTTCTAAATTTTGTTCACATTCATCCAATAGTTTTTACGTAATGCGAACACAGGCAGACAGAAACACAGACAAAAATTAAAAAAATAGGTGTTTTGCATTGCATTCGATTACTATCTAACCAATACCAAAATTTTCTAAAAATATTTCATGCACAATAAATTTATACCGGGGTCGGTATAGTTTTATTATGTATATGTATAAATTAATACAAAATAATACATAGAATTGCATCGTACATTTTCATTAAAAAGGTATTATTTTGATTTGAGCCTTTTTAAAATTAAAAATTATAAAATTTTTTTATTTAAATTTGGTTTTATTTTGAGTTGATACTGTTTTATTGATAAAATTTGTTTTACTTTATGATCGACAAATTTCAGATAAAATGGATTTTCAAATTCTCTTAAAATGTTGTTTACAGTTTTTCACTTCTATTAGGAAATATAAAATTTTAAGGCGATGCCCTCTTGTTGAACAAGGGCGATATCAAATATATAAAACATTTATAATTTTTTAAAAATATGGCTTTTAATTATTGGGAGATTGTACGTTTTAAGCTAATTTTTTCTGGCATTTAGCGTTTAAAAGTGTACTTGAGTTATTATTAGATGGATGATTAAATAAAAAAGAAAAGTTATGTTTTATTGAACTGAATAAGCATTTGACGACTATATTCATCCAAATATTTTTATTTTAAGATCCTTGACTTGTTGAAAATGCTTTGGTATTTTATATTTTATTTTTTGTGTTCTATATTTTTATAGTTTATAAATAAATAATTTGCATAATAACTTTGTGCCAAACATAAGCAATATGATTTTATTTTCATATTATTTTTCAATATAGAATTTGAAAAGGCAATAAAGTCAAATACAAAAATTAATTGCAAAACACAAAAGAAAAAAATTTTAATGAAACCAAAACTAATTAGTGGATTTAAGAGGCGAAAATTTATTGTATCCACATTTACCATCAAATTAAATTAGATGAATTTTGATTTATGTGTATGGATATATGTATGTTTCTATGGGTGTATGATCATGTTTTAGTCTCTATAATACGAGTAATATTGTTTACGAGGATGCATCAGCATGTAACCATATTATTACATGTTTACATGACACTGTTATCTTGAAATTCTAGCTTAAACCACAATAAGCTATAAATATATAAACAAATATATATATTTTAAAATATATACATAAATGTAACACATCCTCGCATAGCTATGCGTTCACAGTAGCACTAGTAATTTGCTTTGTTCTAGTATTTTAATCAAACCTTTAGGCAAACACCCCTTCATATTCATTAATTTACAATAAACACATTTAGATCATAAGGAAAACTGTTTAAATAATAAAGGTTGAGAGTAAAGGAAATCAAAATGAAAACTTAATTTTAGGGCAACCACTATCAAGTGCAATAGTGCGTAAATAAATTTATAAAGAAATCTCTAATTAAAACAATAAATTTTCTCAATTTTTATATTAAATTAATTATTATGCATTTGAATAACAGAAACTATTTTTATTATGGTCTTGGTATAAAAAGCCATTAATATTATTATTATTAGTTAAACGTTTTACCTACATAATTAATAATTACTTAATATACGCTTAAGCTAGGCAGTTGAGAAGATATAAGTAAAATGAAGCAAACTGTTTTTTTAGAATTAAAATTAAAAAGTAAGAGTGCTATGTTCGACTATACCTTATATACCCTTCACCATCTATGCAAATCTAGTTAAGTGAAATAACTGCAATTAAAATAGCAAATATTGGGGTGACATAGAATTAAAAAAAATTTATTTGGTCTGCATATACATAATTTTACATACGAATTACATCGGACCTTAAAGCGTTAAGCGTTTTTAAAAAATTTTAAAATTTACTAAAGAGCTCTTAAAAAGCTCTAAAATGATACCCATATTGATATTATAAAAAAATTGAAAAATGCAGAGTCTCGTGACTCGGAAAATATGGGCTAGCGCAAATTTTTTTTATTTATTTTTTAATTCTCTATCGCTCCACATATTTATTTTTTGATTGGAGTTACTTTATTTTTTCAAATGATATGAAAAAATTAGAGGTGGGCGTGGTACTTGGCCTGCTGGCTCAAAGGATATGGAGCGATCATGCTGATTTTAAATAGCACCTCTTTCGACACTATATCTGATCGATTGACATATTTTTTTTGTAAAATCAAGTTTGTCTCGGCAAACTAACTAAGACGGACGGACAGACGGTCATCGCTCAATCGACTTCGCTATGCATAAGAAGTCAAAATATATATACTTTATGGGGTCGTAAATGGATATTGAAGAAGTTACACACGGAATGACAATCTTAGATATATAAAGGGGAAAATTAAATTAAATAAATTGATACATAAATTAAACTTTAAAATTATAGTGCTACGTACCCGAGCAAATTAATTAAATCACCGATATTGGTTTAAGGAGAAACCACACATCGATGGCCACTTCGCTACCGCTCACTTTGCTCTTCAGAAAACTTCTTACAAATATTTTAAATAAATTATATAATCAACATCATGATTTAAATAATATATTCGGGAAAGTAGCACGATAATTTTAAAGTTTAATTTATGTATCTAATTTATTTAATTTTACATTCCCGCGTATTTTAATTTTATTTTTTAAATGCAAGTGCCCGTTCATTAAGCAAAAATAAAATATTGAAGTGTTCTGTGATATTTAACTTGTCGTTTTTATTTTTTTATTTTCAACATCTTTAAACTGTATAAAAGGGCCAAAAAAAGGTCAGCCGTATACAGTGGTTAAAGAAAAGTAAAATCATAGTTGAATATTTTTGTTTTTGCTTGAACTTTGATTTTTGTCTTTACTTTATTGTTTGGACAAAAATCTTTAGTTTATTTAAAATGTTTGTGAAAAGTTTCCTGAAGTGCTTAATAAGCGTCAGCCAAATGGCCATCGTGCCATGCTTTCAGCTTCAATAATAAATATCGGTGATTTACTTAATTTGTTCGGAAAAGTAGCACGATAATTTTAAAGTTTAATTTATGTTTTTTTTTTATTTTTTACTGCTAAGTGATTCATGGCATACATGAAAAGTCGAAAATTCTCTGTGAGATATATTTATAACTCTTTTAAAATTTTTAAGGTCACCACAAAAACTCAATAAAAAAATGCCACAATGAAAAAAAAATGAACGCAAATATTTTTCATACATTTTCAGAAATAGTTGATCAGTTTAAAACGAAATTATTAAGAAAACAGTAGAATTTACAAAAACTTAAAAAATACCCACTTTCGTAAACTAAATTTCGAAATTCTCTGTAGAAAGCAGCGGACTTTAGGGCTTCGGAGCATCACAATGGGTTTTAAACTGCTCCGAGGAAACTTGCTGCATCATGTCGTTCCATGTAATTTTACATTTATTTACTTAAACATTTTTTCTTGAGCCTGTAACTATGTATAATTTCCATTTTTTGAATTAAATTTCCTATGCGCCACAAAATTACTTTATATATATTAAAATTTTTAATGTTCCGTACTTAAAGAAAAATCTTATTGTTTTTGCTCTAACGGCTGTCCGTAGATCACAGTCCTCTATCTCTGCAACCGTATTAGGTAGATCCTTGAAATCTTCAGGGAAGGTGTATTACTATAGCCGTTAAAACATCAAATATTCAAACTTCGAGGGTGCTTTAACGGTAAGGTGACGTGTTTGTTGGCCAAGCAATTTGAAGTTTGCGGAAATGTTTTCACCAGTGTTTAATAAAATAAGATTAGGAACCTAAAAATAGAAGATGATGAAAAGTTAATTTCATTAGATGTAGTGTCATTATTTCCAAGCCTACCTGTTGATCCAGTAATAAGCACAATTGAGGAAAAGTGGAATATTATTGAAGGGCATACTAATATAGAAAAGTGTCTATTTCTACGTATTGTTAAATTTTGTATAGAAGTTAACAGATATTTCCAATATAATAGTAAATTTTATAAACAACAGAAAGGTTTACCAATAGAAACTCCTGCCTCTCCAATTGTGGCTGATATTGTTATGGAGAAACTACAAGACATATGTATTGGAAAGCTTAGTATTAAACCAATAATAGTGACCAAATATGTTGATGATTTATTTTGCATAATATCAGAAAATGGCATTACTAATTTACTTAAAACTTTTAATGAATTTAATCCTAGTATTAGATTTACAGTAGAAATAGAATGTGATTCAAGGCTTCCATATTTAGATACTTTACTCATTAGGAGTGGAAATAATTTATTAATTGGTACCAAAACCCAACAGCTTCCGGAAGAATCATTAACTTTTATTCTAAACACAGTAAACGAATTATAATAAATGCAGCTAATAATTTGATAGAAAGGATACTTACGATAAGTGATATTGAATTTCATAAAAAGAATAAGGAGATAATTAGAAATGTATTACATGATAATAATTTTCCCATTCATCTTACTAATAGATTGATTAGACAGTATAGAAATACAAGACACATAATTGAGCCAATGATTTATAAGTCTTTAATTTATGTACCAGGAATATCAGAACGGTTAGTGAAATCAAAAATTTTTGATTGTAATAAATATAAAATGGCATACAAAACCCACTACACATTAAAAGGGTTATTTAGCAAAACTAAAGATAAAATACCAATTCAGGAATTATCAAATTTAGTCTATAAGATTCCATGTAGCGGAAACGGTAATGAGATTTGTAATAAAGTATATATAGGAACAACGAAAAATAAACTAAAAACTAGAATTGCTGGTCATAAATCAGATCAAAGATATAGAAACATTAATTCACAAAAAACTGCATTATCGTCTCATTGTGCCAGATCAAATCACTATCACAATTTTGAAAATGTTTCAGTAATAAACAAAGAAAACAATTATAAAAGACGTTATATTTTGGAAATGTTACAAATTATTAATAATTTGTAACAAAGAATTAATTTTAAGGCAGACACAGATAATGTACCTCAGACTTATAGACATTTAGTAAATAAGAAATAATTTTTTGTACTTTGTATTTGTTATAAAAAATTTTTTATTTGACAAAATAATTTTTTGTTTATTGAAATATGTTAGTTTGAAAAAAGAATTTATTACATATTGTTGTTGTTTTTTGTTGTTTAAATAAATATTTGTTTTCCTGATAATGCTACACAATGGAGTAGCGAAATATCGAGAATATATATATATATATATATATATAAAAAAGACCTATTGCTTAAAAATTAAATAAATATATTTGCCCTATTCACAAGCCCCCTAGTACGTGCTAAGTGCTAACAAAATACAACGGTGCTAGCTGTGTTTTCATGCAAACATGCGACACAACACTTAGTACTTTTTTCATATGTTTTTCAAACGTTGTATTTGTTTAAATGTTTTATGTTTAAATAAATTATTATTTTTGTGCTCATGTGTGAATTATATTAAATTAAATTGAATTAAAATATATTTTTATTAGTTTTATTTATTTAATTTATTGATTTGACTGATTTATTAGAAAGTGGAATAAGTCATTTCTGTCGCATAGGAGTGGGTTTATTGGAAACATATGTTAAGGTTTGTTCTCTGCCAATATAAGATTTAATATTGCTTTAATGATTCGATTTCTAATATTTTGTATGGTACCGCCATCACCTATACCAAAAAGAGATGCTACCTTACGAACACAAGCACCATTTCCTGAAGATCTCAAGCAGTAAAGTACAATTTTAAGCTGCAAGTCAATGCGTAGTTGGAGCCATTCGCTAATTGTGTAAAAAACATCGTCTTTTTTATAAGATTGAATATATAGGCAAATCCCTCTGGCCGTAGTCGCATCATATGAAGAAATCTGTTTTCATCAAAATATCTTAAAACTCGATTATGCCATAATGATGATTTTGGTAGCCCTAAATGTATACTTCTGCGACAGGAGAGCAGGTACATTAGGTTCATCCTAAAAATATCTTGAATTTCATCCTCATCTTCTTCATCACCTGTATTAATTTTTTTCATTTAAAATATGTAAGCAAAATAACGAAAACGGTTATAACTTACTTGAGTCAACCATTAATATATCGAAACTATATTTTTCACACAAAAAATTTATTAGTTTACTTTTTTCTGTTTTCTCCCCCATTCGGCTTATAAATAACAAATGATGAATAGGACTTTTCTTCTTCTTATTTAGTTTTTGACGTATGAAGTACAATTTACAATGGCACATTGATACAATGGTTGTTCACAAAGAAGTAAACAAAAGGTAGTATGCAATACTACCTACACCTTAGCAGAGCTTGTGAATACGGCAATTAAGTTTCATTTCATTTGCTTTTGATATTTCGAAAATAGAAACAGTATCTTTGCTTTCGCAAGTCGAAAAAAGAATAGTCGCAGAAGTAAAGGCTACTGTGATTTTTGAGTTTTATGTTTTTTGTAAAATTAAAATAATTATAATTTTCGGTCTGCGACTGCTGATAACTTGCAAAACTAAAGACATTACTTGGGTGTTTTTCTCTCTTACTAACCGCATTCAAAAGCACAATAAAAAAAAAACTTTCACATCGGCTGCTTCTGCTTTAATTACAACTGCGTTTTTTCGTAAGCATAAGCAGAATTATAGCTTTATTTGAAACAATTAAAACTATGAAAGCAATGAAAAGTAAAAAAAAATAACGACTTTTGCTACTTCTTCTTTAGTTAATTAAACACTGGTGTTCACATCTGATTTGTAAATGTTAATTGTATAAGTTTTAAAATATTACAAATAACTACAATAACGAATGGCATTAAAAAATTTCATCGGTTAGGCGAACAAAAATTCTCGCTAAAACTTCAAAAAAACTGAACAAATTGCATAAAAAATATCACAAACATAAAACTTTTTCAAAAGAAATAAACAAACCACGCTACTTGAAGGCTTAAATAATTAATGTTAAATATTTTTTCAAGTTTTTATTATAAACATCAACTTAAAGTGTTTCTTCTACAAAACTAACATACATATTGCTAGCAGTTAAACGTTTAGGTCATAAATAAAAAGCAATATTGTTAAAGTATTAAAATGATTACGCATTCACATATAACGCATATCAACACATCAAAGAAATATATGTACATATGTATGTTTATATGTATGTGTAAATGCCAATGCTTTGTATATGAATATGAACATATGGATGTTAATGTAAGTATTTTGATATTAAGCATCTTATAGCACCAAAAAGCCTTCTGATGAAATATGTTTAACATAAATAATGCAAAAATATTAAAATATTTTGTGATTTATTTATAGTAACAATGTCATTATGTGGGATACATAAATTGAATTACACACAAATGCACACATCCGATAACTGATACGCAAACACATAAATATTTTATGTTACACACACACACACACATACAGCCATACACACAAGTAAACAAAACACACAAATATTCTCATTTACAGCCAGTGTGGGTTGCAATATTCAACAGCCTTTTTGCCTTTTTTTTTTTGTTTTTCATTCTGTTGTATGCAAAAAAAATTATAGCAAAGTATCAAAATTATTGTGCTTTGAAAAATATACATGAAAATTTTGAATAAATTAAAAACGTAGTCATTGTCAAAGTTAAGGTTGCTGTCTCAAGAGTACGAAGAAGCATAAGTTAAAATGTTTTTCAACTTTAAAGCCTTTAAGTACAATAGTACGCGAAAAAAAAGTAATTAAAATTTTGGAAGAAATAAATATAACGATATTTAGTTAAACGAAAAAACAAAATTTTTATTTTTAAGCTTTAGGAAACATACAATTTCCAAATTTCTATATCGAAAGCAAAGATCTTATCGATAATTTGATTTGTATTGTTTCTACTGCATAATTTAAATTGATTGCAAAATTTGCCTATAAAAATACATGGTGTCCGCTGAGAAGGTATACTACTTTGTTTTGCCACCATTTTGGTAACCATTTGTCTTGACAGTTTATAGTCGAGAAGCAGACTCTTGAAAAATTTTTTGGAAAATATCGATAAGCCAACGTGTTTTAATTCTTCAAACATTTTATCTAAATCAGTCATCGATTACGGTGATGATAAGAAAGTTACGTAAAATTTTTGGGAGAAACAACGTGCCAACAAAATGCACTATTTATCGTGTAGTAAATGATTTCGAAGAAGAAGGATTTGTAGGTGATAGGCCCAAGTATGGATCACAGCGTACTGCAAGATCGGCTGAAAACATTACTGCTGCTCAAGAAATTGTTTAAAACAATCCTAAATTCGACACTGTGCTCAGGAGCTTGATCTTCAAATAACAACTTTGGCAACAATTTTGCACATTTGCTTCGATTCAAGATTCAGTTGACACAAGAGCTTTTCCACAAGACAATTTACACTGCCGTACATATGCCACTAACTTGTTAGAGCTCGCCAATGACAACCCTGATTTTCATAAAAAAAATCATAATTATTGAAGAGGCACATTTTTATTTGGATGGATATGTGAATAAACAGAAAAATCGGTTCTGGGCAATGTAAGTCCTCAAGTTATTAATCAGTCATCCTTGCAGCCATTAAAAGTGACAGTCTGGTGGGCAATTTGGTAATGAGGAGTTATTAGACACTTCTTTAAAATAAAAACGGTGTAGCGGTAACAGCGAATAGCGAGCGATATAACGATATGATTAAAAGCTTTTTAACGCCACAGATGCATGCTTTGGGCATGATTAATATCAACAAGGCGGTCCCACATCGCATGTAGCCAGGAATAGTGCGAGACGTCTTTCCACAACAAGTTATTTCAAGAAATGGTGACGTTGATTGTACTCGATGGTCGAGAATGCAAAGAAAAATGTGCTCAAAAGGGCTCCTACATGTGAGGCTAACAGAGGCAGACATTTATTTGATATTTTATTCCAAATATAATTGCCGACATTTAATAAAACAATTATCACTATAAGATTCATTCTCTTTCATTAAATCATATATTAGAAAAAATAGTATACCTTCGCAGAGGACACCCATTATGTTCGGTTTTTGACCTACTGATGGTCAGACTAAATCTGTCCTTATTTTTTTACATACTCATTATTCTACTTTTGGGGATATGCTTTTTTTCGACAGAACAAATGACTAAATGTGTGATGACTTTGAGTGGCATCCTAGTAGAATACTAAAACCTGAAGCCTTATAAGAGTTATCTTCAGAACACTCACACACTACTTTAACTATATGAAATCCAAAAGAATTTGTATCAGCTATGTGAGGCACTTGAATAAATTGGTTTAAATTTATAAAATCGAAATTGAAAATTTTCTGTCCAACATGCAATTTAACCTCGATTGCAAAACTTACTTTGAATATTGATGAAGAAAATAGGAGTTGGAAGAAAGTGTCGATACTTAGAAAATCCTGAAGAAACTCAACAATTGGACTATTCCACATAACTTCAGAGTAGAAACCTTGTAGACCTGTCTGCGAAGGGAAGGAAGGGAATAGTTTTATCACACATACATTGACTGATATACATACCAAAGTTGCCGGCTATGAATGTTGAAGCTGCTGTTCCACTTTAATTAAATCTTTTGAAATTAATAAGCAGCCAACTCTAAAAAGGGCTCGTATTGATAAAGCTAATAAAAAGCATGAGTTTTAGAGCTGGCCCATATAGCAGTAGAAGAAATTCTGTTTATTTCTAACTCCGACATGCAACTCAAAATTTAAGAAAAAAATTTGAGTCAGCAAAATAAATTTTTTCCAGTAATTATTGCAGCCGTCTCGTAACTATTGATTAAATTGCTAAATGCAAATCGCTACATTGCAACGATATATTGTGGTAGCGTACTTATTATTTTGGTATTTTACTTATAAAATTGTACTCAAATTCTTTAACAATATTTATCTCTATGGGAATTTTTGCATGGTAAACTGTTTTTCTCTAATTAATTTGACTGGATAACTGAACCTAGTAGTTAATGTATAAAAGAACATATTTTATAAATAAATGCCTATTTATAAGAAAGTATATCAAAATCTTATTACCTTTTTCTACTCCTAATAAAACAAAATGTTTAATACAAAAATTTTTTATAAGAAAAAAAAAAAAAAAACTGATATAAGAAACTTTTTATAAAAAAAAAATAATTTTATTATATTATTTTTTGAACTGTGAATATTATAAATTAATAGAAATTTTTCTAGCTTAAGTTAATTTATTTTTAATTTAGAAATTAATTTAGAAATTAAAAATAAATGAACTTAAGCCAGAATAAATTCTATCTAAAAAAAATAATAATAATAATTCTCATGTATGTACAGAGATATACACATATAAAAATAAAAAATTTTGTTTATTTTAATTCTTTCATTTCTTTCTTGTATTATAAGATAAAAAGATATATATAAGAAAAAAGTTTCTTATAATCATTGATTTTTACAACGAAAGTAAAAATTAAAAGTTTTGATTCCTTTTTTTTAACTGTGTGATGAGACATAATATCCGTCTTATTAATTTTGTACATTTCTTTTGTTCATTTTTTTAATTTACATATATATTTTAGTTTTAAGAACTCTTCAATATGACAGCTATTTCACTTTTTTCTTTTATGATAGTTCAAGCTAACACTAGTTTATTAAGCATTGAAAAGAAAAATTGATTGAGCCATAAAAGTAAATCTCACATAAATTTTAACAAGCAACACAATTTACGACTGGTTGACTTTTCAAAAAACAAAGCCATTGATATTAAAGTTCTCACACACAACATACATATTTGATGTGAGTTTTCCACATAAATAAAAAAAAAATAAAAATAAAAGACAAAATCTTCTCGTACAAGCAACAAATCGTGTTACTACCTTTCTTGAGTATTTAGCAGCAGTTGTTGTGTCATGAAATGTAATAATTTTTCATGCGTCTCCGTATATAAATCTAGTATTTTTGATGTGGTTCCATACACTTCAGTCGCTGTTTTATTTGGTTCAGTTTTCAGACAAAGTGATTTTAAGACATAAATTGAAGCTAGTGATTTTTTTTTATCCCTAGTATGATGGCAATAAAATTTCAATTTCTTTTTTTTCTATTCTTCTGCAAAATGGATTTATGAGTTGTAACGAGGCACACAAATAAATTTCGTATCCTCTTGCATTTGCACTCATTCTCAAATAACGATAACGGAAAATGTAATAAAAAAAATCGCACACAGACGCAACAAATTACTTTGAATAAAAACTGTTTGAAAAAGTAAAAGATGTGGCAAATGTGTCACTAAATGATCAAGTGTTAGCAATTGCATATGGTAATGCCATGAACTCATATTCATTCGTTTAACCAACCAACCATCTATTCAGTCGTACAACCAAACATTCAAATTTAAACTGCAGTACAATTGCAAAATGTAAGGACACATGCTTCCTTTAAAATTCTTGTGTATGAATGTTTGTATATCAATTTCTGTAGGCACATAAAATTGAGCAAATATTTTCTACATATAAAACAAATTGATGCAACTTTCTGCATTTACTGCACAGTTTTGTAATAACACTCTGTGCAAACAAGTCCACCAAATAAAAGATCATAAAAAGCAAGTGGTAGAATATATTAAATAATGTTTGAGGGGTTTAGGTTAAATGGAAAGTTGCAATGTCACATTGCAAACAAAACTTAATACAAGTAAAAGCGCTAAAATATTATTGAATTAAAAATGCACAGCATTTAAAATCTATGGGAATGCAGATTTCGTTTTACACACGCATTGAAATATTAGGTAATTAGCAGAATTAAAGCTAACAAAATATCACAGTTAATGTTCATCTACGTTAATTGTTCTAGATTCCCTTATATGTAAATATTTTGTAATAGAAAAGAAAAATTGCAAAAATAAAAATTTATTTATTTATTATTTGCCACAATAATTTAATTAAATTATATACGAGTACATGCAATATTATATGTTATTAAGCACAACAAACAACTATTTTTTTATAGTTTCAGAACAATTTGAATAAAACTTTTTTACTCTATTATCTTCTTTACATTAAAAAAACCGGTTACTTAATTGTTTTGTAGAAGAAAAGCTGATTGCTTAATTTTTCCATAAAAGTATTTCCAGATATTTCTTCTTTAGAAAAGTTAACGATTACGTTACTTTACATAAAGAATAATTGAGCATAACGTATTTGTTCCTCTAGAAAAATGTCCAATCACAAAATTATTTTCATATTCGTTTTTTAATAAAAAAATTAACGATTACGTTTTTGCTATATTAAAATTTTCTAATTTTTTCCTTTAATCAATTAACAATTTTCTTAAGAAATATTTCTTTACAAAATATTTAATTACATAATTTTGTCTTTAAACAAATTTACAATTACGTTATGTGGAAATATTTAAAATCACGTAATTTTTTCTTTAAATAAATTCTTTAGAAAAATTTAAAATTACGAAATTTTTTCTTCGGAAATATTAACAATTAGGTAATTTTTTTTTTTTTTTTGGAAATATTAACAATTACGAAATTTTTTATATAGAAAAACTAACAATTACGTAATTTCTTCTTTAGAAAATATTTGGTTTTCGAAATTTTTTCTTTAGAAAAATTCCGTAGATTTGTTGTATAGAATAATGTACTAAAACGTAAATTTTCTTTTGAAAAATGAACAATTACGTAATTTTTTCTTTAGAAAAATTTAGAATTACAATTATTTTTAATTTTTAATTTTGTAATTTTTTTTTAAAAATTAATAATTTCGTTCACTTTTCTTTTAGAAAATATTTTAACTCTGTATTTTTTTTTAGAAATTGCAATATATGGACAAAAAATCTCAGGAAATTTTTCTACAAAACGACTTAAATAAAATTTTAATTAACTGTAAAAAAAATAATTTACAAGAAACTTAACGACTATTTCGATGTTACTTTATTTCCCTTATAGAAAAATTATAATTTTTTTTTTTTTTTTTTTTTTTGTTTTCATGTAGTTTGACGATTATTCATATTTTTGTTTAGAAACATTAACGTAAACTCACATTTTTATATAGAAAAAGTAAGGATTGCTTAATAACAAGCTAGAAAAAATTATCTTTTAATAAATTT
Source organism: Gymnosoma rotundatum (assembly GCA_916610165.2). Taxonomy (NCBI): domain Eukaryota; kingdom Metazoa; phylum Arthropoda; class Insecta; order Diptera; family Tachinidae; genus Gymnosoma; species Gymnosoma rotundatum. The sequence goes on along the minus strand of OU744337.1, from coordinate 116,344,469 downwards.
AGCTGTATTTTTTCGAAATACATATCAGAAAAACAACAACATAATCACTACAAACATCCTCTAAAACACAATAAAAACTTTAAGCATTCCACACCAAAATTGTATTTTTTCGAGTTTTCATTATATTATCCCCAGTGTGTCGCTTTATACTCCACTGCATGCAAATCAGAACATTTCTGTGGTATTTTCAAGCAATTGTTAAAGATTAAAATGTAAATATTTTTTCTCGGGCATTCGTTAATAAATATATAAAAACCATTTATTTTTTTACTTAAAAATGTGAGAGCACAAGGATTTTCACAGACCCCAATCATTACATTGTAAATTGCAAAGATTTTAATTGGAATGTATGTCATGCTTAAAAAGGCATCAGCAATATATTTGACACCATTTTCTTAATTCTACCGTATTTTTTATTTTGCAACACTTTTTTAAACAACAATTTTCACATTCACAATCATGTTTTTTTAAACTTTGTTTTCACAATTTTATTGGATACCATTGGTAAAATGCAATTACATTTATGTGACATTGAATGCAGGATTTTTAAAGAAATGTTACAATGTCGGCAAACTATAGCACAAAAGAAGTATTTAATTTTAAAAACCTTTTGCTTTAAATAATCTACTGAACTTTTGTACAAAAACTACATGACTTTAATTATAAACTGACTTTTATATAAACTACTCATATTAAGGTTTTCTATAAGAATTAAATGAATTTAGATTACATTCATATTGCTTTAAGGAATTTTTAAACATTAGTTTTTAATTCCTCATTTGGTTAACAACAATAAATTTTAAAGGATTTATTTATTTTCATAATATCCTGGCATTCATAAAACAATCATACTTAAAGTTAATTTTTTTTATAATTATTTTATATTACGTTTTGAAAAAAACTTAATTAATTTATGTAATTTTTATTAACTATGCTTAAATTCATACATGCAAATGAATAACAAGTCTGAATGCGCATATCGCTCATTTACTTCAAGAACTTCATTAATCAAAATTTTAAATATTGGAGTTAAACATACAAAATTGTTCACCACTTCATGCTTTATATTATGTACAAGTCTCATCTTTATGTCATCTGTACTTTCCACGTTTTAAGAGAATAAATATTTATTTCATTTCATGTTTGGAAACTTTGTTTGAGTCAGTAAGAACGACACATTAGGAGTTGTGGAGTAAACTTCATAAAGTAAAGATCATATCACTTTCTAAAACGTTGTCACATTTCTTTTTGTGACTGTATATATGAAAAAAATATATTTTTAAAATGTATCGACTTTTCGCATATAATGTATTATTTTCAACTATGACTGTGTTGATAAAAAATATTAAATGAAGTCCGATTTTCTATTCACAAATAACGACATATTTTAGTATACGACGCAGTATCGGATATATTTTTACAGCAATAGTGTTATAATTCAAACATTCCACATAGTTTGTGTAAGACCTCCCCTTTAATGTATAATTGATGAAAGTTTTCGTAAATGGTTTGTCTAATTATGAATCATTTTACTACTTGTAGTGGGAACTTAAGCGGTCTGCTACTTTTATCGATGGTGTGAACGAGTAAAAAACTTAAGCTGCGATTATCTCGAGATGAAATTTTTTGAGTTATGACGGTCTTGAAGTAAATGAACGATATTAACATTCCACGTTGTAATAGCTTCCACTCTTTATTTAATAATTACGGAATCAAGCAAACAAACTTAATAAGAATAAGAATATATATATATATATATATATATATATATATATATATATATATACATATATATATACGAGTATATTTGTTTTATATCTTAACTAAATATTTTAATGTTTTAACATAAAATTTCGTGTGGGCTTAAGTTTGCTGATAAATAAATTTGATTATATAACAGAAAATATCAATCATATATAACAAAAAGAGCTAACTTAAATTTAAAGAAACTAATAAAAATAAAAAAAAACAAACTAGAGAAAAAAAATATTGAGTAAAATCTCACTTAAAAATTTCTATAAAAAAACTTATGTGATGTCAGTGTCATATTGTGATATCAAAAAAATTAAATTAGAAAATTTTAATTCGTTGCATGGTTAAAAAAAATACGTGTTGTAATCTTCAAAGGAATAAATCTAACATGTTAAAAAAAAACTCATAAAAAGGTTTAAACATTTTTTCAGTCAATTCTGAACCAATCTTGTAAACTTCCTTTTGAATTAAAGGCTATGCTGACAGAATTTTAGAAATAAATAAATAAATCCTAATAACAGAAGTAATAAACAAATAAATATAACAATTTAAAGGGTCTCCCTATACGTAATGTAATTTGATAATATTCAAACACTTGAGAATTACACAGACTGTGTATTTCAATGTCTGCTTAAGCAACAACAACAAGCCTATAAGTATTTAAAATTATTAACCAAAGGATGCAAATTGATGCATATGGAATTTTATCTTGAAACATTAAGAGAAAACTAAGTTTCACAATAACTGTATAAGGCGTCGATCATTTGTTGTAAATCATTTGGTGAGTTCGATAATATGACTATTTCGTCAGCGTAAAGTGAAACTTTAACGGCAGTGTTAGCAACTGTAACACCACCAGGTAAAACATCGACCAAATCATATAAATAGATGGAAAATAAAAGAGGGCTTAATATACATCCTTGTTTCACGCCAACGTCACAGTTAAACGAATTAGATCGCCAGCAGCCATCCCAGATACGCCAAGTAGTATTTTTGTATAAGTTTTGCAGTATTCTTATTATTTTCGAAGACAGTTGAATTTGGATATTAATTGTTTTTTTTTTGTTTTGTTCTTATTTTGTATGTTTGCTGCATTGGATAATCAAGTTTTAATTTGTATTTTTCCTTGCGTTAGTATAAATAATTACGGTTATGGCCATGGTTACGGCTATCGCGTTTTGGTATGGCGCGTCTAATTGAATCTTATCACCAATAACCGAACTGTTTTACATCGTCCACTTTTTCTGGATTTAGAAATATAACAAATTAAAATTTAAACCGTTGACAAATTGGTATAAAAATTATCGATCAGTAATATATATTTAATAATAATGTATAATAATAAATATAGTTCAAAGCTTTAGCATTTATTTTTAAAAATGCTAACTCATGAAATTTTTTATTCCTAATATGTATGTATATGCTATGTATGTATAGCATTTTAATGTACGTATAAAATTCATATGAATGAATGTATGTCTGCATCTGTTTTTATGAATTAAGCCTATAATATAATAAAGTTATTGCTAACAACTGTGTTTGAATACAACTTAAAATGTTCGTCTGTAATTTTTATTTATGTTTGATCACATTTTTTTGGTCAAACCCAACCCGCATTTCATTACTTTGTTTGGTTGATTGTATAACCCAGCAAAAAAGTTTATACAATGCTTGAACACAAAATAATCAAAACATCATTTTGCTTCAGATTTTCTTTGAGATTTATTTAACTTTAAAAATTAAATTTTTGTAACTGAAGGCTTATTGTGTTGTATTTAGGGGGGACAAACAGTTTTGAGTTCTGTTATTAATTTAATTTAATATCAAAAAAATAAACAAAAAACTTAATGAATAGACAGACTTTTTTAGTTCAATAATTAAATTTCAAATTTCTTAAAAAACTTAAATTGGAAATGTATTACTGCGGGAAAGGCATATCCATACATCTACTGCGCTACTGCTTACAAAGTTCAACAGTGAATTCTATCTAAATTTGAAACTATATTTATTCACAAGAATAGAAATACAACCTCACACTTGCGGATGTGGTTGTTTTTTTTTATATGAAGTTTTGACAATATAATATTTTCAACGAATCCATACTGTGATATTAACTTTAAGAACAGTGGTGTACTATTATTTTTATGTTTTTATTTTATTAAATGTGTAAATTTTGTTAATTTTTAAAAAAATCCGCTTGAAATTAGAATCTATTTTTATTTGAGTGTGTTTTCTCTCAAGCTCTCAATTAAAAATTTTTTCTCTTTCAGTATGTTGCCACAGTTTTATTGTTTTTCTAACAAAAAATATATTTGTTGATATTTTTGTAAATGACTACGAAAAAAGAAGAGAAAGAAAAAGTAAATAATTGAAAAACAACAATAATTTAAAAATTTTCCAATTTATTGCTTATTTACATTTAAAAAAAAAAAAATTTTTTTTATATATTTCAATAAAAACGAATAAAAAAATTGGTAAATAAATAATACAAAAATGACAATAAAAAATACCCATCCGCCGCCGCACTTCATTTTATTTGTTTTTTTTTCTGACACGCGGAATCCCACGCCGCAGCCTTAAGATTGTATTTCTACTCTAAAGGCAAAATTAGTCTTTACTTTCTGTTCCGTGACGAATCAGCTGATCAGTTTGTTATTACTTTAACGTTCTGTTCTGTTCGAATAAATAGAAAATAGAATTCAACGTTAAGTTACTTGTTGTTTGATAGTGTGTGTGCAAAATGTAAACAAACCTGTTATTGTAATTATAGTTTTTTTTTTTGTTGTGTTGTGTATTGTGTTCTTTGATTATTATAAACAGCTGCATTGTTGTTACAAAAAAACTAATCACAATAATTTAAAAAGCAAAACGGCACGGAACAGAACAGCAACGGAAAGTAAAGACTAATGAGGCCTTTAGTATTATGTTGAACCAACAAAGCAAAAAGACGATTAACAATTTTTATTAAAATTGGTAATAATTTTTTAATATCGCAAAAAATCTTGTAGCTTATTAATTAAATACGATCAATTTTTATTAATAGTGGGTGAGTGGTTTATAAAACAGAGAATTTCAGACCAGGGCTATGAGATTAGGGGATTTATCCCCAAATCGGGGATTTTATTTTAAAAATAGGAATTAACATTTTGGGGATTCCTTTGAGGATATAATTTGCTACGTACAAGTTTCCATTTTTAAAATTTACAACCTGTAAGTCTCTCCGTAAATTTGAAAAACGAATTTTAAAAGTACCACAATTTGTTTTGACATTTTTGTTCCATCGTCAGAAATTCCTTAAATGTTTCACTTAAAAGATTATTTTTTACAGCGAGATGAGACATTTTAATTCAGAACTTTTCGATTTTATAAATCAACTTAACTAGTTAAATTGAATTAACTAATAAAACGTAAGGTATTAATAATTTCTTTTTTGCGAATTTGTAGTGATAAAATTATCTAATTGGGTGTACCACTCGAAGAAAAAATTTTAGCAACCCTGCTTCAGACGACTGTCCCAAAAAAGACTATCAGGCATGTTCTAAATTCACTTCAAATTTTTCAAAGCATTGTTGCTATAAAATTATTTTTTACAAAAACAATGCCTTAAAAACTAAAAAGTGAAAAGTTTGTGTGGAATTCAGACCATGCCGGTATGTTCTGTTCACAATTCCACGTTTCCAAGAATGATATTAGTATTCATAGTTCTTTAACTAGTTATTTCTTTAACAAAATTTAAAATAATTTACCTGGGCGTTATATAATATTACAGTATGGTCTTTCAACATGAGATTGCAAACAAAATTTTATTGAACTCAAATTGTCTGCTGGGAAATATTTTTTTATTTATTTATCAAAAAACCAGAGCAATACTGTGCATGTGTTTGATTTACGTACACAATTTTTAGTTCACCTCATCTGGAAACACTTGTTGTTGTGTGCACAAAATAAATATACTACGTCTAACTGCAAGTTATTGACTTAAAAAGTTAAAACTTTTATTAAAAAAATTTACCAAAAAAAAATATTAAAAAAAAACTTGCCCCGGGTGAGGCTCGAACTCACGACCTTAAGATTATGAGACTTACGCGCTGCCTACTGCGCCACCGAGGCTCCGAAAATCTGTTTGCTAACGATGTAAACGAAAACTTTGAATGTTAAGATATATTTTAATATTATTTACAATATTTTATTTTGTTTTATGTTAATATTCTAATAGGTAATACAATAATAATAAAAAAATGCTTATAAATAAAGAAGAACATACATACATACATATATATTTGCTTATTATTAAATGAAACATATGTGTAGGAATTTTTCTGATCAAGCTAAGTAGGTTTTGTCTTAAATATTATTGATTTGCTATTTATTCTGAATGTTTGTTATTTCATTTTGTTCGGTAAATTTAAGTATACATTCAGACTGCGTTAAACAAAATTGGGTGCAATTACGTTTTGTAACGTTATTATACAGCGTTTCCCAACATGTCCCTTTGGCGCAGAGGATAGCGCGTTGGACTTCTAATCCAAAGGTCGCGGGTTCGATCCCCGCAAGGGATGATAGAAGATATGAACATATCTGATCTGCTTTTTATTTCTAAAAACCACGAGTTCGAAAATAAAAGCTTTTTCGATGTTATATTAAAAAGAGAGTGTAAATGTATATAGTTTCTAAAACCTCGACCCTCGTAATGGTACATTGCAGCTGCTGAGAAATTTAAATTACTAAATTAAGTCTAAAAACGTAACGTAAAAGTGAAAAGTCAAGCCGTTCAAATTAAATTTAGTGAACAAATGTACCTATGTGCCTTCCAAAAGAAGGAGCAATTTGGTATAAAATTTAAATATAAAAATAATAATATTGAAAATAATATGCTAATAACCCAATCTAATTTAAAAATTGGTTATCACAAAAACTGCATTGACAAATTGAGAATTTTTTTGAAGCCAAATGCCTTAACAAATATTTACCAAAAAGGAAACAACGTTTGTATTCCTTACATTCTAGTACATATTTAATTTACCAAACTGTTGCTTAAGCGAAAAGTAATTGAAAACTTTCTTGCAGAGAAATGGATAAATTTGGATGGGTTATTTAAAAGGATTATGTGATCTTTAAACTTGAATGTGACTGAAAAATAATTTCAAACGTACAATTTTAATTCGTTCTCATGACACTAATTTATGGATTATTTTCTATATTACTCGAGTAAAAGAGTTTCGGGGAAGATTCGGAAAAGAATAAGTACATTTAGACAATGGCACTGTTTTTTTTTTACATTTCACCATCCTTATAGCCTACTTAAAACTACAACTTACTAACAATTTAAGTTTATCTCAAGTGCCTAAATCCTTCTTTAGCATTATTCGTTTCCATTCAAATCTGGTAATTTACGGTTACCGTTAAAAAGAAAAATTACAGAAAATATGAAACAGTGCCCAAAATTACCAAGCAAATAAAACAAGTAGGAGTGCTAAATTCGAATCTTATATACCCTTCACCATATATGTAAATTTAATTTATTTAAATAACCCCAATAAAAAAAAAACCATGTATAGTGGTGACAGAGAGTTTAAAAAAAAGAAGAAAAGGAATTAAGTACAATATATAATTTCAAATAAAAATGTCATTGGGATAAGCATTATTAAAAATTATAGTACTTCCTGAAAGATCTCTTCAAAAGCTTTTAAATGATACCCATACTGGGGAAAAAAATAGTGCATAATCGTACTTTTTAAGAAAAATTCAGAGGCCCATGCTCGGAAAATATGGGCTAGCGCAAATTTTTTCATTTGAGGTTTTTTTCAGGTTCCCTGTCCCCATACAAAAATTATTTTTTAACGGTATACGTCCCATATATATTTTTGTAATTTTAATGTTGTAGGTATTTTTCGAGGTTACTAATGTGTTTTTTAATTAGGCATTAGCATCTTTACTGGATTTATAACGGTAAAAATATATGTATCAAATATGGCACATGAACTTGTCGTTTTGAAATAAGATCCCATACGTTGCCTGTATCATATGTGATATGTATCACTAATGGTTCATTGGGCGTATTATGTATCATATATGATACATGGACTTTGTAATCATGGTACAAAAAAATATTTTTATGTCACATGTGATACATCGGACAGAACCTGCTCTATCGCCCCATTTTTTTTTTTTTTTTTTTTTTTTTTTTTTGATTAAAGTCACTTCACTAAACAAGATTTGCTCCAAAAAAACATTCAAAACATTTTATATATCATTTAATATTTGAAAATAATAAATTTCATTTGTTTATAGAAACAGTCCATAGAAGAATAAACTTCAAATATAATATTAAAACAGTGTTTCCCAACATGTCCCTTTGGCGCAGAGGATAGCGCGTTGGACTTCTAATCCAAAGGTCGCGGGTTCGATCCCCGCAAGGGATGTTTTTCAAATGTGTTTTTCTTAAGTAATTATACATTTTAAGCTGTTCAAATTGAATACTAGCAGTGCTCATGACTTTGTCTTAAAATTTAAATTTAGAAAAAAATGTGTTTTTAAATATTTCTTCTAAAGTTCTGGAGAGAGTGTTTTAGCACCATTGTACCAGTAAAATTGGGTGCTTTTACATTTTTGTCTCTATTTTCTCTACGAAATTACTTATTTTTACGAAGGGGACCTCCTTACAAAATTTTATTCAAATTCATCTAGTAGTTTTTACGTGATGCGAACACGGACAGACAGATAGACAGACAAAATTTCTATAAATAGGTGTTTTGTAATCAATATCGATTACTATCTACACCAACATCACAATTTTCAAACAATCTTTCATGTACAGAAATGACACCGTTACAGTTTAATTATATGAATAGACTAGCTGTTCCCGGGGGCAATTGGGTACCCTAATGAGAATAACCGTACATTGACCAAGTTTTTTATGTGATTAATATGAAAGTTATAACAGACGTTATGAATCAGGACTTATATTTTTTTGAAATATTCTTAAACTTTTTTTAAATCGATTTCGCACATTTTTTTTCTTTCCCACTTACCCGTTCTGTTTCTTGTTTAAAATATTTTTTTTTAAATCTTTGCAGTCGTAAATGCCCGTTTTTATCATAACGCATAGACCGAATTCGTGCAAACTAAAGATAAACCATTAACACGACCATACGAACCAACCCTATTAATTTAATCCAATTCAGTTTGACCGTTCGTAAGTTATAAAGTCACAACGCACTTTTTTTTATTGAAAAAAAGTTTAATAAATTTCATTCAAGAAAATTTAATTAAAAAATAAACATATATCTAATTCCCTTAGGAAAAGCTAATAAAATTTCAAAACAAAACAAGCTACAACTAAAATTGCAATTCCAGTTGACATTTAGTGTTGTTTCATAGGACTATAATGCTTTTGTTAGTTATTGCAAACTAGAAATACATTCATCACGTTGTCAACATTAAAAATGTCAACATTAAGTTTTATTTCTATCATCTTCTTTACATACACACACATATATATTTTCCTACACCTTTGTGTGCTCCAATAAGAACCATTGTAAAGTAAAACACACTAAAATATTTCGTTAAAGAATTCCTGCACATCGTAAAAAGGAAAATATAAAGCGTTTGTGGTTATAAGCACCTTCCTTGATGCCGGTATAATGTGATGTCATAATATTGTCAAGATTGATGTGCAGTTAGTTTTAAAAGATAAAAGCAGTAATTTTTAGAATACAAAAAAGATGATCACGAGGATGGTAAAAGAAGATATGATTGTTTGAAAGCTGATGTAGTGGAGTGACAAAACCTAAGAGAACACCAGCATCAGGTGCTTTTGTTAGCTCTCATTTAAGCCACAATAAATAACGAATATTCTTTAGCTTTTCCTCCATGATAAGGAAACTCAAGTGATTAATAGTATGACAGCAAAAGAGTTATAAATGTTTCGTCAGTAAAATATTAAAAAATAATGTTGATTGAATAAACAACATTTAGTTCTATTAAAAATGATTTTTTCAATTATTAAAACATTAATGAAATTTTATAAGATTTACACGTTTTTTTATAATTTTATAAACAGGCATAAAAAGCTGCAATTTGACAAATGAAATTTGTTTTAAGAGAAAGCTTTAACTCATTATACTAAGACTAAAAATAGAAAAAGTCCAATACAACAATAAAATTCCTCTAAGAGTATTTTATTTATCTACCAGCAGTGCGTACGACTTCGCGTGTCGTTTCTAATTTTCTTAAAAATCAAATTTAATTATTTATTTCAGAATTCTGTAGATAGGGCTAAAAATGTTCCATCTACAAAAATGAAAAGTTTTGGCAATTGTTTTAGTAACATTATACCGTTAAAATTGGCTGCTTTCACAAATGATTCTCTATTTTGTCTACAAAATGACCTATTTTTACGAATGACGCTACGTGCATTACAGGGCCCGAAATCCTCAAAGTTTTGACATCAAAATAAAGTGATAAGTTAAATAAGAGATATGGTGCTGTCAAAGGGCAACCAATATAGTGCGATTTGACAACCCTCGATTATAACCTGTGTGAGCACGGTACATAGCCTGCCTGCATTATTGCTGTAATTCGTAACAAAAAGCCAGCGAAAAATTGGCCAAAAGAATTTACGATCGGAATAAGCTAGGTAAAAAAAATCTCTGTGGTCGATTTCCTATAACCATGGATTGATCTTTTGAATAAAAAAATATTTTTTAAAAATTAAGTTTTAAAAATGACTCTTCCTAAGAAAGTATTATTCCAAATATTTATTAAGTATTAAACAATATATACGAGGGCTGCTCTATATATTTCTGGCCTTATAGTGAAAATGCGAATATTTATAATCAAAAATGGTTTTATTGTTTCTCAAAGTATTCTCCAGCATGATTTATACACTTTTGCATGCGCTCAAACCAGTTGTCGAAGCACTTTTTCCACTCCGATAGAGACATCTCTAAAACATGGTTTTTGAACACTTCAACAGCTTCTTCTGGCGACGAAAATCGTTGACCACGCATTTTTTTCTTGATGTGCGGAAACAAGAAGAAGTCATTAGGGGCCAAGTCAGGGCTGTACGGCGGATGACCCATTAGTTCGACGTTTTGGCCGGTCAAAATCGCTCTGGTTTTAGCCGATGTGTGAGAGCTCGCATTGTCATGGTGAACAATGATTCGTCTTCTCTTGTTGGTTTTTCGAATTTCTGCGATGACTTCAGGCAAACAAATTGTAGTGTACCACTCAGAAGTGACCGTCCTACGTGTTGTGTTGTTTCGTTTCGGGCTCATACGCATAGATCCATGATTCGTCACCTGTGACGATCTTATAAACGTCTTTTGAAGCACCGCAATCGTGTTTTTGCAACATTTCTTTGCACCAATCGACACGTGCCTTTTTTTGAGCGACTTTCAAATTGTGCGGGATCTAACGAGAACAAACCTTTTTAACGGCCAAGTGTTCATGCAGTATCGAATGTATTCTGGTGGAAGAAATGTCCAAGGATGTCTCTATCTCTCGGTATGTCGCATGTCGATCTTGCATTATGAGTTCACGCACGGCATCAATGTTCTCTGGCACAACAGCCGTTTTTGGACGACCTTCACGGAATTCGTCTTTGAGCGAGCTTCGGCCACGATTAAATTCATTATACCAATTTTTCACAGTGCTATAGGATGGTGCTTCATCGCCATACAAAGATTTAAGTTCATCAATTCACTCTTGTCGTGATAATCCACGTCGAAAGTTGTGAAAAATGATGGCACGAAAATGTTCAAGAGTTAATTCCATTTTTTTCTATATTAATTTTTTCAAGTCACTGTAAACAACACAAATAATGGTCGTACGTCAAAACGTTTTGAGTACGATTATGCTTAAAAATAACAAACTTTCCAATGGAAATGTCAAATTGCACTTGGCAGCACTGTGTTGCCAGGCCAGAAATATATATAGCAGCCCTCGTATTAATTAAGAATATATCAAAAACTTAACACAAAAGCTTTGCTTTTTTACTATTTACGTTAATTACATTATAAACAATGTTTTCTATTTATTCCCAAAATAATAATTATCTTCTCCAAAACTTTTTTCAATAAATAAAAATTCTGTGTTAATATTTTCGCTTTATAACAAGGATATAAAACTGGTTAAAAAAATCAAATTAATTGATAACATAAATTTTGTTTTACTATTTTGTTATCTTCCTCTATTATACTTTAACACTGAAGTGCAACAAATGTTGCAGGCAACCAACTTGTTAGCCAGCAACCACCATTAAATTTTATAACCAAACCAACTATAATTCTTGGTGTAGAACAAAAACGTAAATTTCTACATATAAAATATTTTTAATGCTACTGGTTTTGACTCTAAATTTGAACGCAAAAGAAAAAAAAAAGAAACTGAACAGCGAACATAAGTAGCAATGGTTTGGAAATAATAAATTAATATTGTTATTTTATACAATACATAATAATTTAAAACGCTACAGCTCACAAGGGAATTATTTATAAGAGGCATTTGCCAAAAAAGATATTTATGGAAATAAAGATTTTGTAAAATAAAATTTATTTTTTATTTCTTATTAAAAAGATATTTAAGATTTCTGGATGAAATCAAATAAAATGATTTTAATCAGGACTCATACAAAAAGCTTTTTTTATTTAATACGCTAAAACAAATTTGATTTCAATAATATAGCAAACAATAATAAGAATTATCATCATTATAGTAATAACAAGTAAGAGTGATATATTCGGCTATACCGAATCTTATGTACCCTTTACCATCTACGTAAATCTACTTTAGTGAAGTAACTCCAATAAAAAAAAAAACAAATATTGGGGTGACAGTGAATTAGGAAATAAGAACGAAACTTAAATAAATTTACTTATAAATTATATCGGCTCTTAATGGATTAAGAATTTTTAAAAAGTTTTAGTATTTCCTTAAAGATCTATTCAGAAGTTAAATGACACCCATATTGATATTTTCACAAATTTTAAAAGTTTAGAGCCCCATAATTCGGAAAATATGGGCGAGCACCATTTTTTCACTTTATGCTTTTTATTATTTTTTTAATTCTCTATCGCCCCATATATTTATTTTTTTGATTGGAGTTACTTCATTGTTCTAAATGATATGAAAAAATTGGAGGTAGACGTGGTGTTTTGCCTGCTGCCTCTAAGGACATGGACCGATCATGCTGATTTCCAATCGCACCTCGTTCGACACTATATCTGATCGATTGGCGTATTTAAATTTTTTCTAGCTGATGTAGTGCCTTGGCAAACTTGATTTCAACACTAACACGGACGGACAGACGAACAGACGGACATCGCTCAATCGACCTTTTACTTTAAGTTATTCAACTTTTGGTCACAAGAAGTTTTGTTGCAAGTTTATTTTAAATAATTTGTTTTTACATTTTTTACTTCAAAAAAGCTTTATAAAAAGGTTTTATTTAATTGAAATTAATAAATTTTACTTTTTTTTATTGTGATAGGCAGATATGTGACATTAGTACAGTGAATATAAAACTGTGTCTGCAACTGGTACAACAAATAAAATTTTATTTTTTAGTCCTGAAGGCAGAATTAGTTTTTACTTTCTGTTCCGTTACGAATCAGCTGATTTGTTTTTGTTAATAGAAAATGTGCAAATGTGTGAAAATGTGTTCTGTTGCGGACGAACCTGTGAAAAACTTTAGCAACTTTTTTAAGTGACAACAAGAAACAGTTGACGTTTGTTTTACAACAAATTATTAAAATAAAAGAAATTTGTTTTTAAACTTTTTAAATTTTTTTAAAGAAGTTTCGCATTACATTAAAAATTTAATATTTAATATAATTTAATTTAATAGGTCGAGCATACCATCTTCGAATACGATTCTTTTGTTTTCATATTACATTTTTTGTACATTTTACACAAATTTAAAAAGATTGTGACAATAAATGCATCGTCAATGTCCAAATCTTGTTCCGAGTCGGATGAATAAAAATAGTTATTATTCATTTCTTATTAATTTATTAAATTGCATTTGAATTTCTTTGGTAGCTGTGTTAAAAACAGCTGATACTGAATACATAACTTTAAAAAATCAATGCCAGAACAGAACGGCAACAGAAAGTGCAAACTAATGAGGCCTTGATTTGTAAGCAAGTGCCCTGCTTTTGGAACGAAATAGGCAGATGCTGCAAGTTAAATTATTTTTATGTCTGCTACAAACATAAGTACGGAAAATTAAAAATTCAACTAAAACACAGGGTGTCTACCGGGAAGGTATACTACTTTGTTTGTTTATAATTTTTGGTTAAGTGAAAGAGACTGAATCTTTTATTGATAAATATGTATTTTATTTAATGTCGGCAATTATGTATGGAATACAATATCTGTTAGCATCACAAATGCGTGAACTTTTAAGCACATTTTCCATTAGATTTATACACACTTTACGCGGTATTTTATTAATTTCAACGTGAATATTTTGTTTGAGTTGCATGAGCGTTTCTGATTTTCAGATATTTCCACAAAAAGAAGCCCGGAGTAGTCAAATCAGGTGACCGTGAAGGCCAATCACCATTGTAAATTCTTCAAATAAATTGTTGTGGAAAGAGGACTTGCAGAGATTCCATTGTAGTCCTGGCTGTATGCGATGTGGCACCGTCTTTTTGACACCACATGTTAATCAATCCAAAGCATGCAGTTGTGGCCTTAAAAAGTTTCTAATCGTATTATGATATCGCTCCGCATTTGCAGTAACCGTTATGCCGTTTTATTTTCAAATAAGTAATGGCCAATAATTCCTCCTGACCAAATTGCATACCAAACTGTCACTTTTAATGGATGCTATGGTTACTGATGAATAATTTGAGGGTTTTCCATTGCCCGAAACTAATTGTTCTGCTTATTTACATATTAATCACAATTAAAATGTGCCTCGTCATTGTCATATGAACGGCGGCGTAACTGGTCTTGCGGAAGAAGCTCTTGTGTCAACTGAATCTTAAATGGAAACAAATACAAATTCATGTGCGAAATTGTGGCCAAAATTGTTCTTTGAAGATGAAGCTCCTGAGCACGGCGTCGAATTGAGGTTGGTGGATTGTTTTGAACATTTTCTTGAGCAGAAGCAATGTTTCCAGGCGATCTTGCAGTACTTTGTGGTTCATGATTGAGCCAATCACTTGCACACCCTCTTTCTTCGAAATCATTCAGTACATGAAAAATACTATGTTTCAAGGTGTGCCAACAAAATGAACCAAGGCGTATCAATACCAGGTGGTTGCAATGGCGAATTCAATAATTTCCGCCGAAACCCCAAATGTTAAACTCTATATATAAAAAATATGGATATATGTATATGTTTTTTATATGATGTTTGACATTTAGCATATACGGCTGTTGTTTCCCCCAAAAATTTCACGTAACTTTCTCAATGTCACAGTGATCGATGATTGATTTTCATTAATTTGTTTTACGATTAAAAAACGTTAGTTTATCGAATATTTTTCCGTAATAAATTTGCGCGTGTCTACTTCACGACTGCCGTATACAAATGAACTGTCAAGACAACCAAAGTTTCTTCATGGAAAATTATCTTGCTCTTAAGTTTTTTCGAAAATCATCCTAAATTAAGTTTATTTTATACCCCGATATAGTTTTTACCTCTGTCGCTTCTTTTAGTGTAGTAAAAATAATTGTGTGCCATGCCATAAGCAAAAAGAAAAATTTTTTTTTAAGCTGCACATTTTGCTTGATTATGGAATTCGTAACAAATTATTATGACAGGTTTAAACACACAATAAATAATACGAACTCACTTTGAAAAAATTCCTATTTCTTTATTCTCTGTTGGACAAAAACTGCACTTTGTGAGTGGTTCCAATTTAATGTGAAAGCAAAAAGTCAGCAAAAAATTCTTATTTGCTTAAAAAATGTTCTTTTTGTTTGATGTTATAAATAGCATTTGTTTTAAAATATGTTTTTTTCTTTCTAGAGCCAATTTGCATTCACATGTACGATAAATTTTTTTAGCATCAACATTTTGTTATAAAAAAATTAAATACAATTTGTCAGCATTTTTTTTTTTTGTTTTTTATATATTCTGAATTGGGCCAAAATTGTAAAGGCAGAGTAGTAAAATAAAATGCTACACGTTCGATAATAATAACAGTTAAGCAATAAAAAAGTATAAAATAAAACCTATAAAAACTTTATTAATAAAATATGAATATTTCAATTGATATTTGTGTATTTAAATAAATAGTCCGAAAGTGATGGGTAATTTTATTGCTTCTCTTTCACTTATTTTCTTAATGTATTTTATATAAATTAGTTTATACTAGTTTATTGCACTTTCACTATCGCTTTAAAGTGTTGGTAATATAAAAGAGAGATTAGAAAGACAAGATCGAGAAAGTTTTAAAGAGTATAAATCGCTCGATTACGTTTTAGATATCGGTACCAGGGTTCTGGGTACTTTTTTAATTTTTAAATGGAAAGGAGAAACCACTTGTGCACTTCTGACTTTTTTTAAATTAATCCTTATCACGGTTAATTTTGTTTTGCACTCTTAACAGAGTGGCAGCATACCTGGCTGCCCTGCACCTAAAATTGTTCACTACACAATATTGACTGAAACTGTTATATCGAAGTGCATACATCGTATGTTTGCTAATTCTGATTCAACTACTCACGGTACCCCATATTAGTAATTTTGAAGTTAAAAAAATTAAAATGAAGAAATATATTTAATTTTTTATTTTCTTGAAAATCTATCTAAAACGAAAAATGATCAAATTCACCTTTACGTAATTCAATATATGTTAATTTTTGAAAACTTTTACAAATCCTTGATTTTTTATAAATGGGTACACGAACATACCTTTTACTAATTTTTTAACTCATTAAAACTAATTTTTAAACCAATGAAAATTCTCTTTTTAAAAACTGGGTTTAAAATTAAATAATATACAATAAGATGTATTAACCCTCCCAATTAAAAGTTTAATAAATAAGTTCTTTAGTTAATAACAATAAAGAAATAATAATGAGAATTATTTAATTTTATAATTAACCAGTTGCTTAAATTTATTTTATTTGTTAGTAAAAAAAAGTCTTAAGAAATTATAAAAAAAATTAATCTGTACACCAATGAAAAAATATATCCTAAACATCGAATGCTCGCCAATGACAAGCGAATGTTAAAGACATGCGTTTTTTATCTAAATTGAACCACCTCATTTAAAGAAGAAGAAGAACCAATGCGTTACCAAATTCTTTCGCATGTTTTCTTTTGCTGAGTATCTGTACAGATAATTATAAAAAGATATATATGTCAATCACCACGTAAAGATAATATTGGTATAAGATTAGTTACTTGGCAAACAACTTACATTTGTGAGGTTGATGCTTCAAAATTCTTTAATTTTAATATTGTTTTTTAGAATTTTAATATTTTTTTAAACAAAGTCTTATTTATTAAGAGTTGTAATTTAATATAGTTTTGTTTATTAATTCTCAAAAAAATTTATATCACCGAAATTGATTATTGAGGGTCAAAGCACTTCTCGATGGCCATTTCGTTATCGCTTACTTAGCTCTTCAAGAAACTTCTGACACACATTTTAAATAAACTAAAGATTTTTGTCCAAACAATAAAGCAAAGACAAAAATCAAAGTTTAAGTAAAAACAACAATAACCAACAGTTATTCTATTTTTCTTTCTCCGCTAAAATGGCCATCGAGACGTGTCTTGACCCTCAGTAATCAATATCGATGATTTAAATAATTAATCGGGAAAATAAAACGAAGAAAAATTTTTTTTGAAAATTAATTGACATAATTAAAAAAATTCCCGTTGTTTAATATAATATAGTTTTTTATTTGACCTTTGAATTAATTATATTTTAATTTATTTATCAAGCACAAGGTCTTTTTTATTTTTATTTTTTCAAAATTTCGCCATTCCTTTGTGTAGCATCATCAGGAAAAACAAAATATTTATTTGAACATAAAATAAAACAATAACAAAAAAGTAATAAACAATTTTTTTTTTCAAACTAACATAAAACAAATAATTATTTTGTCATATTAAAATGTTTAAAACAAATATAAAGTACAAATTATTTCTTATTTATCAAGTGTCTAAAAAAACTGAACTACCTATCTATGTCTGCCTCAAAATTAATTCTGTGTACTATTGTTGTATTAATTATTTGTAACATTTCTAACATGCAACGGCGTTTATAATTGTTTTCCGTGTTTATTACTGAAACATTTTCAAATTAAGGATGGTGATTTAATCTATCAAAATGAGATGATAATGCAGTTTTTTGTGAATTAATATTTCTATATCTTTGATCAGATTTATGACCAGCAATTCTAGTTCTTAGTTTATTTTTTGTTGTTCCTATATATACTTTATTACAAATCTCGTTATCAATTCCGCTACAAGGAATTTTATAGACTAAATTTTATAATTCTAGATTCCGTATTTTATCTTTAGTTTTACTAAATTGTCTTTTTAATGATTTTTGATTTCTCTAACAGTTCTGGTAATCAAAACCTTATAAATTTTTGATTCAATCATATTTCCTGCATTTAGATTATTCTTATTTATATGTTGCCTAATTAATCTATTTGTAAGTTGAGTTGGAAAATTATTATTATTCAATACATTTCTAATATTTTCCTTATTCTTTTTATGAAACTCAATATCACTTATCATAAGTATCCTTATTACTTTTTTGTTGTTGTTATATTTTATGTTTAAATAAATATTTTGTTTTTCCTGATGATGCTACACAAAGGAGTAGCGAAGTATTGAAAAAATAAAAATAAAACAGACCTTGTGCTTGATAAATCAAATAAAATATAATTTATATTTTAATTTTTGTAAAAAAGAAAAATTTCTTTTCTTGAGATTGTTTGTAATAATTTATTAGAAGTAAAAACTTAGATATGCCCTCTTCCTTCCACCTGTGGTGAAGAAAGTGTATAAAAATAAAAAGAACTCAAGTCTGGCTAAAAACTATTTGTTCATTTATTACCAAAAACTTTGAAAAAAAAATACTTAAATACACAATTTCAAAGCAGTTTTAAAATAAGAAATTAATTTATTTAGCAGGGTGTATAGATACGATTAAAACATCTGTTTAAATACTAAGAATTAAATTTAATATTAAGTGTATAAGCTTATAATAGTTACACAGGCTTAAATTCAATCCAATGAAAAATATTTCAAAATTATTTAATCAATTTAAATTAGTTTTTTTTTTTTTTTGTTTTCATAAGTTGCATTTTATTTTAATTGAATAATTTAAAATTAAACCACTAGTTAAACTCGTCCTCATTGATCTTGTTTTTCATTTACGTATATTTCATATTAAGTGTATATTATTCCTACAAATATGCTAAAAGTTTAGAAAATTTTTTTAAGGCAAACAGTTTGTAGAGTTTCGCAAAAAATAGCTTTTAAATTTATAAATTCGAAAGCTTTTTTTTAATAATCAACAGCTTTAAAATATTTTATTTAAATTTATGTATGGGAGCTAAAAAATGTTTATGTCACGCCAAGTAGTATGGGGATAATATTAGACGTGCCCATACTACACGACTAATAGTGTGTTCATACATGTACTTTTATTAAGTCAATATTCTGTTTATTGACAAAATTAATTTGGTATTTAGACATACAAAATTAAGTTAGCTCAATAAGCTTTGGACGGCTAGAAAACACAATTTTTATTACTTTATTCGGAAAATTTGTTTTTTCTAAGTTTTTAAAATCGAAAATAATTTTTTAAATCTATAGGCTGGTTTTTTATTACAAATAATTTAATATTAATAAACTTTCCTTCTACTTGACTCGCCATATATTCTTTTGTTTCTGTTTTATTTTGTTGACACATGTCATTGTGGATAATTTCGTTCACTAAACACACTTCTGAACAGTGTTGTACTTTAAGTTTTTCTCAATATTATAACAATTTCCTACTTATTGAACAATAACTTGATTAAAGTTTTGTATGGAATATTGAGCTCAATAATGGGATTTATTGCGATAATCTCAACAAAGGCGCATATATGAATACACTATAGCGACAAAAATATATTATCGGAAAAAAATGATAACTTTATGTTGCTTGGGATATAAGTTTAAGGTAAATAATTTAAACAAATAAATGTTTTCAGTTACTGAAAATTGATTTAGTGTGAAAATAAAAATCACTATATGTATTACGAAGAAATTTTTTTTGTATCTTTGATTTTGTTAAAACAAATTTTTACAATAATAATTTCTTTTTTTGTAATTATTAACTTTCAGAAAGGAATCTTTTTTATGCAGTTTTCTATTATTCCGAACAAGTATTTAAATGACTGATATTAATTATTGACGCTGAAAGCACGTCTCGATGGCTATTTCGCTACTGCTTACTTAGCTCTTCAGGAAACTTCTCACAAACATTTTAAATAAACAAAAGATTTTAGTCCAAACAATAAAGTAAAGACAAAAAATAGAAAATTAATAAGTATGATAAAAAATTCCAGTTTTTTTAATTTATTTTAATAATTTCCCCGCAATAATACATTCAATTTGTAGTTTTAAATAAAAAATATTTCATGAAATATTTATATTTAAAAGAATCATGCACGAATAAAGTAAATTAAAAATTTTATAATTTTTTTAATAAAATATTCCCAAAAGGTTGATTTTTTGAAACGAAGTGTTGAAGGTGGATTTTGAAAAAAAAAATTTTTTTTTTGCCAAAAAAAAGGTTTTTTTTTTAAAGCATAAAGCGGTCAGATCGTTCTAAACGAAAATTTGTCAGATGACTTTTCACATGTATTTTACGGAAGCAATGAAGCCCGACACGACGTGTATGTGTTTAACAGTGGGAAATTTGACATGTCAGATGTAAAAACATGTCGTGTATGGGCAGCTTTACTCTTACATATCCACAAGAGTATGCATCATATCAGGTTCATGTTAAAAGTAAAAACATATTATTGTTGTTATTTATATATGAACATAATATATATGTGACACAAGTACATGGTTATAAAAAGTTGTGGTATTACAATTTTTTATTTTAAACGTACTGTTTATTTTAAACGTATGCATGGTTGTACCTTGTTTAATGCCATATACAAATATCAAAAAGTTATTTCGGCGTCATTCAAGCGTCTATGTCGTTACAACTCGCCATCATGGTATGTCTTATTGACGTTTGATGCAGTTTAGAGGGCTTGAATTTTTGTACATGCACTTTGTTACTGTTTGCAAAAACCTTTCTCAAATAAGATATTTATTTTAAACAGGACAAATATTTACTATTAAAAATAATCATTTTAATTACAGTGCATAACAAGCAAAACGACATTACAATTTTCGGATAATAAGAATAACAAAAGCCCATTTGGACTCCAAATTGACTCAACTTTATTTTTTTTTTATATAACTTTTTAAACATTTAAAAAATAGGATTTGCTGTTCAAAAGAAAATATTTTCACCTTTAAATGTGCCGGTCTCCTAACGGTTTTTTGCGATTTAAATTATATTTATTCAATAGTCTACACTATTACTGCCTAAAGTAGTAAAATAATATTTATTTATGCTGGAAAATTGAATGAATGTTATTACTATTATTATTTGTTGTTGTACTAAGTTCCACAATTTTGTTTGACAAATTCCAAAAATACACACCCGCATATATATTTATTTGTGTGTGTGTATGCTTAGTGAAAAAATAACATTGCATAAAGGCAATACAATAAATTGTTTAAATAGAATTTTGTTTAGTTTAAAATTATTTAAATTATGCAACGAAAAAAAGCTTCAACAATTTATCAGAAATATATTTAATTATATTCAAAACAAGTTTAAAGCAAATATTTAAATTAAATGAGAGAGTTTTTGTTTTTAAAGGAATTAAATGCAAATAAACGTTTAAGGAAAATAAAATTTATAAAAGAAACAATTAGATATTCATATATGTTCTAAAACATCAATAAAAATTGATTTAAAATCAATAACAAAGCAATTGCTTGAATTTAAAAATTATTGTTTTTTTTTACCTTTATAATTATTTTATTTTACTAATTACGCAATTTCGGGAAAAAAAATGTTTTTTGTTTTATTTTTTATTTGGACATAAATCTAATAAAAACATCAATACTCCACAAAAAACTGCATTATTATCCCATTTTGCCAGGTTAAATAATATGGAACAATTTAACAAACACCTAATGCTAATGATTTCATTTTAATGATAATTGTTTTTACTAATGCTAATTTATCTTTCATCAAATTGTTTGTAATTGTTCTTACGAATCACAAATTTGTGATTACAAATAATAAAAATAATAATAGAAATAACTTCGAATAAAATAAATAAACGTTCCCTTTTTTGTAGATGGACCTATATTTGAAAATTTTAATACCTTATCGATTTTGTATAAGAAAGGTGTAAAATTTGATGTCTAAGATCTAAAGTCACTAAACATCCCAGCAAGCAGATCATATGACTAACACGAAAATAAAACTTAGCGATTCAATTATGCTCTACCACACTATATGATGTTTATTTATTGTACAATGATAAGGAGTGACGTTTATTAATTATAATGCTTTGAAACTATGCTGAAAAATCATTAGCATTATTTATTATTCAATGCTAAATTGGAAATTAATAAGCCATCTAAATAACTACTCCCATGTATGTGTAAAATGTGATTTTTCGAAATTTTAAATTAACTGGAATGTTTTTGGAGTACTAAAAATGTATACGTTACTTCAAAAAAAGAAGGAGGCTATATAATTCGGCTGAAAGTTGCTTTTTTTTTATTTGAGCCTCCAGAACTCAGTCATTTCTGATCCGATTTTGAAAATTTTTGGTAATATGATAGATTATGTTTACAGATTGGTCCCGTTTTAAAAACAGTTCATAATCTTAAAAATTGAAGGGTGTCCCCATACAACATACATATTTTTTACATTTATAATGAATTGTGAAGGGCACTTCTGTAAAATTTAACATAATTTAACATAAATCTAAATATTAAAGGGAGCGGCCATAATTGATGTAAATTTACTTATTTGGACCTATCTCTTGAACCGTTAGAGACAAACGCTTGCAAATTGGACAGAATGTCGATTGATATGGCTGTTATAGTAACAAGTATTAATATTAAGAATTATAAATTAAAGGGTGCGCCAATAGTTCATTACAGTTCAGTAGTTCAGACGCTTGGAATTAACAACGAACCTGTATTGGTAAGTCCGCTATAACTACAAGTATAAAATATAGATTTGGAAGTTAAAGGGTGTTCCAATAGTTGATGTAATTTCAACTGTGTGGCCGTACTTTTGAACTGTTATAGACAGAACGCTGAAACCTAAAAGGGACCTGTATCAACGAGTTTATAATTTGAATTTAAAAATTAAAGGGTGTCCCATAATTACTGTAGATACACTTATATAGACAAACGCTTGTAACTTTGACGCAATGTCGATTGCTATGGCCGTTAGAGTTACAGCGTATAATATTTAAAATTATAAATTAAAGGGTGCACCAATAGTTCATTTAATTTGGTATATGGCCAAACTTGTAGAGAGACGATTGAAATTTACAAAGAACCTGTATTACTAACTCTCTATAACAACAAGTATAAAATTTGGATTTGGAAATAAGCGGGTGTCCCAATAGTTTATATAATATGGTATATGTGGCCGAACTTTTAAACCGTTATAGACAGACCACCGAAATTTACAAGGAACATGAACACTATAAGAAGAAGCTTATAATTTGAATTTAGAAAATAAAGGGTGTTCTCTCCTTTGTAATTTGTTCTATATGGCCGTATTTTTTGAACATTTTATACAAACACCTTAATTTTAGACAGAATATCCACTACTTTATTTGGTATAATAAGAAGTATAAAAATGTTATATTTTAAATTAAATAGTTGATATAATCTGATGTATATGGGCAAACTGTTGAACCGTTATAGACAGAACCTGATTGCTAAATCTACTACAACAACAAGTATATAATTTGAATTTGTAAATTAAAGAGTGACCCTATAGTTGCTGCAATTTGATGTATATGTATATATTTGAAAAAGTATAAAGTTTGGAGATATAAGAGTGTCCCAAATTTAATTTATGTGGCCAATGGCCATACACTTGAGCTGTTATAGGCAGACAGACGAAATCTGTTTTGAAGTCGGTTTTTTTTCACAAGAATTATTTTTTAAATTTTTGAGTTAATTTAAACAAGATAATTTTTCAATTTATTTTTTATATTTAAAAAACTAAGAAAATATAGTTTTGTTTCCCGTTTCATGAAGATTCAACCCAATATCGTAGCGAAATATTAAAAAAATAATTAAATTAATTTTCAACATAAAAAACAACATTTTTATTTTAAAAATTCACCCAGCACTTAATTAGGTAGAAAAGAAAATTTACATTGAAAAATTTAATTAAAAAATTAATTTTAATTATTAAAATATTAATTGTTTAAAAAAATACAAGTTACAAGTTAAATTTTGCACATATTTTCTTTAAAATTCTCCCTTTAAAACACCTGCCAGAAATTAAGAAAAACTGTATTTTTTTAAAAGGTGCATAAAAGCATCTGCCTCCGCACTTCTAATGGTTTTTGTTTTTCAAGAGTTTGGAAAGCCATATTGTAGTAGAATGTCTACAATATTTTATATATTCTTTAGCGTTGTACCTTTTTGTTTTTTATAATGAATAAAAAAATCACTGTTTATTTATAGAAAACAAACTACATGAAAGAACCATATAAGTTTTAAGAGAAAAAAAAATAAATATAAAACGACCAGCTTTTGTGTGTTTTAAACTCTTCAAAAACTACCTGTAAAATACACTACTTTACAAATGTTTTTCTGCACAAAAAATAACAATAAAACTAAACAAAAGAAGAAAAAATAAATTAGGTTTAATAAATAGAACATTGAAAATAAAATAAATAAGATTTAAACGTAGAAATTTCAACGTAAATATAAAAACACAAGCATAAGCATATTTGCGTAAAATTCGTGTGAAGACTGAAAAGTACTTTAATACAATGCAGCATCTTTAATAAATCCGTCAAGAGGAGTTTGACCCGCAGGCGAAGAGTTCGGTAAAATGTGTAAAATATGTGTTTCTCTTGAATCTATTATTCAAAGTTATTTTTGATAGCCGATATATGTATTTGTACATATTCGTTCTACTATGTTTGAAAAACTAAAATCAGGTCAGTATATCAACACCTTTTATTTATAAGTCTTGTTTTTAATTGTTTGTACCTGCTTCTATAGAAGACCAAAAAATGCTTAAAGTATCTAACAATTGCTATTAAAACACAAGAAAAATCACTATTGCGACACCCTTTGATTTAAACTTTTTTATTCTTGTTGCTATAGAGTATATAGCTTTTAAATACATCATTCAAATTTGAAGAATCAGCTTGGATCAGTTCAAAGAATAATAATACTTTTAAGAATATTATGTCACTTTCGGTACACTTTTTTATCTTATGATTGCTGCAACAGTAATACACATTCTGTAAAAAACTTAGGAGTCTACCAATTATCGTTCCAGAGATAGAGGACTATGACAGACGGACAAACATTGTAGTGAAAACGATAGGTTGATGCTTTTGTTCTTTGAGTACGAAACCTCAAAGGATATATCTAAAGCGAAAAGAAGAAATAGATAATTTTTAATCATTTGCATCTACCTGAAAAAGTAAATAATATTATTATCATCGATAAATCCTTTTGTTTTAATATTTTTAAATTTGTATAAAATTATTAGCTGAACTGGTTTGATATTTTAACACTTGAAATTAATTCAGACTTTAGTAGATCAAAAATAACTGTAAGAGGATATTGGAGCCTTTATTTTAATTTTTCAGTTTTTTATAAATTCGAGTTAAAAGTAATGAACTTATCAAGGCGAATTATTTACCAGGTGGTAACGATAGTGAACTCATTGATTTCGCTGGTAGCGTAACTGTCGAACACCATACATAAAAAAATCTGTATAACTGTTTATTGTAAGGAGTTTGACAGTGAGGCTGGCGGTGAAAATGAATGAATTCGCCAACGCTACCACCTTATAATTAATTTGCCTTGGCGTTATTTTATAAAAAGCAAAATAATGTCAGAATTTCTTTTGAGAACCAGAACAAAAATTCAAAATATTTTTTAAGAATTTGTTTTTGTTTTTAATAAATTTCAAAAAGAAATCAACACCATTAAATTTGTGGCGTTTATGAACAATAGCAATTTTGTACAATATTTTTAAATTTGAATTTGTACTTCACACACATAATTTTAAAGTTTGTTGAGTTTTAAGAAATTAATGCCTAAAGTCTCTATCACATTTCTTTTTTAATTGTTCAATTTTTTTATTTTATTTAAAATAGGTTTCTCGAACATATTCTAGACTTTATAAACATTTTCTAATATTCTTCGTACACAAAAAAAGAAATAAAATTACCTAAGCGATTCCCCCATTAAATATTGACACACACATAAAATATTAAAAACAAGCAAATGAAACAATAACCACAAAAGCAATATATTCCTTAAGTATGTAAGTTCTCAGGTAAGACAAGCAACAATAATATGAAATAAACGCAAACACTAGTTACAGCAAATCTTTATTTGGGCTGAATAACATTTGAAACACTGTAAACAACACTGTTATTTATAGCAGAGAATAAGTCCAAATTAAAAACAAAAACAAAACACTATTCTAGAAATTTGTGGAATATATCAAGATAATGGTAATATCCTATTAATATTACCTCTTTGTTTGGAGGCTTTTCAAAATGCGCAAAATATATTTTTCGATATCACAATTATTATTTGATGAATGTGACATTTCTGTATTAGAAATCTTAAAGATCCTTTATATTGTGAGTTCAGTATTATTTGTATAAGTAAAAATATACAAACATTCATTCTTTTCTTAAAATCCGAACACAAATACACTCAAAAGCAAACTTGTTCCAGTTTTCTATTTGTTTTTAAGATGAGAGTGTATTTTTAAGTTTGAAAAAAAAAACCTTTTTTAAAGCAAGTATTTATTTCACTTGCAACTTACACTCAACGCCACTTTTTTAAATAAAAGCTTTTTATATATAAAACACAACAGTGGTTTCTCTTCTGCAGCACGTTTGACTTTTTATTAGTTTGTAAGAAAGTGTGAAAATATGTCGGACTCTTTGTGTGTGGTAAAGTGTGTATTTGGATAAAATATGTTTGTTTTGTCTAAAAACAGCAATCTTCTACATCCTGTACAAGCTTTGTACCATTCCTTTTATAAACACACATATTTAAATACGTACAGATGAACATGCATGCATGCACACATTTATAATGGTTTACAAGTGTCTGTTATCGCTGCTTATTTAAGGATTTTTGTGGTTTCTTTTTTTTGGAGATCTAAATCTTAAAGGTTAATAATTTAAAAGTTATTCATTTATTTGTTATTTGTGATCTTTTTTACACATTTTTAAAACAAATAGCAGCCGTGCTTTCTTCACAACTATCTTTAATTTTCATTTCCAATTTGATGGGTACAGGGGGACTAAAACTATAAGAACCTGCTACTAGTTCTTATTTATTACGCAATCAGTAGAGTATTTTTCAATTATTAGGTGCACCCTTATCCAGTGGAATACAAAGTGCAGTCATGAAGAATCCAAGAGCATGTCATAAGCAGATTTGTCATTTTAAGTGTAGTTTTCCTCTTCAGGGGTGTATTTGTTCTTTTTCCAAAGCCTTCTTTGCCAATATCGTTCCACTCGACTGAAGTTAGATAAAGTAGCCAGCCTTTGGTATGCTCTTTGGTAGATTCTTTCATTTTGACAATACACAAGTTCTTATCAAATACCATCTGAATATTCCTTTTACTAGCCTAAATGTAACCCGTGACAAGTGGCAGCCCGCAAAAGAAATAAACAAAATATGTTTATGGCTCCCTTAAGTAGTGATGAACAAATTTTTATAAAGCCACAAAATGCGAAACAGGTTTGTTCACGTAAAACTGTCTACGCAAATGTTTAAATTTTGATTATTATACCCTTCACAAAAAAAAAAAGTTGAAAAAGGTTATATCTTACTTTGTCATTCCGTTTGTAGTTTATACGATATCAATTTCCGACCCCATAAAGTATATACATTCTAAGTTCTTATGCATAGCGAAGTCAGCTTAGCGATGTCCGTCTATCCCCCTGTCCGTAAGTGTTAGTGTTAAAACCAAGTTTGCCAAGGCACTGAATCAGCTAGAGAAAATTTAAAGACGACAATCGATCAGACATACTGCCGAAAGATGTGCTCTTGAAAATTAACAAGATCGGGCAATGTCCTTCGAAGCAACACCACGCCTGCCTCTTGTTTTTCCATATCAATTGGAACAATAAAGTAACTCCATTGAAAAAAAAACAAATATATATGGCGATAAAAAATTAAAAAAAGAGAAAAAAACATCAAGTGAAAAAATTAGCTCTCGCCCATATTTCTCAAGTTACGGGCCCCTGCATTTTTCATAGATAGATAGTTTGTGCACCATAATTTTTAAGATATCAATATGATTATTATTTCAAAGCTTTTTAAGAGATCATTAAGGAAATACTAAATTTTTGAAAAAATGTTTTACTCATTTAAAGTCGATGACATTTTTATATAAAATTATATACAGTACTTAATTTTTTTTAATTCTCTGTCAACCCCAATATGTATTTTTTTTTATTCGAGTTACTTCACTAAACTAGATTTCCATAAATAGTGAAGGGTATATAAAATTCGGCATAGCCGAATATAGCACTCTTATTTGTTTCTTGATTGAAATTTTATAATTAGAAATTCGTTATATTTGCATTTCACAAATTCCGATCGGAATGGTTTTAAATCCGTATTAACAATTCCCATCGATTTTTTTTTACCTTCTTCAGATTCCGATCGATTTTGCTTATTTCGAAAATGCTTAATCTCAACCTTTTTATTTAAATGTTACAATATTGCGCACACCTAAATAAACAACAGAGCTAATTTAAATAAAGACACATAATAAAAATAAAAAATAAATTTAAAATTAGCAAGTAACAAAATTTCCAGGAATCATAATTCTACTTTTAAATTTAAAAGTGGTTTAATTCCCAAAAAATTTGTCGTTTTTCGTTTTCTGAAGAATCAATTTTCGGAAACCACTATCGATCAAAATTGAGTTCTGTGACATGCCTGATATAATTAATTCTATTAATTATTTAATTAAACAAATTTGCGTAAATCGTTTAGTTAAATTTATAATTGAGCCAATTAAAAATTTCATTACATTTCAATTTGAAAAAAAAATAAAAAGTTTAACAGGCGCAAAAAATGACCTCGATTCGATTTGTGATTCGTTTCTCACACATTGGGAAATTATTTTTTTTTTTTTTTTTTGTTTTTGGACACATGACGTATTTTTTAAATAAACACAATGAAATAAATTAACTATGAAAATGAGATTTCCATAATGTATCTGTATAAAAAGTTAGATTATGTCTGAAAAATAGGGTTATTAGCTTACACGCATTTAGCAATCACGATTGCTATGAGGGCTGCTCTATATATTTCTGTCCTAATAGTGAAAATGCGAATATTTATAATCAAAAATGGTTTTATTGTTGTTCAAAGTATTCTTCAGCATGATTTATACACTTTTGCATGCGCTCAAACCAGTTGTCGAAGCACTTTTTCCACTCCGATTGAGACACCTCTAAAACATGGTTTTTGAACACTTCAACAGCTTCTTCTGGCGACGAAAATCGTTGACTACGCATTTTTTTCTTGATGTGCGGAAACAAGAAGAAGTCATTAAGTGCCAAGTCAGGGCTGTACGGCGGATGACCCATTAATTCGACGTTTTGGCCGGTCAAAAACGCTCTGGTTTGAGCCGATGTGTAAGAGCTCGCATTGTCATGGTGAACAATGATTCGTCTTCTCTTGTTGGTTTTTCGAATTTCTCCGATGACTTCAGGCAAACAAATTGTAGTGTACCACTCACAAGTGACCGTCCTACGTTGCTCAAGCGGAACAGTCGCCACATGACCAGTTTTGACGAAGAAACAGGCGACCATTTGCTTCGAAGTGCTTCTTCCATGAACAACTTTCGTTGGATTTTGCTCGTCTTTGAAGACCCACATGGTCAATTGTTGTTTCGTTTCGGGCTCATACGCATAGATCCATGATTCGTCACCTGTGACGATCTTATAAACGTCTTTTGAAGCACCGCAATCGTATTTTTGCAACATTTCTTTGCACCAATCGACACGAGTCTTTTTTTGAGCGACTTTCAAATTGTGCGGGATCCAGCGAGAACAAACCTTTTTTACGGCCAGCTGTTCATGCAGTATCGAATGTATGCTGGTGGAAGAAATGTCCAAGGATGTCTCTATCTCTCGGTATGTCGCATGTTGATCTTGCATTATGAGTTCACGCACGGCATCAATGTTCTCTGGCACAACAGCCGTTTTTGGACGACCTTCACGTAATTCGTCTTTGAGCGAGCTTCGGCCACGATTAAATTCATTATACCAATTTTTCACAGTGCTATAGGATGGTGCTTCATCGCCATACAAAAATTTAAGTTCATCAATGCACTCTTGTCGTGATAATCGACGTCGAAATTTGTGAAAAATGATGGCACGAACATGTTCACGAGTTAATTCCATTTTTTTCTATATTAATTTTTTCAAGTCACTGTAAACAACACAAATAATGGTCGTACGTCAAAAAGTTTTGAGTACGATTATGCTTAAAAATTACAAACTTTCCAATGGAAATGTCAGATTGCACTTTGCAGCACTCATTTTTGCCAGGCCAGAAATATATATAGCAGCCCTCGTAAGTGGCTGCTTTTTGTTAAAAATAAGAACATAAATTGAAATCCTAAAAAAATAAGTGCTTTTAAGTAGATGTTGTGAATGAGTTCTTTAAAGAAAAACAAATAAATGGAAAACAACAGTTTAAACCTCTCGAATCTCGAATCTTATGTATAAGAAATAAACAGTTGTTGTATAGCTGCGGTATATGATATGATTTAGGCAAGAATATTATTGAGAGAAGAAAGTGTCAACATAAATAACTGTTTGTATTTGATTGTGAGAAATACTCTGGTCGGAGATACAGGGTATTGTTTTATATTTTCTTCTTTTTGTAACATTCATATTAAGACTTCAATATAAATTAAATTTTCTTTACAATAAAAGTTAATTTGGTCAAACTGGTATTCTTTAAATAAATGTCTTAAAATTTTATAAATTCTATTATTGCTTATAGTTTGTCATGTTTTTAAGATTTGCTTACACGGTGAGAAAATGTATCTTAAAACGAAAAGTCGATTTACAAGCAAGAAATCTAGCAAATGAGGAATAACAATTTTTATGGACTTATCTACGTTTTAAGCATATTATCAGCTCAAGGGGGAAAGCTGGGGTAACCAGAAACCGAAGCAAAAATGCACGGTAACAGACTACCGTACCAAAATAAATTTGTATCTCTAATTGGTTTAGATGGCTCTGGTGGAAGTAGCTTTCCGCTAAGTAGTTCAAGAGAATATATATTCTCTTGTTGACGTCAGTAAACCATTTTCCGAATCACCAAAATACTCCAATATTTATATATTATATAATACTTAAAAATTAATTTTATTATTTATAAGAATAATAATAAAAAATATTATTTATAGATTGGCAAAAAATTCACTAGTAGTCACCTTAAGACCCAGAATTAATATGAAACTATTCCAGCAACCATTAGATACATTTCATACAACCTTAATTATGTAGTTATAGAGCATTTACAAGTCGTTTTTATACCCTGCACTACAAAAAGTGGGAAAAGGGTATTTGGGAGTTTGTCATTCCATGTATAATTTCGATTGAGCGATGTCCGTCTGTCCGTCCGTGTCAGAGTTGGAATCAAGTTTGCCGAGGCAAAATCGCAAAATTGATTTCACAAAAAAGTAAATATGTCTATCGATCAGATATTGTGTCAAACGCGGTGCTATTGGAAATCAGCATGATCGGTTCGTTACCTTCAGGCAGCAGGCAAAACACCACGCCTACCTCCAATTTGTTTATGTCATTTGGAACAATAAAATAAATCCAATCAAAAAATGAATACATGGAGTGATAGAGAATTAAAATATACAAAAAAAAATGAAATAGCGCTCGCCCATATTTTCCGAGTTACGGGGCTCTGAAATTTAAAAATTTTTGAAAATATTAATATGGGTATAATTTTAAAGCTTTTGAAGAGATCTTTAAGGAAATATTAAGAGTCGATGTTATTTTTATGTAAAATTGTATATATACTTTTTAATTTTTTAGTTCCCTCACTGAACAAGATTTACATAGATAGATAGTAAAGGGTATATAAGATTCGGCATATCCGAACTTAGCACTCCTACTTGTTTTACTTTTTACTTTATTTCTACCTGAATTTATTAATCATGTTATACTCAGGCCTTTTTTTTAGAAATTTAAAATAAACTAAATAAAAGTAGGATAAAAACAAAAGTAAACAAAGAATTGAAGGATTTAAGGTCATTTGAACTAAATTTTATAAGTTTATTTAGAACAGAAAACTACAAATAAAAGTGCTTAAAATGTGCAAAGAATTTCCGGAAGTCAACTGCTTTTATTATGCTTGAAATTCATTTGGGCTGGTTTGTAACGTCTAAAACGGAATTTTATTTATTTTTGTAACACAATATTCTCATGTGTGTAATTTGGAAAATAAGTTTTATTTATTATTTCCACATAGAATTGATTAAGTAATGCAACATTAATTAGTAAAAATTTTACTTTTATTTATCTGAAATTTAAATAAAATATTCAAGCTTTTAACGGATTAAAATATTATTACTTCCTTTATGTACATATATAAACATAAACATAAAATATATATGTAATGATACTTTCCTTTACTTCTTAAATTGTAAAACTTTACTTTTTGATGTCATTTTTAATACTTCTGCTAGTTTTTCTTATTTAATATAAAATGCTTTTTTCTTGGCGATAATATTTTAAATATAATTAATACGTTGGTTAATTTTATCTCTACTTTAACTTTGTCTTAGTTAATTTTTATAATGCGATTTACTTTGGGAAGCATTTTAAGCGTTGTTTTATTTCTACTTTTTTAAAGCCACTTCCTTTTTCCCTTTTAATGTCATTTATTATATTTTTAAGCAGTTTTTTTTTTTTGCAGAAAAGCAGATTAATGTAAAGAGAAGCAACAAAAAGCTCAAAAATCTTTATACTTACAGCTATTATCTGTCTTATAAAACTTTTAAATTAGGTTTTCTTTATGAATTTATTTAATTTAAAGAAAAAATAATTTTTTTAAAAGTCTGCTTTAGTTTTATATTTCTCCTGAAATTTGTTATAAAGAAACACACAATATTTTTTAGGAAACAGTATCTTTAAAGAGCTTAAATAATATTGCCACTTGCCTTGAATTTGGGTGCGCTGAATTCAAATCTCTAATCAGTTTGTCTCTATCAGCTCTAGTTTTCATGATATAGCTTTTTTTAAGTATTTAAAAAGAAAAACTTTTCCATAGGAATTAAAAAAAAAACAAAGAAGTAAACCTGTTTCGTACAGTTTTATTTAAATAAAAAACTTTCTCACAAAGCATTAAAAACATAATATAAATATACTTCTAGTTACAGGATGTAAAGCTTCTTTTAAGAGACAATCTGGAATGAACAGCCGGATTAGAGTCTCTTTGCAAATTCTAACAGTAGTCTGCCATCATATGGGATATACATATACACCT
Organism: Gymnosoma rotundatum; assembly: GCA_916610165.2. Taxonomy (NCBI): domain Eukaryota; kingdom Metazoa; phylum Arthropoda; class Insecta; order Diptera; family Tachinidae; genus Gymnosoma; species Gymnosoma rotundatum. Next base: position 116,310,874 of record OU744337.1, on the reverse strand, counting down.
TCCCTGGTACCGTTTCTCCATTATTTTGATATGTTGGTGAAACCTTTCTCCTTGTTCTTCGCTTAAATGACCCAAATTTTCGGGAAATCGGTCCAAGTATATATATATATATATATATATATTGGCTGTGCAAATAATTGATTTTAATACTCATGTTGCAGCGAAGGTCTCTGAACTTATCCAGCATATACTCCACTAATTGAACATAATTTGGAGCTTTATTATTTCCCAAGAAATTTTTTATAACTTGCACGAATGATGTCCATGCATTTCGTTCAGTTTTGGTCATTGACTTACCAAAATCGTTATCATTCATAAACGGCCTTATTTGGGGACCGTCAAAAACTCCTGCTCTAATCTTATCTCTATTTAGTTTAGGCATTTTGCTGCAAATATATGCAAAACATTCCCCATCATGATTCAGAGCCTTAACAAAGTGCTTCATGAGCCCTAATTTGATGCGCAACGGTGGTAGGACGATCTTTTCACGTGCAACTAAAGCTTCATTTAGAAAATTTTTATCGCCAACAATCATTTTTTCTCTCGTAGGCCAACATTTTTGACGCCAATGTTTTTGCTTGGATCTGCTATCCCAGAGACACAAAAAGCAAGGGTACTTAGTATAAGCACACTGTTGTCCAAGAAGAAAATTTACCATTTTAAGATCAACACAAATGATCCATTGGTGGTCGTGGTATTTTATTTTTTCATCACTAATGCAATGGTGTTATATTCTTCTTTCATTGTTGTGGAGTGCGCAATTGGAATTGATGCATACACATTGCCATTGTGCAATAAGACACACTTCAAACTTCTCTTGGAACTGTCCACGAAGAGGCGCCAATTGCTAGGTAGATACTTGGATAGCCCCATTTCCTGCATAAGACCATTTACATTATTACAAAACACTAGATTGTCTTCCTTAGTAAAAAATTTTAAAAAATCTTTAACCCTAGTGCGGTAATAAGTTATTTTTGTTTCACGTTCTAACAAATTCTTATCATCTAACATAGCAGCTAACAATTCAGACGCTTCTTTTGATAAGGCCAAATCTCGAATTAAGTTATTCAACTCGCATTGATTAAAACGTTGAGGAATAGTTTCTGTGTCTTCGAAAACACTGTCGAAATCAGTTAGATCATTAGCGGTATTATGTTCAAACTCCGTATTCAGCTCTGAAGAATCATTCAGTTTTGGAATGGGAACATCTTCGGAATGGGAAATTGGACGGCGCGCTAACAGTAAATAGGGATACTGCCATTTATTTCGATATTTCCTATTAATACCAGCAATACTCACTAAGCAGAAGTAACAGTCGTCCAAATGATTTCTGGGCCCTCTCGAAACCATCGGCACACCAAACTTAAGCCTATTTCGTTTTCCTTGAATCCACTGTCGCAAATTTACACAGCAGGTATTACACGCAATGTGTGGAGCCCAGCTTTTATATTGGTCACCAAAGTAATCTAAATACGATGTTTTAACACATTCTGAAATAGGTCTTATGTTTTCTTTAAAGGTGTATTCTTCACAAATATAACAAAATGTGTCAGCTGAATTTTTACACCATATTCTATTGGAAGTCATTTCTATTTAGATCAACACTTTTTTAATAAACTTTGCCAACTGCAATAAACCACTTCTCACAAGCAACTAACTTCCGATGTGCAATTGGAGTGCAAAAAGAAAAAATAATGTTCTGAATAATATTGCACAAATAAAATTCCCGTTAATCAGCTAGCAATTACACATAAAATAATATTTTCGGAAAAAACGGAATGACAAACTGATATATACCCTCCTCACTTACAGTGGAAGGTTTAAAAGAGCTATATCATGAGATGATAGAGACGAACTGAGTACAGATTTGAATTCAGCGCACCCAAATTAACTAGAATCAGTTGCTAAATTCAAATTTTGTCGGGCTGTGTAATCTGTCCATTTTCAAGCGTTTGTCTACAACTTTTCAAAATATACGACCATATAGGCCAATTTATGGCACCTATATGGACAACCTTTATGTTTTAGATATATTTTTGTATGACTTCGTGCTATAGTGACACGCAGTTTTTTTTTAATTTTTAAGTGGCGCCCTTAAAGGTTCATTATACACTTAAAAACATGTATGTTGTATGGGGACACCCTCTAATATTTACGATTATGAACTGTTTTTAACACAGGACCAATCTGTAAGCATAACCCTTAAAATAAAGAAAATAAATAAATAAAATGAAATGAAATTATAAATAAATAAAGAAAATTTTCAAAATCAGTTCAGAAATGACTGAGTTCTACAGGCACAAATATTAAAAAAAGCAACATTCAGACGAATTGATAACTTTCTTTTTTTGAAGTCGGTTAAAAATATTTTTCGTCAGAAATGGAAAACATTTATGTTTATAAAAAAAACACAATTAGTGCGACGAACGTTGTCGCCATGCGCATAGACCTCTACATTAGGGTTCATTCTGTTATTATGAATATTACCTTTACGTGATATTTTAACTCGGCTTAAGTTCATTTACATTTACATTTAAATTCTAACTTTATTTTTGATCGCATCTAATTTGATACATCTGTTATCAGCATTCTTTCTCTCTTTCTTAAGTTGTGTATGTTTATATGTTTTTATTATTACATATATTTTATGTTCCAACAGGAGAATATTCATATTCAATATTAATTAGGCAATACGAAGTCCACATACAACTCAAACCCTTTTTTCGTTGTTCTCTTTATTGATCGTTACATATATTTGTTCTGGTATGGCTACTAAAAAGCAAATTAAGTCCATTCTATCTATTTTCCAGAAAAATTCATAAATTAAACGCAGAATTAATGAAATAATCGCCTCGTCTACTTTTGCATAATCGGGGTTGCAGCGTTGAATCCTTCAATTTAGGACTTGATGTAAACTACTTGACATAAAACTTGAAAAAAGCCATACAAAAATCAAATAGCGTGAAAGAAATTAAATCCACGGATACAATTTTTATCACCGATGCGAGAAACAATTCAAAAAGAAATATCTCATGCCAATTAGTGTAGTGCATTTTCTGCATTTAGTAACATCAACTTTCTGGGAAAAAACTTAAGGTAAATGTTTATTGTGTACGTCATCCCATTTTTGTTAAAAGTCAGATTTCTCTACAGAACAGTGTTATTATGATTTCAAAAGCGACCTTATAATCTAGAAAAATGTATATATTTAGCGATATTCTCTTTATATCGCTTCTTAAAAAATAATAAGGGGGTAAATCCGATTACAGTTTTTATGATAAATTATCTGACAAGGTTTCAAATAAACTTTCTTGGACACACTTTAAAAAATCACAAATTGTGATAAAAAATATAAATAAAGACTATTAATTTTGTTGTTGTTTCCCTATAAGCGTAGTGAATAAGTTACTTCCACTAATGGTGTGTTTGTAGAATACCACAACTAGCTAACAAAAGCGGAGCTACCTTAATGGCTGCGTCGGTAGAGGTGCGTGCTGTAAAACAGAAGATCTTGAGTTAAAGCCCACCTTCGGACATGCGCACAATGAAAAATAATAATTGTCATAATTCAATTAAAACTTAAGAAACAGCAACAGAAATGCTCCGAGAAGCAAAAGACAATTATTGTGTGAAGCCATGTCAGATTATTTAGTGGAGACGTCCAATTTAAAAAGTAAGAACGGTTGCGACTCTAACGCAGGAAAGTGTAACAGCATAACAACAGTGTAAGGCAGACGTGTGCTTCAGGCTATCAAATAAAGAGGATGACCGGCTTGGAAAAAGGCGTAGTGGAGTTGTCTGTGGATGTTTAAGGTTACTAAACAAAGGCATCGAGTAGTTTATGTCTCACCGGAGTAACACAGTAGTGTAGCCTGAATGGCTGCATTTGTAATAATAACGCATGTTTAGTAAATGCGAGACCATGGGATTTACAAGACTGTAAGATCAAGTAATATAAGCAGATAAAGCCAAAAAGTAAGAATAGAGAATTTAAAATGAGCCTCTGTCATTTGCAATCAAAAGGATCCGTACCTTTGTCATAAAAAAAGGGAAAAACGTAACACTATTATCATACATTCTTAACGGGTCAAATATATATAAAATATAACTTATTTTTCATTGTGCAGTGTGAAGAGTAAATGTTTAAATTAGAATATTAAAAATGTACTTTGTGTGTGTACGTCTGTTTGTACATTATGTATTTATTTATTTATGCTTAAATTTACCACATGCAAACCATATTCAGGTACTCAAACTAAATTATTTTTCAACGACTGCAGCAGACACTGTAATTCATCTGGATGTCCATATGTTCGTATGTTTTTAAACTTGATTAAAGGTTTCATTATTCGCCATTTGCAGTCATTCGTGCAGTTGTGGTTTAGTTTTCATTTAAATTGCTGAAACTTTAAATTGCAAAATAAATACGAAATTTACATCGCATCAACATTATTTCAATTGACAACATTATTAAATATTGAACACAATGTTTCCATAGAAACCGATGTTGTTCATTAACAAAATTTATGTGAATCCGTTAAAGTGTTTTTACTGCATTTAATGATGTGATAATTTGTAAAGTATTAAACGAAATTTTTTTAAAAAACAAGAAGAAGCAGAAATGATTTTGATTTTATTTTTCGAACACTTTTTTTTGAGAAGTAAATTGCAATCGCTGGATTTATTTTTATTAAAGACAATTGCCACGGCAATTATTTTTAATTATATTTTAGATTTCTATAGTCAATCGTAACATATGCATTAAAAAATTTATTTAACTTGAAATCTAATTATTATTATTTATTTTTTTATAGAAAACCATAAATAGAAAATTAATTTTTATAGATTAATTACGAACATGAAGAAAATCTTCCACAGAAAAATATTTTAGAAAACCTTCTTAATGCACAATAACATTGAACATTAAAAACAAGATTGTTTTAAAATTATTTTTATCGAAACATTTTAAAATTCAAAATATTTATTTATTTATGTATTGTTTTATTTATACGAAGCACTGCTGTGACTTAAAATTATTTAGAGCTATTAACGGAAATTAAATTGTATTGCAAAACCCTTCACTATATTATATAAAAAAACTTTAAATACGACAATCGATCAGATATAAATTCGGAAGTTTTGGTATTGAAAATCAGCAAGATCGGTCCATGCCCTTCGAGGCAGCAGGCAAAAGAACACGCCTGCCTCTTATTTTCCATAACATTTGGAACTATGATCAAAATCAAAAAAAGAAGCGACAAAGAATTGAAAAATAAAAAGTAAACATTAAGTAAAGAAATTGGCACTCGCCTATATTTCCCGATTTATGGGCTTTTGAACTTTTCAAATTTTTTAATTTATCAATATGGGTATCATTGAAAAGCTTTTGAAGATATATTTAAGGAAAAACTAAAATTGTTTTAAAATGCTTAAACCATCGAGAGCCGATGATATTTTTATTTAAAATGTAGTATATTTGTTTTTTTATATAGAAGATACTTTATTAAACTAGATTTACATAGATGATGAAGGGTATGTAAGATTCGATATAGCCGAATAAAGCATTCTTATTTGTTTTTTCTTTATCTTTTGCTTTGCAGTGAAGCTTATTGATTAGGGCTTAAATAAGAACTCTCATTATTTAACTGTTTCTATAAACGTAAAAATATTTTACTGAGTAAAATATTCCAAGCACGTTTTCTATTTATTAAATTAATTTGTTTATAAAATTATTTAACATTAAGATATAACCAAATATGTAGAAATATAAAGGAATTGTTAGTTTTATGCATGTGTGTGTGTTTGGAAAATAATATACAAGATTTACATTTCCATTACGAATATTAACAAAAACATACTTTTATACCTTATGATTTATTTTGCCAATAGAAATTTAATAAATTAATGTTAAAACCACAACAAACAAAAAGTTTTATTAAATAATTGAATACAAAAGAGAGAGAGAGAGAGAGCGTATATGCCCAAGGTAATTTTAGGATATAATAGAAAATATTAATAGTTTATGTAAACATTAAATTAAAAAGACCTCAATTGTTAAAATAAAGAAAAAATTTTTTTAACAGTTTGTAAAATTTATTGCAATATTTTGTTAAAACCAATAAATCTGGAAATTATAATTAATATTTTATTTATCGTATGTATTTAACCCTACTTATGTGTTGTTGTAAGTAAGAAAATATTGATTTCAAGCTGGTTGTAATATACAATATTAAAACGGAATTCTTTACCGTAATAACAATTTTCCTTTATTGGTATTATTCTTCAAGCTAATTGCTCACAACGTTTTGTAAATGTAAATAAAATTAGACAATTAGTCTGTATAATTTTTAGAAAAAAAAAAACATCTACGTTGTTGTATTTTAGAATAGAAAATAATAATATATTTTCATAAACCAATTACTAATTGGTAATAATTAAATATAAAAATTTAAGAATTTATAATATTGTTACCTTTTTCCCTTTTTGAACAAACGTATGGATTCTTTTTCTTGCAAATACCACTATGGCTCATTATAAATTCTCTATTTTTACTTTGTGGCTTTATCTGGCTATACTTCTTGATCCTACAGTCTTGTGAATCCTATGGTCGGTTTCGTATTTACTAAACACATGCGTTATTATTACAAACGCAGCCATCCAGGCTACACTACTGTGTTACTCCGGCGATACATGAACTACTCGATGCCTTTTTAGTAGTAACCTTAACCATCTAAGATAACTCCACTACGCCTTTTCTCCAAGCCAGTCATCCTCTTTATCTGATAGTCACAAGCTCACGTCTGTCTTACACTGCTGTTATGCTGTTACACTTCCCTGCGCTAGAGCTGCAACCGTTCTTACTTCTTATTAAAAAGGGCGTCTTGACAATTATCTGTTACTTTTATATTAAATTTTACGTCTCCTTTAAGTTATCTGCCATGACTTTACACAATAATTGCATTTTACATCTCGGAAGGTTTGTTTTGCTGCTTCTTAGTTTTGAATTGAATTATAACAATTATTATTTTCCGTTGTACGCATGTCCGAAGGTGGGCTCGAACTCACGATCTTCTGTTTAACAGCAAGTACCTCTACCAACGCAGCCAATAAGGTCAGCTTTTGTTTGCTAGTTGTGGTATTATTCTGTACACAAACCATAAGTGGCAGTAACTTTTTCACCACGCTCATACGGACAGCACCAACAGCGGTTGCCAGATCTTATATTCGTAACAATATTATTTAAAATATTTTTATTTACATAAAATATATATATAACTTTTAACGACAACCAACCAGTGGCGATAAGAGGATATGGTTATGGAGATTGCTAGTACATTCGGGAAAAACTCGTTAAACAGAACAGGGTGAAATCTGGTTACCACTTTTATGGAAACTGTTTTTAAATTAAGACCATCTGAGTTGAAACTGAAATCTTCATGAATTGCTAAATCATATTCTTTCGATGAAACTGTAAGAAATCAGCTTTGTTTTTAACAATCGTGTGCGAGGAGTCGGACCATAAAAAACTTTATTTATCTTCCAGTTTAAAGGCAAACCTACCGCCTAAATTGAAATGTGCAGCCAGGCCGCGGTGTAGTATGTATAACTCATCTTAGTATCGCTGTCATATAACACGGTTGTCTAAGCCTTTGAATGCCAGTTGACTGAGCAGTTCGACAAATAAGGATCTTCCGGTAGTCAAGCCACAAAAATATACAAGAGAGAACCAGTAGAAACGACATGCAAGGTTTTCCTCTTACCTGTGCGGTTCATTGGCTTTCTCTTCTTTAAGGCTCAGGCCTCGGCATAGAACTGAAGTGAAGTGAAGGCGAAATTAATTTTGCCCACTAGACTGGTTGGAAACTGGCACAAAGAACACTATAAAAAAACGTAATGGTGACAAATTCTAGACAACGAATTGTTTCAGTGGATGTATGATATGCGACACTGTCTTAATAGAATCAGATGCCTTGCAAATCAATTATCAATCAAATAACATAGACGGTGATAGGCTACAATAGAGTTACTGATTGAAGATCATCATTTTTGTAGAAGGGATAGTAGTATCAGTTGCCTTTTTGATTCTCGAGTAGAGTGATGGTGTAATTTTTTTACAAAGTTTTAAAATAGAGTTTCAGAAAAACACTCCAAATCCGCCTACAAACATGAAAAAACATTAATAGAAAAAAATTATGTATAAACCAATAACTAGAAACCCAAATTATATATTTTTTTCATTGAAACTGCACAAGTATAAAAAAGAGTAATATATTTATAAAATATCACTGCTTTTATTGCTCCAAGAGGATCTTTTTAGGGTTTTATACCCTAAGCTCAGAAGCTCTCGACGTTCTTGGTATGAAGCGTCAATGTGATGGAACAAGAATATTTTTCAGGTCGCGAAAGAAGCATTCAAGTGCCTAGATTTTCTGAAACGGTGTAAGAAATACTTCACTCCTTCTGATCTCATCACTATCTATATCACCTTTATCAGACCGAAAATAGAATACAACTCTCGTGTATGGGCCGGTGCTTCAAAGACTATTTTGAAGTTAATTGATCGCATGCAGGAGAGAGCGAAGAAGCACATCAGTGCACTGGAGCATCGATACAAGTGGGGTGTATTTCACTGTTTTATCGTTACTAAAACGGAGCGTGCTCATATGGGATGATAGAACTTGGTCCTGAAAACCGTTATTTCGACGCGCCACACGCTTTGCATCAAGAGCGCCTTTTCTTGGGCCCTTTCGCTTCACGAACAGTTTGTGTGTGGAATAAACTTCTTGCGGAAGTCTTTCCTGTCACTTTCAGTGTGCAAAGATTTAAATCAAATGTCCACAAGCACTACTCCCTGTATCCCCCATACGCATAATCTAATTTTCTAGTTCTGACACAATGTGTTGCATAAGTAGGGGTCATCCTCTGAGTGCTGGTGCTAATAACAAAAAAAAAAAACATATGACCTAATTAATTAAGTTATAATGTCTCTTTGTCTCGTAGTAGACTCTATCTCTGGTCACAGCGAAAACAATACATATTTAAAATGAGGTTATGACTATGGGGTGTCCCCTTTAGGGAAGTATTGAAAATGATGTTCATCCTTTTAGACGATTTTACTTAAAAAAACGTTCAATGCATTGTGAAACAAAGATCTTTATTGTTTTTTTTTTTTGTGATATAATCTATTTTAGCTAATTAAAATTTAAAATTCCTTTTCGCACATGTCAGAAAAAAATAAACCGTAACAAATACCTAAAAAACTTAAAAGAATTTCTAATAAAAAATTGTTTAAAGAACAATATACGCATACTTTCCAATAGCACTTTTGAAATATATTTTTTTTCTACTTTGGAAATGAACACATTGAATTCATGTTTTTTTTTTCTTTTTTGTTGTTTGCACATCATTACACATTAACTTGTCTGCTGCATTTTCTTTTTGTATCTTCAGCAGTCCTACAATTTCTTTTAAATATTTGTGACACATACCGCCTCTCTTCACTATTACCACACCAGCACGTTACAGCAGCCACAACTACCTTTAACCTACAAAAGCCTTCTTTGTGTTTGCAGATGCATTCAAAATAAAAGAATGGCGATAAACCAAAAAAAAAAAAACGAAAAAATAAACTAAAGAACTTTAACTTTTTGTCCTCTACAAAACAGAAAGTTTCCGCTTTTTTCCTTTTCCTTTTTCTTTTTGTTTTAAGTTTGTTTAAGAAAAACATCATAAATTTTAGATTAAAGTAGACATTGGAGCATGTGAACAAAACGGAAAGAAAATAGAGAAATACGAATGAAAAGAAAAAATTAAATTATTGCACTTTGTGTGAGTGAGCGTTTTTTTTTTTCTTTTCTGACAAAGACAATACATAAATCTTGACACTAGATTTACATTCATTTTTTTTAGTTTTTCTTCACAAAACTTAATTTTTTTCAACCATTCAATGCGAGTGGTAGGGGTACGAGAGCGATCCTAGAAGTAACCGACCAATTATTTTATGTTTAATATTGATATTAAAATTTTGTTATATTGAGCCGTAACAAACAGACTCGTCAAATTTGCATAGTGTTTGTATAACTGTGTCTGCCATCACAAAAAATATGAACTATCCCTGCTTTTGGAACGCAATACGCAAACACTTAAAATATAATTATTTGGACAAATTATAAAGAGGAGTCTTTCTAGAATCCAATATCTAATAAAGAGCTACAAAGAAACGCAACGTCGCTAAAACTCGGCGAAATCAAAACTGATTTTTGTTAGATAGAAGGGCATAATCATTTCTTTTGTGCCAGATCAGGAATGATTATATAAATAAACTTTACAGCCTTCTATATAAACACTAATTAATTAATCTAACACCTCAAAGAGTTCGAAATTAGGTGTTAAAGCTTGGATTCAGAAGTGAATCGTAGACAGAAAACCATTTATAAGCAGTATCTCTATTACGAAGGCTGCTATATATATTTCTGGCCTGGCAACAATTAGTGCTGCCAAGTGCAATCTGACATTTCCATTGGAAAGTTTGTCATTTTTAAGCATAATCGTACTCAAAACGTTTTGACGTACCACCATTATTTGTGTTGTTTACAGTGACTTGAAAAATTTAATATAGAAAAAAATGGAATTAACTCGTGAACATTTTCGTGCCATCATTTTTCACAACTTTCGACGTGGATTATCACGACAAGAGTGAATTGATGAACCTAAATCTTTGTATGGCGATGAAGCACCATCCTATAGCACTGTTAAAAACTGGTATAATAAATTTAATCGTGGCCAAAGCTCGCTCAAAGACGAATTCCGTGAAGATCGTCCAAAAACGGCTGTTGTGCCACAGAACATTGATGCCGTGCGTGAACTCATAATGCAAGATCGACATGCGACATACCGAGAGATAGAGACATCCTTGGACATTTCTTCCACCAGCATACATTCGATACTGCATGAACACCTGGCCGTAAAAAAGGTTTGTTCTCGTTGGATCCCGCACAATTTGAAAGTCGCTCAAAAAAAAGCTCGTGTCGATTGGTGCAAAGAAATGTTGCAAAAATACGATTGCGGTGCTTCAAAAGACGTTTATAAGATCGTCACAGGTGACGACTCATGGATCTATGCGTATGAGCCCGAAACGAAACAACAATCGACCGTGTGGGTCTTCAAAGACGAACAAAATCCAACGAAAGTTGTTCGTGGAAGAAGCACTTCGAAGCAAATGGTCGCCTGTTTCTTCGGCAAAACTGGTCATGTGGCGACTGTTCCGCTTGAGCACCGTAGGACGGTCACTTCTGAGTGGTACACTACAATTTGTTTGCCTGAAGTCATCGGAGAAATTCGAAAAACCAACAAGAGAAGACGAATCATTGTTCACCATGACAATGCGAGCTCTCACACATCGGCTCAAACCAGAGCGTTTTTGACCAGCTAAAACGTCGAATTAATGGGTCATCCGCCGTACAGCCCTGACTTGGCACCTAATGACTTCTTCATGTTTCCGCACATCAAGAACAAAATGCGTGGTTAACGATTTTCGTCGCCAGAAGAAGCTGTTGATGTGTACAAAAACCATGTTTTAGAGGTGTCTCAATCGGAGTGGAAAAAGTGCTTCGACAACTGGTTTGAGCGCATGCAAAAGTGTATAAATCATGCTGGAGAATACTTTGAAAAACAATAAAACCATTGTTGATTATAAATATTCGCATTAGGCCAGAAATATATAGAGCAGCCCTCGTAACATATATAAAAATTACGTGTATGTTAGTGATCGATAAACTCAAAAACTACTGGACCGCATTAAAAGCATTCTCTATAGGCCGTGAGGAGTGTTTGTGTGTAGTTTGAAGTTCGTCCGACAGATAGAGCATTATTTAGTTTTTTGGTGTTTTGGATTCGTAACTCAAGAACAATTGCACCGATTTTGACCAAAATTTATATTTATGTTCTATAAGTCGCCAGCAGTGCTTCTATATAGTTTAGTGTTCGTCTAACAGATGGCGCAAATTTCCTGTTTGTGTTTGTGCGCGATAACTTCAGACCTATATCACCGATTTCGACTACGACTAAAATTTTTATTAATTTACTGCTCGTGAGAAGTGTTTCATGTGGATTGCGGAATAACCCCAGACCGCGCCCAACTATTTAATTATAAAAAATGTATTAAGCATAGTTTTTTCTTATGAATGTAAGTTTAGTATTAAGATCTCTAATGGACGCATAAAAATCTTGCGGGAAGTCAGCACAAGAGCTTCTAAGCAAAATCACTTACCTCCACTCAAACATAGTGGAAGTTCACTGATGGCATGGGACTGTTTTGACACCAAAGGAGTGGGAATCTTACATTTTAAGGACAAATCTGCATTAAGGTGACTAAGAGTTGGTTGTCAGAGACAATTTTATCTTCTAACAAGATAAGATCCACCAATCATACTGCCCTGCACACACGCTTATGCATACTATATAACTGCCCAAAAACCTCCACCACAAAGCCCCGACCAATTTAAAACCCTTGTTAAATTTTTAAGAAACAATTAAAATATTATGACATTCGCAACACTGGTGTCAATAAAGAATTAACTGAACGGTTTTACATTATTTTGGAAATTATAGGTAGTGGTTCAAGAAGTTGTTGGTAATGTTGCTTTTGTACGTTTCATTGCTGTCATCGGAAATTCTACTTAAAAGAATACTTATAGAACATTATGCCAGTTAACGTCTATAAAATCCTCTTTCATTGAAAAGACAATAAAGTGATTGACTTGTCCTATAATGCAGCCGTCACAAAAACTTCAAGAAGCAAGAAAAAAATACACAAGAAAATTAAGAATTGTTTACGATAAAAATATCGTATATGTATGGCTTTACACGAATACAGATCTTTTCAATCGAATCTTAATTTCAGCAGATCCATTAATTGCAACTTCTTTTCGAGTTCAAGGTTTGCAAATTGTAGAAATTCTTTCATAATTTTTTGTCAATGCTCTTGAGGAGAAAAAATATTTTACTGATGCATGTGAAAGTAAAAATAAATTTATATATTATTATTTGTATTATTAATGTAATAAAACAAAAAATTAATAAATAAAAAAAAATTGAAATATTTATTAAACCTCTTACAGTTATTTTGCGTAATATCAAAAATTATTATCTCCGATTCCTGAAGTAAAAACTCACTTAATTATTTTATTAATCACGAATGTTAGTGATATTTAACCTAAATACTAATACCAGGTCTGCAAGTTTAAAATGTCGTTTATTTCTTAAAATATATACACAGTAATTTAAAAAAAAGTATAATATATTTTATTCAAAGTACTGGCCCTCGCCTTGTACACATTTTGTCCATCTCTCTGGCAATTTGTGGATACCATTCCAAAAGAATGCTTCATCTTTATTTGAAATCCATTCATCGAGCCATTTTCTTACATCCTCCAAATTGTTAAAGTGTTGCTCAGCCAATGAGTGTCCCATCGATGAGAAGAGGTGATAATCAGAAGGCGCCAGGTCAGGTGAATACGGCGGGTGGGGTAGGAGTTCCCAGCCAAGCGAAGAAATCGTTTCCTTAGTCAATCTGGCTGAATGTGCAGGAGCGTTATCATGCTGAAGAATGACTTTGGCGTGCCTGTGAGCCCATTCTGGGCGTTTTTCGATCAATGCGTGACTCAAAATGATCATTTGTTGTCGGTAGCGGTCGGTATTGACTGTTTCGCCGGGTTTGAGAAGCTCGTAGTAGACTACTCCCTTCTGATCCCACCACACACACAGCATTGTCTTCTTCCCAAAACGATCCGGTCTTGCACTCGATGTGGATGGTTTTCCTGGCGTTACCCATGATTTTATTCGTTTGGGATTCTGAAAATAAATCCATTTTTCATCGCCAGTTACAACTCGATGCAAAAAACCCTTTCTTTCGTGGCGTAAAAGCAGCATTTCGCACACATGCCGCAAATGCTCTTTATTTGGCTTAAAATTAGACATTTTTAACACCAAAGAAAGGTATGATACGTCCACGTAAACGACTTAAAAACAACTGACTTTTGTAAACAAATGACTAACAAACAAAATAGCGTTTACAGATAAGCAAATCCTTCAATAGGCTAAGAGCGCATTCTATTGGAATTAAAACGACATTTTAAACTTGCAGACCTGGTATATATAACTACAAATAATCTCAGAAAACGTATTTAAGACATTTTTTGCTTAAGTTCATTTTATTTTTAATTTCTAAAAAAAAAATTTTAGAAAGAAAATTTATTTTACAAATGTATGCGGACGTTTTCCAAAGAAAAAATTCTGCTAGCGTCTAATTTTTCTTGTTTTCTTTAGAAAACGTCCGCATACATTTCTAAAATAAATTTTCATTCAAAAAAAGTTTTTTAGAAATTTATTTTTTTTTTAATGAGAACTGTTTATTTTTTTCCTCATTTTATTAGTAAAAATCTTATTTATAAAACGAGTTGATATTTGATAATCACTTATATATTTGAAATCATTATTTATTTAATTCATAAGTGAGAAGTGAATCCAACGCTATTTCATAATCTTACTGCCATCCCTAAATTGGCGCGTAAGACGCAAAGCAATGTAATTCATAGCTTTTGCGCTGGAATGACATCCCTAAATAAGAGCGTCAACTTAGTGTCTTCAACAGTAATGTTAACTCATTTTATTTTATAAAACCCGCTGTATAAGAATAAAGAAGAGATAAAACCGCTAATTTGCCTTGAAAATAACTAAATTGTCATTACTTTTCAACCAAAACAAAACAAACCAACAAGCAGCCAACTTCACTTCCTAACGCACTGTCAAAATTGGATTTTCCAACTGCTAAGCGTTGACGCCGTGCTATTTAGGGATGCTTCATACATTTTTATGTACATGAGAAATTTTGACAGATATCTTGCGCTTTACGCGCTAATTTAGGGATGGCAGTTATCCTGTTAGATTTGCTAACCAAAACACTGTACGTTTGCTAGAACAAAATTTGCACATCACATTTAGCTTTTTCTCTGCTTTTCCATTTATCATCGAATGAATTTACATGCAGTGAATTCTGCTTTTGTCTTTCGTTTTTTTTTGGAAAACTTTTTATTTCTTAAAACAAAATTCGAAATTTTAAAATGCCAAATTATTTATTATTTTTTAATCATTTGCATTTTCTTTTGTTATACCCTTCACCACAGATGAAAAAAGGGCATATCTAAGTTTGTAATACAATGTGTAATTTCTACAATATCTATTTCCGACATCATAAAGTATATACGTATGTATATTCTAAATTCTTATGCATAGCAAGGTTGATTAAGCTATGGCCGTCTGTCTGTTCATGTTCGGGTTGAAATCAACTTTGCACTAGATGACCTAAAGAAAATTTAAATACACCAATCGATCATACATAGCTTCGAAAAATTTTATTTTATTAAAAAACAGCAAGATTGTACCATGTCCTTCGAGGCAGCGGGAAAAATACCACGCCTGTCTCTAATTTTTTAATACCATTTAGAACAAATCTAGTTTATTGAAGTAACTCCAATTAAAAAAAAAACAAATATATGGGATGATAGAGAATTAAAAACTAAGAAAAAAAACAAGTGAAAAAATTGGCGCTCGCCCATATTTTTAGAGTTCTGGACTTTTGAACTGAATAGGAAAGTACGATTGTGCATCATATTTTTTGGGATATCAATATGGGTATCATTTAAAAGCTTTTGAAGAGGTCGTTAAGGAAATGCTTAATCCACTAGGAGCCGATTACAATTTTATGCAAAATAATAAATAGTACTTGATATCGTTTTTAATTCTCTGTCACCCCAATCTCTGTTTTTATGAATGCAGTTACTTCACTAAACTAAATTTACATAAGTATATAGTAAAGAGTATATAAGATTCAGCTTAGCCGAATAAAGTACTTTAACTTGTTTAGTATTTTTTTTTTTTTTTTTTTTGCAAACTTTTGAATTTTTGTTTAAAATTTTGTTTTTCGAAGTGACAATTTAGACTAGACAGGTCGTATCTAGTCCGCTTTTTACGTATAAATAATATATACTTCTATGAGATCTTCTTCTCAGTTGATAAATAAGTTTTATCCTTCTAAAGGCAATGATACACTTTCCTAAATTTATTTAAGCCATCTGCATTATCTACAACTAAATAAAAATATTATTCGTTAAGCCGGTAACAAATTTTACAATTTTTTAATATTTTATGTGATTGCATAAATATTGAGCAAAAATAAAAAAATAAAAAGAAATTTATTCAGATTTTTTTAACAATCCATTCACGTATTGTCCTCACTTTTTATTAAATAAATATATTCCTGCCTCTAAAATAAATTTACGTTTTTTTTTCTGTGTTGACACATATAAATTCTTTTGTTATTGTTGTTTTTTTCGAAATTTTCTGTTGTTTTCATTATTGAACACAGTTGTGCAACAATGAAATTTTGTTGTTGCAACATGGAAAACAATTTTACTACAACAGAAAAAGTATCACAAGATAAATTTGTTTATTTTTCTTAAACTCTAAAATTTTAACTACCGCTATTGCTACTGTTGCAGCAGCTTGTGGTGGGTGTGTCAGACTACTGCTGCTACTACTACTACCACTCCCACTACTACTACTTTTGTTTACTTTTTGTATTATATACTTTTGTACAGAATTAAACCATGAACTAGTTCAGTGGAAATTGTAGGTAGTGCTTGCTTGTGCTTATGTACAGATGTTTAAAATATATGTTTACTTTTGAAATGTATACGAATTTAAGTTTTAATACATTTTAAGCATTGTTGCGTTTGTTTAAATGAATGAAAAATTACTGAAGATATTTTACAATGAAAGTTAAGAGGAGAGTTAAAGTTATTTCTTTATGTATTTTTGGAGTGGTATTGTTTTAATGTTTAAAATTATTGTTGCAATTACTTTGAATTTCGTAGAGCTTTGCCAAGAAAACTATTTAAATCGTTCGCCATAAAATATGTACTGCAAAAATATAGAAAAACACATTTTTAAGTGTTTCTTTTTACACTTTGTATTTTGTTTTTTTTTAGCATATTAATTTCTAATTAATTAAGTGCAATTTTAGAATTTCTTGAACCGTTCATAAATAAATTCCTTTGGAGAGTTTTGGAAAATCACTAGAATTTTATCGCCAAATTCGCATGTTAACAAGAAAAGTTTGTCATTTCGATTATAATTTCTACAATATTAATTTCTTACCCCTTAATTTATATATATATATTCTGAGTTCTTATGCATAGCGAAGTCGATTAAGCGATGTCCGTCTGTCCGTCCGTGTTCGGGTTGAAATAAACTTTGCAAGGCTCTAGACTAGCTAGCGAAAATTTAAACTGCTTGCCTGAGTTTAGAAAATTTTGCAATTGAAGATCGGCAGCGGACAAAACACCACGCATGACTAGAAGTAAATTTTTCCATATTATTTGGAACAGTTAAGTAACTCCAATCAAAAACATGAATATTCCATAGAATTAAGAGAATTAAAAAATAAGAAAAAAAAACACCAAGTGAAATAATTGGCGCTCACCTATATTTTTCGAGTTATGGCCCTCTGAATTATACAGAGGCATATTTTCAGCGCTTTATACCCAAAAAGTAAAAACATGAACCTAATAGTTTCGTTGCAATGTCTCTTCATCTTTCTCTGGCCTCTATATTTGGAAATGTTTTAACTAGAAACTTAAAATTTGGACAGAAGATGAATTATTACTCGTATAACTGTTAAAAAAAAAAGATATACCCCCTTAGGTACATGGTTTTTAAGCAAAAATAACAATACAACCGTGCAAAACTTGAATGAATGGTGAAGAATTTTTACCATTCTTTTGTGATAAAAAACATTACAATTTTTTCTTTTTTTTTAAACTTTTTGGATATTAAACAAAAACATATTTTGAACAAACCTTATTACCATTAAAAATTAATGGCATTGTTTGAAATAACTATAATGAAAAAATGTAACTGATATGTATTTAATGCTAATGATTTTATTTTAATTATAATTGTTTGTAATAATGGTAATGAAATTTGAGTAAAATTATTTCACTACTAATTACAATTGTATCAAAAATTATTTTTTAAATGAAACACAAATTTTTTATCGCAGAAACTTAAAAAGTGTATGTATAAAATAAATCTATATTAGCACGTTTGTAAATAAATCATTATGTATCATCATTTTAATGGTGATAGCTAAAGCAACTAGCAGCTCATATAACTTTCACGTAAAGAAAAATAGGTTCCAATAGTGTCTCATTTGTCCTGAGAAAGTTAAAACAAATATTTCTCCAAATTTTTCTGGTCTTTATGACATTTTAAAATATTGCTCCACTATTCTTTAAGATGTGTATTTAGTGCAAAAATACAAGGAACATATTTATAAATGATAATGATTTTAAACCATTGAATCATTAGTCGATGGTAATGTTTTATTTTTTAACTAATTATCAATGAAATCTTTTCATTAAAAAGCATTACCATTGGTTAAAATAATGATAATGATATAAAATCATTAGCATTCAATAGTAATGAAATCGTCATGTTTTTTTTTCGTTAATTCAGAAAAGAAGATTTTTTTCAATTTTTCTTAATTTACTCGTTTTAAGTTCCGTCAATCACAGATACCAGATTGTGACTGAATATTTCTTTTTTTTCAACTTTTGAAGACGTCTTTTCATATCATCAATAGTTAGTCCAAATTTGCATCATTTACTGTATTAACAAATTTGTTGTTGTGGACAGCGACTAGTTATTTACATTATAAGTCGGCTTTATCGATAAACCAGAATTTTTATGCCGTTTAATATATAAATTCCTTATATAATTTTTTATCAACACATTCTCTTATTTTACTGCTTAGAAAAGTGAATCTTTTCTATTTTAATAATTAATACGTAAAATTTTTAGAAAAATCTTTCTTTAAATAATTTTTTTTTTAAATAACAGCGTGTATACAACAGTTGCTGATTTTGAATATTTCCTTCCATATAACAGTAGTTGACGACAGGTTAAAAGGCATAACAAGGCTGCACATGAGAAACAAACAAATAGAGAAAAACTATTTTTTTTCCAAGAAATTTTTAAGCAGAGTCTACCATTTGGCCTAATTCCAAAAAAAATGTATAAAATAATTCCATTTAAAGTGATTGCTTTTAAAAGGAAACAATTGTATTTGTCACAAAAAAATATATTAATAAAATATTCTTCTAAAGGCGGTGGGAAAGAATTTGTTGGCTTTATGCAATTGCAGCCGTAGCTGTTATCTTATAAGAGAAAAAATACTGTTGTTTCCTTAAGCTGGCATCAACCTTATCATCATCCATATTTGCATCGCCAATAGTATTTTTGCCTTTAGTTAAAACTTTATTTAAATTGCAATAAACTAGATTTGCGGCAAACACACACACGCACACATACAGACACACGTACACATTTGCAATCACAGAATTTGTGCAAAGGAATCAACAAAAAAGAGAAAAGAAAAAGAAATATATAAATTTACTCATGCATCTTATTATTATCGCATTTTAATATACGACTTCTTAATACAATTTGTTTGATTGTTGTTGTTCCAGCTAAATGCCATAAAATATCTTTGAAGAACTTTGCTTTTGCCTTCCAGGGAAAACAACTCGGTTTACGCTAGACTTGTCTTACTGAACAATTATTTTGCCTTTAGCTTTAAATTTCTAATATAAACATAGACACATAAGATCCTTAATATACACACACACATACACATACACCATACACAAGTAATAAAAACACAATTTATACAAATTTATTTATAAATGTTCTACAGACATGTATCCTTAGGAAATTTCTTTTGTGGTTTTACTTTTTTCTCAGAACAGTGGTTTGACGTAAAGGATTCCCACTTAAAATATAATTTATTTCATAGAAACAGTAATCTCATTGATGGAAATTTAAAACAGAAAATATGAAGAATATTGTGTGCCTAAAGCGACAGTACACTATTTTTTTAGTTTTAATTGTTGTTGTTAAGTGCTTTAAAGTTTTTTTTTTTTTGTCGAATAACAGAGTTATATATAAATTTTAGTGGACTCAAATAATTATTAGATGCCTGGTGACACTCGTTCTAAAAATACAAGCACAATTTACACAACATTACAAACATAAATAATTCGTGAGAAAAAATAACTTCAAACAGTTCTAAAGTATATCCACATAGAGCAAATAACATTAACTAATGGTTCCCCCTCATATTCCATCTTTAAACTTTATACTTGTTATAGCAGACTTAGCACTTCAGCTCCTTGTTCATTTCAACCGTCTTTCTACCATTGTACAACAGTTTAGCAATATTCATCAAACTAAAGCAACTAGAGAGGCACCCTTTATATTCCAAAATCAAATTTGGTTATAGACTTAGCAATCAGGTTCTTTACAAATTTCAACCGTCTGTCTAGTTATAGCGGTTCAAAAGTTTGGACATATAAATCAAATTATATCAACTATTGTAACACCCTTTAATATAAATTTTAACATATTTACACTTCTTCTTCTTATACCAAACAAAGTAGTGGACATTTTGTCCAATTTTCAAGTGTTTGTATATAACGGTTTAAAAGATATGGCCATAAAGGTCAAATTACTTTAATTGAGGAACACCCTTTAATTTCTAAACTCAAATTATAAACTTATTGTTTTAGCGAACTTACCAAGGCCTTTTCAGTTTCAGTCGGTCTATAGGTTTTCAAAAATTTGGCTAAATACATAAAATTCCACCAACTTTTGGGGCACTCTTTATAAACAAATCCAAATTTTATATTTATTGTTATAGCGGAGTTAGCAGTATAGGTTCATTGTAAATATGCAGCGTCTGTCTACAACTGTTTAAAAGTATAGCCATATACATCAAATTAAATGAACTATTGGGGTACCCTTTTATTTATAATTTTATATATTAATACTTGTTACTATAACAGCCATAGAAATCGACATTCTATGCAATTTGCAAGCTTTTGTCTATAACGTTCAAAAGATAGGCTCATATAAGTAAATCTACATCAATTATGGGACACTCTTTAATTTTTAAATTTAAATTATAAACTCGTTGATATAGAGGCCTTAGAACTACAGGTCCCTTTTAAGTTTCGGCGTTCTGTCTATAACGGTTCAAAAGTTCGGTCACATATATGAAATTACATCAACTATTGGAACACCCTTTAACTTCCAAATCATAATTTTATACTTGTTGTTATAGCAGACTCGGCAATACAGCTTCGTTGTAAACTTTAAGCGTCTGTCTACAACTTTTCAAAAGTATAACCATATATATCAATCCAAATAAATATTGGGGCACCCTTTAATGTATAATTTTAAATATTTATACTTGTTTCTACAACGGTAATAGCAAACGATATTCTGTCCAATTTGCAAGCGTTTGTCTAGAACGGTTCAATTTACGCCACCTATGGGGACACCCTTTAATATTTAGACATATTTTTGTATTACTTTTTGCCATTGGGAGCTATAGTGACATGCAGTTTTTTTCAATTTTAAAGTGGTGGCCTTTCCGATTCATAATACATGCAAAAAACATGTATGGGGACACCCTTTAATTTTTAAGATTATGAACTGTTTTTAACACGGGACATATCTGTAAGATTCACCTTTCAAATAAAAAATAATAAAATCGATCCAGAAAAAATGCAACATTTAGTCGAATTGATAACCTTCTTTTTCTGATGTCGGTTCTGAAGTGTCTAAAGTAATATTTTAGATAAAAAAATAAATGCCTCAAATTTTTTCTGGCTTTAAGACATTTGATTTCATTTTTTTATTCTTTGTCCTCAATTTATAGCACTGTTCCCTTTAATTGTAACTAAGATTACATTTTTTCATACGAAAATATAGAAAAGTAAAACACAATTACATATGAATTTATTTTTCTTCCTGTGGTTGTGGTTTGTGTCAGTTTCCTTTACAAATAAAAATAAAATAAAAAAGATGAAACCACCATCAAATATTATCTGTGAAAATGGAATTTTATTGCTTGAACGCGAAACTTAGATGCTGTTAAAATTTAAATGTTGTGTGCATTGAGGCATAGTTTTATGTTTCACCATCATGTGAATATCCTTTTCCTTATGGCTGATGGTTTAGTAGTGTTTCTATTAGAGGGTGCATTTGTATAGATGCCTGTTTGGGGTTTCTTTGCTTTGATTTCTTGTAGAGAATCGCAAAAAGCAAGAAAGTGGTTTTTTAATATCTCTGTCTTAATATCTTCTTTTAAGATTAGAGCTGTAAATCCTATTAAAATGTGATTTACAGACAATTTTATTGTAAATATTTATATTTTACTTTTTTATTGGATTTATAAGTTTTTGCAAAATATACTTTCGTTGTTTGATCTATTGAGGTTTGGTTTAAACAGTTACTACGGTAGTGCCAAGTTATACAGTTGTATCAAAGTACATTTTACACTTTTTTTAAAGTATTATTTGTAAATGCAAATGATTTTGTAAAGTCAAATGACTATTTAAAACTAATGTTTTGCGAAACAACAATAATATTTGTCTAAAGTAAAGCCGAGAAAATCATTATCATACGAGTTCTTGCTTTAAATTCATAAACATATCTTAATATACGATTAAAAATGAGTTTAATTTTCCTCATATAACTTCTATTGGTACTCGTAAATGTTTATATTGTTACGAGTAATAAAAATCTGTCAACCCCTGTTGTTGTTTCCGTATGAGCGAGGTGAAAAAGTTAATTCAACTAATGATGTGCGTGTACAATAATACGACAATTAGCTAACAAAAGCTGAGCAACCGCAATGGTTGCGTTGGTAAAGGTGCGTGCTTAAAACAAACGATCATGAGTTCGAGCCCATTTTCGGACATAAGTACAAATGAAAAATAGTGGTTTTATAAGACAACTAAAAATTAAGAAGCAGCAGTACAAACCTCCCGAAAGTGAAAAGACAATTATTGTGTTAAGCCATGGCAGATAATTTAGTGGAGACGTCTAATTTAATAAAAGAGTAACAGATAATTGTCAAGAAGCGCTTTTTAATAAAAAGTAAGAACGGAAGCGGTTAGAAGGAACGTGAACCAGTGTAACAACGGTGTATGGCAGACGTGTGTTGTGGCTATTGGATTAAAGAGCACGATTGGCGTGAATAAAAGGAGTATTGGAAAAGTTTGTGGATGGTTAAGATTACTAAAGAAGGCATTGAGTAGTTTATGACTCGCCGGAGAAACACAGCGTTTGTAATAATAACACATGTTTAGTAAATACGAGACCATGGTATTCACAAGACCCGTAGGATCAAGAAGTATAGCCAGAGAAAGCCATATAGTTTGAATACAGAATAATGAGCCACAGTGATATTTGCTATCAAATAGAATCCGTACGTTTCTGCTAAAAAAAAGGGAAAAACGTAACAATATGTACTTCTAAAGCATATAGTAGTGGCACAATTAAAACTGCATTACCTACATTTTTTAACTTTGACTGGTTAATATATGTCGAGAGCATACAGCCCATTTATATGTTTAGAAAAATGCAGATGACAATCTAGAATAACACCAGGAATTTTTATTTCCTCAATTTAAAACTGCAACCTTTAAAATGAACATTCAAATCAAATATTCAGAACTACATTCAAAACACATGACCGTAGTCTTATTTGGATTTATATTAAGAACCTTAACTTCCATCCATTGATGCATTCGACTTAGCAAAAAATGTATGTTATTATCAAGAATATCAGTTCAGGTCAGATGAACATAAAATTTGAATATCATCCGCATAAATGTATGTTTCAAAGGACGTGTTATCAAAAAAATCATTAAGATTAATTAAATAGATTTTAACCATAAGTTTATGCGATTCCCTATTGCCAACAACAAGTTGCACAAGTTTAAGAAAATTTGAAAAAATTGCACAATTTAAAAATTTGGCCTGAATGCAACAGCATATCGAAGGCTATTAAGAGGTATAAAGAAAGCATTGCACAGTACTTTTTTCATAAATTATTCGCCAATTAAGGCCGTAGTACTATGATTTTCCCCAAATCCTGATTGATTAGAATGCAAAATTTTATTATTATTAAGAAAATATATTATTTGATTATTTATTTATTTAACAATTTTTGAAAGAACAGGTACAATAGAAATGGGTCTAAGGTTTTCTAGCAAGTTTAAATTACTTTTCTTTTATAAAGGAGTGATTCGGGTAATTGTCCTAATGGCAGGATATTTAGATCACTTTACAACAACTTACACCCGTGTATAATACGAAGGACAAAAAGGCGTCCACATATCCTTTGTTACTTCCATCCAACAAGCTTTTCGTTAAATTTACTTAAATGTCACCACTTACTGATAAATTGACTGGTAAAATCGTAAGGCGTGATATGGCATTAGTATGTATTATCTGTCTGCCAGCGTTTCATAGTCCGTTTAATGCCAAAAATTAATGCAAAAATAATAATCGCCGCAATACCAGCTGCTATATTATTCTTCTAATAACACGGTTTAAGATGGAGATGCTGTTGCTAAGCCATTTTTGTAAATTTATGGAATCTCTACCAACTACTAGTGTATGGAATCAAATTTTGGGTCCAAGATTTGGTCCATTTTTGATTTGAATACTTCTTGTTATTCTTGTTGTTAAGGTTTAAGCAGTTTATCGGTTACAAAAAAAAACCGCACAAGAACAAAAATGATCATCTCTTACGTTTTCGAGCAGTATTCTTTTCTATAAACGTACATACTTCCAAAAGTGTATATTAACTGGTATCTAGAGTCAGCACACTAGCAACTTAGATTTATTTGGTCATGCTCCTTAGAAACAAATTGTTAATTTTCTCGACGGCGTAAAACATTTACGGTGGAGTTCTAGCAAACTTAGCTGTTTTGTTGCTGTATTAATCCAATGCTACTTTCCTGGACTTACGAACCAGTCGCAGTAGGACAATTTTTTACTACAACCACAATGTAGAACCATTTGCTTTAAAATATATGTACGTTCTAAATGTGATTATCTATTATACACTCTTTATTACAGGTGGAAAGGACAAACGGATAACTTTGTCATGCTGTTTGTAGTTTCCACCATATAAAGTATAGATATTCTTGATTCCTATACTTAGAGCACTTGATTAAGAAAAGTTAGTAAGATCATCTATCTAGAATCTGTTTGAAATCAGTTTTACCAAGGCTTCAGAATAATTATAGAAAAGATAAAATTCAACAACATGGGTCTATAAATGATTTGTTGTTGGAAACAACAAATTCAGAAAAATTCTAGAAAGCGTAAAATTAGTATTTTTCTAAATATTCGAAATTTCGCCAAAAAATTACATTTTTAAATTATTTTACAAATGAATTTGTTACATTGAATTTCGCAAAAAAAGTTCACCTGAATGTTGCATTTTCTTTCGTCTGATGTCGATTGCGGACTACTTAAAAGAAGATTTCATTCTCTTTCGCTTATAAAATTAGGATTTATTTTTTTTTAATTCAAATTTCTCTAAAAGTCGACTATTGAGTCATTTTTAATCATAACCAATATGGGTTGGCAACAGGATTAAAAAAAATATGTACATATAATTTTTTAATTTAATTATTTATTAAATTAGTAGTTATTTTTTGGATATTATGAATGAATTGAAATTGAGTTGTTGCTTTAAAATCACTCTTTTAATTTCTTGAAACCTTTTTTAGAAAGAAAACTTTTTTTATAAATGTGGGCATTTTCCAAAGAAAACAAAAAAATTAGACACCAGCATGGAACATTTATGGATCGCTACATCCTTCATCAGCACTCTTCGCATCTATCTATCTTAGGTTATGTATATTGTAAACATTATCTTTTTAACCAACTTACTTTGTAAGTAAGAATACGAGGAGTATTTATATCATTATTAATTTAGTTAGACAAAGTCCACACCTAAAGACCAAAGAATTTCTTCACTATTCTCTCTGTAACTCATCTTGTACATTTGCTTTTGCTTTCTTACCAACCATCAATTAATTTACTCTTAAATCAAGAACTACAATCGAAAAATGGTCTTTAAGTGAATGTGTCACTTATTCTCCTTACATCCATATTTTCCAGACCATTAAGTTACAAAGCAATTTAAGCCACTAGTGTATAATTCGTACAGCTTTTATGATTAGAATTTCATATACAATTTTTTAGTAAAATCTAAAATTATATTATAATTTTAATTTTTTACCATTTTTTATTATTTTAAAATTAAATCTTTTAACTTGAAATCATAGTTGATATTAAAAGTTTCAATTTTCAATGAATGTATTATGTCTTGCTTTTTTACCCTTCACCACAAAAAATGAAAAAAGGGTATGTTTTAATTAAATCACGGGATTATTTTTTAAATATTTAATTTTTATACAAACTTCGTGCTCTTTTTATTTATTTATTCCGATTAATTAATTACCGATATTGATTATTGAGAGTCAAAGCACGTCTCGATGGCAATTTCGGTATCGCTTATTTAACTCTTCAGGGTATGTTTTAGTTTGTCATTCCATGTGTAATTTCTACAATATCCCTTACCGACCCCATAAAGTATATATATTCTGACTTCTTATTTACAGCGAAGTCGATTGGACGATGTTCGCTGTCCGTCTGTCCGTCCGAGTTTTGCAGAGGCAAACTTGATTTCACAAAAAAAAAAAATATGTCAATCGATTAGATATAGTGTCAAAAGAGTTGCTATTGGAAATCAGCATGATCGGTCCATGTCCTTCGAAGCAGCATGCAAAACACCACACCTACCTCTAATTTTTTCATGTCATTTGGAACAATAAAGTAACTCCAATAAAAAAATATATATATGGGGCTATAGAGAATTAAAAAATAAGAAAAAAAACATTAAGTGAACAAATTGGCACTCGGCTATACCTTGTGAGTTACGGGGCTCTGAAATTTTCAAATTTTTCAAAATATCAATATGGGTATCATTTTGAAGAGATCTTTAGGGAAATAATAAACATTTTTTAAGAAGGCTTAGCCCATGACGAGCCGATTGCATTTTTATGTAAAATTATATGTACCAGTTTTTTTTTATTCTCTGTCACCCCAATATTTGCTGTGTTAATTAAATTCTGCATTGCCGAATATAGTACTCTTGCTTGTTAAAACAAATATTTTTTTGGAAGATTTTTTCTCTCTGTCATTACAACTGGAGATATTTTTATTTACTATCATTTTATTAATATGAAAATATTTGTGAAAAAAAATTCAAATAAATTCATACAATCTGTAGGTGTTTTCTTTTTATTGCTTTTAAAAACACAAAATTATTTATAAAAATTTTAATATATTTCTCTGCATGTTGCAATAAATAAGTAATTTTTTTTTTTTGTTATCATTCTATCTTCTGAATTTGATTCCTGTGTAATTTTATTTATAGTTTTTTTATTTGTATTTATGTTCACTTTGGCAGTTGAGTGACATATAGAGACTCATCAAATAATCGTTGTCCTGTAGTCAGTATGACTTAAATCATCTGTCCTTGACACCAGAAATATTTGCAGAAACTCATCCGCAAAAAATAAGAGTATCAAAAGCGAACTAATATCCAGACTATATGACTATGAAATGTTATATAAAAGAGATAGTTTTTTTTAAACAATTGCAATATGACCATAAATATTTTTTCTTCTCGATGACTTGTACAAGCAACTAGAAAAATCAATAGAGTTGAAAATATCAAATGAAGAATATGAAAACATACGAAAGAATCATATGGTGGTCTAAGAACTATTTAATAATGCTCATACGTATGGGGGATTCGATATTAATCATACGACACGTGCAACAGAATGTGAACTTGCATCCTTTTAAAGGTTCCACATTTAAAAACTTAACCTCATTAATATCGTTGCTTTGTCTGTATGCACAACCATCTCTCACAGTCCTCTATCTATTTGTCTTTAATATTTAGATACTTGATAATATTACATAATTTGTATTACAATGGCTGCTACTTTAACAAATATTCAAATCAAGTTCAAAATTAAAAGGCGTCTTAATTGAGTAGTGATTTTTGGGTAAACGGCTTTAGTTTTTGAAATATTCAAATGCAAATGCTTAAATTTCAAGATATGTTTTTTGTAGTAATATGCCCCTTATAGCCATAAGGATATAAACGTAATATTAAAGGTTAATGGCTGTCTGATAAATGATGCTAGTTTTCGAATTTAATTCTACAATTATTTAAAATTATTTTTAAATTTTTTTTATTTTATTGAACATTTGAATTAATATTTATATTTGTACATAATGCTTGGCACAGATGATGCAACATTAATTGAAAAATTGTCTAGACACCATGTTCCTTTCCTCAGTACAGACGAAGCAACAGCAAATGGAACATGGTGTAGAAATCGTACTTTTATTGACGAAATATTGTATGAAGAAGACATATAACTAAAAAGTAAAAGCAAAATAGGGTTTAAATTGGGTTTAAAAAAGGGAATTTTCTAATGAAACAATTAAAAGAAAATGAAATTGTATTTCTGCTCATTACCGGCGAAGGAACATTTTGTTAGAAATCAAAAAATATCAAAAATATTAATACCTTAGGAAATATAAAGCGAAACACGAATTTTTGCAGGAAATGTTGCTACACACGAAGTAACATTATGTGGAACATACTGAAGTTTTTCATGTTTCCTTTACTATTCCCATGTGTATAAACAGCACAAGTGCCAAATTGCCAAAAGAGTTTTTTTTTTTAAATTAAAGAAAAAGAATTTTACGGGAAAGTTATTGAAATATATTTTTTTTATAAATCAAACTATATTTTAAATACCTAGGTTTTTTTCATTATCATTGAAATTCCATTGGCATTGTATGAAGTAATGACGATGAAATAAATTTAACTATCATTCAATGCTGATAATTTAATTTGAATTATTATTGTTTTTACTAATGGTAATAAAATTTTAATGAAATCGTTTTATTACTAACTTTAATTGAATCAAAAATAATTGTTTTTATGAAACACGCATTTTTGGTGGCGGAAACTGAAATAAACTATACTTAAAAAAAAAATTATTAATTTTCAATGAGATAGTTGTAAAATTTGACATTTGAGATCTAAAGTCACCTAACACCCCCGATAGTAGAATTTATTATTTGCACAAAAACACAAATATTTTTCCATAGTGTCTTATTTTTCGTGAGAAAGTTAAAACATATAAATATATTTTACAAAATTTTTATGATCAAAATGCCATTTTAAAATAATGCACAACTATACTTTAAGATGTGTATTAAGTGTACAAAGAAAAAAAAATCATTCATTTATGATAAAGATTTAAAAGCATTTAATCATTAGTCAATGGTAATGATTTTGTTTTTTAACTAATTATCAATAAACCATTCGTGAAAATAATGATGATGCTAAAAAAATCATTAGCATTATTTATCATTCAATGTAAATGAAAGAAATTTTTGTGTTTTTACCTTAAAGTTTTTAAATCGTGTTCTTAAATTTCCATATACATATTTAATTCGGTTATGATCTAGAAGTATCAAAAGAAACTATCAATTTATTAGGATGAATATAATTAACAAATCTGGATCGTTCAACAAAAGAAAACTCATTTAATTTTTTAATTAAAGTTGAAAGTATTTAAGCTGCTTACCAACTGCCTCAGAATATTTTACCCCAATGGAATTTCTCAAACAGAATAAACAGCTAGAAGAGTAGTATGCAGTTTTCTCAGTTTGATTAAATTAATTCTATTAATTAAATTTAAAAGTCATTCCACAAAGTTCTACATAAGAAATTTTTTGTCTGAATAAATGCAAACGTATTAAAAAAATCAATACTAATGATTCTGTAAATG
Organism: Gymnosoma rotundatum; assembly: GCA_916610165.2. Classification (NCBI taxonomy): domain Eukaryota; kingdom Metazoa; phylum Arthropoda; class Insecta; order Diptera; family Tachinidae; genus Gymnosoma; species Gymnosoma rotundatum. The sequence continues at coordinate 116,281,001 of OU744337.1, read as the reverse complement.
ATATGCGTTTCAGCAAAATATTTTACTTCTTTGCTTTAATTTTGCGTAAACTCCAAGATAAAGTTTTAATAAAAAAAGTTAAATATGAAAAACATTATTTTATTTATACACAGAAACAACAACAAATTGCATATTTGTAAATGCAAACCACATTTTAAATCTTTCTCAACCAAAGATAATGTTGAACTTTCCAATGATTTGTTAAAAAAGTAATCAAACACCCTACACTAAGCGATTCAATCATTTTTGAAATACAAGTACTTCAACATTATTCTGTAAAAGACAAAACTTACGAGGGCTGCTTTATATATTTCTGGCCTAATAGTGAAAATGCGAATATTTATAATCAAAAATGGTTTTATTGTTTTTCAAAGTATTCTCCCGCATGATTTATACACTTTTGCATGCGCTCAAACCAGTTGTCGAAGCACTTTTTCCACTCCGATTGAGACACCTCTAAAACATGGTTTTTGAACACTTCAACAGCTTCTTCTGGCGACGAAAATTGTTGACCACGCATTTTTTTCTTGATGTGTGGAAACAAGAAATCATTAGGTGCCAAGTCAGGGCTGTACGGCTGTACGACGTTTTGGCCGGTCAAAAACGCTCTGGTTTGAGCCGATGTGTGAGAGCTCGCATTGTCATGGTGAACAATGATTCGTCTTCTCTTGTTGGTTTTTCGAATTTCTCCGATGACTTCAGGCAAACAAATTGTAGTGTGCCACTCAGAAGTGACCGTCCTACGTTGCTCAAGCGGAACAGTCGCCACATGACCAGTTTTGCCGAAGAAACAGGCGACCATTTGCTTTGAAGTGCTTCTTCCACGAACAACTTTCGTTGGGTTTTGCTCGTCTTTCAAGACCCACACGGTCGATTGTTGTTTCGTTTCGGGCTCATACGCATAGATCCATGATTCGTCACCTGTGACGATCTTATAAACGTCTTTTGAAGCACCGCAGTCGTATTTTTGCAACATTTCTTTGCACCAATCGACATGAGCCTTTTTTTGAGCGACTTTCAAATTGTGCGGGATCCAACGAGAACAAACCTTTTTTACGGCCAGGTGTTCATGCAGTATCGAATGTATGATGGTGGAAGAAATGTCCAAGGATGTCTCTATCTTTCGGTATGTCGCATGTCGATCTTGCATTATGAGTTCACGCACGGCATCAATGTTCTCTGGCACAACAGCCGTTTTTGGACAACCTTCACGGAATTCGTCTTTGAGCGAGTTTCGGCCACGATTAAATTCATTATACCAATTTTTCACAGTGCTATAGGATGGTGCTTCATCGCCATACAAAGATTTAAGTTCATCAATGCACTCTTGTCGTGATAATCCACGTTGAAAGTTGTGAAAAATGATGGCACGAAAATGTTTACGAGTTAATTCCATTTTTTTCTATATTAATTTTTACAAGTCACTGTAAACAACACAAATAATGGTCGTACGTCAAAACGTTTTGAGTACGATTATGCTTAAAAATGACAAACTTTCCAATGGAAATGTCAGATTGCACTTGGCAGCATTCAGTGTTGCAAGGCCAGAAATATAAATAGCAGCCCTCGTAACTGAAAATGTTTATAACAAAGGTCAGAACTCCTTGATCACACACTTCGTTTTGCAGAAAAGTTATACAAGTCAAAAATAAAAAAGTAAATAATCTAAAGTTTTTGCTTTATCGACTTGGCTGTATGTGATGTGGCATCGTCTTGTTGATACCACATGTTGATCAAGCCTACAACATGCAGTTGTGGCGTTAAATAGTTTTCAATCATATCACGACATTGCTCCCCAGTCATAGTTACCCTTACGCCGTTTTCATTTTCAAAGAAGTAATGTCCAATGATTTCTCCTGACTAAATTGCACGCCAGACTCTATCACTTGTAATGGATGCAAAGATGACTAATGAATAATTTGAGGGTTTTCCGTTGGCCAGAACCGACTATTCTGTTTATTCACGTAACCATCCAAATGAAAAGGTACCTCAACACTCGTTATGATTTTTTCATGAAAATCGGGGTTGTCATGAGCGAGCTGTAACATCCTATTGGCAATTGTACGGCGTCGTAAATAGTATTGTAGAAGAAGCTCTTGAGTCAACTGAGTCTCAAATAGAAATAAAATGCAAATCCTTGTGAAAACTGTGTCAAAAGTTGTTCTTAGAACACCAAGCTCTTGAGCACGGCATCGAATTAAGGTTGATGGACTATTTTGAACACTTTGTTGAGCAGCAGTAATGTTTTCAGCCGATTTTAAAGTACGTTGTGGCCCATGCTTGAACCTATCACCTACAGACCCTCTTTCTTCAAAATCATTCACTACACGATAAATGGAGCGTGTTAATGGCACGTTGTTTCTCCCAGAAATTTCACATAACTTTCTCATCGTCACAGTAATCGATGATTGATTTGTATAAAATGTTTTTTCATAATAATATTGCAACCTGTCTATTTCGCGACTGCCAAATATGAACTGTAAAAATGGTGGCAAAACAAAGTAGTTTATCTCTCCGGCGGACACCCTGTACAATTATTTTGAAGGGGGACAAAATCTTGCCAAAACTGACAGCGGAATGAATAAAATATTCGTTAAATTAATAACTTGAATACAAAAAGAGTCCACCATCGTTGTTCGTTGAAGTCAAAGGCTTTACAGCTCAGAGTGTTGATTAAACTGCCAGAATATTTTCTTCTATCAAAACTGAAAAACTGTTTATTGCAGCTCAAAATACAAGTTCGAATATATTTTTCTTGATATTAAACCATTCCATGAGATAAGCATTTATATTCTTGCCTTTTTATGCTACAAAAATCCCGAATTATATATTTTCCTTTGATTTATTTAAAAAAATTAATTTTAAAAATATTTTTAAATACTGAAGGGTATTCATACATCCATTAAGTTCTCTTAAAAATAAAATCTATCTTTTTGTGGTATTTAATTTTAAGTTTAAATTTCTTCTTCGATTTCTTATCGTATGAGGTTTTTGGTTAAAAAGTAATTTACTGCACATTTACAACTTTCAAAAGTATTTTTAATACTTCGACTCATTTACATGAGTAAATACACATAAACTCGCTGGCATACTATCTATATCTATTAACACATACTTCCATACAACTACAGATATTGCACTATAGGGAGTTTTACATCATTTTGTGGACAAAGTCATTATTGTTAAAAGTCTGCACCTATTTAGATTATTCAAACTTTTAAAAATTTTCTTTATGATGCGTTAATGCTGTCACGACATTTTCAAAATATTTTCATTATTTTCACTAGCCATCAACTTGTATGAATATTAAAAAAAAAAACAAAGCCAGCCCAATCATGAATATACTCACGGAATTTCTTTCGCAGGGAAAAAAATTTTCTCGAGAAAATATTCCTCCAATTATGAATTCAGTGGGAACTAATAAAAAATTGGCATAATCGTAATTTGAGAGGAGTTATTTTGTTTATTTACATATAATTTTTCTTTTATAATTTATAATACCTACTTTTATTCCCCGAATTTTTTTTTACTTTCCGCAGTTAATCAGAAAGGGAAAAGATTAATAATGGGAGAAAAAGGAAAAGTGAAAAAACTCGCACGGTGTTTTTGTTTATAATTGGGATGAGTATGTCGGACACATACATGGGAGTAATTATTTAGATGGATTAATTAATTGACGATTTAGCATTAAATGATAAATAATATTAATGATTTTTTTCAGCATTATTATTTTTTACTAATAGTAATACTAAACGTTTCATTGGTAATTAGTTTGAAACAAAATCATTACCATTGACTAATGATCAAATGGCTTAAAATCATGAACACTAATGAATATGTTCCTTGCCTTTGTACAGTAAATAGACATCTTAAACACTGTGGGAACCTATTTTTGTTTTCGTGTAAGTTATTAAATCTTCTAGTTGTAGTCTTAGGTGACTTTAGATTTCGGACAAAACTTGATTATACCTATTTTACTTAAAAATCATAAATTATTAATTTTATTTATTTATATAATGCATTAAAAATTTTTGTTTCATTTTTATTTAATTGTAATTAGTAATTAAACGACTTCATTAAAATAAAATCATGAGCATTAAATGGTACTTAAATTTTTTTCATTGTCATTATTTTTAACAAAGCTAATACAATTTTAATGGTAATGAAAAATCCCAATTGTGGTCGGACAAATATTTAACTAGAGTTTGTTTACGCTAAGCATTACGGCCACACATCAACTAAATCAAATTTTATGTAGGGATTGGTTATCTTGTTTTGCTTATCTGTTGCTACATTACATCAAATTGTTAAACTCAAACTTCAATTCTAAAAAGAAACAACATATAATTTGTTGGTCGCATAATATTTTTTTTAATTATTTTATTTTTGGCTAAAAGTTATTTTCTTAAATATAAATGAAGTAGATGACAGTTGCACTGGCGCAAAAAATAAAAACACGAATAGACAAACAGTCCTGAGTTGTCTTTTTTTTTTTTTTTTGTTGTTACTGTACTCCTTGCATTTAACTTACCGTTAATCAGGCAAGCCACATTTTTTTCATACCTTAAAAATGAACTTATATTTAGACACATCAAATTAGCTTCAAATTGGTGTTTTGAGCTTCACCAAACCCACATCAACCCATACGTGTAGAGTTTTTTTTAATTAAAAATTTTTTAATTAAAGACACGGGAATATTATTTTAAAATTTAATTTCTACAAAAACTTCGTGCTATTTTTTATTTAATTATCCCGATTATTGAGGGTCAAAGCACGTCTCGATGGCCATTTCGTTTCGCCCGTTCGTTATGGCCGTGTCTTTAGTTAAATAATTTGCAAAGTGCCTGTGCATAAAAGTAAATTATCGTAGTGTTTTTGATATTTTATTTTTTATCCTCTTTCAACTGTATAAAAGAGCCGAAAAAAAGTCGAATACAGTAGAGAAAGAAAAATAGAATTACTGTTGGTTATTGTTGTTTTTGCTTAAACTCTGATTATTGTCTTTAGTTTATTTAAAATATTTGTCAGAAGTTACCTGAAGAGTTAAGTAAGCGATAACGAAATGGCCATCAAGACGTGCTTTGATCCTCAATAATCAATATCGATAATTAATTTAATCGGGATAATTAAATAAAAAATAGCACGAAGTTTTTGTAAAAATTAAAATTTAAAAATTTTTTAATTAAAAAAAAAGGAATTTAATGAAAAATATTAACAGGTTGCTTTGTTACTTTAATGTTTAACGATGTTTGCCATAATCTTCGCCATTAAATATCAATTTTAGTTTGATTACATCATTTTAAATAATGAAATAAATATAAAAGAACACAAAAATTAGGCTCAGACTGAACACGTATTCGCAAAGTATAAAAATGTTATGCTCGTTATCCTCAATGCCTGTTAAAACGAAGTCTAAGGACCCTTAAAATTTGTTTATTTACTCAACAAAAAAAAACTTGTGTTTCATACACGATTTTAATATAAAATTTTAGTTTCAATACAAGTTTGAGATAAAAATGATAATTCAATCGGCTAATAAGTTAAAGTGAATATTATAAAGCGTTCTTGTATGTTAAACTCTTAAGGGTCCCTATAAAAATTCGTTGGAGACCACGTACAAAAAAAATTATTTTGTTTTTTTCAAAAGAATCCATAAAACCCATTAAAGCTTTAAATTCAATAATTTTATAGCTTACATGAGCTGAAATATATTCAGAGGGTTTTTAGAAAATAATTTCCTCAAACAATTTTATAGTTTTTTATTTATCTGAGATTGCGCAAGAAAAATATTTTTTTACAAAAAATGGTTTTATTGATTTTTTCGTTTTTTTTTTTTTTTTTTTTTTTTGTTAAATCAACCTCCTTTTGCTTTTATATTCTATTTTTGATTTTATTTTTAATGCTCACAAAAAATAATTTTTACTAAGGAACCGTGACAAATGACCCATAGTGCATTGGATACAAATAGTCTGTGTGTAAATCTTTAATCGACTGAACTCCTTTATCACACATTGTTAAATATTGTAAAAGCATTTCATTTTATAAGTGTAAGTGTGCAAAATCATTAAATCTTAATTTAAATTTAAAATGCATAAAAACCAAAAATACCACAAATCTTTTACTATCATTTTATTTAGTTTTTTAGCAAACACACGTTGTAAGGAGAGAGAGAAAAAAAGATAATAATCAATGATTTCTTTAATACTTAAGTGCAATATAGTTTTTAGTTTATGATGATAATGATTGAACTCATATTTTAAAGATTTTTAGTACTTGAATTTTATTGTTAAATATTGTGGTGCATTTTAAAATTTTTGTTGTGATGATTTGTTTTTCATATTTTAAAGAACAAGGAAATTATAATAACTGCTTAGTAGTGCTATCAGGTGACATTTGCTCAAAGTTCGGATACCACATCATTGTCATGGCTGTGCTAGGCTGGGTGTGCTAATCTACAAGATCAAACACAGAAAGAATAGTATTCATATTCTTGGTGGAGCAGCGTACGTTAGAATACGTTTATCCAGGACCAAAATATTTAAAATTTTTAAATATTTTTCCTAAAAATTCAACCATGTTAATTTTAATTTTATTATTTTTATTTTTACTTTTGCTAAATACTTAAATACTAAAGACAATATTGTGGCTTGAAGAATTCTATTAGAATTTATTATTAAACCACAGTAATTTAATTAAATTTTTTTTTTTATTTACTTTTGATAAAAATTTTGAAGACATTTTTCTTACATAAATTTTCTATAATTTGATTTATGGGCAAATTATTAAATTATTTTTTATCATTTGGAAAGGATTTATTTGTATAAAACTGCATAAAATTTCTTCACTCAGCAAATGCCTCCAGGGATTCAGAAATAAACAATTAAGTTTTATTGTTTTATTTATGAACTAGCAAAGCCCACGACTTCGTCTGAGTGTCATTTCTAATTTTGCTTAAATTTAACCTTTAAATCTAGAGTTCTGTAGACAGTGTTAAAAATTTTCCATTTGAAAAAACAAAATGTGCTGACAGCGGTTTTAGTGCCATTATACCGGTAAAATTGGGTGCTTTCACAATTGTTTCTCTATTTTGTGTAAAAACGATATATTTTTACGAAGAAAAGTATTCTATATTTGAACCAAGATTCCAAGGGACATCTTCGCAATATTTTGTTCAAGTCCATCTAGTAGTTTTTACGTGATGCGAACACAGACAGACACTCAGACAGACAAAATTTCTTAAAATAGGGGTATTCAATATCAATTAATATCTATACCAACATTAAAATTTTCAAAAAATATTTTATGTACAGAAATGACCCCGTCACAGTTTCATTATAGCTATAGTGGATTTAGTATAAAATTTATTTAACTCTTTCAGGTTTGATGGTCAGTTAACTAACCACCTATTGTTGGGTGTTTAAAACATGTTTTCGTGCCATTTATTGAGAAAATGTAAACTAATTACTTTTTGAAAGTCACTGTTGATCGTTTATTGCAAAGTTCAATCGTAAGGGTGCCTTGTTATATATTTATATAATATTATATATTTTTCTGAATATATTCCAATCCATTACTTTTTAATGCGACTTCTCTCATTAAAATAATAAAAAATATTTTTCAATTAATTTAGTGGTTCTTACTTCTTTAAGACTTGTATTTTTATTGTGTGATACCAGAAATATATATTTCATTATATTCTTCGATAAATAATGTAAGTGACTGTAGTATATTCTACATTACTTGTTTTTATGTTTAATTTTATGTTATACGAAAGAATGCTTTGAGTACTCGATGCCCTTGAAATTGAAAATATTTTGTTGGAAGATATATCATCTGATTGTGGAAGTGTGTGCAGTCTTGAATCAGACAATTGGGACCATGAAACCGATATGATCATACTCTCAGATATACCTGATGGTGATTTTGACTCGGATGATAAAATACCTTTATCGAATTTGTGTCAGTTACCTGCAACCTACAGTGGTGCAAACAAAATAGAGTAGACATTTCGAAATGGAAGAGGCAGGTGAATACACAGGAGGTATATGTGTCCATAACCATATAGTAGAAATAGAAGGTATCCCACCAACAAAGTTATTTCGCTTATTTTAGTCAGATAATTTAGTTGAAACAATTTGTTTATATGCTACGCAGAAAAGAAAAGTTTTTACACTTACTACACCTAAAAATATAGAAATATATCTTGCTTTAAATTTAGTGATGGGTATAAAAAAATTGCCAAAAGCAGGCTCTAAGCGCTCCCTTTCTCCACCAACTTCGCCATTATCAGTACAAATAAAGCGACACAAACAATCAGTGACAAAAGAATTACGTCTGGAAACAGTATGCATAAGTCAGAGCGATCCACATCCCGAAGATGTACAAAATGCAGCATCAAAAAGAAACTAGTGTGTACAATATGGCAATGCAAATCCTGCAAAGACCCCCTCTGTATATACACAAATAAGACTTGCTTCTCCGATTTTAATCAAACGTAGTTTTGTGTTCTTAATTTGGCTGCAGATCCTTCGAATATTTTTATGCTAAGCGCCACGGTGATTAGATAACTAACCACCTCATTACAAAAAAATCTAAAGTGCCAATTTGTTTTTTTCTGTTTTTTTATAATAATAATATGTTATTTTGACTAAAAATGCATTTGTTTTGTTTAAAAAGTTATAAATGCAAAACCGTGTCTGAAAGAGTTAAAAGCATCAGTTCACATAAAAAAAAACAATTATTTGTTTATTATATGTGAGTAATAATAAGATTTGTAAGTAAATTCACAAACACTAATTTCCAATTTTTTATATCTTTAGAAACACATATGTAACTCCTAAAATAAGATTCGTGGGATTTAAACTCAGTAGAAAAGAAGAATTCCGCGAATTTATTTTGAAAAGCGTGGTTGTGTACCAAATCCACCCATGATTCGAAAATCTTTCAATACATAGACCATAAGAATCATTTATATACAAACACAAGTGCAATAGGCCAAATACAAATAAATATATTTTGCTTACTTTTTAGTCGTCTTGATATCTTAATAATTATTTTTATTTATTTATCTTGTGTATTCGAATATTTTTTTTATTTTCTCCAACAATAAATAACTATTTCAGTTTTCAACCCTTTTCGCATGAACCGGCTAACAAACAAATCACTAAACTTATACAAAAACATTCTGTCAAATCCTAAAAATGTTTATTATTGTAAACTTGTTTATTTGCTTCACATAATTAAGAACACACACACAGAAAAAAGATTGGCAACAATTCGCTTGATACGTTTAAAATTCAATTACTAATATAATAATTTAATTTTTATTATTAATAATTTATAGTCTTGATTTATTTTTTATATTAAAAGCTAACAAATGATATTTGCTCCTAAATATTAGTTGTAACACCTCTTAGAAAAGTTAACATGACCGATTTGTGTCTTTACTAAAATCTATTCTATTAAATATAAGATGCATCACTACTGAAAGCCAAATTTTGAAAGTAAGAATCATAAAACTCGATTTTATATTCTGAAATCAAAAAACGTTGGCACAATATAAATAAAAATTCTACACATTACAAAAATCAAAAAACTTTTTGGTTCAAAAATAAAAAGATTTATTAAAAGTAGTGAAAAGTTCTCCAATATTGGTAAATGGTAATTTCAAAATTATCTCAGAAAGATATTTATATAAAAAAATAATTTTATAATATTTAATTTATTTAACAGCGCAATACGTGCGGTATGGGATAGCAAGTTGAAGAAACAATGTGGAAAAGAAGAAGTCATGATGTAAAGGAAGAAGATAGCTGCATTCAATGGTTCGAATCATTCAATTTATGATGTATAATTTTATTCCTAAAATTTATTATTAAAATAAAAGTATAAAAAAATTATTTTGTTTTGTTTAATTCACAATAATATTTTATAATCACCCAAGAATCATTTTTTTAAAATAGTTGTGACTGCTATATTTATTCAGTTGCTACAACCGAATTCAAGATATACACACAACCGACAAAACTCAATTGGCAACTAATTCGGTTCTTATAACGAATTTATTTTCTCTGTGCAGTCATGTTCTTAATATATGTACGTATTTGTATTTTTCGCATGAGTAGTAATATCAATTTAAGGGGTCATTTAATTTTTTAATACTCAAGCGATTTGAATGCGATTAAGATGGTGCACTAAAGCTCGGCAATATCTACAAATCCGTGGAAGAATAAACAAAATCGAATCAAAAACAGTAGAGTTAAAGGGTCCTGAAGTTTTACCTTAACCTATTTATTTATAGAAAGATAACAAATTATCATAATTATTTTGGAATATGATCGATATTAATTTTGGCCGCACAAAATGTGGTAAAACTTTATACAGTAAAATACTAAGCGAGAAGTGTTATTTGTACCACTGTGTTATTTTATTGTTTCTTTAAGTCATAAATAATTTATTAACAAAAGCATTTTCAATATAAATTTGGGTGTCTGAGTACACAAATTAAATTTATTTATAGCTTAGCATTTCATATAAATAATTTAAAATAAACCCTAAATTATTTCTGTAGTGTAAATACAATACTCGTATAAAAATATTAAAATATATAAAATAAATATTATTAAAATACAAAATAACCAAATACGTGGACAGTATAAAAATTACCTCAGATGGCTTCAGAAATAAACAAATAAAAGTTGGCAACCAAAAAAATTATGCTTTAGTCGCAAATATAGTGAAGAATATTAGTGATATTTTATAGCAATAGGAAATTTTAGAGACTTTCTGTGGAACTAGTAAACTGCCTTAATAACAACGTGATAAACTATTTTGAAATATTCCAACATTCCAGAGGATTTCTACAGAAATTAGTCAGTTTCTATATCTATAACAATTAAACACTTTTCAAAGTTAACTGTCAAAATAATTGTCAAAATAACTGTCGTATTGTGCTCGTCTTTTGACAATTATGATGAATATACTGATCAGTAAATCATTATGAATAAATTGAAATATGTTACCAAATATATGCAGATTACCATTTATTCGCGCCTCTCATTGATGCAAATTGTGTTCAGGAATGAGGTAATTTCTATCATTAATAAATTGCCGAACTCGGGTGACCCCAATTCACACTGACCCTTCAGGCTCCCGTACATATAAAAAAATGCATAGTGTGGTGATTTAAATGCTACTGGTATCATTGAACAACATTTATTCAAAACTGAAACCAAAGCTATCGTGACGATAACGTGACGGGTAACGAAACGTATCGTGTAGCTAGTGCCAGCATCGACTTATTGAAAACAAAACTTGGCGTTAATTTAATTTCGACAACAGCACCTGTCAATTGGCCTCCTAGAGCATGTAACTAGATACCTCCAGATTATTTCGTATGGGGCCATTGACAGTCAGTGGTTTATGCTAATCAACCAGAAACAATTAACTCCTTGGAGGTAAATATTGTTACAGTGCTAAAAAAAAGTGGACAAAAATTTCAAGTCCAGAATACGCCAAGTTTAGAACAGCCGCGGTGGCCATATGCCCAAGAAGATTTTCGAATAGAATATTTTTTATTGAAATTTAATTTTTCGTACTACTTGTTACAATTTAAAGTTCTATCCGATAAAAAAATATTTTTTTAATATAATTATATTGGCCCATATTCATAGTTAAATACTAAAGGTGACTATTGCTAAAGTATAATCTCAACTAAAAAAACTGTGATTATCTTTTTTGCTTTCGTAGTCCAAAATAAAGTATACTTTAATTTGATAAATATTTTATACAATTTCTAAAATAAAAAAAGCTAACTTGTTTTTATTGGCCCATATTCATAGTTAAAATAAAGTATACTTTAAGGGAACTAAAGTCGGTTTTACTTTAGAGACGACTCTAAAGGCCCAACTATAATGTCACAAAACAACTTAAGCAAGCTTATACAACTGTGCAAATACATTAAATTATATGTGGTAAACTATAATGTACATAAGATAACTTTTCGTCAAGTTTCGTTAAATTTCATTTCTTTATGCAAGGTACGAAACTGATCGCACTTTCCGTACGGAAACAGCTGATTGTGCTTTGTGTTACACATTGATAAAGAAAAATTTTAATCAAGACCTAAATTGTTAAATTTTTAGTTTTTAATTCAATAGAAAATGTAGAATAAACAACATTTTTCTTAATGGCCAATTTTTTACAATTATAATATATTTAAATTAAATTTGTATTTATACACGCATATGTATACGATATAAGCGATGAACATCGTTGCATTTTTTAGTACGGTTGGCCACAAACACAAAACAGAAAATAACTTGTAATAATTTTTTTTTACTTTTTCTTATAACATGAACCGAAATATGTAAATGTGTATGCGAATGTTATTAAATATATAAAATATCTTCTTTAAAGCCTTTTCGTTTAAAATTTTGTTTATTTATATAAAAATTATTTTTGGCTAAACTACGAGTTAAACATAAATGTGCAACTGTAGCAAATAAGTTACTAAATTTATGTAAGTACATTGTAGCCACATAAATTTCTTTAATAAGTTCCCTAAGCATTTGACAGGCTTTTCGTTGGATTTTTGACATAAGCTGAAGCTAACTTATGCACATTATAGTTGGGCCTTAATTCATTCATAGACAATTTAAAATATACTTTTAGCGAGAAAGTCAACTCTAATTTTAAAACTACCATTTTTCCAAAATTATTTTATTTGGTTTAAGAACACAACACTCTTTATCTAATTTTTATACCAAAGTGAACAAAATAAAAACAAGGTTACTTTTTTCTAATGTTTGTTTAGAAATTGTATGAAAAAATTTATCAAATCACAGTTACAGTATACTTTATTCCTATGACTATGAAAGCAAGAAAGATAATAAGATCATTTTATTTTAGAGTATGATTTAACAAGAGTCGACTTTAGTTTATAACTATGAATATGGGAAATAAATTATGGAAAAATTTAAAAAGGTTTGTAAGAAGAAGAAAGTAAGAGACAGGCTACCCAACTGGAATGCCGCTGGAAAGGAATGCCTTTGTGAATGCTTAAGCATTTGGATGTTGTGGAAAATAGAGATAATGAAGTGTCAATGATAGAAAAAAAGAAAAAGTCATGGAAAGCAATATAATAAGGTATGCGCACAATAGGTACGTATAAAAGTTACTGCCAGAAAAGCTGTCACGATGTAATCCAAAATTAAGCCAAGAGTTAGAAGATGAACTAAGTTGAAATCCTAATATAATAATTATAAAAGCGCACGGCACAGCAAATATACATTCATGCTTAACTAATAACAATCAATATGATGCTGAAACTATAATGTTGTGAGTAAACGATGGTCGGAACAAAAGCAAAAAACAAATATACAGAATGAAATATAGAGAGAACACTGAAGAAATACTTTGGTTTGCGTGTGAGCTTCGTCAAACCAAATTAACATTGAAATGAAAACTACTCCTATTCTTACGAGTATATACAAAGTTAGTTAGTTAATTACACAATTAAGCTAGCCAAATGCAAAGAATACTGATGAAGGATGTAACGATTCACAAAAAGCATCATTACATTCTGCTGGTGGCTAATTTTTTTATTTTCTTCAGAAAACGTCCGCATAGAAAAGTTTTTAGAAATTAAAATTAATAAACTAAAGGCAAAATCAATTTCGATTCATTAAGTATGGCAGTAACTGCATTAGGAAAATTGACTGTACTATAAGCTTTACTGATCAAATTGCTACAAATTATCATCAAATTTTAAAGAGGCCTCCGACATATATAGTTAAAGGTCAAGCAAAATAAAATATACTTCCCCCTTATATTTAGTGTCGACTTTAACGCCAAAAGTATATTTTTAATTATCTGTGAATAAGTTAGAGTCGACTCTAAAATTCCCTTAGAGAATACTTTATTTTTAATTATTTACTATTGTCATTATCTCCAAAAATATTTGATTTACCAAAAATTTTCGCACTGAGAGAGATGGAAGTGCAACAGAAGAGAAAAACTAATATTTCAGTAATTTTAAATTTAATTTTTTAATAGTTTTAATAATTTTGGTTTTGCTTTAATTAGACTTTATTAAGAACTACTAAAATATGCTCTACATTACACATGTGCTACCAACATAAAAAATAACAAATTTGCTATCTTCAACTACCTTTTTTGGACTGAATAAAATATAACACTAAACACCTTTTTATATTTAAAAATTTTCTTTACATTTTTTTTTTAATTTTCTTGCACTTAACTATAATTTGATTACAAAATTTTCCACTTTTGTAGCGTTTCTGCTTGCTTGATTTTACATAATGGCCTTAAAGTCCATTAATATATTAAATTCCTTCCTTTTTTTGTATATTGAACATATTGGCACAAAATAGAAAAACCCCAAACCTTCAATGCTTTCCGTTGCATAAATTCCAATGCTGCTGATAACAGAAATAAATGCTTGAAAAATTAAATAAAAAGAAAAAAAAAGAAACTAAAATAACAAATTTGCAAAAAGGAAAATCTATTCTTTTAAATTATGCCAATATTAAATAATGTTAGTAGAACGTGTCCAAAAGACGCCATTAAGTCGCGTGACATTTTTTCGTTTTGTTCGTTTTCTTTTCTATTGCAAGTTTTGTATCTTTATGCAACATTGCAACATTCATTGCGAGCATGAATGTGCACTATCATCACACCTTTTATTTAAGTACCAAAGTATTTTTCTTTTTTATTTTCAATAAAAAAACAATTTACACATGAACTGAATAAAAGCAAAAAAAAAAAATAGATAAAAAGCAGTAGCTGAAATGAAATAAACTTAAGCTTTTGTTAATGGACCTTGAAATGAATGAAAACATAGAAAATATAAGAATACATTAAAGTGCAGTTTGTAGCATAAATAAACTAGAAAAGAAATGTTAAAATATTTTTGAAGATTTTTTCAACGCTTTTTTTTTTGCCAACTGGACAAAACCAGCCAAGTGTGTTGTTAAGGAGGTTGCCATGATTATAATCAATCAACATCATAATTAGGTGCCAACTAAATAACCACTATTTTGCTTAATAATTCTAGTAGTTGAGTTAGAAACTTAAATATGATTTTTATAACCAAAATATATACATACATATCTACACTGCCGGCCACTTGAATAAGGAATCACATTTTTATACCCTCCACCACAAAAACTGAAAAAAGGGCGTAACTAACTTTGTCATTCCGTGTGTAATTACTACAATATCTATTTCTCACAAAATAAAGTATATATATTCTGAGTTCTTATGAATAGCGAAGTCGATTGAGCGATGTCCGTCTGTCCGTCCATGTTAGTGTTATGCCTTGGTATGGGCAAACGTGATTTCACAAAAAAAATAAATAAATAAATATGTCCATCGATCAGATATAGTGTCGAAAGAGGTGCATTGAAAATCAGCAATTTCCGTCCATGCCCTTTGACGCAGCGGGAAAACAACACGCCTACCTCTAATTTTTCAATATCAATTGGAGCAATGAAATAAGTCCAACCAAATAAACAAATATATGGGCCGAAAGAGAATAAATAAATAAGATAAAGACATTAACTGAAAACTTTGGCCCTCACCAAAACATGCTTTACCCATTAAGAGTTGACGACATTTTATAATTATTTTATTTCTTAATTTTTTCTTTATTTTGTTCTTTCTTATTTTTTAATCTTTTTCACCACAACGTTTGCTTGCTTGATTGGAGTTACATCACTAAACTAGATTTATATATATATAATGAAGATTTCCTAAACTGAAGTAAAAAAAAAATTTTTTTTTGCTTAATTAAATTTCAAGATGTTGGCTGTAGTTTCCTAAAGAAATAAACAATATACAATATTATTATCAAACTAAAATTATGCATTTATTTAAGGACATGTATTACTGTGGTACTTTTTCGTGTGTCCCCATCCGCCCTCTTGGCTGCGTATGCGACTTAAAATGATTCCACCTTATTAAGGTCATGGAAGTGATAGTTATACCCGTCAATACCATCAATATTAAAGTTTTTTTCATCGGCAATTACATTTTTAAACCATTTGTTGGATTATTCCATTGTATTTTTGGAAAACTGTAGACACTATAATTTGTGTTTTACATTAAAGGGTGTTTTTTTTTTTGCAGTTTTCGTCAGACTATGTATGTAGACGACTATAAAATACAGTGCAATGTTCTTAAACTGGCACTGACTCCACTTTTTCCACGTATTTTTAATATCGACAGACATAGCAGAATTTTATGCAGTTCTAAAAATTTGTCCTTCTTTTTGAGTTGTTGCCATTTTTTTCTGACCTTTCATACTTTTTTCATATCGTTCCACGTTATTTAAATAACTGGACGCAACTGACTTTTTTCTATTTATGTTTTTGGCTATTTGGACCGGGTTTTGATCCTGAGATTTCAAAATCAGAGTCCCATTTGAAAACTATCATTTTATAAATTCTTTACCTATTTACATTGAAAGAAATTCAAATCATATAATTCCTAATTAACATTAAAAGAATTCCTTATTCAAGTGACACACGAAATATTAACACTTGTCTTTAAATAAATGCATAATTCTAGTCTAATAAAAAAAACGAACTTATATTATAAACTTTATAAACTTTAGTTTAGGAGATATGCTTAATTAATTTTAAAAAACTGTTCCAGCTCTCCAATCATAAAAAAAAATGAAAAATTATGGAATACTTAATTGAAAGTGGTTTTTAAATAACGATAGAACTTACGTTACGGGTTAACTGAAACTCATAGCGAAATTATGCAAATTTATTTCACCCCGAAAAATACACCATGTGTTGCGGTTAATAGCTGGTCTCATTAGGCCTTATTTATTAAAAACTGAAGCTGGAGCTTGCACAATGATTAATAATTTTTAATTTTAAAATATATATTACATTGATCCGAAAGTGTTCGGGTTTCGAAAGAATGGCGCTACATGCAATACGGTGACTGCAATCACTGGCTTATTGAAATCAAAATTTGGCGACAAATGAATTTCGAGAATGAACTTGTCACTTACAGTCCAATGTCGTGTAATTTTAAATACTTAATTATGTCCTGTGTATTCACCTTAAGGTACTGGTTTACGCCTCAGCGACAATTGACGCCTTGGAATCCAACAATGCTCGTATTATTCGTAATATACAGTGGCGCAAACATAGACGACTATAATGATCTTCCCCAAGACGAAAATTTTAATATTTACATTATTTTTTTAAAAATTCAGGTTCTATTGGGCACATGGACAATACCCTGAATCGCGATCTTTTGGCAATCTCCGAATAAGACCTTGGGAAAATGGTTCAATTTAACGCTCGTAAAACCCAGGGCTATGTTCTTTCGCACAGGCGTACGTCTGAATGTGCTACCTCAACTGTAATTATAGGTGATATAGATATTCAGAATGCAGAAGCGCTCGATGTATTTGGCAAGAAGATTCAAAGTGATGTTCGGTGGAACAAGAATATTTTTCACGTCGCAAAAGAAGCATTCAAGTGACTAGGTTTTCTGGAACGCTTTAAGAAATACTTCACTCCATCTGATCTTCCCGCTATCTATGTCACTTCGATCAGACCGAAAATGAAATATACCTTTCATGTATGGTCTGGTACTTCAAAGACTATTTTGGAGTTACACAACCGCCTGCAGGAGAGAGAGGAGAAGCTCACAGATTGCAGTAATGGTATCCAGCACTATTGATTCGCTGAAGCATCAACGCAATGTAGGGTGTGTTTCACTGTCTTATCGTTACTGAAACGAAATGTGCTTTTATGAAATCAGGGAAATTGATCCTGAAAACCGTAATTTCGTACGCACAATGCGTTCTGCATCAAGAGCGCATCCCTTTGTGGTTGATTGGCCAGCGAATCGTACAACGCATTACAGAGAAAATTCGTTTCCTGCAGACATTCAAATCAAACGTCTCAAGCACTACTTCCTTTATCCACCTTCCCATAGCCTTATTTTTTAGTTCTGCTGGTGCTAATAAAAAAAATGTTAATTTTATGCCACTACTAATGATAATTTTGGAATAATTTTATTGCTTAAAACAGAAAAAAAATTATTTTTAAATTAAATCAATAATTCCACCCACCCACTTAATGAGTACTCCTTAAGATAGCTTACGCGATGACGCAGAATTGACACAATTAAGAGTACTTTCGAAGCACTCAGACATGACTCCTAATAATTTGTAATTTATGAGAGATTTTTATGGAGCATGAAATTTTTTAGATCAAAACACTAATGCTTTTCATATTCAGTCAAAACATAACTGTAATTAAGCGGGTTTAAGCAAAATCGACATAAAGCAAAAACAAAAATTCACAGACAAGAGTGTATCGTTATACAACTGCGAATTAATTTCTAAAAAGATGAGTGCGTCATCTGTGAGTACAACGTTTTTATATTTACAAATAATTAATTTTAAAACAGACAGATAAAAAAATATGATAAAATGTACACATATGTACAACTATAAAAAAAGCTACAAAAATATTTAACTCAACATTTATTTTTTATTTATATTTCTTGTTTTTAAAAACATATTCCTGTCTGTCATAAATAAAACAACTTAAAAACGATATTTTCTAAAAATTAGTAAAGAGACCTATCGAAACCTTCAAAAACCATAAAAAAATTTATTCTGAAATAAAATCGAAGTCACTTCATTAGAAAAAATCCACATAAATGAGGATTTTTGGTTCACAAAAGATTAATTTTTGTACTCTTTATGAACGTGCGAACTACGAAATATCAGCCAGTAAGGTTTTCTTTCTGATTCATATGGTTCGCTGGGAAAGTAAACAATTTGTTTATGTTCGTGCGAGTGTGTTATTTTTCAATTAAACCCAATATTATATATTCATATCAGATTGAACCTGCTTGTCAATACATTACATTTAACATATTTTGCTTTACAATTTCATTTGGAAAATATCATACGTGTTTTAATTAATATTCTTCTACTGTTTACTATATGTGTGTAGTAGTCTTTAGCAAAATGGAGGTGTATGGAAAAAATATTGTTAAGAAGACACAAAAAAACGCCATCAAACGATAATCAAATAGCTAAAAGGTGTTATCAAAATGAAGCAAGTTTTAAAAGAAATTTCTTTGCATTTTAAAGTTTAAAACTTAAAATAATACGAGGGCTGCTCTATATATTTCTGGCCTAATAGTGAAAATGCGAATATTTATAATCAAAAATGGTTTTATTGTTTTTCAAAGTATTCTCCAGCATGATTTATACACTTTTGCATGCGCTCAAACCAGTTGTCGAAGCGCTTTTTCCACTCACCTCTAAATATGGTTTTTGAACACTTCAACAGCTTCTTCTGGCGACGAAAATCGTTGACCACGCATTTTTTTTTCTTTATGTGCAGAAACAAGAAGAAGTCATTAGGTGCCAAGTCAGGGCTGTACGGCGGATGACCCATTAATTCGACGTTTTGGCAGGACAAAAACGCTCTGGTTTGAGCCGATGTGTGAGAGCTCGCATCGTCATGGTGAACAATGATTCGTCTTTTCTTGTTGGTTTTTCGAATTTGTCTTTGAAGACCCACACGGTCGATTGTTGTTTCGGGCTCATACGCATAGATCCATGATTCGTCACCTGTAACGATCTTATAAACGTCTTTTGAAGCACCGAAATCGTATTTTTGCAACATTTCTTTGCACCAATCAACACCAGCCTTTTTTTGAGCGACTTTCAAATTGTGCGGGATCCAACGAGAACAAACCTTTTTTACGGCCAGGTGTTCATGCAGTATCGAATGTATGCTGGTGGAAGAAATGTCCAAGGATGTCTCTATCTTTCGGTATGTCGGATGTCGATCTTGCATTATGAGTTCACGCACGGCATCAATGTTCTCTGGCACAACAGCCATTTTTGGACGACCTTCACGGAATTCGTCTTTGAGCGAGCTTCGGCCACGATTAAATTCATTATACCAATTTTTCAGAGTGCTATAGGATGGTGCTTCATCGCCATACAAAGATTTAAGTTCATCAATGCACTCTTGTCGTGATAATCCACGTCGAAAGTTGTGAAAAATGATGGCACGAACATGTTCACGAGTTAATTCCATTTTTTTCTATATTAATTTTTTCAAGTCACTGTAAACAACACAAATAATGGTCGTACGTCAAAACGTTTTGAGTACGATTATGCTTAAAAATGACAAACTGTCCAATGGAAATGTCAGATTGCACTTGGCAGCACTCAGTGTTGCCAGGCCAGAAATATATATAGCAGCCCTCGTAAAATAAAATTTTAACACGAATAATATTTGTTTTTATTTACACAACTAGTAAATAACACTTCGCATAGGAAATCTCAATTGTGACTTTATAACTCACGATCGGTCAAACCGAATTCGATTAAATTTTTATGATTTGTTCGTCTGGTCGTGTAGAAGGTTTAGATTTAAAGTTTGCACGAAATCAGTCGACGCGTTCGTGAGTTATTACTTTTCAGGACAATCTATGTTTTTGTCCATATAAAAAAGACAACAACAAATAATCGTACGTAGGCGCCTATGGCGTATGCGGTATATGAATTTGATTCAATATTAACATTCATGCACGTCGGGATCCGCTAGTATTTAATAAATATTAATCATACGCTCAACATTCGGTATTTCATCAGCCTTAATCTTAATAAAATTTTACAAAGGCAAAGTAGAAATGTAGTAGAGTTTCGAACGGTTGGCCCCTTTGGTTATAGGCGGGCCTCTGGGTAGGCTGCCGAAGTTGGTAACCTCAGGCATATAAAATTTTCAAAATTTCATAAAAATGTTATTTTTAACTCAAATGTTAAATTCAGAAAATATAAAGTTATTTAATAATTTTTTCCAAAAAAGAAAATGTTATTGTAAAAAAATAAGGGCAAAAATTTTAACGGTTTTCCCCCTTTAGCCCTATCCAAACATAGGCAATTTTAAAACAAAATTTATAAACTATTGTAAATGTTTTTGGAAAGCTCTCAAATTGTTGGCATACATACCCCAAACAGGATTTTATCGCCCCCTGAATAATAAAGGCAGGGTAGCATCTTTTGGAAAATTTCAATCTTTTGCGACATTTTTCCCTGTGTCGGGAATTTATATGTAAAAATAAAAAAAATTTCATTTCATTTCACCGTTTTTATACAAACTCTTTTATCTATATAGTTTTAAAATTTTTTGAGAATAGGACCTTGATGAGTTTTGAGTATAACTCCATATTTTATTTCTCAAAAAACCACCTTAACGTGATTTAAGCTATAAGATTTGCCTTCCCCTCACCTCTTCATGATGTTTTTGCTCATTTTATATGTAAAAACTAAAAATGTTTATAAACACCAGTGTTGCCGTTGTTACTAATATTATTGTTTTTTTTTTTTTTTAACCTTTATAATTAACTTTCTTTTCTATTTTATTCAAATAAATAAAATAAATTTATTGTTTGTTTTTTTAATGTGTTGCCACACCGTTGCATAGCATCTTCAGGAAAAAGGCGAAACATTGAAAAAATTTAAATAAAATATAACAAACTATATTTTTATTTTAAAAACTGACCTAGTGCATGAATAAAATAGAAAAGAAAATTATTTCGTTATATAAGGCCAAATTTTCGTAACTTTTTAAACAAACACGAAATAAAATAATATCATTAAAAGAGTACTTGTTTTATTATTTTAAGTAAGAATCTCTCTAAACATATCAACCCTTCTTAACATATCAGTTCGATTTTAACAAAGGTTACCTGGAAATGCAATAAAAATCTTTTATAAAATTTAGTATGACATAAATTAAAAATAACATTGCTGAGGTTTTATTACTCTATTCAATTCGTAAGAAATCACAAAATGTTTCTTGCGTTATGTTTAGAAACAGCAAAATGTTTCTGGCAACAATTCTTTTAAACCATTAAATAATTTGAACTGCATTTCGTGTAGAAAAACTAACCATTCTCTTGAAACTTGCAAGAATTGCAAGCGACTTCATTTGTTCCGCTAGAGAAATTTTACAAACGTAAAAAATATCTCGATTTATAAGAATGTTGTCTATTAATTTCCTTCAGGAAGTGACGAATTATATAACGAAAAAATTGCCAGTAATTGGATGTGGCAGTTTTAAGCAAATAAGACTAAAATTAGTCTTTAATAACGGTATTTTTAAACACTTAAAGTAGTAAATTCTATCAAAGCTCAATTTTTGAAAGAAAAGGATCAAACGAATTTATAAAATAATTCTACTTTAACTGACTTTATTGAATGCGGCGTCATGCACTTTTCCATACTAAAATATTAATATTGAGTACGGTGATATTTATAGTTTTATAGTTGTTCAATTTTTTATTTTAGTTTTGTTTTTATCCATTAAATGAATTTGTTGTTTTGTTATTTTCACTGAAATATGGAATAAAACTTTATAATATTTTATATAAATAACATTAAATTGCTATTTATATAAGGAAAATTCAAAAATTTTACTTTTAATAAAAAACTTTTAATAAAAAACTCCTTTACGTTATTTAAGCTTTAAGAGCTGCCTTCACCTCACCTCTTCATGATGTGTTTGCTCATTTTATAGTTAAAAATAAAAATGTGTATAAACACCAGTGTTGCCGTTTGGTTACATTTGTCACATTTTTTGTAAGTTTTGGAGGCTTCACGTAGCATGTATTATATTGTTATTAATATTATTGATTTTTTAACTTTATAATTAGCTTTCTTTTCTATTTTATTCAAATAAATAAAATAAAAATATTGTTTGCTTTTTTTTAATGTGTTGCCACACCGTTAGGTAGCATCTTTAGGAAAAAGGCGAAACTTTTCCGAAGGAAAAGCGTAACTTTTTCCTGTCTTTCCCTGGCAACACTGATAAACATATTTTGTAAGCAATTTGTATTTTTCAGTTTCGCACAAAATGTGTTTATATACATTTTATTGCTCTTCCCGTTGAGTCTAAGTGTACTCCAGATTTTTTTTAATTTTTTTTTTTTTTAATTCGTGCAAAGATTTTGCCTAAAATCATTGTTTTTTAATTCATTTATCCTAATCAATCTCGTAAACAAATAAAAATATTAAATATTACTTTAAGTATCGATCAATAAAGTTTTAATATTTCACTTATAATTTGATTAAAAACTTTCGTATAATTTACGTGTTGTCCCATAACTACGCATTCAGTTGTACATAATTTTTAATTTAAAATAAAACATGCCACTGCTTATTAGTGCATTTTGAATTCTACTTAGTGCATCTTTACTTGATTATGTTTGCGTGTGTTCACGAATTCCATTTGAAATATTGGTGGCTTGTTATCTTTATCTATTTGCCAAAAATTCTTATGAAAATGTCTTATCTTTCGCACCTCTTTATTTGCCTGATTAAGTTGTCAAAACGTGCATTTCTTTGGATTTGTATCAACGTCATAGAATTTCAATTTTTAATATAATTATCATTATTTCAGAGGAAAGAAGTTTGGCGAATGAAAAAAAAAACAAAAAACAAAATGGGAAAGCATGAAAACCAACATAAAATTATTCTATTGAATTGGAAAAGCAATTGCACGGATCTGAAATTGCAGGATAATAAAACAGAAGAGACAGGTTTTTTTATTAAAAAAAAATGAGTCACGTCATGTCATGACAATCTTCACAATTATTTAAATTTTTGATTCATTCTTTTTCTTTGCCTTTAGCTTTATTCATATTATTTCCATTTTCCAGCAAGACAGGGGAGACAAAGGATAATAATTTTTATGTTCAAGCGAAGTTGTTAATGGTGTGCGTAATTATTTTATAATTTAATATAATATAATAAACAGATTGAAGCTTTTTGTGAGAAGGAAAACTGCTACTGCTACATAAAAGTGAGCGATGTTTTTTTTTTTTCAAGGATTCTAAACATGCGCAGGTATGGACGAGTACAGTAATGTTAAACATTTTTTTTATTTTAAATTAACTTAACAAACCCGACATTTCAAATATTTAAATATTTATATAATTTTCTTCATAATTGTTGAAATCGGTTTTAACTATTTTTCACAGCTTAATTCAGCAACAACGATGTTTTCTTAGATGGTGTCCTAGGTTTTAACATGATGATTAAGAGAAAATATTAGGAGACAAAATATAAAATTTGTAGTTCTTCTTGTATATTTTCTTCTACTTCGATGTTTTCTAACAACGATATGCTCCTCTTAACTTACGATTTATATGTTAATGATGTCAACACACAGATCTCATATCGTGACTATCATAATATTGATTGTGAGGTAATAAAAAAATCTATTAATAAAATATATTGGGATTAAATTTATACTCTTGACAATGTTAATTAGCAATTGTGTTTTTTACAAGAGAGCATTAAGAACCTATTCAACGCACACTTCCCTATAAAAACTAAACTTCTTTCAGCCAATCAACAACCTTGGTTTAGGCCCGGTATTAAACAACTTATAAAAAACGGAATAAAGCTTACATTCGCTGGAAAAGATTCAAAAAAGATGATCTTAAAGTCACCCACGAAACTGCTCGACAAGAAGTTATCGAAGAAAATTCTCACATGCTATCGACATCAAAGAAAAAAAAAATAAAAATTGGAATAGGTCAGAAATACTCTACTCAGTGCAGCCTTGACGTTGGTTTTAATTTTTTGAATACAAAGTTTGTCAATACCGATGTTCCATCACCAAAATATGACGATAAGTTATGATGACCTTTGCAATAGAAAACCCTTTTAGTTTTCGCTGTGTCTTGAGGTCCTAAAAAAAATTTGAATAGAATCCAAACGTGTTTCTTGCAGTAATACATTTTGTATTTAGTAAATTTTAATAATGCACTTTTTGCAAAAAAACACAGTGAAATTTTTAATTCTAAAGGGCGGTTCACATGGTCACAGAAGTCTTACGACATGTAAAAGTTTTGTGCAGAATAGTACCAGTGGGATCATCTAAACAAAATACGTAATGAACCTGCACAAATTGAGAGCCAGTACGGATGAAAATTTGACAGTCGTATGGCTCTCTTTGTTTTTTGGAAATCTACAAAAGACAATTACGAATCATTAGATCAGGGATGCATTTTTCTGCAAACCGCTATTTAAGTCTTGTTGTGTTTACCCATACCAATTGTGTAAATGCAAAAATAATCTGTCGTAAGATTTTTAATCTTAGTTTTAAAATACGAAATGAATATTATATTATTTTCTCTTGGATTTTACGTACGTAAAGTCGTAACGTCTAAGCGATTTTTGATATAAAGGGACAAAAGGTCGGATGAAGAGGCAGACAGGGGGAAAAACAGACATTGTAGCGGAGACAATAGTGTTACGTTTTTATTCTTTGGGTAAAAAACCAAATACCATTTGATCATACATCATCGTTAAAGTTGTTTAAGAACAACTCAGTTACAAAAATACAAACTTTAAAATTTATGATATTCAGATGAAATTAAAATAAAATGACTTATTGAATTGTATGTAAATCAGAAATTTTAAGTAAATACTTCATTCTTAATTACAATATGATTTTCTGAATTTATAAAACAAAGTAAAAAGTTTGTCTTTATCTAGGTTGAATACCAATAATGCAGTTTCATTAGCTCAATTAATTTTCGTTATAAATACTTACGTTGTAAAGTTTTGCTTTAAAGCAAACAAACATACGAACAAACAAATAAATAAATAAACTTGCAAACAATGAAAATTTAATTATACTCAATTGCATTATTGAAAAATTTTAATTGTTTGCTGGTATTCTTTACAGTAATTGTTGTTGTATAATTTGCAAAAAAAAATTAACTTAAAAAGTTTTATCAAAACTAAATGGAAATATTTACTAAACTTACTAGGATAAAAGCATGTACTCGTATGCAAGTGTGTATTAATGTTTACAATTATTTATCCATTTATATTGTTGTAAATCACACACGAACGAATATACAAGATCCTGGTTTACAATAACTTTGCTACCGACAGACAAAAATTAAACACAGGCAAAAGTACACTGAGGTATAAAAATGACTACTCAAAAGAATTAGAGAATCAAATGAAAACTATAATAAAAAAAATACTTAAACTGTGCGACCTGATGAATGAGTGCGAAAGAGAGAAAAAGAGAGAAATCGAGAATATAAAAAATAAAACTAGAAACAACAAAATTAGTAAAAATAGAGAAAGAAAGTTTATATCGCGTGTTTTTTTAAGCCTGGTAGAACTTTGAATTATAACAAATAACACTAAAAATTAAATTTCGATAAAAATTGTTTTCTTATTATATTCAGTAAACTCCGACAAATTATTCTGAATAGATTCTCGCTTCAACAACGCTATCAAATCATTCAAGTTTACTTTGAAAATCAGTCATCAACTCGAGCAACTTATAGACGACTTCGTGATTTTTATTTTTCACATAATCGTCCGTCTAAGTAAGATAAATTTCGTGCCACATACTCTCTAGAGGATGCAATAACGTCAACACGTCGAAGGAATGTGCGTACTGAAGAGACTATCGCTGCTTTAAACGAAAGCGTGGAAGAAGATCCAAATTTATAGATTCGTCATCGGTCAAAGGAATTGGGGCTCTGTCCATCCGCTACATGGAAAATTTTGCGAAAAGATCTTGGTCTACACCCGTATAAAATCCAGCTAAAGGCCAATATATGCGTCGTTTTTCGGCGATTGGGCTCTTAAGCAGTTAGTAGCTGACCTGTTGTTTTATCGCTAAATTGTGTTAAGCGATGAGGCTTTCTTTTTGTTTAGCGGGTTTGTTGATAAGCAAAATTGCCGCATATGAATTGAGACCAATCTACAACATACCCTACAGGCTCCATTTCATCCAGAAAAATGCACCGTTTGTTTAAGTTTACACGCTGGTGTTATCATTGGACCTTATTTCTTCCAAAATGAGGCTGGATCTCACGTTACGGTCAATAGAGATCATTTGTTTGAAAATATGGGTGACATTGATACGTACAAAATGTGGTTTCAACAAGATGGCGCTACGTGCCATACGGCTACCGCAACCATCGAGTTATTAAAAAGAAAATTTCGCGATAGGTTGACTTCGAGACATGGACCTGTTAATTGGCCTCCAAGGTCGTGCGATTTGACACCTCACGGTTATTTCCCGTGGGATTAATGCTGATAAACCAGCAACAATTGACGCTTTGAAGGCCAAAATTGTTTGTGTTATTCGTGACATATGTCCAGCACTTAAGACAGTGAACCAAAATTGGACGTTCAGAATGCGCTTCGACATGAGCAGCCGCGATGGTCACATGCCCGAAATTATTTTTAGATATTAATGCGATGTTATGGTCTTTCGTGTAAAACAAATTCTTCATTACAATTTAATTTTTTGTGTTATTTTTTACAATTTAAAATTCTGTCAGTTGCAAAAAAACACCCTTTATAAAAAAAGTCCATAAAACAAGAGTAAATAAAAAGTTTTTTTTTTTTGTTTTTTTTTTTCACAAATTAAAACATGACTTAAACACAAGGAGCCATTATATTCGTATAACTTAATACAAACAAGTATTTATACTTAAAAACTACATACTTTCTGACATACAGAGAATTACAGAACGGAAAATTATAAAATTACCAATTTAGTATGAACTTATGAAATAAAATTATATTTAGAATAACATGAGCTTTACACATACACACAAATACTTTAAAAGGAAACCAGACATAAAAACAAACAAACAATTCGTAAACATAGTAAAAATAAAGTTTGTAGGAGTTAAACGTTGTAAAAAAATGTGTATTTAATAAGGCACGGTGGGTTGAAAGAGAAAAGTTCAAATTAAAAGAATGGAAAACAATTGATATTAAATAATTTACTTTTTTTCAAGTTGTAGTATATTGGTGTATATTTGTTTTTTAATTTAATTTTTACCAAAAACTAAACTAAACTTTATTGTTTGGGCAAAAATCTTTATTTTTTTTTTAACTTTGTGAGAAGTTTTCTAAAGAGCTAAGTAAGCGGTGGTGATATAATCATCGAGACTTGCTTTCACCTTCAATAATCAATATCGATGATTTAATTATTAAATAGGGATGGATTTTTTTTTAAAGTTAATTAATTTAATAAAAAAATTCCCGTGGCTTTATTAAATATAATCAAAAACGTTCGTTTAAATATTTTTTATTGAATTGATCTACAGTGGAATGAATTTTTTCTCTAGGAAACTCAGAAAATAAAGATAATATTTTTTTTTATTTTAACTTCTAGATAACGGTAAATTCTTTTGTTGTGGTCGCCATTTGATTCGGAGCTCAATTCTGTTGAAACCGCATTTAATCACCAATGTTTTGAAACAAAAAATCATAAATTGTGGTGCGGTAATCATCTCCATCAGCGGCTTTATTTTTACAGAAATAAAGTCCAATGATGTCAATAGCATGTCATCCTCCCAAACGTTGCATTTTTTTGGATGTAATGCAGTATGCAGAGTCTGTTGTGGATTGGTTTCAGTACGTATGACCCAAATAAGCCTCACTCTTGAACATAATTTGGCGATAAAACATCGTATCAACTTACAACTGCTATAGTGCCCAGTCGTGGCATTCATTCCTGCAACAGCCAGATCCAGATTGTAGACCAAAATGTTTGCAAAAAATGTTCCACATAGTGGACGAACAGATCATGAACTCCAATGAACGATTATAGATCAATAAACTTGCATCTTCTTTCATACTTTCTTTTCGGTATGCGCTTTTCTTCGACGAGTTGGTATTGTTACATCAGATGGATGCACTTTACAAAAATCAGGAAAACGTTCGTAAGTTTGAAAATAAAACTACATAATTTGGTAGTGTCGTTTTGGCTTCAATCATACATGATGATTTTCCAGAGCATACTAATCATAAATGTTAAAAATGAGCGCTATAATTACGAGAGTTCGTTTGACAGTTAGACCTTTCGTAAATTATATCGGGCTTAAAAAAACTACCGTTGAGGTAACATTAAATAATTCGAAATTTCTTAAATGGATTAATTATTTATGAATTATTTTACTAACTGTAGTGAGAACTTATGCAGTGTGATATTTATTCGATGTTGAGAACGAGTCAAAAACTTAAACTGCGATTATATCGAATTGAATTCTTCAATATAAAAATCTATTATTATTGAATTTACTTTATTCGTGCTTGATTCCTTCAAATATAAATATTTCATGATATTCTCATGAAATATTTATTATTTTAAACTAAACTAAAAAAATGAATGGCCATATGGATATGCTTTCCCCGCAGTAATACATTTCATTTTGTAGTTTAGTTTAAAATAATAAATATTTCATGAGAATATCATGAAATATTTATATTTGAAGGAATCAAGCACGAATAAAGTAAATTTAATTGAATTCTTTTTTGAGTTATGACGTTCTATTAGTAAATGAGCGAATAAAGTATGTTATAAATCAAAAATGTGTTAAGTAAAAATTTTCTTTTCAAAGCAACTACGGATTCTAAAAGCTACAGATTCTAAAAACTACAAATATAAGAACTAAAAATTAAACTTCTTATATTTTTTATACAATAATATAGAATAATCTTTGCAAAAAACTCAATTAACATTAGACTTAATATTAAGGAAAATATTTCAGTTAATCGCTATATCGCTAAAAGATATACAAATTTAATCCCTCCGTGCTTTAAAAGAAAAAAAAAATACAAACTTTTTACTAACGGGCAATATACGGGCATTATGATCTAGATTATGATAAAGTTTTTTGCTTTTGAATTGTTTTTTTTTTTGTGTTTTTCTTACTTTGCATTGTTTACAAGTATAAAGAACACACTCACACATACATATTTGTAAATACAATAATAATAAAAAAATATAACTAAAATACCTTTGCATATACGAAATGGAGTAACTTTAAGTTTACACCATATTTAAACGGAAAAATATTTATAGCATTGCAATTGCCAGACAACCAACATACAAGAAACATAAAGCAAAAACCAAAAAATTAAATAAAACTAAAAAACAAACATAAAAAAGCTGGCCATAGAAACATGCATGAACAAATGTGAACAAGCAGGAACAAGCTGGAACAAGCATCGTTGTTAGTTGAGGGTATTTCAATGGCAACAAAAATGCACTAGATTTTAGTTGAAAGAATACATTTAAAAACAAACAACAGGATTGTAGGGTTCGTTATTGTTGTTAATGCTGATGATGATGCTGGTGGTAGTGGTAGTGGTGGTGCTGTAGCATAAGGTATTTTTGTTGCATGAAATCCTTTATTATACAGATAAACTTCTATACATGAACGGAATGTACATATAACTGCTGTATGGGCATGGTAACGGATACGTGTATGTTTGTTTGTCTGTATGTTTTGTATATTTGAAGATTTGCGGTTATAGGATACTCTATGCTGACGGAAATCAAAAACATACGCACTTTTGCATATATATATACACATACATATACTTATATGTATACAAAAAATATATGAACACAAATATGTAGGACCTGCAATATTTCTTGGGTGCAGCATAAATTTAAAATACAATTCCCAAGCCCTCTGACAAAGTTACATTCACAAAAACTTTTACACTTATAAATATAGTTTTTCTTCCTCTATTGTACACAAGGTAGAATGTGGGCGTGATATAATACTGTGGTGGTTGTGATGATTACTGAGATGTTGTTGCTGTTGTTTCTGTTGTTGTTTGTTAGTTAACAAACTATTTTTGGTCGTAGTCATTGTTGCTAAATTGTTAGATTTATTAGGAATCCCTTGTTGCAGCTGTTGTTGTTGTTGATGTTTTTCCTGTTTCGAATATCGTACCTTGTGATGATTTGTATGATGTACATAAACACCAGCATCACGCAATTTCCGGTACAATGAGATATACTTGCCAGCTGTTGTTGTCCTAGGAACTATATATTTTTCACAAAATTTTGTTTTGCTCGTAGCTGCTTCACTTAACTTGTCATACGTCAGTGCCTGCAAAAAGGTCAATACGAACGTGTAACAATTATGTTTATCCTCATGATAGTGTGACACTGTCCACTTGTCTGGCTGCTGGCAAATCTATAAAATAAGAAATTTAAAAAAGATCTTAAAAAATCGTATAAAAACGAATGATGTTGCGTATGGGAGTTTTATTTAATTAAATAAATAATGTCAATCGCATTCATGTTTGGATTAGTGGAATAAAAGAAAGTCTTAATTTATCACAATATTAAATGTAAAAAGGAAGCATAGACTTTTTATTGAAATTAGCAAATAGCACCTCGAGCAATTAGCACCAGTATCACTTTGCCGCCAAAAAAAAAACTTCTATATCTGTGATTTAGCTAATGAAAAGTTTTAGCAACAGAAACTTCCGAAGGTTTTTTTTATTTAATAGTTTATTTCATGTTCGATGAATTAAAACTACTGGGACAAAAAATTGAATCTGTTGAAAAAAACAAAAACAGAAAGCCTTACAAAAATTTAAAAATCACGGATCCCTGCTCATACTATAAACTTAAGATAAAAACGTCTCTGTAGCCACCAAATAAAGTCTATTTTCAATCGGTTTAGCCTCTTAAAAATTCCTTATTTTATTCTAAAATATTTTGTTTGACCCATTGTGCACAGATAAAATCTTATGTAGAAAATGTACCAGGCCGTTTATTTTTTTGCTTTTTTGTGTTTCAAACTCCGACATAGAAGTAAGAAAAATACGAAATTGGGTACTTAAACGATTGTCTAATAATGTCTAAGAATCATGTTTTCGTACGTGTTAAACTCCGACACCACACAACTGATTTTAATGAATTTTTTGTTGCATACTCTTAGTCGCAGACTTAATAGATTTGGATAAATCTAGTTTACCACCAAAACTTTCTTTCGATTGCAAAAGTTGTTTCTGCTGAGTTTGAAGTTGAGCCACCGGGTCAGACCTTCTTAATAATAACCGTAAATGGTTGTGATATGC
The DNA here is from genome assembly GCA_916610165.2 of Gymnosoma rotundatum. Classification (NCBI taxonomy): domain Eukaryota; kingdom Metazoa; phylum Arthropoda; class Insecta; order Diptera; family Tachinidae; genus Gymnosoma; species Gymnosoma rotundatum. The sequence continues at coordinate 116,249,032 of OU744337.1, read as the reverse complement.
TTACTATTTCCTTTTTCTTAATACCTTCAATATATATTTCAATAACTCTCCATTCAGTTTCTACAATTACTTTGGAGTAACTTCTTTACTTTTGTTAAAAATGTATCTCAAAACGAACCGTTTTCAAATCGATCGATTTCCATCACATACCTGAACAATACGGTGTTGTGAAAGATGAATTGAAATTTAATTTTTTAAACAAATTGAAAAGATTTTTCTACTAAATCAACATTCGCAACATTGTAAATAATTTTAAATTAAAAAAAAAGTAAGAGTGTTTTATTCGGCTATGCCGAATTTTCTGGTGAAATGACTCTAATTAAAAGGAGAAATAATGGGATGACAGAGAAGTAAAAAATACGAAAGAAAAATTTAAGCACTATATAATTTTACATAAAAATGTCATCTGCTCTTAATCGTTTAAGCAGTTTCAAAAAACTTTAGCATTTCCTAAGGATCTCTTCCAAAGCTTTTAAATCATACCCATATTAATATCTTAAAAAATAGGGTACACAATCGTACTTTTCTATGAAAAGTTTAGAAGCCCATAACTCGGAAAATATGGACGAGAGCCAGTTTTTTCACTTCTTATTTTTTAACCCTTTGACGACCACGAGGAGATGGGTGTCCCAAATAAAAAAATTATTTAAGTAAATAACGAAAAATTAAAAGAGTTCCATTATGGTATTAATAAATTCCTAAGGATGTCTCTTAAATTCTTATTACAAATTGCGCGAATTTAGCTGCGCCGCTTAAGGTGTACGGTCATTAAAAGAAGAAGATTTATTCAGACTAATTTCAAATTTCGTACAAAAGTGTTTTTAAATATTAAAGTAATTTCTTAAATTTTATATTGTGATAAATATTTGGTCTGATAAGTGCCATTTATTGATATAAAGTTAAAAAATTAATAATAATTTCTTATGCATTGATAAATCGTTAGTAACTTCTAGGGACACTGGTGTCCTTATGGCCCATAAGGGTGTGATATTTTGTGCAGATTATGTTTGAAAGAGGACGTGGAGTTTTCCAGATTAAGGAAAGTGAAATCCAGCAAATTTTAATGGGTGACAGTTGTGATGATGAGGATGATCTGCTACTTAACGCAGAAGATGAGAGACTTCTAACGAAAGATGGCTACCAAGGAATATCTGATGTCGAAACTGAAGCTACGAGTATTTTACATCAGGAATCGGAAAAAATATCATCTAAGGTATGAACTACTGAATTAGAAGCTATAGCCGAGCAAGCTAGCAACCACCAAATTGATTTCAAGTGTAGCGAAAAAACGCACATTCCTAAAGTGTTTGCAAATATGAAATATGAATTCGGAAAGGTGCAAATAAGTCCAGATGCTAGAGCTGATAAGCTAACTCCATTTGACGTTTACTAAAATTTGACACTTTAGTGCTAGAGTCAGTAAAATACGCTCATCAAAATCAAAAAGAATTCAGTATTGAGAATGAGGTTGTTGTCCAGTGTACAGTTTAGGCAAGTTCTGACTCACAGTTTGATTAACGATTTTACCAATAGGCAGCGGGTAATTTTTACGGTCAACGGAAGAAAGTTCTGTGTATATTGTGCCAATTTTAAAAAAGAAAATGGAACAAAAAATACTTGTGCTGTATGTAAACTGCACCTTTGTTACACTAATGATCGAAATTGTTTTGCTGCATACCATAATTATTCAATGTAATTATCATTTTCTTTGTTAAAAACATATGTAAAACTATAATCCTTTTTATTTATTTAAATAAGTTATTTGAGCTAAAAATTACTTTTCAGGACCATAGGAACATATCTGTCCCGAAAAATTCCAAAGAAACCTTAACAGGTTTTAAGGTTTTTATTTCAAAATATATTTTTTTTAAGCCTAATGGACCACACTAAATAGTTTAAATAACGACTTTAATCCTGATAGTCTTATGGTCCTGAAAGGGTTAAATCTCTATTGCCTCTTTTATTTTTTTTACTTAATTAATTTAAAGTTAACAAACTAATTCAGAACTAGACTGACCCGTGCGAATATTTCGCAGCGTTAGTTGTCAGTTTTGTAAGATAAAATAAAAATAAATAATGGAAATTTTAATAACTTCAATACATTTTATTAAAAGTATAAAAATAATCTAAATCATAATATGTCATACATATTTACATACATACATATGTTTAAATGCATTTATAATACTTCTTTGAATACAATGTTAGAGGTAATGACATGATCATCGTTAACTCTTTGCCCGTACGAATCCTTAATACAAACAAAAATATCTTATAATAAACGGCATTGCAGTAAATAGCGGTATTGCCAGAATGGATTTTAATATAAACTGTATTATAAAGAACTGCATTACCATTAAGTATTACCACACTTGAACAAAAACATATAAGCACTGTATTATCATGCAGTTCAATATAAATTATAATTTTTATCAATGAAAATAATAATTTTTCAATTTCTAATTATTTTTCGTCATTAGTGTTAGAAATAAGCTTTAAAATGAGATATCATTCATTAAATTTGATGCGGTGGTATGGGGGATATTTTTGCAACCGACAAAAAAAAGTGCTTTAGAAATAATATATATGATACTAAAATAATAGTAACTAGAACTGTATCAAAACAGATTTAATCGAAAGGTGTAGCTATGTGAAGAATGAATTTATGTAAAAGCTGGCTGTGAAATAAGACATTTTCTTAAAATTACTTTTTCATTTCATTTCTAATATTCTGATAGCTGCATAGTTAAGGCATAAGAGTCTCTGGTGAATTGCTTTGCACAAATCGATACACTAAAAAAGTCAAGTAATGCAACGGACCATAACACATGCAACTAGATATTGTTTGTGCTTCTCTTGCTCTCTTTGACCTGCTTATCAAATTTATATTCACAAAAAAAAATTTTTTTTATTAAAAAAAAGTACCACTTTACGTATCACCTATTTAGTTATTTTTCGTAACCGAACTAGATACATTCTTAAGGAATGGTATAGATGAGAGAAAAAAAAGAAAACTTGCTATAAAGAAGTACCGATGAAGGAGGCTGAATATTGTAATATTAATTCCGAATATGTATTTATAGCATTTAACAGAAAAAAAAACATTTTTAATTTTTCATTGCAGCAGGGGTTGAACCCTGGCCAAACATACTAACATACAACGTGCTTACCACCTTGACTGCAAGTCATAAAAATAGTAACTTATTCATAATGATAACTTAATTGCTTCACAACACAAAGGAAATTTGCTTGTTAATTTAGGCATTCGCTTTTAGCCTGAGAATCAACAAATAAAAGTATTAATTTATTAGTTTCTTAAATTTTTTTTAATTAAAATTTCTTTCATTCAAAACTGTGATATTTTTAAAGAAAATTCTTTCGTTTCTAATTGACAAAACAAAACAATTTACCTCAAATAACACTTGATCCCAGTAGTCATACCATGGCTCAGGAACATCACCCACTAATAAACACTGCCACCATTCTAACATATTGTCTGTGCGATGCCGTCGTAATCCATGGCGATCAAACTCTACTACACAACCGGTGGAAGTTGTAACAGCAATATGCAAATCCGTGGTGTTATTATAATCACTGCAATACAAAGACAAAACATTCATTAAAAAAAAGGAAATAAGACCACAGCAACAAAATGATACGAACTGTTGTCAAGTATATATGTATTTATGTATGTTTGTGTACAGGTATGTATCACTTACTTGAGAAAATCACCTGTAGTGGGACGTAAAACAATTGCACATGGATATTGATTAGCTCTTACAAATGGATACGGCAAACGAAATGGTAATAGACGACAAGCCATAATATTAGATGTAACATTATTATCATCATCAGAATCTTCAGTAGCATAAGCATCGGCATCAGCATCGCCATCATTGTTGTTGTCATTTTGATGGTATGCTTCATCTTCTTCAACATATTTATTGGCATTATTGACATTTTTATCAGAATCAATTGCAATACTTTGGTCAGCACTACTATTGTTGTTGTTATTGCTTCTGCTACTTTTATTCAACTTAATTTTGTTCTTATTCTTACGTCGACTGCCACTTGCAGCAATACCACTGGCAGCGTTTGAATCACCATTGTGATGTGTAGCCAGGGCTGTTTTACATTGTGGACAAATGTGCGGTAATGTAAAACAGAAAACTTTTACATTGCAATGATGAAAGCATAAAATGCCCGGATCTGAGGTGATTGTGGTCGTTTTTGTTGTTCTGATTGTTTTTATAGTTGTTGTTGCCGTAGCTGTATCTCCTGTAGAGTCTTTTAATAAAGATGTATTCGTATCCGTACTCGTATTCATGTTTCTTGTTGTCATCGTACTTGTGGTTTTTCTTGTTGCTATCGATGTTGTTGCTGCTGCTGCTCTTTTTGTTATTGCTGTCGTCGTTAACATGTTTTTAGTATCCTTTTTGTGACAAAAGTATATTCACTTTTGCTGCATGTGTGTAACTAGATGATGGGACAGCCGTTGTTATTTGTATCCTTCTTTGGTTTCTTCACGTTTTTGTCTGCTTTATTTACTTGGTCGGTTGCTTGTTTGATGAACGTCTGTAATGAAAACGTTTAATTCTTGTAAGTTAAGATGACATTAATATTCCATAATTGCTACAGTTTTATTTCAATGTCTATTTTATAATATTTTTTTGTTGTTTTGTTTTGTAAAGAAAAATAAAAATAAAACAGTAGAATTAAAAAAAACTTGAACTAAAATTAAATACTACCTGCTCTTTAACAATAACTGAAATACAAGAAGTACATTTCTTTTGGAAACTCCTACATTTAGTTGTTAAAGCCATTAAGAAAAATCTTTTGTATCCTCAACAATTGTTTTTTTTTTGTGGTTTATACTCGGAGACATATGACTAAGGTAGTTTTGTAAGAAAATTGAGTTAAGGTGTAGTATCAAAAATAAAACTGTCAATAAAATTAAATGAGTAATAGATTATCGGTTGATGAAAGTGGACGGAGCGGCAAACGTCTTAGGGGAGCAGTCAGCTCTGCACATTTAGTGAAGAAACTAGTAACAGTCGAGTATTTTGTTGCAAGAGATGATTTGTCAATAGCTGATTTTATTGTATCGATCTTCCGATTATTTGTCACGTAAGTCGTTTAGTAACAGTGTAATAATTTTCTAGAGAAACTTTTTATTTACACTATGTGTATACTCTGTAAATTTGGTGTACATCGTTAGTTATAATTAGAGTGAATTTCACCTAAAATTTACTTGACCGATTCATTTGATAAAGCCTATACAACAAGCAAATTTATTTGAACTATCGTGATGTAAAATATATTATAAGAAAAAAGAGCACATAGAGGTATCTTGCGATTTGGATTATTGCATTTAACTATTTTTTGCTCACATTGCAACACTGAGTCACACCACTAGACGGACGCCCACAAATAAAATAAAAATGTTCATACACAGCGCACAGAGGGATTTTTTCAGTTTAGCCGAACATTGGGCCAAAAATTAATTTTGAGAAATTTTAAAAATTTAAGTACGCAGCTGGACAGATAACAAAATTCTACATCGAATAGTGAATTTTCAGGCTTTTGCTTGAGATTCGTCTTTTTGGAAAAGTTGGGTAAATCGCATACGTTTTTATTGACTTTATCCGATTTTGAGAGGTTTGCAATATATTTTTTGTGGCTAAACGAATAAAGATTTTGTATTGATTTGTTTTTCTGTGAAAGGTTATATTAGCAGCTACTTATATTAATTTTTAGAAAAAATTTTTTTACATTTAAGTGATAAAGAATTTGGTTCGAAATTAAAAAAAGGATTTTATTATCTTAAATATTTTGTCAACAAAAAAAGTCAAAAAGTTTTTTAGAGTGATTTCCATCTGTCACTGGGTTCAAGCGAACACTAAAAATAAAGAACGTTCACACAGTAGAAAGCCACTATATTACTTACATCAAGTTGTGAGCGCTCTTAATTTTTTTTTAACGACAGCATACAAAAAATATTTCAATTGGGATTAACAAAAGTAAAAAAGAAATTCTAAGTAATTTTGCAAAATTATGTTTTGCCGTATTACAGTAAGGTGGGGTTTATTTACAATTGGTTGCCATTTAACTCAATCCAACTACATTAATGTGGTTTTGTTATGAAACTATAGTTGCATAAATAGTTGTTATTATTGCTTTTCCTTAATGTAGAAAAGTTTTTAGTTCTTAGATGAGGGAAAAAGTAATCACAGATTTTAAGAGTATAAAAATTCCTAAGATGCCATATACGGCATTTATACTATGCAATTTTTCATGAAACTACCATGAAATTTTTGTTTGCTAGTTAAGTAGAAGGGGTAAGCAATATGGTATTGCTTGTTTTGTTAGAATGTTACAGTTAATAATGTTTACTTTTAGATAACGCATAACGCTGTAACTTATATAATACATTGAGAAAAAAATGCCTCAAAAAATTGCATAGTGTAAATCTGGACTTAAATAAGAATCAAAACTCATAACTACGAAGTTTTGAAACACCTCTTTTGGGACTGGTATTATAAATAAAATCCATTAGCTCTTGTGGCATAAAACAGTGAAAAAGGTTTAAAGTTTCGCGTAGAAAAAAAAACTGATCTAGTGGATGGAATTTGCTAAAGATACAAGTGCTCCAAGATTTTCTTGTCATTCAACGAAATGTCTTCTTGACAGCAACAAATGAGACATGTTAATTTAAATGGTTATGCGAGCAAATAAGACAACGGTAAAAAAATAAAATATAAATATCAACAAGGTGTATAAAGTGGCATAAGGTGCAACGGTACTGCAAAGAAAACGGGAGATAATTCTTAATTCATAAAAGTATGCACACAATTTTTTTACACTAAATTTAAAAAAAAGCAATTAAAGCTTAATGTTATATTCATTAGACATGAAAGCAATAAATTAGATGTATTAATTAATTGCCCATTTAATAATAATAAATAATGCTAATGATAAAATTTTAAAATGTTTATTTTTACTAATTGTAATACTTTTTAATGAAAACAAAATCATTATTATTGAATAATAATTAATTAGTTGCAAAGTATTACCATTAAAACATCTTAAAGTATAAAAGAGCATTATTTTAAATTTGTTTGTTTATAATTTTTGATTCAATGAAAGGGGAATTGATCTTAAATTGATAAATGCCATTTCTGGTTTATTTGCATAAATTTTGCTTTTCAGCTATCACCACAAAAAAGGGTGGGGCAGTCATATCAGGCGAACATGGAAGCCAAACAACATCAACATTTCTTGAACTAACTTGTTATGGAAAAAGGGCTCGCAGAAATTTTATTGTAACCTGGCTATATACGATGTGATACCGTCTTGTTAATACCACATCTTAATTAAACCAAAAGCATGCGGTATGTGATGGAAATCAATCGATTTAAAAACGATTTGTGTTGAGATATATTTTAAAAAATAATAAAGAAGTTGCCTTAACCCTTTCGGGACTACTGGGATAATACGTCCCAGCAATTTTCAAACTGTCTTTTTTTCTTTATTTTCAATGCAATCGCCAGGGAGGTAGAACTCCCAAACGTCCAAAAACGGATAGCCTCAATATTGGAGACCACTCACCAGTAGAGCAAGAGAAGCATTGTCGCTGTGTCCGCTGTTCTTCACTTGGCATAGAAAAGCGAACAAAGATGATATGCTCAGGTTGTAACAACGCCTTATGTTACAAGTGTTTTGGGCCATTCCACAAATGAATACCTAATTGCATTCCTAAAATGTTAAAAATGAATGTAAACTTTTATCTGAATCTAATAATATTTATATTTTAGTTATCTTTTTAATTTCGGATCGCTCTTCGAGAACACTGATTGGAATTGTATGTCCCATGAAAATATTTGTTGGGATTATATGTCCCAGGATAAAAGGATGAATTTAAAACTTTTAAGTATGGAGAACATAATACTTTTATCATACATTTTAGAATATGAAAAAAATTTTACCATACATAATTTGGTTTTCAAAATAAAACTCCGTCCCGAAAGGGTTAAAGTAATTGTAGAAATTGAATGGCAAGTTATTAAAAACTATATTGAAGGTATTTAAAAAAAACAAAAATAGTATGCATAGCACAGCCATGTTCGGTTTTAAATCGTTTAGATTTTGAAATCGATTTCCATCACATATCTGAAAGATTTTTTCCAACTAAGCTGATCTTTTTAAACTTTACAAATTGGGGTCTAATATATAGATAAAAAATATTTTACAGAATTTATGATAATTTGGATCCGATATGGACTGCCGTTTAGTTTTTTATATTATGTTTTTTTTTTGTGGAATTGTAACAAATAAATAATCTTAATTCGGCTAAAGTTCACTTATATTTTAATTCCTAAATTTATTAAGAAAGAAAAATTTTTATTTACAAACTTTGTTTAAATTTGTAAAGAAAACATGAAATTATTAAAACAGCAGAATGTAATGCATCATTTTCTAGGTCGAATAATAACTTGAACAGACTAAGTTCACACACAACACGAAGTTGTGTTCGTTGTTCCCTTTATTGATCGTCATATCGCTCCTTTATTGCAACATAGCCATATCTCAAAAAATTAAAAATTTGTAGTTACTTAAGCAAAACTGCTCTGAAAAAAAATCAGTTTTATATCCCAAGCTGAACCGAAGTTGTAGCAATTGCAATTGCGGCAATTAGATCATAGGACTTATGTATTGAAAACTTAAATCGCATTTTGCCAAGTTCAAGTTTTTTTGAGATATGACTATGTTGCAATAAAGGAGCGATTTGTATTTGTTCTTGCTCTCTGCTAACTGCCGATTTAGAAATAAATGTAATATTTATTCTTTCATGTATTTTTTTTTTAATTTCGAATACGGGAAAATTCTGATTTTAAGGTAAAATCAAGATTTTATGGTAAAATTTTGTTTTTTCTATGAAAGCATCCTTTTTTTAATTATTAAAATATATAAGTAAAATTCAATTTCTATTTTTGTGTGAAATTACATCCATGTCGGTTGGATTAAGTATTCAAGTGGAAACTTTGGATTTTAGAGAAGTTTAATTTAAAGTCAAATTGTTTTTTTTCCTGAAATTAAAATTTTGAAATGAATTCAATTGTTTTTTTGTTTAAGATGATTAATGAATTTCTAAAAACCTTTTTTTTAGAAATAAAAATTTTTTTAAAAGTGCATGAGGACGGACGTCTTTCAAAAAAAAAAAAATTAGAAAAGTTAGACACCAGCAGAATGCTGCATTTTCTGAATCGCTAGGTCTTTCATCAGAATTCTTTGCATCTGGCTACCGTAGATTGTGTACATTGTAAACATCATCTATTTAACCATCTAACTTTTTATATAAAAATACGAGGATTATCCATATAAATATTAATTTGGTTAGACGAAGTCTACACACAAACCGAAGTATTTCTACACTCTTCTCTCTGTTTGATTTGTGTGTGGACTTTTAAAAAAGATTTATAAAAATTTTTAAATGAACTTAAGCCAAAAAATCAATTTCAATTAATTTATAATATCCACAGTTCAACTATTAATTTCATAAAAAAATTAAATTAAAATTTTTTATATAAATTTTATGAAAGAAAATATTATTTAATTAACCTTTAATTTCTTGCTAGCATCCAATTTTTTATTGTGAATTTCTTTTGAAAAAAAAAACACAAACAACAGCATATAAAATGCCACAAAAATTAGAGAACCTTGAGAAATCTTCAAGTTAAGGTCAAGCTTTTAAACGCCTGCCTTCACAAGGAGTCCCTCCAGCAATTATTTCGAATCAATTATTCTAAACATAAAAGAAATGAATAAAGCGAAAATCTTTAGCGATATTCCTTTAAAGCTTTTTTTTTCAATATTCAGACATGTCATAGAACTCCATTCCGATCGAAAGTGGTTTCAATTCTGCAAACTGGTTCTTCAGAAAACGAAAATATTTTTCGTTATGAAACCACTTTTGAATCTCAAAGTAGAATTTATTTTCTTTGAATTTTTTTTTATTTGCGGTTTTCAAATTTACTTTTATTATGTGTCCTTATTAGCCTTGTTGTTTGACTTGGTGTGCGCAATATTGCAACACTTAAATAAAAGGGAAAAAATTAAGTATTTTTTAGAAATAAGCAAAATCGATCGGAGTCTGAAGAAGGTAAAACAAAATCGATCGGAATTGTTAATACGGAAACCAAACTATTCCGATCAGAATTTGTGACATACCTGATTAAATATGGCGAATAGAGATTTTTCTTACTTAACTCCACGAGCTACTATGAACAGCGAATAATCGAGATCTTTTTTATTTATTTTATTTTTATTTATTTATTTATAGTTCATTTCCTATACAACAAGACTAAGTCTTATAATTACAGTACAGGATTTTGTATGTGTGCAGGTGGGATATATAAAAGATATTAAGAAAAGAGGATAGTTTTTACAGCTCCATCCATATGTCGATTTAAACAGGACAAACATTGGCATTTCCATTCACTAATGAACAGGGTTGGAACACGTGAGTGTTTAGCTCTGAACAGCCTTTTATTTTTTAAACCATATCTTTGCCAATTAACATTAATCTGCTGATGTTATTAAACTAAATCTTTTTATATATTGTATTAAATAGATCGTTACCTAAAACTTTACATAACTTTTCTAAGACTCTCAGAAAATCTATATTCACTATAACGTGGATAAAGAAATTATAGTTTTCCTTGACACCTATTTTTGCCATCCACCAATAATGACTAGTTATCCTTATTGCCACCAGGATTTCTATTACACGTTTAAAACATGTTTATTGGCTACTTCTCCCTGAATTTTTTTTTCCTAGTTTTTATTTTACCACTTTAAAAGTTGGATTGCATTAACAGCGACATACAACAATGGATTATTGTACCTGGACGACATATAACAATTGCTGATGAAGGTAGGAAAAAAAGCAAATGAGACATTTATATGCATAGCATTTCTGTTTCTTATTTTTTTATATACAACATTTAAAGGGTATTGTTAACAAAGTTTCTTTATTACTGCTGCTGTTTGTTGTCGATTTAGTTTTTCTATTTAAACCGCATTTGGGGATGTCATTACAAGATTTCCAAACGATTTCAATACAAAAATATGTTTTTGTTAACTTACATTGCTTAATTTCAGGTTTAGAATTTTAATTTTACGGATTGCTGAAGTTCACAAGAATTTACAATTACAATGGTAACAAGGACCAACATTTTTAACTGATTTTCTTATACACTGAGTTCAATAGGCGAAACATTTGTCAATAATTTGATGAGGGTATTTAGAAAATAAACTTTTCGTAACAAAAAAGTTCGTTAAGATATAAAAATGTAATTATGGTTCAGTTATTATCACTTAATAAAAACAAATAAAAAATTGCAATTAAGGCAAAAAATAATTATATTTTAACTGTAAGTAAAAATAAAGATAAAATACTTTGTTTGGCGGTCAAAGTTATTTGAAGCAATTTTTACAGAGAAAAAAATTAAGACAGTCAGCGAAAAGATAATCTGTAATGGTAACTACGAGGGCTGCTATATATATTTCTGGCCTGGCAACACTGAGTGCTGGCTAGTGCAATCTGACATTTCCATTGGAAAGTATGTCATTTTTAAGCATAATCGTACTCAAAACGCTTTGATGTACGACCATTATTTGTGTTGTTAACAGTGACTTGAAAAAATAAATATAGAAAAAAATGGAATTAACTCGTGAACATTTTCGTGCCATCATTTTTCACAACTTTCGACGTGGATTATCACGACAAGAGTGCATTGACGAACTTAAATATTTTTATGGCGATAAAGCACCATCCTATAGCACTGTGAAAAATTGGTATAATGAATTTAATCGTGCCCGAAGCTCGCTCAAAGACGAATGTCGTCCAAAAACGGCTGTTGTGCCAGAGAACATTGATGCCGTGCGTGAACTCATAATGAAAGATCGACATGCGACATACCGAGATATTTCTTCCACCAGCATACATTCGATACTGCATTAACACCTGGCCGTAAAAAAGGTTTGTTCTCGCAGGATCCCGCACAATTTGAAAGTCGCTCAAAAAAAGGCTCGTGTCGATTGGTGCAAAGAAATGTTGCAAAAATACGATTGCGGTGCTTCAAAAGACATTTATAAGATCGTCACAGGTGACGAATCATGGATCTATGCGTATGAGCCCGAAACGAAACAACAATGGACCGTGTTGGTCTTCAAAGACGAGCAAAATCCAACGAAAGTTGTTCGTGGAAGAAGCACTTCGAAGGAAATGGTCGCCTGTGTCTTCGGCAAAACTGAGCATGTGGCGACTGTTCCGCTTGAGCAACGTAGGACGGTCACTTCTGGGTGGTACAGTACAATTTCTTTGCCTGAAGTCATCGGAGAAATGCGAAAAACCAACAAGAAAAGACTAATCATTGTTCACCATGACAATGCGAGCTCTCACACATCGGCTCAAACCAGAGCGTTTTTGACCAGCTAAAACGTCGAATTAATGGGTCATCCGCCGTACAGCCTTCACTTGGCACCTAATGACTTCTTCATGTTTCTGCACATCAAGAACAAAATGCGTGGTTAACGATTTTCGTCGCCAGAAGAAGCTGTTGAGTGTATAACTCATGCTGGAGAATACTTTGAAAAACAATAAAACCATTTTTGATTATAAATATTCGCATTTTCACTATGCCTAATAGAAATATATAGAGCAGCCCTCGTATAATACAGTTTTGCAAAGTAAATATTGTGCGTTTTAAATTAAAAACTTAAAGTAAGACTTTTTATAAACACGCTACGGATGTAATAATAGATTTACCGCGACAACAAAACGTAGATAAAATTTATGTTGGTGATTTCGATTCTTTAATACAACGACCAATGATAATTACATAAGTCTAGACTGTAATAAGTGATGATTACATAAACATCGTGAATCAGTTATGGTTATCTCTCGAGAAGGCCATGTAAATTGGCCGTCAACAATATTCCAAATTTTCTAGTGGATCAGCCTTTTCTTAATTGAACACAAGAGTTGTCTGGAATTATTCTTGGACCAGTGTTGCCGTTTGGTAACATTTTTTTCATTTTTTGTACCTTTTGAAGGCTACACGTAACATGTGTATAATTTTATTATATTTGGCCAAATTTTCGTAACTTTTGGTACAGATATGCAATAGAGTAATATAAATGAAAAAATTTGTTTCATTATTTGATGTAAGAACTTCTCTTTAATATATATCTTTCTTAACATATCAATTCGATTTCAATAAGAATGGTTACTTGCAAATGCTACCAAAATCCCACGTAAAAAAATAGTTTGATTTCGACAATTTTTCCCAACTGTAAAATAACGTAACCTGCATTTCGTGCGGAAAACTAAGTGTTTATCCTGTTAAAATTTGCAAACATTATACCAGTTCCTCGATTTAGAAAAAAGTTGTCTTTTAATTTCTTTGAAGAAGTGCCAGATTATATTACGGAAAAATTGTCAGTAATTTATTGTTAAAGTTTTAAACAAATAAGACCCAAATTTGTCTCTAATAATGGTATTTTTAAATTAATAATTAAAGTATTGTATTCTATCGAATCTCAATATTTCAAAGAAAAAGGTGAACGAATTTATTTTAAAAAAAACCTACTTTAACTATTTTTATTGAATGGCGAGAGCATGAGCTTTTTCATCCCGGAATATTAGTATTGAGTCCGGATTTAAATAATCATAAATATCATTGGGCTGAATTTTTTTACATTCGTTTTTGTTCAGTAAATGAATTTGTTGCCTTGTTATTTTCCCTTAAATACTTACGAAGTAAAGCTTTTTACTATATTTTTTATAAATAAAATAAAACTACTATTTATTTAAATTAAAATTTGAAAATGTAAATTTTAATGAAAAAATGTAACTTTTTTGAAAGAAAAGCATAACTTTTCCTGTCTTTTCTGGCAACACTGTCTTGGACTTTAGTTGATTTATAAGTTTTAAGAAAATGAAGAATACCCTGACTAACGCAGTAGCTTAATGTTTTCTTCTTTAAAGTAATGTCGTACTCAGAAAGGATATTATTATTATTATGTCAGGATACCGAATAATACAAACATTCACTGTTTGAGTCTACAGCTGAAAATATACACTAAATAGTGACACGTTGCATATGGAATTACATACTGACAAACTCATGAAAATAACGGTTAGAAGACCTTACAAATTTCTTCAATTACAATATAAACAATTACGTAAGAATTAAGGTTTCATTACTTTTTGCTTTGTCTCCCTCTCGATGTACTCCTTTGTTTAAAAACCAGATCCGAGATTGCCTAATTTTTGGTGTACAAATATTACATAAAAATCGTTTAATTCATAGAAAATTTCGCGAAAAATTTTTCAAAAGAATATACCACCGAGAAGATAGGAGGAATATGCGCCACTCAATCCCTTTCTTTTCACGATTACTGGCGTTTAGATACATATTTAAATGTTTTGGTTATTGTTGTAGCATTATTTTAATTGGGTCATATTCTTACGTGCACAAATTGAAAAAAATATATTATGAAGTTGCCAGAATTTTCCATATTACTATAATCTAGGTGTTTTAAATCGCCTACAAATATAAATTGCAGTTGCGAGTGTTATAACAGTATTAAGCCTGACATGGGACAGTGAAGTTGGGTTTACACAGTGATAAAGTATGTGTTTACTGATAAAGTGTTATCAATAAAAAAAATACTGTTGCGTTTATTTTGTTGTGTTATAGTATTTTCAGGCAAAAAGTTTTTTTTTTTTTTGCAATTTTCATAATATTAAATAATAATATTACTGAATGTAAATAATATTCTTAGCAATAGGATATTTCAACCTACACAAAGCTAAAAACGTTTGGCAAAAGCAATGTTGCTAAACACTAAAGAAAAACAAAAATTAATTTAATTATCCTTAAGGAATATTAAATATTTAATACACTTTTAGTTATGCTTAAAACTTACCATTTGAGAGTTTTTATTATTACTCTCCTCTTAAAGATTATGCTCATTTCAATTTGCCTCTCTGTTTTCTTATCCATCTTGAAAACATTTAATTATGATAAACTGTCAACAAAAATATAAGCCAGCCGGCATTTATGACAAAAACAGCTTAAAACATCCAACAAAATGTAAACAAACCGGTAAAATTTAATTAAAATATCCTTAACTGAGCAAACTCACCTCTAAGAGACGCACTCACTAAAAAAAGAGTTGTATATTTATAAAAAGAGAAATAGAGAGAATGCAGGAGAAAAAGTAATTGAGAGTAACTAAAATTGTATTTAACATAAACTGTTAAAATTAAAATAAGGTTAATAAAAACACGGCAAAATATATATTTGCAGCAAACTCGTCAAAGTGAAAGAATCAGATACAAAAGAACAAGAAACAGCACAAGTTAAAGCGATTAAATTATGCTACAACAGGGGTTGACTAACACAATGTTGCACCCTTGAAGCAATAGTTAATGGCGAGCATTGGTTGCAAACGGTCGTGTTTTTAAAAGTCAGCGGTTGAAAGAATAAAAGTAGAAAAAATCAGAAAATAAACTTAAAAAAATAAAATCTATTAAACAAAATATAAAAAAACAATAAAAATTATATATTTATTAAAATAAATTACTCAAAATATATATATATGACTTGTAATTCAAAACATTACCAAAAAAAAATTGGTATTGTTTAAAAAAAAAAATTTTAAAAATCGTCATTATCCTTAAAAAAGGATATAAGAAAAAAAAATAATTTTGTTTGGTAAATTTATAATTAAAGAAAAGGATAAGAATTAGTCTTAAAAGCTCTTAATAAAAATATTTATAATTATCCTGGCATTATCCTGTAAATGTTAATGTTCTTGAAAGCATTACTGTGTAGATTTTAGCTGGTGATTATTTAGAATAAATTGTTAACTTTTTTACAATTCGAAATATCGTCTATAAATTGATATTTTTAATTTTTAGCATTTACATTCCTTTAAGGATTTAACAAGTGTAATTTACAACAACGTTAACGCAGTCGTTTTAAATGTCTTCAGTTTAATGCTTGTAACTCTCGTTGGCTTAAGTTTAGTTAATAAATTTTTTTATTTACATTATATTCTTTATCAAGTTTTCGTTCATCAGTTTGTTTTGTTATGTCAGTCCAGTTACTACTGGTGATGATTAACTAAAAATACATTTCGTGTTTAAGTCAAAAAAGATCGAAAAAAAATCGAAAGAAAACTAAACCTTAAACAAGTAAAATATGACGTTTTAGTATAAAATTTAATACTCCTTATTGTGTATTTCTATATGTGTTTAGGCGTTTTCATGGTAACCATATTTACAATATAAATTGAAAAAAAAAATAGAAAATAAAATTATCAAGTAAAGTGAAAAACAATAACTTATAAATAATATATCAATATTGAAACTACAAACGAATACAAACATATTATACATAAGGAAATATACATACGTATGTGCATAATTAATATATCAATAAGGATAACGAAAGGATAATGACCTAAAAAAAATGTTTGGTAAGTATAACTATTTATTGAAAAATTCTACATGCAGGTATTTGAAGCCAAAACTGATATTAAAGTTAAGAAAATTAAAAAAAAATATATATAAATACAAACATCTATTCATTTGGTGTGATTTTTCAAGCAATTTATTTTCTTAATACGAAAAATATTTTTTCTTTTATTGTTATCTTGTTTATTTTTGTATTAATTTTTAAAAATCAGGTGATGAAGACTGGCTTCCGCTAGCGACTTCTACTACGTTATTCCTTAAATTATAAAAGTGTTCATTTTATTCTCGATTTTTCCAAGGGTTTCTTAGTCTCTTATTTTTTTTTTTTTTTTTTTTTTGCTACCTCAAAGAATGCTTGCACTTAGCTTCTATTCAGACTAGTCAGCTTCGTTTTAAAAATTTCAAAAACAATTTTTATTAAACCTTAAAAATCGATTTTTTTTTTTCTTGATAAAAAGAAGTCTATATCCTTTTCTCTACCACTGATAAACTGTGTACAAAATAATATCACGATTGATTTAGTAGTAATAGCGCGAAAGAGTAACAAACAAATAATCTTCCATTCCAATTACTTCGCCTTGCGGTCAAACTTTGAACAAGTTTTTTATTGCCAACTTTTTAATTTGTTTAACTTATGTGCACACTCATGTTTGCAATATATTTATGTGTATTTTCACATGTGTAGTGATAGCAATTTAAGGTGTTATTTATTTTTTAAATAATGAACCGATATAAAAAAGATAAAGAAGAAGCTTGACATTATCTACAAATCGGTGAAAGAATAACAAAATTGCATGAAAAACACAAAAGAACCAGAGCTTGGAATTTAATCCTTATCTATTTTTCTATAGCACGCAGAAAAAACATGGTTGTAATATGGTCACAATAACCATACTATGTTCTTTGTAACAATGTATGGTTGCGGAGAACCAATTATAGTTGTTTTCACCAAAACTTTAGTCACGATAAACATGTTTTGTTAACTTTTAACGATTATATGGTTACTGTGCACCACAAATGCAACAAAGTTTTATAATTTGTTAAAAATAATATAAAATATTTAACCATAATATATTATTATTAATCAAAGTATGGTTAAAAGCAACAGAATAATGTTTGCGCTAAAAAATATTTTGTTCTAGTACTTGACAGTTTAGTAATTTTTCTGGTAGCTAAAATTTGAAACTGTTTTTTATTGTTAAAGAAAGTGGAAAAATAAAAATTTATGTACAAAATAAATAATCAAAAATAATATGCAAAATATGAAACCAAAAAATTTAAAAAAAGTTTTAGTAAATATGCATGTATGTATGTATGCTTACAACATTTAATGTTTATATTTGAACACAATTATGTTTATTTGGACAACAATATGGTTGCAAATGTAACAATACTATGTTTTGTTAGCAACCATATAATGCAACCATAGTATGTTGCTCTTAGATTATGGTTACCTTAAACATATTTTTTCTTTGCGTGAGATATTTCTATTATAGATGACGTCCTGCGCAAATCCGTATTACTAATTTTCAAGCTAGTTTTGTTTTTATATTTTCGTATTCTTGCATTTCTCTCAAGAAAAACATGAGTAATCGCTACACCCTTCTTCAACAAAATCATTCTTTTTAACAATTAAGAATATATTAAAAATTGCGTAGTATTCTCCCAAAAAATCCCTAATTCCGGATTCAAACTTCAATATTCGTCATCCATTTCGATTAAAATTTATATTTCGTAGTACATATTCTTACAAATGACTACAGGTTTTTCAGAGATATAAATTCTTATTGTTGCAGCTATGCAAAAAAAAACAATAATAGTCAACTTTATAAATATTTGCTTCAAGATAATAAAGTCCTAAATCTAGAAGTTTTAAAAATTTTCGTAGGTATAGTGTTTGCCAGTGAATGCTTAAGAATATGAATTCTTTATTAATCGAAACTCCTTTTAAACGGTCTTGGAAATTAAGGAAGTTGAAGTGGCTTACAGCACTTCTTATAATTTATTAATTTTAAGTATTTGTTGATAAATTAGGCATTGATAAAGATTATATATTCTTAAGGATGAATTTTTTTGTAAAACATTTAAACAGTAATTTTTGCAAAAAAAAAAACGACTTTGGAACAGACAGAAATAAAATCATTTTCCTTTTACGGCTGATGTATTAAACACTAGAGCTGTGTCGTTCGCGAACGAAAGGGTTAAATTGACCGAATCAATAAAGTGAACGAAATTATCCGGTCATTTAAATCCGGTCTTTTCGTTCAATCGTGTACGGGTTAAATTGAACGGATGACTTCATTGAACGAAATGAGCCAGATATTTAATCGGCTCCTTTCGTTCAAATTGACAGATTGAACGAATTGAACGAACGAATCAGTCTTTGATAATTGACCGAAAAAGACCGGTCACTAAAACGAACGACCGGGCACATGTCTATTAAACACACTCACCGCAGCAGGATACACGAACACGCGACACCAAATGACGCTAGCAACATTTGTCGGCTTGTACGCAGCTATATAATTATTTTGAAGGCAGCAGCTACATAATAAAAATATGATTTTGTTGTATTTCAGTAATGTCACTTTAGCGATTTTTTAAGAAGCAGCTCGATTTATAATAAAAAAATATTTTAACTCCAATGTAAGAGGCTATTAGAAGAGTAAAATAATACTTTTAAAGGTCACGTCAACTTTTCGTTTGGATTGTCTTTAAAATTGAAAATATATTGAAGTATTTCTTAGAAGCAGTAATAAGTACAGTAATGTGTGTCAGTACAAATAACATTTAGTTGCTTGTCCACTAAAATAAAAATACTTGAAACAACAAAATATTGAATGCTTTACAGTTCTGTAATATCTGTTAAAAACCAATTATGTTAAATATTTACAGATGTCCCATACAAGAAACTTTTACGTATAAACGACAATTTATATTATTATAGAGGTCAAGCTGCATAAGTACTGTATAAGTACAGAAGTAAAATTTTAACTAAATGTTGTCCATATAAAAAGGAATTGCACATAAAAGGAATTATTCTTCGTATATTTTCGTCATGACAATTGTAGTATTTTTAATTCGAAAAAATGACTTATATAAAATACTATGAAAGCGCATTACGTCGTCGGTGTAGCATATCTAATTTTTTTTAAAATAAAATTTGGAAAAACAACTTTCATTGGATTTTGCTCGTCTTTAAAGACCCACACGGTCGGTTGTTGTTTCGTTTCGGGCTCATACGCATAGATCGATGATTCGTCACCTGTGACGATCTTATAAACCTCTTTTGAGGTACCGCAATTGTATTTTTGCAACATTTCTTTGCACCAATCGACACGAGCCTTTTTTTGAGCGACTTTCAAATTGTGCGGGATCCAACGAGAACAAACCTTTTTTACGGCCAGGTGTTAATGCAGTATCGAATGTATGCTGGTGGAAGAAATGTTCAAGGATGTCTCTATCTCTCGGTATGTCGCATGTCGATCTTGCATTATGAGTTCACGCACGGCATCAATGTTCTCTGGCACAACAGCCGTTTTTGGACGACCTTCACGGAATTCGTCTTTGAGCGAGCTTCGGCCACGATTAAATTCATTATACCAATTTTTCACAGTGCTATATGATGGTGCTTCATCGCCATACAAAGATTTAAGTTCATCAATGCACTCTTGTCGTGATAATCCACGTCGAAATTTGTGAAAAATGATGGAACGAAAATGTTAACGAATTAATTCCATTTTTTTCTATATTAATTTTTTCAAGTCACTGTAAACAACACAAATAATGATCGTACGTCAAAACGTTTTGAGTACGATTATGCTTAAAAATGACAAACTTTCCAATGGAAATGTCAGATTGCACTTGGCAGCTCTCAGTGTTGCCAGGCCAGAAATATATATAGCAGCCCTCGTAAATAGTTGAAAATATTCTATATAAAAAAATTTAATGTGCTGACAACTGTTTAGGTGCAATCATACCGAAAAATACGAAAAAAATCTTCTATATTTGAACCATGATTCTAAAGGATCTCCTTACAAAATTTTATTCAAATATATCCAGCAGCTTTTACGTCATGCGAACCCAGACAGACAAAAAAATTCCAAAAATAGTTATTTTGTATTCCAAATCAATTATTATCTACACCAACAACAACATTTTCCTAAAATATTTCCTGTACACAAATTATCCAGTTACAGTTTTGTTATAGATCTTGAAATAAATATTAATAAAATTTTATTAAAAAATTTTCTTGTTATTTTCTTTTTTCATAATTAGAGATTTTAAGCGCTTATTATTTTATAGTACTGACATCACTTAAATGTTTATTGTCGCCAACAAAAATTGAATTTAGTTTAATTCAACTGCAGTGGCAAATTCAGCCTAGACAACAACCTGCTGCTGTCTCGAATGTGTTTAATGTTTGACACAGTAAAATAATTATCTATTACTAAGCGTTTTGTCTATAACTGTTCAAAAGATTTTCCATATACATAAAATTACATCAATTATTAGAGCACCCATTCATTTCTAGCTCTAAATATAATCGTACTTGTTCTTAACCAGACAAAGTAGTTGACATTCTGTCTTATTTTCAAATGTTTGTATATAACGGTTCAAAAGATAGGGCCACATAGGTCAAATTAGATCAATTATGGGACCACCTCTTTTTTTCTAAATTAAATTTAAGTACTTATTGTTATAGCGGTCTTAGCAATACAGGTTCTTTATAAATTTCAGCTGTCTGTCTACAGTTGTTAACAAGTACATCAAATTAAATAAACTATTGGGACACTCTTTAATTTATAAAATTGAATATTTATACTTGTTATTAGAACGGTCATGATAATCGACATTGTGTCCAGTTTTGCGTCTTTGCCCATAACGGTTTAAAAGATAGGCTCATATAGATCAATTTAGATCATCTATGGGGAAACCGTTTCTAATTAATTTTTTAAATTTATTTTGGTATTTTTTTAGCTACTGAGCGCTCAAGTGATACGCAGTTTTTTTTTTTTTTTTAATTTTAAAGTAGTGCGTTTTACGATTTAAAAAAGATATAAAAGACATGTACATATATTGTATTGCAATACCCTTTAATTTGTAAGAGTAAGCACTGTTAAAGCGGAACTAATCCTCAAGTAAAGAAAAAATTAACGAAATTGGTTTCACATGACTGACTCTTGCATGCATAAACATAGAAAGCAACATTCAGACGACTTGATAACATGCTTTTTTTTTGAAGTCGGTTAAAAATATACTCAATGATTCTCGAAAAATATATCCTGTCAAACGGAACTACGAAAGGGTTTTATCAACTACTTCCTAATAACTAACTGCTTTTAAAGTTTAATAAACCTGTTTCATGGCTTTAAAAAACCATAAATTTTTTGAATTTTATGGAAATAAAAAATAAATTTTTTTGGTTAAGAGGACATCATTTTATGCATTAAAAAAAGTAAACGTAAATATCTTATATCATTATACAACGCTGCATCAGTGAATAAAATAACTATGAGTACGTTCCATTTTGATCGTACGAACATGCCACACATTAGTGTGGTCGATATAAAGTTATCATGCCGACTGGCAAAGTGTGAGGTGGGTGTACGTTTCTCAACAGAGTAAGATTTCACACTGTCAAAGAAGTGTATAGAGATGTTAAAAGATTTAATTAGACGTGCCATACCATAACGCTGTAGCTGTAACCATAGCTATAATCGTTAAAATATTTAGTGCCAGCGAATAGTAGTGCCAAAGCCATAAGCAATCTTCTTTGCGTTGCCGTTTGTTATAAGAGAAGCGTTACTCAAAATATTATTTAAAATTCCTCAACATAGTGCAATAAACGTAAACAACAAGAACAAAATAAACAATTAAGAGTGCAATATTCGGCTATGCCGAATATTATATACCTTTTACCATATATGTAAATCTAGTTTAGTGAAGTAACTCCAATCAAAAAAGCAAATATTTTGGTGATAGAGATCTATATATAATTTAACATAAAAATGCCATCGGCCTTTAATGGGTTAAGCATTTCTAAAAAAAATTTTGTATTTCCTTAAAGATCTCTTCGAAAGCTTATAAATAATATTCATATTGATATTTTAAATAAATTAAAAATTTCAGAGTCTCGTAACTCAGAAAATATGGACGAGTGCTAAATTTTTCACTAGATGTTTTTTTTTTTTTTATTTTTTAATTCTCTATCGCCCCATATATTTGTTTGATTGAAGTTACTAAATTGTTCCGAATAATATGGAAAAATTAGAGGTAGGCGTGGTGTTTTGCCTGCTGCGTTTGAGTACATGGACCGATCTTGCTAATTTCCAATAGCACCTCTTTCGACTTCAGTATGCATAAGAACTCAGAATATATAAGTAGATATTGTAGAAATTACAAACGAAATTACAAATTTAGTTATACTCTTTTTCAACTTTTAATGATGAAGGGTATAATTTAAATATTTCAAAAAATTTTATTTTTTTATAAAATTTTAATTTACACAACACAAACACTAGTATTGTCAGTCTTGTTAAAATTGTCAGAAAATTTATTTATATATTTTTTTCAATAACCCTATCTTGACATAGCATTGCGCTTTTGCTTAGGTATGGCATTTCAGCGTAAAAGACTTCCGCTTTTATTAAGGTATGAATGTAAGAATAAAACGAATATCGGCTAACGTAACTTATAGCTCTTGGCTAGTTTCGATTAAAAATGATGATACCACGGCGAAATAATACAGGTGGTCTCGATAGCGAATTCATTAATTTCGCCGTAAACTCTAAATATCAAAATCCATATATAAAAAATATGTATAACAGTTAGATAATTTTTTTATATATGGAGTTTGACATTTAGAGTTTACGGCGAAATTAATGAATTCGCTATCGAGACCACCTGTGTTATTTCGCCATGGATGATACCCTTTCTACAATGTACCGGCTTCACTTATAAAATCTCTAAGCAAACATTCAAAAAACATTTATTCTCAGTTGAAAAAAAAAGTCATTAGTAAAGAAAAAAAAGTTGAATGGTGTAAAGTTTCAAATTTTTTAGTCTAAAATGCATTTTTTTAATTCAGTCGATTACAGATTTTTGTTTATGAGCAAAACTATATCTGAAAAGTATTGAACATCGTTTATTGTTTCCTGAATTATTAAGCGATTATTTACTTCTATTGTAGTTGTTTTAAGAAAAATTGGATTTATTTGGATTAATTTTTTTTAAGATATGAAAATGAAAAATTAAAAAATTTTGTATAAAATTTCTTGCATTAAAGTTAAAAAAAAATTAAATTTACATTTTTACATGTTTTCAAAGTTAAGAGCGTTAATATGAATAGCTTATGTAGTTTAAGCTTTAATCCTTGCATAATGCACAAGTCCATTTACATATACATATATGTATATGGTATTTGCTTAAGCAGTACAAATAATTATTGTAACAATTTTACTTAAATGTATGTGTATTTACATATCAAATATCTGGAATTATGTGTGGGTTGGAGCATATGTCAAATGTAAAGTAAGCATGCAGATGTCAAATGTAAAGTATGTATTAACTGCATGTGATATATAACACACAGCATTCAAAAGCACAGAAACAGGGTGAGATAGGATACAAATAGAATGTCAAAAAAAAATAGTAACAAAAATGATAAAATTAAATGAAACCTTTTTTTGTGGAAAAGCGTGTACTTTTTTCATATCATTCAAGTTGTCTTTGTTTCTACATTATTTTGTATTAAAATTTACGAATATTTGCATTTTGAACTTTTTTTTAACCCGGTTCTTTACAAGAGTAACAATGTAGCTTCACTTGGCTCCATACTTTTCCCCCCTTTTTCATAATTTGCATAGTGGAAGTAGTTAAATAAAGGAA
The DNA here is from genome assembly GCA_916610165.2 of Gymnosoma rotundatum. NCBI lineage: Eukaryota > Metazoa > Arthropoda > Insecta > Diptera > Tachinidae > Gymnosoma > Gymnosoma rotundatum. The sequence continues at coordinate 116,224,593 of OU744337.1, read as the reverse complement.
TTATACTAAAAAGTACTACGTATATAAGAAAAGTAAATAAAAAATAGTGGAAAAAAATATGTTGAGGATTAAAATTATGTTGATAAAGTTTTGAAGGATCTTCATAAATTTGTCAAGTGAAAAAAGTGCGATAAGAGAAGTTTTTGGATGCTATGACTTTTATTTGATTTTTTTTTTTTCATTTGTAAATATAAGTACAAGCAACAGCAGATAAAGTGAAATTAAAAAAAATATTTTTTGCAATCTTTATTTAATAAAAAAAAAATGTTTTTAATAAATATTTATTTAAAAATTATTTTTGATTATAAATCAAAATAAATAAGCAATAAAGCTGAACAATGTTAGCAAAAAATTGGTATTATTAAAAGATCAAAGAAGCAAGCGAAAAAGAAATTAAGTGAAACAAATAATTCTCATTTACTCAACATATAACAATATGGCTGGTGTAGTCATGAAAGTAAACACTTTGACTGCTAGGGTTCTACTGCTACGCTAATAGAAAAATTAGAAACAAAAGGTTTGCTGTTTATTGTTATAAAAGATGGTAATCAATATAGAATACAAAACACGTATTTTTGGTATTTTTGTAGATCTGTCTGTGTTCGCACCACGTAAAAACTACTGGTTGGATTTGAACAAAAATTTTGAGGTGGTCCCTTAGAATCGTTCAATAATAGGATAATTACATTTCTTAAAAATATATCCAGGCATGTTCTGAATTTTTTTTTTCACTTCAAATTTTTTTCACTTCAAATTTTTTTAAGCTTTGTTGCTGAAAAATAATTTTTTACAAAAACAATGCCTTGAAAAATTTAAAGTGAAAATTTCGTGTGGAATTCAGAACATGCCTTATCATTTTGTAACAAAATAGAGAAGTGGGCACTGTTAGTGTAACAAAAAAATAAAAATATGTTGTATGACTAAAGTAACCGCTAATAGACTAATTACATGTATTAAACTCAAAATATTTTTCATCATAATTCTCCCTTTATTTTTTGTTCAACATAAAATTATATATTCAATCTAATGGTTATATAAAATCAATCCAATCCACATTATTTATCCCTTACAGTAGTTATCGTATATAATAAACTTAAAAAAAAAAACTTTTTTTCTTATATGCGGTTATTTCTTACTTCATATAAAAATGGTAAAAAAAATCCACAAAAATCTCTTTATCTAATAACACATACATATCTGTTGTATGTATGTATGTTAACACAAGTATGTATTTATGAAAATTAAATATGAAAACAAAAGATAGAATTAAAAAATAAACAGAATTCATTTTGTTCGCTTTTGTGGTAATAAACATACAGTATTGCTGAAAAATTTATTTTTTATAGAAAATACAGTCTGTCGATATTGTATTTGCACACTGAAAACAATTAAGATTTATTTAAAGTTTTTAGTAATTTCATAAAATTTTTATTTTTATTCACACACTTCGTATGGAAAAAAATTTATTGAGTAAAAAACAAGGAAGAAATACAACAAAAATAAATGTTTACTTTATTTTACACGTTTATTGACAAACTTTTTGCACAAAAATTTCCTTGCACTTTTGGTTTCCGCGAACAAGTCTGAAATTCAAATCAAAAATGTTTAATATTTTAATTTAATATAACAAAAGAAATTTATTTGATTCTACTTTTTCGTGGTACAGCGCTATCAATATTGAACACAAAACAATTTATGAGATCTTAAAAAATAAGGTTATATCAACTAACCGACTTGACAGCATTCAAATATAAAAGATACGCTGCGGTCACCCTAGATTAACCCATGAGTCTTTATTATAAACCCTACTTGCACACATTTTTGCAACTGTGTTATTACCAGAGAAGACAAAAAAAAGCAAGAAAAAGTGAGTTTAAGGCAAAAAAAAAACCTAAAAAAAAGCACAAAAATTAAGAAGAAATAAGCAAAAAAAAAGCATTTTGTTTTTACAGATTTTTATTAATGATTTTATTCCATATCGGCAATTTCATCAAAAGTATTGCAATAAATAATCATATGAGCTTTTATATGTTCAAACTTCAACTCTCTTAACATTCTATTATTTCTTTCAATTGACATTTTATTTTATTCAGTGTTTCTCTGTAAATCAAAATTACTTAAATGCCTACTTGATTCATTCAATGTACGAAAAAGAACAAAACAGTTTACTTTCCGTTATTTGTGTTTCGGAATTTCAGTGAGGGTTCAGGAAAAAATATAAAACAAATCAAGTATGCTGAAGATGTTTATGTATTCGTTTTTACTTAACCGCTACTAAACTATTTTCAGCAAATTTATTTAAGAAGAGCAAAAATCTAATTGGAAACGCGTTGAAAAAAACATTTTTTGTTTTATTTGCTCAACCTGTTAACTCTTTACAACAATAAAAACACAGCTTACTTGTACACTAATACTTATTAATTTTTTTCAGCTTTAAGGCCCAACTATAATGTGCATAAACTAGCTTATGCCAACTTATACAACTGTGCAAATACATTAAATTATGTGTGGTAAACTATAATGTGATTAAGATAACTTTTCGTCAAGTTTCGTTAAATTTCATTTCTTTATGCAAGGTGCGAAACTGATCGCACTTTCCGTACGGAAACAGCTGATTGTGCTTTGGTTTATACATTAATAAGAAATTTTCTAATTAAGACCTAAATTGTTAAATTTTTTAGTTTTAAATTCAATAAAAAATGTAGAAAAAAACAACATATTTCTTTATGGCCAATTTTTCACAATTATAATATATTTAAATTAAATTTGTATTTATACACACATATACATACCATATAAACGATGAACATTGTTGCATTTTTTAGTACGGTTGGCCACAAACACAAAACAGAAAATAATTTGTAATAATTTATTTTTTTACATTTTCTTAGAACATAAACCAAAATATGTAAATGTGTTTGTGAATGTTATTAAATATATAAAATATTTTCTTTAAAGCCTTTTAGTTTTAAAATTTTGTTGATTTATTTAGAAATTATTTTTGGCAAATATACGAAATAAACATAAATGTGCAACTGTGGCAAATAAGTTACTAAATTTATATATGTACATTGTAGCCACATAAATTTCTTTGATAAGTTACCTAAGCATTTGACAGGCTTTTCGTTGAATTTTTGACATAAGCTAAAGCTAGCTTATGCACATTATAGTTGGGCCTTTAATGTACTGTCGTAAGTTGTAGAAGAAAAAGTCAAATGTTTTTTGTTTCTATCATTTAATTGAAATGTGTTTTATATTTGTTTGTTGTTGTTTGTTTTGGATTATTTGATTTTAAATTTGTTGAGACCAAAGATGATATTTTAGGATGATAAGCAGAGTTGTAGAGAATGGAAAAAACTAGTGTTAGATAAACGAAAAGAGGGTAAAATGATTAAGAATTGGACAATGTATTAAAAAAAGCATTTTTATAGCAAAAAACTTGAAAAAAAAGCAAAATAAAGCACATTGTATGAAAAATAGCAAAAAAAAAAGCAAAAAAGCAAAAAAAGCTAATTTGTCTTCTCTGCTTATTACACATCAGAGAACTGCACGAGTACACCGCATACTTACTCTATACTTACTCTATACTTTTCATACTCGAGTATTTTAAACACCGCAATAAAAAGTTGCGGGGTTTATTTTACCCATTCTTGTAAAAACGAGTATCAAAAATATCGCAATCAGAATTTTAAGTATTTTTTATACTCGTACGCGAGAATTTTTTAATTCTCTTTATTTGTAAGCAATGTTGCCACATTTTTACCCTATTAAAGTTTTTTACTGCCGTTTTATGAAATACTGCATTGTATGCAGATTTATTTATAAACTATAAAAAAAAAACAAAATTTGATCAAATCTATTGCTTAAACATTACAAACAGAAAAACAGACAACCGTTTTCACACATATTTAATGAATAAAATTCAATAAAAACCGCTTAAAGGCACTGCTTTTGTACACTATTTAAAGCAGGTACACTTATTTTGTTGCTGTTGAATAATTAATATTATTAATGAATAATTATTTTCAGTTTATGCGCCTTGTTGTCATAAACGTGCTACTCGTACTAACGGTATTTAGGAAAACAAAATGATAAAATGAATCCTGAATAAAAGGAAAATTACTTAATTTTTTAGTTTTAACAAAACTGTATATACGCTGATGTAATATATTAATTCCTCATAAATAATAATAAATAAAATAAAGTTTTAAGTTTATATATTTTATTTTGTTAAATATAATTATTGCTTTTATACCTATTTATTAATTTTAAAAATCTATTTGCTTAACGAATAGAATTTTTAAATTTCTCTCCTGTGTGACTTAAAAAAAACCCTAACAAAAACGTAATATAATAAACAATGAACTATTCTTAAGCTATTAGTAAACTTTTGTTGTGTTTTTAATATGGCGAATTTTACGGGTTCTATTAAATTTATTTTCTGTTATATATTAAATAAACTTTCATAATTTCAAAGAAGTATGTATGTTAGCTAATTTAGGCATTGGCGACTTTTGATATTGTTTTTGATTTAATAATTCTGATCTGAGAACTCTGTTTTCCTCTCACTACACACGTTAAAATCCTCTCTTAGTGTTTGTTGTGAGTATGAGTACGAATAAAGTAAAGCCAGCATCGCAAACATTTTACTTGAGTATGCTAGACACTTATACTCAAATGGAATGGGTATAGTAAATACTCGCACTTAAAAAATGCGGTGGCGATCACACCGCAACCGCATTTAAGATGAGTATACTTAGAGTATTAAAAACAGACACTCTTGCAGTTCTCTGTTACACATACCATAACACCAACCTACTTCCTTTGTAATTGCCCTGAAATCCTTAACACTAGAAACAAAATTTTTAATAACTCTGATTACACTATTAATTAAATTCCTAAAACTATCACATCTGTATAATTTCATCAAAGTTAAATTTATTTATATACAACAATATGTTACCAATTTTTTAATTTTTAATGTCTGCTGAGCTGAAGGCCTATGTCGCACACGATTTCGTCTGCCTGTCATTTCTAATTTTATTAAAATTTAAATTAAGAAAAATATTTATTTCGGAGTTTTTTAGTCGCTGTTAAAAAAATTTTTATTAACACAAATGATATGTGCAGACAACTGTACGGTAAAATTAGGTGCTTTCATATTTGTATCTCTATTTTCTCTACGAAATGAATTATTTTTACGAAAAAAAAAGAAATCTATATTGGAATCAAGGTTCTGAGATGCCTCTTTACAAAATTTTGTTCAACTTCATCTAGTAGAGTTAATATGCTGCAAACACAGATAGACAGGCGGACAGACAAGATTTCCAAAAATAGATGTTTTGTATTGTGTATCGATTACTATCTTAACCAAGAACAAAATTAAAAAAAAATATTTCATGTACAAAAATTACAAATTAGCAACAGCTCTCTATAAAGAAATTCCACATAAAACTGTTAAGAAAACCATTACATATATGTATGTGTAAACTTTTTTAAGCTAAATAATTATTATACATGAAGATGAATTACTATACAATACAAAGAAAACTTTAAGAAATACAGATTCAGTTTAGTTTTAACACAAAAACTAACAAACAAAACGAAATTTGAAATAAACAGAAAACAATAATGAAAAGATCAAGATAAACAATTTAATTTAATTGTCATCAACCTAAGCCACAACATTAAAACACATACATACATGTTACAAGAGATATTTTAAAGGTAAATGATAGGCTCACATACATAAATTAATCTTACTAACATTCTTTTAAAAGCTACAAAGTAAATTAAACTGTTGAGTGTTTTCTTGCTGATTTTTCCCCTTCCAAGCGACTGTTGAAGTTATAAAAACTGAAACTAAACTAAAGGACACACAATTTGGCTAAAATATATTCAAAACCAGCATAAATAATCCCAGGCTTGTAAATATGCAAGAGCAATAAATTATGGGTTTTTGTATATTTATGAGCTAACAAGATTTTATTAAAGACAGATTTGCTAGATAATTAAGGAAGATAAGAATTAAAGGGTGTTCTCACGTTATTATTTTGTAACGCGTTTTAGAGAGACACTTGAAGAGTATATAGCAATAAGTGCAAAAATTATAAAACTATAGAGTGGTCCCGTTTATTTAATAGATGTAACTTAATAGTTGTACTTAAGGTGTGTTTAGACTATGTGTACAAGTCATATGGAATAACAAAATTGATATCCATATGTAACTTCAGGTGTATGTTAGAATCAGCATACGGTTTATAGTTATAATGTTCACATTTGCATATGTTACCTCCTATTGTAAAAAAAAGAAAATTTAAATACTTAAAACATTAATGTCAACTATTTAATATTTTTTAGCGATAATTTTTTAAAAAGAAAAACTAACTTTACGATTTAAGTTTGCGTAGCACCCACAGGTTTAATTTTAACAAAAACAAATAACAGCACGCTGGCATAATTTAAACTTAAGAAACTTAAATATGATTATTACAAACACAAAAAATCTTCTTTCTGCTATCTGTTATAAATATTTACACGTAAAATTTACATTGAAAATGTCACATTTTTTTTTTTTTTTTTTTTTTAATAAAAGTGAAAAGAAACCACAACCTTTTCGGGGAACTTACATAAAAAAAACACCTGAGATAAATATAAAACAACGTGGTGGGTCGTGAGAAAAACAGCTACTTATCTGCATGAATAAAAAGGTCGTTTAAAGAAAGCGCCTAAATTTATGCAATGCTTTCGAATTAATTTTTCTTTTTCTTTTTATGTTCTCACAACGATTTGCTTTTGTTGTTGCTATTTATACATTTGCATGTTAATTTCAAGGTTAAGATTAAGGGCCTGAACAAGATTTGGCACGTAACGTCAATGTTAATATTTAAAATTAAAAAATGTAATGAAGCAACAACAAGAAAGAAAAATTTTAAAATAAACTAAGAAAAGAAAAAACTTCTGGTTAGAATTACAAGCGTTTAGGCTATTTGTACTCACTGCATAGGGTGACTTTTTTGAGGGGCATTTATATTTTAAGCAAAATGTTTGCATTCTATAAGATGTAAGAGGGCAAAGTGATTCATGTTATACATGATTGCAAAACAACATTTAAATAAATCTGTGAGCCAGGGTCTGTAAAATTTGATCGAGACTCATAAGAAAAAAAAAACTGAGCAATGGAATATTATGCATAACTTTCACTTTTATTTCACCTAAAGACCAGACCCAAGTGAAAATTTTATAAAAACAATTTTTAATTAAAACAGAATTCAGGTTGTTAAGAAACAATAGCTTTAATAATAGTAATGTACAGAGATTTCGAAAGATCATTAACATTCGAAAAGAGTTTCAAAGTGGCTTCTACGCGCTCAATTTTAAGCCCCTTTTGAGATTGGCCGTATTTCACTAATAACACGAAAAATGGTGGCCTTGAAAATAATCGAGTGATGTTAAATCACACGATTTTGGATGCCAATTAACATTTTTACATTTCGAAATCAGTTTAGGGTCAAATTTTGATTTTGATAATACGATAGGTGCAGTGCGGCTGCAGGACATAGGGTAATTTTGCTAATCTAGCCAGACATTTGGCCAAAAATTAATTTTGAGAAATATAATAATTTTAGCACGCAGCTGGACATATAACAAATTTTTGCATCGTATAGTAAGTTTTCAAGGCTTTTGCTTAAGATAGATATGTCGTTTTGGGACACTGTTAAAGCCAGGAAAGTTTGATAAATCGCATACGTTTTTATTGACTTTATGCGATTTTGAGAGGTTTGTAATATATTTTTTTGTGGCTAAACGATTTAAGATTTTGAATTGATTTTTTTCTCCTGTGAAAGACTCTATTAGAAGCTACTAATATTAATTTTAGAATTATTTTTTTAATTTTATTATATTTTTATATATATTTATTTATAATAAAAAATTTCGTTCGAAATAAAAAAAAGTTTTTTTTTTTGTTAAATTTTTTGTCAAAAAAAAGTCAAAAGGTTTTTGAGAATGATCTCCATCACGGTCCTAAAAATGTTATATATCACTATAAAATTTACGATCTCTACTTTTATACTGCAAAAAAAAAATGTTGCGCGTCTTTGCGTCTAACCCACTATTTACCAACAAAAGACCCACTTCGATGAAAGCTTGTTACCTTTCTTTCATGCTTCTACCTGCACTTAATACCCTCTTCAGACATACGCTTTAATTGCGCAATTATGGAATTTACGTCATTTAGGCCTTAATTGAGCTCAATTTTCCATATAAGAGGTCAATTAATAAATTGAGCAATTAGTACTTAATTGCGTCACTAATTGAATAAGATGCGAAATGCAACCCTGGGAACAATGTTCAGTGAAAAAAAAATCATAAAATTGATAAGCCGCAAGTAAAAATATAAACAAACAAATAAAAAGAAAATGGCGGCTCATACAAATATGGCTTTTGACACTTCCAACTTTAAAGCAACAACAAAAGGCCATGTTGTTTTTGTAATAAAATTAATAATCAGCTGGTCGGACGACACTACTTATTAAAGTAAATGCGCCTTGTGCTAATTGAATAAGCTTAATTGAGCGTGTGTGAACACCAAATTAAATTGTGCAATTAAAATTATATTAACTAAATTAAGAAAACATGTCTGACAGGGTATAACGTTGAAGAGGATTTAGATTTGGAAGAGCTCTCTGAAAAATTAGAAGAAGAAGGACTATGACACTCATTATCATCATAGTGCAAAGGAAAAGTTCTTTTAAATAAATTAATTGTTAGAATTTTAAACAAAATTTACCGTTACAATCATTAATTAGTTATAGTATAAATAAATTAATTATTTTTAGATAAATAAAATACTATAAACTTACAAATTACAAAAATATCTTTTTAATAGTATTCTTTTGACGCGGGGGTGAATAATAAATATTTATAGGAAATTGGCATAAACAATTAAAAAAATTTTTTTCACAGGGACTTTTTTGGGGTGGGATTGTAATCTATTTCATTTAATAGTTACATTATTTTTCAAATAATATTTTATTTCACCGCCCACAAAAAGGGGCGGGGCTAAAATGGCATTTCAGAATCTCTTGCGTCCAACTTTAAGTTTTTAGACATTCTTTGAGCTTAAAAGTTGTAATTGCTAAACAAATTGGCGGGAGAATTAAAAGAACTTGCATTTTGCAGAGGTAGAATTAGTTCTTCTAAGGGGAAGTTTTTTCTCCATGGTCCGATTTTTCTTATTTTCTAGCTTTTACAGCCAATTAGCATAACAGATTTTCCTGTCTGGTGCCCTCAGTAAATTGTTAGAGATAATATAATCCAAAAAAAGTAATGTCCGTCTGAATTGGCAAAATATCCCTATGTGCAGCGGGTAAACCATTTCAAACGGTGCATTTTTCTAGATAAAATAGAGTCTGCATGCGGCAATTTTATTAACTATTGAGCAAATCCTAGAAGCATGAAGCCAAAACTGAGCCTCATTCCTGAACACAACTTCCTGATAAATTGATTAATCATCGTATTGATTTAATTTCAAAGTTAATCTGGTTTAAAGTTAATTGTTCAAGTGTCAATCTATTCATGTTGATTTGGCGGGATAAACTGATCATAAATATAAAAAAGTAAACGCAGTATAATCGCGTATGATTTACTAGGATTAAAAGAACATTTATTTATAATATTATTAAAATACTTATGCGGTTTATTTAATTAAGTTTTCTTGTTTATTCCACAATTCTGAAACCTAGACACACTTTAAGTTTTTGTTTAAGCAAATTTAATTGGATATGAAATTTATCTAAATTCAAGTATTTTAATTTGTAACCTCACAATTTTACACAAAATAAAAATATATAAATATTTTTGTTATGTTATTTAAAAAAATAATTTAAAAACTATCTGCAGCTGCCGAACGCTTATGTTTTTCTTAACATTTTATTTTCTATAAATATTTTTAAATTGCTCTGTTGCCATTGTTTTTCTCTTGCATGAAAACGCAACAACAGCACTTCAACAACAATGCTAGTTATAGCAAAAAAAAAATTCCCCCTTTAAAATAAACAATTTTTGTTAACATAACCCAAAAATATTTCTATTGTGTTTTAAAAATGTGCACAAATATAAATATAGACTTGTGGGTGTATACAACTCTGTATATGTAAACGTTAGTATTTGTGTGTATTTAAGTTAAATCGTATAAAAACACAGTTAGTGTCGTTTCAGAATGTGTAGATATTTGCACACGTAAACAAGCTGTAAAAAGTATAAACTCAGACCACATTCTAATGTCCTTTTGAAAGAGATATTCTCTCGCATATACATCATCATCATTGCACTTCTAGTACGCGTACGCGTACGTAGATATTTGCTTACAACAAACCAAAATGAAAATTGTTACGTGCTTCTACTATGGATTCATAATTTACATCCGGTGTTTTTATATTGTTGCCATTAATATCAGAGAATTTAGAGGTGTGTACACGTTCATATGCGTGTGTTTACACACATTTCACTATGTTGAAAAGCCTGAATGCTACAGCGATCTACTTGTGTGTTTAGTATTTATTCTACTTCCTTTTGTTTCGTTTTTGTTAGAAAAGTTGTTTTAAAATTTTTGGTTATAATTTTGGTTTAGAGTTTTTTTTTTTGTCGTTGTTCATGTTTATTATATTTACATCCGCTTTTATTTTGCAAATAAATATTATTATATCAGTTCATGACTCGTTTATTTATTTTTTTTTTTTTTTTTTTTTTTTTGTTGCTTTTGTGGAGTTGTGTTAATCTCTATGCAAATAAAGGTGAAAATATTGAAATCAGAATGATGTATGAGTCTGGCATGTTTTTTTTATTAAAAAAAAAGTTTTTAATGGCTTTAATTATTTTTTACACTTAAAGGTTTTTTCCAAACAAAGGAGCTAAAAGTAAAAAAGAAGAATTATAAAATGCCAGTTGTGCAAAATTGTAATATTAATAAATTTAAGCCCGTTACACGATGGTCTCAACGATAAAGTTAGCGCGAAGAAAGTCGTTTTACGAATGTCATAAAAATAAATAATTTGTATGATATTTTATTCGCAACACTCCACTGCACCTTGATTTAAACACAAATAATTTTTTAATTTTGTTTTTATTAAGAAATCTGTCGATATTTTTTTTTTTTTTTTTTGTATTTGGAAAGTTAAAAAAATAATATTAAAATATTTTCGTTAAAATTTCTTGCTTTTATTTACAAATTAGAGGTATGTAATACTTTAATTCTCAATCTGAAAATTATGAAAAGCAAAACGTGTTTATTATGCATTTTTATCTGTTTTATAACTTGTGTTAAGGCCAGGATTCACTATCATACTCATACGTACGATCTGTCAAAAATTGCATGTGTGCTCAAAATGTATGATAGTGTGGATTAAAAGTGTATGTGTGTGACAGATTTTTTGACAGATCTGTACGATTTAATAATCTTTTAAAATAATTCATAAAACATTTTTCTCTATACGATCAGAGTTGATTTTATAAGATGAAGAGGAGAAAAAACAACAAAGTATTCAAACCATATATTTTTGCATCACTTTTGTATAATAGTGTGGCACCTACGATGCCATTTTGGATCGATTTCTGAAGTAGGACAGAATTCTGTCAGATTTTTGTGTGATTAAATCGTACGATTGTGTATGATTGTGTATCCTGGCCTTTAGACTTTTAAATGTGTTTTTACCTAGATTTAATCCCAATTTTTTCTTTCTGAGTGATCTGTAACATGTGAATTATTAAATAAATAATGAATTAGCTGCCAGTTTTTGCCAGTAAATTAAATATTGAAATTTTAGGTTACAATGTTTATTACCAAAAGAGGTTTGTTTAATGTTTGATTTATTTAGCTTCACAAATAACTGGCGTAAATGAAAACATAATTAGAAGGCTAGAGTTCATTATACGAGCAATGTCATCCAGCTATGCAATTAATGTAGAATTATTTATCGCATGCCCTCGAAACAGTGGAGCTATATGTGGAACTATATCAATAGTATTGTATGCCATGTAGTATTTATATTGATCCACTGTGCAGACATTATTCAAAATGCTGCCCTGCCAATAGAAATGTTATCCGAGGAAACGCACGTATGTCGGAACAAAGACCAAGATATGTGTGAGAGAGTATCAATGTTAAATAGATATTTTGAGAACATCTGTTGGGAGCAAATTTATTCTTTGAATAGTGTAGATGACCAATTAACTTTTATTCAAAACAGTATCCGTCAACTTTATGAACTTTGTGTACCTATTTAAACTGTAACAATCAACGACAAACAACCGCCATGGTTTACCCGTGATATAAGAAATTTAATAGAAAGGCATGAGGCCGCTTACTATTGTTGGAAAAAATTCAGAACAGAGGATCTCAAAATTCTCCATAAATCTATTCGTAGGGAAGTTGTTAGAAGTATTAAACTTGCAGAAATTTAGTTTTACCAACAAAAGTTTTCGGCCGCTCTTGATACCAAATCTAAATGGAAAGAAATCCGTAAAATTAGTGTCGGTAAGCAACGACACGAATCACGTAATATAGATGATGACGTTAACCTATTGAATAATCAATTTGTAAATATTGATACTCTGTTGCCAAGCGGTAAATTTTATGATGACCTGTGCTACGTTCCAGTTCAAAATCCTTTTAGTTTTTGCTGCGTAAAGCAAGTTGAAGTGTTGCAGTGTTTATCATCAATTAAATCAAATGCCACTGGTTCTGACGGCTTAGATCCTAGGTTTTTGAAATTTTTAATTCCAAAGCTTTTGCCTTATTATACCCATTTGTTTAATACTATTTTACCCAAGTCTATTTTTCCTGATGGATGGAAATAATCAAAAATCATCCCAAGTCTAAAATTGAATTTCGACCGATAGCTATTCTCTCTTTTTTATCCAAAGTGATGGAGAACCTCATATCTACACAAATTAATAAACACTTGAAGCAAAACTCTGTACTACAGCATTAGTCGAAGTAGTTGAAGATCTAAGATCACGACTAGATAGCAATGTGGTGAATTTTCTATTACTCTAAGATCATAGCAAAGCGTTTGATACGGTCGATCATGGAATATTACTGAAAAAGCTTCAAAAACTATTTCAGTTCTCTAGTTCAGCTTGCAATCTTCTACGGTCGTATCTCATTAATAGATCTCAACGCGTTTATATGAACTAGATTATTTCGAATCCATTGGATGTTACAAAAGGAGATGCACAGGGTTCAATTCTTGGAACTATTCTGTTTTGGATGTTTATAAATGACTTACCTGATATTTTAAACACATGCAAAATTCATATGTATACGGACGTCGCGACGTCCACATTTATATTAGCACAAAAATTGATAGCATAAATACGTAGATGTACGCACATCATTAATAATGAGCTAAACAATGTTAACAGTTGGGCTAAGGCCAATGGGCTTTGTATAAATCGTACCAAATCTAAATGTATTTTAATTAACAAGACAAATAGAACACTTATCGCACCTGGAATTTAAATAAATGTAAATAGAATGGATTATTTAGGTCTGCTTCTAATTTTGGAGTTATTTTTAATTCTAGACTTACATGGTCAAACCTGGATGTATCATTGTGGGAAGCGTTTACAGTATGCATCGCAATTTATGCACGGTTATAACTTCAACACCATTCGCAATACAAATGCTGTTCGCAAACGCATATATTATTATTAGTATTTAACAAAAATTATTTGTGTCACTTCAACTAATATGAAAGTTGATCTCCGGTTTCAGAATTTAATACGGAATATGGGATTTTTGGACTAAAGCTTTGCATACCTTCGCGTAGTTCTTTATAAAACGTCTATATTATGAAGTCATTTCTAAAAAACCCTTGAGCAAGTTTTCGATTGGTTTAATGCCAACCCCACGACATATCTTGTGAATTCTACTTCTGTCGAAGATCTTCTTCACTACATTCCATCTCAATTTTTTCATCGACATAAACAAACAACATTTGTTCAAGACATCTTCAATCACTTGTTGGAATTTTGCTGGTACATTTCTCAATTTTCTCATTCATAGTTGAGAATTTACTCTTTTGGATATCTAAAGCCTTCAAAGCGACTTGTTAGAAGACTGAGGTTAGGTGGACCTTAGTATAGTATTTTGCATTCATTTAATTAATTAATCGATTAATAATCTGCAATCCAGATGTGATTTCTACTCTGTTTGAATTTGACTACCGATAACTTATTGTGTAATAAGGTATTCCGTATCACGAAACTTTCTTGTTTATTTCTATTCAGTATTCAAAATAATGATTTATATGTGATTATAATTTGATTGATTTCATTTTAAGCCTAAACTGGGATGGATCCGTCTTAAGACGTATTTTGATGATGTTTCTAATCACTGATTCATTAGTTTTCCTATCAAATACAGCTCTAGTTAATTAAGGGTATCTAGACCTATAATATTGTCAAAGGTAATAAGATTAGGTGACTAATAAAATGTTATTAGTTCGAATATTCCATATCTTCGAATAAATTCCTCCACTATCTATCAACTTCTTCTTGCGGCCTTAATATCGATTAAGTTTATTAAGGATATACACTCGTTATATAAATCTACACTTTAAAAATTTGTTTTCAAGACAAAACTACAAGTTTAGTGTCACTGCTCATAATGCATTTTCAAAATAAAAAAAATAATAAAAAATAAAAATGCACTGTAACGTCTGAGATAATAAAAATGTTAGCGGAAGAGTTGCCCAAACCGTCGAGAAAAGCTAAAACTTGTTAATGAAAATAATATGCGCATTTTATTGAACAACAGTTTGGAAGCAATAAAATATTAATGAAAAGCACCTGTGCAGCACTATAGGTGCTGTGTCCTTGAAATTTCAGAGTTGTTTAAAAAAAACTTTCTTAGCACTCTACTTCACCTTCTGGCTTCTTAATTTAATTAATTTTTAAGGCAATGAATGTAAGGCTTTAATAGCCTGGATGAACTTACCTGATAGAAAGGCACTACGTATGCAAGCATTATAATACCCGTAATAGTGAAAAATTGCTTTTTAAAGTTTCTTTATGATTGGTCAAAAAACCTATTTAATCTTACTAACTAAAACTAATGACAAAAAACACAATTAAGCTGACATTAAGTCATTAATATGTAAATTATCAGAGTTCATACTTCTAATGTAGCAATTTCGTGTGACTCTATTTATTTTGTCAGAAACTAATTCTAGACCTGCAATTTCGTGGAGGCGTGTCGTTGAAAAGAATCATGGTAGGTTAAATATAAGTTTAAGTAATTTGTTTTGAACTATTTGAAGTTTCTTAATATAACAATTTGCGCTGGAAGACCATACAGGTGCTGCATAGAAAATAACAGCGTGAAAAACTGACTTCATAATTAGCATCTTATTAGCAATATTCAGAGTAGAGTTCCTATTGATAAGCACTATTCCTAGATATTTGACATTTTGTTCCCATTGAATTGTATTGTTGTTTAAAACAATATTTTCCTGCGGAATAAAACATTATTTTCTTTTCCTTGCGAAATAAATAGCTTTGGTTTTTTCGCAGTTTAACATTATTTTCCACTTATTGAAATATGATAATATATCCATAAAAACTCTTTGTAGATTAGCTGTTATATTAGACACCATAATATCAGAGCTTAAAACTGCTGTGTCATCAGCAAAAATATATAAAATACAGTTATTAATTATTGGAAAATCAGACATATATATATTATTAAAAATTGGCGATAAGGAAGACCCTTGGGGACAATCAGCCACTAAAGGATAATATTTTGAACTGTGTGAGCCAATATGAACTTTGAATGTGCGAGAGGTTAGAAAATCTTGAATTAATTTAGTAAGATGAGTTGGAAAGTTTAAATTTATCATTTTGAAAATAAGACCGTCATGCCAAACTGTATCAAAAACAGCTCTGACATCTAATAACATCATGCCAGTAGATTTTTGTTGGTAAAAATTCGCTTTAACCAAATTTCTTATTCTTATAAGTGGGTGAACTGTACTATGTTCACTTCGAAAGCCAAACTGTTGGGGTGGAATAATACTATTTGCGTCCATAAAATATGAAAGTTGATTTATGATTACTTTTTCTAACAATTTACTTACACTAGACATGAAACACAATCGAGAGGAATATGCAACTGATAACAAAAAAAAAAAATTCGTTATTGCAAACAATAATTTTAAAGAAAAATATCAGCAGTAAAATGGTTTTTAAATGCATTTATATGTTCAGATGAAAAATTGTTCTTTGTTAGACTATGGTTGGGGTTGGTGTGCATTTTAGATCATTCGCACCTATTATTTACTTCGTGTCTTTAACGGCGCTCAGTGATATCCAATTTTTCTTTTCTTTTTTCCAAAATTAAAGCACCAGCTTGAGGATGACATGTTGTTTAAGCGATATTAAACTACGTATCGTACAGTAAATATATCAGTGGCCATTATCTATGATTGCTTGGTCAAACTATTATGTAACCATATTGTTGGATATTATAACGTAATTATGATTGTGTTTAAAGAACAAACATATTTCAATATAACATTACAATAGTAGGTTAAAAAAGATGTGTCGATATTTTTATTACCTTTTTCATGTGTCCCGCTTTTTTTTAAGTTATTAAAAACTTTCAATTACTTATTTTAATTTCTTATTTTTATGTAGTATTTTGTTTTGTAAAATTTTTGTCCATACACGAGACAAAGCTTTTTTCGTTGTTCTCTTTATAAAGTGTCACAAATCTTTGTTCTTGATTTCCTCTGAACTAAAAATACAAATTTTTAATTTTTCATATTTTTTTCGTCACACCTGCTGTATAAGTGTCATACTGATTGTTGTGATGGTAGAATAATTGAGCAATGTTTTGAGTTTAATTTAAAATATTTCATTTTTTAAATTAGTTATTAATCAAACTACTTTAGTATTATAACAGGAGAACAGAAAGTGCTTAAATATAATTCGGTTGCGAGTAATTCCAATTTAAACGAGTTCTGTTTAAGACACTAAAAATAATTTCGCTATAATTGCTCGAGATTATTTAATTTAATGCAATTTATTAATAATATTTTAATATTTTTTTTTTCTTAGTAGCAAAGTATTTAGCTAAGAGCCGAGCCATACTCGTGTAGTTTTTAAAATCAAAATTAATTTAGTAACTTTTAGCCTTAATTTCATAATAACAAATTTATGATATTATGTTTGTCAATAATACAATATGGTTATAGTAGTTTGGTTGCAGTTATAATTTTCGCAAAACGTTTAAAATACCTTTGACTTAAAAGATACCTATTTGTTAAAAAAATGTTAGCACAAACTTGTTTATCATAACCAAAGTTTTGTTGAAAACAATAATTTTTTCTACACCGCAACTTTATATTTGATCTTGTGATCATAGTGTGAGCATGTTATTTATCTGCTTGGGCTGCGAGTTTACATTTGTTGTCCATCTTTTTCCTCCTTTAAAAAAAAAATTTCCTATTTACGACTTTCAAAATTTTAAAAGGAGCTTAAAAATTTGAAGAATTTCTAGTTCCAGTTTATTGAGCTTTAAAGCTTAAATTTTCACTTGCAATATTTTCAATTTTCCAAGACTCTATTTATAACTTTGTGTTTTCATTTCAGTTTTCCCATATTTTAAAATATCCTTGTAGGATATACAAGTCTGTGTCTGTTGTCAGCTGGGGAATTTGTATAATTTTTCGTTAAACATTTTGTTTTCCTTTGTTTTTTTTATTTTATCTTCTTCTTTCTCTTCTCTTAGCTTTATTAAAACAAAATACTTGTTAGAAAACAAGAGCATCAACAGCAATAATGTTAACATCACAATGTTTCTTATCTTTGTAGTTTATGCATTGACTACATAATATTTTCATTTTTTGCCTTTCGTTGTTTTTCATCATTTGCTCCTTCTGCTGGTAAATACAACTTATGACAACGACATTGTCTCGTTTTATAGTTGATGGCGGTCTGTCTTTGTGTGTGTGTGTACGTGTGTTTATTAAATAGAATGAGTGTTATTTGAATATCTACGCTTAGTCACCCATAGTCAAGCATATTAACGCAGTTGGTTCTTCTACACACACAGCCACGTACACATTCCTACACAGCTTTTGCAACAGTACCAGTGCAAAAAGCTTATGCTCTGAAAGCCATTGTTTGAAACTGCTGCTGGTTATTGTTGCCATTTATTCATACAGTTGGTTAAGTTTTTAATTAAATTATGAATTATGCACAGTAACTTGCACAGATTTTTATTTTGTTGTTATAATGTGTTTTGTTTCGTTTTGTTTTATGTTTATTTTCTCTTTAAGTCTGTTCCGTGAATCAAATTTTTTGTTGATTTTTTTTTTATTAATAATTTTTAGCTGTGCTTTGTTGCGTCGTTTGCTTTTAATAATTTCTGTATCTAGTTTTCACTTACTGATGTTTTCTATTTGTATTTTAAATAATTTTTTTTTTTTTTTTTTTGCTAACGTAATATGATGTTAAAAAATTATATTTTGTTGCGGATCTTTGACTATAAATTGTTTAGAAACTTATATTATTTTTTTCATTTTTGTGGTTGAAGCAGCGGGTAATAGAGTATTGAAGATTTTAATAATTTATTTTACACAAAATTATTATATTTGCTGTGACAATATACCAATTTATTTGTAGTATTTTACTATTGAATAGTTTGTTATTCTAGAAGTAAGCTGTAATTTATTTCAAGAGGGATTTGAGAATTTCGAGAGATTGCTTAAATAAAACCAAATTTAAATTTGTAGAAGAACACTAATAAAAACAAAATCAGTGATACGAGGGCTGCTCTATATATTTCTGGCCTAATAGTGAAAATGCGAATATTTATAATCAAAAATGGTTTTATTGTTTTTCAAAGTATTCTCCAGCATGATTTATACACTTTTGCATGCGCTCAAACCAGTTGTCGAAGCACTTTTTCCACTCCGATTGAGACACCTCTAAAACATGATTTTTGAACACTTCAACAGCTTCTTCTGGCGACGAAAATCGTTGACCACGCATTTTTTTCTTGATGTGCGGAAATAAGAAGAAGTCATTAGGTGCCAAGTCAGGGCTGTACGGCGGATGACCCATTAATTCGACGTTTTGGCCGGTCAAAAACGCTCTTGTTTGAGCCGATGTGTGAGAGCTCGCATTGTCATGGTGAACAATGATTCGTCTTCTCTTGTTGATTTTTCGAATTTCTCCGATGACTTCAGGCAAACAAATTGTATAGTACCACTCAGAAGTGACCATCCTACGTTGCTCAAGCGGAACAGTCGCCACATGACCAGTTTTGCCGAAGAAACAGGCGACCATTTGCTTCGAAGTGCTTCTTCCACGAACAACTATCGTTGGATTTTGCTCGTCTTTGAAGACCCACACGGTCGATTGTTGTTTCGTTTCGGGCTCATACGCATAGATCAATGATTCTTCACCTGTGACGATCTTATAAACGTCTTTTGAAGCACCGCAACCGTATTTTTGCAACATTTCTTTGCACCAATCGACACAAGCCTTTTTTTGAACGACTTTCAAATTGTGCGGGATCCAACGAGAAGAAACCTTTTTTACGGCCAGGTGTTCATGCAGTATCGAATGTATGCTGGTGGAAGAAATGTCCAAGGATGTCTCTATCTCTCGGTATGTCGCATGTCGATCTTGCATTATAAGTTCACGCACGCCATCAATGTTCTCTGGCACAACAGCCGTTTTTGGACGACCTTCACGGAATTCGTCTTTGAGCGAGCTTCGGCCACGATTAAATTCATTATTCCAATTTTTCACAGTGCTATAGGATGGTGCTTCATCGTCATACAAAGATTTAAGTTCATCAATGCACTCTTGTCGTGATAATCCACGTCGAAAGTTGTGAAAAATGATGGCACGAAAATGTTCACGAGTTAATTCCATTTTTTTCTATATTAATTTTTTCAAGTCACTGTAAACAACACAAATAATGGTCGTACGTCAAAACGTTTTGAGTACGATTATGCTTAAAAATGACATACTTTCCAATGGAAATGTCAGATTGCACTAGGCAGCACTCAGTGTTGCCAGGCCAGAAATATATATAGCAGCCCTCATAAATTATTACGCGTCTGTCCTGTGCAGGAGTTTAAACAATTTTGATTTTTTGTAATGCCATAGTGTGTCTAGAGTCCTCTACTACAGAATGG
This sequence comes from Gymnosoma rotundatum, assembly GCA_916610165.2. Taxonomy (NCBI): domain Eukaryota; kingdom Metazoa; phylum Arthropoda; class Insecta; order Diptera; family Tachinidae; genus Gymnosoma; species Gymnosoma rotundatum. The sequence goes on along the minus strand of OU744337.1, from coordinate 116,204,377 downwards.
CAAATTTGCGTGAATAGCATGATACTGAATCTCTACTAATCTTTCAGAAGATGTCCGCCGGGAAGGTATACTACTTTGTTTTGCTGCCATTTTGATAAACATTATTCTTGCCAGTCCATACTTGGCAGCCGTGAAGTAGGCACGTGGCAAGTTTACTGTGGAAAAATATTCGGTATCACATGCAGCCATGATTTCAATGGAATTGCTGCTACACCTCTTTCCACAACAATTTATATCAAGAAATATAGTTCTTCTTCTTGTTGGGATTTCTGAAAAGCAAGAAACGCTGAAGCAACTCAAACAAAATATTCGTGATGAAATTAATGAAATACCGCATGAAATGTGTGAGAATGTAATAAAAAATGTGTTCCAAAAGGCTTAGATTGGCGAGGGTAACAAAGGCGGACATTTTTTTAAACTTGTATTTCATAGATAACGGACGACATTAAATAAAACATTTATCAATATTGTAAGATTCATTCTCTTTCATTTAATCAAAAATTATAAATACAGTAGTATACCTCTTCGGCGGACACCCTGTATAAAATAAGTCAAAATTATATGAGAAACTTTTAACAACCAATTGAACACAATTCTTATCAAGAAGAAAACAACTTAGTTAATTACTCTGCGGTAGACCTTTGTATTTTAAAGGCTTTAAAGTTGAACCAAAAGATCATTCGAACGAAAAAGAAAATACTGAACTAAAAATTTAAGTAGTTCATTATTAAACTTTGAACTAAAATGAGCTTTGACTAAAATGAACTAAATGGAACAAGTTTGGTTAGTAATTGAAGGCTAATGACCAGCCACTGCGTTACTGCTTCTCAGTTTGAGCCTTATTTGAATTCATAAATTATTTTAACTTTTAATTGACACAATTATTTATTTAATTAGGAAATTTGGTTGTTAATTAAATGTGTAATTGATTCAATAAATTACTTACTTAGAATATTTTTTGTGTTTTTAATTAAATAAATAATTGCATTAAATAAAAACAAACAAAATTAATTAAATACCAATTATAATCCAAATGCTCGGTTCAAAACTTTTTTTTTTTCTGTGTAATTGCAAAACTAAAAAATGTTGCTGAACCTTTGGAATTTTTTTGTCTAACGTATTCTTTCAATCAAATTTACTGAACTGCTACGAGCTTCTAATTATCTATATGCACAAGTTATTAAATTTTTTAAGCCTTTAGATTATCTCTTTGGGAAAGACTTATGGCTTATTGTCTGCTACAAATCTTTTGTGGATTAAATAATTCTGCATTATTTTACAGCATTTATTTCACGTAACAAGTTTTTATTACTTCCATTTTTTATTTTTTTTTCTTAAAGCTTATCCTGTTTTACACCAGGGACTAATAATTTCTTAGGTAAAAAAAACGTAATTTGCAAAAAACAACACCAAAGAAAAGAATGTTTTAGAAGCAAAATAAACTTTTTATTTTTTAAGTTCTTTCATTAGTTTACATAATTTAAAACATAAAAAGAAATTATGTTGAAACAAATTTCTAATTAACAGTATAAAAAGAAAGAAAAGCAAAGAAAACAAGAAAAATAAAAAAAAAACTGAAAGTTGAATTTAAGAAAAAAGGAATTTGAAAACATTTTTTTTATTTAGCAAGAAAAATGGCAAAAAAAAACTTGTTTACAAAAATTATTAGACCAGACATACAAAAAACAACGCTCAAAACAAAAATAAACTCTAATGACAGCGCTGGTCATGCTATTTAAGTGCAATATTTGTGAAGTTGTTGCATTTATTTTATCTACCCTCTGCTTAATAAAACATGCCCGACATCTTGATTGCTTTGCTGGAAAGATAGTTTATAATGAAAAAGTTAAAAAGAATTCTGAAGTCTTTGAATTGATGTGACCTTGCCAAAAACCACGAAGGGAATTATGTGACAAGAACGTCGATAGAGGACATGGAGTGTATTGAACTACTACGCGACCCTTCAAAAAGGACGAAGAAATACTTGCAAATTATTTGTTTTACAAATGGATTTAACGGTTAACAAACGAGTTGTACTGTTCACCTTGAAATTGATTAAAGCAAATACGTTTTAAGTGCAACCGTATCTTATGGTATCCTAGTGAGGCAATATATCTTTGTTTCTTAATTTCACGGATTAGTAGCGTACTCTCTGCTATACGTGATCTAGTTGCTCATAAATAAAATTTCGAAGCACGGATAAAAAATATATAAAGTTAAATTATATTCTTCGTCCTACGTCGCAGAAGCATGGAGTACAGAATTTCGAAATTGAATATTTTTGTAGAAAAATTGTCCAACACTATGTTTACCAATTTAGCCATTTTCCGGGTAAATCTAACGTCTTTTTTATTTTTATTTTTTTTTTTTTTTTTGAATGGGCTAATGCAATCTAGCAACAAGATTTTAGCTAAATTTTGAAATTTTTTCTTTCTACTTTACTTCTAATACATATACTGATACTGATGTTGAATGATAATGATGTATAATAAATTTAATAAAATAACTCTTAATCTAAGGTTTAGTAGTTAAGCGATTTTTAGCCATATTTTAATCTTAACCTCGCCATTTCATACCCTGTAAAGTTGGCAATCTTGTCGAACACTAAAAAAAATGTATAGAAAATTTGCGAACATGTTAAGTTTTCTACATAAACTGTCCAAAAATGAGGCTGGTGTAGTCATGGTGGTGAGCACATTGACTACAAATTGGACTGGCCCGGGTTCAACGCCTGTGGCAATAAAATAACTAAAAATCTTTTTCTTCTCATCTATCCCTCTACTAAAGAAAATAGAACGATTTCAAAAATAACTAAATAGGTACTATTGCATTAAATACTACTTCTCTTTAATGAAAAAAAAAATAATCTCTAGAAAAAATTGATCCTTAAAAAACATCATTTAGAGAAATTTGCCTTTTTTGCTTGAAAACACATATAAAATAAGCAAAAAATTTTATCGAGTTTTTCGCCAACTTTTAAATAAAATTTTCGTAAATTTTAGGAAGATAATTTTTCTATAGTAATTAATTTACAGAAAATTTTTAAATTATAAAAAATATGTTATTAAAACTTTTTGAATAGCAAGCATTTTCTATAGAAACACTTCGAACATTAAAATTAATCTGTAGAATATTTTAGGGCATTTAAGTTTTTATGTGGAACACAACTTTTGTATAGAAATTTTAGAAATTTTTTTTGAAGAGAAATTTTAAACATCAACTGACATATTCATTATAAATAAAATAATAATGAAATCTAGTTTATGACAAATTTTCCCTACAAATTTGCCCTGAAGCACATTTCAAACCTATTTTAAGAATTTATGAATACGGCAGGAAAATATTCTACAAAACATTAAAATACATATATTTTAGTAACATTACTTTCGAATACCTGTATTATGAAAGAAATGGAGTCTCAATAAATATCAAATCAAAAAACTTTTCGAATATTATAATATTCCTATGGAAACTTTTTAAATATAAAATTTATTTTAGAAGAATTTGTTGCTTAAAATTTTTTATATAAAGAATATTTCCAAGCATTAAAAACTTTCTATAGAAAGTTTATATTAATGCATCTAACATGAAAATATTGTATTATTTTCGAATATAAAAAACATGCACAAACTTTACGAAAATAAAAATTTATTTAAAGAAAACTTAAAAGTTTGTGTTTAGAAAAAAATTTACTATAAAATTTTTAAAACTTACTGAATAAAATTTCCAGCATTAACTTATCGAACAATAACAGAAAATCTTAAAGACTAAAATTTGTCGTTATATAACATTTAGGGGTTTTCTATTTAATTTTTATTATTTTTTTAATACCGAATTCGACCGAATACCCCAATTGGCTTCACAGTACAAAGTACATGAATGCTTATTTAAGGATTAATTCTTTAAGACAAAGTCACAAAATTGATGATAAAATTTGTACTCTTGCGGTAAGAAAATAAATTAATAAATAAATTCTTTAAAATTAACACAGTTTTTAATTAATCTTTTTTAAGTGTAACTATTCTTCTTCTTAGATAAACCTCTCTTTTCCCACTTCAAAAGCGTTTAAGAATTAAAAGATTTACCAAAGTGAAAATTTATTCATGGCTATTTCAGGAAACAAAAAAGTTATTAAAGCTTCTGAATGTTTCGAGATGTAGGTAATCGATATAAATAGTTGCTATGCTTAAGAGGGATCAGCTCTGTATGCGATAATAAAATTAAAATGTACATTTTATCATTAAAAGAAAAACTCAAGCTATTTTGCAACTTTACTTTACAAATGCTTGAGAATATGTATTTATTTTCTTAGAAATTTCACTTCAGTGTTTTATTTTTTTTTTTTTTTTCTATACAAGCATTTGTTAAAGAGTTTCCTCTTTCCGTATTTGGACAAAAAAAGCCAAAAGATAAAGCAACTAAAAACACCATATGCAGATTTAATATGACACTGGGGAAATATACTGCAACTGAACAGTCATACAGTTGAAGTTTGCAGCAACAAAAGGAATAGCAAAATAGATAACAACAACAGCAGCAGCAGTAATAGTACTAGAAATAACTCTGGTAGACAAACGTATGCATAGACAAAAAACAACTTTGGAAAAAGCGAATAAAAAATTTAAATAAAAATTTAAATGGAAATGGAAATTGAAATTGGAAAAATAAATAAAGTTGTACACAAACTGAGTCAAATTGCTACAAGAGTTGTTTTTTCGTGTTCTTTTTTTCTCAGCTGGCAAAACATGTTACAAAAAAGGAAGAAAAATTTGTTATAAAAAAATAAATTTAATTTAATTAAAATATAGAAAGGATGTATTTTAAGCATGATAGATCTACAAATTATAAAAAATATCTCAAAAAATTTAAATATGATCACATTTTTTTTTAAATTTTTCAGTTAACTCACCCAAGTTTACTTTGAAAATCAGTCATCAATTCGAGCAACTTATTGACAACCTCGTGATTTTTATGGTGCTCATAATCATCGGTCTGAGCAACCCATCCGTCCTGATAGTGCAGGGACTAAAGTTACGAGACCATTATATGCGTCGTTTTTTCGCCGATCGGGCTCTAGAACAGTTAGTAGCTGATCCGTGGTTTTATCGCCAAATTAGGTTTAGCGATGAGGCTAATTTTTGGCTTAACGGGTTTGCTAATAACCAAAATTACCGTATATGGAGTGAGACCTATCCACAGCATATCCTACAGACTCCATTGCCTTTAGAAAAATGCGCCGTTCGGTATGGTTGGCTCGCTAGTGGCATGATCGGACCTTATTTCTTCAAAAATGAGGAAGGATCTCACGTTACGGTCAATGGGGATCGTTACTGCACCAAGATTAATGATTTTTTGTTTGAAAATATAAATGACATTAATCCGGACGCAATGTTGTTTCAACAAGATGGCGCTACGTGCCATACAGCGACCTCAACCATCGAGTTATTTAAATCGAAATTTGACAAAAAATTAATTCCGAGAAATGGACCTGTTAATTTGCTCCAAGGTCATGCGATTATTTCCTGTTGGGCCACGTGAAGTCACTGGTTTAAGCAGATAAACCAGCAACAATTGATGCTTTGGAGGCCAACATTGTTCTTGTTATTCACGACACACGGCCAGGAGTACATGAAAAAGTGACCCAAAATTGGACGTCCAGAATGCACTTCGTCATGAGCAGCCGCGGTGGCCAATGCCCAAAATAATTTTTAAATATTAATGCCATATTCTGATCTTTCGTATAAAAAATTTTTTTTATTACAATTTAATTTTTGTGTTATTCGTTACAATTTAAATTTTTATCAGGCTTAAAAAAACATCCGAAATAAATACGATAGTTTTCAATTTTTATTGCACTTGACATTGTCTGATTCTACTTTTAGGATATATCAATGCACTAGTATAATAAATAGCCCTGTGGCTGCCTCTTAAATACAAACGCAACTCCATAATAACGTGGTTTGATATTGATGTTGTAACATCGAAAGCTCTCGTTTAATATCTTCTTCCTTCTTGAAGTCTTTTGTGAATATTATCAGAATCGCCTATTCTGTATAACAACTGTCGGTTAACTGTCAAACGAACGGCCATATTGAACTAACTTTTTTTTTTAGAATCCGTATACTCAAAATTATTAGTTGTTTTTGCTCGCAGCTGTATAAGAGTTTTTAATTTTTATAATCTTTGAAATAATCTTATTGATCATTTAAATTTAATGGAAATAAATCAAAAAGTGTTCCCTTATCCCGTTATCTATTTTCAGTCATTCATATTCGGGCAGAAAACAAATGAAATTTTAATATCAGTGAGACCTTCCTTTTATAATTATTCTCTGTATCTAAAATTATTATTTTTTTATTGAACTTTCTATTAAAAAGCATATTTTTAATATCATAGTTATATGCGATAATTTTTTTCTCTCTCTCTTTTTATTCTTATCTTTTGCATTCATTTATACATATGAACCCAATGCACCCATGCAATCAGCACAAATTTAAGAATTTATGCCACAAATGGTATTAATGGGATTAAAACTTATTTTATGAATTTTATTATTGCGGTTCCAATTTAATGCAGAGGATTAAATAATAATCAATATCTATTTTTTAACATTTTGATGTTATTTAATTGAAATGCAGCAATTTTGAAATTAGCTAAAATAGAAACAAAAAACTATTCCCAATTCAATATATTTTTAATATCAATAAATTTATTGAGACGTATAATTATTTTTCGAAAGCAATTAGTTTCACATACTAATGCAAAAGTTTCATTAATATTTTTTATGTGATTATTAAAATATAAATTTCAATAAGGATTTCGAAGCGAAGAAATAATAAAAGAAATTGTGGCAAAATAATTAAAATATATTAAGCGAACGTTTTGTCGCTTAAATACTTCTCAGTTGCTGTTGATAATCCCTTAACCATAACGACGCTCAAATGTGAATGCTTAAAAGATATACAGAAATCAAAAAGCAGACGTAAGAAAAACATACATGAGTCGAAAAATCCGTTCTTTGGTGGTTTAAAAAAAAATTTAAAAAGCTTAATTATCATCATCATGTTTTTGTAAATATGATGGGCACGACAATGTTTCTGCTATTTTACTCTTCACATTCACGACAATGTTTCGCTATTTTACTCTTCACATTCACTTAATGATACTTAATAAAAAATATGGAAAGTGTAATCAATTAATTACTGTAAGATTGCGTATAAATGTTAATATATTAAATATTATAAATTTTCACTCCTTTAAAATATTATGCCATCAAAATTGATTTTACCTGCATAATAAAAAAGAGAAAAAATAGAAGAAAGTTCAATAAATATGCCAACGACTATTTGAGTAAATTTTATTGCCCTTTTAAGTAAGAAAATAAACAAGCAAGCGAGCAACAATATTTTTTCTTTAATATTGGAAAGGCGAAAGAAAACTAAATATCAAGTAAAAAATCTATAAATTTCTTTTATGATTTTAACGGCTTAACGTGTCTGCGATAAAAAAAATAGAACAAGTTATACGACATGTTGAACACAAATATTTGTTATGCAAACATTTATTTATTAAAGCTAATATTTACTGCTGTTCATAGCATGTCAAGGATGTAACAATAGGAACGGGTTAATATTGACAGCTTTTTTATAATTTCAAGTGTCTCTCGAGTATAGAACTAATACTTTTAAATCATGACTCACATTTTCTTGATTCATTTTTTATGACCGATGTCGGTTGGAATAAGTGATACAGGTTAACGTCAGTACCTGCCATTGATGGTCTAACCTGAAGGTGGTCTTACCACTGAGCGAAACACAAAGCGTAGACTAGCGCCCTCCATCGGACGTAGCCAACAGAGTAGCAATTCAAGAACATGGCTTGCAGGACCATAAACTTCCCCTTGCTTGGAGATTCGAGACTATCCGACCCCGTCTGTTGAGAGTTGCACACTTCCATCTAATTCGCGCCTGAACCGCAGATATAGACTTTTTAACCAACATCCACCCACCACTTGCACCCCTAAGGGACCGCAGCAATAACCGGTTAAAGAGAGATGCGGCGGCTCTTTGTATGGGCTACCGGTTTACGTGGCGCCAGTTTATTTAGGCTATTATTATTTAGGCGTTATTAACTGGTAAAATCCCTCGACAGTACCTAACTGTCAGTGCCTGCACACTGGACTGGTTCCCCCTATACCCCCGAGGACCCTCATCTGCACCTAGGTTAGGTCAACAGAGACTCTTGGTGCCCTGGGGGAGGTCGATTGGTATGACTGAATTAACAATCAGTCATCAAACATGTCAACGAAATGTAAAATACATTTTCACTGAAATTTTAAAGAAAAGTTTTCATTTTGCCGACCTTCACTGGAGATGGTATATGGATATGAATAATGAAAAATAATTATCACAAAAAGAGGACAATGGTGGAGATTTTTATGCTGTTTTTATCCCCTAATGGATTGTTAACTTAACTTTCATAATGGAGCACTTAAGACATTTGAAATATTTGCTCCTGTTCGTAGTTCTGACATACTACAGCTTGTGATACACAATGGGGCCGAAGTGACACATTTTGAAACTGAATTTTCCATTTCAAAATGGCTTGAAGGATTTCAAAGGCTAGTAGTAAAAGAATATCCAGCCTTAAGTTTTAGCATCCCAGCAAAAAAATTTTTGAAAAGGTAATCGAGTGTGGAATTAAGCATTTTTGGCAGAAGTACTTCCCAACTAGATTACCAACTTAATGATTTTAACAAGGCATGAGACTTTTATAATCAATTCCTGAGAATCGATTACATTAATTATTGTAGGAATTAATGAGTACAATTAGTAAGGTAATCTCTTTCAACATAAAGAACTAGTTCCATTACTACTTCCTTTTTTGGAAACTAATGTAATGTGTTTTGTAAGCGAGTAACAAAATATGACAACCACAAAAGTAAGTCATTATATGGCAAGTACTTTTGATGTTAATGTCTAATTTTTTTCTGGGATTCTACATCTTTTAGAGGCGGCGATGTAATATCTCCGACAGGGCATTTTGGACATATAAATTTTTGTGACTCTTAAAATAGTTTTTTTTAACTAATTAAAAATATTTTACAAATTCCTCCACTAAAATTCTTTCAATTAATTGTTACTATCTGCCAGGTAGAGGATGTAAGCGTCATTGGCTCGCCTTAAGCTGATATCTAATTGTAATTTTTCTGTACTAGGCAGTTACACAATCTAGATTTTATTAAATACGCAAAGGGGGAATTAAAGCAAATTACTAGCTCTACCTATTTCGATCCCCCTCGTTCCCTGATAATTTCATGTATTTGTACTTTGTTTCTTTAACTTACGTGAGAAATTGCTCACTTTAACATATTGTAGTCAGTCATTTTGTTTGACACAGGGTAAGCTAAAGTAATACAAGAACTATTTTAATTATTTAATATAATAAACATAATTAGCTCTAGCCCATTCTGCGTAACACAAGACGACTACAATATTTTTATGTGAGAAATTTCTCACTTTAATAACAGAAAGAAATATTGTATATCGTGATTGTATCATAAAGCTGGTAAGGTTGCAAAAGAATAGAGCCATTTTTAAAATACCTCATTTTATAGCAAACATTCTTTTCGAGCAATTTAAGAGCGTAAAAACTGCAAGCAGAAAATAATCAACCAGGTTTTTAGGTTCGTGCTAAGTTTCTTTAACCTCGATTTCTTAACGAATGTACTAAAATATTTCTCTGACGACAGCAATATTTCAAATTCTCGCATTATTGTATTGTATAATCTTCAAAAAAAAAGTTTTTTGAAGTAAAACATGCCATTCATTTATTTAGTTTTATTAACTACTAATTCTTATTGGAAAACCGTTTATGTAATATAGAAAAAGAAGTATAACTTAACTTCATTAGGAATAAACCTTATTTAACAAAAATAATAAAAAAGATGACAAAAATGGAAAATGAACAGAATAAGAGATTGAAATAATGAATCTTAAAGATACTTATTTTCATTTTATTTTTTACTTGAAAATTTTGCCCTGAAAAAAAAACGAAACACAGAAGACACGTAGAGTAGAGTACAAATTTGTTTGAAAGAAATAATAAATACACGAAAATAGAGAAAAAAAATAATAGTATGTAGTTAAGTAAATAGGATAGAAAAATTATTTAGGTTAGTAATGTCATTTACCATGGAAACCTTCTCCGCCCAAACATTTTACTATAACCACCACTATTACCAAAACCAACCACACTATAGTTATATATACTTCAGGTAATAAAATGTAAGCCGTTGATAAGAGTTAAAACTAAAATGACATACAGTGGGCTTACACATGTAAAATAATATTTAATGAAAAAATGAATTGAGACCCATTTCAATGTTTGAGACCATTGAGTTTTTCGAATAAACTATTAATGGGAGTTTTATGAACCTTATTAAAAGTTTTTTAAAAAACTAGGGAGTGTATTTAAACTTAGTATAAGCTCCTTAAAAAACTAGTAGATTATTCGGACAAAATGACTGAATCGAAGCTGTTTTATTATTATCGTACATATAAAGAACTACGATAATAAAAGTCACAAAATTTGATATGTATTTGTTGCTGCTGTAGTAATGGTGGTAAGTACGTTGACTATAAATCTGATTGGCCAGGGTTCAACCCCTGCTGGTATAAATACATATTACGAATAAACATTACAACATGCAGCCTCCTTCGCGGTACTTCTTCACAGGACATTCGCCGACGGAGTTAAATAACTGATTAAATGTCTATATATTTCTTCTCTCACAACCTGTCTAATCAATCAATTAATTTTTTTCTAAATGTAGCACGGTTACAAAAATAACTAAATAGGTATTTTTGCCTTAAGCACTACTTCTCTTCTTAAAAAAAATAAAGAGTGCCTTTTCCAACCCGAAGAAACTGAAATTTGTTACAACTAACACAAAAAATTAAATTCATTTTTAATTTTTTTTTTTCTCAATCAGGATTTGAACCGTGGATATTATAAATGAATTAAAATTTACCTTTTTCGGTTTTGGTTCCTTTTTAATTTAATTTCTAAATATTTTTTAGATAGAAAAGTAGAAGTATGAATGATTAATAAAAAAAATTAGCATTTCGTGGCCATATCGAAGGTTGATACGAAAACAAAAACATATTTACAAGACGAGTTACAGAGAGAACGACAAAGAAATGCTTTAAGTTGTGTGTGGACTTCGTCTCACCAAATTAACATTAAGATTAGTTGGTTAAATAGATGATGTTTACAATGTGCACAAGCTAACGTAGATAGATGCGAAGAATGCTGATGAAGGATGTGGCGGTCCAGAAAATGCTCCATTTCATAACTTTTCTTGTTTTCTTTGGAAAACGTCCGCTTATATTTGTAAATAATTTTTATTTCTAAAAATGTTTATAAATTAAATTAAGAAGGAACCCAAGGCGAAAAAAGTAAATTTTAATTCATTTATAGTATACAAAATTTTTCGTATTCGAAAATCAAAACATGACCTCAACGTATGAAAATGATTTCGGACAAATGGCTACTTTCTGACGTACCGCATTTTAGACGTTCAATTTTGGACTAATGTTTGAAGCATTGCTGTCTGTATGAAAAACACAAACAATGGTGGCTTTCAAGCAATTAATTATTGTGGATTTATCAGCATAAAAAAGTGTCTTCACACGACACCACAGGACATAAACGAGAGGCGTCAAACTGCATGAATTTGAAGGCCAATCAACAAGTCTATATCTCGAAACCAACTTATCGTCAAATTGCGACTTCAATGAATCGATCATTAATCATGGTACGCCAATGATCTCCGTCACCGTAAAGTGAGCTTTGATTTGGCTTTTGAAAAAGTTAGAACCACTGATGCCACTAGCATTATTCGGGACGAAATGAAGCCTGTAGAGACTATTATCGATTGGTTTCAACGTCAACGCAGCAAGTTTTTTTTTTTTTATTAACATAACCGAAGAATCAAAAAAGAGTCTAATGGCTGGACGCAACATTGGCTCAGATTCCAACTGCTATAGAGCCAAATGGCTGAAAAATTATGTCATATGATGTTCTCAAAGCTTTAGTTTTCGCTCAGCTGGATTTTATACGATTGTAGTTCAATATCATTGTGCAAAATTTTCAAAATAGCGAACAGACAGAGCATTTATAGCTGCGATCTAATGCGAATAGATCTTTTTCCTTACTTTCGTTTACCAAGGCGATAATCTCTTCAATGTGCATATTTTTTTTAACAAGTTGGTATTTATTGCATCATTAAGACAGTTGAGTGACATGAAATATATCCAAAGTTCCATCGATGGCTTGCTCGGATAGGCGACCTATTAAATGCGAGTACTGATGACTAATTTTAAAATAAATCTAAACATTTTGATAGCGCTTCTTAACCAGCAATCTATTCATGATGATTTGCCAAAGTATACTGACCATAAATGTTGAAAAGTGGGCGCAGTGTGACAGTTAACATTTTCGTTAATTATATCGGCCTTAAAAAACACGAAAAATCTTTTAATTATAGTATCTTTTTTTCTCTGTGGCTATTTTAGAATGCAATTTTATTTTCTTTAAACTATTTTCAACATTTTTGTTAGAAGAATTATGACCGCACTCCACTGTAAAACGGCAGTAAGAATTATTCATTAAAATAAATAGATACTTCTTATGTTTTTTTTTTTTAATTTCTTACTTTTGCATTATTTTTTTATGACGAGTTTTTTTTCGTTTTGTATTTAATACAAGTAGACAGATACAATTTTACAACACTTTTCAATAAAGTATTACACTATCTTGTCTTGGACATAATCTTCTATATTTCAAATATATATATTTAGCAAAAGAAAAAGAATGTAAAAATATATTTTTACAGTAGTAGGAAAGCAAAAACAAAAGGGTGGACGGAAAGGGTATTTTTTAACCTTATTTAGATAAGGAGCAAGAGAAGAAAATTATTGGCAATATTTTAGTAATTTTAAGTGCAAAGTTTTGTTCCATATTTTAAATTAATTTTTTGTTTTTATTTAACATGTTTTTATAAAATTACTGCGAAACTATTTACTTAAGTAAAAAATTAAAAAAATCACGAATTACGTGCAATAAACTCTTTGTTAAAAGGAATATTCATACGGTTTTATATAAATACTAAATTGTCTTTTAATATCAGAATAGTTTTCATTTTTTATTTTTATTCAAAATCATCTAAAATAAAATATCTAGATACAATTTTGCTAATGGGATTACTTTACCGTAAAGTAACTTTTTTGTTTTCACTTATTCTTAAATAACTTTTTCTCCAAGTAGTGGAACCTAACCTCTAGATATCTACGAAATAAGTGCTGCCTCACTAGCCGCCAGCTGAAAGCAAAATATACAAGCGATAAATTTGTCTAAATAATTTCTATGAAATCCCAGACTGGTTAAAAGCTTGTAATGCAAAAACCGTGACAGTTTGACTGGTCTATGGTGTTTTACACCATATATTCGGTAGCTTTTCCATTAACTTACATACAAGCCGAGAAAAACCATGCCCAAGGTAAACATAATCTAAAAGTAACATATTCATCCTTATTCTATTTGGCGTCGTCAACATCGTCGTCAATTTTGAGACAACACCAATTTAACACAACTTCAATATTAATTTGGTATTTCCTAACAGTCTAATGACGATGTTGACTGTTTATCGATAATATAAAAAAATAAAACACTCATACGAGGGCTGCTATATATAATTCTGGCCTGGCAACATTGAGTGTTGCCAAGTGCAATCTGACAATTCCATTGGAAAGTTTGTCATTTTTAAGCATAATCGTACTCAAAACGTTTTGAGGTACGACCATTACTTGTGTTGTTTACAGTGACTTGAAAAAATTAATATAGAAAAAAAATGGAATTAACTCGTAAACATTTTCGTGCCATCATTTTTCACAACTTTCGACGTGGATTATCACGACAAGAGTGCATTGATGAACTTAAATCTTTGTATGGCGTTGAAGCACCATCCTATAGCACTGTGAAAAATTGGTATAATGAATTTAATCGTGGCCGAAGCTCGCTCAAAGACGAATTCCGTGAAGGTCGTCCAAAAACGGCTGTTGTGCCAGAGAACACTGGTGCGTGAACTCATAATGCAAGATCGACATGCGACATACCGAGAGATAGAGACATCCTTGGACATTTCTTCCACCAGCATACATTCGATACTGCATGAACACCTGGCCGTAAAAAAGGTTTGTTCTCGTTGGATCCCTCACAATTTGCAAGTCGCTCAAAAAAAGGCTCGTGTCGATTGGTGCAAAGAAATGTTGCAAAAATACGATTGCGGTGCTTCAAAAGACGTTTATAAGATCGTCACAGGTAACGAATCATGGATCCATGCGTATGAGCCCGAAACGAAACAACAATCGACCGTGTGGGTCTTCAAAGACGAGCAAAATCCAACGAAAGTTGTTTGTGGAAGAAGTACTTCGAAGCAAATGGTCGCCTGTTTCTTCGGCAAAACTGGTCATGTGGCGACTGTTCCGCCTGAGCAACGTAGGACGGTCACTTCTGAGTGGTACACTACAATTTGTTTGCCTGAAGTCATCGGAGAAATTCGAAAAACCAACAAGAGAAGACGAATCACTGTTCACCATGACAATGCGAGCTCTCACACATCGGCTCAAACCAGAGCGTTTTTGACCGGCCAAAACGTCGAATTAATGGGTCATCCGCCGTACAGCCCTGACTTGGCACCTAATGACTTTTTCTTATTTCCGCACATCAAGAAAGAAATGCGTGGTCAACGATTTTCGTCGCCGGAAGAAACTGTTGAAGTGTTCAAAAACCATGTTTTAGAGGTGTCTCAATCGGAGTGGAAAAAGTGCTTCGACAACTGGTTTGAGCGCATGCAAAAGTGTATAAATCATGCTGGAGAACACTTTGAAAAACAATAAAAACCATTTTTGATTATAAGTATTCGCATTTTCACCATTAGGCCAGAAATATATATAGCCCTCGTATCTAATATTTGAGTCAGTTGATTCAATTTGTCTTCTATTGTTTTGTGTTGTGAAAAATTTAAATTTTATTAAAAAAATACCTATAAACAATAAAATAAGCAAAACTATTACAAACAAACAATTAAACTATTACAAGAGCCATTATTGCAACTTGCCCTTAGTTAAAGGTAGGATTTTGTTTTCCACTTCCAATTTTTATTGTTATTATTAATAATAATAATAATAATATTTAATCAACATCAATCGTTCTTAGAAAATACCAAACATATGTCGACAGTCATCGATTAATGACAATATTGACAATGGGAATACCGATTTACAATAAACGAAGAAAAACTACGTCGTCTTGTGTTGACGATGCCAAACAGAATATGGGTGTGTAGTCAAAGTATATTATTAGTAAACATAATAATAAGGTCACAATTTAGCCGTCTCACATGTAGATATTCTTTCGGTAGCAAGTACTCTGCCTGAGTTTGTACTAATGATCCCTTGTTGAATAAACATGCTCTTCTAGAGCTTTACGACTTAATTAATACTACAACACTGCTACGACTAGAAATTGCTGTCTTCTCTAATGATGTAACGTTTAAGATTGCCAGATTTTTTTCAAATTAGCCAAAATTATTTCTAGTTAAAATAATTTAAATTATTTTAGATTTTAAAATAAAAATATAATCAATATGAAAATTTATTATTCGGAATCTTTTTAATGCTAATTAACTTTTATTTTGCTTGATTCCTTCAAAAATATAAGTATTTCATTTTGTAGTTTTAAGTAATAAATATTTCATGAGAATATTACGAAATGTTTATATCTTTGAAGGAATCAAGTTAATTAACTGAAAAATATAATTTAATGTAAGAAGACAAAAACCGCCAAAAGTAAAAAAATCAAACAAACAGACTAAAACAAAGTAGTTTTTTTAGTCTTGTCAAAAAAGTTGACTTTACAAGCATTTCTGTTTCAAATAATACCTTGTGAAAAATAGAGTTTCTATTAGAATTTACCCTCTCCTGTAAGACCATAAATAGGGCTATTCTACATGAGACCAACGTTATGTACATATGCAGTTTATTTATTTTTTAATTAAAAATAAAAAATGTATGATTCATACTTAAGATTTTTTTATTACCATTGAAATTTCATTGGCACTGTTTGAAATAATGACAATGAAAGAAATGTAACAACAATTTAATGCTAATGATTTTATTTTAGTTATAATTGTTTAAACAAATGGTAATCAAATTTTAATGAAATCATTTAATTACTAATTACAATTACAGTGAAAACCCTACTTGCGGACATCTCCCGCAAGCGGACACCTCTACTGAGCGGACAATTTCTTCAGTCCCTTCGATGTCCGAGTATGAATTCAAATTTGTTTCACTTGCATATCAATACATAATAGAATATTTAATAGCAGTGAATGCCGACCATTTCTAATCAACTCTCCCGTAGACGCACACCTCTCCACAACGGACAAATCTGCTCTGATGGTCGGTGTCCGCCCACGGGAGCTTTCACTGTAAATAAAAAATAATTGTTTTTATGAAACACAAATTTTCGGTTGCAGAAACTCGAAAGAACTATAGATAAAATCAAAAAATCTTAACACACTTGTAGATATTTGAAAATTGTTGAAATTTATCAACTTTAAGTGAGATAGGTGTAAAACTTGATGTCTGTGCTCTGTGAAAAATATATATATTTTACAAAATTTTTGTGATCAAAATACCGTTTTAAAATAATGCTTTACTATGCTTTACAATGTGTAGTTAATGTACAAATAAAAGAATACATTCATTAATGATAATGATTTGAAACAATTTAATCATTAGTCAATGGTATTGATTTTGTTTTGTTACTAATTATCAATGAAATCTTTAAACTAAAAAGAAGTACCATTAGTAAAAATAATGATAATGGTAAAAATATCATTATCATTATTTACTATTCAATGCTAATGAAATCGTCAATTAATTAGTCTATCTAATTAACTACTCCCTTATATGGTAAAAATAATAAACACAAAAAAGTAGGCTTAAAAATATTATAAATAAACTTGAATTTAATAGAATGTCCCCCCATAGGTGACGTAATTTTTGTTATAGGACCAAAACTTTTACTGTCACACGCTTGAAAATAACACAAAATGTGTACCTCTACATCCATTATTATATCACGTATAAGTATGTAAAATTTACAAATTAAAGGGAGTCCCTGTGAGTGATAAAATTTGAGTTATATGGCATTATCTTTTGAACCGTTACAGATCGATAGTTTAAAATAACAATAAACGTCCATTCTTTAGTCGACTTCAACAAAAAGTCCAAGATTTAAAATTGGCATTTACCCTTTGACACGGGAATTAATTTCGGCCGTTGAAAAATTCTATATATTGTTTTTATAGCTTAAATAGGCTTCAAAGAACATGTGTAAAAAAGTATGGGGACAAATTTTTATTACAAAGTGGGATTTGAAGATGTACATTTTATTGTAAAAGCTCCTTTAATCTAAAAACTTTTTTACTTTATTTTATTTTTTTATTGATTTTAAATTTCTGAATACACATTTGTACATAAATAAAAAAACATTTAAAAATTCATCAAAAAAAATACGCGAGAAAATTCAGTTTTTTGTTTTTTTTTTATTTTCAAATAAACTTTCACATATACGGGGCTGCGTCGATGATGACTAGACAAAATATATAAAAGTGATCTCAAGTTGTATTAAAATCATACAGCCTCTTTAGAAATTAAAAAATAACATCACAACGAATCTGCAGCTGCAAATTAATTGCATGTATGCTAAAGGGTGTCCCAATAAGTGACATTATTTTATTTATATACCCTCAACTATGTCCACTATAATAAAAACTATAAAATTTTAAATTAAAGGGTGTCCCTATAGGTAATGTATATGATGTATATAGCATTATAATATAAAATTTACACAGAACGTGTATTGTTATGTTCGCTAAAACAACAACAACAATAACAAAATATAAAAATGGTTAGACTCATAGATAATGTTATTTGAAATATATGGCCTTATATTTTTACCCGTTTTAGACAGACATATCCGCAGAATGTGGATATATAATCGAAATATAAAACATATAAAAATAAAATAAAAATTAAAGAGGGAATATCATCATTAAAATAATATTTTCCAATAACAAAATATAATTGTTCTATAAAACTACAACGAAAAATTCGGATAAGCAACAATTCTTAAATAACAGAGAAATTTGTTTGTAACAGTGAATTGCAACATTGTGAAATATGAAAATGTTCATATTTTCAGGAAGTCTATTTTTAAATTCCCTTGAAAGTATCCTTAAATATGAAAATCAATTTTACCATCAATTTCAATATTAATTGATATTCAGTTTAAAATATTGAACCATAGTCAATTGAATTTAAAATAAATAAAATGAAAATAGCCAAGAAAAATACATCAAAAAGTCGCCATGTTGACAAATCAATAACATCTGACATCTCTGATCAATACAATAAAAATCAGTTCTCCGTAATGTTAATACTTTTGCAACCAAAATAAATTAAAACACTAATGTGCTGTTTCTGTATAACAAGCGAGCGAATCGTCTAAAAAAATTGTATGAAAAGCACCCAATTTTCTGAGTGATTCCTATACAAATTTTCTAGACGAGTCGCTCGGTTGTAATACAGAAACAGTACATAATACGCTTTCAATTTCTATAAAAAAAATAATAACAGAAAAAATTCTGTAAATTTTCACAATTGAAGCCAATACACATATTAATCATGAAGAAGTATGATCAACTAAACTAAAAGACAGGTGTGCTGTCAGCTTCGCCCATATTTAAATTTAAATTATTGCTTCTAGAGTTTTTCTTAGTCTCCGGCATTTAAGAAAATGTGATATTTTCTTTTTTCCCATATTTCAATTATTTTTTTTTTACAAAATAAAATTTTTCAAACTACATTTTCCAGAGCAGACAGCTATTTAGTTTTCTAAGTTGTTAATCCCTTAAGTCTTAAACACTAACAGATGGACACTAAGATACAAAAGACATACACATTATGCTATAAAATACAAAAAAAAACTTTATAACAAAATTTGTATTTTATTTGAACTTTTTCATTCCCTTGTGAACAAATCGATACAAAGAGAAGTACAAATTAAAAAAAAAACTTTTTAAAAATACATATAAAAACAAAAGTTTCAATATCAACTAGGGTTTAAACAGAAGAGCAGCTTACTTTTATAATAGTGTACATTCTTGCAAAAGAAAAAAAAAATATGTGTCTAAGTCAAATAAAGAAAATCCTTATATTGAATAAATTTTCTTTATTGCAAATTTTATCGTTAAAAATTTACAATCTGTTAAATTAAAACAGCAACCGAAACTTTTAATTAAAATTTGTTTTATGGTTTTGCAGTCACATACACACACACACAATACTAGAAACTCACCTGAAGTTGTATTTTGTATTTTTAATGGTCACCGTAAAATGTAACTATTTTAGGCAACCAACAATAGAAATTTGAAAGCAATTGCCTAAATTAGCTTTGAGATTACAAAACTGTACACAAACACACTAATATGTTTGTACTCATACAAAAGTGTTACGTGTGTGTGTGTACAAAAAAAAACAAAAGCTTAATGTTTGAATGTGTTTTATTCGCCTATAAAATTAAAACGACCAATATGATAATATGGCAAAGCTTAAGTTAATTAAAAGCTAAACAAAAGTTTTCAAGTAGAGATGGTTTAAAAGTAAACAATCTAACACACACACACGCACATACACACACATACCCCACAAAAAATGTTGCAGAAACATATAATTTATAATGTAAAAAACCTGCTCTTGCATATTCCGGCATTTTTCATTTTGTGTCACTCATGTTTTCATGGTTGAGTTCTACTTAACGAAAGCAAATACTCTTCTTCTTTTTTCACCAAAACTGTAGATAATTTCTAGGCACGTTACTGTACTTGTGCGTATGGCCATGTGTTCATTAAACAGTGAAATGAAAATATCTTTGTTTTATTCTCGTTAATTTTTGGAAATGTATGGGTGACATTGATGTTTTGTTAGAATTTTTTTTTAAAGATAAATCATTTGGTTTGACAGTCTGTTTTCACAATTAGCCAAAAACAGAACCAATGTCAATTTTTACAAACACATATTAAACGAGATTCCATCCAAAATGTACTCTGATTTAAAACAAATCATTAGGGTAGTGCAAAATAATTAAGTGGTTGATAAGGATTTATTCCTCGTATCATAATTTATCAAATTAGTTGAATGAATAGACTACATATGAGAAGTGTTCCACCTAAGGCAGATAGATAGGAAGGATGCTAGATGTAGTGATCCAGAAATGCCTACATTATGGAAAGTTTGTCATTTTTATGCAAAATCGTACTCAAAACGTTTTGACGTACGACCATTATTTGTGTTGTTTACAGTGACTTGAAAAAATTAATATAGAAAAAAATGGAATTAACTCGTGAACATTTTCGTGCCATCATTTTTCACAACTTTCGACGTGGATTATCACGACAAGAGTGCATTGATGAACTTAAATCTTTGTATGGCGATGAAGCACCATCCTATAGCACTGTGAAAAATTGGTATAATGAATTTAATCGTGGCCGAAGCTCGCTCAAAGACGAATTCCGTGAAGGTCGTCCAAAAAAGGCTGTTATACCAGAGAACATTGATGCCGTGCGTGAACTCATAATGCAAGATCGACATGCGACATACCGAGAGATAGAGACATCCTTGGACATTTCTTCCACCAGCATACATTCCATACTGCATGAACACTTGGCCGTAAAAAAGGTTTGTTCTCGTTGGATCCCGCACAATTTGAAAGTCGCTCAAAAAAAGGCTCGTGTCGATTGGTACAAAGAAATGTTGCAAAAATACGATTGCGGTGCTTCAAAAGACGTCACAGGTGACGAATCATGGATCTATGCGTATGAGCCCGAAACGAAACAACAATCGACCGTGTGGGTCTTCAAAGACGAGCTGGGTCTTCAAAGACGATCAAATATTCGCCTGTTTCTTCGGCAAAACTGGTCATGTGGCGACTGTTCCACTTGAGCAACGTAGGACGGTCACTTCTGATTGGTACACTACAATTTGTTTGCCTGAAGTCATCGGAGAAATTCGAAAAACCAACAAGAGAAGACGAATCATTGTTCACCATGACAATGCGAGCTCTCACACGTTTTTGACCGGCCAAAAAGTCGAATTAATGGGTCATCCGCCGTACAGCCCTGACTTGGCACCTAATGACTTCTTCTTGTTTCCGCACATCAAGAAAAAAATGCGTGGTCAACGATTTTCGTCGCCAGAAGAAGCTGTTGAAGTGTTCAAAAATCATGTTTTAGAGGTGTCTCAATTGGAGTGGAAAAAGTGCTTCGACAACTGGTTTGAGCGCATGCAAAAGTGTATAAATCATGCTGAAGAATACTTTGAAAAACAATAAAACCATTTTTGATTATAAATATTCGCATTTTCACTATTAGGCCAGAAACATATAGAGCAGCCCTCGTATTCTGCTTTTCTAATAATTTTTCGAAGTTTAAAATAATTATTTATTCATTCTTCATAAATTTAGAAAGAAAAAAAATGAAATTAAATCTGACTATAATTGTAAAAAATTTTAATTTTCCTCAGAAACACAAATATATTTATGCAATTGAATATTTATTAGGAAATATATTCAAACGAAACTTAGTGCATATGGTATGCTTGATAATTAGAGCCAATCAAACAAATATTTGATCCTTAAGTCATTAAGAAGGAGCTCTTCAGAGCCTGCTAATACTCTTCACCACAAAAACTGAAAGAAGGACTTCTTATGAATTGCGAAGTCGATTGAGCTTTGTCCGTCTGGCCGTCCGTAATAGCGTTGAAATCAAGTTTGCCAAGGCACGAGATCAGCTAGAGAAAATTAAAAAAAGGCCAATCGGTCAGACAAAGTGTTGAAAAAGTTTCCATTAAAAATCATCTCCTTCGAGACAGCGGGATAAACACCACGCCTAATTTTTCTATTTTTTCAATATAATGGAGTAACTCCAATAAAAAAATAATATGGGGCGATAGAGGATTAAAAAAAAGAAAAAAACATCGAGTGAAAAACTTGGCGCTCGCCCATATTTTCCGATAGGCCCGTCTGAAATTATCAAATTTTTTAAAACATCAACTTGGAGTATCATTTAAAAGCTTTTTAAGAGGTCCTTAAGGATATACTGAAATTTTTTTAAAAACGCTTAACCCATTAGGAGCCAATGACATTTTCATGTTATATTTTATATATTATTTTTTTTTTTTTTCTTATTATTTTATTCTCTGTCACCCCAATATTTGTATTTTTAATTGGAGTTACTTCACTAAACTACATTGATATACATGATGTAGGGTATATAAGATTAAGCATAGCCGAATAAAGCACTCTTGCTTGTTTTTATTTTAATTTTGTTTCAAAAATAGTCCGATTCTATTCAAAGGCTCTCGTACCGCTACCTGTAGGCTATGAATCCTATACAGTAAGAGAAAACTTACTTCTCTTTGAGACAGCCATAAAGGAATTTTACTCCGCGAGCCTTCAAAGCAACACACGCAAAAGAGTAGTTGTTCCGAGGTCTCATCGCATAGTTGCCAAAACTTGCAAGCTTGATTCTTAAAATTTTCTGCTTAAAATAAAGTAGTAATCAATTTTAAGTCTCTCTTGTTAAGCAATAGCAGCCCTTGAAATATAGTAAATATGCCAAAGAACGGTACCGGCGCTATAAATCTACTTTTGCGCGCATTACTAATATGATAATATGATATGAATCGAAGTATGTCTGCAATCAGATAAATTCTCAAGCCCCTTGTGCTTCTCCTCAAACATTTACTTCCTTCGCTATATGACCATGGAAATTGCCCTTTAAAAGTTAGGCCACCGTTTTCCTATTTAGCCATCAGTAGACAAAACATGGTCCACCACTTTGTGCCACCAAGTTTCTTTGTTTCAGCGCCACCTATTTAAAATTCAGGCATAAAAATTCCTATACAACGGTGTGGTCGTATAAATATTTACCACTCGTCATTCAAGAAATAATAATTTTTTTCTCTTTACAGGTTGTGTTTCAAATAAATATTTCTTTGAACTCGCTTAACTTCTTTGTTTTTCTGTGCAAATGGAAACCACCTTATCAAACCTAATTAAGCTTTGTAATGGGAATTTTTTAATTAGTGGCAACGTAATTATGTGGCAGCATAATTAAGCAGATTTATTTGAACGGCAATTTCTAGTCGTTAATAATGATTTAATGAAGTTCTTGTGGCTCCGGTATGTTGTTTTTTTAACTAATTACTGAAACACTTACTTTCTTTTATAGGTCACCAATTTCAATTGTTGTTTTAAATTATCGTGGGCAAACAAATTTCAATAATTTGTAAAAATAAATTAGTGGCTTAAAATCAAAAAATTTATTGCAGTTTAGTTTTCACTTCTAAAATGTAAAATTGCCTGTCATGTCCTAAACAACGTGTGTAGTTGTCTTATAAAATATCAACTTCTGGGTGGTTATTCTATTACTCTATTACTCTACTTATTAGTTCTTCATACGATAAAGGGGCTTCAGCTCTTAAAGTCTCGAGGTCTTGATTTATTGAAATATTTGAAACTTCATGAGAGATAAGAGTATGACACAAGGTGGTTGTTGATTGCTTTGAAAAATTTAATTCCTGTCAAAACGGGAAGGCTCTAAATAAGAACAATCAATGTTACCAGCCCTGCTTCCAAAAGAACAGGTAAATGATTCTTCCTAATTAAAAAACCTTAACTAGTTCTAGATTTTTCTCAATATTGCTTTGTTTTGATTTTCCTCTTACATTCGGAATTTAAAATATAACTTTAAGTTAAAATATAACTTAAAGTTTTTTCAACATTCAGATTTCAAGTTTTTTAGGAATAGAAGCATCATCAAAAGACTACTAACATTTAGTGACATGTCATAAGGACATATTGTCCATGGAAATTATATAGCAGTCAAAAGCGAGATAATGTCAATGAATATTAATTGACCATAAAATATGTCTATAATATCTGTGGACGTTTTAAGTACGTTTTTGTTTTTGGACGTTATGACATGCCACCTTAACATTTTATTGATATATTGATATATCCGTGTTAAATGATAAATTAAAGTTATTGCTAATGACGCCATAACAATTTAATTTCATTATTTCGTTCAATGCAACCTTAAAAAAACACTGTTTTGTAGTAACTGTAGCACGAGTAGCGTTAAACATTTGCGCTAAACACACACACACACACATTTAAACATACATATTACATTGTACTTGAAGCAATTTTTAATCGAAGTTTAATTAGGATTTTAATCAAGGCGGGGTAACAAAAAGTGTTTAAATCATTGATTTGAATAATTACTCAAAGGAAGAAATAATTTTTTTTTTCAGGTTGGTTCGAAGGCCAAATATATAAGGTGGGAAAAAATTTCTAGAATATTAATTAAAAATTTTAACGAAGTGTTGTTTTAATAAATTAATTGCTTTAAACCAAAAGTGAAGCAGTACATTAAATGAAATAAAGCTGTTACAATAAGATTTAAGTTTGAATAGAACACATAAATCTGCCAAGTGTAAAGGAATCACGTTTCACTACCAAATTTTAACAGTTTTATATTTCAAACTTGCTCTTAGCGGACATAGTAACACCATAGATTGGGTAAATTTAAAATAAGGCCGTGTTACTATCGGGACGTTACCTTTACTTTACTTTACTTCATTTTATTTTTTTTTTTTACCAGTTCGTACAGCTGACATATCAGTACATACTCTGTGAAAATTTTAAGAGCCAGCCTCTGATGAGGCTGCTTTAGTCAAGATGGTAGGCACGTTGACTATAAATCTGGTTGGCCAACGTTCAACCCCTTCGTCAGTCGAAAAATAAAATGTTTTATTTTCTGTTTAATGGCATAAACACAAATTTAGAATTAGTGCAGCCTTCTTCTTCGGTACTTCTTCATGGCATATAAGCCGACAAAGTAAAATAACTGATAAAACGGCGATAACTATCTCCTTTCACCACCTGTCTTATCACTTATCTATCCCTTTCATAAAGAATGTAGCATGGTTACAAATTAAATAGGTATTATTGCCTGCTCTCTCTAAAAAAGATAAGGTCATATTTGTCAAATTCAAGGCTTCTATGGAAATACCCTTAAATTTTTTTAATTTATTTTTTGCACTTATTTTTATAGCGGAAATATTTGCACAAACTCTGTGTAAATAACAATTATATAAGTAAAAAATCAACTCACTATAGTGAAAACCACGTCAATATTGAGACACCCTTTAATTTAAAATTATATTTTGTTTACCTGTTACTATAACAAAACATATACTGTGCAAATTTAACGGGCCTGCCTATCAAAGTTAAAAATGTTGTTTGCAAAACAGTACTTTTATACAGATTTTTATAATTGGTTTTTTTGTTTTTTATTAACTTTTTACAAAGAAATTTTACCATTTCATATAATTTCAAAAGCTAAATTTTTTTTAAGAAGGCTTTTAAATTTTTCATACCACCAAGGCCATTTTATTTTCCATTTTTCTGTTAACTAACGTTTTTAACTTTAACTAAGTGCGTAATTGTTTTTATTTTTCTACACATACAATTATTAAATAAAATCTTTATAGAAGTTTATTGCCGTTTCAAAAATTATTAAATCTTTTATAACAAAAAGTACGACTCTTATAATCCTGTGCATCAATGAACACGAATAACAAAGTATGCTAAAAACATTCTGTACATTTGTATGTACGTTTACTTACCTGCTCGCAGTATTGCGTAACCAAATAAATAAAAAGTAGAATAAAGCTCAGGTGTATGCCATGATGTATTCTAATACAAAAAACCTTATATTCGGTGTTTATGTATGTGTACATAAACTACTTTAAATGTGTAATACTTGTAACCAAATGACAAGTCGCAAACAGGCGAACCCATGTAAAAGTCAAGCAAATGAAAGGAAATGAAGCTGCCATCATAAAATAACATGAAATTTATTTATTTCATTTTTTCCATGTTGATATTTACCTTTGTGCCGGCAACTATGGCTCAATAGTCGGTACTCAGTGGCACTCAGGTAAATAGACGAAAGCCAGTAAAAAAAACCAAACACTTTATAGCAGGGATGGAAAATTGGGTACTATTGTACTCCCGTGAGTTCTTATCCTTGAAATATTTAAAATTTTTATTTCTAGTTCCTAAATTCTAAACTCATTAGAATATTAGAGTATTTGTCATTAAGCATTTTCCTGATTTATATCATTACGCTTGGCAACTTTTCAAATATAACATAGTGGGGCTAACAAAAACTGTCTTAAGCTCTGTAATATTGTTAGACCTAACAATGTACTAACAATGACAAGGCAAAGAAAAATTGTAACCACAATTTAGATTGTCAGTTCACACGATCGCAAGGCATTTGTCAGAAAACTGACAATTCCATTGTACTACAATTATCTCACAATAAATTTATCCGAGAACATTGTCAGACAACAAAATGTTAGTCCACACGGTAGTAAGAATTGCCAACACATTTCTTTTTAAAATTTTTTAAAATGTAAATTATTATAAAAGGTACAAATTAATATTATAAATCTTTATCAAAAGAAATAGATATTAATCAAAACGAAGAAACTGCAACGAAACTAACATCTTACATTTTTAGCGAGGCTCAAAAGGGATAATTCTAGCAAAAAACAAACCGACTTCCAAACATATTTTAGCTATTTGTCTAAACAGGTTCAAAAGTTTGGCTACATACATTACCTATTGGGACACCCCTAAATTTTTGGTCCTAACTATTTATATTTCTTAATACACCAAACAAATTAGTGGATATTTTGTCTAATTTTTAAATATTTGAATAAACCGGTTCAAAATATAGGGCTATATACATGTAAAATTACATCAGGTATGAGCACACCCTTTAATTTATAAATTCAAATTGTATACTTGCTCTCTTACCGGACATAGCAAAACAAGTTCCCTGTAAATTTCAGTTGTCTGTCTATAACCGTTCAAAGGTCACATACACAATATTACATCAATTATTGGAATACCCTTATTCCAATAATTATTATAGAGGACTAAGAAATACAGGTTTTTTATAAATATTAATCGTCTTTTTACAACCATCATATATGTACATAAAATTAAATGATTTATATACTAAATATTAATAATTGTTATGACAAACGTTTGTTTATGTCGGTTCACAAGATAGGACCATGTTAGTCAATTTACATGAAAAATTTCGTTCATTACAATACTTGTTCTGTATTCCAGTTTCAACTATTCGAACTTTATTCCTGAAGAACAATATGCCATTTTCAAAGTGCTTGAAAACAGGCAAGTTTTTTGCCACCATCAAAATCATCCCGTGAAATACCGTCGCTATCAATTTTTTTCTGCTTTAATTTTATTTTTTATTTTAAGTTTTTTTTTAACCTATTTTTACTCTTTCTCATTTACCTGACAATGATATCGTTGATATCGTTAAAATTTCCAATATATTACAATTTATTTTATACTGACAATGCCTGACAATGTTCTTACAATATAGAATTTTTACAAATAAAAGCGTTCATACAATTGTAAGATATCGAACAATATTATTGTCAGGTAGAAGTTTGAATATTTTCTGACAATGGTTTTTCTGACAAAATTGTCGGACAACAATTGTTAGTTCACACAATTGTTAGGCGTTTTCTGTATATTTTTCTGACAATATTTTAAGATCTAACAACCGCCTGTACAAAGCTTTAGAACGAAATTAATAATTTCAACCAAGTAATAGATCCTATATTTAAATTAAATGTGATTAAACACATTCCAGCGTTATGCCGCTTCTGAATATATAGCTTTCTTAACAATTTTATTACCAGTTTTTTGAGAAAATTGCGGGCTTAAATCTATTCCTATATCTAAGTCAAAAAATATTACGGAATTAGCAGATTTAAGACCTATTTCTATTTTGCCAGCTATATCTAAAGTTGTTGAGCATATCATTAAAAACCAAATATAACTTTTTGTTGATAATAAACTATCATCTTCTCAGTACGCATACTGCCGTGGTCATAGCACTACCTCTTTGTTCTTGGGCTTAACTGATATCATTAGAGATAGTGTGAATAAGGACTTTTTAGCTACATTGATCTCCCTTGATTTATCTAAAGCTTTTAATTCTATTTCTTACTTTACAATGATTAAGAAGTTGAAGGATCATTTTAATTTCTCAAGGTCTGCTTGCATGTTGATTTATTCTTACTTGTGTGGTAGAAGCCATTTTGTTGATGTTGGCGGAAGTTATTCTGGGACACTTCCTATCTATACAGGTGTGCCACAGGGCTCTGTTGTTGGGCCGCTTCTTTTTATTATGTATGTGAATGATCTTCCTGAGAAAATTAATTCTGGTATATGCAAATCTTTCTTATTTGCTGATGATGTATTTTTGCTATTTTGTTCTCATAAAGATAATGTTGATGTTCTACAAACTAATATTAATTATAGCTTGTCACTATTTTTACAATGGTCATCTTCCAATTCTTTATGTGTTAACTACACGAAAACTAAGGCAATCCAGTTTGGAAATACAGAGACTGAGTTAAATATTTCAATTGATTGATGGACATACAATTTTGTTTGTAGAATGTATTAAATGCTTAGGTATCTATATTGACTGTAAGCTGACTTTTGAGAATCATATTAACCAGATTAGTGGTCGAGTTTATGCAATATTGCGTAAAATTTACTCTAACAATGTTTTTTTACCCCAACATGTACGTTATAGGTTGGCTTACGCGCTAATAATGCCGCATATATTTTATGGCTTAGAAGTTGTATCTGGTACCTTAGTTCTTTTTACTAATAAACTAAAACGAATAGTTAATGCCATTGTTCGCTTTGTCTTTAATGTTAGAAGACGTGATCATATATCTAACTATGTGAAGAATTTTTTGGGATCTAGTTTCGAGAAATTTATTGAAATACGGAACATTTTATTGTTTGATAGGGTTAAGAAAGTTGGTCTTCCTGTTTTGCTCACTGGTAAATTTTGTTTCACTCGCTCTACTAGGAATCCTCAAATAATTATTCCGAGGATAAGATATGGGTTCCTTGAACGGTCTTTCCTGGTTAAGGTAGCTAGGATCTGGAATCATTTGCCGATAGAACTTCGAGTTTTTTCTCACTCGAATAACGCATTTCGTTTAAAATTGTTTTTTCACTTTGCTAGTTAAACTTTATATATCATTAATTACAATAACATATTATACGAGGGCTGCTATATATATTTCTGGCCTAGCAACACTGAGTGCTGCCAAGTGCAATCTGATATTTCCATTGGAAAGTTTGTCAGTTTTAAGCATAATCGCACTCAAAACATTTTGACGTACGACCATTATTTGCGTTGTTTACAGTGACTTGAAAAAATTAATATAGAAAAAAAAAGGAATTAACTCGTGAACATTTTCGTGCCATCATTTTTCACAACTTTCGACGTGGATTATCACGACAAGAGTGCGTTGATGAACTTAAATCTTTGTATGGCGATGAAGCACTATCCTATAACACTGTGAAAAATTGGTATAATGAATTTAATCGTGGCCGCAGCTCGCTCAAAGACGAATTCCGTGAAGGTCGTCCAAAAACGGCTGTTGTGCCAGAGAACATTGATGCCCTGCGTGAACTCATAATGCAAGATCGACATGCGACATACCGAGAGATAGAGACATCCTTGGACATTTCTTCCACCAGCATACATTCGATACTGCATGAACACCTGGCCGTAAAAAAGGTTTGTTCTCGTTGGATCCCGCACAATTTGAAAGTCGCTCAAAAAAAGGCTCGTGTCGATTGGTGCAAAGAAATGTTGCAAAAATACGATTGCGGTGCTTCAAAAGACGTTTGTAAGATTGTCACAGGTGACGAATCATGGATCTATGCGTATGAGCCTGAAACGAAACAACAATCGACCGTGTGGGTCTTCAAAGACGAGCAAAATCCAACGAAAGTTGTTCGTGGAAGAGGCACTTCGAAGCAAATGGTCGCCTGTTTCTTCGGCAAAACTGGTCATGTGGTGACTGTTCCGCTTGAGCAACGTAGGACGGTCACTTCTGGGGGGTCACTACAATTTGCTTGCCTGACGTCATCGGAGAAATTCGAAAAACCAACAAGAGAAGACGAATCATTGTTCACCATGACAATGCGAGCTCTTACACATCGGCTCAAACCAAGCCTTTTTCACCGGCCAAAAGGTCGAATTAATGGGTCATCCGCCGTACAGCCCTGACTTGGCACCTAATGACTTCTTCTTATTTCCGCACATTAAGAAAAAAATGCGTGGTCAACAATTTTCGTCGCCGGAAGAAGCTGTTGAAGTGTTCAAAAACCATGTTTTAGAGGTGTCTCAATCGGAGTGGAAAAAGTGCTTCGACAACTGGTTTGAGCGCATGCAAAAGTGTATAAATCATGCTGGAGAATACTTTGAAAAACAATAAAACCATTTTTGATTATAAATATTCGCAAATTCACTATTAGGCCAGAAATATATAGAGCAGCCCTCGTATTAGTTTTTAAATTATCTTATTGGAAAGAATAAATTTATACTCGCAATGAGCCTACTTTCCAGGGTTGGCTGCAATTACAAAACTTTGGTTAAGCTATTATTTTGTGACATTTAATGTTTTATTTTTGATTTTTCTTCTTTGGCTGGGGGGCCAGATGGTAATTTTGATACATTATTTAACAGAGAAGTTATATTTTTATTTTAGTAATTTTATAATGTTTTTAATTGTACTTATATTGGATTCTTACTCAGGATTTATTGCTTTGATAATATAGATTTATTGGCCTAATGAGGCTTTGTATTATCTTAATTGAATAAATAAATAAATAAATAAATCTATATTTTTAAATTTTTATACTTTAAGAAGCCCTAATTACACTTTTAAATGTTAACAGAAGCAATTTAAATTTTAATTCTCCATCTCTGACTTATCTACACACACACAATCACGTACTCATACACACAAAATTCTACCAAATTATTTTGCTTTTGTAGGTTGATATAAGTGGGTTTCCAAACAAAAATATTTTTTCTAAAAAATCAACTGCAGAAAAAGTTACAAATAAAAATATGTTATTGCTTTACAAGCTCACATACATAAACACACACCTGCACAGCTTTTTCTTCATACAAACGTTTCTACATAAATTGAATTAACATTGGCAGCATCAATTTTATGTGTTTTAGTACCGTGCTGTCTTTTGTTTACCAAAAACAAGAAGAAGAAAAAAGAGCACAATTGTTTCATTACTCATACCATAAGAAAGTCAGTAAATAGCAAATAGACTTTGTAGCTTTCACTTGCTGGCTGCCAAATAATGAAATTTCTTTTAACAAAATAAAAAACACTTTTCAAGTGCTTTTTGTGACTTGTTTTAAAATAAAAAAAATATATATTTTATTTATTAAAAAAGAAAATGTTGAAAAAATAAGAATTCAAAATCACTTGTTCTTTTAGTGACACAAAAATATAACATATTAAGTATTACATATTGGACTATGAGTCAATTGAAAATTTAGACATATGCTACATCAAATACTAGATATAATATTAGGGCCCATATGTCTGCCTTTTCTGATAACTAATCGGCTTAACTGTTCTTATCTTTATTTACCTTCTCAGTTGAGTTAATTTTGGAAAGTACTAAAACACTTCATCACAAATGCTAGAAAATTTTTGACAATCCCAAAAACATAAATTTGGGGAAATCGTTGGGGTTTGACATCCGCTATAATGCAAAAATCTACCCATGGTAGGGCATAAAAAAGTCAAACATTTCGTAGACTATAAAAGCAATTTTCAAAAATTAAAATTTTCAAAAATAAGAATTTGGCAAAAGTTTTAACTTTTCATACACTCGAGCTGTGCTACTTTAAAGCATTAGCCCGCCATCTCCCTAAGCTTCATAAGATCCAAATTTAGAAGTCAAATCATTAATTTAAAAAGTTTAAGGTATTTTGTAGTTGTTGTTACTCAACTTAAAATTTGTTTATTTAGTTTTCTATTAGTCCATGTTACGTGAACTACGTGTTAAAAATTTAGTTTTCTTTCATCTTTTATTGACTGAAAGCAGTGAAAAAATAATAAAATGACAAAAATAGAATCCTCCTAAATTTCTACAAACAAATGCAGTTTTAAACAAGAGCTACCAAATGAGGAAGATATTTCATTTTCATTTTTATTTTTTTTTTTTTACAAATTTATTAGCTTTGACTAACAACGTAAAGCGTTTATATAAAATTCTGTCGACATAAAAAACAGTAGACACTTACCAGAATAAATCTTGAAGCGAAATATATGTTGAAGATCTGTAATGAAAGCAAAAATAATTTTATAAAGTACTTCTAATACTAATTTTAAGATTAAATATTAAAATACAAAGTTATAAAAAAAATATTATATTTTATACAAAAAAAGAAAAAGGCCGATCATTAATCAGCACCTCCTAATATGCAATAAAAGCTTTGAGCATATTTGCGCTTAGACAGTGTTATAGGACCTATGAAATTTAAATAAAACTTTTCTTTATACCAAATGCTTCTTTTATAAACTATTTCGTAGAAAACTGTAATATTATGATATCAGAAACTTCTGACTTTAATTACAGAAACGAGGAACAGTTTCACGCTTTTAGTTGTTGTTGTTGCAGATTTTTTTTTTAATGGCCCATAGCCATACGTAATTTATAAATACAATTATAAATAAAAAAAAATTTTAAAAGGATGCCAGATCTTTTATTATTGGAAGTATTTAGACGTTTTAACTTGCCTGCATATTTAAACCGCATTATGTTTATTGTTTATGGATATTTCTCGTATTCTTTATTACATAATTATTTGGTTCAATAGGTGATGTTTACAATGTACACAATTTAAGATAGGTAGGTAGAGGAATGCTGATGACGAATTTAGCGTTGCAGAAAATGGTGCATTACATTCAGCTGGTGTATAATTTATCCTGCTTTCTTTAGGACATATGTAAATGATTTTTTGTTTCCCAAAAAAAATTTCATAAGTTTAAAAAAATGAACTTAAGTCGAAATAAATTTAATTTATTTGTTATGATATCAAACAGTTCAAATGAAATTAAAGGGCGTATGCATCACTTTTGTAATCAAATAAAAATAAAAGCTTTCAAAGTACCCTACAAAATACCACAATGAAAGGAAATCCGCTGAAGTAAATTTTTTTTCTCATATAAGATATTAAGGAATTGTTTTTCTTTCATATTACTTTAAGCAAAAAGTACTAAAAAGTGTAAAGATAAATAACAAATTTTAAAAATAACTAAAATGTGCTTACATACGTTAATTATTTATTTATTTTAATTTATCGCCAAGATTGAAAAAGTAATGTTAAAGTTTGATTAAAAAATCTTTTTTAAATATTTTTCCCTTTTACCTTTTCAATTTACTTAAAATAAATACAAAATATGTCAAGAGATAAAATATATGTTACACATCTTAAAAGCAATATGATTTTGTCAAGAGAATATAAGAAAAATGTAAAAATGTTTAACCAAATTTCTTATGATTAGTGGCTAGACTGTGGTGCAAGCAGAAATGCTTATTTTTATTTAAAAGATATGACACATTTAAGACAAACTAAGATATAAAAATGAACAAATGCTTTCTCTAAGACTCACATGTCATATACTTTTAAATATCTCTTTGGTTTATATGACACTATCGTCAGGAATTTTACGAAGTATAAGTTTGTAGTGCATTTGACTTACATTTAAGGAAAGGAATAAATAGTTTTGAAAAGTACATGTCAGGTAAGATAAGAAATTTAAAAATTATTTACGTATATGTTATATATGTTTATATGCGTGTTATTGACGTAGTCTCAATTATCTTTATTAAATGAAGCTGAAATTATATATTGCTAGGTTTTCATTTCGGTTGCAAACTAAAGCAAACAGTGACTTAATTATAATTAATTATTACTTCCCACAATAAAATTACACCATGGCCAAACATACGTACATTTATAAATAAAATCATAAATAAAAAATAAAACCAAGATGCCAGATCTTTTGATATTAGAAGGATTTAAACGTTTTAACTCGCCTGTAAATTTAAATCGCAGCTACGACTATTGTGGCAGGATTTACTTACAGGATTACGTTAATATCTATAAAATATCTGTATACACACATGTGGCTAGATGATTCCTAATATTTTTGCATTCCATGTCTACAACACGGGTGTATGCAAAGCAATTTCTTTTTTTTTACGTTAAAATAAGGGGGAAAATTAAAACTTTGTATCTTTTGTAATATTCTCTTGTAATGCCAAAAAATAGAATAGTACTTTAGAAAAAAGAATATTTTATTTAGTTTACATTTTGCTAGACGGCTCTGTATTTACATGTTAACTTCCACTGCATATTGTCTTAGACAGCATAACGGCATGATTATCTTCAATTCCTAGCAAAATAATCATTTTTTTTTTTTTTTTTAATTAATTTTATTTTTGAAAAAGCTTGATATTAATATTTTTTTTTCCTGTTTCCTAAAGATGACACCCAATGGTGTGGCGAAATACTAAAAAAATAAAAAACAACCAACAATATTTTTATTTTAAGAACTGACGTAGTGCTTGAATAAAATAGAAAAGAAAATTTTGTAATTTTCTAATAAACAAAAAATTTTTTAGTGTAGCCGTCTGTAGACGACATGGAAAAATAAAAATATTTTCTAGATATATTTCAAGAATTTGTATTTTATCCAAAATGAAAATTTATAATGTTTTTATTTTAATTTAAAATCTTTAATAATATTTTTTAATACATCACTTTTAAACAAATCAGTAGTTTTAATTTGGCATAACTTCACTAACAACGTATAATACAACTTTTTTATTTAGAAACAGAAATTATTAATTATTATTATTAATTTTATTTAGAAACAGAAATTATTTTTACTAGTGTTTATATTAATTTTTAAAAGAAAACAGGAAAAATTAGACACCAACAGAATGTAATGTAATATTTTTTGAATCGCTACAGCCGTTATCAGCATTCTTGCCATTTATCTATCTAATCAAATAATTTGATAAATTAAAATACGAGAAAAATTCATAACCAGTATTAATTTGGTTAGATGAAGTCGTACGTTGTTCTCTTTATTAATCATCACATATTTTTGATGACGCTTTCTGGTAACAGGGTAAAACCTTTGGTTTAACAACTAATGCAATTTCTTTTTTATTATACCCTTCATCACAATAAGTGGATAAAGGTTATAATTAAGTTTGTCATTTCATTTGTAATATATAAAGTATATATATTCTGACTTCTTGTGCATAGCGAAGTCGAATGAGCGATGTACGTCTGTCCGTCAGTGTTAGTATTAAAATCAAGTTTGCCGAAGCACTAGATCAGCTAGTGATCATTTAAATATGCCAATCGACCAGACATTGTGGCGAATGAGGTGCTATTGGAATTCAGCAAGATCGGTCCATATCCTTCGAGGCAGCAGGCAAAACACCACGCCTACCTCTAATTTTTCCATATTATGAGGAACAATAAAGTAACTGCAATAAAAAATATATATATGAGGCGATAGAGAATTAAAAAATAAGAAAAAAATATCAAGTAAAAAAATTGGCGCTCGCTCATAGATCCGAGTTACGTCTCTGAAATTTACAATCTTTTTTCAAAATATCAATATGGGTATCATCTGAAAGCTTTAGAAGATCTTTAAGGAAATACTAAAAATTTTCAAAAATGCTTAACCCATTTAGAGCCGATGGCATTTTAATGTAAAATTGTATTTATGCAGTACGATTTTTTTTTTTATTTTTTAATTCTCTGTCACCCCAATTTTTTTTTTTATATTGGAATTATGTCACTAAACTAGATTTACATGCTAGTGAAGGGTATATAAGACTCGGCATGGCCAAATACAATACGCTTACTAATTTTCAATTACTCTTAAGATATAATTTAAAAATTTTATTAATAGAATACCCTCTTATAAATATATTATTTTTTAATCATTTTTAAGTAAAAGGCTTTTTCTATTAACTATTTACATATTAATTTACATTTTAATTAACTTGTACTTGAAAACATGACACATTTTACAATGATACTTGAATTATATTCTCAATCGTATATATTGTGCACAGTAACAAAAACAATGTAAGAACTAATTGCAAATATGTTAACGATATCTACAAATGAAAATGTCTTTATAAAAGCTACTTATATCTTTCTGTGTTTTATTAAGCATGTGAATATAATTGAAAAATTACTAATTATTTAAAAAGAAAATTTATTATATGGAATTTTTTTATAAAAATTTACTTTAATTGGGCTTGATTATTTTAAACATTTTTTTAAACTAAAAAAATGAAATGTATTACTGCCGGGCAAGCATATCCAGATGGCCATTTCGCTACTGCTTAGGTTTTATTTGCAAAATTTGGGTAAAATTAACTGAGGAGTCCAAGTAAATTAGGTTTTTTTACACAGAGAAACTTTGTTGCAGTTATTAAAAATTTTATATATTTATTTATTTGCATAAATCTTAAGTAAATTTTAATTTGTCTTAAATAATTATTTAATTGAAAAGTTAATACTAAATTGCTAATTAAACAATTAATTAAATTAATTAAATATTTATTTGCAAAACATAGTAATTTCCTAAATAAAACAAAGAAATTGGACAAAAAAGTCTTAAATTGTACAACAACTTCTTTTCTATGTAAAATTTTGCAAGTAATGTTCAAGTGATTGCTGGAAAAGGAAGTGAGTTTGCAAAAGTAAAAGACATAAAACGCAGTGAAGATATTGTTCCCAACAACAAGCTGAGTAGAATTATAAAAACATATTAATTGTTGTTAATTTTTAGTTAATTTACTTTTTTATTAATTAAAAAAGGTCGTTCATATTTTTGATACGTCATTTATTTAATTATAGGTTTTAAATTAATTTTTTTAAATTATTTTTTAAAAATAAAAATTATTTTTTCAACCCAAATTTTTTTATATAAATTTACAACATTTTTAATTGAGGACATTCTTTCCTTTATTTGTAAGCCACAAGGGTTTTTTTGCTGAGTTTTTGTTGTAATATAAAACAAATACAAAATTGGGTCAAATTTGTTAACATGAATAACAAAGAAACCAACACAACAGTGAGTGCTTGAGTTTTACGTTTTACTTGTTTTGTCGTTTGTTTGATTTGACAACGCATGATGTGAAGACTCACGGCGAATAAACCCTTAAAAATTCTACAACTATATTATAAAAACCATGATTATTTTCAGGAAACTCATGGTATAATACACCACTTTGTGTTTTCTTTTAACAATATGAGGATTAGCTGTGTAAAGTACAAAACAGTGCAGTTCAGTGTAGCACAGACAAGAATAATACAGTACTAGAGAAAGTATTGTTACTTTTTTGCCTTTTTAGACAAACGTACGGACTGCGGCTCGTTATAATTTCTGTATTCTAACTTTATGGCTTTCTCTGACATACTTCTTGATTCTACCGGTCTTGTGATCCCTTGGTCTCGTATTTACTAAACATGCGTTATTACCATAAACGCAGCCACCCACGCTACACTACTGTGTTACTCCAGCGAGACATGAACTATTCGATGCCTTGTTTAGTAACCTTAACCATCCACAGACATTTCCGTTACTCCTTTTATCCAAGCCCCTTTAATCCACTAGCCACAACACACGTCTGCCATACACTGCTGTTATGCTGTTACATTTCTCCGCGCTAACCACTATTGCTCTTACTTTTTATTATAAACGGCTTCTTGACAATTATCTGTTGCTCTTATATTGAATTGGACGTTCCCACTAAATTATCTGCCATGGCTTTACACAATAATTGTCTTGTCCTTTGCCTATCGGGAGGTTTGTATGCTGTTTATTAATTTTAATTGCATTATAACAATTATTATTTTTTCGTTGCACGCATGTCCGGAATGCGGTATCGAACTCAGGACCCTCTGTTTTGCAATACGCAACTCTACCAACGCAGCTATTGAGGCTGCTCGGCTTTTGTTAGCTAATTGTGGTTTTTATTCTATACACATACCATTGGTTGTTGAATTAACTTAATCACCATGCTCATGCGGAAACAACTACAGGGGTTGTCAGATTTTATTATTCGTAATAGTATGTTACACAAAGTAGTAGAGTATACAAAAGTACTGTGTAGTGGAGTATAGAAAAAAATTACAGTAGACAAAAATATAGATCAGTACAGTTCACTTTACTGTTGCACAAAATTCAGTACTGTATAGTACATGATAGTAAAGAGCAGTGCATGATATTAAAGTTTAGTACAGTACAAAACACTGCTGCTTAATACAGTTCAGTATATAAGAGTATAGCGCGGTACATTAATAATATATAAAAAAATAGTACAGTACAGTCCAGTCCAGTACAGTACAATTTATGATGGCATTGACAAGCAAAATTGTGTCTATACAGTTTGCCTATAAACCAACATCGTTGGGCATAATAATAAGAATTTGCATTAGGAGTAAGCAATGAGAAAGGCTATATTTTCTGAGTTGAAATTTTATTCAAATAACGTCGGAGATAGTGTCAACTTTGTTAAAGGCAAAGAAAAACATTATGGCAGTGGCATCAGCAGTTAATCCAACAGTAGCGTCAGCAAAGGCGGAGGCAGCTACGGTTCCAACAAAGACAATAAAAATAAAAAACCATGAATACATTATGGTTGACGCAATTATGAAGCCAAAAATTTCAGACATAAAATTTGTAAATGTTGTACATGTTGAAAAAACGGTCACAGAATACACTTTAAATTTGCCGGTCGAAGGTTTCAAAACAAAGTATACAACTGCAAATTTCACAACCAATGGTCGTGATAACCATATTATAGCTGTTTTCACCAAACCTTTAGTCACGATAACCATATATTATTAACTTTTAACGATTCTATGCTTGCTGTGCACAATAATTCAACATGGTTGGTTTTAAATTTCAACCACAACCAAAGTTATATAACTGATTAAAAATAATATAAAATATTCAACCATAATATATTATTATTAATTAAAACAACAAAATAGTGTTTGCGCTAAAAATTATTTTGTTCTAGGTCTGACAGTTTAGTAATTTTTCTGGTAGCTAAAATTTGAAATTGTTTATTATTGTTAGAGAAAGTGCAAAAAATAGAAATATATGTACAAAATAAATAATTAAAAATAAGATGCAAAATATGAAAACAAATAAAAATCAACATTTTGTTTCGGGTATTTTTTTTTATTCTTCCTCCTTCTCATTCTAGAGCCAAAATATTTTTTTTGTTTTTTCATAGTTGTGTTAGTTTACTACTAAGTGATAGAAAATTATTCTTTTTCTACTTATTATTTTTTTTTATTAAGCACACAAATCAAAAATTAAATGAGTTCTTAGTTTATTATCGCAGTGTTGTATTAGGATTAAATGCAGTGCATGTCTCTAGCTTCGTCCCACTTGATAAATTGATGATGATTTTATATTGTTTTTTTTTTTGACGCTGAGAGAATGTGCTGCGAGAGATGGAAAAAGGGTATATATAAGACTGATTAAAGAAAACACCAGCGGTAATTTGACACTAATGCATACTCTCAGACTTGCAGTTCGTGCCAACTGTAGGTAACTGGATACTATGGAAAGACCGGCCGTACAATGTACGTCAAGAAAATTCACTTTAAAAGAATTTCCTTTTTTTAATAAGCTATGTCTGACAGATACTAACCACTTCAAGACTTATAAAAGAACTATTTTTGTAAATTTACACGAAAACCAAACTGACGACCTAGACACAATTATCAACCAATTGGCTGACTTTTACACTACAAAACATTGTACTACTGGAGAGACTACAGTAAAGCCTTTCTTAGGGAGAAATATTAAAACGCACGTGATTAAATAAGAAAGATTCGCACTAATGTAACTCCAAACGCGACCAGGGTATAAGAAGCTACTGTATCATCTGAAAATATTGTACAATTAGACCAATGTTCTAATGATGCTTAAATTTTTAAAAAATATTCCTCAGAGAGAATTAAGACCACAAGAAGGGCTGAAGGTTAAAATCGAGTTTTCACAAAGAACAACATAATGAATTATACTTTCAAAGCAGAGATACGTATTTTCTTTATTATCCTCATTTATTACATCACAGTATATATTATGGTCCAGTGGAGAACTGCTTTATTTGTCCCACAAAATCACATTTTACC
Source organism: Gymnosoma rotundatum (assembly GCA_916610165.2). Lineage (NCBI taxonomy): Eukaryota > Metazoa > Arthropoda > Insecta > Diptera > Tachinidae > Gymnosoma > Gymnosoma rotundatum. The sequence goes on along the minus strand of OU744337.1, from coordinate 116,163,963 downwards.
TGTCGCTGAATTGTATAAAATCGAGCTATTCATTAAGCCTTTCGGTCCGTGTGCCACTAATAACATTAATTTGTAGTATCTGACTATTAAAAGCAAAGAGTGTGTAGAAATTGAGCCTCCAAATCGTAATTTGCTTTCTATATCCACACCTGGGACATATTCTAAATCGTGTTCATATTTTCATAGATATAAAAGTAAGTTTCTACTCCGAAAAAAAACTCTTATTTCTTGTTTAAAAAATAAATTTGCTGTTATTTCCAACAATAGCAAAACTCTCCTGATACTCGTACTAAGGAATAACTACATATAAGTGCGTATGGAATTGTATCTCTCCACCTGCATAAATTATTAAATTCAACAACAATAGTATTATTATTCTATGCTTTTGTTATATGAAAATAAGGACAGTAAGGACACTAACCAGTAACACAAGCATAAATAACAATAATTGCACTTATTTTAAATAAAGACGTTAAAAAGAAATTCCCCCCATTACAAATAAAAATTGTTTATAAACATAATAATGCGAATTTTTTTTAAATTTCTTCTTGCAATAATTGTAAAAATTACAGTTAGTTCAGACATCTATTTGCTTTACACAAATATTGTGTATAAGGCTGTGTGTATTTCTATGTGCTTATGTTGTGACTCCCAAAAGTATACTACAATATTTATACACACTAAACAATTTTATATCTTAACAATTTCCTGTTTGCGTGAGCGTGTTTTAACATGGTTTTCTTATGCACTTTAATTCTCCAGTGCATCGTAATATCAAATATGACTCCATATTCTCCCACTCACTGAACTTATGGAACATATCTTCTGTCTGTTTCTTAACCCTAAGAAAGTGTTTATACACATGCTCGAGCAAATACACGATTGTATTTCAATTCACCTAAAAGTTCATTATGTTGTGACGTATATGTTTATCAATTTGTACATTTTGTTTTGAATGTTTTTTTGTATTCTTCCTCCTGCTCATTCTAGAGCCACAATATTTGTTTTTTTTTTTTTTTTTTTTTTTTTTGTTTTTTCATAGTTGTGTTAGTTTAATACTAAGTGCTAGAAAATTATTCTTTTTCTATTTATTATTTTTTTATTAAGCTTGCAAATGAAAAATTATCTGAGTTCTTAGTTTATTATCGCAGTGTTGTATTAGGATTAAATGCAGTGCATGTCTCTAGCTTCGTCCCACTTGATAAATTGATGATGATTTTATATTGTTTTTTTTTACGCCAATCAATTAGACATAGCTTCGAAAATTTTGCTAATGAAAATCAGCAAGATCGGTCCATATCATTTGGAGAAAATCTAGTTTAGTGAAGTAACTCCAACCAAAAAAAAAACAAATATTTGGGGCAATAGAGAATTAAAAAATAAGAAAAAAAAACACCAAGTAAAAAAATTGCCACTCTCCCATATTTTCCTATTTATACGAGGGCTGCTCTATATATTTCTGGCCTAATAGTGAAAATCCGAATATTTATAATCAGAAATGGTTTTTATTGTTTTTCAAAGTATTCTCCAGCATTATTTATACACTTTTGCATGCGCTCAAACCAGTTGTCGAAGCACTTTTTCCACTCCGATTGAGACACCTCTAAAACATGGTTTTTGAACACTTCAACAGCTTCTTCTTGCGACGAAAATCGTTGACCGCGCATTTTTTTCTTGATGTGCGGAAACAAGAAGAAGTCATTAGGTGCCAAGTCAGGGCTGTACGGCGGATGACCCATTAATTCGACGTTTTGGCCGGTCAAAAACGCTCTGGTTTGAGCCGATGTGTGAGAGCTCGCATTGTCATGGTGAACAATGATTCGTCTTCTCTTGTTGGTTTTTCGAATTTCTCCGATGACTTCAGGCAAACAAATTGTAGTGTACCACTCAGAAGTGACCGTCCTACGTTGCTCAAGCGGAACAGTCGCCACATGACCAGTTTTGCCGAAGAAACAGGCGACCATTTGCTTCGATGTGCTTCTTCCACGAACAACTTTCGTTGGATTTTGCTCGTCTTTGAAGACCCACACGGTCGATTGTTGTTTCGTTTCGGGCTCATACGCATAGTTCCATGATTCGTCACCTGTGACGATCTTATAAACGTCTTTTGAAGCACCGCAATCGTATTTTTGCAACACTTCTTTGCACCAATCGACACGAGCCTATTTTTGAGCGACTTTCAAATTGTGCGGGATTCAACGAGGACAAACCTTTTTTACGGCCAGGTGTTCATACAGTATCGAATGTATGCTGGTGGAAGAAATGTCCAAGGATGTCTCTGTCTCTCGGTATGTCGCATGTCGATCTTGCATTATGAGTTCACGCACGGCATCAATGTTCTCTGGCACAACAGCCGTTTTTGGACGACCTTCACGGAATTCGTCTGTGAGCGAGCTTCGGCCACGATTAAATTCATTATACCAATTTTTCACAGTGCTATAGGATGGTGCTTCATCGCCATACAAAGATTTAAGTTCATCAATGCACTCTTGTCGTGATAATCCACGTCGGAAGTGTTGAAAAGTGATGGCACGAAAATGTTCACGAGTTAATTCCATTTTTTTCTATATTAATTTTTTCAAGTCACTGTAAACAACACAAATAATGGTCGTACGTCAAAACGTTTTGAGTACGATTATGCTTAAAAATGGCAAACTTTCCAATGGAAATATCAAATTGCACTTGGCAGCACTCAGTGTTGGCAGGCCAGAAATATATATAGCAGCCCTCGTAGGCCTCTGAAATTTTTATAGAAAGTACGATTGTGCTCTCTTAATCCATTAACATGGCATTTTTATTTTAAAGATTAAGATTACGTACCAAGTAAAACATTGGATAGATTTTGCATGAAATGTTGCCAAATTTTGACTACTGCAGGCTAACAAGAGCCTTTTTGTCATACCCTTTTCTTCAATTAAATAGCAGAAATTAATTTTATGGTATGAGAATATACGGTCGATTACTGAAATTAGAGAGCACACGACCAGAAAATTTCTCAAGCTGCTAATGGGTTCCTTGCACTGGCGATAAAGATTGTTTTGATTTTTCTTATTCTTTAAACTGTTTTAACTGACATCTTTTACTGCGTTGCGATACAGAATCCGTAATTTTTTTTTTTTTTTTGGAAGAAGATACAAATTTATCGATTCGTCGTGGGACGGACTCTGTCCGTCCACTACGTGATTAATTTTGCGCACAGATATTGGCCTACGCTCGTATATGATCCAGCTAGTGCAGAAATTAAAGCCACGAGACCATTATATGCATTGTTCTTCCGCCGATTGGGCTCTTGAGCAGTTAGTAACTGACCCGTTGTTTTATCGCCAAATTGTGTTTAGCGATGAGGCTCATTTTTAGCTTAACGGGTTTGTTAATAAGCAAAACTACAGCATAATGAGTGATACCAATCCACAACATACCCTATAGACTGCATGGCATCTAGAAAAATTCACCATTTGGTGTCATTTACACGTTAGTGGCATCAGTGGACCTTATTTCTCCAAAATTGAGGACGGATCTCACTATTCAATGATTTTTTGTTTGGAAATATGGAGGACATTGATCCGGACAAAATGTGTTGTCAACAATAAGGCGCCACATGCCGTACGGCGATCGCAACCATGAGTTATTGAAATCAAAATTTGGCAAAAACTAGATTTCGAGACATGGATCTGTCGATTGACCTCCAAGTCGTGCGATTTAACACCTCTCGATTATTTCCTGTGGGGCCACATAAAGTTACTAGTTTATGCTGATAAACCAGCAGCATTCGACACTTTGAAGGCCCACATTGTTCATTTTATTCGAGACATACGGCCAGCAGTACTTGAAAAAGTGACCCAAAATTGGACATCCAGAATGCGCTTCGTCATGAGCAGCCGCAGTGGCCATATGGCCGCAATCATTTTTAAATATTAATGCCATGTTCTGATCTTTAGTATAAACAAAATTCTTTATTATAATTTGTTTTTTTGTCACAATTTTAAGTTCTATCGGACTTAAAAAAAACACCCACTAAATTCTTGCCTGAATTTTGGGCATCGTTTACGCATCGTGCTTTTTTTCGAGCTGTTTATACAGAAATGTTTTTAGAATACAAAAAACCATCAACTTACTTAAACAAGATAAATGTGCAAATTATCTATAATTTTGTTCATTTGCAATATTTTATGGCAATAATTTTCACCAACGTCAAAGTGCCTTTTTGGTTAGAGAATCGATATTGCATTTGAATTTTATATTTTAAGTTCTTATTTAATAATTAAATATGTGCTCAATATGCAGTATGTGCGTATGTATATGCACTTGTCACTTAAACCACACACTCATTTAAATACATACATACATACATACACATACATACGTTCTCATATTTGCATGTTCAAACAAAACCACATTTACAGTTCATTTTGTTTAATCAATGTTGCCATGTAATTATGTGTATTTTGTGCATAATTTAAATTTTATATTCGTAAAAAAAAACTAGTTGTTTACCAAGTTTGAAATAGTGATTTTACTGTGGCTCTAAGTTTACCACTAAACATGGAAATAGCAAAAAGTTGTAATATAAATTGGTTTGTTTTTTTATTTTGCAAATGCTACTTTTATGCAAAACTTCGAAATAAATAAGTATTTGTAACAAAACCCTAATTTTAATTATGTATGTCTTTCTATATTTGTTTGGCCCCACTGTTTAACTCATGCATTTTATATTTTGTCTGTTTGTGGATGGATTAGGATTTTTATTTTATTTTTTTAACATAAAGAATATTTGATATTCATTCATTTGTATTTCATATGAGTTTTAAATAAATATAATTCCATGAGGAGATTATTAAAATCTCTATTAAGTCATGAACAAATATTAAATACATGAGAACTACTTTCAACTTAGGAAAAATAGAAAAGTAGTTTCTTTTTATTTTCAATTAAGAAAAAATAAGGGATAAAAAATGTTATCAAATTTTTCTATTTTTACCAGTTTAGTTAAGTCTCCGGAATGCAATGTTGTCAGTTTTCATTTTTCATAATAACAAGAGAATATGTTAAATTTGCATATCATCATGCAATTAACATTGGAATTACGATTAGAATATATTTCTCGCTTAAAAAATACATGACTGAATATTCTGTTCTGAAACTGGTTCCAAAATAAACCATTCAAAATATTAATGATTATTCCATTTTTTATTCCTGTTATTCAGACATCATGTACTCAAAACCAGAGCAGATGTACCTTTTTCCCAGGGAAGAAGCTTTCAAGTGTCTCGGTTTTTTGAAACGGTGTGAAAGATATTTCACTTCATCCGGCCAAGAATGGTATACAACTCTTATGTAGGGACCGGTGCTTTAAAGTTTGTTTTGGAGTTACATGACCATGTACAGGAGGAGGCGAAGAGGCTAGTGGGTGACGGTAGGGTATCCAACTCTATTGACTCTCTTAAACATCGACGCAATGTGGGTTGTGTTTTGCTGTTTTAACGATACTACAATGGAAAGTGTTCTAATGATATCTAATGATATAATCCCGTTATCCGCACGTTTTGGCGTACCTCGCGTTTACACGAACAGTTTGTATGTGCGATCATCATCCTGCTGAGGTCTTTTCTGTAACTTTTAATGTTGGAAAGTATAAATCGAATGTCCACAAATCTATCTATCCATAATCGTTCCCATAATTTAATTTCCTAGTTCGGCATTGCTTGATCAGGGCTCATCCCCTGAGTGCTGGTCTGAGATAAAAAAAATTATAGCGGAGAAAACACGAATAGAAATAGTATCACACTTTAACTCAATACAAATTGTAATCAGGGTAGGCATTCGAAGCGGCTAGTAATAGTTCCATGCAAAACCACAACCACCAAGAACCACAAGTATGGATCACAAAATCACTTTTACAAAACAGTCCTCTATATATCTATAACCAAAAGGCTAAAAAATAATTTTGCAAAAATTTTATATGGTGTGTGTATGTGTGTGAGACAAAATAAAATTGAATAAGTTGTTACTTTTTACCACTACCAAGAGTGGTCCGTATGCGCTACTTGGTCTACTTATTTGATAAAAATGATCATAAGGTCATATCCCAAGAGAGGGTCGCAAAAAAGATTTTAAGTAGTCATGGTGGATAGTCGGATATGCGAATAAATGACAAACAGCAGCTTAAATGTCCCATAGTGTTTAGTAAAAAAAATATTATATAGAAATACTGGGTATCTACTTTATATAAAAAAACATCTAAATTAAACATCCCTGGAGTTACAATTAACGTGAAAGCGAATATTTTTTAAACAAGAAATTGTGGCAACAAATGTGGCCAGAGTAAGAAAGACGAGCATAGCAAGACATAGCAAGACAAAATAAAGAACAGGCATAGTCGCAAGTTGCACTCAATAGACGTTTACAATAGTTTCTACCAAAAGCAGGAACCACTACAAAAAACCACGCATTTCACATACGAACAGTGGTCTCCTTATAAACTTGTTCAAAAAAAATCCGTTGCTATTTGTACAATATGGTACAAACAATCGGTATAAAAAAGCTCCAGAAGTTTCGTATAGGCGAAGATCAATCCAGTATAAAGGAAACGATATTAACCGCTTTTCCCTGACCAGTGCTTTACATTATCATATCGATTTTTCGTGGTCCAGTTAGATGAGGTTTTAAGCATTGAACTGATGCAAGTTATCTGCTGCAATTATGTCCTTGATTGTTCCACTGACTCTACTTAGATTATGACACATACTTAGATTATGCTTGCACAGAGACCACTTTAGAAAGGCCATCATTGAAGACACTTTTTGAATCAACGCCATTATTGTTTTTAATAAACTTTCGTATCCGAATTTTCTTACCTGTTTACTCCATACAAATTCAGAATGATAAGAGATAAGGATAAAAATAGCTAGATTTTAACCAGAAGCATACCGTGTAATGAACTGTGACCAAAAAGGTACCCAAACCAGAAGTGATCATCTCTAGCATCATAAAAAATATGTTTTAGCATAATTTTCCAACGTTGCTATTACAAATTCCTTAATCATTTATCTTAATATAAACTTATTAGTTCTTAAAGTGTAAAATAAAATCAATAATGAAAGCAACTTTTAGTTTTCTTAACTATCTTAATTTTTTTGTAACGATTTAACGCTTAACCGGTAAAAAGGGGATTTGTGTTTTTTAATAGTGGACCAGGAGGGGTGAAAAACTTCCGCCTTTTTCGAAACTTGTATGCGTCTGTAAAGTCGCGCCAGTTTAAAGAATCGTTGGTTACTTCGGGCTCAGTCTTCCGAGGTTCTCGTTATATAAAAAGAAAAATGTTTTCGTCTCAGCCGCAACTTTATTTTTTCCTTTATATACCACTTTTTTTGGTTGTATTAGCCGACATCCTAATCACTTCTATACTTGAACTTCTACTCTTTGGTTCTTCTCTGAATGTTTTTCAGGGGCCTACTCTTTTCCCTGACCTTTCAAGGTAAGAACCTTCGGGAAAATTATTCATAGCTTTGCCCTGAGATAATGTCCTTCACCTCTTCTTCGATAGAGAGGTAAATCGGATGCAATCCATATGAAATATCCCAATACTTATCATTATTAGGATCTTCTATTACTTGCTCTTTGACTTTAAATCTTGTTCTTATTGTCCTCCGCTACCAGTTGCTCGCGTTCACAGATCACCATCAATTCTTCCGATTTGAAAAAAAACTAATTCGATTTTAATGAAATTTGAAACGTAAATTGGTTTTCATCTACAAGGTCCAATATTTTTTTGCTTCCTTAGCTAGGACCTTAATAAGAGTTAAAGAAAGAAAACGAGTAACTGCAGCTGTACCAATTTTAAAAAGCAAAAATAATTAGATATTTATGTGAAAGATTGAATATTCTGTGTTAATTTAAAAAAGGATTAGAAGAAGGAATTGAGGGAGCGGTAGAGAGACAAACCTGGTTTTTGCACAGTAAAATTAAACGATATAAAATTAAAGAACCGAGCAATACAAATACCAAGGTGAAAAACTTTTGATAAAAAAATACAGATTTAATTACGAAACTTTAATTAAAAAAAGGCGTAATAAACATGTTGTTACGAAAGTAAGATCTGGCAACCCCTGTTGTTATTAACAGTGTGCGAGTGGTGAATAAAGTTACTTCCACTAATGGTGTGTGTATAGAATAATACCACAATTAGCTAACAAAAGCGGAGCAACCATTGAGGCTGCGTTGGTACTGGTGCTTGCTGCAAAACAGAAGATCGTGAGTTCGAGCCCACCTTCGGACATGCGTTAAAGGGAAAAAAATTATTGTTATAATGCAATTAAAAAAATTAAGAAGCAGCAGTACAAACCTCTCGGAAAGGAAAATACTATTATTGTGTGAAGCCATGGCAGATAATTTTGTGAAGACGTCTTATTTAATAAAAGAGTAACAGATAATTGTCAAGAAGCTCTTTATAATAAAAAGTAAGAACGGTAGCGGTTAGCGCAGGGAAGTGTAACAGCATAACAGTAGTGTGTTGCAGACGTGTGTTGTCGCTATAAGATAAAGGAAATGACTGGCTTGGTTCAAAGGTGAAGTGGAGCAGTCAGTGGATGGTTAAGGTTACTAAGCAAGGCATCGAATAGTTCATGTCTCGCGGGACTAACACAGTAGTGTAGCGTGGACGGCTGCGTTTGTAATAACGTATGTTTAGTAAATACGAGACCATAAAAAAAGGGCCAAACGTAATAATATAGAATTATTTGTCACCGACTTGATAGATTGGACCTGCTAGGTGACGTTTCTTCTGCGATGTTTAATATATTATTTTCTTACACTTTCGATGTCAAAATATTATTTCTTTTATAGTACTAAACAAAGGTCTAATGGATTATAAAGTACCTGGGAAGTCCATTTAATTAGACCTATGCAACGCTGGGTACAAAAATGTAGTAAAATTTTTATGATTAAAAATTTTTTACAGCAATTTTAAGGATATTTTTTTGAAACTAGTTCAACAAGAAAAAAAAAAGAATTATTAAATTATTTATTTAAACTATCGTCATTAAATGTGTATTTCAACAACAACATTTTTTATACTTCTTCATAGTTTATTTTATCTGATGATGACAAATTCTTTACTTGTATTTTGCATTTTAAATCCTGCTAATAATTACTACTGTTAGTTGAAAGTAAAGCATAGTTTTATTTTCATATAATTTTTTTTCCCATTTTGTGGTTTTATTATGCTACTGTCATCGTTGTTGTTGTTATTGTTGCTGTTTTTGACACATTTTATATCCTTAAATTTTTTTGTTTTGTTTTTTTATCTTAGTTTAAGCAAGACAGATAGATGAGTTGATTTATTTAAAAGTTTTTCTTTTACATTCACACAAATACACACACACACACAAGTATGACTGACTAAATGTGAGTAATATGTGATTGCCTGTGTATATTTTTTTATATAATTTATGGATTTTCTTAAATAAACACTTTTTAGAGAAATAAAATTTGTTACCTCTTTGCTGTTAAAAATAAAACAAAACAAGTTCAAACAGAACAACAGCATGTCTTTCAATATTTATTTTGCATCATACTCTGTCACGTCTTTTTTATTTATAAAAATTAATAGTTTTGTTTCTATAAAATGCCAAAGAGATTGTTTAGTTTCTGAATAAAAAAAAACACAAGGAAACCAGTAAAAACAAATAAGAATTATGAAAATTTATGCAAAAATATTTTATTACACTATTTTCACAAAATTTTTAAATTTTTAAAACAATATTTGCCACGAGTCATAAAAAATTTTAATTATATTAAAAGGTTTCTTAACTTAGGCCAAGTCTCTCTGGTGTTATTAGCAAAGCAGAATTGTATGTTCCCAATGTATGAGAACTATTTGAAAAATACTAAAAAAAATTATTTAACTTTAATTTCTACGGCGAGATCGAACATGGGAGAAATTAAATAGATGGACTAATTTATTGACAATCTCATTTGCATTGAATGATAAATAATGCAAATGATTTTATAGCATTACCATTATTTTCTGTTGAATAATAATTGCTTCAAAAACAAAGTCATCATCATGGACTAATTACCTTTAGAAAAAGTCAATGCTTATCGTCGTATTAATATACCCTTCACCCATGGCGAAATAATACAGGTGAACGCACGGGCGAAAAAGCACATCAGCTGTATACATTACAGTTGTCAAAAAAATTTTTCAAAAATAAATAATTTGGTAAATTTTTTTTAATTTAATTTTTTTTGATTGCTAATAGAAAACAAACAATTGAAATTCCTAGAGAAAACTACCACAACATGGAACCGTATTTGCAGTTCCTGATGTGTGGAAGATTATGTTAGTCTTCAAATGGTCAACGTGCAAGAATGGAACGGTGCATGTGATTTGGGCAAACTAGTGGCACAAAAGAATTTTGGTGACTTTTCCTGTATTTTTATTTTTATGTAACTTAATTTTTATAATTTTTTTATTCTGAAAATTTCAACCACTTTTTTTCATCAAATATATTTTTTTATTTTGTTTGTTTTTTTACAATATTTTTTTGACAACATACATAATTTTGTAGCAACAAATTGCCTGTTGTTTTTTGTGTTGTTGGATTGTTGTAGCTGTGCGGTCACCTGTATTAATTCGCCTTGCCTTCACCGCAGGTGGAAAAAGGTTTGTAATTCCGTGTGTGATCCCTACCACATCCATTTCCGATCACATAATGACAATCGGTCCAACATAGTTTGAAAATGTGTCTACTAAAAATCAACAAGATCAACACAAGGCAAAACAACTCGCCTGCCTCTAATTTTTTCATATCGTTTGCAACAATGAAGTAACTCCAATAAAAAAAACAAATATATAGGGCGACAGAGAATGAAGAAATAATAAAAAAAACATCAAGGTCCATATTTTCCGAGTTATGTTAAATAGAAAAGTACGATTGTGCACCATATTTTATAAAATATCATTATGGATATCATTTTAAAGTTAAAAGTTTTTTAGGAAATGCTAAAACTTTTAAAAAATGCTTATCCCACAAAGAGCCCATTGACATTTTAATGTAAATTTATATGTTGCACTGTTTTTTTTTTTCACTAAATTAGATTTACACATATGGTTAAGGGTATAAAAGATTCGACAAAACCATATGAAGCACTCTTACCTATTTTCTGTTTTAATGGCATTTTTTCATAAAAATTTCATTTAATATTTTCAGGAAAAGTCTAGGGCCAGCCTTGTGTAGCTTTGAACTTGTTGTTGAAGTTTCTGCTATAATAAATTTATTTTTTTACAAAAAAAAGACAATTATTTTTTCCAATTGTAAGTAGTAATTTCGCTACCATCAGTTAAATCAATTATAATAAAAATAAAGTCATTACCCCTAAATGGTAGTTAAATTTTTTTCTTTGTCATTATTATTTTAATGAAATTGAAGGGATAATTGGGGTATTATATTAATACTTTAAAATGGCTTACGACAGTGTTGTACAAACTGTTTCAGGGTTCCTTAGTGTATTAAAAAATTATTCCGCTTTATTTTTCCTAAATAATTAAGTTCATAATTATTTTGGTGTGATCTCCAGATAAATAAAAAAATTATAAAACTTAATTAGAGTTATATTCATTTTTGAAAAAATCAAACACAAAAAATATTTAAATTAACCAACGAGAACTTTTTTATTATAATTACTAATTTTCAAAAAGATATCTTTTTTCGTGCTATTTTCTTTTAACCCGATTAATTATTTAAATCACCGATATTGATTATTGAGGGTGAAAGCACGTCTCAATGGCCATTTCGCTACCACTTACTTAGCTCTTTAGGAAACTTCTCACAAACATTTTAAATAAACTAAAGACTTTTGTCTAAAAAATAAAGTAAAGACATAAATCAAAGTTTAAGCAAAAACAACAATAATCAACTATGATTTTATTTTTATTTTATCCACTGTAAACGGCTGACTTTTTTCGGCTCTTTTATACAGTTAAAAGATAATAAATAAAAAAAATTACCACAAAACACTAGGATAATTTATTTATATGCACGGGCACTTTGCTATTATGAAATTAAACAACGGGGAAAAATCTTTGCTGGAAAAATATGAATATGATTTATTTTATTTTGGCTCTACACGACGTTAACGCCACACTGCTCTGTGGCTCTGACGAGACTCGACCTCTCTGATATTTTGCTTAGCACCAGTTTGATCAGATCCAAAAAAATTTTGGAGCTGAATTGGCATCAGAAAAGTGCTAAAAAAAATTTATAAGTGCTAAAACATAGTGCCAGATTTTAAATGTCTTAGGCAAATATTTTCTCGTAGACTTCATAGTTTTATCATTTATGCCTATGTTGCCTTATTTCCATTTAAAAACCAAATTTCTTAAAACAATAAATTATTTATTAAACATAAAAACACAATAAAATAAATAATTCAGTCTTGAATATTTTCAATAAATATGTAGTTGCTTAACTGTTGCTGTGGAAAAATGTGCAGCAAAAGCAAATTAAAAAAACGCATTTGGTTTAGCTGACTATATGTTTCTTTCTGCAGCAAAGCAATTACTTTGATAACGTTTGCTGTTGTTTAAGCTGTCAGTTGTCTTTATTTATTTTTGTTTTTTATTTTTGCTATTGCTCAACTCTTTACTATGATGTTGTGGCTAACTACGACGCCTGACTAACTTTTTCTTGCTGTTACTTGCTGTAACAGGCTGCTTTTTATTCCTTTTCACATTGGAAACGTATTTATGTATTTATTACTTACAATACATAAGAAAATACATTTTAAAAACGTTGTTTTTATTACATTATTTATTTATTTATTATTTTATTTTATTTTTTTCTTAAAAAGCAACAGCAAAAAAAAACAAACATTAACTTATCGCTTAAGCAACAGCAAAAGTTTTCAAAATAAATGCTTTGCTGATTACTTTGCTGTAGAAATGCGTCAGCTAAAGCAGATTCGTTTCTTTCTCTTTTTTGCATTTGCTTTCTACTTTTGCTTCGTTTATAAAGAAATGTTTTGTAACTGCTAAGACATTTAGTTTTCTGAAAAACGTGTAAGCAAAGCAAAGATTTTACTGCTGTTGCTATTTTTTAGCAAGCAACTCAAGCCCTGACATACACGTATGTATAGTTTTACTTAGGAAAATTTATTCTAGGTATCCACAGTTAGATTTGAATATACAACTTTTTAATTTAGAGATATCAAGAAGTGCCTAAAGGGGTTAAAAATAAATTATTAAATTATGTTGCTATTATTGCAATTATTTGCAGAAAAATGCATTCATTATTTTTTGGAACATTTTGTAAATTATAATAATTAAAAGTGCTAAAAATAGAGCTAAGTGCTTAATCGGTAATTTTGCTGCTAAATCAACAAAAAAGTGCTGAATCTAGCACCAAAAGTGCTAAAATGGGCACGCTGCTTAGCACACAATACTCTGTGGCATCGGCGATAACCGAACAAAAACTCTGTCACACGCTCTTATATTGTTTCTTTTATTCTTAGCAAGGTCTGCAATAAGACCAAAGACCAAAACAAACGCTTTCAGTTACAACTCCAATGCGATTAACTATAGTCCCGACGAGTAGATATTTACTGTTAATGTGAATTATTTAGCTTTATCTTTTGATAACTTTTATTAGGAAATTAATAGAATTTGAGAAATGAAATAAAATTACCCCATTTAATTTATTGTTCAGAATCTTTCTGATTTAAATTTACTTTAATCGTGCTTGATTTCTTTCAAGTTCTTTATACAAAATTTGAGTAAAATCCACTGATAAGCTATTTGAGCAGAAGTAAAATGGCTATATGAATATGCTTTCCCCGCATTAATATTATTTCATTTTGTAGTTTAAAATAAAAAAAATTTTTATGAGAATATCATGAAATATTTATATTTAAAGGAATCAAGTACGATTAAAGTAAATTAAAATTTTCCCATTTATATAAAAATTATCCAATTAAAAGACATTTATTGCCTCATTAGCTAACTTCTGGACTTTCGCAGACATCAAACAGAGATATAAGATATCTACGCGTTTAACAAGATGGGCGCTATTTGCTAAGGATAATTTTTTATTTATCAATTCAGTTCATAAGTTTATCGAGAAAATATGTTTATATATTTTTAAACAGAATTTTTGAACATGACATGAAATTAAATTGCAACAGACCCCACAGACTCCATTATATCCCCGCTGGTGGTAAGGTAAGATTTTATTTCCTCAAAAGTTGATTCGGAACTGAAATTACAGTGTGTAGAGGTCGTCACCACATCACGATTAATGATTGTTTACTTAAAAATACGGATCGCATGGATCTCTGCGAAACATACGGCGACCGAAATCATTAATCTTAACTTCGACTTATTGGCAAATTTGGTACGAAAAATAGACCTCTTCATTAACCTTCAGTTGTGCGATTTGTCATCAATCAAGTTTTTCGTTTGAGGCCACGTAAAGTGAATGCTCAGAAAAAAATTTTTTAAATAAACTTTAATATGTTAATTGAAATTAAAAAAACTCAAAAGTAAATCAAATATGTTGTCACATCCTTAAAATACGATTTTTTTTTGCGTTTCAAACAAACTGCAAGAAACTTGTATAAATTTTGAGCATTTCTGCTCCCATAAATTCATCTTACATTCCCTTTAACCATTCTATATTTTCTTGTGATCCTTGTTTGTTAATTTGTTTGCACACCACCAAAAAAATTTAAAAGAAATTAAAAACAAACATCTTAAGGGTTAAAGGTAATGAAAAACTAAAAAACGTAAAAGCGTGAAAAAAAACGAAAAATCTTAAGCCAAACGTAAATCATTTTATTTATCTAAAATGCAAAAACCCAACCTAGAAAAAAATCCTTAAGCCAAAAAAAGTAACAGTTCACTTTCAACCACATAAACTTTTGTACTTCCATACAATTGTAAGAATATGGTTGTGTGACTGAAAAAGTAAATCTTGAAAAATTAAAAGAAAATAAGCCAAAAGTAATAAAATTTATTTCAGAGGTTATTGCACTCAGAAATATAACGCTGGAGTAGAAAAAAAAATATAAGGAAAAGTAAATAGTCAAATATTCTTATTTAAATAAACACATACACATAAACTTGTATAAGTGTATAAAACTTTTTTTATATTTCGTTGTATTTGACATACATAACTTTAATTTCACTAAGAGTTTTCTGTGTTGAAAAAAAAAAATTATGTCTGGTAAAAATTTATATGCTTCGCTTTTAATATTTTTTTTTTTTATTAATTAAAGACTAAGATAAGTTAACAAAGTCAAAGTTATATAAGAATATATACTTTTTTAAATTTTCTTTATTTAAATCCATCTTCGATTGCGAGGGGGATATTAGTACACTTTTCAAAGAAAATGTTCTGATTCGTAATCCTTTATCTCGTGAACTATTCGAAATATTGCTTTTCTCTCTTTAGCAAACTTTTACCCCTTAATTTAGTGTATAAAATTGGCCCCAAGATAAAATTAAAAAACAGCAAAACTGTCAAAAAACGTAAAATTTCGACAAAATAATCTATCGTTTTTCACACTTATTGCAGCAATTGTTACAAACTTTACCAGACAATATATGACAGAATAAGTAAGAGTGTTATATTCGGCTATGCCACCTATGTTAATCCTGTATAGTGAAATAACTCCAATTAAAAAAGCAAATATTGGGATGACAGAGAATTAAAAAATATAAAAAAAAACGTCGGTACTGCATGTACATAATTTTACAAAAAAAATGACATCGGCTCTTAATGGGTTAAGCAATTTTTAAAAAATTTTGTATTGCCCTAAAAATTTCTTTAAAAGCTTAAACCCACATTGCTATTTTAAAAAATTTTTAAATTTCAGAACCCCGTAACTCGGAAAATATGGGCGAGCGCTTAGTTTTTCCCTCGACGTTTTTTTTTTTTCTTATCTTTTATTTCTCTAATGCCCCATGTATTTATTTTTTTGATCAAAGTTACTTTTTTGTTCCAAATGGTATGAAAAAATTAGAGGTAGACGTGGTGTATCATCTGCTACATCGAACAATATGGAGCGATCATGCTGATTTCCAATAGCACCTCCTTGACACTATCAGCCCAATCAAAAATATTCTCATAAAATTTCTTTCCTACGGAAAAAAATTTTTCTCGAGAAAAGCTTCGTAGTAATTTGAAGGGAGTTATTTTGTTTATTTACATACATCTTTTATTTTATAATTCATAGTACCTACTTTTTCCCCCGATTTTTTTTCACTTTTCGCAGTCAATCAGAAGGGGAAAAAATTTATATTGGTAAAAAAGGAAAAAGTGAAAAAACTCGTGCGGAATTTTTTTTTATAATTGGGCTGAATAATTGATCGATTGACATATTTTTTTTTTTTGTAAAATTAAGTTTGCCGCGGCAACATAACATTGGATATTGTAGAAATTGCACACGGAATAAGAAACTTATGTGCTGTTTCTGTATTACAGGCGATCAACTCGTCTAAAAAATTTATATGACGAGTATACAGAAATAGCACATTAGTTCTACCATTTCTCCGCTTTTTGTGGTAAAGGGTATAAAAATAACCAAAAGCAAAACAAAAAACTTTAAGCCGGCTTTATTTGATGACTTTTTTAAATAGTTATATTCCCACAAAGTCATCAAAAATTCAATATTGGACCAAAAAATATTTTTTAATTCTATTTTTATCAGTACCATAGGTTTTTAACTTCAAATTCAATTTTAAAAATTTCAAATTTAATTTTATAAACACCAAATTTATGTGCGGTTTCTGTATTGCAAGCGAGCGCCTAATCTAGAAATTTTGTATAGGAATCACTCAAAAAATTTCTTGCCTTTCATACAAATTTTCCAGACGAGTCGCTCGCTTGTAATACAGAAACCGCACATTAAATTCTATTCTATTGAATTTTATTTTAATTTGAAATTTATAAAATTGAATTAAAAATTTATAGATTTAAATTTAAAGTTCATAAAATTGTTTTTGAAGTTCATAAAACAACGTATTTTAAGGCCTAAATAAATTTTTTCCAAGACTCAGTGATCAAAAAATTAAAGCCCGTAATGTACTTTTTAACTAATTTCTTCAAAAATTTATGTATGTTTTGTGCATATTCTTTCCTTAACCAGGTGTACTTAAAGGACCAGACAATCTGTTATAGAAAGAGTCTTACGAAAAAATCGAAACGACGAATGGAAAGTTTTAACAAAAAATATGCTTTAGTCATTTCAAGCAGTTGGTGTGACCACTACATTAAAACTTTTTTTTAAATAATCTTTTAGCAGAGTTCAAAACGCAATTGCCAACAGAATCGGAGAAGCAAGGTGAGTGCTTCCACCAAGTCTGCTGGATTAGCCAAAAATTATTTTCATTCGAAAATAAATCTAGCGAAACGGTGGGAAACATGTTTTCAGATGATGAGACTAGCTCTGAAAGTAACGACTAAAGTTCATTTAAGAAGAGTTGAAGTCTTATTATCTTTCATTCCTAATGTTTAAAATAATCAATTTTTCTAAGTGTCCATTTTAAAATATTTTAAGTGTCCTTTTATTTTTTTCTATCATATTTTCCGTCATCAACAAGAAAAATTTATGACGTTTTGAGTAAGATGTTGCTGTTTTTTTATCTTAAGGTAAAATTTTTAGATCTGAACAAGAGCCAAAAATTTGCAAAAAGAGACAAGCAATATACGAATAGTTCACGAGATAAAGACTTACGAATTAGTACATATTTATTGAAAAGTGTACTAAAATCCACCCCCCCAGTCGAAGACTTCGAAAAAGAATTAAAATTGGGCGTCTTAATTTGTTAAAGATTTTACAGCTGCATTGTATTGTTAAAACTTATTAAAATTTGTTTTTTTATACTAATACAGTGTATGAGAAAAAAAAACCAAACCGTTTCGTAAACTTTTCATGCTAAGACCTTTTTTAGAAAAACCAAAACATACAATTTTTAAATAACAAGAAGCGCAAAGGAAAAAAAATTGGCTTTTTCTTTCACCTTATTGCTTTGTTATACTACTACAATCCTACAATTGCGTTATGTACTTCGCTAAAAAATAAGCGTTCCCTTTTAAGCGCTAATGAATTCTATAGAAAGCACACCAATCAGCAAACGAAACGTATTTTCTTTTAAATTAAACAACGTTAGTTTTTAATTCAATTAATTAAATTTAACAAAAAAAAAAATTTTTTTTGTGCTATTTTCTATTATTCCGACTTAATAATAAAATCACCGAAATTGATTATTGAGGTTGAAAACACTTCTTGATGGCCATTTCGCTACCGCTTACTTATCTCCTCTGAAAAACTTCTCACAAACAATAAAGTAAACACAAAAAACAGTAAAAGATACAAAAAAAAAAGTTTAAGCAAAAACAACAATAACCAGCAATGTGTCTATTTTTCTTTCTCCACTGTATACGGCTCCTTTACACAGTCTTTCTTAAAACGTTTCAATTTTGTTCTCATTATTTTCTTTACTAGCTGCGTACGTTGAGTTTTATATATATTTTTCTTATTGTATTGGTTTTTGTTTTACTCCCCATATCGAACAAAACAGGCTGAAAGCAAACGTTTCATTTTGTTTATTTTTGTACCCTGGCAAAAATGCTCAGAAATAAATGTTTTATCTAAATGTACAGCCCGATTTTATTGAAGCTTTACATAAATATACAAGAGATGCATCGTAATATCATCCTGAGGATAGACTAACACTCTCCTAAAGCGGTTTTAAGCTGTAATGCAATGAACCAAAAACCATATAGAAATTACAGATTTATATAAATTTAAATTTGTTTGCCAAATCGCCCATTGTACAGAAACATGGTGGAATAAAGTTCAAGTTAAAAATAAGATTGAGATTTTCAATAAACTCTAAACTAATTAAAAAAGAAAGCTACAAATTTAGAGCTTCCTTTTTTTCTCTTTTCGGTGTCACATGCAACAAGAAGAGTGTTACATCGGCTATGCCGAATCTTTTATACCCATCACCATTTATGTAAATCTAATTTAGTAAAGTAACTCCAATCAAAACAGCAAATATATGGGGCGATAGAGAATTAAAAAATAAGAAATAAAACTGTCATCGGCTCTTAATGGGTTCATCATTTTTCAAAACTTAAGCATTTCCTTAAAGATCTCTTCAAAAGCTTTAAAATGATACCCATATTGACAACTTAAAAAATTTGAAAAATTCAGAGGCCCGTAAACCGGAAAATATGGGCGAGTGCCAATTTTTTCACTTGTGGTTTTTTTTCTTATTTTTTTTGATTGGAGTTACTTTATTGTTCCAAATAATATGAAAAAATTAGAGGAAGGCGTTTTGCCCACTGCCTTCGAGTACAAGGACCGATCTTGCTCATTTCTGATAGCAGCTCTTTCGATACTATGATCGATTGGCGTATTTAAATTTTTTTCTAACTGATATAGTGCCTTGGAAAACTTGATTTCTACACTAACACGCACGGAAAGACGGACATCACTCAATCGACTTCGCTATGTATAAGATCTCAGAATATATAAACTAAATGGGGTCGGAAATTACAAACGGAATGACAAACTTAGTCATACCCTCTTTCCACTTTTTGTGGTGAAGGTATAAAAAGTAAAAAAAAATAAAACTTTATTGTATTTGCTTGCATATCTGTCCATATGGCTGTCTTTCCGTGTATCAGAGACCTTTTTCTTTAGTATCGTAGCATCTAGACTTTAGAAATTTTTATGAAAGTTGTGTTATTACTACTATTACTGCTACAAATAAAGAGATTGGAAATAAATTAATTGGGTTGATTCCGCCAGTATATAACAACAGATTGGAAATAGTTAGAAACGTATGTCAATAACTTCATTCTTTACATCCCCAGCAAAGACAAGCTTTAAAATTTAATATCAAAAACACTTAAATTTAATTATGTGAAAATACCTTTTACAACATATTTAATTAAGGCAACAGTCTCATAATAAATTTTTAATGAAAATTGATTTTATTATCTTTAGGCAATCTAATTTATATTGCACTAATTTCTCACACTCATTTAATCATTTTTATTTATTTCTTTACAGCAACCAATTGAAAACAAGAACAAAACATTATTTAAAGCGATTTCAAAGGGGAGGACAAGATTTAAAGTAATATTTCACATCGATTAATGCAAATAAAGAAACAAACAGAAAGCAATGAATAGTCAAAACAAGAATGCAACAAGGACAGCGGCGATAGCAACAACATAAACAATTAATATTCGAAAAGGAAATAAGCAATTTAGCAAATAACAGAACGAAAACATCATCAAATAAAAAGTATTAAGAAAAATTCTAAAAAATATAGTTAAAGATACAAGAAAGAGAAGAGAAAGTTTAAAAATTCAGTCCATAATATTTAAAGGGCAGCCAGGGATTTGTTACAGCAGCAATAAAGACAATTTAGTCGTTAAGCTGTTAAGAGGATTTAAATTGAATCAAAGGAGCATCATCAACAACTAAAAAATACTACCGCCACCATTAACCATCTCACTCTCACTTAAAGTCAAAACGAGTATTTTCACTAAAAATCGCAGAACCCACACAAACACACATATTTACAGCTTAAATAATCAATCAATGACAGCAACGAACATCAACTTCATATACATGCATGTATGCAGACAACAAAGGATTTAAAAGGAAGAGATTAAAAAATTTTGAAAATTTAACCTTTTCAATTGTATTGAAAAGGAATAAAAACTTTTTTAAATATTTCTTAAATATTTAAAATGAAAAATAACAGCGAATTTAAACGAAAATCAGTCATAAACCAAACACAACTTAATGATGATCCTAAAAAATATGAAAAATCTTTAAAAAGTTTAACGCCTAAAACTATGCAATACAAATATGAAGGTAAAATAAAGCAAACAATTTTCAAACGATTATCAACACCTACAAGGATGTCAAGACTGTCACCAAGAGCAACATCATCTTCATTAAGAGTAGACGCATTGACGACATCATTAAAAACACAAACAACAACAACAAAAACTACAACAACAGCCACCAATAACAACTTAGCAATAAGACAAACATCCGAAGATACCAACAAATTAAAGGAAATACAACGAGATCCTTTGCAACAGCAGCAGCTACAACAAATTGAGTTAAAATGTCACCTGCAAAATAACAACGAGCAAATTGTGCCATCACCAGCACATACAAAAGTAGCAGCAACATTTGTTAAGTCAACAATTTTCAATGACATCAACAGCGGAAATACACTGCTATCACATGCCAACAACAACAACAATAATAACATAAATAATAAAAATAATAACAAAGACGATAAAAATGATATTTATAATGTTGCTGCTGATAATGATAGTGTTATAACTGTGAGAGTAAAATCAGCAGCAACAACAAAACCTTTATGTTCTATTAAATCCAACAATAGAGATAAAAACATTGATATCACCTCCTCATTCTCAGCGGCCTCGTTGTCCTCTTCGTTACTCCCTCATCGCCAGCGTTATCAATGTAAAACAGCTATTGCTAACAAATCCGTTACTACCACTACCAACAACAACAACAACAACAGCACCGCAACCACCTTTTACAAACACTCCGCTCTTTACCATGAAATGGACAACAGCTTGAGCAGATTGAAATTTTGGAAAACAAATTCTTTCGCTACCCGCTTAAAATCCACCACCAATACCAGCAACTTCTGTTATTCATCATCCTCATCAAATGTCATTTGGTTACTGGCCTTTGTGTCAATGTTCACTTTATTTGGTTGCGGTAATGCTGGCTTTGCTTGTCTCAGTAATCCCTGTGTCTTTGGCGTTTGTATTGATGGTCTAAACAGGTGAGTTTTCTCATAATTTTTTTTCTTTTTTTTTCAATATTCAATAGACAAGTAGTGGCGTATTTTGCATAAATTATTATGGATTAAAATAATAATGTTAATGTCACAAGCTGACTTGTTAATTATGATACAAGACAAATCTTATTAAGATTGTAGTGTGCTACAAATTAATACATTTTGCTCTCTTTAATGTTAATCAACTTAAAACAAAAAATGCAGTCTTTTTATTATTTTGAGTAAAATAAAAGTCTATCGACTACTTTATGTTGGATTTATAGGTCAAAATGGTATCTTAAAGTTAGACAAATAGTAACCTCAAAACTATGATATATAAGACGAATTTAATTTCTACAAAATTTCAAGTCTTGAGCCAAACAAACAATTAGAGAAACTTGATTAATGGAATATAACACAGAGCTGGAATTATATTAGGATACAGAATTAGAAAATAAATTTCATTGCAGTAAAAGTAACTATAATAAATAAATTAAACCAGGGGAATACTGAATTAATCAATACTTCAGTCTTAAATTAATTTAGTACTTCAGGATTTAAGTAGCGAATTAATTCAATATTCAGTACTTCAGTACTGATATAATTAATTATTCAGTACTTAAGTACCGAAATAACTCAGTTCTCAGTACTTCAGTATTGAAAGTACTGAAACAATTCAATTTTCTGTATCTAAGTACTTAATTAATTCAGTACTTAAGTACTGAAATAATTAAGTATTCAGTACTTAGGTACTGAATTAATTCAGTAATCAGTACTGCAGTACTTAAATACTTAAGTACTGAATTAATTCAGTATTCAATACTTAACTACTGAAATAATTCAGTATTCCAGTGGTTTAATTTCATAATTTGCAAAGTGCCTGTTCATAAATTAAATATAAATTATCGTATTGTTTTGTGATATTTTACTTTTTATCGTCTTTTAATTGAAAAAAGAGCAAAAAAAAGCGAGCCGTAAACAGTGGATGTAAAAAATAAAATCGTTGTTGATTAATGCTGTTTTGTTTTTGTTTTTTTTTTTTTTTTTTTTTGCTTTAACACAGATTCTTGTCTTTATAAATCTTTAGTTTATTTAAAATGTTTTTAAGAAGTTTCCTAAAGAGCTAAGTGAGCGGTAGTAAAATTGTCATCGAGACGTGCTTTCACTCTCAATAATCAATATCGGTTAATTAATAATTTAATCGAGATGTTTCAGATTTATTTTAAATTTTTTGTATTCATTCTCAATGAGGACCTTAAAATACTTATTCAGAGTTTTTTTTTTTACTTCAATTTAAAGTTTTTTTTCTTACAGCCAGTTTACAGAAAACAATTTGCCGTTTAGACGCACAAAAACGTTACCGTTTCCCATGTTTCGGTTTTTAAAACAAGAATGTCATTTCTTTTTTGTAAAAAACGTAACAAATGGCAATTGTTTCTGGTTTATGTATCGCGCAATGTAGTGTCAGACACGTCAAAACTGAGCGAAGAAAAAAAAAACTATTCGCCAGCAGTTAATACTGTTGGGCAACTGCCCATCATAACACTTTCACTAATAAAAAATATCTCTCAGTATTATACATTAGGGAAGAGCGATATTTTAAAAAATCACAGGTCACTACAGTGACTGAGTTGATCAAATAATAGTTCCGCGTAAGAACGTTCTTTTATATTTGCACACATCCAAACTTAAATTTAATTTTACTTTGTAAAAGAGAAATATAAGACTTTTGATTATTTCGTTCTTTCATATGTATATTAAAGCAGTTCTTTGCTGTGTAGCTTTTTCTTGCTTCTACTTGTTAACAACAACTATTCTTTCTTCCAAACTTCACACAGGCATACATATGTAGCAAAAAAAAAATGTTGTGTGGCTTTTTTAATTGAACCTATGCTCAACCAGTTTTCCGAACTCTATATTTCTGGGCAAATTTAATTACAACTGCTTTTAATGTAGAGATCAAAATACCTTTTTTCATATGACTACTGTTTGCATAAAATATTATTTAGTGTTATATACTTCCTATATAAACATGAATGTTTCAACAAAAAAGAACTGCAAACGGTGATCACGGTAACTAATTAAAAGAACTGTGATTTGAAAATCACGTTCACTGGTAACGATGTTCTTCAAAAATCACGGGATCGCTCATCCCTATTATACATACATATAATCAGAATACCACAATTTATAAATTAATGCTTATTTTTATAAGTATTGCTAAAACTTTTTTATTTTCACAATTTTTTTTTCACTGATTGTTTGAAAATTTTGTTTTGTTTATTTAACTCAGCTGTTTCTTTTTAAGCGCCGAAGTTACCATCAGTTAAGGCAGAAACAAAAAATTTATATGAAAAAAAATAAATGGAAAATATTAAATAATAAATTGGCAATACTTCGATTTAAAATACATTTATTTATACGAAATACAATGTCAGTTAAAAGAAAAAACCGGAACGTGCTATACGGATGCTAATTATTACGTATTCGTCCATATGTCATCCGGTTTCGTTTCGCTCTTGACGTGTTCTATAAACAGGCTGTTAGTTTACTACTTATATCGGATGTAGTTTTACATACACTTCGCATATTTGAAATGTCTGCTTATCAAAGTTCAAGATATATTAATGATTTTAGAAACATTAAGTTACTTTCGAATCATTTTTAGTTTGCTGTTATAGCGACTATAGTAGTGCACCAACAAAACTCCTTAAGTTTTCCGCCTGCTGAAACCAGAGCTTTCCCAAATAAATCAATTTGTTTTCAAAAAATTTAAAACAGATTTTCACATAACACCAATTAGACCCAATTTAAATTGTTTAATATATTTGTTGCAAAGCAATTGGAATTTCTCCACTATCATTTTTTTAATAATAACATCAAAAATCATAAATCCCATTTGGGGAAATTTTTAAAAGTTTTCTGGGAATTGTGGGATTTTCATTTAAAAATTCTAATTTTTGTATTGTATGTATTACTGTTAGAGCTCAAAATATAAGATTTGAAATGCAAAATTGTATAGCACTAAAAATAAATTTAATCGCACAAGAAGAAAACTACATACGGATTTTCTTGTTGCAAAAAAAAGCATGAAACAAACATGAAAATCTTTAAAAACCTAATAATAAATTTTTGTCACACAGAATCAATAGCGGCCATGATATCTAACAAAACCATACGGGTTGATATTTCTAATTGTATATTAGAGATTATAAAATTACGTATTCTTATCAGATGTTACACTGTCTGATGTTCCTTATGAAATCCAAATTGATGTAGGGTAATTTCATTTAATAATTGATTAACTGAAAACAATTTGTTCTACATTTAATTTACATTTTTTTTTCAAATAACGCGCAACTAAACAAATAAAATTTACTTGACAACCTACATTATTTTTTTTTTTATTCTACCCATAAACCAGCCACGCTAAACAAAGCAGAACATGCACAACTGATTCTTAAATGCAACAAAGTGTGAAAAGAAACTATTTCATTGAGCTGTTAATAATGTGTTGTTTAAAGGTTATAAAGTCATAAAAACTATAAAACAATACATAATAAACTATTACTCCCTATAAAAACAGAGCTGTGTTAAGTAGGTCATTTGTTAAATAACCAGAAATAAAAATAATAAAAATGATGGACAAAGTAAATTTGCGAAATGTCATTAAAAAAAGAGATTAAATTTTAAATGTTTAATTAAATATTATTAGGTGTCTGAAAAATATATTTTTGAAAGCTTTTAAGCTTATTTTTAGCTGTTTCTTTTTATAATAAAAATAGAATTTAAATTAAAAACAGGGCTTCCTAAATATTTTTTATTTGATTGCAAATAAGCAGAGTCGCCTTTCTGGCACATAATGCACTATTTGATCGATTTGATCATTTTGTTAAAATGGGGGTTTATTATAATTAAGCATCGCTAAGTTTTCCACCTTACGAAGCAATGGCTATTAAATTGAGGACCAGCTTTAATTATTTATTCAAACTAATTTTTTATATGGGATTTTGATAGCACTTTGTTATACCCTTTTCCACGAAACGTGGAAAAAGGGTATATCTAACTTTGTCATTCCGTGTGTAATATCTACAGTATATATTTCCGAACCCATAAAGTATACATATTCTAACTTGTTATGCATAGCGAAGTCGATTGAGCGATGTCCGCCTGTCCGTTCGTGTTAGTGTTGTAATCAACTTTGCCGTGGCAAATCTAATTATACAGAAAACAAATGTGTCAATCGATCAGATATAGTGTCCAGAGAGAGTGATCTGTCCATACCTTAGAGGCAGCAAGCAAAACACCACGCCTACCTCTAATATTTTCATATCTGAAATTTTCAAATTTTTTAATAATATCAATATGGGCATCATTTTAAAGCTTTTGAAGAGATCTTTAAGGAAATACTAAAATTTTTTAAAAATGCTTAATCCATTAAGAGCCGATGTAATTTTTATGTAAAATTATATACATGCAGTACCAATTTTTTTTTTTTATTTTTTAATTCTCACTCACCCCAATATTTGCTTTTTTGATAACAATTACTTGACTAGATTTACATAGATGGTGAAGGGTATATAAGTTTCAGCATAGCTTGTTATTAAAATCGAATTAATATGTTAAAAGAGATTCTTACCTCAAATAATAAAACAAAATATTTTTCATTAATATTACTTTATTTCGTATTTGCACCAAAAGTTACGAAAATTTAGCCAAATATAATAGATTAATAGAAGTTATGTGGATCCTTTAAAAGTTACAAAAAATGTAACCAAACGGCAACACTGCATGAATGATTTCCAATTAGGGCAATTTATATAATTAACAGGCAGGCTGTTAATGTGCAAAATTCAAATTGTTTAACACTGAAAACACATTTACCAGAACAAGTTTCTTTTCATAAAATAAACAGAAATATCATTTTTAATGTTAATAATTTCAAATAAATTTTAATTCGAAAGCTTAGGAAAAGCTTCTTCAAAAAAATACGATAAAACAAAGATATTTTATAAAATTCTTCTCACGAAAAAAATTCCAAATTCAAATAAAAGCTTCATTAATTATATTGTAAAAAAATATTTTAAAAGGAAATTTCCAGTTCTTTTTATTAATTTTCAATATTGTCTGTTTGAAATATTTTTTTTTATTTCAAAGGAAAAAGCCTTACCAAAATAAATTTTATCTCAACTTCAGTTTTTTTTAAAAGTGTAAAACTTTTTACAAAGATAAAATTCTTTTTGTTAATACTAACTATTAATTTAATTTTTGTGAGAAGCTAGCTTTATTTTAGTTGAAAATAAATACGAAAAACCCTCAGAGTTTTTGCTTTCAATCAAAGGTCTTAAGCAATTTTAAATTCTTATTTATTTTTACATTGTTAAATAATCGTTCCAATAAAACCACCAATCTCATTTGATTTGTTTTCCCTACTTATGATTCATATTCAAAAAGTACTTTTTGTTTCATTTGCTGTTGTTACGCTTGGCTTTTATCCTTGATTACTTCATTTAACTAGTGCAAAGCACATACTCATGGTTGAAACTAATTTATGATAAATTTTACGTTGTATTTTTCATATCATTTCACAAAACATATTGCAGTTGTGAATTTTTCCTTGTAACTCTTTTCATTCTCTATTGTTTAATGGTTCCTTGGCATACATTTTTCATTTGTTTATTTCATTTATAATTCTTTCAGATATTTATTACATAACTTTAGTTTGATTTATTGGCTTTTAAGGTTTTCTTTGATAGAAAACAAATGTGTAAATATCCTATTCTCGTAATAATAAAATGGATTAAATGTTTTGAATTATTGAAATAATCGAAATATATTTATTTAAGTATGTGTATACATACACACAGAAAGATAAAGATATACATGCGTACATACGTACATACATACATACATACATACAGACATACATACATACTTAGAAACATACTTACATACGGTACGTACATTTAAACATACATCCACACATTCATGCATACATACATACATATATACATACATACATACATACATACAAACGTACATACATACATACATACATACATACATACATACATACATACATACATACATACATACATACATACAAACATACATACATACAAACAAACATACATACATACACACATACATACATACATACATACATACATACATACATACATAAAAACATACATATGTACATACATACACCACATACATACATACATACATAAATACACACATATATACATGCTAAAACGGCTACTAATGCTAGTATACAGATTGTAAGATCTTGGCTCAGGTCGATGGCATTAAATCATGCGGATCATAAGACAGAAGCGGTGTTAATAAGCAGCAAAAGGAGGAAGACAATTTAATTAAACATTAGTACGTGTTGTGTAGAGGCTAAGCTCCATTATAAGCGTATAGTTGTAGTTATTGATACTCGTTTATGCTTTTTTCATTATCTATAACGCATAAGTGCAAAAGTACCAAAAACCTGCTCTGCGTTATTTTGCGAAACACTAGAGACTCTAAATATCTCGAGAGGTAGAACAATGATCATAGCATTATCTTGTATGCTAGTTTAGATGATATACGAATGTGATAACTCCTGTATAAAGGCATGCAGCTCTCCGAGTGTGCAATGCGTTTAGAACAATATCAGATGAGGCCGTTTTCGTCATTGCAAATATGTTGACGATTGATTTAGAGGTTATATCTACAATTGCACTGGTCGTTGACATGATTGAAGAGGATGGCTGCTTTACGACGTACTTGTTCCGTTTTGGTCATCACAGTGACCTCTTCATTCTGGGCTGTGATTAAAAGGTGGTAAATTATGCCAACAACACTTTTTCTTTTTCTGTCCACTTTTTTGAAATTAGAAGGTGAATTGGAGCAAGCGATAAGTCATAGTCATAGGCCCGAGTAGCTATGTCGTTTTCGTTGAGTAATTGAGCGTATGTGAGCAACTTCGTGAAATTGTTGGCATGTATACATACATATACAAATACGCACTTACATACATACTTACATACACAAACACATAAATACTAACAGCAAAAAAGTTTATCAGAAAAATAATGAAAAATAAAAGAACTCATTCGTTGCTTAATAGACATCTAGCAGATTAAATGTATCTGACTATCACTAAAGAGAACAACGAAAAATAATTTGAATTATGAGTGCTTTTCATCTAATCAAACAAATATTGATTGATAATAAATTATTTCTCGTACTCTAATTCATTAAATTAGTTGTTTAAATAGATAATGTCTACGACATACACAACCTAAAGAAAATAAGACAAAAAAGATAATTTCCCATTTGTATTAATTTCAAGAGCAGTAATAAAATCATCAAAATTATAAATTTTATTATATTTTTGCAAAGTAATCGCATTTATTTTTCGAATATTGACATAAAATGTAAGCATTCCATTAAATTTGATACTTAAACTAAGTGAATGAATCACAAAAAGCACTTAATTTTTAATTGTGTCACATCGGATTTAGAAAACAATAAAAAAAAAATTAAAAACTGAAAGCAAGTAAAAAAACGTTTTACAAGAAGAATATTTTTCCTAAAGCACTGTAAATAAAGTCTGAATATTCACAAAATATGAGAATAAATTTAAACATTTAAGGTTCGGTAGTCGGTCTAATAACCTAGAAGAAAACATCAATAATTTTTATTTTGATAAAAATTTTCTTTAAAGTTAACTTTAAGTTTAATTAACATTTTAATTAACTTTATGAATAGATTTGTTAAGTTATAATTTTCATTTTATGTTTTTTTTTAATTTTTTCTAGTGAAGTAATTATGAATTTGTGTACATTTAATTTTATTAATTATCAAATAGCTCCTATTTTAATAAAAACTCTCTTGAAATTCAAGAATTTATTAATTGAGTACAAATTCTAATTATATTCTTTGTAACACCTTTAAATTTGAATTTATATTTGTAGCTCCTATTCATGTTATTGCATCGACGGTTATACTGGTATACAGTGCCAAACAAATTGGGATGAATGTTGGTCGGGGCCATGTCAAAATGGTGGCACCTGTATAGATGGCGTGGCCTACTATAATTGTACATGCCCAGATGGTTTTTCAGGTGAGTTTGAAGTTATAAAATAAATCATAAAAATAGAAAATTAAAAAAAAGAAAATCATTATTCTCTTCTTTATTTTATGAAGAATAATATTCAAAGGAATTTTAATAATTGTTTAAAAGTAAACAAAAAAATATATGTTATTGAAATTATGCAAATTATAATTGTAGCTTAAATACATTTATTTAACATCATTGTTTTCTTACGTTCACTTAAATACAAATACAATTTCAATACAAATTTGTATTATAAAGCAAAAAGACTTTAATGTGTAAATTTAAGCATTTAAATTAACAATAAAGAAATTATCTCTCAACTTCAGGTAAAGACAAGAATTTAAATTCTACGAAAATATGTGCATTAAATATGAAATAAGATTTACAACTATTTGGTATTTATAAAAATTTTAATGCAAAATTGAAGAAGATATTTTCATAATTTAGTATTTTATAGGCAAAACTTAATAACAAAAATATTTACAGATGAAGAAATATTAGAATGTATTACAACAACATTACTTTTAAAATGTAATCAATATTACATATGCACGAAACGAAAATATACCTGGAGAAAAATCAAAGTTTCAACGGCAAATACTTAAAAAAATATATTTGAATTTTAATATAATAACTGTAAATCGCTCCTTTGATATTTTAAACTGATTTATAGTACTCTCTTAATTAATTCTTTCTCATTTAATCAAAAGAAACCGCCAAATGCGAGTTGGACAGTTTCCGTACGACATTAAATTAAATTAAAAGTTTTTCCTTTTTTTTACACTTCGGGTGACTTTCCTTTACAGTTCAAAAGATAAAACAATACATGTCAAAATCAGGTTTTCTCGGTGGACATCCTTTAGGTTTTTATACCCTTCACCACATAAAGTGGAAAAAGGATATATCTAAGTTTATCATTTCGTTCGATTTGCCCGCTGCCTGCCTCCAATTGTTCAATATCATTTGTTACAATGAGTTAATTACAATGAAACAAAAAAACATAAATATAAGCGGCGAATGAGAATTAAAAAAAAGAAAAAACATTAAGTGAAAAAATTGGTGATCGCCCGTATTTTTCGGGTTATATGCCTCTGAACTTCTCATAGAAAAGTACGATTGTCCACCACATTTTCAAGATATCAATCATTTAAAAGCTTTTCAAGAGATCTTTAAGTAAATACAGGAATTTTTTAAAATGCTTAATCCATTAAAAGCCGATGAAATTCGTATGTAAAATTATGCAGTGCTTAATTCTTTTCTTATATTTTAATTTTCTGTCATCCCAATAATTGTTTTTTTGAGTGGAGCTAAACTAAACTAGATTAACATAAATGGTGAAGGGTATATAAGATGCGGCATAGCCGAATGTAGCATGCTTACTAGTTTATAACTGTTATTTTTACGGCCATATACCCTGAAGAAACTTGAAAAGCCTTTCTTTTCCCATTCAAAACGTGATTCTTTATACATAAAAATCACTTTGAAAGGGCAACTTTTCTTCCATTTAAATATGTTTGCATACTTGTCAATAAAGTGGAAATATTACTTTATGGTCGATGTTAATTTTTAAAGAGCAAGCCGTATACGTAAAAATCATATCTCTTTGGGCCACCTTTTAATTTCTAACTTCGTTTTACTGATGTTGCTGTAGCAGCGATAAATATGTACCTTTGGTAAAAATTGCTAAAGTGTTTATCAATTACGGTTAGTTCTAAAGATACACTCAGGCCTGCGATATAAACAAATAGACGAACAGAGTTTCCAGTGATAAAAATTTCCCTTAATGCTGAATCCTTAAAACTTTATTTAATAAATTATTTTGAAGTTGGTTTCACATCAAAAACTATTAACCCATTATTCGTCAAAAGCCATCTGCTTTCCTTAAAGACCTCAATAGTATCTACTGTCAGTCCAGGAACACTCAATTTTATTTCAACAATTTGTGGAGGTGATTTAACAAATAATCAAAAAAAAATTATTAACTATTACCGAACCTAATTAAAAGACTTAAAACTAGCAAATTTGACTTGTATTTTAATTTAAAATTATAAAGGGTCCGCCAAATAACATTTTTTTTTGAAAATGCAATAAAAAAACAGTGTAGCTTCGGCTGTGTGGCACAATGCACCAGCCTGTTAAAACCAAATGTTGCCAATATCCTTCTCTTCAATTTTTGTGAACAAAAATTCGTTCAACATGGCCCGATAACGATCGCCATTGACTCTAACGGCCACTTCTTATTTGCGAAGAAAAATGGCTCAATTATGCCTCTGGACCAAAATCCGAACCAAACAGTGACTCGTTTTGGGTGCACCGGCTTTTCAATGTATGCCTGCGGGTTTTCTGTGCCCCAAATGCATCAATTTTGCTTGTTTACATACCCGACAAGATTAAAATGAGCTTCATCTGAAAAGATTATTTTTTTTTGTGGCAAAATCGGCATCTTTCCCAGCGTTGTCGCAATATTTCCCAGCGTTGTTCAAGCGTATGCACAACCATATTCGTTCAGCGAAGGGATAAAACTAATTGTCTGTCAAATCAGACATGAGCTAAGTGTTACCATTCACGAAATAAGCACTTGTTGAAAAAAAAACGTTAGATGGCGGACCCTTTATGTTTTAAGACGCTTTACAGAAAAATACTATTCTTGATCAACTTCAGAACTACTGGGTACTTACTTTAAACTAATTAATTTTGAAAAAAAATCATGCTATTATTTATCACCATCAGATTTTTTAATCAGCGATATTGATTGATTTTAAATAAACTAAAGATTTTTGTCTAAACAAAAAAAGAAAAGACACTAATCAAAGTTTAAGCAAAAACCAACAATAATCAACAATAATTTAATTTTTCCTTATCCACTGTATACGACTGACTTTTTTTCGGCTACTTTACACAGTTAAAAGATAATAAAAATAAAGGAAAAAAAACAACGAATACATTAAGTGAATAAAGAAAAATCGAGATGAATAAAAACATAGCACGATATTTTTAAAAATTAATTAATTAATTCAATATTCCCGTGATTCACTTTTTTCTTGGCTTTTAAGTGCGATTTTTTTTTGTAATAAATAAAACCCAATAATGTTTCAGTACTTAAGTAAATAAAGGAAAAAACAAAAAATCCTAATTCCTCCTTCGTCAGACTT
Organism: Gymnosoma rotundatum; assembly: GCA_916610165.2. Lineage (NCBI taxonomy): Eukaryota > Metazoa > Arthropoda > Insecta > Diptera > Tachinidae > Gymnosoma > Gymnosoma rotundatum. Next base: position 116,130,851 of record OU744337.1, on the reverse strand, counting down.
CATAACATCGTTCTTAAGGGATCTGAAGAGTTTGTAATCTAAATAAAGAGTTTTTTTTTAAATATCTTATCTGAAATTTTTATCAATCGAACTAGAATCTTGCTGCAACTTGACCTATTTCGCTAAAAAAAAAAAAATTCACAAATAATTGACGGTGACAACATTATGATTTGGTAGAAAATTGTCATTTCTATTGACTTAAAATATGCAATAGTGTTCGCTGTTGTTTAACATTTCGCATGAAATAAGCGCAGCAGTTATTTATTTATATGGTGAAATTGTTTTTCCCTCAGTTTAAAATTATAAAAAATTCCTCTAGAAAAAATGTAATTGATTCAATTAATTATTTAATTTAAAAATAAAAGTGATTTAATTAATTGTTTAATTAGAAATTTTTTGTGTTTATTATAACTAACTATATAATTGATTTGAATAACAAATTTAATTAATTTTCATTTTAATTAATTGACTTTAATTAAACTTATTAACTGATTATAAATAAAATCTTTAATGGGTGTGAAATCTATTCTCTGAAGTAAATTTTTAAACGTGCAATTTGTCCAAATAATATCTAACACAAAAATCAATTTCAATGCTTACTGGACCAGCTTCAGTTCGTATATTTTACATGCTTCTTAAAAACTCCTGATTTCATTTCCTTCTTAAAATTTTATTTATTTATTTTTAAATTATTGTTTACATTTAATGTGCAACTGATAGACTGCTGTAGTTTGAACAGCTTTAAATGAGGGGGAAAAAAAGTTCCCACAAAATTCATAATATAAACTTTCACTTCGATGGAAATAAAAGTTTCATAGGAACATAAATTTCACTTTTTTATGCTTTTTTCGTGGTTAAAAAAAATGTTGCAATAATATTTAAATGTTTATAAACATGCAACCGGAAACAATTCGTGACTTTTTGCAAAACATTTAATTTTCTACGGGCTTGTGACAATATTTGACATAAATGAAGTTTGATTTTTAATTTGTAATAAAAAAATTTTTAGCAAAAACAATTATTAGGCACTAACAAATACGAGGGCTGCTATATATATTTCTGGCCTGCCAAAACTAAGTGCTGCCAAGTGCAATCTGACATTTCCATTGGAAAGTTTGTCATTTTTAAGCATAATCGTGCTCAAAACGTTTTGACGTACGCCCATTATTTGTGTTGTTTACAGTGACTTGAAAAATTTATTATAGAAAAAAATGGAATTAAATCGTGAACATTTTCGTGCCATCATTTTCCATAACTTTCGACGTGGATTATCACGACAAGAGTGCATTGATGAACTTAAATCTTTGTATGGCGATGAAGCACCATCCTATAGCACTGTGAAAAATTGGTATAATGAATTTAATCGTGGCCGAAGCTCGCTCAAAGACGAATTCCGTGAAGGTCGTCCAAAAAGGGCTGTTGTGCCAGAGAACATTGATGCCGTGCGTGAACTCATAATGCAAGATCGACATGCGACATACCGAGAGACAGAGACATCCTTGGACATTTCTTCCACCAGCATACATTCGATACTGCATGAACACCTGGCCGTAAAAAAGGTTTGTTCTCGTTGGATCCCGCACAATTTGAAAGTCGCTCAAAAAAAAGCTCGTGTCGATTGGTGCAAAGAAATGTTGCAAAAATACGATTGCGGTGCTTCATAAGACGTTTATAAGATCGTCACAGGTGACGAATCATGGATCTATGCGTATGAGCCCGAAACGAAACAACAACCGACCGTGTGGGTCTTCAAAGACGAGCAAAATCCAACGAAAGTTGTTCGTGGAAGAAGCACTTTGAAGCAAATGGTCGCCTGTTTCTTCTGCAAAACCGGTCATGTGGCGACTGTTCTGCTTGAGCAACGTAGGACGGTCACTTCTGAGTGGTACACTACAATTTGTTTGCCTGAAATCATCGGAGAAATTCGAAAACCAACAAGAGAAGACGAATCATTGTTCACCATGACAATGCGTGCTCTCACACATCGGCTCAAACCAGAGCGTTTTTGACCGGCCAAAACGTCGAATTAATGGGTCATCCGCCGTACAGCCCTGACTTGGCACCTAATGACTTCTTCTTGTTTCCGCACATCAAGAAAAAAATGCGTGGTCAACGATTTTCGTCACCAGAAGAAGCTGTTGAAGTGTTCAAAAACCATGTTTTAGAGGTGTCTCAATCGGAGTGGAAAAAGTGCTTCGACAACTGGTTTGAGCGCATGCAAAAGTGTATAAATCATGCTGGAGAATACTTTGAAAAACAATAAAACCATTTTTGATTATAAATATTCGCATTTTCACTATTAGGCCAGAAATATATAGAGCAGCCCTCGTAAATGTTTAAATATTTAATAGTTCTTTAGTTAAAAAAAATAATTATTGCCCACAGCAAGAAAAAAATATGCCATGCACAAAAGGTAAAATATTAAACATAAAATAAAAAATTTATAAATTAAAAACTACATTTTGCGTTCACCAGCCGCACAGGCATTTTACAAGTGAAAATTATTTTCAAATAAAAATCCATAAGCAAAAATCACTTCTACACCGACTGAAACCATAAAAATTTAACGGAACAAACGATAACCAGTCAAAGCAGCAGCAGCAGCAGCATTAAAATTCATAAAATCCTCTTTACTAAACTCATAAACAAAAGAACCATAATTATTTTCTTTTTTTTTTCAAAGTTTCTTTGAAATAAAAATGTTTAAAGGTGGAAAAAAATTAAAAGAATTAAAGAGAGAAAGCAAAAAACTTGCGGCAGTTGAGTTGCTGCTGCTGCTACTGTGGACGTTCAATGACTTTTTGACCAACTTTTTATTTCTTTCATAATTTTATTCTTTTGTTTTAACCAACATTTAGATTTATGAAACATAAATCATTTATTCTTTTCTCTCATATTCAGGTTTTTTTTTGTTCTTTGATTTTATTTGTTTGTTTTGTATGTTTTACTCGCTCGACAATGTGCAAGTCAAAAGGTGGACAGGTGTAATAAAAAAATGATTTTATTTTATTGTTTATTCTCTACGGGCAAAATCCGTAAAAAAAAAGTTTAACAAAGTTGAAAAATTTGGCTGTCCTAACAAAAGGATTTGTATACATTTTAAAAATTTCTTCTTCTTTTACTACTTTATTTTACTAAACCAAAAAAATGTAATAAAAAAACATATAGAATAAGAAAAATATCAGCTTTAGAAAATGTCATAAATTAGAGGAGGAGTAACTAAAACAATGTGAATTTAAAACACTCACCTTTGGCAGAATCTGAAGTCAAGAGATTTAAAAACAGAGAGATAAATTTTTTATTTAGCAAATAAATTTACACAATTCACCATATATACTGACAGTTAAAAATGAATTGTTATAATGAATTTTTAAGCATATAATTATGTGTGCAGTTGTGCTGTTATAAAAATGAATTAGGATTTATACATATTTTATACGTTTTTATTTGGTTTTTATAAAACAAATCTGAATCTATTTATATAAAATTGAGTTCAAACCATTGGACACAATACTCTGAATGTAAATATTTATTTTGTTTTATAAATTTTGTATATTAATGTATATACAGGCATATCACAAATTCCGATCGGAATGGTTTGAATTCCGTATTAACAATTTCGATCGATTTTGTATTACCTTCTTCAGATTCCAATCGATTTTGCTTGTTTCTAAAAAATGCTTAATCTTCACTTTTTTATTAAAATGTGGCAATATTGCGCACACTGAAGTAAATAACAAGGATAATCTAAATAAAGACACATAATAAACATAAGTTTGAAAACTGTAAATAATTAAATTTCAAAGAAACTTAATTCCACTTTGAAATTTAAAAGTGGTTTCATTAGGAAAAAAATTTTCGGTTTTCATTTTCTGAAGAACCAATTTGCGGAATTGAAATCACTTTCGATCGGAATTGAGTTCTGTGACATGCCTGATAGAATTTAATAGATATCACCGCACAGTAGGACATTTTTGAAAAAAAATAAAATAAACAATAAAATTTTATTATATAAGACAACTTTAAAACCAATTTAGACATATTTCCTTCAACTTTGGGGGACTGCAAGCAATTAAAATATTAAAATCCTAAAGAGCTATCAATCCAAAACATTAACACTACTGGTCGGTGCTCCTTGTATATTTGTGTCTACACAAAGATTTAAATATTTGGACAGTAAAAGATGATATCAATAATTTAAGTGATAGATACTTAAATAGAGTCAGCAATCACTCTAATTTATTGGCTATAACCCTTTTAGACGATAGTGATGATGTGCGAAGACTGAAAAGATTTCATGTATTAGATTTGCCTTTCAGAAGCTAGTCATAAATGAAATTTGTGTATATGCCTGTTTCGTGAGGATTTTCACAATTAAAAAAACTGATATTAAATAAAAAAAATCAATTAAAATACCGCTTCGAAAAAAATTATAAAATTGGTTATTGTTCGTTTGATGATGAAGAAAACAGTAAACCTTATTTTTCAAAAATGAAGAATATACAAATTCAATATAAGAGAATTTCTTATAATTTCCCAAGCCTAGAAGAGGTCAAGGGTTTAAAAATTATTACTTTCCTACGCAAATTCTTAAAGCATTAGGGAAGTTTTAATTAATGCAGTTTTTTTATATTTTTAACAATTCATTTAAAATTATTTATTTATTTATTGAATTCAAATTTTTTAAAAATATGGCCAAACAATTCCTATAAAAAATATTTTAAATATATCTTACTTTTGTATATTCTGTTTAGTTTAAGGGAACCTAACAACTAAGTAAATGTAAACCTTGAAAAAAAAAGTTCCTTAATATTTCTTGTAAAATAGATTGCAAATAACAAACAAAAAAGGTTTTAAATATACAACAAATATAACGGGTTGATAAATTAAAAATTCTTATCTTTTTGCAATTGTAAAATTAAATTCTGAACGTATAAATAATTTTTCTTTTAATAAAGTTTTTATTTGACCTTTTTAATAATTTTTAAGCAATAGATCTATTTTATTTTTATATAGATTCTCGATATTTCGCTACTACATTTTTGTTTTTTGTCCTCCCACTGTCTAGATACTTGCTTCTAGGAAAGCAAAAAGCTTTCCGATTTTTCTTAAACAGTTATTTATTTTTATTTATTTATTTTTTATCGACAACAAATTTTTAGTATTGAGAAAATAGCTATAAAAAAATATTTTTTTTATCCAGTTATTCGACAAAAATCTTGAAAATTAAAAAAACAATTTTTTGTAATTTTTTAACATAAAGACTTGAGCCCATTCTTTATGTGCTATTGAACAATTTCTAGCCATAAATATAAAGTGTTAATATCGTCTTGGTTGCAATTTTAATAAAAAAAATACTATACAAAAAGAAATAATTTAAAATTTTTTGTTACTTCTCTCAAAGCCTTCCGAAATAGAACATTTTTTTTAGAAAAACTAATTTTAAACTAGATTTTCTGTCAAAGATTAAACGAAATCAAAAAATGAAAAGGTTCATTGCCAATTAGTCAAAAAACAAAGTATTACCATTAAAGAATTATTAAATGGTGTAAAATCATTATCATTTAATGAATGTGTTCCTTGTCTTTATACACTTAATACACATCTTAAAGTATAGTAGAGCAATATTTATAATGGCACTAAGATCACAAAAATTTTGATAAAATGTTTATGTTTTAACTTTCTCAGGACAAATGGGACACTATAGGAACCTATTTTTGTTTTCGTGTATGTTATAAGATTTGCTAGTTATGGCGTTAGGTAACGTTAGATCTCAGATATCAAGTTTTATACCTAAATCAATTAAAAATTATAAATTATTAAAATTTACAAATATAAATCTATCTACAAGAGTGTTGAGATTTATTTATTTTATGCTTTTATAGTTTTTCAAGTTTCTATAATTAAAAATTTGTGTTTCATAGAAACAATTATTTTTGATTCAATTGAATGAAACGATTTCATTAAAACGTCATTGCCATTAGTTACAACAATGTAAATCATTAGCATTTAACGAAAGTTAAGTTTTTCTGTTCTCATTATTTCAAACTATGCCAATGAAATTTTAATGGTAATGAAAAAATACCAAGTATGATATTGTTAAAAAAAAGTCCTGTTTACGTTAACAAATAAACGCAAAATATTATAAATAATATTTCTTTCTAAACGAATTTTGAAATGGAAATATGCGTGAATTTAAGCCGGACTAGACTTTTTAATTAGTCTGTAAAGTAAAATACTAATCTCACACTTTCTGTACTACCGCAAGCATTTTTACATTGAATACAATTTAAAGTTGTTAAAGATTTTTAAAATTTGTATGAATTAAAATTTTTATTCTGATTTTGTGTTCTTCTTTTTTTTGGGAAATAAACATAAATAAACATTGAAACACTTTTTTTAGTAGTTAACAACACACTCAAATATAAGTGCTATCAAAAAATACAGCAATAACAACAACATAAAAGTCAAATTAATACAAGCATAAATCTGCATATTCAATTAAAAAAAAACAAGGAAAAATAACATGAGCAATAAATGTTGCTAAAATAAAATAAAATAAAAAGAGTCATATATGTACCTTTCACATTTACAATTCAAATGAAGAGTATTTGGCTGGAAATATGTATCTTGTATTGATACCAACTAAACTGTTTTTATATGTTTTCGTTTTCGTTTTCTTTTTTTTCCAGTTTTCCGAGTTAAAAGCATAAAAACCGTCTCAACTATTAAGGAGGCCACTTGAATTTAGAGGAAAAATTTGAAATTAGAAAAAAAAAACTTTCTTAAGTTTTAATAAATTTTTTAAAACAGGTATATATATATATATATATATATATATACGAGAGGTGATCAAAAATTCAATAAAGAAACATGGAAGCACATTTTTGCTGTATTATATATTTTTGCCTATTGAATAAGGATCTAATTTAGTAGCGAAATATATTTTTAAACCTTCTAATATTGAACTTTATATATGTTTTGATACCCTTTACCACAAAAAGTAACAAAAAGGGTATAACCTAGTTTGTCATTCCGTTTGTAATTACAACAATATCTATTTCCAACCCCATTAAGTAAATATATTCTGACTTCTTATGCACAGCGAAGTCGATTGAGCGATGTCCTTCTGTCCGTCCGTGTTAGTGTTGAAATAAAGTTTGCCGAGGCTTCATTTTTATAAAAAACTTAGTGCTTTTTTTAAATTATCTTGATTAAATTAATTACCGATATTGATTATTGAGGGTCAAAGCACGTCTCGATGGCTATTTCGCTAGCGCTTACTTAGCTCTTCAGGAAACTTCTGACAAACATTTTAAATAAGCTAAAGATTTTTGTCCAAACAATAAAGGAAAGACAAAAATCAAAGCTTAAGCAGAAACAACAATAACAGTAATTCTATTTTTCTGTCTCCACTGTATATGGCTGACCTTTTTCGGCTCTTTTATACAGTTGAAGGAAGATGAAAAATAAAATACCAAAAAACACTAGGATAATTTATTTCTATGCACAGGCACTTTGCAAATTATTTACTTAAAGACAAGGGAATATTTTTTTGTTTATCTCATTTTTATTATTTAATTTTTATATAAAACGTGGTGCTATTTTTAAATTATCTCGATTAAATTAATTACCGATATTGATTATTGAGGGTCAAAGCACGTCTCGACGGCCATTTCCGTAATTAATTTAATCGAGATAATTTAAAAATAGCACCAGGTCTGATATAAAAATTAAATAAATTAAAAAATATTCCCGTGTCTTTAATTAAATATGTTAATCGATCAGATGTAGTATCGAAAGAGCTGCTATTGGAAATCAGCATGATAGATCCACGACCTTCAAGGCAGCGCGCAAAACACCTCGCCTACCTCTAATTTTTACATATCATTGGGAACAAAGAAGTAACTCCATTCAAAAATACAAATATATGGGGCGTTAGAGAATTAAAAATATGAAAAAAACACCAAATGAAAAAAATTGGCGCTCATCCATTTTTTCCGAGTAATGGGCCTCTAAAATTTTCAATTTTTTTTAATTATCAATACGGGTAGCATTTAAAAGCTTTTAAAGAGATCTTTAAGGAAACACTTAAATTTCTTAAAAATGGTTAATCCATTAAGAGCCGATAACACTTTTATGTAAAATTATATATAGTACCTAATTTTTTTTTTTTTTCTTATTTTTTAATTTTCTGTCACTCGTCAATAGTTATGGAATAACAAAAGTTTTAGTCTTCACATGAGATATTAAACGATTTAGTTAACTTTTCTTTTAGTTTACTTTCGACTGTGATGAAATGGGTCACCCACCTTTACTGATCCCGCGTAATAATCTGCGTTCTTTATTTCGTCAGTCAATCAAACCTTTATTGGAAATTTGTTCAATGATATTCGGGGTAACAACCTCATCTAACACAACACATTAAAAACAGCGAATATTCCTCGGACATTGTTTTCTTTAAGTTTTAATGGTTTATTCACCCTATTGATAATGTTAATATGTCGATCTGTGTTTCTCAATCCTCAATCTTTTGAGCCATAATTTAAAAAATGATTTCAGTAGGTATATTATTAGTAACAAATATGAATGAAGTTTAAAAAAGCGTGATTTTCACGTCCTTGCCTCTAAAACAGTTGTTAGTTAAAAATTACTCATACGTAGCATGTGCACTTATCTCCGCTTTAAAAATAAAATTCAAAAGATTAACAAATTAAAGGGTGTTTCCCTTAGAGAACCTGAGTTAAATCACTATACTGAATTTTTAATTGTAATTCTCTGATACCTTTTACTCACAACAACAAATATTTAGAAGATAAAAGTATAAATTATGGGGTGACCCATAGAATCCCTTCATGTATGAGTCCAGTTCGTATTTGGCGAAATTGTTTCTATTTTTTTCTAAATAGCAGAAAAAGTTTAAAATTATCAATAAAAGAAACCTCTCTTTCTTAAAATTCTTCAGGAGACCTTTCGCCTAATTCTCTCACATTAACGAAATAACTTAGGGGGAGTTTTAACGGACGAACATTTAGAAGAAAAATATTTAGAATTCCCTTTTGTTTTTTTTATTACGTTCACACAGGCGAACATGTTGTCGACAACATTTCATTAGTATAGTTATTGTTCGCTTTTAAATGTATGCAAAGAAAATGTCAATAAAGCGTTCCGCCGAGAACCGAACACAAACGTTTCTCTGTTCCTCACTCATAATTTGCTATCAAACTAAATGTTTCTTTTTTAAATGTTCGCTTATCTAAACGGTAGCTAAGGAAACCTTGTCTTAATATTACTCGATATTTAAATTACTAATCCCTATTAAAGAGGCTCAGTGTTTTAATCAAATACTTAAATTGTATTTATTTCAATGCAAGGACACACAGGAAACAAAATATATATTTGTAAATACTGCTCATACTCACTTATACAATTTCCTGTTATCTCCCCCCTACTTTTCCCAAAGTAGATAGGTAGATGTATAGAGTGTGGAGATGGCACAAGATATATTATTTAATAATATAATATTACTTAAGGTTAGGTTAGGTTGGAGACGTAAAAGGGTAGTGCCCTTAAGGTTTTGAATTAAGGTTAAGAATTTACAGAAAGATTTTGATTAGCCATCTCAGCCCGTGGACCTGCAATAACGAGTAGATACACGTTATACAAACAACTTATTCTAACTCTTCTTCGTTTACGTATATCCAGCAGAAATCAAATGTAACGGCGACCCATTCACTTCTTCTTTTCCTAATAACGCAATAACCAGTAATCATCTCTGCTACTATTTTCAGAATTGTCCTGTACAAACGCAGAACTATTTTGTTTTTGCCATATTCAGACTTGGCCAAAAGGCCTTAAGATTTTGCAATCCTCCAAACTCTACCAAGAATGATTAAATCTTTTTACCACACAATCATACAGAAGTGTATATTAGTAACTTGTCTGTAGCTTCAATGCTTCTAGTCTTTCGGAATTGATCCCCTTCAAAACCAGTCTTGCAAGTTCGTCGGCAATTTCGTTGGGTCTATTGGCCTGAAACCCACAATCTATTTCTATACTGCTTTCAACAGATCTTACATTTTGTGGAATGAACGACACTGTCCTGCGACGCATTAAAAAGCCCATGACTCGTTTCTTATTCTATTAGATCGTGTTTAATACCGTCAGCAACACAAAGATTCTTCTCTAGAAAAATCGACTTTAATCGGTAAATGAAATAGGAGTTCACTACTACACATAGGATGTCAAGCAATAGTTTAACAAATGGGTTTCTCCGGATGAATCATAGACAAGACAGGCCACAATTGTTAACAAGGCCATGACTTACAAGGCCATAGCTAAAGTTTTCTAAGATCACTTGGCTAGTGTGAGTAACAATCTGTTGTAAATATTGTTCCAATCGTTTAAACCAAATTTACGGCGACTTGAAAGCAAGCTTTACTTTTGGTGAGAAAAAATTATTCTTTAGCAAGACAGTGTACCGGAACACACAAAAATAGGTGACACAGTAAAAATCTATTAAATTAGATATTCATCGGTTTATATATTTTGTCCATATTTGTTAACTATGAAGTGTCCTCACTACGACGATTTTACTCACAATATGTTTTTGTTAAAAAAAAAAAACTAAATTTCATTCCAATAGACGAAACTTCTTAATTCGCTATAATGGCTGCTCTATTCGATTTTAACATGTGCATGCATTTCCACATCTTTTTGGCGATTTTTTATGTTCTCTTAAAAGTAATAAAAAGAAAAAAAAAATATATGCAAACACAGTCAAAATTTATCCGCCCCTTTTACACAACCCTTTTTTATTATTATGAAAGATTGCAATAATAATTTATTCTTATTGTTGTTACAGCTTTATTTTAATAAATGATTTACTTTCTTTTTTTTTTTTTTTTGCTTCGCTTCTATTTTGCTTCCTTGCAAAAAAAAAAAAAAGAAGAAGCATGATAACCTGTGTAATAAAAGGCACCAGCAAAATGTGTAATAAAATCAGCAAAACAATTTTATACACTTAGAAAAAACAAGTTTGTTATTTTCGAAATTTATTTAATAAAGTTTAATTTTAATTGATCGTATTATCCGATTAAAATCTAACATTCACATTAAAATGATAACGTATTAAAAAGTTATTAAAATAAAATTTTGGAGTACTTGCAAAATACGATACAAGTTTCAAAATTTAACAGCAAAACGAAATTTGGTTTTAGATGCATTTTTATGCAATTATGTAGGTGGACTTGAGGAACGTATATATTAGAGGGCACACAATCTAGGTTAACATTTTCTGCGTTAGGAAGGCTTTCTGCATGATCATCTGATATGTTGTATGTAATATTACTTGGCGGCGATATATATTCAATTTATAAGAGTGTGTCTGTAGATAAGGAAAACTTTGCTTAAGATTGTTTACGTTAGGACTTATTTAAAAGACCGTGGCTATCGGCACCATCGCAACAATGAGATCAGAGAGACATGCTAGTGAAATGCATACAAAGAAGAGTAGCCAAATTACAAAGCAGAATAAGCATTGAAGCAATAAGAGCATGGAAAGTGATATATTCATATGTGCCACCAGAGAAGAAGCCATTGACCATGAGATCTTGAAATTCAATTACAAGAAAAAAACTAAATAAAGGACTTCATTCTTAATGAAACTTTACTCTGACGTAAATAAGAAGCAAAAAAAGATATCATGAATGTCATTAGCTTATGCCATTTTAAAAAGGAACCAGTTGCAGTTATGCTTTGATAGTGACTTCAATATGCTAGAGAAAAAATCAAAAAAGCTAATGTTTACATTATGCACCTGTCAGACATTTAGACGACAGCACACTTCACTTGCAAATCCCCGAAACTTTCCTGCATGAGAATGAGGGCAACATATATTACGTAAACGTGCATGGGAATTTTAACCTTAAAGAGATTTTGAAGGTAATGAAAGAATTATGTACCAGTTCAAGGCCAGATATCTAAGCTGGATTAGTAGAAAAGTAAAGAAATTATAAATTTGAACAGTATTTAGAATAATAAAAATGTTATTTTTCAATATTTTTTGTATGTCATTTTTAAGATATCAAGGAATTGATTAACCGATCTTAAGCTTATCTAAATCTTTTAGTTTAATGTTTATTATATATTACCTACAAAATCTTAAATTTAGGTATTTTTAGCTTATAACAGCCATACCTAAGTAAAAGCGGAAAACGGAACGTTTTCTTCCGCATAGCTTTTACGCTGAAATTCCATACGTAAACAAAAGCTGCACCGGCTTGTCAAAATGTTTAAAAACAGGGTTATTAAAAACATTAAGGCTTAAAGTCTAGTTAACGGACGCACCTCAAAAATGAAATAAAGTTGTTTACGGGGTGTAAATGAAAATCTAAGCAAAAAATTATCTTTCCTATGATTCCCATATTGCTTCATTCCGCTATAAAATACTCGATATATGCCATATTATATATACAAACGTTGGAGGTCCGTCTCTTTGAAACTAAAAGTCAGCCCCAAAATTTTCACTTAAAATTTTACACCCGGACACAATTCTTCATTTCTGAACTAGGTTTTGTCCAGAAATACATATAACTTCCCTAAATATTTTAAAAAGAATAACAATTCAGGTGATTGTATTGTGTAATTGTTTTGTTTTTGTTTATTTTTAATTTTTTATTATTAAACGCCTTGTCAAGATCGGATTTTCCAATTACAAAGCGTTGCTCCATACAAAATGTACAGGCATGAAAAGTTTTGACAGCAAAAAAAACGCTTTTTGCCCTTGTTTAGGTATGGCTGTAACAGGGACTTAAAAAAGATTTTCTGAAATTATGACTAGAAAATTAGAAACAAATTCATTATAATGTAAAGTATTGAAAAATTGAAGGCAATATTTTTACTGTGTAGTAGGATATATAATTGTATACATGTTACAGTTTAGGAAAGAGGGTGGCAAAAATCTTGCTTGTGAGTAGGAGTATCACAAAACAGTAAATTATTTTTCCACATAAATTTACTTACATTGATGTTGGTAATGTCTGTTATACGAAGTGTGCTTAAGAAACAAAGGAAAAGTTGAACGTATTTATCACTTTTACTATTCAGTTTTTAAGTCACGCTCTCAGGATATTGATGAAAATTTTTATGAGGACACATAGAAAACTGTGAACATGCGGAGAATAACATTTTAGTAACAATAAACAAATATTGTTTTCTGTATATCCTCTTCGGTTAAAGTGTACTTTAACCATAATTTTCAAAAGTAATTTAGTAGCTACTTCAGCTCTTCAGTCAAGTAAGTCATTATATCAGTAATTTTGTTTTTGTTTTTTTTTTTTTTGAAGGAAAAACTTTGTGATATAATCACAAGAACCATATAATGTTCTCTATAACAATGTATGGTTGCAGCGAACATATTAGAGTTGTTTAAAACCATACTTTAGTTGCGACAAAAAAGTTATTGCCAACATTTTATGGTGCAACGAGGTTGAATGGAATTAAATAATAAAAATTTTAACAAAAAACCAAATCTTTAAATATATCCCAAAATAACTAACGGAACACAAACAAATTATGGTTGGTTTTCAACATATCTACGTTTCGCCATTAGCTCTTGGTTCATTAAAAACATTAAGAACGAAAATATACTAAAATATAAATATTAAAATAAAAATAAAAATGAAAACAAAATGAATAAAAAATATTAAAATAAATTTTTTATTTTCCTAATAATATAACTATATTATTAAATATTATGATTATAATTAAAACCAAAATATGGTTACATTTTGTAAAATTATTACTATTATGCTAATCAGCAATATCGTTACATTTAAAATAATTTTATTTAAAATAATAATAATAGTATTCGACTACAATCATACTATTCAGACACAATATAATTTGCTCTAAGGTTATGGTTACCTCAACCATATTGTTTTTTTTTTCTTGCTTTTACATTAAGGAAAGAAAAATATTTTCTAGCTCTCCAATAATTGAAATATTACATATATAATGGAACAATTTTGCAACTAAGCTCACACTACACAATCAAATTTGAAAATTTTATTTTTCAGTACACCTCGTATATCATTGTGCACAACTTCCTGTACACATTTACTACAATCTTTTAAGTGATAAGAAAATACAGGATACAAAATACAAGATGTAAAAAAAAAACAAATATATGAATATCACATGAATGGCTGAGTAAAAAAAGAGCAACATTTTCCTGGTAATTGCATTAAATTTTAAACTAATTTGATTTCTTTTACTATAGAAATATAAAATTCAGAAAATAAACATAAAATCAAAGAAAGTTTCTCGGAATAATAAACATTTCTTTTTTTTTTTTAATATAAAACAGAAGAAAAAATATTTGATGGAAATTAAAGAAATTATACAAAGAGGAAAATTCATATTTGTTTAATGCGAAAAGTTAAAAATTCAACTAAAATTTTACAAAAATTGTATATAAATAAATTGGACTTAATAACGTCTAACTGCTAAAGAATTTTGTTAGAAGCATAAAAATATTTTTTTTTTATTTAATTTCTTTAATTAATTTCTTTAATTAAAAAAAGGCCGTAAAATTTTTGTTTGTTAGATTTTTTATAAATATTTTAATATTTGGTAGACTTATAAAATAATTGTAACGAAACTTATTTTCATATGAGTTTTTATTTTTTTATTTTTTGCTTTTTTTCTTTTTTTTTAATAAGGATTTCAAAATTTTTTTTTCGTAGGAATTTTTGACATTTCCAAATAAAAAAAAAATTTTTGCGAAGGCAAAAAATATTAATCGATTAATTAATCGATTAAATAATCGATTAATAATTATTAATTGATTAATAACTATCAATCGATTACTAATTTTAAAAAGTTTCATTACAATAAATTTTAAAATTTTTAATCGATTTATCCTTAGTAAAATAATTTATTTGCACTATCCTTAAAGAAGAACCTTTCTAATAGTACAGGCGTTTCGGTAAGAAAATAATATTTAAAAAAATCAGATAAGGCTTATCCAATGTTTCCAAAAAAAAAAATTATTCAAATTCTTGAAATCGAGAGGTAAAACATAATTATAGACACAATGATCTCAATAATCCAATGCAGACCCAATAAAAGAATTATCACTTTCAATCCCAATAAATTCTTCTAAATGAATAAATTTCAGATAAAACCTAAGTATCTTGCAAACTTATTTTTTAAAATCTTATGTCTAGTAAAGTTGATGCTTAAGTAATAATGTATATTTCTACATATTCCATATTGCTACCAGAGATTTAAAATATATATTCTTTATTTTTTGCTCCCACAAAGAGCAAGTGAAATATATTAGATTGGCTTAACGTCGTTTATTTTCCTCAGGCAATTTGAGTTAATATTACTTTGAAAGATCTACGTATAACATTCAGCGTTAATAATTAATATAAAAATCTTTGCGAGAAGACAAAATTTCCAAAAAATAATCGATTATTAATCGTTTTGCGATTAATCGTTTCCTCAGAATCCAAAGTTCTAAAAAAAATGAAGAATTTTTTAAACTATTTTGCGATGCTTCGTGACAGTAGTTCTACCTATTTAGAAAAGTATTAAATTTAGCGAATATTTTTTCTATTCAAATTAGAAAAAAATTGAAGACTTTAAAGCAAATATGAATATTTTCTAAAAATATAATTTAATAAAACAGCCTTCACGAACTTTCTTATACTAACACTCTATTTTTAAATCTATATTTTAAAAATACATTTTTAAATTTCAATTGAATTAAAATTTCAAAACAAAACATGATGACTAAACTATTGAAACTTTTAGTTCTTTCTTTTATTTTGTTTACTCGTATCAACATGTTTGCCCCCTTTTTTATCACGATAAAATATTTTTGAAAATAAATACTATTTTATTCAAAGGATTAAGTTCTTCTAACCACACATGGCTACATTTGGCATTAAGTAAAACTAAATCAATTACAATAACTTTTGGTGTTTTAAATAATTTCATAAATATTTTTACGTTTATAAAAAGGATTAAACTTACAACGAAACATTTTATTTAATTATATTTATTATTATATATTCAATAATGGTATTAGAAGCTTAACACAAAATTGTTTTAGGGGCAAAACAAAAAACAAAAACATGAATTTGATTTATTTAGATTAAAACAAAGTTTTCCAATAGAAAAAGTAAATTGAATGCAAATTGGAATACAAGGGCTGCTCTATATATTTCTGGCCTAATAGTGAAAATGCGAATATTTATAATCAAAAATGGTTTTATTGTTTTTCAAAGTATTCTCCAGCGTGATTTATACACTTTTGCATGCGCTCAAACCAGTTGTCGAAGCACTTTTTCCACTCCGATTGAGACACCTCTAAAACATGGTTTTTGAACACTTCAACAGCTTCTTCTGGCGACGAAAATCGTTGACCACGCATCTTTTTCTTGATGTGCGGAAATAAGAAGAAGTCATTAGGTGCCAAGTCAGGGCTGTACGGCGGATGACCCAATAATTCGACGTTTTGGCCGGTCAAAAACGCTCTGGTTTGAGCCGATGTGTGAGAGCTCGCATTGTCATGGTGAACAATGATTCGTCTTCTCTTGTTGGTTTTTCGAATTTCTCCGATGACTTCAGGCAAACAAATTGTAGTGTACCACTCAGAAGTGACCGTCCTACGTTGCTCAAGCGGAACAGTCGCCACATGACCAGTTTTGCCGAAGAAACAGGCGACCATTTGCTTCGAAGTGCTTCTTCCACGAACAACTTTCATTGGATTTCGCTCGTGTTTGAAGACCCACACGGTGGATTGTTGTTTCGTTTCGAGTCATACGCATAGATCCATGATTCGTCACCTGTGACGATCTTATAAACGTCTTTTGAAGCTCCGCAATCGTATTTTCGCAACATTTCTTTGCACCAATCGACACGAGCCTTTTTTTGAGCGACTTTCAAATTGTGCGGGATTCAACGAGAACAAACCTTTTTTACGCCCAGGTGTTCATGCAGTATCGAATGTATGCTGGTGGAAGAAATGTCCAAGGAAGTGTCTATCTCTCGGTATGTCGCATGTCGATCTTGCATTATGAATTCACGCACGGCATCAATGTTCTCTGACACAACAGCCGTTTTTGGACGACCTTCACGGAATTCGTCTTTGAGCGAGCTTCGGCCACGATTAAATTCATTATACCAACTTTTCACAGTGCTATAGGATGGTGCTTCATCGCTATACAAAGATTTAAGACCATCAATGCACTCTTGTCGTGATAATCCACGTCGAAAGTTGTGAAAGATGATGGCACGAAAATGTTCACGAGTTAATTCCATTTTTTTCTATATTAATTTTTTCAAGTCACTGTAAACAACACAAATAATGGTCGTACGTCAAAACGTTTTGGGTACGATTATGCTTAAAAATGACAAACTTTCCAATGGAAATGTGAGATTGCATTTGGCAGCACTCAGTGTTGCCAGGCCAGAAATATATATAGCAGTCTTCGTACAGAAAATTTAACAAACGATAAAAGGAAAACTTTCAAAACTTACTTTCGCAGATTGATAAAATTATTTATACATGTTTTAAAGTTTAGTAAAGGCTAAACATCCTAAATTCAAGTCTCTATATAAATAAATCTAAATCTTTTGCCCACTGTGTGTCACGAATAACACAAACAATGTTGTTCTCCAAGGCTTCGGGTGTTGCTGTTATATCTGTACACGCCGCGTGGTTTTACAAGAAATAATCGAGAAATGTCAAGTCGCGCGACGTTAGCGTTAGCTATATGATGGCACCATAATGTTAAAACCACATTACCCCTGCAATAATATTATTCATATTAACAACAAGAAAAAAGCGTTGATCATGGTGCGGTAACGTTCTCCAACGACCCCAACGAGATGTCTGACTTAATTTGTAAAGAAATGCTGTCCAATGATGCCGTCGTATAAAAATGAGTATTCGCCTGAATGCAATGGAATTTAAAGGAACTCCTCAGGACTGGTTTAGCGCCATATGGAGCGTGTGAAACACAATTTTTGGATAAGGAATCAGATTAATTTTCAACTGCTCTAAAGTCCGTATGAAGGACTTTTGGTTTTTATTTTTTGCACCAGATAGATTCTATACGGGTGTAGATCAAGATTTTTACTTAAAACACGAACAGTGGCCAAATTCTTGCAAAAAATTAAAAGTCAATAAATTTAGATATTTCTCTAATCTTTTATTTACAACAGCCATATTTCAGAGAACGCATTCCTTCTCGTATTGGTTTTTGAGTAACTTATAGAATGTGTGGTACAACGATATCGCCCAGATGGAGGATTATGTACGTTATCAAAATCGTCTTTAAATTTCGCGATCTGATGACTGATTATCAAAGCAAATCTGAATGATTTTGTAGCGCTATTCTAGCATTAACATATTCATGATAATTTGCCAGAGCCTACTGATCATAAATATCAAAAAGTGAGCATAGCATGGCAATTCGTATGACAGTTAAACTTTCTGTAATTTAAAAACTAAAATGGTTTCCAATTTCAACAGGATAGACTGCTGACTCGATTGGTCATTACATTTGAATTATGAGCAGAATTGAAGAAACCTTTTATACGCTTTTACCTTGTAGAGGTAATATTTAACTTATCTCACTTTAAAATTTCAAATTTTTAAATCCGGGTATTAATAAATATAAATAAGTTTGCCGGCTCAATACAAAATGAGCCTCATCTCTGAACAACAATTATTCTTCCTTTTCTTTTCTCTTCTTGTGCTTGTTTATCTAAATCTACTATTATTATCAATTTTTAGTTTATTTTTTTTTAAGTAAAAATATTATCAAAATACTCTTTAATATTTAAGTACTCGTAAATTTAAAAAAACCAACTTTTACAAAATAAATTTCACCATTTTATGCAAAAATTAAAAAACGTACATAATCAAGCAAATAAGTTTCTCATTTCAGTTAAAATAAAACTTTTATGAAAAACATTTATCTGACGTATGATTGATATTAATTTAATACTCTCTGAAAATGTTGCATTTAATATCACTCATACGTGCGTACACACGTTGTCGTTGACTTGACAGTTTGCATAATATTTTATTAAAAAAGTTAAAGGAATATTAAAGATTCAATTTCTTTATTCATATTTTTTCGTGTTCATCTTTAACATTGTTTAATGACCCATTTTTCTTTAAAAATGAATGTTATAAAAGTTTTCAAGTAGTAAAAATTACACCAACGTATAAATGTGTATAGCAAAAACAACAACAACAAAAGACTTTACAAAAATAATAACAACAACAACAACAACAACAAAAGCACTTGAAACGTCTACATAAGTGTTTAAATTATGATCTAACCTTGAAATGTTTTCTTTTGTAAACAAGAATTTTTGTAGATACAAGTAAATATTGTACTTGTAGTAGTAGTAGTGTTTTTTGGCACATGTGTGTGTGTATTATAGCTAATTAAGGGTGACCCTTGGATGAAGAAAAATTAATATTGAGGAGTTTAGATTAAGAATCTTTTTTCTTTTTGTTTGAAGAGAAATATGTAATCCATTTTCCATTTCAGATTAAAAATGGTTTTGTGATATCTAGTCGGTTCGAAGGACCATGTAGAAATAACTTTGCATTACTGATTGTTAAGTTTTGATAGAGTGAAAATCAGTTTTGAAGTTCAGGTTGAAGAAATCGTACCAAGATTTTAAACATTTTAAATTAATATAGTTATTTAGAGTTTGTATTTCTTCAATCTCAATATAAAAAATTATCAAGCACAGAGTTTTTAATGGTAATGATAATAAACTAGGTCGATAATCAACATTCTATAAAAAGGACTTGTAAGAAATAATAGTATTTAAGGTTTATTTAGGGGATAGAAATAAAATGTATGAAAATCTGAAAATAAATTCTATAAAGTATGTTTTTCTTATCTACGAGTATATTTAAAAAAAAATGTCAAACCAAATTCGATTAAATTTTTATGGTTTATTCGTATGGTTGTGTAGATAGTTTATCTAAAGTTTTCACGAAATCTATAAGACACGTTCGAGATAGTTTGTTAGTGAGTGCGTCAACCATGGCTAAACGACTGAACCAATTTTAATGAAATTTGTAACACGGGTAGATATTTGCCCTCATGATAAATCAGGATAGTTATATTTTTAAATAGCCGACCATGAGTGGAGTAAAAGGGAAAGCGGACATTTTATGAATCTAAATTTATTTTGACAAAGTCTTGGCTTATCGTTTTTAAAGAAATTCGACACATAGATATGTCCTAATCGATCTTAAAAAAATCAGATTCTTAAGATATTTAAAATAAAGATATATCCTAGTCTATAAGATCACAAAAAATTTGATCGATTTTTCAAGGGACTCCGAACAAAAGCTCAAAAATTAAACTCTGGCAACGCTGAGCACAACAAGCTAGTTTGTTATAAATTCTCTACTATAACAATTACAACATTGTATTTTAAATAAATATAATAAAATCAATTTAGTAAATCGTAGTAATTACTTATAAAGAAATAATTATTTTCTATGGAGGCTCGAAGGACCATGATGGTATGCTTGAGAGGATTTGAAAAAAACGAGTTGGAAAAAAAACTGCATATAGAAAAAAACTCATCAAAAAGCTGAAGAAATTTTTCAAGCGTTTATTAAATCTGACAAGAAATAGAAACTTAAAAAGCGTAAGTGTAGATTTTATGAAATGCAAATGTGTATAGAAGGGTATTTATAAGCAATCTCCATTTGTGTAAATTAGTCTAGATATTTATTTATAATGAATAAATATTTTTAAGAAAATAGTTTCATAATCATAATTTTTATACAATGTTAACTAAGTTTTATTACGCTTTAAGGGTGTGAATACTTGAAAGCCATTATAGGCAAACACGATATAAGGACAAGGTTTAAAAATTGAGAGGCGTTTTAAGGCAGTTGATTTGCATTTATATGTTCTTAAACTGGTAGGGAGCGACAAACATATCCGTTATAATAGATATAAAAGAAGCTGTATACAATAAAGTACCAAAGTAAGGCACAATGGACATTTCCTTTTTTGCTTGTCTTTTTATCTTTTTCATCAGGTTAAAATAAGATAAAGAATTATTTGCATTTGAAAATTTATGTTTCAAAATCTTAGTCCATTTTTCTTGTAGTTTCATAGAAAAAAATAAATGGACTTTAATGATTTGCTTAAAATTTCTTCTTCATTAATTAAAAGAAACCATGAAGTGAGTCCTCTCTTTAGATATACAAAAGCATTCAATGCAGGTGAACGCGCTAAGAAAAAAGCAGAATTTGTTAAATGGATTACGTAAGATTATGGCCACAACTTTTTATTGAGGCTGCCGTAGTCTAAGTGGTAAACACGTTGACTACAAACCGGCTGCCCTGGGTTCAATCGTTGCGTTAGTCAAAAAATAAAAATGTTTTTTTCTGTTTAATGGTATATATACATATTCAGATCTAAACTTAAAACATGCAGCCTCCTTCATAGGTACTTCTGCATAGCATATTCGTCGGCGAAGTAAAATAATTAATAAAATGGCTATATCCATCTCCTTTCACCACCTTTCTTCTCTCTCATCTATCCCTTTCCTAAAGAATGTAGCACGGTTGCGAACTAAGTAGGTATTGATGCCTGAAATGCTACTTCTCTTAAAAAAAAAAATCAATAAAAATCAATATATTGTTACATTTTTTTCCTTTTTAGACAAAAAACGTACTGTGGCTCATTATAAATTCTGATTTCTTACTTTGTGGCCTTATCTGGCTAACTTCTTGATCCTACCGGTCTTGTGAATCCCATCGTCTTGTATTTACTAAACATGCGTTATTATTACAAACACAACCATCCACGCAACACTACTGTGTTACTCCGACGAGACATGTAATCCTCGATGTCTTGTTTAGTAACCTTTACTAACTACAAAAAACTCCACTACGCCTTTTATCTAATAGCCACAACACACGTCTGTCATACACTGTTATTATGCTGTTACACTTCCCTGCGCTAATCTGCTACAGTGCTTGCTTTTTATTAGAAAGGGCATCTTGACAATTATCTGTTACTCTTATATTAAATAAGACGTCTCTACCACTGTTCTAGGGAAGACAGGACAAAGCTACGAGTTTCCTTCAAAAAAGTTACATTTTTTATTAAAAGTTACATTTTGAAATTGTCCTTAAATAAATAGTAATTTCATGTAATTTATATTAAATATAGTAAAAAGTTTTATTCCATATTTCAGGGAAAATAACAAGGCAACAAATTAATTTTCTGAACAAAAACAAAAGGAAAAAAAGAAAAAAAACGTATGAAAAAAATTGTATACTGATGATACTCATGAGCTGTATGAAATTATTTCACAGTTAAGCCTGGTACTCTGTTCAGTTTTTCATGCGGAATGCTGTCAAATCACATATATAAAAAATTTGTATGAAAAAGTCATGAAAAAATGTTGCAGAAGCAGTACTCTGTTTTTACTGTGGAAAAACATATGAAATGTTTCTGGCAACATTTTATCCAAACTGTGAAATAAAGCAAGTAGGCATTGTTTCATGCGGAATTTTTCATACAACAGCTGATCGTATGTCTTTTACTTACGTTTTTAAAACATTGATACCACACTTTAAATGTCAAAAATTCCACATGAAATAATCAATGTTGCTCAACAATTTTCACAAATTTGAACAGAGTACCAGGCTTTAGAAAGAATTCTTGCCAGAAACATTTTGCTGTTTGTAAACATGAAGCAAGAAACATTACGTGATTTTTCACGAATTGAACAGAGTAAAACTAATTTTATATATGATATTATGATTGCATTTGCAGGTAACCTTTGATATTCAAATTGAATTGATATGTTAAGAAACGTTGATGTGATATTACTTTATTTCGTGTCTGTACCAAAAGTTACGAAAGTTTGGCCAAATATAACAAAATTATACATGTTGCGTTGACCCTTCAAAAGTTACAAAAGATGTAAAAAATGTAAATTAACGGCAATAATGGCATCTGCTAAATTATCTGTCATGGCTTTACACAATAATTGTCTTTTTCTTCTCAATAGGTCTGTACTGCTGCTTCTCAACTTTTAATTGTATTATAACAATTATTATTTTCTATTGTATGCATGTCCGAAGATGGGCTCGAACTAACGATCTTCTGTTTTACAGCAAGCATCTCTACCAACGCAACAATTGTTGCTTTTGTTATCTAATTGTGGTATTATTTTATACATACACCAGTAGCGATAGTAACTTATTCACCACGCTCATACGGACAACATTAACAGGGGTTGCCAGAACTTATTTTCGTTACAATATTATATAAAAAATTATCTGTTCTCGATAAACACTATTGGAATTTAAGAGGCAGTTCAGCTCTCAGTTGTCTTTTCTGTTTTCAAAGCCAAAAAAAAATTGAATAACGGGAAAGACTTTTGTCGAATAAAATACTCATCTCTGTAACAAGAGTTTTTTAAGGGCCTTTTAAAGTTGTATTTTCTTCTCTTTGTGAATTTCTCGATTTAAAACGTCAAGGGATTTTCTGTCCTGACAATTTTTAAATTAATTAAGATACATTTTATTTTTTGTTCTCTACTTACTGTGATCCTTAATTTAGCTGGAAGAACTACTTTAATATAAAACTTTTAGGTGTCACCCTACTTGAGAATAATTTTTTTGTGTTCTTTTATTTAATTTCTGCTTACTGCGTTTTTTAGAACTAAATAATTTGGTATCTGTGTAAAGGGTGTACCGATATTAATGGCCGGTTTGCATGAATTTTAATAAATTGCATATATGAGGCCTTGAGTTTGCACTTTTAGTACTTAGGTGGTTATCAGTATGTAAGTAAAATTTTTTGACTCCAAAATACCCAACTTAACAACCCCAATGTCGATATTAATCAAAATTTATGTATGAATTCTATTGCAAATTCAATCTATGTCTAATGCCTTAGTCAGCCCGCAGGCAATATTTTATGGCATAAAGGAATTATTTTACAATATGGCGTGTGACAACTTTCACACTCTATGGTGACTTCAAGCGCCAGTAACTGCCACTGATTGCCCAGACATATAATCTGATAAAGTAATCTTGTTGTGAATAGGGATTCTCCTAATCCCAAAAATATAAATTTTAGCGATTATTAAAGCAATAAAAGCAATAAAGATGTTAACAAAATGTCAGAATCCAATGATAACATATTATCCTTTCTACTTCTATTTGCCTTTATTTTTGAATAATTTATTGACAACAAATTCGAATTTTGCATTAAATATGGCAGACCCTTTTAGGTATAACAACAATACATTTATTGCGTCAGTTCTATTGCAGCAGCTGTTTCTAAAAACTTTTGCTGCTCTAGCTTTTGTTGCTCTAGCTTTTGTTATTTGTTGTATTTTGTTAAGTCTCCTCTCACGGTGACAAATTAATCTTAAGTTTTCTTGTTGTTTAGAGAATTTTTTTTCGAATGCTCTCTAATAAGAATTAAGCAAAAGTTTTGAACAGAAAGTTTGGTAGAATTTATTTATTTTTGGAGCTGATGCTGCAAAACGATTGTGTGACCAAAGAAGAATCGTATTCATTTCATAAGACTTTTTTTTTAATTTAGTTTTTGTAAGTTCAAGTAAGAATTTCTTTTTTTTTTATTTTTCATTTTGTATTTTGTTGTTAACATAAAATACTTTTTATTTTTCGACGCAATAAAATTTATTTGTCAGCATTCAGTAACTTTTTTAGAAAAAGAAAAAGCAAAAAGTTTTATTTCTTATGCACGTAGTTGAAGAGTCAAAATGTATTGAAAATAGTTGAATGTCTTAAACATTAAATAATGAAGTCATTGAAATCAATTTCTTTAAAAGTTTTTCGTAAAAGATGTTTTTAATTTTGTTTAAAAAGTAACACAAAAAAGCAAAAAGTAAAATGCATGTTAGAAGATTAAATATTTTGTAAAGTCAAAATTTTAAAATGTTATAGGACAGTGTATATTTATTCTTAAGAAAACAAGGCTAGCAACTCTTTAAAAATGTTTAAAACTGTTGAATTATGTCTGAGCTAAGAAAAACTACAACAGAATAATTAATAAGTAAGATACAGGTGACACAATGGGACCTTTGGGACCCAAGTGAGTCGGTTTTTTCTTTTGCGCCGACGGCCTGTGCAACCTAACGTAAGCTAAGATACTAAACTACACATATTGAATTAACGTGCTGGTTGTGTTGGTATGTTTGTTGTAAAGCAGAATTTCTACTCGTATCAGCCCGATTAATATTGTTACGTTTTTTCCTTTTTAGATAAACGTACCGATTCGTTTGATTGCAAACTCTTTATAAATTCTGTGTTTTTACTTTGTGGCTTTATCTGGCTATAACTCTTGGTCTTGTGAATCCCATGGTCTCGTATAATTACAAACGCAGCCATCAACGCTACACTACTGTGTTACTCAGACGAGACATGAACTACTCGATGCCTTGTTTAGTAACCTTAACCATCCACAGACAACTCCACTACATCATCCCCTTCTTAATTTTTTAATTGTCTTATATTATATTATTTTTGATTTGTAGTCTGTTTTACAGCACGTACCTCTACTAACGCAACCATTGAGATCGCTCAGCTTTTGTTAGCTAATTATGATATTATTCCACACACACACCATTAGTTGAAGTAACTTATTCACCACTCTCATACGAAAACAACAATAGGGGTTGCCAAATTTTTATTTTCGTAACAACATAATAAAACTGTTACCGGATAATTTCTGTACGTGAAATATTTTAAGTAAATTTTGTTGATGATATAGATAGTAATCGATATGGAATACCAAACACATATTTTTTGTAGATGCCAAATTTTTAAACCTGTTTACAAAACTCTACAATTAATATTTAAAAGCCTATTATTCTATATACTTGAATTTAAGGATATTAGAAGTGACACTTTGACCATCGAGTATACAGAGGTGTCACGAGACTATAGTCGTCTCGTTTTTTCTATGCATCTCTTTCTTGACATCCTATCGACTTCAATTTTGTTTTGATTTGTGTTTCTGGCGCAAGAAAAAATTAAATGTTTTATTATAGGCAAAAATAAGGGTGGGTTTTATGAAAATTTATAAAATTAAAAAAAAGTGATATTTATATGTTTTTATTTGATCAAGTTATAATTAAATAATTCATTTGACGAAAAAAGTTATAGTTTTTAATTTAAACACGTTCACTGCATTTCTGCCACAGATCACAATTTCTGCATTCAAAAAACAGTGCAGATTTAAAGACTTTTTCACTTCTTTTATCTTTTAAGACCACAAAATATCACATTTTTTACAACTTTAAAATATTCGTAAATGATTTCTTTATTTACGCGAATAAACAATATTTTTTTTTTTTTTTTGTGGCAAAAACTTTTTGTGCTGTATATTTTCTAGTAAAATATCTAGTTTTTGGTTTGTTTATTATGCCTTGATCATAACAATATAGCACTATATTTGTCTCTTTCTTGAGAACCTGCAGAAAAACTGATTATGTTATTTCCATATGCCGCGGGTTTCACCTCTGTATGCTTAGTGACTTTGACAAAGTCGTGGGCACTGCTAGTTTATAATATATACAGCTTGTCCAAACACGATATTATAAAACATATGTTTTGTTCTATTTGGCGTCGGCAATATCGTTGTCAATTTGAGGCAACATCACTTCGACACAACGTTAATACATATTTGGTATTCCCTAAAGGTACATTTAGCCGACCGTAAATGTAAAAATGTAAATGTAGATGTGTCAGCTGATCATTTTTGATATACGAACAGCTATGCAAATGCTTAGACGTCTGAAATGACACTTAGCCGTACCGTTTGAACCTGCTGAAAATAGAATTTCAATACAAGGTTACGTGACAGATGTAACCAGTGATGGTAAATACTATCATAAATTGAAGTGAAGTACAATATCCCGTTTTCTAGTACTTATTTGTTATTTTTTACTTAAACTTTTAAGTTGTTAAATTTTATGACAAACAATATAATTTTAAATAAATTATGGAGTTTTCTTTTCGAAATTAAATATGTTATACATGTAATGTTTTGTGTAATTGTTAGGCTGAGCATAATTTATGCAAATGTTATATTTTTCATTATTAAAATAAAGTATTATTTTTAGTACAATTAAAATATTTACGTACTTTTTACACAAAAATGCAAAGTGGCCATCATTGGTTTGAACAGCTGTGTGTTTTTATTTATTTATAAACTGAAATATAGAAAAAAAATAATGGGCGACAAAAATTTAATTATTCTTGTTTAGGCGAATTAATGCCTTTACAATGAACATTCTCCAGGATATTAGAATGCAGAAAAAATATGACATAAACGCAAGAAGTTTAAACTAATAAACAAATCATCGGTATCTATTATAATTTAAAAGCATACACAAAATAAAAAATAACACAAAACACAACACAGTTTTATTTAATTTTTTGCTTATGTCAAAAACACATGACACGTTTTTACACATTCTATAAGCACAACTACATTTACATTTACTGTACAGCTACATTTACATTACATTTACGATTTCAACGGTCGGCTAATTCTGCCTTAACAGTTTAATGCCAATAAAAAATAATGCACATATCTAAATATTAGAGTTAGAGTTAGTTGATTTATTTCTTTACCATTTTTGATTGTGTTAAAAATAACAATTTTTAAAAATTAAAGAAAAAACAAAAAGTACTTTCTTTCCGACAACTCCAGTGATGACATTTCATTTTTTGTTCCACTTTTATTTGCATTAAATTTTAGATCGCGATAAATCTATTAAAGAATTTTGTCAGAATCGAATTTGAAAAGCACTATTTTATGGGCCGAGGGTGTTTAAAACAGTCACAATATTTTTCCACTCTTCGAAAACCTCCGGAAAGTGATTTGGGTGGGTAATCTTCTGTTTTTCCATTTTCAATTTTATTTCTGTTATTTTTATCGTTTATTTAATTTTTTTGTTTGTGTACGACACCTCAATTACAGACGACAACAACATCAAAGGCAATTCGAGACAAAATTAACATCACATTTCCTTACAAAATATCAGATTCATATTGCCAGTCATCGACAAATGGCAAAAATAACAACGAGAATACCGATTTTCAAAAAACGATTAAAATTGCCGTCGCCATAAAGAATAAGGATGCTTTTGTGGATAGTTAAAATGGTTTTTTGGGGAATTGTGGGGATATAATTTATCTATTTGGTGAAACGATTTGAAAAAAATCTGGGAATCCTGGTTTCTAAAACAAAACCCTCGTTTAATTGAAACTACATCACAAAGCTTAACGCAAGATGTGTTTAAGCTAAGGTTTTGCATTAAAACTTAAAAGTTCATACGAAGGCGCGTTGGCTTTAAAAAGAGCATTTCGGGTATATAAAATACTTGATTTAGTTTTGTGTTAATTAGGTTTACGTTCCAATTTTTATATTTTTATAAACATAATTTTTCAAATAATCATCCTTCTAAAGAAAGATCTCAAGATCAATCTTTGTGTTAACCCATTTGAAAAAGATAAGTGGTCAAAATCTGCTATTTAAAGCACGAAATAAAGCAAACAGAATCGGAGAAATCGAAATACCAGGTTGCTGTTTATATGCATACAATATTCTGCTTCAAGGCAACATAAGCGGCCAAAAGAGCGGTAATGCTTAAATATGCTTAAACACTTTATGGGTTCAGTTAGGCATGATCGTCTAATTTTCTCCCCGTGAGGCTTACCTTCGTCTAAATAATAATGAGGCTAAAAGATAACTGGTTAGCTGACTACAACAAAACAGCAAAAGGAACTATGTTATTTAAAAAAATTTAAATAAATAAATAATGAATGAACTATAGGAGTCAAGCTAAACAAGTAATATATCAAGGTTTTTATTATGAAAAAAATGCATAATTTATAATTTATTTCACCGTTTTAAATACCAACAGCTCTTTATAATATAAAAAGAATCAAAATTTAACAGCTTAAAATCATTTTATTTTAAATAAATCTCTAAACTTTCTAATGATTAATGATTAAACTTTCCTACACACTCACTAACAAAATCCTTTTTATTCGTATTTACTTTAACAAAACTCTATAGAAAACAAGTAACAAATGACTTTTTGTCAAAAAAAAATATTTTGCGTTGTCGGTTTACAACCCCTTTGGATTAAAATTTAAGAAATAACCAAAAAATAAAAAAAAAGAAACTGCATTGAAACCAAATCAAACAGGGCTTTCAATTATGAACAGCAACTGAACTTGTGTTTTTTACTGTTTCTAACAAGTACGTAAATAATGGAAATTGTAGATGATATAAATTTCCATTTCAATTCATAAAAATTGCTAAAAAAAAAATGCCAAATGAAACATGATAAAAAAACTTCATAGATGTTTTATAAAACGAAAAAAAATAGGTGAAAAAAAACACATCTAAAGCGGAAAAATATATAAAAAAGGATATGAAATTTGGGTGCTTTGTTTTCAAAATATTCATTTATTCATTCGCAGCAGGAAAAGCAAACGAAAGAAAAAAGACAAAGTAAAAATCGAACAATATTTAGAACACCATCAAAATGACCACAGAAACAAATAACTCTTGAAAAACCCCAAACCAAAAACAAAAAAAAGGGAAAAAATTTAACATTTATTCGAAAAGTGAAATCGAAGCTAAATGTAACATTTTAGATGAAATAGATTAGAAATAGGAATTGTATTCAATACTCTTGTCTTACTTTCATTTAGTTTCCTTACACTCACAAACACACACACACACATATATATATAACAAATGTAAATGGCCACTTGACCATATTTACTCCAACTCTTTTTGTTTTAATATCTTCTTGCCTCCCTTAAACACTTTATCTGGCTTTCCTGAACTCTTTGGTATAATTATTCATATACTAAGACCACTTCTTCCTCAAAAACTAAAACAAACATTGAAAACAATTTCAAATACCTCTGAGCCTTAATATTTTACCAAACCACTTCAATATTCGTATGGTAGTTTGCCGCAAATAAACGTAAAACTGGAGCAGAATTCTTTTGTTTTTTTGTTTTGGTGTATCAGTACTTTCTATTAATAATGAAATCGATCAGTGGTAGGCACAAAGAGCAGAAATAATTGTAAAAAAGTACAAGTAGAATATCTTTTGTTACGAAAGGATAAACAGCCAAATGAAGTAGTGTTCATATAAAATTCAAAGGCACTGTAGACTGACTGTAATGAACACACACACACACACACACACTAGTACACAAAAAATCTGATTTTAGATGTTGAGAGAAACAACAAATCAAAGCATCTAATGCCGAAATTCTGTGAAATAGTAATTCCTGCGTGAATTAGGACTGCCTTTTAGTGTAGATATTGTAGCAAAAGTAGATTTAACGAAAAAATAATCCTTCAAATTTTCTATACAATTAACATGCATAACAACAAATTAAAGGAATAACTAAAGAAGCTTTTCTTAGTTATTACTGCATCACTCTTTTCAATATAAAAGAAAAAACTAAAACAAACTGCCAGATCTTTCCATATTAGAATAGTCTAGGCGAATAAACTCGCCTATTAGAAAAAATCGCAGCTTCATCCCAATAACTTAATCCTTATTACAAAATTGTGACGGGAACTCAAAGATTATAAATTTAACGATCTTTTTGAGCAGTTCACTTGAAACATAAGTAAAATTATATGGACGGGAAATATCTTGTCGTCCAACAATATCAAGGTTTAAATTGATTGAATAAAGAAGAGGGTTTCCTTAATAAATAATGTTGTTTATTTAAGTTAAAATATATTTCCTGTTTAGCGAAATTCTTTGGAAGCGGTAGAGTAAAATTAACACAGACTGCTAACGGCAGTGCTTCTGAGATCAGCAAAGAGTTCAACTAAAAATATCGAACGTCTTCCTGATCCAGGCCATTCAAAAACCATTTTCTCTAGCTCTTGATACCCAAAATCGTTATGTTGCTAGCCGTGATTCTCACTTAACAATGGACACTAGACATGTGCCCGATCGTTCGTTTCAGTGACAGGTCTTTTTCGGTCAAATATCAAAGACTGATTCGTTCGTTCAATTCGTTCAATCGGTCAATTTGAACAAAAGGAGCCGGTTAAATATCTGGCTCATTTGGTTTAATTAAGTCATCCGTTCAATTTAACCCGTACTCTATTGAACGAAAAGCACGGATTTAAATGACCGGATCATTCCATTCACTTGATTGATTCGGTCAATTTAACCCGTTCGTTCGCGAACGACACAGCTCTAATGGGCACTCTTACACGATATGTGCGGCGCTTTCTGCAGCTTTCTGTCGCAAACTGCCAACAGTCTCATCAACGATTTTCATCTTGCTCAGATATGGTTTAAGGTTGCCATCAGCTTTTTAGCTTTGTTTACTTCAGTAACTCTTATGGAAAATTGGCACATAATAAATTGGTTTCTTCTTGCTAACGGTAATTTCCTAATAGACTTCGTGGTCTGAGTCTCTGCCAGACTAAGCAGGAGCTTTGAGACTGTAGTAGCAACGGGTGCGAACTTCAAATTAGTTGGGCAACACGTTCAGCTAATAGTTACAAATTATAGATCAGTTTTTGGAGTTTAAACCTTGCACCTGCAACATTTCGCTTCAACAAAATTCAAGTCTTATCACTCCTCTTTTTCGTTAACGCTTCAATAAGAACATCCTCTTCAAACAGCTTTTAAATTACTTTTTAGTGACACCTTTTAACTTATTTTCTGATACAACTTTTCGACCACTTCCACTTGTGCAGTGTCCTCAAAACAAATCACACTTGAGTTCACCGTCAGCCAATCAATAACAAAGAAGAACCTCCCTGAGCAATGAGAAAATTAATAAAACAGGAAAAATACACACGTACATACACACAAATTAACTCATGTACAACAAACATAAAACATAAAAAGTGTGAGAGGAAAATAAAAGTAAAGTCCCTTCAGAAATGAATTTTCAGGCAAAACAAAAAGGTGTAAATTTAAAACACGCCATTAGTTGGCGTTTCTAAAAAAAACGAAACTTCATTTTTTTTAAGACAATTAAATGGTATAGAGATACAGAGAAACCCATAAACTCAATTAGTTTTGTGTTCGCACGTGTGGGATTGGGAATGAATTGTAATTTTATTTCAAACGATGAGTCGTTCTTTTATTTATGAAAAAAAATCGCAAGATACTGTATGAAAGGTGTATTTATTATGAAAATTTCAATATTTTATTATTGGATGAAAAAAAAATTCTAAAAAATTAATCAATCCAAGTTAATCACTTGAAGAATGATTTTTTTGAAAAGAAATTGTTACTAATATTGAAACAATTTGTAAACACAGAAAATAGCCATTTGCATTTATAAAAATGTTGAAATTTAATGAAACCTTTAATAGACTTAATCATATATTTCCTTGAAAAATAAATACAGAATTTTCTTAGCAAGAAATTAATTCTATCAGTTATATGTTTATTTAAAATCCAAAAAACAATTTTCGCATTTAAGAGTTAATTCAATAAACACAAATTTAATAAAATATCAATAAAAAATAAATAAAATACATATTTAATAGGTGCAAAAGCTTTTTCTGTGTATTTTTGCCTCATTAAATTAGGCATTATTTACCGCTTTAATTTTTCAACAATATATATATTTATATATATAACCCATATAACCCACGCCTCTTAGTGTAACCATGAAAACTTAATATGCTGTAGATTAGCAGGACCTTAGAATATTTTCTTAAACTAAGACAAGCGTTCAGACAGACTTTTGAAATATAGTAGGCCAGTTATACAGGGTCCGCCAAATAATAAAACGGTTTTTTTTTAAATGCTATTAAAAAACGTATAGGATGTTCAGTTGGCTTCAACTCCTGAACCAATAGGACTTTGCATGGCGTCTTACCAAGGTCTCAATGATGTCTCCGAAATGTTCAATTGTTGAGAACGACGGTAAATTGATGTTGATGGCGCTTCATGCACACTTAATGTCACAGCAGCAATATTCTCTGGTGTACGCACTGTTTTTGGCTTTTCACGCTTTAGTTTATCGTTGAGGATGCCAGTTTCTTTTACTTTTTTCACAAGATAACGAACATACGTAGCTGACGGTGCTTCTCTTCTTCCAAAATCCGTACGCATACTGCAGCATTACCATGATTTTCGAAGTAATGTCACAATATTTCCCAGCGTTGTTCAAGCGTTCAGCGAAAGGATAAAACTAATTAACTGTCAAATCTGACATGAGCTAAGTGTTACCATTTACGAAATCAGCACTAGTAGAACAAAACATTAACCTTTATTTAGCTTCATGAAGAAAAATTTTAGTTTTTTAAAAAAATCAGAACAAGGACACGCCTATCGCCCACGACCCAAAAAATAATGTTTTTATATTTTCTATGCCATTCAACGAAAAAATGTGAAAACCTATTCTTATTGAAAATATCATTACCGCTCCTGAAAAAAGTTCTTTGATCCTGTCAAATGTCCTTTACACAAAAAGTGCAATATGTTCTACAAAAGTTATTCAAAATTGATAAAACTTGGTATATTTGTGAAACTATAGTTTGACTCACGATCACTCATAGTCATTGTTTAAATATACAAAAATAATAATATAATATTTTTAACCATATTATATTATTAATAAACATAATATGAAAAGCTTGTTACTATGTTATCAAAGTATGACTGAAAATATTTAATTTGGCTCTTGCCTGAGTGTTTTTTGTTTTTCTATCAGTTGGGTAATTTGTTTGTAGGCTCTTGGTTTACTATGCTTAAAATTAATTAATAAAAGTGGCTTATTGACCCCGATAGAAATTTATGTTGCAAAAAAAAAATAATACAAAAATTGTATTATAATAATTTTATTAAATAATTTATTTGAAAAATCAATACTTAGAATTAACATTTGAAAATTATTTTGAGCATATGGTCGCCGCGGCTATTCACGACTAAAATCATTTTGGACATAAATTTTTGAAATACATTGCGTGGTTTTAACTTTAACTACTTGTATCGATAAGTTTTTATATTTAATCTGGGAATTTATAACGTTTTTAATTAAATCTAAAAGCCACATTTCACCCAAATCAACGTCATACATATTTTTAAACAAAAATTAATTGATCACAACCTCCATCTACTGTAACGCCAACCAACGGCTGCTTCATTTTAAAAGAAATGAAATCTAGTGATGCCACCAGCGTGCAAACTACAGCAACGGCTGGCTGCCTTATTATAGCAACAAATTTTCCGCATTTTAAAAAACTGTTTCAAAATGTTTTGTAAAACAAAACAAATTAAATAAAGAAAGAACTATAAAAAGTAACTTTATTCTCCCATTTTTACTTTTCTTTTCTTTAACTTTCATTCGAAAACACAATACTGCAACCACTTTGTATTGTTTTAATATTTCAAAGAAATAAAAGTAACAAACAGCCAACACAAAAACAACAAAACATTCAACAGCAGCAAGAATAAAAACAAAAACCAGAACAAGAACAAGAACAAAAATAACAAAAGTAATTAACAAAAACAAGTGTTCATATATTAAGCGCTCTGTTTAACTGAAATGCAATTATACACATATTTAAGCTCCTTGAACTAGTGAAATAATACAAAAAAAATTAACTCACTTTTTTAAAACAAAAAAATCTGGAAATTAAATTTCTAAATTAAGAATTATTCAATTTTCGAAACTGATACAGAAGTTTGGTTGATATAAATCTCAAGCTCCAGCGAAGTCGATTGAGCAATGTTCGTATATCCGTCCGTCGGCAAACTTAATTTCACAAAAAAAAAATATGTCAGTTGATTAGATATAGTGTCGAAAGAGGTACTATTGAAAATCAGCATGATCGGTCCATGTCCCTCGAGGCAGCAGGAAAAACACTACGCCTATCTCTAATTTTTTCATGTCGTTTGAAACAATTAAGTAACTCCAATCAAAAAATAAATATATGGGGCGATAGAGAAGTAAAAGATAAGAAAAAAACATCAAGTGTAAAAATTGGTGCTCGCCCATATTTTCTGAGTTAAGGGGCTCTGAACTTTTCAATTTTTTTTAAATATCAATATGGGTATCATTTCAAAGCTTTTGAAGAGATCTTTAAGGAAATACTACAATTTTTTAAGTGCTTAACCCATTTTGAGCCGATGACATTTTTATGTAAAATTATGTAGTACTTAATTTTTTTCAATTCTCTTTCACCCCAATATTTGCTTCTTTGATTGGAGTTACTTCACGAAACTAGATTTACATAGATGGTGAAGGGTATATAAGATTCGGCATAGCTGAATATAGCACTATTACTTGTTTTTTTTTTATATTAATGGTTCTTAACCCTAGAATATTATACTTCGTCGAAACGACGACGCATATTTTTGTTTCTTGTTTTCTCTTCTGAAGGAGTGCTGTGAAACTTTTTTTTATGATTAAATAATATTTAAAAACAACATTTATTTGTTTTATTTCAATAAAATACATAAGAAACTATTGAAAAAACTAAGAATTGGAAATTTTCTGTATACAGATCATCCTTTGCATCCTTTTGAATACAGCGTAGTCGATTCGACGAAGTATGATGTTTTCGACATAAAAATAAGTATGATATTCTAGGGTTAATATAAAATTTTATTTTTTTTTACGAAAATTCAAATAATGAAATCTTATATTTTCTATTTTGATGTTTGATGTTGCTCAATGACGTTCAAACCCAGTCTGATTAAATTTGGTTCTTCATAGGAAAGTGAAGCAGAATGGTTAAGAGCTAAATTCAAACACATTGTTAGGAGTTAGAAATAATATAATATAAATTGTGGAAATTACCGTCAGATAACGGTAAAAGTTATAGCTTTTAAAATTTGAGCAAAAACTGAACTTGAGTACTTAAACAATGCAAACGATCTCGAAAGCCAAAGCTTCATAATGATTTATGGAAAACTATTGTATTTGTTTTTATGTTTTTAAAAATGTTAAAGTTCTAATATTTTGTGAAAGTTTTTAGTTTTTTAATATATTTATTTATTTTTTAAAATGGTTTCTTTTTCATTCTGAAATATTTCAGTAAAATATCGATTTTCAACAAACTTGCGATTTTTCTTAATTTTTTCTTTTTTTTCTGAAACTTTTATTTTTCGTGAATTTTCCATTTAATTGATAAAGTTTCGAATTTTAAATAAATTTTTTGTTGTTAGATTTTTTTCTTAAAATTGATTTTAGTTGTAAATTTTTAATTTCCGAAAAAAATTAATATTAATAAATAATTTAATTCAACACATCAATTTTTTGAAATTTTCTGTGAAGTCTTTTTTAGTTATTTAACATTCCACTGGAAAAAATATATATAAAATTATAAATTAAAAATAACTAAGACCTAATGGCAAAATGCATTTTTAAGAGCAATTATTAAAAAATTAGTTTGCTAAATGTTAAAAGAGTAAAGTTGAAATTGTTTTATTATTTATTTAATATACATAAATGTGTTGCTTATATATAATATAAGTAGAGAAGTACAATAATCCTTTGTATAGTACTTTCCATAAACATACACCCACATACCTACATATGTGGTATAATAAATTTCCCACAAATTAAAACATTCACAACTATAAAGAAAATTAAAACACAAAAAGAACTGCAACAATAAGATCCTTCCCAAAAACAAAACAACAATTAAAAAAAAATTTAACAAAAAAGCACGTTCTGAGTAAACTTGAAAGGAAACGAAACGCTAAACGATTTTAAATAATTAAAACGAAATTAAATTAAAAGAATGGATGCATTTACAAACATGCGGCTAAGTATTGTTGCTCATGTGGTTTAAATTCGTTTATAAAATTTCAGTTGAATGAATTTTATGTTGCAATTTTTTGGACCTTTTAAAAATTTAATTCAACTCTCATTTTGAATCAACAAGTAATAGAAATTAAATGTTCAAGATTATTATCAGTACCTAGACTTAATTCTTCCATCATCATTGCGTTCAAGAGTAGAAACTGTAGTATATTTTGTGCCTGGGCTTGGGCCGCGAACTTATTACCTGCATTTAGAACCAATGAATATTTATAGTTCAGAAGCAGAAATACTCTAAGTATACTTAACTGCTTCCAAATTTTATATATGGTTTGCGAGGATACGCCCTGCAGCTAATGGCTGCTGTTGGGTTTATCACACTAGCCGTACTTTGAAGACCCTATTCTTGCAGCTTAAGACTCCAAATAATTGGCAGAAACTATTATCCCTGAAGAACAATAAGACAAGGAGTTAAGCAGAATAAATAATCATATATTTTTTTTGGGTTAAATTTTTGAAATTTTTTTTATAATTTTTCTAAAAATTGATTTCCTAATATGAAACCTATGCCAACTTTTGTAATAAAAGACACGGGAATATTTTTTAAATATTTAATTTTCATAAAAACTTCGTGCTATTTTCCCAACCAATTATTCCGATTAAATTAATTGCCGATATTGATTATTGAGGATCAAAGCACGTCTCGATGGCCATTTCGCTACCGCTTACTTAACTCTTCAGGAAACTTCTGACAAACATTTTAAATTAACTAAAGATTTTTGTCCGAACAATAAAGCTAAGACAAAAATCAAAGTTTAAGCAAAAACAACAATAACCAACAGTAATTCTATTTTTCTTTCTCCACTGCGTACGGCCGAATTTTTTTCGGCTCTTTTATACAATTGAAAAAGGATGAAAAATAAAATATTAAAAACACTACGATAATTTATTTCTATGCGCAAAGGCACTTTGCAAATTATTTAATTAAAGACACGGGAATTTTTTGAAATATTTTATTTTCATAAAAACTTTGTGCTATTTTCCCATCCAATTATTCCGATTAAATTAATTACCGATATTGATGTTTGTCAGAAGTTTGCTAAATGACCAACTTTTGCAGTTTAATTTTTCTTTCTTTTTATATTAGTTGGCTTCGAAGACTCAAATAAACTTCGAAGACTCTAATAAAAAAAATTGTTAGTTGAAAGTAAATTCTTATTTCGAATATTCGAATAACATTTTGCAAAAAATAATTTTCTAAGTTACTTTGATAAAAAAAAAACATTGTTTTTAATCTTTTAAATATTTTGGAAACTTCAAACATAAATTCGAAATTTCGAAATTCAATTCGAACTTAGTTTAGAATTTTCGAAAAAGAAAAAACTGCAAGCAAATAATGTTCTCCTGAGAGCGTTACTCAAAATCTATAAATTTAAAAATTAAAGGGTGTCCCCAGACGTGACGTAAATTGACCTATATTGGCCTATCTATTGCACCCTTATTCGCAAACGCGTGCAAATTGGACAGAATATTCGATTGCTATGTTCGTTATAGTAACAAGTATTAATATTTAAAACTATAAATTAAAGGGTGCCGCAGTAGTTCATTTAATTTGAAGTAGACAGTCAATTGACAGACGCTTGAAATATACAACGAACCTATATATGTAACTCCGCTTTAACAACAAGTATAAAATTTGATTTTGGAACTTAAAGAGTGTCCCAATAAATTATGTAATTTGATGTATGTGGCCAAACTTTTGAAGGGCTATAGAGAGACAGCTGAAGAGAGCTATATTGCTTGGCCGGCTATATCAACAAGCTTATAATTTGAATTTAGTTATTAAAGGGTGTTCCCACAATGAATGTATTTTGACCTTTATAGCCGTATCTTTTAAACCGTTATATATAAACACTTGAGAACTAGACAGAATATCCACTACTTCGTTTGGTACACTGAGAGGTATAATTATTTTAAATTATAAACTAAAGGGTGTGACAATAGTTGATGTAAATTTGAATTTCGAAATTAAAGGGTGCCCCTTTAGTTAATGTAATTTGATATAATAACCAAACTTTTGAACAGTTGAAGAAAGACGGTTGAAATTAAAAAAGAGTTTGGAAATTTAACTTAAGGGAGTCCCGATAGTTAATGTAATTTGATGTATTTGGTCATACTTTGAACCTTTATAGACAGACAGATGAAATCTGTGCTGAAGTCGGCTTGTTTCGCAAGAATTGTTGAGCATTGAGATAGACATTGTGCTGCCAGTAAAAAATTTGATGCCCGCAACAGCGAAAGTTTCGGAGGCAAACTTCTGCTTATTACTATCTACATCATTCAGGGTTGTATGTCTATATTTACACATAACTTTGGGTCTTACGAATACAAAAATTAATCTATTCGCAGGAAACTATTGATTTTTTTTCTCACATGTGTAGACGACATTTATAACTTATGTCTTTACTAGACAATTTTATAACATGCCTGGCGCCTAGTGTTATTTTTAACTTACAAGAATTAAATATTTGCATACGAACTCTTACTTCTTTTAACACTTTTTGTTTAAAGATAATTTTTTTTTTCTTTTTTCATTTTGATTACAGTCTTTAGCCTTTTCCAAATCTGTAAATGTAAATCAATATACATCACATTCAATCAAGGCATTTAATTAAAATACAACGTAACTTTTATTTTTAGTTTTTAGTTAACAAAAACTCTAAAATTTAGTATTTAAATTTTCCTTGGCTGTTTTGTAGACACACTGTAGAACACATTCATTTGAAAAAAAAATACCACAAATTAATTTGACCACCTTGAACACACCAAAACATAAAAAAGTTTTAAGTTTAACAAAAAATTCAATAAAACTGTTAAACAATATTGCAAACGAGAGAAGAAACAGAGAAAGCAACACCTAAGACAATAAATGGAAGTATTTGTTGTAGTTTGGGTGGATAAAAGAAATTTTCAAAGTTTATCCCTCAACACTAACAATGATTGACTAAAACGAGCACACAACAATAAAAAAAAATATGTGTAAACAAACCAATATGACCAAAAAC
Source organism: Gymnosoma rotundatum (assembly GCA_916610165.2). Classification (NCBI taxonomy): domain Eukaryota; kingdom Metazoa; phylum Arthropoda; class Insecta; order Diptera; family Tachinidae; genus Gymnosoma; species Gymnosoma rotundatum. Next base: position 116,090,924 of record OU744337.1, on the reverse strand, counting down.
CATTAACAAGGTTTTATCACAGCTCAACCAGTGATAAAACTCTTAACAATAACACACACACACACACATTTTACACATGACTAAGTGGTAATTAAATAATTTGTTGCTTTAAACCGCCAACTAAAAAATCAAGGTTTTTTAAATTTTAAACTTGGAAAATTTAAATAAAACAATTATTAAATAAATAGAAAACAACTAAATGGTTTTAAGGCACGAATATTTTATAATTTTAGACCAATAAATAATTGATTTAATAATTCTTTTAGAAATCAAGTTTATTTTTACACTTAAAACAAGACAATTAGTTTATTATTGTCTTTCTCTTTATTCTTCTTTGCAGGCACGAATTGTGAAGAGAATGTCGATGAGTGCATGTCAAATCCATGTCAAAATGGCGGACATTGTCGCGACCGTAATAACGGTTATACGTGTACTTGTCAACCTGGCTATTTAGGTGATCATTGTGAAGTTGATGTTGCTGTTTGTGAAACGGGTAAGTGGAATTTTTAATATCAAATTAAATTATAACATTTTCATTCAAACAATCAATAAAAGTCGCGAAAGAAGATGTGTTTTTTTAAATAATAGTTGTGAAGAAAAAAATCATGAATAATTAACTGCGGTATTTATAACATATTAATACAGATTTTATATGTATTTTAGGAAGAATTTGTAGGGAAGGTTTGTCATAAAACACATTTTAAAATTATTTCATTTTTTGAGAATAGGGCAATCAATTAAGTAAGGTTTTAGCTTATGACTTAGGAAAATTAATTACTTACATTAAATCCACAAGAAAATTTAATCTAGTAGAGTTTTCATTTGGTTTTTAAAAGTTACAATAATCACAGTGCCTTCTGACGCTTCTAAAATTCACTCTTCATATTTTTTAACCTTGAAAAAAATAAATTATTTAACTAAGAAGCACTGCACCTCAAAAATAATGTAACATATAAAAGCACTCATGGCTAAACTCCAGAAAAGCTTGTTCTAGAGCTTTAAATTTAAAAACTTTCAAGTTCAATCAATTTTAAAAAAAGCTCTACTTATGAATTTTTTGATTGGAGTACTTTTTTGTCAAAAAAAAATATGTCAACTTCTCTGTAAGCTTTCGTGGAGCTTTTGTTAGTAAAAGCTAAATATTTGTGCAGTTTGTGAAAATTTTAAACGATTTGATTTTGTCTTACAACAAAATAAAAGTAATTAAAGCTTTAAAAAACTTAAATGCAGTTTGAAACAAAGCTAAAGTCGAGCTTAGCTTTTTAAGTAGTAGTCAAAATGGGAAAGCTTTTTATTATTGCAATTAATTTTTTTCTCTTTTAAGGCACCGGTGCAAGGTGTCAAAATGGTGGCGAATGCATTGAAGGTCGCGGTCTTGAATTTTCGTGCAAATGTGTGCCCGGTTGGCATGGACGCATCTGTCAGGAAGAAATCAATGAATGCGATTCCTCACCCTGTCAAAATGGTGGTGTTTGTGTAGACAAATTGGCCAGTTATGTGTGTGCCTGTCCCATGGGTTATACAGGGACAAATTGTGAAGAAGAAATCTTAATATGTGCCGACAATCCATGTCAAAATAATGCTCTCTGTTTGATGGAAGAAGGCATACCAACATGTTACTGTGTTCCCGATTATCATGGTGAAAAGTGTGAATACCAGTACGATGAATGTCAGCTAGGACCAAGATGTATGAATGGTGGTGTTTGTATAGATGGTGTAGATACATTTTCCTGTTCCTGCCCGCCCTTGTTAACGGGTATGCTGTGCGAGTGTTTAATGATAGGAGAAGATTCGTTAGACTGTAATTATACTGCACCGGCTACATCGGCACCGCCCACTAATAAACAACGACCAACAGCTGATTCAACTTCCCCCAAAGGAATAGATGATATAAGGATATCTTCGACTGATATTCCATCTTATATGACAAAGTCTAGTGAAGATATTGAAAAGGGTGTGACCAAAGAAGGAACAGCGGAGGAAGAAGAATCAATAGAAAGACCGGGCACAGTAACAGGAGGCCATGTAGCGTCCTCCACAGCAACTATACCCACATTAGAAACGGAAGAAGATGACGATGATGATGAAAAGCACCTTAACACCTTTACTACAGAAAGTCCTGCATCATATGATACTGGATCAAAGGGTAGTAGTTCAGAAACACCTTATACATCACAAGCTAGTGGTTCAGAGGATATAGACGAATCTGAAGAATCAACCACAATTACTCGATTTGATATTGGTCCCAGTAGTGAGTTTACAACTGTAAAACCGATTACTGCCAGCCAAGGACTAGACGACTATAGTCCAATAACACACTCGGAAGAGTCTGCAGCCACAAGTGATGAATCAACTGGCCCTAGCGAAGAAGATCAAGCTGGTGTTTATATACATCCTACCAGACCCATCTTTACCCACCATGTCACAACTTTAGAAACCACCTACACTATAGAATATACAACACCAAGATCGACTTATGTCAGGCCTACTTTTTATCCCACATTTGAAATACCCCATATTACGAGAAAACCAGAAACAGACAGTCATGTTTCACCCTCCACGGAATCCTTTTCACCAGAAGATCGTGACGAAGGATCAGATATTACTGTATCCCATATCAATAGACCCCATATAACAACTACAACAGCTCCATTCTTTACTGAATATCCAGAAGTAATGGTAACGACAAAATATGTGGATATAATTGGGGGTGGTGGAAGCATTGCAACCACGCCACCACCACCACCATTAGTTCCAAGTTATACAATACCCACATATGATAAAGATGTCGTTAGGGTAACAACATCTTCGCCTGGTATTTCTGTAACCGTACGTTTACCTGAAAATCGTACTTATACTCAACGTACCCCATCAACTATGCAAACAACAATTTACTATCCGACCACAACATTAACACCAAAAATATTGGATTATGATACAACACCCTATCATACCGATGATATGAAAAGTCATCACGTTACTGCCACGGTGGTTCCACATCTTCCTCCCGATTTACCCACTCCCGTGAAAACTACACAACCATCAGCAACCATCCCAACAACAGACCACAAGCCAGTTATTACTTATGTGCCACCTACATATCCTCAACCCACATCTAGACCCACACTTATTCCTCCCACATCACATCCAATACAACCTACCGAAGTGCCACAGACAACCTATAGTACTCAGGCTCCTGTTGTGGCAAAAGCATCAAATACTACAGATTCCAGTAGTGAAGAAGAGGAAAGTGCAAATACTGTGGGAACTGGAGTTGGTGCAGCGGCAGGTGGCAGCAGCACCACTGTGGATAGTGAAGCACATGCCGATTGTGTTAAACATGGCTGCTACAATGGTGGTACTTGTGTGACAACCTCAGAGGGTTCAAGGGTAAGTTAAAGAATGATTTAATAACTGACCTTTTTTATAATCTACATAATTTAAATTAGATTTTGATCTTTATAAAAAGATTTTTAGAGAAGAGTACAAAAAAGTTTTTAAAAACGAATTATATGATGGTGTTAAAAAGCGCTATGGCCAGATTCTATTTCAGATTTCATTTAATAACTTTTGACGAAATTTTCGTTTGGTCTTTCCGATCTAAAAGATATCCTTGGTTTTTGCGGTTAATATTGGCAGGTAAATGTTGGTTTTTAGTTAAAGGAATAAAAAAGGGTTATCGGGTTTAAATATACATCTTCAATTTTTATGATCAAAACTTTTTTTTTTATACATGTCATATGTTTCTTACTCTGTGGTTCTAGCTATATATGGACTCACACACTTTTTAATTTTTTAATATGAGTTTTATCCTACGCAGCTAATCGCATAACAATACTTTGTGACTTCGGTGAGATTTAATTCAGACGTTTGCAGCTAACGAGCATAAACATCCATATCAACGGCACTATCTGTACTTATTCCCACGATCTTTAACACATTTAAGCAACCATTGCGATCATTAATGCTTTGTTGTTCGAGCTTCTCAAACTTCTTATCCATTAATCAGGCTATTTAATCATATAAGCCACTACCGCCAAGTATTGCTGCGTTATTAATTTCTTCCCTGTTTTACTATGCAGCTGCCTAAACTATCTCATCTGCTGTTCTCTTACAAAGGCGCCTTTGCCAACTCATTTAACTCGACTACAGAACAACTTTATTCGTTTTTTTTAGAAGGTTTGGAGGTTTTCATTCTAATTTCCAGTTATGCACCTTTTAAAAAGCTTATTTTCCGCGATACTTGGCAATAATAATTATTTTTTCATCAGCTAGGCTTTGTTGGGACTTGAACTCAAGACCTTCCGTGCAAAAAACACACAGACACATCTACCTAAGCGTCCATCACGGTGTTGCATAAACTTCCTTTTACTATTTTTCTTGCCAAACACATACCACACCTTTTTGGTGGTGGCTAGTTACAACTTATTCATTGTTTGGCCAGCCACATCCTAAAAAAAAAACTTCGATCAAACAAAAAAAATTTTGGTATGATCCAGGCAGTCAGCTCTGCTTAGCACACAATTCAACATTTTTAACAAAGAGCTCAACATCACCTTTTAGATTTATTCTCACAAATAATAAGGAGTTTTTTCATCTGACGATACATAACATCTTAAACACATCGCCTACCTTTCTTATCTCAGTTACTGATATTAAAGTTAATACAAAATAAAAAAATAAAAAATTTGGTATTGCATATATATAACTTCACATAAAAATGTCATCGGCTCTTAAATCAAATTAAATTTTAAATTTTAGTATTTCCTTAAAGATCTACTCAAAAGCTTTAAAATTATACCCATATTGATATTTTAAAAAATTTGAAAATTTCAGAGCCCCGTTACTCGAAAAATATGGGCGAGCGCCAATTTTTTCACATGTTGTTTTTTTAATTCTCTATCGCCCAAGGTATTAATTTTTTTGATTGGAGTTACTTTATTGTTCCAAATGACATTAAAAAAAAATTAGAGGTAGGCGTGGTGTTTTGCCTACTGCCTCGAAGGGCATGGACCGATCTTGCTGATTTCCAATAGCACCTTTTTCGACACTATATTTGATTGATTGTCATATTTTTTTTTTTTTTTTGTGAAATCAAGTAAACCTCGATTTCAACACTAACACGGACGGACAGACAGACATTGATCAATCGACCTCGCTATGCATAAATCAGAATATACATACTTTATGGGGTCGGAAATGCATATTGTAGAAATTACACACACCACTTTTTGTGGTGACGGGTATTAAAAAATGAAACTAAAATCGACAAAAGTTTTTGAAGTAAAATTTTTTTTAAAGAATTCATTTCACAACGAAATTTATTTATATTATAAATTTTATCATAACTTATTATTTACCTTATTATTTAAATAAACTTTAGATTGTTTTTAATACCATTCGATAATACCATGCGATAAGCCTTAAAATCAAGATAAAAAATTTGAAGAGATCTGTGGCGGTATGGTTAGCCGGCTATGCTAAGTAAAAGCACTGAAGGCTTCCAAAATTTTATCATCTCCGATAAAATGTCATCCTAAAAATTGACATAGTTTTTTGATTCATAATAGCTATTTTATAAAATGTTTGGATTAATAATTTTAAAAATTTTTAGCCGTCTAGCAATGCTTCTTTTAGTCGCCGCCGATATTTTTACTAAATTAACGCCGTCACAAAATCTTTTCGGCTAAGACCACTGTAAACCCCTGTGCAAATCAATGAACCTCACAAAATTACACATTAAGAAAACAAATTCAAATTAAACTAAAATAAATAAAAACAAAATCGGTCAATATATATTTAATGCTTTACGAACAAAATAAAAATTAAAATAAAAATTACGAAAGTAGCCCCCAGTGTCAGTTTAACTTAATTAAAAATGTTTGTATTTGTGGATACGGAAATGTATTTAAATATAAAAAATATTAAATAATTTTTTTCTGCTCTGTAAGTCTTATTGGGCCATAATAAATTTAGTTTAATTTGACTCTTAAATAAAAAAAACCACTCACCCTTGACTGGTCGAAATCTGACTGTCCCAAATACCAGCAACAGCAGTAACGATGTGTTAGTAGTTGTATAGCAGTGGTAGTGGTGTGTTAGTAGTTGTTTTAGCAATTCTCTCATGTACTTTTTAAGTTAAAAGTCAAAATTAACCGCAACAAATACAAAAACACAAACGTTTGTTTCATTAAATTTGTTAAAAAATGTTTTCTTTGTGTGGAGAATTCTAGAGGAGACAATAAAACGCTGATTAAATTGCTAATGATAACGATGATGATGAGGAGAAAAATGAAAATTTCAACACAAATTGTGTCAACGCCAAAGTCAATGTTTATTAAATACACAAGATGGGGTCATTTAAACGGCTCATGTGTATATATTTGTGTGTGTATATTTTTGGGTTACGTTTAGTTTATTTGCCATTCCAAAGTTGAATGTACCTTTTGACTGAGCTCATTTAAATCTTCGTTTTCAGTTGTTCCTACAACTTGGTCAGTTGAATTTAGTTTGTTGGCCTAAAAAGTAAAAAGAGGAAAGCAGAAAAATGATAACATAATAAGTAAGCAAAATGAACAAAACTTAAAACAATATCATAAAAATAAATTAGATATTATAATCAAGATACATAAATATAAATGTACCAATGTTTATGTGATTAAAATGTAGAACGGGTTGTAACGAATTAAAGCTAAATTAAAAAAAAATCTAAAACAATTAGATTTATAATTTTACTGCTTAAAAGATGTAGTCGATTTTTTATATTTCAAAAAACATTCTTTGGGAAAAAAATTCAAAGATAAGGACAATATTTATTAAAGTTTATAACTGAACTAGCTTCACACAAAATAAATCAAGCTATTTGAATTTGATACTTTAAAAAGTTTATATCTTTTTAATCCTGACCCACAATTTATGCACAACTGAATTCATTACCAAGGCGCCATAATGATCATCAATAGCTGTTCTTGAAGTAGAATGATCCTCGTCATTACATTTTGGTTTGTTGAATTCCACCATATAGGAATTAAAATAAGTATTAATACGAAAACTAATTTAAACAAAAAAGTCACCATCCAGAGTATAATCATTAAGTCTGGTCTTCTGCCTATATATCTTGAACTTATCGTTGAAAAGTACTGAACAGCACAGTACAGTAAAAAACACTACAGTATAGTACTGATCGGCAGAAAAAAACACAACAAAACACTGCTGTACAGTAGGAACCAGTAGAGATAACAGCCCTACAACAGGCACAGAAAAGTGTGATATAGTTGAGTACAGTACAGAACAATACAGTATATTACATAAAAACAGAATTGAGTACAGTACAGCTGAGAAGATATAGTATAAAACAATAAAGTGCAGTACAGTCAATACAATACAATACAATACTGTAGAGCACAATACAGTAATGTACAGTACAAACAAAATGAGTACAGTACAGCAAGTTAGAGTACAATAGAGTACAGTACAGCAGAGTAGAAAACAATAAAATACAGTAACTTGCGGTACAGTCAATACATTACAGTACCATACAGTAAAGTACAGTACCGAACAGTGCAGTAGAGTACAATGGAGTACAGTACAGCAAGATCGAATAGAGTGGCGTACAGTCCCAGCAAAAAATTAGACATTACCTTAAAAAGTACTTGCCATATAATGACTTACTTTTGTGATTGCCATATTTTGTTCCTCGATTACAAAACACATTACATTTGCTTCCAAAAAAGGAAGTAGTAATGGAACTAGTTCTTTATGTTAAAAGAGACTACAGTACTAATTGTACTTATTACTTCCTACAATAATTAATGTAATCGATTCTCAGGAATTGATTATAAAAGTCTCATGCCTTGTTAAAATCATTAAGTTGGCAATCTAGTTGGGAAGTACTTCCGCCAAAAATGCTTAATTCTACACTCGATTACCTTTTCAAAAATTTTTTGCTGGGATATAGCACAGTACAGTAAGATAAGCACAGTACGATACAGTACAGTACCGCCCAATACATTAAAATACAGTACAGTAAAGAGCAGTAGAATGCTGTAAAAATAACAAAAAACTTGAAGAACAGATAAAAGACGGATACAATTTTCCACATTTATTACATATTGGAAGCCCAGTCTAGCAAGACCCCGATTTTTGGGTAACCACACAAAAGTTGAACTTGATAAAATATCCAAAGATGGACTTAGTGGTTGACTAAAAAACGTACGGCTAAAGGGTAGATTTAATACCTGTCGCACAAGTGAAGAAGTCTAGTCAAAACGGCTCATTTTTAGTCCACTTGACTGCTTGCGCTTAATCATAGTATCAATTCAACTTACCCACCAAAGATATTGAAAGCATTCAACAGGTTCTAGTGTTCATTATGTTAAGTATGAGCTCTATTCATTACTTTGACAGTGTAATACCTGACAGAAGCCGGAGTATTATTAATCAATGATTTAATGAATCTATTATTTTTAAGGTTACCAAATGCGTCTGTAGTCCCAAGTCAAAAAGCGTATACCAATCATTAGATAGCTTCCCAGCAAAACATCTTAGAAAAGTTAATCGAGTGTGGAATTTATTATTTTTGGCAAAAGGACTTCCCAACTAGATTACCAACCTGAAGATCTTAAACAGACATGAGACTTTTATAATCAACTACTGAGAATTGATTACGTTGATTATTACATGAAGCTATGATTACCATCAGTCCGTATTTTAAGATATTCTCTTTTAGCTTAAAGAACTTGTTCAACTACTACTTCCTTCTTTCGCGAACTATTCTAATGTATTTGTAAGCGAGTAATAAAATACGGCAATCACAAAGGAAAGTCATTATATGGCAAGTACTTTTTAATGTCTTATTTTATTGTGGAAAAGAATTTGCAATAGTTTAATAAATTTAATCAAAACAGCTCAAAATGCGGCAAGCATTTTATCAAAAGCCTTGAAAATGTCTAGGGCCACCACAATCAGGAAACGAATACTAGTATGTAAAGAGTAGAGCATTTTCTACAAAAGAATTGACCATGAACTTTAAACTTAAGATGTCCATAATATTTATAGTGCATTTCTAAGTTTAACTTACAAGGATTAGACCACTCAAACTCCTGAGGAATATAAAATTTTAATTTAAATAAATAGCTTATCCTCCAAATAAGCTATTTATTCATATTTTGTACTCTTAATTTAAATTATCTAACACTTCATTATTTATTTTTTCATAAACTGACTTCCCAAATTTGACAACGAAAATATTAAGTTACATATGCATTAATATTTTTAGTATATTCAACAGCAAATGTAGAAACCTTCGAAATAAAATTTAAATTATTATTGTTATAATAATACATTTGTGATTGTACAGAATTTCCGCACACAGCTATAAAATTGTAATCCCCAATAACCTAAATTATTAAACTAAAAATAAATTATTGTTCAACACTTTAAAAATGTCAGAGCATGTGGCATTGTTCATGGAAAGTTTTAGAATTATAAAAACAAATATTAAATAAAATGGGACAATAACAAAATGCAAAGCAAATATTTATTTTAATTATAATAATTAAATTATACTTAGTGGTAAATGGTATTAAAATCAAATTTTAATATTTAAAGGGAATTTAGGTTAGAGAGGAGGGTCATTACAAAGCTAAATTAAAAATGAAATTAACTTCTATACTGTTAAATTTCAATTATTTAAAGAGATTTTGTTACCAGGAACACTAAAGACGAAGAAGTACAACTAATTATTTAATTCTGTAGCAGATTTTAAGTTTATAGTTTCAAATAGCTATTTTATAATAAGTTAAACAACAAACTTGAAAATTTAAGGGAGCTATCGCGTCTTTGATGAATATGGCCTTTTTCCACAACCATATTTCAATAGCAAATAAGAAAAATTGTAGTCGAAAACTGATTGGCCCATAGTATAAATTTCATGATTCGAACGATTGAATGCTGCTTTCTTCTTCTTTTACATCATGACTTCTTCTTTTCCACATAGTTTCTTCAATTGCTATCCCATCCGCACGTTTTGCGCTGCGAAATAAATTAAATATGATAAAATTACTTTTATATATAAATGTTTGTCCGAAATAATTTTGAACTTACCATTTACCAATATTGGAGAACTTTTCACTACTTTTAATAAATCTTTTTATTTTTTAACTAAAATATTTTTTGATTTTTGTAATGTGTACAAATTTTATTTATATTGTGTCAAACATTTTTCGATTTCAGAATATACAATCGAATTTTATGATTTTTACTTCCAAAATTTGGTTTTCAGTAGTAATGTACTGAATAAATTTAGTTGCATCTTCCATTTAATAGAATAGATTTTAGTAAAGACACAAATCGGTCATATTAACTTTTCTAAGAGGTGTTATAACTAATATTAAGAAGCAAATATCATTTGTTAGCTTTTAATATAAAAAAAAAATCACGACTATAAATTATTAATAATAAAAACCAAATTATTATATAAGTAATTGAATTTTTAAAGTATCAAGCGAATTGTTACCAATCATTTTTCTGTGTGCAACAAATAATTCATGAATCTAGAACATTTATCAGATAAAAAATAAAATCGAGGGGAGAGTGAAATTTGTATCAAGAGTCAACTTAGGTTACGGTCACCTCACGATTTTTTTGTCTGATCACTGCGCTAGATTGGTGAGTTATTTGCTGGCATTTAGTACATTATCCTTTTTTCAAATAAAACGATTTAACTTACAAATTTTTTATACTTACTTTATTTTCAAGTTTTTATTTTTTATGTCATGATTAAAGAATTCGTCTCACAGTATTCTTTGGGTCAAGCTCTTTTTTGAATAAGTGGATAATTTATTAAAATACTGTTATATTATAAAACAAACAAGTATTGTAGGCGTCTCTAAGTTTACTTTAAGACGTCGCTAAACTTATATTCTTCATTATTAAAAAACAACTACCACATACATACATACTAGTATTTTTGGTATTTTTGGATATATGTATCAGTTGCAGTGCTGGCAATGGTAGTGGCAGTAGCTGTAACCGCAGAAGTAGTTGCAGCGCCTTCTTCTACATTTGCGTCAGCGAAAATAATTGCAGCTTCTTTACAACTTCTGTCATCATTGCTTTCCAAAAAATAATGTTTAAAACCAACTTTCGGTGTTCCATCTCGATTTACCGCTTCCACAGTGGTGATTTTTATTATTCGCTCTTCTAGAGGCAAAAGTGCTTTTAGACGAATTAAACCATTCTTTGTTAATTTTTTTTACTTCGGAGTATTTAGCACGAGTGTTGAGCCTGGCATTTTATTTAAAAATTACATTAATTTTAACGTAAATGTGTAAAAAATGTACTTATTTCAAATCACTCCAATACTTCTCCCATTTTTGACCGTCTTTTTGGGCACCACCAAGAGCGTTAAGGCTCGCCGCTGGTTTCTTCCACTTTTCGTCTCTATGCCTAGCACCATCCGCAGTTACAAATCTGTAAATATGCATTTTTTAGAAGATAATTTGTATTAATTTTTTAAATTATTACTTGTTGTTGGCAATTTCCAGATTTTCTTCTAAGTAATTAATTAAAAACTATTTTGGGTACCGCTTGCGCGCTTGCTTCTCAAGGCTTTCTCCATTTTTCAACGTTAAAATCAAAGTGTAAAAATACGTTATAAATGAAAAATTTTGCACACTTATTAACACTGTTCCACAGAACAAGAATCATATTACTGTGAAATTGTGAAAACAATTAGTTTCATTCCATTTGTTCTTTTCATATGAAAACATTTTAATTTATTTATCATTTTTTCACTAAACAAGAATCGGAAACTCTATAAAAACATAAAAAAACTTTTCATTTCGCAGTTTCACAGAACCAGAATCGGCCCCCAGGTGATAATTTTAAATACCTCGGCTTTAATAAAACCAAGTAAGAGTGCTATATTCGAAATAATCGAATATAGTAATCGAAAAAGCAAATATTGGGGTGACAGAATATTAAAAAATAAAAAAAATTTGGTACTGCATATACGTATATAATTTTACACAAAATGGGTTAAGGCTCCCAATGGGTTAAGCATTTTTAAAAAATTTTACTGTTTCCTTAAAGATCTCTTCAAAAGCTTTAAAATGATAACCTTATTAATATTTCAAAAAAAAATGAAAATTTCACAGCTTCGTAACTCGGGAAATATGGGCGAGCGCCAATTTTTTCACTTGATGTTTTCTTTTATTTTTTATTTCTCTATCACCCCGTATATTTAATTTTTTGATTGGAGTTACTTTACTAAACTAGATTTGGTGGCGTTTTGCAATCTGCCTCGAGGGAAATGGACCGTTTTTAATGGACTTGTTGTTTTTAAATAATAAACTAACTTTAACGTACGCGTAGTTACTAACTTTGTATAGATAGAACCGCGACCAATTTAGTCATCCTGTCAAGTTTTCTGTTAATTATATACTCTTAAGAATATTATATTTCGCAATTTACAACGAACAAAGTTCTTCAGGACTATGGAAGGAACCACGTCTCTTTAAGATGCGAATGAATTTTAATGGAGACTTAAATTTTGTACAAAAATATTATTAATTAATTATACTTTCCAGCTACACAATAATGATGACTATAAATTTTGTATAAAAATATATACGTCCAATATTCCCATTCTGTTGATTTTTGAGTCAATAACGCTCCTTTGCGGAAAACAGTGCCCAGACAAAGCTGAAAGACATCAGCTAATGTAACCCTAGAGAAATACGATAATGATCCTTCAAACCTAAAATTTCTAACGAGCCTATTTTTATTTACCTACGCAAATTTAAAAAAGCGTTTCCTGTCCAATGCACAGTGGAAAAGAAACGAAATAATCTGAAAATAAACCAACTGGTTCTTAATTTGTGTTTTACGGACATGTTGTGAAAGGTGTAATAGAAAGGCGCTTCAAGTATGTTTTTTAGACCTTCACAAGGCCTTCGTAACTAAGTCTTAAGTCATCAATTCATCCATTTTACTAAATGTGTTCTTCCTAGACCTTCTCTAATTCCATTTTCTTACGAAACTTCAATTATAAGCTAGAATTCAAGTACTAAAACCGACTTGAAAAGGCTCTATAAACCTTTCGTTGTTCTCAATAGTATTTATTCAAATTTTAGTCTGATTTGTAAATTTCAGGACCCAATTTTTTTAGTTGACACAATTTCATTTGAGTATGAAATATATTATGATTAATTATATAGTGATTCTTTTCTAAGTAATTTGTAATTTTTATTTATTACAAAAATAACTCAAAACAATATTAAACTAAAGTAAAATTTAAATATGTTTTATGTAATCTATTAAAATCTATCTATTAAAATCAATTCAATTTATTGTTAAATAAATACGTCCTCAATAAGTATTTTCTAAACAATAACTGTTTTAAATTAAAGTCTATTAAAATTACCTCGATACGATACATCGGGTTGCAAATTTAAATATATTTTATAATTTTTTACATAATTATATTAAAGCAATTTTAACTGCAATGTCAAATTTTTGTCTCGCTCACAGGCAAAAGTTTTTTCGCTTTTAAGCACTTCAATTTATTTGCCAATATCATTTTCATTATTATTATATTCATTACTATACTTTTCATTATTATTATTTATTTTATTATTATTATTAATATTGTTTTATATTAGTTTTTACAAAAGTTTTTTTTATTATTTTACAAATAAATATTTATTTTGCAATTTTTTCCAACAAAGTTTTACTTGGTTCAAGTTTTTATTTTTTTATATTAATTAATTTTCATAAAGCAATTCAAATCATTATAAAATTGTGATAATTTGTTAAGGTACACAGTTGGAAAATATAAATACTGAAAAATAACAGTAACATTATTAAAGAAATCCAGAATTCATATCTCATATTTTAAATAAAGTCTAGATAGTGTGAAGTCCTTCTTGTTACGATTAGAAACTTTAAGGGCAAGCTTTTAAGGAGTTTATTACATACTCCGAGCTTATGTTTTGATTTTGAACTATCAAACCTTTTAATAGCAGTGCAATAGGTTCGCCGAATAAGGCGCTTCGGACATGTAAGTTTGTTCAGTGTATGAAAACCAACTTTTACATGAGAAAACGAAAAACAAATACTTTTTTTTAATGACAAAGAACACAAACGGAACAATTCGTTAAGAACGCTTAAACTTTTGCAAAACGTTTTTTCTCAAAACGTTGCAATTCAATTATTATTGTATCAGCAGCAAAAACCATAGAAAACTAATTGTCACAATCCTCACCCTTTTCTGTGTCGCTGTTTTTGCTACCACAGAGAGTAAAACAAAATGAAAGCAAAACGTTTCGTTTTGTTTATTTTGGTACCCTGCATTTTTTTTTTTCATCAGATCTATAATTTTTTTTTCTGTTTCTTCTTTTTTAAAGTCTTTAAAACCAAGCAGAAAGAAAATTATTGTATATAGCATAGAAATTATTTTATGATCCTTATGCAAGTAATGCATTGTGTAAGTACACGGAATCTTCAAACAGTGTTACAAGAAGGAGTAGAGAAAACGTTGTGTCCAGGGCCAGGAACGTGCATAAGAAAAAAAGTTCACTGATTTCATGTACACTAATTATTTACATTTACATTTTATTTATAACGGATTACCAGGCCACTACTTTGATACATGATTTAACTTTAAGTTTAAAATCCTTGTCGAACGTGTTAAGACGCACTTTTAATGCTTCCATTGGTCTGTGCGCGAAAAAATCTTCTGGTCACAATTAGGTAAGAAGTCACGACTACATAGATTCTTTCTGAATATTAATACATTGTTTGGTTAATATTTTTAACTTCTACTTCATTTCCTAGAGGGTGCTTAATTGTAACAAAAATCAAATATAATTAAATATAATTGTATAATTTTATTAATTTATTTCTTAAACATTATTTGCTGCTAATTACAATGATTATAATTAATTTAATGTATTTTAATTTAATGGAAAACGGCTATTAAATTATAACATTTTTAAGTATTTTAAACAGGGTGAACTAAAACAGTATTTTGGGTAAATTTTGATAATTTTTGTGACAAAACGTCACATTCGAAAAGTTTTTATAAATCGAAATTTTAAGATAAAAAGTGTTGGCCAAAGTCAGAATTTATTTTTAAAACAATATAAACACTACAGACACATAAAGGATTTTTAAGTACTTGAAAAAAAACACTTTACAAATAGTTTTTAAAGCTGCCGTACAAAATGTGCAAAAACGTATCTGCATTGCTTTCGCTAAAGTGTCTGACCTTTAGCCATAGTCCTTTATCTCAGAAACCGCAATAGGGAGAACCTTGAAATTTTTCCGAAAGTTATATTACTATACCTGCTAAAACAACCAAAGCAACCAATTGAAGGATCTTCCGAAAGTGAAATTATATCCATAAAATATTGTTATTTTTTGAACTGTGATAGGAAGAAATGTCAAATTTATACAGCGTATGTAAAGCTATTGGAATAACGACGAAAGTTATTATGAAAAATATGACACATTAAATCTTAATCCCATTTTGGTGACAACAATTCAATAAATTTAATTATAAAATTCAGGTTGAATACAAATTAGAAATAAAGAGTTTAAGAGCCGCTTAAGGTTTGAAGAATAAGGAATATACGCACAGAAAAAACATGGTTGTGATATGGTCACAATAACTTCTTTGTAAAAATGTATTGTTGCGGAGAACAAATTTTAGTTGTTTTCAACAAATTTTCAGTCACAATAAACAGTTTTTTGTTAAAAAATTTGTTAAAAAATCAAACCACAATTAAAGTTTTATAAATTATTAAAAATAATATGATATAATTAATTATAATAAATAATAGCAAAATAATATTTGCGCTAAAAATATATTGTTTTATAGCTGGACAGAATATCTTCTCTATCAGTTTAGTAATTTATTTGTTGGCTTAAAGAAATTGTTTTTATACCCTAAGTTTATCATTACATTTGTAATTTCTACAAGAACCGTTTCCATATATATTCTAAGTTATTATATATAGCGAAGTCGATTGAGCGATGTCCGTCTGTCTGTCCGTGTTAGTGTTAAAATCAAGTTTGCTAGATCAGCTAGAGTAAATTTAACTACGCCATTCCATCAGACATAGTGTCGAAAGAGTTGCTCATTAAGAGCCAGTTTAATGTAAAATTAGATATATTTTGTGGTACATAATTTTTTCTTTATTTTTAATTCTCTGTCACTCCAATATTTACTTTATTAATTGAATTTACTTCACTAAACTAGATTTACATAGATGGTGAAGGGTGTATAAGATTCGGCATAGCCAAATATAGAACTCTTGTTTTTATTTACAGCTGTCATATTATACTTCAACAATAATTGCTATTATGTAACAAAATATATCACCGCATATGCCAGATTAAAGTGTTTAAAATTTTGAATAAATGTGACGTCGGTTCCGAATTACCATTACGTATCGTATGATATCTTCAATACGAGAATACACCGTTTCCTCAATATATGGATGTTAAAGTAGGAATGTATGAATATAAGATGCCATTATTAGAGCTTATAAACTATATTTATTGTATAAATAATTCTTATATTCAAAGCCTTTTAATTATTACTTACATATAACTAAGAAAATAATTTATGTTTTTAAAGAATTTTTGTGAAAAATAATTAATAAATAAATCAATTAATTTAGACGTTTTTATATCAGGAAATGTTTGCCTTTAATTATATACCACGATATTTTTAACCATATTATGTTATTTAAATTTAACCATTTAATATTTATATTTGACCAGAATTAGGTTTATATTTACCATGTTATTACTAAGCTAGACAACAATATGGTTGCAAGAACAGCTTTATTATAATTTTTTTTAAAGAGAAGTAGCACTTCAGGCGTAAGTTATTTTTCGTAACCGTCTACATTCTTTTAGAAAGAAATAGATGAGAGATAAGACAGGTGGAGAAAGAAGAAAGATATAATGGGTCCGCCAAATAACTATTTTTTTTAGAAAATGCTATAAAAAACAGTGTAGCTTCGGCTATGTGACACGTAGCATCGTCTTGTTAAAACCAAATGTTGCCAATATCCTCCTCTTCATTTTTTGTGAACGAAAATTCGTTCAACATGGCGCGATAACCATCGCCATTGACTGTAATGGCCACTCCTCACTTTCGAACAAAAGTGGCCCCATTATGCGTCTGAACCAAAATCCGCACCAAACAGTGACTGGTTTTGGGTGCAGCGGCTTTTCAATGTATTCGTGCGGGTTTTCTGTACCACAAATGCAACAATCTTGCTTGTTTACATAACCGCCAAGATCAAAATGAGCTTCATCTGAAAAGATGATTTTATTTGGCAAAATTTTCAAAGTAATGTCGCAATACTTCCCATTGTTTAAGAGTATACACAACCATATTCGTTCAGCGGAAGAAAAAAAATTAATTTTATATTAAATCAGACATGCGCTAAGTGTTACCATTCACGAAATAAGCACTAGTTGCAAAAAAAAAAAAAAAGGTTAGATAGCAGATATATTAGACATTATTATTAGTTATTTTACTTCGCCGGCGAATATTTTATGAAGAAGTACCGACGAAGGAGGCTGCATGTTATAATATTAACATTTTTTATTTTTTAATTGCCCCAGGAGTTGAACTCTGGCCAACCAGATGTGTACAACGTGCTTACCACCTTGACTACAGCAGCCTGCTATTATTTTATATAACAATACTATGTTTTGCTAAAAACTATTTAATACAACCATAGTATGCTGCTCTTAGCTTATGGTTTCTTCAATCTTTTTTTCATTGCGTGTGCTTATTCATACTGGCAACATTAACTTTCTTAGCTTTACAAGAAACGAAATGGTTAAAATTACTCGTTCAGTTGACAGCGTTATGAGTGAAAGCGACAACTACAGTTTTGTGGCTTACAAAAAAACCAAGCAGTCCACAAATCCTCAAGATGAACTAATTTCCTGTTTGTTTTCCAGTTTTAAAATGTATACAAAATATGGTAGATGCAAAAATTGTATCCTACAGAAAGAGACTGACCATGAAATTTTCATCAAAGCAGCATTTTTTTATAATTATTATTTTATAACGCTTAAAATAATTTGTGTTACTTATGGTAAATAGAATTTCATCATTTCCTTAATTTAATCGATTAGTTAGTGCCATTATTAATTTATTGGTTCAATTAATAATATGACATATTACTCAATGATTGATGTGTGCGAAACAATAATCAACTTTAACAAAACAGATAAACATTTTATTTTTCTTGCTATCTATTTTAAAACATATCACTCTAAGGTCATCCACAACTAAACTTAGACCTCATTGCAACTTGTCACCATTAAAAAATAACTCCATAATTTTGTAGAAAAACTTGTTCTTTGTTCGAAAACTAAAACTTATCTTTAAATTAATTACCTTTATGAAGTTTAACAAAACCATTATAAAATTTTAATATTTAAACAAAATTATTTCCTTCGCGAGAAAAGTTTCGTAAGATTTAGTTCGTTTTCTCTGCAAAATTTCCAATTTTAATGCATAATAAATTTTCATACAACTTCAATTTTTTTGGAGTGTCAGCTTAAGTATACACTTAAACGTGTGTAAACCATTTTATGTTTAAAAGTTTGTATGTATGTGTTAGTGTGTTTGTGCTTCACAGAAAATTGGTGTGTAACAGTTCATTAACTTGAAAATCATTTATAAAATTATGACAAATTTTTCTCTTTAAACATAAAACTTTGCCCAACAAACGTTACAAAATGTTTTAAACGCTCAAATCGTATATAAGTTTTAGCTTAATTCTTTAATAAACTAAAAGAAAGAAAAAAATTATAAATTTTGTTGACGCCAAGCCAAGAATAGAGAGGTTGCATTGTGAAATTAAGCATAAATTATAAAAGAAAAGCTAAAAATGACAATGTATTTTTTTGCTTTTATAAATCCTTTTGTTTAATAAAAGAGACAGCAGTCTAGAGGCACAGTAGAACAAAAATAAAGAAAAATAAAATAGATGATGTTTACAATGTATACAATCTAAGGTAAACAGATGCGAAGAATGCAAATGAAGAACGTAGGAATCTAGAAAATGCAGCATGATGTGTTCCTGATGTATAATTTTTCTTATTTTTAAAAAAGATTTTAAAAACCATAAAAATGAACTTAACCCAAAATCAATTCCAATTCATATTAAAAAAATTTAGATAATTTGCTTTATTAGGCAAGAGAGAAATTATAAGCTTAACAGAATTATAAATGAAATTTCGTAAATGCAGTCTTTAATTTTTTTTTTTAATGCACAACTTTTTATTGATCTGTTGTCACTTAAATTAAAATAATTCTATAAAAAAAAATATTAATGCTCTCAAGTCACACTGCCCAGGCAGTTAGCTTTATCATCGAAGAGACAAAGACAATGGCCTCAAGTAATTATCCTGTGAGATTTAAACAGCTGTTTACAATTTGTTCATATTTTAAAAACTCAACAACAATTATTTATCTTTATACTCTGCACGCTGTTGGGATATGAACTTATGATTGTTAACAATCATTTTATAGCAGACCCCTCTTCCAAAGCAGCGACCATGACTACTAACTAGCCTTTTAATTCAGTTCAGCCCATGCCACACTTTTTGTTAAGCTAGAGAAAATTTAAATACGCCAACCAATCAAACATATGTAGTTTCATTAATATTGCTATAGAAAATCAACAAGAGCGGTCCATGTCCTTTAATACAGCGGACCAAACACCACGCCTTCCTCTAGTTTTTCCATATCATTTGAAACAAAGAAGTAATTCCAATAAAAAAAAATAAGTATTTGGAGCGATAGAGAATTAAAAAATATGAAAAAACATCAAGTAAAAAAATTGGTACCCGCCCATATTTTCCGAGTTATGGGCGTCTAAACCTTTTATAGAAAAGTACGATTGTGGACCATATTTTTCAAGATATCAATAGGAGTATCATATAAAAACTTTTGTAGAGATCTTTCAGGAAATACTAAAATCTTTTGAAAATATTTAACCTGTTAAGACCCGATGATATTTTTATGTAAAACTATACATAGGACTTTTTTCATTTATTATTTTTTAATTCTCTGTCACCCGTCATCTCAATATTTATCTTTTTGATAGGATTTATTTCACTAAACTGAATGTACATCAATGGTGAAGTTTATATAAGATTCGGCGTAGCCGAATATAGCATTCTTACTTTTTTTTTTTTGTAACAAATAAAATTTTTTTTAACTCTTTTCAACACTGGAAAAAAGTATTTCAAAATTTTATATATTTCTTGCATCATTTTGTAAAAACTCCTACCATGACTTTCGGTTTATGCGACGCAAAAGAATTTTCTTTGGACTAAATAATTGTATACGAGATTCAAAGTCTGGTACCAAGTAGATTCGGAATACAAACGATAATTGTTATTTTTCAACATTAATTCGGTTCCTTTTAAATAATTTGAGTTAACTTGGTTAAGACTACTACTCATGTGATTGTTTTAATGCCCAGGGTTCATATCCCAGTTGTCAACATTAATTTTTCTAAAATATACTAAGCGCTATTTTTTAGGGTTATCGGGCCCAATAAAAAAAATATCAAAAAAGGAATAAAATGGTGAAATCAGCTTCAAGCTTTAAGCGGTCCGGCGCTACGTCACTCCACATCACCACAATCTCCTATACATTTTTACTATGCAAGGAAGGCGACACTTTGATTTTGTGGCCGTATTGCCTATATGATAGTTCTATTAAAAAAATAACGAGAAAAGCGAAGGGTTCGTTGTGGTGTTAATTTGTAACAGATGACATTTATATAAAGACTAGAGAGAGAAAGAGAGACTAGAAATTCCCACACTTGCTATGTCCAGAAATTATAAGTACGATATCGCTTAATTATTTTCATTTGTATCGCAAAATTCTCCTGGATCTAGTCCCTTCAAAATTAACAATGTGATTCGGCACATATGCTCGTCCAGCTAAGTGCGTTGAGTCAGACCGCAAACAAAAAACCCAAAAAACATCGCTTTTTGGATTCATTAACAAAAATTGTTTCATTTAAAAGTACCTTAACGGGTTCCCCTCAATAAGGCATCTCCAGGAAAGAAATATTAAAACTCTACTGTAAGTTCTTGATTGCAGCTAAGCACTTGATAAGGATGCTAATATTTCTTTTAAATATGTGACAGCATCGCGAACAACTTGACGCTCCTATCCTTACAAGTCCAAGTACACATCTGCCAACTTCGCCCTTTTAAGCCATTAAAATTATTACCTGCATAACACATTGGAGAAAAAAATGTGGAACTCTAAATTTTCGAGATGGGACAGCTGTACTTTCTATTGAAAAAGTGTTTATTCTCCTGCTGAGAGAATTTATACCGGCGATGATAAAAATATCGCTGAAAGTTTTTGCACAACTTTCATAAAAACTGCTTGGTTCACTTTTCTTAAATCAAGCGTGATAACACTTCATAATTTGGTACACTGTGAAAAGTTTTAGCTCAGATCACCGAAATTTAAAATAAATATTTGGTTATGATCACACCTACATCCTGCTTTAAGATTTATTAAACGGCTGTGTTGTCAATTTTTAATGCTTTAACGCTGTTCTGAATTATCATGAGCTCTTGTTGCGCGTAATTAATTTTCACAGCAAAATTTTCCTGAATAATAAAGAATAAATAGAGTTACAGTCGAAAATTTTGCATTTCTTTTAAAGCCATTTCTAGTTTCTTAAAATTTCTGCATTCAGTTACAAAAAAAATGTTACCTTTTTATACTCTTTAATAAAATTGTTCTAAAATTGCATTTTCACAAAACTGTTTCTGACATCCCATTGACATTTGCCAACACTGACGTCAACACAAAATTCCTATAATTTCCAAGATTTTAAATTTATAGATCCCTGCATGACATTATTAACATACTCTCTCTCTCTCTCTCTCTCTCTATCACTCCTCTCTATCTTATAATTTTTTTATATTCCACTGCTAAGTTCACTGCAACCCACTGTTTTTTTAACTGCTAAAAGTAAATTTACTTTTTTATTAAAATTATTTTTCCTTGTTTTCCTTTTTCGCTTAAATTTTTATGTCAAGAACATTATAACACATCTCTCACTACATATGTACATACATACATAAATATAAAATGATTTATATGAACAGTAAATTTAAACTAAAATAAAATGCGTTAGAATTTCATATTTTTTCTGTTTGAAGGTAAAAAATGCCTGTGTATATTTGTTGAACGGTGTTTGCGAAGGTAAAGTGCGTCTATGACACACAAAAAATACACAAAAATATGACTGAGAAAGGATAAAGGACTCAACAACTTAAGCAACAGACTAATGGTGTACTTAAGAAACAAAGGACATGTAAATAAAAAAAAGTATGAGACGGTAAAAAAAGTAAAAATATGAGAAGAGTAACGAAATATAATGAGGATGGAAAAAAAAAAAAAAGTAATAATTTTGTTGATGGTTGCATTAAAAGAAAAAAGTAATTTACTTTTAGCAAGCAAATAGAAATTATTCTTAAAATTAGTGTTAAATGAGAAAAGTTTAAAAACCATTCAAATTTGTTAAGAAGATTAGAATGTTACGCTAAGAAGATTAGATAAGTAGTTTCGTTTGCCTTTAATTAAAACTTTAACGTAAATTGGGGAAAAAAATCTTGAAATATAGTGAATTGTTTAATGTTTTTGTAAATATTTATCGTTAAAGTGGCCATGGAAAAACTAACGATTTTTCTGAGCAAAACCAAAAGTGACTACCACGTACCTTCATTTCACAAACCAAGTTGTAACCGTATGTATCCGCTACATCTTCCAGAGGGCGACCAAGACTATTCAGAAAAATCTCAATGAAACAGAGTTACTAGTACGTTTAACTGCAGTACCGGCAAATAAGCCAGAGCAAGCCGATATGGCTGTGACACTCAAAGCAACTTAAGGTGGTCTAGATTCTAGTCCTTCAAAGATTAAGAAAGTTACCGCAGTCGAAGCTTTAGCTTATTTGTGGGATACAGATTTCAAACAACAACAGTAATATAAATTTTATTAAAATAACACCACGTAACTATTTAATTAAATTAATTTTCGAAAAAATATCGTGCTATTTTTATCCCGATTTAATCGAAAAAACATTGAATTTTGTCTTTACTTTATTGTTTGGAGAAAAATCTTTAGTGTATTAAAAAAGTTTGTAAAAATTTACCTGAAGAGCTTAGAAAGCGGTAGCGAAAAGGCCATTGATACGTGCTCTCACCCTCAATAATCAATATCGATGATTTAGTTTTATTTATTTAAAGATTTTCTACATGGCTTTTTTTGGAAATTGTGCTCGAATAAAATAGGCAGGCTCTAACAAAATGGGGTAAATTTTGTTAGAGCCTGCCTATTTTAATCGAGCACAATTTCCAAAAAAATCTGTTTTTTAAATGTCTAATCGCGGCATCAATAAAAACCTTCACTATTGCAAAAATCGAAAAACCCAGCTGTGCGTTATTATAAAAAAAAAACTCTTAAGTTCCAAATTTTAGACGTGTCTGTCCAAAATTTTGTCTAAAATTAATTTTGGCTCAAATTACCCAGTGTGTGGCTTTGATGTGCTGAAATCAATGATTTTAATTAAATTACACTAATGTTAAGAACCACGTACCAAGTATAGGCCACCCTTTAATTATTAATTTCGTGTTTTTATTGTTTTATATTGAGAATTTATTATTTATTTCAATGTCTTCTTATCAAAATAAGAAATACAAAAGTATCTCGCTAAAACTAGATACCTAAGACTGACGGAGATACCGACGGACGTACTTAGACCATTATTATTAGGGTTATGTTTCAACCGCAAAGAGTAAGCCCAACCTTATTGAAAAAATCGCTTTTATGTAGGTGAGAGTTCTAAAAGTAAGCCCACTCTTGTTGAAAGCCCCTTTTCAAACTATTGGGTTTGTTGGGGTAGCCGTTCAATAAGAGCAAACAGTCAAGGAAACCCAATTTCGGTAAGATCACTTTCTCGCCATTAAGTCTAGAGCAATATATCTTACAAAGGTCAGCTGTATTAAGGTCAGTTACATTATTGGCCAGGAGTATCTGTCCCTAGACTTAGCAATGCATTTCGAAAGGCAAAAGATTGTCTTTTGTTTTTAGCTACACAGAAAAAAAATTTTTTTATCTATTAAATATTCATTTGTTTTCATATTGAGGCTTAATTAAATTTTAATTGATTCAATTATTTATTTAATTAGAAAATTTACTAATTATTTTTTAACTAAAAATATTATTATATTTTTCCTTCGGAAACATATAAGGTTTCTTTTCATTGCAAAAACTACTGTGGCACATTAGAAATTCCATATTTCTTACTTTGTGGGCTCTGTCTAAACTTGCATCCTATGGTCTTTTGCTTACTAAACATGCGCTATTCTAAATGCTACTATTTACGCTACACTATTGTGTTACTTCGGCGAGACACGAACAACTCGATGGCTTTGTTAAGTAAACTAAACCACAGATCACTTTAGGTTCTACATTCAAGCCAGTCATTCCCTTTTATCAAATAGCTACAATACATCTGTCATACACTGTTGTTATGCTGTTGTCTACTTCCCTGCACTAACAGCTAAAGTTCTTCTCCTTATTGTAAAGGCGCCTTGAACTCTCATCCAGTACTCCACTATTAAATGGACGCCTTTACCAATTTATGTACCTCTGCCATGGCTGTTTACAATAATTGTC
Organism: Gymnosoma rotundatum; assembly: GCA_916610165.2. Taxonomy (NCBI): domain Eukaryota; kingdom Metazoa; phylum Arthropoda; class Insecta; order Diptera; family Tachinidae; genus Gymnosoma; species Gymnosoma rotundatum. Next base: position 116,066,161 of record OU744337.1, on the reverse strand, counting down.
GATTTCTGTTTTACATCAAGCACACTCCTCGAAAAACTCAGCCATTGAAGTTGATCAACTTGTTTAAGCTAATTGTCGTATTGTTGTATACCCACCACTTTTCTGGAAGTAATTTTATTTACCTGTTTTCACCATGCACACGCGGATAACCCTACGTCTCCACTAGCCATCAACTTGGTATGAACATCATGTCGTACATGAATTCGGCTAACGTAGACACCCAATGATGCAACAACTCTGAAGACAAACAAAAAATTATGCTCAAACAGAACATGAACATCAACACGATTTCATCACATACAAGAGCATGATAAAATTAATATCGTTGTACTACCGGCGTGCATGTGCATGTCTTGTTGAATTTTAAGTCTAGTAGAGACATAGGGTAACAACAAGAATGCAGTTTTATTCACATATATAAGGATTGCCAGATCTTATTTTTGTAACAACAATTGAGCCAGAGGCTCCTGCAGTTAAGGTGATAAGCACGTTGACTACAAATTTGTTTTTTTTTCTGTTTAATGGTATAAATATATATTTAGAACAAACATTACGATATGCTGCAGCCTCCTTCGTGGGTGGTTCTCCATTGCATATTCGCCTGCGAAGTAAAATAACTAATAAAATGGCTATATCTTTCTCCTTTAACCACCTGTCTTATCTTTCATCTAACCCCTTCCTAAAGAATGTACCACGGTAACGAAATTTAACTAAATAGGAGGCTAATTCGGCAATTGTCAGCACCTTATTGAAATCACATATTGTCCACATCAATAGCACCCAATTATGGTAGAAAGAATTGTGTTATAATGACGCAACATTGAGTACAATTGCTTTTTGACTTGCCTCATATTAAAAAAGTTTAATTTAGCCCAAAATCCGCAACAAACAGAGATCATATGCTCTCAGCTTTTTAATTGTTCTTTTTACAACAATAAAATTAAAATGGCGTCAAATTTCGCAATGAAGTTAATTTTACTAAAAAAAACTACAAAAATAGAAATAAAAATAACTAGAATTACACCTCTTTAATGTTAAAGTGTTGTTGATGTGACAAAAATATAAATAATCTGAGAAACCTAAATTGTAACTTGTACGTTGGTAGACAAACAAACATGAGCTAAATTACAACCAAAATACTTAAGAACAAGAAGACAGTCAGCCCAACAGCCATTAATACACACCCCAAACCCTCCAAACATTTTGTCATATATTAATATCACTGTTAGCACTAGTTATTATTACTACTGTAACTAAAGTTTACTTTGTTTTTTTTTTTTTTTGTTGCCTTACACTCAGGGCTAATTGAATACAAACACTGACAAGGCAGATTTTTTAACAAAAAAAAAACATATTTGAAAGAGATTTTAAAATATATATATATATATTTTAATTTTTTTAAATATTGAAGAAAAAATACATTACAGAGAGGGCAAAACATGTAAATGTTAAGTGTTAATGTTAACAACTATCTGTTATTTGTTTGCCTTTGAAAACTGAATTCGAGTTAGAACTTTCATAAGGCATCACCAAATGACATGAGTGATGAACCCATCCACACAACTTGTTAATGTAAATAGCAACTAAAGTAAGTGACTGGTCGCACTAACATATGTCGACTTCATGCGAAGTTTTTGTAATGCATATTTCTAAAATTAATATTTTGTTGGCTAAAATGAATTTTTAAGAAATGTTTTTATTAAAACGTAATTTTGAGTGTGACTTTTGACTTGAGCGTGCTTGAACGTAAAAGAAAAATAAGGTCTGGCACGAACGTATAAGACTAATTTTTTTTCTTTTTCGTGAACGTACATTATCGTGACTGTAAATTCGCACAGGCTCCCATACCTATAGAGAAACAAATAAATTTCATAATCAATTATTGAATTCATTAACGCAAATATTTTTTTTATTGATATAAATCCTTTTACACAATTTGTAGAATTAAATACATAAATTCGTAAATATTTAATCGGAAAAATTTTAATTTCATAGAAAACACAAAATGAAATAAGAAACTTAACAACAAAATTTGTAAAAACAATTAAAACAGTAATTAAACTTAAAATAGTCTTCAAACAAATGTTCGTTAAAATAAAAAGTATTCATTTAATTTATTTTGAAATTAATCTATGTAAATCAATCTGTATTCCAAAATTTGTGACAGATGTTTTGACATGTCTGTCTTATTAGCTAATATCTTGAAAACATTCATTAGTTTTTTTACGATCAGAGTTGCATTTTGAGTTGCCTCTTTCTTGTGTGACACTATTTTCTAAATAAATGTTCCTGTTATTTTTTTAAGTAGGACCGAGTTCAATTAGATTTTCTTGTCAATGAATCGTACGTTTGTGTAGTACAGTCAATCGTAGCCTTTTTGGTCCTGTTAAATGGGAACCTTCTTGTTTTCTTTTTGATTGCTGGCATAAGCGAACTTTAAAATCGCCTTATTTCTTTTATTTTTTTCTGTTTTTAAATAAGCAAACTCAGTGTTAACAACAAAATGTTTCTATAACATATAAACTTTGATCAGAATAGTTTAAATGAAAATTTTGCTTGTTTTTGTCATTATATATTCCATACAAATACAAATAAGCATTTCTTTAACAGTATTTATATTTGTCTATGTGTGTGTATATGCATATATGCATGAATGTATTTACATGCGTTAGTATTAAGGCAATCATTTCTTTTAACCACACTTTTGCTATTAAATATTCCCCAAAGACTAAACCGATGACGATGATGCTTTTGGCTTCAAAGATTTCATCTTATTTTTATTTTATTCTCTCTAAAGCTGATGTGCATATTATTTTTTTTTTTTTTTTTTTTTAAAGAGAAGTAGCACTTCAGGCATCAATAAATACCTACTTAGTTCCCAACCGTACTACATTCTTTAGGAAAGGGATAGATGAGAGAGAAGAAAGGTGGTGAAAGGAGATAGATATAGCCATTTTATTAATTATTTTACTTCGCCGGCGAATATGCTATAGAGAAGTACCGACGAAGGAGGCTGCATGTTTTTAATTTTAGATCTGAATATGTATATATACTATTAAACAGAAAAAAACATTTTTATTTTTTGACTTACCGCAAGGATTGAACCCAGGGCAGCTGGTTTGTAGTCAACGTGTTTACCACTTAGACTACGTTAAGTTTAATTGTATAGTTTTTCACCCTAAAGTATTTTCTAGTGAAGGTGGATGTTATGTATGTTCATTAATGATAAATTTTTATTAATGCCTTAGGGTCGATCAAATAACAGGGCAAGTTTATAAAATACGACTATTGTAAAAATTTAATTAGTTAAAGATTTCATCTATTTAATTTTAATCCCTTTATGATTTTATTCAGCATTTGCCCACAAAAATTTATGTCTGCCTGCCACAGCCTTCTATCTGTGGAACATTAATTATTTCATAGACGATTGATATTTTACAGAAGCTTTAAAATGACACCATATTGATATTTTAAAAAATTTGAAAATTTCAGAGGCTCGAAAAGTATGGTTGAGCGCATATTTATTCACTTGATATTTTTTCTAATTTTTTTAATTTTCTATTGCCCTTTATATTTGTGTTTTTGATTGGAGTTACTTCCTTGTTCCAAATGATATGAAAATATTAGAGGTAGGCGTGGTATTTTGCCCGCTGCCTCGAATGACATGGACCGATCATGCTGATTTCCAATAGCACCTCTTTCAACACTATGTCCATGTATCGATTGGCGTATTTAAATTTTCTCTAGCCTTGGCAAACTTGATTTCAACACAAACACGGAAGAACAGGCGGACATCGCTCAATCGACTTCGCTTTGCAGAAGAACTAGATATTACAAATGGAATGACGAACTCAGATAACTCCTTTACCCACTTTTTGTGGAAAAGGGTATAAAAATTAAAAGTGGCTTATGTGTAAGTCTAGAAATTTAGTATTATAAAGAACTGCCGGAATTTCAATAATTTGCCTAAATTTTAAAGTTAAATTGAAAATTTTGGATCTTAAGGTAGGATCACACGATTACCGCTAATGCACCAATTTGGCCCAATTTTTAATGTACTACATTGCCGCACATTAATAAAATTGTCTAAATGATAACTTCTTAAGTCACATGATTGACCATTGTGTACAAATTTGATTGCCGCAAAATGGCAAAAAATAATTTTACAACAATAATTGCCGCAGCCTAGTTATACGGTTGTGTCATGTGAAATTTTATATAAAAAGAGTTGATGCTGATTTTATATATGTATGGAGTTTGAAATTTCTAACAATGGCGAAAATTAATGAATTCGCCACTGTCACCCGCTGGAACATGATTTCGCCATGGGTTGTGTATTATAGTTATAAGAATCAGCTGTTGAGCAAACTTGAAAAATTTGTGCACAAAGTTGTGATTATAACCTCAGAATTTACTTCATTATATTCGGTGGTCACGGAATTATTTATGACTACGCATATTTCTTCACTGAAACCGAAATTTATTATAAAATAATTATAATATGAAATAAAATTAAATTATTTGTACTTACAATTATGAGCATACCTATACAAAAACAAGTTATTTACAAAAATGTAAATTGCCGTCGTATTGTTAACCTCTTTTGCCGGCAAAGATCGCAATATATATCGCTGCATTTTTATCATTTCTCTTGCCACATGGTTTCTTACTGTGCAGTCACACTATTAATTGATGTTTAGTTAATTGCGGAAATCATGTGATCATCCATGACGAAAAAATACAAGGTGGTCGCGATGACGAATTCATTGATTTTCGCCGTAAAGGCTAAATGTCAAAGACCATATACAAAAAAAAATATACATTATATACCTGTATTATTTCGCCATGCATCTGATCCCACCTTTAAATAACATTTCAATTGATTATAGATATTTATTTATATTAGATTATAATCAAAACTTAGTGAAACGTATTAAATCGTCGATTATGCCCAACAGTAATTTTCTTTGTTTTTAGTTGCATATCAAATTAAGCTTAATGCAGAAATGCCAGCACCTTATGTTCTCAAGAGATAGAACGAAAACAAAATTAAAAAAATGACTTCACATAAAATACATATGAGTTCCAACATTAAGACTCTTATGCATCATGAATACGCATATTATGCACATATTAATTTTCATTTAACTCTTCTGTTTACTTTGATCCTTTAGAAAATTAATATGGAAAGAGATAGACGATTAGATGGATGGTTGTTTTAAATAGTTTTGAATATTTTAAAAGATGCAATCTGTCTATTTATTATACGTGTTTGAGAAGAATAAATTTTAATAAATTTAAAGAAAAATACATCAATTGTAAGAAGACTGCAATTTATACACAAGAGTTAAAATTAAAATACTCATTAGGAAGAAGCTAAATTTTAGTGTATATGCTTCTGTTTTTTCAACTCAAGCCAGTGATGTGAGGTCTTCAAGTTATAAATTTTAAGTTGAAAAACATATTTTTAATAAAATGTATCATCTGTAAACTTTTTCTTATTAACCCAGTTTTAAAGGTAAACTACTCTTACTTTAAACCTGCCACTAAAGAAAAAAGAAAATTTATGGATGCTATTATTCCTGAAACTTTTACGATTATTACTTTCGTTTGTTTTATCTTATGTATGTTTGTGTTCTTTTAAAAGATGTATGTATAATAAATGCATTTAACTACAAATATTTATGACTGTTAATAAACGTGTATTTTAATACTGGCATGTTTTATGCAGGATACGTTAAAATAAATAAAGAAATCTTTAGCTAAAATATGAATGTCATGCTGTGTTGTTTGATGAACAATTTTGCTAAATTCTTGTTTTTATTATTTCTACAACAAACTTGCATAGAACAGCGTGTTAAATGCTTTGTACAGCATTTGCCCACAACACCGTTTACATGTGTAAATGGATTCTTGCTTTTATATTCCTGTCATTTTTTTTTTAGTTCATTTTTCATTACGTTGTTTTAGGGTTTATTGGCTTTTTAGACAACAAGAAATATTTAGTTGTTAACGTGCATTGCTAATGCACTTTAAGTCGTTTTATGCAAAAAGTTGACGGAGCAAAACCTTTGAGAAATATGCTTTTTTCTATTACCTTCTCTTCACAAAGATTTATGGTTTTCTAACAACAAGAGCAACAACAAAAGTTTTTTTCTAACATCAGCAACGGTTTTTAGCATCGCTTAATGTAGTTTTTGTTGTTGTGTTAGTAAATTAGTTACTGCCGCTTACAAGAAGCATAAGAATGACATCAAAAAACGTTAATACTTTATATACACAGGTGTGTGCGTGTTTGTGTGTGTGTGTGTTAAGGTGTGTAAAGAAACAGACAGTTTAATTACTAGTGAGTGTTGAAGTACAACTACACAAAAAACACTTTAGCACGATTCAACCCAGCAAACAAATAAAAATAAAAAAAATTCTCTCAAATCTTTTACAAAAATTAAAGACCAGAATCAATTAAAAAAGCATGGATTCAGATTTAGTAAAACATAATTAAATTTCCAACTACTTTGAATAGAATTATATAGAATTATTCATTAAAAAACCTTTTCCTAAATTAAAAAATTAAAGTGTTTTTTTTTTGAATTTCAATTAAAAAAATTAATTGAAACTCTGAAAAATTTAATTGAAAATTTTTAGAACTACAATTAAAAAATTAATTAAATTAATTAAAAAATTTATTTAACAATTTTTAAAATTTTAATTAATATAGGCTTATCACTGAATGCATTATTGTTGCTTGACAACCAGAATTTTAATTTTTTTAAGCTGAAGTTTTTCTGAAATTAATCATAGATGCAATGTAGCGGTACCATAAAAAGTGAAAAAAGGGTATAACTAAGTTTGTCATTCCGTTTGTAATTTCTACAATAGCCATTTCCAAAGTCGATTGAGTGATATCCGTCTGTCCGTCCATATTAGTATTGAAATCAAGTTTGCGTTTGCAAAAAAAAAAAAAAAATAGAGATGCTAATACAAATCAGCGAGAACAATTCATGTCCTTAGAGGCAGCGAGCAAAACACCACTCGTACCTCTAATTTTTCCACATTATTTGGAACAATTAAGTAACTTTAATAAAAAAAAAAAAAACAAAAAACAAATAAATGGAGCGATAGAGAATTAAAAAATAAGAAAAAATAAAAAATCAAGTGAAAATATTTGCGCTGACCCATATTTTCCGAGTTACGAGCCTCTGAAATTTTAAAATTTTTTTCAAATATCAATATGGGTATCATTTAAAAGCTCTCAAGATAAGCTTTTAAATGATAAAGAAATACTGAAAATTGTTAAAAATTGTTAACCCATTAAGAGCCGATGACATTTATATATAAAATATATATATATACTCGTAGTACTTAAATTTTTTATTTTTTAATAAAGTTTTTATTTGACCTTTTTAATAATTAATATATTTATTTAATTTTTAAGCACTAGGTCTTTTTTATTTTTATATATATAATTATATTTTTTTTATTTTTTTATTTTTTAATTCTCTGTCATGCAATATTTGATTTTTTGATTGGAGTTACTTCACTCAACTAAACTTACTTAGATGGTGAAGGGTAATAAGAGTCTCTTACTTGTTTTTTTTTTTAGTATAATTGAAAATGTTTATTTAATCTCAATTGAGATTTTAAAAAGTGTTTTTTTCGTATTTATATGACATTTTGCTGTTTGATTTGAAACTGAGTTGCAACGCGTTCATCTAAAATGCATCTCCCTTTAGGGTTAAACTTAGCTGACTGCTGTCAAACATTTGGTAATGTCGGAAAAGATATTTTGTTCGATTTAATTCAGCTTTTTGCTTTTATTCGCTAAGCTATATATTTTAACAAGTTAATTTTTATATAAGAATTTTAATCTCAGCTGAAGTTTAATAATTCCTATATATTTTTCTTTCTATAATCAGTTTAGTTATCTGATCTTTGAGATGACTATTTTTTAATAAATATATCTAAGTTGTAGGTCAGAAAAAAGTATATGTTCGAACTTACTAACACAACATCTAACATTAACGCATAAGATGGCAAATTAGTAGTTTTTTTTTTTTTTTTTTTGTTTTAATTTTAAATTTAAATTCATGCACCTGTTGAAAAAAGAATTCAAAATAAAATTGTTTTAAAATTATCATCAAAAAATTTTATTTCGAATTATTTCTCATTTATTCATTTGAGATTGAACATAAGTGTTGGCTGGGTTAGTGCCAAAACTTTTTCTACTCAAAAAAAGTAAAAAAAAAACATTAACACTGCAACAAAGTAAATTAAACACGCTGCACACCTCTTATATTTGTTTCTCTTTTTTTAGTAGGTTTACTTCTGGAAGACCTCAAATTAGACACTTAACTTATCATGTAAATAAATCGATCTTTTGTTTGAACTATTAAATGGCTGCCATGTTTCTTTTCAATTAGATGCATAGATATTAAATATGTCTACAAATTTCCTATTCTTTCAAATTAAATAATTATTTTGCAAAAAAAATGGACGTTTAGTCACTAGCTTAAAGTTAAGCATGTCCTAGTTCGATACATTCTTCTTCAACAAACGTTCCTTAATTTTCGTACTCTGAATTCAAGAAATAAAAAATACTCTATGAAATACTCTATGAAACACAGATAATTACTTGATTTTTAAAAATGAATTAACAAATTGATTACATAAAAAATTTTTTATATTGCACTGGCTGGATTTAATTGTTGGGTTTAAGGTATAAACACCGTATTGAAGGTTCAATAAATAATCAATAAAAACAAAATGATTGATATTAAACTACGAAATCGTTCCTGATCTAAAAAAGTGTTTTTTGTAAAATACGAATGCCCCTCCCTTGAAATTAACCGTCTGAAATATATGAAACAAAGAACTTCGTCACAAATATTTTGTCATTTAGTAAAAATTTTAGGCGGCTGGCGACATAATATAGAACAACTTAAGTCAAACTACTGTGCAAATATAATTTTTCTTAAACTCGATACCACTCAGTAAAGACGCCGGCCGTTGCATAAATCATTTAAAATAGATACGTGGCAATAACATCGCACTTGGCAAAGGTTTGTGTTTTGATTACAATTAAGTGCTCTAGCGTTTATGCATATTAGTATGATATGACAAACTGTTGAGACGCACGCCTTAATTTTGCCTAGGGAAAATAACTGTACACAGACTTAAGAATGAAATAACATTTATTTTCCCATGGCAAATATTCATTAGAGTTAAATATTAAGATTAGGAAACCACTCATTTATGATTTTTGTAAAGCTCCTAAAATTTATGATTGCCTGGTAAAATATAAATTTAGTACTTATAAGATAGAGTTAAGACTTTGAGTAAGATTTTAGAACTCACTCATTTGAGTCCTCTAGAACTTCTCAAAGTAAGTATATAAGCTGACAAAAATTATATTATATTTTAAGCTGTACTTTGCCTTCAGTCGAGCGCCATGATTAGGTCGCTCCTAAAAATAAATCAGCTATTTAAACCATATCAAAACTTTGGTCTCGTATTTCTTACATCAGTCAATGGCCAAAAGTATTGACCGTGATGCTTTAAAGGGCATGATCAACCCTTGAGTAAATCAAGTACCTAAATTTAGTACTCTTGATAGCAAAGTAAAGTAAGATTTATTGAAACCAATAAAAAATAATATTGGTTAATGTGGCCTTAATCAAAAACAACAAAATTTTTTTACAAACAGAAATAGTATGATTCAGCCTACTTTGTTTTTTGTATCTGATTCACTGGTAGGAAGACGTATCAGATAATTTTACAATAAAGCTATATGTTTATAAACTGATCCCAAATTGTATGTGTTATCAAAAAGTGGAATTGTCGCATAAAATTTAAATATTCTTATGAAAATTTATAAACTGTTTAAATCATTGATTTGGAAGATAGTCAGTAATCAAAAAAAATGTCTCACCAGGCATTACGCTACGATTTAAATACAACTATTTATCAGTTTAACGATATAGTCATGTCTATAGTCATCTATCTACTACATACATAAAGCACAAAATATGTTTGTTTGACTATTTGTTCGGAAAGCGTTAACTGCAGTTTGATAAGTGATATGATATTACGAGGGCTGCTCTATATATTTCTGGCCTAATAGTGAAAATGCGAATATTTATAATCAAAAATGGTTTTATTGTTTTTCAAAGTATTTTCCAGCATGATTTATACACTTTTGCATGCGCTCAAACCAGTTGTCGAAGCACTTTTTCCACTCCGATTGAGACACCTCTAAAACATGGTTTTTGAACACTTCAACAGCTTCTTCTGGCGACGAAAATCATTGACCACGCATTTTTTTCTTCATGCGCGGAAACAAGAAGAAGTCATTAGATGCCAAGTCAGGGCTGTACGGCGGATGACCCATTAATTCGACGTTTTGGCCGGTCAAAAACGCTCTGGTTTGAGCCAATGTGTGAGAGCTCGCATTGTCATGGTGAAAAATGATTCGTCTTCTCTTGTTGGTTTTTCGAATTTCTCCGATGACTTCAGGCAAACAAATTGTAGTGTACCACTCAGAAGTGACCGTCCTACGTTGCTCAAGCGGAACAGTCGCCACATGACCAGTTTTGCCGAATAAACAGGCGACCATTTGCTTCGAAGTGCTTCTTCCACGAACAACTTTCGTTGGATTTTGCTCGTCTTTGAAGACCCACACGGTCGATTGTTGTTTCGTTTCGGGCTCAAACGCATAGATCCATGATTCGTCACCTATGACGATCTTATAAACGTCTTTTGAAGCACCGCAATCGTATTTTTGCAACATTTCTTTGCACCAATCGACACGAGCCTTTTTTTAGCGACTTTCAAATTGTGCGGGATCCAACGAAAACAAACTTTTTTTACGGCCAGGTGTTCATGCAGTATCGAATGTATGCTGGTGGAAGAAATGTCCAAGGATGTCTCTATCTCTCGGTATGTCGCATGTCGATCTTGCATTATGAGTTCACGCACGGCATCAATGTTCACAGTGCTATAGGATGGTGCTTCATCGCCATACAAAGATTTAAGTTCATCAATGCACTCTTGTCGTGATAATCCACGTCGAAAGTTGTGAAAAATGATGGCACGAAAATGTTCACGAGTTAATTCCATTTTTTTCTATATTAATTTTTTCAATTCACTGTTAACAACACAAATAATGGTCGTACGTCAAAGCGTTTTGAGTACGATTATGCTTAAAAATGACAAACTTTCCAATGGAAATGTCAGATTGCACTTGGCAGCACTCAGTGTTGCCAGGCCAGAAATTTATAATATAGCAATTGGAACAGTGGGCGTGGTACCCTTTATACAAAGGGAAAAGTTGTACCATATATCTAGAGAACTATAATAGTTAGGGTCTTAAAATTAAAGTCAATCAGATATTATTTTTAAATATCATCAGTAAATCAGATACTTTTTTAAGTCTGGCGAATGACAAACTAAATTGCAAAAATGGGCGTGGCACTTTCAATACAAAGTGAAAAATTATTATCATATACCTTTACAACTATAATAGGCAGAGTGTTGAAATTCTTATAACGGTAAATAATCAATTAAAAAGCTCGCTGCTATGGAAGAATAGATGTGCTGCGATTATTCCTATTATTATAATAGTATTCCTACCGGGAATAACTGGTTTAATCATTTTTGGAATTTTAAATGTATAATGAGTAAAAACGTATAACGTAAAAACGTCCTATTTTTATCGACTTTTTTATTATTTTATTTTTTTTTTTTTTTGTTTTTGTCTTTTACTTTTGTCTTTTTTTATACCTGTTAATTTAAAAATCCGTCATTCTTGGGCCAATTTCGAAAATTTTTCTATATCACAAAATTTATGTTTTTACATTGGTACCATTGTATTAAAAGAGGTAAAAACTAAAGGGTGTCCCATACACCACATGTATTGTTTACGTATATTTTAAAGTGTAATTTACAGAGAGTAAAAACTTTTGTAAAGTGAATCCCGTGATGGCCTTGTATAAAAATAGGCAATTAAAAGATAAACTTGAAAATTAAAGGGTGTGCCCATAGAGACTTGAATTTTACGAAACTGACTTCATAGTTTTAAACGTTAGTAGAAAGGCATTTGAAAATTACACTGCGTTTTACAATATTTATTACAGAAGCGAACATTAAAAATTAAAGGGTGTTTCTACAGGACGTGTTTTGACTCTCCTTTTGAAATATAATAAATAAACACTTATATTTTGCATACAATGAGTATTATCGCAGCAACTGTAGCAACAGTTTAAAAAATATATATTTACAAAAAAAAACAAATTTAATAGGTACTCCTTACAAATCGTGATTTTGACGTGTACCGGCATTTCTTTTTAATCGTAACAGGTACACTCTTGAAGTTTACACGAAATGTGTATTACAATATTCGCTTTATCGTAAAGCATTAATATAAAATTAACAGCATCGCCTCTAGAGATGTACTAGGCAAACACTTGAAAATAAGAAATAATAAAAATAAACATTTTTAAAGGCTGCAAAGGGAAAATTTTACAAAATGTTTATTACTTCGTCTGCTATGACAGTCCATTTAAATTTAAAGGTGGTTTCCTTGTGGCTAAAAATGTTCCAGAATTTAAACTTCATTCTAGTAGTCATCTTTATTTTAGGTAAGGATCTCTTTCCTTAAAGAATAAATTGTTTTTTTTTTTTTGACAAGGACTATTCTTGGAAAATTATTAAATTATATTTTAGAACTTCCTACACTAACTTTAATTGAGCTTCCCAGTGCTTTAGCTCTCCCATTTCGTGTTTTGTATTTTTAAACCCACATTTTTTTCTACCTGTTTGAAAACTTTGTTAGCACTCATGACTTTGTTCGGCAGTTTGTCACAACTTTTTTTTTCTTAAAATAAAAAAAAAATGCATTTTTCGTTGCGTGTGTATTTTTATCGTATAGTTTTAAGGATTATAACTAGAGGATACAAAAACAAAACTGCCTGACGAGAGGAAACACAAAAAGTTTGGCGTTTTTCAGGAAGTGTTGTAAAAGAAAAACATCACTGCTACTTTGCACGTTTTAATTAAAGTTGAAACGAAATGTTTTTTTTCTTTTGCTTCTCTCTTTCTTGCAATTTGCATTTGACTAAAAACTATAAATATGTAGAAAGAAGAAATGCCTAAATTAGGGTGGTTCAAATTATTTGGAAAAGTTATTTGATTTCAATATTATGTAATTCCTTTAACTTTCACCTCCACAATCCTTAAATAAAGGTAAATTATATTCGGGTGTTTTTGTAAGCCCGATAGAACGTGAGATCCATTCGGCCTTATTTTTGGTTCGAAGATGCCACCAGCGTGAAAACCACACCAAACGGAGGCAATGGAGTCTGTAGGGTATGTCGTAGATTGTTCTCACTCCATATGCGGAAATTTTGCTTATTAACAAACCTTTTAAGCCAAAGATGAGCCTCATCGCTGAACACAATTTGGCGATAAAACAACTGGTCACTTACTAGCTGCTCTTAAGCTCAATCGGCGAAAGAACGACGCATAAATTGGTCTCGTGGCTTTAATTCCTGCTATAGCTGGATCTTGTGCGGGTAAAAGCCAAGATCTTTGAGCAAAATTGTCCACGTAGTAGAAGGACAGAGCCCCAATTTCTGCGACCGACGACGAATCGATAAATTTGGAACTTCTTCCACACTTTCGTTTACAGTAGCTATACTCTCTTTAGTATGCATATTTCTTCCACGTGTTGTTGTTATTGCATCCTCTGGAGAGTATGTGGTACGAAATCGATCCACAGTTCGACGGATGGCTTGCTCAGACGGACGATTATGTGCACCATAATAATCACGAAGTCGCCTATAAGTTGCTCGGATTGATGAATGATTTTCAAAGTAAACTTTGATGATTTGATAGCGTTGTTTAAGCGTAAGTCTACCCTTTACAAGAAGGATTAACTAAAAATATTCGTAACACCCTAATATCTGCATTCATACAGTTTTCAACACTTTTGTTGACTTGTGGTCCTTAAAAATTAAGAAAAAAACAAGATTCAACTTCTCAGGCTATGCTTGCGTTAAGTGGATGTGGGTTTTAAGTGTGAATCTCTTATGGCGACTGAAATGTTTTACAAACATATAAGCAGTATGTTACCTGCAGAGCTAAACTTTTTGCAAAAGTTCCCAAAGTTTTATACTTTTTTTTTTGGATTCTTATTTTCATAACGGATATGCAGACATTTTGACTTAAACTTTTAATTATTTCTTTTTTTATTTATTTATTTTTTTTTTAATTTCAATATTCTTTCTTGTTTGTTTCCTGGTTGCTTGTGAAAATTATTTAAACAAACGGATTTGTGTGGCATAAAAATTTGAAAGTTTATGACACTTTGCTTGAAGTGAATTATTAATTAAATATTTAAGGGAGCCAAGAAGTTTCAAATTTGTAAATTTAAAATTGAATCTTGGTAAATATTTTTTTCTCTTAAATTAATTGTGCTAAATTTTATTCTTTCAATAAAGTTTAAAAATTACCTAAAATAAATACACGGTGTCCGCCAGGAAGGTATACTTTGTTTTGCCAGCATTTTGGTAAACAGTAGTCTTGACAGTTCATATTTGGCAGTCGTGAAGTAGACCCATGGCCAATTTATTATGGAAAAATATTCGATAAACCAAAATTAATCATCGATTTCTGCGACGAGGAGAAAGTTACATGCAATTTTTGGCAGAACAGCGTGCCAACAATATGCACTATTTATCGTTTTGTGAATGAGAGAATCTGTAGGTAATAGGCCCAAGCATGGACCACAACGTACTGCTGCTCAAAAAAGTGTTCACAATAATTCATCAATCTCAACTCGACGCCGTGCTCAGAAGCTTGGTCTTCAACGATCAACTTCGGCCAGAATTTTGCACAAGGATTTACATTTATTTCCATTTAAGACACAAGAGCTTCTTCAACACGACGATTTACGCTGCCGTACATATACACCAATAGGATGTTACTGCTGAAAAAACAGACCATTCGGTTCTGGGCAATCCAAAAAAGATTGAAAACTTTTTAACGCCACAACTGCATGCTTTAAGCTTGATTAACATGTGATATCAACAAGACGGTGTCACATCACATACAGCCAGGATTACAATGAATTGCTGCGAGACTTCTTTCCACAACAAGTTATTTTAAGAAATAGTGATGTTGATTGGCCTCCAAGCTCGTCTGAAAAGCAAGGCGATATCTGAAGAGCAAGGCTTACGCAAACAAACCAGAAACACTTGAGCAAAATACCGCTTGATGTGTGTGAGATTGTAATGAAAACTGTGATCGAAAGAGCTCGCATTTGTGAGGCTAACACAGGCTAAGATTTATTTGATATTGTATTCCGTACATAATTGCCGACATTAAATAAAACATTTATAAGTATGAGGGCTGCTGTATATATTTCTGGCCTAATAGTGAAAATGCGAATATTTATAATCAAAAATGGTTTTATTGTTTTTCAAAGTATTCTCCAGCATGATTTATACACTTTTGCATGCGCTCAAACCAGTTGTCGAAGCACTTTTTCCACTCCGATTGAGACAACTCTAAAACATGGTTTTTGAACACTTCAACAGCTTCTTCTGGCGACGAAAATCGTTGACCACGCATTTTTTTCTTGATGTGCGGAAACAAGAAGAAGTCATTAGGTGCCAAGTCAAGGCTGTACGGCGGATGACCCATTAATTCGACGTTTTGGCCGGTCAAAAACGCTCTGGTTTGAGCCGATGTGTGAGAGCTCGCATTGTCATGGTGAACATTGATTGGTCTTCTCTGGTTGGTTTTTCGAATTTCTTCGATGACTTCAGGCAAACAAATTGTAGTGTACCACTCAGAAGTGACCGTCCTACGTTGCTAAAGCGGAACAGTCGCCACATGGCCAGTTTTGCCGAAGAAACAGGCGACCATTTGCTTCGATGTGCTTCTTCCACGAACAACTTTCGTTGGATTTTGCTCGTCTTTGAAGACCCACACGGTCGATTGTTGTTTCTTTCGGGCTTATATGTATAGATCCACCTGTAACGATCTTATAAACGTCTTTTGAAGCACCGCAATCGTATTTTTGCAACATTTCTTTACACCAATCGAAACGAGCCTTTTTTTGAGCGACTTTCAAATTTTGCGGGATCCAACGAGAACAAACCTTTTTTACGGCCAGGTGTTCATACAATATCGAATATATGCTGGTGGAAGAAATGTCCAAGGATGTCTCTATCTCTCGGTATGTTGCATGTCGACCTTGCATTATGAGTTCACGCACGGCATCAATGTTCTCTGGCACAACAGCCGTTTTTGAACGAACTTCACGGAATTCGTCTTTGAGCGAGCTTCGGCCACGATTAAATTCATTATACCAATTTTTCACAGTGCTATAGGATGGTGCTTCATCGCCATACAAAGATTTAAGTTCATCAATGCACTCTTGTCGTGATAATCCACGTCGAATGTTGTGAAAAATGATGGCACGAAAATGTTCACGAGTTAATTCCATTTTTTTCTATATTAATTTTTTCAAGTCACTGTTAACAACACAAATAATGGTCGTACGTCAAAATGTTTTGAGTACGATTATGCTTAAAAATGACAAACTTTTCAATAGAAATGTCAGATTGCACTTGGCAGTACTCAGTGTTGCCAGGCCAGAAATATATATAGCAGCCCTTGTATAAGATCTATTCTCTTTGATTTAAAAAAAAAAAATTATAAACAAACAAAGTAATATACCTCCCGGTGAAAACCCTACAGTTACTGAAAACTTTCTTTTAAATGCAATCGAAGGTGTCTTAAAAATTTATTAGCTGAGAAGACTTTTTATCGGAACCTTAAGATACCCGAAGAATTCTTGTGGTAGCTAAAACTTCTGACACTCATTAATCTATCTGTCCAGAACATTTCCCCCTTAGTTAAACTTTGAGAAAAAATTAGAAGATAAGGAATTTTAGCTTCTATATATCTTGTGAGGGAAATGCACTTATGTGTACTTTCTAATACAAACAAACATTTCTGTGTTATAGGGGTGCCTTAATTCTGAAGACAGCCGAAGAACCTAACATCCACAGAAGAACTAATTGTTGGATAATTCTTTCGAAAACTTTTGCAGAAATAATGAAGTATTTTTCTGTAAGGCATTTAACTCTGATAATCCGTAAGCAGCAGGAGCAAATCAACCTAAATTAATTGTTCCATAGATAGAGAGTACTGAGCATTCACCCGAGATGCGATAAATTCAATGTTCAACTCTCCATAATTTCTTGTCATGGATAACCTTAGTCCTGGTATGATCTATGTATAAATTTTCTAAATGTGTTAGGTTAGGTTAGGTTGCACAGGCCTTCGGCATAAAGACCGACCCACTTGGGTCCCAAAGGTCCCGTTGTGTTGCCTGGAAACTGGATTTGCAGGGGATCAGATCCAGGCCATTACGGCACCGTCAAAGATCCCAATCCAAACCACCCCGAGGACCGGATAAACAAGTTTATCCTAGCAACGTCGCAGACAGATAAGTCTGCAAGACCATGCAGTCTCGGACTGCCGAAGATGGCCGCTCTATTCTCAGAAAGAGCTGGGCAGTGGCAGAGCAGATGCTCTACCGTTTCTTCCTCTTCCTCATCTTGACAACTTCTACAGTAGTCATGATGCGGAAGATTCAATCTCCTAGAATGGGTACCAATGACACAGTGCCCCGTCAGCACCGCCACTAGTATGCCCAGCTGCCCCCGAGGAAACCTCAGTAGATTTGCGGTTCTCCTATTTTCTAAATGTGTTACCCCTAGACCTCTTTTAAATCGATTTGTTTTTTACGAATCTCTAAAAACTCAAAGCTGTGTGACTTAAGTTTATTTCAAAAGAACTTAATAGCTGTAGACGCAAGTGCAAATTATATGAGCAAAATTAAAAAAAATCGAATTTTGGAATTTTTATGCCTGATCTGGGAATGTCGGGATGAGGTGTTTTCTAAATAAATGAATCGAAATTGATTTTGGCTGATTTTGATGTATGCGGACGTATTTCTAAGAAAACAAGAATAATTAGACACCAGCAGAATGTAATGCTGCATTTTCTGGATCCCTACATTTTTCATCAACATTCTTTCCATCTGGCTACCCTAGGTTGTGTACATTGTAAACATCATCTATTTAATAAACTAACTTTGTTAATAACTATACGAGGAGCCGCACGCAAACCAAAGTATTTCTTCCCTGTTCTCTCTGTAACTCTTTTTGTACATTCGTTTTTGCTTTGTACTAACCATCAGTTGGTCACGAATGCAATTTTTATTTAAAATAATTTTTTTTTCTAAGTCTGTAATTTTTTTTTTTACTTGTTTATCCTAATTGGTCAAAACACAAAGTTTCGTTTATAGTTCCTTCGAAAATAAGAAATCCTTGTAAAAATTTTGGTAAATTCCTAAAATTAGGAAAAATAAATATTAAAAAAAAATTACAGAAAATTGTTGTTCTAATTTTAATATGCTAATAACTTACAAACTTAAAACACAAGCTTTGAGTTTAGTATTTGGTTTTAAAGACGTTATAAAGGACGTTAAAACTGTAGAATTTCTTTAAATCCGATAAAAAGTCAAACATTTTTCGAGATGCCCTATTTTGAAACTCTATTGTGTTGATCTAGAAACACCTTGGGGAGCTCAAACTTTAAAGCTAAGCTCGACTATTCCGCTGCTGTCAACTGCAACACTGTGCATCTCAGCTAGAAATGGAGATAATTAATTTTGCTGCAGCTGCTAAGTTTTACGTCCAAGTGAAACAATTGCTTGGCGATCTTCTGGCTTCAGGAATTGTCTAGCCTTAAAGATAAGCGCGTTTTATTATTTACTAACAATCTCGATTTGTCTCTACAGTGGGAACTCGACATTAACAAACTTCCGTGGTTTCACAGTTAACCTTACATAACATAAAAAATCATTAAATTTTAATTGAATTATTAAAATACTATTTTGGTATTTTAACCCAAATACCATCAACATTTTACAATAAAAAAAAAAATTAAATCTTTTCAAATATTGACAAACAAAAAAATCTACTCTAGAGCACTCATACATTTTTTCCCTCTAGTGTCAGTTTTAATTTAACTAAATGCATTTTATCATTAACCTTGTACGATTTGGTGAATTTTAAGCACTTTTTCATTGTTAAATGAAATTCCATTTGCAAAACAAGTTTTTACCGAAAAAATATTCCTGAAAAGAGAAAAAGCAAATTTTAAATAGAGTTAAGAAGGCAATTTGAACCAACCAGTGAAGTTGAATACTTAACCAGACAAAAAAAAATCCAATAAAAATTGTATCGAATACAAAAATGGAAATAATGGCAAATAAAACTGAATTTATGGCAATGGCAATAAAACCACATGTGACCTTTAGTTGGTTTGGAAAAATTATAAATTACAGAGAAAGAAAAATATGTCAAAAAAAGAAAAAGAAATATGTACAATAAATATTTTTTAAAAAGTGAAAAAGAAACAATTTCGACTTAAAATGGCAATAAAATAAAATTCTAAAGAAATTCGAAAAATATTGATTTTAAAAGGAAAAAAATATTATCTTTGAAAAAAGAAATTATTTTTGTAAACAAATGACTACGAGTACAACACAATGCATTATAAATTTGTACAAAGAACTGATGTGATATGTGAAAATTTATCACAATAGAATTTATATCAGTTGGCGACAAAGAAGATCTTGGCACACAACCCGGAAATGTCTTCAAACACGGAAGTGTACCAACTGAGACCTTAAAAAAGAGGTTACATTCATACAGCTTCAATGAAATGTTTACAGTCCTTAACGTACATAAACACTGAAAGTTAATATTTGTTAATTAAAATAATAAAAGGCTGTAGGTGAAATCGAGAGAACAGTTTTTGTTGACCTTTAACGCCCATTGGATGGAATAACAGCAAAAGGCTCTCAAACAAATGTGATCGACAATTACAGTCGTCAGTTGATTTCTATTCTCAGTTCTCAAGCCAATAGTAACTTCTGATATTTAATGAGTCACAAGGCCAGCAGCCACCATCCTACTGTCAGTAATCCATGATTCTTAAAACCTTGGAGCATAAGTGTTATATTTAGCTTAAAGGAATCATGGATCATTTACGTTCAACTCCTAATAAACTCTATTAAACATTTTATTTCTTTGCAGATTGATACTTATTTAAATTTTTAACTGACTCTATTATACAGGTTACTCAAAAGTAAATGCTATATTTTCTAACTAAATAATTAATTGAAACAATTAAGTTTAAACTTCAACCCAATAATAGGTTCAATAACCTAAAATAAATAAATATGTCATATTCGATCTTTTGATCTTATTATTGATTTGAGACAAAGCTCAAAGTCGCTGTTGCTCATAACAAATCAAACGACTTGAATTAAAATTTGACGTAAGCACCATAGGAAATAGGCCTCACTTTGTTTTAAGAATAGGCCTAAAATAGGAAGCTAATCGATAATTTTACATATGCCGTTTGATACATCCAGCAATAACCACAATTGTTGCCTTTAAAATTTTTATCAGATGACAGCTACAATTTTTTTAAATATTGTCTTACTGCCTCTTTAGAAATGCTGATTAATACTCTTTGACTTGTGTGTCCTTCTATAATTGCTATATATTATCTTTGATTGCTGGTATGTTTTGTCGATTCTGCCTATTCCTGTTGGATGTTCTTAACAATTTGAAAAACAATCCTTTAGGTACCATAAACCACAGAAGTTTTTGCTTTAGTGTATAATGTAGGGTATCTTATAGATGTAACTTGGTTTGTGTATTAAAAAACGAATCAATCTGTCAGGTAGTTTTTTCCTACCAATAATTTTTGTTAAGACCTACAACATTGTTTGTTTTATTAAATGGATTTTCTTAAAAGTTTGGTTTTGTAAAGAATACAAGTAAATAAAAATCCGCTCCTTTTGGAAGTATTACCCTAAAGTATTAAATCGAAGGCGACATAAGAGTGAAAAAAATTTTATAGAAAAATTTTTGAAACAAGTTTTACTCATAAAAAGTATTGTGAAATATTGGTTGTAATTAGCATACCATTTACAACTAAGCACAAATAACTTCTCTGTTTTATGTTTTTCTTAATACTGCCATTAAGCTCGTAACTGCAATAATAATTTTTAGGCAAGTTAAATCGTCTAGATTGTGTTGAGGTAGAACGATCTGGCAACTTTTTCCAGACAATTCTTTTATATTTTTATCTATGTACGTGTGGAATAAAAAATTTAAAGAATTTGATAAAAACAAAGTGAATTTTGCGTTTATTTTAAAATTGGCGTTTAAGGGCGAAATCAAAAAATCTTGTACAAATGTTGGAAAGCGTTTTTTTTTAATTTAAAAAGTCTCATCAGAACATTTTTTAAAGAAAAATTGAAAAATTTCCTGTTCAGAAGTTCGTCGATAAGTTTCAAAGTGTGATTACAGTTTGTCGCTGGCCAAGTATCATCCGGAAGTCCAAAGGCATTGGTTCCGCACTGGAATTTCATCCGCTATATTTTCGAGATCCATAATTAATATTAATCTTAATTAATAGCTGTAGGGGATGTATTCAATTAGTATTCTGATCTGATCTTATAGATGAGCGGAAATAAATATCTTTTTCACCTTTTTGAAGAAACTTTAGATTCGCTCTAATATACAATAGTAAGAAAAAGCTCAAACAAAGGTTTTCTATAAAAAAATATTTAAAATTTCAATATAAAATTTTTTCATGTATTTATTTATTGATTTATTTAAAAGAAAAAAAGAGTATAATACAAAAAACTAATTAGATAAACTTCTCTAGGTCAACACTTCGTTCAATATTATAACGATGTTATAACAAGAATTAAAATTGCGGATGTAAAATCTCTAAACAAAAACGATATTATATAATTTAATTTTAGCATTTATAGTTCATTATAAAATAAACTTTGCTTTTTACTCTCAATTAAAAACAATATAATTTCTTATTCAAAAAAAATTACAAGTTTTTAGCACATAAAATATTTTATTGCCTGTTTTTCTTTGCAGTGTGTTTGTCGTTTCGACCGACAGGGTGCATTATGTGACACACCCATCATCATTAAAAATGCTGCCTTTTCGGGTGATTCGTATGTTTCACATCGTATCCACAAGGATATACCACATCATGATACATTGGATACAGTGCTGCCAATGCATGTTCAACTTAAAGTACGCACACGTGCTACCAATGGTCTCATAATGTTAGCTGCCGCACAAGGCACTAAGGGTGGTCATTATATGGCATTATTTTTACAAAAAGGACTATTGCAATTTCAATTTTCATGTGGCTTGCAGACAATGCTGTTAAGTGAACTTGAGACTCCAGTGAATACAGGCCATGAGATAACAATACGTGCCGAGTAAGTAGAAATATATATAACACAAACAAATTATAAATATTTTTTTTTTATATTAAATGTTCAAACATACTGTTTTACACATACTTTTTATTGTAGATTTTGTAAATGGCTAAAAAAACAAAATTTATATAAAAAGTGGCTACTTTGCCCTTTTGTTCTTAAGTTTGAAACACAAAATTTTTTTGTTATTTTTTTCCAGTATCAAAATACATTTGTTTCTATTAGAACAGTTTGAAGTTTTATTTGCTTGGGTTTTTTGTTTTGTTTTTTTTTTTTTGTGAGAAGGGAGGAGTTATTGTTTGCCCATACTGCCACACAGTTTTGTGGCAAGTGCCATTAACACTTTTACATTCTCTAATGACTATCATAAATTTAAAGAATTTTTCTTGTTGCCTGTGGTATGAATAACAGTGGTACCGTTTGCTAGAACGTCGGACCCACAACTAAGAAACAGTTTAGCTTTAAAAATTATCTCTTATTTTATAATTTTAATACCCAACAATGTTTTGACTTTTTTTAGACTTTTCATTGTTAAACTTAATTAAAACGTTCAATAGATTTTTTTGTTATGCGTCAAAAACTCGCCCTACAGTGCAACAAAAACAAACAAGAGTTTTTCACGTTGCACCGAATACTAAAATAACCTTTTAGGAAAAAAAAAGCAGAGTTTGTTGATAAAGTTGTGTTTTTCTAAGTAATCGTTTTTTATTACAACAACAAAAAATATTTTTAATTTGTTCGTTCCTTTGGTTTTTGTGTGTTTTGGTTTTGGAATTTTGGACAAGTTGATAATTACCAAAAATAACTTAATTTATTTTTTACTTGGTAAACATAAAATTTTTATAATTAATCATTTTTAATAATTTTTATTAGATTTATGTGTGCAATTTTAGAATTATTTAACGGAGAAAAAAATTTAAAAAGAAAAAATATCTTATTTTCTTCAGCGCAGTAAAAACATAAGTTTAAATTGTATTTTAAAGAGCACCCAGTGTCACAAAGAATCAGGTGTATATTTGCTTTAACCCAGCAAACACAAAATCAAACGCTTGAAAAAATTTTTTCCTTTGATTATAAATGTAATTTTCAAAACTAACAGCGCAGTCACAGGGTCAATTTTTTGTTCAATTTAAAAGCAAGTTTTTAAGCAAGATGTCGTCAAGAAAACAAATAAAATTTATTTGGAGGAAAAAACTTTAATCAGCTATTTTCTTGAATGTAATTTGAAACACTCAATTGAACGAAAACTTGGAAGCAAATTCTCAGCAAATTTTAAAAGTTTGAGTGTATTGGTAAAAAAAATGAGAGAAATTTTAAAATTTGAATGAAAACTTGCTCGTGGGACACCAAGTAAAGCATTAAACACATTCGAAACAGCAGGTACCGACTGCAAAATGTCAAAAATAGAATACATGTGTTTATATGAGAATGATTATTTTGATAGAGCAAGGGAATAAGGCGGTAGGTTGTTTTCTAGGATATATTTGCCGCTGCAGTCAAATTAAACTAATTTCTATTTTTATTGGCGACAATAAACAGTTAAGTCATGTCAGTTATATAAGACATGTAACAAATGCTTAAATTTCTTATTATGAAAAACGAAAAGAACAAAAAAAAATTTTAATTAAAAATTATTTATTTAAGGATTAAAGTGTACCTCTAAAGGGTCCTCCATAAACATTAAATACTATAAAAAAAAACCGTGTATGTTCGGCTGTGTGGCACGTAGCACCGTCCTGTTAAAACCAAATGTTGTCAATATTCTCCTCTTATATTTTTGTGAACAAAAATTCTTTCAACATGGCCCGATAACGATCGCCATTGACTGTAACGACCAATCCTCAATTTTGACGAAAAATGTCCCAGTTATACCTCTGGACCAAAATCCGCACCAAACTTGTTTTGGGTGCACCGGCTTGCGTGCGGATTTTCTGTGCCCCAAATGTGTCAATTTTGCTTGTTTACATCCCGGCCAAGAACAAATGAGCTTCATGTAAAAGATGAAAGATGATTTTTTATCCCAGCGTTGTTCAAGCGTATACACAACCATTCGTTCAGCGGAAGGATAAAACTAATTATCTGTCAAACGACACGTTATACGCTGTTTGCTGGGATAGCTGCAGCAATTTGATTTATCGTCCTAAGACGGAAAGGAAATGAAACAATTCTTGTTCTGAAAACATTATGAAACTTCAATTTACGTTTTATTCTTCTTATTCTTAAGACTATAGCGACGGCTAACTAACGGTCGGGAACGAAGCCACTAATGACAACAGCGGTTGTAGTATGCGAGCTGCGGTAAAACAGTCAGCGAAAGCGACGGAATTCAGCCGATTAACCAAAACAAATGGGCCCTAGGGCCGGTGGTAAATGGCTCAGGACGTGAAGCTGGCAGTTCCGCTAATGGGTAGTGTGGCGTAGTTGATGAAAGGGGAAGAGGGCGACGCTACCGAGAGGCAATGTCACGGGTAGCGGCCAAACAGGCAGCGCAGATAGCAGGGTGCGGGTAGCGCTCAAACAGGCGGCGCAAACAGCGATATCGTAGATAGCGCTCAAACAGAAGGCGCAAGCAGTGATGGCGTAGCTAGCGCTCAAAAACCGGCGTCGCTACCGGGCAGCAATGGCACATTCAGCGGCCAAACAGCGATGGCGCAGGTGGCATTCAAACAGAAATGGCGCAGGTAGCGCATAAACAAGCCGCGACGCTACCGGGCGACAATATCACGGGCAGCGGCGCAAACAGCGATGGCGCAGGTAACGCTCAAACAGCAATGGCACAGGTAGCGCTCAAGCAAGCGGCGACGCTACCGATTCACGAAACAAGCACTAGTTAGAAAAACTGTTAGATGGCGGAAGCTTTATTTTAAAAATAAATATTTTTGAAAAATATTGTTGTTGGTGAAGATGGTAATTGATTTGGAATACAAAACACCTATTTTTTTAATTTTTGTCTGTCTGAATAAATTTTAGTAAAATTTAATGATGAGATCCTTTAGAACCTGGGTTCAAATATGGAATATATTTTTTCGTACAAAAATAGAGAAACAAATCTTTAATCACTTAATTTTACCGGTATTGTACATAAACAGTTGTCAACTTTTTACATACTTTTTAATAAATACTTAAAACATATTTTCCAAATAAGAATTTATATAAGTAATTTTTCGAACTAAAAATACTACAATTGTCATGGCAAAAGTATACGAAGAATATTGTAAAAAAATTTAAAGGAATGTATTAAAATAAACATATATAAAACTGCAATTCCTTTTTATGTGGATAACATTTAACTAAAAATTTACTTCTGTTCTTAGTACTTGCTGGCTAAAGTACTTATAATAATTTCATTTGTCGTATGAGACATCTGTAAATATTTAACACGGTTGGTTTTAATAGAGATCATAGAACTGTTGTTTTTAGTATTTTTTATTTTAGTGGATAAGCAACTACGTGTTATTTTCACGTGATACACATTACTGTACTTATTACTGCTTTTGAGAAATACTTCAGTATATTTTTAATTTTAAAGACAATCCAAACGAAAAATCGACGTGACCTTTAAAAGTTTTAAGTTTTAAAAGCAATTAAGCCTTTTATGTAAAAAATAGTTAAAATATTTTTTTATAATAAATCAAAGCTGCTTCTTTAAAATCGCTTAAGTGGCACCACTAAAATAGAATAAAATCATATTTTTATTCTGTAGCTGCTGCCTTTAAAATAATTATGTAGCTGCGTACAAAGCGACAAATGTTGCTACCGTCATTTACTGTCGTGTGTGTTTACAGCATTAAGGGTGTTTTTAACCCGACTGAACTTAGGTTTAAAAGAAATAAATCTAAAAATTCAATTTTAATAAAATTTTTTTTTAATATTTATGCAGGGCAATAATAATATTTATGCAGACAATGGTTTTAGGCATATGGCCACTCCGGCTGTTTTTTTTTTTGGAGAAGCGCCCACTGGACATCTAATTATGGTTCTCTTTTTTCAGCATTGCTGGCTGTGTCATGAGTAGCATAAAATATGTTGGCTTCCAAGGCATCATTTATTGCCTGTGACCGCACGTGACCCTACAAAAAATAACCGCGAGAAATCAAATTGCAAGAACTATAAAACTATGATGGCAATTAACGGATCCATTTCTCGAATTCTACCAATCGCCAAATTTTAATTAGTCGATATTGCGGTCGCTTTATGGCACTTAGATCCAGTCTGTTCGAACCATTTCTCTGGCTTTATTTTAAAAGCAATAAAGTTCAATGATGCCACCAGACTACATTGCAGGAATTTAGTTTATTAGCAAGCCCATTTAAGCCAAAAAAGAGCCTCATCACTGAACACAATTTTTTGTCTATAAATTGCCCAAATTATTGACCGCGTATCGAATCAAATCTGCATAATTTCTCAGCGTTGCTAAAATGTCAATCTATTCATGATGATTTGCAGAGTATGTTGATCATAAATGTAAAAAATGTACACAGTATGACAGTTCATTTGATAAGTAACCATTTCCTAAGATTTAAAGGAGTAACAAAAACCCCCGATATTTTTTTTTCTACTAGAGGAGCTGTAACATAAATGACCATAATTAATGATCAATATTCATATCAAAAAATGGACAATAAAAACCAGAGTGCCCAAAGTGTTCTTTTGTGAGGACATCAGCAATTATGTTTTGGTTTAAATGATGTTCACGTTGCTGTTGTTGTTGTTGCTGTTATTATTATTATTGCTTTTTTCGCTTTTATTCTCCAGTCAAAATAACCACATTATCAGCTATTTTAACCAACAGCTGTGTTTTGAAGTTTTTCCTTTTTTCATTTAGTTACAACAATGATTTCTATTGTTTTGATATTATTGGCAGGCGTGTTAGTGTTAAAATACACATCATTAGTTGTTTCAGCCATTACTGGTGGTTTTAGTTGATAATCAGCCATAATAGGGGAAAAAAACAAACAATAGCCAACAACAAAACCAAACAACCATTTACTCACAATTAGTCTCTTGGGATTCTTGGAAGGCGGCAATAGTTATTAAAACGGAAAATAAATGGGAAAATTTTAGTTTAAAGCTAAATTTGCTTTTTATACAAAAGCAGGTGAACACACACACACCCACACATACACAAATATACAAAGAATTGTGCAACTAATCTGAAAAAAGTACACCGCCAGGAATAAAATTGTGGAATGAAAACAAGAGGGTGAATATTATTTGAGTGTAAAAAATTTCTGCCAAAAAAAATTGACTTCAAAACAGATTTTAGGTGTCTGTCTGTCTGTCTATAACGGTTCGAAAAGTTGCCCGTATACACAAAATTACATAACTATTGGGACACCCTTTAATTTTAAGCCAAAATTTTATACTTGCTGTTATAGAAGACTTAGCAATACAGGTTCTTTGTAAGTTTCAACAGTCTTTCTAAAACTGTTTAAAAGTTTGGACATATGCATCAAATTACATCAACTATTGTAACACCCTTTAATTAACTGTTTTAAATATTTATACTTCTTATAATACCAGATAAAGTGGTGTACATTCATGTAGCGGTTCAAAAGATAGGGCTCTTGCAGGTCAATTTACATCAATTATTTTTTTTCTTTTATTTTTAAATTTATATTTTTTCTTTTATTTCTAAATTTATATGTATACTTATTGCTTATACATTTCACCTGTTTGTCTACAAAGGTTGAAAGTTTTGACCAAATTATATCAAATAACATAAATTTTTGGGCCACCCTTTAATTTAAAATCCAAATTTTGTACTTGTTTTTATAGCGGACTTACCAATAAAGGTTCTTTGTAAATTATAACCATCTACCTACAACTGTTTAAAAGTATGGCCATAAACAGCAACTTAAAAGAACTATTAGGACACCCTTTAATTTATAATTTTGTATATTTATACTTGTTATTATAACGGTCTCAGTAATCGACATTCTGTCCAATTTTTAATCGTTTATCTATAACGGTTCTAAAGATATAGGTCAATCGGAGTCACCTAAAGGGACACCCTCTAATTATTTGTTTTAATTTTGTATTACTTTTTGCTATTGGGACTATAGCAGTTTTTTTAATTTTAGGGTGGTGAATATTAACGTTAAAAAAACGCGTAAAAACATGTATGTTGCAACTAATTTTAAAATGAATTTTTAAAATAGGATTAGTAATGAGTGGTATGGTTAAAAAAGCAACATTCAGACGAATTGATAACCTCCTTTTTTTTTGTAGCCGGTAAAAAATAGAGACGAAGTAGCAGGATTTATTACGAAAAGTGCTTTCGATCAAGTTAAAAAATACAGATGTAACGAATTCATGAGGCACTACTTCTAGCATCGCGAACTGACTTTAAAGCAATAAATTGCAACAATAGGGAATTATTTTTTTTTCGACTTTTAGAACTTGGAAATTAAGGCTTACGATTATTGTCTTAAATAATAGAAAACTCTAAACGAACAATTTTAAGCAAATAAGTATTTCAAAATACATTTTTAATTTTTAAACTACAATGAAGGCACCACACTTTCTTGCTTTCTTTACCACAATCATTGGGACACTCCAACTGTTTTGTTAAAAAAAAGTTCTGAAAAAATACAAATAAGACTTTAAAGAGAAAAACTAAAAAGAAAGTTTTGATTGGTGTGTTATTTTTTTATGTGAATAATTACTGTTTCATAAACTTAAAGAGACTAAAAACCTTTAGATACAAATCATATGACATATTTAGGACTGTCAAACCAGTAACAAAACCAAAACCCAGCCAACTTTACTCCAACGAAAAAAGGTAAGAAAGAGTATTTATTATTAATACGCATCAAATTAATAAAAAGAAACACAAGGATATCTCAGCAATATACAATTTGATTGGCTTTTATTCACCATTACAATTTAGATTGACCTGAAAATATTAACACAATTTTTAACACTCAAAAATCTGTCAAGTTCTTAGGATTTTGTAGTTTTAAATTGTCCAATACACAGTTCTAATTTTAGCGCACTTGAACATAATTAAAATATCGCTAGGCAAAAGTAAAGATAACATTAACTCAATTACTTACAAAACAAGTAAGAGTGCTATATTCGGCTAAGACGAATCTGATATATCCTTCACCATATATCTAAATCTAAAGATCTTTTCACAACCTTTTTAATAATATAATAGATATTTTAAAAATTTGGCCCATAACTTGGAAAATATAGGCAAGCGCCAATTTTTACGCTGGATATTTTTTTCTTATTTTTTGATTCTCTATCGCGCCATTTATTTTTTTTCTTGATTGGCGTTACTTCACTAAACTAGATTTGTTCCAAGTGATGGAAACTATGTCTGATCGATTGCCGTATTTAAGTTTTCTCTATCTGATATAGTGATTTCAACACTTACACCAACGGACAGACGGTTGAAATTTACAAAGAACTTGTATTGCTAAGTCCGCTATATAATTGCAAATTGAGAAGAGTCTCTAGAACTAAAGTAATTTGACATTAAAAAATGTTGCTGCAATCTTTCTCTTTAAATAAACTTAACTTTAAGTTTCTCAGTTTTGAAATCGGTTCTCTTTTCGCACAAATGTTATGTTTAAAAATTAAAGTTTTTAGTGTTCTAATCTTCTGTTTGGTTTTAAAGCAAAAACTTGTTGTTAATTTTTATTTTATTTGCGCGATGTCAAGGATATACAATCATATTTATTTTATTTTCTTTGATATGGTCGTTTCAGTTGTTTTTCTTTGCTGAATAATTTATTCTTCCGTTTTTTCTTTTCTTTATACACACACACACATACACACACACACACATACAAATAAACATATGTTCATTTGTTTTAAAAAACTGTAATTTTTGTTTTATTCTTAAAAAATATATAAAGCTGGAGCCCTTGTCTATTTGAGTTTTTGTTTCAAGTTTATCTCTCTTATGTCACTAACATGTGTACCAGTGTTGCCGTTTGGTTACATTTTTTGTAGTTTTTAAAGGCACTACGTAATATGTATACATTTGTTTTGTTATAATTGGCCAAATTTTCGTAACTTTTGAAACAGACACGAAATAAAGTAATATCACTGAATAAGTACTTGTTTCATTGTTTGGGATAAGAACCTCTCGTAACATATCAACATTTCTTTACATATCATTTCGATTATAATAACAAAGATCACTTGCTAATGCTATCAAAATCCCACATAAAAATTAGTTTCAAATAAACAAAAAATAACGTTGCTGAAGTTTTACTCTGTTCAATTCGTAAGAAATCACGAAATGTTTCCTGCTTCATGTTTAGAAACCACAAAATGTTTCTGGCAACAATTTTTCCCAACTTTGAAACAATATGAACTGCATTTGTGCGGAAAACTAAATATTCTGTTCTGATTGAAAAATTTAACAACTTAGTAGTGGTACCAATAGCTCGATTTAGAATAGAGCTTTTCTTTAAATTCCTTTAAGAAGTTCCAGATTATATTAGGAAACAATTCTCAATTCTCAGTATAATATTGAAGTTTTAAGGAAATAAGACTCAAGTTTTTCTTAAATAACAGTATTTTTTAAACAATGAAAGTAGTAAATTTTATCGAAGCTCAATCTTTCAAAGAAAGAATTTTAAAATAAGATCCTACTTTAACTAATTTTGTTGAAAGACGAGAGCATACACTTTTCCATGCCGGAATATTGGTATTAAGTCCTAAGGCTAAAAAATTTTTTTTCATATGTTTTTCTATTTTTTTCATTTTCATTATCATTATCAGTTTTTTTTTTTTTAATAAATGAATTTGGTGCCTTGTTATTCCCCCTGAAATATGATAAAAAAAAATTTCAAAATGAAACTTTTAAGGAAAAAATGTAACTTTTCATTCTGACTTTCTCAGGCAACACTGATTTGTACATTTTTTCGTTTTCTTTTTTCCTTTTTTTTTATTTATTTTTTTTTTTTCTTCCTTTTGTAAAAAGAAATCTGTAGAGTAGACACATGTCTGATTTTAATAGTGTTAATTATAAATGTGTATGTGAGAAAAGAAAGAACACAAAGGAACAGGAGTGAAGGAGTTAATATGATACAGTTAGTTAGTGGAATTATGGTTAATTTGTGCAGATTTCTATTGGTGTTTGTATCAGTAGCTTTTCATCTTTCTTCTTTTCTTTCATTTATTTGCAAGTTTTCTATTAAATTTACAATGATTTAAAGGATGTATTGCGGGAGCTGGAATAAAAAGAAGGTATCTGTGTATTGGGTATTGAAGCGTATGAGTAATAAAGAATTCTTAGTGTATATGCGGCACAGTGTAGGTATTTTGTTTAAATGCAATAAAAATAAATAACATAATTTTAGCCTTTGAACCTGTTTACATAAAACTCATATTAAAAACCAACAAAATAATTTCGACATTCTTATCACTAAGAATTGTTAACTGTATTCGATTTCGAATTAGGACCAATAAATGACAGCTTTCGACGGTTATTATACTCTTTCGTTCCGTCGTTATATTCTAAATTCTTATGCCTAGCGAAGACGTTGGAGCTATGTCCGTCTGTCGGCCCGTGCTCGGGTTCAATTTAACTTTTCCAAAACACTAGATGAGCTAGAGAAAATTTAAATACACCAATCGATCAGACAGTTTCGATAATTTTGCTGTTGAAAATCAGCAAGACAGGTTTATGTCTTTCAAGACAGCGGGTAAAACACACACCAGCTAATTTTTCCATATTATTTGGAACTAATCTAGTTTAGTGAATTAATTCTAATAAAAAAAACACATATATATGGGGCGATAGTAGGGAACAAAAAAATAAGAAAACAAACATCAAGTGTAAAAATTTGCTCTCGCCCATTTTTTCGAATTATGGGCCTCTGAACTTTTCATAAAAAAGTACGATATCAATATGGGTATCACTTAAAGCTTTTGAACAGATCTTTAAGGAAATATTAAAATTTTTCAGAAACGCTTAACCCATTAAGAGCCGATGATATTTTTATGTAAAACTATATATAGTTTTTATTTTTTATCCTTTTTTTAATTCTCTATCACCCCAATATTTGTTTTTTTTTTTAATTGGAGTTACTTTAGTAAACTAGATTTATATATATATGAAAAAGGGTATACAAGACTAGGCATAACCCAATAAAGCACTTTTACTTGTTTTATTTCATATTCTCTTACATTTTAATCTGTGTTTGATCTTAGAAGAAAAAGTGCACTGATTTGCACACTTTTTAAATAATATGTGCTCATTCTTATCAAGACGACCTCTTATAAGTTTATTCGAATATTCGATTAATAAAGACCGAATATTTAAAATAATTTTTTTTCTCCTAGTTGCATTTAAGCCCAATAGCGCTTACTTTTTGACATATTTATGAACAGCAAAGCAACAACACTACCAAATTATTTAAATTTTCTTAAAGAGTCCGTAACCAATTCGCGATACTTATACAAAACGTTGGAGTTTTTATGCCGCACATAATCATCTGCCTCCAGACATGTGCCAACGTAAGAAAAAATCACTGCTTCAAAAGAAAAGCTGAACATTTATCGTTCCGTCCTTGGCGGCAAGAATTTGGTCCAAAAATCGTAGCCAACACCCGCATAAAAACTAGTTGATGCAGCAATTCGAGTCACGACCATTGCCGAATGGGCTATAGATCAATTCAATTAATTCAATTATTTAATCCAAAATTGTATTCAGTGATGAGGCTCATTTATGTCACAAATTCCAGGGTTCTGAACCTCTAGGGTTTTAAAATCGAATTAATAATAAAACAATATTTCCATCTATTGTTTTATTTTTTGTTCTTCCGATATTCCAAGCGTAGCCATCGGCTTACTGAAATCCAAATTTAGCTATAAATTAATTTTAAGAAATATATCTGTCAATTAGCCTCCAAGATCGTACAATTTGTCACTTTTCGCTTATTAATTGGTGGAATAAGCCAACAACAATAGACGTCTTGAAACCCAACATTATTCTTGTTATTTGTGATATACGTTTAAAAATACCCGAAAAAGTCGCCTTAAATTGTAGGCCACCTTATCAAGAACAGCGACAGCAGCCAAATGCCCGAAACTCTTTTCACATGTTAATGCCATGTATTGATTTTTCGAATAAAAAGTCTTTTCTATTAACATATTATTTACTTCTCTAAATAGCATACTTTCCTGGTATAATTAAATTAAAACACTTTTTGTATAATAAGTAATCTTTTTATGATCATAAGATACTTCTTATTTATTACTAGTGTGGCTTTTCAGTGAATAGGAAAAAAAGCAATTTAAGCAAATTTTGACCTCAAACTTAATTATTTGTTTTATATTTATGTGAAATGAAAAATGTTGAAGAATATTCAAATTTAATTTAAAAAGAACGTAAAACTGTCATACTTACAACTAAAAAAATTTTTGAGTTCAATCTGTAAAGAGAAATAAAAAATTAAAATCAAAATCAAAATAAATTTTTAAAATTTTTTCTAATAAAAAAAATCCACCCAGTCGACGAATAAATTCGCAATACGTATGTGCCACTCTTCAATTTTCAATTTTAAATCTTTATTATTTTTTTCAAAAGTTAAATTGTTTGTTTCGGTTTGAAAGACAAAACTATACACGTAAAAACCGGGTCTTCTATGGGGACACCCTTTAAGCTCAAAATAAATGGATACCCATTCTTTCCGTATATTTCAAAGGCCTGTTTTTTGTGGTGAAATCCCATCTTTTTAAAAGTCACATCTTGTATGGGTCACCCTTTAATTTTAAATATTGTGATATTTCACTTGCCTTATGGCGGACGTAGCAATCATTCCATGTGATTGCTTTTAATGGCTTAAAATATAGGATGGTATATGTAAATAGCGTGCCCCTATTACAGTTCTAGAGACACAAACCTGCGACCGACGGGTAGCGTTACGTTTTCTCCCTTTGAATACCGAACCTGAAAAAATTTATTTTTCTTTAGACTGTCATCATTTATTAAATCATATATTAAACCAGGTTATTTATTCATAAATTAAAGAAAATTATTCAAGCCTGAGGTCGGTTTATTTACCTAGAATTTTTTTATATACAGAATTCCACTTGGTCTGAAAAAAATCCTACGGCTTTTAATCACAAAATAAAGAAGAGCTTTTCTAATCACAAAAACGAGAAAGTAAAAGACTTAAAACTGCTCGTCCAGCTATTGAACTGCAACAAGCACTGTGTGGCGTCTTATTGACCACAACAAAATGTGCAACTCAGACATAAAGAATATTATATTAGGACCTGCATAGTCCAACAACGCCCCTAGACCCTACACCGAAATCCAAAACAGTGTTGTTATTCAAAAAAATGTGGGCTTCTTGAATCCCTCTTGCGATCGATTCAGCGATTAACAAAGCAGTCAGGCTGTCTCATATTTATTAAACCAAAGCTGTCAGCTTCTAAATCTTACTTAAGGGTTTCCAAATCTTTAGTAAATAAAAATTGTTGGACATCCTATATACGTCGTAAATATTAATCTAAACAGTAAAATAATTTGTTTAACAAATTACGTAATCTTCAGTATAAACCTTAATCTTTTAAGTAATTGACTTGTTATGTAGCAAAGCAAAAAGTTCTTAAATATCAGCTGCTTTTCTATACTCGTGTGTGTACGTGATATTTAAAACATTCTTTTATCATTTTCTACTCATCATTGAAAATAAAAAAAACCCAAGCAAAAATAGAACTCCTTCACTTAAAAAAGAAAAACACATAATGTTCTAGCATGAGTACCCTGACAACTAATCATAAACATAAGTTTGAAAACATCAACGTCATCATCATCATTATCTTTCATCTTTGCCAAAACAAACAAGCAAACAAACAAACAAACAATCAACAACAGCAGACTGACCGCATACTATACCAAAAACCATTATGAGCTTCATTCATGCATAAACCACCCTTACATACTCACACAAACACTCTTTTCTCACAACAATAACAAGAAATAATATCTCGCTTATGAAATCACAACAATAAACATTTTAAGAGGGTTTTTTACTCACATGTTTTAACATAAACTTGCAGCCAACCCAACAGTTTTTGAAGTGACAATTTATTGTTTTTATACTTTTCACCAAAATAAAGTGGGTATATTTAAGTTTGTCATTCCTTTTGTTATTTCTACAATATTCATTTCCGATTGAATGATGTTTATCTGTCCGTGCTAGTGTTGATATCAACTAGAGAAATCTGAAATATCGAAAGGTGTGTTATTGAAAATCGGCAAGATCGGTCCATGTCCTCCGAGGAAGCAGGAAAAACACTACGCCTGCCTCTTATTCTTTTATATTATTGAGAACAATAAAGTAACTTGAATCAAAAGAACAAATATTAAGGGCAATAGAGAATTAAAAAAAAAAAATCACTTGAAAAAATTCACGCTATTCCATATTTTCCGAGTTGTTGTGAACAACGTTATCTGTGAACAAATCTCTATAACACTACTTTTTTAACCAGCTTAAAAAAAAGAAGGAGGTTATACAATTCGGCTGAATGTTGCTCTTTTTATATTTGTGCCTCCAGAACTCAGTCATTTCTGATCCGATTTTGGTAATATGATAGATTATGCTTACAGATTGGTCCCGTTTTAAAAACAGTTCATAATCTTAAAAATTGAAGGGTGTCCCCATACAACATACATATTTTTTACGTGTATTATGAACTCTTAAGGACGATTCTGTAAAATTTAAAATGACTGCGTATTACTATAGCTTCCAAAAACAAAAAATTATACAAAAATAAATCTAAAAATTAAAGGGTGCCCCCATTATTGATGTAAACTTACTTGTATTGGCCTATCTTTTGAACCGTTATAGACAAACGCTTGCAAATCGTACAGAATGTCGATTGCTATGGCCGTTATAGCAACAAGTATTAATATTACAAATTTTAAATTAAAGGGTGCGCCATTAGTTCATTAAATTAGTTGTATCTGGCCATACTTTTGAAAAGTTGTAGGCAGGCGCTTGAAATTTACAACGAACCTGTAGTGTTGTCCGCTATAACAAGAAGCTTATAATTTGAATATAGAAAGTAAAGGGTGTTCCCAAAACTAATGTCATTTGTTCTATATGGCCGTATTTTTTGAACCGTTGTATACAAACACCTTAATTTTAGACAGAATATCCACTTCTTTATTTGGTATAATAAGAAGTATAAAAATATTATATTATAAAATAATTAGTTAATATAATCTGATGTAAATGGGCAAACTGTTGAACCGTTACAGACAGACGGCTGAAATTTACACAGAACCTGATTGCTTAATTTACTACAACAGCAGGTATATAATTTGAACTTGGAAATTAAAGACTGACCCTACAGTTGCTGCAATTTGATGTCTATTGCCAAACTATTGAACAGTTGAAAAAGTATAAAGTTTGGAGATATAAGTGTGTCCCAATAGCTAATGTAACCTAATTTATATGGCCATACACTTAAGCTGTTATAGGCAGACAGATGAAATCTGTTTTGAAGTCGGTTTTTTTCGCAAGAATTATCAATTCTCTTGATAACTGAAATACAGTTCAAAATTAAACTTAATACAACTGAGGCAATAGAGTGTGAGCAATGAAATTTTTTATACTCTTAAAGGACTTTAAACGGTCACTATGGAGCGAAAAAAGCTCTGCAGAATAACGACATCACTTCTTTCTGTTGTTGTGATTTGTTCAATTGTACCTGTTCGTTCATAACCGACACAGCTCTAACAATAATTTGTTGTATGAAAGGAAATTTTAAGTTTTTATTTACATTCACTTTTCAAAACATGTCAACTATAATGCCATCTGTTGCACGAAAAATTGTACACCTACATTCATGACTTTGTGTAAATTGAATACACATAATAACATTTAGTATGTTTTAACCCTTTCGCACATCATTGAACACATTTAATATACACGTTTGACTGTGTTTATTTTAGGGTATTTATGATTTGATATTTATTTTAAAAGTTGAAACATCGAACGATATAAAAGAGGCTACATTGAAAATAATACACACAAAATTTAAATATTTCTTATAAACAAAATAAGTATTTCTTATAAATAAAATAAATAATGGAAACTTACTGCACTGTTTACAATTAAATATTATTGAAGGCTACACCCACGTTTATATTTGGTGGCTAAAGACCACAAGAGATTGCCTACGTGGGTATTAGAGGGGCCCTACTCACCGCGATAACGCTGGCAATCAATGCAACGCTAGGATTACCGTTGCTGGACATTTTACAATTTATATGTTCACTGTTAACGCAATTTGTTTTGGGCAACTATATTTGAGGGTTCAAACAAAAGGAATTAACACCCTTTAATTTCTAAATTGAAGGGCAACACCCTTTAATTTCTAAATTCAAATTATACACTTCTTGTTATAGCGGACTCAGCAAAACATGTCGCTTTTAAATTTCAGCTGTTTGTCTATAACGGTTTAAAAGTCCGGCCACATACACCATATTATATCAACTATTGAGACACCCGTTTATTTCCAAATCAAAATTTTATACTTGTTGTTATAGAGGAGTTAGTAATACAGGTTCTTTTTAAATTTCAATCGTATATCTACAACTGTTTAAAAGTATGGCCATATACCAAATTAAATGAACTATTGGTGCACCCTTTAATTTATAATTTCAAATATTATCAACTGTTACTATAACGGCCATAGCAATCGAAATTGCGTCAAATTCACAAGCGGTTCAAAAGATAGGCCTATATAAGTAAATTTTCATCAATTATGGGACACCCTTTAATTTCTAAATATATATTATAAACTCGTTGATATAGCGGATTTAGCAATACAGGTCTCTTTTAAATTTTAGCGTTCTGTCTATAACGGTTCAAAAGTTTGGTCACATACACAAAATTACATTAACTATTGGAACACCCTTTAACTTCCAAATCTATATTTTATTTTTGTTGTTATAGCGGACTTACCAATACAGGTTCGTTGTAAACTCCAAGCGTCTGCTTATAACTGTTAAAAAGTGTGGCAATATACATCAAATTAAATGAACTATTGGCGCACCCTTTAATTTATATTCTTAATATTAATACTTGTTGCTATAACGGCCAAAGCAATCGACATTCTGTCCAATTTTCAAGCGTTTGTCTATAACGGTTCAAAAGATAGGCCCATAGAAGTAAATTTACATAAATTAAGGGGGCACCCTTTGATTTTTAGATTTATTTTTGTATAATTTTTTGTTTTTGGGAGCTAGAGTAATTCGCAGTCATTTTAAATTTTACTGAATTGCCCTTTATAATTCATAATACACATAAAAAATATGTATGTTGTATGGGAACACCCTTTAATTTTTAAGATTATGAGCTGTTTTTAAAACGGAACCAATTTGTAAGCATAATCTATCATATTACCAAAAATTTTCTAAATCGAATCAGAAATGACTGAGTTTTGGAGGCACAAATATAAAAAAGCAACATTTAGCCGAATTGTATAACCTCCTTCTTTTTTTGAAGTCGGTTAAAAAGTAAACCTTTTTGTTGTGTTAAGGTTTTAGTTTTGAGTATTTTGAAACTTGACATACCAGCAACTTAAATATAAATTTTATGAAAATAAGAAATAAGAGGAATTTTTTTAGTTTCCCCATGTATCCAAAACCTAGTTTCTTGGTTACTTTAACTTCAACGACAGGCAGTGTTCCATTTATTTGCTCGTTATTAGTGTTTAAGCTTTTTGGCTATAACCTTATTACTTTAGTGCGTTTGGCGATTGCTCATAATTCTCATTATGTTAAGTGACTACCTCTCAACCTGAGTCGATTTTGCTTCCTCCTCAGGGTCTATAATTAAAAATATTGCGTAGCTTGGTTTTTATCTCGCCAGATTAATTTCGCTAGCTTAAGCCGCATTCGAGTGGATCTTCAATAAGTTTTTTATACCACCAGTTAAAATAAAAAAAGTTTAAAGATTGTAGACTCTGAGCTCCCACAAGTTTAAAACCCAAATTAAATCAGGCTTTAGAACCTAAGAAATTTACACCCTTTTAGACATATGCTTTCATTGCGCAGTTAAGGACTTTGAGCTCAATTTACAATATTAGAAGTCAATTAATAAATTGAGAAATTAGTTCTTAATTGCATCACTAATTGAATGTGATATAAAATGCAAACCTTGCCAATAAGTATGTTTACTCTGGGAATTATGTTCAGTGAGAAGAAAAAAATATAAACAAACAAATAAAAAGAAAATGGCGGGTCATACGAAAAAAGTTTTTGACACTTCCAACTTCAAAGCAACAACAAAAAGCCATGTTGTTTTTGTAATAAAAAGAGAAATCAGCTTTGCGGACGACACTGCCTAGTAAAATAAATATGCCTTGTACTAATTGCATAAGCTTAATTAAGCATGTATGAACACAAAATTAAATTGCGCAATTAAAATTAAATTAACTCAATTAAGAAAACATGTCTGAACAGCGTATTACACCAGATTGTACTTGTGCCCGCACAACTCAGTAATTTTTGAACCGTTTTTAATTTTTATAATTGAAAGTTGATCCTTGCAGATTGGTCCTATATTATAAAAAAAGTTTGTAATGTTCATATATATACAACCACCATATATTTATAACTACTGTCTGTTTATAATGCCATTTAAGTTAAATTTCATCAGTTATGGGGACACTCTCTGATTGGTTATTTTAAATACTCATACTTGTTGTTATACGAGGGCTGCTATTTATATTTCTGGCCTGGCAACACTGAGTGCTGCCAAGTGCAATCTGACATTTCAATTGGAAAGTTTGTCATTTTTAAGCATAATCGTACTCAAAACGTTTTGACGTACGACCATTATTTGTGTTGTTTACAGTGACTTGAAAAAATTAATATAGAAAAAAATGGAATTAACTCGTGAACATTTTCGTGCCATAATTTTTCACAATTTTCGACGTGGATTCTCACGACAAGAGTGCATTGATGAACTTAAATCTTTGTATGGCGATGAAGCACCATCCTATAGCACTGTGAAAAATTGGTATAATAAATTTAATCGTGGCCGAAACTCGCACAAAGACGAATTCCGTGAAGGTCGTCCAAAAACGGCTGTTGTGCCAGAGAACATTGATGCCGTGCATGAATTCATAATGCAAGATCGACATGCGACATACCGAGAGATAGAGACATCCTTGGACATTTCTTCCACCAGCATACATTCGATACTGTATGAACACCTGGCCGTAAAAAAGGTTTGTTCTCGTTGGATCCCGCACAATTTGAAAGTCGCTCAAAAAAAGGCTCGTGTCGATTGGTGCAAAAAAATGTTGCAAAAATACGATTGCGGTACTTTAAAAAACGTTTATAAGATCGTCACAGATGACGAATCATGGATCTATACGTATAAGCCCGAAACGAAACAACAATCGACCGTGTGGGCCTTCAAAGACGAGCAAAATCCAACGAAAGTTGTTCGTGGAAGAAGCACTTCGAAGCAAATGGTCGCCTGTTTCTTAGGCAAAACTGGTCATGTGGCGACTGTTCCGCTTGAGCAACATAGGACGGTCACTTCTGAGTGGTACACTACAATTTGTTTGCCTGAAGTCATCGGAGAAATTCAAAAACCAACAAGAGAAGACGAATCATTGTTCACACATCGGCTCAAACCAGAGCGTTTTTGACCGGCCAAAACGTGGAATTAATGGGTCATCCGCCGTACAGCCCTGACTTGGCACCTAATGACTTCTTCTTGTTTCCGCACATCAAGAAAAAAATGCGTGGTCAACGATTTTCGTCACCAGAAGAAGCTGTTGAAGTGTTCAAAAACCATGTTTTAGAGGTGTCTCAATCGGAGTGGAAAAAGTGCTTCGACAAATGGTTTGAGCGCATGCAAAAGTGTATAAATCATGCTGGAGAATACTTTGAAAAACAATAAAACCATTTTTGATTATAAATATTCGCATTTTCACTATTAGGCCAGAAATATATAGAGCAGCCCTCGTATCGGACTAAGAAGCGGTTTAAAACAGTTTAAAATATACAGCCATATAAGTCAAATAACGTCACCTATCGGGACACATATTTAAGTTTATTATACCTTACACCACAGGTGGAAAAGTGTATATTTATGTTTGTCATTCCGTGTGCAATATCTACAATATCAATTTTCAACCCCATAAAATATATTTATTCTGACTTCTTATGCGATGAACGATGTCCGTCCGTTTTAGCGTTGATCTTAAATTTTCAGAGGCGAACTTGATTTCACAAAAAAAATACGTAATCGATCAGACATGGTGTCGACAGAGGTGCTATTGGAAATCAGCATGATCTGTCCATGTTCTTCGAGGCAGCAGGCAAAACACCACGCCTACTTCCAATTTTTTCATGCCATTTGAAACAATTAAGTAACTCTAATCAAAAAAAAAAAAATATATATATATATGGGGCGATAGAGAATTAAAAAATAAGATTAAAAAAAACAAAGAAAAAGTGAAAAACTGGCGCTCACCCAATTTCGAGTTACGGGCCTCTAAATTTTAAAATTTTTTAAAATATCCATATGGTTATCATTTTTAAGATTTTGAAGATTAGGAAATATTAAAATATTTTAAAAATGCTTAACCCATTAAGAGCCGATGATTATATATATGCAATACCAATTTTTTTTTTTTGTTATTTTTAAATTCGCTGTCAATATTGATTTTTTAATTGCAGTTACTTCACTAAACTAAATTTACATAGATGGTGAAGCGTATAAAGGATTCGGCATAGATCTCTCTACATTATCTCTGGTAACTGACGCCATCGAAACAAATGTTTCGCCCGTTCATCGTTTATCTTAAAGTACTTTTGGTTGAAAGTTCTAGCTGTTTTAGTATTCAGTCGTTATTAAGAAAAAATCTACTGGCTGATTTTATGTGCCGCTTTTCTTTATGCTCAATTTCTGATTCGTAAAAGCAAGTTCATATTTTCTTAAGGAAACTTTGCCTAAATTTTTAAGCTCACCTCGTACAAATCAGACTATGCATTAACACCACTTAAAATTGTTTAACTGATAGTGTGTTTAAGGGATAAAATAAATATACTTTTGAAAGTATAAGTGTTTGGGAATTTGTTTAAAAAGGTTTTATTTACAATTTAACAACTTTAACGTGTTAATATCGCCCAAAGGTTAAGTGGTCACATCATTTGTGTACACATACAATAATGAGAAAAATATACAAAAGTTCGTCTTGGCTAGAGATGATATGATACATAAAACTATAAAATGTTATGAGCAGAAGATATTAAAACACACCACAAATTTGTAGTCATCCTTATGAGCAGTGGTTGTGGTTTTAAACTGTTTCAGATTTTTCTTTTCAAAAGATTAGAAAAATTTTTAAAGTTTTTTTGAAACAACTTTACAGACTGGGTTTTTAAAAATAAAAATATTAGATTAACCCTTGAACATTTATATAACTAACTCTATAATTATTTTCTTTTTCTTTTTGTAATTTTAGATTGGACTTTAGCCGTAACTACACCCATTGCAATGCTTCTCTTTTGGTTAATGACACTTTGGCCATGTCTGGTGATCAACCAACCTGGTTAAAGTTATTACCACCACGCCTGCATACCCCTGATACTATTTTGAATACCTGGCTACATTTGGGTGGTGCTCCTCAGGCACCAATTGGTCTGATTATTGAATTGCCACCCTCACAAAGCGGTACAGGTTTTACTGGTTGTTTGCATTCCTTAAGAATCAATGAGGAATCAAGGGAAATATTTGGGTAAGTAAATTATAAAAATTAATAAAAGAATTACAAGAAAAATGATAGCATAATAATTGATTAAATATTTGAATACATTTTCATATTGAAAAACAAAAATGTTGATTTAAATTTGTAATGACAAAGTTTTTGCATTCTTTTTTGTTAGTTTTTCATTAAAATATTTTAAAAAGTCCTTAAGCCATTAAACACAAAAAAAGAGCAACAACATGCGACTTATTTTATAGTTTAATTAATGCAATTGAAATAATGATAGACTCATTAAAAAATAAATGCACAAAAGTGCTTCAATAAAACTTTTTTGCTGACTGCCAGTTCAATATGCGATAAAAATGCAAACAACAACAACAACAAAAAATCCTTAAATTTTTTGCAACAGTAAAAAAGGGAATAATTTAAAATAAACGT
This sequence comes from Gymnosoma rotundatum, assembly GCA_916610165.2. Classification (NCBI taxonomy): domain Eukaryota; kingdom Metazoa; phylum Arthropoda; class Insecta; order Diptera; family Tachinidae; genus Gymnosoma; species Gymnosoma rotundatum. The sequence continues at coordinate 116,022,600 of OU744337.1, read as the reverse complement.
GCAGAAAAAAAATGCTGAAATAACGAACAAAAAAATCTTTTTAATTTATAGTCGATAATATAAAATTAATATTAAATAAGTAGAGGAAAATTTTATTTTTATTCTATCATCAAAGTTGGAGGTGTTTTTGAAAGTCCTTACGGCCGAAAAGGTTGATTGGTTGTACTTAAAAATTTAGGTCTGACTTTTATTTTAGGATTGGTTATAAGTCCCCGCAATCTTAGTATTTTTATAGTAAAACGGCATAAAAACAAGGTGACAACTTTATATATTTAACACGAAGTGTATAGCCGATTTCTATAAAATACTACCGCTAAGCGTTCAACGCTTTTGTTAAAAAGTTTCAAAAATCCTTTTAAATGTTGCATAAAACTGTGTGGTAAATATTTTGTCATGACGACCTGCAGCCTAATTCTCGTAGCTTAAGCTAAATCTTAATCACTAAAAAGCTAAAAATAAATAACAGCGAATATTTTAGCTATGTCGCTAAATCGGTATTCTGTAATAGCAATCGCTAAATTAGCTAAAATTTTATATTTTTGCGGTAGCTAATTTGCTATCACTATACTTATCCTTTCCCTCTACTTTAAGAAATTGCTGTTAAAAGGAGACAAATATAATGTGGTAGCTCTTGACACTAAATTGCTATCACTATAATTATCCTTTTACTCTTCTTTGATAAATTGCTGTTAAAAAGAAACAAATATATTGTGGTTGCTTCGTATTAGTGTTACCTTACTTTATGATTTGCTTTCCTTACAATGATTAGCGTTTACCCACAAAAAGTCTTCAATATATGTATATGATGTATGTATTTATAAAAATTATTTTAAATTGTATAGAAAATTTTTTAAATCCTCCAAATATACACACCTAAATGTTGCGGTTAGCCTGGAATTATTAACCGCCGCAATGATGGAAACATATTTTCATGATGCAACACTATTTTACACTTATATTTTGTGCAAAAAGTTAACGCAAAACAATCGTCAACAACAGCCTTTGAAGAAAAAACAGATTTAAATTAAAAATAAAAAGCATTTAAAACTAAATTACGGGTATTTTAAATTAAATTTATTACCTTTAAAAATATTGTGCTAATTATCCCGAACAAATTATTAAAATTACCGATTTTGATTATTTAAGGTGAAAGCACGTCTCGATGGCCACTTTGCTACCACTTACTTAGCTCTTCAGGAAACTTCTCACAAACATTTTAATTTAAAATTCCAGTAATTTAATTTTAATTATTAATTTGCAAGTGCCCGTGTAAAAAACATAAATAAATTATGGTGGTGTTTTGTGATATTTTATTTGTTGTTTTAGTTTTATTTTTCTTCTTTTAACTGTATAGAGGAGCCGAAAAAAAGTCAGCCGTATACAGTAGAAAAAGAAAATTAAAATCAGTGTTGATTATTGTTGTTTTTGCTTAATCTTTGATTTTTGTTATTGCTTGGACAAAAATTTTTAGTTTATTTAAAATGTTTGTGAGAAGTTTCCTGATGAGCTAAGTAAGCGGTAGCGAAATGGACATCGAGACGTGCTTTCGCCTTCAGTAATCAAAATCGGTGACTTTAATAATTTGTTTGGGATAATTAGCACAATATTTTTAAAGGTTAAAAGCATTTTAATCTTTTTAATATATCCCATAAACTGGCAAATATAGGGAATTAGCATTCATTCCTACTCTTTCATTGCTAAAATTAATAAAATTTACATAAGAAACACAAATAAAAAATGTATAAGTTTTACCCAAATTTTGGCACTCAAAAATATTCGTTGCTAAAAATTTTATTTATTTCTTATTTAAAATCGCTTATTTGAAATAGAGAAAACAAATTAGAAAATTTTAGCGATGACAATAAAGGCTAAAATTACGGCGAATTGGATTTTTAGACATCGCCAAATTAAGTAATATACATTCCAGAATTGGTTTTACAGCTAAAAATCGCTAAATGAATTTTATAGATTTTTAGCGAAGGAGTTTTAGCTTTGCGACTTACAGAATAAGGCTGCTGACCAGTCATAAATCGAAAGTCATACTTACAGCCAAACCTAAATTATCGCGTAAAGCGCAAAACAATCTAATGCATAGCTTTTGCGTTGGAATGTTATACCTAAATAAGAGCGTCAACTTTGTGTCTTGAACAGTAATGTTAAGTCATTTTATTTTATAAAACCCGCTTTATAAGAAAAAAGAAGAGATAAAACCGCGTGAAAATAACTAAATTGCCATTACTTTCTTAACAATAACAAAACAAACATATAAACAAGCAGGCATCTTTACTTCCTAGCGCACTGTCAATTTCGGATTTTTCAATTTCCTAGCTTTGTTGCCGGGCTATTATGGTTTGCTTCATATATTTTGTGTGTACATGAGATTTTTTGATAGAAAGATTGCGCCTTACGCGCTAATTTCGGTTTAGCTGTTATTTACAATTGGCGCTAAAATATACGCAGAGTGTTAAAACACAACTCTATTGCTTTTGCTACAATATCTGTCCGTCTATCCATTTATTGCAGGGCTCTATACCTGCACTTTGAAGGGTTTAGAAGTTATTGTATGATTGTAGAATAGACAGTAATAAATAATATAATAAATTTAAAAGTTAAAGTGTTCCCATAGAAGCGTGTTTTTTTCATATATATATATACATAAGCTCATCTGTTAAACCGTTAAAGGCAGACACTTGAAATTTACACAGATTATGTACTCCTATGTCCGCTATAAGTGGAAGTATAAGAATTATAAATTATTTGTTGTACCTATAGAGGTGTGACTTTTGCGTATACTATCTTCGTTATAGGAAGACGTTTAAAATGTACACAGAGTATTTGCTCTCGATAATAAGAAGTACAAAAAATAAAATTAAAAATAAAAGATTTTTCCTATAAAAGACCTGTCATACTATTTTACCCAAGGCGAAGTAGCCATGGCGGAATAATTCATTTTCGCCGCTGATAGTTAATCAAACTCCATAAAAAAATTTATAGATTTTTCTATATACGGCTACCGGCGAAAATGATTTACTTCGCCATCGCTACCATCTAGTGTTTCGTTCGCTTTGGTTTTATCTTTTGAACCGTATTTAAAATTACAAATATTATAACAACATGAAATTTAAAAATTAAACAGTGACCCCATTTAGCTGATTTTTTGATTTCCACCAGTATAATCTTTTCTTTTTTTTTATAAACCGACAAGTAGTCTAGTATATTTGACCTTGACTTTAACACTTAGTCGCCTAGATGAAACTAAAACAATTAAAGTCGAATATGTGCATGTTCGTATGTTTTAAAGCACATAATAGCCAAAGTGCTTTTTTGGGGATTTTTAAATATTTTTTGGGAATTCAGAAATTTCTTAATGATTTGTGGTTGGTGAGCCCCTTGTTTAGCACTTAAGCCTGGGAGGGATTTTTTTCTAATTTAAGACTGAAGTGTTCAATGAAGGATTTATATTTTTTTCACTTTATAACAGTAGTGATTTGAGTTTGAAAAATTACTTCCGTCCGCACAGACCTAAAAAAAAGGGGTTTTTTGTTTTTGTACTTGACCCTCAAGCAATTGGCAAACTCTCTTGGACAGTCTCTATCGAAATTTAAAACTATTAAGGTTTATTTCAATCAAAAAATAAAACTGTTTTGCTTTTAAACCTTGTCTTACACACAATTTGACCCATAAAGACTATCATTATCTATGTCATGTGCATTAAGCGCTGATAGAACATTTGCTTACGCAACGATGTCTGCATTAAATATCGTTTTTGATTTGATAGATCTATATCCAAAAAGCCCAAACTGTCGCCTAACCATTCAAATAACTTAAGCTTTGCTAAAAGCATCGAAACAATACTGCTGTCAAACTGAATATTATGATGAGATTCCGTTATTTTTTCTGTCTCATTTCTTATTTTTCTTAACGATGTTCAATGTTAAACTGCCAACCCTATTTATTCTTTCAGAGATGACAGTAGCATATGCCATTTTCTTTCTTTTCGCAATAGGCCTAGCCTTTTGGAAATTAGGGCGATGCGGTGCGGCATATTATTGATACCCATAAAAAAGAACTGTGAAATATTTCCGAATAGGGTCTGGCAAACAGTGTTCAATTTAACGCTCTGAAAACCCAGTGTTGGGTGCTTTCGCATAGGCTTCCGCTGAATGTGCTGACTCGTCTGTAATTATGGGCAACATAGTTATTAAGGAATTAGAAGCTCTCGATGTTCTTGGCATCAAAATTCAATGCGATGTTCAGTGGGACAATCCTATTTTTTAAGTCGCAAAAGAAGCGTTTTAGTGCCTTGATTTTCTGTAGCGTTGCAAGAGATACTTCACTCTATCTGATTTTTATGTCATCTTTATCATACCAAAAATGGAATACAAGTTTCATGTATGTGCCGGGGTCAAAGACTATTTTGGAGTTGCTCAACCGCGTACAGAAGAGAGCGAAAAAGGTAATTGGTCAACGTATTCCTGAAAATCTTTCTTCACCTGGAGCGCATCCCTTTGTGGTCGATTAGATAGTGAGTTGCGTTACTTTCAAAGTGCAAAAAATCAAATCGAATATTCATAAGCACTTATTCCTCCTTTCCATAACCTGGTTTTCTAGTTCTAGTAGGATTAAACAAAAAATATCGTATTCCTCACATTGAACAACATGAACAAATTTTCTAATAGAAATTGTTTTGTTTTTAAAGAAAAAAATCTTTGAAAAGTCTACGCAGAGAATTTCGTTAACATCCGTTAAGTCACTAATCACATCACTACACTCCTTGTATATGGCTTTTAATCTTTCTTCTTAAGCAACCGATTTTTATCGATTTATCGCTAGATATTGCCAAAATATATTTTTTTAACAGTTCGATTACAACGTAACTTCTAAAAAATATTTGTTTTATTCGTTTATTTATTAAATTAAAAAAAATCTTTTTCTCTCTCATTTTACTGGCAATCAAATTATTTATTTACGCCTATTTAATTCTTGCAAATATTGACAAATAGATTATGTGTTCAGAGCAGACAGCTTTAACTTGTAATGTATTAATAAAGAGATATTTATTTATTTTAAATGTGTTATAAACAAAATGTACATTTCATGTTATTTTTTTATTTTAAATTTCATGCCAATAGCAACAAAAAAAATTATTGTTGTGTCATGCTAGAATATTCTTAATATTCTTGTTAAAAGTTAATGTCAAAGTCAAATTCAATTAACCATATGTTAATTTTATGGTCATACAGGCAGAAATAAAACAAAAATATGAGTTCAAAAATAAATTTTATTTGAATTATTTTTTAACATGAAACGTTTTTAAGGGACTTTTGCATTGTTAAAACGTCAAAAAAAATTTATTCATGCAAGTGTAATATTAATTTGAAATAGTTTAAGTACATAAGTGTCCTTTAATTGTTTTAGAACAGAAAAGTATTTACGAAAAAAAAACGAGTTACCGCTGGGAACTTTCAAAAGTGACACAAAAGGTCGTTTTATATAAATAAAGTCGCACAAAAAAATAGTTTTAGGAAATTAAAGTAGGTACCAGTAATGCATAAGGGCCGCTTTGAATAATACCGCAAACAATAACGTTTGTTATAAGATTATTTATTGTTGTTGCACTTTTCTGACTAAACTGTGACCACATAGGAATAGTTTTATTTTGTATCTAATTTTCGGCTTTGCTTTTTGTTGAAAACACGACCCAATTCAGAGATTAATTGTTAAAATTTTTGAAACATTTTGATTACTTCTTGCACGAGATTTTGTACTTTATTTCTGAAAAAATATTCTTAAAAGCTGTCTAGTATTTCTTTGCAAGAAATGACAAAGAAGTTGCAAAATAAAAAAAGAGGAAAAATTATCAGAATTTAAAAAAACTCACGAAAACTCAAAGACCACCAAAAAAAAGGGTCAAACTGCGACTTTAGTCGACGAACGATAACGCTATAATCTCAGTCCGTCTGTAACATTCTATCTCTAAATCTTAATAGGAAGACTTTTGAAACTTTCAAAGCCGCTATACCAACAAGCACTACCAAATAAAGGGTGTTCCAAAAGTTACGTGATATTAATAAAAATATTACTATTTTTTAAAAAGTGATAGGGAGTCACGTGTAGTTTGCCGGTGATAGTAAAAGTAAAAAAAGTTCTAAAGTAAAGGGTGTCCCAATAATGACATCATTTTCACGTAGCTAGGCTTCTTTTTATACCCTTCACCACAAAAGGTGGCATTAATTGTGTAATTTCTACAATATCCATTTCCGATCTCATAAACTATATACATTCTGACTTCTTATACATAGAGAAGTCGATTGAGCGATGTCCGTCTGTCCGTCCATGTTGCCTCGGCAAACTTGATTTCACAAAAAAAAATAATATATCAATCGATCAGATATAAAGTCGAAAGAGGTGCTATTGGAAATCAGCATCATCGCTCCATGTCCTTCAAGGCAACAGGCAGAACACCACGCCTACCAAAAATTTTTTTATGTCATTTGGAACTATAAAGTAACTCCAATCAAAAAAATAAATACATGAGACGATAGAGATTTAAAAAATAAGTAAAAAACATCAAGTGAGAAAATTGGCCCTCACCCATATTTTTTGAGTTACGGCCCTCTGGAATTTTTAAATTTTTTTAAATATCAATATGAGTATCATTTTAAAGCTTTTGAAGAGATCTTTAAGGAAATACTAAAATTTTTCAAAAATGCTTAACCTGTTAAGAGTCGTTGACATTTGTATGTTAAATTATATATATGTAGTACTTAAATTTGTTTTCTTATTTTTTATTCTCTGTCCCCCAAATATTTGCTTTTTTGATTAGAGTTACTTCACTAAACTAGATTTACATAGATGGTGAAGGGTATATAAGATTCGGCTATGCCGAATATAGCACTGTTACTTGTTTTAACTGCAATAAGCAGACACTATAAGTATTGTTATGCCCGCCTTCAATAAAGTACAAAAAATAAAAATAAACCAAAAAAATAAAGAGTGTTCCTATAGTAAAGTTATTTTAATGTATATTTTTTTAACCGTAGCAGGCAGACATTAAAATGTATACAGAGTATATACAAATAAGTCCGCTATTAAAATATAAGTTAACAATAAATCTAAAAATAAAAGGGTGCTTTTATAGAGGCCATGATTATAACGAATAGACACAGAGTATGTACTGTTATTTCTGCTATAAGGACAAATACAAAAAATTAAAATAAAATTAAATAAAGGTTATCCCAATAGTAAAGTAATTTGTACGTCTATGGCCTTATTTTTTGAACCATAATACGCTGAGACTACACCCTTATTCTAGTTGTCGGCGTTGTCACATATAACTGTTGATATGTGTTGACGCATTCGATTTGTTATTCTACTGGTCGTTATTGACACTTATCGATTACTGCTCAAAGATTTTTTGTATTCTATAACAAATGTGACGATGATATTATATTGACGTGACTTTGTTTTTTGTCGACTCCTATTTTTCATACCGACTGGAAGTGATTAAAACCAAACATAACATTGACAATGTAAAAAAGTGAAGGTTGGTGAAAGAATTGCAGAAAAATCCCTCTCTTACACCGGGTTTTCGCAGAGGCACTACTTCATGCAATTTTAAAGAAAAATGGGAAAAAATTGGAAAAATTTTAAATTCTCTTGGTTCGCCTAGAACATTAGCAGATGGATGGCAAAAGGTAACAAAATAAAGAATAGAATAGGGATTTTTAAAAAAGTTTGTAAAAATAACTTTCAAGGAAGATGCTGTGGCAAACCTTCTTGAAGAAAATGGTCATGCAACAATCAAACTGATTTGCTGCAGAAGCACAGCCAGTAACAGGCAAAATATATGAATATACTTGCGATTCGGCAAATTAAAAATATTGCAATTCTGCCTTAAAAGTTTTCTTTCCAACACAAGTCATTGTTTCTTCGAACTTCCATCATCAAGTAAATCAAAATTTTCTTCATTATAGAAAAAGAAGCAAACACAAGATTGCATTTCATAAAAATCGATAAACCGTCGACGTCGTCACAGGAATGTTATAGAATGCAAAATTTTTATTTAATTGACATTGATACGAAGTGATATAAATACCAAAACGACGACGACGACGACGCCGACAACTAGAATAAGGGTGTATAAATTTGACCAGTGTAACAAAAAGGTGTCCCAAAAGATACGCTGTTTTGACAGGTCCTCATTTAAAATCTACCGAAGTCCGCTGTAACAAGTTTAAATTAAATTACAAATTAAAGGTAGAGTAATCTACATTAATTGTGCTTGATTCCTTTAAATATAAATATTTCATGATGTTCTTTTTAAGCACAATTAACATAAAATTAGCATTAAAAAATGTTCAACTTAATTAAAGGTAGGCTCATACATGAGTCTAACTCTTATTTTATGTTGGCTTCAAATTTAAAAGTCTTTGGTTGGCTTAACATTAGGATATGAACGATTAGCAGTTAATATTTTTTATTTCTTTTAATTATAGTTATTCATTAATCTTTATGCTAACACTTTATTTTTATATTCCAACACTATATCTGTCATTTCAAATGTACATCTACAATTGTCATTTGTAACAATTTTTAACTGTCTTTTCATCCTAATAAAAAAATATAGACAATTTGCAATGTTAACAAAAAAATCTTTCGGACTATTTCATTTATAATTTTTAAGTCAAGTTTTGCTCTCAGCAAATTTTGCAGGTTGTCAAATTTAAAAACAAAAAGGTTTTGACGTAAAGAAATTTAGATTTTTTGTTTGGTATTTCACTTGACATAAAGTGAAAAATTCAGTGGACTCCATTAATTTCCGACTGGCTTAAGATTCCATTTATATTTTTGCTGCTTGTTTGCCAAGTAGATGTTTCTTTTTTTTTTTTTTTTTGCAACTTGCCCATGACATGCAGCAGTGAAAATAACAGGGAAAAAACTTAATTCCTTTTTTAACAACCATAACTCTTAACAGAAGCAACAACGAATAAAAACACAACCTTAAAAGCTGGCTTAATGTCCTTCTTTTATCCGGGTTGCTGGTCATAATTGTAAACAAAAAACATAGAAATTTTGCAAGGCTATCTTTTTTTTAAGGTTCATGCAGCTTAACTTAGTAATAACACTAGCTGTAAATCGACCGACCATCCATCAAGTCAACAACCACACACAAGGTTGTCCTGGCCAACAAAACGCAGGCATGCAGGTTTATGTGTTTGTTTGTTTATTTGTGTGTAAGAATATGTTAGTGATATGTTTTTTGAAGGATTTTTTTTTACTCTGCACACATTTTTTTTGTAGAAATGCTGCTAATTTTGTTTGAAGTTTCAACGTCTATTTTGTGCAACATTTTTATATTATTTATTTTTTTCAAACACTTTGACCTGATTTTTTTATGCTCATTAAGTTAATATGCAGTTAACAATAAATAAAAATTGCTGAGATAAAAAAATTTTGAATTTCAAAAGAGCAAGTACTAAAAAGAAAGTTGTAATGAAAAGATACAAAAAAGTTGATTAACAGATAAATGGCTTTCGTTCCCTTCAATTTTTAATGGATGCTTTTAATCAACTGCAGTCTTGTTTTTCATGAAAAAATGTGTAATAAAAATTACATTAGTTTTATAAGCAAAAAGTAAATAACATAATACTAGACTATTTTAAGAAATAACGCCATTAAAAATAATATTCAAATCATCGACTCTTGCATTTATTCTTGTAAGACAACTTCTGGAATAGCCGTACTGTTCGGAAAAAAAAGTTATGTAAATGACTATTTCTGAAATAGTTCTATATGAAAACCGTACTTTTTTAAAGTAAAACTTTTCGGAAATAGTACTTTTTTGAAAATAGTACTTTTTGAAAATAGTACTTTTTGAAAATAGTACTTTTTGAAAATAATACTTTTTTAAAAATAAAACATTTTTTAAAAATAGTATTTTATTAAAATAGTATATTTTGAGATGTTTGAAATATTGTTATTATAAAATGTTTACTTTTTTGTACTTTTTAGAACAAAAATACTTTACCAAATGGTAATTTTTCGAAAATTGAACCTTTAGAAAATAATCATTATGCAAATCTAAGCCTTAGCAAAATATATCTTTCTTATATATGTATGTTCATCACAAAATGTACCTTTTGAGGTTATATTTTTTAATTGGTCTTTTAATTTACTTTTGGTTTTTTAACACTATTCTTTTAAAGTATTTACTTTTTTAAAAGTACGTACAGTAAAAATAATTTTTTAATAATTTTTTTTTTTTTTGAAAATTGTATTTTTAGAAAAATGTGCTTTATAACGATTTTGTTTTGAAAACTTCACAGCTTAAAAATAGAATGTTGTTAAAGTACCATTTTTGGCTTTTTTGACTTGTGATATTCTACTACCTTAATAAAGAAGAATTTTATAAAACTTACTGTTTGAGAAATGTGTTAAAGTGTAAATGGAATACCTTTTTGAAACGATACTGTTCAGGGAAAACCTAAAGAAGGTTATTGTCCTTTTAACAAAAACGTCTTATTTAATTGACACTTTTTTGAAGGTATTTTTGGAGACATTTCTTCGTTTCTATCTACAGGTCAGTTATTAATTGAAAATTTTTCAATTTATTCAACAAGTTATATATTTGCAGTTAAAAAATATTTTAAATGCTACTTTTAGAGAAAGAAAAAATTACCTTTTATAGCTACATTTGTGCGTAATAAGTAAAACAAGTTTCAGCACGAACTTAATCTGTTATTTATTATCAGGTACTTTAAATATTACATTTGAAAGATTTTAATTAGAAAAAAAAAGAAATAAACCATTCAATTGCAAGCTGGGGTCACACGTAAAAGGCTTTGCACAATGTTTAAGATTTTTAATTTTATATTTTTCTTTTTATGACCGTATACGTAAATAGAACATTTCTATGGGGACACCCTTATTTATTTTTACTTGTCCTTAAAGTAGACATATCACTACATACTGTATGCGACTTTCGAGCGTCTGCCTGTAACGGCTGCAAAGATAAGGCCATTATAGTCAAAGTAAAGGTATCTTTGGAAGCACTCTTTTCTCGCTTTCTTTTATAACGGATATATTTGTACATAATCCGTGTAAATTCTAAATGCATGCCGGCTGCGGTTGAAGAACTAAAACAATAAACGTTTCAATCCCCTCGCTATTGGATTTATTTTTAATTTTTTGTACTCGTTCATTTAGCGGGCGTAGAAGTACTAAAACTCAAAGTGTCTGCATATTGCGGTTGAAAAAGCAGGGAACGTACTTGCTCTAGCGGTTATTGTTTTACATACAATGTACAAATTTGACGAGTCTGTCTATCAGAGTTAAAAAATAACATTACTATTATTATTATCATGTCACTCTCGGAACACTCTCTAAGATTGTGAAGATTTCATTAACCTATCTATTAGGGTTTCAAGGATAGAGGCCTGTGACAGATGGACAGATATTGTAACGAAAGAATAGTATTACGTTTTTACACTTTGGCTACGGTGCCCTTTAAAAGTAAAATGAAGATTTAATAAGGAAATCATCCTTATTTGCCACTTTAGAGCCTTATGCTCTAAACACACAGCAAGATACACGAACACACGACGGCAAATGACGCTAGCAACATTTGTCGCCTTGTACGCAGCTACATTATTATTATGAAGGCAGCAGCTACATAATAAAAATACGAATTAACTGTATTTCAGTGATGTTATTTAAGCGATTTTCAAAGCAGCAGCTCCGATTTATAATAAAAAAAATGTTTTAACTATTTAAAGAGTAGAATAATTCGTTTGAATTGTCTTTAAGATTGAAAATATATAGAAGTATTTCTCAGAAGCAATAATAAAAACAGCAGCGTGTGTCACGTAGTTTCTTGTCCACTAAAATAAAAAATACTAAAAACAACAGTTTTTGATATCTATTAAAATCAATCGTGTTATGTATTTACAGATATCCCATACGACAATTGAAATTATTATAAGTTCTTCAATCAGCAAGTACTAAGAACAGAAGTAAATTTTTAACTAAATGTTGTCTACACAAAAAAAGAATTTTAGTTTTATGTACATCTAAACACATTCCTTTAGAAATGTTTACAATTATTCTTCGTACACTTTCGCCATGACAATTGTAGTATTTTTAATTCTTCGGTGTGGCATTTCTAGTTTTTTTTTTAATTCAAATTTAAAATTTTTCTATATACAAAACTAAAATGTGCTGACAACTGTTAAAGTACAATTATACCGGTAAAATTAGATGATTTTACATTGGTGTTTGAACCAAGGTTCTATATGATATCCTCACACAATTTTACTCAAATCTATCCAGCAGCACTTACGTGAGACAGATAAGAATTCAATAAATAGGTATTTTATATTCCAAATCAATTATTGTCTTCACCAACAACACTATTTTCCTTAAATACTTCATGTACTGAAACTATCCCGTTACAATTTTATTATAGATTTACACTTAAATCTTTAAAAAATAATTTTTATATTATATTTTTATTGTTCTTTTCGTTTTTTATAATAAGAGATTTTAAGCACTTATTATTTTACATGTCTTATAGTACTGACATCACTAAACTGTTTATTGTCGCCAATAAAAATAGCCTAGACAACAACCTGCCGCCCTGTGGCCTTGCTTTAACAAATTAATCATTCTCACATAAACACATGCATTCTAATTCTGACATTTTGCAGTCGGTAGCTGCTGTCTCGAATGTGTTTAGAGCATTAAAATTCAACAGGCTATTGCTTTAATTAATTATTTTATTATTTGCTTAAGTAGATATGATTTGATCTGATTAAGTACTTTTTTGTTTAGCTTAAAATTTTTATGTTTAGAAAAGTACCAAAGTTTCGTTTAAATGGAATAAGAAATTACGAATGTATTATATTGATATATTTTCAAATATTATTGTCAAGTCGATATGCTCAATTGGTACTATTATTTCCATAATAATGAAAATGACGTCTAAAAAAGGCCTTTGCCTTCATTCTGACACAGAGTGCAATTTTAAAAAGTTTTACTAGACGAAAAATTTATGTCATCTACAACAGACAATAATAAAGTAAAAATAATAATTCTTGATAAATGATTTATATCCTTAACCCTCTAGTGCGCAAGAAAACCAAATAAAGTAAAATACTACTACTAGCAGTTTGTATAATTTTCATTTATAAGGGCGCAGGAGGCGAGAAATCCTTTGATGCAAATTTACATCATTGCGCATTTAGCGCAAAGTACTTACCATAAAAAACAATACACACCATAACAATTTTAATTAAAAAAGAATGTAACTTATGTTAAAATCACAACTGTTTATAAACTTGTTGAACGTAATTAAATATTAAGGTCAGAAAAACACACTGTTTCCTCTACGCACAACAAACGAATGAGCAGGCACTTCAAAATTGCACAATAATTCAATGCTTGCACAGTACTTCAAAAGCAGAGAAAACGAAGTCTATTAAATGGAGACAACATATAACGAACATTTACATAAAACTGTTTTCAAATTTTGAAGCTACAGAGAGATATTCGGTATGATTCGAATTTGCATCACGGCACACTAGAGGATTAATTCGGCTTAAGGTCGTTTTGGGTAATTAAAACACTTAATTAATATTATTTAATTTTAATTTTTATTCCCATTAATTATAAATTAAAATAATATTAATTAAGGGTTTTAATTGCCCAAAAATGATCTTAAGCCGAACCGAAGATATAAATCATTGAAAAAAGGTCAACAATAATACATCACATTTTCTATAATAATTCTTGCAAAAAAAGTCCCGACTTCAAAATAGATTTCATCTGTCGGTCTATACCGGTTCAAGAGTATAGCCACACACAGCAAATTACATTAACCAATGGGACACCCTTATATTCCAGCTCTAAACTTTATTCTTATTCAACTGTTCAACAGTTTAGCAACTATAGGGCCACCCTTTAACTTTTAAATTCAAATTATAAAATTGTTGATATAGAGGGCGTCTAAGTTTCACCGTTCTGTCTATAATTGTTTAAAAGTTTGGACACATATATTAAATTACATTAACTATTGGGACACCCTATAACTTATAATTTTAAATTTTTATTTATTTTATTATAACGTTCGTAGTTATGGACATTCTGACGAATTTTTCAAGCAATTGTTTCTAACGGTTTAAAAGATAGGTCCATTTAGGTCAACTTACTTCACCTATGGTGACACCCTTTAATTTATTTTTGTATTACTTTTTGTTACAGTTCATAATACACAAAACTATATGTATGTTGTATGGTGGCACTCTTTAATTTTTAACATTTTGAACTGTTATTAAAACAGTAATAATCTGTCAGCAGCACCTTTAAAATAAAGAAAAAATTAATTTTTATAATATTAGGATGTGAACTGTGGATATTATAAATGAATCGAAATTATTTTGGCTTTAGTTCATTTATTTCTAAAAACCTTTTTTTAGAAAAACAATGTATGCGGATACATTTGTAAAATAATTTTTCTTTCTAAAAAAAAATAAAATTTAAAATGAATCGAATGAACTAAAGCCTATTTCGGCTTTAAATCATTCGATTAATTTATAAAGAAAAAATTTTCAAAATCGGCTCAGAAATGACTAAGTTCTGCAGGCACAAACATTAAAAAAAATCATTTAGACGAATTGATAAACTCCTTTTATAAGTCGGTTAAAATTTAAGCATCTGAAAATGTGTGGTTGATTCTAGATATGATCTATTTATAGGTTGTCATGGTGGGTATAGAACCTAGCAAGAACTCAGTCCTCAATGTGATGTTAGCATTAAAAACGGCAGAAATTTAAGACTTGGCCCTAATTTTTATCTGTTCTATTAAAGAGTAGAGTTTTTTAACAGGAAGGGTATTGTCACATACATATATGAATACCTTTGTGGGGATACAAGAAGAAGAAGAAGAAGAAACACCTTAAAAAATAACAATTCTCTCACAATTCTAAATTTTGCTATTAATTTCATTTACTCAAAATGAATTGAATGAAAACCCAGAACTAAAAGAGTCATCCAAAACAAACAGCAAAAAAAAAAACTTTTCTTTCCTCTTCCATTAAAAAATATCATTTATTTGGCCAATTTTCAATACTTTGCCTTTACAAATTTCTCGTTTCGTAAATTTTACAACAATATAAATTGTCATTGCATATGTGTATGTGCGACAGTAAAAGAGCTTTTTAGTTTATAAGTATTTTGTGAAATTTTCAGTTCACATATTCGTTTTTAATTTGTAAAAACTGAAACTTTACATGTAGAACCAATTGTTTTTATTTCAATTTTTACAATTTGTGTTTTAATAGTGAGTGGTTTTTTTTTAGTTTATCTCAGTTTAAATATTTTAATTAAAAATGGTCTTATTGTATTTTATTTTCAATTTAAATGCACAAAAAAAGTGGAAATGAATAAAACTATAAAATCAATGTTTTTTAATTACAAAATTCTAATGTAAAAGCAAAAGTTTCTTTTCCTTCATATGTTGAAATGCTATTGAATTTGAAATAAAATATTCTATTGTTTTCTTATGCTTATACAAATACTAAGTTTTAACTAAGGATTTTTAAATAATATTTCATGATTAAAATGATATTTTACTGAGATTAAACGACAACAACATTTTTTTAAAATGGAAATTTTTTAATTTTCACAAAAACTTCGTGCTATTTTTTATTTAACTATCCCGATTAAATTAATTACCGATATTGATTATTGAGGGTCAAAGCACGTCTCGATGGCCATTTTGTTATCGCTTACTTAACTCTTCAGGAAACTTTTGACAAATATTTTAAATAAACTAAAGATTTTTGTCCGAACAATAAAGCAAAGACAAAAATCAAAGTTTAATCAAAAACAACAATAACCAACAGTAATTCTATTTTTCTTTCTCTACTGTATACGGTCGAAAAATTTTTCACTACCTGTGCTCTCCTCACATTATTTAAGCAATACTTTAGATTATTTAAGCAAAATTAATCTTAACGATGAATCTCATATTTAAACTGTTTGACTTGTTACTTTCTGTGATTCTTAAAAACAAATTCATCCATAAAGTGTCACTCTTTCTTTGATTGCTTAAATTCACTAATTTAGGCGATTTTTTCCACCTAAGTTGGATGACATTGGACACGTGGACAGCCGGTAGTTTTAACAAGCCGTTGCCATATTTTGCGAATTTTAAAACAATTTAATCAAGGCAGATTTATTTTACTAGGTAGTGTCGTCCGCCCAGCTGGTTTGTAGTTGGAAATGTCAAAAGTTTTTGTATTTTCCTTTGTTTGTTTACGAATTTCAAAAAACACTAACAACAAGCGTTTGCGAGACAAAGCAAGCATGTGTATTGAGAGCAATTATCTTTTATTTTTCTTTGTGTTTTTGACATTTCCAACACACAAAACAACAATAAAAAGGCATGTTGTTTTTGTAAATGTTGTATTTGTTGTATTACCGCTACTACCTAGTAAAATAAATCTGCCTTGAATTTAATACAATAATGCTTTAGTTAGATTATGTAATTCGAAATTTGTAGGTTTCTTTTTTTGGGGTTATTGAAAATCAGAGATCTTTACAACAAGACCACATTGACAATTAAAATTTTTTTTTCGGGTTTTGAAATTTATTTTTAAAATTTATTAGAACTTTTAGGTTTTAGTTTTCTTATTCTATTTTGTAGGAATGTAAAAGTTATAAGCACTTTTTTTGGGCAATTTCATATTTATTTATTTATTTATATTTTTTTATTTTTTTGGCTTAAAAATTTATGTATAATATTTTTTATTTTTTTTTTTTTTTTGTTTACTTTAATTATTTTTTTTTTTTAATTTTTTCATAATTAACAAAATAGGGACTTTTTTTAAATTTCTTGATTTACATTTTATTTTAATACGCCTTTTTTAATATAAACTTTTTTCTAAATTGTAACTTATATTATAATTTTTTAATTTATTAAGATAGAAAAATTATTTACAAATATTTTTATTTAGTATATAAAGACAACGGCAAAACGTAATGGCAGTTTCTTGATCGCTACATCCGTCATCAGCATTTGCCACATACTTCTACTTTAGGTTATGTACTAACCAACTTATTCGATCAGGCTTCCAATATTTCTTTCAAGTCTTATCCCCAATTAAATAAATTGTATCCTTACAATTCTCCAAAAAAAAATTTTGAACAATCAATTCAATTAAAGTATTAACATATGTTTTTTAATATTGTAGATGTACAAGCTATATACATATATTGTATGTAAGAAAATATTAATCAAAATATTCCTTCTCGTCGTGTAAAGCAATTATTTGGTACATAGTTTCTAAACTAAACATTTGAAAAATTTCTGAAGATGGTACAAAAGTGTCATAAGAAACTGTTTTATTTTTAAAATGTGTAAATTTTCAAAAAAATCGGACAGTTATTATTTCTTATGTTGGTTTTCAAAGAGTTCATTGCTGCAAAAAATTTCAATTCAATTTTCTTTTTTTGTTGCCATACTAGGAAACTTGTACGCAGCAAAGAAGTGGTGTTTATTTGAAAATATTACAATTACAATAACCAAAAACATAATTAAAAAAAATCCTAAAAAAAACTCTTTAAATCCCCAAAATGCAAAATATATTCTCAAAGAATACCTTAATCCTCAAACTGAAATTTTTATCCCATTTTGAAAAAGAAATCCTCGATTTGGGGATAAATCCCCTAATTTGATAACACTGTATTCGATAAATATTAGTTTGGTTGAACGAAATCTACAAACAATCCAAAGCTTTTGTCGTTAGTCTTTTTATAAATCGTCACATATGTATATTTGTTCTTACTGTTTGCTAACTGTCGGTTTAGCAACGAATGCAAATTAATTTTTTTATCTCCTTTAATCGCTTGTTCTATGATACTTCGGAAATAAGTGAGAAAATTCATCTAAAGGAACCTTTCAAAAAACCAATTTAAAAACTACTCAGTTTCGCATATTCTTAGTGTTGGTTTTATAAGAAAAATTAATAGGACTAAGAGATTGCTCCTAATTGTATGTCAGGATCTTAAAATATATATTGCGCTTTTTACTGCTATTTGTTTTAAACTAAGGCTGCTGTAGTCAAAGCGATAAGCACGTTGACTACAAATCTGGCTGACCTGGGTTCAACCCTTGCGGCAGTCCAAAAATAAAAATGTTTTTTTCTGTTTAATGGTATAAATACATAATCAGAATTAACATAAAAACATGCAGCCTCCTTCGTCGGTACTTCTTCATAGCATATTCGCCGGCGAAGTAAAATAATTAATAAAATGGCTATATCTATCTCCTTTCACCACCTTTCTTCTCTGTCATCTATCCCTTTACTAAAGAATGTATCACGGTTACGATTTAAGTAGGCATTAATGCCTGAAGTGCTACTTCTCTTCAAAAAAAAAAAAACTTAAAGATTAACAACTTGTTCTACGTAAAATTGCTACTCTAAATGTTAACAACCACCCATTTTTAATTCTTATTTGTCTTCATATTGCATCGCTTGTGATGTTATAAATGTGCCGTTTATAACTCATGTTTACATCTCTAGAACTAGCTATCAATTCAAAAAGGTCATATATATTTCCACTTTTTAAGTCCCTCTAGTAGTTTAGAAAAAATTGTTGAATAAATAAGTCTTTTTGCAGTTAGTTATATTGACTTGATAAAATAATGTCTACAAAGACTATATATTTTAAGAAAAGTAAGACTAAATATTTTAAGTATGTAAGGCCAGCGTTGCATTTTTTGATACTTTTAACCAAAATTAGCTTTATTTTTTTCCAATATGTATGTAGATGTGTACTTAAATTTGATTCAGTTACTTTTTATTTATTTTACAAGTTAATTTTCCAAGTCACGCTTTTATTAATGTGTGTTATATATACAAACAACACAGTGAAAGTTTTCAAAATTAACTGCGGTTAGCGATTTATCACCCATGAGATATTTACCAATTACAGCTTCTCTAAACGGTGTTGCAGTTCTATGGCTCTACTCTAAACACAGCACAAACAAGTTTTTAAATCGTAATAATAGTAGTCTAGCCGTTCTCCAGTTCTAGGGCTACCAACGAACATAATTTGGTTTTAATAGTCTTAGAAGTTTTTTATATTAAAGTGTAAAATAAAATTCAAACTTTAAATTTGTTTTAAATTAATCAAAATACATTTGATTTTTTTTTATTTGGTTTCTTTTTAAATTCTTTTTGGTAAAAAAATTTTTTTTGTTAATGGTAACACTGGTTACAGCTGACTTTTGTTTACATAAAAAAACACATTGTAACGCAAATGTGATTATTTCTTCACCACATACATAAGCAGTATTAAATATGCATGTATTTTTTAAAATGTAAAATAACAACTTACCCGAAAATTTTGTTTTTTTTTTTAAGTGTTAAATACGTTAATTTTTTACTTTATCATAATAATGATCAACATTTTGAGCTTCATGAATCCTCATAATTTTTAAATATCAGGACATATTGTCAGAGTCAAGAAATTGTCTGAATAATTCGTTCGATATCTTGTGTTGTTGAGGCTTTTTAAACTTGATTGCCAGCATTATTTTAAGAATTTTGGTTCTATCGGTCTACTACCTGTTAACAAGCAATTCGGAAGAAATTAAATTAAAGTCATTATATTTTAAATTATTAAAAATCTTTTTAAGAGAGAAGTTAGATTAATTAATCAATTATTAAGTATTTTCAGTTTAGAAGCAAAAGGATGTAATAAAATAATATTTTCCACAATAAAATAATCAAAATATTTATTTTACTTACAAAAAAATCTTTGTTTTCTTTAGCGATGCTTTGGACGGCTTTGGTATAACTGAATGTGGTTCGTTAGCCTGCCTTTCAAGTCCATGTCGCAATGGTGCAGCCTGCATTAAAATCGAAACTAACGAAGTTGATGAAAATGGTGATAAATTAGAAAAATGGAAATGTAAATGCCCGACAGGCTATATGGGTCCAACATGTGAGATATCGGTATGTGAAGATAATCCTTGTCAATACGGAGGAACATGTGTACAATTTCCAGGCAGTGGTTATTTATGCCTGTGTCCATTGGGCAAGCATGGACATTATTGTGAACACAGTAAGTTTTATAAAAGTAAATGACAAAAGTGTCAATTAAATTCCCATCCCCATTTAATTGTTTTTTATAGAGAGATTAAAATAAAACTCCTCACTTTCACAACTTAAATTATTGATTATTTTTAAATTTTTTTTTTATTTCTGGTAAGTTTAATGGAAATTTTGTTATTTTAGTTTCTTTTTTTTTTATTTAACAAATGGTCATCAATCTTTTTGATTTTGACTTTTTAACTAATATTACTTTTTATTGTTTTGTGTCCACTTAATTCCCAAAAATATAATCCTCCTTTGTTTGTAACAAAAAAAAAAATAGCATTCCTTTCTCCTTTATCTATATTCCTTGATGCAACTGCAAATTTTTCAGATTTGGAAGTGGCTTTGCCTTCATTTTCGGGCAGCGTAAATGGTTTATCCTCTTTTGTGGCCTACACGGTGCCCATACCTTTGGAATACTCTATGGAATTGAGCTTTAAGATTTTGCCACAGACCATGTCACAAATAGCTTTGTTGGCTTTCCTGGGCCAGCCAGGCTATCACGATGAGAAGAGCGATCATTTAGCAATCAGTTTCATACAGGGCTACATTATGTTGACATGGAATTTAGGTGCCGGCCCTCGTAGGATTTTCACTCAAAAACCTATTGATTTTCGTTTGGATGCTCCACGTGTACCATATGAAATTAAAGTGGGTCGCATTGGTCGCCAGGCATGGCTATCAGTTGATGGTAAATTTAATATAACTGGTCGTTCGCCTGGCAGTGTTAGTCGTATGGATGTTATGCCCATCTTATATTTGGGTGGCCATGAAATGGCCAATTTCAATACACTTCCTCACGACCTGCCATTACATTCTGGCTTTCAAGGTTGCATTTACGATGTTCATCTAAAGGCTGGTCAAGTTACAGTGCCACTGCAAGAGACTAGAGGCGTAAGGGGTAGAGGTGTAGGACAATGTGGTACTAGGGAATGCCATCGACATGCATGTCAACATGATGGTGCTTGTCTTCAACATGGAGCGACATTTACGTAAGTAACAATCTCTTTTAATGCAATTAATAGCAGAGAATTGTAGATGAATGCATTTTTTAATTTTTCATTTTTCTTTTAATTCTTTTGTTTTTAAACAATAACAACAACAATAGTTGCATTTGCCAAGAGGGTTGGTATGGACCATTGTGTGCCCAGCCCACAAATCCTTGTGATTCATTTAACAATAAATGTTCAGAGGATTCTACATGTGTGCCGCTTGTCAACGGATATGAATGTGATTGTCCTGTTGGTACAACGGGCAAAAATTGTGATGAAGGTAAGGAATTATGCCAAAAAAAAAACAAAAACTTAAATACAATATGCATCCAAAAGTTGCAAAAGTTTATGTTTGACGTCGACATATCGCCAATTATTGACATGCTGTGGTTATTGATTAATGAAAAGTATTGTGGTGTTAAAATATGCACAAAAAAATTTAATTGTAGGTGGAAAGGGATGTTTGATAAATCTTATTTTGCAAGATATCAAATATACGTCTCTATAGGATATAATTAAATGCAATTAAACTTACGGCACCTTTTTGGCAAATTTCTTAAGTGGCAGTTGCATGTTAAAGAAAAGAAGCAAAAGAGGATTTTGTATATAAAGTTTCTTAATAGCATTTACAAATGTATTTATTAATTAACGAAAACGTCTGCGATTGAGTCGTTCTCATTTAAATTCTTGTTTGACCATTAGTCATTCATATTGTGTCAAAATCAGTATATCGTTAGGGAAAACTTATTGTTATATATTATATTTTTTTATCTAGTCAAGAGTCAAGAATGACTGAGAAAGAAAACATGTTTGCGTTTCTCACATGGCAAATGGCAGGCAGCTTATTCTACAGCGTTATGCAACTCATTAGCAAATTAACTACAAATTGACGATCGTACTATTTGCAAAAAAGAGTAGGAGTTTAGAAGGGAGTTTCTTGTTTTCTATACAGAACATGACGCTGAAGTTACGATAAAATTGCAAAACACATTTCATATCCAGACCAATTATAAGCAAAAATTCCTTGTTAGTTTTCCCCTTTCTCCCATTATAAATTTTTCCCTTCTGATTGTTTGCGGAAAGTGAAAAAAATTCGGGGAAAAAAGTAGGTATTATAAATTATAAACGAAAAATTATGTGTAAAAAACAAAATAACTCCCTTCAAATTACGAGGATGCAACTTTGTTATTATTTCGTTCCAACGGAATTCATAATTGGAGAAATTTTTCATTCTCGAGAAAATTTTTTTCCGTGGGAAAAAATTTCTGTGAAAATATTCATGATTGGGCTGATTGAGTCGATTTTCTAGTGAGTTAATTGAGTAATAGCATTCTGTCTCTCATGTACTCATTCCCGGCGTTGCCAGAAGCTTTGAGTAGAAAATCATCATATGGAGAAAAAAAAATCATATTTTACGGAAAAAAATCATCATTTTTTCAATACAAAATTTTATTTAAAAATTATAATTAAAATGCATATATTAACATACAGAATTTCATATTTTTAATATCTTGGTTAATTTTAAATTATAGCAGGAACAGTTTCTTATTGCTAAGAAATTGACTGTTGAAAATACTCGTTCGACATTTGCTGAAGAAGTTGGAAGACTTATAATTTTGACAACACCGGAAAAGCTGGAATATTGTCAGCACGAGTTTTTTTAACTTTTGACCAAAAACCCTCACAGCTAAGTTTATCTAGAGTCGTTATCTTTATTTTAAATATTTTTTTCACTAACTAAATTTGGAAAATTGTGTATTAAGCCTGTCAGAGAATTAATTTTTCTATTTATAATTTTCAAAGGTTCAAGACATGAGTTAAAATCAAATCGTTTTAATATTTGTTTACATAACTCAATGTAAAATGCCACACAATTTTTAGTTAATTCATTTTTTTCATTTGCAGTGAGCTTTCAGCTAGAAATCTTTTGTTTAACAAAAACACCCAGATAGACTTCTTCCTTATGTAGAAATAGACTTTTGTTTTCAAAATTAAGGTCAATATTGAGACTCATGTTCATAAATTCTGTTTGTATAAAATTGTCTAAAATTTTTAAGTAAACGCGTTGCAGTTCCTTATACATTCTATGTATTTGACAGGATAAGCTTTGAAATATTTTTTTTGTTTACTACAAGCTGATACAAAACTTAACTTCACTATGTAGTACAATTACAATGAAAGTACTACACATTTGAAATAAAAAAATCATAGTTTTTATAAATTAGAAATCATAATTTAAGAAAAAAAATCATCAAATCATATTTTGGGTCAAAAATCATCAAAAATATGATAAAATCATCATTTTGGCAACGCTGCTCATTCGTAAAATAGACTTTAAGAGTACTATAAATTCTAGGGAGATCAGTTGGTGTGCAATATGCCTGTTTAGCAAAAAAAATGTGTTTAATTTATCGAACACCCAACTAAACTTTCATCCCAAGAATTTTAATTTAACGCGTTTAAATTAAATTAAATTGATTTTAAAAAATATCGTGCTATTTTTTTTTTATTATCCCGACCAAATAACGCGTTATTTTGTAAAAATGCATACAAAACTGGGTCTGATAAACGTTTAAATCAAAACTATTTGTAAAACCTCCTTAGAGTAATTTTTAATTCCAAAATTCAATTCAGTTGTTAACTGAATAAATATGAATGGCAAATATCGTCATTTTCTGCATAAGAATAGAGTTGCAAAGTGTGACAGATAATGTTATTAAGAAAAATTAATAAAAATGTAGAAGAATAAGGGTAACCTTGTGCTTTCCTTGAATTAATCTTACACTTTATTGATAAGATCCCTAATAAATTACACCGACACCAAAATCAATTAGATTTTACACAAATTCAGAATTGTACATTCCATTGAATGTCTCGAAAATTATTTTCTCAAAAGTGATGTATGGAGTAATACAATTTTTGAGAAAAGAAAAAGTTTTTAATTTATTTAATGGATTATAATATTTCTTTTTTTTTTTTTTTTTTTGTTGAAAAACTTTGTAAAATATTCTCGTCACTACAACAATCAAATTCCACTGTTGTCATGACCATAAAATAGAAATCAGCACAAATTAACTGGATCATTGCACTTTGGGACCGAAACTAAATATTTTTTATAAATAAACCATGAGGGTAGGTGACTTTCCAAAAACAAATTAATGGTAAAAATTTCATTTTGACAAATCATAAATGGGCCTAAAATATTTTCAAGCTGAAAAGCCAGCTGAATAAAATAAGTTCTTAATCAATTCAGAATTTTCAAATGCTAATAACTCGTTATGTATCCACGCTAACTTTAAAGGCCATATCAACGATTTGAAATTTATAAAAAACTTTAAATGTTTGAAAAAAGAAAAAATTCTAAGCCTTACAAACATCTCTCTGTACAAGGTGCCCTGCTTTGGTACCTTATTGGGCCACTTTCGTAAAGTCAGGAAAGCTCGAGTTAAAAAACTTTACCTCGATAACTCACTTGCTACTAGCATAAGCAGTTTTATTTTAAGTCTTCTGGCTGTTTATTGATCTCCAAAATATTTTGTCTTCTTCCCACTGTGCATTGGCAAAAACTTTGATCCCAGCGACAGAATGGTAGGCCCCCGTAATGTAATGACTTCTTTACGGAAAGTACATAATAAATGCATAAAAAACTTCATGATTTATAAAATAAATATTTAGTTTATTAAATTGATAGAAGTGAAGTGACACTACCTCTAGAAGGGTTTTTAATTATTTTTCTTAGTCAAGCAACAGAAACTTGAAACAAAACTTTTAGCACTAAATTTCTAGAAAATGTGATTTTGACGAAGAAAGCTTCCTTTTTTAAACTTCGATAATTTTATACCTTCACCACAGGTGAAAAGGGGTACATCAAAATTTTTCATTCCGCTTGTAATATCTACAATATCCATTTCCGACCCCATAAAGTATATAAATATTCTGAGTTCTTATGCAAAGCGGAGTCGATTGAGCGATATCCTTCTGTTCGTGTTCGTGTTGAAAACAACTTTGCCAATACACTAGATGAGCTAAAGACAATTTGAATACATAGTTCTATAATTTTGCTGTTAAAAATCAGCTAGATCGGTTCAAGTCCTCCGAGGCAACGGCCAAAACACCACGCCTGCTTCCAATTTTTCCATTTTTTTTTTGCAACTTTTGTTTGCAAATGGTTGTCTTTACTATTTATTAACTGGAACAACAACCCTTAGCAAAACTTAAAACTTTGTTTGAACAGAAAATCGTAACACACTCCCTGCAATGCTGTTAATGAGAAAGTGTCATTTCTAGGCCACGTGTATCATTTTCTAAAATTAAATATTTAAGGAAAATTTATTATATGGAATCTTTTTAATGTTGATCAAGTACATTTAAAGTAGATCGATACATATCATATAAATTTTAGATGAAAACATTTTAAATTCAATATTTTAGCTTGGTGTCCAAATGCAGTTTAGGGCATACCATTGTCGGTGGCAGGGAATGTGTAAATGGTAGGGAAGATGTGGTTATTCATATATGGTTAAGGGTATACACGATTCGCCATAGCCCAATATAGTGCTCTTACTTGTTATTACTACGTTTGCTGTACAACTATAATGAATAAAATTAAAAATTAAAGGGAGTGTCTACAGATATAATTCTAAAGTACATATAAAGAAAAATAACATAAAAATTAAGGATTGGAACATGAAACAAAATAAGCGCTTGTGAGTCCAACCCGCACTTACCAATTTAATCAAAGTTGTCTCTATACTCCTGCCTTTACTTCTCTCTCTCTCTCTCTCACTCGACCAATTACTTACATCATAAAAAAATATTTGAGAAATTTTAATTTTCTCTACACCAACATCTTCGATTAACACAAGGTTTATTGAAACTATTTTTACTCCCTAGATATTCGTGCCCTCAGTGATGTCAGCTTAACTGGAAGGCGTTCTTATTTGGCGGTAAGATGGCCTTATTTATACGATAGTTCCGATAAAATAGGTGCCAAACGTTCACAAATTATAAGCTATCGTAATTTCACCAAAAAACTAATGCCTCCAAAGCCCATATCATCAACGAATCAACATTTTGTTATGAAGCTACTCAATGAAGTGGAAAAACAACGAAGCTTCTCACCCGTTCCCCTAATGGGCTCAAAATCTTTCGAGGAACATCATCGTGTACAATTCTTCTTTATTGAATTCCAATTAAGGCCGCTATCTGAAAGAGGATTACTTTTGTATTTTGGCACCCTAAACAACAATCTTGATAAGAAAATTGGTTTCGTTTCACTATCGCTGCAGGGAGGTGTTGTTGAGTTTCGGATATCTGGACCCAGTAATCACGTAACTGTTGTACGTAGTGTACGCATGTTGGCAATTGGAGAATGGCATAAAATTAAAATGGCTCAGAGAGGTAGATGGTTAACACTATGGGTCGAGGGTAGCGCATCGTCAGCCTTGGCTCCTTCGGCAGAGGTGTTAATCGAACCGGAAGCCCTATTGTATGTTGGTGGTCTTAAGGACTTGTCGAAATTACCTCATAATGCTATATCAGGTTTTCCTATACCATTCCGTGGTTGTGTCCGAGGTTTGGTGGTGAGCGGCACAAGGATTGTTTTGAATGAAACAAATATTATTGGTGAGTAAAAAAACTTGATTTAAGAAAATTTTAAAGAAAAATTTTAAACTCCATTGACAAGAATATTTCATAATTTAATTTAAAAAAAAATTATTTTTTTTGTAGAATCTCGAAATATTCGTGACTGTGATGGTACTGCCTGTGGCGGTGATTCTTGTGAAGCAGGCGGCCACTGTTGGTTAGATGAAAAGTTACAGCCCCATTGCATTTGCCCAGAATATGCCAAAGGTGATCGCTGTGAATATTCGGAAACTTGCAAGTTAATACCCTGCAAAAATAACGGCCGTTGTTTAAGAAGTGGACGCTGTTCGTGTCCGAATGGTTGGGGAGGTTTCTATTGTGAAATTGGTAAGTTACAGCTTATTTAAAGTTAAATTTTTCCTTAAGATTGCATTTTCTTTTTAAGACTTTAAAAATGTTATGAGATTCATTTATTTTTAAAGAAATCATATAACTCATAATAATGTTAAAATTCTTCGAAGAAAGAAAACGCTTCAGTTAGCTTTTTACTACCTTCCTTTTAACTAAATACATGATGGTGAAAATAAATTAAGTACAGATAAATTTTTGTATGTGAGTTAACACATAATGTCATTTAAATAAATGATGTCTGTTATCAAATTATAACATCTAAATGAATTTTAAAACTTAATCAAAAGGCTTAAAAAGTAACTTCAATCTGACTTTGAAAGTTAATTATAAAAATTACTACGAAAAATTACGAGAAGTATCAAGGGGCACCACACTCATAATTTGCCAAATTTGGTGCCAGAAGAGCTCTAAAGTTAGCAAGATAATCGCCTATTGAAAGCCCAGCGCGAGTTTTAGTTATCACCAGGTTCGAAACACCAGTGATCGTGGTGGCTCAAGGCTCTTGAACATTAAAACATTCATTTCATGACCTTAACGATCACTTCACTTTCCAAAAAGAAGAGACCTGTGTCACGAAAATGTGTACGTAACTTAAAAAAGGTCTATCACTTGACATAGCGCTGTCACTGGGCAGAAACTTTGAGCGAACACTATTGAATTTAATTTCTGGTAACACTTTTTACAAAGTGTATTTCAGGGTTTAATATTTAGTACCAACAAAAATTTCTTTGACTGGCGACTAAACTGAAAATAGTTTGAGTTTTCATTTTCAGCTATTTGACTGCTTAAAATAGTTAAAACTTTAAACTTTATTTTTAATATCAGTTTTTCGATAAAAACATCCACTATGAATAGATAGCACGGAGTTAAATCAAACTATCCCAGATACAACACAGTTAAGATGAACGATATTTTAGTACCTTAGATTTAATCACTGTGATTAAAAAAATCACTGATCATTTCAGTGACTGAGTTTATTACATGACAGTTCCGTGTAAGTACACTCTATTTTACACACTTACAAACTTAAATTTGATTTTACTTTTTGGAGAGAAATACCCAGCAAAAAATTAGATATTACCTTAAAAAGTACTTGCCATATAATTTCTTACTTTTGTGATTGCCATATTTTGTTACTCGCTTACAAAACACATTACATTAGTTCCCAAAAAAGGAAGTAGTAATGGAACTAGTTCTTTATGTTAAAAGAGACTACCGTACTAATTGTACTCATTACTTCCTACAATAATTAATGTAATCGATTCTCAAGAATTGATTATAAAAGTCTCATTCCTTGTTAAAATAATTAAGTTTGCAATCTAGTTGGGAAGTACTTCCGCCAAAAATGCTTAATTCCACACTCGTGGTGCTTTTCACCCTTTTATTCTTCCAAAAGTCCAGGGGCTTCATGGCTGTGTAGCTTTTTCTTGCTTCTACTTATTAGCAACAGCTATTCTTTTTTTGCAAACTTCACACATACATATGTAACAAAAAAAAATATTATGTGCTTTTTTATATGAACCTGTATTCAGTGTTGCCAAATTTTATATTTTTGTCAAATTTAACTTAATTAATAAAAAATTAAGTAATACATATATATATATATATAATTTAAATAGAAATGACATCGTCCCTTAATGGGTTAAGCATTTTTAAATAATTTTAATAATTTTTTTTTAAATTTTTTTAATAATTTTAGTATTTCCTAAAATATCTCCTCAAAAGCTTTTAAATGATACCCATATTGATATTTTAAAAATGTTGAAAATTTCAGAGCTCTGTCTGTAACTCGGAAAATATGGGCGAGCGCTAATTTTTTCACTTGATGTTTTCAATTCCCTTTCAATTCTATATCGCCCTATATATTTCCTTTTTGGTTTGGAGTTACTTTATTGTATTAAATGGTTTGAAAAAATTAGAAGTAGGCGTGGTGTTCTACTCGCTGTCTTGTAGTTCATGGACTGATCATGCTGATTTCAAATAGCACCTCTTTTGACACTATGTCTAATCGATTGGCGTATTCATTATTCTCTAGCTGATCTAGTACCCCGGCAAACTTGATATCAACACTAACGCTAACACGGACGGGCAGACGGATATCGCTCAATCGGCTTCGCTATGAATAAGAAGTTAGAGAATATATTAGTTATACCATTTTTCCACTTTTTGTGGTGCAGGGTATAAAAATAAATCTGGATTGCTTTTTTATATTATGCCAACCATATCAGCCAGCCTACTAGATCGATGCTCGCCATCTCGGCGGTGCCTTGTAAAAAAAAAAATTAGAATACGCAAATTTGCAATACGATGATAACAAAATTTGCTTATATGGATAAACTCACAAAAAGAGGGAAATTTGAAAAAAAATAAAAAGTCGTAAAATAATCTAATCACAAAAAGTCGGAAAACCCTAAAAAATAGTCAAATTACTATTTTGGTGGGCGAACAGTAACACTAGTTTTGGTAGCATAAAAAATTTATGGGAAAATCGAGTAGTAAATCAAATCTTTTTGAATCGGGGGCATGTCATTGTGTTTTTAGGAGGAACATGGTGTCACTTATAAAAGTGTCATAATGTCTGCACCTTAAACAACAACGATTTTCTTCTCTATAGTATTATCAACACCGGGTTCGCTGATCAAAGATATTCTGCATAGACGGCCTTCGACTGGGCGCAAAAGTTTTCTCCTCTATTAACAAAGATCTATGCAAGCCATTTAATAAAAAAAACATTGCATCTTTCTTACATATAATACCATAAGATATAGCAATAATATCCATAGACGTTATGACTCTACGGTTATAATGTGTATGTACATTATGACACTTTCCGTGGACATTATGTCCCTAGACGTTATGACATGCCACCGCAAAATCAAGTAAAGGGAAGCGAACCATTAGACGTTCGTGTTGAAGTACACTAAAGTGCTTTAAACCTAAATTCAAGCATACAGTCAGGCTTTACGAGTATTTAATTTTAAGTTCTACTTTAATCCTGCAGCAATACAATATTTCAATTAGAATTCAATAAATCATTTTTCAACCATTAAAAATCAAATAAAAGTAAATTTGCATTAAAATTTATTTACATGACTAAAAAGTTAAAAACTATTATTTTTTAGCATTTATTGATAACTTTTTTTTTACCAAATTTTAATATTTAAATTAAGCGAAATCAGTAGTTAACTATTCAAATTAAAAAAAAAAGTGGAATAAAATAGAAAAAAACTACAAATTTTGCATGAAATCATCCGAATAATGCTGTTAGCAAAAAGCATTTTAAATTATTTTTATAAATGTGCAAAAATATTATCATAAAAATAGCACTATAATAAAAAAAAATAAAATGATGGTAAAACAAAAGAAAAAAGTAACGATGCCAATAGAAAAAATTAAACCAAACAACAAAAATAATGACG
This sequence comes from Gymnosoma rotundatum, assembly GCA_916610165.2. NCBI lineage: Eukaryota > Metazoa > Arthropoda > Insecta > Diptera > Tachinidae > Gymnosoma > Gymnosoma rotundatum. Next base: position 115,992,030 of record OU744337.1, on the reverse strand, counting down.
AGTAACAATAAAAAAAAATCATTATAAAACAATATGGAAGAATCTGTAGATAATAAACAAGTTTTGAATTTCAAATATTGAAGTAAGAGAAGAAAAAAATGAATAAGTACGTATTATACTTCTCTCAAAATATGCAAAATATTTATAAATATAAATGTGCAACAACTAAATTATTTTACGCAGAAAGAAAAACTACATTTTAAATTTAAAAAACTTGTCCCACCAATCAATCTAAAAAGGTCTTGTCTCTGCTAGAGGTGCCGGCTAAAAAGAAGCAGGGCAAGGAAATATAGATGTCAGAGAGCTTGATCTCTTTTATGCGATCAATGGAGACCTATCGATCTCCTGTGAAATAGAGTTTTGTCCAGGATGATCCATTTTTTCCATTGCTAGAGGGATAAAGATGCAAAATACAATCTAAGTCACAATAAAAGTGAGCAAGCGCGCATTAAAGAAAAAAAATAATGACACTGATTTGAAGTAGAAAAGTGGTTTTAACAAGCAGAAACTCCAACTGATAACAATGAATGAATTATTCAAAAAGGAAACGCCGTGAGCATCAGAAAACTATCGAACGTCCGTTCCATTGATTAATCATCGGCTAATGTACTTCGAAAGTGAGCGAATTGATGCAGGTCACACTTCCACATTGCTTGAATTTTATAAATCTAAAAATATATCGGGAGTTAACTACATGCAGACAGAGTCGTTGATAATGGAATATGAGAACTGCATGCATAATCTGGCTAAGATGAAATTAAAGGAAGATGTTATTTAAAGACTGTACTCGAAAAATGTTGAGACGGCAGCCATCATCGTAAGTCAATATCTAGAACTGACCAGCATTACAATGAGGATTGTGGACTCTATAGATGATATCAGCTTAAAGCATGTGTTAGCCCTCCCGCGGGAATCTGTGATGAAAAACTTTTGTATTTAACTTTTATAATCAAGAGTCGACGGACAGAAACCTCTGGTAGAGTAAGTGCTTGGTTGATGACACCGGTTTTAGTGGTGAGATGGCAGACCGTTATATTTAGACGAACAAAACCAGAGTTTAAGAAAAAGAACTGAATTATCCCCTACACACGTTGTAATCCAATCAAAGTAGAAAACACTCTACGAACGGGCAACAGTAACAGTTCTTACTTTCAGGGGAGTGGGGTTCAATGATACTTTTAGCTAAAAAGCCGCATCAATCAGTGATGCTTGATAGATGTAAGCGGAATTCATTTATAGATCTGGCTTGATGTGTAGAAACATTATTCTCTTTTGGGATCTATGAGAGGTCTTATTAATAATGGCATTTTCTTATGGAAAAAATAGGTTCTAGCAGAGTCTTGTAAGTTATTCCAATCTTTTGACTACTTTGATATATTAAATCTGCTGTTATGAAAAACCAGTTTTAGCCACACGATCTCACAAGGTTAAAGATTTAAATTAAATTAAAAAGCAGAGTCTCCAATCATTTTAATAGATAACCTTCTCCAGTGTTCAGTAAGTAACTCTATTGATAGACATTGAAAATTACTTGCAAAACAACCATCAGCTAATTATTTCTATCTTATTTGTTGTTAATTGTTTTGTTGGTTAATTGTTTTTCTGTTAAATTTTTTTAATTAAAAATATAAACAACGAAATAAAAAAAATATTTTGTAATCGTAAACAAATTCTCAAGAAGTCGTATAAAAGTTTTTTATCAAGTACGTTTATGTGCAAAAAAAGTAATAAAAAGAAATCAACAAAAATAATTAAAGAAATAAAATCTTCATTAACAGGTTAAGCTTTAATAAGGCACTATGAAAAACTATTTTTATTTTTATAAAGCAGTTCAAATCAACATAGAATAATTAATCTTAAAATTAATTTTTTCATTTTTAGAATTTTTCAAATACTCTCAAAATCGAAAGTTATTGATAACTACTGATAACTTTTTTGTTCGCAAACTTCGTAATTTGTCGACAGCTTCTGACTTTAAAAATCAATTTATCAATATGATCTTCAATTGCCTTTATTTTCCTTCGAAACTGTATTGATTTCCCTAAATTTATATAGAAAATTTATTAAATAATATACATTTTAAAGAAAAGTTCTTAATGTCTATAAAGCACTGCACAATGCTTAGCAATAACTGTTAACTGTAAAAAATATTTGGCTAATCAAGTTTTTAAGGTATAGGTATCAATTGCTTAAACATTTTCTAAAGAATTTTTATCGATTGCTTGAAAATTTCCTATAGAAATTCAATCTATTAATTAAAAATTTTCAGTAGAAAATTTATCGATTGCTGAAAAGGTTTTTATTGAAATTTTATCGATTGTTTAAGAGTTTTGTATAAAAGTTTTATCGATTGCTTAAAACTATCCTACAGAAATTCTATCTTTTGATTAAAAAGTTTTAGTAGAAAATTTATTAACTGCTAAAAAATTTTTTATAGAAATTTTGTCGATTTCTTAGTAATGTAATTGTATCGATGGCTTAAAAATTTTTAATAGAAAATTTATTAATTGCTCTAAAATTTTCAATAGAAAATTTATCAATTGCTAAAAATTTTTAATAGAAAATTTATCGATTACTTCAAAATTCTCTATAAAAAATTTTCTATAAAAAATTTATCAATTACTTCAAAATATTCTATAAAAAATTTATCGATTACCTAAAAATTTTCTATAGGAAATTTACCGATTACTTAAAAATTTTCTATAGCAAATTTATCGATTACTTAAAAATTTTTTATAGGAAATTTATCGATTACTTAAAAATTTTCCATAAAAATTGATCGATTACTTAAAAACTTTCTATAGGAAATTTATCGATAACTTAAAAATTTTTTATAGGAAATTTATCTATTACTTAAAAATTTTCTATAGGTAATTTATCGATTACTTAAAAAATTTCTAATGGAAATTTATCGATTGCTTAAAAATTTTCTTTAGGAAATTTATCGATTACTTAAAAATTTTCTATAGGAAATTTATCGATTACTTAAAAATTTTCTATAGGAAATTTATCGATTGCTTAAAAATTTTTTTTAGGAAATTTATCGATTACTTAAAAGTTTTCCATAAAAATTCATCGATTACTTAAACACTTTCTATAGGAAATTTATCGATAACTTAAAAATTTTTTATAGGAAATTTATTATTTCTTATAAATTTTTTATAGGAAATTTATTGATTACTTAAAAATTTTCTATAGGAAATTTATTGATTACTCAAAAATTTTCTATATGAAATTTATCGATTACTTAAAAAATTTTGATAGGAAATTGAGCAATTTCTAAAAAATTTTCTATGGAAAATTTTTTCTAAAAAATTTAGCTTTAGGAAACTTATCGATTTACTATTATTAAAAAGGATTAAAATTTTTTACATTACATGTCCTATAAACTATGTTCAAAGTTGAAAATATAAAGAGTTTTTTTATATTTAAGCAACTTCTAGGAAAACTAGGCCTTCGTTCAACAAACACAAATTGAAGATATAACTGGTGCCAAAAAACAAAATTTACTGATTCCTATAGTTTTTTTAACACATTAGCAGTTATCTAAATTACAGATTTATCAAATATAAAAAACAATAAACAAAAACTGACGTCAGCATTTATCATGCATCAAAAACATTTAGTATTTAATGATTCAAATAAAAAGTCTTAAACTTTATAAATTAAGCAATAAAAAAAATTCAAATTAAGCAAATTAGCGTTTCTAATTTTAGGTTTTTTAATTGTTTATTTTTCTACAATTTAAATCGAATTAATCGATTAAAATCATTTATGCTTAAAAGAGAAATGGGTAGTTTTAAAATAGATTTAATGATTAGGTGGAACTTAATTTGCTTTGGCCATCTCTGTAATGAATGAATTTAACCAAGCTTTTTTATCAAATTGAATTTTGGTAAAACAATACCCTGACGATTATTCTCAGTATGTGAAAATGCAAGAACCACAATGATTGTAAGCGAATTAAAAAAATTAATGCAATAACAAAGATGTGTGTGTAAAGAATCTGTGTAACTTTTGCGACATAACAAAATAATGAGATCAGGGCTAATTGCCTTTATTTAAAGGCAGGTTTAATCACATGCAACCGCACAACAACAATAATATATTCTTCAATTTTTTTTAGACAACAAGTTTCTCTTTTATTCACACAAGCATTTTTAACGTTTTTCCTTTTGTTTTCTTTTATTTTCTTTCGACAGCCCTGAGCAAACCAATAACACCAAGTTTTCGTGGCAACAGTTATTTGATCTTGCCACCACCACGCATTCCCATGAAAGACAAACGCAAGGGACCCTCCATGTATATACGACCACGTGAAGCTTTACAAATCTCATTGAATTTCTCAACAATAGAACCGGATGGTCTACTGATATGGAGTGAACATGATCGTTTAAAATTCTTGGGTTTAGGTTTGGAAAACGGTCATCTCAAATTGGCTAGCAATTTGTTGGGTTCCGATAATGATACAGTGGCAACATCTGCTAGTGGTTTCATTACCGATGGTAGTTGGCATACGGCAAGAGTAATAGTGGATCGAGGAAAACTGGAATTGCAATTGGATGGTGAAGTGATATTTACAGAAAAATTGGCACTACAAGAGCTGATACAGAGTTCGAGTACAGCATCGCCGTATCGTTCGAGCAGAAGGAATTCGTTGGTAACGAGAAGGGGTAAAGAGCCAACGGTTACATATGAAGATATTTTCTATGTGGGTAAGTAAAAAAAATTTTGTTATAGTTTTTTTTAGAAAGAAAATTTATATGGTCAGTTTTCACATTTTTCCTTTACTTTATATAATTGTATTGTTTGTAAATTGTAAGTTGTACAAGAATTCTTGAAATTGAAATTAAATTTTACTATAATATTATAAAAACCGCTGAGTCCCTTAAAAACTGACCGGTAGATAAAATAAATAATTTCCACCAATGTGGAGTTTTTACTAACTTAGCCACCGTGACGCGAATACACTGTGTTTTAAAATTTAAAACTCTAACTTGTTTGCTAGATATGCATCTTGACCGCGATCGATGATCTGTTTACCAATCAGCCATTTTAAATAACCTACCGCCACTACATGTCAAAATTGTTTTTTTTTTTTTTTTGGTGGTGAACTCAAACCAAAATAGCTATCACGGCTTTTTTTCTTGTTTTGTTTACTTGGGTAATTAAACTTTATTGTGTTTAAGCCTCAAAGTGTGCTACCAAAACTTTAGAATTTAATTTTCCGAATTTGTGCATTATGGAAATAAATTTCTATCGGAGTACAATTTTGATATAGAATAATACAAAATAGATACTATAATAAATAAATTTAAAAAATCAACAAATCTGGCTTCTAAAATTATACTTAAATTTTTTTTAATAACTTGAAGATATAACTTTGTACATTTCTGGTCCTCTACAAGATGTCAAGATCTGTGATGTAAATTTCATGAAACACGATATAACGAACATTCTAAACGTATTCAAGTGTTTTCAGAAAAACCAGAATTTTCTAGTGAAATGTTTTCCATTAATTTTTCCAGTATAAAATTAATAGAACGGGTGGTCTGGAAAGATCGAGATCATATTCACAATTTTGTATACGATATTAAGAGTAAATTTTTTTAGAGATTTTTTTTTCAATAATTATTATTTTTGTTATATTACATTCCTATAAACTAGTCTAGTTCAAATTTATTCTGCTGTAGAAAATCAATTTTCTTTTCATAACCTAATTTCTAACAAAACAAAAAATTTCGACATTCTCATAATATTTACTTAAAACTTAAAGTGCAATATTATTTTTTCTTTCCTTTTCAACCTTTTTTTTTTTAATTAACATCTGGCATCTTGTTACGAGTACTCATAGATTGTTTGCCTTTCATTCATGAAAATCCCATTGATAGTTGTTGGTCTATTAATAAACTTTCGAATTGTTTCACATGTTTCATTCGTTGGCAACAGCAATAAAAACAGCAGCTGGTAAAGTGTAATGAAAACAATGATTGTACAACATTAAATACCAAAAGGGCAGTTAAAGCAGAGAGGAAAAATCTTTAAATAGTACTATAAGCCCTATTTGCATTTATATTGCCTCGTTTCTATAACTTTAATGACAAACTTTTAACATGAAATTAAATTAGTCATATTGTTTTACACAGGCAAGCGTTAGAATTATATTGATCTTTTTCATTACTTTATATTACAAAACTTAAGTTTATTTTTAGCTCATCATGTGTTAAAGAAGATATCTATTATAATTTAATTTCTTACTTAAGTTATAGAAACGAGGTACAGAAACACGAATCTTTTACGTCTAAGAAGGCATAAAAAACTTGTGTTGTCATTTAAGCCAAATATTTTTGACGAGGTAAGCCTTCAGTTGGTTTTGGATTTCTTTAGCATAGAACATTTCAATAATTAAATTCCGTAATAAATACACTGGCTTTTCGTAACCTCATGACTCTCTTGTCGTTATACGTCGTATCTCGTCAAAAGTCTACGCAATAAACCAGAATCAGATGAACACTTGGAACACAACATTCGGCGAATTACTTAGGAAATACGAATTGAATAAACTGTCAAAGTATAATAGCTTAAATAGAAAGTGAATAGAAGTGAAAAACTTTTCGCCAGCAATGTGTTATTAGAGTTGCTTTTTTGGTGATATCATTTCTGTGTAACAGTGTAACGCCTTAACGTACATTTGGTTGCGATTTTTTTTTAGAAAGAATTCTATAAGATTTTCTTGTGAACGAACGTCAGTTATGTAGGATAATGTATCAAGCTCCTAAAAGCGTAACTTCCTGACGTTTTTCTTTTTCTGCTCTAGTGTTTAGAGACCATCAGACCATCTAACTTCGTCATACTTTTGACGGAATGAAAACGTTATCAAAACACGATCGCATATTACACCCATATCGCTCGACCCCTAACTACTTGGGCCTGGTTGTGCAGATCTCAATGATGGCACTACAATTTCCACCACTCACAAAAGTGGTATGTGTTCTGTGGTAAACAGAATAAAAATGAAAAGTTCGCTGCAAGTGCTGAACAGTCAGGATGGCTGTGTTGGTAGAGGTGTCTGCATGTTTGTTATACAGAAGATCATGAGTTCAAATCCCAGCAGAGCGTTTAACTAAAATAAATTTATTTTGAATATTTACTTTGAAAGAATACCTCAAAGGCGTAAAAATAGTGAAGAGCAGTTTTAACTGCACGGAGTCTCAAGTTAAACAGGAAAGTAATTGTTGTATAGCTGAGTTAGTGAGAGCCCTTAAATATTGGAATGCAAACAAGAAAATCGTGGTTCAAACATCGATGAAGCCTTAGCTAAAAAAAGGAAAGTAACTAAAAACGCAACAACACAACAGTGAAGTAGTTATAGCTGAGTTAATAGGATGGCCTGGTTGGTAAGCAGGAGATTGAGATCTGGCTAGAACTAAAGAGTAAGAAACACAAGGCAGGAGGGAGGAAAAGAGAAGCCTGCCGTTATGCCGTTGGACTTATCGAATTTTTGAAAAGTCAAAATATGGGTTAAAAATGGTGCAGCATATGCCCATCGGCAAGGTACTTTTAACTTAACAATGCCACATTCGAAATTTTTCTTTCAAGTTGATTACACATGCTGCTTTTCAAAATTCATACAAATTGACATTGAAAAATTATTTTTACTTATCATATTTATGCGGCCGAATATTTTTAAAATTAAATTAAAAAAGTTATTTACATTAATTGTGATCAGCTGTTTAACTTGACTGTCAAGTGGCTGTATGACTTAAAAGCAAAATGTAATTTAATTTTTAGTGAATTTCGAAAATTTTAAGTGTGTGAATGTATTGCAGTTTGAAGTGCAAAAATTGAACTTGTAATTCCCACATTTGTCTAACTTAAAGTTCTTTCGATTTATTTGATCCCCAAAAATGACCTTTAAAAATAATGTTTCTAATTTTTTGTTCGTGGTTTTTGAACACTGTTTTTAATGCACTTACCAAACAAAATCTTTTATGCGCTGTGGTGTACTTGTTTCCTTTTTAATTTTATAATTATTTTGCACTTTTAATTTTCCTTTATACCTAAAAACACATTTTTTGCACTCGTGGAGTTATACTTACATATGTATATATGTACGTAGTTTGCAAACCAACTTTAGAAAGTTGTCAACAGACAGTAAAATTACTTCTGAGAAAATGTAGTAAATTAAAAAGGGAACTGATTGTTTTTAATAGTATTTGATTTCTTTTGACGATGTTAGTAGCAGCAGATGTGATAAATCTTTAATTACACTTAAAACATTTCACACAAAAAAAAAATAATAATAAACACCAGTTAAATGCATAAATGACGGCACAGCGAATAAGTGAAAAACTTTTCTTTTTTTAAAACTTCCTTTTTTAATTGTATTTCCTTTGCTTCAGCAAAAAATAACGGTTATTACCAGATTAGATTTTCTTTGACTATACTTCTGACATTTGAACTTAAATTTATTTTGCTACTTTTTATCTGAAAATTTTCTGTTTTATTTTGTTACTTCTTTCTTTTAGTTTAACATAAGAGAAATATGTAGTTTGTTATCCTAACGTCCCGGCGATATTTGTTGTTTTCTGTATATTTAATGTATCTCGTCTTAAAACTTGAGGATGACTGGCTTTTTAGCTTAAAGTTGCGATATTGACCAACTTTAACTTGCGAACTCTAACACATCACTCTCCCATGTTCTCACATTTTCATATTTAGTCAGATGATCCAACAGACTGTACCCCACAGTTCTGAAAAACGTTAAAATGATAAAACACTACAATACCGTTTTATTTTTCTTTTTGTCGAATACGCAGAAGCAACAACAAAAAAGTATGCTAATATTTTTGAGAGAGCGCGTATCCCAAAATGAGCAAATAACAACAAAAATCGTTCTCATAATAAAATAGATTCTATCTCACAACCATTTTCTTCGACTATTTTTATGTACCAAACTGTATGGAAAAAACCGTTATGCCCCAATTCCGTTTAACATAAAGAATTTAGCTCAGCCTGAGCGTCGCCATTCTCTAAGGAATGAATAAGTTTTTTTTAAGAAAATTAAGGATCATAAATAAATTTAAAGCAAATAAAATATTTAAATATAACGTTAAAGAAAAATGCTGTCAAAAAAGAAAGAATTATTCGTATCAAAACTACTGGGTACTTTACAAAACATTATACAACATCAACAACAACAACAATAAGATACTAACACAAAATTAACAACAATAATAAGCCAGCGAACCATCAACGCTGTATCTCTGCGATGCACTGTTGCTTTGAACTTTATGATTTTTTTCTTTGTGTTTGTTTGCACGCTACATGTCATTTGAGAGAATATTGTATTTTAAATTTGTATATTTATGTTAATATATAGGATTTGATTGATTTATGTCTACGAGTATTCTCTAAATCTTATTTTAGATGTGTAAAAATTCTATAGTACTTATATTTTTACATTCATAATTCACTACTTTATTGTACTGAAATCAAAATCGTATTTTTCCCATCGGAAATTCGTTTTAAATAAAATGTCAAAACAAACTATTACAGCCAAACCTAAATGCGGGCGTAAGACGCAAAGCAGTCTGATGTATAGCTTTTGCGATGGAATGTCATACATAAAGGCCAGGATTCACTATTATACACTATCGTATGATTAAATCATACAAAAATCTGACAGAATTCTGTCCAACTTTAAAAATCATTCCAAAATGGCGTCGTAGGTGCCACACTATTATACAAAAGAGATGCAAAAAAACATATGGTGCTAATATCTTGTTGTTTTTTCTCCTCATCTTAAAAAAACAACTCTGATCGCATAGAAAAAACTATTTTATGAATTATTTCAAAAGATTATAAAACCGTAAAGATCTGTCAGAAGTTTGTCACACACATACTCTTTTAATCTACACTATCATACTTTTTGAACATATGTACATGCTATTTTTGACAGATCATACGACTGAGTATAATAGTGAATCCTGGCCTTAAGTAAGAGCGTCAACTTTGTTTCTTAAACAGTAATGTTAACTCATTACTGCTTTGACTCTCAATAATCAATATCGGTAATTAATTTAATCGGGATAATTGAATAAAAAATAGCACGAAGTTTTTGTGAAAATTAAATTTTTAAAAAATATTCCCGTGTCTTTAATTAAGTTAACTCATTTTGTTTGATGAAACCCGCTGTATAAGAATATAGATGAAATAATACCGCTAGATTGCCTTGAATATAACTAAATTGTCATTATTTTAATAATAACAAACAAACCATGGTGAAATAATACAGGTGGTCTCGATGGTCATAAATTTCGCCATAAACGCTAAATGTCAAACTCCATACATAAAAAAATGTATGATGTGTTTGACATCAAATGTTTGCGGCGAAAACTAATAAATTCGCCAATGCGGCCACCTGGTATTATTTCGCCCTGAAGCTAACAAGCAGCCAACTTCACCGCGCACTTATGGTTTGCTTCATACATTTTGTATGTACAGGAGAAGTTTTGACAGATAGATTGCGCGTTACGCGCTAATTTAGCTTTGACTGTTAGGATTAAGCAGAACTAAAAACTGGGAAAAACTCTCTACAAGCCTTTTGGTTAAAGATTTTTATCTTAACACTTCTTACGCCAATATGGCGCATTAACACATTTGTGACTTCTTCGACCGTCTAAGTTGTAGCCCTTGCAAACCCATGTCCTACTGTTTAAAAAGAATTTTTTTAATTGTTCATAATACATTGAATTTATTTATCATCGCTACTGCTAATCCTTCTGGACTCATTGCAACTATAATCAATTAAAATGTTGACGTTTCGCTATTTTAGATGTGTTTCAAGCTTCTTTAGATAAGTTTCCGATTTTTTTTCAAGATTTTTGCTTTAACCGTTCAAATCTTTATGCATGTGCGAGTCTTTAATATGAAAACTGTCTTGATGGCATATTGATGGTTTTTAATGTAAAAAATAATTTTTAATCAGTGGACCAGTTAAATTGTTTTTTTTTCTGTATTTTTCGCTAAACTAAAAAGTATTTCTTTATCAAAGGCTTTGAGTAATAAATTAATAGACACAGCTTGCTTGCTTGTCAGTGGCTCCGAAAAACATAGCTGCAGCAGTTTTAAATTAAAATACAAAAATTTCAACCCTCGTATAACACGGGGCTGCTGTGAAAATTTGTACATTTTGTTTGAATTTCTGGCAACCAGCCACATTAAACAAATATACATAAAGTACCGCAAATTGTAAAATGCAAATGGTATCACAATTAATTTTTGCTTATTTTTTTTTTTTTATTTAATTTTAATTTCTTCTAACATTAACATGTTATTTTTAATTCATATTTTGTTACAAGTTGGCACCACTCTTAGATGAAATGTGATCTGAAATAAAAATTCATCCAAGAGTAGTCTCCATTTAATGTCATCACTGCAGACTTAAAAATTGTTTATAGTGGTTTTATTTCAATAAAGTATTTGTGGTTGGTTATTTGAAAATACATGTCGGTCTCAACGTTACGCTTTGCTTATTTCAAATTCTTTTTTGAGTTGCTCCTCTTTACGAGTTCTTTTTAACTAGACGTTCTCTTAAAACAAACATTTTTTTTTGCTTAAGACAAGCTTTAAAAATAAAAAACCTTAAAGCAAGAAAACATAAGAAGGGCAGATATAAAACCTCACGGTTACCAGTGCGGTTTATTTAACAATTAAGAGTGCTTAAGAAATTTGCGTTTTTCAGTTGATGTTGCCACACTTATGAAGGAAACAATCCAAAGCATAAAACGAAAAGTTGAAGTCGGGACAAATTCTTAAGATAAAAGTAAGAGAGTGTGAGAGAACCCAAATAATTTTAAAAATTCAAATACTGTAACGAATATAATTCATAACGAAATATATCTTACTTAAGATTTACAACATGCCATTTGTATAAATTCTCTTTTAATGTTTTACCGAGTTTCATCGCGTACCTAAACGATGCAATTTTTTCTTGCCAATGGAATTTGTACATTTCGCTTTTATATTGATATCGTTATTATAGTTACTTGTGTTATTTCAAATAACACAAAAAAATCAATACATACACAACGAACATACACAAAGCAAGTAAAAAGATTCCCACAAAATTCAAGCCATGCCACTTTTCTTAACCTGCTTGCTTGCCTTCACCTCTTGTCAAAAACAAAAAAATTAATAAAACTAGTTTCAAGAAAAATTTCATCGTGTAAGTTTGCTCTTAGTGTGACAATTAACCCTAATAAAAATCTTATTGATTGATGTGTGCTTTAGTGTTGTCATTAAAGTAGAAAATGCTTTTATTTTTTTTATAATTTTTTCCAGTTTAAAATACCTTTAGATTACAAATTGAAAGATAAATAAACTAATTCTTAATTTAGTAGCCTTCTATGTGCCGAGAAGTCATATGATCATTCGATCTTCTATATAAAAATAAATCTTTTTGGCATATTGCTATTTATGTTCTGTTAAGTTGCAATGCAAGATTGGACCTTAGTGAAACTTCTTGTTAACTTCATCACAAAGTAAACTTTTCACACCTGGCATCCCAACTCATATAAAATAATTTTGAATTACCGGCATAACTAAAATCTTTTGCAATATTTAAGCTGTTGTTGTTATTACTATTCTTCATCTTAATACAAACACTTTGAGGAAATTCATAAAAATCTTTGTTTTTCATATTTTTTTTTAAGTTATAATCAGTCTTGATAACCACACATCAAACATTAAGACCAGCTGTTTAACAACTTATGTAGCCGTCTGATTGCCAGTCGCACTTTTTGTTTTGTCTGCTTTAACTTTCATTCTATTAAATTCATGCTTACCTGTTTATTGTAAGTGTGTGTGTATGTTTTTCAGCTTAATTCTGTTTTTTTTTTTTTGTTTTTTTTTTCTCTGCTAAGTTTCGTTATGGTTGTACGATCAGACACATTCTATTTTCATGTTTTTTAAGTAAACTGTTTTGTTTATTTCATAATTTTTTAATTTGATTTTATTTTCGTTTTATTTTTCTGACGAATTTACTTAATCAAATTTAACAACCGACCGTCTGTGTATTTGGTAAAATAAAAACTGCTTTAAACAGCTGTTAAACGTGGTTTTCTTTTATTTCCCAGTTGACAGTTCTACTTAACGGCATTTTAATTAAACCTGTTTGTGGCTTAAAGCAGAGGTGGATAATGCGATATGTTGTTACCGGCTTTAAGTACATACAATCAACTTCAATAATTTAACAATTATAAAAAAAAAAGAAAAAACCCCTTATCAAATCTTGTTTTTAGTCAAATTAACCAATCAATTAACCAATTATTTAAAAGCTCTGTTTAATTTCAATTATTATTCATATAGAAATTTAAACTTGAAATAAACTGATTTCTTAAATTAGATACATAATTCGAAAAAAATATTATCTGACTTATTCTTTTAAAATAAAATAAGAAATTAAAATTACATAAAAACATAATTTTTAACAAATGTATTAAATTAATTCCGGCTTAAATACGTTTTTATTTTAATTTTTGATAAATTTTTAAAAATGTATGCAGAGGTTTTCTAAGGAAAACAGAAAAAATTAGACACTAGCAGAATGTGATGTACATAGCATTTTCTGGATTGCCACATTCGTACATTGAATACATCACCTGTTTGTTTATTAATTTTGTGAATAAGGCAAAATTCACACTGCAAAACACATACATAAATGCCGCGTAAACAAATGCTTGAAATACTGCTTGTGTAAAAGTCACATGACTTTGCCAAAAATTCAATTTGAGCGCGTTCTATTTAGATCTGGCATCAGCTGTTTTCAACATGAAAAAGGTTTCGTCAGATATAATTATGTATGTAGATGATTGAACCAAGGTACAATTATTTCACTAGGTGATAGCGGCTCTACAACATTGCAAAAACAATATGGTTTTTTATTGTTGCTTGATTCGTTGGAAATGTCAAAACAGAAAGAGAAATAAGAGATAAATGTTCTAAATACAAATGCTTGCTTTATTTTGCAAATGCTTGTTGTTTTTATTTTTCAAATTCGTAAACAAACGTAATAAGATACAAACAACTTTTGCCATTTTTAACTACAAAGCAGCTGGGCAGACGACACTACCTAGTAAATTAACTGTACCTTGGTTTAAACAGAAAAAATATAAGCCATATGTAAATAAAGAATTTTGACAGACATATGAAGCTACACTTTTATTTTCAAACTGACAAGTCATGCTTAAAAATATGTCTGAAAGCAGCTTAAATTAAATAGGAACACACCTTTACAACTGAATATTGTAAGTAAACGATTAGGCCAAGGCGAATTAATTAACAAGTGGTGTTAATAGCCCAGTCGATTATTGTTTATGTTTAGCGTTGTTGTCAAATTTTTAAAATAACTTTAAAATAAAAAATTTTTAAATAAACTGAAAAGGTAAAAAAATTTTATAAAATTAAATTACAAAACCAAAAAAAAAAAAATTGAGGTATTTCTTAGGGCTTATTCTTAATTGCGATGCGAAAGTCAGTGCGATGAGAAAATACATAAATGCAAGCAATCGCGATATTCGCAAAGTTCTTTTTTAATCGCATTTCAAATGCGAAAAGTTGGCAAGTCGGTATTCTAAGTTGCAAAAACAAATGTCAAGTACGCAAAATTAATTCGACAACAAAGTAGCACTCGCAAAGTACAATCATTAAATGAAAGATAATATTTTATTTATTTGGTGGATAGGACCACCAAAAGGCCTTCTGAAAACACCAAATGCACAGCAGTCGGCAAACGTAGCAAACGTTAACTGAAGATTTAAATATCAATGGAGCACCTATTAGAGAAGCTGCAGGATGGAAAAAAGTATTAAATATATAAACCAGTTCAAAAATATTTGACTTCAACTTTAATAAGTTTGGGCCGATTTTTAAGTACACACCAAACAGAAGCTTAGACGAAATAAAAACGACATTGCCGGTGGCTCATCGAGATATAATCCACTGTCTCCCTTAGAGGGGCAAGTGGTGAAATTGTTAAACTTGATGGATTCCGTAAATGGATTACCAGACGCACTTTCCTTTGTAGCAACAATTGCTTCTAAGAAATCTTATCTGTATCCTTTCATTTTGCTCACAGTCTTCTTCATCTTCGAACCTCAGTGCCACAGAATCCAATTTTATTATTTTTTTCTTACAGAATTTCCTAAATAAATTTAATAAAAAATTTCACAGCCAAACACAAACAATTTATTTATTTTTAATTTGACGTTTGCTGACACTGAGGTTAATTTGAGCAGCGTTGGCACGGTTTGAAATAAATTGCGAATGCTATTGCGGAAGTCTAACAGAATGCCAATTTTCTTTCAAATGCATTCGCGCATCTCATTAATTTTCGCATCGCAATTCAGAATAAGCCTCTTGCTTATTTATATGCTTCCTTTTGTTAAGTCAGCTATTTTCAAGGCGAATCAAATACAAGGTGGTTGCGAATTCATTGATTTTCGCCATTAGTCTAACTGTCAAACTCCATATGTAAAAAATCCAAGGCAATTTATTTTTGTATGGTGTTTTACATTCGGGTGTACGGCGAATACTAACGAATTCGCCGTCGCAACCACCTTATAATTTATTCGCCTTGGCTATTTTTCACATTAACGTGGTGCTCTGCAACAACAAAATTACATTGAGTTTTGGTTTTTGTAGCCGAGCGACCACCTAATATTTAATTCGCCTTGAATTAAGCTATAAATGAGCTAACAATTACAGCAACCAAACTATGTTGTGAGGTCTATAGGTTAATATTATGGTGAGTATTTTATTATCAACGGGTGGAATGAAATTGGTGGTGGATTTAATATGGTTGTAGTCTTTGCTTAAAGAAAGAGAAATTTTAAGATATCAGGACTCCAGTCGATTTTAGCAAAACACTGGACACTTAAGGGGGGCTTAGACGGTACAACTTTACGTACGTAAAATCCAAGAGAAAATATTATAAAATTCCATCCCTATTTTAAAACTAAAAGTAAAAATCTTACGACAGATTATTTTTGCGTTTACACAATTTTGTTAAGACGATCCCACTCGTACTATTCTGCACAAAAATTTGACATGTCGTAAGACTTCTGTGACCATGTAAACCGCCTTTTAGTAAGCGTTTATTTTAATTGCACTTTCTTTTATGTAATTTCAACTAGAATTTAATTTTTGAAAAAGTATTTAAAATGTAATAATATTTTTTAGAACTAAGTTTTTGATTTTATTTAACTTTTATTGTAGGTGGTTTTCCTAACTCAGAATCAGTTAGCAAACGTACCCAAGGACGATATGAACAACCCTTCAAAGGATGTCTACAGGACATACAATTTGGAGCTGAACCGAATGCGTTGATTAAAGACTTTTCAACATATCAAGGTGAAAATATTGGCTCCTGTGATTTGCACGGTGATGAGACCATTTTAATATAGGATTTGAAACGAAACAAAATAAGATAAAAACATATTTAGAGTATTTAATTAGAAACATTTCTAACAAATAGTAACAACAATATAAAACAAAATATTTTAAGCAAAACAATTAACGAAAAGTAAGTGAAAATGGAAATGAAAATAATTTTGTAAATTTTATACAAAAACAAACAAAAAACACAACTGAAAAAGACAAATTTATTAAACTAATTATTTGGCGAATAAATTATAATTTTTAGAAATAAATATGTATTTGATTTTTTTTTTATTAAAAAAAAATTAAATTAAAAAAATGTTCTCACAACAACATTGAATATGAAAAATTTAGTTTTGAGGTTAAAATAGTAGAAATAAAAGTGCTAAAAATTTTGAACATTATGAAATATAAATAAAAATTTTACAATATCGACAATTTTTTCAGAAACTTTATTAAAAAAAAAAAAAAAACAAACCAAATTTTAGAAAATTAATAAATAAGTGATAATTAATAATAATAAAATAATAATAAAAAAAAACAAAATAATATAATATAATGTGAAAAATAATACTTAAATGGAGGAAAATTTAACTTTTCTTAAAGTCAGAATTATTTGTGTTCATTAAAAAAATTAAATAAGATATTAAGTAATTTTTGTTATTTTTATTTAATTGTTAAAATTGTTTTAAAAATTTGTACGTTCTTTCTTTTGATCTCTCCTTTATACTGCCTTAGAATCTGCCAATGTTTTTCTCGCTTTTTTTTTATAAAAAATATATATATTTTCTTCTGGTGTATATACTGAAAGAAATTATGAGCATGGAATATTCGAAAAGCTTTTAATATTCTTAATACATATTTTTTAGTTCATATATAACTAAAATATAGTCATTCTATTACCGATATGGAAGCATAAATGTTACCAATATTTTCTGCCCTTTGACTTGTCATAAATTAGGATTTGATGCTTACTTTGCACAAGCAAATAAAGGCAATTGAATCTCTTTTATATTGTACCAACTCCTTTCTTTCGAGTTGCTTTCTTTTTCTAAAAGCATCTTTAAATTATTTTCTGTCGAATCCTCTTGACTTCAACAATAGTCTTTATTAAAAATGCTTTGAGATCCATCAAATTGCAGGTGAAGCTAGAAATAAAATCACTAGATAAGCCTTAGTTAAAATATTTCTTTTTATTGCAGAAACGACTTTTTCCACGTTTTTTTTTATCAGTTAATCTGTTTTCGTACCTTTAGAGTTTTATTCAACTTTCTTTTTTTTTTTTTGCTGTAACTTTTTCTCTCGGTGTATACACTTACTCACCCCACTAAATAAGTATTCTTTTTATCAATTTAATTCTAAGCCATTTAGTTGCCTTGTAGCTGTAGATAAAATACACAAAAGATACATAAATTTTTTAAATAATTATAACTTTTGCCTATAATTTTTAATAAAATTTAGTTCTTCTGAAAAAAAATATCATATATAAAATTTTTTTAATTTTTAACTAAATCCCAGCAAACTTAAAATATTATATTAAACTATCAAATATTTCAAAAAATATCAATGAAAATTAGAAATATCGATTCTCGTTTAAAGAAAACTTTTCAACACAAATCATAAAATGTTTTAAAAAAAATTAAACACCTTTTTGGAATTGCATATCTGCACTGAGTGTGAATTATTTGTTTTCAGACAAACTATGTCAGTAATAACTAGATTATGCTTAGAGGTTAACACTTCAGTGCATTGATACAACTCCAAAAAGTCATATTTTAGCATGAATCCTGAAAAAATATATTTTTTGTTTGAATAACAAAAATAAACTTTGTAAATTTAACAAGCATACACCATTTCCTATTACATTTAAAAAATTGAAATTTTAACTAAAATAATAAATAAAAAATTAACGTAAAATTGTATAAAAAAATCATGTCACCTTAAAAAAATCTTTTAAACCTCCAAACTTTCAAGTCAGTAGTACTTTTCAAAAAAAAAAAAAAACATTAATTAAATTATAAACATTATGTTGAAAAACTGAAAATGGTGTATAAAACAACGTAAATTATATTGTATTGAAATTAAACATAAATGAATACATTAAAAAATAAATTAACAAAATTATATTTATAATAATAAAAATAAAAAAAATTAAGGAAACGATTTATGATTTTATGTAAAGGCAACTTAGTTATATTATTTTAAATAAAAAGAATTTAAGAAACCAATATTTGTTTTATTTTTAAACAAAACAGCGGACATAATAAAAATATATTTCTCTGTTGTTTTATTTGCTTAAACATTTTGAAAAATCGTTAACGTTTAATTAAATCTCATTAACACGCAGGTGCGAAACCGGGCTATAGATTTTTACAAAATTTATATATTTGCAACGAAACCTTTAAACTGATCTAATCAGTATTCTTAGTCAGGAAGGAACGTGCAAACACAGTAATGGGAATAATACTTCCATGTTCTGAAAAACGCATATCGCTTAAAACTGGCGTTTTCAAATCTAAAACAAGGTGCTCTAACAAACGAAAATGCTAGAAATTTGGCGCTTTCAAACCGCTAGTGTATACCGCTGCGATCCGGTTTATTTTATATAAACTGCACTTTAAGGAGAAATTTAAATAATACACAGATTAAATTGAATGTGTTTTCTTGTAATCTGAATGAAAACTGATAACTTTATTTTACGATTTTAACAAAAAAAAAAAAAAATTGCAATTTAAAAATTTCCTTACGAGTTTTTCAACTGTCTCACTCAATTGTTTACTTTTGCATTGGCGATTTATACAAACAGCTGATAAATTTGATGTTCGAAAAGAAATGTAACGCTTGTGATGTTAATGTTAAAATAAAGTACTTGGTTACTTTTTTAATTTTTAATGTTAACATTTAGAATTTTTTAATTGCACATATCGGTCCTTTATTGCAACATAATCATATCTCAAAAAAACTTGAACTTGGCCAAATTCGATTTAAGTTTTCAAGACATAAGTCCTATGCAATCGCTTTAACTTCGGTTCAGCTTGGGATATAAAACTGATTTTTTTCAACATGTACAGAAGGTCTTAAATAGCTGTTTTGCTTAAGTAACTACAAATTTTTTATTTTTTGAGATATGAATATGTTGCAATAAAGGAGCGATATATACGTATATATATATATATATATATATATATATATATATATATATATATACGTAAACATAAATTTAATTAAAACGAAAATTTTAAGGCGAAAAAATTATAAGGTGGTAGCGATGGCGAATTCGTTAGTTTTCGCCGTTAGCCCGAATATCAAACTACAAAAAAAAAATAGTATATAAATTTTTTATATATAGAGTTTGACAGTTAGGCTACCGGCGAAAATCATTGAATTCGCCATCGCTACCACCTTATAATTGATTCGCCTTGGATAATTTAAAACCAAGGCGAATTAATTATAAAGCGATAGCGGTGGTGAATTCATTTATTTTCGCCTGTATTCTAACTTTCAAACTACATATATAAAAAATCTGTATAACAGTTAGATAAATTTTTTATATATGGAGTTTGACAGTTAGAATACAGGCGAAAATAAATGAATTCGCCACCGCTATCACCTTATAATTAATTCGCCTTGATTTAAAACCACTATATGTATATCAAAGCAAATCAATTACCAGGTGGCAGCGTAGGCGAATTCATTAATTTTCGCCGTGAACACTATTGTCAAACTCCATATATCAAAAATTTGTGTATAATTTTTTATATATGAAGTTTGACAGTACCAGCACCGGTTACCCATAATGAAAAAATGTCAATTACTCTTTAGTATTTATATACAACATATCTAAATATGAAAAAGTATAAAGCCACAATAGAAAGTAAGAATGCTGATGGCATTTTTGTTTGAAATTCATTTATTTGTTCTGTTTTTTTATGATAAAAACATATGTTTTTATTGTTCGAGCACAACTTCGAAAAAACAAAAACGCCAGTAAATCGTAGCGATTCGCACAGATTCGTTATGCGTTTTTCAAAACGTAAGCGATTTAAAAACGCATCGTTTTTAGAACATACGTATACAATAAGCATGAAGCAAAATTATGTAAATAGCGCGGCGTCAGCACTTAGCAATTAGTAAATCCGGGGGCAAATTACGGCATTCGATATCGATCGAAATTGACATTTAAATTCTATTCAAATTTCGATCGATATCGAGTGCCGTAATTTGCCCCCCGGTTTGCATAGCTCGTTAGGTAGCAAAGTTGGCTGCTTGTTTCTTTGTTTTTAAATCCTTCACCACAATAAGTGGACAAAGGTAATATCTTAGTTTGTCATTCGATGTGTAACTTCTACAATATCCATTTCCGATCCTATAAAGCGAAGTCTATTGAGCAATGTCCGTCTATCCGTCCGGAGCTTGAGCTTGAAATCAATTTTACCAAAGGTCTAGATGAGCTAGAGATAATTTAAATACGCCAATCGATCAGACATAGTTTTGAAAATTTTGGTGTTGAAAATCAGTAAATGCATGTCCCACGAGGCAGAGGGCAAAACACCACGGCTACCTTTAATTTTTCCATATCATTTGGAACAAATCTAGTTTAGTGAAGTAACTCAAATAAAAAAAAAAAACAAATATATGGAGTGATAATAAGATTAATAAAAAACATCAAATTAAAAAATTGGCGCTCGCCAATATTTTCAAGTTATGGGCCCTCAAACTTTTCATAGAAAAGTACGATTGTGCACCAGAGCCGATAATATTTTTATGTAAAATTATATGTAGTCCTTATTTTATTTACTTTTTAATTCTCTGTTACCCCAATATTTGTTTTTTTTTTTAATTTAAGTTATTTCAGTGAATAGTTGGTGATACCCTTCGGGAGATAGATGATAAGGCCATATTTTTAGTTATACCAACCTATAGCTTCGTATGAAAAGAAAAAAAATATAAGAGGTCTTTTAAAAAAATAACCGCTATTTTCAAATTTCGTGAGTAATGTACTTACATATGTTAGATTTTCGCATTTTTTTCTGTTATGTTAGTACAATGTCTGCTATATATGTTGGCAATATCAGCCGTTTTTAATTGTCAGTTTGTTTTTTGACAGATAAAAAAGTTAGTCGTGTTTTGGTGTGCCCTTCAATTTTTTACTATTCGAAAAAATTCGCTTCCACTGGAATTTTTGTGCTTTGGTTTTAATGTCATAGCCATACACCCATGATTCGTCACCAGTTATGACCTTTTTGAGGAAATCTGGATCGTCGATATTCAACAGCTCCTGAGCGATGTCCATGCGACGTTGTTTCTGCTCAAAATTTGGAACAATCTTCGCTGTCACACGTTTCATGTCTAAAACATCCATAAAAATTGCTTGGCATGAGCCGAACGATATGCCAACATCATCAGCAACCTCTCTGATAGTGATTCGTCGATTATCCAAGATCATTTTCTTCACTGCATCAATGTCTTCATCAGTTGTTTACGTGCTCGGGCGACCAGAACGAGCATCGTCATTATCATCTTCTTGGCCTTCCGGTTATATCACAATTGAACCTGTGTTGTACTCATAGTAGACTCGCTAAACGCCAAAGTCAACATTTTAAATATCCTTGCGCATTTAATTTTATTTTTTGCACAAAACTTAATACAGTTTCTTTGATCCATTTTTTCGAAAATCGGAAGCATATATTTTGCTATACTAAGGCCTGTCTTGGTTTGCAACTAATGTTGATAGGCATATGAACAAATTATACTGTAAAAGTTCGTATGTATATATATTTGTTGCTTAGTTACGCGCAAACGGTCAAACCGTATGAAATTACATAAATGAAAGCTTTTTCAGCTTTTTGAATCTGAAGCGGTCTATGACCTAGACAACCATTTATTAAATGGTACTTCGACAAAAGGCTAATAAAAAGAAGAGCTTTTTTGAGCACTTCTTAAAATGTATAGTTAAAAATATAAATAAATAAAAAACTTAACGAAATTTTTATCACACGTTCATTGCATCAGCCATTTTTATGATTAGTTTTTTGCTTTTATTTGCGCATAATATACTTTAGTAATGCATTTATGAACAGATGACACACACAGATCACATGCTGTACAACGATGCATTTACGAACAGGCCTATATTTTATCTAAAAAAATATAATAAAATGTATTGAAATTGCAAAGTAGGTATTCTGTAAATCGCAATCAGTGGAAGTCTAGCGGCTTGTTACAATTGAACATGAAGGCGAAAATATTCGAGAAAATGCCTAAATAAGTTTAGCTCTTGTCAAAACATGGAAGTAAATGTAAATGTTTTGAAACCTTTTTGTCTTTTTAAAAATTATTCTGAATATTTTAATTTAATGATAAGTTTAATTAATCCTTATCAAACAGCACTGAATTTTTTTATAAGTAGGCAGATATTTGTATATCGATTTTTTGAAGATATTATTTAATCTCCGAAACCTTTCTGACGTTATTTTTTTAAAACTTTGCCGTTTTTTATAGAAAAAATCATAACACGCCTGGTTAAAACAAAATAATATATACATACAATACTATGATACCCTTATCTTAATAGTTAAATAGAATATGCTTCTTTTCAAAACTCTGGCCCAAAAGCGTAATCAAAAAGGAAGATTAGACAAATTTATGCGGCTCATCAGATTTTAATGAAATTTTATACATACATACATCCTTTATAAATAAATTAACAAATTAAATTGCCGCTTACCTGAAATTTTGATTCGAATAGTTAAAGTTTACAAGAGTTTAATGTTTTTATTTTGTAAGATTTAAATAAAACTGTGTTAGTTTTATTTTAAATACACCTTCCTAAGCATGTAGCTACTCTGATACCGATGGCAATGTAGAAAACTTAGCTTGTTAGTAATTTTGTTAAAACTTTGTGATGGTTTGGGCTTTAAAAATAATTCTCATACTATCGTTAAAGCCTCTTTTCTTAAAGAAAAATGTTTTAGGTATTTATCAAAATTTGGATTGATGTTTCTTGCTATATGGGAAGCTATGGATTGAATATAAAAGGCGGTACTTATAATGCTGCTTTGATTGCAGATGGACTTACCTTAGGAATCCGTAAAAAAACAAAGGAAAGCATTACTCTAGGCCAGCATAGAAAATTTTAAGCGCGTGATAAAAATACTTTCTAATCTTAAACAAATACAATTGCAGCTTTTTTCTGTAAATTTCGAAAATCAACAAAGATAAAGCATAAAATGTGTTTATTTATCGGAATGCTATAGTCTACACCAGTAGACCGATTTTCCTAGAATTTAAACAGTTTGTCATCAGATGGGCGGTTGGCAAAATAGCGTACTTGTTGGACATGGCCCATACAAATTATATCAGGCATGTCACACATTCCGATCGGAATGGTTTTAATGCCGTATTACCCATTCCTATCTGTTTTGTTCTACCTGCTTCAGATTCCGATCGATATTTATCTCTGTCGGTTACAGAGTTCGTTCATATTTTTAATACATTTCCTTTTTAAAAATAATAGAAAAAAATATAAAAATGGAAAAATCGTAAGTAGAGGTATTTGTTCTGTTTAATTTAAATAATTAAATGTTAAATACATAGGACTTTGAAAATAACAACTAAATCCCAATTTGAACGTCTTGTGCAACTGATGGAAAAAAATCCGGAAATTGCTGGAGGAAAACAAAAATATCGGTGGTATAGCGACCATACGCACAGGTTTTTTAAATGGTCCTTTATTTCGTCCAGCATATAATAAAATGCTTCTTTGTTTAATCGAAAATAGCTAATAAATCTATGAAAAATTACTTGTTATTTATGTTCAAGAGGATTGGAATCATCACGAATTTTTTTACGTATTCGTAGAATATTTATATTGGCGTCATGATTTATATCTTGGTAAAATAAATCCACACTTAAATCAATTTTTAATTGATATTTCTATAAAAATACCGTTTAAATTTATTTCTTGTCTTTTCTTTTGTTCTATTTCCAAATATATTTGGTTTAATTTGGTGGTTTATTTACGTCGAAATTTGTGGGTTTTCGGTTTATGAAAAACCAATTTGCGAAATTGAAACCACTTTTGATCGGAATTTAGTTGGCAGGTAGGTTGAGCATGTTACCTCCCATACAAAGTAAAAAATTATTACCGCGTAGCAGATAATTATAATTGGTAGAATTGTGAAATTTTAAGCAAGTGACTCAGTATTTTTTTTTCTAGCGAATTAAAGACTAAATTAGAACAGTTTGCGGTACCTTGCATAAAAAGTAAATAATTTTTCACCCTTATTCTGTTTGGCGTCGTCAACATCGTCGTCAATTTTGAGACAACAACAACTAAACACAACAGCAATACTAATTTGGTATTCCCCAACAAACTAATGACGACGTTGACTGTTTATCGATAATATAAAAAATAAAACACACTTTAAATATTTAGTCAGTTGATTCAATTTGTTTACTATTCTGTTAAGTGTTGTGGAAAATTCAAAATTTGTAAAATATTAAAATACCTATAAACATTAAAATAAGCAAAACTATTACAAACAATTAAAATAAATAGTCTACGGGCCATTATTACAACTTGCCGTTAGTTAATGGTAAGATTTTGTCTGCCTAATAAATAGCTTTGTATTATTAAAACTTTGAATGTTTATTGCTATTAATATTAATAATAAAAATATTTAATGGATAAAAAAATAATAAAAAGTGAAGTTTTTATAATGCAAATCCATTTATCGGTCCGACAAAATCCTGCCTTTAACTAACGGCCTTTTTTTCATTGGAATGGATTCTTTCTAACTCTTCCACTAATGTTTCAAATTGGCAGAAGTTAGTAATTTTACTTTTTTCCGTTTCTTTTTTGTTATTTTGCATATTTCTTATTTTAAATATTGCTGTATACTTTTTCATGTTTTTAAAAATTTCCTTTGCACACAACTCAACGTCAAAAATGGCGACGACAAACTAAACGGCAACATCAGCATCAATCGTCATTAGAAAATACCAAACATATGTCGACAGCCATCGATTAATGACAATATTGACAACGGGAATACCGATTTACAACAAACAAAGAAAAACGACGACGTCTTGTGTTGACGACGCCAAACAGAATATGGGTGATTGTCAAGTACCCAGAGCACTACAAAAGGTAGAGTTTTAAAATTTTGCACAAGTAACTCCCATTCATGATAATTTGCATAGCTGTCTGAATTAACAAAGTAGGAGGTGTTCATCCCTTACGTAGAACCCTGCATTTTTGTGTTAGAAATTTACTAATATGCATAGTTAAGCAAAATACTGGATGGATTGAGATAGTGGGCATGATACACCATAATACAAGTGGTCATAAAATTTCGTACAAGTTACTTCCATATTAGTGTTCATAATCAAATATAAAACTGTGTTGAATAAGGAGCGTGAAAAATTATTACCGTGAAGCTAGAGAATTGAAATAGGCAGACTACTGAAATTTTGCAAAAGTAACCCCAATATCAATACATATAGTTTTCCGAAACACTAGCTGAATTGGGATAGTGGGCAAGGCGAATCAATTATTAGGTGGCAGCGCAGGCGATATCATTAATTTTCGCTGTGAACATTACTACCAAACTCCATATATAAAAAAATCTGTGAATTTTTTTTATATATGAAGTTTGACAGTAATTTTTACCAGCAAAAAAAAATTATGAATTCGCCTACGCTGTCACCTGGTAATTGATTCGCCTTGATAGTGGGCATGGTACCTCCTACATAAAGTGAAAGTTGTTGTCGTTTACCAAGGGAACTACGGGGGAAAGAGACGAACATTTCGTACAATTTTCATATTAGGATGCATAATTGCAAGTGTTGTCATGATACGATTATACCCAATAAGGTAGTGTAACGGAACAGGATTTGTCTTATATAAAAAATGCGTTCTACAATAATAAAAGGTGGATGAACTACTATTTACTACATTTGTTTCTTTTATATAATCAATCTTCTTATCAATGCCCACCTAATAATAATAATAATAATAATTTCAATTAATATAAAAATTAATTTGTTGAGTTTTTTTTTATCATTCTTACAAGGCTTTATCGATAAATTTTATTAACATCTATGGACTTTGGATAATTTTGTGGCAAATTGATGTAGTTTTTTTTGCTTGTTATAATTATTAAATTAATAAAATTTTTAACGTAACTTTATCTATTCATGGAATTACAACTTATGTCTTTGTTGTTGTTGTTTTTAATTTTGTAATAGAATATAATAAATTAAAACTAATAAAACATTTTTTTTTTTTAGGTATTACATAATTTTGCTTTAATTTTTTTACAAATGTGTATAAGAAAAATGAAAACAAACCGTCCCAAATACTAAATATACATATATTTAATTTATATATTGCAAATTAAAAAAATATAGAATCATATTAGTAAAGAAACAAAAAAAAACTATTTGAATAGCTAATAAAAAAACTGTTAAAGTAGTAAATTGCTGTAAACAGTATATATAATAGACAATTAAAAAATAAAATAATGGAATTTTAGAAAAAATTTTAGACTTTTTCTGTTGTAATGTGACTTTATTTTCTATTAAAGTTATGTATCTTTTTTTGTTTTTACTCAATGTGTTATTGTAGTTGTTGATTTTTTTTTTAATTAAACATTATTATCGACTTCTTTTTTATAAGTGTGGTTTTTGTTGTTGTAGTTCTCTTTTCTGTTGTTGTTGTTTCTTTTTATATTTTCAATAGTTTTTCACATTTCATCATAATTTTGTTTAAATGAATTTTTTGTTTTTCCTTTAATTAAATTTAAATTTTAAATATTTGTTTATTTATAATTATCAGCATAATAATAAATTTTTGAAATCTCTCGTTGGAAATTTTATTTTCTGAAATGAAAAAAGATAAGGAAAAAAGTTAGTAAAAGTCAAATTAATTTAATTTTTATTTTTAGCTGGCTATCGATTGCTTTTTTCCGATAGCGATAGTATCGGATAGCGTCAGTAGCCAGAATTAGCACTTAAAAAATGCAATAGTATCGAGAGTTTTTAAACAAATTATCAAAACTATAGTATCGATAGTTTTTAAATAAACTATCGAAACTATCAAATGTGACGACTATCGATAGTTTTGCAGCTCTAATTAAAAACATACAGGCATGTTCTCAATTCCACACCAAATTTTTCAAAGCATTGTTGCTGTAAAATTATTTTTTAAAAAAACAATGCCTTGAAAAATTTGAAGTGAAAAAATCGTGTGAAATTCAGAACATGCCTGATATGTTTTTTATGTCACTTGAATGTAAAAAAAAACAATTTATTACTTATTGCTCTTGAAAAATCAATTTTAATAATGATACTCATTTATGAAAGCCAACGACAAGGTTTACAAGATAGCAAGGTTCTTCTACAAAAAAATACTGTTTAGTAGGGTGAGTCCTAAAGCTTAAAAGGTGTGCCTTTGATAACGAAATAACACTAATGAGACCAAAAATCGAAAAAGCTCTTACAATAGTTGGATTTCGTATATTAAAAACAATGGAGAATGAATCTACATGTAATCAGGCTTTAAAAGGGACACTAAGGCGAAAATGCCAGCTAAATACAAGTGCCCTAAGAATTCAAGCGTTTTGAAAAAACGTTTCTGAAGCGTTTCCTAGTTTATTTAATCGTTATCATTTTGCCCATGTACAGAACCACTAAAAAGTTCAACAAAATTGTGTCTTGACATAACGTTTTGTTTTCTTTCATATACTGGTTCAAATAGTGAGTTGAAGAAACGAAGTTGATTGTAAACATCGGACATAAGTTTTTTTTTACACAGTAACAAGTCTGGGAATATACAACTACATGAAACTTAGCGACAGTAGTGACAATTAACTTCTGAGGAAAAGCCTCGCCTGGTAGGTTTCTGAATACCTCAAAAGCTTTTATTAAATATGCTACTGAACTTTGTAAGCTTTCGTTTAAGTTTTCCAAACTAAAAAAAAATATTATAGTGTTTTGACCTTTATAATAATTTTAATTTTTTAATTGTTAAATAAAAATATATTGTTTATTCTTTTATTTTTTCGATATTTCGTCACACCATTGTGTGGCATCTTCAGGAAACAGGAAATTTAAAAAAAGTTTTTTCAAACATAAAAAAGTTCAACTCCGTGCAATCTATTTATTACGCGTATTCTGAAACTCGCGCGTTTTCTTTTTCTTTTTAACTTATGATTCTGCGTTGCAAAGTATAAGCAAACAAAAGAAAATGAAATCAAAACGCAAAGATGTTCAATTTCTAAAAAAGAACATGCAATTTAAAAAAGAACGGAAGCTTAGAGGTTATTTCAATCTAATGGATAACCAACCCATTCCGATGGATATTTCAGTAATTTAAAAAAATAACACAAATCAAGGATTATTTTGGCTAGCAAATGGTTTTTTATTAGTGATATTGCATTTAGCATCCTTTATATAAAAGGTTACTTATTATTGTTTATTCTTTCAATATTAATAATAAGTATTTTTTTTGTGTTTGAAAAAAACTTATATATTTTTGGTTTCCTGTTTCCTGAAGATGCCACACAACGTTGTTGCGAAATATTGAAAAAATAAAAAAATAACAAACAATAATTTTATTTTAAAAACTGACCTAGTGCTTAAAAACAAGTAAAAAAATTTAAAGTTTATTAAAAGAAAAACACTGCGAAAACAATGGTAAAACTAACCTACAAAAAGACATCACTTGCAGCAATTGTTCGTCTGTCGGTTATTTTCATTTTCATTTAGTCTTCTACCAGCACCAGCCCCTTGATTATTAGCTCCATCGTTTTTAGGTAGTTTCTTAGCTAAAAATTTAATTAAAATTAAAAGAAAATAATTGTATTAAATTAAAACTCAAAACAATAAGTTTTATTTACCAATGGCCAAGAAAATATCATTGACGTTCATGCCAGTTTTAGCCGATGTTTCCATAAATAACAAACCATTTTCTTCGGCATATTGTTTAGCTTCTTCATATTCTACAACACGTATATTTGATAAATCTGCTTTATTACCAGCCAAGGCAATAACAATGTTAGGTGAGGCCTGTAAAGAAATTAGATATTATGTTTATATTTTTTTAGGATTTGTATATTTCGGAAGGTTTTAAAAATTAATTAAAATAAAATCGTATTGAAGGTTAGGTTAAGTTATGCAGGCAACCGTGTTGCCACAGCCTACTTGGGTCCATTGATTGGTCCCTTTGTGTTACCTGCTGTCAGAAGGGAGAGAGAAAAAAAACAAAGAGAGAAGATTAAGGCAGGATATAAAAACGGAAATGAAGATAAGGAGAAGAGAAGGACAGAGAGAACTGCAGGTGTGAAGATACGGAGAAGGTCCGAGAAAAATGCAGAGAAGAACCCGCTAAGTAAGGCCAGTCGGCCAAAGTGTGCGCTCATCCCCTGAGTGAGGCACGATGTCCGGTTGTGGGCCAGTAAAGAGTTCTTATGCATAGCGAAATCAATTTAGCGATATCCGTCCGTGTTAGTGTTGAAATCAACTTTACCAATTCACTAGATCAGCTAGAAAAAATTTAAATTCTCCGATCGATCAGACATAGTTTGGAAAATCTTGCAAGATCGGTCCAGTCCCTTGAGGCAGCGGGCAAAACACCACGCCTGCCTCTTATTTTTCCATATCATTTGAAACAAATCTAGTTTAGTGAAGTAACTCCTTTATAAAAAAAAAGATAAATGTGGAGCGACAAAGAATTAAAAAATAAAAAAAATAAACATCAAGAGAAAAAATTGGCGCTCGCCCATATTTTCCGAATTATGAGCCTCTGAACTTTTCATAAAACAGTACGATTGTGCACTATATTTTTAAGATATATTTTTAAAGCTTTTAAAGAGATCTTTCAGGAAATTTCATCCTTTCATTAATTTTATCATCTGTGGTTGCGGGCATAATAATAAAATTTCTATGAAAATAAAATTTAGAGTGTCTAGCTTTTACGGCTCTAGAGACAGACGTTGTAGCGATAACAGCAAATAAGATCCTAGGAAACCTTCTTACATAGAAATCAGAGAACTGCACGAGTACACCGCAACTCATGAGTACACCGCATACTTACTCTATACTTTTCATACTCGAGTATTTTAAACACCGCAATAAAAAGTTGCGGTGTTTATTTTACCGATTCTTGTAAAAACGAGTATCAAAAATATCCCAATTAGAATTTTAAATATTTTTTATACTCGTACGCGAGAATTTTTTAATTCTCTTTATTTGTAAGCAACGTTGCCACATTTTGCCCTATTAAAGTTTTTTACTGCCGTTTTATGAATACTGCATTGTATGCAGATCTATTTATAAACAATAAAAAAAAAACAAAATTTGATCAAATCTATTGCTTAAACATTATAAGCAGAAAAACAGACAACAACCGTTTTCATAGGTATGAAATACAGCACATATTTAATGAATAAAATGCAATAAAAACCGCTGAAAGGCACAGCTTTTGTACACTATTTAAAGCAGGTATACTTATTTTATTGCTGCTTTTTATGTACAAATATTTTCAGTTTATACGCCTTGTTGTCATAAACGTGCTACTAACGGTATTTAGGAAAACAAAATGATAAAATAAATCCGTGAATAAAAGGAAAATTACTTAATTTTTTAGTTTTAACTGAATAGACATAGACCTCATAAATAATAATAAATAATATAAAGTTTTTAGTTTACATATTTTATTTTGTTAAATTTAATTATTGCTTTTATAACTATTTGTTCATTTTAAAAATCTATTTGCTTAACGAATAGAATTTTTAAATTTCTATCCTGTGTAACTTTAAAAAAAACCCTAACAAAAACGTAATATAATAAACAATGAACTATTCTTGGATTATTAGTAAACTTTTGTTGTGTTTTTAATTAATGAAAATATGGCGAATTTTACGGGTTCTATTAAATTTATTTTCTGTTATACATATATTAAATAAACTTTCATAATTTCAAAGAAGTATGTATGTTAGCTAATTTAGACATTGGCGACTTTTGATATTGTGTTTGATTTAATAATTCTGATCTGATAACTCTGTTTTCCTCTCACTACACACGTTAAAATCTCTCTCTTGGTGTTTGTTGTGAGTATGAGTACGAATAAAGTAAAGCCAGCATCGCAAACATTTTACTTGAGTATGGTAGACACTTATACTCAAATGGAATGGGTATAGTAAATACTCGCACAAGATGAGTATCGCACAAGATGAGTATACTTAGAGTATTAAAAACAGACACTCTTGCAGTTCTCTGATAGAAATCTTTAACGGGGGTCATTTCTGTAAATGAAATATTTTTATTTTTTTATTTTGATGTTGGTGTAGATAGTAATCGATATGGAACACGAATCTCCTACTTTTTGAATTTTTGTCTATCTATCTGTGGATTTGAATAACATTTTTGAGAAGGAGTCGATGGCACTGCTAGTCTATACATAGTTATTAAATTAAATTAAACTAGTTTTACAGTACGCGCGGAAAGAATTCTTAAGTAGAGCTCTTGCAAAGAATGTCTTTATAAAGAGTCTTCGCGGGTTGCACAGGCAAACAAATTCACCAAGGTTCCATTACAATTGAACGAATGGTTTAGAAACGCATAGAGAGCAACACACAAAGAGACTTTTATTTTTTATTATGAAGAGTACACAAATGTTTGTAGAAGTCAAAGGGGGAAAGTGCTTAAAACCGACGCAAATAATATTTTATTTGGTGGCATACAGAGGAAATGCTTCTGTAATTTCAAATATAAATAACAAAAAAAAGTTTTATTGAACTTGTACAGCCGAAAAAATTAACAAGCAAAAAAAAAACAATAAAATAAACATTGATAAAATAAACAAAGAGTGAAATTACTGACTTCCACAGTCTTTTAAATGGCGATACATATACAGATGTGTGTATATTGATAACAAACAACATAATAAAAATTAAATATAATTTTGTAGATCTCACAAAAGTTAAAAATGTTTAGAATATTTGTAATCCAAAACATTTATTTAAGATTAACGAAAAATCTTTTATATTTATAAGTTTCTGTGCTGCCGAACTTCTAACAAAAAAAAAACTTACAAGTCTTTCTGGCCAACACTGTTGTATATAAATATAAATATGTATGAATGGATCCACATTACTTTAAATATTTAGCAGGGTCGTGATTCGCATATTAAACTATACGCTGATGAAATTTATTGCTTTTTTATTAACACACGGGTGGGTAAACACAAAATTCAATTGAGTCAAAAATATTTAGAATTGATGTGTATTTGTTTGTCGTTAAATTATTATCTTGTGCCAACGGCCTCGAAATTGCACCGAACATGTATGGACAAAATTAAAAAGGGCGAAACGAGAAAAGTTCGCAGAATTTTGTCGAACTCAACCCTTTCGATATCAACAACCAGCTGGCATAAAAATTTTCCAAAAGTACGTAGAGCCATCATAAGTTGTGGTCACTTGCTGTCCGAAAATTGAAGAATAAGCCCCAGTTGAAGGAGAAGCGCAAACAAAATCCATTACAATTTGCGATAGAGGATATAAAGTGGAATGCACAATGAAGGAGTCATTTTTAAAATTATACAGTTGTGGTTTAACTGGTTAACTTCACCCTGAAAGTTAATGAAGGAGGAAGAATGACTTATTTAGGTAATTTAAGAATGTTGAGAGAAATACATTGGACACTTTACAAATCCATTATAGACCGTATGTTTCAAATTATTAAAGGTATTCACCAGAGAACTGCACGAGTACACCGCAACCATGAGTACACCGCATACTTACTCTATACTTTTCATACTCGAGTATTTTAAACACCGCAATAAAAAGTTGCGGTGTTTATTTTACCCATTCTTGTAAAAACGAGTATCAAAAATATCGCAATCAGAATTTTAAGTATTTTTTATACTCGTAAGCGAGAATTTTTTAATTCTCTTTATTTGTAAGCAACGTTGCCACATTTTTACCCTATTAAAGTTTTTTACTGCCGTTTGCAGATCTATTTATAAACAATGAAAAAAAAACAAAATTTGATCAAATCTATGGCTTAAACATTATAAGCAGAAAAACAGACAACAACCGTTTTCATACGTATGAAATACAACACATATTTAATGAATAAAATGCAATAAAAACCGCTTAAAGGCACAGCTTTTGCACACTATTTAAAGCAGGTATACTTATTTTGTTGCTGTTTTTTATGAACAAATATTTTCAGTTTATGCGCCTTGTTGTGATAAACGTGGTACTAACGGTATTTAGGAAAACAAAATGATAAAATGAATCCCTGAATAAAAGGAAATTTGCTTATTTTTTTTTAGTATTAACAAAACTGTATATACGCAGATGTAATATTGCATTGACTGAATGTCATTAGACCTCATAAATAATAATAAATAAAATAAAGTTTTTAGTTTGTTAAATATAATTATTGCTTTTATACCTATTTATTAATTTTAAAAATCTATTTGCTTAACGAATAGAATTTTTAAATTTCTCTCCTGTGTGACTTAAAAAAAACCCTGACAAAAACGTAATACAATAAACAATGAATTATTTTTGAGTTATTAGTAAACTTTTGTTGTGTTTTTAATAAATGAAAATATGGCGAATTTTACGGGTTCTATTTAATATATTTTCTGTTATATATTAAATAAACTATCATAATTTCAAAAAAGTATGTATGTTATACTATGTTTACACGGAGCCCAATATTCTTGCTTCGCTCTCTTTTCATGATTCACAGCTCAATCACGACCGAATCAACGTGCTTCGCCATATAAATTCTTGAGAGCGAAGCAATTTGTTTTGAGACGATTCAGCTTGAATCTTCTTGCGAAGCATGACAAATTTCTGTCTTCCCTAATTTTTATCGCAAGTTTATCTGAACTAGCTATATATAAATGTAAACAAAAAAAGTAAACCAATATTAAAAGTGCTGTGTGAATATGTGTTAATATAAAAACAAATAATTATATTATAATTTAAAATTTTATTAATTACAAACACTAAAATTGAAACGAAAAACAAAATTTTAGAACAGAAGTCAATGTGAAGCATGTAGTATGTGTCGTGGAAACGGCATGCTTCGCAATCATGATTCAGAGAGCGAAGCAAGTGCTTCACATTGCCGTGTAAACATGCTATTAGCTAAATTAGACATTGGCGACTTCTGATATTGTGTTTGATTTAATAATTCTGATCTGATAACTCTGTTTTCTTCTCACTACACACGTTAAAATCTCTCTCTTGGTGTTTGTTGTGACTATGAGTACGAATAAAGTAAAGCCAGCATCGCAAACATTTTACTTGAGTATGGTAGACACTTATACTCAAATGGAATGGGTATAGTAAATACTCGCACAAGATGAGTATCGCACAAGATGAGTATACTTAGAGTATTAAAAACAGACACTCTTGTAGTTCTCTGGTATTCACATCATCAATTTTTCTCTTGCGGAAATGGAAAAGTGTAAAATTTTCTACAATTATAAAAACCACAAATAAAAATTTTTCACTACCCATAACCAGAAGCGATAAAGGCCTCAATTCACTATCATACACAATCGTGCAATTTAATCACACAAAAATCTGACAGAATTATGTCATACTTTAGATATTGTTCCAAAATGGCAAAAAAAAAAGCTAAAAAAAAAACATATGGAGCTAATATTTTGTTGTTGTTGTTTTTTTTTTCTCCTCATCTTAAAAAAAATAACTTTGATCGCATATAGAGAAAACTATTTTATGAAGTATTTCAAAAGATTATATAATCGTACAGCAGTCTGTAATTCTTTTAGCTAAATCTAAATCTCGATCGCTAAAAAGTAAAAAAAAATACGACAAAAAGTGTTACAGAATAGCAAAAAATCACTAAATAGAATTTTTTACTTTTTAAACATTTATGATATGCTATCCGCTGGTAGTACAATAATTGTTGTACCCATAAAAAAACAAAACAAATAAAAAAAACGCTGTGAGTCTAATCAATTAAACAGGAGTGTACGTATGTATTATGATGTGCAGGTTATTGCAATCAAAGTTAAGTCTTCATAAATCATTTACTTATTTTGTTTCCTATTTTGATAATACTGAAAATTGAAATTATATTTCTTTTTCCTGTATCAAGAAATCAAAGCCCAAATTATTATTAATAAATCGTAAACTTACTTGTTTATGTAGTTCCTTGACCCAAGTTTTTGCACGTTGAAAACTGTCTTGATTTTGTATGTCATAAACAACAATAGCGGCCTGCGCACCTCTATAATACATAGGAGCTAAGCTGTGATATCTAAAAAAAAAAAACAAGAAAAATATTCGAAATAAATATTTTTTTTTTATTTTTAACTTAAGAAAGTTATGTTTTTAAAACCTTTCTTGTCCTGCAGTATCCCATATTTCAAATTTAACCACTGTGTCTTCTATACAAATGGTTTGTGTTAGGAATGCTGCTCCTATCGTACTTTCTTGGTACTCGTGAAATTGCCCCTTAACGAATCGCAGGACCAACGATGATTTTCCAACGGCCGATTCCCCCAATAAGACCAATTTAAATTGGCAGCTTTTATTTTGAGATGTACCATTAGGGCGTTGAGCTGTACCGCCTGCTGATCCACCAGAACGTGGTGTTGTTGCCATTATTGCTTCACGGTTTTTTTTGTTTTAAGTTTGTTTGTTTCTTGCTTTTGCTTTATGAAAGTTCAAGTTTATTTTGTTTATACAAAACAAAAAGTAAAACAATTTTTTATAAAAAAAAAAAATAAAACTTTAATATTTGATTTTAGATTTTAAATCTTAATAGAAATAAGAGACGAAAAGAAGAACACATGTACAAAAGCAAAATAAAAGTGCTATAGCTGAGAATGTTTAAATTAATGCTGGTGTGGTAATTATTCTACTTTATTTTTATTTTGTCGGTCGTAATCTGAAAAGAAACAAAGAAATATAATCTACATAAATTTAAAGTATCAAAAGCTTAAAGGCCTCGTTATGCGAACGTTGATGTAAGAAAAACTTAACGTATTTTAACGTACGGTCGTTTATGTACTTATAGAAACTTTACAAATGTGACGAATGTCAATAAAATAAACAAAAACAAATCATTGTGCAGCACAATGTGTTTGTAATATTAATTTCAAAAGCCCGAAAAGAATTTAAAAATGGATATTGAG
Organism: Gymnosoma rotundatum; assembly: GCA_916610165.2. Lineage (NCBI taxonomy): Eukaryota > Metazoa > Arthropoda > Insecta > Diptera > Tachinidae > Gymnosoma > Gymnosoma rotundatum. The sequence goes on along the minus strand of OU744337.1, from coordinate 115,955,399 downwards.
GATTAATTTACTGATGTCCATGAAATAAGTACAATTGTTTTGCAACAAAAAAACTATAAAGCCAAAATATTAAATTACAAAACCTAACACAATTTTCAATTTGCTGCAGCTGTTCAGAACAGTGTTGAGATTTGTGGCATAGTTACGGGCACTGTTCCGTACATGTAAATTTAGAAAAAGTACTAATTTCGCTTCGAAAAATATTTTACATTGCAATATGTGCAATGTATTGACAAATTTAATTATCTGTTTTAAAAAATATTATTATGTATTTAATGTAACTATTTATTTATTATACTTTTATTAAGCAAAATAATAAAAACTGATGAATGATACAATTATTATCAATACTTAAAAAGTACCTAAAAAGGGCAAATGTGCCGCAATGGTACTTATCACATATAATTCCAGCACTATCTTACGAATGTCACGTAACAATGCCGTCAAAACCTATTTTATACAGTTTGAAGCGTTCCGGAAACGTGACAGTTAATTTCGGTAAGCGATTGCATTGTTTTAGTATATTTAAAAACAAACGGCCGTTAGGTTAGCTTACGTGGACGTTCGCATAATTGTACCTTAATGGAAAAACCACGTAACTAACAAAACAAAAAATCGAAATCTGTATTTTGTTGAACATTATTTCAAAATGTACCTCTGCAATATGGAAACTAAATATGGCTGTTTTCTGGAAACTATTTTTTTATTTAAGAAAGCGATTAGTAAGTAACGATTTTAGTGAAGGACTTTTAATTACTTGTGGATATCATACATGGGAGTAATTAATTAGAACGACTAATCAATTGCCAATTTCAGTAGCATTAAATGATAAATAATGCTAATGATTTGTTAAGCATTTCCATTGCATTCACTAATTCTAATACCTTTTAATGAAAAGGTTTCATTGACTAATAATTAAACGGTTTCAATGTATTTTCAGTAATAAAAGTCACTCCTATTTTTGTAACTTTAAAGTATAGTAGAGCATTATTTTAAAATGGTAATTTTATTGCAAAAATTTGGTTAAGCATATATGTTTTACCATTCTCGAGAAAAATGGGACAATATGAGATAATATCGATACCTTCCCGTAAGAATGTATTAAGCGACACTTTTTCCGAAAATGTCTTTTTGATATGGAACTCTACTAGAAGTTAAGCGCCACATTTTGGCCTGGGTTTTGCGGCCCTATCATGACTACAAAGGAAACTAGAGAGAAAATAAAATTATATCAACCGCCACTTTTCTCACTGAAATAATGTTGCTCCCTTGAATTTGTATTATCCGCCAAAAAAAAATTATGTTAAGCGATTTTTTGATTTTTGTTGAATTTGTTTTACGTTGTTTTGTTCCTTTTATTCTCTTCAGTTGTTATAGTACTCTTTTACAGTGAGGAGTTAGTTCATCGTTTCGAGGTATTTCAATGAAACTATTTCTAATTTTGCCATGAATGAAAATTTTCCAGGTCCCTCTGGATTGCAAAAGGCGTGTGATCCTTTTGAAACAGATGAAAGTTAATCTGGCTATTGAGGTATGTAACCATGGGTTGGAGGTAATCTCAAAAACAAACTCGTGTTGAGAACAAATAAAAATCTGTGGAAAGAAAGTTTATTCCTGAACGATACATACAAGAATACGAGGATATTATAAAAAATACATTTGGTGAGAAAGAAGACGAATTGGGAGAGACAGACGAAGAAGATGATTTGTCTGACAATCAAAACGATAATTAATAATCTTAAAATTTCCGTTTTGATCTCTGAAATTAATTCATGTTGATTTTTATATACATTTTTTATTTATTATATTATAATCAATAATCCTAAAATGTCCTTTTTGAATCCTTTTTTTGAAATTAATGTTAAGTTTCTTTTAATACAGATTTTTATTTATTTTATTAAGAGAAAAAAATAAAAAATGAATTAAACGACACAATTTATTATAAACCTTTATTTTTTGTGTCCATGTTAATGTTTTAAGCGCCATTTGCCATTGCATCAAGCGACAAAAACTTCTTATCTGATTAAAATTTGGTTGATGTCAAGTTTTGTAATGTAAAAATCGCTTTCCAAATATGTTCCTTTCAATAAAATATACAAATAAATAACTAAATGAGACGTTTTTTTCGTTTCCTGAACAATTTTAGTAATGTCGCTTAATACATTCTTACGCGAAGGTATCGATATACATAAAATCACTTAAAATTTATAAATTATTTGTTATAGGCCTTCTTTTCAAAAAAGTTCTAATATTATAAATTTATTCTTTGTAGCAAACATTCAAAAAGTCCCATTGAAGCTTTATTACCATTAATAAAAACAATTATAAAGAAAGTTTCTAAAAAATTAAAACAATTAGAAAGAAAAATGATTATATAGAAGGATTGAATTTTGATGTAAATTCGAAAATTAATTAAATAAAATAACGTTGTTTTAAAAAAGTCTACAAAAAACTATGCTCAAAAATTCTTTAAATTCTTGATATTTTTAATGCCAAACTTCCCCAAAAAAACTTTTTAAATTTCAAGAATAATCAAATAGGTTAATGTCGACCTTTAAGGAAGAAAAAATTCAAAAAATCAACATTTTTCTTTCAAAACATTCACAAGCAATCAAAAAAAATCTACAAAAACTTACATATTACCAAAACAGTCGTTCATGATTTGACAAACGCGCATTTTGAAATCGCACAAAGCAAAACTTATTTAAGCACGTTCCCGTAAATTTCTGCTTTAAAGTTCAACTGTAACAAGTAACAGTTCTTCTTAGGAGGGTTTGTGAATAATAGAATACTTTTTTGCCATTTCAAATTGTAGTCGTCAGTTTTAAGCAATATGCTTGAGTATGATATTACTTTAACGATTTGTAGCAGGTGAGGAAGCAGTGTTGCCACCACAAAATTTTTACAACCATAATTTCTTAAAAAAGTAATCAAATGAAGGGAAAAATTTTTAAAAATTAAAATTTATTAATAACCGATTTTATGAAATTTTAAAACGCAAGTATGCATTTTTTAAAATCCGAGTGGAAACATAGATAGATACTTGTTTAAAAGGTGGAACAAGATTTTCTTAACTCCAGATACTGTATCTAGGTATTTTTGCACCTTTGGTCGTAGATTCGAACCCGATAAATTACTAGCACTTATGCCGAAACTGCTAAAACATATTTAATTTCTCTTTTAATTATAATAAGTAATCGTTTAATAAGGTTATGATTTTTTATAATTTCATGGCTAAGACGAATTACTTTTGTAAGTATTCACAGTTTTGAGCAACGCGTTAAACCTACATTCCTTGACATTATATACATACTTAATAAACATTATATATCAGATAAAAAAAAAGTAACCAAAACGGCAACACTGGACTAAAGCTTTCTCGGCAAAAGTGATTTGATAAAAATATTTATAACTTGGTAATACAATTAAATTACGAAGGCCATGAAGTGTATTTTTTGGTCAATTTTTTCTTATTTTAAAAACAGATTTCTGTTATTTTAGAACTAATTTTACTTGGAGAACTTGAAAACGAATCTTAAAAATTTTATAAATTCTCAAACTTTTGTTATTTATATTCATCTTTTTGATATCTCTAGGACGACTTATACGCATAACAACATTTTTATGCTTTTGTTGTCATTAAACTCCAAATTAATGGGAAGCACATGCTGATAACAAATTTCATTAAATCAAAAATTGACGCCCCTAATATGATGGTTATGTAATAATAGACGCATTATTTATTGTAGAAAGATTCGTATTGAATTTTTTCTTATTGTTTTCTCAAAAGATTTTTTAAACTTTTTCAACTTTCTTTTGACAGAAAAACTGTCTTATTTTTAACCCTTTCATGCACAAAGAAAGTGTTATGAGAAAGGGGTCAAACCTATTAACTAGATTTAACTACTTATTGGTAAGTAATTAAGCAGAAAATAATAAATAAAAATCACGTATATTTATTATTAGCAGAAGGTCAGCAATACACCATATTATCAATAATAAAAAACTTGAAAAATTTTCTTTTTTCTCTGTGTTCTATCACGAGAAATATATATATGTACACACGTCCCAGTATGCGCCAAAGGTCGCGCACAGAGCCAACTTAAAACAAACATAAAATATATGAATCATATTGAGAAAAACAACAGGTTAATAAGAGAAAATTAAAATTTTATTAATAATATTTAATTATAACCAGCGAAATCTTTTCTTTTCGAAGTAAAACACAGATGAACTTTGAACGTCTATGTAGATGTTAGAAATTACTAATCATTTACGAGTTGTGGGTTGGTTGTAGATAGTGCTTTATTATAGCCCATTTAACTGTTCAAAAAAATAAACTTAAAGTCCTTTTATATACATACAGTGTTGTGCATAAAAAAGCAACAAAGTGCATATCGCTGGCCCTAACTCAATTTTTTGCGAAATTTAAATTTTTCGTGATTCAAATACATTTCACACAGATACATCTTGTCACAAAATTTGAATGCAATAGTAACAAAAATAACGGTTTTCTAAGAATTTGCATTTTTAATATTACATTGTGATAAATACAGTTTCTATTATGTTTTTACCTTCTCCTGTAAAGTTACTTATATACGAGTTAGGGCCTTTCTACATGAGACTAGCGATATGAAGCTACAATTTGCAAGATTGCAAGAGTTTTCTTTATTTTTTGCACTCTCTTATGATTAATTATTTTTAGCAAAAATATTATTCTAATCTTTAAGAATTTAATGTTAAAAAGAATAATAAAATTCGATGACCTTTAAAAGAAAGTGTGCATAAGAAAAGCAACAAATCATAGTTACTAAAATTTTCTTATGATTTTTTTTTTTTTTAATAAATCATGAAATTCTTTTGGCAAGATTTTGAAGGTAATAAATGAAGTTTTCGATCAGTTATTCATAATCTGTGTATCACTTACTAAAAAAAGGCTAGAGATAAATATAAGAAAGAATATAAATTACGAATAATTGATGATTTTAATAGAGGTGGAAGGCAAACCGATAATGCCAAAAAATACAATATCAACCGATCTATTGTATGCAGATTATTACAAAATACAAATCGACGAAAAGCGTTGAAAACAAACATTTAGGAGGAGTCCCACCGAGCGAGAAGATAGAAAAACTTGTCGTTTTTTCCAAAAAAAAATCCATTTGCAACCTCCAAAGAGGTCGTTCGAGTCCCAAATTTGGAGGTTAAGGCCAGCACTATTAGAAGACGGCCAATTTCAATCAATTTGAAAAGTTATCGACCATCCAAAAAACCATTGCTAACAAAAAAACATAAACAGCAAAGGTAATATTTTAAAACAATAATTTTTACGTGATAGTTTTTAATAAATTTCAATTGATTAGATTAAATTTTGCAAAAACTCATTTAAAGTGGTCTCCTCAAAAGTGGAAAAAAGTTTTATTTAGCGATGAATCGAAGTTTAATTTAATTAATTCTAATGGCATGTGCACAGTTCGTAGATTGCCGGGTAAACGTCTTTAATCCCGCAACTGCAAAGTGTCTGTAAAGCACGGAGGAGGCAGCGTAATGGTCTGGACTTGTTTTTCAGCTGATTGGGTGGGTCCCTTCTATCAAATTGATGGAATAATGGACCGATTCAAGTACAGAGTTATCCTTGAGACCTAAATGGTGCCACATGCCGAGTTGAATATGCCACTTCGATGGGTATTTCAAGACGATAACAATCCGAAACACACATCGAGGTTGGTCAAGAATTTCTTTAAAGACAATAGCATTAAAATCCTTGATTGCCCGCCCAATCACCCGACTTGAATCCCATTGAAAAGCTTTTTGGGATACTGAAAAGAAAGGTAGCCGGAAAAAGATTCAAAAATAAAAACGAGCTGTTCCAAGAACTGAGATCTGAGTGGGAAGAAATTCCGAATAGTACAACAGCAAACATAATAACATCAATGCCCCGTAGATGTGCGGCTGTTATAAAAAACAAAGGATCATACACGAAGTATTGAATTTGTTGCTTTTGTTTTGCACACTTCAATAAGAAGGAAAAATTAGTTTTTGTTTATTTCTAAGAATTTGTTAATTTAATTTGTTAAGTTTTTTTTTGTATTTTTAATTTACCTAAAAAACATAAAATAAATAAATGAAATATGTTTTTGTAAAATGAAATCTAAATAATAAAATATATGTTTTTATTATAAGATGTTGCTTTTGTTCTGCACAAGACTGTATATTACGATTTAGAACATTTAAGTGAGAGTGACTTTTTATTTTGTATTGTAAAAAATCGAAAGAACAAAAAAAAAACAATATTACATCAAATATGCCAACTGTTTTGCACATGTAAATAAATGTGTTTATACCATCAACTACAGTTTTTAGTACTGTAAAAGGTCGACATTAATTAACCGGTTTTTCCGCTTATATTTCCCTCATTTTACAATGAAAAGGAATCCCTTATCAAGATCCGAGGACGAGTAGCGGCAGGCTGTAATATTTAATTACGTAATTCATTTCTTTAACGCAGAGGGAACAGTCTAACATTTTGCAATACATTTATTACCGATACAGTTATACTAATGTAATCGATTATTCTATCAAAATTCTTAACTAAACTAAAGATTATGAACTTAGAGGATGTAAAGGTAGGAAAAGATGAATGTACATACGCTGTGCCATGCGTTTTTACAATTAAATTTTTTATCAAATTAGGATTTGAACTGTGGCTTAATAAAGAACAGAGGGATGTACAAAGTTTTAAACTTATGCAACTTTTTTATCAGAAAAGAAGACGGCCTTAGATATACCCTTTTCCACCTGAGGTAGAGGAGGGAATAATAAATTTGCATGAGTAAGATGTTACAAAAAAATAACAAGAAAACTACAAACGCGGTGACGGCCAGTTTTAGCAGTAGCCAGTTCCAATTCATCTTGATAAAGAAACTAAGAAAAAACAAATGTACGATGATATTCTTGGAAAAGCATTTTTTGATCAATTTAGTATGAAATCCCTGGTGAGGATTAACATTGCAAAATATATGCATAAGGTTTACAAAAATTGATATTATATTCACTTTGTTCTGGCAGAGGCTGTGTAATGCACTAAACTCCTTCCTCATCGTATAAATCAGCAAGACCTTAAAACACTGGGAAAGAAAATTTGTGGCCAATTGTAGTAATCTGGATAGGAAACTTTGGTCGACCGAATTCCCATAGGGATATTGGCTACAAACATAGATTTAAACTTTGAAAAAGAACAGTGCTTTCGCTACATTATTTCAAGCAAATGTGTAACGGTAACGACTCAGTCGAAGGGCGACGGATACTTATGTTTTTGCGGAGAGTAAAAAGCGTTTTAAAGCAAAAGCTTTAGGGGTAGTCCATTCCCATACCAAATAATACAGTCTGTTACCAGCACATTAATAGAAACGAAAAAGCCGTTAATGTGAAACCAGAGAGAAACCCTTTTTCAAAAGTTGACACATATAAACACAAGTTGCTCGTACTCTAAAACAAATTGTTGAATAATTTCAGTTTTCCTAATAAATTCGTCTTACGGCATCCATTCGTAATTTGACTCATTAACAGCATTGACGGAAAAGTAAAATTTAAAATATAAAACAAATATAAAATTATATCAAAAACAACTTTAATTAAATGCTGATAAGATTGTATACTAAAACAAAAAAAATGATAATAGAAAAATGTATGAATGAGTTAAAAAAGCACAAAAATAGCAACAACAACAAAAAGGTTTTCCAATAACAAATTTTACTAAAAATACATTCTGACGCACGCACACATTCTATAATGAAGGCAATAGAACAGACAAATAGTAGTTATGGTAACAGGCACTGAATAACCTCGTTGTAGCAAGAACCAAAGAACTGGTCCCTATCAAACAGAAAGGTATCAGTTTTATTTTAAAAAAGTTAGCAAATGGTTTAGGTTGTAATCTGTATATTTCAAGTACTTTGAGACGGCAAATGAGTAAACTACTTCTGCGTAGTTTTCTTAAACGCTTATATATACTTTTTGTATATGAAACACACAGTGATAAAAAGCAAAACGAAAAACAATATTTCTTATAGCATTTTTGACAGTTTGCTTTTTATTTTGAAGTTTATGTACTTCAAAATGGTCTGTGAAGGTCTTCTAATTTAAATTTTCAATAACTAGTTTTTACATTCTAAGAACCCAGCACGAAATGAATGACCGAAACTAATAAATATTTAATTTTGCAGTAACAGTTTTTCAAAAATTTTATATTAATTGCAATAATTTCATTTAGTAGTCAAAGCCTAGCATCGTTCAAAACGCAGCTTTTAGGTTTTGTAATTAAATATGTTCTAATGATCAGACTAAATTTTTAAATTTTTTTTTTTTTTTTTTTTTGCTTTTTGCGAAAAGGTAATATGTTTGAAGTAACAGTAGAAACGTTTTTTACTATAGACATCACATGTATGCAGAATTTCATAGATTTAGGCAATGGCCGGTATTTCGGTCAGCTGTGACAGTCAAAATATAGTCACTGTTCTGAAAAGTAAGACGGACTAGTTTAAAAAGTTTAGCAAAATATATTTGAATTTGGCAATGTTTTCTTCTCTATGTTGTTCCAAAAAATTGAAACTCTAATATAAAGTGGTCTAATTATATTACAGTACGAGATCGATTGGAGCAACCGAAAGGAAACCACGGTTGTTGTGATAACCGACCACTAAAAATCTTATTTAAAAACTCACCACTGTTAAACACAAATTCATTAAATTTAATTTTTTAACATGAAAAAATCAGTTATAAAGCTAACTGATAAAATTAACGTTTTATACATAAATAAAAAGCAAAACAAAAAATAATCTGCTCACGTATTTTAAACGTGTATATTCATACATACGAGGGCTGCTATATATATTTCTGGCCTGGCAACACTGAGTGCTGCCAACTGCAATCTGACATTTCCATTGGAAAGTTTGTCATTTTTAAGCATAATCCTACTCAAAACGTTTTGACGTACGACCATTATTTGTGTTGTTTACAGTGACTTGAAAAAATTAATATAGAAAAAAAATGAAATTAACTCGTGAACATTTTAATGCCATCATTTTTCACAACTTTCGACGTGGATTATCACGACAAGAGTGCATTGATGAACTTAAATCTTTGTATGGCGATGAAGCACCATCCTATAGCACTGTGAGAAATTGGTATGATGAATTTAATCGTGGCCGAAGCTCGCTCAAAGACGAATTCCGTGAAGGTCGTCCAAAAACGGCTGTTGTGCCATAGAACATTGATGCCGTGCGTGAACTCATAATGCAAGATCGACATGCGACATACCGAGAGATAGAGACATCCTTGGACATTTTTTCCACCAGCATACATTCGATACTGCATGAACACCTGGCCGTAAAAAAGGTTTGTTCTCGTTGGATCCCGCACAATTTGAAAGTCGCTAAAAAAAGGCTCGTGTCGATTGGTGCAAAGAAATGTTGCAAAAATACGATTGCGGTGCTTCAAAAGACGTTTATAAGGTCGTCACAGGTGACGAATCATGGATCTATGCGTATGAGCCCGAAACGAAACAACAATTGACCGTGTGGGTCTTCAAAGACGAGCAAAATCCAACGAAAGTTGTTCGTGGAAGAAGCACTTCGAAGCAAATGGTCGCCTGTTTCTTCGGCAAAACTGGTCATGTGGCGACTGTTCCGCTTAAGCAACGTAGGACGGTCACTTCTGGGTGGTACACTACAATTTGTTTTCCTGAAGTCATCGGAGAAATTCGAAAGACCAACAAGAGAAGACGAATCATTGTTCACCATGACAATGCGAGCTCTCACACATCGGCTCAAACCAGAGCGTTTTTGACCGGCCAAAACGTCGAATTAATGGGTCATCCGCCGTACAGCCCTGACTTGGCACCTAATGACTTCTTCTTGTTTCCATTGTTCATTTTAGTTTATGTGATCCACTTGTATTCGTTCAAAAATGCAAAAATGTTGCCCTTTTTTAGAAACCTTTCGTCCTGGTGCTGAATTTGGTAGAAGTCTAAAAAATAGACTGATCAGGAACTTGTACTAGTTCATTGATCTTAGCATTGAATTCTTTTAAAAAGGGATCTACACTCTCAACCTTATTTGACAGCTTTTCTCGGCATATTTTTAATCGGCTGCCTTAAGTGCAATTCGACTTCTGGTACCGGATTCAGTGTTTCTGACAAATTTAATACAAATCTTTTTGACAGATTCACCAAGTTGCAATTTGCTCAAAATTTCTATTTTTTTTTTTTTTAATTTTTAGCTTAACTAATTTTTTTAATACTCCCATGTTTATTGAAATTATGTTTACTTTAAAATGATCTTCACTTAACTTAAAAAATTACGCAATGATTTGAAAACAAAACGAAAAATTGTAAATTAAAAGGCAACTTTTTTTCATGTATAGATATACAGAAAGAGTAAAGAGAATAAAATAATATTTAAAAGTATCAGTATCAGTGGAAAACATTCTTAAGGTGGGTTTTTTGGTGAAACTACGTTTCTGAAGAAATAAATTAAAAAAAAAAAAAAAACAAAAAGTTGCACTTATCGATACTGGTTTTTTTAAGTTGCACTTATAAAGACTGTAATGTAAAAAAATTGCGTGTTGCCCAAATAGGGGTGTTGCAGTTATCGGTAGTTGCACAAATCGAGCTCGTACTGTATTTGTTTTTATTTTCAAAAAAGACTTTTATTTTCTAAAAAGACAAAAAGAGTGTTTCGAAAGTATATAGATATTAAAAAGCTCTCTCTCAAACTAGTCCAAGTTGGACTTAAAAAGATATATTTTCTACAATTATCTACAGTCCAAAGCCCAAATATCAATTCAATTGAAACTTTCTCAATTTTTACATAAAATAATGAATCACGCAGACGGGCAGTAGCTGCAAAATAGTCACAAATAAAAAAAATATTAAATTTCTTATTTAAACAAGCAGATGGATTCCTTAGTGATATGCTTTAAAAAAAATTGTTCCACTTTGCAAATTTAATATTAAAATATTTATCGATGGCTCGAAAAATTCAGGAGTTTTAGACTATAGCTAGCCAGCGCAGTTAAAAATAAGAAAATATGAGTTGTAGCACAGTTCCTCCAATATGAATTACAAAAGAACGCCAATCCAGAAATTGATTTCGAACTTGCAGTGGCCCTAAGCTACAGCCTCTTAATAACGCTTTTGTGGTCTCATCATCTTTAACAGCTGGATTGTCCGAGCCCAACCTGACTTTAGTCCCATCTTGCCCTACCGGCTCGATTGGTGTTGTCAATACCATAAGCATTGTGGTTGATTAAATTATTCCCATGTCCGTGTTAGCTAGAGAAGGTGAAAGGCGGGTTTTTCTGGTCTACAATTACTATTAACCGCCTCAAAATATCCCAATGTCGCTGCCGGATACTCTAATATTGATCAATCAAATGATCATCATTGTATATAAAAATAGTAGTATTTTAGATCAACGTTATATATGAAACCAAACACCTTATAATTTTTAAAAGATTCCATTTCGTTAATATTTTAGAATGGAGCGAATACCATTTAATTACAGAGTAAATTAAATTACTATGAAAGTTGTACTTTATATAGAAAGCTTAGACGTAATCAATTATTTTATGCAGACAAAATTACCCAAGAATCAATTATTTTTAATCAAAAATGTTAATACTTTTCAAATAAAATAACATTGCAATGATTTAATGGTGATCGTGTAGCACATCAAAAAAATAAAATTCGTTTTGATTCTTAATGGTTTGAACAAAAAGTTCAACAACTTTTTAAATGATTCAAACTTTATATAACCGAACACAATAAACTACAAGTCAGAAAAAGCCGCCCACAAAACAAAGAAATATCCGTTGGATTAATTTTATTTAATTCACTTTTCGCTCTAAAACTTAAAAACGTACATATGTACGTACACAGTATATGCAAACATACATACATATTTATTTTAATTGATAAAAAGATAAAGAAAAAATAACTGAACTTTATTTATCATATCTATTATTTTTAGAGAAGTGTTAATTGAATTGTTTAGAAATGAGTGTGAAATAAACAAAAAGTACATAAATGAACTTGAAACAAAAAATGTAAAATAATCATATTTGTGACAGGATGAGAAGAGGAAAGAGCTATTGAATGAAATACTAACAAAGCAAGTAAAAAAGCTAAAATGTATAATTTTGCGATAAATTTTTTTAAAATGCTGTTGAAGCAATATTTGTTAAAAAAAAAGTAAATGTAAATGGCTTCTAAAATAACAACTCAAAGAGAGACAGAGAGAGAGAGAGATAGAGAGAGCAAGAAAGATTTATAATATGGAAATTTATGCAAATAAGATTTTAAAAATTTGTTTTAGGTATTCTAGTTTAAAACCTTGAATGGTTATTAGAATAACCTTTGTTTTTAATACACAAAACATCTGTTGTGAAGTTAAATATGGAGCAGATAAACCAAATTATTTCACAAAATTGCTTGAGGTGAGTGTGGTTCCACATACTGCCTTCGTTTGGGTATTTTAATAAGATAGTTGCTTAAAATCTTTGAAAATGTGTTTAAAAAATATTTAAGTATTTTCGGAAACGACGGATCATTATGTTATTTTGGTAAATCTGATAACAATAAATGTCGAAAAGACTTCTCTTAATTTACATAGAGCTTTCTATGGGTTGTTTAATGAGATCACTTACTAGGCCAAAGATTAATTCAGAAGTACTTATCAATTTTATCTATTTATTAAATAACAAATTGTTCATAATACGCTAATCCCACTCCCCCTTATAGTAGAATTCATGAAACAAAATAAAAAGATTGGTGTTGTAAAAGTATTATAAATACTAATACTATACTAGTACTAATGTTGTTACATTTTTCCGAGTTTTAAATAAAACGAAATGTATTTCAAAATAGAGAAATCAAACTTAAGCTATGTACAGACGGTTGTCAGATCTAACAATATTGTCAGAAAAATATTCAGAAAATGTCTAACAATCGTGTGAACTAAAGCTAGCTACAGACAACGCAACGTGTTTCTGAAATCTGTTGCATTTCATTACAGATTGCGTCGTCTGAATTCGTGTTTCAGGTTTCACTTCAGGTTGCAATCCAGGTTTCATTAACATCAAAATGTTTTGATATATTCTGGTTGCATTGAAACAGATTGCATTGTTTGTATTGCTGTTTCATTTTTTTATGTGTTTAGTACATTGACAACAAGCAAGCTGTAAACATCTAAGTAATTAAGAAAGAACAAAATGGGATGTGAAAAGGGCTAAATACAAAAATAAAATTATAAAAGCAGCAGTATTTGAAAAATTAGTAATTGAATATAAAAAGTTGATATAAAGGCAAGCATTGAAAAAGTTAAAAACAGGATTCATTTTTGCATTCTCTTTTCCGCTCGATGTTAACGTTATGATATAAAATAACAGAACTGAGATTGCGTTTATGTTTCACTGTTGGTTTCAGTGTTTGTGTCAAAACATGAAACCTGAACGTGAAACGTGTTGCAGAAACAAATTGCGTTGTCTGTACTCAGCATTACAATTGTTGTCTGACAATATTGCCAGAAAAATTATTGTCAGAAAATTGTCAGTCTTCTACCTGACAATAAATTGTTAGATATCTTACAATTGTGTGAACGCATTTATTTGAATTGTCAGAACATTGTAACATGTTGGAAATTTTAAACATCTGACAACGATATCATTGTCAGATAAAAGTTAATGAAAAAAAGTGAAAAATTCTTTATAAACAAACTTAAAATAAAAATTTAAATTAAAATTAAAGCAGAAAAAAGAGAGTTAAAAAAATGGACAGCGACGGTATTTCACGGGATGATTTTAATGGTAGGAAAAAACTTGCCTTTTTCAAGCACTTTGAAAATGGCATATAGCTCTTCAGGAACAAAGCTCGAATAGTTCAAACTGGAATACGGAACAAGTATTGTAGTGACCGACATTTTTCATGTCCTATCTTTTAAACCGTCATAAACAAACGCTTGAAAATTGGACAGAATGTAGGTAGCTATTACCTTTGTAATAACAAGTATAAATATTCAATATAGATCATTTTATTTTATGAACATATATGATGGTTGTAAAAAGACCTCTGATATTTACAAAGAATCTGTATAGCTAAGTCCTTCATAACCGCAAGAATAAAATTTGATAATTTGATGTATGTGACCAAAACTTTGAACTGTTAGAGATAAACAACTGAAATTTACAGGGAACTTGTATTGATAAGTCCGCTAAAAGAGCAAGTATCCAATTTGAATTTATAAATTAAAGGGTGTGCTCATACCTGATGTAATTTTACATGTATTAGCCCTATCTTTTGAGCCGGTTTATACAAAAACTTGACAAAGTGTCCACTAATTTGTGTGGTATATTAAGAAATATACATTTAAAACTAAAAATAAGGGGTGTCCCAATAGTTGATGTATGCGGCCAAATTTTTGAACCTTTTTAGACAAATAGCTAAAATCTGTTTTGAAGTCGTTTTTTATATTCGCTAAAAACGTAAAATGTTATAATCGTTGCAGTGTCTTCGTTTTGATTAATATCTAATTGTTTTGATAAAAATTTATAATATTAATTTGTACCTTTTAAAATAATTTACATTAAAATAAATTTAAAAAAATTTTCTTTTGAATATTTTAATTCTGACACTGGCAATTCTTACTACCGTGTGAACTACCAATTTGCTGTCTGACAATGTTGTCAGAAAAATTTATTGTCAGATAATTTTCTTACAACGGAATTGTTAGTTTTCTTACAAATGCCTTGCAATCGTGTGAACTTACAATCTAAATTGTGTTTACAATTTTTATTTGCCTTGTCATTGTCAGTACATTGTTAGGTCTGACAATATTGTAAGACCTTACAACCGTCTGTACATAGCTTAAGTCATATTTGATGGTTGCACATGAACTAAAAATGATCAGGCGAATCTATTACCAGGTGGCAGCGTAGGCGAATTCATTATTTTTTGCTGGTAAAGACTACTGTCAAATATAAAAAAATTATGCACAGATTTTTTATATATCGCTGATCTCATGTTTCGTGATTCTAATACATTTCACACAGATACACCATGTCACAAAATTTGAATGCAATAGTATCAAAAATAACGGTTTTCTAAGCATTTGCATTTTTAATATTACATTGTGATAAATTAAGTTTCTATTATGTTTTTACCTTCTCCTGTAAAGTTACTTATATACGAGTTGGGGCTTTTCTACATGATACCAGCGATATGTAGTTTGACAGTAGTGTTAACGGCAAAAATAAATGAATTCGTCTACGCTGCCACCTGATAACTGATTCGCCTTAAGAGTTTACATTAACCGAATTCATATGCGATATGATGTGCATACCGATTTGATGGCTAGTGGAGACGTAGGGTTAGAAGTACAAATATTAAAATTTTTACAGTTATTAAAAGAGCATCTTTTCTTTGCGTTCGAATGAAAATATCTTTCATTTTAGCACTGAACTTTTAATGCGACTTCTATGATTCATTTCATTTTTTATTGGCGCGAAAGAAGTTAAAAAACAAAACAAAAAAAAAACTGAGGCAAAAATTGTTTCCCTTAAAAATTTGGTTTGCTGGATTTTTTGCAGAATTCTACTTTACATGGGCTAAGTTGCTTGTACACAGATATGTATGTATGTATTTGTTTATTACCTTCATTGAATATCTTCTCGTAATATTATCATGTGATGTTGATATAATTAAAATAATAGAAAAATAAAGAAATAAAAATGCCACTGCTAGGATAAACAGAATAAAGTTTTATTTTTGGTTTCAGCCTTGTATTATTTTGAACAACATTTATACACCTAAAAAATATTTCAATGATAACGCATAATTTAAAGAAAGAAAATTTTAAAGCATGTTTAATAATTCATATCCTATGAAGACTACGATATATACAAATGCATATGCAAGTATGTATGCTAAGATTTTTATATTAATAATAAACCAAAGAAAAAACTATTGAAGAAAATATCAGAAATTCACCACGCATACAACTTTACAGGAAGAAATAGAAATGCAATATGTACACAAAATATTAGCAAATCAAAGGCACAACTTTCACTTTATTTTTACATTTTAGATTTTTCTCAGATACAAAATATTTCATACGTTATTTTACTATTCGGCCTTGCAGTCAAAATTTTAGTATTTAATTTTGATAACTAAAAACAACAGCTGATAAAAATTTAAGCAGTTATGAACATTTTCATTGAAGACGTCAAACGATGCGTCATCTAGGTATTTTAAATAGTAATAAAAAAAAACTAGTAAATAAAGGATAAAATATGTGTCTAGCTAAAGAGAGAACATAAGCACGTAATAATAATAGATAATTGAAGTAACTGTTACGAAAAATGTTGTTGCCATATTGTTGCGATTTTCTAGGAAACGCATTTCGTTCCGCTAATCAAGAATAATAATTATAACAAAATTCATAGCGATTAGAAAGTGTTGACAGTGGAAGAGTTTCTGTGTTCTTTTAAGCTGTTTTCAGACAACACGTTTGTCGTATATAAACTGTCAAATATAACACTGCAAATTGCAACATGCCGTATGACAAACTGCAATATTTCTTGTGTAAAATTCATCTAACAAAATTCTATTTATTTCTTACTATTTATTCTCTTAGATTGAGAGCATGACTCCCCTTGTTGTAAATTTTTTTGGGTATTTCTGATGTTTAATTTTTTAAGTTTAGAAACTTGGTACATTTTTATAAGTTACAGGTACCGGAATATTTAATTAATATATTTGAATTTGGAAAATCTATTAGAAATAGACAGCTGAAGATTCCAAAGTTAACAACTATTTTGGATTAGTTTTGTGTAAGGGTATCTTTAAGGCGAGTTCACCGGCAAAAATTTTGTTCCGAAACATTTTTTTTTTTATATGTAGTTTGACATTTTATTTTTTGAGAGAGAGAGAAACTACATATAAAAAAAAAATGTTTCGGAACAAAATTTTTGCCGGTGAACTCGCCTTTACTCTTCTACTAACAGCTTCAGGAAGAAACTTTTTCTTTTCCTGTCCTCATGTAAATAGTCTTTTTCTTATAAATATTTATGTATGTGGATTCGGTGTCATCGTTTACATGTTTCTTTTATCGGGTTTTGTTAAGCTCTTCATTTTACAATAAATATTATTACATTTTTAAATATTCTTTTTTGTTATATAGTTATAAAATAATGTTTTATTTGTAGTTTTGTTACTTTGTTATATATTTTTCCTCTATTAAATAATAATATCCTTTTTTTATTGTATGTAGATAATTATCGAGCAGTATATTGTGACCGATTATGGCCTTCAGGCTACGTTTTCATAATAGAATGAATGAATAAATTTCTAATTAGAAGGCCTTCTATGTTGATATAACTCGCCATCTGGCATCAGCTATTTTTAACACAAAAAAGATTATGCCAGATGTGATTGTGCCTTAACGAATTAACTCAAAAATTTTAAGTCGTTTGCAAATTATCAATTTTGACAGACATAATCACATACGCAATATGACTCTGAACTATTTGAACTGTTACACTAAAGCTGTAGTCACCAGCACTTGTTGAATGTTGAAGTATAATATCGATATTCATATTAAATAAGTTCTCCATAATTGTTTTTTTTTTTTTTTTTCATTGATCACTAAATTTTGATTCTTCCTTAAAAGTTACTTTGGATTAATTGATCCTGTTTATGATGAAAGCGAATAGAGATGCTTGTTTTTATCTGTAGCTATTAAAATAATTAAAACAAAAAGCAGAACAGTCATATCAAATTTTTGATTATATGTGAATGTTTTTAAACCGCCATGCTTTAAGCGATCTGGTAACACATTAGGCATTAGCGAAGAGAAATCAGAGCGCAAGGCAACAAGTGCAATGATTTGGCAGCATTTGTATTTTCCACAAACAAAAGATAAAATCAGGAAAATTCAATAAAGAATAAACAAAGATAAATGCATTTTGCCGTGAACAGAATAGTTAGTAAAAATTATAATTGTTATTAATAAATTGTGGAGCTTGAATATCACCACGGTTGTAGTTTTAATATCAAAAACTGAATAACGAAACCAAATCATGTTTATCTCTGATTTAGCAGAACAAAATAAATTAATATTGTTATTTCACAAATATTTTAAATTATGCATACTTTAATAATTTTTTAAGAAATAAATCCAATTTCAATTTTACCGACACCAAGAAAACCTGAAACAAACAACAAAAATCGGCCCCCTTATATACTTTTTAACTTGGCAGCACTGGGTTTGTTTCACTAATTTACTATAGTTATCTCTTTCACACGCACAAATTTTGCAAACGCACCCAAAAATTTGGATCAACATTAAAAACAGTCTATTCCAATTATTTACACTTTCTTAAATGTAATTAAGAAAAATTTTACTCTGGAATTTTTCTTTTTTTAATTTTTTGCGTTGCAATACCATGTTGGTGAATTATCATTAAAAACGTTGATGCATTAATTATAAAGGCAACTTTGCAGGCTCCAAGAAACAAGTGTTATACTTAAAATTATTCAGATAACATTTTCCTGATTACAGGTTTATCACTCCATGTTTTTTTATTGTATGCAAAAAAGTTTTCAATACAATTTTATTCACCTTTTTGCTTTATTTTTCTTCACTTGCTTTTATCACTTATTTATTGCCTTCAAAACTGCTGTTTTTGCTAAGAAAAACTATTCCTCTTTGTTGAAAATTCAATTAATTATCTGATTTTTTCCACTATCTTAAAAACACAAATATGAACTTTGCAAGATACTGCAATTTTATTGTACAACGCAGAAAAAACGACAAAAGGCGACTGAGTTGTAATTGATGGCAACTGAGCGATTTATGCTTTTAAAATTTTTAAATCGTTTACGCGATTTTGTAGGTATGTGAAATTAGCGTGTTTTGCTAAATCTAACATAAAGAAAATTGTTTAGCAGAAGACATAACTACTGCTGTACTTAAAATAATTTATATATATATACTTAAATAGTAAAAAATATGTGACATTTAAAACATAATTTATATTCATTTATTTAGTTGAATAATCTTATGATAAATTTTAAAATAATTAAAATTTTTTTAATACAAATTTTGACACATAAAACCAAAAATTAATCAGCTATCGAACTGTAGACACTTAAGTAATACTGCATATAAAAATTCTTTTAAGTGAAGCGAAAATATATGTAAGATACGATTATTCGATAGAGCGAAGAAAAAAGCTTTTGATGGTGTATGAACTTCGGCTATTCATCTTTACAGTGTTTAATTATGGAAATATTTCTGGTATTCTGTTTGGTTTCTATTGGGATTTAAAATAGATAATGCTTACAACGTTCTTTATATATATATATATTTTTTTTTTCTTATAAAACAATTCCATTACAAATAATATAATATAAGATTTCTGTTATGTTCATTTTTGTTCCTTTTAAAAATCATAAACCAGAACCAAGGCGAATCTATAAGGTGTAGTCATCGGCGAATTGTTACAACAAAGCAACTTTTTGGTACGAGTCCGTGTCAAAAATCAGTGGTTGAGAGGAATAAAATTTTAATTTGCTTTGTAAAATATAAAAAAATTCAAAACAAGAATAACAACATTTAAAAAATGAACAACACTAAATTTATTGTTTGTTTGCTTGTTTGCGTTTTAAGTTACTCCACTAACAGACAACAGCCACTAGTGAAGAGATTATTTGGCCCCGAAGTCTTCATAGAGCCATCACAAATAACGGCCACAGCCCATTAAAAGAAAAGATATAAAACATTCACTTCATTACTCAAAAACTTGATAAAGGAGATAAACAATAAACATCCAAATTAAATAGTTAGATCTATTGCATCCATAAATTCCGCCAGAATAAACACATTATCCATCTTCTCTACTGACAAGAAATCAGTCAAATTATTATAACGGGAAATTACAGGAAAACGACTTCTTTGCGAATTGAAACGCCTACAATTAAAAATAACATGTGAAGCATCCTCCCTGACGTTACATTCCGTACATAGGTCCGATTGACCAACGCCAATTTTAAACAGAGTAGCCTTACAAAAAGTATGCCCCGATAAAATCCTGTTAATTAAACGAATATGCCTTGATTCACGATCCCCAACACGGGAAGCAATTTTACAAAACCATGGCGAGTCAACAATCAAAGGAAAAAAGCCCCCATAGAAAGAACCCTTATCCCGTCTTTGTAAGTCATAATCTCTTTGCCAGTCTTCAGCGATTACGGTCTCAATCCGCCTTATAGCATCGTGAAACGACCACTTGACGTCCACGCGAACACCGCAAGTATGAGCCTCTTTAGCCGCTCTATCAACAAGAACATTCCCAGATATAGACACATGCCCCGGTATATAGTGTAATTCAAACCTCAAACATTCAGCCCCCATTATTTTATTAATTATATTGCACACTATATAATTATTAGTATTCAACTTCTGCAAGGCCTGAATGCCAGCCTTAGAATCCGTTAGAACAGCAACCTTCGAAAACTTATTATGATTCACAAACTCCACCGCCTTTTCAATAGCCAATAGCTCCGCTGATGTCGATGACAATTTTTTATCCGAATAAAATCTTGCAATACAATTAAACTTGGGATGATAGAAAGCAAAGCCAGTCGAATTCTGATAGACCGATCCATCCGTATAGACAATTTCCTAGTTCTCAGAACGTAACTTATCCAATTTTGCTGCCGCCAAAGATTGAATAATCACACTATTCGCCTCCCTTTTATTATTACATACATTTTCAAAGAAATCCACATAATAGAATATTCTATTAGATCTACTTATGGTAGAGCACACACCAATGTCCATAAAAATCTCCTGAAAGCGCCGAAAAATCCTAGAGATGCTGGTATTAATGTCCATCAAAGGATCAAGACTACCCGTAATAGGCAAATTATGAGTAAATGATTTAGCCAGCTCCTTGGGTGTTGCACACATAAATCTATATTTAGGCGGAAACTCTGCAGCCATATGATAGACAATTATATTCGGTGTAGATCGAAGTAGACCCAAACATCTTCTAAGCGCATCATTAATGAAAACTTGAATACGTTTTAACGCTGATTTAGTTATATTAGCCAATGACGAGACCGCATATTCAATTTTCGGTCTTACAAACGATCTATAAATATGCAACGCCCGCGATGGATCCAAACCCGTAAATGTATTATTGAGAATTCTGAGAAAACTACACGTCTTCTGCACCGACTTAACCATATTGGTAGTATGCAATAATGGCGAATTGTTTTGCGCTATTATTCTGCCCAAATACTTTATGTGATTGACTTGAGGCATAAGTTTACCATTCAGAAATAAATTTAATGATTTCGGCTTCCTATTAAAATGAATAACATGCGACTTCTCAGGGTTAAAGTACAGTCTCCGCTCTTTACAGAGGTCAAACAACCTCCTCAAACTCCCAGCTAAAATGTTCCTTACACCATCAAAGCTCTCATGGACACACACCAGAAAAAAATCATCAGCAAATTGAAAAAGCATAGCCGCCTCAGACGAAACTTCATGAAGACAAGCCGTAAAAATATTAAACAACACCGGAGACAGCGTACTACCCTGGGCCAGCCCCATCGCAGTAGCTCTCTCCTGACCACCGATAACCAGCTTCCTTTCCATTAAGAAGGAGTGGATCCATTTAACTGTGTGGGCATCCAAATTCAAGCTTAACAGCGTTTTACATAGCAGGGCTGGATCTACCGAATCGTAAGCCTTTTCAATATCAATGCATGCAGCCACCACCTGCATACCTCTCCTCTTAGCTCCATATACAGTATTTATTACGTCATTAATACACTGGGAAGTAGATCTGTTACGCCTAAAGGCATATGACCTATCCGGAATTATGTTACTTACGGAGCAGAAATTCACAATATGACCCTTAATAAGATATTCAAGCGACTTCAGCAAAACAGACGTCAGGCAAATAGGTCTGTAATTACTAAGAGACATTGGATCCCTCCCCTTCTTGAGAATAGGATGCACTCTAATAAGTCTCCATGTCTCCGGGATAGTACCATTACTCCAATGCTCACAAATCCAATCAAAAACTTTCCTTTTACTATTTATAGGCAAATTCAAGAGAATCCGAAACGTAATCATATCCATGCCTGGGGAAGAATCAGGTTTCCTGTTGGCTAGATAATCCACAAAATCAGAAAAAAGAAACTCCGGAACCGGAAGAATGGAACTCCCAATCGATATATCCTGCCAAGGAGAGGGTGGCCTGTCCCCAGCCAACACAGCCAGGTAATCACGATTCTGTGCATCCGTCCACGAATTTTTAACAACTTTCGTCTGCTTATACTTTTTCACCAAGGCCAATTTATTCCAAAAAGTTCTGGAGGTCGCTGACCCCGAAAGCTCAGCTAATAGCTCCTCAAAAGCAATTTTCTTCCGATTAAAAACATGACTTTTTAAGTTGTCCTCAGCTACTTTTAGGGCCTCAAAAGCTTCCATAGACCTACAACCGTAAAATTTCTTCCTGGCAGCATTTCTTAGCCTAAACAATTTCTCGGATTCACTATTCCACCATCTCTTAGGTATATACTTGTTAGCTTCTGAAAGCGGCACTGTATACTTTCTATACAGGTCCTTAATCTTGACAACAAAAGACTCTACACTCCCTCCAACATCCAGGTTATTGACCTCAACAAAAAACTTCTTCCTGGATCTTAGCCAGATCAAAAATTCTAATTAATTCCGTTTCAAAATCCATTTGAACCATACTTGGTAGACAATAACAGCAGATGATATTAAAATTCCTCCTTAAGTTCAGAGTGGTAATCGCCAACGTGTCACAATCAGAATTACAATCCCTTATAGCAAACTTAATACTCTTCCGAATATACAGAACAACTCCCCCAAAGCCATCACTTCTGTTTTTGCCAACAAAGTTAAAATCATTAATACATGTACAAGCGTTATCCACCAGCCAAGTCTCCATAAGTATAGCCACATCGATATTGTTCTTAACCAAGAAAAGTTCTAGAAGTTCCTTGTTACCAGTTTTCTTCAAACTTTGAATATTAAATTGTAATAATTTCATTGTGAATATAAAAAATTTGCACTTAAATCAGTGACTCCAGAGACATCGCTCTATTAATAGACTCCACGTCCAAATAATTTAAACTTTTATTAACATTTTCTCTAATCGACAGTATATACTTAGTAATAGCCTCTTTATCAAACATACCCTTCGATAGATTAGACAAAATCTCAGTTGTTTCCAAGGAAGTCTTAGCCAGACAATCCAAAGCATTACACCTGTTACTATCCGCTGACTGACTCAAATTAACTGAACTCTGCAACCCATCAACCTTAGCATGATTTATGCCAAGGAGGACAGGCTTAAACAAATTCGATTGTCTTGAATTCTCATCCAGCAATTTTTTATGCTCCAACATCACCTTCCTACAGTTAGCCACTTCCCTCAACTTATTATCATGAATGGCCTTGGCAGCAACCTGATGGTTATTAACTGTATTCGGCTTCTTGAAAGTAGACTTCAATGGAGGGAACTCCTTACACTCATCCTCAAGGTCCGCAAATCTATTAGAAAAAACACCTTTAAAACGAAGCCTGGCCTCAATCAGTGATAAATTTTCAATAGTCATCAACTTTTTAACCGCAAACGCTTTAGCATGAGCCGGACATTGCTTAGAGACAGGACTATGATTTCCCTTACAGTTGACACAACGTACTTCAGAGCAAAAATCCTCCACACCATGTTGGCTATAGCAGGAACGACATAATTCGAAGGTTTGCTTACAATGTTGGGCAAAATGGTTAAATCTAAAACATCTATAACACTGCGCAAAAGAGACAAAATGCTTCACAGGTATCTTGACATAACCAAAAATAATTTCCTTAGGGATATTATTACCCTTAAAAATTATTTTAATATTCCTTGTATTCACCAACTTATCCTCTTCACCATCCTCCTTGACACGGCGAGTTACACGATAACAACGAACGACTTCCACAGGGGATACAATTCCCTTAGTAAATTCCTCAATAGAAATATCTAAAGGAATATCATACACAATAGCAATCTTCGACACAAAATGCTCAAAAATTTTAGGCGTTAAATCAAAACCCGACAATCTGGCATCCTCCGCAAAATTATTGGCAGCCAAAAAATTCTTAAAAATAATTTTACAGCGCCCATATCCAATCTTGACCACTTCCAAAACATCTGGTGTACCCAATTTCAAAAGAATTTTACTAACTGTAACACCCGACAAAAATTTTCGCACTCCATTACCGTCATATGAATCGACATACACCATAAAAGGTCCTTCATGAGAGGCATCATAACGATAATCAATACGGCGTTCGCGATGAACAGTCATGTCATTGTCCACTTTCTTAGCTACGGTCCCTAGATCGCACGTAATCGCGTTATTAGACAGAACAAGATTTGACTTACCTGCATCCTTAAGGATACCTGAGGTCCTTAGCTTCTTCCGATCCAAAGAAGTCTCACGACTCTTCGCCGGAGGCCCCGTGCCCCCGGCCGCAGCCATTTTTCTTTTAGGCAACAGGCTTCAGAAACTGACTCCAAGCAGCAGATGTGAAACACAAAACAAACTCCGAAAAAAATCCTTGATAATCCGCAAAAAACAATAAAAATCCTCTTCTTCCTTTTTTTTTCAATCCTTGACACAAAAGCCACGGCAAACTCGAACAACACTAGCAATGAGGTGTTAAAGCACTTGAAACAAAAAACAAAATGGCAGCTATACTTTAACGCACACAATCACTTCAAACAACACGTCTGAACCGTTCGAATGCTTTTTCAGTAAGAGATGAATACTAAATTTAAAGAAACAAAAATAAATTCTGTGTCTTTTAATATTTTTTCATTTTTAATAAAAATAAAATTTCAATAAAGAAATAAAATTACAACATGTTGTAGGACTTTCTTAATACTGGAACCAAAAACACTTTTTTGCGGGAATAATTTTAAAATTTTTCTGTTTTTATTCATTGTGTTTCTATGTACGTACTTATATACACTCTGGATCAGTTGATTAGAACCACTTAAAAATACATATAAATTTATTTTTACATAGCAAAACTTTGTATTTCTTTCCATAATTTTAAATTTTTTCTTTAAGTTTCCGAGCACAGTTTTGAGACATTGCCTAATTTCATGTGCAATGTCCTGATAGGTCATTAACTATTACATACTGTTCTTGCCCATTTTCCACTAATCTAAGTGGAAAGTAGTTTTTTTTCTAGTTTTTAATCTTTAAATTAACCGCGACTACATAATTGGAAATAATTTAAAAAACGAAAAGTGGGTTCAAAGTGGGGGTCATATAAAGGGAACAAAATTGTATAGGTATTTTGTTTTTGTGGAATAACAGTTGCCTTAAAGTCTGATCTTGCTGTTGTTATTTTTGGAATATTAAAAAAATTCTGTTTCCAATGGTAGTGAAATTTAGCTCTGTACAGAAAGAATTGGCGTACTAAAAATGGAAATTTAAGTGGTTCTAATTATTTGATCGAGAGTGTATGTACATATGTATACAAACAAATAAAGAAAATACAAGGAAAAACAAACCGAATTGAAAACAACAAAACAAACTTTGACGTTATTTCGAACAGTACTTTATGCTGATGATACCACCTGGTTATCAATTCGCCTTGACCAGAACTTTCCTTAACCTTTTACAACTGCGGAATTACTAGACAGACAGAATTTTTTTTGTTTTCTTTTATCATTCCTTCTCGCTGTTGATTTTTTTTTGTTTTAAAGTCAGTAACACTGAAATGATATTGAAATGAGAAAAACCAAGGCAGATATATTTTACTAGGTAGTGACGTTCGCCCAGCTGGTTTGTAGTTGAAAATGTCAAAAGTTGTTTGTATTTTCCTTTGTTGGCTTACGAACTTCAAAAAACACTAACAACAAGCGTTTGGCAAACAAAGTAATCATTAGTATTGAGACCAATTATCTTTTATTTCTCTTTGTGTTTTTGACGTTTCCAACGTACAAAAAAAAACAATAAAAAGGCATATTATTCTTGTCAATGTTGTATTTGTTGTAGAGAAAAACTATATAAAGCAGCAACATGAAAGTAACGAAGTGTCGAAAAAAGAAACAAAAAATGTCTGTACATATGGTCGTTTACTACACACGAACATATGTCGTGTCGCCATCAAATTCGTCTGTCTGCCTTTCAATTTCTACATTGAAAAAGGGGACCTATCAAATAACAAACGAATAGGATTACATTAGTGCTTACATAAAAACTTGTCAGCTGTTGATTTAAAGTCATCTTTGTTTGAGTTGAGTGGCCTTACAGCTCAGCTGACTATTTACTGCGCTATTTTCTGTGATTTCTTCTTCTTCAAATGTCAAAAATTATAATATCCTATTCAAGGCAAATTTATTTTACTAGGTAGTAGCGGCTCTACAACAAATAACACATTGGCAAAAATAACATGGCTTTTTATTGTTGTTTTGTGTGTTGAAAATGTCAAAACAAAATGAGATAAATGAAAATGCTTGCTTTGTTTTGCAAATGCTTGTTGTTGGTGTTTTTCGAAATTCGTAAACAAAGGAAGTAAAATACATACAACTTTTGAAATTTTGTTTTGCACTGCGGCATTTGGCATGAAATTAGTTTCATGAAATGTGAGCTTAAATTAAATGGTTACAATGTGAGCGGATTTTGTGTCCCTTGCAATTTTCATATCAGCTTATATAGCATTATACCGCTGTCAACTAAAAAATTTAATTCAATTGTTTAACCAATTAATTTAATAATTTAGATTGCGAAGAAAAATTATTTCATATTTTACTCACACAAGAATTTAAAAAAAAACCCAAGGCGAATTTAGTATAAGGTGATAGCTGTGGCGAATTCAATTCTTTTCCCATGTATTCTAACTGTCAAACTCCATATTTAAAAAATTTATCTAACTGTTATACAGATTTTTTATATATGGAGTTTGACAGTTAGAATACCAGGGAAAAGAATTGAATTCGCCACCGCTATCACCTTGTATTTAATTCGCCTTGAAATAACCTTTCTTAATAAATGGAAATCGATCGATTTGAAAACGACTCGTTTTGGGATATTTTTTAAACAATAATGAAGAAGTTACCCGAAAGTTATTATAGAAATTAAATGGAGAGTTATTGAACATGGCGAAATAATACCAGGTGGTCGCAATGGCGAATTCATAATTTTCGCCGCAAACGTGAAATGTCAAACTCCATACAATAAACTGTTATACATATTTTTTATATATGGAGTTTGACATTTAGAGTTTACGGCGAAATTAATGAATTCGCCATTGCGGCCACCTGGTATTATTTCGCCATGGTTATTGAAAACTATATTGAAGGTATTAAAAAAACGAAAATAGCAAGCATATCGCAACCATTTTTGGTTTTAAATCGTTTCGATTTCGAAATCGATTTCCATCACATACCTGAATAATTATTTACTTGACAATAATACTAAAATAGTTTAAGTAATAATAAATTTATAACTTAAAATTTTTAAAATAAAACTGTAAACGAAGTACTTTGTCTATCGCTAAAAAAAATTTTTAAATTGTATGGCCTCGAACAAGGCGAATCAATTACCAGGTGGCAGCGTAGGCGAATTCATAAATTTTCGCCGTGTACACTACTGTCAAACTCCATATATAAAAAATCTGTTTACAATTTTTTTTATATGAAGTTTGACATTCGTTTCTACCAGCAAAAAATAATAAATTCTCTAACGCTGCCACCTGATAATTGATTCGCCTTGGCCTCGAATGTGAGCGTAGTTAGCAACTAAAACTTGGTGGTATTGCCACCATATTACATAATATTGAAGCCGTTTTCAAGAACAGCAAGCCGATCTGTACGTTTACATACAGCCTCAACTTAACTTGAATGAAAAAGATAATTCTATTGTCATATACCTCTTTTCCTCTTAAACTGATGTTTATTCAAAACTCATCCTATAATGCAGTATGTCTTTTCACGGGAAAAGAATATCTGAGTTATAATATTTTCGGACAAAGCGTAAAGCGATATAGTAATCCGAAATCTGTTACTTGGCCGTAAAATATGATAAAAGTATTCGAAATTTTTTTAATCGAGTACTAAAATATACATATGTATGTACATACATGAATGTACATATATTGTACCAAACCAATATAAATTTACTGCAGTTTAATTATATTTTTTGAGAATTTTTTATTCATATATAATAAATATATATTTTTTATAAATATTATCTATTCCCAGGCTTATTACGTAAAAAATTTTAGAATTTACAATGGCTAATACCGGAAAATATTATGATCGAAACCCCGATATGAAAGCAGCTGGAAAAGTTCTGGACTCAGTTGACACTGTGAATGATACCTTAAAATTTTATTCTAAGGGGGAAGCAGCTTTAAATATCATGAACTTTAAATGCAAAAGTCAACAACGAAAAATGCAAGAAAGTACAAACTTAGGATATTCTCGGTTTTTACCACCCGAAAATTTAAAGGATCTACTAAGTCCCGAGTTAAAGAAAAGCCGATTTGTTGCTTTCAAGGAGAAATTTTCAGAGGATATGTACTTTAAAAAGCCTGCGTTAGGACAATCATATGCCTTGCAATCAAAACCAGATGAATTTACAAATGAAAATTTTACTTATGGTTTAAAACGAAAAACGTCCGAAAAAGCGTATGATTTGTTTTGCCCTAATAAGCCACCATATCAAGTTAAACGAGAATTTTTAGAATGGCACGATAAGTACCTGATATCACATAAGCATTATTTGCCTGGGGAGAGAATTAAAAGACAGTAAATTATTTGCAGGTGTAAAAAGTTTTAAATAATTACTATTTTAAAATTTTCAGTTACAATGATCATTACAATCCCAATGCTACATATGGCAAGTTCAATAATGTTGATCTAACTGGTCTTAGGGTTAAAAAATGTTTGACACAATGTGATCGTATGGTGGTCATTAATAAGTTTCAAAAAAAATTCCTAGATCGTACCGAAGGTCAACTAGGAGCTAAAATTGATCGGTAAGTTATAACGCGCGATTTTTGTTTCTATTTTATAAAAGTTGACTTTATTAATTAATTTTCAAAATAAAATCTTTTTTCGTGCTACTTTCTATTATCCCGATTAATTATTTAAATTGCCGATATTGATTATTGAGGGTCAAAGCAAATCTCGATGGCCATTTCGTTACCGCCTACTTAACTCTTCAGGAAACTTCTAACAAACATTTTAAATAAACTAAAAATTTTTGTCCAAACAATAAAGCAAAGACAAAAATCAAAGTTTAAGCAAAAACAACAATAACCAACAGTTACTCTATTTTTCTTTCTCCACTGTGTACGGCTGACTTTTTTTCGGCTCTTTTCTACACTTGAATAGGATGAAAATTAATTAATATAATAAAAAATCCCGTTGTTTAATTTAATTTATATACATTTTTATTTAGTTTTCATGACCAGAAAATACTTACTGATTACTGAAAAAAAACATTTTTTAATTAATTTTCAAAAAATCTTTTTTTCGTGCTATTTTCCCGATTAATTGTTTAAATCACCGATGTTGATTATTGAGGGTCAAAGCACGTCTCGATGGCATGTTTGGACAAAAATCTTAAGTTTATTTAAAATGTTTGTTTTTTAAAATGTTTGTTTTTTTAAAATGTTTGTTTCATTACTTGTAAACATTTATTGGTCCGTGCAAATCTGAATGCAGTTAAAATATACTGCAGTGTGATTTCAAAGTATAAATGAAAGTAAACAGAAGCTTTGCCTTTTAAAGATCCGGTCCATGATAAACAAACCACTAATGCGTGCACTATGTAGTTGCAAATATATAATTTTTAAATTTCAGATATAATTTAAATCTGGATCCCAATAAAACATTTGGAATACAGACGAACAATAAATCTGATTTTGATGTTCAAGCTCTAATTGAAAACAGCGAACCATCCGCTAAAAAAAATGAATTAACTGAAGCACTTTCACACATCAATAAATTGAGACGTGTTCTTTTCAATCGTAGTGATTTTCATATGTACGATTTAAAGACACTGCTTAATAAGTTCGATGAAAAAGGCACTGGATTAATAACATTTAAATCAATTATGAGGGTCTTGCGTTCACTGCAAGTTTATGCGAGCCGACAAAAGCTTCGTGCTGCCATTTTACATTTCGATATGTTAAAAAATGAAAATAACACCACTGAACTTGTTAGTATTGATGAATTTTGGAAAATGTTACATATGCAGTATCCCCTAAAACGAAAAGTTATTATATCAGAGCCAAACAAAGATTATGAGAATATACAAACCACTTATCGTTTGTTGTGTAGTGATCGAGAAAAACCCTTTGTGCCCCAAAAAATTTCAGTTCGTGATGATATCGATAGATGTACAACTGGAGATCTTATATCTCCCGATATTCCTATGCACTATGGTCTGCTTCCGAGTGACTTCAGAATCTTACGTTCGAAAGAAGAATTAAGGACTATCTTCAAACAAATTTTGCCGCATAATTTTGATGAAGTTTGGCAATTTGCCAAAGAGGCCTCTAAACGTGATGAGGCCTCTTGTGAGATGTCTATTAATGAGTTTAGAGAGTTTATGGATGAATTTAATAAGCGAAATTCGAAATAATTATAAAAATCCAGCAGTTATAAATTTATTGTATTTTAATTTTTTTTTTAATAATATTTAATTGAAATAAATACACACAAATGTATTGAAATGGTTGGATTTTTGTACAGGGTAAAAACAATTAATCGCTATAACTAATTGAAATAATTTTTAGACATTTATTTGCTTTTCAGTAAATATCATCCCCGTTCTTTAGAAGTATTGCGTTTTTTGGAAAAATCGTATTCTCGCTCCCTTTTTATGTAATTGCTGCGATCTCGGCTGCGACTTCTGCTATTATGTCTACGTTCCCGATAACGATCAGAATCCCGTTCACGTTCACAATCTTTATATTTACGATCTTTATCATCTCTTGCTACAAAATCGTCACGGCGATCTCGAGTTTGGGAACGAGAACGCCTTCGGTCTTTTTCGCGGATTTGTTCCTTTTCCCGGTGTCGTTTTTCTCTTTCCTCTCTTCTTCTTTCTACCTCGCTATCTCGACGTTGAGGATGTGTTCGCTTAGTTCTTTCCTTATTGTAGTCATTGTTACCTCTTCTAGTTTCATTGTATTCAAGTTCTCTTCCGTTCTTTTTATCCTCAAAACTATTTTCATTTCGTTTCTTCTTTCTCTGATTCATTTCCTCTGGCTCAAAAGAGTCCTCTTCACTACTGCTGTCAGATCTTGTTTGATGTTTTGACTTTTTGTTTTGTTTCACTTTAGCTTTACTTTTACGTTTTTTCTTCGATTTGTGTTGGCTGCTATCGCTGCTGTTGCTACTACTTTCATTGGAGGATGTTTCCGTTTCTGTGTCACTATCAGATTCTGACGATTCGTGTTTTTTGGATTTTTTAACTTTTTTATTTTTCTTAGATTTAGTTTTCTTTTTTTGTAGCTTTTCTTTACCTTTCTTTTTAGATGATGAAGATTTTTTCGTCTTTTTTAACTTTTTCCTTCTACGTTTCTGTTTTTCCTTTTCTGAATCACTATCAGTATCTGAAGATGATCCGGATGATGATGCTGACGATGCAGAAGATTCGCTTGAACTTGAAGACGATGTTGAGGACGATGACGATGTAGTAGATGATAAAGCTTCGGCATTTATTGGCTTATTAGCTAAGGTTTCAGCGTTAATAGCTGGAACAGATTTAGGGGCATTTTTCAAAAACTGCCTTAACTCATCCGTTAAACCACCCAAGCCTATTGTAGTGAAAAAGTTTATAGAAAATCTAGTATTTTTTGGATTATCTTTGGGAAATAGACCAGCTAAACTTTCTACCAAAACCTCGTCTTTAAGCTTTTTATTTAACTGGCTTAGACCCATATACTCGGCCAGTTCTTGGAACAAAATTTTAATAAAAATACGACTCGAAGGTGTAGTGTCATCTTCATTTAGTTTAATACACTCCATAACATCCCAACTTATAGCATCGGTAAACAATAAGTGAGCAAAGAACTTACTGACATTTCGCAAACGATTCGTATCTAAACGATGGGTCGTTTGATAGGTATCTTTAAAGATCTCTTCAAAAGGCTCAATATAAATCTTATTTATCGAACAGAAGCGTTGAGCCAACAATCCATAAAATTTCTCATATGTTCTTTGTTCCGCACAACAATCCAAAAACATGTGACACAATTCGATTTCTTGACCTGGTTTCAATTGCATTTTCATAAGTTTATGTGCACACTCTTCATAATCCAAGCTCGAATTGATAGTCAAATAAATCGTACGTCTTAGGGCGATTAAGTTAGTTTCAGTATTATCAATAATTTCCCCTGCTGTAGGTTTTCCGTCGCCATTTTCATCATCATCCGATCCCGTCGAATCAGAGTCGGATCCGCCTGAGTTCGTAGAGGAGCCATCAGATTCTGATGCGTCACTGCCTAATATTTCTTTACTCAGCCCCTTGTATTTGTCTTCATTGGCTGCATATTCTTCATCGAATTTAAAAGCATCTGCAAAACAAACAAATATTTTTAAATAAACAAATAACGAAAGTTATTATAAAAAATTCGTTTCGAGTCTAATAACATAATTATTTCTCCATGTCGAAAAATTATTATATTATTTTTTGAAAAAAATTTAAAACTTACTTAACATGTCCTCGGTATTTGTTGCATCATCTAACATTAGCAAATGCGTAAATTGGTCATCTTCCTCGACCAACTCCAACGACTCGATAACCGATTGATGATCCTTAAATCCGTCCTTGCGCACTTGAAATACCACCTCTATCATATACTGCACACGTTTATCCAATTTACCTTCATGCAAAATATTTTTCAACATTTCAAAAATGGCACCAATTCCTTTAGAAGACACCTCCGTTAATTTCATGCCACACTCCTTGAGAAAAGCTATGGCCACTTCAACAGAATCGTCGGTGGGCGATTCAACTAAAAGGGTTAAAATTTCCAGCGCCAAAATTTCATGAGCAACACGTTGATTAACTAAATGTGCTATAAAGCGAGAGGATGACAAGCACACAGCCTTGTCGTTACGCCTAAATGCACGTTTGAATTGTATAACCAAACGTTTAAGTAATAGTTCCCCGATGTTGGGAAATTTCGAGTTTATAATTGCGACTAAAGCAGCATAGACATGTGTAAAAGTGGGCGAGGCTGCTTGAGCTTGTATTATTGAACGACAGAGTAGACCGCGACCACGTACAATATTTTCTTTTAAAAGTTCTCGGGTAATGATAGCAATATTATCAACATTGACTTTGTTAATGTAACCGTGTATAGATTTTTTTAGTGCTTCCCAGGCAATACGTTGATAAGCAGCAGATGATTTGTCTGTTATTTCTGCTTGCATAAGACGCAATTTGGCGGGTGGTATATAAGCACCACCAGTACGTGATGTAAGAAGATCAACAGTTTTTCTTTGCCGTTCCGTAATCTTTGCTTTAGGATCAGTTACTGTTGCATTATCTAGTTCTTTAACTTTGTCTGGATCTCCATCTGGCTTACTGAGTTCTTTTTCGCGTCTTTCCACATACTCTTCGTCTCTTTTGGCTCGTTTGGCTTTTTCCTGCTCATCTCTTTCAGCATGTCTTTTTTTGCGATCTTCACGTCTTCTTTCCAAAGACTCCGAACGACGAGATTTTCTTTTTTCATATTCTGCTGAGTAAGAACGTCTCCGTTCCCGTCTTTGCTCTTTACGTTGTTTTTCTCTGGATAAAGATCTCGAACGCGAGCGTGTATTCGATCTGGATTGTTTTTTTCTTTGAGTTTCCCTAGTACTACTTCTGACCGTCCTCTTGCATTTTATGTTATGTGGTGTTCTACTTCGCTCTTTGGAATGATCGTGAGATTTTGAACGTGTGCGGGATTTTGATTTTGATCGGCATTTTTTTTGTTGGGTATTGTCAACAATGGAGCCATTGGTACTATAGTACTTTGCCGAAGTAGAATTTCTCTGTAAACATAGCATGTTAATAAAAATTAAGAGTTTTGAATTAAAACTTACCTCTTCGGAATTGACATCATCCTTCACATCAGTAATCTCACCATCTTCTTGTTCTAACGCACTTTTTATTTCTTTCTCGACTATGACTTCTGATTGTTCATCTTTACCAATATCGTTTACAACTTCTTTTTCATTATTAATTTTATTAGTTACTTCTTCAGAGTTTCTATCATTTGTTAATTTGCTCTCCTTTTTCTCTTCTAAAGCTGCTTGAAGAATTTTGTCAATTTTTTCATGGGTTTCTATTTTCTCCTTTTCGTCATTATCTGTGAACGATATCTCTGATTTTCTTGGCTTCTTTGGTTTCTGTTCCACTTCACTATCACTGGACGATGAGTCAGTTGAAGTAATTTCACCTTCACTACTACTGCCGGAAGAAGACGAAGAATCAGAAGATGAGGATGAAGATGTTTCGGAACTTGAATATTGTTTCTTTTTACGTGGCTCCTTGTCGCTATTTTTAGTGGAGTTTTCGTCTTCCTCATTTTCTACATAGTCTTTATTATACTGTTTAATATATGGTTCTTTCTTGGATCTATGTTCTTTCTCTTTTTTTAATTTTGAGTCCTTTTTAGTCTTCCGCTTAATTTTTAATTTTTTCTTCTCTACCACATTTTTTCCATCGTGGGCTTCGTCAGCACTAGTTTGTTGCTGACTGCTGGAAGCGGATAAGGAATCACTGTCATTTGAAGAATTACTTTCGGAATCACTTTTCGTCATTTTTATCGTTATAGTTGTTTTATTTTTCAGATTCTTTATATTAATAATTAAATGTTTTTCAAGCAAAAACACAAAATATGCAGAAAAGTGTTCACATTTTCAATGACGTATATGTAGCGATTTTTATATATATATAAGTGCAAATTTGTATAAAAGCAAGGCGAATCAAATATAAGGTGATAGCTTTGGCGAATTTACTGAATTTAGCCAATGGCGAAATAATACAGGTGGTCTCGATGTCGAATTTATCACTTTCGCCGTAAACTCTATATATAAAAAATGTGTATATATTTTTTTATATGGTGTTTGACATTTAACGTTTGCAGCGAAAATTATGAATTCGCCATTGCGACCACCTAGTATTATTTCGCCATGATTTAGCCAGTAGCCTAAAGGCCGAATTAGTCTTTACTTTCTGTTCCGTGGCGAATCAGCTGATCAGTTTCTTTTAAATGGAAAATGTGTATTTGTGGTTTGTTATTACTTTGACGTTCTGTTCTGTTCCGTTCGAATCATTAGAAAATAGAATTCAACGTTAAGTTACTTGAAAGTTGTTTGATAGTGTGTGTGCAAAATGTAAACAAAACTATTTTTATTATTGTAATTATAGTTTTTTTGTTGTGTTGTGTATTGTGTTTTCTTTGTGTATTATAAACAGCTGCATTTTTGTTACAAAAAAACTAATCACAATAATTTAAAAAGCAAAACGGCACGGAACAGAATAGCAACAGAAAGTAAAGACTTTTTTATATGCAGTTTGACAGTTGGGCTTACGGCGAAAACTAACGAATTTTACATCGCTAGCACCTTTTAAGTTATTCACCTTGGTATAAAAGAATATTTCTTTTTTTTTTTGCCAAATTCAAAAGAAGGCGCAAGGCGAATTGAAAGCAGGTCACCGCAATAACCAGGGCGGATGAATTACCATGTAGCAAAGTATATTTCAAACTATATCTAATTACGTATATGCAGGAGTTTAGGGGATAGTTTTATCTGTGTGCGTGTTTTTGTTTACATTTTTTAATATTTATTTTGCTATACATTTCTCTTGTTTGTTTAACTGTTTCATGGCGGGTCAATTACCAAGTAACAAAATAGACGAATTCATTGTTTTTTGCTGGTCAAAATTACTGTCAAAATATACACAGATTTTTTATATATGGAGTTTGACAGTAGTGTTCACTTTGCCATCTCTGAGCTATAATCAGTTGTTTTTTGACATAAAACATGATTTTACACAAACAAAATGCCTGTTGTTGTTCTAATATTGTACATAGAATACTTGTTATAGACTTGCATGCACTTGATATAGATATACTTTGCCAGTAGGTACATATTTTCACTGTCGCCGTTATTAATTCGCCTTGGTACCAAACAGAATGCAAAAAGAAAGGTCACCAGCACCATTTGTTTCTAAACTGATTGACATTTAAAATAAATAACTAGTGTTGCCAGTTTTTTCGAGCTTTCTCGCCAAATTATAAATTTATAAATCTTTTACTATAATACATTAAAGTTGCTTTAATAATACAAAAAAAATTTCGAATTTAAAAAGAAATTAATTGTGGAAAATCGTAGCAGTAATCTTGTCTTAATGTAAATATTTAACATAAAAATAAAAAATATTTTTGTAGTATAAAATGAATTTAATCAGCCCAATTATAATATTATCACGGAATTTTTTTCCCCACGGAAAAAATTTTTCTCGAGAAACGATTCCTCCAATTATGAATTCCGTGGAAATAAAATAATAAAAAAGTGACATCATCGTAATTTGAAGGGAGTTTTTTTTGTTTATTTACATGTAATTTTTATTTTTTAATTTATAATACCTACTTTTTCCCCCGGATTTTTTTTTTCACTTTTCGCAGTCAACCAAATGGGGAAAAAGTTATAATGGGAGAAAAGGGAAAATTGAAAAAATTTGCATGGAAATTTTGTTTATAATTTGGCTGAATATGTATATATATGAATTATTTCGATTGTAATAAAAATACATATAAAGTTGGCCTTATAGGCCTCTAGTAAACATATCGTTTAGGAATAAATGTGTTGCAACATGTTATTTACATTCATACTTAATATTATTACCAGTAAAGTATTGAGATCATATTAATTTTTTTTTCTTAATTTAGCTTTCATAAAATTCATTACAGAAAAAGTTTTTCCGACAACTCCTTAAAGTGGTAAGCACAGATAATCTATGGTAGTAAGTACCAGCATTATTCTGGTAATCGTAAACTTTGAGCCAGAACTCGTATAGCCTTCTTGGCCTTGGGCGCCATGATACCACTTAATGTGTATTTAAAATATCACCAACAACTACAGTAGCGAATCTCAAATTAAAAGCGAAATGGAAGATGGCACGAAAAATTTCATCGTTTAGACACGCGATGAAACTTTTAGAAGTGAATTTAATTTAAAAAAACCAGAACCTTCCGTGAGCTGCTACTCAACGTAATAGCTTGTTTGTTTATATTTATAGAAATTAAAGTAAACGTATTGGGAACATGCAAAGTTAGTGCAAAGTTAGGTAGTGCCCCTTGGTAAGAATTTCAACTCTTAATTCTGTTTATTTTTTTTATTTATATTATATTTTTTAAACTAATCGTAACATATTTTTTGCATTTTAACAAAAGAAACAGAAATAAATGAATACTTACAGCAACAAAATTTATTATACTAATTGCAAGCAATTACATACATACATTGCAATTTAAATTAAAAGTTAGGTACAGAAAAAGGGTTTTAATATTAGAAACTATAAATAAAAGATCCTTCTTTAAAATGAATAAAACGAAGCCTTAATACGTTAAACTTAGCCATGTTAAAAAAGTTATTCATCTTTTTTCAAAGGCTTTGTTGGTCTTGTTTCTGGTCGTTTAGGTGTAACGTCATCGTCACTACTACTTTGACTGGAAGATGACGAAGATATAGATTTACCTGCAGCGGATTTCTTATCTGGTATGGTATAGGGAAATTCTTTGTTTTCTGCTTCCAAGGCGGTTTTAAGACGTTGTAAAGCGGTGCGATTAATATGTTCTAAGCAAACATCTTTAATGGCAGTCTTTAGATGCTCTAAGGCCTTGTCTGCATTACCTTTGGAAATTTGTATGTCGATTAAACAGGAATAGGCATTGCCAATGGCTCCTTCAGAAATTTTTGATTCTCTTAGTTGGTTAATAACAGTTTGGGCCAATTTTTCATCGTTTTGCTCGCGAGCTGTTTGTAAAACGCGCTGAAACATTAGACGTGGAGCGCTAGAAAGGTGTTTATCCCAGATCTGTTTGGAGGCAGCCTCATTACCATTACTGATGAGATGAATCCACAAAACATTCATGGGTCCTAACTGATTATGTTTGGCATATTCTTCAGCTAACTTTTCAACTAATGAAAATTAAATGTTTTAAAAATTTTGTGTTATAAATTACTTTTTTTTAATAATGTCGAACTTACATTGGCCTATTAACTCGGGATGTTTCTCTAAAATTCCTAAAGCTCCGCCTCTGGGAAATTTCTCTGCCAATTTTTTTACTTCTTCGGGAGACTTAACGGCTGTAATTTCGTTACTTAAGTTTTTAAAATATTGTTCCACTTTACCGGCTACTATGTTCGCATGACAGTACCGATTATCAAAACTAACAAGACGTTTTTGTTCGTCACTTAGTTGATTACCAATGGCTTCTAAAGTGGGTAAATCACCAGCATTAGAAATGCGGTTAAGATAGAACTTAAAGATTTTAGGAAGTGGGTGGCTTTTGTTGGCCAAAAGCTCATTGACGCATTTAGTGGCATCGCTAAGACGATCAGCTCTCACTAACTCTTCAATTAGGTGGGACAAGTCCGTGATAGAGAGTTGTTCCGAAGGTTTTAATTCATTTTTGTATTTTAATGCAGCGTCCAAATCATTACTACTTAATAATTTTCGGAAGAGGAACACATTAGTCATGGTTCCCGATTGTGAACTTTTAGCAGATGTCGATGGTTTCTTAATGGATTCCTCAGCAGCTTTAATTTTATCATTTTTGGCTTTTTGCTTTTCTGTCTGGGGCACATTAAATGGCACTTTCATGTTCTTTGACTCCAGAAGCTCAGCTAATTTAACGAGGAAATCATCATTGGGTGTAACATTATCCTCTTGCATTTTCGTCCATAAGCCCAAAGCTTTTTCAGCATCTTCCGACTTGCTGTAACTTTGTAAGAGATTAAAGTAAATCTTATTGCGGTCAATATGACTAAGATCACGAGTGGCTTCAATTAAGCCTTCCAGAGGTTCAACCATGCCCTCATTTTTGTAACGTTCGCAAGCACTATCAATACGATGATGTCGCGTACGCAAGCCCGGGGTTTCTAAAATCTTACGCGCTTGTCTAATGCGTCCACATTCGACAAAGGAGAACACTAAATCATATAAACTGTTAATTTCTCCATGAATATTTGTACTGAGGTCAGTAACCTTCTGTAGATTGGCGGCATCTTCGGCTTGTATAAGACGACGAGCTAACTCATTTTTCCAAGGAGTGGCTTTATATTCTTCACATATCTTTTCGAAAGTTTCAATAGCCTTGGGTATATTATCCTTAATCAAGTGCACTTTTATCAAGGGGCCCAACAATACGTTACTGGGTATTATATAGTTACCTCCAACAAAAGCATCAAAGAACTTTTGTAATTTATCAGCATCTCCTGTCTCTGCGATAGAATTCAAAATACGCCATACTTTAGAAGCGTAACTGTAACTGTTGTCACTTTCAGTGGCAGGCTTCTTGTTCTTTTCTAAAAATTTCAAAGCCTCCTCTGTGCGTTCTTCTTTAAGTAACAGCTCAATAATGCTTACGGTTTTGAGATTATCTAAAACAAATTCAGGATCTTTGTTTTTTATTTTTTCATAGGTGGCCAAGGCATCAGATACGCGATCGTGAGTGCTGTATAAGTCAATAAGTTGGGCATAAACGCCAGAACTCAAAACATACTTTTCAGATTCTAGGCGTTCAATTACTTGCAGAGTTTTTTCCAACTTCTTACTGCGGAAGCACGCTGCCAGCAAATGGCGCTTTAGATTGTTAGTGTTTTCACCTTTGGCCTCAACATTGGAAATAAAACGTTCGAGTTCTGTAAAAAAAAATAATAAAACATCAGTAAAAGTAGAAAACTATTAATGACTGATATAAACCTTCAACAGTTAAACTATCAGCAGTTCTTTTTTTGATGCTATTTTTCAAAGCACTTAGTTCCAGCTCTCCGGAACTTAGTGTGCCTAAAAGTTCCGAAATGTTAGTTGTCATATTGGAACCTAGTTTTTCAGACAGTTTCTCGGCACAATGGTTGCTAATGGTGAAGCCATGCTGCACCATTTTTGGCAGTAACATCTCTAATATTTCAACGCGATCGGTGCGGAAGTATGCAACGACATCATTTAATATTTCACCCACTACATCAATGGTATCTTTGTTCGTTTTATTCTCACCATCTTCAGTTTCGCTGAAAGTTTCACTTTCCTCATTTACTTGTTCAGAGTTTTCAACAGTAGTGACGGCAGAGGTGTTGTTAGTTTGAGTATATTTTTTTTGTGCACTTTCATACAGCTGACGAACACAACGTACAAAGGCTTCATAGTTTTGTGTTTTGCTAAAAGCTTGTATTAATGGTTGTCGGAATGCTTGGAAGCTGTATATGGAATTGTAACTTTCCATTATACTGGCAGCGTATTTAATTTGGTTGTTTGATAAAGCTGCGTAGCTAGCAGCTGCAGCAGCAGTACCATTTGAAACTCCAACCTCTCGCAATGAAATAATTATTTTATCCCAATTCGTTTCCTTGAGATTAGGTATGACATAATCTCTTATAGTTTCGCTAGACGGAGTCAAATTAAATTGTTCTTGCATTTTTCTAAGAATATCGAATATTTGATTGTGTTCTACGGAGCAAATAAGAGGCCAGAAATAATGTTGTCTTATGGGTAAACCTGCGTTTTTCATTTCGTTTAGCAAAGGTAAAGTGCTATTAACCAAGCCTTGAGTTAAACCAGCCTCGGTGGCTATTAACAATGCCTTGGGATTTAAATCTAAGAAAAGCAATAAAAATATCAAACTTTAAAAAATTTAAAAAAAGATATAAATTAACCTTCATCCTGTAATGTTTTGCAAATAGATAAAATCTTTTCCACTGGCTTATTGGCTTTGACCAACTGCCTAATGAAGAAAACTCCCACATCAACAGGCTGACCATCAGGACGTATGGATCTTGGCATAATGCGTAGCAATTTTAAGCAATCATCTTCGAATCCCTTATTGGTCAATCTCAAAATGATATTCACACAATCTTGATTAAAACCAGTAGATAAATGGAATTTGCCTAATAAACCATCGATTTTATCACCATGACCATTGACAATCAAATGATAAACAACATCTAAAAGATCTTTGTCCAATAACAATATATCTTTTTTATCACACTCCGCCAGAGTGGCATTAATGCTCTCAATATCACCGTGTCTTGCAAAGCAGCAGAGTAGTGTAGTGTAAGTATCGGCACTGGGTTCCAAGCCAGCTTGTTTCATAACAACTAAAATACCTTTTGCGGATTCCATGTCGTTGGCCTGAAAAAATAGGGAGGGAAAGTTATTAAGAGCAATGAATAGTTATAATGAAAAATCTTGACTAATTTTGAGTAAATAAAAAACGTTACACTACAAAGTAAAGCAGTTCAAGTGCATCCCAATTTATTTTAACTGGAGTTTTAGGGGGTTTATTTATTGTTCGCCTAAATAACTGAAAATTGCATTCAAGATGATACATTTTATTCACTTGTAGGGGCTAAGCTTTTTTAAATGAAATTTCGGGAGTTTGTCGAAATTTTTTTCGCCTAAAATTTTGATATTATAGTATGTATTATAATAATTTTTATTATTTTCTTTTTTATTGAATTCTTCTTCGTGTTTGCTTCGGGCAATTTTATTTTATGTTTAATTGGTCCGCAAGCTGTCTTGCGTTTTTAGCTATTCCATTTAAA
This sequence comes from Gymnosoma rotundatum, assembly GCA_916610165.2. NCBI lineage: Eukaryota > Metazoa > Arthropoda > Insecta > Diptera > Tachinidae > Gymnosoma > Gymnosoma rotundatum. The sequence continues at coordinate 115,913,456 of OU744337.1, read as the reverse complement.
TTCCGAATTTAAAAGGATATTTGGAATCGCCAATAAATGTTTTTGGAATTACGAGGTTGATAAAATATTCGATTAAAATTTTATTCGAATAAACAATTTAAACGTGTAAATATTTGAACATTATTAGTTGCATATTTTAGCATTACAAATATGAAACAGATATTTCTTTCTGTAATGCCTTTTTTATCAGTAATAAAGTAATTAAAAAAAAATCGTTGTTTTATGCAGCAGCTAAATCGTAATACCATGGAAAAGTTGAAGAAATTTATCCCTAATTGATTTAGAATTGACAATTCAGTCTCAAAAAGAAATACATAGCTTTCCTAATATGCTTATGTCTTGTAAAGGTTAACTTACTTCAATTAATATTTTAAAAAATGTCTGCATTAAACTGTTGTGCTATTAAAAGAAAAACGCAAATTACAAACTCACCTGGGAATGCCCCAAAATCAACGAATTAAATACGGCTTCATTGACGGGTAAATTTTTACCTCTCATGTACTCCAATATTTTTGTAGCACCATCAATATCCCCTTGCTGACAATAACGAGCAATCAAGCGTTGGTACGTCACACGATTTGGTTCAATTGATTTTGATTCAATTTCAGCAAGAAAATCAGTGGGAGAAAATGGATGTTCATTTTCCAAATATACACGCAACAAAGCATTATAATGAGAAATGTCCATTGGCACGTTTAATGCATTTAAAGTCTTCCAGATTTCTTGAACTAAAGCTGTACGAACTTCAGGCATTTCTTCGGGTACCAAGTTACCGCAACATCGAATTACCAGCAAAGATTGTGAACTAGTGGCTGAGCGTGTTACGCGTATTTCTTCTAAGATATCTTCAATGTCACGTCTCGATATGCGTCCAATACGACGTACATCTTTATCTAAACGTTGTAATTGTTTATCTAGAGATAAATCTGCTTTAGGAGCTGCAGCACTATTGGCAAAACCACTAAAAAAATAAGCATAGAAAATTAACAGCTTAATGAGGTTATGTCATAACACAATTTTTTTTTTATTTAAAATTTTATATAAAACTATTAAATATTTTACTGATTTTTATCAAATTATCATTAATTTATTGTTGGCAACGCATATATATCAAAATTCTTAAAAAAATATATAACTTTGTGTGAATACTAAGTTTATTGCGTAAGTTTTTTATTTCTTATTTTGCTGGAGCAACTCCCGGCGAATGCTTACTTATGAAATTGCGAACACATGCAGGTTGTGTTCTGCAGAAGGGAACTGTTTTCTGTATCCCGGACACTGTTAACGACAACATTCCGGGTAAAACCCGCAAAATAACGCAAAAGTTTGCCAGTTCTCAATATCGATGCCATCTTCTTATTTTAAATAAAAATTCTCAATTAATAAAATCTTTTTGCAAAAACACCCGGTTGGATCGACTGAAAATCGAAAAATATGTCAAATAAGAAATGTCAGAAAATTATGTTTTTATTTTGAGTGTTGCCAGCCGAAATAATTTCAACTAGTTATAAGTTGCCAAAACTTTGAAATCAAGCAGAATCGATAACTGTAAATGCATTTTATAGGGTTTTTACAATAATTGGTTTATCTATTGCTTTTATAGAATTAGCTGAAGTTATGCTGGAGAACGAAGAAATTTTAGTTTTTAATTGTTAGGTAAACTTTTTTAGTATTATAAACTAATAAGAAAATTTAATTAAATGAAACAACGGGAATTTTTTATTAGATTACTTAATTTTCCAAAATTTTTTCTCGAGCTTTTTTCTATTATCGCGATTAATTAATTAAATCACCGATATTGATCATTGAGGATGAAAACACGTCTCGGTGGCCATTTCGCTACCACTTACTTAGCTCTTCAGGAAACTTCTCACAAACATTTGAAATAACCTAATGATTATTGTCCAAACAATAAAGACAAAAATAAAAGTTTATGACAAAAATAAAAGAACTATGATTTTATTTTTCTTTTATCCACTGTATACGGCTGACTTTTTTGCGGCTCTTTTATACAGTTAAAATATGATGAAAAATAAAATATCACAAAACACTACGATTATTTATTTATATGCACGGGCAATTTGCAAATATTTAATTAAATTAAACAATTGCTTCTTTTTTTCTTTTCAAAAAAATCTTTTTTAATTCTACTTAATTTCACGCATAATTATTTTTTTTTAAATATATTAGCTAAAAAAACCATTTACAAATTTTTAAAATAATTTTTGTCGTATTCATAAAATAAATTTAAAATGTATTTTAGTACAAGTTTTTATAGAAAATTTGTCACAAAACACATTTCAAAGTTAATTTATTATGCTCCTCTTCCACCGTACTTATTGTATTTTTGTAAGAGGTGTTCAGTTTTAATGTCCATTCTCTAGTAATGACACTTAAATTATCGAAAGATGTTGAGTGGAACAAAATAAGTTAGGAACATCTTGTAAAGATGTTGAAATATGTTGGCCCATATTCATAGTTAAAATATAGTATACTGTCAGGGAACTATTTAAATTTAAAATACACTGTTACGTTTTTCCCTTTTAGAACAAACGTACCGATTCTTTTGATTGCAAATACTACTGTGGCTCATTACTCTGTATTCAAGCTTTAGGGATTTCTCTGGCTATACTTCTTGATCTTACCGGCCTTGTGAACCCTTGGAATCGTATTTACTGAACTACTGTGTTACTCCGGCGAGACATGAACTACTCGATGCCTTGTTTAGTAACCTTAACCATCCACAGACATCTCCACTGCTCCTTTTATCCAAGCCACTCATCCCCTTTAATCCAATAGCCACAACACACGTCTGCCATACACTGTTGTTATACTGTTACACTTCCCTGCGCTAAATGCTACCATTCTTACTTTTTATTATAAAGGGCTTTTTGACAATTATCTGTAACTCTTAATTAAATTGGACGTCTCCACTAAATTATCTGCCATGGCTTCACACAATAATTGTTTTTTTGTCTCTCGGGAGGTTTGTACTGCCGCTTCTTATTTTTTAATTGCATTATAACAATTATCATTTTACGTTGTACGTATGTCCGAAGGCGGGATCGAACTCACGATCTTCTGTTTTACAGCACGCACCTCTACCAACACAACCATTGAGATTAGTCAGCTTTTGTTGGCTAATTGTGGTATTATTCTGTACACACACCATTAGTTGAATAAATAACTAATTCACCACTCTCATTCTGTTAACCACAACAGGGTTCGGTGTTCGTAACAATACTTTTGGAGTTTAAGGGCCAATTTTTGAGTTCGTATTTAAATACGCATTTAGTTAATTTTCATTTAAATTTAAGTTGTATTTAAATGTAGTTTCATTTTTTCAGTTCTTATTTAAGTTCTCATTTAAATATCACAAAAATATGGTAGCATTACGAAATATCAAAATAAATCTCCATTGTTTATGAAAAACAGCTGCTAACAAACACAATGAATTGCAAATTTTGTGAAAAATATTTTAAATATATTAAAAAATGTCAGCGATACTCATGTATTCACCACCTAAACTTATTTTATTTATTGATTTAACTTTTTAATTACTATTTTCATTAAGAAATAGGTGCAAAACATAAAATATTGATCTATCAATGGCTAAAATGTTTGTTTACTTTTGTTTAGTTTTGCGAAACAACAACAAAAAAATGCCATAACCATATGGTAAAACTGTATTATTTAAATGGACTTTAAATGCGCAAGATTGGTCATTTAAGTTTCATTTAAGTGTGCATTGAAAAACTGAATTTTGTACTTAAATAGAACTTAAATTTAAATGACATTTAAATACGAAGTCAAAAACTGGCCCTAAGTCAGCTCTTAGGGCCAATTTTTGAGTTCGTATTTAATACGCATTTAGTTAATTTTCAATTAAATTTAAGTTGTATTTAAATGCAGTTTCATTTTTTCAGTCCTAATTTAAGTTCTCATTTAAATATCACAAAAATATGGCAGCATTACGAAATATCAAAATAAATCTCCATTGTTTATGAAAAACAGCTGCTAACAAACACAGTGAATTGCAAATTTTGTTAATAATATTTGAAATATATTAAAATATGCAAGCGATACTCATTAATTCACTACCTAAACTTATTTTATTTATTAATTTATGTTTTTGATTACTATTTTCATTATGAAATGTGTGCAAAACATAAAATATTGTTCTATCAATGGCTAAAATGTTTGTTTACTTTTGTTTAGTTTTGCGAAACAACAACAAAAAATGCCATTATCATATGGTAAACTGTATTATTTAAATGGACTTTAAATGCGCAAGATTGGTCATTTAAGTGTGCATTGAAAAACTGAATTTTGTACTTAAATAAAACTTAAATATAAATGACATTTAAATACGAAGTCAAAAACTGGCCCTTAATTTAAAACTAGCTAAAGCTGTTAACTCATTTTCCCATAATTATTTTAATTGGTTTAAGAACACAATACTCTTTATCTGATTTTTATACCAAAGTGAACAAAATAAAAATAAAGGGCCCATATTCAGAGTTAAAATAAAGTATACTTTAAGGGAACTAAAATCGGTTTTACTTTAGAATCGACTCATTCATAGAGAATTTAAAATATACTTTTGTCGATAAAGTCAACTCTAAATTTATAACTACCTAAAGCTGTTTTTAACTCATTTTTCCAAAACTATTTTATTTGGTTTAAGAACACAATATTCTTTATCTGATTTTTATACCAAAGTGAACAAAATGAAAACAAGGCTACTTTTTTCTAATGTTTGTTTAGAAATTGTATGAAAACATTTATCAAATTACAGTTGACACCCAGTGGAAGGTGGCTAAACTTAAAGTATACTTTATGCTTGACAATGAAAGCAAAAAAGATAACAAGAGCCTTTTATTTTAGAGTATACAAGAGTCGACTTTAGTCTATAACTATGAATATGGGCCGCTGATTTTTAGCCCTATGTATTTCTTAGAAGATGTTAAATCTTGGCGAATTGATAATAGATGAAAGATGTGAGCAAGTGTAAAAAGGTTATTAGCTCATGTGGCCTACAAATAATTACTTTTCTTAATTTGCAGGCTTCTGTTTATTTTACGAAGATAGAGAGAGTCGTTTCAATATTTACTAAAATTTTCATATAAGAGTAATTTTTTTATACATGTATATAGTTATTAGTATGTAAAGCTTTCTTGTACGAAGATAAAGCCATTTTTAAATTGTAATTAAATTTGATAGAGAAGTCAGTTTTTATAAGATATATAGGATATCACAAAAAAAATATTTTGTCGAAAATTCTAATTTTTTACGAAAATAGAACCATTTCAAAATTTTACTAGTTTACTCTTAGATAATAAAAATTAAAATATAATTAAAATTAATAATTTTTGATCTTAAAATGAATTTGCATTTTTATTATAAAAATTCACTTTTATACATTTTAAAAGCTTACGAATAAATTACGTATTAAAATTTTTAATAAAAAATTAATTTTTTTGGGCTCAAAATCTATTATTAAATTTTGTATTTTTTATTATAAAAAATCGGTTTTATACATTATTTCTTTATTTGAGCTCTAGGACTTATAGTTTACGAGTAAATTAAGTTTTAAAACTTTTAAGAAAAAAACCATTTAAAATCATTTTTTGGGCTCTAAATCGATTTTTTTGAATTTTGATTTTTTTATTATAAACATTCACTTTTATACATTTTATAGGTGATCACTAATTTTCTTTATTTAAGCTCTAAGATTTATAGTGCACGGCTAAATTAAATTTGAAAATTTTTCTAGAGATTAAATAATTATAATCTGTGATCACCTATTAAAACTTTCAAAAGTGAATTTTTATAATAAAAATAAAAAATATTATAAAAAACCGATTTTGAGCCAAAAAATTTATTTTTATATAAAAATTTTTAAAACTTGTTTTCAAGGTAATCATAGAATTTCTTTATTTAAGTTCTAAGACTTACAGTTCTTAATGTTCTTAATCAGGATAAAGGCAAGAATAATACAGTCAAAGCCTGGTTTAATGAATGATATAATGTTCAGACCTTTCGTTATGCCGAGATATTCGTTATATCGAACAGTATTTTTTTACCTTGAAATTTTATAAAAAACGGTGGCCCGCAATTTTAAAAACATAAAAATTTAATTGTATTTATAATTTAGTGCAGACGTAAAACTTTAATTGACATTTTCACGTTTATTTAAGAATTGTTTTTATTTATAATATGTAATTTCATTATTTGGGTCACACAACATCTTGAATAATATCCTCATTCCAAGTGCTTACATCTTCTACATTAAAGGTTATATGAAATTACGATAGATATGGATAAAAAAATTTTAAAATAACCACATAGAACACACATTTGGAAAAACAGCACTTAGTAAACGCACACTACTCCTCATACACACGGTATCTTCCAGTTGACCTAGTCGGGACAAAAGAATTTCGTCTTCTTCAAAATTGTCGCTATCTGATGACATAATTTTATTCCAACAATTTTCTAAGCATTTTTTTATCTTTTTCCCAACCAGATCGATCATGTTAGCTGCATCGAATTTTACTGAGTAAATGATCTGTAATGCATTTTTAAAATTGGGATGGCATTTTCGTCCGTCGGTTGTATTAAAGGCCTAATGTTAGTCGGTAGATAAAGCGTCAATATTTTTCCGACTTTTGTTGTCTTGAATAGCTCCTCTGTTGGCGGATGACTTGGTGCAGTATCAAGGATAAGTAGTGCTTTTATGGGTAGATTGTTGCCTTTTAAAAATTGTTCACCCTTAGAAAAAATTAAAAACAAAAATAAAACACTGTCACGAAAAATGTATTTGAGCATAAAACCTATCTCTGAAACAAACATTTCAAAGAACCACATCTTAAAAATTGCTGAATTCATCCACGCATTTTTTTAATGGATGTAATTCGTTGGAATAACCCTGCTTTTAAATGAACGAGTTTTTTTTGCTTTACCGATTAAAACCGGTTTTATTTTTTTGAACCGGATGCATTTGCACATAGAACTGTTACCCTTTCCTTGGATAACTTCATACCAGAAGCACTAGATTCTCCTGCATGGACAAGTGTCTTGTTAGGCAGCAAAACAACATAAACCGGTCTCATCCGCATTAAAAATTGCATCTCTTGTTTAATTCTTTTCGCTTACTAAGTTGTGAAAATGATTTTTAAAGGGCTGCGCTAAATCTTGTCGAGCTGAAAGTTTTTCGCCGCTTTAGCAACTTGATTCCATATCTTCTTTAAACTTGATAGCCAGCCATCACTTGCATGGAAATCGGAGCCGTACTTTTGATTATATAGGTTTCTATGCCTTTGCTTTTAAAACCATTTCATTGACGGGTATATGCTTTTTTCTTTGGCTTAAAACCATTCCAAGAAAGCCTTTTTCATTCTTGGATATTCATCTTTTTTAAGAGATCGCCGATTTTTTGTTCCATTGTTTGTAGTTTTTAAATTTTCCACATTTTATGTTCGTTCTTTTTTAAGATACATATTGAAGATTTTGGTATTCCATACTTTTGTGATATTACTGAAAGATTTATACCTTTCTTACATTCCTCTCAAATCTTTACTTTTTCATCAAATGAGATTCTTTTTTGATTTGAGATCTCGTTTTCATAATGAACCAAACAAAACTACTAAAACTTTAACGAAAACCGCCACGCATCACTCGTGTTCTTTCAATACAAAGCAAAGAAGCCAAAAACACACAAAAATCTAACGGTTCTATAAAGATTATTTTATTTTGCTGCTGTAGTCTAGGTGGTAAGCACGTTGACTACAAATCTGGCTGCCCTGGCTTTAACCCTTGCGGCGGTCAAAAAATAAAAATGTTTTTTCTGTTTAATGGTATATATATATATATATATTCAGATCTAAAATTAAAACATGCAGACTCCTTCGTCGGTACTTCTTCATAGCATATTCGCCGGCGAAGTAAAAAAATTAATAAAATGGCTATATCTATCTCCTTTCACCACCTGTCTTTTCTCTCATTTATCCCTTTCCTAAAGAATGTAGCACGGTTACAAAAAACTAAGTAGGTATTAATGCCTGAAGTGCTACTTCTCTTTGTAAAAAAAAAAATCGGGATTATTTTTTTTTGCCATTCGCTATATAAGGTAGTTAATGTTAAAATTTGGCCATTCGTTATATCGGATATTCGTTAAACTTAGTATTCGTTATACCGGGCTTTGACTGTACATGCTATATTTAATTTAGAAATCTACATGAACTTCAATTTTTATAATGCTTGTTCATATTGCTACGCTATACATCCACTGTTGGTGTTTTCTCATCTTACCGCGTTATAGGTGTTAAAGTGAAAGTAAGAAAAGTATACTATATAAAGCATCTTGTGTAATCGCTTTAGAAACATAGGGCATGCTATTTCCTATGCAAAATATATTATTATTGAAAAAGTTATAACCGACTAATTTTGTTGGTTATGAGTGTGAATATGTTAAGATCAACTCCGATTTAAAGCAAATTGATTATTCGATCAACTTAAAGACCCAACTGTAATATGCGTAAGCTAGTTTTAATTAATATCAAAAACGTAACGAAAAGCCTGTCAAATGCTTAAGCAACCCATTAAAATATTTTGGGTGACTACACTGTACTTACAAGAATTTAGTTTCACATTTTGGTTTAATTTTCACTTTTTCAAAAAATAATTTAATTACGAACGAGTATTAAAAAACAAAATTAAAAAAAACAAGCAAAAAAGTTATTTAAGGAACAAATGTTATTATACCCGTAACTCGGAAAATATGGGCGACCCAATCTTTTCACTTGATGTTTTTTACTTATCTTATTTTTTAATTCTCTAACGCCCTATATATTTATTTTTTTTGATTGGAATTATTTTATTGTTTCAAATGACATGAAAAATTACAGGTAGGCGCGGAGTTTTGCCTACTGTCTCAAAGGATATGGACCGATCAAACTGATTTTCAATAGCACCTCTTTCGACACTATGTCTGATCGAATGACATATTTCTTCTTTTTTAGCTGGTCTAGTGCCTCGGCAAACTTGATTTCAACACTAATACGGACGGACAGACATAAAAATGCGTTCAGCTCTTAATGAGTTAAGCATTATTAAATAATTTTTAGTATTTCCTTAAAGATCTCTTCAAAACCTTTAATATTTTAAAAAATTTGAAAATTCAGACCCTCGCAACTTGGAAATATAAGCGAGAGCGAACTTTTTCACTTGATGTTTTTTCTTATTTTTTAATTCTCTAACGCGCCATATAATTATTTTTTTGATTGGAATAACTTTATTGTTCCAAATGACTTGGGGGACAAAGTAATTGCGCCCGGCCAGAGTTCGGCTACGCAGAAAATTTTTAGTAATCATTCTGCCATGACACAAACTTTAGAGATCCGTAATTTCGAAATTAAACGTCACACCCAAAGTGTAAACACTTTACAGTTTTTGCTTCAAATAACATTTTACATCTCATGGACAACTTTTTTTTTTTTAATTTTTAAGCTGCGTCCCTAAACTAAATTAGTTCCTTAATTTGTTGTATTTGTTAAAAATGGACAAGAAAAATTTTTTTCCTTTTTTCTACATTTTCTATTAAATTAAAATAAATAAAACTAACTACCGTATACGTAGAAAATCAAAATAGATTTGAAATATATTTTAGGAGAAATTTTGAATGAAAAATTTGCCATAAAACACATTTCAAAGTCATTTTATTTTCTATGAATACGGCAGTAAAAATTTTACACTGTACGTCTTTATGGTAACTTTTCTTGACGAATGTATAACAAAAAGCACAATCAGTTGTTTCCGTACGGAAAACACATTTGACGAAGCATTACGAAAAGTGATCTTAAGTACATTATAGTTGCTTAAGTTTGCTTTAGTTATTTTATGCACATTATAGTTGGGTCTTTATTAGGATTTTTAAATCTATGAAACATTGTTATAAGGGCTTTAATAAACCATCAAACAGCTTTCAAACTTAAAACGATTTTAGTGTTAGCGCAATATGCAGAATCCTTAAAATAACAACAAATTTAATAATCTAAAAAATACACTATAGATACGAACGCAGCGGCAATTTTTAATTAAAAACCTGACCTTTCCTAATATATTTTTTAGTAATATAAAACAGCAAAGTAAAATTTCCCAGAACACAAAAAGGTAAATAAAAAATGTAACTAATGTCTTTTCAGCCTAATACCCTAATTAGTTAACCGATTAACTCTACTTTAAAAATTATGTGTTTATTATAAAAACAGGAATTAATAAAATATGTACATGTAGAAAATATACATACATTCATAAATAATATGCTTATATACTGTATAAACCAATGCAATTTATATAAAAGCTTAGGGGGAAAGGTAAGATATATAAGAACCCCCTCTTCCTTAAAATAAAAAACTATACAAAAAGGCACTCTTTTATTAACTTGTGAAGCCGTGCACACGTACACATGTGTACATAACAAACATTTTGTGTGTAATATATACACAAGCGAATGCTTAACGTATACAGATGCAGCAATAACACAAAGCCAGTTTCACTCATTTTAAAAAGCACATAACTGCATTCTGTAGGGGAAATTGTAGAAAGAAAGAGTTACTAAATGAGAATCGTATAATAATGAGGAGAAAAATATGAAATAAACCAGTGTTGCAGTTTATGGATGATTTCAAAGTCCCAAGTATAATGTACACTAGCAAACTTAATCTACTATTAAAACTAAAGGAAAAGCCTACCAAATACTTTAACAAATCTGAAGAAACTTACTTTCATGATCTTACAACAAATTTAGCCACAGTTGGGTATTTCTTAATATTGCATTAATTTTATAATAAATATTGAAATTTATTTTTTCTCTTTTTAAAATCAACAAGTAAATGAATTTAATCTAATACGAGGTGTCCGCCAGGGAGGAAGAAAATGGATCTTATATTGATAAAAGTTTTGTTTAATGTCGGACATTATGTTTGAAAAACAATATCAGATAAATGTCCAATTATATCATAATATCGCACCCCATTCACAGTTGGCGTTACGCCGTTTTCATTTTTAAAGAAGTAAATCTGATGATTCCTCCTGACCAAATTGCACACCACTTTAACTGGATGCAAAGGTTACTGATGAAGAATTTGAAGGTTTTCTATTGCCCAGAACTGACCAACCAAGTGAAAATGTGCCTCATGAAAATCTGGGTTGCATGGGCGAGCTGCAACATCCCATTAGCATAAGTACGGCGGCGTAAATGGTCTGATATTTATAAAATTTTAAACATAGTAGATATTTATATAGAAAGACAGAAAATATTCATTGTAAACACTTGCGTTCATAATACCAGAAATAAAATTCTGTCTTGAAATTATACTTAGGGGAGCGCAAAAAAATTGTGTGACATACCAAATTAATTAAAATAAACTACTGGTGGCATGCGGAGTTACAGAATAATATTTATTTAAAATTCAGTTAAATGAACCAACCAACCGACCATTAGAAATATAAAATGAAAACTAAATGAAGAAAAAAATTTTGACTTAATATAAATTAAAAAAATTCTCTCTTATTACAAACTTAAATAATTAAATTTTTTTAATTGCGTACCTTTGGTTACAGACTTGAAAGATTGGAAATTATTCTCTCTTGTTTCTCATGTCTTCGGAGTATAGACCCACAGTAAACAAGGCTATAATAGGTTATACAGTGTCTAGAAAAGTAAAAAATTATGTCTGGGCAATGCCGGATGCAATGAAACAAACACTAAGTACTAAAAAAGAAAACAGGTTTGAAAGCTTTCGTGCTCTGTTCAGTACACTATTGCAAGAGTAACACAATTAGGTTTGTCATTACGGTAAACACTTAGGGTAAATCAAATTTTATAATTTTATATATAAACTTTTTCAGATGGCAAAGCATTTGGCAAGCACACTCATCTGTGTGTCACCCATTAATCTAACCAGATTATAACCTCAAAGGAGTAATTTAAGATTGTAAAGGATGCCGGCGTCGCTTAATAGACATTTTAACAGTTTTACGCAAGTAACTGTATTTATTTATTTCTATAAAAATATTTACAAGAACTTGTATTATCTGCTGCTTTTTAAAACATGTATCTTTGACAATTTCTTTTACAGTAACCAACCTCTAAGAATATCTGGCAACCTTAAATCGGATTAAAGGACATTCCATGGATTCTCAGTGTTAAAAGAACCAAGAATACATCTCGCAGCTGTACTTCAAGATTCTCAAGAAATATAACTGATTAATGGACATTTCAAGGTTTTAAAAGTTACACGCTTACAAAAGTTAAATGAATTTAATTTTTAATAATTTATACTGGCTCTTAAAGGAAATCCAAACAGAAGGATGGATTAAATACAAATGACAAGAAAGCTTAAACTTTATAATAAAAAATTAAAAAAAGTACTAGTGTGGCTGGCGACTGAAAAATTCGATTAATCTTTATTAGAAAAATTACTTTTAAAAATTATTAAAATATCTTATTTTAAATGTTTGCTGGGTAAGTATTATTATTGTTATTATTTTATGTATTATTTCCCAATGTAATACTGACAAATTTAAATCCTTTATGGCTTCTAAAATACTGAACCGATTTAAATAAAAAATATATATCATTAATTTGTCATCAAGCCTGAATGTACAATTTTATCGTAAATGGTAGAATAAAAAATCGCCTTGTGTATTAATTATATACATAGATACATACATATGTTTTTCTGTATGGCAAAAAAAGAAATGGTCTAACAAAACAATTCAAAATTTAGTACATTTTTAATGAAATATTTATGTAAAATAAAGGATGGTTATCGATCGAGCAATGAATTCGATTATACTTTATATTGCTTATCACAATAAATTCTAGCAAATAATTTTGATCGTGCTTTTCGTTATAATGAAACACATTTCTTATCCACGAAAAAGCTATCTAGCGAACTTCATTGTTAAAAATTAGATTAATCAAATTTAAAAGCTAAAACTCCTGCTCATGACAGAAGATTATGTTTTATGTTACTTTTTACTTATCATGTATTTTTTTTTTTTTTTGGAATTTTGAAAATTTTAGTCAAGTCTTTAGTGCTTCTGCATTACACGCCAAGCACTTGTAAAAAGCAGAAAAAGAGGAGAAATGTTTAAAAAGAGTTAATCAATAAACACATATAAGAGCAAAATATTTTGAAAAGAGAACAGACTTTTAATTAAAAAGAGGTTAGCAAGCAAACATGTCTTTAAGAGAAGAACTGCATTTTTTTGCATTGAGCAAATAAAAAAAATTGAATACAAATTATAAATTTTTACTTATGTATGTGTGTATGGATGTGTAAATACAAAAAAGTGCAAAGAAAGATCTTGATATATAAAAATTATAATGTTTGGTTTATAAAATAAGCCACTAGGGAGGGAAGGTTTTTTTATATTTCAATGCAGCCACTGTTTTTGTTGTTGGTGTTGTATGTACAAGAGAGCTTTGAACTCAAGTTTTGTTTTTGTTGTTGCTTTTCGTTGTGGTTATTATATTTATGCATGTACTTGGCGTAAGTTTGCGTGCGTGTGGGTATGTTTGTTTATTTTTTTATTTTGCATTATTCGTTTTTGTTGTTGTTTTATATTGTATTTTGCAGTTACTGTTGTTGTTTTTCGCTTTTTTTTTGCAAAATTGTTTTTAAACTTGATGATATACTTCGCATTCATCACAATTACCGCATACGTTTCAGGTCGTTGTTCGAAAACAACGTCGATGATAAAACCAAAAATCATCTAACCTTTAGTGTCGTGTTTGAAAAACGTTCTTTTCGCCGACGCCGACACCATCATCCGTGCTTTTGTCGTTTGAAATTTATTAAAGTTTATTTTTCCGTCGTTTTTGTACTTTTGCTTAATTTTTTGTTGCTGTTGTTGCAGTGCAAACGAAGCTAGAAGAACAAGCAATAGTTTTGCACTTTTTTCATTTCGTTTTACTATTGCTGCGTCGGGAGTTATTGTTGTTGTTATTAAATAAAAGCTAGTAAAAAAATTCTGGTGATGTTGTGCATCACTTTGAATCTGCTCGTGTGTGTGTGTGTGTTTACTTGTTTGTTATTCTTGTTTTTTTTTTCAAGATACGCCAAGTCATTGTCAAGTCTCCTTTGCTGCAAAAAAAAAGAAAAAAAAAAACAAAACTTAAAAAAAGAAATAAAAAAAAATTGGGTTTGTTACAAATGGGAGTAAAACTATTCGTTTGTTCTTCTCCTAGTTAGCTCGTTGAAAAATCGTCCTCGGTTTTCATCATTATTATTATCTTTATCGTGATAATCTTTTTACATCAGAAAATAACAAGCAATAACAACAACATCATTTCCATCGTCATCGGCTCTTTTATCCGCCATCATTGCCAATGCATTTAAGTGTTGCCACATCTAAACGAGCGGTTTAGAAATAATGGGACTAACGGAAACAAATTATTTTAGCAGGTATTTATTTTTTGAAAATATTTTAATTGAATTCTTAAATGTTTTATTTAAATTTTTGTGGTATTTTTAATTTCATAAAATTTAACAAAAGACCTGAAAATATTTTTAAATCTAATAGTGGACTGTTAGGGTCTAAAATTAAATGTTGAAGTCTTTTTCCGTAGTTTTATTCTACAAATCATTCCTTCAAAAACGGTGTAAAGTTCTATTAAAGGTACTGAGAAATTTAATTAATTTACTTTATTCGTGCTAAACTACAAAATGAAATATATTACTGCGGGGAAAGCATATCCATATGGCCATTTCACTACTGCTTAAATAGCTCATCAGTGGATTTTACCCAAATTTTGTATAGAAAAACAGAATGCTGAAGTAGGAATAAAAAAATGCGGAAACGTATACAAATTTTTTTAAACGCATCAAAACCAGCTGTATGGATATTCTTATAAAAGATCACATAATAGAAAGCATTTTACAAAGAAAAAAAAATCATTAAATATATTCCTACTAGAAATATCACCACCATTCGAATAAGACCCATTTTTATACCCTTCACCACAAAAAGTGGATAAAGGGAATATATAAGTTTGTCATTCCGTGTGCAATTTCTACAATATCCATTTCCGACCCCATAAAGTGTATATATTCTGAATTCTTATGCAAAGCGAAGTCGATTAAGCGATGTGCGTCTGTCCGCCTGTTCGTCTGTCCATCTGTCCGTCATTGTTAGTGTTGCTAACAATCTTGATAACTTGATTTCACAAAAAAAAAAATAAATATGTCAATTGATCAGATACAGTGTCGAAAGAGGTGTCGGTCCATGTGCTTAAGGCAGCAGGTAAAACACCACGCCTACCTCTAATTTTTTCATGTCATTTGGAACAATAAATTAACTAGATTCAAAGAAATAAATATATGGGGCGATAGAGAATTAAAAAATAAGAGAAAACCATCAAGTGAAATAATTGGCGATCACCCATATTTTCTGAGTTAGGGGGCTTTGAAATTTTCAAATTCTTTAAAATATCAATATCGGCATCATTTTAAAGCTTTTCAAGAGATATTTAAAGAAATACTAAAATTTAAAAAAAATGCTTGATCCATTAAGAGCCGAGGCATTTTAATGTATAATAATAAATATTTAGTACCACCGCAATTTTTGCTTTTTTGATTGGAGTTACTTTACTAAACTAGATTAACATAGATGGTGAAGGGTATATAAGATTCAGCATAGCTGAATATAGCACTCTTACTTGCTCTTAATCAAATAAAAAATTTCGAAGCAGCTGTTGGTAGCTCTAACTGTATAAAATATAGCTAAAACACTAAAGAGTCCATTTTTGGGATTTGTAAAAATATGTTTGCGTATGTATGAGTTTTATTATATAAACTGATTTTTCAACATTGCGCAACGAAGTGGTTCAGTTACCAGTTTCTAGTAACGGCAAACTCATTTGATTTTCTCACTGCCCATAATGAATTTCAAACGCCATATTAAAAATATGTGTGAACAATTTTCCAAGATGCAGTTTGAGATTTTGGGCAACGTCGATAATTTCGCTATGGCTATCACCTGCAATGCCACTTTAAAATTTTATCTAAAAATATTAATAATTAAAAATTTAGTAACCTTGCAAAAAATTTAAAGATATAAAATTCCTACACGCAAAGAAAAAACATGGTTGTAAGCAAAACATAGTATTGTAATATTTCATAATGATAAAATCGGTCTTGAACTCATACCGTTAACTAGCACAACAATAACATTGTAAAATGTAAACATAATTTTGTTTAAAATTTAAACATGTTCTTGTTAAATACAGTAATATTACTAAGTATTTATTATCTTTAAATTTAAAACGCTTTAGCCTGGCTTTAATATTCATACTATCGCTGTTTATCTGCTCTAAAAAGAAACTGATCATAATTATTACCATTTGTTAAAAAATTTAAAGGGATTGTGGGATTTTTATGACTTGCAGCTGGGAATTTTTTAATTAGCGCATCTTTAGAACTTGATGCGATAGAAATACATGTGCCAATAATTTTCGTATGTATCTATTCCATAATTAAAAACAGCCAAATCATCATCGTCGTCATCGTTATTCACATCAACAAAATCATGGATTTTCAGCTGCTGCTCACACTAGTTAAAAAACAGCCATTATAAATTTGTTGTATTTGTTTTTGGGTTTGCACACCAAAGTGTTCTTTGTCTGTTGAATGTGCATACATTCCCTACAATTGCATTCCAATGTCCAAAACTTCCTCCACGCTTCTCTACCCATCATCTTATTCACAAACACTCTTATTTATTCTCTTATATTAAATATACATATATTTTATCGCTTTTGCTATTTTACCGCCCACCATTACCTAACCCTGCCTTTTTGCAAAAGAGTTCGTAGACAAATGCTGTCTCAGTTAGCAGAGCCTCGTTTCCATTGCAGCCGCAACTTTTGCCAGCATCCTCCACTATGAATCTCTAGTTTTGTATGGAAGCAAACATTTTTTTTGTAGCCTTTCAGGATTTATGTTCTTTGTCAGAGCGAACTGGTTGTTTGTTGTTCTATGAGAAATAGATACAAAATGAAAAGTATCGTACCAATTAAAAACTTAATAATTTCTTTAATCTAAAAAGTACCAGCAAAGAGATTGATTAAGATTTCTTTATTGTAATCAAATGCTTATTAAATGTGGAAATATCTACACAAGAGCAGATTATTTGTTGGCTTGTTACTTTTTTTTTTAGGAAATATTACAAAAGTACTTTTTTTATTCTTGATAATAAAAAAATATTTATTTAAACGCTCTTTTTTTTAAATAAAATTTACTGCAAAATGGACTTTAAGGAAATAATGAGTAAAATTTTAAAAGGTTTTATCAAACTCTATTTATTATTTAGCAAATCAAAACTCAAAAAACTTCAGTAACGTTGTTGAATACGGCAAATGATACTAAACTATTTAAAAAGCTGAAGTTTTATCAAGAAATTTCTTTGACGAACAAAAAGATTAAAGACGAATACAATTTTTAATAGTAGAATTAATCCAAAAGTGTTAAAGAATGTAAAATATATTTTAGCATCTAAATAAGAATTAAGAAAAAAAACCTCACACTCTTACATTCAAGAATCAGAATTCCCTTGAATACTAGCATTAAAAAATAGTGAAAAGTACTTAAATTTTTCGGTCTTAAGTTGAAAATTCTTTCATTTAAAAAAAAAAAAGGTTACTGCGGAAAATTAAGAAAGATCGTAAGCTTGGGATATTCATTCATATTGTAGAAATTTCTTTTATGATTTTCAACTCAAAAAGATCTCAGCTAGCAGACTTGGTACAAATTCGCGTTCAGGACATAAAAAATAAATATTAAGTAACAAAAACTTTATACGAAATGAAACAAAAATAAGAGTTCTGGAGATGATTCACCAAAGTGTGTAAGGAAGAAAATATTCGCACCGGATTTGTGTTTATAACTATTTAATAGATTAATTAGAGTAGAAATAAACCTGAATATTTCATGATTTTTCTATTGCACAATTAAATTTACAAAATTTATTTTCTTACAACAAACATTTTATAATATTGAATTTATATTTTCTTTATTTAATATAATACGAGTACTCCAAGGCAAATTGATGCAGGTGGCTGCGTTAGTTTTTACATGTATTTTGTTTTTGTAAAATCTTGTTGAGCTGTCAAAAACTTATTGCAATATGTGTGTATGCATTTGTGAAAAATAATACAGTACACCTATACACACAATACACAATAAAATACACACAATAAGAAAAAAAACGCTAACTCGCAAAGGAAAACAGCAAATATATGCTGACCACACGGGCTAATGCGGTCACCTGTTAATAATTTTCATTGAATCAATCAACTTCAAAACATAAGTTTTTACCAAAATAAACTATTGGCGAGCTGTAAAAGAGAAGCGATGCGGCGATGAATTTTTTACTTGTAGATTAATTAAAGACATATCAAATGAATTATTTAAAAATGTTCCCCTGATGTTAAGTAGGAACATGAGGTTGCTCAAGATTTAACGCTAAAGAGCAACAGGAAAAGGAATTTAATACACACCAGAAAGCGACAGGAAAAAGCTTTACAAAAGAAAACGACAAAAATTATTTAAAATTATTAATTCACCAAAAACTATTATTTGTTTATAATATGTGTGTTGTAATAAAATTCTTACATAAATCTTTTTTGTCTATTATTTTCAATTATTTATTTTGTATATTAATTTTTATTTTTTATTTTTTGCAACAATGACAAACAATTTCAATTTTAATCGTTTTCACATGAAATCAAATTAAATAGAAAAGTATTCTATCAAGTCGTAGAAAAATAGATTTTTAAAAGCAAATATTATTTAATTACTTTTAATCATACTTTGATTAATTGCTAATAATACATTATGGTTAAATGTATTAGTTATAAAACTTTAGTTGTTGTTTGAATTTTTAAGTTAAAAACGACCATGTTGCATTTATGTAACAGTAACCATATTATGATTAAATGTTAACAAGAAAATGTTTATCGTAACGAAAGTATTGTTAAAAACAACTATAATTTTTTCGCTGCAACTATACAAAATTGCAGAGAACATAATATTATTATTGGTACCATATCGCAACCATGTTTTTTCTTTGCGTGTACATTTAATATGGGCATGCGAATTTTTGCCAGATAGCCGAAGCTTTATACGCTGCTTTAAATTTGGCTGTAAGGTAAGATCACCTTTTAGTTACGCATAGTTAGGTTGTTCTCGTTCGCAAATAAGGAAGAAAACATTTTCTGAAAAGTTAATTAGCATTGTCGACTATCAAGGAATTATGTAAGTACTCAGGAAAATGTGCTTTATTAAAAATCCTGAAGACACTAGCCAGCCAAAATAAGGCCGTTTAAAACTAAATGAACTTAGAAAAAAGTTGGCAAAAGGACAGAAATATTGATTCGGCGTGATCGACAGGATTTGAAAAAATCTGCAGCTACTCAGAACAAGTATTCTGGTAACAGTGTAAATCATTTAAATTGACCCACGAGTGATTACCGAACAGCAATTTTGTGTTAGTTTTAAGCTAAAGGAATTATTGAAAAACCATGCCTTTTTGGCAATGTTGCTGTTACGATAATAATTAATTATTAGTGTAACGTGGTATGCAGCATTCGGTAATTATTAGTCATTCAATTTTTCTTTTCGATGATTAAGATTAGTACTCCTCTAAATTATGATTCCATATTACTTTTACTTTTCTTAAGCGTTATTTAAAGTCAAAAGTTTTAAAAAGGCTAAAATTTATTTGCAAAATGATCACAAATGTTCTCAAATAAAAAAAAAACGCATTTGTAAACGCAAAAAAATGAACCCCCATTTGACACTTGTTCTATTTTTACTATTTTTTTTTTATTTTTACTATTAAATATTCTTAATAACATAAATTTTACAAAACAGTCTCTCAACTGCTTCACGACCCAGCCAAGTACGCTAAACTCGAGCTTAATATACTCATAAATGGCCCACCATTTAATTTATATTTTTCTATAAAGTCCAGATTTACACCATGCCATTTTTTATGCATTTTTTTCAATTCTCATTTTTTAGTTGCAGCAATATGCGTTATTCTAAGCAAAACATAAGCAACAATAACATTCCATAAAAATTCAAGCCATGCCATATTGCATACCCTTCTTGCCTTACAAAAAAACAAAAATTGCATGCTAGTTTCATGAAAAATTTCATAGTGTAAATTTGCTATAAGTGTCTGCTAATTACGGTTCAAAATATACATCAAATATTATCAGACATAATAACTATAATAACTTCTGTGAAAGTTTCAAGTTTCATACTCTTACGATATTAAAGATAGAAAATTCCGATAGACAATCACAATTGTACCAGAAAATGTACTGTGGTACAAATTGGCTCAGAACTGATAAACATACATTGATTCTTGTCGGTTGCTTGTTTAAAGTTCTTGGCCGTTTAGTGTACATTTTTGTAAATGTTGTTGCTTTAGCTGCAGTCGTATGTGCGTGTTTGTGAGTATGAGTGTATGTGTGTGTGTGTCAGAAGTTTTTGGTAGTAATGCACTTTGATTGTATATGTCATTTCCTCTAACGTTCTTAAACAGTGAACAACACAGAAAATATTATAGAAAATTCAAATATTTGATACATTTTTTAGCGACGAAAACAACAAGACAGAATATAAACGATACTTTTTTTAATTGCTACAATAAATTTGATAAAGTTTAAAAAAAATTCATACAATTGATAACAAACAAAAAGAAATGAATGCAAAATAAATTAATTCAGTTTTCTTACGTTGCAATAATAAAATACGGAGTATTAAAAAAAAACAGAAAAACAAATCATTGGACCGCCTGCGTAACCCTGTGTTATATTGTTGCTGTGTTGCTCTTGTAGCTTTTTTAATCTCTCATTTATGTTGGTGCAAGAGTGCGTATATATATGTGTAATGCAATACTCACATACGCACACACTGTGTCTGTTAAATATCCGAATAAAAAAATATAAATTTATATACAATTTAAGATTGTATTTTTTATCGCTATTTTTTTGTCTTTGCCGTTTTCTTTATTCATTATTAATTTCTGCCCACGTTATAAATCTTTCATCAGCAGACATTGAAAATACTGGTGTTTTTTTAATTTTAATATGACAATAAAAAGAAAAAACAAGTTGAAAAGAAAAATGTTTATCAAATATTTATCTTTATGAAAAACATGCAAAAACGAAAAATTAAAAAAAAAATATTTTCCAAAAA
The DNA here is from genome assembly GCA_916610165.2 of Gymnosoma rotundatum. Lineage (NCBI taxonomy): Eukaryota > Metazoa > Arthropoda > Insecta > Diptera > Tachinidae > Gymnosoma > Gymnosoma rotundatum. The sequence goes on along the minus strand of OU744337.1, from coordinate 115,892,178 downwards.
GGAAATCACAATTTCATGTAGATGATATACAAAGATTACTTTTATTTGGCTTAATATCCACAATTTCTTTGGGTAAGTTGTTATTGTTGGTGTCTTAGTTATACATTTTTTTCGTGATTTTGTTCTAATATTAAAATATGAAACATTCCGACGGTATTTTAATGGGATTTTACTCTTTTTAGTCTAAATAATTATTGGTTTAAAGTGTTTAATTTTGGTGATGTTTCATGCAGCTGGAAAATGCAGCTTAAAATAATTAGGCATGTGATAGAATTGTATGATTTAAAAATTAAATCTGGTTTTCTTTTACAAATTTTTAATATTGACAGTTTTTTTATATCATATTCATTTTAATTAAGTTTTCTTTTTTTGTAAATTTTAAACTGTTTTGGGTTTTGTCATTAAAAATTGTATAAACCACTTTCCTGAGTATTTATGGATTTTTGTTAATTTCTATACATTATTACTCACAATTTTTGTTGAAAAAAAATATTTGAAATATTTAATTCAAAATTAATATCGTCGCATCATAGCGGGTATTTTTGAAAAAAATATCAGCAAAATTAAAAATCTTTTTAAAACAAGTTATTTTTATAAGTAGTAGAGAGTAGCCTTTAAATGTCTTCCTCTTTGACTGGCTGCAACAGTTTCTAAACAAAACTAAAGTGTATTATGAACCGTGAAGGTATGAGTATCATTATGGCTCCCAATAGCCAAAAATAATAGAAACATAAATAAAAAAAATCACAGGGTGTACCCATAGGTGACGTAAATATACCTATGCAAATTGGACAGAATTTCAATTGCTATGGCCGTTATAATAACAAGTACGAGTTACAAAATTATAAATTAAAAAGTGCCCTAATAGTTCATTTAATTTATGTATATAGCCATACTTTTGTACGAGGGCTGCTATATATATTTCTGGCAACACTGAAATCTGCCAAGTGCAATCTGACATTTCCATTGGAAAGCTTGTCATTTTTAAGCATAATCGTACTCAAAACGTTTTGACGTACGACCATTATTTGTGTTGTTAACAGTGACTTGAAAAAATTAATATAGAAAAAAATGGAATTAACTCTTGAACATTTTCGTGCCATCATTTTTCACAACTTTCGACTTGGATTATCACGACAAGAGTACATTGATGAACTTAAATCTTTGTATGGCGATGAAGCACCATCCTATAGCACTGTGAAAAATTGGTATAATGAACTTAATCGTGGCCGAAGCTCGCTCAAAGACGAATTCCGTGAAGGTCGTCCAAAAACGGCTGTTGTGCCAGAGAACATTGATGCCGTGCGTGAACTTATAATGCAAGATCGACATGCAACATACCGAGAGATAGAGACATCCTTGGACATTTCTTCCACCAGCATACATTCGATACTGCATGAACACCTGGCCGTTAAAAAGGTTTGTTCTCGTTAGATCCCGCACAATTTGAAAGTTGTTCAAAAAAAGACTCGTGTCGATTGGTGCAAAGAAATGATGCAAAAATACGATTGCGGTGCTTCAAAAGACGTTTATAAGATCGTGACAGGTGACGAATCATGGATCTATGCGTATGAGCCCGAAACGAAACAACAATCGATCGTGTGGGTCTTCAAAGACGAGCCAAATCCAACGCCTGTTTCTTCGGCAAAACTGGTCATGTGGCGACTGTTCCGCTTAAGCAAAATAGGACGGTCACTTCTGAGTGGTACACTACAATTTGTTTGAAGTCATCGGAGAAATTCGAAAAACCAACAAGAGAAGACGAATCATTGTTCACCATGACAATGCGAGCTCTCACACATCGGCTCAACCCAGAGCGTCCGGCCAAAACGTCGAATTAATGGGTCATCCGCCGTACAGCCCTGACTTGGCACCTAATGACTTCTTCTTGTTTCCGCACATCAAGAAAAAAATGCGTGGTCAACGATTTTCGTCGCCAGAAGAAGCTGTTGAAGTGTTCAAAAACCATGTTTTAGAGGTGTCTCAATCGGAGTGGAAAAAGTGCTTCGACAACTGGTTTGAGCGCATGCAATAGTGTATAAATCATGCTGGAGAATACTTTGAAAAACAATAAAACCATTTTTGATTATAAATATTCGCATTTTCACTATTAGGCCAGAAATATATAGAGCAGCCCTCGTACACTTGTAGACAGACGGATGAAATTTACAAAGAATCTGTGTTGCTAGGTCCGCTATAACAACAATTAAAAAGATTGGATTTAGAATTTAAGGGGTGTATCAATAGTGGATATAACTTGGTGCATATGACAGATTTTTTGAACCGTTACAGACACACAGTTGAAAATAACAAGGAACCTATATTGCTGGCATAATTTGACGTAATTTGACCTATATGGGCCAATCTTCTGAACCGTTATACACAATTACTTGAAAATTCAAATAAAATGTCCACTACTTCGTCTGGTATAATAAAAAGTATAAATATTTAAAATTATAAATTAAAGAGTGTTTTACTAGTTGATGTAATTAATTCTATATGGCCAAACTGTTAAACAATTGTAGACAGTCGCTTGAAATTTACAAAGAAACTATATTGTTAAGTCCACTATAACAACAAGTATAATATTTGGATTTGTAAATTAAAGGGTATCCCAATAGTTAATGTAATTTGATGTGTTTGGCCAAACTTAGAAAGCAGTTATAGATAGGCAGATAAGAATTATTCTTTATTAAAAACGAATTTAAGCAATCGTTATCGAAATTCATCACATGCCAAAAATACACTGAAAAATTTAAACTCTGAAATCGATGTGACTTTGTTGTTTATTTTACACGTCGTTGTCTAAGTCCGCTCTTTCGGTGCTTCTAACTAAAAATACCTTTGTAGTGGTTTTTTCACCCTGTCCGAAGTACAGAACTACACATTTATCTCTATAAGCAATGGTTCATAATAAGTGTATATTCTTTAAATCAGCCGATAGTTTCATAGTTTGTGTGGCTGGGTAGAATTATGTTGCACAGTTCACCAGTCTTGTACGTTCACCGTTGTGACGCCTGGAGGAGGAAGGTGAAGAAGGATCCTTCGTTTCCTACAAATCCACACTATGTTGAGAAGAAAATGAAAAGAAAACTTCCTTGAATGTATACTGGTGATACAATACCCCAAAAGCGCAGTTACCGGCAAACCATTTGTACCGGAGGGGTTCCTAGGACATCTGTACCGGAAGTAGTACTGAGGCCATAGACATCGCGATATCGTGCTCATTACTTCTATAGACCATCTGGAATATACGTCTCCCAGTAATTTATAATGGCAATTAACCTTACAGAAATATAGCGAGACAATAATTAGTTCATCCGTATTCCGGTATCGTTAAGATAGGCCTGACACTTACAAAACTATCTGTATGTCATATAGTCATCCAAACTTTGCTTGATTTTTTCTGTGTATGGCACCTCATGTACCCCGCTGCTGAAATATAAGCTTCAACCTGTTATAAAATCTAGGAATAAAGAACCCTCTCTCAACTACTTTCTCCGACTTTGACTCGTCTCTTTAAATGTCGACAATATTATCCTGAAGGGACGAATGGACGAATGGGTTGACGTTCACAACATTGATGCTTCGAACAATCTTTTGGGTATGGTTGTCTGCAAGTTATTATGCAATATCATCCGGGATACCTGCTACAATTCCTATGTCCATGTTCAACTTCATTCCCAGTCATACTAAGTCTTATTTCGGTAGAAATATTCAACTGGAACAGATGACACAGAATTGAATTTTAAAATGTCCGTGGAAGCATTATCGAATCGGTCAAAAATTTTTATTGGGTGATAATAACTTAAACACACACACTCGCAGAATTTGATTACAAAAAATAAGTGTTTGAGTGAGACACATGTCATTAAATTTAATAGTAAATTTTTGAAGTTTTTCTAAAATTCACAAAAATTTATCTAAGCAAAATCTAACTGCAAATTTTAAAATAAAATATTTTGAGATCTAGATTTGCAATAGAGTTGTTTCAGTTAAGTGACTCTTATTAAAAAGATGTTTTTATATTGGATTGCTTTATGTCATAGACAATTGCATATTTCAGTGACTCAGCCGCTAAACATCCGACATGACAACACATGTCATCAGTATTAATTATTTTTATTATACAATTTAAATACCACAAAAAATGAAAAAAGGGTATAATTAAGTTTGTCATTCCGTTTATACTTTTTACAATATCCATTTTCGAACCCATAAAGTTTATATATTGTGAGTTCTTATGTATAGCGAAGTCGATTGAACGATGTCCGCATGTCCGTTCGTGATAGTGTTGAAATCAAGTTTGCCAAGGCACTAGATTAGCTAGAGGAAATTTAAATATGCCAATCGATCAGACAGAGGTATTGAAAATCAGCAAAATCGGTCCATGTCCTTCGAGGCACAGGGCAAAACACCACGACTACCTCTAATTTTTCCAAAGAAAAACAAATATATGGCGCGATAGAGAATTAAAAAATAACAAAGAAAAAACATCACGTGAAAGAATTGGCTCTCGCCTATATTTTCCGAGTTACGGGCCTCTGAAATTTTAAAATTTTTAAAAATATCAATATGGGTATCATTTAAAAGCCTTTGATGTGATCTTTAAGGAAATACTAAAATTTTTAAAAAATGTTTAACCCATTAAGAGCCGATGTCATTTTTATGTGCCAAAATTTTTTTGTATTTTTTAATTCTCTGTCACCCCAATATTTGCTTTTTTAATTGGAGTTAGATTGTGAAGGGTGTATAAAATTCGGCATAGCCGAATATAGCACTCTTGTTTGTTTTCTTTTCAATTTATTGATCTTTATATAAAATATTTTTATATAACTCTTTTCTTCGCATTATATTTTTCTCGCTATTATTTGCCCAAATTAGACCATGTGGGTTTTCCTTAAGGGTACTATGAGTAGAACGACATAATTTTTATTCTTAATAATTTGAAATTTTACTTTCCTCTCGCAGAAATAATTGGCAATTAATGCTGTATGGTTTGATCCCACTTTTTTTGTTAGATTATTCTAAGGTGGCAGGTCAGTGAGACACAATTGATTCGTGTTCTTATTGTAAACGTAATGAAGGCCATTGTTAAGCGTGCCTGTGTAGGATCTGTCGTACGTGGCATGCGTATTAATAGAAAACTTTTAACTTTGAAAGTGTTATTATAAATTTTATGTATAAATGCTAAAATTTTGGAAAGTTAGGTTTTTGAATTTCTTATAGGCAATTCTTGGCTTGGCAGTGTGACAGGCACAAGCCATTCATAATTTAAAAAAGTTGAGCGTTTTTGTCGAAAATGATGTTGTTCTGAAGCCACCGTAAAATTCGTTGAAAATTACATTATCGTGAGGGTCTGCGGATGATTTCTAGCGTTTTTATATATTAATGAAGAGTTTTTATGTGAGTAATGGATGACACACGTCCTGTTATCTGCAACCAGTCACCTAAATAGAAAAGTTTAGGCAGCCATAAAACTAAAATTGTCATTATACTGGCTGCACCTTATATTTTATACTTTTATTTTCTTTCAAGAAAACAGCGAAAATTCAAGAACATTAAAAAAAAAATATACACAATATTTTAGTTGGAGGAACAAATGTATAAAACCTATTTGAATCTTACTAACTAAAACTAATGACAAAAAAAAAATGCAATTAAGCTGAAATTAAGTCATTAATATTTAAATAATCAGAGTTCAAACTTTTAATGTAGCAATTTCGTGTGACTCTATTTATTTTGTCAGAAACTAATTCTAGACCTGCAATTTCGTGGAGGCGTGTTGTTGAAAAGAACCATGGTAGGTTAAATATAAGTTTAAGTAATTTGTTTTGAACTATTTGAAGTTTCTTAATATGACAATTCGCGCTTGAAGACCGTACAGGTGCTGCATATAAAATAACAGCATGAAGAACTGACTTCATAATTAGCATCTTATTGGCAATATTCAGAGTAGACTTGCTATTAATAAGCACTAATCCTAGATATTTAACATTTTGTTCTCATTGAATTGTTGTTTAAAAATATATTTCTTTTCTTTTCCTTGTGAAATAAATAGCTTTGGTTTTTTTTTGCAGTTTTTTCGCATTTGAACATTATTTACCACTTATTGAAATATGATAATATATCCATAAAAGCTCTTTGTAGATTAGCTGTTATATTAGACGCCATAATATCAGAGCTTAAAACTGCTGTGTCATCAGCAAAAATAGATAAAATACGGTTATTAATTATTGGAAAATCAGACGTGTATATATTATAAAGAATTGGCTTGTTAGAAAATCTTGAACTAGTTTAGTAAGTTGAGTGGAAAAGTTTAACTTTATCATTTTGAAAAAAAAAAAAAAAAGACCGTCATGCCAAACTGTATCAAAAGCAGCTCTGGCATCTAATAACATCATGCCAGTAGATTTTTGTTGGTCAAAGTTTGCTTTAACAAAATTTCTTATTCTTATAAGTGGGTGAACTGTTCTCTTCGAAAGCCAAACTGTTGGGGTGGAGTAATATTATTTGCATCCATAAAACATGAAAGTTGATTTTTTGCTTTAATTTTCTAACAATTTACTTACACTAGACAAAAGATTAATTGGACGATAGAAAGATGGAGAGACAATTTGCTTACCTGGCTTTGTCCTAAAATATATTTCAAATCTATTTTGATTTTCTGTGAATACGGCAGTTAAACTGTATAAAATATAAAAAAAATAACAAATTTCAGTTTAAAAATCTTAGGTACAGCTTGAAAAGGCTGTTAGACTTGTTTTTCTTCATTTTTATTTGTACTTTTGCTAGTTTTGCGTTCACATCTCTGCACACGTGTTGCTATTTTGAAAGTTTTCATACATGCAAAGAGAAAATAGTAGTACCTTCCTCGATTATTTTCTCTTTGATCCTCCAAACTATTTTGTTGCAACTAGAAAAAAATTTTAAACTAAATTTTGGTTACATTTTATTTTCATGCACGTCTTACAAGAAATTATATATATTGTAAAATAGCGATATCTATCCTGTGAAAACTTTAATTTTTTTTTTAATTCTTCCCATAAAATCTTAAAAAGCTGCTTGTTCTTTAATTTTGCTCTTTTGTACTTCTTTTATCTTCTTTAATTGAATAGTTTACAGATGCATTCCACCATTTTGTAAATTTTATAATGTAGTTTTTTTTTAATCTTTCTCTTTAAGAACTTCTTAGATATATATTTTTTTAAACTCCTAACTGTTGTCGTTGTTGTTGTGGCAAACTTGCCAACAAAAGCTGTAGTTGTTGTAGCTACTTAAAACAACATTAGTTTTATTTGTTTTATTGCTAGAGCTGCTGTTTATATTGTTGCTGTTGTTGGTTTTATTGCTGTTGTTGTTGTTGTTGTTAACGTTGCTGTTGCTATTATTTATTTGTTTGCAATGTATCGTACAAATAAATCATTGTGTTGTGCTTTGTTGTCTATAATCCTCAATTACGAGGTTTTTATCTATCAGTTTTTATTTTCTTCTTGTATTCTTTGCCTTCCTTTTTTTATTATTCTTTGAAATACCTTAAGATATTCACTATTAAATTGGTACACAGATAGACAGCTACAGCTACATCTATATTGTATCTGTATGATGAAAAAAAGTAAAGCAAATACTCGTTTCACTGAATTGGCAAACTTGTTCATACTTAAATAATTCGTACATACAAAGATTTATGAACGAGAATGGAAAAGAAAGTCTTAAAAATATTTCGCTGCATTTCAGTTCAATATCAAGTGGGTTTCAGTTTTAATAGTTCGAATGAAAATACAGACTAAGGAGTTTGCCTTAAAAGGTTACAATCTTATAGTATTTATGGTTTCAATACTTATTGCAAGGAGGTAGGGAGGAGAGTGTTAGTTTGGGGTTTTGCTGTGGTTGCAACATCAACTTATTGAAAAGCCGTCTAACGAAAAAAAACGCTTAACTTACTTTTTGTACCTTAAAAAACTTTCTATGCTCAATAAGTTAAAAGACAGGTTTGTGAAGCCTTTTCTTTATTAATTTTTAATTCTATGTACAGAAATAAGAGTAAATTTTTTCGCACCAAATTTTTTTACCTCTTGCCAAAATCATCAGAAGTAAAATTACAACAATGACAACTAATGATTCTTGTATAAAATGACATCTTTAAAACAGTCAAACGAAATATAGGGACACCCTTTAATTTCCAAGTTCAAATTGTATACCTGTTGTTAAAGCGGATCAGGTTAGGTTTGGCAGGCTGCCGCGTTATCACAGCCCACTTGGGTCCATTAATTGGTCCCTTTGTGTTACCTGCTGTTAGAAGGGAGAGAGAAGAAGAAACAGAGAGAGAAAATCAAGGCAGGAATTAGAAAAAGAAATGGGCATAAAGATGAGAAGGACAGAGAGGGAAAGACAGAAAAACAGAAAGAACCGCGGGTATGAGAATACGGAGAAGGTCCGAGAAAAAGGCAGAGAAGAATCCGCTAAGTGAGGTCAGTTGACCAAAGTGTCCGCTCATCCCCCTGAATGAGTCCGTTTGTGGACCCACTGTACCTTAAGAAGGAACTAACCCCACCTAGATAAATTGACAATAACACATAGGGCCTTATAGTACCGCTGACCGAGATATCTCAGCCGTATACACAACAGCGCGGGGCATTGATAGAGGAGCATGGGTCCCAAGTAGACAGTTCCTAGTGACAGCAGCCCTCAAGTCACGTAGTCGAACCCTAGTTAAAACAGACCTAGCAATACAGCTTCTTTGCAAATTTTAACCGTCAGTCTACAAATGTTCAAAAGATGGTTATATACATCAATTTATATAAACTATTGGGGCACCCTTTAATTTATAATCTTGAACATTCATACTTGTTATTATAGCGATCATAGTAATCGCCATTCTAACCAATTTTCGAGGGTTTACGTATAACGTTCAGAAGATACGCCCATATAGGTCACTTTACGTCACCTATAGAGACATCTTTTAATTATTTTTGTATTACTTTGCGCTATTGGGAGCTATAGTGATACGTAGTTTTTTTAATTTTAAAGTAGTGCCATATGACACCTAAAAAGTATGTTCATATGCTGTATGGGCACACCCTTTAAGTTTTTAAAATAATAAATTGTTTTTAAAACCGGACCAATCTTGAAGCATCACTTTTCAAATAAAAAATAAATTATCAAAATCGGTTCAGAACTGACTCAGTTCTGCAGACACAAACATAAAAAAGCAACATACGAATTGATAACATTCTTTCTTAAAGTATAAAGGGGTCATTTGGTTACAGACAGTAATTTATTTAAATCATTAATTGAACGTATTATATATTTAATTAAAAATATCTTATAAAATAAAGAAGTGAATCAATCAAATTTCAATATAAAACTTATTAAAACTTTTGTTAGTTGCACTTAAATACTTTTTTGAGTGTAAATCAAATTCTATTGGAACCTGGTTGGAACCAGTGGAGTTTCGTTTACATTAAAGAACTGTTCTAAGGAAACAACATGTCCTTCGATTCGTGCTTTCGTTCTGTAAAATAAAAAATGTATTTAAAATTTAAGACAGAAAACCGATATGTTTGACGACTTTTTTGATCCGCAAAAAGGTCAAGAAAAGCAGAAAGAGTAGAATGAAAAAAGTGAAAGATAACAGGCAACAGGTTTAGAGGATAAAGCTATCAAATCAAAATTTAAATGCAAGAATGAAGATCAATAGCGAGAGGTCGATTTTGAACTATAGGGACAAAAAAATTCATGGAATTCATGGATTGATTAAAATGCATGTTGAAGTCGAACAGTGTGGATATATTCTTAGTCTTCAGTGTCCCAAATGCCGGAGATGAAAATACTACAGTGCGAGACAGAGACAAAGGAGATGTATAAGTATTGTCCCATCCTCATGGGTTCCAAATCCATAGTGCCCAGTGATCGTGACCACTATATTACGCAATCACATTCTAGATATTTCTACTAATTACGACGCCTTATTATGGTCCAGCCGAGGACAGCGCAATCAGGCAAAAGGCAATATTATTTAAGTCAGATTTTACAGGATTGTGCTAATGACAAAACTTGTATCGCCTGACTATTAGCGACTTAGATGGCATGTGAATTCCCGTAGCCCTTTACACAAGTGACAGTGACAGTTGAATCAGGTTTGACATATGTACCAATAAGAGACCTAATTGTCGACTAACCGTCAGTAAATATTCTATTGTATTTAATCAGCTCGCTGGAAATGACATCCCTTTCCATCTTTTAGTCCTACGAAATGATAAACATTTATTTTAGCGACATCTTATTCTATCACTGATCGCCATTTGAATGCATATTTTGTATCTGTTTGCCTAAGTTTCTCGAATTAATGCCAGCAAAAGTTTTGGTGGTTTTCATAAACAATTTTTTTAGCCGCCGAGGGGATACATAATAGCAAGAATATTATAACGTATGTAATATGTTAACAGTTACTTTATTTAACCTCACACTCAATTATTTCCATCAACGCAGTTCCCTATTGTTTTCTATCAGCCGCTAAATTTGCAATTACCGTCGGTAACTTTTTAATTCAAAACCGGGAAATAATGTTACAATAAATTTATGGTGGTTGTATTCTTTTGCTCTGTAGATTTATTGTAAAACAATGTAAGATTATGAAGAAGCAACAAAAGTAAAAAAAACCAAGATAATTGTTAAATAAAAGTTGTTCTTGTTTATATTGTTGTCGTATTATTAAGAAAAAAAAAAAAAGAAAAGAAGATACATACTACGACAACGACTTTTAACGAAGTGTTACTCAATGTTCATGTGTTTTTTTTTTCATTTAAGTTCATACGTTTGTTACTTAAACGTACTGACTGACTATAAAAATGTCGGTTTGTACTTTATATTTCCATGTAATTTCAATGTGCAAGTATCGGTAACGACGACGATGACGACGACGACGACGGCAGTCTAAAAGATAATAAAAACAACACCAACAAAAAGCACATTAAGAGAAAAAAATTGCAATAATAAGTAGGAGAACATCATGAACACATTCACTTATTTCACGTATTTTTCATAGTTACAGTGTGCGGTGTAAATATGAATGACGGTGCAAATAAAGAGGAGGATATACAAATCGTACCAATATAACATGAGTATGAAAATAATATTTATTTAGAGTCATTTCGATAAATTTAGCAATAATTAACTTTAATAATTTTTTTGTGGAAGTTTTGTCGTCTGATAACGTGGTTGATGTTTCGCATGTAAAGGAGGGATTTTGGGTAAGCCCCCAAAGTTGAATACTTTGGGACTAAAATTTTCTGAAAATGTCATAAAACGTTTATTATACCCTTCACCACAAAAAGTGGAAGAAGGCTATAACTAAGTTTGTCATTCCGGTTGTAATTTCTACAATATCCATTTCCGACTCCATAAAGTATACACCATCTGACGTCATATGCATAGTGAAGTCGTTTAAGCAATGTCCGTCTGTCCATCAGTGTTAGTGTTAAAATCCAGTTTTTCTTTAAATACGCCAATCGATCAGAAAGAGGTGCTATCGGAAATCAAGAAGATCAGTCCATGTCCTTCGAGGCAGTGGGCAAAACACCACGCCTACCTCAAATTATTCATATCATTTAAAACAACTCCATTAAAAAAATAAGTATACGGGGCAATAGAGAATTAAAACGTAAGAAAAAAACATCCAGTAAAAAAAGGCACTGGCCGATATTTTCCGCTTTACGGGGCTCTGAAATTTTAAAATTTTTTAAATTATCAATACGGGTATGATTTAAAAGCTTTTGGAGAAATCTTCAAGGAAATAAAAAAAAAAAATTTAAATGCTTAACCCATTAAGAGCCGACGGCGTTTTTATATAAAATTATATACAAACAATATGCAGTACTTAATTCTATTACTTATTTTTTAATTTTCTGTCAAACCAATATTTGCTTTTTTGATTGGAGTTACTTCACTAAACGAGATTTATATAAATATATATATATAATATATCTTTACTTAATTGTTTAGACAAAAATCCTTAGTTTACTTAAAATTTTCTTGTGAAGTTTTCTGAAGAGCTAAGTAAGTGGCAGCGAAATGGCCATCGAGAAGAGCTTTTTCCTCAATAATCAATGTCGGTGATTTAATAATTAAATCGGGATTAAACATAGAAAGATATTTTTTTGAAAAATAATTTAATTTAATATGCAGAAGGCTTTTTTTAATCAAATATTGAACTGTTTCTAATAACTCTCCACTTACTGTTTATTTAAACTCGTAACTGTTTGCTTGCTTGTATGCATGTGTGTGTGTGTGTGTGTGTGTGTGTGTGTGTGTCTGTTCATATGCATATAAATAAAGTGCAGAAATTGTAAATACCGAGTACTCGTACTTGCACTCATTTCATTGTTTAACAAAAATACAAATGAAAAGGCAAAATAGGAAGTCAGAGAGTGAGAAATATTTTTGATTTTTCTTCTTTACTTATGACGATGTTTAAGATTGTATGGGAGTCCATATAAATTTGCCTTTAGCTGTCTCTAGCAACCATGCGCTCGCCGCATACGTTTTAACCCAAAAATATAAATTGTATATTTTGAACACACTGAAAACCCATAAAAAAATTGTTGACTCGTTCGGGCATACTATTTCATAAAACACATACAAATCCTAATCGCCAGTGCTCCGGCAATAGTGCCATCGTGCTATATGCGCAAAATGAGTCCAATGAATCGTCAATACCAATTTTTTATAATTTTCATTTCTGGAACAAAGAGTAGGGAGTAAGAAAATAAAATAACATAATTGAAGAAGCGCAAATACACAAGATACATACATAAATATAAAAATTATGTAGGGTCGGTCGTTGGTGCAATTTTTTTATAATAGTTTAAGTTTGTTGAAATTGTTTCAGTTCTTTTATAGAATCAAATTTAATGTTTTAGCTTCAATATTATATCAATATAACCAGAATTAAACTGTGTCATTTTTCCCCGCTAATTAAAAAAAAAATCACTAAAATTACTATGAGCCAAGTTACACGACGAAATTTTTCATGATACTAGTTTCATGTAAGCAAAATAGCACCGCTTAGAATTTTTAGGGGGATGTTTTTACACTTGTACAAATTGCGATGGCATAAAAAATTTTATCGTTTACGAACACGATAAAACTCGCTGAAACTTTAAAAGAGAATTGAGAAAGTGGCATAAACAATTATTCGTACAAATTTGGAATAAAAATTCCAACTAAATTTTATCATACATGTAGTATTCTAGTGATTTTCTTAGTGAAAATCGAATTGCTTCAATTTCACGAAAAATTTCAAATTTAACCGAAAGAAAACCCTAACAAGCTAAATTTTTATTGACATTTCACAAAAAACTTCACATTTTTACTAAACACTTGAAATTTTACAGAAAATTTCCGAAAAATGAAAAATTCTTTAAATTGGAATTTCATTAAAAAAAACACATTTTTAATAAAATTTTATAACAAAGTAGAAAATTTACTGGAAATCTTACAAATCGGAAGTTCGTTAGTAAAGATCAAATATTATCACAATTTTACCAGATACTTTTCCATTTACATCAAAAACCGAAAAATTGAAAAATTGAAATTTTACTAAAAATTTTATAAAATTTTTTTCATAAAGTTTTGTTTTTACCAAAAAAAAAAACAACAATTTTCGTTATTTTAGAACAATATATCCTTCTACGCGAATTTTCATGTTGTCATCGGACCCCCATGTTGTTAAGGACCTTACGGCTTATGGAAAACTTTAACCATCTGTTATAATAAAAATTACTTTTGTCGTAATTAGACCAGTTATGCCATTTTAGGAAATAAAGTCGTATTCTTCAAATATTAAAATTGGTTTGAAGTGTGTTTTAGCACAAATATGTATGGAAAATTTGTCATAAAACACATTTTAAACTTTTTAAATTTGTTTAATGAATATAGCAGTAAATATTTTATAATTTATAAAGTAAATAAATACCTAGAGTAGTTTAAATTTTATTTAGTAACTTTATTTTGGCTGCAGAACAGTTGTTAATGCTTTCATAGAAAAGTGCGAGTGTGCACCATATTTGTAAACGTGTCAATTATTAGTATTATTTAAAAAGAGATATTTTAGAAAATACAAAAATTTCTTAAATATACTTAACCTATTAAGAAACGATGACATTTTCATGTAAAATAATATATAGTACTTAACTTTTTTTTCTTATTTTTTAATTCTCTGTCACACCCTAGATTTACATATTCACCATATACGGTGAAGGGTATACAAGATTCGGCATAGCCGAATATAGCAGTCTTACTTGTTTATTTTTCAAACTAACAATTAAAAATGTAACAACTCTAAGTTGTAAAATAAAACATTTTAACTTAAGAAATATTTATTACCGTTTTAAACCAAAATTTTTAGGGAGCTCTATACAACTCGATTTACATGGACCGATATTTAAAGTGATTTTAATTAGGATCACCTGAAAATATTGCTTAAGCTTAAATCCCATCGAATATTTCTCTGAAAATAAGTTTCGAAGCCCTTGAAATATCTGTAACAACAAAACTAAAAAAGTAAATCTATGTACAGACAGTTGTCAGATCTTACAATATTGTTAGAAAAATACACAGAAAACGTCTAACAATCGTATGAACTTATAATTGTTGTCTGACAATATTGTCAGAAAAACCATTGTCTGAAAATTGTCAGACTTCCACCTGACAATAATATTGTCTGATAGCTTACAATTGTGTGAACGCTTTTATTTGCATTGTCAGAAAATTGTCAGGCATTGTCAGTATAAAATAAATTGTAATATGTTGGAAATTTTAAACATCTGACAACGATATCATTGTCAGATAAAAGTAAATGAAAAAAAGTGAAAAAGTGCTTTAAAAAAACTTAAAATAGAAAAAGAAAATTAAAAAAATGGACAGCGACGTTATATCACGGGATGGTTTTGATGGTGGAAAAAACTTGCCTGTTTTCAAGCACTTTGAAAATGGCTTACAGTTCTTCAGGAACAAAGCTCGAATAGTTGAAACTGGAATATGGAACAAGTATTGTATTGACTGAAATTTTTCATGTAAATTGACTTACATGGTCCTATCTTTAGAACCGTCATAAACAAGTGCTTGAAATAATTTAATTTTATGTACATATATGATGGTTGTAAAAACACGATTGATATTTAAAAAGGACCTGTATTGTTAAGTCCTCTATAATAGCAAGAATCAAATTTGGATTTAGAAATTTAAGTGTATTCCAATAATTGATGTAATTTGGTGTTTGTGACCAAACCTTTGAACGGTTATAGACAGACAACTGAAATTTACACATAACTTGTATTGCTAAGTCCGCTAAAAGACCAAGTATACAATTTAAATTTATAAATTAAAGGGTGTGCTCATACCTGATGTAATTCTTCATCTATATATCCCTATCTTTTGAACCGGTTTATACAAACACTTTAAAATTAGACAAAGTATCCACTAATTTGTATGGTATATTAAGAAATATAAATAGTTTAAACTAAAAAATAAGGGGTGTTCCAATAGTTGATGTATGTGGCCAAACATTTGAACCATTTTAGACAAAAAGCTAAAATCTGTTTTGAAGTCAGTTTTTTTTTTTGCAAGAATTATTCGTTTTGATCCTCGCTTAAAACGTAAGATGTTAGAATCGTTGCAGTTTCTTCGTTTTGATTAAAATATATTTGTTTTGATAAAGATTTATAATATTAGTTTTTACCTTTTATAATAATTTACATTTAAAAAAATTAAAAAAAAAATTGTCTTTTTAATTTTTTATTTCTGACACTTGGCAATTCTTCCTACTGTGTGAACTAACAATGACAACGTTGTCAGATAAATTTATTGTCAGATAATTGTCTTACAATGGAATTGTCAGTTTTCTGTCAAATGTCTTGCAATCGTGTGAACTGGCAATTTGAATAGTGGTGACAATTTTTATTTGCCTTGTCATTGTCAGTACATTATTAGGTCTGACAATATTGTCAGACTTGACAACCGTCTGTACAGAGCTTTAGTGTTTGCTGTCTTTTCAAAATATACAATTTTGAGTAGAGAAATAGAGCCGAATAATTTGTAAATTTTCGCAACTATCAAGTGGTGAAAAAATTATCTAACACATGTTCAATAGCCGTGGTACCTAAATTGTTAGAGTTGTGTGCTTATATGTGTAACACAAGACCATGAGTCCAAACCCCAACAGACTCTTAGTAAAAATATAAAAAAATTATTATTGTTGAATGCCGCGGTGACGAATTATTTAAAGACAAAAAAATACTAAGTAGCAAGTTAAACTCCTCGCAGTATATTATTTGGTGAAAGTGCCTAAGCATTTGTTATTTGCTACGACGAAGATTTAGCTAGAAAGGAACGTTAGAAGTGTGGGACCGAAAGCTGAGTTGGTGGAAAGGCGTGATTGGAAAACAGGATATTGTAATTTTGAATTTCAGTGGAACTACGAATATTGTGATCTTCAGTAAAGTTGCTAAAAAGACACAGTCATGCAAGTTTTTAGCAGCCAAGAGATCATGAGTAAAAATCTAGTCACAGCTGCAAAGTAAAGAAACACCAGACAAGTATAATATGCTGCATCATGACACATTATTTTCATTCATGTTACGTCGTATACTGTAAAGCGATTTTTTATAAATTTTCTAGATCATTTTTTCAATGTGACAAAGCATGTCTCAAAAAGGCTTTTGTAAAAATAGTGATTAAAAAATAGTACAAAATTTTTTAGTAACATTAAGTCGTTTAGACTTTTTTAAGGAACCTAAGACTTGTTAAAACG
The DNA here is from genome assembly GCA_916610165.2 of Gymnosoma rotundatum. Taxonomy (NCBI): domain Eukaryota; kingdom Metazoa; phylum Arthropoda; class Insecta; order Diptera; family Tachinidae; genus Gymnosoma; species Gymnosoma rotundatum. The sequence continues at coordinate 115,875,368 of OU744337.1, read as the reverse complement.
TAACAATTCATAATCAATACCAAGGATAACTTTCAAAAATTGTTTAAATTTTTTTTTTGTTAACAAAATTCAGGCTCTTTAGTTTTTCTGCCAACTAAATTATTTATGAACCATTTTGGTAACATCTAAAGTCTAAAGAGCATAGTTTTTATGACTACTGAATTGAAAAAAAGAACTTTAAAATTTTAAATATTCAAAAATGATTGGGAATCCTCTATAAGTCAACAAAATACTTTTTTTCTTCTTCTTTATAAACTCGTACATATGAACGTAAATAAATTATTTAACGAGTGCATCTCTTATTTTCTGTACACTAACAAATTCGATTCGCAGCATAGAGTTTGAGGTTTTAAGCGGCTTTAATACCAAATACAAACCAACAATAGGTGCAAAGCCTTTGCAGCAAAACACAAAATGGAATGACCAAAGTTGGTTTGAAAGTAACAAAAACAAAAAAAAAAAACACTTGCACAACAACTTAATGGGAGTCACAGCACTTATGGCCTCCACCTAAAACCCCTAAAATATCACACAAACACTTGCATACTTTTATTATTTCCATTTGAATTTTACTTCATATAGACACACACTTACACATTCATGAATATTATGTTATTATTATAATAATAGCTATGTCTGTGAACCAGAATTTGTATTTGAAAATGAAAGAAAAAAAAAAGAGGAAATAAAATTAAACTAAAAAGAAAACCAGAAACTATTCTCGTACCAAAGAGGACTCATATTATAATTCACTAATTCCAACTGCTGAGGGTCTCTTACATTGAATAGTAAAAAATCATTTTGACATTATTATGGCAGACGAGTAGTTGCTATAATAAATACTCACTCATATGTGTTGTTAGCTGAAAGAAGGCAAAAACTAGCAGCAACAACATGTCTAAATGCTATAAGTTAAACAGAGTTTTTTTTTGTTTGTTTGCCTGACTACAACGTTGCACAGTAGGGACGAACGAATAGTGTGTTACTAAGCATAATATTCCTGCACTATTAGTAAGATTTGTGGAAAACCTGGAACATCCAGCTGGTGTTGAGATTTAAGAATACTGAATGGGAAGATGTGAAGTACTTGGTTATGAAAAATGTGTTTTCCTTATATCGCATGTAATTAATAACCGATTCAAAAGAGCTTTACGTCTTGACGCCCTGCTTGCAAGATATTTGACAAAATATAACTTTGTGTTTTTTCGTCTTTTTTCGCATTAGCATGATGTCATGTATGTTTTCCGATTACAGGTTTTTTCTTAATGGCTTTCATCCCCATAAGCAGAAAGAAATTTTAGTAAGTTTAAATATTACGTTCTTACAGATCAATTCATATTAATTTCTCGAGAGATATTCATGCACTTAAGTCGTCAATGCAGATTGTCCATTGTGACGCTCAGTATCCCCGTCCTGTTGTAACCAAGTTTTTTTTAGTTTGGGACAAAGGATTTCAATTGTCATTACCCTGAAACAATTTTGTTTCACAGGGTTGTCCTCTCTAATATATACAATGTTTTTGGAAGTACTTACACTGATGGTTAAGGATGTTCTTTTTGATGGCATGTCATAACGCCCAAGGACATGTGTATGGATATTAAAGGTATATTTTATGGTATTGTATGTAAGAAAGATCCAACTTGCATACAATCTTTGGTAAGCGTAGTCGGTGTTGTTTTATGTGTGGACATTATGTCACTTTCCTAAGTGACACTTTGGCCATACTTAAAACGACACAATGTCCCTGTTTTTCAAAGAGACATAATGTCCATGGACACTTTTAAGTGCGACATAAAAACATTACGTCTGTGGAAACTATGACATGGCACCTTTTTCTTGAAGTAGCATTTACACCCTGCGAAGTTCAAATAGCTCTTACTTTTGTAATCCATCCATAATTGCATTCATCTCTAACTGATATCTGACAGATTTGACAGATGCCACCATCTAACCGCTCCTATTGGATAACCCAATTTATATGACATCTTCTCTGTTAACCCCAAATAAAATAATTTTTGATAGTGTTAACCAAAACCTACCTGAAAGGCAGGTTTAATTTAGCCGCTTTCGTGTTGCGAAATAACGTTAAACATTTTCTTGGACATATAGACATTGAATATTAGCTGGTAACTTTTTATCTGACAAACTGGCCAATAAAGGAACATCATTACAATATTAATGTGTAGCTTTTTATAACAAGCGATCAACTCATCTGCACGATTTGTATGAAAACCATACAGTTTTTTGAGATTTTTTATACAAAAATTTCAAATGAGTTAATTGCTTCCCAGCAAAAGATTTTTGAAAAGATAATCAAGTGTGAAATTAAGAATTTTTGGCGGAAGTACTTCCCAACTAGATTGCCAACGTAATTATTTTAGCAAATCATGAGACTTTTATAATCAATTACTGAGAATCGTTATATTAATTATTATAGAAAATAATGATGATCGTTAGTATATATGTTAAGGTTTCTCTTTTAACATAAGGAACTAGTTCCATTGCTACTTCCTTTTTTTGGAAACTAAAACGCATTACGTTTTGTAAGCGAGTAAAAAAATGGCAATCACAAAAGTAAGTCATTATATGGCATAGGTAATGCCTAATTTTTTGCTGGGTTGTTACAGAGAAGCAGCACATAAATATCAACGAGTTTTATAGTAAACTACTCTATGGAAGAAGAATTATGGATTTATTTTTTGCTCAAGACTTCATACCGAAGTGACTTCGACCGAAGTGATTTATTCTAGATCAAGTCCATACTATAAGTTTTCTGCGATCTTAGAAATTTAATTTTCTTTAAATTCAACTAGAAAAATGGAATTGCTAGTTTCCTCGGTATACTTTCTAGCTCATCAACAATGGTACTGCATTAATTGATACCTTTTGTAAGGAGTTGTAGTAACTAAATTTAAGAAAGAAAAAGATCTTATAACCAATTCAATCAGGTAACGAAGCTGTTGTTTTTGTAAAGATATACCTTTTAAAATATATTAATAGATCAAGATAGCTGCCAGAAAAATGCTAAGTTAGCGTTAGATTTTTAGATTTTACTATTCCAGCTCTATTGACAATTTAAGATGAAACTTAGAACCTCCATTTTTTGCAGGAAATTATTAAAATTATTATGTTTCTTTTTATCAAAGTATCCAGCCAGAGCTGTGTCGTTTGTGAACAACTCAATAGATCATAAAACCGAACGGAGTAATTCGGTCATGTAGCTAAGCGCTTCGGCTCTAAAGTGCACCGTTCAAAGTCGTTCGCCTTAAAAACAAAATCATCGCTTACACTCTTTTGTTTCAGTTGTATTAAGTTTCATTATTGCATTTTTATTATTAAGAAAATCTAAAGAGCAGGCTTTAACAGAGTTCTTCAAAAACAATTAGAAACTCAATACATTTTTTTTCATTTGTAAGAAGGTTTCCTTCTTGATTTTCTAGAAACATTGCTAATGCAACATTCAACAAGAAAAATACTTAAATGTAAATGAGTGCTCTGGAAGTGAATAATTTTTCAGTCTACTGACAATTAAGAGATAAAAAAAAAAATACTGCAAGCAGGTAGCGATCTAATTTAATAACTAAACCTTTTCTAAAGATATTTGGAAAACAGAAAAATTCTTTTTCATATAAATTATTTTGTTCTTTAAAATCACTTGGCAACCCTGTCACATGGTTTTGCGATATACAGTTTGTTTTAATTCCATAAAAGTTTTGTAATGTTCAAAAGTAATATTCAACTTTACTATTGTTAAAAAAGTACTAAATTGCTAAAAGTACTAAATGGCTTAAAAACTAATTTTGACATATTGACATCAAAGCAAATTATATGCCGTGTCGCCTCTGTCGCCTAGTTTAAGAATAAATGTTTATTTTCCAAACCAATAATGTAATATTTTAATTTTATATTTTAAAAAAAGTACTACGAGTATAGTACCATATAAGTACTAATTTAATTTATAAAAAAAATATTTTAACAGTGCCAGTACTTTTGCAGGAACTTATTTTATCCCATATTATATTTTGTTACTCTAAAATTTACTAAAATAGCGTTGCAAGTGTAAAATGCTTAATCAAAACTATGAAATGGCGTTGCGTTGGTTGTGTTTTTAGCACTTTCTGTATACTTTTTGCTTGCATTTAGTGAGTGTATTTGCTATATTGCACTCATCATTAAATGTACTCATGGTTTTCAAGTTGTTGTAGTTGCAATAGTTTGGATCAAAAGTGTGAGTAATTGACTCCGATGGCAGACTCGTCATACTATATTGTAGTTTTAAATAGACATACGAAAAAATGAAGAAATAAATGCAAAAAACCTAACCAACCAACCAGTTAACTTTGCAAAACCAACTCTGGAGGCAAAAAAAAAAAAAAAAAAACAAATGCACAGAATACGGAAAATAAAATAATAAGTAAAAACAATTTTCTCTACCCTTTTATTTTTGTTGCTACTAAATACAGTCAGTCTAGAGCGCGACTTTGAATTGAACGTTTGTAGAGACAGAGAAGATAAAAAATAGCAAATAAAAACAAAAAAATAATAAAAGAAAAACATTTTATAGTTAAAATTAAAAATTAGTTAAAAGTAAATAATAATTATTTTTATAAAAAAACTTAAAGTTAAAAATAAAAAAAAAATTATAATAAAAAAGTGTTTTTACAAACAGTTTTTCAACCAACTTTTCCCCAACCATTAAATTTCAATTTAAAAACAGTTAAAAAATGCTTGTATATTGACCTACGACAAAGGAAATGTAATCAAAATGCAATGGCAGCAGCAAACAAAAAGCAAGAATGGAACAGGAAAAAAAACAAGTAAAATAAAATTTTCTACCACTACATAGACAAAACACTTGCAAAAAAGCACAGACATCCAACTACCAATACTAGCAAAACTAGGTATGTGTGTGAAAGAGAGAGAGAGAGAGTTTCTTTTTGTGAAAACAGTGTTGCCAAACAGTGTTTATCCAAATAACGTTACTGCGTGTTTTAAACTTTTTATTTTCATTTAAAATAAGATATTAAGACGATATTATTTGTGTTAACAAATATGATTTAATCAAAAAATGTTTGTTTCTTTCGACATATTTTACAATGCAAAATAAAAAGCAACATTTCTGCAATTGAAGTTTTGGAAAGAAATCATGTTTTTATATAGAAGTTACAAAGAGTGTGATAATAAAATATTTTGTAATACATTATCTACATCAGAAGAGGCGGAGCAGAAGAAAAACGCATTTTCTGAGACATAAAAAAAAATTTCTTTGCCCAGCAAAACGTATTTTCAAAAACAGAATTTCTTAGTACTTCAAAAAGAAAGGGTTTCAATTTTCAGTCAAGCTTTCTAAATTGTGATTTTCAACATTATCTATACTATTTTGGACTTTTAGACTCAGTTTATCCAAAATTAAAAAACGGCCGGCAATTGGAGAAAAAGAGAGTATAAAAATTGGTACCCCTGCATCCTTATTCTGTAGGTTGCTTAAGCTAAATTGCCATCTCTAAAAATTTTTAATTTTAACAAAGCAGTCTTTTGCTACAAACACGACATTGGAACATTTAATCCTATACTTAACCCCTCTTATTTATTGAAATAGACTTACAGATCAGCGTTGCCGCTTTGGTCCAATCGGACCAAACTTGGTAGTTTTTCGTTTTTAAAAAACAGTTTGGTAGTTTGGTTGGTTTGTTGAATTTTTTTAAATTTTTGGTAGGTTTTCCGCCTGTAGCAATTTTTTAGCATAGTAAATTTTTCATCTTAAAAATTCAGAACATAAAATAAAAAAAAATGTAACTTTTAATAAAATAAACAATAACTTTGATAGTGTTACCACTATTTTCAAAAACTGTTTTGGATGTACTAAAAAACATCTCTGCTTATTTGCATAGAGGTGATTAAAGCTATAACCATCTCTGGTTTAAGAAACGCGAACTATTTTATGAAATTGAAATTAACAATATTTTTAAGTGAAGGTTTATTTTCAAGTGTATGTATTATAAAATTAATAGACAAAATGGAAAAGTAATTAAACTTTATTAATTCTAAATATGTATCTATTAATTACATAAATATTTACTAATATTGCATGTATTTTTTTCAGATTTTTATCAAAAACTCCAAAATTAAATGAAAAAAATATAATAATAGAACCACTCTTAAAATTTTTGTTTTAAAACATTTTTAAATAATATAATACTCTTAGTGAACATTGTAAAGAAACAGTCAAAAGAAAATTTAGAACCGAATGGTTGAGCGAATTTGATTGGCTCCAGGAAAGGAATGGGTGTTAATTCTCCATAGTATGCTCTAAAACTATTTTAAAACCAACGAATTATATGTGATATTTTTTGTATTTGAAATTCCTTTTGTTTTTTATCTATATACATTTTGTGTACACATACATACATCCGTTATTTTAAATGAAATATTGCTTTTATGTTGTTATTTTATGTATATTTTTATGTTTTTTATAAAAATTGCAATTTTTTATTTTATTACTATATAAGCCAAAATAAAAATTTTGATTTTATTGAAAAATTGTATTTTAAAATTTTTGGTAGGCTGTTAACGATTTTGGTAGGATTTTTGAAAATAATTGGTAGGAAGTAAATTTCTTGTGTGGCAACGCTGTTACAGATACCGATTAATTAGAGAAGATGTACATGGATAAGTTCAACATTTAAGCAAATTAGCTTAAGTTTTAGCTAAGAGAATTACAGAATAAGGCCTTTGGTTGACTTAAATTTGGTTTATACTTTAATTTAGATTCTGTTATTTTTTAAGTAAAATAATTTAATCGAATTTATATTTCGTTCTAATGCCGGTTTCTAAATTTATTGTAGAAGAAAACTTTATCACTTCTCTATCGATCTATTTGTTTCATAGGGTTTTTAAAAAGGTTATAAAAAGTAAAATTAAACAAACAAGAAAAAGAGTAAAAATAACATTTTAAACATAAAAAATACAAAAAGTAAAATAATTAAAAAAATTAAAAAAATGACTGTCCATCTTTTTACTTGCCAAAGACAAGCCGGTACTTTTTGAACTATAATTAAATACAGAGGGTGCATTTATACTCTCCTCATAGGAGCCCCCTTCTCTATAGGGGGCTTCTATAGAGAAGTGATTTAAATGTGCGTTTCTCTATATGTCCGTGTTCGTGTTGAAATCAATTTTGCCAAGGCGCTAGATGAGCTGAAGAAAATTTAAGTGCGCCAATCGATCAGACATAGTTTTGAAAATTCTGCTATTGGAAATCAGCAAGAGTGGTCCATGGGCTTCACGGCAGCGGGCAAAACACCTGCCTCTAATTTTTCTATATCATTTGGAACAAATCTAGTTTATTGAAGTAATTCCGATTAAAAAAGCAAATATTGGGTGGAATTTTTGATAGTTTCAGAATTTAATAACTTTTTGAATTCTTCTACTTTTTTAGCCAATTTTTTTTTCGAAGCTCGGACATATTTACGAAATGGTTTCATACATTACTGAAGCAAACACTCTGTTATAGAAACTTAAGTTGCTAAATTGATTAACTATATTTAAGAAATTTTTTTGCAATAATTAGAAACAGTTAAACTGTTTTTTGAATGCTTTTCAAATATATACAGTTAAGCTGAATAATATTGAAAGGTGTATGTATTTATGTTCACTTATTTCACAACTGAAAAGTCTATATACGTATACAAATTTAGCTTATAAGTAGATTTGGCCAAAATTCAGTAGTAAAAATTTAGAACTAGTTTTAAAAATATCAGTCCACAGCAGGAGTATGCTGCAAGTTATTTGAGGTGATAAATGAATAAATCAACACGGTTGTTAATTCGATTTAATTCTATAAAAACAATTCGGTAATTATTCTCCTTTATCTTTCATTAAAAATGATTATACAAATTAAAATGTTTGAAAAGGTTTTTTATATCCCAGAAAACATACTAATTGTTTAATGTTTATTAAATTATAAAAATATTTGCTTTGACCCTCAATAATCAATATCGTTGATTTAAATAATTAATCGGGAAAATAGCACGAAAAAAAAGATTTTTTGACAATTAATTAAGAGTTAAGTAAGCGGACACGAAATGGCTTGAATCCTCAATAATCAATATCGGTGATTTAAATAATTAATCGGGAAAATAGCACGAAAAAAAAAGATTTTTTGAAAATTAATTATTATAATAAATAAAAAAAAAATCCGTTGTTTAATATAATTTAATATTTGCAAAGTGCCCGTACATATAAATAAATTATCGTATGTATAAAAGAGCCGAAAAAAAATTCAGCCGTATACAGCAGAGAAAGAAAAATAGAATTACTGTTGGTTATTGTTGTTTTTGCTTGAACTTTGACTTTTGTCTTTGCTTTATTGTTTGGACAAAAATCTTTAGTTTATTTAAAATGTTTGTCAGAAGTTTCCTGAAGAGTTAAGTAAGCGGTAACGAAATGGCCATCGAGACGTGCTTGAACCATCAATAATCAATATCGGTGATTTAAATAATTAATCGGGAAAATAGCTCGAAAAAATATTTTTATAATAAAAATATAATAAAAATTTTTATTTGCTACAAATTAAAAAAATAATATGCTTTTATGACAACACTATAAAAAACAAAAAAAAAAAAAAAAAAAATGCCATCACTTAGTCACTCAGTTTATTGATAAAATGCAAGCAAGTACTTGCTGTTCTTAAATGCATGCATTCACCCTCTTCTCACAATCTCTTTTACTCACTCTAAAATATACTCTCACTCAACGCCATGACATTCAGAACCTAGCCTAACATTCATAAGTTTTTTTGTTGTAGTTGAATGATTTGTTTTTACTTTCTTTCTTAAAAAATGCACATTTGAAAAGTGCGCATGTGTTTTATAGAACATCAACACGCATTTACTTCATTTTTTTTCATACAAAAGCTCTCTCACACTCATTCGAATTGTTTAACAAATGCATACAAACACTTAAAGTGAATGTACTTTTTTCTCCAATTCATATCCAACGATTGGAATTTTTTGTGTGGATGCAGGTGTGTGTGTGTGTGTGTTTGTGTACATGTGTACAATTTCATAGTATTTTTTGTAATTTTCTTTGCAAATTTTTGCTTTATAGTTTTATTTTTCAAAGAATATTTCCAGAAGAGAGAGAAAAAAAAATAAAATTAAATATAGAATTATAGAATATAACATAAAAACACTGTTCACACTTGTAAATTAATAAAAATAAATAAATGATGAGTAGTTTTGTATAACAAAAAAGTAAAAAAAAACGCAGATTTATTAAACAAAGAAATTTTTGCAAATAAATACGTAAATATGTAAATTGAGACAGTAGGCATTTTTTGCTAATAAAAATATTTATGTGTTTTATTTAAATTTGATGCATACATGTATGTATTTTTAATGCTTTTTGTAATGATTTTAAGTTTATGTAATTACAAAAGAAAAAAATTCTATATATTTAAATTCGTCATATTTCATATTATTTCAAAATATGCGAAAACTGTGTTAACAGTGTTAAAAGATATTTAACATTAGTAAAACTAAAATATTGTTTAAATGGAAATTAGGCACTGTTCGTATTAAATTCAGATCAACTGGATTTTAAATTGCATAAGCACAAAATAAGTTAAAAAAAAAACTGAAATCCATTTCCTAAAATGTAGCCGTAGCCGTATTCTCCGATCGAATTGCGATCGTGATTTCAAGATTGTTGATAGATGAATAAAAAACACATTCTTTATTACCTTTTCACTTGTACGCAGAAACTAAAAATACTTCTTAATAAATTTAACACTTAAGCCGGAATAAAAGTATTAAAAAATTATAACTTTGTATTTTTTTACGCCATAAAATATTGGCTTTTATTCATTTATTTATTATGATTGATTTTCTAATACAAGACATATATCTTATAAATTAAAATATTAGAATCAGATTAGTTAAATTAATTTAAGACAGAGATAAATCTTGATATTATTGCTTAGAAAAATTAATTTAAATTAAAATAAAATAATAAAATAATCGTTAAGTAATTTTCTAAATTTTATTGCGTTGTTGGTGCGTTGAATATAATTAGGAAGTTGATTCCAGAGACGTATGCACAGGATGAAAAATTGGCATTCGGACGCATGGTTCCGATGGCGTATCTGTATAATGTATCTGCCTCTTTGGGATCTAGCAAATTTTTAGCGATCATATAGATATTTTTATTTCATATGTCTAATATTTTAAAACAATTTATTTGCGTTTTATTCAAAAATTTTGTAGGTTTTAATCGAATAAATTTTATTCGCTTTTATTTGCGTAACTATTTAAGGTTTTGTATTTTACTCTTTTCAAATATGTGAATTAGTTTTAATCGATTAAGCTTAATATGTTTTAAGACTTTTTCAAACAAATCTGACAGTAATCATATAAATCTAAAGGAAAGTTAATAATGTTCCTTATACTTGACAGTGGGCAAGACTTTGTCATTTATGTTGTCAACGAAACCGGATAACAATACTTCTAAGGTCTGGTTACTAGCTTATTATTATTAAAAAATCTATTGAAACAAAGAATCTTGTACGACAATATGTTCAACAAGGTGGCGTATTAGTAATAGAGAAGTTTGTTTAGTATACGGAATATCAATGAAAGTAACAAGTTTTAAGTCTTTAGCCATTTTTTTATCTTCTATGACTAAAACGAATATAATTTTGAAGAATTATGATTATTTCCAAGCAAATAATAACTTTTTAGATACAATTAATTAAAAAAAAAATTAAAATAAATCGTTCATACATAATAATGTCGAGAAATTTTTGAACAATCATATTCGTTTCACAAATAAAGGCGAACATATTATATTTGAGATAAAATTTTCTAAATATTAAATAATCATTTTTTGTATTCGAATAAAAACGATCTAAATACCTAAATTGAGTTACTTTTATTAGAAATCTGAATTGATTTTTAAATAAATACGAATAAAAATTATTCGATTAAATTTTTTTTTTGGATTTGATTCTATATAAAATGCGGAAGGACGTTAGACTAAACACATATTAAGCTTAATCGATTAAAACTAATTCACATATTTGAAAAGAGTAAAATACAAAACCTTAAATGGTTTTTCAAATAAAAGCGAATAAAACTTATTCGATTAAAACCTACAAAATTTTTGGCTAAAACGCAAATAAATTGTTTTTAAATAATAGACACATGAAATAAAAATATCAATAGTTAATAAAAGTTTTAATAAAAACGCGGCTTGAAAATGATGTTATCACATCGAAAGCGCTCGCCGAACATCCAAAGTACACAGCCAGTGACGACGGTTATTACCGAAAATTATAACAACAGTTTATTATATACTGGCGGAATCAACCCAATTAATTTAATATCAATAGTTAAATTTATTGTTCGGAATCTTTCGTATGTTAATTTACTTTAATCGTGGTTAATTCCTTTGAAGATTTCATGATATTCTCATGAAGTATTTCTTATTAAAAAATAATACAAAATGAAATGTATTACTGTGGGGAAAGCATATGGATCCCCATTTCGACACTGCTCATAAAGCTCATCAGTAGATTTTACCCAAATTTTGTAAAAAAAACCTAAGAGTTTTATATCAAAAGTTATATTGATTAAATGAGAACTTCATTGAATCAACAAAGTAAAAACTCGAAAACGTTTTACTCAAAAACACAGTAAACACTTAATATTACTATTATTATTTTTTAAAGTAAATTAACATGAGAAAGATTCCGAATAATAAATTTTCATATTTAAGTTATAATTTTTTGAAGTTATCATTTTCCATATGAATCAAATATAATTCATTTGTTTAACAGAAGCAAACAAAAAGTAATAAGGAGTGGAAAACGTATAAATAAATTTGCGATTCTTTAAACAATTTATTTATATCTGTGAAAACCACAATTCTAATTTTAATCATTTAAAAAGAAATCTATAACAAAACTGAAATTAAAATTAAAATTGTATGAAAATATTCTTCATAGAAATACGACACAGAGTTGTGTTATAAATAGAAACGGAACTAGTGCATTTGTTATCCTTCAATCAATACCCTAGTGAAATACAGGAATTAAGTGTAAATGTGTGTGAGTTATTAGTTTCTGATGTTTTTATGTATAAAAGTGTTGGCGTAGGTTGTAGTTGTCAGTGCTTTCGATTTTCGATTTTCTTTTTTTGTTTTTATGTTATTAAACACGCACACACACGTACACACATGCACACACACACAGGCACATGTAGATGCATTAGTTTGTTAAAGTGTTAGTAGATAACGGTTATTTTTTGGTGTGTATTCACTTGCACTTGAACTGTTTATGTTGTCCTTAAACGCCAGCCATCCTTTCCTTGCGTTAGCGCTTTCATATTATGTAATACGAATAACTTTAACGTAATAAACACACACAAACACACATACAAACTATCATACACAAAAACTAACACATTTATATTAAAGTTATATTTTTGTGTATGTATACTTTAAACAACTACACTTAAAAATGCAATTTTAAGGATGCAAAATAATATTTACTCGCCACTTATTATATTTATTTTGAATTTTGGTTTTTTCTATTTTTATATCCAACTTTTTTTTCTTCTTTGCCTTTAAACAAATTAAATTTTATTTTATCAACAACTTCTTTAATCTTCTTATGTTTTTCTTTAAAGTTTTTAACACTACTGGGAGTGTGTGTGTTTGTGTTTGTGTGAGCTTTATTGTATGTGTTGGAATAGTATTTTGCTGTTGTGTGTCTTTTTAAAATGCGCATGTTCATAGTTTTTGTATTGCACAAATATACGAAACGCAAGAAAATATCTGTAGGAGAATGGAAAAACTATAAACAAAGAAAATACAATTTTTTTCAATAAATATTTATTTATTTATTTAATGAGTTAAAATTTATTTTTTTCAGCTTAGGTTCCTATTTAATTTAATTTCTATCATATTTTAGAAAGAAAAATTATTTACAAATATATGCGGACGTTTTCCAAAGAAAACAAGAAAAATATACTATTGAACATAACGCAAGAAAATATCTGCAGAAGAATGGAAAAATAGTAATAAAAAAAAATATTTTTTTTTTCAATAAATATTTATTTATTTATTTAATAAATTAAAATTTATTTTTTTTGGCTTTTTTTTTATTTAATTTCTAACAGTTTTTAGAAAGAAAAATTATTTACAAATATGTATGTGCCTACATCCTCGCTACATCTTTCATCAACATTCTTCACATCTATCTACTTTAAGTTGTGTAAGTTGTAAGCATCATCTATTTAACCAACTAATCTTTATATTAATTTTGTTAGACGAGGTTCACACACAAGCTAAAGCATTTCTTTATCGTTCTCTCTGTAACACGTCTTGTACATTTGTTTTTGTTTCCTACCAACCTTCGGTATGGCCACGAAATGTATTTTCGGGAGAGCACAATTGTTTTCCTATGTATTTTTGATCAATCGAAGAAACCGCCGCACAATACTTTGCGGTATAATTATGGCCTTTGTTTCATCATAGCAATTTTTGAGGATATAAAATTCTTATAACGCAATAGTCAGAAAAGGCCAGAGCCTCTATTTTCCTGTTGCAGTTATTTTTTATTTTCGTTACTTAATTTCAGAAAAAAACTGTAGAGTTCCTAAAAGTCGTAATATCACCAAAATATCCAAATTTCAACAACAAAAAAAAAATATTTACCGAAAGTGTGGAATGGAACCAAAAAGAGTAATTTCATTGAAAGCAAAATTCACAAAAGAAAAATAAAAGACAAAAAAAAAAAATTTTTTTTTTAGCTATAGAAATTCAAAAGTTGAAATCTTCACCAAAAATACGAAATTTTGATTTTTTACTTTTTGTCAGTTAAAAATAGTTACTAAATGTTTGCTGTGTTTTTTGTGTAGAACAATTTTGAGTTGTTATTGTCTTCTGTCTTATTGATTCAATGGAGTTCTCATTTAATCAATTTGGCTTTTGATATAAGACTTTCTGTTTTTGTATACAAAATTTTGGGTAAAATCCACTGATGAGCTATTTGAGCAGTAGTGAAATGGCCATATGGATATGCTTTCCACGCAGTAACACATTTCATTTTGTAGTTTAGTTTAAAATAATAAATATTTCATGAGAATATCATGAAAAATTTATATTTGAAGGAATCAAGCACGAATAAAGTAAATTAATTAAATTTTAAAAGATTCCGAATAATAAATTTTCAATTTGATATAATGTAAATTTTTTTGAAATACCCATTTTTCGTTTTTTTTTATTAATGTGAAATCTTGCTAGCGTCAAAAAATAGAGTGTAAACGAACAAGATTTTGAAATAGATTTTAAATCAAATCTAGTAGATTTTGGTGTAATGTAAATGCACTATTATGTCGAAATTGTGAATTGTTTTGAACATAATTATAATATTATATTATTATTATTATTATTATTAATAAATCTGTGAATTTTTTAATTTTCAAGGAATTTGAAATTTAAATTTTTTTTTATTGTTTAAAGCACGGTTTATAGTTTGTTTTGTTTTGTTACAGATTCAATTTGTTTTTTTTTATAAAATTTAAATTTTATAATGCAATGTTTTTTTTTTTGTTGAAAATGGGTTTTATATGTTGATCAACTTCGCTGATTACGTTGATAGAGGTATCTGCTTGTTTGCGAAATAAAAGATCATGAGTTCGAATCCCAACAAAGAAACATGGTAGAGTGTCAATAAGAAGAAAAAATTACTGTGTAGCACATGTAGTTAAGTTGGTTGAGTTGGTTAATATGTAAAATAATTAAATTGTGATTCAAATATTGGCTACATAATATTGATCAACCTAAATCATCGTGCTGAGTTCATCGTTATTTTGCGCCTAGTTTTCACGCTAAAATGTGATATATAAATGTTTATTTAACAAAATGAAATAAAATAAATAAAATGTGATTGTATAAAAGAGCCGAAAAAAAGTCAGTAGTATACAGTGGAGAAAGAAAAATAGAATCATTGTTGGCTATTGTTGTTTTTGCTTAAAATTTGATTTTTGTTTTTACTTTATTGTTTGGACAAAAATCTTTAGTTAATTTAAAATGCTTGTGAGAAGTTTCCTGAAGAGCTGAGTAAGCGGTAGCGAAATGGCTATCGCAACGTGTTTTCACCCTCAATAATCAATAATCTTTTAATTATTTAATCGGATAATAGATAATAGCACGAAAAAAAGTTTTTTTAAGATGAAAATGTATTATTCGGAATCTTTTAAAATTTAATTAATTTACTTTATTCGTGCTTGATTCCTTCAAATATAAATATTTCATGATATTCTCATGAAATATTTATTATTTTAAACTAAACTACAAAATGAAATATATTACTGCGGGGAAAGCACATCCATATGGCCATTTCACTACTGCTCAAATAGCTCATCAGTGGATTTTACCCAAATTTTGTATAGAAAAACAGAAAGTCTTATATCAAAAGAAAAATTGATTAAATGAGAACTCCATTGATTCAATAAGAGAACTCATTGAATCTTTCAAATATAGATGAATGGTTCCCAATGAGATCCCTTATGTAGAAAAATGAAAGAAAAAATAAAAATAGTTACTAAATGTTTACTGTGTTTTGTGTAGTACTTTTGAGTTGATATTGTCTTCTCTTTGTTTTCTGTCTTATTGATTCAATGGAGTTCTCATTTAATCAATTTGGCTTTTGATATAAGACTTTCTGTTTTTCTCATGAAATATTTATATTTGAAGGAATCAAGCACTAATAAAGTAAATTAATTAAGTTTTTTTAAGTTAATGAAATAAAATGTATTTTATAAAAACTTTGACTTTAAAAAATAATCCCGTGTCTTTAATAAAATGTGTTTTATTTACGTTAAAATTTTAATGACCTTGAGAGTCTGAATATATACCAAATTTTATAAAATTAAAATATATTATTCAAAAACAGGAAAGCACCACAAGATCATATGTATATATTAAAACAAGTAAGAGTGCTATATTCGGCTATACCGAATCTTATATACCCTTCACCATATATGTAAATCTAGATTAGTGAAGTAATTCCAATCAAAAAAGCAAATATTAGGGTGACAGAGAATTAAAAAATAAGAAAAAAATTAAGTACTACATATAAACTTACATAAAAATGCCAACGGCTCTTAATGGGTTAAACATTTTTAAAAAATTTTAGTATTTCTATAAAGATCTCTTCCAATGTTTTAAAATGATATCCATATTGATATTTTAAAAAAATTAAAAATTTCAGAGGGATCTCGAAAAATATGGGCGAGCGCCTTTTTTCACTTGATGTGTTTTTCTTATTTGTAAATTCTCTTTCGCCCCATATATTTATTTTCTTGACTAAAGTTATCTTATTGTTCCAAATTCTATGAAAACATTAGAGGAGTGGTGTGTTGTAAGCTGCCTCGAAGGAAACGGAGTGGTTTTTCTAGTTTTCATTAGCAGCTCTTTCGAGACTAGCATTGATTGGCAGACGGCCATCGCTCGATCGACTTCGATATGCATAAGAACTCAGAATATATATATTTTATGGAGTCGGAAATGGATATTGGAGAAATTACAAACGGCATGACAAACTTAGATATACCCTTTTTCCACTTTTTGCGGTGAAGGGCATAAAAAAGCTTTAGTTTTTGTGTCAACTTCGACTCACCAACTCAATAGTGATTGATTATAAGAATTTTCTCGTATTATATCTGTTTAATTTGGTTGGTTTAGTAGCTAATGTTTGCTCTGTGCACACTGCCTAGAATATACAGAAGAAGAATGCTGATGAAGGATGTAGTGATCTAGAAGAAGCTGCATTACATTATGCTGGACATTAACTTTTCTTGTTTTCTTAAAAATTTAATTTTTTTTCTTAAGAAAATTAAAGATAATAAATTAATAAACTGAAGCCGGATTAAGAATTTCTTATTTGCTTAAAAATATAGAAAATTTATCTTTTTTAATTAAAAAGAAAAAAACTTGTAATTGATTCAAGGCGGCATACGAATGTTGGTAGTTTGTTTCTTATTGCATTAATGAACTTGCCCGACTTTAAAAATATTGGATCAAAATAAAAAACAGCAGCCTGATGACCCCATCTGAACTCCCCTTAATTCTTAAATAAATTCATCACATCTGTTTTTTCTGCAATAGTTAAGAAGTTAATTGTTTGTTTTCTTGATCTAGTTTCCGAATGATTAAATAGAAAATATGTTGTTTAAAATTTAAATTACCATTTCCGGTCAATATACATAAATGTGTGTGTTTGTGTGTATGTGTGTTTTTATAAGAGTATGTAAATATAAATGCAAAACAAAATAAGTTTTTTTTTTGATTTTTTTCAACATAGACAAGTCAAAAGTCAATCAAATTTGAACTTACACATAGACAGCAACATTTCAATTTATTTTTAATTCATTTCTCATATTTTAGGTAAATTGAATAAAACTGAAATTGATTTTTTAGCATGAATTTCAATTTACTAAAATGTTTTTATTTTCATAAAATATTGCATAATTTTGTTTTATTTTACGTTTTCATATTTATGTCAAAGGCAATGAATCTCTCATATTTTTTGTTAATTAAATAAATTAGAAAAATGTCTTACACAACATAAATATAAAATATAGAAATTTTATTTACCACAATGCGAAAAAAGTATTTAAAAAAATTCAAACTTAAATAAATTCTAGTTTATATACGTAGAAAAGAAATTTTTTTAAAAGGCAACTGTACCCAGAAATACATAAAATAAAACTTAGAAACTAGCAACAGAACGCAGCAATAACAAAAACTATAAGAATAACATCATCAATACCATTATCATTTGCGGCATCGTCATTATCATCTTTAATTCTATTCCCTCTTTCATTCTCTCTATGTATTCAAAGTTTTTGTCCATCGTTAAATAAAAACAACTATTAGCAATAAAAAAACTTAGCAAAAATGCATTGAGTAAACAAACAAGCTAACATTCAGCCTGTTTTCTACAAAATTCCAGAGATGGAAATGTCATACTTTAATATATCGATTTTTATTTAACGAAATTAAATTAAATTGAATTAAAATTAATTAAGGCTGACTGGTTATAGCTGCCAAAAATATGTAAACTCACTTTTCATAAAATTTCGCAGAATTGTTGGTTTTATATTGAAATACTGCAAAATAAATCTTTAATCCACCGCTTGTATTTATTGACTTGTGAATTCCCAGTTGTTTTTGTAGCCAATGTAATGAGATTTTCTAAAATGTCGAGCAGCTATATTAGTCCCATTGCTTTGGCAACATCTATCAAACCTGTTGTCACTGATGCGTGTTTGACGCATGTAAGCTTTTAACTGAAAAGCAATAACAACAATTTTAGGTTTTCTATTATATTGATACGATTGTTTGATTTAAATACCTGTATGCCAAATTTTATTTTAGAATTCTGTAGCACTTCAATTTCTATTCTTACCTTGTGGCTCTTGAATTTTTTTCACGTCTGTTTTTCTCTTTCGACACTCGAAATGCTCGAAGTCTTGCTTAGCAAAGATGAGCCTTTAAGACCCTTTGACAAACTCAGTTATATTTATCACACAATGGAGTTATGTTGCTGCTTCTCTTTCCTCACTGTCAAAGAAACCTTTTATAATACAGGTCTGTTAATCGGTGCTTTTATCGTCTCATCTGCTGTTTTCATATGCTGGCGACTTAACTAAGCCATGTACACTCTTTTAATTTTTTTTGTTTTATTTAAAAAATTAAAAAATCAATCTCATCTCATCTTAACTTTTCAGTTTTATTATAACTTTTTTTTTAATTTTTATAATTATCTGAACTTCCAGTTTGGGTTTTTAGTGTATTTTCTTTTTTTTGAAATTTTGGTTAATTCTTTTTTTATATTTTTCAAGAGTTTGTAGGTAAGAGAGGAAAAGTTGAATAGAATAGGAGTACTGTTTCATGTTCTTCCAATTCTCTTTTGTTTTGTCATTCGTCTAAGCAATCAAGACCGAAATTGCAGAAACTAAATTTGGATTTGTGGACAATAATACAATTTTATAAAAAAACTTAAAAAATGCCCAATCAAATATTGCATGTCTTGTCGGAAACCTATAAATTTTATTAAGAACACGAGAATATTTTTTAAATATTTAATTTTTATACAAACTTCGTGATATTTTTTATTTAATTATCCCGATTATTTAATTACCAATATTGATACCGATACCGGTATTGCTTTGACCCTCAATAATCAATATCGGCAATTAATTAATCGCGATAATTGAAAAAAAATAGCACAAAGTTTGTATAAAAATTAAATACCTATAAATTTTATGTGTTGAACTTTTAATTGTATTGTTGATTTTTTAGTATTTTTAAATAAATTAAAACCCTTTTTTTTAAATTTTAAAATGTTTAAAAGTTGGCGTTTTTAACATTTAACTTTTTTATTGACCTGTGGCCAGATTTATTATCACTTATTGTCGTTTTTAACAAAACCACGAATAATTGTACACTGACAGCCTGCAGTTCAACATTTCTGGGTCTCCACCATCTTTATCAGCATTCTTCACAATTATAATACGAAAACCAGCTCAATATTCGAATAAACTTTTCTAAACTGACTACCTGAAGTGTATATCTTTTAACTAATACAAGAATGAAAATACTTTGTTACATTCATTTACTTTTACTCTAATGCTATTTATACTGTCGCTGCAATAATAGCAAACAAAATTTTTTTTCTTAATGTTCACACCTGCTTGGACTCCTCTACCACTGTTTTGTATTATTCTATAGAGATTTTTATCCAGGAACCTACAATCAGCCAAAACACTATAATAAATTTTATATAAATAGAAAATAACATTGCAGCAGGGGCATACAACATTAAAAAAGAAAAAGACATTCTTAACAGGGAATACAACATAGAAATTTTAAATGGCAGGAAAATGTTCGTTTTGCTTAGAAGTGGTAATAATAATAATAAAAAAACAAACAAATGCTTGCATACAAAGAATTTGAGAGCTACAACAATGATTTGATATAAAACAAAACTTTTATCTTGTCGCACTTACTCGTACTATAATTCAAACAAATTAAGTTTTATCAGAGGTACAAATAAAAAAAAAAAAAAAAAAAAAACAAAAATTAAGTTGCTAAGATTGTATTGTATTGTATTTTGCAAGCCTGGACTATAAAACTTGAAAACTTACAATTCTTACTTTCTAGTTCAGATGCCAGTTGTACACGTATAAGAGAAAGTTTGTAAATCTGTATAAAAGCCTAGAGATTTGTGATTTTTGAGGATGTTTTTTTAAACTTTCCAGCATAATCTTCTATAAGCTTAATATACAGTCAAATCCCAATAATTCGTACTCCGATAAGTCGTAATTATCGATAATTCCTAATAAACTGTCGGTCCCTTGAAAAAATCTCGTTAATTCGTACAATTTCCATATATTTTGGTCCCCTCGATAATTCGTAATTTTTTTTGCAAATAAAATCTTCTTTACCTCTTATAAATCGAATTTGTTTGCTAACTACCAGTTATAATTCGTAACAAATTATATAGAAAAATGGAAAGAATGATATTTAGTTTATGTTTTTTTTATCGTCCTACAGTCTTATTCACAAAAATTTCTTATTTAATTTACTTTATTCGTGCTTGATTCCTTCAAATATAAATATTTCATGATATTCTCATGAAATATTTATTATTTTAAACTAAACTACAAAATGAAATGTATTACTGCGGGGAAAGCATATCCATATGGCCATTTCACTACTGCTCAAATAGCTCATCAGTGGATTTTACCCAAATTTTGTACAGAAAAACAGAAAGTCTTATATCAAAAGCCAAATTGATTAAATGAGAACTCCATTGAATCAATAAGACAAAAGACAATAACAACTCAAAAAAGTTCTATACAAAAACACAGCAAACATTCAGTAACTATTTTTATTTTTTCTTTCATTTTTCTACATAAGGGATCCCATTGGGAACCATTCATATGTATTTGAAAGATTCAATGAAAAAATAAAAATAAAAATTGAAAAACAATTTTTATTAATAAGCAATGTGCACATGCAAATATATCAAAGTGAAAATTTATTATTCTTGCTTATTAATAAAAATTGTTTTTCAATTTTTATTTTTATTTTTTCATTGAATCTTTCAAATACATATGAATGGTTCCCAATGGGATCCCTTATGTAGAAAAATGAAAGAAAAAATAAAAATAGTTACTGAATGTTTGCTGTGTTTTTGTATAGAACTTTTTTGAGTTGTTATTGTCTTTTGTCTTATTGATTCAATGGAGTTCTCATTTAATCAATTTGGCTTTTGATATAAGACTTTCTGTTTTTCTGTACAAAATTTGGGTAAAATCCACTGATGAGCTATTTGAGCAGTAGTGAAATGGCCATATGGATATGCTTTCCCCGCAGTAATACATTTCATTTTGTAGTTTAGTTTAAAATAATAAATATTTCATGAGAATATCATGAAATATTTATATTTGAAGGAATCAAGCACGAATAAAGTAAATTAATTAAATTTTAAAAGATTCCGAATAATAAATTTTCACTTTGAAAAATTTCTTATTGTAAGCTTAATGTATACTTTAGTTATTAAACACTTCTTGTTTTATTAACCATTAATAACAATTTTTATTCACAAACATTTAATAACGCAAAATTAACTATTAAACGATTTTAATACTATTGTAGTTTTATGTTGGCAACATCATGTCATAATCACCGAGTATACAGAGGCGACACGAGAATATAGTCATCTCGTTTTTTCTATGCATCTCTTTCTTGACATCCTATCGACTACTACAAAATAAAATTTAAGTCGATAGGATGTCAAGAAAGAGATGCATAGAAAAAAAGAGATGACTATATTCTCGTGTCGCCTCTGTATGCTTAGTGGTCATAATATATGTAAATTTACGTTTAGTGATGCATACAACAATGAACCAAATACCTGAATAATGTTTTTATAATTAAAAAATAATAATGAAATCAGCAATAATATTATTTGTCATAACTTAAATTATCATTATTTTATTATTATTTATTGTTTTTTATAAAATGATTCACTGAACGAGTACAAAAAAGTATCCAAAATTGTACATCACTAAATTATTTTGTTTATTTATGATACAAATTTGTGAATTTTTTATTTATTATTTTAATTTTCAAATCAATAAAATACAATGCTTTAATTATTAAAGAACAATTAATTAAATTATGATAATTTCTCTATTCTAAACACATTTTCCACAAATACTAATAGTTAATTTGGTATTAATTACCTGGAAACGTATCGTTTTCTTTAATTGCAGAACAGATAAAGTGAAAGCTAAATTTTTTCATTTGAAAACCCAATTCTAAGTCCATCTAATAAACTACGAAAACGCTGCTTCAAAACCCCAAAATAATTTGTGCGTTATTGTGTTTGATTTCATTTTCATTTTGTGGTCTTAAATGGTGTAAATAAATACATATAGTTCTAATTTATATTTAAGTATGTTTTAAACACTTACCTATTGTAGAAATTAAATTTATTATATTCGTTATATTTTTATTAATAGTTTTTCACACTTTTACAGTAAAAAATTTTACGGGAAAAATGCTTTACAAAAATTATTAAAGGTTTTAAGAAGGGTAACTGCTACATTAAATATTTGAAATTTATTAATGATTTATAACAGCGTAATAGTACTACTTTAGCGATTTTTTCTTATTAAGCTCTTATTAAGCAGTTTAAATTTTTTGTGAATAAGACTGTTAGTAAATAAATTGAAAAACCCCTTTAATCCGTATTTATTTTATTTCAACCCCGTTAAATCGAAACCCTGCTAAATCAAAAACCCCTAAAATTCGTAAGAAATAGCAGGTCCCTTGCTTTTACGAGTTATCGGGAGTCCACTGTATTTAATTTATACCTTTGACGCTACAAGTTATTAAGTCCTTCACAAAGTTAAATTTTATAAGGATTTTAAAACAAACTTCGTTATATATTTGATCTACGTATTCATTGTTAGATTTAAGATTTTATTCCTCTAATGTTCTGTTTAAAGTTCGTATTCTTAAAGAAATTTTAATTTTTTCTGAATTTGCAAAGGCATGATGTATTTAAAAAAAGGTTAAAAATAAACTAAAATCACTAAAAGCATCAAATTGGGTAAGATAAGAATATTAAATCTAAATATCGAAACTGCAATTTTTGCAGCCTTGATAAGTCTATGTGTATTATTTAAGATAAAGTCCTGAAGTACTAAAATATATTTGTGGCGATGGAAAAGGTTCTGTGAAATTTTTGGGAGAAACAAAGTGTTAAAAAAATGCACGTGTAGTGACTGCTTTCGAAGAAAGAGGGTCTGTAGGTGATAGACCCAGGCCTGAACCACAACCTACTTTAACCCTTTCACTACCGACTATAAAAAGTGATTTTTAACAAGCTTAAGTAAGTTCTTCGTATAGATGCGATATTCAAAAGCGCATAAAAATTTTTTTTAATTCTACTGTCCTTCAGGACAAAGATATGTCCTGGGATTATATGTCCCACTGGGTTTTTAAAGCACCATAAATTGGGACAATATATCCCATTAGTAGTGTATGTATGAAAATAAAATGGTACAGTTTTTATTAATTTTTATTAAAACGAAATTCGGTTGACTTATTTATGGAATTTACCAAAACATTCAAAACAAAGCGTCTCTTTGCACATTGAACATATATAATATGAACGTTTTTCCTTTTTCATTGAGCTACATAAAACACAACATCTACGGTGATCCATTTTTACCGGCATATGATCTCCAACATTTAACATTTTTTTAGACCTTTTTGACCTAGGACCTTTTGTTGTAGATATCCTTTTGATTTTTTTAGCCCTACCTTGAGCAATGAGCTGTTCTGCAAGTGGAACAATAAAGTTTTTCATTTGCGATTTTTGGTGTACATTTTCCTGATAAAGGATATGAGCATTTACAACGGATGTCATTAGGAGTTTGAAAAAAACTTTACGCCACCATTTTGTCGATTTTCTGTTGTGATCGTAAGTTTTAACTTTTTGGTCCGCTAGGTCAACTCCTCCCATGCACTCCAGTCTCCAACATCAGAGTCACTGGCATTTATGATAGCAGATACTTCGCTTTCCTTTAGTCTACCGGATTTATTTTTATTTATTCTGAAAACATACAAATTGTTATACTGGTGCATACCAATGGGATAATATGTCCCATTCATGTGAAACAAACAAAACCAATGGGATCTATTATCCCAAATGGAAAAAAACCCACATAAAATAAAATATTTACAATATATTGTTTCTTACTCACTTAATTACAATATAAAACACCTATATTATTTGCACAAAATATTATATGAAGAAGAAACACTTATGCACTTTGAAAAATTTACAAAACACGTGCGCGTCTAATGGAAGTTGCTGCCAAATAATGTTTATAAACTTCTCACTTCTCACTAAACACACCTAAAACAGCTGACTATATACAGAAAACACCAGAACCTACCAATGGGATCTTTTCTTATTGAAATAAAGCTGTTTTTGTATTTTTGGTGATATTTTAAATTTCTCTTGGGATGCATGATCCCAATGCTAGTGAAAGGGTTAAGATCGGCTTAAAATATTATTGCTGCTCAAGAAAGTGTTCAAAACAATCAATCAACCTCAATTAATTTGGCCACAATTTTGTTCAAGAATTTGCATCTATTTCTATTAAAGATTCAGTTGACGGAAGAGCTTCTTCCACAAGACCGTTTATTACGCCGTACATATGCCATTAGGATGTTACAGCTCGCCCATGACAACGCCGATTTTCATGAAAAATCGTAATGAGTGACGAGGCACATTTGTATTTTAATCAATATGTGAATAAACAGAATAATGGGTTCTGGATAATGGAAAACTCTCAAATTATTCATCAGTCACCTTTGCATACATTACAAGTGACAGCCTGGTGTGCAATTTGGTCATGAGGAATCATTAGACCTTACTTCTTTGAAAATGAAAACAGCGTAACGATAACTGTGAATGGGGAACGATATCGTTATATTATTGAAATCTTTATCACGCCACAACTGCATGCTTTGGGCTTGATTCACATGTGGTATCATCAAAACATCATATACAACCAGGATTACAATTGAATTGCTGCGAGACCTCTATCCGCAAACAGTTAATTAAAGAAATTGTGATGTTGACTGGCCTCCGGACTTCTTTTAGAGGGGGTATATAAAAGCAAGGTTTATACAAACAAACCAGAAATGTTTGTACAACTCAAATAATATATTCGCGATAAAATTTATGAAATACTGCGTGAAATGTGTGAGAACGTAATGAAAAATGATCTCAAAAGGGCTCGCATTTGTGAGGCTAACAGACGTTTATATAATATTATATTACATACATAATTGCCGACATTAAATAAAACATTTATCAATTTAAAATCTATTCTCTTTCATTTTTTCAAAAATTTTAAACAAAGAAAGTAGTATACATTCCCGCCGGACACACATACTCTGTGCATTAACAGAGTGAAATTACTCATACGCTCTATCTAATCGCTGAAATTAGGCCCCATTTTTTATTTAAAAGTGCTTATCAAAATAGTAGATTTTAAAATTCAATTTAAGAAAAACAGTATGGAATGCAAGGAAATTTCTTTCGAATCAAATTTTCGATTTTTTAATTTTGCATTTTTAAAGAATTTAAATAAAATAAAAAAAAAAAAAAACATAAAAAACGAAGACCTTTACATGTCATGTCAAACAATCTTTCTGATTTTTCAGGTTATATTGGAGAGAAGTTAAATAAAATAAGTGGTTTATCTTTATATATGCTTCTAAAGTACTTTATTAGAAAAAAACTAGAGGCAAGTGTGGTGTTTTGCTCGGTGCTTCGAAGGACATGGACCGATCTAGCTGATTTTCAATAGTAGAATTTTTGAAACTATATCTGATCGATTGGAGTATTTAAATTTTCTCTAGCTCGTCTAGTGACTTGGGAATGTTGATTTCAATAAGAAAACGGACGTATAGACGAAAAACGCTCAATCAACTTCGCTTTGTATAAGAACTCAGAATATATATACTTTGTGGGGTCGCAAATGCATATTGTAGAAAGTTACAAGCGGCATGCCAAACTAAGATATACTCTTTTCCACCTGTGGCGAAGGATATAAATTTATTATTTTTCGTTAATAACTGTGATTAACTGTAAAGCGAACAGTAAAAACTAGAGTGAAGAGCATTTTCTGCCCTGTCCCTGTGTACAATTGGTTATTAATTGTAAGTCTTTTTGTTTTAAGTTCTATTCAGAAACGTGACGGTACAGAACTACCGAATTTTCAAGGCAACGAAAACAAAAGTATAATAATATTACATGTTATTTCATGATGTTTAGATTACTTTTTTTTGCTGCTGAAAGCTATTTAATTAAATTTAAGAGAATTAATTTAATAGAGTTACATAATGAATAAAAAAAAAAATTAATAAATTATAATTATATGTGGTAAACACTATCGTTTTTTATTAATTTCACTTTTCGTCTTCGGTGTCGATTACGAAGTAACGGGACACCAAGCTTTACTTAAAATATAATACGAGAAATTTTATTTCTTCAAACTGTTTTATTTTACAAACTTCTCTGTTTTATAATTAGTTCGAAAGGAGCTATTTTCATGCATGAAGCACTGCCAAGACTCATATGTCAGCACAATTTATTTTAGCTAAGGTTGCTAATCTTAAACGAACCTAAGCCTTACTTGTGATATATATATAATATAAAATATATATAATAAAAATATATAAAATCAAGATTAAATTAAATAAATTTAAAATGTTCGTTAAGTTATACACAAACGTCTTAAGCAACACTTTATAAATAAAATGAAGGCAAAACAAAAGTTGTAAAAGATTAAATTGTTATTAAATTGGTAGCTAATAATAATAAATAAAATTAACACAAAAAATTGGATATATTTCTCCTAAAATTTTAATAAGGCATGCGAAAAGACTTTTTATATTCTGAAGACAAGCATTATTTTTATTGAAGGCTTGTGATCATGCCTTTATTACAGAAATTTCTAAATTGAAGGCCTCTCAGCATCTTCAGAAGGTATTTTGGCACTAGTGAGAGTTTAACGCCTGCTCTGCAATGATAACGTGTCAGCAATCCTTCTGGCTACTAAAGGCGGAGTTAAAAGACCTTCTATAAGATCTTTATAATCTTTTTTATTACATATAACTTAATTAAAATTGTAAAATTTAAGATATTCATAATAATGAATTTCGAAGAATTCATAAAAAATTAATTTATTTTTATTTTTTAAAGCGAAGTAGCACTTAAGGCAATAATACCTATTTAGTTTGTAACCGTGCTTCATTCTTTAGGAAAGGGATAGATAAGATATAAGACAGGTAGTGAAAGAAGATAGAAATAGCCATTTAATCAGTTATTTTAAGTCGCCGGCGGCGACTATGAAGAAGTACCGACGAAGGAGGCTGCATGTTGTAATGATAATTCTGAATTTGTATTTATACCATTAAGCAAAAATAATATATTAACTTTTTGTTTTCCAAAGGGGTGCAACCCTGGCCAAGCAGATTTGTAGTCAACGTGCTTACCACCTTGACTACAGCAGCTACGGATTTAAACACACAAAAAAGCAAATTCACCTGTAACATATTTTCAAATTGATATTTCATTAAGTTTTTAATCGATTCAATTATTTATTTAATTGAAAAAGTGTGTGCTTCGTTTTTAAAAACTGCTTCCTCTTTATAACTGATTTAATTAATTATTTAGTAAAAAATTTGTCTAAAAATTAATTTATTATTTTAATATTCCCATGTTTTGATTTGATTTAAAAATTTTCTTTTTTGTGTTTTTAAATTATATAATTGAGTCTATTAAAAATTTAATTAAATTTTCTCTCATATGAATAAAAATTTATGCCTCCTAAACAGGCTAAGCCGCCTGAAAGTTCCATACATTTATTAAATAATTTTATTTTACGCCACTTTGTAACAAATTTGGTACAAATGTATTTTTTTAAAGAAATTTAATTAAAATTATTTTCAAGTTTTTTATGTTAAGAATTTCGCAAGTGCTTTTTTAGAGCTATAAATTGTTTTACATCTAAAAACCTTAAAAATGTAAGTTCTAAATAAATAATTTAATGAATGGCCACCTCTTCACTGTTGCCAACTTATAAAACTTTTGAAAATATTAAACTACCTTTGAAACTTAAAAGTTAAAAATTGCTGCCGTAAATTTTGTTAATAGTTTTTTTTTTTATATTTTTATTGGTGTAAAAAATTGTAAAAGTTCTTTCGAGTGGGCACATGACACGACCACTAGTTATTTTATTTTTTAATTTTTGTTCTTTAGTATCTACAGAAATTTTAGCTTGATACTAATAAATATAATTATTACTAATGATTTAGATTGAAAAGTATATACATCAAGGTAAAGACATAAATAAAAACAAAGAGATGTTAAAATACATTTGCTAATAAGGTAGTGCAAAAGCAAGTAGTTATACAGATTCAGTAACATGTGGGCTTGCAAATAATAAATAACGAGTGCTTGTGACAAAGTATTAAAAAATTAAGTTTTACAAACAAAGGGAAACTATTTTAGTAAAAGGTTCATTTGAAATACGGCTGCATAGTAATTTTGTTAAAGTTAATGATTATAGTTAATGAAATACGATTTGAATTGCAAAAATTACAGATGACATTTAAAGAAATATAGAGACTATGTACAACATTTTCGGAAAAAAGTTATTGAATATCCCATGGAAAGTAATTTCGAGTGGAAAAAATCGCATAAACCCTGTCCAAACCACTGATCGCTACATCTTAAACATATAAAGAAATCTTAAGTAAAAAAAGTAGTCAAACGTTAGTTTATTTAATAAAAAAAATTTAGGCGAATTTGCTAAAATACCCTGCAAACATTTTTGAGATTTTTTGGCGATGGTTTGTTTGACGATGATTACGCGATTTTGCTCAGGGAATACAAATCGCTAACCATCGCCTATGCCTTATAACTAAGCGATGAATACGCGAGCGTACACAAGTAAGTCATTTTTTGTTCTAAAAACACTTAAATCTGAAAACAATTTTGATTACGTTTACGATATGAATCGCGTGCCATCGCCTATGCCTTACAACCAGCGATGAATACGCGAGCGTACACCGGTAACGGGAAATATTTCTAACAACGTATTTTTGCATTCTTTATCCATTTGAGTTGAGTCATCTGTGTTTTTTCATAACTTTTGATGGAATTTTTTATTTTTTGTTGTTTTCTAAAGGGAACGAGAAAATAAATATTTGGTTTCAAAAGCAATTAGTAAAATTTTCATTTCAGTTGGACAAGTGATCTGTTAAAAAGACAATAAGAATACATCGGAAATATAAAATATCAAAAAGAAATAAATAAATAAGTAGTGACCACTGAAAGGTGTGGTGTGTAAAAGTAATATATTGATAAAAATGTTGTCAAACAAAGCACTGCGGTTGAAAAGTAAGAGAGAAGCCGCTAAATTAATAGTGAGAAATCGTAATTTAAATGCAGTTGAAAATACATATGCAGAAATAAGTGAAAGTTGCTATTTGTGATTCGCCTGCGAGTCGTTAATTGTGAATCGCTAGCGGATCTCTATTCGCGAATCGCAACAGGCATACAAGCGAGCGTTTTAGCGGATCGCTTAAGGGTAATTTTTGACTCGCACGCGATTACTTGCCGCGATTGTACACAATTTGCCGGCGATTCGCGGGCGAAGTTTCGGTGATTGAAAATGTTTGCAGGGTATTGTTACAAAAATAAGATCTGGTAACCCCTGTTGTTGTTTCCGTATGGGTGTGGTGAATAAGTTACTTCCACTAATAGTGAGTGTATAGAATAATACCACAATTAGTTAACAAAAGCGCAGCTACCACAATGGCTGTGTTGGTAGAGGTGCTTGCAGGAAAACAAAAGATCGTGAGTTCGAGTCCACCTTCGGACATGCGTACAAGGGAAATAATGTTTTTTATAATGAAATTAAAAAAAATTAGAAGCAGCAGTACAAACCTACCGGAAAGGAAAAGACAATTATTGTGTGAGGCCATGTCAGTTAATTTAGTGGAGACGTCTAATTTAATATAAGAGTAATAATAGATAATTGTCAAGACGCCCTTCATAATAAAAAGTAAGAACGGTAGCGGTTAGTGCAGGGAAGTGTAACAGTATAACAACAGTGTATGGGAAACGTAAGTTGTTTCTATTTTAAACAACGGGATTTTTTTATAAATAATTATATTAATTAATTCTCAAATTTCGAAAAATTCTTTTTTTCTATTAGACAAAGTTATCCTGGCTTGGATAATAAGTGTAGTGGAGTGGTCTGTGGATGGTTAAGGTTACTAAACAAGGCATCGAGTAGTGCAAGTCTCGTCGGAGTAACACAGTAGTGTAGCTTGGATGGCTGCGTTTGTAATAATAATGCATGTTTAGTAAATACGAGACCATAGGATTAACAAGACCAGTAGGATCAAGAAGTAAAGCCAGTTAGAGCCACAAAGTAAGAGTACATAGTTTATAACGAGCCATAGTGGTATTTGCAATCAAAGAATGCGTACGTTTATCTGTAAAGGGAAAAACGTAACAATATATAGGGAGTTTCCCTTACTTGTCGGATCGTATTTAGAGGGGAAAATATACTTAACTATTTATTAATAGAAATATATCAATCTAAAGACTGCATTGCGTAAGTGAGATGCCATTGTGGCCTTTAAATCAGGGGCAGTTGGATGCTCAAAAAGTTAAATCAAAATAAGTCATTGAAATTGTGAGTTGATATCTTGCACGAGCGATTCCGTACCATGTATGGCAACTATAGTTTTTATACTATTTACGTCAAAAAGTGGAAAAAGCATATATTTAAGTTTGTCATTCCGTTTGTAATTTTTACAATATCCATTTCCGGCCCCATAAAGTATATATATTCTGAATTCTTATGCATAGCAAAGTCGATTGAACGATGTCCGTCTGTTCGTCCGCGTTAGTAAATTAAGTTTGCCAAGGCACTAATCATTTAGAAAAACTTTAAAAACGCCAATCGATCAGACATAATTTTGAAAGATTTGCTATTGAAAATTAGCAAGATCAGCAAGGTAGAGGATTAAAAAATAGGAAAAATATATCAAGTGAAAAAGTAGGCCCTCGCCAATATTTTCCGAGTTACGGGCCTCTGAACTTTTCATATAAAAGTACGATTGTGCACCATATTTTTTAAGATGTCAATATCATTTTTAAGCTTTTGATGAGATCTTTAAGGAAATACTAAAATTTAAAAAAAAAATGCTTAACCCATTAAGAGCCGATGGCATTTTTATGTAAATTTATATTTAGTACTTAACTTGTTTACTTGTTTTTAATTCTATATTACCTCAATATTTAAATTTTTGATTGGTGTCACTTCACTAAACTAGATTTACACATATGGTGAAGGGTACATCTGTTCGTCTTATTACGAATTGGTTATCGAGTGAAATGAGAGTTTTTCTTTTCTGGCCTCTATTTTCCAATTTAAAAAAGTGTGATAAAGTTTTGATAATAACCCAATATCTCAGCAATTACCAATAATGCGCAAGGGTAAGATTTTAGCGGAAACATGAAGAACATCTCTTAGATAATAATGACTTAAATCAGAATCTTTATTAAACTAAAAGCAGAAATATACTTTTCTTATCAACCTGGAGTACTCTTTTTTGGGTTGACCTCGAAATGGCATAAGCTTTCTGTAAAGAAATCCTCATAATATAATAGGCGGGTTTTGTTTAATCTAGAGGCGTTGGCATATGTAACACTGGAAATTTAAATTTTATTGTTATTAAATTTATATATCGGGGTCATCTCATACTAAGTCGAAGTTGAGTGGTGTATAACAGTGGTAATATCTTCTGAATTCTTTTTTGCTGTAATTGCTTTTAGAAAAAGAAGAAAAAAAATCTTTTTATGATTAAGAAAATTATCACTAAATATTAGTGGCATGTCATAACGTCCAAGGACATAATATCCATTAACATAGGAGTAGTTTTTTATATTCTATGTAAGAAAGATGCAACGTTTGCATAATTGGCTAGCAGAAAATCTTTGATAAGTAAAGCCGGTGTTGGTTATACATTAGAGTAGAAAATCCCTGTGCCTGGACAAAGGCCGTCTAAGCAGAAAATTTTTAGTAAGTTAAGCTGATGTTGTTTTAAGTGCGGACATTATGACACTATGTTCATACTAAAAACGACACAATATCCAGGTACATAATGACGTTTTTCAAAGTGACGTAATGTCCATAGTGTTTTGAGTCCTTGGTTAATATGTCCTTGGACACTATGACATGCCACCAAAATATTAAATTCCAGTATGAAGCAAAAAAATGAAGAAACAATAACATTTTAGTTACTTAGAACGAAAGCAACTCATTAAAATTATGTGAGAATGTTTTTGAATGCAACAATAGATTCATAGGAAAGACTTGAACACATTCTCTTACTCGAGCATGTGTCACTATGGAAAAAAATTCATTTTACTATCTAATGATTGTCATCCGTTAATTTAAATTATGTCATTTTCTATAGTTTTTTTTTATTTGCATTTTGCTACACCAACACATATGAGCTTTTAGAATTATGTTTTTTTAAATGTCGTACATTAGAGAGTGTGTTAGTTTGTGCTTATATTAGTATTTGTCTGTATGTGTTCTTTTTTTTAATGAATGAGTTAAATGTATAACGGTTTATAACCCTTTTTTTAAAGTTTTTTTTTATATTTTTATTTTTAATTTATTTCCGTTTTGTTACAGTTTTTCTTTCTTTTTAGCATAAATTTTCTATTGTCTATAGTATCTCTTTGATGTTTAAGTTAATGTCTGCTTTATTTCGTTAACAAGTCTGCTGCTATGGCAGCAGTTTTATTTTGAATTTGTTGTTGTATTTTTTTCCATACATAGTAGCATTATTTGACCTGCAATAATTAACACAGTTTTGTGAAGAAATTTTTATTGCAAAATACATATTAACGTCTATTAACTAGAGATAGCACTTATAAAGATAAAGTGTACTAGAGCTTAATATAACATTATTGGCTTTTTTCTCAAACATATTTTATGTATTTTTATCATTGTCAAATGAATTTATAACGTATTACAGTGCTGGAAGAATAGCAATTAGTAATAAAAATGAAATGTCCTTTCAGGGGCCTTTTATGTTATGCTAATAGGAAGTAGTCGCAGGCAGTGTTGTCAGATTAGAGGATTTTTTTTTTAAATGGCGATTAAAATATCAGTTTGAGGATTAAGGAATTCTTTGAGGATATATTTCGTGTCTTGGGGATTTAAAAAGGGTTTTTTAGGATTTTTAAAACTATGTTTTAGTTATTGTATTTTTACTATTTTTAAAAAAATTTGACTTTTTTTCTACGTACAAGTTTCCTAGTATGAATAGTACAAATAGTTTGCACAATTACAATAATAACAAATTTAAGTTAATAATTAAATTCAATTAAAAAAAATTAATAGAATTATTTGTAGTAAATTTCGGGGTTTTTTGAGACGCCTCAAACTCATAATTTGGCAGCTTGGTTTTGATGGCTATAAGCTGTCGCACACATGAACAAATTTATATCTAACAAGAGTAAAAACAAAAATAATATAGATAGTAAAAGTGCTATACATGGCAGTAATGAATTTTATTAAAATCTATTGTAATTGGCGGAATATTTCAGGAGTGCTCATCTCCTCCTGGGTTTAGTTAAATCTCTTGCAATCACAAGCCATTCGCTGGGGGTTTTTGATCTTGTTTGACGTTCATTAGTCATTGTCTTTAAATTAATTGATTGCAACCTTTACATAGAGCTGCAAATTCGATAGTTTCGATAGTTTGCCTTAAAACTATCGATACCATAGTTTTAATAACTTTTTTTTAAACTATCGATACTATCGTTACTATTGAATTTTTTAAATGCTAATTCTAGCAACTATCGCTATCCAATAATTTCGATTTCGGAAAAAACTGTTGTTAGCCACTGGATGCCCATTGACAGACACTGTTTCCTTTAATGCTATTTATATATATAAAACCTAAAGAAACCTCTAAAAACTGAAGAAATTCTTTCTGTGTTAAAAAAATCATAGCAACCTGAAAAGACGAACTCAACTGTGTTCCTTGGCCAGACGGGTTTAGCTGTCGTCGTGAGTATATATGTGGAAAATTTTTTACTCTCTCTCACTCTTTCTCTCTGACTCGCCTTTTAATGGAAGTTCTAATTTGGAGGTTTAGTTAAAAATAAAATCTCTGACTAACGCCCATTAATAGCTTAAAATATTATAATGAGGCCGATGTTAGTGAAGTGAGAAGTTTTATGTGTTAAATGTTACGGGTTCCAAACTCATGCTGCAACAATATTTTTAAACCGTTACAAATGCGTGTGAGTTAAAGATTGGAACCAGTTGAGACTTATTTTTTGTAGTGGCTTCTTTAGATCAATGAAGCGACAAAATTTGGACTGACTCGTCGAAGAATCCGAAAGTGGACCAAATTTTTAAAGCAACACAAATAATGAAAAGTCAATTTAAATAAAATAAAACTCGGATTTTCAACAGCAATCAATTATGCGATCTCAGCTTGCTATTTATTTTTTAAGAATTACAAAAAAGTACATACATTTACAAAAAAAAAAACAAGAAGTTAATTGTTGCACCCAAAAATGGCCTACATAAACAATTTAATTAGCACTATTGGTGATTGTTAATTTTGTTCAATTGTTTTTTTTTTTAATTTTTGTTATTGTTGTTATTGTACTGACTAGTTAATAGGGCTGTTAACCTCAGCATATTTTACAAACAAATGCAAACGTTTTGAATTAAAACTTATTTTGCAAAACTGCATGTTTAACACCATGTTGTCGTGTTAACACCTTAAAAAAACAAAAACAAAAAAAAAAGCAAAACCACAAAAATGAAATGCTTAAGCAAAAATTATTTATATAGCAACTATATTAAGTAACGTGGTTAATGGGCGGAAAAAATATTTTACATAAAACAAAAAAATTTGTTCATAAAAAATAAAGAAAAAAACTGAGTTTTCTTTACATATTTTTCTTTTGATCATTATATTTCTTAAAAGCTTAACCTAGTGTATTTGAATATTGGTAGATTTGTATGTGAAGACCTTTCGCCTTATTCAAAAAATATTATATAAGATTTGAAATGTTTAAAAAATTTTTTTTAAATATTTTTTTTCTTATGAATATAGCAGAAAATAATTATATGCAAAAAAATAATACTTTTGATCGTTTTATATTCTATAAAAAACTTATCATGGACCCGTTCCTTTAATTAACTTACTTAAAAGATTTTTGAAAAAACTTTTTAATATTTTGATAACTTTTATTTTCTTAAAATATTTGTTATCAATTTAATTTACTACATAAAAGTTATCTATAAGTAAAAAATAAAATTAACCAATAACCAAAATATTTCAAAGAAATTTATCGATAATTTTAAAAGTTTTTACAATAACCCGAATACCTCAAAGAAAATGTTTGATAACCTTAATAGGCCATAAAAAATTTAATAATGCATACAAATTAATTGCGAAAATTTATCAATTATATAATAGAAACATATGTTATCGATTTTTTCTTATTTTATTGATAGTATGGCATTTATCGATATGATAAAATCGTTGCATAAAAGTAGATGAAAATCAATAAATTATTATTTAATAAAATTCATTTTTCTTTTAAAAATTTTTGCACTTTTTTGGGGGAATATTTTTCGATAATTGTAAACTTATAAAGAAATTTTATCGAAAACTTTGTTAAGAAGATTAATATTAACATGCAATTTTTTTTACAAATTAATCATTAACTTAAATTGATTAAGGGAAATTCATCGCTTTAGTTATTTTTCTATCGATAATTTATCGATAACTTTATTATTTAATTAATTTTCTGTCGATAATTTTATTAGTTAATTATTCTTCTATAGATAATTTATCGATAAATTTATTGCCTATAGATAATTTAGTAATACATTTAATTTTGTTTATAAATTCTATCCGATAACTATTATATAACTATTTTTTTAATTTCCCATAAATAAATAATTAATCCAATCATTACGGTTTGTCGAATTATTTTATCGAAATATACGTTTTTCAATCAAAATAATCTCGATTGCCTAACTCATTTTCAAAGATTTAATTGCTAAGTAATTGAAATTTTGACAAAAACTTTTAACTTTAGTAACTAAGACATTACAAGGGAAGTTTTTGATTATCGATAACTTTTTGACTTTCTACGAAAAAGTATGTCTTCAATATTTTATTAAAAATGAATAAAATTTTGTTAAAAAAAATATTTCCACATTTAAATTTATTTAATTAAATAATTATTACAAAAATGTGTTCGTTAAGTCAACTTTAACTTGCTCTACATTCCGTCAATAATAAAATTATTATAAAGAACAAAATGAATTAAATTTTTAGCTACACCCCTGCTCTTATTATATTATATTTGTATGCAAAACTAAACATATCGTTCACTTGCTATAAAAACATCATAACTACAAAATATTAGTAATGACCTATCTGTTTTGTGTTTCTTATAAAAGAGAATAAAATTTGGAAGAGACTTAAAGGTCTCAAAATCGTATGTTGGTCACTAAAGTAATAAGAACTTTAAACATGAAAACAAGGTTTACTTTACTTGTTGACCAATATGTAAAAGGTGTGGAATATTTGAAACCAAGCGGATGATGATATTTATAGTAAAACCCTCTTAAGGATTTTGTTCAGGATGAATAGTTTAATAATACATACTTCTTTTATCTGAGATGGATATCGCGACATGCCAAAAGAGCTATTTTTGCTTAAGCTGGATATTATTAATCTGAACGACATGTGATTCACAGAGGACGGTGTCATCCACCATTCTAAGAAGAGAATTCGCTTTGCAGATCATTTGAATTAATACCATTGATTATTCAGCCAGCACTCTCCTGTGTGTTAGAGGAGTAAGTCAGTTTATCATTAATGAAATGTAGTCATATTCATGAGATCATGAAAAATTTCCTTAAAATACAGCGCCATTTTGTAGTACGCCTTTTATAACCTGAGGAATGAAAAAAACAAAAAAGTCTAAATCTAATAAAATACTGTGTTTTCTACTAAATTAAGATCTGTCAATTTAAAAACTTTACATACACTTTATTGTCAAATCGTTTGTTCTGTGTTAAGACATTTTGCCTTTAAATGAGCGATATGTTTTAATTTTTTTTTGCTAATTAATTAAAATTTCTCTATATGTATATAAATAGGTGTTCATGTTTTTTTCTTAATTTATTTTCCATTTTTTTGTGTTTACTTACAGAAAACTTTTCTTTCATTAAATTTCATTACTTTTGATTGCGCTGCACAAACAATTTTTCATATTGAAGTTAAATGAACTGAAATGTGAGTGTTAAATTAAAATATAAAAGAAAAAAATGTTGACCTAAATTTAAATTAACGAGAACGCACCATATGCCACGGCAATTAAACATTTAAGTATTTGCTTTTGTTTCGTCTTAAAAAAGTTTAAGTAGAGAAATATTGCAATAATTTTTTCTATAATTTAATTTTTATTTTATTTCTATAGAAACAAAAACTATAACTAAAATGCGAAAATTTTTAATAAATGCAAGATAGCTAATTTTTTATAATTATTAATAAATCATTTCTAAAATTATAATAATTTAACGAAGAACGAGGTGGAATTACACATACTCGTATTATGTATGGGCCAGAGAACTGCACGAGTACACCGCAACCATGAGTACACCGCATACTTACTCTATACTTTTCATACTCGAGTATTTTAAACACCGCAATAAAAAGTTCCGGTGTTTATTTTACCGATTCTTGTAAAAACGAGTATCAAAAATATCCCAATTAGAATTTTAAATATTTTTTATACTCGTACGCGAGAATTTTTTAATTCTCTTTATTTGTAAGCAACGTTGCCACATTTTGCCCTATTAAAGTTTTTTACTGCCGTTTTATGAATACTGCATTGTATGCAGATCTATTTATAAACAATAAAAAAAAAACAAAATTTGATCAAATCTATTGCTTAAACATTATAAGCAGAAAAACAGACAACAACCGTTTTCATAGGTATGAAATACAACACATATTTAATGAATAAAATGCAATAAAAACCGCTTAAAGGCACAGCTTTTGCACACTATTTAAAGCAGGTATACTTATTTTGTTGCTGTTTTTTATGAACAAATATTTTCAGTTTATGCGCCTTGTTGTGAAAAACGTGCTACTAATGGTATTTAGGAAAACAAAATGATAAAATGAATCCCTGAATAAAAGGAAAAATTATTAATTTTTTTTAGTATTAACAAAACTGTATATACGCAGATGTAATATTGCATTGACTGAATGTGATTAGACCTCATAAATAATAATAAATAAAATAAAGTTTTTAGTTTGTTAAATATAATTATTGCTTTTATACCTATTTCTCAATTTTAAAAATCTATTTGCTTAACGAATAGAATTTTTAAATTTCTATCCTGTGTGACTTAAAAAAACCCTAACAAAAACGTAATATAATAAACAATGAATTATTTTTGAGTTATTAGTAAACTTTTGTTGAGTTTTTAATAAATGAAAATATGGCGAATTTTACGGGTTCTATTTAATTTATTTTCTGTTATATATTAAATAAACTTTCATAATTTCAAAAAAGTATGTATGTTAGCTAGTTTAGACATTGGCGACTTTTGATATTGTGTTTAGTTTAATAATTCTGATCTGATAACTCTGTTTTCCTCTCACTACACACGTTAAAATCTCTCTCTGGGTGTTTGTTGTGAGCAGCGTTGCCGCTTTGGTCCAATCGGACCAAACTTGGTAGTTTTTCGATTTTAAAAAACGGTTTGGTAATTTGGTTGGTTTGTTGCATTTTTTTTAATTTTTGGTAGGATTTCCTCCTGTAGCAATTTTTTAGTAATAGTAAATTTTTCACCTTAAAAATTCAGTACATAATTATATGTACTGAAAAAAATGTAAGTTTGAATTAAATAAACAATAACTTTGAATAGTGCTACCACTGTTTTCAAAAACTGTCTTAGGTGAAATAAAAAACATCTCTGCTTTTTGCATAGAGATGATTAAAGCTATAACCATGGCTTAAGAAATCCGAACAATATTATGAAATTGAAATTAACAATATTTTTGAGTGAAGGTTTTCAGAAGACGATATACCATCAACCAGGTAAAACCACTCTTCAAATTTTTGTTTTAAAACATTTTTAAATAATATAATACTTTTAGTGATCATTGTAAAGAAACAGTCAAAAGAAAATTTAGAACCGAATGGTTGAGCGAATTTGATTAGCTCCGGGAAAGGGATAGGTGTTCATTCTGCATAGTATGCTCTATAACTATTTTAAATCATAACACCCATTTTAAAATCACCAAAAGACAAACTTCCATCTCAACAATTACGGGGAAAAAACAAGTGAGTATAACAGGGTTTATGTGCAAGAAATGCATTTTTAAATTTTTGGTAGGCTGTGAACCATTTTGGTAGGATTTTTGGAAATTATTGGTAGGAAGTCAATTTCTTGTGTGGCAACTCTGGTTGTGAGTATAAGTACGAATAAAGGAAAGCCAGCATCGCAAACATTTTACTTGAGTATGCTAGACACTTATACTCAAATGGAATGGGTATAGTAAATACTCGCACAAAAGAAATGCGGTGGCGATCACACCGCAACCGCATTTAAGATGAGTATACTTAGAGTATTAAAAACAGACACTCTTGCAGTTCTCTGGTATGGGCCAACTATTAACTTTTTGTTTTAATTTTTTGTTGTGAAAATTTGAAGCGCCTTCTAATTATGGTTGAAAAGATAATGCCTTGTCTTACGTAACAATTCAGACTTCTCCAGGTGTACCTTTTCATTTAATTTAACTTCTTGTATTTGTGTAACAGAAAGCACACTTTTCGGCAAGTACGTGAATATCAAGTCCACTATAATTATCCTTTCCTATAATTGTTATTACAGCTGTCACAAAAAGCAAATCACTTCTCTATAGGACACCCTTAAATTTTTATACTCTTTACCACAAAATGTAGAAAAAGGGTAAATCAAAATTTGTCATTCCATTTGTAGTTTCTACAGTATCCATTTTCGACCCCATAAAGTATATATATTCTGAGTTCTTATTCATAGCGAAGTCGCTTAAGCAAAGCCCGTCTGTCCGTACGTGTTTGGGTAGAAATCAACTTTGCCAAGGCATTAAATGAGCTAGAGAAAATTTAAATACGCCAATCTATCATGCAAAGTTTGGAAAATTTTGCTATTAAAAATCATCAACATCGGTCCATGACCTTCGAGGCAGCAGGCATATGTAACAATAAAGTAACTCCAATCATAAAAATAAAAAATAAATAAAAGGCGATAGAAAGCTAAAAAAAATAAGAAAATATCATCAAGTGGAAAAATTAAAGCTCGCCCATATTTTCCGAATTATGGGCCTCTGAACTTTTCATAGAAAAGTACAATTGTGCACCAAATTTTTTAAAACATCAATATGGGTATCATTTAAAAGCTATTGAACAGATCTTTAAGGAAATGCTAAATTTTTTAAAAAATTAACAGCCATATGAATATATTCAATGTTCGAATATTTTTATTTCTTAAAGAAATTGCCGATAAATCTTAGCAATTTTTTTTTACAAGAAGTTGTTTTTTACTTCATTACTGACATCATTTTTACCCTTCAAAAGCAGCTTTAATTTTTTTGTTACTAAAAAAGAGAAACAAAAAGAAACAAGAAAATTCAATTTGCCAACTCCCTTGTAAATGTTTTTAATTCAATTATTTACATCATGTTAAAATAAAAATAAAAAAAGAACCAACTGCAGATCCATTGCTGTGTTCTTTAAGTATTGTATTTAATATCAGGCCATATAATATGAAACAAACCCTCTTCTGATCATGTGATATCTTGAGCTGCTAAAATAAATTAAAAAAGACTTTTTACTCTCGCCTGCCCACATTGTTTCAATTTTTTTTTTGAGAACAGAATTAACTGCATAAAAGAAACTTAACAAACTTAAATGTAGATAATATCAAAATAACAAAAACAACAACATGATGATCAAGTTGATCATGTCTTGACATCCTTTTCCGTTCTCATTTTTTTTCCTGTGCATTAAGGCTGTTTTGACTTTTAAATACTTAAAGACCCTTGAGCTTGATAAACGTTGACAGACGTTGGCGGCAACCACGCATAATTTACACAAAATTCTTTAAGTCCGCTATAATAATAAAAGTCTCCCTATAGTAATTGTTATTGTTGTTATTGTTTTGTATAGTACAGTTATTGTATGAATACAAACTCTTACAAATATTTACACAAATTGCAAAAAATAAATGAAAAAAAGTTCGTGTGCAAAGTAAAGAATAAGAAGAAGAAGAAAAAGAAAAATAAGAGCGCTATAAAAGACCGTCTGCAATTTAGTCGGTCAATAACGGGAATAAGTTATTTTAATGCACAAAATAAAACGTATGCAATTGAAGTGGCAGCCGAGAAAAACAGCACAAATATTACGTTTGAGAACAGCCATCATTATGTACAACAATTATTCACGGGTGCCACGACATTTTAAGCATTCAATATGTCGTCTGTTTTTTTCTTTTTTTTGTTAATGTACCCAGCTTTTAGCATTGTCAGAAGGCATTTATGTATTTCACTCACAGTTACTGTGTAAATTGTGTAAAAGAAATCGTATTTTTTATTTACGTACTGCAGGCAGACTTTAGAATCACCCGATGTTTGAAACAAATAATTTTAGAAAAAAGCTTTCAAAATTTCGAACTTATATTAGCTTCTATTTCATGTAAAATCTCTTCAAATAAAAAAAACATCTCTTTATTGTTGGAATGTTTTACTCAACCAGAACGGAAATCACAATGATAATTTTCAGCGAATTTCTAACCCAAAAATTAAAAAGTTCGTAATATTTCGTAATTTCATTGTAAGGCAGCAGTTTTATCGTTAAAATTACATGAAAAATTTTTAAAATATTTCTCAGTTTTAAGGATAATGAATAAAAGGTAAGAGTGCTATATTCGGCTATGCGGAATCTTATATACCCTATACCATCTATGTAAATCTAGTTAGTGAAGTAACTCCAATCAAAAAAGCAAATATTGGGGTGACAGAGAATTAAAAAATAAGAAAAAAATTAAGTTCTGTGTATATATAATTTTACATAAAAATGCCATCGGCTCCGAATGGGTTAAGCATTTTGAAAAAAAAAATAATTCCTTAAAGATCTCTTTAAAAGGTTTAAATTGATACCTATATTGATTTTTAAAAAATTTGATAATTTCAGAGGCCCATAACTCGGAAAATATGCGCAAGCTCCTTTCCTTTTTCTACTTGGCGTGTTTATCTTGTTTTTTAATTCTTTATCATCTCATATATTCATTTTTTTGATTGGTGTTTCTTTGTTGTTCCAAATGACATGAAAAAATTAATGGTAGGCGTGGTGTTTTGCTTGCTGTCTCGAAGGACATGGACCGATCATGCTAATTTTCAATAGCACCTCTTTCGACACTATGTCTGATCGATTGGTGTATTTAAATTTCTCTAGCTGTAGCAAACTTGATTTCAACGCTAACACAGACGGACATCGCTCAAGCGACTTCGCTATGCATAAGAAGTCAGAATATATACACTTTATGGTGTTAGAAATGGATATTGTAGAAATTACAAATGGAATGACAAACTTATTTATACCCTTTTTCAATTTTTGTGGTGAAGGGCGTTGCTCTACGGTAATCAGGTGTTGCTCTATGGCAATAAATCGTCGGCAAGGTAAAAAATAAACTAAATGCCTATACCAGCTTCAAAACTTTTTATACACCTGCTTAATACCAGGGGGCGCTATAATACTGTTCTTCAAACAATTATAATGCGATATTACAAGGTTGCAGTAATTACAGCTTTCTATAAATTATTTTTCTTCATCACCCATCTCCTTTACTCTTTTACTTACAGAAATAATTGAATGATATTTTTCTTTAATATAAAATAGGACTTTGTATTCTTTGATTATTTTAAGTGTTGGGTTTTCGCCTTTATTTTACCCGATGATAAGTGTGACACATGTATGTATATGTTTTTTTTATCTAAAAAGTCGTCAGGTATTTACCCATGAAAGTGGTCATAAATATTATCTCTTTTATAATAATTTTCCTGCTTACAACAATTTGTTAATCGAACTTAGTTTGGCAGCCATCCTTTTCTTGACGCCAAGTCTGATTACTCACTTAACATTTTATCTCCGGATTA
Source organism: Gymnosoma rotundatum (assembly GCA_916610165.2). Classification (NCBI taxonomy): domain Eukaryota; kingdom Metazoa; phylum Arthropoda; class Insecta; order Diptera; family Tachinidae; genus Gymnosoma; species Gymnosoma rotundatum. Next base: position 115,831,913 of record OU744337.1, on the reverse strand, counting down.
AAGCGAGATTAAGAGTTTTTCTTGCCGATTTAGGCAGAATGAAACGACTGCTCACCCAATTGTTGAAAAAATTGGAATTTTTAGGTGGCATATCATAACGTCCAAGGACATAATGGCCATGAATATTATCTCGCTCCAGATAGTGACACAATGTCCATCAAAGAAGAGTCATAACGTATTCTATTGAAGGAAGTTGCAACATTTTTAAAAACTGGGTATACCATAGAGGAGAAAATTTTCGCGCCCGGCTGTAGGCCTGCTATGCAGAAGATCTTTAGCAAGCGAAGTCTTCATTGTTTTAAGTGTTTAAAAATGACATAATCTCCTTGGACATTATGTTACTTTTGAGTGCGACATAAAGTCCATGGACATTGAGTTTTTGACACTATGACATGCCACCAATTTTGAAAACCTATTTTCTAAGTGTTTTTTAATAACGGTTCTATTACGTAGTTACCATATTATTAAAAAGAAAATATCAATTTACCATTGGGACCGCCAAAACCTTTTAAACAAGGAAATATTAATTTTTTAATTTTAAACCGTTTTCATAAATTTCTAACAGCTTACTATACGATGTTATTGGACCGGTAAATACTTTTTATTTTTCGAAGTACATGATTAGTCAAAAGTTTCCGTTATCCTAATTGTTTATTCAGAGCTACCATATTTTTTTTTGAGGAAATAACAGCACACAACATATAAATTAATTCTGTAATTTCTAAATGGTTAGACCGATGGAATTATAACTTCATGCGGGTGTGGCAGAGGTATTATATGTGGACCTTGTAGCATTAAGTTAATAGCCACCGTTAATTTTTTCTATTATTTTTCCAAATCCGCGCACTGTGCAACGCTGAAGAATGTCTAAAAATGCTTTACATCAAAATAAAGTGACGATACTTAATTTGAGCAATAATTTACATTGTAACGCATGCCGCCTTTTCTTGTTTTTTAAAGTTGCCATACCTTCAATGTTAGTTTACCAAAAGTAATCTAATGGTTTTGGCTGTGGCGTTGCCATAATTTCAATATTATAAAGTTTGTTTTGCAGAAAATTAATATAAACGATAAATAGACAAATCTTACTTTATAGCTCTTTTCAGTGTTGTCAGATTAGAATAATTTTCTCAAAATCAGGAAGAAAACTATTTTTGGGGGATTAAGAATTTTTTTTTTAGGAAATTTGTAGAGTTTTAGGGATGTTTCGAAAATTTCTGTTCACAATTTTTAATATTACGGCAACTGGATTACAATTCTAATTGTTTATTTGTTTTTGCTACAACTCTTTCGGTTTTGCAACAAAAACAATGCTTAAGAAAAAATAATTCGAATGATAAGTTTTGCAGTAAAATATCATTTAAATTAAATTAAAATGAAATTAAAGTGAAAAAGAATTAAAAAGTTTCCAATTGAATCTGTTATTAATTTAACAACTCAGAATTAATTTTCCATTTTAACACGAATTTTATAAATAAACTTTAATTAATTGGTTTTTGTTTGTTACTTACAAAACAACCTTAAAATGTATTATCCATAAAACCCCAAACACCAAAAAATCACTCTATAATATTTACTTTTTATTTATTTTGCTGCAATAAACTTTAACATTGTGTGTTTTGTTACTTTTGTTGCAATCTTAAAATTCCAATACGTACATTTTTACTTAACGTACGATTATTTTGCCCTTCTGCATATTTAAATTTCTTTTTCATTTTTGCATTTTTTTCCATTCAATTTCACTTTTTTTATCGCTTATTTTTCTTCATCGGTAGATACTGACTTCAATACAATTCATTCATTTATGCAGCAATAAGTATTTAAGCTGTCCAGGCAGGCGTACAAGCATTGTTGCATGCCTCAGTGCGCAAGTGTTTTTTTCTGTTTTTTTTTGTTTTTTTTTTTTTTTTTGTTGCTGAAAGTATTTTTTGCACAAAGAGCGATGCATGGTCGACAATAATATTTCAATATCATTACGTAAAATAAGAAAATCAAGCAAAAAGAAAAAAAAAAGAATTTTTATTCAGAGATATAATTAATTAACCATATTAGCCCTTCATTTATTTTCCTTTCTGTTTGTGATTTTTGCACAAAATGTATGAGACCGTCAAAAAATGGGTGCGGGTATGAGTATGGTTTTTTGAAACAAAAATTTTGTTTACTGACTAAAATGTTAAGAAGTCAATTACCTTGCTTATTTACTTTATGATGCTTAAACTTTGAATCGATTGACAAATTTTAAATATGATCGTTTTTAAAATCTTTATGCTTAAATAATTTTAAAAACATTGTGCTATAAATACATTGTCGGTCTACTTTGCTTATATTACTTTATCTTTTGGTGAATCCTAAAGCAGATCGAATAAGGAAATTATTTTGATTTCATGACTCAGTGCTTACTTACATGGGCTCAAATGTTGCAAAGGAATACGTTTTTGATATAATTATCTTCTAGAAACCAAGTAAAAGTTATTTTAGACACCTTTTTGTCTTCAAGGGCGACAAAGAGGGAATCTCTAAATTAAAAATTTTTATTACCAAAAATGCTTAGACCCCAAATTTTTTACACCTTTTAAAAAGTTTGCTGTATTGATTTAAAAGCATTTTAGCATTAACATTTGTAATAACAAACAAAAAAAAAATTAAAATTTTCTCATAACAAATCTTTTCCTTTCCATTATCTGAATCAAAGCACTGTTAAATATTGTTTCGAAAATAAGATCTGGCAACCCCTATTGTTGTTATGCGTATGAGCGTGGTGAATAAGTTAATTCAACTAATGGTGTGTATAGAATACCACAACTAGCCAACGAACGCTGAGCAACCTCGAGGTTACGTTGGTAGAGGTGCGTGCTGTAAAACAGAAGATCGTGAGTTCGATCCCGCCTTCGGACATGCGTACAACGGAAAATAATAATTGTTATAATGCAATTAAAAATTAGGAAGCAGCAGTACAAGCCTCCCGAGAGGCAAAAGACAATTATTGTGTGAAGCCATGGCAGATACTTTCGTGAAGACGTCCAATTTAATATAAGAGTAAAAGATAATTGTCAAGGAGCCCTTTATAATAAAAAGTAAGAACTGCAGCGTTTAGCGCAGGGAAGTGTAACAGCATAACAACAGTGTATGGCCGACGTGTGTTGTGGATTTGGATTAAAGGTGATGACTGGCTTGGATAAAAGGAGTAGTGGAGATGTCTGTGGATGGTTAAGGTTACTAAACAAGGCATCGAGTAGTTTATGTCTCGCCGGAGTAACACAGTAGTGTAGCGTGGATAGCTGCGTTTGTAATAATAATGCATGTTTAGTAAATACAAGATCATGGGATTCACAAGACCGGTAGAATCAAGAAGTATAGCCAGAGAAAACCATAAAGTAAGAACACAGAATTTATAATGAACCACAGTGGTATTTGCAATCAAAAGAATCCGCACGATTATTCTAAAAGGGAAAAACGTAACAATATTTAAAGAGTGAAAGAGTGTTGCCATTTCTGGAGGTAGATCAACCTTTTCATAATTAATATAATTATTTTAAAGTGTGTATTTTTAATTTTCATTTCTTCTTACTTATTACTAAAGTTCTTTGCCGAAATAACTCTTTCTTCATTATTAGTACTCCTTGTAAATTGTAAAAATTGTAATTGTTTGTTTAGTATGTGATTGAATTATTTATTTGAAGCAAGTTAATAGTATTTAATCTTTGCGATTTGTAAGTAAAAGAATCATTCCAATTAAGTATAATAAACTGGCAACACTTGTGTTAAAAGCCCAAACGAAAATAGTTAATTCGGGAAAAAACGTTTTATACAATATTATTAAGACAATTTAAAAAAAATGTGAAACACAGGTTACCTAAATCACAGTAATTTTTGATAATATTTAGTAACAGCATAACAACGCTGTATGGCAGACACGTGTTGTGCCTATTAGAAAAAGGGGATGACTAGCTTGGATAAAAAACGAAGTGGAGTTGTCTGTGGATGGTTAAGGTTACTAAACAAGGCATCGAGTAGTTCATGTCTCGTCGGAGTAACAATGTAGTGTAGCGTGGATGGCTGCGTTAATTTAATAATAAGGAATGTTTAGTAAATACGAGACCATAGGATTCAAAAGACCATAGGATCATAAAGCACAGCCAGATAAAGCTACAAAGTTAGAATACAGAATTTATAATAAGCAACAGTGGTATTTGCAATCAAAAGAATCCGTATGTTAATATAAAAAGGGAAAAACGTAACAATATGTATATACGATCACACACTTCAGCTTGTACAAAACATACAATCAATTGAGAATGAACACAAAACATACTTGCCCTATTCACAAGCCCCCTAGTAAGTGCTAAGTGCTAACAAAATACTACGGTGTTAGCTGTGTTGTTGGTAATTTTCATGCAAACATGCGATACAACACTTAGTACTTTTTTTCATATGTTTTTCAAACGTTGTATAGTGCCTTATTTTTTAATGTGATTTTTGTTTTATGTTTTTTTATGTTTAAATGTTTTATGTTTAAATAAGTTATTATTTTTGTGTTCATATGTGAATTATATTAAATTAAATTGAATTAAAAGATATTTTTATTAGTTTTATTTATTCAATTTATTGTTTTGACTGATTTATTAGAAAGTGGAATAAGTCATTTCTGTTGTATATAGTAGGAGTGGGTATATTGGAAACATATCTTAAGGTTTGTTCTCTGCCACCTTGTTCTAAATTATATTTAATAATAATGTTATGAAGAATGCAGCAAGCCATTATCCAATCATTGTATCTTTTCTTATTTTGTGCTGATAGCATTCTAAACTTAAGTTCTTTTAAGCTTCCAAATTTTTCCTTCAGTAATATAACTTACTTGAGTCAACCATTAATATATCGAATTATATTTTTCACACAAAAAATTTATTAATTTACTTTTTTCTGTTTTCTCCCCCGTTTGGCTTTAAAATAACAAATGATGAATAGCACTTTTCTTCTTTTTATTCAGTTTTTGACGTATGAAGTACAATGTACAATGGCACATTGATACAATGGTTGTTCACAAAGAAGTAAACAAAAGGTAGTATGCAATACTACCTACACCTTAGCAGAGCTTGTGAATACGGCAACTGTAACTCTAACACCAATCGAGTCTCCACCTTTAAATTTTCTGCAAATGTAGAAGAAGGTCTAATACTCGACAAATATATTTTTTAGGAATTAAAAAAAAAATACTTTTTCAGATATGGATCTTTGAGCTCAAGACCCCAAAAAATGACCTTTGACTTTTGCACAATATGCATTTAATTTAAAAAGGTGGAAGTAAAAGAATTCCAAATAAAAAACGAAATTATCATGCATAGTTCAAAAGTTCTATCCCCTTTTGTGATTTTTTAACATTTTTCACATCTTGACGTCATATTGCGGATGCCGAAAGAATCTGGGGTCTGTTGTTAAAGTCCAATATAATACAACAGTTGTGGTAAATTTCATTGAAATCAGAGCTGGTGCATCCGAACGGCATGATAGTTCTACATGTTTTCACTCATATGGGTTAAGCACACATTTGTCAATCACATTCTTCTTGTCCATAATTATTGGTGTATTTTTAATTATTATTATTATTTTTTTTAATATAAAATACTAGGTACGATATTTAAAATAAATGTGAACTTATTATATCGTTACTTCTTTATAACTGGTGCTAAAAGAGCTGTGAATTTATATAAAATTTGTTCTAAGCGAAATAAGAAAACAAAAAGGTACAAAGCTGTATTTTTATTCTATTGATTGGTACTTTTTAATTTTTTTTAACGTTAAATGAGATAAAAAAAAAAAATACATAGATCTTGCCAGAAGACAAATTAGTAAAGATTGAAATTGTTATCTTTCTTAATTTAAGTAGGACGTTATTTAAATTAACACTGCAGAAACAATAAAATGAGATAGAAGTTATCTTTTCAGAAAATTGGAAAAATTTCTTCATATATTTTGACACATAAAACTTTATTTTAAACTAGGAACACTGTCATTAAGGGCCAATAAAAAGTCTTGGTAAATGCCTAAAATGTTTACCAAAATGTTGTTTAAAAGACTATATAGCGCCAAGTGTTAAAGCAAGCAAAAAAGAAGTTGAAATGGTACTTTTTCGTGGTACTTTACAGATTTTTTTTAATGAGCAAACTTAGAATGCTTCACTTTATATAATTGGACTTGTTATATGCTTAAGCAACCTTTAAAAGCCCTCGTAACGAATTTATATTTAAACTTATATTCAGTACTGTCCTGGTGGGTCCGTTACAAGAAATAGTGAACAAAAAAATTTTTCTTACTTTTATTAGTATTTTTTTTAACTTCTTGTTTAAATGATGTTACGTGTTGTAGTGTCGTGCAGCTCTCTTGCTCTGTCCTTTAGAGTATCCACTACTTGTCTGGCAAGAATCACATTCGATACCAATAGCCTGGCTCACCAAGAAGTATTCCACGCCCTAACCCGAAGTTCCTTATTTATAGTATTAATGTCGCAAAATAAAATTGTTTTTTTTTAAATCCTAAACGCCATATTATTTATGAATTTTGCAAACCTTCAACTTTAGGTGAAAGTAGCGAAATGTTAGCAAAGTCTGTGAATGCATTTCCCTCATGGCAAATAAAACCAAAATTCAAAATACAGATAAAAGTAACCGCGACCACCATCCACTGTATCTGCAGTACATTTCAAATAAAAGGAAATTTTGATTACTATTCGTTTGACAAATAGAAGCTGTTTGATAAATAAAACATGACAATTTCTAAATATCAAAACCTCTTACTTTTAATATTGTACTGCAATTTGTTTCAAATTAAACAGAATTTGTTGGTTTTACAATAAACACAATTAAAATTGTTGTTAATCTTCGTCTATAACAGCTTTTATGCTGTCTTTTCCTACATCATGGTTGGTTCATTTAAGAACGTTAAGGATACAATTTATTGAAAGCAATATGTTCGTTGGCAATTGAATAAAGCGTTTGTATTTGTACTCCATTTTATTTATTTTTTTTTTTTTGGTATTCAGGCACATTTAGTGGTCAGTTAAATTGTTTTATTTATTGAATTGATATTATGTGTATGCGTGTATGTGTGTTATTTGTATTTCTATATATATTTACGAGATATTTGATCTCTGCTACATAGAAAGAAATGAGGAAAGCAAATACATCAGGATACCTTGTACATTATTTATTGGTTCATCTCTAATAATAGCATAGTAATCATTATCATCAACATCATTATCATTATAGTAACAGCAATTTGGAATTACCATCATATTCATGATAATATTACTGATGTTTCATGCATTATATGAGCGTCATATTGACTCATATGTAAATATTTTAAAACTTTTGCTAATGATGAGAAATTACTTACGAAAATCTACATATAAAATTGAATAGCAATTGTGAGCTTTGATGTTATATAAATGAGAAATATGAATAAAATATGAACCATTGCGAGTAGAATGTTTAATATATTTAAATACTTTCCGTTTGGTGAAGATTTATTGAACTTTGTCCTAGATTTTGTGTGTTTTGTTAACTTCATATATTTTTTAAAATAGATTTATTATTCAAATACACATGGTTTTTTTTTGTCATTTCATTAGCATTAAAATTTTATTGGCATAGTTTAAAATAATGACAACGAATAAAATTTAACTACCATTTAATGCTAATGATTTAATTTAATTATAATTATTTTTACTAATGGTAATGAAATTTTAATGATATTAAGTTAATTGGGTTCGTTTTAATGAAATAGTTTAATTACTAATTACAATTGGAAACTATAATTGTTTTTATGAAAAATAAATTTATAATTGCAGAAAAGAAATAAACATTTACCCTTTTGTATATCGATTTAAAATTTTAATTCCTTATCAGCTTTAAGTAAAACTCATACGAAAACAAAGAAAATTGGGTTTAATTTTTCCCAAGATGGTTAAAACATACATTTTAGACCAAGTTTTTCTGATAAAAATTTAATTAGAAATTATGATCTTTTATACTTTTCATAGTGTTTTACTCGTATGGTAGTGCTTTCAACCCATTCAATTACTGGTCAATGATAATACTTTTTTTTCTAAACTAATTATCAATGGAACCTTTTAATTAAAAAGACATTAATGGTAATTGGAAAAAAGCATTATTAGCATTATTTATCATTAAATGCTAATGAAATCGTCAATTAATTAGTCCACAAAATTAATTACTCCCATATATTACATATATATTGCAAAATTGTTTGTAGTACATATTTTTACTTCTCTGTATTTAAAGATTTGGCACAAAAAAAAAAATAATAATTAAAACAATCAGGTCACTAATCCCCATTTTTAAAGAGCCAATTACAAATAGTTTAAATTAAAGAATATTTTAGAACATCTAATCTGCTTTTGATAAGTCTTGAGTTGAGATGATGTCAATACGCAGCAAATCGTATTGAAAATGACTTCATTTGTCGCTCAATTTTAGTTTGAAGTACAGCCAAAACCGAATTATTCAGCCCATAAATTTTTAATAATTGGTCTCAAGAGTGCTATATTTAGTTATGCCGAATATCATATACTCTTCAGCATCCATGTAAATCTAGTTTATTGAAGTAACTCCAATTAAAAAAGCAAATATTGGAGCGACAGAGAATTAAAAAATAAAAAAATATTTGGTGCTGCATTATTTTACATAAAAATGATATCGGCTCTTAATCGGCATTTTGAAAAAATTTTAGTATTTCCTTAAAGATCTCTTTCAACGCTTTAAAATGATACCCATATTGATATTTTAAGAAATTTGAAAATTTCAGAGCCCCGTAACTCGGAAAATATGGGCGAGTGCCAATTTTTTCACTTGATGTTTTTTTCTTATTTCTTAATCCTATATGGCCCCATATATTTATTTTTTCAATTGGAGTTACCTTATTGCTCCAACTGACATAAAAAAATTAGAGGAAAAGGCGTGGGGTTTTGCCTGCTGTCTCAACGGACATGGACCGATAATTCTGATTTCTAACTTCTTTCGACACTAGATCTGATCGATTGTCAAAGCAAACTTAATTTCACAATACTAAAACGGACGGACAAACGCACAGACGGACGTCGCTCATTAGACTTCGCTGTGAATAAGAAGTCAGAATATATACATATACTTTATGTGGTCGAAAAAGTTATACACGGAACGACAAACTTAGATATAAACTTTTTCCACTTTTTGTGGTGAAGGGTATAAAAATAATACATTTTTCACGTGTGCTATAAATAAAAAGCAAACAAAAGAAAAATAAAAATAGCGGTCACTCTAAACGAAATTCGTTTGACGCGCTAATTGTATGCGTATGCATATAAACAAATGTTCTTTGACGCTGCTACCTTATAACACTCACTTTTCGCCCACTCATTAAAATATTACCATTGGGTGGAAGAATATTAGGTTCCCTGCCATCACTAATTTAAGTCATGTAGTGATTTAAATCAGTTCGTTACAAGTTTCAGGTAACAGACAAAATTCACTCCTTGACATTTCCTTTCAAAAAAATGTTTGGTTTTAATATCACTATGCTCATTTTGTCAAAAGTTATGATATAACAAAGGATAATACTAAATCAAGAAGCTTATTAAAAATTTAATAATTTCAAATTTACCATTTCTGCTTAAGAAACTTGCTTAAGTTTTATCATACTTTTTACTGTGACTTGTTTCTCATTGAAATTAAAATTACTTAAGAGTTTTTTTCATTTCCTCTCGATACATTGTAACCTTTTTACAGGTATCAAGGTTTTTTTTTAACGAGCAGTGAACATAAACAAAAGTATAATCCTTAATTACAATGCACTTCTGTTATGCTCTGATAAGCAGCGACTCTTATCCTTATTTTATTCATAAAGAAAGAACAAAAACTTGTGTGTAGATGTGTGTTTTTGTAAAAATGAAAACTCATCTTGAATCTCACATCATATGTGTTTTTGTGTAATTTAATTTTCATTACCATAATGTAAACAAGGATTATTTTCAACGAAAAATAGTTTTCTTTTTTCTCACAAGTTCAACAAAGTGTTGCCAGTAGATGAAAGTTAAAAAACAAGAACAAAACTAAATAATAATATTCATACAATTTATGGCAACAAATAATCCTTCTCCTTTTACAAAATTGCAAACATTTCGGGTTTTATTTCATTTATGACGATGGGTTTAATGAAAAACAAAACCGTTAGAAGAGGAAAAACATGTTAAAAGAGTTACAATAATCATTAAATCGAAAATGTTCAAAAATATACTTAAAAAATATGTATATTTTCTTAGATGGTTATTATCCTAAGTTAAAAGCTTTTTGAAATATTGGATATTTGTTTACCGAAATACAGAAATAAGATAAATTTTTAAAATTTGTTTTCTTTAATTAAAATTATAATGAGAAATTCTATTGGGACTTTAGCGAATTGCTTATATATAAGAAACCCGTTGGTTTAACAGTGGCATATAGTTAGCTACTCTTATGCTTCCATCGCCCAGAGAGGCGCATGATGGAATAATCAGGTATATAGTCTTCTGTGGTCCCGCAAATCGAAATTTTCAATTATTAGACAAATGTGTCTAAACGCTAATCGCTGATTTACAATTTTCCTCAACACAATTTTTTATTAATCAACTGTACAACACAAGATATTATGTAAATGCTCGCACATACAATTGTTTATTTATGCAATATAAATTTTGAGAATTGGTACAGATTTTTCATCAAAAAACTTGCACACTTTTTTAACTGACTTTAAAAAAAGAAGGAGGTTATACAAATTGGTCAGTCATTTCTGATCCGATTTTGAAAATTTTTGGTAATATGATAGATTATGCTTACAGATTGGTTCCGTTTTAAAAACAGTTCATAATCTTAAAAATTAGAGGGTGTCTCCATACAACATTCTATAAAATTTGAAATGACTGCGTATTATTATGGCTCCCAAAAACAAACAATTATACAAAAATAAATCTAAAAATTAAAGGGTGCCCCCATAATTGATGTAAATTTACTTATATAGGCCTATCTTTTGAAGCGTATTGGTAAGTCCGCTATAACAAGAAGCTTATAATTTGAATTTAGAAAGTAAAGGGTGTTCCCAAAACTAATGTAATTTGTTCTCTATGACCGTATTTTTTGAACCGTTGTATACAAATACCTTAATTTTAGACAGAAAATCCACTACTTCATTTGGTATAATAAGAAGTATAAAAATGTTATATTATAAAATAAATAGTTGATATAATCTGATGTATATGGGCAACTTTTGAACCGTTACAGACAGATGGTTGAAATTTACACAGAACCTGATAGCTTAATCTACTACATCAGCAAAAATATAATTTGAATTTGGAAATTATAGAGTGACTCTATAGTTGCTGCAATTTGAGGTATATTGCCAAACTTTTAAACAGTTGAAAAAGTATAAAGTTTGGAGATATAAGTGTGCCCCAATAGTTAATGTAATCTAATTTATGTGGCCATACACTTGAGCTGTTATAGGCAGACAGATGAAATCTGTTTTGAAGTCGGTTTTTTTCTCAAGAATTATTTATATTCCTTAATAAACAGATGCGACCACTAGCTGTTTTTTATTTTTTTTTGGCTCTAAATTTTTTTATTTATATTGGCTCTAAAAAATTATTGAACTCACCTCAGTCAATAAAACTTGACAGAAATATGTGTTATGGTCATATGCTATTAAATCTTTAAAATAAAAAATATCAGACCAAGGAGAAAAAAGTTTCCCTTAGAATAATTAATCCTACCTTTGAAGTTTCTCATTATTTTGTTTAGGAAATGCAACCTTCAAGGTTAGTGAAAGTTCAAAAACCTAAACTCGTGCCAAGGGGACTCTAAAATTCCATTTCCGCCAGCCTTCTTTTGTGGGCAATAAAATAAAATATTAATTTAAAAACAAGTAAGAGTGCTATATTCGGCTATGCCGAGTCTTATATACCCATCACCATCTATGTATAACTAGTTTATTGAAGTAACTCCAACAGAGAATTAAATAAAAAAAAAATAGTGATATACTTATATATAATTTTACATAAAAATACCACCGGCTCTTAGTGGGTTAAGCATTTTTAAAAAATTTTAGTATTTCCTTAAAGATCTCCTCAAAAGCTCTAAAATGACACCCATATTGGTATTAAAAAAAAAATTTAAAATTTTAATTTTTTTTTCTTATTTTTTAATTCTGTATGTCCCATATATGTATTTTTTTTATTATTTTATATTTATTTTTTTATTGGAGGATTATAGGTAGGCGTAGTGTTGCGCCCGCTGGCTTGAAGGACATTGACCGATCATGCTGATTTCAGATAGCACCTCTTTCGACTCTATGTCCTATTTAAATTTTTGTGATTTCAACAATAACACGGACGGACAGACGGACATCGCTCAATCGACTTCGCTATGCATAAGAATTTAGAATATATATATACTTTATGGGGTCGAAAATGGATATTGTAGAAATTACAAGCGGAATGACAAACTTAGATATACCCCTCTTTCCACTTCTTGTAGAAAAGTTATAAGATGCAAACAAACATGCACTTATAATTAAAATAATACATAAATTATGTTTTCAATCAAATAATTACTATAATATATAATTATTATAATTTGTAAACACCAGAATTAATGCCGTTAAATTTATCTTGGAAAAAAGCAAAACTTTTTTCCTTGAATATTTTCAACAAGTGCAACAGCGATACGTAAAGTTGACGGTTATAAATGTCTGCGAAACCTGCTGGTTTGGCTGGTGATTAATGCGAAACCGCCTTACAACTAAATACTTGTCCAACTATACATTTATCTGAACGTCCGTCCAACCAAGTTTTAAGAAAAAAACTTTTTTATACACATTCTTCCTGCTTTTTCGTTGTTGTTTTTTATTTTTGGTTCATTGTAGAGTCATGTGCAATTGTGAATTTTTTATTTGTATTTTCTGTATTATTTTAGTGTTAGTGAGTTAGCAACTGCGAGTTAACATTTGTGTGAGTAAATGACCAGTTTTTTTTAAATTAGTTTTGAAGTTTTTTCGTTTAAGAAATTGATTGTTACTACAACACTTTGCGAGCACGACGGATCAAGTAAATGCATCGTGTTGGCTTCATTTTTTATGACTTTTCTTTTCTTTATAGCCTTTTTTTAAGCGACTTTTTTTGTTTAATATCTTTCAGTTACTAAAACTTTCTTTTGATTGGTTTTGTTGAAATAATAGTACACCATTTCTTAAGAAAAAATGGATAGATTAGAGATTATTTGTAAAGAATACTGACATTGTCGGGTTGTAAAGTTTTGTGTCAAAATTAAAGTCGACATAGACTAAAAGGATAATACGAAGCAGGATAAGAATTTATTAAATTAAATTGAGACTAAAGCTTAAAGTATTTTTAAAACATCAATTAAAAATACTTTGTTTAATACCTGGTAACAGAAATATTTGTATTAAAATGACAAACAAGAGTATTAGCTAACCGCCCAAAAGCATGAAACTTTTGCACATAAAAAAGGTACTCAAATAGAATTAATGGTATTATTATAGCATTTAAAAGCTGTACAAAGTTGAAAGTATACACAATAACGTTTTAGAATAACACAAAAATTGTACTAAAAATTTTCTGTGCAAACTTCCTATATGAAAAAATTTTCAACAAATAAGGCAACATTAGTTTGACTTTCTTGTACACACGCGTACATAAACTTAAGTATAAAACAAATATTGGCAGGAAGCTGCCAGATCTTTTTAGGTTATAACAGTCTAAGCGTTTTTACTCGCCTATACATAGAAATCGCAGTTGTGGACGGGATGGCAGTATTGATCAGAAAAGTTGCTTATGTATAGTAGAAATTAGGGTATTGTTTAATAGTGTAATAAATTATTAATAAATTATTCTAAGCATGTTTTATTTAGCAATTAAAAGACCACCACCATAAGAAATTCTCAAGAAAAAATACGTGTTGGAAGTGCAGGCCCCTGCTTATACAATACATAAATAAATTATTCTATTTGGATATTTTTTTCTCAGAATCGTACAAACATCAAGGTTGCTATTCCGGGCAGGTTATTGGAATTAAATAGGTTCAAATAAGAAAATGTGTGGAAGAGTCATTTTAATAAACAAAAGAGAGAAGAATTGAAATACTTTGATAAAGGCTATATTGGCTTTTATCGACGGTGCCTTCAGATGGTACCTTACAACGTCATATAATCCTTTCAGTAGTTAATTGATTGAAAGTAAGCAAGAAATATTAATGCTTGGTATATCTTGCACCATCGCTAAAGCTGTATTGTTGGTAGCCAAATTTCATTTGAAATTAAAGCTAAAGAATCCACAAAGGTATGCCCTTTACTTAAATGATGAAGGCTTAGATGTTATATGGTGCGAATCAAAATGTCAAGGTGATCATGACTTAAAAGTTTTCACTGAATACGAGAACCATGGTGGCTGCGGTTTAGTCGCATTGAGAATTCATGTTAAGAACTCCTTTTGTTGGTGGCTTTTGGTAGCTATCCACATAAGTCTGGAACAAATCTGTTGTTACAAGACTGGTGGCTCTGCTTTTATTCTAAATCAAACATCGTCATCGTTTAGTTACTGAATCACCTGCAACCTCAATTTTAATGTACTCGTATTTCTTGTAGTAGAATTTCACTGAAAAAAAAAACTAAAAATAAAAAATTCCCAAAATGGAAGATATCAAACCAAAAGTGGAATATAACTACACGCGATTGAGTAGCATAAGAGAGCAGGATATCCAGCTCTAATGATTCTAATGGGGTGTGTTTACTACAACGAAATGTGCTCTTATGAAATCAAGGAACTTGTTACTGAAATTATTAATTTCGTAAGCGTAACACGCTCTTCGTCAAAAGCGAATCGTTTTGTTGTCGATTGGCCAATGAATCGCACTACAAATTACAAAGAAAATTCGTTTTTCTTAGCCGAACAGTTTGCATGTCTAAAAACTCCCTGCTGAGGTTTTTTCCGTTCCTTTATCTCCCTTACCATAACCTTATTTCCTGGGCATCATCTCCTGAGTGCTGGTCCTAATAAAAAAGTAATAAAAAATTAATTATTAAGCCACTGGAGGCTTTTTAAATGTCAGAGAAGAAAAATATTAATTTCATTTTTGTCACTAGATTTGGAGTTGAAGCAACATAAAGGTGGATTCACCCATTTTGTCCGGACAAAATTTTTTTTGAGACAAAAATTTTTTTACAGACTTTTTTGCGTCACGATTCACTCATTTTGAAAAATTTGCCCGGAAAAACACAGCTGCCTTGTGAATACATAAGTAAATAAGTCATATTAATTTTACAACGTGTTAATACATTAGCAAGTCATTGTATATTTTTTATTATTTCGGCATTTTGTTTATTGAAATATGGATAATAAAAGAAAATTGCTTCCTTAAATGGCTGTTGAAAAACAAACAGCTCTTTTACTACTCTTTTGCTAAACAGAATTGCAGCAAAAAAAGTATTAAGGCAAATACTATGTAATGTGGTCATTCAATTTAGCGTTTTTTGAAATAAATTTATTTGAGTGGCAACTCAGTTAAATTTTGTCCGGACGAAAATTAAAGTTAAACCCAATAAAGCTGAGAGTTGTCTACGCAAAATGACTTCACTTACTCTCTGAGAGAAATGTCATGTTGGGCGAACAAAAAATTTGTAAAGACGAATGTTAAAAGAACTTTTAAATTTACAACTCTCATTTGGTTATTAGAAATTTAAAAAAAATTTAAACTTTTAAATTTCTGATGTTAAGAAGGAAAACTCTGGTATTTAGCTGCCGCCCTTAAAGAGTATGCGATAACATAAGTAGCGGCCAGGTCTGTTAGCAAGCTGAAATTTTCGAAAAGTAATATCGATCAGACGACGTTTCTTTGAAGGGAATTTTAGTAAAATTGATGATGTATTAAATAGTGCAGAGAACTGTAGTTGGCCGTTTATGGCCAAATGGTTAATATCGATTATGAGGTGGAATATCTAATCTGAAATCGTCATAAGTGACATTAGTCCAATTTCCGTCTACGTAAATTTATGAACAAGTCAACTGTAATTTCTCAGGCATTGAGACCCCCATGGCGTAGGACGGCAAGATCGCTGGACTTAAGTCTGCAAGCTATTTTTTGAAAGTTTTTTTTAAGGTTTCGAAGATGCATTAACAAACCTCTAAGGACACGTGAGCCTTTAATAAGAATAAAGAACAAGATTGCGAAAGTCAGAATTTCTGTCCAGGAAAAATAAAATTTATTAAGAAAGCCAAGCTGGGATTAATCCTGCAAAGGACCTTAAAGAATATACTCGAATGCATATTTCTACTTAAGGAAACTGTGTAGATTATTTTTGCTGCAGAAATGGATGTTGCTAAATGCTCGTTGTAAAAAAATAAATGAATGCATATATAATTTTGTATGTTGATGTGTGTGTGTGTGTGCTGTTGATAATACCGTTATTACTAAGCGTAAATTTTTTGTTTAGGTGAAAAACGGTAAAATGCAATTTGACCAAGAAAAAACAAGTGAAAAGAAATAAAAATAAAATTTTTCTCTTCTTGTTGCCTGCTGAAGAAGAAACATAAAACAGCAACATGCAATGTACAGTTTGTGGTTTTTAGAATGCACAAGAAGGTAGAAGAGAAAACTGCATGGTAAATTGGAGTGTGTGGGGTAATTTAATGTTGCCAGTATAAAAACAGTAAAGCACGTTTTTTGTTTAAATTTTTCGTGGCACCTCTTAATGCAGCAGTAACAACCCACAAGTCATTACGACAAGCCAGTCCATTCATCTGTCAGCCAATCAGTCATAACTCATGTTTGTTTGTTGGTTTGTGTACGAATTTCAAACGTGAGAGGTGTAGATTTTTGTCATGTCAATGGCTTTTTAAGAAGAGAAAAGAGTAAAAACAACAACAATACTAGAAGCTTAAATTAATGTTGCCAACGTATAATAAATTTTAGGTGTATTTTTTTGTTTTATCTTTTTGATTTTTTGGGTTTTTCGTATCCATTATTTCAGTTATAAAAATTGAAACTAAAAATTTATTTTAGTATTGAGATAATTTGCATGGGAATATTTGTCATAATTTCGGCAATTTACTGTAATTTTGCATGAAACATTACAGAGTAAAGCGAGAATCTTTTAATATGAAATAATGAAGGTGGGAAAGAAATTTTTTTGTGCATTTTCGTTTAACTGAAGAACACTATAACACTTTATAAAACTGCGACTCATTAATAATGTGGATTCCAGGAAAACTTGTTTTTTCAAATTTCAGTTAGAAAAACAAATATTATCTGAAATCAATTGAATTGTAGTTGTGGTGTTAAAGATTTTAAAAACCACAACTTGTAATTGTGATAAATCGTATTTTTTTGTACTTAAAAAAAATAATTTTAGGTAGGAATTGCTTTAGCCATAGCTTGGTTACAAATCTGTATATCCTGCTATTTGTATGTATTTTATAGCATTAAAAAGAACAATGTTACAAAAGGTGTGATTAAGTATATAAGGCAATATATTTTAAGACTCACCCCAAGTGAAGATACATCTTAAAAATATGTGATAAATCCTAAGGATCACGTTATGCTTTAAAAAGTGGGTCCGCCAGTAACTTTTTTGTACTTTTTTGTTTATAATTTTTGATTAAATGAAAGAGGATGGATTTTAAATTGATAAATGTTTTATTTAATGGCAGCAATTATGTATGGAATACAATATCAAATAAATGCCCGCCTCTGTTAGCCTCACAAATGCCAGCCTCTTTGAGCACATTTTTCATTAAATTCGCACACATTTCACGCGGTATTTCAATATTTCATAGCGAATAATTTGTTTGAGGTACGCAAGCGTTTCTGGTTTGTTTGCATAAGATTAGCAAACAAAAAGATGTCAGTAGTCAAATCTGGCGACCGTTGAGGCCAATCAACATCACTATTTCTTGAAACAAATTGTTGTGGAAAGTGGTCTCGCAGCAATTTCAATGGCTGTATGCGATGTGGCTCCGTTTTGTTGATACTACATGTTAATCAAGCACAAAACATACAGTTGTGGCGTTAAAATGTTTTCAATCATATCACGATATCGCTCCCCAAGAAGTAAGGTCCAATGAATTCTCCTGATCGAATTGCACACTAGACTGTCACTTTTAATGGATGCAAAGGTGGCATTTTGAGCATTTTCCATTACCCAGATCCGCCAATTTTGTTTGCCTAGATACTCATTATGATTTTTTTTTATGAAAATCGGGGTTGTCATTGGAGAGCTGTAACATCCTATTGGCATATGTATGGCATCATAAATGGTCTTGTGAAAGAAACTCTTGTGTCAACTGAATCTTAAATAGAAACAAATGCAAAATTATGGCCAAGGTTTTTCTTTGAAGACCAAGCTACTAAGCACGGTGTCGAATTGAGGTTGATGGATTGTTTTAAACACTTTCTTGAGCAGCAGTAATGTTTTCAGCTGATCTTACAGTACCTTGTGGCCCATACTTGGGCCAATCACCTACAGACCTTTTTTCTTCGAAGTCATTCACTACACGATAATAGTGCGTTTCGTTGGCACGTTGTTTCTCCCAAAAATTTCAAGCAATCGATCAATCATAGTAATCGATGATTGACTTCGATAAAACGTTTTAACGATAAAAAAACACGTTGGTTTACGAAATATTTTCCTAAAATAAATTTGTCACGAGTCTACTTCACGACTGCCATATATGAACTGTCAAGACCAATGTGTACCAAACTGGCAGCGAAACAAAGTAGTATACCTCTCGGCGGACACCCTGTAAATGACAAGCTGATGCAATATACCACTTCACAATATCTGATCCCTGGCGCAAGAGAATCACAAGTCAGAAAATTTAATTAAACTTTAAAATTATTTTTTTTATATATGTCCACAAAAATACAACAGTTTTGTCATAAAATTATTTTCTTAACCATCCATTTATTTTAACGATTTTTTTTTATTTAATTATTTTTTCATTCATGTTGTATAAACTGTATATTTTACTGCGGCTTGCAACAATCAATCAGTTTCCAATGACAGCTTATATGAATATCACATACCTGTCATTGATTTTTCACTTTAATGTCATTTTCCTTAAATGACAATATTGAATCATTAACTTATTACCTGCCACAATCGTATATAAAATCACTCTTATTTGAGGTTTTGGTTTTTAATCCATAATAAAATACAACTTTATAACATCTCTCAATTTATTTGAAAGCGAACTTAACCTTAAATGATTTTTATTAAAAATAGTTTTGTGACATAAAAAAAGAAATATATGTAACCACAGCATGGCTTAACTTAACAATAATAAATAAAATACCAATTATTACAACAACTGCTTCTATTGTTTTTGTGCTGTTTTGTAATTCAACCAAACAAATAATTTAATAAAATTTAATTAAAACCCTGACAAAGACTTAAAACAAAATGTGGACATGAGACAATGTATCAGATAAATGCGAGAGCTGTATTGGCAATAAAAAATTGCTTAAACATTTATGTAAATCTACTTATTTACTTAAATTTGTAATGAAAGGCCTTTTATATCAAATAAATATTTATCTGCTGCTTGTTGGAGAATGCAACATTTCTGCATTGGCATATGATGACGGTTGTGATGAAGAAGAAATTTTTATGCAGTTTACTGCAGGAATCTCTTTCTATTCTTTCGCGAATGACAGAAACATCTACTTATAATATTAATTTCGCAATAGGCCGAGTCTTCCGGAAATTGGGGCTAAGCTAGAGCACATGGACGATACCCTAAACCGCTATCTTTTGGCAATCTCCGAATGTGGCCGTGCGAATAGGGTTCAATTTAACGCTCGTAAAATCCAGTGTTGTGTGATTTCCAACAGGTGTATGGCGGAATACGCTACCTCAAGGAATCAAAAGCTCTCGATGTTCTTGGAATGAAGACTCAATATGATGCTATGTGGAACAAGCAAATTTTTCATGTCGCAAAAGAAGAATTCAAATGCCTGAAACGGTGTAAGAAATACTGCACTCCATCTGATCTCCTCGCTACCTATGTCACTTTTATCAGAACGAAAGTGGAATACAACTCTAATGTAAGGGCCAGTGGTTCAAAGTCTATTTTGCAGTTACTCGATCGCGTGCAGGAGAGAGCGAGAAAGCTCATCGCTGACAATAGGGTATCCAACTCTATTGATTCAACGCAATGTGGGGTGTTTTATTCCCATAACCTAATTTCACAGTTCTGGCACAATGCGTTGTATCCAGTCAGTACTGGGCCTAATAAAAAAAGATCCATAATTATACTGATTACGTGACTTTATAGAAATTTAATGCAGTTCTAACTATATTTCTTTTCTCCATAATTTTAAAATGTGCTTTTGAATATCTTCACGCCAAATATTCGTTTATAATAAGTACAAACAAATTGCATTGTTAATTAATATTGTGTAGAATATTAGTCACAACTGAAGATCATTTGCAAAAGCCATTTTGAAAAATTTTAAAATTTAATAATGGTAAAATCGGTTATGCCACATTCAAATAATTTTATTAATGCACTAAATTTAGCAATGCCTTTACTCACTAGAGATAAAGAACGTTGTACCATTAGTAAGAGCAAAACAGACGACAACTACAAAGAAAAACTGCCATCAAAATTTGTGACAAGATATGATTTGTTGGTACCTAACAGGCCAGTCGCAACCACCGTCGTTGATCCACGAAAACTAAAGACGATTTCTACTACGCTGTGTTCTGTTTATATTGCTGGCAAAGCTACGAATGACATGGTAATCGGCACTCTATTTATGTGTCGTCACAAGGCTTTGTAGTGAGATACGGTAATGTATATAAATGTCAAGTAATGCGGAGCACGGCAAGTATGAAAGAAGTGTTGGGGAGAAATAGAGCGAACAGTAGAGAAACTAAAGTCTATAGTTAAGCTTGCTCTTGAGCATACTTTTTCCTCGACAGAAGTAGATAAAAGAAATCAAACGTATTTTTTCAACGGAGATTTCGCTTCATCAAAAGGGATATCAGGAAACTCACAGTACACGTAGAAAAAAAGCATGGTTGTGATATTGTCACAATAACCATATTATGTTTATTGTAACAATGTATGGTTGCGGAGAACCAATTATAGTTGTTTTCACCAAAACTTTAGTCACGATAAACATTTTTTGATAACTTTTAACGATTATATGGTTACTGTGCAAAAAAAAATGCAACATGGTTGATTTTATCTTAAAAAAATTTTAACCACAACCAAAGTTTTATAACTTATTAAAAATAATATTAATTATTTAACCATAATATATTATTATTAATCAAAGTATGGGTAAAAGCAACAGAATAATGTTTGCGCTAAAAAATATATTGTTCTAGTACTTGACAGTTTAGTAATTTTTCTGGTAGCTAAATTTTGAAATTGTATTTTATTGTTAAAGAAATTAAAAAAATAAAAATTTATGTACAAAATAAATAATCAAAAATAATATGCAAGATATAAAAACAAATAAATAGGAAACCAAAACATTTAAAAAAAGTTGAAGTAAATATGTCTGAATTGTAAGCATATAAATCTTTATTTTTGTGTTTGAATCATAATAGTGAAATCATTTATTTGGGCTTATAAACAATATTTTTTAACAACTGATTCTTTTGACAACAATATGGTTGCAAGTGTAACAATACTATGTTTTGTTAGCAACCATATAATGCAACCATTGTATGTTACTCTTAGATTATGGTTACTTCAACAATATTTTTTCTTTGCGTGTAGCTAAATGAAAGAGAAGACACAAATATGAACTCATGGAATGTTTACAAGAAAGAAAAAAGTGCAAAAATTTCTCTAAACTTTGGCATGAGAGATAGACCTGAGATAGACGGATAACATAATATGATAACTAGAGACAACTGTAGTGTGGATTTACTTCTGCGCTTGACCATGACATTTCTTACCGATCTTACTACTACATGAATACCATGCGTTTGTCAACTTTATTTGGGGCGCATGACGATACCCCAATTAGCAACTTTTAGCACATAGATGGAATCACAATGCTCTTGTTTCTTGCTGAAAAGCTATAGACTATTTAAATTCACACCCAATTACTGGTGGAATTCTATTGCAACGCAACAGCACATAGGACGCAAGCCGCTGCCGGCGATATGATGACCTAACTCTTCGAAAGACTTTAATAATAATCAGGTACCTGACGGCTTGCCGTGCCCATTTATTTTTAGTCTAAAGCAAAATTAATTAAATGAGAATTTTATTTAATCAAAAGTGAGAAAAGATTACAAAAATAAAACAATTTCTTAAATAAAAATCACGGTCACCATTGAAATTGTATTTTATTGTACCCTTCACCTCAAAAAGTGGAAAAAGGGTATATCTAAGGTTGTCATTCCGTGAGTAATTTCTACAATATCCAATTTTGAGCCCATAAAGTATTCTGACTTCGAATGCATGGCGAATGCGATGGAGCAAAGTCCGTCTGTCGGTCCGAGGCAAACTCGATTTCACAAAAAAATAAATAAATAAATATGTCAATCCATCAGATAAAGTGTAGAAAGAGGTGCTATTGGAAATCAGCATAATCGGTCCATGTCCTTCGAGGCAGCAGGCAAAACACCACGTCTACCTCTAATTTTTTCATGTCATTTAGAACAATAAAGTAACTCCAATCAAAAAGGTAAATACATAGGGTGATAGAGAATTAAAAAAAAAGAAAAAAAACATCAAGTAAAAAAAAAATGGCGCTCTGTCATATTTTCCGAGTTACTGGGCTCTGAAATTTTTAAATTTTTTAAAATATCTAAATGGGTATCATTTTAAGGCTTTTAAAGAGATCTTTAAGAAAGTACTAATATTTTAAAAAATGCTTAAGCCATTAAGACCGATGTTACTTTTATGTAAAATTATATATATGCAAATTTATTTTATTTATCTGTCACCCCAATATTGGGTTTTTGTTTGAAGTTAGTTCACTAAACCAGATTTACATAGATGGTGAAGGGTATATAAAGTTCGGCATAGAACCCTTACTTGTTTTTCTTTCATTCTGCAACATCAAGGATGCTATTCGTAGGAAATCATCATATTGTATTGCAATGACTTCACGATAGCGAAATGGTCCTACGGATATATTTTCGCCTGGTTATTATCTGACGAAGTATATTTTGTTAGAATGTAACGAAATTGTTTGCTATCACGAAATAAACATTTTTATGAATGGAATCAAGCATGGTTAACACTTATAGCGCTTAGAAAATTCATTGTTTTATTAGTGATATTGACTTTTATTAAACAATAAGTTTATCACAGAATTTAATAAGTTTAGAATAACAATGTGTTTCAAATTCATGTTTATGTTATAAAAAGAGTCTTATAAATGTGTTAATTTTTCTTTTATTATATTCTGCATAAACAGAATAAAATTTTTTATAACTTTTAAAATAATACAATAATGCTTATTTTCGTTTGTTTTCAGGCACAATTTGCAAGTTTTAAACTTGCACATAATTTGAAATTCAAAGGTAAATTTTAAAACAAATATTAATTATTAATGTGGTAATGTGAATATAAATTTCATATTATTTAGAGTTAAATCTTTAACGACGCTTAACATTTCTATAACAACTTTCAAAATTTAATCAAACCAAAATTGTAATCTCAACCATTCTGACATGATTTCTAAAATTGTTCCACATGAAAGCCCTTGCCATGATATGTTTCGGCTTCGGCCTTGAACTAGTCTGTGATATATCAGTCTTGTGATAAGGCACAAGAATAACAGTGGCCATATATTATAAGCCAGATAGAAATAATTTTGTTCGTTGCTTATAGGCTGAGGGTGGGATATTAAAAAACTTTTCCATTTCTGGATTTCGGTAAAGTTGAACGGCTTAGCGATTTCTATAATTGCTATGCTGTACACTCTGTATTGTAACCACAGTCCATCCCCACTGATAGTAACTTATTTTAAAATACAAGCTTTTGATTATTTTATCGTCATGTTTTTATATTGATCTTATTTTTATTACTTCCGTCAATTAATTAATCTCAAAATTTTTTTTTTTAATTTCCTAGGAAATCCTTTTGGATATATCTTTGATTAAATAATTAATTTTGGAAAAAAAATTGGAATAAATATTCCGCAGTATTATAAAATAGCCAAAAGAGTTTCCCTAAAGTGATATAAACGCTCTCAACAGCTGACAATCAGAAAAAAATGGCAAAGATTATTAATATAATCCTTTAATACTTTGAAAATCTTTTCAAAAGAAAAGAGGGCCGTCGGACAGTGCAATCAAATAACAGCAAGCAATGCAAGGCGGTAGGATTTGAGAAACGGGAATTTCGGCCAAAAAATATCCTCAATTACCCGGGAGAGGGAGTTTTAAATTATTTAGTTTTATTGAAAAAAAAAAAAACAGAGAAGTTTATATTTAAATGTTTATATTGCTATTAAAACAAGTAAATTATACGAGTTTCTTAGAAAAATTTTAATTGTTTTATTTTTGTACTAAATAAAAAAATTCTTTTCTGGTAGTTATTTTTTTAATTTTTTATGTCTTATAAAATGCATAGTTATTATTTTTTTTAACCAACTTCAAAAAAAGAAGGAGGTTATACAATTCGACTGAGTGTTGCTTTTTTATGTTTGTGCCTGCAGAACTCATTTTTGAACCGGTTTTCAAACTTTTTGGTAATATGATACATTATGCTTGCAGATTGGTCCCGTTTTAAAAACAATTCATTATCTTAAAAATTAAAGGGTGTCTCCATACAACATATATATTTTTTACGTGTATTATGAATTGTAAACGGCACTTTTGTAAAATTTAAAATAACTGCGTATTACTATAGCTCCCAAAAACAAAAAAAAAATATACAAAAATAAATATAAAAATTAAAGGGTGCTCCCATCATTGATGTAAATTTACTTATATAGGACTATCTTTTGAACCGCTAGAGGCAAACGCTTGCAAATTGGACAGAATGTCTATTGCTATGGCCGTTATAGTAACAAGTATTAATATTAACAATTTTAAATTAAAGGGTGCGCCAATAGTTAATTTAATTTGATGTATATTGCCATACTTTTTAACAGTTATAGACAGACGCTTGGAATTGACAACGAACCTGTATTGGTAAGTCCGCTATAACAACAAGTATAAAATGTGCTTTTGGAAGATAAAAGGTGTTCCAATAGTTGATGTAATTTCAAGTGTGTGGCCGTACTTTTGAATCGTTAAAGGCAGAACGCTGAAACTTAAAAGAGATCTGTATTTCTAAGTCCGCTATATCAACGAGTTTATAATTTGAATTTAGAATTTAAAGGGTGTCCATTATTAATGTTGATTTACTTATATAGGCCTATCTTTTGAATCGTTATAGACAAACGCTTGTAAATTTGACGCAATGTCGATTGCTATGGCCGTTATAGTAACAGCTGATAATATTTAAAATCATAAATTAAAGGGCGCACGAATAGTTCATTTAATTTGGTATGAGGCCTTACTTTTAAACAGTTGTAGAATGTAGAATGTAGTTGTTAAATTTAAAATGACTGCGTATTACTAAAGTTCCCAATAACAAAAATTTATACAAAAATAAATCTAAAAATTAAAGAGCGCCCCATAATTGATGTAAATTTACTTATATAGGACTATCTTTTGAACCGCTAGAGACAAACGCTTGCAAATTGGACAGAATGTCGATTGCTATGGCCGTTATAGTAACAAGTATTAATATTAACAATTATAAATTAAAGGGTGCGCCAATAGTTAATTTAATTTGATGTATATTGCCATACTTTTTAACAGTTATAGACAGACGCTTGGAATTGACAACGAACCTGTATTGGTAAGTCCGCTATAACAACAAGTATAAAATGTGCTTTTGGAAGATAAAAGGTGTTCCAATAGTTGATGTAATTTCAAGTGTGTGGCCGTACTTTTGAATCGTTATAGGCAGAACGCTGAAACTTAAAAGAGACTTGTATTTCTAAGTCCGCTATATCAACGAGTTTATAATTTCAAACGCTTGCAAATTTAACATAATATTGACTGATATGGTCGTTATAGAAACAAGTATTAATATTTAAAAGTATTAATTATATTATTAAGTATATGGCCATAGTTTTAAACAGTTGTAGACAGACGATTGAAATTTACAAAGAACCTGCATTACTAACTCCGCTATAAAAACAAGTATAAAATTTGGATTTGGAAATAAACGGGTGTCCCAATAGTTGATGCAATTCGGTGTATGTAGCTGAAATTTCGAACCATTATATACAGACAGCTGAAGTGTAAAAATTTAAGTCCGCTGTAAGAAGAATCTAAGAATTTGAATTTAGAATTTAAAGAGTGTTCCCAAAATTAATGTAATTTTTTCTATATGGCCATATTTTTTGACCCGTTATATACAAACAAGTGAATTTTAGACAGAATATCCACTACTTTGTTTGGTATAATAAGAAGTATAAAAATTTTAAATTATAAATTAAAGGGTTTTACAATGGTTGATATGATATTATGTATATGTCCAAACCGTTGAACCGTTATAGACAGACGGTTGAAATTTACGCAGAACCTGATTGCTAAATCTACTACAATAGCAAGTATAAAATTTTAATTTGGAAAATAAAGGGTGACCCTATAGTTGCTGTAATTTGATGTATATTGCCACACTATTGAACAGTTGAAAAAGTATAAAGTTTGGAAATATAAGAGTGTTAATGTAATCTAATTTTTGATGCCATGCTCTTGAACTGTTAAAGGCAGACAGATGAAATCTGTTTTGAAGTCGGTTTTTTTGCAAGAATTATTTAATTTATTTCCTTGTTTTACAAAGTTTCAAAATATTAAAAGAAAATGTTAATAAAGGCGAAGATTCACTATAACACTCAGTTGTACGATCTGTCTGACAATTGCATATGTGCTCAAAATGAAAAGTGTGGATTAAAAGATTTTTTGACAGATCTGTACGATCTTATAATCCTTTTAAATAATTTAGAAAATAGTTTTCTCAATGCGATCAGAGTTGATTTTTTTAAAGATGAGGAGGTAAAACAACAATGTGTAAGGACCATGTGTTTTTTGCATTTTTTTCTTATAACAGTGAGGAACCTACGACACCATTTTGGAACAATTTTTTAAGTAGGACAGACTTCTGTCAGATTTTTGTATGATTAAATCGTACGATTGTGTATGATAACAAAACAAACGAAAATTTAAATTGCAATTTCTAAAACACATCTTTCTTCGCACTGCATTTTGATGACAACATCATAGATCTTAGTTTTCAAAATCGAATCGGGTAATAAATTATTAAATCAGGTATTAATTACGAAAATCGATTAAGATTTTTCATATATTGAAATGTGTTTTCGGTGCACACAATCTATTATTTAAATTAGAGGTACATACTCGTATTAAAAAAAATCGCTTGGTACTTAACTTAGCTTTTTCTAATAGTTCGGACTTTAATTAACTTGAATTCTGTTGTTTTATATAAAAACAAATGCTTGGCAACATTGGAAAATAGAAATATGTAACTAAACGTAAAACAAAAGAAGCTTTAATGCGAATGAAACCACAAAAAGAAGTTTATTTCTGGTGTGCAACAGCGGAAAAGGTCTATAACGAGGTTTTAATAAATGAAATAAACAAACATATTTGCTACTGTTGTTGTCTACGTTGTTGTTGTTTTTTGCTAGCAGCAGTTTCAATGGATGACGTTTCAATAACAATAATGAACACATGATGTATTGTTTGTTGTACAAGTAAACTGTTGTTGTTGCTAAAAACACAAAAAAACCAAAGCCAAAATAAAAATAAAAATCAAAAAATTGTGTATTTGAAAAACAAAAGCAAAACATAAAATATTGTTAAGTAAGGTTATGGTTTTACAGCAGCACATACTGCTTTAGGTTGTTTGCTAAAAACATTACTGGCTGCAGTTGGTCAGACAGACAAACATTTTGTTTTTCAGTTTGTACAAAACACAGCACTCATACATTTACACTTTTATACATAATAGTAGATACATACGATACGTGATGAAAAGTTTAAAATCCTATGCCACATTAATCTATGTGTGATGAAATTTAAATGTATGTTGCAGAGAGTAGAAGAAACCTGTACCCAACAAACATACTTGATATCAAAAGTTAGAAGCAAATGATAAGAACATCATGTTACAAGTATTTCTTTGCTGGGTATGTATAAATTCATTAGTTTTTTTTATGGGTACAAAACAAATAGTTACTTAAAACATCATGTTTAAAACATTAGATTTGAAAGTTATCAAAGAAAATAACAATAATAATACAATATCCAAAATTTGTTTGTTGTGTCTTTGTGCATATATAAATCCTTACAAATGTATATATGACTGCCGGCAGTCTATAGAAGTAAAATAATTCACTTCACAATAATGTTAATGGAAAAAAGTACCTGCAGCCTTCATCCATAGGACTTTTAACATTACTAAAATTTCATTGGGATTATTTTGAGGGCAAAAAGATTTATTTTTTAAATCAAACTTATACGAACTAGTAAAAGTGAAATAATATTGAAGTTGGTAAAATACTAATTAAAGTGGTTGAAACAAAAGCAAAAGTACACCATCGCTACAGTCTTCAAGAACTAAGTATTAATGAAACAAGTATTTACAACCTTGGTCATTGCACTCGGCACTCGTGAAATGCGTAAACTTTCCTAGCATTTCTTCACGCTGTGGCTCTGTGGCACAGAAAAAACAATTTTTACAATTTTAAGGGCAATTTTAGAGAACAAAATTTTAGACCCCAAAACACCTCCACCTGTATGTAAAATCTATCACTTTTGACAGATTTTCACTAAAAGAAAAACTCTTTTTTACTAGATTTTGACAAAAAATAAAAAATAGACAGATAAGTGATGGAAATCGATGGGTTTAGAGCTCGTTTTTGAATTCATACATTTAAAAAAAATTTAACATTTAAAAAAAATGTTGTTTTTGAGGTTGGAATTCATTTCTATCACATATTCCGTTTTTGGTTAGGCATTGAAAACTCCTGACATAAAGCTTTTTTAAATTAATTTACACCGCGGGAATAGTTATTTAAATTAATTAATTTTTCAAAAATATTGTGCTGTTTTTTATCCCGGTTAAATTATTAACAGCTTTTCTATTGGTTCTTGGTGACTATTAAACATTTTTCCAAATTACAGCCTTAGCCTAATTTTCCCCACTTCCGCCTATAAATCCTGATATTAAAATCAGGCACAGTATATTCCATCTACTAGATTAGTGTCTCATTTTTATTTAAATTGCATTAAAATCAGTTTAGCCTAAAACTATGCCCGCTTTTTATCTTATATCCGCTCAATCTGTTTTTTTAAGTGACTTACGCCACTTTTAAAATACACATCGATTTATACTTTTAATTAATAAAATTTTTCTTTTTTTTATATATATAGACTAGCTAATCCCAGGGCGCTTCGATACCTTAATGGAAACAATAGAATTGAGCTCTTTCCTTTACATTACCCTAGGAAAAAACAGAAAAACTTTTCATTTTATGTGGGAGTTGCCACGCCCACCATCCGAAACCATCCAGTATATCGCTAAAAGGTTGCTTTTAAATACAAAAGCTCAGGGCTTTAAGTGTTATAATTCTCGATGATACTTTTTCACTCTGTATGGGCGGTATCACGCCCAATGTTCAAATACATATAACTTTTCCCCAATAGAGTTAATTGTGCAAAATTTCAAGTCTCTACCTATTTAAGTTCGCTAGCTACACAATCATAATTATTCAATTTTGGAAGGTAACTATGTATATTCATATGAGGGTTATGTCTTACGGTGCTCTAGCAACTCTTCACTTTGTATAAGAGGTACCACGACCATTATTCCAATCTTTCCAGCTCTTACCTAGATTATACATATTATTTGAGCAAAATTTCAAGGTATTACATATTATAGTTGGAAAGTTACACGATAATATAAATAAAATAAAAAGTGTTATCAAAAGAGTTCTGAATTAATTCCTTTTTATTTTTCCGGTCGGTTTTTTTTCGGTTTTTAAATTATATCACTCTCCTTCAGACAGCCTCAGCTTTGCGAAAAGAATAAAAAAAAAAAAGAAAAACAAAAAAAAGAAACAAGACAATAATGTTTCAAAACAAGATTTGCATTGGTTGAAGCAAATATTAAAAACTTTTTGCATAAATTTATCGTTAAGGTGGCACAAGGCCTATGGAAAAATTAATGAGTTTTTCAAGTAAAAAAAAAAAAAAATTGGTTTCCACGTACCTTCTTATTGCAACCTAAGTTGTCTACATCTGCTTCATCTTCCAGAGGATGTCCAAAAAAAGATTGTTCAGAGAAATCTGAACGATCAAGGCAGAGAGAGGCATAGAATTTAGCGATACGCGGCTGCAGTATCGGCAAATAAGCAAAGGCAACGCGATATGGCTGTGGTACTCAAAGCATTTTTAACTAGTCCAGATAAACATATTTAGTTTTAAGCGTATTTAGGTACGTGTACCAAAGACAGCAAGAAAAAATTATTTTGAATAATGAACTTTAGCAAAAATCTCTAAAAAAATTCATTATTTTTTAGTTAAAAAAAATCTATATGAAACAAATTTAAACAATTAACTGAAAGAGAAATAAATAAATAAATATTTTATTTATTTTGTGCCGAATTAAAAAAAATAAGAGTGCTATATTCGGCTATGCTGAATTTTATAACCCTTCACCATCTATGTAAATTTAGTTTAATGAAATAACTCTAATCCAAAAAAAAAAAAAAAAATATTGGGGTGACAGAGAATTAAAACATAAGAAAAAAAATTAAGTACTATAATTTTACATAAAAATGTTATCGGCTCTTTATGGGTTAGGCATTTTGAAAAAAATTTTGGTATTTCCTTAAAGATCTCTTTAAACGCTTTAAAATAATATTCATATTGATATCTTAAAATATGATGCACAATCTTACTTTTCTAAGAAAAGTTCAGCAGCCCATGACACGGAAAATATGGGCGAGCGCCAAGATTTTCACTTGATGGTTTTTTTCTTATTTTTTAGTTTTTTACCGTTCCATATACTTGTTTATTTGATTGGAGTTACTTGATCGTTCCAAATGATATGGAGAAGTTAGGGGCAGGCGGTGGGGTTTGCCCTCTACTTCGAAGGACATGGACCGATCTTGCTGATTTTCTTTCGAAACTATATCTAATTGATTGGCGTATTTAAATTTTCTCTAGTTGATCTAGTGCTTTGGCAAACTTGATTTCAACACTAACACGGACGGACAGACGGACATCGCTCAATTGACTTTGCTATACATAAGAACTCAGATATATCAATTTTCCACTCTTTGTGGCGAAGGGTATAAAAAATATACATAATCTTGTCTATGCTCAATTGTCTGTCAATATAATCACAAAATCTTTTTACTTTTTAAAATGCCCCTTTTTAATTTCAAAAATGTAGTGGTACATGGACCTTTAACTGAGTTATCGCTTGTCTCCTCATTTTGGTTGTTTGTAAGATTAAGACTTAAATGTATTATTTTAAAATAAGTCTTCACGACAAAAGGTACTTAAGGTTCGAAACGACAATAACTTTCATTTAAATTATATATTTAAAAATTAGTCTCTCTAACCATTTAACTACCAGTGTCCATTTATGCTTTTAAAACTACCAATACTGTGTTTTAAAAATAAATATTTCTCACTTAATACCACATTTCAAAAAAGTTATTTTGAAATAATTCTTGCGAAAAAAAACCGACTTCAAAACAGATTTTATCTGTCTGTCCATAACAGCTTAAGTGTATGGCCATATAAATTAGTTACATTAACTATTGGGACACACTCATATCTCCAAACTGTATACATTTTCAACTGTTCAATAGTTTGGCAATATACATCAAATTGCAGTAACTATAGTCTTTAATTTACAAATTCAAAATATATTTTTGCTGATGTAGTAGATTAAGCTATCAGGTTCCATCTGTCTGTAACGGTTCAATAGTTTGCCCATATACATCAGATTATATCAACTATTTATTTTATAATATAATATTTTTATACTTCTTATTATACCAAAAAAAGTAGTGGATATTCTGTCTAAATTTAAGGTGTTTGTATACAACGGTTCAAAAAATACGGCCATATAGAAAAAATTACATTAATTTTGGGAACACCCTTTAATTTCTAAATTCAAATTAAAAGCTTTTTGTTATAGCTTACTTAGCAAAACATGTCCCTTGTAAATTTC
Organism: Gymnosoma rotundatum; assembly: GCA_916610165.2. Lineage (NCBI taxonomy): Eukaryota > Metazoa > Arthropoda > Insecta > Diptera > Tachinidae > Gymnosoma > Gymnosoma rotundatum. The sequence continues at coordinate 115,799,572 of OU744337.1, read as the reverse complement.
TGCTGTCTGTCTATAACCGATCAAAAGTCCGGCCACATACACCATATTATATCAACTATTGGGACACCCGTTTATTTCCAAATCCAAATTTTATACTTTTTTTGTTGTTATAGAGAGTTAGTAATATAGGTTCTTTGTAAATTTCAATCGTCTGTCTACAACTGTTTAAAAGTATGGCCACATACCAAATTAAATGAACTATTCGTGCACCCTTAAACTTATAATTTTAAATATTATCAGCTGTTACTATAACGGTCATAGCAATCGACATTGCGTCAAATTTACAAGCGTTTGTCTATAACGGTTCAAAAGATAGGCCTATATAAGTAAATCAACATAATTAAGGGACACCCTTTAAATTCTAAATTCAAATTATAAACTCGTTGATATAGCGGACTTAGAAATACAGGTCTCTTTTAAGTTTCAGCGTTTTGCCTATAACGATTCAAAAGTACGGCCACACACTTGAAATTACATCAACTATTGGAACACCTTTTATCTTCCAAATGCACATTTTATACTTGTTGTTATGGCGGACTTACCAATACAGGTTCGTTGTCAATTCCAAGCGTCTGTCTATAACTGTTAAAAAGTATGGCAATATACATCAAATTAAATTAACTATTGGCGCACCCTTTAATTTATAATTCTTAATATTAATACTTGTTGCTATAAAAGTCATAACAATCGACAATCTGTCCAATTTGCAGGCGTTTTTCTATAACGGTTCAAAAGATAGGCCCATTTAAGTAAATTTACATCAATTATGGGGGCACCCTTTAATTTTTAGATTTATTTTGTATAATTTTTTGTTTTTTGTAGCTATAGTAATACGCAGCCATTTTATATTTGACAGAAGATTATGAACTGTTTTTAAAACGGGACCAATTTGTAAGCATAATCTATCATATTACCAAAAATTTTCAAAATCGGATCAGAAATGACTGAGTTCTGAAGGCACAAATATAAAAAAAAGCAACATTCAGAGCCGAATTGTATAACCTTCTCCTTTTTTCGAAGTCGGTTAAAAAGAAGAGACAAACGTTGAATCATTAATTCTTCTTAGATAAACAATGTTTCTACTTATTAAAAATGTTGGTTTTTTAATTTAAGACCAAACGAAAAATCACCCTTTTCAAAATACTTCAACCATACTATACCTTTTTTTGTTGTTGTTGTTGATTCCAGAATCTTTGCATTTAATTCTTGTTTTTAACCAAGTGGATGGATGCAACGAAGAGTGGATGTATATTTAAATATAACAGTCTTAAGGACAGACTTCTTATTGGTAAAGTTGCATATGCAACTTGCGTTGCATTTCATTATTTGCTGCATTACTGCACAAATATAAATAAAAAAAATCCTGAATAGGGAAGAAACAAGTTTTCCTGTTGTTTTTTTCTTCTTTATTTTGCATTTGGCATTAAAACTAAAGAAATCCTTTAAGTTGATTTCAGTTAAATAAATAAAAAAAAAGATTGCAAAAAAAAAGAATTTAGTTGTTTCTTTTTATTAATTTATGCAAGTGTTGCAAAATATAAAAATTGTTGAATGCTGAGCGAATAATGACAACGTAGTTACAATTTGAGTTTTTGTTGCAGTTGCATATCTTTTTGTAAAGAAGTTTCTCACTTGAGTCAAAATTTTTATTATAATTGTTGATTTCTTGCCGTTTTTTTTCTTTTGTTCTTCTTTGCTTTTTAAGAATTTGTGGTCTTTTTGCTTTTTTGAACAAAAGAGGAATTTCACACAAGATTGTCTGCCATCACATGCAAGGTAAGGGCCTCCTGTCGTAAACTAAGAAACTTGTTTTTGTTAATGTAAATTTTCTTTTTTTGGTCACAAGTTTTGTGTCAACTATATTTTTATGTTTGTGTTAATAAAAGCGCTAAAATATTTTTGTTTAAATTAAATTATAATATTTTGATAACTTAGAAGGAGTTTTTAGAGGAAAGTGAATTTAGTAGAGATTTTGAGTGTGATTAAAAAAATCTAATATTTGAAATTAAAGTTGCCATTATGACGAGATGTTATTTTTATTAATTTTCTTTTCTTTTTTTACTTTTTAAAAATTGTTATTCGTTTTTAGAATTTAAATTTTTCAGATTCAGAGTTTTTGATTGTATATTTTTATACTGATGATGACATTTGTGATAAATCAAAGAATTGCAGACAGTAAAGTAACAACATTTTTTAAAAATCACATCAAATTAAATATTTATGATGAATTTATTTTACTTTAAATGGTTTTAACGGGAGCTTTCCATTATCGACCAATCTTTATGTGGATAGTTAAAAAAAAAGTTGTCTTTACTTTTTAACTTTATTATTCTTATTTAGTCAATTTGTTTGCATGAACATTTTTAGTTTACATTTTCTGGATAATTTTTAACACCGTGAGACCGTTATTTGTGATAAGAAAATGTGAGTTTTGAAAATAGACAAATTTCAACCGACTTTTGCCATGATTTTGGTTACTTTTTTGTGGTCTTAAGAGTGAAATCTTATATCGAATTTTTCAATAATAACTTTGTTTTCTAAAACAAAATAAGACAAACAATTTTAATGAAGATGATGCAAATTTTTATTGTATTACGAAGAGGAAAGTTTGGCAATTATAAGCGAAAAATGATATCAGACAAATGTCCACCACGACCACGCTGACAGATGTCGATTGTTGCTTGAAAGTTTCTAATAACTCTTTCGTTTTGGTCTATTTCGGTAATCACGTCACAGATTTTGAGTTTCAATCGGTTCGATTAAGCACCATATAGACTCTGCCCTTAACGTAGCTTCACATAAAATAATCCAGTGGTGTTAAATCCCACGATCTGGCTGGCCACTTAACAGCTAATTTTTTTTTTTTTAAATTATGCGAGCGGGAAATTTGGTTTGCAATATAATGATCGTTTTATTGGCTGTCTGATATGTGGCACTGACCTGTTTAAACCACATGTCAGTGATATCCACGTCATCAATAATACGCTAAAATTGAGCTATTAATACATTTCCTCAATCATCTTCGAAAATAAGAACGGCCCAATAACGCTTCCATACCACATAGCGCATCACACAGTGACACTATGAGCAAACAAAGGCTTCTTAATAATCGCTCTAGGATTTTCAGAAGCCCAAATTGCAGCAGTTTTGCCTGAAAATTGTCTTCGATTTCATACGAAATGTAACTTTAATATAACCGCAATTTGCTTAGTGGATTTTAATTATTTTAATGTGATTTTCGATCGACATTGAATTCATTGTAGCAAAAGCCAATGCATCAAAAATCTAAATGTCAAGTTAATCATGTTGTTGTTATTGTCCCAATTGAAGAACAAAGTTTTTGTTGAAAATCGCTAAATAAATACTAAGTTTACTTTTCATATCTCTGACTGCTGAATAAGGCATAGGCTTAAGTGTCTGCATCATTTAATATAACAGAAGTGTAGCCGTTGACGCGCTAAATCTATTGTGGACTACGATCATCACGAAGTAAGAGCACTGCATAATTGTTTAAACATTTCTGCCTGTTTTTTTTAACACTAATATTAAGAAATGACATTAATTAGAGATATAGAAGAAAATATATAAAAATATGATCACAGTGTATAAGCGATTTACTGTGAAGGACGGAAAGAGTCCGGATATACAAAAATTGGTTGCATAAATGTAAAACGAAACATACTTTTAAAAAGAATACATATATTTGAAACCCTTTCTTTACATTTATGTATAATTTGTTGCTTAGACAAAAGCAGAGCAGAACAAGTTGTGACCTCCACCATCATCAATACGATGCATGTGCGTGAACAGAATAACAAAAAAGTTATCTGACTTGTGTTGATAAATCGCGTGGCTGCGCTGGTGTTGGTGTCCACCTGTTTGTGAAACAAATGATCATGAGTTCAAATCCCAACAGAGCTTTGACTATAAGTAAAATTAATTATTCTTGCGTAAATTGCGCATTAGGATGAGTTGCTTAAAAGGTGAAGTCTTTAAAGACAATAGTACAAACCTTTCGCACGCAGGCCTGTTTCCAAAAGTAAGCGAATTCTGGTATAGCTGCAGTAGATTTTAATTTTTAACAATAAATAAGTTAAGAAAAAAAACTTTTTTTTAGCAAATTTTACTTAGAATTGACTAAAAATATTTTTCATGACATAAATGTGTACATATGTACAGCTGCGGTAAAAAAATAGCACTAGCACCTAATCTTTAGGTGTTTACTTTACTTCTGTTTAGTTATATAATTATTCCAGAAACACATAAATAAAAGGCCATCTTAGAATGATCTCTATTACATTTTTTAACTTTTATTGAAATAAATTACAAAATACGCTCAACAGCCAGTAGAATTAAATAAGTAACACTATTCAGATAAAACTACACAAAAAGTAACAACACTTAAACAAAACGATGTCACTAAATTAAAATTTTGTTCCCAGGCTTTTATTGGCAATAGCGAAGGAGCAACGCATTGGCATGAAGCCAACCAGGTCTTCGCATCTTTTTCTTTAAATTCTTTTTCACGACTTCTTAGCCACAGCCCAAAGTTATTTTGCTATTAGTTGTTTTTGATTAATAAACGACTTTCTTGACGTCAGTCTAAACATTTTCAATCGGGCTTAGGTCAGGAGCCTATGCAGACCATTCCACGATATAAAGGGTCATCCAAATGTGACGCCTAGATGTCAGCACTATATAATTTTTACACGTGACATCTTTTCAAATGACATAAGCCATTTTGTTTTATTAGAAGGTAGTACAGTTTTAACCATGGACAGGTGCACATTGCAACAACGCGTTTACATCATTCAAAGTTATTATGAAAATGGGCGTTCTTTGAAAAATACCCAAAGAAAAATTTTGTTTAGTGACGAAGCTCATTTCAGAATGGATGGATTCGTCAATAAGCAATGTTGTCGTATCTGGGGTGTTGAAAATCCTCGTGTTATTCATGAAAAATCTCTACACTCACAAAAAGTTACTGTTTGGTGTGCATTTTGGGCAAATGGAATCATTGGGCCATTTTTCTTCGAAGGTGGTGCTGGAAATGCTGTTACTGTGAATGCTGAGCGATACCAATCAATGTTGAGAGACTTTTTATGGACACAGTTGAATCATATTGATGTGTCTGACGTCTATTTCCAGCAAGACGGTGCTACATGTCACACAACTCGAAAAAACATTACGCTTTTGCGATCAAAATTTCCTCAACGTGTAATTTCACGAAATACAAATTTCAATTGGCCTTAAAAGTCATGTGATCTAACACCCTTAGATTTTTTTGTGGGGTTTTTTGAAAAGTCGCCTGTATGCTAACAAGCCACAAACAATTAATGATCTAAAGAACAACATTCAATTTACAATTCGTGAAATAACACCAGCAACATATCGGAAAGTCATTGAAAATTTCGATATTCGGATTGATGTCTGCAGACGCAGTCATGGTGGACACTTGAATTATATTCTATTCCACTTATAATTGTAATGAATCATACTTTTAATAAAGAAACAGCTTGAAAAAATTGCAAATAGTTTGTGTTTTATTTCAAAGAAACATGTGGTGGCGTTTTTTGGATGACCCTTTATTAGCATTTTTTGCTCGTGTGTTTTTAGTCGTTGTCTTGTGGAAAGAATATAATGTAAAAGGATTTGATACCACAGTGCAAAATGGAAAGGATATACACAACATAACGCTTGAACATCCTTACTTTATGGTTATAAACATGTTTTGCTCTCAATGGTCCTCTAACACAGTATAATACGGTATTAATCTCATCCGTTTTTAAAATGTTGTCTACTTAAAAAAATCATGTAACTAATAAGGGTGCTATTATTTCTGACACCACTGTATACAAGCATAATAATTTATTTAAAATAATTATCTTTTGATTGTTCCTTAAGCTAATTTATGAATATTTAATATTCTACATAATAAATTAATTTTTTTACCCAATTTATTTTTAAAATATATCCTTTTTTCTTATTTTTAATTAAAACCACAGTTTTTTGTGCAACAAAACTTGATGAAGCAATAAGATTTAAAAGACATTTTACTTTTAATTTTGTATTTTTTGATTACTTTTCATAAAAACTTTTGTTGAATTGAAATTATCTTCGTGATTAATTATGGGTAAGATTAAAAACGTATAAAATTCTTTCTAAGGAATTTGTTATTTTTTTGTTAATTTAATATTCTTCCTAACGCTTCTATATATTTTTTTTCTTTCTTCCACTGCGATTTCTTATGCATTTCAATTTTCTTTATTAAAAAAAATGTACCGGACAGCATTAAATTAATTAAATAATTTCTTTGTGAGCATTTCGTATCGTTTTTACGTCACTTTATCTGTAGTTGTTCTATTAACTTAGTTACTTATGCAAATTTATAAAACGCAATTTTATTTCTTTATAAACAAATTGCAATGAAATCAACAATTGAAAATAATGACAGCGACAAGAAATGCAAAAAATGGGGTACAAACTAAAGAAAACGAAATAATAAATTATTCAGTACAAATTGTGTAAGAAAATACATAAGTACGCTACAGTTCATTTAAAATTTGGATACAATGTAGTTTAATTACATAAACACAACTGGGACGATCAACGAATTACGCACAGCACTACAAATTCTTTAGCAAAACATCTTTGCCTAAATTCGTGGATTGAAACTCAATTAGGAAGACAAATTTATTTTTAAAATTAATTAAAAAAAATTTTTTTCTTTGTTTAAGAGTAGAAATACAACCTTACGGTTGCGACGCCGGATTCTGCATTTCAGAGAAAATAAAATTAAAAAATTTCATACAATGTATAAAAGCAATAAATTGGAAATTTTTAACATTATTTTTGTTTTTCAATGGCTTTTTACGTTTCTTTCCTCTTCTTTTTTCCTACTCATTCACAAAAAATGTTAATATATAGGATTTTTTGTTAGAAACACAATAAAACTGTGGCAACATGCTGAGAGAGAATAAATTAAAAAATGAAAGCTGGAGAGAAGACGCACTGAAATTAAAATAGATTCTAGTTTCGTACGGATTATTTGACCGTTTTATATGGACAAAACTGTATATATATATAAATAAAAACAACTGCATCCGCAACCGTAAGGTTGTATTTCTAATCTAAATATGAATTTTGCTTAAGTTACCATTTATTTAAAACAAGTAAGAGTGTTATATTCGGCTTTACCTATTCTTATATACCCTTCACCATCTTTGTAAACTTAGTTTAGTAAAATAGCTCCAATCAAAAAAGCAAACATTGGGGTAACAAAGAATTTAAAAAAAAAAAAATTTGCTACTACATATATATAACTTTACACATGAATGACATCGGCTCTTAATGGATTGAGCATTTAAAAAAAATTTTAGTATTGCCTTAAGAAGCTTTAAAATGATATCCATATTGATATTTTACAAAATTTCTAAATTTTAGAGCCTTGTAACTCGGAAATATGGGCGAGCGCTAATTTTTTTTCCTTTTTTATTTTTTAATTCTCTATTGCCCCATATATTTATTTTTTTGATTGACAATACTTTATTGTTTTAAGTGACATGAAAAAATTAGTGGTAGGCGTGGTGTATTGCCTTCTGCTTCGAAGGACATGGACCGCCCATGCTGATTTCCAATAGCACATTTTTCGTCACTATATCCGATCGATTCATACGGACATCGCTCAATCGACTTCGCTATGCATAAGAAGTTAGAACATATACTTTATGGGATCGGAAATAAATATTGTAGAAATTAAAAACAAATAAAAAACTTTAACAAAATACGTAGGAAAACGGTCAATCAACACAAAAATATATACCGTTCGTCGACATAAACAATTCTTGCGAAAAAAAAACCGTCTTCAAACAGATTTCATCTGTCTGTCAATAACGGCTTAGAAGTATGGCCACTTACATCTAATTGCATTAACTATTAGGACTCCTTATTTTCCATCTCCAAATTTTATACTATTTATAGCAGACTAAATACTACAGCTCATTGTAAATTTGAGTCATATGTCTACAACTGTTCAACAGTTTCGCCATATACATTAAATTACATCAAATATAGGGGCACCCTTTAATTTCCAAATTTAAATTGTATACTTGTTGTTATAGCGGACATGGCGATATAGTTTATTTGCCATATACATAAAATTAAATGAACTATTGGGGCACACTTTAATTTATAATTTTGAAAATCAATACTTGTTACTGTTACATTCGTAGCAATTGATATTTTATTCAATTTTAAAGCGTTGTCTATAACGGTTTAAAAGATAGGCCCATTTATGTCACCTATGGGGACACCCTTTAATTTTTAGATTTATTTTGCATTACTTTTGTTATTGGGAGCTATAGTAATACACTGACATTTCCAACTTTAAAGATGTGCCCTTTACAGTTAATAATACATTTAAAATACGGTTAAAAATAGAAGCGCTGTGACATTCTGGAAGACCTCTCTATTTCTATTAGTAACATTTGTGTTAAAAGACATTCCATAATGCCAACAGAAGTAGAAATGGAAAAATAAGTCAGTTCTGAGAACTAAGGTCCTGTGAAGTGGTCTTTTTTATATACATATTTCTTAAAACAACAAAAAAGTTATTTTTACTATCATTAAATTACAAAAATTAAGTAACACCTTGAAAAAGCAAAATGATCAGAGGGAAAAAAAGATTTATTAAATATATTTCAAATACACCATACAAATGTATTGCAAATACATCAACAATGCTGAAACTCACACTCCTCACTATTAAAATATAAACGAACTCATGCTCAATTTTAGGGGAAATAAACTGTAAGTGTTGAGACGATTTTTGTAATAGAACTCAAGAGTACTTTTTGTAAAAACACAAAAATATATTGCACATTTTATAAGGCAAAAAATATTTGTAGTTTCTATGTGTCACTAAAGAGATTTGTAAGATTGATGTTGTTTGTTTTACTCTCACTGCGTATGTGCTACAATTGCCACAACTCTCATTTCAGTTTAAAGTTTTATAAAGCTCTTAAAATTTTAAATTTCTGTAAATGACGAGTACCAGTAAAACAGCCATATGAATACTTGGTTTGATTTTTTTTTTTTTTGAAAATTGTATTGAATTGTTGGATGCCATAATAAGAGAAATACAGAGAGAGAGAGAGTTGTGCATAAATAAGTATATGACTCGGTCATTTTTCATTTGTCTGGTTTTATTTTTATATTGTTGTTCTGTTTCTTATTCTATAGCGGGGTTTATTTTTTGATGTCATTGACCTTTAAAATTGCATCTTGGTTTGTTGTTCATCATCACAACAATGATGATGATGGCGGTGATGATAATGATGTTGATAATAATAAAAGCAATGATGAAGCAGAACATGTACTCATTTTATACGTACGTTTGTACATGTACTTATAAAAGCATTTGTATATACATAAGTATGCGTGTATATATGTATGTACATACATAATTCTTTATGGTATTTACTATTTCGTAAAACTGTTTTGATATTTGTCATTTTTCTTTTGTGATAATCTGGCATAATTATTTTTTTTTAAATGTTTGATTTTGTTTTTTAACTTTTTTTTTAAATTTTTTTTTGATAAATTTACACTTTTTAGATTAGTATGAGCATATTAAATGCTTCGGTGAATTTCCCTAAGAGTTAAATATTTTTGGTTTGGTTTATAAAGACGTTTTTAACAGTGTTATACACACTTCCTGCAAGGCCTTTTATTTTTTATTTTTATTTTCGGATTTTATTCTTAGTAGTTTGAGATTAATTTGAAGCAGGGTTGCCACAATATTTTTTTTAATTTGTATCCCCAGAAATTATCTTTTTATCCCTAAAAAATCCCCCTCAAAGTAGCACAGAAAACTACAACATTTGTATATATTTTTTACTCTTTATTTGTTAAGGTCACTAAAATGAAAAAATTGGCATTGATAACAGTGTTCTCCAAAAAAAAACTTTTCTCCTGTTTCTCATGTTCCTGGTGTGCTGAGTCCGAATCTGAACTCAGAAAAATTCTATCACCCTCTGATTTTGAGAGAAAAGAGGAGAAACTTGGAGCGAAAGCCTCGAGAGTACTGATCAAATCCTAGAAGAAAATAGTGACAAGAGAGCGTCTGAGTAGGAGGAGGGGAGTTGGGGTATTGAGGGTGAAAGGGGGGCAGATAGGTATTGGAATGAAAAGGATACCACCATAAACAAAAAAAATTATAAGATTATACATACAGTACAAAAACTTTTGGAGCAATAAAGTAACTCCAATCAAAAAAGTTAATATATGGGGCGTTAGAGAATTAAGAAATAAGACAAAAACAACCAGTGAAAAAATTGGCGCTCACCCATATTGTCCGAGTTACGGGGCTCTAAAATTTTCAAATACTTTAAAATATCAATATGGGAATCATTTTAAAGCTTTTGAAGAGATCTTTAATGAAATACTCTAATCTTTTTAAAAATGTTTAACCCATTAAGAGCCGATGACATTTTTAATTACCCCAATATATGCGTTTTTGATTAGAGTTACTTTACTAAACTATATTAACATAGATATTGAAGGGTATATAAGATTCGGCATAACCGAATATACTTACTTACTTGTTTTTATTTTAATGAAGTAGCATTTATAATTTTCAAAAAAAGAGCTCCCCTAATCTGGCAACATTGATTTTAGATTAACTTAAAAATCATCATATTTAAACATTAATGATTTGATATTAATTTTTGGTATCGAAATCAGATACAATTATAATGATTTTTTGAACTCGACTATATTTTGCTTAAGAATCAAATTTCGTATGTATTTATGTTTTTTTTAACATTCGATATCAAATTCAGGTACTTTTTTCCGATATGAACATCTCTGTTTTTAATGCAGACTAACATGTTTTTACACTTGATGCTAAGAAAACAACTGGGACGAAGGACGAATTTCGTCCAACACAACAAATATGTCGTCAAAAATTCGTTGTGTAAAATCGTCTTATGAAACACAATAATGGCCAAAAACACAGCTGTTATAATTTTTGAAGTTGTTTACTTTTTTGTAAGCTGCTAAGGTGACCATCAAAAAAAAAAAAAAATAATAATATATAAAAAGTTAAACATTAGGAAAAACACAACTAAAAACTATTTTTATATATAACTTATAATCTTTACGCCTATTATAAATGCTAAAAAATAAAAATGCATAAATTTTTAAAGTAAAATAACTTTATGTACTAAAATACTTCGAATTTAAAGTCAGACATGATTACTTTGTACTGATTTATTCGTCGTTCGCTGGCGTAAGAAATAGAAATAATTCTATTGCATAGTTCGCCGCTTATGACGAATTTCGTCCTACGTCATGATTGTGTGCATTTTTATATACACAAATGTGTTTTATTTTTGACGACGAATATTCGCGACCAAAAAATCGTCGTTCGTCCTTGTTGTGTTTTTAGTATGACTTTTTAACTGTGTGAATCATATGTAATTCTGCATGTATGCCAAAATTGGTATTTTGCAGAAAACTTTTAATATTTGGTCGCAAATGTACATGTATAATTACGTCTGACATAATTATTATTTGTTTGCAACAGCTGATCGAATTCGCTTTTTTCACGGTACAGATATTCAAGCCGTCCGGTTTTAAAATGGCTTTTAGTCGTCTTTAAATATTTTTGCGTGCGTTACGGAATTACTGAAGACTTGTCAATTTTAATTATTTTCTTTTTACTCTAAATATGAACAAGATCAGTTTGCATTGAATAATAATACAGAATTTAAATAATTGTTACCAAAAAGTTAAAAGCAATTTCAGATTTTAAAATATTACCATCAGCCGGCTAATGCTACCGCCAAAGATCAACCGCAGTTGTTGGCAATACTTTTTTGAACAGCTGATGTCAGATGGTTTATCAGATTAAAATTAACACGTTCTAAACGTAATTTTGTCAGCTGACTTTTCACATGTATTTTACAGAAGCAATGTTTCAACAGCCCTATACGACATGTATGTGTTTAACAGTGGGAAATTTGACCTGGCAGATGTGAAAAAAACATGTCGTGTACTGGCAGCTTAATTCATGTCTTGGCAAAGGATTTAAATTTAAATTTTACTTCAGGCTTTTGACATTATTGTTTTATTTTTTTTGGATAAAAATCAAAGTACGATGTTTTTATAAGTTCTTCATTTATACTAAAGTTTTGCTTGTGGTGTCTTAGATCATGGGCTGAGAAGCTAAATTAAAAACGAAATATTGTTTGAATTTAGATTTATAGAGACAAAAGTCTATTTAAAAGTCCGTAGGAAAATAAGAATTGTGAATAGGAGATTATAAAGGATGTGTTGGGATTTTGGGTAATGCCAACAGAAGTTTCCTTTCAGAGCAAATGTAAACTAGTTTCTTAACGTAAGACTCAAAAATGATTGAAAAATCTATTCGATTTTTAGTCTTGGGCTTTAGGAGATCTCGTAATTTTATATTTTTTATTTAAGGGACATTATTCGATAGTTGAGAAAAAATAATGTATCAGCTCGGCCACTTCTATTAAAAATATATTTTAGTCACTCTATTAATAAAGGGATGAGTTATTGTGATACAAAAACTTTCCTTTTCCTAAAAGCAGTATTACTTCCGTTTGAGTAGTTCAATTTGCGTGACATTTTCAAAACAATATAAGAAAAAAAAAAAATAAAATGAAAATAAATCAGTAACACCACTTTAAATCCTTTGTCCTGGACCTTATTTGTTTGTATCAGCTTTTATTTAAATAATTTTTTCTTTTATTAATTTCACCATCAACTTTGCCCTTTCTCATCCACATTTTTGATGCCTTTAAAATGATTTTTATTTATTTTTTTTTTTTTTGTGTAAAATTAAATCTTTGCTTTTATATTCTTCTGACTTTAGCAATACAATCAACTTTTGCTGTTGTTGTTAATTTTATCATGTTCTTGTTTAAATTTAATTGTATTGCTTGACGCAGTTCCCGAGTGGTATCTCTATTTGTTTATTTATGACTTCTTTTGGTGAAATATTATTTCTTTTTTTATATTTTTTTTGCATAATATTTTTGTTGTTGTCACTTCATACGTCTTCTGCTGGAATTCAGTTGGGTGTTGAGTTATTTATGTTTGTGGATTTTTAATTTATGCAATTCGCGTGCATCTTATTATTAATTTTGATTTTGTTTTTTATTAGTCTCAGCTTGTGTGTGAGTGCAAAAAGTTTTGTGTTTTTTTTTTCGTTTTCTGTGCATCGGGGAAAAGTACATAAATTATAAAATTGTTACTTATGTTTTTATTGAGTCTTGGGGTTGCTTGTTTCTTTTTTTTAATAAAATCAAGAAGTTCTCTAAAAAAAACCGGAGAAATTAATATAAAGTTTTGTTAGTTGCTAAACTTCATCATGTTACGTTTATAAATTAACAAAATAAATAAAATAAAATTATAAGTTTAATCTAAATTGTTAAAATATATTTTTTTATACAAGAGGGGTCCTTAGTTTGCTTGTTTTTAATAATATTTTAAACCACAAAATCTAAGCAGCATCTACCGAATATGTTGCTGGAATTTATATTATTTTAATAACAAAGATAAGAAATAAAAAGTTTTTATTTTTTTAAGCAAACAATGTTTTAATTTTGACACATTTACGTAATATTTTAAATGTTTGTTGGTTGTTATCTAAAAAAATTTAAATTAATTAATTAAAAACAAAAAGTAAAAACAACTACGGTGTTAGTAGATTTAATATTTGTTTCTATACCCTTTACCACAAAAAGTGGAAAAAAGGTAATATCTAAGTTTTTCATTCCGTGTGTAATTTCTACAATATCCGTTTCCGACCCCATAAAGTATATATATACTGACTTCTTATGCATAGCATATTGAGATTGGGATTGATCGATGTCTGTCCGTGTTTGGGTTGAAATCAACTTTGCTAAGGCACTAGATGAGAAAATTTAAATAATCCAATCGATCAGACATAGTTTCGGAAATTTTGCTACTGATAATCAGCAAGATCAATCTATGTCCTTCGAGGCAGTGGGCAAAACACCGGGCCTGCCTCTAATTTTTCTATGTCATTTGGAACAATGAATTAACTACAATTAAAAAAACAAATATGTGGGGCGATAGAAAATTAAAAAATAAAAAAAAAACATCAATTAAAAAAAAAAAAAAAATTGGCGCTCGGCTATATTTTCCAAGTTATGAACTTTTAATAGAAAAGTACGATTGTGCACCATATTTTTTAAGATATCAGTATGGGTATCATTTAAAAGCTTTTAAAGATATCTTTAAGGAAATACTACAATTTCTTTAAAAATGCTTAACCCATTAATTAATGCAAATAATTAATTGGACTTAATTTTTTTTTAATTCTCTGTCACTCCAATATTTGTTTTTTGATTGGAGTCACTTCATTAAACTAGATTTGCACATATAGTGAAGGGTATAAAAGATTCAGCATATAGCACTCCTACTTGTTTTTTTTTATAAATTTTGTTTTTTAATTTGTTTCCTTGAATATAACAATTACTCGTATTTATTTATTTATTTGAGGATATATTTATATATTTACAGAAATTTTAATTTTTAATCTATTTTCATTAACTTATTTTTTTTTAGATGTTTTCTGGGTGCATTATTTTGAAAGGTATGTTTTTTATAATGATTATAAATGATTAATATTTGAGATTAATGAAATTGCATATTCATATATATGTGTATATGCAAAAGAAAAATTCTGTTTTTCATTTATGTTCCATTTCCCTTTTAGCACCTATAACTGCTGGGGTTCAATATAATTCTGTTGATAAATAAAATGTTAAGAATATTAACAATTATGAGTGTTCTTTTTTCACGTTCCTCGTTTTTAAAGCTTTAAATACTAAATAATTTTATTCAAATTTTTCTTGTACTTTTCTAAAAGGTACATTTTACTAATTAATTTATAAATACGAAGCTTCATAATTCTACTTTTATAATTTTTTCGGAGAATGTGGTCGCTTGTCAAAAGCTGATTAATTTCAAAGTGTTCCTTATGGGATTTTTTTTACTAATTATTGCTTCAACTGAAAGAATTTTTTTTGTAGACAACTTCACAATGCAGCACTCCAGGTAATTTCAACTTTGTTAACATTTCAACGCATCAAATGCTGTTAAATGTGTTTTACAAGACCCGCTACGCACTGTCGATGAAAAAAAAAAAAATTGGAAATAATTTTGAAATTTCTAAAGAGCTATTTTGATTGTATAAGAACACTCTATAAAGGAGAGGTTTGGTTGCGTTTCGCTTCAGGTCATATTTAATTTTTATTAAGAGCAAGCAGTGCCCACGACTAAAATCGCATGTCATATCTTATTTTCTTAAAGAACAAACTTAAAAAATTTGTTTTTAATTATTTATTGTAGAGTTCCTTTATTAGTGTTAATAATATTCCTTCTACAAAAATAAAATGTGCTAACAACTGTCTTACTACCATTATACCATTAAAATTGGGTGCTTTTACATTTGTATCTTTAGCTTCTCTACGAAATAACTTATTTTTACAAAAAAAGTATTTTATATTTGAACTTTTATAAGCTCATAATTTTGTCTATGGGATTATGGCAACGTGTAATCATATTTTTAAACTAAGTGCTCGGAAAAGCTTTAGTGCATTCCACCACTCTTTTTTAACGGTTATCATTTGGTTAATTAAACTTAACAACAAAATTGTCGATTTGGCTATGCAGTAACACTTTTAACGATATTCGCTATTGCTAAGAATCAGCTGATACAGTAAACAAGTTACTTATCGTTAACTAAGCGACTATAATTATTGAGTGGTTAAATTTGTCGATAAATAAACAATGCACAATATGTGTTTGTGTATGTACATTCATACATACACGTTCACTACACAACCAAAACAATTATTAATCTCTTCTTACTGTCATACTCCTTACATGCATTTAGGAAAATACGTGTTCATGTGTATAAATGACATCTAAGAAATAAACACATGCATGTGCTCCGCTTGACTTCACATGATTTTACTCTTCTCTTTTTATATCCTTTACCACAAATTTCCGTTTCCGACCCCGTAAAGAATATATTCTGACTTCTTATGCATAGCGAAGTCGTTTGAACGATGTTCGTCTATCAGTCCGTATCAATCGATCAGATATGATGTCGAATGATGTGCTATAGGAAATTTGTCCTTCGAGGTAGCAGCAAAACACCACGCCTACCTCATATTTTTTTATGTCATGTGAAACAATAAAGTAACTTTAATCAAAAAAATAAACGCACGGCACGATAGAGAACTAAAAATTAAGAAAAAACATTAAGAAAAAAAAACTGCCGCTCGCCCATATTTTCCGAGTTACGGGGCTCTGAAATTTAAAAATTATTTTAAATATCAATAAGGGTATCATTTTAAAGCCTTTGAAGAAATCTTTAATGAAGTACTAAAATTTTTTAAAATGCTTAACCGATTGAGAGCCGATAACATTTTTATGCAAACTTATATATAGCACCCATTTTTTGTTTTAATTTTTTAATTGTGGGTGACCCTAATATTTGTTTTTTGATTGGAATTACTTCACTAAACTGGATTTACATAGATGGTGAAGTTTGACTCAAACGATAGAATTTCATAAAAAGAATCACACTTAAATGAAGAGTATTAAAAACTAAAGTTTTTCTTTTTTTATTTTTTTATGGTTTTATCAAATATACAACTTTCGAATGAAAAATACACATAAAATGCCACTTGATACCCATGGCCAATACTTATACTTATTGTTTGAGGACGTACTTGCAACATTGTATTATTTATTTGTTGTATACACAAATATTTATAATTTTTTTTTTGGGGTTTTTTTTGTTAAAGTTTTTTCCATCATGAATTTACAACAACTATAACGGCATGAATAAAAGAGCTCATTCAAATGGATCCCACTGAAACCCCTCTGATACGGGCAGCTTATTTTGCAGAATACAAAATACGGATAAAAGATTATTATTTCTTCATTTTGTAGCCAACGAAAAGTTGAATGAACGATTTTATTCGCATTGTATTTACAAAATTCTGATGTTGCAAAAAAAACAGACACCAAAGCAATAACAATAACAAAGAAAAAATCTTACTTATTATTACAAAATCTATAAAAATAAAAATTATAAAATGCAGTAACATCCAAAAGTTAAAGGCAATTATAGAAACTTCTTTGGTTGGTATTTACGATGAAGTGCAATTTTAGCATTGCTTCTTAAATCAATAATTTATAAGTTATTAAGGTTGAAAAGCGTCTGGACTAAAAATTAGTAAGGTACTTTTTGTAAAATAGGAAGTGTAAAAAGTTATAAATTGAATATTTTTGTAAATGTTTTTATTTTAAATCTATAAAGCAGAAATACTGAAAAAATAATTTTGGGAAAAAAGAGTCTTACGATAAATCAACGTATTATGAAAAATAAATTTTTCTGAAAAATTTTTCTTTTCAGTTAAAGAATTTCTGGTAAAAAGTACTTTTATATAAAAAGTACCTTTATAAAAAAGTACTTTTATAAAAAAAGATTTCAAAAGAGGTTTAGTTGGAAAAGGAAATATAAGTTTTTGTGAGTAGGTAATTTGTTTAAAAAAGGGACTATTTGAAAATAGTACTTTTTTAAAAAAAAGTTTACATATATAATAATTTCTATTTATTTATTACTTTTTTTGTGGAAAATTTTATATCTAGGGGAAAAAGATTTTTTTATAAGAAAAGTGATAAGAAAGAAAAAAATTTACTTTTGGCTAGAATTTTAATTTTTATTGTTTTATTGCATTGTTAATGTTGTATCAATAGATGCTTTGACGAAAAATAGGACCGTAGGAAAAATCATCTCTTTGAAAAATTTAGAAATTCGTAAAAATTATTTTTAGTGCATTTACATAACACCTTTTTTATTTTAAAATAATTTCTCTATGAAAACAGACTTCATGTTAAACAACTAATATTTGGATATGAGACTATTCCTACGCAACTCACACAGGTATTGGGATTAAATTGATTGAGTTCTATATTCGGCTATGCGGAATTTTTATATCCTTCACCACATGTGTATGACCACATGTACAATATTCCAGATTTTCCATTGAATAGTTTAAATAATAATCGGCATAGAAAATTTGTTCCTACCATAAAGTTTTTCTGTTCAAAAAAAGGTTTTTTTTCGAAAATTGTAAGTTGTTTAGGGTTGTTGTCCCAGCTTAATTTCATTGATTTTTTAATCATAAGCAACAACCAGCTTAGTAAGTGCTACTAAGTTTTCTTATTTTTATCATAAAAAATAAGCAGGTGCAGTAATACAAACGAAGGTTAAACAAGTAAGAGTGCTATATTCGGCTATGCCGAATCATGTAACAGAGAATTAAAAAATAAGAAAAAATACAAATACAAAAAATACAAAATACAAAGTCTACATATATAATTTTACATAAAAATACCATCGGCTCTTAACGGGCTAGGCATTCTCTTCGAAGATCTCTTCAAAAGCTTTAAAATGATATCCATATTAATATTTTAAAAAATTTTAAAGTTTCAGAGCCCCATAACTCGGAAAATATGGACGACAGCCAATTTTTTCATTTGATGTTTTTTCTCATTTTTTTATTTCTCTGTCGCCCCTTAAATTTATTTTTTCTGATTGGAGTTACTTCATTAGGCGTGGTGTTTTGCCCGCTGCCTCGAAAGACATGGACCGATCGTGCTGATTTCCAATAGCACCTCCTTCGACACTATGTCTGATCGATTGGCGTATTTTTCTAGCTGATGTAGTGCCTCGACAAACTTGATTTCGACACGATTACGAACTGACAGACGGATATCACTCAATCGACTTCGCTGTGCATAATAAGTTCGAATATTTATACTTTATGGGGTCGGAAATGGATATTGTGGAAATTACAAACGGAATGACAAAGTTAGATATGTATACGCTTTTCTACCTGTATGTAAGGCAAAAAAATTAAAAAGTCTATTAAAAGCATTCGCCACTTTTAATGCCGTCTTAAGAACAGTTTAAAATCGAATTAGAAATAGATCAAGGAAATTGTGCGAGTTGTGTAACAAAAGCTTAATTTTAATGAATACGAAAACCATTTCAGAATTTGAAAATAAAATATTCAATGTAAACAAAAACTTTTTTCCTTTTAACTCTGCCCTGAGACTACTTTATGAGGGCCATTAAAACAAATGCGAAAAGTTGTCGAAGGCTGCAAGCCTCAGTTGAAGCGAGAAGTAGTAGTAAAGTAGTAAAAAAAACTAAAAAAAAAAAAATTCAATGCACGAATTTTGCATGCAGACCATGACCCACACCAACTTTTGCCTAAAATAAAAATAACAAAAACAAAAATTGCTTTTTTATTGTACATATATTTTTAACAACTTTAACATGACGAAGCACAATTTTATATAAAACAACCTGACAAACAGAGTTGGCAATGAATACAGAAAATGTGGAAGTAAAACTGTAAAGGAAGGCAATTGAATTACATACTTACATATTTACATACATACGTACTGGGCTTAGATACTCAGGAGAGGGAATAAAAGTATTTTAATTGAATCTCGAAAAGTTTTAAAGAAAAGAAATTTAAAAAAACAACTGGGAAACTTACAATAAGTTTATTGTCAAAAATATTTATTAATAAAAATTTTATTTGTGGTGCAAATACTCTACAATTAAGATTATGTCTCTCTCTCACTCTCTCTTTGCCTCGTTCTATATATCTTTCTTCTACTCGAATAATGTTCACCAAGTACATGCATTGTACATGCATATGCCTGTATAAGTTTGCATACATTATGCATAAATTTTGTTTTTGTATTCCTTTTTCTCATTCAATGGTCTTTCTTATTTTATGCGAATTTCAAAGTAAAACAGAATGTTGAAAGGTTATTCAACTCAAAACGTCTGCTGCTTTTGTAGGTTGTTCTTAATGTTGTTTGTGTGTTTGTACTTGTATTTGTATCTGGCTGTGTGCAATTGTACAATAAGCAAGGGAGATTGTTGGCTAGGACGACACCATATTGTTTTGCAGCAGCAACAACAAAATTTACAAACAACAATCACAAGTTTATATTCAACCTGTTTTAGTCTCTATCTCAGCCGTTTAATACGTCAGTATGTTGAGTTGTGTTTTACTTATTTCACATGATATGTTGCATGTTTTTTTTTTGTATTTGCCTGAATACTGTGTCCGCATTTTTTTTTTATTAATATTTCTGTGGTACAGTGACGGTCAAAAGATGGAAGTTAATGATGAGAGTTACTTGTTTAACTTGATTGAAGTAAAATTTTAACAACAAAAAAAAAAAAACTAATAGAAATTGAAAATATTTGTTTAAAAAATATTAAATAGATTTATTAAAAGAAATAATAGAAATAAAAATTTTTACATATTTATGTGGGTCAATAGTCCGCTCTTCTTCCCTTAAAGTGTATATATACTGAGTTCTTATGCATAGCGAATGCGATTGAGCTATATCTGTCTGTCCGTCCGTGTTGTGGCTAAAATCAAGTTTGTCAAAGCACTACATCACCTAAAAAGAAAATTCAAAGACGCCAATCGATCAGACATAGTTTCGAAAGATTTGCTATAGAAAATAAGAGAGATCAGTCCATCTTCTTCGAGGCAGCGGGCAAAACACCACGCCTGCCTCTAATTTTTCCATATCATTTGGAATAATGAAGTAACTCCAATAAAAAACAATAATTATATGGGGCGTTAGAGTCTTAAAAAATACGAAAAAAACATCAAGTGAAAAAATTTATGCTTGCCCATATTTTCTGAGTTACGGGCTTCTGAAATTTTTTTTAAATATCAATATGGGTATCAACTGTATCACAACTGTTAAGCAATGTCTGGGGGAAGCTGGATTTGCAGCATTTAAGTGTGTGCTTAAATCCTAGAGTTGTGTCGTTCGTGAACGAACAGGTTAAATCGAACAAATCACTTAAATGAACGGAATCAGCCAAACATGTTCCCGGCTCCTTTCGTTCACTAGTGTACGTTCAAACTGAACGATTAAACGAATTGAACGATAAAGTTCGGTCACTGAAACGAACGATCGGGTACAACTCTAAAGTTAGTACTAAAAGCTAAGTCATTGCGGGAGACTCTGTACTGAGTAAAGATACCGACAACCCTTGAGTTTTCATAAAAACACTTTATTATTTTGTATGTCTTTAATTTTTGTTATTTTAAAAACCAAAAAGTGATGTTTAAGTGCATTTAAGTTAAAGTTCAACTGTTTTATTTCAATATTTGTTCAGTTAAAATTTAGTCTTAAATAGTTTTTGATTTTTTCTTTTGAGGATATTGTTAATTTATCAGTTTAATAGTCTTTACAATTTAATGCTTGTTGATTTCAATTATATTTACGTTTTAATTAATTTATAGTTCCTATTTTAATTTTTTTCTACTTCACTTTGAACTTGGTGTTTGTTCTATACTGGTTCAGTTATAGTTTTCACTTTATAGTTAGTACAGTTGTTGCTTAATTCTAGGCTTCATTTTAGGAAAGATAACAAACAAGAAACTGGTCACGAGATGGTGATAAAAACCGGTTATACTTGTAACACTCAATATATCCCTTTAGCAATGAGTTTTCATTATAGAATGTGAATTGACAATATTGAAGTATTCTTTTATAAGATTTTTTAGTGCTTTTTATTAGAAAATATGCAGTTATATGCAGTTCTACTAACTTATAGTCGAGGCCATGTTCCAAGCTAAGATCTCTTGAAAGCAGTCATACATTCATCATACATTTTACAAAAAACCAACAAAACACTATGATCTCAACATAAGCGGCAAAAATACTATATTTTCAGCGTCCATTATACGTTTTGTTTAAGTTCCATCGAAATTTATTTAATACTTCTTTGTAATAGAAAAAATCAATAAGTGTTTATAAATAATGAAATGTTTTTAAGAGGAATACTCGTAACACCCAATAATAATAGTAGTCAAATTTCAGGGCGTATATAAATAAAAAAATGTATGTTATTTATACGTCACTTTAGTCCCGTTAGAAAAAAAATCATACGTAGTAACAAGTAATAGTGCACTTTACCATATAACTACCAGTGTTGCCAGGGAAAGACAAGAAAAGTTACATTTTTTCATTAAAAGTTACATTTCTTCATTAAAAGTTACATTATGAAATTTTCTTTAAATAAATTGTAATTTAATGTAATTTATATAAAAAAAATAAAATAGAAAAATAGATAAACGTATGAAAAAAATTTCAGCACACTTATTCTCATAAGTATTTAAATCAGGACTCAATACAAAATTTTGAATAAAATTAGTTAAATTAGGATTTTTTTTTAATAAATCCGTTTGACCTTTTTCTTCGATAGAATCTACTACTTTAATTATTTTAAAAATACCGTTATTTAAGACAAAATTGAATCTTATTTGCTTAAAACTTCAACATAAAATTACTGACAATTTTTCCGTAATATAATCCGGCACTTATTCCAGGAATTTGAAAGACAACTCCCTTTTTAATCGATGTATTGGTTGTTAAATTTTTCAAGCCGAATAACTGAAGTTGCTACAGAGAACGCTTAGTTTACCGCACGAAATGCAGCTCATATTATTTCACAGTTGGAAAGATTTGTTGCTAGAAACATTTTGCTGTTTCTATACATGGAGCCAGAAACATTTCGTGATTACTCACGATTTAAACAGAGTAAAACTTCAGCAATCTTATTTTTTCTTTATTTTAAACCAATTTTTTATATTACATTTATAGATAACCTTTGTCATTAAGATGGAACTGGAGGATGGAGGTAAGAGAGATTCTTACCTCAAATAATGAAACAAGTACTTTTTCAGTGATATACTTTATTTCGTGTCTGTTGCAAAAGTTAAGAAAATTTGTTCAAATATACAAAATTGTACATGTTACGTGGAGTCTTTAAAAGTTACAATGACTATGGCCGTTATAGCAACAAGTGTTAATATTACAAATTATAAATTAGAGGGTGGGCTAATAGTTCATTAAATTTGAGATATTTTGCTATACTTTTTAACAGTTATAGACAGACATTTGTAACTTGAAACGAACCTGCATTGGTAAGTCCGCTATAACAACAAGTATAAAATTTGGATTTGGAAATTAAAGGGTGTTCCAATAGTTAATGTTAGACAGAACCCTGAAACTTAAGAGGGACCTGTATTTCTAAGTCCGCTATATCAACGAGTTTATAATTTGAATTTAGAAATTAAAGTGTGTCCCATAATTACTGTCGATTTACTTATATAGGACTATCTTTTGAACCGTTATAGAAAAACGCTTGTAAATTTTACACAATGTCGATTGCTATGGCCGTTATAGTAACAGCTGATAATATTTAAAATTATATAATATTTGAAATTAGTCCGCTATAACAAGAAGCTTATAATTTGAATTTAGAAATTAAAGGGTATTCCCAAAATTAATGTAATTTGTTCTATATGGCAAATACCTTAATTTTAGACTGAATGTTCACTACTTTATTTGGTATAATAATAAGTGTAAAAATGTAATATTTTAAATTAAATATTTTATATAATCTGATGTATATGGGCAAACTATTGAACCGTTATAGACAGACGGTTTGAATTTACACAGAACCTGATTGATAAATCTACCACAACAGCAAGTATATAATTTGAATTTTTAAATTAAAGAGTGACCCTGTAGTTGCTGTAATTTGATGTATATTGCCAAACTATTGAACAATTGAACTAATATAAAATTTTGAGATATAAGGGTGTCCCAATAGTTAATGTAATCTAATTTATGTGGCCATAGACTTGAACTGTTATAGGCAGACAGATGAAATCTGTTTTGAAGTCGGTTTTTTTTTTGCCAGAATTATTAGAAATTGTGATCAGTCAAACGTCAGCTGGTAAAATTTCAACCAAAATCATCGCTTAGTTTATTTGTTGTAGTCGTTTAAATTAAGCAACTTTTGTGTCTCTTGAAAAATGGAAAAAAGTTGGTTTCGTGCAAATATTAAATATTATTATTTGAAAGGGAGATCGGCGAAGGAGATACAAGGAAAACTCGATAACATTACGGTGAATTATTGCTTAGAGTAAAATGTTAAAATTTTACTTTATTTTATTCTCGACTGTAGTTAAACAAGTTTTCTTTGCAATCTTCTGTCACTCTGCAGTGTGTCGGATGTTTTTCTGCTATAATGTTGTTGCTGTTGGTGTTGTGCGGTTTTGGCTTGCATTCGTTACAACAAAAGCAAAAAGAGCAAACAAACAACTTTTGTAAATGTTCACATGGTCACAGTAGTTGTCTTTCCTGTTTGATTTATTACTCTGCTGTTTGTTTTTTACCCTGACAATGGCATTGAGTTTAAACAGCACCAAAGCTGCTGGCAAAAACGGCAGAAAATACAACAACAAAAATAAATAAAAAACATCACAAAGTATTTGCAACAAAATGAAATAAATGCATAAGCAAACAAACAAAAAATAACAAAATTTGCCAGTACAAATTAAAATATATTGCTCTTAAGAATGAATTCTCTCTCTTATTCTGTCTGGCTTTATCTCTCTCTCTGTCAATTAAATACGATTTTCAGCTGTTTTTCTTTTCACACTCATTTATTTTATAAATACGAGTAATACTCCTATTTATGAATATTTTTTTTTTACAAATAACGTATACGTAATTCTTGTTCTTGTAGTTGTATTTAGTTTATATACTTACGTTACGTTAAGTTTGTTGTTAAAAAAAGTTGGGGTAGCTCAGGTTTTTTGTTGTTACTGTTGTCTGTCATTTAGTTTGTTTTATTTATTGTGGCAACAGTAGCAATCGTTGCTGCTGCTGCTGCTTCAACTGCAACTGCTGTTGGTTGCGCAACTAACCAACCTCTTTCATTCTGTTGTCCTGTTAGATGTTTCAGTTTTAGTTCCCAAAGTAGGGGAAGGCCATTGTTTTATATTATGGATATGAGGTAATTTTATTGTTGTTGTTTCTTTTTATTATTTTCAAAACCAAGGTTTTTTATTACAACAAAAAAAGTTATAAAAAAACAAAACATTTCTATTTGAAGAAGTAAAAAATGTGTCACTTATTAGAGGTTATGACACAATTTTGATGATTTTTTTAATTATGATTTTTTACTTCAGTTTTTTTTTCTTTATAATGGAAATTCTAAAGTGTATGTTAGAAATCTGATTGATTAACTTATTCAATAACTTGTGAAAGAGGTTTTTTTAAGCACATAACACGAAGTGATAATTAAGTACTTCCTGTAATATTCTGCTAAAATTTTTTATAATATTTACGAAAATATTTTTTTCGTATTTAAATTTTCTATTCATTAAAAAGCAGTTAATTAGAAGAAAACAAAAACTAATTTTTGGATTTAATTTCTCATTAAATCCAGAGCCAAATAACTTTCGGTAAGTTCTGACATTAAAAAAAAGTACTATTAATTTCTTAATACATATCTTGCAACTTATAACATTTAGTTGTTAAAAGATTAGCAGGTTCAAGGCAGGTCGTTCTTATTTTTTTTTTTAAAGAATAACAATTCTTTTACAAGTCCAATATAAAATACTAGAGCTCTTATATAACACTAACAATAAAACAAATTCGCATTCTTATCTTTAGAAATTTAAACAGCTGTTCATCGTTAGCGAAGAAAATACTGTGTTCGTGTTCTTTTGTTTGTGATTTTGTTAAAGCTTTAATATTTTATAAAAAGTGTTTTTTTAAGCCCCATAGAACTTTAAATTATAAAGAATAACACAAAAAATTAAATTGTAATGAAGAGTTTTTTTTTTTTTTTATACGAGAGATCAGAACGTGGCATTAATATTCAAAAATGATTGCGGGCATATGGCCACGGCGGCTGCTCATGACGAAGCGAATTTCGGATATTCAATTATGGGTCACTTTTTCAGGTACTGCTGGCCGTATGTTACGTATAACACGAACAATGTTGGCCTCCAAGGCGTCAATTGTTGCTGGTTTATCAGCATAAAATAGTGACTCCACGTAGCCCTACAGGAAATAATCGAGACGTGTTAAATCCCACGAACTTGGAGGCCAATTGACAGGTCCATTTCTCGAAATCAATTTATCGCCAAATTTTGATTTCAATAACTCGATGGTTGCGGTCGCCGTATTGCAGGTAGCGCCATATTGTTAAAACCACATTTCGTCCGGATCAATGACATCCATATTTTCAAACAAAAAATCATTAATCATGGTGCGGTAACGAACTGTATTGGCTGTAACGTGAGATCCGGCCTTATTTTTGAAGAAATAAGGCGCGATGATGCCACCAGCGTGTAAACCACACGAAACTGTGCATTTTTCTGGATGCAATGGGTTCTATAGGGTATGTTGCGGATTAGTCTCACTCCATATGCGGCAATTGTGCTTATTAAGAAACCCGTGAAGCCAAAAATGAGCCTCATAGCTGAACACAATTTAGCTATAAAACAACTGGTCAGTTACTAATTGCTCTAGAGCCCAATCGGCGAAAGAACGACGTATATAATGGTTTCGTGGCTTTAACTCCTGCACTAGCTTTTCTGAGGGCGAACATTCGTACTTTTTTTTGTATTTCTTATAAACTTTTCTTTAAAGCTAACGAGCATAATTTTTACGCACTTTTCTTATAAAATTTTTTCGTCTTAAATTTTTTAGTTGGCTGCATTTTAAGAGAATTTTAATATTTTCAAAATTGGAATATTTAAGTAACACGAATATTTTTTCTTTGCTTTTCTTTTACTGCTCAATCAAGAATCCCAAAATTTTTTTCAGTAAATTATTGATTGAGATCGAAAGGGTTCTTCGATAAGGTTATCACGTGTATAGCCTTGCGTTTAATGTAAATTATTTGTGATCTTTTGCTTGAAAGATATCGATTTCAATAGAGCGCTAAAAATGGTTTTGTTTTGGATTTTTAAAGGCAATGCACTTCGCTGATAACTTTAAGGGTGCAATATCTTAAGAGAAAATAATTTACAAAGAATGTAAAAACACACGAAAAAATAAGGTTGGTTTAATGGCTTTTGGGTATTACACGGGACCACATTTTATTTAGGCCTTAGTGGTCTGCACCGTATGAGTTACTGTAAAAGGGTGCTTATTTTATTAATTTTAAATTATAACATACTTTGTGCAAAATAGTTGCAATAGATGATTCAGAAATCTTAAAATAGTAAAGTTGAGAAAAACATTTGTGTCAAGAGCATCTATAAAGCTGGGTGAAAAACACTGTGACTTTTTCACGTGATTTTTATTTAAAGTAAATTAAAAACTTAAAATCTTATATATTTGCCAGTGTAAAAGCATTCTTGGCAAATGTTTCTTTTTTATAAAATTTAATATTCTGCATCATTTGCAAGATATTTAAAGCATTTCAGGTAATTAAAATATTCAATGGATTTTATAACAACAGAGACATTTATTTACAGATTTTTTTTTCAATTTACTACAGAGAAGACACCGCATAAATTTTAATAAAACAAGGGAATAAATATTTTTGTTGTTAAAATGAAGAAATAATTTGTAAAAACTTATATATAAACAAATACATTCACGGCTCAATATATTTTTTTTCTTACATATTTGTTTGCAAAAAGGGGAATCTTATGAAATATTTAAACAACTTCCGTTTAAAAGAGCATGACTAATGAAGAGTTGAGTATTTTAAAATTGAGTTAAAAGTATTTCAATTTGCAGTAGCTTTTAACAGGGATGGTAAACGAAGTTTTTAATTCGTACAAATCGACTCCCTTAATTTTGTTTATGTAATTGTTCTTTAAAACTGTTACATTCAAACGTTTATCCATTTTATTGTTTATTTTCTGAATACATGACATTATATAAGAATATCACAAAATTGTTTGATGTTAGAAAATTTTTTTTTAAGAAACAAGTCAAGGTGATTCAATTACTTGGTGATAGCAATGGAAAATTAGAGCTGCAAAACTATCGATAGTCTTCGTTTTCGATAGTTTCGAGAGTTTGCTTAAAAACTGCCGATACTATCAATTATGTCGTATTTCTTAGGTAGTAATTCTGGCAACTATTGCTATCCGATACTATCACTATCGGAAAAAAACTATGGAGTGAGCCAAAAATAAAGCTATCGATATTATCGATTGTACTATCGACTGTTTTGCAGCTCTATGCCGAATCCATTATTTTTGCGTTGCTCAAACTAATACTCCGCACATTAAAAATTGTACTAATTGTTTTCGTACATCAAGTTTGACATTATTGGAAATGGTTTAAATGAATGAATTCGCCATTCCGAGCACTTGATAATTGATTCACCTCTAACTGAAATGGAATAATAAAAGGTTTAATTGTTTAGTTTTAAAAATAGACTTTTAAGTACAACTAATTGTACTAAAAATAAACATGCTTTAAAAGCAATGTATGTATATTATAGTCAGACATACATTTTTAAAACGGGTGGCACAGACCCTAGAACAGCAGAGCAAAATCATTTTACATAAATTATTATAAGACTGGGATATCGGTAAGTAAATGTTATTCCATTCAAGTCAGATAATTGATAAAGACTACGTGGACAATATGGGACAGGATTGGGACCAGAAAACATCTAAATATCACCCAAAGCTTGACTAATACGATAGAAAATAGGTCCGCCCAGCAAATGCGTATTGAAATTTTTTCCATTATAAGTAGAATAAGAAACAATTAATAAATTGCTTTCAACGTGACTCTAAGAAGTTTAATAACTGTGAAAAGAAGAGGTTAAAAGATTGATTAAAACTACAAATTAATTTTATAGAAATTTTTAATTTTAGGAGTATGAAAAAACAGCTGGCTTTAACTTCCCTGAATAATCGTTTCATTAGTTGTTACTAGCGATGCCAACATTATGTGTGATATTGTCTTAAAATTCTAAATTTTAGGCTTTAGTACTAACTAAGAAAAAGTACTAGTGGTACTTTTAAAATTTTCCGTTAAGTGCCTTGAGTGCTTTTAAAAAGTTTACAAATATATACTCCAGTTAATATAACAAAAGTCAAGAAATGTGTTTTTGTTGGACCACAAATTCTGAAGCTTGTAAAAGATCCTGCGTTTGACAGAGTTTTGAAGGGGAAGGAAAAGGAAGCTTGGAATGTGTTCCAGGGAATTTTTAAAGGTTTTTTTTTGGGGAAAAACTGAAGATAACTAGGTTCAGTTGGTAAGTATACCTCTACAAAAATATTACGAACTAGGATGCAACATGTCTCTCAAAATTCTCGAAATTGTCTTAACTTTCATCTATACTTTTTCCCTCCTAGATGTGGTGCGGTGAGAGATTCCATCAGGATATTTTTGTAATGGAAAAAAAAAATTATCAGTGCCAAAGGAAACATTACAAAAATATTTTGCTGTTGGCCAGTGTTATCTATCTCTGTTTTAAATTTCTTAAGAATAATGCAGCCGTAAATGACTGTTTTACTGTTTTTACTCACGAAGACGTCGATCGATTTATGCAAACTTTAAATCAACCTTCTACACAACCATACGATCAAACCCGGTTTGACCGTTCGTGAATAATAAAGTCGCAACACACTTTCAACAAGTTTATAAAGGGGCCGCCAAATAACTCTTTTTTTTTTTTTTTGAAAAACCTATAAAAAAAATAGTGTAGCTTCAGCTGTGTGGCACGTAGCGCCGTCCTGTTGAAACCAAATGTTGCCAATATCCTCCTCTTTAATTTTTGTGAACGAATATTTGTTCAACATGGCCCGATAACGATCGCCATTGACTGTAACGGCCACTCCTTTCAATTTCGAAGAAAAATGGCCCAATTATGCCTGTGGAACAAAATCCGCACCAAACAGTAACTCGTTTTGGATGCACCGGCTTTTCAATGTATGCGTGCGGGTTTTCTGTGCCCTAAATACGACAATTTTACTTGTTTATATATCCGCCAAGATCAAAATGAGCTTCATCTTTCATCTTCTTTTGGCAAAATCGACATCTTAATGTCGCAATATCTCCCAGCGTTGTACAACCATATTCGTTCAACGAAAGGATAAAACTAATTATCTGTCAAATCAGACATGAGCCAAGTGTTACCATTTACGAAATAAGCGCTAGTTGAAAAAAGAAACTTTAGATTGCGGACCCTGTATATATATAAAGATTTAGTGAAGAAAATAATAAATTAGCATAGAGGAGGTCTTGATATGAAAGTGCGTCTTCTGGTCTATCGCCAGGTTATTCGCCCTGTCATCGCCTATGCCTTTCCAGCTTGGTTTGGTATTACTTCTCACCAGATGGAGAGGCTTAGGCGATGGGAGAGAATGATTTTGGTTGCTTGCCTCGGCTTAAGGCCATACTTAGGACCAAATGGAGAGATTCGCAGGCCATCATGTTGGTCAATCTATAGCACAATTGATTTTGCGCGCATAAATACCTCCACCATTTAGGTATGGCTGTGAAATTCCTGGAAGGCGCGCGATCCTCAGAAAACACCCTGGTTAGGGAGTGCTTCTCAATAGTAGCGAGTTTGGAGACCGTTCGGGTTTCCAGATATTTCTCGCCTGTGGACTTGTTGACTCTTAGGGGAGCTGGCCTTCTCTTGTTTTACCATAGGAGGCTGCGTTCATTGGATATTGGGAACACTGTATATAGCATTAGTCAATAGTTTATTTTGTATTTATTTATTTTTTGATATAATTGTTAATTCATGTTTATAATATGAATGTTAATATGAATTCTTGTTTAATTTATTGTTTTTTTTTGTGTAATTGTTATTCATATTTGATTCCCCTTTATAATATGAATTTGTTTTGTTTTTATTACAATTCTTATTTATTATTTTTGTTTTAGTTTTTTTGTATCTTTAATTTTAAGTAGAATCTTAAGCGCCTCCTTTTTTATCCCTTTTTTTGGAATTCTTTTAATTGTTTTATTTGTTGTTTGAGTGATGTACTAAAAAATATGTACCAATAGTTTTAGATTTTGGAAGTTCTTGAAAAATACTGAGTATGTAAGAAATGTTGTTTTTTTGATTGTTAATTTTTTAATATAAAAATTTGTTATGAAAATATTTGGGTAAATAAAAAAACTTGAAACTTGAAAATAATAAATTTTAATATTTATAATAATATTTTATTTAATGCTTTTCGCTACGAAAAAATGGTACTTTTTTACATGTTATTGCGAAATTATGTTTTTTAGTGCTTTTTTATAATGTTTAAGTGATTTTTGCCCCCAAAAATTTAGCATCATAGATTGTTACTATTTCGAGTAAGAAAGGCGAGAAGCAGATAATATTTTTTTTGTGGTACAATATATCCTTATTCTTTTTTACACCGCTAATCATCACCTCCAAAAAGATATTTCTTTATACATTTATTATATTCGCTTCTTGGTCTTTGTCGATTTTTCTTAGAGTCAGAGAGTGACCTACTTGAAACAAACAGAAAATTAATTTCTTTAATTATTTCTTATTATTATTTTTTCAATACTGGACGTTAATTTGGCAATTTTTATAAATGGTAAAATATGGGAGAGTAAAATATTATATAAATACATCATCAAGAACCTAAAATTACCTTTGGTGTACCATTGTTGTACTAAAAATAGAAATGTACCATTTCCTACAGTTTGTGACAAAGCAACAGTGTTTTTAAGAGCGCTGACTTGAAAAAGTCAGAGAATTTTGTAGGCAAATAAAAGGCTTTTAAGTAATAAAAAATTTATAGATGGCATTTTTGCACTATTGTTATTGCTATTTGTTACAATATTTACAAGTTTTTGTTTTTTATTTGTAGCTGTTTTTTATTAGTAACAAAGGAAAATAATAAAATCAAAATTCCAACGTATTTATAGTACAAACAAATTGAGAGTTTAAACAAAACACAAGAGAATATAGAGGAGCATAAGAGAATAGAAGTAAAACATAATGGCTTGCAGTCAATATCAGTACATAAGTATATAAACTCTTGTGTATGTGTGTGCAGACTTGGCTAAAAAATAAAAAAAAAAATAAAAAAAAATAAAAAAAAACAAGAGCAAAAGCATGGCATAAGAATTTCTAGACGGAATAAGGAAGGAAATAAAAACATACACATCTAAGTTGTAGACGACGATGACTATGTCTTTTAAATTTTTTTTATTGCTTTTTCAGTATACCATGACGTGCTGTTTTTTTTTTTGCATTTGTTTTTCTGTGTCTACTTTTTGTAAAGCAGACATTTGTGTGTCGTGTGGTATGTGGTAATGTGCCTGTGTGATTGTATAAGTATGTTTGTTTCAATTTTGGTAGTTTGCTACGATTTTGTTGAGGTAGGTCCTGTACAAACATAAAATTATTTTGTTGTTGGTTTTTTTATGTTGTTGCACGAAAAATAGGTACAGCCAACGAACTCGAAATGGAAATTAAAGATTATAATGATGTTGGGCTGTTGTTGTTGATGATGATGACGAGTACGATGTTAAGGGGATTCACGATGTTGATTGTTTGTTAAAAAAACAGACTTTAAAGGAATTTTGTTGTACGTAAAATATTAAAAACAAAACTTTGTACGCCACGTTAAAGTAGTGTTAAATTTTCTTATTATGATTTGATCCTTTAAAAAATATATCTACTGTTTTTAAAAGATGATTCTAAGGTCGCCTTTAATGTCTGCCAAATAAAATAACAACCATAAGAAGCAAAATAAATTTAAAATTTTTTTTGCATAAATTTAGGGGTTCTATAACCAATGAATAATTAATGTAAAAACAGTAAAAAAAATAAACGTATGTCACATAAAGCCTTTGTAGCTAAAGAGTCATAAATCAAAATTTTACAATTTCTTCTATATTTAAGAATGTCTCTATAAACAACAAAGAGTTCCAACAAAAGCTTAGATGTATTTTTTTCGATATAGCGGTACGACTTTAAAGCTATTCCATCAACATATTTTAGCTGCAAGGAATTTTTAACATCTAAACGTGCTTTTTCGGGAGCAATAGGAATCAATTTAATCAAGGTAAAGATATAAAGTAAAATTAAAATTTTTTAAAAGTGAGATGTATTCAAAAGCAGTGCAGTTCTTTTCTTTCTACGGACTAAATTTTTAAAGTTGGCCGTCATAATAAGAACACTTTGCTATTTGAGGCTTTCTCTTTTTATTATAGTCATGTTAAGCTAGAAGCCAATCTGTTAAGAGTTCATTGGCGTATCCTTTGACATTTCCTAAATCGTAGCTAAATAATAGACAACTTTTCCGAGAGTAACTAAAAAAAAACACAAATATTGGGGTGACAGAAAATTAAAAACAAAAAAATATTTTAATGTCCTATATATAATTTTACATAAAACTGTCGTCGGCTCTTAATTGGTGAATCATTTTTAAAAAATTCTACAACTTCTTTAACGGTCTTTTCAGAAGCTTTTGAATGAAACGCATATTGATATCTTAAAAATTATGGCGCACATTCGTACTTTTCTGTATAAAGTTCAGAGGCCTATAACGTAGAAAACACGGGTGAGCGCCAATTTTTTCACTAAAAATTTTTTTCTTCCATTATTAATTCTTTATCTTCCCATACCCATATTTCTTTTTTCATTGGAGTTACTTTATTTGCAATTGCTTTTACCCCAACAGAAAAGAGAAAAATCGTAAAAAATGCGTTGAAAGCAATATCAAAAATCAACTTTACAAGTGATTATCATAACGGTAAAAATAGCCATTTCAAGTTGCGAATACTTGAAATTTTAAAAACTAAAGAAAACCTCGAAGCTGAAAAATATAAAAAAAGAAAACGATTACAATTTACTACAGAGCATATGACATGGAACATTCAAGTAACAAGTCATGTAAATAATTGGCGTACTGTGCTTTTTATTGACGAAAAGTAATTTAATTTGGCTGGCCCAGACGATTACACCTGTGTTATTTTCACAATACAAAAAAGGAGGAGCCATTTCTAAATCACCATCAAAGAAAGAGAGTTGTCCGCAGTGCTCTCAGTTAGGAATTTCAAGGTGCAAACATTACTAAAGAAACTTCAAGCTTTACTTAAAGAAAAAAAAAAACTTTTAAAAATAAAGAAATAAAAAATCTAAATAAAAATCTTTTTCTTTTTTAAATAAATTGTTTGGTATTTTTCCTTGATTACTAAAACATTAAATTTTCGGTATTTTCCCTTTATAATGAAAACATGCGGGACGCTCTTGCTAATACATCCGATACGTTTTACATCTGATTTGTAGTTTATGCAGCTAATTCAAGAAAAATAAAATGAAAAACAAGGATATAGGGCCTGTATATTGTATGTTGGAGCATAGCGCCCGATTGCGTCGATTAGTCCGGCTTAAAATAGTACGGCAAAATGGTGGAACCTATTAACAGTACTATGCGAGGTATTCCTGTAATCCAAAGTTTCTTCTGGACATAGCGGTGGATACTTTCAGAATTTATAGAAAATCAGTCTAACCGTTTTAAAATACACACACTCATTTTTATATATGTAAATTACCCAGCTAGCTTTTTTAATCGTAAAAAACTCTTTCACGTTTGGAGCAGGCATACTATTTTTTAGTATAAGACCCACTCCAAAAAACAGTTATTACCTTTCTTTCATGCTTCCACCTGTACTTAACGCTGAAGGGGATTTAGATTCGGAAGAGGTCTTTAAAGAATTAGACGAAGAAGGACCATAACACTCTTTATCAGCTTAGTGCAAAGTAGAAGTTATTTAAAATAAATTAATTGTAAAAATTTTAAACAAAATTTACCATTACAATCACAAATAAGTTTTTTTTTATTTATTTTAACTATCATTAATACATTTAAAATATTTACAATAATTACGTTTTTCCAGATCTAACTTAATTAAGTATTGCAACAAATATAAACTTAATATATTGTGTAAAAATATCTATAATTTAGCATCTACATTAGCGCAGTGTTAGAAAAAAAGATAGGGAAAAACCTAGTAAAGATTTAAAGAAATTCTAAATTAATCCTTCTATCAGCTTCATTGCTGAAGTTGAAGAAAAAAATTAATATAACAAATTCCTTATTATATCATAATTTGAAGCTCTATTTCGAACTTCAAATCTTTGTGTTAAATTAGATATTACTGGTTTAATTAAATCTTGTTGAAAATTTTGATCCAATCAACTTGTTGAGTATCTTCTGGGTAAATTAAAAATGATTTTTAAATCTGGATTATTTGCAACTTCTTTAGATAGATCTTGGCACATCAATTTGACCAAATTTGACACCCATATGTCATAATAGGCCAAATGCACATTTTATACAGTAAGATTTTATTTTTATAATTCAAAGTTGATTTTCGATTTAATAATGGGAAAAGGGCTCTTGCACATTTTCACTGGTTCTTAGAACATGATGTCTGAAAGTCAGTTATTTATCTAATTCAATTCCGAGATATTTAATGGTATCAAGGAGATGAATTTCAACTCCTTCCACAGATAGTGGTATTGAGGGTATTCTTTTCGGCGATTTACTGAAGGGAAATATGATTGTTTAAGTTTTATTTTCATTTATTTTAATTTTCCATTTTTTTAAATATTTTCGAGCATGTAAAAGACCTTTTTTCATTCTTTTGACTATAGAGTTTGAAACTTTACCTGTTGTTATGATGGCAGTGTCGTCTGCGTATAGTGCAACTGATTGATCTTTGAGTATTTAAAAATCCGATGTATATATTAAACACAAAACAGTTGATGTGTTATCGAGCCCTGGGGAACTCCCGCAGGGATATTGCGCTGGGTGGAGTATTCAGTATTAATATTCACTACAAAGGATCACTCGTTCAGAAAACTTTGTACCATCTTTTGTATGTAAATTGGATAACCGAACTTATGGAGTTTTAAAATTAAGCCAGTGTGCCATATAGAATCAAAGGCTTTTTCTACGTCTAACAGCACTATTTCAGTACTATTTCTGTTACTTTTGCTATTTGAGATAAAGTTTACAATTCTCTATACTTGGTGCACAGTTGAATGCTCTTTTCGAAACTAAATTGCTCTTTTTGTATTGTACTATTAATTTCGATGTATTCATTTATTTTTTGTAAAACGTTTTTTTTTTAAAACTTTATCTCAGCATGCCTATTGGACGATAACTTTTAGGTGTCACAAATAAGTTATATATGAACAAATTAATTATTTTCAGATAAATAAAATGCTATGAATTAAAAAAAAAATACAAAAATATTGTTTTAATAATATACTTGGGTGGCGGGGATTGGTAAGGCATTGGAAAGATTAATAATAAATATTTTTATGAAATTGGCAAAAAAAAATTTCCACAGGGTTGTTTTTGGGGTTGGAATTCGAGGGATACCTCCCCTACCATGTAAATTAATTTCTATGATTTTAAGGCGTATGTAATCCATTTCATTTAATTACATTATTTTTTCAAATAATATATTATTTACTTGCACACAAAAAGAGCCGGGGCAAAAATGGCATTTTATAACCTTTTGAGTTTAACTTTAAGTTTTGAAATCATATTTTTACATTAAAACAAATTGACTTAAAAATTAAAAAAAAAACTTGAATCTTTCAGAGGTAGGATTAGTTCTTCTAAGGGGAATTTTTTTCTCCTTAGTCCAAAGTTTCTTATTTTCTAGCGTTAACAGTCTATGACCATAACAGAGTTTCATTAATCTAGGTGTACTTTTTAGAGCCAATATAAGCTAAAAAACAAAAAGTAGTTTCCGGCTAGATTGGCAAAATACCCCTTTGTAAGGCGATCAAATTAATAGTTAATAGCTCCTAAAAATGCGTTTTATACGATTCACTCTTCTTACAGTTGTCAAAGTGGATCGCAAAGGCGTAATTTAGAACAAAAAAATATAAATTTACTTGCAAAATCGTCTGGCGATTGAAAAAAGAGTCGTAAAATCATCGCACTCGTCAAACAAACTTCCAAACGCCAGCTGGAATATTATAGTGAATATAATGGTTTAAAAGAAACGATCGTCGAAATCACATATTCTATACTAAAATTTTTTTATACTTTTTATAATATAGAATCTGAGTAAAAATTTCCAAAAATTTACGCTTGCGGTTTTAGAGATAATACGAACGTACAAAAACACTTTTCCTATGGGCCACCGTTTCATTTTCAGTTTTGTTTTTTATTACCTGCTTGAAAATTGAAAATGTCTGCCTATTAGTATTTAAAAAAAAGCCCATTTGTGTCAAAATTATATCTTTTTTGGAAACACTACTCGTATTTAATTTCTTATAAAAAACTTGTAAAAAAAAACAAGAAAGAATTTATTATCAAAAAAAAAAAAAGTTTTAAACTTTGTCTGTGTTAATTCACGCTGGAGATTTTTGCCACATGTTTGCAAAATAAATTTTAAAATTGATCCTTATTAAAATAAAATTAAATTTGGATATTTCCTTCTTCGCGCGACTTACATGAGTCCAATTTGAAAAATAATCTTCCCCTTTAATTGAAGAAAGCATTCTTTTTAATCTCTCACCTATTGATGATTAAAGCCATGGTGACTTTAATGAATGATAATTATGATGATGTGGCTGCTAAAGATGGTCTTAAATAGCTGTGTTTTATTTTCACACACATACATATGTATGTATGTATCTATGTATGTATGCATTTGCAATATAGTTTAGCTAGTCTATTTATGATTCAACATCTCCCATAAAAATCGCATAACCAACCAAACCAGACCAGACCAGACTAGAAAACCTGCTGTTAACACTTTTTGAACAACATGAAGCAGATGCTAAAGTACAGAACAACCTTAAAGGCTAGCAGAAGTTTAGATATTTAAAGAGATAGATACATTTTTAAACAAAATAGTGGACTTTACTTTAACTAGATGTTTAAAAACGTTTTATAGCTTTCAACGAATTTTCCTTGAACTTCTTTGTTTTATAATTTCATTTGCTGTTTACATAGAAGATAGAAGATTTTAAAGTTTGTATGAGTTGGAACAAGTAATAATTTTTTATTTGTTTGTTAACTTTTTTTTACACATAATCGTATGTATCGCCTTTTAACGACTGTGTAACTATTAAATTTGTGTGCCTGTATCTCTTTTATCATCTATGATTGTTCTACCATTTTTTTCGTATGTTTTCACTTTAAAGCCTTTGTACTCCTTTTTTGATTCTTTCATCTTTCAATTTTGAGTTGGTTGGTTGGTTGGTTGTTGGCTGGTTTTTGTGTCTATAACTTCATTCTATTCTACTTTGAGAGTATAGAAGTTTTAAAATCGAAACACAACAACTATAACAATAATAAAAGGAATGAACAACTTCATCATTTAATGCTGAGATAGGTTCTGAAACAACAAAAATAAAAACTATGGGTAACTATTGCCACAACAACTGACTGGCTGTATGAGACTACAATTCATTCCCAAAGCATCTCTTGAAAATAGTGCAGAAAATATTTGTATGTTTCAATGCTGTGTATACGATGGAAAACAATAACAATAACAACAACAACGACGACAATAACAAAAAGATGCAAAAATACTGTTGCTGTTCCTACTGCTGCCAAAATACTAGTACAATATATTCTTGTTGTTCTTATTGTTGCTGCTGTTATTTTCGTAGTTCTTGTTCTTGTTCATGCTGCTGCTGCTGCTGCTGTTGTTGCATGTTGTACTCTTTTTCCTTTATTATGTTGTGTTGCCGTTGTTGCTGTTGCTGTTTTTGTTGTTTGTTGGCTTTTGTTGCCGGTTTTATTTCATTTCACATCGTGGTTTATTCACTGGTGGTAGTGGTTGTAATATTTTGTTGTCGCGGCTGCCTGCCAGCGAATCAACCAACCATCCAGACAGACACACACAGAAATAATCAACGACTAAACGAAACGGAGTAGACGAATTTTATTTCCTTTCTTTTCATAGAAAAATTATGAAAAAAAAACGTTTAAAATTATTAACAAAAAAAAAATGTTTATAAAGTGAAATTCTCAAAAAACAAAAAATAATAAAAAAAAAACACACACAAACAGAGAGAAAATAAAAACAGGTGTTAAAAAAGGAAGTTTTTAATTAT
This sequence comes from Gymnosoma rotundatum, assembly GCA_916610165.2. Taxonomy (NCBI): domain Eukaryota; kingdom Metazoa; phylum Arthropoda; class Insecta; order Diptera; family Tachinidae; genus Gymnosoma; species Gymnosoma rotundatum. The sequence continues at coordinate 115,760,523 of OU744337.1, read as the reverse complement.
GCAAAAAAAAAAAAAAAAATATTTTTTAATCTAGTGCTGAGTATAACGTTTAATTGTTTTTCTAATTTATCTTTAAAATAAGTGTTTTCTTTATAATCCTTTGCAAATGAAACAAATTTCAGAATCTGTGCAAATTTCCTATTTTAATTAAAGAAACTCCGAAACAGAAGTAAGAAAAAAAAATAAAATTTTAAAATAACTTAAAGGTTATTGAACTTGAAATTGTAATAAGAAATAGGGAAAAAAGACCAGAAACTACAACTTTGAAACGTATACAGTCGAATAGAAGAACAAGCAGCATCAACAACATCGTCATCATCATCATCCATCCTCAGCTTCTGTTACGTTGTCGTCTGAAGTTGCAATAGTAATAGCAGCAGCAATCAGACTCACAAATATTTAATGCAAAAAGGAGCAACATAAAATCATATGGCATCATATTATTGTGAAATATACAAGAATAGACAGAAAAACAAGAAATAATAAATGAATATTCATACAGATGCATGTGAAGAATAAAAAAAAAATTAAAAAAAATTAAGCCACCCTAATAAAATATTAAATATTTATTAAAAAAAAACTTCACAATGACTACCATGGACATTAACAAACATTAAAAAAATAATTTATTAAATATGAAAAAAAGGTCACATTAATAAGGATTTCAATTAGAACTACTTTTTATGCAAATTTTTATTACGATTCAAGTTTTATTATACATTTCAACACAGGTGGAAAAGGGTACATCCAAGTTTGTCATTCCGTTTGTAATTTTTATAATATCTATTTCCGGCCACATAAAGCATTTATATTCTGTATTCTTATGCATAGCGAAGTCGATTGAGCGATGTCCGTTTGCCCGTCTGTCCGTTAGCGTTAGTGTTGAAATCAAGTTTGCTGAGGCACTAGATCAGCTAGAAAAAAAATAAAAATGTCATTTGATCGGTCCATGTCCATGGCGGCAGACAAAACACCACGCCTACCTCTAATTTTTGCATGTCATTTGGAACAATAAAGTAACTCCACTTAAAAAATACATATATGGGGCATTAGAGAATTAAAAAACAAGAAAAAAACACGTTTACAAGAAGTGTATTTAATGCAGAAAAGATATTTCAATTTTGTGAGAAGTTTGAAAGTATTTTGAAGAAATTTTAAAATACATTGCAAGTAAAACGAAATATGGAAATGAAAAAAGAAAACAAAGACAAAAATAAAAATTTATAGGTTAACTTCGAAAATGTCTTTTCTTTTGTTTTCTACGAGGGCTGCTATATATATTTCTGGCCTGGCAGCACTGAGTGCTGCCAAATGCAATCTGACATTTCCGTTGGAAAGTTTGTCATTTTTAAGCATAATCGTACTCAAAACGATTTGACGTACGACCATTATTAGTGTTGTTTACAGTGACTTGAAAAAATTAATATAGAAAAAAAAAATGGAATTAACTCGTAAACATTTTCGTGCCATCATTTTTCACAACTTTTGACGTGGATTATCACCTCAAGAGTGCATTGATTAACTTAAATCTTTGTATGGCGATGAAGCACCATTCTATAGCACTGTGAAAAATTGGTATAATGAATTTAATCGTGGCCGAAGCTCGCTCAAAGACGAATTCCGTGAAGGTCGTCCAAAAACGGCTGATGTGCTAGAGAACATTGATGCCGTGCGTAAACTCATAATGCAAAATCGACATGCGACATACCGAGAGATAGAGACATCCTTGGACATTTCTTCCACCAACATATATTCGATACTGCATGAACACCTGGCCGTAAAAAAGGTTTGTTCTCGTTGGATCCCGCACAATTTGAAAGTCGCTCAGAAAAAGGCTCGTGTCGATTGGTGCAAAGAAATGTTGCAAAAATACGATTGCGGTGCTTCGAAAGACGTTTATAAGATCGTCACAGGTGACGAATCATCGATCTATGTGTATGAGCCCGAAACGAAACAACAATCGACCGTGTGGGTCTTCAAAGACGAGCAAAATCTAACGAAAGTTGTTCGTGGAAGAAGTACTTCGAAGCAAATGGTCGCCTGTTTCTTCGGCAAAACTGGTCATGTGGCAACTGTTCCGCTTGAACAACGTAGGACAGTCACTTCTGAGTGGTACACTATAATTTGTTTGCCTGGAGTCATCGGAGAAATTCGAAAAACCAACAAGAGAAGACGAATCATTGTTCACCATGACAATGCGAGCTCTCACACATCGCCTCAAACCAGAGCGTTTTTGACCGGCCAAAACGTCGAATTAATGGGTCATCCGCCGTACAGCCCTGACTTGGCACCTAATGACTTCTTCTTGTTTCCGCACATCAAGAAAAAAATGCGTGGTCAACGATTTTCGTCGCCAGAAGAGAATGCTGGAGAATACTTTGAAAAACAATAAAACCATTTTTGATTATAAATATTCGCATTTTCACTATTAGACCAGAAATATATATAGCAGCCCTCGTATGAGCTTCTAATAAGCTTTGAAAATGTTGGCCATACTTGTCCATGTTTAAATTATTTTTCTTGTATACTATTGAAATTTTTCTAGGCAGCCTCCGCTTGTGATATAGAGAATGTTTTAAATTTTATCGTCAACCAAATTAAACGTAATTATGTGTTCGATAAATATTCGATTGGGTTAATGGAGAGACACCAAAATTTCTGTAAAAATACAAATATTAATGAATTGGCGCAAATTTTAAAAATAAAATGCATTTTATCTTATTTTGGACAGAGTTTTTTTTTACGAAAATAAATTCCAAGACATATCAGGAGGTCACGATTGCGAATTTATTAATTTTCGCCGAAACCCTAAATGTCAAATTCCATATATAAAAAAAGTGTATAATTTTTTGTATAGAGTTTGACATTTAGCGACCAGGTGGTATTGATACGCTTTGATGAATTCTATCAAAAATACGACTAATGAGGATCGTGTCATTTTAAATTCGTTATTTTTTTTAAATCTCGAAAATCAAAATTTTTAATAAAATCGTGGAAACTTAGGAGCATGTGTAAGTCTTCGTGACCACAAAAAAAAAAAAAAAATTACGTGAGTACGCTTGCCTCAAATCTTTATTCATCTAAAGAAGGAGACTTCCAAATACCAAATTCAAGAAACTATATATATGAAGCGTCTGTAATTAATTTTTGTGAAGAAAACTCTCTGAATTACTTAAAGTTAAAGAAGAAAAATAAAAAAATTAATAAAATTTTAAAATTGTTTAATGGTCTTTAAAACCTCACACAAACACGAATGACTGTGTCATTAAAAGTTATAAAAATATCTGCCAGATTTGGAAATCCATTAAAATTTTGTGCAACACTAGTGTTGTTTGTTGAATTATAAGGAACACTTTGTTTTGCTACGAAACTAAACCTAGAAAATAGCATCTAAATTTTGTTCTGCTTTCATCAGGTTGGTGTTGTTATTCACCGTATCCTGTGTGCGTCAAAATTAAGTGACTTGATTAGCGACGAATTTAGTTTAACAAATGCCCAGAATTTAGAATTAAAAGTTTCAATTAAAGAAGGTTTCCTAGACTAAAATTACAGGTTCTAATATCTGGAAAATTCTTATTTTACAGATGCCACTTTACAAGGCCTTTGGCTTTTTGCTTTTAAAGAAATGGCCTGAGTGAGGGTTGTATTTCCGAGAATATTAGAATTCAATGAGTGTGTTGCAATATTCAGTTTAGCACAGGTCCACGATATAAGGAAACTCAAAAAGAAAAGAAGTTTAATAAAGCAAAATTGCAGTTTTATCCTTTTTTGTAATCGCAATTTTTTTGCTTAGCAAGAAGTGAAATGTTAAACGTTAATGATAGATATTTGAGAAATTATTAGAATTATCAAAATTATAACACCGTGTTGCCTTTATAACAACGAAATGAGCTGTTAAAATCGATTTTAGGGATGACAGGAGCAGTAAAAATTTGAAAAATGTTAGGACATTTATTTTATCTGTTTTTACAGCCATACCTAAACAAAACCGCCACAGCTATGTCAAATCGAGTTATTAAAAAAAATAAATATAATTTCCCTTATAATTTTAACAATATTAACAATTTTGGTGTTTGTGATGTGTAAATTAATATTTTATAAAAAAAAAAAAATGAATTATTTGATTTATTATGTATTTTTCATTATTATTATTACAGTTAAATAACTTGTCAATATTGGATTTACCAATCGCAAAGCGTTGTCGTTGCGTTGCCGCCGCGTTGTCGACGCGTCGTCGCCGCGCTTTTTGATATGCTAAATACAAAATGGACAATCACGAGAACTTTTGATAGCAAAAAAACGCTTTCCGCTCTGTATAAATCTCTATAAAAATTAACACGATTTTTTATAAATCGTAAATATTTCTTTGTTTATTTTCAGCTTTAAATGCACAATTCAAAAAAATTTGCAGCCAAATGAAATACGGGTATTTAATGTACATATTTTATTATACTCTTCACCACAAAAAGTGGAAAAAGAGTATATATAAATTTGTCATTCTGTGTATTATTTTTACAATATCCAACTCCGAACTCATAAAGTATATACATATATTCTGACTTCTTATGCATAGCGAAGTCGATTGAACGGTGTCCGTCTGTCTGTCTGTGTTAGTGTTGAATCATTGTTGATTTCACAAAACAAAAAAAAAAAAAATAAATAAATGTGTCAATCGATCAGACATAAAATATCATTATCAAGCTTTCAAAGAGTTCTTTAAGAAAATACTAAATTTTTTTAAAAATGCTTAACCCATTAAGAGCCGATGGCATTTTTATGTAAAATTTTATATATGTAGTACTTTTTGCTTTTTTGATTAGAGTTACTTCACTACATAGATGGTGAAGGGTATATAAGATTCGGCATAGCCGATTATTGCACTCTTACTTGTTTTTAATTATAATGACTATTAAACGCCTTGTCAAAATCGAATTTTCATTTAATATAATAAATATAATTTCCCTAACAATTTTAACAAGATTTACAATTCTAGTGTTTGTGTTGTGTAAATCTTTATTTTATAAAAATAAATGGCATTTGATTTATTATTCTTTTTTAATTATTATTATTATTATTATTATTATTATTATTATTATTATACGCCTTGTCAAAATAATATTTTAAAATTGCAAAGCGTTGTCGGTGCGCTAAATACAAAGTGTACGGGCAATAGAACTTTTGACAGCAAAAAACAAAAAAAAAACGCTTTCCGCTCTGATTTAGTTATAGCTGATACAAATCTGAATAAAATTTAACACGATTTTTTTTATTTATTGTAAATATTTCTTTGTTTATTTGCAGCTTTAAATACACAATTCAAGGAAATTTGCAGCCAAATGTTTTCAAATGGAATACAGGTATTCAACGTCCATATTTTATATGGCTTTAGAATAAAGAAAATTTCACATTTAATACATTTTTTTTATCGCAAAAATATAGCAAGCGTTTTGAGATGAGACTGTGATGACTAAAACAAAGAAATAACTGGTAATTTCTTTTCATTAATTCTTATTTTAATTTATCATTATTTTTATTATAATTTTTGTTTAACCCTTAATGTGCCCTTATGCCTCCTCTTACCCCACAAGTGTTACAAACTATGATTTATTTTGCAATGAAATGATACAAAAATCTAGTGCAAACCCAATAGTTGTATTTAAAAAAAAAATAAGTAAAGAAGAAATAAAACTAAACTCTTCAACAGCTGAAATGGTGCATATTTGACTATGGACCATTAACAGAAACCCGTAAATCCGAACTTGTGCTATCGAATTCAGGTTACAAGACCGGCATTATGGGAGTCTGTCAATGTAAACAACATAAGGAAAACGCTAGTGGTAAATCACAACCCCTGAGCATGCATGACTATAACAAGAACTCCTAAAATCTCCTTTTGTAGTTATTCCCGCCCCCCAACCAACCAACAGACTTGTAATATTGTTTTCATTTTATAAAATTTCACTTAAAGCCATCATATATAATGAGTATTAAACTCAATAAATCTTTCTGGCAAATTGAGGTAGTAGGTTGTATAGTAGTAATTCTTTACAATAGGAAACATTTAACATACTATACAACGTGCTAGCTTTCTTTGCTTGACTAAAAGCAGCAATTAACCAAATTAATAGATAGCAGTGTGAATATTCTCTGTCAATAAAACAATAGAGCACACAAGAGTGAGTACACGCATACATATGTGCGCGTGTGTGTGTATAAGCGAGTGATTTTTTTCTAGCAATAGTAATAAAAGTTTGCTTTTCTTTTCTAGTTTGTTATTTATTTGGGCAGTTCACAGTTGGTGTTGTATTATTGTATCAGTGCTGTTTTGCGATTATATTTCTATTATAATTATATACAATTATACAATATTAACTATTTGTAAATTGTCCAAATAATCTTAATGTTGTTTTTGTTGTATTTTAGTTTATTTTTTTTAAATTAATTTTTGTGAAAAAAATTAAAAGCAAATTAACAAAAAAATAAATATAATTTTTTCTTTATACATATTTGAATTGTTTCGTTAGATTTAAATGTTTGTATGGCTGATTCCCTGAGACCCTAACTTGTGACTTAATATCACAGTTTCACAAGTTTTGATCTCCGGTATTGGCCGCAAGCTTACTGTTATTGGAAAAAATTTAGAGTTATAATAAAAAGAAAAAGTCAGTTTTGAGTCTCTGTAAATATGTTTGAAATTTCTTGGTTCTTTTTTAAATGTGTTTTAATATTTCAATTTTATTGAGTTGTGGAAACGGTAAGTTTGCTTATGTGGTTTTAAAAAATGTTAAATGTAGTTTTTTTTCTCTTGTTTTTACATTTCAAGCATGTCTGATATGATTTAATTTAAGCATGAAATTTTTATTCATTCATAAGTAACAACGATATAATTCATTCAACGATATAATCATTAAAAAAAAACTATCAAAAATATTTGGATTTATGTTTAAGTCTTCGGTGAATATACAGTATTGTTCGAAACTTAAGCAACTTTTCCCCAGTAAATACATATGATCGTTCTTTTTAAATAGATTAATGAAAAATTTCCCTTTTATTTATTATTATACATATAGTCTACATACTAATAATAGCAATAAAAAATATATTTTATGTCTTTGGAAGAAATTATAAAACAAAAACAAAATTAATTTAAAAATTCATTATTCGAAACCTAAGCAACTTTTACATTGTTGCGAAATATTAACCAAAACAACAAAAAAAATTTTAGTCCCGTTATGATTGCTATTGAAAAAAATAAGTTTGGTTGATTTTATGCATTTAAGTGGTACTAATTCTTTAGAAGTGCAACCATGACGCGAACACGTTATGCATCAGCTTTTAAGCTAAAGATTATTGAACTTTTTAATAACGGTAAATCCCAAATTGCTTTAGCAAACCAATTGAATAATAATAAATCAATAGTTTCGCGACTTATAAAAAAGTATAAAGCTACTGGAAAAGTAGAGAAAGCCAACAGCGGTGGGCGACCTCGAAAAACTTGAGCGAACAGAAAAGAAAAATTTCCGTCTAGTTAAAATAAATCCATTTATTTTGTCAAAAGACATAGTGAATGAGCTTGAACTTCAGATTAGTTCTTCCGCAGTAAGAAAACGTTTATTGGAACAAACCTTAAGGAGCTTCATGTCATCTAAGAAGCCTATGCTGAATAAGAAGCATTTAAAAAAAATGTGTGTTTGATTGATTGCAACGTAGTCTCTGATTTTCTTAGCTTTTTGGTTGTTTTAGGTTGGATTTTCCTCGAGCACATATGGATTGGACTATATCCAAATGGACAACTGTTTTGTTAAGTGATAAATCTAAATTTAACTTACTATATTCAGATGGAGTTTGCCACGTTAGAAGACCAAAAGGAAAGCGGCTACATCCTTAGTACTCAAAAGCCACAATAAAGCATGGGGGTGTAAATGTGATGGTTTGAACTTGTTTTTCGGCAAGTGGTGTTGGTCTTTTGTAGAAATTCAAAAAAAATGGACCGTTTTGTTTACAGAGACATTTTAGCAACTCACATGCTTAACTATGCTGAGTGGGAAATGCCACTTCGATGGGTGTTTCAACATGACAATGACCCAAATCACTCATCGAAGGTAGTCAAGGATTGGTTCAAGTTTTGGATTGTCTACCTCAATCGGCAGACTTGAATCCCATACAGAACCTCTTTGGAATTTTAAAACGGAGAGTTGGAACTCGACGCTTTAAAAATAAACAGGAGTTGATGAACTGTCTAAAATCAGAGTGGGAAGCTATAACAACATCTATTACATCGAATCTTATTGAATCTATGCCCAAAAGATGCGCTAAGGTCGTAAGAAACAAATATCATACCAAATACTAAAAGTTGCTTAGGTTTTGAACAGCGAATTTTTAAGTTAATTTTGTTTTTATTTTATCGTAACTTCCAAAGTAATGGAATTTAATTTTTGTTGTTATTTTTAGGTTACAGACACATTGTGTAGTAGTAAATAAAAAATATATTTTTTATAAATTTATTTAAAGTAAAGATATGAGTCTATTATTACTTAGTGGGAAAAAGTTGCTTAGATTTCGAACAGTACTGTATGTAAATCTAGTGACAGAGAATTAAAAAATAAGAAAACAAAATTAATTATATATTATTATAATTTCACATAAAAATTACATCGGGTCTTAATGGGTTAAGCATTTTTAAAAAATTTTGGTATTTCTCTTCAAAAGCTTTAAAATGATGCCCATGTTGATATTTAAAAAAAAAATTAAATTTCAGACCCCGGTAACTCGGCAAATATGGGCGAACGCCAATTTTGTCACTTGATGTTTATTTCTTATTTTTTAATTCTCTATCACCTCATACAATTGCTTTTTTGATTAGAGTTGCTTCATTGTTCCAAATGACATAGAAAAAATAGACAGGCGTGGTGTTTTGCCCGCTGCCTCAAAAGCCATGGACCGATCTTGCTGATTTTCAACAGCACCTCTTTCGACACTATGTCTGATCCATTGACATATTTAACACGGACGGACTGACCAACATCGCTCAATTAATTATGCATAGCGAAATGCATAAGATCTCAGAATTTATTTACTTTATGGGGTAGGAAATGGATATTGTAGAAATTACATACGGAATAAAAAACTTATTTATACCCTTTTTCCAATTTTTGTTGAGAAGGGTATAAAAATGCTGTTAAAAACTTCCATAAAATGAGTTAAGTTGTTATTGCTTGTAGGCACAGATGTATAGGGTGCCTGTGGGAAGGTATACTTCTTTATTTGCCACCATTTAGGTAAACATTAATCACGATATTTTCTATTTGGCTGTCGTGAAGTAGACACTTGGTAAATTTATTATGGAAAATTATTTGATAAAACAACGTGTTTAAATCGTTATCGAACTCAATCATACATTACTGTGACGATGATAAAGTTACGTGAAATTTTTGGGAGAAACAACGTGAAAACCAAAATGCACTATTTATAGTGTAGTGAATGATTTCGAAGAAAGAGTGTCTGTAGGTGATAGGCCCAAGCATATACCACTTACTGCAAGATCGGCTGAAAACATTACCGCTGCTCTAGAAAGTGTGCTGTAGTCGAGGTAGTAAGCACGTTAACTACTAATCTGGATGCCCAGGGTTCAACCCCTACGGCAATTAAAAAATAAAAATGTTTTTTTTTCTTTTTAATGGTATAAATAGAAATTCAGAATTAGTATTACAACATGCAGCCTCCTTCATCGGTAGCATATTCGCCGGCAAAGGAAAATAGCCACCTGTCTTATCTCTTATCTATCCCTATGTAGCACGGTTACAAACTAAATAGGTATTATTGTTTGAAGTGCTACTTCCTTACAAAACTCAATTTGAGGCCGTATTCAGGAACTTGGTGCTTAAAGAACGATTTTGGCCACAATGTTGCACATGGATTTACATTTGTATATTTGTTTCCATTGAAAATTAAGTTGATACAAGAGTTTCTTCCTCAAGACCATTTACGCCGCCATACAAATGTCAATAGGATGTTACAGCTCGCCCATGACAACACCGATTTTTATGAAATAATCATAATGATTGTCGAGGTAAATTTTCATTTGGATGGATATGTGAATAAAAAGAATAGTCGGCTCTGGGCAATGGAAAATCTTCAAATTATGAATAAACCCCCTTTGCATCCATTTAAATTAAAAGTGACAGTTTTTTGTGCAATTTGGTCAAGAGGAATCATTGGATCTTACTTCTTTCGAAATAAAAACGGCGTAACGGTAACTGTGAATGGGGAGCGATATCGTTTTATGATTGAAAACTTTTTAACGCCACAACTGTATTTTTTGGGCTTGATTAACATGTGGTATCAACAAGACGGTGCCACACCGCAGACAGCCAAGATTACAATGGAAAAAAACAATGTAGTAAACCTTTCTGGTGGACACCCATTGTAAAACTTTTTAATATGTAATTTACTAATAAAGTACTTATTTCTTAAGAATAAATATTACAAAATTTATATTTAACACCTGTTTTTGCAAAACAGACTTCTTAACACGTACGAAAAAATTTAAACGACTCATTGGATGACTTAGCAAAGAGAAAAATACTTTTGATTCAGTAATTTTGTAGGAATGCTGAATCATTAACCTTGGTCCCGGTACTTTCTTGCTTTTAGTGAAGCTATACCACGTTATACGCCAATACTTCATCACTACACGTTGTAACTATTGATCGTTTTTATATTTTCATTTCAGGTTTGATGACTGTACAGCCGGTCTGTTGAAGTCGATTTTTTAACAATTTTAAATGATAATAATTTGCCTTTTTTCGATGCTCGTAGAAAAAGATATTTTTTTTGTTTTTATTTTTTTATATTCTTAGTCAGAAAATTGCTTGGCTTAAAAGATGATGTTTACAACGTATACAACATAAAGAAGATAGATGCGAAGAAGGCTGAAGATGGATGTAGCGATCCAAAATATGCTGCTTTACATTCTGCTGGTGTCTAATTGTTCCTGCTTTCTTTAGAAAACCTCTGCAAAAATATAATTTCTTGTTAAATAAAAAGTTTTTAAAATTAAAATAAAAATGAACTTAAACCGAATTAGTTAATTAATTAACTAAGTTACCTCAAACAGTATAAATAATAATCTTAAAAAATAATTTAAATACTTTTTAAGTTTTATTTATTTATGTTGGAAATTTAAAATCAACCCTTTTTCTTTTATCATGATTAAACCAGTTTAACTTTGAAAAAAGAAACTTTATTTCTTTAAAAACTGTGTGTAAGTCTTTTGAAGATTTTTTATATTGTGATACATTGTTGTTGGTAATAATTTTAGTTCATACCAAATTTTTTATTCTATAAAAATTTTAATGAAATTTTTTTAGTATATTTGCAGTTTCAAAGCAGCCTTCTTAATGTGCTCTTAGCTTAAGGGCAGCTGAAAGGCATCCATTTAGTTCTATAATTTATTTATGTAATGCAGTTGATTCGTGGCTACTTATGGCATTGGATGTTATCATAGAAATGGTTTTGGATCAAAGTATTGTGGTATTGATCAGTTCACAGGAATTAACGGAAAATCCACTTTTAAATAATTATATTCTTGAATGCAAAAACTTTATAAAAAATAAATGCTTGATGAATATATTTTAATCTTAATATTAAATTTTAATTAAATATTGTAATTATTGCAAAATGCACATTTTTTAAATTAAATAAAGATATATTCGTTACAAAATAAATATTTTTCTCTTTTAGACAAACGTACGGATTCTTTTGATTGCAAATATCACTGTGGCTCATTATAAATTGTGTATTCTTACTTTATGGCTTTCTCTGGCTATACTCCTTGATCCTACCGATGTTGTAAATCCCATGGTCTCGTATTTACTAAACATGCGTTATTATTACAAATGCAGCCATCCACGCTACACTACTGTGATACTCCGGCGAGACATAAACTACTTGATGCCTTGTTTAGTAACCTTAACCATCCACAGACTACTCCACTTCGCCTTTCATCCAAGCCAGTCATCCCCTTTATCTAATAGCCACAACACATGTCTGACATACACTGTTTTTATGCTGTTACACTTCCCTGCGCTAACCGCTACCATTCTTACTTTTTAGTATAAAGGGCGTCTTGACACTTATCTGTTACTCTTTTATTAAATTGGACGTCTCCACTAAATTATCTGCCATGGCTTCATACAATAATTGTCTTTTGCCTCTCGGGATCGAACTCACGATCTTCTGTTTTATAGCACGCAACTCTACCAACGCAACCATTGTGGTTGCTCAGCTTTTGTTAGCTTATTGTGGTAATATTCTATACACACACCATTGGTGGAAGTAACCTTTTTCACCACTCTCATACTGTTAACAACAGCAGGGCTTGCCAGCTCTTACTTTCGTAACAATATTTTTCGTTAAAGGTTTTTTGTGTGTCTTTGATAAATAGAGATGAATACTCTCTTTTAAGTTAGTTAAAAATTGTTGTGAAGCTTCCCTAAAGCCGTGTGTCCACTAGCAAGTTACTTGCAGAAGAACTTCTGCAAGTTCTTCCCGGAGTGTTTTCACTTAAACCAAAACTTGCGGTAGTTTACTTTCAGAAGTAGTTTTTAGAAGTTTTTACGACGAACTTGAGCAAGAAATTGCAGGAGTGTTTACACATAATAATGTGAAAACAACTTCCAGCAGTTTGTTTGTTTAATATGTGTGAAAATGTCTTGTACCCAAATAAGATTAACAGCTGCAGTTGGATTAATTAAATAGAAAAAGCTACTTAAAAAAAAAACAAAAAGAAGTGTTTGAAGTGAGAAATTGGGTGCTCCGGCGAGTAGATTTGAGTTTCCAAAATATATTACTTGAAGAATTACGGGCCGAATATTCAATGCAGCTGAAAAATTTCATAAAATTTCCAATTCCATAACAATGGTGACTTTGAATACATTTTGTCTTTAATTAAAACAAGTATTCAAACGCCGGATACTAAAATGAGATTAGCTATACCTCCCAGAGACCGGCTTTTAGTAACTCTACGATTTTTGGCAACAGGTAAAAAACAAGAAAATGTTTTTTAATAATTTTATTCGTAAAATAACGAAAGCAATATATTTAATTCACTTTATTCACTTCTTTAGGCACGTCTTTAGCGTTGGATATTTCCTTTAAAGCGTTTTGTTTTTATAGTCTTTTGATGATGTGTCCCACAATTCAGGGTAGTTTTCTTGTTTTTCAATTAAAACAAATATTTTTTTCAGTATTCCAAACGAATTTACTCCCATCCATTTTCATAAACTTCTGCAAATTTTCAAAACACTTGCCGTAGCGGGAAGTCGTGCAAGTTACTTCCAGCAAATAACAAACAGGTGTTTACACATAACTTCTGCAAGTAGTTTTTGAAAGTTTGCAACTTCTGGAAGTCGACTTCTACTACGTGTTTACACGCAAATACTTATGGAAGTTAATTGTGCAAGTAACTTTCGGAAGAAAACTTGCTAGTGGACACACGGCTTAAATACATAACAATCTAAGTTTAAGCGGTGTTGCCAGAAAAATTCTGACTCCTGTCCCCAATTTGGCGAATTATATCCCCAAAAATCCCCTTTTCAAAATGAAAATCCCCAATTTTATCCCCAAAATTAAATTATTTAAAATATGCATACTTAATAAAAATAAAAAAAAAACTTTATCAGTTGTTGTATACGTAAAACATATGTCAGTAACTGTAATATATTGAACGTAATGATAAGAGTTTATATTATTTGGAAATAAGGTCTATTTTATATTTTTTTTACAAATTAAAAATGGTATATTCAAAAGTACGTCGTTAGCTAAAAAAAACATTTTTTTTCTTAAATAAATATCAAATTTAATACTTTAAGTAATAATTTTTTAAAACGCTTTTTATAATGGTTTTTCTAAAATAGAATTTTAAAATGAAGAAATAAATTTTCCACGTTATAAGTATGTATATATTAATGAATTCATATCTTTTGTTATCACGTCAAAAATTCAAGACTTCAAATGCGGCAAGTTTGTCGTGATCTTTTTCAACTCTTTTGTACATATTTTCCGATTTAAAGTTTTTATAATTGCTTCAGCAACTTTAAACTTCAAACAGCAAATTTTAGAAATATTTAAATGAGATCTTATTCTTATCAATGATTTCCTCATTTCATGCTGTAACTTATGACTCATTAAAAATATATAATTTAATGCCAATAAATCAACCACAATAAAAAAGCTAAGGATGAAAAGTCCCCAAATCCCTCCCACTTATTTCTGTCCCCTAAACTTATGTTCATATCCCTAATTTAGTAAGAAATTCTCTTATCTGGCTACGCTGGTTGCAAGCGATAATAAGTTTATTTGCAAATACATTTAATTCAGTACTAATTTTTCTTTGACGATTTTGGGTGGAAGCTTAAACTTGGGCAACTTGACATACTGATGGAAAAAGAATCGCATTGTTATATTTCCAAATGTCAAATTTTTATCAAAGAGCTGAATTTTACATAAAAGACGACGAAACTCTGCTGATTTAATTAATATAAATATAGTGTCATGATCATCTTTTATTGTTTTTTCCTTCTTGTAACCTTTTTAAGTTTTTACATATTTCAGAAACGCTTGAGTCTTTAACTTTTCTTTTATGGATATTTTTCCTTTGTTTAAATTTAGACAGGTGCTTCCATTTTCCGATAGTTTACTCTAAAAACGTTGATGCTTAAACTGACAAAAAAGTTATAAATTACACTGTTCCGCACGAAAATCCTCCCTTAAACCAAAATATGCTTTCTTGCTGTTTTCAAATGTGCTGAACACGAATTTGAAGTCAGATTCTGTCTATCACGCACAGTTTCTTGAGAAATTCTAGTTTTTTTTTATCCAAAAATGTGAGTTTTTTGTAAATTTGACAAATTTTTTTTGGCATCAAAACATAGTGAAAAAAATTCAAAAGCTCGATGATTTTGAGTATATTTGAACAAAAAAAAAAAAAAATTGATGGGAATATTATAAGTGGTTGAAGAAATATGGCTAATAGTTTTTTTCCTGTTGTACAATCTTACATTTTTTTTATTTTTTGTTTTATGGTGGTATCCTTTTCATTCAAATCCTTACCTGCCCCCCTTTCACCCTCAATAACCAAACTCCCTGCCTCCCACTCAGCCGCTCTCTAGTCACTATTTTCTTCTAGGATTTTATCAGTACTCTCGAGGCTTTCGCTCCAAGTTTTTAGTCTTTTCTCTCAAAATCAGAGGATGATAGAATTTTTCTGAGTTCGGATTCGGACTCAGCACACCTGAAAACATGAGAAACAGGCATAATTGTTCAAGGGAGAGGGGAGAAAAGTTTTTTTTTTGCAGAACAGTGTTATCATCTTAAAAAATTAAAAACAAGGATTGAAAGTGACTTAATCTCTGATATCCATTTTAAGATGGTTGAGGCATCCCCATTGAAAACAGCGAATAGGAAGTTTAAATCTCAGCGAATTCTTTAGCGTTTGCCATTTGTTAAGAAAGTAACACAATGAAAAATATAAATTAAAACTCTCCAATACAATGCAGCAAAAGTAAATAATATGAACAAAATAAAAAAACAAACAAAATCGAAATTTAATTATTATCTACGGTTATGGTTATGAGATTATGGCATATTACCAATAATTTAATACAGTTTTTCCTTTAAGGTTGGATTGAACATCTGTTTTATATGGTGATGTTTATGGCACGTCTAATTGAACCTTTAAGTAATTAAAAAAATTGAGGTTGAAATTTATGTTATCAAATATATTAATATTTAATTTTTTAAATCAAATTAAATTTTTACTGCTATTTAGCCATGTTTTCATATTGCTAAAAAAGATGTTACTAATTATTTAATAAATTAAATATATATAAAAAACGAAAAAATACTGTTTATTATTTCAAAAAACCATCAAACTCCTTTCAGTGTACAAAATTCAAGTGCTATTTTTGCAGAAACAACTCACAATAGGAAATCTACTAAATGTAAAAAAATTTCTAGCATATCTTAGGGGATGAGAGAAAATTTGAAGCCACCCTGTAAACGGTGCAGCACAGGCTGTGACAAATATACTGTTACGTTTTACCCTTTTTAGCAGGCAAACGTACGGATTCTTTTGATTGCAAATACCACAGTGGCTAAATTCTGTATTCTAACTTTATGGCTTTCTCTGGCTATACTTATCGATCCTACCGGTCTTGTGAACCCTTGGTCTCGTATTTACTAAACATTCGTTATCACCACAAACGTAGCCATCCACGCTACACTACTGTGTTACTCCGGCGAGACATGAACTACTCGATGCCTTGTTTAGTAACCTTAACCATCCACAGACATTTCCACTACTCTTTTTATCCAAGCCAGTCATCTCCTTTAATCCAGTAGCCACAACACACGTCTGCCATACACTGTTGTGATGCTGTTACACTTCCCTGCGCTAACCGCCATCGTTCTTACATTTTATTATAAAGGGCTTCTGACAATTATCTGCTCTCTTATATTAAAAATTGGACGTCTCCACTTAATTGTCTGCCATGGCTTCACACAATAATTGCCTTTTGCCTCTCGGGAAGTTTGTACTGCTGTTTATTAGTTTTAATTGCAACAATTAAACAATAATTATTTTTTCGTTGCACGCATGTCCGAATGCGGTATCGAACTCAGGACCCCTTGTTTTGCAGTACGCACCTCTACCAACGCAGCCATTGAGGCTGCTCAGCTTTTGTTAGCTAACTTGTGGTTTTGTTATTCTATAAACACACCATTGGTTGTTGAATTAACTTTATTCACCACACTTATACGGAAACAACTACAGGGGTTGTCAGATTCTATTATTCGTAACAATACATTTGATGATGATTCCATTTAAATATCTGCAATGAATGTCTTAAATGGCATAGCAAGACATTCACTTTAATAGTGAATGCGTAAAATATTACATTCACTACCAATAAAACATACAAGTACTTCTACGATCATTCATTTCCAAACAACACATCAAGACATCAAAACATTTTATAAGCAAAACAAAAGTACTACCTTTCAGAGTATACTGAAATGAGTACTCATTGCTGTTTTAAATGAAAAAAACTCTTTGGTTATGTTTGTGTGTGAATAGGCTAGTTGCGCACATACATTAGGGTGCCTCACACAAATTGAAAGTACTTAAGTCTACATGGATCTGCAGCACAATTTTTAAAAAACCTTTCAATTTTTTTGATATGAAATATATTAACTGGCCAGAAGCAAAAGAAATTAATTAAACTTTTTGCAACAAAAAAATATTTATTTTTTAATGTATCATCTATATAAACGTAAAATATATCCATGAAGAAAAACAGAATTAAATACGATCTATATAAATTAACTCCTAATTAGTTTTCAATTTTCCCAAAAATGTTCCACACATTGCTCCTCCCTCTTTTGTTATTAAATTTACTCTCCCCAGTCAAAAGCCTAGATTTAATAGTGGGATTACTAAACAAGCATACATTTGATTCATCCGCGTCAGTAGAACCGTTTATTGATACCTGTTCAAATAAATACATATTATACATATGCAACGTAACGCAATTTTTGTGCACCGCCCTAATAAAAGTTTTTTTTTTTTATCCCAAAAGAAAAAAAAGTTACGATGTATTATGGTTGCCGTTTGAACAATGACAATGCAGTGACGACCAGCGTTGCCGCTTTGGTCCAATCGGACTTGGTAGTTTTTCGATTTTAAAAAACGGTTTGGTAGTTTGGTTGGTTTGTTGCATTTTTTTAAATTTTTGGTAGGATTTCCTCCTGTAGCATTTTTTTAGTAATAGTAAATTTTTCACCTTAAAAATTCAGAACATATAATTAAAAAAAAATGTAACTTTGAATTAAATAAACAATATTTTTGAATAGTGCTACCACTGTTTTCAAAAACTGTCTTAGGTGAAATAAAAAACATCTCTGCTTTTTGCATAGAGATGATTAAAGCTATAACCATGGCTTAAGAAATCCGAACAATATTATGAAATTGAAATTAACAATATTTTTGAGTGAAGGTTTATTTTCAAGTGTATGTATTAAAAAAATTAACAGACAAATTGGAAAAGTAAGTAAACTTTTTTAATTGTAAATACTTTCCTTTTAATTACATAAATATTTGCTAATATTGCATGTATTTTTTCAAAATTAAATGAAAAAAATAAAATTTCAGAAGACGACATACCATCAACCAGGTAAAACCACTCTTTAAATTTTTGTTTTAAAACATTTTTAAATAATATAATACTTTTAAGGAACATTGTAAAGAAACAGTCAAAAGAAAATTTAGAACCGAATGGTTGAGCGAGTTTGATTGGCTTCAGGAAAGGGATGGGTGTTCATTCTAAAAAGATAAACTTCCATCTCAACAATTACGGAAAAAAAACCAAATGAGTATAACAAAGTTTATGTGCAAGAAATGCATTTTTAAATTTTTGGTAGGCTGTGAACGATTTTGGTAGAATTTTTGAAAATTATTGGTAGGAAGTCAATTTCTTGTGTGGCAACGCTGGTGACGACGCAATGAAATAAAAAAAAATATATATATTTGGCTTGGTGTACTTCAAAACATTTTCAGAAAGCAAACAGTGTTTATAATTCATTGCGAAATAGCAGGTAGAGTATTGTGCTTGGTTTTCTTGTTAGAATACTCATTCTCTTATTAGTCATTGCAAAAAGTACTACGTAATAGAGTGCAATGAAATAAAATAAATGCGGAGATGCATAAATGAATGTCTTGATGCAGCCATTTAATTCCATTCTATATTAAAAATATTATGGAATAAATAATGAGGCAGTAGGATAGATAGATTATATTCCCAAAATAATTTTTAATATCATATTTTTTAAATTATATGCCAAATAGCTTTTAAGCCTGGTACTTTGTTCAATGTTTAAAAATATATACATCTATTTATGACTCAAATCATGGTATCGAAATTTAATTTATTAAGTCCAGCCGCTGAATCGAGTACTCTATTCCTTTTGTGAAAAATATATCAAATGTTTCTTGCAACATTTTATACCAACATATGAAATGGTTAACAGTAAAAAATCAAAAAGAGATTAAACTCTTTATAGCCTTCAAATTAGACGGAAAGCAAATATTTAAGTTTTTATTCCGTTCGTAAATTCTAAAGTATAAATTACTCCTTTGATGTCCTTCTAACCATCGCTCTTGTTCGTGTTGAAAAGGGGTTTGCGAAGGCCTCATTTGCTAGTTTGTTTGTTTTTTAGGTATGTCATTTCCGATTGAAAGTTAACAACTCTGCAAATACATAAATTTCATATGCTTCTCGTCAAATATCATTTGCTTAAGCAAAGTGCGAAACTTATAGCACATTCGTGCTAACAAATTTTAATAACTTGTTCGGGATAATTAGCACGATATGTTTAAAGATAATTTGATCCTTTTTTTCATTTTTACGCACGCACAATTTTTTATTTGCTTAATTATTCGATAATATAGACTGTTTTAGTTACTTATTTCCAGTTAATTATTCAAGTAGAAAAGAAAGTTTAGTTTTGAGTTTAAATTTTTTATGAAATTAAAAGAGTAATAATAGATTTCTATATTTATGCCTTTCAGTATATAAATATAGTCTTTCAATTGTATTTTATGAATAAATGATTTTATTAATAAATTTCTTTTATTTAAGAATCACAAAAAAAAAGATAAAATTATTGCTAAGTACGAATATTACAAAAATGTTTTACTTTGGCATTATGGTCACCAAAAAATTTGCAAATTTGCTTAAGCATTGACAGGATTTTCTTTCAATTTTAACAGTAGCTTAAGTTTCCTTTAGTAAATTTTAGTTAGGCCATTGGGTGTGTATGCTTTTTTGTTACTTTTATTATTTTATTACCCTTTTTTTAAATATAGATGTGAGATCATAAGAGGATCAAATGAATCTCGGTGGAAGTTCAATAAACCACAGGAGGCAATAAAATTAGGTGGCAGGTGAATTCCAAGGGAGCAATGAATCACTTGAGAGGGCTCATGGAGGAAGAAGGGATTGATTTACATGTAATGATTTCTTTTGCTTTCAAAAAAATCGCCATCATACTAAAGATATATTTAGCTAAAAAAAAAATCTATATTCCAGGAAAATTAATACCGTATATTTGTTTTTATTTTGTGTATTAATAAATACACAAAAACAAGTAAGAGGGATATATTCGGCTATGCCGAATCTAATATACGCTCCACCATCTATGTAAATCTCGTTTAGTGAAGTAACTCCAATCAAAAAAGCAAATATTGGGGTGGCAGAGAATAAAAAAATAAACAAAATTTTGGTACTGCATATATATTACACAAAAATGATATCAGCTCTTGATGGGTTAAGCATTTTTTTAAAAATTTAGCATTTCCTTAAAACATAATAAAATTTCAGAGCTTCGTAACTCGGAAAAATATGGGCGACTGCCAATTTTTTCATTTGTTTTTTTTCTTCTTATTTTTTAATTCTCTATCGCCCCATATATATGGATTTTTATCTTTATTGGAATTACTTTATTGTTCCAAATTTAAATTAGAGGTAGGCGTAGTTTTGCCTGCTGCCTCGAAGAACATGGACCGATCATGCTGATTTCCAACAGCCCCTCTTTCGACACTATATCTGATCGATTGACATATTTATTTACTTATTTTTTTATTTTATTATTTCTGTAAAAATTTCAAATGTCTTAAAGTTTTGTTGCCGTGATAATGATCTGTGACAAGTGGTCACATATTGTAGCTTTAATATTTGGGTAATTTTTTTTATCCCAGAGATGAGGAACCTTAAAAATTATAAATTTATCGCAAAATTTATTGAGTGACATAACGATAACTTGTCACGATCATTCATTTTTTAATTTTTTTTGTCTTTTCTTTTAAAACTAAAAATTTATTCTTTTTAAAAAGCTTTTAATAAGGTTTGTAATGAAAAACGACTTGGACACAAAAACGATTTGAAAAGTATAAAGGGTGTGATGTATTTTTTTGAATCGTTTTTTCATATTAATTTCAAATTCCAATTTGTTTCAAAGAAAAAATTAACACTTTGCTATGTGATGAAAAACGATAATATCAGTTGGAAATTGCTTTTTTTTTCTAAATAGCTTGGGTACCCCAATACACGACATAAGTGGATGGAAAAGGTGCAACTTAAAATCATTCTATTTAAAATGTGAATATATTTTAATGTAATCGGATTACCGATTTGAGAAAGTAGCATAAGAGAGCCTTTAAAAAACTTTAACAGAGACCACAACTCAATCTTTAAAATTCTTATGAATTATCTTGCTGTTCTTAATCACAATGAAGCAAAAAGATCAATATAAATATAAAAGACTATACCCCTTCCATAAAAAAAATAATCAGGTATGTGATGAAAAACGATCGTTTTGAAAACGCAAATCAATTTTCAAAACAATGTAGATGTGATGAATTTTGGTTGGTTTCATATTCCAATTTTTGTTTCAATCCATTTTATTTATTTTTAAATGCTACAACAATACCTAAGAAATAAAGCTCTGCATTTGTTTACGACAAATTGAAAAATACATAAACATTTACATTTTATGAATATTTTCAAATAAAAGTTTTAAAATAAAAACAAAAAATTTTTCTTTTCTAATTTTTTTAAACAAAAAAGTTAAAATGGAATTTTTTGTGGCAGCAGCTATTGAAAAACGTACCGATATAAATGTGGGACCTTCAAAAATCATTAAAGATATGAACTTGGATGAGCTTGATGAACTAGAAGATGAAAAAGTTTTGGAACGTTACCGCCAACAGTGTATTGCCGAAATAAAAGCTTTTGCCAAAAAGGCTAAATTTGGAACATTAAGAGAAATTTCTGGTCAAGAATATATTGATGAGGTAAACAAGGCTGGGGAGGGTATATGGGTGGTTTTACATTTGTATGTTAATGGAGTGCCTTTGTGTGCCCTAATACTATATCATATACTACAATTAGCTGTATGTTTTCCACAAAAAATTCCTGCGTTTAATAGCCACCACTTGTATACCAAAATTTTCCAAAAAAACCTGGCGTTAAAAATGCAAATTCTAAAGATTTCTTCTAAAACTTTCACTTATATGCTCCACGCTCAGTAAAATTAACGATGCTGACACCATAAACGCCATTGCTGATATATTAAATATATAGTTTAACATAATTTGGTTTTTTTTCTTTAAACGATTCAATTTTCTTTAAACAATTAAATAAGTAAACAACCACTTAATACTAAAATGTGTTGCCGTCCCAATTTATGAGTTCATGGCCAAATATCATGTCTCTTCTATAGCCAACATGTCTAGTTTTAATGTAATCGGATTACCGATTTGAGAAAGTAGCATAAGAGAGCCTTTAAGAGAGATCAAAACTTAATCTTTAACATTTCTATGAATTGTCTTGCTGTTCTTAATCACAATGAAGCAAAAAGATCAATATAAATATAAAAGACTATACCCCTTCCATAAAAAAATAATAATAATGATTAATAGTTTTTTATTTGACCCTTTAATTAATTATATTTTAATTTATTTTTCAAGCACAAGGTCTTTGTATTTTTGTTTTTATTTTTTCAATATTTCGGTACTCCTTTGTGTAGCATTATCAGGAAAAACAAATATTGAAAAATAAATTAAAATATAAGTAATAACGATTTTTTTAAATAGAATTCCATCATAATCTTTGTTTAAAAAACTACCTAGGAAATTATTTAAAGGGCTGGATTTTTTAATAAAAATATATTTTAATTGATGAATATTTGTATATTTCATTTATTTTTATTTTATAAAGCTTAAATATAAGGAAGAAAATATTTTATAATAGATCATAGAAAATACCTTTTTATATTGAATAATTAAAGTTTTTGTTACTTTTTTCATTTTACTTGATTAAGAACAACTTTGAAAAATTTTTGATTTAATTAAGACTAACATTTCTTTAATTTTCTTTCATTAAATTAACTACAAAATAAATTAATATGCGGCATAAAAAATGTTAACTACAGAAAGACACCATCGGAAAGCAAAATATTACAATTCAGTTCAATAATTCTTATCTAAAATTTATATAAAAAAAAATTAAAAATCAAAAATATAAATTAATTGTTTTGAAATGGTGATATGTTCCAATGTTCAAAGAACTAAAGACACAGCTTTGATTATTTAAAAAATGTTTCGTGGAAAAAGGTATGCGGGGGCCATAATTTTATATGCAATATGAGTGTGTAAGTACTTTTTAAGGATTAAATATTTTCTTATTAATGAGCGCTAACAATGGAGGAGATACTAACGATTTAATTGTTTTACAATTACGAGTAATAATAAATATATGTATGCATGCATGTATAGTATTTATGGTTATAGTATAAATAATTATTTGGAGAGTTGTTTTTGATGCCTTAAGTTAAGTTTTATTGGTGTGTGCATTTATTGTCCTTGGTTTTCTTTTTACGATCTTCGCTAGAATTTGATCGCCTTGTACCTTGAATTGGCATGTAAGGCGGAGTGGGGCTGGAGTTTTGATCTATAATTTTTTATACAAAAATAAAAGACATCAGTTAATATGAATATAGATAAAAAACAAATTGATATTCTATACATATATACCAAAACTTTGAGTAGGCTTTGAACCAGAACTTAGGCGAGAGTTCAAGGAGTCATGTGAGTGTATTGAATAATTTTCAGATCTTGAATAAAATAAAATATAAATTTATTTAGTCTTTGCTAATAAAGCGTTTGTTTAGTTAATTTTGTAATTAATACTACCGGGTCATTGAGTTCTGTGAATAACCAGATTGAATTTGGCTCTCTGCTCCAACACTCATTGATGCCGGCCTAGCATTAGTGCTGGGTCCTGGACGGCAACTATCCACTGGCAGTGTATAAATGTCATCTTCTTTATTGAGACTGGCATGTCTGGCCTGCTGACTGGCAATGTCTCGTGTTAAACTGCCATTTGTGAGGCAACCATTTTGTGTGCGCTGTGTATGTTTAAGGACATCAATTGGACTGGAATAGGCTTCTAAGTCTAATGGATCTTCTTGTATTTGATCTCTTTGATATTGTACACTGCCGTCATTGGACAAGGAGTGGCTGTGACGTGATGAAGATGTTGACGACGAGGTCATACAATCTTGTGGCAGTGGCTGCAGTGGACCATTGTGTAGATGTACTCCATTGGTTATAGGCTGCGGCTCTTTCTGTTGACTTTTACGTAAACGGGCCTTTTCTTTGGCACGTTTTGCTTTGGCTTTTTCCTAAAAAAATAAAGCACTTGTTAATGTTGGAACTAGACAAAGGCATTTTTATTAAATTTGTCATTGCTACTTTCAACAACTTTAGAGTTGAGTTAAATGAAAAATTTTATATTTGTAAAAATCATGAATATTTTAGGGGTGATTTGATCTTGCGAAATGATTACGATTTCAAATGCGACAAGTTTACGTTTGTTTCGAAATTAGGGCGGTTTTTTTAACTGAAGTTCTTTTTTTAGTTAAGTGTTTTTTTTTTTAGTTTATTGTATTGTTTTATTTTGGCGTTTTTTCTTACGACTTTCACGTTTTTTTCTTTTTAAATAATTTCAACACTTCTTTTCTTTTTTCAACCACTACTACAATTAAAGCAAGTGTTACGAATTCATATTTCTATCTACATTTCTAAACAGTGAGAATAACGGTGACATTATACAACGGTTATTAAGGAAAAGCAGACGATTTAATATTTCTATTTCTTGCGGATCTGCACAATCCCTATTTTATTAAATTAAAGTCATGATTTTGGGAGTCATAGCTATTCAAAATTATTATAATTACAAGTATGTATAATTTAGTCCACGTTCACACTATGCCATTTTTTATGCAATTTTTTTCAATTCTCTTTATAAGTTGCAGCGATATTCGTTATTTTAAACAAAACATAATCAATATCCCCTCAAATCTTAGGCCATACTATATGTCTTACCCCTCTTGCTTCAGATATAAACAAAAATTTTGTGCTAGTTTCATGAAAAATTGCATAGTGTAAATGCTGACTTACTGACATGTCGCCTATGCTTTTTTTTATTTTGTAAGCTCAACAGGAAAATAAGGACATATTGTTTTGCTACTAATGAGGCGATAAAAACTAAGACAATAAAGGAGCTAATAGCTATTTGTCAAAATCTCTGCAACAAAAATATTTTGCTGATACATGATACAAGATAATATGAAGCTGAGAAAAATTCTACCGATTATGTACATATGCGTGATCCATGAAATTTTTATAGTATAAAGGTGAATAGCATAAAACGACACACAAACCACAAGTTTATTTTTGGTAGCACGAGGAAATTTTCCCGTAAATGATTCAAAACGAACACCGGATAAAATCTGACAAAAACTTGGACGTCTGGCAATCGTAGTGACACCAGGTCTTAAAATATCCCACGTAGTAAAATCCATCTTTTAATACGAAAGGAAAAGCATAACAAAATAGGAAAGTTTAAAATATTATACTTTTGAAACAGATAAGCAAATGATATAAGCAACAAAAAAAAAAAAAAAAAACAACAAACAAAAAAAACGAGGAAAGGGAAACTACACTACACAGTTGGCCGTAAAAGTCAGGAATGAAATTTATTTTGTTTTTTAAACATTTCTACTTATATCGAAAAACATTGTATATTAAACCAATTATTAATATTAATACTTTAATACGGTCAAAACATATGTTTGAGAAAAATATTTTTAATATGCATATATCTACTAAGTTAAACAAAAGTATGTTTAATTTAATAAAAATTAAAAACAATCTGTGTTTTTATTTTGTGTCCAAATACAGTGGAATCTCACAAATTCGAACCGTCCAGAAATTTCAGGAAATTTTTTTTCTTGTTTTTATTTACACTACGAGGGCTGCTATATATATTTCTGGCTTGGCAACACTGAGTGCTGCCAAGTGCAATCTGACATTTCCATTGGAAAGTTTGTCATTTTTAAGCATAATCGTACTCAAAACGTTTTGACGTACGACCATTATTTGTGTTGTTAACAGTGACTTGAAAAAATTAATATAGAAAAAAATGGAATTAACTCTTGAACATTTTCGTGCCATCATTTTTCACCACTTTCGTCGTGGATTGTCACGACAAGAGTGCATTGATGTACTTAAATCTTTGTATGGCGATGAAGCACCATCCTATAGCACTGTGAAAAATTGGAATAATGAATTTAATCGTGGCCGAAGCTCGCTCAAAGATGAATTCCATGAAGGTCGTCCAAAAACGGCTGTTGGGCCAGAGAACATTGATGCCGTGTGTGAACTCATAATGCAAGATCGACATGCGACATACCGAGAGATAGAGACATCCTTGGACATTTCTTCCACCAGCATACATTCGATACTGCATGAACACCTGGCCGTAAAAAAGGTTTGTTCTCGTTGGATCCCGCACAATTTGAAAGTCGCTCAAAAAAAGGCTCGTGTCGATTGGTGCAAAGAAATGTTGCAAAAATTCGATCGCGGTGCTTCAAAAGACGTTTATAAGATCGTCACAGGAATCATGGATCTATGCGTATGAGCCCGAAGCGAAACAACAATCGACCGTGTGGGTCTTCAAAGACGAGCAAAATCAAACGAAAGTTGTTCGTGGAAGAAGCACTTCGAAGCAAATGCTCGCTTGTTTCTTCGGCAAAACTGGTCATGTGGCGACCATTCCGCTTGAGCAACGTAGGACGGTCACTTCTGAGTGGTATACAACAATTTGTTTGCCTGAAGTCATCGGAGAAATTCGAAAAACAAACAAGAGAAAACGAATCATTGTTCACCATGACAATGCGAGCTCTCACACATCGGCTCAAACCAGAGCGTTTTTGATCGGCCAAAACGTCGAATTATTGGGTCATCCGCAGTACAGCCCTGACTTGGCACCTAATGACTTCTTCTTGTTTCCGCACATCAAGAAAAAAAATGCGTGGTCAACGATTTTCGTCGCCAGAAAAAGCTGTTGAAGTGTTCAAAAACCATGTTTTAGAGGTGTCTCAATCGGAGTGGAAAAAGTGCTTCGACAACTGGTTTGAGCGCATGCAAAAATGTATAAATCATGCTGGAGAATACTTTGAAAAACAATAAAACCATCTTTGGTTATAAACATTCGCATTTTCACTATTAGGCCAGAAATATATAGAGCAGCCCTCGTATAAACACAAATTGCACGTCATATATTTTGTCGACAGATTTAACAACACAAAAATTTAGCCGCTTTCTTAACGATCAACTTGGTTTAAGCAATTGCGATTATCGTTAAAAGTGTTATTAATTAGCTAAACCGATAATTATGTTGTTAAGTCAATTTAACAAACCGATAATCCTTTTAAAAGAGTAGTGTATCGCACTACTGGTGTTTTTTAAGCCCGACATAACTTAGTAACGAACTTTCATATTGCGCTCGCTTCTTAACAGTTATGCTCTGTATACTCTACTAAATTATCTATATTTACTCTGAAAATAAGACATCAACTCGCGCATCATTCTTTCGGCTCATTCTTAGCTTATTTGGTTTATTAATAAACAAAATTGTTACATATCGATGAATCCACTCCAAAGCAGATTCTACAGATTCAATTACATCCATTAAAATGTGCATTTTGGCGCGGTTTTGTGCGTCGCATCATTGGACTTTATTTAAAAAGAAAATAAGCATCACAATAGATGGTCGTTACCGCATTGTGATTAATTATTTGAAAATATAATGACATTGGTCCGAAGAAGATGCCATAAGGCAACTCTAAACATCGATTTATTAAAACCAATATATGGTTAAAAGTTGATTTCGAGAAATGGACCTGTCAATGAGCCTTCAAGGTCGTGCTCTTTTATATCTCAGGAATAATTCCTTCGGAGTCTATAAAGTTTCTGCCTTAAAATTATTAATATGGAGATGAAGAAGGCACATTATAAGAAAAGGTAAAACAAATGTTTTATTTATTTATATTCTGATTCTACATTTTACGCAAGACTTTTTTTTCATATTTGTGTAATATTTAAGAATTCTTAATATATAATATGTACGTGTTTATAGTTTGGAATTCCATATTTATATGACCAACTGTGTAAGAAAGAATTGAAGATAAAATATATCTGGAAAAAGTAAGACAATAAAATTAATTTAAACAATACAAAAAAAAATTATGACTAATTAACAACATAACTACTGCACAGTTAAAAAATATTTTTTATAAGAAATATGAACAAATGTTTTGTTAAAGCAAAAATTATGGAATTTAATGGTCTTTTCTTTAAATCAATTTACACTAAAACTCACTCTTTCTTGCAACATTTTGGCTAACTCTTTATCTTGGGCCTCAATGGCCAACATACGATCCCTCTCCTCTAAAGACATGCCATCATGAACCTCGAGTTCCTGCAAACGGCGAGCCAATAGCTTAAAAAAGTACATTAAAAATACATTAAAACAATAACTTTTAATGGATAAAACTTAACACTTACAGCATCTTTCTGTTCTTGTTTCAATTTGGCACTCATTTCTTTGATCTCTTGCATTGGCAAACCAATTTCCTTAAGACTGGCATAATCACAAGGATCAACATATAACCCTATGTCGTCAATATTTTCTGGATGCTGATTTTCTTTGGCAGCAACAGCTGCTGTAGCACCAGCACCACCAGCATCATCAACTGCACCGGCTCCATTTATCATACGATTCATATTGCCCACCATTTTATCGTACCTTTCGGGCGATAGTTTCTGAAATTTGGTATCATTTTTTAAAAGATTTTCATTAGATGGCGACAAAAGACGATTAATTCTAGCACCGTGCTGATGTGCTGGTGAGGACGATAAGGATGATGATGTTGCAATGTGTTTGGTTAATGAATCTGACGGTATTTCTTGGGATTTGGTGATGCCAAAACGTTTTAAACTATCCGCGACATCGGAATATTCAATAACTTCCTCAATGTCTGGATGATTAGTGAAAGACTGTGCAAGTGGTGTTGGTGGTGTTAGGGTAACCGGATGATTTGGTGGTAATGGTGGTGGTGTGTGTATAAATGCATGTGAAGTTGGTGTTTTGGGCGTAAGTGGTGTGTGTGGTAAATTGGGTGTAAAAGAGTGTGGTTGTAAATTAAAACTTGTATTCATAACAGGCTGAGAATCAAGTACATTTTGGCGTTTGGTCGCTGAGGCTGCCGACGATGATGATGGGGCAACAAAAGCTGATGCGGATGATTCAAATAAGCTGGGACGATATGCGGATGATGAATGTGGTTGCAGATGAGTTGGTGATGAATTATTATCACCGCCACCAGCACCTACCACTAAATGATTGTTATTAGTTGGGGATCGTTGTTGTTGAGCACTGTTCTGATGATGGATACTACGTTGTTGAGCTGGTGTAGCCTGCAATGCTAACCCTACATAACCATCTGTATTGGAAAAATGATGTTGTTGCAAGAGAATAGGAAATGGTTGTATATTTGGATTGCGATAGCTATTAGGTGATAAGGGTTGTTGTGGATGATAGTGTTGTTGTTGTTGTAAATTAGAACCTTTGGCTGGTCTTGGTGGTGGTACCTTATTTGATTTGTCCCTGGCTGAGGGCGGTGGTACTGGCGGTAGATTAACGTAGATTTCCTTTTGATTAAGAGAAACATTACATTTTTTTATTTAATAATTTATTGAATGTAATATTGAAATTGACTCACCTGCATTTCTTGTGCTATTTTTTCGCTATCCTTAATTTCTCTTAGCTTTTGTTCTTGTATATCTCTCTCTAACTTATCAGCTATTTCTTTGGCCACTCTTTTATCATATTCTTCCCTGTCGATAGCAAAAAATTAAACTTAATTTTATGTTATTTTGAACAAATATAAAACTTAAACTCACTGTTCTCTTAGTTTCCTTCTGTATGCTTCTACTTGCTTCTCTGCCGTCTCTTTTTCTTTGATTTGTTCTTGCAGGGCTGTAGGAAAATCTTCTCTAACTACTGCATTTCGTGTGCGATTACCTTTATAAAAATCATTGACTGAAACAAATTTTAAACAGGTTTTAGGAAGACAAGCGGATTTTTATATTAATCACTTACTTTCTTGTGACTGTAGTTTATAGGCCAAAGCACCATCTTCTCGTACCAGCCACTCTTTGCAAACTGTAATAAAAAGAAAATTAATTTTTATTAATAATTATTTGAAATCGGATTTTATGGAGTATTTTTATTAGGTAAGCAAATCTAATTTTTAATAAATAAATAAATAATTAAAAAAAAATATAAAAAAATGTTGGTTTTAGATACTAAAAAAACATTTTTTTCCATAAATTTTTTTTTGTAAGATAATTCTTTTCAGGATACTTGTTACGAAAAGTACTTCTTATTAAATATACTTTTTAAAAAATATATAAAAGCTCCTTAATAAAAGCATTTTTCAAAAATAAATTTGGTTAATTTTTTTTAAATACTTGCAAAAAAGTACTTTTTATTAAAGGTACTTTTCAAAAAATATTAGTTTAGAAAATGTATCTTTCATAAAACTATCAATAAAGAAAAGGTAAAAATAAAAATTTCTTCTAATATAAATAAAAAAGTACCTTTTGTTACCAAAACCCTTTGCATAAAGTACCTATTATAAAAGGTACTAGTTAAAAAGTAGTTTTTACTTTTAAAAAACTCGCACTAAAATAAACTTTTACAAAAGATAATGTACAAAGGTTCTTTTTATGCACTTTCTTTAACTTTTGCAGAAGGGTACTTTATGTTTAAAAAGTGTTTTTTCATTTGAAAGTAAAAAGGTACTTAAAACGCGATATAAATTACTTTATTTAGAAACGTGTGATTGTTACGAAACGAGCAAGAGATAAAGGGAAATAAACAACTCATTGCAATACATATTTATAAAACAATTGAGCGTATTAAGTTATTTATTTTGATTAACGATTCTTTGAAATCAAATTGTTTAAAACATCTGCGTTTTGACGGGTATCCGCACGCAAACGATTTAAATAAAAATAAACACAAGTGCGTATTTGTTTGGTTTGTGTGATTTCAAGCACCTTTTAATGAAGATTGAATTTCTTTTAAGTGAATATTTGTCGAAAGTATTTTATATCAATTGACTGACTTCATGGTGATTGCGCTAAAGCGGTGGTCTACTTAAAAACAAAAATTGAGAACAATAATGAAAAGATGAAAAAAAAAAGGTTTAACTATTAAACATAACGAAAATACTTGAAGAGTGTTTATCAGTTTAATAGAATAACGACACTTGAGAAGGGGAATTGAGTTTTTGTATTTTATGCTTTTATCAAATACCCTACACTCAGCGTAGTTTTCGTGAATATTTTAGATCTTTGTCTTTATTAATTACTTTATTAAAAATTTATTGTCATTTTGTTTGTTTCTTAAAAAACATTACGATTAAATTCTCCAATTCTTTAAAGACTTGGCAATAATTTACGTTGGACCTCATTTACACGATGCAAGTTTTCATACAATTAGTTTTACCAAATTTTTTCTCTTTGTCAAGAGATTTAGAGAAGTAGGCGGGTAAGAAAAATTGCACTAAAGACATTTACAAGTGATAGTTTTGCCTTATTTAACATGTATTTTAACATGTTATTTTAAGACAAAAACAAGGAATTTCAAACCAAAGAAGAAGTGACCAAAAAGGTAAAACGTATGATAAAGCAAATTTAAAATTCACCTGAAAAAAAGCTTTGTGTAAATCTGGGTTACTTACACATTAATTGTTATACGCTTACGGTACAAACAAGTCGCTGATGCAGATTTATTAATTTTCTCTCGTTACAAATTTATTCGTGACTTTATTGTCTTTCACTTATACATATACTTTAAATTTTGGTTAAAATTCATTATTATTATTTGTTTAATTAATTTTTAATTTGCTCTTATGTTTGACAAATAAAATGGTTCGTGTTCAATGAAATTTTTCTTACAAGAATACGAGGGCTGCTCTATATATTTCTGGCCTAATAGTGAAAATGCAAATATTTATAATCAAAAATGGTTTTATTGTTTTTCAAAGTATTCTCCAGCATAATTTTACACTTTTGCATGCGCTCAAACCAGTTGTCGAAGAACTTTTTCCACTCCGATTGAGACACCTCTAAAACATGGTTTTTGAACACTTCAACAGCTTCTTCTGGCGACGAAAATCGACGTTTTGGCCGGTCAAAAACGCTCTGGTTTGAGCCGATGTGTGAGAGCTCGCATTGTCATGGTGAACAATGATTGGTCTTCTCTTCTTGGTTTTTCAAATTTCTCTGATGACTTCAGGCAAACAAATTGTAGTGTACCACTCAGAAATGACCGTCCTACGTTGCTCAAGCGGAACAGTCGCCACATGACCAGTTTTGCCGAAGAAACTGGCGACCATTTGCTTCGAAGTGCTTCTTCCACAAACAACTTTCGTTGGATTTTGCTCATCTTTGAAGACACACACGGTCGATTGTTGTTTCGTTTCGGGCTCATACGCATAGATCCATGATTCGTCACCTGTGACGATCTTATAAACGTCTTTTGAAGCACCGCAATCGTATTTTTGCAACATTTCTTTGCACCAATCGACACGAGCCTTTTTTTGAGCGACTTTCAAATTGTGCGGGATCGAACGAGAACAAACCTTTTTTACGGCCAGGTGTTCATGCAGTGTCAAATGTATGCTGGTGGAAGAAATGTCCAAGGATGTCTCTATCTCTCGGTATGTCGCATGTCGATCTTGCATTATGAGTTCACGCACAGCATCCATGTTCTCTGGCACAACAGCCGTTTTTGGACGACCTTTACGGAATTCGTCTTTGAGCGAGCTTCGGCCACGATTAAATTCATTATTCCAATTTTTCACAGTGCTATAGGATGGTGCTTCATCGCCATACAAAGATTTAAGTTCATCAATGCACTCTTGTCGTGATAATCCACGTCGAAAGTTGTGAAAAATGATGGCACGAAAATGTTCACGAGTTAATTCCATTTTTTTTTATATTAATTTTTTTAAGTCACTGTTAACAACACAAATAATGGTCGTACGTCAAAACGTTTTGAGTTAGATTATGCTTAAAAATGACAAACTTTCCAATGGAAATGTCAGATTGTACTTGGCAGCACTAAGTGTTGCCAGGCCAGAAATATATATAGCAGCCCTCGTAAAATACGAATATAATTTTTTATATAATTTTCGTGTTTTAGATTGTTTAGGGAAAACTAAAACCACTTGTTTAGAACATTAAAGTTCTCAATTTAACTAAATTTGTTATTATTATTATTATCAGACGACTCTCAGGTTAATGCGGTTTTATTTATTTTAAATTAGTCATGTTTAGTTGTATAAAAATTCTTCAATAATTGTTTATTAATCGCAAAATGACTATTTTATTACCTTTGAGTTGGTTTTATTTATTTGAACTGTTTTGGTGAGCATTAACCCTTAACGGTTCGGAAGAATTTCGAGTTCACTTCTCGTCAGGTCCAGCTATTTTTCAGAGAAAGAGAAGCTTTAAAACTGTTGTATCCCACAACATTAATCAATCAGTCTTAAAGTTGATTGCTTTTATTCATACTGCTTCGTAGAGTGTTTTAATATGGTTTATGAACTGTTTTATAAATAAACATAATCTCTTCTAAACATACCCGAGAAGAAGAGCACCAAAAGTGTTAATATAAATACAGATTCTTTCAACAAAAAACACACACGTCATGAGACAATATTTAACGCGTAATATTTTAAATTAATAACCATAAAGTTTTTATCTTCATATTTCTACAAGTTTTATTGTTAGATTTTTATTTTTATGCTTAATTTTGTTTTTACATTACTTCTGCATTTTAAAAGTGAAAGCGTGTATGTTTGGATATTTGCTAAAAAAAAAAATCACGCAAAAACGGGTTAACAAATTTGGATTCAATTTGGAACGCAGACAGCTTCATAACTGGTTTAACACATAGAAAAGTATAAATTAGTTAATCTAATAACTGAAGTGGTTTAGAAAATTTCATTAACTTCTAATTTTTTCAATACTCAAACATTTTAAATTTCTCTTTGGATCTCATTTTAAAATACACTCAGAAGAAATCATAGGCAGAAGCTCTATAGTTAGGTTGGTTTCTTAGCCATAGAAATAGTCATCTTCCAATCAATGGAATTGTTTGAAAGGCGGTAGAAATACAAAATCGAGTTAGTGATTCTAAGTTTCATACAAGTTACGGCTGGCTTTCGCGCTTTAACCCTGGAATTAATGTCGACGTCGTTGACGGCGTTTCAACGCCGAAAAAGTTGAAACAGATTGAACTTTTACTCTCATACAATTTCATACGATTCAACTTTTTTTTGACATTTGACGGCGTCAACGACGTCGACATTAACTCCAGGGTAAGAAAAGATACGGCATAATACTTAGATAGTTTTGTTTTTGGCTGACTATCGATAATACCTATCGATAATTTTAGTTTTTGGCTGACTATCGATAATACCTATCGATAGTTTTATTTTTGGCTGACTATCGATAGTTGTTTGCGATAGCGATAAAATCGGGAAGCGATGTTTGCCAGAGCAAGCACTTAATAAAATTCGATGTTATCGATAGTATTGATAGTTTTTATTTCGATAGTTGATTATTTCGTCAATGGTAACACTTAGTTCATGTCTGATTTGACTGATAATTAGCTTATTTTAATCTTGGCGGGTATGTAAACAAGCAAAATTGTCGCATTTGGGGCACCCAAAACGAGTCACTGTTTGGTGCAGATTTTGGTCTAAAGGCATAATTGGGCCATTTTTCTTCGAAAAAGAGGAGTGGCCGTTACAGTCAATGGCGATCATTGGCGGGCTATGTTGAACGAATTTTTGTTCACAAAAATGGAAGAGGAGGATATTGGCAACATTTGGTTTCAACAGGACGGCGCTACGTGCCACACAGCCGTAGCTACACTATTTTTTTTATTGCATTTTCAAAGTAAAAAATTATTTGGCGGACCCTTTAAAATAAAAAAATGAAGTTTGATAGAAAACATTGAAAGGAAAAACATGTGTTGCCACGCAGTTTAAATTTTCTTATTAAAGAGACCCACAATAAAAATTTACTCAACTTAGATTTATGCGCAAAAATAATTCCATCTTTATTTATTAATTTATTTAATGAGATTTAAAGAATAAAATCATTTTCAAATGCATTGAGTCTAACAGCAGCAAAATAGAAGGAAGCGATGTTTTGCCAAAGGCCAATGAACGTTTACAAGAGAAAAAAAAAACAAAAATTAAATTGGAAAATAAAGAAAAATAGCAAAAGAAGCCAAACAGAGAA
Organism: Gymnosoma rotundatum; assembly: GCA_916610165.2. NCBI lineage: Eukaryota > Metazoa > Arthropoda > Insecta > Diptera > Tachinidae > Gymnosoma > Gymnosoma rotundatum. Next base: position 115,725,176 of record OU744337.1, on the reverse strand, counting down.
TAAAAAAAATAATAAAAATGAGAATGAGAATCAAAAGTACTCGATGCAAGAAGGATGTGTACGTGTTGCAACATAAATGACTAATATACAGCAGTTTGGTACTGTATAAATTGCCCTGGTTTTGTGCGTTAAGATGTACGTACCTATGTATGTACATTTGTGTGTATCTGTGCGAGAAAGAAGATAATTTTTGTTGGCTTTCTAAAGAAATTGGAGTAAATTTTGAATTGGTCCCCGCTATGACCCTTTACACTCACGCAAACCATGTCAATTACTCTCATACACACTTTTTTGAATTTAGGTTGCATTGAAATTAATGAAAAACAGATAAAAATAAAAAATGAAAATATTATGGCGACATGATGATGTTATTAAATGTTTGATGTACAACGATACTTTTGGTAATATTTGATTAATGATGAATTCTTTGAAAATAAATAAATATCATTTTTAGAGATCTTTTATCTTTTTAAGATCCCACAACTTAGCGGTAAGATTATGCATGTGTGGCTTTGTTGCATGTTTTCCATTTTTTTATTTCACTATTTTGATGTGTACGTTGTAGTAACAGCGCATACATTTGCTGCTACTAAACTAAATCCCCTTAAAATATTTCATGATCAATTTAAAATGATTTCTATAATTATGTGTTGAACACGTTTTCAAATTGTTGCTGATGTTCTTATATTGTTGTTGCTATAGCAATTGGAATTGATTCTTACGTAAAATTAAATATAATGACTGAAAAATGTTCGTTTATTTCTTGTTCTTTTTATATTATTTTGAGTTTTTACTTAAAATAACAACAACAATCATTTAACAAAAACTGTGTAGATGGCCGATCAATATTAAGTGTATTTTTCTTGTATTCGATTAAATTGAATAAATTGTATGATTGTAAAACTTGTTGTTGGAACGTTTCAGCTTAATTGAGACCTATCGAGAACTACTCTCGTAACACTCAGACAATAATTGCATGCTATAAAATTGGTTTTTTATATTTTACAGAAGAAAAGAGGATAAAACAATGTTGAAGATGTGAATATCGGCGTGAATTTTAAAAAGGCCCTTAAAGATAGAGTACTTTTTGCTGTTGCAAATCTTGAAAAAAAAATCGAAAAAACCCTCAGGTTATTTTACTCTTTCTAATTCTCTTGACAAATTTTGGGAAAAGTCGAAAATGTAATATTTTAAAAAAGGGTAACTATTTACAAAATATATCGAAAAATCTAATAATTCGTAAAAAATTCCTTCACGAAAATTCTGTAAATTTTCAGCAAGTAATCAAAACTAACTAAAAAATAAAAAAATCGAAGTTTCTTCAGAAAAAATTATTATTCACCTAAAAATCACAAAAAAACTTTTAGAAAAAAATATATAACAATTACGAAAAAGTCGTATTTCTACTAAAATTTTGTTTTTGTAACAAAGAGAATCGACTAAGAAGGGAAATTTAAACAAAACCAACAGTATTGAAATTAGTCAAAAAACGATTTTTTTAAGAATCGCAAATCTTCAAGACATAAAACTGCAAAAAAAAACTGTATTTTCATCAATATCATAAAATTATAATTATCTCAAAATAATTAAAGTTTGACAAAAAAAAAATACTTATTCTCACAGTAGAATAAAAAATTACCGAAAAGTACGAAATTAAAGAAAATAAATGGACCACCCCCATTATTCCACTCCAGCCGGTTTTTCGGTACATTATGCATGTTAATAAAAGAATTATTTAAATCAAATTTCATGGTGCTACCTGGTACAGTTGCCATGTTACACGATGATAAATATTTACATTGTACGGGAATTGCCACACCCAGAAATATTAAAAAACTAAGTTTTATATTTTATCAACCGCATTTCTGATAACATATCTGTGCTCAAACCAAATCGCCACGAAGAAAATCTATTTTTAATTAAGAAATTGTAATCATGTTTTATTTTAAAAATTCTTTGATTGACTGAGAGTTGTGGCAAATGTTTAAGGTGTTTTAATTTTAAAGTTTTTTTTTTGTTGAAGATTATGAAAGCTGATGAAGACTGATTTGAGACCGTTTTGTAAAGAACCTTTTGCTGATTTTTAATACCAGTCTTGTTTAAAAATTTGTATACAATATTTTCGAAAAATCTAAATATTGATTAATAATTTTCGAAGACACATTACATTCTACGCATAAAGATAAAGTATTAAATACACACATACATACATATTGGTGGCGAACATTAAACTTCAAGTGTTTTTTTTTTTGGGACACCGATTTGTTTAGATCCACTTCTTTTTAAAATTTTTCTCACTTTATTCGATCACTTCTGCAAAACAAATCTTCTGAGTGAGAGCCGGGAAAAACATAAAACTTTATGATAAACTTAACTTCTTACGATGCTAGTCAGAAGAAAGTTGTTCACCAGACGAATTTTGATTACAATTTATCTGACTGATTAGAAATTTTTGAACTTTTTAGAAAAGACTAAGGTGTGCAGAAAAAACTTGTTACTAAACTTACCACAAGAGAAGTTGTATAAAATTTAAAATGTATATATTAATAACAGACGAAATAATTAATCTAGTTGAAATTCATTTTTAGCAAGAAAACATTTTATTAATATTTATGGCCGTTTTCCAAAAAAAAAAAACTGAAAAATTTAGGCACCAGCAGCTACATCCGTCAAGATCTATTTATCTTAGGCTGTATACATTGCAATGTACACTTGAAAATCATATAATTTTTAAGCTAGAAAAGATATACATAATCTTCATTTTTTTGGAATATTTAAAATTTTGCTCGCTACTTACGGTACAAAATTCAAACAAATTTCCTTTAAATTGTTTCCAATATTTTATAAAAACTGGACCAGGGTATAGAAAAATCATAAATCTTAATTGTAATATGCTTATAACTCGATCATTTTTAAACATAAACATGCAGATTATTAGGTATTAGTATTAACAAGGCTTTTAGAACTATGTACGTATAACTTTAAAAAATCAGATAAAAAATTGTGAGAAAGATTTTCACACAGACCACATAGCGCCCTCCCTGAAAAGTGGATGGTACCCAGCTTCAAATGAGGATAATGCTGTTCTGACAATAAAAGATAGTTATAAAAAATGCTTGTAATTACTTTTGTAGTGAAGGCGTCCAGACAATAATTATGACATTTAAGCAAAAACCTTATGTTTCATAGAAAAGTGCAATAAGCTTTAGCGTTTCTTCCCGGTTTTTTTCCTTTTTCATACTTTAATGCAAAGAAAATTTTAATTATTTCAATATAATTTACAACAATTATAATCAAATTGTTTTTTTCAAAATTCACAAGGCAATAATTCAGACAATTGAAAAAGTGTTCATGTATTAGAGAAAAATTGTGAATGTATTGTTATTGGCAACATTGTCAGATGTAAACGTGGTATAAAATAAAATATTCGAAAGTAAAAAACACAATTCTACTCGTGGATTAACTTAGGTATGTGCATGCTAAACATATTTTTTGTTGCTCTAAATTTTTAGTCGCATGTTAATGTCAATGTTATTTAATCTTATTTCATTAGATTCTCTTTTGGGGTGAAAACCCACAAATAATTAATATAAAAAGATTTTAGTTATAGAAAATATGTAAATATTTAAAAACATTTATTTATGTTTAATTTTTTTGTTAACTGTTTATATTTACATATTCTAATACGAGGGCTGCTCTATATATTTCTGGCCTAATAGTGAAAATGCGAATGTTTATAATCAAAGATGGTTTTATTGTTTTTCAAAGTATTCTCCAGCATTATTTATACACTTTTGCATGCGCTCAAACCAGTTGTCGAAGCACTTTTTCCACTCCGATTGAGACACCTCTAAAACATGGTTTTTGAACACTTCAACAGCTTCTTCTGGCGACGAAAATCGTTGACCACGCATTTTTTTCTTGATGTGCGGAAACAAGAAGAAGTTATTAGGTGCCAAGTCAGGGCTGTACGGCTAATGACCCATTAATTCAACGTTTTGGCCGGTCAAAAACGCTCTGGTTTGAGCCGATGTGTGAGAGCTCGCATTGTCATGGTGAACAATGATTCGTCTTCTCTTGTTGGTTTTTCGAATTTCTCCGATGACTTTAGGCAAACAAATTGTAGTGTACCACTCAGAAGTGACCGTCCTACGTTGCTTAAGCGGAACAGTCGCCACATGACCAGTTTTGTCGAAGAAACAGGCGACCATTTGCTTCGAAGTGCTTCTTCCACGAACAACTTTCGTTGGATTTTGCTCGTCTTTGAAGACCCACACGGTCGATTGTTGTTTCGTTTCAGGCTCATACGCATAGATCCATGATTCGTCACCTGTGACGATCTTATAAACGTCTTTTGAAGCACCGCAATCGTATTTTTGCAACATTTCTTTGCACCAATCGACACGAGCCTTTTTTTGAGCGACTTTTAAATTGTGCGGGATCCAACGAGAACAAACCTTTTTTACGGCCAGGTGTTCATGCAGTATCGAATGTATGCTGGTGGAAGAAATGTCCAAGGATGTCTCTATCTCTCGGTATGTCGCATGTCGATCTTGCATTATGAGTTCACGCACGGCATCAATGTTCTCTGGCACAACAGCCGTTTTTGGACGACCTTCACGGAATTCGTCTTTGAGCGTGCTTCGGCCACGATTAAATTCATTCTACCAATTTTTCACAGTGCTATAGGATGGTGCTTCATCGCCATACAAAGATTTAAGTTCATCAATGCACTCTTGTCGTGATAATCTACGTCGAAAGTTGTGAAAAACGATGGCACGAAAATGTCCACGAGTTAATTCCATTTTTTTCTATATTAATTTTTTCAAGTCACTGTAAACAAAACAAATAATGGTCGTACGTCAAAACGTTTTGAGTACGATTATGCTTAGAAATGACAAACTTTCCAATGGAAATGTCAGATTGCACTTGGCAGCACTCAGTGTTGCCAGGCCAGAAATATATATAGCAGCCCTCGTATATTAACGCGCATGCAGTTCAAAAGCGGAAAAATTCTGTACTATTTTGATCTCTCTGCACTTGAAGTTGTTCTATTTTTAAAATTATAAATAAATAATTCTTGCACTACTTTCTAATAGTAAAAGATCTATTTAGTTAAATTAAACACAGAAAAAATTATGATTAGTTTATATTTGAACAAACATTTGATTAAAGCTAAGTCTACATTTAATTACTGTTTAAATTGATTTTATAAATGTTTTGATTAAATTTTCCATTTCATTTTTTTTTACTATAAAAAGATTTTTATACATATTAATGAATTTGTGTATTTAATTATATAAATACTAAGAAAATTCCGATTTTTATAAAGAAAAATATTTGAGTATACGAATTTAGTAATGGAATACGAATTAAAGTTTTTGCTGTATATGTATGTATTAAAGCAAATTCACTGATAAGTTACTAGATCGCTATGTAGTTACTATGGAATGTTGTGGTTTCTCAAATAAGTTTATTATTAAGGATTTTGTACAAAGTTTAAAAAAAAGACAAAAATTTATTTTAAATTTCTCAAACTAAATGAGAATTATAAACTATTCTTTTTCAACTGTAATTGTATGTACAAATAATTTCAATATACATACATGCAAGTTTTTGCTTAGCTTTATTTTTATAATTTTCTTACCAAATATTTATTTACTTTTTGTGAATTTATAAATTCTTTAATTTAAATTTAAATATTGAACAAAGTTGTGACATATTTTGATAGTATTCCACTGAAGTTTGAACGACTTAATCTTTGTAGTTTAAATTATTATTTTAAACGTTAGTTTACAAAATATTCATTTAAAATATCCATCATTGGGCGTAGAAGTTTTAATATCTTCGTTAATTGAATGGACGAATGTTCTCGATTGATGTGCCATACTTTGTGTCTGATCTAGCAAGCACGTTAAAAAAATTAGTATGTTAGACTCTTCTTTTGGCTCGCGGTCATGTGAGTGTAAAAACTAAAATCGTGATTACAAAAATGGCCGGTTATGGAATATTTTTAAGTCAAATAGAATTAACAAAAATTATAGTTAATTTTTCCCTTAATAATTTCAACTCAAGAGTTTTGTATTTTGTCTCCGAACTTTTAAATTGCTTAAAGTCTTCCACTTATATTCCAGATAGTTTCTCAAATGGAAAATGAATAATTTTAAAGCGTAGAAATTTATTACAGCTCAGCTCAGGACTTGAAAGTTAAATTTTAAATAGATGGAAGAGACTTTTAATATAAGAAGAAAAAATAATTTTGCGATGATGATTAAATTAATATTTTCCTCATAAAAATTACAAAAATAATTTTGGAAAGAACACTAAAAATGTCAAAAAGCAACAATATTTTGTCATGCTATTGTATTGTTTCGTTCTGTGTTTTATACTGGCGCATTGCAAGCCACACAAATCCAAAGTTTGGATTAGTTTTTTTCACTTTTAACTAGAGTGTGACGCATTCGTTGTTTGACTGTTAATTAGGTTTGTTGATTTTTGAAATTTGGAAGGTTTTATACGACTTCTTAAATTTGTTGTTGTTATTGGTTTGTTGTTGATAATGATTTTAGTTGTTGAATTTGTAATTATTGTGTGATAGTCTTTGTTTCTTATTGTTTTAGTAAATAATTTTTATAATTTTTTCTTTCCCTTCTTTTGTTGTTGCTATTATTTATTTAACCTGATTTTGGGTTAATGCTTTTGTGACACATTTTGTATTTCAAATTTATTTATTTATTCTGTGCTTGCAATGATTTCTTATTTAATGCATTTTTTTTTATTTTGTTTTGTTATTTATAAGGAGAAATATAATTTTGTCTTTATTTTTGAAAACTTTTACTTTTGTTTTGTGGGTTATGTAGTATAAACAAATACAATTGTTAATAAATAAATAAATAAAAGTACCAATTAGCCTTCAGGACAAGTAACAGAATACAACGATTGTTTAGTAATATGAAATTGAAAATTGGCAAAGGAGACAAAAGTAACGTTGTGTATAGTATAAATTGTAACCGAAACGAATCCAGTAAGTGTGATATGATTTATGTTGGGACAACTAAAACAAAACTAAAAACTAGACTCGCATCACATAAATCTGACTTAAAAGCTATACACAAACCGGTGGAACAAAAAACAGCACTTGCTGCCCACTGTGCAACGAAAAATCATATACCGAACTTTGACGATGTGAGAATATTGTAGAAAATTTACTTTAGAAATGTTACATATAATTGACTTTCCATCAAATAAGAGATTTAATTACAAGCACGACATCGAAAAATGCGCTCAAATTTACAGAAATATTGTTAGTAAACAAAAAAGATCAACCTAGCTGTCAGTGGATAAGTGTTTACTACACAATAAATACGTGCTTTTTCAAACATTGATAGTTTAATTTAATTGTGTTTAATTTTAAAATGTAAATATTTGTTTTCGCTTATTTTATTTGTTTAATTGTAACAATGTTTTTTGTATTGTTTTGTATTTTTGACAGTTTCCCCTGAAGATGAATAGCGAAGCTATTCGAAATATTGGGAATAAAAATTAAATAAAATTAACAAAGTGTTTTAATTACCCAAAAATGACCTTAAGCTGAACAAAGGATTTAAATCATTTATCAAAAAATATATATTTAAAAATAATAAAAAGTTAAGTAAAGACATCTCAAAATGAGTTTAATAAATTTTATATTATCATATTATATTGTTACGTTTTTCGCATTTTCCTAACACAAACGTACGGATTCTTTTGATTGCAAATACCACCGTGGCTCATTATAATTTCTGTATTTTATGGCTTTCTCTGTTTTATACTTCTCGATTCTACCGGTCTTGTGAACCCTTGGTCTCGTATTTACTAAACATGCGTTATTATTACAAACGCAGCCATCCACGCTACACTACTGTGTTACTCCGGCGAGACATGAACTACTCGATGCCTTGTTTAGTAACCTTAACCATCCACAGACATCTCCACTACTCCTTTTATCCAAGCCAGTCATCCCCTTTTAATCCAATAGCCACAACACACGTCTGCCGTACACTGTTGTTATGCTGTTACACTTTCCTGCGCTAACTGCTACTGTTCATACTTTTTATTATAAAGGGCTTCTTGACAATTATCTGTTACTCTTATATTAAATTGGACGTCTCCACTAAACTATCCGCCATGGCCCCACACAATAATAGAATTTTCCTTTCCGAGAGGTTTGTACTGCTGCTTCTTAATTTTTTTAATTGCATGATAACAATCATTATTTTCCCTTGTACGCATGTCCGAAGGTGGGGTCGAACTCACGATCTTCTGTTTTACAGCACGCACCTCTACCAACGCAAAAAATGAGGTTGCTCAGCTTTTGTTGGCTAATTTTGTTGAAATAACTTATTCACCACGCTCATACGGAAACAACAACAGGGGTTGCCAGATATTATTATTCGTAACAATATAACAATATTCTTATGCTTTGAATATGGTTATGAATGTATCTAAAAGCAACTTAGTTATTATTATTAATATTATTTGACTAACACAATAATCATAATACGTTTATTACCTCAACCATATTTTTTTCTTTGTGTTTAGATATTTTTGGGTTAAACTTATTGACCTCAGAATCTCTCCCTTTGTTTATTAAAAATACGCTCATTTTTATTTAATCCGCTAAGTTAATTTAAAAAAAAAAACATTCAAATTAATAACCTCTTTTTAAAGGAGGATCGGCGAAAGGAAATTGAAAAGAAGATAAAATCATGCATGGGCACGCTGCATTATGTTTTACAGCATTCGAAATTGTAGTAGCTACAAATTATTTTGTTTGCATTACCAGTAAATGTATGCTAATTACGAATAAATGCAGTAGTCAGTAATATATACTTAAAATTTTTTTGCATTACCAGTACAAAATCTTTCGTTCCGCATTATCAGTAAATTCTTGCTGACTATTGCAAGTTTTCAGTAGTTAGTAAAAGTTACTGATTACTGCATTTTTTTCAGTAAACAGTAAAACAAAATTACTGGTAAAAAAAAATAAACTGCATTATCAGTAAAAAATATAATTTTACTGTAATTTTACTGCTATTGCCAAGTATCCATCTGTCAATGAAACAAACTGAACCAAAAGGGTACAATACAGAATTTTTCGTTGTATTTTGTATACATTCCAAAGCAACAACAACAACAAAATAATAATAACCCTTCAAGCAATAAAAGGAAAGAAGATATTTCTGCAACAGTCATTTGTTTTTTGTGACCTAAATTTTATGCATTTTTTTTTCTTTTAACAAATTGTTGTTTAAAAAAATCTTTTGTTCTGAAATTCGCTTGAAATTGTTACAAAGCCTAACTTTATTTTATAAGGAAAGTAAGAAGACTTTCATTTAAGAAAGATGTGTGAGTAATAAAAAACACAAATGCGATTTAAATTTTCTCGCAATATTTTTTAAACAAATACATAAAGAGCTGCTGACGCATAGCTGTGGTAACGATAAAAATCATATATATCTACATATATGTCCTTCAGATTTGTTTATTTGGTTTTGTATATTTTTAAATATTCTTCTATAATTTAAAGCCAAACGCGCAGCGTGCATTTAATAGACAATCAACGCATGAATATTTCACAAGTCGTTAACATTTTTATTCTACACCTTGTACTTCCTGCTATTAAAGTCTAAGTCTGTTTTTAATTTATTTTATTAAGACATCATAGAATTTTAAGTGTTTAACAACTAAAAATCATGTTTATTACTTTAGAGATATAAATATGCAAAAAAAAAACTTGTCTTAATATTTTATTACTTAAAAATTTGTCAGAAAAATTTATGTCCGCTGGTGATTATATTATTAAATAATATATTTATTTAACACAGCAATTGTGCAGTTAATATTATAATTTGGGCTCTTAGGACAAATCCAGACACGATTTAAGATTTTGATAACATTTAAAAGCTGTATATTGGCATTTAATTTATCTTTGCTTGTTTTAAAGTGCTGTAGCACGTTGACTAGTAAGCTGTTATTGATTCGATGGCCTGGGTTCATATCCCAGCCAAGGTCGATTTAACAACTTAAAATTTTTTAAAATATATAAAGAATAAGGTCCGAAAACTAATATATAATACCTTCTTCGCCGGTACTACTCAACAGCAAATCGTCGAATTTGTAGACCACGAACTAAAAAATTATATAAAATGGCTGTGCTAGCTTCAAAAAGTAATGCGCCTGTTAAAACCAGAGGCACTGCAACACTGTTCTAAAAATAAATATAACGTGCAATAATAATGTTGTAAAAAGAAAATGAAGTATATTCTATCATCTCTTTTCCTCACCACCTTTAGTATATCTCTGAATGAGTAATACTTCTCTTAAGAAAAGTTTGCCGCCAAATAATCCTTGAAACAGTTCAATAACAAAAGCACCGCCCACGTACATTTAAACTTGACAGAGGCTGTTTAAAAAATCTTAAATATCTTTAACTATTTAAAATTCTGCACTTTATTGCGGATACAAACGTTAGACAAAACTCAAAGTAATAAAATTAAAAACAGAAACGCACACACAAAGTGACTCACGAAAAATCATCACTGAAATACAAAACATTTTTACTGTTGTTTATTTCTTTTTAATTTAATCATTAATTTCAATCTGAAAGAGCATAAAAGCAGAAAACAAATGTATCTTATCTATCTATTATTTTTAAGTGCTTCAACAGATTTGCATTTTTGCATTTTTTGTGTGTTTTTAATTGTTTAAGTGGTTAAGACGCGGTCGAATTCAGTTCATTTTACACATTTCAGCAAAATCTTAAGAAAAAATAAATCTGTTTAAAATGCAAACATAAACAATAAATTGTTTAGACTTGAAACAGGCAAATAACGTTTTCAATAAGTAAATATTATGATCGAGTTGTAAAAGTAATGAAATTTCTACAAAATAAGACATTTTTGAAGAGGGACCTTTGACAGATGAATAATTTTTTGCAGAAAAATTTTTAAACTATAACACAAGCTTAAAAGTATACATAGGATTACTGCATTATAAATTATTTAGCTGCATTAAAAATTGCATTACCAGTAAATTTGTAATGGCTACTAAAAGATGAAAAACTTATCGGTAAATTTTACCGCAATATAGTTTTTATCACCATTAAATTTTTATTGATAAATAAAAGTTTACAGAAAATATTTAAAGTTTCACATCATATTACCTAGAAAAAGAATTATATTTATTTTTCTTGTATATTTTGCTTTATTTACAAAAAAATTATTGAAAACGAAATTCATTAAGTACATCTTGGTACGGAATGTATAAGAGCAGCTCGGTTTCTTATTACGTTTATTAAGAAGTCATAACCAAATTATTGAGAATTGTTTGTATATTTAAGCTAAATGTTGTTAAATTTCAATGCGTGCTAAGTTTGCAAAATTTATCTTATGGACAATTCCATAAATATGTCAACGACGCCTGAAAATATTATTACCCATGGAACTCTTTTATAAATGAGTAAGAGAGGAAAAACAAAACGAAAACATACTAAATGGAAGTGTGTATAGCTTTTTCCAATATTAAAGAGCAAACATGATTATCTACCGAATAAATTCAAATTAGTATTTTGATACCCTTCATTATAGCTGGAAGAGGTTATATCTTAGTATCCATTCCGTTTTTCATTTGTACAATATCTATTTCCGACCCCATAAAGTGTATATATTCTGAGTTCTTATGCATAGCGAAGTCGATACAGCGATTTCCGTCTGTCTGTCCGCGTTAGTGTTGAAATCGAGTTTGCTGAGGCACTTGGTCAGCTAGAAAAAAATAAATAAATATGGCAATCTATGCGACATAGTGTCGAAAGAAATGCTAGTGAAAATCAGCATGATCGGTGCATGTCCTTCGAGGCAGCAGGAAAAATACCACATCTACCTCTAATTTTTTTATGTCATTTGGAACAATAATGTAGCTGCAATCAAAAAAATAAATATATGGGGTGATAGAGAATTAAAAGATACGAAAAAAAAACGTCAAGTAAAAAAATTGGTGCTCGCCCATATTTTCCGAGTCTCTAAATTTTCCAATTTTTTAAAATATCAATATGGGTATTATTTTAAAGGTATTGAAGAAATCTTTAAGGACGCGCAAAGAAAAATCATAGTTGAGATAACCATAATCTAATCTAACAAAACATAGTATTGTTACAATTGCAACCATACTGTTGTCTAGCAAGAAACTAGCATGCTAAAGTATGAACAAAATTGTGTTCAAATATATACATTTAATGGTTAAATTAAAATATCATAATATATCTGAAAAAGTCTCGTAAGTGGAAATTTTTCTAATGTAAAAGGCTTAGTTATTATTGTTTTATTCATTAACGATTTTGTCATGAAAATTATTTAAAAACATAAAAATTAATTATATGCTTATAATAACGCTTTCAAGATTCAGTTATATAAAAATATAGTTTAAAAGTCCAAATAAATAATTTCACAATTATGCTTTAAACACAAAAATTAAGATTTACAAGCTTACATGCACATTTGTTTCAACAATTTTTTAATGTTTTGGTTCCCTTTTTATTTGTTTTCACATTTTGCGTATTATTTTTAATGATTTATTTTGTACATAAATTCTTGTTTTTTTTTCACTTTCTCTAACAATAAAAAACAAATTTAAAATTTTAGCTACCAGAACTGTCAAGAACTAGAACAAAATATTTTTTAACCACAAATATTATTGTTGCTTTTAATAATATATTATGCTTAAATATTTTATATTATTTTTAATTAGTTTTAAAAGTTTGGTTTTGGTTGGAACTTTTTTAAGTTTAAACCAACCATGTTGCATTTTTTGTGGTCAGTAACCATATAATCGTTAAAAAATGTTTATCGTGACTAAAGTTTTGGTGAAAGCAATTATAATTTGGTCTCCCCAACTATACATTGTTACAAAGAACATAATATGGTTTTTGTGATCATATCACAACCATGTTTTTTATCTGCGTGGAAGTACTAAAATTTTTTAAAAATGCTTAACCTATTAAGAGCCGATGGCATTTTTATGTAAAATTGCAGTATCATTTTATTATTTAAGTCTCGGTGACCCCAATATTTGCTTTTGATGGGAGTTACTTCACTAAACTGAATTTGCATAGATGGTGGCGTGTATATAAATTTCGGCATAGCCGAATATAGCACTTTTTCTTATTTTTCATTATTTGTTTTTGGTATTGTCTACATCAATTGTGTTTGATAGGTCGCAAGTGTTTAATAATTAAAATTAAGATGTCACGAACAATATTAAATTTTATTCAATATAAAATTACTCAAGACTGTTTTCATTTAAACATGACAGATTGTAAAGGAAAAATATTCGGCTTAGTACAAGAATAAAATTATTATTCTCTAAACTCACAAAAGAAAGTGCTTAATTTCTTTTCAAATATTGTATCCTCTGATTGGAACATAACGACCGTATTATTTTTCGAGTATATCTATATTTGAAATATTTTTTCCACTCTTTAGGCGTACAAATGTCACGTACAGTGCCCATATGTATTTATGATAAAAAAAAAATAAAAAATACTTAAAATACTGTTAATAAGTACTATTTTTTAAATGTTTTTTAAGCTTAAAATTTTTGTTAGCTAATTACTTCTAAAATTTAAAGAAAGTATATTTTATAAATATGGCCGTTAGACTTTATTCTAAATCATCTATATATATAAAAATGAATGTCTGTCTGTTTGTTTGTGCTTTATAGGAGGCCAAACCCTTGGACCGATCTTCCTGGAATTTTCACAGCATGTTACTGTGACTCTGGAAGGAATAATAGGCTATATGAGGTTTTAATTGGACAAAGGGGCGTGGTACCGCCCATATAACCCAAAAATTTAAATCGCCATATTTTGGCCATTTTTTGACCTACGTCGACGATATTTGGTACATATGGTATTGGCATAATTAGGAATACGTACCAGAAGAAAAGTGGGTGGGACCCAGCCCCTTTTTAGAAAAATTAAAAATCGTAATATAGTCTTAACTACTGGACCAATCGTCAATAAATTTTCGCAATAGGATATTCTTGATTATATAAAGTTGGGAGTGGAAAAAGGGGCGTGGCACCGCCCATATAATCCAAAAATTTAAATCGCCATATTTTGGCAATTTTTTGACCTACGTCGACGATATTTGGTACATATGGTATTGGCATAATTAGGAATATGTACCAGGAGAAAAGTGGGTGGGACCCCGCCCCTTTTTAGAAAAATTAAAAATCTTAATATAGTCTTAACTACTGGACCAATCGTCATTAACTTTTCGCAATAGGATATTCTTGACTGTATAAAGTTGGGAGTGGACAAAGGGGTGTGGCCTCACCCATGTAACCCAAAATTTAATATCGTCATATCTTGGGCATTTTTTGAAGTAAATATATAAATACTTTTAATTTTTTTAATAACGAAGGGGGTAGCGAAGCACACCGGGTTCATCTAGTTTATTATATATATGTCACATTAATTATCAAACATCAATAATCTTACCATTATCTTTTCTGCGACGTAAAAAGATTTTAACAATTTTCATTAAAAATGAATAAAAAAAATATCACGTACAAATTTGAATTTTTTTTTTCAACGCAAATTAAAATTTTAAAACAACTCACTGGCTCCCACTTAAGTTAAAATTCAACACTATTATTTTTTGCGATATAAAGATAATAAACTTCGTGCAAGTCAGAGTAGACTTGAAATAAAACTAAAAATAGCAAAATAAAACATACGACTTCTTACCACTTCCCACAATTATGGAAAAATTTACGAACAAATTTAGGCACACACGCACACAAAACTGTTTAAAATTCCCAATGCAAATCATAACATATGGAATTGATATTGACAATGAAGCAGAAACAACACACAAAGGCAATAAGTGAAAAAAAAACCTACAATTTTGTAGTCTTAAGTAGTAAATATTAACTGCCAAATCTAAGAAGAATATGGGATTCAAGACAAGCCAAAGAAAAAAAAATGCAATAGGAAATACGGACAATAATAAACAACTCATCCTGCAATAAAATGCCATAAGCAAATCTTGCATTGAAGGGAGTGAGTGATTTATTACCAAAAGACAACAAACAAACAAAAAACTATAGTCCACGCATACACACACACATGCATATGCCTTTAAAGCCGATAATAGTCAATTTTACGATTTCTGCACAACAAATAGTTAAATGAATCGAGAATAAAATTCGACCAAATTAATGTTACCCATGGAAGACTTTAATTATTTTCCACCGTACAGAACCAAAATTATATGTATTAATATTAACAGCCCGTCTAACCTCACATTTGGAGACATCCTAGTAGGTAACGTAAACTCTCTTCGCTATTTAGGCAGCATCATCACGACAAATGGCGGATTGGGCAATGAAATTTGTTGCCGTGTAGCATTTGAGATGCCCACAAAGTATGGAGGTCGAAGCACTTCTCGGAAATGACGAAATAAAGAATATTTAATGCCAGTCTCAAATCAATCACCGTCTACGGTTGTGCAAGTCTTGATCAATCGTTTATTTAAGGAAAATAGTGTGTAATTTCTGGCCAACTATAATCTCCAAACCGGTATATGGCATATACCATATCTAGCAATAGATAAAATAATTGGATCATGTTTCATACGGCCTTATGTTCCTACTAGGAATTGCGGAAAATTACACTGTTCTGCAAAAAAAACTTTTCTCCCCTCCCTTGAATAATTTTGCCTGTTTCTCATGTTTTCAGGTGTGCTGAGTCCGAATCTGAACTCAGAAAAATTCTATCACCCTCTGATTTGGAGAGAAAAGAGGAGAAACTTGGAGCGAAAGCCTCGATAAAATCCTTGAAGAAAATAGCGACAAGAGAGCGGATGAGTGGGAGGGGGAGTTGGGGTATTGAGGGTGAAAGGGGGGCAGGTAGGGATTTGAATGAAAAGGATACCGCCATCAAAAAAAAAAAAAACACCAAAAAAAATAAAAATAAAAAAAAAAATTTTAGTCATATTTCTTCAACCACTTGTAATATTTCCACCAAATTTTTTTTGTTTAAATATACTTCATTGCGCTCAAAATCATCGGGCTTTTGAATTTTTTCACTTTGTTTTGATGCAAAAAAAAATTCTCAAATTAACAAAAAACTCACATTTTTGGATAAAAAACTAGAATTTCTCAAGAAACTGTGCGTGATAGACAGAATCTGACTTCAAATTCGAGTTCAGCATTTGTTTAAATATATTTAGTCATCTGACAAACCATTTTTTGTTCTTCTTGAGATAAGGGGTTATTAGTAATTAACTTGCAAGGGGAGTTCCTGTCCTTCTCGTCCTATACAGCGGAATTTTTAACTCGAAAATGCAGGCTAACTGCCAATATCGTAGTTCTCCATAATTATTATAGGATAGTTAATAATTACATTGTAGAAGTAGTACTATTCGTTCTGTGAAAATCATCTTAAATATTTCTAGCAACATTCAACTACCATATAAGGGGCATTTATTTCATGTGGAGAACAGGTTTGCATTTTATTGTTTTTTAAAAGAACAACTATAATTTAAAAATGGTAAAAATAGAAAAAAAAATCAAGAGATTAAGCTATTTATGCTCTGAAGTGAAAAGCGTATATTAAATATTCCTCTAACGATCAAACGATGTCGGTCTAACCATCTTCCTTGTTTGTGTTGAAATGGGGCTTGCGCAGGCCCTAGATGAATAAAAGTATTTGCTTTTTTATTATTTATTTATTTATTTAATGAATAAATAATAAATTATTACAAGTTACTCATGAACTACGACCACTACTCGTAACTGCCAGCTTTTTTTAAAATTCAATTTTTCTTTATGAAATTAGGAGTTGAACTTTGGATATTATAAGTGAATTGAAATTGAATTTGTCTTAAGTTCAAGTAAGAATGATTAAAAAGATTGCATAGTGACCAACCGATGGTTGATGTAAATCAAAAACAAATATACAAGACGAGTTACAGAGAGAACAGTGAAGAACTACTTTGGGTTAAATAGATGATGTTTACAATGTACACAATCTAAGGTAGTTATATGCGAAGAATGCTGATGAAGGATGTACCAATTGAGAAAATGCAGCATTATATTCTGCTGGTGTCTAGTTTTTCTTGTTTTCTTTAAAAAAAAAGTATTTAAAGATTATTTCTTTGGAAATAATATATGACCGATTTGTGGAAAACACCACGCCTTCCCCATTTTTAAGCATACTTCTTATTATTTTTGAGTTATTTTTTAGGTTTTTATTAAAAATATTGATCCCGTAGTTTGCTGTTCTCAGAGGACAGACAATTTACCTTGGCTGTAAATGCGTTATTTTTTTTTAAATATTTTTTAGATATTCCAAGTGGGTGTGGCACTTTCCACGCAAAGTGCTTAAAATTTTGTACAAGAAACTGTGTTATCAATAAGCATAGTTTGGATCGAAATAGTGGAGGTGGTACCTTCCATACAAAGCAAGAAGTTATTATCATTTACACAGGGAGTTGTAAAACGTAGAGCCTTGAATTATTATACGAATAGCGAAGCGCAACGAGTATAGCTAGTATAGATATTAAATATAAAAATAAATCTTGTAACTCTCCGCCTTCATTGTAAATATTTTGCATTCAATTGAAATTAGTGAATTTTCTCACTAAAAGTTACAAAAAGTTATTTTCGAAGAATTTCCCCTGATATTTTAAGAACTATATCAGCTTTATCTTGCACCTATAAATGCATGCATCAAACAAGTATCCTTCTCCCTCTCTCTTTCATCCTTTCTGCCTAGAAAAAACTGCAGCCAATAAGTAAATTACAAGCATATGGTTGTTATATGCTTGTAACTGTTTAAGTTAAGACTTATCTATACAAACAGAATAAAAATACAAACTAAATAAATCACACCAACAAACAAGCGATATGCTTCTTGGTACTTAAAAAAGTAAATAAATAACTTTGGTGTTTGTATGCAAACAAGAATATATAGAAAAGAAGTAAGAGTGCTATATTAGACGATGCCGAAACTTATATACCCTTCACCATTAATGCAAATCTAGTTTAGTGAAGTATCTCCAATCAAAAAAACAAATTTTGGGGTGACAAAAAGTTAATAAATAAAAACAAATTTGGCACTACATACAAATAATTTTATACAAAAATGGCATCGGCTCTTAATGGCTTAAGCATTTTTTAAAAATTTTAGTATTTTCTAAAAGATCTCTTCAAAAGCTTCTAAATGATCTAATATCGATATCTTAACATATAAGGTGGTCAATCGTACTTTTCTATGAAAAGTTCAGAAGGCCCATAATTTAGAAAATATGAACGAGTGGCAATTTTTTCACTTAATGTTTTTTTTTATTTTTTTAATTCTCTATAGCCCCATATATATATATATATATATATATATATATATATATATATATATATATATATATATATATATATATATATATATATATATACATATTTTTTTTTTTTTTTTGATTGGAGTTACTTCACTAAACTAAATTTGTTCCAAATGATGTGAAAAAGTTGTCAGGTGTGGTGTTTTGCCCGCTGCCTCGAAGAACATGGACCGCTCTTGCTGATTTTAAATAGCAAAATTTTCGAAACTACGTGCAGAGAACTGCAAGAGTGTCTGTTTTTAATACTCTAAGTATACTCATCTTAAATGCGGTTGCGGTGTGATCGCCACCGCATTTCTTAAGTGCGAGTATTTACTATACCCATTCCATTTGAGTATAAGTGTCTACCATACTCAAGTAAAATGTTTGCGATGCTGGCTTTACTTTATTCGTACTCATACTCACTACAAACACCAAGAGAGAGAGGAAAACAGAGTTATCAGATCAGAATTATTAAATCAAACACAATATCAAAAGTCGCCAATGTCTAAATTAGCTATCATACATACTTCTTAGAAATTATGAAAGTTTATTTAATATATAACAGAAAATAAATTAAATAGAACCCGTAAAATTCGCCATATTTTCATTTATTAAAAACTCAACAAAAGTTTACTAATAACTCAAAAATAATTCATTGTTTATTATATTACGTTTTTGTTAGGGTTTTTTTAAGTCACACAGGATAGAAATTTAAAAATTCTATTCGTTAAGCAAATAGATTTTTAAAATTAATAAATAGGTATAAAAGCAATAATTATATTTAACAAACTAAAAACTTTATTTTATTTATTATTATTTATGAGGTCTAGTCACATTCAGTCAATGCAATATTACATCACCCTATATACAGTTTTGGTAAAACTAAAAAAATTAAGTAATTTTCCTTTTATTCACGGATTCATTTTATCATTTTGTTTTCCTAAATACCGTTAGTAGCACGTTTATGACAACAAGGCGCATAAACTGAAAATAATTGTTCATAAAAAACAGCAACAAAATAAGTATACCTGCTTTAAATAGTGTACAAAAGCTGTACCTTTAAGCGGTTTTTATTGCATTTTATTCATTAAATATGTGTTGTATTTCATACCTATGAAAACGGTTGTTGTCTGTTTTTCTGTTTATAATGTTTAAGCAATAGATTTGATCAAATTTTGTTTTTTTTTTTAACTTTAATAGGGTAAAAATGTGGCAACGTTGCTTACAAATAAAGAGAATTAAAAAATTCTCGCGGACGAGTATAAAAAATACTTAAAATTCTGATTGCGATATTTTGATACTCGTTTTTGCAGGAATGGGTAAAATAAACACCGCAACTTTTTATTGCGGTGTTTAAAATACTCGAGTATGAAAAGTATAGAGTAAGTATAGAGTAAGTATGCGGTGTACTCATGAGTTGCGGTGTACTCGTGCAGTTCTCTGACTACGTGTGATCAAGTAGCGTATTTAAATTTTCTCTAGCTCATCCAGTGCCTTGGCAAAGTAGATTTTAACCCAAACACGGACGGACAGACGGACATTGCTCAATTGATTTCGCTACGCATAAGAACTCAGAATATATTTACTTTATGGGTTCAGAAATGTATATTGTAGAAATTACATAGGGAATGACAAACTTAGTTATACCCTTTTTCTACTTTTTATGGTGAAAGGTATAATAAGAAGATAAAAAAAGAATATTTTGTAATTTTTTTTTAAGGTTATTGGCAAATTATACTAATATTTGATTGAATTCTTTATCAACAACATATGTTCATCCATAAATATAGACACATGTACATATGTATGTATAAACGTTTTTAAGTACATGTGAATAGATAAGAAAATGTACTAAAAAGTTCCTAACATCTGCCTCGCATTTGTCAAGATTTCTGTTTTGATTTTTGGTAATTTTATTTGCTGTAAACAAAAAATTTCGATTGTAAATCTAAGCATGAGTTTAATAGATTGAGGATTTATTAAAATATTTGAACACGTGTGATATATACTTCTTTATTCATACACATATGTACATATGTTTGTGTTAGATTTTGGGTAATTTTTGTTAAAAACCGTGAAAATTCTTATTGTGCAACAAAACATGATATTTGTTTGATTGTAAAATAGAAATGCCGGATGGGATAGAGAAAAAAAAACCTAAAAAGATGGAAGTTAACTTACGGCCCGAATATAAAAAATAATATATATTGTTACGTTTTTTCCTTTTTAGAACAAACGTACGGATTCTTTTAATAGCAATTATAATTATAAATTCCGTATTCTTACTTTATGGCTACTTGATGCCTTGTTTAGTAACCTTAACCATCCACAGACATCTCCACTACTCCTTTTATCCAAGCCATTTATCTCCTTTAATCCAGTAGCCACAAAACACGTCTGCCATACACTGTTGTTATACTGTTACACTTCCCTGCGCAATCGCTACCGTTCTTACTTTTTACTGTAAAGGGCTTCTTGAAAATTATCTGCAGCTCTTATATTAAATTGGGCGTCTCTACTAAATTATCTGCCATGGCTTCACACAATAATTGCCTTTTGCCTCTCGGGAGGTTTGTACTGCATGTCCGACGGCAGGGATCGAGCGAACAATCTTCTGGTTTACAGCACGCACCTCTACCAACGCAATCATTGCGGTTGCTCAGCTTTTTGTTAGCTATACACACCATTAGTTGAATTAACTTATTCACCACGCTCATAAGGATAACAACAACAGGGGTTGCCAGATCTTATATTCGTAACAATATGACTAATATAACTAAAAGACATAAGAAATAAATGTTAATATTTAATTGACCTTTTTAATTATAATTTCTTTTCTAATTTATTAAGCACCAGGTCAATTTTCAAAATAAAAGTATTTTTTTTTTTTTATTTTTTTAATATTTCTCCACACTGTTGGGTGGCATTTTTAGGAAATAGGATTATTTAATATGGAAATAGTTTTTAGACAGTACTTTCTTTAACCATAAAGCTTATTTTACGTTTTTAACAATTCCAAGGTTATTTTTCAGCCTTCATTTAATACATGCTTTCACTAATTTTGACATGTTTAAACACAAAATTCAACCGATGGTGCATTTCTTACAATTTTTTTTTTCCAGTGCATTAACTTTTTTGAATATTTTATTAAAGCAGCCAACCGTGCAAAAGAGTAAATTCATGCATCCATTCATATATTTTTTGATTCATTCATCTATTGATTGGAAACCTTTAAAGTGCATTCGGCATTTTTATTTATCCGTTCATCCGTCCGTTCGACCGTCTAAATAACTGTCCATCATCACAAGCAGCGTTATTTACAGTATTCATTCTACAGCAAATATTTTCTTGTGTTTATTGTAGTTGTTGTCATTTTGATTTACTACCTCTGGTAAGCGTTTTGAATTTCAATATTTTTTTTTATTAAAAATTTTGTAGTTTTTGTGGTGTTTCTTCGTTGTTTATTTTTTCTTTATAACTTGCATTCACTGGGTCTGTCTTTAAATATTTTAATCTCTTCTAAGCACCTAATTTTGTTTGTGTACAACAATTTTGTTCCTTTTTTTCTTTTATTGTATAATTGCTTTTGGGTCTCTTTTGTATAAAATTTACCTTAAAAGTAGTGTGTTGTTTTAAGTGCCAGCATTTCTTTATTTATAAATTGTTTTTATTTTTTTAATTTTTTAAATTATTTTTAACCTTTTGGGTTGGTGATTTCCTGATTTTTATTACAACTGCATTTTATTGTTTCTTGATTGTTATGTGAGCATTTTCAATGGAGTTTCCCTCTAAATAATTTGAATGTTTTCGACCATATATTTGTTGAATTGTAAATAAATTTAAAGTCATAATTATTGGTTGCTTTTATTCAGGTATGTTGACTAAACATTTCGCTTTAGTTTGTTTGTTATTTTAATTTTTGTGTTATTTAATAAAGTTATAAATGGAAGTCTGTTTTTGTTGTCTTTTTATAAGAAAAGGCGCTTTGTTAAGTAAACAAGTGTTATAATAAGTTTAACTCTTTGTTAACTTCTGATTATGTAAGTTTTATTTTAATTTAAATTAGCCATAATAAAATCTTCTATTTCTATCTTCATTCCTCGAAATGCCGTTAGAGCACAGAGCACCAAAAAAGTGCTCGTAAATTAATTAAATTCCATAATTTCTATTTAAAAGGCACTATTTTCAACATTAGTAAAGAGTTTTAGTAATCAAGGATGAAATGTATGTATTATATTAATAAAACGAACTTAAGCCTAATTAAAATTTATTAAGGAAAATTTAAAATTTAATAAATTGGGTCTTTAAAAAAATTACAAATTTCAATTATTTTTTACTTTTAGGTAAACCATTAAGGCTGGAATTATAAAACTTGAGTACGAAAGAGGGTAATCTAATATATTACTCTATGTGTGCTGCCTTTCTAATAGACATTTCAATATTTGGTGACCAAATTCCGCATGGTTGGTATCATAAACAATAAAATCGTCAAAAGATTTAACACAAAATGTTTTAAAATATCCTTGCCTTCCGTAACAACGTGTAGGAAAAATCAAGCCGACCAATAGCCTGCAAGTACTCATAGGAATCAGCGATACGACAAAAAAACAGGGTCATAATTAGAGGAAAATGGCGAGAGCCTTTCTAATTTATTGTTGTTGTTTTTGTATTAAAAAATTTCCCAAAAAAAACTAACATTATCAAGTGCGATAATCATGAGACCAGGGACCGTAACTGTTATAACTTTTATCGTAAAAGTCAGAAAATAAAAGTTATTTTTTAATTTTTATTTTTTCGAGCAGAAATAACAGTTATTTTTTAACAATAATTTACTTTAATTGTGCTTGATTCCTTCAAATATAAATATTTCATGATAAAAAATTAAATGTATTACTGCGGGGAAAGCAGTTAGTTTAAAAAAAATAAATATTTCATGAGAATATCATTAAATCTTTATATTTGAAGGAATCAAGCACAATTAAAGTAAATTATTATAAAAAAGATTACAAATAATAAATTTTCTTATTAAAGTTATTTTTCACGAGAATTTTTTATAAAAGTTGATGGTAATAAATATAATTAGTTTACACAAAATAACTTTTATTTCTGCTCAAAAAAATTAAAGTTAAAAAATAACTTTTAATTTTGCTTCAAAAAATAAAAGTCAAAAATAACTGTTATTTTTTTTCGAAAAAAATAAAAGTCAAAAAATAACTTTTATTCACGCTCGAAATAATAAAAGTCAAAAACAACTGTTATTTTTTCCAGAAAAAAAATTAAAATCAAAAAATAAATGTTATTTTTGCGAAAAAAAATCAGATTTTTAAAAAGCATCGCATTTTCTGACAATATGGTACAAGACTTTCAAAATGGTATATTTGGTTTCATTCTCCGACATTTCCTTGAGGTTGCTTTTTTTAATCAAAAATTCATATATAACAGTTATTTTCAGTCCCTGCATGAGTCACTAAAACACTACTGCTTCTAAAAAAAAAACAAAAAAAAAACAGTTTTCGCCAAAACATACATATGAAAAATGAAAAAAAAAAACAGTACCTAAAAAGAGAATATCACTTTCTAAAATACAAAAAGTAGAATTTTACAGAATTATTAAATTAACGAAATCAACAACAAAGACTATATTCATAAAGGAGCCAAATTTTAGCAATAGTTTTAATTTTCTAAAAATCGCAAATTCGGGATAAATTGAATTAAAAAATGTAATAAAATAAATAAATTAACAAAAAATTAATTAGGTTAGGTTTAATTTACATAGTATTACATATATGGCGCTCTTAAGGTTTTGCTTGTTATAAATGTAAATAAAAAACTATTATTCCATTTTGTTATTCAACGTTTCGCTGGTAATTTCCAGCTTCTTCAGGGATAAGTTTCTTTAGATCTGGCAACGATATATAAACATAAACACAATTAGTAATTAAAAAAACAAACTCGTTATTAAACTGTTCTATACTACAAGCGATTAGAATTAGAAAATCGGCAAAAAAAATTTCATAACAGGTGGCAGCGTAGGCGAATTCATTAATTTTCGCCGTAAACACTACTGTCAAACTCCATATATAAAAAATCTGTGTATATTTTTTTATATATGAAGTTTGACAGTAGTTTCTACCAGCAAAAAATAATAAATTCGCCAACGCTGTCACCTGGTAATTGATTCGCCTTAAACGGAATCTATTGTGGTTCCAATTTTTTCCCGAAAAAAAACTCTCATTTTCACTTTAGCTTCTTAAACATCGAAATAACATCGAAAAATAATTTTAGAAAATTAAGCAAATAAGGAAAATTCACAAACAAAAGAAGGGAAAAACAGAAACAGAATAAATCAAAACTTTTATGAAAATTTTTAAAATTCACCAATAATGTAAAATTTTAAGAAAATATCCGATTTTCCCCAAATATAATCAAATTTGCAGAAGAAAATAGAATATTCATATTAAAATTAACTTTTGTTCAATATCATTATCTTTATAAAACAAAATCTAACCAACCAACATTTCTCAGTTTGCCATTTTAAAATCCTCAAAATATGTAAATTCTACACAAATGCTTGTGACAGTTATCTGCAGGTGATAAGTGCTTCTTCCTGTTTAACAATAATGATCCCTGTAATTGTATATAAAATTTTATTCTTTGTAGTGTTGTATTTTGTTAAAAACAGAAATTTTTTATTTCTTGTATAATTTTATTGTCTGTTTGACAACAATGATAAAAGTCATGTTGTTTGAAACATTTTTAATACACCATCTTGCATTGAATTTAAATCAAATTTTTCTCAATGAAATAAAAAAATAGTTTCACTTTCAGCAGTAGATAGCGGACCATGTGAGAGTTTTATTTACAGTAAATAAAAACATAAATAACAAATAAAATATTCAAATAAAAGTTACACAATATTTTGTTTTCTTCACTAAATTTATTTAATTGCCTTGCGGTAACAGGAATTCCAAGCTGACGGCGAAAAAGACAAAAAGATTGTTATGGAAATTAGAAAGTGTTTTTACATATATTAATTTGGTTTTGTTGTTTTTGATAGCAAAATATTGTTTTAGGAAATTGTAATCAAATTTTAATGTTGAGGTACTCGTATCATCTGTCTGTCTATAAACCGGAAAATCTCAAATGTCTAATAATGGAAAAATTTTGTAAAAACTTTGACAACGAAAGTGAAAAAACCTGTCTCAAGGCTGACAATATTGTTAATAATGTTGTTGTTGTTGTTGCTATGAAAACAATAACATGTTGCAACATTGTTTAGAAAAACAATAATGATGATGTTAATGATCAAACAAGCATTCAACTTTTCATTTTATGTTTTGCATCTTTATATAAACTTTTTTCTTTTTTTACAGGAGATTTAATAAAGAAATATGTATGTAAATACTGCTGTTTGATTTTTTCTTTTTTTTGGTAAATTAAATGTTTAATTTTTGTTAATAGGATATTAAATAATTAAATTAGTATTAAATTAATTGGGTTGATTCCGCCAGTATATAGTAAACTGTTGTTATAATTTTCGGTAATAACCGTCGTCACTGGCTGTGTACTTTGGATGTTCGGCGAGCGCTTTCGATGTGATATTCGGCCCTTCTATGTCTCGAAATTCGTATGCCCGAAATATATTGAAACGAAAAAAAAGACATTATCGAAAGCACAAAGAAAAATTGATAAAGTGTGGTAACACTTCAATTTATAATGTAATTGTTTTTGGAATTTTTTGTAAATTTCTAAGAAGGTTGTTATCAAGGCGAATCAATTACCAGGTGGCAGCGTAGGCGAATTCATTAACTTTCGCCGTGAATACTACTGTCAAATTCCATATATAAAAAATCTGTGTACTATTTTTTATATATGAAGTTTGACATTCGTTTCTACCAGCAAAAAATAATAAATTCTCTAACGCTGCCACCTGGTAATTGATTCGCCTTGGTTGTTATCATGGCTAAATAATACCAGGTGGCCGGAATGGCGAATTCATTAGTTTTCGCCGCATATGCTAAATGTCAAACACGATATAAAAAAAATTATACATATTTTTTATATATGGAGTTTGATATTTAGCGTTTACGGCGAAATTAATGAATTCGCCATCGAGACCATCGCCATCGAATATTTCACCATGGTTGTTATGTATTTTGTAATTTAAAAAAAAATGGCGAGTAGAGAATTTTATTTTTCAAATTCAACTGAAAATGATGTGAGGATGGATATCGATATACATCGGAGGATGCCACAACAGCGCGTTAACCTCTAACAATTCCAGATTCTATGTTAAAAACATTTTATATATAAAATCATTTAAAAATATACGTACACATCAGAATTTTTATTTTTAAGATTTGTGAACACATTCAGACCTTATAAAACTGCCTTCTAAAACATGTTGGAACAGGTTCCACCTAAACTAAAATGCAACATAAGAAAGTCTGCAATAATACCAACAATAAAACTAGCAACCTTTTTCGTCACGAACTGAAGGTCTTAACGGGGTTTTTTCTTAAATTTCGCTCCCAAAACTATTGAATTATAAGGGTTTTATGCCCTTTCGAAAACCTTTAGCGTAAGTGGGATTTTTTTCCATTTCAGAAACTAAAACTTCGAACAGCCTGCTTATTTTCATTTTATTTTATTGTGGTCGTTTGAACTTCGTTGCTAATAACGATGGCGATAGAGAAAGAATGTTTTGTTGTCGTTACTACCTTTGCTTCGCAAAATGAAGAATACTGATATATTTACGACACACGACGATAACGACAACGATTTCAGACTGATATTAAAATAAAAAACAATATTAATTTTTTTCTGTACGGGTTGACCAAACGTAATGTGAAACAACAACAACTTTCCTTTCCTTTTCTCTATTCTTATTCGTTTTAATACCTGTTTATATAATTTATATTTTTTTTTTTTTAATTTATAATTTCGAATTTAATGACCCATAATTAATTTTTGTTATAACTTTGGAAAACCATCTTTTAAACAACTTGTGCATGGCGATACAATAACATTCATTAGTTTTCTTTCTGATCTTCAGTTGAACAACCGACCAGAGCGCAGAGAGCACCTCAACACTTTTAGCTAACTTATATTTAAAAAGATATTCATATGCTATTTTAGAAATAACTTCTTGTAAACTTGATTTTATAATTTACAAAAAGAAAACCACATTTCAAAAGGTATCCAAGAAAAACTAAAGCTCATTCATTAGCTACAAGATATTATTAAAATTTTTTTAAAGTATTTAAAACATTATAACGATAAACAAAACCTTAATATCTTTCTTTTTTGAATTTATAGTTAAAACCAAAGATTTAAAAGAAATAACGTAATAGAAGCCAAAATAAAGTAACCGATTTCAATGGCTCGATTGAAAAGGAAAACCGAAGTTTCAAAATACTTTTCACTTTCAAGAAATATCTTTAACATTAATTATGATTCAAAACTAAAAATAAAATAAATCTTTTTAAATCGAAGCAAAAACTTTCACACATTTTTCACACCACTTTTATTTATTGATACCAAATGAAACGTACATAAATACATATGTATGTACGAATGTACAAATTTGTGTATGTAAATGATAATGAATTTTCACTTTTTTTTGTTTTTGTAAAATTCATGTTGTACTTTATTAAAGTTTAAAGACCCAAACAAAAGACGAGTAGACGAAAATGCACACAAAATTACAAAATTATTTTTAAACTTAAAACCAAACAAACAACATTAACACAGGAGATGAATGTTTTTTATAAAAAACAAACGAAAATACACCAGCTAATTTTGTTTAAGGCAGATACACCACTAACAGTAGATGAAAGTAACAGATACATTCCAAAAAACACAATAAAAGTACAACAACAAATAGCGATGTAGTTGAACCAAACAACTTCATCATTCCAAAGAAACTGTAAATAACAAAAAAAAAAAAAAAATGAAACACTTTACAGCTGTTTAACAGCTGAATATTTTATTAATAAAAAAAGATGGTTTTTTAACTCACAACATTTATTTAAAAAAAACTTAAAACAAACAGTAGATTGTAAAAAATATTTACTTTCTAAGATTGCAAAATCGTTTAAACTAGTCATAAGCAGGGTAATAGATGTCTGAAAAGAGATATGAAGAAAATTGAACTATAAAAAAATCTAAAAAATTAATGGTAATTGAGGCGAAAAAATAAAAATAAATATAATATTAACCCTGATTTAGATTTTTCTATTAGCAGAAGCAAGATGACTTACATTCGAAAAATGCTTTTAATCTAGCTTTCCGTAACAATGTTATAGTTGTTTTGAACAATACTTTTATCATGATAAACAAGATCTTATTAAAATTTAATCATAAAATGTTTGCTAAAATTCAAACAAAAAACAATTTTTTATAATTATTCAAAACAAAATGGTATTTACAATCAATATATATTGTTAATAACCATGATATGTTAAGTTTATTCTTATTTTATCAAGGTAGTACTTAAAATTAACAAATAAAGTTTGGTTGTAAACATGCTTTAATTACGCCTCTTTCACTAAATACTTTTCTATCACTTTTTGTTTGGAAATTTCCTATCAAGAAAATAAAATTAATAAATGAATTAAATTAAAAAAAAAATTGCAAACAAAAGTTATAAATTAAAATTATTAATAGAAAATACAAAAAACATTAACACTTAATTTTTAAATTATTTGTATTTCTTAATAATTTCAAAAATAATAATACAAGTGAACCTAAATCGAATTAAGAATTATTCAATTTGGTAACAATACTAATATACTTCGACTAATAATTAAAAAAAAAAAAAATTAAAAAAATAACAGTTTTTCTTATCTAATTTTTACTATAATAGAAAAAATATTTTTAATTTTATTTTTGTTATTAACTTATTGATACCGCCGAATCGAAATTTTACCGAAAACTGTTTCCGTACTACAAGTTTAAGTAAAAGAGCGAGCTTTTTAAAGAATAACATCTCCTTTTCTTTGCAGGCCACACTCTTTCTTTGGTTGTATTGTAAAAACTGTAAAAAAATCAGCTGTCTGAAAAGTAAACAATAGCAACAATACATATTTTAACTATGAGAAACTGCACGTAAATTTGGTTTGACATCTTGTTTTGGGATAGAAAGTTGTCTTTTAGTGTTTCCTTACTTTTTGGCACTTTTGCCTATAATTAAGAATAATTTTTGTTTAATCTTATTTTTATTAAAATAAACTTTATCCAAAGAGTACAGGAAGGGCCCGTAAAGGGCAATTACAATTTTACTTGACATAAATGTGGTGAAAATCTCCCTAAGAAAATTTTCTCCTTCTCCTTTTCCATTATTCTAAATTAACTTTGAAAATGGAAAACTCTTCCCCGGGAAAAAAGTAGGTATTACGAATGTCTACTAAAGAGAGAATGTGATGAAAAATTTTAAATGAAATAATTCCACAAAAAACATTCAAAGGGAACTACGCACAAAAATGTAATTAACATTGTTAATAATGTAAATTTGTTTTAATCGTGCTTGATTCCTTCAAAAATTTTAATAAATATAAATATTTCACGAAAAAAATATTATTTAAAACTACAAAATGAAATATATTACTGCGGAGAAAGCATAGCTCATTTGTGGATTCTACCCAAATTTTGTATAGTATAGTATAGTATATAGTATATTTATTTCCATGTACATGTTTTCTTAAAACTAATTTTAATTAATTATTTATTCCTTACATACTAGCGTATTTTTCAAGGACTTGCCAAGATATTTTATAAAAGTATTTGCAGCATGGCCGCTTATAATAATATTAAAGTTAAGTTTACTGTAGGTACAATATTTGTTTTAAAATTTCCCCAAAAAAAGGTAAATAGGGAGGCATTTGTGCTTAATTCTAATATTAAACTAAACCTTATAGTAAGGCAGGAAAGAAGAAAAAAATAGCGTTATATACAAAAGAAAATAAAGTTATATACAAAAGAATAGGAATAGCCTATTGGGCGGTGTTATACACCACATTTTCTATATCTAAGGTATTTATTCTCCTATGGTAATATAAGAGGTTTGCACTTTCATATAGGAGGCCAGCTCCGTTCAATGTCATAAGGTCTATCGGTGATAAGTAGTTAGACAATTGTATGGTCCTCAGATTGTTTGCGCTTTCAAAGCACTGTCCAAGAAGACTGTTTTCAAGGGATTGAGCCCTCTCAAGAAATTTTATACCCGACCCTACCATATACGAGTCAATTCTATCGAAGCCTATTGCTTTGTATATTGATTTGCAAGATGGCTTGCGGTAGATGCCATCAGGCCCCTGCTTACACCGTAAGCCAAGGCAAGTGACCATAATTTTCCTCTCCCATTTCCTTAGTCTTTCCATCTGAGCAGAAGAAATTCTGGACCAGACTGGGAAGGCATAGAATATGAGAGGTCGAATTATCTGGCGATAAACAAGGAAAATTTTGTACAAAAAAACCTAAAAGTTTTATATCCGAAGCCAAATTGATTAAATGAGAACTCCATTGAATCCGCAAAGCAACAAGACAATAAAAACTCAAAAATATTTTACACAAAAACACAGCAAACATTTAGTATCTTTTTTTCCATTTTTCTACATAAGGGTTGTTAATAATTCTTACTTTTAGGTGAAAAACAACAAACAAAAACTATTAGAAATATTTTTAAATGCTTAACCGGTTTGCGGACATTTAAGAGAGCTGCTGGCTTTAGCCAACTTTCTTCTTGCTATCCTTTGCTCTTCCTTTTACAGATGCATTTGCTGCTTTAGCTGATAATGATGCGGGAAATTTAAAAGTAAGAAAAAAACAGCAGGTGAAAATATGAGCGCACTTTTAAAAATTTTTTAATTATCAATATGGGCATCATTTTAAAGCTTTTAAAGAGGTCTTAAAGGAAATACAACAAAATTTTTTAAATGCTTAATCCATTAAGAACCGATGGCATTTTTATATAAAATTATAGTAGTAGTGTAGTACTTATTTTTTTTCTTACTTATTAATTCTCTTTCACCCAAAAAAAAAATTTTTTTTTATTGGAGTTACTTCACTATACTAGATTTACAAATATGGTGGTGTAGGGTATATAAAATTCGGCATAGCCGAATATAGCACTCTTACTTGTTAATATTTACGTTTGATATTTCTAAAAATGTTAATTAGCCATCATCTATGTACATATACATAGTTAAGACCGATTAATAATTTTAATAATAATAATTTTATTCTACTTAAAAATCTAAGATTTCTTTTTAAAAACAATCATCTGCCTGCTTGTTTTTAAAAAACTTGAGTTTTATTCGTACTTAAACTACATTACATTTTAAAGTATGATTTTGGCAAAAAGTAAGAAGAATTTTATTTTGATTTAGAATAAAATTTTTCTGTCTGTGTAAAAGTTAAAAATAAATAAATTATTAAATTGATTAAATTATTAATTTTATATTTTTTATTATTTTACAAATTTATCAATTGTTCTCAATTTCTAAACCATTTATTTTATTTTTACTTCTATTTGTCTTAATCATTTAATACTTGCTTCATTTATCACTTAATCTCTATTTCCAGAGTCATATATTTACTTAATGAGTCACCATTTAAAAGAACCTGATTTTTGTTTCTTCTGCTTGCAATAAGATGAACTCAAACTGTCAGTCAAACATCAGGTTGGTTCAGTTAATTTTTTTTATTTTTTATTTACAATCATATGAATTGTGGTATTTTCTGTTTTAAGGAACTAAAAGAAATGCTTAAAGTTACTAAAATATGAACAGAAAAAAGGAAGAACACACGAGTTAAGTTTTTTTTATGCAAATAGAATTGTTGTTTCTTTAGAGTGCGTGTGCCCAGTCCAACAATATGTTGTTGCTTTTGTTATATTTAGTACCGTATAGAAATCGCTGGGCAGGCAGTTGCATCAGATGCAAAACATCACAGAAGATGTAAAATGACAAAAACAAAAAAAAAAACTTTAACGTATAAAAGTTAAATAAAAACTAAAGGAAGGATTCATGCAACAAATATTTGTGTTTTTTTATTTTCTTTTTTGCGAAATAAAAATATAAATACAGTAGCATGTGTTGCCTACTGTCATGACAAGGTACATACAACATGCAACACAAGAACATTTTGTTTAGAAATGTACTTTACTATTCGAGTATGTGTGTTTTTACATCTTCAAGCGAAACGTGTGAGTAAGTAAGTGAGAAAGAGTGGCTGGATAGATGGATGGATGCCAACATGCAGGCAGGCACTCACTTTTTTTATTTTCATTTTTTTTTTATTATTTTTTATGTTATTTGCTGTTTAGCTGCAGTACGAAATAAGGGTTACGTGCAACAAAACTGAAGCAATAACATAATTATATAGAGAAGAAATGCCATCAAATGCATATTTTGCAACAAATCAAGCATCTGTTTTATTTTAAGATGATTATTTCTATTTTGCCTCAAAATAAAATAAAAGAGGAAGCATTAGTTGAATGTACAGAAGATTAAAAGAACGGAATGAAACATAATGCCTCAATATTTTATTACATTAAGTTTTGTTTTTTTTTTTTTTTTTGCATAAATTCCGTTGTCGTAGTTTTTTCGGTATCATTTTAATGTCTAGCAATTTTGTTATGTCAAAAGAGTTCCAATGTGCTTTTCGAGATGCTAGTGTTATGTACATGTATTATTTAAATGATTTTGTTTAGAAATTAGTAATGGCTTTTATTGTTGCTGTATATCACAATATGTAATTCAAGCGAATAATACCTTTAATAACAGAAAGAAGTGACTAGCGAAACTGAGTGACAGAAAAGTAAAGTTCTAAACAACCGTGCAACTAGCGAAGCACTCATCGCTTCTTTGTTATGTATTAGGATGCCGCTGCATTAAACTCTTACGTTAGGCAATTGCCCGTTTTGAAATATTTTCAAAATATGTAAATCCTAAAACTGTTTATATATCTAGTGTTTATATTATGTAGTGCGTTGTGGAATGTTGCAATTAACAAATTGCTTATGGAACTGGACTCCATGTGCTTTAAGTCTATCACCTTCGCGGATGATGTGGCGTCGGCAGTGTCTGGGATACACGCCGATACGGTGTCTCAAAGGTTGGAAACAGCGTTCAGGGTAATCTGCACCTGGGGGCAGCGGAGTGGATTGAGTGTCAATCCGACCAAAACGCAACTTGTTCTCTTCTCTAGGAAATATAAACTTCCTTCTTTTGGTTTACCTGGTTTACCAAGACTGAATAGAGTTCCACTAAATCTATCCAACTATGCAAAACTTATTGGCATCTTCTTGGATAGTAAGCTGTCTTGGAAAATAAATATCCAGGCTAGGGTGTCAAAAGCCATTACGGCAATGTATGTATGCAGGAGGGCAATTGGCAAAAGTTGGGGTATCAACCCAAGGGGTGTAAATTGGTTTCTTAAAGCGGTGATCAGGTGCTGGTTGAGGTAATATAACATTTTCAACAGTGATATTTTCATTTCTACCGACAGCAAGGCCGCGATTATGTCCGTTAAAGGTGTGTTCACCACATCTAAACTTGCCTCTGAATGCCGGACATCCCTTACAGGGATCCCATTGGTTTCGACAGTCACCCTAAAATGGGTGAGGCGACATGGCAAAGGAGGGGACAATGCTTGACGAGGATGCCATTGATTCCTTCAGTGGCATGCCACTATCCCTGATCAGATGGTCTAACTTGTCGACATGTTCGACCGCTAGAGCTGTCTGTCCCCTTTTTGCATCGGGGTAGGGCAGCTGCACTACTGCAGTAACCGAGGGTTCGACTGCGTGTCTACGGTCACTAGGTACTGTTTATTTGGGACCCATACTAAATAAGGCTGACTAGCTTAATTTAGCAGGTTCTTCTCTGCATTTTTCTTGGACCTCCTTAGTATCTTCACACCCCCGGTTCTCTCTGTCCTTCTCTTCTCCTTATCTTCATTTATTTTTCAATCTCCTGCCCTTATCTTCTCTCTCCGTTTCTTCTTCTCTCTGCCTTATGACAGCAGGTAACACAAAGGGACCAATCAATGGACCCGAGTGGGCTGTGGCAACACGGCTGCCTACCTAACCTAACCTAGTGTTTATGCTCTCGTAAAATCTAACAAACAAACATATTTTTCTAAGGCC
This sequence comes from Gymnosoma rotundatum, assembly GCA_916610165.2. Classification (NCBI taxonomy): domain Eukaryota; kingdom Metazoa; phylum Arthropoda; class Insecta; order Diptera; family Tachinidae; genus Gymnosoma; species Gymnosoma rotundatum. The sequence continues at coordinate 115,690,607 of OU744337.1, read as the reverse complement.
CTTGATACCTGTAGTTAAATTACTACCCTAGTGACAAACACAGGAACTCAGGTATCATCTGTCTAAAATGCAAATCAAGGAGGACGATATTTGTAGTTTGAATACGCTGAGATAGCAGCGCAATCGTGTGCGTGTGTCCAGTACTGACTGGTATTTGAATGAGGATTAATGTCAGTAGAATATTAAATGTAAATATTATATGGAACATCTGCCACAGCAAATACTGAAAATTACACGGGACTTTGTATTAAAAAGGGAAGAGGATAATCATCAATCGGTAGCCTGAAATCACTAGTTTAGAGTTAAAAGCCGGTTGAGTGGAGCAGAATCTGGTAATTTAAGGAAAGATGTCTTTGGTAGTACTTTGCGCTTGTCACTGAGGACCGTAAAGGGGTTAAACGAAAACTCAGAAAGGCAGCGGTCTGCTTTAAAATTATCCCTATACAACAATTAGTAAAGTCACTGTCAACACAAACTAGTCTGTAAGCCTTTCTACTAAATAATATTTCTTCTTTTACAAACTTTATGCTTTTTTCAATTAATATAGAAAACATAAAAAACAATTAACTTCTATCTTAAAACTTCTCTAATAAGAAAATTGAGAACATTAATTTCTTATCAAGTTGTAATCTAAAACAAAACACTACGTCATGGGTCAATGAGGTTAAATAACAATGATCTTTGTTTTTGTAATCTGGGTATGTAGGCCTTAATTAAAATAAATCAAACTTTTTTTCTTCTTAGAAAAATGTAGCGTATGGTAAAATCTTCTAGATAATTGATCTAGAATCGTACATGTTAATGCAAAAAATTAGTTGATTACAGTCTACAATAACAGCAGAAATTAAAAAAGAAGAAGAATATATATATTTATGCAAATACCAGTAACAACTATTTAAAGAAGAAACGAAAAACTTTTAGATGAACATGAGCACCAACCAACAATAATTGCTTGCTTACGTAAATGCGTGCAAACTTTGTTTTAAGTCAAATTTTTTTTTATAAGAACACAACTAAAGAAATGAAAAACTAAAACTTTAATGTCTTTACCCTGACATGCCATACCCAACCAGCAGCAGCAGTCAGTATTTTAAGACTGCAGCAGTATTTTATTTTATTTTAATTTTTTTTTTTTCAAGTTAATGTTTTTTGTAGAAATAATATTGTGGCTGGCAGTGAATGAGTGAATACGTGCAACATCAACAAACAATAATGCAGTGCAATGGTAATATAAACAATACTTACATACATTAACACCAAGTGCACGATATCGAGTACATTGTACCAATATTTTGTTTTTTACCATGTAGTGTTTTTGTTTCCATTATTAAATAGTCGATTTTTTAGTTTTCCCTGCCAGGCTGAATTTTAAAAGAATAAAATCTTAAATGCAAACTTGTACGAAAAATTATTCCATTTTTTTAAACTTAAAAAAAATTTTAAAAATGTAAACTTTTTTTAACAGATTTTAACAGGTAAACTTTTTGAGTTTAAAAGTTCGAAACTTCAAAACTACTCATTTATTTTAATGGTCCAGTTAAAATTGCTTAAATTAGAGCTTCAAACCGATTATACATAAAGCTACGTTTTTTTATATAGCATGCTATAAAAAATATTTTATCTCGTAAAATCAAACCTCTTTTAAGGCCAAGGTAACATATCGTGCTTTTAATCCACAAGCACTTTGTATTTAAGTCAATTTAAGATATATTACTAGCGATAGCCAACTTGAGTGGACTTTTCAAGTTAGACGTGTCTACCTTTCTTTTTAAAGAGAAGTAACACTCAGGCTATAATGCCTGATTATTAATTGTGCTATCTTCTCTGGAAAGGGATATAGGTGGTGAAGAAGAGTGATAGATAAAATGCTACATTTTCTTTTCGCAACATTATAATTGTAAATTTTGTTTATATTTAGACCAGTATTGCAGTGCCTCTGGTGTTTACAGGCGCATTTCTTTTTGAAGCTAGTGCAGCCATTTTATATATTTTTTTACTTCGCCGCCGATTTGCTGCAGAGTAGTACCAGCGAAGAAGGAAGCTGTGTTTCTTTTATATATATATATATATATATATATATATATATTATTTTTTTTAATTAAAGTTGTTAAATTTACCATGGCTGGAATATGAACCCAGGCCATCGAATCAATAACAGTTAGTAGTCAACGTTCTAAGCTACAACAGTCTATCTACGAGTTCTGCAAAGTGAAGTTTTTTGGCACCTGAAGATGAACCCTCTCTGATTATTACAAGCATATTTGTTAGGCTAAAAGTGTGCAATAAGACATCGGACTCATCGAAGAGAAGGTCTTATTAATGTAAAAATAAAACGTTATATTAGTGTAGGAACACAACACATGACGGAAACGGAACGATTTATCGTAGCTGAAAGTTAGTAAACAAAATGACGACGACTCTCTGACAGCATTGTCAATATTTATTTACATTTCTATTTTGTGTTTGGTTAAAACAAAAAATATTTTGTTTTAAAATATTATTAAATTTAAATGAATCAGATGAATTCTATAAAAAAAATCGAAGAAATGAAAAGAATATTAAGTACATTTAACATGTACATCACATTAGAATTTATGGTAGGACCAGTTAATCTTTCAATTCACTCTTTAAAAACGAAGAATATATAATAGGTTGTACATTTGCTCATAATTTTTACCTTTTCAATTATTTTTTCATTCCTAAAACTTTGTTTTATTCTCATATATTTTACCTCTTCAATTATTTTTTCATTTATAACAGTTTTTTTCAGTTATTTTTATTCCTTAAACTTTGCTTTATTTTATTTTTATTTAAATAATATTGATGTGAATTTCAATTTATACAAAATACATTTATTTGTAGAAATATGTGGCAATATTGTTAGGAGAGTGGGAGATAAAATGTAAGAGAATATTAAAAACCGATAAGAAAATAATATATAATTTATCTCAGCGGCGTTGTCGTTAAACGACAACTTTTGTTAAATTTGAATGGAAATGTTGTTATCAATGTGTATTGTGTTCCTACACTTAAATACGTGTAAAAAATTTATAACATGCGTTAAATTTTTCTTCACACATGCAGAACAAATAGTTAAATCCGAGTTTCATCTAACAAATACGATCACAGCGACCAAACCCTTCGAACTCGGAGAACCAAATGTTTTCAAAAATCAAGGTTAAACATATTTGTGCTATTTAACTGCGGACACGGTTTATTCAAATTGAATTTGAGAAATTTTTTAATAAGATGCGGAAAATTAACTTAGTGGAAATTATATATTTGAGTTCTGTGAAGGATTCTATTACCGTCAACTTTAAATGAACTTTATAGAAATTTTATGAAAGAATTAAAAATATATTATGCAAGTTTCGTGAAAGATACAGTTACTTACGTGCAAATACATAGTGTCGCCTATAATGTATTGAATGGAATTGAAAGAGAGTTCTTTTTTTATACCTTCTAAAACTATGATCTTTTATTACTATCAATTAAATTAATTTTTGGTTCCACAACACGTTTCGCCACTTTGGGACCTCCCCAATTTAGGTTAGGTTTTTTGTAAACACTATAAGATTTTCGCCGATATCTTTTTATAACATTCGCTCTTTTCTAGGAGATCTGCTGAATAGATTTTTCTTAACTAATCGTCATCTGACTTTCTGGATGACGTTCAACTCTTCCATTAAGTTTGGTAATTTGAAGTTGGCTTTTACTTTTAATTTTAAAATTTTGAATAATGCGCCTATACAGAGCTTTGCACAACCCCATTTTTAGAATTGAATATTTAAAAATAAATAATTAAAAAAAAATCCTTATTCAGTGTCATTTAGAAAAATAAAGCTCTTTTTTAGAAGAAAGCTCTGTAAGATTTTTAAGAATGTTTTGTGCGATATTGTTGGTACTATTTTTTAAACCGCAACTGTAAATATTATTTGTTTCGCATCCCGCGAGCTTTTAACTTGTCGTCTTTAGAGTTCGCACGTCCTTTTTTTAATGGATTCGATCGTTCAGTCGAAATAGCTGCTTATAACGGTTTAACCTTTCTCAGATGTCGAATGTTTAATCGTACGCGTCATAGGCAAGGAATTTCTGATAAATGAGAAATTTTAACTGAGTAATTTTAACAAGAATTATGAAACGCTATATATAAATATTTTTTGATTTTTTTTTGCAGTTTATGTTTCTTCTGTACACAATCAGCTCTTTAAATCATATTTTTTTTTTGCTATACCTGCTCATTAGTTCATCCTCTTCATTTATATATAAATAGTTTTACCAAAACTTTCTATATCGTTTAAAATTTGTATTCTGCATAATTAATTAACATAATGTTAATTATGTTTTTAGTTATTAATCGTTAAAAAAAATTACATTTTACAACTACACCTACAATTAAAAATTTCAAATCTTAAGAATATATGTATATCAAAATTTCCTATCCGCAAGTAGCAGCCTTAATATTCATTTATAGTCCATTTTTTAAATAAACAAGTAGCTATCGCAATAATGTTATTATAATGACTGGTATCATGCAGTAATAAAAGTTATCCAACCTCATTTTTTTTTTTTGTTTTTGATTAATAAATGTGTTTTAAACTGGTTTTAAAATTATCGACAATAGAACAAAAATTCTCACAAAGACAAAATTCTAGTAAAGAAACAAAAATTTTTTATATAATCAGAATGTAAAATATTTTATCTTTTCTTTAGAAATGTTTTTTGTTTTATAAATTTAATGACCAGAAATTTTTCTTGAATTGAGAGGTTTTATGTTCTTAAAGTATGAGTATGTAGTACACTTAAGCCTCGCTAATAGGATATAAACATAAATAAATGAAAGAATTTTTCTAAAATGATTTGATTCAGATTTTAAAAACAAGTAAGAATGTTATATTCGGCTATGCCGAATTTTATATACCATCTATGTAAATCTAGTTTAGTGAAGTAACTCTAATCAATAAAAAGCAAGTATTGTGGTGACAAAGAATTAAAAAATAAAAAGTTTGGTAGGGCATACAATTTGTTTTACATAAAAACGCCATCGGCTCTTAATGGGTTAAGCATTTTTAATAATAATATTTCTTCAAAAAGCTTTAAAATGATACCCATATTGATATTTTAATAAATTTGAAAATTTTAGAGCCCCGTAATTCGGAAAATATGGGCGAGCGCCAATTTTTTCACTTGATGTTTTTTTTTCTTATTTTTTAATTCTCTATCCCCCCGTATATTATTTTTTTTATTGGAATTATTTTATTGTTCCAAATTTTATAAAAAAAATTAGAGGTAGGCGTGGTGCTCAGGCTCATTTTCAATTTATTTATTTATTTATTTTTTTTTTTTGTGAAATCAAGTTTGCCGAGGCAACACTAACACGGACGAACAGACGGACATCGCTCAATCGACTCCGCTATGCATAAGAGGTCAGAATATATATACTTAATGGGGTTGGAAATAGATATTGTAGAAATTACACACGGAATGACAAATTTTGATATGACACCAGAACCAGGATCTTAAGTTGAACATTTTAAATAATAAAACCCTAATTTGCAAAGCAAGTTTCAAGTCAAATAATTCATGCTCTGTAATCCTTAAGTGCAAGACTTTTTAGTGATTAAAATCATATACTTATACAAAAAGCGGGTATCAAACACTCAAATGTTTTAGCCAAATTTTGTAAACATTTTTTACTAAATTTTTATTACTTTTTAAGCAGCCAACTTCACTACCTAACTGCCAAAATCGGAACACAATTGCTAAGCTCTGACGCCACGCTATTCCGGTTAGCTTCATTTTGTATGAGCAGTAGCATTTTTTATAGATAAACGACGCTTTAGGTGCTGCCTTTGGTTTAAGTATTTACCAGGATTCATGACCATACACAAGCGTATGATTTAATCACATAAAAATCTGACAGAATTCTTTCCTACTTTAAAACTCGTTTCAAAATGGCGTTATAGGTGCCACACAATTATACAAAAAAGATGCAAAAACATATGGTTTTAATATTTTCTTGCTTTTTTCATCATCTTATTAAAAATTAACCCTGATCACAGATTGTACGAATGAGTATGATGGAGAATCCTGCCCTTAAAGAACCTAAGAGAAATTTGATTGCATACTTACTTTTGTTTCTAAATGCTGTGCGTTTTCCTCTGCATGAGTGATCGGCTAGTACGTTTTTTGGGGTGTGACAAAACCCGCTACAAGTGTTTTTCTTTCTATTGCGCAAACTTTCCCCAAACGTATAATTTTATATTTTGATGATGTGAACTTCTTATCAAGATCTTTAGCATTACAATTTCTGAAATTTTTGCGAGAATCTCTTTGGCTTTTAAAGCAAATAAATCAAACATCCCTTCATTCGTTGTTATACAATACCGCAACATTCAAGATATATTGTAAATAATATTTTAATGGTGTGAAAAGGCAATTTAAACTTATGTTTACCTTCCAAGTTTGTGCAACCTAACCTTACTTTTGAAGTCACAAATGACTGCGTTCTTATAAAACTGTATGCAAATTGGACAAATTCTTGTATTTTATGAAATTTTTTTTGACCCCTAGTTATGCAATGCATTGTACCAGAACTAGGAAATTAGGGGGATAAAGGGAGTAGTGCTTGTGGACATTTGATTTGAATCTTTGCACATTGAAAGTGGCAGGAAAGACCTCTGCGGGGAGTTTATTCCAAATACGAACTGTTCGGCTAAAAAACGAATTCTCTCTGTAATGCGTAGTGCGATTCACTGGCCAATCGACCAAAAAGGAATGCGCTCTTGATGCAGAACGCGTTGCGCGTACGGAATTACGGTTTTTAGGAACAAGTTCCCTGATTTCATAAGAGCACATTCCGTTGTAGTAACGATAAAACAGTGAAACACATTCCACATTGCGTCGATGCTCCAGTGAGTCAATAGAGCTGGATACCCTACTGTCACCGATGAGCTGCTATGCTCTCTCGAGTGGAATCGAGTAACTCCAAAATAGACTTTGAAGCACCGGCCCACACATGAGAGTTGTATTCCATTTTCGGTCTGATAAAGGTGACATAGATAGTAAGGAGATCAGATGGAGTGAAAGCACCGTAAAACAAGTCTCATGTGTATACTTATGTCTTTGTTAATGAAAAACAAATACTTTAAGTTGAGGGCAAAAAAAAAAAAAAACAATAATGCAAACAAAAAACCATACAAATTATCACAAAAAGCAGAATGAAAGAAAAAATAGAAAACACTAGAAAAAATTATAAATACTTTAAGCCTGAAATTGTAGAAAAAGTAGTAATAAAACTTACCTTCAGTAACATGGCCACTCTTTGGCAGCGTTTCAGTTGTTGTTGAGAAATTATTCATTTTCGCCATTTCTGAGAGTTCAAACAGAGCAACAACAACAGAAAATACAAACTTTAAAATGCGTTGAATGAATTAACGATACAAATGAAAACAGGTTAACAACACGAGAGTTAATGTTGATGAATGTCGGTGTTTAGCTTTGTATAACAAGAATTGTTACAATAGAATTTAATATTTAGGTATGAAACTTGTGTTCGGGTCTCTGGCTGCCGCACCAAGGACGATGACAAAGATGTTGAGTTTGTGAAAAGAGATACAAAAAATAAATTAATGTGCAGCTGGCACTTGTTTTGTTTACTTTTTGTTTTTTTTTTCTATATATTTTTGAATTTGTGGGCAAATTCCGTAGTTGTTGTTGTTGTTTTCTTTTTAGAGGTTTTGGCCAACCCGTATTTTTTGGTTGTTTTGGATTTGTTTTGATTTCAGTTTTTTTTTGTAATTTTTAGTTGACAGATACTTGTTAGTAGTTATTTTATATTAACGAGATACTCAGTGGCACGTACATTAGCGCACATTAGTCGGTTGTTCGTTGAGTCGGCAAAAATGTTGTTGCAATGGAAGTTTGTATGTATCAATTTCCAGGTTGTTATTGTTTTGAATTTTTCGTCTCTTTTTAATCCAAAGTATTATATTTCATTTATAAAAATTTTATAAAATTTCTGCTGTTATCGCTCTTATGTGTAGCAATTTCATTTAAATATTTAAAAATTAAGGTTTCTCTCAAAAGCCGTTTTAATTACGAACTTAAAAAAAAACAAGTCGAGGTTGTTAGAGAATAAAAAACAAAAGCTAATTCATATAAATTAAGAACACTTGAAAAAATTACAAAATTTTCACGCCCGTTTTCTTTTAATTCTTCGGTTGCTTTAGCTCTCTTCGTATATTGTTAAATTTAACCCTTTTCTTCAATATACCTACAAGTATTTAACAATTTTTTATTGACAGAAATTTATTGGAAATTGCATGCCCAGTTCATGCTTCATTTCACAGACGCAGCCACAATTAACAATTCATTCATTCACTCCCTTTTTTATACACATTTAAATATAATTGGTTTTGAAAATAATTTCTACTTCATAAATGCACTTCTTCACTTCAGCTTATTTTACCATCAATTTTTTTCCTTGCAATCCACTTAATTTATCTTTTTTTCCGTGGCCGCTATCAATCGATAATAAGTACTTTTTTCACAATTGCATTTTTTCGTTGATGCTCTATGAAATTTTTTTATAAGTATATCCTATAAATACTTATTTTTTTGTAGTTTATACTTTTTTTCAGTTTTAGTTAATTAAAAGCAAATATTTATTAAAAACAAAAGTAAAGTAAAATTAAAACAATCACTAAATGCGAAACAACGCGCCTGACGTCTGCATGCTTAAGCTGCTCTTTTAACAATATCTGTTTGAATTTTGTTTTGGAGATGTTTTAGCTGAAGCATCGTTGCTGTCTATTGCTGCAGCAGCGCCTTAACGTTTTTACCCAGGCATGGATAATTGAATATTTTTAAATAATATAAATTTCTAAAGACTGCATATAGGCAGGCTCAATTTAGTTTTACAAACTTTGTTCACAAGTTTTTTGAGACTTTCTTTGGTGTTTACGTACACAAAATTTTATTTGAGAAAGTTTTATTGTTTATGCCAGCGTTTATATTTATGTTTGACTTTACTAATAGCAAACTAAAACTGATTTGCAATTGCTGTGCACTTTTGTTATCCTATCCTTGCCCCCGTAAAAGTCAAGACTTTGTAAAGTATGCTTTATCTATTTAATGAACTCAGCTAATTTTTTTATATGTAAAAGATGTTAGTTTTAAATTTCCCTTTTCAGATTACTTACAATAAATGCTTAATGAATGTGTCATATACCACATCAAACCGTTATCTTGCAAACTAAGAAACTATTAAATTTCGACATCTGTTTCATATAAATTGCATTAGTAGAAATTTTTATAAAATAAGATTTTATTTTACACATTGTTTTTTTGTTATATCAGCGATATATGCCCCTACTGATTCTACATCCCCTCAGTATCTACCCGTAACGCTAAAAATTAAAGTTTTCTAATAAAATTTCAACATATTCATTAAATCTCTTATTTTTTAATTTATAACATAAAATAAAGCAATAAAATCACATATTTTTTTTCCACTATTAAATTTTCGTTATAATGCACCAATAATTAGAAATTTGAATTCCTAGCATCCACTAAGTCACTGCGACCAGATCTTGAAAAATTATTTTACAAAATTAATGCCAAAAAAGTTTGGAAACAATTTTTATTTTTATAAATAAGATATTATCTTTTTTATTTAATAGAACTTAAAAATTTAGCTGCTTTTAATTGAAATACTTAACGAAATACTTAAAGTTTCTACTTAATTAGTTCATTTATAATGAAATACTATCATACTGCTATATAATTTGTATTTAAAAGATAACAATCCACTTATAATTATATCACTAAACCAATTTTTTTTTCGAAATTTTGGGTGTAATATGTAAAACAAGTGTATTTTATAATAAAATTATTAATAAAAAAAATACACGTTGTCCAACCCTGTACTTAAGTATTGTATATGTTTTGAATTTATTTATTTAAAAACGAATTTGAGCGAATGTGTGTATCAGTTTGGAGAGAGCGTAAATTGACTCTAAACATTACAGTTTAAGAGCCATTGATCAGTAATTTACCTTAAATTTTTTTATACTAAGGTTGCCACTTTTATTATTTTCCAGCTATATCAAGTAATATTTTTATTCATTTAGCTAAAAACTAACGGAGAAATTTTCTAGCTAGATAACAATCAATAGCATTTTTTATTGCGAAAAATCTAAAATATTCTTTATTATTTATTAATACTAGATAATTTTTGTGTAATAAAAATTATATGTCATGGGTCAGTGAAAATTTCGAGAGAAACAAACAAAAGACTTTTTAGAAAAATATACATTATCAATGAAAAATTCTTAAAATCATAAAGAAATATTCTTTTAAATACGGATTTAAAACACAAAGAAAATTTTGTCCTAATTTCGCTTGTTCAACCATTATGCAAATTATAAAAAAACTGAAACTAAAGTTTAAATTTTTAACTTTTAATTTTGTTTATATCAACCATATTTATTCGAAAATGTCAGGGTAAAACCTCAATTTAGAATACTCAGATCAAAATTTCATAATTTTAAAGGTTTAGCGATTTAGTCAGTTTTAAACCCTAATCTTACCTTGAATCGCAGTCATAAAACCTTACATGTTGGCATCGTTATCATTGAGTGATCCAAATATCTTAAATATAATATTACTGTCATTTTGTGCCAGTGAGTTTTACTTCCATCTACATAAACGTAGATATATTTTTCTATATTGATTTTCATCAATAATTCCATATTTATTTTAATTTATATATTTATATAATAATGGATTTGTATTATTTATTTTATTGTTTTCAAAAATTATATTTTTATCTAACATTTGTTTGTGTTGTCAATTTCTTATTTTTTTAAAGAAAAATTTTTCATTTTAACAACTAACATCATATTATAATTTGGAAAGTCGGATTTTTCTTCTTGTTTTTAACATCTCTAAATTTTAGCCATGGCAGCCCTTTAATAACATAATAATAATAATAATAATAATAAGCAATGCATTTAAACCTTTATCTTAAGATATTGGAATTATAGATTACATAATTACAATAACACTTAAACAAACACATAGGTGCTGCCAAATTTGTTGAAGCCTTAGCGAATGCACAATCCTTTTAGTAAGCATTCTTCCTTCAGACAAAACTCAAACAATTATTACTGATTGTGGTTTATGTATAGGAATTCCGAAACTAATAACAAACTGTTTGGTAGGATTGGAACTTTGAGTTAATTGTATAAAAGCGGCAAGGATATTCGTAAATAAGCGTATTTGTATCTAGAGTTTGATTTGCTGTAAAGAAAGAGAATCGAATATGATTGATCTATTTTATTATTTCTCTTACTTCCAACCCTAAATTAGCGCCCAAGACGCAAAGCAATGTAATTCATAGCTTTTGCGCTGGAATGTCATCCCTAAATAAGAGCGTCAACTTTATGTCTTTAACAATAATGTTAACTCATTTTATTTTATAAAACCCGCTGTTTAAGAATAAAGAAGAGATAAAACCGCTAGATTGCCTTGAAAATAACTAAATTGTCAATACTTTTCAACCATAACAAAACAAAACAAACTAACAAGCAGCCAACTTCACTCCCTAAGGCAATGTCAAAATTGGATTTTCCAATTGCTAAGCGTTGATGCCGTGCTATTTAGAGATGCTTCATACATTTTGTATGTACATGAGAAATTTTGACAGATATCTTGAGCTTAACGCGCTAATTTACGGATGGCAGTTAGTAAAGAAGCAAAATCGTATTGTTAGGAATTGGAAATCTATTAATGGTTAAGTCTAACAAAAGATCGGAATATTGAAAAATATAAGATGTAAATATTTAAGTTTCATAAAAAACCTTCTAATTTTGACACTAATTTTTGAAACTACAAAAAATTTCACAAGGAAATGAAAATTTCTCCAAACGAATGAATTAATTTAATTTCTAAAAAAAAAATTTGAATAGAAAAATTACCGACAAATGAATGCGGAAGTTTTTCCAAGAAAACAAGAAAAATTAGACACTAGCTAAATGAAATACGGCATTTTATGGACCGCTACATCCTTCATCAGCATTCTCCGCATCTATTTTTTTTTATTTATTGATATTTTTTTGTTTCTTGTTTTCTAAAGATGCCACCCAACATCGGTGTGGTGAAATATTGAAAAAAAAAAAATATAAAATAACAAATAATATTTTTATATATAAACTGACCTAGTGCATAAAAAATTAGAAAAGAAATTTAATTATGAAGGAAAAAAAAACAATTATATACAATTTTTGTTTTTAATTTTTTTTTTAAATTTAATGAAACATGCAATTTTAATTCATTTATATTATCCTCGGTTCATTGGACATTGAAAATTCTTAATTAAATTTAAACATTGTCAAAAATGCATAATGTTTAAGTTTAAATTGTTACCTCGTTTTTTTTAGATGTAAATAAATGCATCTTTAAAAATTAAATATATTTTTCTATTAACATCAATAATATATAACAAATCATTAAACTATGACGGTACAACTGATTGACATCGTTGACTTAATTAATTCTCCAAGGGGTTTTATTCAAATATATAGACTTAAAAGACTTAAACAGAGCGTAATGCAGCAATTTGCAGTTGACTCAAGCTAAACCTGACAGCCGAATTTTGTTGAATTTAGTAGGCAGTTAAAACTATATGTTGACAATTCGTTGACTTACTACACACAGAAAAAAAAAAATGTAAATAACAAGTTGGTATATTCAAAATGATATTTAAATGATTAAGGATAATACGTTCAGGTGGTGCAGGGAGGCTGTGAAAAATAACTACCATTCCGTATGTAAATGTCCTGCCCTGTGTAATAGTTTTAATATATGGCTCCAATTCCTTTTTGAATATCGTAGATATTACAAGTGTGGATTCAAAAACATTAATGGAATTTATTAGAAGATCGTAAAGGAATGTTTTGAACATGGAAAACATAGTTGGAAAATTTTTATTACCATTGAAATTTTATTGGCATTGTTTAAAATAACGATAATGAAAAAAATTTAACTACCATTTAATGCTAATAATTTTATTTTAATTATAATTGTTTTTACTAATGGCAATGAAATTCTAATGAAATCATTTCACTACTAATTACAATTAAATCAAAAATAATTGTTTCTTTGAAACACACATTTTTGACCGCAGAAACTTAAAAAAACTATGCCTAAAATAAAAAAATCTTTAAACTCTAGTAGATTGATCTATATTTGAAAATTTTTATAATTTTCGTTTTAAAGTGAGATAGGTGTAAAACTTAATATCTGAGATCTAAAAACACCTAACACCCAAACTAGCAGATCTTATTACTAACGCGAAACAAAAATATGTTGCCATGGTGTCAAATTTTTCCTGAGAAAGTAAAAACATATATTTTTCACCAAATTTTTGAGATCAAAATGCCATTTTTAAATAATGCTCTACTATACGTGTATTTAGTATACAAATAAAAGGAATAAAATTATTAATGATAATGATTTGAAACCATTAAATCATTAGTAAATGGTAATGATTTTGTATTTTTAACTAATAATCAATGATACCTTTTCATTCAAAAACATTACCATTAGTAAAAATAGTGAAGGTGTTAAAAAAATCATTAGCATTATTAATAATGCAATGCTAATGAAATTGTCAATTAATTATGATAGGGAAGGTAAACGATGGTGAAAGAAAGAAGGAGGAAATAGTAAAGAGAATTATAATAGGCCTAAGCAGTATTTACTGTCGCTAGCCCAAGTGGATTAAGTGTCATCCTTAAAATCGAACTTAACCTTCTTTAGAGCCACAAAAGCCCGGGTTGCAAAGAAAAAACATGGTTGAGGTAACCATAATCTAAGTGCAACACATTATGGTTGTATTATATGGTTGTTAACAAAACATGGTGTTGTTACATTTCATAATAATAAGGCTGGTCTTGTAACCATATTGTTGTCTAGCATAACAATAACATGGTAAAATCTAAAAATAATTATGTCAAAATATAAACATTAAATAGTTAAAATAAAACGTCATAATATGATTGGAAATGTCATGTTATATAGGTGAATTATTATTATTATTGATTTGTTAATTAAATTTACAAAAACAAAAATCTTTGCTTATTATATGTAATTAATTGTTTTATAAGTTTTCATATTTTGTTTATTATTTTTAATTGTTTATTTTGTACACATTTTTTTCATTTCCTTTAACAATAAAAACAAAAAATTACTAAACCGATAGAAAAGCATTCTGCCAAGACCAAGAACAAAATATTTTAAAGCGCAAACATTTTTTTTATTTTTAATCATACTATGATTAACAAAACTATATTATGATTAAAATATATTATATTATTTTTAATAAGTTATAAAACTTTGGTCATAGTGCAATATTTTTTACGCTAAACCAACCATGTTGTATTTTTTGTGCACAGTGACCATATTATGGTTAAATATCAACAAAAATGTGTTTATCGTGACTGAAGTTTTGAAAACTACTATAATTTGTTGTCTGCAACTTTATAATGTTACAAAGAATATATAATGGTTATTGTGACCATATCACAACCATGTCTCTTCTTTGCATGTACATTATTATTTATTCAGAAATATTAATAATTAAATTAAAAAAATGAATAAAAAAAGTAATAACGAAAACAATACCTTAAAACTTATTTGCCATAAATTACTTTTTATTTCTCAATTCGCTAACTGACCCCAGATTAATCTCGCCCATTGTATCTAAAATATAAATTTCTATCCCTTCAAAAGCAACATATTAATATGAAAGGTAAACATATATAAATTGGCGTAGCTAAATGCTATTGTATACGCCGTGAAATTTTCAAGTAAAGCAATCTAAGTTTCACTTAAGAGTAAAAACCCACCCACACACTCACACATTCACCTGAAATCAGCCAAAAACACTCAAAACTAACAGGTAAACGTAAATGACTGTGAAATATGAGTTAAAAGTGAGTAAATGGTACTAATGGAACTAGACGAGCATCATTTACAAACAAAAGTCTTGTGAGACAAACGTTAAGATAATATTGTTCTCACTGACGTAGAGTATAAAAACATACTGAGGGTAAGAGTTAAAATATTTACTATAACGGCCTTAAATAACTTTAAATAAAATCATGAATTCAAAACCACAATTTAACTCCAAGAAGGTTTTTTTCCCACCAACGTGTTTAGTGAATTGTGAGCTGTTTTAAACGCATTCAGTTGTTAACAGATCGTGCGGCAGTTGGTTTGCGTTGAGAGTGTTGCGTACAAATCAAATAGTTTTTTTTTTCAATTAACTTAGGTTTTATTTAGCTGTTTTGTTATTGTTAATTAAGTTAAACAAATTTGTAGTAAAAGTGGTATTGAAATACAAAACAAATAAAATAATTTAAATCCAAACAATATTTTAATTTAAAAATATTTTTTTTACAAACAAATTATAGAGGAAAAACATGTTCAATAAAATTATTTTAAAGTTCGTAATAATATAATGAAAACTGGAACCAAGAATCTTCAAAAGCGAATAGTGAAACCAGTTTGTGTGTCAAAATGAAAAAAAACCAGTTAATGAAATGAAAGCAACAACAAAGATTCATAATGTTCAAAAGTCGGTAAAAGAAAAGAAAAAACAACAACAACAACTTAAAAAGAGTTAAAAACAAAATACAGTCAAAAATGAGTCATCATCAGTACTAACAACTAATAAATTTAGTTAAACTCTGTTACCATTCAGTTATTTCAGCCAGTAAACAAAATTTAAATAATTAAATTTTACAACAACTCACTTTACAAAATAAAGAGAGAAAATAACAAAATAATAACAACAAAAAAACTAAACAACAATTGTTTAAATAAATAAAATTCTTTATCACACAACTGCTATTCAAACGATCACGTACTTCTCGTACAAAAAACAACAATAAAAAATAATTAAATTTTTTACTAATAATAATAGAAAAAAATAAAACGATAAATAAAACAAAAAGTTATACACAATTTGTAAGAAAATAAATAAAAATAATTTATATAGAAATTCAAGTTGTGCGATCGATTATGCATTCAAAATTATTAAAATACAGCTGTTCAACACTTTTAATGGTTCATCACTTGGCTAAAGTCATTCAAGCGGCTAGTTCAACTGAGTGTCATAGCCAAACGTGTCATCCCATTGATGAGTATTGTTCACAGTTTGAACAAACCTGTATGCCATGCAGCAGCGCCTGTGATTCGCAGGATATTAAATATGAACCCAGTGTCTGCAGTCGAGAGTGTAGTGGTAGGTTGCCGTGTTTTATTTTTTTGTTACATAATTTTTTAATTGTTAATAAACGTATCCTTAAATTATGTTATATTTTTTTTGGAAAGCAGAAAACACAAAGGAAGGAGGTTATCAATTGGACTAAACGTTAAATTTATGTGTTTGTGCCCTTAGAACTCAGTCATGTCTAAACCGATTTTGAAATTTTTTTCTTTATTTGAAAGGTGATGCTTAAAAATTAGTCCCCTTTTAAGAAAAATTCGTAATCTAAAAAATTAAAGGGTGTCCCCATACAACATACATGTCTTTTACGTGTGTTATGAACCGTGAAGGACACCACTTTAAAATTTAAAAAACTGCGTATCGCTATAGTTTCCAATAGCACAAAGTCATATAAAAATAAATCTTAAAATAAAGGGTGTCCCCATAGGTGACGCAAATTGGCCTATACGGGCATATATTTTGAAAACAAACGTTTGAAAATTAGACAGAATATCGATTACTATGATCGGTGCAATAACAAAAATGAATATTTAAAATTATAATTTAAAGGGTGCCCCAATAATTTATTTTATTTTATGTATATGGCCATACTTTTGAACAGTTCTAGGCTGACGGTTGAAATTTGTAAAGAACCTGTATTACTAAGTCCGCTTTAACAAGAAGTATACAATTTGAATTTAGAAATTAAAGGGTGTTCCAAAAAAAATGTAGTTTGACCTATATGACCGTATGTTTTCAACTGTTATATACAAGCACTTAAAAATTCGGCAGAATGTCCCCTACTTTGTTTGGTATACTAAGAATTATTAATGTTTTAAATTATAAATTAAAGGGTGTTCAATAGTTGATGTAATTTAATGAATATAGCCAAAGTGAGGAACCGGTATAGATAGACAATTGAAATCTACAAAGAACCTGATTGCTAAGTCTCTACAACAGCAAGTACAAAATTTTAATTTGAAAATTGAAGGGTGCTTCTATAGTTGGTGTAATTTGAAGCATATTGCCAAACTATTGAACAGTTAAAGACAGGTGGTTGAAATCACAAGCAGCTGTAGTGCCAAGTCTGCTCTAAAAAGTTTAAAGTTAAGAGATGGAATATAAAGGTGTCTCAATAGTTAATATAATTTGATGTATGTGGCCGTACTTTTAAATTGTTATAGACAGGCAGATGAAATCTGTTTTGAAGTCGACTTTTTGCCAGAATTATTTTGTAAAGAAAATTCGACAAGGGCGAGTTTGACTCACAGACTAAGGGTTCCAAATTCGCCACCTTTTAATTAGCTTGTTTTTTATTTGTTGCCTGCCTATAACGGTTAAAGAAATGAGGCCATATTCATTCAAATCATGTCGTGTATGGAAACCCCCTTTAAGTTTTGAATTTATTGTTCACATTTATTTTAATAACGGGGCACCAAGAGCCTGTGCTGACGAGGGTCCTCGGTGGTATAGGGGAAACCAGTCCCACGGTGTGCAAGCACTGAAGCTGGATAGACAGTTGGGTACTGTCGAAGGATTTTACCAGTTTCCTTAAATGATAATAACGTATGAATAATAATAGCAATAAATAAACTGGCACATCGGGAACCAGTAGCCCAAACAGAGAGCTACCCATCTCTGTAACCGGTTATTGGTGAGGTCCCTTCGGGGTACACGTGGTGGTTGTGGTTAAATTAGTCTATTCTGCGGTTCTGCGGGAAGTGTGCTGTTGCAATCTTAACAGAGGAGTTTAAGGATAGGCTCCGACCCTATGGCAAGGGGTAGTTTCATGGTCCTGCAATCCATGGTCTTAAAATTGCACAGAATAGTGGTTTGACCATCGTCTGGTAAGGGCTTACTGCCAGGTACATACGTTAATCTAATCACTTATCCTGTACATACTCTGTGTAAATTCTAAATGTCTGAAAAACTAAACTCTTTATAGTTTAGCGTTATTTTTAACTTTATGAACTTGTTGTTATAGCGGACATACAAATACTTAAATTTGAAGTGTCCGTCTATTGCAGTTCTTAAGAAAGGTAAGGTACGTAAAAGTCATCACGTGCCTTTTAGGAAACCCTATAATTTAAAGTTTTCTTTTTGTACTTGTTGCTATAGCGGACATAGTTTTATACAAGGCGATGGTGAATTCATTAATTTTCGCCGAAAACGATAAGTGTCAAAATCATAAAAAAAAATTTACATATTTTTTATATATGAAATTTAACATTTATGGTTTCGGCGAAAATTAATGAATTCGCCATAGGGACTACCTGGTATTGATATGCCTTGCTTTTATGTACACTGCAAATTTGACGTTAAAAAATAAAAATATTTTTATGAATACCACGTCACTTTGAAACAAACTTTTAAATGCTAAAGCGGGTATGGTAATACAACTTCTGCAAAAAGTTCAAAGACCTATCTATTACGGTTCAAGAGATAAAGGGATTTTATCTTTTTTAATCTTTTTTTTGCAACAAAGTGGCCATTAGCACCCTGGTGATTCGGTTTTAAGTGTGAGGCCGGTAGCAACCTTTTGGGTACGCAACGCTAAGACATTTTTATGTAAAATTACATATATGTAGTACTTAAATTTTTTTTGTTCTTTTGTTTTAATTCTCTGTCAACTCAGAATGACATTACATTTGAATAAATATAAGACCCTATTATATATAAAAGTTAAGATATCACATTTATTATACTTATTATATATCATCATTCGTAATGATACATGAATAAACAATTTTAAAATAGTGGATATGATTTTTGGCCAAATATTTGGTTAATCTGACCGCACTTGAAGCCGAGACACTAAAATAAAAACTTCGGCGCGACTTAATTGTTCTAAAACTTTTATGTTCAATATGGATTCCTAAATTAATTTTTAGTCCAAAGAACACAATTTCTAAAGTGAATTTACTCATATGTTTCGGACAAACCAATGCTGTTATATGAAATACATATATAAACAAGTCATATTAATAACGAAGTGGCAGCACAGCAGCAATTGATTATATCTTGATATTTTTTTTTTTTTGATGTGATATTACATTTATTTTACATTATTTTAACAAATTTAAGAAATAAATGGTTAAAAAAAAGAAAAGTCATGTATTAATCTATACTTACACTCATATTATGCAATCGATTTCGTCGAAGAATCAGGCATAGTGTCAAAAAAATTTCTATTGTAAAAAAGCAAGACGCAGCGGGAAAAATACAACGCCTACCTCTAATTTTTCCATATTATTTGGAACAGTGAAGTATCTCCAATCAAAAAAAAAAAAAACAAATATATGGGCCGGTAGACAATAAAAATTAAGAAAAAAAACATTGGGTGAGAAAATTTACTCTCGCCCATATTTTCCGAGTTACGGCTGTCTGAAATTTTCCAATTTTTTTAAATATGAATATGGATATCATTTAAAAGCTTTTGAAGACATCTATAATACTAAAAATTTTTAAATGTAGTACTTAATTTTTTTTTCTTATTTTTTTATGCTCTGTCACCGGAATATTTGCTTTTTTGATTAAAGTTACTTCACTAAACTAGATTTACGTAGATGGTGAAGGGTATATAAGATTTGTCATGGCCGAATATATCACAACTACTTGTTTATATCTGAGGTAAAAACCTTTGAAATATAACTTGTGTAAACGTCAGCCTACAAAGCCATATCAACGCCTTTTTTGTTGTTGTCCACTGTAGTCACAAAGTACTTTAGCCCCAGTACTTTTTTTTTGGAATATGGTAGACCAAAAACTCTCCTTTAATAGATTCTTTGCGGCAACTAAAGCGTATGTCTTAAAACTATAAACACGCCTTTTAGACATTTTCATTTTGCGGTTCATAATATTGTTTGTTATACATTTATTAGAAGTGACTGCACTAATAATTTTTTTTACATAAACCACATAAAATCGGAGAAATTTTATGTCAAGACTTTAACTAGTTTTATAATTTTTTTCAAATAACGTGCGAGCGAATACATACTTAGAGTAAACAGTCGTTGTTGCATTCAAGCAGTAGGAAGTGAAATGCGAAAAAAATTTATCAGGTTATAAAATCATGAATCATGTTGTTTCTTATTTTTTTTTTAAATAAACAAATATTAACTTAATTTTATAATTATGATGACACCTTTAAATTAATTAATCATATTTTTGTTTATTTCTAGATTTTATCAAATTACAACCTCTCAAGAATGAAATTCATCAGATACAAATGCAACAAAATATCATTATCATATTGCTGATTGCCTTGTTGATTGTAACGGCCGGTCATTTTACCTGGAAATTTATAAAATGGTTAAAGCACAAACGTTGTATCGGTCAGTTGATGAAAAAACTAAAATTGAAAAAAGAAACTGCATCATCAACAGCAGCAGCAATGAGCAATGGCAAGGATTTAGGCGGAACTACAATAACAAATATGTGTGCGATCAATGACATTGAGAGAGCACCGTCACAAATTTATAGTTTGACAGGTAAAAGAGAAAACAAAGAGAATGCTTTGTTCGTTAGTTAGTTAGTTAGTTGACTTAATGGAAAAGTGTCTTCTTACTCACTCTAAAAATTTATGACTTTTTAAAACAGATTTTCGTTAATCTTAATCTTTAAATTTTTATTTTCTTTTCTTTTAACATTTCAACAATAACAAAAAGGTGTTGAAGGTTCTGTAAGGACAGTAACAACACCAATTAGCTCACGCCATCCAGCTGAAAATGCGACACCATCACCTCAACCAAATGAGTATTCGTATGACAATCAAGGTTTAGTAGTGACGCCAGTTTCAGAAAAACCTGGCGGAGGAACAGTGTTTTCATAAAATGTGACGAAAACTTATTTTTTTAACATAAATCCATCCATCCACTTATCAACGCTTATTTATTTGTATCGTTTTAATTAAAATTAAAAATCATTAAATGATTTTGGATCTGCGGTCTAAGTACTTAAATACTAATTTAAGATTTTGTTGTAGTCTTCCTTTCTTTAAAAGTAAAATTCAAGATCATTGTTTAAATGCATCAATCACAGTTTATTTCAAAGAATGTATTTTTAGCTCTTATAAGCCTTGTTTACAAATACGTAGTTGTATTTTGTATTTGTATAGTTGTATTTTAATACAAATACAACAGAATTGTATTGATATTATATATGCAAAACCTGATATTTTTGCAATAAATTTTAAAAGTTAAAAACTTAACTAAATATTTTGTGTTATTTTTAATTAAGTTATTTTTATGTAGACTGATATTATAGAGTGCGCTATAGGCAACATTACGCTTGCATAAGTTACAAACCTCTCTTTGAGTGCCCTTTACCGTTTACCTGATGGTTACAGAGAAAAAGCTATGACATGACAATGTTTCTGCGTTTTGCAGTGTTTCACTTGTATGATGTGCGCTGTTATCACATATTTTTTGTTATTATTGTCATTTAGTCTTAAGTTCGTTTTTATATAGAAAACAAAGAATGCTGAAGAAGGATGCAGGAATCTAGAAAATGCATTAAATTCTGTTACATTTTTCTCTTGCTCTCCTTACAATTTATTTCGTATAAAAATGATCTTAATTTTAATTTATTATTTATTAATTTGTTATAAATATAAATGAATCTATTGCATTTTTTTCTTATTAAATAGAAATATGAAAAAATGCAATTAATTAATAATGCACAGATATCAAGTAACCACACAATTACTTTTTTTAAACACTATTTTTATTTCAAGTTCTGTTCACAGAATTAATAAAATATAACAGTTTTTCTTTGTTTTAAATGTGGCAAAAATGAGGTTATATTGACACTTTGACTTATAGCAATATACTTCTGAATTATCCAGTTGCTTAAGCCCTTTTTAGTGCTGAGCTGTGTTTGATAAATTTTGACCCTTACGATTTATTTTTAGTTTTCCTAGATTTATTTCTTTTCAACTTTTAAGTAAAACAAACAATTCTGGCAGAAAAAACATCGACTTTGAAACAGATTTCCTCTGTCTAACTATAACGATTGTATGGACACATACATCAAATTACAATAACTATTGGGACCCCTTATTTTCCATCTCTAAACTTTATACTTGCTATAGCAGACTTGGCACTACAATTTCTTTTTAATTTTAAACGTCTGTCTACAACTGTTTAGCAGTTTGGCAATATACATACATCGAATTACATCAAAATACATTGACCTAAAATATTTCTACTTCTTACTACAGTGGACATTCTGTCTAATTTTCAGGTGTTTGTATATAACTGTTCAAAAGACATGGCCATATACATACGTCAAATTGTTGGAACACCCTTTAATTTCTCTTTTCAAATTAAAAACTTGTTATAGCGGGCTTAGCAATACAGATTCTTTGTAAATTTCAAGCATCTGTCTACAACTGTTCAAAAGTATGGCCATATACATTAAATTAAGTGAACTATTAAGGCACCCTTTAATTTATTATTTTGAATATAGTTGCTATAAGAGCAATCGACATTATATACAATTTGCAAGTGTTTATCTTGTTTATCTATAACGGTTCAGAAGATATATAGAATAAAACACTCTTTAATTTCTAAATTGAATTTATAAACTTGTTTATATAGCGGCCAGCAATATAGGTCCCTTGTAAGTTTCACCTGTCTGTCTATAACGGTTGAAAAGTTTAATCACATACATCAAATTACATCAACTATTTGGACACCCTTTAATTTCCAAATCTTAATTTTAGACTTGATGTTATAGCAGAGCTTGCAATACAGATTCGTTATAAATTAAAAGTATCTGTCTACAACTGTTCACCTATAGGGGTCACCCTTTAATTTTTATATTATTTTTGTATTAATTTTAAAGTGGTGCCATTTATGGTTTACAATACACGTAAAAAATGTATGATGTATCGGGATACCTTTTAAATTTTAAGATTATGAACTGCTTTTAAAACGGGACCAATCCGGAAGCATCTCCTTAAAAAAAAAAAAATCAAAATCGATCCATAAATAAATGATTTATGGAAGCACAAAAAAAAGACACAATATTCAGTCGATTTAATAACCTCATTTTTTTAAATGGGTTAAAAAAGTATTCATAATTGCCGAATACAAAAGCCTTAAAAATGCAAGATTGGAAGAGCTGCAGCAAAAAAAAAATGTATAAAAATGTTTATGTCTTTGCTAACTTGCAGCCAAGACACGGTATTTGATTTTGTGTGTATTAAATTCTTTTTGTACTAAAAGAAAGACGAAACTAAATCAACGCGCTAACCGGAATTAACTGTCAAAAATTCTCATTTACATACAAGATGTAAAAAGTACTTGAATAGAGCGGCGTCAGCGCTTAGCAATTGAAAGGTCAGATTTTGTATGTGTGCATTATGTAATAAAGTTATCTGCTTATTTATGTGTTTTTTATTTTCTATATGAATGTTTTTTGACCTTTTTTAGTTAATTTTTGTTTTATAATTTTTTAAGTACTAGGTCAGTTTAAAATAATAACAAATGTTTATTTATATTTTCAATATTTCGCCACACCTTTGGGTGGCATCATCAGGAAACAGGAAACAAAAATTAAATTTTCTTTTTTTTTTAAATAACAAATTTAAAAAAAACATTTGTTATTATTTATAAACTGACCTAGTGCTTAAAAAATTAGAAAACAAAAAGTTTTTTATTTTCTTTTGTTATTTTTGAAAAGTTATTACAGGTTTTTTTTGTGGTCAATCTATGGATTTTCTCTTTATTTTACTTGTATACTGTGTGTTTTATAAAACAAAGTGAGTTAAAAAAGCTAGCGCTCTTATTTAGGTATCACATTTAAGTGTTAAAGCTAGGCTCTTAGTGGTGATGCGCTTAACGTGCCGATTAATGTATGTCTGTGAGTGAATAAGTCTGGAAGCTCTTTCGCTTTATGAAATTTTACGTAACAAATTATATTTTTATTATAATCTTCACCACAAAAAGTGGAAAAGTTCGTCATTTCGTTTGTAATTTCTACAATATCAATTTCCGACCCCATAAAGTATTATATACATTCTAAGTTCTTATGCTACGATTGAGCTATGTCCGTCCGTGTTAGAGTTGAAATCAAGTTTGCCAAGGCACTAGATCGGTTAGAGAAAATTTAAATATGCCAATCGATCATACATACATAGTTTCGAAAGAGCTGCTATTAAAAACTAGCTAGATCGGTCACTGCCCTTTGATGCAGCGGGCAAAACCCATCTGCCTCTATTTTTTCGATATCATTTGGAGCAACGAAGTAAATCAAATAAAAAAAAGAGAAATACCTGGGGCGATAGAGAATTAAAACATTATTGGGCAGGAGTTTTATTTTAATATGTACTTGATGAAACAAAAAATTTTCGCAATTCAGTAGTGTCAAATATCAAACATATCTGACATATTTCAGTACCTTGAAAGTAACCAAACGTCGAAAGAAAATAATAATAATAAATGTTTTTAAGCTTCCGATAACATAATGTTTTTAACGAAGTTTTTATAATTAATTAAATTAGTGAAAGTAATTTTTATTTTAATATTCTAATTCCGTTTGTTAGGAAACCGAAGCCTTTTTTTTGATAAATTTTATTCTACTTGCCACCATACTTTTTTACGAAAT
Organism: Gymnosoma rotundatum; assembly: GCA_916610165.2. NCBI lineage: Eukaryota > Metazoa > Arthropoda > Insecta > Diptera > Tachinidae > Gymnosoma > Gymnosoma rotundatum. The sequence goes on along the minus strand of OU744337.1, from coordinate 115,665,721 downwards.
ATATTGTCACTATTAAACTTTACTATATTACAGCTTTACAACAAATTGAAACCTTTTTTACGCAAACGCGTTCTGACAGTTTAAGTTCTTAAAAGTTGCCACTTTCTAAATTTTTTCACTATATCTGTTAGTATTAAAACTAAACTTGTTACTCTTATTGGATATTTTCCTTGTAGTAAGATAGTAATTTACTGGAATGCATTTGTAACGAATTAAATTTTCTATTGAGCTTCTATCGCTTATGTTTTAGTACTTCTATATTCCAGAGCATACTTGAAGGCGTATTTTTTTAAAGCAAAAACTTTACGGTTTTGAACAACAAGAGAAGTGGCAAATTAGTGTTTATGTATCAGAGTTATCAGAACTATTATTTTTTTGAATTAATTTACAAATAAATCATAAACTGAATTAGCAAATTTAGAACTAATGCTTTTCACACAAAAAATATGAATTGAATGGAATTTGAGCCAATTCAAAAGACTACATATTTGGCTAAACTTTTGTTTTCGCGGTATTGGCAGTGACACCTTATATGTTCTTTAGTCTCTTGCAATTTAACTTCAATGAAGATAACAAAGGCGTTGTTGCCAGAGTGTATGCCAGAGTATTTTTTCAAACAAAATAAAGTTCTCTTTTTTCAAATTAAGGATTGTGTCTATAACAGCCTATTATTTATGGATTTTCTTCATCGATGCCATTGCGCCCTAAGCCAGTTAGGTTGCCCAGTACCATGAGATGGACTGATCGAAATAGAAGTTTATGACATAATTTAAAAAAAAAATCCTATAAATTATGCCTTTATTTTGGGTGATTTTTACATAAGCACAACCGAAATTGTCTTCCTACTTGTGGTACAGTTTAAAAATAAAATAGAATATTCAATTTAAAATTATTGTCATTTATTTTAAATTATTTATGTGTACAAACACATGTAATTTCAAAATTTTTACTTAATTTTAGCTCAAATTACGATATGCTATAAAAAGAGATACCACTTTAAATCCACGTTTATAATGAATTACGGTGTTACAATTTAGTGACAAAGAAGAAATTGAAATTTGTATTTAATGAAAATATATGTACATATATTTATTTATAATTACAGTCGAATGCATTGCAAAAGCTCAGCAATAGGTTGGCATGACTGACTAAACTGAGAAGCGAGCCTAAGAGCACAATTTTTTACTACAACTTAGTCATAGAACATGGTTATGGGTCATGGCTTAATACTACCATAATTTTTAGAGTTAAAAGTGTTAATGCTGAAGCTTTGCTCAATCCCGTAATCCATGTCAAGATCATGCTAAGATTTGCTTATGCCTACGGTCTTTTTTTAGGTTAGAGTTGGGTTTTGACTCAAGAATATTTATAGTATTAAGAAGTAATTTATTATGCTTCCTCAGCTAAAAATACATCGTTATCTATATTACATTATGTTTAGCATTTTTGTAATTAGTGGGATGAATTCTTAGCATGGTTCCTGTTTTTGAGAAGCTTGCATCTCACATTTTCCTGTGTTTATTCTTATAAAGTTTATTCAGTAAATATCTTATAAATATAATATAATGAGCGTTATTCTCTAAGTTAGATACTATTTACTGACTTTTGCAATTTATGTATTTTTATTAGAAAGTGTGCATATCTCGCGATCTGTTACCTGTCATTGTGGTTATATTTAATTCTTGCACACTCTAGAACTAACTTTCTTGGGCCTGTTAAATAAACTATTTTTGTTTAGTCTTCCCTACCTAAACTTCCATGATTTTGTTAAAACCTTCCCTTTTCCCTAGAAGGTGTTCATAAAAAACTTAGCAAACATAAGTATTGCAGTTATGGAGATATGAACTATTCGCTGGTTTTTCTTTAAAATTCTAATCGTCGTAGATACTTAAGTTCGACATGGCGAAATCTATTCCAATTTTGGTTGCTTTTCTAGTAGGCTTGTCTAACAGCCTTAGTACTAGACTGATATATAGAGTGCGCTATAGGCAACGACATTATGCTACAAACCTCTCTTTGAGTTCCCTTTACCGTTTACGTGATGGTCACAGAGAAAAAGCTATGACATGACAATGTTCATGCATTTTGCAGTGTTTCACTTGTATGATGCGCGCTGTTATCACATATTTTTGTTATTATGCTTTAGTAGTTACTCATGTTCAATATAAGTTAATTAATGAAACTAAACGACTCTATATTCCTCTCAGGACATATACGAAATACTATACATATATTACGATTTATACTCGTACATAAAGCACAAAATATGTTTGGTGATTTGTTTGTCGGAAACTAAAGCAAACTAAACCAATGCGGTTGGTAAAATAGGGTAATTATTTTTGTTATATTTCATGTGAACGTGACACTTCCCATACAAAGTCAATATGTATCATCGAGTTACTTGTTAACTGTAACAGGTAGCTCAAGAAACGCTCTCATTATTATGCATCATGTAGCGAAATATTGGCTAGATTGGAGTAATGGGCGTGGTAGCTCCCATACAAAGTGAAAAATGTGTAGCTAGAGAACGACAATAGGTAAACTCTTGAAATCTGGCACAAGTAGCCACCATATAAATATATATATATATATATATATACATATATAGTTTAGCAAAATACAGACTGCATTGAAATAGTGGGCGTTGTACCCTCGACATAAAGTGAATAATTAATGTGCTTACTTGGGGCAAAAATAGTCTAAATTGAAACAGAGGCGTGATATCCCCCATGATCGTGTATTTAGAGAGTTACAACTCGTACTCTGAATTTTTCTACTAGAAATTTGCTTATTAATATGCAAAGTCTAGCGAAGTACTGAATAAAGATAGTGGGCATGGTACCTCATATATCGGGTGGTTAAATTTTATGGGCCGATGTTGAATGTGAATCACACCTAAACGTCAAGTGGTTTTCTGCATTTAACCTGACATTTCGCAATTTCAGACTAACTCCATTTGAACCATGGAAAGATACACAATCAAGCAACACGTTAAAGCTATCAAGGTTTATTATGAAAATGGGCTTTCAAATCAAAATTCATATCGTGCACTTTTTGGTTTTTTGCGGTCAATTTAATCGTTCAAATGTGTGTACAATCGGAAAAATCGTGCAAAAATTTTAGCAAACCGGTTCTGTAGAAGATGTGAAAACATCAGTGAATAGTCGTACACCTCGTTCTGCCGAAAATATTTCCGTCCACCTAAATTCGTCGTGGTGCTTAACAATTGCATCTCTTACACTGACCTTTGATGAACATATGGATGTGGACGATATGTGGTTTCAACAGGACGGTGCCACTTGCCACATAGCTAACGCAACAATGATTCTTTTGCACGACAAATTCAATGGCCTCGTTATCTCACGTGGTGGCGATGTCAATTGGCCGCCATGATCATGTGATTTTACACCTTTGGACTTCTTTCTTTGGGGTTAAAAGAAAGAAAAGGTGTACGTCGATAAGCCAGCAACAATTCAAGAGCTAAAGGATAAAATTATTCGGTACATTGAAATGTTGAAGCATCGGATGGAGGTGTGCCGCCGAGAGCGCAGCGGCCATTTGGCTGATATTTTGTTTCATACATACGTGATCAAGATTAATGTCAGTACCTGCCATTGATGGCCTAACCTAACGGTGGTCTTACCACTGAGTGAAATACAAAGCGTCGACAAGCGCCCTCCATCGGACGTAGCCAACAGAGTTGCAATTTCAAGAACGTGGCTTGCAGGACCATAAACTTCCCCTTGCTTGAGGGTTGGAGACAATCCAACCCCGTCTGTTGAGAGTGCAACAGCACACTTCTATCTATTCCACGCCTGACCCACAGATATAGACTTTTAACCAACAGCCAAAACGTGTACCCCAAAGGGACCTCACCAATAACCGGCTACAGAGATGGGCGGCCCTCTGTATCGGCTACCGGTTCCCGTGGTGCCAGTTTATTAAGGACACTGGTGCATCCTTCGACAGTACCCAACTATCTATCCAGATCCAGATAGACAGTTGTATTGACAATTATTTATTTAATTTGTGTTTTATTCAAAATCAAAATCGGCCTTTAAAATTTAACCATCCTTTACAAAGTGAAAAGTTTTTGTCGTTTGAATAGAGAGCTGCAAGGGAAAGAGTTTTAAAATTTCGTACAAGTAACCTCCATACCATTGTGCATTATAAAATAAAACATTGGCCGGATTGGAAGAGTGTTCGTGGTGCGATTGGGGTAGCAAAGAGCACCGCGAACAGTTAGTATACTATAAATGTTATCATCTTGATAGACAAGCTTAGGTCTAAATAAAACTACTCACTTTGATGCAATTTTTTCAATTTCAAATTCAATATACCAATTGACATTATTAAATTATTGATTTTTTTTTTATAAAATTAGGCCGTTCAAATATGGCTTAAGTATAAAAGTTCTTATTATTTAAGACATAAACATTTTCAAATACAAATTGATTTCTTAAAAACCGTTATTACTAATTTCAATATTACAATTAAAAATTTTGTTAAATTATGGCAACACGAAGAAATGGCAGATTTGTATAAAAATTACTATTGAAATGCATTAAAATTATAACTTAAATTAACGAATATATTATTTTACAAAAAAGATTAGATTACATTAAAAATTCGTTAATTTTTAACTCAACTGTTAATGGTGTTGTAAAAATCTTAAACTAAATAAAATTTTAGGTGAAAATAAATTAAGTAATTGAATGAATACATGTTGAATGAAGGCACTTTTAAAGCACTGTTTACGAAAAACCAACAAACGAAAGAGAAATGAAAATTAATCGTGATACTTTTTATATTCAAACCCAATACTGATTACGCCTAAGCAAGGGATTACTAGGTGGCGCAGAAGGCGGTGTGGCGGATGCTGCTTGTGTCGTACTTTGTGGTACACTTGAATAACCACCAAAATCATTAGTCATATCACAAGATGAACTCCATGTATCATTCTCCAATTGATAGGGATTATAGCGTTGTGGCAGCATCATTTGTTGGGCATCACAGGTATCATCCGTTTCATCTTCATCGGGATCATAATCGGGATAGCCGTGTTTATAAGATTCTACAGGTATAATTTTGCAATGTGGTATATTGCTAAAGCCAGGCAAAGGCGTAGAATTTCCAGTAACTGGCACTGATTCTGCTTCTGAGCTGGCATAATGATGAGGATGATGTGGATGATGATGTTGTAAATGATGCTGAGGTGACACTGAAGTTAGGTCGGGTGGACAGGGTAGTGAAGGTGGCTGATCTTTGGATATATTAGCCTTGTGACGTTTCAAGTAGCGGAATTTCAATATCAGCATAATAATCAAAATGCACATGAGCAAAATAATGAAAACACAAATAATGGCGACATAGTTTAAGGAGAAATCCGCAGCTGCTTTAGTAACTGTTTCATTATTTTCCGTTGCTTGTCGGTACACAATTTTTACTGAAGCTTGTGCTGGTTGCACGGTTTTAATATGCAGCTGATAATCAAAGTGGTCTTCATCTTCCAATGTATGCTCAACAGATTCGTGGGGTATAAAATATACGACACCGCTTCTTAACTCCTTGTAGGAAAAAGTATTTGTAAGTTTTTCATTAAGATTGTCGGCCGCCAAGCCAGAGCTGCGTATAATTTTACGTATTTGTCCAGTGTTTGGCATTTTGGTAATTAAAAATTTCGGATTAAATTTATTAAGTTTCAATGATAAAGGATTATCCGCCACCAGTAAGGACATTAAGCGTATTTTTTCTCCTTCCCTTACGCCCTTCATAGAAATATCCGTTATTTTGATAACAGGTTCCACTTGCACTGAAACATCTATGGTGGCTGCGTAATTAGTTCCCGGCACAAAAGCACTTACTTGAAACGTATCATTTGATCTATTCAAATCGGTTTGCATGTAATTTATTTGGCCTGTTTCCAGCAGATGCTGATTAAATCTCAAAGTAGGTTGATGTTTTAAAACAATTATACCGTACAGAGGTGAATTAGTGATGTTGTAAGCCAACCTCACTGGCTGTACATTTGTTGTCACACCAATATGATCCAGTTTCATTACAGCTGTAGTTGATCCCTGCTGCACTTCTACGGGTATTTGTTGATCGGCTGGCAGCAAAGAGATGGGGGCAATTTTAATGGTAAATATTTCATAGGCTGGATTAAATTTGCCATCTGAAACTGTAAAACAAAATGTAGTCGATAGAGGTGTACCAAAATGTATGTAAATTATGCGATCATTGTTTATGTCGGCTTGGGTAAATTGATTGGAATACGCTAGCAAATCTTCGGCCACGCCATCTTTGGATATTTTCTTTAAAACTCCCAATGTGGGACCGCTCATCACGTCGTACACAATTTCCTCTGGCGGTGTATCCTTATCTTCAGTTAAAAGAATATTACGAGTAATAGTGCGATTTTCACCCTCCACTACTGTCATTTGAGGCAGATGAGTAACTAGTTTAAAGGGCTGATCGTTAATGGGATTAATTGAAACCGGTATGGTAAGATTGCATAGGAAGATGTTGCTATTACATGGAAAGAAAAAGGTAAGAAAAGACTTAACGCAAAAATAAAAATAAATGTTGTAAGTTACCCTTGTTCTAAATACACTGACATCAATATCGTATCCTCCAATGTATCTGTGTGATCATGTATGTAGTAGACCTTTTTGGTAAAGAAATCACTGGGATGAAATCTTTGTATAGTTCTAAACTCATGACCCAAACCAATTGCACCATGACTAGGCTTTTGCAAAGCCTCTATATATAACTCAGGATTATTTAAGCCAGCTCTGGTCTTGAGATATTCCAACATTTTTGAAAAATCCAATTTTATAGGCACCGAACCTCCTTCATCCACTGTTAATTTAGAAACGGGCAAAAATCTCAATAAACCTCCCGAAGATACAGATATTTCAATATTGAATTTTTGATCCAGCAAACGATCACTTCGCTTCGCAATAACATCAAAATAAAACGAATCATTTATGCGGAATTCTATAATAACAGCAGTATGTTCATAAAAAATCCGACCATTATCTATATCATCCTGGGTAAATTCAGTTACTTCACGGGCCATTCCACCACCCGTCTCCATGTACTCATTAACAATACGCCCTAAACTGGGCGGTACAGTGATATTGTAATGTATTTCCCTTTCCTCATCCGAACATTTAAAATACAAATGATCACGCAGTATCTGTTTCTTGGTTAAGGGAAAGACATGTAAGTTTTCATTACGATCCTCTATAATTTCAATAGGTCTGATGGCAATATTAAGCAACTGTTCTGTAGTATTGAACAGGCCATCAGTGACAATAAAAGATATTTCATTGCGTCTGGAATTTGAATCATGTATGAAATAAATCTGTTCATTGTTGATGTCATTCTGGGTAAAAGATTCGATTTTCTTTTCCGGTGAAGATCTGTACGCCAAATAACCACCATAAATATGATTAATGGCAAAGGTAAGATTTTCTGCTGGCGTATCATAATCACGAGCCACTGTAAGTAATAAATAAAAGTAAATTTATTGCCCAAAACCGAGAATTTAAAAAAAACTTACTTAAGTCCGTATAGCGTATTATGTATCTGCCACCATTCCACACTTGCAACCCGGTATTTGTAACCACCACAGGCGGTTCATCATTAACCGGTATCACAGAAAACTCAACTTCAAATGGTTCACTTTCCTTATTGCGAGCCGTGGCTATTAGAGTCATAGTATCGCTGGAATTTTCACTGCCATTATGAATGTATTGTATAGAACCTAGATCCAGTTGCTTTTGGGTAAATCTTTTCACTTTCGAATTGGCTGCCATTATGTAACCAGAATTGGGATTTATTGTTATAATGTATTCCAATACCTTTCCCCTATAGTATTCCGAAAACGGTTGTATATCAGAAGCACTTAATTGCACTGTTTTGCCCTCCACCACTGAAACGACATTGGAGTGCATATACATTCTTTCAGGTATGATGACAATACGCAGCATAAGATTTCTAAGCCAAGTTATGCCGTTCGTAACATCGAATACAAAATAGTCTGTGGACTGATTTACTCCTGCTTGTATGTAAAACATTTTTTCCGTATTAACCGCCAACTGGTCAAATACTTTGCAATTGTATTCATCATCAAAGCTCATAGATTGCATTTCCAAATAACCATGCAAAGGTGAAGATGTTACCAGAAAAGTGATGTCTCCAGGAGAGATATTGGGATGCACAACCTGAAAAGTACAAATAAAATTAAAATTTGAAAACACTTGCAAACAAATTTTAATGTCAACCTCTAAAATATCTCTTGATATCAAAACACTTGTTGACTCTTCCACAAATAAAGTTTGATTTTTCTTGACTTGCAATGGTTCCCAATAGGCAGAAGGATAAATGCGAAACATAACCTCACCTTCAGCTGTTATATTTTTAATATGGACTCGGTATCTTAAGACAATAAAAAAAAATAAATATTTTTCTTTTTAAATCATAAAAATAATTATTTTTACCTCACTTTATCCATAGTGGCAATTTCGGTATTCCAATAAACTAAACGATCTCTTTCTATATCTAAATGTGTAAAGTTATTTAAGGAAGTTAAATTTGAAGACTTGTAATGCATGTTTGAAGACGATGAATCATCAGTAGCCCGGGGTCTGCCCAAATACATAAGAATACCATAAGCTGGAGGCTTAATGACCTCATAATAAATTTCATCCAATTTCATATCCAAATTAGTTTCCAATATAAAATCTTTATTTTTTAAAATAACAAATTTACTCTCTTGGACAATGGTGGCATTAGTCGGTAACATGGAAACAAAAGCGTCAGAGGCATGAATCTCTAATATACCATTGACTTCATGTTGGCGATCAGTGACTATAAAAGATGCTGTTCCCACATCCGCACCACTATGCTGAAACATAATACGACGATTGGCAATGTCGTCTTGAGTAAAACTGTCCACATAGTGACCAGATTTATAAAAAGCTCCGTTCGTGCAGGATATATGTATATAATGAATATCTGAATTATTCGTATTAACATCCGCATCCAGGTAAAGCAAAACTTCCGAATTTAAAGTACGTATGCCTTCTCTCATGACATGGAATACACGCTCCAATGTACGATAAGGTGCATTATCATTATTAAGTTTTATTTTCACCTCTATATTGGAGACAAATTGTAGATCTGTTTCATTGCTGGACAAAATTAATAGATCAAAAGAATCATCTGTTGACTCTGTATCATCATGACAATAGTAAATTTCATTTAGAAACAATTGCTCTAAAGTAAATTCCGTTATTGTTAAGACTTTCATGTCTCTTTCATCGTAACGACACAAGGTACCATGTTCAGATTTTCGAGTCAATATAAATTTGAGACTTTCGTAGATGTTAAAACGAATTTCAAAATGATTTTTTGTTATTAAAGCTCTTTCGCCCTCCTGGACATGAAGAATTTCTCGAGTTTGGTACGACAATTTATTGGTCAGTTCTTCTAAGGGAGTGAACATGATTTTTAATTTACCCACCACATCATCACATTCCGCCACCGATACTATAAATTCTAGATAGTCCGAAAAACTTGAATATGAACTGTGATGGGTTTTATAGCGAATACGATTCTTATCGATGTCCAGCTGGGTAAAAGAATCCATTTCCTTAAATGAAATTAATAAAATTACTTATTACTTTTCTTAAATTTATTGACAAAGCTTTTATTTACCTTTGCGTACTTCCTCGAACCCTCTACATAAATGTTGCCGTATTTTGTGGGACTCGAAATTTTGTAAATAATATTTCGAGGAAACGTTTCAATGGGCACTGTTTCATAGGAAAGTACATCGTTGGTTAGTATAAATTCATTGGAACCTTTAATGGCAATCAGCGAAGGTTTACGGGAATTAATTCGCAAACGGGTAAAAGTAATACGAAAGTCAAATGTTTGGGTAGTTACAAAACCGTATGAGGCAATAAACTAAAATAAATATAAATTTTTCTTTATTATAAAATTAGTTTTTAATTATTTTATTGTCTTTACCTTAAATTCATCTTGCCAGGGAAAATCATGATTGTGCACGTAACGTATGTGACCCAGCAACAATTGACTATCGCTAAACCAGTCCACACTAACCCAAGTGGCATCCACCTGCCTCAATCTTTGTATGGAACCATGTTGAGGAGCCTTCACAATGTCATAGCGTACATCTATATTTTCGTCCACAGTATTGGTGCCAATAGACAAATTGCTTGGTGTTATTAAAAGAGAAGATTTATGTATCATTATTAGTCCGGTATTGTTAACCAGACGTAATTCCAAAGGATGTACCGATACCGAAAGAAACACAGTATCACTAGTCTCTATGCCATCTGAGACCTGCATTAGCAATTGATAGCTGAAGGCCTCTGACGTGGTGGAGTTGTAAAGAAAAGTTACTTTTCCCATATTAACATCAGCCTGGGAAAAAGTCATTGTTGACTGACCGTTAAGCAAAAATCTACCAAAGGCTTCTCGAGGATTTGTTGAGGGTAAAATTGTATACACTAAAACATTAGCAGCACTGTCGGGATCTTGTATGTTAAACAAATCGACATCTAAACTCCTTTCTATGCTCTCAATAACGCGTAGAATTTTATTGGGTGGTATTTTCAGCTGAGGTGGATCATTGATGGGTGTTATGTTGGCATGTAACATAAACCGATGTTTTCCTAGCAAATTCTCAGACACCTTGTGTATGTCCCCATATATCTGCATGTCCAATGTAGCATGATCATTAAAATTTTCCATGCCATTGTGTACATATTTGACTTTATCAGTGGATAAGTCCACCAAATTGAAGGTGCGGCAGGTAATGAAATTGTTTTTTTCAGGTGAGAATTGCAACAGTTGGCCATAGCGAGGTTGCTGGACAACATGAAAGACTATTGAGGAATCTGAAATACCCGGAGTCTTGCGAGTGTCCAAGAGAACATCGAGAAAGTGAGGTGAAAGGAAAACGGTACCACCTTCTAGCAGTTCCATTGGAGAGACATACAACAGCTCCACAGTGGGACTTATTTCGGTAAAAATCTTAAAGTAAACAAAGAAAGAATGCAAAGAACACTTTCACCTTTCTGTAGATGATATTTACCTTATAAGGACCCTCAAAATCGGCCTTAATACAATACGACTGATCACAATAGCATATAAACTCATCCACACCATATTGATTGCAATAACCACTTTTCAAACAGGGTTCATACTCAACACAAGGATATTTCCAGACACAATTTAAAGCCAAATGCTGTGATTTGTTCATTTGAGGAAAACCCAAATCCAAATTATTTATTTTTATATCTTCCATGCAACCCATAAAACTCTGATCATTAATTCGTAAACCTTTATGCCACAAACGTCTTCGCATATCCTCTTGTACACCACCAAAAAATACACTTTTCTCTAGATTAATAGTTGCCTTTGTATCATTCTCATGAGTGCCTCGATATGTTTTGTCATCCAAAATCAATTCGGCCATTAGAGCATTGTAACGTAAAATCAATTTATGCCATTTGCCATCCGATACCGTTTCATTGGGTGTTAGTTTTATTAAACTGCCCTCTTTATTGAAATTAAAATTCAATTGTTTATTTTCAATTTCAAGCAAAACAAAATCAAAGCCACCATTATAAAATATAACACCTGTCTCCTCCATGGTGCGAAATTTTAAAAATAACCTGAAAAGAAATTTACTTAGATTCGTAAATTTGTTTGTTTACGTTTATTATTTACGTTTCTCCAGTAGCTTGCGATTCTTTGGACATAAGAGCATAAGAATCGCTATTGAGAAAACTTATGCCATCCTTAGCGGTTCCTTCGAACTCGGAGCTACACGTCCATGATACTCTTTTGCTATCGGTATGTCCGGTACCTTCTTTAGCTCTTTTAATAACGTTTATGTTGTTATAAAATACCTGTGGAAAAAGGAAACATTTAAAATAGTTAAGTTTTTTAAAACAGTCACTATCTGTCAGACTGTCTTTATTTTCAACCTTAGAAATCCGTTAATTATGGCTTTATTTTGTAGAGTTTTTGTATATAAAAAGATTATGCTTACAGATTGGCTTCAGTGTAAAAAAAAATTTGTAAAGTTAAAAATCAAAGGGTGTCCATACACAACACACGTGAATTTATTGTATCATTTAAGGAATAGTGATCAGACAGATTTTCATTAGGTGTTTCTGGAAATCTTTTAGTAAAAAATTCAATAAAAAATAAACTTGAAAATTAAAGGGTGTACGTAAAGAGTCGTTTTTTTGACGTATGTGGGCTTATATTTTAAAGCGTAAAGAAATATAAACTTTTAAAAATTTAAGTGTGCCCATAAAGACGTATTTGTCTTCAAATTGTAAACCATAAGGGTTGACATTTTAAATGAACGCAGAATGTATATTAATACGGCTACTGCAGGAGCAATATTAAAAATATTATGTAACAAGTGAGAGTGGTATATTCGGCTATGCCGAAGTAACTCCAATCAAAAATACAAATATTGGGGTGACAAAGAAAAAGAAAAAAAAATAAGTACTATATACAACTTTACATAAAAATGTCATCGGCTCTTAATGGGTTAAGCATTTTTTAAAAACTTTGGTATTTCCTGAAAGATATCTAAATGATACTCTTATTGATATCTTAAAAAATATGGTGGTCAATCGTACTTTTCTATGAAAAGTTCAGGGGCGTATAGCTCGGAAAATATTGCCAATTTTTTCACTTGATATTTTTTTCTTATTTTTTAATTCTTATATATACTTTTTTTAATTCTAGTTACTTCATTGCTCCAAATGATATGGAAAAAAGGGGAAGGCGTGGTGTTTTACCCGCTGCCTGGAAGGACAGGGACAAATCTTGCTGATTTTTAATAAAAAAAATTTCAAAACTACGTATAATCGATTGGCGTATTTAAAATTTCTGTAGCTCATGCAGTGGCTTGGCAAAGTTGATTTAATCAATAACAAGGACGGAGAGACGGACATCGATCTGTCAACTTCGCTATGCACAAGAAGTCAGAATATGTATATAGTTTATGGGGTCGGAAACGTAATGATAAACTTAGATTTACCCTCTTTCCACTTTTAATGGCGAAGGGCATAAAAAGGGAACCCAATGTTCCTTATCTTTCAGATTGCAATATAGCGAGTCGCTATAATAACGAGTCAGGAAAATCAAATTAAAAATTAAAGGGTGCCTAGATATACAGTACTGTTCGAAACCTAAGCAACTTTTCCCCAGCAAAATACTCATGGTGGCATATGTTCTATTTAAATAGATTAATGAAAAATTTCCCTTTTATTTATTATTATACATATAGTCTACATACTAATAATAACAACAAAAAATACAATTTATGTTCTTGGAAGAATTTATAAAACATAAACAAAATTAACTTAAAAATTCACTGTTCGAAACCTAAGCAACTCTTACATTGTTGCATTTGTTGCGAAATATCAACTTAAACAACAACAAAAATTTTAAACAAACATTTTAGTCCCGTTATGATTGCTAATGAAAAAAATAATTTTGGTTGATTTTATGCATTTAAGTAGTACCAATTCTTTAGAAGTGCAACCATGACGTGAACACGTTATGGATCAGCTCTTAAGCTAAAGATTATTGAACTTTTTAATAACGGTAAACCAATTGAATATTAATAATAGTTTCCTGACCTATAAAAAAGTATAAAGCTACTGGAAAAGTAGAGAAAGCCAATAGCGTTGGGCGACCTCGAAAAACTTCTGAGCGAACAGACAAGAAAATTTTCCGTCTAGTTAAAAAAAAATTCATTTATTTCGTCGAAAGACATAGTGAATGTGCTTGAACTTCAGATTAGTTCTTTCACAGTAAGAAAACGTTTATTGGAACAAAACTTAAGGAGCTTCATGCGATCTAAGAAGCCTATGCTGATTAAGAAGCATTTAAAAAAAAATGTTTGTTTGATTGATTGCAACGTACTCTCTGATTTTCTCAGCTTTTTGGTTGTTTTAGATTGGATTTTGCTAGAGAACATATGGATTGGACTATATCTAAATGGAGAACTGTTTTGCTTAGTGATAAATCTAAATTTAACTTGCTAAACTCAGATGGAGTTTGCCACGTGTGAACTCCAAAAGGAAAGCGGCTACATCCTCGGTACTCAAAAGCCACAACAAAGCATGGGGGTGTAAATGTGATGGTTTGGGCTTATTTTTCGGCCAGTGGTGTTGGTCCTTTTGTAGAAATTCAAACAAAAATGGACCGTTTTGTTTGCAGAGACATGTTAGCAATTCACATGCATGGTGTTGCAACATGACAATGACCCAAAACACTCATCGAAGTTAGTCAAGGATTGGTTATCAGCTAATGGGGTTCAAATTTTGGATTAGCCACCTTAATCGCCAGACTTGAATCCCATAGAGAACTTCTTTGGAATTTTAAAACGGAGACTTGGAACTCGTCGCTTTAAAAATAAACAGGAGTTGATGAACTGTCTAAAATAAGAGCGGAAAGCTATACGAACATCTATTCTATCGAATCTTGTTGAATATATGCCCAAAAGATGTGCTGAGGTCGTAAGAAACAAAGGATATCATAGCAAATATTAAAAGTTGCTTAGGTTTTGAACAGCGAATTTTTAAGTTAATTTTGTTTTTATTTTATCATAAATTCCAAAGAAATATAATTTAATTTTTGTTATTATTTTTAGGTTATAGACACATTGTATAGTAGTAAATAAAAATAAGAAATAATAGATATGAGTATATTATAACTCAGTGGGAAAAAGTTGCTTAGGTTTCGAACAGTATTGTAGATGTGATTTTGATTAACATGGCCTTATCTTTTAAATCGTAATAGAGAGATAATTAACAGAGTTTATATAGCTATCGGTTTTACCTATAAAAAGAATAAGAAGCTATTTTTTCTACCTACAAGTTCCGATAGTTTCGACGGTAATTGCTTTTCTTTATTATAGCAGTCGAATTATATTTGGAATGTTGCTTCTCTCGCTTCATAAATTTAGGGGTACCTCAGAAATTTATTTATTTAAAATCTTATTTTATTTCCTTACTACTAAGCATCCACTTTAACACTCGAAATATTTGTGAAACAGGCGAGACTTATACTCTCTTGTTTAACAAACAAGTGCTTTAACCTGCCCTCCATTGCAATAGATCTGGGCACATTCGAGTTAACGGTCCTTTAAGTCGAAAACCCTAAAGTTTTTTTTTTACAGTAGTTATAATTTACACAAATAAAGTATAGAAACCTCTATTTCATAGAAAAAAATTCATTCAGGCATGTAACACGTTCTAATTGGAATGGATTTTATCCCGTATTAAACAATCCGACCGATTTTATTTATTCTTAAAAAATGATGAAATTTCACTCTTTAATTTAATTGGGACCAAAGTAAACAACAATGCTAATCTATGTAAGGACAATTAATAAAGGTAAGCTTCAAAACCATAAATAATAAAATTTTAAAGAAACTAAATTCCACTTAAAAATTTTAAAGCGGTTTAATTCGGTTCCACCATTTAGCCGTACTATCTTAAACTATACTAATCGCGCACTCGGGCCCTATGCGCCTATTTACAGACCCAATGCTGAAGGAGGTTGAAGAACACGATGATGATAACCGAGGTAAAAAACGATGTTTTTTAACATATAAAAAAGATAAATTAATTTCAATAAATCAGCAAAAAGAAAAAATTTGGACTGTTTTGTGTAAGAAGAATAAATTTATTCTCTCAAAACCGCTCTCATTTACCAAATTTTGAGAAAGAAAGCAATTTTCGCACAAATTGGGATCCCAAGGGGTTCTAAAAAAATGTAAAGAAACCGATTTTTTTTTTTCAATAATTACCACTGGAAAAGTAATACGATAAATTTAAAGTTTAATATAAAAAATTTTATTTTTAAAATTTAATATTTTTAACAAGAAAATTGTGCCTGATTCCTTCAAATATAAATGTTTGATGATATTCTCATTATTTTAAACTAAAAAATGAAATATATTACTGCGGGGAAAGCAGCAGTGAAGTGGCCATATGAATATCCCAGATCAAGGTACTTTTTCCGATCAGGTAGTGTCGTCCGGCCAGCTGATTTTTTCTCTTTGCAATTTTAGTAGTTCGTTATCACTTGTTTATTACATTTTTTTATTTTTCATACTCGCTTTAGAGCTCCAAAATTCCCGTTTTTCGAGGCTTATTACTCTTAGATTATTAGTAATTTTCGGGTGGTCATTGAAAAAATGAGGTCAAGACTTTAAGTAAAATAAAGACTACTCAAGCACTAAAATATTCTTCAAACAACTGGATATTTTGTTGGTTTTAGCAAACTCCTTACTCTTCGTGAAGTATTACTTTATTATTTTCTATTTTCTTAAGCTTTGGGTCCTTATATTTTTTAATAATATTTTATTTCAATATTTCGGTACTTTCTGCGTACCTTCTTCAGGAAACAAAATTAATATATAACCAAAATATATATATATATATATATATATATATATATATATATATATATATATATATATATATATATATATATATAATTATATATATATATATATATATATATATAATTATTATATATTAATTTTGTTTCCTGAAGAAGGTACGCAGAAAGTACCGAAATATTGAAATAAAATATTATTAAAAAATATAAGGACCCAAAGCTTAAGAAAATAGAAAATAATTTAATAAAAAAGGGTCAAATAATCATTATTAAACTAGTATTACTTTATTTTAAAATATTTTGATTTCAAAACATTTCATTTTAAAAAGTATATATTTCAAGCACTTGTTTTATGTTGTAAAAAATCTTAAAGTATTTTTTTACGGGGAAAATTTAAATACTTACATCTGATATACAACCACGGAAACTACCCAAATCATTTATAAATTCTGGTGAATATTCCCCTGGGCCTCCTAAAAACGTACCAAAATGTACATTCAAAGCACCCATCTCTGGCGGCAAAGTTTTTCTTATGATCGTACCATCCACTTGTAAAGTAATATTATTTTCATAACGCTGAACAGCAACATCGTGCCATTCCAGATCATTAAGCTTCTGTTTTTTAGGAGAACGCAACTATAAAAAGAGAAATGAAGAAAAAAAAATTTTAATTTCAAACCACACAGAAACAAACCATTGAATTGCAACTGCAGAAATTAAAAAAAAAAATTCCAGTTGCTAATAAAATTTTTAGTTTTAACAAGAAGAAATGTTAATGCAAATGTTTACTTTAACTAACCTGCACCACATTGCGTTCAATTTTATAGGTGAAACTAATGGTTCCAGCCTCTAAACGCATTAGACAATAATCGGTGCGTCCATGGGCCATAAACAAAAATGAATTCTCTTGATGTGTGCGAAATTTAACACGAATATTTGTAGACATTTTTGCCTCCTGCAGTGGCATCGATATGTAGCCATCGCCAAAGAACGAAACTGAAATTAGAGATGGACACGAAAAAAAGAAAAATCCAATTATTTTTCTTATTTATGTGTAAATGAGAAACTTTTTACATGAATATTACAACATAAATTATATTAAACTGATTTTAGCCATTTGTTCAAGTAAATGAATGCAATTAGAGATGTGTGACATTGTGCTCTTTGAATAGATTTATGATGATTTTTTTTTTTTTTTGTAATATAAATTAAGATTGGGATTTTTAATTTATTTATGTTCAATTTATGTGAGAAAGACTTTGTAAACGTTTCTGTATTTAAGATTAAAAAAAAAAATATTATTTTTACTTGTGAGTTTTAAATTACTTTTGTAAAAGTGCGCATTTATGAACAATAAATTAGTTTTTAAATATAATTTAATAAGATTAACGAAATGTTTTTACAAGTATTTAATTTTTTTTTTAATCCGATTTGTAAATTGTTTTATTTGAACTATTTTTTTTACTAATTACCTATTATTCTTAATTAGGCTGAAGTTTTGTAATAATTTTGATTAATTGTAAAGAAAACAGTAGGAGCTAAATATCAGCAGTATAAAATGATCTATTTCAGACCCCATAAAGTACAACGGCCGAATTCATAAAAACTTAAAACAGGTTAGTAATTCTAAAAAAGACAAATGTTGATAAAGTTACATTCATAAACGATTAATAGACTCAAAAACCTTTAATAAAAATTTTTTTATATTAAAAATGTTACTGTTGGACTTATCCCTTTTTTAAATTAAAAATAAAATGAATTTTATTATTTAGATATTTTGACTTTAAATAAAAGTTTGTTCTGGGGCAGAAAAAGTAATTTTAAGAAGAAAATGTAAAATCACAAGATCGTCGGTAACCCATATTTTAAAGCTACGTATCGTTAAAGCATGTTTAAATATTTAGTGATATATATAAATATTTTTTTGACCTTTTAAAATAGTTTTTCTTTTCTAATTTATTAAGCACTAGGTCAGTTTAATAAATAATAAAAATTTTTATTTATATTTTCAATATTTCGCCACACCTTTGGGTGGCATCATCAGGAAACAGGAAACAAAAAATTAGATTTTCTTTTTTTTAAAATAACAAAATTATAATCAAATTATTTTTTCTGTTTTTGTTTGAAAAAATAATTTGATTATAATTTTGTTATTTAAAAAAAAAGAAAATCTAATTTTTTGTTTCCTGTTTCCTGATGATGCCACCCAAAGGTGTGGCGAAATATTGAAAATATAAATAAAAATTTTTATTATTTATAAAACTGACTTAGTGCTTAATAAATTAGAAAAGAAAAACTATTTAGTGATATCTCAAACACTTTTTTGCGGAATGGCATAATGTGGATATCGTAGAAGAAGAAGGAGATCTTATTAAAATTCCTATCAAGCAACATAAATATCGTAAACAAATCATTAGCTTATTATGAACCAATAACACGGAATACGTACCCTGGAATACCTACATACCCAGGTACATATTACATAATATTTTTACTACAAAAAATT
Source organism: Gymnosoma rotundatum (assembly GCA_916610165.2). Taxonomy (NCBI): domain Eukaryota; kingdom Metazoa; phylum Arthropoda; class Insecta; order Diptera; family Tachinidae; genus Gymnosoma; species Gymnosoma rotundatum. The sequence continues at coordinate 115,646,736 of OU744337.1, read as the reverse complement.
TTAAACTTGGTTTAACAATGTGAAAATATTCGCAAAACTAATAATAAAAGTTCAAAAACGTTTAACCGGTTTCTAGAGGCCCAACATTTCTTTCACAAATCTTTTTTTTGATAATTTAACTTAAGAGCTTTTATATGATACAATATTGGCCCATTTTGCCGAAGAATATTTGCAATGTTGCATGTTTTTTATAAAAACTCTGGGGTTCCGTAACTTTGGAAATATCCGGTTTCGTAGGACTGATATTTTCTCACTAAAATTACTTCTTCTGAACCCCGGATAACTTTTTATTTGATTTGGAGCTTCTGAGCTAAAGTATGTATTTAATTAACTAAATAAAAATAAATTAAAACAAACTTATTTAAATAGTTCTGTATGTAAAACGTAAACAACTCGTTACGGAACTCGTTATTTAAATACTTTTCATTTTATCAATGACCAAAATAAACAAAACATATTTGTTTATACTTTTTTTTTTCATTTTTTGTTTGTATATTTTGCAGTAACTAAGAATTTTTATTTGCACTAAAAATGTTCTTTTTTGCCTAAAATAAATAAAATAATATATATTCGATTTTTGGATTATTTGAAAATTGGTGTTTTAAAGGACTTAATCATACGATTTAATCACACAAAAATCTGTCGAGAGTTCTGTCCTACTTTAAAAATCGTTTCAAAATGGCGTCGTAGGTGCCACACTATTATACAAAAATGACGCAGAAACATATGTTTGTAGTATTTTGTTGCTTTTTTTTCTCGTGACCTTAAAAAATTTACTCTGATCGCATAGAAAAAAATATTTTATGAATAATTTCAAAAACTTTTGTACAGATCTGTCAAAAACTCTGCCACACACATATACTTTAAGTCCACTCATACTTTTTTAGCGCACATACAATTTTTGACAGATCGTACGACTTAGTATGATAGTGAATCCTGGCCTTAAAGCGGCTATTACACGATCAAACTTCGCCTGTGAGCACGGCCTAATGACAAGCCATCAAACTCGTGTAATAGGGTGAATTTCGTGTTTGTCAGCGGCGCTGGATGAAAATCAAAAATTTTTGATGTTTTGTGTTTGCCGTTTAATAGCGTGTTTGTCAAACACAGTGTAAATTTCATTTGTGTTTTTGCAAGCAACGGTGAAGATGGCATGCCAAGAGCGCACGAGTAAAATATAAAGCAAATAAAGATAATAGCCCTATTCACGATCTTTGTGCAATGGTCTTGCATCATAGCATTTGCAAAAAAGTGTAGCATACTTTTAGTTTACACCAACAAAACACACAGTAATGAGTAAAATATGCTACACATTTTGCAAATGCTATGATGCAAGACCATTGCACAAAGATCGTGAATAGGGCTAATATGTATTGAAAAATTATTAGAAGTAATATGTAAATTATATAACACTGAAATTCTTATTAATTGCCAAATTAAAAGTAAAATAAAAAAATTAACAATTTAAAAGTTGCTTTATTTTAAATAAATGATATTGCACTTATATTTTTATAATTTCATTACCGTTCCTACACGAAAATGCAATACAATAAGTTAATGAATTTTTTATAATAATGCAAGTTTGAATATAAATAAACATAATTTAATTTATAAGTTAAGTTTTAACTTAAGCTTTAGAAAATTGAAAATAAAAGGACAACTAAATGCAACAATTCAGGTTGTAAAATAAAATAAACATAAGGCAACTAATTCATGCACTATCACAAATACGAACTTTACTACTCAGAATCTGCTTACGTACTGATGTTCGACAAACTTGGCATGGTCGTGTAATAGCAAAACACTCTCTCTAATATGGCCGTGCTCACAGGCGAAGTTTGATCGTATAATAGCCGCTTAATGCTCTTAACACATTCGAGACAGCAGCTACCGACTGCAAAATGTCAGAATTAGAATGCATGTGTTTATATGAGAATGAATAATTTGTTGACAGCAAGGCAACAAGGCGACAGGTTGTTGTCTGGGCTGAATTCGCCGCTGCAGTCAAATTAAACTAATTTCTATTTTTATTGGCGACAATAAACAGTTTAGTGATGTCATTACTTTAACTGCCATCCCTAAATTAGCGCGTAAAGCGCAAGATAACTGTCAAAATTTCTCATGTACATACAAAATGTATGAAGAATCCCTAAATAGCTTGGCGTCAACGCTTAGCAATTGGAAAATCCAATTTTGACAGTGCGTTAGGAAGTGAAGTTTGCTGTTTGTTGGTTTGTTTTGCTTTGTTATGGTTGAAAAGTAGAGACAATTTAGTAATTTTCAAGGCAATCTAGCGGTTTTATCTCTTCTTTATTCTTATACAGCGGGTTTTATGAAATAAAATTAGTTAACATTACTTTTAACGACACGAAGTTAACGCTGTTATTTAGGGATGACATTTCAGCGCAAAAACTATGAATTACATTGCTTTGCGTCTTACGCGCTAATTTAGGGATGGCAGTAAGACATGTAAAATAATAAGTGCTTAAAATCTCTTATTATGAAAAACGAAAAGAACAATAAAAATATAAAATAAAAATTATTTATTTAAAGATTTAAGTGTAAATCTATAATAAAACTGTAACAGGATAATTTCAGTACATGAAATATTTAAGGAAAATAGTGTTGCTGGTAAAGACAATAATTAATTTGGAATACAAAATACCTATTTATTGAATTCTTATCTGTCTCACGTAAGTGCTGCTGGATAGATATGAGAAAAATTTTTTGAGGAGATCCTTTAGAGCCTTGGTTCAAACACGGATTTTTTTATTCGTAGAAAAATAGAGAAACCAATGCAAAATCAACCAATTTTACCGGTATAATTGTACTTAAACAGTTGTCAGCACATTTTAGTTTTGTATATAAAAAAAAATTTAACACTTTTTACATACTTTTCAATAATTGCTTAAAACATATTTTTTGAATTTTAAATTTAAAAAAAACTAGAAATTCCACACCGACGAATTAAAAATACTACAATTGTCATGGCGAAGAATAATTGTAAAAATTTCTGAGGAATGTATTAAGATGTACATAAAACTAAAATTCATTTTTTGTGTGGACAACATTTAGTTAAAAATTTACTTCTGTTCTTAGTACTTGCTGGTTGAAGTACTTATAATAATTTCAATTGTCGTATGGGATATCTGTAAATACGTAACACGATTGGTTTTAATAGATATAAAAAACAGTTGTTTTTAGTATTTTTATTTTTAGTGGACAAGAAACTACGTGACACACACTACTGTACTTATTATTGCTTCTGAGAAATACCTCTATATATTTTCAATCTTAAAGACAATCCAAAGGAATTATTCTACTCTTTAAATAGCCTCTTACAAAATAGTTAAAAAATTCTTTTAATTATAATCGGAGCTGCTTCTTTTAAAATCGCTTAAATAACATCACTGAAATACAGTTAATTCGTATTTTTATTATGTAGCTGCTGCCTTCAAAATAATTATGTACTTGCGTACAAGGCGACAAATGTTGCTAGCGTCATTTGCTGTCGTGTGTTCGTGTATCTTGCTGTGGCGAATGTGTTTAGAGCATAAGTATTAAATAATGTTAGGAGTTGCCAGGTAAAAATTTTAAATTACTTAAAGTGTAGATTAGCTATTGAACTGTTATTGTGTGTTTTTGAATACAAATTTTTAAAAATTGTTTATTAATCGAGAAGTCTTTAATAAATGTATAGTAAACTTTATACCTAAAATATGAATTTTAGGATCATTTTACATTGAGAAGTTAGATACGTCCGACTGTTCGTAATATGGTTGCTCAGGTCCCACAATAACTACGAAAAACTTATATACATATTTTCAAAATATGTGCTACTGAAATTCAGCCACATCGTCCCGTAAATGGTGTTGTTATTTATTTTTTTTTAGGATTTGCTGTATTGATTATTTTTTATCAAAAAAGAGTGTTTTGATAAAATATTTTAAAATTTGACTAAAATTTAACAATATCGTAAAAATTTATCCCCTGCGGAGGTCCTTATAATATTTGGCAGTAAAATTAAAATTACTTTATTTGCCATTTTAAACAGACGGGATAGTCCACAAGTCAAATATTATTAAATTTTTACTCCCTCTAATTTTCATTCATTTTTTTACATCATTAGCAAATATTTTATGCCACCAAACAATAAAATAATTTTAAACAATAATTTTTAAGCAAATAATAGGGGAAACGAGACTTACATAAATAAAAAAAATTTGGTACTACATATATGTATATAATTTTACATTTTTTTCTTACTTTTTAATTCTCTATCGCCTCATTGTTCCGAATGATATGGAAAAATTAGAGGTGGGCGTAATATTTTGCCCGCTGCCTAAAAGAAAATCGGACCGATTGGCATATTTAAATTTTCTTTAGCTAACTCGACTTCGCTATGCATAAGAACTCAGAATATATACACCTTATGAGATCGGAAATGGATACTGTAGAAATTACAAACGGAACAACAAACTTAGGTATAACCTTTTTCTTATCTTATATTGCCTTATGCTTTTATGCAACAGTATATGTTTGGTATTTACACTTATGGTTTTCAATTTCATTTGTGCAAATTTTAATATAAGTTAATTACACAATCAGCTCAGCTTCACTTCTACAGTTCATATATATAAAGCAAAAAACGTGTTTGCTTGTTTATTTATCGGAAAGCTTTAGCTACCTGCACTAGTGGACCAACTTTTCAGGAATATTTGCAGATTGTTATTAGACATGCGGTTGGTTAAATAGGGTATTTACTTTTGTGATATATCATACTGTTACTTAGTTACGGTAATAGGTAGCACCTTGAACAATCGTTTAAATAACTCTTTTAATAATTTTCATTATGCAAGGAATAACTGGCTAGATTGGAATAATGGACGTGGTACCTCCCATACAAAATGAAAAGTTATTACCGCGTAGCTAGAAAACTACAGTGGGAAGAGTCTTGAAATTTTACACATGTAACTCTGCTGTTAATTTGCAGAGCTGCTGTAGTCATGGTGGTAAGCACGTTGACTACAAATCTGGTTGGTCAGGGTTCACCCCTATGGCAATCAAAAAATAAAACGGTTTTTTTCTGTTTAATGGTATAAAAACGTATTCAAGAAACCTTTTCGGAACTTCTTCATAGCATATTAGTCAACGAAGTAAAATAATTAATAAAATGGCTATATCTTTCTCCTTTCACCACCTGTCTTATCGCTCATTTATTCTTTTCCTAAAGTAGCACGATTACAAAAAAAAAAAAAAATAACTAAGTAGGTATTATTGCCTAAAGCGCTACTTCTCTTTAAAAAAAAAGCTGGAGAAAAAATTGTACAAATTAAACCAGTAGACGTGGTACCTCGAAAATCGAATATTGTCATTGTATAACAAGAGAAACTTCCTTAATAATATACAAAGTCTACCGAAATACTGTTTAGATTAGGACAGTAGGCATGGTACCGCGCATACAAAGTGAAGGGAACGGTCTTAAATTTGAGTGTAAACAATCAAACAAACAACTGGCTGGATTGAAGGAGTGGTTGTGGTACGATTATTCCCATTATGGTAGCGAAGCGCACTGGGAATAGCTTGTTATAATACAAAAACCTTACGGTTGCGAAATTTTCTTGGTTAGTTATAAATTTTTGTATTATACTTCAAAAACAAAGACAGTGTTGTCGGATTAGGAGATTTTTTTGAAAATATTTTAGGAATTAAACTTGATTCATTGTAATTTGCCTTTTGATTTGATGCATTTTATTAGGATTAATTAAAACGTTACGAATTTCATTTCTTCTTTCAAACAGATAAAAAATTATGTTCGATTGAAAAAACAAATATTTGGGACATAATTTGAACAAAAATTTACACAAATCAAGATACCGCTGAATCAAGAACCTTTGACGACCTCTGAGAATTAGTATTGACTCTCGTTTATGTTCCTAAGAGAAATGCTTGTGTAGACAGATTTAGTCGACAATGAACTGAACTAAGCCTAAAACTAAAACAAGGAACAAAATGAGAATTACGTAAAGAAAGATTTTGGATGCGATTAATTTTGTAAATAAAATAAATAAAAATAAGCCATGTTTAAAAAAAAACATGTACATGTATGTATGTAAAGGTATGTTAATGCTTAAAATTGTTAATTAAGTTAAAGTCATGGGAATTTGTGGCGTTAAAATAAACTGTTTTGGACGATAAACAATTTTAGTTTAGATGTTTGACCCGAAGGAATCTAAAATCTGAAATAAAAAATTGAATTGCTTCAAAAAAGTTTTAAACCTACTTTGCCGTAGCTAAGGATTGAACCCGAGTTAAAAAAAACCTATACCTGAGTACAAATGCTTTGATAATAATTTAAATGTTTGGTAACTTTTAGGTAGAAAATATTTTTGGTCGAAACTTGGATTTTTAGTGAACTTTTTTGATTGCTTGTTCTCAAATTTTTTTTGATGCATTTTCGGCTTAAAAAAATTTAAATTTTACGATTAGAGTTAGTGAGTAAGTTAGTTAAGCCCTAAACACTTAGACGACAGCAGGCAGCAGAAAGCAAACTGTCAAAAATAAAATACATGTGTTTAAATGAAAACGATTATTTTGACGACATCACAGCAGCACGACTACACGACAGCATTTGCTGCTGCTGCCAACTTAGGCTATTTTCTATTTTGACGGGCAGCAATAAACAAATATAATGTTGCCATTATACATATAAATTGGAGAAATAAAAACAAAAACATTTTTTTTTAATATTAAACATAAAAGAACATTACAAAAATACAATAAGGAAATAAATTTATATGTTTTTATAGTTTTTGTGACATTATTACATTTTTTATCAATAACTTTAATTTTATTCATTATAAAATATATGTATGCGTTATTTCTTAAATTTGTATTGCTATAGTACGCAGCTGTTGTTGCTGTCTTCAAAATAATTATGAAGCTGACTTCAGAGCAGCATTTGAAGTTAGCAGCATTTGAAGCCGTGAAGTTGTGAAGTCTGCTGTCGTCTAAGTGTTTAGAGCTTTAGTGAAATTTTTGTGCAAATGTTCGATAGCTAATTAAAATTCCGATTTCGTGGTAGTTTAGAGCAAAACAATAATAATAATAGAAAACAAACAGCAGCACAATAGGAAAAAACTAAGGAAAATAGAGGCGCTCTCCTTTTTTTGATCATACCTACACCGTTTGTAAACCGATTTTACTGGCTTTTAATAGCGAAATTCTCAAGTCTATATATAAGAGATTGGTCTACAACGAATTTCTATAAGTTCCTTGAGGTCTTTAGAAACGACATTTCAACCCTTAGATGATCAGACGGAGATCGCTAAGTCGGCATCGCTATGTTTAAGGATCAAGAATATACATATATACTTTATGGGGTTAGAAATTACAAACGGAGTAATAAATTTATATGCATACCCTTTCTTGCCGTGGTGAAGGGTGTAAAAAAAAACAATAAAAAAATAAGCAAAAAGAACATGACAGCTTTTAAAGGTAAATACTAAAAAAAAGTCCACACCAACTGCACAACTTTAAAATAAAACCAAATACATTTGCGAGATCAGAATCTATAAAATAACCATAAAATATGTATGTGTATTTTTGCTTTAGTTTTACACCAAAACACATAAGTTATTTCTTTATTATTTTGAATGTTTAGAAAATAATTAAATTAGTTTTATGCAGATTTGGCCACAGATTTTTTATCACTCAACATTAATTAATTTATGGATTTTGTGTGTGTCCGACAATTTAAGATTTTGTTGAATACAAATCTATTTATAAATGAATTTTATCAAAAGCAAATTATTAATCATGGAAAATGTGTAAGTATTTTAAGGCTAATAGCGGAAGCACACGACCAAAAAAATAAAACACAGAACAAAATTCGGATTTATTCTTTGCAAATCTTTAACGTATGACTGAAATTTCGTATGTATTTTGTGTAAATGCCACCCAATTAAAAGTTATTTACCATTTTTTTTGAATCTCTGAACTTATTTGAAAATTAAAAACTTACAACAAAAGCGTTTGATATTAATTGGATGCACTTTTCAGTAATAAGTAGAGATGGCCACCTCTCGGGTGATTAGCGTGAGTAACGATTAATAACGCATGATCGTAAAGCATCTTCATTAAGCCCTCGTAAGACAGCGTGCATTAGTAGAAATATATTGTGGTGACAGAGAATAAAAAAAATTTGGTACTGCATATATATTATTTTACATGAAAATGCCATTGACTCTTAATGGGTTAAACCCATTCCTTAAAGATGTCTTCAAAAGCTTTAAAATTATACCCATATTGATATTTAAAAAAATTTTGAAAATTTTCAGAGCTCCATAATGTTCCAAATGTTTTGCCTGCTGCCCAGAAGGACATTGACCGTTCATGCTGATTTGCAATAGCACCTCTTTCGACAATATATCTGATCGATTGACATATTTATTTGCCGAGGCAAACTTGATTTCAACACTAACATGTACGAACAGACGGACAGGCGAATCGACTTCGCTATGCCTAAGAAGTAAGAATATATATACTTTTAAGGGTCGGAAATGGATATTGTAGAAATTATACACGGAATGACAAACTTTTTTCCACTTTTTGTGGTGAAGGGCATAATAAAGCCAAGAGAAACAAATTTAAAGCTTGAAAAATACTAAAATGAAAAGAAGCTTTCTTGCATGAATGAAGTTTTTTTCAACCATTTCTCACAAACTTTACTATTTTATATTTTAACATTTTAATTCATAAATGTACTTTAAGTGTTTATAAGCCTTTAATAAGCAAAAGTTCACAATAAACCTTTAATAAATATCAATTTTATATTGTATCCTCTAACCCACTTTAAACCAAAAATTAAATAAATTTTGTTATTAAGATATTTTGTTTAAAAAAAAAGTGGTAGAAAAACTAATTTTAAGAAGAAAACGTAAAATGACAAAATCGTCGGTTACCCGACGTGTTTATAAATATCTTGTAATGTCTCAAACACTTTGTTGCGGAATGAGACAATATGGATATCATAGAAGATCTTATCTAAATTCTTATCAAGCTCTTACAAATCGCAAACAAATTGTTAACCCATTATGAACCAATAAAAATTTCGAGCATTAAAAATTAAAAACTCTCCCTTAAATCTAGTTTTAGCAAATACCCCGGACAACATACATACATACATATATACATATTCAGCTATGTGCATACATACATTCATATAACATAATATTTTTTTTTAAAAAAAGGAAGAAATTTTTTAACAAGATAGAAAATATACGCAAAATTTAAAGTTGAATAACATTTAACTGGTTTGTAAAGGGCTGACATTTTTTCAACATTGGCCCTTTCCGTCTACGAATATTTGGAATATTGCAAATTTTATGTAAAAAATTGAGGAGTCGGTAACTCTAAAAATGTGAAGTTTCGCAGGCCTTATCACATTACATTTTCTCCTCTAAATTATTTTGCTTACCCCGGAGAACATTTTAACTCATTTGCTGCTACTCGGCTAAACCAGATTTGTTCCATAAAATAAAAATAAAATAAAACAAATTTATTTGAATAGTGAAGTATAAAAACGTAAATAGCTCGTTAAAGAACTCGTTATTCGAATACATTTCATTTTATCTCTGACCAAAATAAACAAAACATATTTATATTTATAAATTTGTAATTTTTTCTTCGTGAGTTTTGCAGTCTAAAATACGAATTTTTTATGAATAAAGGCCGTGTCAGATAAAACTTTTGCTTTGCGTTGCGTTGCAAATTCGCTTTGACATCTAAGATAAAATGCACGAACTTATATGAAGTATGTCACATAAAGCACTTTTAACGCAAAGCAAAGCGCAAAGTTGGGCAACACTCATCTTTTTGCGCGCTTTGACAGTTAGCTGCTATACATTTGTATATTATTTTTGGCAAAATCGAACGTAAAAGAGTTAAGAATTTTAAAATATTATTTTTTTTATTATATTTTCTTCCTTTATTATTTTTTTTAGAATATTATGGAAGAAAAACTTATAAAAACAAACAATAATTAGGCGCTGTTAAAGTTTTTATTGTGACATACCTCTTGCGTTATACGCTTTTTTTTCAAAGTTTGAAACGTCACGCAAAGCGATAAAGTTTTATCTGACACGGCCTTAAGGCCATAATAGCTTTTTTTTGAAAAATTTTCTAGTTCGAACTTTCTAATTTATTTTTATGAAAAATGAATTTTTTTTTTTAATTTGCCTCAGCTGTGTTATGGACAACATCTTGTTTGGCTTTTAATACTTTTTAGAATATTTTGTTTTTCTTTTCTCAGTTTTTTGTTTTTCTTCTCTGTTGCAAATGTGGGTCATCATGAGTAGTTGTCGGAAGTGTTTTTTTCGTTTTTTGAATTTCTATTCTTAACAACTTGAAGATTATCGTTAATTGGTGTTAAAAATCTTGAAAAATATTATTGTAAAAGATTCAATTTGACAGATTTTTTCATTTTCTTGTAAAACAAAAACATCTGTTTTTTGTTTATTTAGGTTTAGTTTTGATTGTTAGTGAAAATTGTGTTCTAATTTGAGGTAGTGAATTTAAATTTTAGGAAAAATGAATATGAATAAATATGAGGGCGGTCGCACAGTTATTAGTTTCATCAGGAAAACACTAATAGTTTGGAAAAATAAACTTTCTTTAGTCTTCAACATAATACATCTTAACTATCTCAACTTTAGCTTGAACATGATCTTTAAGAGGAACTATCAGGCTCCAAAGAAAAAATGAAAATTTTTTTGTAAATGAAACTTTTTTTATTAAAATAGTAGTAACACATCGAAAGTAAAACTTCACATGAAATTCGTAAAGTAGAGGGAATTTCGTTAAAGTTAACTTATTTAAAATAATTTGAGGAGACATGTAAAATACAAAAAACAATTTTCTGTCCAATTTTTACTTGTCCCCATTTTATGATTTTTATAATTTAAAGCATTCGAAGTTGGCGAATAATTTAAATATTTGGGTTGTTCATGACATTTTTTAAACAAATTCTGAGCTTGACCCCCTATGCTACTTTTCATTCTTAGTCGATAATTATAGGTTAGATTTACTGAGGAAAACTCCTAAAGTTGTCTGAGACATGACCCCTTCTGTGAAGTGTGATACAGACCTTCGACGGAACCTGGCAGTATGGGCGCCCACAGCTTGACGACGATAGAAAATCTTTTTACGTGTTGTTTTAACTTAAGATTCATTTCTGCTGCCGGAGAACCACAAGACAGCTTCTACCGAAAATTTCTTCTTCACAAATTAATACTACAGAAGCAGCATATATTCAAGGAGGACTTAGAAAATTTACCTCTGAATGTCAAGAAAGACATGCAGCCACAAGGTGTGCTTTTAAAAAATGTTGTAGTACAGTCGTCATTGCTACATAATCCTTTGAAACTAAAGCTGGTTAAGCAGCTGTGTTGCCCGTTTATTTTTCAAGCTTTATCGCCAAATGACTTGTCGATTATCGCAAAATATCGCCTATATAAAAAAATAAATAAGTAATATAACTTATATAAACTGTTTCATAAATACCAAGTGCGTAGTTAGGGTTTCTAAGTCTGTTAAAAATTGTTGAGCTGTAGAAAATTTAATTTGAAAATTGACAATAAACGTGAATGATTTCTGGAAGCCGATCAAGAATTTCTTTTAGCAATTTTTTAAACTGTCTCACTGCCTTTTTCTTTACGCGCATTTACCATTTAATTTTTAAATTCAAAATTAGTATATACAGTATTGTTCGAAACCTAAGCAACTTTTCCCCAGTAAATACTCATGGTCGTATATGTTCTATTTAAATAGATTAATGAAAAATTTCCCTTTTATTTATTATTATACATATAGTCTACATACTAATAATAACAACAAAAAATACATTTTTTGTCTTTGGAAGAAATTATAAAACAAAAACAAAATTAACTTAAAAATTCGCTGTTCGAAACCTAAGCAACTCTTACATTGAGGCAAAACAACAACAAAAATTTTAGTCGCGTTATGATTGCTATTGGAAAAAAATAATTTTGGTTGATTTTATGCATTTAAGTAGTACCAATTGTTTAGAAGTCCAACCATGACGCGAACACGTTATGGATCAGCTCTTAAGCTAAAGATTATTGAACTTTTTAATAACGGTAAATCTCAAATTGGTTTAGCAAACTAATTCAATATTAATAAATCAATAGTTTCCCGACCTACAAAAATGTATAAAGCTACTGGGAAAGTAGAGGAAGCCAATAGCAGTGGGTGATCTCTTAAAACCTCTGAGCGAACAGACCAGAAACTTTTCCGTCTAGCAAAAAAAAATCCAAAGTGAATGAGCTTGAACTTCAGATAAGTTCTTCCACATTGAGAAAACGTTTATTGGAACAAAACTTAAGGAGCTTCATGCCATCTACGAAGCCTATACTGACTAAGAAGCATTTAAAAAAATATGTTTGTTTGATTGATCGCAACGTAGTCTTTGATTTTCTTAGCTTTTTGGTTATTTTAGGTTGGATTTTGCTAGAGCACAAATGGAGAACTGTTTTATTTAGTGATGAATCTAAATTTAACTTACTATATTCAGATGGAGTTTGCCACGTGAGAAGACCAAAAGGAAAGCGGCTACATCCTCGGTACTCAAAAGCCACAATAAAGCATGGGAGTGTAAATGTGATGGTCTGAACTTGTTTTTCGGCCAGTGGTGTTGGTCCCTTTGTAAAAATTCAAACAAAAAATGGACCGTTTTGTTTACAGAGACATTTTAGCAACTCACATGCTTAACTATGCTGAGTGGGAAATGCTACTTCGATGGATGTTGCAACATGACAATGACCCAAATCACTCATCGAAGGTAGTCAAGGATTGGTTTTCAGCTAATGGGGTTTAAGTTTTGGATTGGCCACCTCAATCGACAGACTTGAATTCCATAGAGAACCTCTTTGGAATTTTAAAACGGAGATTTGGAACTCGACGCTTTAAAAATAAACAGGAGTTGATGAACTGTCTAAAATCGGAGTGGGAAGCTACAACAACATCTATTCTATCGAATCTTATTGAATCTATGTCCAAAAGATGCGCTGAGGTCGTAAGAAACAAAGGATATCATACCAAATATTAAAAGTTGCTTAGGTTTTGAACAGCGAATTTTTAAGTTAATTTTGTTTTTATTTTATTATAACTTCCAAAGAAATGGAATTTAATTTTTATTGTTATTTTTAGGTTAAAGACACATTGTGTAGTAGTAAATAAAAGAAATATTTTCTATAAATTTATTTAAAGAAAAGATATGAGTCTATTATTACTTAGTGGGAAAAAGTTTCGAACAGTACTGTATTTACAAAGCTGATAAAAAGGTACGTACAAATATAGGACTCAAAGCGAATTTGGTTATTACGCTTATATCAAGTATGTAGTATTTTTAGTCCACCTTAAACATATAACATGAAGCTGCCAGGTTTTTTATCTTTTTTTTTAATGCAATGTTATCGTAGAGAAAACCATAAAAAATGGCCAAAATTTCGCAACGTATTTTAATACCGCCAAAAATCTCGTTTCTCGCTATTTTAAAATTTTTATCAACGAAAAGGAAATCGCCATAATTGACAACACTTTTAAGCAGTGATCGTTACTGTTTGTATCGGCACTTTATAAACGAGTTTTTTGCCTCAATCGGCGGATGTTGTTGACTTCGAGTTACTCAAGCCGTCATTTATCAGGGAAAAAATAAAGGAATAATATTCATCGAGTCCAAATTAGCTGTTTGTAAAAACTTTTAAACATATAAAAAAAGGATGTCGTTATGAGCCGTGAAAATTTTTTCGTTATATAAATTTCTTTATAATACACAATGTGTGAGTCTTCTGCTTCAATAAATATCTTAAAGAAAAAATATCATTTGTATTTTAAATACCATACAAAAGTGGAGTACATTGTATTTAATGGATGGCGGTAAATATTTTACATAAGAAATTAGCTGCTTTATGTCGATTTTGCTTCAAGTGGCTTATATTCAAAATTTCAATTGTTCTTTATTTCAATTATATTACTTGCAGTTGCTATTGATGTAATTATTTATATTTTATCATAAAAAATTAAAAAAAAAAATTTTTTGAAGCCATATCTTTCAAAGATCAGTACACGACTGCCAGTGTTTTGTAATAACAAAAAAAAAAAAAAAAATTATTCATTTGTTAAACCAAAAATGACTTGTACACGACATTAAATGCAGTTTAACGTTGTAACAAATTTTTGTTTTTTTGATCAAATATAAACATTTAAGTTATATAACGTTAACTTTCTTGTAGAAAAGTTGATCTCTAAATGTTTGCAAACTTCTTTCTGCTCAATTCAAATTTTGTAAAGAACTCGAAGTTGATGTTTTTTGTTTCTAATATTTGTTTTCCACCTGGAGACCACTAAAATTTTCTTAAAAAGCATAATTGTTTTTTTGTGAAATTAATTTTAAAGTTAATGATTGCCTTTTAAATATACATTGTTGTTTTTGCTATTTTAGTGTTTAAGAAAAATTAAAAAAAAAACAACATGTCCATGTCCTCAATTACAGTGCAGTTATAGACAAAGAAGTGTGCACGAGAACGTGTGTTCGTATTTAAGCCAAAAAATAAGAAAATAATAAATTAATTATAAGAGACTCCAAGAAAAATCGAGTCAGTCATATTTATAAACAAATTATACACCAGTGACTGATAGTACCAGAGATGGACATCATATAAGAAAGTTTATCAATTTCTGAAAAACGCATTTTTTTTTTTTGTAAAATTAGCTTCTTTAATTATTTATTGAACTGTTGTTTAAGAAAAAATATTTTATATTTACAATATTAACAAGAAAAAAAAAAAATAAAATCTCTAAATATTTGTAACTGTTTTCATTACCAAAAAAATTTAAAGGAAATTTTAATTTCTTTAAAGCATTTTTTGATGAAAGCTAAAGATAAATAAAAATTTTTTAATTCATTCTAACATTTAAAAACTATTCAAAAATCAAACTAAAAATAAGAATTCGTTTACCATCCCTGATACACAATCTATTTGTTTTTAAGAAAGGATTATAATTAAGTTCATATATTTAAAATAAATATCTGTTATCCCAAGAAGTGAATAATTATTCCGCGTACCCCATTAGCGACATTTCTGCATCCCAGTGAACAAAGACCCCAAATAGAAGTGTTAAGAAAAATTAAGCTGCACAAAGATATAAATAATCTTTAAATAGCTGTTCCAAAGACCACATACAACAACAAAAACAACAATAACAAAATTTCTTAAAGAAAACAAAACAAGTACAAAAAATAAACAAAAAAACTTTTTGTACAGTTGTCTACAACAACAAATTTTAGGAAATATTTTGCTGCTGCTGATAAATAAAAAAATAAAATGTGCAAAATATAAAAAGAAAATGCATCAGCGCAACTTAACACTCAACGCATTTTTCACGCTTGACATTTGACTTGTAAAAGCACATTCTAGTCATGGTGTTTTTTTTTTTATTTTGTATTTTTTTGTGGTTGTTTTTCATTTTTTTTTAAATATTGTTGTGCTTTATTTGCTCTTGCAACATTAAACGTGCAACCACAACATTGTTGATCACATGCCGACGATAACTTAAGAAAAACTATTTGTGTGCAATAATATTCACGAACAAGAGTGCGGCAAGTTCGTGTATGTGAATTAATTCTTTCATTAGACGTGAAGTTTTATCATTTTTGGGATATTTTTTAGGCGATATTTTGACTTATGTATGTCGAATTATCAACAAGCTTAAATTAAAAAAAAAACAAAAAATATAAATCCAAATGATTTTTTTTTAAATCGTTATGAAAACATGTTTTCGATAAAAAAAAAGTGCAAATGTAAAAAAAAAAATAAAATTTTTATCTTAGAAATATTTTAAGCTTAATTTTAAAATTTTACAGTGCTGCTAACTTGTTAGTTTAATACTCAAAAAAGCGATTTTTAAAGTACTCTACAAAACCCACCCCCCCCAAAAAAAAAAGTTTTTTATTTTAAGTTATAAAAAATTCTAATGCATTTCGATATTTTAAATCAAATTGACAAACATTTTATAAATGGCATTAAATTTGGTGGTCAGCTGTAACTCCGTTTACTTGGATCGAAAAATTCCGGTTCGTATGTGTCACCTTCAATGATTTGTTGAACAGAAACGGCGAGTTATTAGGAGCGATATAATTAACATAGAAAATATAGGATAGAAGAAACAGAAAAGTGGTCAGAAGAGAGGAAAGGCGAAGAATGCCTACGAGAAAGATCCATCAATTTTGGGAGAGTGATTGCTGCTGGAATATCGGAAAGGTTTTTGAGGTTTGAAACTTGAAAATATTTTAGACACTGTTTATTCTTTCCTTTTTCTCATTAGGATAGCTTTTAAAGGGGTAAACATAAGCTCGACACGTCAAGTTTACCATGAACCATAATCGTACCGTCTGATCCTTAAGATTTTCATGATTGCTATGATCTAAGTAGGGACAGATGACATTCGTAGTTCAGCAAGATGTCGATCCTATCAACGAAAAGCATTTCTTCTTGTTTTGTTAGCCTCATCGAAATCATGCTGCCTATAGAGGTTCCGCAAGAGAAAGTTTCGAAATATTCGCTATTGCATACAAGGGTTTTCCGAACACTTATAAGATACCCTAATAAGGCCTTTTCCAATTGGCCGTTCTATTGATGGCAAAATATTCTTTGTGTAGGATAATGCGGCCATTGGGGAGACTGTAATTCATTTTTAAAAGAAATTTTTATATAAAAATATCTGGAAAAATTCGTTCTCCGTTTCTATAACCATCTGTGTGTGGAGAAAAAGGGAGGGGTTTGGTCCTTCCCACTAATCTTATTACATTTTTCGGTGCTATTGTCTTTACTATATCTCTCTAAGAACGGCAAATGCTACATTCGATGACTTTGACTTTAAGGCTTCTGTAATTAAAACGGTAATATCCTATTACGTTTATTAGATAGTTCGGAGCTCTTTATCGGATGATCACCCCTTAAAAAAGTATTGTCTTAGTAACAGCCTCCAAAATCAGTTCAAGTTGAAAAAGAAAATTGAAAACAGTTTTGTGTGAAAGTTTCACAAAAAAATGCGCTGGAATTTGATACTCCAACCGCAAGCAACGAAAAAGTTTTATGTTGCAATTAAATTTAATATTTACATTATGAGATACAAGACAAAAATTTTTAACTCTAAGACATCAGCGGTTTATATCACAACCAACAAAAAAAAATTATTTTTAAAAATTCAGCCCAAAATGTGTTTGGTCTTTGACAAACTTAAACATGTGGTCTGTCAAATATAAACGCTTTTGGTATGTTTGAGCCATTTATGGGAACACAAAAAAACTTTTTTTTCTTTATTTATGTGGATAATTAATTAATTTCGGTTTTTTGTTACTGTTTATTAAAAAGAGAGTAAAAGCCAAAAATGAAGTTGAAAACTGTTTTATTTTTGTATAATACGATAATAAAATAATTTTATGAAGTCTTTCTCAAACTGTAAAACAAGTTTCAACTCATTTTCAAATAACATTTTATTAATTTCCTATGATATTTAATTTAAAAGTTATGCTAGTGTAAGCAAGCAATGGAAACAAACTGGTATCTGAAAAAGAAATTTCGATTCGAAAATAGTATAACAAATTTTGATTCTGTTACTAACTTTTCTAATGTTTACATAAATTTCCTGCGATTTGTTGAAAACTGTTTGTGGTCTACATTCCGATGCAAAAAAAAAAAAAAAATGAACCCTGTGTCAATTTAAAATAAAACTTTATATAAAATGCATTTCACTTTTCTTCTGCTAATTTAATATTTGAAAAAAAAAAACAATAAAAATGTACTTTTCAATTTATGAAAAATAATCTATTTTCCGGTGAGAAATTTTCTACCAATTAATTATTTTTAACTTCGATAGTTTGTTACTTAGAAAGGAGTAGGACTATTTTCGAAAAGATCCACCTTCAGCAATCAAACTAATGGGAAAATGGTCCGACACCAACAAAAACTCTTAGAAATATATTTTTAGCAAACACTTAAAAAAAAATAATTGCAATTATTTTTAAATTGTTATCGTACTATGATGCACTGTACTCTAATCTTGGCTTAACATATCATACTTTGGTAATATTCAAATATTAACAACTACAGGGTGTCCGCCGGGAGGGTTTATAATTTTAAAGAAGCCTCGCAGCAATTCCATTGTAATCCTAACGGTATGCGATAATTTGTCACGTGTCTACGCAACGATACGATAAGAACTGTCAAGACAAATGTTTACCAAAATGGGGTCAAAATAAGGTAGTTTACTTTCCCGGCAGATACCCTGTATATTCTGAATCAAAATATTAATCATATTTGAATAACAAATATATTTTTAATAGAATGAATATATTTCTCTGTCGAGTTGCAATTTCCTCGTTGTTGACGATCTTTGAAAGACCTCTGGCAGCAAAGCGTTTTACAACACTATCTCGGAATATATCTTTAAGGTTCCATATATTTCATAAGAGTAAAACCAAGGTAGTTTTTGCCGATATGAGGTTTTAGAAAACATGACTTCATATTTGTTCAATTCACAACCTGTTAAAAATTATATGTTGTATCAAAACAACCAAAGTAATTAATTAGATGGACTAATTAATTGACAATTTCATCAGCATTGAATGATAAATAATGCTAATGATTTTTTTAACATTATTATTATTTTTATTAATGGTAATGCTTTTTAATGAAGAGGTTTCATTGATAATTAGTTACAAAACAAAATCAATACCATTGACTAATGATTAAGTGGTTTCAAGTCATTATCATTAATGCATATAATATTTACCTTTGTACAGTGAATATACATCTTAAGGTATAGTATAGCAATATTTTAAAATAGCATTTTCATTACAAAAATTTGGTTGAATATTTATGTCTTAACTTTCTCAGGAAAAATAAGGCACTATAGGAACAAATTATTTTTTGTGTAAGTAAAAAGATCGGCTAGATGGTATGTTATGTGGCTTTAGATCTCAGACATGCAGTTCTAAACCTTTCTCACTTAAAAATGATAAAATATTAAAATTTTCAAATATACATCTATCTACAAGAGTGATAAGATTTATTAATTTAGGAATATTCTTTGAAGTTTTTGCGATCTTTAATTTGTATTTCATAAAAACAATTATTTTTGATTTAATTGTAATTAATAATTGAATGCTTCAATTAAAATTGCGTTACTATAGTAAAAAAAATTATAATTAAAATAAAATCAGTAGCATTAAATGGTGGTTAAAATTTTTTCATTGTAATTATTTCGAACAATGCAACACTTTCAGTGGTAATAAAAAAATCCCAAGTATGCAGAGAAGTTGTGAAGACACTGTTGTATTAAATTCCTAAATTAAATTTTAGTGCTTACAGTGAAAGATTGATGATTTGTCATTGTCAAACTGGTTTAAAACATAGATTAATTAAACTACGCCTAATAAAGGTATTATGTTCTACTTAGTGAAACAAAAATTAAAAATATTTTTTTTTTAAATTAATCAGATTTTCGCTCAACTGAAAATCCTCAAAAAAGCAACTCTGGGGTTTGTGGCTGACAGAGGAAAGACGAATAGAAACACATACACTGTTTCATTTACTTGAAAATCTATTTTGTTTTGTCTTTCTTGGTTTAAGCGAAAACAAATAAAAAAATTTCAAATACAATTTCATAAAAAATAAGAAGAGTTTTAGAATTTATGATAAGTTTTTTCCATTCTGTGCCTAAGCCTAAGTCCCTTTAAAAATTGCAAAATATTTCGTTGAAAATATGTTATTAAAAAGCCTGATTGTCCCTACTGCCTAAAATAAATAAGTTAAAAGTAGGCTCCTTTTTAGCTTTAATTTATATATTTTTTTTTAAATAAATGCATTCTTTTAAAGTTATGGCCATTACGCACACAGTCCTATTTTTGACTTAATTTTTTTATTTAACATTTGAAATGCAAAATTTTCTTTTTTTTATGCAACTGATTTTTCATGTTGGTCGTCTTCGCGTGACGTCATTTTCAAAGAGTATATATGTGTGTGTGTATATGAGTTTGTCATACAAAAGAATGAGTCACTCCTAATTTTTAATTTTTCTTAGTTTTTTTAATTCTTTAGTTTTCACGATGCTGTTTTTCTTTTTTATTCCCATGTTATAGTTGTTGAACCTCGTGCCTTGTTTTTTACTTTTTAGTCACATATATTTTATTTTCAAAATTGACGATTTTTACTCAAATTAAGTTTGTTGCTTTTTAAATTTTTTTTTTGCGTTTCATTCGATTGGTTGCCAATTTTTAATGATTATTTGTTTGTATGTGTTTCATATGTTTTGATATTTTTAACCGGCGTTTTTAATCTTTTATTTTAAATTAAATGATGTTTTTGGCGGCTTTTAGACTGTGACCGTTAACATATTGTTTTAATTTTACTTTTTCTTGGTGGGTGTTTTTCTTTAAATATATTTTATAATTATGGTATTGTGTGTATTTGCTTGTGTGTCCAAGAATATATTAACACCAGTTTCTGTATACTTCCATTATTTTTAATGTTAAAAAAATTTACACTTGGTTCTTTGTTGTATTTTCTTTTCGCCGAGGTCATATGGAAAAAATTATGAGTTCTTATGAAAAAAGAAAACATTTTTATTGTAAAAAATCGTTTCCTTTTAAATGAAAAAAGTTTGTTTTTAATAAAAAGTCCCTTTTTGTGTAAAACTTACAAGGATTGTTTTAGTTCTTGGAGAATATTTTTTTTTAGAAAATGCGTCTCTTATTTTGTTAACATTCTTTTGCTCAAGGCAGTGTAGTAATTGAAAAGCCCTACATTACCCGAACGATTTATTCGCACAATTTAACCTTTATGTCCATTAGCGAGAAATAATTAAAACGCGTACTCAACTCTTATATATATTTTAACGTCTTACTTCAATATGGGCCTTAAACTTAAGCTTACTGCACAGTGGGGGATTTGGTAAAAAAAGATGAAAATAATTCTCCATGGAAAATCCACACTACGAGTACTATAATAGATCTGTAGTTAAGTTTATAGTACTAAGGGATATAAAGCGATTTACCAAAATACTGACGATAGCTTTGGTCAAACTCTAAAAAAAAACATTTCTTTTCTTTTACCTGTATCCTGTCGAATTAGACCAATTTTTTATGAAAACTTAAATTTAGGATAGACTTTCTCTAATAGATTCATGCTTAGGGTTTTTTCATTACAATTGAAATGGTTGCATTGTTTAAAATAATGACAATGAAATAAGTTTAACTACCATTTAATGCTATTAATTTTATTTTAAGTATATTTTTTTAATAATAGTAATGAAATTTTAATAAATTCCTCTAATTACTATTTACAATTGAAACAAAAATAATTGTTTTTATAAAACGCAAATTTTTGATTTCAGAAACTTAAAAACTATCCATAAAATATATAAACCTTAACATTCTTGCAGATAAATCTATGTTTGAAATATTAATAAGTTATCATTTTAAAGTAAGATCGGTGTAAAAGTTAATGTCTCTGATCTTAAATCTTCTAAAAACCCAGTTAGCTGATCTTATAACTTACGCGTTAACAATAATATGTTCCCATAGTGTCTAATTTTTCCTAAGAAAGTTAAGGTATAAATATTTTATAAAATTTTTGTGATCAAAATGCTATTTTAAAATATTGCCCTACTATACCTTAAGATGTGTATTTAGTGTACAAAGACATATATTAAATTCAATAATGATAATGATTTAAAACCATTTAATCATTAGTCAATGGTAATGATTTTGCTTTTTAACTAATTATTAATGAAATATTTAAAAAAAAGCATTGCCATTAGTAAAAGTAATGATAATGCTAAAAAATCACTAGCATTATTATCATTCAATGGCAATGAAATCATTAATTAATTAGTCCATTTAATTAAATCCTCTCATGTATGAATAGATTAAATAGAATCGGAAGATTATTTTAGGGTTTTGAATATGTGATGTCCTTTTTTGTTTTTTAATTAGTTTTATAGTAAATACAGCAAAATTAAAAATGTCATTTTTGGAAAATATTTAAAACTTTTCTAGGAATTGTAAGATTTGCATTAGTTGATCTAAATATAAATATGTTTCTTTATTTCTCATCTTTTACGTACCAAATTTTATAAAATTACAAAATATCAATAACATGATATGAGAATGTCATAACTCAAAAAATGCATTTCGAGATAATCGCAGTTTAAGTTTTTGACTCGTTCTGACCATCGAGAATAATCTCAGACTGCTTAAGTTCCCACTACAATCAGTAAAACAATTCAGAAATAAAAAATCGAAGAAAACTTTCATCAATTATATGTAAAAGGGGAGGTCTTGGACAAACTAAGTGGGATGTTTGAATTATGACGTTGTTGCTGTAAAAATATATACGCTACTGTATCATAAACTAAAATTGGCGTTATTTATAAAAAGAAGAATTGACTTTTACTTAATAAAATTTTTCATCGACCATGCCATAATTTAAAAAAAATACTTTATATGCAAAAAGTCAATACATTTTAAAAAGATTACTTTTTCATATTTACAGTCACAAAACGAAGTGTAACAATGATCCTCAAATAATGAAGTTAACTACACAACTCAAATGTGCCGTTCTTATTGACAAACAAAATTTTTAAACAAGAAATGAAATATTTTAATACAGTTTTTATTTGACCTTTTTAATAATATAAAAATAAAAAAGACCTAGTGCTTAAAAATTAAATAAATATATTAATGAAATGAAATAACGATGTATTCTCTTAAATCTTGGAAAGTACAAAAGACATAAAGATAAAACGTATGCCCAATATAAAGCACGAAACGGCGAACAATTCTGTATGATTAACTCCAAAATATGAAATTTTGAGTTACGACGTTGTGTTAGTAAATGAGAGAGGTGTATGTATGTACGAGGGCTGCGATATTATTTCTGGCCTGGCAACACTGAGTGCTGCCAAGTGCAATCTGACATTTCCATTGGAAAGTTTGTCATTTTTAAGCATAATCTTACTCAAAACGCTTTGACGTACAACCATTATTTGTGTTGTTAACAGTGACTTGAAAAAATTAATATAGAAAAAAATGGAATTAACTCGTGAACATTTTCGTGCCGTCATTTTTTACAACTTTCGACGTGGATTATCACGACAAGAGTGCATTGATGAACTTAAATCTTTGTATGGCGATGAAGCACCATGAATTTAATCGTGTCCGAAGCTCGCTCAAAGACGAATTCCGTGAAGGTCGTCCAAAAACGGCTGTTGTGCCAGAGAACATTGATGCCGTGCGTGAACTCATAATGCAAGATCGACATGCGACATACCGAGAGATAGAGACATCCTTGGACATTTCTTTCACCAGCATACATTCGTACTGCATGAACACCTGGCCGTAAAAAAGGTTTGCTCTCGTTGAATCGTTCGAATAACTGACTATAATTTATCCTTTTTCGTTTTGTCTTGTCCGACAGTCTTTAACTAAGGACTTGTTAAATCCTCGTCAAAATACACCTAGGATGCAAAAATGACACTCAATCTATTTCCGACAAAGTTTGCTAGATGTCAAGCCTGTCATCCGTTTCTATAACTTAAGTGAAATATTACTCTCAGGCTTCTTTGTTTACACATGATGAGTAAGAGTTAAACATTAATTTTTTTTCATTATTTTATTGTACAAAATTATTGATTTACTCTATTTCAACCTGATGGCTGTAATAGTTTAGTTTAGAAGTTTCTCTTTTAGGCTACGAAAACGGGTCACATAATATTTTTATGTGAGATATTTCTCACTTAACCTACAGACACGAGCTACTGGAGGATAATGAAATGAAAGTTTTAACTCTAACAGCAAATTTTTGCCACTAAAACCTTACATAACTAAACATGAGTTTTAATTTAATCGACGACATTTTTGTTTGTTTTACTAAATGATCGAACTTGAGTAACAACGATGTTAATTTCACGTATTGTGCATCACTCATGTTTATACAACATAAAATTTCTAAGCTCTGTAACAGTTTGTGCCCATCTGTCTATTATAACTTTACCTTGGATTTGATATAAATTTTTAAATTATATTATCGAGACTCCAGATTGTTACATGTGCGGCCATGTTAAAATTCGAAACCAAATTTTATTCTAATGTAAATGTGTCATTATCTTCATATAACTTGTGTTGGATTTCCTTAGGCTTTTTTACTAACAAGTGAATGTGTTTAATAACAATACGAATTTTATTCCCATTTTTGAAAAATAGCAAACTTGTCTCAACTAATCGACTGTAAAAGTAATAGATTTTAACAATTTTTCAAAATCCCTTCAGAATTTTTTTTAAAACACTAATCGATTTAAATTATTATTGCTTTTAGTTTGATTTTTCGAATACTTATTGATTAACCCTCGTATGCATAGTGATAATCTTTACAATAATAAAAAAATGTTTTGATAAATAACAAAAAGAGTTTCTGTTTTTCTAATTTAAAATTTTCTAATTAATAAGTTTTCTTTTATTAAGTGTTTTTTCTTTTCTTTTGTTAATAAAATTTAATTAAATATTTTTCTAAAGAACTTTCTACTCACCTTTCATGGCATCTCCTAGATGAATCAATAGTAGCACCAACATTAGGATGATAAATAGTTTTTGTTGTATTAACACCATTTTTATTTATTAAGTGATCAATCAAACGAAACAACAACAACAGCAACAATGCCATGTAATTTAATACAAACACAATATTCATAAAGAACCCTTTTGAAGAGACAACCAAAACACTTTTGGACAAACTTTACAACACTTTTGTTATTCTTTAAAAAATCTTATCGTTTTTCAAATATTTCATCACTTCAGTTTGTAGTTTGCCATTGGTGTTGTGTTGATGTTGGTTTTCGGTGGCTTGATGACAAACGTTTGAACAACAGAAACGACATGAATTATTAAAAATGTTATTGTTCATCATTTTGATTTAGTACGCCAGGTGTAAAATATCAGCATTTTTGTTTTATCACGGCGGTTTAGAAGAATTAACTCTTTGTATTAGAGCACATCCCCTTTTTTATGTTTGGTTAATTTTCTTAATTTTGTTATTTATTTTATGGATATTTAATTCGTATGTATTGATTTAATTTCCTGAAAATGTTGATTTTACTATTAATTTTTATTGAATGATTATATATACTTTAATTAAAAAGATAATATTAAAAAAATGTAAAAACAACAGTAAAAACTCACAGGTTTAAAAAAGTATATTGATTAATTAATTTTTTTTTATTTCTCGAAAAATTATAGGCATTTTTAATATCCAAATTCATATATCTCTAGTACTTCAATTTCCTTTTTAAACGTAAAGGTTTGTTTGATTGCAAATACCAGCACGTCAATTTTAATTACAGTTACGGACAAAATAAAAGGGTCACAAATTTTTGTCATAAAAAATTTAAAATTATTGTGAAAATTTTTTAATTTACTTACTGTTTTATTTTTTAAAAATATTCCTACGTTTATAGAGCTTATACAAATGTTTATCTGGCAACATTTGCAATAAAAAATAATATGGCAAGCTTCTGTCATCCAGGAATACCAACCATTAGTAAAGACAAAAAATAGGGTCAACGGTAAATTACTACAAGAAAAATTTACAATTTGAAAAATAAGTTTTTTTTGGCTTATTAATTATTAATATAAACAATTTTTTATATAAATATATTATATACACTAGTAATATGGGTCGCGCAATGCATTGTACGGATGCTGAGAGGTCCATCTTAAAAAATTTAAAAAGCAAAGGTAACAGTCAAGGGCAAAGTGCTAAAACTATTGAAAGATCCCTAAATTTCGTATTTAACGCGTTGCGAGGTTAAGAAAATAATTTAATGCGAGGTAGACCGCGAAAAACTTCTGCTAAAAATGATAATTGCATTAAGTTATTATCGACCCGTGACCCGTTTAAGTTAGCTGCAGCAATTAGAAGAGAAATAGGACTTGAGGTTTCTACCAGGACTGAGACTTAGACGCCGATTGGTAGACAAAAAATTTATTTTTTAGGTTCTCCAGAAAAATTCCAATTATAATATGTGCAAAACAACATGCACAATACGATGACCCTATTTTCACCAAAAAGTGGCGGAACGTGTTATGGTCGGATGAATCCAAAATCAATTTTATTGGCAAAGATAGAAAAACGTGGGTAAGACTTGCAAAAAATAAAGAGTTTTTTTGTTTTTATTAGGATTTCAACTATGAATATTATAAATGAATCGAAATTATTTGGGACGTTTTCCAAAGAAAACAGGAAAAATAGAAGCTAGCAGCATGTAATGCTGCACTTTCTGGAACGCTACGTCCTTCATCAGTATTCTTCGCATCTATCTACCTTAGCTGTGTAATTAAATTATAATCACGCACGGCATACATTTGTAAAATAAATTTTCTTTCTAAAAAGATCATCAATAAAGAATTATATTTCTGATACGAGTACACAACCAATACATTTAAACATGGTGGAGGTAACATAATGGTCTGGGGATGCTTTTCGTGGACTAGGACCATTATTTTGAATAAAAGAAAACCTGGATAAAAACCTAAATTGCCAAATCCTCACTGAAGTAATGTTGCAAATTGGGAAATGCCCTTGAAATGAAGTTTTTAGCAAGACAACGACCCTAAACACACTTTGTAGCTTGTAAGAAGGCGGTTTTTGGACAACAATGTTAATATAATGACTTGGCCTGCGCAATCACCGGATTTGAATCCAAAAGAAAAGTTTATATAATTAGTAAAAGAAAAAATTGAACCAATAATACATAATCCAGAATACAATAAAATGTGGTTCCGTTAAGAGTCGAACTACACGCAAAGAAAAATCATGGTTAAGATAACCATAATCTAAGAGCAACATATTGTGGTTGCATTATATGGTTGCTAACAAAACATACTATTGTTACAGTTGCAACCATACTGTTGTCTAGCAAGAAACTAGCATGATAATGTATGAACAAAATTATGTTCAAAAAATATATACATTTAATGGTTAAATTAAAATATCATAATATATCTGAAAATGTCATGTTATATAACTAAAATATCTCGTAAGTGGAAAATTTTTCTAATATAAAAGGGTAAGTTGTTATTGTTTTATTCATTAACGATTTTGTCATGAAAATTATTTAAAAACATAAAAATCAATTATTTGCATATAATAATGCTTAGATCATAGGCTACAAGAATCAGTTATATAAAAATATAGTTTAAAAGCCCAAATAAATGATTTCACAATTATGCTTCAAACACTTAAATAAAGATTTACAAGCTTACTTACACATTTGTTTCAACTATTTTTTAAATGTTTTGGTTTCCTTTTTATTTGTTTCACATTTTCACATTTTGCGTATTATTTTTAATGATTTATTTTGTACATAATTTTTTTTTTCACTTTCTCTAACAATAAAAAACAAATTTCAAATTTTACCTACCAGAAAATTTCTAAACTGTCAAGAACAAGAACATAATATTTTTTAACCACAAACATTATTTTGTTGTTTTAACCATACTTTAATTAATAATAATATATTATGGTTAAATATTTTAAATTATTTTTAATAAGTTATAAATGTTCGGTTGTGGTTGGAATTTTTTTAAGTTTAAACCAAGCATGTTTCATTTTTTCTGGCCAGTAACCATATAATCCTTAAAAGTTAAAAAAATATTTATCGTGACTAAAGTTTAGGTGAAAACAATTATAATTTGTTCTCCGCAACTATACATTGTTACAAAAAACATAATATGGTTTTTGTGATAATATCACAACCATGTTTTTTCTCTGCGTATAACGATCTTGTTTTTTACCATACATGGATTTATTTACTACAAAAAAGATTTGCAGCACTACAATAAATAGCTTGTAAAAGTAAAAAGAAAGTAACAAAATGTTAAAAACAGAAGATAACTCTTTCATCCTCTACGGTTTTAAATAGACAATTAAATACGGGTGGTGTGAAATTTATTTAAATTGTTTATATTAAAAAAATTATGATTATTTTTATCCCTCTTAAGGTGCTCTAATTCAAAAAACAGCATTAGCATATTTAGGCCTTAAGAGGATTATTTCTCTATAGGTGTTAACGCCTATTATTCTACCTGGTCTAAAGTATCACCTTTTGCTGTCTTAAAATTTACATTTTTTAAATTTATATACATATTTATCGAATTATATTGGCGGATTAAAGTTAAAGCTATTTTTTATAATAAATTCCTCCTTTAATCACTCCTTCATTTAACTCCACACCTTCATTTTTATTTATTAAATTTTAAATTATAAAATTGTTGATGTTGATGCTTACCAGCATTCTATTCGATTATATTTTTTTTACTTTTGAATATTTTTAAATTTATCTTCCTTCACTTGCCATGATGCAGCTACATTACAAGGGTCACATAATTACGTGAAAATGCATGAAAGCAACTCCCCATTACACAGTGTCAAATTCAATTTATGCCTTCAATTTTTTCTTCTTTTTCGCTTTCATATGAAATTTGTATAAATTTTAATCAAAAAGTACACAATTATAGGTACGCATGCAATATAGTTGAATGTAAGCATGTTGCTGCAACATCAAAAAAATTACTACTACAACATCAGCTAGAGTCTTAACTATATATTAACATGCAGATGTTTTGTTTTTTTCTTCTGCAGTCTAAGAGACACCGTTATGTGAGCTTAGAAGTAGTAGTAGTTTGTCTTTCAAAATCATAAATCTTATAAAAATAACATTTGTTTCACTCTAAGAAGTCATAAACGGATGTTTTTTATTGACTGAAGTTAGTATTTTGGGGAAGTATTGCTAAGACTTTTAAAAAGAAATAGTAAGATTGCTATGAGTGTTGCTAAGAAAAAGTTACGCTTTTTCTTCAAAAAACTTACACTTTCTCATTAAAATTACATTTTGAAATTTTCCTTAAATAAATAGTAATTTAGTTTAATTTATGTAAAATATAGTAAAAAGTTTTATTTCATATTTCAAGGAAAATAACAAGGCAACAGATTCATTTACTGAACAAAAACAAAACAAAAACGTTTTAAAACAACTTCATAACGATGATACTCATGAGGATTAAAATTAGGAGTCAATAATAACTTTTCGGTATGGAAAAATGCATGCTCTCGCCATTCAATAAATTAAGTTAAAGAAAGATTTTTTTAATTTATCCTTCTTATGTTTTTCTTTGAAAGATTGAGCTTCTATAGAATTTACTGAACTAATCATTTTAAAAATACAATTTTTCTGTAATATAATCCGGCACTTCCTAAAGGAAATTAAAAGACAACTTTCTTTTAAATCGAGCTATTGGCATGGTTATCAAATTTCTTAACATTTAGCTGATTCCAAACATGAAGCAAGTAACATTTTGTGATTTCTCACGAATTGAACAAAGTAAAACTTAAGCGTTATAATTTTTGTTTATTTCAAACCAATTTTTTATTTGCAGTAACCTTTGTTATTAAAATCGAATTGATATGTTAAAAAAAATTCTTAACTCAAAAATTTTATCAAGTGCTCTTTAGTGATATTACTTTATTTCTTGTGTGTACCAAAATTTACGAAGATTTGGCTTTATATAATAAAATTATACATGTAACGTGGAGCCTTCAAAAGTTACAAAAACGTAAAAAATGTAACCAAACGGCAACACTGATTAGTAACAACATGCACCATACTGCAGATTTCCCACTAAAAAATTGTAAATAAAAATCGGCATAAGACGTTCTTTCCTACCTTAAAGTTTTTCTGTTAAAAAAACGTTTTTTTTTTTTTTTAATTGTAAGTCTTGTTTAGGGTCGTTGTCCCAGTTTAGTAAATGAAGAGGTTACTGTTTATATCCATGAATCAAGAAAACAAGATTACGCATTACGCAGGTCTGTTAGTTTGTTATATAGCTTTCTCTTTCTTATGTGTGACGTAGGAATAGAATATTTTTTGTATACAAACTATATTTGTGTATGGAAAGTGCAACAGAATTAAAGTAAAAACGGTGAAAATTTATTAAAAATAAAAAATAAAAAAAGAGTTAACCGAATTAGAGTATGGTGGTCTCGAAAACCTCGCAGGCTATATTTGCCACAAACTTAAAAATGATAAAAATGATACCTGGGATGGTATTGCAGTGGCATAAAACGAGGAAGGCCCAACGTATTCGTGGGTTGATCACGTATCTGTGGGCCGACTAATAAAGCTGACACCTGAAACTATGAAACACATTGAAGAACTGAATCAAATATTAAAAATAATAATAATAATAAAGACGGTCTTCTCATTAAACAAGATTTTGTTAAAGATTTAGCTAAACATCATATTAAATGCGATGAAAAAGCAAAAAAGCTATTCTTTAGATTAAAAATGTATTTAAAAATATGAACACTTATTGCGGAGCTTATTGAATACAGCATGGCCAAAAAAGAAAATTAAATAAAATAAAAATAGCCTTATGTATATTTTAAACATTTTGGTTTTAATATTATTTTGAAAACAAATTTATTTTACTTTCAGTTATTTGGCATAAAGGTCATTAATAATTACTCAGGAATGTCACAAATTCCAATCGAAATGGTTTTAATTCCGTATTAACAATTCTGATCGATATAGTTTTACCTTCTTCAAATTCGACAGATTTTGCTTATTTATATGTTGCAATATTGCGCACACCTAAGTCAACAAACACGCTAATCTAAATAAGGACACATAATAAAACTAAATTAAAAAACCGTTACTAACCAAAATTCAAGGAATCTTAATTACACTTTGAAATTTAAGTGGTTTCATTCCGAAGAAATTTTTCGTTTTCTAAAGAGCCAATTTACGGAATTAAAACCACTTTCGATCGGAATTGAGTTCTGTGATATGCCTGATTATTTCTTTATTTCCTTTATAAAAAGATAAAATAATTAATGAAATAAATTCTGAAAATAATAATTTTGTATAAAAATTTTATAGAAGCCAAAATTTAAAATTTTGTTTGCTTGAAATAGCTCTTCTCCTTCTCAGGCTTCAAGCCCAAACATAAAATTTTTACTCGAGTATATCTTTTCTCTTCCCATTTAAAATTTTGTTCAAATCGTTGCAATTATTTCCAGTTTTACGCCAAAAATCTCCAACACTTTTTACAACAAACACTCATTTTCATTCTATTGTGACGTAGATGCGCAGTAGAAAAATTTTTTTGAACGCCTGAATGCGCAATCTTGTTTTCTTTATTCATGGTTTATATCCTAGTATAATCCAGTGGTGAATAAGTATTGAGTGGTGAAAAGCGCTTCAATTTTTCTTACCTTTTTCATTTTTATCATAGACACAACCACCTGCAAGAATACAAACGAAAGATAAAAAAAGATATAAAAAATTAGAGGCAGGTGTGGTGTTTTTCCAGCTGCCTCGAAGCATATGGACCGATCTAGCTGATATTCAATAGCAACGTTTTTTAAAACAATGTCTGATCGATTAGTTTCTACACGATCATGGAAGGAAAGAGCACGAAATCAATCGACGCGTTCACGAAATATGACTAAAACAGGCATTTACGACTGCACCGATTTTAAAAAATTTAAAACTGAGAAGTTCGAAGAGGGTATGCTTATTTAAAATAAATAAGGAAAAAGCGGGTAAGTAGGGGAGTGTAAATATGAGACGAATCTAGTACGAAAAAATTAAAAAAAAAAAAAAATAACTGAATAATAAATAGGTTATGATTTATAAGTTCCAATAAACTGAAGGTAATCTATTATTAATTTCATATTAACTAAATAAAAAACTTCCTTGAAAGAGTGGTTCGTGGCACGTTTATCCTCATTGGGGAAGCGAAGCGCGCCGGGAATATCCAGTTTAATATAAAATTTAATTTTAATATAACATTTATTCGAATAACCAACCTAAAGCTTGTTAATTAGAACGGCAGTTAGTTTGCATGGCAAATAGTTAAAATGAAGTCCTTTCCTTTATTTCTAAAATAAATTAAAAGTATTTCAAAATAGTAATACGTAATTATTACTTTAAGGTGACTTTCCCTTCGCCTCTAGTGCATTTAAAATAAATTTAAATCATCACTAATTTGCTTGGCTTCGTATTTATTTTGGATATTTTTAAATTTTTCCTTTCTGTTTTTAATTTATTTGAAGATGTTAAATGCATAAGATTTGTCATTTAAATGTTTGAATGTATGCGTTTATATGTTTTTATTTAGATGTAAATTAAGATTTAGATTTTGTTCTTATTTTAAAATCTGTATAAATACGTTGACTAAACGACATTTATGATGTTGTAGTGGTGTGATTATTTATAGTATTCTAGTAAATGAGAAAATTTTAGATTTCAGTTTTTATTAGTGGCGGCATTTATGGTTTATTTTGTTATTTTATTTTAAATATTTATTATCATTTTTTATGTAGTGTTTTATGTAAAATTACATATATAAAATTCAAAACAAGGCAAATAGTAAAATGTTTGTCGTAAATGAAAAAAAAAAAAGAACTGAGACACAGACAAGAAGTTGTAAAAAACTTCAATTTTAGTTTGACTGTTAACTTCAACCACTCAGACGATTAATATCGCTCTCAATATTTTGTGCATTCAAGTCTTTTTATGCTAAAGTAAGACAATTTTAGTTTTTTAAGGTTTAAATTTTCTATCTTATTTTTATGACTCAATCATGTGTTTGTCATAAAAAATTTGTTAAATCAACAAAATATTGCGAAGAAAAAAAAATCAAAATCTTATTTCTTTTTCAAAAGCTGCATCTATTAAATAAGAGCATTTTGTATTCGAGCTCAAAAACAATTACGTATTTATTAAAATAATCTGAAAAGCATTTTAGTTTTTAATAAAAAAATTATAAGGAAAAAATTTTTAAGTGTCCAAGAAAGAAAACTTTTCAATCCCACAAAAATAGTGCAACTCATAAAAGTGCTTTTAAGTGCTAAAATCATAAAGTTCATTTAATAATGCAAACGTTGCGAAAAAGGTATCAGTTAAAAAGGAAATGAATTTTTATAACCAAGATTTCATGTAGCAAAGTATCCTTTTTTATTATTTTTTATTAGCACAAAATAGAAATTAAAATCAATATTGTTTTTATTTCTAACTAAAACAATATAAAATATTTATTTTTATTTAGGTTCAATAGATTTCGTATTATGCTTTTAAATTGTTTAATAAAAATAACGATTTTCATCATAAAATTTCGTGAGGCCTGATCGTAAACATTTTAAGGTTTAACACATTAAATCAATAAATATTTTATAATAGTTATTAACAGAAAATTTAACGGCATAATGCAGTCGTTAAAAATAGAACAATTTACAAGCTTAAATTATATTGATTATAAATTTAGTTAAAATTTCTTTGGAACAGATTTAATCACCTGAATTTGAGATTTTTCGATTTTATTATTAATACTATCAGATGTAAAACTATTGCTATATTTATAGTCTGCCCTTTTATCTTTAAGCGGTTATTAAAATCTGTCTCCCATTTATATGCTTGTGAAGTTAATTTATTGTATTTTTAAGACCGATAGAACTGTTAATTGTATAAAATAACAAAAAAAGTTAAATTGTAATAAAGAATTTTTTTTACGAATGATCAAAACATGGCAATAATAAATAAAAATGATTATGGGTTTATAGCCACCGCGGCTGCTCATGACGAAGCGTATTTTGTACGTTCAATTTTGAGTCACTTTTTTAAATTACGTATGTCACGAATAACGCGAACAATGTTAGCCTTCCAGGCGTCAATTGTTGCTGGTTTATCAGCATAAACTACTGACATAACATGGCGCTACAGGAAATAATAAAGAGGTGCCAAATTGCACGACCTTGGAGGCCAATTTACAGGTCCATTTCTCGAAATCAACTTATCGTCAAATTTTGATTTCAATAACTCGATCGTTGCGACCGCTGTATGGCACTTAGCGTCATCTTATTGAAACCACATTTCGTCCGGCTCAATCTCATCCATATTTTCAAACAAAAATTCATTAATCATACGGCGGTAACGATCTCCATTAACCGTAACATAAAATGTGGCCGCATTTTCGAAGAAATGAGGTCCCATGATGCCATCAGGGATTAGTCTCACTCCATATGCGGCAATTTCACTTACTAACAAACCCGTTAAGCCAAAAGTAAACCTCATTGCTGAACACAGTTTGGCGATAAAACAACGGGTCAGTTTACTGAAAATAATAACAAAAAATTTTTTTCTTCAAAATTAAATTTTTGTGCTATTTTTTATGATTTAAAGTTCTATTGGGCTTAAGAAAATACTAGATATTAGTTTCTAAAAAAAAAAAATTTTTTTTTGTAGATGCAAATTGTCACTTAATAAAATTACATACATCTGGGTGAAATTGCAGCATAATTAAACGATAATTATTTTTATAATTTTTAATAAATTAAATTTTTTCCAATGACACTGTTACGTTTTTACCTCTTCAAACGTGTAAGGTATTTTCCTCAATCTCTGGTTTACTCCGCATGCACTTTAACAGGTTTGTGCAGCCATCCTCACGCCTACATTCTGTAACTTCGACGATACTTAAAATACCTGATGTCTTGTTTAGTAAATATGCGCCTTTATCCAGCTACGGTGAGGTTTGAACTCAAGATCTCCTGCCTTATCGACCAGACTCTTTCTAACAAACCTTCGACTGCTACTTACTGAGGTATGTTGCTTAATTTCTTACTAACCAATGCTCAACGATTTCCTTGTTCTACCATACAAGTGCGTTACCCTTCGTATCTGCTGTTTAAAATTACATGCGTCTTCATCAACTCATAAACAGCTGCTATACAAATGTTGTTTTCGTTTTCTGATTTCCTTTTCATAACTACACATACGTTTTAACTATCTTATCTGCAGCTCTTCTTCTGTTCTAATATACAGGTGCATTTTTTAACTTTTCTAATTGATTGCAAGTATTTTTCTTTTTTTAACTGCGAAAACGTGTGGTTTGAACTGTTGTCTCACCTTTTTAAACAATTCATCCACTGCGGCTGTTTACCTATAATTGTGCGTGTCATTTCTAATTTTCTTAAAATTTAAATTTAACTATTCATTTCAAAGTTTTGCAGTATTAAAAATTTTCCATCTACAAAAATAAAAAGTGCTGACAACCGTTTTAGTATCATTATACCCATAAAATTAGGTGCTTTCACAATTGTATTTCTATTTTGTCTACGAAATTACCTATTTTTTACGAAAAAAAAGTTTATACCATATTGGAAACAAGGTTCTGAGGAACCTCCTCACAAAATTTTGTTAAAATTCATCTAGTAGTTTTTACGTGATGCGAGCACAGACAAAAAGTCCAAAAATAGGTGTTTTATATTCTATATCGATTACTATCTACAGCAACAACAAAATTTTCAAAAAATATTTTATGTACATGGGGTCATACCCCTTGACTTTCTTATTATATCTATAAATAGTGTGGTGGGATGTGTGTGAAGATATATTTGAATTTCAGACACAAATTTAAATCTAAGACACAAACCAATTGCGTTAACATAGTTCTATTAATAGGTAAACACACAGCGATGTAAGGCGTATATATCCTTGAGCTATATATTCAAAATGGTATATATTCGAAATGAAAATTTATTAAAAATGACCGGAGCACTTTATTCAGTTTTGTAATGCATTAAATTGTATCCCTGCGTTAATTGTTAATTGTTAATTGTTATTTGTATTAAACTCAAAATAATACCTCTTTGTTGATATGAAAGTATTCACTACATAATCACGAAAATGGTCTCAAATGTTTTTTTAGAAATAAAAGGGTTATCGGAATACCTTGAAATTTTTACAGTAAATAGATACTGATGTTGTTAGTGTTGAGTTAGTACCCTTTTGTTGATCAAGTGCGATATATATAGAAGATTAAAAATACTTATGTTAATACTTAAAATTTAAAAATAAATAGTATTATTTGTTGTGGTGACTTTCGGGGATAGTTGAAATTGTTTTTTGGGGAATTTTGGGGATAAGATTTATCTTATTGGTGAAACGACTCGAAAAATATCTGGGAACTCTGGTTATTAAGAGAATTTGAAGTTGCAAGAAATTTTCTTTTCGAATTTTCACGAAGCCATTTAATAATACCCTATTCAGACATACGCGTTAATTGCGCAATTAAGGAATTTAATTGATCTAAATTTGCCATATAAGAAATCAATTAATAAATTGAATAAGATGCGAATTGCAACCCTCGCCAGAAGTATGTTTACTCTGGGAACTATGTTCAGAAAGAAGAAAAAATTCATAAAATTGACAAGCCGAAAGTAAAAAATATAAACAAACAAATAAAAAGAAAATGGCGGGTCATACGAAAATGTCTTTTGACACTTCCAACTTCAAAGCAACAACAAAAAGCCACGTTGTTTTAGTAATAAAAAGAGAAATCAGCTGGGCGAACTACACTACCTAGTAAACTCAATATGTCTTGTGCTAATTGTATAAGCTTAATTGTGAACAGCAAATTAAATTGCGCAATCAAAATTAAATTAACTTAATTAAGAACACATGTCCGAACAGCTTATAAGACCTGACTTATCATTTAAAATGTTAAAATAGAATAAATTTTTGAAAGCAAAATTATCTTTTTTTTTCAATTGAAGCCCAAAATTTTTATATCTCTTGATTCTTACAAATATATACCTTTTGCATTCATTTCCTTTAAAATGTTTTTTAAAACATTTGTTCACCGACAAATATGATCTAACTACCAATTTAACGACCGAGTGTATTTTTGTTACTTGAACGAAAATTTTACTTCAACGATTTGGCACAAGTCTACTTGAAAAGCATTGTTAATAAACGAAAAAAAAAAAAATATATTTTATTCCCCCAAAGGCCATTTTTGGCTATGTTTTTTCTCAATTAAGACGTCGTTTAAAGAAAAAGTACTTGGTAGTGCTAACTTCCACTTACAAGCACAAAAATCAAATAAAAACTTTATTTCACATTGAAAACATAAACTGAAATAAAATGCATCAACGTCATGTCATATAAAGTCTATATTACAATGTCTGTCTCAAAAATACTCATATGCTAATGCGTATTTTTAACATAAAGTTGCATTTTAAACACCATCAATCCCCCTCAAATAAAAAGAAAAAAAAGAAAATAGAATAATTTAAGTACGACGGTACTTTTGCTACCAACAGTGTTCTTTATATGTTTTGAATTTGTCTTCATAAAAGAAAAAGCATGATTTTGCTTGCAAAAATTTTCTTAACAAATTTTGTTGTTTATGAATTTTATTTTATGGCCGTTTTTTGTTTATTTTTTTGTTGAGCAATTTCGCCCTTTTTAAATTTGCTACATTAAGCATTTGTTGCAGTAAAAATAAATTTTTTTTGGTTGTTGCACTTTTGTTGTTGTTGGAAGTCAGTTTGCTGGCAACTGTTTCAAATCTAATGTTGTTTATTTTGTGGCATCGCTTTGAGTGTGAAATCGTTTGATGTTGACTTTAGAGAAATTGAAGAGTTTGAAACTGTACAAGACATGTCATTAGAATTGCGATGATATTAAGTTTTCTAGCAAAACGTACGGTCAGGTATAAACACTCATTTTGAATTTTATTTGTGACTTCAAGGAAAAATTGTGCATAAACGAAATAATTATGGCAATAAACTTATTAAAAAAATATTCTTCAATACCTATGAAGCAGCGTTTAATATTAATCATAGTTCTCTGTGGCACTCTGCTACAAATACACTTATTTTGAGTTCTGGGGGACACCCTTTAATTTCTAACTTACGATCAGATATAGAGTTAAAAGAGGTGCAATTGAAAATTAGCATGATCGGTCCATGTTCTTAGAGGCAACAAACAAAACACCACGCCTACCTTTAATTTTTTCATGCCATTTGGAACAATAAAGTAACTTCAAACAAAAAAATAGATTAAATTAATTGGATTAATCGCTCCAGATAAATACAACAAAGAACTCGATACAATTTACTCTATAGCTAAAAATAATGGTTACAACCACACAACCATCGACAAACTACTCAGACAATACAACTACAAAAACAGGAAGAAAGAAGACAAGGAAACAATCTACACAACACGACGACACATCTTTACTTACACAGGACCAGAAATATAGATTAACTAACCTCTTCTAGCTCGAGAAAACGGTCAACCAAAAGCCTCTGGATAAAGTCTGGAGAACAGCCGCCATTTTCATTATTGGGGCTCTCCGAACTACTTGGACAAAGGCTCTGTATGCCCTTCTCCACTGGCTATCCACCAAACTTCTGGTATTGCAACAGGCCAAATGCTGTGTAGCCAGACTTAATGCCCTCTCATGTTGGCTTAGGCCGGACATAGGGCACTCTAAGATTATCGTTCGGGATGTGCCCATGCCATCAATGGTGGACTACATCTCTTTTACTCCTGCTCTGGACCACGGATTTCAGATCCATATTCCGAGTAGGGAGGAATGGGTCTGTAACGAAGTGGTTGTGAGTAATACGGCTCGAAACTGGACGACAGAGTCGGTTGCGGAATTTCTTCAATAACCTTGGACTAAGACTCTCCCTTAGACTTCCTGACTACTGCAGCGTCTTTCAAGCCGAGGTGATGGCCATTCTGAAAACATCCGAAATAGCGCTTAGGGACGATCTTTCTGGCCTTGCCATTCGGATATTTTCGGACAGTCAGGCGGCAATCAGGGCGCTTGCTGGTGCATACAGTACATCTAAGCTAGTCTTGAGATGTCGCTCACTACTAAACACACTATCGGAGCGATTACAGATTGACCTGTTTTGGGTCCCTTGTCGCAGGGATATCCAGGGAAACTGTGAGGCCGATCATCTTGCCAAACGGGGCACATTGCTTCCTAACGTCTTTTCGCTACCAGACGTTAGAATTCCCCTGGCAACGGTGAAAATGGCCATAAAGAACTACTACCTCAATTTAGCTCGCAAATTATGGGTAGAGAAAAGTTCCTGTTGTGTCTCCCGATAACTGTGGACTACACTGGACCTCAAGCGGACCAGGCAGCCGCACAGACTGGACAGGAAATCCATAAATATCACGGCCTCGGTACTTAGTAGTCACTGTCTAATCGGCAGGCATGCTGATAGACCCAGTCTACCCTTTAATGATTTCTGTCACAGCTGTAGCTAGGAGGATGAGAAAAAGACCGTACTGCACCTCCTCTGCCTGGCTCGAAGAAGACTAAGAATTCTGTGCTCTCCTTTCTTCGGAACTCTTACGGAGCTATCATCTCACTCTATAGAGGACATAGCGAAGTTCATCCGGAAATCTTTATGGTTCTTGGATGGGAAGGGGAGTCGCGCCGCCTTCCTTGTGGTATCAGAAAGGGCCGTAAAATTGTGCTCAAGTGAGCTTCGTCGTGAGAGGCTGCCACTTCTAACTAACTAACTAACCCATTAAGAGCCAATGGCATTTTTATGTAAAATTGTATATATGCAGTACCAACATTTTATTTATTTTTTAATTTTCTGTTACCACAACATTTGTTTTTTGGATTGGACTAGATTTACATAGATGGTGAGGGGTATATAAGATTCGGCATAGCCGAATATAGCGCTTTTGCTTTTTTTATATTATATTGATTTCTGTAATAAATTCTTTTATTGCCTTTTTATGATAAATTGTTAATTATAGGTTGGTTGCCTACTCATGTACCCTATTAATACTTTTAGTCCACCAGCTATATATGGCCCTAAGAGCTCGGTTGGTTACTGTAATAAATAAGCAAAAATTAATGCATTAGAAATGATGAAATAGACCCTCGTTTAATGGAAAAGTAATTGAAAGTTTTTTATTTTTTTCAGTGGGATTTACAAATTCGAATTCAAATTTACTGTCATTGATTTCTTCGAGGCTAAGCTTTTGGTTTAAATATTGATTTTTTCTAGTGTATAGTTTTGTTTGGATACAAGAATGTTTTAGAATCGCAGCAAAAAAAAATAAAAAATAAAATTAAAAAATTTAAAGATAACAATAATAGTAAGGAAGAAATTCT
Organism: Gymnosoma rotundatum; assembly: GCA_916610165.2. Taxonomy (NCBI): domain Eukaryota; kingdom Metazoa; phylum Arthropoda; class Insecta; order Diptera; family Tachinidae; genus Gymnosoma; species Gymnosoma rotundatum. Next base: position 115,606,601 of record OU744337.1, on the reverse strand, counting down.
TACAAATTTGCTAGCCGTCTTTAGGAAATTGTCCTTTAAAATTAAAAGTGCTGCTTAAATACTTTTATAATAAAAACTCATTCTTGTAGATGTGATCCCATGTATAAAAAAATATTTCAGTATTTTGTTCATATCGTTTCCAATAAAAATCTTTAATTAATAATTATCACGAAGTTTCCATATCTTAATCTAAATAACATAAATTATTTAATTTTTAAAAAATTCAGTGCTCACCAGATCTTAAATACTCTGTATCTATTTTAAAAATCTTCTCATAAATCTTTTTTTCCACTGATTTTCTTCTCTAGTGTGTGCTGTGTGTTTTTATTTGTTTCTTTTTTTGTGTTTTGCATATTGATATCATAAATTAATTAAATAATTTAAATATCATGATTAAGAATAGTATGTGTCATGCCACATGTTTTCAAAGATTTTATGTTTTAGTTTTTTTGTTTCTTTGATATTTGAACATATTTTATGATCTTCTTCTTCTATTTGAAGTTTATGTTTTAGTTTATGTATTTACTCTAAAAGACGAACGTTTTCTTCAAATTCGATTGTAGATCCGTAGTTTTATTTGTTTTTATGTTATTATAGATGTTATCACATCAAACGAGTTCATGGTAAATTCAGGGGTACTGCAAGGTACCGTCCTTTCTCCTACCCTATTTCTTATTTTTCTTAACGACGTCCTTTGTTAGACTTTCGACCCATATATTCTTTCGCAAATTACGTACGAATTCATTTCGCAATAGGCCAACCCTTTCAGAAATTGGGGCTATACAAAAGCACGTGGAATGGGTCTTCGCAAACAGGGTTCAATTTAACGCTCGTAGAACCCAGTGCTATGTGTTTTCGCACAGGCGTAGCATGAAGATTTAATGTGATGTTCTATGGACAAGCATATTTTTTAGGGTTTTTTGAAACGGTGTAAGAGAAATATTTCACTTCTTCTGATCTCCTCGCTGTCTATATCACCTTTGTCAGACTAAAAATGGAATACAACTCTCATATATGGGCCGGTGCTTTAAAGACTATTTTGAAGTTACTCGACCGCCTGTTGGAGAAAGCGAAGAAGTTCATCGGTGAAATTAGGGTATCCAGCTCTATTGATTCACTGGAGCTTCGAAGCATTGAAATATAAGTATCTGTTATGACTGTCATTTTAGCATTTTTTTTTTTATTTTTTTATTGTAAAAGAGAAGTAGCACTTCAGGCAATAATATCTACTTAGTTTGCGACCGTGCTACATTCTTTAGGAAAGGGATAGTTGAGAGAGAAGACAGGTGGTGAAAGGAGATAGATATAGCCATTTTATTAATTATTTTACTTTGCCGGCGAATATGCTATGAATAAGTACCAACGAAGGAGGCTGCATGTTTTAATTTTAGATCTGAATATGTATATATACCATTAAACAGAAAAAAAAAACATTTGCAAAAGGAAACGCTTCCAAGGAAAAAATAAAATGGTATAAGATCAGACCAAGTAAAATATATATATTTTTTTTAATTTTTTAGATTAATTTATAGAATAGTTAAGAAACTCCCAATACGAAAGGCCCTTCATAAATAATATAACTCCCATTGAAAAAAGGTCTATTTAAAGATTAGTAGAGTTAATCTATGTAGGCGGTCTTTAGAAAGACTCAAAAATCTTTTCAAAATCAGCAAAAGTTTATCTGTACTCTTTTCTTCCGGAAGCAAGCATTTCTTTAGTTACAGCATGTCTTTTACATAAGTGTATCTCTATGGAAAATTATGTGTGAATTTTATTTAGCTAAACCACCCTGTAGAGAGGAAGAACTTTATTTAGCGCAACCGGTTTTAAACATGCCGTAAGAAAACAAATTAAAAGCAAGATAAAAATAAAAATGAAAAAAAAAAAAATTCAAAAACCCCTAAAAAAGTTAAATAATTTCTACATTAATTTCTAACAACGAAAAATTGCAATAGTATTTGGGATGTCTTAAGAGTGTTTCTTCAACAGAAGACGTGGGTTTTAAAATTAAGGCTTATTTTTATCACCCCTTTGAACTTTATACGGAATATGTCCCCGCTATAATAACAAGCTTAAAAAATTAAATTGAAACCTAAATTTCTTGTCTTTTGAGCCTAAACGGTGACCCATGTATAGCACAGGATGTCCGCTGGGAAGGTATACTACTTTGTTTTGTCGCCGTTTTGGCAATTCATATTGGGGAGTCATGATAAATATTCGATAGACCAACGTGTTTTAATCGTTAAAACATTTTTTCAAAATCAATCATTACTGTGACGATGAAAAAATTACGTGCCAACAAGATGCACCATTTATCGTGTAGTGAATGATTTCGAAGAAAGAGGGTCAACAGGGGATAGGCCCAAGCTTGAACCAAAATGTACTGTAATATCGACTGAAAACATTACTGCTGCTCAAAAAAGTGTTCACGATAATCCATCAGTCTCAATTCGACGCAGTGTTCAGGAGCTTGGTCTTCAAAGAATAACTTTGGCCACATTTTTGCACAAGAATTTGCATTTGCTTCCATCTAAGATTCAGTTGAAACAAGAGCTTCTTTAACAAGACGATTTACGCCGCTGCAATTATGCCAGTAAGATGATATACGACAACCCCTATTTTCATGAAAAATGGTAATGAGTGACGAGCCACATTTTCATTTAGATGTATATGTGAATAAACAGAATAGTCGGTTCTAGGCAATGGAAAACTCGTAAATTATTCATCAGTCACTTTTGCATCTAATAAAAGTGTCAGTTTTGTGTGCAAATTGGTCAGGAGGAGTCATTGGACCTTACTTCTTTGAAAATGAAAACGGCGTAGCGGTAACTGTGATGATTGAAAACTTTTTAACGCAACAAATGCACGCTTTGGGATTTATTAACATGCCACATCGCTTAGAGTCAGGATTAAATTGAAATTGCTGCGAGATGTTGATGTTGTTGTTAGTGATGTTAATTGGGGTCTATGAAATAACTCCCACGAAATAAGTGCCACTTTTAAAAACGAAATAAGTCCCACAAAAAATTGGTGTTTTGAAAGTGGGAGTTATTTCGTTTTTAAAAATGGGACTTATTTCGTCAATTGATGGGACTTATTTCGTTACGCGTTTTTATTTTAAGTGGGACTTATTTCGTTTTAAGTGGGAATAAATGCGTTTTGTAAAGTGGGAGTTATTTAATACCCCTAAAAAAATGTAAAGCCATTATGGCTTTATTTCTCATTTTTTCTTATGCAAAAAGTTATATATTGGACATTTCGTAAAAGGGACAACTATAATTATTTGTACTTATCTCTCATGGCTCTCCTTTTTTTGTTATTAATTACTTTATACTTACTATAATAAAAAAAACTTTAAAGAAATGTGTACAAATAGGTATCGAACTCAAGTACTGGAAAAACAATATTAAAAAAAATTTGTTGACGTATGTATGTGTTTTATTATATTTTTAGTACGAAATTGGAATTCGTGTTCCATGTTTTCTAATATTACCATTACAAAATACAACTAATCCCTATGCCACGTTAAAACTATAATACCGTCTACCATGCACTGGATCTTCAAGCCATTTATAAAGGGCGATAATTTTAATCTGATGGTCCTTCCGAAACGCTTTCCATCTTAATAATAAGAACAATTGATCTGTACTTAATCCATTTACGAATCCAAACGTTGTTACTAGTAGGCGTTCTCTATACGTTTCTTGACCGAAAAAAGAATTAATAATAAATTCTGAAACTCTATCAAAATTCGTAATATCCATTCCATTAAGAAGCCTTCTGCAAGCTTGCATACGATTTTTTTTTATTATTCCTCTGCTTTGATTATTCATATTATTCGACGTGTGTTTTTTTCAAAGAGCCAAATACTTGTTATTTGAAATCGCATTAAACAGTGAAAAAGTGGGACTTATTTCGTTTATGAAAGTGGGACTTAATTCATTTAAGAAATATATTATTCAAGGGGGAGTTATTTCATTTCAAGTAAATTTTAAATCATTTCATTTTGGTGGGACTTATTTCGTTTTCTAAAGTGGGACTTATTTCGTGGGAGTTATTTCATAGACCCGTTAATTGGCCTCCATGGTCTCCTGATTTGACTGCTCGGACTTCTAATAACCAAGGTTTATGCAAACAAACCAGAAACGCTTCAGCAGCTCAAAAAAAATATTCCTAATGAAATTAATGAAATGCCGCGTGAATTTAATGTAAAATGTGCTTAAAAACATTCGGGTTTGTAAAGCCAATAGAGGCGGACATTTATGTGATATTGTATTCCATAGATATTTGTCGGCATTTAAAACATAAGTAATTTATCAATATAAGATCCATTTTCTTATTGGTAACATAAATTTGCTGGTCGATTGTTAAATTGATTTTACGGGTGGAAAAAAATTACTATTAAAGATGTTGGTAACAACAAATTACAATTAACATTGAGGATTTAAAAAATTCGACCTAATGTCAAGGGACTTGATTTAATTATCGATTGAGAAAATAAATTTATAAAAATATTCAATCAATATAATAAATGTTCGAAATTATTTTAAATTAACTTTAGCGTGTCTTTAAGATATATAATTTATTTGATACATATAAATATTTAATGATTAAATGAATTAAAAATGACTTCAAGCTTAAATAGGGCATCAAAGCAGTCTTTCTTACTCAATGGAATATTTTTCAATTCTTAGAATTTGCGGTCATTTGCTGCTAAAATGCTTCAATTTAATAATTAGCCGTACGTACGCTTTTTTGTACTGATCACTGTGAAGCATGAACAATAAAATTTTTTGTCTGTCATTGCGGCAGCGTGCTCACTCTCACACTAACATTTGTATTATTTGTATAAAAAATATATAAAAGAGAATTTTTTTGCATTTTTTATAAAGGAAAATAATTCCATGTAAATTATTTACAATTAAAAACAAACTTAAATCAATGAACCCAACACGATCAACCATTTTATCAATATTTAGCATAAAATTAGACAGACAGAAATAGCATAGGATTAGCTCAAAGCAACTTGAACTAGGATTGACCTTTAAAACAAAAGTTATTTAATTTTTAAGGAAATAATTATGTAAAAATTAAGATTAAAATTTTTTAGAATTGTTGAAAGGCTTTTTGTAACTAATAATAAAGAAGAAGGGACAGCACCCTGTCCCATAAATCTTTTTTACTCGAAATCATCGTACAATCGTACTATATTGCATAAGTAAACCCTTTTCAGTCAGGCAACGGACATGAAACATAATAACAGTTCATGGTGGGGTTTTTGGAACTAAAAATGGAAAGTAATCTGTGATTTTTAAAAACGGCAAGGCTGATTGCAACGAAACTTTATACCTTCTAAACTATCACAGATGCTGCCTATTTCCTTCGTTCATTTTATGGAAAAAAATTAATTTTTAATTAAAAAAAAAAGAAAAGTAATTTGCATTCACATTTGGAAATGATTTCGGGCATAACGCTTCCTTTTCTGTTCTTGCCAAAGAACTTTCTGAATGTTCACTCTTGAACCACTTTTTCGAGCCTTGCTGGCAATCTAGGTCTGGCTTAACTTTTATAAAATTAATATCTAATGATGCCACCAGCGTGTAAACCACAATAAACGATGCACTATTTTTTTAAGAGAAGTAGCACTTCAGGCATTAATACCTACTAAGTTTGTAACCGTGCTACATTCTACAGGAAAGGGATTGATTAGAGAGAAGAAAGATGGTAAAGGAGATACATGTTTCTTTGAAATAAAACACAAACTATTTGCAATTTTTTCAAGCTGTTTTTTTGTTAAAAGTATGATCCATTACAATTATAAGTGGAATAAATTATCATTCAAATGTCCACCATGACTGCGTCTGCAGACATCAATCCGAATATCGAAATTTTCAATGACTTTCCGACATGTTGCTGGCGTTATTTCACGAATTGCAACTTAAATTTTGTTCTTTAGATCATTAATTGTTTGTGACTTGTTAGCATACACTCGACTTTTCAAAAAACCCCACAAAAAAAATGTAATGGTGGTAGATCACATGACCTTGAAGGCCAATTGAAATCTGCATTTCGCAGATAGCAAAAGCGTAATGTTTTCTCGAGTTGTGTGACATGTAGCACCGTCTTGCTAGAAATAGACGTCAGACACATCAATATGATTCAACTGTGTCCATAAAAACTCTCTCAACATTGATTGGTATCGCTCAGCATTCACTCCGAGCATTCACACACGAGGATTTTCATCACCCCAGATACAACAATTTTGCTTATTGACGAATCCATCTATTCTGAAATGAGCTTTGGCACTAAACAAAATTTTGCTTTGGGTATTTTTCAAAGAACGCCTATTTTCATAATAACTTTGAATGACGTAAATGCGTTGTTGCAATGTGTACCTGTCCATGGTTAAAACTGTACTACCTTCTAATAAAAAAAAAATGGCTTATGTCATTTGAAAAGATGTCAACTGTAAAAATTATATAGTGCTGACATCTAAGCGTCACATTTGGATGACCCTTTATATAGCCATTTGATTATTTTACTCTGCCGTCGAATATGCTATGGAGAAGTACCGACGAAGGAGGCTGCATGTCTTAATGTTGTTCTAAATATGTATTTATGCCATTAAACAGAAAAAAAACATTTTTATTTTTTTACTGCCGCAAGGGTTGAACCCAGGGCAGTCAGACTTGTAGTTAATGTGCTTATTACTTTGACTACAGCAGCACTATTTGGATTAATTGGAGTCTGAAGGATCTATTTTGATGATTGGTTTCATCCCTCATGCGGCAATTTTAATAATTTACAAAACCGTTAGTTAGGCCAAATATAAGCCTCATTTTGGAACTCAGTTTGAGGTCCAATTTTTAGATAATTTCTAAGAATTGTTCAAAAGTCAATCAATCAATCATAAATGTCAAAAAGTTATGACAGCAGTATGACAGTTTGATTGTAAATTTAATCTTTTGAAAGTTCTATACGGAATAAAAAATAACTCGAAATAATATTTCTTTACAACGAGCTTTGACCAGGGATGGATACTTCGACACTGTTGCGCTGTTTTTAGGTGTTTTTCAAAATCCATGTGACATAACTTTACGTGGTAAAGGAATGACGAGATTTTATAAAAGTAAAAAATTAAATTTAAAAAATTATTATATTCTTTGTTGAAGACATCTATCTTCTTAGATCCTTAAGTTTCGCAATAAAAAAATGTTTTTATAGCGATTTAGCAATACAAACCCTGCGTAAGTTTTTGGTCTCAGTCGGTTAAAAAAAAAAATAAAGACGTACATATGAAATCATATTACTATCGGCATACACTTCAATTCATTTGTATTTTTAAACAGACATAGCAATATATATTAATACAAATTTTAAGCGTCTGCCTATAACGGATTAAAAGATAGGTCTTTTTCGTTTAATTCACAACCTTTGGGAAACACCCTTTAATTTGCAAATTCATTGTTTTCAATTTATTTTTATAGCGGAATATTTGTACATACTCTGTGTAAATTCCTAATACCTGCTTAATACGGTTGAAAAACGTAACACATTTAAAGTTGTCTGTCCGTTTTTTAATATCTGGCAACCCCTGTTATTGTTATCTGTATGGGCGTGGTGAATAAGATAATTTAACTAATGGTGTGTGTATAGAATAATACCACAATTAGCCAGCAAAAGCTGAGCAGCCTGAATGGATGCGTTGGTAGAGGTGTCGCTGCAAAACAGGAGGTCCTGAGTTCGATACCGCATTCGGACATGCGTGCAACGAAAAATAATAATTGTTGTAAGCAATTTAAAATTAATAAAACAACAGTACAAACCTCCCGAGAGGCAAAAGGCAATTATTGTGTAAAGCCATGACAGACAATTAAGTGGGGACGTCCAATTTAATATAAGAGTAACAGATACTTGTCAAGAAGCCCTTTATAATAAAAAGTATGAACAGTAGAGGTTAGCGCAGGAAAGTGTAACAGCATAATAACAGTGTATGACAGACGTGTGTTGTGGCTATTGGATAAAAGGGGATGACTGGCTTGGATAAAAGGAGTAGTGGAGATGTCTGTGGATGATTAAGGTTACTAAACAAGGCATCGAGTAGTTCATATCTCGACGGAGTAACACAGTAGTGTAGCGTGGATGGCTGCGTTTGTAGTAATAACGCATGTTTAGTAAATACGAGACCAAGGGTATACAAGACCGCAGGATCAAGAGGTATAGCCAGATAAAGCCATAAAGTTTGAAAGCAGAATAATAAGCCACAGTGGTATTTGCAATCAAAAGAATCCGTACGTTTGTTCTAAAAAAGTAAAAACGTAACAGTATATGTATTTTGAATTCTTAGGCATAGCAAAGTCGATTAAGCAATGTCTGTCTGTCCGTCCGTGTTAGTGTTAAAATCAAGTTTGCCGAGGCATTAGATCAGCTAGAAAAAAATTAAATACGCTAATCGATCAGACATAATGTCGAAAGGGGTGCTTTTGGAAGTCAGCAAGATCGCGTCACATCCTTCGAGGAAACGGGCAAAACATCACGACTAATTGTAATGTTTTCAAACCATTTAGAACCATAAAGTAACTCCAATTAAAAAATAAATAAATAAGAAAAAAAAACATCAAGTGAAAAAAATTGCGCTCGCTCATATTTTCCGAGATACGGGGCTCTGAAATTTTAATTTTTTTTTTATCAATACGGGCGTCATTTTAAAGCTTTTGACGAGATCTTTAAGAAAATATTACAAGTTAAAAAAAAAAGATTAACCTATTAAGAGCCGTTGGCATTTTTATGTAAAATTATATATATGCAGTAACAAATTTTTTTTATTTCTTTTTTGATTCGAGTTACAACACTAACTAGATTTACATAGATGGTGAAGGGTATATTAGATTCGGCATAACCGAATATAGCACTCTTACTTGTTTTTTCAATTTGTTGCTATAGCTCACATAATTTTACTGACTCTGTCTAAATTTGACGTGTCTGCCTATCACAGATCAAAAAAGTTAACAATATTTTTATGAATATCGCGTCACTCACAGAACAACCTTTAACTTTTATTATTTGTTTTTATAGCGGCTATAGTAGTTCATCTTCTGTGAAAGTGTCTAGATATACCTATTACGGTTCCAGTGACAGAGGGCTGCAACAGATGGACAGATATTGTGACGAAAACAATAGGGTTACGATTTTACTCCTTGTAACGGAGTCTTAAAAATGGTTATTTTAAAGTGGATCTAGTGGGTATTTATATAAGACATAAATCGACTCATCGACCGAGTTTAAGTATTGTAGGGCTAAAAAATTATCTTTTTGAAAGAATTTGCTTTAAAAAATATGTTTTCATGTCTTTTTTTTTTTTTAATTTTCACCCTGACCAGGATTCGAACCATCGATTTTACAAATTAATGAAATTTTCAAGAAAATTCAAGAAAATTTTTCTTGTTTTCTTTGGAAAACGTCCGCATACATTTGTAAATAATTTTTCTTTCTAAAAATGTTTAGAAAATTAATTAAAAAGAACCAAAAGCCGAAAATTTCATTAATTTGTTTCATGTCTCTAAATTATTCATTTAATCTTCTAGGCCGAAGGCATTTTAAGTAATTTAGAATTTTCTCTTATACGCTGAAAATATCACCCTATAAAAAAATATTCTACATTTTCTACATGACCTTAATTAGTAAAATCTTTTTTGCATATTACTTGTCTGACCAGTCAATCAAAATTTAAAATTATTTTAAGGTTTTTGATGTTTTGTTCTTTAAAATTTCAATCATTTAAATTCTTATTCATAAAAAATTAAATAAAAAATGAAGCCAAATAAAATATGTTTTTTGAACTTATTCCACCAAAAAATTTTTGTTACAAACAAATTCAATCTTTTGTTAATTATTCAATAGATTCAAAATTGCCGCTACTTTAAAATGCTTGATATATATTTTTTTAAATGATTTTCAACATTTGCTTATTATTATTTTAATAATTAAATTCTTTTTCCATTTTATTTTTTAATAAAGGATAATTCATCATTTTATTCTTTGCATAAAATTATAGAGATTTATTTTTCACTATTTAGTAACAGCATAACTTGCTGTAATTATATAAAATTTTTTAAAAACACTGCATTATATTTTAAATATTATTTTCACATTTTTTTATATTTTGTTATTCCGAAAATTTTATTTTTTTTTTCTTGGGGCCCCACCAAATGAACTTTTTTAAATATCAAAAACATGAAAATTAAGGGCTACTCCACTCTCTGTTACATAAACATCCAAGACACTGCAATATTTTTCTAGAAATAATAAAAAAAAACTCCAACTTAGAGATTTTTCTTTACAAATGGTACTTTCTTTAAAATGATCACAAATTTCTGTTTCAAACTTTTTTTTTAATGAAAAAATTTTCTTTACATTTTCGTTGTTGTTGTATAAATTTTCAAGAACACTAAAACGCCACCCCGTTAACTATATATGTGTACGTTGATAAATTACGCGTTTTTCTTTAAAGAAACAAACGTTATGCCCGACGTTTACTCATAGACTAAAAAATTGGCCTCTTGAAATGAAAATGAAACGAAATTCTCACTGGTGAACAAATGCTTAAAACAAAAACAAAAAAAAAAATTTGTTCACACAAACTTTTTTAACGATTGAACACAATCGAATGAATACAGCAGACAAACAGGGCGCACCCGCGAGTTACTTTAGTTTGTAAAATGTGTGTTTCGGTATCTGTTGCTGCGGGTAAAAGTGTGTTTGCGTCTTGTAATCATTTGATGTTTTTCATTGCTACTACTACGACAACTACCAACTGCCGCTCTTCACAATGTGGTAAATCGATATGTATAAATGAATGAATATTTAAATGTTTGCTGCTTCTATATTGATATAATTTAAAACTCTCTTTAAAATTTCCTACATTTTCCTTACTCGTTTTCTTGCCGCTTATTTAAATTTTCTTTTAGGGTTTTTATTTGGTTCCCCAAAACATAATTTTTCAAAATTTCTCTGAGTTCTTAAGAGCAAATTGAGAATAATAAGATGTATTTAGTTAAAGTTTATTACACGCTTAACAATGGGAGGTCGGATGATCTTGGTCCTCTTAAAGCGATTTATAGCATGATGCCAGATCAGAATAAATTTAATTAGGAATTTAAAAAATTTTAGTTGTTAAGAAACTTAGAACTTTTAATATTTAGACTCTTTTTTTTGCACATGTATTTAGCCGTTAATTCAATGTAGCAGAAGACGGTTCAACGTAAATTTATATTAGTTAATTTTCAAAAAATCTTTTTTTCGTGCTATTTTCCCGATTATTTATTTAAATCACCGATATTGATTATAGAGGGTCAAAGCACGTCTCGATGGCCATTTCGTTATGGCTTACTTAACCCTTTAGGAAACTTCTGACAAACTTTTAAATAAACTAAAGATTTTTGTCCAAACAGTAAAGCAAAGACAAAAGTCAAAGTTTAAGCAAAGTTTAAGCCGCTGAATATGACTGATTTTTTGAAAATTAATTAATATAATTTAAAAAAGTTCCCGTTGTTTAATATAATGTAAATTTATATTGTTGTTTCATTAAGTGTCACATGCGGCCAAATAATACAAAACTGGTCTCTATCGTAATGATTCCCTTTCTGAAAACAATACTGAAAACTGAAAGCTTCCAGGAATTTCCACAAATTCACGCTTGGCAAAATCGTCCTCAAGAACGGATAAATCAGTGCATTATTTTAATAACACCTTGTGAGAAGTTTAATTTTTATCCTGATAACTTGAAGAAAAATTATTATACGGAAATTCTCTCCCTTTGCACCGTCACCACAGCTCAAATGCTGTTAGGTTGCTCTCGAGAATTGGCCAAAAGAGTTGTAATTTTTTATAAAAAATTAAGGTCAAAAACTGTTAGTTTAGAAACAAGTAACTACGCGGGACACGTCCATCTTCTGATCATGTAAAAGCGTTCTAGATCTAGCAATTTCAAATTCAATTGGGTTTATATACAAAGTACCATGCCGTATATACAAGACACTATCTCATGTATAGATCAGCAGCATTTTCGAACCAACTTGAATTTCTTTATGCAAGCCATACACGTTGCGATCTGTCATAAAACTTTTCTGGTAATCAAGTTGGGTGTTTTGTCTAAAAATTATACAACTTGCGTACAATCGCGCAGCACAACTTCATTTTTAACCGACTTCAAAAAAAGAAGGAGGTTATCAATTTGACTGATTGTTGCTTTTTTAATGTTTGTGCCTTCAGAACTCAATCATTTCTAAACCGATTTTGTATTTTGATAGATTATACTTACCAGATTAGTTCCGTTTTAAAAACAGGTCATAATCTTAAAAATTGAAGGGTGTCTCCATACAACATACAAAGGGCACCACTCGAAAATTTAAAAAAACTGAGTATCACCATGGCTCCCAATAGCAAATAGGTAAAAACAACAAGGTGTCCCCATAGGTGATGTAAATTGACATATATGGGCCTGTCTTTTGAACGCTTGAAAATGGGTTAAAATGACGATTACTATGACCGTTATAATAACAAGTACAAATTTTCAAAATTTTAAACTAAAGTGTCCCCCAATAATTCATTTAATTTTATCAGGAACCTGTATTGCTAAGTCCGCTATAAAAAAGTATTATTTTTATAATATTCATTTCTGCAGTTCTACAGTTCAGGCATACATTTGTACAACAGGTCGCAACGTGTATGGCTTTCATTAGACAAGCGGTAGAGAATTTTTCTTGACTCTTTTGACGAAAATAATTAAGATATATTTTTTATATAATCTGTAGTAAACTAAATAGTTAATCGCACTTTTTTTTTCCGAAACACAAACAATGAAAGACGGTGCTCTCCTTCTCTTTTAAAAAAATCGTTAAAATATTTTTGGAATAGTCTTCTTAATTTCCATGCTCCAGTAGAATAGAACACAGAGTGACTTATGACGGTTAAAAAATATATACTATAATGAAAAATGTTAATCACCTATTAGAGGTAAATTAAAGAAGAGAGATTATGTATTCAAAATAGGAATTAATTAAGAAACTTTTAGTATACATATGTATGTCTGCTTGAGGATCATAACGACGAATGCAAGAAAATTTATTCAAAATGAAGATATTTAAAAAAATACTCTTTATATTTTGAATTTATCTAATAATGTAATTAATGCGTCTGGATCGAAAAATATACAAAAAAGCAGGAAAACAAAAAACTTCTTAAGCTGTACATTCTCTATATAAAAATTAATGTTTTTTCTATCTGGCCACTCCAATCGTTTAAAGCATTATTAACAAAATGTTCTCAAGACAAAACATGTGTTAATAAACCAAGAAAAAAAAACTTCTGGACTTGTGAGTGCCGTATTGTTGATTTGCGTTTTCTTTTGTTGTTTTGATTGTTGTTTTTTTAGGGAGCTGCAAAGTGCGTTTGTTTATTTGCTACTCGTACAATATCTATCCATTCAAAAACGTCATCATCGTGAGCATCAAACAATCATACTTTGAATGTTTGTAAGCATTTGGTGTTAATACACATGCAACAAAACGATGATAAAAATGATGCACCACATGGTTTAGGTGCACAGAAATGTTTTTGTTATTTGCTTGTAACTTTTTTTGTTGTCTTTTATTGTTTTCTTAAGTTTTTGCTTTTATTTTATTACTGAGTATTTTTATTGTAATTATATTGTTGTTGTTGTTTTTCCTCTTACTTGATGCAAATAATATTAATGTAGCAACTGGTACTTTTTCGCTAGGATAGTACCATGTGCATTTATATTCAAAATAAATGTCATGGGTATATGCATTGCTTTTCAAAAATTGCATTATAAATAAAAATTATGCTTTATTATTTTTTTTAGAGATATAACTTAAAGTTATTAAACATTGCTGGGGAGAGAAAAATTAAATCCCCAAAAAAGAAATCAGGAAATTCTCACATGATAAATTAAGTTTAAGTTTTTAAGTATTTTTAAATCTTGCTTTAAAGTTGAAAAGTTTTAAAATAATCCATAGTTGAACTTTTATTATGCGTCCGTTACCACTACAGTAGTTTACTCCAAACAGATTGTTTACCTGACTTTCCTATCAAAAATTTAGTATGGATCTCGAAAGAAGATCTATGTTGATCTACTCCGAACACGTGAGAACTTCATTAAATCGGCTTGGATCTTATAGATTAGGAGATACCTATATTTCAAATATCTTTAGAATCTGATTTTATTAAGATCGGTTAATATCTAAACAATTGTGCGTTCGTCCTCTTCTTCACTTCCTTGTCATTTTATTCAAAATAAATACAGAATATTCTGCCCTTTACATATATATCTAACTATGTTTAAGAATAAAGTAAATGCCCGTTTTTCCCCTATGCCTTTCATCTAAGTCCTAGCTCTAAAAAACATATAGATACGAGGGCTGCTATATATATTTCTGGCCTGGCAACACTGAGTGCTGCCAAGTGCAATCTGTCATTTCCATTGGAAAGTTTGTCATTTTTAAGCATAATCGTACTCAAAACGTTTTGACGTACGACCATTATTAGTGTTGTTTACAGTGACTTGAAAAAATTAATATAGAAAAAATGGAATTAACTCGTGAACATATTCGTGCCATCATTTTTCACAACTTTCGACGTGGATTATCACGACAAGAGTGCATTGATGAACTAAAATCTTTGTATGGCGATGAAGCACCATCCTACAGCACTGCGAAAAATTGGTATATTGAATTTAATCGTGGCCGAAGCTCGCTCAAAGACGAATTCTGTGAAGGTCGTCCAAAATCGGCTGTTGTTCCAGAGAACATTAATGCCGTGCGTGAACTCATAATGCAAGATCGACATGCGACATACCGAGAGATAGAGAATCCTTGGACATTTCTTCCACCAGCATACATTCGATACTGCATGAACACCTGGCTCGTTGGATCCCGCACAATTTGAAAGTCGCTCAAAAAAAGGCTCGTGTCGATTGGTGCAAAGAAATGTTGCAAAAATATGATTGCGGTGCTTCAAAAGACGTTTATAAGATCGTCACAGGTGATGAATCATGGATGTATGCGTATGAGCCCGAAACGAAACAACAATCGACCGTGTAGGTCTTCAAAGACGAGCAAAATCCAACGAAAGTTGTTCGTGGAAGAAGCACTTCGAAGCAAATGGTCGCCTGTTTCTTCAGCAAAGCTGGTCATGTGGCGACTGTTCCGCTTGAATGACGTAGGACGTTCACTTCTGAGTGGTACACTACAATTTGTTTGCATGAAATCATCGGAGAAATTCTAAAAACCAACAAGAGAAGACGAATCATTGTTCACCATGACAATGCGAGCTCTGACACATCGGCTCAGACAAGAGCGTTTTTGACCGGCCAAAACGTCGAATTAATGGGTCATCCGCCGTACAGCCCTGACTTGGCACCTAATGACTTCTTCTTGTTTCCGCACATCAAGAAAAAAATGCGTGGTCAACGATTTTCATCGCCAGAAGAAGCTGTTGAAGTGTTCAAGAGGTGTCTCAATCGGACTGGAAAAAGTGCATCGACAACTGGTTTGAGCGCATGCAAAAGTGTATAAATCATGCTGGAGAATACTTTGAAAAACAATAAAACCATTTTTGATTATAAATATTCGCATTTTCACTATTAGGACAGAAATATATAGAGCAGCCCTCGTAAGCACCTATCTACTATATGTTTCTGGTGCGCCATTTGAAAATATAAATATCCTATTTTACTATTAAGATAAATATTCCGTATACCCGTGTTTCAAATTTTTATCAATCAGATCGTGACTCCATTAGTTACGGATATGAAAATGTTGAATGACTCTTTTCGTGCCGTTAGCTAGTTTATCTTTATACATGTCTACATGTTGGTCTCTACTTCGTATGGTGCTAACCTTAGCAGATTATAAAGTTAAGCAACTTTAATTATGGCAGAAATTAGAAAACTTTGGCATCAACAAACTCAAGTCTGCAAAGTCAGAGAAAACTTAGTAACTGCAAATTGTCGTAGCAACAGAAATGACAAAATGTTGGTAGACAAACAATTTCAAAGTCTTAAAGTAATATTGAAAACTAAAGAAGTACTATTAAGAAAATAAGATCTGGCAACTCTTTACATACCTGTAAAAAAATGTTGTCCGTAAAAAATTTTGTATTGTGCCTTGCTTTCGAATAAAAAGAAAAGCTAGCTTATTCATCTGAGTAGCATGTTTGTTAAACAGAAGAGCATGATTCAATTCCTGAAAAAGCCTTAAGAAAGAAAAATGGTTAGTAGTTGTTTACAGTAGCGTACAGCAATTCAAACATTACAGGGTTTCGATTAAAAAAGGAAAGCTATAATTGCATCGTGGCGGTGGATGGATTGGGGAAGGCGCATTCATGTTACAACAGCATAAGAAAAATGCGTAATATTAGGTCTGATTAGCAAAACAGGAGATCATTGGTTCGAGTCTATTTCGGAGTTATATGTTTGTTAAAAAGGCAAAAGGTCGCTTGACAACAAAAGGTCTAGCGTGGACTGCTGCGCAAGTTTATAAAATGCATTATTAATTAACAAGTGTTCATGCATATAAATGAAGTGCAATTGAGGGTTTAAGATTTATTTGCTGATGTAACAACGCCCACATTCGAAAAGGTAAAAACGAAGCATGGTGTTTAATTCAATTGTTTACACCAAAAGTATCTTTTTTTGGTTATTTTCATAAATTACGATTTAGCTGCGATATTTTTTATTTTATCCTAATTTCACAAGTTTCTGATTTATAAATACTTATTTCATATTAACGATTGACTTTTCAGGAAAAGGAACTCCATTTCTTGTCAAAAAATTATTTCTTATTAATTTACTTTATTCGTGCTTGATTCCTTCAAATATAAATATTTCATGATATTCTCATGAAATATTTATTATTTTAAACCAAACTACAAAATGAAATGTATTACTGCGGGGAAAGCATATCCATATGGCCATTTCACTACTGCTCAAATAGCTCATCAGTGGATTTTACCCAAGTTTTGTATAGAAAAACAGAAAGTGTTATATCAAAAGCCAAATTGATTAAATGAGAACTCCATTTCTAATCTTACAAAGACATCAAGAAGAACATAAAGCTAGAAATATATATTGCAAAATTAAATATTGGCGTTGTCGGTTGACTAAGGCTGGAATAAGCTCTGTAGACAGTCTAGCATTAGCTGAATTTACGTAATAAGGAGCTTTATGAAATATAAATTGTAGCTAATAAGCGGTACTAAATGCTAGCAAAATATTATGCAGGAAAATCGAAGAAGTGGCTAAAATGATTTTAAACTTTGGTCTTCCTCACTTTCTACCTTTTCCTTGATAGCAACAAACATCATAATTATATGAGTATAAGTTAAGGCAAATACAACATAAATATAAAACATGTAAGAGTGCTATATTCGGCTATGCCAAATCTTATAAAGCCTTCACCATATATGTAAATCTAGTTTAGCGATGTAACTCCAATCAAACAAGCAAATATTGGTGTGACGGAAAACTAAAAAATAAAAAAAAAATTTTTATACTGTATATAATATTCTATAAAAATTACATCGGCACTTAATGGGTTAAGCATTTTTAAATAATTTTAGTATTTCCTTAAAGATCTTTTGAAAAGCTTTAAAATAATACCCATATTGTTATATTAAAAATTTTGAAAATTTCAGAGCCCCGTAACTCGGAAAATATGGGCTAGCGCCAATTTTTCACTTGATGTTTATTTTTATTCTCTATTTCTCCATGTATTTATGTTTTTAATTGGAGTTACTTTTTGTTCCAAAAGACATGAAAAAATTAGAGTTTGGCGTGGTATTTTTCCTGCTGCCTCGAGGGGCATGGACCTATCATGCTGATTTCCAATAGCACCTCTTTATATGAACCCTTTTACCACATTTTGTGGTGAAGGGTATAAAAACTCCACTGAGAATTTATTTCATACAAAAAAAGTACATTTTACTGCCCATCAATTCATTTCGTTTCTTTTGTTCCTTCTCTTTCATTTCGTATTGGAATGAATCTTCTACATTGTTATTGGTTGGTTGCTGTTGTTTTATTTTTATAATGATGATTCTTTCATGAATAATAATAACCATGATGATGATGTTAAAGATGTTGTTGGTTGGTTGTTTGTTTGCTCTGTGTCTGGTTGTTGTTATTAAATTAGATTTTTGTGTAAACATATGGGAATTTCGATTAGGTTCTCAGAAATTTTAGTACAGGATATTGTTTAGTAAGAATATTCTGAAAGTAGATGTTTTTTTTATATTTTTGGTTATACGTACTTCTTTACTTTTCAATTGATTTCTTTTATTTGAATTTCGTTTTATTATTGTGTGAGTTTGTCTTTTCTGTTTTGGTTTTTAAAGCAACCAATTGTATTTTAAATTGTTTTGTATGACTATTGTTTGGGGGAATACGCTGGAGATATTTGCTTTTGTATATTTTTTAATGAAGCTGAAATGCATTTGCAACTTGTTTACCCTATTTGTTTTATCATATGATAAAAAGCTAAAAAATTATAGCAGTAGTTTTGCATTAAAATTTGTAAATAATTTATATATATGTATTTTAGAGACAACTGGTTTAAAAAAATTTAGCAAATTAGAAAAAAGAAAATATTTTTTAGGGTATAAATATTTTGGTAAAGTCATTATTCTCTAAAATAAATTTCTTTTAATTGTTAAAAGCTTAATTGAACCTATCACAATAAGTCTGATTAGGTAATTAAAATGTGTTTTGTTAAACGAATAAAGTTGAAAATTACCATTAAGATAAAGTAATTACTCTTCATTAAGAGTCTGCAAATCTGTTAAAGAAAGAATTACAGGGTGAGCATTTGTACATTGACTCGATTTAAAAATCAGGTAATTTTAAAAAATCGTAAAATTGTTCTGCAAATACCAAAAGCATATGAAAAGCTTGAATGCGATATTTTGTATTAAAGTAAAGAAAAAAATATTTAATGGGTAAAAACGTGAAAGTTGTTTAAATCTTTACAAGCCCATTTGACGTAGATATATCTGTCTCGTGAGGGCCAAGCCAGCTGCAGAAAAATGTACCCCTAAGAATTTTTTTCTTTTTATGGTTTTTAATGTAGTTTCTTCCAGAAAAACTCTCATCTTTGTAAAGTTCTGAAAAATACAAACTAATTTAAGTTTAAGGATAACCACGTCCCTTAAATTGTTGTTGTCTCATCATTGATTTAGAGAAGAGAAAGGCAAGGCAAAAGTACCAAACTATACAGCTGTGTGTTGGGGTAAATTTTTAAGTTTATCGGCTACCAAATAAATCTTGAATGTCAAAATATAACTTGCTGACCTCCTGAGTTATTATTAAATTCCTCAGACACTAATGTCCGATTACCTGAATCTCACACAATTACTGACAATAAAATTAGCGCGTGATGCGCAGCCTTATCTAGCTTTGACGAGCGACTTGGTGGCTGTGATAACTAGGTACTGCCTGTTGATAACCCCATTGAGGATGGGTCTCCCCATCCGGGTAGGATTTGTTCTCTTTTAAGGCGCTGTGTATGGTTCTCTGGCCCATACCCGGACACTTTGACTTTATCACTGGATTGAGCGTATATTTTAGTCAGCGAGCCGTGTCCTCTGCATCTATGGCGCCCACCCTTATTTTTATCTCTTCTTCTATTTCCTGATTTCCTTTTTTCTTCTTACAGTTGCAGTAATACAAAGGGACCAAAAATGAACCCAGGTGGGCTTCCTTCGTAAAACTTTTTTCTATGCAGTCTGAATATAAAGTGTCTGTATTATTCTTCTGAAGTCACCGCAGTTATACACTTCTGACTGTATAAAAGTACTGTTTTCATTTTCTTGAATCAGTGTTTCTTCAGAGTACTTAAGCGGAGCGCTATTTCTCTATTCGCTTCAGCGATGAAATAGTATTTTCGACTCATAGCCAAGTCTTGCGCCGTTCAAATGTCTTTTACTTTACACAAGTTATTTTTGGCCGTTGGCTTATAAATTTTGACTTCCCCTTTTTAGAGAGTCTCGCGTAGTTGTCAGCATTTGCTCTGAAGTGAAATCTGTTATAAAATTTTTTACTGCTCGTGGTCCTCATTGGAACGACAAATGGTACTTGAATGTCGCAGACTATGTGGGACGACGTCTTAAACTCTTCCAAGCACGGCATAAAGACTTATTGAACATCAATCGAGAATTTAATTGAGGGCAAATTTCCACCTGTTCGGAGATTTAATTACTCATTTAATTTTATATTTACACAGGAGGTCGATTGGTGTTCACAGTTCGCTCACTCGACGCCAATCCCTCTCTTGGCCATGCATATTTGGCGTATGTCATTCCAACGTTACAAAAAGGAGTTGTTTTTAAAGAGTCTTCTTCTGCTCACACGACCTATTAAGGCAGCACCTACAGCAGGTACCCGAGTTATTAAGAGCCTTTTTTGGACCGTTCATACTTGAAGATAGAAGTCTCACTTCCGATGGTCTTAATAAGGTGACATTGTCAACCATAAGAAGAACTTTCTCCAGGTGGCTCACAGTTAACTAAAAGGTATAAGTTGAGGGACAGCCCAAGGTGTTGTTAAAGTACATTTTTGAGACTGTCTAAAACCTCGGTTATTCCCTCTGCTGTCTCTCAATAAACTATTTATTTATATAAAAAATTGTTGCGAGTGCATTGCGACTTTATAACGCATGATCGGTCAAACCGAGTTTGGTTAAACTTTTAAGGTTTGTTTGTATGGTCGTATAGATGGTTTATCTAAAGTTTGCACGAAAGCGATGGACGTTTTCGTGCAGTTTCAGGAAAGCCAAAAAACCGTTTATGTTCATAAAAACAGACAAAACGGGATCTTTCTAGTTAAAGAAGATAGTAATTAGAAATAAATTATTGATGTAATTAGAGATGTGAAATGTGAATTCATTTGTGAAAAAAACCAATTTTGAAACATTTTGAGTTGTGACCCATCAGTATTTAGGGTGCGATATATAAGAGAAAAGCAACAACAAATACTTATATTGACTTCATATACACGCTAGCTTCAGATAAAAATTTTTTGAATTTTATTGTTTTAATAAGAAAAAAAAACGTTACATCCTTATTTTCTCGAATCTTTTAAAATTCTCAAAAACAGCTAATGCAAATTACCCGCCAAATGGATATTTAAACATAATGTTTTCTTGTAAAAAATGCTAAACAAATTTTTTTACCTTTACTTTATACAATCTGACGCAAATGATTATAAAGAAACGTGTAACATTAGCCTCTTATTCTAAGAAATTTAAAACAATTTAATTTAGGAAGAAATATAAAATAAAATTTATAGAAGTTGCATCAAAACATAATGATTTAATTGGAAAAAATGGCACACAAACTTTGACAAAGACTTAAATAAAACGAATTAACATCACGTTTAGAGATTCAACACATCATACAAAAGAGTTTAAAAATTTTGTTGTTCTGTTTTTGATGTTGTAATAAGTGACGAAAAACAATGAGTCAAAGGTAGGGCTTTCGCAATGGATTAAATTAAACAAACACAATGATATTCACACTAAATAAGTATGAGAACTATATGCTATTTTGAATTTAATTTGAAAATTTATTTTAAATTAAATTTAGACAATAGAAAACAATCAATTAATTTTTTTATTCTCAAACGCCTTAAAACAAACGCTGCCATTAAAATATTTACATATCATCTATTTGCTTGAGTATTATGAACAACTCGGTTTGTAAAAGTATAATGCAGCATTTAGTTAACCAACCAATACAGGTTAATTGATTAAAATTTTTTTATGAAAAAAAAAAATAATTGAATTGATCACTCTGCTTTTCGACTATTATAATTGTAAATGAATAAACTGACATGATTTGTCACAACTGACAATGTGTCAATTATAATTAAAACTTCTACACATTTCTATCATTTAACAACACCAACAACAACGTTTATAATTTGTCCATAATTTAAAAGTTGTTACAATAATAATTAAAAGCTCTTAAACATTAAACATAATACAAAGAAAAGGGTGCAGTTATTATTTTTCTCTTCTTTCAAACATTTTTCCCCTTTTCAGCTACTTTTATAATAATTTTAATTTAACTTAAATTACAAATCAACAGGAGCCCAATTTGTTTATTATAAATTCATGAATACATTTTTATAATGGTCATACCCCTAGTGATGAGTATTTACCCGCATGGTCAGAGGTCTTGACTGCTTTTCACAGTCCGTCAGATAGTCAACGAAAGCCCATCATTAGTTTTTTTTTTCATGTTCTGAAAGGCACGCACGCACGCAATTCAATTAAGTTTTGTTTTATTTTTTAAGTTTTTGTTGAACACCCTACTGTAGGTATAAGTAGCAATGCACTAAAAATACAGTTAAAGTCAGATACTAAAGACTATAAAAGGAATGTAACTGTAGCTTTATTGACAATAAAGAAGATAATCTTAATACTTGAGTGGTAATAAGACATAAATAGAACTATTTTAATCAGGTTTAATTTTTAACTTTAATTTTGATATTGGAAAAATACTGATTTAAAAGTAATATTTTCATAAAGAAAGTATGTACGCATATACCAGAAAATTCTAGTTCAAGGAGTAACACAAATTTTAACTTTCAAAAAAGTATTGCAAAAGTGTTTTATTTTTTGATTACAAAATAAAACATGTCAATTTTTAGTTTTTTTTTTTTTTAGTTTGACTATGTTTGCTCAGCTTTGTGTAATTTTCTAAAATAACAAGCAACTTCTTTGTTTCATGTTAGGCGAGTAAAATCGTCTAGATTGTTACAATATGATAAGATCTGGCATCTTGTCTAATTAATTTCTTTTATCTCCGTATTTATATTGTTTGTTAAATGTATTTTATGTGTGCGAACAGCATAGAGAATATTAATACCGTTATTAATTCGACTAAATGCTTCTTTTTTATGTTTTTGCCTGCAAAACTCAATCATTTCTGAACCACATTTTGAACATTTTTTGTAATTTGATAAACTATGCTTACAGATTGCTCCCGTTTTTAAAACAATTCATAATCTTAATAATTAAAGGGTGTCCCCATACAACATACATATTTTTGACTTGTATTATTAACAGCAAATTGCGCTTCTTTAAAATTTAAAATGGCTGCGTATTAATATAGCTTCCAACAATAAGAAATAATACAAAAATAAATCTAAACATTAAAGGGTGACACAAATTGCCCTATATGGGCCTATCTTTTAAGCCGTTAAAACAAGCGCTTGAAAATTGGACAGACTGTCGATTACTATAAGCGCTATAAAATCAAGTATAAACATTTAAAATAATAAGTTAAAGGGTGTCCCATTAGTTAATGTAATTTGATATATGTAGTCAAATGTTTAAACCGTTATAGACAGATAGTTCAAATTTACAAAGATCCTTTATTGTTAAGTCCTCTATAACAATCAGTATACAATTTGATTTTAAAAACTATAGGGTGTTTCCATAATTGATGTAATTTGACCTATCTTTTGAACAGCTATATACAAACGCTTGAAAATCAGATCGATTTTCCACTACTTTGAATTTTGTAACAAGCAGTATGAGTATATAAAATTATAAATTAAAGGGTGTTACAATAGTTGATGTAATTTGATGTATATGGCAAAACTGTTAAACCTTTATAGACAAACAGTTAAAATTAACAAAGAATCTGATGGCTAAGTATACTTTAATAGCGAAATTTGAACTTGGATATTAAACGGTGCCCCTATAGTTGCTCTAATTGGATGTATATTGCCAAACTGTTGAACAGTTGTAGACAGACAATTGAAATTAACAAGGAGCTGAAGTGCTAAGTCTGCTATGACAAGTATATTGGTGATGGGATATAAAGTGGTCCCAATAGTTAATCAAATTTGATGTATATGGCCATATTTTAAATCATTATAGAGAGACAGATGAAATTTGTTTTGAAGTCTGTTGTTTCTTTGCAAGAATTATTTAGGTGTTTCACTTGAAAAAAAAAAAAAATGGGAGCCTTATATGACATACAGTTCCTTGTAATAAAAATATATGAAAGATTCGTGTAAAATATTATTTAAGTTTGAACTTCTTCCGATATCTCTTTGCGGCTTCTTTATGTCATGTTTTAAAAATTTCATAAGAACGTAGATGCAATTTATTTTAGGATGGCTTGCCATTCAAATAGAGCCCTTCATAGTCAACATATACCATACTTTTACTACTTACTAAATTATGGTTTAAATCATATTTTTTTTGTCTGTGTAACTAAATGATGAATAAAAAATGTTTGGATGGGCAGCTCTCGTTATTAAAAGCCAAAACAACAAGGGAGATAAAATAAAACTAAACGTCTTTAGGAGTATTTCGTTATAAGAGTAAAATATTTGTTCATTATCTTTCCAAGTATTTTTTTTAGTATTTTGAAACTTGTATTCAAGTAGCTGGGACTGATAAAACGGTCATCCCACGCTAAACATTTCCGCGCTTCATTGATGCATGCCAATATCAGTGTGAGTTTTTGTTCATTCTCAAGAAGCTTAATTTTTCATTAGTTTTTGTAATATTGTTGGAAATTATTGAGTTTCGTTAAAAGTAATTAATGCGGAAATATGTTCTGGTGCGAATTCTTCATTTGTGTTTATAAACTATTGAGAGGTTGTATAATTTTAAAAAATAAAAATAAATTGCTTTTAGGTGAATGTTGATTTGCTATAGAATTTTTTAAGAAATTTTAAAGTTCATTAGCTATAAATTGGGATGAAAGAAATGTAAATGGCAAAATATCCGCCAAGTCCTTTATATTTAAAGTTCTTAAAATAGTTTTTGATAACTCCCCAAGTAAATAAAAAAAATAATAAAGTAATAGTCACATGAGTTGATTTTTTTTTGCTATTTTACCTTAAAAAAATAATGTTTTTAATTCATGGTGTTTGAACTTTAAGCACTAAAGTACAACTATGGGAATAATAAATTTCGATTATTTACAAATTGATGTCATAAATGAAAGAAATTTTAGAACCCTAACAGTTTTATATTATAAATATATTTCGTTTAATGTAATTTTTCCAATTCTCCTTGGTGTTAATTATTTTCCTGTCATCATTAACATCAAAATTAAAACAACAATAATTATTTTTTTCCACCACCACCAATGAACCTTCACTGACAGTTTTTCCTTCAACAACAATTCACAACAAAATGTTTTGGCTTATCATTATCACCCTTTTACAATCAAATTGCTTCTAATATTTTCTTGTTTCCTTTTTCTTATTTTATAATTAAAATTCATTTGTAAATTCCATTCAATTCTTCTCGTGTAAATAGAATCATTTAATTGTAACAAAATAGTGGCCCTCAAGTAAAACAACTATAAATCTATTAAAACCTTAACATTAGGAACAACCCTTAAATTCTGAAATGAAAATATAAATACAAATACAACACATGTGGCTGGTTTTTGTTTTTGTTGTGTGTGTGTGTTTGTGTAAAAATCCCTCAGTTCAAATAAACTACAAATATTGTTTAAGTCCTTAAAAAATAACAAACCATAAATAAACATGTTTTACATGAGAATCTAACCAATCCATACAAAACTGTGTCAAGCAAAAACACAAGCTTCAAAATGTTTCCCTGAGTGTTAAAAAAGGTACTTTAGTTCCATACATTTACATACATACATAACTATATGAAACGTTCTTTAAAACATTAGAAAACAAATCCTTTTGTTTGTAGTCTTCTTTTGTTAGATTGCGTTTAATTATCACCACTGAAATCAGTCAAATTTGTTCTGAGTAAAATTTTACTTAAACTAAAATTTGGTCCCTTTTATAAAACCATTTAATGTGTGTGAAGAAAATACGTATACGAGGGCTGCTATATATATTTCTGGCCTGGCAACACTGAGTGCTGCCAAGTGCAATCCGACATTTCCATTGGAAAGTTTGTCATTTTTAAGCATAATCGTACTCAAAACGTTTTGACGTACGACCATTATTTGTGTTGTTTACAGTGACTTGAAAAAATTAATATAGAAAAAAATGGAATTAACTCGTGAACATTTTCGTGCCATCATTTTTCACAACTTTCGACGTGGATTATCACGACAAGAGTGCATTGATGAACTTAAATCTTTGTATGGCGATGAAGCACCATCCTATAGCACTGTCAAAAATTGGTATAATGAATTTAATGGTGGCCGAAGCTCGCTCAAAGACGAATTCCGTGAAGGTCGTCCAAAAACGGCTGTTGTGCCAGAGAACATTGATGCCGTGCGTGAACTCATAATGAAAGATCGACATGCGACATACCGAGAGATAGAGACATCCTTGGACATTTCTTCCACCAGCATACATTCGATACTGCATGAACACCTGGCCGTAAAAAAGGTTTGTTCTCGTTGGATCCCGCACAATTTGAAAGTCGCTCAAGAAAAGGCTCGTGTCGATTGGTGCAAAGAAACGTTGCAAAAATACGATTGCGGTGCTTCAAAAGACGTTTATAAGATCGTCACAGGTGATGAATCATGGATGTATGCGTATGAGCCCGAAACGAAACAACAATCGACCGTGTGGGTCTTCAAAGACGAGCAAAATCCAACAAAAGTTGTTCGTGGAAGAAGCACTTCGAAGCAAATGGTCGCCTGTTTCTTCGGCAAAGCTGGTCATGTGGCGACTGTTCCGCTTGAGCAACGTAGGACTGTCACTTCTGAGTGGTACGCTACAATTTGTTTGCCTGTAGTCATCGGAGAAATTCGAAAAACCAACAAGAGAAGACGAATCATTGTTCATCATGACAATGCGAGCTCTGACACATCGGCTTAAACCAGAGCGTTTTTGACCGGCCAAAACGTCGAATCAATGGGTCATCCGCCGTACAGCCCTGACTTGGCACCTAATGACTTCTTCTTGTTTCCGCACATCAAGAAAAAAATGCGTGGTCAACGATTTTCGTCGCCAGAAGAAGCTGTTGAAGTGTTCAAAATGTTATTTATGGAAATGGTGCCTCAAGGGATATATAAAGGAACTATAATAGCTTTATATCATAAAAATGTTTAAAAAGGCTTCAAAATGGGTTACAATAAAACACTCAAATGATGCACTATTTCCTGAGAAGATAAATGACCATATGGAATAGCGCGTATACTATACCCTATCAACATAGTAGCCGAAACGGTCCCTTATAAAGCACTATCAGTCCAATATCTGAAATAATTATAGGATTTTAGAAAATTAGCGTTAAGAAAAATGGCTTTTTTCCGAAATTTCTTGAGAAAATAAATGACCATTTTTCAATTTTATGTTTTTCTAAACATTTATTTGATATCCCTTGAATCAACATTTAAATAATATATATTCGGACTGTAAGTGGCTAACAGTACACTGTTAACTGTAAAAACGGCAATGTTAAAAAATGGTTTTTGTTTCCACTATTTGAATATGTATTTATCTTCACACACAACACTTCTAAGATAAAAAATATAGAAATCTATTTGAAATTGCATATTTTATTGGAAAATATTAAGAACAAGTTCTAGCAAAAAGGCCGGTCAAAAACTATGCCTGACTTTTGTGCTTTTCGATTACAACCATTCTTAACCGACTTAAAAAAAAAGAAGGAGGTTATACAATTTGGCTGAATGTTGTTTTTTTACATTTGTGCCTCCAGAACTCAGTCATTTCTGATCCGATTTTGAAAATTTTTGGTAATATGACAGACTATGCTTACAGATTGGTCCCGTTTTAAAAACAGGGCGGAATGTCGATTGCTAAGGCTGTTATAGTAACAAATATTAATATTTCAAATTACAAATTAAAGGGTGCGCCAATAGTTCACTAAATTTGATGTATATGGCCATACTTTTGAACAGTTGTAGACAGACGCTTGAAATTCACAACGAATCTGTATTGCTAAGTCCGCTATAACAACAAGTATAAAATTTGGACTTGGAAGTTAAAGGGTGTTCCAATAGTAAATATAATTTTGTGTATGTGACCAAACTTTTGAACCGTTATAGACAGAACGCTGTAACTTAAAAGGGACCTGTATTGCTGAATCCGCTATATCAACGAGTTTATAATTTAAATTTAGAAATTAAAGGGTGTCCCATAATTGATGAAGATTTGCTTTAATGAACCTATCTTTTGAACCGCTTGCAAACTGGAAAAAATGTCAATTGTTATGGTCGTTATAGTAACAAGTATAAATATTAAGAATTAAAAATTAAAGGGTGCGCCAATAGTTCATTTAATTTGATGTATGTTGCCATACTTTTTAGCAGTTATAGACAGACGATTTAAATTTACAAAGAACCTCTATTACTTACTCCTCTATAACAACAAGTATAAAATTTGGATTTGAAAATAAACGGGTGTGCCAATAGTTGGTGTATGTAGCCGGACTTTGGACCGTTATAGACAGACAGCCGAAATTTACAAGGGACATGTTTTGCTAAGTCCGCTATAACTAGAAGCTTATAATTTGAATTTAGAAATTAAAGGGTGTTCCCAAAATTAATGTAATTTGTTCTGTATGGCCGTATTTTATGAACCGTTGTATACAAACACCTTAATTTTAGACATAATGTCCACTACTTTACTTGGTATAATAAGAAGTATAAAAATGTTATATTATAAATTAAATAGTTGATATAATCTGATGTATATCGGCAAACTGTTGAACCGTTACAGACAGACGGTTCCAATTTACATAGATTCTGATTACTAAATCTACTACAACAGCAAGTGTATAATTTGAATTTGATATATATTGCCAAAATATTGAACAGTTGAAAAAGTATAAAGTTTGGAGATATAAGTGTGTCCCAATAGTTAATATAACCTAATTTATGTGGCCATACACTTGAGCTGTTATAGGCAGACAGATGAAATCTGTTTTTAAGTCGGTTTTTTTCGCAAGAATTATTTATGTCTCACAATACGCTTCTACAAAAAGATTGTAAAATGTTTAAAATCCGTTTTATCCAAATTACTTGTTAAATGTACCAACTTGACTGGTATCAGTCTTTAATAAATTTATTAGAAGAATGGACTCTGCTTTAGTTTCACGTATAAATAAAAAAACCTCAAGTGTACGAAAAATGAGACTTTAGTCTTTAAAATCAAATAAAAATTATTATAAATGTCTTTATTGCACGCATAATTTCATTCAATTTGTTCTGCTGCCATTTCGCTTTTACAGTATTCGTTCTTTAACCAACCATTTCTGTTTGCTTTTGGTAGATGAGTTAAGTAAAGAGTAGATTTCCGGTAGAATCAAACAGTCACAAGCACATACACACGCAAGCATTTTGTAATTATTTAAAATACTTTTAGTTTTTGCTTAATTTATTTAAAAGTAAAAAGTAAATTAAGGCGTACGAGTATTACATAAATATTTTATTTATCAAAAGCCTCTATAAAACAAAAGACATAATAAAAGTTAGTTCAATGGATTGTAACATTTTGACATGGTGACAACAATTAAGATTTTTTGTTGCCATGTGCGATGGGTGTTTCTAGTAGAAGGTGATCGGCATAAACCTGGAAATAAATTTGTTGCATTGATGTTATAACAACTTCTACTTGTTGTTTTTTTGTATTGTCTAATAATTAAAAAATATCTAAAATAATATCAACAGCAATGCACAGTGAGGCTAAATAACGAGTATAATGTTTTCAAATTAAAGACCGATATAGTTGCTGGCTAAACCGTCAAAGAGCTATGAGATATGAAGGTATAAAATCTTGCATTTATTATAAGAGAAAAGATATTTGAACTGAGAGGTGTTATTTAAGTGCGACAGAACTTACAAGTCAAAAGAAAAGAAATGGAAGTTCTAATAAAAAAAATACTTTTATTCAAAAGATCAACACATTGCATTGATATTTGAAAATGATTTTCGGTATATGAACAAAGTACCTATTAAGCACTGAGTTGTTTAATTTTAGTTAAATTGTGTCATTTTTATCTTAACTTTATGATTATAACAAAATTAATTTAACAGTTTTTACTTGGTTTCCAAATTTAGAAAACATATTTGTGTTAATTTTTAAAGAAAACAGGAAAAATTAGACACTTACAGAACGTAAAGCAGCGTCTTCTGGTTGGTCATATCCGTTTAATCGAGTGTAATTTTTTCACATTCTTAAAATTTAAACACAAAAATTGGTATAAATAATTTTTATTTTAAAAATTAAAAATTTTTATTTTAAAAATTATTTTTGGGAATTTTTATAATATTATTTATTATATTATGCTAATATCCCATAACATTTTTAAATAAAAATGCAATTAATTCGTTGGTTGGAAAAGCCGGTATCTATACGTATTTCGCCGGTTGCTTAAGCCAGCTCATCAAGAAAGCTTTATCCACATTTTTAGAAAAACCAAAAACATTTCCTTTAAGTATAAAAATTTAAAAAAACAACATGAGAGTTATTTAAGAAGCCAATACAATAAAATTTCTTTCTTTATAATTTAAATTCACATAAACTTAAGCAGGTCTAATATTCTAAAATTAATTTTCAAATATTACATATATTAAAAATGCACCTATTAAGTGTGAACTTCGTTCTTAATAATCAGCCTGTGACAAGAAAAGAAAAAGTGCGATGAGAAAATTGCATTCCTTACGCAACCGACAGTCGGCAGAAAACGAGAAAAAAACTTAAAGTAGATAGACGCTAAAATTGCTGACAATGAATGTAACGATCTAAAAAATGTTGCATTATAATCTATTCTATTTGCTTTAGAAATTAACACATTAAATTTATAATCATATTTTTTAATCAATTTATGCCAGAACTTAAGCTGGATTAAAACTATTCATTTAAATTTTTTATGAAATTAGGATTTAAACTCTCGATATTTTAAATATATTAAAATTGATTTTTAGCTTAAGTTCATTTTTATTTTAATATCTACAAATTTTAGAAAGAAAAATTATTTGCAAATGTATGCGGACATTTCCGAAGAAGACGGAAAAAGCTAGACGCCAGCAGAACGTAATGCTACATTGTCTGGATCCTTGCATCCTTAATTAGCGCGTAACGCGCAAATTATCTATCAAAAATTCTTATTTATATGCAAAACGTATAAAGGAAAATATAATAGCGCTGCGTCTAATCTTAGCAATTTGAAAATCCGATTTTGACAGTTCGTTAAGAAGTGAAGTTGGCTGCTTCTATGTTTGATTTATTTTTTTATAAATGAAAAGTAATGACAATTAAGATATAATCAGGGTAATCCAGCGGTTTTATCTCTTTTTTTATTTCCATGCAGTGAGATTTTATAAAATAAAATCAGTTAACATTACTGTTTAAGACACAAAGTTGACGCTCTTATTTAGGATTGATATTTCAGCACAAAAACTACGGGCCAGATTGCGTTGCGCTATACGCACTAATTTAGGTTTATCTGTTATGATGTCTACATTGTTAACATTATCTATTTAATTAATTAATCTAATCAATATTTATTTGGTTGGACAAAGTCTACACACAACCCAAAGCTTTAATTCGTTATTATCTCTGTAACTCATGTTGTGCAACCTTCGGTATCGCCATAAAATACAATTTTTATATTTAATCCTTTATACTTGTTTCCGCAGAACATCATAAATGCTGTTCCAGTATCATATTGATTTCCGGCAAAAAATTAGACATTACCATAAAAAGTACTTACTATATCATGACTTTCTTTTGCCATTACGATATTTTGTGTCTCGCTAACAAAATATTGTTACATTTATTCCTTTTTAGAACAAACGTACGGATTCTTTTGATTGCAAATACCATACTTTATGGCTTTCTCTGGCTATACTGCTTGATCCTACCGGTCTTGTTATAACAACAATCCCATAGTCTCTTATTTACTAAACATGCGTTATTATTACAAACGCAGCCATCCACGCTACACTACTGTGTTACTCTGGCGGCGAGATATGAAATACTCGATGCCTTGTTTAGTAACCTTAACCATCCACAGACAACTCCACTACTCCTTTTATCCAAGCCAGTCATCCCCTTTAATCCAATAGCCACAATACACGTTGTTACGCTGTTACACTTCCCTGCGCTAACCACTACTGTTCTTACTTCTTATTATAATGGCTTCTTGATAATAATCTGTTACTCTTTTATTTAATTAGACGTCTCCACTAAATTATCTGCCATGACTTCACACATTAATTGCCTTTTGCCTCTCGGGAGGTTTGTACCGCTGCTTCCTAATTTTTAATTGCATTAAAATAATTATTATTTTTTGTTGTACGCATGTCCGAAGGCGGGCTCGAACTCATGATCTCCTGTTCTACAGCACGCACCTCTACCAACGCAACCATCGAGGTTGCTCAACTTTCGTTAGCTAATTGTGGTATTATTCTATACACACACCATTAGTTGAATTCACTTATTCACTACGCTCACACGGAAACAACAACACGGGTTGCCAGATGTTATTATTCGTAACAATACTCGTATATTACATTAGTTCGCAAAAAAAGGAAGTAGTAATTGAACTAGTTCTTTATTTTAAAAGAGAATAACTTAATATACGTACTAATGATCATCATTATTTTCTAAGGTAATTAATGTAATCAATTGTCAGTAATTGATTATAAAAGTCTCATGCCTTGTTAAGGGGGGTTTAGACGGTACGACTTTACGTACGTAAAATCCAAGAGAAAATATTATCAAATTTCATCCGTATTTTAAAATTGAGAGTAAAAATCTTACGACAGATTATTTTTGCGTTTACACAATTGGTATGGGTAAAACACACCAAAACTAAAATATCTGTTTGCAGAAAAATACATCCCTGATCTAATGATTCGTACTTGTCTTTTGAAAATTTCCAAAAAACAAAGAGAGCCATACGACTGTCAAATTTTCATCCGTATTTTTTCTCAATTTGTGCAGATTCATTACTTATTTTGTTTAGACGATCCCACTGGTACTATTCTGCACAAAAATTTGACATGTCGTAAGACTTCTGTGATAATGTAAACCGCCCTTTAAAAGCATTAGGTTGGTAATTTAATTGGGAAGTCCTTCCGCCAAAATGCTTAGTTCCCCACTCGATTACTTTTTTTTTGTTTAAAGTTTTTGCTGGGTTGTCAAGAGTTAAGCTGGAATGTACATGCGCTGTGCCTTGCGTTTTTTAATTTTATATTTTTATGAAATTAGAAGTTGAATAAAAAATAACTTAAGACAAAAATCAATTTTAATGCATTTAAAATTATTCATTTGGTTTTAATAAGAAAAGAGGTCGACTAATAATTCTTTCTTTCTTTCTCCACTTGACTATGAATCGAACTGACATATTTTTAAGTACCACACCGGTGGAAAGTATGCAAAAATTACTTAAATTTAAATAAGACTTTTGTTGTTTGTAGTTAGAGTACATTTTGTTGTTTGCGTTAAGTATATACGATACCAAACGAATTTGAAGTAGCGACGGTATCAGTTAGGTCAGCGACACTTATAATTAAAACCATTATTTTTGCTACATTTTTAATGTCAATGTAATGTCGATTATTATATGCTTCTAAATTCTAACTTTATTTTTTAAAAATATAGGGTATCAACAAAACGTCGTCTATACCAAATATAACTTATAATCATTATACTTTTGTTGTAGTCTTTAAAAAACGTGTATAATTATTTGATTAACACTGCGGTTTTGTTTTATGTCGAATAAATAGAGGTTTGGACTTTTCTCTTTATTTCTATTCTTCCTTTCTTCTTTTAATAAATTTTCCTTCACATAAAAATGCACTTTTTCTAATTAAATAAAGGGTGCCTGTGGTAAAGTTCAACATTTGAAACAAACATTTTCCAAACACTTACCATTAACACAATCCCTAACACTATTTACATATGTATTTCATTTTATTTAATAAATAGAGTTGCCATGTGTAAAAGGTATATTTTATTTTCGCTTTCGTGTAAAATTATTATTTTTAAGAGGGATGACTTTAACTTGAAATATGATAGTTTTTTTACGGCTCATATAATTTGGAAATTTAAAGAGGGGGAGTTATAGCAGTCATTGACCTGCGGTGTTGAGTTTTTTTTTTGGAAATTAATTTTTATCATCAATCATATTTATTATTAAAAAAGATAAAATATAAGGAAGGTTGGAAAAATAAACAAAGAACATCGTGAATTCAAATGAAAATTACTGAGATGTAAATATATTAAACACAAAAGCAACAAAAAAAAAACATATTAAATAATGGGAATATGTTCGTTTTTGAAGAAAGATATTGATTTCATACTCTAAACTGATTTTTGACTATTTTAAAATTTATCTCTTTTTGTTTTTTTTTACTTGAAGCACAAATTTAAGAGAATTTAAATTTTAATGTAAGAGAATTTAAATTTTTATGTGAAATTTCGTTTGTTAAATGGGTTTAGGCAAGTTTTCTGGAAATTTTGTTTTTAACTATACATATAAATAATTTCTAATTATACTTTATTTGGTTATGTGAATTAATAATTTTTATTTTTATTCTTATTTTAGAATGAATTAATTAATTAATGAATTAATTAATTTAAATATAGTTTGTGTAATCAGAACAATTTTTCATTAAGGTCCCTGCAGACGAACAAATAAACATTTTGAGTTTTTCATTTGACAAATGATTATATGATCGTGTTCAAGTTTGATTAACAAAATCATGATTATTTAGTATCTCCATTTAATAATTAAATCACCGATATTGTGTATTGAAGGTGAAAGAATATTTCGATGGCCATTTAGCTATCGCTCATTTACCTCTTCAGGAAACGTCTCACAAACATTTTAAATAAACTAAATATTTTTGTCCAAACAATTTTTTTAATTTGTTTTATCCACTGTATGCGGCTGACATTTTTTCGGCTCTTTTATACAGTTAAAATATGATGGAAAATAAAATATCGCAAATCACTATGATAATTTATTTATATGCACGGGCACTTTGCAAATATTAAGTTAAACAACGGAAATTTTTTTATTATATTAATTAACTTTCAAGAAAATTCTTTTTTCGTGCTATTTTTTATACTATTCCGATTTATTTATCCCAATTGTATATAAAGGGCCCTGGAGATGATCGAATAAACGTGTTGATATTTTCATTTGACAAATGATTATTTGATCGTCTCCAAGTGTGATTGACAAAATAAAGTTTAGTTTCTTTCTGAATACCGAGATGTCCATGTGTGCAAATGAAAAAAAAAACAATACGGATTATTTTTTTTTTATTATAATTCTTCTTTATATATCTTTCTGATTTTTTAAGAAGATAGTACAGCGCTCTAATGGCAATACATCATCACTCGATGACGACATGCTTACATACGAACGATGCGATATGACAATATTATTTGACGTGTTTATTTGTATGTATGCGTTAACCGCAAGCATAATGCAGTTTGTTTAAAATTTATCAATCAAATCTTTCTTTATTGTTAATGTAAAAATTATTGCAATATAGAAAATACAGACCAATTTCTGAGTATAGATTGATTGCTATAGAAGTACGAAGATCAGCGTTATGTTTTTGTAAATTAAGAAAAAAATCACCTAGTTTCATATTGCTACCACACATCTCTGCTTAAAATTTTAAGATCGAATAAAAGTTTGAAAAGGTTCATGGCACATCTGCATCAAAATTAAAGTAAACTCTCAATTTAGTTTAAGAACTTAAACTTTTTATGATGAACATTTGTTAAACAGCGATATTATTTTCGTCCAGTTGTTTTAATTTTAAATACAACAAACAAATTAAGTCTATTGCGTCCCTAAAGATTTAGGTTTAAAGGCCTGTGTAACGACGATACTCTGTCATCAAAATCACCGATAATGCAATGGATTTAAAAAAGTTGATGCGCCTGCTATTAGCCGGGAATACAGTTGACATTTTGAAAAGCCTGACAAGTTTGGCAAGGACGCTACAACAATATTTCTTTTATTTTCAGGATACTAGCTAGATCCTTTTGAGGTAAAAACAAAGACGAGTCTTTTCTAACTAAGCTAATGCTAAAAACGACTTATCTAAGCCTTAATGTGAAAATTCTTGTACCACAGAAAAAAATTATGGTTGCGATAAGGTCACAATAACCATATTATGTTATTTGAAAAAATGCACAGTTGCAGCGAAAAAATTATAGTTGTTTTTTAACAATAATTCGGTTACGATAAAAATATTTTTGTTAACAATCTATCATAATATGGCTAGTGGGAAAAAAATGCAACTTCATTG
The DNA here is from genome assembly GCA_916610165.2 of Gymnosoma rotundatum. Taxonomy (NCBI): domain Eukaryota; kingdom Metazoa; phylum Arthropoda; class Insecta; order Diptera; family Tachinidae; genus Gymnosoma; species Gymnosoma rotundatum. The sequence continues at coordinate 115,570,319 of OU744337.1, read as the reverse complement.
GCTTTAATTAAAACAAATTTTTCTTTAAAAAATATTCTTTACTAGAACCTGGCAGAACGATTTTCTACCAGTTTAACAATTCGTCTGTTAGCTATCGGTTAATGTCAAGACGTTTTGGTTTGTTAAAGAAAATAAAAAAGAATTAAAATTTATACACAAAATAAATAAATAAATAAAAAGAAACGAAACGAAACATAAAAACAATTAAAAACAAATAAGAATGCTATATTTTACTATGCCGAATCTTATATACCCTTCACCATCGATGTAAATCTAGTTTAGTGAAGTAACTTCAATCAAAATAGAAAAAAAAAGAGTGACAGGGAATTATGCATAAGAATTCAAAATATATATACAGCCCAATTATGAATATTCTCACGGAATTTCTTTCCCACGGAAAAAATTTTTCTCGAGAAAAGACTCCTCCAATTATGGATTCCGTGGGAATAAAATTAGAAAAAAGTGGCATCATCGGCATCACTTTTCGCAGTCAATCAAAAGGGGAAAAGTTTTACAATTGGAGAAAAGGGAAAAGTGAGCGAGTTCTCTCATTGGGCTGATAGTATACTTTAGGGGGTCGAAAATGGATATTGTAGAAATTGCAAACGGAATGATGAACTTGGTAATACCCTTTCTTCAATTTTTGTGGGGAAGAATGTTAAAAGTAATAATTGATTGAACCAATTTTTTTTGTAAATTTATGTTCATAAATAATTTTGCAATAAATCATTAGTAAATAAAACAATTAAAAGTGCTATTTTCGGCAATGTTAAATATTTCACATATCTGGCCGCACATTTAGTCTTTTTTATCAGGTAATGTTTGCAATTACGAGTCCATATTATTATTAAAGTACATTACATAATATTTTAAACCATATTATGGTATTTTAATGTAGCTATTTATTGTTTATATATGAACATAATATTATTACATTTAATTAAAACATGTTTATATTTTAAACTTAATTATTTTTATACTTGACCATGGACAATATGGTTCCAAGACCAACAATATTATTATTAGATATAACAATACTATGTTTTGCTTACAACCATTTAATACAACCATATTATATTGCTTAGATTATGGTTGCCCCGACCATATTTTTTTCTTTGCGTATTTGCAATTTGAATTTTAATTTCAAGAAAACAGCCGTCATTAAGTAAATGATTCTTTTGTTTAAAACAATATACATTAAATTTATAAGTGTACAAAAGAATATTTTGCAATACAAAAACAAAATGACAAATATATCTATAAAATCTTATCAGTCGTGGTGAAGGCTGCAGTTCTTAGGGTAAAAAATAAGCTTTTTATATTCATATTTATTATAAATTAAACTTATTTATTGTTCTATATGAAAATTTATTTATTTATTGTTTATTTTTATAATTTTTATTAAATGCCACACAAATCTGATGAAATTGATTCAAAGGCTTTCAATAGTTTCTTTATGCACACGTGCTTTGCTGGTCATTGTGGGCGACTGAATTACTGCGTAATATAAAAGCGTTTTATTGTAATTGAACGAAATATAAAACTTGAAAAATTATTTAAATATGTAAGTGATTTCTTAAGCCACACCTTTACGGTTTTGTTACATTAAAATATAAAATTTTTCATTAATCAAAAACAAGGACTATGAAAAAATTACTGAGTGTTAATTAAAACAAACGAGGGCTGATCTAAAACATACACTGAAGCAAAATATTACGGTTACGGTAAAATGGAGAAGAGAGTTGAAGAAAATTAGGTTATTAATAAAAAAAAAATTTTTTTCATTCAATTGCTGTTTAAAAAACTTATTTTAGAAAATTATTTTTATTGATGACTTTTGCCGCTTTGCCACTAAATTAAATAATTAAATTAACTTTTTATTTTAATTTTAGTTACTTTGTATTTAATTAATTTAAAGTCTTAAAATATAACATATCTTTATTAAATAAAATCTTACAACGAAATGTAAAAAAAACCACTTTTATTTTTTAATTTCACTTGCGGTTATTATCAAGAGGTTTTGGTTAAATGATTATGTTCCATTGACTTGAAAAATTTTGCTGTTTCTAATGGCTTACAGTTCAAGTATTGCAAACATTTTTTTTGTGTCTTTAAAATTTTAAATTGTAAAACACATGCAAAACCGTTTAAATTATCGTCCAAATTTAAGTGATTTAATTAAAAAAAATGTGTAAAACCTAAAAAAACTTAAAGGAAAAAAAAAATTGAAATTTTTTGCTATTCTACATGTCTCTTATTTTTTTTTTTTTTTTTTTGAAGGAAATAAATAAACTTTCACAAAATTTTTTTAGGATCTTTAAAATCTACGTGCCTTCCTTCTTTCAATTTGAAAAGCCATATTCAATTTTATTAAAATAAATTAGTTAAAATCTATAAAATATCTTTAAGTCTATATGCATTTAGTAGAACAAAGAATTTAATTAAATTATGAAAAATATTGTCAAATACACAGATAAACAAGAAGTTTAAAAAATACTAATTAAATTAAGAAAACATCTTTTGTTCAATATTTTTTGTAACGGACCCAGAACAATGCTGAATATAAGCTTAAATATAAATTCGTTACGAGGGCTTTTTAGGTTTCTCAAACATATAACGAGGCCAATTATAAGGGTCATCCAAAAAACGCGCCCACATGTGTCTTTGAAATAAAACACAAACTATTTGCAATTTTTTTAAGCTGTTTTTTTTATTAAAAGTATGATCCATTACAATTATAAGTGGAATAAATTATCATTCAAATGACCACCATGACTGCGTCGAAATTTTCAATGACTTTCCGACATGTTGCTGGTGTTATTTCACGAATTGCAACTTGAATTTTGTTCTTTAGATCATTAATTGTTTGCGACTTGTTAGCATACACTTGAATTTACAAAAAAACCCCACAAAAAAATCTAATGGTGGTAGATCACATGACCTTGGAGGCCATTTGAAATCTGCATTTCGATAGCAAAAGCGTAATGTTTCCTCGAGTTGTGTGACATGTAGCACCGTCTTGCTGGAAATAGACGTAAGACACATCAATATGATTCAACTGTGTCCATAAAAAGTCTCTCAACATTGATTGTTATGGCTCAGCATTCACAGTAACAGCATTTCCAGCATCATCTTTGAAGAAAAATGGCCCAATGATTCCATTTGCCCAAAATGCACTCCAAACGGTAACTTTTTGTGGGTGTAGAGATTTTTCATGAATAACACGAGGATTTTCATCACCCCAGATACGACAATTTTGCTTATTGACGAAACCATCCATTCTGAAATGAGTTTCGTCACTAAACAAAATTTTGCTTTGGGTAATTTTCAAAGAACGCCCATTTGCAATGTGTACCTGTCTATGGTTAAAACTCTACTATCATCTAATAAAACAAAATGGCTTATGTCATTTGAAAAGATGTCACGTGTAAAAATCATATAGTGCTGACATCTAGGCGTCACATTTGGATGACCCTTCGATTATTATGATAAATGCTTATTCTAGGAATCTAACAAAGCTTTTCATTAGCCTTTAAAAACAGAATTCTTAATTTAAAATTAAGATTTATGTGACAAAATGTATGAAGAAATTAAAAAAGAAACAATATTTTTGGATAAAATGTATTTTTTCTTTTTTAACTTTTTTCTCTCACTTGATAAAAAGATAACTTCTATCTTCTTTCCTTGCTTCTGCAGTATTAATTTAAATCAAGTCCCACTTAAATTAAAAAGTATATCAATTTTTATTTTTACTTTTTTGTCTTTTCCCCAAATCCATATATTTTAAGTTTTTTAGTGCTTCATTGAATAAATAAAAATAATTTCAGTATCAATCAATAGAATAAAAATACAGCTTTGTACCTTCTTGATTTCCAACTTCGTTCGAATAAGTTTTAGACAATTTCACAGTTCTTGTGTTATTAATTAAGGAAGGTAACACTTAAAGTACCATTTAAAATTCTTTTTGGCCCCCTTAATGATGAAAATTACACCAATAATTACGGATAAAAATTATTCGATTGTCAAAAGTTTGCTTTAGCCATATGAGTAGAAATATGCCGTTCGAATACACCACTTTTCAATTTAATGAAATTCACCGCAACTGTTGTATGCTATTGGACTTTACCAAAACATAAATTTTCATTAAAGTACATTTAGCCGACCGTAGAAATCGTAAATGTAAAGTTAATCTAGTTGTAAATTAAATGTAAATGTTGTTGTGCTTATAGAATATGTAAAAACGTGTCATGTGTTTTTGACATAAGCAAGAAATAAAATAAAACTTTGTTGTGTTTTGTCTTATTTTGTATGTGCTTTTAAATTAGAAGAAGATTTGCTTATTACTTTAAACTTCTTGCGTTTATGCAAACATTGGCCTTTTTGTTCTAAATTCTTATATCCTAGAGAATGTTTATTGTAAAGGCATTCATTTGCCTAAACAAAAATTATTAATTTTTTGTCGTCCATTATTTTTTTATTTTTCTATATTTCAGTTTATAAATAAATAAAAACACACAGCTGTTCAAACCAATGATGGCCACTTTGTAATTTTGTGTAAAAAGTACGTATATATAAATCGTACTAAAAATGATGTTGTATTGTAATAATGAAAAATATAACATTTGCATAAATTATACTCAGCCTAAAAATGTTACAAAACATTACATGTATAACACATTTAATTTAGAAAAGAAAACTACATAATTTATTTAAAATTATATTGTATGTCAAACAATTTAACAACTTAAAAGTTTAAGTAAAAAAAGAACAAATAAGTACTTGAAAAGGGGTATTGTACTCCACTTCAATTTATGATAGTACGAGAGCTGCTCTATATATTTCTGGCCTAATAGTGAAAATGCGAATATTTATAATCAGGAAAACAAATTGTAGTGTACCACTCAGAAGTGACCGTCCTACGTTGCTCAAGCGGAACAGTCGCTACATGACCAGAAACAGGCGACCATTTGCTTCGAAGTGCTTCTTCCACGAACAACTTTCGTTGGATTTTGCTCGTCTTTGAAGACCCACACGGTCGATTGTTGTTTCGTTTTGGGCTCATACGCATAGATCCATGATTCGTCACCTGTGGCGATCTTATAAACGTCTTTTGAAGCACCGCAATAGTATTTTTGCAACATTTCTTTGCACCAATCGACACGAGCTTTTTTTTGAGCGACTTTAAATTTGTGCGGGATCCAACGAGAACAAACCTTTTTTACGGCCAGGTGTTCATGAAGTATCGAATGTATGCTGGTGGAAGAAATGTCCAAGGATGTCTCTATCTCTCGGTATGTCGCATGTCGATCTTGTATTATGAAGTCATGCACGGCATCAATGTTCTCTGGCACAACAGTCGTTTTTGGACGACCTTCACGGAATTCGTCTTTGAGCGAGCTTCGGCCACGATTAAATTCATTATACCAATTTTTCACAGTGCTATAGGATGGTGCTTCATCGCCATACAAAGATTTAAGTTCATCAATGCACTCTTGTCGTGATAATCTACGTCGAATGTTGTGAAAAATGATGGCACGAAAATGTTCACGAGTAAATTCCATTTTTTTCTATATTAATTTTTTTAAGTCACTGTTAACAACACAAATAATGGTCGTACGTCAAAACGTTTTGAGTACGATTGTGCTTAAAAATGACAAACTTTCCAATGGAAATGTCAGATTGCACTTGGCAGCACTCAGTGTTGCCAGGCCAGAAATATATATAGCAGCCCTCGTATTTACCATCACTGGCTACATTTGTCACGTAACCTTGTATTGAAATTCTATTTTCAGCAGGTTGAAACGTTACGACTAAGTGACATTTCAGTCGGCTAAGCATTCGCATAACTCTTCGTATAACAAAAATGATCAGCTGATACATTTACATTTCTACATTTACGGGCGGCTAAATGTACCTTTATAATTTAGTGGTTACGTCTGCTTACTACTGCTTGAGCTAATTTTTTCTTAATTAATAAAGTCTTTTTTTCGTTACCATTCTTAGATCAATTAACAACGCATTTTTTTAAAAAAAACTTATTATTATTTCAAATTTGTTTAAAAATTAACTTGCTTCAATTATTGTTATGGTTATTAATTTTCTTCGTTAATGTTTCCTATAAAATTTCGTTCAGTGCACCAGTAGTCAAACAATTAGAAAAAGTACTGACCGTAATTAGACATGAAAAGATATTTTTACCGTTATGCGATGCAGAATTATTCTTTAAAAGTCTAAGGATACTTATTAAAAGTTATTTATAGACCCTATAAATATTAGTCTACACTTTAACTGCTGGCAAATTATAACATCGGATGTGTATTTGTTGTTTTTTTTTTCTTTGCAGAACAGTTCTCTCAAATCTCACCTGCGCTGAGTTCTGAGTTTCGAGTCTCAATAACGATACAACTCCATTTGTGTTGAAAATTTTTATTCTTTAAAAGCAAATATTTCGTTTATAAATAAACTCAAATACGCATGTGACTTAAGCAGTAATATGCATTTAAATTAATCTGTCTGATAAGAAATTATTGTAGCAATATTTATGGTAAATAACTAATATACATACATGCATACATACATATAAGTGACAATGTTGATTAGCATGTTTAATTAAAAACTTCAACAATTTTATTTTAAATGTTTATTATCAAAATAATTATAATTAAGTGCGGAACTTGTTAGCCAGTCTATATAATGTTTTTTTTATTGTTTTTTAAAAGTGCATAATTTAAACATACTATATACATACTGTACATATTGAAATATTAAACACATAGAATTAATACACATTACAAAAATTTCATTGCCAAGGTCTTGTTGCATTAAAATATGTAACCCAAAAAATATATACATATATTTATGTACACTGCGACATCAATTAACGGCGTTGGTAAAAAAGATGACAAATTGCTGCCGTTTTAATATGTTTTAATCCATTTCAATCGCTCTGGTTAAATATAGGGTAAAACATATTTTCAAAATTTGGAAACTATTTATTATTAAGCGTTAGTTCGTTTATACATATAATTAATTGTAAAATAAACAATAAAAATCAGGGGTAGAATCGTTTCATCCGTGATCGTATCATCAATTGTACGAAAAAAAATTACGTGATACGTTAATCGTATGAACTAAATGGCATTATAACATACGATTGTAAATGGATCGTAATCTTTTGAATTATTCACAATAGTTTTTAAAAAGAGTGTTCAGGCTGGTCAGTTTTTCAAATTTTGTTGTTTCCAAAGGTCAAAACCGATTTTTTGCCTATAGCGCTTGATTCAAGGACTGCTGCTTCAATTAACACTTATTCACTTGGCACCAGCAGCTTTTCTTATAAAGACTTCCCTCATTCTGGGTTTTCAATTTAAAAAAAATTTTTTTCTTCGATTCATACCTGTTTTTGATCAGCCTTAAGCACAAAATTATAAGTATAAATTATTTTCTTGCAAAAATATAAATTACGAATTACCTATTTTAAAATCTTTACATCATTAACTGGTGGTACTATTGCGTTCATACACTTAGAAAGCTTATTCCATAGTCTGTTAGCAGTAGATTTTAATATGCTCAATTAGGAAGCATGTTTTTTGCCAAACTTTTGTGTTCATTCATGAATCTTAGACTTAACTTATTCTAATAATAACTTTGTCATAAATTAAAATTAAATTTGTTTGATTCGCACTTTGTTTTTAGTGAATTTGTTGCATGTTTCATCTTATTCGACCTATGTTTTGTTAACGTATGACAGTTCGTAAAGAACATACGTTCATTTATACGTTAACGTATGTTATAATCTGCGTTATTGTGATTTATCATCCGTTAACGTATGTCATAATCCGAAAAATGTATTTTTACGATACGTGTTGTACGTTCACGGATGTAACGATTCCACCCCAGGCCTGATTAATTAGCATATAGCAACGGGCTCAGTTCTTAATGTAAATAATAATTAAGTTGCAATTAATACGAGTTTATAGGTATTAAAATAAAATTAAAAATTATAACTAAATAAATTTTAATTTATTTTTTAATTAATTTTTAAAGTAAAAAAATATTAAAAATTACCCATATTCGCACTGCAGCATTATGAAAATTCGATCCATTTATCAAATTTCAGTTCATGAGAAAGTTTAATCTTTTTGAGAACTTCGACTTTTTGATAAATTTTTATATATTTTAGCGAATTTTCGATACAATGGAAATCGCGAATATTTAGTTGAATTTTGATTTCTTATAATGACGACTTTTTGTGCAATTTAGCTTTATATAAAGGATTTTTTTAAGGACTCCTATTTTATTTTAAATATTATAATTTGTTGTTTTTGGATATTTTTTTTATATTTTGGTGAATTTATTTTTATTTATTTATTTTTTTTTCGTATTCTTTAAGTTTTTATAATTTTTCTTTGAGTTTTTGGATAAAGTTGAAAATATTTGCTTAAATATTTAATCGAACTCAATTTGACCGATTGTAAGTTATAAAGTCACAACACACTTGCAAAATTATTTTATATATCTAGATTTAAAATTTTTTGTTGATTTAAAACGTTACTGATAGTCTGCCTTTTATAGTAAAATTTTGGTTTTTTTTACTAAATTTTATTGTAGAATTTTATATTTTAAAATTCGATGTTTAAGTGAAATTTTAATGCTTCTTGAGTTTTTATTTTTAATTTCAGATTTAAGTCTTATATTTTGATTTTTTAAGAGGAGATTATTTGAAAACAAATAGCTTTGCTTTGTTCAAATTTTGAACACTTTTTGTATATTCCCTATTAGTTTTTCAATTTATTCAGTTACAGAATGTGACACTAATCGTAATCTATGTACGACCTTTCTAATTTTGTATAGCTAAATTTCCAAACTATATATGACAGATCAGTGTACTTTGCAGAAGTGTTTTAGGATCCTTAGTTACCAAAATTTTACTCAAGCACGATATGAAAACTTAATGAATAAGCAAATACAAACTGTAGGATATACCTTAAGAGTGGCTAAAATAAGGGCTCTTAATGATAGCAAGAAAATGAAACTGAGTGCCGAAATTTTATTCTGAATTTAAAACTTATGAACTTATGTTTAAAACAATTTTTAACTTTAAAGCTGGGGTGGAATCGTCATACATCCGTTACATCGCAAAAATACTTTTTTGTATTTATGATATATGTTAACTGATGATAATTCACAATATTGGAGATTATAACATACGTTTCCGTAGTACTGAACGTAAGTTTTTTACGAATTGTCATCCGTGAACGAAACTTAGTTCGAAAAACTTGAAGGGTCCAACAAACTCGCTAAAAAATGGGAATTAAACAACATTAAACAACATAAGTAATGATAAAATTATGAAGAAAAGCTGTTGGTGCACAGGCAAAAAAAAAAAAAAAATTTTGTTTTGACCTTTGGAAACAACGAAATTTGAAATACTGACCAGCCTGGATACTCTAGCTTCATCTTTAGAATTTTTTAATTTGAAAACTATTGTGAATTAATCAAAAGATTACGATCCATTTGCAATCGTATGTCATAATGCCATTTAGTTCATACGATTAACGTATCACGTAATTTTTTTCGTACGATTGTCGGTACGATCATGGAGGTAACGATTCCACCCCTGGATTCATCCATTTTGTCCGACAAATTTTTTGTTGGAACAACATTTTTTTTACATGTAGTTTGACATTTCTCTCAGAGAGTGAGAAAAGTGATTTTGTAAAGAAAACTCTCAGTTTTTACACAAAAATAAAATTGAACTAAGTTGCCACTAAAAGAATTTTTTCCAAAAAAGAAAGCTAAATTGAATTGCCACATTACAAAGTTCCTAAAATACGGAGGATATTATCAGGAATCTACATCATTAAAGCGTATCTCAGGAACCAATGCGTAAAAACAGCCCGTTGCTCTTATTTGCTTTAGTATTTACTGCAATTCTCGTTAGCATTTTCATTGTAAAAATATATTTTGGAAGTAAAAGAGATTTTTGTGTTTCAACAGCCATTAATAGCGAAATGCTAAAATAATACAAAATATACAATTTCACACCAAGAATACACTTATTTATGTTTAATGACTTATTGCTGTATCGCCACGTTGTAAAATCAATATGACTTATTCATTTATTTGTCCATATTGCAGATTTGTTTGTCCGGTCAAATTTTTAGAAATGAGTGAGTCGTGCTGTAGAAAACTCTCAGTAAAAAAAGTGTTGTCCTAACAAAATGGGTGAATTCAGCTTAATTTATTTATATCAAGTCTATGGAACATTCATTTCCTTACAGACTATGGTTAAATCAAATAGATAATAAATATTTTATACTTATTACGAGTATTATATAAAGAGTACTAAAATAAATTTAGGTTAAAATTTAAAAAATATCACAATGTTTTTTGGCGGTTTTTTCTTTTCTTTTTCTCTCTTTTAAATGTACAAAATAATATTGACACCCAAATGATTTTTTACAATTTCCATATAGCTTTCCTTTCAATTTATAACTGCAAATAAAATTATAAGCTCTACAAACATGCTAAATCAAAGCAATGTATCGCCAAACAAGTTAGCAGTGTATTTAGTCGGTTTTGCTTTTGCGACAGTGTCGCTTAATAAAACACAAAGAATTGTTTTTGCAAAACAGTAAAAACAATTGCATTTTATTTTTGCAGTTTTGTTTTTTCTACATTTAAACAATAAAAAGGTATTTTAAAGCTTTTTTGAAAGCATTTGGAAGAAAATCAGTGTCAATTGCTAAACAATTCAAGACGGTCGGTCGGTTAAGTGAAAAAAAATTCGAAAACGTTATAATTAAAAAAAAAAATCGTTTTTAATTTTTGAATAAATTTAATCAAATAAATATCTAAAAATATTAATAAGAGAATTTGAGGTGTGTTTAAAATAAAAAAAAAAAAAAAAAATATTTACTTTTTTTATTTCCTTAATATGTGGCAATGAAAATTTTATTTGATCTGTTTAACTGTCTCAGCGCATTATAGTTAAATAACATTTTTTTTTAATTAATCTAATCTACATTAGAAAATATTATTTAAAATCAGCTCAAGTATCACTAAAGTTTTTTTTTGTGTGTATACAAAAATATTATGCAAGACAATAATAATTAAAATAAATAAAAATGTAGTTTTGTTCGGGCTCAATGCTTCCCCATCAAATTTTAAACTTTGACAACTATTTAAGAAACTTGTTAAGAAATTGTTTAATATTTTATTAAGACTGTATTTAAAACTGCCAATTGTAACTCACGCAGTCAAAGTCGTAATATGACTGGCCATCTGGGCCACAAAGACGCTTGCTGGTGCTAAAAACTGGAAATACTGATAAGGGAACAAACTCTTGTCAGGATTAAGAAAAAAAAGACTGAATCGTCGAAAGAATTGAAGTTCAGTTTAAATCAGCCTTTGTTGAAAAAATTTATAACTGATGAATAGTTTCTTTTCTTTTGGAAAAAAGGATTCGTTGCAAAGAAAAAATTTGCAGTTTTGAATAAAGGATGAAACCCTTCGCCTGATATGCCAATTTCTCCTACTTAAATACAACCCTAAATTATTATCGAAATTATACAATAACGGCTTAATTCTTTAAATTTTCCCTAACTTCATTTTAATGCAATTAAAAACAAGTAAGAGTGCTATAGTGGGCTATGCCGAATCTTATATACCCTTCACTGTCTATGTAAATCTAGTTTAGTGAAGTAACTCAACCAAAAAGCAAAGAATGGGGTGACAGTGATTAAAATATAAAAAAAAATTCTGTACTGTATATAAATAATTTTACATAAAAATGACATCGGCTCCGAATGGGTTAAGCATTTTTAAAAAATGTTAGTATTTTCTTAAAGATCTCTTTAAAAGCTTTAAAATGATACCCATATTGATATTTTAAAAAATTTGAAAATTTCAGAGCCCCGCAACTCGGAAAATATGGGCGAGCGCCAATTTTTACACTTGATGTTTTGTTCTTATTTCTTAATTCTCTATGGCTTGCTTCGGCAAACTTGACTTCACGGACGGACAAACGGACAGACGGGCATCGCTCAATCGACCTCGCTATGCATCAGAAGTCGGAATATATATCTACTTAATGGGGTCGGAAATATTGTAGAAATTACACGCGGATTGACAAACTTATATATTTCCACTTTTTAAGGTGAAGGGTATAAAAAGTATAAAAATACAAGGTTTCCTCCACGAGGCATCAATAACAAAAAGTGTATTAAATATTAAAAAATAGGCTATGCAGAGATGGGAAGTATAATCAAACTGTAATGCGGATTTTCAATGAACAGTGCTTTCTCTCATTTTAAAAGTGTTAATTATTAAAGAAAATTGAGTACTTCTTTATTAACATCAATAATTATTGAAAGATTACAATTGTAAATAATTGATCAAATAAAACAAATAATAAAGTTGAATAACCTTAACAAAATCATTGGCATACATTTTTTTTTGTTTTAAATTCTTATCGCTAAAAATAAAATTTGCAATTATTTGGTTAAGTTTTTAATTATTTTTTTAATTCTTTATAAAATACAAGTTCATTTTGTAAAGTGATTTAATCACTTGAATACTAAGGTGTCATTGATTGGACGAGAGCCAATAAATGGCCAATACTTATCACCCCTTATTTATTAGTGAAACGTGTTTTTTTGTTTGTTGTGTGCAAATTTTAAAAAACATTTTATTCAAAATTTTATTAATTGTTTTCAAGTAAATAAATAAATACCAGTTTGCAATTTTAATATTTCAACCCAATTTAAATAATTCAATGTTTGGAAGTATTTTCATTCAAAGGTTTTTAATTAATAAAAGATCGAATATTCAGGCATGTCACAGAATTCAATTCCGATTGAAAGTGTTTTCAATTCCACGAATTCCAGAATGAAACCACTTTTTTAAATATCAAAGAGGAATTTATTTTTTTTTTTTTAAATTTTGTTATTTGCGAGTTTTAAATTTACTTTTACTATGTGTCCTTGCTTAAATTACTCTGGTTGTTTACTTTGGTGTGTGCAGTATTGCCACATTTAAATTAAAGTGTAGAGTCTAAGCACTTTTTGGGAATAAACAAAATCGATCGGAAAATGAAGAAAATAGATCGAAATGGTTAATACGGAATCGAAACTATTTTGGTCGGAATGTGTGACATGCCTGATTATTCAAGTATGTAAGCAATATTACACAGAGCCTTCAGCTTTATTTAATAAAATAATTTTATGAAACGGTTTCAGATAAAAGTTTGCTTTCAAAGCATTCTCTCAGCCAACAAATAATTTTTAGATCCACAAATAATTTTTGTATTTAACTTTCGGATGCATATATTGATTTTTATAGAGTTAATTAAACTATTGTGAAATATTTGAAAAAAACCATTACAGATTTTAACAGTGTCGAACGCCAGTATCAGGTAGATATTTCTTAAAAAATAAAAATGTAAAAATCAAGCTAACAAGTATAGTGCCAGTAAAATGGAATAGAACAGTTGGATCGTTGGATTTTGCAAGAATTTTACAAATGTTGTTGGTAATTAATATATAATATTTTGCTTTATAGGCTTATATTTTATATACATAAAAACAGCAGCATGCTGCCAGACTTGTTTATGTTAAAACAATTTAGATGTTTTTATTCGCCTATAAATATAAATCGCTGATCCGTGCAGGAAGACAATAGTAAAGAAAGAGTTGAATGGAGAAGTTATTTATATAATTTTTTAGAACTGGGTAATTAAGTGACATCAAAAAATTTTAAGAACAACGATTAAAAAATGCAATTTGTTTTTACATGTCCAAACCACTTTGTTTATATTTCATCAACTTGTTGTAAGTTGAGTATATACATATATTTAAAATATTCTATTATCAGAACAAAGTCCAGAAAAACGTTTCATATTACAACAACAAAAAATTATCGTTTACAGAAAAGACATAAAAATAAAAAAACAAAATTCCAATTTAAATTAAATATTTGAATAAAATCAGAGACTTTTATGTGTAAAATTAGACTAGTTTGCTTGAAATTAAACGATTAAATTTCATCAATATTTGATACGAGTACAACATTATTGTCAGGCAATCATTAGAAGAAATGACTATTAATACAATTACATTTTTAAATTTACAAAATTTCAGTTATGAAAACAATTTTTTCTTTCAATATAAAATACTGGCTCCAAAACAATAAAATAACTAAAATCTTGGAAGCGGTATTTAGTTTTGACACAGAGAATCTTAAAAAAGATGTGTTCACTACAACAACGGGATAAATAGGAGAAAGACTTAGCAAATAAATTTTAACAAAAATAGCTTTAAGTCGCAAAAAATTATTCAAAAAAAGTGTAAGAATACCATATATCCTAAATAATAAACATTGTATTTTTAATAACTTTTGCATAATATTTAAATTTATCTAGAATTGGAGGTTAAACAATGTCATTTTTAAGAAAAAATAACAAAACTGAAAACAAAACTTTTTGAAAAATTATATTCATAAAGTAGTCGTATTAATTTTCAAATAAATCATTTTAAATTTATAAACCCACTGGCTGACAAAACGGTTGTAATAAAATATTTTGACTGCTTGTTTCGTTAAGATTTATTGTAAATTTAGACTGTTGTACTCGTTATATAGATACATACATACAGTATTGTTCGAAACCTAAGCAACTTTTCCCCAGTAAATACTCATGGTCGTATGTGTTCTCTTTAAAAAGATTAATCAAAAATTTCCCTTTTATTTATTATTATACATATAGTCTACATGCTAATAATAACAACAAAAAATACATTTTTTGTCTTTGGAAGAAATTATAAAACAAAAACAAAATTAACTTAAAAATTCACTGTTCGAAACCTAATCAACTTTTAAATTGTTGCATTTGTTGCGAAATATTAACTAAAACAACAATACAAATTTTAAACAAAAATTTTAGTCCCGTTATGATTGCTATTGAAAAAAATAATTTGGTTGATTTTATGCATTTAAGTAGTACCAATTCTTTAGAAGTGCAACAATGACGCGAACACGTTATGGATCAGCTTTTAAGCTAACGATTATTGAACTTTTTAATAACGGTAAATCCCAAATTGCTATAGCAAACCAATTGAATATAAATAAATCAATAGTTTCCCGACTTTTAAAAAAGTATAAAGCTACTGGGAAAGTAGAGGAAGCCAATAGCGGTGGGCGACCTCGTAAAACCTCTGAGCGAACAGACCAGAAAATTTTCCGTCTAGCAAAAAAAAAAAAAAAAAATCCATTTATTTCGTCGAAAGACATAGTGAATGAGCTTGAACTTCAGATTAGTTCTTCCACAGTAAGAAAACGTTGTTTGGAACAAAACTTAAGGAGCTTCATGCCATCTACGAAGCCTATGCTGACTAAGAAACATGTAAAAAAGAGGTTTGTTTGATTGATTGCAACGTAGTCTCTAATTTTCTCGGCTTTTTGGTTGTTTAAGGTTAGAGCACTAAGCTCAGATGGAGTTTTCCACGTGAGAAGACCAAAAGGAAAGAGGCTTCATCCTCGGTACTCAAAAGCCACAATAAAGCATGGGGGTGTAAATGTGATTGTTTTGACTTGTTTTACGGCCAGTGGTGTTGGTCCCTTTGTAGAAAATCAAACAAAAAATGGACCGTTTTGTTTACAGAGACATTTTAGCAACTCACATGCTTAACTATGCTGAGTGGGAAATGCCACTTGGATGGGTGTTTCAACATGACAATGACCTAAAACACTCATCGAAGTTAGTCAAGGATTGGTTATCAGATAATGGGGTTCAAGTTTTGAATTGGCCACCTCAATCGCCGGACTTGAATCCCATAGAGAACCTCTTTGGAGTTTTAAAACGGAGAGTTGGAACTCGACACTTTAAAAATAAACAGGAGTTAAATCTATGCCCAAAAGATGCGCTGAGGTCGTAAGAAACAAAGGATATCATACCAAATATTAAAAGTTGCTTAGGTTTTGAACAGCGAATTTTTAAGTTAATTTAGTTTTTATTTTATCATAAATTCCAAAGAAATATAATTTAATTTTTGTTATTATTTTTAGGTTATAGACACATTGTGTAGTAGTAAATAAAAAAAATATTTTCTTTAAACTTATTTAAAGAATAGATATGAGTCTATTATTATTTAGTGGGAAAAAGTTGCTTAGGTTTCGAATAGTGCTGTATGTACATGGAATTTAGTCCACCAAAAACATTCGGTTTCTAAATATATTGTTTTTAAGATTAAACAACCGATTAAAGGTAAATGAATTGAATAAATTCATGTGATAGAAACTCGAGTTATGGATTACTTAAATTTTTAGAGAATTAATCATTATACAGCACTTGTTAATAAAAAAATAATAATATATAAAATCCAAAAACTCACAGCATCTTAATATTGCCAAGACTTTCAGCAGTATCAGGAGTGAAAAAATCGCTAAAATTAAAATTAAAAGATGGACCAAATCAAAAATCTTCTCGAACTAAAATTTAAAAATAGTTTTGATATTTTTGATTACTAAACGGTTTTTTTAATATTCTCTTAAACTAAATAAGTAAAAGTTTACTTACTCTCTGATTTAGATTAAACACAATTTATTTTTAGTAATTTTTGTATTTTAAAATCCTCTCAACTGCCCATAAATAATCTGTTTTGATTTCGTCCAGGCATTTAAGCAAAACGTAGCGATTTTCAGTGAAACAAAAAAAAAAAAAAAACATTTTTTTAATTAAATTTAATCACGGAAATCCTTTAATAAATTAATTAATTTTTAAAAATATCCAGATTAAGTTATTAAATCACCGATATTAATTATTGAGGGTGAAAGTATGTCTCGATGGCCACTTCGCTACCGTTTACTTAGCTCTTTAGGAAACTTCTCACAAATATTTTAAATAAACTAAGCACCCTTAATAATAATAAATAAACAGCCGATTCAGTTTATAAAAAAGACAAATTTAATACTAATTTGCCATGGGACCTCTTTCAGCCTTCAATATGCCCATTTCTACGGGATTTATTGTGGTCTAAAATATCGATAAAAAAGGAATATATCATACGTAAGACAAACAAACTTATGTAATTTAAAGGGAATGTAATCAGGGGGGAAATTACGGCATTTAATATCGACCGAAATTTACATTTAAATTCTATTGAAATTTTAAATGACATGATTTGCCACCTGGTTTTATATTCCTAAAATATTTTTTTCTGTTACATTTCATGTGTCTTAGGAAGATTTTATAATGTATAAAATTTAATATCCTTCGTAACATTCCGAATCATTATCTTGCCTTAAACTTTAATTTCGGAAAACTTGCGACCGATCATTTACAAATATTGTTTTTTCTCGAAGTATATAATGTTATAAAAACATCAAAGCTAAATAATAGAATACTACTAATTGAACTCTATCTTTACTGTTTGCTTATGAATCCTGTTCATTGTTGTAATGTGCACTTAAAATGCTAAAAACATTGACATTTAGTCGATAGATAAACGATTTTAGTCGATTATTTTTCCCTCTACTCTAATATTGTTAACAATACTTTCACATAGTACTCGTATGTTAATCATCTTTAGCTCATTTTGAGTTTCCAGGGTATCACTTTTAGCCGTGTCAAGCGACAAAATATTCTGTTCTTGAAATCAAAAATTTATTTTCTCAGTTTCACGTTTTAAGGATCTAAGAAAATTTATAAGTTTTTCGTAATTCAATAATTATTTGGTTATACAAAGTCTACATACAGCACTGTTCGAAACCTAAGCAACTTTTTCCCACTAAGTAATAATAGACTCATATCTTTTCTTTAAATAAATTTATAGAAAATATAATTTTTTTATTTACTACTACATAATGTGTCTATAACCTAAAAATAACAACAAAAATTAAATTATATTTCTTTGGAATTTATGATAAAATAAAAACTAAATTAACTTAAAAATTCGCTGTTCAAAACCTAAGCAACTTTTAATATTTGGTATGATATCCTTTGTTTCTTACGACCTCAGTGCATCTTTTGGGCATTGATTCAATAAGATTCGATAGAATAGATGTTGTTATAGCTTCCTACTCCGATTTTAGTCAGTTTATCAACTCCTGTTTATTTTTAAAGCGTCTTCGTTTTAAAATTCCAAAGAGGTTCTCTATGGGATTTAAGTCTGGCGATTGAGGTGGCCAATCCAAAACTTGAACCCCATTAGCTGACTTCGATGAGTGTTTTGGGCCATTGTCATGTTGAAACCCCAAAAACTGGCCGAAGAACAAGTCCAAACCATCACATTTATACCTCTATGCTTTATTGTGGCTTTTGAGTACCGAGGATGTAGCCGCTTTTCTTTTGGTCTTCTTATGTGGCAAACTCCATCTGAGTTTAGAAAGTTAAATTAAGATTCACCACTAAAGAAAACAGTTCTCCATTTGGATATAGTCCAATCTATATGTGCTCTAGCAAAATCCAACCTTAAACAACCAATAAGCTGAGAAAATCAGAGACTAAGTTGCAATCAATCAAACAAACCTTTTTTTTAAATGCTTCTTAGTCAGCATAGGCTTCGTAGATGGCATGCAGCTCTTTAAGTTTTGTTCCAATTACCGTTTTATTACTGTGGAAGAACTAATCTAAAGTTCGAGCTAATTCACTATGTCTTTCGACGAAATAAATGGACTTTTTTTAACTAGACGGAAAATTTTCTTGTCTGTTCGCTCAGAAGTTTTTCGAGGTCGCCCACCGCTATTGGCTTTCTCTACTTTCCCAGTAGCTTTATACTTTTTTATAAGTCGGGAAACTGTTGATTTATTAATATTCAATTGGTTTGCTATAGCAATTTGCGATTTACCGTTATTAAAAAGTTCAATAATCTTTAGCTTAAAGGCTGATCCATAACGTGTTCACGTCATGGTTGCACTTCTAAAGAATTGGTACTACTTAAATGCATAAAATCAACCAAAATTATTTTTTTCAATAGCAATCATAACGGGACCAAAATTTTTGTTTAAAATTTTTGTTGTTGTCGTTTAAGTTAATATTTCGCAACAAATGCAACAATGTAAAAGTTGCTTAGGTTTCGAACAGTTAATTTTGTTTTTGTTTTATAATTTCTTCCAAAGACAATAAATGTATTTTTGTTGTTATTATTAGAATATACTATAGACTATCGGTCTTATGCAAAAAAAAGTTAACGCTGCTTTAAACTCATTGTTAAGCAAAATTCCTTAAAGTTTCATCCAAAAAAGATTATTAGCTTAACAAACGTATGGTAACTTCTACGCTAACTTTAAAATTTTTAAAGTAGGTAACCCCTTACTTTAAAGTGATGTTTTTGATATTTATTTATTTATTTTTTGGTTACATATTGTGAAGAAAAATTTTGCGGAAATAAGTTTTTAATAAAACGAAAAAAAATGTGTTGATTAAAAAACAAAATTAAAAAAATGGACACTTTAAATTTAGTGAGCAGAATTGGTAAAATTAATTTAGATTTTATGGAAAAACTATTTTTATTATTGTAATATTTTATTTAGAACGCATAATTCAAATATCAGGATATAATCGGCCATGTCTGCTACATCCATCCAAGTCTTTTTTTTTGGAATGATTTGTATTAACATCCGTGTTTTTTGTTCTCAATGATTTTTACCTTTTCTTTTATTAATTCCTTCAGCAACATGTAAATAAGATAAAAATGCATTTAAAATAAATTATAATTTATAAAGAGAAAAAATATACTAAATTTGTCTTCCTAAACTGAATTTTCCGATCTTTTACTTTTGCACTCTTCTTTTTTATTCATAATATTTTATAAGTTTTAAAATTATCAAAAACTTCCTTAAAACCACTTAAAAGAATAACAAAATAATACAAAATTACTGAAAATCTCATAAAAATAACATAAATTAACAAAATCCTATAGTGATGTACATATAATCAACAAAAGTAAACAAAGCTCGTAACAAAGCTCGTTATTCAAATAATTGGTATCAATCCTAACAAAAAAGTGTTGTATTAAATGTTTTACATTATTGTTAATGTATTGAATTTTTGTTTTTCATGTATTAAAAACATTAATTTATTCCTTCATCAAAAAAAAAGTTATTTTATTTTACAATAATATAAAACGTTTTCAATAGATTTGACTACCCGAACGAATTAATATTCGTGTTTATGTATCATTAACTATAAAAAGTGAATGGTGTTGCCAGTATTAACGTTTAAAATGTATTGCAGCATACATTAGTTAAAGTAGTGTTTTAGGATACCATTTTTTACCATACGTTTGTTAGGCTTAGTGTGTCAGTTAACTAGTGTGAACTTTAAAGTTGACGTTAGTCTTTTTTTTGCATAAGGCTGTATATGTATAATAATAAATAAAAGGGAAATTTTTCATTAATCTATTTAAAGAGAACATATATGACCATGAGTATTTACTGGGGAAAAGTTGCTTAGGTTTCGAACAATACTGTATATTGATAATGATTCTTATTTGCTAAATTAGATAGGAAAAAGATGTTGTTTCTAATATACATAACTTAAAGTAAGTCAATGCTGAAGATCTTTGTATCAATTGAGAAAATGCTGCATTTCTGTTGTTTTCTTTAAAAATTATCAGAAAAAATTTGTAAAATTACAATTTTTTTTTACAATGGAATAGCAGCACCCATAACATCGTCAGAGCGTCATTTTTAATTTTCTTAAAATTAAAATTCAGAAAATTTTTTTTAAAATATTTATTGTAGAGTTTTGTAAACTCTGTTTCATTAGCAAAAAAAAAAGTAAACTAGCAACTGTTTTAGTACCATTATACCGGTAAGATTAGGTGTTTTCACCTTTGAATCTATATTTTCTAAATGAATTAAAAAATAATGTTTCATGCATAGAAATGATTCTGTTACATTTTTATTATATGTATAGATTATTAAATTAAATTAACTTAAGTCTTAATGTAATTTTATAATCAATGTTCTAAAAAATTACAGACCACTGTCAAATTATATCTTGAGGTTTAAATAGTGAAATAAGCGATTATTATCACTGAAACAAACGAATATCTAACGCAAGATAGATATGAAGGGATGGTAAAAAAATTCATTGCTAAGCTAATCGATCAATGACTGAGTGTATCAGGATTTTAAAAGAACATTATTTTAATTTATGGAATACTTAATGTTTAATTAATTATTTACAAGTACTTATTTGTGTATCTGTCATTAACCTGACAATATTTATAACATTTGTCCAACTGTATGGATTATATTTTATTTTTACAAAAATCTCAATTTTTTTTTTTTTTAATAAACAAGTGTCTCAGTGATTGTAAAATTAAATTTAATTATACTCGCATATTTTAATATTAATAAATATATATTATTATAAGCAATAAAATAAATGAAAACAATTTGTTTAAATTTATTACAGATGCAGATCTTAAATTTTACTTACTTTACTTTACTTTTAACACTGAGTATTTTAAAGTGCTGTAATGCCTACAACATTTTATTTATGGGACCATTTCCGGCACCTAGTCATTGGATGTGGTTGGAGCATTTTCAAAGAGATTTATTAAAAAGAGGTCACCATATAACCAGCGTCAACAATCATCCTACAAAATATCCACATCCCAATTTAACAGAAATTATAATTGATCCCCAATTTGATATACCGCGCTATTGTAAGTTGAAAGACTAAAGTCATTATTTTTTAAAGAAAAAGTTTATATAATAATTTTTTAGTTCCCGTAGAAAATATTTTCAAAATGCGTTTTGCTAGCGACTTTCAAAATCTCCAAATGTGGTGGCGGGTGGGCTTATTAACATCTGAATTTGCCTTAAATGATCACAAGGTCAAATCTTTAATTGCAAGTCATGATATGAAATTTGATTTACTGATTTTGGAGCAATTTTTTCATGAAAGTTTTCTTATGTTTGCTCATAAGTTTAAATGTCCCGTGGTAACAATTGGTACCATGGGTTATGCTGATAATATGGATCATGCGATGGGCTTAATAACACCTTGGTCCGTGATACCTCATCTAGTGTTGTCTTATACTGATCGTATGACTTTTAGCGAAAGATTTTATAATGCATATTTGTCATTGTATGATGCCGTTATGAGAAGATGGTATTATATGCCCCAAATGCAAGAAATGGCAGAAAGGCATTTTGCTTCTTATGTAAAAGGTAAAAGAAAAATATTTACAACATTGAAAGAATATTAATAATTTCATTTTTTTAAAGGACCTCTGCCCAATGTAAGGGATTTGGAAAAAAATATATCAATGATATTAATAAACAGTCATAGAAGTGTTGATTTACCCAGGCCCAGTATGCCCGGTTTGATAAATGTAGCTGGAGCTCATATACAGCCTGCCAAACCTTTGCCCCCAAATATAAAGGTAATTATTTAAAATTACTCGTAAAGAAAAGTAATTGTATTAATTTAAAAAAAAAAATGTATTTCAGTCTTTTATCGATAATTCTACACATGGTGTTGTTTACTTTTCTCTGGGTTCCTATGTGAAAAGCACGGATATGCCTCAAGATAAAATTGCTTTGATTCTTAAGGCCTTTGGACAACTTAAACAGAATGTTTTATGGAAATATGAAAATGAAAGTCTGGGCTATCTACCTCCGAATGTATTGATCCAGAAGTGGTTGCCACAAAACGATATTTTAGCTCATCCTAATGTTAAAGTGTTTATAACACATGGTGGCATCTTTGGCAGTCAGGAAGGTTTATACTGGGCCAAACCAATGCTTTGTATACCACTGTATGGTGATCAACATCGTAATACTATCAAGTCTGTAAGAGCCGGCTATGCTCGTTCTTTGGCATTTTCAGAACTTACAGCACAAAATCTAAAAAATAATATCGAAATGCTTATAGATCAGCCGCAATATAAACAAAAAGCCATAGAAATGTCTCAGAAGTTTCGTGATAATCCTATACATCCTTTGGATGAGGCCTCCTATTGGATTGAGTATGTCATTCGTTATAAAGGTGCTGATTTTCTTAAGTCACATGGCGCCTTTATGCCTCTTTATCAATATCTATTATTGGATATTTTATTATGTGTAGCTTTAGGTTTATTTTTAGTTATTTGGTTGCCGCTGTATTTCATTAAGACGTTATCAAATTTATTACATAAAAAGTCTTCCAAAAATCATGCTGCTAAACATAAGAAACAAACGTAAATGTAATCAAGTACAAATTAATTAATGTATTTAAATAATAAATGTATTTAAATTATAAAGAGAATATTATATTAAGATAAGTTAAAATATAAAATCTTTTTAAGTAACGAAAAATTTTTTTCAACATTATTTTTTTGTATAAAATTTTTTTTAAAGATTTTTCGCAAAGAAACGTTGCTTATTTTGATGCCGTTATTTTTTTTTTTTTTTTTTTGCTATCAACGCCATCAAGAGATCCTTAGGATCCATAATTTTTACTACATGTCATCGCCGGAAAAAGAAATAAATATCCATCAAACGATACAATGAAATTTATTATATTCACAATTTTGAAATGTAAAGAGTTTTTCTTTGCAAAAGCATATATTTTTGCGAATAACAAAATATAAATAACCACCAAAATTTTGCTACTCGTTTTCATAAAAACACTTATAAAATAATTCTTGCGAAAAAAACCGACTTCAAAACAGATTTCATCTGCCTGCCTATAACATCTCAAGTGTATGGCCACATAAATTAGGTTACATTAACTATTGGCACACACTTATATCTCCAAACTTTATACTTTTTCAACTGTTCAATAGTTTGGTAATATGCATCAAAGTGCAGCAACACTAGGGTCACTCTTTAATTTCCGAATTCAAATTATACACTTGCTGTTGTAGTAGATTGCTAAAATCAGGTTCTGTGTAAATTTATACCGTCTGTCTGTAACGGTTCAACAGTTTCCCCATATACATCCGATTATATCAACTATTTAATTTATAATATAACATTTTTATACTTCTTATTATACCAAATAAAGTAGTGGACATTCTATCCAAAATTAAAGTGTTTGTTTACAACGGTTCAAAAAATACGGCCATACAGAACAAATTACATTAATTTTTGGGAACACACTTTAATTTCTAAATTCAATATACAAGCTTCTTGTTATAGCGAACTTAGCAAAACATGTCCCTTGTAAATTTCAGCTGTCTGTCAATAACGGTTCAAAAGTCCCGCCACATACACCATATTATATCAACAATTGGAATACCCGTTTATTTCCAAATCCCAATTTTATACTTATTGTTATAGAGAGTTAGTAATGAAGGTTCTTTTTAAATTTCAATCGTCTGTCTACAACTGTATAAAAGTATCGCCATATACGAAATTAAATGAACTATTGGTGCACCCTTTAATTTATAATTTTAAATAATATCAGCTGTTACTATAACGGCCATAGCAATCGACATTGCTTCAAATTAACAAGCGTTTGTCTATAACGGTTCAAAAGATAGGCCTATATTAGTAAATCTACAGTAATTGTGGGACACCCTTTAATTTCTAAATTCATATTATAAACTAGTTGATATAGCGGACTTAGAAATGCAGGTCCCTTTTAAGTTTCAGAGTTCTGTCTATAACGGTTCAAAAGGTTGGTCACATAAACAAAATTACATTAACTATTGGAACACCCTTTAACTACGAAATCCAAATTTTATACGCGTTGTTATAGCGGACTTAGCAATACAGATTCGTTCTAAATTTCAAGTGTCTGTCTATAACTGTTTAAAAGTATGGCCATATGCATCAAATTTAATGAACTATTGGCGCACTCTTTAATTTATATTTCCTAATATTAATACTTGTTGCTATAACAGCCATAACAATCGACATTCTGTCCAATTTGCAATCGTTTTTCTATAACGGTTCTATAGATAGGCCTATATATGTAAATTTACATCAATTATAGGGGCACCCTTTAATTTTTAGATTTATTTTTGTATAAGTTTTTGTTTTTGGGAGCTATAGTAATACGCAGTCATTTTAAATTTTACAAAAGTGCCCTTTACAGTTCACAATACACGTATAAAATATGTATGTTGCATTGGAACACCCTTTAACTTTTAAGATTATGAACTGTTTTCAATACGGGACCAATCTGTAAGTATAATCTATCATATTACCAAAAAAAGATTTTAAAATCGGATCAGAAATGACTGTGTTCTGGAGGCACAAATATAAAATAGCAACATTCAGCCGAATTGTATAACCTTCTTCTTGTTTTGAAGTCGGTTAAAAATAAATTGAACGGTGACTACCATAAGCATTAATGATAGAGGGTAAATATGTTCCAACGAAATCCTTTCTCTTAAAAAATATTTAGAGTTGGTCATACACTTCTCTTCCCTAAGGACACTATTGGGGCGTTTACTCTGGTGAGAGAAAATTTTTTAAAAATAAAATAAATAAATAACTTTAAAAATTTTTGTTATAAGTATTAATTTTTATTAATTTTATAGGTGATTAAAAATTTTCTTACTTTAAGCCCTATTATGCCTTGTTTACGAATGCATTAAGTTTTAAAGTTTTTAGCACAAAAACTTCGTTTTTTGGGGTCAAAAAAAATTTTTATAGATTTAAAAATTTTTTTATGACAAGTAATAGTGTCATATTCGGCTATGCCGAATCTTATACCCCCTTCATCGTACATGTAAATCTAGTTTAGTAAAGTAAGTCCAATAAAAAAAAACAAAGAGAATAAAAAATAAAAAAATTAAGTACTACATAAACATAATTTTACATAAAAATGTCATCGTTTTTCCTTTGGTTTTCTGAAAGATCTCTTTAAAAGCTTTTAGATAATACCCATATTGATATTTAAAAAAATTTTAAATTTTCAGGGCCCGTATATATGGGCGAGCGCAATTTTTTCACTGGATATTTTTTTTCTTATTTTTAAATTCTCTATCGCCCAACATATTTGTCTTTTTTTTAATGGAGTTACTTCATTGTTCGAAATGATATGGAAAAATTAGAGGTAGGCGTGGTGTTTTGCCCGCTGCCTCGAAGGACATGGTTCAATCTTGGTGATTTTCAGTAGCAGCTCTTTCGAAACTTAGTCTGATCGATCGGCATATTTAAGTTTTCTCTGGCTTAATCTAGTGACTTGGCAAAGTTGATTTGACTCCAAATACTACTTTATGGGATCAGAAATGAATATTGTAGAAATTAGAAACGGAATGACAGACTGAGATATAATATATATAATATTACGTTTTATAAATTTTATGTGATCATAAATATTGTTTTTTTTAAGCTTTAGGATGCTTTGCTTAAGCATACTCAAGTTTTAAAGTTTTAGGTACATAAATTCAGTTTTTTAGATAAAATTTAATTTGTATAAATTAATGTGCGCTAACGCAGCCGTCCAGGACGAAATACACATCAGCGAGAGCCAGACTCGAACCTACGATCTTAACCAACTCATCTAACGTGGCTGGCTAAACAACAATTGTCTTTCTTTTTTCTATTTTTTTTTATAAAGTAGTAAAAGTATAAAAAAGTACCGTTGTACAGAATTTTTGAACTCTACTTGTAAGTACCTGTATAGTGTATATTTACAACAAATTCTATAGCATACCTTGCGGCAGTTTCTTAAATGAATACAACTATTGTGAATAATATTTGATAGAATTTAATGAAATTAATTATGTCACAATTAAATACTATTTAGCTTTGGAAGTATGATTGTATTTTATTTGCTTCCAGAATATATATTTTTTCAAACAATCTCCATAAAAATAAACAACAGCGAAGGTTTAAATGATACTTAATTCAAGCACGATTTTCAAGATTTCCTTTAAGAAAAAGCACCCACTCTATTGCACGTTTTTTTCACAAAATTATAAAAAATTAAAATAAATATATATAAAAACGTCTTCTAAAAAAAAAAAAAAACAAAAATAATTTTTTTATATTAAGAGTCTATGTAAAGATGAAATTAAATATTAACAAACTAAGGTGTTAAAAATTATATATTTAGATAGTGTAAAACTTAAGCTCATACAGATTCTGTGAGTGATTTGAATTAGAATATGAGAAAAAAAATACAATATTTTCAATCGAGTTTTGAGATGACAAGAGTAGTTTTTTTATTTTTGAAAATAGAGTTTAAAGAAAATTCAAAAGCATCCAGTTCTGCATTATTATTATTATACTAATATATTAAAAAATTTTTGATATGTCACACATTCCAATCGGAATAGTTTTAATTCCATATTAACCAATCCGATCGGTTTTGTTTTTCTTTCTTCAGATTCTGATAGATCTTATACATTCCTTAAAAAATTCGAATCTCTTCTCTTTAAATTTAAATATGACAATATTGCGCACACCAAAGTAAACAGCCGGGCTAATCAATATAAGGACAATAACAATAATTAATTTAAAAACCGCAAATAACAAAATTTCAAAAAAGCTAACTTCCATTTGGAAATGTAAAAGTGTTTTTTTTTTCCAAAAAGATAAATTTTCAGAGCAATTCTCTCTCACCAGCCTTTTTCTGGGCTACACACAGAAAGCTTTTAGCCTAAGTCCCTTGAACTGCAACCACTAATTTTATTATCTGAAATACATATTTTTTCAAATCAAATTAAGTACAGCTCCTAAAATTTTTCAAAACATGCAAAAAATTTGAAAAAGTGGTATTTTAGAATTGGAATTGATTGTAACATTAATGTTTTGGTTTAATAATCACTGTTGCCGACACTGGCAAAACCGCAAATAATCAATCATGTTTATAAAAACAACTTTAAGATAAATTTCAAAACCAAGCTTTTCGGAGTAACAGCACTTGAGATGCTAGCTCCTGCCATATTTTGTAATTTTAAAAATCATCACCATTTTGGCTCGGCGTGGTATCCTTTGCAGTTCACAGAAAATTTGTGTATTAACATAATCAAATATTATTATGATAAGAACTCTATTGGTTTCCATACCAAAAAGTAAAATAATTTTTTATAAAGTAAATTAACAAAATGTTTATAAATATTTCCTTATTTGAATTTTTTATAGGAATTTTAATATAAGAAAACCAGAATTCAATAAATTTTATTATTTTATAAGAATTGGTGTTTCTTAATTTGAAATCCCCGTGGAAGCCATTATCGAGGCGATTTCCTTCCCTAACAATCACTTTAAACTAAATTTAATAGTTAATATTGACAAACAAATTTGGCGGCAAGGACATGTTATATCAAGTTAAATTTTATTCAAATCTAAACGCGATTAAATAAAATAATTTATTAATAGATTGGTGACAAAAACCAACAGCTTCTGGAAGAATCATTAATTTTTTTTCTAAACACAGTTAACGAATTATAATAAATGCAGCTTAAAATTTTATAAAAAGGATACTTACGATAAGTGATATTGAGTTTCTTAAAAAGAATAAGGATATTTCTGGAATTTATAATTGAAATATCTAAGCCGTGCAATATAGGGTTCACTAACACTTTAAATGAATTAGAGTCAAAAAATGAATGTGGAAGAGATTCTTTGGTGACCATTTCTATGCACGCGTTTGTCACCTCAATTTTGTTCACATCTATGGAAAATTTTGTTTTAGTTTCCACAGCACTATCCTTACTACTTTTTCTTATTTTTTTTTTATAACATCTTTAAAAATTTCACTATGTTGTTTTTCTAAATGTCTTTTTAAATTTTTGGAAAAGTTACTAACATCTTTTTTACACGATTTGCAAATTGCTTTACCATCAACTTCTATAAAAAATTCTCGTACATAATCAGCCCAACTATGAATATTCTCACGGAATTTCTTTCCCAATTATGAATTCCGTGGGAATAAAATTATAAAAAAGTGGCATCATCGTAATTTGTAGGGATTCTTTTTTATATTTTCATATAATTTTTATTTTATAATTTATAATACCTACTTTTTTCCTCCGAATTTTTTCACTTTCCGCAGTGAATCAAAAGGGAAAAAAATTTATAATTGGAGAAAAGGAAAAAATTAAAAAACTCGCACGGAATTTTTGTTTATAATTGGGCTGAATAATTACGTTTACGACCCATCTTGGAGTGAGATACTAACAGTACGATTTTCATCAAAAATTAAAAGGAACCAAATGATCAAAATAACGGAGTTCTTTTTTTGAATATAAAAATTATTACATCCTACAAATATTTATGGGCTATTTTTAGAAAAAACATTACACAACAAATGATTGTACTCAACTTGAAGTTTTGGGGCCCGAGCTCTAAACTCAAGTAAGGTGAACCTTTTTTTGTTTGTTATAAAATTTAATTTTAATTTTAGAGATGTGAAAATAAATACATTTGTTTTCTTTCACATTTTATAATTCTAACCCTTATCGGTCGTAAGTCACCTCTGACGTGACAACAGTACTTTTCTGCAACGGTCGTATGGCACGTGTGAAGTGACAAGGCGAATTATGTCGAAACATACTGTCTATTGATGAGATTTGTTTTTAAAATGCATTCATTTCTTCAATTTACCGTTACCATTTGAAAATACGTATTTACCGTTACCGTTTGAGCATAAGAATCTTTTCAGTTTGTCGTTATCAGCAGAGCATTTAACTTGTGCAATAAACTTTCAATTCTTTTTTTTAATGTCTGAATTTATTTTTTGCCCATAAAATGAATAAAGATTGGATAGCAAACTACATATCTTGCAACCTGATAGTAAAGGAAAGCATAACGACTGTTTAGTATCTTCTAATCGCAAGTTACCTGGAGGGAGGAAAACAACAGTATACTTTTGCGAAACATGCCAGAGAAAACCATTTCTTCATGTTGGAGATTGCTTCAAAAAATACCATACCTTACAAGTATATAAATAATTATCAGAAACTCAGACATGTAGTAGTTGTACAAAAAATAAATAATTTGTAACAAAACTGAAAAGAAATGAATATAAATGTATAATAACATACTATTGTTTTTTTTTCATATTTGTTAAAAATAACTACAACCTGGTGAGGATCAAACGTGTGAAAAGTCGCGTCCGATAAGGGCTAAAATATGTTATGACCACATTTATAAGTCATTTTTGTTCGACTTCAATTTTGGAGCGTTTGCAATAATGAATCGTTAAATTTACTTATTTAGAAAAGAATATTTGGAATATTAATTAATAATTTCTTTGCCAAAGAGGTTGAAAACACAAAAATAACTTTTATTCATGCTCGAAATATTAAAAGTCAAAAATAACTGTTATTTTTGCTCAAAAAAATTAAAATCTAAAAATAACTGTAATTTTTGCCTGAAAAAATAAAAATCAGATTTTTAAAAAACATCGCAATTTCTGACAATTTGGTCCAAGACTTTCAATATGATATACTTGGTTTCATTCTCCGACATTTCCTTGAGGTTGCTTTTTTTAATAAAAAATTCAAAAATAACAGCTTTTTTTGGTCCCTGGTATTAAATGATAATAATTTTCCTATTCATCTAACTAATAGATTAATAAGACAGTATAAAAATAGGAATAATATAAATACAAGAAATATAACTGAGCCAATAATTTATGGGTCTTTCATTTATGTGCCAGGAATATCAGAACGGTTAGTGCAATCAAAAATTTTTGATTGATATAAAATGGCATACAAAACACACTACACGTTGAAAAGGTTATTTACACATAGAAAAAAGATCGGTAAAAAATCAGTTGAAATATTCAAAATTCAATTACTAACATCATAATTTAATTTGTATAATAAATAAAACATAATCTTGACAGATTTTTGTACTATAAACTAACAAACTATATTAGATCTTAAAGGTTGGTCGCAACAACAGTTAACAAAGTTTACCTGCCCAATTTGTATCTGTACTAAAATCTATTCTGGTTATTGGGTGATGCAACGAAACTTATTCAGCACTTTAGTACCGAAACCCTAATATTGGAAGTTAGAATTACAAAAATCGATTGCGTTCTTTCTTCTTAGTTTTTTGACATAATAAAAATAAAATTTACATATATACAAAATATTAAAATTTGAAAAATATTAAAATAACTAAAAAATGTGCAATAAGATTCATTGAAAGTGGAGAAAATTTCTTTAATAACGTTAAGAGGTGAGTTCAAGACATGTGTAAATAAAATAGGTTTTCAAAAGTTGTATTTACTTTGCAGTGGAAAAGCGTGTAGAGTGAAATGTAAGACAGAAGACAATGGAGTCAAAAGTTTAAAGCATGAAAGCGTGAGGTAGTGGGAGTGCTTAGGTAAAAGTTATTGTTACAGTCAAGAAATGTTTTATTTGTTTTCTTTTTTTATACTAAATAAAGAAAAATGTAAAAAATATCGTTGTTTAATTGAATTCACAATAATACTTTTTATCGACTATCGAATTAATTTTTAAAATAATTGGAAGTACCGTATTTATTCAGTTCTCTTAACTGAATTTCAGATAATAACCACAACCGACCAAATTCGATTGGCAACAAATTCGGTTCTCACGACGAATCTCTTTTCTCTGTGTAGTAAAACTAAAGATAAAAAAATATTCAATCAAGAATTATAAAATTTAGTCTATAAGATGTATATATAGAAACAACGAAAAAAAAACTTAAAACTAGAATTGCTGATCTGACTGGCTAATATTTTTCCAAATTATATTACGGATCTGATTTTTTTTAGCACATTCTATCAAGAGTCGGTACCCGACCGATATTCACAAGAAGGTGTATGGTTTTATGTTTTCATTTCATTTTCGTAGAAATGCGGCAAGTTTACAATTTTTAAATCTTTTGCGCGCAATTTATCTTGAAATTTTTATCAAGTAATGAAGCTACTTTTTAACAATTTCTGAGTAAACTTTAGCGGGGTTTGATGAAAAAATATTTCCCATTACGGCGCTTAGAGGAGTATTTTGCCTATCTAGCCTGATTTTAGGCTAAAAAATTACTTTTGAGCTTGACAGATAACTAAATTCTGCATCGGACAGTGTTAAAATCAGGAAAGTTAAGTAAATCATTATACGATTTTGAGATGTTTGCGATATAATTTTTTGTGGCTAAAGGAATAAAGATTTTGTATTGAAATTTTTTTATAATAAAAAATTTCCTTTGAAATTAAAAAAAATTAGTTAAATTTTTAGTAAAAAAAAATGTTATATCACCTTAAACTTTACGATCTCTACTTTTATACTTAAAAAAAACGTTGCGCGTTTTTGAGCCATTTCTTGGGATTTTTTTTTTAAATTTCACCTCCTTCTGATTTTTTCTCATTTTGCATGGATACATACGAGTAAGTAACCTTTTAATATTTATAAAATATTTTAATGGAAATCGAAAATTAAATAGAACTAAACATCAAAATGAGAGTTAAGTTTTCCAATCACAAAATATTTTATTTTAAATATTTAAAGTTAGATGTTTTTTATTTCCATTATTGAGAATGAGGCATTGTTGCTTGTTGGGCTGTTATCAGATAAGGCTGCGGAGGCACGAAACAAATATATCCGACTTTACAGGCAGAATTTTTCCAGAAAGCTTTCAAGGGTTCAGTGCAACATTGATATTTTTAATAGGGTTTTGCTCAGTTCTACACTAATAATTACTAGTATTTGACCTACTCCAAATTGTCTTTCATTCTTCCACCTGTACTTAACGCTAAAGAGGATTCACATTCGGAAGAGGTCTTTGAAAAATGAGACATAGAAAAACCATGGCACTCATGGTCATCATAGTGCACAGGACAAGTGTTTTTAAATAAATTAGTTGCTCTAATTTTAAATAAAATATATCATTTCAATCATAAAAAAGTTATTACTATGAATAAATGAATTATTTTCAAATAAATAAATTCTATAAACTAATAAATTACGAAAAAATCTTTTTATATCTTTCACCACAAAAAGTACAAAAATGGTATGACTAAGTTTGACATTCCATGTGTAATTTCTACAATATCCATCTCTGACCCCATAAAGTATATATATTCTGAGTTCTTATGCATTGATTGAGCGACATCCGTCTGTCCGTGTTAGAGTTGAAATCAACTTGATTTCACAAAAAAATAAATAAATAAATATATCTTTCGATCAGATATAGTGTAGAAAGTGGTGCTTGTCCCTCCAGGCAGCAGGCAAAACACCACGCCTACCTCTATTTTTCATGTCATTGGGAACAATAGTGTAACTCCAATTAAAGAAAATAAATATATATGGCGATAAAGAATTAAAAAATAAGAAAAAAATATCAAGTGCAAAAATTTTAAAAAATTTTAAAATATTTGAAATTTTCAAAATTTTTAAAATATGAATATGGGTATCATTTTGAAGCTTTTGAAAGATATTCAAGGAAATACTATAATTTTTAGAAAATGTTTAACCCATTAAGAGCCGATGTCATTTATATATATGCAGTACCAAAGTTTTTTAATTTCTTAATTCTCTGTCACCCAAATATATGCTTTTTTTTATTGGAGTTACTTACTAACCTAGATTTACATAGACGGTGAAGGGTATATAAGATTCGGCATAGCACTTTTACTGTTTTTAACTCTTTTTACAGATTAATTTTTACAAAATATGTTGACTTATTACTACGAAATTTTTTTTTGTTTAATTTAAAAACCTCTATACCGAAGGCTGCATACTGTTCATTTCACAAGACTTTTTTTCCTCAGATCAAGGATTAACATTTTAAAATGAATTAATATTTTTAAATATAAAAAAACTGGATTTAAATATTTTAATATATGATATTATATAATGCATAAAAATAAAAAAAGACAGTTTCGAATGGTAAAATGAGTAAAAAAATGAGGAAAAATATTATTTCCCATTAATTTGTAACGTTGGCCTCTTAAACCTTTTGTTTCCACATGAGCCCTTTTACAGCTCAGGTGTCTTCATTGTAATTTTAATGAAATGTTTTTTTCTCTTTTAAAAACTTGTCTTAAATATTATCTTACAATTATGTAATAAAACGATAAGATCTGTCATGTAATTTCTCGGTTAAATTGCTAAAGAAAAGAAAAAAAAAATGAGATGAAGTTTAATGTTACCAGCCCTTTGCTGTTTTCAAAGTGCAACACAACACGCACATTTCGATTGTGGTCAGGCAACAATATAGAGACAGACAGACGTATTAAGTAAAAACATAGACTTTCTCTTTCAACAAACAAAAAAAAAAAAAAAAAGATGATATTTAAAATATTGTGGCAGTTACTTGTGTTAAAGCTTCTTTTCTTTATGGTTCAAGTGCGCTAAAGATTCAAAGTAACATTTTTTTTTGATATTTTCTATGTGCTCAGCCAGAGATTTTACATCTTTGTCTTTTTAGATACAGCTTTGTAAGTTTTAAGATGTCCTTCATAAAATTTTTTCTTAACCATTTTCAATTTTATTAAAACTGGTTCGTTATGAATAATGTTTTTGTAAATACGAAATGTTTTTTTTTTGTATGATTAATAACATGATCGTTAAGGCTCAGGCTGAAGTTAAGCTTGGTTTCGGTATTGGCAGTACCATGATGGTGTTTAAGTCACTTTTCATTTTAGTCATTATCGTTGATACATTTTTAACATCTTCTTAATAATGAAACAAACAAAAAATGAAATAAAATAAAATATTTTTTGTTCATTAAAATAAAAAATCGTGCAAAAGTTCATAATGAATTTAACCATCAAATTAACTGTTTTATTAACATATTAAATTTAAAATTTGTTTGTTTTCTGCGTATTCGGTCAAAATTAAATTTATATAATAAAACATCAAACTATTTTAAATTATTTTTATTAGGTTTTCAAGGTGGTTTGCCAAAATTTGTGCTTGATAGCGCTGCTTAATAAATTATTCGATTTAAACAGTAAAGTCTACTAAATCTTTTGATATTAATTTTTGTGTTTTATAATTTATTTATAATTTTCTTCCTTATTTATTATTATTGAAATAATATAAAACATAGATACCCAACAAATCACCTGCCCTATTCGTAAAATTCAAAAAATTATTTCTTTAATAAAGCTCTTTACTAAATTGTTATAAACAATTAAAATAAAAATTGTAACAAATAATATTTAAGAATAAAAAAATTGTAATAAAAAAAGTAGTATAGAATTTAGTGTACTTAATTATTTAAAATTTTAGTGTTATTGAATATAAAAAATATTAACTAAAATCCCAAAAAAAAGTTATTCTAAAAAATGATAGAAAATTGTCATAAAATTTGTAGCGACTTTAATAATAACTTAAATTAAAAATAAATAATTTGACTTTAAAAATAAATCTTAGGTCTAAAATTATTACTTAAGTAAGTGATTACACTTTAAATTGATTTTCATGAAAAATATATGTAATTGAAAATTGTATTTTAGACGCTAAAAATAAAACATTAATATCCATTAATTACAGTTTTTTATGTAAAAAAATTTTTTTATATAATAACACAGTTTAGCACAAAAAATTGTGATAAAAACATTCTTGTAAAGTTATATATAAAGAAATTTATTTATATTTTTGTTTTTTAGTTAATTAATTTTCTTTAACTAAAAGTTTTAATTTCCAGGAACACTAACACAAGCAAACAAATTTTTATGGTGAAAAGTCTATTTCGAAGCGAGATAAAGATTGGAAATAAAATTTGAGAAATCGTTATGTAAAAAATTAATTTGAGAAAGGAAACAAGTAAGAGTCTTATGTACCCTTCACCATATATGTAAATCTAGTTTAGTGAAGTAACACAAATAAAAAAAAGATATGGAGGTGACAGAGAATTAAAACTTAAAACTTGGACTAATTAATTGACAACTTTATAAGCATTGATTGGTAAATAATGCTAATGATTTTTTAGCATTATCATTGTTTTTACTAATGGTAATGCTTTTTATTGAACAGGTTTTATTGATAATTAGTTAAAAAACAAAATCATTACCACTGACTAATGATTTAATGGTTTCAAATCATTATCATTATTGAATGTTTTCCTTGTCTTTGTACACTTAATATACATCACAAAATAATTTTATTCAAATATATATATTTCAAATTTATCAGGGACATTATGGGAACATATTTTTGTTTTCGTGTAAGTTATAAAATCTGCTACCTATGGTGTGTTTGGGGTCTTTGGTTCTTAGGCATCAAGTTTTATAAATATCTCACTTAAAAATGATAAATTATTTAAATTTTAAAATAAAGATCTATTTAAAAGATTTATGCATAATTTTCTTAATTTTATATGTTTAAAAATTTGTGTTTCACGAAAATAATTATTTTTTTTTATTCAATTGTAATTAGTAACTAAACGGTGCCTGCCAATAAAATTTTATTACGATTAGTAAAAACAATTATAATTAAAATACCTAAATGATAAGTTAAATGGTGGTTAAATAATTGGCATTAACAAATGCCAATGAAATTTCAATAGTAATGAAAAAATCCCAAGTATGCCGTCTTCATTTATCGCCTGTCATAAACTGGTTTATTTAATTTCTTTTATAATTATTAATTTAATTTGCTGGTTAAATTTTTTAACTTAAATATTTGACAACATTATGGCGATCAATGAAGCACATGATAATTTATTTTGTGTAAAAAATTTGTCATCCGTTTTAAATTTAAGTTAATTGATGCAAATTAGTCAAAATAGTCAGCGGTGTCGAGAATTTAAAGTTCAAAAGCATTTATTGTTTTATTTACATTGATTTTATATTGCATTGCTTCATGATTGCCGAAACGTAATTAATCAAATTAAATACAAACATAATATCAAGAATTGATAAATGGCTTTAAGTATTAATTTTTAGTTAGAAACGTTTTGCTTCTTTCGCAATTCATTGCCCTTTTTAGTTAAATGTGCATAAAAAAACGCTTTCATTTTATTCAAAACATAGCTATCCGTTCTAACGTGCAGCTTAAAATTTTTGTATCCCATTTCTAGTTTTGAAAAGCTTATTCAAATTTAGCTTTAACAAGTAGGAATGCTATATTCGGATATGTGGAATCTTATATAGCTTTCACCATCTATATAAATCTATTTTAGTGAAGTAACTCCAAACAAAAAAAGCAAATATTGGGGTGACAGAGAATAAAAAAATAAAAAATATTTTGGTACTTCATATATGTTTTTCATAAAAATGCCATCGACTTTTAATGGGTTCAGTATTTTTAAAAGTTTAGATTTGCCTCAAAGATCTCTTTAAAAACTTTGAAATGATACCCATATCGATATTTTAAAAAATTTGAAAATTTCAGAGCCCCGTAACTTGTAAAATATGGGCGGAACCCATTATTTTAACTTGATGTTTCTTTCTGATGCGAATAAACAAAAAAAAAAAAAAAAAAAAGAAATAAAACATAGTGGGTAACACATCAAATCAAATCCATGTTATAATATTTTTACTAAAAAAATATGGCAACTCCTTAAATAATATGACAACAAAAGCTATAATTTTTGCGTTGAAAATTTTAAATTGTGTGTTAGCTAAAAAACAACAAATCTAAGAAAGAAGTGTAGTGTCAGTTGGCAGAATAAAAGTTAGATGTATTGATAGAGGTGCCTACGAGTTTAAATCCCAACAGAGATTGCCGTGTAAATAAAAAAATATATGAATATAATTCTTGTTAAGTAGTTCATTGGAAAGGAAAATAAAATGGGGAAAAGCAGATCAAATCTCCCGGAGGAGAATTGATGGATAGTCGCGGTAGATGAGTTACCAAAGTGACATGTATTGTAAAATGGAGCTTTGGTTATTGAAAAAAAGGAACAACATACCAGCAGCGTCAGGCAGCCATGACTGAGTTGCTTAACTCTACGTCTCCACGAGCCATCAACTTGGTATGAACTTCATGGCACACATGCATTCGGTTAATGTAGATACCCAATATTTATGTTTCGTTCATCTGTAATCATCGTTGGCAGAACATTTGTCTGAGCAATGATGTTCACCATCGAGTATGATTTCTCTATTTCGAATCAACGCCATCTATTCATCCATTTCTTTTTAAAAACTCTGAAACAACTCTGACGATAAATAGAAAATTATGCTCATTCAAAACATGAACATCGTCACGTTTTTGCCACATACTCGTACAAGAGCAAGAACAAATTAATACTGTTGTTCTGCCGGCATTATGTGCATGTCTAGTTCAATTTGCTGGCTAGTGGAGAGTTGGGGTAAAAGGATCAGAGTGGTAAAGCTGGAGATCGCGAGTTCAATTCAAAATTGTCTTATACTGTTCCGAAACTAACTAGTTCTGTTGAACGATTCCCTAATGAACGGTTCGGACTTTTAATAAGGTTGCTTATTTCTCGTTCATCGTTCTGATCAAATTGTTATCAATATCGAAAATAAAAAAATAACTTTTATTAAAAAATAGGCTAACATTTCGAATCAAAAGTCAGGTGAAAATCACGTCACATTGGCGCACGTTATAAGAATTAAAAAAATTTTTTTTGCACGAAGTTTGTTTTTTTTTTTGTGGCGAAGTTTGTTTTTATGAATTCAAGAAATTTCTGACCGATTAAAGCAATTCGGATTGATTTTACTCATGAGTTTTAATGAGTCGATTATTTCCCTGATTCTTCCTTATGAAGATAACAAACGTTGCATCGCCTGCTGGAAAGCATGAAATAACTATTTTAATAAAATGTTATTTCTAGCACGACTGGCTCGATGTTTTTACTTTTACTTGTCTGTATTACCTGGAAAGTAATTAATAATGAAAGGATTAAATAAAAGAACAACAAAGAACTGTCGCTATTGAAAAAACCTTTTTCGTAATTTTCAAGAGTAAAATTTTAAGAAAAAATAATAATAAAAAAATTTATTAAGTTATTTATTATTTCCGAAAAAATATTGATTACCAAAAATTTCCTATTTATTAATATTTACGGAATTTCCAAGACACTATGATACAAATAGAGTTAAAAAAATTTTGCAATATTTATTAATTTTTGTAAAAACCAAAACTATAATTTAACGTATTTTGTAGCTTTTCTTTTTAAATGAGATGATTAAATTTGTATTCGTTTTTTTTTATTAAAGATAAACCGAAAAGTTTTACAGATAAATATAATGTGCAAATTTTTGTCTCATTTTGTTGTAGTATAGTATCGAAAATACGAACTTAACAATGGTGGCGAAAACTACCACAAAAGCAGATGCGACAAGTAAAATAAAAAAAAACAGGCACTCAATGACACATTTGTTAAAACAACAAGAGCAACAACAATGAAACAATACAACAATAACGAAGACGAGATCTTTAAAAGTATCGGTTAAAAGATGTAGCCATATTACATCATCATTGATGTTGTATCCCAACTAATGTTAATGATACAACATACATGTATACATACATACATACATGCTTTTTATAAATATGTATTTATGTAAACAAATTAATATACGAAGGTGTTTTAAAAAGTTTTTTTTTTCGAAGTATTATTATATAAAGACATTTTCAGAATAAGAAAAATATTTTGAAATTTTAGAATTATCTATTCAAGTCACAGCGTATGGTATTTTTTTAAAAGTTGTCAGATTCTACAATAGTTGTAACTTCTATTACGACACTTCTTACATCATCTGCAATATCATATTTTATAGAATGCCGTAAGAGAAAGAGGAATATATTTCAACACATGCATACATGCATATCATACATGGAATAATTAATTAGATAGACCAATTTCATTAGCATTGGATGATAAATAATGCTAATATTTTTCCTAGAATTATCATTATTTTTTAAAAAATTTTAATTTTTTTTCATAAGTAAACGTTTCATAGTTAATTATTTAAAAATACTAAAATTAAATAAAATTATCATGCATGGGTTTTTTCATTATCATTGAAATTTTATTGAAATTGTTTAAAATAAGGACAATGAAAAAAATTTAACTAAAATTTAATGCTACAATATTATTCTAATTATAATTGTTTTTACTAATGGTAATGAAATTTTAATGAAATCGTTTAATTTCTAATTACAATTGAATCAAAAATAATCATTTTAATGAAATAAAAATTGTCGATCGCAAAAATTCAAATAAAAACTATGCATAAAATAAATAAATCTTAACACTTTTGTAGATCTATATTTTAATCTAGATTTGAAAATTATAATAATTCAACATTTTTAAGTGAGAAAGGTGTAAAAAGTTATATCTGAGATTGAAAGTCGCTTTGCACACTAGCTAGCAGAACTTATTATTCACACAAAAACTAAATATATTCCCAGTATCTTATTTTTCCTGAGAAAGTTAAAACATATTTACCAAATTTTTGTGATCAAAATGCCATTTTAAAATAATGCTCTACTATTCTTTATGATGTTTGTTTAGTGTGCAAAGACAAGGAATACATTCATTAACGATAATGCCTTGCAAGCGTTTAATCATATGTCAATGGTACGAGTAGTGATTTCGTTTTGAAACAAATTGTCAATGACACCTTTTCATTAAAAAGCAGTAGCATTAGTAAAAATAATGATAATGTTAAAAAAATTGTTAGCATTATTTATAATTCAATGCTAATGACATCGTTAATTAATTAGTACATCTAATTAATCACTACTATGTATGAAAATTATTACTCGTATCATTAACTACTGAATAATGACTTCAAAGCATTCGTTTATTGTGTACAAAATAAATATCATAAGTTATATTAGATTGTTATTAATTATATTAGATTATTGTTATTAAAATTGCATTTTTATCACAAAAATTTGATGATTTCACCAACATGTTTTAACATTATCAAGAAACATTTTTGTTTTCTGCAAATAATAAAAACACCTACACCTACCATTTCACTTATAATTGGTGGTGTATAATTAAAATTTTCTAATATAATTATTAATTAATTGATTATTATTTATTAAGAAAAATAACTTATGCGGACGTTTTCTAAAGAAAACAGGAAAAATTAAACATACGCAGAATGTAAAGCATCATTTTCTAGATCGCTTCATTCGCCATCAGAATTCTTAGCATCTTTCTACGCGAGGTCGTATACATTGAAAATATCTTCATAATTTTGTAAAGAGGAATATGAGGAATGTTCATAATTATTAAATATTAATTTGGTTGGAAGAAGTTCGCACACAACACAAATATTTCACTCGCTTATTATTCGTCTAAAAATTTTTCGTTTGAACAAACGTACGGATTCTTTAAATTGCAAGCACCGCTGTGGCCCATTATAAATTCTGTATTCTAACTTTATGGCTTTCTCTGGCTATACTGCTTGATCATACCGGTCTTGTGAACCGCTGGTCTCGTATTTACTAAACATGCGTTATTACTACAAACGCAGCCATCCACGCTACACTACTGTGTTACTCCGGAGAGACCTGAACTACTCGATGCCTTGTTTAGTAGTTTTAACCATCCACAGACATCTCCACTACTCATTTTATCCAAGCCAGTCATCCCCTTTAATCCAATAGCCACAACACACGTCTGCCATACACTGTTGTTATGCTGTTATACTTTCCTGCGCTAACCGCTACTGTTCATACTTTTTATTATAAAGGGCTTCTTGACAAGTATCTGTTACTCTTATATTAAATTGGACGTCTCCACTAAATTGTCTGTCATGGCTTTACACGATAATTGCCTTTTGCCTCTCGGGAGGTTTTTAATGCTGCTTATTAATTTTAAATTGCATTATAACAATTTTTAGTTTTCGTTGTGTGCATGTCCGACGGCGGGAATCGAACTCAGGATCTCCTGTTTTGCAGCACGCACCTCTACCAACGCAGCTATTGCGGCTGCTCAGCTTTTGTTAGCTAATTGTGGTTTTTATTCTATACACATACCATTAGTTGTTGAATTAATTTATTTACCACGCTGCCAAACAAATATTTACTAAAGCACATTTTAAAGCTTAAAATTAAAAGAACGGTTAATTACAATTTCATGGTTATTGTCATGTTTAATATATAAAAGGTCCACGACCGATTCGCCCCACAAACAAAAACAAGCAGTATAATTTGTCAGAATAATTATGAAGGTTCTTATAGCTTGCAGTTTAGTAGTCTAAAGTTATGTTTGAATAAAAAACTTGTTTTCTAATTACTTTTCTCAATTATCGCTAACACTCATAGTTTTTTATTTAATTAATACATTTTCTGTAGAATATAGGAATAGGTAGTCGTGGTCACAAAGTTTCTGAGCACCATGTTTCAATATGCCGAGGGATTTATTTTCAAAAAATGTGTGTCATGATATAAGATCAATACGCAAACAGAGTAACCACTGACTCAGTGGTAAGAGAAAAAAAATGCAGTCAGCAAAATGGCTTCGAGGACAGGTTTATGGATACTTCATGACATCACTTACAAAAGATATCAGAAATCTCATGATAGACCAAGCGGAGCATGGCTATGCTTATCCTGTGAGTCAATAATGATTATCGTTAGAATAAATAATTAAATTTCAATATTAAAAAATTTTTGATAAGTTTGACATTGAGTTACAAATGAAAAATATGCAAAAATCTCCCCTTGTATACTGAAAGGAGCTACGGGAAAAAGGTTTATTTAAGACTTTAAGAAGAATAAAAAAAAAAAAACGATTAAATAAATATTTTTTTTTGCAGTTAACGTCTTTTGCAACAAAAACAAAAAAAAAAAGAATTGTAAATAAATAAAAACTTTTAAATGAAACCAATTTTATTTGAATAAAAGCGCGTGATATTTTTAAGGAAAAAGTAATGCAAACATGAATAAAGTAATTTCCAAAAAAAAAACAAATTGACTAAAATGTGCATAAATGTAAATTATTAAATAAAATATTCAGATGCAAAAAGCACGAAACAAAGTCATACCGACACCAATTAAATAAGGTGCGTGTAATGACCTGATTTTACTTTCATTTGACTTGGATTTTTTTTTTGTTTTTGTTGTTATATGCCTTTTTAGCGATTTTTGTAAATTTTTTTCCTCGTCTTCTTTAGTTTTGTGAACACAAGGAATATAAAAAAATTTGTTGTATTTTTTTTGTAGTGTTAAAATGTTGACTTTTTAATACTTGAGGCACAAAATAAAAAAAGTTTGTTTAAGCTCTTCGAAGACTATTTTTGCCTGCATTTTTTGTTTGCTTTTCTTGTGTGTTTTTTTATTTTTTTTTGTTAAAGAGCAGATG
Organism: Gymnosoma rotundatum; assembly: GCA_916610165.2. Lineage (NCBI taxonomy): Eukaryota > Metazoa > Arthropoda > Insecta > Diptera > Tachinidae > Gymnosoma > Gymnosoma rotundatum. Next base: position 115,527,209 of record OU744337.1, on the reverse strand, counting down.
CTGTGCATTCATTTGTTCACACTTTCTCTGTATAACTACAACTTTGTCTTTGTTTAATTGTTTGCTAAACTTTTATTTTTTTTGCATATTTTTGTTATAAATAAGTGCCTTAAAAGCATCAGCAACAACACAAAAATCCACAAAATGCATTTTGTTTAATTGAGCACATGGTTTCTTATCTCAACATCACTTCATGTTTTTTTCTTTTTCGATTTTTTACTCACAATTGCAAAATTAGCTGTAGAGCGTAAATTGGAAGCTGAGTATAAACAAATTTTTGTTTGTTAAACTTTGTCAACGGCGACAGCAAAATGCACTTTCTTGTTTATTAAATTTAGTTTCATTTTAAGTTCAATTTTTTTTTGATTTTTATGGGAAATAAGAAAATGGGAAATAAATTAATTTAAAAAATTATTTGTTTTTTCGCAAGTTGACACAGAAGTTTTTTTTACCGCCGTCGTTTATTAAGCATAAAAATCGGTTTGTTATTTATTTATAATGACAAAAAAACTCTAGTTTCTACGAAGCGGGGTGAATATGTCTTAATTTTTTTGCAAATTATATCAAAGGTCAGCGTGCCTTGCGATCTGCTTTTAATATTGTAAATAGAAAGAGAATTAAATTACAACAAGCGATGAAGCGATTTCAGAATGTGAAACTTTTAGTACTGCTTTTTTTCGCAATTCTTATTCTGATCTTTAAGGAAAATTGTATTTTATCAATGTGCATAATATCAAGCCTGCGATGCCTAACAGACTTAGAGTTGTTTTTTCTTGTTATTACAATGTTACATTTACTACATCAAATCATAGACTTGTGCTGTGTAGTTCATTTTAATGAGCACAATCGTACTTTCTATGAAAAGTTTAGAGGCACATAACTCGGAAAATATGGATGAGCGCCTATTTTTTTTTTACAATTTTTTCTTATTTTTTAATTCTTATCGCCCCATATATTTGGTTTGTTGATTGGAGTTACTTCCAAATGATAGGGAAAAAATAGGGGAAATATCTGATCGATTGACGTATTAAAATTTTCTCTAGCTGATCTATGGCCTTGGAAAACTTAATTTCTACACTAACACGAATGGACAGACGGGCAGATGGACATCGTTCAATCGACTTCACTATGTATAAGAACTCAGAATATATATACTTTATAGAGTCGGAAATGGATATTATAAAAAATACAAACGAAATGACAAACGTACATTTTTCTTAGACTTTTACACTTTTTTCTTGTTAAGGGTATAATAAATTACTATTGAAGTTCCTGATTTGATTACATTCTATTTGACTAACAACATCCGCCAGTGACATCTATTATATCTATTTTACAAGCAACACATCGGTTAAGAAATATGCATAATAAAATTTGTATTCATCTAATTTCAAATATATTATTTTCTCCAGAAATCTAGCGTTCTAAATTATATTTAAATATTTTCATTAAAAGAATCAAAAACAGTGAACAATGAAAGATTTTCATGAAAATACGTGCATCATGTAGGGTTTAAACACAAAGCATTATTCAAAACGGAACTAGGTAGACACATAAATTGGAACTAGTTCATTAAGTACAAGCAATGGAATAGTTGTATTGAACTAGTTCGTTTATAACCTACACAAGCCTAACAGTGCAGTCACACGGTCAATTTTTTGTTCAATTCTCTTTCAAGAAATTTACACATACTGCTTGTCAAAATTCACAAAAAATTTAAAGCTGTGACGTAGGCTGCACGCAATTTCAAAGCAAGTTTTTAAGCAAGATGTCGTCAAGAAAAAAAAAATAAAATTTATTTGGAGGAAAAAACTTCAATCCGCTGTTTTCTTGAATGTAATTTGAAAGACTCAATTGAACGAAAATTTGAAAGCAAATTCTCAGCAAGTTTTTAAAGTGAGAGTCTATTGGTAAAAAAAAAATGAGAGAAATTTTAAAAATTGAATGAAAACTTGATCGTCTGACACCCTAGTAAGAAATAATAAATCGTTCAAATCCTTAAAATTAAAATAGAGATGTCATCGCTGGAGGTTTTAAGAGCTACATCAGTATTGACAGATTAGGGGACTTATCGCCACAATGTGGATTTTTTGTTGTTAAAAATAGGGATAACCAATCTTAATTGGGGATCTATTTTTGTTTAAGAGATTTTTCAGCAATTTGTATTTATTATTTTTAATTTTATTGCAACCTGTACCTCGTTTCTGTAACTTAAGTGACAAAATTTTCGCGTAAAAATATTATAGTCATCTTGTTTTACTCAGGCTCTAAATTATAAAGGGTCATCCAAAAAAAAAAAACAAACTATTTGCAATTTTTTAAGCTGTTTTTTTTTATTAAAAGTATGATCCATTACAATTATAAGTGGAATAGAATATTATTCAAATGTCCACCATGACTGCGTCTGCAGACATTAATCCGAATATCGAAATTTTCAATGACTTTCTGACATGTTGCTGGTGTTATTTCACGAATGGCAACTTGAATGTTGTTCTTTAGATCATTAATTGTTTGTGGCTTGTTACGAGTAGCATACACTCGACTTTTCAAAAAATCCCACAAAACAAAATCTAATGGAGTTAGATCACATGACCTTGGAGGCCAATTGAAATCTGCATTTCGTAAAATTACACTTTGAGGAAATTTTGATCGCAAAAGCGTAATGTTTTCTCGAGTTGTGTGACATATAGCACCGTCTTGCTGAAAAACATCAATATGATTTAACTGTGTCCATAAAAACTCTCTCAACATTGATTGGTATCGCTCAGCATTCACAGTAACAGCACTTCCATCATCAACTTCGAAGAAAAATTGCCCAATGATTCCATTTGCCCAAAATGCACACCAAACAATAACTTTTTGTAGGTATAGAGATTTTTCATGAATAACACGAGGATTTTCATCACTCCAGATACGACAAATTTGCTTATTGACGAATCCATCCATTCTAAAATGAGCTTCGTCACTAAACAAAATTTAGCTTGAAAACAATAGATGGGTATTTTTCAAAGAACGCCCATTTTCATAATAACTTTGAATGATGTAAACGCGTTGTTGCAATGTGTACCTGTCCATGGTTAAAACTGTACTACCTTCTAATAAAAATAAAAAATGGCTTATGTCATTTGAAAATATGTCACGTGTAAAAATTATATAGTGCTGACATCTAGGCCTCACATTTGGATGACCCTTTAAAATTATTTTTTATTTATTTATTTACGGATTTATTATAATTAAAATTACAATAAATCAAAAGCTAAAAGCACTAGCAGCAATGGCTATCGGCTATTTTCTATTACCTCAATAGGCATGCACACGTATTTATATGTAAATGTATGTACACGCTTATGAAGTTAATACGAGTACTCTTCGTTTTAAATTTATATTTGGTTTTGCAAAGAGGTTTTTTAGGAACTCAAGGACTTTTTGAATATTATTTTTAGTTGGTGTTCGTAGCAAATCAATGATGTTAAAAGGTTTTTAAACCGGAAAGTCTGTCAAGATGTGAGGAACTGTTAATGGTAAAGAGCCACAGAAAGTGCATTTTGGTTGTGCAGTTTTATTGATCAAATATTGATGAGTAAGACGTGTATGTGCTAGACGTAGCCCTGTGATGCATTTGTCTTATAAACAGTTGGTTAACGATGACAGAATAACGAGCTGTTTTGTGGGATTGAAGATCTTGTAGGAGTGATTGTATTTGTTCTTAGGACAAATAGAGTTTTCGTAGCACATTTGGCTAACAATTTTTTGTTTTTAGGTATACTGCTTTTCTAGCTAGATCTGCTGCCTCGTTGCCTGTGATGCCAATGTGAGTTGGGATCCAAAAAAGTTTAATTTTATTATTCATTTTTATTATTTTTTGTTGTATAGAGATAATTTATTCGTCTTATTGTTTTGATTCAAAGCAGCATCAAATAAGGAACGACTACTGTCTAAGCAGATTATATATTTGCTGTGTGAAATTTGACAGAGTTGTAGGAATTCAGAGTTGATTCGTCAGATAGGGCAAAGTCTTTTTGTATTCGCTGTACATTTCGTTAAAAAAAAAATTTTAAAAACAATGGAGTTTGCATTATTTTTGCTAAGATTTTGAAAAGTTTTTTAAAAAAGTTGTTGGGTTTAAGCAGCCATGGGGCGGCGAGGTACCAATGTTGGAGGGAGTACACATATATTGTATTTTGTATTTTTGCAGATTGAGGATATTGCATAGCGTTGGCGGATTTTAAGTTTTGTTTTTCTTTTTTTTAACAGGCTTACATATTTATAAAGCAGGGATGAGTTGGCGCAGCTGCAGTAGATGGAGCAATAGTCTATTGGCGTGAATACGGAGGGTTTTAACGCCACCTTCTGCTTGCATGATCGTGGCCGGTGTCATGTGAAAAGCTCTCAGACTGGTTCTAATGGCGTTTATTATAAATATTCAGATGACATGCTTTTTCCAGCGAGATCCCTGCTTCAGAAGTTTATGACCATCTGTCAATTTTGATTGTGGTTTTTTGAAATACTTGAGAAATTTTTTAATTTTTCTGTTCTTTTGTTATTAAATAGAGTTCATCAGTATAGATACAATGATCGACTCTTTTATAAAATTTTAGGAGACGGCTTATGTCGTCGAAAGCAATTATGATAATAGCTATAGATAGGGATGGTCCCTGGGGAATGCCATTATCCAAGGGAAAAATATTTGACACAAACTCGAAGTTTTCTTTTTGTAAAGAAAGATTTTATGAAGCTATATATTTTTAAAGTAAATCTGGATAATCTGGTAGCGTTATTCAAGGGTCAATTCATTCATTATTTTGATCATAAATATCAAATGTGAGTGCATCAAGTTTCATTGGTCTTAAAAAATTACCCATATTTTAATCAGTTTTGTCTTTCAGCAAACTAATTACTTAAAGTTAAAGTTCCTGTATGTATATTCAGCAAAACAGCAATGAAGAAGATTGAATGCCAAATGGGAAACAATTTGTTTTGGAAGCACAGAAATTTTGAAGGAAAGAGGTATTAAATCTATACATTTTATAATCCTAGAGAAAATATTAACTTTTCGCAAATAGGATCAAGTATATCTGAAAAATGAAATTTTGAAATTTATCTAACACAAAATTAAATATTGGTCCAACTTAATGAATCATATATATATGTAAGTCCCAAGTATAGGGTACTACTAAAATAAAAGAGTAAAAATTACTTCTGGGTTTCCTAAAAAAAGTTGCCTTTTCCTATTCACACAAATCCACTTACAGTTTTGCTAATGCCTTCATGCACAAATACTCAGACAAAGAGTTATAATTCGTATCTTGTAATTGTAATTGCAAAGAGCTTAAAAAATACGGGTGTTTGTGTTGTTGCTTCTTTGGTTTTTTTGTTTTGTTTGTTTTGCATCAAAACCTCTAGACATTCACTCAGAGCTTTTCAGATAGTTTTCTATATTGAGCCAGCAAAGACAAAAAAGTCATCGAACGCGTGGTGGTAGTCACGACAAATTGTATTTTTTTCTTTTGGTCTTGTATTTCTTTTGTTTGATTTTTTGTAATTTTTTTTGTAAAAATTATTTCGTAAACTCGTGTATTTTTTACTTACGTGCTTTGTGTCTCTGTATTGCGCAGGTGTGCATGTGTTTGTGTATGATTAGCTGAGTAAGCTTCAAAATACTAACGTGCGCCTTAAGCTAACGAAAACGAAATTTAATAAAAATACCAAAAAAAAAAAAAAAAAAAAAAACTAGTTAAAATCAACATTTCGAGCTGACAACAACTCTCTGTCTTAATGTCTATAGTTTCGTGTGTGTTTGTATAAGTGCTTTTAATTGAGTGTTTGTGTGTATGTTTTTTCGTCAACTTTGCACTTTTGCGCTCGCTTAACTTACGATAAGCTTACAGATTGTTTAAGCGCTTGCTGCAGTTAGCACGCGTGCGCGCAGTATCTCATTGTTTGTTAAAAAAAAAAAATTGTGTTGGTTTTCGAATTTATTGTTCATTAAACAATTAGAAATCGTGTGTACTTTATTGCTCGTGTTGACTTACGAATCCTTTCGAATGCAATTTACAATAAAATTACAATTACGAATCCCTAAAACGATTTGAATTTGAATCAATGTTTGTGCTTAAAATACGTACGTTATGCTAAACGGCAAAAAGATCAAATATAAAATATATTTTATTGGTTATTATTTATTTGGCAAGACGTACTAAAAAGGAAAGAAATTTTATATAAAACAAAATTTTATTTTCAATAAAATATCAAGTGCCTGAAATCAACATTTTTTTTTTGTAACGAAAATATTTTAAAATAAATGTGTTTAATAATTTTTCTGTAATAAAGAAAAGTGTTTCCTGTTGTTAAACTTAAATTTAACTTGATAAAGCAAAAGTGCCAAATTTTTTTTTTAACTTTTATAATTTATTATTTAAGTTAATTTATTTAAGAAAAAGTCATAGTTTAATTTTTTTATTTATAATTCATAAAATAAAAACAAATTTAAAAGGATTTTTTCTTATCCTGTCTAAGGATTTTGTGGTGAACAGTTATAAAAAAAGCAGAAAACAGAACAAAATGGAGAAACAAGAATTTTTAATTGGTTTAATATTATGGTGAGTTTTTGTGTTTCCTTTTTTTTATAAAATTTTATAATTTTAAAATTATTCTGAATGCATTTTTTTCGATTCATTTTACTGAAAGACCAATCAAATTTGAAAAACCAAAGTTCATTTTCTTAACCAAAGAAAAATTTAAATACTCAAAACGAGTGTAAAAACTTGTTGATTGTCTTTAATTATGAAGATTGACAAAAAATAAAAATGCAGAAAAAACGTTTACGCAACTAAAATTTAGACCTTTCTCAAAAAAAAAAAAGTGTTAATTAAATGAATGTATGTTCATTAAGCTTTTTATTGCTTTAACTTGATGTTCGTTTGAATAAGAGAAACTTAAATAAAATAAAAAAAAAACGAGTACAAGTTTTTTAAAATTCCACACGCATGTATTCAGGAGCCCACTACCGAAACAAAAATTTAATATAAAATATTGTAAAATTTCGAATTCACTAAATATTAAAATACAAAAACTTTTTCGGTAGCAGCCTTTGAACAAAAAAAAAAAAAAAGAAAAATTAAAAATTTTGTGCTGGTGATTGATTTTTCACACAAAGAAAATCATAAGTATCATAATTTTTATTTAAATTTTTCCTTTTACTATTATTTTTACTGATTTCATTAATGTTTCTTTTAATTTGGTTTTGCAAAAAAAAAAGAAAAACATTAATAAATAAAAAAAAAAAAAAAAATAAATAAAAACAAACTGATAAAATATTTACAAACTTTTGTATTTAATTTAATACTATCACAACACAAAGCTCCTTTTTTAAATAAAAATGTTTATTTGGGTTGTGAATATCGAATTTTTTTTAATACAAGTTTTATTTACTCTTTTTATGCACAAGTGAAAGTTATTTTTTAGAGATTTAAGCCACGAAAATAGTTCGCGTTTTGTTGTTGCCAATTGTTACTTTAGCTCTCCTATAAATAAAGAGACTTACTAGATTAATGATAAATAATATTTTTATGCCAATATAGTTTCAAATAAAAGGATGTAATAAAAGCGAGCAATCACAGGCTGCAATACTTACAATTTTTTTCCCTTTCTTCCTTTTTCCTTTCTACGAACTAAATTTCCATTTTAATTTTCCTAAGTATTCTAATTTCAAATTTTGATATAAATTATCAGGGTTAAGCTCTGATATTTTTTGCCAGCGTAGAAAAAATTTTTGCACCAACTAATAATTTTTATTGTTTTTAGATTGAATTTTATTAACATTTTTGATTGTCTTTGTTATATATTCAATTAAAAATCCTAATCTAAGAATAAGTAAAACCTTAAATAAATTAAATTTCGATCGGAATTTTTTTTTGTACTTAATTAAATATATTTTAAGTGGCATTCAGCCAGGCATCAGTTTTTTTTTTAATTTCTGTAAATCAATGAGCCAGTAAGTTTAAAGATTTTCCTTGTGAGGAAATAGCTGTCCACATCATTTGGTTTTAAATTTATTTATAATATCTGAAACTTGATATTTGGTTTTATTTTGTTGTTTGGAAGGAATCAAGCTCATGCTTAAATAATATTTATATATATGGTCTTTACAATTAGTTCTTGCCAAAACATATTTCTTTGATCTTTATAATCTCAATATTTTAGAACTAAATAAAATTAAATATAAAAATTTTTATATATTCGCAAAAAAAGTTTAGTTATAATTTTTAATTTTTGGTTAAAGAAACTTATTTTATTCAATATGTCCGCTTTTACATTACACAACTTTTGTCGCTGCAATTTTTCTCTATTTTCCTTAAAAACCGCATTTACTTTTACATTTTATTGCAGCAATTTTTATTGATGTACACATGTGTGCTAACTTCATGTTTAGAAAACGAATGAGGGAACGAAATGAATTTCAAGTGTACACGCATATGTGTACCACCTTTAATTCCCCTATCTCTTCTCGACCACAAACTAAGAATTGCAGCGACAAACATTTTTCAATGTAAACTGGCACTAAAAAAGAATATTAAGATTTGCAACTGATTGATTTTATACAATTTACTACATCTTCAGAAAAATATTTTGTTTGATCTCGACATTCATATAAAATTTTAGAAAAAGTTGGTTTTAGCTTCCGCTAAGAGAAAATAATAAAAAATATACACTTAAAAATTATCTATAGATTGTCCCTAACACAACAATTTTTGATTAACGTGAGGTAAATCAAATTTTTATTTCACATTCGGTAACTCTCCGTCTGTCCGTCTGTTCTTAACTCTGTTTTTTTTTCAAGCATTTTTTATAAAATAATTTTTTTTCACAGCTTTGTGTAAAAACTTAATGAAAATTTCATGGAAAAAACGTACTAAAATACAAAAAATTAAAAATTAAATAAATCTACCAAAAAATGTATTTATTTGTAAAACACTTTACTTTAATCTAAAAATGCTATTTTTAATGAAGTTTTAAAAATAAAAATATTTCAATAAAAAATATAAAAATTATAAAATATTTTTACGCAGTCATTGCAGCAAATTATAAGAAATTATTTTCTATAACCTTCAAATTTTATAATTATCAAATCTGCTTACCCTCCAAATTTCTAAGACTATAAAACTTTACAGAAATTTAATGATTTTTGTGTAATTTCTATAATTGTAAATTAAAAATATTTTTCACTTAAAACTTAAATACTTGAGAAAAATTACTTTATTAGATGACGATCGAAATTTCATTTAGATTCTATTGTAATTTGTGTAATTTTTATTTTCACAAACGTTTTATAAATATTTATTGAGCTTAACTTAAAAGTTTATTAATGTTTTAAATGCTTTTATAAATTTTGTTGTTAATTTTTATCTAATTTTTTTCGCTACGATTATGATTTTTTCCAATTAAATATTTAAGAATTTGAGTATTAAATTTCAATAATTGTGTGAAAGGTCCTTTTGCTATAAAAAAAACTTATTTAGTAATTAAGTATACATTTTATTTTTTTCAAATGCCGTATTTTGGCCCCGGGTTTTTTTTTCATTAAACAAACAACTCATATTTTTTCGTGCAAATTTTATTTGTATTTAAGTCATTATATTTTTGTTGAACCCAAGCTAAATTTCTCTCATCTTAAAAAATAACAACAAAAGAGAATTTCTGTAAATATTCTAGAGTTTATTGTGACATTCAACAAATATTCTTGAAAATGATTCATTTGTTTGTGCTGTTTTTGTTTGGCAATCAGGAATTTGATTTTAAAAAATAACATCGATTCCTACAAATAAATATAATTAATCTTAATAAGTTAGCAAGTTAATTTTGTTCAGGGAAGTCCATCTCAATTAAGATATATTGATTACAAAAATTTGCTTACAAAATTTGTTTGACATAAACTAATTGAAGTTAAACACACTTTGAGTGCAAATATCTTAATTAAGGTTTTAAATATTTTTGTATGAATAACAGGGCAAATGTTAATGACTTTTGCTTGCATATATTTTATTGTAGTAAAAAAAAAACAGTTTACAGATTTTATTGCAAAAAATATTTAAGATTTCATGGAATCTTGAAGCAGCCAAAAAAAATTTTCGAGTTTTTTAGTTAATTAAAAGACTTAGAAAGCAAACCATCAAAGTTTGTTTCTTAAGTCTTTTTATTTAAACTTTATACGAAATTGCATTTTTTATATAATTCTTGAATTTTGTTGTTTTACATTTTACTTTGTAAAAAAAATTAATGTTTTAATATCTGTTGATATTTAAATTAGCTGGTATCACAGAGTTCATTTCAACTTTTATATGGCGATTTCTTATTATGAGGAAATAAAAAAAAAAACTTGTAAGCAATATTTAATATCATATACTAATGCAAATGTTTAACCTATAACTTAGTTTAAAGTAAAGATAAAAATTAATTTAAAAGATGTTTCGATCAAATATAATGTTGTATTTTATTGAATAATAATGCACGACTTTTTGAATTAAATAAGGAATATTTAAAAAAGTATATAGAAGTTATTATTTAATAAGTGATGAAAAGTTCTGTTTTTTTGCAAGCAATCAAAAAGAACAAGTAAAGAACGTAAAGCGTCCAATTACAAGTTAACAAATAAGCGGGGTTGTTGGCTTAAACATGCTGACTGTAGTGCCCCAATAGATTTTTTTATCCTTTATTAATAACATACCTACCGTTTAAATAAGGATATGGTATCCAATCGTACTAAATTAATGATGGTGCTGTTGTAGGAATCATTTGCAGGGTTTTGCAACTTTTTTAATTTCTCAATTTAATCAAAAGTTACCAACAAAATAATAAAATAAAAATTAGAAATATAAGATTTACAAGATGAAAAAAACACACATTGTTTATGGACTCCGTCTTCTTTAAAAATTAACATAAAAACTTCTTAATAATTTTTCTTTTTTTTAATACATAATGAACTTAAACTGAACGAAAGCAAAAGAAAAAATAATGGAGATAAATATGAACTTCAATACACAATTTACAGATATACTTCAATATATAATATAATAGATATACTTCAATAGCTCTAATGCTTGACACATTAAAATGGCTTAATGTAAAACAGAGATTGCAATTAAATACTATTATGTTTGTACAAAAGATGAAAATGGGGAAAACACCAGAATATCGGATTTCAGAATTCAGAAAGCTTACAGCAGTGCTATGCAAAGATCTTTGTTTTATAAAGGATTAATTATTTTCAATAATATGCCTGACAGTATAAAAAATGAACAAAATGTACACGTCTTCAGAAAAAATGTTGTCAGTTATATTAAACATGATATTATACAGAGCTAAATATTCAAATTCTAAATTCATGAAAAATATACATTTATTATTAGTTATTATGCAAAGTATTTTAATACTTCTAAATTAATCAAATAAAAAAAATATTTGGAAGATGTTCGTTTGTTATAAAATAATAAAATTTAAAATTCCTATAAATTAAACTCCTTTCAACTGTACCCCTGGCTGGTTGAAAAATATCATTAATTTACCTAAAAATTTTGTAGTGGTTTTAAAGCCCGTTTCACGTTAGAATACTGAGTATAAAGATTTATCAAATACTTAAGTATTATGAAAAAGAAAGAAATATGTCAGTTAATACGAAAAGATATTTGACATCCCATAATACAAATTCATTTTTAGAAATTTTTCTAAACACAAGGATTATTCATTTTATCTGGGTCGTTTTGCCAACCATTAAATGAGCACTGCGAAAATAGACTCTTAGAAGAACCCAATTCACTCTATGACTCCTGTATAACACCCAAATATGTGTATCTATAGCGCTATAAATTAAAAAGCTCTTTAGAAGACAAAAAAGCTATCAAAAATATTAATGACTGAAATAAATTTAGAAAAATTCCCTAAATTTCTAAAAATGAATTTGTATTATGGGATGTCAAACTCCTTTTCGTATTGCTTAACATACACCAAAGTTCATTAATTTACAGGTGGTCTTAATAGCCTATCTAAATTTTTGTTTACATGCAAAGTTGTTGTAAAAATTCTAAAATAATTTTAAAAATGAAAAATTTTCAAATAATTTGAAAGAGTAAAAAACAATTCAAAATTTAATAAAATTAAATTTCAAAGCCAAGAAATGCACATATAGGAAAAAGAAACCAACTGTTACAACTTAATTTTTATCATAAAAGTATAAAATAAATTCGGCTTTCTGCTGTTTAGACAGCTATTTTTGACACCAACGTGGTGCTTTGCAACATGACATTAGGTTTTTGTATTTGTAGCCGTGCGGCCACCTTATATTTAATTCGTCTTGACATAGACATAATATTTGCTTTCACATTATCACACTTTTCCATAATACTTAGGTATTTCATAAATTTTTATACTCATTATTATAGTGTGAAACGGGCTTTAAAAGTATTATATAATAAATATTTAATTAAAGTTTACTGTTTAAAAGGAAGTCACAAAAATTGATTTTTTATATGAATATTAAAATAAGTTATGCAAATTAAATCAAATTTAAAAAATATTTTTAGCTTCATTATAGCAGCGTAAAAGAATAGGTATTAAAAAAAACTATAAACGTTAAGCTTTATTGAACAATATTCAATGAGGATAAATTTAAGGAAGTATTTTAAGACTATTCATTTTTATTTATTATTAAATGTTATGCAAAATATGTACAAAAAAAAACAATAATATTAATAATAACTTTATTGGAAGTAATGTCGTTCTTATTTTTGTTATGAAAGATTAAATAAATTGGTTTAAAATTTAAGCAAAACCTAAACATTTATTTTACTCATGACAAAGAAACTGCATAATTTAATTCAATGCTCTGAAATAAAAATTGTTAATCAAGTTGTGGTAAAATATAATAATGTGTCCTCTTTATTATGGCTCTCATATTTTCCACTTCACTTAAAACAAAGCTGTTTGTAATAAAAAAAGGATAAATGCAATTTTTTTATTAGGCGCGCCAAATCATATTTATTTTATTTGTTTTTTATTTGAAAAAGGAGTTTTCTGTAGAACAATGTAATGTAGCTTCATGCTTCAACATTTTTACAAAATACAAGATAAATTATAATCTGCACCCTGTTTTCTTAACTTAAGAATAAACTTGATCAAACAATTAATATCATTAGCTTTTAACTATAAATGTCTACTTTTTTATTTACAACAAAAAAGTGATTTGTAATTTTTACATAAAAAATAAACCAGTAGAAGTTGTTCGCGTTTATAATTATTTCTTTAGAAAGGTGGTTTTAAAGCAGTTCTTGCTATACGTCAATGAAATTTTAATAATTAAAGTAATATAATATTAAGAACAAATTATAACTAAAACAGTTAATTATTATTTTTATAGATTTTTTTTAATTATTTATATTAAAAATATTGCTTGTTTTAGAAAATAAGCAAAAAGAGTTTTTCTTGTTTAGAATTGTCAAATTTGTAAATAATTCCAAAACGTACTTATCAAGGCGAATTAAGTATAAGGTGATAGTGGTGGCGAATTCATTAATTTTCGCCTGTATTCTATCTGTCAATTTCCATATATAAAAAAATCTGTATAACAGTTAGATAAATTTTTTTTTTATATGGAGTTTGACAAAATACAGACGAAAATAAATGAATTCGCCACCGCTATCACCTTATAATTAATTCGTCTTGGTACTTATGTTCAATACAACCAGAATTGTTGTGAATACCCTATTGTAGTTTTCTATTGTTAAACTTCGAAAAACATAAAAAAGGTTGAGAATTGAACAATAATTTTAAAAGAGGAATTAGCCATAACTTTACGATAGAAAGTAAGAATTTTCGTGACTTAAAAAATCGTTGAATATTTAAAAAAAAATTAAAGGGAGTGTTAAACTTTAGAAAATTTTTTCTAGAGATTGAATTTTTTATATTTAATCATTCTTTACCCAGGACTATCTGGCCATGTCCCATGTTTCGTTGTTGCCTCCTTTAATTTCTTTCAAAATATACCTTCCAAAGTTCTTTGATTTCAAACCATTCCATGCAAAGAAGTTTATTTAATTTTAAATATTCAATACAGGTATCCAACCCTAAACTAAATATGTTTTGTTCACTTTGTATGTCTTAATATCAAATAAATATAAGCCAGTGATACATCCAGAAAAAATTAATACAAAAAAACTACATGATTTTGGATAGAAATGATTGTAGATTTTTTTGCGGATAACAAATTGATTAAAATAGAAATTAAAGTTTTGCGAACTAAGACGTTATTTTTCGATTCGTGTTAACAAAAAATTTATTATTTAAATGATGGTTTTATATCTGGCACAAATAAATATTAAACTTACATTTTATGCTCAATTCTTTGCAAAAAAAATCTGACTTAAACATTTGACGAAGAATGATTATTTTATAATATATGAACATGATGCTCATGATCAATAGCAACAGTTAAAAAGAGAACCAACAACGAAAATATACAATTTTATCCCAAAATAAGTACATCTATTTTGTGAGCTGAAATTTACTTGATTGGTAGAACAAAAGCATTTATGGCATTTTATAGCGATCAAAGTTAAGAAAAAAATTCTAGGAGTAATTAAAAATCTACGAATCTTTTATTAAATATTTATACTTTTTTCATTTTTCAAGTATATTTTTGAATAATTAAATGTTCTAATTATTAAATAATTTTTAGTTTTTAATTTTGTATTTATTTTTCTATTATTAATAGTTTTTTTGTTAAATAAAACCGGTCATCATTAATTATTTTTAGTAAATAACTAAAAAATAACAAGTTATTAAACAAATAAAACGTTCATAAACACTAAATGGCGCCAAAAAAATCATTTGAATATATTTATTATTTTGATTTAAAAAATACCAGAATTTTTGGAAATCTTATAAATAATAATAACAAATAATCTTATAAATCACAATCTAAAGTAAAAAAAAAATAACACGTGCAAATATATTATTAATAATTTTAAAATATAATTAAAATGCATTAAAAAAAGTAAGAGTGCTATAGGCGGCGATGCCGAGTCTTGTATACCCTTCACCATATATTTAAATCTACTTTAGTGAAATAATTCCAATAACTAAAAAAAAACAGACCGAGTATTTTCTTAAAGATCTTTTCAAAAGCTTTTAAATGATACCCATACTGTTACCTTAAAATATATGGTGCACAATCGTACTTTTCTATGAAAAGTTCAGAGGCCAATAACTCCAAAAATGTATAATTCTGTATAGCCCTACATATAGGTTTTTTGGCTCCTTACCTCGAAAGACCGATATTTTTTCGTCAATTTGGCTGATTGATTTGTGTTTTTAAATTATTTCTAGCTGATCTAGTGTCTTGGCAAACTTAATTTCAACGGATAGACGGACATCGCTCAATCGACTTAGCTATGCATTAGGGATCGGCGCTAGATGTTGTAGATATTACAAATGGAATAATAAACTTAGATATACCATTTTTCCACTTGTTGTGCTGAATGGTGTAAAAATGATTATATATTAAAATTCGGTTGCATGAAATTAGAGAAGTAATAAGGGGGTTTCTAAAAGCTGTTAAGGATTTGAATTTAAAAGGAAAAAAATTTTCTTTAAATGGTTATTGATTGATTGATTTATTAAGTACTTAAAGGAGAGTTAAATAATAAAAATGTATTCCTTTGTTAAAAATTTTCTTTATTAATTTGCATAAGGAGCAAAAAAAAAAAGTGTTTGATGTAGTTGTAGAAATAATCCAGGCAGTAACTGTCAAGGGACATCGTATTGTTGTAATCACCTAATTTTAATATCTTTATTTTTGAATTTATTCAGAAATAATTCTGTTACTATGTCCCGGTATAAGGTACTAGTTCTTGTCAGTTTTATGCCAGCCTCATATTTTAAGACCAAGAAGTCCAATGATGCATACAGCACCAAATCTTCAGTAAATAGCGACAAACATATACGATACGTATTTTTAATTTAATTTAATAATTCGCAAAGTGCTTGTGCATAGAAATAATTTATCGTAGTGATTTTTGATATTTTTTTTCATTATTTTTTAACTGTAAAAAAGAGCCGAAAAAAAGTCAGCAGTATACAGTAAAGAAAGAAAAATAGAATCATTGTTGGTTATTGTTTTTTTTTTTTGCTAAAACTTTGATTTTTGTCTTTACTTTATTGTTTGGACAAAAATCTTTAGTTTACTTAAAATGTTTGTGAGAAGTTTCGTGAAGAGCTAAGAGAGCGGTAGCGAAATAGCCATCGAGACATGTTTTCATCCGCAATAATCAGTATCAGTATTTTAACGTATGGATTCTCAGAATCCAAAGAGCGCAAGTTCAAACCACTCCAAAATATATCATGATATATATAATTGATCAATGAAGGTGATTTTTTTTTTTTGCAAAATTATCATCCAAAACTGATATACTTTCAATATATATTAAATTTTCTTCAAAAATTAAAAGGCATGTTGCATCAGGGTCGTCATTAACATACTTATAAATTTTCTGAAACCATTTTTTAAGATTCTATAGCAAAAATTTAATTAAAATTAAAAAATGGAACCAAATAACCAGACTGTTTTAAGCCCGACCTAATGGATATAAAGTATAACTATCAAACGAGCTGTTACTAGTGTAGTATACTCGCCTTTTGAAATTTATAATAAGTATACTCCAAAAAAGAACCGTAAATAGATTGACAGTTGAACAACCCTATCAAAATATCCAGTTTTTTTTACTAAAAATCTTTTACCAATTAAATTTATGTAAAATCTTCCTCAGCAGTTGGCTCGATTTTGGCTTAGTAATAATTGAAGCATATTGAATGAAACCAATTCTTTATAGTCTTCACTACACTCAGAAAAATTTGCCGCTTTTCGCGGTACATTATGGTGCCACCATATATCTGCGAAGCGTACGGCGATAGCAACTATCGATTCACTGAAATTAAGGTTTAGCCTGTGAGGCCGCATGAAGTCACTTGTTTATGTTGATAATTGCTACGCTATGATGTTCAATGTTGTTCGAGATATTCGTGACTTAAGGTCCAGTAATGCCTGAAAAGGTGGCCTCAATATGAGCGACCAGCCGTGGTAGCCAAATTTTCAAATGCTAATGCCTTGTTTTAATTGATTATCCCCAAAAAATATAACAAATAATTTAGTCAATTAATTATTATATAAGATTTAATTGCCCTTACAAGGAATGATTTCAGTAAGTTCATCCAGCATGTTGTTGAATATTATTATTCTTAAGCTAATAAAATAATACCAGAATCTACTTAAAATGCTGATCTATTGCAGGTGAATACATATAAATTAAAATACTATTTTCCTCCTTCTAATTGTAATATAAACTACAGATTAAGATCCCCTCTAGTCCTTCGAATTAATATACCCAGTTACTTGTTTCCAAGGATATTAAAAAATTATAAAATTAATAGCAAAATTCCTAACAGGTCGACTACTAAAATATATACGATTAGTGCCTCATCTTTATTTAGAAGCTCTGTATTTAAAGAATTTTGTTTTTTTTGCTGGAGAGTTTTTTAAACTGCTTCTTATCTTTACAGATACATATTTTTTACACGTTCTGTTTATATCATTCTTTTGATATTATAATTGTATTTAAATAACTTTCACACAATTCGTTGACAGTTCTAAAACGTACTCATCATTTGGCTTAATTGATTGAAGACTTATTGTGCATTTTAAAAATAAATAAATCATTATATTAAATTTACAGGAACGACGTCATTACTAAAATTATAAATGTTTATATAAGGAATATAGTTTTACGGCAAAGTTAGCTAGAATATTAATAATTTGTTAAATAATTTAATGTGAATTGAAATCAATGCAAAAAAGCAGAAAGGAAGTAAAAATTTATAGAAAATTATGTAAGACTTTTAGGTTTTAATATTTCTTAATAAAACTAAAGATTGATTCTTGAATTGATTATATAAAAAGAATACTTAAGTTTTGCTATCAATTTGAACCGTTTAATTTACTACTTATTTTTAATATTGAGGAATTTGAACATTTCATTTCAGTATATATATATTTAATCGAGCCCATTGGGCCATATGTAACTAATACAATATTTAAACATGTAATGATCTAATTTATAATTCTAAATACATAACAAGAGTAAATGTTTATGTAAGATAAATATACGAATATGCAATTTTTATATTTAATTATATTTCCTATAATTAATAATTAAAAAAATTGTTTAAAATTTGAAATACTTCTGTCTCATTAATAATATTGAGCAACCAAATGTTTTGAGAGTTCTTGGAAGCCTATTCTATATTCTTGCAGAACATATCAAAAAGGATCTTTCAGAAATAGTGTTATTATTTTTAGTTAAAATTACCTGGCAAAATGAAAGTTACACGAAAGAGTTGGAGGTCTTTGCGTTTTTACAATGCGATACATTGCTATCAAAAATGTCGATCATCCGTTTAAGGGAGCAGCCAATAAATTTAACTGAATAATTTAACACTGACTCGTAGACGGAAAATATACCGTAGTATACGGTTATATATTAGCTCAATGTTTAATTTTATTATACAACTAAAAACTTCCAGGCAATATAGGATGTATGATATGAGTAAGGAATGTGATAGTTTTATTCTTATATGAATCGGCAAAACAAAGTTTAAATTATAAAGCGAACGAAGCGCTCTTACAACCCTAGCCCCAACTGCTGATATGTGCTTATTAAATTTAAGGTCCCTGTGAAGTATCAATCCAAGACAGTTAATGGAATCTACGAAATTAATACGTACATTGTTAAAATGAATTTTCATAATATTATCAAAATTTCCAAGCGATCCAAAGACAAGAGCATTTGTTTTATTTGGGTAAGATTTGAGTTTGTTTTGAACGGCCCAGAGAGAAATCTGTGACAGATTAATTTATTGTTTGCTCATGGCAATCAAGAAATTGCTTATCGCCGGTGAAAGGTAAATTAATGTCATCAGCGTAAGTTTGACATTGCAAGGTACTGACATAATCAACAAAACCACTTATATACAAAAGAAATAATAAGGGAGCTAATACAGAACCCTGTAAAATACCACTAAGCAACAGTTCAGGAGATGACTTGTTGCCTTTAAAACCCACAAATTGATATCTACCAGCAATAAATGAATATATGAGCTTTCAAAAAGTCGGAGAAAAATTAAACCTAGAATATAGTTTTTCTATTAAAACTTTATAATTCAAAGTGACGAATGCTTTATTTAGATTGAGTGAAACCAATGTAGATATTTACTTAACATTAATATTTTCCCGAATTTTTTCAGTCAGGCTCAGCAGCAGAGAATGTTTTTAAATATTAAATATTTCAATCAAATTTCGTGGATATCTGACTTAACTTTTCTTTATCGAAATATATAGAAAACCAATTTGAAAGAGTTGCATAATTTTTGGATATAATATATCAATCAATACGCTCTTTAAAGTGTAGTAAGAATAAAATTTAATACTTAACTTTTACTTCTATATAATTTTTATTAATTTATTTTTATTTATGTAGAGGCAACATATACCTCAATTAAATCAATCAACTTTAAAAATTACATAAAATATACAGTTGTAGTAATTTGAAAACCCCGATTTCTAAATCTACAACTTTAAAGTAAATTTATAATTATAATTCATTTATTGTTAATCCCAAAATATTACGAGTATAACTAAAGTTTCGTCAGCTATCGCCTTAACAATTACTAGGATTATGCAATTTTCCATACAAGGTTAAACAATTTTCTTAGATGTTTAAAATTACCTTGAAAACATATTTTTTATAATTGATCTACATTTAAGCATTGACCTAATTAGGCATACTTAAGCTTCTATTGCTAAAGTTTTTTTTTCGAAGTATTCTTTTAGTTTATCTTTTGAAATTCGTTTAATTCGTTCCGAAACCAAACTGGGGCTTAGAGAC
The DNA here is from genome assembly GCA_916610165.2 of Gymnosoma rotundatum. Lineage (NCBI taxonomy): Eukaryota > Metazoa > Arthropoda > Insecta > Diptera > Tachinidae > Gymnosoma > Gymnosoma rotundatum. The sequence continues at coordinate 115,507,224 of OU744337.1, read as the reverse complement.
ATTTACTTAAAGCTTCTTTAGAATATTGCCGATTACTATAAATGACAGCATATTTTTATTTACGGATACATGTATTCGTTGTTATTATTGTAAGTTAGTTAAATAGTTTGATTTTATATTTCCAAGTCTGAACACTGCAGTTTTCTTTATATCAAAAATAACAAGATGTTCGAATTTCTTATAAAATCATTTAACACGCAGCTAGAGAATAAACAGCTTTCCAGCTTAGAAAATAAATTAAGATTTTGTGTATTCTTAAAATGTTTTAATACCCCGACTCAATGTGTGTATTGTTTACTCTGCGGTTTCGACTTTAAAGTTTATGTAAAATAATGTATATTTAAAAGACTTAAGACACAAGCGCATAAGACTTTTGCTGTCTTGATGTTCGTTTCTTAAATCTTTTGCTGAAATGTTTTAGTTTATTTCCAAATACGATAAAGAAAATGACAGTGCTGAAGTGAAGAGTTTTTAACGTGCAAAAATCTACTAAAAAATTTTTTTCTTTTTTAAAATTAATTTTGTTTCAATTTAATACAGTTAGAAATTTACTAAATATTATATGCAAAGAAAACGTATAGACCTTGATATTTAATAGAAGGTAATAACTAAAACATTTATAAAATAAACAAGATTTCATTTGTGTTCTATAAAATGCTTAAATAAGAAAAAAAAATGTGTTAAAAGCAAGAAGTAGAATTTAGAAATTTAAAAAAAAAACAGAAGTGCTATATTACATATCCTTCACAATCTATGCAAATCTAGGGGTGACAGAGAAACAAAAACAAAATTAAAAAAAAAATAAATGGTGCTGCATTTATATTATTTTATATAAAAATTCCATCGCCTCTTAATGGGTTAAGCATTATTTAAAATTTTAGTATTTCCTTAAAGATCTCTTCAAAAGCTTAAAAATGATACCCATATCTTAAAATATTTGAAAATTTCAGAGCCTCGTTATTCGGAAAATATGGGGAGCGCCAATTTTTTCACTTGTTGTTTTTTTTCTTGCTTTTTTATTTTCTATCTCTATTTATATTAATTTTTTGATTGGAGTTACTTTATTGCTTGAAACGACATGAAAATATTAGTGGTAGGCGTACCGTTTTGTCTGCTGCTTCGAAGGACATTGACCAATCATGCTGATTTCCAATAGCATCCATTCGACACTATATCTGATCGACTGGCATATTTATTTTTGCCAAAGCAGACTTGATTTCAACACTAACATGGACGGACAGACTGACATCGCTCAATCGGCTCCGCTATGCATTAGAATTCAGAATATTTATGGGATCGGAAATGGATATTGTAGAAATTACACACGGAGTGACAAACTTATCACAAAAAGTGGAAAAGGGTTTAAATAAAACATTTAGAAAATTTTCCGTACGACCATTTTAGGTCACATTATTCTTCGAATTTAAATAAAAACTAAAGGCAATTTAGTCTATTGAAATACTAAAGAAAAATGTTTGCAACTATTAAAATGTATATTTTGATTTTAATTTAATTAAATTTATAAATGCCTCAATCATATAATTAATTAAAAAATGAAAAATTTTTCCAATTAAATAATAATTGCAAAAATTTAAAATCTTAATAAAAAAAATTTTAATTTGGAATCTAATGAAATCCTAAAAATTACAAAAACGTTTTTCAGTGCAATAAACGTAGTTTCGGTTTCATTAGTGGAATATAGAAATTATACATTAAACTATTTAAGTATATACTCGTAATAAAAGGTTTAACTTTTAGTCAGGCTTTAGTGCGTGTATTTAATTTCTAATTTTATTAGAAAGAAAACTTATTCTTAAATTCAGTTTTTATTTTTAAGACGACAGGAAAAATTAGACTCTAATGTCAGTAGACATACAATGTTAACCAGGTAATGTATACACATTATGAAAGCCCACTAGAAAAACGTCTTGATATTTTATATGGTTTTCTTTACACTTTCTAACGTAACCGCCATACAAAATGTAGCCGTAAAAATGTATTTCCTATAATTTTGTTAATGTTAAAAAAGGAATATAATAAAGCGGACAAATATTTTATAAATGAGCCAAACAGTTTTATGTTTAAAAATTCACTAACAAAATTAATTTTAGACTTAACAAAAATACTCTCCCTAAAACATAAAATTGTTTAAACTTTTTCATGTAAAATATTATGTCAGAAATTTTTGTCAAGTTTCATTATAATACGCAGCTCTATTTTGCATTTGACATATTAAGCGTTTTTTGTTTTTTTCTTTAATAAATTTAAAATGCAAATTAACTTACTTAAACCGTAACAAAATTAGTGTTTGAATGTATAAATAAATATATCATATTTATTTAACTTTACACAACCCAGTTGTTGGTTGTTTTTTTTTTATTAACAAATTTAATAAGCGTGTAAAGAAAATAACAAAAATGTATTGATAAGAAACCAGAAGAAGCAACTTTATGAAATGAAGTAACAGAAGCGAGCTGAAAGAAAAAAGAAAATGAAATGAGAAATAAATTTCACTTTTAAAACACGTAAAATATTTCAGCGTTGAAGTCAATGTGAGTGTATATTCTTACTCACACAGTTTGAAATTCATACTAAAGGAATGTATAAAAAAATAAAAATTAAGTTACACTAAGTTATGTATTAAAAAAAAAATCAATGTTATTTAACCACAAATTATGTCAACATTAAAAAAAAAAAATACAATTGATTTGTCAAATTATTTTGGAAATTTTATAAAATTATTTATTATTATTCCATGACATTTTCAAATAAAAATGCAATAATGATGGAAATGAAGGTATCTAAATTATTTTTTTTGTTATAGAGGAGTTATAATTAATCAATAAAGCCTAAAAATTACAAGTATGAATTTTTTTTTAATAAACTAAAAGATAATGGGCATTAGGTGGTGTAGAGGCTCTTGATACCGTTGATCATACTGTCCTGCTTTAAAAGTTGGAAAAGAAGATGCATTTTTTTCTACATCTACCAAGCTAATACGAAATTGTCTTGGTGATTGTAAGCAATACCCAGAGTTAACCTACATCAGCTTCCCTTTCTGTCACTAGAGGTGTTCCACAGGGCCTTTGCTTTTCTCAGTATATAAAAACGATTTGCAAAATCAGCCTATTTATTGGAATACTACACAAAGAATAAAGATTAGTTATAATTCGTTTGAAACATTCAAAATTTAATTACTAATATAATTATTTGATTTTTAATATAAATAAATTATAATTTTGACTTATTTTTAATATTAAAAGCTAACAAATGACATTACCGTCCAATTGTTAGTTGTAACACCTCTTAAAAAAGTTATCCTGATCGATTTGTGTCTTTACTAAAATCTTTTCTATTAAATGGAAGATGCAACTAAGTTTATTCAGCACATTACTACTGAAAACCAAAGTTTGGTAGTTACAATCATCAAAATCGATTGTGTTTTATAATATCGAAAAATGTTTGACATAATAAAAATTAATTTGTACACATTACAAAAAAAAAAAAAACAAAAAAAAAATCATCAATATTTCAGTTTCAAAAAAAACCAAGAATATATTGTTAGTGGTGAAAAGTTCTCCAATATTGTTGAAAGGTAAGTACAAAATCAATCTCAGAAAGACGTTTGTAAATTAAAAAAATTCTAAAATGTTTAATACACTTTGCAGCAGCAAAACGTGCGGTATGGGACGGAAAGTTGAAGAACCTATGAGGAAAAGAAGAATCATGATGTAAAGAAAGGAGTTGGCTGAATTCGAATGGCAGAAACGTGATATTCATAATTTTTAATCTTTTTCCTATAATATCTTTTTAAAATAAAAGTAAATTTTAAAATATTTCGTATTGTTTAATTCCCAATAATACTTTATAATCACCCAAGAATCATTTTTTTAAGTAGTTGTGAGTGCTATATTTATTCAGCTATTACAACCGAATTCAAGATAATACACACAACCGACAAAATTCGATTGGCAATAAATTCGGTTCTTATAACGAATTTCTTTTCTCTGTGTAGGACGTATGCGGACGACGTCGAAATATTTATCAGTGACAATAGCGAAAATTTCGTAAATAAACTTAATGAAGACTTTAAAAGAACTTCGCCTTGGGCTGCTATGAACGGTCTGAGTCTTAACAAAATAAAAAAAATTTTAATATCTTCTGATCCTTAAGAGATCCCAACAAACAACTCTTTATAAAACCAATTGTTATTGTAGACTGTGAAAAAATTGAATTAGTGAATAAAGCTAAGAATTTAAGAGTTATATTCAACAGTACTTTAACCTGGCCAGATCACAGCTCCAAATGCTTGTGGGAAAACATTTTCGATACTCCGGACATTATGGCCTGCGCAATATTGCACGCCTCTAAGAGTCAGACTTCTTCCTTCAAAAACATATCTGATTCCAGTATTAATATAAGGCAGCAAACTTTTCCGAAATTGTGATGCAAAAAGCAATTCAAGGCTAAAGGTTAATTTTTATAATATAACAAGATATATTTTTGAACTTAAGTTGTATGGAAATAAGCATCATATAAGCTTTTATGCAAGACAAATTTTCAGTGTCCAGTTTGACGATTTTTTGAAAAATTAAAGTGTTAATATTACTATATAAAATAGTAACTGCTCGTCATCCTGAAGAATTATCTAAACGTCTTCGTTTCAGTCGCTTCGGTATAAACGAAGCGATTATACCCATAAGAAGTAAGTCACTAATTTCAAATTGGCAATTCTTTATATTTGCAATGTGTCTTTGGAACGCTGTTCTACCAGATATAAGAGACATTAGCAACGTCTTATGTTTTAAAAGGCAAATTTTTCAATATTATTCTAAGCTACAATTTAGTGAATAAAATAATTAATTTAAACTGATACTGAAAACTCTTTATGACTATTTATACATTTATTTATTACAATCTCTTATAATTGAGTGTTTCTTAATTAATATATATAATTCTTATCAATTTTATTGTAATTTTATTTTATTTGTAACAATATTTGTACTGTATTCTGAATTTTGTATTATTATTGTTATAAATGTTTAAGTAAATGCTAGTAATTTTTTGCTACTTTAAGAATTAAGTTTTACTGCAGATAAATAAATAAATACGTAAAAGAAAAGAAACGGGAGAAGCCTAATTGGTCTCAACGCTGAGATTAAACATTTAATTCATAGCAGTGTTGTGGCCTTGTGGCCCTCTAGTGTTATAAATTTGGAATAAAGTTTTAAAACCAGTATAACTATTTTATCGGCCATTACATCCACGGAAGAGAGTGCTGTGAAAAGAAACTTAAACCTCTTCAGAAAAACTAATGATCTAAGGCCAGGCCATAAAACTAATCACATGCTAATTATTCATGTTCCAGTATCCTATTTGTATCGAGTTCCAGTATCCTATTTGACATGGAAAAACGTTTGCATCCATCAACTTACCTCTAGTAACCAAATTCAGTAATTTCATTTTAGAATTACATTTAGGTTATCTGGATTATTATTAAATCAGGATGCTTTTATTAAACAGCTGTTTCTCTTCCTCTATTTCTGTTAGTGGTTCAGAGGTATGTTTAGCATTTCTATGGTAAGGAAAATATTTTAATAAAAGAAAAAGTTTACACAACATGCTTCAAACAAATGGACAAAAAATTGCAAGACATACTTCCTTCTTAAAATTAAATTTAATTGAAAAAAATATTAAAAATTACTTTTATAATTTTTACACTTATAATAATAATACTTGTGGTGTTTGCGTGAACAGTGGTTTACTTTTTTGTGTCCTAGTTTGCATGATCATTATACAGGAATTCAAAAATTATTACCTAAAGTAAAAGCACTTTTAAAGGGGAAGTTTAACATTTTTTATAGAAGTAAATGCATTATAATTAAATTTATTTTAAGGATCAAGTTTTTATACGCTTTACAGCAGGCTTTGTAAAAACACTAAACAGGGTACGAACATATGCAAACCGAAACGTTTGCTTTTTTTTTTCTTTGACACCACGTTGCACATAGGGGTATTTTGATAATCTAGCCAGACATCACTTTTTTTAGCTTATATTTACTGAGTGCACCTACCTTGATGAATCTTGGCAGAAAAATCAGCTACGATCATAGGCTGTTCACACTAGAAAGCAAGAAAAATCAGATAGAGGAGAAAAAAGTTCCCTTTAGAATAACTAATCCTACGTCTGAAAAGTTCAAGTTTTTTCTTTAATTTTCTCGTCATTTTATTTGGCAATTACAAATTTTAAGGTCAAAATATGCTCAAAAACGTAAAGTTGGACTCAAAAAATTCTAGAATGACATTTTATCCCAGCCCCTTTTGTGACCGGTGAAGTAAAACTATATTTGAAAACAGATTGTAATTATTAAATGAAGTGGATTACATACGCTGTAAAACCATTGAAATTAATTTATTTGGGCAGCGGGAGGTATACTTCCAATCCCAACCCCAAAAACGTACCTGTGAAAATTATTTATTTTTTTTGCCAATTTCCTAAAAATAATCATTATTAAGCTTTCCAATGTCATACCAATCCCCGTCAATCACAAGAAAAAATTAATACAAAATATTTACTCGTTTAGGCACAGAAAAATATATTGCAAACCTCATAAAATCGTATCAAGTCAACAAAAACGTATACGATTTATACAACTTTCCTAAGTTTAACAGTGTCCCAGAAAGACAACTCTCAAGCAATGGCCATGAAAACACAATACACGAGGTAAAATTTTGTTATCTGTCTAGCTGTGTACTAAAAATTTTTCATTTCTCAAAATTTAAGATTGTACATCTCGAAAAATACTACACGAGTAAAGATGGTCACCCCAATCAATTAAAATTTCATTACAAATTCCAACGTGTCCGTTATTTCATGTATTGCATTTTCGACGCTCTTCTTTTATTGTTCCCTTTTCATAAGTAAATCGTGAGCATAAGTTTTGCACTCATTTGAGCGTACTTGAATGTGAACAAAAAACTTAAGGTCGTAAGTGAGCCTGCATGATTAAAAATTCCTTTCGTTTAGAATTAAGTGGCAGCCAATGCGCATAATATTATTACTATTTTATAATTAAAAGGTTTAGTTTAATATGAAGAAAACACAATAGTAGCAATTCTAGGAAAACAAGAGATTATTGAAATTTCATTTAGCTGATAAAATGAAAAATTATATTTTTGTTTAAGATTTTTGAACTTTCAAACATTACAGCCATTTACCTTGACCTTTTAAGCCAAAATAATAATTACAGTAAATTTAATGTACATAATCCTCTTAAATTTTACAAAAACTAAAATTTAAACATTAATATTTCCACACCGAAATTTATAATTTTTTTATTTTAGTTTTTAAATAAAAATTTTAGAGCATTTTTTTCACTTCAGCGATAAAATTTATTATATACACATATTTACCTTGAACTCTCTGAAAGCAAGTCAACACATTTAAATTAGATGAAGCTGAAAAGGCAAAAATCAATAAAGTCGTAGCCAATGAAAAGCAAAATTAAAATTGAATTAAAACTGTTCATTTTAAATTCAGAGCGGATTACTTTGGTTACCTTTTTGTCTTAAAAAAGAATTAAATTTCAAAACAGAACCCTGCAACGTTTTATATATCGCTTTAGGAAAAGATCGTTGCAAAGTATTCTTTTGCCATTTTAATCTAAAGCTGTCGTGCTGCGTTTTCATCTACTGTTTTTTTCTGTTCATTTTAATGCATTTCTATGCTGATATTCTTGCACAAAGTACGATACCGCCCTTTCTCAGGAACAGCTCTATTTAAAATCTTTGTTAAATGTAGGAAGAGTTATGTTTTGTATGTTTGCGTTATTTAACCTACAGAAAACGTCTTCTTTGCCAAACGACAGAACAGTTAGTTGTTAATTTAAATTATAAAGAAATTTCTTAAATTTTTAAATTTAAATTAATTGAGGGAATAAAATGTTTGATATTCAATACCAAATCAAATAAACTGTTATTTGCTGACAAAACTTTTATCAATAAAACTAAAGCGGTGTTCATGACAGCTGATAACCAGAACTTGAACTGCTAATTTGATTTCTTTTCGTGAGCAGTATTTTCATTTCAAACTAAATGCAAATTAATTAAATTAAACCACGAGAATATCGTCATTCTTTTTTTTTATTCCAATTAAATTACTAAATCGCCAATATTAATTGTTAAGGGTGAAAGCATATTTCGATGGTTATTTCGCTACCCTTTACTTAGCACTTTAGGAAAGTTTTCACAAACATTTTTGAAATAAGCTAAAGATTCTTGTCTAAATAATAATGTAAGGACAAAAATCAAGGTTTAAGCATATGATTGACGTTTTTCGCCTGCTTTAAAAGATGATTCAGATTTAAAATACCACAAAACACTACGATACTTTTTAATTCTATGCAAGGACACTTGAAAATTAATTAATATATTTTAATATATTGATGATTTAACAATTTAATCAGGATTAAGTTTAAAATCAAATTATTTAAAGCTTTTTACATTGTACGCTGAAAGTCAAAGTAAACTGCATCCGAATTTTAAAAGAATATTATTTTGCAAATTAAAAAAAAACAATTTTTGTTTATTTGTATTAAACATTAACAAAACAGGTTGTTGCCAAAAAAATAAAAAGAAATAAAAAAATGAATAAATATTTAAAATAGCTGGTTTCTGTTTAAGATATATTGAGGAATCTTGAAATAAGAGCTTCAAAAAACAAGGTAGATTTTTCTAAATAAGTTTTTGCACCCAAATGCGATTAAATTTTTTTTAAAAAATGCTAATTTAAGCCATGAATTACAAATTAAATTAATAATTAATTTTTATTAGTGACAATTTACAATCTGAATTTTAAATAAACTTTAAGTATTTAACCAGATATCCTGGTTTAAAAAATAAGAGTGAATCAAATTGAATTGTTATGCAATTAAATTTTGCTATTTTGAAATTACATAACCTTAACGCAATGAATTTAACAAAACAATTTATTTTTTTAAATTATGGTTTTCTAGGGGGGAAAGAAATTGTTTAATAATACAGTTGTTTTTCAACTTAGCTTGTATTTAATAATTTTAAGTCATGGATTAATTTTAGCAGTATGCTGAGCGATAGATTCTTACGTCTCATAATTGCAGCATCATACTTGGGAGTAATCAGTTAGATAGAATAATTATTTATTTCTTTCATTAGCATTGAATGATAAGTAATGCTAATGTTTTTTTTTTAACATTGCCATATTTTCATTAATGGTAATGCTTTTAAATGAAAATGTTTCATCGATAATTAGTAAAAAAAAACAAGTCATTGTCATTGACTAATAATAAAATGGTTTCAAATATTACCATTAATAATAAACATCATTTCTTGTCTTTGTACACTAAATAAACACTATAAAGCATCATAAGGTATTATAGCAATACGTTTTTATCAGAAGTAATTGGGGAAATATATATTTTATAACATTCGCAGGAAAAAAAAGACAATATAGGACACTTTTGTTTTCCTGTAATTAACGAAATCTGGTAACTGAGATCACAGACATCAAGCTTTACACCTATTTCACTTAAAAATTTATAAATTATTAAAATTTTAAAATATCTATCCATCTACAAAGGGTGAAGACTTATTAGTTTTATGCATGGTTCTCTTTGAAGGTTGTCCTATAGTAAATGAATTTTTAATAAAAACAATTATTTTTGTATACCCTTCGCAACAGTAAGTAAAAAAGGGGTATATCTAAGTTTATCATTCCGTGTGTAACTACTACAATATACATTTCCGACCCCACAAAGTATATAAATTCTTACTTTTTACGCGTAGCGAAGTTGATTGGGCGATATCCGTCTGTCCGTCCGTGTTAGAGACAAACTTTATTTCACAAAAAAAATATATATTTCAATCGGTCAGATTTCGAAGCAGCATGCGAAACACCACGAATACCTCCAATGTTTTCATGTCATTTGGAACAATAAAGTATCTCCAATCAATTACACAAATATATGGAGCGATAGAGAATTAAAAAAAAATAAGAAAACATCAAGTGACATAAAATGACCCATTACTACAGATACGTAGACGACATAATATGCATCTTAGAAAGAGACAACGCCGAACAAATTCTCATAGGCTTAAACATAATACATAACAAAATCACATACACAGTGGAAAAAGAGCAAAAGAGAACTTTACATTATCTTGACATATCAATAATACGAGGAATTGATACCTTAAACTTTAACATTTTAAGAAAACCATCCATGACAGACACAACTATCCACAGCTCCTCAAACCATCCTACTCAACATAAACTCGCAGCATTTAGACATATGATTTACAGACTTAAAATAGTCCCACTCGCTCCAGATAAATACGGCAAAGAACTCGATACAATTTACACTATAGCTAAAAATAATGGTTACAACCACACAACCATCGACAAACTTCTCAGACAATATAACAACAAAAACAAGAAGAAAGAAGACAAGGAAACAAACGAAACAACAGGACGACACATCTTTACTTACATAGGACCAGAAATATATAGAATAACTAACCTTTTCCGGAAAGAAGGTTTACACACAACACTAAAAACGACCAACACTCTACGCAACAATCTCAAGACATCAACAGAAACAACCAATAAATTTAGCACCAGCGGAGTATACAGACTTACTTGTAGCTGCAACCATACATACATCGGACAAACTGGACGAACATTAAAAACAAGGTTTACAGAACACATACGATCATACAAAAGGAAAAGGGAAGACTCCAATTTCGCAATACACCTTAACAACACATGGACACGAACCAAGAGAAATAGATGAATGTATAACAATATCACTTGGGTAAAAAAAGGACGAAGACTAGATATTCTTGAAAACATGGAAATTTACAAAACACGAACATTTAATGGAGACATTATTAAAGACCAGGTAAACACAACCTCTGACAGGAGTTTTACACCACTAAAATTATTAAAACACTCTTACAAACGAAAAACACTCACAGACGGTCACACTTACCTATCCAATAATAAAAGACCCAAATATTAAACTATTTACCCCAATAAACAGGACAGATATCAGGCAATCTACCTGCATAATACTATTTAAACGGACAAAAATTACCTAAACCCACCACCTTTTATTCTTCACACTATCTATTTTTAACACTATCTCTTCAGTTTTAACATATACGTCGCTTGAAAATGATGTAATCACATCGAAAGCGCTCGCCAAAGACGACGGCTTTTTACCGAAAATTATAACAACAGCCAAGTGAAAAGATTGGAGCTTGCCCATATTTTCCGAGTTACGAGGCTCTGAAATATTAAATTTTTGAAAATATCAATATGGGTATCATTTAAAAGCTTTTGAAGAGATCTTTAAGGAATAACTAAATTTTTTTTTAAATTCTTAACCCATTAAGAGGGTTAATAATATGTATATGTTAATAATATATATATGAATAATATATTTGGTTTTTTTTGATTGAAGTTATTTCATTAAATTAGATTTATATAGATATAGAAGGGTATATAAAATTCGGCATAGGCGAATATAGCACTCTTACTTGTTTTTAATTGTAATTTGTAATTAAAACTTTTAGTAAAATTTCATTAGCACTAATAACAACAATTATAATTTAAATAAAATCAGTAGCATTAAATAACAATTATTTTTTTCATTGTCATTATTTCAAACAGTGCATATGAAATTTTAATTTTACTCATCAATGGCTGGCTTTAAACTTTAAAACTTTATTCCACTTTTATTAAATTCCGAATATGTAACAATTAAATTTCTGCTTGCTTAAGGAGTACTTTGGTATAAATGATACTTAAATTTATGAGTACAATTTTGAAAAAAAAGAAGTATTTTATTGAATTTAATTTTCTGTCTCTGTATGTTGCAAATGATGCCTTATTCATAACCAGGAAGACTGTCATAATGAAAAAATCTAACTTATTAAATTTTATTAAAACCATCTCCGAAATAGAATTTTTTTTTGATTTTTAGCAAAAAAAAAAAAAAAAACAAAAACAAAAACACTGAAAATCGTTGGTTTGTAAGCCCAGATTGTTCTAGCTATCGAACATGGCGACTCATTAGTCGATCTGACCTGAGCCAGATCATATAGATCATCGTCACTATGCTGTCCGCGAGCATAGAAGGCAATGCCACAGAAGGTTTCAATGGAACCCTCTTCAAGCATTGTCCCATTGTCCCCTCACCCATTTTAGGGTGTCTGTTGAAATCTTTGCAATCCCGTTCAGGGATGCCCAGTATTCAGAGACAAGTCTAGATGTGGTATTTTATGATACCTTCACCAGCACGCCCGTAAAACACTACAGTTATTTGGGAGTCTGAAAATCATATTTATCAAAAATTGCTTGATGCAGAGAGTGGTTCTCCGTCAAATTGAGTTTTATTTGTTGCGAGTAAAATTTTGGAAAATTGCACAAAAACAAAATTTACAGATGGAAATAAACTCAATAATTTAAAAAATTAAAAAACTATAAAACTTTTTCCAAAACTGGAGAGCACTGTAAAAATAAAGGTTTTTGTCTTAAGAAAGGTAAAACGTAGGTCCCTGTAAAAGAAAAAAATTAACATATTTTTTATGCCAAGGTATATGTAAAAAATACATAAATTAATTTTTACCCTTTTTATTACCACTCAAAACAACTATAGTTTCAATATTTTTTTTTTCAAATAGAAAATTTTTTAACATTACGATGACTGTAACCTCCTATTAAAAGTTATTATAAAAATAAAAGACTTAAGCAACAAACCTTATTAGTTTTTCAAAAATTAAAAATGATTGCATATGAAATCATAATTTATTAATATTTCTTGATTTACAAATTATTATTTTTTTTCTTAGTTTTTATTTTGCATACAAAATTAAAATATCTTTTAAACGCCTACTCTAAGCTATAAAACAACAATAGAAAAAATTTACAAATTAAAGCAGAAGCATGGCTGTATACTCACTATCGCGTTTTGTATGACAAATATTTTATGATACGCATACTAAACAAACATGAATAAAAAAAAAACTTAAAAAGAAACTAAAAGTGTTTAAAAAAACTTAAAGTAATTAAAAAAACATAAGCAATAAGCAACATTTGAAGCATAAACGTTTTTATGTTAAATAATAAATAATTCTATGAAAAAAACCAAACACTTCATTAAAATGCGACAGACAGTAACGCAGCAATGAACAAATCAGGCACAAGTGCAAAGAGACAAACAATAAATTTGCAATAAAATTGACTTTGAAAAATTAATAAGAAAAAAAATTTATATATTTTAAACAAAATTACTTAAGTGACATTCATAACAAATGGCTTAATAACGTGGAATACTTGTACGATATTGCATTTAAATGCCAAAAATAGAACCTTTTTTTGTGCACTTAAGCTTTGCAAGTGGCATTTTTGTGTAAATCGCTTAGTGACAAAATGGCAAGTTTTTAGTATTGACTTTGGTCAAAATTGAAGGTTAGACAAATAAAGTAAAAATACTCTTAAAATAACAATTTGTAAACATTTTATAAAAAAAAGATTTGGTTGCACACGGTTTATATTTAACACCAATTGTTTACGTTTTTGAATTTTTGCTCTTAAGAATATTTTGTTGTTGTTGTAGTAGACATTATTAAACATTGTCCGCAATTATTAAATTTAGTATTAAATTAGACAAATAGGCGATATATTTTTTTTATTAAGATGGATCTAAAAATTCAAAAGACTTAAGCTACAAACTTGTTTTGAAATTCGTTCAAGAAAAAAGAAAAAAAATATTATAAAAATACCACAGAAATTAGAATGTTAATTTAAATTTTTTTTTTCAATTTATAGAATGTTTAATTAAAATTGAAGGACATTGTTTGGTTTCGTAATTGAAACGAGTTTTCGAAAATAACGTTAGTTTAATAAACTACCGGTTCTAACAGGAGGTGGTTTACGTTTTATTTGAAATATGCACGCTATTAAAATGCCATTAAAAAGAGATTAAATTATTTCATAAATTCATACTTCGTGTTTTAATTACACACTTTTCTTTTCAACTTTATTAATAATCACAACACATGTTTAATAAATAAAAAGTTCTGCTATTTTTTAACTTGTTTAGCAATAAGAATTGCTAGCAAATAAAAAGGTTTAAGTTCACGTATATTTTACATTCTAAATTTATAAAGAACATTACATTATTACAGGAAAAATTTGTCAACAGCAGTATGTAATGCTGCATTTTCTGGAGCGCTACAATTGTCATCAGTTTCTACATTGTAGATATTATTTCTTTAATCAGTTAATTTAACACATAAGATTATGTATACTTATAAATTAGCTGGTGATCAGCGACCTAATAAAACTTTTTGCAAACAAGTAACTCCCATAGCTTTTTTTTTAAACCTAGAGTTGCTTTCAAAATATCGTTACATGCTGCCTCATTTATATATTTAATGAAAAAACAACAGCAAAACATTTTGATAAAATTATTATTTAATTTAATTATGTATTTACTAAAAAAAGAAGAAAGCTTTTTTTTATTAAATAAATATTTGAATCAATTAAACATTTAATAAAAATTTCAATCCGAAAACAACCAGGAAAAAAATTTGGAAAAAATAATAGAGTGTGGAATTTATCATTTTTCATGGAAGGATTTCCCAGCTAGATTATCAAACAAATGATTTTAATAAGGCATGAGAATTTTATTATTAATTACTGAGAATCAATTGCTAGTTCAATTACTACCTCTTTTTTGCGGACTTATGTAATGTAACAAAATATGGCAGCCACAAAAGTAAGTCATTGGGTCTCAGCACAAGCACACGTTTTATGCATGAGACCCATTATCTTAGAAAGTACTTGCGATATAATGGGTCTCATGCATAAAACGTAATCTTGTGCTCGGTCTCGAGTTTTTGAGTAAAGGTGCTTGTACTCTGCATAAGCCCACAAATCAAAGCGATGAGTATATTTGTAGAAAAAGCTTTCATTCTATAAATGGAAAAGAACTTTTTACAAGCGTTTACAGCAAGGTATGTAGAATAATGCAACGAACTTCTGGGGGATGAGGGCTACGGAATATGCCCATGGCTAATGGCACCATTGCGGTACCCAACAACTGACATAGAAAAAAAAACATTCAAAAACTGTTTACAAGGGAACGAGTAATTATAGAATGGTGTTTTGGCCAATTGAAGCAAATATTAATTTCTGTTGCACATGTTTCTATTGTTGGTTTTCTTATTTTTAATGCTTGGTAATTGACCCTTTTTGAGTAAATATTTATTTTGTTTTATTTTTTTAAATAAAAATTTAGAAATGTCTTCAGTTTCTATTTTATTATTATTATTTGATTCTACTTAACTTTCACTTGACGAAATGTTTGCATTTCAATAACAGACGTTTGCTTTCCCTTTGCTCAAGAAACAGAAATTGGTTTAAACTCATTTTTATGCATAAGAAATTAAGCAAAAGCTGTTGCTGAGGGATCGAACTCGACTTACGAGCAATTGCTCACCCACCTCAATTCAGCGTTTTTACTCGTTTTTATGCATGAGACCCAATGTCTTATTTTTATCCTTTTATTTTTTTTTACACCTCCAGACGTGTATAAACTTTTTTTGTGTTGCACAATACAGGCAGTAGCATCACCAAGTGCGATTTTCATGTTATAAATGGGCCAAACTTTATTTTTTATCTTAAAATTTTTAATATTTTCTAGCAGTGCCAACGACTTTATCTGCATGTCATTCCTAATTTTCTTAAAAAAATTAAAACTTTTTGCCTATTATGGCTTAAATCGAGTCTCATGTGGGGTCTCCTTTTTGTTGAATTTTATTTTCTATTTCTTTTTTATTTTATTTAATTTTTAAGCAATAGATCTTTTTTATTTTTTACATATATTTTCGATATTTTCTACTCTGTTGTGTAGCATCATTAGGAAAACAAATATTTACTTATTTCTTGCTATTGCGTTTATAACTATATAAACTCTGTGTTTATTTTAGTTATATGCCTGCACAGGTTCAACAACAAAAGCCCAGATTTGTCAAAAATCCTATTATTAGGTGCCAAATGTCTGTGACATTTCAGAAAATAATGCTAAATATTGGTAAAAATCACCACTTGGCGAAGCACACTTTTTTTATTTTTGTTATACCGAAAATATAATTATATACTCAGTTTGCTTTTCAACTATCTGCTTATGGCGTTGAAGACAGATTTGGGTTACAATTTAATTATATTGTTACGATATTAAGATCCGGCAACTCCTGTTGTTGTTGCCGCATGAGCGTGGTAATTTAGTGCAGATTTTCATTTATTTTTCACAATTTTCTATTTACGTTACAGCGTTATGCGTTATCTAAAAGAAACCATTAGTAACAGTAACATCCCCTCAAAACTCAAGCAATACCATATTGCTTACTCCTCCTGCTTCACAAAAAAACAAAAATTTCATACTAGTTTCATGAAAAATTGCATAGTGTAAATGCATTATAAGTGTGTGTATAGTATAATACCACTATTAGCTAACAAAAGCTGTGCAACTTCAATGGTAGAGGTGCGTGCTGTAAACCAGAAGACCATGAGTTCCAAACCACCATCGGACATGCGCACAAAGGAAAAATAATAATTGTATAAGGCAATTAAGAAGCAGCAGTACAAACTTCCCGAGAAGCAAAAGACAGTTATTGTTTGAAGCCATGGCATATAGTTTAGTGGAGACGTCTAGTTTAATAGAGGAGTAACAGATAATTCTCAAGACGCCCTTTATAATAAAAAGTAAGAACGGTAGCGGTTAGCGCAGGGAAGTGTAACAGCATAACAACAGTGTATGTCAGACATGTGTTATGGCTATTAGATAAATGGGATGACTGGCTTGAATAAAAGGCACAGTGGAGTTGTCTGTGAATGGTTAAGGTTTACTAAACAAGGCATTGAGTAGTTCATGTCTCACCGGAGTAATAAAGTAATGTTGTGTGGAGGGCTGCGTTTGTAATAATAACCCATGTTTAGTAAATATGAGATCAAGGGATTCATAAAAGGGTAGGATCAAGAAGTTTAGCCAGATAAAGCCACTATGTAAGAATACAGAATTTATAACGCGCCACAGTGGTATTTGCAAACAAAAGCATCTGTACGTTTGTTGAAAAAGGGATAAATGTAACAATATTTATTACTGTGACGACCATAAAATGCACCGTTTATGTAAATTTCAGCTGCCTTGATATTATGGATAAAGGCCTGTGATAGAAGGAGAGACACTTTTGCAATTTTTATAGTTAACAGAAGTTAACAGAAAATTTTTTTTATCATCTTTCATTACAGTCTTGTCAAACTTTTGTTGTACTTAATTTGATGTTACATATAAAAATAACTAAAATGCTATCCTGTGCAAAGTACATTTTATATCTTATATAATAAAATATAATGCAGCATAATAATGCATTACAGCACTTTTCACCATCGTTCAAAACAATATTTACAAAAAAACGGAAATTGGCAATTGCGTGAGATAATTGATTGATAAGTAAGCAATGGAGCAATAAAATTCCTTTGATTATTTGGTCAATTTGCGTAGTACCTTCAAGACTATAAAAATTATTTTGAATGATTTGCAAAGAAATTTATAATGTCATTATACAATTCTTAAAGTCTTTACATAATGTTTTTAAAAACCCATAAAGCTTTTTCTCCCTAAAGTATGAGTACCTAAAATCGTGTGGGTTAATTTATCTCATGAAAACTATGAATAAATTTACATTTATTAGTCAAGTGCCTTCACACACATTTAAAATATCTTGAATAATAATTATTATTTCTTTTTTTCCACTTGAGAAATTTCATAACATTTCACAGCAGTTATTAAATTTTAACATGATTTATTTTATCTCAATATTAACATCAATTCGTGATGGTCGTTAATAATTTATTTTCAACAAATGAAAGTGAAACTTAAAAATTTAACTTTTTTTCTTTGTTTGGGTGCGAAGTGTGGAGAGAAATTAATAAAAGATATATTTAACTATAAATCATAAAAATACACCTTATAATGTTCAGGTAAAAGCTGTAAATGAAATTAAGACAAAAACTAAAATATTTTTAAACAAATAAAGAAAACCAAACCAATATTTAAATTAAACGAGATGAAACTTAATTCAGGATAGTTTTAATGGTATTTGTTTAAATAAAGCCACGCTCTTTTTTTACAGGGCCAATTTTCTTACAATTTTAATTGCTTTTATATCTTTCATCATAAAAATTTGGAAAAAACGTGTAACTAATTTTATCATTCCGTTTGTAATTTTTACAATATCCATTTCCGACCCCTTAAAGTATAAATAGTTTGATTTCTTATGCATACAGAAGTCGATTGAGCGATGTCTGTCAAGGTACTATAACAGCTAAAGAAAATTGAAATGCACCAATCGATCAGACATTTCATTGAAAGAGGTGCTATTAGAAATCAGCAAGATCGGTCCATGTCCTTCGAAGTAGCGGGCAAAACACCATGTCTACTTCTAATTTTTCATATCATTTGGACCAATGACATCACTTCAATAAAAAGAACAGCTATGGGGCAATAGAGAATTAAAAAATAAGAAGAAGAAAACACCAATTAAAAAAATTGGTTCTCGCCTATGTTACGGGCCTCTGAATTTTTCAATTTTTTTTAAATATATTAGTATGTATGTATTATGCAAAAGCTCGTGAAGAGATCTTTACGGAAATACTAAATTTCTTTTTAAATGCTTAACCCATTAAAAGCCGATGACAATTTTATGTATAATTATATATGTCACTTAATTTATTTTCTTATTTCACCCCAATATTGGATTTTTTTGTTGGAGTTAATTCTTTAAACTAGACTTACATACACATATAGTGAAGGGTATATAAGAAAGCCGAATATAACATTCATATTTCTTTTACGAAAATTTAAAGACTAAAAAATTGCCGATCATTCTTTTTTTTTGAACTTTTTCTTCTTACGAATTTTATCAAAAATTTAAACCGAAAAATTTTTCTATATCTCAAAATTTTGTTTTTGAAAATATTAACTTTTAATTATTCCAAATAATTAACAAATCGTTATATATCGGTCAATACAGACGAGATCACTGGCTTAAGCTTGTCTGCAATGAAATCCGATAACTAAAAAGTCTATTTTACTGCACTTTCATCCAATTCTTGAATATATTTTTTTCTTCCCTTTCTTAAGTATGATTTCGACTAAAAGCAAAAAAAAAAATTAGCATTAATTTCGAAAAAGATTTGTTTTCCATCTAGTTTGATCTTATATATACATATATATATATATATATATATATATATATATATATATATATATATTTTTTTTTTTTTTAAATTTTACTTTTCAGCTTTTGTATTTAATTTCAACCTCCATATTTATTTATTTATTAAAAATTATTATTTTTTAAATTTCTAACCTAAAATATGAATTAATTACAATTTAGTTTTCTTTTTCGTTTCAGGTATGTACCTAAAAATATTTTTAATCAAAAGCAAAGAAATTGCAGAAAAAGTATGTAAAAAACTGTAAATATTAAAAAAATACGTTTTAATACCTTAATTTTTAAATAAGAATTTATTATTAGAGGACAATTGTACTGAAACTAAAATTTACCTTAATAAAGTAAAAAAAAAACGAATTGAAAATGAGATGAAATTATTTTAGCTTTAGTTCATTTTTAATTTCCAAAAATGCTTTTACAAAATAAATTTATTTTACAATGTATGCGGACGTTTTCCAAAGAAAAATTCGACGCTAGCAGAATATAATGCTGCACTTTCTGGACCGCTTCATCCTTCATCAGCATTCTTCGCATCTATCTAACCTAGTTGCGTAATTATAAACATCATTTATTCACAGTTCAAAAATTCTAATTTAATAAAAATTAAATTATAAACACGCACAGCACAGCGCGCATTCATGCTTACCTCATAACAATCAGTATGATACTGAAACAACATCTACGAGTATAATGTTGTGAGTAAACAAGTAGGATTGACTCAAAATAAAAATTGCATTCGTGTAAAAGACAAAATACAGAGAGAGCAGTAAAGAAATAAGTTGGTTTGTGTGTAAAATTTCAAAGTAATATTGATTTGAATATATCTCGTATTCTTATTTACAAAGTTAGTTGGTTAAATAGTTGGTAAAATTTTTAGAGAGCAAAATAAAATTAAACTTAAGCCAAAATTAATTTAAATATTATTCCTAACTTTTCTAATTTTTTAAGCACTAGGTCAGTTAAAAAAATATATAAATTTCTATGTAGTTTTAAATAATTGTGGAGCTTGAAGGTCTTTGTTGTAACATATATTTTATTTTTCGACATTTGGATTAGTTCAGGAAATCTTAAACAAATTTTTTTACATTTTATATAATAAACATACAAATTAACCACTGTACACACAAAATTTACTGATTACAACAACAATGTATAAAAATACAATAAATAAACTTATACCAAACTTAGTGAATATTATATAAAATATATTAATTATTTTTTTTTATTTTTTTTCCATATTTCGACACACCTTTAAGTTATATCCTTAGGAAACAGGAAAGAAAAATTAATATTTTAATGTAATTTTTTTTCTTAATACAGTAAAAATTGACCCAGTGCTTTTTCTTTTCTTAAACAAAATTAATTTACTTCATTTGTTTTAATTATTTAATATAATTATATATAATAGTTAATTTTAGTAGATTATAAACGAAAATTAATTTTTAACTGTTTATTTCTATATATTACATATTTATTTGTAAGCCCCGTCTGTTGTATCCTGCGCAATTGTGTAAATCAGTTCTATTTAAATTTTATTCAAAAATAGCAATAAGGCACCTGCCAGCAAAATCCTTGCAAATATTCTGCAAAAACATTTTTATAGTCTTTTAAATTTAATGAAGAATTATGAAGGTTGTATGGTAGTATGCCATTCCATAATTTAGATATCCTGACAACAAATGAACGATACATGATTGATTCTTGGGCAAATAATAATATATGTTCGTATAAAATGTGAAAATTGGAATAATTCAAGCATGTGTTTCAGCTTAACGAATTTAGGTATTTTATAGATTAACGTTATTGCTTTTATTTTTATAAAAATCTTCGAAGTTTATTTACAGAAAGCCAAGGGTTTCAGGAGAAATATGTTTCCTAAATCCCAACATGTAAACTTTTACAGCCTACTTAAACTACCTGCTGACGTTGATAAATAAATTTTTATTTCATAAATTAATATCGGCATTATTATTGTTTAGCAATAAATTTTTTTATATGCAGAGGGAAATAATGTCATAAATTAATTATGTTACGTAGACTTAAGAAAACTCTAGAAATGATGGATTTAATATGTTTTTAAACGATAATTTATCATCTATGTGTAAACCTTATGATTTATAATTATGACTTTAAAACAATTTCATCAAATATCATAGCATATGTTTGCTGGGAATTCAATACTAATACATTATCAGTGGAACATCAGAAATAGCACTTAAATATCCTTTAAATGCAACAAAAAAAAAACTCAAAAAATTATGTATCCCATTAAAGGAAGCGCGGAGCTGAATATCATCAGCATGAACATAAGCACTACAAAACAATAGTTTTTAAAATATATCATTGATGTACATCATAAACCAAAGAGCTGATATAACCGAGCCCTGAGGTACACCTCTATATAAAAGAACACAATCAGATGCTCTTTGACCTTTTTTTATAAATTGGTATCTTTTATTTACAAAAGAGAAGTATGAATCACGAAGTCGAAAGCTTTACTAAAATCTAGAAAAACGGTAACCGATGACTTGTCATCATCAATACTTCTCCTAATCCTTTCCATCGCATCTAATTACAGAGTAGCATTACAATGACCTATAAAAAATCCTGTTAAGGCAATATTAGGTTACTTTCATCTCAATAATTTATTATATTATTCTTTAAAATACTTCCAGTATTTTAGAGCAAACCGTTAGTATACTTATTGTCCTGTAATCAGAAATTTTATTTGGGTTTTGTATTTAAGGAATGGATGCCATTCTGGCTATTTTCCAGCTAGAATGACATTTATTAGTCATGATTATTGTATTAAACATATCTTTAATATATAAAAAGCTTCAGCAAAATCTGATGAGAAATCATAATTACCTTTCAATTTTACTTGCGGTTTTTAACAAGAGTTTTCGATTAAATGATTTTCTGCTTTTGATTTGGAAAACATTACTATTTTTAACGACTTAAATTGGAAGCGTTGCCAACAATTTGCCAAAAATTACCTCTAATTTACTTTTGTTATGGTCCAACTACAGATTGTTTATATTTCAATATGAGCAAAAAATGAGAGAAAAAATAAAGAAAAAATGAGAGAAAAAATAAAATATTTTTCTGTTCGCAATGTAAGCTCAAATTAATTTTCTGAAGAAAAGAGTTATATTAAAAGAAATTTCTTAATTTTTTTTTAAACTATCCCGATTAAACTAATTATCGATATTGATTATTGAGGATCAAAGTACGTCTCTCATATTTTTTTAAACTGAATAAAGGGTAAAGTTAAAGAAATTTCTTTTAAAGAAACGGGAATATTGTTAAATAATTTAATAATCAAATAATTTAAAAATCAAATTATTTAATAATATTCATGTGTCTTTAATTTAATAATTTGCAAAAAGCCAGTGCACAGATCATCCTCTTTTAACTGTATAAAAGAGCCGAAAAAAGTCAGCCGTATACAGTGGAATAAAAAAATTGAATTATTGCTTGGTTATTGGTGTTTTTGCTTAAATATTGATTTTTGTCTTTACTTTATTGTTTGGACAAAAATTTTTAGTTTATTAAAAATGTTTGTCAAAAGTCTCTTGAAGAGCTAAGTAAGCGGTAGCGAAATGGCCATTGACCGTTAGTAATCAATATCGGTAACTAATTTAATCGGGATAGTTTTAAGAAAATAGCAGAAATTTTTTTGAAAATTAAATAATTTAGTCTTACTCCCGTATCTTTAAAAGAAATTTCTTCAAAATTAGCCTTCATTCAGTTAAAAAAATTATAAATTTTACTAAACTAAATCAGAACTTTGTTCGGAAAACTAGAACGATGTTTTTAAAGTTTAATTATTTTAATTTAATATTTCCGTGTTTTAATTTGAATTTATTAAGTTCCACGGAATTTCTTTAGGTATACATGCCTATAGTGAAATAATTTTATTTTGTAATATAAAGGAAATTTTAGTGAAATTGTATGATAAATTATTCACTTTAATGTTCTTTTATTAAATATCTGTTTTCTTTTAACGTGTTACCACTGTTTTAACTTAAACATTAAAACGTTAGTTACTTCATTTAAATGTAAAACCTTTGCTGGAAAATTTTAAAAATATACAGAAACTTTTGAAAGATCCAAGCTGCACTTTTATGTATAAACGACTTATTGCACACAACATTTATGAATATGACTTCTAGTAAACAACAGACCGGCAGTATTATCCCGGCCAAATTCAAAAACCACTATTTTGTTTACTACACTTTAAAAGTCTTTTTTAATTAAATTAATTGTTAAAATTTATTTTGGTTCCGCTGTTTGCATATTTCAAACGATTTTAATTATCCACTATCAATGCAAAAAATAAATTATTTTGCAAAAAATTTTTATTATTAACATCATTCTCAATTTTTCATTTAAAGAAGGAAGTTTGAAATGTTTAATAATTTATAAAAGAAAAACAACATTAATAAATTGTTTCACTTCTACTACCAATTGGAAAGAAACAAATACCATTAATAATTTAAATAAGGAAATTTGTATAAATTACAAAAATCATATTTTTTACTATATCCATAGTCGATAATAAATAGCTTTCAAACAAAAAGAAAAAAATTTTAAATAAAAATGTATTTAACAAAAGGTCTCATATCATCATCAACCATAAAACCAAAGTTATATTGAGGTGATTTAGCAGTAAATGACGAATGACACTAGATATTTTTCTTAGAAAATAATATAACATTTTCTTAGCAAATTATTAATTTTTACAAAATCATTGCAGCTTTTAAAGATAAACACTTGTTTTGTTTAGAATGAAAAGATGAAAACAAATAAACATTGTAAAATTAGTGTTTAAGTATCATTATTTTTAACCACATTTTGTTTTTCATTTTTATCTTTATTATTCAGTAAATGCAAGACCAAACACAACTATTTATAGTTTGTTTTTTTATTTTTATTATTTATTTGTTGCTGTAAATTTTCGCTTTGTAATGGATGATTGAAAAAAAAAAAACTTTGGCTTAAAGTAGCACATGGTCTTCTACTTTGATGATATTTTATATTAAAATAAACTTGTAACATTTTTCTTATTGATAGACAGCTAGACAAAAGAAAATTTTATGACACAGAAGAAAACATCAGATTTTTGTTGCAGTAGACAGACTTGAGTTTAAGAAATAACAAAATAAATTAAATTTTAACTTCAAAATTTTTAGAGATCGTAAAATTTTTATATCATCATCATACGTAGAAAACGGAAGATCATGGTCTTTAAAGCAGTTTAAATAGCAATATTAGGATAGTCAACGTAAAGGTTAAATACACAACAATCAGAATTAAATATATTTTTGTTTAACTGATGTTTTATTTCTGAATTGTTATGGATTTTAGTACCACACTCCTTTAGGGGCGATATTTGCAGTTCTAGAAACCTAATGCAGGTCAGAAGGTCAAATGATATCAATATTTACAAAAGAGAGAAGCCTAATGTGCTGTTTCTAAATACAAGCGAACAACTCGTATGAAAAATTTGTATGAAAAGTTCTCAATTTTTAACCAACTTCAAAAAATGAAGGATGTTATACAATTCGGCTGAATGTTTCTTTTTTTATATTTGTGCCTCCGGAACTCAGTCATTTCTGATCCGATTTTGTAAATTTTTGGTAATATGATAGATTATGCATACAGATTGGTCCCGTTTTAAAAACAGTTCATAATCTTAAAAATTAAAGGGTGTCCTCATACAACATACATATTTTTTACGTGTATTATGAACTGTAAAGGGCGATTCTGTAAAGTTTAAAATGACTGTGTATTACTATGGCTTCCAAAAACAAAAAATATATAAAAATCAATCTAAAAATTAAAGGGTGCCCCCATAATTGATGTAATTTTACTTATATGGGTCTATCTTTTGAACCCTTATAGACAAACGCTTACAAATTGGACAGAATGTCCAATTATTATAAATTAAAGGGCGCGCCAATTATAAATTATAAATTAAAGGGTGCTCCAATAGTTCATTAAATTTGATATATATGGCCATACTTTTGAACAGTTGTAAACAGAAGCTTGAAATTTACTTCGAACCTGTATTACTAAGTCCGCTTTTACAAAAGTATAAAGTTAAAGGGTGTTCCAATAGTTATTGTAATTTTGTGTATGTGATCAAACTTTTGAACCGTTTTAGACAGAACGCTGAAACTTAAAAGGCACCTGTATTGCTAAATCCCAAATCAACGAGTTTATAATTTAAATTTAGAAATTAAAGGGTGCCCCATTATTGATGAAGATTTACTTATATGAGCCTATCTTTTGAACCGTTATAGACAAACACTTGAAAATTGGACAGAATGTCGATTGCTATGGCCGTTATAGTAACAAGTATTAATATTAAGAATTATAAATTAAAGGGTGCACCAATAGTTCATTAAATTTGATGTATATTGCCATACTTTTTAACAGTTAAAGATAGCCGCTTGGAATTTACAATGAACCTGTATTGGTAATTCCGCTATAACAACAAGTATAAAATATGGATTTTGAAGTTAAAGGCTGTTCCAATAGTAGATGTAATTTTAAGTGTATGGCCGTATTTTTGAACCGTTATAGACAGAACGCTGAAACTTAAAAAGCACCTGTAATGCTAAATTCGCTATATCAACGAGTCTATAATTTGAATTTGGAAATTAAAGAGTGACCCTATAGTGGCTACAATTTAATGTATATTGCCAAACTATTGAACAGTTGAAAAAGTATAAAGCTTAGAGATGTAAGTGTGTCCCAAAAGTTAATGTAACCTAATTTATGTTGCCGTAGACTTGAGCTATTGTAGGCAGACAGATTAAATCTATTTTGAAGTCGGTTTTTTCGCAAGAATTATTTGAGTTATTTATATACAAATTTATCAGACGAGTTGACCGCTTGTAATACTAAAACAAAAAATTTAATAATTTTAATTTTATAATTAATTTACAATTACTTTTTTTAAATTGTAAAAAAATAACACAAAAAAGTCTGTAGTTATATTAAATATGGCAGTATAGCCACGGTGGAGGTTCTTGATGAATCGCATTCTCGACGTCCAAATTTGGTCCAATAGTGGACTACAAAGCAGAAATTTCGCCCCTTAATTAAATTAGTAACTTAAATAATTAAGGATAATATAATCAAGAAATATTAAATCGCTCGACCTTGAAGACAAATTGACAGGTTTTTTTCTCGAAATAAACTTATTGCTAAATTTAAACATTTATAATTTAATAGTTGCGTTCACCCTAAAGAAGATATCGCCATTCTTTTAAATTACATATCACCCGGTTAAATGTTATTCATATTTTAAAATACAATAACGATTTCCATTAACCGTAACACGAGCCTCTCCTTCATTCAGAATTTCTTGTATGTAATGATGTCTGTAGGGCCTATTATGGCTTGGTTTAGTTCCATTCAGATTTCAATTATTTACAAACCCATCAAGCCTAAAATTAACCTCATTGTTGAACAATTAATTGATAAATGTCTTGTATGAGTGACTTAAAAATTATTCTGGATAATCTGCGTCAATCTTTTCATTATAATTTCGTTTAACAGTTAAGCCTTCCATATGTTCTATCGGTCTTAAAAAAATATTAGACGTATACACTGTTATATACTTCAAGACCACGTCTTGTATGAGACATTCTTCAAATTTTTATTTTATGATTTTATCATTTTTTTACGTATGCTTTATGCACCTTAATTTCTAAGGGTTTTTTTTTAATTTTTTCAATACAGACTTTGTAAAGAATTTAAAAAACTTTGTGTGTTTTTAGGGACACTCTATAAGTTTTTACTTTATTAATTTAACAACTCGGTCAAATTGATAACGATCCTTTTTTGAAGTCAGTGAGGAAAGAAAAATACATCTAAGGAATAAATTATGGAAAATTTTAATTTATTATACCCCGCGTGTGGTAAACATTTTATACTGCAATGCCATTAGGCACATAGGCCTTCAAAGGTTTAGGTCACACAATGCATTATTTTTACAAAAATTGCACTTTAGACAAGTTTCTGTAAAGTGATGGTATTTTTTTATTAAGAAATTATTATCTATTAATATGGTAAATCAAAAAGATACTCGACGAAATGTTCCTTTATTTATTTTTTTATAACTTTTTTTTTGAAGATTTTTAAGTGCCTTTTTTGAATTTTTTACAAAAACAAATTTTTGAAACAGTTTTGTTTTTTTTCAAATGGTTTTTTTTTTGTTGGATAAAATTTATTATAAAGATATAAAGATATTTATTTTAAAAGACTTCTTTTGATATTTCTTTAATATAATAAAAATTAATATCAGGTACATAAACTGAAAATGTTTATAGAAATTATTTACTTCAAACATCCAAACTTTTTTTCTTTTTTTTTTCTTTTTACTTATTAAAAATTTTAATAACATAACAACACCAAAATTAAAAGAAGACATAAGATAATTTTGTGTTAACAAAATATTACATAATTATATTAAATTCTTTGAAAACAAATTGTATTAAATTTTATATAAAATTATTTTCAATAGAAAAAATTGACATTAAATTTGAGGCACATTTAATTGCAAGACGTCAATAAAATTGAAGTATAAAGTTAATTTGCAATTAAACGAAGCATGAAGATCATCTTGTTGTAGACAAACACATTTAGTAACAAGTAAGAGTGCTATATTCTGCTATGCCGAATCGTGTAGCCTCTTCATCATATATGTTAATTTAGTAAAGTAATTCCAGTAAAAACCAGGAAAAAAAATTAAATACTATATATAATTTAACATAAAAGTATATCTCTTAATGGGTTAAGAATTTTTAAATAATTTTAGTATTTCCTTAAAGACCTCTTCAAAAGCTTTTAAATGAAACCCATATTGATATCTTCAAAAACTATGGTGCACAATCGTACTTTTCTATGAAAAGTTTAGAGGCCCATAGCTCAGAAAATATGGGCGAGCGCCGAATTTTTTACTTGATGCTTTTGTCTTATTTTTTAATTCTCTATCGCCCCAAATATTTGTTTTTTTAATTGGAGTTTCTAAACTAGATTTCTTCCAATTGATATCGAAAAATTAGAGGTAGGCGTGGTGTTTTGCCCGCTTCTTCGAAGGACATTTATCGGTCTTGCTGATTTTTAATAGTACTATGTCTGATCGATTGGCGTATTTAAATTTTCTCCATCTCATCTAGTGCTTTGACCAAGTTGATTTTAACCCAAACATGGACCGAAAGACGAGTAGGCGGACATCGCTCAATCGAGTTCACTATACATAAGAACTCAAAATATATATATATGTATACTTAATGGGGTCAAAAATCGTTATTGTAGAAACTGCACTCGGAATGAAAAACTTAGATGAAAACTTTTTCCACCTGTGGCGAAGGGTATGATACAAATTAATTTCAACAAACAATGCAATGCAACAACAATTTAAATTAGAAATAACTTTTCAACACAGTTTATAAAATATTTAAACATAAATATGTTGAAAACATTATTGCGAAAAATTACATTTCATTGTGAACAGACACGTACATTAACAAAATATTTCTACTTGAATTAGATAATATTAATTATTTTTGCTTTTTTTTTTTTGTTGTTTTTAGAAGGTTTGGTCTTTTGTTAGTAGTCTTATGGAAATTAATATGCAATACTTGGTATGAAATATTTAATAAAAAAATAATAATAAACAATAACAACAACAAAAATATGAAAAATATATATTGAAGTGTGGTTTGTCCAAGGTCAGTCTTTGAAAGAAAGATAGCGTGAGTTTATATCTCTACTTAGTGTTTGATTATTGTATTGAAACCAGTATAAATTTATGTCTCAACATTTATTTACATTACATGTCTACATTGCGCGCCACGCGTTGCAATACGACATAAATAAATCAATTCAAATGCCAAGTCAATGTGTTGCAATATGTGGTTAAAGTTTAATAAGAGAATTGTGACAATACTGGCCAACCAACCCTGTATAGAAAATTGAAAAAAAAGAAATACCAGCAAACAAACTTCCTGCATTGATCACCATAAAAATAAAAGAAAACTAGTTACGAGGTCGGTTCTAGAATACTTAATTAATTTTTAATTAAGTCTTTTTTATAGTTTTCAGAATAATTTCAGCAGAAAGTAGCAGCTGCCGCTTGCTGCCACTGTACTGACATAAAAAAACTCTAACAACTTTTAACTGTAGGAAAATGTCTTTAAAGGCCGTGTCAGATAAAACTTTTGCTTTGCGTTGCGTTGCAAATTCGCTTTGACATCTAAGATAAAATGCACGAACTTATATGAAGTATGTCACATAAAGCACTTTTAACGCAAAGCAAAGCGCAAAGTTGGGCAACACTCATCTTTTAGCGCGCTTTGACAATTAGCTGCTATACATTTGTATATTATTTTGGCAAAATCGAACGTAAAAGAGTTAAGAATTTTAAAATATTATTTATTTATTATATATTCTTCCTTTATTATTTTTTTTAGAAAATTATGGAAGAAAAACTCATATAAACAAACAATAATTAAGCGCTGTTAAAGTTTTTATTGTGACATACCTCTTGCGTTATACGCTTTTTTTCAAAGTTTGAAACGTAACGCAAAGCGATAAAGTTTTATCTGACACGGCCTTAAGAGTTTCGCATAATGTTCCTCTGTGATTATTTATTACTTTGTTACCAATCTTAAGTCATCAACGCAATCACTTTGACTGCACAAGAAAAGTCTTTGAATGCATTTGTTCTATTTTAGCCCACATTATGCAACTTCATTTTGTTTTAAATTAATAATTATTGCTGCATATGTAAGCGGCATTTATGTGTCTGTTCAATAACTTATTACTAAAACAATTTGTCATTTATTTTCGAATATTTACTCTTAAGTTTCTTAGAAAAGTGCTCCCTGTACAGTTTCTCCAGATTGTTAGAGGAAAAGTGAATATAACTATTGATTCTTATCATTTGTTTACAGTAAAAGCATTGAATTGTCGTTTTATGAACAATTGAAAACATTAACTCGATTCCTAAAGGCTTCATGCATAATTGAAATTTGATTATTAATTAAGTTTTATGGATAATTACGAAACCACAAATTGTTTAGTATTTGTTAAAAAATAATTAAAAAAGAAATATATTTTTCTCAACAACAACACTTAAACTTTTAAAAACTAAATGTAAAGATGGAAGATATTATGTAAACAAAAATAAAAACATCCCCATATTTGTTTAGACATCGCCGCTTAGAATTAATTGGCAGTAATAAATTGATACTGGTTTAAAAGTTCTTTTCTTAAGTCTTTTGTTTTACAACAAGCTTCAGCTTGACTTTTACATGTCGTTAGATAATATATTTTTTTCAAGTAATTAATTAATAGTGGACACGCTCAGCATAAATTAAAAAAGGAGACGATACTTATGTAAATATTTTTTTTAATATTTTAAAATATGTACATTATTATGGGAAAGCAAGAAAGTAAACACATAAATTTTGCTAATGCACACTGTGCTTTTAAATAAAAAATGTGACTAATTTTAGATTATAAAAACAAAGAATTTTTATTTTATAATTAAAGTTTATAAGAGTTAGCAATTTGTGTTTTTAATACTTGGACATAAAAATGCGCCTGACATTAAAAAAAAATTAATTCTAGCTCGTTATATTTGCTTTATTTTTGCTTTATTAAAAAAAATAATATTTTTCTTCATTAATCAGTTAAGAAATTATAATATACATGAACATCAGTTGGATTAAAAAAATAATCGTTTTATTATTAGTTATTATTTAAATATATTATTAATGAAGAATAAATACTGATTTATATAAAAGCAATGTAGAGCTTAAGATATCTATGCTAAGATCTAGCTACTAATTCTGGCATTTCTTATAAAAGTTTTGTTTTTACCATGAACTCATTTTTATTTTATTTAAGAAAAGTTTTACCTCAATTTCTTTAGCTTAAAAGTTTGTTTATTTGTTTTTAAATTGAAATTTAATTTATCTTTTAATTGATTCAATTATATATTTAACCGGAAATTATTTTCTTCTAAATAAATATCTAGTTGATTTAATTAAAATGCCTAATTGATTTAATTAATTATTTAATTCGAAAATTTTTTATGTATTTTCCAATTAAATACGTAATTGAGTCCATTCAAAATTTAATTAATTTTTGACCTAAAAAACAAATAAAAACTTAAAGAGGTGCAAAAGCTATTGAATATCTTGAAGATTTTTATAAAAGATTGATTTGGAAATAATTCTTGCAAAAAATACCCGACTTCAAAACAGATTTCAGCTGTCTGCCTATAACAGTTCAAGATTATGGCCACATAAATTAGATTACATTTACTATTGGGACACCCTTATATCTCCAAACTTAATACTAGTTCAACTGTTCAATAGTTTGGCAATATACATCTAATTACAGCAAATATAGGGTCACCCTTTTATTTTAAAATTTAAATTATATACACGCAAAGAAAAAATATGGTTGAGGTAACCATAATCTAAGAGCAACATATGATGGTTGCAAACAAAACATAGTATTTTTGATTTGTCATAAAAATTATTTAGAAACTTAAATTCACAAAAAAATCAATTATTTGCTTATAACTACAAGAATCAGTTATATAAAAATATAGTATATAAG
Source organism: Gymnosoma rotundatum (assembly GCA_916610165.2). NCBI lineage: Eukaryota > Metazoa > Arthropoda > Insecta > Diptera > Tachinidae > Gymnosoma > Gymnosoma rotundatum. Next base: position 115,475,229 of record OU744337.1, on the reverse strand, counting down.
CCCAAAATAAATGATTTCACAATTGTGCTTTAAACACAAAAATAAAGAAGTACATATATGCTTAAAATACGTATATATATGTTTATTTCAACTTCTTTTTTAATGTTTTGGTTTCATTTTTTTTCTTCTCATATTTTTTTTTGTTATTTATTTTGTACGTATATACATTTTTATTTTTTTCACTTTCTCTATCAATAAAAAACAATTTCAAATTTTAGCTACCAGAAAAATTACTAAATTGTCAAGCTCTAGAACAAAATATTTTTCAGCGCAAACATTATTCTGTTGCTTTCAACCATACTTTGATTAATAATAATATATTATGGTTAAATATTTTATATTATTTTTAAAAAGTTAAAAAAACTTTGGTTGTGGTTGAAATTTTTTTAAGCTAAAATTAACTATGTTACATATTTTGTGCACAGTAACTATATAATCGTTGAAATTTAACAAAAAATGTTTATCGTGACTAAAGTTTTGGTGAAAACAACTATAATTTGTTCTCCGCAGCTATACATTGTTACACAGAACATAATATGGTTACTGTGACCATATCACAACCATGTTTTTTTTTCTGCGTGTACTTGCTGTTGTAGTAGATTTAAAAATCAGGCTCTGCATAAATTTCAACTGTCTGTCTATAAAGGTTGAACAGTTTGCCCATATACATTAGATTATATCAACTATTGTAAGACCCTTTAATTTATAATTTAAAACTTTTATACTTCTTATTATACCAAACAAGGTAGTGGACATAGTGCTTTAAATACAGGTGTTTGTATATAACGGTTCAAAATATACAGACATACAGCAAAAATTACATTAATTTTGGAAACACTCTTTAATTTCGAAATTCAAGCTCAAAGCTTCTTGTTATAGCGGACTTAGCAATACAGATTCCTGTTAAGTTTCAGCGTTTTGTCTTAAATAGTTCAAAAGTTTGGCCCCATACTTAAAATTACATCAACTATTAGGACACCCTTTAACTTCCAAATCCAAACTTTATACTTGATGTTATAGCGAACTTAGCAGATTAGATTAAATTTTCAGGTGTTTGAATGTAAAAGTTCAAAAAAATACGGCCATATAGGTCAAATTACATTATTTTTGGGAACACCCTTTAATTTATAAATTCAAATTCTAAGCTTCTTGTTATAGTGCACTTAGCAATGCAGGTTCCTTGAAAGTTTCAGCTGTCTGCCTGTAACGATTCAAAAGTTCGGCTACATACACCAAATTACATCAACTATTGGGACACCCGTTTATTTTATACTTGTTGTTATAGCGGAGTCAGTATTACAGGTTCTTTTTAAATTTCAACCGTCTGTCTACAACTGTTAAAAAGTATGGCCATATACATCAAATTAAATAAACTATTGGCGCACCCTTTAATTTATAATTTTTAATATTAATACCTGTTAATATAACGGCGATAGCAATCGACATTCTGTTCAATTTGCAAGCGCTTGTCTATAACATTTCAAAAATAAGTCAATTTATATTAATTTTGGGGGCACCCTTTAATGTTTAGATTTATTTTTGTATAACTTTTTGTTATGGGAGCTATAGTAAAGTGCCCTTAACAGTTCATAATACACTTAAAAACACGTATGTTCTATGGAGACACCCTTTAATTTCTAAGATGTTTTTAAAACGGGACCAATCTCTAAGCATAAACTATCATCATATCAAACATTTTCAAAATCGGCTCAGAAATCACTGAGTTCTGCAGGCACAAACATAAAAAAGCAACATTCAGTCGAATTGATAACCTCCTTCTATTTTTGAAGTTGGTTAAAAATACTCAAACATCAGAATAAAAAATAAATTGCAATTTCAGTTTTTAGATTTTAATTTTTATCAACTAAAATTTTTTTTGCAATAATAAAATCTAAAGAATTACAGAAAATTATGCATACTTTTTGAACCATATCATACACGCAATATTCGGATACTATGTATTTATTTTCATAAGTACAATATCTTTCCGTTTTATTTAATTTTTTATAAAACTTTTTGTACGCCACTTACAAAACTTGATTTAAAAATATTATTGTTCCATTTCTGCCAAATATGATTTTTAACCAATGATAATGAACATGATCGTTAAAGAAAACTATAAAAACATACATATTTACAACATACACACATTAGGCTTCGAAAATATCAAATGACAAATAAACAAATAAAACTGAAAAAGTGAATAAAAAAGAAAAAAAAAACTAAAAATACAAGTATCATAAAAATACAAAGAAGCAAAAATAAAAAAACAGTAAGAAAAAAAAGAAGAAAATGAAATCCACATATGAATATAATTGATACTGACATCATACCAATAGAGCGTTAAGTAAAAATCGAAAAGCACATGGTTGGCAAACGAGTAAATTTCAACAATTGTTAATAGAGTATGAAAAATTATCAAATTAATTGTAACGTACAATACATGAAACTAGAGTGTCCCTGAAGTAAGACAGATATTATAGTTTTCCAGTTGTTTTTATGATGTCCTTTTAATAGAATTTAAGTATTTGAGAGAATATAACTACTACTGTATCTAGTCTGATTCTTATGACATAATTCTTGAGTTTCATATGGAACTCTTTTTACCCAAGGAAAAAAGAAAATTAAGAATAAAAGATCATATTTAAATCATTTATAAAAAATATGACGTGTTCTCTCTAACGATTTTAGGTTGCACCTAGAAAAAGTCTCAATGTATATTTATAATTTTTTTCTTTTATTTAGAAATCAATTTTTTATTTAGAAATATTCTACACATTACGCTTCAAGTAAAGTTCGTCCCTTCTTACCTATTCCCATATACATAATAATTCCACAGAAAATTTAACTACACTACTGTTTCTACTACATAGTCGCTCACATCAATTTAAAGCCTCCGATTGAGTGCAGTATGAAGCCTCGAAAATTTTATTCCAAAAGCAAAACTAGTACAGATCATCCTAAAACGTTACCGGAGAAATCTACAACGACAGCGTATTACCGGCAACTCAGCATTAGGAAATTTTTAAAAAATTAAATATTTTGGGGAAAATTATTTGTCCTTATCAAACTCCAAATTGCCATTATGTGTACGGCAAAGCCTTACTAACCTCAAAAAGAGGAAAATTATGGTTGCTGCCGGTATGAGAAAATCGACGCACTTTGCTGCTACATGGTCCCCTTATGTTGGTTGAAATAGATATGCACAGGATCAATTCAGGTTCCTATGTAACCATCAAGATCCATCCCCAAACCACCGCGAAGACCGGACAAACAGTTTATCATAACAACATCTGAGACCGATAGGTCTACAAGACTTTGAAGTCTTGGACTGCCGAGAAGAGCCGCTCTGTTCTCAAAAAGAGCTAAACAATGACAGAGTAAATTCTCCAACGTTTTCTCCTCTTCCTCTTCCTCATCATGACAACTTCTACAGAAGTCATGGTATGAAAGATTTAGTCTCCTAGCAAGGGTACCGATAACATAGTGCCCTGTCAAAACAGCCACCAGTATGCCCAACTATCCAAGGGAAAACCTCAGCGGATTCATGCAGATTCATGACCTCAAACAACTGGTCAAATAAAGTAACATATTGTTGGTGAAGATCCGAGAATATCATTTTGACGTTGTAGGCAAAAAATGCATATTTAAAAAGCTCCTTTCAGCAAAGTTCAATCGTAATTAACAGTCAAACCAGATGAAACATAAGGAATATTATGCTGTATTAAACGGATAAAGGGTAGGGAATTGATAAACGCAATCCTTTAAAAACGGAAAAACAATGAGCTCATTATTATTGATTGGAACAAAACCTAAAATCAAGAAGGCTGAGCAATACACCATCGACTTCATAAATAAAAAAAAATCTTATATATCTATTGGGATAAAAATCTTATATATCTATTGGGGGCTGACTTAGATGAGCTGCCCAAAATGTGTTTCATTTTGTCACCTCTGCGCTGTATTCATTCTTTAATGAAAATCGTCAGCGTAAAATTTCTTGTTTATAACTCAGTCACGACATTACATGCTTCAACATTATATTAATAATGGTTGGTCTGAACATTATGGATAAAAAATCATAAAAACCTAAATTATATCAGTTCATTCGAGGTTCGTCGGGTATCAAAATAATCCCAACAAAATGACCTTCATAGCTTAGGACACAATCACAAAAGACGAGTGCTATAGATAAATAGAAATATTTTTAACATTATTAAACGACATGGACATGGACAGCATTTAGTTTCAGGAGGATATCGGCACGAGCCAAATAGTAATTAATGCAGCAACCATTGTCTTTGTAAATTTCAAACGTCTGTCTATAACGTTTCAAAAGTTTGGCCATATACATCAAATTCAATGAACTATTGGGGAACCATTTAATTTATAGTTTTAAATATTAATATTTGTTACTAGAACGGCCATAGCAATCGACATTCTGTCCAAGTTGCAAGCGTTTGTCTATAACGGTTGAAAAGATAGGTCCATATAAGTAAATTTAAATTAACTATGGGGATACCCTTTAGTTTATGTAGATATATTTTATTTAACTTTTTGTTATTGGGAGCTATGGTAGTACGCAGTCATTTTTAATTTTACAGAATCGCCCTTTACAGTTTATAATACACTTGAACCTGTTTAATGCAGTTGCTTGAGACCACACAAAAAAACTCATGTTATACACATAATTTAATACATATATGCATACTACGATTTACTATATGCACGCAGAAAAAAAACATGGTTGCGATATGGTTACAATAACCAATTATGCGGAAAACCAATTATAGTTGTTTTCAACAAAACTTTAGTCACGATAAACATTTTTTGTTAACTTTTAACGATTATATGGTTAATGTGCACAAAAAATGCAACATGGTTGGTTTTAACTTAAAAAAATTTCAACCACAACCAAAGTTTTATAACTTATTAAAAATAATATAAAATATTTAATCATAATATATTATTATTAATCAAAGTATGGTTAAAATCAACAGAATAATGTTTGCGCTAAAAAAAATTTTGTTCTAGTTCTTGACAGTTTAGTAATTTTTCTGGTAGCTAAAATTTGAAATTGTTTTTTATTTTTAAAGAAAGTGAAAAAAATTAAAATTTATGTACAAAATAAATAATCAAAAATAAAATACAAGATATGAAAACAAATAAAAAGGGAACCAAAACATTTAAAAAAAGTTGAAGTAAATATGTATGCATTGTAAGCATATAAATCTTTATTTTTGTGTTTGAAGCATAATTGTGAAATCATTTATTTGGGCTTATAAACAATATTTTTTAATGACTGATTCTAGTATTCTACGATATAAGCGTTTATGTTTTTAAATAATTTTTATGACAAATCGTTAATGAATAAAACAATAATAGGTTTTTTATATCAGGAAAATTTTTCACCTACGAGACTATTTTATAATTTAATTATATAACATGACATTTTCAGCCATATTATTATATTTAAGTTTAACCATTTAATGTTTATATTTGAACATAATTAATGTTGATTGAAACGACCTTTGGACAATAATATGGTTGCAAATGTAACAATACTATGTTTTGTTAGCAACCATATAATGCAACCATAGTATGTTGCTCTCAGATTATGGTTACCTCAACCATATTTTTTCTTTGCGTGTGTGTTAATTTAAAAAGCTAAAGTTCATCATCACTTGGAAATTGGATTTTGCGTCGTTTTGGTTGTACAATTTCACTATCGCTGCTTAACTCATCTTCACTATGAATCACATTCGTTGAAATATTTTTCTAATTTATTGGCGATATTGAGACTTTTATATAACTGCTTTTTGGTCATCGAAACAAGTTCTTCTGCATCGGTGGCAGGTTGAATTACAAAACCTCGTCGTCCGAAATGACTTCGTCCTGCGTCAAATCCAAAATATCATTTTCCTTAAAGTTATTAAACTGTTATTTGTTAATAAGCATAAAAAAACAAGAACAAAAAACAACAAAACAATTGAGGCTGCCGTAGTCTAAGTGGTAAACACGTTGACTACAAACCAGCTGCCCTGGGTTCAATCCTTGCGGTAAGTCAAAAAATAAAAATGTTTTTTTTCTGTTTAATGGTATATATACATATTCAGATCTAAAATTAAAAAAAAAAAAAAAACATGCAGCCTCCTTCGTCGGTACTTCTCTATAGCATATTCGCCGGCGAAGTAAAATAATTAATAAAATGGCTATATCTATCTCCTTTCACCACCTTTCTTCTCTCTCATCTATCCCTTTCCTAAAGAATGTAGTACGGTTGCGAACTAAGTAGGTATTTATTGATGCCTGAAGTGCTACTTCTCTTTTTAAAAAAAAAAAAAAGTTAAAAAAATCACAAGTTGCATAAAAAAAGGCGCATAAATAAAAGTGCAGAAATCTAGACCGCACAAAAAAAAACACCGCATAAAAACATTTTCAAGTAAAAACTCTGTATGTTGTAAGGGGACAGACATCCTTTGATATTAAAGATTATGAACTGTTTATAAAACGAGACCAATCTGTAAGCATAATCTATTAATTTACAAGAATATTTCAAAATCGCTTCATAAATGGATGAGTTCTGCAGACACAAGACAACATTCACACGAATTGATAACCTCCTTCTTTTTTAAAGTCAGGTCAAGAAGCCAGCACCTCTACTTTTTAGTGTTTTGAGAGTGTGTTGGGATTTTTTTGATGGGATTTAGTAATAGTAGCTTACCAAGTAACTGGGATATCACTTAAAAATCTAAGACCAAAATATTACATTTTTTCCAATATTTTACTAAAATTATTAAACTTTCCAATTTTTTTTTTTTTTGCATTAAAAAATTTCATTAAAAATCGAAAATTCAAGCGATCATTAAAATAAAATTTTTCCGAAAATTTCATTTAAAATCTTAATTTTCTTAATCTTAATTTTGATTTTAATTATTTTCTTTATTTCACAAAATTAAATTAACACGCCGCAACTGTTTTCGTGCGCAGCGACGAATAATTATTTACTCATTTTTTATTTATATACAAAACACAGATATTTTCACAATAAATATGATTAGAAAACTAGCAAATATTATAAAATTAAAACAATTTAATTAATATGCAACATTTGGCTTAAGTAACTATTTGTACAACTCGCACACAGCCGTAAAATTTATGCAAGTCTTTCATTTTTATTAACTTTAACGCTACGCTTAAACCAAATTACAAAAAGGCAATCAAAATAAAAACGAATAATAAAGAAACGTAACAAAAAAATGTTTAAATAATATACAAAGAGAACTCCCACCTATAGTTTGTTTTTTTTTTTTCATAATATTTTATAACTTCTTAACGTCATGTCGAAACAAACTTTCGAAATATTCGTTGGAAAAACGTATTTTTGTTTTTCGTTTTGTTTTAACTATTTTTAGTTTGTCTTTTATATATTTAACTCTCTTTGTATATTTCAGGTATAATAATTGTCTTATCTGCATCTCTTTGTATTTAAATAATTAACATATTTACTTAGAAAAATTTATACATCATTGTTTATGTTTAAGCATTTTATTTAAAATAAAGTAATTATAATAATGCTGTTAAATAAATTAACATAAAATTATAATAGCCAATCTTTAATTCAATTTTGTTGTGCTGCCCAGTGTTTTAGTAACTTTTGTTGTGCTGCACAGTGGGTTAGTAATATGAAATATAGCTGGTTAGCCATTCAAGTTGTTCAAGTATGTGGATTAAAAGAAAAGCTTAAAATAAAAAAGTAGAATGAACCTTTTAATTTTTTATATCCGATTTAACAATTTTAAAGTTTCGATTTTAAACATTTTTTTTTAAATTTAAATTATTCTTTATCCCTAACAAAGCTATCGAAACAATAGGTCTGTTCCTTTACTTTTTGGGTAAAGTTCGTGAAAATGAGCGCAAGCATTGTTTTCTCTCGTAAAGAGAGAAAAATTATATAAAAGTAAGGGAACACGAAATCTAAAATTTAAAAACAAAAAAATTATTTTGACTGTTTTAATAAAAGAAATTAATTTTATTAAATCAACAAAAAGAAATAATAATTTATTTTGTATTTTGTTTGTGTTTTAAGGCTGTTGCACAAGTTTAAATAACTTGCACGAAGAAAACGTTTGGGCTGTTTCGTGCAAGAAGAATAAGAAGAACTTTATTTTCCCACGGGATCCCAAAGTATAGTAAAGAAACAGACCTAATAAATTATCAGAAAAATTGCTAAAAAAAAATTAGGAATAATGTAGTTTATAGACCGCAAGCTTTTAATTTTTTTTCTTCTTTAACTATTCATTTTTAGATGATAATAATATTTGCCATTAATATTCGCAGAAAAATTCAGTTTGATATATGATGGAACAAAAATATTTTCAAGTCGGAAAAACATGTGCTTAGGATATATCTAATCACTTTATGTTTTGTACCACTTGTATGGAACCTATGATATCCTTCATTTTGGCCAGTACTGTAAAGGCTAATACAAGGTAGACGACTTTGTTTCTTTCCATTTTAATACTGGCTGTGTGCGATGTGGCACCATAATGTTAATCAAGCCCAAAGCATGCATTTGTGGCGTTAATCAGATCACAATATCGCTCCCCATTCACAGTTACCCTTACGCTATTTTATTTTCAAAGAAGTCAGGTCCAACGATTACTCCTGACAAAATTGCACAACAAACAGATAAATAATTTAAGAGTTTTCTATTCCCCACAATTCGACAATTCTGTTTATACACGAAAAAATATGCCTCGTCACTCATTATGTATTTTTCATGAAAATCGGGGATGTTATGGGCGAGCTGTAACATTCTTTCGGCACATGTACAGCGGCGTAAATGGCTTGTGGAAAAAGCTCTTGTACCAACCTAATCTTAAATCGAAACAAATGCAAAGTCTTGTGCAAAATTGTGGCCAAAGTTGTTCTTTCAGAACCAAGCTCCTGAGCAGGGCGTCGAATTGAGGTTGATTGATTGTTTTAAACATTTCCTTGAGCAGTAGTAATCGCGTAAATCATACAGTATGTTTTTAATATTAAAACACGTTGCTTTATCGAATATTTTTCCATAACAAATTAGCTGTGTGTCATTTTCACGACAAATATAAAGTCTTAAGACTAATGTTAACCAACTTGGCGGCAAGCAAATTAGTATACCTTCCTGGCGGACACATTGTGTAAGTGTACTTAAGCGAGTAAATGAAGACAAAGAAGAATATCATTGGGGACTTTAGAGTATTCGACTTTTTACGATTGATAACTACCTTGTAGATACGAAGAATGATGATGAGCATTATAGCGAACAAGAAACGGCATTTCATTTTGCTGGTATATAAACTTTATTGTTCTTTTTACAACTTATAACAATTATTAACGAAACTAAGCCAAAACAGAAAAGTAATAAATCATTTAAAAATTTTTATATACAATAAATTTTGCGAAAAAAACCAACTTCAAAACAGATTTCATCTGTTTGCCTATAACAGCTGAAATATATGGCCACATATATTAGGTTACATTAACTATTAACTTTATACTTTTTCAACTGTTTAATAGTTTGGCAATATATATCAAATTGCAGCAACTATAGGGTCACTCTTAAATTTCCAAATTTAAATTATATACTTGCTGTTGTAGTAGATTTAGCAATCGGGTTCTGTGTAAATTTCAACCATCTGTCTGTAACGGTTCAACAGTTTGCCCATATACATCAGATTACATCAACTTTTTAATTTATAATACAACATTTTTATACTTTTTATTATACCAAATAATGTGGTGAACATTCTCTCTAAAATAAAGGTGTTTGTATACAACTGTTCGAAAAATACGGCCATATAGAGCAAATTACATTAATTTTGCCATTTTAATTTCTAAATTCAAATTATAAGCTTCTTGTTATAGCGGATTTAGCAAAACATGTCCCTTGTAAATTTCAGCTGTCTTTCTATAACGGTTCAAAAGTCCGGCCACATATACCATACTATATCAAATATTAGGACACCCGTTTATTTCCAAGTCCAAATTTTATACTTGTTGTTATAGAGGAGTTAGTGATACAGGTTCTTTGTGCATTTCAATCGTCTATCTACAACTGTTTAAAAGTATGGCCATATACCAAATTAAATGAACTATTGGTGCACCCTTTAATTTATAATTTTAAATATTATCAGCTGTTACTATAACGGCCATAGCAATCGACATTGCCGCAAATTTACAAACTTTTGTCTATAACGGTTCAAAAGTATATAAGTAAATCTACAGTAATTATGGGACACCCTTTAATTTCTTAATTCAAATTAAATTCGTTGATATAGCGGTCCCTTTTAAGTTTCGGCGTTCTGTCTATAACGGTTCAAAAGTTTGGTTACATACACAAGATTACATTAACTATTGGAACACGCTTTAACTTCCAAATCCAAATTTTGTACTTGTTATAGCGGACTTAGCAATACAGGTTCGTCGTAAATTTCAAGCGTTTGTCTACAACTGTTCAAAAGTATGGCCATAGACATAAATGAACTAGTGGCGCACCCTTTAATTTATAATTTGTAATATTAACACTTGTTACTATAACGGCCATAGCAATCGACATTCTGTCCGATTTGCAAGCGTTTGTAAATAACGGTTCAAGAGATAGCCCCATATAAGTAAATTTACATCAATTATGGGGGCACCCTATAATTTTTAGATATATTTTTGTATAATTTTTTGTTTTTATGAGCTATAGTAATTCGCAGTCACTTTAAATTTTACAGAAGTGCCATTTACAATTCATAATACACGTAAAAAATATGTATGTTGTATGGGGACACCCTTTATTTTTTAAGATTTTGAGCTGTTTTTAAAATCTGTAAGCATAATCTATCATATTACAGTTCTGAAGGCACAAATATAAAAAACCAACATTCAGCCGAATTGTATAACCTCCTTCTTTTTTGCAGTCGGTTAAAAAATAATTTTAATCCGGGAACCAAGGGTAAATATAAGCTTCTTATATGGCCCTTGGTTAAGTTTAGAAAATTCAATATTAAGTTTATCTAAAAACAGGCAACAAATCTTATCTTGGCATTAGTTATAAACAATATTTTGAAGCAAATAAAGCGAATTATATACGCTGAGTTGATTTTTTGCTTTTAAAATGAATGTAAAATAAATGGATTGCTTTTCGATTTTGTTCCTAAGAAAAGCTTAACTTAATAAAGTGTAAGTTATTATTACGGGGTGCTCATCAAACAATAATAAAATTTATAATCAAACGGCCTATGAAAAATGATACTCGGTCGAGGAAAACTTGTCCGTTAATATGTGGCACTCGATGTTCTACATTACTGCGCAGTTAGTGTTGATTACTAATAGACTGAGTTAAAAATATTACCAAAAATGGAACGGGAAGTCTGAAGAGTAAAAAATAAAATGTATGCAACTTTAGAATTGGTAACACTGTGAAATAGTAAATCATACTCCTAAATATATTAGATTACAAATAAGTCTGATTATTATGTATCTCCTTTTATTTTTATAAAATTAATTATCTTAATACGATAAAGAACTTTCAAACTATTTTAGAGTAAAAACTAAAATAAGGAAAGTTCATAAAAAATTATTTAAATTCGTTTAAAGCCATAAACCGAAAAAAACTTAAACAATATTTTTTATATTAATTTTTAGCAAAAATGATTTTTTTTCTGCTTGTTTAAAAATTTAAAATAGTTTTCCAAAATCTTAAAAATGTAATCTTTATTAAATATAAGCACAATTTAATACGAAAACAAAGAAATCATTTTAAAGTCATACACAGACGCTTTTATTTGTATTAACACAAAACAAAAGACTTAAGCAACAAACATTAAATAAGATGCTCATAAATTGAGAGTCTCAACAATATTTTCTCTCTACTGGCAAATACAGAAAAGCAAAATAAAATTGCAAATATTTAAACAATTAAAATACATAAATTTATTTCACAATACCACAGGTTGCAATTCAAGTATTTTATTTTTTGCATTTTATTTACAAAAGAGCAAAAAAAAACAACAAAATCAATATTACAAAGAAAAATTCAAAAACAAATAAAACCAGTAAATATTTAAAGAAAAGAAAAAATATAATAATGAAAAATAATTGAAAATCTTTTCTTTTTTCAAGTTTGTATAGTTTTGTTTTTCCAACCAAAAACGAAAAAAAAACAAAAACAAAACACAACACAACTCCAAAAGAGTGTGTCATTTTCGAAACTTACAAAACAACTGTTGCTGTCCCAAAATAATGTTTCTCTGTGTTTAATCGAAATCATATTTTTAAATTTAACAAACAAAAGAAAAAAATATAAAGCTTAATAATAATCACATGCTCATGTTTGTGCAGTGAAGATTTTATATACAAAATAAAGACTCTTAAGAAACCGGTGAAACACAAAGGAAACTCTTGTATTAATTTTTTTTTGCTTGTTAGTCCCAGTTCGTAAAGGCCAGCGTGTGTTAACAATTTCTAGCATATCTTGTCGCTTAAAACGGCTGCTTTGACATTATGTTTTTATGTTAAGAAGTGCAATTTGTTAAAAAAAAAAAAAAACTTTTTTATAAATCGCATATGATCATGAATTGTAATATTTTTATTTAAGGCTTTTTTTCAAATGAAAACCATATTTTTTTCTGTAAGCCCATTATAAAATATTAATATTTCTAGTTAAAAAATTATTTTTATGCTTAGAAAAAGTTTAGTTATTGCCGTGAACTACAAAATAAACAAAATTATTTAGGTGTCTTTTATTTAAGCCTGATAGAACTTGAAATTATAAAAAATAACACTTAAATTTAAATTTTGATGTACAATTTTTTCTTACTTTTTTTCGGTAAACTCTGGCAAATCAAAGTTTACTTTGAAAATCAGTTATCAATTGGAGCAACTTATAGGCGACTTCGTAAGTTTTATGGTGCATACAATCGTCCGTCTGAGCAAGCCAGCCGTTGAACTATAAATAGATTTCGTACCACATACTCCCTAGAGGAAGTAATAACACCAACACCTCAAAGGAATGTGCGTACTGGAGAGAATATCGCTGCTTTTAACTAAAGGACATCCAAATTTATCGATTCATTGAAGTTCGCAGGAATTCGGGCTCTGTCCGTCCACTACGTGGAAAATTTTGCTCAAAGATCTTGGCCTACAGCCCTTTAAGATCCAGTTAGTGCAGGAATTAAAGCAACGAGTTCATTTTATGTGTCGAAATTTTGCCGATTGGGCTCTAGAGAAATTACTAACTGACCCGTTATATTATCGCCAAATTGTGTTCAGCAATGCGGCTCATTTTTGGCTTAACAGATTTTTTAATAAGCAAAATTGTCGCATATGGAGTAAGACCAATCCACATTATACCCTACAGACTCCACTGTATCTAGAAAAATGCACCGCTTGGTATGGTTTATACACTGGCGACATTATCGGATCTTACTTCTTGAAAATGACGTTACGGTCAATGGAAAATCTTTGCCGCACTATGATTAACGATTTTTTTCTAGATGATATTTATTCGGACGAAATTTGGTTTCAAGAAGATGGCGCTACCTACCATGCGGCGACTGCAACCATCCAGTTATTGAAATCTAAATCTGCCGATAAGTTGAATTCGAGAAATGGACCTGTCAATTGGCACTCACCTATAGACTATTTCCTGTGGGGCCACGTCATTGGTTTATGCTGATAAATCAGCAACAGTTAACTTTTTTGAGGCCAAAATTGTTCGTGTTTTTCGTGACATACGGCCAGCAGTACTTAAAAAGGTGACCCAAAATTAGACGTCCAGAATGCAATTCGCCATGAGCAGCAGCGGTGGCTATATGCCCGAAATTATTTTCAAATATTAATGCCATGTTCTGATCTTTCGTATAAAAAAATCTTTTATTACAATTTAATTTTTTTTGCATTATTTTTTACAATAAAAAGTTCTATCGGGATTAACAAAACACCCTTTATTAAAATAATTCAATTATACATGAAGTTTTCCGTACAGTGTAAGGTCACCTCTCAATTTTCAACCTGATGATTTTTTTATTTGGGGCCATATTCATCAAAAAGACCTCTATGTAAACTTCCATTTTTTAAATTTACTGTTTACACTTATTTTTATAGCGGGCATAATTTTACACACTCCGCATAAATTCTAAAAGACTTAAAATTAAAGTGATTTAAAGTGGCTCAAAATGATGGTGAAAATTACATCACTATCGGGATAATTAATAACTCAAAGATTAATTTGTTTACTTGCTGGTATAGCGAACAAAGTTTTACATACACTGTGCATATTTCACGTGTCTGCCTATCCGATTTTAAAATATAACAATATTTGTATGAATATCACCTCACTTTCGGAATACCCTTTAATTTTTAGTAATTGCTATTATAGCGGCTATAGTAATACCTTCTATGAATATTTCTAGAATTTACCTGTTACGGTTCAGTTAATAAATGGCTGTGATAGACGGAAACAGACAGGGTTCACATTTATTTTAAAAATAATTTTATGAAATTGATTATTTTTTAAAAAAGTTAGTTCCACGGCCATTTTATTAAAAAAAATTACTTGACTGAATGAGAAATTTAAACAAAAGAAAAATAATTAATATCAGCATCAAAACTTGCAAGAAAAAAACATAATCAAAAATATCAGCGATTTCTATACTTATGTTTTCAAAAAAAAAAAACTTGTAGTAATTTACAGGACGAAAATTTATCTGAACTACTTTGGTTTTGATAGAAAAAAAATTATCAGCTTTTCATATAAAACTAAAAAAATTCTTTATTAAAGCTATGAATAAGAATTTTAAAGGCTTTGCAAAACTAAAAAAGAAAACTTTTCAGGTACAAGGATTTGTGAAGGACGAAAACTTTAAAATGAAGTTGAATGAAGTAGAAGAAATACCAAAGTCGTGTTTTTTGTGTTACAGTTTTGTTTCGTTTTTTTTTTTTGGAAAGGTGAAAAGCATCCGGCAATCAGCTTAGAACTTTGTATAATTAATACTCATAATGTAATAAACCACTTAAAAGTTATTTTTTCTTTTTTTTGCCAAGCACAGATAATCGTGAAGTATGAGATTAATATCTTAAATAATTTTGTCAAGAAATATTCAACACAGAAAGGCGATTTAAAAGAAGAAGCGATCACTCAATTCGATAAAAAACACTAAAAATAAATTTATATATATTTTTAGTATCAGTTCTTAGTTTATGACTTTAAAAAAATATTCATAGCTTTTATTTCAAACGAAAAATAATAATATGTGCTTCTTCACTTCTTATATAAGTAAAATCAAGATTGATCCATCCATTTTATATGAAATGTGACTTTTTTATTCTTAATATATCTATCTCAATGGATAACGACATTTTGCTTTTTTCTATATTTTATAAATAAAATGAATTTATATTAAATTAAACCACGGGAATATTTAATTATATTATATAATTTTGAAAAAACATCAGGCTATTTTTTTATCCCCATTAAATTATTAAATTACCTATATTGATTATTGAGGGTGAAAGCACGTATCGACGGCCATTTCGTACCCGCTTACTTAGCTCTTCATGAAACTTCTCACAAACATTTTAACTAAACCAAAGATTTAAGTTTTGTCTTTACTTTATTGTTTGGACAAAATCTTAAGTTTATTAGATTTAAGTTTTTTATAATTGCTTTAACATGCTGACAATGACTTCTTCATTCAGGTTTTGTTTTTACAACGCAATTGTTGTTGCATTGACATTAAATTTGTAGGTTTATATGCAGCATGTGTATGAAAATGCAATTTGTAAAATCTTTTGCAAAACTTAAACAATTATCATGATTTACAAAATATTTTTCTATGAAAAGATAGATTCAAGTCCTTGAAAAATTTAAATTAATCGTGACCTGTTATCAAAAAGAAAAAAAAAATAAATTAAAAAAGCATGAATGATAAATAAAAGATGTATTTATTTTGGAATTTATGGCGTTAAAAAAACAATTTCTGGTATCGCTTTTTATTTTATCTTGATGTGTGTATGTGTATGTAACGATGCTATTTTTTCTTAACCTTTTGGGAGAGCCATAATTAAGATCTGCAATCTATTTGACTTTTATGATCCATAAATAATAAACGAAATTATGTTTTTAAGTTTCAATTTAATTTTTTAACAAGAGTTTTCTACATTGTGTTAAATTAAAGGCTTTTCAACAATTTCCATGTTTAAAATTTGCAACAAATTTATTGCTAGTTTGAGGGACATTTATTGCAAGCAGTCTATTTATTCATATGGCTTTGTCGTATCTACATAATAAGCTGAATAAAATAACAATCGATATAATTAATAGTCGATATGTATTTTAATGTTTACAAGCAGTTTTACTAATTTTTAATAGACTTAAAAAAATGAAGGAAGATCTAATTTGTCTGCATGTCCTTTTTATAATATTTGTGCCCGCTAAACTCAGTCGTTTCTAAGCCGATTTTGATATGTTTTTCTTTATTTACAGAGTAAGCCTAACAGTTGAACTCGTTTTTAAAACAGTTCACAATTTAAAAATTTAAAGGAAGTTCTCATAAAATGTATATAATTTAACATGCCACGTAGGTGCCACTTTAAAATTTAAAAAAACTGGGTATCGTTATAGCTTCCATAGCCACAAGCAATACAAAAATAAATCTTAAAATTAAAGGATGTCTCCATAGGTGACGCAAAGTGTCCTTTATGGGACTATCTTTTAAGCCGTTATAGGCAAACGTTTTAAAATTGGACAAAATATCGATTACTATAAACGATATTATAACAAGTTTAATTGTTTAAAACTATAAATTAAAGGGTACTCCAATAGTTTATTTTATTCAATGTTTATGGCCATACACCTGTAGACAGACAGCTGGAATTTACAAGGAACCTGTTTTGCTAAGTCCGTTAGAATAAAAAGTATACAATTGGAATTTAGAAATTAAAGGGTGCCCCAATAACTTATAATATTTTACCTATATGTCCCATCTTTTTTAAGCATTATATACAAACACTTAAAAATTAAGCGACACTTGAAAATAATACGACGACTAAATATTTGAAATTATAAATCAAAAGGTGACCCATTAGTTGATGTAATTCGATCTGTATGGGCAAATTGTTGAACATTTTTAGACACACGTTTGAAATTTAAAAGATTAACAGATACAAAATTTGGATTTGAAATTAAAGGGTGTACCAACAGTTGATGTAATTTGTTATCTGTGGTCAAACTTTTGAACCGTTATAAACAGACAGCTAAAATTTGTTTTGAAGTCGGTTCTTTTTGCAAGTATTAATTTTGATATTTATGATGGAAATATCGTATTTATTCATTTGAATATCCTTTTTACCAGAAAAAATTGTCATCATTATAAGCTCTAGGGTTCGGTATCCAATGGATAAGCACCCCAATGACATTGCTACAATGTATACGCATGTTGTTACAAAGCAGAAAATGCTGCATTCCAATCTGTTACAGCTGTATGCATACCAAAAACTTAGCATGAGGTTAGCATAAGTGGCGAATCTAAGCAGGGTCTCTGCAAGGCTCTTGGCAAAATTTTACACTAAAAATAATCCTTGAATATAGTTATGGGTAACGGCAACAATCTACAATGATTTTAGGTGCCAGGCCGTACGGCAAAACACTCATGCCAATGTTATGCATACGACTGTTAGTGACTAACTTTTTTTGTTCACAATAAAAGTAAACAACGGAAATATTAAATTCAAATAATGGATCTTTAAAATTATCGTGCTTATATAGCGACTAAATTATTTAAACCTCCGTTATTGACTACACTGTTCTGCACGAATATCCTCCTTTAAACCAAAACATGCTTTCTTCGTGTTTTCAAAGACAAATTCTAGCTTTTTATCCAAAAATGTGAGTTTTTTGTAAATTTGACGAATTTTTTTTGGCATCAAAACATAGTGAAAAAAATTCAAAAGCCCGATGATTTTAAGCGCAGCTCTCTTGTCACTATTTTCTTCTATGATTTTATCAGTACTCTCGAGGCTTTCGCTCCAAGTTTCTCCTCTTTTCTCTCCAAATTAGAGGGTGATAGAATTTTTCTGAGTTCAGATTCGGACTCAGCATACATGAAAACATGAGAAACAGGCAAAATTGTTCAAGTGATGGGAGAAAAGTTTTTTTTGCAGAACAGTGTTACGATTAAAGGTGAAATAACGCTACCGCTCACTTAGCTCCTCAGGAAACTTTTCACAACTTTAAGTAGTAGTATTTTGTGCTATTTTGTTTCTTGTTTTTATTTTATTTTCCATAATCTCATAATAAAAAGAGCCGATAAAGAAAAATAAAATCATAGTTAATTATTGTTGTTTTTGCTTAAACTGTGATTGTTGTCGTTACTTTATTGCTTGGACAAAAAACTTTCGTTTATTTAGAATGTTTATGAGAAGTTTCCTGAAAGCTAAATGAGCGGTAGCTAAAGGGCCATCGAAGCGCTCTTTCACCTTGAATAATCAATACCGATGGTTTTAAAAATTTATTCGGGATATTAGCACGATAATCTTAAAGTTAAATTATTTTTCTTGTTTTTTTTAATTAACAGAATAACTGTAAAATTAATTCATTTTTAAAATTCTTGAAAATAATGTTTCTTTCTTAATAAATTTAGAAATTAAAATATATGTGAACTTAAGCCGCATTAAAATTAATCATTTTGTTGTAACTACCAAAAATAGTTCGATTCCAACTCACTGTCCAATAATAATTTTAATCGAATCAATTTCTTTATTGTTTATTGCAAATAAAACTCTTCAAAAATTAAACTAAATAAACTACTCTCAACTCTGAAAAAGAAAAGAAAACCAGATTTTATTATTAATTTCTTCCAATAAATAAATTAAAATTTTATTATAAAATATTAGCTAAATATTTAACACAATTTGATTATGAAATCAAAGAAAGCTCGTTTTAATTAAGACAAAGTTGCTTATGCAACATCCATACGCAATATTTGAAATTATTATTAACTTATCTCCACTTTGTACATGCTTCCTCTTTTAAAGTTTGAGTCAGTGATATATTTTTAATTTTTTTTCCATCTTAAAGCGTTTAAAAAATAACAGTTTTTCCTTTTTAGATAAATAAAGATTTATTTCCTAACATTTTAAAAATACTTGATGTTGGTTATCAGTATGTAAGTCCTGTATTTTATGTTCAACTCTCCTATTAATATTATTATTAGCAATTAATAAACATAAATTTCTATGCAATTCAACGTTATTAGAAATTGATTTATGGACCTCTTAAAGAAAATGTTTTCATGATGCATAGGAAAGTAGAAACTTTGTTTTTAGTTAATTTAATTAGTGCTAAAGGCCAAATATTTAATGCAAAAATTGTAAATAAAAAATTTAATTTTTTGTTTAAAATTAAAAAAAATCATTATAACAAAAGATTCAAGCAACAGAACGTTGTTTATTGCTGCTATAAAAATCACGCTGCTTGTTAAGCGACAACAATTAAATACCATTTCATCTAATCCAATAATTACGAAAGACTTATCTAACATACTTGTTGCATATAATTACAATTAACTTTTTCCTTATATTATTTACACGATTATTTAAGACAAGAGAAAAATGCTCATCTTCACATTCCAAAACACTTGTATAAAATCATTTAAGTGAAAAAGTAATTTTTATGTTAATTGATTATTGACTAGAAGTTACTTAAACTAAAGTATTATTAAATTTGCAGAAAATTCCAAATTATAGAAGCAAATAATTGTTAAATCGTGTTTGTTTACAATAAATACAAAAATAATTCTCTTTGATCATGTTTAACAATCATCAAACTTTGATAAAAATAAAACACACGTGACTGCAGCACAAATTGCAATAAATCTTTATAAAAAAAAAAGCTTAAAACCCAAAACTTTAAGGGGTGCAGGAAATCTACAAGTACCATTTGAAATAAATATTTACAAATGTTCACATTTGTACTTTCAAATTGTTTTTTATTTGCAATCAAGTTAATAAATTATATAATGTCATTTATAGTAAATATTTGTGCAACGAAATAACTATTACTATTTCAATAGCACTGTATTAATAAATTTTATTGTTTTTTTTTTGTTGCTAAGTAATGGGACTTATGCCAAAAAAATGTTGATTAGTACCAGGTTTTTAATTTTTGTTCATTTATTTGCATTGAATTTAATCGTTAATAATTCTAGCAAAAAAAAAACCGACACCAAAATAGATTTTAGCTAAATATTTATAACGGATTAAAAGTTTGGCAACATATTAACAATTGGGACACCATTTAATTTCCAAATCTAAATATTATACTTGGTGTTATAGCGTACTTAGTAATATATTTTCTTTGTAAATTTTAACCGTCTGTCTACAATTGTTTAACAGTTTGGCCATATATATCTGATTACATCAACTAATGTAACACCCTTTAATTTATAATTTTAATTATTCATACTTCTTATTATACTAACGAAGTAGTGGAATTTTTTTTATAAGTTTTAAAAAATTGTATATAACGGTTCAAAAGGCACGCCCATACAGGTCAAATAACATCAATTATGAGAACACCGTTTAATTTCTAAATAAAATTGTATATTTTTTCATAAATTTAATAATACAGGTTCCTTGTTAATTTAAGCTACTTGTCTATAACGGTTGAAAAGTTTGGTCACATACATCAAATAACATCAACTATTGGGACACCCTTTAATTTCCCTTACCAAATTTTATACATGCTGGTATAGCGTACACTTGTCTACAAGTGTTCAAAAGTATGGCTATACGCATAAAATCAAATGAACTATTGGGGCACCCTTTAATTTTGAATACTAATACTTGCTACGGTCATAGCAATCGACACGCTGTCTAATTTACAAGTGTTTGTCTATAACGGGTCAAAAGATAGGCTTATATAGGTAAATATACGTCACCTGTGGGGACACCCTGTAATTTTTAGATTTATTTTTCTATTGCTTTTTGCTATTAAGAGTCATAATGTAATGTATAAGTATAGTTTTCTTAAGTTTAAGAGTGGTGCTCTTTACGATTTATAATACACTTAAAAAAATGTATGTTGTATGGGAACACCCTATAATTTTAAAGATTATGAACTTTTTTAAAACGAGACTAATCTGTAAGCATAATCTTTCAAACTACAAAAAATGTTCATAACCGGTTCCGAAATACCTGAGTTCTCCCGGCACAAACATTAAAACAAACAACATTCAGACGAATTGATAACTTTCTTCTCTTTTTAAAGTCGGTTAAAAACACATGAATTACAAAATTTTTTCTGCAAATATTATAACAAATAATTACCTTTTAAGAGGGCAATTTAATTTTTTTTATAATAATTACTGGCTTATAAGTTTTTCCTGAAAAATTTTAAAAGTTTCTATTGAGCTTTTCTAAATAAATAAATTTTTTTTTTTTTTTTGTAATTTCGCCTATTCTCATTTATGTTCTTTGATATGTATTTCTCTTTAAGATATTATTCAAGTTGAAAAGGTTTGCTTGATAAAAATCAATTATATCCCGTTTCAAAATTTTTTAAATAACGCAAGGAATGACGTTTAAATTGTTTTAATCGGATAAAAATGATAGAGTTTTAGTAGATTTAAATTGAACTTTAATGAAATTTTTAAGGATTTTTAAAAATTGTTTTCATTTTAAAAGCTATTTTTTCAACAAATAAAACAAAATTAACAGTTTTATAATTTTCTTAATTAGTTAATTAGTAAAAATGGTTTTACCATTTAAATTTAGTCAAAATAAAAAAAAAACGGAGTCATTTAACTGTGACCACACAGCACAGCTAAACTGTCAAATAGACTGACCGCCTACGGCGCTATATGAAAAGAATTTTCTTTTTTCGTAAACCTTTTCAGTTTTTGGTATCAGGGTAATTGGGTTTGCTACGCTACTAAATATTATACTGTTGTCATACCTTTAGGGGAAAAGCATTGTCGCTGGCTGGTTGTTTGGTACATTCGGCGAGCGCTTTTACTGTGAGAACATAATTTTCTAACCACGTTTTTATTTGTACTAACGGTTTACCGAAAGGTATAACAACATTTCAGTTTTACCTAATCGCCAAATTGAAAAAAGCAAAATGGCATGGAACAGAATAGCAACATAAAGTAAAGACTAATAAGGTATTTAAGCTTACCTTGGCTTAATGAGCCTTTTAAGTTAAAATAAGAATACAAATTTCATAAAATGAAATGACACATTTGTTTTTAAGTTTACCAGAGTGATTTTGTTTGATCCAGATTTTTTTGCACGAAAATTCCTTAAAAAGTTTTAAACAAAAAGGGTGGCTTTACATTTTTTATATCAGTATTTTCATTATATTTTTAAGACAGTAAAATATAATTTATTAAACTATAGTAGAATGGAAAGGATAGTGTGCATTATGCCTAACAGAGAGATGAAAAAGAGAAAAAATAACACAAAAGCTTCTCATACATTTTTCAAAAGTTATTAACTTTAATAAAGAAAACCGTAATGTTATTTTTAAAACGAAATCAAGTTTCGACAGATTCCTCATACTATTGAACTGAAAATGTGGAATAGAACGGGTAATTTTCGCTGCCGTTATCAACATCACTGTATGTGTCTTTGCAGCTGAAATAACCCAATATAAAATTCTGTCTTTCGTATTTTAGCGCTGCAACGATGTTTCACATATTCTTTATCGTTCTAGGCGCATAACTGCCTTTTATGATCCTTCTTTTCATTGGGCATTGTATTAATGGCTTTTATTTTAAAACCCACAAGGCTTATTCTTTAGTTTTCTTCCGCGTTGACTGGCGATTGTTTTGAAAAATCCTCATGTTTTAGGTAAGAAGACAAGTCTTGATTTGGTAAGTCGAAGACCCGATGTTAATCTTTCATTACAAAAGATACACAAAGATTTCCTGTGCAATTTGGAAAGTTATATCAAAAGGTATGGTTTCAAGCCACAATTGTTCTTTTTCCTTTATAGAGTTTTACTATGTTTGTGTTCACTTTTGTAGAATCGAAATCCATTATTCTGGACAATAACGATTCCACCTTTATACTGAAAAAATAAAATATTTTTAATACTTTAATTAACTATTTGTAAATCCAAATCGAAATTGGGAAATAATTCAGGTTTTCTTGCTGTCATTGGATTATTATCTCGAAACTTATAAAAAATTAATTTATTATTTCCATGAAGCCATCTTCTATTATCTAAAGACTGATTATTCTTAACTTAAAATTTCCTGTTTATACTCTAATTGAATGCTAATTTGTATGTATTAATAAACTTATTTTATGGACATTTTATTTAGTAATTTTAGTTTAAGAAATTTTATGAAATCATAAACTACGTCATAAAATAAAAAATACAACCTTTTGTTTCATCACAAATCCTAATAGAGTTTTTATTGTTATTGGCTCTTCTTCTATTTTGTTGTTGTTGCTGTGGTATCAAATAGCAGTAGCCACAGCGTTGTTTTTTTATTATTTTCTGCTGCGAACGACCTTCAGGCAGCAGCACCAGTTAAAAAAAATGAATACGTTGATTGTACGAAAAGAAACAAAAAAACTAAAAGTAAAAAAATTTTTTTGTGTTATTCAGTGCTAATAGTTTGCAAAATTATGAACCGGATTTTCAAAAGATTTAAGCACACACACCTTTAATTAAGCAAATATACTTATACAAAAAAAAACAAATAATAATCAGCTTATTCCCAGCAAACACAATTTCAAGTGTTGAAAATAATTTTCAATTATAGATTTAATATTTAAACTCAAATCCATGTACACTTCAGGCAAACTCAACATTATGTAAGATAAATTCTATAAAATAAATAAAATGTGACACAAAAGTCGTTAATCCACGTAAAATGCTTTACGTTTTACACATGCCATCACCAATGCATTCCTTTAATTTATAAAAAAAGGATTATAAAAAAAATGCAAATGTTAAAGAGACTTCGATTGCTATAGTTCTCATGAACACGGAATTATTTATTCATTAAGAACAAGATCATTTTGTGACAACTTTCTTAACACCTTTAATATGCAAAATGGCTTAAACATTAAATTTTAAAATTATTAACAAAACTCATCTTTATTTCTGAACTTTAGAAAAAAAATCCCTTTTTTGTGGAGAAAACAAATTGTCTCAAATCATTTAAATAACAATTTCAAAGGCTTATTTTAACATAGAGTTTATTTTTTATTTTTATTTTTTTTTATTGACAAAGCTATTATCAATTAGCGCAATCATGAATATTCTCACGGAATTTCTCCCTCACGGAAAAAATTTTTCTCGAGAAAAGATTCCTACAATTATGAATTCCTTGGAAAGAAAATAATTAAAAGTGGCATCATCATAATTTAAAGGAAGCTATTTTGATTATTTTCATATTATTTTTCTTTTATAATTTTCCCGAATTTATTTCACTTTTCGCAGTCAATGAAAAGGGGAAAAAATTTATAATAGGAGAAAAGGGACAAGTGATAAAACTTGCACGGAATTTTTGTATATAATTAAGCTGTACGTCTTGAGTGGATCTTCGACCAGGGTTTTTAATTCAAATATTATTTTTTGTCTTCTCTGCACAAAAATAATAAATAATCCGTCAAGTGTGAGTTCTACTCATACATAGAGAGTTGCGTACTATGGGCAACCAGTTAATATTTCATTTTTACAGTGATCATAGTAATAGATACGTTTGGTACATTTAAAATAAGGCCTTGAAAAATAACATGAATTTTCGGACCTTTCAGTTTTACCTTTTTACACTTACTTTTACAGCGAACTATTAACAAATAATTTGCTTAAATTTATAGTTTCAGCGTATTATGTATTTGCATAAACGTGAAGATCACGTTACTATCTAGACAGCCTGTATTTAATTTTATTTGCATTTGTTCTTATAGCAGATATAGCAGTACATACTCTATGCAAATGTCAATCGTTAACGCCATATTCTTCAAAATCCAGGCCTGTTGGGTAGCACCGTTGAATTTTTAAATTTATTGTTCACATTTTTTTTTAAAGCGTACATATTTGTAAATGCTCTGTGTAAATTCTAAATGTTAGGACACTACTGTTAAAAACCCAAAATCACATCACTTTAGGAACACACTTTATAATTTAGCTCCTTTTTAGCTTTGAACTTTTTCTTATAGTGAAAATAAAATTATTTTAGCTGCCTATTGCAGTTCAAAAATAAGGCCATAAAAGGCCGTATAATTACTTGAATCTTGGGGAACTCTTTAATTTAAAGCTATTATATTTTTGCCATTTCTAGTGACGCACATTGAATAATACTACAATATTTTTTTTTAACATCGTAACCTTTTTGGAATACCCTTTATATGCCACAATGTATGTTTCGTAAGGAATAACATAAATATAACTATGTCCTAACATATGACCCAAGTTAAACATGAAATCTTTTCCAAAGTTGACTAAAACTTCTTAATTTCGGACAAACTATTAATAACAACTGAATTAGTTAATAAGTCTTAAGATCATTCTATTTCAAATTTTTATTTAATTTTATTAAAAAAGGAAAATTATTTACAATTGTTTGCGGACGTTTTCCAAAGAAGACAGGAAAAAAAGTACACCATTATCTAGCGGACCAGAAAATACAGTATTACATTCTGCTGGTGTCTAATTTTTCTTGTTTTCTTAAGAAAACGTCCTCATATGTTTGTAAAGTAATATTTCTTTTAAAAAAATGTTTTTTTAGCATTTAAAAAAGTGAACTTAAGCCAATTTCAATTAATTCATAAATATTTTTTCCAAAGTTCCAAAATGCTCGCTCAATTCTCACACATGAGAAAATGTTTTAGTTTTTTCATTCATGAATGTGATAAATAATTTTTTTTCTTTCTACTCAAAAGTGAAAAAATGAGAAAATATTTTTTTTTCACGCTAGTGCTCATTTGTGAGAATTTATAATTTAAATAGTTTTTCATAAGTGAAAAGATCGTAGAAAATTCTTAAAAATTTTTTTTTTAATTTTTACTTTTGAGCTATTATGGCTTACTATATCCTTCAGTGACCTCTAAAACATTACTCGACTAGTTATTTTAAAGTCAAATGCATATTTTGTATAATTGCTTAAGCTTATTTATTTCTAATGTATCCGTTGAAGTCAGTATTTCTTATTAGAAATAGCAGCTTAATAAAAGTGAATATCTCTTTTGAATTATTTTTCAATTTCAAAATTTCATATGCTTTCAGCAAATTATCCTAAAAAAAAATATTGTTAAAATTTTTTTTACATTTTAAATATAGTTACATACATAGTATTGTTTCAAAAATAATAGAATTAAAAAATACGTATGTATAATAATGTAGTAAAACATTATATTTATATAGCTTTTAATAAATTTTGCTTTCTGTATGGTTTATTGTTAATTTCTTAGAGATTTTATTTAGTCTAGTAAAAATAGTATCTTTTATAATACGCATTTTATTTATTTTCACTCTAAATTGCATCAATGCTAATACATTCACAAGCAGACAATTTTTTTTGTTTTTCTCATTTATGAGAAACTTCATTTTTCTCATCTTTGAATACTCATTAATGAAAAGTTTTCATTGCTGAAAAATTCTTCACATTCGTTTATGAAAAGCAGCATTAATGAGAATGATGTTATTTATCTCTTATCATATATGAATGCTTAAAAACGAAAGAGACGCACTCATTTATGTGTAATCATAGTAAGAAAATGTTTAAATGGTCGTTTATTAACGTGAAAATTAAAATAAAAATCGTAGAAATCTCTTTTATGAAAAATATCATAAATGTTTATAATTGAATGCTCATAAATGAAAAACTTTGAACTCTTTTTTTTTTGTCTTTATCCACGGCAGTTAAAAATATTCCATTTGACGTATATTGTATTAACGTGTTTAACAATATTGGCATTGCAATTCTCGACAAATGGTTTCATATTTAATATCGTGCTTTGAATTCAATTCTATTCTTTGGACAAATTATAGCCTTTTGTCATTGACAAAGGCTCAGAAATTGAAACAAGTTGCGACCACTTTGCTTAAACCGTAAAATATAGCATTTTCACATCTTTCGTATTTGTCTCATCACAATTTTTTAGTTGAATTACAAATTTCATTGATATGAAATGATGCCTTAATAATTTTTCTTGTCTTAAATGTTGTCGATAATGTAGATTTAGAAATGTTGAATGGAATAATATTTGTTTTTCGATTTTTTTAAAAATTTTTGTTTAAAATAAAGTACTTTTATCAATGTGAAAAACATCCATTGTTTGTTGCGTAAATTTTGGTAATTTGTTTAAAAATTTGCGTTAAATTAATTGGATCATGAAGAAATATTTGTTATTGACTTAGTTTATTATTATAAATTTGTTTGACTGTATGTCAATTTCCCCACGTCCCCACTAGTCATTAAATTGAACAAGACAGGCACATAACATCGGCAGAACAACGGTATTAATCTGTTCATTATCTTGTATGTGGCGAAAACGTGTTGATGTTCATGTTCTGTTTGAGCATAATTTTCTATTTGTCGTCAGGATTGTTTCAATGTTTTTAATAAAAAAAAGAGAGTTTTCGCATTGTTGATCAATGGATGGCATTATTTCGAAATAGAGAAATCATACTAAAAGTCATATTTGATAGCGAATATCATTACTCAGACAAATGTTCGATTAACGATGGTTGCACGTGAACATAACATGAACATTCGATGTTCTCTTTAGCCGAATTCATGTGCGACATGATATTCATACCAAGTTGATGGCTCGTGGAGACGTAGTGTTAGGATTCTTATGGTCAAAATGATGGTACCTTTTCGGCCAAAAAAATTACAAAATATATATTTTTGAATTTATTTTTAAGTACTGTAGCGATAACGTTCTAGTGAGTCCTTTGTTTTGACAGAATTATTAAATACTTTAAAATTGTAATTTTAACTTTGACAAATTTCAATAATTGGTAGTCTTGCAAAAACTTATATGTCCAGAGTGTCACCGTTTGCGAGGTTGCTCCTTAAACATTTTTATTTTAATTTCATAACATTTTGCTCCTGCCCTACTGTGCACATCAACAAATATCTATTTAACAAGCTTTTTCAGCAAACAAAGGATTGAATATTAAACATAATCTTTGTCTAAAAAACACACAACTTTCCGGGAAGAACCTTGATATATAATATTTTTTATTGGCATACCTTTGTTCACTTTTATTGTAGCTTTAAATTTAACACATGAATGAAGACATAAAAAATAATTGCCACAAGAGGAAATTCATTTTGAAAAAAAGTTTTTACCTGTTGCAAACATCACGTAGTAAAATATAAGAATCATTTCATACCCATTGGAAAACTCATTATTTTGATCATTAAATTTTCAATAAATAAGTAGTTATTTGAAGAAGTATAGTTTTTAACACCTGGGCTATAAATAAATAATTGATTGCTTTATGGTAAAATACTATAACATTGAATCCGCATGCATATAATACACTTTTGCAATAAATTGTTCTATGAATCATTATAAAAAATTTTCAAAATTTCAATTAAGGAAATATTTATACGTCAGAGAAAAAATGATGTGCTGGAATATAAAAAAGAAACGTAAATTTAACATTTTTCTACATGAATTATTTATTTGTTTTATTTTTAATATTTTTCTCTTGCCAACAGTTCGTACATGAGTCATCGTACTCTTTTTGAAGAATTTTAAAATTGCACATTTCATAAGTCTGGTAATTTTTATATTTATTTGCATTTATTTACCATTTGTCATCAGCTGTATCACAGCTTTAATTTAAAATTTACTTTAAGTTATGTTTAAATTTATGTATTTACATGTGACTTAATTAATTGTTCAAAATTATAATATTAAACATGCATTTATGTATTTTTTTCTAAATGTCAGAGTAAACCAAAAAAAAAATCACTCTAAAGCAACAAATTATTTATGTTCCTTTAGCCTAAAAATCCGATACGTACACAGTCACTTTTTAATATGTTTTATTAAGTTTTTATTTTCTTGCAAATGATTAAACTTATCTTAACATAAAATGAAATTTAGCTTTAACTCATGATAAATTAAATCATATGTTGGAGTTTTAGGGTATTCCAACATTAGGAATTTTTTTTATAAAATTCGCCGACTTCGAATGTTGCAAAATTTACCCGTATCTGATAAAAAAGAAGTTATGAACTCTTTTGCTAACAAAGACAGTGGAGTTGTACGGTTATGCTGGGACCGTAACGTACACAGAAAATTCAGATTCGTTATGATAACCAAATTTGTTGCTACGAATTTTGTTGGTTATGAGAGTTATTTGGAATTCGGTTAACATGACTGAATTGATATGGAACTCCCAAATTTTTAAGAAAATAGTTTTCGAAGGAGAACAACTCCCAATATAAAATATTATTGTGAATTATAAAAAAAAATTTTAAATTTTTACATTTACATATTTAAAAATTAAGTTACAAAAATATGATTATGTTTAATAAATTTCATGACACAAAAATTTCAGTCTCACCACTACGCCTCCCTAAAAATACGACATGTTTTGTCAATCCTAAATAACTAAAACATTTTTAAAATATTTTTATTTACAAAAGTCGTTTTTAGTTAATCGCGAACTTATCTTTCGACAAAACAGTCGATTTTTTGGCTTCCATAAAATTTTTTATTTTAAAACTAAAAACCTTTTCAACTCTAAATGTAAAATTTTTTTTTTATTATGTAAGTATAGGACGTCAAAACTATTTTACTTTTCAAAAGTAATACGGTCGATTTATATGATTTTAACTACCAACATTCGGGTATTAGTAGAAATATGTTGAATTAGTTTAGTTGCGCCTACCAATTAACAGAATATATTTTAGTAAAGACACTAATCTGTCAGATAAACTTTGTTAACAATTTTTGCGGCCAACTTTTAATATCCATTATCTCTTATTAGTTTTCATTGTAAAAATATGCTAAAATTATATTTTATTTATAGTAAAAATTAAATTATTATATTAGCAGTTAAATTTTAACTGCCAAATTCATAAAAAAGAAAATGACTTTGAAATATGTTTTATGACAACTTTTCCATACAAATTTGTCCTAAAATATATTTAAAAACATTTTTAATATTTTATGAACATCGATTTTTTACCAATCCTTTTCTGTGTGTAAAAAATGTTTTTAATAATTTTTATGTATAATTTTTTTTCATTGCTACCAGTCTTTAAGTTCATTTTTTAGAAAATATTATTATTATGCTTTTTTACGAGTATTATCGGTTATTATAATCTTCATTTTACTATTAAATACAAATAATACAATTAGTTAATATATTACATTTTTTCAATGCAAGAGTGCTTACGGAAGTTGTTTTCTTTGTGAACTTTGAACAATTTTTTTTTTTTTGAGCGTACTCCTTTTCATTAGACCCTTCACTTTTAGTACCTCCTAAGAGAAGCGGCTTTTTTTCAAAATTTGTACTGTCACCGTGGTGTTCAAATCTAGTAGCTGCATTTTAAACAGCATACTCTCTTTATTTTGGAAATGCTCAATTATTTATCGCATTATTTTCACCTTCTCTTTAAATCCAATCCATAAGTAAGTTATGGAAAACAATGAAAACATAAAAAAAAATATTCTCCATTTAATTAAAATTGCTGAACACCCTTAACAATTAGCACAAACATAAAAAGTCTTAAATATTTGAAAACAAGACTGGACAATAATGTTAGCGCCTAAATAATGTACAATAATCTAAAAGAGAGACAACATATAAATGTATAAATGTAGAATTATTTAAATTGTATAAAACATGTTTGGCGTATGCCAAAACTTGAACATTTAAAATTATAGTATAACACACACGCTGACACGGTAACTTGGCTGATTAAAATAACCAACTACCTTTTCAAATTTGAAATACAAGCTGTAATTTAGATGTAATTGTTAAATGTTAATTGGTAATGTAACGTTTGGAATTTTTTAATTTTTTTTAAAAGAGACATTAAGGCAGTCAAAGAGTTGCTCGCTCTGCGCATTTAAGTAATTACATTGATGTTTTTTATTATACATACATATGTACATATGTGTTGTATAAACAACTGTAAAAAAATCAATGCTAAGTATCAGCTACATCTTAAGGCCCATTCATAGTATTATACAAATGTTAAGACTTGCTTTAGATTTTGTAAGAAAGAAATCTAATGAGAATTGTTATGATTGTCAAAAAAACCAACGTAACATTGCATTTTGTTTCTACGCTATCACACTTCAAGTAGAATGAAAATTCAAAGTAAATCATAAGATCTGAAAGGAATTTGTACTAAATTTATTTCTCATAGCTTTTGCTTCCATAAAGAGTAAAAAAATAATCATTTTCTATCCGATAACTTGCAGAAATGAGGGATTATTTTCTACAAAACTGGTTTAGCTTAATTTGTTTCAGAAACGACAATTTTTATAACCTTTTTGTCTCTTAAAGAGCTCCAAAATTTATAGTTCTAAAGATACAGTGAGCAATTTTAAGGCATGCTCAGAAATATTTCTCTAGGTTGGTTTTTCCAAGAGTCTTTTTTCGAAGTGCTCATTTAATGGTTGGCTGGGTTGTGATTAGCAGAGCAACCCGGATAAAATGAATGTTTAGAAAATTTTCTACAAATGAATTAGTGTTATAGGATGTCTAATTTCTTTCCGTATTACTTGACATATATGTAAATATATTTCCTTTCACACTATCACACTTTTCCATAATACTTAGGTATTTAACAAATCTTTTTACTCAGTACTATAATGTGAAAAGGGCTTTAATGGCCATAGACACAAAAATATTTTTGTTTGTTAAATTATTTTGGGAATTTTTATAATATTATTTATTATATTATGCCACTATCCCATTACATTAAAAATTCAATTTATTTGTTGGTTAAAAAAGCAGGCATCAATACGTTTTTCGCCGGTTTTTTAAGCCAGTTCAGAAACCCTTTTTCAAAACTTTTAGAAAAGCAAAAAACATTTTTCTTTAAGTATAAAAACTTCAAATACATCATGAGAGTTATTTTTAAATCCCATACAAAAATGGTAAGGCTTTAACAAAAGTTACCAAAAAACATACCACGTTTTAATTTTTTCTTACATTCTCTTCTGCATTAAGTTGGTTATATGCCGACTCTAAATGCAGACGCAAGTCGTATCTATATATATAAAAATGAATGTCTGTCTGTTTGTTTGTGCTTTATAGGAGGCCAAACCCTTGGACCGATCTTCCTGAAATTTTCACAGCATGTTACTGTGACTCTGGAAGGAATAATAGGCTATATGAAGTTTTAATTGGACAAAGGGGCGTGGCACCGCCCATATAACCCAAAAATTTAAATCGCCATATTTTGGCCATTTTTTGACCTACGTCGACGATATTTGGTACATATGGTATTGGCATAATTAGGAACATGTACCAGGAGAAAAGTGGATGGGACCCCGCCCCTTTTTAAAAAAATAAAAATCGTAATATAGTCTTAACTACTGGACCAATCGTCATTAAATTTTCGTAATAGGATATTCTTGACTATATAAAGTTGGGAGTGGACAAAGGGGCGTGGCCTCGCCCATATAACCTAAAATTTAATATCGTCATATCTTGGGCATTTTTTTAAGTAAATATATAAATACTTTTAATTTTATTTAATAACGAGGGGGGTAGCGAAGCACACCGGGTTCATGTAGTTTAAACTAAAAACAACAAAGTATTTTTTTTTAATTTCTCAAGAGAAGGAAAATAAAAAATATAACAGCGATGCTAACAGTTTGCACAAGCAATTGCATATTTTTTATTTGTAAAATTATTTTTGGACTTCCTTTAATAAAATTTATGTGAAACCAAAAATATTTTTATTTATTATATTATGCTAATATCCCATATCATGTTCAATAAAAATGCAATTTATTTGTTGGCTGGGAAAGAAGGTATCTATACGTATTTCTCTGATTGCTGATGACCTGGCTTAATAAAAATTAGCGAAACAAAACGAAATTTGCTCAATAAACCTTTATAAAACAAAATTACTTTGCGAAAAAGGAATAATAAAAGGGAAACGTCAGGACCAATTTGAATAACTTTTTTAACATGACTTTTGGAAGACTATTATGAGGGAGGGACGGATCCTTAAAGTTTTGCATACACCATAAAAACTTTAGTAAAGTTAACTAGAAAAAATTAACTAAGAATTAGTTTCAAAGGGGTTTTCAAGGTTATTGATTTCCTTATTTTTTAGATCATTGATAAATTCTATGGTGTTCTAAAATAGTTTTTGCAAATTGTTTATTTTTTATTCGACCTTATAAGTTGTAAATATTTAATCTTTTATTTGGGCTTAAGCCCAAAATAAAAGATTAAATGTTTTTGCAAATTTTTTTTTTTTTAATGTAGAAGTTAGAGTATATTAAAAAAAAGATAGCAGTAGAAACTTAGCTTACCAGCCGTCTAGGCTTCGTTTTAGTAAAAGCAGACTGCATTTCTTATCGAAGTATTACCTTTAAGCCAAACAGCATGCTGTTTTTTCAAAAAATTTGAAACTCTTATAACTTTTATGCCATTTCATATTCATATTTGAATAAAATTTTCTCGACCTTTACATATTGTTTCAAGTTTTCGGAACCATCACTCTTACCAATGTATGAAAGGAAATGGGCAAAAATAGCGGCTCTTTTGTCATATTCGTTGTGTTGCTCCCGCCATGTACGGAATAACTCTGAATTTGGCACGCAGTAGTCACTTAGAAAAACGCAGATATATTTGCAGATATCCACAGTTGAAATTTATTAAATCCAGAAGATAACTTATTGTCCTGGAGATATATTATGGTTTTATATCTAACATGTGCTAGCATTTTTTTGGAAGTCTAAATAAAATTCCATTTCATTATTCCATAAGTACATTTTAGGTTTCTTTAATTTTTCCAATTTAATCGATCTAGTAGATAAGTTTACCAACACTTCACTATATATCATTAAAGTACTCACCTTCGACATTATTTTCGATCATTTAGTTTTTGCAAATTATAATTTGTTATTATGAAAACTTTTATTAAAAACTATCACAAAATGCACTGCGGTTAATCGTTTTTGATAACTAATATACTTACTAATCGCAAGCAAAACATGTGGTAACGTAACAGTCAGTCAATTCTTTCGAAAAATTTAAACAGAGATGTTTACTGTGTTATTGGTTTTTTAAATTAAAGCACACAAAAAAATAAACTTTTTTCTTTATTTTTTTATTTGAATTTTTGCCAAAAAAAAAATGACTTAAACTTCCTATAGTGCAATGTAAAGAATAGAAATCATTTCTCGCATAAAATTTCCTTAAAATACGAACTCCAGGGTGAATATTTAAAACAAAACTTGTTTTTTATATAAGAAATGGTACAAGAAATGCTAGAATTAATCGCTAGACCTCAGCGCCTCAAAGGATTTCCACTTTGTCTAATGCTTTACTCACTGGCACCCATTTAGATCACAGCTAATGCCACTCACTTGAAATTTTCGTGTGCTAATAATGCTTAAATTAATGTCTGTTCTTGCATAGAAGAAGCTGGTCTTTGCTACCGTGGTGAAACAGGCAGAAAACTCTTGTAAGCCATCTGATACTTCCTTAAAACTCAAGAATTTTCCATAATCTGTTTGGCAATATTTGCTTATAAATTAAAATATAAATTTTGTAAACAGTTTTAATAAATACACACAGAAAAAAGATCGGTAAAAAATCAGTTAAAATATTCAAAATTCAATTACTAACATCATAATTTAATTTGTATAATAAATAAAACATAATCTTGACAGATTTTTTGTACTATAAACTAACAAACTATATTAGATCTTAAAGGTTGGTCGCAACAACAGTTAACAAAGTTTACCTGCCCAATTTGTGTCTGTACTAAAATCTATTCTGGTTATTGGGTGATGCAACGAAACTTATTCAGCACTTTAGTACCGAAACCCGAATATTGGAAGTTAGAATTACAAATATCGATTGCGTTCTTTCTTCTTAGTTTTTTGACATAATAAAAATAAAATTTATATACAAAATATTAAAATTTTATAAATATTAAAATTTATAAAAAAAATATGGAATAAGATTTGTTTAAAATTGCGAAAGTTTCTCCAATAACGTTAAGAGGTGAGTTCAAGACATGTGTAAATAAAATAGGTTTTCAAAAGTTGTATTTACTTTGCAGTGGAAAAGCGTGCAGAGTGAATTGTAAGACAGAAGACAATGGAGTCATAAGTGTAAAGCATGAAAGCGTGAGAAAGTGGGAGTACTTAGGTAAAAGTTATTGTTACAGTCAAGCAATGTTTTATTTGTTTTCTTTTTTTTATCCTAAATAAAGACAAATGTAAAAAATATCGTTGTTTAATTTAATTCACAATAATACTTTTTATCGACTATCGAATTAATTTTTAAAATAATTGGAAGTACCGTATTTATTCAGTCCTCTTAACCGAATTTCAAATAATAACCACAACCGACCAAATTAGATTGGCAACAAATTCGGTTCTCACGACGAATCTCTTTTCTCTGTGTACATTATTACATCGGCTAATGACTTATTTAGTTAAATTAATATGAAATAATAGCAAATTAATGTAACCCATAAATTAGAGCATTGTGCAAAAAAAATAATAACAAAAGACTTGAGCAAAAATGCTGCTGGCTTTTGTAGCAGCAGTAAAGTCTAGTTTAATTTAGCAATTTTGATAATAAATTAGTTGCTTTGAATTTTTATTATTTATGGAATATTTATTATAAATTGTTTTTGCTTTTGCTAAAGCTTTACCTTTAAGCGAAAAATATTATGTTAAATTTTTTTAAATTGCTTTTTGGTGCGGTAAATTAGTTTTGGTAGTCAACGCACCACCTCGTCAGAAAGATTTTACACAAAATTCTAGATTTTTTTTTTGTTTTTTTGTTAGATTTCTTATAAAATTATGGTTACAAACTAAGATACAAAATATCAAACAAAGCATTGAAATTTAATGGATTTTCGACTTTTCCCACTTCCTCTTGTATCCCGGTCCAATGATGAATTTTAAATTTAATGGCAAGATTAATTAACACAAAATGGCTTAAAATTTTTGCAATAATAAAAAATTATTTTTAGAAATTAATTTTGCAATTAAAACAACTACCTCTATTTAAATGAAGAGAATATAAATTTTAGAAAATTATCTCTAACACACTTATACCTACTTTATACGTACGTCTTAATTACAATTACAAGTATCGAGCTCACAAAACAATACGAATGATGACAATACTTGCAACAAAATGTGTATATGTATTCCTCCTTAGAGCTTTTCGGCAACCAGACTCCTTTATTCACATGAGTTTTCAAAAGCAGTGTTAACAACTAATTGGTATTTCGCTGGCCGGTACGACTTAAACTAAAAAATATGCCACATAAACAGTGAGTTTAATAATTGTATAAAAAAGTTAATATTAAATGAAACTACTTCACAAAACCTCTGGGGCCATAAGAGATAAACGGAAGATCTTAATAAATATTACCAGGAAATGATCTTATTTCAGTTTGCTTTTGCAAAGAACGATATATTAATAATTATTTTCTTTTCAATATAATATTTAAAATGTTGAAACCATGTTCAGACATGCGCGTAAATTTCGCAATTAAAATTTCAATTAATAAATTGAACAATTAGTACTTAATTCCATCACTTATTGAATAAGATAAGAAATGCAACCCTTGTCAACAACTATGTTTACTCTGGGAACTATGTTCAATAAGAAAAAAAAATTCTTAAAATTGACAAGCCGCAAGTAAAAAATATGAACAAATAAATAATAACAAAATGGCGGGTCATACGAAATTGGCTTTTGCAACCTCCAACTTCAAAGCAACAACAAAAAGCCATGTTGTTTTTGTAATAAAAAGAGAAATTAGCTGGGCGGACGACACTACCTAGTAAAATAAATATGCCTTGTGCTAATTGAATAAGCGTAATTGAGAATGTGTAAACACCAAATTAAATTGCGCAATTAAAATTAAATTAACTCAAATAAAAAAACATGTCTGAACAGGGTATAATTCTTTTTAACGAGGGAAAGCTCACCCTCATCTATCTTCTCTACTTCAATTCGATATAAGCTACTCTAAGAATAAAGTATTCAAAGTAATTAATAATAATTGTAAATTACTTGAAAATTAACAACTAAGAAAGTTTGATGTTTAGGAGAATATGAGCAGAGAGAAACGTACTATCTTGTACGCAAAATATTTTTTTCCTCCATCTCAAAAACTGCAATGGTAACACTCCTCAAATTTGGTATATGAAAAGTATCCGTGGGCATACTGCATTCAAAATTTCAGTCACAATTAAATTTTTACTAATTACTGCATTTTCTTCAGTAAACAATTTTCATTACCAGTAAATTTTTACTGCTGACTGAAATTGAAAATGCATTATCAATAAAAGCTTGCTGACTGCTTTACTTGTTTTATTAACCAGTGAAAATTGAACACAGCTCCTTTTTGGAAATATTTATTTTTAGGAAAATACAAATGTGATTT
Source organism: Gymnosoma rotundatum (assembly GCA_916610165.2). Classification (NCBI taxonomy): domain Eukaryota; kingdom Metazoa; phylum Arthropoda; class Insecta; order Diptera; family Tachinidae; genus Gymnosoma; species Gymnosoma rotundatum. The sequence goes on along the minus strand of OU744337.1, from coordinate 115,437,595 downwards.
TTAAATCAAATGACAAAAAACTTTCAGTAAAATTTACGGATTGTTGAAAAAATTTACTGGTAATGAAAATTTAATTACAAAATCAGACAAAATATACTGATTACTCTTTATTCGTACATTCTTTGTACTCTTTTTTTATGATTTACATTTGAAATCTCTTAAAGAAATCAGAAACAATATTTTTTTTTAATTAATTCAAGTTTAATAAGTTCGTTCTTGAATTCGGAATAATTTAAGTACGGAAAACTTTAAAATGTTTTTGAGTGTTAATGTTTTTTATCACGATGGTGGCAGGGCAAAGTGTGTGGCGAGCTTACTTTAAAGATCAATTTTATGTTTTAACAGCATTTATACACCTAGAACCATAACACAACAGACAGCTAGACAATTGTTTGGTTATTAAAAAAAGTTTAATGTAAAATTTATTGTAATAACAAAACTTTAGTTAATTAAAAATATTTGCAAAATTATTTAATTTATTTATAATAATTTTATATGCCTAATGGGAATTCTAATTAAATTTGAATTTAATTACGAGGGCTGCTCTATATATTTCTGTCCTAATAGTGAAAATGCGAATATTTATAATCAAAGATGGTTTTATTGTTTTTCAAAGTATTCTCCAGCATGATTTATACACTTTTGCATGCGCTCAAACCAGTTGTCAAAGCACTTTTTCCACTCCGATTGAGACACCTCTAAAACATGGTTTTTGAACACTTCAACAGCTTCTTCTGGCGCCGAAAATCGTTGACCACGCATTTTTTTCTTGATGTGCGGAAACAAGAAGAATTCATTAGCTACCAAGTCAGGGCCGTACGGCGGATGACCCATTAATTCGACGTTTTGTCCGGTCGAAAACGCTCTGGTTTGTTCACCATGTCTGGTTTGAGTCATGGTGAACAATGATTCGTCTTCTCTTGTTGGTTCTTCGAATTTCTCCGATGACTTCAGGCAAACAAATTGTAGTGTACCACTCAGAAGTGACCGACCTACGTTGCTCAAGCGGAACAGTCGCCACATGACCAGTTTTGCCGAAGAAACAGGCGACCATTTGCTTCGAAGTGCTTCTTCCACGAACAACTTTCGTCGGATTTTGCTCGTCTTTGAAGACCCACACGGTCGATTGTTGTTTTGTTTCGGGCTCATACGCATAGATCTATGACTCGTCACCTGTGATGAGCTTATAAACGTCTTTTGAAGCACCGCAATCGTATTTTTGCAACATTTCTTTGCACCAATCGACACGAGCCTTTTTTTGAGCGACTTTCAAATTGTGCGGGATCCAACGAGAACAAACCTTTTTTACTGCCAGGTGTTCATGCAGTATCGAATGTATGCCGGTGGACGAAATGTCCAAGGATGTTTCTATCTCTCGGTATATCGCATGTCGATCTTGCATTATCAGTTCACGCGCGGCATCAATGTTCTCTGGCACAACAGCCGTTTTTGGACGATCTTTACGGAATTCGTCTTTGAGCGAGCTTCGGCCACGATTAAATTCATTATACCAATTTTTCACAGTGCTATAGGATGGTGCTTCATCGCCATACAAAGATTTAAGTTCATCAATGCACTCTTGTCGTGATAATCCACGTAGAAAGTTGTGAAAAATTATGGCACGAAAATGTTCACGAGTTAATTCCATTTTTTTCTATATTAATTTTTTCAAGTCACTGTAAACAACACAAGTAATGGTCGTACGTCAAAACGATTTGAGTATGATTGTGCTTAAAAATGACAAACTTTCCAATGGAAATGTCAGATTGCACTTGGCAGCACTCAGTGTTGACAGGTCAGAAATATATATAGCAGCCCTCGTAATCATATAAATTTATTAATTATTTTCTCGCGCCATAAAAACGTGATTAGTAGTATTAAATAAATTGATTCCCATAAGTATATTTTATGTTGGGAGAATTTGAGTACACAAATTAAAAGGTTAAAAATAATAAAATTATACAAGAAAAACAAAAAACTACAATTGATATAAAATTCAAAATTCATTCATTGAGGTATACAAAAATTAAGTGTTAGTTTCAATTCAAAAAGTATAAATAAACTTTTTATAACTTTTTTAAATGATTTACTATTTTGTTTTTTCTTTTTCTTAATCTTTGAATAAATTTAAACAAATAAAACCGGATATAGTTTCAGGCCATTAGTTTTGAATTGTTTGATTTTTTGGCTGAAAGACTTTAAAGAAAAATACAAAAAAATAAAAATGGACGTCTAATTATAATAGATGTTCGTGTCTAACAAGTTTTAAGGCTCAGTTGTCTATAATTTGCTAATGTCATTTCCTCTTCAAAAAAAATCTTAATTTGGAGGTCATGTAAAAAAAAACACAGATTCAATCAATTCTCTTTTGTTTTATTTAAGTACTTATATGATGATACTATAATTAACAACTAAGAATTTCTTAAGTTTATTATTTAATTTTTTTTAGAACCTTTTTGTTTAATACCAAACATATATTTGGCCACGAACTCCTTTTGTCTTTTGATACTCGTAGAATATATTTTTTGAATTTTATTTTGTTTTTTGGTTTACCAACAACATTTCATACAAACCATGTGTGTGGCTTATAATTAAATCAATTATAGTTTTTGGCCAAGAAAAAATCATTGTTTAAATTTTATTATTCTTACAAGCTTTTTTTGTATGATTTTTAAAGAAAACAAAAGCAGCAGTTACAAGAATGGCATTTAATGAAAAGTTATTGTAAATTTTACTTTGGCATTAAATAAAATAAAAACAAAAAATAACAAAACCTATTCAACTTATCTAATACCATACTTGGGATTTATTCATTACCATTGAAATTTCATTAGCAGTATTTAAAAAAATGACAACTAAAAAAATTGAACTATTATTTAATGCTAATGATTTTATTTTAATTATAGTTCTTTTAACTAATAACAATTGGACAAAAATAATTATAGCAGAACTTTAAATAATTCTGTCTATAACGGTTTAAGAGTTTACCATATACATGAAATTACAACAACTATTGTAACACCCTTTAATTTATAATCTAAAATATTTATACTTCTTCCTATACTAAGCATAGATGTGACATTTTATCTAAATTTCAAGTGTTTGTATATAACGGTTCAAAAGATGCGGCCTTAAAGGTCAAATTACATTAATTATTTGAACACCCTTTAATTTCTTTATTCTTATTTCAAACTTGTTGTTATAGCGGACTTAGGAATACAGATTCTTTATAAGTTTTAAGTATCTGTCTGCAATTGTTTAAAAGTATGGCCCTATACATTTAAGTAAATGAACTATTGGGGCACCCTATAATTTATAATTTTGATTTTAATACTTGTGACTGTAACGATCATAGCAATCGCCATCCTGTTTAATTTGCAAGCATTTGTCCATAACGGTTCAAAGATAGGCCCATATAAGTAATTTTTCATCAATTATGGGAAACCCTTTAATTTCTAATTAAAATTATAAACTTATTAATATAGTGGTCTAAGCAATATAGGTCCCTTGTGAGTTTAAACTGTCTGTCTACATCTGTTTAAAAGTATGGTCTAATATATCAAATTAAGTAAACTATTGGGGTACCCTTTAATTTTTAATTTTGAATATTAATAATTGTTACGGTCATAGCAAACGACAATTTGTCTAATTTTCAAGAGCAATAAATAGACCCATATGGGTCGATTTGCGTCACTTTTGAGGACACCATTTAATTTTAAGATTTATTTTTGTATTTATTTTTGTTAATAGGACCCATAATCATACACAGTCATTTTAAGTTTTAAAGAAGTGCAGTTTACAGTTCATTATACAATCTGTAAGTATAATTTATCCAATTACAAAATTTTTCCCAAATCCTGTTAAGAAATGACTTTGCAATAAGTTCTGCAGGCACAAACATTAAAAAAGCAACATTTAGACGAATTGATCACCTCCTTCTTTTTTTGAAGTCGGTTAAGAAGAGCTTTTTTATATTTGAAAATTTTCAAAGTTTATAAATTTTAAGTGAGATAGATGAAAAATTTGATGGCTGAGAACTAAAGTCCCCTGACACATCAGCTATCAAATCTTATTACTTACTTGGAAATAAAAAAAATTGTTTTTATAGTTTCACATTTTTCCGGAAAATTTTAAAACGTATATGCTTTATAAAATATTGTTAATAAAATTTCATTTTAATATAATTTTTTATTATTCTTTAAGGTGTTTAGTGTAAAAAGAGAATGTTTCGTGACGTTTATAAATGGTAATTCTTTAAAATCACTTAATCAATGATTATTGCTCTGTTTTTAACTAATTATCTATGAAACCTTTTAATTAGAAAGCATTATTATTAGTGAAAAAAAAATCAATGAAACCTTTAAATTAGAAAGCATTATTATTAGTGAATTAAAAATAATGATGAAAAATCATTAGCATTGTCAATCATTTAATGATAATTAAATTAACAATTTATTAGTCCATATAATTAGTTACTTCCATGTATGTATAATACAAATATTTTTCAAAAGTTAACTAAAGAAGCAAAGTTTACAACATAACTTTAAATAAAGCTTTATTACAAAAAAGCTTTTTGCTTTTTCTCAAAAGCATTTTTTGAAAGCTTTTTAGAAAAGCCTTGTTTTGATAAGCTTTGGTTGAAAAGCTTTTTTGAAAAGCTGTCTTTTAATAATCGCTATATAAAAATTTAATAGAAAAAATAGATTAAATTATGCAAATTTGAAAACTTTATCTAATTTTATTTTTAAGGTGTTTATGCATGCCCGTGCATCTCCTGTGTATCCCTGAAGATCTCGAACCTATTCCTGTCAAAGCTTTGCAGCTTGAGAGAGCCCGCTCTCTAACCACCTGCAAGGATGATGGTCATAATAGTGCCACTACCACCACCTATGATGTTTGCCCACCGAGTAAATATCGTTTGCCTACTGGCGAATGCAACAATGTCTCACATCGTAAATGGGGTGCACGTGGTGATATCTTCTTACGCTTACTAGCAGCCGACTATGCTGATGGCGTTAGCAAGCCAAGAAGTTCACACGGTACACACGCCTTGCCCGATGCTGAGTTTGTTATAGAACAATTACAAAAACATGTCGATCCCGAGACAAGACATCCCCATATTACAGCCATGCTACCTGCTTGGGGTCAGCTCTTGGCTAATGATTTGATTGAGGTCAGTCAGTTGCCTGTAAATGGAAAATGCTGTACCAACTCTAAGGCACGTAATCCCAGTGAGATGGAACAGTGCTATGTAAGATCTGGGGCTGATTGCAAGGAATATAGACGTTCAGCACCTGGTTATGATATGGAATCTTGTTCGAAACGTAAGCACAACTTAAAATAGTTCTCAATGTTTTTGCATTTATATATACTATTATCATATTTTTTCTAGGCAAACGGGAACAGATGAATGTGGCCTCAGCCTATATAGATGCCAGTGGTTTGTATGGCTCTACTGTTAAAGACTTTCAGGATTTGCGCACATATATCAGTGGTGGTGTTAAAGTACATGCTTGTAAATATTGTACTGTTCCGGGAGCTACAGGTGCCTTACATCGTGCTTTGCTTCAAGAACATAATGAAATTGCCGAACAGCTGGCTCATTTAAATTCCAATTGGTCAGAAGAAGATGTCTTTTTAGAAGCCAGACGTATCATAACGGCTAAAATTCAACACATTACCTACAATGAATTTTTGCCCTTGGTATTGGGTCAAGAGACAACAGCCAAAGAAGGTTTAAGGTGGGATTGACATAATATTGTAATTTTATTATTAAATAAATAAATGTTTTTTTTATTTGCATCACAAAGACTTACAGCTGAAAAGCATGCTACGAACTATTCCAGTACAAACCGTGGTGGTATTTTTAATGAGTTTGCTACCAGTGCTATGCCTGCCTTTTTAACTATGTATCCTCCAGAAATGGTAAATATTATTTATGTTTAAATATGAAATCGAAAATTAATTGCCTTTTTGTCGGTTTAAAGCTTTCCAACTCTATGTCCTCTGCTCAGCTACTTTCTGTACCAGCCCTACAAAAATCTCTTACGACCACCGCTGTCAATAAGGAAGGCTGGACTGATTTGGCTTTAGTTTTGCATCGTGGCCGTGATCATGGCATTCCTCCATATGTTGAGGCCTTGGATTTGTGTGAAAAACGTTTCGCTGATAATGCGAATATAACTTTTGACAATTTGCATAAATATTCAAATATACCCGAAGAACATATAACCACTTTGAAAGATATTTATCAATCTGCCAATGATATTGATTTGTTAACTGGTGCTCTATTGGAAGATCCTGCCGTTGGAGCATTGTTTGGTCCCACTATTACCTGTTTGTTAAAACTTCAATTTGAACATCTTAAGAGAACCGATCGTTTTTGGTATGAAAATGATTTGCCGCCCTCCTCCTTCACTTTGGAACAGTTAAAATCTATCAGACAGACCACCTTGTCTGGCTTGTTGTGTGCCTCGAATCAGGTGCATGAAGCTCAGTCAAAGGCATTTATAAGAGAGGATGATTATTTGTAAGTTTTCCTTTGCTAAAATTTAAAAACCATTGAATAAATAATTTCTGATTGTATTTATAATCGATTTTAGAAATACACGTTTAAGATGTGATCAAATACACAAATTTGATTTGCGTCCCTGGTTAAATAATCCGGAAGAGGAGGAACATATAGAACACGTTGAAGTTGAGCCCGAGGTCAAGGAAGTTATAAGTGAATTAAACCCTGAACTTCTAGAAGCAGCTATCGAAAGAGCAAAAATTGAGATGGAAGATCGTAAACGTTTTGAATATGAATCCTGGTTATCACGTGAGTTTCTTTCTTAGTTATACAAAAGTATTTAAATAAAATTTATTTTTGCAGATGGTGGCATTAGTGCAAAATCGCCAGACGGTGTCGCTGCTTCTTTTAGCAAGGCCAATCGCAATGCTCTCCTGCTGGCTAATTCGTCTTTGATGTATGAATTGGCTTCCAATGAAATTTTAAATACTTTAAGTTCTATTAACAGACGTAAGCGTCAGACCTTTGATGCTGGCATAAGCTTTAATCGCAATGAATTGACCGAAACTTTGCAAACAATTGATATACACAGCTTTTTAAATAATCGTCCCACTGAGACTGAATGTGATGATCCTCCGGTAGCATGCGATACAACTACTCCTTTTCGCACTTTTACCGGGTACTGTAACAATTTGCGCAATCCCAACTGGGGAAAATCACTGACCACGTTTTCACGTCTGTTGCCTGCACAATATGATGATGGTATTTCCAAGCCTAGATTAGTGACTATAACCGGAAGTCCATTACCTAATCCCAGAACGATTTCAACCCTAATACATCCTGATATATCTAACTTACATACTCGCTATTCCCTGATAACTATGCAATTTGCTCAATTTCTGGATCACGATTTGACTTTAACACCCATTCACAAGGGTTTCCACGAATCCATACCCAGCTGTAGAAGATGTGATTCAAAACAAACAGTACATCCTGAATGTAATCCTTTCCCCGTTCCGGCTGGCGACTACTATTATCCTGAAGTGAATGTTACGAGTGGTGAACGTTTATGCTTCCCTTCTATGAGATCTCTGCCAGGTCAATTGACTCTGGGACCTCGTGATCAAGTGAACCAGAATACCCATTTCTTAGATGCTTCTGCAGTTTATGGTGAAAATAGCTGCATTGCAACTAAATTGCGCGGCTTCAATGGGCGCTTGAATTCGACTATACACCCAATAAGAGGCAAAGAATTACTGCCCCAAACAAATGCTCATCCTGAATGTAAATCACGCAGTAATCTTTGTTTTGTTGGTGGCGATGAACGTGCTTCCGAGCAGCCAGGTCTCACTGCCATTCATACAATTTTCTTACGCGAACACAATCGTATTGTTGAGGGTCTGAGAGGTGTAAATCCTCACTGGAGTGGTGATCAATTGTATCAACATACCCGGCGTATTCTAGGAGCCCAATTACAACATATAACATTCAATGAATTTCTGCCACGGATCTTAAGTTGGAATGCTGTCAATTTGTATGGTTTGAAATTGTTACCTCAAGGATATTATAAGGATTATAATCCTTCATGTTCACCCATTGTCTTTAATGAATTTGCTGCTGCTGCCTTCCGTATTGGTCATTCATTGTTAAGGCCTCATATTCCCCGTTTGAGTACCCAACATCAACCTGTGGATCCTCCAATTTTATTGCGTGATGGTTTCTTTAGGATGGATGCTCTATTACAGGTAAATATTATCAAAAGCATTGTGTTGGTTTTATATATTTACACACATTTTCTTTTTAAAGCCTGGTATAATCGATGAAATAATGCGTGGTTTGGTGGCTACCCCTATGGAAACCTTAGATCAATTTATTACCGGTGAAGTAACCAATCATCTGTTTGAAGATCGCAAGATACCCTTCTCCGGTATCGATTTGATTGCTCTTAATATTCAAAGAGGTAAGTTTTCGAGTCAAGGGTTTAGGAGGGGTCATATCGAAAAATTAAATAGCTAATAAGCTATAAATGTACCGGGTGGTTCACTTTTCCTCTCCGAAATATTTGTTATGAGTTATTATCATACCTCCGGGGACAAAAATAAATTGCTTTGTACTTCAAGTTTGTTAAACTGCGTTTATGAAAAATAATTTTTGGGTGAAAAAAAAACACCTTCAGCGAGTGTTGTTTCTAAGTTTCTGCAAACATTTATTTCCTTTCACTCACAGAGAGTACAAATGAGAATCTGGCTGACTCGCTCTGAAGGGGTCAACTCAATAGAAGAATTCGACTGGTCTTCAACAACTCGGTATTTTACTCATCAGAAAAAAGATTTTGTACAACACTGACTCAGCAATAAAAAGGAAACGACCCTCCACTTCTCAGTTTAGGCCTTAGAGGAGCACATATCAAGAAACAAAGCTTCAATATATGGAAAACAGAAAACCCACCCGCCATTATCAATATTTATCTTTTTTTGCGGTCAGAATGGAAAATTCTTTTACTTATTAACTAAAATCCGTCGCTAGTAGTTTGATGTCGGACTCCTCCACTTGGAGTATACCGACTAAAAACCATCCTGTTTACCTTACGAAGTTACCTCATCTCGGGACTGATTTCGCATTTCTTCGAGATGGTTCCTTCAGACGCTGTTGCGTCCGATCAATCCTTTTGCTTGTAGGGAATGACAGTGCTGCCATAATTGTTGTGCATTTTTATAAAATTCCTCCTGGAAACGCTATTTTAGTCAACGTAGAGCACTGCAGAGTTGTCATTAGTAGCTTGATATGAAAGACATGAACTTTTATAATCTTTGGTTTAATCAGGGTTGTGCAGCATTTAAAAAAAGTCCATCAAACAATCGATAGGGTTATCAGCCATCTCGGCCATATCAATTGGTTACTTTGGGGCTGCGTTTGACCCTTTTGAACTTTTTTCTGTATGCTGCTAGTAAAGCCATAATATACCAAAAGAAATTAGCATTAGTTTATTTTCATTATTTTTGTAAAAATTAACTTAAAATCTGCCGCTTTCTTATAATCGAGTTTTCTCCACTAAGAGCTCAAATAGAATAAAAAATTATTGTTTATCTTTACTTTTAGCACGTGATCATGGAATTCCTTCCTACAACAACTATCGTGCATTGTGCAATTTAAAAAGAGCTGCGAACTGGAATGATTTAAGCCGTGAAATTCCTACAGAAGTTATAAATCGCTTTAAAAAAATTTATCCTACTGTTGATGATATCGATCTTTTCCCAGGCGCCATGACTGAAAGACCTTTGCAGGGAGGTTTGGTGGGTCCTACTTTGGCCTGTATCATTGGCATACAATTCAGACAGTTGAGAAAATGTGACAGATTTTGGTAAGTTTCAGGAAGAAACTTTTTTACAAAAATCAAAATATAATTTTAATTGTTTCATCCTAAATTGTGTGTTAAAGGTATGAAAATCAAAATCCTGAAGTCAAATTTAGCGAAGCTCAATTAGCTGAGATTCGCAAGACCACTTTGGCGAAAATTATTTGCGAAAATTTGGAAATTCCTGGCGATATGCAACGTGCTGCTTTCGATTTGCCCAGTAACTTTTTGTGAGTGTTTTACTCAAAAACTTTGTGACTTTTCGCGCTTTATAATATTCTTTTATTTCTAGAAATCCCCGGGTTCCTTGTCACTCTATGCCACAAATCGATTTGAGTGCTTGGCGTGAAAATGTTCAAGGCTGTCAAATTGGTAATCGTCATGTTAGAGTAGGAGAATCTGCCTTTCCCTCACCCTGTACAAGTTGTGTCTGCTCTACCGAAGGCGTAAGATTAATTTTAAGAAACATTAAATATTTTCCATAAATAAATTTTTAATTTTTTTTTATTTTACTATGCAGGCCCAATGTGCATCTTTGCGTATAACTGATTGTGGGCAATTGATAAGACAATGGCCTAAAGAAGCTATCCTACGCGATGAAGTTTGTAATTCACAATGTGGCATTTATTTAAGTGGTCAAAGTGGTAGTTTTAATGCCCAGTCTCGTCACTCTCAAGTACCGCCATCACGTGTACAACGATCAAGACCACAAAATATATTCAAATTTCCCGATCTTACACCCTTCATAGCATCCTTATAAATTCGAAAATATAAACTTTACTACGAAATCGTAAATTTAGAGAATACATTTAATTACAACAAAAAAAAAACTATAACAGCAGAATTCAATATGTCAGCCATTAGCTAAACAAATAGATTTAAGGGAAACTTTTAAAATATAAAAGTCTCCGCTTAATATCTTTTAATAATTAATTTTAATTATTTTTTAATTTAACTTATAAATAAAATAGAGATTTTTATTATGAAAAAAAAAAACGTTTAATAAAATAGTCTTCTCAATAAGAAAATAAAAAACTATAGATATTTATAACAAAAGAGAGACAGAGAGAGAGAGAGAAAGAAAATTTTAAGTAACATAACCTTAAATTAATTTTATTTTACATAACTGTAAGCATAGACATAAAAGACTTATTATGTAAACACTTTTTAAATATTTTTAAATCAACTATAGAGAATTATTTAAAATGTGCAGCACTATTTTTTATTAATTAAAATATTTTAATAAATATCAGCTCTATATTGTTAATGCACTTCTGTATCTTAATTACCAACGATAAATCTTAAATGGTGTTTGAAGCTCTAGTTTTCTTTTTAGTCCATAGTAAAATATTCCTATTAAACTTTTTATAACTTAATAAATTATGATAAAAACAAAAGTAAGAGAGAATTTAGTTCCATTTAACTGCCTGCCCTCTTTTTTAAATACATTTGAGTTTGTTTTCAAGAAAATTTTTATTTTAATTTATTTAAATATTTTAAAACATTTATTTCATGTAATTTTCTTTCTATGATATCACTGCATTTCGTTTGTTATTTATTAATATGTTAATTATGAAACGAAACAAAAAATATATTGTATAAATAATATTGTTTAAACGTTATATTTTTTTTTAATAAATTAATAAAATTTTATATTTTAATAAATTAAGTACAAAATATGTTTTATTAATGCAAAATGCGGCAGTTATGTAGACACATTGTGGCCCACTCGGGAAAATTGCTCATGCTAGAGTGGCTGAGTGTCACTATGGCTACGAACTGCAAAACGTTTCACAAAAATAAATCGAAAAATTAAAGGTGTCCCAATAGGTGACGTAAAGTGCCCTATAGGGGCTTCTGTCTCTTGAGTTATTATGAAAGAAAAAATATGAAAGCGAAATAAAAAAACATACAGATTGGATGACAGAACTAAAATATAAATTTAAAAAAGGCTGATACTTTATTAGAACATGTAAATCTTATCTCAATCTAATTTTGTATTTGAAAACTTTTGGTCACACACTTGATAGATTAAATCTAACAGTAGGTCTGATCAAAAAATAACCGTTATTTTCAATTTTTTCAAAATTTCCCCAAAGTATCCCCGTCAGATGTAATACACTTCTGGCAGCTTTTTTTCTAATTCTCGAAACACTTCTGAAACGCGCTTTTGGCATCGATTTTTCTTTCTTATCGGTGTCTTCAGTTTTGGGAAGAGTAAAAAGTCAGCGGGGGTCAAGTCTGGCGAATACGGTGGTCGAGACACGATAACAGTTTTGTTTTTCGCCAAAAACTTACGCTCAAGCATCGATGTGTGAGCTGGTGCGTTATCATGGTCCAAAATCCATAATTGTTTTTTCCACAATTCTGTACGTTTCTGACGAATTGCTTTGCGCAAACGGCGCATAACTTCAAGGTAGAATTTTGACCATACGAAGAAAAAAGTAAGCAAAACCTTCACATTTGACCGAACTTGACGTGTCGTTAACATTAACATCTTCTCGGCATTCCTTAAACCAGTTATACCACAATTGAACTTGTGTTCTGCTCATAGTAGACTCGCCAAACGCCACAGTCAACATTTCAAAAGTCCTTGCGCATTTTATTTCATTTTTTACAAAAAACTTAATACAATTTCTTTGATCCATTTTTGTGAATAGTTAAAAATTTAAGAACACACTGAAACAGGAGTAACCTTTTTAACTGTCAAAAACAAACTGACAATCCAACATGGCTGATATTGCCAACATATATAACAGACATGTGTACCAACATAACAGACAAAAAAAGTCTAACATTCGTAACTCACGAAATTTGAAAATTATTTTATGATCAGACCTCGTATGTTTGATATATGGCAATGTTGTAAATTTTTTTTTATAAAAACTACTTAATCAAATGGTGAAATAAAATTGAAATTTTTTTGTTTTGACATATAAATTCCTGGAACGGGGAAAAAATATCAACAATTATACTAAGATAAGTTCGGCCAAAATTAACAAAACAAAAAAAAAATATTTTAAGCCAATTATCTCCCTGCACATTTAAGCACATTTTTATAAATATTTTCAAGGTCTGATTAAATTAAAAAATCTTAATATTTGAGTTAAAAATAAACTTTTTATGACATTTAAAAAAATATATATTTCCAAGGTAAATGTGGCCCCCTACCCAGAATTCCTTCTTTACCCTACACACCACCTTCTTTACCCTTTACACCTCTTCCCTGCTTCTGTAAAATTTCGTTGAGATATACTGAGTGGTTCATAAGATACCGAATTTTATAAAAAAAATCGTTTTGACATCACTGCGCGTCAGTTGATTTGACATCTGAAAATAAATTTTACAATAACAAAAAAACATATTGCTTACTTCTTGTTGTTGTTGTTCCAGAACTTCTATTGCCTGTAAAATTATGGGCCTTGGTCTTAACATTAGCTTTATAGTTATAGTTAATTTCAATATAGCCGGAGACGCTGTACGAGCTTTTTACTTTTGAATAGAAATTAGATTTTACTTTTGGTCAATATTTTCATAAAATTTTTTTAGGGCTTTTTTTTATCAATATTTTTCGCTTTAAATGCGAAATTACTTAAAATATTAAGAGAAACACTAACAATTCCACACATTTTTTTAAGAAAATACATTTTGTTTTTGGTGTAGATAGTAATCAATATGTGATACAAAACATATATTTTAAAAATATTTGTCTGTCTGTCTGTCTATTTGCCCGTGTTCGCATCACGCAAAAACAGTTGGATAGATTTGAATAAAATTTTGGTTTAAAATGTAAAATACTTTTTTTTTTCGTAAAAATAAACAATTTTTTAGAGAAATTAGAAATACAAATGTGAAAACATCCAATTTCACCGGTATAATGGTGATAAAACCGTAGTCAGCGCATTTGATTTTGTAAATGAAAGATTCTTAACACTGTTTACAGAACTCTACAATAAATATTTAAAAACACATTTTTCTAAATTTGATTTTTAAGAAAATTAGAAATGACACGGCCAGAAGTCGAGGGCACTGCTAGTATACAATATGTCAAGAATTTCATTTACATGTGTGTAGTCATCGTAACGCCATAAAAAAGTTAATACTTACTCACATCGTGTTCAGACTTTTACTTTGAAGCGTTTCTTTTTGCTCAGTAAAAAAATAAAAAGGCAAACAATTTTCACCACAATATGGTTTTCTAGGTTAAATATCATAGCATACCCTGTGGATAAACAAAATATTTAGAGCAACCAATAATTGTTGTGTTGACTGGGTGACTCAGTTTATATGTAAATCCTTAAGGTATGCTTCGAATATTAAGTTGAAACATACGTTTGCGACCTTTTTAGCTTTTTAATGGATAAATTCTAGCTACAATTATAATTTTTTGATATTCCGTTAAAGTGAGTGTGGGTGTGTGTGTGAGTAACTGACCGTGGTTTGTAAATAAACCTTATACCACCGAATAACTAATTAATTGATAATTGTCTGCGTTAATTGATTATTGTGCCCACTTTTTAAGAATTTTTAAATATAATAAGCAGCTTTAGCTTAAAAGTTTCCCTGACGCGTTGAGTTGAAATGGCCATAGTAACTTTACCCCGAATTTTGATTAATTTTGACTGATTTTATTAAAAAAAATAGCACTCAAGTAATTTTTAAAGATTTTTAAATTATTCAAATTAATAAATTTAAATATTTTATTTTTATTTTATTTATTAAAATAAATAAAAACTTATGTTTGTATGATGATGACTCTAGTTTAAAAGATACAATACGATAGTTGTTGCTTTCAAATTTATGTGCATTAATTAAAAATAAAAAAGAAACAAATAATAAAAACATATTTAATGTGAGTTTAGCAGCCAAAACAAGTAATAAATTTATAAATGAATACAAAACGAAGTTAATGATTTTTTTATTGTAACAAAAAAAAAAAACTAAATCAATTATTACTTTTAAGAAAAATTTGATATTGGAGCCTGCTAAACAAGTTAATAGGTAAAAGTTAACTAAGCAGTAAATTAAATGAAACAATGACAACAAAAACAAGATTTTTGACTATTTTAATGAAATATATTTAGATTTTAAACAGCCTTATTTATTAGATAATGGGAGATGTCATTGAGACTATCATTTAGAATATTTGGAAAATAAAATAAATACTATAGAATACAAATCTTCCAACACGTAACTATTATCAGCTTTCAATAAACGTTTTTATACGCAAATTAGCTTATTGTACCCAGCGTCGAATTTAAGGCCATTCTAGGCAATGTAAAATATATAATAAAAATATGAAAAAAAAAACAAAAAAATAATCAAACGCTCTCTTACCAATTACATCTGTCCACAAAGCCAGTTCATGAGGACCTCTTTGCCCTCTTCTTTTTACCATACCCTTTACCGCAAAAAGTGGAAAAACGGTGTAACTAAGATTGTCATTCCGGTTGTAATTTCTACAATATCTATTTCCGACCCCATAAAGCATATATCGCTCATTTACTTCAACAACGTCAGTCATAACTCAAATAATTTTTTCTTGAGCGAGCAACACAAATCAAAACAAAATTGAAGTCGATAGGCTGTCAAGAAAGAGATGCATAGAAAAAACGAGATTAATATATTCTCGTGTCACCTCTGTATACTTGGTGGTTATGATATTATTGCTGTAAAAATATATCCGATACTGTGTCGTAAACTAAAATTTGTCGTTATTTGTGAAAAGAAAAACGGAGTTTCACTTAATACTTTTCATCAACACAGTCATAATGGAAAATAATACATTTTATTCGAAAAGTCAACACATTTGAAAAATATCTTTTTTTTTTAATATATACAGTCACAAAACGAAATCTGACAATGTTTGAGAAATCGTTATGATTTTTACATCATGAAATGAAATGATATAAAGATATCTTCTCTTAAAACGGAAAGTACAAAAGACATAAAGATGAAACTTATACGCAATATAAAGCATGAAACGGCGAACAACTCTGTATGATCAACTCCACAATATGAAATTTTGGGTTATGACGAAGGCACTAGATGAGCTAAAAAAATTTTAATACGCCAATCGACCAGACATAGTTTCGAAAATTGAAAATCAGCAAGATTGGTCAATGTCATTTGGAACAATAAAATAACTCTAATCAAAAACACAAATATATGGAACGATAGAGAATTAAAAAATAAGAAAAACATAATAAGGAAAAAATTGGCGCCCGCCCATATATTCCGAGTTATGGGCCTATGAGCTTTTATTTTTATTTTATTCTTTTTATTTTTTAATATATCAATATGGGTATCATTTTAAAGCTTTTGGAGAGATCTTTAAGAAAATATTAATTTTTTTTTTTTAAATGATTAACCCATTAAGAGCCGATGGCATTTTTATGTAAAATATATTTAGTACTTAATTTTTTTTCTTCTTCTCATATTTTGTTCTTATTTTTTAGTTCTCCGTCAGTCCAAAATTAATTTCTTTTTTTTTTTCTTTTTTTTGTTTTGATAGAGCTACTTTAATAACCTGATTTACATAAATGGTGAAGGGTATATAATTATCGCCACATAAAATATTATTTTCCTTAAAGCTTTCTTGAAAATAAACAACACATCGATCACTTGTGCAAGACCGCCATAACTCAAAAAAAAAGGCTTGAGAAACTTATGACTGTCCTGCTTAAATTGAGCGATATAGTTTTAATTATTTTTTATACTGTGCTATAATTGAATAGGTTTTATTTTAACTTTTTTCTTATTTATTTTTTTTCGATTTTAAACCATTTAAGTTTTTAAATGTATTTTTAATACAGTTTTTTTTTGTTTTTTTTTTTCCTTGTTCTTTTTGTATTTAATTATAAGTATATGTATATGCTTAGATAATAAATATTTAACTTAAGCAACTGCTTTCAATTAAAATTATTTTTTTTTTTCTTTCGAATAATATTTACTTTTTAGAATAAAGACAAACTTTGTTCTTGTAATTTTTAATTTATTTTATTTGAGTAAAATAATTACTCAGTCCTTCTTTATGTATTTACAAAACAAACACATAGATTTTATAAGCTTTTGTGATTAAACAAAAACGAATAATTATTAATTCGTTATTTGTATTTAAAACATACACACACACAAAAGAAGAAAGTAAAGTTTACATAAATTTTTAATTACGATTTACATTTTATTCCACACTTTTGAACGAATGTTATTGTAAAAAAGGAATCAGTAAAACAAAAACATTAATATGAAGTCTTAACAAATTAATTTTATTATTTAAATAATAGATCTTTGTTAAACATTAACTTATATCGTAATATATATTTTTTAACAAAATCATAAAAATATTAAATTCGAAATTTTAATTATTAATTATATTTTTTAATTGTAAATGGTTATCTAACTTTTAGATTTGTTTGTAACTTAACGTTTAGTTTTTTCTTAGCAATTAAATTTTTTAATTGTTTATAAAAATATTTACAGATTTAAAAGAAGAAGTTGTTAAGTCAAAATGTTGGTTCTTATTTTACTTTAATTTCCTTTAAATTTTTTTTAACGATTTCTTTTACAATTTAGTACAGCAAAAAATTTTCAAATTTTAATTTTTTTTTTTTTAATTTTAAATTTATTTTGGTTATAGTCACAAGAAATATTTTGGTCTTAATTTTGAATTTTTCCCCCATCAGAATTCGTACCATCGATTTTATAAACTTATGAAAATTGATTTATTTTCGGATTTTTGGTTCTTTTTAATTTAATTTCTAACCATTTTTAGAAAGAAACATTTTTTACAAATGTTTTCTTTGAAAAACGTCCGCATACATTTGTAAATAATTTTTCCTTCTAAAAATGTTTAGAAATTAAATTAAAAAGAACCAAAAAGCCGAAAATAAGTGTATTTTGGTCTTAGTTTCTTTCAAATAGTAATTGCGAAAAACCCTAAAATGTTAAAAATTCTTTTTTCTTTGCACCATTTAATATGAACTACAACAAACACAACAACATATATTGATTTATTGCATTGTTAATCGTTAACCGAATTGGAAAAATCTTTAATATTTCAAAAACCTTACCAAAGTATTCTCAAAATTAACTGAAGAGTAAATGTTCTAAATTCGATTTTATTAAAAAACAATTCAAGTAAGAAAATAAAAAAAAAAGAAATAAAAAAAAATTTTATTGGAATGCAAAATCAAGCCAGGCAATTGAAGGAGAAAAATTGTCTCAAAATTTTAAATCGAACTTCGGTCCAAAAATAATTTATTTTTATTTTCACAAATATTATTCAGCTTTTGTGTTCAAACCACAAAAAAAAAAATAAAGACATACTTTACAGTAAGAAGTTCTTTTTATTTAACATTGGCAACTATGAACAGTCCCATGCACAGTTACAGTAACATAAAAAATTGGGTTGTTTCTATTGCAAACATTTCAATGAAAAACAATTACACGTCAACAAAATTAGAATTTTATTATTTTTTAAGAAAAATTATTATGGAATTATTATGGCAAATACAAGAGTTGAGAAGCATCATTCCTCCTCTTTATAAATCCTTACAAAAAAAAAAAAAAAACAAATCGGGCAATAAATGAATGACTTATATGTCTATTCCAAATGTGACTCATGCGACTACAATTTTTCTTTCAATTAACGAAAAATTCTTATCACATATCTGAAGTCTTAAAAACTAACTTTACTCAAGGCAATCACGCCTACAGCCTACACTAAGACGTTTTAAGTGCTTCTTTGTTACACAGTATAATTTATTGGAGGAAGTTTAACAGCCACTGTTATTGACAAGACTACTTAAGATTTATGTTAGGTCAAGCTAGTCGCTCACATGAAGCGTGATCCCTTGAAGCCCATAAGGTGCGTTGTGATTCTCCAATGAACATCTATTCTCACAGTCTCGTATAGAGCTCCGATATCTCCGTTCTGTTAAAACCATCTGGTCAATCACTGTCGAATTCCTAAGAAAGTTCAGATCCTGAAATTATCTTTTTCTCTATGCAGTGGTGTCCCACTAAATCCATGAATTTAGCAAATATTCATAAAATTAATTCAAGCCCTTCAAGTGCCCTTCAACGAGTTGTTATTGTCGGTAGCAACTCGCTTATAATAATTTTTTTGGTAGAAATCGACATCGCCATTGTGAGTTGGTCTGCTGGGAGGAACTTTTATTTTAATAGAAATTGTTGATAAATAAAGTGCAGTAAAAGTACTATTAATTTTCTTATTGAGAATCACGTGGAAATAAATATGTTTAATTGTGAAGAATTCTAAACAGCGGCTAGTAATACTTAAGTCTTTAAAACATATTTGCGCCTGCGGTCTTGAGAAGATATTAAACTTACTCTTCCTACTCCTTATCCAGACAGATTTGCAGTTCTTACGATTAGAGTTTTTTAAACATTTCTACTCACGTTTAATCATTTTTGCCCTATTGTGATGCAATGCCGAATATCTACTAATGATCAGGAGAGCATTTGAAGTTTACTTATTGAGTGAAAGCCAAGAGGGGCTTATGGACAAGTTGCATTAAGTTCGAAAAGTAACTGAGTTGGCGAAGGTGGGAAAAAATTCAAAAACTCTAATATCTTCTCCCGCTTTTTTATCGTTTTCTTTTTACATGAACGAGTTTGATTTTAACTCGATTCTTAACATACCTCAAGGCGAATTAGTTTACAGGTGGTGTTAATATCACAGCTGAGTTTTATTTATGTTCGACGTTGTTTTAAACATTTTAAAATAATTTAAAAAATTAAAAATGTTTAAATAATTTGAAAAAGTAAAATAAATTTAAATTTTTAAAATTAAATTTTAGAACCAAAGAATGAAATATGAGGTATTGCTGAATATGCAGGAGAGAGAAACCAACTGGTACAACTGCATATAAAGTAACTAATGATGAAAAAAGAATATTTTAAATTCGGATGTCTTTTGTTTTTACAGCTGTTTTTGACATAATTGCATTAGGTTTTTAAAGCCGTGCGGCCAATATTTTATTCGTCACACGGTAGAAATGTTATGAATACTCTTGGTTTATGATTTAATTCTTCATGAACAAGAAGCATATTTAAAAAATCTTTGATCAAAAATCAATTTTACAACATTAAAAATCAATTTTTTATTTAAAGAAGACAATAGAAATAGAAAATAAGATTACCGCACAAAATAATTAATAATCAGAATCAGTGGTGTTAGTGCGATCCGCTCAAGTAAATACTTTTTTGTTTTGTCGAGAACTAACTCTTCAAGCTCTGGGTTTTAAATTTTAACTAATGAAGTACGGTTACTAAACTCATGGGCCCATATTCATAGTTAAAATAAAGTATACTTTAAGGGAACTAAAGTCGGTTTTATTTTAGAGTCGACTCTAATTCATTCATAGACAATTTAAAAGATATTTTTGGCGAGAAAGTCAACTCTAAATTTAAAACTATCTAAAGCTGTTTTTAACTCATTTTTGCAAAATTATTTTATTTGGTTTAGGAACACAATACACTTTATCTGATTTTTACACCAAAGTGAACAAAATAAAAGCAAGGTTACTTTTTTCTAATGATTATTTAAAAATTGTATGAAAACATTTATCAAATTAGAGTTGACACCCAGTGGAAGGTGGCTAAACTTAAAGTATACTATAAGAGCTTTTTATTTTCGAGTATACTTTAGCAAGAGTCGACTTTATTTTATAACTATGAATATGGGCCATGGATTTTATTCTTCTATTTTAATAAATTTTTTTCAATTTTTAATAATTTTAAATTTAGAAATAATTTCTTTTCCGCTCGCTTTAAGAGCTCCTGGCTATGAATTCCACTTTAGATTTAAGTTTAATTCTATTTAAAAGTAAGAAGATTTTATCATATTTAAAATAAGAATATTGGTACACTGAAAAAAAATTTAGATATTTTTAGAAAAATATTTTTTGTTGTATAAAAATAAGAATTGATTTCAACATATTTTTTAAAGATGCCATGGAATAATTAAGCACCTGCATGTTGATTATTTGAAAACTTTTTGCTGAACTGGTATTTAACTTTCTTAAGAATTTTACATTTTAAATGTCTTAACTTATAACTTTATACTCGTAGTTAAATTATTTAATATTTTATATTTCTTAATATAAATTAAAAGAAGTTTACAAAAGCTCAAAATAATTACAATTTAAAAATAAAAACAAAAATTACATATTTTGGTACCCGTCTTATTTCCACTTAATATTTAATATTATTTTATTATTTAAATTTTTTTTTTTGTCTATGTTGTAAAATATTTAAAATTTTAAAGCTACAGAACTTGCAGAACTTAAATATTTAAAAACAAAATACTTTTTTAGAGTGCTTAAAATTCTAATACAAAAAAAAAAAAAATAAAAAATTAGAAAAGAAAACAATATTAAAAAATTGACTTTATTTTACTATAAATAATATTAATAATATTACAGAAATACAGTTCATCTATTTAATTTTTATTTTAAAAAACTATTTATAATTACAGTTTAAAAACAAACTCTTTCATTAAAACAATTCCTTCAGTTCTATTTTAATAGTCTTTCTTTAAAACTTGTCTTCGCAATGTTCATACTAAGCAATTCTTTTTAAATAATTTCTATTTGAGTTTTGCTGGGAGAATATTTAAACTTAACAATTTGCTTATATTGTTAAATTTTAATATTTGTCATTCCTTATTTGAATTATTTTGTAGGGATTACAAAAAGACTTGCAACAAACAAGGCATTTGCCAAATGTAAAGTCAGAAGTAAGTCCCAGACTTACTTTTGAGAATTTTGCTTTCAAAACGTTTTTTTTTTTTGGTTTTTATTAATTATTACGTTTAATTAAGCATTATTTAAACTTAATTATTAATTGAACTATGTGTTTGTTTCTTAAAAGTTTTTAGTTTAAATTAAAAATTATTATTTATTGTATGACTACATATTTCCAACTAAGTTGATTTATTTGCTTATTTTATTTATATTTAGTTTTTATTATTTAAGGTTAAAGCATTTTAAATATATGTAGAATAATAGGAAACTTTTTTTCAATAATTAACATTAATTAATTTAAGTATTAAATGAATGAATGAATTTTGTCTGTTGAATAAAAAATTTAAAGAACAAATTTAGATTGTTTTTAAACATTTTTCTTTTTTTGGAATTTTAAACCATGTTTAATTACAATATTCACCCCTAAAAATTAACGGAAAAATAAAATAACATATATATTTTTATTCTTATTAAGTGAGCATTAAACTCTTCTTGAAGGTAGATAGATAAGCATCTTTGAATTTCTAAAGAAGTACAAGAAAAGCTGTGGGAACGAAGAAATAAATAAATTTTAAAGCAAATGAAGCATAGAAGAGCTTTTAAAAAGCGGAACGTCATGGTTTTTACCCTGAAATGCCATGCAAAAAAAAAGCATACGAAAATGCCATACCAAAAAGTCAACGCAATGTCAAAATGATATAATAAACAGGGTTATTAAAAAAGCTTTTCTCAATAAAAGCCATTATTGAGCTCAATATTCCATTCAAAATCTCAAAGTACGAAATTGTTATAATATTGGGGAGAATTTAAAATACAACACTGCTCAGAAGATGTGTTTGAAACAAAATTTCGAAATCAAAACCTCAGACACAAACCAATTGCGTCTAAACCAAACTAATTTTTTCAATACACAGAATATTGACTCCATAAAAGTTCATGTATGAACATCTATTAGTCTAGTTAAGTTGTCTACGGGGTGGAAAATATATCGCTATATTGTCTCATTCCGCCATCAAATACTCGATATATGCCATATTAAACATTCAAATGTTAGAGGTCCGTAACTCCAAAACTAAAGTTTAGCTCTTAAGTTTTCACTTAAAACTTTTGCTTAAAGTTTTATACCCCGGATACATTTTTTTCATTTCTGAACTAGATTTTTCCCAAAAATATAACTTCTCTTATTATGTATTTTAAAAAGAATAACAATTCTAGTGTTTGCGTTGTGTAAATGGAAAATTTTATAAAAAAAAATTGTTTTAATTTTGTTTATTTTTAATTATTATTATTATTAAACGCCTTGTCAAAATCAAATTTTCCGATTGCAAAGCGTTGCTGCAGGGAACTTTTGACAGGAAAAAAATGCATCCTACCCTTATTTAAGTTATATGTTATAGTTTCAAGAAACAAAATCGATTACATTTCAGTGTCTGCATTTAAAAAAATTTTCAGAAAGAGGCATGTATAGAAATATATTAGAAGTCTGTTGTTGGAATCTAGTGAAATTAATTATTTTTAATTTAGTCGTTAACAGTTTAAAACATAAAAATCCTTATGATGATATGAAGCACTTTTTCTATAAATAATGATACTGATATTATAAAAGTTTTTTTTTAATCTCTCCTAAACATCCAAACCGTTTGGTGCTACAAGAGGATTAAAAGTAGTGAAACTAAATTATAGCATGCTTTTAGGCGCGAGTAAGACATGCAATTTTTGTTTCTGCAATTTTTTAATTTCTCTTACAAAATATTCGTGTCCAGACATCCAAATTTTGTTTCTGAAATTTCGGTATTGATTGCTTAGACGAATGAGAAACAAAAGAGAACTGCGACTGCATAAAACAGTGTACCCGTTTCTACTCGTCTTTCCTCTCTCACCAACAAACTCCAGAATTGCGCAACAAAAGTTGCAAAGTGTGGACGATGACAAACTAGTTTCATGAAATTTTTGTTTCTCTGCAAGAGGTGTAGAGACGCAAGCGGGGTAGATAAAGTGGCATGGCTTAATTATAGGGACGCGATAAAATTCACTGAAACTTTCAAACAGAATTGAAAAAATTGGCATGAAGTAATAGCATGTGTAAATCTGGACTAAGATTATACATTTTTCATGTCGCTTTTCCATTTCTTTTTAATTTAATTTTTTGTTTTTCATAAAACTAGCATGAATTTTTATTTTTTTTGTTTGTGAAGCAGGAAGTGTAAGCAATATGGTATTGCTTGAGTTTTGCGAGGATGTTACTGTTGCTATTACTTTTAGATAACGCATAACGCTGTAACTTAAAAAGAAAATTGAGAAAAATGCCTCAAAAAATTGCATAGTGTTAATCTTGACAAACATGTAGCGACTTTTATCATGCGTTTTTGATGCAATCGACTTACGGTTGCTTTTGACATTTGGCTATTAATTTGATATTTATTATTTTTTTTTGTGTGTTATTTAAAGAAAAAAATGTATGAACAACATGTTTGTAAAGCAAGAGTCAAAAAAGTTCTCAAAATTCGAGCCTTTGCTTGCACCACATCCTTTTCTAAACCGAGGCGCTTAGCTGCCGTAGTTGCTATTTTAAATTCAACCCAAATGTCATCACAAACGGGTATTTGCAGATATAAATTGATGAAACGTGTGTACATGAAATAAATAACCAAACTAACTTCTTTTTATAATGGCTACTTCCGATTACATTTAGGTATATAGTTTTCACAAACTGTCGTGTATCAGGGAAAATTAAAAAAATAATGACCGTTTTTAAATCCTTTTTCTTATAAAAAAAATTCAGAGCTCTCGATAAATTGATGAACATACAATCAGGAATCGTTTCAAATTTTAAGCTTCAGTATTATATTTATATTTATTTGTTTTATGCACTTTTTTAGACTTGGGCCGGACGCAAGGAGTTTTTCCTCTGGAAATTATTTAAAACCAATTTTGTTAAATTAAAACCTTTAGCTGGACATAAGTTATTTATTCTTCAGGTATTTGCATTGCTAATTAAATTTATTTAGTTCTGGCAGCCTTTGGGAGGATATAACGCTTTAAGGCCTTGCCGGCATTTGGTCATATTTGGATGGGCGATCTATTATCTTTTATGAGTATTTTAACATTTTTTAAAAACATTTTGGCTTTGATCATATCGGTCATATTTTAATCGGAATTGATTTGTTAAAATACTGGGTTTCAAGATTTTAAAAATTCTGAAATCCTAAAAACATCCAAAATTTCGAGTTCTTTCAAGATTTCTGTTTTCAAATAAACAATTTCTTGTTATTTTAGTCGTTATGTTAATCAAGTATCGAGAAAAAAATTTTTAATTACACCTTTTTTTCTTTAGAGTTTAAAGTTGAAAAATAAATTCGAAAAAGGTCCGTATTTATTTTAATAAATTCCGGGATACGGGATTTATCAATCTCAGGATTTTTAGTTTGTGATAACTGGGCATGTAAATTTATAGCTTAAATCAGTTAAATATTTTTAGAAGGTTTTCCGTTCGATTTGTAAGTCATTCGTCAAAAACAATAATACAAAATACTGGAGAATGTTAATATTTAGTCATTTAGATTTATCTCTTGTGATTTTGTATAATAAATTATTAGTAATGTAAATAAGAAAAATATTGAATTAAAATATTCATCACAGTTCTTAATGAATTCTAAATAAAGCTCATCTTTTAATAAAATTTTGAAAAATATAAGATTAAAAAAAATTATATACTGCATATTTCGTTCAAATCTAGTTCTTAAAGCGATATGCAACGTTTACTACAACTTGCACTGGTCGGCAAGTAAAAGAGTTAGTGTACGAAGTCTAGAAATTACATTACATGATTAAAGGTAATTAATTATCTTCCTTCTGGATTTTAATGCTCACAATAAAATACTAAATACTATAGTTAACATATTCATTATTAAAACTTTTAAGCAGTTAAGAAAAAAAACTAAGAGAGTTTATCGTAAAATAAAACAATATTCTTAAAATCTTATCTAACATTAAATTCAATTATTATTAAGTTAAATTTTCAAATTCGTTTAAATTAAAATTTCTAAAATATTAACTTATTCGCCAATTCTAATTAACACAACTAAACACACCCAAACACAATTTCTTACTCGCCCTCGATATTAAAGGAATCTTAACATTATTCTTAAGCCCTCTATTATTTATCACATATAGAAGTTTGGGGTGTGGTTGTTATGGATTGACTCGTAGATGTTGATGTTAATGTTATGGGTTGAGGTGGTGTTGCAGTTGCATTGGTATTATTACATAAATTGGTGGTAAGAGTTGGGGCACCATTCGTTTCCGAATGGCGTCGTGATAATACATTATTTGGCAAGTAATTGAAATGACCATTAGGTATTACCGCGTATGCGGAACAACCATTGGAGGTAGAAGTAATATGATGTAAATTTGTTTCGAGATTTCCTAACTTACCAACGATTTTTGGTATTTTATCACTTTCCGAAAGACTGGATTGATTCGATAAATTCAAACCTGCGCCGGTTGTTGTAAGACCACCATCTTCAGCACTACTGCCTGTACTGCTGCTGTGATGATAATTATGATGATGATGATGATGGATATGGTGGTGATGATGACCATGGCCCTGATTACTGTGGCCCGTTGTAAGTTCTGTTTGATGAGAGGACAATGAAGCATTATTTTGATGATGATGAGAATGCTGTTGCGTTGTGGTACTTTGTTGATGACCTGCACCAGTGCCACAATTTGTCATTGAGGGTGTACTTTTGCTATAGGATTTATTACTACCATTCGAACGTATTATTTCATTTGCTCCCTTAAGAGATGATGTTTTTCTAACACGCATGCATTCACAATTTCGACACGTCGCAGAAATGGAAGAATTCCGCTGTCTTGGTGTTTTTGTACTAAGACTATCCACATTGACGGCAAGCATTTGGGCTTGTGTATCCGTAAGTGAGCCTCTTTTGTTTGGCGAATTAGGTGAGCTGTCTTCCTCGCCGGTGGGTGGTGGTGTTGACAAACGACTAGATGCCGTTGAATGTTCTTGTAATAGTTCTGTTTCTGAATCATCTTCATCTGGTTCAACGTCTGCTCCATATTCAGTTGCATCATCTTCTGCTTTGTTGTTTTCTAAATTTATTTTGTTTTGCTTTTGACTGTCTTCATCTGTGTTTGCTGATTGTATGATATCTCTCGTATTTGTCACGTCTTTAGAGAGACTGCTACAATTGTTTTTATTTCTTATAATACCATTGCTTTTTTTATTTTGTTTTGTTTCCACACCTTCAGCCAAAGCTATCCAGTGTTGACGATTATCTCGCACTCCCTCCACTAGAGGTTCCAGTTTATCGGAGAGTTGTGAGAATGCCTGTTAATAAGAAATCAAAAGTATTAAATTAATTTGAGTGAGTAAAATAAATGATATGATTTATTACAATTATTAACTCACCTCATATATTGGCAAGCATATGGAATCAATAAATCCAACCTGCATCATTGGTAGTTCGTCTTCTTTTTCACGATTCATAATGTCCTAAACGGAAATTAAGAAATATATATTAAAGTTTCTTTGTTTTGTTTATTTTAGAAGAAACCTACAATTGGAGTAATATTTAGTTCCTGTTTTTCCATATCACCCTGTTCAAAGAATTCCGAACTAACCAAATCGGCTACACGTTTTTCAATATCCCAGGGTTTTGTTATCGCCGATAAATCACAAACTGTCATGCTCATAGCACGTAATAATGCACGAGGCTCTTCATCAAGCCAATAGCTCATGGGTTGCTCCTGAACGCACTGTAAAAAGTTACCACGTTTTCTAAGCAGTGAAAAAGGAAAATAATTATTAACTATGGCATAATTTTTAAACAATGTAATTTAATATAAACCTTAAATAAACTGCCAAATCTGTAGATAAAATAGCATCTTCTAATACTTTAATTACACGACAATAATCCTCGGATGATAAATTTGCTAAAATTTGATTACCAGGACTATTTAAAATCATTAAACACTGATCAAAATGATGATGTTCCATGGTAGATGTAGAATACAATTGAGCCAAAGGTGATGAAGCTCTAAAACATAAATTAACAAAAAAAAAAAAATTATACCAATTTACAAATGTATAAAAGAAGAAGAAAAAACTCACTTAATTTGAAATGAATTATTAGTCCCCCGATGATCCAAGTCATGGCATAAGCAGGCTATAATTAATGCCAAACATTCGATTTCACCAAATATCTTCCACCATTGTGTAGCCTGTCCGTGATGGGAAATCTTTGATTAGTTTAAGCAAATTTTTATTTTAAAAGCAAAATTAAAATAAACAAATTAGATAGAAATGTAATTTAAAAGAAAGTTTTTTATAATTAACAAAACAGAAAACAATTTACGAAATTAAAATTAGAAAGAGTTGAAAAGAAATTTTTAACAATAATAATTTAAAAATAATAAAAAATTACTCACGGTCAATATGGCAAACATCATTTGAGCCACATTAAAAGCATGACGCCAATTGTGATAAGTGACATTGCGATAGTTTTTCTTAACACTCAACAGCCAACGACACAATACTTCATAGTCTATGTGAAAACGTTCCACGAAATCCAAATCCAAAAACATACGCAAACAGGCCTGGTTTTAAGAAAACATATTCGTAAAGACAGATTAAAAAATAAAGCTACGTTACCATTTTGAATTTTTGTTTACCTTTAACGTGTCATCATCTTCGAAATGTATGTCATCAAAACGAAAATCATGTAAACGAAAATGAGCAGCTGAAGGTACCCTTAAGCGCTAAAATGTTGTACAGGAGATTAAAACAAAAAAATTAAATTTATAATGTTTGTTTATGAGAGATGAGGAAAAAAAAGAATACTTGCAATACACTTAAAAAAATACTACAAAACGTTAACTATTATTATTTTTCTAACCGATTAAAAAAAAAGAAGGAGGTTATCAATTCGCCTGTGAATGTTGCTTTTACTTTAATGTTTGTGCCTGCAGAACTCAGTCATTTCTAAACGGATTTAAAAAAATTTTCTTTATTTAAAAGGTTATGCCTACAGATTGGTACCGTTTTTAAACCAGTTTATAATCTTAAAAATTAAAAGGTGTCCCCATACAATATACATGTTTTTAAGAGTATTATAAACCGCAAAGGCTGCCACTTATAAGTAAAAAATTCCTGCGTATCACTATAGCTCCTAATAGCACAAAGTCATATAAAAATAAATCTAAAAATTAAAGGGTGTCCCTATATGTGACGTATATTGGTCTATATGGGTGTATCTTTTGAAACGTAGCAGGCAAACGCTTAAAAATTGTACAGAATATCGATTACTATGATTGCTATAATAACAAGAATGATTATTTGAAATTATGAATTAAAGGGTGCCCCAATAGTTTATTAAATTAGATGTATGTAGCCATATTATTGAATGGTTTTAGACAGACGGTTAAATTTAACAAAGAAAATGTATTGCTTATTCTGATTTATAAATTAAAGGGTGTGTCAATAGTTGATGTTATTTTATTCATGTGGCAAAACTTTGGACTATTATAGACAGCTAAAATTTTCAAGGAACCTGTATTGCTATGTTTGCTGTAACAACGAGTATAAGATTTGGATTTGGACATTAAAGGGTGTCCCAATAGTAAATATAACTTAATGTATGTTGACAAAAATGCTAGAATTATTAAAACATAAGTTTTTAAAGGTAATATTCTTTATTGAGGGCATATTTTTATTAATGGAAATGATTTTGAATGAAAAGGTTTCATTAACAATTAGTTAAGAAACGAAATCCTTACCATTGACTAATGATTAAATGGTGTAAAATCATTATCATTAATGAATGTGTTTATTGTCTTTGTACAATGAGTACAGATTTTAAATAATAGACCAACATTTTGAAATGGCATTTAGGTCAGTAAAATTTGGTGAAATATTTATGTTTTAAATTTCTCAGGACAAATGAGACCCTATGGGAACCTAATTTTGTTTTCGTGTAGTGGTGTTAGGTGACTTTAGATCTCAAACACCTATAAGTTTCTGCGATCAAAAATTTGTGTTTCATAGAAACAATTATTTTTGATTCAATTGTAATTAGTAATGAATCGATTTTATCGAAATTTTATTACCATTATTAAAAACAATTATAATTGAAATAAAATCATTAGCATTAAATGATAGTTAATTTTTTTTCATTGTAATTATTTCAAACAATGCTAATGAAATTTCAATGGTAATGAAAAAATCCCAAGTATGACCACAATAAATAAATTTTATCATTAAATAAAATGCTTTTAAATTACTGTTGTAAATTTTTATAGATCTATACATATTCTGCCAATAGTGATTTAAATAACCACTAATTTTTTAAGAAACGGAAAAAGCCACTTACTCGAAAGTTTAAGATTTATTTTAATTAGCATCAGAACATATCCTAAATAGTTTATTTTAATCGGTTGACAAGCACCTAGGTCTTGTATAATAGGTTAAAATTAATAATTAATAATTAAATCAAATGTATGCATGTGTTCCTCCACATTAAAGCCCATTTTCAAATTAAAAAGGTATATATTATGCAATTCTGTAAAGCTAAAAAATTTTGCTTTTTGAATGAAAAAGTTTTAAAAAGTTTAGTGAGTCTGTAATCATTATGAACTTTTCCACTAAACCAGCAATTTTTCTGGATGGACGTAGAAAAATTATGTACACTTTAATTCTTTTAAATCTAATAGATTAATGTATCTTACATTTGGCAAAAGTTTAAATTGATTAATTCAAGGTATGTTAATGGTTTAATTACGTTGTTTTTTTTTTTTTTTTTTTTGTTTTTCTTGCTCGGAAGGTTTCAACATGTCAAAAGTTTTCCTAATAACCTACAACCTGTGACTTTAAAACAATTTTTCATCTGTTCTTATTTTTGCCTTGAGCGTTTGAAAACTTTATTATTTTTCTGCATCTGCTTAAAATGTATAATTTTGAAGCTACACGTTCTGAGTTTATTTACCTTTTTGTATTAAAAACATCTATAACTTTGCTGCTAACCCTTTAACCCTTTTGAAGTAAACCATGCGAATTAAACTCATTAAAGTACAACGAAAAAATAATTTTATCTAACATCTGTTTCAGTTGCTCTTAATTATAGAATATAAAAAAATTGATTGTGTTCAGTTTTAAAAAATTGTGCTTCATTTTCCATCTTTAAGTAAAGAGTAGGAAGATAACTTTCTTAATTAGAGGACTAAATAAATAATCATCCTTTCTTTCTTTTGTTTTTTTGCTTTTTAATTTTGTTTTGTTTTCTTACTACAAAGAATTAAAGAGTAGAAAAGAAAAGAAAAAACTTACCCTTAAACGATGAGCCTCATCTATGGTAGCCGAAGCATGATAACTTAAGACTTCCAAAGTTACACTTTGTTTAGCCATGGCCACAATAGCTTTTTCGTACATGTGGGTGTTGTGTATGCCCATGCCGCAAAAAATAGCAAAAGCTTCTACAAAATTTTCATCATTTTTGGTAAAAGTCTACAATGTAATAAAAAAGCAGAAAAATAATTAATATGGCTTCAAATCAAAATAAAAAAAAAAGACGAACGAAAATAACTAACCAAGTTGTCAAATTTATTTATTAATTGTATCACACCAATAATTTGTCCCAATGAATTTTTTATGGCCATACATAAAATGGTTTTGTGCTGGAAATTGGTATTCTCATCAACACTGGGATCAAAGCGATCATCGGCATAAGCATTTGGTATATTAACAGTCTGCAAATAAGATTTCAATTAAAATAAATATTTTTAATTTATATATAAATATTTTTACCTCTCCCGTTGTTGCCACATGACCAGTTATGCCCACATTTATGGGAAATCGTGATTCAAATGGACTCATACGATTTGTTGATTCCTCTTCACTCAAATCGTTAGCTTCGAAATCAAATACACGCGAAAAGCTACCCTTTGAAGCTTCATGCACCAACAGTATTTGAACTCTTTGGCATTGTATTAGACTCTGCATGTGTGTTAGTATACGAAACACCATGTGCTCTATGGTACTTTGTTCCTCAAAAATCATGCGTGCCAAATCGAGCAACACCTGATTACGTTTGATTTCCAACTGTGATTTCTCATACAGTTGGGCGTTGCGTAGACCAATACCACAGAATTGTAAATAGGAAGCAAAAACCTTGAGAATTAATAAAAACAAGACATTGAAAGCACAATGTTGATTAATTAGTTTGAAAATGGTAAAAAGTAGAACACAAGAAACTTAAATTAAGAGAAAATTTCCATTACAATTACAAATCAAATGTTAAACTTTTCCATAGGAAAAATTTCCTAAAAATTTTCCTACACTTTGTAAATTATTTCTATCAAATTAAATTTAATCAACAACTTTATTACGCTTCTAAGACAAGTCAAAGGGCTGGTGATTTTAAAATTCCTTAAATTCTCAAAAAAAAAAAGTTTAGAAAAAAGAGATGGTATGCGTTGCTTATACAGTGACGTATTGTAAGTTTTGCAATAAAAACTTAAATATTTACTGCCGTATTCATAGAAAATAAAATAATTTTGAAATGTGTTTTATGACAAATTTTTCATACAAATTTGTCCTAAAATATATTTCAAATCTATTTTGATTTTCTATGAATACGGCAGTTAATTGCTATGAAGTTTATCTTATGTTAACTCTAACTTTAGAAAGGCAAACAAATTACACTATTAAGACATTTAGTTCACAAAATGTACAATTTAAAAAATTGGAGGCAACCGTCTTAGACAAGAAATTATGATATTTAAAACGAGCTGTTTCAACAGACAGCATCTAATGAACTTCTAAAACAAGGGACATTATTTACAACTATATTTGAACACCCTTTATAAGAACACAAATAAACTCTAGAATATAAAATTTAGTAAAAAATTGCTTCAAGCAAAAATTAGAAATACAGGCAACGAATAAAATGAAACAAAGTGACACAATATCAAATATTTTTACAAGAAGTTTATATTTCACAAAATAAAAATTGTTTAAAAATTAATCCAAATTTTCTAATTAATTAAATAATTGAACCCATTAAAAATTTAATTAAGATACAATCTCAAAACAAGTAAAATTTTAACAGGTGCAAAAATTTTTTTGCGTTTAGTTTTTTTTTAAGATATTTCCCGTATTATCTTAAAAAAATTGTTAAGTGACTTTTATAAGGTAATTGTTAAGTGAGCAAATATTGGGTGACAGAGAATTTAAAAAAAAAAGATTTGGCACTGCATATATAAATTTTACATAAATATGACATCGGCTCTCAATGGGTTAAGCATTTTTAAAAAAACAAATTTTCTGGGTTGGATACTCTACTGTCACCCATGAGCTTCTTCCTTCTTTCCTGCTCGCGATCGAGTAACCCGAAAATAGACTTTCGTGTATTGCCAAATGGTCATAATTTAGGGTATCATCCATATTCGTAGCCCCTATCTCCTAAAGGCTTGGCCTTTTGCGAAATGAATATGAATGGGTGGGGAGTTTGAAGTAGAATGTCATTAAGAAAAATAAGAAATAGGTTATTCAGCTATCGCTGAATATATCAAGAACTCGTTTGATGAGATCCCATCTATAATATCTCGTATGGTGCGATCCCTGAGAAAGCTCGATATAAATCTAGAGAAACTATCACTGACACCAAAAGCAATAAGTATTAACATGAGTACACCATGCCATACTCTATCAAACGCCTCGGAAATATCTAAAGCCACCAATTTTCCGAAAGGAAGGCCAGTAAGTCACCCGTAAAGCATTCCCTACGGAAGCCGTACTGCCGGTCGCTAAGTAAATTGTTAAACTGTTCGCAAGATGAAAATTAAGCATACTTTCCATTACTTTGAAAAGTGCAGAGCAAATTATGATTGGGCGGTAATTTTCAGGGTTGCTAGTCTCTCCCTTTTTGGGTATTGGTGTTACTTTAGCAAGCTTCACACATAAGAAGAATTTACCAACATGGTACAAAATGCCGAAAAGTTTTGCTAATGGAGTCACTAACGTCGTTTTTTGTGATGAGATCTGCTTAAACCTTTTAACTGCACGTGCTCGAAGGCATATATTTGGCATAAAAAATAAGTAATAAATTTTGCATACAAGACTTTTCTTTCCGTGCGCACCACTACCACAGTTTCAAACATGAATGTATGTAGTTTTAAACGACACAAAGGTATTAAATATTTAAGAAAATTTAGCAACGCCTTTTAATAAATAGTGAATGTTCAATTTCAATCAAAATTTAAAGTGATTTGCTTGAAAGCTTTCATAGTAATTGAGGATTAAGAATAAGAACAACAATCTGTCGCATAATAAAGTTTGATTTTCATTTTTAAAAAAAGAAACTTTTTACATAGTTGTTCAATTGTATAAATAAATTATTCATGTGAACTTGTAACTTGAACAAAAAAAAAAAAAAAGAAACAAATCGTTACTAAGTACAACTAAAACAAACATTTTTCCTAAAATACAAAATGTGTCTTTGTTTAGTTCCTTTACCTTTTCATCAGTTTCTGAAAAATGTTCTCCATTTAATTTATTGATTACTTGTGCGACTCCAATGACATCACCCGACGAATCCTTAATTGGCATACATAAAAGTGCTTTGGTGCGATAACCAGTCAATGTATCGATTTCGCAATTAAAACGTTCATCCTGTTGGGTAAAATGTTCAAAAATAAAAAAAAAACAACAATTAGTGTATAAAAATAGTTAAAAAAAAGTACGTAAATAAATAAAGTGTAAACTCAAGGTAAATGCAATGAACACCAATATTTTTAAATTTATATAATTTGTGTGTATAAAGCATAAAAGCTGAGGGTCAATAAGTTAAGTTTTTTTTTACTTTGTAAATAAGTCATGTTTTTAGAGACCTTTCTGTTAAACTTACATTTTCATTTTCAAATAAATTACTTTGTAAAATGTACTATTAAACAGAAGAGATATTTTGTTAAACATACCTTGTAACAAAAGAATTTTGTGCTAGGTACTTTTTTCTAAAAGGTACTTTATGTAAAGGTACTTTTTCTACAAAAGTACTTTTACGAATTATCTAT
The DNA here is from genome assembly GCA_916610165.2 of Gymnosoma rotundatum. Classification (NCBI taxonomy): domain Eukaryota; kingdom Metazoa; phylum Arthropoda; class Insecta; order Diptera; family Tachinidae; genus Gymnosoma; species Gymnosoma rotundatum. Next base: position 115,402,869 of record OU744337.1, on the reverse strand, counting down.
TACTTTTTTAATTAAGAGTTTCTTTACTAAATTAATTTTTCTATTAAAGAAAGAGCAAATACCTCGATCCATTATTCATCATTTAATAATAATTGCTTGAAGTCTCTGAATGACATTAACTAGCTACCAGCAGCTTAGTAAACATTTTGCTGACGTAAAGCTATTTAAAACATTAAAAGTTTCGTAATAGGTGTGTTCGTTTATTTATTTTACTAAATTATGACGGCATTATTTATCATTTTTTTCATTTGGGAACAGGCTAAATCGGTTTGAAATTGATCATAAAATCTATACTTGCACGATATATCATGATGTTCCTTTTGTAATTAATAAATTATATTGATTTAAGGAAAAAGGAAAATTTTCTTTACTGTACTTCAAATGATCTTTTTGATAATCTAACTAACTATCTCGAAATTTAAATGAGCGGAACTAAGTTCTTTTAATGGTTTTACTCTATAATTCGGTGATGTGGCAACAGACTTATATTTGTAGAAATCAAGTTATTCTAAAAGGAAGGCTAGCAAAGAGGTGCCGAGTCTCAATTAAAGTGTAAAAACAGTGTGGGAAAGGAGGCCTTGTTTAATAAGTGTCCAGCTTCAGGCAAACATGAACAGAAGTTGAACTTCATATAGGACTTCAGCCTAACATAGGTGATAATGTTTAAACTGAGACAAATAATCAAGAAAAATGGTGACATTAGTTCCGAAAATATATAGAAATGACCTACGCCATAAATAAATACAACAAATATTTATTTTTCTTTTCTTTTGTATTTAAAACTTAGAACCTTTCAATCAATAAGTCAAAATGGTATTTTTTTCCTAATTTTTCGGCTCCATTTATGCAACGTAGCATGTTCTGGTCTTTTGGTTTTTCGTAAAGCATTTTGGCTACTATGCGAGACCAAAAACTATCATATGAAAATCGATTTTAATCCTAATCATTTTTTTTATATAAAACATTCACAGTGGGGACTTTTTTAAAACAAATGGTAATAAATCTGGTATTTTTAAACGACTGATTATACGTTTCTAAAATTCTGTTTTCTTAAAAAATTAACATGCCAAATGTAATGTCAAATAAAAAATATACGTGAACTTAAGCCGAACTAAAATTATTTATTTGGTTATATATCTGAATCCGGAAGTATCTTTAAAGAACAAGTCAGATTTTATAGACCGTTACTCAGTAGCCTATAAGCTTAGGCACGTAAAAAGCTTCAGTAGGGTTCACATAAATTTATGAAGCTTGTACCTTTCATATATGAGCTGGTTTTTGTAAAAGTGGTATAAGTCCATTTTTTATATATTGAGATATTTAGGAGTTTGCATTTGAATCAATTTCAAAATATTGGCCAACTTTAATCAATTCGAGTGATTTCTTTTACACTATACACCAACTAATTTTTTTTATAAAATAATTACTAAAATTATTTGAAAAAATAAACGATTTTTTACCCCCACAGGGAATTATATTACTATCAAAAAAAAAAACATATTTAAAAAAATACAAACAGGAGCAAATTTAAGTCCATATTTCTGTAGATATAAGCTTTACTGAAATCAATTTTTATGTAAAAATTAATAGTTAAGATGAAGACATTCAGACACACGAATAAACAAATTTATTTAGAGTTTTTTTTTTCAATTGTATTAAAAATATAAAAATGATAATTACTTCTTTGAGATCTTGAAATAAAAGAATTTACTTTTGAAAAGGCGGTATATAAGGTTAAATTTATCATATTGATGTATGTCTCTTGTTTTTTGCTCCTTGAAGTTTTATAAAGTGGTAAAAGTTTTTTTTTTTTTTTTGGTGGTTGAGTTTTTTTTGGTTTTCCCTATTTTCCAAACAAAAAAATTTATTAAATTCGATCATTTTCTTCCTTACTAAATTTATAAAATTTGTTTCATGAGGTTCATTCCTTTTGAACCTCATCCAATATATTTTAAACCAGTTTCCAATATTTCCAACCGAAATTTTTTTCTGTTTGATATTGCCTCTTTTAGAGATTTTGTTTAGATAATGCCTTCTTTTTTCATTTCATATAAAATTATTTTTTTTTTGACAAGCCTTTCTTGCATTATAATATTCTTGGACAGTGTAGATTGGTCCTTTTTCTTTAATACTGTTTGTTAATGGACTTAATGCATTTTCAAAAGAAATATTTGTGCGATAAAATTGTACAGCAAAACTTTTTTTTTTGGTTACTTTAGTCAAGATATAACTCTATTGAAATTCTGATTGTAATTAAAATCACCGGTAACTTTTTTTCAAAAGTGGACTTATACCACTTTTAAAAAAACCAGCTCAAATGATACCTAATTTCAAAATTTGCTTTGAGTTGTGCTAGAAAATATAAAAAACCAATGTTCTTACATTTGTTGCTTAAGGTCTAATTGTTTAAAAGATATTTAATTTAGAAAAAGTAATATTATCGGCTTTGTTTTTTTTTTAGTTTTTGCTTAAAACCTTTTTGGGTTCTTTTTCGATTTTAATTTCTAATCCAACACTAAAGACATTTAAAGTTTCAAATAAATTCCATCAACAGTTAAGAAGTTCCACATTTATTATAATTTATTATGCGAACATCTCCACTGTGCATTTGTACATAGTTGCAAAGTTTTCAAATTGTTTTGATAATTTTTTAATGAATCTTTTAATTGATAAACTCTAGACGCTTAAATAAAATAAATAATAAAACATTTATATTTGATCTTCTTAATGTATATTTGTTTATCAATTTATAATAATTTTTATTTATGTTAAAGCCGATATGTTTGTTGTCATTGCTTAAAAGCAAAATAGATGTAGCTCGTGTTCTGTTTACACTGGGTGTTAAGTTTCTCTTTATTTGAGAGCGCCAGATGATGAGCAGAAAACAAGATGATGTTATTTTTTCAATATTTAAGAAATAATTCTTGTTTATTTAGGAATTTGATAAAATAGAATTATAACGTAAACAGATATTAAATAAATCTATTAAAAATTGTTGTTCTGGAATTACATTTCGTGAAATGTTAACAAGAAGTAGAAATAATAAAAAAATGCGAAATTGAAAGAAAAATATAAATATAAACAAATTTATTCTTAAAAATAAGATAAGAAACAAAAAAAATTCATCTTAAGCTTTAGTCTCTTTTGTACATAACGAATGAAAGAAATTCTTTTAAAAGATTCTTGAACAATTTTTCAACTTGTTTTTAAATTGTCCGTAAATCAATATTTCGTAAGCTTCTTAAAGATTCACAATTCAAACCTTCAATTTACGGCTTGAATTTATGCAATATCTTTATGGAAGATCACTTTTTTTCACATACATTTAGCTGATCCTATGAAAACATGGATAGTTTGTTCTATATATGAACAGCACTGAACTAAAAACGAATTACTGTCATAATATATTGTGAGTTTAATCGACTGCAAGTTCTAGTTTAAACGCGAGTCTTGCACAGGAATTTCAAGCTTCAGAAACAAGTTTCCACAGATTTTATTTAAAATAAATAAACTAATGTCATATTACTGACCTGATATGCATCTGGAATATTAACCGGTTCACCACTTTCTGCCACATGACCAGCAATGCCAGTACCCCAAGCAATTTGTACCTCATCTTGTTTTTCCATTTCTTCGACCGTGCTGCGTGGGCAAACATCAAACAGCTTGGAAACCAGGCATCTGAAAATTACAATTTAAATTTAATGATAAAATGAATAATCTTCACTATTAATTTTGGTTTAAAATATAAATGCAAAAGAGAGAAAAATCCTTGCTGTTTTTTTTCAATTAAATGACTTCTTTTTTTAATTTGAATTAAAATCTTAAAAAAATGTCAAATCCTCAAATAACCTTTGTTTAAATAACAAAAACAAGAGTATGAAAAATCACTGAAAGAAACAAATGAAAAACAAGTTGTTATTGCCAAGTAGAGAAAGAAAAAAAGAACAACTGCATTATGCAAATTTTCTCAAATTTCCCTAATGCTTTTACAGACGATTTATATTAACTCTGCAAAAAAAAGAATAAAAAAATACTTAAAATTACAACTGTAATGGACATCAAAATGCAGCGCTAATGTTTGTTTTAAGCATCGTTAAATTATTAAGAAAAATATTTGCAAATAAAAAAGGGCGAAGGCGTCATTATGACTCAGGCACAAAAGTATCATTCTGGATATTAAAAATGTAACTGAAGTATTAATAAATAAAAACAAGAAAAAATTGGTTTATAGGCAAAAAGAAAAACAATTTATAAAATTAATTTTACGTTAGCGTTAAATTAATTTTGAACATTAATTTTCTATGAAATTTTAGTAACTGGTGCTGTCCAGCTCTTCTTTATTTTTTTTTTTTAGGAAATTTAACGTTATCACTTCCTGATGTTCCCCCACTATTAAAAAAAAAATTTTGCTGATATAAAGCCAAAAAGGCTTTTGCATCTAAAGGGCAAAAATGAACTTTACTGTTTCCAATACAATTTGTGTTTGACTGACGGTATGTCTGGAAACGTAATATCTAGACATATGATTTTCATAAAAATTCCATAATGGTCGTTGCTAAAATGAAGGATAGAATAGAGAGTGTCCTTACAGATACGTTAATTTAAGGTATATAGCCTTAACTTTTGATCCGTTATGGGCACAAAAAATGAATTTTATGCTTAAAGGGTGTGCCCTTAGAAGACATAAATTTGAGGGCCAATATTGCATACATTACGTAAAAACGTAATGTAGGTAAAAACTTATTACAGCTTTGTGAACAATAAATGATCTAATTTTGTTGAAAGTTGTATAAGTCCATTTTTTCATAACTGATATATATATATAAAAGGGTTTGCGTTTGAATCAATTTAAATACATTGGTCAACATGAATTCCAGTGATGTTTTTTACTCTATACACCTTATAAATTTTATTATGAAATAATAATTACTAAAATTGTTGGAAAAAAAAACCCGATTTTTTAACTCTACATGGACTTATACCAATGTCAAAAATAACATTTTGGAAGAAATAAAAATAAGAGATAATTTAAGTCTATATTATAAAAGACATAAGCTTTACTAAAGTTAATTTTTATGTAAAAATTAACAGTTACAATGAAGACATTTATGTGCACGAATAAAATCAAATTTATTGCGAGTTTATTTCAGTTATCTTCTATCTATATATATAAAAATGAATGTCTGTCTGTTTGTTTGTGCTTTATAGGAGGCCAAATCCTTGGACCGATCTTCCTAAAATTTTCACAGCATGTTACTGTGACTCTGGAAGGAACAATAGGCTATATGAAGTTTTAATTGGAGAAAAGGGCGTGGCATCGCCCATATAACCCAAAAATTTAAATCGCCATATTTTGGCCATTTTTTTACCTTCGTCGACGATATTTGGTACATATGGTATTGGCATAATTAGGAATACGTACCAGGAGAAAAGTGGTTGGGACCCCGCCCCTTTTTAGAAAAATTAAAAATCGTAATATAGTCTTAATTACTGGATTAATCGTTATTAAATTTGCGCAATAGGATATTCTTGACTACATAAAGTTGGGAGCGGACAAAGGGGCGTGGCCTCGCTCACATAACCCAAAATTTAATATCGTCATATCTTGGGCAATTTTTGAGCTACGTCGACGATATTTAGTACATATGGTATTGGCATAATTAGGAATACGTACCAGGAGAAAAGTGTGTGGGACCCCGCCCCTTTTTAGAAAAATTAAAAATCGTAATATAGTCTTAACTACTGGACCAATCGTCATTAAATTTTCGCAATACTTTTAATTTTATTAAATAACGAGGGGGGTAGCGAAGCACACCGGGTTCATCTAGTAATATATAAAAATGCAAATTACTTCGTCTTTAATAAGAAAAATATATTTCATGCTTAGTTTTCTTTTACATTATCATATTAAAAAATGTATAGTGAATACGCGGTTTATAAACTTATCATTACGTTATATTTCACTCTTGTTAGGCTCCATGAAGTTCTATAAAGTGGTAAAATATAAGTATTGCTGAGGGTTCTTGGTCTTTTTTTTCCAAACAATAAAATTGCTTTGCATAGAGTATTTTCGCCTTCTGGGCTGTTTATAATTGGTTTTTTCCTTTAGTGCTGTTATCACAACTTTAAAATATCATTCATTTGAAAGAAATAAATGAAAGTTTCTTTTAACTAAACTTATTCGGAATGGATTTATTCCACTCTCAAAAGAAATATTTATGCGATAGGATTGTATAGCAAAACTAACTTTTATTTATTTTATGCCAAGATGGAGCTCTATTGAAATTTTGATCATAACTATGGAGAGAAGAAATCTATAGCTCATTAATATTAACGTTAACTACCAATTTCCAAAAAAAAACCAGCTAAAATAAATGCTTCAATTGCCAAATTTCTTTTTTTTCATAAGTATTAATTTCCACACATAGTGGTGAGGCTGAAGTTTGCGTTTTATATCATAATATTTAGTAAATATAATTATATTCTTGTATTTTAATTTTTAAATAAATGTTAAAAATGAAAACACATTTTTTTTAATTCACAATAACATTTTATATTTGTAGTAGTCCTCCTTTTCGAATTATTTTTCAAAACAGTTGGGAGTACCATATTGGATCTGCCATTACTGCCTGCAAGCAGTGGCTAATTTTAAACAAAAAATGTGGACATTTCAGCGTTTTTTCAAACACGATCTCCACTCTTCGCCTTCCCAAGTGTTGATATTCATCAGATTATACTTAAAATTATTGTGTGCTATCATTAATATAAATGTAAACAATATTAAAACATTTTAGAGAAGTACTTTAGCTTTTATTAAAGAATATTTTTAGCAATTAAAACAGTTTTTGAAAAAATTTCCACGTCAGTGCAATTCCGCACAAGAGCAGATTGATTATGTTTTCATTGCAAAAAATTTAAGGTTATGTTTTAATTTATATTTGTTTTATGAAACTCAAATCCACAGCTTTTGCTTTCCAATTGATGAAGTTAGTCAACCTGTAATCAATCGTGGCTTTCTATTTCATTTTCCCAACTGAACAAGAAAAAAAAAAACAATTTAGAGTTTTTTGAAAAAGGTTAATTAAGTTCATTAAATAAATGGCAGCTCTTTAGATAGTAAATAAGTGGCGTTCTTTGAACTAAGAATGTATTGGACATTTTAATCATTTCAATAACTATCTGTTCAACAACACAATAAACAAAAGTCATTTATATAACTCCTGGCCAGAAACTCAATAAAAGTTGACAAATGCGAATGTTTTATTCATAAAAGCACAAATCTTAAGTAAGAATTGGTCTCAAGAAGTTCCCTTTAAGAACAAAATTGCTTTAAAAAACCAAGAAAAAGCCAACCTTATCGCCCTTTTAAAGACGATGTTCTAATTTAATTTAGCCTTGTTTTAAAATTATAAATTGAAGCAAAATTTAAATTTTCTTAAATTCAAATTGTTTAATAAAATTTCTTGCAGAAGCAACCCAGTTTTTGTATTTAAAAATTGCATTTCATTTAACTTCGTTGTTTTTGCCCCAGCATAATATAAATTTCAGTTTTGCAGACTCATGTTTATGACTTCAGAGAAGAACTGAGCTGTTTTTATTAAACATCTTTCTCTATTTTAACATTTTTTCTTTTATGGTTTTTTTATGTTAAAGTGTCAAGGTCATTCACGTGATTAATTAGTAGATACTGCAATTGAACAAACCAATATGAATACACACAATCACACATATTAAAAAGCATATACACACAATCAGTGTTGCCAGTTTAGTTTTACTTTTCCCCCTAGCTATTAAATTTTTCTTTTTTTAAGCATTTTTTTTTAAATTCTGTTAGAAGAATCATAATAATTTTTTTAGATAATATATTTCTTATTAATATTATATTATTCATTAAGGTATTTGCTAATTTTATTTAGAACTCTTGGCTTGGTAATGGCCTGCAAAATTTTGAAAATTTATCGTTTCTTTGCAATTGTTTTCACGTACATTGTATATGAAAATAGTTCACAACTATGCATGCTTAAATTTTGAAGAAAAAATAGGCATGGTATTCCATTTACTTTTAAGACGCAACAACCAAAAAATTTACTAAGTGTGCCGGTATGATAAAAACCTCTTGGATTTTTCTCCTTTCAAATGGGGCATTCTTGGTTATAGATAAGTCAACGAACCTGGAAATAGTGGTTAAGCTTCCATTTGATTTTCAGTCTTTTGACTAAAGATAACACGCAAATGCTGATCATGATCATTATGCGCGTGATGGCGAATCGACTTATTTAGTTCATATTGAGCAACAGTTGCTTCATAGCCGTATTATCACGTATACTCTAATTGTTAAGTATTATTGAGCGTACTTGAGGCGAAACCTATTAATGGTTAATCCAATTAGTCACCCGGTTAATTGATGGATTCCCCTTTTCAGAAAGTTCCCTAACCGGACCTTAACTTTTGAATTTAACATTCATAATGTTTAAGGTTTGCACGATGAAATTTCAAATCAAACGGAGCTTAAATTACACTATAGCTTTTTAGAAAACAAGGAGTAGATGATGTTATCATGTGTGAACAAATAGGTCAATCTCAATACGCTTAAGAAAAAATATAGCATGCTATAAAATTTGGTCATAGTAACGAAATCCCTTACAGAACTAATCGAATACGAAACAATTTCACTGAGCAAATTTTTCGCATCTATAAATAATTTCACAAATTCAATTTTAGTAAACTGTGTTTACAATTTAATAACACTGTATGTGCCCGTTGATATTCAATTAGGTAAGAATTTCCTATTTCCAATTTTGAGAAAATTGCACTAAGTAAATTTTTGACGTCTTATAAAAGAGTTTAAAAACTAAATTTAAATAAAATGTGTTCGCCGTTAAAAAGCACTTTCTATTACCTTGACTTTCCAATTGGTTTGATTCTCTGATATCAGGTTTGGTTACTGTAACAAAATCCCACACAAAAGTCATTGTATATGAGAAAATTTTACTTTAAATTTTCTGCTTCTTAAAAAATTTCTCAAATTCAATTTATATAAACTGTGCGTACAGTTTTCTAGCTCTGCATGTGAACTTAATTTTCCAAAGGAATGATTCTCCGAATTTACTATACAATTTACGATACAATTTGTACTGTATGTATGGGGAAAAAATGTATCGCATGCTACATTTTTTTAAAAACGTTTTTAACTTGACGTATTAATCTTCAAACACAATAGAATATATTACATGTATTTTTTACTTGCATTCTGTGAGTATAAAAGTATATATTTGTAAATTTTCCGATGAACTAGAGACATGAACACATTTTAATAAACAAATAACCGAACTAATTAAAGACACGGGAATATTATTTTTAATTAATTAATTATTATAAGAAATTTCGTGCTATTTTTAAATTATCCCAATTAAATTAATTACCGATAATTAAATACTGATTGAACTGAAATCAAATAAGTTTAAATATAAAAATTCTCTCAAGTATCATTGGCTAATATTTTTGAATGCTATTCACGCAATTTATATGAAGGAATCTTTGCTGGATTATTTTACATTTAAACTTTGAGATTTAAAGAACAATTATTATTATTATTACCATTTCTTGTTCGCAGCCTTTTAGTCACTAAAATTAGTGTGGCTACTTTTTTATTCTGACCTCTTGCTTTTTGCCTCCTGGTAACACTGTTAACAACCCAACATTCAATAACATGTACAACATGTTTAATGGCATACAAAGGAGAAAAAAACACACACTTTTATAAACAAACTTAAACTAATGTCAGTTTGCGTAATAGAGATTGAGTTTAGTTTAGAACATGTGTGATTATGCCTGATTGTATGCTTCATGCACCCATTGCTTCAGATGAGTTCAGCTAACATTACGGTAATTGTTGTTGCTTGTAAAAATGTACAAATGGAAAAGAAACGAACACAAATAATAAAACGTGCTAACAAACTATGCACTTGCTTTTGCTGAGTTGGCATTTTATTATTATTTTCTATAAGCATTCCCCTTGGTAAGTTGGTCGAATTTGCCAAAAATAAGAAGAAGAAGTATTAAATATCACTGCTACCATTTATATTTGACAGTATTGCTTACAAATATAATTTTACAACAAGCACACATACATTTGGGAATAAAACTAGGTAGTTGCGATATTTTTAAAACCATAGTAGAAAGTAAAAAAAAATCAAGTATAAATTAAATTTTAAGGAATAAAAAAATTAAATTTTAAATGTCATAATTTATTGAAACTAAATGATTTCATGAAAATATTTTAAATTTTTGCACAAAGCTAAATCAAAGTTTTGAGTGTTCGAATTAGTGAACGTTAGTAATTCTAGCAATTGGTACTGTTTAGCAGCTTTTCCTTATTTCTTTAAGAGAGAAAATCGGATTGTTAAAAAAAAAGTTCATTAAGTCATTAACGTGAAAGTGATAATGTTTCAATGAGATGGCCAAAATGTCAACCTATTGTAATCCTAGCACGACTGAATTTTAGATAGAAAACAAATCTGCTCATTCAAGCAAAAATTAAACTGATAAAAAATTATCCTTCAAATAACCCTGACTTTATTTCAATAAAAAGTTTTGTCCATTAAAAAAAATATCCTTAACGCCAATATGAACTTGAATTCTAAATAAAGCAGATTAAATCAATATCAACTAAAGGTTCTGACGAACACTAATGCATTCAATTTTCATTTTTTTTTTTTTTTTTATTAAGTTGATTTTTTATTAAATATTATATGAAACCAAATAAAGGAACTATATTTTTTTTTGTGTAAAATAAGTTCCAAAGCAACAAAAAAAAAAGAAAGGAAAAAAAACTTTTGAATATTGATGAACTTGTAAAAAGTTTAGAGGGACACTAAATATATAAAAATTGAATTCATGGTCAACTGTTTTATTTTTAGTTCATAAAATATATGGAGGACTTATTGTGTTTAAGTTATAGATTTAGGAAATATTTTTTAAATAGATTTTTTTTTAAATAAATAAAAAAAAATAAATAAAAAGGACATGCTTTTTTCATAATTTAAGTGAAAAGAAATTTGTTTTATATTTTATAATTTAATTTTCTTTTCTAATTTTCTAGGCACTATTTCCGTTTTTAAATTAAAAATAATTTTTATTATTTTTTATTTTGTTTTTTCAATATTTTGCCACACTGTTGGGTGCCATCAATAATTAGTTTTTTTGAAACACAAGATTAACTTGAATAATTATTTTGTCAAACAAACTCAAAATATTCAAAAACCATCTTAGTTAGCTTTTTTTTTTTTTTTTGAACTATCGATCACATTCGAGTCTTCTTTGACTCTTCTACACGATTATAAAAATTGTTTATGCGCTTGTTTTAGAGTCGAAAATGATTGCTTTGATGGGGGAAAATGGTATCTAGCCGCGACTCTTCTGAACGGGCCCCTTATAAATCGAAGTTTTGACTCATTTTCGATACTGTTTTCAATCTCACTTTTAATCGAATATGAAACTTTTTCGAGTAATTTTTTGATCAAATTACTAGCCGTATAAAAGTCTTCTTCTAATAATATTATACAGACATTTCTAATTACATTTTCTCAAAATTAAACATGGCAAATAATATTTAACTTATTTTTTATTACATTCGATAGCGAGTTATTTATATTTTCTTTTAATTCAAATTAAGAAAAATGAATTAATTTCAAAAAAATTCACAGTACATTTGTATCTTTGTTTTCTTTACGAACTGGCATATTTTTACGAAAAATAAAGAATTAAATGAATTAAAACTTACTTATTTTCGGCTTTTGGTTCATTTTTAATTTAATTTGTAAACATTTTCAAAAAAAAAAATTATTAACAAATGTATGCGGGCGTTTTCCAAAGAAGCCAACAAAAATTAGCTGCTAGAAGAATGAAATGCAGCATTTTCTGGATCGCCACATCCCTTATCAGCATTCTTCGCATCTATCTACCTTATCTTATGTACATTGTAAACACCGCACAGTGGCGTGAAATACAAAAAATTGATTAAATGTCTGAAACTTCTAAACTCTTTACCCGATTTTCATAAAACAAAGTGCGATTTATAGAGAAGGACATAAGCTTATTGTCTACTGCATTTAGATGAACCCTGTTTCAGTACAGGGTAATACCACAGCGCATCCAAGTAGGCAACCACTAAATTTAAAAATATTTCAGAGCTTAATCTACATAGATAGATAAAGGAAAAACATGCCTGAAATTTGCATGGTATCTTTAATACTTTTAGAGAAATTCGACTTTTAAATTTAAAATACAAAACTTTTACCTTTGCATTTTTTAAGTTTTTTTTTTTTTAAATACAAGGTAGAACCATGTTAAAAACAGAAAGCCAATGCTATAAGAAATAACTTGCAAAAAACTTTTTTCTTTAACTTCATTATTTTAGTGGTAATTATTTTTTTAATATGAAATTTCATAAAAAATTTAAAATATTGTGAAATTTTGGTCAAAAAGCACTTTCAGTTTTTTAAACAGATTTTTTTACGTTTTTTTTTAGAAAATTTATAAAATTAAGACAAGGGCTTGTGTAATCCATCAGATGTCCTTCTATGGAATTTTTGTGAAGCACCCTACAGTCAGCATTGCTCGAATATTGGCAATTTTTTAACAAAAATCTAAATGTTGGAGATTGTAAAAAAAATGCAGGCGGATTATCATTATTTTTATAACCAACTATTCTAGTACGATTGGTTTTCAGTAGTATACCAAATTAAAAACAAAAATACAATCTTTGGGAAGTACATTTTTTATCTACACAAAAAATAATTTTTTAAGTTTTTCTTGACTTTAGTTATGTAGATATTGGGATGAAAACCTAATTAAATATCCTTTATATATTCGAAGATATTCAACGTAAAATTTCATTCGCAAAATTTCACTTTTGATCCATATTTTATTTTATACAGCTTTTTTTTATTTGAAAAACTACTGCAGAAAGTTAAGCACAGCAGAACAGTAGAGGTAGTTTACCTATCAACTGATATAAAATTTGTACATCTTTTTTGTTTATTAAAACAGCTGTAAATGATGCCCGCAATTATATTACCTCGCGCAAAAAATCTTTTGTTTTATTGAGTTCTTCTAATAAGTGCTTTCTTCTTTAAAATCAGAGATCTTGTTTTTTTTCTAATGCAGCAATTAAATATTTATTAAAAGAATATGACTACCTGTACTTTTAGACACGCAAACCAATGTTTGCGCATATACTTATCGTAAATTTGATTAATTTATTTTCTATTTTTTTTTATTATTATAACAATGTAACACCAATTTTGGGATAGTAGTTTAATAATAATAATTAGTAGAAAATGCTCTAGAATAGCCCGAAATTCCGATCTGATGTACCATGTTTTGTTTTGCTTCGTACTAATCTTCGGTATAGTGACGAAATGCAATTTTTATTTTTAATCTTTTATACTTCTAGAAGTACATTTCTTAAAAAATAAGAAAAGAAAATTAATTATAAAAGTAAAAAAAAAACAATTATTATTTTTAATTTAATTTTTAAACAACATTGAACAAATATGAAATTAATATTAATTTTATTTATGCTTAATCCCTTTAAAATCTATACCTTAAATATATTATGATATTCTTATAAAATATTCCATTTAACTTGAAGGAATTTAGAAGTCCTAGTAAATAAATTAAACTTTCAATGTGACTTAAACCAAATCAAAAAGTTCAAAATTAAACAGTACAAAAAACGAAAGAAAAAAATATTCGTTTTAAATTTAATATAATATTTTGTAACATTTACTTACTTTTTAGGTCCATCACTCCCACCGCCACAACGTCCTTGCACCAAAAACAATGAACCACGATCAGCATTTAACAATATTGAAACATTTTGTAGAATTTTATGGCATAAAGTACGAACTTCCAATTCATTGCATATGTCCTTTACCTAAATGCAATAACAAAACAAAGCAGCCAGCCCAGCCCAGTCCGTCAGCAAACCAGCCAACCCACCAACCGCACACCAAACAACCAACCATTCAGTAAGTCATCGCAACATTTTAAAACACCCACCAAAAGCATTAACAATAAAATGAAAGAAACATATTTGAAAGAGTTGTACAGCATGGAGAGACGTGTTGTGGTAGTTGTCATAACAGTTAAAACGGTACATTGCATCAGAAGGCAACAACATCATTGCGACACCATTTAGTATTTAATGAACATCATCAACAGCAGTGGCAAAAGTTTAAACGTATTGTCGTAATGAAGTTATTAAAATTATAGTTATTTAAAAGAAGAAAGAAAAGGAAGAAAAAATATAAATTAGTTAAGCTGTTATTGTTTAAGTGTTTACTTTAGTTGTTAGAGGTCTTGTTTTTTTTTTTTGTACTTTTGATAAAATGCAATAGCAGTTGAAACATTTTACTTTAAATTGAAATATTTTTATTTAGAAAATTATAAATAATTATTAATTATTTAATGGCCAAAAATTTAAGTTAAAATAAAAATGTTTTTTTTTTTAATTTGATAAATTTAGCTTTTGATGCAAAATATAGGAAAAAATGTACTTTAAAAACCGTTTTATTTTTGGATTTTTTTTTTTTTTGCAAAAATACTTACACACTCATACAGCTTTATTCAAATATTTTATATGTTAAAAAAAAATTAATTTTTACAATAATAAAGAACTATCTCTCCCTCCCGAATATGACGGTGCTAGGAGTATGATTAAAAAATTTAAAAACTCCCTTGATATCGACAAGCTTTCTATTAGTCAATTAACCCCTGAATATTTTCTTAATTCATTAATTCTTCTTAGACAATACCTTACCAATTCAAAAATTAATTCCTTTTCGTCCAATTGCTTGAGTTCATTGCGCGACAAACGTTGCGGTCGATAGTGATTGTGATGATAATGGTGCGAATTTGTTCCAATACCGGTCTGTTGATTATTACAATGATGATGATGATGATGATTGTTATGATGATACTGTGTATTACTACCAATACTATTAGTACCAAAATTACCGCCACCAATACCAACGCCACCGTTATTGGTACCATTTCCTCCACAATTACCACCAGAGCCACTTACACTACCATTGCTGTTACTAGTACTTGTACTGCTGGAACAATCATTTGAAGGTCCTATACTCAGGAAAGTTGGTGTACCATCAATGGTATTCACAATGGGTTTTAATAAACCACCACGTTCAAATTCATGGGCAGATATTTTTCTACAATGGAAAAAAAAAACAAAAAAAAAAAAGATTTGTCAAATTTGATTTGTTAAAATGTAGTATTTATTTATAAAAAATGTTACATACTAGATTCTAAACAAACTTTTAGGAAATATATAGGAAAAAATAATTGTAAATGAATAGAATTTTTTTTTTTTGGCTTAAGTTCATTTTATTTTTAATTTCTAAGAATATTTTTTAGAAAGAAAAACAAAAGGAAAAGCTAATTTTAATAAAAATTTTAATTTAGAGGATTTAAAAAAAGAATAATTTAAGTTTAAGGGTGACGTAACCAAATAGAGGGAACAGAATGAAATTAATATTTTTAGGTGTGTTACGTATCGTTTATTAATACGGCTGTCATACCAACAAGTTATAAAATGTTTAAAAATAAGAGGGCGCTAAAAGATGTTATTTTTACATAACAGCTGATCGAACTGCCATTATCTTTTTAATGTAATACATATTATAAATCTCTTTGTAAGTTTTTTTGTTTATTTGTTTGCTTATTTGTGTGGCGTTCGTGCGTGAATCACGGCTAAACGACTGAACCACTAAACTGATTTTAATGAAATTTGAAACACGTTTAGTTATTTGTCCTCGTGGTAAAAAAGAGTATTTATATTTTCAAAAAGCAGTCCAGGAGGGGAGAAAAATTCGAAGCGGGCATTTTTATTCGTCTGAATTAATTTTAACGAAGTCTCGTCTAATTATCTATAAGATTCAAACCAATTTAATGGGTTTCTCACTTGTTCGGAGTAGAGCTCCATAGCAAACTAGACTATAATGTATTATGCAGTAGTTAGAAAGGTGCTAAAATTACACCTACGCAACTCCGGACACAATAAGCACATAAATAAATAAAATTAACTAAACTTAATTTATTTTGGTGTATTATGATTTCACCAGAAATAACAAATATCTCAACAACAAGAAAAAGTCTAAAAGGGTCAAATGGCAGCTTCAAAACAATCTTTTGATTTACGCATACAGACATGTTTTTAGTTAATGAAAATTCTACTTGTCAAGAGTGTTAATTCTTCGACTACATTTTATATCTGATTAGAGATTTTACGTCTGAGACAATTTGATTTTGTAAGCGAATCATCAGTTGCTTTATCAACGCGCTAATGCATTCAATGCAGAGTTTTCGAGGACGGTATTAAGTCGAGTCTCTTAATTTAGTTGCCCATTTTTACTTTGATATGTATCAACCCAGCTGAAAATTAGACATTACCTTAAAAATTACTTGCCATATAATGACTTAGTTTTGTGATTACAAAACACATTACATTAGTTTGCGAAAAAAAGAGAATACCTTAAAATAAGTAATAATGATCATAATTACTTCCTGCGATAGCCAATATAATAAATTATCAGTAATTGATTATAATAGTCTCATGCCTTGTTAAAATCATTAGATTGGTAATCTAGTTGGGAAGACCTTCCGCCAAAAATAATTAACTCCACTCGATTACCTTTTCTATAATTTTTTTCTGGGAATATTAAATACTACGGAATGAAAAAATCTGTATCGATGGCTTAATATAAAACACCAACTGCTAGTTGTTGTTTGTTAGATACAACAAAAAATTTTATTCAATTTTTAATAAAAAAAAGTAACACATTTTTTTAAAAAAACTGCCTTTAAATTTTTGTTGAAATTGAGTCAGGCCTTTTTTATATTAAGCCATCGAATACGTGTTCAAATAGCATACGATCTTAAAGTCATTACATCCCCCGGTATATGATATAAAATACGTGCTGCGAAACCAACTTATATAAGTCCAACTAGCAGCTCTTTGTTTCCATTAAAAATTCGTCTTAAACAGCACCTTTCAATTTCAATTCTCAACATATTTTAAATAAGAAAATATAAAAACTACCATTTTGATAATTAAATTTTGGTCGAGATTTATACAGAAAACACAATGGCTAACTGATCTTGGTAGTAAATATTTTATTGTAAACCTTCGAAAATATTATTTTCGCATACCAATAATTTAGAAATATTTATGCAGCCATCAAATTGAAGAAATAAAATTTCCTCGAGAGGCTAGACGATGACAGCGAATTTGGGAATATCTTTCGAAAATTCTATATATTTTATTACATGGCATCAACTCGTTATGCGTTATGACCCTCAGGCAGCCAAGGCTCTATGTGTTGAGTACCACCGCAATAAAAATATAATAATTTTGCATTATGAATTATGCAGTTATGATTTTAATATAATTTTTAGTTCAAAGTACTGCAGGATAATTAAGGAGAAGATTATTGATTTCAAAATTATAGCATTGAGCTTTCACGGCGAACTATGAATCAACAGCACTTTCAGTTGATCATAAGAATGAATGTATATGAAGATTAGCCAATGATTTTTTATAATATCTTTCTAGCTTTAGTTTTTTGTGACTATTTGATTTAATACATGTCTGCAATTTTTAGACATTGAAGCACTTATAAGAAAATGTCAAAGTCAAATTTGGTCTGAATTAATAAAGAAATGTATAAATGTTCTTAAAGTAGTATGCTTCCAAGTACAGAAGAAATGATATTAAGATATGAATTTTTTACTCCAAAAAAGCACTTTTAATTCCTTAAAACAACAAAACTTTTACTGGTTACTTGAAATATTCTTATACGTCTGCATTAATTTGCTTTTGTCAATACAATATTGTATGTATGTATATTCTGCCTTTTAAAAAATCACTTTATATTCTCATCATAATTTGACAAGCTGGAAACTTTTAAGAGAAAAAAAAACACACAAAATAAAACAAAAAAAAAACATTCTCTCAAAAACAAAACGAAAGTGAATAAAAACTGTCATTAGTAATTCTATCTTTAAAAAGAAAAAGAACAATATTGTTTGACTGTTTACAATTTTCACTACTACCAAAGAGAAAAATAAATTAACATACATTTTCAATTTAAAGCAAATGATGGCTTAACAATTCAGATCAGATTTTTTTTATTTAACTTCTCTTCTTCTCTTCTTTCGCTTTTCAAAAATTTTTCTTGTTTCTTGGCCATTCATGATTAATTTTCTTTATTATCATATCGGTCATTATATTCTATGTCAAAAAAAAAGTTATTAATATCTCTTCTATTTCAGTCAACAAAGTATAACACAATTATTTTGTTTTGTTCTTAAGTAAACGTGTCAAATTACGAAACGCCAAAATAATAATAAAATTGTTTAGTTGCAAAGAGTCAAACAGAAAGTGATTTAATACAATAATCAGAAGTAAAAACATTAAGGCGTAAATATGTTTTTATAGCTAGACTCCGCTGATTGTAGTGGATTTGACTTTTTGAATCCAAAAAAAGACGATCAAGGGCACACGATTTGAGTCGAATATTCTGCAAAAAAAAAAACTCTAAAAAGTTATTTCTTAGCATAAAAAGGCTTGGCCACAAATTAATATTTAAAGTCATACACCATGAAAAATAAAAAATATAAAAAAGTGTCCTTTACTCTGCCGCTTGTTTTTACTGTTCACCCTTTCTCTTATGGTAGTTTTTTGAGGGCGGTTTTAATTGTATTCAATTCTTCAGACATCACAACACTTAAACTTAAATTAGCACTGCAAGAAAAACTACAACCATCAAAATAAATGAAATGTATGCGTTGTAATGTAATAATTATATAATTTTTTTCAGCTGTATTTATGAGATTTTGTAAAAAGATTTAAATGCTTTTTACAAACATTTTAGCCCTTTTTTGTAGTTTTAATAGCAAAACATAAAGTGCTTTTAACATAAATAGAAGAAACAACGCTGTTGAGCAGTTTTCAAATGCAATCACAAAAAGATTGCGTAAAATAAAACAGAAACAAAACAAAAAAAAACCCAACACTGCTTCACTGTTAAAATATGCTTTGCAGCGATGGGAGATGTGATTTTTGTGATCAATAATTGTAGTTCTTTTCTTAATAATAGATTTGCGTGCCCGTTTACATTTTCACAAAAAGGAGAAATATTAATAATAATTTCTAGTTTGAAATTATTACTTAGTCCAGATTTATACTATGCCATTTTAGATGCAATTTTTTTTTCAATTCTCTTTTTAAGTTGCAGTGATATAAGTTATATTAAACAAAGCTTAAACAGCAATAACAGCCCCTCAAAATTCAAGACATGCTTAATTTCTTTCCCCTGTTGCTTCACCAGCAAACAAAAATTTCATGCTAGTTTCATGAAACATTGCATAGTGTAAAATGGCTCGTATAAATAAAAGAAAAAGGACTTTATCGTTGTATTGGGAAAATTAATAAGAGTTTTTAATAAATGGCAATTTTTATAAAAAAAAATATTTTACAAGCGTTGTTTGTTTTTTTAGTAAGACGTACTTTTTATTAAAAGGTACTATTTTAATAAAAAAGTACTTTATTGTAAAAAATTATTAATTTAATTAACATGCTTAAAAAATCGGCCGTTGTTGTTGATTTTTAGTAATAGTACTTTTTCAATAAAAGGTACTTTTTTAGAAAAAGGTACTTTGTTATTAAAAATTATTATTTGTATACTTTGTTTTAATAATTTTTATTTATCAGACAGAAAGAGATTTAATACAATAATCTAACTAGATTCCGCTGATTGTGGTGTATTTGACTTTTTGAATAAAAAAAATTAACAAGGGCGAACAAATAATAATTTTGAGTCGAATATTCTGCAAAAAGACTCCAAATAGTCATTTCTAGGCATAGCAATGCTTGGACACAAATTAATATCACTTTTGTTTGAAGTCATAAACCATGAAAAATAAAAACATAAAAAAGTTTCCTTTACTCTGCCGCTTGTTTTTATAGTTCATCCTTTCTATTCTGGTAGTTTTTCGACGGCGGTTTTAATTCTATACAATTCTTCAGACGTCACCAAACTTAAACATAAATAAGCGCAACAAGAAAAACTACAACCATCAAAATACTTCAAACGCACACAAATGTAATATTTATATATTTTTTTCAGCTGTATTTATGAGATTTTGTAAAAAGATTTAAATGGTTTTTATAAACATGTTAGCCCTTTGTTGTAGTTTTAATAGTAAAACATAAAGTACTTTTGACATAAATAGAAGAAACAACGTTGTTGAGCAGTTTTCAAATGCAATCACAAAAAATTGTGTAAAATAAAACAGAAACAAAAAAAAAATAAAGCCTAACACCGGTTCACTATTGAAATATGTTTTGCAGCAATTGGAG
Source organism: Gymnosoma rotundatum (assembly GCA_916610165.2). Classification (NCBI taxonomy): domain Eukaryota; kingdom Metazoa; phylum Arthropoda; class Insecta; order Diptera; family Tachinidae; genus Gymnosoma; species Gymnosoma rotundatum. Next base: position 115,382,426 of record OU744337.1, on the reverse strand, counting down.
ATGTGGTTTTTGTGATCAATTATTGTAGTTCTTAATAATAGATTTGTGTGCCTGTTTTCATTTTTACAAAAAAGAAAAATAATATTAATAATAATTTGATGGTGCTCATAGCACCATTAAAAATATTTGGAAATGATAGGAATAAAAATTCCCTCTTTTGAAAAGTCAAAAAGTAGTTTAAATTTAACACTTAGTCCAGATTTATACCATGACATTTTGATGCAATTTTTTTATTTCTCTTTTTAAATTGCAATGATATGCGTTTTATTAAACAAATAATCAGCATTAACACCACCTTAAAAAGTGAAGCTATGTCTTATTTCTTAACCCTGTTGCTTCACCATTAAACAACAATTTCATGCTAGTTTCATGAAAAATTGGCTCGTTTAAACAAAAGAAAGTGGACTTTATCATTGTATTGGAAAAATTAATAAGAATTTTTAATAAATGGCAATTTCTATAACAAAAAAAATTTTACATGAGTTGTTTGTTTTTTGGTAAGAAGTACTTTTTGTTAAAAGGTACTATTTTAATAAAAAGTACTTTTTTGTAAAAGAAAACTATTATTTGATTTAACATACTTAAAAAAATCATCCATTGTTGTTTATTTTTAGTAAAAGTACTTTTTTAATAAAAGGTACTTTTTTAAAAAAAAAAAGGTACTTTGTTATTAGAAATTATTAAGTGCATACTTTCTTTTAAAAATTATTGATTACTTTTTATTTAAAAAAATCTCCGTTAAAAAGTACATTTAGAGAGTTTTGATTTTCAGCAATAGTACCTTTTACTCCTAATGCTGTTTTAAAATATTTGGCTAGTTGGTTTGTGCCCTCTTTGGTTTCTTTGACATTTTCAGTATTAATTAGATTCTGTTAGTCTTTTTATGCAATATAAAGCTTTGTCAACATTGCCAATGTGCGTAAGTAATTGTATTTATTTGTATTTTTATGGCGAAACGCCCACTTTATCATACAAACTTTAATACAAGCACACATACAAACTCACCCTAAAACAACATAAAGTTTATTTGGATTAAAAACAGAAAATAAACAAAAGTTGCACTCATAATGAAATGAACATTTTCGGCTGAATACTCTTTTATTTTTCATCATCTGAATAAAGATTTTTTTGCCTTCGATTACAATACAAACGCAGAATGATTGAACTGATTTCTTATTTTATATTTTTTGTTTAAGATTTTAACCAGAGTCGTAATCTTGATTCCACCAGCTCCTATATTTTGGATGCTATTTTTTAAAAATCATAAGTTTGCCAGTGGGGAACTTTAATTCCCTAGTTAAAGTAGAAAATGGGCACCTAAGGTGAGGTAGAGTTAAACTTGAAAATTTTTATTACTTAATATTACAAAGATCCTAATTAGCTCTATTCTATAAGTAACAGAAATGAGACATACATTTCTTTAACACTGCTCTATTTAGAAATGTTATGCTTAGAGGTGTTAACCTCTGTTTGTACTGCATTTTAATTCTTTTTAGCTAGAAGAAGGATATATAATAGACTAGATAAATTCGATTGATATAACTTATAGACCTGACAATTAGAAAGTCATCTCAAGGCGCTTGGCTACCAAAAGCCAAGCTCGAAAGAAAGAGTTAAGTGCCAAACGAACTATCATACTACACTCACGTTTTGACTCTGGCAAATCATCATTAATTGATTGACCTCAAGGGACCTCACAGACTCTATTACATTAAAAAAAATACCCAATTTATTACAATTTATACCCTGATGGAATCATTTCTATAGAAATAAAGCCGGAGCAGTAGAGTAGATCGAGACCGCACCATGATCTAATGATTTTTTTTTAAATATAGATGAAATTTTAGGCCCTTAAGGATTTAAAACTAAAATTATAAATGGTAGTAAATGCTTAAGAATTTGATTATATCTTTTTTTAATCGAGTTAAAAAAACAAATCACGTGCTTAGAGAAGGATTTTTATAAAATTTGTAATAAATATTTTTTTTTTTTTTTAATTTTAGTCTTATTTTATTGGTATTTATTATTATCTTTTTATTATAATCAACATTTCGCTGAGCCTTTGTAATGCATTATGAGAAAATATCCTGTACTCTTTTTGTTTAATTTAATAAGTTAAATTTATTATGCTCACAACAATTTCCTAATTTCAATAAAAAATTGAAATATCTTTTGAAAAAAAATTTTTATAACAAAATCAATAATAAAAAATAAAAGCACTAAATCAAAAAGTTTCGTTGCAAGTTAATATTATACAAAAGATAAAAATAATAATGTGTGTGAAGATAAATACGTCGAGTTATATATGTTTTTGACGTAACGACTTACGTAAAACATATATGAGTGTGAAGTTAAATATGTTTGACGTAACATCATACAAAGAAAAACACGAATTGTTTTACATTTTTAAATATATTTAACAATAAATTTGTAAAAAATAATAAAATTTATGCGATTTCAACACCTTCTTAATTATATCTACATAAATTAAAATTATTTTTATTGAAAGTCAGTACATCAAATTTTGGTCTCTAAGATATTTTGACCAATGTGGCCAAATGCAGAGGTGGCACGCAATGCCACCTTATGGAAAGTGTTTACTAGGGTCACTACTATTGCTCTATATAAACACTTTTTTCAAATTGAGTTTGTGAGTAGTGAAAAAATGACGAAAATTTTATTTGGGCCATATGAGTGGTTTCTGTGAAGGATTTTGGCCAATGTGGCCAAATGAATAGGTGGCACGCAATGCCACCTTATGGAAAGTGTTTACTAGGGTCACTACTATTGCTCTATATAAACACTTTTTCCAAATTGAGTTTGTGAGTAGTGAAGGTGAAGTAGTGAAGGTGGCATTGCGTCCCACCTCTTTATTTGGCCACATTGGCCAAAATCCTTCACAGAAACCACTCATATGGCCCAAATAAAATTTTCGTCATTTTTTCACTACTCACAAACTCAATTTGAAAAAAGTGTTTATATAGAGCAATAGTAGTGACTCTAGTAAACACTTTCCATAAGGTGGCATTGCGTGCCACCTCTGCATTTGGCCACATTGGTCAAAATATCTTAGAGACCAAAATTTGATGTACTGACTTTCAATAAAAATAATTTTAATTTATGTAGATATAATTAAGAAGGTGTTGAAATCGCATAAATTTTATTATTTTTTACAAATTTATTGTTAAATATATTTAAAAATGTAAAACAATTCGTGTTTTTCTTTGTATGATGTTACGTCAAACATATTTAACTTCACACTCATATATGTTTTACGTAAGTCGTTACGTCAAAAACATATATAACTCGACGTATTTATCTTCACACACATAAAATAATATTATTGTTATTTTGGAGATAATTTTAAAACACCTTTATATAAATTAAATCTAATATTCATAAGCGTCTAAACCTTTTAGCGTTCGTAAAAAGTTCATTCATTATAGAGCGAAAACAGTTCAGAGTTAATAATTTTAAGAAAACACTTTCTGAAAATAGTTTATTTTCAGCACTTCATGGTCGTAAGCAACCTAACTAAAATATAAAGATGTAAAGCGTGCAGATTTAAATATCTCTTTTAAATAAATTCTGCACTTCACTGTCGCATTTTCCGCCTACATCAATGACATATATTTAAGAAATTTAACGAGTATAAGTTGAGCAAATATTTTTTTTTTAATTAGGAATACAGAAGAATTGGCTTTTAATGTTAAATGATTATAACGAATCAAAAATTGTATTTTAATTGGAATATATTAACATTTTGTAGTAGTTATTAAGTTGCAATTAAAAATCAATCAAATCAAAGTTAATACGTTTGTAAAAAGCGAAATCAAATTAATCGATTCCTCTGTTTTATTAGGAAAATTCATTATAGTGGGTATGAGTAGAATTTCAAATTATTTATTTTTTCTATTTTCCTTTTTTGTTTTTGTATTTTAACAAAGTAATGTAAAAAAATTATAAAATTGTTAAGTTATCAGAAGAGTTTAAGACGTTAGTGATTCGGTTTTTCACAAAGAAAACAAAAGAAAAATTATGGAAATATTAAAATTGAATGATTTCCCAATAAGAACTATAAAAGAATTGATGAAAAATGTTGCAGAAAAAAGGACAAAAATAGACAAACCGCCAAAAATTTATAACGGATTCACCTATATACCTGGACTATCAGAGAGATTAAAAGGCTGTGATATATATGACGCGGGAAAGTACCAATTAGCCTTCAGGACGAGTAACTCAATACAACTCGAAATCGAAAATTGACAAAGGAGACAAAAGTAACGTTGTGTATAGTATAAATTGTAACGGACACGAATCCAGTAAGTGTGATATGATTTATGTTGGGACAACTAAACCAAAACTAAAATCTAGACTCGCATCACATAAATCTGACTTAAAAGCTATACACAAACCGGTGAAGCAAAAAAAAAACACTTGCTGCCCATTGTGCAACGAAAAATCATATACCGAACTTTGACGATGTGAGAGTATTAAAAGAAGAGAAAAACTATTGTAGAAGATTTACTTTAGAACTGTTACATATAATTGACGTTCCATCAAATAAGAGATTAAATTACAAACAAGACATCGAAAATGCGCTCAAATTTACAGAAATATTGTTAGTAAACAAAAAAGATCAACTTAGCTGTTACTGGATAACTGTTTACTGCACAATATATACGCGCCCTTTTAAACATTGATAAACTAATTTAATTTTGTTTAATTTTAAAATGTAAATATTTATTTTCGCTTATTTTATTTGTTTAATTGTAACAATGTTTTTTGTATTGTTTTGTATTTTTGTCAGTTTCCCCTGAAGATGAATAGCGAAGCTATTCGAAATATTGAGAATACAAAATAAAAAAATTAAATAACATTAACAAAGTGTTTTAATTACCCAAACGACCTTAAGCCGAACAAAGAATTTAAATCTTTTATCAAAAATTAAAAGGTCAACAATACACCATATTTTTTTAATTGTTAAGTACCTTCCTTTTTACTAAACCAAAGTGTTCCTGCGAATTTCGTTTTAACCCATCAACACTGTATAAATTTTATGACTTTTTAAAGTATATGTGTGGGTATCATATGCATTCACAGTGACACCAATTTCAGTTGATTGATATTAAAATAAAAGATGGTTGATATTTATTACTATCCATCATCAATTTGTTTTTATGATAAAAGAAGAAAATTAACTTAATAAAATATAAAATAAAATTGAATTAATATATGAAGCAATCTATAATTTTAAATCTTAATAAATATTAGCGAAGAGTGAACAATATATCTGTCAGACGTTTGTGTATATAAACCATAATTAATAAAAAAATTTTACTTAATTACAAGGAAGAATGTGAACATTTAAATATACAGTGACGTTAAAAATATAAACAACTAAAACAACATATTTACCAACTGCTACTTTAGCCTAAAGACATAAGACACTTTAAGTTAAAAAGGAAATAAAGTACAAGTGTACAGCACACCAAAAATGTACAAATGTTTTGCAGAACTAATGGCTTTAACTTCTCACAAGGAGTAGCAAAATGCTATAAATTAAAAGACTAAGAGATTCTAGGTTTAAGTAATTAAAATGTAAGTAAAATTTCAAAGTTTCCAAATAAAGTCGGCTCAATTTTAAAATGGAGGTATTCGTGGCTACTTTTTATTTTAAACGCCCCTAAAGAACAGAAAGCAGAGAAATCCATATAAGTGATATTATGTTTTTTGTAACAAAAAATAGTTGCTAACGAACATTTCAACAACATTCTAGTCACAATATAAAAATCCTTTTTAAAGATTTTCCCATTGAATGATTAAAACCCGCAAAATTGCCACATAAATGATAATATATTTTTAATAAGAAAATTGATTATTCGGAGCATATCCATATGGCCATTACGCTGCTGCTCAAATAGCTCATCAGTGGATTTAACCCAAATATGCTTTCCCCGCAGTAATACATTTTATTTTGTAGTTTAGTTTAAAATAGTAAATATTTCATGAGAATATCATGAAATATTTATATTTGAAGGAATCAAGCACGAATAAAGTAAATTAATATTTTTAATAAGTTAAGTTTGCTTTTATGTTACCAGAGTATGATTAAATACGAACAAATTATGGTTGGTTATAAAAATTTGTTCGTCTTACGTCTCAAAGAGGGGTATTTTGCCAAAAATTTATTTTAAGAAATGTACGCAGTTGAATAGATAATAAAATTCTATATCCTGAAACGAATTTTCAAGGCTTTTGCTTGCTCAGGAAAGGTGGATAAATCGCATACGTCTTTATTGACTTTATAGGATTTTGAAATGTTTGGAATAAATTTTCTTGTGGGTAAACGAATAAAAATTTTGTACGGATTTTTTGCCTGTGAAAAGCTTTAAATGCCGCTACTTACTTTAATTTTTAGAATAATTTTGTTTTAAAATTTTTTTCTGATAAAAAATTTCCTTCGAAATTAAAAACACGATTTTTTTATTAATTTTTTTTTTTTTTGCAAAAAAAGGAATAGATTCTTGAGGGTGATTTCCATCGCGATCGTAAATAAGTTATATATCACTATAAAATCTACGATCTCTACTTTTATACTGTAGAAAAAAAAAACGTTCGCGTTTTTCTGCCTAACCCACTATTTACTAGTAAAAGACCCACTCCAAGAAAAGTTATTACCTTTCTTTCATGCTTCCACCTGCACTTAACGCGGATAAGGATTCAGAAGAGTTCTTTGAAGAATTAAATGAAGAAGGACCATGGCACTCATTATCATCTTAGTGCAAAGGAGAAGTTCTTTCACATAAATTTATTATAACAATTTTAAATAAAATTTACCGCTACAATCACAAATAAGTTATATCATGAATAAAATAATTATTTTTAAATAAACAAATAAAGCAACAAATTACAAAAATATCGTTTTAATAATATTCTTGGAAGCAGGGGATTGGTAAGGCATTGGAAAGATTAATAAAAAATATTTTAAGGAAATTGGCAAAAAAAAAATTTAATTTAAAAAAAATTTTACAGGGACGATTTTAAGGTAGGGATTGGAGAGATACCTCACCCTGCTCATATAAATTTATTTCTAAGGTTTTATGGCCTATGTAATCCATTTCAGTTAATAACTTCATTTTTTTTTTTTTTTTATTTCAAATAATATTTTATTTCACCGCTCACATAAAGGGGCGGGGCAAACACTTTAAGTTTTTAAACATTCCTTGACATTAAAAGTTGTAATTGATAAAAAAATGACTTGAAAATTAAAAAAAAAAACTTGTGTTTTTCAGAGGTAGGATTAATTCTTTTAAGGGGAACTTTTTTCCTCTTGGTCCGATTTTTCTTGTTTTCTTTAACAGTCTATGACCATAACAGATTTTTCTGCTAAGTTTTATTAATCTAGATGCACTCAATAAATGTTCAGAGCGAATATAAGCTAAAAAAAAGTAATGCCCGGCTGGATTGGCCAAATACCCCTATATGCGTCGACTAAAAGCTTTTTATCAGACTTGTTCTAATGTACTGTGATTTTCGGTATTCCCACGTCTTGTTACATAAAATATCCTTGTGGTCGGAAGGTATAGCTTTCTTTAGTGTTGCTTGTGATTAGCTTGCGATTGGGATTGCTAAGATGTACATTTTCTAGTTACAATTTTTAATAATATATTTTATAGCTTTAAAACACTGAATTTTTAAAATAGACAATCGGCGATTCACTTCCTGGGATTTATCTCATGCCTAACATAATTTACTTGCCTACGAAGAAATCCAAAAGTCGTCTTTCATAATACTCTCAATGATTAGCTTCTCAAGGAAAAAGCATTTTACACAGTTGTACTTTTAATTCTTCATCTTCAAATTTTTAAGGCCTTGTTGATCTTAGCGCTTAGGATACAACTCAATATTTTAGTAGCGTCAACACCAATCACTAAATTTTTTCTGCAGGAAGCCCGCTCGTAAAATCTTTCACAAAATAGAGTGATTTTCTGCACTGGTATATTGATGACCAAATTCCCCCGCAGTTCTGTAAACACATGTGTCACATTATTGTCTTACTTAACTGATGCTTACTTCCCCATCTCTTCCATATAATTTTTGTAGATCTCATAAGCTTCGCCATACGTTCAATCGTACAGTGCCTCGTTATGATGTATACTGGAAGAGATACCTAAATTTTTCCGAAAGACAGTAGGATCCTCGTCCTATCCTTAGAAAGTCTACAGTTTGTTATCGAAGAACATCTGAGAGATGTTTTCTGTATGTTAATTCTCATTGTGTATTCACAAGTTCCGCAAAGAGGGCTTCAATGTCACCCTATTCAATGATCGGCGTTTGTTTTTATACGAATTTCCTAATTCCCCGGAACCAAAGCACCTAAGTACCGGAGATTGATTACTCGTCAGTACAAATGCTTGACTTCAAAACTTTCGAATCAAGGGCCTTAGTGGCAGCTAAACTTTTCAAGAAAATGCCTACTGCCCTCCTCCCTTCTTAGTTCCACAATCCTGCCATCCGTTTTTTTTGTGAACTCCTACCAAATTTTTATACAGAAGACTAGATTAACTCATTCTTTTTTTTTTGGACTATTGAAAACTCTACTTTGAAACTTATATGCCATTATACTTCAGGTTTAAACGTACAAACTATTGGGTTTTTTTTCAACATGGCAAAAAATCTAAATACGCATTAAGTATTTTGATCATTACTGCACTAAGAGAACGCTGACTTAAACAGCTCTTAAATTTTAATTTATCTCTTAAGATATTACGTTAATATTGAAAAAAATTATTTTTTGCTTGTTTGTTTTAAGCTCTACTGTAACATAAATTTCAAAAAAAAAATATATGATTTTTTAAATTGAAACAAAAAACAATAAAACTTACCTTACGGGTGTTGTGGCTCCAGAACCGCCGCGTGATGAGCAATTTTGTCCATTCGGATGTGTGGGTGATGTATTGGATGTATCATTGCCAGCTGTAGTTGCATGAGAAACTAACCAGGCATCAACAACTTGACGTGTGGCCTTTCTATTATTTCAAAAAGATACAAAAGAAAAAAAAACAAAGAAATTTAAACAAATGGAGGTGGTAAAAATCATTTTTAAAATAATGGAAAAATAAAAAAAACCAAACACTAAAAGAAATATTAGTATTTTAGTTGTTAAAAGAGATAACGATTTTTTATTATTATTATTTTTTTTTTTACTATCATTTTCTCTTATTGTGAATTTTCTATTTATGGTTGGTTTGCAAATTGTCAACAATTTTGTATTGAATGGTTGGTTGGTGGTCGTTCGTTCATTTGGTTTTACAATTATGAGTCGATGTAGACAAACAACAAAAGAGTTGATTAAATTTTTGTGTTGGTTTAGTTTTTATTTTACAGTGAGTGGGCGATAGAGGAAAGATATTTATTATCAACATTATGAAATTTAATCTGTTTTCCGTCGTTTCTTTTTTGGGAAATTTTATTTGAAAATTATTTTCCCCAATTTGCTTTGAAGCAATTGTACTGCGGCTATTTTATTTGAATATAGTTTTTAAATTTCACAATTTACAAGTTATAAAAGTAGAAAGAAAATTTACTTTTTAAAACCAGATTATAAAAAATTTTTAATAAAACGTTTATAGGTCGCACCCTCTATGTCCTGAAAAACTGTGGATAAGAACTACTTAATTATTATTAATTTAAAGTGTTTCGATTTCGATTATTATCAGGGTATGAAAATAAACAAAATGAAATGTTTGCTTTTAGTTTGTTTTTTTTTTATTGAATAAAATAAAAACAACAACAGCTTTATATTGTTTTTGTTCGCAAGCACAAAATGTATAAACGAAAGTTGCCAGTGGAGAAAATAATGGGACCCAAATTTTAACGTTTTGAATAAAATCGTTTTGAAGACGTTTGCATATTGAATTGTTCGTTGTAGTTGAGTTGGCATTTACGATTCAAAAAAAAAATACCTTTTTCTCTACGATCGTATTCGTATATCGAATAGATTAATGAAAAGCCAATGGTTCCGTTTGTGCTGTTTGTCATTCATGAAGTATTTTTGTTTTGCTCATGCACAAGACGTCTGGAAAATGTCGCGTGAAACATAATTTCGCTACGTCATTTGTTTATTGCTAGGACGCAAGTGTTCTTAAGCAAAATATGGCATAAGAAAAAAATTTTATCGTACATTTTACATTTCGAAAAACTGTTTTTATTTGCATATGAAAGATTGTTAAAAGAATAAAAAATAAATAAAAATTAAACCTTCTCATATTATATCACTTCCGTTTTGTGTCACGTACAGTGTTACCGTTCTCCGACTTAAGTTACAATTTAAAATTTTTTTGCGGTCTGTGACTTTTGGTGAGACTTTTGTAAACTCAGCTAATTTTGGGACTTTTTATATTTTATTGCAAATATCATCCTCTTTTGTGAGTTTACCCACAAACAAAATTTAGTTATCAAAGCATTGCCATTATTCTTATTCTTATTTTTTTCCAAAAAAAATAGTCATTGTGATAATAAAAAAAAGAACATTTATTTTTTTATTAGAAAACTTCTTCTATTTTTTACATATACAAGGTTGACATGAAGAAAATACTAGACTATTCTTAACAATTTATCTTCAAAAGCCTCAGGCAAAAATTGATTTAAAAAACTTGAGCGGGTAATCGTTGAATTTGGCAGTGAGTTTTAATATTTTATTAACAAAAAGAAAATGGAAAAGCAAACATAACCATCAGTATATGATCACCGTCAAAAAAAAAAAAAAAACACTGGGAATGATTTGGAAAATGGCAACAACGCTACATTTTCCTTCAAGAAATGTAATATTTCACGGTATTATTCTAGAGAACTCTACTATAAATGACTTAAGCCAGACGAAGTGGTCTTTTCCATTATCTATTTTATTATTTTAACCTATTTTTTTTTTGCCAATTTTTTTAATTCCCCTAGCTGTAGCCCTGGTCATATATTATTATGGAACATAATGTCCTTATTATTTTTGGTTATTTCATTGTTAAAAAAAATTATTCCAATCTATAGGTGTACATATAAAAGATTAAATAATCACCCTTATCATTCTATGTAAAATCTTACATTTTATGCTAGTGGGGCCTAAAGTGATCCATGTAAATAAAAACAATTTTTATTACATATTTCCCCAACATTTCAAGAACTTTTTGTCACTTTATTAAGGGGTCGTCGACTTTAATTAAAATAAGAAAAATAAACACATTTACAATTAAAAAAAAATTACGTTATAATTTTGTTATTCTGCTTGTCGTCGTCAATTTTGAGACATCTCTTTAACATAACATCAATACTTATTTGGTATTCCCTAACAGTTTAATAAAGACGTTGTCTGTTTACCGATAATGCCAATAAAAAATAGCTCACATATCTCGTATTTGAGTCAATTGATTTCTTTCTTTACTATTGTTAATTGTGATAAAAATAACAATTTTGTAAAAATTTGGAAAATGTACTTTTCTTCCGACACTGACTGATAAAGAAAAAGGTGGTGCCAAAAGGATTTCTTAGAGAGAAATCTAAAAGTAAGTGATATATTCAAGGTTATCCATTTCAAACTAGTGCTTCGTTTCTTTATTTAAGGTTCGAAAGTTATATCCAGTTGAATAAGACAGCAATCAATAAATGCAATTGGTCCTATTTGGGCAACATGGCTTTCCGTTTGACATGATTTAAGCGTGTTCAAAAAGGCGTTGTCTATGACACCAAGAACTTCCTATTTACTTAGGACTCCCTGAACCAAACCCTTAGGGCAGACTTGCTTTTAGAACTGGAGCTAATTTGTCATAGTTTCTTTAAAGACGCTTAGTACCAGCTGCTTACAGGAGGGTGTTTAGAGCCGTCACAATAATTCCCCACTGTTCCTTAAAACTAGAGGGAATAGTGACTCTTCAAAAACCTCTGAAAAGTGATGGATTTTTTTCCAACTCTTCAACAAATTTTTCAAAATTGTTGGGGTGGGTTTGTAATGTTCAGTTTCTCCATTTTCAATTTTATTTCTACTATTTTTTATACGAGGGCTGCTATATATATTTCTGGCCTGGCAACACTGAGTGCTGCCAAGTGCAATCTGACATTTCCATTGGAAAGTTTATCATTTTTAAGCATAATCGTACTCAAAACGTTTTAACGTACGACCATTATTTGTGTTGTTTACAGTGACTTGAAAAAATTAATATAGAAAAAAATGGAATTAACTCGTGAACATTTTCGTGCCATCATTTTTCACAACTTTCGACGTAGATTATCACGACAAGAGTGCATTGATGAACTTAAATCTTTGTATGGCGATGAAGCACCATCCTATAGCACTGTGAAAAATTGGTATAATGAATTTAATCGTGGCCGAAGCTCGCTCAAAGACGATTTCCGTGAAGGTCGTCCAAAAACGGCTGTTGTGCCAGAGAACATTGATGCCGTGCATGAACTCATAATGCAAGATCGACATGCGACATACCGAGAGATAGAGACATCCTTGGACATTTCTTCCACCAGCATACATTCGATACTGCATGAACACCTGGCCGTAAAAAAGGTTTGTTCTCGTTGGCTCCCGCACAATTTGAAATTCGCTCGAAAAAAGGCTCGTGTCAATTGGTACAAAGAAATGTTGCAAAAATACGATTGCGGTGCTTCAAAAGACGTTTATAAGATCGGCACAGGTGACGAATCATGGATCTATGCGTATGAGCATAGACCGTGTGGGTCTTCAAAGACGAGCAAAATCCAACGAAAGTTGTTCGTGGAAGAAGCACTTCGAAGTAAATGGTTGCCTGTTTCTTCGGCAAAACTGGTCATGTGGCGACTGTTCCGCTTGAGCAACGTAGGACGGTCACTTCTGAGTGGTACACTACAATTTGTGTGCCTGAAGTCATCGGAGAAATTCGAAAAACCAACAAGAGAAGACGAATCATTGTTCACCATGACAATGCGAGCTCTCACACATTGGCTCAAACCAGAGCGTTTTTGACCGGCCAAAACGTCGAATTAATGGGTCATCTACCGTACAGCCCTGACTTGGCACCTAATGACTTCTACGCGATCAACGATTCTCGTCGCCAGAAGAAGCTGTTGAAGTGTTCAAAAACCATGTTTTAGAGGTGTCTCAATCGGAGTGGAAAAAGTGCTTCGACAACTGGTTTGAGCGCATTCAAAAGTGTATAAATCATGCTGGAGAATACTTTGAAAAACAACAAAACCATTTTTGATTATAAATATTTGCATTTTCACTATTAGGCCAGAAATATATAGAGCAGCCCTCGTAGTTAATTTATTTTTTATTTTTTTGTACACTACGCCTAAACCAAAGACGACAATATTAATGGCAATTCGAGGCAATTTCAACATCACATTTCCTTACAAAATACCAAAGTCATATTGCCAGTCATCGATAAATGGAAATATTGACAAGAATTCCTATTAAAAAAAAAACGACTGAAATTCACAATCTTCTTTAACTATATCATATTATTGCCTCTTAGCTTTAAGGAAGCGAATTTCTACAAGATTAACTAAAGACATATTTAATAAAATTATATGCGGGCACGAAAGCGAGTTAAATATTAACAATGTGAATAAAACCGCATATGAAAATATTAAAACAAAAATAGTTAAATAAATATAAAATAATAAATTCTGACTTTTTTTTTAATTTTTATAACTGAAATGTTATTAACTTTTGGCACTAAAGATAATAAAACTTAAATATTAAATAGAATATTTTACAACTTTCTTACCTAATAAAATAATCCTGTACAAATTCTTGATTTTCATCCATCCATGACTCCATTCGTGCATATTCTGCATCATATTGACGTTGTGGTGATGAGAGTGGATTTAAACATGTCATTGAAGAGTTGGAATTTTGATGCGGATAATAATGATTATGATGACTATTGGCTGTATAGTGTTGTAATTGATTTGGATATTGTTGTTGTTGCTGTTGGTGCTGCTGATGATGATGGTGTTGATAAACGGCCAGGGGGACACCGATACGATTGCTTAACAAGATATTTTGTTCGGAACCATAACCTGTGCCCCCCAGCTCCGTTGGCATTCTACCACAACTATTGTTACCAACTGGATTATTATTACTGCTATTATTACTATTACTGTTACTATTATTACTGTGTGGGGTAGTTACTGTAAACAATTGAGCTGTAGGTTCTTCAATGCTACGCAAATGTAAACCTTAAAGAAAAGGACAAAGAAAAATATATATAAAAAAATTTTATTAAAATTTCTTAAGCAATAAATGTTAAATAAATTTACAGTTTGCATTTAAAAAAATAAAATTTGAATTTATTTTTCTTTACTTAAAGTACAATAGTCTCATTTTCTTTCATACTATTGTTTGTTTGTATGTTTGTTTGTTTTTATGCATCATCAGTCATAGCTTTGTTAAATAACGTTTATATTTTATCAGGAGTTGTAACATATCTTGCCTTCTTTTATCAAACTGAATAGTTTATTTAATTTTCTGCAACTCGTTGATTCGTTTGTCTGTCATTCATATGTAAATTTTATTTACACATGACCGCATTGAATTTAACGTTAAGAAGATTTTATACCCACAAAAAAAGTAGTTTAAAACAAAATTTAAATTATTAGTCGAACTTATTGAGCATTATAGTTAAATAAAAAATGTATATACATCTTAAGTTCGTGTATAATTTAATTTTTAAATTTATTTAAAATAATTACCTACAGAATTTTTTTTAGTAATTTTTTAAAGAAATCAGGAAATATTCAACAGTAACAGAATCTGCTGCAGATTTTCTGGATCGCTACTTACCTACTTTGTTATCATTCTTTGCATCTATATAATTTATTCAAAGTAATGATAGCCGTCAGTCAACAGTGATGAGAAAATGACCGTTACTGATGTGGCATGGAAATTTATAAATTCGTTAAGGTTTCCTTTAATGTCCGTCTTTTTAAATGAATGTCCGAGAAAATTCTTTATGTTTAGAGAAATTTAATTTTTTATTTAGTTTTTAATTAAATTTTGATTTATTTGAAAATTCAAGAAAATTAAATTTTATCTAAAAGTTGAGCATTATTTTGATCATGTTTTTTTCAAAGATTAGGTTTTTTCAATTCTTTAACAACATTTTCTATCGGGAAATCTAATATATTTTATATTATTTAATAAAATTTTAGTTAAACTTTAATTAGATTAAATGCATTTTCGTCGTTGATAAAAATATCATACTCTATATATAAAAAATGAGCGTCAAATTTTTTTATTAAGTTTGACATTTCCTGCAATTCGCTTCATGTTTGCGTCAAACCAAGGCGAATTAATAAAGGTGACCGCACGGCTACAACAATCCAACAACAAAAAAAAACAACAGGCAATTTGTTGCTACAAAATTATGTATGTTGTCAAAAAAATATTGTAAAAAAACAAACAAAATAAAAAAATAAATTTGATGAAAAAAAGTGGTTGTATTTATCAGAATAAGAAAATTATAAAAATTAAGTTACATAAAAATAAAAATACAGAAAAAGTGACCAAAATTCTTTTGTACCACTAGTTTGCCCAAATCACATGCATCGTTCCATTCTTGCACGTTGACCATTTGAAGACTAACTAGGATGCATATAATATCGTCCACGTATCTGTAGTAATGGGTTATTTTATGTTTTTCCATCAGTTTTTTGATGTGTAGTTGTTCTAAGTGTTGCATGAAAATCTCTGTGAAGATTGCGGATGTTGGGTTTCCCAAGCCGAGTCCATCAGGTAGTTTATAGAAGTTGTTGTTGAATCTAAAGTAGTTTTGTTTTAATATCGTCTTTGCAATATCCATTATTTCGTTGATATATTGGTTGTCGTATATGTTGGAAAGTGTGTTACGTAGGATAGTTGCATCCTAGGAAGAGACAACGCCGAACAAATTCTTATAGACTTAAACATAATACACAACAAAATCACATACACAATGGAAAAAGAGCAAAACAGAACTTTACATTATCTTGACATATCAATAATACGAGGAATTGATACCTTAAACTTTGACATTTATAGAAAACCAACCATGACAGACACAACTATCCACAGCTCCTCAAACCATCCTACTCAACATAAACTCGCAGCGTTTAGACACATGATTCACAGACTTAAAGTAGTCCCACTCGCTCCAGATAAATACGGCAAAGAACTCGATACAATTTACACTACAGCTAAAAATAACGGTTACAACCACACAACCATCGACAAACTACTCAGACAATACAACAACAAAAACAAGAAGAAAGAAGACAAGGAAACAATCGACATAACACGACGACACATCTTTACTTACACAGGACCAGAAATATATAGATTAACCAACCTTTTCCGAAAAGAAGGTTTACACACAACATTAAAAACGAGCAACACTCTACGTAACAATCTCAAGACATCAATAGAGACAACGGATAAATTTAGCACCAGCAGAGTATACAGACTTACTTGTACTTGCAACCATACATACATCGGACAAACTGGACGAACATTAAAAACAAGGTTTACAGAACACATACGATCATACAAAAGGAAAAGAGAAGACTACAATTTCGCAAAACACCTTAACATACATGGACACGAACCAAAGGAAATAGATGAATGTATGACAGTATTACACCCAAGTAAAAAAGGACGAAGACTAGACATTCTTGAAAACATGGAAATTTACAAAACACGAACGTTTAACAGAGACATTATTAACGAACAGGTAAACACAACCTCTGACACGATTTTCACACCACTAAAATTACTAAAACACTCTTACAAATGAAAAACACCCACAGACGGTCACACTTACCTATCCAATAATAAAAGACCCAAATATTAACTATTTACCCCAATAAACAAGACAGATATCAGGGAATCTACCTGCATAATAGTATTTAAACGGACAAAAATTACCTAAACCCACCACCTTTTATTCTTAACACTATCTATTTGTAACACTATCTCTTTAGTTTTAATAAACACGCGGCTTGAAAATGATGTTATTACATCGAAAGCGCTCGCCGAACATCCAAAGTACACAGCCAGTGACGACGGTTATTACCGAAAATTATAACAACAGTTTGTTTTCTATTAGCAATCAAAAAAAAAAATTTACAAATTATTTATTTTTGACAAATTTTTTTGACAACTGCAATGTATACAGCTGATGGACTTTTTCACCCGTGCGTTCACCTGTATTATTTCGCCATGCGTCAAACTTTTTTATGTGAAATTTAACATTTTTCTCAACGCCAAAATTGAATGAATTCGCCACTGCTATCACCTAGAACATATTTCGCCATGCAAAATAATAATTTTTATTTATTTCTTTCTATCCCTTTCTATGGATTGTGTAAAATTTTCATATTTAACAAAATTAATTTTTATTTTTTTTTTATAAAATTTTCAATCGCTGTAGAATTTAAAGGGCGCGTTAGCCTTAATTTGAAGTATAATTGGCATATGTATATAAATTCTTCCTTAACAAAAACTTATTCTTTAGGGTTAGAATATTATAATTTTTGCTGCGGTTTGGAGGCTTTATTTTTAAAGCAAATCAAATTTCATTTCACAGTAAAAAGGCAAAATAAACAGTCACCACAAGTCATTTTTCTTTTGTAAATATCCACGTGTAGGATACCAAATATTTCAAAAGATACAGTTAAAATGCAAAATAGATACATACATGTCAGAAATATATTCCTACAAATGTCAAAGTCATTTATCATTAATTTTTATAAAAAAAAACTAGGTTCTTTTTTTTTCTTTCGAAATAAAAAGTCCTCTTGAAAGCATTATTTCAATATTTAGTATTTAAGCAACTGCTACTAACGAGTACGAATACAAAAAGCGGATTTGTTTTTAATTGTTACTTGTAAATATGTACATAATAATATATAAGGCAAATACTTCTAACAAAATGGTACAAAAAGAGGCTTAAATAAATAAGGGTTGGTACTTTGGCAACCCAGTACTCATAAATAAATATGGAAATTATTACCTCATTTAATCTTTCAATAGCACAACAACAACAAAATCATTCTCATACATTTGCATACATTTATCATTTTCATTTGAATACACTCGTATTTACACAGATATTTTCATTGTAAATTATAGCTTTTGTTAGTGTAAAAAGTATTTATGAAATCCCCTGTGTATTTTTGTAATGGTTGTAATGTTGTATAACAATACAAAAAGAGTGATAAAAACATACAATTTAATTTAATGTCATTGATTTTGGAATGTTCATTGCATTCGCATCTGTGACCCTTTCTATTTGCTGGCGGCATTAGTGTATAATCAATATGGGTACTGTTTGTCACAATTAATGAGTTGAGCGTCTGCCCGACATTAAAAAAACTTACTCCCACAAACCATATTTTTTAATGCATTAAGTTCACCATTAGGCGCCGACTTACTTGTAAATGATTGGCTAGTGTATCGCAAAATTCATCACAGGGATAATACGTTTTTATAGTTGAAGAACTCATTTTTCGAATAAGTTTTTTGTTTAGTGTTTAAATCAAATATCCACAAACACTATTCTCAATAGCTTAACTACAGAAATTTTCTTATTTCCGGTGCAATACATCGCGCAAGTAGTGGCATAAAAAAACTAATTGTCCATTACTGACTGATATATGCAGAATATGATTTCTCTTTCCATACCGAAGTTTACTTGTCGCAATTAAATGTTGCAGGAAGAACTATTAATACCAGTATTGCCAGAACAAAAGAAAAAAAAAATAGCTTTCCCTTAAAAAAAAATTTACATTTTCTCATTATATAAAGTACAGCAAAAAGTTTTAGTTCATATCTCAGGGAAAATAACGAGGCACAAACGTACTTTTCTATTAAAAGTTCAGAGGTCCATAAATCAGAAAATATGGGCGAGCAGCAAATTTTTCACTTGATGGTTTTTCTTATTTTTTAATTCTTTATCGCCCCTTATATTTGTTTTTATCGGAGTTACTTTATTTTTCCTGATGATGTAGAAAAATTAGAGGCAGCCGTGGTGTTTTGCTCTGTGCCACGATCAACATGGACCGATCTTGCTGATTATCAATAGAAAAATTTTCAAAACTATGTCTGATCGATTGGCTTATTAAAATTTTCAATAACTCATCTAGTACCGTGATAATATTGATTTCAACACTAGTACGGACAGACAGATAGACATCGCTCAATCGACTTCTCTATAGTACTAAGAATATGTATACTTTATGAGATCGGAAATGGATATTGTGGAAATTGCAAACATAATGACAAACTAAAACTCCCATTTTCACCTTTTGTGGTAAAGGGTATAAAAATTGAAAAACCTGGCAGTTCTTCTTCTTGTTCAATGGTAATGAGTATTAAATTTGATTTGATTTTGATTTGATTATTTATTTTCCAAAAAATTCATTATAAAAAAAGAAACTTAAACTAACAATAGATACGAAAAATTCCTTACATGCTAAGGTATTTTTCAAGGATTGTTACATTAATTCAAAAAAATGTACTTTTCA
Organism: Gymnosoma rotundatum; assembly: GCA_916610165.2. Classification (NCBI taxonomy): domain Eukaryota; kingdom Metazoa; phylum Arthropoda; class Insecta; order Diptera; family Tachinidae; genus Gymnosoma; species Gymnosoma rotundatum. The sequence continues at coordinate 115,362,881 of OU744337.1, read as the reverse complement.
ATACAGCCATTAAAAATATAAATAAATGTTAAGGAAATTCCCCAAAAAAGGAAGAAAAGGGGATGCAATTAAATTTTTTTTTAAAAAAGATAATAAACTTAAAACTACTTACAAACTAATGAAACAAAACAAAACAAAACACAACAAAACAAAAAACACATAAATAAAAAATAAGGTTACTGTGCAGTGTTATACACCCTGTTAACAATATTTAGTGTATTTAATCTTCTATGGTAAAATAGAACGTATGCACCCTCATACAGAAGACCAGCCCCCCAAGGGTCAGCAAGTCCACAGGAGAAAGATACTTTGCTGCCTGAACGGTCTCCAGACTCGAGGCTCGAGAAAAACAATCTCTCACCAAACTGTTGTCTATGGAACGTGCACCTTCGATGAATTTCAAAACTTACTTGACCGTAAACGAGTCTATTCGACTAAAATCTACTGTACTGTATATAGAGCTACAAGAGGGCCTACGGAACTCTCCGTTACGTCCTATATACGGTCTCAAACTAAGACACGCAACTAAGATCCGCCTCTCCCATCTCCCAAGTCTCTCCATCTGGGCAGAGGAAATTCTAAACCAAGCTGGAAAGGCATAGGAGATGAGAGGGCGTATAATCTGGCGGTACACCAAAAGGCGTTCTCTTGTATCAAGTCCACCTCTGCGCTTTAGCACACCCTGATACGCGCAGTAAGCCCTCTTGGTGTGCACAAGCACATTATCGATATGCCGATAAAACTCAAAGTTTTCATGGAAGGTGACACCAAGGTACTTTAGCCTATCCGAAGTCCTGATTATCTCACTTCCAATTCTCAAACACTGTCTGAAGGATCAGCAATTCGGGTATATGTATTTTCGCCTTCCTTTGAACATCAAAGCGCCAGTCTTATGAATGTTCAAGTTGAGGCTCCACCTATTGAAATAGTCCGTCAGTGGTGTCAAGTATTGATTGACTCGTTCGTTAACAGTTCTTGCCCTTGCTCCTGAAAAAGCAATTAAGATGTCATCAGCATAGATCAACAAGAGACTTCTATGCGGGGGTGGAGGTATATCTGATATGAAGATATTGTACAAAACCGGGCCCAGCAATGATCCCTGTGGCACTCCTGCAAAAATCGAACCCTTATGAGAGAGGACATCTCCAATACGAACCCTAAAAGAGCGGTCCTTTAGAAAGCTATTAATCATACGGCAGATGATGAGTATTATATCAGGACTCAATCCTAATATTCCGTAGATAAAAGCAGCGTTATCTTGCGATTTAAAAAATAATTTAAGTTAGAAAATATTTAAATAAATCGAACTAACATTTTACCTTGATAGAGTGATATAATTTGTATTTTACTAGTTTATAAAATACCGTAATAAAAGGCGAACTTGAGTCGTATTTGCTTTAAAACTTCAACATAAAATGACTGACAATTTTTTTAATATAAAAAAATAATTTATCTCGCACAGTAAAAATTGCTGCATACTTCAGGGCAAGAAAACAACAACTTATGTTTTTTTTCAAACGTGATCTTTGTGACTAAAGCCGAATTGATGTTTTAGTAATGTTACTTTATTTCGTATCTGTATCAAAAGTTATGAAATTTTACCCAAATATAACAGAAATATATATGTTACGTGGAGTCGTCAAAAAGTTACCAAACGGCTTCCAGCTGCTGTAAACTCTATAAAATACTAAGGTGATATAAATTATTTCTTTCAAAAATACTCCATTTAAAAAAGTGCTTCAGAAGTGAGGCATAGAAATCTCTTTTACATGCTGTTCAAATAATTATGTTGGTTGGATTTAAATCGGACGTTTAAAGCTTAAATTTTGCTTCTGTTTTTGTCACCTAAAACATTATATCGCTCATTAATTAATACAAAGTCATAACTCAAAATTTCAAATTTTAAATTTTGGAGTTAATTATATAGACTTCTTCGCCATTTGATGCTTTACATTGGCGTACGTTTCATCCTATTGTCTCTTGTACTTTCCACATTTTAAGAGAATAAGTCGTTATTTAATTTCAAGTTTCAAAACTTTGTTTTTCAATAAGAACAATACATTTAAGTTGTGGAGTAAACTTGATAACGTAAAGAACATATCGCTTGCTAAAACATTGTCACAATTCGTTTTCTGACTGTACATATAAAGAAGTGATCTTTTAAAAATATATCGAGATTTTGCATATAATTTATTTTTTTGAGTTATTGCTGTTTTTATAAAAAATTTTATTAAGTAAAAATCTGTTCCTTTTTTTTATAAACAATCACCCCTATCATGAATATATTTTCCCTCGAAATTTTTTCCCTTTTCCCCAAATTGCAATCGTGAATACTTCACGTGAACAATTTTTCACGTAAACAAAAATTCCCCTTATCATGATTGATTTTTTCCCTCGAAATTTTTTCACTTTTCCCTTAGATTTGTTCACTTAAATTTTGCTGGGGAACTGCATACATTATGCCAGTTTTTATATGTTTTCTTTAGAAAATTTACATCAATAACACATTTTTTGATTCGATATCAGTTACTGCTGTGCAGACTGACGTTATGCTCATCAAGATGCAAAACAAAGAGATCTATTGGTTATAAATTTATAAAGATTTTTTATTAAAACCATTTTTAAATGAAAAAAATGGATATAGAAAAACTCAGATATAAAAATTTATTTTATTGAAATGGGTCAGTAGCAAGGTCTAGAGTAGGTTAGGCAGGCAGCCGTATTCACGCAGCCCACTTTGGTCCATTGTTTGGACCTTTTGCGTCTAGGGTAACTATTAGGACTTTTACGCGTGTTGCACGTCACGTTCTTGAAATAAAATTGTTCTCTGTTGTAGTATCTTCTCCTCTTGCAATAATACAATAGCACAAAGCACAAATTGTAGTGTACCACTCAGAAGTGACCGTCCTACGTTGCTCAAGCGGAACAGTCGCCACATAACTAGTTTTGCCGAAGAAACAGGCGACCATTTGCTTCAAAGTGCTTCCTCCACGAACAACTTTCGTTGGATTTTGCTCGTCTTTGAAAACCCACACGGTCGATTGTTGTTTCGTTTCGGGCTCATACGCATAGATCCATGATTCGTCACCTGTGACGACTTTCAAATTGTGCGGGATCCAACGAGAACAAACCTTTTTTACGGCCAGGTGTTCATGCAGTATCGAATGTATGCTGGTGGAAGAAATGTCCAAGGATGTCTCTATCTCTCGGTATGTCGCATATCGATCTTCCATTATGAGTTCACGCACGGCATCAATGTTCTCTGGCACAACAGCCGTTATTGAACGAACTTCACGGAATTCGTTTTTTAGCGAGCTTCGGCCACGATTAAATTCATTATACCAATTTTTCACAGTGCTATAGGATGGTGCTTCATCGCCATACAAAGATTTAAGTTCATCAATGAACTCTTGTCGTGAGAATCCACGTCGAAAGTTGTGAAAAATGATGGCACGAAAATGTTTACGAGTTAATTCCATTTTTTTCTATATTAATTTTTTCAAGTCACTGTAAACAACACAAATAATGGTCGTACGTCAAAACGTTTTGAGTACGATTATGCTTAAAAATGACAAACTTTCCAGTAGAAATGTCAGATTGCACTTATCAGCACTCAGGCCAGAAATATATATAGCAGCCCTCGTATAAATTGCAGGTGGTTAATGATTTTATTTTATTCTCATGTTTTAAGTTTTATAATATAACTCTTGAAAATATTTTCTTAATGTACAATAATATTATTTTAACTCCCAAATACAAATCCGTATGAATGTACTTTCATATCTATGTACATAATTATGTAAATATGTACATTGCATTCATACTTACTACGCAGCTAGTTCAATTAAAAGACTCTCCGTGCCATGATTTCGACTTATTATAATATTATTTGAGTGTTGATTTTTCTTACAGTGCTCTTATTGTATGAACTTTTTGTTAAACTTCTTCGATTTTTTTTTTTTTGATGTTGTTAGAAGCTCATCATTATCATTTGATTCACTGACATATTCTTCCATTTTCTGAGTACTACTATTTTGTATACTGTCATAAGTTTGATCCGATGGAATATAATCTAAGTCAACAATATCGGTTTCATGGAAACTTTCTTCATTAATTATTTGATTTGACTGGTGTTTAAATTGTGATAATTTATCATCCTTCATTTCGGCGTCAGACCCTTTGAGAAAAGGTTTCCTTTTTCTTTTGATTCGTTATATTTACAAACATTAAAATTATTTGATTTTTGAATCTTGGCTATAACTTTTATATATTTTTAGGGAATGAAATTCTGTCAATCACTTTAACTTTGAAACGCAACGCCGATTAACCTAGCTTTTTAAATAACAGTGGTGAGAGATGATAAGAAAAGCTAATAGTGCCAGATGATTAAACATACAACATGGTGCCAAATAATGAAAACGACATACCTGGAGCACAATACTGAAATTGTTTAACTGGATATGTGGCAGAATTTATACCACGCATGCACTCCAAAACAACTTCTTTTGATCAAAACATTTAATTTTCAAGTCCACAAAATTATTTCTTTGCAAACAATATTTTACTTTTTATCAGGTTTTGTTTTCACATAAAATTTCTTTTCACACAAGTCGTTTAGTCAAAATTAATTTTCTCTATTAACCATTAAAAAATTTATCTTGTCAAGTTACATATTTTCTAAATTTCAGTTATATGCAAAAAAAAAAAATATTAAATACAATTTAGATGTTTTTTCAAAAGGATATAACAGTTTTAAATCTTGCATTTAGAAAATTAAATATATTTTGTTAAATATTTTTTCAAAATATAATGAAAAAAGTTGGTTTGCCAGGATCTGTAGATTTTTAACCGCATGGCGTAGAAATGCAAGGTTTCTTTTGCAATGAACGGAAAAACATAAGGCGGTGTCTATTTAACGCAATGTAGTTAAAAGTATTATTTTTTTAATATTCTAATAACCTAGAATTTATATGTTATTAAATAGGTACTTAGGGTTGTTTTGATTTTATTTTTAACCGACTTCAAAAAAATAATAACGTTATTAATTCGAATGAATGTTGCTTTTTTTTATTTGTGTCTTCATAACTCAGTCATTTCTGGATCGACTTTGATTTTTTTTATTTAAAAGATGATGGTTACAGATTGGTCCCGCTTTAAAAACAGTTTATAATCTTGAAAATTAAAGAGTGTCCCATATAACATACAAGTTTTTACGTGTATTTTGAACCGTAAAAGGCAGCACTTTTAAATTAAAAATAAACTGTGTATAACTCCAAATGCAAAAGGTAGCACAGAAACAAATCTAAAAACTAAAGGGTGTCCCAATAGGTATCATAAATTGACCTACACGGGCCTATCTTTTGAACTGTTCTAGATTGCTATGTCCATTATAGTAACAAGTTGTAATATTCAAACTATATAAATTAAAGGGTGCCCCAATAGTTCATTTAATTTGATGAATATGGCCATACTACTGAACCTGTATCAGTATCCCAGATATAACAACAAATATAAAATTTAAATTTGAAAATTAAAGGGTGTGCCAATAGTTAATGTAATTTGATGTATGAATCGCTATAGACTGACAGCGAAAAAACTACAAGGGACGTAAGACCGCTATAGCAACAAGTATATAATTTGAATTTAGAAATTAAAGGGTGTGCCCAAAATTGATGTCATTTGACCTATATGGTCTTATATTTTGAGCCGCTATTTACAAACATCACAAAACTAGACAGAATTTCCACTTCTTTGTATGATATAATAAGATGTATTAATATTTTAAATTTAAATTAAAGGGTGTTACAATAGTTGTTGTAAATTGATGGATGAGGCAAAGCTTTTGAACCATTAATGACAGCCGGTTGAAATTAAAAAAAAAGCCTGATTGATAAGTCTACTACAACAGCAAGTATTAAATTTGAATTTGGAAATTAAAGGTTGCCAACATAGTTGACGTAATTAAATGTATATTGCTAAACTGGTGAACAGTTGTAGACAGACGGTTGAAAAAACAAGGAGTTGTATTGCTAAATCCTTTATAATAAGTATAAAATTTTAATATTGGAATTATAGGGTATCCAATAGTTAATGTTATTTGATGTATGCGGTCATACTTTTTAATCATTATAGACAGAGAGATGAAATCTGTTTAAGAGTCGATTTTTTTGCAAGAATTATTATTTAAATCTACTCATTAGAAAACTTAAAAATAATTCTAATAAGCTGCATAAATATTTTTAAAGGTTTACTACGCATTTTTATTTTTATATTTAATGGAATTTATATTTCATGGAAATCATACACATGTTGCTTTTCTTAATTGAAAGAAGAATAATTTGCTATTTATAATATTTGTCTAACAGATGAGCTCATGATAAACCTACCACCACGCGTATGACCAATAATAATTTCCAAGAAGAAAAAAATTTATTGCTCATACGTCCACAGAAGAATAAAAATACTTATCTTGTTTTTCATCGCCTTAATTCAGGCCATATGTATTTCTCACCTGATGGCGAATTTGGTGGTGTTAATGTTGCAGTACCAGCTGCTGGAATTTGAACTACTGGTGTTGTTGTTGTTGTTGATATTATCGATGATGAGGATGAATTAAATTGCTGTTGTTGCTGATGCTGCTGCTGTTGCTGCTGTTGAGCCTCATGATGCTGTATTTGCTGCTGTTGTTGTTGTTGTTGTTGTTGTTGATTTTTATTGGTTTTATTTTTTTTATAACGACAACCACGAAATCGACACATACTTGCAGCCTGGCCCATTGGGCCCGCTAGCAATGCAAATGTTAAACCCTCCGTTTTAATGAATTTAATTTTAAAAATGTATGCCAAAGTCTGTTATCAACAAGAGTGACACATACAACAGTAAATAACACAATAATGCCCGCAAAATATATTAGTTGATTAAATACGCAATTACAAATGACTAATGGCAATAATTTTGTTATAGATTCTAACGACGAAAATGTAATTGATATAACTACGTTTGGCTTTAATATTGTTTTAACAATTAATGTTCTCTGGTCGTTAGATGGCAACAAAGATGTTTTTATTAAATAACCATATTGTTCATAATTTGCCTTGAAATTGTAGTTAAATTGCTTTGATATTTTTGACAATAGCAAAATTGTTGACTTCAGTTCACTTAACTTAAATTTCTCATACACGTTATTATGGTTTTTCATAATAAATTTGTTTTTCAATTTATAGAGATGTTTATGTTTTATTTTCATTAAAAATTTTACAAAGCCGTCTGAAAATGGTAATTTCATTTATTTATTTTTTTTTTATTCTTCTTAACTTCAATGTGATTTGGTGTGACACGGTTTATTAATTTTTTATTAAGTTTGTTTTAACAGAAATGAAAAAAGTGTATACGACATTAACGAACATATTATACTCTACTTAAATAAAAACGTTAATAAGGCTTAAATAATACCAGTTCAGAAATAAGTCATCAGCTTGCAAGTAGCGATGACAGAAAACTCAAGCTGAAGGTGAATTACTGCTCACAAATAAACTCTTTTTTGTTTTCTTAATTTTTAATAAAATAGCAAATGAATTAATTAATTCGGCTTAAGTTCATTTTTAATTCAATTCATAATTTTTTTTTTATTAAAAAAAAATTAAAATTAATTTTACTAAAAAAAAATTAATTTTATTAAAAAAAATTATTCACAAATATTTGCGAAAGTTTTCCACAGAACTCAGCCAAACTTAGAGACTAGCAGAATGTAATGCAGTAAATTTTAGAAATTAAAATGAAAGAGAACTTAAACCAAATTAAATTATTTATTAATTAATTTTCAATTTTACTATTTTGCACAATGGACCAAAACACCCCAAAAAAATATCTTAAGTAATTTAGCAACAGCAGCTCTGTATAAAAACATACCTCGCACTAGCTGGTGTTAATTGTTTTTCAAATAAAAACAAATCGCACCTAGAGGCCTGTTAAGCTGGGGTATCCACAGTAGAAACCTGAGTGCATAAAATTATAGTTATTTTTAAAAATGTTCAAAGGAGGTATTGAGGCATCCAATCTTGAAGTGAAAACCGCAACTGTCATTATCAAAAATGTTTCACTTAAGTATTAAGTATATTTATGCGGCATGGCCTTTGTTACAATCTGTGGCGACCTTCTAGTGACTTAAAATCAGCAGCGCAGTTTTCTATTGTATAAGAAGAGCTAAGATATTGCAACGATGCACAGAGGAGTATTTGACCCAAAAAGCTGGCCAAAAAGGCAAAAATTAATTTGATGAAATCCTAAGAAAAAATTACGCAGATCGATAGAGAACAAAATTCTACATCATATCGTGCAATTTAAAGGGTGTAAGTTAAGATTTGTAGTTGTGGGACACTGTTAAAGTCAGGAAAGTGAAGAAAATTGTATGCGTTTTTATTGAATTTTTTCGATTTCAAGATATTTATATGATATTTTTTATGGCTAAACGAATAGAGGTATTACATTGATTTTTTTTTTGCCTGAAAGCAGCTATTTTCAATATTTAAAAAGAAAAAATTATCTTAAATATTTATTTTTAAAATTTTAATTATAAAAAAAACTATGTATTTAAATATATAAATTCTTATCAAAAACAAAAAAGGAAAAGCTTTTTGAAAGTGAAGGTAGCTGTTGTACAAATAATGTTATATACCACAATAAAATATGAAATCTCTAATTTAAGAAAAAAGAAAAAAAGTTTGCGCAAGTTTGCGCCATTATTTTTGGTGATTTTTTGAAAATTTTACCTTTTTTCTATTTTTGCTCATAAGGCACTTTTTCTTATACTTTATTGTCGTCATAAACTTTTGTGTTTTTCGAATTATTGATGTGAAATATTATTTAATCACTTTTAACAACTACCAACATGATGGATTACCTGCCTTTAAAGAGGAATTTCTTAGAATTCCGTTCTTACTTTATAAATTCGAATTTACTAACTGTAAGTCAACCCACGCATACACACCTATTAAACTGTTTTTGTTTAACAGCGGTCTATGTAATACTTCATCGTCTTCAGGACACCTTATTTCTTCTGAAAATATAGTTAGCTATAAACATACCTAATTTAAAAGGGTAACAAATCAAAATTACATTTAAAAACGGTGCAGGTATATAAAAAATGCACCCAAGTTTTAGGTTATTAACTAATTAACGGAAAAATGCACTTTGAAAAATATACGTATATGGCTTATTGCGCAAAATTCTTATTATAAGAGTTTTGCAACTTTGAGAGATAACATGGAAAAAATTACACAAGATTTGAGTTATTCCAAATAGTACAGGAATCTAATGCTAGAATCATTGACGAGAAGTTGCAGTTTTTAGCTAGTAAATTGTGTGCGATTTCAGAATGCCAGGGAGATGGGGATATACAAGCAGTAATGCAGTGTGTTATAAATTTCAAAAATTGTTTCAAAAGATATTGGGGCTTAGCACAACGAAAAGAGGACCGATTTTTAAGCACGTATGCTAAATGGCTGGAAGGAACTGTGACAATACCAGTATTTGGCAGTTCATCTTCAGGGCGATCAAAAAAATTATTTAATGAAGCAAGTGAAAGAGAAGAAATTCGTCAGCAATTAACAACAGAGGAGATCACATTTACTGCATCAATGAGCCAGATGCGGCTAAATTAATAATGGATATAACACGATCTCCAAGAAAAGCAAAAATTTACAAGTGATCGTTAATAACTTCCGAAGTCAACACAGTCAATAAGTTTTCAACGGAGGGTGCCTTAGCATTGTTTATAAATGCTGAACTCACGAAAAACCAATATGAAATTTTATACAATGCCAACAAAATTGTATATCCATTGTATTTAATAATATAAAATAAATATTAGAAGGGAACATGTTTTTGCTTTTTTGGTTGTTTCTTCCTTATAGGAAGCCAAGCTACCAGACCAATTTTTATAAATATTTAATATTGGATATATTATAATTTTGAGAAAGGAGACATTGTAACATCCATAAAAAGCTTTGTTTTATTTCCCTGTATCTACACAACTACAATAGTTCGACTATCTAAATTTAATATGACTTGATCTTAGAATAAATTACAGTTGCAAATCAAATTTTGGCGGAATGCGAGGGGGAGAACGGCATACGTAATAATAAATAATTTTTCTAAAAATACACAACAAAAATAAAAATAAATTCTCTTCAAAATGAAAAAAAATATACAAAGTTCTAAATGGAGGTTGGGTGGGTGGTTGGTGGGTGGGGGGGTGTCAAAAATAACACTAACCCAATAATAATCTGCCACTACCTTTTTTTTTATCAAACTAAAGCTAAAACTATCAAAAAAGTTAAACTTTTAAAACAAAAACCACGCTTAATAATTTCGGCCAGCTTTTTGGGTCAAATACTCCTCTGTGCGATGGCAAGATGGCATAACCCTAAAATGATGAAGACGGAAGCCAGCCAATGCAACTTAAGTGATACTAAAAAAGCACAATACAAAAATCAAAAATTATTGGTAGAAGCAATGCAGCAGCCTCGTGATTACTGTAAAGGTGTCAAACAGTTCTACTTTTAACATCATTTGATCGAGGTCACAATCTAAGAATATGTTGTTTATTAGTTGAATTGATATCATAAGCCGCCGAAAAAATAAAGACCAGCTTTTATCTGGACTTATTGATGAGAATAAAAACACCTATAACTATAAAACAATTATCAAACCTTAAATTCAGGGTAACAGTTGCCAAAGTTCTGATTAAAAAATCAAAACTCGATTGTTCGTAACGGTTGCTATTCACGGGGCCACATGGCCATTTTATTGCTTGATTTACAGTAATTTTGAAAAGTCGCCAAAAATTAAGAAAAAATTATTTTGTCAAGAGATTTTTAAAGTCCAACCAATATTTTTGTTTATTAAAGTTTTTTTTCAAAATTTTCAGAGTCTATAAAAACGTCAAAGAAAGATTATGGTAAAGTGATGAGAAATCCATCAACACTAATAATTCCTTCCTATGTTCAAAACTAATATTTGCTTTTTTTTTAAATCATGAATATTTTAATCATTTTTTGATATTCCAGAAATTCAAATCTGGCAACACTACTTTTAAAGAAGAGTATTTGTTGTGACCTTAAACCGAGAAATGGAATTAAAACTATTTCCACAATTATAAATTTTAAGTAAACTTTTCAATATTATTGAAACTAAAGCATAAACTTAGGCATATGCTTTTTTATGTGCTGTTTCTGTATTACAAGCGAGCGGCTCGTCTAGAAAATTTGTATAGGAATCACTCAAAAAATTGAGTGCTTTTCATACAAATTTTTTAGACGAGTCAAAAATTTAGTTTCAAAAATTTATGTGCTGTTTCTATATTACAGTCGATCAACTCGTCTAAAAGAATTTATATGGAAATAACTCAAAAAACTGAGTGCTTTTCATACAAATTTTTGAGACAAGTTGATCGCCTGTAATACAAAAACAGCACTTTACACTCAAATAAAAACGATAGGTTCTCTAAAATTTAGTGAACTTGACTCAATGTCTGAGAAGAATTATTTGTTATATTTTACTTTGCGTTCATGCCTGCGTTAAGTGCTTTTTGGTTCAGTGATTATTTAATAAATTATTTTAAGCATACGAGTATTTTCACAACCCATGACAGTGGAAAAGAGATCAAGATATTCTTAAATTATATTACTTTTTTTAATAGGACTGTTTTAAATGCTTTAAAAAAAACTTAAAATTCTAACTACCAAAAATACAAGAATTTAATTAATTTTTGAAAGTTTCGAAATTATAGAGCACAATTATGTTGAACTTATTATTAAATTAGTTTTTAAGGTCAATTAGTTCTGCTCATAGTTAAAACAGTTAAGAATTTAAACTCTGAGTAGACTGTTAAAAGGAACAAAGTTTTAAAAGCGCGTTAATATTAAAATTAAATAAATATTTTATTTATAATATAAGAAAATAAAAATAATCAATCTTTGTTGGCTTTTAAAACCCACTGTGGTATTTCAACTTCAAATGTTTATTTATTAATTTTTTTTTGTCGTACTTCCGTACACGTGTTTTGTTATTTGAAAAGAATTTGCTCACAATAAAAATGAAAACAAACCCTCACACTGGCTCATGAATAGTGAATTAAGTTGTAAAAGAAAATTCTTTTGCCATAAAGAAGGTCGACGTACACCAGCTAAACTCTTAAGTATACAAGTGAACTATTTAACGAAACATAAAGCAAATAATAACGTAATAAAATATACCAACAGGTGACCATGTGGGAAATTTAGGAGTAAGCCTTTAAACAAGAACAAAAGAGCAAATCTAGTTAAGTAAAGTAAGTCCAATAAAAAACAAATAAATATTGGGATGACAGAGATTTAAAAAACTAAGAAAAAAATTAAGTATAACATACACACAATTTTAAATAAAAATGTCATCGGCTCTAAATGGGTTAAGCATTTTGAAAAAATTTTAGCATATTCCTAATGATCTCTTTAAAAGCTTTTAAATGATACCAATATTGATATTATAAAAAATTTGAAAAGTTGAATGGTCCATAACTCGGAAAATATGGGCGAGCGCCAATTTTTCCACTTGTGTTTTTTTTTCTTATCTTTCAATTCTCCATCGTCCTTATACATATATTTTTTCTTTTTTTATTAGAGTTACATCAAGTGAAAAAATTGGCGCTCGCCCATATTTTCCGAGTTACGGGGCTCTGAAATTTTCCAATTTTTTTAAAATATCAATATGGGTATCATATTAAAGCTTTTGAAGAGATCGTTCAGAAAATGCTTTACATTTTTAAAACTGCTTAAGCCATTAACAGCCGATGGCATTTTATGTAAAATTATAAACATTCAGTACCAATTTTTTTTTTTTTTTGTTTTTTTTACTCAAGTTGCTTCACTAAACTAGATATACATAGATGGTGAAGGATATATAAGATTCGGCATACCTGAATATAGCACTCTTACTTGTTAATATTTGAATATATAAACCGAATTAAAGCTCCCTTAATAGTGCAGAGTTATCATTATCAGTAGAGCTCTGTTGAATTAAAAAATTTATATCAAGTCTAAAATTATTTTGTCATACATCTTATAAAAGTAAGAGCACTTTAAACTCACGTGGGCTTAAGTAGAGAAGAAGCAAGAATCTTTCTAAAAATCAATCGAAGAATTTATTAAGAGAAAAACAGAATTCTGGTACTTAGAAGCCAGACTAAATTACAGCTAAGTTTTAGAATTAAGAGTTATCTGAGTTCGCTCGTTGAATTAACAGATTAACGAAGATCCGCATTTACCGCTCTAAACTACTTTAAGTTTGGATACCACAACTTTCTTAAGTAAATGAATTTACTGGCTCTTAAACGCACCAAGCAGTGGCGCTCTCTGGATTATATTTACTTCAAATATGACACTTCTATGGAATTAAGTATTAAATTTAAAATTTATCGCTGAACAAACTTTTTTCAAATTTCCACAATTGCGAGAATCTCTCGCAAAACAAATCTGCCTAAAAGCATTTATCAATCGGTTTTCGAACAAACAACTGTGTCGAACTAAAGTTAACGAACGTTTTCCAAATCATATATACAAAATAAATTTTAAATTTTTTATTTTAATATTTAAACTACCTTCTTTTTCTTTTTGATTAGAAATATTTCTGCAACAAAAATGGTGAATTTTAACTTAAAGTGTTTTTCTAACCAAGATTCCAGTCTTTTCAGTTTTAAAACTTTCTATTGGGTTGCTATTTAAGAACCAACACCCTTTTTCATTTTTATATAAAATTTCTTTTTTTTTTATTATTTATTGTTTATTTTGCTGATAGATATTTTTAAAGATTTTTTTGTTTATTTGTAATTTGTTTTTGTCTAGTAGGCACGTTCAAGCATGTCGTAAAAATTCATAAAATGAAAAAATAAATGTTTTAATAAAAGCAAATATATTCGTTAATATAAAGAATTCAATTTTAGGATTTATGTTAAAACAATCTAAAACGTTTATTATAAATCATCTTAAAATTAGATTAATATGCTGTTTCTTAAGTTGCTGTAATTTTGTAATTTCTTGTAACCAACAACGACAAGATAAAATGAAATTGTTGAGGTTATTGACATTTTTATTACAAACTCTAGATTAAGCTCGTTGCCTTTTTTTGTATATATGTATGTAAGTATGTCCATACTTACATCGTATTGGAAACTACATAAATATTTTTCGTCGTTTTACAAACTATGCAATATTTTATTCGGAAGTGAAATATTACAAATTTGTTAACTGTCCTGTACTTCGCTTTCGAATATTTTTATTCGCTTTATTAACATACGAAAAAGATTTGTTATGGATTGTGTTTGAAAGATTGATAACAGTGATGATTTCTTTAGACATTTTTCGCTTAATAATAAAATAAATAAAACTTTAACAACGAAAGGGTCTGACAAAGGAGGAGTTCCATTCAAACGTACAATATTAAACAAATCATATATTTTTATACTCTTCATTGCAAAAAGCGAAACTAACTAAGTTTGTCATTCCGTTCGTAATTTTTGCAATATCCATTTCCAACCCCATAAAGTAGTTATATTCTGAGTTCTTATGCATAACGAAGTCGATTAAAGGATATCCGTCTATCGGTCCACGTTAGTTCGCCTTTGTAAAAAATTTAAATACAATAATCGATCAGACATATTGTCGAAAGAGTTGCTATTGGAAATCAGCAAGATCGTTCCATAACTAATTTTTCGATATAATTTGGAACAATAAAGTAACTCCAATCACAAAAACAAATACAAGGGGCTATAGAGAATTAAAAAATAAAAACAAAACACCAAGTGAAAAAATTGGCGCTCGCCCATATTTTCTGAGTTACGGGCTTCTGAAAATTTAAAATTTTTTAATATATCAATATGGGTATTATTTTAAAGCTTTTGAAGAGATCTTTAAGCAGATACTAAAAATATTTAAAAATGCTAAACCCATTAAGAACCGATGTCAGTTTAATGTAAAATTATATATATGCAGTACGAAAATAACTCTCTGGTTCCCCAATAAATGCTTTTTTGATTGGAGCTACTTCGCTTAACAAGATTTACATTAATGTTGAAGAGTATATAAGATTCGGCATTGCCGAATATAGCACTCTTGTTTTAGTATTTAAACTTTGAATGTTACGATCTAACAGATAAATTTCTATTCTTTAACATCACGCCTACTATGGAGACGTCTTTTAATTTTTAATTTCGTTTTAATACTTGTTGTTATAACAGACATTATGGTGTCAAAAGGACATATTTTAAGGACATATTCGTCAAAATCACTACCTCTATGGAACCACCCTTTAATTATTAATTATTTTTGTTTCGTGCCTTTTTTTATAGCGCTCATATTTGTAAATACCCTGTATAAATTTTAAGAAAATTAAAATCACGTAACTCTGGACGCACCCTTTTTATTTATATTAACTTTTAACTTTGTATTTGTTCTTATAGCAGACATGAGAATAATTATATTTAAAGTGTTTGTCTATTGCAAAGATAATGGTCACGTGACTATTGGGATACCCTTTAATACAAAGTTTTATTTTTTCTAATTGTGGATGTACTGTACATAGTTTTAATGACACTATGCTGATTGAAAATTTCTGCCTATCACAGTTCAAAAAGACAATAACAATATTTTTATGAATATCAATTTATTATTGGCACACCCTTTAATTCTCAGCACTTTTTGTTAAAGCGACTTTAGTTATACAACGTCTATGAAAGTTTTACGAGATTACAATTCGAAAGATGGAGAGCTGTAAAAACGAAAAGTCGGAGCGATGGACAGACATTTTATTGTAAATAATAGGGGAACCCTTGACTCTATGTGTACAGAACCTGAATTATTATATAGTTTCAAAAATAAAACATGGCAACTCTCCACATATCTGTCACAAAAGAAACCCAACACACAAAAAAGTTGTGTGTGGTAAACCGAGATGGATCAGTTGCTATTTACCACTAACAAGTGTGGTGTATTTGAATCGAATCAAACGGATAAGTGAACTGTTATTTGTGAAGCAGTCACGATATCAAACAGACGCATTATTTAAAAAGAAAAGTAATTGAGCTGCCGCGTTTAAATTGTTTAAAATGCCAATAACTATATAACTATAAGTTAAGAGTTCAAACCCTCTAAAGACGCAAGTGATATAAGAGTTGGTTAAGGCTTTTGCATGGCATAACCAAAAAAATCGTTTTGCAAAGCTTAGTGAAGCTTAAATTGGAAGGAAGTTAACAGCATATCATCTGGGTACTACAAAAATGGCTGAGTTTGTTAAAATATTTCGTTAGTAATGTAACACATTGTGAGTTCTATTCTCATCGTATCAACTTTTTATCTAGAAAATGATTTCTGATTTTTTTTAACTGAAAATCTAAAGAACTGCACTATCCTGCGATAGAATAAAATGCAAAAGTGTTACTTTAAGTGTTCAAGGCGCTTTTTATTGAAAACCGAGAGCGCACTGACAATTTTCAAGAATGTCGCATAGAAACAATAAACACAATAAATATCTATTTAAACATTTTATGGGTTATTAGCATAATATAATAAATAATACAAAAAATAATCCTTTTTATATTTCTAGAAAATTAAGGAAATGTCTGTTTTATTTTTTATATACAAATTCTTTTACGACTTCCTCTTTAATAAAATAAAGTGCTAAAGAAAATTCGATAAAAAAATAAGAAACTTAATTCAACATTTAGTTATTAAAATAAAAAGACAAAAAAGAAAGAAAATAACTGCACAAATGAAGGACGAATGTATTTGTTATACTGGCTTCTTACTCCCTATAAATATGCATGTGCACATACTACATTTTATGTGTTCATATTCATGTCATCACTACACTACGACAGCTGCCATTAAAATGAAGACAACAAGAAAACCACACACGTACGGATCAAATGAACTAAAATGTCATAAAAGAACAGCAAAACGTTTCAAATACACAGAATTATACTTGTACGTATGCTATAAATTGAAATATGAATATAGATTATAATTTAGCTCAAATGACATTTGTACTGGGATTAGGATTTTTTATTAAGCCAAAGACAATTAAAGATAAAAACTGAACAAATTACTTAAATGACATTTACAAACAAAAAAAATAATATAAATGTTATGTTCCATTGTTATATTGAGATTATTAGGACTCAGACAATAATTTATTAAGTTTTTAATTAAACTCAACAAATTACATGAGCTGGCTAATAAGTTAGTAAAACTTTTTAGTGACCCCAAGTCATTTCTAAAAAAAGTTGCACAACTTTCAAAGAGTACAACATACCGTATGAGTGAAGTATTAAACTGCTTATTATATCAGGGTACGAACATAAACAAACCGAAACGTTTTTGTGTCGATTTTTTTTTTTTTGTTTTATTCTTCTTAGTGAGTAAAACATTAACAAGGAAATAATTACGAAAACGATACAGCAATTTAGTATTATATTCATTTCCTTAGTGAAGACAAAATGTACAATATATTGAATGTACACAAATAGAAAAGAAAACAATTAGAACAAAGTGTTTAAAAAACAAAACAGTTTTGCAAACGTTTGCTGGTTCAAAAATTTTTTCCTCTTGTACTGTTTGTCACACACAAGGATTTTCTTTCGGTTTTGTTCATGTACAAATTGATTAAAAATTTTTCAAAAGTTTATGTCTGCAGGACACAATTGCGAAACGTTTGGTTTGTTTTCAGAAATAGCGGCTGATATTAAAAGGAGCCATCCTTGAATGTACAGTGGAGACTTGGGGAATAAAAAAGGTAAAGTTGTGTTGAAATTTCTGGATGATCAACGTTTACAAATCAAAAATGGTAAAAAAAAATTAAGCAAATTTTTTGACTTTTGTAAAAATTTTGGCAGTTAAAAATCAATATTCATACTGAGGATCGCTTTTTCCTTCTTTTTATTAAAAGCGGGACCATATTTTTATATAATTTGTTGAAAATTGTCAATAGCTTTAGTAATATAAAATAAAAAGAATTAAAATATTCTCTTTCTGCAGAAAGACAAGCAGCAACTGCGATGTATCCACGGTGACTGAGTTGATGGCTCATTTGGAATAAACAAGCAAATCATGATTTCAAATTTTATCACAACTTTAGAGAATAAACTAGCAGTTTGTGGCAGCATGGTAAGAGAGATCGTTAGTTCAGATTGGCAAAGTTAGGACCTATATTAAGACACTCTGGATAACTCTAAATTATGTCTTTTAAAGTTAAATGGCTCTCTGGCAATCGAACGCCTACTTTTTCCCTTAGATATTGGATTACTTTTGTTATTAAAGTAATTTGTCTACCCTTTTTTTCCTTCATTAATAATAAATAAAGACAAAAACAATCAACAATGAATTACTCCAGTGAAATAATTGGCGCTACAACGTTATTGCAAATATTTACGTGAGCACGAATATCTAATCTTATGTTCTCAAGCTCTTTATTTTTAAGTCAGTTGATGCCATCACACTCCGGTAAAAAACAAATAGCTGAAATTGCAATATTCTGGCACTAAGACTACTCTTCTGTTGTGAAACTATCATAGTTTGGATAATCGTTGATTACTCTTGTGCAAACTTTTCTAACTGTATATTTTTTGATAATTAATGCTGTTGGGTCTCCGACTTGATATTTTATAAATAAATAAATTTTCCGATTTTTTTTATCTAAATCCTTAGAATTGTGTTTTGCTTTATTTGCGTCTTTACGTCAGTGTTGCCGTTTGGTTACATTTTTTGTAAATTTAAAAGGCTCCATGTAATATGTAGAATTTATATATATTTGACCAAATTTTCGTAACTTTTAGACAGGCACGAAATAAAGTAACATTACTGAAAAAATTCTTGTTTCAGTTTTTGGTCTGAACCTCTTTGACAGCTGTTTCGCTTATATGTTATTGGTAAACGCTTTTCTGCGTCATTAAATCAAGTTTTGTTTTTTTTTTTCTTTTTAAATGTAGTTTTCGTTTTTAAATTTTACGACGCAACAAAATGAAATCAAAACAAGTAAGAGTGCTATATTCGGATATGCCGAATTCTACATACCCTGCATCATCTTTGTAAATCTAGTTTAGTGAAATTACTTCAATCAGAAAAGCAAATATTGGGCTGACAGAGCATTAAGAATTAAAAAAAAATTGGTACTGCATATATATAATTTTACAAAAAAATTACATCTGCTGTTAATGGATTGAGTACTTTTAAAAATTTTAGCATTTCCTTAAACATCTCTTAAAAAGCTTTAAAATGATACCCATATTGATATTTTAAAAATCTGAAAATTTCAGAGCCCAGTAACTCGAAAAATATGATCGGGCGCCTATTTATTCACGTGATGTTTTTCCTATTTTTTAATTCCTATGGCCTCATATATTTATTTTTTTGTTTGGAGTTACTTTATTGTTCCAAATGACATAAAAAAATTAGAGGTAGGCGTGATTTTTTGCATGCTGCCTCAAAGGACATGGTCCGATCATGCTGATTTTCAATAGCACCTCTTTCGAAACTATATCTGATCGATAAAAATATTTTTTTGTATTATTTTAACACTAGCACGGACGGACAGACCGACCTCGCTTAATCGACTTCGCTATGAAAAAGAAGTTAGAAGTCGGAAATGGATATTGTAGAAATTACTTACGGAACGAAAAACTTTTCCACTTTTTGTGGTGAAGGGTGTAACAAATGGTCTGAAAAAAATTGTTTTTAAAAAATTTTGTACGAAAAAACTGATGATTATGTTATTTCGTAGTTAAAAAAAATGTTGCCAGAAATTTTTTTATATGGACTTTTGAAACATTTCGCACGAAATGATAAACAGAGTACTATGCTTAAAACAACTTTAGTTTCACTTTCTAATGCTACCTCGATTTAGAAGAAAGTTTTCTTTCAATTGCCTTGAAGAAGTACCAGATTATATTACGGAAAATTTTTTAGTAATTTTATGTTGAAGTTTTTAGCAACTAATACTCAAATTTGTCTTTAATAACGGTATTTTTAAAATTAATGAAATAGTAAATTCAATTGAAGCTCAATCTTTCAAAGAAAAAGGTTGAACGGATTTCTTAAAAAAATCCTACTTAAACTTATTTTATTGAATGGCAGGAGCATGCACTTCAATCACGGAATATAAACATTGAGTCCTCATTTAAATGCTCATGAGAATCATCTGGCTGGAATTTTTTTCACACGTTTTTCTATTTTTTTTTTTTTTACTAGTTGTGTTTTTTCAGTGAACGAGTTATTTCGAGTTATTTTTCCGGAAATATGAAATAAAGCTTTTTACTACGTTTTACATTAATTACATAAACTAATACGGTATTTACACAATGCAATTTTGCATGAAACTGGCATAAAATATTTATTTGTTTGTGAAACAGGAGAAGTAAGCAACATGGTATTGCTTGAGTTTTGAGGGGATGTAACTGTTGCTTATGTTTACTTCTAAATAACGCTGTAACTTAAACAGAAAATTGAAAAAGAAATGCCTCAAAAATTTTCATAGTGTAAATCTGGATTTTAGGATAATTTCAGTAGGTAACTTTTATTGAAAAAATTTTACTTTTTTGAAGGAAAAGCAGAACCTTTTCCCATCTTTCCCTGGCAACACTGGTCTTAAATCAAGGTATTATTGTTCCGATAATCTAGGAGTCAACTGATTTCCTGCCCTTTATTTGTTATGATTCCCTATGTAATTTCGATCGATACATTGCTAAAAGTATAAGCCGACTTTTAATACATTTTTCCTGGGTAGTCATACATTGCTTTCCAAGGTTTTTATTTTATTTTTTTCAGTTTTAATCCTACCAAAAAAGGACCCCAAAGTTTGTTAATTTTTCAAGAAAAAATATTATTTTAATATACGAATATTTGACGCGTATTTTCTTCTAAATTAAGGTTTAAAATTTTTAAAGAAAAAGAAAAAAAACATTGAATAATTACCCCAAGGCAATCCTTATTGGAATAACTACAAACACATAATACGAAAACAACCTTGATATTCTCAAAACTTATTTTAAACCAAAAGCCATGTTTAAAAAGTAATGAAGAAAACTCAATTCATTCTCCAATTATTTTAATCCATTTTTTGTCTTATTTTCCTTGATGCTAAACCGACCTCAAAACTTTTTTTTTAAGTTGCTGAAATATCTGTTCTTAGTGACGGTTCATAAAATAAATTTTCTAATGTATTGACGTCTAAATAGAACAAAAAATTGTTACAAATTGTTACTGTATTTTCTGTTTAGCAGGTTATTGAACTTAAAATCTTTGCTTTCTTTTTCACAATTTAACTAAAATATTTTAATCTAGTTTATTACAGCTGCAGCATTTCTTTTTAGATATTTTATTTTTAATGTCAATTTAACACAACATTAACTTTAAGAGTATAATTGTTGAAAACTCAAACTGTTTGGAGTTGATTTTCAACTTTTTGTTGAACAGATTTAAGTTAATTTTTTTTATACTTTTTAAATTTATTGTTGTGATTATCAAAGACATGATGGGGTTTTTTTTAACCCAATTTAATATAAATTTAAGGTGTATGTTTTAATATGTCGTTGGCTAAAATAAAAAATAATGTAACTAACAAAAAAATAAAAATTTGTGTCACTGTTAAAATATGTGTCGTCGACATGTAACTAAGAAATCAATAATTTTTTTTTATATGTTCCTTCTTCATTTTAACTAACGATATGAGGAAGCAGGATGCTGTCAATACGTATGCTGTTTTAACCCCCCTATTTGTCCTAGGAAAAATATTTTCTGGCAATTTTCTTTCTCCATTTTTAGTCCGAGCAATTATTGGCAATTGTAACTGCTTTCCGGATTTCTGACTGTCGACCTTTTTATTTTGCTTCACAATCTATTTCAAATGGGAAAGTGCCGACCAGTGCTTGACATTTACACACAACGTGCTCTGACGTCTTACTAACTTTAGGGTAAAGTCCACCTAAGGTCGCTATCCATTCCTAATAGTTTAAACCCCATTTCAGTTTGTCAACAAATAAATATCTCTCGCCACCTTTTATACTTTATAGAGCCATTGTGAAACTTTAGGCCCACCTACCTCTTCAACAGATATATGTACTTCAATAACACGAGTGCTAACACGTAAGCCAGCAATTAGAGGAGATGGTCTTATATCGTAAAATGCAGGAGGTTTTTATTAAACCGATTATGCTGCTTTTTCTATACATCCCACTCCCTTATTGTGAGAAAAACTGGAAACAATGGGCCAATTTCACGATGTCGCAAACGTTCGTTCGTTCGCATAAATACATTTAAAACAAAAATAAATTCTAAAAAATTGTTTTTGTTTTAAATGTAATTATGCGAACGAACAAACGATTGCGACACCGTGAAACTGGCCCAATATCTTGTTATTAGGGTCATATTCAAAGGTTAAAAAATTGTCACATTGTCCCCCTGTCCATTGGTCATTCAGAGACCCCTATTTCTGGATCTGTAACAGCAAGACAATTGCGAAGAAGGTTACTTATTTTAACTGATGCAAAAGCAAATATAAAAGTCAATATTATTTTGCGAAAGTTTTTCAAATCATTATCTCTAAAGTAAAAATTAGACAAAGACAGTACTTTTTTGAAAGTCTTCCGAAGTACTTTTCTTAATTAGGACGGGGGTAATTTAAATCTTCATAGCGGTTTTGGTGTTCTATCTTTAGTTTCTTTTTTTTTTTGTTTTCTACTATTTTTAGGGCAATAAAACAAGTTAACAATGTCTCACCAGGTGTTGGATTTTTTTTTTTAAATAAATGTAAATTTTTCAATAATTTTACAAAATATTTCAAATTCTTCTTGTCAAAAATAACATACCAAATAACTTTGACAAACCGTGTAAATTTTAAATACTGTATTTATATTTTTACAGCTTATTTCTCTGAAAAAATCATTGTTATCGCATTTAAGTGAATTGTCTCTAACATTTTGAATTACTACATTTATTTTATTTTAAATTGATTGTTTTTTTTCTACATATTTTTGCAAAACTTACTCAACCGTGACTCAATTTTTATTTATACTAAATTGGCTCAATTAAATTTCTCTAAGCTGTAGTGTGATAAAAAATTTTGTCATATTCATAATTAAAAAATTTTAAAAAATCACTTGAAATTTTTTTTACATTTTTTTTGCTCAATTAAGTCTTGTTTATTTATTACAGTATTTTCTATAGGAATTTTAATTGATTTGCATGCAATCGTTTACGATAAAAATTAAATTGGAATTGAAATTGAAATGAAATGAAATTGTTTTTGTTTGTACTTTAGATTTAGTAAGTTATTGTTTTGTTTTGGCTACATTTTAGGAAAACAATTTAATTATTAATAAATTGTAGGATTTTTTGGAATTTTACTGTCTTAGGTACTTCAGGCTTTGATTGAGGTTAATTTGTAGAGAAAACTTTTAAATGTATAAATATTTTTTTTACTTATTTATTTTATATAAATCGTTAATAACATATATACATACATGCATACATACACACATATTTCGATAAATTCATACATACATTCATACATATATATGTAAATCCATACATCAATACATTAATACACACATACATATATACGTGTATTCTTACATATATACATACATTAATACATGCACATGAACATATGTACACATACATAAATACATACATAAATACATTCATACATACATACATACATATATACATACATAAATACTTTCATACATACATACATACATACATACATACATACTTGCTTACATACATACATAAATACATACACTAATACATACATACATACATACATACATACATACATACATACATACATACATACATACATACTTACATACATACATACATAAATACTTTCATACATACATACATACATACATACATACATACATACATACATACATACATACTTGCTTACATACATACATACATACATACATACATACATACATACATACATACATAGATACATACATACATACACACATACATACATGCATGCATACATATAAAAACATTCAACCTAACAAAAACAACTGACAGAAAAAAGTTTGAAAACTTAAAACAAATAATTTTTTCTTGAAAATTGCTTGATATTATTATTTTTATACTTAACTATGCACAGTGGTGTGAAAACGATTTATTTTGGAAAAACATTCGGTATCTCATGAACCACTTTAGGCATCTTATTTAAAATTTCACAGTTACCTCAAGCATTGATGTTTTTTAAATGCCTTAAGAAGTTTATTTTTAACGCATATGTTAAGATTTTTATATTTAATTGCATGTTAAAAATATCTTTAAAAGAAGTGCTAGTGTACGTTATCTCTGTTAGTTTTGGGAGAACTTTGGCTTTTAACTTTTTTTTTTTATTTTTGGCCGACCCTAACTTAGTATTTTTAACGTAGAGCTATATTTTTATTAAAATTTTGAAAAAATAAGTTTTGATTTTTGTTCTTAAGGCGCCTTTCGTTAAAAAGTTACATCTCTGATTGCATCTTCATGTCTTAAAAATTGTCAAAAATAAATTTTTATACTTGAATATACTTAAATGTGAACTTTGTAATCACAACGTGTATTATTTTTTTACTATCTAGCAATCTAAAAAAACAAAATAATTTTATAGCAATTCAATCTAAACCTCAGCATGAAACCAGAGGAGGCAAAACAAGCGTTACCTTCAAATTCTATTATTATCAGCCTAAAAAAATGTTATCACATAATATTTTTTAAATACCCTACATACGATAGAGTTTTACTTGTAAAAGACGCGACGTAAATTATTAATTCTTAGTGATTAATGTTTTAACATGAATGCTAAGAAATTAATAAATTTAAATACAAGCAAAACCCTCCAGCCAATTAATAAAAAATTAAATATAAATATCTTCTAATGACACCTCAATACCTTATAAAAATACATACATACATACATAAACCTCTATTGTTATCTAATATAAATTATCCCCAACAACTTGGTTACTAAACTGTTCATGTCACAAATGGCATAAAGCTTTAATTAAACTCAAGGAGTAAAGGAATATGTTTGTATTAATTATTACATTAACCTTTTAAAATCATTAAAGCGTATCGACAGTATAATTACGATACACGGCAAAATTTTTATCACCTAATTAGGACATAATCTACAGTGTTGTTCAAAACTATTATATATTTTCATTATATATAAATTTTTATAATGAAAATAATGACAAAAAATAAAATTCATAAAATTTTTAGCGACACTTATATTGCTTTTTTATATTTTTTTAATTTTTAAATTTTTAGGTAAACTGTTTAATGTTATAATAAATGAATTATTTAGTTCGGCCTGAGTTCATGTTCATTTTAATTTCTGAATTTTCAAATTTCTTCTAAAATAAAACCTTAGCGAAAAGTTGTAAATATTTTTTTGTCTTAATAGAAATTTAAAAATTAAAATAAAATAAAAAAGAGTCCAATTTATTAATTAGCTTGTTTGTCTTAAGTTTGAACTTCGATTTCTAGACGAAAGTTTTAGTGGTTCTTTAACAATAAAGATAGTAATCATATTGATATTTAATAAATTGTCAAATAAAAAGAAGATTTTAAAAAAGTTCCTTTTATAAAAAGTACAAAAAGTACCTTTTACAAGAATATATTTTATAAGGAGTAGCTTTAAATAAATATCTTTAATAAAAATCAATTTTCCTAAACAAGGTACCTTTTAACAAACATTACTTTTATCAAGAGCATAAACGTACATTGGAAGAAAGATAATTGAAAAAAATCCCTTTTTCGGCTCTTTGTACATAAAGTATCGTCTTTTAGAAATGTCTGTTTACATGAGTTGTACCATTTCTTAAATCTAAAAGCTGATTAATAACAGGCTACATTTAGATAATTTAAGAAAATATTTTAAATTGTGCCTTAAGAAACGTAATGAGTGGAAAAAGTACTATTTTTTCTCGTTTTTTTTTTTCAATTATCTCCTCAATTGTTGAGTTTTCGTAAATGATCGACAAGCATGATACCATTATTAGTAGTGCAAAAAGTCATCAGTTCAGAAATCAGAAATAACAAAGGTATATTTTTAAAAAGCTTTTTTCTAACATAACGTTACAGACGGGAAAATTTATTTAAATTCCTTTTTTGAAAATATACGTTCTGTGAATTGTAAAAATTTATATATTTTTAACAAGTTGTTTAAAAAGCATATTTTTTTTCTTTATGTTAAATTTGCACTTAACAAAATAAAAAAATGAAGATTAACTGCCGTATTCATAAAATATTAAAAAAGATTTGAAATGTATTTTAAAACAAATTTGTATGGAAAATTTATCACAAAACACATTTAATTTTTTTTATGAAAGTGTAAGAACAATGTTTCAATATTTTATTTGAAAAAAATAAAAATAAAAATGAAAACAGAACATTTCATGTATTCATCCAATATTTTTCTTGTACGTATCGTGCTGTACACATATGTGATTTTATCAAGTACACGAAATAAACTATTATTTTGTTTTGTTAGTTTTCAGTCATTGTAAATGGTTTTGCCTTTATAATTATTATTATTATTTTATATTGACTGTTTGACTTTATACACAACATTCATGTATATATGTAAATACGTTAAATAATTCTATTATATATAATTAAAAAAATATACAACAAATGCATATTATTTTTTGTTATCATTGTCATCATAGTTGACATGAGTTTTGTCTTATCATTTGCAAGATTTTTGTAATGCAAAATGGTGTTTAGATAATAGAGATCGTAAAAAAAGTATAAGTAGAACAATAACACGTTTTTGTTGAAAATATTGTATAAATTTGTCGACAACAAATTTATTTTTTAAGAATGAAAAACAGCTAAATTATTAATTTTCACTTTCAAATTATAATGTTATTCATTGCCAAGTAAATTTTTATATTTAAGTTTTTAGGAAATAATAAAACTGACATTTTTGTGATCTTAAGAACTTAAGTGACTTTTAATGTAGAGTAGATAAATAAATGGAGTCTAAACTCCAGATAAAAAAAAAATAGTTTTAGTTTTAACTTAAAAAAAAATTTCTTTTAAATGTACTTTAAAAAAAGCAGGTTATCCTAAATACACATTCAAAAATCACGTAGATTAATCTTTTATCAAAAAGCTTTTTAAAATATTATTTCCTCAGCAACAACTAAGGCAAACTAAATGGATAAAAGCACTTCTTTTAATTTTTATTCTGGAAAGAATATTAAATAAAAATCATTTTGTTAGCTTTCAACCAATCGGTAATTAGCGTCTATTTCTAAAAGCTAGGCGCTTCCTATAAAAATCTTCTTTCAAAAGTTTATTTCAAACAGTGTTCTTTGTAACAATTCTTATTAATATTCAGTTAAATAACATTTACTTGAATAAAATTATTTTGGCAAATATTTTATATAAGAGTTTCCTTTGTGCACCTTTAAAGAAAGTACCATTTATAGGCAATGTTTTAAAAAGTGAAAGCCTCATTACAAACCAGTTTTTTTTCTTTAATACCTTTATAAAAATATAATTTTTTCTTTCTTCTGTTTCATTTCATAAAAAGTACTCTTAACCAATAAAACCGTTTATACCAAGCTTCTCTAAAAAGTAAATAAATCCACTCTACACTAACCGCACTTTACAAAAAGTACCTTTAAAAAAGTATTTTTAATAGAAAGTATTTTTAAAAAGTACTTTTGGTAAATAGTAGCTTAAGTCAAAATTAAATCTAAAATTTTATAATATAAAAAACAAAAAACCAAAGCTTTAAAATACTAAAATATTTTGTAAAAATTCAAAAGTTATTTTGCGTTTCTTCTTCGGCTATATACGTTTATTAAAACAAGAATAAAAAAAATTCTTTAAATAATTTTATCAAACCTGTTTTCAGAAAACGAATAAAACTTTTTGAAAAACATCTTCTTGTTAAATACAGTATTTAGAAAATATTTAGAAAATATTTTTGTTTTCATTTTATAAAAAGTAATTTTAATAAATAGTACCTTTAATACCATATAAAAAGTTACTTTCAAAAAACAAAAAATTTTAAAAGCTAAAATATTTAATCAAAATTCAAAACCCTTCCTTCTTCGAAAATAAATTTTTTTAAACTAAAATTAAAAAAATTCTTTCAAAAACTTTATCAAACCTATTTCCAAAAAAAATAAACTTTTTTAAGAACAACATGTTGTTATATACTGTATTTTAGAAAATATTTATATTTTCATTTCATAAAAATTACTTTTAATAAATAGTACGTTTTACACTAAGCTCCTTTAAAAAGTAAAAAAATTTACTGTACATTAAACGCACTTTAAAAAAAGTACATTTCAAAAAAGTACTTCCAATAGAAAGTACCTCCTTAAAGTTACTTGTGGTAAAAAAATAGCTTCAGTTAACAGTGAATCTAAATTTTTATAAATAAAAAAACAACAACTTTAAAAGCTACAATTAAAAAAAAAATTTCAATAACTTTATCAAACCAGTTTTGAAAAAAAAATTTAACTTGTTGAAAAACTTTAAATTTTAAAATACAGTAATGTAGAAAATATTTGTAGAAAGTATTTGAAAAAAAATTTCAAAAATTACTATTTTTCAATAAAATTTTCTGTCAAAAAACTGTTAAGACAACCTTTTAAAAACAGAATCCTGTGTTGAAAAATTAAAGAAAAAAATTAAAAGAAATTCACTACCTTCTTTGCAAAATTAAGCTAATTAAATGTCCCTGTATTTTTTAAAAAAGTACTCAAATGAGTATTTTTTTAAACAACAGCAATTTTTGTAATAATATTGTATCAAATTTTAGATTTTGTTAATTTCAAGAATTATTCCAGAATTATTTTGCAATGATACAAAAAAAAGTTTAACATTATAATTAGTTATAGGAAATAGTTAATTATTAATTAATTTAGGGAATAGTTAAGCTAAAGTTCACATCATTTATAAAAAAAATCAAAAGTTAAATAATAATTTTTTTAAACACATAATGCTTTATTATCTGAATACATGGATTTTTTTGCATTTTTTTTTTATCAGTTATCTTTAAATACTCAGTTTCTAACCTAAAGTTTTTAAATATTTTTTTCTTTACAATTTACAGAATTTTATACAAAGAGTTCCACTAACATTTTGTAATTAATTCTCTAGAGTTTAAAACGTTTTAAAACTATTTTTTTTTTATAAAATTTAATTAAAGGTTTATTTATTTAGTAGCCTGTCTGAATGTCTCTCTTACGTCGAAAATAATTAAAAATTACTTAACTAGACAACAACAACAGCAATAAAAAACTATTATAAATCAGTAACAACAAAAAAATAATACTTTTTATCTACAACATTAAATTTGTAATAACTGTGTATTATAAATGATAGATTTGCAAGTAATTGACACAGGAGTTACACGTGTATGACATAACAATGTGTCAATGTATTTATGAAAAAAAAACTTAACACTTTTTAACGAGTGCTCAACTTAAAAGCAAATGTAAAAAATTGATATTTAAAGTTTATTTTTTCACATTGATACCTCGAGTTTATAAGTGATGGCAAATGGAAATTGCATATATTTAACTATGCTCTACAGAGTGGGCCGCTAGGAATGGAATTACAAACGTTTTGAAATTTTAATATTTCACATTTTAGAAGGCAAACTCATTTCTGTTGTGGAATGTAAATTTAAATAATAAATATATAATGAAAAGCACAATGGGGCCTCTTTGGCCTTAATGTACTTGCAAGCACATTTGTAATATTTTATCGAAAATTTTCAATTTTTATCATTCAACATTTTTCAAAAAGTGACTGACTGTATTGCCTCTGTAAGCAGAGTGCAGTTTTGGACATGTTTCCATAGATCTTGACAGGCAATAACTTTGTTTACACAACAGGATCCAAAAGTGTTAGATTGTGATTAGCAAAATAGGAAGCAGCACCAATAATAAATGCCGAGACACAGTTCTCAATTTCAAAGAATTGAAATTCAGCCTACATGTGGCACTACTTTTTAAATTTATTTTTTCCATAGTTAGATAGTTTATCATAGCGTCAAAAGCGACAACTTTGATGATCAATAGAGCCATCAAGGTGAAAATATGCTTCATCTATTAGAAGATGATGTGAGATGAAAACGGAGAACGGATTTTGCCAAGCTTCTCTTAATTGTAAATAATGTTTAAGACCACGATTCACTATCATACACAATCATACGATTTAATCATACAAAAAATCTGACAGAATTCTGTCCTACTTTAAAAATCCTTTCAAAATGGCGACGCAGATGCCACACTATTATACAAAAAAGATGCCAAGACATATGGTTTTATTATTTTGTTGTTTTTTCTCCACATCATCTTAAAAAAAATCAACCCTGATCGCATGGAGAAAAATATTTTATGAATTCTTTCAAAAGATTATAAAATCGTACAGATCTGTCAAAAAGTATGTCAGACACATACACTTTTAATCCACACTATCATACTTTTTGAGCACACATGCAATTCTTGATAGATCGCACGACTGAGTATGATAGTGAATCCTGGCATTTAACAAAGAAAATGCCTAATTCTCCCCAGTTTTTTCTTTTTTTTTAAGCCTAAATTATTACTTGTTAAAAGATTTTTTTATTGGTAGCACTCCAAAACTTTACTCCTTAAATAATTGCAATTATAAAAAGTTTTCATGAATTTTGTCACACCCTTCATAAAGTATATTTTCATAGATTATTATTAATAGATTTACATTTTGAGTGCAATACACAAACAAAACAAATATGTTAGTTTATGTATATTGCATTTTTCTTTACAAACTATAAAATATCATCCGTCTACCATTTTTTATTTTTCCATACTTAATTCCTTTTCATCGTGTTTGGGTGACAAGCGCTAAAGACATGGTGTAGTATTTTAATGTTTTATGTTACAAATATAAAAGCAACTGAAAATGAAGGACAAATTATACTATAAAATCTATATAGTGGAGCTCCATACACTAGTTTGTAAATTATTTTTTTTTTTTATTATTATTATTTTTTATTATTTAGTATTGTCTGCTAAAAGTATTTATTTATGTGGAAGAAGCTAAAATCGATAGTTAAATTTGTTAAAGAGTTTGTAACAGTTCATAACTTTATACAATAATAATTTTATTTTTAAAATTATCTATGATCTTTTTTTACTGGTAATTAAGAAAAATTTTTGCTTAGGAAAATTTCTTAATACTTATTTACGAGGGCTGCTACATATATTTCCGGCCTGGCAACACTGAGTGCTGCCAAGTGCAATCTGACATTTCCATTGGAAAGTTTGACATTTTTAAGCATAATCGTACTCAAAACGTTTTGACGTACGACCATTATTTGTGTTGTTAACAGTGACTTGAAAAAATTAATATAGAAAAAAAGGGAATTAACTCGAGAACATTTTCGTGCCACCATTTTTCACAACTTTCGACGTGGATTATCACGACAAGAGTGCATATATGAACTTAAATCTTTGTATGGCGATGAAGCACCATCCTATAGCACTGTGAAAAATTGGAATAATGAATTTAATCGTGGCCGAAGCTCGCTCAAAGACGAATTCCGTGAAGGTCGTCCAAAAACGGCTGTTGTGCCAGAGAACTCATAACGCAAGATCGACATGCGACATACCGAGAGATAGAGACATCCTTGGACATTTCTTCCACCAGCATACATTCGATACTGCATGAACACCTGGCCGTAAAAAAGGTTTGTTCTAGTTGGATCCCGCACAATTTGAAAGTCGCTCAAAAAAAGGCTCGTGTCAATTGGTGCAAAGAAATCATGGATCTATGCGTATGAGTCCGAAACGAAACAACAATCGACCGTGTGTGTCTTCAAAGACGAGCAAAATTCAACGAAAGTTGTTCGTGGAAGAAGCACTTTGAAGCAAATGGTCGCCTGTTTCTTCGGCAAAACTGGTCATGTGGCGACTGTTCCGCTTGAGCAACGTAGGACGGTCACTTCTGAGTGGTACACTACAATTTGTTTGCCTGAAGTCATCGGAGAAATTCGAAAAACCAACAAGAGAAGACGAATCATTGTTCACCATGACAATGCGAGTTCTCACACATCGGCTCAAACCAGAGCGTTTTTGACCGGCCAAAACGTCGAATTAATGGGTCATCCGCCGTACAGCCCTGACTTGGCACCTAATGACTTCTTCTTGTTTCCGCACATCAAGAAAAAAATGCGTGGTCAACGATTTTCGTCGCCAGTAGAAGCAGTTGAAGTGTTCAAAAACCATGTTTTAGAGGTGTCTCAATTGGAGTGGAAAATGTGCTTCGACAACTGGTTTGAGCGCTTGCAAAAGTGTATAAATCATGCTGGAGAATACTTTGAAAACAATAAAAACATTTTTGATTATAAATATTCGCATTTTCACTATTAGACCAGAAATGTATAGAGCAGCCCTCGTACGAATATAAAAGCAACTGAAAATGAAGGACAAATTATACTACAAAATCAAAACAGTGGAGCTCCATACACTTGTTTGTAAATTAGTTTTTTTTTTTTCTTAGCAAGTATTGTCTGTTAAAAGTATATATTTATGTGGAGGAAGCTAAAATCGATAGTTAAATTTGTTAAAGTCTTTGTAACAGTTCATAATTTTATACATTTTATGTTTAAAATTATCTATGAGCTTTTTTTGTTTTTTGCTGGTAATTAAGAATAACTGCTGCTTAGGAACATTTCCCATTTAACAGTCCGAATCAGTCAAAAATCAGTTCAATATTTGAAAGACATCCATTAGTTCACTTTTTTTGTTGCAATTTTTAATTTAACTTTTAGAGTTCTTAAATGTATTTGTTTACAAAATATTTTCATTTAACTTAATTATTTAAATGAAAAAAATTTTATTCTTTACGGGGTAAGTCATGTGGCACGGCTTGAATTTTATGGGGATGTTACTTTTGCTTTTATTTTGTTTAAAATAACGCACATTGCTGCAACGTAAATGAAAAAATTGCATCAGAAAATGTCATCGTGTAAATCTGGACTCTGTCACTTTTAAGGGAGTTAATCGATTTGTGTTTAAAGTTTAAAGCATTCATTTAATAATTTTTGTTACAAGTCCCTAAAATATCTACAGCAGCCTTATTCTGTAAATCGCTAAAACTCTAAAAAGAACTGTATTTAACGATTTTTGGATACAAGTGCAATTCTGTAACACTTTTTGCCGTATTTGTTTTTAGCTTTTAAGAATAAAACTGCCGGAATTCAAATGGCAGTAAATAATTATATAGACTAATTTATTACCACTTTTATTAGCATCGAATGATAAACAATGCCAGTAATTTCTTAGCATTATCATTATTTTTATTATTTTCAATAATTGTCATGCTTTTAAATAAAAAGTTTAAAAAACTCATTATCATTTACTAATCATCAGTTTCATTTATTTAAAAGCATTACCTTAACCTTAACAACTTAAAGTTTAATAAAGCATTACTTTAACATGGCATTTTTATCACAAAAGCTAAAATTTATATTGATTAATTTTTAAAATAAAAACTTTTTTTCGTGCTATTTTCTATTATTCCGATTAATTATTTTAATTACGGATATTGATTATTGAGGGTCAAAGCAATATATTTATATATTTTTAGAAAAATTGAGACACTATATATATATATTATTTATCTTCTATATATATATATATAAATTGTTGCGAGTGTGTTGTGACTTTATAACACACGTTCGGTCAAACCGGAAACCGAATTTTAAAGTTGTTCGTATAAACGTGTAGATGGTTTATCTAAAGTTTGCACGAAATCGGTCAACGCTTTCGTGAGTTATGATTTTTTTTATGACAACATGTGATTTTCTCCATTTATAAAAAAGCAACAAATACGAAGGCGTCTATGAGCTTAGCGGTTTGTATACTGTGTGCTGACTTTATACGCACGGTATTCAATATTAATATATATGCATAGCGAAGCATGCCGTAATCCGCTAGTTTTCTATAAAACAATAAATTTTTCTAATTTTAATTAATAGTTAAACAGTTTCATTAACATTTCGTTACCATTATTAAAAACAATGATAATTAAAATAAAATCATTAACATTAAATGGTAGTTGAGTTTTTAGTCATTGTCACTATTTAAAATAATGCCAATGATATTTCAATTCCAAGTATGATCAGGCAAAAACGAGATAGAAATTTCATATGCAAAACAGTCTTGCCAGTTAAGGGGATTTATCTTTAAAATGGAAAGTTTTTTAAATGGATATAAAAAATCTAGTTTGTTTTAAGTGTTTTGGGAATTTCAAAGTGATTTGTATTTTACATACAATATTTTTAATACAGTTTGATTATCATGCCAATTAATTAATTCCCTAATCTCAAAGTCTTTCAATATAGCAACACAAATATTTTTAAGATAAAAATATATATAAGTGATCAGTCTTGCAAAAGAGGAAGAAAAAAATAAAATTCATATTCAATTACTGAATTCATAATCCCAAAAAACTTTTTTAATTAAATTCTAACTGATAAATTGTGAGTGAGAAAAAATTTTGAATTACAATTGCTTGTTTTGGTACTAACTGCGCAATAAAGGTGATTTGAAGTAAAATAAATAATAAATGAATAACCGCATCCTATTCACAAACGGTACCGTAAAATAACTCCCAAAAAAAATGAAATAACTCCCAACAAAAAATTCAAAAATCCCAAATCGAAAATAACTCCCAATTTTTTTTGGAGGTTATTTCATAATTTTTCTGCATTCTGATGGGAGTTATTTTATTTATTTTGATAATTGGTAGTTATTTCATTATTATTGGGAGTTATTTCATTAGAAAGTTATTTAATTCAATATAATCACTGAATTTTTTTTTTGTTGTTTTATTTTTGTTTTTATTTCCGCTCCATGGTATTTTGAACACCGGCTTCGCTAAAAAAATATATCCCTCCCTCAACCTTTAGGAAGGTTTTTTAATTTTATTTAGGACTTATTCATTGTTCTGTTTACAGAGAAAACTTTAAGTCAGCGAAGCCGTTGTTTGTTATACCATTGAGAATAAAATCTTTCCGCCCAGCCGAGGGCCGAAATGGATCAATGATCTCTCTATGGTATATGGAATAGCGGCTTTGCTAACAAGATATTGTCTGTATATCCGACCTTTGGTAATAAATCAATTATACATGGTATGATATAAAAATTATGGACCTCTTTCATCAGGAGGTACCTGTTATACCATAGAGGTATTCATTTGGGAGTTATTTCTTTTTTTTATATAATTTTATTTTTAATTAACGGTTGAGTTTTTGGGTCTTATTTTATTTGGGCCTTGGGAGTTATTTCACTTTTCTTGAGGCTTATTTCATTGGGAGTAATTGCATTGGCAGTTATTTTATTTTGGAAGTTATTTCACGGTATCTTTACAAACGAAAAGTTTTCTGTCAACAAGGCTGATCTTTGAGCACTCTTAATAATTCCCCAAAACTCAGGAACCAAGGAACCTTGACTTCTGTGAACCGGGTACATAAATAATATAACACATGAGTCTTTAAGCAAGTAGTATTTTTCTTCCTCATTGTTGTTTTTTTAATATTGTTATTACTCAGCTATCTAGAAAATTCAAAAGCTATTAATGGTTTTAATAAATTAATTAATTAATTTTGAAAAGTTTAAAAGCAAAATTATAAGCGACCATTTTTTAAAGAATTAAACTTTCTATTTTTATATTCTCATATTATATGAGCAAAAGGCATAATTTCAATGGAAAAAGAAATAAAGTGCAGTTTCAATTCGTTGAATTAAAAGCTTTTTTACAATGCTTTTATTTCTTATGCAGTCATACATTTTTTGTTAAATTTTATTTTCTTTTTGGTTAAGTGCATATTTGATTATATCCTTGAAAGAAAAATGGAAAAATAAGAAACAAGAAATACCATCAAATATGAAACAATAACTGTTTATTTTTGCTTATATCCACAAACACACTCGCAAGCAAGTACTACATTGAAATGCATGTATGCATTTTTCACATTTTCATTTACGATTTTGGGAAACTTTAGTTTATTTTCCATCTATCGGAGACTTTTTGGCAACTCAATATACATATGAACTTTATAAATGGGAAAATCTACGACATTAAAGCATTAATATTTTTATTTCATATTTTAAAAATAAATTATTCCATTTTAAAAAAGAATAATAAAAGTGGTTAAAATAACTTTCATCACACGCTTTAATACAAACATATGGACCAACATTAAAGTAATGGACACTATTAATGTAATGCATTGAACAGAACGCAGGAAAATTGGTTTTAAAAAGGAGGACATTCAGTTTGAGTTTTACCACTTAAAAAGTGATAGGAAAGAACTCTTCAGGAAGTTCACATTAAATTCTCTTCATTAATCATTTATGCTGTTTCAGAACAGTTTGTTTAAATGGTGATACTTCTATTTTTTTTTTTTTAAGGAAAACCAGTGAGACTCCCTAGAGCATACCGAACGGAAGCTGTATTGGGAGGTAATAAATAAGCTGTTTAAATGTAGACACTTCATGGATATTTAATATACTATTCATAACTTTGGCAAGAGAAGCAGAGCAAGTGGGAATTAGCGCAATATTAGCCAACTTTCAATATGTTGAAAACAGCACTGATTGCGACTAATGCTGGTTTTCCGACCTTCTACACGTTTTCATCAAAATTGTTTGTTATATTTATAATAATTTTAAGAATAAATTTCAGTAAATTTATCGTTTTATAAAAAAATGGCAACCATACACTTGTGATCGTGCTCGTGTGTGTAGGTGTAGTAAACAAAGCCGAGATAGTTTTTACGTACACTACTAAAAATGTGAGATGTATGCCTGCTTGTAAAACAGAGAATTTCATAAGTTCAAATCCCAACAGAGATCTGAGTATAAAGCAAAATAATTTTTGTTAAGCAGAAAGAGATAATGAGTTATTTAAAAGACGAACAAATGAAAACAGCTATTTAAACCGTATAGATTCTTGAATAGAGAAGGAAAAACAATTGCTGAACAGCAGATGAGATAGCTTAGATGTCAGTAAATATAGTGTAACAAGGCATCATAATAGAGTACTAGATAATGAGAGAAGAAACAACATAGCAACAGTCTCATAGATCAGTTGATTAAAAGAGCCTGATTGGTAAAATAGTGATCGAGAATTGTGGTTTGGCCCAAGCCACAATGTATTTTGATCTATATCGCGGGGCGGATTAAATGGGCAATTTTGGCTAAGCAAGACATATAGTTTGAGTTTCGATACAGTCAGGTTTAGTAAATAAAAGTTCATACGAGGGCTGCTCTATATATTTCTGGCCTAATAGTGAAAATGGGAATATTTATAATCAAAAATGGTTTTGTTGTTTTTCAAAGTATTCTCCAGCATGATTTATACACTTTGCATGCACTCAAACTAGTTGTCGAAGCACTTTTTCCACTCCGATTGAGACACCTCTAAAACATGGTTTTTGAACACTTCAACAGCTTCTTCTGGCGACGAAAATCGTTGACCACGTATTTTTTTCTTGATGTGCGGAAACAAGAAGTAGTCATTAGGTGCCAAGTCAGGGCTGTACGGCAGATGGCCCATTAATTCGACGTTTTGGCCGGTCAAAAACGCTCTGGTTTGAGCCGATGTGTGAAAGCTCGCATTGTCATGGTGAACAATGGTTCGTCTTCTCTTGTTGGTTTTTCGAATTTCTTCGATGACTTCAGGCAAACAAATTGTAGTGTACCACTCAGAAGTGACCGTCCTACGTTGCTCAAGCGGAACAGTCGCCACATGACCAGTTTTGCCGAAGAAACAGGCGACCATTTGCTTCGAAGTGCTTCTTCCACGAACAACTTTCGTTGAATTTTGCTCGTCTTTGAAGACCCACACGGTCGATTGTTGTTTCGTTTCGGGCTCATACGCATAGATCCATGATTCGTCACCTGTAACGATCTTATAAACGTCTTTTGAAGCACCGCAATCGTATTTTTGTAACATTTCTTTGCACTAATCGACACGAGTCTTTTTTTGAGCGACTTTCAAATTGTGCGGGATCCATCGAGAACAAACCTTTTTTACGGCCAGGTGTTCATGCAGTATCGAATGTATGCTGGTGGAAGAAATGTCCAAGGATGTCTCTATCTCTCGGTATGTCGCATGTCGATCTTGCATTATGAGTTCACGCACGGCATCAATGTTCTCTGGCACAACAGCCGTTTTTGGACGACCTTCACGGAATTCGTCTTTGAGCGAGCTTCGGCCACGATTAAATTCTTATACAAATTTTTCACAGAGCTATAGGATGGTGCTTCATCGCCATACAAAGATTTAAGTTCATCAATGAACTCTTGTCGTGATAATCCACGTCGAAAGTTGTGAAAAATGATGGCACGAAAATGTTTACGAGTTAATTCCATTTTTTTTCTATATTAATTTTTTCAAGTCACTCTAAACAACACAAATAATGGTCGTACATCAAAACAAACAAACTTTCCAATCGAAGTGTCAGATTGCACTTGGCAGCTCTCAGTGTTGCCAGGCCAGAAATATATATAGCAGCCCTCGAAGAAAGAAATCTAGCCAGAGCCACACAGCTACTAATAGGAGAAAAACAGAATGAATCGATAAAGCGCCACAGAAGAGGAAAATAAAAACTTATTGAATCAATTAATTTAATTCCTACATTAAAGCTGTGATATATCTATATACTTTTCAATATAAACAATCTACTTCTGTCAAGTAAAAAACTACACTTTACAGTTTATGTTCAAATCTGTTGTATTTTTACCCCATCATCCAATATTTTTACACTTTTATGATTTAATTTAAACACTGAACCCATTAGCAAGCAAATTTTGTGAGGTTTATATAAGTAAAAGATATATTTATTTTTAAAATTATTCAATTTTTATACAGCACAATTATAAACAAAAATTCCGTGCAAGTTCTTTTACTTTTCCCTTTTTTTTCAATTATAAATTTTTTCCCCTTTTAATAGACTGTGGAAAGTTTAAAAAATTTAGGGGAAAAAAGTAGGTATTATAAATTATAAAATAAAAATTATATGAAAATAAACAAAAAAAAACTTCCTTAAAATTACGATGATGCCACTTTTTTATAATTTTATTGCCACGGAATTTACATTTGGAGGAATCTTTTTTCGAGAAAATATTTTTCCGTGGGAAAGAAATTCCGTGAGAATATTCACAATTGGGCTAATACCCTTCTCCACAAAAAGTGAAAATTTCTGTCCGTCCGTCCGTGTTAGTGTTGCAATAAATAAACAAACAAAAAAAATAAACATGTGAACCGATCAGATATAGTGTCAAAAGCGGTGCTATTGAAAATCAGCATGATCGATCCATGTCCTTCGAGGCAGCAGGCAAAACACCACGCCTACCTCTAATTTTTTCATGACCTTTGGAACAATAAAGTAACTCCAACCAAAAAATAAATAAATAGGGCGATATAGAATGAAAAAAAAACATCAAGCGAAAAAATTGGCGCTCGCCCATATTATTAGAGTTACGGGCCTCTGAAATTTTCAATTTTTTTAAATATCAACATGGGTATTATTTTAAAGCTTTTGAAAAAATCTTTAAGGAAATACTAAATTTTTTTTAATGCATAGCCCTTTAAGTGCATTTTTATGTAAAATTATATATATGCAGTACAAAAAAAATTGTTTTTTTTTTTAAATTCTCTTTCACCCCAATATTTGCTTTTTTGAATGGAGTTACTTCATTAAACTAGATTTACATACATGGTGAAAAGTATATAAGTTCGGAATAGCCGAATATAGCACTCTTACTTGCTTTATAATG
This sequence comes from Gymnosoma rotundatum, assembly GCA_916610165.2. Taxonomy (NCBI): domain Eukaryota; kingdom Metazoa; phylum Arthropoda; class Insecta; order Diptera; family Tachinidae; genus Gymnosoma; species Gymnosoma rotundatum. Next base: position 115,323,001 of record OU744337.1, on the reverse strand, counting down.
GCAATATTATATAAAATAAATTCAAAATTTTTTCATTAAATATTTAATCGCATAAATTTAATATTTAATTTTAAAAAAGTAGAAACTAAATTTCTAATTAAAGAAATGGTTGGATCAATTACAAATTTAATAGGTGCAAAAAATTACACAGTTTATAACATAAACTTAGCTGTTTCATCTTCTTCTTCTTAAATATTACAAACGTACATTCATCTACTTTGGAGTTTGCCTCTATTCAAGCTTTTTCTATTAAACTTGTATAAAACCGTATAGCACCTTAGTATTATAATAATCTATTCATATACTGTATAACTATTATAAAATTAAACCATTATACTATTATAGCATCAGGTTATACTATTATAATAATCCACATTTTTATCATTATACCATTCTTAAGCTATCACTAAATTATATTAATAACTATAATACCTTTATGATAATATTTTTTTTATTAGACTATACCATTCACTTTAAAAGCACCGTATTTTAATATAATACTATAATTTGTGTATAAAACATTTGTTATATACATACTCGTACATACACTCGTATTGAAACAAAAATTCTAAACTACAACACTACCATACGCAGGAAAAATAAAAATATATATTTATTAAATAATAAAATATAATTGCCGTATTCACAAGCTCTGCTAAGGTGTAGGTAGTATTGCATACTACCTTTTGTTTACTTCTTTGTGAACAACCATTGTATCAATGTGCCATTGTACATTGTACTTCAAACGTCAAACCGACTTTAAAACAGATTTCATCTGCCTGCCTATAACGGTTCAAGAGTATGGCCACATAAATTAGATTACATTAAATGTTGGGACACTCTTATATCTCCAAACTTTATACTTGTTCAACTGTTCATTGGTTTCGCAATATACTTTAAATTACAGCAACTATAGGGTCACCCTTTATTTTCAAAATTCAAATTATATACTTGCTCTTGTAATAAATTAAGCAATCAAGGTCTGTGTATATTTCAATCGTCTGTTTACATATTACACATCAGATTATATCAACTATTGTTAAACCCTTTAATTTTTAATTTAAAATTTTTTTACTTCTTATCTAAAATCAAATTCTATTCTTCTTGTTATAGCGAACATAGCAAAACAGGTCCCTTGTAACTTTCAGCTGTCTGTCTATAACCGTTAAAAAGTTCGGTCACATACACCAAATTACATCAACAATTGGGACACCCGTTTACTTCCAAAACCAAATTTTATACTTGTTGTTGTAGCGGAGTTAATAATACAGGTTCTTTGAAATTTTCAACCGTCTGTCTACAACTTTTTAAAATTTCGGCCATATACATAATTAAATGAACTATTGGGGCATCCTTTAATTTATAATTATAAATGTTAATATTTGTTACTATAACGACCATATCAATCAAAATTATGTCAAATTTGCAATGGTTTGTCTATAACGGCCCATATAAGTAAATTTACATCAATTATGGGGCACCCTTTAATTTTTAGATTTATGTTTGTATAACTTTTTGTTATTGGGAGCAGTCATTTTAAGTTTTACAGAATCGCCCCTTACAGTTCATAATACACTTAAAAAATATGTATGTTGTATGGGGACACCCTTTAATTTTTAAGATTATGAACTGTTTTTTAAACGGAACCAATCTGTGAGCATAACCTATCATATTACCAAAAATTATCAAAATCGGTGCAAAACTCTCTTAGTTCTGCATGCACAAACATAAAAAAGCAACATTCAGTCGAATTGTATAACCTCCTTCTTTGTATGAAGCCGGTCAAAAATACTAACTTAGCAGGTGTATCCATATTTTTGCTTTTGCCAATAATTTAATTTAATAAATTTAATTAAAGTTAGCTGTCAATAGAAATTCACCACGCTGGTGTATTTCAAAAGCTTTTTTTTATCAATGTTTCCACAGAATACCAACCGAACTTTTAGTTGATAAAAATCTAGACAAAATATCTTGATAAAAAATTTATCAAGAATGCACAGAATCGGGCTGTTAATTGTTAAAATCATCAAGTAATATTTAAATTAAAAATACTATTATCGTTCTCTTTAAAAAAAAAAACTACTTCCCTAAAACAAAGTTTTACTTTTTGCTTAAAGTTTTGTATAATTCTAATGAAATTATAATTTTTAAAGTCTTTCCTAAAAGAAAACTTCTTCGCAAACTAAAAAAAGTTTAACAAAATTAAAAAAAATAAATAAATAAACATTTCAAGTTTGAAATTTTATTACTTACGCATTTAGGTTCAATGAACTATTTTGTTAATTATATTTTGCTGGTATTTATGTAAAAAAGAAATTGAACTAAAATTTTTGCTCATGGATACCACATAATTTGTTTAGTTGGCTAAAAATTGAAAACATTCAAGTGTTTAAGTATTTAACCATAGCAGCTTTACAGCACAATTAAAAGAACAGCAAAATGTGTATTAAATACAATAACTATTAATAATATAATTGAACCTGAGTTGCCTGATTTCCTCTTCAATTTTTCATTTTTTAAACAACAAAAAATCAATTTTTTGATAAGGTGCAATTTTTTTAAGCTCAGGTTCATATTTTTAGATGTATATTTTTTAAAAGGAAATATCTTCAAATAAACAATTACTTTTTATAGAGAGCGGGAATAGGAGGAAATAATAATTTGGCAGCATTGTTGTGACGCCAACAAAAAAATATTCTATCTCACAAATATTACGCTAAACAGTTTTTGAATTTATTTTTTATGGGGAAAATATGATGACAGATCTTCTGAATAGTATTTCATCAGCAAATCTTTCCGAATATGATACATGAAAGTAATAAGCAATGCAAGCAATCGTTATAAGATCGTAGTATAATTATAAACAAATATTTGTTTAATTCACTATCTGCCCTTGTACGTCTATTAAAAAAAAATTATAATAAATTAAATTAAAGAAAAACAATCGAATAGAATATAATAAAGAGAGTCATATAGAACCGAATAGAGCAGAATCGAATAGAGCAGAATCGAATAAACTCTGATAGTTATAATAGAATCGAACAAAATCGAAAAATGGTAAATAAAGTCGAATGCAATCCAACAGAATCAAACAGAAGTGAATCGAAGAGAATGAAATATAATCGAATAAAATCCATAAGTGAAAAAGAATCTTATAGAATAAAATAGGATAGAAGAGAGTAGAATAAAATAGAATATAGTATAGTATAGAATAGAATAAAATAAAATAGAATAGAATAATAAAAATAAAATACAATCGAAAAGAAACGATTAGACTCGAATAAAATCGAATAGAGTCTAATAAACAGAAACAAATAGTGTCGAGCAGAATCTAACGCAATCGAATAGAATCAGATATAATCCGATAGAATCGGAAAAAATCGAATAAAAGTGGAAAAGAATCGGATAAAATCGAAGAGAATAAAATCGAATCAACTATAATCCCATAGAAAGGAATAAAACCGATAATCGAATCGAATAGAATGAAATCAAATACAATCGATCATAATAGAGTCGAGTCGAATAACAACGAATAAAATCGATCGAATAAAATCGAATAGAATCAAATAAAATAAAATAAAATATAATCGAATCGAATAAAATTAAATATAACCAAACATAATAAAATTGAATCGAATAAAACCGAATATAATCTTTCAAAATCTAATAAAAAGAATCAAATAGAATCAACTCGAACCAAATAGTGTCGAATAATATCGAATAGAATCGGATATAATCGGATACAATCGGATAAAGTCGAATACAATCGCACAGAATTAAACAAACCCGAATAGAATCGAATACACACGAATAAAATCGAATAGAATCGAATTAACTATAATCGCACAGAATCGAGTGAAATCGAATATAATCAAATAGAATCGTATATAATCGAATTGAAAAGAATAAAATCGAATCGAATAAAACCGTGTAGAATTGAATAATATTGAATATAATCGAATTAAATCAAATTAAATCGGATGGAATCGAACACAATCGAATGGAATGAAAAAGAAAGATCATTTTATTGCTTTTAGTCCCTAATTAAACCTCAAAAATTTAATTAATTAAAAATGGCCGTCGTTTATTCAACCTACCTAAAAAAACAATAGCATCGTATCTGGACTGAACAGATGGCATCCTCCATGCACTGCCCACGTTAGTTTTAAAACAATTGACATTTTCTTTTTTTCTAATATAATATATCTCAACTACGCTTTTAATATTCTGCAGTGTAACTTCATGTGAAAATTTTGCAAAAGTTGTGTGTTGTTAAATTCTTTCAATGGAGATGAGTAATTCTTTAAGAAAATATTGTATCGAAAGTAATTTTCGAACATACACAGATTGAAAAAATAAATAAAGCAAATTTCGAACAAACTACGAAAGAAAACTTATGATAATTTTTTTTTCTACAAAATGTTCATTTGCTATGACAGATTGTTTTAGGTCATTACGCGCAACAAATTAATATTTTTATTTTTTTTCTTGCTTCCTTTTTACAAAGTTACAAATATATTATTTTAAAAGAAAAAATTTCCATTCATAAATTTATACTGTGCTGTTTAAAAATAAAAACGAGTAATGAACTTTAGTTGTAGAATAAACAAAAGAATTCTCAAATAAGGAAGCACCCCCTGTTGTTGCAACAACATCTCTAGACATTACTAACTCCTCTAAGAAAAAAAAAAAAGAATATCAAATATAAGAAATCAGCAGTAAAATCGCCTCGAATATAAAAATAAAAATGTCATTAAAGTTTAACTCTGATTGAATGGCATTAATGGACTCTTAACGATTACGTAATCAGATTTCTTTAAGAGTTTGTGGCCGTTAATGGTTACAAATTTGCAAGGGACTTTTTATAGTTTAAGCCAAAACATATTTTTTTACTTGGCCTTACGATTTTTATAGCTAAGCTATGCAATTACATACATCCATGTATAAATGCATGTATACATACATACATAAATATGTACATACTTATATTTATTCTGACGCTTGTAACTACACACATACAGACATGTACACATACATAATTATATACAAACAATCAAACATACATACATGGTACATGCATACATACATACATTCATACATACATACATGGATGCATTCATGCATATATAAATACACACATACATAAATACATATATACATACATACATACATACATAGATACATACATACATACATACATACGCACATACATACATACATTTATCATACATACATACATACATAAATACATACATACATACATACGCACATACATACATACATACATAAATACATACATACATACATACATACATACATACATACATACATACATACATACATACATACATACATACATACATATTTATAACATCTCATCTCTTATTCTTCCCATAAAGTGCACGAATGGATAAAATAAACACAACATTTTCTAAAAATAATTTTATGCATAAAATAATATTTTTTAACAGTTTCATAAAAAATCTTTAAGTTCATGAATATTTGAACAAGATTAGCAGTAAAATAACACTTTAAAGACAAAAAAAGTTTTACTATAAAGACTTAACAAACATCAGCACACAGATTTTATATTCTTGAACGTTAAAAGATCTAGAAATTATTTGGCTTTAATATTAATAATTTACCACGATTAACAAACACTCAATGTTAAATAATTTTCCCTTGTGCAAAAATATTAATTTACCATAGTAAGGCAGCGCATATTACTAGGTACAGAAAATATAAGACACTTTAAGGCGAACTATATTTTTTATAAGAATTTATTCCCACTTTCTTTTTATAATCATGTGCCACATTTATTATAAAGCTTGAAAACTTTTTTTTGGATGCGAACTACAAAAAAAATTTGTAGCGTGACGCAAACCATCTAAATTTTATCATAACAGAGAAAATTATTGTGTCTCAAATTGCTTAAATGTTTTGAATTCGAGAACACTAAAATGGCTTTTGCTGTATTTGGAGAGAAGCGCCAAAGTGTAAAGAGCTATCCAGTACTAAAATACATTTAATAAAACATATTAAATGAAGAACACACATCAGACTAAAAAAACGCCATTAATAATTATTTTTTAAACTTGTTACAGGGGCATAATAAAACATACTTTAGGTCAATTTAAAATAAGATCCTGTAAAAATAATATTACTTTTATGACATATTTGAATTTTTTGTACTTTCTGGAACTAGCAATATATAATCTTCGTACACTTATAGTCTCAGTTTATTACGGTTTATAAAAAATGGCCATATATGTTAAAAGCAATTAATTGTTTTCACTTATTTTAATATCAGCCGCAGCAGTACAAATTTTAAGCGTCTGCCTATAATAATTTAAAAGCTTAGGCCATACTCTTTAAGTTCAGAACCATTTGGAGGCACCCTTTAATTTCTAAATTATTGTTAACAATTTTTTCTATAGCACACAAAATCTTCATACCCTGTTTGATTTCTAAATGTCTGCCTGCTACACATAAGTAAAAATTACGAAAATATTGGGACATCCCCTTAGCGCACAAAATTTTTCCGTCACTGTGCAAATTTGACATGTCCGTGCATTACAGTTAGTAAAATAACAATATTTGTGCGAATATCACGTCGATTTCGGACCACCCTTTAATTTTTAATATTTTTTGTTATAGCAACTATAGTAATACATCGTATGTGAATTTTATAAGAGTCTACCTCTTACGATATCAGTGATAAAAAGCTTTGACAGGTGAACAGACGACCAGACCTTGTGACGCAAACCCTTAAAATAACCAATTTTGATTAAAAATAGCCAAAAAAGCAGCGCTGTTCTTAAGTGAGTGTTTGCTTTGGTGAAAAAAATTTCTTTTCCAAAAAATTGCGACAGGTAATTTATGTTATAGAAAATGAAGGATACTTTTGGGAGATTTTTTGTTATAGAAAATGAAGTGTACTTTAGGGCGAACTATATTTTTACTGAATTTTTTTCCTCGCACGATTTTCAGTGTAGTTTTAAAATTGTTTAAATTTTTGTTATAACTAAAGTGCACTTCAGCAATGACAAGAGCAAATAACATATCCATGTGATGATAGCCAATATTTGTCCCTAACTGAATTTCGTGACAATATTTTCAGTTGCGTTATTTTATTTTGAATATCGAAACAACATAATCACACTATACCACCTACCATTGAACTTATTTAATTCATAATAGGAAAATAGTTGCAGTTTAAATCATAATAGGAAAACAGTTGCCTTTAAAATCCCTCAAAAGCCCCTTAAAAGAAATCTTTGATAAAGTGCCAGACAAACTTAATTGTTGGTTTTATAACACTTTTTATATAATTTGTATTTCTTTAAGTTCTTTTCACTTCGGATGATAAATATGTACTTTTTTTATAGTGGTGATGATGAAGCATCATTTGATTTTGGTTTGTTGTTTTCAAGTATTTAAATAAACAGAAGGGTGAGAGTGTAACATGTTTTTGTTTTTCTATTTGACATATTATTATTATTATAAGTCGTTAGATAACATGATTGATTATACACTAGAGCTCATGTAATCTAATTACAGAGTTTCCTTACATTTACGCCAACGTTTTTTCTTAAGCGTTTTTTTTTTCTTGAGTCTAAAATGCAGGGAATGAGATAATGTATGGAATACTATTATTGTATAGTGGGCCGGATCACAAAATAAATGTTTTAGTTTGTATCTTTTTTTTTAATTTTTTAAATCCAAAATTATTTGTAAATATTTTTGTAAGATCTCAAAAAAGCAAATGAAGATGGGGGATAAAACTATCTCTAAGATGGAAGAGATACCTCATAACCGGTAAACAAGTTTTTCTGCGTCTTATAAGAAAATTTAACTAGAAGAGTGCTATATTCGGCTATGCCGAATCTTTTATACCTTTCACCATCTCGTTTATTGAAGTAACTCCAATCAAAAAAGCAAATATTGCGATGACAGAGAATTAAAAAATAAAAAATAAATGTAATATATAATATTACATAATAATGTCATCGGCTCTTAATTAGTTAAACATTTTTAAAAAATTTTTGTATTTCCTTGTAGATCTCTTCAAAAGCTTTAAAATGATACCCATATTGAGCCCCGTAACTCGGAAAATATGGGCCTATAAAAATAGTTTTTAAATACAAAAAAGCATAAATATTATTTTCATAAACGAGCTGGCTCGCTGGATACACCCTTTGCCTTCAAATAATTCAAAAACAACAACCATTTCATATGACAAATTTTGCATATTTTGATCACCCAAGAGTCACAGTAAGTGACCAGGCAAGGTGATATCCGTAGCGCAGCGATATGACACATTCCATCGTCATATAAAAACCACAACAACCACAAAACTACAATTTTTGGAAAAGAAAATTTATTTAATAAAAAACACTCTCCATCGGCTTCTATAAATCTCGTTTTTTAAAACTTTTTTTTTTTGAGGTTGACAGCAATTTCAAATCTCGCATAAAAATTGGAACACTCGCTGCACATACTAAACAAATTTATGTATCTGTACGCTTAAGCTTTTAGTTTATTATCGAGTTATTTTCTTATCTCTGGTCTACTGAAGCATTAAATTAATTGTTTATAAAATAAAAGTAAATTTATTGATAGAATTTTATAGAATAATATAAACACAACAAAAACAGAAACAGAAACTAAAAGTAATGACGAAAGAAAACGATATGGAAATCAGAAAAAACCAAAAATTACCAGACATTGATAAGAATGATGTAGATAATATTTCAAGCAAATAAACATAAGTCTACATGTGCTTCAAGACATGTTAGTCGTATAAGAAATATTACTCGCATAGCAAGCACATCATGTGGTGGAAAGAAATATAAATATTTATTTTTTTAATAAACAAATTTAATGCCTCGTAGGTGAAAAAAAATTCAGTTTAACTTTTGTAAAATATTCCAAAAAGGTTAGCTATAAACAAAATAAGAAATTCTAGAAAGACACAGTCTAAAGCAGCTTAAAAATATGTTTTTAAAGTTTTTTATATCCTGAAATGATGATTTGTAGTTAATAATTACAAAGATGAAAAAAATGACAAATGGCAAATAGAAACAAGCTTTAAGTAGGGAGCAGAAAAGTAAACTCTTTAAAAACCGATTCTTATTCGCTCTCAAATGGCCACGCTAAACTACATTTATTTTAATTGCAAACTCCCCCACGGAATGTGAAGCTTGGCGTGAATTAACTACTTTAGATCGTAGAAAAACGCATGAGACGCCTAATGATGGACGCCCTGCAATCGAAAATGGTCAAGTCGTATGGCCTATGGATTTTGAATTTTCATACTTACATGCATAAACACATACATACATATACACATACATATATATAGATATATACAGATATACAAATTGCCACTATTGGATACAATTATTTTGAAAGCTGTTGTTTTGTAAAAGTTTTCTTCTTTGAGCATGAGTTTCTGTTCACAATTTTAAACACTATTTTATGATTTTTTATTTAAATACTATTTTAAATTAAGTTTTGTTCATTACATTTCATTTTTTTGTGACCATAAACAATTTTTAACCATAAAAATATTAATTGCTTTCAAATTTCTGCTTTTAGTTTAATAAGCGTTTAGTTATAAAAACAGTACAGCTTGTTTGAAAAGAAAAAACAGTATACAATACATACGAAAAATAAAGAAAATAGTTGTGCTAACACTTTAATAATGGATTCTAGTGTTGCAAATATGAAATATTTTTTTACGCTTCACTAATTTTATGATTGCTAATAACCTTGACATTAAAAGCCACAAAATACTCATGCGATAATAATTTTTATACTTGCAGAACACTTAACTATTTAAAATATAAATACCCGTCAGTTCTCAGGTCAGCTGGTTTTAGGACTAGCGAAAGACTTGTAAGATTTATTTATTTATTTATTATACGACTTTTCTTCATTTCAAAGGGCAAGTGTTTATAAAGGCAACAAGCTGCGACTTTGTTATTTATTTTCTTGTGCTCCCGTTTGTTCTTACTCACGTTAAATTTTCTCTCTTCATATTGCTTATTTTTAGGACACCCAAACATAACCCCACTGATACAGCAATGTGTCTTTGTATCTCTGGCCATTTGTCATAGGCCTCAATTTCTGGAACCGAAATATTTTGGAATATTTCAAGCATATTACTTTGGCCATTAAAACAACAAACAATAAAACAGTTTAAAATTTAAAAGGTACCACGGTTTGAACGTTTAGCTTTGGCCCAATACTAAAAATATTCGATACTATAATACATTTTCTGCTTTAGGTACCTTGCTCCATCGGTTTTGCAACTGGTTTGTTAACACTATATATAAAAAGTAAGTTTAAGAGACAATTCACCCACAAACATAAAATTCAGGAAAACAACTGGAATATCTTTGAAAGCTTAGTTTTATTACAATCCAATATTTAAGACTATTGCATAACGAAATGACCTTCGTCTGAACTAGCGAGTGATACAATATTATATAGAGACGCACACTCTGTGTGTTTTTTAAATTTATAACATCAAATAAAAAAGTCATAAACTTATATAAAAAAAATTATTTGATAATATTCTTTTTATTTTCTTTGCTAACCTTCTTTAGGTGATTGTAGAATGTGCAATAAAAGAAAATTAAAACAAGTAAGAGAGCTACATTCAGCTATTCCGAATCTTAGATACCCTTCAACATCTATGTAAATCTTGTTTAGTGAAGTAACTTCAATTACAAAAGCAAATATTGAAGTGGCCGAGATTAAACAAAAATTTGGTACTGAATATATATAATTTGACATAATATGCCATCGGCTAAGCATTTCTAACATTTTTTTAGTATTTCCTAAAAGATCTGTTCATAAGCTTTTAATAGATACCAATCTTGATATTTTAAAAAGTATGGTGCACAATAGTACTTTTTTTATGAAAAGTTCAGAGTCCCATAACGAACGAGCACCAATTTTTTCACTTGATGTTTTTTCTTATTTTTATACCCTTCACAACAAAAAGTGGAAAAACGGTTATATACTCTTTGTCATTCCATTTCGAATCAAAGTAACCCCAAAGTATATATTTCTGACATCTATGTCAATCGATAAGATATAGTGTTAAAAGAGGTGCTATTTGAAATCAGCATGATCGGTCCATGTCCTTCGAGGAACCAATCCTACCTTTAATTTTTTTGTGTCATTCGGAACAATTAAGTAACTCCAATCAAAAATATAGATATATGAAGCGATAGAGAATTAAAAAATAAGAAAACAACATCAAGTGAGAAAATTGGCGCTCACCCATATTTTCCGAGTTTTGGGACTCTGAAATTTTTAAATTGTTGGAAATATCAATATGGGTATCATTTTAAAGCTTTTGAAGAGATCTTTAGGGTAATGCTAAAATTTTTAAAAAAATGCTTAATCCGTTAAGAGACGATGGCATTTTTATATAAAATTATATATATGCAGTACCAATTCTTTTTTTTATTTTTTTGTATTTTTCAATTCTCTGTCACCCCAATATTTGACTTTTTGATTAGGGATACTTCACTAAACTAGATTTACATAGATCTTGAAGGTTATATAAGATTCGGCGTAGCCGAATATAATACTCTTACTTGTTCTTATAATTCTCTTTCGCACCATATAATGATGTTTTTGATTGGACTTATTTCGGTGTTTCAAATGTATAGAAAAATTAAAGGCAGACGTGTTGTTTTGCCCGCTTTCTCGATGGACATGGACCGATCTTGCTGATTTTCAATGGGTGTACAATAACTTTCTTTAACTCATCTAGCGCATTGACAAAGTTTATTTCAGTACTTACAAAGACAGACAGACGGACATTGCTCAATCGACTTCGCTATGCATTATAACTCAGAATATCAATACTTTATGGGATCGGGTATTAATTACAAACGGAATTATACAAACGCATCTGACAAGGAAAGAAAGTAGAGACGCTCATCGACACTCTTTCAAAAACATTTCTGAGATAATGGTGGTCATAAATTTTCTGTAGTTCATCTAGGTACGTGGCAAAACTGATTGCAACCCAATTGCAGACAGATTAATATCGCTAAGCCGACTTTTCTATGTATAAGGATCAATAAAAACAATTAATATATTGTAGAATTAATATTTAATATATGGGAGAAAAAGTATCGCATGCTACATTTTTTTAATATTTAACTCAACTTATTTATCCCAAAACACATAATAATGAGGCATAAGTTTATAAAAATCAATTATTTTTAGATTGCTTTAAATAGTTTATTAATACTGATGCTTTAAAAATTTTACTATATTTAGCTCTAAAAGTAGATGTGCTTTTAGCCGGCTATCAGCCGATTTCGTGCCGTTGCCGACGATTTTTAACGATCTACCTTCGCCTATAATAGTCTCACCAAGTCTCAGTTTTACCGTCAGGGCACTTCATTTTCTCTATAATTCTCCAATACTTTTGGGCAAACGGATTTCGGTATTTCACAGATAAAAAGCTGGTTCTGGTCTTTAGTTATTTTATTTTTTTTTTTTTTTTCATAAACTTATAAGAAGGAGAAAGAAGATTTTGAGAAGAGCGTTAAATTGCATAATCTTGGTAGCCACTTGACATTAGAATTTAATGAGATGAATAGTAATCGCTTTCAAGCTTTTTCTTAATTAATCTTGATCAAAATTACTCGATAATCTTAAGTAAATGTATCTGTCTGCATAACTTTAAAGTCAAATACCAGATATAAAGTTTAATACATTGCTAAAAAATCTGTAGCCACATGCCACATATTTAATTGCAATTCTATCTTTGTATCACCTTTTCAAACAATTTATTGCCGACACAAAAACAAATTTAAGTTAAATATAAACCGACACTCTCCGTCACTGATCTGGCTGTGTCTTGGCTATCGGTGAAGAACAAAATATTTGTTTTACGTATATAAAAGCACTATAGTCAATCCGGTGCTCTTATGTAAAATGTTACAAAACTTTTCACATCTTTATTTCAAAGTATCAGTTTTATAGTTTTTTGTCAAGTCGTTAAATGACATTTAAAACTAAAAAAAAAATTCTTTCGCTTACCTTTTACTAAGAACAGTAATATTAAGTTGATGTTTTTTTTTAAATACTTTGTTTCTTACAAAATGACAGAAAACTTGAAATGTTTTGTTTACTTGTGGCAATTTGTTGCAACAGCTTAAAATGTTGCCAAAAATTTTAATTAAATTGCTTTTGCTGTTTTATAACAGTGAGAGGCAAAATGTGACTTTATTAACGGACTTCAAAAAAAGAAGAAATGTTGCCCTTTTATGTTTGTGCCTGCAGAACTCAGTGATTTCTGAATCGATTTTGAAAATGTTTTTTTTATTTGAAAAGTGATGCTTAGAGATTGGTCCCGTTTTAATAACACTTCATAATCTTAATAAATAAAAGGTGTTCCCATAGAACATATATTTGTTTTATGTGTATTATGAATCGTAAAGGCCGCCACTTAAAAATTGAAAACAAAAGACTGCGTAAATTGACCGACATTTATGGGCCTATTTTTTGAACCGTTATGGACAAACGCTTGTACATTGGACAGAATGACAATTGTTATTACAACAAAATCATAAATTAAAGGGTGCCCCAATAATAATAAATCATAAATTAAAGGGTGCCCTAATAGTTCATTTACTTTGATGTATACGGCCATAATTTTGAACAGTTAAGACTGACGGTTGAAATGTACAAGGAACCTGTATTGATAACTCCGCCACAACAATAAATTAAAGGGTGTCCCAATATTTGATGTAATTTTATGTATTTTAATAAACTGTTGAACCGGTATAGACAGACAGCTGCAACTTACAAGCGAACTGTTTTAATCGGCCGGCTAAACTGGCAACAAGCTAAAAATATGCATTTTAAAATTAAAGGGTGTTCCAATAATTGATGTAAATTGATCTATATAGGCATATATTTTGAACTGGTATTAAACAGAATGTCTATTGCTATGAGTCTTACAGTAACAAGTATTAACATTCAAAATTATAAATTAAAGGGTGCCCCAATAGTTCATTTAATTTGATGTATTTTGAGGCTCTTTTGAACAGTTTTAGGCACACACTTTAAATTTACAAAGAACCTGTTATGCTAACTCCGCTTTAACAACAAGTATATAATTAAGAATTGGAAATAAAAGGGTGTCCCTACAGTTGATGTAGTTTGATGTATGTGACCAAACTTTTGAACCTTTATACACAGCTGAGACTTGCAAGGGACTTATTTCGTTAAGTCCGCTAAAATAACAAGTTGATAATTTGAATTTAGAAATTAAAGGGTGTTCCCAAAATTAACGTAAATTGACAAATATGGCCGTATCTTTTGAACTGTTATAGACAAACACTTAAAAATTAGACAGAATGTTTAATACTTTGTTTGATATAAGAAGTATAAATATTTTTAATTATAAATCAAAGGATGCCCCTATAGTTAGTGTAATTTGGTATATATTGCCAAACTGTCGAACAGTTGTAAACAGACGGTTGCAATTTTCACAGAATCTGATTGCTGAGTCTACTACAACAGCAAGTATAAAATTTGAATTTGGAAATTAAAGGGTGCCCCTATAGTAGCTGTAGTTTGATGAATATTGCCAAACTGTTAAACAGTTGTAAACAGACGGTACAAATTATCAAGCAGCTGTAGTGTTAAGTCTGCTATAACAAGTATAAAGTATGGAATTGGAATACAAGGGGTTCCAATAGTTAATGAAGTTTCTGTTTTAAAGTCGGTTTTTTCGCAAGATTTTATTTAAAAGATAATTTTAAAACTTTTCGTTTATTTATTTATTTTTTTTTTTCTTTTTATTTCTAAGAAAACATTGAATTTTGCTTGGAGAGGGAGAAACTTTTTATTAATTAATTACAAAAAGTAGAAGGATTCTGCGTTCTATTAAATAATATAATAGTGAAATATAGCAGTGAAAACTGCAGACAAGCTAACAGGCTAACGAAGTTGACTTTTAGTCAATTTAAAATTTATTGTTTTCAAATTACAAAAGATTACATTGTGACAGAAAAATAGACACTGACTTCGTTAAACGTCAATAAACGAAATTAATTATTGTAATTAATTTTCTTACACACTGTGCAGATTTACGTACATTAAGTTTTGTATATGCATTTAAAATTAGTTTTCACAGAAAATTTATTATTGACAAATTGCCGGAAAACATTGAAACAAAACAATGGAAATTTCACACAAAAAACAACAACAACAAATAAAGCAAAAGGAAAAAAATTTATGAATATTTATGCCTTTAATTTAAAAATAAACATGAATAATATTTAATCATTAAAAAGAATTAATGAAACCAAAAATGAAATTATTTCGATTTCAATTTTTAATATGAATATTAAAAACAAGGCGTTTTTTCGGCAGAAGGGAATATTATTTTATTTTAAATTTTATATTATTTATTTTTTCTCGAAAATTATGCGAAATTTCTTTAATATGAAAATTGCAAAATAAATATTTATTCTTTCCACAAGTTATTTGTAAATGCAAGTGATATTTGAAACGGAAGTAGAAGGTATTGGTTTGCGACACCAACAAAAAAAACACACTCGTTTTCATGATATTTTAAAAACTAAAATATTTATTATTGTTTTTTTAATATTCTAGCCATTGAGAAGAAAAGTGAATTTAGCCATAAACACCTTCATTTGTTTGTTTTTGTAATATTATTATTTGGCCAAGAAATATTTATTTTGGCAATTTAACATTTGGAAACTAAATCATTTAATAATTATTTTTAATGAATGAATTTTAAACAAAAAAAAATATAGAATACGAGTAAACATGACCTAAGGCAAGAAAAATTTATTAAACAATAATTTACGTCAACAATTAATTTTACCCGCTCTTTTTGAGCTGACTACCAGCACACTGTGTTAAAGTGAAAAAAATAATTTCTTTTATTTTTTTATTTTTTATTAAAACTTGGGATTATAATTTCATTATTAAAATTGGAGAATAAAACGAGAATATAAAACTGATTTGTGTTTGTTTAATTTAATTATCAGGAAAATAAATCCATACATTGCAGGCTAAAAGATTTCTACGCCGATCTTCGAACTGCGTCACCGACTGCTGTAACGTTATTACTTCCCTCAGCAAGTATTACTATATTATTTTAATATGATCTTTATTTGCAAAAAAATTAAAAAAAAAGCAACACAGTCCTTTTGTTTCGTTTACAAGTCCAAATAAAGGGTGTTTTTTTAAACACGATAGAACTTGAAACTATAAAAAAATAATATTGAAAATTTAATTTTGATGAAAACTATTTTCTTATTATTTTCAGTAAGCTTCGGTAAATCTTTATGAATACAAACACGCCTGAACAACGCTATCAAGTCATCAATTCGGACAAATTATAGATGACTGTGTAATTTTTATGGTGCACATAATCGTCCGTCTGTGCAAGCCATCTGTCGAACTATGGATAGATTTCGTACCACATACTCTCCAGAGAATGCAACAACACTTACACGTTGAAGGAATGTGCGTCCTGGAGAGAATATCGCTGCTGTAAACGAAAGTATAGAAGAAAATCCAAATTTATTGATTCGTCGTCGGTTACAGGAATTGGGGTTGTGTCTGCACCATTGTATGTGTCGTTTTATCGCAGATTAGACTCTAGAACAGTAAGTAAAGAAAGTTAATACGCATCGTAACGTAATCGGACGTGTTTTGTACTTGCCTGTTGGTAATAATAGTAAACCTCGTTAAACAAACCAAGGAAGTGCTCCTAAGATACTTCTATTGACGGCAAAGCAATAATCTGTGTTTGAACACATAGGTTTTCTTCGGTTTCACACTGTCTTTGATGTTTATTAATAATAAAATAAATCCTAACTTTTGTAAGTTAATTAAGTTTAAAGAAACAATCAACTAAATTAACAACTAAACGAGACAACTATTTGGTACTAAAACATAAACAAACTTAAAAGAAAATAAAACATCACCAGCTGTTCTGTTCTTGCGAATACTGGTTGAAAGAAAATTACCAAAATCAAGACAATATAAAGGTAGTGCCAAGTTAATGAAATATTACTATAGACCGTTAAGTTCAAAAAACAAACAACTAATAGTCATACTATATATCTAAAAAACAAGCAAATGTATACAAGAAGTAAAAAAATTGTCAACTTAAAAAAGAGAAACACCAAAAAAATAATAAAAAATCTTGAAACAAATGAAACTTCAATAAACAACAGCAGCATGCAAGTGTCCGATAATAACGTTGATTTAATGTCGACTGTAAACACTCCACAACAAATACGCCAAAATGACTTTCTAAATAAATCTTATTTAGGGATTGTGAATGAATCATCACGACTTTCCGCTTGCAAATCGCCCTTTAAGCTAGTAACTATGCTGGATAGTCGTTTTGAAAAATTAACCAAACAAATAAATGTTATTATTGAAGATAAGTTTAAAGAGTATAAAGAAGAACTTTTGAGTGAAATTGACAAAAGATTTACATCTCTTCAAAGTGACCTACATTCATTAAAGGAGAGGGTGACATTAATAGAAAATACAACTATAAATGCATTAAAAGAGAAGGTAACCAATTTGGAGTCGGAAATTTCTGAGATAAAAAATTGTAAAACAGAAATAATTAACATAAGGAGACAATTAAACAAACAAGATAATTCTGTAGTGGCTGGTAGTATACGAATTTGTGGTGTACCCTATCATAAGGATGAAAATTTGCATAACATAGTTAGTACATTATGCGATAATTTAAATGTAGCAACTCCAAGAATAGAAAATGTATACAGATTAAATAAAATTTATAAAGACACAGAAACATATACACCAAAAGATGATACCATAATCGTGAAAATGCATTCGCCGTATGAAAAAAATTTCCTTTTAAAGACGATTGCCAAGTACAGACGAGATAACAGAACAATATTAAGGCTCAGACATGCTGGGTTTGATAGTGATAGACCTATATATGTTAATGAAAACTTAACACCACAAAATCATAAGATTTTACAAGAAGCGATTAAAATGAAAAAAACAAATCGCATTAAAACAGCATATACTCTACGTGGTTTGGTATATATAAAAGTACAAGTTGCTGATGAACCCGTGCATGTAGAATATATAGAACAACTTCAGCAGCTTTTTCGAGATTAATATCTTCGATCCTATTTACGTAATGTTTATCCATTTGCAAACGTACCCAATGTTTAAATATATTTTTTTTGAAAATTCTATAACCGTCACTTATTCTTTTTCTGAAATTTATAATTATATGATTATGTATTGTATGATTATTATAAAAGAAACACTAATTGTAGCTATAATAAGCGTTGCTAAAGCTATTTTTCTAGCCCAGCTTTTCCTACATGCTTTTAACAAAAAATAATAGAGCTCGTTCTAAAGACGTTACTGCAAATATGTTAAAAATACTGTGTAAACAAAAACAAGAACTCAAAATTTGTCATATAAATGCTCAAAGTCTTTTTAACAAAATTGATGAATTTCGTCACATATTTGAGTTTTCCGGAATACATATAATATGCATATCTGAAACTTGGTTCCGCGACTCAATTACAAACGCAATGGTATCAATGAATGGGTATAAGTTATTTAGAAATGACAGAAAAGATGGATACGGAGGTGTGGCTATATACATTAGATCTGAATTGGCTTGCAAAATCAGGAGCACAAATAATACCACACACAGTGATAAAGTTGAGCATTTATTTATTGAGATACGTTTTGAGACTAGCAATTTTCTAATCGGTAGCGTTTATAGACCAAATAATCGTACTGACTTATCTCATTTTTATAGGGCGATAGAAGAATTAACACCACTTTATGCTGAAGTAATAATAGCAGGTGACTTTAACTCAAACTTACTATCTGACACAAATCTGACTGAAAATATGAAATTTGTTGGCCTTACTCCAACTAATATAAGCACACCAACACACTTTTCATCAACTGCTTGTACTTTACTCGATCTGTTTTTTGTTTCTAATATGGCCAATGTTTTGATGTACGATCAAATATCAGCATCATGTTTTTCCAAACATGATCTTATTTTTCTGATATATAACATTCAAATTCAACCGTCTAATAACCCTATAAGTTTTCGTAACTTCAAAAGAGCTAATCGACATTTGTTGGAAGAAGAGATTTTAAAGATAGATTGGGGCCAATTATATTATTTTTCAACGGTGGACGAGCAGTTGGGGTTCTTGAATAAACATATTTTGGCCTTGTATGACATGGTTATACCATTACAAACAAAAGTAATTAAAAGTAATAATAAGCCGTGGTTTACCTCAAATATAAAGCATTTAATGAAAAAACGTGATATTGCATATTCGCGTTGGAAGAAATATCTAACGAATGCTTTATATGAAGACTATCGTTTGGCTAGGAAAAATACTAACAAAGCAATCAGGCAAGCTAAGTTGTCGTTCTACGCAAACAAATTTGAAAAATCCACAAATGTAAAAAATATATGGAGAACCATTAGAGAAATTGGTGCTGTGCAGGAGAAGTACGTTCATGTAAATCCCATCTCTGATCCAAATGACATTAATAAAAATTTTATTGAGGTCCAAATGCCAAATGCTGATCACTTGTTTTACAGCATGTTTGATGCTAAAAAGACACCAACCCGACTTTTCAACTTTGACTGTGTAAGCGATGTAGATGTTTTGAGAAGCTGCCTTTCTATTAAATCAATGGCTACGGGAGCTGATGAAATACATCCAGCTTTCCTTAAAATGATTCTCCCATTTATCTTACCATTTTTAACACATATATTTAATTTTATATTCACAACCAGTACCTATCCAAAAATATGGAAACTTGCAAAAGTCCGTCCTATTCCAAAATCATCCACAGATTATCGCCCAATTACCATTCTACCCTATCTATCTAAAGCTTTTGAAAAAATTCTACATAAACAAATTACAGAATACCTTAATGAATACAAACTTTTAACATGTAAACAATCAGGTTTTCGCGCCGGACACAGTTGTATCACTGCCCTCGTTGATGTAACTGAAGGCATAAGGAAGGAGCTGGATGATGGTCATATGGTCTTGTTGGTTTTACTTGACCACTCCAAGGCTTTTGATACTGTTGATCATACTGTCCTGCTTCAAAAGTTAGAAAAGATGATGCATTTTTCTTCTACATCTACAAAGCTAATACGAACTTATCTTAGTGATCGAGAGCAATACGTAGAGGTTACCAAAATGGCTACATCAGTTTCACTTCCTGTCACTAGAGGTGTCCCACAGGGTTC
Source organism: Gymnosoma rotundatum (assembly GCA_916610165.2). Lineage (NCBI taxonomy): Eukaryota > Metazoa > Arthropoda > Insecta > Diptera > Tachinidae > Gymnosoma > Gymnosoma rotundatum. The sequence continues at coordinate 115,302,675 of OU744337.1, read as the reverse complement.
AATCTTGGGGCCTTTACTTTTCTCTGTATATACAAATGATTTGCCGGATCAACTTAGTTATTGTAATATTAGAATGTATGCGGACGACGTCCAAATATTTATCAGTGACAAAAGCGAAAATTTTGTAGATAAACTTAACGAAGATTTAAAAAGAATTTCCTCATGGGCTGCCGTTAATGGTCTGAGTCTTAACCCAAAAAAATCAAAATGTGTTCTGATCCATAAAAGATCCCAACAAATAACTATAAAACCAAATGTTATTGTAGACTGTGAAAAAATTGAAATAGTGAATAAAGCTAAGAATTTAGGAATTATATTCAACAGCACATTAACATGGTCGGATCATATTTCAACCGCTTGTGGGAAAACATTTTCAATACTCCGGACATTATGGCCTACACAATATTGCACGCCTTTAAGAATCAGACTTCTTCTTGCAAAAACATATCTGATTCCAGTACTAACATATGGCAGTGAGCTTTTCGGAAGCTGTGATGCAAAAAGCAAGTCAAGGCTTAATGTTACTTTTAATAACATAACAAGATATGTTTTTGGGCTTAAGTCGTATGGAAATCATCATCATATAAGCATTTATGCAAGACAAATTTTTGGTGTCCAGTTTGATGATTTTTTGAAAATTAAAGTGTTAATATTCCTACATAAAATAGTAACTGCTCGTCAGCCTGAAGAATTATATAATCGACTTAGTTTCAGTCGCTTCGGTAGAAACAAAGCGATTGTACCCTTAATAAGTAAGTCACTAATTTCAAATTGGCAATTTTTTATATTCGCAATACGTCTTTGGAACACTGTCCCACCGGATATTAGAAGCATTAGCAACGTCTTATCTTTTAAAAGGCAAATTTTACAATATTATTCTTAGCTACAATTTAGTGATTGAAATAACAATAACTGATTAAAACTCTTTATGACCTCATCCATTTATTTGTCTTAACCTCTTATAATTAAGTATTTTTAATTTAATATGTATAATTCTTATCGTTAATTTTATTGCAATTTTATTTTAGTTGTAACAATGTTTGTTTTGTATCCTAATTTTTGTACTATTGTTATAATAAATGTTAAAATAACGATTTGTAAACTTTTGCTACTTTAAGACTTAAGTTTTGCTGCAGAAGATACCAAAATAAATAAATAAATAAATAAATAACTGATCCGTTGTTTTATCTCTAAATCGTGTTCAGTGATGAGGCTCATTTGGCTTAACGGGTGTGTTAATAAGCAACATTGCCGCATGTGGAGAGCGACCAATCCACAACATAGCCTGCAGACTCCATTGCATCCAAGAAAATTCACGGTTTAGTATGGTTCCTACGATGGTGGCATCATCGGACCTTATTTCCTCATTTATGAGGCCGGATCTCACGGGAATGGAGACCCTTACCGCACCATGATTAATGATTTTTTGTTTGCAAATATGGATGACATTGTTCCGGACGAAATGTGGTTTCAACAAAATCGAGTTATAAAAATCAAAATATAGCAATAAGTTTGTTTCGAGAAACGGACCTGTCAATTGGCCTCCATGGTCGTGCGATAAGACACCTCTTGATTATTTCCTGTTGGGCCACTTGCAGTCACTGGTTTATGCTGATAAACCAGCAACAATTGTCGCTTTGAAGGCCAACATTGTTCGTGTTATTCGGGACATACGGCCAGCAGTACGTGAAAAATGACACAAAATTGGACGAACAGAATACGCTCCGTCATGAGCAGCCACGGTGCGGTATGCCTGAAATCATTTGTAAACATTAATGCGATACTCTGCTCTATCATATAAAAAAATTCTTCCTTACAATTTAATTTTTTGTGTTATTTTTTACAATTTAAAGTTCTATCGGGCTTAAAAAAAACAACTATTATTTAAGTAAAATTCAGCCTTTAAATACAAATCCTAGAGATAAAAATTATTTAAGAACCGTCCAGTCGTATGAAAATTTAAATGTTACAAATGACTCAAAAAAAAATTAAGATTAAAATATTTTATTTTTTAATTTAGATTTTTTAAAACTTACTTTTTATAGAAGAACGATAACCATCATAACGTTATTTTGGCAATAATTGTGTTTAAGTCTAAAAAAATTTTCTTCATCTTTAACTTCAAAGAAATAGTTTTTTTATTTTATTTTCAATAAAATATTTTGCAACCCAATTGTTGTTAAAATGAACTTAAAAACGCATTAAATTTTATCGATTTCAATGTGCATTTAATTTACTTTTGGAGTACAATTTATATTTACAAATGTTTGACTGGCTGAAAGACCCTAGAGAATTAAAAAATAAATACAACAAGTGAGACGGTAACAGCCAACAGCGCCAACAACAATTATAAAGAAGTGTAATGAAATAAAATCATTAAGACTATGGAATTTTTATCTTTGTTGGTTTTTTTCTACTTTTAGCTTTTTTCTCCTTTTGGTTTTTTTTTTTGCATTTAATTGAATTTTTACAAATGCAGCAATTAAGCAAATGTATTAAGCGCTGTATAAAATACCAAACCATTAAAACAGTCTACCAGTCAGTCGGTTACATACACACACACACACACGGAGCAACAGACAAAAACAACCGCACTAATACACTCATCTAGTAGAGAGTTGGTCAGTAATTCCTGATATTTCCATTCATGAACAGACCACCACCACCAGCCGCATCATGTGGCTTCTTTTTCCCCATTCTATGAATGAATACAAAAACTCAATGCCTGCCTGCGATTATATACATATTTCTGCTTTTTTTTTTTTTTCTTGAACTTTTTTAATTAAAATTTTATTTTATTTGTTCAATGTTGTTGTTTTACAACTTAGTTGCAAGTGTAATTGTGTACGTACGTATATACAACTGTAGGTATGGATGTATGTGTTTTAGACTTGTAAGTATAAAATGCTCATGATGTATGTTATGATAACGATAATTAGCATCATGTTGGTGGCGAACATTTTCAGTCGATACAAACAGTCAGTCAATGAACTAAGGAAAATAATACTCATTTTGTATAACAAGTAATTAAATTAAATAAATTAAATTAAGAGTATAATTAAAGCTTTTACAAAGGGTTCCCTGTAAGTTTGCCTAAAATTAATGAAAGTTTAAAAATTATTTGTTGTTGTTGTAAAGCAAAGACGAACGTCATAATTGGAATGTGTCTTTATCATTTTGTTACACTACACAAATATAAGTAACTACTTGACTTAGGATATACCGGGATTAAATTAACAACTGAACCTTCGAAATATTATTCACATGTGATCAATAATATATTTTTTGTTTTGTACACAAGAAGCGGTGTACTCCCATTAAGAGTACGTCTCATTTTTATATGAACCGTTTGAGATTTTTCGTTTATTTTTTATAAATATTTTTTATTATATAATTCAGAGGGCTTGTATAATTAAACTTTGCCATGCCGTTTACACAATTGCGTTGTTTTTTTTTTTGTGTTATTTACTTTGTTCATGAGTTCGTTCATGGGGTCTCTAAAAACCAAAACAATATTATATTTGTATAAATTCTTAATATTATTATTTATTTACCTTCATAAAATAGTAAAACAAAACACATTAATGTTTAAACGAATATACATATGTATAAGCAATAGCAAGCTTAAGAATATTTTTTAAAATAATATCGGTAGTAAATATCAAATTTGATGTTTATTTAAAAGTCCACTTGATTGTTATCATCGCAATAAATAATAAAATTTAATGAAGTGATATTAAATAATTGTTACAAACAATTTGCATAAATTTGAATAGAAATAAGCTCTTCACTTAGAAAAAATGCTTTACCTATTCACTCAACTTTAAAACAAAGCAAAAATATAAAATGTTAAATCTTATGAGATAAAGCATTTAAGATTTAATCGAATCAAAATTCATAAATATTTTAATACGTGAGTATATATATTGATGATATGTTGATGAAATTTTAAAATATTTTTTTAATCGAATTAAAATAATTATTCGAATAATTGAAAAATAAATTTTATTCGAATATTAAAATATTACCAAAATACAGCAAGAAAACTTCTTAAAAAAATACACTCACGTTATTGACAAGATTTTCAATTATTTTTAATTATTCGTATACGAATAATTATTCGAATAAAATTTTTTATTAAAATATTATAAAAATAAAACATTAAATATTCTTCAAAAATACATTCCGATGACCGATGAAATTTAAAATTATTTGGAAAAAGACATAAATCAATATCAGTTGGGACAGACCAGTATTGTCTGTCTGTCGAAATGGCAATTGGAAGGAAATTTGTTTTTCTTGCTGATATTCTTTTCTTATAAAATTTTCTTTTAAAATACTAATGGAACTAAAAGAATTTTCCCAACTGTCGTTTTAAAGCCTCAAGCCTTAATTAAAATAACTAGGAGAACAATGAAATGACGGCAAAGATGAGCAATATGTAAATATTGGGCCAAACTAAATTTATTCGAAATCTTTTTAAATTCGTAAAATTTAATCAAATAATAAATTTTAATAATTTTTTTTCTTTTCAATGATTGAGTAATTTTTCTTTGACTGGTAACACTAAATGGTTACAAGTCAGCCAGAGTTGCTTGATCAATTGATGTACAATAACTTCCTATTTAAGTCATATGTGTCTCATTATATTTAGCTAAGAAGGTGTTATGTGAAATTAAAATCAAATATTTGTGATTCTAATGCTTTTAAAACTGCTTCATTATGGACATAACATCTTTTAGTTGCTTCAATTCCTTTTGTGTTTAAATATTTTTTCAAGGTTTTTTTCTGCTCACACCGTTAATGCTGTTTCTTTGCAAACTTTTAAATGGTGTTCTTTTTCTTTCATTAATAATTAATAAACTTTTTGTTTATTTTGTTTTTTTTTTTGTAGTTTGTACTTACTTGACTTTTCCAAGCCAAACAAAATAAATAACAATCTTAAGTGAAATACTTTAAATTAATTAACGAACAATGAACTTTGCAGGCAGGCAATTGAAAATAGAAGAAAAACACTAAGCAATTAGTAAAAACGTACAACAAATTTATAAAGTTTGTTACTTATTAAACCTTTTAAAAGGCGAACAGCAAAAAGTTTAAATGGAAAAATTTTTAAGAAAATTACTTAAAAACTTTCAAGAGCATAAATAAATTCACTTTGTCTCTTAATTTTTATATTTCATAAAACTTTGGAATTTGTGATGCTTAAGTTTTAAAGCTTACCCCCCACAAAACTGCGCTGATTTCTTTTTAGCAGCAAGTGTTTAAGTATGGGGCGTTCCATGCTAAAGAGCAAAATTTTTTTTAAGTATTATTATTGGCTCCTACTTAGTTAAAACTTATGGTTTCCTCTTAAAGAAGAATTTTTAAAACAATAAAAACTTGTTCTTTCTGCAAAATCCTCTGGGGGCACAATTTTAATTAATTTAGCAACAACTTTGTTGTCTCAGTTGTCAGTTGCAGCAAGTTGATATGTTTGTTTTAAAAATTATGGAAAAGACCTTAAAGCATTAATAACAAATAGTTATCCTTTAACATTTCATATTATTTCTTACCTCAGTCAGAGAAAGTGCCTTTAACGTCAAATCAAGTCTTGCGTTTGGGCATTGTAGTTTTTTATACCCTTCACCATAAAAAGTGGAAGAAGGGTGTAACTAAGTTTATCATTCCGTATGTAATTTCTACAATATCCATTTCCGACCCCATAAAGTATATATATATTCTTACTTATTATGCATAGCGAAATCGATTGAGCAATGCCCGTCTGTCCGGCCGAGCTAGTGTTGAAATCAAGTTCGCCGAGGCAAACTTGGTTAAAAAAAATAAAAATGTGATCGATCGATGAAAGAGGTGCTATTGGAAATCAACATGATCGGTCCATGTCCTTCGAGGCAGCAGGCAAAACACCACGCCTACCTATAATTTTTTCATGTCATTTAAAACAATAAAGTAAATCCATTAAAAACAAAAACAAATATATGAATTAAAATATAAGAAAAAAAAAATGAAGTGAAAAAATTGGCGCTCACCCGAATTTTTCCGAGTTACGGTGCTCTGAAATTTTCTAATTTTTTGAAATATCAATATGGGACAATACTAAATTTTTTTTAAAATACTTAACCCATTAAGAGCCGATATCATTTTAATGTAAATTTATATACGAGGGCTGCTATTTATATTTCTGGCCTGGCAACACTGAGTGCTGTCAAGTGCAATCAGACATTTCCATTGGAAAGTTTGTCATTTTTAAGCATAATCGTACTCAAAACGTTTTGACGTGCGATCATTATTTGTGTTGTTAACAGTGACTTGAAAAAATTAATATAGAAAAAAATGGAATTAACTCGTGAACAATTTCGTGCCATCATTTTTCACAACTTTCGACGTGGATTATCACGACAAGAGTGCATTGATGATCTAAATCTTTGTATGACGATGAAGCACCATCCTATAGCAGTGTGAAAAATTGGTATAATGAATTTAATCGTGGCCAAAGCTCGCTCAAAGACGAATTCCGTGAAGGTCGTCTAAAAACGGCTGTTGTGCCAGAGAACAATGATGCCGTTCGTGAACTCATAATGCAAGATCGACATGCGACATACCGAGAGATAGAGACATCCTTCGACATTTCTTCCACCAGCATACATTCGATACTGCATGAACACCTGGCCGTAAAAAAGGTTTGTTCTCGTTGGATCCCGCACAATTTGAAAGTCGCTCAAAAAAAGTCACGTGTCGATTGTTGCAAAGAAATGTTGCAAAAATACGATTGCGGTGCTTCAAAAGACGTTTATAAGATCGTCACAGGTGACGAATCATGGATCTATGCGTATGAGCCCGAAACGAAACAACAATCGACCGTGTGGGTCTTCAAAAACGAGCAAAATCCAACGAAAGTTGTTCGTGGAAGAAGCACTTCGAAGCAAATGGTCGCCTGTTTCTTCGGCAAAACTGGTCGTGTGGCGCCTGTTCCGCTTGAGCAACGTAGGACGTCACTTCTGAGTGGTACACTACAATTTGTTTGCCTGAAGTCATCGGAGAAATTCGAAAAACCAACAAGAGAAGACGAATCATTGTTCACCATGACAATGCGAGCTCTCACACATCGGCTCAAACCAGAGCGTTTTGGACTGGCCAAAACGTCGCACAGCCGTACAGCCTTGACTTGGCACCTAATGACTTCTTCTTGTTTCCGCATATCAAGAAAAAAATGCGTGTTCAACGATTTTCGTCGCCAGAAGAAGCTGTTGAAGTGTTCAAAAACCATGTTTTAGAGGTGTCTCAATCGGAGTGGAAAAGTGCTTCGACAACTGGTTTGAGCGCATGCAAAAGTGTATAAATCATGCTGGAGAATACTTTGAAAAACAATAAAACCATTTTTGATTATAAATATTCGCATTTTCACTATTAGGCCAGAAATATATAGAGCAGCCCTCGTATATGCAGTACCAAAAAATGTTTTTTAATTATCTGTCACCCAAATAAATGTTTTTTTTTTTTTTTATTGGAGTTACTTCACTACACCATACAGCACTCTAACTAGTTTTTTTTATCTTTTTACACCTTTTACACCTTTTACACTTTTTTTCTTTTTTTTATATTTTTTACTTCGTTTAAATTTTTTCTGTCTCAACCGGTTAAAATATGTGCCAAAATCGTTTATCTATGGACAGATCTGCCTTATTTTTTATATTAATTTATTTATTATCTTATGTCAAAGGGGGCATTATAAAACACACCCTTTAAAATTTTGAAGTGTTTAAAATTACTTTGCTCCTTAGCCCCGAACGAAATTTATGGTGATAAATTGCTACCCTTTGAAAATTAAAATCCCTTTAAGGAACGAAATATTATTTTGAATAATTTCATTTCGCCGCAATCGTTAAAATTATTTTGTTAGTTTATATTACAGCCAAGGCGAATCAATTACCAGGTGGCAGTGTTTCCAAATTTATTATTTTTGCTGGTAGAAACAAATGTCAAACTTCATATATAAAAAATAGTACACAGATTTTTTATATATGGAGTTTGACAGTAGTGTTCACGGCGAAAATTAACGAATTCGCCTACGCTGCCACCTGGTAATTGATTCGCCTTGATTACAGCTCTTTATATTTATTTTATGAAAAAAAAATTAAAAAGTCAACAACAAACAAAATAAATAAATGAACTAACACCAAATTAATTTATTAAAAAAAAATCCCTTTATTCACTTTCGTAAACTAAACTAAATTTTATTGACGTCAAAGTTACAAAATAAATAAAATTTAATTTGAAAACAATTTTTACGTTCGCACTTCTTAATTTGTGACAAATATTATTAAGAAATCATTTGAGTTTGAAAATACTTAACAAACTAAGTTTATGATTTTGACTTTTTAATGGAAAAAGCCTGTTAAGCTAATAAAATTAGAAACTTTTTATAATAAAGATTCATCTGTTGACAGCATAAGGGTGGAAAGTAGACAAATAAATCGAATTGAGATGGGTTAGTTAAAATCAAATGGTATAAAGGAACAACACTTTTTGTTTATGAGATTTAATTTGAAGACAATTGTTGAAGTCTTATATTTATGTCTTCAAAACAAAAATCACTGAGAATGGAACTTCAAACTGGGAAAGTAGAATATTGTTCATTAAAATTATTTATTTAATAAACGGTATATACATACATACATACTTTTTGCTAAACATATTTAATTTTAATGGAGTTAGTAGATTCGGCAGTTTAAGCATTAAAATTAGATGCTACAAACTGAATTTCGCACACCGGTTAATGCTTTGCTTAACTTATTAATCGTCATATTTATGTTGTTATTTCTGCTGGCCCTCAGTTAACAGGAAATATCATTTTGATTTTTTACTGCTTAAAAAAATTGAGATTCTTGTACAAACACCTTAACTCAACATAGATAAAATATTTAACAAAACAAAACAGCCCCACAGTGGGGCAGTATCAAATATTATAGAAATAACTCAGCAATTTGTAAAGGGCTGGACCAATTGATCCAAAATTTAAACATGACCATAGCAGAGGAGTATTTGAGCTTAAGTTTTGAAGCTAGGAATTATGTGGTCTCAAAAGCTCGCACCTCGCATATACAATTTTTCCTATGTTTAGCATTTCTTCAATTCTTAATAATTATACAAAATGGTGCTTTAATCTACTTATTGTATTATAAAATTATCGAGTTATGAGTATTTTAAAATTAAAATTTTTGGTTTTTCGATATCCTGTTCAATATATTGGCAAGAATTTTTAGGAAATTTTTTTATTTTGATTATTTATCGTAGCAAGCGAGCAAAATTTTGGGCATATTTGAAAATAAAAATTTTTCTGACTTAAAAACAAGACGATTTTCAATAAAAAAAAAATTATCCAAAATGATTGCATTCTTGTGTATTTTAGCCGTTAATTGACAATACATTTTTTTTTTGTGATAGAAATAGGTTTTCTTAAGGAATATATAAATTTTTTTTTATTTTTTTGGAAGCTAACTATAATAGTGTACATTAAAACCAAATTTCGTATAAAATTGATCATCCATATAGCGAATGGAGGTCCTTCAACTTGACATATTTTCCATTTAAATCTTGACCTAATCCTATATGGTTTTAAATCGGAAAAATAAGTATGCTGTAATAATCCGAATTGTTGCTAAAAGTGTTTCATGAAACCTAGTTCAAATATAGACTTAATGGGCAAATGCGTAAAAAAATTCCAATTTTGTGATTTTTCATCCTAATTTTAAGAATTGTGGAAAATACAAATATTTTTACTTTCCTCAATCGGCCTAGCCCTTTACAAATAACTGAGTTATTTTTAAAATATTTTTTTTCTGCCCTACTGTGCAGCGTCAGAAGTCTAACACAAACACTCTGTAATCTTTAAATTGTCTACATCTTTCTCTATTTTAAGCTCACTGTCAGGTTCCAATTTTTTACCAGCTCTGGCCTGACTAATTCGCTGTATAGTTTAGATTTTTCACTACTTAAATGAACCACAAATATGAAATTAAAATAAATATATTTTGATTCATATCCTAAGGTGCTAATATTTAAGTATTTGCCGTATAATTTTTTTGTTATTATTATTTTATTTTTTTCTTTCTTTTTTCTTACTTTGCTATTTTTTTCAAATTACGCAGTATGTAGAGTGTTGACAAAAATCATATATACAAATATTTATTTTGTTTTTATTAACAAATAAAAATTGTATAATAAATTTTCTTTAGGTTGTTGATTTTTTCCAAATCTTGCGGGATTTTCCAGGTGGAATATTAATTCATTACGCTTAAAATTTATATTTTTTTAATTTGAAATAATTAAAAGTAAAAGTTCTGCATGTCATGTACAAATTCTAAAATATTATTTTGTGTGGTTGTATTTTAGAATTCTAATCAGAAGGCGATTTTCAATACAAAAAAAAAATAAAAAAAAAATAAATATTAACGCAAAAAAGAGCAGTTTGATGTGCGTTTAAAAACTTTTATTACCATGTTGTTGTTTTTATTTTCTACATTTGATAGGCATGTTTTATTGTCCCATTTAAGTTAATATATAAAATCATCAACTAATCGAATACAATTTTTAGTCGAATAACGATGAACGATGAGAAACATTGAATGGAATAAATATTTAGCAGCAAATTGAGTTAAACTTTAAAGAAACATCACACTCGACACAATCCATTGGCTTATAAGTGCTGGCAGCATGATTAGTGCAAGATGGATTGAGTTTGAAGAAAAAGATCTGTAGAATTTCAAGATAAGAAGAATCGTTATCTTAAAGTTAATATCTTGTAAATATTTTATTATTTTAAATTAGTTAATGTTAATTTCATTGAGAGATGTGCTTTAATTGTATTAAAAATTATTTACCTTTTTATTTATTTGAACAGTTAGAAATATTACACGCACTCTCTTCCAATAGTGTTAATTGAGGAAACAAAACTTTCAGCTTTAAACACTATTTCAAGGTCACACGTATAACCAGTTGTATATACAAACATACATAGATACATATATACATAAATACATAGATACATATATACATGTAAAACATTTATACATATATTCATACCATACATACAATCATACATTCATTTGAACCTACATACATGCATAAAAAACAAGTAAGAATGCTAAGCCGAATCTTTTATACCCTTCACCATTAATATATATCTATATTAAAAAATAAGGAAAAAACCTGGTACTGCATATATATTAGTTTACATAAAAATTTCATCGGCTTTAAGTGGGTTAAGAATTTTTAAAAATTTTTAGTATTTTGTGAAAGATCTCTTCAAAAGCTTTCATCTGATACCCATATTGATATTTTACAAAATTTGAAAATTTCAGCGCCCCGCAACTCGGAAATTAGGGGCGAGCGCCAACTTTTTCCACTGTATGTTTTTTTCTTATATTTTAATTCTCTATCGCCCCACATATTTGTTTTTGTGATTGGAGTTACTTCACTAAACTAGATTTGTACCAAATGATATTGCCGCTGACTCGAAGGACTTGGACCGATCTTGCTGATTTTTAATAGCAAAATTTTCGAAGCTATGTCTGATCGATTGACTTAAATTTTCTCGAGGCTCATCTAATTCCTTAGCAAAATTGATTTTAACAGTAACACGGACGGACAGACGGACACCGCTCAATCGTCTTCGCTATGCACAAGGGGTCTGAAATGGATATTGTAGAATTACAAACGGAATGACATATTTTGTGGTAAAGAGTAAAAAAATGCCGGTATACAAATATTTGTACATAAATACATTTGAATTATATACAATATATAGGTCTGCATGTATGTATGTATGTATGTTTCAATTTATGTATGGATGTATGTATGCATTCATGTAGCGTTACCCCAGATGAAATCAGCATCTTAAAAAGTAGAACTTAAACGTTTTATACAACTTTGCTTTTGTTATGGAAAATTTCCATTGAAACCATTTAAAACACACAGAATGAGAGGAGGTATAATAATGGATGTACATATAAACAAACATAAAAATTTATATTAAAAAAACAACAACAACAATTATTAAAATGAGTAGAGTGTAGTGTGGCGCTAATAATTCAACCGCATGTTTAATTTATATGCATTCATACACACGTACACACATAAAAGTCTCTATCTACATATCAATCTCTCTATTTATTAGTTTGTCTGTCATTTTGCTTGCCCTTTTTCTGCGTATTGATCATTTGTTCTTGCTTTGACTCCATGTGTTGTGTAGATTGGATTAATTTGTGATGTCTTACGTTGCTAACGGCATCTTTTGATTTTTTGTTAAGCTTCGTGCTAAAGCACATCATTCGCATGTGACTCGTTCGTGTGATTTGCTCGTGATCGGCGTCGTATGTACATAAAAGTAAAAAATTTTAATTTGTTTACATTTGATTGATGTTATTCCCCATGTGTTTGTCATTATTGGCCAACATTAAAGCATTACTTTTTATTAATTTACATTAATATTAACATCGTCGCTTACGTATGTGCCAGTGTTTCCATAAATGGCGAACAGAAAATTGGTATGCGGAATTAAACGTAAACAATTTTTTCCACAAATTGAACAGCTGTTCAAAGTTTGTTCGCTATCATTGCATTGTGAGTGGATAAATGTAAATAAAAGGAAGCTTTTTTTTTCGATTAAGAATAATAATTAAACAAATAAAAGAAGTAAAATATTTAGGATCGGCTCAATAGCTTTGCTGCGATAGAAGACAAATACGGACGCAAGAATTTTTCGTAGACAAATACGGGACGCCTCCATCCACTCGGAATTACCCAGCACATTGTAAGTTATTATTTATAAATATGAAAATTTTTTTCTAAACATTAATTTTTTATTAGATTTATGTAGCATTACAGAGTTAACAAAATATATATTCTTGTACATTTTTCATGTGCTCACTGCCGCCATGCTGCCTACACAAAAATAATTTAAAATCCTAAGCGCTTGTTTACGAATTTTTACAAGGTCATAAATGTACTATTTAAATATAGAGCACAATTTCTTTAGGTTTGGGCCCCTCGTGTTCCCCTTTGTTTTTTTTTTCATATTCGCTTCAGCTTTTATACAAACATACCGCTTCTGATCTTGACACACCTATTAAATTAACAATAAAAATATTTAAAAATATATACAATAATTACAACAATACTCCTTTCCTTTCGAGGGATTTTCAACCAATGAACCAGTGCTATTTTACTCTTCTGTCAAACAACTCCATAAGTCTGCTATCACGTCCTTCAAAATCTTTACAATCCACACTTCGACGCTTTAAAATTTAGTCATCGATTTTGCCCTCAAATTACTTTTAATCGAATTAAAATTTCCAATTAGATGAAAAATACTTAATTAAATATAAAATCTACTATCAAAATCACAGTGATCAAAACAATAAAAAAGTCCATGTTTAGCGCGAAAAGAAAACATTCACAACAATAAAAGGAGTTTTGTTTTAAGAGGAATGCGAAAAAATTTCATGCGGAAAATAATTCGCGGTAAGGGTGAATGTTTTAAAAGATAACTAATAAACAAACATGAAATATCAATCTGGCAACACTTTTATTAAAACTAAACATTTAAAAATGTAAAAGATAAGAAGAAGCAAACGTAAACAGAAGAGAAATATAAGCAATTTTTAATCAGCGAATTCAAGGATCATTTACAACAAGAAAAAACAAACAGAAAAACATTTGACCAAGAAAGAGAATAAAAACAACAAACGAAGAGATATTAAAGACAGAAAATGGTTACAATAAGAAAAATAAACCATTAACAACAATTGTATTCAGACGACATCGATCAGAGATTACATTCTTTACCACGTGTCTTGACATCTAGTTGGACTAGTTTTTTGCCATCGTCTCTTTTAACTTTATATGGATGTACATACATACATATTTACGAATACATATATATGCATTTTTTATTAAATGTAAGACTAATTATTTGTTTTTGTTTGTTTTAATTTTTTATTTATTTTATTTATCAGAATACAAAAGCATAAGATGGAAAAGCAAACAAATTTATGTTATGTTAATTAATTTTTGTTAGCTAATAGAATAACAACACATAAACAAAATAAATTAAATGAAAATTACACTCAGTTATACAACGCAAAGAGAGAATTAGAGAGCTTTTTCTTATACAAATTTAATATGTATTATAAATCTCAAAAGTCTTCAATTTGATTTTTTTTTTGTTTCGATCATTATATTTTTGTTTACATTTTTAGTGTTCATTGATTTTCATTTAAATTTAAATAAATTAAAGTTTTTTCAGTATTAAACACTAATTAGTTGTGGGAATTCAAGGCAAGATGGTGCGTGATAAATGAAAAGAGGAAATCAAGTAAATAAATCTGTTTAATGACTACAGCCAGTGATGCCACTTCAGCATCTTTTTACTACTTAAGTTTTGTCAGATTATTGTAGAGTCAGTTATAATTACGAGTGTTGGTACAAATTTATGTATGTGTGTGTAAACGTCTGCATATGTAATTACAATGCGTTTATACTGAATATTTCCTTCAGTTTTTGCTAATTAGTTTTGTGTTCATAGGTTATGGTTTTTTCATATTTTTCGTTCAATATTAATGTCTTTTTGACCTTTTATTTAAATTTTCTTTTCTAGTTAATTAAGAACAAGGTAAGTTTTATAAAATAAGAAATTATTCTTATAATTTCAATATTTCGCCACACCGTAGGGTGGCATCTTCATTTTTTGTTTCCTGTTTTTTGAAGATGCCAACCAACTGTGTATATTTTTCTTTTTTAATTCAATATTGAGTTTAATCATTTCTGAAAAGATGAATTTGTTGACAACGTTTACAACTTTTCTTTACAACTCTGAACTATATTTATTCGCTATAAATCCAAGGTAGAGAAATTTTAATAATCCAGGGGTAATGAATGAACGACTATAATTATATATCTAAACTTTTTTCCAAATGTTGAATACCTTAAGGCCTTCCTTTTTTTTACGAGTTAATCAACGAAACTTCATTTCGATTTATTGAATAGTTTTATTTTTAACGCCAGAATCTTGAAAAGATGTTGTTATTCGAAAATAATTATATATTTTCTTTGATCTCTTGTTCTGGTTTAGTAATGGCCAAACACTTGAAATACTCACAGAAATTGTACTATACATGATCCTATCTCTTAAGCCGTTACTATAGAAGACCTGGGGTCTTATCACCCTGTCGATATCGAGTGAATTATCAGACAATAGAAAAATTCGATAGTTGTCTAAAGATTTTACTATAGCATATACAGGTTGTTTTATCTTTTGATCCCTAATAGACAAGGCACTTAAAAGCTTTAACCACCAATTAAAAAAATAAGTAAGAGCCGCACATACATGGTATGGTACCCTTCGTGTGTGATTGCAACTTACTTTTTATTAATTTCCCTTCGAAGTATAACCAAACTTCAAATTTTATACAGAACAAAAGTTCCTTAATTCCAAAAGTTCCTCAAATTTCCATCTCTGGCATCAGACAGCCTTTAAAAAATATATCTGTTGCGTATAAAATCATGTTCTAAACTCTTTTCTTCTTCTTTTTTTTTTGCCCTTTTTACTTTAAATTGTGCCATGTTTTTATTGTTGTTGTTTTTGTGTAAGAACAAGTACAACAACAATAAATAATTAATAAAAAAAAAAGTATCAACAAATAATGTCTATATTTGCTTGGCTTCCTGTTGTTGTTATTGCAATTGTTACTTTTTGAAATTATCTGGCCTTTAAGTAAAAACTGTAAAAACAAAAGAGAAGAAAAGAGAATATTTGATATTGTTTTTTTATATTACTTTTTGTTGTTGCTTTTTAGTACAGCTACATTTAATGTTTTGTTATTGTTGGTTTTGTTTTGTTCTGTTCTGTTTTGTTGTATATTTTTTCTTTCATTAAAAAGTTGAGTGCAGGGGGGAATGGATGGGCAATGGATTGAATAGTAACAGTAACACAGCAGATGTGTGTGTTTTTTTAAATTTGTATGTAACATCAACAAGTAGATAAGACCATTTGCAAAGTCACTCACTTACCCAAACGCTTAATCATTCTATGACACATTAACTCACTCGTTTTTATTTTCTTAACTCACGTTCATTTTAGTCAGTTGTATTGTATATAAGAATATCTGTTCGGTTGTATTTTCACAGCATATAGTTCAATCACATTTTCGAAAACGTATGGTTGTGTGTCAGTGTGTGTTTATTGATATATATATATATATATATATATATATATATAGTATATATATATATTTGTTATTTGCAAAAATAAGGGAAAAGTTAGACTATTTGCACACCCCACATTTGGCAGAAACACGGAAAAACATTAGACGGGCAGACACTTAATTATACACTATTGCTGTATAAAAAAAATATGTATGTGTACATAAAGGTTTTTTAATAAGGAGAGAGGGAAGTTAGCAATGTTAACTGTGACATTACCTATTTGCAGTTTATTCCGCCCTGAAATAACACAAATAAAAATCAAATAAAATAAATATAGCTTTTAAAAAATAATTATCCAACTCTCTTAACCTTAATGATAATACAGGACCTGTTTTTTTTTTTTTTTTAAAGAATAGCCGCTTTTAAACCAACTGGATAGATATCGTTATTCTGCTCATCAAACGGACAAACTCACATTTAAAAACAGTAAGAATTATTTGGATATTGTGAAGCCACCTCTCTAGTTTTTATACCCTTCATTACAGGTGGAAAAGAGGATGTAACTAAGCTTGCCATTCCGTGTGTAATTTCTACAATATCCATGTTCAATCCCATAAGGAACATATATGTATATATTCTGAGTTCTTATGCATAGCGATGGCGATTTATCGATGTCCGTGTTAGGGTTGAAATCAACTTTGCCAAGGCACTAGATGAACTAGAAAAAATTTTAATTCGCCAATCGAATAGACATAGAGTCGAAAATGTTGCTATTTAAAATCAGCAACATCGGACGATGTCCTTCGAGGCAGCGGGCAAAACACCACGCCTGCCTCTAATTTTTCCATATCATTTGGAACAAATCTAGTTTAGTGAAGTAACTCCAATTAAATAAAACAAATATATGTGGCGATAAGGAATTAAAAAATAAGAAAAGAACATCAAGTAAAAAATTGCCGCTCGAGTAATGGACCATATTTTTTAAGATGTCAAGATCTTGCAGTTAATACTTAAATGCTTCATAAATGCTTAACGCATTAAGAGCCGATGAAATTTTTCTGTAAAATTATCTATACCCAACAAAAAATTTTACATTACCTTAAAAAGTACTTGCCATATAATGACTTACTTTTGTGGTTGCCATATTTTGTTACTCGCTTGCAAAACACATGACATTAGTTTCCAAAAAAGGAAGTGGTAATGGAACTAGTTTTTTATGTTAAAAGAGACTACAGTACTAATGGTACTCTTTATTTCCTACAATAATTAATGTAATCGATTCTCAGTAATTGATTATAAAAGTCTCATGGCTTGTTAAAATCATTAAGTTGGCAATCTAGTTGGGAAGTACTTCTGCCAAAAATGCTTAATTCCACACTCGATTACCTTTTCAAAAAATTTTTGCTAGGTAGTACTTAATTTTTTTGTTATTTTTTTTTTTTTATTAGAGTTAAGATGAAGGGTATATGAAGTTCGGCATAGCCGAATAAAGCAATTTTACTTCTTTTTTATTTTATATTTATGTTCTCTAAATTCTTGTGCTGAAGTCAGACCCGTAGGAGGTCATTGGGATACCCCCTATACTAAGAAGTAAAACCTTGCGTTTCCTTGACGTACACGTGGGCATAGAATGGTCCTTCACACATTTGGGCTCGAATCGAACGTAGTTTAAGTTGCCAGGCCAATTTTGGCTCTACTCTTAGAATTTTGCTAAACACTAATTAATTAGAAAGTCTATTAGAGCGTTTGTATAACGTTTAGCTATCGTCATAAGAAAAAATATTTGTTCTTAATCAAAATTGCTGCACAACACAAAACAAGGCATTCTATCGCATCCCATCCATTAAATGGCCCAGATAAGACTAACGAAATGATATCATTTAAACCACTTTGACAATTTGAGTATAAAGATGTAACTGTAACGTCGGCTAGCAAGCACGAATTGTAACAAAAACAGGCTCCTAGTTAGGTTTTGTTCTGTGTGAGAAGGCTGCTTTATTTTCGTCAAGCGAACGACTGCTAGTTTCAATATACTACTGGAAATTTTATGAATTAAATTTGTTTATATTCTACAGTGCCATGGTTATTCGCTAGGAATACACAAGTAAACCCCGCAAGAGGTAAAGGCGTTAGTATCTGCATAAATTGCTGTTTTAATCGGGAGAGTGGACAAGAAAACCCCTCGATAGGAAGTCAAAAAAGTTTCATGGGCTTGATCGAACCGCCTGTTATAGGTCACGAAAACTTCAAGTATCATCTGGTCAAGATAAAAGGCAAAAGAGACTGTGACAAAGACTGTGTAGTAAGTCCAGCGCTGGCCAGCATTTTTCCACACAAGCAGACATATGTTAAATTTGAATGCTATGGCTAACCGCAGTCTTATACAAATGTTGACCATAAATAGAGCGTATGCAATGAGAAAGAAGAAGGGCAGACAGTAGTCAACAGCCTTATATAACACTAGCCGAAAGTAACAGCCATACCTAAACAAGGGCGGAAAGCGTTTTTTTGCTGTCAAAAGTTCTCATGCCAGTACATTTTGTATGGAGCATACCGAAATAACGCGGCGGCAACGCAACGGCAACTCTTTGCAATTGGAAAATCCAATTTTGACAAGGCGTTTAATAATGAAATATAAATAATTGAAGGAAATATAAATAAAAAATATATTTGTAAAAAGAAAATGGAAGTAAGTAAATCTATTAAATTAAACATAGTGTTATAAATTTCTTGTTCTATTTTTTTAAGAATATTAGCGATAAAATTATAGAGCTGGTTCATCAGAATCCATGCTTGTACGACAAAAGGGATAATAAATATAAGGATATCAAATATAATTAAAAATTGTGAACCGGAATTTGGTGGACATTTTATTCTTATGTGTTTTCCATCTATTGCTCCTCACTATTCTTACCCACTCTTGAGTACTAGGTGGATTTACGTAATTACTGTCTAATACACGCCACAACACCTTGCAAGTCTCTATAATTATACTTCTAGTTGTTTCCAGACCTATTCCGAACTTCATAGATAGAACATGAAGTGCGCTACCATGAGCCAAAAAGCTGTTTTACATAAAATAATAGAGTTCAATCAACCAATAATTGAGTTGATTGTACTCACTCATGATTTAGCCCGGTGGATTTGAAAAATAGTTCTGGGTTTTTTTCAACTAAATAAGAATAAAACTCATATGAATCCCGACTTTTAAAAAGCTCTCGATTTCCCTGACGTCTATTTGCCATCATCCTTAACACTAATAAATTTTCGAAGTCCTCCAAATCACCCAAATTATTTATTTTTTGTTTGTAAAATTTCATACTCCAGAAATTTTTTTCTTGTTAAAATTATATGGGATGTTATATTTATTTTTTTAATAACCCTGTTTTTACTGTTTTGACATAGCGTTGGCGCTTTTGTTTAGGTATGGCATTTCAGCGTTAAAGCAATGCGGAAGAAAACGTTCCGTTTTCCGCTTTTGTTTAGGTATGGCTGTAAGGGCCACTGATAGCATGTGACTCAATTAAAGTGAGGTAGTCTTCTTCGCTATTCCTCAGTAAATATTACGAATGGAGGATGATTTAATACCTTTATAATACTGAAACAAAAAAAATATTTTACAATTTACAATAAAAAGTTTTACCACAATTTTCCATGCTTTTCACAAGCATAACAGTTATCAAGCGACGCAATAAGTTTGTCTTAGCTGGCTGCAGAAAGACTCTTATTGGTTCTCATATACATTTTCATTTGTCCAAAAAAAAACAGCTAGAACAAAGTTGCCAGAATGATTTAAAAGAACAATATTTAGACGATTTAAATCGCCCATAAAGAGGGATGCCCAGTTGCGAGTGACAGGCAGTACTTAACAAGACGTTGAAAAGGAAAGTTCTTTGTGTTAATGACAAAATTGTGTTTTAACACAGCTAAATAACTAAACTGTGATTTAAGAAAATAATTCCAGGGGTATTTATTTTGCAATTAAAAGATCCTAGCGACGAAAACGAAAATTTATAAATATGTGAAAAATCTAATCATCCTTTTCAGCAAACCCTTTATGTATATTCAAACACTATTGTTTTATTTGACGGATAGTCAGTCACTGTTTTTTTTTTTTTTCTTTTTTTTCAGTCCTGTTTCGTATCAAGAACAGTGAATAAACTTGCTTATTTTATGTAAAGAAATGCGTTTTTATTTTTTTCTTGTTTTTGTTTCTTTTATTGTTATTACTGCTGTTTTAATGATATCGTCAAAGAAAAGTCAGGTGCAGATATTATTTTTATTTTTCCCCAACTAAAATATAATTTCTTTCTTATTTACTTCTTTTTTATTTAAAGCTCAACCTTTTGGTGTTTTATAACAATAATTAATAAATGCTACAGCAGGTTGACTTATTTTTAATGCTGTGAAATTATAATAAATCAACTATAAAAGCCAATAATAATCTAATTGTACTGATTTATTCGTCGTTAGCCGGCCAAGAAATTGAAATAGGAAATCCAACCTACGTCACAATTGTGTGCATTTTCATACACAACTGTTCTTTTAAGAGAAAATTTGCATTAGGAGAAAATTTTCATCGATTTAATGGAACGTCTTAAAAATAGTGCAAGTGTAAACGTAAAAGAAGATCGTATCGTAACGAAATCTTCGTGGTTTAAGTCGGCAATAGAATTAAGCTTATAGAGATCACCAAATAAAGATACTAATGGCTGCAGGAAAGCAGAATCGTGCTTTCACAGTTATATAGCAGCTGTTATAAGTGGACATTTAATTCAAATTGCAAACGATAATAAATTTTGCATCCTTTTATATGGTGCAATAAAAATATGTTCAATAAAATCTTAAATTTTTCTGAAAATTACTGTATTAAAAAACTATTGCTCAACCACTTACGAAAAAAAAACCAAAGTATCTTATTTAATTACCTCCATCTTTGGTACTCACATACAGAAACTCTTTCTATTTACATATGTTGTAACAATACTATTTTCTTTCTTATCTCTTTTAACTTCAACAAACATTATTCGCATAAACCCCACTTTAAAATATTGCTTCTATTAAAAAAAAAGTAGTAAAATTTCTACATTATGCTTTTATCTCGATACTTAAAAATTTAATTGAATATTTTTACAATTATTATCGTCCACTCACATAAAATATAAAAAAGCTGTAAAATTGTATTGCATTCAAATTAGAAAAAAAAATATTTTCTATTGTTGTATTTCTGTTTATCTTTTTATTACCTGAAAATTCTAAAATATTTAATTAAGTTTGTAAATGTATGAAAATGTGCACAAATAGAAAATTATTTATTAAAAGACGAAATTGCTTCAATTATAAAATTATTTCATTAAAATTTTGTAATAATTTTTTTGTTTTTGTTTTTTTAATTGTTTATGCACACGAGGTATGTTCCAAATGTGATTGAAAAATTTAAATTTTTTATTAAAATAATTTTTATAAATCAAATCATTTATGTATCACCTGACAAAGTTCACTTCATTTAATTTTATAAGCCCTTTAGCAACTTGGAAAATATGACAAACAAAAATTACTTATCTCGTCTACTTATTTTGAAAAGTTCCTGTGTAACAGGTTATATGGGTTATCGTGAATTTGTTTTACAATAGTTTTTAATTGTTATTGGTTATTAGCTTAAAAAAATTTATTATAAATGGACTATTTTATATATTTTGAAAATATTGTATCGCAGTCACATCTGAGACTTAGTCATTTGTCTGAATAACTTAAAAATTGTAAATATGAAACCAGTGGAATGTATTATTCAACAGCACAAGAATTATTCTTAATTTTTATTAATTTATAATTTTCACGAAATGGTAAATACAAATTTATTATCATAACTTTAAGTAGTAAGGGGTTCCCTTGCTTGAATCAA
Organism: Gymnosoma rotundatum; assembly: GCA_916610165.2. Lineage (NCBI taxonomy): Eukaryota > Metazoa > Arthropoda > Insecta > Diptera > Tachinidae > Gymnosoma > Gymnosoma rotundatum. The sequence goes on along the minus strand of OU744337.1, from coordinate 115,280,570 downwards.
TTCCATATAATTATTATTATTATTTTGTTTTTCGACAATTTATTTTAATAGACGATTCAGAAAGCTTAAGAATTGATAACTCGTATTTGCAAAATTACGTGATTTGGGACGATTTGCAAATCGAATAAATTTTGTATACTTCAATATAATAAAAAGACTGGTAACAAGACAAAAGTCATAAGTCAGAACAAGGACTTATAAAAAGCAACATGAAGCAGCTGTTAACAAGTGGAATATATTTCCCAAACAAATGGTGATTTATTGGAGCGCAATTTGCTGTGCGATAAATTATGCTTTGACATTTCACTTTCAGAATTAAAAAGATGTTGATACTTAAAGCGATATAAGAAGCGAATCTTAATGTGCCACTAACACAAGAAACACAGTAAACTCTCGCAAATCGCAATGAATATACTCACGCTTTAACAACGCTATCAAATCATCAATTCGTGACGACTTCGTGATTTTTCTGGTGCACATAATCGTCCGTCTAAGCAAGCCATCCGTTGAACTAGGAATAGATTTCGTGCTAAATACTCTCTACAGGATGTAATAACACGAACACGTAGAAGGAATGTACGCACATTAAAGAGAAAGTGTGGAAGAAGATCCAAATTTATTGATTCGTCGTCGGTTACAGGAATTGGGGCTCTGTCCGTTCGCTACGTGGAAAACTTTGGGCAAATATCTTGGCCTACAGTCGTATAACATCCAGCTAGTGCAGCAATTAAAGCCATGAGACCATTATATGTGTCACTCTTTTGCAGATCGGGCTCTAGAGCAATTACTAACTGACCCGTTGTTTTATCGCCGAATTGTGTTTTGGCTTAACAGGTTTGTTTATAAGAAAAATTGTCACATATGGAGTGAGACCAATCCACAACAAACCCTACAGACTCCATTGCATCCAGAAATATGCACCGTTTGGTGTGGTTTACACGCCGGTGGTATCATCGGACCTTATTTCTTAAAAAATGAGGCCGGATCTCACGTTACGGTCAATGGAGATCATTACCGCACCATGATAAATGATTTTTTGTTTGAAACATGGATGACATTGATCCGGACGAAATGTGGTTTCAACAAGATCGAGTTATAGAAATCAAAATTTGACGATAAGTTGATTTCGAGAAATATACCTGTCAATTGGCCTCCATGTTCGTGCAATTTGACACCTATTGATTATTTCCTAATGGGGCACGTGAAGTCACTGGTTTATGCTGATAAACCAGCAACAATTGACGCTTTGGAGGCCAACATTGTTCGCGTTATTCGTGCCATACAGTATTTAAAAGTGACCCAAAATTGGACGTCCAGAACGCACTTCGTCATGAGTAGCCGTGATGACCATATGCCCGCAATCAATTTTAAATATTAATGCCATGTTCTGATTTTTCGTATAAAAAAGATTCTTCATTACAATTTAATTTTTTTGTGTAATTTTTTACAATTTAAAGTTCTATCGGGCTTAAAAAATAGCCGATTCAATAAAGTTGCTTGTAATTCCTTAACATAACATTTTTGTTTCTGTTTTATTTATTATGCTAATTATAGATATTTTTTATATTTTTAGTAAGAAATTTCTCTATTAAATGCTGTTTTTAGATTTTCTCGGACGCAATACACAACCTTTTACCTGCTCCATGTATCTATGAATTTTACATTGTCATTGAATTTGGTATCTTGGGGTGTGATGTCCAATTTTAGTAAATTTTTACCTAAATAAATAATAAACTTATTCTTTGCAAAAAAATATATTTTCAAAAATTTTTCGATACAAAATAACAATAATAAAGTCATCCCACATTTCTGTGATCTTTTCTTAAGTTAAAGCAAAATAATATGAAAAAAGTACATTCCCTTATTAATTGTCACAGAATATAAACTCGATAAATTATGAAAATTATGGTGTTGTATTACTCCCATTTAAAATACCAACAAAATGTTAGAATTTTCCAAAAAAAAAACATTTAAAAAAATGTTTAGAAAAGAATTCAGTTGTGAAAATCATGTCTGATTAATTAGAGCCTAAAAATTACTACAAACATTTTCCAAATCATATGATGATGATTTTGTTATTCCCACTAAATTTATTTCAACAAATGCGTCTGGTTTTAAGTTTCAAAATTATATATGTAAAAATACAAACACACATCCACACACATTTTTGCACGTGTATTTCTTTATAAGTACATTTCTATATTATGTAAGTGTTATTAAAAAAAAATTAAATAAGACCTGGAATAACTTTATGTTAATGTACTTTAAGCAAAAAATACCGACAGCCAGACAGACACCTCATGTCTATGCAAAACTTATTCAAATTTTCCCGTCTGTGTTTATTGTTTTTTTTTACGTTTTTTTTTTCTCATTAAATGTGAAACAAGAAAATATGAACATAAAATGCAAACGATCGCATAATTGTACGAAATGCATACGAAAACCAACCAAGTCATCGTTTATGTACCGTAACTTTTAAATGTTTTCTTTGGCAGCTACAAACAAATTCACAAATATAAATACTTACAAAAGTACTTATGTACTTAAATGCAAGTGTGTGTGCTTATTGAAAATGTGTATTTGTAATAAGAGACCAACAGAAATGGAAAATTGAGATCTTAAAAAAAAACCTAAAAAATATATAAAGTTTTGACTGTATGCTTAAGCTAATGAACGGTTCATATAAAAATGAGTCCAACTGTTTTTTAGAGTGTCGACGCAGAGAGTGTGTGAGGCTTTTAAAATTTAAAATTTTTATCTTTGACACATACCTTTTGATTAAACATAGACCTGTTAAAAATTTTATTTGGTTATTGAAATTGAATCTAGCGTTATTTTTGACACACCTTTTACTCTATACGACTTTTTTTCTAATTATGCCTTGATAGTGAAAACAATACGCAATCTATTTTTCTATCAATATTAAAAAGCAGTTTTCGTCATAAAATAGAGAAGACGAAAGCACACTTTTTTAAGCAAACATTTATTTCTGCGACTTTTTCATCTATATATACAGTGGTGTTCGATTAAATAGAGCCACCTTGATCTAGCATTTTTCAAACTAAAAATAATGTACAACAAACCTTAAAACTATTTTTTTTTTTTTTTATATTTCGGTACTCATAAAGAATATTTGTATAATAAGCGGCATCTATTCTACTCTCAATCCGAAATAAAGGCCCAATACCATAATACGAAAAACATCCCCATACGATTATGTTTCCGCCTTCATGTTTAATGGTTTTTGTGGTGTATTGTGAACGGATTTCGGTGTTTGGAAGTCTTCGTACATGAAGGTTGCTTCTGCCTGAATTAAACAAATTAACTTTCGTTTTGTCAGACGATAGAATATTTCTCCATTTGCTTACAGGCCAATCTACATGATTTTGGACAATTCTAATCTTTTCTTTAGGTGCTTTTTACTTAGGTATGGGTTCTTTCTACTACTTCTAGCCTTCAAATAATTTTTAATAAGAAGCGTTATTTTCTTTTTGAAAATGGAAGAGGTGACAAAAGGATCTTTTTTTACATGACGCAAAATTTTTCGCTCCACTAACGGGATTATATTTGTAAGAGATGTGTAAAATTATTGGAACAACTCTTTTATGCCTCCTTTTTTGTATAAGGGATTTATAAGGGGTAAAACTATTGGGGATCAGGGGCTCTATTTTATTGCACATCACTGTAAGTATATACAGTGATTCAAAAAATCGTCTCAATGTTATGCTAGTGTTAACATATATAAGTACAACAACAAAACTACAGTCTCAATCTTTTTGATATTTTCTCCATTTGCTTATTGCTGTTTTGTTTATAATTACAATTCAATATATTTGTTGTAATATGTACCGTTATCTAAAAATAAGCAAAACAAATTTAGAAGTCATTGGGATAGTTTTTTGAGTTTACTTTATTTAACTAATTTTTTGAATTTATAAAGGCTTAGTATTTTGTATAGCCCCCTTTGGCTTTAATAACAGCATCAATTCGGCGAGGCATACTGTCGACTAAATTTTTGCAAATGTTTGCGTCAATACCAATCCACGCTTCTCGCACATGTGCCCACAACTCTTCCAGATTTCCAGGCGTACCGACAACACCTCTTTTGAGAACACCCCAGAGATGTTCGATGGGGTTAAGATCGGGTGACTGGGGCGGCCAATCGAGAACATTATAGCGGTTGTCACTGAGCCATTTTTTTGTAAGTTTTGCGGTATGTTTCGGGTCATTATCCTGTTGGAAAACGATATCCTCCTTCTGTAATCCGAATTTTTCTGCAGCTGTAGGTAAGTTAGTGCTTAAAATATTTACGTAGGTTTGAGCAGTCATCGTACCAACTATTCTGTGGACTGTTCCAACACCCTTAGCTGTCATGCAACCCCATACCATCACGGATCCACCGCCAAACTTTAAGGTCGGTCTGACATCTTTCGCTTGCAAAGTTTGTCCTGACTTTCGCCAACACCATTCCTTACCATCTGACCCAAGACGATTAATTTTGGTCTCATCTGACCAAATAACATTTTCCCAGTCCTCTGCTGTCCACGAAGCATATTTTTTTGCAAAATCCAAACGGATTTTTTGATGCCTTTTTGTGAGCATTGGCTTTTTCACTTTGGCACGTCCTTTTAAGCCAGCTGCTCGCAAAGTATTTCTAACTGTTTCAACCGATACATGAATATTTTCATTTTCTGCTAGTTGCTTTTGGATTTGAACTGCATTTTCAACTTTTTGCTGCCGAAGATATCTTAAAATGCGCCGTTCTGTAGTCTCGGATAAAATCTTTTTTCTGCCTCCTCGTGATGGAAGTGGTAAATTTGGCAACGACTTCCGTACTCTACCCACGCTGGATTTGGAAATATTAAGAAGCAACGAAATTTCACTACAACTTTTACCTTGACGTAAAAAATGGTGAATTTCGTTGACTTTTGAGGACAGGAATGGACGAACCATATTAAACTTAAAAATTTGTTAAAAAAGAATAAAGCAATAAATTCAAGTTTGTCTTACTTATTTAATTATACTATTCAGCCAAGAAAAATAAATTCCTAAAATTTTACACTTTTTTTAACGAAAAAACATGTGTAGCTTCCTCAAGTAATTAAACTCAAAAAACCATCCCAATGACTTATTAAACTTGTTTTGCTTATTTTTAGATAACGGTAAATATTACAACAAATATATTGAATTGTAATTATAAACAAAAGAGCAATAAGCAAATGGTGAAAATGTCAGAATGATTGAGACTGTAGTTTTGTTGTTGTACTTATATATGTTAACACTAGCATAACATTGAGACGGTTTTTTGAGTCACTGTAAATCATGCCAAATTATTTTGTATAAAAGAAGCTTATCTATACACCGCCACATAAGAAGATGTTTATTTCAGATAGGAATCTTTTATTAATCATTCCTGGCTTTCAGCTCAGTTTGCTTGTTAAAACAATATGAAAAACATTTATTTCGAAGTAATTTTTAGTTTTATTTAATATTATTTTATTATGCTGGATTTCATTAAAATATTTTATTACGATATTCTCACAAAATGCCTATTAGCAATAGCACTGAAGTTTCCATCTCTGCTACATAACTCTTATACACTACATAACCCAGTAAATAATTTAGGGATCAAATAGAAAAGCTCTTTAAAAAAGATTTAAAAAAAAATAATATTGCAAAATGCAAGCATTCTTTTTCTTGAAAGTTTTAACCAGTGTTGCCAGGGAAAGACAGGAAAATGTTACGCTTTTCCTTCAAAATAGTTTTTTTTTATTAAAAGTTACATTTGAAATTTTCCTTTAATAAATAGTAATTTAATGTTATTTATATATAATATAATAAAAAGTTTTAACAATAAGGCAACAAATTCTTTTACTGAACAGAAACAAAACAAAATTAAAAAAGTAGAAACGTATGAAATAAAATCTCATACCGATGATACTCAAGAGGGTTTAAATCAGGACTCAATGCTAATATTTCGCTAAGGAAAAGTGCATGTTCTCGCCATTCAATAAATTTAGTTAAAGTAGGATTTTTTAAATAAATCCGCTTTAAATTAATTGGGTTGATTCCGCCAGTATATATTAAACTGTTGTTATAATTTTCGGTAATAACCGTCGTCACTGGCTGTGTACTTTGGATGTTCGGCGAGCGCTTTCGATGTGATAAGATCATTTTCAAGCCACGTATTTGTTAAAACTCACTTAAACGTGGCTTGAAAATAATGTTATCACATCGAAAGCGCTCGCCGAACATCCAAAGTACTCAGCCAGTGACGACGGTTATTACCGAAAATTATAAATCCGCTTTACCCTTTTCTTTAAAAGATTGAGCTTTGAAAGAATTTACTACTTAAATAATTTTAAAAATACCGTTATTAAAGACAAATTTGAGCCTTTTTTTGCTAAAAGCTTGAAACAAAAGCAAGAAACATTTCGTGCTTTCTCATGAATTAAAGAAATTAAAACTTCAGTTTTTATTTATTTCAAGCTATTTTTATATGGGATTTTGGTTTGCATTTGCAGTTAACCTTTGTTATTTAAATCGAATCGATATGTTAAGAAAGATTGCTACGTTAAGAGAGATTCTTACTTTAAATAATGGAACAAGTACTCTTTCAGCAATATTACTTTATTTGTATCTGTACCAAAAGTTACAAAAATTTGGCCTAAGATAACAAAATTTTTATTATACATAATGTAACCAAACGGCAACACTGGTTTTAACCATAAATAGGATATGGAAAAATAGTTTAAAATTATGTTTTACACTATTGTGTTTTTAGTTTTCATTTGTTTTTTTTTTTTCTAGTAGTGTTGCAAAAAGATACACGTAATTTAGCTAAAACTCTATCATAATTCTCTTAATTGGACGTTGACAAATGAATTTGTCAGAAATGTTGCCATTGATATTAAAAGTGTAGAAAGCCAATTTCGCATCTGATACATTTTTATTCACCTTTTTGCAAGTAGAAAATCCGACTTATATAAATTTGAAGAACTTGTGGTTTGTTTAAATAAAATAAATGTTTTCTAAAATACAAAAAAACTTATTGAAATTTTAAATTGTTAATGTCAGTATGTATTTAAAGAATGTTCGAGTAATCGAGTCATAATTTAAAGTCTATTACATATTGATAACTATTACTAAAGTAATTCAATTGCTCAAAAATTATTCGTTTATTCAACAAAACTAAATGGAATAATATTTTTATTCCAGATAAAAAAAAATATTCCAGTTGAAAAAAACTATTCATGCAAAGAAAGTAAAAAAAATAAAATAATCGAAAAGCTTTTTCCGAAGCAAAAAAATGAATTTGTCAGAAATGTTGCCATTGATATTAAAAGTGTAGAAAGCCAATTTCGCATCTGATACATTTTTATTCACCTTTTTGCAAGTAGAAAATCCGATTTATATAAATTTGAAGAACTTAAGGTTTGAAGGAGACCTTGTGTCACAGGAAAAAATTTGCTGATACAAATATTTAAGGTATTGCGCTTTGAAATCCTTAAAAGTATTTATGTTTTATTAGATGCACTTCTCTGATGTGGTGCTTTAATATTTTTGTGATACCGTTATTTTTAAAACTTCGGTCAACATAAAATTGTAAGATTAAACATTTTATTGATTTATTTATTTTTTGTTTTCGAAAACGTGACTTATGCCAATTTTAAAAATAAATGACCCATATTCTAGACCACCTTTTTGGCAAATAATGTTAGCCCAAAGCGGAGGCAGGCTAAAAAATAATCCATAAGTTTTTTTGGAATGATTATTTTCTATAAGATTATGATAAGTTCAAGTCGCAGTAGTTTTTGAAAATAATAAAATCTATGTAGAGAAATTTGAAAGAAATTTTTCCTTTGCGATTTTCTAAAGTCACAGCCATGGCGAAATCGTGTACCAGGTAGTAGCAGTGGCAAATTTATATATTTTCGCCGTTGCAGGAAATTTCAAACTTCATATAAAAAAAAACTTGACGTGGATTTTTTACATAACGGCGAAAACAAGGCGAATTAAATACAAGGTGATAGCGGTGGCGAATTCAATTCTTTTCCCTGGTATTCTAACTGTCAAACTCCATATATAAAAAATCTGTATGACAGTTAGATAAATTTTTTATATATGGACTTTGACAGTTAGAATACATGGGAAAAGAATTGAATTCGCCACCGCTATCACCTTATACTTAATTCGCCTTGGGCGAAAATGAGTGAATTCGCACTTGCCACCACCTGGTTCATGATTTCGCCATGGTGAGCGAAATGAAAATTTTAGCTACCAGCAGCTGTTTACAAAGTATACGTTCAACACAGGGTTGTTTAAAGTTTAAACAAAAAAATCTTAGATATTTTGCAGTTTTTTAGCATTTAAAACAGAAGAACAAGGCTGTAACTAACGGAGTTATTAAAAAAAAATTAAATAAAAACCAATTTTAAAATTTTACTTAAATTAATTTACTTTATTCGTGCTTGATTCCTTCAAATATAAATATTTCATGATATTCTCATGAAATATTTATTATTTTAAAATAAACTACAAAATGAAATGTATTACTGCGGGGAAAGCATATCCATATGGCCATTTCACTACTGCTCAAATAGCTCATCAGTGGATTTTACCCAAATTTTGTATAGAAAAACAGAAAGTCTTATATCAAAAACCAAATTGATTTTAAAGATTCCGAATAATAAATTTTCATTTTAATTTTGCTAAAAGAAAACTCATCAAAATTGAACTATTTGTTTAGAAACTTGTTGAGATATAAACCAAATCATTTTGATACCTTAAACTACATGTATGCCAGAACCTTACCGTGGCAAACTAATTGCTGGATATATGACTTTTTTCCCAATCATTAATTTTAAATTGAATATTTTTTTTGCGTTTTTAAAACTTATTTCTCGACTTTTATTTACTGTAGTGCAGTGTTATTTATTTGGCATGAAAAAATTTACAACCAGCTGGTTGATTTAAAAAAACGAAAATCGTTCATATGTTGAAATAAAAATACATTTTTTACTCAATGTAGTGCTTACTTTTGTATTGCTTTACGTAGATTTTTGCCACAAAACTAAAAAATAATCAAAAGTTTTGTTATTGTGTAATATGCCATACAATTTTTGTGTGAGCGACACAACTAAGAATGAGAATTTTTTCGCTTAAATATAAGATTATAAATTTTAAAAAATTACTCAGGCTGAATCATGCATTGGCATGCAGATGGAAATACGTTAAAAATCATGCGAAAATTATTTTGATAAAAACTATTGCGTTTGGGGTTCAACGCACCCATGTGTTGTTGTCGAAGAACAAATGCATCATCACGTGTCACTGTTTTGTGAAGATTTGGAGCTAAAGGCCTTATTATTAAACAATATTTTCTTGCAATTAAAAGTGATCGAGCAGTGGTGTTTCCTTAGTTGTAGGATATTTCGTGGATAACTTTTGATGATAACAAGATGTTGCCGAATGCCATTAAGTGCGCTTGAAGCAATCTAATTACTTTATGAATCTGAATAAAAGTTTCCAGATCGTATTATATAACTTGTTTGATTAATAATGATCGTACCATATGCTTGGAGGAGATAAGTTTTCAGATTGAAAAATAATTCTTTAGATAAAAAATTAGGAATTTTTGATTATTTCACCAGTAAGTTCTTGATTATCTGTAATAAGAACAGGGACGACTTTTAGAATCGTATATAACTCGATAACGACTGTATTTTCAAAATAAAATTAATATGAAAATTTTTTTCGGTTGATTCATGTAACACTTTACAAATAATACGACTCAATTTGTGTGGCAAGTGTGAACACAAAATTATCTAAAACTGTTTAATTAAAAAAACCTATTCCACAAGTACGCAAATTGATTTTTGATTTTTGTTTGGTTTTTCCTAAGAACATTGAGCAGATAAATTATATTATTGATACCAAAAATTCCCAAGAACATACAATTTATTTAATTGATTGATAAGTTATTAAATTAATCAATCACAAAATGAAAAGGAGAAATTAAAGAAAAACTGTAGTTGAAAAAAAACCCGCCAATTTTATTTTTATTATCAAGATAATTGTACTTAAGTTTTCCTAGAATTGTCTTTTACGATAAGAGACTTAAGATTTTTCAAACAAAATCCAATAAATTAATTAATAAATAAAATAATAATTCGCACATGAGAGAAATATAATCAACAGTTGTGATTTCCCATTTTTTTAGTTTTTCTTTTTTGTGAAATTATTATGAATGTACTCGTATGTATGTATGAGTTTTCGACATGAATAGCATATTCACATTTATTTGTTTATATCTTTATCACTTGAGTTTATTTATTTATATTCTATATTTTACTTTTGGCTGCTTTTTTAAAATTTCACAATTGCAGACCTTTTAAATTAAAAAATAAAAAAAAATATATAAAGAATAAAAAACCCATCTATTTACTCGAGTTTTACATAAAACATATATAGACATATGTATGGCTTTGTGTGTGTGTTTGTGATAAAATTTATTTGTTTTAATTTTTTTTATTGCATGTTTGAATCAATGAATGAATAAAGAATATTTCAAGAAAAAGAATACAAAATTGAAAAACACACACCAACCGTCCGTCCGTCGGTATCACATTGAAGATTGAAGAATTAATATGAATAAACAAAACCAAAAAACTTTTTATTTAAAGATGTTTAACATATTTTAGTTTTATTTTTTTTTTTTATTTATTTATTGTTTATTTTCAACTTTAAACTAGAAAGCAATTTGACGTTCCTTGGATATTTAATTTAATTATTTTAATATTGCTCTTTTTCACAATATTTTTCTTTAATTTTTGTTTAAATTTTAAATTTTTTTTAACTTAATTTTGATGGCATTTTGAAGTTATTGCAATTTTACTGCACAATATTTTGTATTTTTTTTTTTGTTTAATTTTTTAAATATTACTTTATATAATTTAAATCTTACTTTTTATATTTCAATTTCACAAATGTGTTGAAATAATTATTTTATATTAATAAAATTTTAAAAAACTTAATACAATTTATTAAACATTTTAAACAGTTTTATTTAAAGATATAACACCGCCACGACACGTTTAGTAGATTTAAAAGAACACTCGATAATAAACATTGTTTCTTCCAGTTGTTTATTTGTTTAAATATTTTTTTTTTTATTTAAAAACAAAAAAGTGCAAAGGAAATACTAAAATACGATTTCTATTAAATTATTCAAAAGGTATTATAATTTCCCTAATTTTTTATACATTTGATTTGTTTTCATTTAAACTTCGGTTTTACACAAAATTAAAATAAAATCGTTTTTTTTTTATTTTCTTTTATGAACACCCCACTCTCTTTTTAGCACAACCGATTTCAACGAATATCTCAGCGATACTAAAACAACTTTTGCTTAAAATATTTCTTAGTGCACTTGCCAAAGTTTTATTTACTTTTTTTGTATTCTTTCAATTCACTATACTACGGCGAATTTATCTTTTTATGTCTTTCTCACACTTCCATTCTTTTATTTATTCTACTTTGATGCCATCTTCTTTTAAAAAAGTTTCTCTTTTACTCAAAAAATTAACTCAAGTTTGAGTATTATTTTTTATTTATTATTTATTTTTATTTTTTTTGTTTTGTTTCCATTGTACTGTGTGCTTTTTAAATGTTTTTTTTTTTTTTGCTGTTATCTTTCGCTTAATTTATGTCTTTGAAATATACTGTTTTTGAGATTCTACGACCTTTTTTTATTGTAAAACAAAAGGTAATGCATATTTGAAAAATGAATTTATTGCGACTTTAACCTGTTGAGACAGTCTCAAAAGTTATTGAAAATAGGAAAACTGTTATCGATGATCAAAAACCTTAACTAAAGAGTTTACAAATTACTAAGGTAAACTTATAGAATCTTTGTCTAAAATCGTTGAGTTTAAAAGAAGGGAAATTAAGAATTATCAATTACAAATAAATTTTAAAACATAATTGATTGAATGAGAATTGAAACCAGTAAAATAAATGCAACAAAATCCAAGATTTCCAAACAGGAGAAAAAAGATTAATTAAGTTTAAAACTTAATAATTGTTGTGTTTATTATTATAAATTTTTAATTTCGTTGTGTTTTTTACCTTCTTAACTATTTATAATTCTCATTCAATAAAAATTATTTTAGACTTAAGTACTTGGAAGCAGCAGCAAAATGGTCAATGGAAAGACTACCGATCAACTCAAATTATGACACCAAATTTTTTTTGGACAACATTTTAACTAGTAAACAAAAGCTGCAAAAAGCTATCGATAGCATAAAAATTTTTCATGTAAATTATCGAAATCGGGTTTTTAAGATCATTAAAGATATCGTAAAATCGATAACACGAAGTTAGTTAAAGAAAAATCAAATAAATAGAAATTTTCTGCAATAAGGTAAGAACAACACTAATTATAAACAAAAAAACTATTGATTGCATAAAACCTTTTGTAAAAAAAACAAAGATAACACAAAACATCTGTAAATTGTAAATTTCTCTACTGATGATACGAAATTTTATAAGTTTGACACAAAACAATGTATGAAGTATGAGAAGCTTAACCGAAAATCCCCAGTCCATAAATCTGGGAATCTTGCGGGACTTTTTTTAAATTTTTTGTAAACAAAAAATAGATTTATACATAAATTAAGTTTGTTCTATATTTTTTACTAAGATGTACTTTAAATACAGAATTATTATAAATGCTGTTTATTTACAAAAGTGCCTGCGGGAAATATGGCCCTAACACAAAAAATTGCCTAAATTAAATAAATAAATTATCCATTTTTATTTAATTTTTCATATTCAAATTTGAAGCTGTTTTTCAATTTATATCCCCAATTTCTTGCAACCTTCAAGATTTTTAATTTCATTTTACTTAGGGCTATTCCTGATAATTAAAATTGTCCCCAAAAATGTTGAATTATTCTTGTTTTTCTGTAAACGATATGGGCGCAAGAAAACAATATCCAGTTGGAGACAGGTGGACATTGTGATAAGTGAAAAAATCTGTTCTAAATATTAATAAAATTAATAGTAAAACACGATATGAACCATTAGCACATTATTGAGAAAATATGTGGTAAAAGTGACTTTAAACGGAAATGCACAATAATCGGGGTTATGCATGTTACGTATAAAATTCAAGTAATTCCACATTTTTTTAAAATTAAATAAATTTCTAATACATTGAATAGAGTGATTTGCAGATCAGCAAACAGTTATCAGTTATTTCTCGACAAGTTTAAAAGATTTGGGAACATAAATAATTCAATCTGGCATCCCTGAAGAAAAAAAACTCTTAGGTACCAATCGATAGTACTTATTTTATAAACGACATGATAAACTGAAAAAATATATACATCACTAGTTCGAAATCTACATAAAACTAGCGATAAAGTTTTTTACCTTCAGCCGAGCTTTAGGTTTTTTAACCGACTTCAAAAAAAAGAAGGAGGTTATACAATTCGGCTGAATGTTGCTTTTTTTATATTTGTGCTTCCAGAACTCAGTCATTTCTGATCCGATTTTGAAAATTTTTGCTAATATGATAGATTATGCTAACAGTTTGGTCCTGTTTTAAAAACAGTTCATATTCTTAAAAATTAAAGGGTGTCCCCATACAACCTACATATTTTTTACGTGTATTATGAACTGTAAAGGGCGATTCTGTAAAATTTAAAATGACTGCGTATTACTATGGCTCCCGAAAACGAAAAATTATACAAAAATAAATCTAAAAATTAAGAGGTGTCCCATAATTGATAAAGATTTACTTATATGAGCCTATATTTTGAACCGTTATAGACAAACGCTTGCAAATTGGACATTATGTCGATTGCTATGGCCGTTATAGTAACAGCTGATAATATTTAAATTTATAAATTATAGGGTGAGTCAATAGTTCAATTAATTTGATGTATATTGCCATACTTTTTAACAGTTATAGACAGACGCTTGGAATTTACAACGAACCTGTATTGGTTAGTCCGCTATAACAACAAGTATAAAATATGGATTTAGAAGCAAAGGGTGTTCCAATAGTTGATATTGATATTATAAACAGAACGCTGAAACTTAAAAGGGACCTGTATTTCTAAGTCCGCTATATTAACGAGTTTATAGTTTTAATTTAGAAATTAAAGGGTGTCCCATAATTACTGTAGATTTACTTATATAGGCCTATCTTTTGAACCGTTATAGACAAGCGCTTGTAAATTTGACACAATGTCGACTGATATGGCCGTTATAGTAACAGTTGATAATATTTAAATGTATAAATTAAAGGGTGCACCAATAGTATATGACCATACTTATAAACAGTTGTAGACAAACGATTAAAATTTACAAAAAAAACCTGTATTACTAACTCCTCTATGACAAGAAGTATAAAATTTGGATTTGGAAAAAAACAGGTGTCCCAATAGTTGATATAATATGGTATATGTGGCCGGACTTTTGAACCATTATAGACAGACAACTGAAATTTACAAGGGACATGTTTTGCTAAGTCCGCTATAACAAGAAGCTTATAATTTGAATTTAGAAATTAAAGAGTGTTCCCAAAATTAATGCAAATTGTTTTATCGGCCATGATTAAATTCAATATACCAATTTTTCACAGTGCTATAGGATGGTGCTTCATCGCCATACAAAGATTTAAGTTCATCAATGCACTCTTGTCGTGATAATCCACGTCGAAAGTTGTGAAAAATGATGGCGCGAAAATGTTCACGAGTTAATTCCATTTTTCCTATATTAATTTTTCAAGTCACTGTAAACAACACAAATAATGGTCGTACGTCAAAACGATTTGAGTACGATTATGCTTAAAAATGACAAACTTTCCAATGGAAATGTCAGATTGCACTTGGCAGCACGCAGTGTTGTTAGGCCAGAAATATATATAGCAGCCCTCGTATGAGCAAACCGTTGAACCGTTACAGACAGATGGTTGAAATTTACACAGCACCTGATTGCTAAATCTACTACAATAGCAAGTATATAATTTAAATTTGGAAATTAAAGAGTGACCCTATAGCTGCTGCAATTTGATGTATATTGTCAAACTATTGAACAGTTGAAAAAGTATAAAGTTTGGAGATATGAGTGTATCCCAATAATTAATGTAACCTAATTTATGAGCTGTTATAGGCAGGCAGATGAAATCTGTTTTGAAGTCGGTTTTTTTCGCAAGAATTATTTTTGTAATATTTCGAACAGTGGATTCACTGACTATAAGTTGTTTGCATTTTTTAAAATAATTTTAAATATATACTAAAACAAATAATCGAAAAGTTTTAAACTATCGAAATTATCTATATAAAATGTTTTATATAAAACTATCGATAACATTAATAATTCGTTTTTAATGGCTTTTTAAAGAATTTTATCTCTGTATTCAATATAACTTTTTGTAGAAACTTCCCGACAATATGAAATCTAATATAAGATTGTCGATATCATTATTTTATTAAAAAAAAGTTTTAAGTAATACGAATTATTCATATATTTTTAACAAAATTTTCCTCTTTTCCAGTGATTCGCAATAATGATTTCTCTTCCGCTGCAGACCCATACAGACACAAATGCTCACACGTAATCTGATTACAAATACTTATAAATGTTCCTAACCAACAAAAATGCTATTAAATGCAACAGCTGTTAACTAAATTAAATATTTGACTAAAGCGATAAATAAAAAACAACTGAGTTTTTCTTTTATAAACAATTACTAATTAACTAAAATGAAACGTATTTCAAGATCAAAGTTTTCTGATAAAAAAGAAAGCAGCTGCAAGCAATTGTGTTAATAATTAATGGACACAAAAGTAAAATGTTTTAAACTTTTTACAAACTGTCAGTCAACAAGGGTTAACAGAGAGAAAATAAAGGGGCGAAAAATAAAAAAAATAATAATAACAAAAAATTGCTAGATATATAATCATATAATTTTTAATTACCACAAACACTTATACAGGAAATCCCAAGAACAAACACATTTAGCAAAAATATAAATAAAAAAAGAAAACCACAAGACAGTGGATTATACATCAATCTAAATGCAAATGTGCAACAATTAGCGGTACCGCAAATAAATGAAAAATAAATAATTTTTAAATCTCAGTATTATTTTTTTTTTTGTAGCAAATATTGTTAATATCGATAAATTCCTATGAAAAAATACTTTTTTTATCTAGTGTTTTTTCCAATTAAAAAAAAAATAATTTATTTCCAAAATATTTTGTTACTTAAATAACATTATTGTTTAAGATAAAATTTAAAGCAAATTATTAATTTTCAAAAAAATATTGTGCTATTTTTTTAAATTATAGAGACACCCTTTAATTTTTAGATTTATTTTTGCTTTACTTCGTGCTATTGGGATCTTTTGTGATACGCAGTTTTTTTTCATTTAAAAGTGGCGCTCTTTCTGTTTCATAACATACTTAAAAAACATGTATGTTATATGGGGACACCCTTTAATTTTTAAAATTATAAACTGATTTTCAAAAGGGACCAATCTGTAAGCATAATCTTTTAAGCAAAAAAATTTTAAAAATCGGTTCTGAAATGACCGAGTTCTGCGTGCTCAAACATAAAAAAGAAACATTCACACGATTTGATAACCTTCTTCTTTTTTTTAAGTCGGTTAAAAATTCTGTGTTACCAATAATTTTTATGTAATTATCGTTATCAATATTTTTTAAGCAATTTAATTTTTCTACAATATTTTCCACAGAGAATCTCTTAGCGATAAATTTTGGAAATATAAAATATGCTGTCGATAATTTCCAGGAAGCATTCTGTGTTATCGACAATTTAAATTCCTTAAGCTTTTTTAACAATACTTTTGCTGCTACACTTGACTCAGAATTTTTAAACTATATTTTTCTGTATTCTGTTATCGAAAATTCCGTGTAGAAGCTAAAATAAAAATATGAGTACTTAGAACATTATCGGGAAAATTTTTTGTTTAACTAGATATTTTTGCCGTTATATATTTTTGTAAAAATTTTCTTCTATCAACAATTATCTACAGAGAATGTGTGCTCGATATATTTTGTAAGATACTGTCGTAATACTAATAACTTTTAAAGGAAATTATTTTATAAATAATAATTTTGTATAAAAAAGAAAACGTCATATTTTTGCTCTTGCTTTTAATTATATTATTAAAAACGAAAACTCGCTCTTGTTAGTTTTTAAGAAATTGATGTTGTCGATAAACTTTTACAAGAAATTTTTAATAAACGAAAACGAAATTTTTTATAAAAAAGCTTCTTTGACAATAATTTCTACGCACATTGTTGAATATTGAGTATTTTATAAAAAAAAAAAAAAAACAAAGGAAATAATATATAAATGTTTTTTTGACCCTTTTAAATAGTTTTTCTTTTCTAATTTATTAACCACTCGGTCAGTTTTATAAATAATAAAAATTTTTATTCATATTTTTAATATTTCGCCACACCTTTGGGTGGCATCATCAAGAAACAGGAAACAAAAAATTAGAAAAGAAAAACAAAGGAAATAAATTAATATTGGCTTAAGTTCAATTCCATTTTCTTTCTACATTTTTTAAGAAACTATTCATAAACGTATGCGGTCGTTTTTCAAAGAAAACAGGACACCAGCAGAATAGTTGGTACAAAGAAAATGTAATTGAACTTCAGCCAAAATTTGTTATATCATAACAGTTCAACTAATAATTTAATAAAAATTAAAGGTATAAATATTAAAAAATTACTTGAAATTTATACGTGTGCTTAATAGTAATATTTACATGCATTAATGTTGATGTTATCGATAAATTCCTAAAAAAAAACACTTAACTAATTTTAATAATAACTTTACCGCAATTTTAAATAAGCTTTGTCCCACTGTCAAAATAAATCTAGCACAAGAGAGCTTAGACACCTATTAGTGTCTGTTTGCTTGCAATATTTAACCACAATGCCGTTAATCAACCTGTAGTCACGTTTAATGAAACAAAAGATATTCTCGTACAAATGTAAACACGAACACAAATAATACAACGGAAAAGACAACAAACAAAATGCTGATAAAAGATGGGAGAAAAACTAATGGACATAACGAAACGTTTTTATGTCTGTCGTTATATGGCTTCCGTGCTAAGTTTCTCGTGATTTTAAAACATCAAAAAAAACCAACAACGACATAATGTATAATTCAAAGGCACATGCAATTTTACAATAACAACAACAGAAATAAAACACAAACACCACAACAAAAATTCCTATTTTGGCCAACTAAAAATGCCGGCATTAAATTTTCGAGAGAAATAAATCGAGCATTACGCAGCAAAAGCTTTTGCTTATTGAGTTTTATTTTTCAAAGAAGCTTTTGCTCAAGAGCACGATTTTATAAAAGAAAAAAATAAGTATTTGATATGGCAATAATGTTGCTTGCAAAGGCTTTTTATACCGTTACAATCAGTAGTTCATAATAATAAGTTTTGAAAATGTGGTGATTTTTTACAATTTTCTTTAAACAGTTTTCAACCAAAGAAAGTTGCCAGATCATCAAGAATTTAGTTTTTAAGTTTAAAAGATTTTTAAAAACAATTGAAAAGAATATTACTAGTAGCATTTGTTTTATAATTATTTTAACTGGCAGAATAAATAATATTATTTCAAAGGAAAAAGGAAAAAACAATGGAAAAAGGAAATGCTGTAGGGAAACTTATTTTTACAAAAGATATTTTACAGGAATATGTTTCTAATGGCCAAGTATGTACTATATATCATTCTATATAGAATTTTAACGTACATATCGCACCCCAAAAACTAAAGGGCCAATACTCAAAATTCTTTAATTTTCAGGAGAGCCAAAAAAACTGATTATGTAAAAATGGTGTTAATAAGCAATGCAATTAACATAAAAACGGACATAATGGGATTTTTCTAGTTAAATAAGATAGAGATGACAATGAAATTTTTAAGTAATTAGAGATGTGACTGTGAATTCATTTATGAAAAAGAGTCAATTTAGGAAAATTTTAAGTTGTGTGTATATTCGACTGTTTCTATAGATATCCATAAAAATATTGATAATATAAGCGTTTGCCATTAATCGATGTTTTCCAATAATCAAAATAATGAAATACACTCTGCTTTTTCATGTACTAGCATAACTGAAATCGTTTTTTCCACTGATCGATAATTTCTTTTAAGAAATTTTCCGTTATGATTAGTTTTCTTCAAAACATTTTTTTTTATTTAATATATCGATTATTTTCTTTTTCTGCTCGAATTATCTTATTATCAAAAAAAAAAATAAAAAAAGGGAAATATAGATGTCGAATATTCTGTGCAGAAAAAATAAATATCGATATCTTTTATGTAGACAAATTTCATGATATCTACCATTTTTAGTTGGAATTTTTTCACTCATCGATCTTACTTTGTAGTATGTTCTACATAAAAATTATTTTCTACACAAAATTTTCGACTCATCGAACATTTGTTTTTTATTTGGTTTTCATGAAATCGATAATTATTTCGCAAAACCTTAGAATTATCATCAAATTTCTGCAGATTTTTTATTTTATTTAAAGTTTTCTTGATTTGCATAATTTTGGTTTTTAATATTTCGTTTTATAATTTTTTTTACTTTCAGAAAAATTTCGATTATCGATAAATTTTATAAAAAATTTTATTAAAAAATTTTATAAAAAAAGATGCTAAAAATAAAATAAACAATATTCTTTAGATTTCTCACAAATAACTTGCAGACTTTATTAAAAAATATGTGTAAGTTGCTACAGCATTTTCAGTACCATCTAATAATTTTTGCAAGAAGTTTGGCATTATCGATAACTTCAAAAATTTTATAATTTGTGAGATTCTCTATTTTCTTTATAAAATAAATGCAGTCAGCAGTTGAATGCTTCTATAACCAAATCCAATATTAGATGCAAATGATACAAAGAAGAATTTCCAGAGAAATTTGTGTAATTTAAAAAAAGAAAGTGGAAAGTGACTACACCCAGCAAAAAAAAATATGAATGAGTTCAAAAATTATGGGTTTTTTCATCGCTTCTCTTACACCTATTTTCTACAATGTATTTTGAATAAGTTCGTTTATTCTTGTTAAGTTATAATTTTTGTACTATCGAAAAACTTATAAAAATTCTTATAATTTCTGTTATTAAAACCGGTTTTGAAATTAATTATATAAAATAAATAAAATTTTAAAAGTTTAGTTCCATTTTATTACAACAAAAAAAATCTTATTGAAAACTATTTGCGAAATGCTTACATTTATTTTAAGAAATCATAAAAAATTTATGAAAAAACGTATCCTTATCATCTAATCTTCACTAGTTTTCAGATTTCATTTAAATGTCATGGCGTTCTGTTAATGTGAACTTATGCTCGCCAATTACAAGCTAATGTTAAAATCATGCGTTTTTCCCCTAAATCGAACCAGTTCATTCTAAGTAGAAAGCATGTATTACCTACTTCTTTTGCATGACTTTTTTTTGCTAAATAATATAAAAAAAATTGGATAATAAATTTTAAACAATACTTTTCCAATATTTTGTTTAATCATATGCGCCTGAAACCGTACCATAGTTGTGATAACAAAATAATTAAAATTAAAAACCAAAAAAAAAGATAAGGATATATGAGTAGCACTTATAAAGACTGTCATCATTTTAATTTGTATTTTAGTTTTTATTTGTAATTAAAAAAGCACAATTATCAACGCTTTCCCAACACGCATATGACAGTTTAAAGTTGTTAGCCATATAATAATGAATGAGTAACGAGTATGAGCCATCCCAGCTTTCAAAAAAGCAAGTGTAAATAACACTTGAAACCAATTAATTAAATAAAAGCAAACAGTATTGCAACAATATTTTAGCGTTACTAATATTTTATTATTTCTTCGCTTTTCTTGTTATTTTGTGTTTTTTTTTTTTTTAGTAAAGCTGTAGAGCTGTAATTTTATATTTTATTGTATATCGAAATAAAGAGATTTTCTTTCTTGCACAAGTAAGTTACACGAAAAGGACATGAAACTTATATAACATGCATGGAGAGAGAATTGAACAAAATAATTGCTATTCTAAATTTTCCAGTACATATTAAAATATTAAATTTTTTATCTAATGGAACCCACTGTGCATTTTGTATAATATATATTTAAAAAAAATGTGCTTCTGTGCTCTTCAAGTGGAAAATTCTCCGTCAGCGATAAAAAAAAATATCTAAAATAAGATTAAAAATAATTAGGATAACAATAAAACAGTTATCGAGTGAAAAAAACCATCCAACAATAACTATAGTATTCATTCGATAAGTTTTGGTACTATCATTGTTATTTTTAATATTTAGTTGTCGATAAGTCGTTGTCCTAAATTGCAAGTTCTGGTTATTTTTTTAGTAAAACTTAAAACAATAATGAATCATTTTCTGTAATATAACCTGTTATCGATAAATTTTTATTTTTTTTTATATAGATTTTCTGTTATTATAAGAAATTTTTGTTTTAAAATCTGTGCTTTAAAAAGAATAGTCTGTCGATAATTTTCCCAAAACATTTACGTTGTTTATTATTTTGTGTAGAATTTCCAATTGTTATAATTAAGAAAAACTTCCTGTCTTTTCTTTTAGAAAAGTGTTAATTTTCCCAAAAAGTATTTTGCTTTGTTAGTTTTCTTAAGAAAGTTTCTTTTTGTAGATAATTTGGTGTAACAAAAATTCTTGTTAAATTAATACTTCCAAAAAAAAATTTTTTTGTGTTATCGATAACATTTCATAAAATATCGATAAGTTTGAATTTTGTATTGTTTATTACTAGTCAATAAGCAAACAAACTATACGTAAGTAGATGGCAAACCTAAATTTGTGTTATCGATTACTTTCAAACAACTATGTTATCGGAAACAATTTTATTTTATTAAGTTATCGGAAGCAATTTTATTTTATTAATTATGTTTCTAAAAAACAAAAAACTCCGTAATCACATAAATTTGTACATATAAACTCGTGTTCGTTAAAAAATTGATTTTCGAAAAGAAATATTTTTAATGAAAAGTTGCGTATCGCGATATGACCCTGTAGAAATCTTAATGCTAAAGAATTTTATGTTTCGATTTTTCTGTATAAAAGTATTATTAAGGCTGGGTGATATCTTTTTAATAAAAAAAAATTTTTTTTGTATCCATGCCGATATTTTTCTACGTAAAATTAAATTATATTTTCCTATCAATTTTGAACAGAAATTTTTTTATCTAGTATTTATCTGCATAAAGTTTTGTGTAACTTTAAATTTTTTCTAGAAAATTATTGATATTTTCTCATAAAACAAATTATATTTTTTCTCGTCTACAGACTTTTAAATTGTAAAACTTGTTGGTCAAATAAATGGATGAAATAAAATATTACAATTTATTTTAAATGTCTGTTTTTTATTTTTATCCATTTCTTTTTTATATTAATTTTTAGCATTAACTTAATATGCAGCTACTTTTCAATATAATTTCGTTTTTTTTTTTTCTTAACCATGAAATATAAGTATAATGTTGGCAGCTATTTATAAAGCTTAATGTTATAATCCTGTTTTCTGCTTCAGATTTTTATTTTTACAAATCCCTTTAGAAAGGAACTCTTGATTTATTGAATAAAATGTTAAAACTTTTGGTAAAAATATGTTTCAAAGAAAAGGTTTACTTTAAGTGAAATTGTCTTTACTTTAAGTAAAAGGCGGAGGAAAAGAGAAAAACATTTAAAAAATACTAAATTTTCCTTAAGAGTTTAGAGATATTTAGAGACACACATACACTTAAAGCAACTAACTGGCACTGTAAGTGTAAATAAACTTTAACCCATTATGGCTTAAGAGAAAATAACAGAGACACATTAAAATCACAAGGATATTTCTTTAAGACAAATGTCTCAATTTAATTCAATGAACTAATAGGTCTCTTTTCATTTTAATTATCAATATTTTGCTACTCCTTTGTGTAGCATCATCAGAAAACAAATACGTATTCTAAAAAATAATGAAAAGAATAGAAAATTACAGCAGAAAATATTTTCAAACATCAACTCTTTTGAAGCCATGGCTGAGAAAATGGTCATCATAAATTTTCTATAAGCCAACATTTTTATTAAATGCCCCAACTAAAACTTGCAGTGAATTAAGTTTTAAATTTTAAAAAGAATTTTTCTTTTTTTCCACAAATGCTTAAAAGTCTCTTGTTTAATCAAACGATTTTTAAAAATTAAAAAAAAAATTGGAAAAAAATTTAAAAAATTATTTTTTTGTAATATTTTAAAATAAATATAAATAAATAATAAATAGCAAAATTGAGATGAGTGAAAAAAATCAACATGTCCCTTTCAGTTTTTCAAACAAATTAAACCGATTTGAAAAGGGTTAATAAATCAAAATCATTGAACTTCATTTCAGCATTTGTAAAGACAAATTTATTTAGGGAATGTGATTTATGTTTACGAAACGTACGTACAAAAACATAAAAAAGCGGTTTTGTAAATTTCTTTATTCTCCTTTAAGAGGCCAATAGTTAGTTGAATGTTGTATTTCATTCAAAGAACTTTATAGAAACAGGACAAAAACCCAAACAATATTGTGGGGAGTTGCTTTTAAAGAAATAAAATGTGTAAATATTTACGTTGATAATAAAATTTAGCATTAAATTAAATTATTCGAAAGAAATACTTTAAGCAGTCTGTTAAAGTAAACTGAAAAAATAGTTCACGTTAAGAAATCGTTGGCTAAAAGAAAATAAAAAAAAGTGGGGAAATATTTTTTAAAGAAATTTAAATATAATATAATTCTGGCTGCTTTGTTTGAAGTACAAATCTAATTATTTAAATGAAAAAAAATTAATACTTGGTAAATAAAATACGGATCGCCGTAGAATTTTTCGGAAAATCTGCGCCAGAAAAATGTCACCTTTAATATTAAAGAATAACGCACCCGACTTTTACAAAGAATTTTATTAAAAAAAAATGTGAGAAGTAGAACACAGAATGGACACTTCTCAGTACCAACACGGACCTGTCCAAAGGATTCATCTATAAATTAAATTTTTTATAAAGTGCCCATATTTAAGACGTAATCTGGATTCCTCTGAAATTCCATTTGTATGTGAAAACAAACTCAATTCCTTAATTACAAATATCCAAAACAAATATTCACTCACACACGATGATTTCGGTATCATGTACATATGTGTCACCCTTTAATGCTATTTTAAGACCTGTTACAGCGTATTTGGTAATACACACTTTGAGTAAATTCTAAATAAGTCCTTGTGGAAATAAAATTAATTCCGTAACACCTTTTAATTTTGATTTGTTTTGCTTGTTTTTTTTAGCGACTTTGCGTAAATTTATAGTCTTAGCCTTTTGCGGTTCAAAAAAAAGCCATTAAAAAAATAAGGTATACCCTTAATTTTTTATACTTATTCTCACAGCAGACATAGCAGTTCATCCTCTATACAAATTTCAAGCGTCTGCCTATAACAGTTAAAAAGAAAAGGGAATAATCGTCAAATTCAGGACCATTTGGAAAAGCCCTCTGATTTCTTAATTATTAAATTATTATAGAGATAGAGATAGAAAAAAAATAAGAAAAAAAATTAAGTACTTAATAATTTTACATAAAAATGTCATCGGCTCTTAATATTTTAAACATTTTTAAAAAAAATTTAGTATTTCCTGAAAGATCTCTTCAAAAGCTTTTATATGATACCCCATATTGATATTGTTACGTTTTTCCCTTTTTAGACAAACGTATGGATTCTTTTAATTGGAAATACCACTGTGGCTTATTTTAAATTTTGTATTCTTACTTTATGGCTTTATCTGGCTATTCTTCTTGATCCTATGTCTCATATTTACTAAACATGAGTTATTACTACAAACGCAGCCATCCACGCTACACCACTGTGTTACTCCGGCGGCGAGACATGAACTACTCAATGCCCTTTTAGTAACCTTAACCATCCACAGACAACTCCACTACGACTTTCATCCAAGCCATTCATCCCCTTTAATCTCCCCCACGGGGGCACCAAGAGCCTGTGCTGGACTAACCTATGTGCAGACGAGGGTCCTCGGGGGTATAGGGGGAACCAGTCCCCCGGTGTTGCAGGCACTGAATCTGATAGACATTTGGGTACTGTCGGCGTTTTCTACCAGTCTCCTTTATTAATAATAAAACATATGAGTAATAATAAAACTTAAAAAAACTGATGCCATACAGAGAGCCGCCCATCTGTGTAGCCGGTTAATGGTGAGGTAACTTCGGGGTACACGTGGTGGCTGTTGGTCAAAAAGTCTATATCTGTAAGTCTGGCACGGAATAGATGGCAAGTTTGCTGTTGCACTCTCAACAGACGGGGTTGGTGGATATTCTCCAACCCTCAAGCAAGGGGAAGTTCATGGTCCTGCAATCCATGTTCTTGAAATTGCTACTCTGTTGGCTACGTCTAATGGAGGGGGCTAGTCGACGCATTATATATCACTCAGTGGTAAGACCATAGTCAGGTTAGGACATCAATGGCAGGTACTGACGTTAATCTGTATCACGTATCCCCTTTAATCTAATAGCCACAACACAACGTCTGCCATACACTGTTGTTATGCTGTTACACTTTCCTGTGCTAGCCGCTATCGTTCTTACTGTCTTTTATTATAAAGGGCTTCTGTCAATTATCTGTTACTTTTATATTAAATTAGACGTCTCCACTAAATTATTTGCCATAGCTTCACACAATAATTGTCTTTTCCATTCCGGGAGGTTTGTCTGTACTGCTGCTTCTTTATTTTTAATTGCATTATAACAGTTATTATTTTCCGTTGTACACATGTCCGAAGGTGGGCTGGAACTCACGATCTTCTGTTTTACAGCACGCACCTCTACCAACGCAGCCATTGAGGCTGCTCAGATTTTATTAGCTAATTGTGGTATTATTCTATAAACACACCACTAGTGGAAGTTACTTATTCACCGCGATCATAAGGACAACAACAACAGGGGTTGCCAGATTTTATTATTCGTAACAATATCTTAAAAAATATAGTACACAATCGTACTTTTCTATGCAAAGTTTAGAGGCCCATAACTCGGAAAATATGGTCGACCGCCAATTTTTTCATGTGATGTTTTTTCCTATTTCTAAATACTCTACAGCCACCTTGATTGAAGATACTTCACTAAACTACATTTGTTCCAAATGATATGGAAACATTGAGGCAGGCATGGTGTTTTGCCCGCTGCCTCGATGGACTTGATTTTCAATAACAATATTTTTGAAACTATGTTTAATCAATTGGCGTAGTAAAATTTTCTTTAGCTCATCTAATGCCTTGGCAAAGTTAATTTCAACACGAATACAGACGGACATCGCTCAATCTATTTCACTATGCATTGTAACTCAAAACATATATCGGTCGGAAATGGATATTGCAGAAATTAAAAGTGAAATGACAAACTTAATTATACCCATATTCCAATTTTTGTGGTGAAGGGTATAAAAAATTAGTAAAGCACTTGGTCAGTTTCCAAATAAAAGTATTTTTCGCCATTTTTTGAAGATGTCACGCAACGCTGTGGCGCAATTTTGAAAAATAATATCCTGTCCATTTGTAGTAAAAACTTTAAAAACAAGTATGAGGGGACTAGCATGGAAAATTGTGCCACCATTCAAAGATAGATAAACTATCCGCTCGGTTTAGGAAAATTTAACTTAGTCAAAGCTATCAAAAGGTTACAGTATCTCCATCTTGATGTATTATGACATTTCTTTTAAAAGCTTCTAATAATTCCCAAGTATTTAAAGTTTCACCTGTTTCTTGCGACCATTTGGGTAATTAAACAGCATGATATAAAACCCAGTCAGGCTTAAATTATACAGCACACCATTCAGTAACTACGTTTTTTATGTTGTTCCTGAGAGAGCTGTAAGGTAATAACCATATTTTTTCAATATTTTAAGTTTCGATTAACGTTTTATGAATGATTACAATAAAAACATTTCTTTAGAAACAATAATCAAATATATTAATGGCCAATAAAATGCGTTAACGCAAAAAGCAAACAAACAAACGTACACATGTACGTCAGTTAAAATTTTATTAATCAAAAGTTAAAAAAAAAAAAGTAAAATTTATATTTAAAAAAAAAAAAGAAAAAAATGAACGATGAAAAAAGTTACAAGTTTTTTGTCTTTTCCCTGTTGTTATAAGAGGTCAATAAAATTTAATGATAAGTTTTCTCTTTAAATCATTGACATCTTCAAAAAAAAAAAAAAAAAGAAAAGAAAAAACAGCGAAACAAGCAAATGGTCATTGAACTTTTTTATTTCTTCAAAAATTAGCTATTTTTAAATATTTATTTATATATTTTTATTGCAAGGGAGCATGATTTTTTTACAAAATTAGTTTTTTACTCACCCACTTTACGACGCGCGCGCCAAAGCACGGGCGGTGCTGTATTATTAGGAGAAGCCAGTGTGATGCTTTAAACTTTAACAATTACTGAAAGAAAAGAAAGATAAATAACATTAAAGGTTGGAAGCAAAACTGAATATAATAAGGGAAAATTTATGAAGAGCAAAATAATTTAAAAAACAAAAATTTTTAAATTATTATTATTTGACATATACGAGTATTTTACAGAAAGTAATTTATTTTTATTTTTTTAAGATTTTTGCAAGGAACTATTTAAACAAATCTTTTTTCATAAACAAAGGACGTTTTTTGAGAAGTTTCCCTTTATTAGCCTGGCTTTTCAAAAGCTTTTCTTTCTGAATTGCCCTTTTGAAAAAATGACTTTTTATAAATAGTTCTTACTTATAGTTTCTTTAACCAATAGTTGCTATGAAATTGGAACCTTTTACAACTCACATTTGTTGCAAAATTTACTTAAAAGATATTTTCTGCAAAAATGCTGCTTATAATTATTTATAAAGACGTTTTTAAAAAGTGGCTTTTGACTTTTCTGTAAAGCTGTTATTTTTAAGAATTTTGCTAAAAGGTACTTTTAAGTATTAATTTTTTTTTCGTTTTAAATAAGTGCCTGTTCTGAAATGCATTATGTATTCATTTTTTTAAGATTTTTTTGTTTTTTTTGTGAAACGGCAGGTTTTACAAAATACTTTTCTTAGAGATCCCTTTAACATAAGTACTTTTTTAAAAATAATGTCTTTAAAGCAAATCTTACTTATAAAGGTCACTTTTTTTGTTTTTTTTTTTTATCAAAGTCCCCTTTAGGAGACATTTTCCATATAATGACCTTAAAAAAAACTTTTTACGAATAGTTATTTTTTACGGTTTTTTTTTTTTTTTTTTTTTTGATAGAACAGTAAAATTTCTTGAAAATCCACACTTTATATCATTAAAAGGTACTTTTTATAAAAAAAAACAATTTTCTGCAAATACCTTTTTTAAATTATCTCTTAAGCCATTTTTGTAATGGAATCTTTTATTTTACTTTTCTTTAAATCTATTATTTCTTAATGCTTTTTTGAAAGCTTCTTTTATTTATTATTTTTTATAAGTACCCTCGTATAAGATGTATTTTGTAAAAAAATATTTTTAAATGGGATTTATTTTAAAACAAACTCCTTTAAATGGACCCTTTTTAATTCTTGAAACTTACTTTGTTAAAAAATCCACTTTGTATAAGCACTAAATAAGGTCCTTTTTTAGGGGCCATTTTCAAAGATAATTTCTAATTTAAATGTATTCTTTAATAAGAAGCAGCATTGAAGACATACAGCCCAATCATTAATATTTTCAGAAAATTTCTTTATCATGGAAATATTTTTTCGCCACAAAAGATTTTTCAATTTTGACTACCGCGGAGCAAAATAATAAAAATGTGGCATCATCGCAATTAGCTGTTTTGCTTTTTTTTCATTATATTTTTCTTTCATAATTCATAAAGTGTGTATTTTCTGAGTTGTTATGCATAGCGAAGTCGATTATGCTACGTCCTTCCGTGTTCGTGCTGAAATCAACTTTACCAAGGACCTAGATGAGCTTTAGAAAATTTAATTGCGGCAATCGATTACACACAGTTTCGAAACTTTTGCTATTAAAAATCAGCAGGATTGGTTCATGGCCTTTGAGGCAGCGGGTAAAACACTACGCATGCCTCTAATTTTACCATGTCTTTTTTTAACTTTGTCTACAGTTGGTTCTCTTAACTAATTATTCACCACAATTATAGTAGCTGGGACAACAACCCTAAGCAAAACTTACAACTTTCGCCGTTTGTTTTGAACAGAAAATTTTAATGTGGCTATACATACATATATGGTGAAGGGTATATAATATTCGGCATAGCGGAGTCTAGCGCTCTTACTTTTAAGAATTTTTTAGTTTTTTATGTTTTTCTAAGGGTTCTTTTTAAATTTTTTTTTACTTTTTCTTCAAAAAGGTTTTTTAAAGTGCTTTTTATAAAGACTTTATTAACAAGACCCTCATTATTTAAGATACAATTTTTATTTGCTCATACCTTATATTTTAATGGTACTTTAAAAATGTAAAAAGGTACTTTACCAAAAATTTATAATTTTTTTTCTAAAACAGACTTATTTAGCTAGTTTTCGTATATACTTTAATCCAAATGTAGTTTTTCATTAGGTACTTTTCTGAAAATGGTTCTTTCCTCAAAGTTAACTATTTTTAGTACCTTTTTTGCGAAAGTATCTACTTTAAAAAAAAGATGAGATTTTTAAACGTACGTTTAAAAAATATCAAAAGTACTTTTTTAAAAATCGATTTTACTAAGTAAGCAAAAGGTACTTTTTTCAATAGTTTTTAATTTGCCTTCTGTTTTTGTGGTTTACATGTAACGTATAAAAGCTAATTTTTATAAGAAGTTCTTGTAAGGTACTTTTAAAAAAGTACTTTTTAAGAGTAATTTTTAATTAACTGTTAAAAAGGATTATAAGATAATTCTTATTAAGGAGCCGTAAAGACTAGTTTCAAAAAGCGTAACTTATTTAAATGTTTTTATTAAGTGAAAGCTTGTTTTGAGCGTAAAATCATTTTTTTAGGTGTTTTTTTTTTAATTTTTTAAAATAGTGTTAAAAGTACTTTTTTTTTAACTGGAATCATTTTCTTGCTTTCTTCTTTAAGAGTAGATATTTAATACTTCCCATTAATTTTCTGGAAATGTGACCTTTCGCAAGGGTTTTTTGGATAAAAAGGTTCCCTCCATCATTTTGAAAATTACTTTTTGTTTTTTTGTTTTTTTTTTCTTTGGAATTTGCAGAATTTAAAATTGTTATTTTTTTCGATCGAAGCGATAGCACGATTAAAAACCTGACTTTATCGCTTTAAAATATCTATAAAGAGAATTAAATCCGCTTGTTCGTTTTTATTAACCAATTTCAAAATAAAACAAAATAATTAATTATTTTATTTAAATTGAATGGAAAGTTCACTTTGTTTGAAAAAAAAAATTCCGCCAATCAAAACATTTATTGACTCGCTTGACTGGTGTTTGCAAAACACATTTCAATTTTCCGTCAAAGTATTTGTATTTTTATTTCACTAATTGATCGTGTCAGTTTTATAACTTTGGCTGCATAAAACACATACTTACACATACACACACGTTAGAAACCCTTTTATTAAAGCGCATTTCTCACAAATGAAATAAATTGTATTTTAATTAAAATATTAACAAATAAGAAAATAAAATAACAACAACAGCTGTTGAGTTATGTTTCCTAAAAGTGAATAAAAACTGCGCACTGAGTCGTTTATAAGTTTACAGATTTTAGGCTGTCCAACAAGACAAAACAGGGTTTTAATGTTGTTGGACGGAAGACTTAAAAATTTAAATTTCAAGAAATTTTTAAATCACAAAACTGTCTAAAACTGAGTAAATATGATGCTCATATTTAATTAAAACTTAATTGTTTTGTTGATGTTGTTTTTTTTTTATCAGCGATAGTTTACTGATGTTTTTGTTTTTTAATTAGATGGCGCCTAATGGACGTTTGTAATACAAACTTTGTAAGTGTGGATGATTGCTTTGTTGTAATTTAGAATGGTTGAATCGAATTTGTTGTAAAAATATTTTGGTATTAATTTTTTTAGTTTTTTGTTATCGACTTTTGATAGTGTAAAATGCACAGACAGGCACTGTTAACGTAATTTACTTTATGACTATTTTATGTTTTTGTAAAACAGCAAGCGATATAAAAGTAATTTGTTTATTTTATCTGGTTATAAAATATTTAAAAAGGCATTTTGTTGTTAAAACAGTTACAAGAATTACATCATTTTAATTGATTTTAAATCATTTATTATGTAATAGTTTTAAAGAGTCAAATACTGTTCTGCTAATTATTTGGGCGGCATGAAATAAGTCTCTACGAAATAAATCCCCAAATCCAAAATGAAGTAACACCCCCGAAAAAAATGTACAGAAGGCAACAACAACACTTTTTGTGGCCTTGTTTCTTCTTTTTTTGGGGACTTATTTATATGTTGGCCCGCCCTTAAGCAGTGACAAGCAACAAAACAAAACTAAGAAAAAATTTATATTCTTTTGTCTTGTTAAAAATAGTTGCGAAAAATAAAAATATATGAATATTTTTTTTGTTTTGCATCAAGAATTTGAAGAAAGATTAATGGATTTCAGCAGTAAAGAATGATATTTTAATGTATTTTCAATTCCATTTATGTTAACAGATGTGAACAAAATGCATGAAAATTTTAAGTTAGAATTAATTGAATAGCAAGAAAGAAAGGATCTTTAAATGAAATTTATGGAATTATCAAAAATTTGATTTTATAACAATTTAGGTGCGCACATATTTCCGCAATTAATTAATGACGCAAACTAATTATTTTATTGTTTGGGAGCACATTTAAATGCTAAACATTTTTTTTTATTTTTGAAAAACGACTTTGTTAAAATCATCAAAATATATATCGCAAATTACAGACGAGTATTTAGAAAGTAACTTAATTTTTGATAACACTAAAATTAAACCAGACATTAGTACCTTATCCATAAATAAGCACTGGCAAGTGTCCCTTAATTTTTTGGAATGTTATAGTGCAGTAATAAAATGTATTATAAATATATTATTTTGTAATATTTATATTAATTCTTTTAATATAGTTTTTTGTTTGACCTTGACGGACAAAGAAATATTTCTTTCCTATTGATGCTACACAAGGGAGTAGCGAAATATTGAAAAAATAAAAATAAAAGACCTTGTGCTTGGATAATAAATTAAAAAATAATTAATTCTTTTATTTTATTATTTTTTTTTTTCGTTCAACTTCTAAAAAATTTCTTCGCCGTTTCACGAAAACATAATTTTCATTTACCTAGAAAACTATTGGTAATGGCTCGTTTAAGTTGGGTTGTTTTCAATTTTGGCCAGCATTGCAAAAAAATGCCCATCCCTGACCTAGATTATGATTCAAATATTAATATAAAGCAAAATTTGTACTACGAAGAAAAAATTTCAATTTTCCTTAAGTGAAAACCGAAAAAAAGAGAGATGAAAACGAGATTTTTTTAGCTTTCCGTAACCCAACAGTAAAACGAGATCTTATTAATATTGGTACAATATTTATCCATCAGTTGGAGATCTCTGTCTCTAGAACCGTTTTTAGTAGACACTTTACAGAGGATGGGTTATTGCAGGAGCTACAACATAAAAACATTAAAAATAAATGTTTAATAAAAAACAAATTTCGAAAATAGTGGTCTTTCGAATATTTCTTATGACTTTCAATAATTGAAAATGATTTCAAGCATTTCGGGTAACCGCGGCTGTTCTTGACAAAACTCATTCTGTACGTCCAACTTTGGATCACTTTTTCATATGTCACGAACAATGTTGGCTTCCAGGACGTCAATTGCTGGTGGTTAATCACCGTAAACCACGACTTCACATGGCTTTACACAAAAAAATTTCCAAAGTCACAATCCCCGACCGGCACGCAACCATTCTTTTGAAATGGTATCACGTCCGTATAATCAAAAAAATATTAATCGAGATACGATTACGATCTCCATCAATTGAAATGCGTGCTTCGCCTTAATTTTTTAAGATCTAAGGTCCAAGGAAACTTGGAACAAATTTAAAAAAAATAATAGTAGTGGCTTCAAAAAGCACATTCTGTTTAAAAAAATAATTATTTTTAAAATAAAACCACAATCATAAAAGCGTATAAAGCACAGCTGGAGTGCTGGTCCAAACTAAAAAAAAACAACATCGTTTCTTTTAGAAACAACATTAAAAGAGTATCTTCTAAAAAAAGTATCTCTTGAAGAACGTACTTTTACTTTTTCAAATGTTTTACAAATTGGGTGACTATTGAAATGCGCACTTAAAAAAAAGTGGTTAAATCGAAGATACATTAATACCACAAGATTAAAAAAATGCTATACCTTTTTTTAAAAGTATAATTTTGAAGTTTTTTTTAAAGGTACCTTTTTACGAAAGTATGCTTTTAAAAGTTAATTTTAAAAGGCACTTAAGCATAGTTTTTCAAATAAATATTGCATTTCTTTGCAAAGATAGTTTAATTAAATTTGTCTTTCTTAAAAAGTTGTTCTTAGATTAGGTACTACCTTTTGCTAAGATACCTTTTTAAGGGAATAATTTAAAAAAAATTTAATAGATAGTTTTTCAAAAATAAAAAAAGGCTTGTTTAAAATTTTGGCGTGTAGTCCTTGAACATTAAAAAAAATCGTCTTTAAAAACCAATTTATAAAAGGTACCTTTAAAAGTTGTATTAACAAAAAGTACCTTATGATAAAGATAAAATTGAAAATTATTAAAAATTATTAAAAAAAATATATATATATTATTACTTCTTAGAACACATTTTTCTAAAAAGTATTTCATAGTATATTCCCTCCTTAAGTATTAACCGTGTCAAAGAAAATTAAATTAATAAAAAAAGTACTTTTCAGAAAACATACTTTTTTAAATACTTTAAACGAAAATTATTTTTAAATGAAGCTTTTTTTAAGTACACAATTTAATTATTTTATTACCACAAGAAATTTTTAAACTAAAAGTAAAAATGTTTGATTTGCCTGAATGCAAAACAAAACAAAAATAATTTTTTATTACTTAAACTTTTCACTAGATTTGCTTGTTACATTGTTTTGGCATTTTTAAATTTACGATTCGTTTTCTGGCATAACTAATTAGTATTTTAATAATTTTGTATACTTTTTCGCAACGTCCATGCACTTGCATTTTTGTTTTGCGGTAATTATTGAAATGTTTTTGTGTAAATTTTTAATGACTTTTTGTTTTAACAAAAACAAATTATTTTTTTAGTTGTTCATAACTCAGGCGATTTACACGTTATTACCCAGCTGGCATTTAGAAGTTTGTTTGACGAGCGAGATTATTTTACGATTCTTTTTTTTTCAATTGTCTAGGCGGTTGTACAAGAAAATTTGTAATTTGAATTTCTAAATTATACTTTTGCGAGCCACTTTGACGATGGTAAGAAAAGTTAATCGTCTAATACGCCTTTTGAAAAGCATTGAAAAATTGTTTTTAGTTAAAGATCGCCTTTGAGTCTAGAAATTGATACTGTTACGACTCATTGTTATGATTTTTGCACGATTATTTTTTTTTTTTTTTTATAGAATTCCACAATGAAAACTGAAATTCAAATTTATTTGATTTTGAAGTTAGATTTTACTGCTATGGTTATATTTTATATTTATTCATTCCAATTGATTTGAGAACGTTCTTCGGGTTGTGATTAAACTAAATAAAAAGAAGCGGTCAATAATTTAAACAAAGAGGTATGAAAAAAAGTGTTTTTAAAATTTTTAAATAAAAAATTCTAATTATTCCGATCAATAAAGATTTTCAAGAACATTTTATCTATGCTGATGACAGATTAAGAACAAAAAAATAAATAACAGAGTCAGGATGAAGCATTTGAATGATATATAAATTTTAAGATTTTGTTTTTTATTTTTGCTTTAAGTTTTTTTTTCATTTTCACTTTTTTATGAAATTCATTATTAATTTTGTAAAGTTATGTTAGTTTGCCTTTAAGATTTTTTGTTAAATTTCTAAATGTTCATTTCTAAATTTCTAAATGTTATTTATTGTTATTAACGTCATATGTATAAAGTTTACAATGCAAACTCCTAAATTAAAAAAAATTAACAGTATTAAACCAAAGACTATAAATATACTAAGATGTTTCACTGCCGTACATTCTACATCCAGTGCATATTTTGTGAATGGACGTACTGCTACTGCCACTTTAAGAGTAAAATCACGAAGAGAGATTATTATTCTCAGCAAACTTGTTACTCTCATCTCACATTAATTCATTTATATATACGTGCATACGAATGTGTATATATTTACATTATAAAATATTCAACCTAAACCAATGTTACCGATTGTGTATTTGTATGGTAACAATATGTGTTTTGTTGTTGTATAAAAGAAATAACATCGATTTACACCGAATCTTAAATTCATTTATTATCAATATGCAAATTTATTATTGAAACCTTTTCGATTTTAATTTACTTTACTTTTTTAGTCACTGAATGTTTGCTGTGTTTTTGTATACTGTCTTTTTGTTCCTGTCTTTTTCTCTTATTTATTCAATAGAGTTCTTATTTAATAAATTTGGCTTTTGATATAAGACTTTCAAGTTTTCTATACAAAATTTGGGTAAAATCCACTAATGAGCTAAAATAGCAGTAGTGAAATGGCCATATGAATATACTTTCTACGCAGTAATATTTTCAATTTCTTCTTTTAAATAAAAAATGTTTCATGAGAATATCATGAAATATTTATATTTGAAGCAATCAAGCACGAATAAAGTAAATTAAATTCATTTATTATTCAAATTTAATTACTACATACATATAAATTAAATACCAAAATTAATAACATTAATTAATTTGTTTCAATAACATTTATAACCATTTATTTTATTAACTTTTATCACTATTCTAAGAAGAATACTAGTTTAGCGTCTCAGTTGTAGTGAACATAGTGCTTGAATCTTATATATAAAAATGGTGTAAAAAATGTATAGTAATTCATAAAATAAGAACAGCTGTGCCGATTTCTGTAACATTTTTTTTCAGTTGTTCGTATTTTCAAGTAGAAGGTTTTTACAGAAGAAAATTTTTGAAAATCCCTCCCGAAAAGTCGGAAAATTGAAAAATCAAAAAATTTTTGATTTTAATAATTTGCTCGGGATAATTAGCACAATATTTTTTAAAGACAATAAATTTAATTTAAAATTCCCGTAATTTAATTTTAATTATTAACTTGCAAGTGCCCATATAAATGGCATAAATAAATTATCGTGGTGTGTTGAGATATTTTATTTTTTTGTCTTAATTTTAATTATACTTATGTTGCTAAGAAAGCATTACTCATGGGAAACACATGAGTGCAAAGTAACAAGTACTTGGAAAGTCGAAATTTTAAAGCGCCACTAATTTATTTTGTTTGGCAATTTTAATTTATAAATTTAGCTATCAAATTCATATTGAGGTTTATATATATTGAACCTATATGTAGATTAAAAAAACTTAACAAAATATTTAATAATAAATATACAGAAATAAGTGCCTTATTTTATTACCATTGTTTGAAATTTCTTAAAAAACATATTAAGTATCCACAAGAATAAATGCTAAAAAATTACTACGTAATTTAGGGTACGATTAGTTCGGTGCGATTATGCAAATTTTTAAAAATACACAAATAAAAATATATAGTTACCCTACAATAACAAGAGCAGTCATATAGTTTCGTTTTTAAGCTTATTTTACAAACAATTTTTAAATAAGTAGGAAAAATAGAATTCAGAAATAAAATTTTATGAAGCACAATCTTCTTTATATGTAGATATGAAAGTAATTATGTACGTTTCTATATGTTAAATGTGTGTTTTTGTCTCTCATTACTTTACTTTAACAATACATTTCTTATGAACATCCACACCAAAAACAATAAATTTATATATATTTATAGTCTTTGTCCACACACATTTTTAAACGCATGTGTGTATGAATCTGTCTTGTTTACAAAACTTATATTGTGCTCTCTTGAGTTTTTGTTGCGCTCACAGAAATTTCTTCCCTCTTATTTCTTACCCCGCTACAAGGAAACTGCTCATAATTTTTGATTTTTTAAATGTTCAAAGTGCAACATCTTTATAAATTTATTGTCTTTGATTAAACACTTATATTTTGTAGCATACTTTTAGGACTCAAAATGAGCTCTTTGGATACTCATAAAGGCTCTTACGACTCTTAAAATAGGAATAAAAAAGTCTTAGGGTTTGTTTCACTTTCAACACTCAGTTTCTTCCATTAAAGTGAACTTGCGCGATCGGAAAGTGACATCACAGGTGATTAATTTCATCGCCTGCTGCGATCGTGGATGAATCTTTTACGATTAAAAATGCTAGCTGGGTTGATAAAAAAATATTTATTTTTTTTTTTTTTAGCTAATTACACTCCTCCACATAATATGAGATATTTGGTTTCTACAATATTTGGAGAAGTGTTATGAATAATATTTTTTGTGAATGACAATGTAAATATTGCAAAATCTTTTATTGTTTTTTATTTCACGTCGAAATAAGCAAAATGTCCAAATTATTTTATTAATGAATTGTATAGAAAAAATTATCAAAAATTATGACAAACTGTCCTTTTCATTCGATTTGGTAATTTGAGAAAGATTTTAACGTTTAAAAAATGTTTTTAGGATTTAAAAATTTTTCTATGCCTTAAGGGATATTGTAAATTTTTATTGACTTCAAGAAAGTTTTGATTTTTCGCAAAGAAATTATGAAGGGAAAAAATTCTTTTATTAATTTCGTGCGAGAAAGCGATTATGAAACTTTGTATTTTTATATTGAGATTAATTTTTAGGCAAAAGGCCACGTTTAATTAATTAAAGTTTAATATTTAAGTCAATATTTAATAGATTTCTAGAAAAGATTATTTGTTAAACATTTAAGCATTTTTAAAAATTATGGCATTTTTTCTTATTTTTTATTCGCTATCGCCCGATATATTCATTTCTTTGATTGGAGTTACTTTATTTTGTTCCAAACGTTGTGAAAAAATTAGAGATAGCCGTGGTGTCTTGCCCGCTTCTTTGAAGGACATGGACCGGTCATCCTGATCTCCTATAGCACCTTTTTAAATAAATCTATAAAATGATAAATTAAATTAACTGAAAAAACGTACGACATAAAGATTCTTTTGCAAAAACTATAAAAATAATTTAAATAGATAAAAAGAGCTGTTTCTTAAATGGTTGAGCATGTTGACTATGACTACAGAGCATTTCATTGGCTTAATGACCTGAGTTCATATCCCAGCTGCTGCCAGTTTAGCAGTACAAAACTTTTCAATATCTGTTTCATTTCACATTACTTTAATTGCATTCTTTTGTTCAATTTATACACCACCAAACTCGTTTGCGCTATCCGTTTCCAACGAAAATTAATTACTACGCATTAATTTCTGAGCAAAATTTTCCATCCCTGAGTCCTAATGCTTCTTTCCTATATATTGCGATTCCTTAATATTATATGGTAGCCGCTAATAGAAAAACACCATGGATGCTTTAAAGCTTTAACACACATTTCGTTTTGTACCTGCCTTGTAAACTAATTCTCAAATCAAAATTTTCTTTTATCACAAAAAATTATGCTTTAGTATTGAAAAAATAGTAGTATAGCAAAGCAAGTTTTGTAATAAACAGGATTGATCAAAAGGAACGAAAGTTAAAAGGCAAAAAAAAAATAACCCAAGCAGTAAATTTTTGTCTTTTTTCCAACTGTTCAAAAGTTGCTATATTTTTCTATAGTAGAATATTCTTGAAGTTTTAACTCGCCTATATGTGGAAATCGTAATGGTAGTAAAAAGCAAGAGTCGAACAGGGAGTGTGAATAGTAATGAAGTGTGTATTGCTAACCGGTGTTGCCAACAAAACTGTACAGAGATGTGAAAACAAAGTGAGTCTTTAACCAGAAAGACAATTATTTAAGCACTCGACTATTTACAAATCTTTGTGTGTCAAAAATATACATTTATCTTTAATTACCAAGCAGCTTCCACGTCTTTTAAGGCCAGAGACGAATGAAAAAATGTTGAATCTTATTATAAAATTGCGTTTCAATATTCAACCTATACTTTGCTTAAAATAAAAAATATAATATAAGGACTAAATACATATTTAAGGATATATGAACACACTTTACTCTAGAAAGTATTTAATCAAACCCAACTCATATTCAAACGAGTATTTTTCTTCAACACAATTTTGACAGGACTATTTTAACAAATAATTTTTTTTTGCTTAATTTTATAATTTATTTGTCATTGACATTGGCAAAAAAAATTAAAAAAAAAAACAAAAGGAAAAAATCCGTGCAAATCAATCAATTTCAAAATTAACGATTAAATCACAGAATACATAAATAAATAAATAGCAAATTAAAATAAAATGAACTGAAAAGATTAGAGGTTCCGCCAAAAAATAAAATCAGTTAGTCTGAGTGTCAGTCCGTCAGTCAGCGCTCTTAAGAGTCTTTAAATATTAACGATTTAATGAGGTTTTAAAAAAAGCTTCACAAATTGCTGCTCTGCATAACAAATTAAGTTGTTTAATTTTACAAAAACAATAAAAAAGAAATAATAATTTTAAATTTCATTGCCTTTTGATGATTTTTTGTTTATAAAAAGTATTTAAAATGTCTTTTTCCAAAACATATTCAATATATTTTTATGTTCAATTTTATTATTTTTTCCACCGCTAAATTTCACATTTAAACTGCTTTAACAAGGGACACTAAAAAATATGAACAAATAATGTGCGTTGGAACAGCGAAAAAGAAACGTAAAATATTCTTGAAAATATTATGAAAGCTTATTATTTTACAGGTTCTTTATTAAAAAAGAAATTTTACTTTTGCTTCAAAATGTTTTGTCTTTACTAGAGGTTCTTTTTTAAATGACAATCTTTGAAACCGAATATCTGTACAGATAACAAAACTGTAACGGGATCATTTCTGCACATGAAATATTATTTAATAATTTAGATATTGGTGTAGTACCTATTTTTTGTCAAAAACTGCTAAATGGATTTGAATAATATTTTGTGACAAGGTCCCTAAGAACCTTGATTCGAATATAAAATACTTTTTTTTGTAAATATGTCTTTCCGTAGAGAAACTAGTGATACAAATGTGAAAGCACCTAATTCTACCGGTATAAAGGTACTAAAACAGTTGCCCGCCAATTTTATTTTTTTAAATAGAAAATTTTTAACACTGTCTACAGAACTCTGGATTAAATAGTTAAAAACACATTAAACGCCATAGCCCTAACTATGGCCGTAACCATAACTATATTTACTGTCAGCGAATAGTGGTGCCATAGCAATAAGCATTATTTGTCTTGCCGCGCCGCTTGCTAAAAAACGAACGTGAAAATAAGACCAAAATAAAAAAACAAAAAATTCAATAGTCAACTGTATATAGTTATGGTAAAAAATCAAAATTTCTTTAACATCTATCAATTACAGTGTTTTTCATAGGATTGCTTTGAACCGCTTTTTTATATAGTTCTGGCTATGGCACGTCTAATTAAACCTTTAAGAAAATTAGAAATGACACGCAGACGAACTTAAGTGATCCTTTTTTAAATACGTGATTTACATATCAAAATTAACTCAAGCAAAAAAAAATCGTCGTGCACCACTCTTGCTGATTTTCAATATGAAAATTTTCGAAACTATGTCTGATCGAGTGACGTACTTAAATTTGCTGTAGCTCATCGTAAGTCTTGGAACAGTTTGAAAAATTAAAAAATGTACATAGAGGGATAGAAGTCGAAGCGAAATTAAATAGAGTATACTTGAAATACTTTGGGTACGTAACCCTAAAAAATATATTTATTGTTACGTTTTTCGTTTTTGTGACTGTATCTGGCTATACTTTTTGATCCTACGGTCTTGTGAATCCTATGGTTTCGTATTTACTAAACATGCGTTATTATTACAAATGCAGCCATCCTCCACGCTACACTAATTTGTTGCTCCGGCGAGACATGAACCGCTCGATGCCTTATTTAGTAACCTTAACCACCCACAGACAACTCCAATACGCCTTTTATTTCAGCCAGTTATCCCCTTTAATCCAATAGCCACACACAGGTCTGCCATACACTTCTACCAACACAGCCATTGAGGTTGCTCAGCTTTTGTTAGCTAATTGTGGTATTATTCTATATACACACCATTAGTAGTAATAACTTATTCACCACGATCATAAGGACAACAACAGCAGGGGCTGCCAGATCTTCTTTTCGTAACAATATGTTTAAAAAAAATTAGGCACTTTTTTGAAAAGTACTTTTTTAAAAGTCCCTTTTTTAAAGTTACTTTTATTAAAAGTTATAGCTTTTAAACAAATTTGATTTTAAAAATTTTATTTTCTTTAACGTACACGTTTTGAAGCTTCCTTTTTTAATTTTCCGCCGCTAAAAGTACTTTTTGTGGAGAGATATTTGTTTTAATTTCTTTTTGAATTGGCGTACAATTTTTCCAAAAATTTTATATTAGCTTGCCAGAACAGCCTTAGACCTACATATTTTGCTGGGTTATAAGATTCAGCAATTAGTGTAAAAAATTTAATTAGTACCTTAAACTTATTTTAGCATTATCTTCTTTTTACAGCTGCTTTATAAAAATGTGTTAGTTTTCACACTAAATACCCGTTTATTAAAATAAACTTTTTTACTTTTACCACTACAAAGTGTTTAATTATGTTTATTCTTCATGTTTTCACTTAAAATGGGGTTTTACACAGTGAGAAAAGTAGATTATAAACTTCAAACAGAGTATACATGGATAAAATATGTGTATTTTTTGCAGCGTTAAGTACTCTTGTTTTAAGAGAACTGCGTGGCAACCGACAAGTAAAAAATATTAAGAGCATTAATAAATAAAATTCACATGAATAAATATTTAAAGTGGACACAGTAAATAATTAATAAAAGAAAGAGGCAGTAAATAATAATTAAGCAAATGAAGGCAAAGTCGAAAAATAAATAATCTATTTATCAGAACATTTACAAGCGAACATGATTCAACCAAGGGACTGGTAGACTGATTAACTAGAAACGGTTTTGCAGGGTGAAGCAAGAAATTGTTTTGAAATTTTTATATTGTGACAAATTACGTTTTGTTTTTGTTGTTTATAGGAATATTTTATTGTATTGCAGCAACGGAAAAACCCATAAAGAATTATGAATTATTAATGTTATATTTTTTTAATTTAAGTTTTTTATAGGAATTGTATCTTTTTAAGTTTAAAAAAAAGGTAAAAATTTATTTAAAATAATTTTTAAATAGGTTTTATTTTACCTGCAAATTTTCCTAATATTTCATGTTTAAAATAGTCATTAAAAATACCAATGTTCTAAAAAGGTACCTAAAAAAAGGTACCTAAAAAAAGGTTCCTA
This sequence comes from Gymnosoma rotundatum, assembly GCA_916610165.2. Taxonomy (NCBI): domain Eukaryota; kingdom Metazoa; phylum Arthropoda; class Insecta; order Diptera; family Tachinidae; genus Gymnosoma; species Gymnosoma rotundatum. The sequence goes on along the minus strand of OU744337.1, from coordinate 115,237,988 downwards.
AAAGTTTAAAAAATATAGTTTTTTTCAATTGAGTGTAACCTTTTCACTTACAAACCTTTCACTTACAAAAGTAATGAAAAGAATGAGCAGTCTGCACCTTGTCAAATAGTTGAAACCCATCAATTTGTCTTTTTAGGGGGCGCTTTAAAAAAAAAATGTGTTAACAAACTATTTTGTCATAACAGTGCTAGTCAATTAGATGTTTTCAAGATGTTCTTTTTCATACCATATTTTCTATTCTACTTTATGCAGATTAGAGCAGCAAGTGCTGAACACAAGGGTGAGGGTGATGTACATAGTTTAGATAGATAGCACGTTGACCAATAAATATATGAACGCGGTTAGTTTAATAACATCAGCTTAACAACATCACTCAGGTTTCAAAACCCACTATTAATTGTGGCAGTTAGAGGTTTACTTGGTGACGAATTCAAAAAAGGTGAAGTAAGCCGACAGCTGTTATTTTTAACAAACTTAATGTTGCTTTTTGAATATTTGAGCCTACAGAACACAGCCATTTTTGAACCGAAAAAAGCAAATATTGCGGGAGAGAGATTAAAAAATAAAAAAAAATGGTACTGCATTTGTATAATTTGACATAAAAATGACATTGGCTCTTAATGGGTTAAGCATTTAAAAAAAAAATTTGAATTTTCTTTAAGATCTCTTCAAAAGCTTTAAAATGATACCCATATTGATACTTTAAAAATTTTTTAAATTTCAGAGCCCCGTTACTCGGATATTATGGGCGAGCACCAATTTTTTCACTCGAATTTTTTTTTTTTTATTTTTTAATTCTCTTTTGGCCCATATGTTTATTTTTTGATTGTAATTACTTAATTGTTCGAAATGATGTGAATAAGTTAGAGGTGGTCTTGGTGTTTTGCCTGCTGCTTCGAAGGACATGGACCGATCATGCTAATTTTCAATAGCACCTCTTTCGACACTATATCTGATCGATTGACATATTTATTTCCTTTTTTTGTAAAATCAAGTTTGCCTCAACACTAACACAAACGGACAGACGGACATCGCTCAATCGACTTTGCTTTTTGTGGTGGAGGGTTTAAAAATGCTTCTAATAGCATAAAGTATTACAATAATAAATTTAAAAATTTAAGGGTATCGCCATAGATGATGTAAATAGACATAGATCATATCTTTTGAACCGTTATAGACAAACGTTTAAAAATTAGAAAGAATGTCGATTACTATGACCGTTGCAATAACAATGTTTATAATTATAAATTAAAGGGTGCCCAAATAGTTAACTTTAAATGGTGGCCCAATAGTTGATGTAATTCAATGCATGCAGCCAAAATTTTAAACTGTTGTAGACACACGCAGAAAAAAACATGGTTGTTATATGGTCACAATAACAATATTATGTTCTTTGTAACAATGTATAGTTTCGGAGAACAAATTATAGTTGTTTTCGCCAAAACTTTAGCCACGATAAACATTTTTTGTTAACTTTTAACGATTGTATGGTTACTGTGCTCAAAAAATGCAACATGGTTGGTTTTAACTTAAAAAAATTTCAACCACAACCAAAGTTTTATAACTTATTAAAAATAATATAAAATATTTAATCATAATATATTATTGTTAATCAAAGTATGTTTAAAAGCAACAGAATAATGTTAACGCTTAAATATATTTTGTTCTCGTAATTGACAGTTTAGTAATTTTTTTGATAGCTAAAATTTTAAATAGTTTTTTATTGTTAAAGAAATTGAAAAAAATAAAAATTTGTGTACAAAATAAATAATTAAAAATAATATGCAAAAGATGATAACAAATAAAAAGAGAACCAAAACATTTAAAAAAAAGTTAAAGTAAATATGTATGTATTGTAAACATATAAACTTTTACTTTTGTGTTAATCGTAATTGTGAAAACGTTTATTTGTTACTTTAAGCAAATCGTTGATTTTTTTATGAATTTATGTTTTTAAATAATTTTTGTGACAAATGGTTAATAAATAAAACAATAATCAGTTTTTTATATCAGAAAAATTTTGCACTTACGATGCTATATTATAATTCAATTATATAAGATGACATTTTCAGCCATATTTTTATATTTTAATTTAACCATTTAATGTTTAATTTGAACATAATTATGTTTATACTTTGGACAACAATATGGTTGCAAATGTAACAATACTATGTTTTGTTGGCAACCATATAATGCAACCATATTATGTTGCTCTTAGATTATGGTTACCTCAACCATATTTTTTCTTTGCGTGCAGTCAGCTGAAATTTACAAGGAACCTGTATTGCTCTGTCCGCTATAGGGAAAAAGGTTGCAATTTGAATTTAAAAATTAAAGGGTGTTCCCACTATTGATGTATTTTGACCTACATGGCCTTATTTTTTGAAACGTTATTTACAAACACTTGAATATTAGACAGAATCTCCACTTTTCTGTCTGGTATAATAAAAAGTAGAAATAGTCAAATTATAATGTATAGGGTGTCCCAATAGTTGAATTAAAGTGATGTTTGTGGCCAAACTTTTGAACCGTTATTAACTGACAGCTAAAATCTGTTTTTAATTCAGGTTTTTTTTCAAGAAGTATTATTTGTGTGTATAAACTCTTATTAATCTGGCGTTGCCAGACAAAGCAGAGTTGCAAAACAAAGTGATTCCAAGCTGGCTAATGTTAAAAACAGTTTCTTAACTGATTTATTATTTGTACGGAAAAACAGGTTATAAAATAAAAATGACCTCGTTTATCGCATTATAACCTGTTTATGACAGAGATAGAAACGGGCATTTAAAGTTTTTCATAGTAGTAGACATCACAGTGTCCTCCTTCATCAGTATTACTTGTGTCGCTGAAGTAAAAAATAATTTAAACATCTTAAAAATTATAATGCGTTCATTTAACACAAGAGGCGCTGTAGCACCATTTCAAAAAAAAAAAACACAACCTTCAAATGCCATCTTTCTTCTACTTTATCCCTTTTCAAAAGAAGGCAACACGCAATAAATAGGAATTATTGCCTGAAGGTTTCTTCTCTTAAAGAAAAATTTCTTATCGTTCAGTAAATATCTATCGCGATATTTTGTTTAACCTTGAAATTATATAATTGTATAATCAAACGTAATACTCATGAGGGGTAAGACATAAAGTATTTTCTAAACATCAAGTTGAACATTCTTACTCAGAACACACTATTTCTAACTAGTTTCTTGTATCAATTTGTTCCTAGTTCGTTCAAAGCTGCATTAAAAAAGAAACACAACATTTTATTTTTTCTTTTAATTGTTAAGATAATTTTAAGACTATCCTTATATAATTAACAAAAACAAGCATATTTTTATGATTTGTTTATAGCCACTAATACAAAAAATAAAGAAAGAAAGAAAGAAAATCGCAGTCAAAGATTGTGCGGCGACAAATCCCATTAAAAACCAAAAATAAAAAAATATACAACAGAGTAAAAAAAGATAAATTTTAAAATCGCCACTAGAAAATAATAAAAAATAAATGGTGACGGTGTTGATCTTACGGTCAATCGATCGACTGCTAGTTCGCCTTCAAATCAATGTATTGCTGTAAAATCATCCCAATGTAAAATCTGTTTTATAATAAAAACCATGCAAAACGATGGCTTTTTAAAGCCATAAAATATAAAGTTGTAGTTAAAGTATTTTCTATTTTTTCATAAATAAAAAAATACTAATAATTAATCATAATCAAGAAAAGAAAGAGATATAATAAAAATTACAGTCTTCACTTTGATGTTTTTATACCCTTCACTACAGGTAGAAAAAGTGTATATCTGAGTTTGTCATTTCGTGCGTACTTTTATTTCCGATCCAATAAGGGAGTTCTTAGGCATAGCAAAATCGATTGAGCGACGTCCGTCTGTTCGTCCGTGATCGGGTTAAAATCGACTTTGCCAAGGCACTAGATGAGTTAAAGGAAATTTAAATACGCCAATCGATCAGACATGACACCAGCCTCAAAATTTTTCCTAGTTTATTGAAGTAACTTTAATCAAATAATTCTTGCGAAAAAAAACCGACTTCAAAACAGATTTCATCTGCCTGCCTATAACAGCTCATAAATTGGGTTACATTAACTATTGGGACACACTTATATGTCCAAACTTTATACTTTTTCCACTGTTCAATAGTTTGGCAATATACACCTAATTGCAGCAACTATAAGGTCACTCTATAATTTCCAAATTCAAATTATATACTTGCTGTTGTAGTAGATTTAGCAATCAGGTTCTGTGTTAATTTCAACTGTCTGTCTGTAACGGTTCAACAGTTTGCCCCCATATACATCAGATTATATCAACTATTTAATTTATAATATAACATTTTTATACTTCTTATTATACCAAATAAAGTAGTGAAAATTCTGTCTAAAATTAAGGTATTTGTATACAAAGGTTCAAAAAATACGGCCATATAGAACAAATTACATTAATTTTGGGAACACCCTTTAATTTCTAAATTCAAATTATAAGCTTCTTGTTACAGCGGACTTATCAAAACATGTCCCTTGTAAATTTCAGCTGTCTTTCTATAACGGTGTAAAAGTCCGGCCACATACACCATATTATATCAACTATTGGGACACTCGTTTATTTCCAAATTCAAATTTTATACTTGTTGTTATAGCGGAGTTAGGTTCTTTGTAAATTTCAATCGTCTGTCTGCAACTGTTCAAAAGTATGGCCATATACATCAAATTTAATGAACTATTGGCGCACCCTTTTATTTATAATTTGTAATATTAAAACTTGTTACTATAACGGCCATAGTAATCGACATTCTGTCTAATTTGAAAGCGTTTGTCTGTAACGGCCCATATAAGTAAATTTACATCAATTATGGGGACACCTTTTAATTTTTAGATTTATTTTTGCATAATTTTTTGTTTTTTGGAGCTGTAGACTTGAAAACTAAGAAAAAACCATCAAGTGAAAAAATTGGCGCTCGCGCATATTTTCGAAGTTATGGGCCTCTGAACTGTTTACAGAAAAGTACGATTTTGCTCAATATTTTTTAAGGTATCAATATGGGTATCATTTTAAAGTTTTTCAAGAGATCTTTTAATAATTACTACAATTTAAAAAAAAATTTAACCTATTATGAGCTGATGACATTTTATGTAAAGTTCTATTTAGTACATACGAGGGCTGCTATATATATGTCTGGCCTGGCAACACTGAGTGCTGTCAAGTGCAATCTGACATTTCCATTGGAAAGTTTGTCATTTTTAAGCATAATCGTACTCAAAACGTTTTGACGTACGACCATTATTTGTGTTGTTAACAGTGACTTGAAAAAATTAATATAGAAAAAAATGGAATTAACTCGTGAACATTTTCGTGCCATCATTTTTCACAACTTTCGACGTGGATTATCACGACAAGAGTGCATTGATGAACTTAAATCTTTGTATGGCGATGAAGCACCATCCTATAGCACTGTGAAAAATTGGTATAATGAATTTAATCGTGGCCGAAGCTCGCTCAAAGACGAATTCCGTGAAGGTCATCCAAAAACGGCTGTTGTGCCAGAGAACAATGATGCCGTTCGTGAACTCATAATGCAAGATCGACATGCGACATACCGAGAGATAGAGACATCCTTGGACATTTCTTCCACCAGCATATATTCGATACTGCATGAACACCTGGCCGTAAAAAGGGTTTGTTCTCGTTGGATCCCGCACAATTTGAAAGTCGCTCAAAAAAAGGCTCGTGTCGATTGGTGCAAAGAAATGTTGCAAAAATACGATTGCGGTGCTTCAAGATCGTCACAGGTGACGAATCATGGATCTATGCGTATGAGCCCGAAACGAAACAGCAATCGACCGTGTGGGTCTTCAAAGACGAGCAAAATCCAACGAAAGCTGTTCGTGGAAGAAGCACTTCGAAGCAAATGGTCGCCTGTTTCTTCGGCAAAACTGGACTGTTCCGCTTGAGCAACGTAGGAGTGACCGTTCTGAGTGGTACACTACAATTTTTTTGCCTGAAGTCATCGGAGAAATTCGAAAAACCAACAAGAGAAGACGAATCATTGTTCACCATGACAATGCGAGCTCTCACACATCGGCTCAAAACAGAGCGTTTTTGACCGGTCAAAACGTCGAATTAATGGGTCATCCGCCGTACAGCTCTGACTTGGCACCTAATGACTTCTTCTTGTTTCCGCACATCAAGAAAAAAATGCGTGGTCAACGATTTTCTTCGCCAGAAGAAGCTGTTGAAGTGTTCAAAAACCATGTTTTAGAGGTGTCTCAATCGGAGTGGAAAAAGTGCTTCGACAACTGGTTTGAGCGCATGCAAAAGTGTATAAATCATGCTGGAGAATACTTTGAAAAACAATAAAACCATTTTTGATTATAAATATTCGCATTTTCACTATTAGGCCAGAAATATATAGAGCAGCCCTCGTAATTACTACAATTAAAAAAAATTAACTTATTAAGAGCTGATGACATTTTATGTAAAGTTCTATTTAGTACACATTTAATTTTTTTATTTTTTAATTCTCTGTCACTCCAACATTTCTTTTTTTGATTCGGGTTACATTACTAAACTAGATTTACATATATGGTGTAAGGTATATAAGATAAGGCATAGCCGAAGATCAGGGAGAGCTATTAAATATAATCGGTGAAAACTGCACTGCAGTATCTCTCTAGTTGCATGAAAAAATCGTCATTCTTAAAATTATAAATTCTGACGATATCTTGTTTTGAAGTCCAACGCATGCTTGCAGGCCGTAAGTTTACCTTAAAATGTGTTCAGTTTGATCTTCTTACAGTTTATTGTAAATGATTCCATTCATTCGGTTTTAAGATTAAGCGAAAATTATACTATTCAAATAAAGCGTGTACACGAAAAATACTTTACGTATTTACTAACTAATTTTATAACAATTAAAAACAACAACAATTTTACTTTTGCTACAAATTAAGAGCTTTACTTCAAGAATTTTTTTAATACTGCGTAAAAGTAAGTATTTCGCCCTGAGATCAGTTTTTAAACAGCAAATCAGTTTTTATACGGTTAACAGTCACAAAGGTTTTTCAAAATATTGATGAAATTTGAGCCTAAATTCCTTCCACTGGACAAAGTTCAAGACAGTTCAGTGGATTGCATTGCTTTTGGCAAATTGTTTCTTTTCACTTCCTTGAATTGTAATACTTGCAATTTAAATTGTAAAAACTTTTTCGTTTACATATTTTAGTGTCCTATAAATAATTTGTCAATCAATGTAAGTTATTGCTCAAAACTAAAAAGGAAACTTTTACTAAAAATTAATTAACAATACTGTTTTAATACCTCTCAAGCGCCATTAAGACATTATTCTTCATAAAACTGCAAAAACATTTAACTTGAACTATTGATAATAATTGTATATATTCAGCAATTTAAATTTGCAATTATTCTGCTTAAAATTGAAGACGTTAGAGTTGCAATTGTTTTAAACACTTTATTTTTTATTATTTCTTAAATAAAATTGGCAAAAAATTTTAATATTGTTTACAATTTGTCCAACTTTCCAGGAAAAAAAAAATAAATATTTGCCCACTACTGTATATAGATATGAATGAGAATATTGTATTCTTATTTCAGTTTAAAGAGTGGAGTATCAACGTACATATGTTTGCTTTTTTTTATTATTCTGTTCTTTGTTCTCGTTTTACGAAAAGAAATAAAAAAAAAACAAAAACTGATTTAACGAGGTGACATAAATAATTTAAAACAATATCTTTTCATTTATTTTATTTTGACCTTTAAAATTCTTTTATATTTTATAGTTTCACAAAAAATTTTGTGTTGCTTTATAGCAGATGCAGCTAGAATTAACAAGGTTGATTTTAGAGTGGTACTGTGCTATTTTAACGTTATAATTATTTAGCCTTTATATTGAGCCTTTGCTGCATAAGATATTATAATTTACATATTGATTTTTTGTTAAATACTAGAAATAAAAGAACACCGTAGAAATATATTATTTATTACCAAAAAACTAATATATTCTGCCTACTATTTTCTTCTTCTTCTTCGAAACATAAACTACAAAATGTGTTTATTTGGATGCTTGTCGGAAAGCTGCAGCAGAGTATTACTAGTAATTTGTTTGGCGTGCCTCTTCTAATACAAAGTTAATATTTTACATCGTGTAAGTCTAGGAACTCAACACATGACTGTAACGATATATTCATACAAAGTTGATATAAGTTATCGTTTAACGACAATGCCGCTTGGATAAAATTTATTTTATTTACTTGTCGGTTTTCATTGTTCTCTCACATTTAGTCTCTCGCTCTCCTAAAAATATTGCCACATATTTCCAGAAATACTTGTATTTCATAAGCATTCACAAAAATAGCAAACGCATATTATTAAAAAAAAATAGAACAAAATATCAGGATTAAAAAAAAACTAAAAAAACTGATAAAAATTATTGAAAAAATAACTGAAAAGGTAAAAAATATGAGCGCATGTATCATCTTAAATCAGTCATCATTTATTCTTCGCCTCTCTCTTCAATCTATATAAAGGTTTTGAAAAGTCCCATTGAGGCCCTTGCAAGATTAACCAGTCCAATAGACTCTGATGCCATGTACATTGTTAATGTACTTAATATTCTTTACATTTCATCGATTTTTTAATAGAATTTATCTGATTCATTTAAGGCTAAAAAAAATATTTAAAAAAAATATTTTTGAAAACAAACACAAAACTAAAATAAATATAATTAATGTCATCAGAGAATCGTCGTTATTTTATTTACTAACTCTCAGCAACGAAAAACAGTTCCGTTACCGTCGTCTGTTGTGTTCTTACACTAAATTGGAAGCAAGTAGTAAGAGCCTTTCAATTTTTTACAAATTAGGCTCTCCCAATCAATCAAAAAAAAAAATAACATGGCATCATTATAAGAGAGGGGTTGGCACCACCCATAGAAAGTAAAATATTATTGTACTGTTCCTACAGAACTATAGCACTAAACGTACTGAAATTTTTTACAAACAAGCAAAAAACTAGTTGAATTTAAACAGTAGGCGTGGTACTTCCCATATACAACTCTAAAATTTTATCATGTACATAGAGAATTATAGCACGTAGAGCCAGGCACTTTTGTACAAGTAACTAACCCCCTTATCATTGTTTATGGTCCAGCGAAATATTGACAGGGTTGGAAAAGTGAACGTGAAAAAGGTAACTAGATAGGGTCTTCAAATTTTGTAAAGTTTAAAATGAAATGACAGTGAGAATAACAATAACAAGTAGGAGTGCTATATATGGATGTGCCGAATCTTATATGAATACCCTTCACCCTTCACGAAAATTTAGTTTTTTACAAAACTTTTAAATATAGTTTTTATCTAGTCGATAGGTTTTAGTTATCTTTTGTTCATTTTCGATTTTGAATACATTTCAAATTTTTGTTTTTTTTTTGCACGAATAACTAAATTGTGAAATTTTTATAAAAAAAAATAAATTTTTGTGAAACTTTAATAATTTTTTTTATTTGTAATTTTTTTCTAATCAAAAGCATTGAATTTTCGATTTTTAATTGATTTTTATTGCAAAAAATATTTTTCAACGAAGTTAAATATGGTCGTTTTTTTTGTAGAATGTAGACGGTTAGTTGCCTTCCAATTATATACTACATATATTTTTCTAAAATAACGGTTTTTAATAATAAAAAAAAGCAGAAAACAGCAATAACCAACAAAAAAGCATAATTAAATCTGAAAAACGTAAGGAAAATAGAGAAGCTCGTCTTTATTTCAACGTATGACCATTTATAAACCGCCGTTGCTAAATATTAATTTTATAATTTATACTTTCAGCAGCTTATATGGGGACGTAGCAAAACCGTTTTGAAACCATCGCTGTACCGACTCCCCTATGTATAAGAATCAAACACATATATGAGCTGATTTTTTTTCAAAGTGATATAAGTCCACTTAAAAAAAAAAAACTAAGTTAACGATAATTTCAATGAGCTATAGAGACCTTTTTTCCCTAGTTACAATCACAATTTTAACCGAGTTCTATCTTTACATAAAATAAACAAAAACAATTTTGCTGTACAACTCTTTCGCAAAAATATTTCTTTTCAAAGTGTAAAATGTCCGCCTAATAGGTTTAATTAAACAACTTTCATTAATTTCTTCCAAACGACCGATATTTTATAGTTGTAGAAACAGCATTACAATGCAATAAAGATTAGCACAAAACGACAAGACTTTCTCCCAACTAAATCTCTAGAAGATGCAATATTAAACAGAAAAAAATAATAAATTTCAAATAATTTGAATAATTATTATTTCATAATAAAATTATAAAGGTGGATTGTGTAAAAAACATCACTCGATTTCATTAAAGCCGGGCAATACCGCAGGTTGGTACAACACAAAAACAAATGTACAAGACGAGTTACAGAGAGAACGACAAAGACATGCTTTAGATTATGTGTGAACAAAATTAATATAAAAATTAGTTGATTAAATAGATGATGTTTACAATGTATACAACCTTACGAAAATAGATGCGAAGAATGCTGATAAGGATGTACCGATCCAGAAAATGCTGCATTTCATTCTGCCAGTGTCTAATTTTTCTTATTTTCTTTGAAAAACGTCCGCATACATTTGTAAAAAAATGTTCCTTCTAAAAATTGTTAGAAATTATATTCAAAAGGAACCTAAGCCGAAAAAGGTAAATTTTAACTCAATCGACCAATATTTTTAAATTGATTCAAACTCAAACCCTTAAATATCTCACTATATGAAAAAATTGACATATACCGCTTTAAAAAAACATATCATACGCCCTTTTCACCTGTGAGGTAAGGGGTATAATAAATTTAAAAAATAAATAATTATGATTGTAAATTTCGGGATCCCCTTCTCCTCTGTTTGGCAACCGATTTTGTATATTTCTTTACATATTTGTAGATATGGTCCAGCTATAGTGCATTAACTTTATCTCATTTAAATCTGTACTTAAGAAATAAATTAAATTGCTACCACTACACAAGTAAAAAATACACATGTACATATTCAAAACAATTGTGTATATAAAATAAACAAAGAAAAAATGTTCAAAGATAAACTTGGTAAATTGCTTGATTTCAAAACTCCAACCTATAGGAAAGAAAAAGTGACGAGTAATTTATGTACAAAGATCACGTGTTACTGTATTCGTTGATCTTATTTTGCGCAAGCGCCCAACCAATTTTAGTGACATTGTTTGACTTTGTGTAACACTAATGCCAGACTTATAAAATATAATATATATACATAATTTCAACTCCAATATGAGGCACTGTTTCTGAGATCTTAAGTTAATTTTTCATTTTCAAAAATTTATTTTAAACGAAAATTTATTTTAAATCAAAAAATAATGGTTTGCAGTATAAAATAACATCCTCTATTTCTACAAATAAATTAAAAAGTTAAACTTTGAAAACCATTTACAAGGCGTCAAGGGTAAAAGAAAACGTTATGGTAGAAAAACAAATATTATTCAAATATGTAGTTTTGAGCACAAAACTCATAGAAATACTATATTAACAAATTTTATATTTATTTATTTTTGCAAAAGCAGGAATGACGCAAATTTTTTTTGGTGTTTTTTTCGTCTATAAAAATTCCTCATTTCCCATTTGAGTAAAAATAATTAAAGAGGTGGTAACTACGCAAAATCATATAAAATTAAGATAAAAGTTATAAAAGATAACAACAACAAAAAATTATCTAATATTTACTTCTTTATCTCACTCACACTGCAACGATATGGATGATAATTAAAGTTTCCATTTTATATCTCTTAAAATGCACTCAATTTGATCAAATATATGAGGAAATAAAAAGAAGATAATTTATGACTTTTAAAACAAATATTTATTTTATTAAAAAAGTTCCTTTTATTTTACAAAAAACAAATCGTCAGTGTAAAAGAAAAAGATTGCGAATTTACGTTAATTATTATACAAAAAAAAAATCGCAAGATCAAAAAAAACTAAATGTTTATGCAATTTGAACGCTGCCTATGATAATGGTTTTAACATTTAATAAATAAATAAATGTTTAAAATGTGGTTATTTTTGTTTACTTAATGAAGTTAAATTTTTTTTGAATAGTTTTCTTCAATGGTTGAAGTAATAATTTGTTAGTAATTCTCGTATTCTTTTTCTCGAAAAGGTTTACAATTGATAACTACCCCGCAGATACATGTACATAGAATGCTAAAATGGGATGTATGCATTATATTCTGTCAGTAAGTAGTTTAACAGTGGTAATAACGAACCTAAGCCCAATTGAAAAATAAAATATTATTGGATAATAGGAAATATGAAATACGAATCACACACAAAAGGTTCCATACCATGTACAGGCCATCCTTAGATTTTATGTTTTGAAGTTTTAAAATGTTTGCCTACCAAAAAAAAAACATGGGGCGATAGAGAATAAAAAATAAGAAAAAATATCCAGTGAAAAATTTAGCGCTCACCCATATTTTCCGAGTTACGGGGCTCTAAAATTTTCAACTTTTTTTAAATATCAATATGGGCATCATTTTAAAGCTTTTGAAGACATTCTTAACAAAAAATTAGATTTTTTTTAAAAATGCTTAACCCGATGTCATTTTGATGTAAAATAATATAAACGAGGTACCAAAAATTTTTTTTTTTTTGTTTTTTAATTCTCTGTCACCCCAATATTTGTTTTTTTTTTTTGATTGGAGTTACTTTACTAAACTCGATTTACATAGATGGTGAAGGGTATATAAGATTCAGCATCGTCGACTATAGCACCCTTACTTGTTTTAAATGTACTTTTTTTTTGTCAAATAAACTTGAATTTGTACCTAATGTGACGGTATATAGAAGAACAAGTACAAAAGGTAAAATTGAAACTTCAAGGCTGTCCCTATTGAAGACCTGCTTTTGACGTTGTCTTATCTTTAGAATTATAATAGAGAGACACCTTAAAGTTCAACAACAAATAATAAGAACACTTTCAGTGATTGTTTGGGCTATTCAGTTTTGAGCATTTAAGGAGTTTATTTTTTTTAATAAATCCCGTACCTTGCAAAAAAAAATTCTTAAATGGATGTGCATTTTTTATAACAAAAATTTTTAAAAACGCCAAAAATTTAAACGTGTTGTAAGAAAGGAAATTAAATTTTATACAAATCTATTTACTTCAAAATTAAAATATTTTTAATATTATCTTGATTCTGTCCCACTGTAGTGTGTTAAAAATATTCTAACATTCTGGTGTTGTTGTCATAGTTAGGGAAAAAATAAATCTATTTCCTTAAATCAAGTTGTTGACGCATTTAAGAAAGCATTGAAAAACAATAACAATAACCCAACAAAGACAGTTAAATAAGTGTTTGAGTTTTAAACAATTTATTTGACACCTTATGTTAACAAAAACATATTTAGCTGCAATTACAACCAGATTTAAGTTATGAATTCGTATTTTTTGTTTTCGAAATCAAAATTTGCTAAAAAAAAAACAACACTTGCACACATGAACACAAAAGCTCTCTGTCATCGAGACACATCGTTACAAAAAGTGTGATTGTTGTGTCAACAAGTCAAGTCAACCTGCTGCAACCACATTTTAATTAAATTCCTAACCAGCGTTGCCACACAAGAAATTTACTTCCTACCAATAATTTTCAAAAATCCTACCAAAATCGTTCACAGCCTACCAAAAATTTAAAAATGCATTTCTTGCATATAAACTCTGTTGTATTCACTTGGTTTTTTTCCTTGTAATTGTTGAGATGGAAGTTTGTCTTTTCCATTTTGTCTGTTAATTTTTTTAATACATACACTTGAAAATTAACCTTCACTCAAAAGTATTGTTAATTTCAATTTCATAATATTGTTCGCGTTTCTTAAACCAGAGATGGTTATAGCTTTAATCATCTCTATGCAAAAAAGCAGAGATGTTTTTTATTGCACCTAAAGCAGTTTTTGAAAACAGTGGTAACACTATTCAAAGTTATTGTTTATTTAATTCAAAGTTACATTTCTTTTTATTTTATGTTCTGAAATTTTAAGGTGAAAAATTTACTATTGTTAAAAAATTGCTAGAGGAGAAAAACCTACCAAAAATTAAAAAAAAAATTCAACAAACCAACCAAACTACCAAACTGATTTTTAAAAACGAAAAACTACCAAGTTTGGTCCGATTGGACCAAAGCGGCAACGCTGTTCCTAACGTACATTAAAAACAAGTGTGTGTTAAAAATGCATCTGTGTCTAATAGCATTAATGAAAACATGTGTGTGTGTTTGTGTGCATTTGTTTATTTTTTCAGATAACAGATCTATTAATAAAATTTACAAACACGTAACCGTACAATTAGTATTAATATTGATTCCGTTAATAATCACGTTTAATGAATTAAATTAAATATTTATGTTGTTCTAAACGCTTAATTACTTTTCAATTTTTATTAAATTTTACACTTTGCAAATTTGACGCCTTAACTTAGGTTCTATTTTGCATTCATGTTCTCTTTGTTGTATTTAATGTCGGATATTTAAAGAAATTTAATGTCAAACATGTGATTGACTTAATAAAAATTACATTTATGTTTGTAATCAAAATATCTTGTGACATAAAATACATGCGATACAATTGAAAACTGTTTAATAAAAATCTTTTTTAGTTTAAATACAAAAGATATCGTTTTAAAAATTAAATTTTGAATTTCACTAAAAGAGCAAAAAAATAATTTAATAATTCTGCATGAAAACATTTTTAATCGACTTCAAAAAAAAGGAGGTTATCAATTCGTGTGAATGTTGCTTTTTTATGTTTGTGCCTCTAAAACTCAGTAATTTCTGGATCGATTTTGATTTTTTTTTTAATTTGAAAGATAATGCTTACGGACTGATCTCGGTCTTAAAAGTTATACAAAAATTAAAGGGTATTCCCTATACAACATACATACGTGTTTTTTACGTATATTATGAACAACAAAGGGCGCCACTTTTATATTTAAAAAACTGCTTATAAATATTACAGGTAAAACAAATAAAGTAAAATACGAGGGCTGCTATATATATTTCTGGCCTGGCAACACTGAGTGCTGCCAAGTGCAATCTGACATTTCCATTGGAAAGTTTGTCATTTTTAAGCATAATCGTACTCTAAACGTTTTGACCTACGACCATATTTGTGTTGTTAACAGTGACTTGAAAAAATTAATATAGAAAAAAATGGAATTAACTCGTGAACATTTTCGTGCCATCATTTTTCACAACTTTCGACGTGGATTATCACGACAAGAGTGCATTGATGAACTTAAATCTTTGTATGGCGATGAAGCACCATCATATAGCACTGTGAAAAATTGGTGTATAGACATTGGACATTTCTTCCACCAGCATACATTCGATACTGCATGAACACCTGGCCGTAAAAAAGGTTTGTTCTCGTTGGATCCCGCACAATTTGAAAGTCGCTCAAAAAAAGGCTCGTGTCGATTGGTGAAAGAAATGTTACAAAAATACGATTGCGGTGCTTCAAAAGACGTTTATAAGATCGTCACAGGTGACGAATCATGCATCTATGCGTATGAGCCCGAAACGAAACAATAATCGACCCTGTGGGTCTTCAAAGACGAGCCAAATCCAACGAAAGTTGTTCGTGGAAGAAGCACTTCGAAGAAAATGGTCTCCTGTTTCTTCGGCAAAACTGGTCATGTGGCGACTGTTCCGCTTGAGCAACGTAGGACGGTCACTTCTGAGTGGTACACTACAATTTGTTTGCCTGAAGTCATCGGAGAAATTCGAAAAACCAACAAGAGAAGACGAATCATTGTTCACCATGACAATGCGAGCTCTCACACATCGGCTCAAACCAGAGCGTTTTTGGCCGGCCAAAACGTCGAATTAATGGGTCATCCGCCGTACAGCCCCGACTTGGCACCTAATGACATCTTCTCGCACATCAAGAAAAAAATGCGTGGTCAACGATTTTCGTCGCCAGAAGAAGCTGTTGAAGTGTTCAAAAACCATGTTTTAGAGGTGTCTCAATCGGAGTGGAAAAAGTGCTTCGACAACTGGTTTGAGCGCATGCAAAAGTGTATAAATCATGCTGGAGAATACTTTGAAAAACAATAAAACCATTTTTAATTATAAATATTCGCATTTTCACTATTAGGCCAGAAATATATAGAGCAGCCC
This sequence comes from Gymnosoma rotundatum, assembly GCA_916610165.2. NCBI lineage: Eukaryota > Metazoa > Arthropoda > Insecta > Diptera > Tachinidae > Gymnosoma > Gymnosoma rotundatum. The sequence goes on along the minus strand of OU744337.1, from coordinate 115,221,766 downwards.
TCGTAAAAATAAATTAAAAAATTAATGGGTGTCCCCATAGGTGACGTATATTGACCTATATTAGCCTTTCTTTTGAGCCGTTATAGACAAGCGCTTAAAAGTTGAATAGAATGTCTACTACTGAGCGTTACAACAGCAAGTATACATATTCATAATAATAAATTAAAGGGTGTCCAAATAGTTCATTTAATTTCATGTATACGGTCATACTTTTGCACAGTTTTAGACACGCTTAAAATTTTCAAATAACATGTAGCGGACTAAGCAGCTTTAACAGAAAGTTTAAAATTTGAATTTGGAAATTAAAGGGTGGCCCAATAGTTGATGTAATTTAATGTATGCGACTAAACTTTTGGACCGTTATAGACAGACAGCTGAAATTTACAGGGAACGTGTATTGCTAAGGTCACTATAAGAACAAGTGTATAACTTGAATTTATAAATTAAAGGGTGTTTCCATTATTGATGTAATTTGCCCTATCTTTTAAACTGTTATATACAAATACTTGAAAATTAGACAGAATTTCCACTACTTTGTCTGGTATAATAAGAAGTATTAATAGTTAAATTTATAAATTAAAGGGTGTTACAATAGTTAATGTAATTTGATGTATATGGCCAAACTGTTGGACAGTGGCAGACAGAGTGTTGAAATTTACAAAAAACCTGTATTGCTAAAGGTGTGGTCAGATTAGTCAAATATTTGACCAAAAAGACGTAACCACTGAATTATGGGGAAAACATTTTTGTTCTTCTCAAATACTTATTAAAAAAAATATAAGATCCTACTTAATATAGAGACAGGATATTACATTTATTATATTATAAACCATTGCTCGTAATGATACGTTTCAGGAAAGATTGAAAAAAATTTTAAAATAGTGGTTACGTTTTTTTAGTCCGCTATTACAACAAGTAATAAATTTAAATTTGTAAATTAAAGGGTATCACAATAGTTAACTTGATTTGATGTATTAGGCCAAACCTTTGAACCGTTATAGACAGAAAGCTTCAATTCGTTTTGGAGTCAGTTTTTTGCAAGCATTATTTGAGCTGATCATTTTTGGATTCCGCATGCACAGCGTAAAAACAAAGCCCGTAAAAATATTGAATTAAAAGGGATACCCACCATATATGTATGTGGTAAGCGATTTCAGAGTAATCTAGTATAGAATGCATTGCAAGCAATCAAGTAAACACCAAAAATTTGGGCATATGTTTAAGTGCTTGTTGCTTGACGGAGACGTACAATAAAAAATAATCCAAATCATCATTTGCATTTTTATTTCGTAACTTTCGTTCGTAAATCATGCCGCCTTCTGATGATTATTTCTTCATTATTGACGTGTTGTGCAATTTTGCTAAAGAAAAAAAGGAAAATAAGAACAAGAAACTCTGAATAAAAAGTTGGTACAAAAAAAGAGACCGTTTTACGCTCGACAATCTCTTAAATGAACTAGAATTTAAATCTATGAAACATTATGACAACTTCATGAGCATTGATATTGTTCGACAAAACGCAATAAAGTTTTTCTTTTCAAGCGCTGACATGGACATCTTGGCATTCCCAAACCTAATGAACTTGTTTTTGTCAAACGCAATGGGAGCCGATCAATCATATTGCTGATAACCAAATGCTTAGCCGAAGAAAGCTTTTATTTGTACCTAGACTCTGAAGTTATTTTTTCCTTTCCTGTTGTAGTTTTTTTTTTAACTTCAGTTGTTTTTTATGCATTTTTTCGATTTGGGTTTTTTGACCTCATCAATATTTTTTTTTATCGTAATGTGCACTTGGTTATGAATTTTGTTTTTTACAACATCACGTTTGAATGGGTTTATTTCACTTTAAATACTGCATTCGTTCGGTAATAACTCACTAATATTGACACAGACGTGTGAATTAATCCAGTGCATGATACATGCATGACTGATAAATGACATTTTTATTCATTCGCTTAGTTATCCACACCCTTTTGCCAAAAAGAAAATCTTTTGCAAATGAAAAACATTTATTTTAAAGTAAAGTATTTTATTTCTTTAAATATTATAACGGGTGTCCGCAAAAAGGTTTTATTTTACCGCCATAAAAATAGAAATAGATACATGTCAAACCCTTAATGGAAAAATTTTCGATAAACCAACTTATTTTAATTATTAAAATATTTTACCAAAATCAATTATCGATTACACTGTTCTGCACGACAATCCTCCTTTAAACCAAAATATGCTTTCTTACTGTTTTCAAATGTGCTGAACACGAATTTGAAGTCAGATTCTGTCTATCACGCACAGTTTCTTGAGAAATTCTAGTTTTTTTTTATCGAAAAATGTGAGTTTTTTGTAAATTTGACAAATTTTTTTTGGCATCAAATTATAGAAAAAAATTCAAAAGACCGATGATTTTGAGCGCAATGAAGTATATTTGAACAAAAAAATTTGATGGGAATATTACAAGTGGTTAAAGAAAGTTTTTTTATCCTTTTCATTAAAATCCTTACCTGCCCCCCTTTCACCCTCAATACCCCAACTCCCCCCCCTCCCACTCAGCCGCTCTCTTTTCACTTTTTTCTTCTAGGATTTGATCAGTACTCTCGAGGCTTTCGCTCCAAGTTTCTCCTCTTTTCTCTCAAAATCAGAGGGTGATAGAATTTTTTCTGAGTTCAGATTCGGACTCAGCACACCTGAAAACATGAGAAACAGCCAAAATTGGTTGAGGGAGGGGAGAAAAGTTTTTTTTTTGCAGAACAGTGTTATTGTGACAATGAGAAAGTTACGTGAAATTTTTGGGAGAAACCACGTGCCAACAAAACGCACTATTTATTGTGTGGTGAATGATTTCGGAGAAAGAGGGTCTCTAGGCGATAGGCCCAAGCAAGGACCACAACGTACTGCAAAATGAAAAGGGTGTAACGGTAACCGTAAATGGCGACTAATATCGTGAGATGATTAAAAACTTTTTAGCGACACAACTGCATGCTTTGGGATTGATTAACATGTGTTATCAACAAAACGGTTCTCCATCACATACAACCAGGATTACAATGGAAACAAACAAAATAGTATACCTTCCCAGCGGACACCCTGTATAACGTAGTAAATAAGCTGGTACAGGTGAACAAACATATAAATATAAGTTTGTTATAAAGAGCAGGAAATTCGGTTGGATGATGAAAAACAATTATGTATAGAATTTATTGTTTTAAAATTTTTAAACAAAATCCACAAGACAACAAAAGCTATGGACAATAGCGAAACTAATATAACCATTATTTAGAGGAACTTTTTAGTGAAAAATATGTATTGAGATAAAAAAACTATCTATTCTTTTTAATTGCATTTTATTTTTCAGTTAGGCTAAAGTTCGTAAGTTGTAAATAGAAAAGTAAAAATTAAATTAGTAGTAAATAAGTAGTAATCCAGAAATTGCATTTTATTCTGGTATGTTCTGTGTACTTAAGCACCTGTAATAAAGAACTTAACCTTAACCGCCAAATAATAAATATCAGAATATTTTTTTAAGAAAGGTATTTATTTTTGTAACCATGCTACATTCCTTAGGAAAGGGATAGATGTGAGATAAGACAAGTGGTGAAAGGAGAAAGATTAATTATTTTACTTTACCAGCGAATATGCTATGAAGAAAAAAGTACCGACGAAGGAGACACAAAAAAATATTTTTATTTTTGATTGCTGCAGGAGTTGTACTTTGACCAACCACCAGATTTGTAGTCGACGTGCTTACTACCATGACTACAGCATGCTAACTAAATAGCTGAAAAAAGCTTAATATTCTTGGCTAAATGAAACTGCTAGGAAAATAAGATTTGTCTGCAAGGATACAAGCTTATGTTTTCATTGTTACTTTTACCACTAAAAAGTGTGGTGCTTGTGCCTAAAAGCATTAGAAAACTTACACATAGTAAAGAGCCGTACTGCAATGGTAAGAAAGTCTGCTTGTTTATTAAAAAAAAATCCTATGTATGAGTTCAAATCCCAACAACGTTTCATAAAAAATACGAATAGAAAAGCTTCCCGGAGTTTCAGCTAAAAAGAAAAGGGAACAGAATTGTTATGTTGTCGCAGTAGATTCGCTTGCACAGTAAAACAATAGCTGAAACGGCCTGTATATTAAAATAGCAAATGAGATGGTGAAGTGGTCTATCTTTATGTTAAAACCATTAAATAATTGCTTAAGCATCAATGGAGCCTTTGTAAGAGGAAAAGTAACAACATAATAATAGTTTGTGGCAGTCGTTTATAAGACTCTGGTTAATAAGACTCTGGTTTGTAAAAAAAAAAGTTCTTGAGTTCGATCCCCTGCTTGTGTTAGAGCGCAGTGTCTATTACTGGTTAAAAGCGCACGTTGCGGATTAAACAAGAGTAGTTAATGTCTTGATGGAATCTTATGTTTGGTATAAGTTGCTGCTGAAGTTTAAAAAAAAAACGCATGTTTAATAAAACTGGAGATCATGGAAACAAATCCAGGCAGAGCCATAAATCAAAAAATAAAAAAAAAAAATAAAGAATATAAAAATGCCATAGAAATTTAAAAGTAAAATATACGTATTGATTTATTTTCAAAATTCTTCGTTGCTGCCCCACTGTGAATTTTCTTAAAGGGATAACATATAAACATTATTGTTTTTAATTTCATTTGATCCTCTAAAATTTGTTAAAAGGTTTAACAAAATATAAAAAGATAGTAAATACCTTTTTACATATTTTTAAACAATATGTTGTGTAAAAAATAATAACATACTTTTTGTTTAACTTAAAAAACTTGTAAATAATTTGATATGCTTCCGACATCGATCAACAAAATCTTTTAAAACATAAAAACAAATTCTGTTTAAATATCACATGAACAACAATTCATATTTAAACCTTTTTTTAACAAATAAAGCGTAATGGAAAAATCTCGGTGGTATTTTATTTTTTTTTTTAATGATCGTGACATCAACACCATTTTACTAATTTAACAAACAAAAAAAAGTAAAATATTTAAGTAAAATAAAAAAATATATCGTCGTAAATTTTAATAAAAATGAATTGAAGAATGACAAACAACTGCTGAGAGCGAAAAAGTTTTGTAGAAATCATATAAGAAAATAAAAAGCGAAGAAATAAGTTGGACTCAAAATAAATTATAGAATTTGTTAGGTAAAGTATGAAGACAGTATGTTCAATGCGAACGGCTGAATTGTGCAGAAAGTGGAAGAAACTAAAGTACGTGTTTTTCAGATCAACTACTTTGAGGACAGAGAATATGGAATACAAGGTTATCCGTTTCACAAGCGCACTGTGTCGCGATATCATACAACGGGTGGTCAAAAAAAAAAGCAGTTAGAGTAAGGAGGTAAACTTTGGAATGAATGTTTTTCTTAGGAAAAGAAGTATTTATGAAAATTTTAAGAAAATATAACAATTGCCACGCCCACCTTCCATACAACCTAAATTTAAACATTTCAAAAATTTACAAATAAGCGATCCAACAAAAAAAATTTCAATGAGAATATATTAAGTAATATTGTAAAATATGTCTAATAAAAAATTCGGTCAAACGCCACGCCCACCTCGCGTAAAACCTAAATTTAAAATTGTTATAACTTTGAAATTAGTAATCAGATAAAAGCGTCAGCTTCCGTGTGAATATATTTGGTAATATTGCAATATATCTCCAATTTGCCAAGAAATCGGACAAGAGCCACGCCTATCTCTCATACAATAAGCAATAAGTTCATCCACAAGTTCGGTCAGCCTCTACCACTTTTAATTTAGTTTCATTGCAATCACAAAAAGAATTCGGGAAATATCGGACAGCTAAACTTTAAACATATTAAAATAAAGAGTCCGCCAAATAACTTGTTTTTTTGAAAATGCTATAAAAAACCGCATTGGATGGTCAGTTGGCTTCAACTCCTGAACCAATTAAACTTTGTATGGCGTCATATCAAGGACTTTATGCGAAATTCGTCTCAATGATGTCTCCGAAATGTTCAATTGCTGAGAACGACGGTGAATCGATGTTGATGGCGCTTCACGCACACTTTCTGCCATAGCAGCAATATTCTCGGGTGTATGCACTATTTTTGGCTTTTCACGCTTTGTTTTATAGATGAGGATGCCAGTTACTTTTACTTTTTTCACAAGATAGCGAACATACGGAGCTGATGGTGTTTCTCTTCTTCCAAAATCTGTACGCAATTTTCGCACACATTCTGCAACATTATCATGATTTTCAAAGTAATGTCGCAATATTTTTTAGCGTTGTTCAGGCGTTCAGCAAAAGGATAAAACAAATTATCTGTCTAATCAGACATGAGCTAAGTGTTACCAATCACGAAATAAGCATTAGTTGAAAAAAATACGTTAGATCGCGGACCCTTAACATACTTGTAGCTAAAAAATAAAAAACCGGAAAGATATTATTTCTCTACAAAAGTTCAAGGTTGCTGAAAAATCTTGACAATGCCTCACTACTACCTTTTTTTTCCAATATTTTCTGACATATGAACAATATTTTTACATAAAAACAGTGTTGGAATTATACCTAGAAGCATCACTTACAACACTGTTATAAATTTAGGTAGAAGTTACATTCAAATACTTAAATTCTTAGTATGAAAAATGAACATAAAATTTTGAATTTTCCCATAAATTTCGTACGCTGTAAATAAACCTTAACTTTGAAACACTATAACTTTAAAATTTGTAATCATTTAGAAAGATATTTTAGATGTCATTTAGCCAAAGTGTTAAAAAAAATAAAATAATAACATTGACCATTTTTGGCCACCTTCGTGACAAAACCTATAGGAAGACAAATCCTATAGGAAGAAGACCTACATGCGAAAAATACGCAGTTACACTATGGTCATGAGAACAATATAACGTTCCCTGCAACAAACTGTTATTGTGACAAAAAAATTATAGTTGTTGTAAAAAATAACATTTGCCATGATAAATGCAATATGTTTTAGAATTTTCAAAAAATCGTTAGCAAACCAAAGTATTGTAACCTTTTAAGCATATTATAGTATCTGTAAAAATTAAATCTTATTGATAAACAAAATATATTAAACTTATTTGGGTCGTCCAAAAACGGCTGTTGTGCCAGAGAACATTGATGCCGTGCGTGAACTCATAGTGCAAGATCGACATGCGAATGCCGAGAGATAGTGACATCCTTGGACATTTCTTCCACCAGCATACATTCGATACTGCATGAACACCTGGCCGTAAAAAAGGTTTGTTCTCGTTGGATCCCGCACAATTTGAAAGTCGCTCAAAAAAAGGCTCGTGTCGATTGGTGCAAAGAAATGTTGCAAAAATACGATTGCGGTGCTTCAAAAGACGTTTAAAAGATCGTCACAGGTGACGAATCATGGATCTATGTGTATGAGCCCGAAACGAAACAACAATCGACCGTGTGGGTCTTCAAAGACGAGCAAATTCCAACGAAAGTTGTTCGTGGAAGAAGCACTTCGAAGCAAATGGTCGCCTGTTTCTTCGGCAAAACTGGTCATGTGGCGACTGTTCCGCCTGAGCAACGTAGGACTGTCACTTCTGAGTGGTACACTACAATTTGTTTGCCTGAAGTCATCGGAGAAATTCGAAAAACCAACAAGAGAAGACGAATCATTGTTCACCATGACAATGCGAGCTCTCACACATCGGCTTAAACCAGAGCGTTTTTACCGGCCAAAACGTCGAATTAATGGGTCATCCGCCGTACAGTCCTGACTTGGCACCTAATGACTTCTTCTTGTTTCCGGACATCAAGAAAAAAATGCGTGGTCAACGATTTTCGTCGCCAGAAGAAGCTGTTGAAGTGTTCAAAAACCATGTTTTAGAGGTGTCTCAATCGGAGTGCAAAAAGTGATTCGACAACTGGTTTGAGCGCATGCAAAAGTGTATGTATCATGCTGGAGTATACTTTGAAAAACAATAAAACCATTTTTGATTATAAATATTCGCATTTTCACTATTAGGCCAGAAATATATAGAGCAGCCCTCGTATTAATATTTTGTGACAAAAATTATTAAAAATATAAATTCACAAAAAAGATAATGTATTTGTTTGCTTTATTTGAGTAATAATTTATAGGCTTTGATGCATAGACATCATTTGTACAAGAAATACATTTCTATCTGAACATCCATCCAGTTGTATTAAGGCCCAACTATAATGTGCATAAGCTGGCTTTAGCTTATGTCAAAAATTCAACGAAAAGCCTGTCAAATGCTTAGGTAACTTATCAAAGAAATTTATGTGGCTACAATGTACATATATAAATTTAGTAACTTATTTGCCACAGTTGCACATTTATGTTTATTTCGTGCTTTTTCCAAAAATAATTTCTATATAAATCAACAAAATTTTAAAACTAAAAGGCTTTAAAGAAAATATTTTATATATTTAATAACATTCACAAACACATTTACATATTTTGGTTTATGTTCTAAGAAAATGTAAAAAAATTTTATTACAAATTATTTTCTGTTTTGTGTTTGTGGCCAACCGTACTAAAAAATGCAACGATGTTCATCGTTTATATGGTATACATATGTATGTGTGTGTAAATACAAATTTAATTTAAATATATTATAATTGTAAAAATGGGCCATAAAGAAAATGTTGTTTTTTCTACATTTTGTATTGAAGTAAAAACTAAAAAATTTAACAATTTAGGTCTTAATTAGAAAATTTCTTTATTAATGTATAAATCAAAACACAATCAGCTGTTTCCGTACGGAAAGTGCGATCAGTTTCGTACCTTGCATAAAGAAATAAAATTTAACGAAACTTGACGAAAAGTTATCTTATTCACATTATAGTTTACCACATATAATTTAATGTATTTGCACAGTTGTATAAGTTGGCATAAGCTAGTTTATGCTCATTATAGTTGGGCCTTTAAAGATATCATACGCTGCGTAGTGACGTCATGACTCCACATTTACCCAAAAATTCTAACACGTTGATCTGACAGTTTTATTTGAAAAATATGTGAATGATTTTACAATTGTGCCTGAAATATTTTTCTTACATTTATATTTGTTTTCATATTTTGTATACTATTATTTATTATATATTTTGTACATAAATTTTTATTGCTTTTATTATCTCTTACAGTAAAAAAAATTTTCAACTTTAAGCTAACAAAATAATTACTAAACTGATAGAAAAGTATTCTGTCAAGACCTGGAACAGAGTATTTTAAAACGCAAACATTATTTTTGTTTGCTTTTAATCATACTTTGATTAATAATAATATATTATGGTTGAATATATTATATTAATTTTAATAAGTGTTAAAACTTTGGTTGTGATTCGAAGTTTTTAAAGTTAAAACCAACAGTGTTGCATTATTGTGCACATAAACCACATAATGGTTAAATGTTAACAAAAAATGTTTGTCATGATTGAGGTTTTGTGAAAACAATTATAGGTTGTTCGCCGCAACTATGTATTGTTACAAAGAATATAATATGATTATTGGGACTATATCATAACCACATTTTTTTCTGTGTGTAAGTGGTATTAGAGAAAAGCTTATGACAATATTATAATGAGTTTTTCGCGCTCCAACTTTTATATAACATTTAACTTAAAAGCTGAAAAAATCACTTTGGGTGAAATTTTTGAGAAATAAGATATAAAACTTATATTGGCACAAAATCAAAAAGCATCGAGATATTCTTACATAAATTATAAAGATAAAAGGAACGACTGAGTGCCATTGAATTACTATAAGTAGAATTTTCAGTGGGGATTACTGGTTACCACACAGAACAGATTATCAAATGCAGTCATCTGTATGGTATCGAGAATTTATTGGCCGCAGGATGGCCGGGGGAAAACTGCAATTCTGCTGCGAGCTCTTCGGGGACAATAGGCACTCCCCAATAGGGGGATTTTCTGGGCATTGCGAGGCAAAAGAATCTTGTAGACCTTTCTGGTGTCTATGTTAAAGGTTTAAACTCTCTTATGCGGGCTTTAGTGGGGACACACATGCTTCGCTTGTTAAAGATTTCCAGCACAAAATATGTGCTCATTATTACGCTTCAAACGCTTAGTTAAGTATACATATGTACAAAACTAAAGCACTTTAGTAGTTAATATAAAATATATCAAAAAGCGTCGGCTCGTAATGGATTAAAAACCACCAAAGTTTTATATCCCGAAAATATCGAAAAGAGCGTATTTAGCATATTTTTATTTTTATTTTTATTGTTAATTTTTTATTTTATTTATTTATTTATTTATTTTTTTGGTTTTTTTCTGATTGGAGTAGATTCACTAAACTAGATTTAAACAGTAATGTGTAAAAGGTTTTTTTATACCAAAAAAATATATATACATCCAGGCTGTTTTGTTTGTATTAATCACTTAAAACCAGCTGCATTAAAAACACCTGTTAAATTTCAATTGAAAAAAATTCAATAAAAATTAATTAACAATTGAAAAAAAATTTTAAATGTAAAACAGAACAGAAAAACTTTTACCTTTCAATTTTGGTTGTCAATTTTTTATTTAACGAAATAATATACTTTTTTATATCTAAAATGCCAAACACGTTTTAAAACAAAATTTTTTTGTATGCAAAATTTTTTCGTTTTTTTTTTTTTTTTTTTTTTTTTTTGTTATAACTTTTGTAATAATATTTTGTTTGTGGCTTTTTTTAACCCGTACTCACAAATTTTTCTTTATAAACTTCTTTAGCTTTTCAAGACGACATTTTTAGGCAAAAGCCAAAGACTTAAATAATAGCACCTTAACACACACACACACACGCGCATACAAAAGTAGATATTAATATTTTATTTAGGTCTTTAAAACAATTAAACCTACTTTCCATACCAAGAAAAAGAATTTTATTTTTTTACGGTCGAACAAATAATGTTAAATATTGAATGCACAACTTCAGGTTTCTGGAGACAGAAAGTTAAACTTTTGTTTGAGTAAACAAATTTGTCTGTCTGGCTCCTTTTTGGTTTCTTATTCCTTTTGTTAGGTTTCCCTCTTACGTTTAGGAAACAAGAATTTTTTTTTTTTTTTTTGGATATATTCTCACTTTCAAGTTTGTTTGCAATATTGGGTTTGAAGTATAATTATTTTCGTTTAGAATTTATACAAATCATTTTTTTAACCACTTTATTTCGTTTTCGATTAATATTAATTTCAACCACTGTTTTTTAGAAACAAAAGATTATCGCTAACACTGACTGCATTAATATGTGTATTCGATTAATTTTTTGTTTTCCTTTTTGCTTTAGATTATTTCTGGATTTTTTTTAAATATTTGTTTTTTTTCAATTTCTTTTGCTGCTTAATTTCTTAGTTGAACTTTCAAAACACTTTTTTTGTGTTTGCTTGACTATATTAAAGCGATTTATTTTTTAAAGAATTTCACACAAAATTTTTTTTAATATTTTTTTAAATTATTTTGGTATAAATTCTTTAAACATAATTTTTTTAGCTAATTTATAATCATAAAATAGGGCTGTCAGTTCAAGTTAATACAATCTATAAAAAAAATACTAGTCGAAACGTGTAATTTGTAGTCGCTCTTCACCTAAACGCGACGAACACTGTGAGTAAACTGATCACTTTTGTTTTGTATTGAACTCATATAAACAACAGTAAAATATAAAAACAAACTGTTTATCTTTTCAAAAAAAGAGAGCAATTTTTTTTTTGTTACCAGTGTGACCAGATCTAACACGAAATAAAAATATTAAAAGTTAAAATATGTTGATTTTAAAAGTTTTAAATTTTATGGTAATCATTCAGAATAAGTTCTAAAAAAAGTTTTGTAATTTTTAATTTTAATTTATTATTAATAATAAAACTAAAAAAAAATAAATAAAGTTTAATTTTGAAATCATGTAACATTATAGCATTGGCGTTTTTATAGCTGTAACTTTCTTGCCAACTTAACTTGTCTTATCAGCCGATAATATAAGATTATTATTCGGTCAAAGCATTAATTTTAGTTTTAATTTTTTATGTTATTTTATTCCTATAAAATCTGATCAGCCTATTAACATTTATGTGTCTTCTTTAATGAATAGAAAATATTTTGCTGCAAGTCAACGCAACGGATTCATTATTTGTTCTAAGCGGTATAAATTTACCCTCTAGTATATCGAATCAGCAACCTGATATTCTGTATACGATCCTAATAACAACAAGTAAGAGTGCTATATTTCGCTCTGACAAATTTAATATACCCTTCACCATCTATGTAAATCTAGTTAAGTAAAGTAACTCCGATCAAAAGTTAAAAAATAAAAAAAATTGGTACTGCATACATATGATTTTACATAAAAATTTATCTGCTTTTAATGGGTTAACCATTTTTCAAAATTTTAGTATTTCTTTAAAGATCTCTTCAAAAGCTTTAAAATGATATCCATATTGATACTAAAAAAAATTTTAAATTTCAGATCCCCGTAACTCGGAAAATATGGGCGAGCGCTAATATTTTCACTTGATGCTTTTTCTAATTTTCTAATTCTCTATCGCCAAATTTATTTCTTTTGTTTTTTTTTTATTGGAGTTAATTTATTGTTCAAAATGACATAAAAAATTAGAGGTAGGCGTAATGTTTTGCCTGCTGCCTCGAAGGATGATCGATTGACATTACATTAATTTTTTGTTTGAAAATATAGGTGAAATGTGGTTTCAAGAGTTTTGCGCTAAGTACCATACGGCGACGACAACCATCGACTTATTAATATTGAAATATAGCGATAAGTAGATTTTAAGCCCCTGCGATTTGGCATTATAATAACTTTGATTACATATATCCATTGAGGCCACATTAAGCCACTTGTGTATGGTGAAATACAGCAACAATGGGCACCTTGGAAGCCAACATGCTAGCTATTTTTCCGAAAGTGCCAGGAACAGCTGTTTGAATTTCATATCTCATTTCCATATGGCTGTTAATAAGGCGAGAGGGATACTAGCGTTCATAAATAGGGGATATAAAGAGTTAACTGATCCGTACATAACCAACAATGCAATATGCAAAGTGATCGGATTGAATCCGTTCAGAGACAATTTCTAATGAAAATTAGTGCAACAATGGTAACATTGATTTTACAGCCATTTTGCTATCACTACTCAAATACAGATCTAGTTAAAAGAATCTGTAAATATTTTTATAATTTAGATGAAGACGTGATATCACCCGCGTACTTTCGTACAGATCGATCGGTCAACAGTGGTTTCAATCGGACGGTCTAACGAAACAACAAGAATAATGGCCGACGAGATCTTGCGATAGGACACCAGTGGTTCTTTTCCGCTCGTGATACACGAAGAGTATGGTTTATGGCAATAAGCCATTGTCGATTTCAGAACGATATTTACACATTACAATGATATGAAGCCCGATGACGGAAAGTAATAAAAATGAAAAATAATTGCATCTCTTGTTGCCAGCGGAATTTTGTAGGACGTTTAGCGAATATTGTAATTCAGACATTAATGTCCCAAATTAAAAACATAATAAAATAAAAACATGGCGGTACGACACATGGTAGTGTGCTTTATTTATTAAAGAAAATCTGCAGCCTCATTACTGGTACATCACATATTCGAGTTTTAAAATTTGATTTTTATTTCACTGAGTTGGAATTTGTCTTTTATTGACCCGTTTATATTGGGAGCTTACGTAAGTAATGTGCTCATACTAATGCTGCTTAGCATATAGAATGTATACTTACAACAAGTGTAAGGGTTCCGATTACATATGTTAAAATGTATTTACAGTGCAAACTCTACTTGCGGACATCTCCCGCAAGCGGACACCTCTACTGAGCGGAAAATTTCTTCAGTCCCTTCGATATCCGAGTATGCATTCAAACTTGTTTCACTTACATATCAATACATAATAGAATATTTAATAGCAGTGCATGCTGACCATTTCTAGTCAACTCTCCCGTAGATGGACACCTCTCCACAACGGACAAATCTGCTCTCACGGTCGGTGTCCGCCCACGGGAGCTTTCACTGTATGTTTAATTTTACAACGTTGTCTTCTGAATCCGAATTCCCATTCTCAACCGATATGGCCCATAATTTCGAACTATTTCTTATTGTTTAAAATGTTGGTTCTGTGCAAAATTTATTGTGACTGCGGTAACACTAATAGCTAACATGCTCTTCCTCTCTTAAATTCATGCCAATAACAAAACAAAGAACATTTCTCTTTATATCATTAACTTATTGAAAATGTTACCATAGTTATGATGTTATTACGATTTTGTTAATTTCTTTAATTAACATTAATTAAAAAAAAAATACAAAGTAATATTGTTTATTGCCCAAAAGCCAAATTTTGGGGAGTTTCGTAAAGAAAGTATATAAAGGTTACAAAATTGTTTTAATCACAATGTCTATCTGCCTGTACGTCCATCACAGCTCTATAGCCGCTATAACAACAAATACTAAAAATTACCAGGTGTTCGAAAAGTGAAGTGTAATTCATAAAAATAAATGTTATCTTTTAAACTGTTATAGGCAGAAACTTTTAAATTAAAGGGTTTTCTAATATTGACGTCATTTTCGCTTTTATGTATTGAGTTTTTAAATTGTAGCAGGCAAAGTAAATACACAAATATAAACGGTAAATTTAGAAAATTAAAAGGTGATTTATAAAGACCGTGAATTTGGCAAATATAGCCTTATCTCTTACGTCTGCTATGGGAATGGTGACACCGTAAATTAACGCATGAAAGCAAGTACAAACAAATAAGATTGCTACATTCGGCTATGCCGAATCTTATATATCCTTTTCCATATATATAAATTTAGTTTAGTGAAGTAACTCCAATTAAAAAAGCAAATATTAGGGTGACAGAGAATTAAAAATAAGAAAAATACTAAGTACTGCATAATATAATTTTATATAAAAATAACATCGGCTCTTAATAGGTTAGGTATTTTTAAAAATTTTAGTATTTCTTTAAAACTCTCTTCAAAAGCTTTAAAATGATATCCATATTGATATTTTAAGAAATTTGAAAATTTCAGAACCCCGTAACTCGGAAAATATGGGCGAGCGCCAATTTTTTCACTCGAAAATTTTTTTTTATTTTACATTTCTCTATCGTTCCAAATATTTCTTTTTTTGATTGGAGTTACATCATTGTTCCAAATGATATGAAAGAATTAGAGGCAGGCGTGGTGTTTTGTCCGCTACCTCGAAGGAAATGGACCGATCTTACTGATCTGTTGACTTGCAACCTTGATTTCAATACAAGCACGGACGGATAGACGTACCCTTTTTCCACCTTTTGAGGTGAAGGGTATAAAAATAAGTTTGTGTTGCTTAATATTGCCTGGGTAAATTTACTATTTTTTCACATCTGGTTACAATTTTTATAAACGAAGTGGTTTGCCAGATAATTAAAAAGAAATTTAAAAAAAACCCCTATATTTTATTTATATCAATTTACCCTCTTAAATCACACAACTCACAATTTGATTTAAAGCTTCAAGCTTTGTGTAAATTTTGTTATCAATTATTATTTTGTTATCAATCTAAAACTCAAGAAAAAAGAGAGCGCTTTTTTATACAGCATAAGAACTGAAAGAGTTAAAAAAAAACTATTTTTAAATAAATGGTATAGAAATAGAGGATGTATAATCTGGTGTAAAATATATCATAATTTTGGTATTTTTATAGATAAGAAACCACAAAAAAATGATTGTGTTAGTAGGTATGCATTTTTTTAATGTATTAATGTTTGTGTAGTAAAATTTATTAAGTATGAAATTATGAATTAATTAAATTGAAAATTTCTTTTAAATATTTTTTTCAATTCTAAAAGAGTTGATAAGTAAGTATGTATTGCACTAAGCTTTTAATGAGCTTAAATAACTCTTCGCTACAGCATACAATATTGTCCGATAAAATGTATAGAAATAAAATCATACGAGGGCTGCTATATATATTTCTGGCCTGGCAACACTGAGTGCTGCCAAGTGCAATCTGACATTTCCATTGGAAAGTTTGTCATTTTTAAGCATAATCGTACTCAAAACGTTTTGACGTACGACCATTATTTGTGTTGTTTACAGTGACTTGAAATATTAATATAGAAAAAAATGGAACTAACTCGTGAATATTTTCGTGCAATCATTTTTCACAACTTTCGACGTGGATTATAACGACAAGAGTGCATTGATGAACTTAAATCTTTGTATGGCGATGAAGCACCATCCTATAGCACTGTGAAAAATTGGTATAATGAATTTAATCGTGGCCGAAGCTCGCTCAAAGACGAATTCCGTGAAGGTCGTCCAAAAACGGCTGTTGTGCCAGAGAACATTGATGCCGTGCGTGAACTCATAATGCATGATCGACATGCGACATACTGAGAGATAGAGACATCCTTGGAAATTTCTTCCACCAGCATACATTCGATACTGCTTGAACACCTGGCCGTAAAAAAGGTTTGTTCTCGTTGGATCCCGCACAACTTGAAAGTCGCTCAAAAAAGGCTCGTGTCGATTGCTGCAAAGAAATGTTGCAAAAATACGATTGCGGTGATTCAAAAGACGTTTATAAGATCGTCACAGGTGACGAATCATGGATCTATGCGTATGAGCGCGAAACGAAACAACAATCGACCGTGTGGGTCTTCAAAGACGAGCAAAATCCAACGAAAGTTGTTCGTGGATGAAGCACTTCGAAGCAAATGGTCGCCTGTTTCTTCGGTAAAACTGGTCGTGTGGCGACTGTTCCGCTTGAGCATCGTAGGACGGTCACTTCTGAGTGGTACACTACAATTTGTGTGCCTGAAGTCATCGGAGAAATTCGAAAAACCAACAAGAGAAGACGAATCATTGTTTACCATGACAATGCGAGCTCTCACACATCGGCTCAAACCAGAGCGTTTTTGACCGGCCAAAACGTCGAATTAATAGGTCATCCGCCGTACAGCCGTGACTTGGCACCTAATGACTTCTTCTTGTTTCCGCACATCAAGAAAAAAATGCGTGGTCAACGATTTTTGTCGCCAGAAGAAGCTGTTGAAGTGTTCAAAACCCATGTTTTAGAGGTGTCTCAATCGGAGTGGAAAAAGTGCTTCGACAACTGTTTTGAGCGCATGCAAAAGTGTATAAATCACGCTGGAGAATACTTTGAAAAACAATCAAACCATTTTTGATTATAAATATTCGCATTTTCACTATTAGGCCAGAAATATATAGAGCAGCCCTCGTATCTATCTATAGTTATTGTTGCGCACCAAGACGGGCAGAAAAAAAAACTGCTTAGTTGGAATTAAATCTATGCCTCGAAGATTAAATACTTGCAACAACGCAAAATAAACTGGTATTCGATGAAGTATATAGAAGTGGGCATCTAGTACCGCGTATTTACACTTTTTTCTGGACACTCACACTCAAGGGTAGTTACTCGATACTTTCACATCTTTACTTTTTATACGGCTGATCCCAAGAACTGCAGTTGTGTTACATGGTGCACAGTAAACAGTTTAGTAAAAAATTATGTTAAAATTCAACACTTTTTGGAGGTATTTTAAGAGATAACACTTCGATTAGATTATTTGCAACTTTGGAATGAACATTTTTTTAGAAATTATTGAGTTACTGCAACTCAAAACTAGAGTTTATAGGCAAAAAATATCACTGTCAGTTTGCATGTCATTATAGTAGCCAAATTATAAAATATTTTTGATAACAGTCAATTAATAAATTTACACTTCTGGTGATTATTGGTCATATGTTAGCAATAATACACCATCAGCTAATACTTTTTTCAATACTTTTATATTAAAGGTTTTTTAAGCTCGATAGAACTTTAAATTATAAAAAATAACACTAATAAATAAATTTGGTGAAAAATGTTTTCTTATTATTTTCAGTTAGACTTGTGCCATTTAGTTCATTTAAGTGACCGCTCATTTAAGTTCAAAGCTTAGAAATGAACTAGTTCAATTTTTAGCTCAATATGTCTTTTTAGTTCAAAGCTCGTTTAGTTCAAATGATCTTTTAGTTCGAAATGTCTTTATAGTTCAAGGCTCCTTTAATAGCCAATTTCACAATAACGAAAGAAAACTTTCGAGTCTTTCGTTCACTTACACTTACGTTTATAAATTTTTCTTTTTTACGTCTTAAGAAACCAAGGTGGTACCAGATCGTAAGTTTCTGTAAATTATAGCGATTTTCTTTAAAAGTATAAAAAATACTACGTAATTATTTGAATGCAAACACAACCGTGCGTAGCAGTGATCAGCTGCTTACAAATAAAAATAAAAGATACACCAATGGTTTTGTCTTATTATTTGTATTAAACAATAAAAAAAAAACAAACAAAAAAACAAATTAATTAGAAAAATTAAATTATATAAAAGTGTTATCCGATTCCTTAACCCACTCCAATTTAGAAATTATAATCGTGAGTATCATCTTATTTCTTAAAAGCAAGTATTTCATTTAAAATGAAATCAATTATTGTATTTATTTTTACACTTACCATTTGTTATCCATTATTAATTTATAATTTTAAGTTAATTTTTAATACAAAAGTATTGTTTTTTATAATGTTATTATTTACACGAACATAAAATAGCAAGTGACCGATTTTGACATTTGCGTTCGCAGTGTTGACAACACCTTCTTTACACAGAAATCGGTTTTTGTATGAAAACACTTACGTTTTCTTTCGAGTTGTCGTTCGAGCCTTCGTTCGCATAGGAGTAAGATTGTGAAACTCAAATCAGTTTTCTTTCGCTTAGAACACGAAAAAACATATTCTTTCGTTACTGTGAAATTGGCTATAAGTCTAATGTTCTTTCGCAGCTTTGTTGAAATCTAAACAAAAGTAATTACTATTGTAGCTTCTGGCCTGTTAGCATTCTCTTCGATTTGCAACTGCTGCAGTGAAATCTATTTTATTTTTTTACAAACAACACATCGATTAAAAATTAAAAGTTATATTCATTTATTTTAAAATATATTCTTTTTTATGTCAGAAAGAAAGGCAAAAAGTAACTAAAGTTTTAAATTATATTTAAATTTGTTTTATTGATAGTGTCAGAAACAGTGAACAACGATATATACGTACAATTTAATCCATCATGTAGTAGTTCAAACACAGAGCGTTGTTCAAAATTGAACTAGGTAGACGTACAAATTTGATCTAGTACAATGAGTTAAGCAATAGATTAGTTCAATTGAACTAGTTCGTTTATAACTACTCAAGTCCATTTTCAGTAAACTCTGGCAAATCATAGACCCATGCTTGAACAATGCTATCAAATCAACCAAGTTTACTTTGAAAATCAGTCATCAGTTAGAGCAACTTCAATTCGAACCAAATTGTGTTTAGCTATGGGGCACATTTTTCGTTTAATGGGTTTGTTAATAATCAAAATTGCCGCATATGGAGTGAGACCAACCCACAACATACCCTACAGACTCCATTGCATCCAGAAAAATGCACCGTTTAGTGTGGTTTTCACGCTGGTGGCATCATCGGACCTTATTTCTTGAAAAATGAGGCCGGACCGCACGTTACGGTCAATGGAGATCTTTACCGCACCATAATTAAGGATTTTTTGTTTCAAATCATGAATGATATTGATCCGGATGAAATGTGGTTTTAACAAGATGGTGGTGTCATACGGCGACCGCAACCATCAAGTTATTGAAATCAAAATTTGGCGATAAGTTAATTTCGAGAAATGGACCTGCCAATTGGCCTCCAAGATAGTGCGATTTGATGCCTCTGATTTCCTATGGGGCCACGAAAAATACTGTTGTATGCTGATAAATCAGCAACAATTGACGCTTTGCAGGCCAATATTTTTCGTGTTATTCGTGACATACGGTTCTTGAAAAAAGTGATCCAAAATTAAACATCCAGGATGCGCTTCGTCATGAGGAGCTAAAGCGTACAGATGCCCAAAATCATTTTTAAATATTAATGCCATGTTCTGATCTTTCGTATATAAAAATATTTCATTACAATTTAATTTTTTGTGTTATTTTTTACAATTTAAAGTTCTGTCAGGCTTAAAAAAACACCCTTTACTTATAGTTTTGTTGGTGTTTAAGTTTTTCTATTAAAATTTTATGATCAATCAGGTCAAAAGGTTTACTTAATTATTAACTTTTCTTTTGTTCAATGTTTTTCAGTTAACTTAATTAAAACTGTTATTGTTATTGTTATTTTATCTCTGTCATATCGGCATTCAACTCAAAATTTTACTTTTAAAACCAAAAGAACAAAATTAGCTTTTTTTGTGTTTTTGGCTTGTATTTTCTAATTATTTTTGTATATTTAATTTGATGACAAATTACCACTAATTTCGTTCAACTTTTTGTTGTTTTTATCATTATTCACTGCGGTAACAGTACAAAAACAGCGTGTGGTATTCTGAACGATTATTTATAATTAATTAAGACCCAAAAACGATGAAAGAAAATTTCAACTGTAATTAAATTGTTGCGGTGAAATACATATGTACCTACATATCGTTAGTTAAAATGAAATACCATGTCGCAAATAAAAAAATAAAAATTAATTTCCTGATTGCAGAAAAAAATATCTTTTCATTTAAAACATAAAATTCAATGGAAAAACAGATTTTGATTTTTCTGTTGGGTAAATGATTTTTCATTTTAGCTGACGATATGCACGTACATTTTATGTAAAATCATAAGTACTACAAATTGTTAACAGTTTAATGTTAAAACAGCTTGCACATAATTTTGATGGTTTCTAGCTATACTTAATATTTTTTAACTAAAAAAACCCCTTTTTTAAACAAAAGTTGATTTTATGAAAATGAAAACATTGCACAGTGGGGGAATAAAATTAGAACAAAGTTCTGAAAGTTTCATTTGTATTTAGTATTTTCAACTCAAAAAACGTTTTTCCTAAAAAGTTAATTTTATGAAAATGAAAACATGCACAGTGGGCGATTTAGTCAAGAAAACCCGAAAGCCTTTAGTTTTTAGTCAGATTTATATAAAACTTCAAATGTCGATCAGACATTTTTTCGAAAATTTTGCTATTAAAAACCAGCATGATCGGCCCATATCCTTCAAGGCAGCAAGCAAAACACCACGCCTACCTATAATTTTTTCATATTATTCGAAAGAATAAAGTAACTCCAAACAAAAAAATTAATATATGGGGCGATAGTAATTAAAAAATAAGAAAAAAGTATCGCCCATATTTTCCGAGTTACGGGCTCTGAAATTTTAAAATTATTAAAATATCAATATGGGTATCATTTTAAAGCTTTTGAAGAGGTGTTTAAGGAAATGCTAAAATTTTTTTAAAAATGTTTAACCCAGTAAGCGCCGATGTAATTTTTATGTAAAATATATATGCAGTACCTTTAATTTACTTTATTCGTGCTTGATTCCTTCAAATATAAATATTTCATGATATTCTCATAAAATATTTATTATTTTAAACTAAACTAAAAATGAAATGTATTACTGCGGGGAAAGCATATCCATATGGCCATTTCACTACTGCTCAAATAGCTCATCAGTGGATTTTACCCAAATTTTATGTAGAAAACTAGAAAGTCTTATATCAAAAGCCAAATTGATTAAATTAGAATTCCATTGAATCAATAAGACAAAAGGCAATAACAACACAAAAATGTTTTATACAAAAACATGAAATATTTATATTTGAAGGAATCAAGCACGAATAAAGTAAATTAAATTTTAAAAGATTCCGAATAATAAATTTCAATATTGATATATGCAGTACCAACAAAGCCGAAACTTCACCATAAAATATTTTAATTCCAGAAAAAAATAATTAAATTTAATTAAAAATCAAAATTTCCAAAAAAAAGAAAAAATTATAAAACTGTTACCAATTTAAAAATGGGCTTAACAAATGTTTTTTACAACATTATTGATTTTCATTGAGCTAAAAACACTGCACATAAAACAATTAAATTACTGCATTAAACAATTATTGGGCTGCTTCTGCTCAACCAAATTGGCAACGCCGTTGAATTTCTGTTAATGGGGTTATTTAAACTCAAGTTCAATGCTAAAAATAACAAAACAATCCGTTCAACATTGTTACAAAGAAATATAGCAACACTATAGCAAAATGGTCACTGAAATTTTCAATACGAGTCAGCAAGGTTATAAAGACTATTTTGCCAGGTGCTGTTTTATTTTTGACGTTATCTTATCTGTGTCCTAAATAACAAATGCATTTATTTCATATGTTTAGGTGTTAATATCGTTTGTTTCTTTTGCTGAATCTGGTAACTCTATATATAAAGAAAATTGGCGCTAAAATCTTTTGAAAAGTTGATTAATTGTAATATGAACAAGTTTTCTGCATGGAAATCATACTCCCTTCCTGTCACATTTTTTATAATTATGCTTTTTCACTTTTCAGTTAGTTAAAAAAAAATTTGAAATATATTTAAAATATGGTTAAAGATTCCCTGACGAATTGAGTTGAGTAATCAATGAAATGGCCACAGGAACAAGCTTAATCACTAATAATCATTAAAACTAAAAGAAAAAACTTAATCTTAAATGGTAAAGGGTGCATTGTAATCAGTACGGTTGGATAAAGCAGTCTTAATGTTTTTTTATTTATCTTCAACCAAGAGGTTCAACAAGTCTCAATTATACTGACGATAATAGAAAGGAGAGAAAAAAAATAGTACACTTTAATTGATATAGCAGCTACTTTAAAACATGGCTAAAGAAAACAAGGTTGACTAAATAATATTAATTCTCTGATTTTATTTCATTTAACCATAAACATTTTTAAAAATTATATTATATTAATAGTTTTACTGTTTTCTCTACTGGGTATTTTTTCGAAATCACCTTTAGAGTTTAAGGAAGTTTGTTGTTTTGCTCAATATTACTTCCTATAAATATTAACGTACGTTTTTATCACTTTAAGCAACACGTAAGAGATATTTATTCTAAATATCTCTTAATCTTGATACGAGTGGAATAAAATATAATAAAAAAAAACAATAAAATTAAAATAAAATACAAACAGCTGCTGCTTTATTTTTCAAAATGAATCTTTTGTGTTTTTCTTGGTTTTGTTTATTTTTGAGATTTACGATTTTCATAGCAATAAAACTGCTAATTTTAACTAATGCTTATGAAAAGGAAATAACAAAAATAAAATTATTTTCACTTAATTTTTTGTGAGATATAGTTTTGAAAATAGTTCTATAAGAAAAAAGTACTTTGTAAAAGGTACTTTTTTAATGTCTGGCTTTTAAGATTCCTTTTCCAAAAAAGCCCGGTTTCTTAAAATATCTTAATTGCAATCTTTGAATTTTTAATAAATTTCCAAGGGTTTTAAAAAAAACAAAGGTACTTTCCGCAACCAAGTTTCCTCGTTTTATTTTTTTCAAGATACTTTTAAAAAAGAAATACAAATCTTTATTTTCTAACTCAATAGCCAAAAGTTGCGTATGTTCGTAAGTTTAAAATTATTAAAGTTTAGCAACTATCTAAACAAAATAAAAATTTTTAAAGTACTTTTTTGTTTTGTTATCAAGGTACTTTTTCTAAAAAAAATTGATTTCTGAGATAAAAGATTTTAAGAAATTATTAGTTAAACGGTTGGATATTATAACAAATAAATTAAATTGGGTTCAGGCTAAGTTCATTTTTCAATAAATGACGTGACGATTTACAGGGAGAACAAAGAAATAGGGCATTTGGTTATGTGGACCTCTTCTAATTAAATTAGTACTTACTTATCTTTTAACTGTCATCCCAGCAATACACTTGTTCTAATTTAAATCTTTATATAGATGACAAATTAAAAAAAATCTAAATAAATAACTTTTGTTTCATTATTTGAAAAAGACTATATTTTGTCGATTCTTCATAGATTTGCAATTTTAACAACTTGTTGATGCAACATTGTTGTTTTGTTGAATTCTGAAAAGGTGCTCCTTAGTTAATTTTTACATTACCGTATCCAAAGGCTTAAAACGTAACCTGCTTGCATCTCTACCAGGTCTGTTCATCTGTTTCTTTGTCTATAACAAGCTTTAATCTCTAATATAGCTGATCATTTGAAATATTAAAGGAAATATTAAAGGAATCCTCCTTAGAGAAGCAAACTCAGGGTTCTATTTTAAAACGGTAATAGGCGGCCCCCTAATTTTATAGATTTATGTAACACTATATCCTCTATAACGACGAGTTAAAAAAAAAGTTAAGGGTTGTACCTTAAGATGCAGACTCTTCATATGTGATTATAACCTAAACTTCAAGATTTTTAAAAAACATGTACTTCTCCTAATAATTACTTTTTCAGGTACTTTTTCAAGGTACTTTTTAAAGTTACTTTTTAAGGTACTTTTTCAAGGTACTTTTTTAAGGTACTTTTTCAAGGTACTTTTTTAAGGTACCTTTTTAAGGCAATTTTTTAACAAGCTCCCATTATTTAGTTAAAGTTATTTTTAGAATGTATTTTTTTTTAATGTGCTCCTTCTAAAAAAGTACCATTCAAAAGAAACTTTATTAAAATTTTTAGAAATGTTGTCTATCGTCTTTTCAAAAATAAAAATATTGATATAACACGTTTTAAGTTTTGAATTTTTAGCCGGTTTGTTATAAATAGACCTGTAACAAAAAAAAATTTAAAATCCCACAGAATTGCCTCACTTTTATTTATCAAAAATCCTTTTATCTACTAAACAATCTACTTCAAATACAAAAACATCTGCGCTTTTAATTTAAAATCAAGAACAAGATTAGCTTAATAAATGTAAGCAAAAGAAAATTCAACAAAACACCCACTTCTCACAATCATTTAAAGAAAAAAATTTAAATTTAAACTTTTATTGTGTCTATTATGTTGTGTCTTTAATTAAATTTTCTATGTACCTACATACGAGTATATATGTAAATATTACAAGTTCAAGGTTTGTTTTTGTTGTTTTCTTAATAGGCCACAGCGAAAAATGATAATTTACGTCATTAATAAAAACACAAAAAGAAAAAAGACACAGAGAAAGTGAAAGAACTGAAGAAAATATACATTCTACAATATTTGCATGAGACAAAATTTATGCCAAAATCTTAAATGTGCCAATTTAATTGACTTAAGTTTGATTAAAATTAAATCATTTAATTGACAATTAATGGTTATTTTTTTTTGTTTTTTTTTTTCAATGTATCAATTTGTTCTCTTCTCAATTAAATTTGTTTATTGTTCCTTGTAGTATTTGGTGTAAAATTTATAATTATTTTGTTTTACATATTTCATTATTTTAAAATATCGTCGATCGCTAGACTAGAAATTTACGAGTCGTATTGTCTAAAAGAAAGAAATGTCGAAACAAAACTAAATGCTTAACCTAAAATCTTATAAACATGATTATACACTGCCCATCAGTGCCTAGGTGAAATGGATAACTATTTATAGTCCTCGTTTACCTATTTCTAATTCATTAATTTTGGAGATAAAATATGTGACAGAAGTAGAGTTGCCAGATTCAAATTTAATATGCTTAAAATTTTTTTACGATAAATTCTTGATTAAAAAAAATACGGAAAAGTTTTGACAGATTGTGAAACAAATAAACTCGCTTCTTACTATACGCCGAAGATTTTCATGTCTTGTTGAGATTTTGTTAATTATCATGACTAAAAAATTGATAATCAAGGCGTGGTGCTATAAGATTTTGTTTAATAAATTTTATATATACCCTTATACCCTTCACCACAAAAGTGGAAAAATGTATATCTAAGTTTGCCATTCCGCGTGTAATTTCTACAATATCTATTTCCGACCCCAACAAGCACATACTCTGACTTCTTATAAATTCAGAAGACGATTGAGCAATGTCGGTCTTCCTGTCCGTCTGCCCTTTCGTGTTATTGTTTTGCCTTGGCAAAGTTGATTTCACAAAAAAAATATGACAATCGATAAGATATAGCGTCGAAAGAGGTGCTTATGGAAATCAGCATGATCGGTCCAAGTACTTCGAGGCAGCAGGCAAAACGCCACGTCTACCTCTAATTTTTACAAGTCATTTGGAGCAATAAAGTAACTCCAATCAAACGAATAAAAATATGGGGCGATAAAGAATTAAAAAATAAGAAAAAAAAATATCAAGTAAAAAAATGGCGCTTGCCCATATTCTCCGAGTTACGCATCTCTAAAATTTTCCAATTTTTTAAAATATGAATATGGGTTTCATTTAAAAGTTTTTGATGAGGTCTTTAAGAAATACTAAAAATTTGTAAAATTGCTTAACCCATTAAGAGCCCATGACATTTTTATATAAAATTATTTATATGTAGTACTTAAAATTTTTTCTTATTATTTAATTCTCTCTCAGCCCAATATTTGCTTTTTGATTGGAGTTACTCCACTAAACTAGATTTACAAAGATGGTGAAGAGTATATAAGATTCGGCGTAGCCGAATATAGCACTCTTACTTGTTGTATTTGAAATTTGTATAAAACCATGCCGCCGTCTTAATGTATTAAATATTAAAAATTTTCAATTCCGCTTATACCATTAGATTTTACAGGGATGCTTATGTTAGTTTAATTGTACAATTACGAAACTTCAAAATTTTTCCATATCATTATTTATTTAAAAAAGTTGAAAAGAAATTGAAACAGTAGGCGTGATACCTCCCACACAATGTGAAAATTTTATCATCGTGCATCTA
The DNA here is from genome assembly GCA_916610165.2 of Gymnosoma rotundatum. NCBI lineage: Eukaryota > Metazoa > Arthropoda > Insecta > Diptera > Tachinidae > Gymnosoma > Gymnosoma rotundatum. The sequence goes on along the minus strand of OU744337.1, from coordinate 115,195,053 downwards.
GATAATTATAACAAATAGAGATCTGAATTTTTGTAGTAGAAACTTGCAGGCATAGTCTTGCAAAATACTAAATGGATTGGGACAGTGGGCGTGGTAGCTTTCAAACAAAGTAAAAAGTTGTTGCCGCTTACCTAGAAAACTGTAAAGCGAAAACTCTTAAAATTTCATACAAGTACAAATATTGGTACAAATATTTCCATTGGGGTAGCAAAGTGCACTGGGAATAGCTAAAAACAAAAATCTCGATGTACACGAAATCCATTCAAGTTTATTATCCCTTGTCCAACTGTTAACAATTTCATATAAATTCATCATTTAACCAAAATGATAACTATGCAATTTAAAAAATTATTGCTGAGCATTAGAATAGCAAAAATACAAATACTATTTTATCACACATCTCAATTACAATTTTGTATTTTAATTACACTCATTTCCAGATTTATTAGATTTTTTATTGCCACTTAGTTGTGCATTCTCAATCAAGAAAAAAACAAAAAAAAAACTGTCTGACTGAAGTGTCAGATGTCATAAAAATGACATTATCAAATATAAATTGCGTTTTTGTTTTCAATTACAATTTGCTTTCGAGGAAAATTTGATTGTTGTGTATAGAATTGCAATAAACCCAAAATAAATTCATCATGATTTAATTAACTGTGTTTTAGATGTTCATAAACTGTTAACTGTCAAATTGTTAACAGTGTTGCCAGAGAAAGACAGGAAAAAGTTACGCTTTAACCTTCAAAAGAATTACATTTTCTCATTAAAAGTTACATTTTGAAATTATCCTTTAATAAATAATAATTTAATGTAATTTATATAAAATATATTAGTAAAAGTCTTATTTCATATTTCAAAAAAATAATAATAACAAGGCAACAATTCATTTACTAACCAAATACAAAATGAAAATAAATAAAAAAAAATAGAAAACGTATGAAAAAAGAATTTTGGCCCGATAATTCTCAAGAGTATTTAAAACAGGCCTCAGTACTAATATTCCGTGCTTGCTCTTGCCATTCAATAAAATTTTTTTAAATAGGTTTTTTATTACAAAATCCGTTTAACCTTTTTCCTTTAAAGATTGATCTTCGATAGAATTTACTACTAAAGTACTTTTAAAAATAACGTTTTTAAATACAAATTTTAGTCTTATTTACTTAAAACTTCAGCATAAAATTCAAATTCAAGGAAATTAAAAGATAATATTCTTCTAAATCGAGTTATTGGTACATTACCACTAGCAAGTTGTAAAATTTTTCAAGCGGAATAACTAAAGTTGCTAACAATTTTAGCAACTTTGACCAGAGTACTTAGTTTTCTATACAAAATGTTGCCAGAAGCAATTTGATGTTTCTAAACATAAAGCAAGAAACATTTCGTGATTTCTCACTAATTAAACAGAGTACTACTCCACCAACGTTTTTATACCTTTCACCACAAAAAGTGGAAAAGGGGTATAGCTAAGTTCGTCATTTCGTTTTTAACTTCTACAATGTCCATTTCCGATCCCATAAAGTCTATATATTCTGACTTCTTATGCATAGCGAAGTCGATTGAGCGATGTCCGTCTGTCCGTCCGTGTTAGTGTTGATATCAAGTTTTCTGAGGCACTAAATCAGCTAAAGAAAAATTAAATACGCCAATCGATCAGACATAGTGTTGAAAGAGATGCTATTGTAAATCAGCATGATCGGTCGGACAGCGGGCCAGACATCACCCCCTACCTCTAATTTGTTCATTTCATTGGGAAGAATAAAGCAACTTCATTCAAAAAAATAAGTATATAGAGCGATAGAGAATTAGATTGATAATTATATAAGAAAAAAAAGAACAAGTGAAAAGATAGGCGCTCGCCCATATTTTCCGAGTTACGGGGCACTGGAAATTTCAAATTTTTTAAAATATCAATATGGGTATCATTTAAGAGCTTTTGATGAGATCTTTAAGAAAATACTAAAAATTAAAAAAAAAATTTAACACATTAAGAGGCGCTGATATTTTATGTAAAATTGAGTTTAGTACTTAATTTTTTGTTTTTTTTTTTTTTCTTATTTTTAATTCTCCGTCACCCCAATATGTGTTTTGTTTTTATTGTAGTTGCTTCACCTAACTACATTTACATAGATGGTGTACGGTATATAAGATTCGGCAGAGCCGAATATAGCACTCTTACTTGTTTTTGGCTTACTTCGAACTAATTTATTTTTGTAGGACTTTGATAGCAGTTGCAAATGTATAACCTTTATTAAAATTGAATTGATATGTTAAGAAAATTAGTTGTCAGAGTGGTTCTTAATCTCAAATAATGTTTGTTATTAAAATCTAATCGATATGTTAGGAGAGAAACAGATGTCAGAGATGTTCTTACCTCAAGTAATGAAAAAAGTACTTTTTTAATTATATTACTTTATTTCCTGTCTGTACCAAAAGTTACTAAAAATTTGGCCAAATATAACAAGATTATACAAGTTACGTGAAGTCTTTAAAAATAACAAAAAATTAAAAAAAAAATTAAGAAAACGGCAACACTGACATGAAAATAAAAATATTGATGTATTTTGAGTGATGTTGGAATTAACATAAAAATATGTAAATAGAAAAAGTGAAAAAAGGCTGTTATTTCATTTCAAGAGCTTTCATGTAAATAAAAAACTGGAAAAATTCTTCTCCAATTTTTTGAAATTCTGTGCATGATAGGGCATCATAAAACCTATAAAAACCGTATGCAAAAAAAAATATTTGTATTTTGTGTGAAAATAAATTCTGATTAAATATATTATTAAATAAAAAAAATGATGTTCAATTAATTTAAATTGATTATTTTCTTTATCTGTGTTTATGGCTGACTTGTTGCAAGTGACCTTAAATATGATTTTAAGGTCAACTTAGGATTCTTTTTTCATTGCTTTTAATGTTCATTAATTTAAAAAGTTCAAATTATTTAAAAAAGAAATTTTACTTTACTAAAATAACACCAGGCAACAATATAAAAATTCATTATAGTGTTTATCACTATTCTTCTTTTATGCCGAAAAAATACAGGGTGTGGTCGGCTTGATTGATAAAAAAAATCCTAGTTTAAATTCTGCCTTTTATTATTTGAATATTAAATTTCATGAGATACGGTTACATGCAGCGAAACAATAATCACATTATGGTTTCTGTATTAATATTGTTACGAATAATAAAATCTGGCAACCCCTGTAGTTGTTTTCGTATGAGCGTGGTGAATAAGTTAATTCAACAACTAATGGTGTGTGTATAGAATAAAAAAAAACACAATTAGCTAACAACAGCTGAGCAACCTCGATGGTTGTGTTAGTAGAGGTGCGTACTGCAAAACATGAGGTCCTGAGTTCGATCCCGCGTACAAAAGAAAATAATAATTGTTGTAAAGCAATTTAAAATTAATAAAAACATCACTACAAACCTCCCGAGAGGCGAAAGACAATTATTGTGTAAAGCCATGGCAGATAATTTAGTGGAGACGTCAAATTTAATATAACAGCAACTGATAATCGTCAAGAAGCCCTTTATAATAAAAAGTAAGAGCAGTAGCGGTTAGCGCGGGGAAGTGTAACAGCATAACAACGGTGTATGGCAGACGTGTGTTGTGGCTACTGGATTAAAGAAGATGACTGGCTTGGATAAAAGAAGTAGTGGAGATGTCTGCGGATGGTTAAGGTTACTAAACACGGCATCGAGTAGTTCATGTCTCGCCGGAGTAACACAGTAGTGTAGCGTGGATGGCTGCGTTTGTGGTAATAACGCATGTTAAGTAAATACGAGGCCAAGGGTTCACAAGACCGGTAGGAATAAGAAGTATAGCCAGAAGAAAGCCATAAAGTTCGAAGACAGAATTTATTAGCCACAGTGATATTTGCAATTAAAAGAATCCGTACGTTTGTTCTAAAATGGAAAAACTTAATAATATATATTTGCGGAGAACAAATGATGCTTGTTTTAAACTAGTAAGAGTGCTATATTCGGCTATGCTGAATCTTAAATACCCTTCACCGTCCTTGTAAATCTAGTTTAGTGACGCAACTTTAATCAAAAAAGCAAATATTGGGTGACAGAATTAAAAAATAAAAAAAAGAATCTGTAACTGCATATAAATAATTTAACATAAAAATGACATTGCCTCTTAATGCGTTAAGCCTCTTTTTAAAAATTATAGTATTTCCTTAAAGAGCTCTTCAAAAGCTTTAAAATGATACCCATATTGATACCTAAAAAAAATTGTAAAATTTAGAGCCTTAACTTATCTAAAGTGTGGTAGAAGGTTCCCAGATGAGTTGAGTTAAGCAATCAACGAAATGGCTACGAGTATAGGAACTAGCTTTACTACTTATAATCAATATTAGTGATTTTATTTAAAATATCTGGGTTATTAGCACACTGAAAATTTAACTAATTAAAGTCCCGTAATTTGAAAAATATGGGCGAGAGCCCATTTCTCACTTGATGTTTTTTTTTAATTCTCTATCGCTCCATATATTTATTTTTTTGTTGTATGAAGGTACTTTATTGTTCCGAATGACATTAAAAAATTAGAGGTTGCCTGCTGCCTCGAAGAATATGGACTGATCATGATGATTTCCAATATCACCTCTTTCGACGCTATATATGATCGATTGACAATTTTTTTTGCCTCGATTTTGCCTTGATTTCAACACTAACACCGACGGACATCGCTTAATCGACTTCGCTATGCATAAGAATTGGATATTGTAGAAATTACATACGGAATGACAAACTTAGTTATACCCTTCTTCCACCTTTTGTGGTGAAGGGTATGAAAAAATCGAACCACAACTAAAGTTTTATAACTTATAAAAAAAATCGTATAATATATTTAACCATAATATTATATAAATATCCAAAGTACGAGGGCTGCTATATATATTTCTGGCCTGGCAACACTGAGTGCAATCTGACATTTCCATTGGAAAGTTTGTCATTTTCAAGCATAATCGTACTCAAAACGTTTTGACGTTCGACCATTATTTGTGTTGTTTACAGTGACTTGAAAAAATTAATATAGAAAAAAATGGAATTAACTCGTGAACATTTTCGTGCCATAATTTTTCACAACTTTCGACGTGGATTATCACGACAAGAGGGCATTGATGAACTTATATTTTTGTTTGGCGATGAAGCACCATCCTATAGCACTGTGAAAAATTGGTATAATGAATTTAATCGTGGCCGAAGCTCGCTCAAAAATGAATTCCGTGAAGGTCGTCCAAAAACGGCTGTTGTGCCAGAGAACATTGATGCCGTGCGTGAACTCATAATGCAAGATCTACATGCGACATACCAAGAGATAGAAAGATCCTTGGACATTTCTTCCACCAGCATACATTCGAAACTGCATGAACACCTAGCCGTAAAAATGGTTTGTTCTCGTTGGATCCCGCACAATTTGAAAGTCGCTCAAAAAAAGGCTCGTGTCGATTGGTGCAAAGAAATGTTGCAAAAATACGATTGCGGTGCTTCAAAAGACGTTTATAAGATCGTCACAGGTGACGAATCACGGATCTAAGCGTATAAGCCCGAAACGAAACAACAATCGACCGTGTGGGTCTTCAAAGACGAGCAAAATCCAACGAAAGTTGTTTGTGGAAGAAGCATTTCGAAGCAAATGGTCGCCTGTTTCTTCGGCAAAACTGGTCATGTGGCGACTGTTCCGCTTGAGCAACGTAGGACGGTCACTTCTGAGTAGTACACTACAATTTGTTTGCCTAAAGTCATCGGAGAAATTCGCACAACCAACAAGAGAAGACGAATCATTGTTCACCATGACAATGCGAGCTCTCACACATCGGCTCAAACCAGAGCGTTTTTGACCGGCCAAAACGTCGAATTAATGGGTCATCCGCCGTACAGCCCTGACTTGGCACCTAATGACTTCTTCGTGTTTCCGCACATCAAGAAAAAAATGCGTGGTCAACGATTTTCGTCGCCAGAAGAAGCTGTTGAAGTGTTCAAAAACCATGTTTTAGAGGTGTCTCAATCGGAGTGGAAAAAGTGCTTCGACAACTGGTTTGAGCGCATGCAAAAGTGTATAAGTCATGCTGGAGAATACTTTGAAAAACAATATAACCATTTTTGATTATAAATATTCGCATTTTCACTATTAGGCCAGAAATATATAGAGCAGCCCTCGTATGATTAAAAACAAATAAATAATTTTTGCTTTTAAAAATATTTCGTTCTAGGACATTTTTGTAAATTTATATTTTTACTTAATTTATGTAACAAATCATTAATAAAAATAAATAAATAAATAAAAAATAAAAGCCTAGGTCATTTATTATAGGAATTATTTGCACACACTAGACCATATCATGATTCAGATACGTTACATAACATTTTCAGCCATATTATATTTTATTTTAACTATTTAATGTTTACATTTAAACATAATAATATTACATTTAATTATAACAAGTTATCAAAGTGCGTAACAGTTCCTATTTTTAATTTTTTAATAATAATAACTTTATTAAATATTTTCGAAATTTAATTTTTTTTCAAATATTTCTATTACTTCAGACAGTCGGTGATATTTGCTTGTAATAATTGAAAATATTACTTAAAACTCTTTTTAAATGTTTCAATGGCCATTTCAATTTAATTCGTATTCTTTCTATTTATAACAAATTTAAGAATCCACAATTCTCAACACAGTTACCATGAAATAATAATAACAACAACACAATAGATATTTCCTAAATAACTTAACAATTGAATGAAATTGTTTGTTCACCTCGCTGAAAGGCGAATAAACTTCAATGTCAAAATTGTCACAAACGGTTCAATGCCTCATCCGCACTGCATACAAAAATAAAGGATTATTCAGTAGGAACTTGTAGATTTAATATTATTAATGCTATTTATTAGATTTGAGTATTTTATAAAAAAAAACTAGTTCAATTGAATTATTTCATTTTTTGATCAAAATGAACTAGTTTAAAAATGCACGTCTATCTAGTTCAATTTTAAACTACGCTTAGAAATTAAATAAATATAAATTGTATTATACTATCACTTAATCGATGTGTTGCTTGTAAAAGAGATAGAATAGATTTCGTTGGCAGCTGTTGAATATGATGGTACCAGGAGCAGGAGCTACAATAGTAATTACTTTTTGTTTAGATTTGAACAAAACTGCGAAAGTACACGTGCCTTGAACTAAAAGACATTTTCAACTAAAAGAAATAAGATCGGCTATGACGATCCTTCACCCTCTATCTATTTCTAGTTTAATGAAGTAACTCCAATCAAAAAGGAAATATTACGGTGACAGGGATCTAAAAATTAGGAAGAAAAAAAATAAGTCACCTGCTCTCAATTGGTTATGTACATTTTAAAAATTTTAGTATTTCCTTAAAAATTTCTTCAAAAGCTTTGAAAATTTCAAAATTACGTTATTCGGAAAATATAGGCGAGCCCCAATTTTTTCACTTAATATTTTTTTACCAAGAGAATTAACTCTATCGCCATATATTATTTTTTTTATTGGAGTTACTTCATTGTTCCAAATAATATGGAAAAATGGAAGGTAGGCGTAGTGTTTTATTAGATAAGTAGTCAGAATTGGCAACAACATACGCTTCGCTTACATTAGGCTTTTCATCAAAATTCTGCCCAAATTCCAGTCAACTACTTCAAACCTTATAACACCTTCAAACACACATATCGTACATGAAGGTCGTTATTGTGTTTGCAATAGAATACTCTATATGGTACACAACTATAATTTTTAACAATTGCCCATCCCTGAAGGATACTTCTTTTAATTGTTAAAATCCTTAACATAATTGTTTTCTTTTCTCGTCACACACAATGGTCATGGCACAATGTCGATTTGTTTTGTTAATGACACTTTAAAAATAGACGTCGTAAGGAATTAAAGAGTTTTTGTTTTCTCTTTAACGGTTATTTGAGAAAAACAATGACGGTCATAGACACTTTAATTTGACAACTTGTGGCATTTATTATTAGTATTATTAATCACATAAAAGAATAAGAGAAACAAAATAAACAGCCAAATGACTACAGTTATAAAAAGAAGGGGAAATTTCATCAACATCATATACAATGTTTGAAAATAATTTTTGCAAACAAAAACCGACTTCAAAATAGACAAACTTAAAATCATGTTTCTTTAAGACGGTAATTATACATTTACATTGGATAAAGTAATGGAAATTCTATCTTATTTTGAAGTGTTTATTTGTAATGGTTTCAAAGGTAGGGCCTTATAGGGCACATTCTATCAGACACTTTAAATTCTCATTTCAAATTTGCTACTTGTTATAGCCAGAGTACCGAAATGCTCTCTCACTTCTCACACATGAGAGAGTAGTGAGACATTCTTGTTTTCGTTGCTTCTTTTCATAAATGTGTGAAAGGCTAGAAAATATTTGGGTTTTTTATTTATGAATGTGATGATGTAATTTTTTTTTCTTTCTATTCGAAAGTAAAAAATTAGAAAATATTTTTTTTTTTCACTCAAGTGCTTATTTAAGAGAATTTACAATTTTAATAATTTTTCATAAGTGAAAAGATCGTACAAAAAATTTTTCATTAAGCGCTCGCGTGTGTGTCACCCTTGCTTGCATCAATGCTAATATATACATACATTCATGTGGGCTTGCAAGCAGACAATTTCTTTGTTGTTCGTTAATGACCGTGAAAAAGAAAAAAAAACTTTTCTTGTCATTTATGAGAAACTTCATTAATCTCATCTTTGAATGCTCATAAAAGAGAAGTTTTCAACGCTGAAAAATTCCTTGCATTCGTTTATGAAAAGCAGCATCAATGAAAATGATGTTATTTAGACCTTATCATATATGAATGCTTAAAAACGAAAGAGACGGTCGTTTATGAACTTGAAAAATAAAATAAAAATCGTAGAAATCTCGTTTATGAAAAATATCATAAATGTTTATAATTGAATGCTCATAAATGAAAAATTTTGAAATCTAGTTATAGCGGACTTAGCAATACAGGTTCCTTGTAAATTTCAACTGTCTGTCTATGACTGTTCAAAAGCTTAGCCATATACATCAATTTACATCAACTAATGGGACACCCTTTAATTTCCAAATTTAAGAAGATAAATTTCTTCGCCCGTTTACAACTTTCAAATACATGGCCATATACATCAAGTCAAATGAACTATTGCGTCACCCTTTACTTTATAGTTTAAAATATTCATCCTTATTAATTTAGCGGTCATTGTAATCTACATTTTGTTCAATTTTCAAGCGTTTGTCTGTAACGCTTCAAAAGATAGGACCATATTAATCGGCAATTATGTATGGAATAAAATATCAGGTAAATGTTCGCGTCTTAATTAATTTCATCATGAATATTTTATTTGAGTTGCTCAAGCGTTTCTGGTTTGTTTGCATAAAACTTTTTTTTCAGATATCCCCACAAAAATAAGTCCGGAGCAGTCAAATCAGGCAACCGTGGAGACCAATCAACATCACCATTTCTTCAAATAACTTGTTATGGAAAGTGGTCTCGCAGCAATTCCATTGTAATCCTGACTGTATGCGATGTGGCATCGTCTTGTTGATACCACTTGTTAATCAATCCCAAAGCATGAACTTGTGGCGTTAAAAAGTTTTCAAACATATCACAATATCACCCCCCATTCACATTTACCGTTAGGCCGTTTTCATTTTCAAAGAAGTAATGTTCAATGATTCCTCCTGAAAAAATTGCTCACTAATCTGTTACTTTTAATGGATGCTAAGGTGACTGATGAAAAATTTGTGGGTTTTCCAATGCACAGAACTGACTATTCTGTTTATTTACATTCATATCTACCCAAATGAAAAAGTGTCTCGTCACTCATTATGATTTTTTCATGAAAATTGGGGTTGTCATGGGCGAGCTGCAACATCCTATTGGCATAGGTAAGGCGACGAAAATGGTTTTGTAAAAAAAGCTCTTGTGTCAACAGAATCTTAAATGGAAACACACGAGGATTTGCACCGATTAAAACACGTTGGTTTATTGAATATTTTTCAGTAATAAAATCGCCACATGTCTACTTTACGACTGCCAAATATGAACTGTCAAAACTAATGTTTACCAAAATGGCGGCAAAACACATAAGTATACCTTAACGGCGAACATCATGTATAACAAATGAATTTAGAAAAATCTAAAGAAAATAGAATTTAACTTAAGTCAAAATTAATTTATTTCTTTTGGTAGAGAAAAAAATTTTAAAATCGGGTCAAAAATGACTGAGTTCTGCGGGCACAAATAAAACGAGAGCAACATTCACACGAATTGATAACATCCTTATTTTTTTGAAGTCGGTTAAAGAGCGCCATTATTTTTATATAATGCAATTTTTTGTTATTTTATTTTATATAATATTTTACTAACAAAGAATTAATAGTGCTAACAAAAAAATAAACAAATTTTTGTTAAAAAAAATTTAAAAGCATGTTTATTAATTTAGCAAGAATTGCAAAAGTTTTGTTTTTCATTTTTTTTTGTTTTTTTTTTTTTTTTGTTAAGAACAAATTTGCCAAACAAATAAATGGAAATAAAATACCAGCAGCAGCAAAACACAGGCAACTGGCTAAAATGACAGTCATAAGGACGGACAATATTTTAAATATAAATATGTTAAATTTTAACAATTTCCGTCATTTATTGAACACAAATCGTGTTGAACGAAAATGATATTTTGTAATAAATTTTAAAATTCATTTATTTCAATGGTGCGCCTATTTATTTGATCAGTACAAACAACCAAACCGTCAGTTATCGAGTCGGGTGTATTAAATCACATTCTCTAGTGTTTGTTTCAGTCAATTGTCAACTCACAAAAAAAAATTTTTTTTAAAAGCCGGGCAATAAACTTTATTTGTTTTTTAGTGCCGTACATTAACAGAAATTTCTGTGTTTTTATTTTATTTTATTTGAATTATATATTTTATATAGGAAATTTTTTTATCTCAAGATTTTCATCGGTTTTTGTTGTTCTGTTATTATTCTGTTTAACTTATACAACAAAAATATAATATTTAAATTGTATTTAAAAACTACTTGTTTATTTATCTCTAAAAACGGTAACGCGCATTTAATTAACACCTCATAAAAAATAAATAGATTTTAAAAATCATGACTACTCGTACTTTAACTGAAAAAGAGCAACTAACAACAACAACAACAAGGTAATATATGTATTGCATGAATTGAAATTTGCATATTGACTAACACATAAATATTCATGCTAAATAATTTTTTTTTAAAGCTGTTACTTCCACTGTTTAACAAGAGTTTATTTATCAAACAATTTAAACGATTTTAGTACATTATAGTTTTCGGCGAACAAAGTGTTTGCACATCATATTTATTACGTGTAACTTTTTTAAAACATTAACACGAATAAAACAAATCATTACATAAATTTAATTTTTTCATCATATATTGATTATTTTCCTTATATTAGTACTTAACGATAGTATTTTTCAGATTTATAACATAACAGCTATTCTCGGTGCTTTTGGCTACCACATTGGTCAGCTAGCCTGGCCTGAATTAAAAAAAAAACAACTGGAAAATTTATAAATGCTCTTATAGTTCAGAAAATTCAAAATTTTTTTTAAATAAATAAAAAAAGCAATAGCAACCTAAAAGGAAACGTACTAATTATAATTCAGTCTTACGTCATATTACATATTTAAATATATAACACAACAGAATCTAGTAACTCTTGTGCTTTAGTTGCACTAAAGAAAAAAAGATGCCACCCATCTTTTTCAATGATACCCATAATGATATTTTAAAAAATTTGAAAAGTTCAGAGGAGCGAGCGCGAATTTTTTCACTTGATGTTATTTTCTTATTTTTAAATTCTCTATCGCCCTCGAAGGACATGGATCGATCTTGCTGATTTTCAATAGAACTTCTTTCGACACTATGTCTGATCGATTGGCGTATTAAAACTTTCTCCAACTGATTTACAACCTTGGCAAACTTTATTGCAACACTAACACGGCCGGACACACCGACATGGCTTAATCGACTTCGCTATGCATAAGAATTCAAAATATATAGACTTTAATGGAAATGGATATTGTAGAAATTACACATGGAACGGCAAACTTATATATACCACTTTTTCCACTTTTTATGGTGAAGGTGGTGGTATAATAACAGCAAATAATTTCAATTTTTCCAGTGACTCCTATTTAAATAATTCTTGTGAAAAAAACCGACATCAAAACAGATTTCATCTGTCTGCCTATAAAAGTTCATCTGTATGGCCACATAAATTAGATTACATTAACTATTGGGAAACCTTTATGTCTCCAAATTTTATACTAGTTCAACTGTTCAATAGTTTGGCAATATACATCAAATTACAGCAGTTGTAGTAGATTTATCAATCAGGCTCTGTGTAAATTTCAACCGTCTGTTTTTAACGGTTCAACAGTTTGCCCATATACATCAGATTACATTAACTATATAATTTAGAATACATTTTCACACTTCTTATTATACCAAATAAAGTAGTGGATATTCTGTCTAAAATTAAGGTGTTTGTATACAACGATTCAAAATATACGGCCATATAGAACAAATTATATTAATTTCGGGTACACCCTTTACTTTTTAAATTCAAATTATAAGCTTCTTGTTATAGCGAACTTAGCAAAACTTGTCCCTTGTAAATTTCAGTTGTCTGTCTATAATGGTTCAGAAGTCCGGTCACATTCACCATATTATATCAACTATTGGCACACTAGTTTATTTTTAAATCCAAATTTTATACTTGTTGTTAAAGAGGAGTTAGTAATACAGGTTGTTTGTAAATTTCAATCCTCTGTCTACAACTGTTTAAAAGTATGGCCATATAACAAATTAAATGAACTATTAAAGCACCCTTTAATTTATAATTTTAAATTTTATCAGCTGTTACTATAACGGCCATACCAATCGATATTGCATCAAATTTACAAGCGCTTGTCTATAACGGTTCATAAGATAGGCCTATATAAGTAAATCTACAGTAATTATGGAACACCCTTTAATTTCTAAATTCAAATTATAAGCTCGTTAATATAGCGCACTTAGAAATAGAGGTCCCTTTAAAGTTTCAGCGTTCTGGCTATAACGATTCAAAAGTACGGCCACAAACTTAAAATTTCCTCAACTATTGGAACACCCTTTAACTTCTAAATCCAAATTTTATAGCGTCTGTCTATAACTGTTAAAAAGTATGGCAATATACATTAAATTTAATGAACTATTGGCGCACCCTTTAATTTATAATTTGTAATATTAATACTCGTTACTATAACGGCAATAGCAATCGACATTCTGTCCAATTTGCAAGGGTTTGTCTCTAACGGTTCAAAAGATAGGCCCATGTAAGTAAATTTACATCAATTATGGTGCCCCTTTAATTTTTAGATATATTTTTGTATAATTTTTTGTTTTTGGGAGCCATAGAAATACGCAGTAATTTTAAATTTTACATAAGTGCTCTTTACAATTCATAATACACGTAAAAATGTGTATGTTGTGTGTGGACACCCGTTAATTTTTAAGATTATGAACTGTTTTTAAAACGGGACCAATCTGCAAGCATAATCTATCATAGTACCAAAAATTTTCAAAATCGGATCAGAAATGTTTGAGTTCTGGAGGCACAAATATAAAAAAAGCAACATTCAGACGAATTGTATAACCTCCTTCTTTTTTTGAGGTCGGTTAAAAAACAAACTTTTGTCCGTCAGTTAACTAATTTTGTTTTTGTAGTTAAAAAAATATTTAATTTAAATGCTTTTTAATTTTAAGTGCAATTTTACTCACATCAAAAATGTAAACCAAAAAGCTCACTGATGTGTCTAAGGTAAAAAAGCTTAAAGCAAAAGCACAAGCACAAACCTTCACCATCTAGTTTTGTTTGGTCTAACAGTAGCAAGAATTAACTTTCTGTTAAATGCTGCAATAACATAGATACGGTACATTATAATAAACTTAAAGCAGGGATGGGAAATTTAACATAAAGATATTTTAACATTGACTAGCCACAGCTATTTTTGTGTTATATTTTTTATGTGTAAACTGTTTTTCATTTTGTTATTTAAATTATAAATAATTAAAAAGCCTTCTTAGTTCAATTTTTTAAAAAAAATTTCATTTGTATAACTTTGTTTCTTTCTTTAATTTAAATTATTGGTTACAAGTCGCCCATTTATATAAAGAGTTGTAAGAACATAAATTTTTATCAAAAGGAAATATTTGATGGACAACTAAGTCATTAGGAAGTTTGTTAAAGCATTAAAAGAAATTTTTTTCTTTTTGAATTAGATATTGTATTAAGTTGCTGTTGTTGTCAGTTTAAACGTTGTCTCTTAAGAAATGTTAGATAAAATTTAAATTTAAACAAAATTGTTATCCTTTAAAATTGTCTTTCTCAATTCAATCTGCTTCTTTTTTTATTTAATTAATCGCAAAGTGTAAATTTAATTTATGGAAGCTTATCTAATGAATATAATAAATTTTTTGTAAGTTTGTTTGTTGGTACGTCAATCACGGCTAAACGATTGAACCGATTTTAATAAAATTTGAAACACGGGTAGATATTTGTCCTCATTGTCAAATAGGGTATTTAGGTTTTTAATTAGCGGATCATTGGGGAAGAAAAAGAGAAAGCGGTAATTTTTATGCTTCTGAATCAATTTTAACTGCTTCTCATTTATATATATTTCCGGAGCTAGGACATAGACAAGGAAAAGTGGGAAAATAGACATTAACGTCTGTAGCGATTACAATAAAATTTTAAACATTGTTAGATATTTATGTAAAGGGTAGAATATTCTGTTTATATTAACAATAAGGAGTAGAAGGGGGGGAGAGGACAAACGCAACATTTTATAAATCTTAACCAAACTTAACAAAATCAGATTGTAAAGATATTTGAAGTATAGGTATTTCCTGATCTATAAGATCCAATTCGTATTCGAAGTAGAACCTCATAGCAGACAAGGCTGTCATATATAAGACAGTACCAAGCTTAAACCCAGGCAACATCTTGTACAATATGCTAGTATATTGAATAACTCAGCACAATTTATCCTTCTTCTCCATACAAACTACTTTTGTTTGCTAAAATATTTTGATATTATGAAGTGACATTACTACAAGATTTGAGCTGATATCTGAAAGCATCTATTTTAATTATTAAAAATTAATTTTAAACAAAAAAAAATTACTTAATTAATTTTCAAAAAAAATTATTGTGTTATTTTTATATTATCCCGATTTAAATTATAAATCACCAATATTAATGAGGGTGAAAGCGAAATGGCCTTCGAGACGTGCTTTCACCCTCAATAATGAATATCGGTTATTTTTAATTTAAATCGGGATAATATAAAAATAGCACAATAATTTTTTTTATTTTTTAAATTAATATATTATCATACTTGGGATTTTTTCATTACCATTGAAACTTCATTAGCATTGTGCGAAATAATGACAATGACAAAAAATTTAACTATCATTTAATGCTAATGATTTAATTTTAATTATAATTGTTTTTAATAATGGTAATGAAATATCAATGAAATCGTTTCATTACTAATTACAATTTAATCAAAAATAGATACATAAAATACATAAATAGATCTGTATTTGAAAATTTTAAAAATTTATCATTTTTAAATTAGCTGGGTGTAAAACTTGATGTCTGAGATCTGAAGTCGCCTACAACCACAACTAGCAGCTTCTATAATTTACACGAAAACAAAAATAAGTTCCGATAGTGTCTCATTTAATTGTATAAACACAAGGAACATCTTCATTAATGATAATGATTTTAAACCATTTATCCATTTTCATTAAAAAGCAGTACCACTAGAGCGTCAACTTTGTGCCTTTAACAGTAATGTTAACTAATTTCATTTTATAAAACCCGCTGTTTAAGAATAAAGAGAGATAAAACCACTAGATTGCCTTGAAAATAACTAAATTGTCATTATTTTTCAACCATGACAAAACAAAACAAACCAACAAGCAGCCAACTTCACTTCCTAACGCACTGTCAAAATTGGATTTTCCAATTTCTAACCGTTGACGCCGTTCTATTTGGGGATGCTTCATATATTTTGTATGTACATGAGAAATTTTGACAGATATCTTGCGCTTTACGCGCTAATTTAGGGATGGCAGCTAAAAAGCTAAAATCATTTTCCCTTTCATATGATGTTCATTTCTGTGAAAACCCTGATACGTTTTAAACTACAACTAAAAAAAGCAACGAAAAAGTTGTTTTAATTTTGTAGAAACTATTTTTGTATCCTCTTAGAAATGTTGCCAAATAAAAATCTGATACACACATACATACTTTATCAAACAGTTACGATAATGATGTCTAATTAATGATTAATTATAAAGACATTAAAAGGAAGAACAAATTTCCTGGCAAATTTATTTAATTACACACAATCATTTCAATGAAATAGAAATATTTCTTTCTTTTTGTATGAGATTTTCTAACACACACACATACAGAACTACTTAAAGCTTTTTATTCAAGGTTGCCAATAAAATATTTTTTGCAAAGCCCATATTTTTAGAAATGTTGCATCATTACAACTCTTCGATTTTTCGTATCTAGAAGACTTTTCTCCTGCGAAAAATTATGAGCAACCTGTCTTAAATGTGTTTCTCACCAGTTATATGCCGCAGTTTTATTCCGCTATTGTCCGATTATTATTGGTATGAATAAGCAGCAGATCGCCGTACAAAAATATTTCTTAAACTTTCATTCCTAGAACGTCAAAATCTTCAAGGTTATTTAAAATCTACAATATAACTCAATTGAAAGATAAAGCAACACGCTCTGACACATATCTATTGAGACGGTTGAGTGAAATCCCAATTACCTGGTAGTTTATAGTTCTTTTTCTAAAACTTCGGTTTTCAATGCAACAAAGTAAAAAACAACAATAAATAACAAAAACAAGCACAATTATTTCTGAAAAAACGGAAAGAAAATAGAGGCGCTCCCCATATTTATGGACCGTTTTTGCTAAATTTCAGTTGCACCCCTTTGGAAATGATGTCTGAGAAATTTGTCATAAATTTTTTGCAGCTCACCTGGCGATGTAGTAAAACTAATTTTAACCCGATTAAGGTGATGGTCATATATGTATGCATTTTCTGTAGCTCGACTGTAGTCATCGCAAAACTGATTTCAACCCGATTACAAGCTGTCCGTAAATCGATTCACTTATGTGTAGGGGTCAATAATATATGTATGTACTTTATGCAGTCGGAAACAAATATTTTAGAAATTACAAAAAGAATAAAAAACTTTTATTTGTAGACCCCTTTCTGTCAGTACATACACATATCTACTTTTTAACCGACTTCAAAAAAAGTAGGAGGTTACCAATTCGACTGAATGTTTTATTTTTTTATGTTTAAACTTGTAGAACTCAGTCATTTTTGAACTGTTTTTTGATACTTTTTTTTTAATTTGATAGATTATGCTTACAGATTGGTCCTGTTTAACAAACAGTTCATAATCTTAAGAATTAAAGGGTGTCTCCATGCAACATATACGTTTTTTAAGTGTATTGTGAACTGTAAGGGGCACTTCTTTCAAATTTTAAATGACTGCGTATTACCATAGCAAAAAGTAATACAAAAATAAATCTAAAAATTAAAGGGTTCCCCCATAGGTGACCTAAATGGACTTATATGAGCCTATCTTTTGAACCGTTATAGACAAATGCTTTAACATTGGACAGAATGTCGATTGCTATGACCTTTATTGTAATAAGTATTAATATTAAAAATTATAAATTAAAGGGTGCGCCAATAGTTCCTTTAATTTGATGTATATGGCCATACTTTTGAACAGTCGCTTGAAATTTGCAACGAACCTGTATTGCTAAGTCCGCAAAACAACAAGTATAAAATTGGATTTGGAAGTTAAAGGGTGTCCCAAAATTTGATGTGATTTCAAGTATATGGCCGAAATTTTGAACCGTTATAGATAGAACGTTGAAACTTAAAAGGGACCTGTATTGCTAGGCCCGCTATATCAACGAGTTTATAATTTGAATTTAGAAAACAAAGGGTGTCCCATAATTAATGTACATTTACTTATGTGGGTCTACCTTTTAAACCGTTATAGACAAACGCTTGCAAATTGGACAGAATGTCAATTGCTATGGCCGTTATAGTAACAAGTATAAATATTAAAAATTATAAATTAAAGGGTGCCTCAATAGTTCATTTCATTTGATGTAAATGGCTATACTTTTGAACAGTTGTAGACACGGTTGAAATTTAAAAAGAACCTGTATTACTAACTCCGCTATAACAACAAGTATAAAATAAACGGGTGTCCCAATAGTTGATGTAATTTGGTGTATGTAGCCGAACTTTTAAATCGTTACAGGCAGACAGATGAAACTGAGAAGGGACCTGTATTGCTAAGTCTGCTATTACAAGAAGCTTATAATTTAAATTTATTAATTCGAGGTTGCCTACTTTGAGGCGCTGCGGTACTACCTTGTACTGACACAGTGTGTACCCAAATATAGCAGACGAAAAGTTTATGTCCTCCTCTATAAATCACAGTTTGTTTCATGGAAATATGGTAAATAGTTTAGAAATTCCAGGCTTTTACTCCACTTTTTTTTTATTTCAAGCCACTGTGCAACGCTATTTCAAAGAATGTGTGCTGAACGACTTTTTGAAGAAAGTCAAATATAATTTTGCTTATTTTGTTGTTTATTTTTATTAAATATTTGGTTATTTGTATATTATTAGTTATTAGTTAACTGCGTTTTAAAAAAATAGATTAGGTATGAACGTACGTACTTACGTACATATAAAAATGTCTTAGATTAATTTCAGCTGTCATAAATTGTTTAAACAACTGTGATATTTTTTTGAAATATTGTTTATTTGCTTTAAAATATGCTAATTCATTCAATTCAGCTCATGTACTTAGATAAGGCAGGGATGTCAGATAAAGTAATTTCTCGTAAAACTTTAAATTTATTTGGCTTTTGGAAGGGATTAAAAACAAAATTGGCGGTTTTCTTGGCTATTTCATTCTGCAGCCGTACTATCAAGCTGTCCCTTCAAATTTTTCACACATACTGCTAGTTAAATTGCATTTAAATTGACAGCTGTGACGTAGACTTCATGCAGCTTAAAAGCAATTTTATTTAGCGGCAAAATACTTGTAGAAATAAAAACGAAAAATAATTTAAAGGAATTGTTATCCGCTGTTTTCTTGAACGAAATTTAAAGAAATATTGTTTACTTCCAACTTTTGGTGGAATATTAATTTTGCTGGCCGGAAGAAGCGAAAAGTTTTAAAAAGTAAATAAATCAGTTAAGTATTACTCACTTCTAATGGAACACCTCTTAGTTATAAATGTTATGTTTATTTTTTATTTCTTGTTAAAAATTGAAAGCGTCGTACGTTGGGTTGAAATTCTCAATAATGGCTCTTAATTGAAAATTGAAACTTTTTATTTTTAAAAAGTAATCTATTTCAGGTTATAATAAGCAAAATTTTGCATCACTAATTATCTTTTTCATTTTTATATGTTATCTACTTTTCGAGTTGTGCGTTGTCAAAGTTTAAGTTTTTTAAGTTTTTGAAAACAGTCGATAAAATTGAAAAGAAAACAATTTTTTTAATTAAATTTTTGTATATTCCTAGCATAAAAGTCATATTTTTTTAATTGAACCTTTAACTTCAGGTATTAAGAAACTCTAATGTGTATTTCAGTTAAATAATTTTGTTGCAGAAATATTTTTAATATTTTTTTGAAAATCGGTGTAAAAAACAATCATTTTTCACTTTCAAGTAGAAATTCGAATCAGGTTTGGGCAAGCTTCGGTAAAAAAAATTTTTTGGAATTTTCTACGATATGTCTACTTACAAATCATATAAAAATATTTTGCGGGTTTTTGCGATAAGAAGAAAAAAAAATTGTTCTCTATTTCAACATCAAAGAAAAGTTCGTGTATGCTTAGCAACGCACTCACTGCATTAATCATGTATGTATGTAAGTGTATACATATACATGTAGTTTTGTTTTTGTTAAATTTTTAATACATGGTCCGCCCATTATTACTCATGCAATGTTACGTATTGGCCAGTTATCGGAGGAAGCACAGGAAGATCGTAATAAAGATTTTAAATCATACAGAGAACATTTTTCACGGAAATGCTGTCGTGAAAAGTCCAATGAAAATATTTTCAATAGATTTTTAATAAGTCCTGATACCATTATTAGTAATATGAGCAAACATTACAAAAATAAAATAAGCGTGTTGCCACAGCAGACATTGGAGCTTCTACTATAACCTGAAATTTCCAGAAAAAAAATTTTGATGATATTTATTTTAGTAACAGCGAATATGAAGACTAACAGTGTTAAACAAAAAAGTGTAAATTTATGATAATAAAAGCTTTTTAATAAATAAAGATTAGTATGGTCTATTTCCGGGAAAATTTTGTATGGGGGCTACACGAAATCATTTACCTATTTCGTTGAATTTTTGAATGTTGAGTTACTAACATAAAAAAATTTCCCAAATTTCATTAATTTATCTTTAAAAATGGAGCTTCCACAGCAATTTAAATATTAATACGAGCTGACGAACCAACACCTCAAGCGTTTAAAAAAAATTTTTTTTTTTTAAATAAATTTTTTTAAGTAGTAATGACCCACTTAATACTTCGAAATGAAAAAATAAGTGCTATCTCTAACACCTGAATTAAATTTAGCAATTTCAACCCAATGTGCGTCGGCCTATTATGATTTAAAAGATAAGACATTATTCGTGTAAAATTTAGTTCTTGTCTAGAAATACTCCTTCATTTTTAATTTTATTTTTTGTATTTGTTTTTATAGCAGCCCCACACCTTGCTAAAGCCTTCAAATGTACGTATACAAAATATGTTTTTTTATATTTATAGTACTTTAAGTCGACAACACTTTTTTAACTGGCGGCCATTTTGTCAGCTGTCATGTGATTGATGGTTAGTTTGGTTTCGCATTACAACATGAAAAACGCTTCCAAATTGTGCAAATTTATTTTAAGTTTGTTCGAAATACGTTCATTTTGCGATCAACGTAACCGTCCTTCAGAGCAGTTAACTATGGAACGGTTGCACATCACGTTTTAAATGATAATACGTATCCACAGAGCCGTTGTACAGTTTTTACAGAAAAAGTTATTGCTACTGTTGTTCGTAGCGTAGCGTAGAAGATACGAGTTAATCCATCTTTAATAGTGCACAGAAGTTGGATATACGCCCATGCACTTTTTGGAGTATTTTTCAAAAAAAATATAGTTTTGTGCGCTTCAATTAAAGGCGTAGATTGGGTAAATGGGCCCAAACCAAGATTGTTATTGATCCTGAGTTTTTTTAAGAGAAGTAGACAAGTTATGAAAGTAGAAAGATATAGCCATTTTATTAGTCATTTTACTTCGCCGGCGAATATGCTATGAAGAAAGAAGTGCCGACGAAGCAGGCTGCATGTTGTAATGATAATTCTGAATTTTTATTTTAAACCACAAAACAGAAAAAAAAACATTTTTACTTTTGATTGCCGCGGGGGTTGAACCTTGGCCAACCAGATTTTTAGTCAACATGCTTACCACCTTGACTACAGCAGCCTCAAGAGAATTAAGTTTCGCGATGAAGCTCACTTTTGGTTAAATTGATACGTTACTAAGCGAAACTGCGTTATTTGTAGTATATGTTGAGCTACCGCTACATAAAGAAGGACTGCTTTATGGACTGGTGGAATCATTGGTCCGTAATTTTTTAGAATAAAGCTGATCAGAACGTTATAGTCTATAATGATCGGTATAGAGCCAGGATTACTGACTCTTTCGTTCATCAATTGACCAAACATGATGTGCAGAACTGTTATTTTAACAAGGTCGCAGCAAGTCAAACAGATCGTGCCCTCAATTGATTTGTTGAAGGAAACATTTGGTAATCGCAAAGTTTTACGTTTTTGGCTTGTGATCGTGTAATTTAAAGCCGCTAGACTATTTTCTGTGGAGATATGTGAAGTCGCTAGTCTACGATTGACCACTTGGCTGATAACATTCACCGCGTTATTGCCGATATGCGACCACAAATATTATAAAATGTCATTGCGCTTATCTTCATAGCTAACCGCATACTATATTCTATCGGTTTAAAAGATAAGGCCATTTAAGATCGAATTAGGTCTCTTTATGGGATACCCTTTAATTTCTAATTTATTATTTCTTGTGTTACTGCTTATAGCGAATATATTACGACTAACTCTGTACAAATTTCAAAAGCCTATTTATAAGAGTTTGGAAAATACTAGCGTCTTAATGGGGACAACCTTTACTTTTGAATTTATCCTTCGTCTTGACATTTAAGCTATATTCGGCTAAGCCGAATCTTATATACCCTTAAGCATTAATGTAAATCCAGTTTTGTGAAGTAACTTCAATCAAACAGACAAAATATGGGGTATTAGAGAATTAAAATTTAAGAAAAAAACATTAAGCACTAAAAAAATTTAGTACTTCATTTAAAATCTCTTCAAAAGCCTTTAAATGAACCCATTTTGATATCTTTAAAATATGGTGCGTAATCGTTCTCTTCTATGAAAAATTCAGAGGCCCATAACTCGGAAAATATGGGTGAGCCCCATTTCTTATTTTTAATTTTCTATCGCTCCAAATATTTTTTTTTTTTATTGGATTTACTTCACTAAACTAGATTTGTTGCAAATGATATCGAAAAATTAGATGCAGGCGTGGTGTTTTCCCACTGCCTCGAAGGGCATGGAGCAATCTTCCCGATTTTAAATAACTCAATAACTCATCTAGTGCCTTGGCAAACTTAGTTTTTATTTTTTAATTATCAACAATGAAAATTAGAGCTGCTGTTTTCATAAAAATTAGATTTTCAATTCAATTTTCCTCACTTTCTTTTTGACAACGATTTTTTCGCAGCTGCTTTTTCAGAGAATTTAGATTTTTATTTATTTCTTTTTTAGATTGTTTGATTGAGTCAGTGTAAATGTTCACATATATCCGTTGTTCCTCTCTTTCTCTTTGTAGGCGTTCAATAACTTCCTCTTGTTCTTTCAAAGTCTTCTGCTCATCGGCCTTAACGTGTTCGGGATTTACCTCCTCTAGGGCAAATACTGATGCCACCAGCACAAGGAAAAAGATAAATGAAGTTAAAACTTTCATTTTTATTTTTCCCCTTTCGTTTATTTCTTTGTCTTGTTTTGTCAACAACCAAAATATTTATGGCTGTTTCTCAAGTATAATTGCGATATTTATAGTAAAAACAAAGGCCCCATTTTTTTATTTATGATAACCATCAAAACGTGACGTCAATTTATAAAGTCTTTAAAGTTATTTACTTTTTAATAAAAAAAATATTATTGTTGATTTAATTGTTTTTAAATTCGTTGAATTTATTGTTTTATGTCTTGCAATGAATTTTTAGATAGGAGTCACTCCTTAATTGCCTTGTTAGATACAAAACTCAATTTAAAAAAAAATGCATTATTGTCAAATCAAGATCTGCTGTCTCTACTAGAAATTCCTTTGGCAACAAAAAAAAAACTTTGCAATGAAGAATTTTTTTATACGAATATTAGAACATGGCATTAATATTTAAAAATAATTTCAGGCATATAGCCACCGCTCATGTCGAAGCACATTCTGGACGTCCAATTTTGGGCCACTTTTCCAAGTACTGCTGTCTGTATGTCACAAATAACACGAACAATGTTGGCCTCCAAAGCGTCAATTGTTGCTGGTTTATCAGCATAAACCAGTGACTTCTCGTGGCTCCACAGGAAATAATCGAGAGGTGTCAATCGCACGACCTTGGAGGTGAATTGAGAGGACCTTTTCTCAAAATTAACTTATCGCCTAATTTTGATTTTAATAACTCAATGGTTGCGGTCGCCGTATGGCACGTAGAGTCATCTTGTTGAAAACACATTTCGTCCAGACCAATGTCATCCATATTTTCCGACAAAAAATCATTAATCATGGTGCGGTAACGATATCCATTGACCGTAACGTGAGATTTGGTCTTATTTTTGAAGAAATAAGATCCGATGATGCCACCAGCGTGTAAACCACATCAAACGGTGCATTTTTCTGGATGCAATGTAGTCTGTAGGGTATGTTGTTGATTGGTCTCACTCCATATGCGGCAATTTTGAATAATAACAAACCAGTTAAGCCAAATGAGCCTCATTTCTGAACACAATTTGGTGATAAAACAACGGGTCAGTTACTAACTGCTCTAGAGCCCAATGGGCGAAAGAACGATGCATATAATAGTCTTGTGGCCTCAATTCCTGCACTAGCTGGATCTTATACGGATGTATGTCAAGATCTTTTGGCAAAATTTTCCACGTAGTGGACGGATAGAGCCCCCAATTCCTTCGACCGGTGACATATCAATAAATTTGGATCTTTTTCCACAGTTTTATTTACAGCAGCAATATTCTCTTTAGTACGCACATTCAATACATTCGTGTTGGTGTTTTTGCATCCTCTAGAGAGTATATGGTAAGAAATCTAACCATAGTTCGACGAATGGCTTGCTCAGACGTCCGATTATGTGCACTATAAAAATCACGAAGTCGTCTATAAGTTTCTCGAATTGATGACTGATTTTCAAATTAAACTTGGATGATTTGATAGCGTTGTTCGAGCATGAGTCTATTCATAATGATTTGCCAGAGATTACTGAAAATAATAAGAAAAAATTTTTCATCAAAATTTAATTTTTGGTTTTATTTTATTTTATTATTTTTTTTTTTTAATTTCCAATTCTATCATGGTTAAAAAAACACTCTTTATGTTCGATACTTTAAAAGGACACCCTTTTAAACACACACACCTGAATACTCGATTTAGATTCTTCTTGGCAACTCTAAATCGTTTTCCAGATTTGAAATATTAATTAGATCAGAATACGATATCATTTGCGATACATTTCAAAGATATGAAGTCACGACATAGTTATTTTTTGATAGAAAATGCTTGTAGGGCTATAATTCGTAGTTGTAGTTGAAAATACTTTACAACTTAAGAATCCTAGCGACTTGATTTCGTACAAGTTTGTGTATACTGCTGCCATATATGGAAACACTGCAATGAAAATGGAATTTCAGAACAATTTGCTAACTACTGATGTTTTTTTTGTGCAGTAATCATCAAAAATTTATTGGCAATGAACAATGAATTTTTATGGCAATTTTACTGTACTGCGCAGTCCCCCCCGGGGGCACCAAGAGTCTGTGCTGATCTAACCACGGTGCAGACGAGGGTCCTTGGGGGGTATAGGGGGGACCAGTCCCCCGGTGTGCAGGCACTGAATCTGGATAGACAGTTGGGTACTGTCGAAGGATGCACCAGTGTCCTTAATAAACTGGCACCACGGGAACCGGTAGCCCATAGAGAGAGCCGCCCATCTCTGTAGCCGTTTATTGGTGAGGTCCCTTCGGGGTACACGTAGTGGCTGTGGTTAAAAGTCTATATCTGCGGGTCAGGCGTGGAATAGACAGAAGTGTGCTGTTGCACTCTCAACAGGGTAAGTTCATGGTCTTGCAAGCCATGTTCTTTAAATTGCAACTCTGTTGACTACGTCCGATGGAGGGGGCTAGTCGACGCTTTGTATTTCACTCAGTGGTAAGACCACCTTTAAGTTAGGCCATCAATGGCAGGTACTGACTTAATCTTGATCACGTATGTACTGCGCAGTGCCCATCTATGACTGTTACTAACGAAGAAGATGTTGTGAATAAGCCAACAGACTTATGTCCCAACGATCCCATCTGATACGCTCTCTGAATTAAAACGACTTAATTTTCCTCTTCGCAAATCACTAGGGTAAAGTTGTACGGGTAAAAAGGCCTGTATGGCATTTTTCTTTGTTCGTAATATTTTGACACATGACTGTCTTGCAACAAAAGTCGAAAACAATTTTAATAATTAACAATCACTTTTCTTAGAAATTTTTAACAATAGATATTACTTCAAATGAAAGTTATTTTTTTAACCTTCAACGTATTATCTGTTTATTTTATTTAATATACGTACGTACGTACATATATATTTATTATGTTTTAATTACGTTTTTTATTGAGTCTCTTATTTATAGGAGCAATACAATTTTTATATAACATGTGATCTGAAAACAGAAAAACATACACAGTTCAGATCGTCGCTTAAGTGAATCAAGTACAAATCGTCGCAAAAGAAAAGTAAATTAAGCAAAGGACAATGAAAGTTTTAAAATATTTTATACTTATCCTTGTATTGGCCGTGGCATTCGGCGAAAACGATTTAATAGAAGAAAACCAACAAAGAAGCGAACAAATAAGAAAAAATAATGAAACAATAAATCAATTGTTTGAAGATATTCGTAACGAAATGGATTTTCTTGATGGTATTGGTGAAGCTGCAGAGACACTTCAACTGGTCAATGAAGATCTAATAGAACTCATTGAAGAAAATAATCCAGAGAAAACAAATAGAATCGAATGTTAAAGATGCATATAGATATACAATGTGAATTAACTTCTTCAATTTTAAGAATAAAAATATAATATATTTTTTTAAATAAATGAACCAGCATGTTTTTTTTTTTTTTCTTTTTGCAAAATATTCTAATTTAATTTAAAAATAAAGAATCCGAAATAAAGGAAATTCGTGGCATTATGCCTATTCTAACTTCATAAAAGACAGCATAAATAAAACAGCCATATGCTGAAAGCACATTTGGGACATACGACGAATTTTTCGTTACGAGTATTCGTCAAAAAAATAATATATGTACATTTGTGAATATGAAAATTAGCACAATCAATGCGTCGACAAAATTCGTCGTGCGTAACGAACTCTGCGATAATTTTATTTCTAATTCTTACCCTGGAGTTAATGTTGACGTCGAAAAAGTTGAAACAGATTGAACTTTTACGGCGCTGCAACGCGTTGAGATTAACTGCTCTCATACAATTTCATACGATTCAACTTTATTTTTGACATTTGACGACATTAACTCCAGGGTTACGCCGGCGAACGACGAATGTTTTTGTGTAGAGGGACCGTTTTTCTATTTATTTTTTAAAGTGTTTAATTTTTTTTTAATTAAAAATTTTTTTTCTTGCTATATATATATATCCCTTGTACTATTTTTAATGATCAGGTATGTTCTGAATTCCTCACGTTTTACAATTTTTACTTTGTTTTCTTTCAAGGCATTGTTTTTGTAAAAATTATTTTATAGCAATAATGCTTTGGAAAACACAAATTGAAAATTTCGTGTAGAATTCAGAACATGTCTGAGTATGTTGAATTTTAAATTTTTGTTTTTATTTCTATTATGTTTAATTACTATTGCCATATTCGTAAAAAATAAATAACTTTAAAATGTGTTTTATGACATATTTTCCATACAAATTTGCCCCAAAATACGTTTCAAATATATTTTAATATTTTATGAATATGACAGTAAGTTTTTAAATGTTCGTTTACTGCAAAACTTAGATACCAGCAGAACTAAATACATTTCTAGATCGCTACAACCTTCATCAGTATTCTTCGTATATACTTACAAAGTAGTTATTAATTGTAACCACCATTAAGATGAAATGAAATATGAGAAATTTTCATACTTTCATAAAGTTTTTTTTTGTTTTTATAATTTTCGGTAATAACCGTCGTCACTGGCTGTGTACTTTGGATGTTCGGCGAGCGCTTCCGATATGATAACATCATTTTCAAGCCAAGTGTTTATTAATATTTAATAATATTTTTTTAATATTTATTTCTCTACAGAGTCGTTATATATTATAAGTGTATTTTTACCTGCACTAGCAAGAACTATCCTCTACTATCATAATTTTAAATTTTTCTACTGGCAACACAAAAACTAAAAAAAAAAATTATTATTTCATTTAAAAAAATATTTTAAATAAAAACCGTATCAAAATCAATGTTTCTTTTTTCAAATACATGGTCACTCTAGCAAGTGGCATATGTAAACAAAAAATATTTTCAAATTGATTTATAAATAATTTTGTCGTCCTAGTTGAGTTTGAATTTACGCAAAGATGTCTGAATGAGGAATTCGTAGTGCTGTATGTCCCAGTGTTGTTTATACCAATAATTTAATTAATTGTCTTTCATTTAATATTTTATAATTTTTTGTTGAAAATATTAGATAAGTGCTTTTTTTGGTTTAATATTCGTCAAAATCACGGACTCAATGGAAATCCCTTTTTATTTTTAAATTAATTTTTCACATTTATTTCTATAGCGGACACTAGCAGTACCCACGACTTCGTCTGCGTGTCATTTAAATTTTCTTAAAATTAAAATTCAACTATTTATTCTAGAGCACTGTAGATAATATTAAAAATTTTCCATCTACACCTGTGCTGACAACTGTTTTAGTACCATTATACCAGTAAATTTGGGTGCTTTCACAATTGTACGAAACTTTACGAAAAAAAGGTATTCTATATTGGAATCAAGGTTCTAAGGGACTTTCTCACAAAATTTTGCTCAAATACATCCAGTAGTTTTTACGTGGTATGAACACAGACAGACACACGTAGAAAAAAAGCATGGTTGTGATATTGTCACAATAACCATATTATGTTTATTGTAACAATGTTATGGTTGCGGAGAACTAATTATAGTTGTTTTCACCAAAACTTTAGTCACGATAAACATTTTTTGATAACTTTTAACGATTATATGGTTACTGTGCAAAAAAAATGCAACATGGTTGATTTTATCTTAAAAATTTTTTAACCGCAACCAAAGTTTTATAACTTATTAAAAATTTATTTATTTATTTATTTATTTTATTTATTAAATGTAAATTAATTTACAAATTAATAATATTAGAAAGCAACTGGCTGCAGCGGCCTTCGTCCTTTTATTAAAAATAATATTAATTATTTAACCATAATATATTATTATTAATCAAAGTATGGTTAAAAGCAACAGAATAATGTTTGAGCTAAAAAATATATTGTTCTTGTACTTGACAGTTTAGTAATTTTTCTAGTAGCTAAATTTTGAAATTGTATTTTATTGTTAAAGAAATTAAAAAAATAAAAATTTATGTACAAAATAAATAATCAAAAATAATATTCAAGATATAAAAACAAATAAAAAGGAAACCAAAACATTTAAAAAAAAGTTGAAGTAAATATGTCTGAATTGTAAGCATATAAATCTTTATTTTTGTGTTTGAATCATAATAGTGAAATCATTTATTTGGGCTTATAAACAATATTTTTTAACAACTGATTCTTTTGACAACAATATGGTTGCAAGTGTAACAATACTATGTTTTGTTAGCAACCATATAATGCAACCATAGTATGTTGCTCTTAGATTATGGTTACTTCAACCATATTTTTTCTTTGCGTGCAGACGAACCGACAAAAATTCCAAAAATAGGTGTTTTGTGTTCTATATCGATTACTATCTACACCAACAACAAAATTTTCAAAAAATATTTCATGTACAGAAATGACCCCTCTGCAGTGTCATTATATGTGTAAATAGATATTTCTGCGTAAAGTATAAATGTCTGTCTATTAAGGTTATGTTAAAATAACGTCATTATAGCAACATCATTTATATTTTATTTTAATTTTAAATTTTTATATTTGTTCTTTTAGCGAATATAAAAATAATAAAAGTATCTGTCGTTTGCGGTTTAAAAATTCACGTCACTATCGGGACACCCTTTAGTTTAAAGTGATATTTATTTTACTTGTTGCTTTAGCGAATATAGTTTTGCATGCACTCGCCAAATTTGATGTGTTTGCCTATAACAGTTCAAAAGAAGTAAGAGTGCTATATTCGGCTATGCCGAATCTTATATACCCTTCACCTTCTATGTAAATCTACTTTAGTGAATTAACTCCAATAAAAAAAGCAAATATTGGGGTGACAGAGAATTTAAAAAAAAAATTGGTATGTATTTTACATAAAATGGGTTAAGCATTTTTAAAAAATTTTAGTAATTCCTTAAAGATCTCTTTAAAAGCTTTAAAATGATACCCATAATAATATTTTAAAAAATTTGAAAATTTCAGAGCCCCGTGACTCGGAAAATATGGGCGAGCGCCAATTTTATTAGTTGATGTTTTTTTTTTAATTCTCTGTCGCCCCATATATTTAGTTTTTTTAATTGGAGTTACTTCATTGTTCTAAATAATATGGAAAAATTAGAGGTAAGCGTGGTGTTTTGCCCCCTGCTTCTAAGGACATGGACCGATCTTGCTTATTTCCAATAGCACCTCTTTCGACACTATGTCTGCCTATAATAGTTCAAAAAATAACAATATTTGTATGAGTTCATGTCACTTTCAACTCACTCTTTACATTTTAGCTATAATAATACAAACTCTCTGAAATTTTAAGAGTCTCACTCTTTCGATTCCAGACGGCAGTGGCCGACAGACAAATATTGTAACGTTAATAAGAGTGTTTTGTTTTTGCCATTCGAGTACGAAACCCTACAAATAAATAAAACGAATACCAAAATTTCAGTTTATGCACCAACACATTAGAACTTTTTACACTTTTTAAAATTGGTTATAGTTTTTGCATCCAAGTTTTAGGAATCGAATCAAATGTCGTGTTGAAGGAGGTTTTAAACTGAAAGAAAAATTCGTCACAGTATTCTCTGAAGTGAAAAAATCTGCGGAAATAATGGGCGTAGGCAACGATTTATACAGAGTGTTAGTAATTAAAACTACAAAATGAACGCAATAAACAATGATGCGAACTCAGCTATTTTTAGCTCTTTATGATTACCGTAAACTCTTAATTTTTCCTTTCAGCTTCTTTTCAAAAAAATAGTTACCACTTCGCTTTCCATTCTAATTAACAACGCGTTTGCACTTTTTGTATCTTTAAATAAGTTTTCCCCTTTTAATCCTCTATTAATTCATATTCTTTTATGTTTCACATTAAATTTCTATAAATTACCGCACTTTTGATGCAAAAAAAAATTTTCAGCGCAGTATTTTGCGTTCTATTACAAAGTTAGTAATTGCAGATCATAAAAATTTTAAATTAATTCTGTATCTTTGTTAAGAGCGCAAAATAAAATTTGGCCTTAATAAAGAATTTATACAAAAGAATAAAAAAAGCTATAAAATAAAAACATTTTGTGCGTTATTTGAGCACAAAAATCCAACACAATATTAATTATATGTTCCTTAAATACATATGTATGTATGTTTGCATTGCTGCAAGTTATAGATCTGCAAGAATGCCACTAAAACACAAAGTTGTTCACAAAACGAAGAATTGTGTACTTTCGTTGGATTTTTCCATTTTTTAGCACGATTTTATGTACGATTATAATAAACTGAGTATTAAAAAAATCGGTGTCAATTATTTAAGAATTAAATTGTTGTAGACATTACTTTTGTGTCATATAATTTAGCAAGACACATACCAACAAACACACATACAACAAAACAGTGGCCGGTAACTGAAAACAACAACGCACATATAAAGCAAATGATGGTGGTATAATAGAATGAAAAATGAAAATGAAAATATTTACATGAGATCGTATAAAAACATTTTAGCCGAGTGAAAGGAAGTAACAAAATTTATGTAAGACCAAGGTTTACAAGCAACCTAAAGATTTTGAATGTCTTTAGTAGAGAAGTAACACATCAAAAGTTGATTAGGAAATGAAGTTTACAACGATTTTCTCTTGTGTCAGTAAAGGATCAATAATGAATAAACCAACTCAGTGTTAAATAAATCAAACCTAACTGATGACTACGTCTGTCAGAAACTTTTATTTCTTTAAGAACAAACAAGTAGCAAGAGGCTAAAAGATCGACTGTTTTTGGTCACTCAGCCCTTGAGAGCTCTTCAAATACAAGACCAAAATGTTGTTGTACATAACCATCTTAGAAGAATAGAAATTAAGGTGTTAGCAGTCACAACTGAACACCTTAATAAAGGGTGTTTAAATATGTGCGAATATTAATTGCAACGGCTGCATGTCATTGTGTCCAAGTCCATTGGCTTTATGTTGCACTCAAAAGTGACATAATTTCCATTGGCATTATTTCGCTTTGGAAAACGTCTTAATGTCCATGGACATTGCGTCGTTTCTTTGTAAGGACATAGTGACACTTATGAAACTGTCGTTGGTCCACACTTAAAATAACAATGGCTTCGCTAACCAAGGATTTCCTACACAGCCGTCCTTCAGCCGGGCGCAAGGGTTTTCTCCTCATAATGTCTATCGACATTAAGTCCTTGGACGATATAATTTGCCACCAAAGTAACGTTTTCATCTTGCGTTAATTTTCCTATTTTACAGTTTCCTGACGAATAATTCTTATCACCATTACAACTTTAGGCAATTATTAAAAACCACTGAATATTTAAAAACCAAAATTTTTAACGTTTGGTACCCAATATCGGTCACGAGTCAACTGCATAGTGAGAGTTCATTCGTTTTCCTAACTGATAAAGAGTTATGCGATATGGAGAAATAAATTACTGCAGCTTTTCTAGGGGCTACAGAAATAGAACTTAAAGAGCCAATAGTCCAAAAATAAGGACAAATTAAGACCCTGTCCGTTTATTGAAAGAAATAAAAAGATGGGTGTGGTTTTGCGGGAAGCAGCGACAGCAGCAGACTCAAGTAATTTTCTATCTCTCAGTAAGAGGTAGAGGCAATACAACCTCACAGTTGCGGCAGCGATCTTACACTTCTGAAAGAAAAGATAAATTATATGCGATGCGGGGGCGTCTCCTACATCAATTTATGGTCTTTAAAAGAAGTAAAAATTTTATTTTTAAAATTTTAAAAAACACTTTTATCCAATTTATTATAAAATATTAAATTTTTATGTACTCGTAAAACATTTTAGTTTTTATTAATTTATTTTTTATTAATTATTCTTTATTATGAACTGCAAAAACGGCTCATGGAAAAATCCTACTACAAAGCTTTTTTAAAAACTGCTTCTTCTTCGGAATAAGAAGCGACACTTAATTATGTGTACTTTCGAATCACTTTTTATTATGACTCACATATGACTCCTAACAATCTGTATGAGATTAACGGCATTCACACTATGCAATTTTTCATGAAACTAGCATAAAATTTTTGTTTGATTGTGAAGCAAGGGGGGTAAGCAATATAGCATGACTTCAGTTTAGAGGGGATGTTTATATTGGTGATATTTTGTTTAAAATAACGAATATCGCTGCAACTTATAAAGAGAATTACAATAAAATTGCATCAAAAAATTACAGTGTAAATGTAGATTTTTATGGAGCCTAAAACCATTTGAATCAAAACACTAGTTCTTTTGATTTGCAGTCAAAGTATAACTGTTATTAAGTGATTTTGAACAAATTCGGTGTTACTGTACGTAACTGTACGGTCACTATTACAAACAAAAAATCGTTCATTACGATTTTTTAAATTTGTATTTAGAAGCAAAGTGCAAAAGTTTGGATGAACATTGGATAATATAATTTCTAAGGCTTGGCTTGATTTCAAAACTCAAAAATAATTTACGCGTTGTTAGTGTGGCACAAAGCAATTAACTGAACCATGTTCGCAACAGAGGGTCAACTAATATAGAGTTTTTTAATTTATTTAAAACTATTTTTCTTTTTAATAAGGCTGAAGTTTATAATTGCATGAAATTAATAAAAAAGAAATTAGAGAAATTCAGTTACAAGCAGAATACAATGCCTTTTCTGTAACAAACTTTTAAACTTTTTTAATAAAAATAAATTTCCCTTTTAGGATATGCTCTTCTTTTGTACACTTTTCTTAATCATGAAAACGACTTGAAAATTTAAAAGAAATATATATTATGAAAATTTTCTTAAATTTCTTAAAATTTGAAAAAAAAATAACTAAAACTTTTTTTCACAAACTTTAAAATAGTAAAATTGAAAAGAATGCATAATAAGAACATGTGGATATTGGTAGAAATTTTTTATATATTGTGTTTGCGTTTATATCAGTATTTTTTTGTGCGTAATAAAGATAAGAAAAAAATAAAAGAAATATTTATCATATTCAAATATGTGTGTCCTTAAAAGAACGAAAAGTTTTATTTCCTTTTTACATCCCATTTCCTGTTTTCTGTTTTTTATATAATCATAAGGTTAAACTGCACAAATACAATTTTACTAAACTACAATAAAAACTTTTACAAAGTATAAATTTCGTATTTATTTCTCAAAGATTTTTAAAAAGAAAATATGCAGGTGAAGGCTAAAAATATACAGCATTTGTTGTCAAATTGTTAAAAAGAATTTATAATAAAAAAAAACTTTTAACATGAAACATTATCTGGTATTTAAATAAAAATTTATAAAATAAAAAACAAAAATTACTCGTATTTACATTTATTTATATTATTATTTGAGCTTAAAGAACAATTTTAATATTTTTTTAAACAAAAAGGTTTTTAATGTACTTAAACTGATTTTCCAAACGATTTGATTGCTAATACCACCTACAGATCATTATTCATTTGACCCTTCCTCACACTTCACTTTAATGCCCTAATAATTCTCTCTAATTATTTTATTTCTTATGTATCCATTAATGCTACAGCACAGTGTTACTTCAGCGAGATTCAATGTAGTGTTCAGCAAACAAACGTTTTAAACCGAGCAGCCATCCAGACCACGCTGTAGCTCCGGTTAGAGTAGAACTAACCATCTTTCCATCTACTGTTTTAACAACCAAGCCCTTATCAATGAATTTAACCATGACTTTCCTCCCTACCTCCATCTGTCTAGGAATGCTACTTGCGTTATTTAATTTTTTATATAAAAGTGGTTTTTTCGAAAATTTATGGTATACGAATATAGATAATGCATACTGTACATCAAATTATATTAACTATTGTAGCAGCCTTTAATTTTAAATATTTATACTTATTATTATACCAGACAAAGTAGTGCACATTCTGCCTCAATTTCAAGTGTTTGTACATAACGGTTCAAAATATTGGACCATATAAGCCAAATTACATCAGCTGTGGGAACATCCTATAATTTCTAAATTGTTCTTGTAGCATACTTAGCAATACAGGTTCCTTGTAAATCTCAGCTATCTGTCTATAACGGTACAAAGGTTTTTCCACATACATCAACTTAAATCAACTATTGGAACACCCTTTAATTTAAAAATCCCCATTTTATATTTGTTGCTATAGCGGACTTAGCAATACAGATGATTTGTAAATTTCAACCGTTTGTCAGCAACTGTTCAAAAGTATGGCCATATACATTAAATAAAATAAGCTTCTGGGGCACCCTTTAATTTTTATTGTTGAATATTAACACTTTTTATTATAAGGGTATTAGTAATCGACAGTGTATCCAATTTTCAAACGCTTGTCTATAACGGTTTTAAAGATAAACACACATAGGTCAATTTACGTCATCTATAGGGACACCTTTTAATTTTTAGATTTATTTTTGATTATTTTTTGTTATTGGGAGCTATAGTAATACTCAGTTTTTTTAAACTTAAAGTGATGCCTTTTACCGCTTACAATGAACGTAAAAAACGTGTATGTTGTATGGGGACACCCTGTAACCATAACCTTAAAAAACAAATTAATTTTCAAAAAAATCTTTTTTCGTGCTATTTTTTATTTATTATACCGGGAGAAAAAAATTCCAATCATTGTTGGTTATTGTTGTTGTTGCTTAAACTGTGATTTTTGTCTTTACTTTATTGTTTGAACAAAAATCTTTAGTTTATTTAAAATCTTTGTGAGAAGTTTCCTGAAGAGCTAAGTAAGCCGTAGCATAATGACCATCGAGACATTTCACCCTCAATAATCAATATCGGTGACTTAATTATTAAATCGTAATAATAAATAAAAAAAGAAAAGAAATTTTTTGGAAAATTAATTAATTTAGTATCAAATTCCAGTTTTTAAATTTAATAAAAAAATAATTTTAAAAATTGGCTCAGAAATGACTCAGTTCTGAGGGCAAAAACATAAAAAGCAATACTAAAACAAATTGATTGCCTTTTTTCTTTTTTAAAGGTCGGAAGTGTATTGAAACTTTGAAGTTTATCAAAGCTGAC
The DNA here is from genome assembly GCA_916610165.2 of Gymnosoma rotundatum. Taxonomy (NCBI): domain Eukaryota; kingdom Metazoa; phylum Arthropoda; class Insecta; order Diptera; family Tachinidae; genus Gymnosoma; species Gymnosoma rotundatum. The sequence continues at coordinate 115,158,827 of OU744337.1, read as the reverse complement.
AGTGTTGTTGTTAGTAAAAAATTGTACACTTATTTCTAAATAAATTATTACCCTTCACTACTAAAAAGTGTGGCGTGTATGTTAAAATAAAGCAAAAGGAAATTGATCACCCTTGTTCTAGTTGTTGGCGTCGTTGTTTTAGTATCAATATCACTTCGTATCAATGTCGGCGTCAATTCAATAAAAATTTTGCATTCTATAACATTCCTGTGACGACGTCGACAGTTTATGGATTTTTATGAAATGTAAATGCACATCCCAAAGTTTCTTGTTAAATTTTTTTTGTGTTTGGTACTTTTATTGTAAAATGTTTTCTAAAGATGAAAAAAATTTGGATTTAATCGATGATGAATGCTCGAAAAAACATAAACTTGTTTTGGAAAGAAAACTTTTTAGGCAGAATAGCAATATTTTAAATTTGCCAGATCGCAAGTATTTAAATATGTTTTGGATAAATAGTTGGATTGTTGCATGGACATTTTCTTCAAGAAGGTTTGCCACAGCTTCTTCGAGCGGACTAAGTGAAAATTGTTTAAACATTCCGCTGCTAGTGGCTTTACACTCCGCTTTATTCCACCAATTTTTCAAATTGATTTGCATTTGTTACATTCACCTTTTTACATTTTTAACGTTATGTTTAGCTTAAATCAATTCTAGTAGTTGTGCAAAAAGGCGTCGATAAAAAGCAGAGTCAAGTCAATACAATATCGTTGTCACATTTGCTATAGAATAAAAAAATCTTGAAGCAGTAATCGATTAATGTCGATAATGACAAGTAGAATAACAAATCGAATGCGTCAACACATATAAACGTTGATATGTGACGACGTCGCCAACTAGAATAAAGGTAAATATAACATATATTGAGCAGCCACAGTGGCTGTTTTAGTACAAGTAAGAGTTTCATCATTAGTATGAATTCGAGTCTCCACAGAATCCAAAGTTTAATAATAAATTAATCGATTAGAAAAGGGAAGCAGCTACTATGTAGCCACGGTATTAGCTGGCGAGGACGCTATTATATTAGAACGCCAGATGAGATTGTTAAGGTAGCTGTTTAGTAAAAAATAAGAAACTCATGATCAAATCCATAATAAAGCCTTCGTTGGAGAGGAAAACACCAACGTTAAATTTAAAAATTGGTGATCTAGTATTTGAAAGCAGAAAACCTCTACAATTAAATGGGGAAAATATAACAACAATTATGCATATCACAGAACTCTGTTCTAATTAAAAGTGATTTAATTCCGAAGATTGGATCTTCAAAAAGCAAAAACTTTTCTCAGAACCAAACCTTTTTAAAATTTCAAAGTGAAATTAGTTTTTTTTTCAAAATTTGGTTTTTGCAGTTTTTAAATTTACTTTTTTACATTTTTTACAAATAAACAAAATCGATCGAAATGGTTTATATGGAATGTAAGAAAGTAAAACCATTTCGTTCGGAATGTGTGGCATGCCTGAATAGTTTGTTTTGGTTACTACTTCGAAATTAAACACACCTGTAAACTTTTCGAATCTAGTCTAATCATGGAAGTAGAGCTGAAGTAGTAAAACTACCTTGGAGTCCTTAGGAGCAACAAGTACCCAGGAAGCAACAGTAACTTTTCAGTGACAGGCAAATGAAAGTTAAGTAAAACGTGTTTGAATTTTGTGCCTGAAAGAAATTGCATACGACAGGCAACATCGTATGATAATGAGAGGGAAGGTCAGCGTTTTTAATGTAGATGTCATGAGCGAATTCAGTTACTCAGGACTTACACAGAAAAAAAGATAAAAATTATTATAAATAATTAATATGAAAATTTATTATTCGGAATCTTTAAAAATTTAATTTACTTTATTCGTGAAGGAATCAAGCACGAAAGAAATAGTTAATTTTTGCTCAACTATGTGAAACAAAAATGGAGTTGAGAAAAGGCATTAACTGCTGCTATCTACTTAAGTATCTTGCCTAAACAATTTTTTTACTTCAAATACAATTACAGGTCAAATTACATTAATGTTGGGAACACTTTTTATTTTTAAAATCCAAAATATAAGGTTGTTGTTATAGCGGACTAAACAATACAGGTCCCTTGTAATTTTCAGCTATTCGGCTAAAAAGGTTCAATAGTTTGGCCACATACATAAAATAACATCAACTATTGGGACACCCTTTAATTTCCATATCAAACTTACTGTTTCAGACAAGTGTCTGTGTATAACTGTTCTAAAGTATGCCCATATACATCAAATTAAATTAACTATTGGGGAACCCTTTACTATATAATTTTAAAAATTTGTACTTGTTATTGTATCGGTCTTAATTATCATTTTGTCCAATTTTTAAAAGGTAAGCCCATTAAGGTTAATTTGCTTTAGCTACTGGGACACCCTTTAATTTTTAGATTTATTTTTCTATTAATTTTTGCTATTGGGAGCTATAGGGATATTCATTTTTTTTTAAATTTTAGAGTGGTGCCCTTTGCCGTTCACAATACACTGAAAAAACATGTATGTTGTATTGGCACACCCTTTAATTTTCAAATTATAAACTGTTTTTAAAACCGGACCAATCTGTTAGCATAACCTTTTAAAATGGAAAAACTTTTTAAAGTCGGTTCAGAAATGACTGAGTTTTGCAGACACACACATAAAAAAGTAACATTCAGTCGAATTGACAACCTTCTTCTTTTTTTGTTTTGAAGTCGGTTAAAAATAAATAGAATCGTTAATTACAGTGTACTTAACTAAAAGAAGACAATGTTGTTGTGCAAAATGCCAATTTTATATATTATTAATTAAAATTGAATTTTTATTCTCACCAAAATGATAAAGTTAATTAATTCAAAACAGAATATGTTTCTTGCGGGCACTTAAATTAAATTAAATTTGAACAACTATCTCGTTGCTTGCTTGACGTTTTACTTTTCCTGTCATCACAATCTGAAACATTGAATAGACGATTTAAGTGCAAATTGTATGAAAATCGTTTTATTGTTTTTGTTTTTTGACGAGTGGAGAGATGATTGCAATAATTTTTATTGTTTAATATTCCCAACGCAGCCACCCATCATTATTGTTATGATGTATTTTTAAAATACAACGCAAAATGCTTTTATATTTATTAAATTCATCATGTCTTGGCGTTGTCCTTTTCACTTTCTCCTCATGCTTTATTTACTTACCGTCGAAAATTTATGAATACTTTACACAACAATTTATCATTTATTGTTGTTTGCTACTTCTCTTTTTTTTCAAGTGTCTGTTTACTTTTAGTTTCCCTTTTTTACTGTTTTAGCGTTGTGAAAGGAAAGTGCACAACTTTGTAATTAATTAATAGAGAAAAAAGCTTCAAATGGTCTTTAATCTATAGCAGCAGTTTTCGCTGCGTAATTGATTTTAGTTTTAATAAGTTTATGATATATTTTATTGACCTCGATTATTAATATTTTTTAACAATAATTACTACTTAAGAAATTTTATGACATATTGGATTTCATATTGAATTAGTTTTTTCAACATCTGAATAATAATAGTTGAGCGATTCTGGAGGCTTATTCTGAATTGCGATGCGAAAGTCAATGCGATGCGAAAATACATAAATGCGAACAATTGCTATTCTGTATTGCGATATTCGCAAAGTTCTATTTTAATCGCATTTCAAATGCGAAAAGGTGGTAAATCGGTATTCTAAATTGCGAAAACACATGTCAAATTCGCAAAATTTATTCGACATCAAAGTAGCATTCGCAAAGTACAAACATGTAAGTAAAAAACAATATTTTATTTATGTATTCATCATATATTTATTATTTAATTCAGGGAAGTAAGCAATAATACCAACAAACCGCGTCAACTTTAAATAAAAATAGAATTTATGAATAAGCACAGCCATTTGGCAAGAGGCCACTTAAAAACACCAAATGCACGTTAGTCTGCAAATACTTTGTGGCAAACGTTAACTGAAGCACTAAATATTAATGGACCACCTATTAGAGAAGTTCAAAAATATTTAGGTTTGGACCTATTAAATAAATTTTAGAAACAATTTTCACAGCGAAGCACAAAAAATTTATTTATTTTTAATTTGACATTTGTTGATACTGATGTTTATTTGAGCAGCGTTGCCAACGATTTGAAATAAATTGCGAATGCAATTGCGAAAGTCTAACAGAATACCAATTTTCTTTCGCATCGCATTTCATTTGCGCATCGCATTGATTTTCGCATCGCAATTCAGAATAAGCCCCCTGGCTTTAGATTGTGAGTGTTTTTTAATTTATTAGAAATAAGTGACTTCTATAATCAATTGTTTTTACTGCAGCATCATTGACGTTCCCCCTTGATTTAAGTAATAAATTGGTTTTTCACATTAGTTTAGGAATTTTTAGTTCAATTAATTTCAATAATTAATTTTTAGGGAAATAGTTATAAAAACCAAATAAAGGCTTATGAAATGTTACTGTTATTTTTTATAAATAGTTTTTCGTCTTCTTTTCCATTTCTTGGTGAGTTAATCGGCCTCAGAACTCAGATGTTCAAAATCCTTTAAGTTCTTGATTTAATTAAAATGTAATTTTGAATAATTTTTGAGCTTGAAGGTCTTTTTTGAACAGTTATTTTATTTTTCAATATTTCGCCAACCTCCGGTTGGCATCTTCAGAAAATCTTAAAAAAATAAAATTTTTATATTATATATAATAAACATACATATTGACCACTGTACACACAAAATTTACTGATTACAACAACAATGTATAAACTTACAATATGAGTTACAATAAATAAACAAACAATAAAAATTAGTGTTTAACTTAATGTCTGTTATTGCACTGATTTGATTTCTTATTTTTTATTTATTACATGTCTATAGTTTTGCGCGCAATTTTCAATATCTGTTTTATAATTCATTCTCTTGTCCTGTGGTATGTTGATAATATGTAGCATTTCCAAGGTAAATCTCTTATTATATTTCTCTTCTGTGTCTAAAATCTCTATTTGATCAAAGTTTGGAGTGTGTCCTCTCTCCGTACAGTGGGCTGCAAGTGCTGTTTTTTGTGTATTTGTTTTGTGTCTACATTTTATGTCTGATTTGTGTCCTGATATTCTGGTTTTTAGTTTGTTTTTTGTCGTACCAACATATACTTGATCGCATATGTTTTCCCCGTCCGTTCTTGATTTAATTTTTTTAACTTGAACTTTGAAATATAACAAAAATAAATAAAAATACAACACTAATATTTTTAAAAGAATTAAATAAATAGAAAGCTACAACCCGGAAATTGTACGTTGCAGCGCCAATAGTCCTTAGTAGAAGCATTAAGGCCCAACTATAATGAGCATAAAACAACTTAAGCAAGCTTGTACAACTGTGCAAATTCATTAAATTATATGTGGTACACTATAATGTACATCAGATAACTTTTCGTCAAGTTTCGTTAAATTTCATTTCTTTATGCAAGGTACGAAACTAATCGCACTTTCCGTACGGAAACAGCTGATTGTGCTTTGGTTTACACATTGATAAAGGAAAACTTTAATTTACACCTAAATTGTTAAATTTTTAGATTTTAATTCAATAGAAAATGTAGAATAAACAACATTTTTCTTTATGGCCAATTTTTTACAAATATTATTATATTAAATTAAATTTGTATTTATACACACATATGTATACGATATAAGCGACGAACATCGTTGCATTTTTTAGTACGATCAAAGGGATCAGCAAGAGGACTCAAGTGGACTGTAACACCACATCTGTCTGCCGACCCTTACATTGTTACTTCATTCAAATACTTAGAGATATTTCTTCACTTACCTTTAATACTCTGTTCAAATTTTTGAAATTTGCTTAAGGCCAGGATTCACTATCATACTCAGTCGTATTATCTGTCGAATTGATTTTATTTAAGATGAGGAGAAAAAAACAACAAAATATTAGCACCATATGTTTTTTGCATCTTTTTTGTATAATAGTGTGCCACCTACGATGATATTTTGGAACGATTTTTAAAGTAGAACAGAATTTTGTCAAATTTTTGCGTGATTAAATCGTACGATTGTATATGATAGTGAATCCTGGCCTTAAGCAACATTAATTTTTTCAAATAATACAATTTAGTCCTCTTTTACACACATCAAGTTTACTTGATCAGTTTTTAATTAATTTTCTTTTGAACCTGCATTCGTGTTCACACACGCCGTCAAGTTTTTTCATCACGTTTCGTTTTCTTTGCTATCAACTTCTGCAACTCTATTCTGTAGCCTACAAAATTTTCTTAAACTTGATGGTACGGTCAGTTTTGTACCTCTTTCTATTCTCTTCTCCTCTTTCTTCCAAAAACTCAAGACTTGACGAGTCAAACTTGATGTGTGTGAAAGGGGACTTACATGTAAAAATGTTTTTTTTTATAATTACAAAATCGTTGAATCGTTAACGGCACAATTAGATTTGTAAATATTACAAACGGAATGAAAAACTTATACGCTTTTTACTTTAGGGTATAAATAATTGAATATCTTATTGAAATTTTACTTTTTACCATTTTTCAATAAATAGTTCTTTAAAAAAAAACACAATGTTGCTAGAAACAATAATGTTGCAGCAACATTATTTCATAAAAAATTCAGGTTAATTATTTTTATAAGCATTTTGACAACATTTCACGTGAAAAGTTAAACAAAATAAAAGAATGAAAAGAATTCCCTCTCCTTTCCGTCCCCCAACTTTGAATGTAAAATTTATGTTTAGTCTTTATTTTAAATTCTACGAGTAATCAGCCCAGTTTTTTTTATAACATAACGATTAGTTTAACAGATACAACAAATGTTGGTATCATTATCGTAGTATTACTTACAATAGTTTTTGTTGCAGTAATTTTTAAACTTTCATAAATCATTTTTGTTTTTAACGTCGACAACTTTTGTTGATAGAAAAAAAGAAAAATAAAACATGAAAAAGCATACAAAAACTTTGTTGTTCCAAATTATAACAAAGTCAAAAAACATACTTTTACTTAAAAAAAAATTTTTTTGTCTGTTTTTTAAAAAAGTTTTTATAATGAGAGTTTGTAACAAATGTCTAAGTTATAAATAAATGTAATTTAAGTAGAGAGAGATAATAAGGTTTTTGCATGTGCATATAATAAATTTTAACTTTTGTTTAAGTTACAGTTATACATTCACACATATGTATGTTATTAAAAACTAATACTTTACGAGGACAAACTCTACGTCATATTAACTTTTAGTTTACGTCATTACGTTCATTTGTGTAGATGAGTGGTATAATAAGAAAAAGTCGACAAAAGTATATTCATAAACATTAATGGGTTATTCAACCTTTTTATAAAACTTTAATAAATAGAAGCTTTTCATTGCAGCCTTTTTATAAAAAAAAAAGAGGAAGCATATATAAAATGACAAAATCGTCGGTAACCCATATGTATTTTTTATAATAACGGATTCGAAAACTGTTTATAAATATTTTGTGATATCCCATAAACTTTCTGCCGGAATAAGACAATATGAATTTTTAGTTTAGTCGATTTAAAAAGAATAATATATTTATTGAAACAAAATTCTAAGTGTCATATAAAGTTTATAAACAATGTTAAGTATGATTTCGAAATTATAATTTATAAACAAGTATTATACAACAAGTTATAATTCTAACACCCCCACTCGAAATCTACTAATATAAACCCAAAAGTTTGCAAAATACCATTTGTTTCTCTTTACAAACAGGTTTAGTTAAAAAATCGGCAAGTTGATCATTTGTTGAAATTCTATTAAAAGAAACTTGATTTAGTTGACGTTTTTCTCTAATATAATGATGTCGAATATCAATATGTTTAGTTCTTGTACGATAAACATCATTCGAGGCTAATTGTATTGCACCTTCATTGTCGCAATATATTTTAGTGGGTATCTTTTCATCAAATTCGTAATTCAACTCTTTTTCTAGCATTCGTAGCCACATAACTTCTTGAATTACTGCAGATAACGCCATATATTCGGCTTCGGTTGTAGATAACGCAATAGTTGGTTGCCGTTTACTATTCCAAGATATGGCAGCGTTTTGTAGCAAATTAACATAACCAGTTACGGATCTTCTATCTTCTAAATCATTGCCCCAATCAGAGTCTGTGTAAGAAATAATTTCGTTATTACCATTTGCAAAAAAATGTACCTTATATCGAATAGTTCCTTTTAAATAACGAAAAATGCGTTTAACAGCTATCCAGTGAATTCGAGATGGAGAACTATTGAATTTACTTAAAAAATTTACGGCTTGCGTTATATCTGGTCGTGTGCATTGAGCGGCGAACAATAAACTTCCAATAGCTTGCTGATAAGGTACAGATTTCATGGTTTCGTCATCACATTTAGTTTTTGAAAACTTCTGGTTCATGTCCATCGGCGTAGATATGGGATTGCAATTGTCCATTTCATACCTTTTTAACATATTAGAAATATACTCTTCTTGATCTAAAGTTACATAATTTTTAGTTACATTTATTCGCATTCCTAAACATCGTTTTGCTTCACCCAAAAACTTTATTTTGAAATAAGTCATAAGATTTGACTTGAATAATTGATTAAAATGTTCATCATTAATAAATAAAATCATATCATCTACATAGAGTGCCATAAAAGTAATTTTTTTTACCTTTAATGCGATAATAAATACAAGGATCTAGTTTGGAACGTGACATACCATATTTTTGTAGAGCGTCATTTAATTTATTGTTCCAAACATGACTTGCTTGCTTTAATCCGTATAATGCCTTTTGTAGTTTCAAGACATGACCACTGGGTACTTTTACAATTGACGGAGGTTCAACATATACATTTTCTGTCAAATCACCTTGAAGAAAGGCAGTAACTGCGTCCATTTGTTCTATTTTTAAATGGTATTTTGCAGCTAAAGCCATTAAGTAGCGTATAGACGTAAAACGAACAACCGGGGAATATGTTTCCTCATAGTCAATTCCCTTCCGTTGAGAGCATCCTTTGACAACAAGTCTGGCCTTGTAACGAATTGAATCATCTAATTCCATTTTCTTCTTAAAAACCCATTTTGTCTTTATAACATTGCAATTATCTGGTTTCGGAACAACTATCCATGTCCTATTTTGCTCTATTGATAATAGTTCGCTTTTAATAGCTTCCTGCCATTTATCACTTTCATTTGATGAAAGAGCTTCCTCAATGGTAATGGGTTCATCTTCAGAAAATTCCGCACAATAACTTAGCCAATTCCATCTTTGATTTTCTTTATTGGCTATTCTTTCACTTCTTCTAGGAATATTTACATCTGCTGCATCTTCATTAGAAGTTTCATTTTCGACATTTTCGCTTGTACTCTTTGAAATTATTTCCTGATTTTCTTCTATATTGCTGTATTCCCCAGTTACTTTCTTTTGAAGACTATCTGGAATTTCCCCCACTTCATTTGCAATAATGGAATTATATGACAATGAACTTCCAATAGATTCGTTGTCTTCATTGATAATGCTCGAATTTCTAGGACTACATTCTTTTAAGATATTTTGATTTCTGAAAAAATAATGTTCTTTGCTTTGTGATTGCAATAAATAAAACCCTTTCTTATTTTCGTCAAACTTTACATCTCGAGATGTGATTATATTCATTTTATTTACATCATATATACGATATCCTTTTGTGTTAATACCATATCCAACAAAAATACCCTTGCTGGATTTTGGGTCCCATTTTTTTCGCATTTCCTTTGGTTTGAGTGAAAATGCTAAACAACCAAATATTTTAAAATGACTTACGTTTGGATTTCTTTTTGACCACAATTCTTGAGGTGTGCATTTTAATAATTTATGAGGTGATCTATTCACAATATATGCAGCAGTTTGCACTGCTTCAGCCCAAAAACTCTTAGGAAGTTCTGCATCACACATCATTGATCTTGCCTTTTCCGTTAATGTTCTATTAACTCGTTCAGCAAAGCCATTTTGCTCTGGATTATAAGGAACTGATGTTTGATGCTGTATACCCCATTTCTTTAAAGCATTTTCAAACATTTTGTTGATGTATTCCGTTCCATTGTCGCTTCTTAGTATCTGTATCCTGCTACCGGTTTGATTTTCAGACATTACTTTAAATTCCTCAAATTTTTCAAAAACATCAGATTTATTTTTAATGAAATAAACAAAAATTTTACGTGTATAGTCATCTATAAAAACAACATAATATCGGTTTCCACCTAGCGACTTGACTTCCATAGGTGCACAAACATCAGTATGAACTATTTCCAATAAATTTAAAGCTCTGTTTCCTTCATTAGGAAATTTCAATTTAACATGCTTACCACCAGCACAACCCTCACACAGCTCATTATTTGATGAATTTATATTAAAATCTAAACCATTCACCATTCCTTTTCTTAAAAGTTTTAAACCATCGTAATAAAGATGTGCAAAACGTTTATGCCATAATTCTACCGAATTTCTTGATTCAACATTAAATGCTTTCTGAGATTCTGGTAAATTTAAACTGTACATACCATTTTCACATATGGTTTTTGCAATCATTGATCCATTTGAATTAAAAATTTTCCCACCCATTTCATCGAATACTATACAAATACCAGCACTGCATAACTGACTTACAGATAATAAATTTTCATTAATATCTGGAACATATAAGACGTTTTTAACTGTAAACACATTATCACCAAATTCGCTACAAATATTTATTTCTACATCACCTTTCGATTCAACTTTAAGCGAATTACCACCAGCTGTCTTTATTTCACCTTCGTACGGTTTAAGTTTGTTAAAAATATTTCTTTCTTTTGTCATATGTGCCGAAGCACCACTATCAATATACCATTTTGATTTTTTAATGTACCTACCGCTCAATGCATAAAAAGTTGTGTTTTTTTTATAATTCTTTTTTTTCATATTTGGACATTCAGCTTTAAAATGTCCTAAACCATTGCATCCAAAACATCTGCGTTCAAATCCATTACCTTTTGTCTTTTTCCGAATTGTTTTTTTACTTACTAAGGCATGACTTGAACTTTGAACTCGAACATCTTGAAGAAGTTTCATTTTAATAGAATCCGCTGTTATTTTTGTGCTACAGCTTCCTAGCGACATTATCATTGGTCTATAAATTTCCGGTAATCCTTTTAACAATAAGCAACCCAACAATTCATCATCTACAACAAAACCAATTGATCCCAATTTTTGAGATGTAGATACAATTTGTGATACGTAATCTTCAATGGAATTACAATCTTCCAACTGAACTGAACATAGCTTTTGCAACAATCCAACTTTTCGATCCAAACCCGAATCTTGAAATAAATCCCTTAGAGTCTTCCACACTTGACATGTTTTCTTACAATCCCTAACATAAACATAAAGGGATTTATCCAAAGCTAAAATAACTCGGCATCTTGCTTTTTCATCAACGTCTTCTTTATAATCTACCGGCTCCGGATCAATGTACATCCATAAATTCTCTAATCGCAATTGGGTCTCCATAGCAAAGCTCCATGTAAGCCAATTTTCCGAACCAAAGAGTTTTTCAAATTTTTCGAACTCTCCAGACACCATTTTTCAGAATTTGTTAATTCTAATATTTTATTTTTTCTTTCTTTATGTCCTTATGTCTTTTTGGCCTTAGATCTTTCTTAAAAGTTTTGTTTTTTATTATTTTGTGTCGCTGGGCCCATAACCTTTTAGTTTAGTCGATTTAAAAAGAATAATATATTTATTGAAACAAAATTCTAAGTGTCATATAAAGTTTATAAACAATGTTAAGTATGATTTCGAAATTATAATTTATAAACAAGTATTATACAACAAGTTATAATTCTAACATGAATGAATATGTATGGCGCGCAAACAAATTGTTAACCGCTTATGAACTAATGAGCTTCTTTTTAATTGAAACTTAAAACTAGCCTTTCAATCTATTTTCAGCCAATACCTTTAGAATACATATCTATGTATGTACTTATAACATAAGGTCTTTGTTACAAAAAAGAGCAATTTTTGACCAAAGTCAAAATATTCATTTAACTGATTGGCTCACATTTTTGACCGACTTCAAAAAAGAAGGAGGTTATCAATTCGAATGAATTTTAATATTTTAAAATATATATGATGCTTAAAGATTGCTCTCGTTTTAATAAAAATTCATAGTTTTAAAAATTAAAGGGTGACCCCAACCAACATACATGTCTTTTACATTTATTATGAACCGTAAAGAGCACCATTTTAAAATTTAAAAAAAAGCTGCGTATCACTATAGCTTCCGATGACAAAAAGTAAACAAAAATAAATCTAAAAATTAAAGGGTGTGCCCACATGTGACGCAAATTGATCTATCTTTGCCTTGCAAATTGGACATAATGCCGATTGCTATGACCATTAGAGCAACAAGTATTAATATTTAAAATTATAAATTAAAGGATTCCCCAATAGTTCATTTAATTTGATGTATATGGCCATACTTTTGAACAATTTTGTTTAGTGACGAACTTCATTTCAGAATGGATGGATTCGTCAATAAGCAAAATTGTCGTATCTGGGGTGATGAAAATCCTCGTGTTATTCATGAAAAATCTCTACACCCACAAAAAGTTACTGTTTGGTGTGCATTTTGGGCAAATTGAATCATTGGGCCATTTTTCTGCGAAGATGATGCTGGAAACGCTGTTACTGTGAATGCTGAGCGATACCAATCAATGTTGAGAGACTTTTTATGGACACAGTTGAATCATATTGATGTGTCTGACGTCTATTTCCAGCAAGACGGTGCTAAATGTCACATAACTCGAGAAAACATTACGCTTTTGCGATTAAAATTTCCTCAACGTGTAATTTCACGAAATGCAGATTTCAATTGGCCTCCAAGGTCATGTGATCTAACACCATTAGATTTTTTTTGTGGGGTTTTTTGAAAAGTACAGTGTATGCCACAAACAATTAATAATCTAAAGAACAACATTCAAGTTGCAATTCGTGAAATAACACCAGCAACATGTCGGAAAGTCATTGAAAATTTCGATATTCGGATTATGTCTGCAGACGCAGTCATGGTGGACATTTGAATAATATTCTATTCCACTTATAATTATAATGTATCATACTTTTAATAAAAAAAAAACACCTTGAAAAAATTGCAAATAGTTTGTGTATTATTTTAAAGAAACATGTAGGCGCGTTTTTTGGATGACCCTTTACTAACACACTAACAATTTACTATAACGTTTATATTATATAGATTAAAACAATAAACAAAAAAGTCCATATAAAAAAAATACAGCGAAATAAATAAAAAATAAAGTTGCTTAAGTAGTACTCTCTTTATTTGTGAAAAAGTCGCGAAATGTTTCTTGCTGCATGTTTTCCAACGGAAAATTTTTCTTAGCAACATTTTTTTTTCAACTACCAAATAACATAAGCAGCACTTTTTTCGTGCAGAATTTATTTAAAACAATTTTTCAGACCGTTTGTTTTGATTAAATTTTGTTGTGTTCAAAAAATTTAAAAAATAAAAAAGTGTACATTGAAAAGGAGAAAAAAATTATTTTAATGACGCAGAAAAGCGTTTACTCATTACTGCAATTAAAACACAAAAATATATATATATGGGATAAATCCCATAAGCTTGGATGAGTAGTTCTCTTTGATTTTTTACGGACAATGTGGTATTCTTAAATGCGAAAAAATGATAATTATTACCTAAACCGCTGTATTGGCACTAGTAGCTATTTTTCAAATTTCTCAAGCAAAATAATGCATGTTGCTCAACATTTTTCACAAAATCGAACAGAGGCTTAAGAGTAATAATAAAAATGTTACTATAAAATAATTAAGATGAACTTTACACGATGGCATTTTGCATAAAACTAGTTTCATTAAATTTTTGTTTGTTGGCAACAGGTGTAGAGACGCAAGCGGGGTAAACAAGATGGCATGGCTTGAATTTTGATGAATTGGTTTTATTCTTGCTTTTTGTATTGAATTTGAATTTCAAATTAAAAGCGAAATGTAACAATTTCATAGTATAGAAACGCGATAAAACCCGTTGAAACTTTTAAAGATAATTTATAAAAATGAGTTGTTGTAAAGTGGCCCTAACAAGAATTTTTCATAAAAAACTGTTGTAGCAATATTGTTGTTCTAGCAACATTTTATCTCAACATTTGAAATGGTATGAAGGGCGCTTATTTAATGAGTAATTTTTGCATCTTTTTTTATTTTAAGTTTTTTAAGACCTATTTGTTTTAAACTATTAAAAGGGTGAGTATCAAAGTTGCAAAATAGGCAGTGGAATAAAAGCATGTTTTTACTTTCTTTACTAAATTGGAATGAGTTGGCGGGAATGTGATTAAATGAAATTCTTTTGTTAAAATTTGTTCTTCAGAGTTTGTAACTATTTTTGTTTTCATTTCATTCCATTCAACAAAGATCACAAACAGCAGTTATGAATGTTTTTTCTTTACTAAAATAATTGAAATATTTCTATGCACGTTTTTTTCTTGTTGTAATCAAAAATATTGCTTTTTTTATCATCAAAGAGAAAATGTGCGGAGAGAATATAATACCATTTCTTATTATGTATTTTGCTCTTAGTCAACGAATAATGGCATACAATTTATTAGTTTCAATTGAAAAATAAGAGATGACATTTAAGTCAAATAAAGACTGGTAAGTTGTGACTCTAATTAAATTATAAGAACTTACATTTATTTTAACTTTTCTTAATCTTGAATCAAATAATATTTATTCTATTCGAATTTCATGACTAAACACTTTACCTTTTGTAAACCTTTAAAAAAATATTTAAAAAAATCTGTAATACTTTTCGCTTTAAGACTTTTGAAAAGGATCAGACATAAAATGCTTACAATACTTTTATTGTTGTACTATAGAAGATATTAATGTTTAATAGTTAATAAGCATTCTTCGTTTTTTCATAAAATTTTATTTAGTTGAAATTAAGGCAAAATATTTTAAAATTTTTTTTAAATTTCAACATTATGTCCAAGGCGAATCAATTACCAGGTGGCAGCGTAGGCGAATTCATTAATTTTCGCCGTGTACACTACTGTCAAACTCCATATAAAAAAAATCTGTTTACCATTTTTTATATGAAGTTTGACATTCGTTTCTACCAACAAAAAATAATAAATTCTCTAACGCTGCCACCTGATAATTGATTTGTCTTGATTATATCATAATACGGACGAATTTATTACGTACATATTTATAATATTGCTGTAGGTATATTCAATAAGGCTTTATTTAGCTTAAACTTTTTAGGAAGAACTTTAATTTTAGTACAAAATTTTAAGAAGTATAAAATGAGGAGGGGATAGATTCAGAAGAAACTAATTACTAAATTCGTAAACTAAAATAAATATTTTTCCAGAAAAAAAAAACTTATTTAAATCATTAATAAAAATTAATTAAAACATTAATCAAATTAAGAGTTATAGAAGCAGAGAATACTAATGATAGAAGTAGCGTTCCCTAGTGTTTAATTTTTTTCATTTCTTTTAAAAGTTAACAGAAAAATTTGTAAATCATTTTTTTCTTAAAAAAATTTAATAATTGAAATAAACCTGAACTTAGGCCAGATTAAAAACAATCATTTAAAAAAGATTCTGTTGAATTAAAAATAGCTCTTAATGTTTTCTGTGCTAAAGTTTATGGTTACCGAAAATTTAAAAATTTTCTGTGACACCACTAACAAAGTGTGGTGTTTGTCAACGAAATAAAAAATAAAATTATTTTAAAAATTTTTAACAGCTGCTGTTTAACAAACCGCTGTAATAAACAGATCACACATATAAGTTCTCGAATAAATGAAAAATAGCTGCCTAAACCTGTCAGAATCTCGACAAGAAAACGGAAACCAATTCCTTATAGCCACGATAATCGAGTTGATAATGGAGCCTATAAATAAAACAACTGCTGCTAAGGAGCCTATAGTATAGTAAAACAAAAAAAATCGGGATCCAAACCTGTACAAAGTCCTAGTTAGAGATAAAAGCAATAGCTACGGCGTATGGTGGTCTAGAAGGCTGCAGGAATCGGTACAACCACAGTCTTAATTTGATGAGAGATGTCTTAATAATTCTTGAAAAAAAACCAAATTCAAAACAGATTTCATCTGACTGCCTATAACGGTTCAGGAGTATGGATCATATATATTAGATTACATTACCTATTGGGACACCCTTATATCTCCAAACTTTATACTTGTTCAGCTGTTCAATAGTTTGACAATATACATCAAATTACAGCAACTATAGGGACACCCTTTAATTTCCAAAAACAAATTTTATGCTTTCTGTGGTAGTAGATTTAGCGATCAGGTTCTGTGTAAATTTCAATCGTCTGTCTATAACGGCTCCACAGTTTGGCCACTTACATCAGATTATATCAACTATTGTAAAACCCTTTAATTTATAATTTTAAAATTTTTATACTTCTTATTATACCAAACAAAGTAGTGGAAATTCTGTTTTAAATTCAGGTGTAAATAATGGCTCAAAAAATACAGCCATATTCAAAGGTCAATTACATTAACTTTGGAAACACCCTTTAATTACCAAATTCAAAGCTTCTTGTTATAGCGGACTTAGCGATACAGGTTCGTTGGAAATTTCAAGCGTCTGTCTACAACTCTTAAAAAGTATGGACATATACATCAAATTAAATTAACTATTGGCGCACCCTTCAATTTGTAATTTTAAATATTAATACGTGTTGCTCTAACTGTCATAGCAATCGACATTCTGTCCAATTTGCAAGCGTTTGTCTATAACGATTCAAAAGACAGGCCCTTATAAGTAAATTTACATCAATTATGGGTGCACCCTTTAATTATTAGGTTTATTATTTCTATTAATTTTTATTACAAAACTTTTTTTTTACTTTTTACTTTTTTTACTTTTACTTTTTATTTACAAAAATGCCCTTTACAGTTAATAATACACGTAAAAAATATGTACCCTTTAATTTTTAAGATTCTGAGCTGTTTTTAAAACGGGACATAATCTATTATATTACAAAAAATGTTCAATATCCGTTCTGAGTTCTGCAGGCACAAACATAAAAAAGCAGCATTCAGTCGAATTGATAACCTCCTTCTGTTTTTGAAGTTGGTTAAAAATAAGGTGCATTTTTAATAAAAACCGGTATATTAGGGCGCAGAAGAAATAATAAATGATTATCCCACATCTCCTTAACTAAAAAAAAAATAATAAAGATTCGAATTGAAATACTTTCGGTTTTAGGAATCGGTTACAAAGTCAATGACGATTAAAAGAAAAATTTGTTTCACTTTAACTTATCATTTTGCTTTATTTCAGATTCAGAAATAATTGTTTTGATAACATGAGAAAACTGTAATCATAAACAAAAGTTCTACAAAAACATTTCCATTTTCATTTCATATGTCGTCTCGACAATTAAAACGAAAATGTATTATTATGAAAACTAAACAATCTTTTGAACATGCAGCCAACAGCCTTGAATAGGTTTCTGTACATAAATGGGATTTAGACTTGATTTATAGATATTTATAAATAAAATACATTTTTTTTTTTTTTTGTTACATGTGAATAAATCCCTAAAAATTAATAAAAATGTGTAAATAAAATACAAAGAAAAAAATCCATACAATTCAATGAAAGTTGTTAAAAAGAATAAAACAAATGACAGATGGACAAAGCGATATGAAATGAATAAACGATTATTATCGTTAAATTTATGTGTCTAAACTAATCTACAGTGGTATGGGAGTGTAACACAAAGCTATTCAATATTGTGGAATCTCTACATCTATGAAATTTGTAATAAATCTGTATCTGCACAAAAGATTTTTATTTAAAAAATTTTGTTGTTGCACATTCATGTTGATTTAATGTGAACAAATATTTTTTTGAATTTTAGACTGTCTGTCTATTTTCACACTTTTTTCTAAATTCACCACAATTATTTTTATTTAAACTAAATTAAAAGGAATTAAAAATATTGAGTTTAGCTACGAGGGCTGCTATTTATATTTCTGGCCTGGCAACACTGGGTGCTGCCAAGTGCAATCTGACATTTCCATTGGAAAGTTTGTCATTTTTAAGCATAATCGTACTCAAAACGTTTTGACGTACGACCATTATTTGTGTTGTTTACAGTGACTTGAAAAAATGAATATAGAAAAAAATGGAATTAACTCGTGAACATTTTCGTGCCATCATTTTTCACAACTTTCGACATGGATTATCACGACAAGAGTGCATTGAACTTAAGTCTTTGTATGGCGATGAAGCACCATCCTATAGCACTGTGGAAAATTGGTATAATGAATTTAATCGTGGCCGAAACTCACTCAAAGTCGAATTCCGTGAAGGTCGTCCAAAAACGGCTGTTGTGCCAGAGAACATTGATTCTGTGCGTGAACTCATAATGCAAGATCGACATGCGACATACCGAGAGATAGAGACATCCTTCGACATTTCTTCCACCAGCATCATTCGATACTGCATGAACACCTGGCCGCAAAAAAGGTTTGTTCTCGTTGGATCCCGCACAATTTAAAAGTCGCTCAAAAAAAAGCTCATGTCGATTGGTGCAAAGAAATGTTGCAAAAATACGATTGCGGTGCTTCAAAAGACGTTTATAAGATCGTCACAGGTGACGAATCATGGATCTATGCGTATGAGCCCGAAACGAAACAATAATCGACCCTGTGGGTCTTCAAAGACGAGCAAAATCCAACGAAAGTTGTTCTTGAAAGAAGCACTTCGAAGCAAATGGTCGCCTGTTTCTTCGGCAAAACTGGTCATGTGGCGACTTTTCCGCTTGAGCAACGTAGGACGGTCACTTCTGAGTGGTACACTACAATTTGTTTGCCTGAAGTCATCGGAGAAATTCGAAAAACCAACAAGAGAAGACGAATCATTGTTCACCATGACAATGCGAGCTCTCACACATCGGCTCAAACCAGAGCGTTTTTGACCGGGCAAAACGTCGAATTAATGGGTAATCCGCCGTACAGCCCTGATTTGGCACCTAATGACTTCTTCTTGTTTCCGCACATCAAGAAAAAAATGCGTGGTCAACGATTTTCGTCGCCAGAAGAAGCTGTTGAAGTGTTCAAAAATCATGTTTTAGAGGTATCTCAATCGGAGTGGAAAAAGTGCTTCGACAACTGGTTTGAGCGCATGTAAAAGTGTATAAATCATGCTGGAGAATACTTTGAAAAACAATAAAACCATTTTTGATTATAAATATTCGCATTTTCACTATTAGGCCAGAAATATATAGAGCAGCCCTCGTATAAATTAAATTTAAGTTTTCAAATTTAAATTTTTAAATTTTAGTATTTCCTTAAAGATCTCTTCAAAAGCTTTTACTGATGTCCATATTGGTATTTAAAAAAAAATAGCTCACAATCGTACTTTTCTATGGAAAGTTCAGAGCCCAATAACTTGTAAATATAGGAGAGTGGCAATTTTGTCAATTGATTTTTTTTACTTATTTTTTAATTCTCTATCGCCCCATACATTTTTTTGTTTCATTGAAGTTTCTTCACTAAACTAGATTTGTTCCAAATTATAAGGAAATATTAGAAGCAGGCGTGTTGTTTTGCCCGCTGCCTCGAAAACATGAATCGATCTTGCTGATTTTCAAAAGCAAAATTTTCGAAACCTTATCTGATCGATTGGCATATTAAAATTTTCTCTAGCTCATCTAGTGCCTTGGCAAAGTTGATATCAACCCGAACACAGACGGACATCTTTCAATTAGTTGTGTAAAAGTTAAAAATTTTTAAACCTATTTGTGTTATAAAAAGTTCAAACGTATGAACTCGAAACTAAATAAAATTTAAAGAAAAAGTAAAGCCAAAACTATATTACACAACTAGAGATCCAATTTTCAATTATCAGGAGGAATTTGAACACGGGTTATGTTAGAACTGTGGGCACTGCGAGTATGTAGCTCATTAGCATAGGTCTGTTAATTAAGAGATTCTCTCAAGAAAAAGTGGACAAACTTGCTGATAATAAGGAATTTAGTAAACAAAACATAAATAATTCTGTAGTTTCTAAACATGGCTTAAGTAGAAACGTTGTTGAATTTAAGTTTTAAATATTTTTACTTAGGAAGTCGGTGCCGCAATGCTTTAAAGAGGCATACTTCGGGTGTATGAGAAATTAATACCGTTGCCAAATTCTTATTTTTTTCTCGGATTTTAAATATTTAAAACTACACGCAGAAAAAAAATGGTAGCGATATGGTCACAATAACCATATTATGTTCTTTGTAACAATGTATAGTTGCGGAGAACCAATTATAGTTGTTTTCACCAAATTTTTAGTTACGATAAACATCTTTTGTTAACTTTTAACGATAATATGGTTACTGTGAACAAAAAATGCAACATGGTTGATTTTAATTTAATATAATATATTATACAAAATAGGAAAACAAATTAAAAGGGAACCAAGAAATTAAAAAAAAATTTACATAAATATGTATGAATTGAGGGCATATAAATCTTTATTTTTGTGTTTAAAGCAAAACTGTAAAATAATTTATTTGGGCTTATGCACTTTATTTTTATATAACTGATTCTTGTAGCCTATGATCTAAACGTTATAACATATAAACAAATAATTAATTTTTAGTGAATTTATATTTTTAAATAAATTTATGACAAATCTTTAATGGATAAAACAATAATAACTAAGCCTTTATAACATTATATTTTCAGCCATATTATGATATTTTAATTTAACCATTTAATGTTTATATTTGACCATAATTATGTTTATACTTTAGAATCTTATTGTTTTGTTAGATAACAATATGGTTGCAAATGTAACAATACTATGTTTTGTTAGCAACCATATAATGCAACCATAATATGTTGCTCTTATATTATGGCTACCTCAACCATGTTTTTTCTTTGCGTGTAGATAGATAGTTCTCAGTGATGCCAACTTAGCCCTTTTCGCGCTATTTTTAGCTCTTTTCGAGATTTTTGCAAAAATAACTGCAAATAAAAAAATATCAAGTCGAAATATTAAATAAGAAGAATTATTTCTGCCTACATTTGTGCTTATTTAAGGAGAAAATAATAATTTTAATCTCTTCAAAAATGATTGTTTTTTTATTCTATAGAAAAATTGGCATCCCTGATAGTTCGTTTGAAGCTCTAATTCATAATAAATCTGGCTCTCTATAGTCGTGTGAAGCCTCAATACAATCGACTCTAGTCGTTGGGTACTTCTGAACATATTAACATTTTTTTTACTGAATCCCCCGTTGTGTACTCCTGTTGCCTTCTGAAATGGTCACACTCATTTGGATAAAATAAATGCTTGTGGCAAAACTGCGCACACGCTCACAGTAATTAATTTCAACATTTGAGTGTTTACAGCCCGCTTTGCAATTTGAGTAAAAACCCAAAATTGAAGTTGTTATGTGCAAAACAGTACCGTTAATTTTTTTTACATTTTTAAAATTCAAATCACACATGATCGTCTTAAACTTTTTACTTGACTCACGTGACTGTACATAAATGTGAGCATAAAAGTTCTGTAGTTCGTGATTATACTTCTTCCCGTTTTTATGTCTTTTTTAAGTCGTTTTCCTGACCTGAGAGAGCAATTTAAAAAGGAGCCATTATTTTTCGTGAGCGTGAGTTATCGTGAACGTTACGTTATTCCCATTACGTAAAAGCGCATAAACGTGAGCAAAAAAAAATGATTTTGCATGTTCGTGAGTAGCTTTTCATTATATCTATTTTCCATATGTTTGATGACTGATTGTGGCAATATACATACACTTGTGTCAAATTGCTTTCGGTTAAGTAAAAACTAATATCCAGATTTTAGAATACGAATAGATAGGTTTGTCAAAAACCATGAAAAGTTTGTGGAAAAACCTGATTGATAAATTTACCTAATATCTCTAAATAAGATCGTGCAAGTAGTGTTGAATTTAACGCTAAGATCCAACGTTGTACTAGATATTAATGGATCAGAACCAATCGATATTCTTGACATGAAAGTAAAGTCTAATGATCGATAGAGCAAACAATTTTTTAATACTCAAAGGAAACACTCAAGTTCCTCGATTTTCTAAAGTGGTATGAGAGTAACTTGTATTTATTTTATATATTTTATCCGATCTCCTTAGTAGCTTGTTACTTAAATAAAATCGAAATCGGAATACAACTCTATGAACTACTCAGTAGCGTACAGAAGAAATAGAGGATATCCATAGTTGACTCACTGCAGATGTTTCGTTATTTTATCGTTAATTCCTTAAAATACGCTCTAATGAATTCAGAGAACTTATTATCGGCACTTTTAACATTTTTCGAATAAAACGTTCTTTACAAAGAATTTGTTTTTATGCTGAAAATTTCGTATATGAAGTAAACTGATAGCAGACACCTTTCCTATAATTTTCACTGTTTGATGATTCAAATCGAATTTTTACAAATACTAAACCCCCATATCCTTTTGCTTTTATCATCTATTTTCCTATCACTGGTGCAAAAATAAATAAAAAAAAAAAATAAAATTTGTTTAATTTTTAAGTCAATCATAAAGTGATTATTTTTTTCACTTTTAGAAGGAAAATAAGAATTCTTCTATAATCTTTGAATTATATTATTCCATTTTATATTTAGAGAAACACATAAAAAACTTACGACCTTTTATTAAATTTGTGTGCTTTTATTAAAAAATCCTTACAAATCAAATCAAAATATTTATAAATGTTTTTTTTTTTCTTCTTTCATTTCATTTATATGGATGATTTCATTTTGTTCTCCCTTTTAAACATTTGTCTTAAGGGCGCACAGTGGCGCCCGTAGAGCAAACGAGGTTGAAAAACCAAAATTTTTATGAGCGCCCACGAAGTTTTGAATAAACCCATGTTATAGGAAACTTTTCAACGATTTCAAATATGCCACTCTTAATAATATCACATTTTTAGTTTAGAAGATATAACCGTTCAAAGGTGAACGACTTTCGTTTTTCAAAAAACACACAATTTTTAGTCAATTTGTTGCGATTTCAGGTATAATATCACGAAAAATAGGTAACGAATCGCAATATTTTTTGTTTGTATTGATTGATGTATTTATAAAATGTATAATGATAAAAAAAAATTACCTGTTTGCTTTGTGTTTCTCCTGGCAAATCACTATTTAAAAACTATCCGTTTTTTCACTATTTTTGAACTTTGACGGAAAATAAAAAAATCTATATTTTTCTATATTTGCCATATTTGCAAAACCTGTTCTTTGATTATTTCTTTATATAATTCAAAAGGTTTTATCTGCCTGTACGTGCCCGTTTGGCTTCTAGAGGTAAAAAAGGTTAAAAAGACATGGTTGCAGAAATTGTATGGCGTCCATCCCTTATATGTTTTGACTGACAGTAGTTTTTTTTTTTAGTAGTAAATTTTTGTTTAAATTTTTTTTATAGTAGTATATTTTTAAGCATGGTAGCATAAGCCAATATATAGCAAAGTAAGCACAATGCCTGGATTAGTCTACGACTCAAAGTTGGCGCAACAATTACTGAAACCATTAAAGAATTTAAGTACTGAAAACATGGCGTTGAACAATTTAAAATTATTTGAACTGTTTAGAAAGTCAACCCACCAAAGTTTTTCACGGAAGCTGTTTTAAAAGAACTTGATAGCTTATACGGAAATATTGAGAGAAGCGAAATTATAAAAAATAATTTTTATCTGATATTTGCAAATATTAAGGCAAAATGGGTGAAATCTAATCGAACCATTCAGAACTTAAACTCCAAATACGAGGACTGGCTTAATGAAGACACCATCCTGGCTATAATGGCAGTAGATAAGCCCACTACATCAACCAGAGGAGCAAAAGGAAGGCCAAAAAAAGTATTGAGGAGTGTTCAATTTTCACAAGAAAGAGGAAACTTGCCGATGCCACCAATGACTTGACCACGAAGCATTTATCGGACGCGCTAGCTATTAAATATACAAAGGATAGTGAAAGAGTTAGGTCTCAGATAACCAAATCTGTTGCTGATGCAAGCCCACTGCGACTAAAAAGGATTAAGGAAAGCATTCCCACGCCTACAAACGCACACATTAAAAAGTATGGTTCCGAAGAAGCCTTGGCCTTGTTTATGGACTTAGAACTTTCCAAAGAGAAATATGAGAAACTACGGGCATCTTTAACACGACACAGCGCTGACGTTTTACCCGGATACATGCATATTACGCAAGGCAAAATAAATTCTCGACCACTGCATACTGAGTTTACGGAAGTCTCTGCGAAAGCCAATCTGCAGGATCTCATGGGCCATACAGTGAAACGGTTGTTGGAGAGTCTTCCTGAAAATGAGGTGAAAATTCTTCCTGAGAAGTTGACATTGATCAGCGAATGGGGCTGCGATGGATCATCCGGACAAAGCGTTTATAAGCAAAGGATATCTTCTGATGACGCTACAATATCGGACGGAAATATGTTTATGGCATCTGTTGTTCCTTTGCGGCTAAAATCTGATGTTTCCCTACACTGGAGAAATCCACGTCCGTCATCAGTGCATTATTGCCGACCAATAATGTTTTAGTTTGCAAGGGAATCGGCAAAACTCATAAGGACCACGGTGAAGGACATTGAAGAACAAATAGGCAAGATTAAGCCTACAAAGCTGCAAGTTGGAGAAGGAAAATATATTGAATGCAATTACGAGTTCCACCTGACCATGGTTGACGGAAAAGTCGTAAACGAACTGACAGGAACAAAATCAACAATGTCATGCCCGATTTGCAAAAAGAGTCAGAAGAACTTTGGTAATTTAAACGATTCTACAAATGAAGAGAGTTACGAATATGGAATGTCACCATTGCGCGCAAGGATTAGGTGTATGGAGTACTTGCTAAAACTGGCGTATACCCTACTACAAGAGGAGGAAAACTTCGATGAAAATACATCAATAAAGGAAGGAAAAGATCAGAAAGAAGCAAATACAGGATGCTTTTTTTAAACAAGTTAGACTAAAAGTAGACTGTTCCAAGCACGGATATGGTAACTCAAACGATGGAAACACTTCTAGGAGATATTTTGAAAATGATGAGGTAGTATTGGGTAATAATTTAAAACATAAAACCCTAAAGAAATAAAAAAAGAAAAACTATTTAAAAATGTAAAAAAAAATTTTTTTAGTTACCATAAAATTGATTTTTCTACTAATTTTAACTTTGATAACCCATAAGTAGGCCCCCACAAAGCGTAGCCCCCTTTCCAAACGCTCATTTTATAGGCTGTTAATAAATTATTATATTCAGTTAGGCTTAAGTTCATTATTATGTGTGATTAATGTTAAGAGGAGTTGTAAAATCTAAATACGGCAAATTGATGGATTGTTTCCATTTGCAAGATATTTAACAATTGTAAGCTTTTCTATTTAAAACAAATACAGGGTAGTACGAATGTGCCTGGACTGGTTCCCATTGCACTGGCTTCCAGTGGGATCCCTTATGTAGAAATGAAAGAAATTAAATTTAAAAAAAAAAAAATAAAAATAGTTACTAAATGTTTGCTGTGCTTTTGTATAAAAATTTTTCAAGTTTTTATTGTCTTTTGCTTTATTGATTCAATGGAGTTCTCATTTAATTAATTTGACTTTTGATATAAGACTCTAAAGGTTTTCCTTACAAAATTTGGTTATAATCCACTGATGAGCTATGTGAGAAGTAGCGAAATGGCCATATAGATATGCTTTCCCCGCAGTAATACATTTTTTTTTTTGTAGTTTTAGATAATAAACATTTTTTTAGAATATCATAAAATATTTACATTTGAAGGAATCCAGCACAATTAAAGTTAATAAATAACTATGGAGAGCTGAATAAACTCAAATTTATATTACTTATTTTATCAACTTCTGACGGCGTACAGAGAGGTATTTTGCCAATCTCCGTCTCCATATTACTTCTCTCTGATCTACACCATACGTTGATATAATCTTTTATTGAAATGTTGCGTATCTAGGCTCGTTTTAAGTATTTAGTAGACCATCATAAATTATGTTTATAATTGTTTGCTGGGCTTAATTTAATCAAAAATTTAATTATAATTATCAAGATAAAAACGTATAATGTTTTATATTTAATATTTAGTTTTTGTTGTCATTTAATTTATACATAATATTAAATATGCAATAAACAACCACAAAACCGCAAATGAGATTTATATCTAATATGATACATGAAAAATATATTTAAATCTGTTTTACGTGCTTAAATGTTGTGATAGTGCGAGTTTTATCTTGTGTTCTCGCAACAACAAAAATTTGTTTGTTTGTCTTCGCATTAATGAAGTCGAAAATTCTTATGCGTAATTTAAGGCTTTGTAATGAGCTGTTTTTTTTTTATTATTATTAAATATAAAAAAGGATTTTGTGAAAAGATTAATTTTGATTTATTATATTTTTTTTTTTTTGCTACAAGCAATAAATTATTTAATTGATTTATTTTTATGTTACTTTTCAGGCAGTTTATTTTTTTAACAGAGGCGTATGATTGTTTCAAACTTCTGTACAAATAAATAATACGCATACGTTTAAATCGTAAGATAGTTATAGACCAGGGATGGGCAACCTTTTTGTAATACAGGCCAAAATTGAAAACAAACAAACTTAAGCGGGCAATTTACATTGGAGTTGTAGGTAAATGAAAATTATGTTTTCAAAAAACGATGAAGAAAATTTTTAGAACTTTCTGATAATATATTTATAATTCTTTCTATTACTGCACTATAAATGAATAATAAGTTGTATAATTATATAAATGAGACACTTGCCACTGCTACTATTTGTGGATTAGGTATTTATGTCTGGTTCAATTTCAGTAGACGCAACTTTTAAGCTACTTTCTAAATTCTCGCCTGTAATTCGCGATCTATATTTGATTTTAAAAAAGTCATTTTTGAAAAAAATTGTTCTCATTTATATGTGCACCCAAACAATAAAATAATTTTTTTGCGGTATTCAGTTCAGTTATTCCGCTCCGTGCGAGTTTTTTCACTTTTCCTCCATTATAAAAATTTTCCCCTTCTGATTGACTGCAGAAAGAGAAAAAAATCGGTGAAATAAGCAGGAATTATGAACTATATGTTAATAAACAAAAAAAAATATCTTCAAATTATGATGATGCCACTTTTTTATTATTATGTTTCCATGGAATCCATAATTTTTCGAGAAAAATTTTTTTCCGTGGGAAAAAAATTTCGTGAGAATATTCATGATTGAGCTCATTAATTCATTGCGGAAATATGTGCGCATTTAAATTTTTGTAGAAATCAATTTTTAATAATTTTATAAATTTTATTTAAAAATTCTTTTTTCTTGCAGTTCAATTAATTCTAAATTAAAATTTTCGGGAATTTTGGTCACATCTGTTAACAAAAATAGAATTGAAAATACATGAAAATAGCATTCTTTACTGCTGAAATCCATTAATCTTTCTTCAAATTCTTGATGCAAAGAAAAGAAATTATTAATATATTTTTGTTTTTCGTAACTATTTTTAATGTTTTTTTTTTCGTTATGACTTTTAGAGATTGTTTTTGCTGTTGTTTTATATCTTCGTTCAAGAACAAGACAAAAGAATATATTTTTTTCTAAGTTTTTTTGTTGCCTGTCACTGCAAAAGAGCCGGCCACCATATAAATCTTAAATATGTTCGTGGGCCGCAGGTTCTGTGCACGTGGGGCACAGTTGGCCCACGTTGGTTGCGCTTATAAAACATTACTTTTTAAGCTTTTTTGCCTACGAAATATTATTTACAAAAAATTGAAATAAAAAAATGTATATTTAATTATGAATCTCGAAAGCAATATGGCAATATACAATGTGCAGTTTTGTTACTAAGTCCAGGAAGTTAATACGAATTTAATTAAATTCTTGGCTTGATTTTTAGAAACAATATCGATTCTGCTTCTGCTCTAAAAACACTTACATATGTACATTTCGGATAAGTTAAGAAAAAAATACCATTTCGGCTAAAAGTAAAAAATATTTATGTAAATTTTTAAAGTTACAAGGAATAGTCCGTATTTAAAATAAAGTTTAATATCGAGAGTTCGCATACCAGCGACTACGCCACAAATCCCTAACAGCATGATTTTTCTTCTATTTTCGCTCGCCATACTGACCGCAGAAGCCTTCTAGCTAACGATATGCCCCTATTTTACAAGGCTTTCTTACTAAGACGACTTTTCATATTTTGACGACTCAAATTATATTTATTAAACAATTGACACATCAACTCAATATCCGTCGCTCAATGAAAAGGTGAATGAAAGATTTGTCAACAACATTGCCTCACACCGAATTCGATTAAATTTTAGAGCTTGTTCGTGTGGTATGGTGTAGATGGTTTAAAGGTTTTCACGCGTTCGTGAGTTTTGACTTTTCATGGCAACATGTGATTTTGTCCAAAATAAAAAACAACGCCTGTTAGCGTATGCAGTATATGGATATTGTTCAATGTTAATTCTCATGCGTAGTGTAGAATGCCGGGATCCCCTAGTTGTTATATAAATATAAACAGCTTGCTACTCAAACTGGATAGTGAGAGATTATATCACGTACAGTAGACGTAGAGATGTCACCAACATTTTAACCTTAAAAGAAAATTACTTTTAAAGTATTCCCATCCTTACATTTATTTGCAAAATAAAATGTGCGTCAACCACAATATCACTTTTACATGAAGCCAATAAGGCAAAAAGAACCAAATCTAAAATACAAGTTTTAAGAAAGTCTGCGAAAAACTTCTTCATTTAAATTCAAAATTTTTTTATCCCC
Organism: Gymnosoma rotundatum; assembly: GCA_916610165.2. NCBI lineage: Eukaryota > Metazoa > Arthropoda > Insecta > Diptera > Tachinidae > Gymnosoma > Gymnosoma rotundatum. Next base: position 115,129,957 of record OU744337.1, on the reverse strand, counting down.
ATTGAAAAAATATTTAAGAGACAATGAAAAATCTTTTAAGAAAACTCCTACTGTTTTATTGATTGCAGGAAGATATCTTTGCATTTAAAAGGCAAAAATTAACGAAGAAACAGATTTAGAATTTTTTGTTTAGTACATGGTTTTTCATTTTAGCTGATGATATCTGCAGCATAAAAAATCCGTATTCGTACGCCATAAATTTTGGAAAAAACCACTATTATATAATAAAATAAATAACATATTATTGTATAGTTTTTAATTAAAAAATAAAAGAAAAAAAATTTTATACAATTATTTTTTCAAGAAAATAACTGAATTCATTATTTTTTAAAAATAAAATTCGTATTCGTACACTTAAATAATGTCTAAAATCATCTTAAAACTGGCTTTAATATTTGGTTGAATAAGCTTTACTTTTAATTTAAGCTTTAAGACGTGAAGTTGTAAAAGTTTGTGGAATATTTTTCTATTAGTTAGTTAAATCCTTTCTTAAATCCTGAATGTTTTTTATTTCATAATATTTCAATTGCTTTTGAAGAGCAGACCATAAGTTTTTAATTGCGTTGATATCAGGACTCTGTGATGGTATTTAAAGATATTTTGTACAGTTATATAATATCCAGAGGCGAGTGTCTAGTGCAGTTTGGATTCGTTATCTTGTTGGAAGATAAAATTGTCTCTGCAACCCAATTTTTCTTTGGGGTAAGTTTTTCTTTAGAATGCTAATATATATTTTGAAGTCTAAAATTCTATTTATAAAATGCAGTTTTCGGACCACCGATGCACTAAAACAGCCCCAAACCATCAATGAATCACCACCATGACGGCAAAAGGTTTTGATTAGATAGCCTAGTATTGACCTTCGGCACATTTTTACACGTCTATTGTAGAAATTTACATTCATCCGAAAAAATAACTCTTTTCCTGGGCTTCTGGAAAATGAAATGAAAAATGAGTTCTTTTAATAATTGATTTACCATCATTCTGCAAGTCTATAATAATTTTTTTTAAATCCAAAGGAAGTTTACTTTCTTTATTTGAAAAAAAAAACTATTTAAAGTTTCTCTAACCAGCTTCTTTTGCTGTTCCGCGCAAAATAAAAATCCAATATAACTGTAAACTTTTACATAAAAGGCCTATTAGACACGCATACATGTCTTACGACATGTACGATGACGTACTTTGTGTTTAGCTATTACACTATCGAACATTGTCGGCATACTTCAGTACACAAAAATTTTTGAAGCGAAAACATGGCAATGAAACGGAAAGTTGTTTGAGCTCCCTCCGGTAGCAGGCACGTAAATTATTTATTTTTCTTTTAACCATATCAATAGTTGCATTTTTTTCTATTTCACATAATTTTTCTTTTAATTCATTGTATGCGTTAATTTTCAATTGTTTGTTGTGGTACACATCTGATTTTATTTGCCACAATTGTGGAAAGCTTTTATATTTATCAATAAACTCTTCCCAGAAAATAATATTAGAAAAAGACATTTTTTAAATTTCCGATATGCACCCAACAGCGGCAAAAAGCAAACTGAATTTTTGTATGAAGTACGTCGTACACGCAATTAGACGAGTATGTTGGTATGCGACAGACTTTAGAAAATCAAAAATTTTTGAAAACCAACGTACATGTCTCACATACTCGACGTACATGCTATTACACGGTGAGATTTGGTACGCCATCGTACATGTCGTAAGACAAGTACGCGTGTCTAATAGGCCTTTTACTCAAGAAAAAACGTGATGCCACATTATTCATACAATGGATTTTGCTAACGCTGAAAATAAAAATCGCTATAATTTTAACCGACTATAAAAAAATAAGGAAGTTATTAATTCGTCTGAATGTTATATTTTTTAATGTTTGTTTAAAAGGTATAAGCAGATTGGTTTTAAAAATTTAAGGGTGTCCCCCATACAACATACAAATTTTTTTACGTGAACTGTAAAGGGCACTTCTTTTAAATTTAAAATGACTGCATATTACTAAAGCTCCAAATAATACAAAAATAAAACACTAAAAAACTAAAGGGTGTCCCCATAGGTGGCATTAATTGGCCTCTATGGGCCTATCTTTTGAACCGTATAAACAAATGTTTGCAAATTGGACAGAACGCCGATTACTATGACCGTTATAGTAACAAGTATTAATATTCAAAATTATAAGTTAGAGGGTGGCCTAAGAGTTGATGTAATTAAAAGTATGTGGCAAAAACTTTTAAGCGTTATAGAAAGACAGCTAATATTAAAAGGGACCTATATATCTAAGTCCGCCATAACAGCAAGTTTTTAATTTTAATTTAGAAATAAAAGGGTGTTCCCAAATAATGTAATTTAATTGTTATAAGCAAACATTTGAAAATTAGGCAGAATGTCGACTACTTTGTTTGGTATAATAAGAAGTATAAATATTTTAAATTATAAATTTAAGGGTGTTGCAATAGTTCATGTAATTTATTGTATACTACCAAACTCTTGAACCGTTATAAACTGACAATTAAAATTAAATACAAAGAACCTGATTGCAAAGTCTACAACAACAGCAAGTTTAAAATTTAAATTTAGAAATTAAAGGGTGCCACTATAGTCGCTGTAAATTGATATATATTGCTAACCGTTAAACAGTTGTAGAATATTAATAATATAATAAATTTACTAAGAGTTTCCAAATATGGGGTTTGCATACTGTAAGTAAAATAACAAATAAATAATTCATATAATAGTGAAACAACAAACACAGTCACAGACACAATTAAAAAAAGAACAACGACAAAACAAATACAATTCAACAACTCAGCAAATAAATAGTCTTTTTGATGATTTCCACCGCTAAACTATAAAATATAAATTTGATGGAAAAAGACTCAGCCAAGGTTTAATTTAATTATTATTAAGACTCATAAAAATGCTGATAAACATTTATGAAACAATAATTTGAAAAGTATTTAATACGCACGTGTCCTTGAAGTATAAACAAATTAAAGCCATAATTTTATTTTTATGTTAAATATTTAATATCGATTATAGTCTGTATTGTAATTTATATTAATTGCATAAAATTAAATAATTATATGCACAAACAGGTACCGTGAAATAACTTCCAAATAAAATAACTCTCAAGAAATAAGTTTCAAGCGTCTATCTATAATCAAATAAAATGAACTATTGGTGCACCCTTTTATAATTAATTGGTAATATTAATACTTTACACTATAAACTATAACATTCAGAGCAATCGTTATTCTGTCCAATTTGCAAGCGTTTGTCTATAACGGTTTAAATGATAGGCACATATGTATATGTAGGTCAATTTAAGTCACCTATGGGGACGCCCTTTAATTTTTAGATTTTTTAAGTTTAAATTGGTATGCTTTCCCCTTCATAATACAATTAAAAAAATTGTATGTTGCATGGGGACACCTGTTAGTTTTTAAGATTATGAATTGCTCTTAAAACAGGACCAGTCTGTAAGCATCAGCATTCAAATAAAGAAAAAATTTTCACAAGACAAACACAAATATTAAAAATCAACATTCAGACGAATTGATAACCCCCTTCTGTTTTTGAAGTTGGTTAAAAAGGGCACAACTATAAAAATACAAGACATATTTATTTTCTTTGTATAGACTAATTTATTCTCTTGTATTCAATTTTTATCGTTTTTAATTCAGTTGTTTTAAGATGTTTCAAACACAAATAAAAAGCGTAAACTCATTTAAATAATTTTTAATTTATTGGGTTAAATATTCAAGTCAAAACAAAAGTATAAAATAAACTTAAAGTAGCCACTAAAAGCGAGATAACACAATTGATTATAAATGATAGTAGGTTAGGCATTTTGAAAGCAAATTTAAATTTCATTTAATGATGGCTTTTGTAAACAAAAAAATTTCGATTTATGAAAACGAAAAATAACCTACGGATGTGCAATTTTAAATCGAATGAAATAATACTAAGAATGTTATGTTAATCCGTGCCTATAACATAGTGACTTGTGATTATTAAGCGATTGAGCCAATTAAAACACGACTAAGTACCAGAGCTAAACTTTTGCCATCAAAAGGTCGCAAGGTTAACGCGTCGGACATATACATTTTTAAGACTTGCCATAATTTTATTGTTCATAAGTTTTTATATAGCTCTTGAAAAAACCTTAAAAACCAAACATATCCCATAAAGTTATCGTCCATAGTTTATAACGAGTTATTTGCATTTTAACATAAAAAAATTTAAATTTTTAAGGCCAGTTTTTAAGGATCAATGTTTTACCATTCATGCGTCAAATTTTTTATATATGGAGTTTGACATTTCCAACGACGTCGAAAATGAATATGAATTCCACTGCCGCCACATTTAACATGGCTCTATTTAAGTGCCAAATTTTATTTTTCATGGCACACTTACAGCCAAACCTAAAAACCATAAAAAAAAAGAAGAAATAAAATCGCTATCAAAGCAATTCAATTACCAGGTAGCAGCGTAGGCGAATTCATTATTTTTGCTGGTAAAAATTACTATCAAACTTCATATAAAAAACATATACAGATTTTTTTGTATATGGAGTTTGACAGTAGTGCTCACGGCGAAATTTTCCTACGCTGCCACCTAGTAATTGATTCGTTTTGGTCGCTAGATTGCTGTCAAAATAACTAAATTGTCATTACTATTCAACAAAAACAAAACAAACAAACGGCCAACTTCACTTCCTAACGCACTGTCGAAATCGGAAAGTTGACAGATAGATTGCGCTTTACGCGCTAATTTATGTTTGTCTGTTCAATAACGGGTGAATGAATTAGCTCAAGTGGCCTACAGATGATTTCCTTTTTTTAATTTGCAGATATCAAAACTATTTACCTTTATATTGTAACTGTTTTACAACTGAACTGAATTGTGCACAGACGAAATGCTTTGGATTGGACTCAAAAACTCTTTTAATCCGAAAATGTATTTAATATGAGTATTAACTAAAATATTACTTTTCATTAATTTTAATAAACTTAAAAAATATTATAATACTCATTCAATTAGTTTTCTGATAAACTTAAGAATTAATAAAATTTGATTAAAGAACACTAATGAGCTTTGGTGTCGCTTCCCCGCCGTAATATATTATATGGATCACAAAGTATATTTGGATATCATAACATTTTAATTAGAAAATGAATTTTTTGTTGAAAGCATCACATACTATTGACGTAAACAATTTTAAATAATGATCCCAAATAGTAAATTTTATATTTATCTGAAATTTTAGATTTTTGGAAAGAATAAAAAAAATTGATTAGGGAAAGCCCTTCAAGTTGTAGCCAGCCGTCTAACAAAAAAGCTTAACCCTGGAGTTAATGTCGACGTCGTTGTCGGCGTTTCAACGCCGAAAAAGTTGAAACAGATTGAACTTTTACGGCGTTGCAACGCGTTGAGATTAACTGCTCTCATACAATTTCATACGATTCAACTTTTTTTTTGACATTTGACGCCGTCAACGACGTCGACATTAACTCCAGGGTAAAAACATATATATATATATAAATATGTATGTAAGTATATATATAAAATCAAAGCTTGAATAATTTTACTAATGTAAACTTAAGTAGCAAACACCTTTGAAAATAAAATATTTTGCAATAGTTACGCTAAGCGCTCCTAATTTCTTAAAAAAATGTTTTTTTTTCTATCAACAAATATTTTGTGATATTTTAACAAAATATCCCTCATCAAAATTTAAACGGTGAATTGAAGTACTGTTTGACAGGTACATATATCTATATCCTTATTGTAAGACTAACGTAAATATTAGTATTATTAAACAGTTTTTATTTTTTTACTTACCCAATAACGTGTTTGTCGCTAAAAATTTTTTTAAGTTTTTTTGTTTTCAAGACAAATAGACATAAAATTTAAAATGCACTGCATCAGATTAATTATTATTAAGAGATTTTGTTCTTACGACTCTCACCTCACAAGTTTTAACTTGTCAAAAGGACCAACTAATCTGCAATAAATTAATAGTTATTTTTAATTTTTTGTTTATTCCACACAGACTTTAAATCTAAAAAAATAGTAAGAAGCACATATTGTCTACACACAAACATATATGCATTCATATGCATACCTATACTTGTACATGTTGATTCAAAATTTTTCGATATAAATAAGTAACCTTCTGGTAACATTAGCAGGGAGAATTTATTACGAAATTGCTGTTTATTGTGCTTTTTCAGACAGTAAATAGAAATCAGACAAAATAAGATAACAGAGCATTTTCAAGGGTTCAATGCATATGCATATACCCAGAGGCACATATTTACATAATACGACACATAAGTATTACAACTACACAATTAAGCTTTTTTAAATTAAATAAAAAAAAACGTACCAATAAAAGGATTGCCGGCAAACATAAAAAATCAAAAGAAAAAAAATACTATTCCCGTTAAATACTTTTATCTTAGGGTTGTTATGTTGTTGCGTTCTACGCCACGTTGTCTTTTAAATTTTAACAATCACATCAACATAAACACATACACTTTTGATTTAACTGTAATTTTTTAATAATATAAAAGTTATTTTGTTTAATTTGAAATTTCTCATAAACTTTTTTTATTAACAACTAAAATCTGCTCTAATTTACCAAAGGAAAGTTTCCTTTTATTGAAAATTATTTAACAGATGTTTTTATTTTCAATTTTTTTTTTTTTAATTCATTAAAACGTTTCTTGAAGTATTTGAAATTTTACCACTGCACAATATGAAGTTATTTGTTTAACTAAAGGATACGATTGTTTTGTTTGGTCCGAAAGGCTTTTGTTTAAACGTTTTAGAGCTTTCAATGTATTCGGTAAGCTTCGGGAATGACATTACTGTCAAAAAGCTTTTAATGTGTTACATACAGTATATTTCCTATTTTAAGTTTTAAATTTCACCATTAAAAAACTGTTTTATTCAAGTTTTAAATTTACTTTTGTCCTTTCTTTAAAGATACTCTTCGTAAATAAGTAGTCGCCACATTAAAATAACTATTTACGAATTGCCCAAAGTACACACTTGCTTTCGTCAGCGTCTTGCAGCTATATATTAAAGGGTTAACATAATAGAAATTCTTCAATTAACACAAAATATTGTTTTTAAAAATTATTAGTGGCATTTATTTTAATGGTTCCATCTTGCCGTGCCTATATATCTACTATTATCAAAATAAATAGAATATATAAATAAAATAAGAATATCATTGGATAAATATGCCAACAAAAAAGAAAGAAAATATATTCGAAATTAAACTAGAAGTACAAATAAATATTCCGTCAATATAAGTAAATTTTAATTTCGTTTTATAACTTTTTAATCCATAAATAAATGACTTTCTCTATTAAATCTGTAGACTTTTTCAAAGGTTATTTTCAGTTTACAGATCCCAGATTTTATACGAATAGTACATTGCGGCTGATGTTAAAATAAAAATAATAATTTATTGTATTATTTATTTATTTATTGTTCAGCAACAGTTTATGTAAAACTGTTAAACATTTGTTCTACAAAAAAATAAATCTAAATATCGTTTTTTTTATTGTAGAAAAAATATTTTTTATGAACTTAGCATATTCTTAAACTTGAATTAAAGTAGTTATCTTAAATAGATAGGGAACAAAGAATATATAATTAAATAATTGTAACATTTCTTTAAGCAAGCGATTTTCTTTTACAATTATATGGCTACATTTTTTTAGTACGCTATTGTACAACTGTGCGTACTTGTTTTATTTTTATTTTATTTTTTTTTTTTTTGTTTTCAGCTGTCATAAATGTTGTTGTTTTTACTTTTTGTCTGTAAGTTTTTTTCTTATTGTTTCTCTTGTGTGTTTTGTGTGGTTGTTGAAAACAGACGCGAGGTGGTAGTAAAATAAAAAAATTCTATACAAAAAACAAAAATATTAATTATAAATATGCAGATAATAATAAATACTTATACTGTTTAAAAGAAATAAACACAGAGATATAAAATTTAAAACAAATATAACGAAAAGTTTGTTCTTTCGTGAGGATAAGAAACGTTGAAAAAAGTGAAAAAATCTCGTATAACAGAAAGAAAATATACATATGATTATGGGATTTTTATGGTTTTACTTCTAATTATTATTTATTTGTAATTAACAAAAATATCGGAAAGGTCTTTTACCCCGTGACCCATATTAGTAAGAGAAAAAAGTTTCTTTTTGTTAATATATCGAATTAAACTACAGCAGAGGGCATTTTACCGTTACTGCACTTATTGCAGCATAATAAAAATTTTTTAGATTAAGTGCCTTTGCGTTGTACGTCTTTCGGCCTTTTGTGCGTTAGTGTGCGTGCTAAAGCTGCATGATATCGTTGAGTGCTTTATTAACATCATTGGGAGTTATGAGCCAACAAAATCAAAATTGTCAACAAGGTGCTAATAACAACAACCATAATCTAAACAACAACAACCCACTGCAGAATAATGTGGTTGCTGGAGGTGGACAAGCAGCTGGTAATGCTATAGCAGCAAATCAAAACCCAGCTGCTGAAGGGAGCATGGAAAGGGGCAGGTATGTTAAAAAGATTTTTTTTATTTTTAATAAATTTGTATGTAAAAAGAATATATGTTTTATTTGTTGTTTGGCTTAAGAAAACTTCAGTACAAGCAATTCGGTCGTCTAACCCACTTAACTTTTTGTCCTAACTATAAGCTAACTACCATGAAATGAGGAACTTCTCCTAAAACAAAGTTTGCATATGTAAATAAAAATCATCTGTGACATAAGTTTGTTTTAAACATTTTCTTGTTTTTTTTTTTCGTTTTAAAATCATAAATATGGATGGACACAGGTAGGCCTAATCAAATTACTAAGATATCTAAATCTTTCTTCCAAGCAACATCGGGCATTCCTTTTACATATTTAACTCCATTACATAAGTCGGCCGTATTTTAATTTATAGCTTACTTTAGATAATGTAATTTTTGGCTAAATTCAAAATGTTAAAAAAGTCAGCTTCATTTAAAATAATCTAAGTATCAATCACCTTTGGTTGTTAAGTAGGTTTAGTGCATTTAAAATTAAAATGTGAATGTATACTTAGTGTCAAAAATTTACGAAGGACTTGAATTGAATAAAATACAAAATTTTTTTTCCTAGATTTTTATATTTTATCCACGTGGAACCTTATATTTCCCCCTAACTATAATTCTAGTTACATATGTAAACAACGCCTTTGAAATCAACTGAAACTTTTTTTTATCTATAAAAATAATCTTTAACACTTTGTTTATTATAACAGAAGTAATATAAAATTTCTTAAAATAAGAAAATAGTAATTTCAGGCTGTTGACATGTGTTTTACTACTTAATGATTCACGTTTAGGTATGGACATTTTTAAATTCAGATCTGATATTGTAAAGCTGGCTAAACAAAAATTCAAGACCAACTCATGTATTAAAAAAATAAACGATAATTACAACAAAAAGTAGTAATTTTATTTTTTAGCCTGACTTTATCATTATGTTATTGACATTTTTGATATTATTGTGTAATTATAAAAATAACGTTAAATTTAACAGAAAAATTAAAAACCGGCATAATTCAATAATTTACCGATGACAAACTCGTTATTCTAAAGTTTCATTGCCTCTACTAAGCAATAAACTAACAAAAATATATTTTTTTATTTAGTAAATATTTCTTTATTATTTTCTTTAGTCATTTTATTCTTTTAAATATGATCTACAATTTTTATAAGCTAATTATAATTAATTTAAATCTATTTGCAGCTGCTTATTACGTTATGCCAGCCAAAATTCACTAGATGAAAGTTCTCAAAAACACGTACAACGACCCAACAGCAAAGACCGTTGTGTGGGCCAATATCACAATGAAATGCATACCACGCGTTCTTTCGAAGCCATGAACGAAATGCGCAAGTAAGAAATTTACAATTGATTAAAACAAAAACAAATAAAAAACAACTTTAAATATTTATTTAAAAAAAAATTAACAAAATACAATATTCATTGTTTGAACATAAACTTAATGCGATAAAAAATTATACAGGTCTATTCTCTATTATGCCAAGTCTTATCTACACTTCACCTTAATATAAAGAAATTGTTTTGAAAAACATATACGTACAAATGTACTTATATTTAAAATATTTATTTCTTTTTTAAGTGATACAGCAATACAAGTCATACAGGCCTTTGTATATAATTTTCTTCAATGTTTTATAATGAAATTTTTTTGTTAATCATCGTGGAAGGGTTTACTCACATTTTAAGAAAAGCCAAATTCATTTTATAAGTGTTATGGATTGTCTTAGAAACCCAATGAAAAAAAATTAAGATGTAGCAAAAAAAGCAACATCGTTGTAATATCTGCCCATCTAAAGGCTTTTTCTCTAGACGCGTAACACTTGACAATTTTACAGATGGTGTATTATAATGATCCCTATAATAAATAAATAAGAGTGTCCCCATAAAAGACCTGATTTTAAAATATATTGTCTCATCTTTTAAATCGTAATAGGCAAACATTTTAAATTTCCAACAACAAATAATGAAAATATAAAACTAAACAATAAAGGTTGACTAATGCGTATGTATATGGTACGAGACAAACTAACGCTTGGCGAATTTATTTATTTATTTATTTTTTCTTCATTAAATTTGACAATTTTTATACCCTTCACCACAAAAAGTGGGAAAAATGGTACAACTTAAGTTTGTCATTCCGTCTGTAATTTCTATAATAATTTTCCGATCCCATAATGTATATATATATATATATATATTGACTTCTTATGCATAGCCAAGTCGATTGAGCGATGTTCGTCTGCCCGTTAATGTTAGTGATGAAATTAAGTTTGCCAAGGCACTAGACCAGCTAGAGAAAATTTAAATACGCTAAACGATTGGCATAGAGGTGGTATTGAAAATCAGCAAGATCGGTCCATGTCCTTCGAGGCAGCGGGCAAAATATAACGCCTACCTTTAATTTGTCCATACCATTTGGAACAATGAAGTGACTCTAATAATAAAAAAAAAACAAATATATTAGGCGATAGAGAAGTAAAAAATTAGAAAAAAAAATAAGAAAAAAAAATTCTAAAATTTTATAAAAATATCAATATCGATATCATTTTAAAGCTTTAAAAGAGATCTTTAAGGAAATACTAAAATTTTTTAAAAGTGCTAAACCCATTAAGAGCCGATGACATCTTTATATTATATTTATGTTTTTTATTATTTAAGTCTCGATCACCCCAATATTTGATTTTTTTGATTGGAGTTACTTCACTAAACTAGATTTACATAGTTGGTGAAGGGTATATAAGATTTGGCATGGCCGAATATATAAATATTATAAATGAATAGAAATTATTTTGGCTTAAGGTTATTCTGCTAGCGTCTAATTTTTCTTGTTTTCTTTGGAAAACGTCCGCATACATTTGTAAAATAAATTTTCTTTCTAAAAAAGATTTTTAGAAATTAAAAAATAAATGAACTTAAGCCAAAATAATTTCTATACATTTATAATATTCTCAGTTCAAATAATAATTCATTAAAAATTAAATATTATAAATATTATTATTTTGCTACTTTTTTGTTTAGTATCATCAGAAAACAAATATTTATTAAAAAAAGAATGGTAAAGAACTAAATTAATTCTTATTATTATCAATAAGAAAATTTATTATTTGGAATCTTTTTTATATTAATTTATTTTAATTGTGTTTGATACCTTCAAATATTAATATTTCATGAGAATATTATATAATTTTAATATTTTCCTCAACTTATCAATTATTCAAGCTTCCAATGCCTTGATAACACTAAAACTACTAAGCAGACTTAAATTCATTGCTGCTATAACTTTAAATCAATTTGGGTAAGGATCTTTCTATTTTTATAACTTAATTATTTACGTTGTTCAGCAGCCTTATTCTGTAAGTCGCTTAAGCTAAAACTCCATCGCTAAAAATCTATAAAATCCATTTAGCAATTCTGTATTGTATATTGCTTAATTTGGCAATGTCTAAAAATCCAATACGCCATAATTTTAGCCTTTGTTGTTATCGCTAAAATTTTCTAATATTGTATTCTCTATTTCAAATAAGCGATTTTTAATTAAAAAAAAATGAATGAAATTTTTAGAAACGAATAAATTTGAGTGCTAAAATCTGGGTAAAACATATACATTTTTATTAGTGTTTTTTATGTCAATTTTATTAATTTTAGCAATAAAAGACCACGAATATATGCTAATTCACTATATTTGCCAATTTATGTGATATTTTAAATAGATTAAAATGCTTTTTACCTTAAAATGCTTATTATCCCGAACAAATTATTAAAGTCACCGATTTTGATTATTGAAGGTGAAAGCTCGTTTCGCTACCGCTTACTTAGCTCTTCAGCTCACTCAGAGGATTTAAAAAATTTTCTATACAATTTAAAATATGTTTTACAAATACATCACATACATATATTGAAAACTTTTTTTGGTAAACGCTAATCATTGTAAAGAAAGCAAAACATAAAGTAAGGTAACACTAATACGAAGCTACCACAATATGTTTGTTCCTTTTTAACAGTAATTTACCAAAGTAGAGTAAAAGGATAATTATAGTGATAGCAAATTAGTGTCAAGAGCTCCAACCTTATATTTGTCTCTTTTTAACAGCAGTTTATCAGAGTAGAGGGAAAGGATAAGTATAGTGATAGCAAATTAGCTACGGAAAAATGTAAAATTTTAGCTAAGCTATTGCTATTACAGAATACCAATTTAGCGATATAGCTAAAATAATCGCCATAATTTGTTTTTAGCGAGAGAATTAGACAATTAGGATGCAGATCTTTTGTATCCCGAAAACTTAAACCATTTAAACTGAGGCAATTATATGCCCCAGTTACCCTCTCCAGTTCAAAATCCTGAATACTACAAGTAAAAAGGATTTAATAATGTTATTTAAAATACCATATGGCGTTTTTTAGACTTTACGTTTTATTTATAATAAAAATATATTACAATATTTGTTTTAAGTTTAAACTACGAAGATTAAGAAATAAAAAGAAGAAGCAATTCAGAGTTTGTGTAGAGGTTATCAATCTTTAAGTTTATTACAATTCATAATATTAAACTATTTACTGTTAGCACAATTTTAATGATTTTCTACGTAAATAATATGAGTTTAAAAAATAAGAAATTTATATGTTTACTAATATTTGCACATTTTGCTTTAGTATTTATTACTTTAAAAATTTTGATACGTATTTTTATCGAGCAAAGTAGTAATGTAATTCAAAATTAACTCGTTTTTTGTCAGACTTATAACAAATTTATCGATTAAATTTTATTAACAAATATTTATAAAAAATGTATAGCAAATTAATAAATTTACTTTATGAGCAAAAGACCAATTAAAAAAATTCAAGTTGGCAATTTTCGGCCCTTCTATTTTTACTTTGATTGAATTAAGATTATTAAATTATCTGCATTATTTTTGTTATCTTTGTTTGTTTTTTAACTTTGGCAATGAAAATAAACGTACATATGTGCTTCTCGCTTCTTTTCGATTTAATCAAAGTATGCTGAAAAAAATGCATTGCGGTACAGAAAATGCATTCCATTCTAGTTATAATTATGACATTAAAAAATCAAATCAACTAACTGCCATCCCTAAATTAGAGCGTAAGACGCAAAGAAATGTAATTCATAGCTTTTGCGCTAGAATGACATCCCTAAATAACAGCGTCAACTTTGTGTCTTTAACAGTAATGTTAACTAATTTTAATTTATAAAACCCGCTGTATAAAAATAAAAACAGATAAAACTGCTAGATTGCCTTAAAAATAACTAAATTGTCACTACTTTTCAGCCATAACAAAACAAAACAAACCAACAAGCAGCCAACTTCACTTCCTAACGCACTGTCAAAATTGGATTTTACAATTGCTAAGCGTTGACGCCGTGCTATTTAGGGATGCTTCATACATTTTGTATGAACATGAGAAATTTTGACAGTTATCTTGCGCTTTACGCGCTAATTTAGGGATGGCAGTAAATTGTTTAATTTTTTTTCTTTCAAGATTTCTTGCTTTTATATTCAAAGCCAATAGCTAAAGGCATTACACTTTAACGGTGCTATCGAAAAAATCTTGATATTTTTTATGCATTTAATTTTTTTTCGTTTATATTTACATTTTCATTGTTGTATTTTCTATGCTTTTATCAAATTTTTTATTTGTTTGATTTTATATTTAAATTTTCAAAAACAAATTCAGATTGTTTTTGTACATCTAAATAAATATTAGCTTTTGTTTTTGTTGCTTTTCTGTAGTTTTTAATTTTAACCCTGAACTTGGTTGGTTGAAGTTGTATTTTTGTATGTTTTTTTTTCATATAAGCTTCCGTATTTAAATAACATCTCTTTTAAATACGGAATAAAGACCGTTAATTTTTTAGTTCAATAATAAAAAATTAATAAATTAAATTTAAACAAGTCGCAGGGTTATTCTATTCGAATTTTTTGTACCCTTTACCACCATATTTTATGCGTCTCTTTTTACAGAATTAACAATTATGTTTAAATATTATTGGCAGTGCCCACGTCACTTTGTCTGCGTGTCATTTTTAATTTTCTTAAAATTCTAATTTTTAAAAGTTTTTATTATTTGTTCTCGAGTTCTGTAGACAAAGTTAAAAATATTCCAATCACAAAAAAAAAATGTACTGACAACTGTTTTAGAACTGTTATAAAATTGGGTGCTTTCTTCACATTTGTATTTTTTGAAAAAAAAGTTTTTTATAAAAAATTTTGGTCGTTATTGTGCTTTATACAATGAATTTTTGACGAGGTATTCGTAGTGTTGGACGAAATTTTTCCTTCGTCTTAGTTGTGTTCCTAGCATAAATCTTCTATTTATTTTGGTACTTCCCCTTTTACTGCCCTCCTGGACCGCTATTTGAAAATACAAATACCCTATTTTACCATGAGCGCAAATATCTACATGTACTATATATTATACATAACAAAGCTGTAAAAGGGTATCAACAAGTATTAACAGTTAAATTAAATATTTACTTAATTTAACGTTAATACCTGTTTCTTATAATAGAGTTAAAAAGCACTGACAATTTCCTATTATAAATTTGCCTTGATTCTAATTCAAGACGTTATAATAAAAATTGAACAGATAAATTCTCATATTCTTTTTAAAAAGATGTTTTTTCATTAACCGACTGAAAAAAGAAGGAGGTTATCAAATTGTCTGAATGTTACTTGTGCCTGCAAAACTCCATCATTTCTGAACCGATTTTGAATATTTTTTGTAATTTGATAGATTATGCTTATAGTTCATAATCTTAAAAATTAAAGGGTGTCCCAATACAATAAACATGTTTTTTATATGTATTATGAACCGTGAAGGACACCACTCTAGAATAGAAAAATAAATCTAAAAATTACAGGATGTCCCCAAAGGTGACGTAAATCGATCTATATGGACCTATCTTTTGAACTGTTATAGACAAGCGCTTAAAAATTAAACAAAATGCCGATTACTATGACCGTTATAATAACAAGTACAAATTTTCAAAATTAAAAATTAAAAGGGGCTGCTAAAGTTGATATAATTAGATGTGTATGGCCAAACCACTAAAAAGTTGTAAACAGACGGTTGAAATTTACAAAGAAACTGTATTGGTAAGTCTTAAGTAACAGGTATAAAATTTAGATTTGCAAATTAAAGGGTGCTCCAACAGTTAATGTAATTTGATGCATGTTGCCTAACTTTTAAGCTGTTATAAATAGACAACTAAAATCTGTTTTAAAGACGGGTTTTTTTTGCAAGAACTATTTACTTTTATATTTATAATATAAATTGAACTCAATTTTGTTTAAAGAAAGTTTAAATCATTCTGTTAAATACAAATACGAGGGTGAATTTTACATAACTTGACCCAAAAACAAAATTAGCCCAATTATAAACAAAAATTCCATGCGAGTTTATTTCACTTTTCGCTTTTCTCCCATTATAAATTTGTCCCCTTTTGATTGACTGCGAAAACTAAAAAAAATATGGGAAAAAAGTTGATATTATGAATTATAAAATAAAAATTTTATGATACGAGGGCTGCTATATATATTTCTGGCCTGGCAACACTGAGTGCTGCCAAGTGCAATCTGACATTTCCATTGGAAAGTTTGTCATTTTTAAGCATAATCGTACTCAAAACGTTTTGACGTACGACCATTATTTGTGTTCTTTACAGTGACTTGAAAAAATTAATATAGAAAAAAATGGAATTAACTCGTGAACATTTTCGTGCCATCATTTTTCACTACTTTCGACGTGGATTCTCACGACAAGAGTGCATTGATGAACTTAAATCTTTGTATGGCGATGAAGTACCATCCTATAGCACTGTGAAAAATTGGTATAATGAATTTAATCGTGGCCGAAGCTCGCTCAAAGACGAATTCCGTGAAGGTCGTCCAAAAACGGATGTTGTGCCAGAGAACATTGATGCCGTGCGTGAACTCATAATGCAAGATCGACATGCGACATACCGAGAGATAGAGACATCCTTGGACATTTCTTCCACCAGCATACATTCGATACTGCATGAACACCTGGCCGTAAAAAAGGTTTGTTCTCGTTGAATCCCGCACAATTTGAAAGTCGCTCAAAAAAAGGCTCGTGTCGACTGGGGCAATGAAATGTTGCAAAAATACGATTGCGGTGCTTCAAAAGACGTTTATAAGATCGTCACAGGTGGCGAATCATGGATCTATGCGTATTAGCCCGAAACGAAACAACAATCGACCGTGTGGGTCTACAAAGACGAGCGAAATCCAACGAAAGTTGTTCGTGGGAGAAGCACTTCGAAGCAAATGGTCACCTGTTTCTTCGGAAAAACTGGTCATGTGGCGACTGTTCCGCTTGAGCAACGTAGGACGGTCACTTCTGAGTGGTACACTACAATTTTTTTGCCTGAAGTCATCGGAGAAATTCGAAAAACCAACAAGAGAAGACGAATCATTGTTCACCATGACAATGCGAGCTTTCACATATTGACTCAAACCAGAGCGTTTTTGACCGGCCAAAACGTCGAATTAATGGGTCATCCGCCGTACAGCCTTGACTTGGCACCTAATGACTTCTTCTTGTTTCCGCACATCAAGAAAAAAATGCGTGGTCAACGATTTTTGTCACCAGAAGAAACTGTTGAAGTGTTCAAAAACCATGTTTTTGAGGTGTCTCAATCGGAGGGGAAAAAGTGCTTCGACAACTGGTTTGAGCGCATGCAAAAGTGTATAAATCATGCTGGAAAAACAATAAAACCATTTTTGATTATAAATATTCTCATTTTCACTATTAGGCCAGAAATATATAGAGCAGCCCTCGTATTAAAAAAACCCTCCCTTTTAATAACGATGATGCCACTTTTTTATAATTTTATTCCCACGGAATTCATAATTGGAGGAATCTTATCTCGAGAAAAATTTTTTCCGTGGGAAAAAAATTCCGTGAGAATATTCATAAATGTGCTGAATATGAAATTTTTTACATTCTTTACTTCAACAAAATTTTGAATATATTTTTTGGTCTTGTCTACGCATTGCATAGTGCCTAAACCAGTTTGATACCATTCCACTTTATAACCTTTATAAGTTAGGCACCTTAAGCAAATTTGTGATTCAATAACTTTAGAATAAAACGTGATGTTTTTCAATTTTTTGCTTTCAGCTATGAAAATAAGTATCAATGTTGTTGTAATGACCTCTAAAATCAGAAATTATCCTTTGTCTTTACATATCCAGAACTTGTAACTGTCGACCCTCTTTCTCATTAAGCCAAATGGTAGCCAGTACATTCATACAACGTTGCAAAGTTTTAAGGCCTTGTGACCCATACTGAACAAAGTAAGGGCTGAAATCGTTCTAGGTTTGGACAGGAAAGTTATTAGAGTATTTATAGACGTAGTCCTAGGTCTTTGCTTAACTGAAGGAAAGATCTATCTATATAAGAATCGCACTGTGGATTATTGTAAAATATACGAGTAGAATAAAAAGCTAGAACTGTGAAGTACATAATCTGTCATTGCCTTAATTGGCAGCCAAAGGCTTTGTTGGCCAGACGAATGATTCCACCATGAGTTTAGCTGCATTGCAAGATGAAGAAGAAGAGGTCACCTGCATAGTTTAGAGGACATTATGGCTTCAGTATGATAGTGGGAGCTCCGCAAATCTGCTGAGGTTTCCTCGAAGGCAGCTGGGTACACTGATGGCTGTGCTGAAAGGCCACTGTGTCATTGGTACCCATGTTAGGACACTGAATCTTCCGCAACATGACTACTGTAGGAGTTGTCAGGACGAGGAAGAGGAGGAAACGGTGGAGCATCTGCTCTGGCATTGTCCAGTTCTTTTTGGGAACAAAGCGGCCATTTTCGGCAGTCCGAGACTGCATGGTCTTGCAGACTTATCGGTCTGCGATGTTGCTAGGATAACCTCGTTTATCGGGTCCTCGGGATGGTTTGGATATGGATCTTGATGGTAGAGAAGGGACCTGAATTGATCCTTGCACATCCTATTCCAGCTAATACAACGGGACCTTTAGTCCCGAAGTGAGTCGGTTTACTCACTGTGCAACCTAACCTAACCTAAGATGCGGGTTTGAATATACGGTCAGCTTCATTCGCATAAATCTTATGGGAAGCAGGTGGCTTGATAATAAATAGTAGAGCCTATTCAGTTAATGGAATTATAAGGGGGTCCTTTCAGGAAGATAAGAAGGGAATCACAAGGACCTCTAGGTAATGAGTGGAAATACCTAGGTTTAGCAATAATTTTTTTTACCTAGAAGTATGTCCTTGCAGAAGAAGCCTTAAAAATTTTGTGGACAGCTTTTAAAACTTTCCATTCTAGACTTTTAGCTGCCTAGTGCATAGCGCTCCATTGTTTAAAATACAAAGTATAGATGTTTAAGCACCGAAAAATTTTATTGGCGAATGCGTTCCCATCGAAATTGTGGAATTTTGGCTCTCTTGGATGAGATTAAATATTTAATAATTACGATACGGCCTCAATTTTTCTCTAATGTCAATTCAAATTCCTTTAGTACAACAGCCAATATCCGCTTTTAACACATTGTATATTTTAGCTTGTAAAACCCTGTATTTATTTAGACAAACTGTTTCTTGATAACATTGCTTTATGTAACCGTATAAATATCTCCAATTGGGGTTCATTTACTTAGAAATTTTGAAAATAGCAAAGATTAAAAACTATAATTCTATCATAATAAAATCCATGATATAGTTTTGAGCTACCGAAGGGGAGTATATGCCGCCAAACTATTGTGCGATGCGATTTTGTTTTTGAACGCGATTTAGTGTCTTCTTTGCCAGTGCTTTTTGCTTTGCCAGTGCAATTCGAATAGATTTCTTTGTAGAAATATAGCTGCTAACGACTTCGTTAGATATCAAAGAGAAGTCAATCCAAAGGATTTAACTATGACATTTTGACCCAAAAGAGAGGAATAAAAGTAACATCAAATTTTTGCTAAATGTTTGTTTTAAGATATGCATGGAGTTATTGCACCAAAAAATAAGCCCGATAGAGCTTTAAATTGTTATAATTAACGCAAAAAATTAAATTGTACTGAAGAATTTTTTTTTATACGAAAGATCAGAACATGGCATTAATATTCAAAAATGATTTCGGGCATATGGCCACCGCGGCTGCTCATGATGAAGCGCATTCTCGACCTCCAATTTTGTGTCACTTTTTTAAGTACTGCTGACCGTATGTCACGAATATCGCGAACAATGTTGGCCTCCAAAGCGTCAATTGTTGCTGGTTTATCAGCATAAACCAGTGACTTCACATGATCCCTCAGGAAATAATCGAGAGGTTTTAAATATCACGACCTTGGAGGCCAATTGATAGGTCCATTTCTAGAAATCAACATATCGCCAAAATTTTGATTTCAATAACTCGATGGTTGCGGTCGCCGTATGGCATGTAGCGCCATCTTGTTGAACCAGCACTTCAAACAAAAAATCGTTAATCATGGTGCGGTAACGATCTCCTATGACCGCAACGTGAGATCCGGCCTCATTTTTTAAGAAATAAGGTCCGATGATGCTACCAGCGTGTAAACAAGTCAGTTACTAACTGCTCTAGAGCCAAATCGGCGAAAGAATGACGCAGAACGAGTCTATTCATAATGATTTGCCAGAGTTTACTGAAGATAAGAAAAAAAAATTTTATCAAAATTTGATTTTTAGTGTTATTTTTCATAATTTAAAGTTCTATCGGGCTTAAAAAATACCCTATACTTTCAATCGATGCCCAAAATAAAGGACTTGAACATTAGTATTTTTGCAATATTCACCTTAACCCAATTAAATGGCTCAACGGAAATTATTCTAGTATTAACAACAGCATCAGCAATCAAAATTGGATTGCCTTTTAAAATTTTGCTTTGATTCCAGTTAAAACAAGTTAGAGTGCTATATTATCTTATATATCCTTCACCATCTATGTAAATCTAGTTGAGTAAAGTAACTCCAAGCAAAAAAACTAATATTTGGGGTAACAGAGAATTAAAACAAAGAAAAAAATGGTACTGCGTATATATTATTTTACATAAAAATGTCATCAGCTCTTAATGGGTTAAGCATTTTTTAAAAATTCTAGTTTTTTTTAAAGATCTTTTCAAAAGCTTTAAAATGATACCCATATTGATATTACAAAATATTTGAAAATTTCAGAGCCCCATAACTCGGAAAATATTGGTGAGCGCCAAATTTTTCACTTGATGTTTTTTCTAATTTTTTAATTCTCTATCGCCCCATATAGTCATTATTTTTTTTATTGGAGTTACTTTATTATTCCAAATGACATGAAAAAATTAGAGGTAGGCGTGGTGTTTTGCCTGCTGCCTTGAAGGTCATCATCACCGATCATGCTGATGTCCAATAGCACTTCTATCGGCGCTATATCTGCTCGATGGACATATTTATTTATTTATTTATTATTATTTTTTTTGTGAAATCCGAGACAAACTTGATTTCAAACTAACACGGACAGACGGACATCGCTCAATCGATTTCGCTATGAATAAGAAGTCAGAATATATTGTTACGTTTTTCCCTTTTATAACAAACGTACGGATTCTCTTGATTGCAAATACCACTGTGGTTCATTATAAATTCGGTATTCTTTACTTAATGGCTTTCTCTGGCTATTCTTCTTGATCCCACCGGTCTTGTGAACCCTTTGTCTCGTATTTACTAAACATGCGTTATTACTACAAACGCAGCCATCCACGCTATACTACTGTGTTACTCCGGGGAGACATGAACTACTCGGTGCCTTGTTTAGTAACCTTAACCATCCGCAGACATCTCCATTACTTCTTTTATCCAAGCCAGTCATCTCCTTTAATCCAGTAGCCACATAACACTTCTGCCGTACACTGTTGTTATACTGTTACACTTCTCTGCGCAACCGCTACCGTTCTTACTTTTTATTATAAAGGGCTCCTTGACAATTATCTGTTACTCTTACATTAAATTGGACGTCTCCACTAAACTGTATGCCATGGCTTTATACAACAATTGCCTTTCGCCCCTCAGGAGGTTTGTACTGCTGCTTGTTAATTTTAAATCGCATTATAACAATTTTTATTTTTCGTTGTGCGCATGTCCGACGGCGGGGATCGAACTCAGGACCTCCTGTTTTGCAGCACGCACCTCTACCAACGCAGCCTGCTCAGCTTTTGTTATCTAATTGTGGTTTTTATTCTATACACACACCGTTAGTTGTTGAATTAGCTCATACGGAAACAACTATAGGGGTTTCCAGATTTAATTATTCGTAACAATATATACTTTATGTGGTGTGAAATAAATATTGTAGAAATTACACACGGAATAATAAACTTATATATTTCCTTTTTTTCCACTTATAAAAAGGAACTGAAAAAGAATCACTGTAACATTTTGCTTATGTTTATGGGCTGATGGATGTTTATGTGTAGTAAAGCAGGAGGGGTGAAAAAACACGATTTGTGATTTGTATGATTCTTCTTCTTTCTTTGTGCGCTCATGTTTATTCTTGTCATTATATTTTATGAACAATTTTTTTTTTTAATTATTAAACTTTTGTTTGCCAAGATTATGTAAATGCCGTCGATTACATGTCAAAAATAAATCTTGCAAAAAAACCATTATCAGCGTACGAGGGCTGCTATTTATATTTCTGGCCTGGCAACACTGAGTGCTGCCAAGTGCAATCTGACATTTCCATTGGAAAGTTTGTCATTTTTAAGCACAATCGTACTCAAAACGTTTTGACGTACGACCATTATTTGTGTTGTTAACAGTGACTTGAAAAAATGAATATAGAAAAAAATGGAATTAACTCGTGAACATTTTCGTGCCATCATTTTTCACAACGTTCGACGTGGATTATCACGACAAGAGTGCATTGATGAACTTAAATCTTTGTATGGCGATGAAGCACCATCCTATAGCACTGTGAAAAATTGGTATAATGAATTTAATCGTGGCCGAAGCTCGCTCAAAGACGAATTCCGTGAAGGTCGTCCAAAAACGGATGTTGTGCCAGAGAACATTGATGCCGTGCGTGAACTCATAATGCAAGATCGACATGCGACATACCGAGAGATAGAGACATCCTTCGACATTTCTTCCACCAGCATACATTCGATACTGCATGAACACCTGGCCGTAAAAAAGGTTTGTTCTCGTTGAATCCCGCACAATTTGAAAGTCGCTCAAAAAAAAGGCTCGTGTCGATTGGGGCAATGAAATGTTGCAAAAATACGATTGCGGTGCTTCAAAAGACGTTTATAAGATCGTCACAGGTGGCGAATCATGGATCTATGCGTATGAACCCGAAACGAAACAACAATCGACCGTGTGGGTCTTCAAGGACGAGCAAAATCCAACGAAAGTTGTTCGTGGAAGAAGCACTTCGAAGCAAATGGTCACCTGTTTCTTCGGAAAAACTGGTCATGTGGCGACTGTTCCGCTTGAGCAACGTAGGACGGTCACTTCTGAGTGGTACACTACAATTTTTTTGCCTGAAGTCATCGGAGAAATTCGAAAAACCAAGAAGAGAAGACGAATCATTGTTCACCATGACAATGCGAGCTCTCACATATTGGCTCAAAGCAGAGCGTTTTTGACTGGCCAAAACGTCGAATTAATGGGTCATCCGCCGTACAGCCCTGACTTGGCACCTAATGACTTCTTCTTGTTTCCGCACATCAAGAAAAAATGCGCGGTCAACGATTTTTGTCACCAGAAGAAGCTGTTGAAGTGTTCAAAAACGATGTTTTAGAGGTGTCTCAATCGGAGTGGAAAAAGTGCTTCGACAAAAAAAATTAAGATTGTGTTAAAAATCATCGTATAAATCCTCTCATAGATTTTCTCTTCTCATAAACTTATTTATTTTAATGATTTATGAAAACTAGAGATTCTACTTTCAAACATACGAACCTCAAAACAGATCTTTATATGTAAATTCCTTAATGTTAAAATTCTGTTACAATTTTTAATTTTAAAGGCAAAATCTGTTGTGTGATGTCACATTGGTAGCAGAAGATATTGAAATACCTGCTCATAAAATGGTTTTGGCCTCATGCAGCCCTTATTTTTATGCCATGTTTACCGGTTTTGAAGAATCACGACAAGGACGTATAACCCTGCAGGGCATAGATCATCATGCCTTAGAATTATTAATTGAATATGTTTATACTTCTACCGTTGAAGTCAATGAGGATAATGTACAGGTCCTCTTAACAGCTGCCAATCTATTGCAATTGACTGATGTAAGAGATGCCTGTTGTGATTATTTGCAAACGCAATTAGATGCCAGCAATTGTTTGGGCATACGAGATTTCGCAGACATGCATGGTTGTGTTGAATTGGTTAATTATGCCGAGACGTATATCGAGCAACATTTTAAGTGAGTAAATAGTTTTAATATTTCGTTTAAAATGTTTCACAAACTAAAAACATACAACATTAATTTTTACCTTTACAGTGAAGTCATACAGTTTGATGAATTTTTAAATTTAACCTCTGAGCAGGTGATAAATCTTATACGCAATGATCGTATTTCTGTCGCTGGTGAGGAGAAAGTTTATGAATCTGTTATTAATTGGATCCGTTTTGATCCTACGTTGCGTGATCAATATACGGCCGAGCTAATGCAACATGTACGTTTGCCTCTTTTATCCAAGGAATATATAACACAAAATGTCGATAAGGAGCCCTTGCTGGAAGGCAATATAGTTTGTAAGAATTTAATAATTGAAGCATTAACATATCATTTGTTGCCAAATGAAATAAAGACAGCAAGGACTATACCCAGAAAACCGGTAGGTTTGCCTAAGATTCTTCTGGTTATAGGAGGACAGGCACCCAAGGCCATACGCTCAGTGGAGTGTTATGATTTGAGAGAGGAGAAATGGTATCAGGCTGCTGAAATGCCAAATCGTAGATGCCGGTTAGAAGGATTTTAATAAAGAAATGAACAAATATTAAAGAATATTAATTCTTTTGATTTTCAGAGCTGGCCTAGCGGTTTTGGGTGATCGAGTTTATGCAGTGGGTGGTTTCAATGGCTCGCTACGTGTTCGCACTGTTGATGTTTATGATCCTGCCACCGACCAATGGACTACTAGCAATAGCATGGAAGCTAGACGATCCACTCTAGGAGTGGCTGTTCTAAACGGTTGCATTTATGCTGTGGGTGGTTTCGATGGCACCACTGGTCTTTGCAGTGCTGAAGTTTATGATCCTAAAAACGAAGTTTGGCGTTTTATAGCCGCCATGTCGACCAGACGCAGTTCGGTAGGCGTAGGAGTGGTTAATGGTCTTCTGTATGCTGTGGGAGGCTATGATGGCTTTACCCGCCAATGCTTGTCTTCGGTAGAACGTTATAATCCAGAAACTGACAATTGGCATGCTGTTGCGGACATGTCAGCCCGTCGCAGTGGTGCTGGTGTAGGTGTTCTCAATAATATTTTGTATGCTGTAGGTGGTCATGATGGTCCCATGGTTCGTAAATCGGTTGAAGCTTATGATCCGGAAACAAATCAATGGCACTCTGTCGCTGACATGTCATTTTGTCGACGTAACGCCGGAGTTGTGGCCCATGATGGCCTCTTGTACGTGGTGGGTGGTGATGATGGCGATTCTAATTTATCCTCAGTCGAGGTCTATAGCCCCGAGACAGACTCCTGGCGCATATTGACAGCTTACATGACCATTGGTCGCAGTTATGCTGGTGTGTGTATGATAGATAAACCCATGTGAATAGAAGAGCAGGGTGCATTAGCACGGTAAGTTACTAAAGATCTCAATAAAACTTGTTTATCACAAAATACTGTGAAAAATTTTTAAAAGAAGGAATATATGGAATACATTAATTTTAGAAAATTTATGTTTAATTTGTTTATGCAAAGGAACGTTTTATTATCTTTTAATATTATTCCTAGACAAGCGGCCATTATCTCTATAAATGGTGTAGTGGATGATGAAAATAGTCAAGCTGAGGGTACGATTGAAGGTGCTGTGGGTTATGTACGAAATGATATACAACAACAACAACCTCAACCACTAAATAACAACACAAATCAACAGCAACAATTACAACAACCACAACTTCATCCACATTATGAAAACATTTATGAAAGTATAGAACAATATAATGCAGCCGCTCGTGGTGGTGCAGTAGTTGGTGCAGCAGCTGGTGGATCAGCAGCTGCTGTAGCACCAATTAATGCAGCCAGTAATGCTAATGCCCCTGCCGAAGAACCACAACAACAGCAACAAGCACAGCCAGTTTTGGCACAACTGCAACCTCAACAGCAGCCTACAAATGAAAATAATACTCAACAAGCGAAACAATCAAGACTGGCTACAAATAACATAAACTATCGTAATGATTTGTATGATCGTGCTAATGCCATTAATACAAATGCCGCTCAAACGAATGCAGGTCTACAAGCAACTGGCAGTGGTAGTGCCAATTACGATATACCAAGATCTGTACGATCAGGTTTAGGGTTTCGTAGAAATTTTCAATTAGATTTGCATGCGGGTGAGTTTTGAAAGCAATGAAATAAAAAAAAATTTTTAATAAATGTTTCAATTAATTAGCTAACCCTCGCTTCAATGCCTTTCGCTGTAACGGTATAACTTGCAATCACTACAACTCTAACACTAACACCGTCACTTCATCTTCCAACTCCTCCGCCTCGTGGAATCGTCAGCGTAGTTTTGATGATACTGAATCACAAAACTATTACAATCTAAATCATTATCAGGCACCAGTACGTTATGAAAATATCTATGAACAAATACGTGATGAGCCCATTTATCGCAACACTAACGGCGCGCGAGTCTATGGTCGTTTAAATGTTATCGGTCATGGTATTGGGCGCATTGAACGTCATTTAAGTTCATCTTGCGGTAATATTGATCATTATAATTTAGGTGGCCATTATGCAGTATTGGGTCATTCACATTTCGGTACTGTTGGTCATATACGTCTGAATACTGGCTCCAGTATAAGTAGCACTAGTACGACTAGTTCTAGTGTTACTTCGACTGTTAGTTGTAATTCATCGAATTGTGGTGGTGCCGCAGGTGCTGTCAGCACCACTTCGTCTGGAAGTTTTCACAAAGATGGCAGTAATAATGTTAAAAATAGTTCGTCTTCGTTTTTTAGTTGTTTACATGGCGAAAATACTCAAAGTATGAGTAACATTTATAAGGCCTCCGGTAATAATGGAGTCTCCTCGTCGATCAATAACCATTTAAATATGAGCAATAACAATTTGGGTGCTAATGGTGAGTAGCCTTATAATTATTGTATAAATAACTTTCACACAACAATTGAAATTTACGTAATTTTTTTTTAATTTTACAAAAACTTGTTTTTCACTTAAATATAGGAAGGAGTTGTCGAAAAGCTTAAAATTTCACGAAAAAATATACAAGCCAGAAAAACCAATGTTTAAATAACTTAAGTCGAAGTAGCAAAAGTGGTAAATTTTTTACTTTTCATTGCTTTCATAGTTTTAACTGCCTAAAATAAAGCAATAATACGAAAAAAACGCAGTTGTAATTAAAGCAGAAGCAGTCGATGTGAAAAGTTTTTTTTATAGAGCTTTTGAATGCGGTTAGTAAGAAAAAAAAACACAAAAGCAATGTCTTTGGTTTTGCAAGTTGTCATCAATCACAGCCGGATAATAATAATTTTTTTAATTTTACAAGAAACATTTTTTTATCTACTTTTTATGTTTAAGAGCCTGTTTACATTAAGGGCATTGTAGCTGACTTTAATATGGTTTTTTCTCTTTTGAAGTATCTCCGTAAGTCGTCAGGCGTTTACATTATGACTCTTTTGCAGCAAGTTAGAGAATTTTTTTATTGTTTTATTACCCAATCTTTCAAGTGTTGCCAAAAACTAAACGTTTAATTTTTCAAAAATTTTTGAACAATATAGAAAAAAACAGCCATTTTGGTAACACCGCTCAAGCATAAAACTGCAAAAAACGAAACAGGGAAGCAGGAATAACAATAAATTGTTCTTTGATTTTGCTTTGACTGAACTGCCATTTTTTCAGAAGCAGAAGCAAATCAAATGAAATGAAACTTATTTTAGTTTTTTAAACACTGAAAAAACTTTAATTTCACCAAAAAATAATAAGAAAGTTTAAAAATAAAAATAAATATTTTTTTCAAAATCTCAAATTACCCAAAAGATCTGAAGTTTATCAAAAATGATCAGTAATTTTAATTTACGTCTTAAACCAAGAATTCAAAAGAGTCGAAAAATGCAATTTCACGAAAAATTGAAACAAAAATCGGAAATTTATAAAAAAAAAATATTGAAATTTTAAGAAAAACAAAAAAATTAAGTTTATTTGGAACCCTTATTAAATATTATTTATTAATCTTTCAATTTAAATAATTAAACAAAAAAATTAATTCCTCAAAAACACAATAACCCTGGAGTTAATGTCGACGTAGTCGACGGCGTCAAATGTCAAAAAAAAAGTTGAATCGTATGAAACTGTATAAGAGCAGTCAATCTCAACGCGTTGCAACGCCGTAAAAGTTCAATCTGTTTTAATTTTTTCGGCGTTGAAACGCCGTCAACGACGTCGACATTAACTCCAGGGTAAATCAAAAATTTAGTAAAAAATAAAAGTGTTGCCAAATAACCAAAAATTTTGCAAAATGCTGAAAAAAGAACTAAACATCCACTTACTGGTATTCATTAAACCCACCCATCAAAATATGGGAATTTTATAAAAAGATATAAATTTCACTTAAAACCTTACAATAATTTTACTGCTCCAAGTAAGATACAACAAAAAAAATGAAAATTTGTAAGGTACAAAGGTTTTTTGTTACTTAAAGCTTAAAAGTTGATTTTGCCAATGTTGTGTACAGCATACAAGGCTCGATACGACCGATCTACCGATTGCGGCAAACAGAATTCTTCTTTCGTAAGTCTCGTGAACAAACAAAAGTCAAAGGTGCAATACGGGCTACGCAAGACGGTTGGGAAACCATAACGATCTTTTTTTTAATCATAAGAATTAAGCAAAAACTATCCTCCAACATATTAAATCACGTTGGTTAATAAAAATATTATAAACACTCGTCTTGTTTGGTCGTTTTAAAGCCCATTTCTTAAACTTTTTTATTTTTATTTTAAAATAACCTAAATAATGTATTTGTTTTACTTCCTTAGCCACTCCTAATGTTTTTAAGGATCGTGAATCACGTGCCGCTTCCGCCGGACCCCTTATAAATCCCAATGCAAACGGCAACGTGGAAACATCACCAACATCTTTAACGAGGACTACAGGAGCCATACCCAAGATTAAAGCATTAAATTTGTGCTCTAAACAAAACTCCAATACTTCGCAACAAAATTCCAATACAACATTAATGACTGAAAAGACACCTGTAGCAACACTAAAAAATGCTCTCACAAAAAAATCTTCACTAGCTTCAAATCCATCTTCGACAGCAGCTCATAAAGCTCAAATATCTGTAACAAGCTCAAACTCTAACAGCAACAACTCAACAATGACTGAACAAAATAACAGCACATTAAATCGTATTTCGAAATCAAGCCTGCAATGGCTGTTGGTCAATAAATGGCTGCCACTATGGATGGGTCAAGGTACTGATTGCAAAGTAATTGACTTTAATTTTATGTTTTCCCGTGACTGTGTCGATTGTGATGCAGCCTCGGCGGCAGCACAAATGGCCAATCCTTATGGCACACCACGGCTAACAGGTCTACCGCAGGATATTGTACGCTTTAATGCCAGAGCTGAAATGCATGCAGCAGCAACATATAGAAGACAAAATGATCTGAATTTCTCGCGGCCGGTGCACAACACTTTAAATCGTTTGAGAGAAGCTGAACCCAGCCCTTATGCCAGACGTTATGAAGATCCTTCGTATGAAAATGTTCATGTACAATGGCAAAATGGTTTTGAGTTTGGTAGATCTAGAGATTATGATCATTCAATTGCAGCTCCAACGATAGCAACAACGGCACAATGTCAATCGCCAGCTGCTCAGCGAGCATCCCTTCAAAGGGGACATTCAGAAAGCCCTAGTCTAAATCAACGCAGCAATACTAACGCCTCTAGACGTTTAAGACCAGTAAATAATTCATCCAATAATCAAAATATTGCATCAAACAGTGTCAAATTTAAGGATTATCGCAGTTTTGAAAAGAGTAACGAAAACACAGCTGTTAAAATAAGTTCAACGAAAGTAGAAACAGTAGAAGCTGTAGAAAGTGTTGCTACTTTGACGCTGCCAAAAGCTGGTGTTTCTACAACAGCTGAAACTTCACCCTTGGAAGATTTAGAGGGGGCTGTAGGTGGTTTAGTTGAAATTAAATCTTCCACTGAGACACCTTCGACTTCATCATCAGCAGCATTAGTATCATCATCGTCTACTATTAACATCTCTGCTAATGAAGTAAATAATTTACATTCAGATGTCCCTGTTGCCCATCCGATTGCAGTGCTAGACAACGATATGCCAACTTTAACGAATAATTTAGATTTAACAACCACAACATGCACTAATAATGAACATAAAGATAATTAAGTTTTATGTCAAGATGTATCTTAACTTTTTAAACTTAAAAAACGAAATTATTACTAAAAAAAAATGATTTTTAAAAGGTTATAACAGTTAGCAGTATGGGTATCTCTTTGTATCTCTCGTGCTGTGAATTTAACACAAAATTTTCACTTTATATTTTTTTAAGCATTGTTGCCATCAAAGCGAATTTACACCAGGTGGCAGCGCCGCTACAACAATACAACAACAAAAAGAAAAACAGGCACTTAAGTGTATAGGAAATTTCAAAACCTAATTAATTATTTAATTTTTTTCTTACCCTTTTAAATAACGTTTTCAATAAGCTTCGTTTTTAAATTGATTTAAAATTCTTATTACAGTTCTATTTTAAATAATAAATATAAAAAACCTTTTGTAATATAAAGTGATACACTTTTGACAGCTGCTCTACACATAAAAATTAAGCAAAAAAAAAAAATAGTCAGCTGCCGCAACGATGCTTTTTACAAAAACTATGCCCTAAAAAATACGGAAGTGAAATATTCGTGTGGAATTTAAAACATGCCTGATAATGTTCGAAATTAAATGAAAACAAATTTTGGCCCGGTTTTTAACTTTGCCTTTAAATGTTAATTATGTGTAAGTTTTATTTTAGCAGGAAATACATTTTGCCATGACACACTTAATTGAAACCAATTTTGTGCATTTGTCACGTATAAAATTTAACTACAAAAAACTCAAGGACGAAAGCAAAACACACATGTCGGCTCTTAACAAATACTGCATTTTTAAACAAAAAATACATTCTTATTGAAAGCACACTCTCTGGATGGCGACCTCTGCTTTTTAAACACACATTAGTGTTAATTTGAACCGTTTAATGATAATTAAAAAAATTATATATTTATTAATGCGTGTTCACATGGCAAAGACATGAATGTAGCAGACATTTTTTAAATAAATTTTATATTTTTAATCATCGATCAAATTTAATCCATATAATTGTTGCATGTGGGTTGTGGCTTTATAACTTACGAACGGTTAAATCGAATTCGATTAAATCTTTAGGGTTTGTTCGTATGGTCGTGTAGACGGTTTGCACGTAATCGGTCGACGCTTTCGTGGTTTTTTGTTTGTGGCGTCAACCACGCAAAAAATTGAAATTAAAGAACTTTAGTTTTTTGAGAGACAAAGCTTACACTAACAAAACTAAAAATAAATAAATAAAATAGAGACTTTAAAAAAATTTAAGTTAATTGGGTTCAAACAAGGCTTTATAAAATGAAAGTGGAAAACTTTTTGGCACAAAACTTTTTTTTTATCATTTTAAGAATGCTGCCTGTTTGTTATTTTCCATCGCAAATACAAACAAAATAATAACCGATTAAAAAATATATGTATATATGCTAGTACATTTGTACTAAAATTGGCAAGGGGGTGGTAAATGTTTTGCTACAAACTGAATTATTTAAATATAGCAAATTATGTCGATGTACAATACATAAAAAATAATAAGAGATCCAGTCACGCCAATATCATATTTCGATTAATAACACATTTTGAAAACAGACAATTTATTTTTGAGAAAGCATATTTGTAAAGCTTATTAAATTCTGGAACCTGCAATACTTGGCCGACTTCTAAACGCAAGTTGCAATGCATATTTACAATGCATACACTTCGTAAACGCATATCTAAACTTTTTGGCAACGTACAATGTTTCTAATTGTTTGGCAACTCATTTTAATGAGTATCAGAAGTCAAAATCACGCATCATTTTTATTTTGTATGCAAACATTTTAAAAATGTTACTTTTAAAATTTCATTGTGAATAAAAAATGCCATCATCCATTTTTTCAATTAATTCTTAAAAAAATATTTATTTTTGATCACTTGTTTCCGGGATTTTTATTATCCTTAACAAAGTTGTCTCTTCTTTTTTTTCTTTTTAATAGGTTTCTATAGCAATATAGAATTTTTTAGAAGATTTGACCTGAGATAATTCCTCAGCAATTGCCAACAAAATGGATAAATAATTTTGTAAAACCTCTATTTATCAAAAAAAAAAAAATATTCAATTTTATACCATGTTTTTGACATTTGCTTTATGTATGAGTTGCATAGCGACGTTCCTAAATGCCGATAAAATCCAAAAAATTTTTTAAATTATGCATTGCAACAGGCGTTTAGGAAGTCGGCCCTTCTTTACTTAAACCGTAAAAATAAATATTAAATTATTATAAATTTTATTAAAAATAATTTTGCTTACCAACCCTGATTAGAACTAGAAGTTTGCTTTTATATAATTTTTTTTTTTTACATTTAATATTCTCTCTCCTAAAAAAGAGGCACTTGCGTTAGAAAAAACGTGTTGAATACTAACCGCTTCTCAAAAAAATGACTTAAAAGATTTTATAACAATAACAAAATGTTGAGATTTAACCGAAAGTATACTTCTGCAATATTTTTCGTCTGACAGTTAAAAAACTTAATTATCTTTCGTTAAATAAAAAAAGAAAAAAAAACATATAACTTGTAAAAACGATATTAGTATTAAGTATTTTATGCAATTTTAAAACAAATATTTCTTAATTATTTGATAAAAAAAATATTTGTTTTAAATTTTGATTTATATTTTTATAATCATTTATTTGGTTTTATGCTTATAATTACGTACATTTTTAAGATTTTAAACGAATTTGCAATATTTTTTTAAAAATATTTTTTTTTTTCGAATTTATTATTATTTATTTTCTTTTTTCTCCTTTAATCTGAAATATTTTTAATTAAGAATATGCCATTTTATATTAAACACTCCAACTAATTTTTTTTTTGTATCTTAAGTATTAAACATTAAAAAATTTTAAACATAAAATAATTTTCTTGAAGACATTTATACAAAGGACGAAAACAAAACCTTTCTTCTTATTTTTTTTTTTTTTTAACATGCAAAAGACATTAAGACTTACTGTTAGTTAATCTGATTCTGTTTTTAATCCACTGTCTTCCAGTTTTACTTAAAAATTTCATTTTGTAATTTACATTAAAATATGTTCTTTATATTTTATTGTTTAAAAAATTTAGAAGAAAATTAAATTTTAAAAATATTTTTAACACTGAATTTTAAATACTCAATAATAAAATACATAACAACGCACAACAAATAAAAAAAAAACAAATTAATGAAATAGATGTTTACAAAATGAGAAATGTTTTTAGTAACACAGTGTCTGGTTTTTCAGTTGTGAAAAAATCTAAACAGAAATACTCTTATAAATAAATTTTATTAAGAACATACATACATTTACATATAATGCACTTATATATTGGATAAATTTACAATAAAAATTTATAGGAAAAGACAAGACTTAAAAGCTTCTTATGTTTTTTTTACCAGGAATTGTAAGTAAATGATGAAAAAAAAACAGTAACGCTATTAAGTGACTATCATCGTGGATTAGTTCAAACAACTTAAAATTTGAATTGTAGTTTCTTCTAAGGACGAGTAAATTTTACGTTTAAATGCTGAAAAAAAGACTGCTTTTACAGTCTTTATTTCTTCAAAACAAACGAATGTTGATGAAAATTTTTTTACACGCCAATCGTTAGTTAGTCTCACACACTACTTCGTTCCATGTTTGGGCCACCCTTTCATTTTTATTTTATGATATTATTTGCTGTAAAAATTTATAAATGGAGGCCTATTAGATACGATGTGATAAGTGAAAATTACTTCCTCGATAACAACACCCCCATATGTTTAAGTTGTTGTTTTTTTTTTCTTTGTTTAATTTTTGTTTTTGTGGAAGAAATATTCTTAGCTTATAGATAATTATATCAAAGTATATTTTCGGCCACAATTACGGAATGTGGCCAACCGTATCAAGTGAGAGTAACGGGACCGGCAAAAGTTTCGAATGACAGCCCGTAACACCTTTTTTTATTAATATTAAATTACTCCTCTGCTCTTAGAATCTTGAAGGATAGGAGAATCATTTGTCTGGTCCAAAGGAACAAAAATTGCATCCAAGTGAAATCATATCATTATTGCAGCCTTCTCCAAAAATCTAATGATCTGAATGTATTCTGATATTTTCGCATTTGTAAATAACTCTAATATATACTGTTTTTCTTTAAGACTGGATAATTTGTTCGGTGAAATTCATATTTTGTGCATACAAATAAAATATGTGATTCATCATCTTCTACAGTATAAGTACCAGAACGGAAATCACCGGCCGTGAGATAAGGATTAACAATTTAATTTTCGGTTTTATTTTTTATATCTGTCTTTATGACAGACAAAGTAATTAAAGTTTCAATAACACATCACAATTTTTCGCTAAGTCTTCTCAAAATTGATCACCGACTTAATTTTTCTTTTAAGCAAAATTTTAAACGTGTAACTTTAGCGTTAACAAAAACAAGATGTAGTACAATCACAAACGTGTCCACCTCTAATTGAAAGAAGAGCAGGCAGGCACAATTTTTAATCTTAAAGGTCCAAATCATAAAACAAAATTAACGCCTGGAATTTGAAATAGTAGTCTTAACAACCAAGTAAACTATCAAGCGGATTGCCAAGCAGATCGAAATTGTACGTTTGCACAAATCAGCTGTATTGTTTACTTTGTGTACGTGTACGGCTAAAAACGTACATTAAATACAGAGAAGTGTGAGTGTACTTTATTTTCAGTATGTGTACGGAAAAAAAGTAGATGACAAAAGGAAAATAAATTCGTGTATGGATGAACGTACATGAAGAAATGAAAATTACTGCGCGTACGGACGGCACAAAAGTAAATGTGGGATAGACAACAAATTATCCATTAGCGATCGGAACAACCTACTAAAAATTAAAACAATTTTTCATTTAGTTTAAAAGAAATTAATTATATTTATATAATAATTTATTCTTTGTAATAATTTTTTAATAATTATATATATTCGTCTATGGGGACTCTCATATACCCTTCACTATCTATGTTAATCTAGTTTGAGTGAAGTAACTCCAATTAAAATAAAATAAATACGTTTTTGTCGAACACGTACGTGTACGCAAATAAATATTTTAATAAAACACATTCGTGGATGTGTATGGAAAATTTTAAAAATTAGAGACACATAATTGTTATGAACAAAACAAATATATATATGTACGGGTTGGTTTTGAACAGAACATTGTGTGTACGATGTGTGTACTTTCTAAACTCTGATTTTTTTGACTTTCAGATTTAAAAGAACAACTATAATGTGCATAGGATAACTTAAGCTAACTTAAACAACTGTGCAAATACACATGAGGGAGCACTGAGACATTTTAGTTTTTGTTGCTTTTTTTATAAATGTGTAAGAGACTAGAAAATATTTTGGTTGTTTGTTTATGAATGTGATATTTTTGTTTACGCAAGTGATCATTTATAAGAATGTTTTGATAATTTTTCATAAGTGAACAGATCGTATAAACAATTTTTCAGTAAGCGTTCGCATTCTGTTACTGCCGGCGTATGTTACAAATCGTTGTTTTTTTATTTGTTGTGGAGCTATTATGATTTACTAAATTCTTCGGTAACCTTTACAACATTTCAAAGTTTTCTTTACTTGTTATTTTAAAACCAATAATTTTGTATAATTAATATATCAGTAATAAACAAAAATTTTACATGTTAAATTAAACTATGACTTTTTACAACAAAGTTGTTATTTTCATCCCCTTTACATTGGATTTCGTAATACCATGTTTCCACGACTACTTAAAACACTTGTTTTGCTCTCTATTCATGTTTTAGAGACCAAACTACTGCCAAATAACATGTTTCGCCATACAAAATATTGAGAGCAAAACAACTCAATTTATACCATGTTTCCACGGCTACTTGAAACACTTGTTTCGCTCTCTTAAACAAGATTGCGAATAATGCTGTTTATACGACACATTCCTGTTTCGATTTGACGGCACTGTTTAGAATCATACATGCATACATATTTATTTATGTACATAATAACAAATTGCGCGCGTATACGATTGTTTTTAGCTTAAAATGAAAAAAAAGGTATGTAAGAATACTAAAGGTTATTATCTTATAATACTTTTCATTTTAAGAGATCAGAAAACGTGCAAGTAAATGGGAGCAGATTGGCACAATAAAAATTTATACTTTTGTTTGTTTATATTTTTGTTTTTGACAACTAGTGTGGATGAACGGTCGATAAATATTAGAGATGATAGTAGTTTTTTCGTGTTTCGTGAGGTATTTAAAAATAAAACAAGATAAATTGAGTTGTTTTGCTCTCAATATTTTGTATGGCGAAACATGTTATTTGGCAGTAGTTTGGTCTCTAAAACATGAATAGAGAGCAAAACAAGTGTTTTAAGTAGCCGTGGAAACATGGTATTATCTTGTTTTATTTTTAAATACCTCACGAAACACG
Organism: Gymnosoma rotundatum; assembly: GCA_916610165.2. Classification (NCBI taxonomy): domain Eukaryota; kingdom Metazoa; phylum Arthropoda; class Insecta; order Diptera; family Tachinidae; genus Gymnosoma; species Gymnosoma rotundatum. The sequence goes on along the minus strand of OU744337.1, from coordinate 115,093,324 downwards.
AAAAAACTACTATCATCTCTAATATTTATCGACCGTTCATCCACACTAGTTGTCAAAAACAAAAATATAAACAAACAAAAGTATAAATTTTTATTGTGCCAATCTGCTCCCATTTACTTGCACGTTTTCTGATCTCTTAAAATGAAAAGTATTATAATATAATAACCTTTAGTATTCTTACATACCTTTTTTTTTCATTTTAAGCTAAAAACAATCGTATACGCGCGCAATTTGTTATTATGTACATAAATAAATATGTATGCATGTATGATTCTAAACAGTGCCGTCAAATCGAAACAGGAATGTGTCGTATAAACAGCATTATTCGCAATCTTGTTTAAGAGAGCGAAACAAGTGTTTCAAGTAGCCGTGGAAACATGGTATAAACTAGTACATTGTTTTGCTATAGTTTTGTTATTGGTGTTTTTTTTTTTTTGTCAAAATTGCATTTAATGTTTTATTTTGTTTGTATGTAACCCCCTGTTTACATTAGATAATGCTGCCATGACAATAACAACACATGCACAGTTTTTCACTAACACATGTACACATTTCAATTGTCTGAATTACCAAGGCAAATTGAATACTAGGTAAAACTAGTAGCGCAGGTGATCGAATTCGCTTTACACATTTCTCCGAGCTAACGTCAAAATTTATTTACATTTTCGTGACGCGCCATTTAAAAAAAAATAATGAACTTGAAAATAAAATTGAATAATTAATTTGAAAAAAAGTGAAAGTGCAAAAAAACGTTGTTTAAAAAGTGAAAAGTGTGTGTGCCAAAAAGTGCTGTAAGAATATAAAAAAAGAACAAAAAACTTACTAAAAAAGAAAACGTTTCTTTATAAAACATTTGTAAATTAAAAAGATTTTAAACAAAATATACATTTTTTAAAATGTGTTATTGTGCGGTTTGCAAGAAAAAGTACGAACGCGGGTGTGGAACTTTGTTCGATATGCCAAAGGACACTAAAAGAAAAGTGAAATGGAGTAGCATTTGTGACGCGTATATGTCTAACATGCCAGTGATAATAAACAACTTACCTCCATATTTTTGATTTCATTGGACACCACAGTGTACAAATATATACGCCTTAAATCTAGTTTACGGACGCAGCGTAAAAATTAAAAAAAAAAAAATCTACGGGGTGTAAAATTTATTTTTAAGCAAAAATGTAAAGCGACAAATTTGGGGTTGACCCTTAGTTTCCGATTTACGGGCCTCCAAAGTTTGTATGTACAATATGGAATATATCGAGTATTTTTTGGTGAAATAAGACAATATGGGTATCATTGGAAAGGTAATTTCAATATATTTTCAATTGAAAATGAAAATAGTAAAAAAATTTGTATATGAAAGTTTTTTGGACAGCTCTTAGTTTTAGCTTCGCTTACTAAAGATTTCCTGCTTAAAATTAAATTCTACACCCCGTAGGCAACCTTTTTTAAATTTAAAGCTGCGTCCGTAAACTAGATTTGTTCCATATATACAAACACTTTTTAATAAATTTGTTTTTATTTTCTGTTTTTTTATATTTTTCGTCAGTTGTTAACTGACAAGTACAAGTAAATTTACACAAACAAAATACATGCGTTTTTTGTTTTTGTCCTCATGCGATTACCTAGTATTCAATTCGCCTTGTGAATTACTGTCTTGAATATTTTGAAATAAATAAGACAGTGATTTGACGTATGGCGACAAATTTTTTTATTTTTTAATTACTAAAATTTTCTTTGCATGTAACAATAGAAATGAAAAAATAGCAGGAAGAAACAGTAAAGCTATTTTAAATTTTCCGAGATCGTGCTCAAAATGAATTGTCGGATTATTGTCTGCACGCCCACACTACAGAAGCATTTGCCAGCATTTTTGACAACAAATGCGTATTATTTTATTGTCATGACAGCATTGTCTATTGTAAACGTGACGTAAAGCTAATGTCAATTTTATTTATTAAGTAATGAAAATTGACTTATATTCGGCTTTTTGGTTCTTTTTAATTTAATTTCTAAACATTTTTAGAAAGAAAAATCGATCGAAAAAATCGATGGTTCGAATCCTGATGGGGGAAAAAATTTAAAATTTTATGTATTCTTGTTTTTAATAGTGTTGTCGGTTAGGCCAGGTATGTATTTTACACTGTAAAATGGTTTTTCTATATTAGTGTTAACATTATTGCTGTTTTGAATTGGTTTGTATGCCGTTATTAGAGACTATTAATTTTATGGTGAAGCTGTTACTGATCAATATGTCGGTAATTTTTTTAATATTTTGTGGATGTATATATTGTCGCTGAGGTCAACTACTAGTTGTATAAGGTTCTTAGCCGCGTTTATTATTTGGGATTTTGGTTGTGTTGCATTAAAATTGATGATCCTGCCTGATGATGTTTCTTTATTTAAATGGACCTATCATTTGTACCGTTATAGACAAAAGCTTGCAAATTGGACATAATGACGATTGCTATGCCTGTTATAGTAACAATTAAAAATTAATAATTAAAGGGTGCGCCAATAGTTAATTTAATTTGATGTATATGGCCATACTTTTAAACAGTTGTAAACAGACGCTTGAAATTTGCAACGAACCTGTATTGTTAAGACCGCTATAACAACAAGTATAAATTTTGGATTTGGAAGTTAAAGGTTGTCTCTATAGTTGATGTAATTTTAAGTATGTGATCAAACTTTTGAACCGTTATAGACAGAACGCTGAAACTTAAAAGGGGTCCTGTATTGCTAAGCCCGCTATATCAACGAGTTTATAATTTTAAACCGTTATAGACAAACGCTTGCAAATTTGTCGATTGATATGGTCGTTATAGTAACAGGTATTAATATTTAAAATTATAAATTAAAGGGTGTCACAATAGTTCATTTAATTATGTATATGGCCATAATGGCATATCAATTACTTCAACATGCCTTGGTCGTTTCCTTAAGCAAAATACGAAACTAATCGCATGTTCCATACGGAAGCTGCTAATAGTGCTTTGTATTATACATTCATACAGAAAAATTGCAATGAAGACCTTTTGTTAAATTTTTACTTTTTAATTAAGTAGAAAATGTAGGAAAAAAGACAATTTTTAATTGTTGCCTATTTTTAAGTGCATATGATTTAAGTGATGTGCACCGTTGCATTTTTTTCTATGGTTGGCTACAAATACGAAAACAGTAAAAAACTTGTAACATTTTTAATTGAATTTATATTAGAACATGAACACAAAATATAAATATGTATGTGAATGTTATTAAATATATAAATGTACAAATCCCAGTACATTTCGTTTTTAATTTGATATTTTTAGTTATAGTTTGGATTGAGATCAGGAATGTTTATCTTAATAAACGGTAATTACCCTCCCAGAGATAATTTTCTTAAATGTAGAACCTAAATTAGTCTTACTGAAGTGCTAGTGATGAGAAAGTTTCCATGAGAGATCTGATCAAAACAATTTGATAAAAGTAAATGTTAATTAAATACACACATAGCTACAAACAGACGCCATTAAAAATTTAATAATGTTTTTTAAAATCAAAAGTTGTGAAAAGTTTAATAAATATGTAAAGAAGGAAGTTATCAATTAGTCTGAATGTTGCGTTTCGTTTTTCTATGTTTGGCCTGCAGAAATCAGTTAAAGATTTAAACATTTTTTTTGTTTAAAGGTTATGCTTACAGATTGGTGCTGTTTTAAAATCAGTTTATTATTTTAAAATTAAAAAATCTGCGTATCACTTTAGCTGCCAATAGCTCAAAGTAATAAAAAAAACAAATCTAAAAAGAAAAGGGTGTCCCCTTAGGTGAGGTAAATCGACATATATAGTCCTATCTTTTAAACCGTTGCAGACAATCACGAGATCGCTGTAATAACAAGTATAAATATTCAAAATGATAATTTAAAGGGTATCCCAATAGTTCATTTAATTTTATAAGGCTATATATACTTTTAAACAGTTGTAGTCAAACTGTTAAAATTTACAAAGAACCTGTATTGTTTAGTCCGCTAAAATAGCGAGTATAAAATTAGGATAGATATTCAGATAGCTGAAATCTGCTTTGAAGTCGCTTTTTTTATTGCTACAGAATAGGATGAGTTTAATGTTCAACTGCTAGATAATTATCATGAGATTGTTATGAGAACATGTTAATCCAGTTGTTGACATATAATGCACTACCAAAAAATACAGCTTAAGTAATTTTGGTGCAACTGTGTTAAAAAATGGCCGACTTTCATGAGAAAATAAACGATTCGTTTAGATAATTTTGTGAATACGGGTGAGTTGGACGTCGATTTGGTGTATCTCGGACGGAAAAAACTATAAAATAGAAAATAAAACAGCGATAGCTCATATACATACATATAACAAAGGAAAAAAATTGAACTGTTATAAAATTATCAAAAGATAAAATATATGGTATATTTATAAACTGCAACTCTTTTATTATTAGTTTATAAGAGATTTTGCACTGAGAGATCAACAAGCAAGTAAATATTAATGGTTAAGGTTTCAACTGTACTGATAAGTCTTGAAGGCAATGAGAAGGCTAAAAATCCTTGAAAACGTTCAATTGCGTTGTGTAAGATTGCTGGTGAAAGTTTTAGTTATGAAATATTCCATATGTCCTAATATGGCAAACTTGTGTGAAATTGCGTTTTTCGTTTATGTGGAACAAAATGGCTTTTGAGGGCGTCATCGTTTTACATTTGTAATAGATTGCAGTACAGAGTTGTATTTACCTTTCTTAGCAAAGCTCTAAACCTTGTAAGGTATGTTCACGTTTTTATCAAATGTTCGCATGGCAAACTTTAAATGATGCCACCTTGGGAAAAAAAATTAGGATTGTGGCGGGCCAGTTAGCAATACTACCATTTTGTGTTTACAACCAATTAGTATACTTATTAGACATGTGCCCGCTCGTTCGTTTCAGTGACCGGTCTTTTTTGGTCAATTATTAAAGACTGGTTCGTTCGTTCAATCGGTCAATTTGAACGAAAGGAGCCGGTTAAATATCTGGCTAATTTCGTTCAATTAAGTCATCCGTTCAAATTAACCCGTACACCATTGAACGAAAAGACCGGATCATTTCGTTCACTTGATTAATTCGGTCAATTTAACGTTCGTTCGCGAACGACACAGCTCTAATACTTGCGCCATTTAAGTGAGCCCTTATTTTAGTTCAAAGTTTTAAAAATTACCTAGTTCAATAATCGTTTAGTTTAAATGTTCTTTCGCTGTTCAAACCTAAACAAAAAATAATTACTATTGTAGCTTCTGGTCTTTTTTTAAACATTTTAGCTGACTTCCAAATGCTGCAGTAAAATATATTCTATATATTTTACAAGCAGCACAATAAAAACATTCCTTTAATTTCTATTATATCAAATATAAAGGCAAAAAGTAACTAACAAATTACATAAAAATTTGTTTCATTAATAATGTCAACGAAATACACTTACAATTTAGTCCATCACAAAGCATAGTTCACAATTGAACTAGGTAGACTTATAATTTTAAACTAGTTCATTTTGTTCAACCAATGGATTAGTTCAGTTGAACTAGTTCGATTATGAAGGACTCAAATCTACCTATTAAGGTTTAGTTGGCCTCTTTAATATTGATTTTTTTTTTTTTTGTAGAATTTGGTATCTTATAACGGGCAAGTAAATTTTTCTTGTGAATTTTCATTCATGTTTAATAATTAGTGATTGTTTAAAATAAATTAACGTATGAATAGAATAACTCAATTAGCATTTAACAGCTATTTACAAAAATGTTTTTGATATTCAATTTCATAATTGTAAATTATATCTGCATTGAAGAGATCTCACGTGGCTCCAATGGATGATGCCATTTTTTTATTTTGTTCACTCGAATATCATAATTGGAGAGATGTTTTCTCAGGAAAAAAATTTTTTCCATAGGAATATTCATGATTGGGCTGATCTGTACGGTAAACTGAGTTCGGTTCGGGTGCATGTCAACATATAAAAAGGGAATCTGACAGTTGCATTAAATGACGATTTTCAAGAAGTCGTGGTCATGACGAATTAGTACTAGATGGGCGTATTTTTATATATGGAGTTTGATATTTAGGGTTTTGCGAAAATTAATGAATGCGCCATCACCACCACTTCGTATTGATACGCCTTGGTCGTGGTCAAGGCGAATCAATTACCAGGTGGCAGCGTAGGCGAATTCATTAATTTTCGCCGTGTACACTACTGTCAAACTCCGCATATATAAAATCTGTGTACCATATTTAAATATAAAGTTTGACATTCGTTTCTACCAGCAAAAAATAATAAATTCTCTGACGCTGCCACCTGGTAATTGATTAGCCTTGGTTGTGGTGAAAGCAACGGCGAATTCGTGCGTTTTCGCCGTTACTTGAAATCGGGTACTTGATTTTGCTATGTAGTAAAATTAAAATAACTGTTCGTACCAACTAATGGCAGTAGCGAATTATTTCATTTTCGTCGTTGCTGTTATTGTCAAACGTATAGACTTTGACATTTCCAGCGACGAGTTCACTACTTTTCCCACCTTGTAGATGATTTCGTCATAGTCACTTGTTTTAGTATATTTGTTAGCTATTTATAAAAGTTCGATGGAATATGGCATCTTTACGGCTTACAAAATATCAATTTATTTAACACCCTGCTATTCTATTACAAATATATGTTTCTACCTGAGACCAGTACAGTTCACCGAGTAGATTGCAGCCAAACAGACGGAGGAACTTGTAGTGAAACCTCGTGTTAACCAAAAATATTTATAATTATACATTTTTACAGTTAAATATTTTATTACTTAGGTAATTTGTAGAAACAAATTAATAAAGTCATATTAATAAAATCAGTTTTGTGGGGGGTTGAATTTTTATTTGCATATAAGTACATACATAAGTCACATTGCGGTGCTTCTTCGCATTTATTTTATTAAATCTATTATACAATAGTGAAAGTTTATTGCTGTAAATTTTTGTGTAAGGCCCATGAAAAGTAACATTCTAATATTGTTTTACAGATTATTACAATAAAAGTATTTCAATATAAGAAAGAAAAACTTAACCTCAAAAAAATTGTGGAAAATTATTACGCAGCAGAATTGGCAAAATAAAAACATGTTAAAAAAGAGACAACAACATTTAAAGGTTTTAAGAGAGAATTAATACATCTATTACAATCTAAAAGTATCTTACATAGTGAAGCAGTCGAATTAAAACAAGCAAAAATGGTAAGTTGTAATCAAATGTAAATTGATATAACAAGTACTTATATTAAGCAAAGTTGTAGTTTTGTTTGCAAATATTCCAAATCATATATATTTTTTTTTTAAATTTATTAACGTAATTTAGCCACGTATTGTTCCCATACAATTACTGAAATGTCTAAAAGTCCTGTTGGACGATAATGGTGGTATTTTAAGTGCCGGAGAAGTAAAAAGATTAGCAAGGTAAGTGTGAAAAAAATCGATAATTATTATTTGCAACTGTCTCTTTTTGTTTAGTTTTCCTTTAATCTATTACATCGACGGTTGTAAAAACAGCGTTGTAATTTGTAGTATGTGTTTTAATCAACGTTATTGTTTTTGTATTTTCAGTTTAATGACAAAATATTCCAAAAAATTAGTTTCAAAATGTATTTATGTACAAATTTTAAAATGCACTCAAACTGAATTGTTGGGTGAATTTATGGGTGCCGGGGGTTGGTCGTTAGTTTATACTTGGTTAAATGATGCTATACGTGCTATGAATTGGCCCCTTGTTCAGGAAATTCTGGAGTTGTTGCTATTGTGTCCAGTTGATGTTAATCGTCTAAAAATAAACTCGGCTCCAAAACTTGTTAAGGGTCTTTGTAAGGATGGCGGCAATGAAGGTAAGTTTAATTAAACGTTTAAGTAATTTTTTGTTTGTACCTTTTTTATAAACGTTTTATTATCGAGAAGTAGGTTTGCTGTAAAATATTGTTTTCTATTTTACTTATTAGGAATGGAATATGGGAGGTTATATACCCTCTCTTCTATTAAAACTTTTCAAATTTAAGCATATTTTAAGTTTAACAAAAACATTTTATTATGTTGCCTTATCATATCTTCAAGTCACATAAAAAGAAAAGGACCATTCACTGTCAAATATAAACTTTCAATTTTTTTATGTCATAATCCGGTCTTCTTGGTAATGTTCTTTAAAATATGTACCTAAATAAAAATTACCTTTTTCATTTTATAACAGTTGCAATAATTCAATGACTATTTCTTTGAAAAAAAAAAGAAATTTAATCATTATTTGAAGTCCAAGTTTGGTTTTCAACTGTAATTTTAAATTCCTAAACGCATTAAATTTGTTTCTTGTTCTTTCAAAATATATTTATTTAAATCAAATTTTTCTGTTTAAATTATAAACAATTCAAACAACACAGTATGTATTAATCTAATCGACTAATTTTTATTCTAATCGAGTTATGTTTGATTTATCAAGTTATGTTTTGTTTAAAAACTTTTGATTGGTCACTACATTTATTTTAAAATATTGTGGTAAAGTAATAATCAATTTTATGTTTAAAGTGATTGCTTTTAATAATTTAGTTTTAAATTTGATTCTTCTCTACAGCTGGTGCCGATAGAATAGAGGAAAAATAGCATAAAATATAGATTTTTTTCTGATAGTTTTTTTTTTTTAGTAAAATCTACATTACTTTGGCTAAAGAAAACACCACGTAGATATAACTTAGGAAGGAAATTAAAATCTTTGTATTTAAAAAGGTGTCTCATATGTAAATTATTATTTCACTGCAATAAATAAATCGATATAAAATGTTTTTAAGTTGTAGGTTTTTCATTTAAGCTAACGATCGTCAACACAATGTCTGACTTCAAATGTAAAATAATGAAAAAAAAAAATATATACAAAACATGTTGACATAAATAATTTTTTTCACTCTTTGTGTGTTTCGTTCAGTTTTCTGCAGCTTTTGTAGCGTTTCTTCGGAAGCAGTGGTGCTAAGGGAAACGCATCATAGTTGCAGAAGATTGAAAATTAATGTTTCATATATTGATTTCTATAAAATTTGTGCCTGACTAGTATGTGGAAGGATTGTGTTATTTATTACTAAATTCTCAGTGCGTCCGTTCTTTTTGGATTGCATTTTGTAGTATAAAATCCAAAATATTCTTAAACTTAAAATAAGCACGTTGGAAAATAAAAATTCTACAAATGATAAAATTTTTGTAAAATACTAAGTAATAGAATGTAAAAATATTGTTTAATATATATACTTATTCTTGAATGTTATAGTGTAAACATATAAGGATTACTCCCTCTATTATCAATTGAAAAAGTATTGAGTAGTCAAAAGTAGTAACCCCCATTTCTTATATCGCACTTGATCAACAAGAGGGTATTAACTCAAAATTTTAAAATTTTCAGTAGAGTCAAAAAACTGTTTGTGGACACATTTTAACAGAATTTAAAAATTCAAATATACCATAGGAAGCAAATTCCATTTAAAAATATGTTAACATCGTTTTTCCTAGAAATCTGTGCAAGTATTGCAAAAAAATCAATTTTTTGAGTTAACACCATTTTTCTGAAATTTTTCGATCATAAATGAAACAAATTTTATCAACAAGACAATATTAACTCAAAATAAAACCAAATTGAAAAGACACTCAACTCAAAATAATACCTTTTTTATGAAAATTTACGAATCAATTCCATGTTAACTTTTGTATTAACTCGAAATAATACCTTTTTGTTGAAATAAAAGTAATCACTACATTATCATGAATATGGTCTCAAAAGTGTTTTTCGAGATGGAAGAGTAAACGGAATACGTTGAAATTTTTACAGTAGATAGATATTGATGTTAGCTGATTTCTTGAAAAAAGTGATTTTTCAAAAATTTTGAGTTAATACCCTATTGTTGATCAAGTGCGATATGTAATTCAAAACTGTATTCCCTTGTTATGAATTCGCTCCACCTAATTTATTTTCTATATTATCTATTTGCTTAAAATAATTTCTGCATTTTATAAGTACCATGCACACATATGTAGGTAGAAACAACGGATTCACCAGTTTATTTATACAATTTGTACGGTCCCATATACCTGGCTCACACGCTTTAAGTTTTCTTGTAACAAGTCTGATTTTTGTGGGAGAGAAAGAAGTGCAGATTCATTGTTTTTCTTTTCCTCTCTTTCACATAAAAATCAGAATGGCTGCAAGAAAACTTGATGACAGTTAACAAAACTAGCATTCCTTGGTAATTCAAAGTTTTCAATGTGTTTATGTTAAACATACTAATTTTTAATTAGACCTGTTTTGAGTCACATTACTGTAAAAGTACATACATATGTATCTTTGTTACATGTTACTAACATCTGTCGTTTGCGACTTGTGCACAGATCTTCTTATCCCTTCATTACAATATCTTTTGCATTTATAGAAACTACAATCTGTAAATTCAACTAAAACGAATATATATAATGTACTTCACTTAATTTAGTAGGTCTTTTCTAAGTCTGTCTCTAATGAAAAGGTAAATTGAAATAGATCTACAATTTTTAAAACTTATTTAAATTTAAAGACTGATGATAAATAAAAAAAATCAAAAAGCAAAATGGCGAAAAAAAACACATTTTTAATTTAAAAAAATATATCTTTGGGAAAAAACATTTGTTTTTATTTATGTAATTTTGAAATTTCAAATATTTGAAATTGACAAGTTATGCTGATATAATTAAACCGCCTTGTTTGCTGGGAAGCGTCAGTAAAATCCCATGAGTTGTCTGTGGATTTCTAGTACCTGAAAAGCAAAAAAAGTAAAACAAACTAAATAAAGTATCTGCCTGTACAAAGTAATTAAAAAAAGTAAACTAGGTAAAATAGAAGTGCATAACAAACGTTTAAAGAAACTAAAATAGTGGATTAACATTCACATTTGATTACGTATCATTGCGATTGTAACTGCAAATACTTTTTTTTTTAAGAAACTGTAAGTTTTATGAAATTAAACTTACTGCCTGGCCCACGATGTCGATTGATAACTAAAGCGAGCGACAACAAGTCACTCGTTATCGTTCTCATACGGGCCCCACTATCTTTCGACTTGTCGGTCGCTAGGACTTACGTTTTTAATGTAATCAATTTACTTATTGTCAGTTGATGATATTGCCACATCAACTATTTCAGACGTTAAACGCTTGTTTGAAAATAAAAATCGGTAAAACAAGTAAATTAGGCAATAAAAATGCAAAATTTTAGCACCAGTAAAATTTTATTTTATAAAAAATGAAAACATTTATATTTTTTTTTAAAAATTGTTGTAGATATTTTTGGCTGTGTTCTACGAACAATTGGGCGCAGCTAATTTACACAGTTTCTTACCTTTTTCCACTCAACAACGCTACGCATTGGTGGTCCATGCGAATTCAGTTTCTTGGTGAGCTTTACCCACTGCTCTTCCATTGAGAGTTTGTTGCTTCCATAAACAGCAGATCCTCTTGCGAACTCTAGATTTGCTTCCATATAATCTACAAGAACTTGCAGCTGCTTCAAACTTAATTTTTTTATGCTAAACAAATAATTTTTGATGGTTTAAATTGTATAATAATATTACTAATTTTATATTTACCATTTATTTTCCATTATAAAATTTTTAACATAAACAATAAACTATTTTTTGGTTTGTTTTGTTAAATTTTTTTCCTTTTGTGTCTGTCGACAACCACAACACAAGTGACTGATTTTGACATTTATGATCGCAAGACATTTCATATTGGGGCGCAAAATTGTATGAAAATGATTACGTTTTTGTGCGCATTTGTTGTCGATCGACTTGTCGTGTTGAAAACTTTAAGTGGGGCGCAAATCAGCTGTTTGTCGTTGAAAATCCGTGCGAACGATAGCAGTCGATATCGTGGGCCAGGCAGTTATTTTTTTCTTTTTCAAAGTAAATCATTTTTATTATTTTTACTTATGTGAATTGAAGTTGTATTACAAAGCCGCAAAAAGATATAAGAATAACTCTCGCTTATCCACATTTGGTGAAAATTATATTTTAGTTTAAAAAAGCGTAAGTCAGTTAAACAGTTGCATGTTTCGTTTAAATATCCCGTTTTTATAAAAAAAAATATATTTAAAAGTTGTATACCGACTTATTAAAATTATTTGGTGGCCATTTTTTTAATGGCGCTAAGTTTTCGAAACATTTGAAAAATGGCAAAAAAAATAAGTAAACTACAAGAAAATTGTTTGGTTTTTCTTTTATAAGTTTTGTTTTTACTATAATAATGGTATGTACATATATTAAATACACCAATTGCGAAAATGCATATTTTTGCACTAGGTGACGTAAGCATCCATGCAACATAACAGAAGCCATTTTTTTATTAAAGTTAGCATTTAATAACAAATAAAAATTCTTTTTTTACATCCGATTTTTTTTAATGCAAATTTTACAGGGCCACTATGTAATTGTCATTAGTCAAAGATAAGATTTTGACAGCCTGATAAATAGCTTTGCGTTATTTAAACTTTAATTTATTATTGTTATTATTATTTAAAATATACATTTTTAATGGTTTAAAAAATAATAAGTGAATGTTTAATAATGCAAAGCCATTTATCGGTCCAACAAAATCCTGCATTTAACTAACGGCAAGTTATAATAATGGCTCTTAAAGTGGTAAACCCTTTTTGATAAGTTTTCAAATCATAAAAATCCTTTTTCTTTTTTAATTATTACTTAAGGAGTAGTAGCCCATTTTTCTATTTTTTTTTTAATTCAATCTCGTAAGAGCAAAAATTTCATCAACAAACTATAGTTTTTATAAAATAACAGGTCAACAAGTTTTAGGTCAAGAAGGTGAAAAATACAAAGCAAATGCGATAAATTGATCTGTTAGTTTTATATAGTTACAGTTCGCCTTAACGTGTTTCTTTCCATAGACAAATTTTTTTCCAAGGCAAAGCAAAAACAACAACACTACTTGTTTCGCCTTGCATACATTATAAAATGCCTTCCTATAAAGACAGTATCTTTGTCAAATAAATATATTTACGACTCTAATAAATTAAATGTATTTTTTTAAATATAACCTCTAATATTCTTTTAAGGTGTACGTATTTTGGCTAAACGTCTTGTAGAGCAGTGGCTTAAAGTGGTTACAGAAAACCCCGAAGCAACGTTGCCAACATCAAATATGACACCACAGGCGACAGTTATTAAGACTCCAACTGTAGCAGTTGTTGCACCAGTGGCAATTTCTGTTAATGTACAGCAACAACAACAGACATCTGTGGTGAATTCGACAAATCAGAACACACCATGCACCAATGTACAACAAAAGCAGCAACAACAACAACAAGCGCAACAGAAACAAGAGGAGCCAAAAATGACAGATCAACAAAAGTTGAAATCAAATAAAAGATCAAATAAGGTACAAGAATTTGAACAGGAAGAGGAGGCCGAAGAAGAGGAAGACGACGAGGAGGAGGAAGAGGAAGAAAACAGTAAAAATATCGAGCCGGTTGATCAAGATCCATTAGGAGGAGTAGATCCAGAACCAGTAGTAACAAATTATACATTAACACCGGCTCAAAAGAAGGCCAGCGAGTCCGGTTTAGTCTATAAGTTTATTATTAAAGATGGTCAGTCCATTTTAGCAAAAGTTCCACCAAAATCAAATAAACATATTCCCGCACCTCAACCACAGTCAAGTGTAGAAGAACAGGAGGAGGAAGAAGCAGAATCAAATGAAGTTATTGATGATGACGTTGAGCCTGATAATGAGACCAAAACGCCTAACGTTGCAGAAGATAATTCGAATGCGGAGGCTGAGGCTAATGAAAATAGTTCTTCGTTAGACAAAACAGATAAAGATAATGATAGTAACAGTGGATCTGAAGACAAAATAAGAATAGAAGATACGAAAAAATCAGAAGACAAAAAATCTCTTGAAGATAAAGAAAAATCCAGTAGTAAAAAGGATCACCACCAAGGCTCTAAAAACAAAGAGAGACGTGGCAGTAGCAGTAGTCTAGATAAGGACAAAGAAAAAGACAAAGAAAAGGACAAAGAAAAAGATGGTAAATCCTCAAAGTCCTCATCATCCTCTTCAAGCCATAGATCATCTTCTAGCCATAAATCAACATCATCGTCGTCTTTAAAAACTTCTTCCTCATCATCAAGTAAGTCGAAATCTTCATCATCATCATCGTCATCATCCTCTTCGCATCGTAGTTCAACTGATAAACATCGTAGCGATAAGGAACGTTCTATTTCCAGTAAAGATAAAAACAAAGATCGAAGCAGTAGTTCTAGCAGTAAGCACAGATCATCGTCCTCCTCTAAATCTAGTTCGTCGTCATCTAGTTCAAAAGACAAATACAAGGATAAAGAAAAAACAACTTTATCATCCTCTTCAAAAAGCAAAGATAAACAAGAGCAATCTCAATCAGATAAGGATAAGGAGACTTTTGAGAAAGTAACTTCATCATCCTCATTGGATAAACTTGGCAAAATACCTAAGAAATCAAAAGAAGAAGAGTTAGGTGTTGGAAATGATGTTGTTGAAAGTTCTAGTAAATCCACTTCTATAACAATACCTTCAAAAAAGGCCTCCATGTCCATAGAAATTAGAAAAGATACAGAGAAGGCAAAAACTGTAAAAACATATAAATCACAATTTCGTTCCCATGGTCTTACGGAAGAAGCGCCTCCACCCCCATCTCGCAAGGGCTTAAAGAAACCCTCTTCTGTCACACCTCCCGGTACAGTTTTACCATCGTCTTTACCATCATCGCTTAAAAGAACGTCTCCGCCACCCAGGGACTCGCCCTCAGAAAAGAAAGCGAAAATTGACATTAATAACGTTTCGGTTGCCAATGAGAAGCCTGGATCTATTAAACTAATACCACCTAAGAAGAGTAAGTATTTAACTATGGAAACAGTTACTAATTTCCTCTTTTCCCTTTGTCTATTTACAGAAGAAACAATTAAGTTGTTATTGGGCTTTTGCTTTTGCATTTAAGTATTGCTTTTTTATTTTAAAATTTTTTGAATTTATTTTTAATCTTTTTCAAAACGCCAAGAGTTTATAGAAAGAAAAATAGTTCTACAACCCAAAAACAACTGGCCGGATGGGCTATGCAACTCCAACCACCAGTATGTGCTATTGTTAATACACACTCTCAGTTTGTGTATCAGTGGGTAAACAAAAAAGAAAAATCTAAACAAGCGAGGGTAGTGATTGATGGCTTGTCATGGTGATTGGACAATGGACAAAGAGATATGCTACACAAACATCACGTCGATTCGACTCTGATAATGGCTAATAAAAACCATTGTGTAGTTTGGTTGTTGATTTCTATCGCTTAATCATCCTTAAATGTTTTGGTTTTGATCTCTTGATTGATGCTTTCATCGTAGCAAGAGAAAATTTACAAGTTTTAGTGCGTTTGTTTAACAATCAATTACATAAAAATGAAAAAAAGAGAATACAACAAACAAGAAAAAATGTCCATAGTGCAGACACTCACTTAAAAGTGTCTCCGCTAAATTAAAATAATGTAGTGTTGGAAAACGTATAAATATTTTAGTGAAATGGTGTGATTGTTTATTGTTTAACATTTATAATTTTATTGAGATAAAGATGCATTGGTAAAAAATCGAATAGATAAATAACAAGCCTTACGCTCTCTTTATTTTATTTGTTTAATACTATTTGTATTTAACAGTAAAATTTCTAATATGAAATACCCTCCCGTTATGTTAAACCATGGTTTTAATTAAGTGATTTTACAAGTTGATCGCTTGTATTACATAAACAGCACAAAAATTAAAATTTAATTTTTTTAAATATATGCAAGATAATTACATATTAATAATTAGTTAAAATCGATTCATTCATAGATCTCATGCAGTCATACTTGCAGAATATATAAACAAATTTAACCAAGTTTCGGTACCACCTGTGGTCTACCCTTTAATTTGAAATTTTAAGTAATTCTTTGTTGAAAATTTTTAACATTTTTTCATTTTTTATTTTTATAGAGGGCACATACTATATTTAAATTAATGTCTGCCTATAACAATTTACAGAAGGCCTTTTACGTGAATATTACGGCTTTATGTGGACACCTTTTAATTTTAAAAATTTTTTATTGGCTGTAATAGTGGATATAGTGCTCAAATGTCTGACAACGGTTTAAAAGAAGAGGATATATACGTGAAAATCACGTCTCTGGCAACACCTTTTATCTTCAAATTATTTTTTATACTTGTCGTTATAACAAACATACATACTGATTCCAGTGTTTGACTATACCGATATAAACATATGCTTAAAAATCAAGTCGCTTATAGGGCGTTTAGAACACTTTAAAAGATTAGATTCCCTGTCTTTTGGTTGAATAGTTAAACGTATTTTGCGTTTCAATCAAAATTTTTTCCCAAGCAGCCCGGCATGTTTTTTGGTCTCGTGACTTACTATCAGGCATGTTCTGAAAATCACAAGATTTCAAATCACTTGTGATTTTAAAACCACAATTGTTATTTGATGGTGTTCTGAAAACCACAAAAGTTTTAACTTTTCGTTGTGATTTCACCTCTTCGAAAACACAAGAAAACAGCTGGTATTTTGTTTTATTTTCACGAAATTTTTTATGTATTGAAAATTATTAGTGTTTTTCTTAAAACATAAAGTGAAAATAAATTAAAAGTATTGTTTGTATAAAAAACTAAAAAACTGATAACAAAAAAGTAAATGCAAAATCACAAAGCAAATAACAATATTTCTTGCAATAGAAAGTGCCTTTAATTTTTTCATAATTTTATAAATTCTTTGGTGCCAATTGCTAATTTTGCTATAAAAATCAATAAAAAACATTTTAAGCTATTCATATTATTAATTTACTGCGAAGTTGAAAATAAAGTGGTTGAAAAAATAACCAAATGATACTAAATCGGCAGGCATTTAGCTGACTGGTTTAAAATCACAAAAATTTTAAAAGTTTTGTATGCAGAACAGCTTTTTTGTGATTTTAAATCACTTTCACAAAAAGTGATTTTCAGATCATGCCTGTATAAGTAGATTTTAAGGTCTTCTAACCGTGCCAGATACCCAAAATTACAAAAACATTTACGGAGAGTAATAAAGATTTGATATAATGAGGGTTTTTCAGTTATATACAATACATTGTAAGGAAATAGTTTGTCCTATTTGTTTCGTTTAAAAATTTAAATAAATAAAATTGCCAACTTTATTGTGCGAAGTAAATAATAGTAGTCAGTCATTCGCTATCGTTATCCTATTAGAGTTGGTTTACTGTTTTGAGAATCCATAAAAATAATATATTTTATTTCATACCCTTCACTACAAAAAGTGGAAGAAGGTTGTATATAAGTTTGTCATTCCGTTTTTAATTTCTACAATATCCATTTCCGACCACAGAAAGTATATATATTCAGACTTCTTATGCATACCGAAGTAGATTGAGAGATCTGTTTGTCTGTCCGTGTTAGTGTTGAAATCAAGTTTGCCTTTGCAAATTTAAATACGCCAATCGATCAGACATAGTGTCCAAAGAGGTGCTATTGGAAATCAGCAAGATCGGTCCATGTCCTAAGACGCAACGGGCAAAACACCACGCCTACATTTAATTTTTCCAAATTTAATCAAAAATATATTGGGCGATAGAGAAATAAATAAAACATCAAGTGAAATAATTGGCGCTCGCCTATATTTTGCGAATTTTGAAAATATCAATTTTGAAAAATGCTTAACCAGTTAAGAGCCGATGAAATTTTTATGTAAAATTTTTTTGTTTTTTTTTTTTTTTTTTTTAATTCTCTTTCACCCCAATATTTGCTTTTTTTGATGTGATTGTCACTTAAATAGGTTAATGTCAGATTTTTAAAATTGTGAGATCATGATTTATGATAGAAGTAATCATAAATTTGGCTCTAAGAAAAAAATTTGTGTATAAAGGATTTAAACCGATGGTCGATTATGAAATAAAAGTCCCATTAAGATTGATTTTATTAATTGTGGTTTGTCGTTGCGTATTATCGATAATACTTCTTATTATTGCAAAGTACTTTTTATAGGCATTAGCAAATGAAAGATAACTGACATGACAAACCCGATGCATTAATTAAATGGCTGTTCCCAAAATTCGTATGCGATTTTCGCCGACATTTCCTCTCTCCCACTGAGGATATTTTTACCTTGTTTTGCTTTAGCAATCGCAACTTTTAACAAACACGAAATTTTAATGAAAAAAAATATTTCTGCTAATGTCATTCAATTTATTTTCAACGAAGCTTATCCGCTGAGCAATTAGACGAATAATATTTAAATTAAATAAAAGTCTAAATTTAAAACGGAATTCAAATCACTCACGACGATAATTGCTGAAAACTTAAAGCCATACCTAAATCAAAGCGAAACGATTTCCGCCGCAGAGCTCTTACGTTGAAATGCCATACCTAAACAAAAGCGCCAATACTATGGAAATAATAAACGTAAGTTTCCTGATAATTTTAAAAATGTACGATCATGACATTTTTTGAAAGCAAAAAACGGTTTCCGCTCGTGTTTAAAAAATTTTCCATGTCTGAATCAATACTGGAAGTCTTCGTTTCGAAGAAGGCTTGCAGCGGAATGCAATGGTTGGCGATTTCAAATGCAACGTAATTCAAAAAATATCTTGGTATATCACAACACATTGCAATAAAAAAGCCGTGGTAGAATGAGTTTGCAATTTCAACTGTAAATTCGTTTTTATTTAAATTGATTTTTTGACAACAACAACAACAAAAAATAATGCACAAGTTCAAAAAATTCACAATATTTTCAACAACTTCAAAAAATTATTAGTCATATTTTACTTTTGAATTGACAATCTGCGAGCTCAAAGTTGTTAATACTCTTAATAGTAGAACGCGCTGTTTACTGTACTTGCAGAAATTTAGTTTGCCATTTGACAATTACGCGTAAGCAAATTATTCAAAACCAAGTATTTCGAAGACGGAGTAGGTAGGCATTTATTTAGGTATATGATGGAAATCGAACGATTTGGAAACACATCCTTTGATGTGATGACTTTCAATTATTACACAAAATAAAATTTTTTGAAAATGTATGGAAATAAGTTGAAAAACGATTGTTTTTAAATCAATCGATTTCCGTCACATAGCTGATTTTGAATTTCGAAACCTACATCGAAGTTTTCTTTTTATGAACAATGCATCCATTTAATTAGAGTAATTTATATAGTTTTAATACTAAAAACTTCGCACCATTTATTTTTCATCTGTGAATCACTAAAATATGTATAACGTTCAAACGTATTTAATTCAGCGCAAATGATTATATAAGAATTTAAAACAAAACATTAGTCTAATCGCGAGTGTTTTTTTATTTTAAATTTATATATTGAAAAATTTTTATGTAAATCATATTCTAAAGTACAAATAGTGTCAATATAATGTGCAACTCCATACGCATCAATCAATCACTGTTAAAGAATTCAAAAAGCAGAGAGGAGTTATCTTTAAGGGATTTAACCGATGCTGATGGCTGGCAACCAACAAGTGTGAAAGAATTACATATATTTTTTTAAGCAAATTTATATTTTTGTTTTACAAAGAAAAAAACGTTTCAGAACAGTGGTAAATATGTCTGATAAGTATACCTACCATATATATTTTATTTTTAACAAATATTATTAGTTTTAAATTATTAAAATTAAAAAAATATGAGAAACAAAAACAAATAAAATGATATTTTCAACATAAAAAATACAAACAATTGAGCTGGTTAGTCCTTGAAGCTTGGTAGCATTTTATAACGAAAACTAAATACAATAAATATATTTATTTGATTGGAAGATGAATAATGAATTAAGGACATGCGCAGTTGTGTATGTAATTAGCAATTTTAAAAATTATGTGTACATGAGCTTACGTAGATCTGTTGGCAATATAATGTGTATAGAAGATTAGTTAAGGTGATCGATCGTTTATTTTTAAAATATACCAATTTTTTTCAACGAACGAGACACGTATACAAAACAGTTTTGCCTAGTATCGAGTACATTTTTTACTCACGTGTTGTTACTTGCTTTAACTGTTGTTTTTTCTTAGCACTAAACTCCAAATGACACTTAATTAAACCTTCGCTAAACTTCTGACCATAAAGAGAAGCGATCATAATTTTCTTTTATTTTTCAAATAAGAAACTGCGAACAATATTTCGAATAAGAACGGTCAAAAATAAAATCTGTATTA
This sequence comes from Gymnosoma rotundatum, assembly GCA_916610165.2. Classification (NCBI taxonomy): domain Eukaryota; kingdom Metazoa; phylum Arthropoda; class Insecta; order Diptera; family Tachinidae; genus Gymnosoma; species Gymnosoma rotundatum. Next base: position 115,073,021 of record OU744337.1, on the reverse strand, counting down.
TATATATATATATATATACTATGGATAACAGTTTCAACGTTATTTCGCATCTCTGTATTTATTTTAATTACTGAATATGCCTGAAAGATGTCATGATTGTGAAACTGCGTTTTTTTAATTCACTTAGTTACAAGGCGCGATCGTATATTATTCTTTTCATTTTTTATACTCTTACCACAAAAAGTGGAAAACAGTATATATAAGTTTGTAATTTCTACAATATCAATTTCCAACTCCATTACATATATATATATATATATATATATATTCTGACTTATGCATAGCGAAGTCAATTGAGGGATGTCCGTTCGTGTTCGGGATGAAATCAACTTTGCCAAGCCACTAGATGAGCTAGAGAAAATTTAAATAAGCCAATCGATCAGACAGTTTCGAAAAATTTTGCTATGTCCATCAAGGTAGCTGGCAAAATACCACGCCTACCTCTAATTTTTCCATATCATTTGGAACAAATCTAGTTAAGTGAAGAAAGTTCAATCAAAAAAAATATATGGGGCGATAGAGAATTAAGGGAAAAAACGAGTGAAAAGATTGGGGCTCGCCCATATTTTTGAGTTATGGGCCTCCGAAGTTTTCGTAGACAAGTACGATTGTGCACCATATTTTTTTTAAGCTTTGGAAGAGATCTTCAAGGAAAACCTGAATTTTTTTGAAAATGCTTAACCCACCAAGAGCCGATAACATTTTTTTTCTAAACTTATATTTAGAACTTGATTTATTTATGATTTCCTAATTCTCTGGCGAAGGGTGGCATATAAGATTCGGCATAGTCGAACATAGCACTCTTACTTGTTTTTCTTCAAATTAACTTTTGATAATAAAGTTCGAAACATTAGAGTAGGATCCATTATATTTTTCCTCAAATATGTATTATGTACATATGTATACTGTTTTAGTAATTCTTTAAAGAAAGAATTGTTTATCAATAAATTTCTAAGTGATTACAATTGTTGTTGTAAAATTGACACCCTTGAAAAATTCGACAAATATTAGGTGAAACGTCGGCGGAAAACTGTCATTAAATTTTAATAACTTAAAAAACTGTAAATGGCTTAAAAATTAAATCTACAATAAAAATCGAATTTTATTTGGTTATTCCAATCTTATTGTTCTTGTCTAAGACAAACATTTAAAATTTTATTGGAAATATTTATTTTTGTTTTTGGCAAAATATCAAATTTTATTGAATAAATAAGTCTCCGTTTCGAAAGCCATTGATAGCTTACGCTTTTGATAAAAAAAAGAAGAATCATTTTAACGGGCTGATTTAACATAAAAAAAATCTTAATTTTTCTAGCCAGATGATTTTGAATAGTAATTAAAAATTATGTTAAAGTTTCACATCTATAAATATGAAATAATTACATACCTTTAATACAAAAAACTCGTGTAATTGAAAAAGAGAAATAATATATTTACATTAATATACAGATTTTTCGAAATTAAATAACGTTAGGTGCAATTCCCTAATTGTATAGCATGATAACCTCATATAGAATTAAATAATAAGTCGAGTTTATAATTGAGGACGTTTTACCAGTTATTAAAAAATAGATAATATCCTAATATGTACACAATTTTCGCTTCTGATTTAGTTTTATTTCAATAAAAGTGATTCAGAAATATTTGAAGTTACTCATCTTTTGCAAACATTTTGCAAAGCCTTTAAAGAATTTCGTATAAAATATGCTACCAAGCTCAAAGAATTATACCATCATATTTATTTTAAACTTAATCGCAGTATAAATAAAAAATAATGAGTTTTTTATTAGGAGGCTTGTACACAACAAGATTTTCATTCGAATTTACTTAACGTATAAGTCGAAGCCGAGTAATATGGCGTAATAGCATTCAATCATAATATGATTCCAGAATGTCAGCTTTTTTGAGCAATCATCTCGAATCGTATTAAAATCGTTTGATTTTCTAAACACAAAAAGTTGACAAATTTTTTGTTTCAAATAGTGCATCAAATTTTTAGTTCGAAAAAAAGAAGAGTAAAAAGAAAAAATGCACTATATATATATTCTGTCAACAAAGTCTTTCCAAAAAGCGCGCAATAATTAGTGAGTGCATTAAATTTTTAAATCCTACAAAATAAAAATTCATAAACGGTGCAGATATTAACTGAAGATTAATTATAATAAAGTTAATGTTTACTTAAACGAAATATTGTACTCGATTTACTCAGCATGCATTATTTTGTTTTGAAACGAAAAAAGATATTCGGAATTGACTTACAGCAGAAAGGGGAATGTTTTAAGCCTTTTTTATTATGCCGTTACTTTTTGCATATAAAGATATTTACGCTCTTGACTTTCCTCTGAAATTGATTCATTAAATGAAAGCTTCAATTCCAACTTTTATTAACTTTACTGTTAGTTTTTAACAGATTTTTAATACACGAAGAGATAAATTTTTAAAAGAAGTTTTTAACTTTGATTAAATGTATAAATGATAATTCAAAAAAGTTTTGCTAGAATAGTTTTATGCTCGCAAATGATATTTTAAACAAATTAAATATTTTATCGTTTATAAAAATTTGTCGTGCGGTGCAGTAAAAAGACGAATTAAAAAATACAATGTTAAGGTTAGTACTCGTTTTAAATCTTGATTTTTTTCTTAATCTATATAATAAAATCCCTCTACTTTTGATTTGTTAAACAAGCAGGTCGAAGTAACTCCAAATTACTCATTTATTATAATTTAAGCAATTTCCAAAAGCAAAAGCCTCTTTAAAACAATTTAATCGTTTTCAGTAACCATTTATATTTGTAAATTAGATTATTTATTATTTTTTATTTCTTGTTTTTTATTTTAGTACAAACTCTTGTTGAGACAAATCTCTTCTCAGACGCTCTTTCTGCAGCGACAGGTCCCAAAAAGGTTACCAAACGCAAACGGCCCAATACTACATTGGCTAATGGCAAAGAGAGTCCCGCCACACCCACTAGTCCGGAAGCGTCAAAAGTAATGCCTTTGAAATTCTACCAAGATACCTTAGACGAAACAAAAAGTGAAGATTCTAAATCTAATAAAGATAACGACGAAGCAGTTATCACAAAAACTCCAGAAGAAGATGTTACAACAGATGATAAAGATGTTGAGGACGATGATGATATACCGTTGAAAAAGGTCAAGGAAGACATTGAACAAAAGGTGGCTAAAGAAAAGAAATTGGAAGGAGGCAATGCCGATGTAAAGACCATCGACATAACGAAGGATGCCGAAGAAGAGCAACAGAAAGAAAGCGGCTCCTCGCCTAGTCAACAGCAGCAACTGGGCTCACCTAAAGTAGAAGATGAAGTTGAAATAGTGGCTGAGAAAAAGCCTGGACCAGGCTGTGGGCCAAACGGTCCTCCCGGTGTATTGATGTTACATCGTCGCAAGGGTCCCAAAAAGAAGTTAAGCTGGTGTCCTCAAGACACACTTGAGCAAATACGTTATTTTGAATTAGATGAAACTGAACGTTGCAATGTAACTAAAACCTCGTTTATGGATATGAAAAATATGGAACGTTTTAACGAACGTGATGCCATTGTTATGGCTCGTCGTGGTTTTAATCAAGAGGACAACATGGAAGCACAAACCCCCTGGAAACCGCTTATAGAAGTAGATGATGTTCCACCTCATCCAGAAGGCAATCAATCAAAGCAAAGAAAAATACAAGCTGAACGTGAATTGACAACTTTGAGAGCATTGTACTTTTCGCATGCCCTTATACCTGATTCACCAGCGGAAGCAGACTTTGAACCAGCCTTTAACCATGATGTTCCTTTAATACCCTTAGATGATTTAACCGGTAATCCAGATGCTGTTAACGATTTTACAAGCATGCCCTGGCCGGAACCGCGTGGTTCCCCAAAACATGGAGATAATTTGATGTCAGGAACTGGTGGTTTGGGTAGCCCGGTCAATATGTTTGGCAGTCCCTCAACGCAAGTTATTAATGCGCCAAACAACAACAAACAAGGAGGTGGTAGCCAATTTAATCCTTTTGTAAATCCCTTTGTGGGTAAGCAGGGACCCAACGGGCTTAACGGACCACCAATACAAAACAGTCCCCAGAATCAGTGGCAAGGACCAGGAAGTAGCATGGTTGGATCTATGGGTAGCAATAGCCCTATGATGGGTAACCCATTTAATGGAAGTCATGGTAGCCCTCTTATGGATATTGGAGGTCCAGGAGCAATGGGTCCTGGTCCGATGATAAATAATGGACCACCACAGAATTTTATGAATCAATTCTCGCCGAATTTTGGAGGACCACCTAATCCTTTTATGGGCGGCCCCTCTGGCTTTAACAATGGACCAAACAATTTTGGTCCTATGGGTCCCAGTGGTCCGATGGTAAATGGTATGGGACCTGGTCCTATGGGCAATAATTGCCCACCTCAAATGATGAACAGTGGTCACATGAACAGAAACAATCGTAACATGAATGGGGGAAATTGGCGCAGTGGAGGTTCTAATTTTCAAGACAATAGTGGCGGTGGTGGTAATTGGCGACCAGCTGGTCCTGGTCCTAATATGCGAGGGGGCGGTGGAGGTGGAAACAATGGTGTTTGCAAAGCATTTATGCGCGGTCACTGTCGTTTAGGCAATTCCTGCAAGTATATACATCCGAATAAAAGCAAACGGATTTAGGAATCAGCTTACAATAACCTTTTAAAGGAAGATTTGGCAAAATCAACTTCCTTACCTACAAATAACGACTGTGATACGAAATAAAGACTTAATACTATTAGGATAAATATAATTTTTCCAAAACGCATTAAGTTTTTAGCCTGATTAAAAGTAACAAAACAACAAAGACTGCTAATGCTATAACCCGAAACCCTTGTCTTCTACACTGCTTCCTTAAGCACTTTACTATTCCATTAAACTTCTCCAAAAAAATAACAACCACCGGCTGGACGCCTTCGAAAAAGCCATTGTTATTAAGTGTAAAACCATTTTAAGAAATGTCTTAATGTAAAATACTGACATAAATGAAATTTTTTTCAATCATGTTAAATGTAAAAAGAACACAAATTTAAAAACGTACCATTTGCATTTTTTTTTAATTTGAAATATTTTGTTTCTTCTCCCTCTTACTTATTTGAATTAAAATGTATGCATTCGTTTAACAATCATTTATTAAATTAAAATCTCGATAAATACTTTTGTAATATAATTTAATTCATGTATTTAAAAAACAAGATCATTAAAGGTAAACGCATACATATTTACAAGATTTAACAATAAACCCTAAAATTAGTTTAAATACAATAAACTTTTGTTATATAGTAAATAGTTTATATTGTCATATTAAATTTAAGTTATTGATTTATACCCTTTTACACAAATAATTAAAAAATATTTAATAGTTTAAAAAATAACGTCTTAATAAAAAATAAATATATGTTGAATTACAATTTTTTGTTTTAAATAATACATAAATGTATAAAGATTTTATTTTTCCAAACTCTACACATCTAAACGTAGCAAATAGTTGTATAAAATCTATGCTTGTTTTTGTTTCATTTAAATAAGTTTTTACGATAGGCAAAGTCCCCGTCTAGACCTTCAATTTTCATATTTGGAAAAATCTAAAGTTCGTATTTTTTGCTTAATTGTTTAGTTTTTTCTTTACTATTCATTTCCCTATTCGCAAACTTAAGACGTGCTCAACAACAGTTGCAAAGCGTCTGCGGGAACTAGCCTACTGATTGCGTGTTCAGCAACGAGTGAAACTCTAACGCTTTTCATATGCAGCCCAATCATAAACATTTGGATAGTTTTTTCACTTGTCTCCTATTATGATTTTGTTCCCGTTTGTATTTACTGCGGAAAGTGGGAAAAATAGGTACTATAAAAGATGTAAGAGGTGCTATATTCGGCTATGCCAAATCTTATATACCCTTCACCACCTATGTAAAATTAGTTTAGTGAAATAACTCCAATGATAAAAGCAAATATTGGAGTGACAGAGAATTAAACAATAAAAAAATTGGTACTGCATACACAGCGAAAGCATCCGTGCGCGGACATCGATCGTCAGAGCAGATTTGCCCGTTGTGGAGAGGTGTCCGTCTACGGGATAGTTGATTAGAAATGGTCGGCATTCACTGCTATTAAATATTCTATTATGTATTGATATGTAAGTGAAACAAACTTGAATGCATACTCGGAAATCGAAGGGACTGAAGAAATTGTCCGCTCAGTAGAGGTGTCCGCAAGTAGAGTTTTCACTGTACATATAAAATATAACATAAAAATGACATTGGCTTTTAATAGGTTAAGCATTAAAAAAAATTTGTATTTCCTTAACTGTTTTCTCTTCAAAAGCTTTAAAATGACACAAATTGATATTTAAAAAAAATTTAAAATTTCAGAGCACCGTGTCTCAAAAAATGTGGGTGAGCGTCAAATTTTTCACTTTCACTTCTTATTTTTTAATTCTCTATCGTCCACATATTTATTTTTTCAATTTGAGTTATTTAATTGTTCCATATGAAATAAAAAAATTACGAAGTAGGCGTGGTGTTTGGCCCGCTGCCTCGAAGGACATGAACCGATCATGCTGATTTCCAATAGCACCTCATTTGTCACTTAATCTTGTCGATTGATATATTTATAATAAAAAGGTGAGATTTTTTTATATCCTTCACCACAAAAAGTTGAAAAAGGGTATAACTAAGTTTGTCCGTCCGTTTGTAATTTCTACAATATCCATTTCCGACCCCATAAAGTATGTATACAGGCATGTCACAGAACTCTATTCCGATCGGAAGAGGTTTCAAATCCGCAAATTGGTTCTTTGGAAAACGAAAAACGAACGTTTTTTTCGGAATCACTAAGCATACTCGGTATAAGTAATCACTAAGCATACTCGGTATAAGTATACTCGGTGTTCGGAATGAAACCACTTTTAAATTTCAAAGTGAAATTTAGTTTCTTTGAAATTCTGTTATTTGCGGTTTTCAAATTTACTTTTATTATGTATCATTATTTAGATTAGCCTTATTATTTATTCTGGTGTGTGCCTAGGCTTGCCAGATCCCAAAAGCCTGAAAACTGAAAAACATAAAATTTGCGCCTGGATTTTCGAAAAAAAACTGAACCTGTTTAAAATGCACTTGTTGTTCCAAAAAGTGATATTTTATTAAAAATTAAAAAAAAAACAATTTAACATAACAATTTATTTCAATCTTAAGTTATATTAAGTACATATTTTTATATACAATACTGTTCGAAACCTAAGCAACTTTTCCCCAGTAAATACTCATGGTCGTATATGTTCTCTTTAAATAGATTATTGAAAAATTTCCTTTTTATTTATTATTATACATATAGTCTACATGCTAATAATAACAACAAAAAATCGTTTTATGTCTTTGGAAGAAAATATAAAACAAAAACAAAATTAACTTAAAAATTCGCTGTTCGAAACCTAAGCAACTTTTACATTGTTGCATTTGTTACGAAATATTAAATAAAACAACAACAAAAATTTTAAACAAAAATTTTAGTCCCGTTATGATTGCTATTGAAAAAAGTAATTTTGGTTGATTTTATGCATTTAAGTAGTACTAATTCTTTAGAAGTGCAATCATGACTCGAATACGTGATGGATCAGCTTTTAAGGTAAAGATTTTTGAACTTTTTAATAACGGTAAACCCCAAATTGCTATAGCAAACCAATTAAATATTAATAAATCAATAGTTTCCCGACTTATAAAAAAGTATAAAGCTACTGGGAAAGTAGAGAAGGTCAATAGCGGTAAGCGACCTCGAAAAACACACCAGAAAATTTTCCGTCTAGTTAAAAAAAATTAATTGCAACGTAGTCTCTGATTTTCTCAGCTTTTCGGTAGTTTTAGGTTGGATTTTGCTAGAGCACATATGGATTGGACTATATCCAAATGGAGAATTGTTTTGTTTAGTGATGAATCTAAATTTAACTTACTAAATTCAGATGGAGTTTGGCGCGTAAGAAGACCAAAAGGAAATCGGCTACATCCTCGGTACTCAAAAAAAACCACAATAAAGCATGGGGGTGGAAATGTGATGGCTTGGACTTGTTTTTCGGCAAGTGGTGTTGGTCCCTTTGTAGAAATTCTAACAAAAATGGACCTTTTTGTTTACAGAAACATTTTAGCAACTCACATGCTTAACTATGCTGAGTGGGAAATGCCACTTCGATGGGTGTTTCAACATAACAATGACCCAAAACACTCATCGAAGTTAGTCAAGGATTGGTTATCAGCTAATGGGGTTCAAGTTTTGTATTTGTCACCTCAATCGCCAGACTTGAATCCCATAGAGAACCTCTTTGAAATTTTAAAACGGAGAGTTGGAACTCGACGCTCTAAAAATAAACAAGAGTTGATGAACTATCTAAAATCCAGTCTATCGAATCTTATTGAATCTATGCCCAAAAGATGCGCTGAGGTCGTAAGAAACAAAGGATATCATAGCAAATATTAAAAGTTGCTTAGGTTTTGAACAGCCAATTTTTAAGTTAATTTTCTTTTTATTTTATCATAACTTCCAAAGAAATGGATTTTAATTTTTGTTGGTATTTTTAGGTTATAGACACATTGTGTAGTAGTAAATAAAAAAATATTTTCTATAAATTTATTTAAAGAAAAGATATGAGTCTATTATTACTTAGTGGAAAAAGTTGCTTAGGTTTCGAACAGTACTGTATGTATATGTCTTTTGCCACATATATTTTGAATTTTTATTTACAGAATTTACTAACTCTTTTGCTTTATTAGTATGCATGAATCAAGAAAACAAGATTACGCATTCAGCCGTTCAAAAAATATTTCTACTGCGCATCTACGTCACAATAGACCTATAACGTGTGTTTGTTGTAAAAATATAAGAGATTTTTGGCTCTCTTACTTTAACTTTCCATACAAATAGTCTATTTCTACGTCACACAAAAGAGACAACAAACTAACGGACCTGCGCAATGCGCAATCTTGTTTTCTTGATTCATGATTAGTATGCAAAAAAGTTTGAAAATTTTTGCAACTTTCATCAAAGTTTAATCTTATTGTAATTTCAGCCTTTATAAAGTCGAAAGGCATTCTATGTCTCTCCTGAGAGTATAAATTATTTAAAATACTAAAGATCCTTTCGCAAAAACCATTGCTTATTGGAATGGAATGAACGAATGAGACCAATTTATACAGATTTTGTACTTTATTTTAATCACATTTTTGATTATCGATTGGAATATTTTTTGGCAAATTATTAAATTTCCCTCGCAGGCAGCAGAAGTAAAATGGTAATAATTGGAATTAGAAAAAGATAAAATCTAAACATTTACAAATATAGTTGTAATTTCATTGTATTTAGAACGCAATTTTTCTGTACAAAATATTAATTTCATTATAAAAGAATATAAAATATGAAAAAACTGGACTGATTGCATTTTTCCTGGAAACTGGACCAGACATAAAAAACTGGAAAATTCAGGCGAATCCAGGCCATCTGGCAAGCCTATGTGTGCCATATTGCCACATTTAAATAACAAGTTGGAGTTTGTGCATTTTTTCAAAATAAACAAATTCAATCAGAATCTGAAGAAGGTAAAAAAATTGTTAATACGGAATTAAAACCAAACAACGATCGGAATTTGTGAAATGTCTGATATTCTGACTTATACATAGCGAAGTCGATTGAGCGATGTGTGTCTGTCCGTCCGTGTTAGTGTTGAAATCAAGTTATTTTTCAAAAATTTTCTCAAAGTATATCAATATCAAGTACATGCAAGTCTACAACATTAAAAAAACAACAGGCATTTTGTTTGTGTAAAATCATGTAATATGTCAAAAAACAGTTCAGAGACGGTAAAGTGGGTAACATTTTATCATTTTTCTAACTAAAAAATGAATATGAATTTTACTTAATTATTATAAAAAAGTAAGAGAATGACCTTTTAACGACTATATCAATGTAAATTTAAACAAGAATTCAATAAAAGGATGTTCAATGCAACTTGAGTTGGAAAAGTGTAATTTGAATATTTCGTTTACCATCCCTGATAGAACATAATAAAAATGAAAAGAAACACGTAAAAAACACAAGAAATGTATATAAAAAATCAGTGGTTGAGGCCAAAGTATATCTATAACAAGTACATGCAGGAGTTCAGCTGATAGTTTTATTTGTGTGCGTGTTTACCAGTTTTTGTGTCAAAATTTGTTTAAAATTTTTTTAATTTTTATTTTTCTCTTGCTTGTTCAAGTTTGTTTTTTTTTTAATTTTTATTGTTTTATCAGGGATGGTTAAAGAAATCTACAAATACACTTTTTCAACTCAAGTTGCATTAAACATTCTTTTATTGAATTCTTCTTTAAATATAAGTACATTGATATAGTCATTAAAAAGTCATTCTCCTACTTTTTTTATAATAACAAGTAAACTTCTTATTAATTTTTTAGTTAGAAAAATGATAAAATGTTACCCACTTTGCCATCTCTAAACTGTTTTTTGACATAATACATGATTTTACAAAAACAAAATGCCTGTTGTTTTACTAATGTTGTATATGTCATAGACTTGCGTATACTTGATAAAGATATACTTTGGATGCGCCTTAGTTTCTACAATGTTACTTGCTTTTATATTCAATATATTTAGGTGACTATTTTAAGAAAGATAAAAAAATAAAGAATTGTTTGACTAACAATTGCAAAAAGTATATATACCTACATAGATGAAAAATAAATACACATATAAAAGTAAAAAAATGATGTAAAGTAAAATGCACTTAATTATTGGTAGAAAAGTTTCAGTTCTTCTAATTCTATTTTGCATTTTTTAATTTGAACGTTTAATTCGGACGTTAGCTTTACATAGTGTTCTCTATGCTTTTCTTATTTGTAGTTTTTTTTTTTTATATTAAATCTTTCTTTTAACGACTTTATAATTAACTTAAGTATACAGTTCTGTTTCAATGTTTAATTTTGTTGCTATTTTTTCCACTATTCTTTAGCGCCAATTTTATTGACATTGGTATTGAAGTCTCTAGCTAAGTGTGGATGTTCCTCGATAAGCTCCACCAGCAAATTGAAGTATTATACGCATTTTAAAAGTTTAAAAGACCATTTGTCGCGTACGTAAATTTCAACGACAATATTTAAATAAAAATATCATTCGAAAGAGACAAAAACATAATACCGATTTTTGCAATATATTTGTTTTTTAAGTTATATATTTAACAATAACGACGAGCGTTAAACTATTTTTAGAAAACGTAAGGTTTTCGAAATGACAGCAACCGTAATTATTGTTCTGTGATTATTCTGCATTACGCAGGAAAAAGTAAACGTACGCAAATTATCAGGTTTGTTCTACAAAACACTTTTTGTCAAAGTGATTTCAAATCACGCAACAGGTGTTCTTCGTACAAAAAATACTGAAATCACGTGATTTAAAACGGTTAGAAAAATGACTGCCGATTTGAAATTATTTGCTCGTTTTTTCTAATTATTTCGCTAAGAATATAATAATAATGACAATATATATTTAAAACGATATGTCTTCTATTTATTTTTGCAAAAAAATTAGATTTAATACTTTAATACTTTATTCATAAATTTTCAAAGACTGCATTTTTTATAAAAATGTGTCTTGCTTTATTTAGTACTGCTCGTGATTTTTGTTCTCGTTAGCGGTTAGCTGGTTTGTGTTTTCGAAGAATATTCTAGTGTTACCAAATTGTCAGAGTATAAAATGTCATTTAAGATTTATTTTATTTCCAGCATCAAATTTAGAAAAAATTAAGTGCAAAATATAAAATAGTAGCAACTTCCTAAACTTTTGCATTAATTTTCACATTTTCTATTTTAATTTAAACGCCAAATTTTAAGCCCTTCGATCAACTCCAATAAGTAAATGAAAGCAGATGTATTACAAACAAATAAAAATTCACTAATTTATTTTAGTTCCACAAATTTTAACTTACTTAAATCACTAATAATATTTTAATTACAAATGTAAAAAAAACAACACAAATCTAAAAAAACGCCGTTTTCTCCTGTTTTCGAAAAATTAAAACCACGCCGAAAAATTTAAAATCACGTGATTTGCAGAACGGCATCAAATCGTCTGCGTGATTTTAAAACCGTTCGGGATTTGAATTCACGTGATTTTTAGAACAGACCTGTATTTACAGGTTTTATTTTACTGTAAGAAACGAAATATTCTTTCTATTAGATTTCTCAATTCTTTTCTAATTTTAGTCATTTAACACTTAGTGTGAAGAAATTCAGCCAAATAATTTAAAGTTCGATTCTACTCAAAAAAATTTTAGACGTTATCTACTAATTTCTATTTGTTCTAAATATTTTAGTGAAAATGTGTTTTTTCTAACTAAATTAAAAAAGGAAAAAAAAAACAAAGTACTAATTTCGGTGTAATAAATTTTTCTAGGTCAATTACAACAGGTGAACTACATACATAAGTGCGTATAATGTGTCATGTGGTCTATAGCAGTAATAAATAAAATCAATATTGCTTTTGCGCCAAAGAAGGTGATAGACAGATGACATCGAAATATACTAGGGCTTGTTAAACTTATAAACTATAAACCCTAAAGAAAAAAACACAATTTTCTAAGGTTTCACTATGAAAAAATAAGCAAAGAACAGGGAATAAAATTGTTAGGAAACAAAATGACATTTAGTATTGAGTATTTCATCATAGCAAAATAAAGTAAATTAAAATAAACTATGAATATAATCAGGACTTTAGTTTTATTGGAAGTAATTAACACTTGCGTTTTGGGCTTAAGTTTTACGGTCACTTCGAAAATTTACATGGATGTTAAACATAAAAAGAAACCAATGGGACGCATAGTATTTGGCTTATTTGGCAAAAGATCACCCAAAGCGGTAACAAACTTTCGTCACATTTGTTTAAGGGGTATTAATGGTACCACCTATGTGGGCTCTGAATTTCATCGTGTCATAAGCCGTTTTCTTATACAAGGAGGCGATATTGTTAACAACGATGGCACTGGTTCAATAAGTATATATGGTGATTACTTTGAAGATGAAGCTGTAGATATAGAGCATCTAAGACCTGGTTATGTAGGTATGGCGAATCGGGGTCCCAATACAAATGGGTGTCAATTTTATATAACAACTGTGTCAGCGCAGTGGCTAAATGGTAAACATACGGTATTTGGTAAAGTTTTAGAGGGTATGGATGTTGTATTAGCCATCGAAGATGTGAGTTATTATACATTCCTGTTTTTTTTTTTGCAATTTCTAAAGCGTTTGGAATTTTTAAGGTAAAAACGGATACCGACGATCATCCTATAGACCCAGTTGTTATTGTTAACTGCGGAGAAATGCCTACAGAACCTTATGAGTTTTACCCGGATGATTTTAGGTAAGTTTGAATAAAAATTGTTTTAGATAAATTTCGTTTGAGGAACTCATAAGGCCCCTTTCAGATTAGGCAACTTTAATTGCGCAAGTATAATTTTTATTTATTTTCTTTTGCACTTGTTTTTATGCTCACATTCAGCAACTTGGTTGACTAAGTTTAATTTTCTTATGCTTGAATTTTCTTAAATTGTTGACGTTTTGTTTTATTACTGTATTCATTGTAATTGTGAAAGTGATTTGAAATTTGGTGTATACAATGGAAGTTGAAGAAAAAAATAATTAAGTTAAAGATATACTTGAACTCCAAGACAAGAATGACAGCAGAATTGTCAAGTACAAGCAAGTCTACACTTAAATCTCGGCAATTCGTTCCTCTTTAAACCGACTTGCGCAAGTAAAGTTGCCTAATCTGAAAGGGACCTAAATATGCTGCTGTTATAAAATACAGAGAAGGGAATGCTATAATTATTAGTCCAGTTTGTAAAATAAAAATGTGTATATAACTGTAAATACGCTGTCGTCGGATTTTAAAAAAATTAGTATATATCCCTTGTTCAGCTTGGAATCGAACAACTAGTTTAAAAAATAAAACGCTTTTTCATATTTCAACAGCAGCGCCACCGAAAAATATCATAAAGGTTGATTCAAGAATAATTTTACCGTCTTTAAATCTATGTATATGACCTCTAGATCCAAAACTTAATATACACTTAGGTCCTAATCAGAGATAAAGTTGTAGACTTATCTTTAGATATTGGTTGGAAAGACGTAAACATAGTAGAGATTATTGAATACTTACTTCACAGTTTCCTTTATTTTCCATTAACAATTTACCTAAATAATATAATGGATTAAAAAACAAGTGGGGATCCTAGAGCACAAGTAGTATAAATTAAATTAACAAAAGGTACACTTCCACCCCTTGCGCACTAAGCCCCAATAGAATTTATTAAATTATTTATATTAAAATCAATATGTGTATATATTTTTATTTTTAGCATCATGGGTTGGATAAAGGCAGCCGGTTTACCATTTTGTACTTCATTTCTTGTCCTAATGATATTTCACTACTTCTTCCGTCAATTAAATATGTATTGTTAGAATATTATTGTAATAAAAAAATTAAATTTATTTAAATAAATGTTAAAACAAATATGTAAATTATGTTTAAACAAATAACAAAGTATACACATGCAAATAGAAATTATTTATATTTTTTAACGATTATTAATCCGATTTCTGTCAACGATTAGAGCTTCCATCAATATAGGGAGTGTGGGACCCATGTGTAACTTGTTTGAGAAAAAAAAATATGTATTAGAAATGACATTAATTAAAGTCTGGTGAGAAAAGTGAAAGTCTAAAATATTGAAATAATAGTGATTTTTTACAATATTCCATTTAAGTATAAAATAAATAAAATTTCATAATTAATAATATAAAACTATAGATATGCTTCGAAATATAAATTCATATGTACATAATTCTTCTTATACCTCTAGATATAAGGTCTTTTTTGTTTAAGTATAAAGTCTAAAATTCAAATTTTTGTTGACAAGGGAATAACGAAGCTTGCAAAGAGAAAAAACTTATGAATCAAGAATCTTAATTTTTAAAAATAACAAAGAGTGAGAATTCGTGAACATAAAGCAAATGTAATGGAGACTTGAGGTCGCCATTCAAATAGTCTGCTTTAAATGAGAATGTATTGGTTATTTTGCATCGAAAAAATTACTTTGACAAAATTATAATAATTTATAAGATTTTTAATTTTTTCCTAATCAGAATTTGAACCATACATCTTATAAATTAATTTTTGGCTTTTTGGTTCATTTTTCATTTACTTTTTAAACATTTTTAGAAAGAAAAATTATTTAAAAATGTATGCGGATGTTTTCCAAAGAAAACAAGAAAAATTAGACGCTAGGCAGTTGAAGCGCAGCATTTTCTGGACCGCCACATCCTTCATCAACATTCTTCGCATCTATCTACCTTATGTTATGTACGTCGTAAACATCATCTATTGAACCAACTAATCTTAATATTAATTTGTGAGACGAAGTCTTTCGTAGCTTTCGTGCTAACCTTCGGTATAGCCACGAAATGCAATTTTTTTATTTTTAATTATTCATACTTGTTTGCTCACAAATAAATTTTGTTCATTATAAAATATATGTATGCAGTATCCCTTAAACTGGTATTGCTAAAGTACACAGCTGTTGTTGCAGTCTTCAAAATAATTATGAAGTTGACTTCAGAGTTAGCAGCATTTGAAGTTGTGAAGTCTGCTGTTGTCTAAGTGTTTAGAGCTTTATAGATGCTGTTCCAGTGTCATATTGACCGTTATGAGTTAAGTATGAATGTAAATATTTGGTGCCTTGCGTTTGTTAAAATTTTTTCCCAATTAGGATTTGAATCATAGATCTTATAAATGCATGACAATTGACTTATTTTCGGGTTTTGGTTCATTTTTGATTTAATTTTTAAACATTTTTAGAATGGAAAGTTATTTTCAAATGTATGCGGACGTTTTCAAAAGAAAACAAGAAAAATTTGGTTAGTAATACTTAATGTTTGTGTTATTGAATATCATTTAAAAATGTTTTCACCATTATTAGAATTGATTAATGAAACAAATGAACAAATAGCAACAAATGTGTATTGATTTTTAAAAATATCTTATTTGTTAAAAGTGTGTGGCTAAGTGTTGGGTATTTTAGTGGTAGTATTGTGTACGTGAGCCCAAGCGGTATTGTTTAAGGCCAGGATTCACTATCATACTCAGTCGTACGATCTGTCAAAAATTGCATGTGTGCTCAAAAAGTATGATAGTGTGGACTAAAATTGTATGTGTGTGACAGAGTTTTTGATAGATCTGTACGATTTTATAATCTTTTGAAATAATTCATAAAATATTTTTCTCTATGCGATCAGGGTTGATTTTTTTAAGATGATGAGGAGAAAAAAAAACAAAATATTAAAACCATATGTTTTTGCATCTTTTTTGTATAATAGTGTGGCACATACGACGCCATTTTGGAACGATTTTTAAAGTAGGACAGAATTCTGTCAGATTTTTGTGTGATTAAATCGTACGATTGTGTATGATAGTGAATCCTGGCCTTTAGCGATTATTGCTTTAAATTTGCTCTTAACCTTAGTTTTATTGTTTGTATCATTTAATACAGTAATACATGTTTATTTATCCCAAGTATTCGTCTCCCCCTTCTACACCTGCATATTCAATTTGCAGACGTAATTTACCTCCACAATAATTGAAAGAGTCTGACTATTGTAGTTTTCCATTATAGAATACAAATACCCAAGCTTTAGTTTGAACACGAACTTTATCTCGGAATAATCGAGTATGTAGAGAGTCTTACTATCGTAAGTGTGAAGGAAAAGGATAATTATTTATTACTTTGTGTGGAGTACCGTAAAATGGAGTTGATAGAAAGAAAACTATATTTATTTAATTATATTTATAGTACAGGAACGCATTACGTTAAAGCCTTTAATGAAAATTTTATTATTTGTTAGGATTATTTATATAAATTAAATAAAAATTTTTTGAAACTATTAGCCTTGCTATTACTTGTTGATTGGGTGGAAGATTGTTCCAAAGATGTCTGAAATGCACATTAAACTGCCATTCAGACACTAGGCATTTATGTCGGGGTATTACGAGTATAATATTTCGATTTAGACTCGATTGAAAAAAATGTATTTTTTTCAAATATATATCTGGGTGTTTGACTATATATTATTTTATGCAAAAAAGTAAGGGTGCGAATTTTCAAGAGAGCATTAGAAACAGAGGAGACATGATCAAACCTTCCAAATCCATACACATATCCTATAATAGTATACTCGTAAAACAATATATTCAGTTTCCGCTTACTAACTGTGTCGCAATTTCCAAATAATTCGCACCCATAAAGAAGGGAAGGAATCAGGTATGTTTTAGTAAGTAATGCCCTTATAATAATTTTGACCCACCAGTGAGTTTATATGATCATTCCATGGTAAGTTGCTATTGAAAGTAATATTAAGATTTTTTGCCGTGTTAACAATTTCAAATTTCTCTCTATTTAAAACAATATCGTCAGAAATGGTGGGATTTATGCGTTTTTTACATATAACCAGACATTTACATTTCCCCGGGTTCAAACAAAGACCGTTTACACTAGCCCAAATATAGATTCTGTTTAAGTCATTATTTAGATCTGAGATGCCTGAAGCAATATTCCGAACTGGGCTACTTTGTATGAGTTGCACGTCATTAGCGTATAAACGAATTTTACATTTAGTAAGTTGTTTTGGCTTTGGCAATTCATTTGCATATAATGAAAAAAAAATAAATCAATTCTGTTATTTTTTTTTTTAATTATTTTTTACGGCCAATAAGTAAAAATTAATTTGTTCGGTTGGTTGCACTGTTTTTTAAACATGAAGATTTGTTTCTGTTTTATTGACTGGATGTTAAGATCAGGGTGGATATATTAAAAAAATGAAAGCAAAATTTTTTACTCTTCAGAAAAAACTAAACATCATTTTATATATGTGCATACATACAACATTTTTGTAAAATAGTGTGTAAATAAAAATTATATTAGATTCAAAAGGACTTAACTTTTATTATTATTCTTAAGTATAAAAACCAGAGTTCAAAATTTTTCATTTATGCGCATTCAATTCTAAACATTTATGATATTTTTCATAAATGAGATTTCCACGATTTATTTATTTTTCACGTTCATAGACGTCTCTTTCGTTTTTATGCGTTCATACATGATAAGGGATAAATAACATCAATCTCATTAGTGCTGCTTTTTATAAACGAACGCGAACAAATTTTTTAGCGTTGAAAACTTCCTGTTTATGAGCACTCAAAGATGAGAAAAATAAAGTCTCTTACAAATGAAAAAAAGTGTTTTCTTTTTCACGGTTATTACGAAAAACATAATATGTATAAAAATTTTAACAATATTTTTTTAGAAAAATTTGCTTAAAGCAAATGAAATATTAAACAAGTTGAAAAATAATTCAAATGAGGAATTACTAAGCTATTCACATTAATTAAGCTGGTATTCCTAATACGAAATACTGACTTCAGCGGATACATTAGGTGTATGATTATAGAAAGCATTACATACAAAATAAGCGTATAACACAAGTGCGAACGCCTGAGAAAAATATTTTCTACGATCTTTTCACTTATGAAAAATTATTAAAATTGAAAATTCTCATAAATGAGCACTTTCGTGAAAATTGACTATTTTTTCATTTTTCACTTTTGAGTAGAAAGAAAAAAAAATAATTATCAAAAAATTTTCTAGCCTCTCACACATTTATGAAAAGATGCAACAAAAACTAAAATATCTCACTGCTCCCACATGAGTGAGAAGTGAGAGAGAATTTCGGTACTCTGATAAAAATTACTTACA
Source organism: Gymnosoma rotundatum (assembly GCA_916610165.2). Classification (NCBI taxonomy): domain Eukaryota; kingdom Metazoa; phylum Arthropoda; class Insecta; order Diptera; family Tachinidae; genus Gymnosoma; species Gymnosoma rotundatum. The sequence goes on along the minus strand of OU744337.1, from coordinate 115,054,159 downwards.
TCAATATAAATATAGTCTTCAAGTTTTTGATTATGTATAAAATTGTTCTTCTCTGGACGAAACAGCAAACATACGTCGATTTTAGTTCCTGGAGATGTAATTTTACTATTTGCAGATATTTTACAGTGTGTGAAATGATATTTCTGTTGTACATATATGGACTTGTTTAAACTATTATAATAGTTCTTAACACATTTGGCATCATTAATGGAAACAATACGCTGATGTTTTCCCTGAGGACTAAAATCGTAAGAATGAGCGTGCTTAACTTTAGGACTCGTTTCCTTATCCAAAAGACGTTCATTCATATTACGATACAATTTGTCACAAGATGTTGTTTTATACTCAACATGAGAGTAGGAAAACTCCTTAGCTTTATCTCTACAAAAAAGATTTTAATTTTGTTTTTTTAGTATTAAAATTGTTCTAATAATTATTTTTTTTTTCGAATATGTACTTACTTATTTAATATTTTAAAATCAATTATTAGTCCTGGAATTTTAATTTCAGTTCTAGCGGCTGCTATAAGTGCGCCCGGTCCGATAAACTCTAATGTAATGAAAAATTTGCAGTATTGATTTATATATAATTTGCCCATATGCAAAATACTGGTTCTCAATTGAAATGGTAGACATTGTACATTAAAATGTTTTATATTAATGGGCGTTTTGTCATCAGAACTCTTCGAATGAAGCAAATAGTTCTGATAGAGCAAATTAAGTAAAGAACTAGTTTCCGGGTTATAAGTTAAATGATTTAAAAATCTTTCTGTTTGCAGCAATTGTTCTAAGAGTTCATAATTTGGTAAATCTTCATTATTATTCACCAAAACATAAGTTAGCATGAGCCTAATTAATTGCTGTTCTCTCTTCATATCTAAAGTTGAATGGCTGGTAGCAGATGAACTTTCATCATCAGTTAATAGTAAGGTTGAAATTGTCGCAAAACTTTCACCATCTTGTTTCCCGCTTTCTTCATCTTGCATTCCATATTTAAAAGAATCATCTTTTTCGGTAATTGTTTTGAAAATTTCAAAATAATAAACTTTTTGCAATAAAAGATAATCCTCGACTAATTCATGTGAGTGTTGGTCTACAATTGGTAATCTGGGTTTGGTCATCATCAACATAGGCATTGCACCATGTCCAAAAAATTTTAAAGTCATTTCGTCGCTCTCATTTATATTGATACATAACTCACGTTTAAAATCTTCACTAAAACCCATGGTTCCTTCAGTTTGCAAAACAATATTTTGATAGGGTGATAAATGAAGCATTTTACTTCCCAATATATTATTATAGCCCAATGCAATTTTTGTTAAATTATGTCCTAATTTTCTTGGAATATTATTTACTTTTAGAAGTAGTTCGTATTTGGTTGTATTTGTAATAAAAGATTTAGTTTGATATCGTTCATACCAGGGCTAGAATGTATAACAAATTTTTATAATCGAATCTTTTTTAAATATATTGTTAATTTTTTTAAATATATTGTTAGTTATTATTTTTTTTTTAACAAAAAACGATGATGCGATATTCTTATAAAATATTCGCCATTAGAAAACAAACAGTAGAGTGAATTGATTTTGGGAATGCATATTTAAATGGCTATTTCCCCACTGCTTACATTACTATAAATACTATGTCAACAAAAAAGTTTTAATAAACACGTGGCTTGAAAATGATGTTATCACATCGAAACTGCTCGCCAAACGTACGAAGTACACAGCCAGAGACGACAGTTTTTTCCGAAAATTATAACAACAACAAAAATTGATTGGAGAGAATTATAATCAATCAAGAACCCCACAAAATATCAGAACCCTCATTTAGTTTATATTATGTTTCCACGGAGCCCAATATTCTTGCTTCGCTCTTGCATTCATGATTTACAACTCAATCACGACTGAATCAACGTGCTTCGCCATATAAAATCTTGAGAGCGAAGCATTTTGTTCAGAACTAGCTGTATATAAATGTAAACAAAAAAAGTAAACCAATATTAAAAGTACTGTGTTAATATGTGTAAATATAAAAACAAATAATTATAATTTAAAATTTAATTAATAACAAACACTCAAATTGAAACGAAAAATAAAATTATAGAACAGAAGTCAATGCGAAGCATGTAGTATGTGCCGTGAAAACCGTGGTTCGCAATCATGATTCAGAGCCGTCGCAACCGCCTAGTATTATTTCGCCATGGTGGGAATCGTGGCTAAGTTGTTTACCCCCTGTTTACATTAGATAATGCTGTCATGACAATAGCAATACATGCACAGTTTTTCACTAATAAATGTACACATTTCAATTGTCTGAATCACTGTCTTGAATATTTTTAAGACAGTAAATAAGACAGTGATTTGACGTATGCCGACAAATTTTTTTTTTTATAATTGCTTTAACTAAATGAAATTTTAATTAAATTATTATTTTAATTACTAAAATTTTCTTTGCATATAACAATAGAAATGGAAAAATAGCAGAAAGAAACGCTTAAGCTTTTTTAAATTTTCCGAGAACGTGCTCATAATGTATTGTCATAATTATTGTCTGGACGCCTACACTACAGAAGCAATTGTCAGTATTTTTGATAACTAATGTGTATTATTTTATTGTCATGACAGCATTGTCTTACTGTGCAGTCACACGGCCAAGTTTTTGTTCAATTCTCTTTCAAGAAATTTACACATACTGCTTGTCAAAATTCACAAAAATTGAAAGCTATGACGTAGGCCGCACGCAATTTCAAAGCAAGTTTTTAAGCAAGATGTCATAAAGAAACCAAAAAAAATTTATTTGAAGGAAAAAACTTCAATCAGCTGTTCTCTTGAATGAAATTTGAAAGACTCAATTGAACGAAAATTTGAAAGCAAATTCTCAGCAAGTTTTTAAAGTTAGAGTGTATTGGTAAAAAAATGAGAGCAATTTTAAAAATTGAATGAAAACTTGATCGTCTGACACCCTAGTTATGTAAACGTGGCGTTAAGATGGTCTGTTCAGGGTTCCCAGATTTTTTTCGATTCGTATGCCTAATTAGATAAAATTTTCCCCACAATTCCCCAAAAAACAATTTCAACTATCCCAAAAAATTCCCACTATAAATAATACTATTTATTATGCCCTTTACTACAAAAAGTGGAAAAAGGGTATAACGTAGTTTTTTCTTCCGTTTGTTACTTCTACAATATATATTTCCGACCCCATAAAGTATATATCGTATATTCTGAGTACTTATGCACAGCGAGTTCGATTGACTGATTCCCGCCTGTCCTTCCGTGTTAGTGTTTAAATTAAGTTTGCTAAGGCACTAGATTACCTAGAGAAATTTAAAATATCCCAATCGATCAGACAACAGGCAAAAAACTACGCCTGCTTCTAAATTTTTCATATCATTAGAAACAATGAAGTAACTCCAATAAAAAAAAGAAACATATGGGGTGATAGAGAATTAAAAAATAAGAAAAAAACATTAAGTGAAAAAATTTGCGCTCGCCCATTATATACTAGCAGTGCCCACGACTTTGTCAGCGTGTCATTTCTAATGTTCTTAAAATTTAAATATAGAAAAATATTATTTAAATGTTAATTGTAGTGTGCTGTAAAAAGTTTTATAAATTTTCCACACAAAAATAAAATGTCCTCTATTTTTTTCTATGAAATGACATTTTTTTATGAAAAAAAAGTATCCTGTATTTGAACCAAGGTTTTAAGGGACCTCCTCACAAAATTATTTTAATCTAGCCTGTAATTTTTACGTGACGCGAACACAGTCAAAAAGAGGAACAGACAGACAAAATTCAAAAAAGGTGGAATACAAACCATACCGATTACTATCTACATCAGGAACAAAGTTCACAGTTGTTTATATTGTTACGTTTTTCCCTTTTAGAACAAACGTGCGGATACTTTTGATTGCAAATACCACTGTGGCCCATTATAAGTTCTGTATTCTTAATTCATGGCTTTTTCTAGCTATACTGGTTGATCCTGCCGGTCTTGTGAATCCAATGGTCTCGTATTAACTAAATATGCGTTATTACTACAAACGCAGCCATCCACGCTACACTACTGTGTTACTCCGGCGAGACATGAACTACTCGATGCCTTGTTTAGTAACCTTAACCATCCACAGACATCTCCACTACTCATTTTATCCAAGCCAGTCATCCCCTTTAATCCAATAGCCACAAAACACGTCTGCCATACACTTTGTTGTTATACTGTTACACTTCCCTGCGCAACCGCTACCGTTCTTACTTATATATATATTAAACTAAAATATCTGCCATGGCTTCATAATACAATAATTGTCTTTTGCCTCTCGGGAGGTTTGCACTGCTGTTTATTAATTTTAAATTGCATTATAACAATTTCTATTTTTCGTTGTGCGCATGCTGACGGCGGGGATCGAACCCACAATCTTCTGTTTTACAGCATGCACCTCTACCAACGCAACCATCGAGGTTGCTCAACTTGTGTTAGCTAATTGTGGTATTATTCTATACACACACCATTAGTTGAATTTACTTACTCACTACGCTCATACGGAAACAACAACAGGGGTTACCAGATCTTACTTTCGTAACAATATATTATTGAGTTGAGTTGATTAACAAATTTGGAAAGTTCTGAAACCAAATGTTCTATTCTACCTCGTTGTCTAAAGCAATTTTTTGGTACATATTTTTGATTTTAAACATTTGAAGCACTTCTTAAGATGGAGCAAAAGTTTTACAGCAACTTATATTATTATTAAAATGTTTATTCATTTTCTATAAAGATTATAGTTTAGCATTTTATTTCTTATTTTGGTTTTCATTGAGTTCATTGCTGAAAAAAGGCAGACATTTTTTAAATTTAAGGAAATCTACCCAGTCATAATATTTAACAATTTTTTTTTACGTAGCAAAAATGTATAATTTATATAATAATAGTTAAATTACTATAACCAAACACATAATTTTTAAAAAATTCCCCAAAGAATTCCTCAATCCACAAACTGAAATTTTTATACCCTTCCAAAAAATAAAATCCCCAATTTGGGGATAAATTCCTTAATCTGAAAAAACTGGGTCTGTTTGGTAAAAACAGCGAGAAGATAGTGAGCTTAAGCCGCGGAGAAGCCACTGAATATTGCGTCCGTGGTTAAGGGCTTATATTTGATGAAAAAAATCTAGTAATTAATCTTGCCATAGTCATAGAATATTGTACTATGGAAGGCATGTTTAAACAACAGACCGTAAATCCAGCCAGAGCCACAGATTAAGAAACACAACTATTGTTCCTGCAGTGTTAAAAATGTTGAGGTAACAAAAAAAAAAAAAAAAGGACTGAAAGCTAAAACATATGATGCAAATTATTATGTAAAACTTTAAGATTCTTAAACCTTTATTTCTTACCTTGAAACCTAGATAAACATGTTGCTTATCTATGTCAATGGTGTTATCCAAATTTACAAAAGTTATTTCAAATTGTTGAGATTCACCTCCAATTACATCTAATTGAAATGTAGCTTTCAATTCACAACCTGTAATTAATAATTTTTTGTTACAGTTGGATAAACAAGGTTTTGCTACGTGATGCGCTTTGTTGCTTAAAGCCGTTTTTTTATAAACAAATTGTAAATAAAGCTTTTCAAATAGTCAAAAAATTTCATGTAAAATTTTATTATTTAAAATTCTACAACAAAAAGCATTTGCTGGATGTAACGACGAAAATCGTCTGTCATACGCAAGCAGGAAATCAGCCAGGTACTATGGGCTCTCAGCTTATATCGGGTGGTTAAATTTTAAGAGCCGATGTTGAATGTGAAACACACCTAAACGTCAAATTTTTTTCTGCATTTTCGGACTTACCCAATTTAAACCATGGAAAAATACACAATCGAGCTACGCGTTAGAGTTATTCAGACTTATTGTGAAAATGAGCGTTCAAATCAAAATGCCCTTCGTGATTTTTTCGGTCAATTTAATCGTTCAAATTTACGTACAATCGAGAAAGTGGTCAACAAATTTGGGCAAACAGGATAGGAGATGTGAAAACACCAGTGCATGCTGGTACAGGACGATGCCATTTGCCACACAGCTAATGAAACAATAGCTCTTTTGCGCGAAAATTTCAATGGCCGTGTTGTCTCACATGATGGCGATGCAAATTGGACGCCAAGATCATGTGATTTGACGCCGTTGGACTTTTTTCCTTGGGGTTATTAGAAAGAAAATGTTTGCGCCGATAAGCCAACAACAATTCAAGAGCTAAAGGATGAGATATTTCAGAACATTAACGGCATAGAATCTCAATTATGCCTCAGCGTCATCAAAAATTTGGAGCATCGGATGAAGGTGTGCTGCCGAGGTCGCGGTGGCCATTTGTCCGATATTTTGTTTTATACATAACTGAACCATACCAATATTATCAAAATAAATAAAAATGACAATAATTTTCTAAATAATTTGTGTTTGATTAAAAATCAATATCGGCCCTTAAAATTTAACCACCCTTTATAAGTACGAATGATTACGTCTTGTATTGGGCACATTTAAATTTTAAATTTTGTATTTTCATACCTGTTGCTATAAGGTGCTACATACTTTGTATAAGTTGGAAGGTTCTGTTTGTGACTGCATTAACTTTAAAGTCATATACACAAAAACCCCGTTACTATCGTCACACCTTTTAATTAGTTATGTAAAACTTACAAGTGTTTAGCTATTACGTTTCCGGAGATAGTGGTCTTTAGGTAGGGAACCTTAAAAGTTATTTGGATAACGGGGAGTACAAAGTCAAGGTGTTGTCTTGTCTAACTATTATTTGTTCTTTGAAATCAGCTTCATTCGGTTTTGGCTTCAAAAATTGATAAATTATTTTGGAGCTCAATTTATCTATTGCTAACAATGTGATATAAAGGTCACATCATAACGTAGTTATTGAAAGTTGTATTATTTTGAGAAATTTATTTAGCGTTCTTTACTTACCCCTTCTTACGGCAGGAATATGCAAGGCACACATTACTTTATGTCTTTCTTTCAGAAGACCAGATTTTTCATAAAAATATACGGATTTCTGAAGTTCGCAATGTTCACTACTTGGCAATGACAAAGCTTCATAGCTATCTTCTAACTTCAAATGATCCATAATTTCACCCAGAGTATAATAAACGCAATCTTCTTTCTTCGATGATTTCTGTGTGACAACAGTTTGTTGAGAGGAAGCCAATTCAATGTCACCGTTATTATTATTAAAATTTTCCGCATAATGTTGTGAAAAATCTGAAATTTCCTCGTTTGTTGCTTCTTCTAATAGAGACTGTTCTTCACCTGCAGAGTATTCGTTAAGTTCAGTTTCTTCTTTTAAATAAACGTCCGTTTGCGGTGGTGCAATGTTGCATAATTTGTAACGTTTGACGGTTAAATCCAAATTATTTATTATTTCGTATATAATTTCTTTGGCCAATATTGGATCATCTAATTCTTTTAAAATACATTTGTACTTCTGATATCTTCGAGTCAAATTTGTTTCTGAGTCTAATTCGGGATGCATGGTTTGTAGGTCGACGATGCGTATTATGTCTGATAAAATGATTGAAGCTACTTGTTGAACATCATCTTCCTAAGTATATAAATTAAACAAAAGAAATTAAAAATTTCCTAAAAGAATTTTAATACATACATCTCTTATATAACTCAATTCCTCTTTAAGTTTTCTCCATTTATAAGTAGCTGGTACTTCTTCGTAATTTGTGAGTTCTATATAAGTTCCACCTTCGACATTTTTCACAAACATTGTGACCTCTTTTTCTTTTAAAGTTAATTTGGGTACGAATACTAAGACTTTTAGTCGAACTGGTTGCTAAATCATAGAAATTTTATATTTTTTTTTTATTAGTACAATAAAGATTGGTCACACTCAGTAAACATAATATACGAAAATAATTATGATTTTCATTAATATATTTTCTACGTTATCTAATTTGTAACGATGTAAATAACGGTACCGAATAGGCTTGCCAGATACCAAAATTCAAGTAACAGGACAATAAAAAAAAATTCACCTGAATTCAAGATCTGAACAATTAAGAAATACACTTTTAGTCCAGATTTTAACCATGCCATTTTTCGATGCAATTTTTTCCAATTCTCTTTTTAAGTGCAGCGATATGCATTATTTTAAACAAAACATAAGCAACAATAACATCTCCTCAAAATTCAAGCCATACCATATTGCTTACCCCTTTTGCTTTACCACCAAACAAAAAATTAAAATTAAAAAATATAAAAAAATAAAAATAGCCTAAATTGGCTTATAGTTAAAAAAGCAAAATTTTACTCAAAAATTTCCTTAAAAAAATTTAAAAATAATAAAAACATAAAAGCAGGGAAACGTAAATGTTATAATTCAGTCATATGTCATATTTCATATGTAAATACCTATATACATACATATATAAATTTCAGTCGCAAAAATTACACACACACATATATTTTATATTTTTATTTACAGAATATAGTTAGTCCGTATTTACACTATGCAATTTTTTGAGGCATTTTTTTCTCAATTTTCTATTTAAGTTACAGCGTAATGCGATATCTAAAAGTGAACATTAGCAACAGTAACATCCCCTCAAAACTCAAGCAATACCATATTGATTACTTCTCCTGCTTCACAAACAAACAAAAATTTCATGCTAGTTTCATGAAAAATTGCATAGTGTAAATGCGGTATAAGTCTTTTGCTTTAGTTGCACGCAAAGATTTTTGACATTTTTTTTTAAATATACTCTTATTAAAATTTCAGTCTTTATCATGTCAAGAACATTCTACTCCTTTCTTATGAGCATAGATTATTTAAAATGCTAATAATTCTTTCACTAAAAGAATAGTTAACTGGTATGTCATTTAAAAAAATATGGACCATCTCTTATTAATTGAAATATCTTTCGGCAAATTATCAAAGCCTTCCCGCAGGCAATAGAAGTCATTGTACATTGTCATCAATTACATTTGATTTTTCTAAAAAAATGACTTGTAGATTACTTAGAGTCTTTAGAAAACTTGCATTTAAATCAATTTAAAAATGTTGGACAACTGTAATGAATCCGAGTGATGTTTTTTACACTTAACACCTTTTAAATTGTATTATGAAATAATAATTACTTAAGTTATTTGGAAAAATATCGGATTTTTTGGCTCCATATGGACTTATACCACTTTCGAAAATAGCATTTTATAAGAAATAAAAACAGGAGCAAATTAAAATTATATTTTTTTAGACATTAACTTTACTAAAATAAATTTTTATGCAAAAAGTAACAGTTAAAATAATGCAAATTACTTCGTCTTTTAATAAGAAAAGATATTTTATATTTATTTTTCTTTAACATTAGCATATTGAACTAGTTATGGTGAATAGGTGGTATATAAGGTAATAAACTTACATCGTTATATTTCTCTCTTGTTATGCTTAGGGATGTTTTATAAAATGGTGAGATATTAATTTCTCTTTTTCCCAAACAAATAATTGTTTTGATTGAATCCTTTTTTTCGACACGAATTTAAAAAAAAAAATTATAAGGTTTAATCACCCCTATCGTAAATGTGAAATTTTTGTTCCCATGAAATTTTCATTCCCCATGAAGGGAAAATTGCTATCGTGAGTTTCATGGGAACGTTTGTTCCCCTATCAATTCGTACTGAATACAAATTAGAAAGAAGAAAATATAAATAGGGGAAAAATATTCCAATTTTTTTTTTTAAATTTATAAAAGTTTAGAAATGTTAATGATTGGTGCTATTGTGTTGTTACAAGAGGAGGAGATACTACAACAGAGAACAATTTTATTTTAAGAACGTGACGTGCAAGACGCTTAAAAGCTCTTGAAGTTACCCTAGAGACAAAAGCTCTAATCAATGGACCCAAGTGGGCTGTGGCAACACGGCTGCCTGCCTAACCTACCCTAGACATTGCTACTGACCCATTTCAATAAAAAAAATTTGTATCCGATCATTTAAAAAATATTTTTAATAAAAAAACTTCATAAATTTATAACCAATAGACAGATTCCTTTGTTTTGCATCTTGACGAGCATAATGTCAGTCCGCACTGCAGTAACTGATATTAAATTAAAAAAATGTGTTATTGATGTAAATATTCTAATTAAAACATATAAAAACTGCAGTTCCCCAGCAAAATTTAAGTTAACAAATCTAAGGGAAAAGGGAAAAAATTTCGAGGGAAAAAATCAATCCCGATAAGTGAAATTTTTGTTTAAGTGAAAAATTGTTCATGTGAATTATTTACGATTGCAATTTGGGGAAAGGGGAAAAAATTTCGAGTGAAAATATATTCATAATAGGGGTGATTATTTTTAAACCTTATCCAATATATTTTAAGGCAGTTAAAAATTTCTTTGTCCATATTTTTAGAGTTGTGTAGTTCGTGAACGACCTTCTTCAATTGAGTTACTTACTCAATTGAACTGTACGGAGCGCTCTTTTGCTCAGTTACTGAGCGCCTTTTATAGCTTTCTTTATTTATACGAAAACAAATATAAAATTACAACTTTAGTGAAACCTTAAAACTTATTTTGGTATAAATTAAGGAAAAACATCCTTTTGTAATCAGAAAATATATTATTATGAAGCAATATTCGTTTTAGTTTTAAAGATTTACAAAAATAAAGTCATAGTTAATCTCTAAATTGTTTTTTAGTTGCACAATTTTTCATTAGTATGTGTTTTTAATTTGTGTGAGCTAAACAAATCAACTAGATTCGATCAATTGTTTTCTGCTCACTGATTGAGCGATTGAACTGTAAACAATTGAGCTACACATTTCAACTGAATTCGATCATTTGTTTGAGCTCACTAAGTGAGCTTTGGATTAAATGAACGAACTAGTTCGCTCTAGTGAGCTAAACTGAAAAGAGCGCTCACTTTAAGGAGCTGCTAAACCCAACTCTAGTATTTTTTTCTGTTTAATTAATATTTTAACTATGGAAAGGAGTCTTTAGCTCATTAAAATTACTGTTTTTTTTTTTTTATTTGTATCATCCTGTTAATTAACTAGTCATGATAATTATTGACAATTTAATATTACCTGAGCTCTTAAGTTTGCAAAGCATGTTATGCTTCCTTCATAAAAACTTTTTGAAGTATTTTTTATCTCATTCTTGTTTAACATTATGAAAAACTCCTTCTTTTCTGATGCTGCCATTGGAAAATTCAATTCATTTTCGTAGTTATGTTCAAACAGTTGCTTTATTTTGAATGGTCCTGATGTTCTTAAGTTTATACGTTCCAAATTTGTTTGCGATATATTTACAAGTTTTATAGTTTCTAAAACAAAAGGAAAACAAACGAAAAAGTATAATTTGAATCATTATTAATCATTAAATCATCTCAGTTTCAAAAACCTACCCCACTGCTCATGCTCCTTGTGTTTATGTGTTCTGCAATAATTCATTATAACTTCACGTCTACTCCAAGAAAGCTCTGGCACTATGAATGTTGCTAATGTTGTAAGCCGATAACTTTCTATATGATTTATATCATTCTGATCAGATATCTGCAAACGATATTCACTAAAAACTGATATTGGCTCGCAGCAGCTTATAAAAAGACCAAAACTAGTTTCAGATTGCCCAGGAATAATTAAATTATTAGGCTTAATTGCTAATTTTGCTTTCGAAGGACTATGAGTGCAGCTGGGTTTTGCCGAACTCTTAGTTCGTGTTATAGTAAGGCGATAAGATCGTAAACCTTTATTAATGACTTTTATAAATTTTGAAAAATTTGGCTTTTCATCGTAGAATTCCTCTTTCGTATTACAAACAATGTAACCAAAATTGAAATGTTTAGCACGAACTTCTGGCTCAAAAAACAATGGAATACCCTTGACATTGATTGTTATGGGAACTTTCTGCAATGATTATGGGTGAAAATATAAAAGTATGTTTTTTAAATTGAAATCAATTAGTTTTTTACAGTGAATTTAATATTCTTATTAATAGTTTTTATTTATATATGTATAATGGTATGTAATAGTATGTTTTTCCCTTTTTAAACGTAAAAGTTTTTTATCGCAGATAAATTTTCAGTTTACTCCAGTACTTCACTACTTTATTAGCTAGTTCATTCATTTCTTTTGCTGTGGCTAAGACTAGGTTTAATTTTTATATTAAGATATCTTTTCAAATTATATGCATAGAATAAACACGACTCGAAGACAATATGTCTTTATAGAAGCAACAAATTTCGTGACTCATAAACATCGCCTCCTTTTGGGGACCAATCCAAAAATCGTTGTTGTCTAACCACTCGCTTTTTGCATATTTATGCAGCTGCACAGTTTTTTTATAAAGGCCAGCACTCAGGGGATGACCCCCACTTATGCAACGTATTGTGCCCGAACTAGAAAATTTGGTTATGGGAAGTGTGATAGAGGAAGAGGTGTTTGTGAACAAATGATTTGAATCTTTGCACACTGAAACTGACAGGAAAGACCTCTGCAGTAGTTATTCCACATACGAACTGTTCGGCTAAAAAAAGAATTTTCCCTGTAATTCGTAGTGCGATTCACTGGCAAATCGACCACAAAGGGATGCGCGACCTCTGCAGTAGGTTATTCCACATACGAACTATTCGGCTAAAAAAAGAATTTTCCCTGTAATTCGTAGTGCGATTCACTGGCAAATCGACCACAAAGGGATGCGCGCTTGATGCGAAACTACGGTTTTCAGGAACAAGTTCCTTAATTTTTAAGAGCACATTCCGTTTTTGTAACGATAAAACTGTGAAAAGCACCTTACTTTGCGTCGATGCTCTAGCGAATCAATAGAGGTGGATACCTTACAGTCACCGATGAGCTTCTTCGCCCTTTCCTGCACGCGATCGAGTAACTCCAAAATAGTGTTTGAAGCGCCGGCCCATACCGTTTAAGAAAACCTAGGCACTTCAAGTGCTTCTTTTGCAACTTGAAAAATATGCTTGTTCCACCGAACATAAAATTGAATCTTCATGCTAAGAACATCGAGAGCTTCCTTAATATCTGTATATATCACCCATAATTACAAATAAGGTAGCATATTCAGCCGTACGTCAGCCGCGCGAAAGCACACTCCACTCAAAAATTGCCAAAAGATCGCGATTCAGGGTATCATCCATGTGCTTTCGCATAGCCAAAATTTTTGGAAGGCTTGGCCAATTGCGAAATGAATATGAATGGCATATGCTATTGTACTGTTGTTACATTAATCCCTAACACTCTAAGTCCTCGTTGAGGCTTAGACCACAATTTTCTGATTTACTATACGGGATCATTTGCTGTTCTAATATTAAAAAAGCCTTCGACAAACCATCTAGCACGACTTTACAATTATTTTTTCCTTCATATTCAAAGCTCTGTTGGGATATGAACTCATAACTTTCTGTTTAACAAACAATAAGATACACACAAAAACATATATACCAACGTAACTAACTTTTCTTTTATTCGGATTTAATGGTGAAAATTAACACTTTATTCAGATTAAATTAAGTAGTTTATATTTACCTCAATTGTTTCAAATTCCATTATAACATATAATATATTTTTATATATTCCAGGATCTGAGAAAAACATACTAATAGTTACATATATGGTTTGTCCCTTAGGATCTAACTGAGCGCCTTTGGGTTCTATATCCATGAACGTTTCATCTTTCTGTAATTTGAAATGTTTCATTTCAATTTTAATAAAACTTATTTTCTCAAAAATTATTTCATTTTTATTTTATAAAAAAAAACACTTACTAATTTTAATTTAAACCAAGTTGTAGAAGGTGTGGCATTTTCTATGAATATATGCACTTTTGCATATTCCAATACTTGCAAGCTTTTAGATAAAGATGAGGGCAATATATTGACTTTTGGCGGCAAAACATAAGCTTTAATATGAAATGGGAAAGTAGCGTAAACTCCAAGAAATTTGATGCTTTAAAACGAATTAAATAGTTTTATTAAAAATCAAAAGAAAAATTAATTATACGTACATTCCATGTAAAGCTATAAAACCAACTTTAGTAAATTTTACTTGACATTGTACATTTATATTTGAAGCAGGTTCAATAAAATATTTCCATGTATTATGTGGAAACCTCATAAAACCTGAGCTAGATTGAGGCTAGACAATGTTATAACAAAATGAAAATAAAATTTAAAATTAATTAATAACAAGTAAGCGTGCTACATTCGGCTATGCCAAATGTTATATACCCTTTACCAGCTATATAAATCTAGTTTAGTGAAGTAACTCTAATCAAAAAAGCAAATATTGGGGTGACAGAATATAAAAAAAATAAAAAAATAAAAATTTGGTACTGCATACATATAATTTTACATAAAAATGCCATCAGCTCCTAATGGGTTAAGCATGTTAAAAAATTTGGTATTTCCTTAAAAATCTCTTCAAAACCTTTAAAATGATACCCATATTGATATTTTAAAAAATTTGAAAACTTTAGAGCCCCGTAACTGGGAAAATATGGGCGAGCGCAAATTTTTTCACTTAATGTTTTTTTCTTATTTTTTAATTCTCTAACTCCCCATATATTCATTTTATTGATTGGAGTTAGTTTATTGTTACAAGTGGCACGAAAAAATTAGAGATAGGCGTGGCGGTTTGATTGCTGCCTCAAAGGACATGGACCGATCATGCTGATTTCCAATAGCACCTCTTTCGACACTATGTCTGATCGAATGACATATTAATTTTTTAGCTGATCTAGTGCCTGGAACGGACGGACAGTCGGACAGACAGACATCGTTCAATCGACTTCGCTATGCATAAGAAGTCTGAATTTATATACTTTATGGGGTCGGAAAAGGATATTGTAAAAATTACACACGGAATGACAAACTTATATATACCTGTTTTTCACTTTTTGTGGTAAAGAGTATAATAATAGCATCAAGAACATACCAAAACGTCAAAATAAAAGAAACCACCAAATTTACTAATGTTTTGAAAACTCATTTCAAAATTATAATATTCTCCTGCATACAATCGATCATCCATTATAACAACATTGTCATATATAATTTCTGGCACTGAACAATTATACTCAACCCATAACTTAGAAGTCATAAATTCAGAGTCAACAATTTGACTTATATCAGAACGTTCTTTGCAAGCTGGTATCATGAGTGGACAAACTCTTATTTCGATGTATTTACGATGAGATCCCAACACATTGGGTATCACCACAACTGAAATTGCTTTGCCAGTATTCGGTTTCAGATGAATTATCTCTGTATTACAATAAATTTCTTTTGGATCTGTTGCTAAAGAATTCCAATCCATTTGTGTATAATTTTTATATTTATCCATATCCAAAAAATATGGCGTATTAAGCAGAGTATTTAAAGCTTCCTCAACAATTTTCTTTTCCATTTCGGATTTATCAAGTATTTTAATATCTTTTAAAATAGACACCAAGTTGTGCGACAAGTTTGGTATTTCATCTAAATTTAAATAAATGAATTTAAAATATATAATAATTTTTGAAAAAAACCGACTTCAAAACAGATTTTGGCTGTATGTCTATTACGGTTTAAAAGTTTGGCCACATTCATCAATTTACATTAACTATTGGGACACCCTTTAATTTATAATTTTAACTATTTATACTTCTCTTTATACTAGACAAAGTAGTGGCCATTATGTCTAATACTCAACTGTTTGTATATAACGCTTCGATTGATATGGCCATATAGTTCAAATTACCTTAATTATGGAAACACCCTTTAATTTCTAAATTCGAATTATATATTTCTTCTTAAAGCGGACTTAGCAATATGGGTTCCTTGTTAATTTCAGATGTCTGTTTATAGCGGTTCACATACTGTGAGCGTCAAAATAAAGTGTACAGAAACATTTTCTTTGAATTAGTTTTTATTTCAGTCCTTAAAAATACTATTTTATTTAACAATTAATGTTTTTTTATTGTTATGTAGTTCTCTACTTAAACTTAAAAAAACAACGAAAAAAATTTACAACAACAAAAGTTATAAAACAAAATCAAAATCTATTTCATATTTCACGCGTCAAAATAAAGTGTACATCTTTTTTGTAGCATTTTAGCGAAGTAGAACCGCATAAAATACCGTTATGTTTTGTGGTTTATTTACTTTCTTGCATTCTTTTAAATCACTATTACTGTTTTATAGTAGACAGACGCGATTTTCGGACTATAACTTCATTGCAGAAAGAAATTTGTTATGGGTAGACAAACGTCCATAGATGTCAGGAAACTTGTGATAAAACTTTGAAAAGACGGTAAAACTTTTCGTGAAATCGGGTCTATTATAAACAGAAGCCATAATACAGCAAAGAAAATAGTTAATACGCACGAAAAATTCGGCAAAGTAGTAAATCGTCCAGGTGCAGGCCGACCAAAAGCTTTAAGTGAGTCTGAAATAAGGTCTATTTTGCGCGATGTGAAGAAGAATCCATTTAAATGTGCTGTTAAAATATCGGAGGAAGTTTCAGCAACAAAAACTTGCAACGTAAGCGCCAACACAGTACGAAGAGCTCAACACGCAAATGGTCTACATGGTGGGTTGCCGCGAAAAAAGCCACTTATATCGTTAGTAGATCAGAAAAAACGTATTGAGTATGCAAAAAAGTACGAAACTAAAGATAGTTCTTTCTGGAATAACTTTTTATTTAGCGATGAGAGTAAATTTGAGATATTTGGCCAGAAAAAAACTGTAAAAGTATGGCGTACAAAAAATACAGAGTATGCTGAACAAAATCTAATATCTACGGTTAAGCATAGTGGAGGTCCGGTGATGGTGTGGGGATGCATTGCGGCAAGTGGAGTGATAAGCTTGGTTTTTATTTAAGATACCATGAATAAAACGGACTACTTAAACATTTTGAAAAACAATTTGCCATGTAGTGTGGAGAAATTGGGCTTAAAGTGACCTTGGATCTTTCAACAAGACAATGATCCCGAACATACGGCCAAGATAGTAAAAGAATGGCTCCTTTATCATACTCCTAAAACATTATATCATCCTCCCCAATCACCGGACCTTAACCCTATTGAGCATTTGTGGGAGCATATTGACCGGCAAATACGAAAGAGGACAATTACTAACAAGGATACGCTTAAATTCCTTACAATGGAGAAGTGGCAGAAAATTTTATCTGAC
The DNA here is from genome assembly GCA_916610165.2 of Gymnosoma rotundatum. Classification (NCBI taxonomy): domain Eukaryota; kingdom Metazoa; phylum Arthropoda; class Insecta; order Diptera; family Tachinidae; genus Gymnosoma; species Gymnosoma rotundatum. The sequence continues at coordinate 115,036,965 of OU744337.1, read as the reverse complement.
ATAACCAAAGAACTAGTTAATGCGATGCCCCAAGGACTAAGTGTCGTTATTAAAGCTAAAGTAAAAGTAACCAAATACTAAATCATTCTAATTTTTATAATGAATTATAAGTGTACACTTTATTTTGACGCGTAAAATAGGGAATAGATTTTGTTTTTGTTTTATAACTTTTGTTGTTGTAAATTTTTTGTTGTTGTTTTTTTTAAGTTTAAGTAGAGAACTGAATAACAATTTAAAAAAACATAAAATGTTAAATAAAATAGTATTTTTAAAGACTGAAATAAAAACTAATCTAAAGAAAATGTTTGTGTACACTTTATTTTGACGCTCACAGTACATCAAATTACATTAATTATTAAAACACTCTTTAATTTCCAAGTCAAAATTTTATACTTGCTGTTATAGCGGACTTAGCAACACAGGTTCTTTGTAAATTTCAACCGTGTGTCCAAGACGAATCAATTACCAGGTGGCAGCTTTAACGTATTCATTCATTTTCGCTGAAATCATTATTGTCAAACTCCATATATAAAAAATTTATACAGTAATGGTTACTAGCAAAAAATAATGAGTTCGCCCAAGCTGCCACCTGGTATTTATTTGCTTTGCGTGTGTCTAAAACTATTTAACAGTTTGGCCATATATGTACATAACTATTGAGTCATCCTTTAATTTACAACTTTAAATATTTATACGTCTTATTATAACGGTGAAAGTAGTAATAATGTAAACTTCAGTTCCTTGTACACTTCAGCTGTCTGTCTATAACAGTTCAAAAGTTTGGCCTGATACATCAAATTACGTCAACTGTTAGTGACACCCTTTAATTTCAAAATCCAAATTTTAGCGGAGTTAGCATTAAAGATTATTTTAACCGTTTGTCTACAACGGTTCAAATGTAGCGCTTTATACAGCAAATTAAATGAACTATTAAGGCACCATTTAATTTATAACTTTGAATATTTGTACTTTTTATTATAAAGACCATAGTAATCGACATTCTAACCAATTTTCAAGCGTTTTTCTATAACGAATCAAAAGACAGGACCATATGGATCAAATTACGTCACCTATGGGGACTCCTTTTATTTTTTACATTTATTTTTGTATTACTTTTTGCTCTGAGTAGCAAATTTTAATTGGTGCCCTTTACAGATCAAAATTGTTGTGTGGGGACACCCTTTAATTTTTAAATATTATGAACTTCTTTTTAAAACGGCACCAATCTGCAAGTCTAACCTTACAAAAACCGATTTAGAAAAAACTGTGTTTTGTAGGCACAAACCTAAAAAACAACATTTGACGAATTGATAACCTACTTTTTTTTGAAGTCGGTTAAAAAAGAAAAAACATTTAAATGAATGAATCAACTTGCCCACTAAATTTTCAAAATCGCTGCATTGTAAATTTTCCTCGATTAATGAATGTACACTCAGCAACGATTGTTGTTCTGAAAAGTCATCAGAATATCGGAATTCAAATTCTTCTTCAATTTTAAAATTTTCTAGCTCTCTCTCTTGTTCTTTAATTTGTTGCATAAAAATAAAAGGATCCTTCACCGTAATGGGCAAATGTTCCTTAACATTGTGTGTATTTAATACCAACGGTGTTTCGCTTCCATCGTCTTTGGTAGTACATTGTACAGTTATTGGCACCGTTAAAGGATTCATAAGTAGTACCAAACGTTTTTGAGGCATAGCTATTGGTATGACATCCAAGCTAATAATATCAGGAAAACATTTGACTTGTACATTTTTTGAAAAACCTCTGAGAATAAACAAAAACAAAATGTAAAGAACAATTGAAATTTCTATATAAATTTGTTTCTTACCTTATAACCATTGAATACATACCGCCATCTCTAACTTGAAATTCCAATTTAAATAAAAATTTTCCTATGACTGTAGAATATAATTGTAACTGAAAGAAATCACTTTCTTTAGGTTCTAATGTTAAACCTCCTTTTGGTTGGGCAACTATTCTAGCGGTATGCCAATCCGAAAGACCACATAAATCTACATGAGCATCGCATAAATCTTAAATGGATTTAAATATGTTATTTCATACACAGATAAAATAAAAGAAAATATTTTAAAATTGTTTTAAAAAATTGCGTATTTTTCGTTAATTAAGCGATGTTGAGTATGTAACACTCAGGCAATGTAGCATTAGAACGGTATTGCACCATCTCTGGTGTGAGCAAATTATAATATTTGGGGTAGTAATTTACTAAGGCTTAAAATCATGTATTTTTAAATTTATAAAGAGCGATAAATAAAAATTATTTTCAAATGTGTGCGGACTTTTTCCAAAAAATAAACAGAAAAAGTTGGACACAAGACCTGAATGAGTTACCGAGAGAACAGCAAAGACTTGCTTTAAGTTGTGTGTGAACTTTGCCTTAGCACCAGCATTACATTCTGCTGGCGTCCAATTTTTTCTGTTTTCTTTGGAAAACATCTGTATATATTTTTAGAAGTTAAAATAAAAAATGAACTTAAGCCAAAATCAATTTTAATTCGTTTGGTAACATAAAAAAAAATTAAGAACCTCATAATTCAACAATCCCAAATCCCAATCGATTCTTCGAAGCAAACAAAGTAATAAAATATTTAATTAAGCAACCTTGCAGCAGATGTAAAAAAACAACAATGCAACATATGGACTGTGCGGAAATGCATTACTGCGCTGCATCTGATGCGCAGCGCGTTTTAAAAAGTATCAGTTAGCATCACTGCAAATGTCGTGTGTTCTAAAATGCATCACAAACTGCCATCCCTAAATTAGCGCGTAAAGCGCAAGATAACTGTCAAAATTTCTCATGTTCATACAAAATGTATGAAGCATCCCTAAATAGCACGGCGTCAACGCTTAGCAATTGGAAAATCCAATTTTGACAGTGCGTTAGGAAGTGAAGTTGGCTGCTCGTTGCTTTGTTTTGTTTTGTTATGGCTGAAAAGTAGTGACAATTTAGTTATTTTTAAGGCAATCTAGCGGTTTTATCTCTGTTTTTATTTTTATACAGCGGGTTTTATAAAATAAAATTAGTTAACATTACTGTTCAAGACACAAAGTTGACGCTGTTATTTAGGGATGACATTCTAGCGCAAAAGCTATGTTTTACATTGCTTTGCGTCTTACGCGCTAATTTAGGGATGTCAGAAAGATTTATGATGCGCAAACAAACGTCAAACACGCATCACAAAAATGGCTGATGCGATGGATGAGTAAGTAATTGATTTAATATTTATTAATATTATTTTGTTTAATTACATTTCTTTATGCATTTTTAGAATTGAATTAGACGTAAAATTTTCAAAACTTTTAATAGAAGTTCGATTGGACATGGAAAAGGAATTTACATTAGGAAAAAGAAAGAAGTCGGTACTCTGGTCTTAAAAAAATGAAGGAACAGAAAACACCTGATTGGAACAATAACAAACAAAACAGCAAATAAATTTATTATTAATTTATCCATTTTTGATGTTTAAGCGTTTGAAGTTGTAAACAAATGATAATTTCTTTTTGTCTGCGCATCAAGTAAGTATCAGCATCAGCTGTTTTGCATCGGCATCGCAAACTAATCACACATGCGCATCAGATGCAGTGAAGTGATGCAATTCCGAAAAATCGCATAATTCTTTTTATGGTATCTGCTATGGGAAAGTCGATTACCGGTCTATTTCTAATGAAGGACTTACTGGGATTGTCCGCGAAAAGCAGTATTACGCTTATGACGTTTTTATAATATATAAACAAATAACCAACGGGTTAAGAAAGTAAAAAGTTGTTTTAAATCTTTCGTTGTCTAAAAGCAGTTGTTGTAAACGCTCGACTCTTACGAAGATACTGTAAAACCGAAAATAAAAATTTTGAATTGTGACTTCGGTGCACAAAAAATGGTTATTAATATACATATATCCTCTTAACCCCTTGGATTCCACAGCATCTTGTTTTTTTTTAAATCTTTTTTGATTTTTGAAATTGTATGTTATTCAAAATATTTTTAAAAATCAATTATAAAAAAAGCCAAGAAAGGTTGTAGCGAACTAGACAATTTAAAAAGTTATAATCTTAATATTTTTAAAAGTAATAATTACCATCTTTGTTTGTTACACAAATTTCGGTACACTGTTCTTCTCCAAAATATATATTGCGAAAATCCAAAACTGCTGGCGTAATCTCAATTTCAGGTCCTAAAATTTGACCCTGTAAAATAATATTTCTTTTTTCAGTTTTTATTCCATTTTCCCACGACACTTGCAGAAAAGAAACAATGGAGAAGGGTTCAACATCATCATCACTTAGTAGAAAATTGTCATGTTTTATGGGTTGAAAAATAATTTTTACTTTAAATGTAGAATTTACGCCAATAGTACCGCAACAAGGCTCAAAGTCGAAGTGTTTATAGGAAAAGGCATCCATATTTATTACTTCTTCACTATATATGATTTTTTCGTTTACTTTCGGTAAAATAAAATTTACATGGAATATAATTTCTTTGTCCGATTCATTACATATGGTCAATTCCTTAATTTCTTTACGCTTGAATCGTACACGATCAAAATTAATTATGACATTATCAACGAATAAAGAAAATTTTAATGGTTCGTGATGAAATGGTATTTCAAAACTTTCACCTGTTGGAGACATTTACAAATAAAAATTTCAATTTCAAATCTTTGAACAAAAAAAAGTGAAAAAATTTTCTATTTACAGTTTACCTACCTCGTGACAAAATAATTACAATTACAAATCTATTTAAAGTACTAATAAGAAGAGTCCGTAAGACTGTAGTTTCTAAAGGTAAACCGTCTCTAAAATATGACTCTAATAGGCGTGCTCGATAACTTCATGTGAGTTATTTTAAAAAGCTAAATATGAACCTAACCTAGTAAGAGCGCTATATTAGGCTATGCCGGATCTTATATACCCTTCATATATATATACCCTGCATATATATATATATATATATATATATATTTATTTTTACTTTCAGCTCTCAATGCATTAAGCATGTTTAAAAAATTTTAGCATTTCATTATAGATCTCTTCAAAACCTTAAAAATTATATCCATATTGATATTTTTAAAAATTTGAACATTTCAGAGGCTTGTAACTCGGAAATATGGGGTCGGAAATGGTTATTGTAGAAATTACAAACGAAATGTCAAACTTAGTTATACCCTTTTCTCACTTTTTGTGGTGAAGGGAATAAAAGTTAAATTTTACATACATATGTACATATATAAGAATTTAAGCATTTTTTTTAAATTTTAGTTTCTCCTTAAAGATCTCTTCAAAAGCTTTAAAATGATATTTTAAAAACTTTTAAAATTTTAGAGCAACGTAACTTGGAAAACATGGGCGAACGCCAATTTTTTCACTTGATATTTTTTTCTTATTTTTTAATTCTCTATCCCCCCACATATATTTATTTTTTGGCTTGGGAGTTACTTTGTTGTTTCAAATGACATGACAAAATTAGAGATGGGCGTGGTGTTTTGCCTGATGCCTCAAAGTACATGGACCGATCGTGCTGATTGCCAATGGCACCTCTTTCGACACTATGTCTGATCGATTGACATATTTATTTTTTTCTAGCTTATCAGGTGTCTTTGCAAAATTAGTTTCAACACTAACACAGATGGACAGACGGACATCGCTCAATTGACTTCGCTATTTATAAGAAGTCAGAATATATATATTTTATGGGGTCCGAAATGGATGTGGTAAAAATTAAAAACGGTATTTTCTACTTTTTGTGGTGAAGGTTATAAAAATACAACTCGGTTCAATGGAACAGCACTAACTGTTGTTAATCGGCTCAAAATTTAATGCCCTCGAGACGGGATTTTTTATTTTAGAGTTGTCATGTGAATAATTTTAAATCCCACATAATTTTATATAAGAGTTATGGTCGACATGTTTGTTGGTAGTCAGGCTCTACTGCTGCTGAACACGCACTACTTAAAAAATTCTTGAATGCCAATGCAATGATGCGTTATCACAAACAACAACCTGCAGCATAAAAGTTAAAAAAATTTGGAGCAATTTTTGCCATCCGTGTATTTTACCGGCTGCCTCGAACAACAAGTACCGATCTTGCTGATTTTCAAATGCAAAATTTTTGAAACTATATCTGATCGATTGGCGTATTTCTTTAGCTCATTTAGTGCTTTGGCAAAGTTGATTGCAACACGAGCACGGAAGAATGAACTCAGAATATATACACTTTATGGGGTCGAAAGTAGATATTGAAGAAATTACCAATGAAATGACAAACTTCATTATGCCCCTTTCCACCTGTGAAGGGTATAAAAATTAATGAAAAACTCAAGAAAAATTGTGGAGCTCTTCCCCACCGTAACCCTTTCATTTACTAAGTTGGGACAACAATCCCAAGCAAAACCTAAAATTTTCTAAAAAAAAAAAGTTTTTTTTATACAGAAAAACTTTATGGTGGGAAAGAAATTCTTGTGTCGATTTATAGTGAAGGTTATATAATATTCGGCATGGCCGAATTTAGCACATTTACATACCTGTTTTCGTTTTTTTAATTTTGGATGTTTAGTTTGTATACTGGACTGGATTTTTAAATACTAAATTTCTAATTAAAAAAACAGTTAAAAGAAAAAATAATGGGTAACTGTTAATTTGAAACAGAAACAATGCAAGAAAACAAAAATAAAACTTAAAAAATGCATTTTAAGTTTTAAATATTTTTTAAATCTAGAGGCCACTGAGGCATTTTATTTGTATAATTTTCAGGATTAACGATAAAATTATATTTCTTATAAAATAGAAATCTCATTGAAGAATATTTTCTAACTCAGAAATTTTCAATTTTATATATTTTGACTCTTTGGCAGCAAAGGCTGTATGTGGCCTAATGTTGTATTTTATTTTTTAAAAATTCAGCGGTCTTATTCGTCAATTCGTGTTAGTGTCAATATTTTTATCGATATTAAGGTCAAATTATAGTAAAATTATAGTATAGTTATATTATTATTATTTACCACTGCTAAATTTAAACCTTACGGAGTCTTCAGTATTTTTATTATTCTTGCAGTAAAGTTTTAATACTATTACTCCAAAATTCTGTTTCAAGATATTTAAGGCATTTACATGAATTGTAAGATCTGAAACAGGACTTTAAATAAAAAAATGACAACAAAAAATTCAGCTATAATTAATTATTTTATTATTTACTTACCACTTAATATTAAATTGCAATTGTTTCGAGGACTTATTATAGGCAATCATTTCATAATAAGTAAAATTTCCAACTGTTGCTGGGGGAAAAGTAATGCTAGATGGCATGGAAATGTTGCTAATTTTGTCGGCTTCAGAAAGTATAATTATGGGTACAGCATATGTTATATTTGGATGTTGGCTTGTTATATAAACGTGACGACGTCTGTTAATTTCCGATTTCGATTTAGGTTGAATATTTACAATTACTTGTAATGACTGTTCGGGTAGAAGGAAGTTATTGGCTAAATTTGGTGGATATATCTTGATTTCGGTATCACAACTGTCCGCATTAAAAACCAAATGCCGTTTGTACTAAAAGACAAGGGACATTTTAGTTAAAGTTAAGAATAAACGGATTGTGATATATTAATAGATTTACTTACCAAACCTTTATTCGATATCTTTATTATGGATGTGCAGATTTGGTATATTTTAAGGCATCTTTTAAGAATGATAGCTCTGGGTAATATTTTTAAAGTGTTTCCCAAACTGCTGGCATCATTGCTGTAAACTAAGTTTATTCATGAAAATTACAAATTTTAAAAGTAAAAATTTAATTCTTTAGTTCTGGCACAATGGAGAATAAATACAAATATTAATAAATTTGAAACATTTTTTTTTAATGTTTCTATTAAATTAACAGCAAAATTTTTTTATGTTTTTTTTTTATAAAAAATATTTTGATGAGTTCAATATATCCTTTTGTTTCACAGATTAAGGCGGTGCCTTAGATATAATTATGAAATTTTTAAAAGCTGTTCTGAATTTACTAAAACTTTAAATGATTATAGATTAAAGGGGGTGACGGATGCATTTTCCCAAATAGATCAGAAAAGATTGAATGATGTAGTTTTTTTATTTTAACAATTATTTGGGATTTTTTATAATATTGTTGATTATATTATACTAATTTCCGCTAACATTTTTAAATAAAAATTCAATTTATTTGTTGGTTGGAAAAGCAGGAGGTTTATTCTGAATTGCGATGCGAAAGTCAATGCAATGCGAAAATACATAAATGCGAACAATTGCTATTCTGTATTGCGATATCCGCAAAGTTCTATTTAAATCGCATTTCAAATGCGAAAAGGTATTCTAAATTGCGAAAACAAATGTCAAATTCGCATAATTTATTCAACAACAAAATAGCATTCGCAAAGTACAAACATGTAAGTAAAAAACAATATTTTTTATGTATTCCTCATACATATATGTATTTATTATTTAACTCAGGGAAGTAAGCAATAAGACCAACAAACTGCGTCAACTTTAAATAAAATGAATAAGCACAGCCATTTGGCAAGACGCCTTTTGAAAACACCAAATGTACGTCAGTCTGCAAATACTTTGTGGCAAACGTTAACTCAACTACAGCGTTGCCGCTTTGGTCCAATCGGACCAAACTTGGTAGTTTTTCGTTTTTAAAAAACAGTTTGGTAGTTTGGTTGGTTTGTTGCATTTTTTTAAATTTTTGGTAGGTTTTCCTTCTGTAGCAATTTTTTAGCAATAGTAAATTTTTTACCTTAAAAATTCAGAACATAAAATAAAAAAATGTAACTTTGAATTAAATAAACAATAACTGTGAATAGTTTTACCACTGTTTTCAAAAACTGTTTTAGGTGTAATAAAAACATCTCTGCTTTTTTGCGTAAAGATGATTAAAGCTGTAGCCATCTCTGCTATAAGAAACGCGAACAATATTATGAAATTTAAGTTAACAATATTTTTAGTAAAGGCTTATTTACAAGTGTTTGTATTAAACAAATTAGCAGACAAAATGGAAAAGTAAGTAAACTTTTTTAATTGTATATATGTACCTATTAATTACATAAATATTTACTAATATTGCATGTAAAGAAACAGTAAGAAAAAAATTTAGAACCGAATGGTTGAGCGAATTTGATTGGCTCCAGGAAAGGGATGGGTGTTCATTCTGCATAGTATGCTCTAAAACTATTTTAAATCATAACATCCATCTTAAAAATCACCAAAACATAAATTTCCACCTCAACAATTACGGAAAAAAACCAAGTGAGTATAACAGAGTTTATGTGCAAGAAACGCATTTATAAATTTTTGGTAGGCTGTGAACGATTTTGGTAGTATTTTTGAAAATTATTGGTAGGAAGTCAATTTCTTGTGTGGCAACGCTGCTCAACTATTAGAAAAGCTGCAGGATAGAAAAAAGTATAAAACATATAAACCAGTTCAAGAATATTTGACTTAAATTTTAATAGGTTTGGACCTATTAAATAAATTTTAGAAACAATTTTCACAGCCAAGCACAAAAAATTTATTTATTTTTAATTTGACGTTTGTTGATACTGATGTTTATTTGAGCAGCGTTGCCAAGATTTGAAATAAATTGCGAATAGCCAAAGTCTAACAGAATACCAATTTTCTTTCGCATCGCATTGATTTTCGCGTCGCAATTCAGAATAAGCCCCCAGGTATCTATACTTATTTCGCCGGTTGCAATTGCTTGTACAAACTGTTGGCATCACTGTTGTTTTTTTCTTTCTCTTGAGAAATTAAAAAATAACTGTGTTGTTTTTATTTTATTGTCTTACGGCTGCATTAAGAGTCGGCATATAATCAACCTAACGCAGAAGGAAATGTAAGCAAAAATAAAAACGTGGTTTGTTTGTTGGTGATTTTTGTTAAAGCCTTAACATTTCTGTATTGGCTTCTTAACACATATCCTGCCACGTGTACCGAAAACGGTGCACACGAAGCCTCATTTATACGCCAAGCCGTATTTTTAATTTAATAAGTTTTCATAGCAAATTTAATATATTTTAATTATCTAATGCGAAATAAATTTACTTTTTTATTGCTATTTCGTGCATTTTGTCCTTTTAATATCTATAATTATGAAAATAATATTCGTTCTTTCAAAAACAAGAAAAATAGAAATATAGAAAAATATTAAAGTGGTTACAGTGCGCCGAAAATGGTACACGTGGGCTAGAAATGACACATTCACATTTGCAACTTGGCAGGGAACGTGTTAAATGGCTCTCATGTCGTTTTTGAAATTTTTATATTTAAAGGAAATGTTTTTGGCTTTTCTAAAATTTTGGATAAAGATTTCCTGATGAGCTGGCTTAAGCAACCGGCTTAAAAATGGTGTAGTTCTTATTTTTTAATACAAACTTGAATCTTTTATTTAAAATTCCTTACTTCGACCGTTATTTTCACTGACTTGTGACAAGAAAAAAACAGCAGTTTGCATTCTATACTGAATAATAAAGTGAAATGCTTTAAAACATTTATTGAAATAGAGGCATTTTTAACTTAACGCTATCCTCAGATGTTATCTCCTAACGACCATGGATCCCGCCAAACATGAGGCAGCAACCAGCGGAACAGTGTTGTCACAGATTTTTTAGTATTTAGAAATAATTTCTTTAAAAATCTGTTTAGTATCTAAAGTTTTAGAGTAAACCAAGTTCTTTTCAAGTTTGACTTGTGATATTTGATATCGTTTAAAGGAAAAATTTCATTACACAAGAATGTGTAAGGGAAATGACGAATAAAGAATAAAACAATTTCGTAGCGCTTTCTTTACAGTTTGAAAAAAAGAAGATTCGCATCTTCCGATCCTGCATATTATCCGAGACATGGCTTCGTCCACCATTGTCTCCGTCGTATTCTTAAGAACTTTTGGCCAAACACCATTAGTAACGTCGAGTTATACATCAGAACCGATTTCTCAGACATCAACCTTAAGATTCGTAGAAGAAAATTTGGCTGAATTTGGCACACGTTACCCGCAAGGCAGTAGATGTAGAGGACGTCCTAAAAATACCTGGAGACGCCCTATGCTGAGCGAAGTCAATCAACATCCTGACATCAACCACTGTATCAGTTTGTTGGACCTGCAGACTATTGTTTCTAGATAAACCAGATAGAGAAATTTTTTGATGGCCTATGCACTTTATAGATACGGCATGAGACACCCTCTGCACGCGAGACGTTATGATGAATAAGTAAAGAAATGCAAAGAATTATATTTATTTCTGATTTTTAATAACAATATTGCGGAGCTGCAGAACTTAATTTATTTACCAGGAATATCATAAACTTACAATGCTTTGCTGCACAGCAATAAACAACAGGAGCACTTTTCTTTTTATTATCGGTTTGCATTTCAGTAATGATCTATAAAAATCGCAATAAAAAATGTATTTTTAGTAAAAAATAATTATTAATTTGACTTTAAAAATAATTAAAAAGAATGTCTATAGAAACAATTGTGAATTATTATACAAAAAAAAATTAAGTGAAATGAATTTGAAGGAATGAATTTTCTGCTTATTTACGTAATATACGATTAAAAGTTAACATGAACTTTACTTAATTTCTGTAAGATTAAAGCTTCGAAATATTAAAAAAGTATATTGCTGTAATCAACTGTAATTTTTTTAAGAGGACAAGAACTTCATCATTTTCTCCCATTTCCTTGACAGGAATTTTGGTGAGACTTCGAGTGGGCATGTCTTCCATGGGGGAGCATTGTAAATTTTATTAGCGATAGCTAAGCTACAATTAAATCTTTACGATGTGTCTACTTAATAACCAATCTTGTTCAAAAATGATGCCAGACAATCACCAACAACAGAGACATGCGCGCTTTCTAAAGGAACTGGAAACAGTATATACCAGCAGAGTTTTTTGGATCGCTACATCCCTCATCAGCATTTTCCGCCTATTATGTATATTAACCTTAGGTTGGGTACATTGTAAACACCATCTATTTACCTAACTAATTTTGTAACTAAGAATACGGAGAATAATATATATTCCATCAATATTAATTCGGTTACACGAAGTCCAAACTTAACCCAAAGCTTTTTCGTTTGTTGTTCTCTTTATAAATCGTCACTTGTTGTAGTTGTAAGAGCGAAAGTTTTTCCCCTAAAAAGATTAAAAAAAATTTGTCATGTGTCTAAGTGTCACCAGATGGTACTTGGAGCTGAAGAAATTGCGCAATTTCAACCACTCGTATTCATAGGTCTATAGGGCGTAAATTCGTAGACCTATTAGGACAGTTCAATGAATGCACTGTGTCGTGAGGCCGTGGGAGGCAGGCTGGGCAGCGGTTTAAAGTGTCAGAAAATATTCGTTCACGGTAACAGTTGAGTATGCTGCATGGCTCTTAATTGTGCTGGAACTGATCTCGTTTGCCTGATCTCAATTTCTGAAATCGTGGGGGGTGATCATTCAGGATCCTATTGCATCTATATTTCTTTTTAGCTCCTGAGACCGCCTGTTGATGCAATAGTTTTTGGGTGATCGCAATCGCCATCCAGTTTATCGTAAATGGAATGATATCCCTGATGTCATTGCTGTAGCGTCTTCAATTCTGGTGACTGAGTCAGTAATTCATTGCGTCATTTGAACGGAAGCCCTTTAGTCTCATCATGGAATTGATCTATACTTGTGGTCTTAATACATCTGTTAGCGATTCTTATTTTATACAGTTTGTAAAGCTTGCCATTTAGTATCGCTTACAAAAGAGGTCCATATCGGGGCAGCATAGTTACAGACAGTGTTGTACGTTGTGACAATAGTCTCCTTAGTCATTCCCTAAGAGGTGCCAGCGAGTGTTTTTAGGACCTTGTTCAGAGTTTTCACTTTGTGGTCGATGAAGGTGACATAAGATGAGAAGTGAAGGAGACTGTCAAAGACTACGCTATAATGTTTGGGTTGTGCACCGTAAAAGGGGTACCGAGGATTTTGAAGGAGGCAGCTAAAGTACGTGTTCCTGCAATAATTCTTTGATGGTGGCTTAATATCGTAATATTCTGGAACTTATGTCGTCAATTTTAACACCATCTGCTTACGAGACCATCTTGACATCTTGGGGTGGTGCAGGAAAATTTCGCAAGATAAATGTTGAAGAGTAAGGGTGATAGTACCCCTCCTTGTGGCACGCCTATACTTATCTTGCGGTATTTTGAGTTCTGGCCTCTGCACTCAAAAAACGCTTGTCTGCCACTTAGGTAGTTGGCAATCCAGCGTTTGACATCGTTAGGAAGTGTGTAGTTTGAGATATCAACCGCATTCTCTAAAGCCACGTTGATGTGTGGCCTATTATATGCATTAATAATTATTGTTGCTCCACCTTTTCAGGTGTCACCAGTTAGCACAAACTGAGCATTTGACCGATGTGAGGTTAAGCGTTATCATATTGTGACACAATGAGCAAAACCAGATCTGTGGACCAGGGTTTGGCTCAGCGCCAGTTATAATAAGTAATATTCTGAGCAAAACTGCTGGCATATTTTGTTCACCTGAGAAAAAAACTATCAGATTGTACAGCTGTTGCTGAGTTGACAATCTTCGGTCGTTCGGGAGCGAAGATCCAATTGTCTTGGGAACGATCGTAATGAAGAAAAATAACCACTTGTATTCGTTCTTGCTTTTTCCTAACCGTAAGTTTAGCCACAATTGTCATTTTTATTTTTATACTCTTATATTTTTATTCACAAAGTTGAAGATGCTGTTCTAGTATCATTATGAAGTAAGCATTATTGCACGATGTGACTTGCGTGTGATATAATTTTTAGTTTTTGAAATTATTATTTGAACTATTTGATATTATAACAAATGCATTTATTAATTTGGCTAAAGATAGTGTGTACATATAATAATGCAATGTAGTGTATTGCTTTCTCTGTCCCGGTTTAGACGAGCGAGCCTTTTGAAGGGAAACATTTAGTTTGACAGCAAATTACGGGTGAGAAAGAGAGAATGGTTTTTGTGTTCGGTACTAGGCGATACGCTTTGTTGACATTTTTTTTTTTTTGCATAAATGTAACAATTCCAATAAAATGTTGCCGACAACATGTTCGCCTGTGTGAACGCGAATGAAAAAACAAAAGCGAATTCCAAATGTTCGTCCGTCTAAACTCAGACTTACTGATGCATGTACACTACCGGTCCCACAAATAAGGAATTTAATTATTTTTAAGCGCATATATTTTGACATTTAAATGTTTTCACACATATAAAAATTTCGTTCTGTAAAAGTTATAATGTTTTTGTTAAAAGAAAGGTTTTTATTTTTTAATCAGGGCTGTCATAGAAATCATATGCTTTGGGGTCATAGAAATCAATGTTATTGGTTTTATTTTCGAACTAAAATTAGTTTTGGTTTTAGGTGTCATAGAAACCAGTCTTATCGGTTTTTATTGAAAATAAACCAAGCAGCTAACAGCTGTCAGTTTCGTGACACCAAATAAAACCGACAATTAGCAAAAGCAATATTGGTTTCTATGACACAATAATAATATGTTTTAGCATTTTTATGTGAAAGACAGTCTTTTTTATGATATTCTCATGAAATATTTCTATTTGAAGGAATCAAGCACGAACAAAGTAAATTAATTATTTTTTTTAAAAATATGAAGCCGATAATGAATGAATTGTAGAAGGAGCTTTAAGTCTTCGGGTGATCATAGTCCGATCTAGTTATACAACACAATGAGGACAAACTTACTTCCAGGCAGTACAAAAAATTTAGCTTGTAAAAGTTTTTAGAATATGACAAACTAAGATTTAATGCATTAAAGTCGTTCCTTACTTGAATGCAGTAAATTTTTATTTAACGGGGTTTTTTCATTAAATTAGTTTTTTTTAATAAGCATTTCTTTTCTATCAAAAATATTTTTTTTTTTTTTTTTTTTTTTCATTAATTAATTATTTATTGAATCTTCAAATATATTTTTTTTTTTTGAACTAACAATAATTACTCATATCTTAAGCCTAAAATAAAAAAATAAATATAATTATTATGTCCAGCCAATGCTAGACAAAAAAGATGTATGTTTCACGGTTGCTTCTATCATTGTGGGTTATCCCTCTGATGTTCGGGTGAGAGAATAAATATCCCTCCTTCTTAAGCGACTGTAACCACGTTCATTTAGCATGTTGCGAGCTAGCGGATTTGGATGTGTTTCAAGTTTCTGCAAATACGTTACTGCAAATTTCGCTATTTCTGCTTTTACTGATTGCACGTTTAAATCTTTGTGGATGTTCGAATTTCTTATGTACCAGGGAGCAACTGTAATCATCCGTAGAATCTTATTTTGGCGCCTTTGGATTTTTTCTATATTGCTTGCAGAGGCAGTCCCCCATAATTGAATGCCATAACACCAAATTGGTTTTAAAATTGTCTTGTACAATAAAAGTTTGCAATCTAAAGCGAGAGTGGAATTTCTGCCGATAAGCCAGTTGAGTTGGACTGCTTTTAACTTCATTTGTGTTAACTTTGATTCTATGTGGCGTTTCCAAGTAAGGCGCCGGTCAAGATGTATGCCGAGATATTTTACGTCTGAAAGCTGCGGTATTGTTTGGTTATTTATGCGAATAGGGGGGCACGATTCCCTACGCAGTGTGAAAGTTATGTGACTACATTTTTGTTCATTCACCTTAATTCTCCATTTCTTTAACCACTTTTCTAGAATTAATATATGGTCTTGTAAATATCGTGATGCTACTTCGGGACTTTCGTGAATGCTTAAAAAAGCTGTGTCGTCAGCAAATGTCGATGTGTGGATTCGGACACTAGTTGGCATATCTAAAGTATACAACAAGTATAAAATGGGCCCCAATATACTACCCTGGGGGACTCCGGCTTCAATTGGCTCAGGTGAGCTTAGAAAATTGCCTTCTTTAACAATGAATTTCCGATCAGTTAAATAACTGTCTAACAGCTTATATAAGTTTGCGGGCAAATTCAGTTTTAACTTATATTTTAGGCCATCGTGCCATACCTTATCGAACGCTTGAGAAACGTCGATAAAAAGCGCAGAGCAGTATTTTTTTTCTTCAAAGGTCTTCTTAATTACGTTAACTAACCTGTGAGTTTGTTCAATTGTACTATGTTTTTTTCTGAAGCCAAATTGATGGTTCGGAATACATCCTTTGTCGCTTAGAATGGGGTTCAGCTTATTTATTAACATCCTCTCAAACAGCTTTGACATATTTGATAAAAGACTTATAGGCCTGTATGATTCAACTTTTGTGTGGTCTTTTCCTGGTTTAGGAATCATAGTTATTAGGGAAACCTTCCAGTCTGGAGGAAAGTACTCAAGACGTAGAATGGCGTTAAAAATAAAAAGAATAATCTTGCGAGCTATATGGGGTAACTCGAATAACATCTTGTTACTGGTTTTATCAAAGCCAGGGGCTTTCTTGGTGTTTAAATCAGTTATTGCCCTTTCTACATCGCTAAAATGAAATCTTAAATGTACTGCATCACTAGCTTCGACAGTTGGCAGCTCAACTGCATCACTCAATACATTTGGAGTAAATACCTTTTTCAAATGTTCACCAAATAATTTGCCCTTTTCTGTATCATTTCTTGCCCAGCCTCCAGACAAAGTTCGCAAGGGAGGCTTTTGTACAACTGGTCTTTTAAGGTTTCTACACGCTCGCCATAATGAATAATCTGATTGAGAAGTTTGGTCAAGATTTTGTAAATAGTTTTTCAGGGATGCTACTCTTCGAGATTCTAGTAACTCTCTTAGCCGTTTCGTGCATTCTTTAAGTCTGCTTTTAAGTTGAGGAGATCTGTGCGATTGCCACTCTCTGCGAATTTTTCTTCTCTCAGCCAAAAGCCTCTCGATGTCAGCAGAATGAATTTGATTGTGTCTTATTAGTTGCCGGGTTACTGTTGCATGTTGGGCAGCTAATTTAAGGTTTTTATCTAAATTAGTAAGACTTTGCTCTACGTCTTCTGGAGTTCTTAGCGGGATATTTTCTGAACAATGAGTACTAAGATATTTTTTATATTTCAACCAATTTATGCTTGTACTAGTACTTGGTGACACGATATTTTGCTGGTTGAATATATAGACAATTGTCGGTGAATGATCAGAGGATAATTCAAGTGACGCTTCGACTTCGATTATTTCTCTTGAAATACCTTTAGTTACGCCAAAATCAATAACATCTGGTATTTTTTGATAATCAGTAGGCCAATAGGTGGGTTGTCCACTCGATATCACATTCAGATTCATTTTTGAAATTGTGTCAAACAAAACTCGAACTTTTGGAGTAATTAGTCTTGATCCCCAAAACGTATGTTTAGCGTTGTAGTCGCCTGATGCTATGAAACAGGGACCTAGTGATTTGAAGAAATCGCTGTATTGACTTTCTGATATTTGAAATCTAGGAGGTGAGTATATCGAGGAAATAACGAAGTTTTGATGAAATTCTTCAATACAGATGTTTGTTGCTAGAAGGTAGTCTTCACAAAAGTCACACAGTAAATGATGTTTGATTCGAGCCTTTATTAGTATTGCTGAACCACCACATGCTCTGCCACGCGGGTCTTTGGTGTCATATAAAATATAGCCATTTATTTTAAAAAAGCTATTTGTTGTTAAGTGAGTCTCTGCAACCAGCATGACATCAATTTGTTCCTTCTTTAGGAAGTACTCGAGTTCGTTTTTGTGTTGGCGCAAGCCGTTTGCGTTCCAGAAACATATTTTTAAACAGTTCATGTTTTGTTGAGTAACGCCTGCAACATAGTAGATTGCATGCGTACCATTTCTTGCATCATGCTGCTCATAGAGCTCATAAAACTGTTTAACGAGTGCACTAATGTCTCGATGCTTGCTTCGAGACGATTAAAATTACCTGATGGTGTTTGTTGTTTAGGTTCTGGTTGCAAATTTGGCATAGAACTAGCTGTCAGTGTCGATTTGTTCGCTGAAATATTATTGGATTTTAACATATCCGCGTATGAGACATGTTGGGTTGTTGGTTGAGCCAACTGAGGGAAATGCACATTTGCTCGATATTGTGGTTGCTTAGCAGGAGTATTTAATTTTTGAGATGACTTCCTTACTATGGAAAAAACTGGACAGCCTCTGTAGTTAGCAGTGTGGTTTCCACCGCAATTGCTACATTTTTTAACAGTGGTGTCATTCCTAGGTTTATCACATTGGGCGGAACAATGTAACTCGCCACACACTACGCAAACTGGTGACAACTTACAATATGCCCTAGTATGGCCATATTCTTGACAATTTAAGCACTGGACGGGTCCTGAGCGTTTATGTGGTTCCTCCACTGTTATTTTGCGGTGTAATAGGTACTTCAAATTGTATATGGGGTGCGTTTCATTTTTCTTTAATTTGATGTCGCCTGGTTCCAGTTCAACTCGGAAAAGAGGTTGGGGCACCCGTTCTCTATTTCTAAGGTTATCTACATGTTTAACCTTAAATCCCGCTTTTTGGAGGCCAGCTAATATCTCCTTTGGATCCACATATGAATCTACCCCTTTAATGACTACCTGTAGACCTTTGCTGCTCTTGAGTTGGTAGGTATAAAAATTTTTTTTGCATTTTTCAAATTCATCTACTGTTTTACGGTAGCTGGTTTCGTCATTTACTTGAATTTTAGTCTCGTTGATGTTACCACGTTTGACAGAAACCACATAGAATGAAATCTCCCCAATAACTGAAATTAATTTCTTGATTAGTTCGTTCGAGTTTTTCTCCCTTAAGAAAATTGGAGGAGGTTTCGACGATTTGGGTGCCGTTTTCGATTCGGTTGTTTCACTATCTAAAATAGCAAAACGATTGTGGGAATTTATACCGTTCGAATCCTTTTCCTTGTGGAACTTAGAAATTGGTGCTAATTGCGAGGATTTAGGGCTTCGTCCTCTTTTTAATACCGTCACGTATCGATCCATACCCACTTGCGTCTTGGGTTTTTGTGCACTTACCGTTATTGGTTTGGGCGTACTGATTTCAGGTGACGAGGATGTATTTGTATTTTTTTTATTGCCACTACTTAGCAACAACGGTGAACAAGAACGTGTTCGATAAATTGGCTCAGCATTTAAGAACGCATCAGTTTTTTTGTTTTCATTTGTTTCAATGTTTTTTTCACTATTTGTATCCGCATTTAGTATAAAATATGCATTTCTACTGCTTATTTTCGCACTTTTCTCAGAAGGATTTAACTTAAAATTTGAGTGACTCATTAGAGAGCCCTCGTACTGTTTTTTTTGTTTTGTCTTATTATACACTTGATACTTCCGTTGCAAAAAAAAAATAAAAAAATTTGCTTTCTGTGCAAACGACCGTGCTTTTTCTTCTTTTTGTTGGTTTTTATTAATTTTCAAAGGGATTGGCAATTTATTACTTTGAAAAATTTTAACTATAGATTTTTTTGCAACCACTGACAATTTTTATTTTTTAATTTACTGCTTGTTAAAAAAGTTATATGCTACTTTGTTTTTTAAATACTTTGGAATGCAGCAAAATATTATTATTTTTTTGATAAGTAAGAATTGGACTTTTATTAGCAAAAGTATTGTGGCGGTGTTCTTCTAAGATTTCAAGCTTTCGTTTGCCCATCAAAAATATTTAACTAAAAATATTTCTCATCAAAAAAATCTTCAAGAAGAATTTCTTCAGTTCTAAATATGTATTAATGAAAACCAATTTTTAGTATTTTCTTACATCAAACATTAAAAATGAAAACTTGTCAAATTAATTGAAACAGTATATGCTTTCGTTTGGTTTTATTTTACATTTTCCAGCAATGTGCTTACTTTAGAAATTAGTTAAATTTAAATTATACATACATATATTTTCTTTTAGTAAAAATTAAAAATAAAAAGGCGAAAATTTAAATTAAAAAATCAAAAGTTAACAGAATTAGGAATTTCATCTATGATTGCGGTACAACGTCATTATTATTTTATTTATTTTTTATTTGTTTACTTCGAAAAGGAAATTATGTCTTTAATACACACAATATTTGCCGCAATGAGATATGAATTATTACAAATTGTGGCTCGTCTTATTTTATATTTTTCTGTTCTCCTCTTGGTTACCAAGCATTAATAATCATAACAGAATGTATATTACGCTTCCAAGTCATTAACAAAAAGTACCTCACGATTTTTTAGGCCTACATCAGATAAAGTTTTATTAGAATTGGCTGAAGCAGCAAAATCCACATTTGATTTGGAATATATAACACGTTTGGGAAAGTTCGTTGTAATTTCGAATTCATCCGGTGAAGATGGATGACAGAATAAATAATTAGAAACATCCTTTGAAGTTAAGAAAGGAATAAACAAAAATGATTGTTTCATATTATATTATAATATAAGAGATAGTGAGCTTACTAGCAGGGAATTTGATTGCAGAAATCTTCGTTCAATGCGGGCACCATTTGGCAGTTTAAAAACCACACTTATGGAATTAGGAGCATCGGCGGCTGGTTCAGATGGTACTTGATCTACCATATTAAGTTTTAATTGAGCGATTTCCTATATTAAATATTCTATTATACACTGCTTCTGACTTTAGATGGTTCTAGATTACTTACCTCCTTGCGTCTTTCTGCTGCTTGTTTTTCTCTTTCTAATGCCTCTTCTGCTTCTCTCTCCTTTTCTCTTTCTATTTCCTTTACACGTTCTTTTTCTTCATCGGCTTTTAAACTTTGACGATATGCTTCATCCTGTTGTTGACGCAGAGTTTGTGTTAGATTACGTTCTAAACGATCAGCTCTGGCCTGACTTAACCAAACATCGTTAGCATTGATAACAGTCTGTAAACGATTGACCAATTCATCTGAAGTGCAATCGCCCTCGAAACGACCCATAATAACCATGCGATTAGCTCTTAATGCTATTAAAACCATAATGGGATATGATCGGGCATTTATTGAATGCGAAACGCGATAGCCCTCGGGTGAGGAAACATCGCAGCCCCAGAATAATGTGTTGCGATTTATAAAATCGATTACCGAACGATTTGCTAAAGTTTGGCTGCAAAACGTTTCGACGTCAGGGTTTTTTGTCGGATCTTTATGTAGATACACTAATAAAAAACGCAATTCTTGCTTGGCGTCATTTAAGGCCTGCGCATATGTGCCCTGATAGAAGACAGGATGTTCGGGATAACGTTCGCTATATGAGCGTATAAAACTTATAACATCACCTAATGGATCTGTAACAACTAGTTTAATAAAGCAGAATGTATAAATATTAAATTTTTTGTTTAATTATTTTCTTACTTCTCTCATTATTTACACCAAAGAAGGCGCTTAAAATGCTTGATATTGTTGAATAACAATAATGAAATACCATGTTAAATATATAACCTATAATGCCTGTGATACCTCGCGGCACGGGACCAGGTGTTGAACTTCTCACCGAACGACCTCCAGGCATAGTGACTGAAAATACTTGCTGTAGAAAACGATCATTTATAACGGCTGGTGCTCTAACATCTCTAGAACCAACAAATGATGAGGGTCGTCCTTCTCTTATATTCATTTGTTCTTGTACTGCAACCTGCAAAAAACCCGTAATTAAAAAGTGTGGTTTTAAAGAATTATAAAAATTTGCTAAATAATAAGTTGCTCTGACTGCAGAACAGCATTAGGCAAATAATATCGCCAAATTAATACACCAAAAATCAATCAAACAAACATGTTCGAATTCTGTAACTTTTCAGTTTATATAACCGCTTAAAATGGCTCGTTCTTAATACCAACAATAAAAATAAAGTCTTTAATTTTTTTTTTTCAAAATATTTGAAATTTTATGCCAAATATATTCAATTTCGAATAACTTAATAATTTGTTGAATTAATTATTTCTGTACGGCATCATTTTGTACCACTAAAAGATTTTTTAAGCGTTTCTTTTACATTCTCCTCTACACAAACTTTAACTTTTTCTTCCTGAATTTTAATGCCGTTTTATTTTTTAAAATAATTGTTAGGAGTTGAGTTTTTGAGTTATGGTTAGTATGTAGTGGGGAATAAAATATTGTACATTATTAACTCTTTAAGCTGTTAACATCATTGTTTATATAATAATTAAATTATCATAAAATAAATATCTATGGCAATGTAACAAAACGTGTGCTTAGTGTATAACTGCATTCATTCTTGTATATTTTCGTTAAAATAAATGTTCGAATTGGTTGCTTAAAATGTTTTTTTTTTTAAGAAAATTCGATCAACTTAAATAATCTTTTTTTTAGTCCAAGAGTTGAAAAAAATCCATCACGCTCCAAAGGTTTTCGAAGAGTGTGAAAAATATTGCGACTGTTCTAAGCACCCATGGTCCACAAAATAGAACGAGTGATGGATGACAAAAGTTATGGTATATAGTGCTTTACAAATTCATGTTTGACAAAATTCTTTTAACAGATTTATCGCGACCTAAAATTCAAGGCAAAAAAAGGTGGAACAAATCTAGTTTGCGGACGCAGCTCAAAGATGAAGAAAAAGTTGTCTACGGGGTGTAAAATGAAATTTTACCCTGGAGTTAATGTCGACGTCGTTGACGGCGTTTCAACGCCGAAAAAGTTGAAACAGATTGAACTTTTACGGCGTTGCAACGCGTTGAGATTAACTGCTCTCATACAATTTCATACGATTCAACTTTTTTTTTTTGACATTTGACGCCGTCAACGACGTCGACATTAACTCCAGGGTTAATCAAAAATTTTAAGTGAAAAATTCAAGGCTGACGCTTAGTTTCGGAGTTACGGACCTCGGCTTAAATCTAGTTTACGGACGCAGCTTAAAAATTAAAAAAAAGTTACCTACCGGGTGTAAAATTTAATTTTAAGCAAAAAATGTAAGTGACAAATTTGGGGCTGACGCTTGGTTTTCGAGTTATGGGCCTCCAAAGATTGTATGGACAATATGGAATATATCGAGTATTTTTTGGTGGAATGGGGCAATATGGGTATTATTGAAAAGGTAATTTCAATATCTATTTAATTTAAAAGGAAAATAGTAAAAAAATACAATAAAAACAGGTCACGATAAAAAAAAAACAGCTTAAAATTAAATTTTACACCCGGTAGGTAACTTTTTTTTAATTTTTAAGCTGCGTCCGTAAACTAGATTTGTTCCCGGACCTCCGAATATTTCATGGCGGAATGAGGCAATATGGATGTCATTGGAAAAGTAATTTCAATATCTACTAATTAAAAAGGAAAAGAAAAACCTCCTGAGGTCATAGAAAACGCCTTAAATCATTTAAAATGGTAAGCCATGTTGGCTGCTAGGGAATACAAAATTGACAACAATGTTACAGACGCCAAACAGAATAAGGGTAATTAATTTCTTAACAACGTATACAATTAAGTAATTTTGAATAATTCGTAATGTTTCTAATTAAAAAGGACTAGTATTACTGCTAAGCATTACTTAAGAATCGGGGCATATGCGAAAGTCGTTTTAATTTGTGTCATGCAAGTACCTTACAGCGCACTTAATACAATATTGAAACTTACCTCCAGGTCCCATTGATGCCTTATTAATACATCCCTACATACACTCATGTCCTCAATTCCTGTTAGATCTTGAAATTGTAAAACCTTTTCTGTTTGTTCATTTGAAAGTCCGTCCTCCATCGTAGTGATCGGTTGTTATCCTCCAAGCGTTTAAAAAATATATTTTTTATAATTATTTACATAAATCAACTATAAAAAGAATAATTAGCAAACTGCAATACATAAT
Organism: Gymnosoma rotundatum; assembly: GCA_916610165.2. Lineage (NCBI taxonomy): Eukaryota > Metazoa > Arthropoda > Insecta > Diptera > Tachinidae > Gymnosoma > Gymnosoma rotundatum. The sequence continues at coordinate 115,013,185 of OU744337.1, read as the reverse complement.
TAATTCATTATAAAAAAAAACAGAAACAACCTTGGTGTGTTGTTAATGTGCCGTTTTGGATCTTCTTTCTTATTTTGACCAACAAAACGACCCCAGACAGACGTCTCTTCTTCTTGTAATGGTCTTCAGACAGCTCCCTGTTTATTTTCACACCTTTAAAATTCTTTTATTAAAGCTTAATCAAGTATAAAAAGTTTTTAACATGCAGAAAAGACATGAAACTATTGTAAGCAAAAAAAATTTGCTTTATATTTTGTAAAAAAAAATATTGAGTTCAGAATAAAATCCGTATATTGTAAAAAATTCAATGACAATAAATTTTTTTTCTTATAGAACTGTCAAGAAAAAATGAAGCTGCCACATTATTAAAAAATATACATTAAATAGGATTTCAGAGCTTCCAAAGATTTCGAACAAAAATTTTTAGGAGGAATTCTGCTTTTGTATTGCGAGTTGCTTATATAAAAAATGCTAAATAATATTAATAAATGTCAAAAAAAGTTTTTCTATTTAGAGTGCCTGCATTTGTGTGATTTAAGTCAATACACTAGATTTGCTCAAATCAACTATTTTGCTACCTGATTCGCCAACAAAAACACTTTGATGTGCTAAATATTCATATTGGTTTTTTTTATCGCTAAAAGTAAAATTTGATTATTAATTTTTGATATTATTAAATTTTATAAATGTTTTTGTTACAAAAATGGAGTTGTAAAATAATATAATTAAAATTGTGCGAAATAAAATTTAAAACAATTTTTTCCAGTGCAGTTTTTGTTCAATTTTCTTTCAAGAAATTTACACACTGCTTGTTAAAATTCACAATAATTGAGAGCTGTGATGTAGGCTGCACGCAATTTTAAAGCAAGTTTTTAAGCAAGATGTCGTCAAGAAATTGGATGTAATTTGAAACACTCAATTGAGAAATTAAAAAGCTTCAGTGAAAACTTGATCGTCTGACACCCAAGTTAAATAAAATAGAGTTCTTATTTAGTGAAGATGTCATTGTAACGTCGCATGTACGAATATTACAAAACAATTGAAAATGTGTTCGTCAAACGTAGTTTATTTAATGTCAGTGGTATCGTAGTATTATCCCCGATATGGTATTATTATTATATATATATATTATTAAGCCGATCTTCAAACCTAATATATAAATTAGAGAAAAGTTGGCAACTCTAAGGGTAAGTAAATAAATGAATGAAGCAGTTGTCAACATTTTAATTAAAAACATATTTGTAGAAATACAATTATAAATTAAATTTGAAAATTAGTCAAATTTTTCATACATTATACAATATTTTTGTGCATTTACCAAACAGTTTTTTAATAACCTTTTAATAAGTATAAAATATATATATCGTTTGTATTCTTTCTGTTAATAATCGCAATGGCTGGCAACTTTTTATTTTTTGGACATGTAGGATTGTAAACATATGCATATATACATAAGTATATATCAGGCAACTTTTAGTGTTCCATTAAACCAAAAAGTAAACATTAAACAAACATTCATTAAACATACATTAGTTTAAAAAATTATAAATTATAAATTTTATAGTCTATTAAAATGAACTTCAATAACGATACTGCCAAACAAATTTTAATCGATGTCATACGCACCGTAAATCAACCCGAAAACTCTAAAAAACTATCTGAAGCCAAAGCCAGTGCTGGCAAGGAAATGCTTCTCATGATGCAACATGTCTTCCCGTTAGTCATGCAGATACAAACAGAAGTTATTAAATCGTATGGCTTTCCTGGCAATCGTGAAGGTCTAGTGCAATTTTCGCAACTAATACGTGAGTTGGAACGCGAAGATGTAGAAATTGCCCGTCTGCGCAGTCAAATTAGAGCCATTTATTTACCACCAATTGCCATCAACACAACTAATGATATTTTAATATAATCAATTAACTGTTGATAAACATAATCTAAAAACATTCTTAAGTATGCTGCCAGTATGGTCTTATATATTTAAAAGATTTAAAATTTTGTATGTATTTTTTTTTTACTTAAACAAAAACCCTCTTATATTTACATATGAACTGATTGATTTATATGCCTTTAAATAAATAAATTTTTTATTCACGTTTAAATACGTTTTATTATATTCACCATGATGTTAAATTAATATGATATGCACTTATTTATAACAAAGCCTTGAAGCAGTCAGACATTGTCTAAATATTTCCAAATCGATTAAACAGTTGAAAATAATAAAATACATATATACATACATATGTATGTAAGCATATAAATTAAGAAAGTTATTAAGCCCATTATTGCAAACGAATATGCATACACATTAAGAGTTCAAAAAATGGTTTTAAATTATCACTTACAAATAAAGCGAAAGTAAAGTTGATCGGTTCGAAAATAGAAGCACTAATTTATCTGTCGGCCTAGACACATTCAGTGACACACAGTAGTGCTCAATTAAAATTAAAAGGCTTTATACAAAAAAAAAAAAAAAAAAAAAACAGAAAGAGATCAACAAACAATCAAATCCCCCTAGGTCTGTTTTACAAATTAACATGCACCACACAAGTCAAACTGAAAGCTATTAATGTTCTTGTATATCTATTACGTATCTAATTCACTACGACAAGCCCGGAGTTGTAACCTATCATTTCAATATTCGATACTAATGAAATTTATTTTTATAGGTATTTTTTAAATTTTCAACTAATTAATATCCAGTTGCTGTAAAAAATTAATTCTTAAAATAAAAGTTTATTCGCAGTATTTTTATGTAAATTTTATGGGTGCAGTTGTCCAATTAACTTCTGTTAACAAAGCTTTCGTTACAAGAAAAATTTTTTTAATTAATTAAGCTTGTAATTCCATGAATTTCAAATTTAGGAGTTAAAATTAAGCAATTTGAAAAGAAATCTGTTAAAGCTGAGAAACGTACATTTATTATAAATGGCTTTAAAATACTTTTCAGATGAAATTCCTATTCATTTTTTATATAGAAATAAAGCCGGAAAAAATCTTTTTGATTTTTTTTTCGAAACCGTATAATATAACGATACTGTAAATATATATTTTCCATAGATTATTTTAGCCTACAATTTATTATGTATCTGTTGGGACCGACATAAATTCGCTACCCAATTTTGTCGAAACGTGGGAAACCCATGGTGATTCCCATTAATTCACCGTTTATTCTTGTCTTCTGCTGCACCGCCCACCGTTATGTTGTTCATATGTCACGTTGGCAATAGTTTACTCCAGCCAATTACTTGTCAAGCCTATACCAAATAGAAGTAATAAAAAACAACTGGCATAAACATTCGTTTGCTAACTGCCAGAAAGTCTATAAACGGTTACAATAAAACGTAAAAAATCACTTTGGTAAACGAAGAGCCTCAAATAATCTGCACTTGATAAAGTTCATTCTCTTTGCTTAACAAAAAATAAATGACAAAAACGTCTGTCAGGTTTTAAAAACTTTATTTTTAAGCAATAACGTTATATTTGCTTTTTTATATACTTAAACATATTCTTACAAACATACGTGTACATTTAAAATGCTTAAATTTTTTTTCAATCGATATGCATTTAAATACCGATATTTTGTGTATTATAATTGATTAATTACTATACTTTAAAAAGTATAAATGTTTATTAAATTTTTAGAGCAAGTATTATTTTAGATCAACTTTTTTAAGGAGTATATCTCAAATATTTTAAGTAAAAACGTCGATAAATGGCAAATAATGAAAAAAAAACACTATAATTTACAAACAAAATAATAGTAGAACATCACAAAACTAATTTAGGGTACTTAATATATAAAGTTAATCAAAAATAATTTTTATGTATAATTTAATAACCCCAAAAATAATATATTATTATTAAATAAAAACAATATGGCATAAAACTGCTTATTTTTTTGATACCATTTTCAAAATATATTATAAAATATTTTCTGGGATATACAAGTGTAAAATATGGTATTCACTACTAACTTCATTCTCGCACTTTTTTAACGTTGCAGCTAATTTTATATCTGTTGAATTTTATTTTCCAAAGTAAAAAAAAACTTATACCATAATTATTATTATTCAAAATGTCGTATTACGTGCCGAAAACATTTTCCACTTACGATGGGGTAAAAAACAGCTGGGACAAACCATATTTTAATGACACATTAATATATTACTTTTCTTAAGTAAAGTACATTCTCCACCTGTATTTCAAAAATATTAAATTTTAATTCCCAGAAAGATTTCTAGAACTCCTGTTAGAATTCGTTCTAAAACGCAAACTGTGAGAAGTACTTCTGCTTATTTAACACTATTCTTAGAACTAATAAGAGTCGAAATTAATTCTAGATTATCAATAATTTCTATAGAATAAACTAACATCTTTGTTTTAATGAAAACTTATCTTTTTACAAAATATCAATTTAAAAAAAAAATAATTTTTGGGACAAAGAAAAATTTGAGCAATAACAACTTTAAGACTTTGCAATGTTATAATTTAACATCCTTTGTAACAACAAGTTCCAACTACTTTATATGCATGCGTTTTAGAACTCTAGATATATTTTTTAATTAAAGAAATAATACAAATTAGTTATTTGTAAAAAGTATTGAAAATGGCTTAAAATTAAAAACTTACACATTACATTAAAAAGGACTATTTACAATGAAAGTACAAAAAAAAAAAAAAAAAAAATAAACATTACTATCTTAACAAAGTCACAAAAAAAAAAAAATAAATAATTGTAATAAAAATAAACGTCAGTTAATGTTATTTACGGAAAATTGTAGGAATCATGATTAATTAATTCGACAGTTGACAGTTTAGCGGAAGTATTGTTGACGTGACCATTACCGTTTAAGTACAAATTATTAGATTTTTTCAAATGCTGTAATTGTTCTTCAATTAGTGAATTTTCTGCTTTAGTATAATTCGCCTCGTAAACGGCTGGTGTGTTAGGGGATAAAGGTATTGGTGATTGAGACTTAAGTGGCTGGGTCGCAGATGAAGTTGAGGATGTTAAAGCATCAATGGAGCTACTACGACTTTGTGGTAGTTGTGGCGATTTAACGAGGGGATAGTTATCGTTTAATGGATAAGCATAACCATACAATACCATCATATGACCCAAGTTCACTTCAACACCTGTAAAATATAATTAAAAATTAGGTTATTAAAACAAATGATTGTCCACTACGGACCGACCGAAAAATGCTTGACATATCTAAACTGGAGAAACACTCTCATTAAAATCATTCTTAATTTCTATAATAAGTATATAAACATATGTATTTATTATTCCTATACATATTTGTATTATTTCCTATACATATATGTATGTATATGCAAGTAGCTTATTTTTTAGTTTTTTTAATCTATTTTAGAATAAATAGATAAAAAAATTAAATTAAAACGCTCCGGTAAACAGACCATAAAAGCTCGTGATGTAAGAGCTATTTTCAAATTCACGACAATTATCATACCTTTGTTGTGATCAGTGTTGCCGTTTGGTTACATTTTTTACATTTTTTGTATCTTTTAAAGGCTCCACGTAAAATGTATAATTTTGTTGTTAGGCCAAATTTTCGTAACTTTTATGTAAACAAAAATATGTAAAAATTACATTGCTGTATGTTTACAAACAGCAAAATGTTTCTGGCAACAATTCTTTCCAACTGGGAAATAATATGAGCTGCGAAAAACTAAGCATTCTGTTCAAACTTGCGAAAATTGTTAGCAACGTCAGTTACTCGGCTTGAAAAATTTAACTACCATACCAAAACCTCGATTTAGAAGAAAGATGTCTTTTAATTTCCTTCAGGAAGTGCCGGATTATATTACAGAAAAATTGTCAGTGATTTTATGTTAAAGTTTTAAGCAAATAAAACTCAAATTTGTCTTTAATAACGGTATTCTTAAAATAATTCGTGTAGAAAATTCTATCGAAGCTCAATATTTCAAAAAAATGGTAAAACGGATTTCTTAAAAAATCCTATTTTAATTAATTTTATTGAATGGCGAGAGCATGCACTTTTCCACACCGCATTGATTCCTAATTGAAATCCTTATGAGTATCTCTGTTATTTTTCCAAAATTATGGAATAAAACTTTTTCATATATTACATTAAATTACTATTTATTAAGGAAAATTTCAAAATGTAACTTAATGAACAAATGTAAGTTATTTGAAGGAAAAGCGTAACTTTTTCTGTCTTTCCCTGGCAACATTGGTTCTGATAATAAAGGTTCCGCCAAATAACTTTTTTTTTTAATTTTTTTTTTTTTTTTTTTTTTTTTTTTTGAAAATGCATTTTTTTTTGAAATGGCTTCAACTCCTGAACCAATTGTATAGCGTCATACCAAGGTCTTTATGCAAAATTCGTCTCAATGATGTCTCCGAAATGTATAATTGTTGAGAACGACGGTGAATTGATGTTGATGGCGCTTCACGCACACTTTCACGCTTTGGTTTATCGATGAGGATGCCAGTTTCTTTTACTTTTTCACAAGATAACGAACATACGGAGCTAACGATGCTTCGTTTCTTCCAACATCCGTACGCACACATTTTAAAAGTAATGTCACAATAATTCCAAGCATTGTTCAAGTGTATACACAACCATATTCGTTCAGCGGAAGGGTAAAACTAATTATCTGTCAAATCAGACATGAGCTGAGTTGAAAAAAAAAAAAACGTTAGATGGTGGACCCTGTTTAACAATTTTTATTTTGAAAACGAACGAAAAAAATCTTTTTTAAACCCATAACAGAACCATGGTTGTGCTTTTTATATATGTTTTTACCATTACTAAAATACGCTTGCCATTCAATCGAGGATAGCGATGATAATCCGATTTTCTTTAATGCTGTATTTTTCATATAATGTTAGAGTTAGTATTCGTACAATCAAGTATTTGCTACAACGGTTTATCCATCCTAGAAATCGGACAAATTGTTAGCAGCTTATAATTTTCGAAATATCAATCCAAATTTTAATACACATAATGCAGCCTGTGCACATCTGTAAATCACGCACTCCTTCCTGAACGCATTGTTATAAGAATCGGGTAAAAGTTTTTTTATACGCAAGTGGAGTAGATTACAGTTGGCATGCAAAGGAGCTTACTTAGATTTGCCAACTTTCGGTACAAAATGCATGCGAAATCCATGAACCAAAATAATGCCGTATAATTTATTCTTAACAGATATTGATAAACAAGATAGAAATAATTATTACACGAGTCTCGACATTTAAGAACCCGAAAAAAACTGCTGTGATATTTGCGATGAATATTGTTTTAGAAATGTTATGTCCCATGTATTTGGATTTATATTAATAAGGAAAATTTACTATTCAGAGAGGTCAGAGAGGAGGTTATATTTAATACGTAGTGTAACAACGTTGCCTGTATAAAAGTTTGATGAAGCAAATACTTCATTTTGTAAACATTTAAACTCAATAACGCCATTTCTTAAACATTTATTTTTACTAGATTTACTGGCGTTTTTCTTTTTTCGAAGTTGTCTCGAAAAATAAAAACATGTTTTTTCTCATATAAAAAACAAAGCAAACAGGCCTGTTCCGAAATCCACACGAAATTTTCACTTTAAATTTTTCAAAGCATTGTTTTTGTAAAAAAAAATATGGCAGCAATGCTTTGAAATATTTAAAGTGAAAATTTCGTGTGGAATTCAGAACAAGCCCGAAAGAAAAGAATTTTAAACAAAAATGTCATCAGGGTTCTTATGCTCTAAACACACAGACCACAGCAAACTACATGGCTACAAATGCAGTTGACTTCATATGTCGCCGTGTAGTCAGCTAATTAGTTTTTTTGAAGGCGGCAGCTACATATGTCAAAGTTGCCACTTCAACTTTCTTTGCCTTAACGCAAAATCACTCGTTTAAGAAACTCAATATGGTCAACAAGAAATTCAAATAAATAAAAAAAAAATTATTTTAACAGGTCTGGCCTAAAAAAATACTTTTTTCGCACTTCCATGTGGTATTTCAGGTAAAAAAACTTGTTTTTAAATATATATAATAATAAAATATAAATAAATATAATATAAATATAATAAAAAATTTAATAATTAAAAATCGCCATAATATGATCTTGTGTATTTTACTTTTGACAGATTGTAGTCTGTAGCTCGCTGTTGTCTATGTGTTTAGAGCATTACTTTCTATTTTGGTACATACATACATGCATTAATAAAAAGATTGGGTCTAATGGCATAAAATAATGCTTTAAGTTTTATAGCTCTGTACAAGTTAAACCAGTCTGCTTTTGTAATCACCAATTCAAAAGTAAACAATTGAGACAGACATTTGAAAAACTCCTAAGGAAATTTTTAAATTGCAAATTTTTTGCTAAAATCGTAAAAAAAAAGTTATCAGTTTTCATTTAAATAAAAAGAAAACTCATTCAATTTAATCTGTGTATTATTTAAATTTCTCTTCAAAGTGCAGTTTATATAAAATAAACCGGATCGCATCGGTATACGGTAGCAGTTTGAAAGCGCCAAATTTCTAGCGTTTTCGCTTGTTAGTTAGAACACCAGTTTTAAGCGTTTTTCAGAACATGGACGCAAGACTTTGTGCTAAAAACAGTAGTATTAAATAATAAAAAAGTTAGCAAACTACAAAAGGACTGCCTGGCGAACCTTCAATAATTAAAGATCATTGCATGACCTAGCACCTGCCCTACAGCACAGTATTCTAAAAAATATTTATACAATTTCGTTTTACATAAAAACATAATATTACTTTAGCAGTCAGCCTTGATCGATTGATTTTAAAACAGCCGGTGTTCGTTAATTGGTGGTTTTGAAAAAAAAACAATTAAAAAACATCTAGCCAATGTTTGAATCTTTACCCATATTTTCTTCACCGAATGATTGTTGCATCTAACTAGTACCCTGAAAAAAAACTTAACAAAACGTTCCGCGAATTGAAAACCCACTTGAAATCTTTCTTGCTTACTGAGCACTCAGTGACAACAGTACAGGTTTCTATCGAAAAATAGTTGGGTTTTAGCGTACAATAGTTTGTAAAAAGTTTTTTTTTTCTTTTTAATTTAAACAAAAATACATAGGTCAAAATTTTCCCAGTTCAAGTAAAATTATTGCAAGTCGTTTACCTTCTTGTATTTCATAAATTTCCACACCAGGTATAGGTGAGCCTTCTCTTGCAGCAGAGTAACCAGTTAGAGATTTTACACGATCTTTGTAGGTCACAACACGCGCTATTAATTTCTTCCAACGAGCCACTGTTAATATTAAAATGTTATTTAAAAAAAAAAAAATTAAGAAATAATTTTTCTTTCTTAATAAATTTAAAAAATCAATTATATATGAAATTAAGCGGATTTAAGATTATTCATTTATTATAACAATAAAAAAATTTTATATTTAAAATTTGTATACCTTGAGTATATTCTTCAAATGCCTCAATTGATTGTTGATCCCAGGTATCGGGATCATTTTGCAATGTTGACTTAACATTAGCTAGGAAACATTCAACAGCTTGGAATCTGAATATATAAAAAAAACATTTATTTGTCACAGATTTCCAAAATTATATAATTAAGAGAATAATGGTACTTTTCTACTAAAGTGGTGAATTTTCTATTTGAAAAACTATTACACATACGAGTAATATAAATTCCATTTGAAATAAAGACTCACCTTAAAGTGAGAAAATCAGTACGTAATTCAAAGATTTCATGAGGTAGCACATATTCACTATCACCATAGTCGACAAAGTATAAATCCAATACCACTTCATTTGGATTGTATTGATTGGGTAAAATACCTACAACTTCAGCTCTATACCATTTATTGTCATGTTTAAAAATAGTTGCGACAATTTGACCCAAATAGGGTTCATGTATCTGATGCATATCACGATTCTCCGCAACACTATAATATTCGGTCATATTTGCGACTAATTCATCTAATTTTCGAGTTTGTGGCCCAATTAACTGAACCCAAAATTTAGCCGGCGACGCAATAGCTGAAACATAAACTTCCATTGGTTTTTCATCATTTTTGGCCGCCATAAGTTTTTCACGTGGTGGCAAATGTGAGCTGAGCGAAGTTTGCGATGAATACATGCTTGAGTTGACGCTGTTTGTAGGCGAACGACGAGGTTCTCGTTTCTGTTCTGATTCTTCCACGGCTTTTCGAAGTGATTCATCCTCTTCAATTTTATCTTCGATTAGTTTGCGGGCAATATTGACTTGTTGACGATTACCGGTGATAGTGATACGTCTAGTATTGGCACTACGTACACCAGCATCAATAGAAACTTTTGCCAGGGAGACACGACAAATTTCCTGCATTGCTTCACCACAACGACCCATTATTTTGCCACATACACCCTGAGGTACATAAATTTCTTCTTTTACAATGGGCGCTCGTTCGATTTCTTTAAGGAGCAATGAATGTGCCTCCTTAACATTATCGGGATAGCCGCTGATTTCACAAATTTGGTTTGAATCATCTTTATCTCTGTAATTTTTAATTAATAAGTTTGAAATATTTAAATTCATATTTTTTGCTATTTTTAAGAAAATTATTATTAAAAAAAAAATATATAATTTTCTTCCTGATTTTGCTTTAATAAAGAGAAAAAAAACTAAGAACGCGTTATATAAAAAGAGATAAAATCTTAGGAGCTATGAGTTTAAAGGATGTATAATTAAAATGGAAGTACGCGGCACTTTGAAAAAAGGGCCTGCAAAGAGGACAACAAATATCGCTCTATAGGATTTTAATTTCACCAATGCTCATACCAATATGTTCACAAATGTTATAGCAGCGTCTTTGCTCGGAGGCTTTATGTTGAGTTTCAAGGCATTGAAATATGAATTTGACCTGACACATTGTTGACGGCTTCAGAAAACCCTACACAAAAAAGTTTTCGATGCGAAATGGAACGAGTTTGGTGACCAATTTTCACCTAATCTCTACAAAAGTTAACACGTTCGCGGACGTGAATGCTATATCATTCGTTTTCATACTGATGCAAAATGCTATAGCATTCAAATTTTAAACCTAATTTTTAGTTATTTATTGTGGTTGAAATATATTATCTATATCGTCGTGGTTCTATTCATTGTATATAACGGTTAAAATACGATGTTCTGACTACTCTTATAATATGTCTCTAATCAGATTTCGGATATTACAACTAGTTTAAAAAATAATTGCCTCCATGATATTTTTAGCGTCCGCGAACGTGTTAAGTATGTTCTTAAATCTTTGTGAGTTTGTAGGATGACACTTAGTCCCTGTCCAGACATGCAATTTTTGTTTCTGGAATTTTTTTACATTTTCTTATAAAATTGCATTCTTGTGGACACATTCAAATTTTATTTCTGCATTTTCGGTCGTAATTGCTTAGAAGAATGAGAACATAAAAGATAATTTTAAGTACATGAAATAGTGTACCCGTTTCTATTCGTGTTTCCTCTCTCACCTTCAAACTCAACAATTGCGCAACAAAAGTTGCAAAGTGTAGACGAGTACTTCTGGCCAGTTTTTGACTTTATATTTAAATACACATTTAGTTAATTTGCATTTAAATTTAAGTAGTATTGAAATACAGTTTCAGTTTTTCAGTCACACATGATCGTTCTTATTTGACAATGATAAAAATATGGCAGCATTACGAAAAAGCTGCTAACAAACACAATGAATTACAAATTTTGTTAAAAATATTTGAAATATATTAAAAAATGCCAACGATACTCATGTATTCACTACCTCAATTTATTTTATTTATTAATTTAACTTTTTGATTACTATTTTCATTATGAAATGTGTGCAAAACTTGAAATATTGCTAAAATGTTTGTTAACTTTTGTTTAGTTTTGCGAAACAACAACAAAAAATGCCCTAATTATATGGTAACACTGTATTATTTTTATGGGCTTTAAATGCGCAAGATTGGTCATTTAAGTTTCATTTAAGTGTGTATTGAAAAACTGAATTTTGTACTTAAATATAAATGACGTTTAAATACGAAGTCAAAAACTGGCCCTTACAGTGCAGTCGCACGGTTAAGTTTTTGTTTAATTCTCTTTCAAGAAATTTACACATACTGCTTGTCAAAATTCAAAAAAATTGAAAGCTGTGAAATATGCTGCACGCAATTTCAGAGCAAGTTTTTAATCAAGATATCGTCAAGAAAACAAATAAAATTTATTTGGAGGAAAAAACTTCAATCAGCTGTTTTCTTGAATGTAATTTGAAATTCTCAATTGAATGAAAACTTGAAAGCAAATTCTCTGCAAATTTTTTAAGTGTGATTGTATTGGTAAAGAAAATAGGAGAAATTTTCAAAATTGAATGAAAACTTGATCGTCTGATATCCAAGTTAGCGTGACATGCCTCCAAGTGCAGAGTGTTTAATTTGGTTTTAAATAATTTCTTGGAAAATTTTAAAATTTTGAGTTTTTATATTTGCTCCATTTACAAGATATTGTGTATCGTATTAAATACAGCAATAAAATTGTTATTCAAATAAAAATTCTTTTTAAACAAAAATCCTAATTTTCCCCCTACGACATTCAGTAAACATGTTGAAAAATATTGCAAGTGTGTTTACATACAAATTTCCAAATCGTTTGTATAAGCATTTTCGAATCTGGTAAGCCCACTTAAAATTAGTTTTGAATCGAACAATAAAATAAAAAATGGAAAACTGATAAAGTTGCTAATCTGACATCAGTAAGCTGTCTTGAAAACTAATGCTCCACAAGACTACATTTACCTCACTGTTTATCCCTTTTGTATAACCTGCAAAGATTTTAAAGCATAAGAAAAGCTATATGCTATATGAAGAATGAAGGAAAGTGAGAAACACTATACGACAGATTAGATGAAAGGAGGAACGATTGCAAGTACATGAGGCCCTTGCAAGTCCAGAAGAGCTGCATGACTAAATAGTCCCAGCAGTCGAAGATCAACAGAACAGAAATGCGGCAGAGGAGATGTTTGATCGTTTTCCTCTCCTACTCGTGAAAGCAACTTCTGTAGAAAGCATTATAGCGGTCGCTCATTCTTTAAGAATGGGTTCCTAGCCTGCAGTGCCCAGTCGAATTCTACATATTGCATCTTCTCAGGGTTCAGCCTCGTCCAGATCACACGTGTAGTCAGGCATGTTGGCTTATTAAGCTGCAGGCGAAAAGCGAAATGCCACAAAATTTTATTGTTATTGGCTGCAGATTTACAATCTTAGTGCTTTCCCTATTTACCTCTAACCATGAATTATCTTTTATGTATACTATTTTCGCTATAAAATACCCGTCTGAGTGTGTGTGATACAAATGAAAAGAACTTTTGAAAATTTAATACAAACGTTTTCATAAAAAAAATTTTTAAATTTTTAAAATTTTATTTAATTGAAATGAATTGAAATTATTTTGGCTTAAGTTCATTTTATTTTCCAAATGTATGCGGACGTTTTCCAAAGAAAACAAGAAAAATTAGACGCTAGCAGAATGAAATGCTGCACTTTCTGAACCGCTACGACCTTCATCAGCATTCTTCGCATCTATCTACCTTAGTTGTGAATTTTATAAACATTATTTTTTTAACCAACTAACTTTGTAAATAAGAATACGAGAATATTCATATCAACATTAATTTGGTTAGACGAAATTTACACACAAACCAACGTATTTCTTTGCATTTGTTTCAATTATCGATTGAACACGAATGCAAATTTTTTTTAATTTTATTTAATTTTAATCCGGGTTAATTTTAAATATTTTTTAATTTCCAATTTTTTTTTTTTTTTGAGTCAGTATAATACTGCAACAGCATATACAATGACAAGCAGATTAAAGCGTAATAAAACAAATAATAGCGCTATATTCGTCCATGCCGAATCTTATCTACCCTTCACCATCTATGTAAATCTAGTTTAGTGAAGTAACTCCAATCAAAAGAGCAAGTATTGGGGTGGCAGAGAATTAAAAAGGAAGAAAAAAATTAACTACCCCATATACATACATAAGTTAACATAAAAATGTCACCGGCTCTTAACGGGTTAAGCATTTTTTTTTAATTTCGTATTTCCTCTTCAAAAGCTCTATATAAATAAAATATATAAATATATTAAAAAATTTTAAAATTTCAGAGGCCCATTATTGGAAAATATGGGCGAGCGGCAATTTTTTCTCTTGATGATGTTTTCCTTTAATTTTTAAATCTCTTGCGCCAAATGTATTTGTTTTTTTTTTTTTTTTTTTTTGATCGGATTTGATTAGAGGTAGCCGTGGTGTTTTGCCCGCTGCCTCAAAAAACATGAACCGATCTTGCTGATTTCCAATAGCTCCTCTTTCGACACTATGTCTAATCGATAGGCGTATTTTAATGTTCTCTAGTTAATCTAGTGCCTTGGCAAACTTGATTACAATACTAATACGGACGGACAGACGGACATCACTCAATCGGTTTCGCTATGCGTAAGAATTTAGAATATACATTCTTTATGGGGTCGGATATATATATTGTAGAAATTACAAATAGAATGATAAACTTTTTCCACTTTTTGTGGTGAAGGGTATAATAATAATGAAAAAAAACAAAGAAAAAATAGCGATTAATTCTAAGTTATTTCTCGTGTTCAAATTTCATAAATTGATTGGTCAAAAAGATGATTTTTACGACGTTCAGAACGTTGTCTTTAAAGACTAATAGTGCGTTTCCATTGACGTGATTTTGTCTAAAACACTTGATTTGCTCAAATCAAGTGTTTTCTTACTTGATTTTCCATACATTTTACATGCTAGAAAAACCACTTAAATCACTTGATTTGCTTGAAATCATGTCGAAAATTTATTTTTTCGAACTAATTTTGCCTTTGCAACACTGTAATGTGTCTAGGATATTCAAGTTCAACTCCGAGTTATCTATTCATATTGGATGTTTTTATCGAAAAAGTGACAAATACATTTAAATGTTTGAAAGCAATAATGTTTTTTGTTAAAAAAAGTGTTTAAAAAATATAAGAAGAAAAATATATAAAAACAAAAATTAATTTTACAATAAAAACTATTTTTTACAAAAAATAACATAGTTTTTTTTCTTTTACGCAAAACTATGTCAGTGTAACGTCATAAATTCGAATTAACAAAACACTTCAGCTCAATGGAAACACTTCGAAGTGTTTTTCTCAAACCTAGTTGATTTCAAGGCAGTGGAAACGCAGTATAACACACAAATTTGTAATAACAATGTTACTTTCCTAATAAATTTCAGCTATTAAAATATACGTAAACTTAAGCAGGAATAATAATAATTTGTTTAAGAATTTTTGTAACATAGACTCCGCTGTTGAGGATATTTTTTCTAATTTAAATTGCTATAATAACGATATAAGCACATAAATAACTAAAAAAAAGTATTATTTACCGAAAATGTATTTGAGTTAGCGTTTTATTTTCGATAGACTTTAGGTTTGCACCCTGTCTACCCGCCACCAGTGGAACATGTTCATTCGCTATTTTCAATTCAATTCTTATTTCTTTTTGTTTCGCTAGTTTTTTAGGTGAATCTACTGATTTCAATTTAATTGCTGCTGATTTGTCATTTTGTGAACTATGTTCTTTCTCATCGTCGTCTCGCGTCTTGAAGTAGGAATATAGCATGGCTCCACCAAGGGTACATAATCCAAAGCCTAATATAAGCTTATATGTAGGTGTTTGAGAAAATGCTGTATTGCGAAACATTTTTCAATGATTTTTGCTCGCTAAGGTATAGTTGTCTGAAAGAAATATGAAAGAAAAGAAATTTATTTTTAAATATTAGAAAATAAACAAAATTAAATAAGTTCAGCTGCAGTCATACAAAGCAAATAATATGTATGTATGTATGTATGTATGTATGTATGTATGTATGTATATTATGCAGAATATATAAAAATAAATATTCATTCATTCGTTTATGTCATAAGTTTAAGCAAATAAAAATAATAATAATACATTAACAGACACAAATACAATCATTCTAAAAATCTCAAGTAAAAGCACGTGATGAAATTCAATGGCATAATTTCTTTATAAAAGAGAATCTTAAAACAAAATGCTTCTCAATTTTGAACTGAAACTGCAATATAATCTGTTAATTTTATGGTTTTTTGATGACTAGAAAAAAAATAATATTTGAAATCTTAGTTTAAAAACATCAAAAGCAATTAAATTTAAATTAACGTTTAATGGATTTGATTTTAGTTAGTAAACAAGCATTTATTTCAAGTGGTCAACTTTTGTGAAAAAACACAAATTTTCAGACGAGTTGATCGCTTGTAACTCAGAAATAAATTTTTGCTTTCTTAGCATTTTGATTTTTGTGAAATCTTTTGAGTTCAACGCTTCTTCTGATTTACGTAGCAATAAAGTGTACCATTGTTTTGGAGACTTTTTTTGTGTATTTCCATAATTTTTTGTGCAATTTGATTTTCTAAGATTAGCGATTATTTAATCCATTAACTTCTTTTTTATTTAATATTCTTTCGTTATATAAACATAATAGAGGAGGTTAACTTGATCGAGTACAGCTGCAGATTATAGACGATGATTTTGCATAGTGATTGTTGTCAGATTATGGGATTTATCCCCAAATCGGGAATTTTTATTTTTTAAATGAGGATATAAAAAGGTTTTTTTTGGGGATATTTTTTTAATTCTGTTTTTGCTTATTGCAATTTTACTATTATTAAATAAATTTTACTTTTTTACTACGGTAAAGTTTCCTAGTATGGTTAAACAAAACATTGTTAAAATTGATGACATTTTAGTCTCTCCGTAAATTTAAAAAACGAATTAGCCTTTTCTAGCAATGAACTCAATACGAGGGCTGCTATATATATTTCTGGCCTGGCAACACTGAGTGCTGCTAAGTGCAATCTAAAATTCCATTGGAAAGTTTGTCATGTTTAAGCATAATCGTACTCAAAACGTTTTGACGTACGACCATTATTTGTGTTGTTTACAGTGACTTGAAAAAATTAATATAGAAAAAAATGGAATTAACTCGTGAACATTTTCGTGCCATCATTTTTCACAAGTTTCGACGTCGATTATCACGACAAGAGTACATTGATGAACTTAACTATTTTTATGGCGATGAAGCACCATCCTATAGAACTGTGAAAAATTGGTATAATGAATTTAATTGTGGCCGAAGCTCGCTCAAAGACGAATTCCGTGAAGTTCGTCCAACAACGGCTGTTGTGCCAGAGAACATTGATGCCGTGCGTGAACTCATAATGCAAGATCGACATGCGACATACCGAGAGATAGAGACATCCTTGGACATTTCTTCCACCAGCATACATTCGATACTGCATGAACACCTGGCCGTAAAAAAGGTTTGTTCTCGTTGGATCCCGCACAATTTGAAAGTCGCTCAAAAAAACGCTCGTGTCGATTGGTGCAAAGAAATGTTGCAAAAATACGATTGCGGTGCTTCAAAAGACGTTTCGTCACAGGTGATGAATCATGGATCTATGCGTATGAGCCCGAAATGAAACAACAATCGACCGTGTGGGTCTTCAAAGACGAGCAAAATCCAACGAAAGTTGTTCGTGGAAGAAGCACTTCGAAGCAAATGGTCGCCTGTTTCTGCGGCAAAACTGGTCATGTGGCGACTGTTCCACTTGAGCAAGGTAGGACGGTCACTTCTGAGTGGTACACTACAATTTGTTTGCCTGAAGTCATCGGAGAAATTCGAAAAACCAACAAGAGAAGACGAATCATTGTTCACCATGACAATGCTCTCACACATTGGCTCAAACCAGAGCGTTTTTGACCGGCCAAAACGTCCAATTAATGGGTCATCTGCCGTACAGCCCTGACTTGGGACCTAATGACTTCTTCTTGTTTCCGCACATCAAGAAAAAAATGCGTTGTCCACGTTTTTGGTCGCCAGAAGAAGCTGTTGAAGTGTTCAAAAACCATGTTTTAGGTGTCTCGATCGGAGTGGAAAAAGTGCTTCGACAACTGGTTTGAGCGCATGCAAAAGTGTATAAATCATGCTGGAGAATACTTTGAAAAACAATAAAACCATTTTTGATTATAAATATTCGCATATTCACTATTAGGCCAGAAATATATAGAGCAGCCATCGTATAAAAAAAATACTGAATTTTTGTTTTTAATGAAACTCTTCATTATTTTTTATTGAAATATAAAAACTTCAAAGGGATGTACCTATTATTTTGAGCATATGTGTATATATGTATATAGGTTAATACACATTTTACAAATAATACAATTTGTTGTGACACTTTTGTTCAAATTTCGAAAATACATCAAATGTTTAACTTTAAAAGTATGTACCAAAAAATTGCTTTAGACAACGAGATTTTGATTCAGTACTTCGGTTTTGTTAACCGTGTTTGGGAAATTGTGGGGATTATATTTATCTAATTGGGGATCCGACTCGAAAAAAAATGGGACTCATTTCATAATGAAACTGAAACACTTTTGGAATATGTTCATTATTTTTGCATTAACACATACAGATCCCAATTGCTCCATTGATCGTTGCAATTGCACAATTGCTGGTCTCTTTCCATTTCACTATAGAAATGATCAAAACATAATCTCAGACAGCACTTCTGTTGTTATGTTACTCGTACCATATTTAGTTTTTGGCATCCATTAAAAAAGTTGCCTAAAATTACCTTGTACTTTAAGGACCATTAAAATGTACCTTAGGTTTTCCACGACAAATATCATAATCGTAGTTGCTACTACCCGGTGTTGCTGGATAACCTGAAAAAACATTCACTGACGTTGTTACAATCCGCTAACAAATGGCTTCTTTTTGCGGTGGAAGATCTCTGTTTTCGGTTGTTTCAGGGCGGATTTTACCGCAAAATCGACTTATACTATTTAATTTTTATACATTTGGAGTGCCGTGGTAAATCTATATTTGTAATGTTAGCAAGGAATATAACTTTTTATACAATAATTTTTTTATATACGAAAAAGAGTTAATAAAAAGAGC
Organism: Gymnosoma rotundatum; assembly: GCA_916610165.2. NCBI lineage: Eukaryota > Metazoa > Arthropoda > Insecta > Diptera > Tachinidae > Gymnosoma > Gymnosoma rotundatum. Next base: position 114,994,159 of record OU744337.1, on the reverse strand, counting down.
ATAAAAAAGAGAAGGACTATGGTATTTCTTTTTTGCGTTTGTTAAAAAATACGATGTGTGTGAATTTAACTAGTAGAGACATAAACCAAATTTTGAAACATAGCTAATTTTTCAGTAAACTGATGACTGTATAGGGTGTGTTATACCAGCCCATCCCGCATTTTTCCATAATGACCACCAATCTTATCGAGAAATTTTTAAAAATGACTATGTTAAAAAACTCTGTGTTGTTCAAAAATTACCTATGTTCAGAAAATTTGGGTTATGTCTCTACTAGTTAAGTTCGAATTTATCTTTACACACATAACTGTGTTAACTAACAAAAGTGCTTGTAAATACTGGATATGTTAACAAAACTCTAAGGATAATATCACTGAACCAAAAACGCTATAGTTTATGCAAATTAATGTCCCAAATTTATGTGCAGTACCATCTAGATAATTCGGACTTCCTAAATCCTCAACATGTCCGTATTATTAGAGTGTTCGGATTACAAGCATAAATTTTTGTTTTGCTTTTTATGAACATGCTTTATACCTACAAACATTTTCAAAGAAACCCTGTTACAATTAGTGTTTTTGTTAAAAATTGAATTAATTTGCTGCAACATCTTATTAAAAGGCCTGTGTCCAGTTCATTTAATATTTTACACTTTTTTTTAGTGCTAATGTTTTATGTGATCTTTTGCGATCTTACTATATCACAAAACACACTCAAACTAATTTAAGGAAAAGTGCAAAAGTTCCGAACGCAGATAATTTATTATGACAAAAAATTTCGGTCTTATATACTGACAAGAGTGCTATATTCGGCTAGGCGGAATCTTATATACATTTTACCATCTAAGTAAAACTAGTTTAGTAAAGTAACTCCAATCAAAAATGCATGGCTTGAATTTTGAGGTGATTTTTTTACACTTGCCTTGCGTACGTTCGCTGCATACTACAGTAACGAATATCAAATTAAAAGCGATGCCATGAAAAATTTTATAGCATAGGGACGCAATGAAACTGATACTTTTAAACAGAATTGAATAAAAGGCATGAAACAATCGCACGTGTAAGTTTTGACTTTTTTAGAAGATCTTTATTCGATAATAATATATTTTGTTATTGTAAAAATAAGTTTTTAATCTAAAGAAATAAGAAAAAAGGGATCCCTATCTATGACAAAGAGGAAACCAACACAGCACCAACGTTACCCTTCGCCGACTAAACTCGAAATTTAATTCTTTTTGGTGATCTGTGAATTTTTGTGAGCCTTTTTTAAACTCAGCTAATTTTGTAGCTATTTTTGAGGACTTTCACCCATTTGTGAGTTTAGCCACAAAAACAAATCTTTCTACAAAAAATCGTCGAGAGTGCGAGTATCGATCTAGGCTAGCATTGTTGCCATAATATAAAACGCTGTAAAAAATTATTCAGAAGTGTCAAAAATTTAAGCGTGTCGTTTCTAATTTTCTTAAAATTCAAATTTAAAAAAATTAGCTTTTAAATATTTATTCCAGACTTCTTTCTGTATACAGTGTTAAAAATTTTCTATTTACAAAAAAAAAAATGTGCAGACAACTGTTTTAGTACCATTATACCGATAAAATTAGGTTCTTTTACACTTGAATTTTTATTTTCACTACGAAATCACTTATTTAAAAAAAAAATCTTTAATGGAATCAAGGTTCCAGGGGATCTCCTCACAAAATTTTGTTTAAATTTGTTTAAAAAAATTCCAAAAATAAGTGTTTTGTATTCTATATCTATTACTATCTACACCAACGTCAAAATTTTCAAAAATTTTTATATACTGAAATGACCCCGTTACAGTTTTAATATATGCATAGATTAATATGAAAATTTGGCAGTGTTTTCAACAACGGTACATGTTCTTCCAAGAAACGTAATATTACGCAAGACAACAAGATACAAAACGGTGTTTTTTAAATGCCTATTTTTATTTTCTAAAACGACTTTTGTGCGACTTTATTTTTCTAATACGACTTGGCAAAAAACTTTATGAAAATTTCCAGCGGACAAAAGCAACACTCTACGGCGTAACTTCAAGTCATCGACAGAAGCAACCGACATATTTAAAACCAGAAGAGCATTTAGACCTACTGAAACCGGCATAATATGTGCAACATTCTGAATGAACACAGAGAGAGGACAAGATAAGCATATAACAAGTCGAAAACATGTAAAACACGAGTTTTAACAGACATATTATTAAGGACAGATGTTAAACTTATTCATCGTATTTGAAATTCTTATCCTCAAAACGTTTTCTTAAAGCTATATGGAATAGTCAGCCATTTTGATGTTTATATTCAGCGAAATTTATTGTAAAAAATTAGTTTTTATTTGTGTTGAGACAAATTCTTTTTAAGATAACTTTATCGAGTTTCAATAAAGCTTTTATTTAGCTTTTTACAATAACAACCATTCATTTTATTAAGATTTTTTGATATTAAAAAAAAACTAAAACATATAAAAATAAAATAAAAAGCACAATCTTTTTGTTTGTTTTTGTTTAAAGTCATTAAAAAAACTATTAAATTGTTGTTTTAGCTCATAACATTGCTTCATAATAATTAGTAAATTTACGCCATAGTATTATAGTTAATTTAAACCTTTTTGAAGGATTTACACCGCAGAAATATTTTGACGATCTTTTATTACAAAATTAATGTTTCAGCTCCGATGTTTATTAAGATCTTTTCACAAATTCAACAAATTGAACTTTAGAAGATCTAAGTGAATCCCTTGAACCGTTAGAGCAGCTTATCAATTCGACTGAATGTTGCTTTTTTATGTTTGTGCCTTCAGAAATCAGTCATTTCTTAACCGATTTTGAAAATTGTTTGTAATTTGATAGATTATGCTTACAGATTAGTCCCGTTTTAAAAACAGTTTATAATCTTAAAAATTAAAGGGTGTCCCCATATAATATACATATTTTTTGTATTATGAACTGTAATGGGGACTTCTGTAAAATTTAAAATGACTGCGTATTACTATAGTTCCTAACAACAAAAAGTTATAGAAAAAAAAACCTAAAAATTAAAAGGTGTCCCCATAATTGATGTAAATTTACTTATATAGGCCTATTTTTTGAACCGTTAGAGACAAACGCTTGCAAATTGTACAGAATGTCGATTGCTATGGCCGTTATAGTAACAAATATTAATATTAAAAAGTAAAAATTAAAGGGTGCGCCAATAGTTCATTTAATTTGATGTATATGGCCATACTTTTTAGCATTTGTAGACAACGAACCTGTGTTGCTAAGTCCGCTATAACAACAAGTATAAAATTTGGAAGTTAAAGGGTGTCCCAATAGTTGATGTAATTACTAGTATGTGGCCGAACTTTTGATCCGCTATAGACAGAATGCCGAAACTTAAAAGGGACCTGTATTTTTAAGCCCGCTATATCAACGATTTTATAATTTGAATTTAGAAATTAAAGGGTGTCCCATAATTGATGTATATTTACTTATATGGGCCTATCTATTGAACCGTTATACACAAACGCTTGCAAATTTGACATAATATTGATTGATGTGGTCGTTATAGTAACAGGTATAAATATTTAAAATTATAAATTAAAGGGTGCCCCAATAGTTCAATTTATTATGTATATGGCCATAATTTTAAACAGCTGTAGACAGACGATTGAAATTTACAAGGAACCTGTACTACTAACTCCGCTATAACAACAAGTATAAAATTTGGATTTGGAAATAAACGGGTGTCCCAATAGTTGATGCAATTTGGTGTATGTAGCCGAACTTTTAAACCGTTATATACACACAGCTGAAATTTCCAAGGGACCTGTTTTGCTAAGTCCGCTGTAACAAGAAGCTTAGAATTTGAATTTAGAAATTAAAGGGTGTTCCCAATTTTTTTTTTGCAAGAATTATTACTTTTGATTAATTTTTATATTTTTTTTATAAATATTTTTTTCCTGATGATGCCATCAAATAGCACTGCGAAATATTTGAAATTAAAAATGTAGAAAACTTGAAACTAAAAATCACTTTTACGTAACTAGTTTTCTTACCAATAAATATTTAACTTATCCAAAAATATTGAGCTCTTAATCATTGCCTTGTTATTATATGTCAAATGTGCGTGTACACATCTCGCCACAAGTCGTGTAATAATTTTTCACTTCTAATTAAAATGGCCGGACACTTTAATGCAAATAAGACATACTAACGATAAGTAAATACAAAAAACAACAAAAGACATGATTTTGAATGAAAAAAATTGTAGACAACTTGCTTTGTACAAAACAAAAAAAAATAAATAATTAAATAAATATGACGTGAAAACAACAGTTAAAACAAATTTTTTAACACATCTTAAAAGGAAAAACACATTAGCACAACAAATACTTCTTAATACGATTAAGCACACACGTTCAATAATACATAAAATTACGATAAATAAATAAAATTACTTGAGTTTTAAAGGCCGACCTTGATAATGAAATTAACAAAAAAAAAATATCTGTTTGATGGAAAAAAGTACAAATTAATTTCCAAGTTTCGTAATAAATAATTTTTAAATCACAAAAAAATATTTATTTTATTTACACGATTATTTCTTATGTTTTTAGCAATAAAAATATTTTTTTTTTAATTTCCTAAGGAATTTCGTTTTAAACGCGTTTTTTTTTTTCTTTATTGTCGTTTTTCGTTTTAAAGAAAATTACATAAAAAATAAATCTGTTTTAATACGATTAAGTCAAATTAAACGTTTTTAAATATATCTGTACAATATATCGGCGTGCATCGGTACAATTTACGAAAAAAAAGCAATTTTTATGTATCTAAACGATTTTTAATTTTTTTTAATTTTTATAAAAATATTTATACAAAACTTTGTTTAATTTGATATAATTTTTTAATTATTATTAATGAATTTTGTAAAACTTTTCTCGTTTATGTTGCCATACATTATTGTTGTCGAGACTACGATTAAATGTTAACTAAAATGTTTTAGCTGTTTTCTAAATCAAACTAACAAATGTTAGGGTTTTCGATTAAAAAAGTAATAATCTTAAAAAAGGCCTAATAAGTTTTCTGAATTCTAGTTTATACAAAAAGAACTTTTCTTTAGAACTCGACCGCATAGCGAAGTCGATTGAGCGATGACCGTCTGTCAACTTTGCAAAGGCACTAGATGAGCTAGAGAGAACTTAAATACGTCAATCGATCATACATCGTTTCGAAAGTTTTGCCATTGAAAATCAGTCAAATCGGTCTATGCTTTTTAAGGAAGCGGGCAAAACACCTCACCTGCCTATAATTTTTCCATATCATTTGGAAGAAATCTAGTTTATTGAACTTACTCCAATAAAAAATCAAATATATGGGGCGATTAAAAGATCAGAAAAAACATTAAGTGAAAAAAATTTGGGCTAGCCCATATTTTCTGAGTAATGGGCCTCTGAAATTTTTGGATTTTTAAAATATCAATATGATTATCATTTAAAAGCTTTCAATGAGATCTTTAAGCAAATATTAAAAAACATTCTTTTTTTTATTTCAGCTACTTCACTAAACTAGATTTACATTAATGATAAAGGGTAAAAAAGATTCGCCATTGCAGAATATAGCGCTCTTACTTGTTAATTTTAGAATTGCATATATGGAATATTTCCAATAATCTTCAATAGCCGAAATAACTACGAGAAGCGTTGATCAAAATACAGTAGCTCCAAGCGAAAGTCGTACACCTATGAAAACAAATTTCGTTATATGTCTAAAACTTAATAGGCTAATAAAATAAATTTACTTAATTTTAGTACAAAACTATGTACTTAATTAAATATCAGAAACGAAATTTTGAATATATCTTTATTTATTAAAATACAGATAAATATTTTAAAAAGTCGCAAATTTTGACGCCAAAGCCAAACTCGTACAGCCTTATTTAATTTGGCAAAATTCTTTTAATTTGCTTCTAATTTTGGGATATTTCGTAAAAATAATTTAGAAGAATGGAGACTTTCCCCATTATTACCTTTTTTACTGTCATTTATTTGAGTTTTTGTTTGACAGAGTTACAAAAGAGAACAAAATGGGTAGACAGAAAGGACAAACATCTGTTGAAGTAAAAAAATTAATAATTCAACATCATATTAATAATAAATCGCTGCGAGAAATATCTGAGACAGTTGATAGAAGCCGTTCAACAGTGCAATATATTATAAAAAGGTATAAAATGGAAGAGAGGATTGCGAACAAGAAGAAAAGTGCAAAAAACAAAATTTTCTCTGTTGGAGACGAGCAATATATTTTACGTCAAATAAAAAACAACCCATTTTTAAGTGCTCCGAAACTCGAAGACATTGTTGAAAAATACTAAGGAAAAAATGTTGCCCACAGACCATAAGAAACATATTAAAAAGGGCTAAATGCAATGGTAGAAGGACAAGAGTTAAACCTCTGATTAATAAGAGAAATCAAAAGATAAGGTTACGATTCGCCAAGGAACATGAAACAAAAGATTTTTCATTTTGGAAGCAGGTATTATTCACAGATGAAAGTAAATTCAACCTGTTTGGTTCAGATGGAAGACCTTATGTATGGAGAAAATCCAATAAGGAGTTGCTTGCCAAAAACATGAAACCAACAGTTAAGCACGGTTGTGGATCAGTAATGGTTTGGGGATAATTTTCTGCATCTAGGCCCGGTGTTTTACACTTTATCGATGGTACCATGGATCAGCATACGTATCTGAGGATTTTAAAAGAAAGTTTGCTAGTTTGTAAGCAGAAACTGTGAAAACTTTTATTTTTATCAAGACAACGACCCTAAGCATAAGGCTTATAATGTGCGATCATGGCTACTTTATATTTGTCCACATGTTATGGATACACCAGCCCAGAGTCCAGACATAAACCCAATCGTAAATTTGTGGAGCTATCTCGATCGTAAAATTCGTAGTCATACAATAAGTTCTAAGGATGACTTGAAAAGAGCTCTTCAGGACGAATAGGGCAAAATTGAACCAAGTTTTTGCGAAAACCTTGTGCGCAGTATGCCATATAGATTAAAAATGGTAATAAAAAATAAAGGCATGCACACCAAATATTAATATTTAAAACCAACAAAATAATATTTGATTAAAATGTGGTGTACGAATTTGGCTTTGTCACAGAAATTACTATTATTTTATGTTTTTATTAAAAAAAAATTTTTATTGAATAATAATTTCAAGTTTTTATGTTTTGTTAAATTTGTTATAAAATGAACTAATAAAATAAATACAGTTTTGTTTGTTAAGAGTTTCTTACTTAATGTTACAAGATAGTTTAAAAATTTGTCTAAAGTGTACGAGTTTCGCTTGGAGCTACTGTAAAAATAATTTCCTAAATAAAAACAAACTAATATATTTCAAGGAATATAAAACTAATTAAATTTATCTTTTTACAGCACAAAATTGTAAAATTTTTAAGAGTTGTAATGTTAATTTTTTGCACACCCTATTCTCTCGTAATATAAATGCTCTTATCAGAGATGGCAAAGTTGGTACAATTGCACTTTTGTTAGTACAATGCAGCAGGCAAAAGACCAAGCCTACCTATATTTCATGTCATTTGGAACAATAAAGTAACTCCAATCACAAAAATAAATATATGTGGCGATAGAGAATTAACAATAAAAAAAACATCAAGTGAAAAAATTGGCGGTCATCCATATTCTCCGAGTTACGGGGCTCTGAAATTTTTAAATGTTTTGAAATATCAATATGGGTATTATTTTAAAGCTTTTGAAGAGATCTTTAAGAAAATACAAATTTTTTTTTAAGTGCTTAACCCATTAAGAGCCGATGGCATTTTTATGTAAAATTATATATATGCAGTACCAAATTTTGTTTTTATTTTTTAATTCTCTATCACCACAATATTTGCTTCTTTGACTGGAGTTACTTCATTAAACTAAATTTTCATAGATGGTGAAGGCACTTTTACTTGTTTATTAAAAATTTTTTTTGTAACTACAAATACTTTGTAATTTTAAAATGTGGATTTTAGTACTTGAAGTATTGTGTGATGTATCTTGAGCAAAGATCAACCACCAAAACCAAGGGGAACACCCAATAAATGTCCTAGGCAGTGATTGTATCTTGCGTACACATCAGTATCAGCCGTCACTGCTTGATTAGTTAAATTTTTTAAGAACGAATGGTCCAATGATATCGTTTTACGACTGCAACATCTGTGTTTTTTTTTGTTCACGAAAAGTTGCAATTATAATGACTAAAAATACCATCAAATTGAAAAATTTCTTTTATCAGTTAAATTTTTTTTTATTCTTTATTTACAATCTATCCCATTGAAGCAAGCAAATTTGATACAGTAATATATACAAGTAAATGTTGCACTCCATTGAGAGCAACAGCATTTTAACAATAAATTTTTATATTATAATAATTTTTTTATGAAAGCTATCTTACATTTTTTTTAAATGTATATATGTACATATTTACAATAACAATTATCGAAATGGTAAATCAAGTATATGATAACGTTTAAGTCTTCTTACTTCTTCAGTTTCGTCAAGTAGAGATATCGCTAGTGGGTTGCAGTGGTTGCTTAATCTGTTAAGATAGTTTTCGCTATATTTCTTTATTTCATCTTTAATTGTTGGCATGTGTAAGTCATTATGAATAGTTTTATTTGAAATAAATTTAGGAGCATTAACAATTAGCCTCAATGTCTTATTTTGATACCGTTGAAGAATTTCTACATTGGAGTTACTGGCAGTTCCCTACAATTGTATGCCATAAGTCCACACCGGCTTAAGTATTGTTTAAGTATATATTATTAATTTTGTTTCAATGCTTACTTCAGATTTAGGCTGAAGAAGCCAATAAAGACGTTTAGTTTTAATATTAAGATGTTCTTTTTTTGCCTTAATGTGAGCCATCCATGTAAGCCTTTTGTCAATATGAAGACCAAGATATTTCACACTGTCTCTTTTGGGAATTGTGTTGCCATTAAGGAATAATTGTGGATCAGTTGAAAATTGTTAAAAAATTATTTTTTTTACAGTTATTGAACAATACAATATAATGCTTCAACTGACAAATTTATTTTTTAGAACATTTAACGGACACAAAAGACTCCAGCTTTAAACTTTTGCGTGAATTTTGCTTCAACTTTTAAATGTAGTAACACAAATTTAATTTTAATAACATTTGAGTGTAAAACATAAATTAAAACTAGCAGCCGAATTGAGAAATTGGGCGGGGTTCAGCTAGAATTTTCGTACTAAAAACTATTATAGAATGTCGTTGTGACTCATATTCTATGGCTATTTTTTGGTGTTCAATTGTGTAAAATTGTGTGCTGACACACTGCTCAATCTCGTCGCTTATCGCTTTTACCCAGAGTCACTCTTCAATAAAGTATAAAATCAACAGGAAAAATATGACAAGTACTATTTGTGTAAAAAGTACAATTTTTTGTAAAAGTATACATTTAAAATATCTGTTGCCATCTCTGAGTGTTTTTGAAAAACAAAACTTTTTTGTTTCTGCTAAACAAGTTTGTCAGTTAGTCAGTATGCACACAGTGTCAGTTCAAGGTATTTAAATTTAAATATACTGAAAAAAAACCGGCTATAAATTTTGTGTTTTTTTTTTTTTTTGACACGAAAAGAGAACGTATAATCGTACAGATGAAAGACTGACAAATTTAACACAAAAAATTACACGACTTGAATTTATTTTCGATGCGTTAAAATTGAAGAAAATTTCTTTTAAGATGTTTGAGTAATTTTGTAGAGAAAAAGTTGATAAAAAAAATTTTTTTACCAGCATTTAGGTCATGTGCTAAAAAAAGATTATGGGAAGGAAGAATTGTTGTAAAAACATGTTGATTCAAAAGCAACAATCGATTAAGAGCCTGATTAAAAAGCTTTACTTTGTTAAAATAAAAAAAGTCACGAAAATTTATTGTGTTTGTGAATTAGACCATTAAACCTGTTTCTGTCTCACAAAAGCAAAAACAACAAATAGGAAGGGTAATGTTTTAATCCCTCCTTGTTTGTGTGGGTATTTAGGAATATTTCATAGTAGATACTGAACAGCATTGATGAATGAGACGTTTTACGATGCTTTAAGGTACGGTTAACGGTAGCAGTTCTGTAAGGAAATTCGAGGTTTGGTGTTTGTGTATGTGTGTGTGTGTATCGATTGAAGCATCGAACGTTTTAATACATTTTTTTTGTTTTCCTGAATACGAAGACGATCTTGGGCGGAGTGGTATTGAGAAGACCACAATTTAACGTTTTCAAAAGAAATAATTTTCTTCGTTAGCTGCTTTAAAAATGTATGTTTGTATGTAGAATTATTTTGGGATTCAATAATATTACCGAAAACTATTATTTTAAAAATACTTAACATTTTATAATAAAAATGGAAATTATTTGTTGGCTGGTTTAGTAAGAGGAGATACCAGCTTTCTAAAACCAATAAATAAATTGCATTTTTATTAAGAATGTTATAGGTTATTAGCACAATATTTTTCAATATTGTACGTTTACATTTTATGTGTGCAGTGTCCAAAATGTTTGCCTTATTTTTAGTTATCTGTTAAATGAAAGAGGTGACAATTTTAAGTTCATGAACATTAACAGCACAAAATAAATCTTTTGCCAGAGCTGTACGTCAATAAATTCATTCCTTAAAAAAATATTATTCTACTGAAAATATTTTTTAACATTTTTCTATCTCTTTCTTTCTCTCTCTTTTCTGTTTTTAAAATATTCTACGACGAGAATGGAAAAGTCTTAATATAATAAGAAAATATATACTATTGCAAATATTAACAAAATAATAAAATAAAAAGTAGTTAACTCAAATTAATATCTGTAAACTAAAATGTTATGATCGTTCGTTGTGAACTTGAAATAGCACAACTGTTGAACTGATAGACAAATAAATCTGAATTAATAAAATTATTAATATTATTTATTATATTATGCTAATATCCCATAACATTTTTAAATAAAAAAAAAATTATTAATGACTAGGCAGTGCCCACGACTTCGTCTGGGTGTCATTTATAATTTTCTTTAAATTCAAATCTAGAAAAATAAGTGAAATATTTTTTTTAATATGAATTTAATAATGGCAGGGGTACATAACCATAGCACTAGGGTATCCCACAAGTTTTCAGATATAAACAGTCTCTCAAGGAACAGCACATCGACCTATACCTTCGTATAGGAAGTGGTAAATCCTGAACAGGATATTGAATTATTAATGAATTTATTTATATATATTTTTTTAATTTTTTAAAACGATGGCATTTTTATAAAAGCCAATTGTGAAAAACGTGCGCGTTGCGTCTTTAATTATAACCTCAATTTTTTGAAAAAGGAAAATCTGCTCGCACACATCTGTGTTCCCCCTTCGAGCTAAAGTAATAAACAGGAATATTTATTCTTAAATTCTGTAGACAGTGTCAGAAAATTATCCATTTACAAAAATAAAATGGGCTGAGAACTGTTTTAACAATATTATGCTGGTAAAATTGAAAGTGGTCCATCCAGTAGTTTTTACTCACCCCATTACAGTTTTATACCCTGTTCAGACATACGTTTTAATTGCGCAATAAAGGAATTTACGCAATTAAGTCCCTAATTGAATTTAATTTACCATATAAGAAATTAATTAAAAAATTTTTCAATTACTACTTTTAATTGAGAAATTAATTGATTAAGTTTCCTCATACAACCCTTGTGAAGTGTGTTCAGTGAGAGAAAATTTTATAAAATGACAAAACTAAATGCCATTAAAATTAAAAATAAATAATTTTCAAATTAAATTAAATGAAATAAAAATTTTTGGAAAATTTAATGGAGATTCAAAGCTAGCATGCAGTCAGAACTTGATCGTACTGACTGGAAGAGTTCCATATTTCAAATAAAAACCAGCAAACTTTCTTTTAAAGCCGAACTTCTCTTCATTCTTCCAAATTTACAAACACAAATTTCTAATGTAAAAATTAGGTCTGTTCAATAAATTTTCGGCAGAAACTAGCAACGATAGAGTAAAATAAAAATTTACAACATTACTATTCCAAATAAAAAAAAGGAATAATTGCATTTTTGGAAAAAAAAAAAATAGCAAAGTAAAGCCGAACTGACCATAATAACAAGCCATAAAACCATAAAAATAAATATTTATTTAAAACAGAAAAAAGGGGGGGTGTTCGATGCGTAATGCATTTTGTATTGCAACAGTTAGCATTTGCAAGAGCTTTGTCATCGATTGTGAGCACCGTTTTTCGAATACTTTGTAAAATTGCCCAAATTGTTTCGTCTTCTTTGTAAAACTTTTAGTTTATTCTATTTATTTTGTTTATTGTTTTCTTATCCTGGCGTTTACTTGTACATAGTTTTCTCAGCTTTATTCTAACTATTATACAAACGTTAGCTTCAAATCAAAATATTTTGTATTTAAAACCGAAAACTATAAATGCTATGTATATTTTGTGCTGTGTGGTTGTAAAAAATTTCAGCTGTAGATATTCGGTTTTGAAATCGCCATACAAATTATGGCAAAAAAGCCACACCATTTTAGTCCAGCCACGATGTGATGTAAATATTTTCGTGGAAAGTGCTAATAAACACTTTCAGTTCAAAGGATTTAATATTTATTAACTTATTTTGTAAAACAGAACAAGAATCAGCTGTTCTGTTCTTGCCAGTACGAGAGCTGCTCTATATATTTCTGGCCTAATAGTGAAAATAAGAATATTTATAATCAAAAATTGTTTTATTGTTTTTCAAAGTATTCTCCAGCATGATTTATACACTTTTGCATGCGCTCAAACCAGTTGTCGAAGCACTTTTTCCACTCCGATTGAGTCACCTCTAAAACATGGTTTTTGAACACTTTAACAGCTTCTTCTGGTGACGAAAATCGTTGACAACGCGTTTTTTTCTTGATGTGCGGAAACAAGAAGAAGTCATTAGGTGCCAAGTCAAGGCTGTACGTCGGATGACCCATTAATTCGACGTTTTGGCCGGTCAAAAACGCTCTGGTTTGAGCCGATGTGTGAGAGCTCGCATTGTCATGCTGAACAATGATTCGTCTTCTCTTGTTGGTTTTTTGAATTTCTCCGATGACTACAGGCAAACAAATTGTAGTGTACCACTCAGAAGTGACTGTCCTACGTTGCTCAAGCGGAACAGTCGCCACATGACCAGTTTTGCCGAAGAAACAGGCGACCATTTGCTTCGAAGTGCTTCTTCCACGAACAACTTTCGTTGGATTTTGCTCGTCTTTGAAGACCCACACGGTCGATTGTTGTTTCGTTTCGAGCTCATACGCATAGATCCATGATTCCACCTGTGACGATCTTATAAACGTCTTTTGAAGCACCGCAATCGTATTTTTGCAACATTTCTTTGCACCAATCGACACGAGCCCTTTTTTGAGCGACTTTCAAATTGCGCGGGATCCAACGATAACAAACCTTTTTTACGGCCAGGTGTTCATGAAGTATCGAATGTATGCTGGTGGAAGAAATGTCCAAGGATGTCTCTATCTCCTGGTATGTCGCATGTCGATCTTGCATCATGAGTTCACGCTCGGCATCAATGTTATCTAGCACAACAGCCGGTTTTGGACGACCTTCACGGAATTCGTCTTTGAGCGAGCTTCGGCCACGATTAAATTCATTATACCATTTTTTCACAGTGCTATAGGATGGTGCTTCATCGCCATACAAAGATTTAAGTTCATCAATGCACTCTTGTCGTGATAATCCACGTCGAAAGTTGTGAAAAATGATGACAAGAAAATGTTCACGAGATAATTCCATTTTTTTCTATATTAACTTTTTCAAGTTACTGTAAACAACACAAATAATGGTCGTATGTCAAAACGTTTTGAGTACGATTATGCTTAAAAATGACAAACTTTCCAATTGAAATGTCAGATTGCACTTGGCAGCACTCAGTGTTCCCAGGCCAGAAATATATACAGCAGCCCTCGTAACAAAAGTAGTAATAAATTTATTAACATTTACATCTTATACTCTTTTTCACTCTTTTGTTGCTTCTTTTGAGGTACTGAAGTAAACACTTTCCTATAACAATTAGTAACAACTTCTTGTTATTGAACAGAACTATATTCTACTGTCAAATTTTAATTAAATAAATTTAATTATATGTGTGAAAATTTATTACTCAATTAAAATTTTAATTGTCTAAATTAAAACGTATGTCTGAAAAGGGTATTATTATATGTATTGATAAATTGTGTAAATGCTCATTTGAAAAAAATTTCAATGATGAAAATAATTTAATTCAATCTTCAGGAATAAACACATTGCTATTTGACAAAAGGTGTCTCCAATGTTACTATTAATTCTTTATTTTCCATCAAAAAGCCTAGACATATATTTTTTGAAGATATCTCCAATTATGAACTGATGTTTGTAAATTTCAATAGCACCTCTTTCAAAACTATGTCTAAAAGAATCGTGGTCATAATTTTTCTGTAGCTCATCTGGCGACATGGCAAAATTGATTTCAACACGACAGACGGACATTGCCAAATCGAATACTCTTTGTAAAGGAACGAAAACATTATATATACTTTATGGGGTGGGAACTGATGCCTGTTGTAAAGGTTGTAAAAAATATATTTGCATTTTTGTATAGGTTGTATTACTGCATTATAATGCAATAGTTTAAACTATTTGTTGGTAGTTTTTACGAAAAAAAAACGTGATAGAATAATAAAATAAAAAAGTTTTTTTTTTAACTAAATCTTGTTTACAATCAAGAATGCATTCTTTTAAAAGTCAGTGAAAATATAATTTACAAAAATATATTTTAAAAAGGATGAATGTGTTCATTAATTTTTTTCATAAGCCATTAATTTATTTTTCTGTCTTGAAATAATTGCGGTTAGTTTACAATACGTTATATTCTACAGATACATAAATTTATATATAAATATTTTTTTGTTTGATGAATAAAAACAGAATTTATTGTTTGTTTTCGTTTGTGTATTAAACTAAATTAAGCTTATTGTACTGTACCCGGCGTTGTCTAGGTTTATTTATAGGGCCTTTCTAGGAACTGTAATATTTGATAGCTTTGGTTGCTATAGGGATCTACTCCGAACACTTGAGAAATCCATCAAATCGGTTTGAATATTATATATTAGGAGACATCTATATTTTAAATATATTTAGGATCTGATTTTATTAAGTTCGGTTAATATTCCTAAAATTGCACGTTTGTCCTCTTCCCCACTCCCCGACTTCTTCCTCCTATTCAAAATAAACATAGAATATTCTACCATTTACATATGTAAATATCTATGTTTAAAATCTATGTTTAAATTTTATATATTTTTATATGTTTAAAATTTTATGGTAATGGGTACAGTCGTACATAAGTGCCCGTTTTTCCCTTTGTCTTCCATCTAGATCGTACCTCTGGAAACAGATATACATAAGGAAAATTTAGAGGCAGGCGTGGTGGTTTTCCTGCTGCCTCGAAGGCCATGCATGGACCGATCTTGCTGATTTTCAATAGCAAAATTTTCGATACTAGGAGAGGTACTATTGGAAACCAGTAATATCGGTCAATTTCCTTCGAACCAAAAAACAAATATATGGAGCGATAGAGAATTAAAAAATAATAAGAAAAAAACAACAACTGAAAAAATTGTCGCTTGTCTATATTTTTCGAGAAACGGCCTCAAAACTTTTCAAATTTTTCAAAATATCAATATGGGTATCATTTAAAAGCTTTTAAAGAGATATTTAAGGAAATACTAAAATTTGTTTAAAATGTTTAAACCATTAAGACTGACATTTTTATGTACAATTATATATACAGCTGCGGTCAATATATGTTTTTTAAGGCATTGTTTTTGTAAAAAATAATTTTATACCAACAATTCTTTGAAAAATATAAAGTGAAAATTTCGGGTGAAACTCAGAACATGTCTGTATAGTTTTTAATCTACAGAAAATTATTTTGTTTTTTTCAACAGTTCACAATACGCTTATTAATATAAACAAAAACTTAAAAACTACACAGTCAAAATAATAGCACTTCAGTTCATTTTTAACAAAAATTTGTGGTCTTTCATAAAATAAATCAAAAATTTCACTCACATATTTTCTGGATAAAATAATTGTTTGGTTTCAATACTTTGTCGCGTGCCCTTTTTTGCTGTTAGTGCGGCAGGCATAACGCCCTTCCATGAAATTCAATAAATGCTGGCATCTTACAACTTTGATATAACTCCAAATTTTCTGCACAGCCACCCAGAGCTCTTCAAAGCTTGTTGGTTTTATTGTAAATACATCCTTCTTTATGTTCGTTAATAAATTTCCGATTGGGTTCAAATCTGGGGACTGTGCAGGCCATTTCGTTACATTGATAGAGTTATCTTTGAACCAATTTTTTTATCATTTTATCGTTATTGGGTCAACATAAACCGTTGATCCCATAACAGTTTTGATCCAATATATGGGACCAACACTTACACCTTCATGTTTTATAATTTTTAATGTAAATTGTGGCTTGTATTCGTTTTCTGGTAGCCTACGGACAAAACATCTAGAACCCTTTCCACCAAAAACAACAATTTTGAATTCGTCAGTCCATAGCACATTTTTGCACTTTTCCTTTGGCTAATTTAGATTATATTTTAAAAAGAGGTGAAATTTTTACATCTTTCGAATCAGAATATTGCAACTGGTTTTATTATATTGACCGGCACTGTATATGTAGTACTTAAATCGTTTTCTTATTTTTTAATTCTCTGTCACCCCAATATTAGCTTTTTTGATTGGAGTTACTTCACCAAACTAGATTTACATAGATGGTGAAGGGTATATAAGATTCAGCACAGCCGAATATAGCACTCTTACTTTTTAAATATGTCAACGTAATATATATTGATCCCACGCCTCCATATGAAAAGCATACCGCATAACATTATGCTTTAGTGGCGGGGATTTAATTCTGGGATCATATTCTTCATTCGGAGATTCTCTAACGTATGAACGAGAAACTTTTGCACAGCGGTTTTATCTGTCTACAAAATATTGACCGCTTGCGAAAACAAACAAAAAATTATATAACTAATAACAGTACTACTATTTTTTCCGCCACTGTATAATAATTAAAATATTGTCGACTAGCTATTTGTTTTAATTGAACATAGAGTAGTTAATGCTAAGTGTCCCTGCCATTTTTATCTGCTTCCCGCATTGTACATCATAAGTGTATTCTAATTAACATTTTCAATGATTTCCACTTCACTTTAAATGTGCAATAGTAGGTTGATTGGTTTTAAAAACTACAGCAATTAGCTATTAAATATGTATGTATGTACATATATGTATGTATGTAGATACATTATACATGTTTTATGGTAATTTTTAGATAATAAATTTTAGTTGATGCATGTTGCCTTTAATTTCGTGTTGTTTTGTTGTAAGAAAAAGCAAAGTTTTTCTGCAAATATTCACGATTAAAAAAATGTGCATAAAGAAAGTCTAACTTTCATTTGCTTAAACGCAAATAGTTTACTTTTATATTTTTACATTTTCTTACTTTTATTTATTTCAACTTTCTAAGTCAAATAATTAATCAGTAATGTTTTGGAATATGTATATCTGAGTTCTTTTGCATATCGAAGTCGATTGAGCGATGTCCGTCTGTGTTCGTGTTGAAATCAACTTTGCCAAACCACTAGATGAGTTAGAGAAAATTTAAATACGCTAATCGATCAGACATAGTTTCGAAAATTATGTTCTTTGCCCGCTGTCTCAAAGATCGGTTCTTGTCCTTTGAGACAGCGGGCAAAACACCACGACTGTCTCTAATTGTTCGATATCATTTGGAACAAATCTACTTCAGTAAAGTAACTCCAATCAAAAAAATTAATATATGGGGCGACAAAGAAAAAAATAAGAAAGAACTTAACGGAAAAAAATTGGCGCTACCCCATATTTTCCGAGTTATGGACCTCTGAACTTTTCATAGGCCCATAACCATATTCACCATATTTTTTAAAATATCAATATGGGTATGATTTAAAAGCTTTTGAAGAGATTTTTAAGGAAATTTTTTAAAAATGCTTAACCCATTAAGAGCCGATGACATTTTAATGTAAAATTATATACATACATATGCATATGTATTACTTATTTTTTTATATTTTAATTCCCTGTCATCCCAATATTTGTTTTTTTGATTATTGGAATTACTTCACTAAATTAGATTTACATATATGGTGAAGGGTATATACTTACTTACTTGTTTTTTAGATATTTTTTTTCGTACAAATCAAAGAAAGTGGATGAAATAAAAATATTTTTTGGCACTAAATCAAAATAATTCAAATAATATTTATTTAACCCACCAACATATTCTTAATAATAGACTAAAAATATATTTAAAATCTTTTTTAAGAAAATTAAAATAAATTATGGTAATGATGTCGTTTTTAAATATTTATCATTTTTTAAGAAAATATTGCGAAAGTCTAAAAAATATATAGAAAATTTAATAGATTTTTTAAATAAGTGGGCTTCCCAAACATGTCAAATTCGTAATTTTTTCCTTTAATTTCGAGCTCTTATCTAACGTCAAAATTCTAAATTAAATCAAGACGAGTTAGATGAAGGCCATCGTACATCCACATACACTCCGGTTCACTTATTTAAAGGCACAAAAGATCCCATATTCAGGAACCGGTATCTTTTTTAATTTTTAACCGATTCTAGAATTTTAAAATAGAAATGGAAGCTAGACATCTTGAGATATAAACAAATCATGACAATGGTGGTTTCTTAACTAAGGAACCTTTTTTTTGAGGAATTTATAAAAAAAAAATCTAAAAATTTGGTTTTTTTTTTTGTTCACTTGAATAAAGGCACTTTGTTTTTTTTTTTTTTTTTTTTTTTTTGTATTATTTTTAAAGTAAGCGGTGATTTTTTGTTGTGGGCGTTTGTTTATTGCAATTTATTACATCTTACTGCCATCCCTAAATTAGCGCGTAAGACGCAAAGCAATGTAATTCATAGCTTTTGCGCTGGAATGTCATCCCTAAATAAAAGCGTCAACTTTGTGTCGTTAACAGTAATGTTAACTCATTTTATGTTATAAAACACGCTGTATAAGAATAAAGAAGAGATAAAACCGCTAGTTTGCCTTGAAAATAACTAAATTGTCATTACTTTTTAACCAAAAGAAAACAAAACAAACCAACAAGCAGCCAACTTCACTTCCTAACGCACTGTCAAAATTAGATTTTACAATTGCTAAGCGTTGACGCCGTGCTCTTTAGGGATGCTTCATACATTTTGTATGTACATGATTTCTCATGTACAGTTATCTTGGGCTTTACGCGCTAATTTAGGGAAGGCAGTTAGTCGATTTACGAGTCAAAATGGCAAAACAAAAAATTTTAAATCTATCGGAAAGGGCTAAAATCGACGTTTACCGTTCTGACGGATATTTTAACAGCGCAATAGCTAAAAAA
This sequence comes from Gymnosoma rotundatum, assembly GCA_916610165.2. Classification (NCBI taxonomy): domain Eukaryota; kingdom Metazoa; phylum Arthropoda; class Insecta; order Diptera; family Tachinidae; genus Gymnosoma; species Gymnosoma rotundatum. Next base: position 114,974,613 of record OU744337.1, on the reverse strand, counting down.
AATGGACGGAGCCCAACGTGAACCGAAATGTATATCACACTTTTATATCACCCAGTGAGCATTTTGTGCCGGATTCATGTAGGCAAATTGCCTAAATTGTATCTGCTTTGGTCTAGAAAATGTATTAAGTCATATGGGTGGTTGATAATAAATCGTATCTCCAGAACTCGAACGATTGCGACTTATTTCAAGAAGAACAGGTTGACATTTTGGCCAAAGCGAAGTCCGATCTAGGCTTATGCAATGCGGTTCCGGTCACCTCGCCGCTTGGCCATGAGCGTAACTGAAGAGAGAGCTATGGCTCTTTAACAAAGAAGAAAGTTTTGCAATATATACAATTTTCCATGAGGGAGAAATTCTGGAACGAACTAAATATTTATTTATGGAGCGGCTTATAGCCCTTCCCGGAAATTATATGTTTTAAAACTAATTTAAGAAGGCTGAGGTTAGACGGTGTAACTGGCTACTTATAAGATTGCCAGAAAAATACAAAGTAGAGGGACGTCTCTAGGCTACTGTCTGGTAACCGAATGGTTGGTATTCACGCTAGTAGGCATAATAGACGCTGTCCTAGCTGCCTGGTATATAAAATGGACGAAACGGTTTTTTTACGTAATGTGTAAATGCCCAGAACTTCTTACTAAGAGACACATATTTCTTGAAACAAACTAAGGAACCTAAATGGACAATGTGTCAAGGTAAGAGTTTTTTACTATTAGCTACCGAATGATTTTAGAGGCGTTTGTCTTAACGAATCGCTGCCAGCGGATGTGATGGACATAAAATAGTTCAGGCGAAGGACATATAACAAATATGGTTATGCATTGCAGTAAATGTTGGGCATGACAAATGCTATCCGCATGATTTGAGCTTGCTGCTAAAACGATGGATGTAAAATCCATATGCGCCAAGAAAAGCAAAGGCTTGTGATGTTATGGCTTTGGTTTTTTGAAAGTACAAAGGCTTGTCTGATTTAAGTATCTGGAAAACGGAGAGGAAATATAAAAATCTTTGATTAGGTAATGATCTTTTGTTTCATTTATAATTGTGTGCAGGCTTTTGATGAGAAAAATTCACGATTTTAGTTTCGAATTATTCATTCATGAGGTCAACATTACAGTAGAACCTGGGAGGAGGTTTAAAAAAAAAATCGGACAACTATTAAATTTAGCTATTCAAGCTTTTTGAAAACTGTATTGTAATATTAATTAAACAAAAAATTTATTTTTATGTTTCTGAGTTGACTTTATTTATAAATTCCCTTTAGTATATCAATTAATTATTTTTGGGTTAATCATATTCAAAATATTTTGTAAAATTTTCTGACCTACAAAAATTAGATTTTTTGCACAGAAAGAAAATGAAGAAAAAAAATAAAATAAAATAAAAAAAAATAAGAAATCTAATACTTAGGTTACGATGCAAATGTGTGGAAATTTTTTTTATTATTATCAGCATAAGATAGACTATACTCATTAAAAATATTTTTACATTATTTGCACTAAGGAAACCTGTAGAGAAAATGTCTTTGTTTTATATGTGTTTGCTTAGTTGTAAGAATTTAAAAGAAGAATGCTGTTTTAAGCATATTTACCGCCATGTTATTAAAGGAAAACAACTTAAAAACGCATTTTTTTTCTAATTTCTTGTTAAAAACCCGAAATAATAACAAATAAAACAAATAAACTGTTTGAAGAAAACTATATTTTTTCCAAACAATTTTATATTTTAAAACTATAATCAATTTTTTTAGTTACTGCCATTTTTTACCATTACATAAGTATGAATATTTTAATATTATTTTGAATTTAATAAAAAATCGCTTTTAAATATTTTTTTTTTTTAATATTGCAGCGGTTCCAATCTAAAACCTTAAGAATGATAACAAACGCCCCCTGGTATATAACTAATTGTAACATTCATCGTGACCTAAAAATCCCATTTATCAAAGACGAAATTAATAGGTTTAGCAAAAGATATGTAGATAGGCTCAGCAATCATAGTAGCGTCTTGGCTATTGCCTTATTAGATGACTGTGAGGAAATTGTAAGGTTAAAAAGGTTTCATGTTCTAGATTTGCCTTTTAGAAGAAAATGATATGATAACTGTAAATATGTAAATATTATTTTAAATATAAATATAAAATATACAAATATTATTAAACACAAAAATGTTTAGATATCTATATATGTACATACTTCTTTTTATTTGTATGTTTTGGTCTCACTGGAGATTAAAAGAAATGTAATGTTTAAATATATGATAATGATTATTATTATTATTATTATTTATTTATTAGTAACATAATGCAATTACGACTACTAATTTGATAGAAAAGAAGAGTACTAGCTGCTATGGCTTTCGACTCCGTTATTTAATCATGATTAAATTTTGTTAATCATATATATAATGAAATTTGCTTAATATATTAGAAAAAAAAATATTTTTTTTAGTGTAGTCGTAAAGCTTTGACAGTTTCAGTAGTAAATATTGAAATTGGTTTTTTTATACAGTTTCCCACAGGCTGAAAAGCGTATATCTAAGTTTGTCATTCCGTTTGTAATTTCTACAATGTTCATTTCCGACACTATGCATAGCGAAGTCGTCTATGCATCTGTCCGTCCATCATCAATTTTAACTAAGGCACTTATCAGACTTAGTGTCACAAAATTTTACTATTGAATATCAGCAAGATCAGTCCATGTCCTTCGAGGCAGCGGGCAAAACACCACCCCTGCCCCTAATTTTTCCATATCATTTGGATTAATAAATAAATAAATCTAGTTCAGTGAATTAACTCCAAACAAAAAAACAAATGTTTGGGGAGATATGAATTAAAAAATAAGAAAAAAACATCAAGTGAAAAAATTGGCGCTCGCCCATATTTTCAGAGTGATGCGCCTCTCAACTTTTCATAGAAAAGTACGATTATGCACTATATTTTTTACGACATCCATATGGCTTTTGATGAGATCTAATTTTTTTTAAATGCTCAACCCATTAAGAGTCTAAAATAGATTTACATAAGATTTGGCATAACCGAATATAGCACTTTTAATTATTTTTATGAATTAATTTTATATTATTTTTATTTATTTTTGATATTTGGTTACTTATTTTAAATTTTGCCTTATGGTTGACATCAGTTTTCTGGCTTGTAGTGGTCTTTTATTTTATATATTTTTTTTTCTTCTAGTACATTTACTTTAAAAATGATACTATTTAATGGTACAGACCGTCAAGTCTTTAAGTCGTACATATCACTCCTAAAGCCATAACAATTTACTTTCTAGTTTTTCCTAGTAAAGCGTTCATTTACTCGTTTACATTTGGGAAAAAATTTTGAAAATTTCTGTTTTACCCTCCGTTTGCTAGTAAAGTTACTGAACAGACCTTTTATTACTATGGCGAAACTGATCGATAACATAAACTTAACCATCTAACACAACTAAAATATTATCATGTTAAACAAATTGAAAACTAAAACGCCAATTAATAGATTTATGCGATATTTACATTTAATGTGCTTTTGCACATATATTTCATCAATTATATTTTATTTACATTTCGCTATTCAGGATGGTTCCATAAAAATTTAGTGAAAAATAAATCTTTACTAGTGGCAATCGCATCAAACTTGAAAAATTATAAATAGGTACCTACCTACTTAATTATTATCCAAGCAAGATATTTAAGATGTAGATAATTAACTACAAATACAATTATGATCAAGTAATTAAGAAAAGGAAACGACAGAACAAATAATATTTGTTGGTAAAATTATCAAGCGAAGTTATATGGATTCATTACAAAAAAGAGGGACCGTGGAGTAAATAAATTCATATTTTTTAACTAGAATCTGACTTTGTTTGGGAAAAAAAACTTCAAATAATAAATAGCTTAACATAAAATCTTCAAATTAAAATGGTAATAGGTAATTTCTACATCTTCATAGTGCACCAATAAGTCAAGTATAAAAAAGGAACATAAAGCCAGACAGAAACCATATTAAAATAACAACGCATTATACCGATACCGCTTCTACTCCCAAACCTCCAAGCATCTAAGAGAAGCTCTAAGCAAATGTACATACATATGTATTTATATTAAAGGTTATGCCGTCATCTTTCAGCAACAATTACTTACCAGTTATTATCTTTTTAAAAACACAAAACTTTTAATATTATTAAAGAACAAATTTATTGTTTTTCTTATAGGACACTAATTGTTTTTATTTATTTTATATAGAGTTTTATTACACATGTAATTATTTAACACTAACAATACAAACAAATAACCAAAAAGTATGACCAAAAGGTTTATTTACCCAAAAGCTTAATAGGAAATTTAATATAAAAGCACATAGTGGTAATGAAAAACAGAAAATAAACGTGCTAAGAAGAATGTCACAATCGGTGTGTGTTTTGTTTGTTTAGAAAATGTAAAACTTAAGAAATGTCAAAAAAGTTCCATTGAACACTGCGTTACCTACAACTTGTCCAGAGTTGTTAAAATGTCCTATATGTGGATTTTTTTTAACATTAGTATATTTCAATAAGAAAATTTATTATTTGGAATCTTTTAAAATTTAATTTACTTTACTCGTGCTTGATTCCTTCAAATATAAATATTTCATGATATTCTCATTAAATATTTATTATTTTAAACTAAAAAATGAAATGTATTACTGCGGGGAAAGCATATCCATATGGCCATTTCACTACTGCTCCAAATAGAAGCCACTAAAAATAACAATTTTAAAAATAAAACATACCAATGCTAATTTTTTGCACACGACGGTGCAGTATGCACTTCTTTATATTTGTTAAACTGCCTTACCACGGTTTAAACCAAGTTTGAGTAAAGTAAAGGTGTACTTACTAAAAATAAACAACTGGTCCGTGTGAACTTCTTGGTTTTAAGGCCGATGTAATCTCTTTTGGTCTATAATAGTGTCAACCTACTTTTGAATAAAATGGATTACGTTTTACCAAATGCTACACAAGAATTACATAGAGAAACTCGTACCTTTTTACACGAGTCTGCTGCAAAGGGTGACGACAACAATCTAATTAAGCTATTGAAAAGTAACAAATCATGGCTCTGGAAAGATCCCAAATATGGGAATACGCCTTTACATGAAGCAGCCGCTAAAGGCTTCAGTCGAAGTTTAATTATTTTATGTGATGTCATTGATCACATACAAATTAAAACAAAGATAGACTTAAAGAACAATGACGGTTTCTCTGCTCTACATTTGGCTGCTCAAAATGGTCACAACCAATGTTGTCGCGAGCTTTTGAAACGTGGAGCCAGTCCAAATATTACCAATAATTATGGTGATACACCATTGCATACTGCATGTCGTTATGGTCACGCAGGCGTGTTGAGAATATTGCTATCGGCTTATTCCAATCCAAACGTACAGAACAATAATGGCGATACCCCTTTGCATATTTCTTGTGCCATGGGCAAAAGAAAATTATCAAAGATTTTATTACAAGCCTATTCCAATCTGCAAATAAAAAATTTTCAAAAAGAAACGCCATATGATATAGCGAAACGAAAGAGTCATCAAGATATTATACATATTCTGCAATCGTCGACAACAAATTTAATGGAAAATGTTGATAAATGCAAAATGAATTTGTTTTCGAATGATTTGATGTTTTCTCCGTATGGTTGTCACCTGCTCCCAGAGACAAGATCAATATTTTTAACGTATGTTGAAAATTTACCCAAACTTTCTTTGCAAACTGGAGAGCAGTATTACTTTGATCTCGCTGGAAATTTGCAGAAGGGGCCTAAATGTATAACGAACAAGTGCTATTGTAAACCTTTAATAAAACATGATTAATTTAAGAAATATTTAATAATTAGGTTTTAATAAGATGCTTTTAATTTTTTTTATAAATTAATTGTCCTTATGGTATCAACTCCAGTTGAAATTGTTTATGCTTCAATATTTTATTTATTTAGTTATTAAATTACATATAATAAAACACTTTTGGCCCATTTTACATATACTATGTTACATGATTACAATTTAAATTTAAAATAAAAAAATACTTAAAAGAAAAATAATATGTTTATTTCCCTGAGCAACAGAAAATAATAAAATATGTATTTAAAAAAAAACTTTAAATCCCAGCAATTATACTGTTTGAGCAATAAAGCAGCTTAATTATTATTGTAGATGTTGTGCATTATTGAAGAACAATATTTATTATCATGTTAACTATGCCTTTATGCTAAAAATCACAACTCTAAGAGATAAAGCTTTCATCTAACAACCTTTTTAGCTCAACCAGAATACAGCGTTAGAATATGCTATTAGATTATGAAATATTTGTATTTTAGTTATTTAACTCTACAATCGTTATAGAATACAAGAAATAGATTTGATTAAAGATAAAATATCCGCGATACCGATCGATAAGAATTGTAAATTTAAACAGTCCGTAAATGATGTTTGAAATTCAAAATAAGAAATCAATAATAACAGTATTAGAAATGCTACGTAATAAACAAAAAAAAACTTGGTACCATGATTCAAATTATGCTTAATTAAATATCTGTTTTTCTTTATTTTTATTATACAAATCAACTATAAATTATTATTAATTTGGCTATGCCAAATCTTATATACCCCTTACTATATATATATGTATGTATGTACGTATAAATCGGTGTAAGAAATTCTTTCCTACCATTAAGTTTTTCTATTCAAAACAAGTGGTGTTTTCCCCTCAGCTCTTGCTGATGCAACAGCAAAATTGTCGAAACTATGTCTGATAGATTGGCGTATTTAAATTTTCTCTAGCTCGTATCGTGCATTGGAAAAGCTGATTCGAATATGAACACAGACAGACGGGCGCACTTCGCTCAATGGACTTCATTATGTATGTATAAGAACTCAAAATATGTATGATTTATGTCGTCTGAAATGGATATTGTTGAAATTACAAACGGAATGACAACAAACAAAATTTTATACAAATAAAATATTTTACAAGCAAACAAAATTTTTGTTAATATCATATTTACACATGTACTACGCAAATAACTGTAAAAATATGTATTTTTATAATTTTTGCTCCAAATATAAATAATGAAATGCAAAGTATATAATTTGTTTTTTTTTTAATTTTTAGACTTTATTTTCTAAAAAAATTATTTATGTAAATTATATAATAACTAAAAAAAGTAACATTTTCATTAAAAAATTATTTATAAAACAATAAAAAGGACATAACAAAATCTTAATTAAAAAATATTTACAAAAATTAATATAAAAAAGGAAAAAGAAACAAAATAAGTAGCAATTCAAGGTAAATAGAGAACAAGTTCAACGTGTATTCAATAAACGTTTGGATATTAAGCACAAAAATTTATTAAAAAAGAATTTAAAAATGTAAAAAGAACGTAAAAACAACAAGAGTAGAAAATTAATTTACAACTGAATAAAACACTTGTTTCGCTAACAACAAGTTGGTTTTGATGCAAAAATAGATTCAAACCTTAAACAACACTATCAGAACCAGCGTTGCCGCTTTGGTCCAATCGGACCAAACTTGGTAGTTTTTCGTTTTTAAAAAACAGTTTGGTAGTTTGGTTGGTTTGTTGCATTTTTTTTTAAATTTTGGTAGGTTTTCCTCCTGTAGCAATTTTTTAGCAATAGTAAATTTTTTACCTTGAAAATTCAGAACATAAAATAAAAAAAATGTAACTTTGAATTAAATAAACAATAACTGTGAATAGTTTTACCACTGTTTTCAAAAACTGTATTAGGTGTAATAAAAAACATCTCTGCTTTTTTGCATAAAGATGATTAAAGCTATAACCATCTCTGGTTTAAGAAACGCCAACAATATTATGAAATTGAAATTAACAATATTTTTGAGTGAAGTCTTATTTGCAAGTGTTTGTATTAAAAAAATTAACAGACAAAATTGAAAAGTAAGTAAACTTTTTTAATTGTATATATGTACCTATTAATTACATAAATATTTACTAATATTGCATGTAAAGAAACAGTCAAAAAAAATTTAGAACCGAATTTGATTGGCTCCAGGAAAGGGATGGGTGTTCATTCTGCATAATATGCTCTAAAACTATTTTAAATCATAACATCCATCTTAAAAATCACCAAAAGACAAATTTCCACCTCAACAATTACGGAAAAAAACCAAGTGAGTATAACAGAGTTTATGTACAAGAAACGCATTTTTAAATTTTTGGTAGGCTGTGAACGATTTTGGTAGGATTTTTGAAAATTATTGGTAGGAAGTCAATTTCTTGTGTGGCAACGCTGATCAGAACATTCATGTTCGCACAAAATGGCGAGTACATAAAATGAATGTTTTAAACGAACGGTTTATTCAACAAGTGTTTTTTGTTTTGAACAAAAACGATTCGACTCATAAAAAACTAAGTGCTTGTTTAAGTAGACTCGAAAATAACGCAACCGAAACCGATCTCTGCTTGGTATACCCTTTTCCAACTGTGGTGAAGGGTTTAAAAATATGAAATCCAAGTAAATAAAAACAAAACAAAATAATTCTTGCAAAAACCCGTCTTCAAAAAAAAATGTTCAAAAAATGTTCAAAAGCAGATTAAAAATGAAAACGATTAATTGAAGACGAACTTACATATAATATATAGAAATATCATATCATCCTATAGTAAAACATTAAAACTGCATTGTTTGTAGCAGTATGCAGTAGAAAAAAAATAGATGAGATTTAAAAATTTTCATCGCCAAAAAATATTTTCTTCACGTTTGGCGAGAAATCGCCATAACTGACAACATTGCCACAGATATAATACAATGCGTTCCAGAAACTGCTTTCAGTTACTGCACAGCACTATTTAATTGCTGAACAGAGCTATTTTTTATTCAATGGGGGTTTTCACACACGATTAATTTTTAATCCGCACAACTTTTGTTCTTTCGTATTCACACTAGACTAATTATGCTGGCATAAAATTGTGCACGTATACACAGCTTTGTGTGTGTTAGTATTTTCTTTGTTTATTTCATGTTTGCCTTTCGTTCGTTAAACACATGCATAAATTGCGGAACATACTTCGATAAAATAAGTTATGATGAATTGGCAGTTAATTTTAGGAGGAATTTCTTAACTTATGCCACATTTTCACAAGATTTCAATTAATATTTTATTCATATTTGACAAAAAGTTCGTTTTCAACGTTTTTCCCTGTAAAATACATATAAAAATCAACTTAACCTTTAACTACTGAGGTGAAATATTTTGACGTAGCTACTGAGGTCGTGGTAAATTTTACCCCATTTTTTTTTATCAAAAATTTTACCAGATAACTTTTATTTTCTAATTTTCTTTTTTCAAAAGAATAAATTAACATATAATTAATTAAATAAAATCATAAAATCAAAAAAATTAAACTTTGGAAATAACAAAACAAGAACTTTATTTCATAGTCACTTATCTCAAAGTTAAAAACAATGGGTAAAGAGGGTAAAATTTACCACACCTCAGTAGTTAAAGGTTAATTAACTTTAAACTTAAGTGCTGTTTCTGTATTACAGGCGAACAACTCGTCTGAAAAAATTATATAAAAAGCACTGTTTTTTTATTTCTATATTAATCGCCAGAAACAGCATGTTAATTTCCCTTGATAAAATATAAGAAAATTGAATTCAATCATAACAAATCTCAATCATGTACATAATTACATCATTTTCTTCATATTTATCTTTACTCGTCGATGGACAACTAAACACTAAAAATCGCTCTGCAAAAAAAACACGCAGAACCTGTGTTTTCATAAGTGTGTATGTGTTAGTTTTGTTCTGCTTGTGCGGGGTTGAAGCTGGTTGAAAAAATTGTGCCAACCAAAAACCACTCTCCTCACCGAAAATGCCGACAAACTGCGATTTTATGCCAGCACAATTGTTCCAGTGTGAAAACCCCCAATGACTCTAAAATTAATTATTTCTTACATCAAAATCGTAATGCTGGCTACAGACAACACAATTTGTTTCTGCAACACGTTTCACATTCAGGTTTCATGTTTTAACACAAATACTGAAACCAACAGTGAAAACATAAACGCAAAAATGAATCCTTTTTTTAAGTTTTTCAATGCTTGTGTTTATATCAATATTTTTATATTCAATAACTTATTTTTTAAATGCTGCTACTTTTATAATTTTATTTTTATATTTATTACTTTTCACATCCCATTTTGTTTTTTTTTAATTACTTAGATGTTTACAGCTTGCTTGTTGTCAATGTACTAAACACATAAAATAATGAAACAGTGATACAAACAATCTGTTTCAATGCAACCAAGAAATTTCAAAACACTTTGATGTTAATGAAACCTGAATTGCAACCTGAAACATGAATTCAGGCGAAGCAAACTGTAATGAAAAGAAACAGATTTCAGAAACACATTGCGTTGTCTGAAGCCAGCTTAATTAAGAAATGCAATATAGCAAAACACAATTTGCTCATTGCACCTTTCACAAGAAAAATTTTTATGTCACACCCTGTAAGAAAACACATGTTTACTTGATTTTATTATGCCTTGTATTTCTAAACAAAACTTTAGCACAAAGCAAAACTTGCAGTGAGATGGCTTCTACTCCCACAAAATCCCAAGATTCAAGTTTCTTACAAAATTTAACGCCAGTAAGATGTAAATTTTCCATTAAACTATTTTTAATAACCTAATATTAATTAATTCTTCCTATAGTTCTTGATAGCCCAAAGCTAAGACAATCTCCTTGTGACTCCAATTTGGCGGCTTGCAAATCTCGTTTAGAAATAATCATAAAAAATGTTAAAGACCATTTTAATAAATGGCAATTAGCAGAAAAACGTGGCTTAGCTTTATGCTTTTCTATTGAAGCTATAAAGACAAAAGCCTTGGCACAAAATACTACCGAAAATCCTGATGTTACTGCTTATCCAGATGAACTTAAAATCTATTGTGATAAATTAGCAATTATTTCTACAATATTTGAAGATATAACAAAAAACGCCAAGGAGTCGTTGAGGCAATTAAAGGCTTTAAGAAAATTACCAGGAAGTCGTAATGAGATTTTCTATCGTTCTTGGACACTAAACGAATTTATATCATTTCTTGAAGAAATTTTGGCAAGATATGAATTAGAAGCTAAAGTAAAAGCGCATGTGGCTGGTAATAAATTAAAACAACATAATTAATTATTTCTTTCCGAAAAATTTCGGTACATACACTAGCCAGAATAACTATTCGTACACTGCAACATTTAGTTTTCAAATAATTATAAAAAAGTAATAGGAAACGATTTGTGGCAAAATTTAACATTATTTGTTCTTCATATAGTTTTCTTTAATTTTAGTTTATTTTCAAATCTTTAGCTTTCACTGCAAAGTTTTTCAATAAAAAAATGCAGTGTGACAACGTTTTACAACCAGAAAAAAATTTCGTACACTTTTATTTCTGGGAATCCCATGAATTTTTTACTAAGCTAAAGTGTGCCAAAAGCAACAGAATAACAAAAGCTCTACTTAATTCAAATTAATTTGTCTCAGTGGTAAAATTTTCAAAGTACAAATCAAGTCGCACTTGATCAACAATAGGGTATTAACACAAAATTTTTGAAATGTTACTTTTTTCAAGAAATCAGCTAACAACATCAATATCTATCTACTGTAAAAATTTCAACGTATTCCGTTTACTCTTTCATCTCGAAAACCACTTTTGAGACCATATTCATGATAATGTAGTGATTATTTTTATTTCAACAAAAAGGTATTATTTCGAGTTAATACAAAAGTTAACATGGAACTGATTCGTAAATTTTCATAAAAAAGGTATTATTTTGAGTTAAGTCTCTTTTCAATTTGGTTTTATTTTGAGTTGATACTGTCTTGTTGATAAAATTTGTTTCATTTATGATCGAAAAATTTCAGAAAAATTGTATTAACTCAAAAAATTCATTTTTTTGCAATACTTGCAGAGATTTCTAGGAAAAACGATGTAAATATATTTTTAAATGGAATTTGCTTCCTATGGTATATTTGAATTTTTAAATTCTGTTAAAATGTGGCCACAAACAGTTTTTTGACTCTACTGAAAATTTTAAAATTTTGAGTTAATACCCTCTTGATGAGTTCTAAAACAAAAGAAATTTGTGAAGGAAAATCTTTGCGTGAAATTGCTAAGACTGTTGGAAGAAGTAAATTTTCTATCCTATACGTCATTAAAAATTTCAAATCTACCGGCTCTATCTTGTCAAAGCAACGCACAGGCCGCCCATCAAAATTGACCGAAGGGAAAAACGAACTGTTTTGGCGCTGGTAAAACAAAATCCAAGAGTTACGGCTTCCCAAATCAGCAAGAATATAAAAGATATTTTTTAATAAAGACATCCACGTAGACACCGTGCGCAAAATATTGAAAAAGGCTGATTATCATGGCCGTGTAGCACGTAGGAAGCCGTACATATCGAACATAAACAGAAAAAAAGGAGTTTTGGGAAAAGGTCTTGTTTTCTGATGAAAGCAAATTCTGCATCTTTGGAAAAAGGGGAAAAAGATGGTTTGGCGAAAAAATGAAACAGCGCTTAATAAAGAAAATCTTGTTCCAACTGTAAAGCATGGAGTAGGTGGTGTTATGCTGTGGGGGTGAATGGCAGCTAAAGGAGTCGGAAATTTGACTTTTGTAGAATCCACAATGGACCAGTACGGCTATTTAAATATACTGAAACAAAATTTACAGCAAAGCGCCGACAAACTGAATTTGGGCGCATTCGGCGCATAATGTGAAGTTGTGGCTACTCTATAACACAAAATATCAATTGCATTCCCCCCCACAATCGCCGGATCTAAATCCTATAGAACATTTGTGTGATTTATTGGAGCGTAAGATCCGAAAACATAACATTTCCTCTAAGGAAATGCTAAAAAGCGTTATTATGGAGGAATGGAACAAAATAAGCCAGGAGGAAACATCTAAACTAGCAAAATCAATGCCAAAACGTCTTTCAGAAGTTCTGCGACGTAAAGGATATCCTACTAGTTATTAAAAGGGCCGACTTCCTAAACGCAAGTTGCAATGCATATTTACAATGCATACACTTCGTAAACGCATATCTAAACTTTTTGGCAACGTACAATGTTCCTAATCGTTTGGCAACTCACTTTAATGAGTATCAGAAGTCAAAATCACGCATCATTTTTATTTTGTATGCAAACATTTTAAAAAATGTTATTTTTATTTTAGTTATTTTAAAAAATAACATTTTTAAAATGAAATGTGAATAAAAAATGCCATCATCCATTAATTCAATGAATTCTTAAAAAAATATTTATTTTTGATCACTTGTTTCCGGGATTTTTATTGTCCTTAACAAAGTTGTCTCTTCTTTTTTTCTTTTTAATAGGTTTCTATAGCAAATCAATATTTTTTGGAAGAGTTGACCTGAGATAATTCCTCAGCACTTGCCAACAAAATGGATAAACAATTTTGTGTAACCTCAAAAATTATTCAATTTTATACCATGTTTTTGACATTTGCTAAACGTATGAGTTGCATAGCGACGTTCCTAAATGCCGATAAAATGCAAAAAATGTCTCTGCAACGCAAGTTTGCATTTAAAACATGTTAAGCATTGCATATTTTTGTAATTTTATGTACAAATATTTAATCTGTATGAATACTTTTTCTGATGAATTAGCTCTATAATTTTAGCGGTAAAAAGAAAAAGTAAAAATACATCCAACAACAAATCTTTTAAAAACTTTTTGAACAAAACGATTAAAAAACGAAGATTATTTTTATGATTAAAGTTTAAGACCCAAGGTGTGTGAATAGTTTTTCTGGCAAGTGTAGGTATTCTTTCTCAAGCCAAAAAAATCTGCATATTTAAGAAATTTTTCCAAAAAATCAAAACAACTTTGTTTAATTCTTTAGTAAAAGAAATGTTCTTAATTTTTCAGAACATTTGGCTCACTGTACAACGAGATCCGACCTGATACGTTGTTCCTCTGCGTGGGAATATCCTCAGAACGTTGATTTCTATGTTAAATTAATGTTTCTCTTCTGCATGCAAGAAATTAATGTTCAAAAATAAAAAAATCTCAACAAAAATTTACATATAAAAAGCATTTTATTTTTAATAAAAAAATAATTAATTTCGACGAAAGAAAAATTTAAGCATTACAGCATTAAAGCGGTTTTAAAGAGATTCTCAAAATCTCATAAAAAACAAACAAAAAAAGTTATAGAAATGCGTTCGTTACAGCGAGGCTAAAAATTAATAGTTTATATAAAGATTTTTTTAGTTCTGGTTAGCAGCAAAAGCCATGACAGTAAAACGTAATTCCTCGGGATCACGAGCCATAAACTCTTTGCAAACACGGGCAGCGTCTTGTATAAATGTTTCATCACTGGTGCTACCATGTTTGATAGGAAAAGATTTTCGTCCATCCAATTCATAGAGTGCACCATCGACATTTACTAGTGCAATAAAATGATGATAAACTTTCTCTTCAGGATTAGCAGCAGTTTGACCTTCCTATAAGAGCAAAGAGAGTAAAACAAAATGTGATCTGTAACAAGAATTTAACGACTCTTTTATTCAGTAGATGTCGTACCATGTCATGTTGGTAAATCCATCATTACGCTGCATTAGATAAGCGAAAATAACTTTAAAATACCGATTCAAAACGGAGAGCTTTTTTTGCAGTAGCAGTGTTTTAATATTACTTAATTTGGCAATTTTTATATATGTACTAAAGACGTGCACGGATATATCTGTTTATATCAGTTTTTGTGTGTCTACTCTTATGAGTGCGTATAGATGAGTACTTTTGTGTTTCTGATATAAGTTGATATTGTTACTTTTTCTCTTTGGATGGATGCGAATGAGTAAAGAGAGAATGAGAGTAACATATCTGTTCTCCTATGTTTTGCACAAACGGGTATAAACAGATATTGATGGTTGTACTATAAGTACTTATTGTGTGCTGCGAATTAATATCCATTCATACGTATAAATGCATTGGTTTATTAAAATTAAAAAATAAAATTATTGTTTCTAAACATGATCAATATTTTTTAATTGTTTTATTGAAGTTGAATATACAAAACTGAATTCTTTAACAAAAATTTATGAATCTAATGCCTATAATTGTATTAAAATTACTATTATGTTTTTTAACAACTTTAACCAACAATTACAACAGTTCTAAGGATCCAATAACTAAATAAACATATGTATGCATGTTTATATATTTAGAGAGACGAAAAGCCTGATCATTTGAAATCAACTAAAAAATTTTTTATGTTAAGTTTAAACCTTTTGAATCCAAATTATTTTTAAAATGAAGTATGAATATTTAAATATTTTTAACAAAACTAAAAATAAATTTTTATTACCATTAAAATTGCATTGGCATTAGTTGAAATAATGAAAGAGGAAAAAAATAACTACGATATTATGCTAATAATTTTGTTTTAATTATAATTGTTTTAATAATGGTAATGAAATGGAATTACAACTGGAAAAAAAATAATTGTTTTTATGCATAAAAAATAAACCTTAACCCTTTCGTTGATGGATATGCATTCGAAAATTTTAATTATTTATTAAATTTAAACGGGATAGGAATAAAACTTGATGTCTGATATCTAAATTTAACTCACACCCGCAAATCTTATTACTTACTCGAAAACAAAAATATATTCTTATAGTGCCTAAGGTTAAAACGTACATATTTCACCAGATTTTTGTGATAAAAATGTTACTTTAAAATATTGTTTTAATATGGTTTATGGCGTTTTCTTAGTGTACAAAGAAAAGAAGCAACGTTAGATGATGCTATGTTTTAAAGCCATTTATTAAATTATCGATCAAACTTTTTCATAAAATTACCGCTAGTGAAAATATGAACAACATCATAAGCATTTATGAAATTGTCAACGAGTTAGTCCATCTAATTAATTGCTCCCATTTATAGTAAGAAACTTGCATTTTTTAACAATTTACTTTTCAATCAATTTATTATATATTCTAATTAGTGGTTGACAGCCACTTATTTACGCACACTAGTAAGAGATATATTTATTTCATATTAACCGTTTTTTAATATGTACATATATAAAAGGGACTATAATATTACTGGGTGTATCCTAGAAGTGTAAATGTTTTCCGCAATTTTTTTTTATTGAAAATTTTGGAACTCCTATTTTTATGTACATATGTTTGTACAGATGTATGTAATAAACCTTTTTTATATATTAATTTTAACTATTTACTAGTTTTTATCAAAGAGGAATTAATATTTTTAAATAAACATACAATAAAATTCCTTAATTGAATTCTTAAAACTCAACGCGCAACTAGACAACAACTTATTAATTTTTCATTTGTTTTTATAAAATAAAATTATCATTAATATTATAAATATTGCTAATTCTACATTTAAAATCATATAAACTAATTACTAAAGCTTAACAATAATAATTACAATTCGGGTTATTACTACGAAGTTAAAATACTGCTTACTAGTTCTCGCCTCTATCATAAGCAGCACACAAGTATCAAAAATATCTGTTTCATAAACAGATATATCCAAATACTCATGGTACAACAGATATTTGAGAGTAAAAAACTGATAATTTTCTCACTCTATGCAAAACCATAAACAACTGTATGTGTTTATATCCTTAGCACAAGCGAAAGCATACAATATCAACTACACTCATGCGTTCTTTTGTATCTGTTGTAACTGTTATGTATATGATATATCTGTTTTTGCCATACTATTGGATATACTAGTGCACGTCTTTAATATGTACATCTACTTAGATGATCTATTATAAAATATAACTTACCGATACAGCGCATTGATGCATTTACGAAGACGGCCGGTTTTTTACGAAACTGTTTTAACATTTCAATTGAAGTTTAAGCAATTGAACCAAAACATAGAGACTTAAAAAAATAAGATAGACTTTAAGTGCGAATGTTTCGTAACTTCCTACTTTTGATAATTTTATATATACATACATATTTGTACTAGTGATTTTTAAATTTTTCCCTAGCTTGGTTGAAGCAAATGAAGAAAGTTGTACACCATTTTTGTTGTATTTCAATTCAATCATATTGTTTTGTACTTTAAAATTATTGCTATTGCGAAGATATTAATTTGTAAATCTAAGATGTGTACGAAAATGTATTGTAATATTTTAATATTGGCTTTGGAGCCACATGTATTACAAATGAATTTCTAAAATAAATAAATTTTTCTTTTCTAATTTATTAAGCACTAGGTCAGTTTTATAAATAATAAAAAATTTTTATTTATATTTTCAATATTTCGCCACACCTTTGGGTGGCATCATCAGGAAACAGGAAACAAAAAATTAAATTTTCTTTTTCCAAAAATAACAAAAATTAAAATGAAATTATTTTTTCAAACAAAAACAGAAAAATTAAAAATCAAACGACAAAAAACTCAAATATTTAAACATTTACATTTTTATAAATTTAAAACTCAAAAAACATTCAAGTAAAATAACTCAATAATTTTAAACATTTACATTCTTATAAAAATTTTAAAAACAGAAAACATTCAAATTACTTTAAAATTTTAAAAAACTTAATACAAATACATTAACATAAACTCTCACGATAGAAATGTTACAAGCAATCATATACTCTCAAACGTTAATTAATTTTTATGCACTAAATGTCTATAACATTGCGCAACATTATCAGTATCAGCCTTAAAGTTTATTCTTTTTGTTGCTGGTATTTTAATTATTTGTAACATCTCTAACATATACCGACGCTTATAATTATTTTCTATATTTAAAACAGATGCATCTTCAAAGTTAGGATAATGATTAAATCTGGCACAATGGGAAGATAATGCAGTTTTTTGTGAATTATTAACGTCCCTGTATCTTTGATCAGACTTATGTCCAGCTATTCTAGTTTTTAGTTTATTTTTTGTCGTACCTACATATTCCTTATTACAATTCTCACTATCATTACCATTACAAGGTATTTTGTAAACTACATTTGACATGTCCCATTTTTTAATCTTATCTTTTGTTTTACTAAATAATCTATTTAAAGTATTATAAGTTTTGTATGCCATTTTATATTTATCCCCATCAAAAATTTTTGATTTTTCAATCCTTTCTGCTATTTCTGGTACATAAATTAAAGACTTGTAAACTTTAGTTTCTGTAACATCTCTTGTATTATTTGCTCTTCTAAACCTTAACTGAGATGTTACAGAAACTAAAGTTTACAAGTCTTTAATTTATGTACCAGAAATAGCAGAAAGGATTGAAAAATCAAAAATTTTTGATGGGGATAAATATAAAATGGCATACAAAACTTATAATACTTTAAATAGATTATTTAGTAAAACAAAAGATAAGATTAAAAAATGGGACATGTCAAATGTAGTTTACAAAATACCTTGTAATGGTAATGATAGTGAGAATTGTAATAAGGAATATGTAGGTACGACAAAAAATAAACTAAAAACTAGAATAGCTGGACATAAGTCTGATCAAAGATACAGGGACGTTAATAATTCACAAAAAACTGCATTATCTTCCCATTGTGCCAGATTTAATCATTATCCTAACTTTGAAGATGCATCTGTTTTAAATATAGAAAATAATTATAAGCGTCGGTATATGTTAGAGATGTTACAAATAATTAAAATACCAGCAACAAAAAGAATAAACTTTAAGGCTGATACTGATAATGTTGCGCAATGTTATAGACATTTAGTGCATAAAAATTAATTAACGTTTGAGAGTATATGATTGCTTGTAACATTTCTATCGTGAGAGTTTATGTTAATGTATTTGTATTAAGTTTTTTAAAATTTTAAAGTAATTTGAATGTTTTCTGTTTTTAAAATTTTTATAAGAATGTAAATGTTTAAAATTATTGAGTTATTTTACTTGAATGTTTTTTGAGTTTTAAATTTATAAAAATGTAAATGTTTAAATATTTGAGTTTTTTGTCGTTTGATTTTTAATTTTTCTGTTTTTGTTTGAAAAAATAATTTCATTTTAATTTTTGTTATTTTTGGAAAAAGAAAATTTAATTTTTTGTTTCCTGTTTCCTGATGATGCCACCCAAAGGTGTGGCGAAATATTGAAAATATAAATAAAAATTTTTTATTATTTATAAAACTGACCTAGTGCTTAATAAATTAGAAAAGAAAAATTATTTAAAAAGGTCAAAGAAACATTTACATATAAAATAAATAAATAAATTAATGTTTTTTGATGAAAATACTTCAGACCATACATATTTTACGAAGCATGTACAACCAATTTGAATTATCAATAGTTTTTCCAAAGGTAAATAATATTAGCGACTTTTTGAAATAATTAGTTTACAAAATTCAATTGAAATTGCCTCAGCAATGAATAACTTATTTGTAAGACTGCATGATTGAGAGTAAAAATTGCACATGACCCCCTTCCCTTTCTAACCGGTATTGTAACAGTTGACTTGAATTCAACAATTTTTTTACATACCTGAGCTAATGCCTGATGATCCTCCGTCATAGCGGCATCCTTTTCTAAAGATTTACCCCTTTCTTCGGGTGAAAGTTCTTTAACAGTTTCCAAAAACTTTTTCAAAGCACCATCGTTCAAAGTTATACTAATAAAAATAATCTAAATAAACATCTCAAAATATATATAAATATTGCAAACATACTCTTTATTATTAGCAATACTATGTATTAAAGCTACAGTACCACAGGCATTATGGGTAAATTGACGCATATAAAACAAATCTTTGGGGTGTTCATGAGCTTCAGCCGACAAGCGTTCGTGTTCTTCAGCACGATGCTTTTCATACTTCAAATACATAAAATTTGTAAGATCTCATCCGTAGTTTTCAGGTTTATCTTTAATTACTTACCTTATCCGAACAGGGAAACAATAAAATGATAGCTTTAACCGGCTTAGGTATCCATTCTAACATTTCAGGTTCCAAACCTACAACATCCGTTAAAGCCCACTCACTGGCTACACCCAATTTGTGTATGTATTTAGTTAATACCTTTGAATAAATTTACAAGGGATTATTTTCATAAAAAAGAAATAAACGATGTTTATGAGTCACTAGTTTATAACCCCCCAATTTTTGTTGCTGGACGCCATTCAGGCGACTAAGAATGAAAAACAGTCATTTATGTACACATTATATTAACTCACATCGGGATTCGATTCCAAAGGCACCCAAACAGACATTTTGTTGTATTAAATGAGATCTGCTATCACGAAGAAGTAAAAATAAATTAGTATTTTTTTTTAATAAAAAAGCTTTTTAAATTTATTATTTTCTGTCGAAAAAGAAAATGCCGGCTTCTGTGGTGGGACTGATTCTATTGATAGAGTTTTTTTTTCACTAAACAATATTGCCCATTATAAATGTTTTTGCTTAGCTTTTGCGATTTTGTATATTAAGTGGCCATTTATGAGATTTTGTAAAAATGAATTTTAAATATTTTGGGAATTAAAATGATTATATTTTAATGTATTTATAAAAATTTAAAGCGATATTATATTTATACAATATAACGTGTTTTAAAATAAATTAATTGAAATTGATTATAAGTGGTATAAACTAGTTCCTATGCCTTTCCTAGCCAAGGGCCAGATGACTCAGACAAAAACGTATTTTAGGTACATTTCACTTGATTTATATTTGGGTCTTATGATGCCTTTTATTAATGACTCACTTATTTAATCAGAAATATGTTAAATATTGGACCCTTTAAAAAGGATATTTAAGTTTAACTCTAAAAATTAAATTTATATTAAATTTTTACGGTGTTTTACGTTGCAAAGGTGACAATTGGAGAAATTTGATCATTATAAAAGTTTCGATTTGGATACAAGAATTATTTGTAACAAAAAAAAAAAACATAAATTCTTAACTAGACTATTATTAAAGTTTTTTATGATGAGGAGAAATGTAAATATGGGATCTTTATTTTTAATAATTTATTTTCTGTCTAACGCTTTAAAGAAATCTCTGTTATTTTTATCAGTAAAATGAAGTAAAAACTTTTAATTTATGTAAAAATTTGTAATCTTTGCAGTCTTTTGTTATTTTCGGCTAATTTGTGATCTAAAAAAGAGTTTTCTTTTAAGTTTCAGATGTTCGCAGCTGTTTTTAGAAAGAAAATGTCAATATGTGACAACGATTTAAGTCTATTAATAGTGCATTTCCTTACTGAATCGATTCAGTACATATATTAAGGAATTTTGTAAGAAAGATTCTCCTCAAAAGTTGCAAAACTCTTGTTACTTACTCCGATAAAAACAATAACAAAATTAAATGCGATCGAAATTTGAAAAGAAATCACAGTATTCTTCAGATCTGTCCCCTAGTTACTTTATTGTAAAACAAAGAGTTCGAAAAAGTGTGGAAATAAATGTAGTAATGTAAGTACCTTTGTAATAAAGTTATTTGCCTAAAAATTGTTGCTTTATTGATTACACTTCCTTAAAAAAGACCTGGCAACACTTTAACTGAATGAATCTTTTTAGTGACGTTAGTGATACGAAATTTACATCAAAAACATTCGATTTCGAAAAAGGTGGCGGTCTAAATTCCAAAACATAAAAATTTCGAACTGAATTCATTTTAAAAAGTTAATGAGAAAAAAATCTGTTCAATATTGCAGATTTTTGCTATAACATCTATGTAGTTAAAAAAGAGGATTTTCGATGATACTATTTTGTCACTTTTCCAAATAATAACTATAAAAAATAAAACCCATGTTGGAAATTGTAATTTATTTTTTTATTGGAATTGTTTTAAATTTACTGATGTATGCGACTTCAAAGCTTAAAACACTAATTTGAAATGGTATGCCTGCAAACTGTTTGTACTATTTGGCCTTAAAGCATCGAAATAAATTATTACAGGTAACGGAGTTAAACTAATTCTTATGTTTCCAAAAGTATAGAGCCAATAATGCCCCTAATGAAGTTAATGAACCCAAAATCAAACAGGCTGTCAATAAAAAGAAAGTTCTCTTTGAAGTTTTATTACGCTTTTCATCATTTGGTGGAAGTTTTTCATAGATTATCTAAAATTAAAAAGATAATTAAATTTCAAATTTTGGTTTCGAATCAAACGTTTAAAATATATTTTTTATTATATTCAATAATAATTTTTGAACTGCACTAATTTTAAAGATCGTATGATTAGAAATATGTTATAGTGCTCAGCTCATAATTTCTTAATTAAATTTACTTACACTCTCCATTTCTGTAATTTCTTTTTCAATATCACCAGAAACACCATGGAGCTCATTTAGGGCTTCCAGAACAAAACGACTAGCAAATGATTTTTCACCAACAACAATATCCTCTGGAGGCATTATTTCCAATTTGTAGTTGGCAGCTGCCAAGGCGGAATGCATTGAATCTAAATGACTACTGGCATTGTTGATGATTTGATGGTTGTAGTTAGATGCTTCTTTCAAACGGTAAATTCTTTAAAGAAGAGAAAATTATAACTCAAAATATATATTAAAATATGTATAATTAAATGTTAGTTTACTAAAAAAACCTACTGTTCCAGTGAAGGATCTTGATTGGGTAATTGTGAGAAGAATGCCAATAACTCATCTCTTTGTTTTGGTCGTGTAAAACCCATTAACTCCAAATCCTGATGCGTCAACGAACCCAAATCACGGTAAGAAATATTCTCAGCAATTAATTTCTCTACATTGTCGCTAGTATTATCACCTTGGGTTGCTAACAAAGTAGTTAGTATTTCACGATTTGCCTGAGAATCGCCCTTGGGTTCCATCCATTTATGGCGATAACGCAGAAAACCACTATCGCCTTCATAAAGTAATCCCTTGCTTTGAAAATCTTTATTTGATTCAAATCTCACTGCGGGCACTTTGATAGATACTGCGGTGTTGTTTTGTTCGTGCATTTTGAATAATAGTTAAAAAAAATCTTTTTTGTTGTAAATTATATTAAAAAAATTATAATTTGTCCTACAGAAAAATTTGCAAACTGGAAAATATTGTAAACAATTATTTGCTGTATATAAAAATACTGTGCTGCCAGACTTGTTTTTTAATAAAGCTTTTAACAATAGGCCTATTCAGTAACTTTACAAGCAAAAACTAACAAAGAGAGAAACCAGAAATTTACAAAATTATTCTCCCAAAAGGAAAAAAAGTAAATGAGCGCTTTTCCAGCAAATATTAGCTCAGTAAGTGAAATCCCTAAATTAGCGCGTAAAGCGCAAGATAACTGTCAAAATTTCTCATGTACATACAAAATGTATGAAGCATCCCTAAATAGCTTGGCGTCAACGCTTAGCAATTGCAAAATCAAATTTTGACAGTGCGTTAGGAAGTGAAGTTTGCTGTTTGTTGGTTTGTTTTGTTTTGTTATGGTTGAAAAGTAGTGACAATTTAGTAATTTTCAAGGGAATCTAGCGGTTTTAATCTCTTCTTTATTCTTATACAGCGGGTTTTATGAAATAAAATGAGTT
Organism: Gymnosoma rotundatum; assembly: GCA_916610165.2. NCBI lineage: Eukaryota > Metazoa > Arthropoda > Insecta > Diptera > Tachinidae > Gymnosoma > Gymnosoma rotundatum. The sequence continues at coordinate 114,951,053 of OU744337.1, read as the reverse complement.
AACATTACTTTTAACGACACGAAGTTAACGCTGTTATTTAGGGATGACATTTCAGCGCAAAAGCTATGAATTACATTGCTTTGCGTCTTACGCGCTAATTTAGGGATGGCAGTAAATTTTAGCGGCTTTGGGAATGAAATGTAAGACTTTAAAACTGTACGGTATGACCATAAAAATAAATAAATAAAAATATAAAAAATATATAAAGCAATAGACCACTATAAGCCAATAAACTGATGTCAACCACAAGAAAAAATGTAAAATTATACTTTAAGTAACCAAATAACAAAAATATAAACCATAACATATTTTAAAATTTTTTAATTACTAGCTAATTTTTTATATAATTTGACTTATCTTTTGAACTGTTATATACAATTACTTTATGTATGTATATAAAAATTGTTGCAAGTGTGTTGTGTATTCATAACTCAAGACCCAGTTAGCATTTTTTTGAATTATTGATCATATTCGAGTCTTTTTTGACTCCTTGACACGATTAAAATAATCGTTTATGCGCTCGTTTTAGAGTCGAAAATGAATGTTTTGTCGGTAGAAAATGGTACCCTAGCCGCGACTCTTCTGAACGAGTCCCTTATGACTCGCGTTTTCGACTCATTTTCGATACTGTTTTCAATCGTACTTATAATCAAATACGATACTTTTTCGAGTCAATTTTTGATCATATTACTAGCCGTATGCGAGTCTTCTTCGAAACATATTATACGAATATTTCTTATTATATTTTCCCAAAATTAAACATTGCAAACTCAGTTTTGCTTATTGTTTATTACACGCTGTCTTGACGAACCATTGATTTGTTCAAACATTGAACAATTTCATGTGCGCACATTAAAATGGCTTGTGTAGACCATCGTTGTCGATATCATGTCGTTTACAAACAACGAGAAATCGAAGCATTAACATCGCCAAGTTTCCTCCACGCAGATAAACATGAACAAATGTTTGAAACCTATTCTGCTGAAGTTTTGTTCATGTGCGAACCAATCAATTGCTCGTCAAGACGTAGTGTTACATTCGGTTGCATGTTATTCGTAATTTTCTTAAAATTCAAATAAATTAATTTAAAAAAAACTTATTTTACATTTGTGTCTCTATTTTCTTTATGAAGTGACATAAAAATAAAATATGTATTTGAATCATTTATTCATCGTTAGACTGCGTTTTATATGTCTCTAAAAAATTCTAAAAACAGTCGAATTTCAAGCATTTGCTTTTTCTACTTTTTGTTTTTAAACAAGTCGCTTTCTTTGCGTTTGTCGGAATGATATTCGAGTATCTTTTAAAATGCACAACTGATTAATCAGTTTTAAGTCATCTTGGGTAGTCTTAAATGACTCACTTTGGTGATTTTTGTAAAAACAATCTTCCAAATGCTAACTGGGGAACGTTCAAACCCAATTCGATTAAGTTTTTAGGGTTTGTTCGTATGGTCGTGTAGATGGTTTATTTAAAGCACAGATAATCTGTGATTTAAAGTTTGCAGGAAATCGGTAGATGCGTTGGTGAGTTGCGACTTTTCGTGACAACGTGTGATTTTGTCCCTATAAAAGACAACAAGACCTAAATTTTTGTACTAGAAACTATTGCATTGTTTGAGAAATGCTGAGACGTGGTACTTCCCATACAAAGTGAAAAGTTATTGTCATTAATTGTGAGGGGGTTTTAAAATTTCGTAGAAGTAACTTTCATATTAGCGTACATAATCAAATAAAAAATTGCTAGAATAGCTAGTATTATATAAAAATGTCCACGACTTCGTCTGGTTTAATAAGAAGCATAAATATTAAAAATTATAAATTAAAGGGTGTTACATTAATTGATGTTATTTGATCTATATGGCAAAACCGTTGAACAGTTGTAAAGAGAGAGTAGAAATTTACAAGAAGCTGTATTGCCAGGTCCGCAATAACAAGAAGTATAAAATTTGGATTTGACAATTAAAGGGTGTCTCAATAGTTAATGAAATTTTGTGCACAGACGGTTTGACCGATAGGAATGCTAGCAGATTTCCTATAAATATTCTTTTATAAAAAATTGACCTTTCGACATTAAAAACATTCAGGTAAATAGCTTAAAAATATATCTCCGCTCTTATTATATTTAAAAAGTTTAGACATCTCAATTAATGCTTAAAGTTTTCATTGCAAAACTTTAATCAACAAGTGGTCAGATATTGACGTTATATTAAAATAGACAGTAAAAAAATTTAATTGAAAAAGTCTTATGGTTACTGCCGTGAAAGTTGAGGTGCGCAAGTCAAGCTTTAAGCGTATACATATATGTGTAATAAGTGATGGAAGGAAAGGAAAAATTTTGCAACTTATTTTCCTTTTTTGTTTATTATTATACATACTACTAAAATATTCATTAAAATAAGAAAATAGATATTTTAAATAAATTTATAATTCTAGTTAAAATACCAGTCATAATCTAGAAAGGATAAAAGAAACGATATGTTCCTGAAGGAACTAATACGTTTTTCAACCCAACATAGAACTTTATACTGCTACATGATACTAAGCATTTGGATATTTTTATTAATAGCAGGTAAGTAATTAACATATGGATGTGTATTTTGCTCTAAAATAAGAAAATTTCCTATTTTCTTGTAGGCATGTATAAGTATATCAGTCGAAGTTCTTCATCATTAAGTTATATTTTAAATGGAAAATCTCAATATTCTACTTCTATTGTAACGGTTGCTCCCATGTTGGATTTTAATAATTTTGCCAAGTACAAAGCTCGCTGTACTGCATTGTCACAAATCAGTCGTCTGGATGATGGTGGTATTTTAGATGGTTGGAAATTGCACGGCGTTTTGTTGGTCATACGTCATGGTGATCGCGGTCCCATGTCTCATATGTATAATATACCAAACTTAGATTGTGGCATAACAGGGGATAATTTGGTTAACAAGTATGTTTTGACAATTGATGTGTCTGTGCGATAGAATAATGCAGCTAAAGTTTATTTTCAGATATCGTAGTTTTTTATATAATTCAACATCTGTTTCCGGTTCAAATCACATGTATTGGAATAAAGTTGGTCCATTTCATAGTTTTCCTTTACTACCATTAGCGGAAAAGGAATGCCTGTTGGGGCAGTTGACCTACAAGTAAGTATAAGTGACTTTTTATTTTGACAAGTAAAAATATTTTGACGAACAACAGCTTTTCATTTTCAAGAAATTTTGTTGTTTTACCTAATTGCTGTTATTGTCAATTTTAAGTAAAAACACAGCAGTTTATTACTTTATCTCGAAGGGGGAACATCTGCGTGCGAGCAGATTTTCCTTTTTCAAAAAAGTGAGGTTATAATAAAAGACGCATCGCGCACGTTTTTTTTCAACTAGCTTACTAAAATGCTATCGTGTTTAATAAATAAAATAAAATTAATATAATCATTTGTACTATAATGTGCCGTTCCTGGAGAGACTAATATATTTCTGAAAATTTGTGGGATACCCTGGCGCTGTGGTTATGTACCCCTGCCATCTTTAAATTTAAATTTCAAAAAAAAAAAGTAAAAACACAGGAGATTACAAAAACAAATTTGTTGGTGTTAGCAATTTGGTGGGTTCACTACGCATACCTAAAGTACTTATGTGTATTTCTTGCACTTGCAACCTGGAAACTGTGTTTACTACAGAAATAATTGTAATAAATATTTCTAAAAAGGAACGTGGCAGTCTTTGTATGTGTGCATTTCTCCAATGTCGAATGCGACATTCGTACGTATTGAAAGTCAAAAAGCCATATGTTAAAATATTATTTTATTTTGAAAAAAGGCGAAACTTATAGCTCTTGATTAGCACTATAATTGGTGGTATGGTTAATTTTAGGTAACTGTTCCTTTTCAAAAAAATCAAGATAGTCGCATGCGACAAAAACAGAAGTCACTTTAAAGGCGAAGAGTTTAAACACTGATTTCAGCGAAATCTGATGGAATATTTTAATGCCACTTATTGTAAAATATGATGCATTGTTGAATCTGAATAACAGTTTTTATTTAATTCAAAAATATTAAGTAGTTTATTTTTTTATTTTATTTTAATTACTGTAGCAAGTTAGATCTCGCATGCGACATTTTGTTCCATTAAACTTTTTCTTGTTATTTTTTTTACTTTTAATTAAATTTGACATGCAGAAGATGAATTTAAACGCTTTTTAATTTGCTTAATATGTGTATCGGTTTTTTAATTTATTTACAAAATTATTTACTTTATATGGATTCAATCAATTTTAATAAAACTTGGTACCATAAGGTTTTTAGGGTCTCATATGGCGGACAATTAAAAAAAAATTAACGAATTCGCTTAAAACATATTACACGGGATATTTTCGGTTCGCTGATTTCGAATCTTATGCTAGTTTTTAACAATTTATAAAAAATTTTATAAAAATAAAGATATTTTAGCAAGGCAAATTGATAACAGGTATACTCACGGCGAAAATAAATACAACACTGCGATAGAAACATGTACATTTTGTTTTTGTACAAATAGTTTTCGGCTGTCAAAATCAAAGGAGATTTTAACTTTTGACACTCGAAGAAGGAAAAAAATTTTCGCCGTGAGTATACCTGTTATCAATTTGCCTTGATATTTTAGAAAAAAAATTTATTTTAAATTTATACATTCTTCGCTTACAATGTCGAACGTGACAAACTTTTAATAAGAATCAAGAGCAAAGCGATGATTATTTTCCACCAATTTTTCTTTAAATTAATTTGCAATAAAATGATATATTTACTACTAATTTTTGATGCTTATTGTACAAATACCTTCGGCACCAAGGCGAATTAATACAGGTGACCGCACGGCTACAACAATCCAACAACACAAAAAACAACAGGCAATTTGTTGCTACAAAATTATGTATGTTGTCAAAAAAATATTGTAAAAAAACAAAAAAAATAAAAAAATATATTTGATGAAAAAAATGGTTAAAATTATCAGAATAAGAAAATTACAAAAATTAAGTTACATAACAATAAAAATACAGGAAAAGTGACCAAAATTCTATTGTACCACTGGTTTGCCCAAATCAAATGCATCGTTCCATTCTTGCACGTTGACCATTTGAAGACAAAAAACCAAGGCAGATTAATATACTAGGTAGTGGCAGTAGATCAGTTGACTTTCTTGTTTATGTTTTCAGATGTTATATTTTATTTACACTTATTATTTTTTTTCCTACAAAATTTTTTTTCTTACAGTGGTGTTGTGGAAATATTTTTAAAATTTTCATAAAACAAAATTGTTTCAAACACTTCTTGAAATTGAATTTTATTTAGAAATTGTAGGCTTCGCCTCTTCATGATTTTGTTTGCTCATTTTATATGTTAAACCCAAGAAGTTTGGTACAAAATGCGTTTATACACATTTTTGGTTTTTACATATAAAAAATAAGCTGACATAATCACGAGGTTTAGGAGGCTCCTTGAATATATGCATGTAAGTAGCATCAAAGGAAAGCTTATGACGTCTAGATTAAAAATATTCTAATTATTTTTTTCGAGATACATTTTCAAAAACTGAAAAAATCATGTTAAGATGGGTTTTTGAGAAATTAAATATTACAACGCATAGTAAAATAAATCTGCCTTGGTGGTAGCGATGGCGAATTTGTTATCTTTCGCCGATAGCACGAATGTCAAACTACATCCAAAAAAAAAAAAATATATATATATATGTGTACTATATTAATATATATATAGTACACAAATTTTTTATATATGGAGTTTGGCAGTTAGACTACCGGCGAAAACAATAAATTCGCCATCGCTACCAACTTATTATTTATTCGCCTTGTAACAAATGTTCCTTTTTCAAAGTCGAACGCGACATTGAAATGTACGGAAAGAAAAAATGTACCATAATTGGCAATCATATCGTTCCTTTTTAATTTTTTTTGTTTATTTTTATGTTAAAACAACATAATTTTATGGACTTTGAATTATTTGGATGCGGTTGACATTTCCGTGGATTTGCCCATACTTAATTTCAATGGGTGCGAGACTTCTATCCAGAATATTTCCTGCTTTATTTAAAATTTATTCGCCTACTGACATTGACTTGACACGTAATTTGTTTTATTTATCTTACATTTTCAGAGGAATAGCTCAGCTGTTATATGTTGGCGAAACGCTGCGTCAAATCTATGCCCATCCTTTGGGTTTATGGTATAAGCAAACTGGCAGCCAATATGGTAAAAATGTTATGAACTCGTCTTCCTATTCAACCCTATTGAATTCCGATGAAGTTATTGTCTACACTACACGTGTTAGAAGAACATTTCAATCGGCTTTAGCTCTTCTCTATACATTTCTCCCCATAGAAAAATGGTTGGCGTTGAATGTCAAGGAGTCGCACAGTATTGCGTTTTGCTTTAGCGACTGTGCCTGTCCCCAAGCTGATGCTCTACGTAAAAAACTAATGAACATGCAAAAGCAGACACTATCACAACAACAATTGGTGGCCAATGTAATGCTTTGGATAGGCAGTCAGTTGTTGCAACATACACCCAACGGCATTAACGATCCGAATGAAGTAGTCGATGCCATGTTAACAGTTATGTGTCACGATGCTCAATGGCCTTGTAGAAATGTTAATAGTTCGGAGCGCACAGTTGTAAGTACAAAGCCAAATGATGCGGAGCTGAATGACGTCATAAATATAGATCAAGATGATGTGGTAGTGGGTGGTTTAGGTGGAAGAGAAGAGCGCATATCATCTAACTTAATAGAGTTGCATAATGATGTTTTTCCAGCGCCTACGACAACTTCGGAAGGTTGTATAGAAGCGCATCATGTTTCTACTCTCATGTCATTTTCCAATTGGCAATCGACCCGAGAAGTTCATCATTCGTATTATAAGCGCATTGGTTTAATGCGAGCTTATGGCATGATTCGCCATATAGTCAGCTATATGTTACGCATGATATCTGGAGATCGTACTAAATTCGTCCTGTATTCGGGACACGATTGGACTCTACAATATATTACAGCCGCCTTGGGCATTCAAACCGAAAATACTTTTATAGCTTATGCTGCACGTTTAGCTTTCGAAGTTTACAAAAGCGAAGCTCATACAGACTATTATTTTCGAGTAGTATACGATGGTCATGATGTTACGAAAGAAATTGATTTTTGTGAAGGCGGTAAAAGTCTACGAGTAACACGAGATTCTCGCGGCAATAAGGCTGATTTGTGTCCTATCGAAAATATTATACGTTTCTTACACGAAGACTATTTTGGTCCACTGAATGCCACCAATTTTAAAGATGCTTGTACTCTACAACAAAAATCAAATGAATTTTAATTAAAATGCTGAAGTAAACTTAATTAAAAACGTAACCGATACATATCAGAAAATGTAATATTATAAAATCTATTTATTATTAAATATAATAATGTAAGTTAATTAAGTGACAGCACATACAACAAATAAACAAAAACAAAAAATAAAAAATAAATAGTAAAAAAAAAATTACACTCAACACATCCATATCAAAAACTGTGATAAAATTGTTAAATAAAAAATTAAGTTTATGGAATTAAAGTGTATTATAACAAATGAAACGTTACATATCATTGTAAAACTAATCACAATTTAAAATATCATACAGTTTGCAAATTGTAAACGAAATAAAAATTATTTAAGAAACTAAAACAAAATACTAAAAAATACTTTTATTATTTTTGCATTAACAGCCGCCTGGATTATTGTATAGATTATCATATTTGAATGTTATCTCTTTACTATGTTAAACAACGGGAATTTTTTTAAATTACATTATCGATCCGAATTTGAGTGAAAAATTTTTACTTTAAAACAAACTACAAATATTTAACATGAAATTAAATCATTACTAGCAAAGATGTGTCTTTAAAAATTTAATAATATCTGAATTCGAATTACGGGAGTAAAAAAGTGAAAAACTGAATCTAAAAATTCTTAAATCATGCACATAAAATCGAAACATTGGAACTTCTTAAACTTTTGCCCATAAGGCATAAAGAGCTAAATAAAAATGAATACAGTTTCGAATCCGTTTTTTTTTTTGGATTATAGTTCATGTTTGCTTAGAACAAAACTTTAAAAGAAGGAAGGTTCAGATATAATAAATTTAGAAAATAAAAGTGCCTTTTACCGAATAAAATAAATGAGAGTGTTATATTCGGCTATACCGAATTTTATATACCCTTCGCCATCTATGTAAATCTAGTTTAGTGAAGTAACTCCAATCAAAGAGTAAATTTTAGGGTGACAGAGAATTAAAAATAAAATAAAAATCGTAGTGCATATATATTATTTTATATAAAAATGCCATGGGCTCTTAATGGGTTAAGTATTTTTTAAAAATTTTAGTATTTCCTTAAAGATCTTTTTAAAAGCTTCAAAATGATACCCTTATTGATATTTAAAAAAGTTTGAAAACTTTAGAGCCCTGTAACTCGGAAAATATGGCCGAGCGCTAATTTTTTTCTTTTCGTATGTATAATCTTACATTTTAAGCTAATAAGGCCTAAACTGATCCATGTTTTTTTCTTATTTTTTAATTCTCTATCGCCCCATATATTATTTTTTTTTATTGCCTCGAAAAAAATAGACCGATCATGCTGAGTCCAATAGCACCTCTGCTACACTATATCTGATCGATTAACATATTTTTTTTGTGCCTTGGCAAGCTTGATTTCAACAGGGACGGAAAGACGGACATCGCTCAATCGACTTCGCAATGCATAAGAAGTTAGAATATATGTACTGTATGGGGTCGGAAATGGATATTGTAGAAATTACACGCGAAAAGACAAACTTAGTTATACCCTTTTTTTACTTTTTGAGGTGAAGGGTAAAAAAACCTGCAAGAAAGCATGCTAAAAAATTAAGACAGTTTTTTCGGAAATTTTGGCTACTATAGAAATAAAAATAAATAGAAGTAGAAATAACTGAATTGTCTCAAAAAATAGAATTTTCTATTATTATTACTTAAATGCAAATAAGTACTAAACTCTAACAGCAGCGATATCAGAATAAAGATTTTAACTTAATTTTTTAATCAAAATAAGATTTGAAGATCTTTTTGTCAAAATTAAGATTTTTTTGATTTCGTAACTGGACCCCTATAATATTGCAACTTTTTGTTAAAATTTATCAAAGTAAAACAATTTTATTATAAATTAATATTCCAAAACAAAAAAATTTTATCAGGTATATTTATATATACCCAGGTATATTTATAAAAACTAAAATTTTTGATACAAAATTTAATGCTACTAAATTAAATGATTAAATGCTTTTGTTTTTTGTAAACAAATAACAAACCGATTTTACTATAATGACATTACCCTAAGAAAGCTTTTTTATATTCACCCTCAAAACGTTATTAACAGAAAAGTTTCTTCACTAGCAAGTCTAATAAAACTTTTTCAAAATTTAATTAAAGACAGTGACATACTAAATTTACATGATGATACTCCGTCACATGACTTTACAAATTATTTTAAAAATTTAGAAAATCTTACAGTGGAAGAGTTTTGGCACACAATCTCGAAAATTTTTTATAGCGGATAATATGTTAATGTTTCTAACTTCGTCGAAGTTTTCATTAAATTTGACATGTCTCCTTTGTTTATCTGGAAACGTTGAACGGGTATTTTCAAAAGTAAACTTTAATAGAACGAAATGCAAAAATAGATTAGTGAACGTCACATTAGGGGGTATTTTATATACTCAAGATTATTTAACAAATGTTCGTGCTATAATTTGAAAATTGATTGATTTTGAAATTTTGAAACCTTCACAGTGTTATAATTAGAAATGTGTGAAATATTTTTAAATTCTTATAGCATCTTGATTATTTCTATAAAATTTTTTTTATTCATGTATTTTCCGTCCGTCCGTGTTGGTGTTGAAATCAAGTTAGCCTCACAAAAAAAGGTGCTATTGGAAATCAGCATGATCGGTCCATGTCCTTCTAGGCAGCAGACAAAACACCACGCCTACCTCTAATTATTCAATAACTTTTTTTCAACTTTCGTTTTATTTATGTAGGTGGTTGTGTTATGAGATAAGATTAATAAAAAAGTAAGAAAAAATGGTGAGCTTTTTACTACTTACTACTTATTCACCACTATATTATACCAGGATTCGTTACAACAACGTTTTCATATACTAAGCTGGGACAACGACCCTAAGGAAAATTTAAAATTTTCGAAGCTTTCTTAAACAGAAAAACCTTATGCTAGGAAAGAACGTCTTATTTCGATTTTTATGTACACGGACCTACATAACTGATTACTGCCATTCCTAAATTAGCGCGTAAGACGCAAAGCAATGTAATTCATAGCTTTTGCGCTGGAATGTCATCCCTAAATAACAGCGTCAACTTTGTGTCGTTAACAGTAATGTTAACTCATTTAATTTTATAAAACCCGCTGTATAAGAATAAAGAAGAGATAAAACCGCTGGATTGACTTGAAAATAACTAAATTGTCATTACTTTTCAACCATAACAAAACAAAACAAACCAACAAGCGGCCAACTTCACTTCCTAACGCACTGTCAAAATTGGATTTTCCAATTGCTAAGCGTTGACGCCGTGCTATTTAGGGATGCTTCATACATTTTGTATGTACATGAGAAATTTTGAGAGTTATCTTGCGCTTTACGCGCTAATTTAGGGATGGCAGTTAGGGTTTCTAAGATTTGACGTAGTCGAATATAGCACTCTAACTATTCTTTCTATTTATTATCACGGCTAAATTTATGTAGGACGCGCTAAAAACTACTAAAAAAATTTTTTTTGTGTGCTTTAAAAGAATGTTGATTTTGAAAACAAGAAATGCTGAAATAAAATAAAAATAAAATTAAATAAATTATAATAGTTGGAATATAACATAATAATACTGTATCAGGGTCATTTCTCTACATAAATTTTTTTTGAAAATATTGCAGTTGGTGTGGATAGATATAGAATAGAATACAAAATATCTATTTCTGAAATTTTTGCCTGTCTGACTTGACTGTCCATGTTCGCATCACGTAAAAACTACTGGATGGATTTGAACAAAATTTTGTAAGGAGGTCCCTTAGTTAGTCCCTTGGTTCCGATATAAAAAACTTTTTTTTCCTAAAAATAGGTAATTTCGTAGACAAAATAGAGATACAAATATGAAATTACCCAATTTTACCGGTATAATGATACTTAAACAGTTGTCAGCACATTTTATTTTTGTAGATGGAAAATTTTTAACACTGTTTACAGAACTATGCAATAAATAGTTAAATTTGAATTTAAGAAAATTAGAAATGACACGCAGACGAAGTCGTGGGCACTGCTAGCAATTTAATACAGCTAAAACTTTTTTGTTGGGTTGAGAACAGACGTTTTTCCCTTACGACCGTTTAAGTTAATTATTTTACATGTAGAAATGAATTTAAAAAATTTATTTTATTTACTTCCAGCTACAACAACGAAAATATTAATTTTAGGTTTTATCTGTCAAACCAGATAAACTATATCGTCAAATGCAAGTGCATGACTGAAAATTCAATACATAAATATATTGAAAGAGTCTTAAAAAATAATAATACTGAGCAAAAATTGAGGTTAACGAACGTTACTCAGTACGGAACAACGACCTTATGAAGTGAAGAGCAACAAGCAGGCATAATACTTGTTTACGTACATACATACAAACATGCATAAACAAATTAAATATCAGAAAAGAAGTGGAGCAAGCTTTTAACAGAGTGCATTTGTAAGAAGGGGGCAAATGTTTGTATTCTCGTTTTAAAGACAAAAGGGGGAACTGTCACTATAGAATATATACAAACTTATTATATATGAACATAGAATACGTTAATACAACACAATTTTTAAACACAAATACAAAACCATACAAACAAACATAAATACAAAAAAAGCGCACAAGTAGTACTACCTACAAAATGTACACAACTTGAAATAGCAGCACAATTGAGCGTAATTAAAGAAAAATTCATGGAGTACTTAATGTAAAATCAAGCTGCTAAAAACTCTTACAGCCTGTTACCTCTCAGTACACTTTGTTACTTACGTGAAATTTGGAAAAAATTGTACACAAACAAAGAATACAAAACGAATAAAATATAATACCATTACAGTACAATTGAAGTCTAAATAATGGGAATGCTTATGAGTACTTTTTTGTACATTAAAAAATGCAAACAAAACAAGTGCAATTTAATATTGCCAGATGTATGAAAAATATATTTACTTACTGCTAATTTTAAATGTAAAAAATTATTTATAGTGTGTGTATGTGATGTCGTCAAAAATATAAATAAATATTTTCGGTTACAAAAAATACACGTAAGCTGAAAACTCATTCAAAATTTTTGTATGGCCATCGTTAATAATCATAATATGTATACTATAATGACGGGCTACGGCGAAATAACTTCGAAATAAAATAAGTTGTAATACAATACCTTCTAATGAAATAAATATCTCAGAAAAGGTCCTTAAGAAATAAAACTACTGCTACTTTGTTTATGTTTAATTTTAATATGGATACAGATATTTTTTATTGTCTTTTTGCTTTATTGATTCAATGAAGTTCTGGGGGCAAATTACGGCATTCGATATCGATCAAAATTTACATTTCAATTCTATTGAAAATTCGATCGATATCGATGCCGTAATTTGCCCCCTGACTTAATCAATTTGATATAAGACTCTTAGTTTTTCTAATTTTGTTTTAAACAAATTTTTTTTTTCAAATCTAGCAATTTTTACGTGATGCGAACACAGACAGACAGACAAAAATTTCCAAAAAAAAGGTGTATTGTATTACTATCTACACGCAAAGAAAAAATATGGTTGAGGTAAACATAATCTAAGAGCAACATAATACCGTTGCTAACAAAACATAGTATTGTTACATTTGCAACCATATTGTTGTCCAAAGTATAAACATAATTATGTTCAAATATAAACATTAAATGGTTAAATTAAAATATAATAATATGGCAGAAAATGTCATGTTATATAATGGAATTATATTATAGTCTCGTAAGTGCAAAATTTTCCTGATATAAAAAAACTGATTATTGTTTTATTTATTAACGATTTGTCATAACATAAATTCATAAAACAATCAATTATTTGCTTAAAATAACAAATAAATGATTTCACAATAATGCTTCAAACACAAAAATAAACATTTATATGTATGCTTACAATACAAACATATTTACTTTAACTTTTTTTAAATGTTTTAGTTCCCTTTTTATTTGTTTTCATATTTTGCATATTATTTTTAATTATTTATTTTGTACACAAATTTTTATTTTTTACAATTTCTTTAACAATAAAAAATAATGTGAAATTTTAGCTACCAGAAAAATTACTAAACTGTCAAGTGTTAAAACAAAATATTTTTAAGTGTAAATATTATTCTGTTGCTTTTAACCATACTTTGATAAATAATAATATATTATGGTTAAATATTTGATATTATTTTTAATAAGTTATAAAACTTTGGTTGTGACTGAAATTTTTTTAAGTTAAAACAAACCATGTTGCAATTTTTGTGCACAGTAAACATATAATCGTTAAAAGTTAACAAAAAATGTTTATCGTGACAAAAGATTTGGTGAAAACAACTATAATTAGTTTTCCGCAACTATACATTGTTACAAGGAACATAGGAACATGGTTATTGTGACCATATAAAAACCATGTTTTTTTTCTACGTGTACATCAACAACAAAAATTTTCCAAAAATATTTTATGTACAGAAATGATCCTGTTACAGTTTTATTATTATATAATATGTACATGCAACAAAAAAAAAATCGATATTTTAAACAGAAATTAAAAATTTTTAATAATAATTGGAAATAAAATAAGTTGAAATCACTAAAAAATTAAATTTTATGAAAAAATTTTTTTCGAAAATTGATATTTCGCAGAAAAATTCTTGAAAAGGACGACATAAAAATTAGTACGTATGGGACTCCCTTTAAAACTAATCTTAATTTTCATTCTTGCTAGTTATACATACCCAATGATAATTTCAAGTGTCTGTCTACAACAGTTTAAAAGATAGGAAGCTATAGCTTTACGCACTTTGTGAAAATTTTAAAGTCCTGTCCGTTATCGCTTAACAAACCTTTAAAATTAATAAACGTTTTTTTATTTATTAATTATTTATTTTTAATATGTATTTATAAATATTTTTTCTAAATATATAAAAAAAATCGAAGTCACAAAAATCAACTTTCACCAAGAAATAGAATTTTATATTCAAATAGAAAATTAAAGAAAATGAAGTCATTTAAAAATCTGTATTTTTAATTTTTCAAGAATAAGAGTTTTTTCATAAAGTATTGGGGATTTTTTGTAATATGTTTGATTTCATTAAAGAAAAAAACTAAACGTCTAAAACAAAATTTTATTAGGGAAACGATAAAAAAAGAAGTAATTCGTGAGCATTTATAATAAAGCTGGATTTTAATTTGCTATGTATAGCTTCGTAAAAAGCAAGGCGAATCGATAACAGGTGACTACATTAGCTCAAGCAGCCATTTTTAATTTGTAGATGTCAACATTGATCCATGTGTTATTTTAACTACAGGAATACATCGCACAGTACGGTTAATCGGTTGCACAATTTTACAGAACTATTTAAAACCGGACTCATTGAGCCACTCTATGCGTCATTTACAAAATTGTTGTTGTATTACATGTTATTTTTTTTTTATTAGCTACAAAACTACAAATGTAATTTTTTTTGATAATTTTTTTCGAAACCGTACTGATCGAAACAGTACTAGGCGAGGTATTCTTGTGTTTGAAAACTAAACGGGATTTTGCAAGAGCAAATTGCTTTTAGAGCTATGAATTCGCAATGGTAAAATAATAATTCTTGGGAAAAAACCGACTTTAAACCAGATTTCATCTGTCTGCTTATAACAGATCAAGTGTATGCCCACATAAATTAGGTTACATTAACTTTGGGACCCACTTATATATATCTCCAAACGTTATACTTTTTCAACCGTTCAATAGTTTGGCAATACCCATCAAATTGCAGAAACTATATAATATATATAATATACAATTTTTATACTTCTTATTACACCAAATAAAGTAGTGGACATTCTGTATAAAATTAAGATGTTTGTATACAATGGTTCAAAAAATACGGCCATATAGAACAAATTACATTAATTTTGGGAACACCCTTTAATTTCTAAATTCAAATTATAAGCTTCTTGTTATAGTGGACTTAGCAAAACATGTCCCTTGTAAATTTCAGCTGTCTGTCTATAACGGTTCAAAAGTCCGGCCACATAGACCATATTATATCAACTATTGAGACACCCGTTTATTTCCAAATCCAAATTTTATACTTGTTGTTATAGAGGAGTTAGTAATACAGGTTCTTTGTAATGTAAAATTTCAATCGTCTGTCTACAACTGTTTAAAAGTGTGGCCATATACCAAATTAAATGAACTATTGGTGCACCATTTAATTTATAATTTTAAATATTATCAGCTGTTACTATAACGGCCATAGCAACATTGCATCAAATTTACAAGCGTTTGTCTATAACGGTTCAAACTTAACTTTGAGCTGTAATTAAATTTTTCTTTATTTTATTTTTTTTTTTTTTTTTTTTTTGTAAAACCGACTTTTTTGGTAGAATTTTAAATTTTCGCTTTTTAAAAATTTTTAATGAAATGAAATTTTTGTGAAAAATCGATTTTTGTTTTTATAAGACTTAAGTGAATATTCTACAATATCAATATTAACCGAATGACATCTCCGTTCTAAAAAGGATAAGGAAAATACAATAGTTCAATACTTTCTTAATTTTAATTTATATTCCTTATGAATTTATATTTATTTATCGTCTTTAAACTTTATTAGTTGTGTTAATTTTTAATACGTTTTGCGTCTGCCTTAACTTTTTTGTATGAGCCTCTCATGTTCTTTTTTCTATATTTAAAGGAAAATTGTTTTGGCTTTTCTAAAAATTGGATTAAGGTTTCCTGATGTGCTGGTTTAAACAACCGGCGAAATATGTTTATCTTTACAACCAACAAATAATGGGATTTTTATTTAGAATATAATGTTATTGGGATATGAGCATAATATAATAAATAATATTATAAAAATTATAATTTTATAAATTTAATGTTATAATAATTTTGTATTTGTAAATAGAGATACACAAATTTCTAAAAAAAAATATATTAAAGCTCTATGAACGTTTTCGGAAGTAGCCCTTTCGTCAAAATATTTTACATACCAATTTCTATTATCATAAAATTTTCTCTCTATATAAGTACTCAAATAGCATTTAAAAATGTTGTAGGTGTTATGGATCAGTTGTCAAAATTTTTACTTACAATGAATTTTCCTCTTTACCTCCTTAATTTAAAATTTAGAATATTTTGAGGGACTTGATTACGTTTTGCACTGTACAGATATATGGAAGCAATATATTAGTAGTCAGGGTGGTAATCACGATGACTATGAATCTGGTTTGCCAGGGTTCAACCCCTGCGGCAATAAAAAATTGGAAATGTTTTTTCTATTTAATGGTATAAATACATATTCAGAATTAACATCACAGCATGCAGCCTCCTTCGTCGATACTTCTTCACTGCATATAAGTCGTCGAAGAAAAATAACTAATAAAAAGGCTATATCTTTCTCCTTCCACCACTTGTCTTATCTATATCTATCCCTTTCCTGAAAAAACGTAGCACGGTTAAAAAAAAAACTAAATATGTTGATATATTAATTTAAATATTGCCTAAGGTGTTACTTCTCTTAAAAGGAAATAAATCTAAGGATATTTAGTAAAACCTGAGGTTATTTTACGTAAATTTAAACAACTTTTGAAATCTACAAATAGTCTGGTATCTTCGTTTTTAGCTTCAGTTTAAATGTAAGAAAGATAATCGCATAAATAAATGTAAACGTTGAAAAAGAAGTTTTTTTGTTGTTGCAAAAATACGTTTTATTTTTTTCATTTAAAAAAGTGGGGAATTTTCATGTGCGTTGAGGAGAAATTGGGGAAAGCTGTGTTACACACAAATGAAAATCCAGTGGAGAAAAATGTAAAACAGATGTAAATTTAAGCAAGACAACAAACTGGCGGATCCAAATTGGTATGTATGTAAACGAATTGACGTTCGTTATCTGTATGCATGCTTGACTTAATAAAAGCAAATTCCCC
The DNA here is from genome assembly GCA_916610165.2 of Gymnosoma rotundatum. NCBI lineage: Eukaryota > Metazoa > Arthropoda > Insecta > Diptera > Tachinidae > Gymnosoma > Gymnosoma rotundatum. The sequence goes on along the minus strand of OU744337.1, from coordinate 114,933,784 downwards.
CAGTTGACTTAAATTCTAAAATAGTGCCCATGTAAAAAAACTTCTTTTAGCGCTCCAATTCGTTGTAATACAACACAAACAAATCCTTTACAGATAAAGGGGACAATGTTGTGTTTTGTGACTTGGTTTTTGATAAATCGGTGCACTCGCACTGCATGTTCTTGTTACATGAGCATAAGGAGCCCAGATTTTGTAGCTGCAACTTTTGAATTTTGCAAAAATAAATGAAAAATAATTTTTTATTTCGAAAAACTTGGAATTCATCCATCTCTTCTATAACAGCAACAAAAATAATGTGTTTGTATTGTATGACCGATTTGCTACTCATTTGCAATATTGCAAAACAAAAAAAAAAATTATAATAAATAAAATACGTATTAACAACAAATCTCACGGTCTTACATTACTTTTAAATGTAGTTGTAAATTGTGTCTACCAATTTTTTATCTGTATGTTTGAAAAATCGAAAATAACAGAAACATCAACTCAAAGTGCAATTAAACGCTACACATTGCGGTACTTTATACGAGAGCATTTGACTTGCACAGAAGGTTATTGACTTGCATGTTCTGTGTAGCTTTTCTCATTTTTGCTTCTACTAATACGCTCTCAGTTTTGATTTTACTCTCAATGCATTTCGTTGTTAAATGCATTTTTAGTTAAAATGCAACGTTGCTAAAAGTGTTTTTTTTTTTGCAAAGTATTTGATTACAATGTGAACAGTACCATGTTAGCGATTTATCATGCCGGCATATTTAGTAATTACACTACTTTTTAACATTCTAAGATAAAAAAATAATTTAAACGTTTTAAGCTTTAACGATTGTAGAAATAATATTTTTTCAGTATAAATTTTTCTTTAAATTACATTAGTGTAAAAATAATTAATAAAAAATGAACCGGATTTTATCCATAACACAACGTCCAACGGACCAAAAGAAAAATAACTTTTACTTGAAGAGTTAACATTTTTTGACGTCTCTCTGATCTTTCGATGACTTTTATTGTCAAAGTATATTCACTTATATGGTCTTATCTTTCAAAGTATCATATACACAAATTATGTTTATCGCTAAGTGCAAAGGACAGCAAAAACAAAAAACGAAAAATTAATTTAAAAATTATGAGGACAACCAAATGTATACAACTTCTACAAATGTATATATTTTGCCTATATTCCTGACATCTTTCGTATTTTGTCTCTTGAAAAAATTCTGTACGACATTTATGTACTTTTTATTTTTTCAATTTAAAGAACATAATTAATCATTAACTGTCTTTTAAAATTACTAGTTAAAAAAGGATATGAAGTACTTAAATACTGTGTGAAATACTTTGTTTTATTTAAAAAATTTTGTATAAAATCTTTATTTTATAGGAAACATTTTACTTATTTACAAACCTTAGAAAGAAAAAAAAAAGCGATGAATGTTATAAATAGTAACTGTAAAAGTTACATAGATTGAACAAATATACGGAAGAACACGACGTTTAGGGCTACTATATGTTTGGTTTCAGAAAACACCACTCAACAATAAATCAGGAAAAACGAATTACAAAAATTGATCATTAACAACAGAAATTGCTGCAAAAGCACTGGCATAGCTGTTCTTGGTATTGAAAAAGCCTTCGATTCAATATGGCGTAATGGTAATATATTTAAACTCAATTAATTTAAATACTCTGTTTATTTACAAAAAAAAAATATTATGAGACAATAATCAGGCATTTTCTGACACTAGCATGTTTTTGAAATCGCATGTGATTTCAAAAACGCCAACTTTTTACATGTTCTGAAACTCACGCGTTTTGCTTGCGATTTGCTCTTTTTCAAACTTATGTTCGAAAAGAAAAACATATGTTTTTACGGTGCAAAACATAAATAAACAAAAGAAAATTACAATAAAATGGCTGCAGCTACCAAGCTTAGTTTCATTTCTTAAAAAGCATGCAATTAAAAACAGAACGAATTAAAAATCGGACGCTTAGAGATAGTAACAATTCAATGGATACTTCAATCCAATGTATATTTATTAAATAAAAAATAATATCGCAAGCCAAGAAATATTTTGGCGACAAACGCATTTTCTATTAGTGATATTGCATTTAGCATCTTTGATGTAAAAGGTTACTTACGTTGTAAGTAATCAGTACTTAATAAGAATTTTTGGTTATTTTGTTAATTATACTATGCACGTTTGGAACTCCTATCGTCCAAAATGTAATTTAAATAAATTACAAACCTTATCATCAACAACAGAAATTGCTGCAAAAGCATTGGCATAGTTTTAGAAAAAAGCCTTCGATTCAATAATAATGGTAATATATTTAATTTATTTTTTAATTTATTATTCAAGCACAAGGTCTTTTAATTTTTATTTTTTCAATATTTCGCTACTCCCTTGTGTAGCATCACCAGGACAAAGAAATATTTATTTGAACACAAAAAATACTCTGTTTATTTACAAAAAAAAAATATTAAGATCTTTCTGACAGATTAAAAGTTTAAAGTCTTCATAGACAATGATTTTTAAAACACAAAGCCATATCCAAGCAGAAGTTTCGCAAGGCTCAGTCTTATCTTCTTTACTCTATTCAATATATGCAGCAGTCTTTATAGCTCAAAGAAAGATAATGCACAGCTTTTTGCGCAGATGACGCAGAAATAATTACCCATGGAAAAGTCTCAAATTCAATTGTTAAAAATATGGGAAAAGGACTCATTAACCCTAATAAATATTTCAAAAAATGGAAAATAAAAATGAACGAATAAAAAACACAAGCGACTATTTTCGCCAAAACACCTCAAACCTCAAATCAAATTTCAAAGCCTTTTTTAGTCTACCTAGCAGAAACCAAACTGTTCTTTTACATAAAAATTCTAACCAGGAAATGTGTAAATCTGTTATTGATAAATTATATACAAGATTTGAAGTCAGAAATTTGTAAAACTGTTTGCTTTTTCAGCAACTTTTGTAAAGAAGATGCTTGTAATAGAAAATAGACAAAAAAAATCTTAAACCTTTAAGAGGTTTTTCCCTTCTTTTTCTCAAAACTGTTAGATACTAATAGAAATGTATATAAAATATCAATAAATTTAGCAATTCATTGGTTGCAATACTTATGTATGTAGATAAAATATATATACAGTATTGGGCAAACCCTAAGAAACATTGCTTAATGTTAGCTTCTGAGTCAAATCATATTTAAATGAACATATTTCAATTTAATGTCTTAATGCAGTTTTATTAGTTAGTGTGTCATACAAAATTACAAGAAAAAAAATTTGTAATTATCTAACAGTTCTTTTAGTACAACAACAAAAAATACTCAAAAATTCATTGTGCATAACCTAAGAATTTTTTTGCTTTTGTACAAGCAAGGCACGAATTTGCAAAAAAAAAATATCTTGATTGGTCAGTTACTAAGTGGAAAAGTGTGCTATTTAGCGACGAGAGCAAATTTAATTTGTTTAACTTCGATGGCATATGTCGTGTGAGACGCAATACAGGTGAAAGGCTTAAACCTCGATATTGTAAAAAAAACTGTCAAGCAATGTGATGGTGTGAACGTGTTTTTCAGGTCATGATCTAGGGCCGTTCCACAGAATTTCTACCAAAATGGACAGATTTGTGTATAGGGACATTTTAGAAAATAAGATGTTGCCATATGCCGAGTGGAATATGCCACTTCGATGGGTGTTTCAACATGTTAACAATCCGAAACACTCATCGAAGTTGGTGAAGGACTGAATACAATCAAGAGGGATTCAAGTGCTTGATTTGCCGGCCTAATCGTCCGATTTGAACCCAATCGAAAATTTATTTTCCATATTGAAAAGGAATGTTGGATCGAAACGATTTTCCAATAGAGAAGATTTATTTTCGTGTCTGGAGGATGAATAGATACGCATAGATCCAAAAATAATTGATCATTTTATCAAATCTATGCCGCGTCGGTGCGCCGCAGTAATAAAAAATAAGGGTTATTATACAAAATATTAAAAGTTTCTTAGGTTTTGCCCAATGAATTTTTGAGTAATTTTTGTTGTTGTACTAAAAGAACCGTTAGGTGAGAGATAATTACAAATTTTTTTTTTTTGTAATATTGTATGACACAGAAACTAATAAAACTGCATTAAAACATTGAATTGAAATATGTTCGTTTAAACATAATTTGACTCAGAAGCTAATATTGGACAACGTTTCTTAGGTTTTGCCCAATACTGTATATATATATATATATAATTAATTTAATTTTTTTTTTTTATTTTATATATTTTATGTGAAATGATGATAGTATAAAAATAATAATAAAAAAATAAATAAATATTTATATATACTTTTTCAAATACTTTTTTCGAAGTATGTAAGCCTAAACAACTAGATGTACAAAAAATATAGTTTCTTAATTTTTTTTTTTTTATTTAAACATTGCCTGCCCTTAGCAAACTATATCAAATTATTAAGCTCTTATGCACCTTTGTAAGCTTTTCGTAAACTACGAGCTTTTGTTACTATTCACTGGAATTTAATTTTACTGCCTTGAAATAAGCAAAAAGCTTAAAGTAAAATTGGGACCCAAGGATATTTTTGAAAAATGTCTCGTTTTTCTGGCTAAATGCCCGCATATTAAATGTTAAGCAGAAATGGTATTTTGCTAGTCCTAAAAAACTTTGTGAATCTATGTCTAGTTTTTAAATGTAAAAGGCATAAGCAAATAAGGGCAACAGTAACATATTAGCGTTTATTCTTGTAGTAACTATTTGGCCTATAGATTTTCCGTTCCCAGCATTTTATGATTTACGAATTTTAGCGATTACGTTCTTTACCTGATCACACACCATATTAACTGCATAATGTTGAACGAAGTTTATCATTAATGGATACACGGCTAGGTTTAATGTGTTTTCCTAATTAAAGTTATTTATTCCAGATATTACTTTTATGTCCATGATCATCATAAACGTCTTATAAAATTTAAATGCATTTGTTTGTTAATATAGCGCACTGAAACAATTTTACAATTGCAAATAAAAAGTGTTACTCTCAATATAATGCAAAAAGCTGTTGTAAAGAGCCACATAAATAAGAGAGAGGGAGAATGACTTAATGCAATTTTACAAATACCAATACGAGACTACACAAATAACATCACACTAAAAACATATGAATAAGAATGCAATTTACGAGAAGTTGACTCCCGCGATGACGTTGCTCCTCATACAGTCACAAAAAAAAAGCAGAAGCATCCAAAGTTGTTATTGTCGTTGTTGCCATTAAAAAAAAAATGCTTATTTAAACTAAATAACAGGCAACAGCCAGCGTTTAGTATATTAAATATATAAAAATTGCAACTTGTTTGTAATTTCTGCGATTCTGCTACAAAATGTTGAGGAAGAAAAATCGTGCAAACTTTAAAAAAATATTTTCAATCATTTTCATCAGCAACGTTGTAATTTATTGAAGTGTTGTTGTGTATATTAAAGAATACCTACCATCAACCTTCCTTCCTTCAGTTACTAAGAGTCTTGTTGCTGAAATTTTGGAATAAACAAAAACAACCAACAACCAAGCAACAGACAAACGACGTCATATTGCACATCTTCCATAATTTTGCTTACAGGGAGTAAAAATAAAATTTGTTGGTGTTATTTATGATTATGTCAAGTGTTTAGTGGGGGATTTGGAGACGATATTACTTAGCATGAAAAAGCGTATGTGTGAAAAAGGTGTGTGTACGCGTATTAAAATCTAATTTTCTAATACAAATAGAGTACTTATTCCCTTAATGGAGGGCATAAACTAATGATTTTCTAACATCCTAGGAAAATAGACAACTAGGCAAACATAATACTAGGAAAATTCAAGCTGCAAACGTATAAATATTTGTTACGTTTCATTTTCGAGCACAAGTACAACATTAGCAACTAACTCATTTACTCTGGGCATAAAGTCAGTCGTCTAGTGCATTGGATTTTTTCTGCTGACGCTCTTGATGGCACTGCTTGGTAATAATGACACTACCACTGGCACTGGCACTGGTGCTGGTGCTGGCGCTGCAAAACCAACTCATTCAGCCAAGTGTAGCCTATATAACCATTGGTATCTAGGATCGAATATTGTTGTTTGTATATAAGTATCTATCTGTCTCTCAATCTATATGCCTTGCCTGCCTGTCGAGCTTAACAATTTTACAAACTATTGGAAACAAGAAAAGCCAAATAGACTCTGTCGGTTCTGTTTGGTTGTAATGGTTGGTTGGATGGTTTGTGTCAGATAGTTATGGTACGCTAGACTTACAGGAAATTTTCTAATGTTATTTTAGCATTAAATGCAAGTAAAAACACCGAATGAAACTGCAGTCCATACAAATATGCTATTGCTTTTCCTATTAAGTTTTCCAGGAAAAATGCTTCTTTAAATGTTACCTTCTAGTATTGCTGATGCGGCATTACACTACAATGTCTCCTATTACATGAGATGATTACATTAATGCAGACTATGTGAAAAAAAACCAACATAATGTCTTCCGTACAAACTTCTCCTCTTATGATTGTGGTTGGTCTAGAGCACAATCATCATCATCATCATCTTTCAAATGCAACACATCTTTAGCTCAAGACAATTTTCCTTAGATCAACAATATACTCATGTACATAATTGCACACAAATATATTTATATTACTCTCATAGCAATAAAGAGTGCCTATTATTATTCACACGTATGTATGTATATATGTATGCATGTACTCGTTAATAGCTTGTTTGCTCCTCCTCAAGATTGTATCAATTTACATAGACAACTGTTTGTCGGTCGGTTCGGTTGGCTGGTCGCTGCCTCGGTCTTTCTGTCGATGTCGTTAAAATAAAATATAAGATGTGTTGATAAACGTCATAATGTAAAGCTTTTGTTTTCATCTTTTATGTACTTAAGTATGTGCATACGTACACAAGTAATGTAAAAACAATTGAATTTTGTAAAATACGATTAACTACAGATAGATGTTCATTTTCATCGCAAAGGGTTGGCCCATTATCTCTACAGTTGATGTGTTTGGTATCATTAAAAAACGTTTGCTTGTGAACTGTTTGATGTCAACTTATATTTTTCGTAGATGTTGGTTTGCAAAAAAGGCTGTTTAGAAATATTTTAGGCAAATGCTTTTACAACTTTAATAGAGTTGTGTAGTTCATGAACGACCTACAACAATTGAACTATATGGAGCGCTCTTTTTACTAAGCTCTTTTGCTCAATTACTGAGCGCCTTTAATAGTTCATCATTATTTATATGAAAACTAATATAAAATTACAACTTGAGTGAAACCTTAAAACTTATTTTGGTACAAATCAGTGAAGGGAAATGATTATTTCATTTCGGTATAAAAAAAATCTTTCTGAGAGTACTTTTTTAGTCTCAAGAGTAACTATCGTTAATTTTTTTTTTTTTTAATTTTTATTAAACAGCAAAAAAATCGTAATGAAAAAAAATTAAGAAAAACCATAAATCAATATATTAAAAGTTCATTTTGCCTATAAGCAAAAAAGTTTTTAAATTTACTTTGTACTTTTTAAGGTATATCACTTTAAACTGAAATATCCCCTAGATAAATAGCGCCAATAGAATAGATTTGAGCTTATTTCAAAAATTATTTTCTCTTACATTTTGAGACCATTTCCAAAAAAACTTCCTTCATCACATTAAAGTGAAAGTCATTGGGTATTGTCCTTCAAATAAGCCCACATTTATACTAAATGAAAATATCATTTTCCATCACTGAAATACAACAAAATTTTATTATTTTTAATTATCTGTCACCCTAATATTTGCCTTTATGATTGGAGTTACTTCACTAAACTAGATTTACATATGTAGATGGTGAAGGGTAAATAAGATTTGGCATAGCCGAATATAGCACTCTTACTTGTTTGTATTAAGATGTACAATTCTATCAAAAGAAACACAAAAAATTTAACAGCTGGGGCCAAATCGTCGCATTCGTGATCGGAAGAGCTTTCGTATCGAGTATAATTTCGTGACGTATCGAATAACCGGATTGCGACATTCGATAGCGTTTAAATCGAGTTGCCATTTTCGTAAATTATATGTGATAAAGGGGAAATGCTAAAACAGATGGATTTAAGAAAATCAATATTTTGAAATTGTAGACGTATCAATGAGAGTATCAAATGTTACAGAGGAGTAACACGGTATTTTTTCAAATCAAATAGTATCAAAAAAGTACGATCGTAACAACTTTTCCATCACTGTTACAAATTAAATAAAAACACCCTTTTGTTATAAGAAAATATATTATTATGAACCAATATTCTTTTTAGTTTTAAAGGTTTACAAAAATAAAGTCAGATAAAAAAGTTTAATTACATATAGTTAATGTTTAAATTGTTTTTCAGTTGCACAATTTTTCATTAGTATGTGTGAATATGTTTTTAATTTCTGATGAATTTAACAAAGACAACTAAAAATTGTGTGAGCTGAACAAATCAACTGGATTCGCTCAACTGTTTTCTGCTCAGTGATTAAGCAATTGAACTAAAAAAATCGAGCTAAACATGTCAACTGAATTAGTTCATTTGTTTTAGCTCACTAAGTGCACTTTAAACTAAATGAACGAACTAGTTCGTTCTAATGAGCTGAGCTAAGAGTGCGCTCACTTTAAGAAGCTGATAAACACAACTTTAAACTTTTATTTTAAAATAACTTCTAATTTTGAAAATATCTTTCCTTAAATGTACAGATTGTTATACTTAAAAATATCTCATTATATGAAGAATTATTGTAAGGGAAGAAAAGACTGGTTAGGAGTGCAACCAACATACATTCAGTAGGTAATTAGATGGCCTCATTAATTTTCAATTTCTTTACCCTTGAATGATAAAACGCAATGGAAGCGGAAATCTATGAAGTTGATTTACATATCGCTCATTAATTAACAGAACGTCATAACTAGACTTGAGTAGTTCATAAACGAACTAGTTCAATTAACCTATTCCAACGACCTAGTTCAAATTTGTACGTCTACCTAATATTGAACTATGCTTTATGTTTTAACTACTACATGACGGACTAAATTTTACGTATGCATATTTCGTTGTTCACTATTTCTGACACTATTAATAAAACAAACTTAAATAAAATTATAAATTATTATAAATTATATAGTTATTTTTTAACTTTATTCCTAATATAAAAGAAAGATAATATAAGAAATTAAATAAATATAATTTTTTTTATGCTACAAATAAATAATAAAGACTTTTTAAACTAAAAGATCATTTGCACTAAACGAGTTTGAACTAACAAGACATATTGAACTAAAAATTGAACTAGTTCATTTTTAAACTTTGATCTAAAATAAACTAATAGCACAAATCTAGTCAAAACTTAAAAAAAAAATCCTTTTGAAATAATCGCAGTTTAAATTTTTGACTCGTTCTCAGCATCTACAAAATATCAGCGTGAACTTAAGCTACAATTAATAAATGATTCATAAAAATAAAAAATGCATGTGAGAAAACTTTCATCAATTATACATTAAAGAGGAGGTCTTGAACAAACCATGTGGGATGTTTGAATTATGACGTTATTGCTATAAAAATAAATCCTTTTGAAATTTTGAGTTATGACGTTGTATTAGTAAATGGGCAATGTGTAAACAAATAATTAAAATAAGTTGTTACAAAGAAGTAGGTTATTTTTCAGATTTGCAAACAATTGCTAATGAATCGATTTTCCATATCGTTACATTAACTAACTGAGAATTATGTATATATATATGTATAAAAATTTTACGCAATATTTTCATCATAAAAAAATATTAATTTATCTAGCAAAGATATACCTATCAAATCGTTTAAAATTTATAGTTGTTTTTTTTTATAATTATTTTAAATAATCAAAATTAAAGGCGGACAAAAATTACCAACGGAACATTTTTATTCCAAAAAAGAAAGAGTGCTACATTTAGCTATGCTGAATCTTATATGTATACCCTTCACCATATATGTAAATCTAAAAAAAAACTAAATATTGGAGTGAATTAAAAAATAAGAAAAAATTAAGTACTATATATATTTTACATAAAATATCATCGGCTCGTAATGGGTTAAGCATTTTTAAAAAGTTTAGTATTTCCTTAAAGATCTCTTCAAAAGCTTTATATTGATATTTTAAATATATGGTTCACAATCGAACTTTTCAGAGGCCCGGAAAATATGGGCGAGCGCCAATTTTTTCACTTGATGATTTTTTCTTATTTTCTAATTCTCTATTGCCCTATAGTTATTTTAGTTTTTTGATTTGAGTTACTTCATTGTTCCAAAAGTCGAAGGACAAGGACTAATCTACCTAATTTCAACAGCACCCCTTTAAGCACTATGACTGATCGATTGGTATATTTAAATTTTCTGTAGCTGATCTAGTGCCTTGGCAAACTTGATTTTAACACTAACATGGACGGACAGATGGATAGACGGTCAGACGGACAACGCTCAATCATATTCGCAATGTATTCGAACTAAGAATATATATAAAGGGTCCGCCATCTAACGCCTTTTTTCAACTAGTGCTTATTTCGTGAATGGTAGGTAACACTTAGCTCATGTCTGATTTGACAGATAATTAGTTTTATACTTCCGCTGAACGAATATGGTTTTGTATACGCAGAACAGCACCGGATGTTTGTTATCATGTGAAAAAAGTGAAAGAAAGTGGATCCTCAGCGATAAAACAAAGCGTGAAAAGCAAAAAACAGCGCGTGTGTATGAAGCGCCATCAACATCAATTCACCGTCTTTCTAAACAATTGAACAATTCGGACACATCATTGAAACGAATTTTGCATAAAGATCTGGGTATGACGCCATACCAAGGTCAATTGGGTCAGGAGTTGAAGCCAACTGACCATCCAATGCATTTTTTTATAGCATTTAAATAAAAGTTATTTGGCGGACCCTTTATTTTATGGGGTCCGAAATGGACATTCTAGAAATTACAAACGGAATGACAAACTTAGATATACTCTCTTCCACCTTTTGTGGTGAAGGGTAAAAAACAAAATTGGCTTATTTTAACAACACGAAAATGGTGTTTAACAGTTTATTAAAAACCTCCAGCAGAGCTATAAAATTTGTATTTATTTTCAGATCATAATAGGTAGAAAAAAAAGTGTATATAGTTTTAAAAAATTAAAAATACCTAAATATTTTTTCAATATTTTCAAAAATCACATAAGTCCATTTTTCCAAAATTTCTTGGACAAAATGAATATAAATCGAAATCGCAAATGATGTTCAATTATCAATATTCAAACAAACAAAGAGATGTGTAAACTCAACGCAAACGTTCATTGAACTTATAATGAGTACATAAGAATATTAACAATAAATGAATCCCCTGAATTGAATATTGATTGTGTGGTTCTAGACAAAAACAAAAAAGAAGATGAAAGAAGAAATAAATAAATTTATGCACATAATGAATGTACTTTCATAAAGTTCAACGACTACCAGACAACAATAACAGCCTACGCGTCACGGCTGATTCTTTCTTTTTCTGTTATACCCTTTCATTTTTCGATTTAAAATGAATATCTCCAAAGTTTTCTGAAAACCTAATAAAATAACATGAAATGACGCAAACTCTGAAAAATTTTGAAATAAATAAAAAATAACAGACGAACGACACCATACTTCTAATGTGGGTAACATATGTGGCTACAACAAATCGAGCTACAGAAAGAATCATTCGTTATGACAATATAATTTTTTGACGGCAATTTTAAACGTTGCACTATGGGCAGTATAAAAAATATGTTTACGTAAAATAAAATTCAAATAAATTAAAAAAAATTTATGATAAATTTAAATGGCTATTTTAAAATAAATTCTTTTTAAAAACAAAAAATAATTAACTTACAACTGAAAGATGAGTCCTATAATCAGTGTTGCCAGGGAAAGACAGGAAAAAGTTACGCTCCTCCTTCAAAATAGTTACATTTTTTCACTGAAAGTTAAATTTTGAAATTTTCCTTAAATAAATAGTAATTTGATGGAATTTATAAAAAATATACTAAAAAGTGTTATTCCATATTAAAAAAAAAAAAATTACAAAGCAGCAACAAAAAACAAAAATAAAAAAGTGGAAAAACGTGTTAAAAAAAAGTTCATCCCGACGATTCTAATGAAAATTTAAATTAGGACTCAATATTAATATTTCGGTATGGAAAAGTGCATGCTCTCGCCATTTAATAAAAGTAGTTAAAGTAGGATTTTTTTTATAAATCCGTTTAACCTTTTTCTATGAAAGATAAAGTTTTGGTAGAATTTACTACACTGATTATTTTAAAAATACCGTTATTAAAGACAAATTTGAATCTTATTTGTTTAAAACTTCAACAAAAGAGTACTGGCAACTTTTCGTAATATAATCCGAACCTTCCTAAAAGAAATTAAAACACAACTTTCTAATAAATCGATATATTAGGACGGTTGTCAAATTTTTTAGGCGGAATAACTAAAGTTGCTAACAATTTTCGCAAGTTTGAACATAATGCTTAGTTTTCTGCACAAAATGCAGCTCATATTATTTTACAGTTGAAAAAAATGGTTGGAAAAACATTTGGCTGTTTCTAAACATGAAGCAAGAAAAATTTCGTGATTTCTCACGAATTGAACAGAGCAAAACTTCAGCAAAATGTTATTTTTTTTATTTCAAATTTATTTTTAAAGTGGGATATTTATTGCATTTGTAGGTAACCTTTGTCATTAAAATCGAATTAATATTATTGATTGATTAAATTATAAAACAATGATGAGCTTATGAGCAGTAGCGAAATGGCCATATGGATATGTTTTCCCCGCAGTAATACATTTCATTTTGTAGTTTTAAATAATAAATATTTCATGAGAATATCACGATGCATGTAAGTATGTCAATATCAACTTCGCTAGCTTTTTACATCTTGTCTGAAGTGCTTCAACACTTTATCTAATGATTAGTAAGTAATTTTGACAAGTAATGCTAAATTAATTGAATTGAAACACAACTCCAATAAATATGCTCTTTTGTATTAATTTTATGAATAACAACATTATCATACTTGGGCATACTGCAGTATATTTTAAACTTTTACTGGTTACTGAAAATATGTTATTAACCAGTAAATTTTTACCGACTCTGACTGTATAGCTTGATTCCTTCAAATAGAAATATTTCATGATATTCTTATGAAATATTTGGTTATTGTTTTTGTATTAAAGGTTTTCGAGTTTTAATATTATTTTTGCTTTGTTGATTCAATGTATGTAGTTAGTTCTCTTTTAATCAATTTGGCTTGAAATATAATTCTCCTGAATTTTCCATACAAAATTTGGCAGCTCATATTATTTTACAGTTGAAAAAAAATGGTTGGAGAAACATTTGGCTGTTTCTAAACATGAAGCAAGAAAAATTTCGTAATTTCTCACGAATTGAACAGAGCAAAACTTCAGCAAAATGTTATTTTTTTATTTCAAATTTCTTTTTAATGTGGGATTTTTATTGCATTTGCAGGTAACCTTTGTCATTAAAATCGAATTAATATTATTGATTGATTAAATTATAAAACACTGATGAGCTATGAGCAGTAGCGAAATGGCCATATGGATATGTTTTCCCCGCAGTAATAAATTTAATTTTGTAGTTTTAAATAATAAATATTTCATTAGAATATCATAAAATATTTATATTTGAAGGAATCTAGCACGATGCATGTAAGTATGTAAATATAGTTTACCAACAATCTCCAAATATATCTAACATCTCAATATCAACTTCGCTAGCTTTTTACATCTTGTCTGAAGTGTTTCAACACTTTCATGATATTCTTATGTAATATTTGGTTATTGTTTTTGTATTAAAGATTTACGAGTTTTTATATTATTTTTGCTTTGTTGATTCAATGTATGTAGTTAGTTCTCTTTTAATCAATTTGGCTTGAAATATAATTCTCCTGAATTTTCCATACAAAATTTAGGCTGAATCCACTGATGAGCTAAATGACCAGTTGCGAAATGGCCAAATGGCTACGCTTGATATTTTTTGTAAAATGTTAGTTTCGAAATTTGTATAAAAATTAGAATTATGAAGATTTTTAATTTAGTTTAAACTTATTTCGATATAATAGTTTTTGTAAACTCATTTTTTCTGATATTTAAATTTTTTCATTGTTTTATTCAAAAATTATTTTTTATGTTTACAAACCGATTTTTTACGAATAATTTACTTTTTCCAAAAATTGTGTTTTTTGCATACTTAGTTTTTGTACACAGGATATAAATAACGAAAAAAAAATTACAAGTGATAAGATAAATTTATATACTAATACATCAATTACTGACGATATTCAATTTGTTAAACAATTAATTTTTTTCAGCCATTGTGTCAAGAAAATTACATTTATAGAGTGTAAGTTTAACAGTTATATTTTTTAATTGAAAATCACTTTTTTGTATTTCTTAATTCCTGTTAAATTATATTTTATACGTACTATTCAGATCTCTTTTAAACCACTAAGAAGAAAAATTTGTAATAAAGAGTCTTGTTATATGTTAACATTTCGTTAATACAAAACAAGATTCCTTTTACATGTTAAAATTTAAAATAACCCCTTATTATTTATTACAAGTATTTTATCAATATACACTGGTGTGCTTGCTCTGGGAACTTAGTATAACGAAGCATCATCTCTTAACATTTTAGTAAAAATTATAAACGAATGTACAAAAAAAATGTTGCTTGCTTGCTGTCTATTAAAATAATATGAGTATGCATATGACGACGGTGTTACAACTATAATAATAATAAATAATTTTACATAAATAAATAACCACATTTTATTTCTCCTCTAAAAAAAAACCAATGTACTTCCTATACGATTTTCATTATAAATTGCACATTAAAAAAATCTCCTTCTAAAAAATTATAATTTATTATATTCGATTTGCTTAATGACACCAGGTAATCAGCTTTTACAGATACAGTTGCAATAAAAAAATCACTTTATTACATGCACAAGAAACACATAGATTTATTGTTTTTTTTTTCTTTTGTGGAAAAAAGTATTTTAGCGCTTTTTTATTTATTGCTTGAAGTGTGTAAATTTGGTTGGCTGGGGAAACAACAAAATGTTATGAAAAAAACAACATGGCTACTATTGGAGAGGGATAACAGAATATTGCAACACGGTAGCAAACACTCGCTTGATTAATGGAAATAACCAAATAAAATATATTTTAAAGCAATAATAGAAGAAAATCATTAACCCGCAATAACACAAGGGAGCACCCACATGTTTCTTTAAGTTTGTAGAACAGAGAAAATGTTAGATCGGAGCGGCATAATTTTGATTATAACCTTAAAGCTGGAGAAGGAGAAGAAAAATACAGTTTGGCGGAAGGCTACCAAAATTCAAATAACTGGACATTGGAAAAATTTCACCTGGATTTTGAAAAAATAGCTGGATACTTTAGAAATACTCCGCTGTTTGTTAACCGTTTGTTTTTTTTTTTTTTTTCTTTCATATATGTATTTGTAAATATTGTGGAGCTTTAGTGAACAGTCTTTATCTCATTTAAATTGGTTTAGTATTTGAGGTATAAATTACCCCTTAAATTGCTACCACTACAAATGCAAATATCTACACATGTAATCAAAACTTAAAAGTAAAATAAACAAAGAAAAAAGTGTTCAATAATTAAATTGTTCAAATTTTGACCACAAGGCGAATGCTAGTACATACATATCTACATATTTTTATTGCTACATATATTTAACATTTTTTTTTACAGAATCTAGTAAATTTTTTGCTTTAGTTGTACGCAAAAGTTTTAAAAATTTCGGCAACTTTCATTAAAATTGACTGTTATTAATTTATAGGTCGAAGGACATTTTACTACAGAGCGCAGAAAGAACAGATGAGCCCGATTTACATATATAGAAGTTCTACCTTATTTTTATCGCATTTTTGAAAAAAGGACCAAATTATCAAAGAGATTGTTCTAAATTTAAAACGGAAATATGTTTTTGGTTATAAATTGACAGTGATGTACAAAATAAAGGCACTAATCTAAGTTAGGAAAAAATTCAACTGATTATGCATTTCTATAAGTTAACAAGTAAGAGAGTTATATTCGTTTATGCCGAATCTTATATACCCTTCACCATCCATGTAAATCTAGTTTAGTCAAGTAACTCCAATTAAAAAAACAAATATTGGGGTGACAGAAAATTAAAAAAAAAAATTTGTACTGCATATGATATGCAGTACATTTGGAAGATAACATTTGGAAGATTGTTTTTACAAAAATCACCATAGTGAGTCTTTTAAGACTACCCAAAATGACTTAAAACTCATTAATTAGTTATGCATTTAAAAAGAGACTCGAATATAATTCCGACAAATGCAAAGAAAGCGACTTGTTTAAAAAACAAAAAGTACCAAAAGCAAATGCTTGAAATTCGACTATTTTTAGAATTATTTTAGAGACATATTTGGCGCAGCATAACGATGAAAAAATGATTTAAATACATATATATTTTATTTTTATTTTTTCGTAAAAATATGTCATTTCCTAAAGGAAATAGATATACAAATTTTTGTAAATTATTTCTTTTAAATTAATTTTTTTTTAATTTGAATTTTAAGAAAATTAGATATAACTCGCTAACGAATGTAATAAAAGGTAAGCAAAATGTTATTTGCTATTTTCGATCTTGAAGAAATACAATTAGCAATGTTTGTATAATATGATACGAAGAAAGACTTGCATACGGCTTGTAATATGATCCAAAATGACTCGAAAAAGTTTCGTATTTGATTATAAGTACGATTAAAATCAGTATCGAAAATGAGTCAAAAGCGTGAATCATAAGGTACTCGTTCAGAAGAGTCGCGGCTAGGATACCATTTTCTCCCGACAAAACAATAATTTTTAACTCTAAAACGAGCACATAAACAATTATTTTAATCGTGTAGAAGAGTCAAAAAGGACTCGAATATGATTAACAATTAATAAAAATGCTAACTGGGTAGTAGTTTTATGTATGTATGTATTTTTTTTAACAAAGTAACTTAACTCCGAGCTATGACCGTTATAATAACAAGTGTTAATATTCAAAATTATAAATTAAGGGCCTGCTTCACGATGTCGCAATCGTTCGTTCGCATAATTACAAACAAAACAATTTTTTATAATTTGCGACATCGTGAAACTGGCCCTAAAGGGTGCCCCTATAGTTTATTTAATTTGATGTATACACCCATACAGTTGTAGACAGACGCTTGAAATTTATAAAGAACCTGTATTGCTAACTTCGCTATAACAACAGGTATAAAATTTAAATTTGGAATTTAAAGTGTGCCTCTATAGTTGCTGTAATTTAAAGTATATTGCCAATTGTTAAACAGTTGTAGGCAGACGGTTAAAATTAACAAGGATCTGTTGTGCAAAGTCTGCTTTAACAAGTATAAAGTTTGGAGATGGAAACAAGGTTGTCCTAATAGCCAATGTAATTTGATGTATGTGGCCATACTTTTGAACCGTTATAGACAGACAGCTAAAATCTGTTTTAAAGTTGGTTTTATCGTAAGAATTATACTGTTTTGTAATAAATTTCATTTGTAAAGAATGGCGTATTTGTAAATATTTTTGACAAACTAATATTATTATTCACATAATTCTTGCGAAAAAAAACCGACTTCAAAACAGATTTTTTCATCTGTCTGCCTATAACAGCTCAAGTGTATGGCCACATAAATTAGAATACATTAACTATTGGGGCACACTTATATCTCCAAACTTTATACTTTTTCAACTGTTCAATAGTTTGGCAATATACATTAAATCGCAGCAACTGTAGGGTCAGTCTTTAATTTCCAAATTCAAATTATATACTTGCTGTTGAAGTAGATTTAGCAATCAGGTTTTGTGTAAAGTTCAGCCGTCTGTCTCTAACGGTTCAACAACAACAACATTTATAATATACAATTTTTATACTTCTTATTATACAAAATAAAGTAGTGGACATTCTGTCTAAAATTAAGGCGTTTGTATACAACGGTTCAAAAAATACGGCCATATAGAACAAATCACATTAATTTTGGGAACACCCTTTACTTTCTAAATTCTTGTTATAGCGGACTTAGCAAAATATGCCCCTTGTAAATTTCAGCTGTCTATAATGGTTCAAAAGTCCGGCCAAATACACCATATTGTATCAACTTTGGGACACCCGTTTATTTTCAAAATCAAATTTTATACTTGTGTTATAGAGGAGTTAGTAATACAGGTTCTTTGTAAATTTCAATCGTCAGTTTACAACTTTTCAAAAGTATGGCCATATACCAAGTTAAATTAAATATTGGTGCACCCTTTAATTTATTATTTTAAATATTATTAGCATCGGTCATAGCAATCGACATTGCGTCAAATTTACAAGCGTTTATCTGTAACGGTTCATGAGATAGGCTTATATAAGTAAATCTTCATCAATTATGGAACACCCTTTAATTTCTAAATTTAAATTAAAAACTCGTTGATATAGCGGATTTAGCAATACAGGTCTCTTTTAAGTTTCAGCGTTCTGTCTATAACGGTTCGAAAGTTTGGTCACATACACAAAATTACATTAACTATTGGAACACCCTTTAACTTCCAAGTCCAAATTTTATACTCGTTGTTATAGCGGACTTAGCTATACAGGTTCGTTGTAAATTTCAAGCGTCAATCTACAATTGTTCAAAAGTATTGCCATATACATTAAACTTAATGAACTATTGGCGTACCCCTTAATTTATAATTTGTAATATTATATTTGTCGCTATAACGGCCATAGCAATCGACAATGCGTCAAATTTACAAGCGTTTATCTATAACGGTTCAAGAGATAGGCTCATATAAGTACATCTTCATCAACTATGGGACACCCTTTAATTTCTAAATTTAAATTATAACTTGTTGATACAGGTTCGTGGTAAATTTCAAGCGTCTGTCTAAAACTGTTCAAGAGTATGGCCATATACATCAAATTTAAGGAACTATTGGCGCACCCTTTAATTTATAATTTCTAATATTAATACTTGCTACTATAACGGCCATAGCAATCGACATTCTGTCTAATTTGCAAGCGTTTATCTATAATGGTTCAAAAGATAGGCTCATATAAGTAAATCTTGATGAATTATGGGACACCCTTTAATTTATAAATTCAAATTATAACTCGCTGATATAGCGGATTTAGCAACACAGGTCCCATTTAAGTTTCAGCGTTCTGTGTATAACGGGTCAAAAGTTTGGTCACATACACAAAATTACATTAATTATTGGAACACCCTTTAACTTCCAAATCCAAATTTTATACTTGTTGTTAAAGCGGACTTAGCAATACAGGTTCGTTGTAAATTTCAAGCGTCTGTCTACAACTGTTCAAGAGTATGGCCATATACATAAAAATTAAGGAACTATTGGCGCACCCTTTAATTTATAATTTGTAATATTAATCGCCCTTTACAGTTAATTATACACGTAAAAAACGGAACCAATCTGTAAGCATAAGCTATCATATTACCAAAAATTTTCAAAATCGGATCAGAAATGACTGAGTTCTGGAGGCACAAAAATATTAAAAAAAGCACCATTCAGCCGAATTGTATAATCTCCTTCTTTTTTTGAAGTCGGTTAAAAATAAAAAAATTCGTATCCCTTAATCAGTTTTGAAGAAACCTGAAATCATTTTAAAATTGAAGTAAGAAATCAGGTTTTAATCACTTCAATTTCAGTATTTATTTATTTATTGCAACCTTGAAATAAATAAATACAAAATTTTCTTGCTTAAACGCTTAAAATTTTTTTATGTATAAAGTCATTCTTGACACTCTGTATGTTTTTTTTATTATTATTTTTTATTAAATTTCTGGAATTGTTCAATAACCCCAAACAATTTTTTTTGTTTAGTTTAAAATTGTGTATTTTAATTTTTTTTATTTTAACATTTAAAAACATGAAGAAATTTTTATTTTTTGTTAATGTGTGTTAATATAAAAAGTTTATTTATTTTTATAATTTATTTTTCTGCTATATTCTAGGGGTATATTAAATGCTACAAATATAGATGTAAATGTCTCAAGTGTATTTTTTTACTTTGGAGCAACTTTGCTTTTTCTCAATTTTTCTTTTTTTTATTAGACGTGTGTACAAGCAAAAGCTGGGGTAAAAAGGCTGACTTGACTGACTACTAGCAACCAAGTGACACACTGACTTGGGGAAGTCTTGACTAGGAAAGTAGGCAAACAGAAAATCAAGCAAGGTAAATGCACATCACTTATAACATTTTTTTTTCATATACATATATTATAAACATGCACACAAAAGGAATAACAGGTGGAATTGGGGAAAAATTAATAACAACATTAGA
Organism: Gymnosoma rotundatum; assembly: GCA_916610165.2. Taxonomy (NCBI): domain Eukaryota; kingdom Metazoa; phylum Arthropoda; class Insecta; order Diptera; family Tachinidae; genus Gymnosoma; species Gymnosoma rotundatum. Next base: position 114,913,312 of record OU744337.1, on the reverse strand, counting down.
AAATATTTACACACATGCATGTGTAAAAAATACCAGAAATGATTTTGCGCACTGCACTGGAAGAGCAGCAAACACGTGACACAAACTCAAAACATATAAGTATATATATATACATATGTACTAACATAGATATGTGTGTAAGTATGTATGCACAAAAAATGCAAAAGAAAACAATATGGGTAAAAAGTTAAGTGATTTATTTTCTTTTTTTTCTCATGAAGGCGCAGCAGAAAGTAAAAGAAATGAACCAGCATTAGAAAATTAGTTACAAGATTTACAGGATATTTCACAGGGTACGGAAAAGTATTAGATGGTATAAATAAATATTTATGGAATTTAAGTGGAGAAAATTATGTAGATGTACAAATTGTGTGTATGAGTGTGGCTGGACCAGACCCTATTTGAATTTGAATAACATTCATTACAACACAACATGCTTTCATTTATTTCCAACTACATAGTCAGAGAGAGTACAAACATTTTTAGTGAAATTTTCAATTAGGCGCGCAGCATTCAAAATATAGGGCCTCTAGAACAAACAAACAAACAACAAAACAAACGTTTATTCGTTCTCATTCATTCGTTTGAATGTTTATAATAAATACATTATCCACCTAAATAAATTTACCCGTGTGTACGTACATAACTACGTAACTAAAGAATATACGTACGTATATACGCATGCATACACATTTATAAAAATATATACCAACTTACATACAAACAGACTGACCGTGTTCTATACCGAAAAAGAATCTTGACAATCAAATAAAAAAAACAACTGCAACAACAACAGCAACAACAACTTCTCCTCATTTGATGCGAGCACAAATAAAACTAAGTAAAGCAACAAATTGAAAAACAATGGGGCGACAACATGAAGGGGTAGGGCGGCACAAATATTAGATGCTAAAGTTTAACAAAATCGTGGGTTCTATTCTAGTAAAGAAATTCAAATAATAAACAAATCATTAATTTATAATGTAAAATATACCTACCTATTTACAAAACGCTTCAAGTTACTTCAAACATCAACAACCTGTATTTTTATTTTTGTTTAGTTATATAGGTACATACGTATTTAAGTATGTAGATAAAACGATGACGTAATATCATCTTGGAGAGCATAACAGAACGCTATGTATGTAGAGACCCATACTCTTGGCAATGACTTTGAAAATTGTTTGACATTGTGTACTCTTCTACTCGAAAATATAACAGTGTGAGTATTTAACATTTACCTTCAATAATATTAACTGCTCAGTTTACTTCACATTTCTTATTACATACAGCTCCACACTTTAACATCTCTGTATGTAACACTAGCTAGCCCGTCATAAAAGTCTGTTTGTTCTGTAAAAAAATAACTGATTGATTTTTGAACTTATGAAAAATTTTAGCTTTAATAAAACTATTGAGAGAAGCTTGTTTTTTTAGAAACCAAACCAAACTAAAGAAATACGAAAACAAAGAATAACATACTTTCAGTATTCTTCACAAATAACTATTTACAGTAACTAGTAGACTTTCAGTACTTTTCTTTTTAAAATAATACCCTTAAAACTTTATTCGTCCTTTGTGTTATCGCTGCGATAAGATTACGTATATACAGAGTTCTTAGCTACTAAGCAAGGAAGGTCTTAGTTACTTATTACCAGGCTTATGCAAAAGCTGTGATAGACATTGGAAACATCTTTTAATATTGCGTTTAGAATTTGAAAGCATGCAAGTTCATTCCTAATAACTCAAAAAAGACAGGGTCGTCGAATATGATGTGAAGAGGGGAAAATTCGCACCGTCTTTTGAAACACCCTGCAATAACTAATTTTGTACTTAGCAGGTATATTGTCTGCCTATCATATACATATGTACGTTAAATAACGCCACCTTTAATTTTTGTGCTTTTAGAAATCAGTTCAGTCAATTTCCTTAGACTCAGCGCGCAAAACACCACGCCATTTTTATACCCTTCACCACACTAAGTGGAAAAAGGGTATATCTAAGTGTTTCATTCCGTGTGTAATTTCTACAATATGTATTCTGACTTCTTATGCATAGCGAAGTCGATTGAGCGATGACCGTCCTCAGCAAACTTGAGATCACAAAAAATATATATATGTCAATCGATCAGATATAGTGTTGAAAGAGGTGCTATTGGAAATCAGCATGATCGGTCCATGTCCTTCGAGGCAGCAGGCAAAACACTACGCCTACCTTTAATTTTTCCATATTATTTGAAACAATGAAGTAACTCTATTAAAAAAAACAAATACATGGGGTGATAGAGATTTAAAAAATAAGAAAACATCAAGTGAAAAATTGACGCTCGCCCATATTTTCCGAATTACGGGCCTCTGAATTTTTTAAATTTTATTAAATATCAATATGGATATCATTTTAAAGCATTTGAAGAGATCTTTAAAGAAATACTAAAATTTTTTTAAAAAAATGCTTAACCTATTAAGAGCCGATAGCATTTTTATGTAAAATAATATAAATGTAGTACTAAAAATTTTTTTTCTTATCTTTTCTGCCACCCCAATATTCGCTTTTTTGATTGCAGTTACTTCACTAAACTAGGTTTACAAAGATGGTGAAGGGTATATAAGATTCGGCATAGCAGAATATAGCACTTTTACTTGTTTTTCAGCAAATTTAATTAATTTTCGACCTTAATTTATTGCTAAGATAATTATACGTTTTAAATTATATTTTTTCTTAAAAAATAAAAATTAAAATACTAATGTTTTTTAATAATAATGGCCCATATTCACAGTTAAAATAAAGTATACTTTAAGGGAACTAAAGTCGGTTTTACTTTAGAGTCGACTCTAATTCATTCATAGAGAATTTAAAATATACTTTTAGCGAGAAAGTCAAATCTAAACTTAAAACTACCTAAAGCTGTTTTTAACTCATTTTTCCAAAATTACTTTATTTGGTTTAAGAACACAATACTCCTTATCTGATTTTATACCAAAGTGAACAAAATAAAAACAAGGTTACGTTTTTCTAATGTTTGTTTAGAAATTGTATGAAAACATTTATCAAATTACAGTCGACACCCAGTGGAAGGTGGCTAAACTTAAAGTATACTTTATTTTTGACTATGAAAGCAAAAAATATATTAAGAGCATTTTATTTAGGGTATACTTTAACAAGAGTCAACTTTAGTCTATAACTATGAATATGGGCCTATAAATTTAAAAAAACATAATAGTTTTTTTAAATAAGTTGTGTGTGAGATTATGAAGTCCTATGAAGTACCTGTCGCCAAGATTTATTTATTGGCCCATATTCATAGTTAAAATAAAGTATACTTTAAGGTAACTAAAGTCGGTTTTATTTTAGAGTCGACTCTAATTCATTCATAGACAATTTAAAATATACGTTTGGCGAGAAAGTCAACTCTTAATTTAAAACTACCCAAAGCTGTTTTATCTCATTTTTCCAAAATCATTTTATTTGGTTTAAGAACACAAAACTCTTTATCTGATTTTTATACCAAAGTGAACAAAATAACAACAAGGTTACTTTTTTCAAATGTTTGTTTAGAAATTGTATGAAAACATTTATCAAATTACAGTTGACACCCAGTGGAAGGCGGCTAAACTTAAAATATACTTTATTCTTGACTATGAAAGCAAAAAAGATAATAAGAGCTTTTTATTTTAGAGTATACTTTAGCAAGAGTCGACTTTATTCTATAAATATGAATTTGAGCCAATGTTTTTAATACTTTATATATTTAGTTATTTCTGAATTTTTTTTAGTGTTAGTAAAGTTCAAAACTTGATTTTTAGAAAATTTCGATTACTAAGATTACTAAGATTTTACTAATAACACAATTTCGGTACTCGTTACTGCTTTTTTGCAGTTAAAATATAATGGCCCAAATTCATAGTTAAAATAAAGTATACTTTAAGGGAACTAAAGTCGGTTTTATTTTAGAGTCGACAATTAATTAATTTATAGACAATTTAAAAGATATTTTTGGCGAGAAAGTCAACTCTAAATTTTAAAACTACCCAAAGCTGTTTTTAACTCATTTTTCCAAAATTATTTTATTTGGTTTAAGAACACAATACTCTATATCTGATTTCTATACCAATGTGAACAAAATAAACACAAGGTTACTTTTTTCTAATGTTTGTTTAGAAATTGTATGAAAACATTTATCAAATTACAGTCGGTACCCAGTGGAAGCATACTTTATTCTTGACTATGAAAGCAAAAAAGATAATAAGAGCTTTTTAATTTAGAGTATACTTTAGCAAGAGTCTACTTTATTCTATAACTATGAATATGGGCCAATGTGTGTATGTACACAAAAATAATGGTAAAAAATTATTATTTATAAATGAATTAAAATTAGCAAAAAAAATACATGTTTTTCATGTTTGTTGCTATACTAACTGCATTAATCTTGTCATAAAGCAGGCAGGCAAAACACGATGAGCTTTAATAAAACCCAAATAATTTTTTTTTTCATTCATTTTTTAACACCGCGATACTGAAAAGAAATTAAAAAGCATAGCAGGTAGTGAATAAAAATCAGAGCTCCTGAGTAATTTATGTACTCTATTAGGAAAGCTTACATTTTTTTACATATTCTAAGTCAGCGCCGACTAGCAATTTTCGCAACGCGGCAGCTATCAATTTTTGTTCATGAAATTATGTTGAGCTTCATTTGTTTGAACAATATCACGCCTACCAACAATTTTTCATCTCTTTTGCAATGAAAATTAAATGACAATAAGTACCCTATTTATTCATTTTTCCAGAGAAAAAATATAAAATAATTATGAACTATGGGAATGTGAAGAATTGGTCAGAAAAAATGATCAAAGCTATCCGGGAGAGATCGACAATTTACTACAAAAAGCAAAAGAGCATTCAAATAGAAACAAAAAATACAATTAGAGCCTTCTTTCTTTGTTTTTTACTTCGCTTTGTTTTAAGAACATTTATAATAAAAATATAATTTCAAAACACTTTGAACTCTAAAATGTGTTTGATCAAAACATATTTCTCTTCAAATGAAAGTATCCTTTATTTAAATATTTTACTTTAAAAGAGTTCTTACGTATTTAAATTAGGCTTTAAAAACAAATAGGTTTAAATATTATACGTTTTAATGAAAGCCCATTAACAACACATCAAAAAATTAAAAAAAAAAAAGTCTGAATGTTTGTTATTTAAAGCGCCGTACAAATGCAAAGAAAAGTAAAAAAAAACTTATCAACTCGCGGTCTACAGAAAATGCTTTTTGTTTGAATTGCTGACTGACATCAACAAACAATATGTTCAATTACTTAGAAGGTCACCATCTAAATTTTCTGAAAATCTGTTAAACAGAAAACTAAAGTTTGCAACAGATCAAACAATTTTTTGTTGACAACATGGCACAACCCAATGCCTAACAACAAAAAATGTTTGATTCAAACAAACAGTGAATAAGGAGAAACGTTATTTGTTAAATGACAAACGTAAATGGTGGAGAAACTTTTATTTAATTTTTTTTAATACAACAACAGCAATCTGTAAGTTAGTAAAAGAAAGAAATAAAATGTTTTAAACAACTTTCAGGAGCCAGTAAAAAAACCTCAAGTCAGTAAATTGTTAATGTTAACAGCAACAAATAATTAAGTAAAAACTAACAGCAGCAAAAAGAAAAAACGCTTAACAACACTGGCCAGCGTATTTGTTATAAACAAAATTTATTTATTTATAATTTACTTGCTTGCTTGCTTGCTTGCTCTCTCTTAAGCTGTTTTATTTATTTCTACAAACAAAAACAACTGTAAATAGTGCAAAATGTGATTTTTATGTTAGGAACCCAGAATACCAAGGGAAGTTATTTTTTTAATTTAAAAAATTCAATAAGACTGTGAATTATCAAGTATCAGTATAACAAAACGTATGTTTATGTGTTTGTGTAATGCACATTGTAATGTAAAGCACACACACTGTATGTCACACAGTCCAAACAAAGTATTTATAAACTTATTATAATAAAGCTAATAAGCACGAGAAGCTTTATTGTGTATTTGTAAACAAATAAATTAAATAAACATTCACTTTGTGTGCACATACATACATAAGTATATATATATATATACATATAAGCCTTTCACAGCACAAAACGACTAAAACCGTTCTTTTGAAAATGACTATAATATAGTTGAGTCAAAGCTTTTTATATTTATAAAATTATTTCTGAAAAAATAAAGGTTAAGCAAGTTTAACGACACTTCCTTTTGAAAGTAAGTTTACCTAGGTATATCGAAACCAAATGCAACTGCATTGAAAACACATTACACCTGCTAAACATAAGAGTTTTAAAACAAATCAATTAAACAAAATTTAAACAAATACAAAAAAATTAAATGACCTACTCAAGGCTTATTATGAAAAATATGTAATAAAACTATTCAAATAAATTTAAAGAGCTTTATAAGCTTTATGAGAGCTTCTTAAAACCCACGCTTGGGTCTTAACCAACCTGAAATATCAGAACGGTTAGAGAAATCAAAAATTTTTGACCGCAATAAATATAGAATGGCATACAAAACCAGTATACATTAAAAAAGACTATTTATTAAAACTAAAGATAAAATACCGAATCTAGAATTGTCAAATTTAGTCTATAAAATTCCTTGTAGCAGAAATGATAACGAGATTTGTAATAAAGTATATAAAAACTGCATAACCATCTCATTGTGCTAGATTAAATCACTATTCTAATTTTGAAAATGTTTCAGTATTAAACACAAAAAACAGTTATAAACGGCGTTATTTTACAAATAATTACGAGGGCTGCTATATATATTTCTGGCCTGGCAACACTGAGTGCTGCCAAGTGCAATCTGACATTTCCATTGGAAATTTTGTCATTTTTAAGCATAATAGTACTCAAAACGTTTTGACATACCACCATTATTTGTGTTGTTTACAGTGACTTGAAAAAATTAATATAGAAAAAAATGGAATTAACTCGTGAACATTTTCGTTCCATCATTTTTTACAACTTTCGATGTGGATTATCACGACAAGAGTGCATTGATGAACTTAAATCTTTGTATGGCGATGAAGCACCATCCTATAGCACTATGAAAAATTGGTATAATGAATTTAATCGTGGTCGAAGCTCGCTCAAAGACGAATTCCGTGAAGGTCGTCCAAAAACGGCTGTTGTGCCAGAGAACATTGATGCCGTGCGTGAACTCATAATGCAAGATCGACATGCGACATACCGAGAGATAGAGACATCCTTGGACATTTCTTCCACCAGCATACATTCGATACTGCATGAACACCTGGCCGTAAAAAAGGTTTGTTCTCGTTGGATCCCGCACAATTTGAAAGTCGCTCAAAAAAAGGCTCGTGTCGATTGGTGCAAAGAAATGTTGCCAAAATACGATTGCGGTGCTTCAAAAGACGTTTATAAGATCGTCTCAGGTGACGAATCATGGATCTATGCGTATGAGCCCGAAACGAAACAACAATCTACCGTGTGGGTCTTCAAAGACGAGCAAAATCCAACGAAAGTTGTTCGTGGAAGAAGCACTTCGAAGCAAATGGTCGCCAGTTTCTTCGGCAAAACTGGTCATGTGGCTGAAGTCATCGGAGAAATTCGAAAAACCAACAAGAGAAGACGAATCATTGTTCACCATGACAATGCGAGCTCTCACACATCGGCTCAAACCAGAGCGATTTTGACCTCCCAAAACATCGAATTAATGGGTCATCCGCCGTACAGCCCTGACTTGGCACCTAATGACTTCTTCCTGTTTCCGCACATCAAGAAAAAAATGCGTGGTCAACGATTTTCGCCGCCAGAAGAAGCTGTTGAAGTGTTCAAAAACCATGTTTTAGAGGTGTCTCAATCGGAGTGGAAAAAGTGCTTCGACAACTGGTTTGAGCGCATGCAAAAGTGTATAAATCATGCTGGAGAATACTTTGAAAAACAATAAAACCATTTTTGATTATAAATATTCCCTTTTTCACTATTAGGCCTGAAATATATAGAGCAGCCCTCGTAATACACCAATAGTATATGGAATTAATTTTAAAGCAGACACAGATAATGTAGCTCAGATTAATAGACACTTGATAAATAAGAAATAATTTTGTACTTTATATTTAATTTAAAAATTGTTTATACGACAAAATAATTTTTTGTTTTTTGTTAGTTTGAAACATTTTTTTTATTACTTTTTGTTGTTGTTTTATTTTATGTTCAAATAAATATGATGATGCTACACAAAAGAAGTAGCGAAATATTAAAAAATAAAAATAAAGGATAAAAACCTTGCGCTTAGTAAATAAATTAAAATACAATTAATTGAAAGGTCAAATAAAAAACTATATTATTATAAATTTCAATTAGATAAAAATATCAAAGAATTAAAAAAGATTTAAAATTGGTCATCACTTATCTCTACTTTTTCTTAATGGAGTTAATCAAGTAATGCTTTCAATGGCATATGTACATACATACATACATACAATGGCACATGTACATGTACATACATATATTCTTCTTTATCTGTAAAAATTAGAGATGAGCGATATTTCAGTACCTGTGATTAAATCACTGTGATTAAAAAATCACTAGTCACTACAGTGACTGAATTGATCAAGTAACAGTTACGCGTAAGAACGTTCTTTTATATTTGCACACATACAAAATTCAATTTAACTTTGTGAAAGAGAAATAAAGTACTTTTGAGTCTTTCATTCTTGCATATGCCAAAGCAGCTTCTTTGCTAGGTAGCTTTTTCTAGCTTCTACTTATCAACAGCAATTCTTTTTTCCAAATTTCACACATACATATGTAACAGAAAATTGTTTGTGCTTTTTTTGTTTGAACTTATAAACAATCAGATTTACCGAATTCTGCATCTACTTTGAACATAGAGATCAAAATACCTTTTTCATATGATTACTGTTTGTATAAAATATTATTTACTATTATATACTTCCTATATACTTATAAATATATATTTTTTAATAAAAAAAGGACTGCAACGGTGATCACGGTAACTATTTAAAAGAACAGTGATTTGAAAGTCTCGTTTACTGGTAACGATGTTCCTCAAAAATCACGGGATCGCTCATCGCTAGTAAAAATAAGAGCTTTTCGGCAGTCTAGAATTTTATACACCTTTTGTTTAAAGAAAAAATGGGTTTTTTATTTAATTTTGGAAACATTTTTTCAGGAAATTATTCTTTTAGAGGGGGATTAGTTCGTGAATTTTTACTTTTATTTTTACATTGAATTCCTTTAAATTTATTAATTTTAAAAAGTGAAATATGTATATTATGATTATATTTAAATAGTTATTTATTATTATTTCCATAAAACATGATCAAGATATGAAATTTGAAAAGTTTACTATAATAAAACTAAAATAACAAAAAACGCATATCGAATGGTTTTAGGGAATATATTATTAATTTTTGCATAGGTTTTTTATGTATTTTAATTTACTTATCAAGCAATATTTCGCTACTCCTTTGTGTAGCATCATCAGGAAAAGCAAATACCTTGTGCTTGGTAAATAAATTAAAATATAATTATTTAAAATATCAGATAAAAAACTATATTAATAGGTTTTTTTGAATAAAAGAACTTTTTTTAATTATATTTTAACAATATTTGTATGAAAACTTTATTTTAAAATTAATTATAAAACCATATTATTTTTATTATTTCTTATGAATAAGGCAGCTCCCTATAATATCAATAAATTAAGATCAAATAACATTTAAGATTTGAAGTAATGTACATTAGATTTAAAAAAAGCTAGATCCAAGATTAATTGTTCTTCTTTATAATGAAATTAAATTCAAAATAATATACTCCATATTCTTACAAAATCGTTATTATCATTTTATGTATCGACAATTTGACTCCTCAAAAAAATAAGTTTTGAAAACTTAAAAATTGAAGATAAATATAAAAGACTCCTTTTTCTACGCAAAATAAAAAATCATAGGTAACTGGTTTGTGTAGACACGGTTAAAATTTCTCCTAAGAAAAAGTAAAATGTGGTCCTTGTCATCAATTCTTTGGCAATAAACAGTAAGGGAAATTCTGAAATGAGATCATGAGTGACTCTTATAGCGGACATACCGTACATTTTGGCTAAAGCTCTTTTTCCCAATTAAACCAAACTTCTGGTCAGAGTAAACATAAAAACTTAAATATTATCAGTTTTTTTATATGAAACTTTTAAATAACACTTTTGGTTGATATTTGTGTGCTGTATTTGCAATTGTTTATTTTGCAACCAGCTGACTGTTATGCAGCTTACACAATCTACCCATAGAAAAAGTTTGGGGAGTTTCGTGCGGGAAGAAGAAGAATTTTATTCTCTCAAAAGATCTCTCTTTTACCCAAACTTGAAGTACGGGAACAGTTTTTGGTAACATTGGGATACAGCGGGATCCCAAAGTTGAGTACGAGAACGTACGGCACCGCACCTTATATATTTAAAAAATGTAATATGCCGATAGAACAAAAGTATTTTCTAAGTATTTTTTTTTTATAGACGGTAATGTTGTGCAACTTTCACCTAAAAACACCTTATTCAATATTTTTAAATGATACCAAACTTTTTCGGTAGTTTTATTATAATGAATTTTAATTTTAAAAAATAATCACTACAGCATTTTTTTATAATTTTAACTTGCCAACACTTGACTCTAAATTTATTAGCTTTCGTTTCTATAATAGCCGCTCTACACACACTTTGTTTGCATAGATATGAGTTTTTTTTAACGTTTTACTGTGAATCACTTATTAATTTTAAAAGCTTTTTAAAAATTCTGCTCCCCTATTAACTGTTTTAGTTAGTGAGCGATCCATTTTGTTTTTTAACAAAAAGTTTAATTAAAATTAAAATGGTGGCTGGCTGGCTGGCTTGCTTGCTTGCTGTGGTGCCAGTTTTTTATTGTTTTCTTCAATAGTCTTCTAGATGTGCCTGTTTGTTAGCTTCTCAGTACCCAACATGTATGCTTATAAAAAGAACTTTTGAAAAATAATTTTATCAAACCTTTATTATTATTACTTTTGCTACTGAAAAAAAAAGATGAAGAAGAAGTTTTGTATTTTCAAAACGAAAAAATATTTTTGATTAAAGTTTCATTTTATTCTCTCTTAAGCAGTTAGGTATGCTTTTTTGGCTGCTGCTTTTAAAGTTCTTTTAATATTTATTTGATTTTGTTTTCTTGTTGAACATGTTACTGGTTTTATAGAAAAGGGCTTTCGCTTTTTCACATTAAGCTGTGTTTCGAAAAAGACTTTAAATATATTATGAAAAGTTTTCAATGTTTTGCTTTTTGAAAGCCATTTATGTATGCGTTAGTTAAGTATAAAGTTTAGACTTGGTTTTTTAACTGAGAACTTGTTGTAAAACAACTTCAAATAAAATTAAAAATTCTTAAGCTTTAATTTAATTTCTACTAAAATGACTCTTTAAAAAACATCTTTTTATTTTATCTAAATTTGTATTGCAATTTTACTTTTTATTAGTTAAAAGAAAACAAAAAGCTACATACAAGTTTTTACAAAAACAAAGAAAAGCACTAGCACTTTCTCTTGGAATTCATGGAGATTTACAAAATTGTATGTGATATGCTTGGTAACGGAAATGTTATCTTCATTTAAGTTGAAAATTTTTCTACCTAGTGCCTCTATAGAATTTCAATTTGAAAACAGGAAAGGTCTCTAGAAGCCAGCCAAACCAAGAGAAGGTTGCCGATGCATTATTAATTAATACGAAGCTCATACCAAGTATCATGGTTTCAAATGTTTTGCTTTTTGAGAGCTATTTATGTATATCTAAACGATTGACACGGACGGACAGGCAGACATCGCTCAATCGACTTTGAAATTACACACGGACAAGCTTAGATATTCATTTTTTCCACTTTTTGTGGTGAAGGAAAAATAAGCACACACTTAAGGAATTTGAATCCAAAATTTGAGTTTTTGTCCTAGTTATTTCACTTAACTGCTTTTGTTGTTGTTTTTATCAATGAACTTTAATTTTGGTAACTGTCGCCTGTCACAGATTCAGTTTCTCCTAATATTTTATTAATTTCAAAATTTGTGATTTATTTATTAAAAATAATTTCTAAACTTTGTTCTGTCTTTCAGTTAACAACAATTATTGGACAAAAATTCTTGCCTTAAGCTCCGTACAGGTGCTTGTCAAATCTTACAATATTGGCAGACCTAACAATGTGCTGACAATGACAAGTCAAAGAAAAATTGTAACCACTGTAGATTGTCAGTTTACACGACTGCAAAGCATTTATCAGAAAACTGACAATTCCATTGTAAGACAATTATCTGACAATAACTTTATCTGGCAACATTGTCAGACAACAAATTGTTAGTTTACACGGTGGTAAGAATTGTCAAGTGGAAAAAAGCTACAGCTCTATTGTTAGAATTAAAAAATTCAAAAGACAATTTTTTTTTAATTTCTTTTCACCTTCAAAATCGTCCCGTAAATTTCGGTCGCTGCCCATTTTTTTAATTTATACTTTCTTTTTTCTGCTTTAATTTTAATTTTTTAAAGCAATTTTTTTCACTTACTTTTATCTGACAATGATATCGTTTTCAACATATTACAATTTGTATTAAACTCACAATGTCTAGCAATGTTCTGACAATGGAAAATAAAAGTGTTCACACAATTGTAATATATCTGACAATATTTTGTCGGGTAGAAGTCTGACAATTATCTCACAACGGTTTTTCTGACAATATTGTTAGATAACAATTGTAAGTTCACACGATTGTTAGGCTTTTTCTGTATATACATATATGTTTTTTGACAATATTATAAGATCTGGCAACCGTCTGTACAGAGCTTTAAAAATGAATAAAAAAATTCTTAATCGCTATAAGTAGCGCTTCAGCCTTTGCTTCTTATAACTTGGAATTTTAGTTTTTTCGATATTTTTTAATGCAATAGTATTTTGAAAATTAATAAAATCTTTTTTTTTATTTGAAAATGTTATGGGTTATTAGCATAATATAATAAATAATATTATAAAAATTCCAAAAATAATTTTAACATAATCTTTTGTTTTTTTAGCTTTTTGATTGTCTTAAAAGTATTTTTGATGTTCCTAACAGTGTTATCAGATTTAATAAATGTTTGTTAAAATAAACATTATTTAAACTTTTTATGTTTGACAGATTTTGAAAATTCGCATCTTTAGTATTTTAAAGGATATTTTAATCACCAAAAAATTATTAAATTATTTACATGAAAATTATTTTAGAAAAATTTGGTTATGATTTATTAAAAAAAATGTATGAAACTTTTGTTCAATAAGCACTTATAACAGACGCCCCTTCAACACTTAACAATTATCTTTTAAGCACAAAACAGGCTTTTTTCCCTTCCATTATCAGCTTGCAGTAAAACGCTTTTTTTAATATTATTTAAAATAATCGGGCTTTTTTCTACTTAACAATCTGAATAAATAAAACGAACACAATTATTCTTTGCTATTAAATTCTATTCTTGTACAGTGTCCATGAATTTTAGTTGATCAAATTAAAATTAAACTTAAATAGTATTTGAAATAAAAACTAACTAAAGGAAGTTAAATTAAAAAAAAGCATTTTTCGAAATAAAAGCATTTTTTTGTTGGTTGTCATGAAAGAGATTTTGAAATGTACGCGAACTTGATGAGAGTGTAACGCAAATTTAAAACATACGAAAATAACTTTTATAAAACTTAAGAATTAAAAAGCGGCAATTTGAATGAAATTAAGAAAGAAACTTTAAGAGAATTTTTTACGTTGGCTTTTTTCAAAATGGACAAAGAAAAAACTTTTGAAAGTTATAGATACTGGGAGGTTAAAATCAGAAAGGCTTTAGTAGCTAAATAAAATTTAAGATTGAAGGGTATATATACAAATACATTAAGTAGGTATTATAACTAATCTTTAATGGGCACTTTTCCCAATATATAACAATAACATTATGTAGGTAAATAGAAATATATACACACAATATGTGCATACGTACAAACATCTATTAATATGGTGTATAATGCATGATTAAAAATACTAATAAAAGCTTCATTAAATAATGCTTAATAAAAAATGAATGCACATTAATGAATGAATGAATGAAAAATGATAAAATGATAAAAAACTATATTGCAATAACTATTTTGTATGTGTCATCCCTAAACGTGTCTGTCTTTTCTTCCATTTATTTTTCATTTATTTATGATCTGACAAAATTTTCAATTCAATTAACATAATAAAAAAAGTATTTAAAAATGTTAACAATAAAAATTTAAACAACTCTTCTAATAAACAACATTTTAGCAGCACAGTCTGCGCCACATCAGACAGCCAGCCATACAAAAAAATCAACAACAAAAATCTCGCAGGGTTTTTTTTCCAAAACTCACTCGGTGTAGAATTATTGTAATCCATACCAGGCGCACAAAAAGTCATAGTACGTACCTATAGCGAATATTTTATATAAAACAAAAAAAAAAGCATTATTTAAAATAATAAAAAGCACACTCAAGTGAATGAATGTAGGTAAGAAATGTTGTTTGGAACACAACTTTTTAGTGTGTGTGTGTGTTGTGTGTACGTATGTACATGTGTATTACCAGTATGTATTGTGTGTGCTCCCCATTATGACTCAATTGTAGAAACTTTTTTGTTATCATGAGCACAAAAGGCACAATGCAAAAAAAAAAAAAATTGTTGCAAACTTTTAGTTAAAAAAAATAATCTTATTTTATGGGTAGATAACTTCCGATTATCTAAGAGTAAAATTTAATTTATTTTGTAACGCTATGTAGTTTCCTAAAGGCCCTTTTAGACTATAAATAATTAAAACAATTAAGAGTGCTATATTCGGCTATGCCGAATCTTATATTCCCTTCACCATCTATGTAAATCTAGTTTATTGAAGTAACCCCAATCAAAAAAGCAAATATTGGGGTAACAGAGAATTAAAAAAAAAAATTGGTACGTCATAACCTAAAAAAAATTAATTTTGAGATAATCGCAGTTTCACTTTTTAACTTGTTCTCACCATCAGTAAAAATATCAGACTGTTTAAGTTCCTACTACAATTAGTAAAATGATTTATAATTAAAAAAAACCATTTAAGAAAACTTTCATCAATTATATATTTAAGGGGAGGTCTTGGACAAACTATGTGGGGTCTTTGAGTTATGACATTATTGCTGTAAAAATATATTCGATACTGTGTCCTAAACTATTTATTTGTGAAAAGAAAAACGAAGTTTCACTTAATATTTTCTATAATAATTGAAATAATACATTATATGCGAAAAGTCGATACAACTTAAAAATATCTTTTTTTTTCATATATACAGTCACAAAACGAAATGTGACAATGTTTTAGAAAGCGATGTGATCTTTACGTTATGAAGTTTACTAAACAACTCAAAATGTGTCGTTCTTATTGACAAAGTTTTTAAACATTAAATGAAATAACGACTTATTCTCTTAAAACGTGGAAAGTACAAAAGACATAAAGATGAAACTTATGCATAATATAAAGCATTAAATGGCGAACAAATTGGTATGATGAACTCCAAAATTTAAAATTTTGAGTTACGACGTTCTTGAAGTAAATGAGCGATATATAATTTTACATAAAAATGTCTAATGGGTTAAGCACTTTTTAAAAATGTTAGTATTTCCTTAAAGATCTCTTCAAAAGCTTTCAAATGATGCCCATATGGGTGAGCGCCAACTTTTTCTTTTTAAGTTTTTTTCTTATTCTTTAATTCTTTATCGTCCCATATAATTTTTTTTTTGATTGGAGTTACTTTATTGTTCCAAATGACGAAAAAATTAGAGGTAGGGAATAAAGTATATATATTCCATAAAGTATATATATTCTGGCTTCTTATGCATAGCGAAGTCGACTGAGTGATGTCCGTCTGTCCGTTCGTGTTAGTGTTGAAATCAGGTTTGCCTCGGCAAAAGTTTGCCTGATTTCACAAAAAAAAAAAAAAAAAATATTAATATGTCAACCGATCAGATATAGTGTGGAAAGAGGTGCTATTGCAAATCAGCATGATCGGTCTATGTCCTTCGAGGCATCAGGCAAAACACCCCGCTTTAAAATTTTCAAATTTTTTTAAATATCAATATGGGTATCATTTTAAAGATTTTAAAGAGATCTTTAAGGAAATAATAAATTTTTTAAAAAATACTTAACCCATTAAGAGCCAATGTCAATTTTATGTAAAATTATATATGTACAGTACCAAAATATTTTTTATATTTTAGTTCTCTATTACCCCAATATTTGCTTTTTTGATTGGAGTAGTTCACTAACCTAAATTTACACAGATGGTGAAGGGTACATAAAATTTGGCATAAACGAATATACCACTATTACTTGTTATTAATAGGAATAATAGGAAAAATAAATGATATTCAACACGTAAGTAGTCCTATACTTTTATGCAGGAGTATTTGTACAAATATTGTATAAGAAAATAAAACAATAGCCCAATTCACAATCTTGTGCAATTGGTCTTGCATCATAGCATTTGTAAAATTATACAGCGTATTTTTAATCTATAGCTACAAAATATACAAAATATACATTTGCAACTCTTTTTTTAATATACAACACTTGAAACCAATATTTTTTATTTACTAATTATGCGACAATTGATTGCAAGCTGACAGCTGACAGTCAGTGAACTAATTCTATCGCAATCTAAAAATTAGTCAATGGCAAATTTTTTAGTAAATTCGAAATTTTTGTTTAAAAAAACAAAAGCTAAGAATAAGGAAAAAAATATTATCGCCTAAATAAACTTGTAATCTTTTTTGCCGTAGCCAGTGATCGAAACGGAGTCCATAAAAATTCATGTTTGAATAGAGATATTTCATTACCTTTTTGTTGGGAGAAAATACATTTCATGGCGAAACTTGGATTTTTATTTAACTTTTGAATTATTCTGTTTTTTTTTTTAGTTTTTAATGTTATTTATTTTTCGATAGAAGTTCATATTTTTTGTTAAAATTGTTTAAAATGTCGTATAATGGTACGTTAAGTAAAATTCCGATTTCTTGAGATTCAGAATATGTATACTTTATAGAGTTAGCCACAGTTTTGTTAACTTTTTATAACCAATAGCATTATTTCTATTCCGAAAACGCGTTAAATTAAAATAAATTTATTACATTATTAAATTTAAATAAAAGACAGTAATTTTGCCGATTTTTTGCCTTGAAAATATCAAAAACCCGATTTGCCGATTTTTGCAGAATTAATAATTTTATTTGTTGCAGTGAAAAAATTACTTTTGGGGATCACTAGAATACTTGTTACATTAAAAAAAATATCGGTTATCAGTATGTTATTTCCTGGAAAATTGTATCCTTAATAATGAAAGTGATGTAAATCAAAATAAATAAAAAAATGAACTGATCAATTCCTTTAGGCCACATTGCTTTAAACTAAATAAGTTTGATGTGATTTTTATGATATTATCAAAAATGAACCATTTATGAAAATGCTAAGAAAATTATAAAATTGAGTTTATAATCGTAAAAAAAATATTGAAATGATCGATCAGAATGTTATAAATATCGCAACATTTTTCTTAAATTAATTTTTACTTGTTTTTATTTTATTGCTAAAAATGATTAAATTATTACATTTTAAAAGAATGAAAATTGACTTATTTTCGGCTTTTGGTTAATTTTTAATTGTATGTATTGTATTATTAAATTTGGAAGATAATTTTTATTGTGGTCGACTAAACTTTTGCAGTTATGAATGCATTGCTTTTTAAAATTGCAATAGTGTAACTGAATGCAGTTCTATTTTTTCAAATCTATTTTTATAATTGACAATTTCTAATTCAGCTGTTTTCAATACTGTCGCCAAAAAAAACATATTTGTACTGCAGAAAGATTGTTGCATTAACGTGTGAGTAAAATAAGAAAAATATTATTAATAATTTTTCCATTATAAAACAGGCGAAAAACCTAATTAATAAACTTTAAAAGTTATGTTTTGTTTTGTTTTTTTCCTTATTAAATCTCATCAAATTATTATTTATCTACGTTTTTTATTGTAGAATTGCATAATCTACTATACATTTTAAAACAAAATGGCTTTACCTGAAGCACTTGCAAGAAATATGGAAAAATTCCAGGTACTTCAATGAAGTTTTGATTTAAAATAATTCAATATTTTTTTATATCATTTACAGGCCAAAAATAATTTGCCTGTTTTTCTTAAGGGTGGTCCAGCAGACAAGGTGTTATTTGGGATCACTGTGGGTCTGTGTGGCATTGGTCTTTTAAGTATTTTACAGCTGGCTTACACCATGGGCTTCAAAAAGAAGTAAAGTTAATTTAGTTTATCGAATGCTAATGTTTGATCAATAAATTGGATAAGTGTTCAGATGTCTATGAGTTTTTATTTATTGAAGTAAAATATAAAATCGGAGTTTATCAATTAAACTTGGCAGTACTATTTGCCGGTTCACGCATCCACTAATATGTTAAGTATTGCCATTTATAAAAAGTTGTTGCTATACACTGAAGGATATGGCAACTTTGCCTACATACTTGTGATTTATTGGAACTGTTGGCTACTGTGAATAGTTTATAATAAACCATAAATCCCTGATATATATTTTGTTTGTTGATAAACTTTTTGTGTTTTTCGTTAAACAAAATTGCTTATTAAATATTAAAAAAAGAACTAGAAAAATGAGAACTTTAAACACGTATAACTTCTAAGTATTAAAAAAGCACCAATAAATAAGACAGAAAGAAGGAAAACATTAATTGGTAAAGCAAAAACAAAAAACCAAGGATTCCAAGAAAAATTACCCAAGAGAATATAAGTATATTCTTGTTTGGACTTAATAATAATATGGAACCAAATGATGAAGTAGTTGAACGCCAAAAACTGGTAGATGTAGAAACAGAAGAAGATGTCACAAATAGTGCCCCCAAATCAGCACCAACTCCTGCCTCACCCATGGCCGTGCCCAAAATTAATGTAAGTTTATAAATCTTTTGTTAATAATGTTGTATGTAAATTATAATAATGAACTTTGTATTTTTATCTCTGTGCGGCTTATTAACTTCTTATACATTTTTTATTATATAAATTAGATAAAGAGTATTTCTAGTGGCGAAACTACTCGGAGCCGTAATTCAGCTTCATGCTCAATAGAACGTACTACTACAACTTCTGATAAAATAGGTGGTCAATCATCTGCCAAAGTTACATACGTAAATGAAAGACGTACCCGGCCTCACTTACACGGCACAAACGATGAACGTTTTGAATTTAAATCCCGGCCGCGAAAGTTATTAAAAGGTATGATTACAAACCGTATCAGCCATAACATCACTAAAGGCTTCCCAACATTTTTTTTACTTCTTTATGTTTTTAATTACTTCTTTATGTAGTTAATAAAATCAAGTAATAAAAAGAAGGGAAGCTTTGGTAATGGTGTTGGCTTGCTTTTTTATTACAGTCGCTGAGGGCGTGTCTAATGTTCGTTCATGATAAAAGTTGTCCGTATTTTCTTTATTGTGATAGTAATAGGATAAACGAATACTTTAAAACATTACATTTGTATACTGGTTTCTTTTGTTGTTTTGTGTTTGTATTTTTTATTTGCTTTTAGTATTTTTATGATAATAATATTTGTATTTAATTTTTTATTTTGCATCTTTTAATTAAAAGTAATGACTTAGATTTGGATCTAAAAGCCGTAAACAAAATTTACAAAATTCACTATATTTTACTTTTTATATTATTTTTGTTTCTCACTTGAACCTTTTAACCAACCCTTGGCCCTTACATAAACTTTATTCAAAAGTTAATCGATTTGAGTGACTAATTTTCACATTTAAAGATTACTATATGCCATATCTGTTTTTAAGAATTGTTTTGTGCAATTTAAACAATTTATATTGTATTATATCTCTATAAGAAGATCAACAACTGAATTGATCTTGTACAATTTACTGTCAGCAAAAAAGCTTAATAGTGTACTTAGTAAGTCTTTTTGTTTAGCTTAACCCAATGAAAGACTAAATTTTTAGATCTTTATTTCTTTTAAGCAATTTCGTAAAGAAAAATAAAGGAAAATTATGACAGAACAGATTTTTTAAGCCGGTAATTTTATAATTCTCCCCACGAAAAACGTATTTTAATGGTAAACTAACAATTGTAAAAAATATTCACAGAAAGGTAATGAAATATTTTCACATTTCACTGAAAAGCACTTTTCCCTATCATGATTGTTTCTTTTTGCATGAAATGTAGAATTTTTTCATGTTTTGTTCACTTTGATTTTGATAGTGGAATTCATGTATAGGTAAGTGTTGTTCATCTAATTAAAAATTTTATGTTGATAAAAAGTAATTTTAGGGCAAAATCGGTAAATAAATATATAAGTGACATTCATTTTAACAAGATGCAAAGTAACAGGTCAATTGCCATATTATACATACAAGCTATAGAGGTCCGTAACGTTGAAAGTGTCAGCCCAAAATTTTTCATTTTTCATATTTTTTGCTTAAATTTACATTTTATATCCCGTAAAAAAAAACTTTTTTTCAGTTTTGCAAATGCAATGATAACACTATTCAAGTCGCGAAAAAAAACTGTTCACGTGAAATTCCCGATACCAATTTTCAGTTCGGGTGGAATAAAAATTTCACGTCAACAATAATTTCACTTTTTATTCACGATAGGGGTGAATATGACTACTTCATATTATATAAATTGCAGAAAAAAATTGTAGTTATATAGATTAATAATTACTTTTTTATACAATTATAAATGCGTTTGAGCAAACAAGCGCTTGAGAAATTTATGAAATCACCATTTCATTTCCCACTGCTTTATTTAAATTTGTTTGGTAATAATACATATCAAGTTCAGGGAAAATAATAAAAAAATCTTGTGCCTGAAAAATTTTAGTTAAGGGACCTTTCAGATTATGCTACTTTAATTGCGCAAGTATAGTTTTCATTTTTATTTATTTTCCTTTGTACTTGCTTTTATAATCACATTCAGCAACTTGGTTGAGCAAGTTTAATTTTTTTATGCTCGAATTTTTTTAATTTGTTGACGTTTTGTTTCATTTCTGTATTTATTGTAATTGTGAAAGTGATTTGAAATTTAGTGTATAAAATGGAAATTAAAGAAAAAATAATTTAGTTAAAAATATACTCGAATCCCAAGACAAGAATGTCAGCAGAAACAGATTTGCCAAGTACAAGCAAGTCCGTATTCAAATCTCGGCAACTCGTTCCCCTTCAAACCGACCTTTCCTTTCACACCAACAAACAAACGACTTGCGCAAGTAAAGTTTCCTAATCTGAAAGAGG
Source organism: Gymnosoma rotundatum (assembly GCA_916610165.2). Classification (NCBI taxonomy): domain Eukaryota; kingdom Metazoa; phylum Arthropoda; class Insecta; order Diptera; family Tachinidae; genus Gymnosoma; species Gymnosoma rotundatum. Next base: position 114,891,885 of record OU744337.1, on the reverse strand, counting down.
CCTAATTACTGCAATTATTTTTTTTCTTATTATCAACATAAGAAGTATAATTTCTGCCAACACTGTCTTTCGTATAATTTTCACAGTTCAAAGCAGGAAAAAACCAACTAATTTTTTTTTTCAAAAACACAATGCTTGTTTTGTTTATTTTTTGACTTGAAACTATTCCATTTTTTTTTTACATGCGGGCGTAGATAAGTCTGTTTAAGGAAGAATTTTCAACCAACCCCCAGAATTTAAATCTTATAGATTATTTAATACAGCAAAATTCTCTAGTTACTTTTATTACTGGTCGTTAAGTGAAATGATCTAAGGTTAAAAAAATTCAATACTCGATACACGAAAAAATTATAATTATTTAGAATAGAATAATATATCTTAATTTGGTTTTTAAATTTTAAGTTATATTTTGGCGATCCACGTACTATGTGTAATCAAAATATTTAATAAAACCGTCAAATGCTTTCGAATGTGTTTAGTTTAGGTAGGCACACATGGGTCCGGCTTATGGCTTAATTAAACTCAACTCCAAGTGCCCCTTGTGCTGTTTAAAAAATTGGAATCGTCTGTTAAGTGGCATGTAGCCCGTAAAAATTCTCTTTATTCTGGGACTTAAACATACGGCATTTACACTATGCAATTTTTCATAAAACTAGCATCCAATTTTTGTTTGTTTGTGAAGCGGTAGGAGTAAGCAATATGGTATTGATTGAGTTTTGAGGGGATGTTACTGTTGCTAATGTTTACTTTTATATAACACTGTACTTTAAATAGAAAATTGAGAAAAAATGACTCAAAAAATTGCATAGTGTAAATCTGGACTATAATAATTTAAAACCACAAAAAAAAAAAATTAGAATAAGTTTTTAATTAAAGACACGGGAATATTTTTTTTAAATTTAATTTTCACAAAAAACTTCGTGCTATTTTTTATTTAATTATCCCGATTAAAATAATTACCGATATTGATTATTAAGGGTCAAAGCACGTCTCGATGGCCATTTCGTTACCGCTTACATAACTCTTCAGGAAACTTCTGACAAACATTTTAAATAAACTAGAGATTTTTGTCCAAACAATAAAGCAAAGACAAAAATCAAAGTTTAAGCAAAAACAACAATAACCAACAGTAATTCTATTTTTCTTTCTCTACTGTATACGGTCGTCTTTTTTTCGACTCTTTTATACAGTTGAAAGAGGATGAAAAATAAAATATCAAAAAATTTCGATAATTTATTTATATGCACAGGCAATGCGCAATCCGTGCGCCAATGCGTTTAAGCGGTAACGAAATGGCCATCGAGACGTGCTTTGACCCTCAATTAAATTTAATAAGTTTTTATTTTATTTATTTATAAATTTGTTTTTTAATATTTTTTTATTCCAATTAAATTTTTTTAAGTATCGCCCACCATAACTTTCGTTTTAAATCATTAAAACCATTAAGTTACAAAGAAGGAAAGTAGTAAAAGAAATTATTAAAATATGAGTCATAATTTATCCTTAGTTTCCCTTTTACATAAAATGTAGACGTTGTAATATTTATATACGTTGACAAATATAATTATTCTATTATACTTTTTTTGCACATTTTTATTTTTGCTTTAAGAAAGGGCATGTTTCAAACAACATAAAGATAAACAAAACACTTGTTGATTTCATGCAATGCACAAGTCCTATAAGCCATATTATCAAAATTCATATTTTTACAAAAAGAAAAACAAAAAAAGAATTGACTTAATAGAATCATTCCATTAAATAATACGTTAAGTCACGAATAACCGAAGTAGATACGTAGAAGCAATAATAAAACTACATGAAAAATACACCCACCACTAAAAAGGTATCAAAAGAAATTCATGCACACAATCCCTTCCTTTCGAATGCAAATTAAAAATCCTTAAAAATGTTAAAAAAAATTATTAACGTGTGGCTACTAGACGCCTTAGTTAGTCGATATTTTGGCGTCGTAAGCAACGGATTGAGTTTCTCACAGATTTAACTTAAAAATTTTTTTCTTGAATTTGTATATGATTTATTATTATTTTTTAATTGATTGGTTTTATATCATTACTTTGATTCATTATAAATTATTTTTTATTTAATATTTTTATTTATTTAATTTCTTTTTTTTTCGTTTATTTAAATAATTTCTTGTATACCCATCGCATCGTCATATTTAACGAAAAAATTGCTATAATCTCATACAAATATTAAAAAAAAATAAATATATCTGCTGCTTAACTATGCCTACCCACCGTGAAGATATCGGTGATGGCGATAGCATTAATAAAATTAAGCAGCTGAGCAGCGATACCCTGAGTGATGAAACTTGCATTAACAGCAACATTAAAAATAACAATAATAACCACAACAACAACAACAATAATAATGATAGTAATAAAACTAGTAATAATAATAATAATAATAATCAACATCATGCTACAAATGTTTGTAGTTTAAAACAGCAACCATCATTGACAACTACAACTACCGTTGCTGACATTGTATCTGCTCCCACTAGCAACACTTTCAGTTCTAGTAGTGTAGGTGATGATAGTAGTGTTAGTGGTATTGCTGCCGGCAGTAATAATAGTAGTAATCATCATCATCGTCATTATCATCACAATAATAACATTAGCAATCACACTGTAATTGATAATACACCACTGGCACAACGTCGCAAGCCGAGTGTTAATGCAGCAACTATCAGCGTTAGTGCTGGTTATCCCGGTCTTATATCATCAACGAACATTGGCAGTCTCAGTGATAAATTTGATCAGCGTCCAATTAAACATCATTCTTTTGTCTCAGAAGTACCGGATGTCAAACATATGGAGCGAGCACTATTAGGACTGTTGGATGATTTTCATTCAGGGAAACTGAAAGCTTTCGGTAAGTGGACATTTATTATTACATTATATCCATTATATTTTATACAGAGTTCGCTTTGGCGCACGGATTGCGCATCCATTCATCTGAGCTAAAATTCTTAAGAAATAAAAATAGTTCTGTGGATAAACGCAGTTTAAAAACATATTTTCAAATTAGATCTTTATAGAAAAGGAATGGATTGATTTAAGATTACCATTATGCAAACAAATTATTTCCATAATAATTTAATTTAATTTTTTCGACTAACAATGTATATTCACAATTTTTTTTAAATAATAATAGACGAATTCATTTTTGCTAATAATTAAATAATTCTTGCAAGAAACAACCGAATTCAATACAGTCAAACTTACAAACATGTTTAAGAAGGTAATTATGATTGGCCGCAAAAATCAAATTACAGCTACTATTGCGGCACCCTTTAATTTATAATTTTAAATATTTATACTTGTTATACTGGATATAGTAATGGACACTGTGTATAAATTTCAAGTGTTTGTCTAAAATCGTTTTACAGTTATGTCCATATAGATCAATTTATATCAGTTATGGAGACACCCTTTATTTTCTAATTTTAAATTTGTTACTTTTTATAGCGGACTTAACAACAAAAGTTCTTTGTAAATTTTAAAGGTCTGCTTTTAACGGTTCAACAGTTTGGCCATATTCATCAACTATTGTAACACCCTTTAATTTATAATTTTAAATGTACAATATACATATATATGTACTTCTTATTATATCCGACAAATTAGTGGATATTCTGTCAAATTTTAAAGTGCTTGTATGTAACGGTTTAAAAAGGTTTAAATAAATTATGACAACACCCTTTAATTTTAAAATTTAAAATGTATACTTGTTGTTATAGCGGAATTAACAATAAAGTCTTTTTTTTTTGTAAATTTCTTCAAATGTATGACCATATATATCAAATTAAAAAACTATTGGCATACCCTTTAATTTATTATTTTTGATATTTATACTTGTTATTATAATGGTCATAGTATTTGACATTCTGTCCAATTTTCAAGCGTTTGTCTACAACAGTTCAAAAAATACACCCATATAGGTTAACTTATGTCACCTAAGGGGGCACCCTTTAATTTTTAGATTTATTTTTCTTACGCAGTTTTTTTTTTTCATAATACATACAAAAAAACACGTAATCATAAAATTCCAAATAAAGAAAAAATTTTTCAATTTGATTCGGAAATGAGTGAGTTCTTCGAGCACAAGTATAAAAAAGAAACATTCACTAGGTAAAATTTTGTTCCACTTAAAACTCACCTTAAATCTTATATATACCCTTCACTATACATATCCGTATGTAAATCTAGTTTAGTGAAGTAATTCCAACCAAAAAGACAAATATTGAGGTGACAAAGCATTCGAAAATAAGAAAAAATATTAAGTATGTTCTGTATATAATTTAAGATAAAAATGTCATCGGCTCTTAAGTTGTTTTTAAATAATTTTAGTATTTCCTGTGATACCAAAATTGATATTTTAAAAAATTTTAAAATATCAGAGGCCCATAACTTGGAAAATATGGGCTAGCGCCAGTTTTTTTACTCGATATTTATTTTTTAATTCTGTATCTCCAATATATTAGTTCTTTTGATTGGAGTTACTTTATTGTTCCTAATGATATGGGAAAATTGAGGTAGGAGTGGTGTTTTGAACGCTGCCTCGAAAGACATGGACCGATCTTGTTGATTTTTAATAGCAAATTTTCGAAACTATGTCTGATTGATTGGCGTATTTAAATTTCCTCTAGCTCATCTAGTGCCTTAGAAAAGTTGATTTCAACACTAACATGGACGGACATCGCTCATTCGACTTCGCTATGCATAAGATCTCAGAATATATAGACTTTATGGGGTCGGAAATGAATATTGTAGAGATAACAAACGGAATGATAAACTTACAGCCATACCTAAATAAAAGCGGAAAGCGGAACGTTTTCTTCCGCATAGCTTTTACGCTGAAATGCCATACCTAAACAAAAGCGGCAACGGTTTGTCAAAATGATAAAAAACAGGGTTATTAAAAACATTAAGGCTTGAGTCTAGTTAACGGACGCACCTCAAAAATTAAATAAACTTGTCTACGGGGTATAAATGAAAATCAAATTTCAAATTTACCTTTCCTATGGTTCCCATATTGTCTCATTCCGCCATAAAATACTCGATATGTGACATATTATACATTAAAATGTTGGAGGTCGGTCCGTAACTTCGAAACCAAAAGTCAACCCCAAAATTTATACTTAAAATTTTACACATCGGACACAATTTTTTCCTTTCTAAACTAGATTTTTTCCAAAAATATATATAACTTCCCTGAATACTTAAAAAAAATAACAGTTCTGGTGTCTGTGTTGTGTAAATTGAAAATTTTATAAAAATACCAAAATTTGTTTTATTTTTAAATATTTATACTTGTTATACTTGTTAATTATTTTTATTATTAAACGCCTTGTCAAAATCGCATTAACCAATTGCAAAGCGTAACCGCCGCGGTATTTCGGTATGTTCTATACAAAATGTACTGGCATGAAAACTTTTGACAGCAAAAAAAAAAAAAAAAAAAAACGCTTTCCGCCCTTGTTTAGTTATGGCTGTTAGATACACCCTTTTTCCACTTTTTGTGGTGAAATAAATAATAAACTATAAACGAGCATAAATTTTGCCCCCGTGATATTGGAAATTCGCTTAAAAAATTGTAAAAAATTTTTTGAATTTTTTATTTCCACAGCAAAGCAAGCACCTACATATTTTTCCATTTATATTTTGTTTAAACAGTGCTCGATGGTATTTTTAACCATAAACTTTTTTTTTGTGTTCAAACAATTTTCGCAAATATGTAGAGAAACGGAACTAAAACAACATGATAACACTTAATAAAAAAATTTTATTATTTATTCTTTGTATACACACAGACGTGGATTTTTTATAAATGCATTACGTCTCTGCATTAGAAAATCACACGCATTGTCACTATACAATACTAAGGTGGTCTTTAATTGTCTCAGATTACAAAAATGTACTGATGCAGCTGATTGATACATTGACAATCAGAGCCGACCTTTTTATAATATTGTTCTTTAACATATAAAAATAAAATAAATTTTTTCCTAATATCACTTTTTCAGGTTCCGGCTGTACAATGAATCAAATGACTAAAATACGCGAACAACAGGAAAGTCTTGCCAAATTGCATTTCGAATTGGCTGCAGCCGAAGAGGATTCTCTGGAGAATGGTAATGATTTTAATGCCGCTAAAGCTCAAGAAAATATGTTACAATTAATGCAACGTTTAGAACAACTTTCGATTTCAATCGAACAACTACAAACAAGCCATACAGGACTCTGAGATTTGCTTCGAGCAACGTGTAACAAATGCAGTTCAGACATCAAAGATGATGTTGCTATGACATTAGCAACAACATCAGCAGAAACTGCTACACGTTTGCTAATATTATTGTTGTGATTTCATTTCAAAAACTTTAAACTTATTATAATCAAACAAAATCAATGGTTCTATAACTGTTCTAATATACATTTTTTAACTTTCTATTCTTTAGTTGTTAAAACTTTGTTTTCTTTTCGTATTCTTTTACAACATAATAAATGCTTTTGTCATATGTTTTAAGATAACTTTTTTCTTTTTCAAGAATTTTCGATTTTGACTTTTTATAACTGTTTGTTTAATTGCTTTTGTTTATTCATAAATACCCTAACGATTAAGAATATTTAATATTAATGAAAATACCTTTTTTATGGTAGTTTTGTAGTTGTCCTAACACATGTTTAATAGTAAAAGTGATTGATTATAAAACATGCGATTATTCTCTTTTTTAAATAAAAAGTAATCATGTTAAAAAAGAAAGTTTAAGTTTATCTTTTTGAAGAAGGGTAAGTCATAATTATATTCTATGCTAGCAGTGCCCACGACTACGCTAGCAAAATGTTTTCTTTTAATATTTATTGTAGAATTTTGTAAAGAGTGTTAAAATTTTTCCATCTACAAAAATAAAATGTGCAGACAAAAAAATTTTATTCGAATCCATCCAGACAGACAAAAATGCCAAAAATAGGTGTTTTGTATTCCAAATTGATTACTATCTACACCACCAACAAAATTGGTCGCTCTCTCCTTAACTATGCAGGCCCGATATGGAGCTCGCTTCTCAGCGATACTAAAGGCGAGATGCTTCCAGTCAAACGATACAATTAATTACTGATAAGCCATTTATAGTGGCTTGTCACCCTAACCATGAGGTATAGCGTCGGGATCCGCCTTCTCGACACACATTCGCCAAGACTTCAGACGCTATAGCAATGACATAAGGTATATCCTTTTCAAAAACTATTGCATCAGCATTCGGTTTTAGGAGCTATAAATGGATAGAAATAAAATAGGGTCCTGAATTAATACTCCCGCGCAATTTCAGAAATTAAAAAGGATTTTACCTAGGCAAACGATATCAGTTCTAGCACAATTAAGAGCCGGTTGCTGCACATACTCAACTGCTACCGTGAACAAATAATTCAAGGCACTTTAAATCGTTGACCAGCCTGCCTTTAAAGCCCGCACGAAACATCAAATCTATTTAACTGTCCAAAAAGGTCCACTAATTTACGCCCTATAAACCTACGGGTTGAAATTGAGCAAGCTCCAAGTTCCATCTGTAGTCTTATTCTATATTTCTCGTAGCTAAATCTTAATCTTCATCGTTAAAATGCTAAAAATAAATTACGGTAAAAAGTGTTACAGAATAGCAATTGTAGCCAAAAATCGCTAAAATTATTTTATAGAGTTTTAGCGATGGAGATTTGGCTTAAGCGATTTACAGATAAGGGCTGCTGGTGACACTTATACACATGACTAAATATTTTATATCTTTTTAGGAAAATCTCTCGACAGCAGCAGAGCTATTACAACAACGACAAAACTTTCAAAAAATATTTTATGTACAGAAATGATCCTGTTACAGTTTTATATATCTTAGTTAATACACATATTTGGAGTCATGGAGTGGGCTATTTTAAGGCATGCTCAGAAATATCTCCCTAGGTGGGTTGTTCTAAGACTCATTTTTTGTAGTGCTCATTTAATGGTTGGTTGGAACATGAGCAGCAAAACAACCCTGATAAAATAAACAAGTAAGAGCGCTATATTCGGCTGTGCCGCATTTTATATACCATTTACCATCTATGTAAATCTAGTTTAGTGAAGTAACTAGATTTGTGACAGAGTTAAAAAAAATTAGAAAAAAATGTAAGTAATGGGTCCGACAAATAACTTTTTTTTTTTGAAAATGCTACAAAAAAAAAACGTATTGGATGGTCAGTTGGCCTAAACTCCTAAACCAATTGGACTTTGTATGGCGTCATACAAAGGTCTTTACGCAAAATTTGTCTCAATGATGTTTAAGCGTTCAGCGGAAGAATAAAACTAATTATCTGTGAAATCAGACATGAGCTAAGTGTTACCATTCACAAAATAAGCACCAAATGAAAAAAAAACGTTAGATTGCGATCCCTTTACCACATACATATATACATAATTTTACATAAAAATGCCATTGGCTCTTAATGGGTTAAGCATTTTTAAAACATTTTTGCATTTCCCTAAAGATCTCTTCAAAAGCTTTAAACAATATCCATATTGATATTTTAAAAAATTTTACAATTTCAGAGTCCCGTAACTCGGAAAAAATGGGCGAGCGGCAATTTTTCCACTTCATGTTTTTTTCTTATTTTTTTAATTCTCTATCGCTCCATTTATTTATCTGATCGATTGGTGTATATGCAAAAGCAAACTTGATTGCAACACAAATACGGACGGACAGACGGACATCGCTCAATCGACTTCGCTATGCATAAGAGTTTAGAATAAATATGTATATGTACATACTTTATGGGTTCGGAAATGGGTATTTTAGAAATTACAAACGGAATGAAAAACTTTGTTTTCCCTTTTTCTACTTTTGTGGTGAAGGGTATAAAAATCAAAGTGTTTAGAAAAATTTCTTACTTGACATATGCATGCATTATATTTGCTTTCACACTATCACACTTTTTCAAAATACTTATGAAGGTATTTGATAAATCTTTATACTCAGTATTATAGTGTGAAATGGGCTTTAGTGAGCGTAGCTATGGCAAAATTAAAACGCATTTACTAATATATTTTTATTTGAAATAAAATATTTTTTTTTATTTATTTATAATATTTCCATAATCATTTATTTATCATAAATTGTTCATATATATATTTTTTTATTTGTTTATTGGTTTTGTATTGAAGTAAATGTTTAATGTATGTATAATTGTAATATTTGTTGTTTTATCGTTCTTTTTTTTATATATATTTATATTTTAATTCGCCTTTTTTAGTTTTCTTAATAATTCTTTTTATATTGAATAATGCACATAATAATCATAATCGTAATAATAATAATTATAATAATAAACAAACATAAAAAATTAAATGATTATAAGGTTTTCTTTTAGTTAATATTTTATAATATAAAGATACTGTTGCATGTATATAATTTTATAAAGTAGATTTTAAAGTTGTTTTTTTGTTTTTTGTTTATTTTATTTTTAGTTTTTAACTTTAGGTTTCTTGCTTTTTATTTTGTTTTATTTAATTGTTTTACAAATACACCGCATACCACTAAATAATGCACATAAGTTCAATTGGTTTTAAATTTATTTAAATATATAATAATCATAATATTCGTTTAATATTTATTTATATATTTTTAAAAAAATTCTAATTGATATAGAAGAAAAAAATAAATATTTATTTATTTATTTATATATTATGTTTTATGTAAAGAGAATATAATTAATATATAAATATAAACATATAACAAAAATTTTTAATTTTTAATTTTATTTTTTTTATTTAATATTTTTAAGGATTTTTACTATATATTTTTTTCATTTATAAATATAAACATATTAACATTTTTTAATTTTATTTCTTAGTTTTAGTGTTTGAAACATCAAAAATTTTTTTGCATTTTTAAATAAATATATTTTCTATTTATTTTAGTTTTTATATAAATTTTATTTATATTATTAATTTGATTTTTATTTTTTTGTTTAACATTTAAGGAAAGATAGAGGAGCAAAACAATTTTAGTAGAATTTGATTTATTTTCAAAAAATTCTGTTTTTTTCTTTCTTCTTTTTGTATAAATATGTAACTTTTTAAATTTATACACAATTATTTTTAATGACAAAAAACACAAAAAAAATATGTATAAAAGTTTAAATATCCAATTTAACATAAAAATAAGTTTTCAAACTATCTTATTCTGTAAAAAATCGTACAGTTTTAAAACCATGTTCAGCAGTTACTTATTCACCTTGAGCCATTATTTTAGAAAAGCTAAAAAATTGTATTTTATATATAAAAATGTCTACGTAAACAATAAAAGAATTTTTATTATATTATTATATTTAATATGAAAGCGTTACTTACAATCAAAGTATAACTATATTAAGTAGTTGCAAGTCTACAACAAATACAACATTAGAACAACAACAGGCATTTTGTTTGTGTAAAATCATGTATTATGTCAAAAAACAGTTCAGAGACGGTAAAGTGGCTAACATTTTATCATTTTTCTAACTAAAAAATTAATATGAATTTTTCTTAATTATTATAAAAAAAAAGTAAGAGAATGACCTCTAAATGACTATATCAATGTAAATTAAAAAAAAAAAATTCAATAAAAGGATGTTCAATGCAACTTGAGTTCGAAAAGTGTAATTTGAATATTTCGTTTACCATCCCTGATAGAACATAATAAAAATGAAAAGAAACACTTAAAAAACAAGAGCAAAATAAAAATTGAAATAAATGTAAACAAATTTTGACACAATACATGATAAACACGCACACCAATAAAACTATCACCTGAACTCCTGCATGTACTTAATATAGATATACTTTGGTTACAATATGATAGAAGTATTCCTAATAATCAAAATTTAATTTCCTAATAAGGAAGACGGATCGAATAAACCTGCTTTGGCGATAAATTTGTCAAACAAGAGCTAAGTGAATTCCTCTTTAAATAGTTTTTTTTTTAAATAAATATTCTTAATATCTTTACAAAGCATAAATGCGAAAACGCCTAATTAAAAATAATTTTGGAAAAATATTTAAGCTTATCATTTACTAATTTAAGTATTATCGTTTAATAATTTCGAAAAAAATAATAATAATCATACACCCCATAATTGTTCTTATTATCGTTGCTTATAGTTTAGCATTATCACTTAAAAAAAAATATATTATTTTTTATTAAAGTTATTTTAAATGGCTGTCGGAATAACAACATTTTGCAATTTTATTAAACTTTAAAATTACAGCAGGTCTGTTTGCTATTTTTAGTTTTAATTTAAAAATGTTTGAAAATGCCTTTTTAAGGTTGTTTGTGTTTTTTTTTTCAAATTAGTATTATTTGTAGTCATTCTAGCTTCAAAAAAAGTAACTGACTGTATTATGGTTTTCTGTTAATTCTCTGCACTTCCAGGAAATATCAAGATAAAATTTACAAATACGAACATTTTGTTATAATTTGGAATTGAGCTTACGTCAATCAATAATGTTTTAAATTTTCACACACACATTTAGGTGTCGCTATTGTGTTTCTTGTAAAGCCAAGACGATTTTTATCCACTTCAAGCCTACTAATGATTTGCAACAATGACCCAAAGCTTATTCATTTTGAAATGTTGTGTTGATAGAAATGTCAACTAATGGCCCTTTTACCATTTTCACCCATCAAAGTGGAAAAGTAATTTGGTACATTACTTCTACTTTTAACCATTGAGTTAATAGAAATATTTTTTTAATGTACCCTCTTATTATATAAATATTTTCTTCATTTTTCTTTTTATTCTGTTCTTTTTTTTTTTTGGTCACAAAATGGCATCAAAATTAAGTAAAAAACAAATTTCCGTTTTTTTTTATGAAAATAAAGCAGTGGTCGTCAAAAAGAGAACAATTGAATTTATATTTTGCAAGCATAATTTATGGATGTCCGTATTGTTGACATGTGTTGAGTAACTGCGTTTATATGCATATGTACTAGTGAATAAGTTAATTAATTGACAAATTATTAAATCAGAGATTAATTCAACTTTATTCTTTGTTTTTTAGTGTTTACAATTATAGAAATAATTTTTTCTTTATAAAAGTTAGAAAAGCTTTTGTTTAAAAAAAAATATTCAGGTATGTGATGAAACATGATTTAGACACAAAAGCGATTTGAAGACGATAAAAGGTGTGATGTTTTTTTAGAATCGTTTTATCATATAAATTTCAAGTTCAATTTTGTTTTAAAGAAAAAGCTTACATTTTACTATGTGATGCAAGGCGCATTAATTTACAGGTGGTCTTAATAGGTCTGTTTCTTTACTTTTTGGGTAAAGTTCGTGAAAATGAGAGCAAGCAATTTTTTCTCTCATAAAAAGACAAAATTATATAAAAGTACGGGAACACAAAATCTAAATTTTAAACACAAAATAAAAACTCAAAGAACTAATTTCAATAAATCAAAAATAGGAAATTCTAATTTATTTTGTATTTAGTTTGTGTTTTAAGGCTGTTGCACAAGTTTAAACAACTTGCACGAAAAAAAGTTTGGGCTGTTTCGTGCAAGAAGAAGAAGAACTTTATTCTCTCAAAACCGCTCTTATTTACCCAATTTTGAAGTAATAAAACAATTTTCGCGCGAAGTCGAGTAAGGAAACAGACCTATTATTAATAGCCCATCTGACAAGGCAGATTTATTTTACTAGGTAGTGTCGTCCGGCCAGCTGGTTTGTAATTGGAAATGTCAAAAGTTTTTGTATTTTCCTTTGTTTGTTTACGAATTTCAAAAAACACTAACAACAAGCGTTTGCAAAACAAAGCAAGCATGTGTATGGAGAGCAATTATCTTTTATTTCTCTTTGTGTTTTTGACGTTTCCAACGCACAAAACAACAATAAAAAGGCATGTTGTTTTTGTAAATGTTGTATTTGTTGTATTACCGCTACTACCTAGTAAAATAAATCTGCCTTGCCATCTGATTTTTGTTTATGTTCGACGTTTTGTCAAAATTCTGAAATAATTTAAAAAAAAATTTTTTCAAATAAATTGAAAAAGAAAAAAAATTTAAAATTTTATAAAATTAAATTTCAAAACCAAAAAATTAAATACGAGGTATTGCTGCACATGTAGGAGAAAGAAACAAAGTGTTACAACTTCGTTTAAAGCACCAAATGATGATAAAAGGATGAATTAAATTCGGGTTCCTCTTGCTTAGTCAGCTATTTTTGACATCAACTTGGTGCTGTGTAACAACAAAATTACATTGGGTTTTTGTTTCTGTAGCCTTGCGGCCACCTAATATTTAATTCGCCTTGTATGTGATGAAAAACGATAAAATCATTTTGAAATTGCTTTCAAAGCAACATGGTGTCATCTATTCTTTTTTGTTTAACAAATATAGAAATGTAAGTATAAGAGTAGAAATACAACCTCACGGTTGCGGCGACGGATTCCGCATGTCAGAGAAAAAACAAATAAAATGAGTTGCGGCGACGGATGCGGTTTTTATTGTCATTTTTATTATTTGTTTACTAATTTTTTTATTCTTTTTTATTGAAATATATTTAAAAAAAATTTGTTTAATGTAAAAAAGCAATAAATTGAAAATTTCAAAATTATTGTTGATTTTCAATGACTTTTTACATTTTCTTTCTCTTCTTTTTGTTGTAGTCATTTACAAAAAATATTAACAAATAGAATTTTTTAGTAGAAAAACAATAAAACTGTGGCAACATGCTGAAAGAGAAAAAATTCAAAATTGGGAGCTTGAGAGAAAACGCACTCAAATTAAAATAGATTCTAATTTCATGCGGATTCGTTGAAAGTTTTTTATTGTCAAAACTCCATATAAAAAAACAACCGCATCCGCAACCGTGAGGTTGTATTTCTACTCTTAAGTATGAAAACTCATTGGTATATAGCCAAAGTATTCATAAAAGGTGTTAAGATTGATGTTGAAAAATCAATGGAAGAATTTAGATATTGAACTGAATAGCTTTGGTCCCCCATACACAATACAGCTGGTAACAAAAAAGTGCAATTAAAAAAATAATGATTGTATTTAAAATGTGAATATACATATGTATATGAAATAAAGGTACTCTTTATTAGTGGGTCTTTTGATGGTAATATGTGTGCCGTAAAGTAAAATTTACGAAATATTTTTCTTACTTTTTATTGATTTTGAAGTTGATGCATTGAAATATTTGCAACATAACCTATAGCTCTTTAGAAGCCACCGTCTGCAAAAAATCTAAGTGCAGCTGCTAACTGTAATACTAATAGAATTGATGTATAATCTTAATGGTATTCGATTTTATTTAATACAATTATGAAGCTTTCTTTATTTAAAATAAAACTTTGAATAAATTTGCGAAAAAATCATTTACTAAAAAATATATTTTAAAAGTAAAATAATCTTAATTGCCGTCTGGCAATTCCAACGGATTGGAGTTATCACTTAATTTATTCTTCTAAAATTTTTAGTTATATGCTTCCCGACCAACAAAATTAACGATGTTGCCACTACAAAACGCCATTATCGATACATTTCATATTTTAAATATACATCCATGTTTTGAAAAACGCGTATCGTTTAAAATTGGCGTTTTCAAATCAAAAAAAGTGTGCTGTCAAACGAAAACGATAGGAATTTTGTCGCTTCAAAACTGGTAATGTATAACGATGCGATCCGGTTTATTTTTTATAAGCTACACTTTGAAGAGAAATTTAAATAATATAGAGATTAAATTGAATGTGTTTTTTTTATTTAAATGAAAACTGATAACTTTTTTACGATTTTAGCAAAAAATTTGATTATCCCCCTTCGAGATAAAGTAATAAAATGTGTTTTTTTTTATAACAAAAACATTTGTTTTTATTATTCGAGCACAATTTCAAAAAAAGAAAAACGCCAGTAAATCAAAGCGATTTCAGAACAAGCAGAGATACGTTTTGCGTTTTTCAAAGCGTAAGCGATTTGAAAACGCAGCGTTTTTCAAAACATACATATACGATAGACTGAAAAAATTTATTTGTCTATTTCTTTAAAATTTTCTTTTTTTTCAATTTTAGTAAACAAAAGCCGTGCAAGGTTACGTTAAAAAAATATTATTTGGAATAAAAGAAAAATAATATCACACCTATCGTGAATTATTTTCCACATGAAATTTTTTCACATTTCACTGATAACCAAATTCACCTTATCATGAATGTTTTCTTTTTACGTGAAATGTGGAATCAATTTGATTTTTATAGTGGAATTCATACATAAGTATTTTTTATTTAATAAGAAGTTTTAGATTGATAAAAAGTAATTTTAGGGTAAAATCGGTAAATAAGGTTCAAAGCGACATTCTTATTAGGTTATTTGCCTCGATATATATCATATTATACATACAAGCTTTGGAGGTCCCTAACGCCGAATATTAGAGTCAGTCTAAAATTTTTCAATTTCTCGTGAAATTGGTATCGGGAATTTTACTTTTTACTCACGATAGGGGTGAATGTGAAACTGATCAAAATTCGTCATGCTTTTCAATTTTACTTTTCAAAACAATCATTTTTCATCACATACCTGATTAACGAATTTTTAAAACATATTTTATTATAATTGGAGCAAAAGGATAAAAATTCTTTCAGCCCAATTTTAAACAAAAATTCCGTGCGAGTTCTTTCACTTTTCCCTTTTCTCCAATTATAAATTTTTCCTCTTTTGATTAACTGCGGAAAGTGAAAAAAATCCAGGGGGAAAAAAGTAGGTATTCTAAATTATAAAATAAATATTATATGAAAATAAACAAAAAAAAAAAACTCCCTTTAAATTACGATGATGCCACTTTTTTATGATTTTATTCCCACGGAATTCATAATTAGAGGAATCTCTTCCGTAAGAATTTTTTCCGTGAGAATATTCATAATTGGGCTGTTTATGTTTATTACTTTTAGTTTTTATAAATTTTTATTCTTTATATTAAACACTTTGCTAAAGTTTTGTTTAGTATGAGAACGCGAATTTACTTAAACGGGAATGTACTTAAATTTTAATAACGGATTAACTTTCTAACCCTTGTGATGAGAATGACGACCACTTTTAAAACTGTTTGACAGAGTTAAGATTATCTTGAAATAATTGTGTGTTAAGTGTCCCTGGGTAGTAATGTAAAATTCAGAAGACCATTAAAGGATTTAAGTCAGGCAGAATGAAATTTATGAGATTTAATTTTATTTTTTTTTAAATGTCTCAAACAACACAATAATAATTTAAGTATGACCTGGGGAGTATTATGAGAGTATCTCTTTCTTTTATGAAGGTACAGGTCTGCTCGATATGTCTGAAAGAGAATCAAGGCAAAAAATTTAAATAATAGCAACCTAGACATAGATTTTAATTATCAAGTTTCACTAATGCAGCCGAACTAAATAATCTGTCTTCTTTTATTATTAATATAAATTGTAGTGTGTTAACTGAATTTGCTAGGAAGGATAATGATTGAATTTTTGTTTCCATTATAATTTGCTAAACGATTATAAACTTTGTTAATAAAAAATGAATAAATTGCAAAAAATAAAAAAAGCCCCGTTACCACAATTTCCAACAGTTATAAAGAGTAATAAAAGACTTCATTCGCTAAGTTGTTTCGTTTGTTTAAATTATTTGATATCCTAAATTTCTAAATTATACATATGTGTGTATATGCATAAAGTATGTATGTATGTACTTGTTTATTGCAACATGCTTATGGTTTTTTTTTTGTAAGCTGAAATGGAATTGAAAATGAACTTTATTTATTTATATGGAATTAATTTTAGGTTAATTAATTAATCACTGTGTTAAATGTCAACTTTTGTTTTGTTTTTTTTTATAAAAAGTTTAATAAATTGTTATTAAAAAAGCTTGAAACTTATATAAATTATTTATCTTTCAACATTTACATAGTTATTTAAATATAAAAGAGATGTCTATTAAGAAATTCGTTAGTTTAGCTTTTTTATTTTTTTAAAAAATGGACAGATTTAATATTGGTTTTTAAAATTTTTTCTAGGTTTCATTATTACAATTTATTTAAGAAAAAAATATTTATTTTACATACATATAAAAAAGTGGAAAAAAAAATATTTGCAAGTAGTACATAACGAGAAATTAAATTTTACTTTTAAATCGCATAGACGAGTTCGCATTTGTTTTCTTTTTTATATAAATTAGTTATTGTTTATTAATTATTTTTGACATTATGTATTTTATTAATTAGTTTATTTTTAATACACTACTCAACTTTGCGAATTATTGGCAAAAACCGTATTATTGCCCACATGTAGCTAGGGCTAGAGTGCAAACAAAAAGCCATGTTTTAAATTGTCTGCTTTATCTTGTGTTAAGTTCTTTCATAATTCTTCGTAACGGTATACTGATTGTAGAAAGCAATTTGCTTATCAAAAGGTTTACTCTGCATTTCGATTTGAAAAGAACATCATTCGACTTTGCATGTCCTTTACAGTCTTTTATATCGAAATTCCCCCTGTAGTAACAATTGTAGTATAACGAATGTTAAAGTATTTAAAAAAGTATTAAAATTTCTAGTTCTATTTAATAACTGCAATAATTTATATTATTGTTAAGTAGCGTGTTTCACTTTTTAAAATTTTTAAAGTTTTATTTAATAAACTGTTTTTTTTTTGCAATTAATTATAATGATTATTATTTGCTTTTTTCTGTAAAGCTTTCACTGAAAATATTAAAAAATCTGGCTAAGATTACATGTATTGAGCGAGATGAAATAAAAGGTTTTAAGAGTGATAGAGATAATTGTTTAAGAAATGCTTTTCTTTTATTTGTAAAAAAATTGAGTTTTATTATTTTCATGCAGTTAACAGAAAATGAGAATTTATTTTAGTGTATTTAAATTCGAATATTTCATACTTTCAAAATTTTACAGTTATTAAGTATTGTAAGTCACTATGACATATAAATGACTTTTTAATTCAATACAATTAATATAATAATTAATTTTCGATAAGTAAAAGTTTTTTGCTTGAAGACCTTTTTAATAATTACAATTTTACATCTTTTGCATTTTATTTTAAATAAATAACAGAAAATTCATTAAGAATTAAAGAAATCGTTTTGGTAAATTTTTTTTAAATAAATTTTTATGTAAAAGTTTGTTCTGAATATAAATATGCCCCATAAAAATTAACTTTCAACAAATATTTTATAAAAATATTTTCTTAATATTTTATTTAGAAATAAAAATAGATTGTAAAAGAAATGTTAGAAACAAAAACCTTAAATAACTCCTTAACTCTCCAAATGGCTTCTGGCCCAGAAGTATAATAATCTTCTATAAAGAACGCTCTATAAGGTAACTTTTGAACAATAAGAATAATTATTCTCAATGAAACTGTCACAGGAAGATTCTTACAAAGAAGACAATTCAAAATGAAGATCTATTTTCTTAAAAACTTACAAACTTGTTGAAAACATCTTAATGAAAGTATGAAATATAAAAAGTAACACGCGAAAAATTTAAAATATTTTTAACTATAGCCAAAATTTTTTTACTCTGTGCAATTTAAGTTCAGGCAGAGATTTATTTAGTTCAATATTGTTTGTTCACTTTTCTGTAACAAAACAACATTTATCAACCTTAAACTTAGGATCTCATTTTATCCATTCTTGGTTATTTTTTTTTGGATAGTATTCATATAATTTGGGGTAGGAATTTTACAATTAGTTTAAAATATAGTTTAAGCCTCTTACAACAAATAAAAGCAGTCATCTACATAAATAACGCAATATGATATTTAAAACACAATAAAATATGTTTGGCATGTGGTAAATAAAAGAAAAGAATATACAAATATTTAAGTATTATAAAAAATATATAGTATTTAAAATAATAAAAAACAAAAAAATACTGTGGTAGATTCATATCTTGCACTATTGAAACACTTGTTTTGGAATGTTTTAGTTTACTTACGTAGTCGTGGATTAAATATGTATGTTAATATGTGTGTATGTATATGTAAGATACTGAAACCCTCGTTTATTAAATAAAATTAACCCCAAATAATTGTTTATATATTCTATATATATATAGTACATATTCAACAATACTATCTTTCGAGATCTCTAATCGAGAACTATCCATCTCTTTGAAAACTCTATGCATTTCGTATAAATTTTCTTTTTTCTTTTTACCCAAAAAGAAAATCTATGTAGTTTATTGCATTTCAATTATATACAGCCAAAATATTTTGCAAATTTAACGCATAAACATTTTAACTAATGTGGCGAAGAGAAAGGTGAAAAATAAAAATGAAAGCATGAAAATAACAGCTTTTTCTTGGTCGGAAAAACGTTTGCGATTTGAGTAGACTGAACTAAGTTTGGTTACGAAACGTTTTAAAGCACCGGCATTTTGATTATGAACGCCACCGCCGTGATGATGGCCCAACACATGTTGATGATGGCTTATAGCAGCCGTCGCAGCTTGTAGTAGAATAGGATTGTTGGCAAACAATTGATTGGCACTGGCAGCCAGCAGAGATGCAGCTGATTGTGGATTATTTGAACCATTACTGTTGGCGGTGCCTGATACTGCAGCATTTATTTGATTTGCAACATCGGGAAAAGCATGATGATGATGGTGGTGATTGGGATCGTCGCAACCAGCAAAACTAGCTGCCAGCTCACTGGCCATACTGCCTATTGGTATGAAACCGATAGCATTGCTGCCAATCAGTAAAGTGTTGTTGCTCGGTGTGTTATTGGTGTTTGAATTGGAGTTTTGAGTTTTACTACTACTGCTCTGCGAGCTGCTACTTGAACTGCCAGCCGAAGCAGATACAGAACGGTGATGAAGATTTGAGTTGGTATTTGAATCGTTACTTCCACTGCCGTTATTATGATGACCACTGTGTCTACTGTTGTGTTGGGAATGTAGGGGATTGTGATGATGACTATGTCCTCCCATATGGGAATGATGTGAGTGGTGATGAGAGTGACCATGACATAAGCCTGGTGCATGGCTGCTACTGCCAGATGCTGTATTAAATCCGGCAAACATTTGAGCTGCAGCGTTGCCCAATAGATTACCATCAATATCATCTAGTGAAGGTATGATTGGCACTTGATGGCGGAATGGTGATGTAAATGCGCCTGGCAAATCTTCCCCATTATTTGTAACTCTAATAGGACATACACGGAATTGGTATAGGCCACCTGGTTCTAAGTTTTCGATTGTAAATTTAGTCTCACTGCCACGGTATATCTAAAGTAAATAAATATTTATCTGTCATTAGTTTTCTTTTCGCTGATTGTTTAGAAAATTTTTGTATTTACCTTTTTAAATTCACCATCTTTGCCTATCGCATACTGCAGCATATATTCTACACGATCTGAAAACGAATTTTTTGAATGTTGCCATTCTAACGTAAGAGGCACACCTAACATTAAGTTGCCTAAGCCCGTTAGGAAACTTGGTGTTTCGGGAAGCAACCCTGAAGGTATCAGGCCAGCCGAAGACGATGCAGAAGGCGAACTACTATTGTTTGTACTAGTAGACGAAGTAGTCGCAGAGGAGGCAGCTGTTGGTAAGTTTTGAGCAATACGTGGGGCTTTTATGCTGGTTGGCAGACAGGCAGATGTAGAGAACACAAACTCTTCCGAATACTCTCCTATACCAGCACGGTCATTGCCGGCACAAATGCGGAATGTATAAGCGGTGCGCTCTTGTAGCTTATTGACTTTACACATGCAATTGGTGCCAGAGTATACCACTTGGAATTCCTTAGCTCTTTGGACAAACATTTCCACGTAGAATTTAGTGAAGTCTAAATTTTTACCATCACCCCATTTTAGCTTGATGAAATTATGACCCGTACCAGAACATTCTAGTTTTGGTGGTGATGGCGGTGAAGGCAGTGTTGTCAATTTGGCATAGAGAGAAAAGGGACCTGAGCCAATGGAATTAATGCCCTGTACCCGAAATTTATATGAAGTTTCTGGCTGCAAATTAGTAACAGTGTATTCAGTGGAATTGTCCGAAGTCGTGATAGTGCGCTCAGCATATTCAATTGTATAATTAGTTATTTCTGCACCATTGTTTTCAGGCGAGGACCAACGAAGAGTAGCTTCATTGGATGTGAATTCCAAGTCATTGATTTGAGGTGCAGAGGGCACAGCAGCCGGCGTTTGACAATTTACTAAAGGTGACCATTTACTTACACCGGCTATGTTGCAGGCATTAACGCGGAAGTAGTAATAAGTAAAAGGCAATAGATTTCGAATATCCGCGCTGGTCTGTAAGCCTTGATAGCATATATGAAATGCGGATGAGGGAGGAGGTTGAGGTGAAGCTGGCGCGTTATCATTTGACACGGTTGAAGCTGTGGCACTTTCTAGTCTATATTCGGCAATTGGGGCACCTCCTTTATTTGAAGGTTCTTGCCATGAAACATGTAGTTGAGTAGCTGACTTAATGATGACTTTTAATGATTCCGGGCAATTAGGAGCTGCTGCAGCTGAACTAAATTTAAACCATGGAGACCATGGACCCGCCCCAATGCGGTTAATAGTTCTTACTTGTACCTCATATTGATTGCCTGGCTGAAGATCTTTTATCACACAATATGCATCTTTGCCACGATATACAATGCGTGGTGTTTCCTGGTCGCCAAGTTTACGCATTTGCAATTCAAACTCTAGTATTGGAGCACCGCCATTATAATCCGGCTTTTCAAGTCTTAATACCGCCGCATAAGGACCTGGAGGATTGTCATAGTAGGGTGAAGGTGGAGCAGCAGGTACTACAGCTTCAGAGGTGATGTGGCTGACTTCCGAGTAAGGACTTATACCACCAGGTCCCTCACAGGAAGCTCTTAATTGGTAGGTAGTTCCAGGTTGTAAACGATCACATGTTGTTTCACATTCAACGCCAGTGTAGATACGATCGAACTTTTGGCCACCCATATTAATCTCTAAATAATACCGTTGTATTTCAACACCACCATTGTCAGCTGGTGGTTCCCAACGTACACGAAAGTGAGTACCATGGATTTTCCCCTTGGCATAAGGTTTACCTGGACGACCGGGACGTTCTGGTGCCGTCTTATATGCTACTTCATTTGACCAGGCTGAAGCGCCAGCTTCATTTTCTGCTCTCAAACGAAAATAGTATAATGTCGCTCTGCGCAATTGACAACATTCGTATGAAGATTCCAGTCCATTGTACATATTTAAGTAGCCATGTCCCGAAGCACGATCCAGCATTTGTAAGACATAAATACAAGTAGCACCATCGGACTGGCGTCTTTCCCAAACAAGCCTTAATGAGTTAGAGTTAAATGCTTGTAATGTAGGAGGTTTTGGAGCTGACGGAGGATTACCCTGAGTACTAAAAGTGCAGACAGGAGAATATGGAGAAGGGCCTACTTCATTTACAGCAGCCAAACGAAAGTTATAAACAGTTGAAGGTTGTAATTTGGTCATTATATATTGTTTCCCTTTAGTTTTAACAGCTTCTACAAATTTACAAGCCGCGTCGTTAACCACCCTGGCGCCAGTTTTACCTTCATCATATTCTAAAATGTAATGCTGAATGGAGGAACCATTGCACAGGGGATTGTTCCACCGCAAATGCAGCGAGTTTTTAGTGCACATTACCATACGAAGAGCAGCTGGACGATCTGGTTCACATGCCGGGGTTGTAAATTCTGTAGGCTCTGAGGCTGTACCATGTAAATGTTCGTAGTGAACTTGTAAACGAACAACATACTCTTGACCTGGCTTTAAATCTTGTACAATACAATCATATGAGGAACCTTTATACAGACTTTTATATTTGCATTCTTTAGCCCGATCGCTTAACAAAACGTTGTAGCGTAATTCCTGCATGTTAATTAACTGTAAGGCAGACTCACTAATACAAGGCGGTGCTTCCCATACAATTTTGGCAGAACGTGATGTTATATCGGTTACTTCCGGTTTTTGTATAGTTGACAATTGTTCGACTATAGAAGCTTGGTAATCTTCTTCTTCTTCACCGTCGGCACCATTAACACCTAAAGAATAATGATCATCGCCTTCTTCGGATGAAGCTACTGAAGAGGCACCCTGTCTATTATGATTGGAAATATTACCGTTACGTTGCTGCTGTTGTAGATGTTGCTTGCGTTGATAGTGATGATTGTTACTGTTGTTATTGTTGGTATGCTGTGACCTTAAGGACCCGTTATTATTAGAATTGTGACCATTAACTTGTGGCTCTTGACGACGGGGAGACGGTGAATGTGTTGGCGACGAAACAGCCGAGCCTGTAAGTAGATTAATTATATTCTTATATAAAGATTTTTCGTAGATTATTTATTTATTTATCATATAGTCATAAGCAATCTTAACAATTTTATTTCCATGATTTTTAAAAATTGCAGAGCTTATTCATTTAAAATAAGTTAATGCTACTATTTAAAAAAAAATAGTTTTCATTCTCATAGCAATTATTATTTGATAGATAAAAGTTAAAGTTGCTTATCTTCTAACCTAAGAGTTTCCGTAACATGTTAGTTTTATTTAACGGTGTATCGGAGGTTACAACCACAGTGTATTTGCAACACTATTTTGCGTTTAATATATGTATCTCTTAGAAAAATATTTAAGTTTATTTAAAAATAACAAACTTACGTTGCTTGTCTAACTTTCTTAACAATTTTGTATGCTGTCTCTGAGTTCTTTCATCCTTGTGATAACTATTGTTTGGTGGTGATGGTGAATGATTTGCGGAATGTGATGCTGGTGAATGTTGCTGCTGCTGAGCATTATTTGCTGGCGTTGAAGACTGTTGTTGAGGTTGTGGTGTACCCGGTTGTGGAGGTGGTGCCATATGACCATGTGGAGGTACCTGATATGGCCCAGGACCCTGACCACCTGGAGGAAACCCTCCTGGTATGGGTGTATAAAAGTGTGAAGTGCCATTTGCTGTTAGCTAAAATTGTATAAAAAATAATTGTAATTTAGTAATCGTTTGAAAAAAGAATTATTAAACTTATCAAATACTTTTATTAAAATAGGCTCTTCAGAGCAGATACTAAAATGTCTGCATTTATCGGAATCTTCTTTAGTTTCCATTATTTGTAGAAGAGCAAAATGCTGACGTGTTTGTTTTTAAACAATATCTATAAGTGTTCAAATATTCTGCTACGCTGTTTTTAAAACAGAACATTTAAAAATAAGTCCACGTATTTAATACACATTAATTGTTTTCGACGCTTGCTTTCTTATCACTAACTTGTTTTTTCTTAATTTAAAGATTCTTACTCTAATAGTTTTGTAGTATTGATGTTTTTTATCTGCAAATGATAATGAAAAAAAAAAACATAAACAATGTTCTTCTTCTTACATTAGTCGTACTAATCGATCATTCACAATAAACTAGAGACATGTAGTTTAACACGAGAAATCAAAAAATTAATACCTAAAATATTTTAAAAAGTACTATATTAGATTAATTTCTTCAAGTTGTTAGATACTAGAGATTGAAATGCTTTTAATCTATCGTTGCAGTTTATCTCAGCATTCTTTGTATCTATCGACAAGTACATAGTTATGAACTGTACATTTTTTTTTTTGTTAAAACAACTACTTAAAAGAAATAGTGTATAATGATTTTTAACTTATATTTGAAGCATTAACTGGCCTACTAATATAATTATCTATTATTTATAGTACTCATGAGATTCCGAGTAAAATCTAGTTGATTTTTAATAGATTTCCTATACAAAACAAAATCTACTACGTTACTAACATGGCAGAGTAATACTAGGGGCTCGCGATGCCGAATTCATAAATTTTCGCCTTTACGCTAAATGTCAAATTCCATCGCGACCACCTAGTACTATTTCGTCATGGTCACTAGATTTTGACAAAATCTACTCAAAATCCAGTAGTACCTAGTAATGGTTATTTTAATATTGTACCAGAAAAGTATTACGCTGCACAATGAAAACTGCAGTTTCATTAAAACAAAAAAGGAAATTTTTAAAAAATATCGGTACAAACAAAAGTAAAAAATTAGTGATGTGTAAATTATAAATTTGTATAATATAATAAAATTATAATAAAATTATTTAAATAAATTTCTTTGGATTTTTTGCTGATATGTAGTCTTCCTAGTGTAAAAAAGTACAGTGTAAACGAACTAGATTTTGAAATACATTTAAGTCAAATCTACATACAATGTAGTAGATTTCGGTGTAATATAAATGAACTATTATACTTAATTATTACAATTAGGTGAACTTGATCTTAGCAAATAGTTAATTTCAATCAATCAAATTCTATTTAAAATTTGTTATGTTAAATTATTTACAAATGTGATGAAGATTACTGAACAGTCCTTCGATTTCTTGCAAATATTTTCTTCAATTAAACTTTAGTTTTTTATAAACACATAAATAAAGGATATTAATATAGCCGGGAAACTAA
The DNA here is from genome assembly GCA_916610165.2 of Gymnosoma rotundatum. Lineage (NCBI taxonomy): Eukaryota > Metazoa > Arthropoda > Insecta > Diptera > Tachinidae > Gymnosoma > Gymnosoma rotundatum. The sequence goes on along the minus strand of OU744337.1, from coordinate 114,866,381 downwards.
ATTACAAAAAAAGACCAGAAAAACAGATGAAATAATAAATTCCACAGGTGGAAAAGGTATATACATAAAGGTTTGTCATTCCGTTTGTAATTCCTACAATATTCATTTCCGACCCCATAAAGTATTTTTATATATATTTTATTCTTATATGGGGAGTCGTTTTAGCGATGTCCGTCTGGCCGTAATTGGGTTGAATTAAATTTTGCCACGTCCCGAGATGAGCTTAAGACCATTTATAACCATCATTCCCTCCGACATAGTTTCGAAAGACGTGCTATGGAAATTTAGCTCCATCGGTCCATGGTGAAGATATCTTAAAAAGAAGTAAGAGTAATATATTCGGCTATGCCGAATTTTATATACCCTTCACCATATAAGTAAATACATTTTAGTGAAATAACTCCAATGCTACATTCTAATATGCTACATACTATAATTTTACATAATATGTCATCGGGTCCTAATGGGTTAAGCATTTTTAAAAAAATTTAGCAGCATTGCTAAAATTAAAAAATGTGCACAATCGTACTTTTCTTAAAAAAAGTTTATAGCCCCATAATTTGGAAAATATGGGGAAGCGCTTTTTTTTCTTATATTTTAATTCTGTTTCGCCATATATATTTATTTTTTTGATGGGAGGCCCACTGCCTCAAAGAACATAGACCGATCTTGCGGATTTTCAATACCAAAAATTTTTCTCTAGATTATCTAGTGCCTTGGCAAAGTTGATTTCAACCCGAACACGGACGGACATCGCTCGACTTTGCTATAATAAAAACTCAGAATATATATACTTTATGGGGTCGGAAATGGATATTGTAGAAATTACACATGGGATGACAAACTTTGGTGTATCCTTTTTGTACTTTTTGAGGTGATGGGAATAAAAAGCGAGCGCCTCTATTTTTAAAGGTTTTTCAGATCAAATTGTATTTTTACATGTTATCGTTGTTTTTTGCTTTGTTTTATTGCTGTAGTTAAGGCTGTTGCAGATGTAAAATAGCTTTTTTTTTGCAAACATTACAATACACGTTTTGTAGGAAAACTGCGCAACATTTAATAAAAGCGCTGTCAACTGTGGTACCAAATTGTTATAGGAGTGTAATTTTGGCATACATGCAATATTTTATCCAAATCTAAGTCATATTTAAGTACAGCACATAATGTATAAATAAATAATGTTTTCAGATTTTAAGCCCTATTTTTTGGCTCGAAATATTTTTTTTAAATGTCAAGCTTACAATTAATAAAATGATATATGAGGAAACATAGAAAGCACATTACTATCGCCACTTACTTGAATGCTTCAATAAATACATACATAAGTATCTACAAAAAAATACTTATATATATTAAAGAATTCCATTATTGAAATAAATAAATTTGATGACGACAGCTAACGTATTGGCCTTTTAAAACTATTTTAAGTATAAAATATAAATTAATTTACTACAAACAATTCTCAACCATTAAATAATGAAAAAATTTTTAAAGACCTCCATAAAGTACTTAAAGCCAAAATGAATTCATGCAAACATTATGATTGTTTTTTTTTTGAGACTAGGATTTTTATTACTCTAGCTATTGTTATACGTACATACTATGTAAGTACATAGTTGCATTTATATTTAGGAGTTTGATTTAATGCATTCTAAATTTCACAAATGTTATTCATATCATATGCATAGAAAGAAGTATCTATGTACGTTTGTACATATATACTTATGTATAAGCTATTGTATTAACAAAACATAAAATAAAATTCATTTTGAGACACAAATCTTAAAGTTTATTCGAATTGTTATACAATAAATTGAAAATTGCATGTAAGGCGCCATTAAAATGCGGCATAAAATGTTTAGAGGATTGGAGTGCTTTTTAATTTTTTATTGTTAAAAATTATAGATTGCTGCAGATATTTGTTATTGTATATTTGCGTTGAAAAAAAGACGTTAGTTATTCTTCAATAGAGATATAATGGGCAAGCATTTTTTTTTTTTTTTTGGATTTAAACATAAATTTTTGGTCTAGCAAAAATTAAAGCACAAAAAATATATGTATTAAATAATATAAGAAAAGAACAACTCAATGCCAATTTGTGCTTATAAATTTTATTTTTCTTTTGAGTTATGGTATGTGTGTTTTCTTTTGTAAAAAAAAAAAATTAAAAAAATCGTGTAACGCTGCCAATTTTAAAAATAAAACCTTGACTGGTTTTAAAGGATTATATGGATTTAAAAAATTAACATTAAATTTAGTTAACCATGCAGGTTTTTACAAAACTATTAAAAATTATTAAATAATCTTTTTTTTTTTAACGAAAACTTTTTCTTATACCCTACAGTGTATATCTAAATTTATCCTTGCGTTTGTAGTTTTTACAGTATCCATTTTCGACCCCATAAAGTTTATATATTCTGAGTTCATATGTATAGCGAAGTCGATTGAGCGATGCCCGTCTGTCCGTGTATCCGTTCGTGGTCCACGTCCTTCGAGACAGCGGGCAAAACACCACACCTGCTTCTAATTTTTCCATATCTTTTGTACAACTTTCGTTTGTTTTTCTGCAGGCGGTTGTTGTTTATGGTAAAAACTAATGAAAAACATAAGAAAAATTAGTGAGTTTTCACCAGATACAGCAACATCTTCCTTAACTAACTAGGTACAACAACCTTAAGCAAAACTTAAAATTTTTCGAAAAAAAAAGCTTTTTTTGAACAGAAAAACTTTATGGTAGGAAAGAATTCCTTATGCCGATTTTTATTTCAACTATCAATGGGAAATCTGTAGTATGGTACATGTATATAAGAATTTTCATAGCCGAATATAGTACACCTACTTGTTTTACTTATGATTGAATCAAGGCCGTTTGGTATCATGAAAAAATAACTTTTCAAAAAATATAATTTGACGTGTAATTTAATATCATATTAAATAAACAACTTGTTTGTAAAAAAACATGTAATTTTCTGCTTATCTACCTCTACTACCCCTTGTAAATCACATTTTCAACATCAATCAATTCAACACAACAACTTCTCCTTTCCCCTTTTATTCAACAAAATTAAATGTTGCTTTAGTAAAGTTGCTACTTAAACAGCCATAATGCGACTACAGTAACTTGCTCATGCTTCATATTTGAATAAATTAATAAAAAAAAACACATGGGCGATATGTGGGCAACATATCGCCCATTTACTAATACAGTGTCATAACTTGAATTTTTAATTTTGTAGCTTACCATACAGAATAGAATAAAGCATTTCATGCTTTATATTGTGTATACGTTTCATCTTTATGTCTTTTATGCTTTCCACATTTTAAGAGAATAAGCCGTTAATTCCTTTTATGTTTCGAAACTTTGTTTGCCAACAAGAACTACACATTACGTTGTGCAGTAAACTTCATAACGTGATCATATCGCTTTCTATAACATCGTCACATTTCGTTTTGTAACTGTATATGTAAAAAGGTGATCTTTTTAAAATTTATCGACTTTTTGCGCATAAGGTATTTCTTTGAGTTATGGTGTTGATGAAAAATTTCATTAAATAAAACTCTGTTCTTCTTTTCAGAAACAACGGCACATTTTAGTTAATGACACAGCAAGAATACATTTTTACAGCAATAACGTGATTCAAACATTTCACATTGTTTTTCCAAGACATCCCCTTTAACATATTGTTACGTTTTTCCTTGACAATTATCGGGCTTCTTGACAATTATCTGTTACTCTTGTATTAAATTGGACTTCTCCACTAAATTATCTGCCATGGCTTCACACAATAATTGTCTTTTGCCTCTCGGGAGGTTTGTACTGCTGCTCAGTAATTTTAATTGCATTATAACAATTTTTAATTTTCGTTGTGCGCATGTCCGACGGTGAGGATCGAACCCAAAATCTTCTGTTTTACAGCACGCACCTCTACCAACACAGTCATCGAGGTTGCTCAGCTTTTGTTGGCTAATTGTGGTATTATTCTAAACACACACCATTAGTTGAATTAGCTTATTCACCACGCTCATACGGATAACAACAACAGGGGTTGCCAGATCTTACATTCGTAACAATATAATTGATAAAAGTTTTCCTATATGGACTTCTTATTCATGAATCATTTTAATTATTGTAGTGGGAACTTATGATATAAACACAATCATGTCCACCGACCATCGACTACAAGATGTCAAAAATAAATACATGCGTGCTTATGAGGATAATTCTTTTAGCCGCTACACGACTACCGACTACACGGCTACTTTTGTAGCCTATAGCCAACTTAGGCTAATTTCTATTTCTTGGCTACAAAAAACAGATGAGTGCTGCCAATACAATAAATGCATGAAATGGTGGTTTTAAAAACTCAATACATTAAATATCGCTATTAAAAACGCGAAAAACTTTTATAGTGGCACCATTGAAAAATAATAATCATCTGTTTATTTGTTTACATTTTTCATTTACTATTAATTTGGCGCATTTTTCATTTACTTTTTATTTGTCCAATTTTCCATTCCTTCTTTTTTCATCAATTTCTAATTTGTTTCATTTATAATAATTTTTTGGGTTTTTTATTGAAATTGGTAAGAATATAATAGTCATTTTTACTGTTTATATGTATTTATTATATTGTTCAATGTAAATGTTTAGTTCAATTTACATGCAAATATGGACATGGACACTTCATACATTGAAGTCTTTGCTTCTATTATTTTAGCAATAGTACTTATAAAGTTAATTACATTTTCTTGAGACATTTAAAATTTGTTTTATACAAATTCACTTAAAAGAATCAAGTTTATTTTGTTTTTGTTAACTTAAATACATATGCATATGTCAAAACAGATGTTTATTTTTTGTAGTTAGTGGTCGATAGTCCCTAAAAGAATTAAGTATGTAGCTGGCGACTTGGCTATTTTTGTAGCCAGCTACTTTTGTAGTCGATGGTCGGTAGCCTTTGATTGTGTTTATAGCATTAAGCAGTCAAATATTTTTTTAGATGGTAAGAACCAGTCAAAAATTTCAACTACGATTATCTCGAAATGAATTTTTTTGAGTTACCACGTTCTATTAGTAAATGAACGATATGTAACAAAAGACCTTTTAGAATTTTAAGGCATGTTGCATGTTCATTGTTTTGTAAATATTGTTTGTATTAATATTGTGTTAAATATCCATATTCTCTCTTTGTTTACAAAATTAAAATTAAGCTGCCTTTTTGCTAACTGTTTTGAATTTTTGATTTCTTATAAATTTCTTAGCATATATGATTGATCTGGTCATCTAAAAAAAGCAGCTACTTGTGTAGTAATAACTTATGAGGTTCCAATCAATACATCACTTGTTTTGAAGTCCCCTTAAACAAATCGCAACTAAAACGCATAATAATGTTTTAAAGTTTTGTCATATTGTAAGGGTGCAGTGTTTTCCTTTTATAAAGAAAATGTAAATTTTTTTTTCTATGTTTCATTCTTATCCAAAATCGCAACACTATTTAAATAATATCGGAATAAAAAATTACGTGCTTTAATTATATTTCAATATTGTCGTTTATTAATAGTAAATTCGTGAAGTTATATTTAAAATCATAAAAAAGAAACTTCTGCAAATAACCAAAATATGATTCGTAACTATAATTTAAAATTAAGAATGACATGAACTTGCAGCATTTCCTAATATTTCTAAGCGTTTTTTGCAGCCACTATTAACGGCTAAAATATTCTTAATGAAAACGAGGATAACAAGGTTTTACAAGCAGATTGTTTTATTTAATAAGAATTAAACATTATGAAATTCATGATTAAGCTAAATTTAATAATAATAAAAAAAAAAACACAATAAAATGGCTAAAATCCATACAAAGCAAGCTTTAACGAGTGTTAATTATATGGCAACCCAATTTAAATTTTTCATTATAAAAGTAGATTGTTTTAATTATTATAAATAATATATTATACAATTGATTTTTTCCAAAAGCTATAAAACAAAAACATATTTATCAGCTTCAATTTCAAAATTAAATAAAATTAATCTTAATGGTCATAATAACAGCTCAATTATAAACAAATTTTTTTCCCCTTTTAATTGACTGTGGAAATTGAAAAAAATTCTGGGGAAAAAAGTAGGTATTATGAATTATAAAATAAAAATTATGTATATGTAAATAAACAAAATAACTCCCTTCAAATTACGATGATGCCACTTTTTCATTATAATGTTCCCACGGAATTCATAATTGGAGGAATCTTTTCTCGAGAAAAAATTTTTCCGTAGGAAAGAAATTCCGTGAGAATATTCATGATTGGGCTGATTATAAACCTTTTTATAGACTTTTTAATGAATATGCTAGTATATATTTAATTAAAAATTTAATACTCTTAATCAGCATTTTCATTCGTAGACTAAAGTCAAAATTTGACCCTTTTGGTGTTCTGTGACTTTTTGTAAGACTTTTTTAAACTAATTTTGTGACTTTATTTAATTTGGTGCGAATTTCATCCCTTTTTGTGAGTTAAGTTAATTTTGTTAGTGTTAAGTCTTTTTTTTAACAAAAAAATCGTCAAGAGAACAAATATCTATCCCGTTGGCATAATACTAAAAACAATAAAGAGGTATTTTTCATTTGGTAATTTTTTTATACAGCCCAATTATAAACAAAAATTCCATGCGAGTTCTTTCACTTTTCCCTTTTCTCCAATTATAAATTTTTCCCCTTTTGATTGACTGCGGAAAGTGAAAAAAATCCAGGGGGAAAAAAGTAGGTATTCTAAATTATAAAATAAAAATTATATGAAAATAAACAAAAAAAACTTCCTTCAAATTGTGATGATGCCACTTTTTTATAGTTTTATTCCCACGGAATTCATAATTGGAGGAATCTTATCTCGAGAAAAATTTTTTCCGTGGGAAAGAAATTCCGTGAGAATATTCATAATTGGGCTGATAATCTTTTCTGTAACAATAATTCTTCGAAAATGCCGGATAAAGTCTTTTGTTAAAATTGATATAAAAGTTTAAAAAATAAAGGCAGTCTTTGGACTTGGCAGTGTTTTCTTAAGAATTCATCAGCAAAAAGAAAAGCTGAAAATTAAATACAAAAAAGAAAACTATTGATGTGTGTTCACAATCAAAGGAAACCACTGAATTCGAGTTAGAAAATTCCATGAAAAATAATATTTTGCGGTATTTTTCCAGAGAATTGTAAAAATGTCTTAAGCAAGATGAAGACCCAAAGCGCTCTTCGTGTACCTAACTACTTATATTTTCTAGAACGCCTTTTTTGTTCGACTTTATTTTTATAAAACAACCTTTTGTGGCACTTTTGTAAAATTACCAGCGGTAACCCTGCTCTTAATAATGTTAAAAAGTAAAAAGTATGAATAAATTTAAAAACATCAAATACTTTTTTTATTACATCATACCACATTCATATAAAAGTTTTTAAAGCATACAATGTGACTTTAATGGGCGAAAATACAAAAAAGAAATATTCCTACACATCAATTAACAACATCTGTACAAGTCTTTGGAAGTATTCATATTGCAATCTTTCAAAGACAAATGCTACATACGGCTTTGTCGAAGCTTATGTGCCCTTCACCAAAAGGTTTTGAATTTACAACAACAACAAAAAACATGTTTAGTACAACATTTTTTAAATTTTAATTATGTTATTTTCGTAACGTCAAACATTTTTGGTCCATTTTATAATTCGAAGTGAATTTTAATTTTTTTTGAGGAACTATAATTTTGAAATGAGTTTTAAATTGTTGTTGCAAGATTGTTGTGCCAACGAGATTGAGTTTTAGATTCATAAGAACCATGCTTCTACGTTTCTAGTCATGGTTGGTATCAGTTTTGAGGAAGCAAAAGCTTCCTTAGTGGAATAAACACATTTTTAGGCCGAGAGATACTTCACTTTATCTCATGTTCTTACGCTTTATGCCATCAACATGGAATAAAATTCTCATATATGGGACGATTCCAAGAAGAAACTCATTCATCAGTTAGACTAGGGTCTCTAACGCTATTGACTTACAGGAGTTTCTCTGTTTTACTATTACTACAATTAAATATATTTTAAATAAATCAGTGAACTCGTTCTTGAAAACTGTAGTTTTGCGTGTAACGCTTTCAGATTTTTCATGCCACTTTTAATGTAAAAATGTACAAATCAAATATTCAAAAATTACTCTATCTTTCTTTCTCTATCTTTTCTAAATAAAAGAAAACAAGTAAGAGCACTATATTCAGCTATGCCGAATATTTATACCCTTCACCATTAATGTAAATCTAGTTTAGTGAAGTAACTCCACTCAAAAAGATAAATATTGCAGTGACAGAGAAATAAAATATAAGATAATAGTTAAGTACCATACTTGAGATTTTTTCATTACCATTGAAATTCCATTAGCATTGTTTGAAATAAAGACAATGAAAAAAAAACTTTAACTACCATATTATGCTAATGATTTTATTTTAATTATAATTGTTTTTAATAATGGTAATGAAACACGAATTTTTGATCGCTGCAACTTAAAAAAAACTATGCATAAAATAAATAAATCTTAACACTCTTGATCTGTATTTGAAAATTTTAAAAATTTATCATTTTTTGATGAGATCTAAAGTCACCTAAAATCACAACTAGCAGCTTTTATAATTTACACGAAAACAAAAATAGGTTCCAATAGTGTCTCATTTTTCCTGAGAAAAATTTTTTGATCTAAATTCCATTTTAAAACATTGCTCTACTATGCTTTAAGATGTATATTTAGTGTAAAAAGACAAGGAACATCTTCAATAATGATAATGATTTTAAATCATTTAATCATTAGTCAATAGTAGTGATTTTGTTTTTTTTCACTAAATATCATTAAAAAGCACTACCATTAGTAAAAATAATGATAATGTTAAAAAAATAATTAGCATTATTCAATTTAGTATTTTCTGAAAGATCTCTTCAAAAGCTTTAAAATGATACCCATATTGATATTAAAAAAAATTTGAAAAGTTCAGAGGCCCATAACTGGGAAAATATGGGCGAGGGCCAATTTTTTCACTTGTTTTTAATCTCTCTATCGCCCTATATATTCGTTTCTCTGATTGGAGTTACTTCATTGTTCCAAATTATATTTATATATTAGACCTAGGCGTGGTGTTTTTCCCACTGCCTCGAAGGACATGAACCGATCTATCTGATTTTCAATATTTTCAAAATTTTCGAAACTATGTCTGATCGATTGGTGTATTTTCTCTAGCTCATCTAGTGCCTTGGAAAAGTTGATTTTAAAACTAACACGGACGGATAGACGGACATCCCTCAACCTTCGCTATGCATATGGAGTCGGAAATGGATATTGTAGAAATTACAAACGATATATTTAGATATTATCTTTTTCTACTGTTTGTGGTGAAGGATATACGAAAAATTTTCATTTTCAATTAACCAAAAATCGAAAAACAGTTTTTTTAATTTCTTCTCTTCTTGGTTAAATTTTTGACATCTCGAATTTATATTAAACTTTTCCAGAATATTCACATACATCGCCTGGCAGCAAACCGCTGTAGTGTTAATTACAAATAGAATGAAAAACTTAAATGTTTATTCTTATACTCCTATATCTACATACGAAAATACTTTTATTCACCTGTGAAACAAGGTATAAAAACGTTTGCAAATCTTGTAAGAGAAATTCATTAAAAAACAACTTGGTTATAAAAAATAAACATGCATATATATGTATGTATTTATGGTTTTCACGAAATTTTCAAATATCATTATAATAAATAATCTAAAAGAAAAACATGAAAAATTTCATTACCCACTTGCAACGTAATAAAAAAATTATAATTCGTTTTAATTTGTTGCTGTTGTGGTTTTGTAGTATTTTATTAAACAATTTTGTGAACAACACTTTCATTTCACATTTCAAGCGTGACGCAAATAATGGCTTCGAATGACAAAGCGTATTAAAAAAACCTAGGAAATATAAAAACTGTGTATGAGTGCATGTACATATATGGATACATACAGTGTTGCTTACAATTAAAGTATTCCCTCTCCAGTTAATTTCTTTCTTGAATATTATTTTTTTTTGGCAGACGATGGTTTTTAATATTTTTATACCTTTCACCACAAAGAGTTGAAAAAGGGTATATTTAAGTTTGTCATTTTGTTTGTAATTTCTACAATATCCATATTCGACTCCATGAAATATATATATTTTTAGTTCTTGTGCATAGGAAAGTCGATTAAGCGATGTCCGTCTGTCCGTCCGTGTTAGTGTTAAAATTAGTTTCCTAAGGCACTAAAGCAGCTAGTAAAAATTTAAATACGCCAATCGATCAGACATAGTGTTGAAAGAGTTTATATTGAAAATCAGCAAGATCGGTCCATGTCCTTCGAGGCAGTGGGCAAAACACCACGCCTGCCTCTAATTTTTCCATTTCATTTGGAACAATGAAGTAACTCCAATTAAAAATAAAAAATTTAAGTGGCGATAGAGAATTAGGAAATAAGAAAAAATACATCATGTGAAAAAATGAGCGCTCGCCCATATTTTTCGAGTTTGGGGACCTCTAAAATATTAAAATTCTTTAAAATATCAATATGGGTAACATTTAAAAGCATTTGACGAGATCTTTAAGGAAATATAAAATTTTTTTAAAATTTTTAACCCGTTAAGAGCCGATAATAATTTCGTAAGCTTAACATTCGTCGAGAGGACATCCCTTTGTGATCGATTGGCCAGTGGATCGCACTGTGCATTACGAGAGAAAATTAGTTTTTTAGCCAAGCAGTTCATATGTGGATGAAACTCTCTCCGGAAGTCGTTCCTGTCACTTTATTACGGCATTTACACTAAGCAATTTTTCATGAAACTAGCATGAAATTTTTGTTTTTTTGTGAAGCAGGAGGAGTAAGTTATATGGTATTGCTTGAGTTTTGAGGAGATGTTACTTTTGCTAGTGTTCACTTTTAGATAACGCATAATGCTGTAACTTAAATAGAAAGTTGAGAAAATGCCTCAAAAAATTGCATAGTGTAAATCTGGACTATGTGTGCAAAGATTCAAATCGAATGTGGTGCTCTCTCTCTATTTTCCTTCCCATAACTAAATTTCATAGTTCAGAGGAGGGTCATCTCCTGTGTGCAAGACCGATTAAAAAAAGAAATAATTGCAAAAAAGCTGTTTGTAAATTATATCATTTTAATAAGTTTATGGGCAATAAAAAATTATGGCTAATATTCAAGCCAATTTTGCTCACAATTATCGTGTAGTCAGCAAAGTCAAGTAAAAAACATTTTCATTGCTCAAAAATAGAAAAACTGTGCGTTAAACTGACAAATCGAAGTAAATTACAAAAAATTTTTGGATAGAATTGTCAAGTTGTATGAAGAGAAAGAATTAGATGTTGCCATATATCTATGAAAATATTGCACTTTAGTTGATGTTCTATTAAGCTTTAACGATTCCTGACGCACTTCTAAAGATTTAAGAGCCTGGAAGTGATATATTAAAACTTAAAGAAGATTGTATCTATTGATCGGGGGATATTTTAATATCAGCCAGATTAAGCGGTGTTATAGTTATGAACAACACTGTATTTACATATGCATGTTGTGGCAATGTTCATTTGGTTTTTACATGTTATTTATGTTTTTCAACAATTAACAACAGTCATGTAACCGTTATTAATTTTTGTTTTGCGTTTGAGTATGAGCGTGTTTTTTCATTATACGGAAGATTATGAGTTTCTTAAAAGAGTTTTGCTGGATATAATGATGCATGTATGCATGTGTTTTACTTTATATTTTTAACGAAAGCCACATTTACTTTTCATTTAAAACTTGTTCTTTATTATAAATTATTGTTACAACAGCAAAATATGCGCAAGCAGCATCGTAATTAATCGTAAAAAATTAATTAACTTTAATTAGTTGCAACTTTGTTTGATTTGATCCCTTAAGGAAAGGAGTTTAACCAAAGGTACATTTCATTATTTTATGTAAATGTTTTATTTTTTATTTTTTGTAGATGTTCATAGATAAATGGTAAGAAATCTTTACAAGTAGTTTTTATATATTCTGTATTTTACTGCCCTAATGAAAAGAATTTCAGTTTTTATTAAACTTAATTTTTATTTTATCATTTTTAATATTTTTGTTTGAAGTTTCCTTTTCTTAAAAGAAAATTTAAATTCACGTTGCTTAGTTTACAGTTGCGAAAGTCAATAGTATGTTTTGTAGCTATCATTCGATACTTTAAGTTAAATTTGCGAAAAAAATTAAAGTACTGATATTTCCTAATATTTATGTACATGATTCTATGATTAATTTAATTAACACTACTGTGTTTTACGACATTATCTGTCAGACTAGCATTAGTATGAAGTATAAATCTCAAGTTGGACAGCTTCATTTCGTAATTATGTATACATATAATAAGTACGTTATTAACTAATATTGTTAATTTATTTTCTTGATTACAATTTAATTGAATGAGTTATTAATTAAAGACAAAAAAAATAATTTAAAAATATTAAGGACTAAGAAAGGGTGTTACACTGTGTTTCTTCGGCGGACTTTGCAAAAAAAAAAAAAAAAAAAAATAGCAAAATAAAATGCTTTAGTTGCTAAGCAACTTTTGAAAAAGCTAAAAGTAAGATAATTATCAATATGAAAATTTATTGTTCGGAAGAATAAATATTTTTTGAAAATATCCTGAAATATTTGTATTTGAAGAGATCAAGCACGATTAAGAAAATTAACGTAAGAGAAATATTGTATGCTTTCAAAAATATGAGACAGATTTTGAAAAATGTGTTCAAATCTGAACAGAATAAAACATATCAGATCTATTGATTTTGAACAATTATTTTAACCGGATTTTTGCACTCAGAGAAAGAACATGGTTGTGATGTGGTCGCAAGAACTATATTACGTTCCCTGTAACAATACTTAAACAAGTTTCTGTTAAAATTTCATTATCGAATGTTGATTACGCACAAAAAATGCAACATAGTCGTTTTGAACTAAACATTTTTTTCTGTAATTCTAACTAAAACAAAATTCTTTAACTCATAATAATATAGTATTTATAATCATAATATAGTTTCAATAAACATGGTGTGTTAAGATTGATTTTAAATAACCAAAGTATGACTAATAATTAACAAATAATTTTTGGACTTGGGAATATTTTAAATGCATATTTATCAGTTAAGTGATTTATTTATAAGGTATCGCTTCACTTCAAAACGATAATTATAAAAATATTAAATAGTAATTTTTTGTAAAAAAATACATAATTATAATAAATTAAACATTATAAATAAAAAATCTCAAGAAAAAACAAATAAATAAACAGATTTTAAAATAAGTTTAATGAATTTTTTCATAATATGATCACATTATATTATAACAACATTTTTGTGCGATTTGACTGCACGACTGAGTTAGTCATGTTACATATGTTGTGGCTAGATTATGGTAACCTGAATACCAATATGACATTGACAAAGGTGCTTGTTCGGTTCTAAGTTCAACATTTGTACTATTAGATATAAAAGTTAATAAGTTCGATTCGGACAACATATGTCAGTAATAACAAATATGGCATTTTAGATGGTAAAAAATTAGTGATTTCGAGGCAGAATACAAGATGCGGCATTGTCAGCCGAAAAAGTTTCAACATGCGGACTTGGAAGCATTACTCGCCGAAGTTTGTTGTCAAGCGCAAGAAAATTTTGTATTATTATTGAGAGTCACACAATAAGCCCTTTTCCTAAGTTTAAAAGCATTAGGATTCATTTAAAAGTAAGGTTATTGGGTCCAAAAGAACTAAAGCCGAAGGACGTTGAAAGGACGTCATTTTTAAATCGTATTATTATGTCGAATAATCAAATTGTAATTAAAGTAATGCTATGTATTTGTTGGGATCACAAGCAGCGTTGCCGCTTTGGTCCAATCGGACCAAACTTGGTAGTTTTTCGTTTTTAAAAAACAGTTTGGTAGTTTGGTTGGTTTGTTGAATTTTTTTAATTTTTTGGTAGGTTTTCCTCCTGTAGCAATTTTTTAGCATAGTAAATTTTTCATCTTAAAAATTCAGAACATAAAATAAAAAAATGCAACTTTTAATAAAATAAACAATAACTTTGATAGTGTATTTACTCTCTCTGCTTTTTTGCATAGAGATGATTAAAGCTATAACTCTCTGGTTTAAGAAACGCGAACTATTTTGTGAAATTGAAATGAACAATATTTTTAAGTGAAGGTTTATTTTCAAGTGTATGTATTAAAAAATTAATAGACAAAATGGAAAAGTAATTAAACTTTATTAATTCTAAATATGTATCTATTAATTACGTAAATATTTACTAATATTGCATGTATTTTTTTTAGATTTTTATCAAAAACTCCAAAATTAAATGAAAATAATATAATTTCTGAAACAACATTCTATCAACCAGGTAGAACCACTCTTAAAATTTTTGTTTTAAAACATTTTTAAATAATATACTTTTAGTGAACATTGTAAAGAAAAATCAAAAGAAAATTTAGAACCGAATGGTTGAGCGAATTTGATTGGCTCCAGGAAAAGGATGGGTGTTCATTCTGCATAGTATGCTCTAAAACTATTTTGAAACCAATGAATTATATGTGATATTTTTTGTATTTTAAATTCCTTTTGTTTTTTTTATCTGTATACACATACATACATCCGTTATTTTAAATGAAATCCCAGTTAGCATTTGGAAGATTGTTTTTACAAAAATCACCAAAGTGAGTCTTTTAAGACTACCCAAGATGACTTAAAACTGATTCATCAGTTATGCGTTTAAAAAGAGACTCGAATATAACTCCGACAAACGCATAGAAAGCGACTTTCCAAAAAAAAACAAAAAGGACAAAAAGCAAATGCTTGAAATTCGACTGTTTTTAGAATTATTTTGGAGACATATTTAACGCAGCCTAACGATGAAAAAATGATTCAAATACATATTTTATTTTTATTTTTTAATTTTCGTAAAAATACATACATGTGTCACTTCGTAAAAAAATAGACACAAACATGGCGAAATTCATAATTTTCGCCGCAAACGTGAAATGTCAAACTCCATACAATAAACTGTTATACATATTTTTTATATATGGAGCTTGACATTTAGAGTTTACGGCGAAATTAATGAATTCGCCATTGCGGCCACCTGGTATATTTTCGCCATGGACACAAATGTAAAATAAATTTTTTCAAATTTTTTTAAATTCATTTTTTTAAATTTGAATTTTAAGAAAATTAGGAATTACATGCTAACGAATATAACGCCTTGACGAGCAATTGGTTTGTTCGCACATGAACAAAACGTCAGCAGAATAGATTACAAACATTTGTTCATGTTTGTCTGCGTGGAGAAAACTGCTTCGTTTTCACGCTGTTTGAAGCCGACATGACATCGACAACGATGGTCTACAATAGCCATTTTAATGTGCGGACATGAAATTGTTTAATGTTTGAACAAATCAATGGCTCGTCAATACGGCGTGTTATAAAAAATAAGCAAACCGTTGTTTGCAATTTTTCATTTTGAGAAAATATAATAAGAAATATTCGTATAATATGTTTCGAAGAAGACTCGCATACGGCTAGTAATATGATCAAAAATTGACTCGAAAAAGTATCCTATTGGATTACGATTGAAAAAAGTATCGAAAATGAGTCGAAAACGCGAGACATAAGGGACTCGTTCAGAAGAGTCGCGGCTAGGGTACCATTTTCTACCGACAAAACAATCATTTTCGACTCTAAAACGAGAGCATAAACGATTATTTTAATCGTGTAGAAGAGTCAAAAAAGACTCGAATATGATCAATAATTCAAAAAAATGCTAACTGGGATATTGCTTTTATGTTGTTATTTTATGTATATTTTTATGTTTTTTATAAAAACTGGAATTTTTTATTATATTACTACGAGTATATAAGCCAAAATTAAATTTTCATTTTATTGAAGAATTGCATTTTAAAATTTTTGGTAGGCTGTTAACGATTTTGGTAGGATTTTTGAAAATTATTGGTAGGAAGTAAATTTCTTGTGTGGCAACGCTGATCACAAGGGGGTTTTGTATTATGAGCTACAGAAATCGAGACAGGCGGGCAAAACAGAACTCTACATAAGACAAAAGAAAAAAAAAAATACTCGAACAGACAAGAAGCCATAAACTTTCATAATGGCAAAGCTCGGCCACATGTTGCAACACCGGTCACAAACTATTTGGAAAACAGTGGATGAACCATTATTGAAAAAAGTTTTGTATACGAAATGGTGTAAATTCCTTAAGCTATTATTTTTTTTTTTGCTTGCAGTTATTTAATCAAGATGTTAATGAATAAATATTCTAAATAATTTAAAGTTTATAGTTTATAAAAATGTTTATAAAATATCTCTCTACAACGAACCTAGTAATATTTAATATAAAATCTTTTTATTGGAAATCATTTTTGTTTAAATTATTAATATTTAATTTTAATTATATAAGCTGATTGTAAATATTTTTTGTATAAGTGTGAACATTATAAACTTTAATTTTAATTTCACTTGTATTTAAAATGCAAATGGGATTATTGTTTTAAAAAATTTTTTAAAATAAAATGTATAAATTTAGTAATAATTTCTAATATTAATTATTTTTTTTGCATAGATTTAGAAATATTTCGCTATACGTACAATTGTATATTAAGAGTTTTTTTTTTGTAAAAATGTAGTCATGTACATGTAGTCATGTATGTACATTATATTAATGTATTGTTGTACATACACTCAGAAAAAAGATAGGTATAAGTTCGGTTGGTATGTTCAAAATTTAATTACTAATATAATAATTTGACTTTTAATATTAATAATTAATAATTTTGATTTATATTTTACATTAGAAGCTAACAAATGATATTTGTCTCCAAATGTTGGTTGTAACACCTCTTAAAAAAGTTAACCTGACCGATTTGTATGTTTTCTAAAATCTATTCTATTAAATAGAAGATGCAACTAAACTTATTCAGCATATTATTACTGAAAACCAAATTTTGGTTGTTAGAATCACAAAAATCGATTGTGTCTTCTGAAATCGAAAAATATTTGACATAATAAAAATGAATTTGTACAAATTACACAAAAAATAATCAATATTTTAGTCTAAAAATACAAGATATATTGTTAGTGGAAAAAAGTTCTCCAATATTGTTGAAAGGTAAGTCCAAAAACATAGACATTTGTAAATTTTAAAAACTCTTTTATGTTTAATACACTTCGCTACAGCAAGACATGCGTTATGGGATGGAAATTTAAAGAAACTATGTGGAAAAGAAGAATCATGATGTAAAGGAAGGAGTAGGCTTAATTTGATGACTCCAGACATGAAATGTTATGTGTAATCTTATTCCTATAATTTACTTTTAAAATAAAAAGAAATATTCAAATATTTTATTGTTTTATTTAATTCACAATAATATTTTATAGTCAACCAAGAATAATTTTTTTAAATAGTTGTGAGTGCTTATTCATTCAGTTATTACAACCGAATTCAAGATAATACACACAACCGACAAAATTCGATTGGCAAAAAATTCGGTTCTCAAAACGAATTTCTTTTCTCTGTGTATACATGTATTTTATGTTCTGACACTATTTTCTTTCATTTTTCGTGCAGTAGTAAATTCAAAAGAACCCTGAACTTATGAAGTAATTGAAGAACTACAGCCTTTTGTCAGTCAGTTCTTAACGCAATCGTTCTTAAGTGCTTTAAGGTGGGATTACACGGTTGCCGCTAATGCCCTAACTTGACCCAATTTTTCTTGTACTACATTGCCGCACATTAATGAAGTTGTCCCAATGATATTTTATTCAGTCATATGATTGACCCACTGTGTACAGATTTGAATGCCCCAAAATGGCAAAAAACAATTTGGCGACAATAACTGCCACAGCCCAGTCACACGGTTGTGAATTGTAATTATGAGAATCAGATGTTGAGCAAACTGGAAAAGCTAGGCGTAAAAATGGTTTGCACTTTAAAAAACTAAGAAAAGAAAAAAAGGAATGTAAAAATAGTGTTCTTTCACTTCCAGGATAAGTTCACTGATTTCAGTGTATGATCACGATGAAGTAACACTCGGCCTTTTTCTTTTTTTTTGTGCACGGGTATTGTGATTATAACCTCATGATTTACTTCATCATATTTTGTGGTCACCGAGTCATCCATGACTATGCATATTTTTGTACTGAAATCTATATTAAAACTGCCGCGTTATGCTAACTTGCCGCGCAAGAACACAATAATAATGCGGCATTTTATCAATTCTATTGTCACATGGTTGTAGAGTTGCATTTTAGTAGGCAAAACTAGTACAATATCGGTCTCGATTGCCGCTTGTGCTAATTGATTCTGATTCACAGAATTGGGACATAATATAAGGCAATATTTTCAGCACTGCGGCAATCATGGGATCCCAACTATAGAGATGATTAAATAAACTCATTAATTGTTATGATATGTTTGAGTGTACTGTAATTGTCGCTTGCCACAGACGCAAAAAACGTTAATCAAGCATGATGACGATTTATTGTTATTAACTTGCGATTTTGTTACAAAGGAATAAGAATCTTTGTATGAAATTAATTATTTAAATAATTTAGTTTAGGTTTCTCACAATAATTCGTATTGTTTTTTCCCCTTGGGCAACTAAGCTTGGTTTGGTCGATCGCATTAAGAGACGATCAAATATCATTCTTCAAATGCAAAAACTAAACCTTTTTAACTTCCATCAGTAATTGCGGAAACGTTTAACTGTTAAAGCACAACCACACGCGCGTTTACAAAGCTCTGATGATTTTATTTGATCGTCTCCAAGAAACTTAAGAATGTGTGATGAGAACAGCCTCGCAGGCTATTTGATTATTGACCCAGAAGCGTGGCCAGAACTTTGTTCTAAAGCTGCATCTACTGTTTCTATATTATTCAAAATAATTTTATTGCATAACACACAAACCTTAACACATCTTGTTAACACAAGACTTGACACCAACTCCTTTTAAAATGTTTAACAGTCAACAATAAATCACTGAAAACCGTCTTATCGTAGGTTTTGAAGTAATGGAATGTAACTTTGCATTATTTGTGATCATTATACTGTTAAGGGAAACCAAGAAAATAAAGAATTAACAGAGTTGCAATCAGTAGAAATCTTATCTTAAAAGACATTCAACATTTTAAAAACGAAAACCAAAACACAAAAACATGTTCAAAGAGATTAGGAAAAAGATATTGAAATTGTTTTACTGTTTATGATTGAAATAACGGTTTTAGTCTCAGTTGTTGGAAATATTTTAATGATTGT
Source organism: Gymnosoma rotundatum (assembly GCA_916610165.2). Taxonomy (NCBI): domain Eukaryota; kingdom Metazoa; phylum Arthropoda; class Insecta; order Diptera; family Tachinidae; genus Gymnosoma; species Gymnosoma rotundatum. The sequence continues at coordinate 114,846,984 of OU744337.1, read as the reverse complement.
TGTTTCTTCTGATTAATACCCCTATCGTAATTTAAGACTATAATTAATTATCAGTTTATACACGAAAAATACACATTATACATAATTTATATTGTTAAGTTTTTATATATGTACATACTATACGTTTTCATTAATATTTATACAACAATTTAAAATAATAGCACTTGTTATCAAAAATGTTTTAAAATTGCTAGTGGGCACGTGTCAAATAAAACAATACATTGTCTACCATAAGCTTTTAGTTCATGCTCGAATAATTTTTTTTTTAGAAATATTATTTTTTTTGTTTTATAAAGTATTTAATTGAAAGTGTATTATAAAGTTCATTGTATATATTACAATAATACCGGAACAGTATTAATTTCATAAAAGAAATGCCTCGAAGAAAAAAAAATTTTTTAATATTTAAACATACTTTATTTTACTAATGTAATAAAGAAACCTAAAAATCTTTAGTTTTAGTTTTGAACTATTTTAGTATTATAATTCGTCTTAAGTAATTTTAATCCGGCTTAAGTTTAGGTATATTTTAGTTTCAAAATTTATCAAGAAATTAAAATTATTTCCATTTTTTGTTAATACAAAAAAAAAAAAACAGTAGATTTTTGTAAAATATTTGAAATAAAAAATAAATAATAAAATAAAATAATGTAATGCAAGTAATAAGCATAACATCTCTGTAAAAATGATTTACGTATATTTTGTAAACAGCATTGCCATATCAATATATGCTGTAAGTAAATACATGGAGCTGGTATGTTAGTTATAAAGCTTAGCATTGATCTATTGTTAGGGAGTTCTTGGCACTTTTGAAATGGGTGCCTTTTATAACCTTTATCTATGCTTTGAAAGAGTAATTCAAGAAATAAAAATATTAAAATCTCTGAAGCAGTGCCTTGTATAGGGTACATTTATGAATTATGTAACCAACGATACACAAACACAAAAATTTCATTAAAATCGCTTGAGCTTAATATGTACTAATGCAGTAAAGCATAAATTTTATCGATAAAATCGTCAGACACATATCGCACTTGATCAACAAGAGGGTATTAACTCAAAATTTTAAAATTTTCAGTAGAGTCAAAAAACTGTTTGTGGCCACATTTTAACAGATTTTAAAAATTCAAATATACCATAGGAAGCAAATTCCATTTGAAAATATATATACATTGTTTTTGTTTTAAATTTTACCTATCATTGCAAAAAAAATCAATTTTTTGAGTTAACACCATTTTTTTGAAATTTATCGATATTTTTTTTGGTATTATTTTGAATTATGACGCTTTAGTTGAAATTTTAATAAAATTTAAAAATATTTTATTTCAACAAAAAGGTAGTAACTCGAAATACAACCAAATATAAGTAAAACAGTTTGATTATTTTTAACATTAATAAAGGCTCAAATCAAAATAATACATTTTTTATGAAAATATACGACTCATACCTATTTCAACTTTTGTATTAATTCGAAATAATACCTTTTTGTTGAAATAAAGGTAATCACTACATTATCATGAATATGGTCTCAAAAGTGGTTTTCGAGATGAAAGAGTAAACGGAATACGTTGAAATTTTTACAGTAGATAGATATTGATGTTGTAAGCTGATTTCTTATAAAAAGTGATATTTCAAAAATTTTGAGTTAATACCCTATTGTTGATCAAGTGCGATATTTTACTTTCTTTCTACTTTTTTTTAATCAAATTTATTGTTTGAGGTGACACCACATATTTTTTTTTATTTATTAAAAAGCATATATGATTCGTTATAAAAATAACCTTTTTTGTTAAATATTTAATTGATTTTATTTTATAACCTGGTTGTTCTTAACTGTTGGTTTAAACAAATTTTTACTCTACATCATCTTAATTATAATTATACTACATCAAAAGTCACGAAATTAAAATGAAATGAAAATCATACATTGATCAAATATTACATTTGGGACTCCTATTGAATTTATTAAATGTATAAGAACTAATAAGAGTGATATATTCGGCTGTGCCGAATCTTATATATCCTTCACCATCTCATCTTTTCAAAAGCTTTAAAATGATACCCATATTGATATTTTAAAAAATTTCAATAATTTCAGAGGCCCGTAACTCGGAAAATATGGGCCAATTTTTTCACTTGATGTTTTTTTCTGATTTTTTAACTCTCTATCGCCCGAAATATGTTTGTTTTTTTTTTGCTTGGACTTACTTCATTGTTCCAAATAATATTAAAAGTTAGAGGTAGGTGTGGTGTTTTGCCCTCTGCGTCAAAGGGCATGTACCGATCTTGCTGATTTCGAATAAAACCACTTTCGACACTATGTCTGATCGATTGGCGGACAGACGGACATCGCTCAATCGACTTCGTCATGCATAAGAAGTCAGAATATATACACTTTATGGGGTCGGAAACGGATACTGTTGAAATTACAAACGGAATGACAAACTTAGATATACCCTTTTTCCAGTTTTTGTGGTGAAGGGTATAAAAACAAAAATTGACATGATATGAACACCAGGTCACTAAATCAAAAACTTTAAATGTGCTCTAGTTTAAAAGTGTTAAAAAATGTGTTGTATGGTATTTAATGATTTATTTTTTTGGTTACGCCTTGATGACTATTAGCCAATTTAAATGTAATTTTTATAAAGTCACTTAACATTTTTCTCATAATGAAAACATGTTCAAATAAAATTTAAAAAAAAAAAACATTTTTTCACAAAAGCATACAAAACATTTGATGAAAGATTAACTCCCCCAAAATGTTCAAAATAAAATGTGTTTTATACACAAGACTCACTCAAGTTAAAAAATTAAAAACCTTTCCGCTCTGCTTTTTAAAGTTGAGGGTAAACTCAAATGTCAATCAAACAGCACTTTACACGTTTTATATAACAAAACCATGCTAAACGAATACCAAACATTGTTCCATTTGTTGCTGCAACTTATAACCCTTTAACAAGGCAAATTCATTCAATCCAATTTTTTTTTTACTTTTATAGTAATTTTAATTGTAATATTTGGTGTGTTTATGTACAAATTTAAGTGCCAGCGTAAAGCATGTTGTCGACAAACACAGGAAACCATGTGGGAAAGTTAATTTAAAAACCTAAAAATTTTTTATGATTTCAAAAATTATTATAATAATTTGTAAAACAGCGAAGTCATAACATTTGACCTAAATCTTGAATTACATTTTTTTTTGTTTCTCTTATTTATTATTATTATTATTATTATTATGCTGCACATTGGGGGATTTGTTAAAAAAATTAATAAATCTATAGTTACAAACGTGCAATCTAACATCATTAAATTTTCACACGGTTACAAAAAAGCTGCAGTTTTACTTAAGTTCTAAACTTTAACTTTACAGCTCTTAAGACTATCAAGATTCTCTACCTTTCCTAGTATTTAATTGAATTATTTGCTAGTTTCTAAAAAAAACAAAATTTATTGTAAGTAAATTATAAGTAAGTGAAACCAACACTACACCTCTTATATTTAATAAATTCCCCAATGTGCGTCAGTAATAAATATTATAGAAATATAATTCATGTAATGAAATAATAAACAGTTAACATTGTGATATATTTCTAAACACTTTAAACTTTTAAACTTTTTACTTCATGTTAAATCTATATATCGTCAGCTAAAATGAAAAATTATGTTATTAACAACAAAAAAGTCTAAAATGTATCTTTCTGCATATTTTTTTCATTTGTAACATATATTTGTTATACCCTTCACCACAAAAAGTAACAAAAGGGATATATCTAAGTTTGTCATTCCGTGTGTAATTTCTACAATATCCATTTCCGACTCCATAAGGTATATATATTCTGACTTTATATGCATAGCGAAGTCGATTGAACGACGTCCGTCTCTCCGTCTATTCGTCCGTGTTAGTGCTGAAATAAATATGTCAATCGATCAGATATAGTGTCGAAAGAGGTGCTATTGGAATTCGGCATGATCGGTCCATGACATTTTCGAGGCAGCAGGCGAAAAACCACGCCTACTCCTAAATCTTTCATGTCATTTGGAGCAATAAAGTAACTCCAATCAAAAAAAATAAATACAGAGGGTGACAGTGAATTAAAAAATAAGAAAAAAACATCCAGTGAAAAAATTGACGCCGACCATATTTTCCGAGTTTCGGGGCTCTGAAATTTTTAAACTTTTTTAAATATCAATATGTATATCATTTTAAAGCTTTTGAAGAGATCTTTATGGAAATACTAAAATTAATAAAAAATGCTTAACCCATTTGAAGCCGATGTCATTTTTATGTAAAATTATATATATGCAGACCAAATTTTTATTTTTTATTTTTTAATTCTCTGACACCCTAATATTAGATTTTTTGAAAGAAGTAACTTCACTAAACTAGATTTACATAGATGGTGGAGGGTATGTAAGATTCGGCAAAGCCTATTATAGCACTCTTGTTGATTATTATAATTTTTTTTTTGGTTATAACTTATGTTTGTTATAGCCTTCACCACAAAAAGTAAGGAAAAGATCTTTTCAAAAGCTTTTTAATCCCATATTGATATCCTTAAAAATATGGTGCACAATCGTACTTTTCTATTAAAATTTTAAAGGCCCATAATTCGGAATATGTGAGAGAGAGAGCCAATTTTTTTACTTGAAGTTTTAAATAAAGCTTTTGAAGAGATTAAAAGCTGATGACATACTAATGTAAAATTATATAATAATAATAATAAAGTTATAAATTATTTCTTATTTTAAATTCTTTTTCATCCCAAGTTTTGTTTTTTATTAAAGTCACTTCAAATATAGTGAAGGGTATATAAGATTCGGCATAGCCGATAAAAGCACTCTTACTTGTTTATTTACATGTTGAATTGTTTTTAGGAAAGCTGGCTACACCAGTGGACCAATATTTTTGAAATTTTTGCAGTTGAATACTAGCGATTCGTTGAATAAAATAGACTGTATATATTTTTGATCACTAAAGGGGGCGTGTCGCTTCCCATAGAAAGTAAATAACTTAAAATTTGTAACTTAGAAACAATAGTAGTTAGAGCCTTAGAAATTTGTAAAAGTAAATACATTAGCAATGACCACATTGGGACAGAATGCATGACACTTCGTGATACCTGGGGAAGTGTAATAACAGATAGTCTGGAACTTTTGTACAATGTTCCATAATGGTGGTACCATCCATACTTCGATAACTAAAACAGCAGGCATGCTGAAATCTTTTACTTGCATATTCATGTACATAGTCAAGCAAAAAAATAGCCAAATTGAAATAAGGGATTGGTATCTGCCGTACAAAGTGACGCTGTGTGGGGAGGCGAAGTTCACCGGGTATAGCTTCTATTCAATAAAGTAAAATTTTGGTTTTTTATCCTGACGAATGACATTTCTTACAACACGATTTAAAGTCCTGAATTAACTAACGAAAAACATATTTTCTAAGCGAATTGTGAATAGTAGTTAAATTCTAAAGTGACTAATTTTAAAACATTGTATATTAATTAGTGGCTTTTGATTTGCATTTTTAAACACAAAAGGAAATATTTTTTTAATCATAAAAAAACTTACTTGTGGTAAAATGGATAACAAAATATTTGTGTGGCAATTTTCAACGATATTAAACTAAAATCTATAACAGTGGAGTTCATATTTAATATACATACTCTCTTTCCTCATCTGATTTGAGCCCAATATTTATGGTAGTTTATTTAAAACCTTAAACATATATTTATTTATACTTGTCATTATTTGATTCGTTCCGTAACACTATAAAATACCAACTAAAATTGTATTTAACTTATTTAAAATCCTTCTACCTGCTTATGTTTGTGTGAAAATTACACAAATTATTTGTACAGGGAAACAAATGCAACATGTGGAATTTGTGGATTTTGTTTTGTTGTTTTTTTTTTATTAAAACCACAAATCTGTACTACGTATAATTTGTGGAAGACTTTGTGTAAATAATGAATGGCTGTAACTACAAAACAGAAACAAGAAGATGGTTTTGCATCATTATTATTTTTATGGTTTTGTATTTCATTTTCATTGCTGTTAAAATTAATTAAAACAACCGCAGAAAAATTTATACAACTTTAACAATTTATTTTCAGCAGTTGTATGAGTAAGGAATTTTATAATTTCGAACATAATTATTATTTATTATCATAATTATATTATAACCAATCAAAATCAATCATGCTTAGAAATAAATGCATGTAAGCCTACAATAAAAAGGATAATTAAGGAAAACACACATACGCTAAAGGCATGAATCAAGAAAACAAGATTGCGCATTCAGCCGTTCAAAAAATATTTCTACTGCGCATCTACGTCACAATAGACCTATAACGTGTGTTTGTTGTAAAAATATAAGAGATTTTTGGCTCTCTTACTTTAACTTTCCATACAAATAGTCTATTTCTACGTCACACAAAAGAGACAACAAACTAACGGACCTGCGCAATGCCCAATCTTGTTTTCTTGATTCATGCGCTAAAGGTAGAAATAGTCAAACGTTCCTGTAACGAAACGAAACAACTGTTCGTTTTTTATTACCTTTACCACAGGTAGAAAAGGGTATAGCTAAGTTTGTCCTTCCGTTTGTAATTTTTACAATATGCATTTCCAACCCCTATATATATTCTGAGTCCTATGCATAGCGAAGTCGATATGGGCAAGCGCCAATTTCTTTACTTGTTTTTCTTATTTTTCAATTCTCTATAGCCCCATATATTTTTTTATTGGAATTACTTCACTTAACTATATTTGTTCTAAATGATATGGTAAAAAAAAGGCCTGCTGCCCGCTGACTCGAAAAAAATGGATTATGCTGATTTTCAATAGCAAAATTTTTGAAACTATGTCTGATCGATTGTCGTATTTAAATTTTCTTTAGCTCATCTAGTCCCTTGGCTAAGTTGATTTCAACACAAACACGAGCGGACAGACGGACATTGCTCAATGGACTTCGCTATACATAAGAACTCAGAATGTATACACTTTATTGGGTCGGAAATGGATATTGTAGAAATTACACTTAGATATACCCTTTTTCTACCTGTGGTGAAGGGTATAACAAACGACAATGCACTTTTTGATGAATAAATGTATTTCCAGCACCTCAATAACATGCTTACAAAAATTTAAGTTAAAACTAGTAATCTTAAGTACTTACTAGTTTTTATTCACACACATTTTAAGAAAACACTGGATAAACTAGCTTGAACTAGGCAACAAAAAAGCACTACTTTTATCTGAAAATTTTATTCACCTCAAAACTAGTTTAAACTTAAAATTTGCTAGTTTTAGCTAGAACTATATTTTTTTTTCACATCGCATCAGCAAGATAATTCCATGTCCTTTGAGACAGCTAGCAAAACACCACACCTGCCTCTAATTTTTTCATATCTTCTTTTTTTAACATTCGTTTGTATTCTTGCAGGTGGTTGTTATAATAAAAACTAATAAAAAAGTGAGCTTTTTACCACTTACTTACCGCTGAATTATACTAAGAGGGGTCAACAACCATAAGCAAAACTTATAGTTTTCGAAAAATACACACATTGCAAGATTTCTCGCAACAACTCTGATAATGTAGTGAATATTACACGAGAACGGTAACTATCATCAAATAAGCCAGGTAATGGCTGTCATATTAGGATGATCAGAGAAGAAAACTTTGCAAACTCTTATCCAGTCCAATTACAGAAGTGCAAAAATGTGTAATAATAAACGCAAAACAGCAGATATTCTGTTGTGTGTTTACGGATTTGAATTTCTCTTTAAACAATCATTGTTTAAAAGCTTAGAATACACTAAAACACTAATGTTGACGGCAGATATAATTTTTATTAATTATTTTTTCTAAAGGATCGACTATTAACAAAGAAAATATATTCGAACTAAAAACAACTTTTGGATGTTGCTTTAATACACCTAAATTGTAATTGATTTTTGAAGCACAATGCAGCCAAGCTACTCCTGAGTTGATTCAATTCAACTCGGTGAAATTTTTTTAAGCAAAAGTTTTCTAAAAAAAGATTTTAAGAAATTAAAATAAAGAACTTAATCATTATCAGTTTCAATTCACTTATAATATTCACAGTTCAAATCCTAATTTAATAAAAAAAAATTAAATTATAAAAACGCATGGCACACCGCATGTACATTCATGCTTAACTCATAACAATTAATATGATACTGAAACAGCATCTATAATGTTGTGAGGAAACAAGCAAAGAATGATTAAAAATAAAAATGGCGTTCGTGATCAACCGACGGTTGGTACAAAGCAAAAACAAATGTACAAGACGAGTTACAGAGAGAACAGTAACGAAATACTTTGGTTTCTGTGTGGAATTTGGCTAACAAAATTAATATTGATATAAATACTCCTCGTGCTCTTATGTACAAAGTTAGTAAGTTAAATAGATGATGTTTAAATGTACCCAATCTAAAGTAGAAGAATGCTAATGAAAGATGTAACGATCTAGAAAATGCTGCATTACATTTTGCTGGTGTCTTATTTTTGTGTTTTTTTTGCAAAACGTCCGCATACTTTTGTAAAGTAATTTTTCTTTCTAAAAAAAGTTTGTAAATGTTTTCCCAAAAACAAAGTCTTTTTATTTGAAATTGGTGGTTATTTTAGGAAGCTTAAAGATTTTTTGTAGCTATAGATGAAAGGTTTCCGCATCAAATTAGCTAAGTAAAAAGGATTAAATTAGGTTTTCGTGTTTTGTTAACAAAAAGTGTGTACATGAAAATTAAACAGCATAAAAATATACAAATTTATTTTTATTTAAAAAAAATTTAATTATTTCTTTTGGTTTTTTCGTTCAAAATTTTATATTCAACCAAATTGTGGTAAATCATGTGCAATTATTTGCTGCAAATATGTTTCTGTGTATGTGTGCTTTTGTTTCAATATTCATTTATTATTTATAAAGGTATTTTGGGTTTTTGTGCATTAAATAGTAATAATAATTTGTTGAAATATTAAGCCAGCAAAAAAAAAATCATCAATAATCATAAACAAGCCTTTTTAAAGGGATTTCCCCATTTACTTTTGCTGGGAACATTTAATTGCTGGAACTCATTTTAATAAAATTAAAAATTAAAAGCAATATTTTTTGCTGGTAAAAATTGATAATAAAATTATTTAATAAACTTAAATTACTATTATAAAACTCAATTAGGACTTAAAAACTCAGGACATTTGGATCGACTTATATTTCAAACTTAATTAAATGAGAATTACATTCTGTTCAGAAAGAAAAGAATCAACTCTGCTTTTAACGTATCAATCTTTCAGCTAAAAATATTCATAACGAACAATAATCAAATAGAGCTTTGATTTAACGTAAATTAAATTAGAAAATAAAATGTCTAGAGTTATATTCCTTATATTGGATTGAATATATTTAAAAAGATATGGCAACACTTAACATATCTGCAACAAAAAAAATAATGTTGTGCATACTTTAAAATTTTTAGAGCGTGTCTTTGATAACAACAACAAAGCGAAATAAGTTACTACTTCTGCTACTAACAAGTGCAATGTGAGCAAAGGAAACAAAAGGAAAATTAGCCATAAAATGAAAACCAACCCGGGGTTATTGCATTAGAATTAGCATTAAGAAAATAAAAGGAAAGTTAGCCAACAATGAAAAGCAACCCAGGGTGGTAAGCAAATTCGCCTATATATTAGAACAACAGCTTAGATGATTAGGGTGCCGGTAAAGTAAAACAAGGAAACCTGAAGATGAAAAGAATTGTTGTGTAGCCACGGTAGATGAGTTGGCGTAGTATACTTCAAAAATATTTTTTAGATAATAATATTGAAAACCCAGGTTTCATAAATCTATTTTATTTAATGAAAAAAAATTAAAATCGATAAATTTATGAAGGAAAAATTAAAATTTTCTATGAAGAAGTTATTTAATAAATGATTTAAAATTTATTTTGGGTTAAATTAATTTTTTTAATTTCTAAGGACGATTTCCAAAGAAAAGTAGAAAAATTACACACCAGCAGGTTGTAATGCTGCATTTTCTGGATCAAAATCCACACACAAACTAAATTGTGTCTTACTGTTTTCTCTGCAATTCGTATTTTACATGGTAGAAAGATGCGAAGAAATTAAAATTTAAAACGGAAATTCGTTTTTGGTTATAAATTGTCAGTGATGTACAAAATAAAGGTACTAATCTGTGTTAGGAAAAAATTCAACTTATTATACTGTTACGTTTTTCCCTTTTAGAAACAAACTTACGGATTCTTTTGATTGCAATTACCACTGTGGCTACCTTCTGTATTCTTACTTTGTGGTTTTATCTGGCTATACTTCTTGATCCTACGGATGTTCTAAGCCCTATGGTCTCGTATTTACAAAACATGCGTTATTACTACAAATGCAGCCATCCACGCTACACTACTGTGTTACTCCGGGGAGACATGAACTACTCGATGCCTTGTTTAGTAATCTTAACCATCCATAGACATCTTCACTACTCCACTACTCCTTTTACCTAAGACAGTCATCTCCTTTTAATCCAATAGCCATAACACACGTCTGCCATACACTGTTGTTATGCTGTTAAACTTCCCTGCACTAACCACTATCGTTCTTACTTTTTATTATAAAGGACTTCTTGACAATTATCTGTTACTCTTTTATTTAATTGGACGTCTCCACTAAATTGTCTGCCATGGCATCTCACAATAATTGCCTGTTGCCTCTCGGGAGGTTTGTACTGCTGCTTATTAATTTTTTTTTTAATTGCATTATAACAATTTTTGTTTGCCCTCGTACCAATGTCCGAAGGCGGGATCGAACTCATGATCTCCTGTCTTACAGCACGCACCCCTATCAACGCAACCATCGAGGTTGCTCTACTTTTCTTAGCTAATTGTGGTATTATTCTATACACACCATCAGTTGAAGTAACTATATTCACCACTCTCATACATTTAACAACAACAGGTGTTGCCAGATCTTACTTTCATAACAATACATTCGCAAGCACAGTTGTAAAAGTAAACAACATATTTTGTTTTCTTTCTATTTCGTATAGTTTGTTTTCTATAGAAAATATGAATTTGATTAATTAAAAGTTAAATTAAAAAAAAATCTTATTTTTTAAAATAAAGAAATCCTTTTTTAACTAGACAAATTGGTTTTTAAGCGCTAACTGGTATCTTTAACAAGAATTGGTTAATCCAGGCCATTCCAAGCCATCTGGCAACCCTGGTAATAGCACAGGAATAAATGGTGTGAAAGAAGCTTGATAGCCAGAAACCAATTTGTCTTTGTCGTTCACAAGACATTGGGAGCGACTTAAGTCTTACTCGGCCAGTAAGACTTAAGTCGCTGTACCCACTGGAATTTTTTTTCCAAAAAAAACTCTTTTGACATCGGCAGCAATTTCGCAATTCCGAAAAAGCTAGCGCGGTGTTTATTGAAACTTCTTGGACATTTTTTAGCTTTTAAATTTTCGTAGGGATTGTGACATTCAGAATTGTTCCCTATAAGTAAAAAAAAGTTCTCTGTTACAGCATATCTTCATAGAATTATTGCTGTATGTAACAGCTCATGTTTTTCCTTTAAAAGATGGACATTTTTTCTTATAATAAAATATATTGCTGAGAATTTTTTTAATCACAATAAATCTTAAGAAACTTAGTCAAGAATAGAAATTTTAGAAGTAAAATTTTTTTTTATATAAAAAAGTTATCGATAATTCAAAGAAGAGTAGACTGACTAGCAATCAAACCTAAACCAGTGCGTAAATCGTTGTCGTCTATCTGTAAAAAAAGTATTGTACTCAAACAAAATGAATAAAGCAGACCTAAAAAGCGAGGCTTTAACTTCGGAAAATCCGATTTTGATAGCGCATTGAATAGTGAATTTGACTGTTTGTTTATTTTTTAGAATTGCTTTTTTTGTTGTTTAAAATAATTGAATATCATTTTTTTCAGCTCAATCTGGCGATTTTATTTTTATTTTTAAGTTTCATTTAATGGGTTTTATTTATATTGGTATGATATTTAAGCGTTAAAGTTGGGCTTAAGACAACGTTGCACTTGGCGCGTTGATTAAGTTTAGTCTGTAAGGCTACTAAAAAAAAAAAAAACGTTGGTTTAATATAAATTTTGTGTACAAAAAATTTATTCATAACAGTAGCTAATAATAAATACCCAATCTAATTATACCACAAAATAATAATTATCTTCAGTTGTCTGTAACACAAAAATGACGTTTGTATCATTATTTTTTAATTATGGTTTACTCATTGATATTGATTTAACACTACATTTTTTTTATTTAATAATTAATTAAAACAAATCCTACCAAGTTTAAAAACCTTTTCAATATTAAAAAAAAGTCCTGTATGATTCATACAAGAATTATTGGCAAAGACAAAACTACTAAAATTGCAATAAAACAATAATGCGAATATTTCCTTTGTTTAAGTAAAAAAAGAGGTTTAAAAAACTTACAAATGGCGGATGCATGTGTCCTTGGCCGGTATGTAGTTGCTGATATTGTTGCGGTGACAATACCACATGTGTCAAAGTGCCACTTTCATTGACATATGGCTGCATTACCTGGCCCTGAGGTACTTGTACGGGTACCGGCATTGGTGGTGGTGGCGGACGATTTTGTGAAACCATTTGTACAGTTGTAGGACCTGTAAGAAAAAAAAAATATATAATAAAAATTTGTTTAAAAATTTAACGTTAAAAAAAAACTTGGAAGCTTTTTAGCTTTTATTTTTTTCTGGTTATTTTTTTTTTCTTTTCTTAATTGTTTGACTGTATAATGTCTTTTTTATTACATATGTTTAGATATATTTGTATTTATATGTATTAAATTTATAAAATATAACTAAAAGTGCCGACTTTGTGGAGTCATGTTTTTTCTTCATGTTGTAATTGTTTGTTTTATTTTACATTGGTTTTTTTTGTTTTCTGACTTTTGGCCAAAGTTTTCTAGCTCAATCCCATGAGTTTTCTCATGATTTTCGTTGGATGAATATGTTTTAATTTTTTGATTTTTTTTTGGGAATGGGGTTCAGGGTTGAATTTTTAGTAGTGGTATGAATCTTCTTTCATAATCCAGTAATTTTGTTGGACGAATGTGTTAGAATGTGTGTTTTATTTTACATTGTAAGATTTTTCTTTACTCATGTGTAAGTAAAATATTCACACTAACTTATGTATGTATGTATGTATTAGTGCGCTTATATATGTATACTTTATAACGGGAGTTTTGTTTCGTATTTGTATACTAGAAGGAAAATAGTTGTAGTAAAAAAAAAATAATAAAAAGAACAACGAAATGTAAGATTAATATTTCAGAAAATTTTTCATTTTAACGTTTAAAAAATTTGTGTTTTTAGAACAAAGCATTTTTTAATATTTAGTTAACAACAACTAATAAATGTAGATATTTCGTTTTATACAAATACAAGTTTAACCACGCATTGTGCATTTGCAGCAATAAGTATTTACGTTCATAAAATCAAAGAGAAAAATAAATCCATTTTATCTGCACATCGCATAAAGGAACATAAATCTTATGATTATCACAATTTCAGTTATCACCCCTGGTATAGGTAAAATGAGAAAAGCTTTTTTGAGCTTTTTCCTTTTGTTTACAGAAAAGAAGTTATTGCAAGCGAGCTTCTCTTCTAGCGCTACATATTGGTTGCTTTTGTTCATAACTAAGAAAAAACGCATCGCTGATCTAACGAAGTTGATGTTTGTCTAAAAAAATTAAAAAAAAAGAAAGAAATGATGTGTGGCTACCTTCAGAAAAATTTCACAAGATTTTAATTATATCGTCTTTTAATTAAAGACATTCGCCTACACATCAGAATCAATTAAAATTTTTGACAATTAATCGAATCAAATAATTGTTAAAAAGTCTGCCATTCACATATACTTTTAATGTAAACTATCATACTTTTTGAGCACACATGCAATTGTTGACAGATCGTACGACTGAGTATGATAGTAAATCCTGGCCTCCTGCCGGAGTGTCAAAGACAAAGAAAATAAATAAGAGTGCTATATTTGGCTATGCCGAATTTTATATACCCTTCACCATCTATGTAAATATAGTTAAGTGAAGTAACTTCAATATTGGGGTGACAGAGAATTAAAAATAAAAAAATTTTGATACTGTATGTATATAATTTTACATAAAAATGACATTGGATCTTAATGGGTTAAACATTTTTTAAAAATTTTAGTATTTCGTCAAAAATCTCTTCAAAAGCTTTAAAATGATACCCATATTGATATTTTAAAAAATTTGAAAATTCCATAGCCCCGTAGCTAGGAAATTATGAGCGAGCGCCAATTTTTTCACTTGCTCCAAATGACATGAACAAATTGGAGGTAGGCGTGGTGTTTTGCCTGCTGCCTCAAAGGACAGGGACCGACCATGCTGATTGCCAATAGCACCTCTTTTGACACTATATCTGATCGATTGCCTCGGACGGACAAACGGACTGATGGACATCGCTCAATCGACTTCGCTATACATAAGAACTAAATAAGAATATATTTACTTTATGGGGTCGGAAATGGATATTGTAGTAACTACAAACGGAATGACGAATTTAGATATACCCTTTTGCCCCTTTTTGTGGTGAAGGCAATAAGAAGTTATTAATGCATCATCCTAACTATATGCAATATATTATTTGTAATTTTAATTCCTAAAAGCATACTTAAAAACACTTACATGAGGCAATGACGTGTGTATTTATATCTATATTCTGTATTTCTATTTTCTATATTAAATAATGTTGGTGTAGTTAGTAATCGATATGGAATACAAAACGCCTATTTTTTGTATTTTTATCTATCTGTATGTCTGTCTGTGTTCGCAACAGGTAAAAAGTACTGGATGGACTTAAACAAACTTTTGTGAGAACATCCCTTAGAACTTTGGTTCAAATATAGAATATTTTCTTTTAGTAAAAATGCGTCATTTCTTAGGGAAACTAGATAAACAAATGTGAAAGCACTCAATTTTACCGGTATAATAGTACTAAAACACTTGTCAGCACACTTTATTTTTGTAAATGGAAAATTTTTAACACTATCAACAAAACTCTGGAATAAATAATTAAAAACACATTTTTCTAAATTTAAATTTTAAGAAAATTAGAAATGACCACCTGGACAACATCGTGGGCACTGCTAGTTATTTATATAATTAAATTAAAAGTATACTGAAAGCTATACTGGTTATTATTGTCGAAATTAGTGATTTTATGTTGATACAGTAAAATTCTGGCTTATTTCAGATGATTTTAATTGCCAATTGTATAATTGTTAGGTTCTTTTAAATACATTTAATTAATAAATTATTTAAACTATTTCACACATAATAAATTTCAAACACACTTACTTTTAGAAATAAAATTTTAGCTATGTTTAAAAATATTTGAGCACAATATTACAGAGATTTAATAAGTTTTTTTCTGAGACACTTTCTAGCATTTTATATTAAATTTTATTGGATAAAATTAACAAGACACAGTCATCTAAGTGCAATATAAACATTGTTGTGGGTATACGGTTTTCATTCATTTTATTATTACCTAAAAGTATGCTTTATAAAATGAAATTAAATGCAAGTTTTTTGTTCAAGATTATTTCATATTTCATTTTAGTTTTCTATCTAATTATGCTGTATTAACCATCTGCCATCCTTCTAAATAACATTGCAACGTACATTGTGCGAATATGCGTGTAAAATAAAACTTAACTCCTTAAAGTATACTTTTTATATTATATTTTTACAGAAACTAGCACAACATCATTTGTTTCTCTGACTACGAATACAAATTGAAATTTTCAAAATGTTTAACATTTTTCATCTCGTTGTGTAATGTTTTGCAGCTGTAATATTTTCTGGTTTTATAACAAAAAAAAAAAAAAAAAAAAAAAAGAAACAAAATAACTATAACAATATTACCAACAAAATGTCTTTTTAAATACTTCTATATTTTTACGACTAAAAAGTGTTCATGTAAAATTCTCAACTTACATTTGTTTCTTTATGATTTTAATTTTTACGATACAATTTCTTAACTCAGCTGTCTTGGATTTTGTCTTTTAAACCTCATCTTTTGTAAATACTTCGCATATTTAAAAGTTTTTAGAAAACGTCCATTATTATTTATATCACACTGAATAGTGTTATTAGCATTTTTTCGAAGCGACTCGCGAAGTGGCGAATAAAGATACAATATTTTAAGACTTCTTTCAACCTAAAGCAATGTGTGCAGAATCATTAGGTGTTGACCAAGTAACAGTTTTTACACGTTAAAACATATTCGTATTTAATTTTTATATGCTCACAGTACATCTGATTACTAAAGATTGTGCGAAGACAAAGAGGAACTACAAACTATTGAGCACATTATGTATCACTGCCCCCTTCTGCAAAGCTACAGGCTTAGATGACTAAGACAAAAGATTTTAAAATGGGTTGGGCTGATTATTAGATTTAACTAAAACAAAATCAAACTAAAATAAAGTATAATGCGTCCGAATTTTATTTGAACAGTTTCTGTTATCATACTTTAAGAACATAAAAATGAATTCTTGCAAAATACTATGTAACAATCACAGAAATTAGAAATTGCCTTACAATCTAATGGTAACGGAAAACGAGACCCAGATATGTGTGGCATTTAGACATATTAGGGAAGTTCATAACTTTACTGTATGCCGTAAAAAATTTTTTTCTTAGATAAACTTCTTATTGACTTATTTTTATCAGAAAATTATGAAACAAATTTTTAATTTCTGATACTGAAACAGCACCTATAATATTGTAAGGAAACAAGAAAGAATGATTAAAAGTAAAAATTAAATAATAAGCCGAAGGTTGGTACAAAGCACCAAAAAAAAAAAGTATAAAACGAGTTACAGAGAGAACAGCGAAGAAATGGTTTCTGGTTGGACTTCATCTAACCATCTAATGATACACAACCTAAGGTAGATAGATGCCAAGAATGCTGATGACCGATGAAGCGATACAGAAAATGTTGCATTATATTTTGGTGGTGTCTAATTATTCTTGTTTTCTTTGGAAAACTTCCGTATACATTTAGAAATAGAACTAAATACAAAATTAATATGTTATTATTATTAATTAATATGTTTTTTTTTTAAAAGTACTTCTGAACTGTCTATGGTCACGGTAAGCCAGTGTTTGTTAACATTTGATCATTATTATGAATAAAAAGTATAACATGGTCGGTTTGGACTGAACGTTTTTAATAAATTCTTACCATTCTAAACCAAGAATTAATGTTTTGTTTTACTACAGGTTGATTCAATAAACTTTAGTATACAAAATTACATAGAATTTTTTTTTTCCAAAAGCAGTGAATGAACGTAATGTTTAAAAAAAAATATAAAAGCCAGCGATAACATTCCAGAATATGTTTAATAATTTTTTATAAGATTATGATCAAACTTTTTTATATGTATTTAAAAAAAATAAATGAATAACAATATATTGCTATTAAATTCTGGTCACGTCAACCATATATTTTTTCCGTGGAGCTTAGATTTTAAATAGAATAAAAAAAAACATAATTTAGGTTGTGTTTAAATGTTTTTTTTTTTGGTTTTTAATATTAAGACTTTGTTCAAACAAATTTATTAGTACAAACCCAATTTTTAGTACATGACTTTAGTCAAGTTTAATATAAAATTATTGTTTTTGTTATTGTTTTTGTACTAAAAGTTGTTTTTTGTTTTTGTTATTAAGAAAGTTATACGAATTTTTTTTTTATAAGCTTCATATATAACTAATTTTTAGTACAAGGCACTGACACTTAGTACTCGTACAAGACACAAGGCACTTATTTATGAAACTAAGTTTAAAGCTGAAAACTAGATTTTCGCATTTGGTTTAATTCCATAGTTTTAGTACAGCTCCTTCTTTTAGTTGTATATTTATAATAATAGAACTTTGTACTAAACTTTATTTATATCAAATTTAGCTTTTTCTACAAAATTTTGTGATACAGTAGGACGATTTCAGTTGACAATTTTTTCCATAGTTAACTTATTCATTTTTAAAACTAAAGGCATTGTCGGATTAGTCAAATACTTCACCAAAAAAACGTAACCACTAAATTATCGAAAAAAAAATTTTTTTTGCTTCTCAAATACTTATTAAGAAATAGAAGACTATACTGAAGATAAAAGGTAAGATTATACATTTATTATATTATAAATAGTCATCCGTAATGATAAGTATCAGGTAATAGTGAACAATCATTTGTAAAAATTGTGGTTAAGCATTTTTGATCAAATATTTGACTAATCTGACCGTATCTTAAATTTTCAGTACAACTGTTTTTGTTCGTATAAGATATAGTTCTAAGGGTAAAGCCTGAATGTAAGCAAAAGTTAAAACTAAGAATCTTAGTACAAAAACTACGTCTTCTACATGAAAATTTTTTCTATTGTACTGCGTTGTTATTAATCTGAATATTATAGTATTTGAAAAATTAAAAATTCATTCTTTAAACATAAATAGTGGAAAGCTTCCAATGAGATAAATCAAAGGTTAGTTACGTTAGAGTAAAAAAAAATTAAGCCCTCATTAAATTATAGATCTCGACTCGACTCTTATTTTATTTATATTTTTTTTGCAAAAACTCTTAAAAAAAACTGTTGCCTATTTTTAGGAACTTCACAGCAAAAGTAGTAAAAAGGAGGGCTAAAAATTAATGATGAATATCTTTCCTGGCACGTGAAAAACAAACAAGAATAAATTTAATTTTTAAAGTAAACACTTCATGAGAATAAGTTATTTTCAGATAAACGATTATCTACACCTAACTTCACAAATATATAAATGTAAACCGAGTATCAGGTGTAAAGATGTCGAGTTGCCAAAATAGCAGTTGTATGTAATATCCAGTGAGAGTCAGTCAGTAGTACAGCAGCAGTTGTCAGTTGAATTTCAGTCGATCAGTCGCTAAGCTGTAGTTGCTAATTGTGTCTTAATCGAATCTTAATTTCTATTTTCAATTTCTCTTTTTAAAATTTATTAATACTTTCGGCGTTATCTACAAAAATTATTCAAATAAATGAATTGTTAAGATAAACTATTTAAATTAATAAAACTGGATTAAACATTCTTACATTTGGGGGCTCAACCGTCGAAAAAACCGTTAACTGTAACAACAAATTTTATTTAAAGTTAAGTGCATTTATTTTATGGACGAAAAACAAAATTTGAAACATTTTTATTAGTTGTTAAATGAGAGCAAATGCAAAGAAACAAAAATTAGTGACGTCACGTACATATAACACAAGAGCGTATGCAAAATATATAAGGCAAAAAGAAATAGACGATAGAAATAATAAAGTTGAAGCAAAAAATAACGTTGAATTAGTGAAAATGTCAAAAAAAGAAGAAAGTATGAGTTGTGAAAAAGGCGAGTTAAATGAACTAATAAGACTTTTTATGTTAAAAATGCAAAAGGAAGAAGATGAGAAAAATAAAACAAATGTTTCTATTGAATATTTTAGTAAAGTTGTTCCTGATTTTGATAGTGTAACGATGAGTGTCGAAAAGTGGTTTGAAAATTTCGACAAAAATGCTGAGGCATATGAACTAAATGATAAACAAAAATATGTTCATGCTAGGAATAAAATGACTGGAGCTGCTAAATTGTTTTTAGAAGCCGTAAGTGTTTGTGATTACACCACTTTAAAGAGAATTTTAACACAAGAATTTCGTAAAACGTACAGTAGCGCGGAAATTCATAAACAATTATCAAATCGGAAGAAGTTTGAAAGTGAAACGTTTCATGAATATATTTTACATATGCGAAAAATAGCGGCAGCCGGTGACGTAGAAGATATTTCGGTAATACGATATATTGTTGATGGGCTACAAATAAAGCCTGAACTGAAATATGCTTTATATAGTTCAAAATCGTATAGTGATCTTCGTGAACAATATTCGTTGTATGAACGTACCATGAAATCAAATGAACCTACATATAGTGGCACGGTTTACAAAAGAAATGAAAACAAGCTTTATGTTAAAAAAGATCATTGCTTTAATTGTGGATCAGCTGATCATAAACGAAAAGACTGTAAAGAACAAACAAAGTGTTTTATCTGTAACAAGACGGGTCATATTTCTAAAAATTGTTTTCATAAAAATAAAAAAGAAAACGTAAATGAAAATGTTAGTATAGTAATAGATAAAAAACGTTTAAAGACAATACATTTTGAAGATAAAGAAATAGACTGTTTAATTGATACAGGGTCAGATGTAACCCTAATGAAAGAAAGTGTATACAGACAAAAGTTCGGGCATATTGAGTTAAAACAAAGTACATCTATATTGTTTGGTCTTGGAAATTTTTCCACGGAGCCGCTTGGTTGCATAAACGGGGCAGTGTGTACCGATTCTGTTAAAACAAGTCACAATTTTCTTGTAGTACCAGACAATGCATTAAAATTTAACGCACTTCTTGGTTATGATTTTATTAAAAAGTTTAAATTTTGTTCGGACGAAAGCGGTTATAAATTCGAATATCAACGTAATATACAACATGGTGATGATATATCAGTCTACAATATAACGGCTACTGAATTAGACGTTCCGCCGAAGTACAGAGAGGTGGTCTATGAGTTGGTTTCCAGCTATAAACCGTCAACATTTTTAGAAAGCTCGCCGGTAGTGATGAAAATTATACCAGATGGCGAAATAAAGCCGTTTCGTCATTCACCATCAAGGTTGCCGATTAATGAACAGGAAGCTGTAAGAAATCAGGTAGAAGAATGGTTAGCGAATGGTACTGTTAGAAAATCAACTTCGCCGGTGGCAAGTAGAGTTGTGGTAGTTAAGAAGAAGACTGGTGAATACAGAGTCTGCGTCGACTTCCGTCAATTAAATAGTATGGTGTTGAAGGACTGCTTTCCAGTGCCCCTGATTGACGAAGTATTAGAGAAGCTACAAAACGCAACATTTTTCACAGTAATGGATTTGGAAAATGGCTTTTTCCACGTACCTATTGAGGAATCGTGTAAACATTTTACTGCATTCGTAACAAAAGAAGGTTTGTTTGAATTCAATAAAGCACCCTTTGGTTTTTGTAACTCGCCTGCTAACTTTATAAGGTACGTAACTCATATTTTTCAACCACTTATAAATAATAATGTCATGGAGCTATATATGGACGACATCGTTATCTTTGCCGAAACTGCTGAAAGTTGCCTTTCTAAAATGAAAATGGTTTTAGATCAGTCTGCACGTTTTAATTTACAAATAAAATGGTCAAAATGTTCATTTCTTCAGTCCAAAATCGATTTTTTAGGACATACAATTCAAGGTGGAATGATTTGGCCAGGCAAAGATAAAACAAAAGCAATTGAAAAGTTTCCCCTGCTGAAAACCGTCAGAGATGTGCAATCGTTTTTGGGAGTAACAGGGTACTTTCGACGATTTATTCAAGGTTATGCTCATATTGCTCGACCATTGACAAATCTGCTCAGAAAGGATCAAAAATTTTCAATAGGTCCAGATGAATTGAAGGCGTTTCAAGAGTTGAAGATGGCTCTAGTAAAGGAACCAGTGCTTAAAATATATGACAGGTCAGCAACAACTGAGTTGCACACAGATGCTTCCAAATACGGTTTTGGTGCAGCACTTCTACAGAATCACAACAGTCAATTACATCCAGTCTATTTTTGGAGTAAGAAAACTTCTCCGCAAGAAGAAAAACAACACAGTTATATATTAGAAGTTAAGGCTGCGTATCTTGCTCTAAAAAAGTTTCGTCACTATCTTCTTGGCATACAATTTAAATTGATTACTGATTGCTCAGCGTTCAAGCAAACAATATCGAAAAAGGATATTCCAAGAGATGTTGCGCAGTGGGTGATGTATATTCAGGATTTTACATATACCGTTGAACACCGATCAGGAAGTAGATTACAACATGTAGACGCGCTTAGTCGTTACCCTGTTGATATTTTTGCTATATCAGACATCTCTGCAAGAATTGGAAAACTTCAGCAGGAAGACGAAGGTATAAAGGCTATTTCTATAATACTTAATTCCGGTCCATACAATGGTTATAGAAGAAAAGGTAGCTTAATATATAAAAGTATTGATGGAAATGATCTACTTCTAGTACCCAAGCAGTTGGAGTTTGAAATTATTAAAAGCGCGCATGAGCAAGGTCACTTTTCAGTTCAGAAGACTATGCATCGCGTTCAGCAACAGTTTTTTATACCACATTTGGAGAAAAAAGTTAACCAGGTAATAGCCAACTGTATTAAGTGTATAATACACAACAAGAAGCTTGGAAAGCGCGAAGGCTTCTTAAATTGTATCGATAAAGGGGAAGTACCATTACATACACTTCATGTGGATCATTTAGGTCCAATGGATGCAACAACAAAACTTTATAAATATATCTTTGCTGCAGTTGATGGATTTTCCAAATTTGCATGGCTGTTTCCAACTAAGTCCACAGGTGTTGAAGAGGTTGTAAAGAATCTTAAAATCTGGTCGGACGTCTTTGGTTTTCCATGCCGTATAATAAGCGATAAAGGTCCAGCATTTACGTCAAATATTTTTGCAGAGTTTTGTAAGGAAAATAATATAGAACATGTGTTAATTACTACTGGTGTTGCTCGTGCAAACGGTCAAATAGAAAGAGTCAACCGTTCCATAATTTCAATTATTGCTAAGCTGTCGTCGGAAGATACTTCAAAATGGTACAAATACGTTGGTCAAGTACAAAAAGCCATAAATTCCTGTGTTCACAGTACGACAAAATCATCTCCTTTTGAAGTAATGTTTGGTGTTAAGATGAATTCGGACGTTAACGACAACGTTCTCAAACTTTTGGAAGAAGAGCTTATAACTGGATTTCAAAAAGAGAGAGAAGCCTTGCGAGCAGATGTTAAGCAGCAAATAGTCAACGCCCAGCAGCAGTATAAGAGAAATTACGATAAAAAATGTAAACAGCAAAACGACTATAAAATTAATGACTTAGTTGCTATTAAACGCACGCAGTTTATTGCCGGGAAAAAGCTTGCCAGCGAATTTTTAGGACCATATAAGGTCACCAAAGTCAAAAGAAATAATCGCTATGATTTAGAAAAAGTAGGAGATGTTGAGGGGCCTAAGAAAACTTCTTCAAGCTGCGACAACATGAAATTGTGGAAATTCGCCGAAAACTATAATGATTTGTTATCATCTGGGTCAGATGAAGAGCAGGATGGCCGAGTGTAAACCGAGTATCAGGTGTAAAGATGTCGAGTTGCCAAAATAGCAGTTGTATGTAATATCCAGTGAGAGTCAGTCAGTAGTACAGCAGCAGTTGTCAGTTGAATTTCAGTCGATCAGTCGCTAAGCTGTAGTTGCTAATTGTGTCTTAATCGAATCTTAATTTCTATTTTCAATTTCTCTTTTTAAAATTTATTAATACTTTCGGCGTTATCTACAAAAATTATTCAAATAAATGAATTGTTAAGATAAACTATTTAAATTAATAAAACTGGATTAAACATTCTTACATAAATATAAATTCTAACACTTATTAAAACTAACAAGGAGGTTGGTTAATCCTTATGTGTAGTAGAAATATGATTTAAATATTTCATTTAAGCTCTTCCACATATTTTTTTTAATGTTTTTTCCATTTCTATTTTATGGATTATCAGCAACCCGTATCTTGTAGAAATATGTTTACAAGATTTTTCTCATATCTTTCTTTTTCCATATTTATGTAAATAATGCAAAAAATGATTGGAAACACTTTAAGGGGATTGCTATTAAAAGAAAATATTTTATTGCTTTAGTTGAACAATAAAAATATAAATATTTTTAAGAAAATAAATTTTATAACAGATCTTTATGAGTGATAAGTTGCTTAAGCCAGGCAACAATATTGTTAAGTATGTTAGATTTTAAATGCAAATAAAAATATTTTATCACACAAATATAGAAGTTTGTTATAAGAAGAATTAATTTTGGTATAGCGTTGATGAAAATGATATTTATTTGAAATTTTCTTGTTTTGAGCTATTTTAAGGTACACAGAAATGTCTATTTCCAGAATTTTTAATCAGTGATTTTAATTAAAATGATTAAATTGGCGAAAAGAGATAGCTATATGTACAATCGAGGTTTCGAAACGAAATGTTTAGATTAAAAACAAAATAAAAAGGTGTAAAGGCGAGGCATAATATGAACAGAAAGTGCCACTAGAAATCTAAAATGCTGACGTCATTTAACTTTAATTAGATGAAAATGAGGAAACATGATAACTGAACTATTTCTGTCTTAATAATAATAAGAATACTAAAAAACAAAGGATTTTTCAAAATTTATTTAGAATCCTGAAAATATGCTGCAGTTTATGTGCATAATTTGTCCTTAAAGTATGCAATATATTTTGTTTATATTAAAAATAAACTATAAATACAAAAGTATAGCAAGTAAAGCATAAAGATAAAAACCAGTGTTGCCGTTCGGTTTAATTTTTTAAATTTTTTGTAACTTTTAAAGGCTCGACACGAACAAAGTAATACTGCTGAAAAAGTACTTGTTTTATTATTTGAGGTAAGAATCTCTCTGACAGCTGTTTCTCTTAACATATCAAATCTATTTTAATAACCAAAATTAAACATTTGCAAATGCTATCAAAATCGCATATAAAAATTAGTTCAAATAAATAAAATATAACGTTGCTTAAGTTGTATTCTTTACAACTAAACATAGTACTCTGTTCATCATTTCGTGCGAAATGTTGAAAAAGTCTATATAAAAAAAATTACTGCGAAATAAATAAGAAATAGTGTTGCTGAAGTAGTACTCTGTTTATTTGTGAAGTACTCACGAAATGTTTCTCGCAGCATGTTTTCCAACTGACAAATGTTTTTGGCAACATTTTTTTTCAAACTACGAAATAACATAAGCAGCACTTTTCTCGTACGGAAATTTTTGAAAACAATTTTTTCAGCCCGTTTGTTTTGTTTTATTTTTTTTCTGTTCAAAAAATTTATAAAAGAAAAATGAACAAAGTGGACATTACAAAAAAAAAAAAAAAAAAAAAAACAAAAAAATTAATTTATTCACGCAGAAAAACGTTTGCTCATTTTTGCAATTAAAAAATAAAAACATACATGCATGTATGGTATAAATTCCATAAGTTTGGATGAGGTGAATGAGTATTTATTTCTCTTCGGCTTCAGTAAATTTTAAATTTTTTCCAGACAATGTGCGATAAAAACGATAATTATTTTCTTAAACGCTGTGTTGGCACTAGTAGCAAATTGTCAATGCATGTTGCTAAACATTTTTCGCAAAATCGCACAGAGTACTAGTCGTTAGTGAGAAATCACGAAATGTTTCTTAGTTCATGTTTAGAAGCTACAAAATGTTTCTGGCAATAATATTTCCCAACTGTGACATAATATAAGCTGCACTTATTTCGTGCGGAAAGCTTATTACTTTGTTTAAACTTGCGAAAGTTGTTACCAACTTTAGTTTTTCAATTTGAACAATTTGACAACTAAGTACTTCGATTACGAAGAATATTGTCTTTTAATTTCCTTGAAGAAGTGCCAAGAAGTGTAATTTTATGTTGAAGTTTTGAGAAAGTAACACTCAAATTTGTCTTTAATAAAGACATTTTTAAAATTATTAAAGTAGTAAGTTTAATCCATGCTCAATCTTTCAAAGAAAAAGGTTTGGCGATTTAAAAAAAAAAATCCTACTTCAGCTAATTTTATGGAATGGCGAGAACATGCACTTTTCAAACACGGAATATTAGTATTGAGTCTTAATTTAAATACTCATGATAATCATCGGGCTGAAATTTTTTCATACGTTTTATTTTTATAGTTCTGTTTTTGTTCGGTAAATAAATTTGTTACCTTGTTTTTTCCCTGAAATATGAAATGAAACTTTTTACTATATCCCAGCAAAAATTTTTTGAAAAGGTAATCGAGTGTGGAATTAAGCATTTTTGACGAAAGTACTTCCAAACTAGATTGCCAACTTAATTATTTTAACAAGGCATGAGACTTTTATAATGAATTCCTGAGAATCGATTACATTAATTATTGTAGGAAATAATGAGAACCATTAGTACGTATTTTAAGGTATTCTCTTTTAACATAAAGAACTAGTTCCATTACTACTTCCTTTTTTGGGAACTAATGTAATGTGTTTTGTAAGCGAGTAACAAAAAATGGCAATCACAAAAGTAAGTCATTATATGGCAAGTACTTTCAAAGGTAATGACTAATTTTTTGCTGGGATTTTATATAAATTACATTAAATGGCTATTTATTTAAGGAAAATTTCAAAACGTAACTTTTAATAAAAAAGAAATATATCTCTCATTAAGGAAAAGCACATAAATGAGCTCTCAGTTTAGGGAGTTTCCAACCTTAAACACAAAACTTTAAGACGTAGCTTTTAATTTGTTTCATTTGATAATTAATTCATTTGATAAATATAACTTTAATTTTTTTTTAATGTGTGAATTACTCTTTTGTTGATATTATTTAAATTTCTTTTTATGTGCATTTTTATATATTTCCGATAATAGTTACTGTATTATATTATTACTGATAATATTTTTTATGCAGATAATATTTTAATTGTTTATCCAGAAAAACCTATTAAAAGTATAATATTTTTAAACATAAATATGTACATGTGGGTCACATTTTCATAATAGGATCTTATGTCATTGTATATGTTTGCTTCCATGCAAATAAATCTTAAAATATTTACAAAATTCTTTACATAAATAATAACTTTAGAAGTTTTATTTGCTATTTAAATATAAAAATAATTCAATAACTTCTATTGGTTTTATTGGCAAATAAAAAGTATACATATAAATATGGGGCATAAGTTTATTATACAAAAATATCAATAAATGTAAAGCATACTTATAGGATAATCTCAGCACTAATAAATAAAAGCATTATTTAGCATTTGCATTTATTACTTAAATATTTATGCAATTATTTAAATATTTAAAGTTGATAAGTAGTCAAATATTTTCCAAAGAAAATTAAATCTAATAAAATAAAACGCATAAATATTTAATTTTGTTACGAAGGATATATAAGAATTATTCGGCATGGCAAAAAGATTTATAGCAAAAACTAGATACACTTTTGCCAGAGGTTTTTTAAAATTTTAATGCTCTTTTTACATAAATATAAGAAACAGGTACAGCCAACTTCCACAGATAGGAAAAAGCTTGAGGATATAGAAAAGTTATTATTATAATGGATATTTTACTTGTTCTGCCTATTTTAACCTATTTTGAAATCGTTGTCTTACAACCGGAATGAAAAAATATAAAGCTATTCAAATAATCGCAGATTGTTTTCTACTTTCTTTTAAGTGAAACAAATTTTTTCATTTGGTTAAAAAAAATTATTCGATATTTTTTTTCGAATAAGTAAATATTCGAATAAAATTTTAAAACTACTTGCTACAATAATTATTTATTTTAACGAATAGTGAATTAACTCAAAAGTTGTACTACGAACCTATTAGCAATATAATATCTTAATTAATTATATACAACTAAAAATTCAACTTCTTTCCGCCATCAATAAGAATAAAATTGAAAAAGCAGCATTTACGTTGCCATTTTTTCACCTTTTAATAGTTTTATTCTCGGAACCCCTCTCGTATGCACTAATATGTCTTTTAAAATAAAATCCTTAGGATTCTTCCACTCTGTCTTAAATACCTTTATTTACTGTTGTAATTGACTATTTTGTTAAATAATTGATTTGTTTAAAATAAAATAAAACAAAAGAAATAAAAAAAAAAATGCTGCATTATTTTAAAGAATTTTTCGCCTCTAAAGATATGTAAATACTTGAGATGTCTTTTATTACTTTAAATACAGTGACAATAAAATTTTACATTTCTTGAATATTTTTAGTCAATAAACAGAAACAATTTGAAAAATTCCGGAAGTAAAACCAAATATGTTTGATTGCATACTTTAGGGAATTTTTCTTTTTTTGTTTTTCTAATTAGCAAAAGTCATCAAGTTAAAAGATTTTAAAAAGTTTTTAGAAATTATGCAAGATAGAAGGTGTGTATTGTTTCTTTTCATTGTAAATAATTTGTTTATTACTTGAAGCAACGTTTTTTGTGAACAAAAAAACTTGTCGAAATGCTAATTTAGAGAGAAGAGATGGGTGTCTAATTAAAGAAGTAATAATTTGTTGTACGATACAATTGTTAATAAAATCAAAATGTCTCGTGTAAAAAGGTCCTAGCTCGAAATTATTAAAATTTCACTCAGTTATTACCATCGAACTCTAAAAAATACGCGCAATCGATAAAATTCTATTGGCAGTAAATTCGCTTTCTATAACGAATCTCTTCTTTTTTGTGCAGAATAAGAAAACAAAATTGTTTCACTGAAATATTATTTCCTTTTTAACTGTTAAATTTAAACGTCTATTATTCGAAAAAATTTTCAATCCAATTCAATCGTTAATGGAGAAATTTGTTTCCAATTTTATGCTACACGTTATGAACGTGTACTCCTGTGCCTGCTATAACATTAAGTTTAAAATTGGAAAATTAAAGAGTATCGCAATAGGTAATGATTTTTAATGTGTGTGGACTTATTTTGAGAAAATAAAAGTTTAAACAATAATTAAAATTTTTATTTCACATTCGATTACCCTTTTCCCGTCTGTCTGCTTTAAAATCAGTTTTTTTTTTATTTTAAAATGAAATTCAATTGCTGTATAATTTTGCATGTATCTCAAACTTAAAATCCATCTTAAAATGATTGAAGAAATCTGCAGTGTTAATTGAGTGGACTGCAGATGAGAATATACAAAATTTTCTTTATTATACATGTATATTTCCTCGAAACCTCGAGAAATATATTAGGGGATTAAATGTTGAACCGGAAGAAATTAAGATACATATTAGAAAAATATGTAAGTTAAGTAAGCGAGTATGTGAGCTCACCTCGTGTTTTGTGTATGTATCAACGATAAGTGTAAATGATAAAAGTATAACAATTTATTTTAATATATTTTAATTCATAAAATATTTTTTTTTTAAAGTTTTATTTAATTTCTGTAGTTTAATTTGATAGTTTTTTTTAAGCCAAATTTATAATTTTAAGTAGCGAATTTAATTAGAATTAAGAAAATTTTAAAATAGCCAATTATATAATTTACTTCAAATAGGAAGTTATTTATAACTGTTAAATAACATAACTTTATTAATCCTAAAACCAAAATAGTTTTTTACAAGAGCTTAAAGAGAGAAAACTTTAAAAAAATTCACATAAAGACCTTTTCTGAACTATGCTCGCTTTGGCTAACGGTAAATTAGTAATTAATTAAAGGGTATCTTCATCACAAGATTGTAGCAGTTAGTTTAAAATTAATATGCAGTTTTCGAATTGTTGAGTTAACATAGGTTTTGACACTGGTATTTTCGAGGTGTAAGGGGAGCCAGTCCTCACGTTGTGCAAACACCGAATCTGGGTAGATAGTGGGATACTGTCGAAAGATGCGCCAGTGTCCTTCAATAAACTGGTACCACGGGTGCCGGTAGCCCATACAGAGCTCCGCCCTTCTCTGTAGCCGGTTATTGGTGAGGTTTTTTCGGTGTACACGTGGTGGTTGTGATTAAATAAAA
Organism: Gymnosoma rotundatum; assembly: GCA_916610165.2. Lineage (NCBI taxonomy): Eukaryota > Metazoa > Arthropoda > Insecta > Diptera > Tachinidae > Gymnosoma > Gymnosoma rotundatum. The sequence continues at coordinate 114,817,238 of OU744337.1, read as the reverse complement.
GTCTATATCTGCAGGTCTGGTGTGGAATAGATGCAAGTGTGCTGTTGCACTCTCAACAGAGGAGTTTTATGGGTAGGCTCTGACGCTATAGCAAGGAGTAGATTTATGGTCCTGCAAGCAATGGTCTTAAAATTGCACAGAATAGTGGTTTGACTACCGCCTGATAAGGGCTTCGACCCAAGTACAGACGTTAATCTAAATCACATATCCTGTATCTTTGATATTCCCCCTGCGGCACTAAAAGTCTGGCTGATCTAATCTAGGCTCAGATGAAGTGCTCTTAGCGTATAGCGGGAATCAGTCCCCCGATGTGTAGTCACCAATTCTGGATAGAAAGCAGGGTGCTGTCGAAGGACTCACCAGGGTGTGAGATATATTGCCACGACGGGAACCGGTAGCTCATACAAAGATCCACCCATCTCTGTAGCAGGTTATTATACACGTGGTGGCTGCGCTGTTGCACTTTTAACAGAGGGAATGGATAGTCTACAACCCTCAATCAAGGGGTAGTTCATGGTCCTGCAAGCCATGTTCTTAGAATTGCAACTCTGTTGGCTACGCCAGCGAAAGGCGCTAGTCGACGCTTTCTATTTCATCCAGTGGTAAGACTATCGTCAGATTATGCAATATTGGCTGGTACTTACGCGAATCTTAATCACGTCTGTATCTTTAAATTTGTATAATTCACAATAGTGTTGATTAATATTTATTTAACATTCGATTCTTTCTTTCATGTTGCTCATTTACTTTTCGTTAATTTCAAATAAAAAAAAACATATGCTACAAAATTTATTTATTTAACTTTTTGGTATAAAATCGTACGATTTAATGGTAATAATTAATACTTTAGTTAAAAATAACTAAAAACCCAAACCAAAAAACGTTAAATTAGTATTTGTTAATATAAAATACAGAGCATTTTAATGTTTTGTTAAAGTCCTTAAACGGGAAAGAAACTTTTAATATAGAATTATGCAGAAATCAATTATCAATTTAATAAAAAAATACAATTGTATTAAAAACAGAATTTCAATAGGTCTCAATGTAATTAAAATTTAATTATTTTCTAAAAAATAATTAATTTTCTAATCGATTTTGAAATAAAAAAATATTTTAAATTGTCTAATACTTGAAAAGGAAACACTAAAGCAAGAAAACTAACAAAATATTTGAATTTTTTTCTTTTAACTAAAAAGCTATTCATCCGTAGTATTGATGTGTGTGTGTGTATGTGCTCGTAAAACACATTGATTTGGACAGAATGCAAGTGTTGTATGTGTTTTGTTATCTTAGCCAAAGATCCCATATAAAAAATGTTGATGACGAGATGATATTGTCGACAATTTCGATATAGTTTCTAATAATACATGGGTACATGCAAGCGTATATTTGTGTGTATGTATGTGTACTTAAAACACACATTTTTTTTTCTTGTATAAATAAAAACTCGTACTAAGAAATATTGAAGAAAATGTGTGTCTTCATAAGACATTGCGTCAATATCTTAGAGTGTCAAATAGTGAAATGGTTAGATTAAATATCAAGAGCTATAACAACAAACAATGTAACAACAACAACAACATGTATTATCAATGCAGTTGTTTAAGTTTTGTATCTATAAAATGACAACACGTTGTATCCATCTAAATAATCTATTTATCTAACGATGTAAGTATCTTGCAACAGCCAACCAGTCAATACAACACACAAACATATCTGCTAATATCTATACGTACGCACGTACGTATATACGTTTGTATGAAAATGTTTGAATATTTTTTAAACATCTCTTTTTTATAAAAAATCACTGCAAAAATGTTATGAACAAAAAAAAAGTGTCTTTAGAAACTTATTATAAACGTATACTTAAAACAACAACAACAACAACAACATCATAGATATTAAAAACCTATAAAGATTGTGTTGTTTGTTGTCTTTTTTCTTCTTCTCCGTTTTAAACGTTCTAGTCTGGGCTAATGTCTTGTATGTCTGTTTATAGATATTTAAACGTTTAAACAACTGAATTGTCTCCCTCCATATGGTTTCATTAACTTCCACTTGACTTATGAAACGCAGACAGACAGACATACAGACAGTTTAACCGAGACGGAAGAGACAGTGTAATTTAAAAAAAAAAAATATTGTCATATGTAAAATATAAACATAATGTATTGTATATTTATTTTTTATTTTATTAACCCGCAAATGGTTTATGTATTGTGGATATTAAATGAAGTATATTTATGCAGATGAACATATGTTTTGTTAGGTTTTACTTTATTTAAATAAATATATTAATAAAATACAAGCCATTAAGTTTAATAACATCTCAGTGTTTACTTTTAGCGGATTTAATAGGAACTGTTTAATGTTAAAACTTAAAAAGAGCAAATTTTGTGATAAAGATCTGGCTTTATTAAAGATGTTCAATTACACTGTACAACAAAATCAAATTTTTTCCAAAATTACAAGGTCCGGGCTATAAATTCTGATAGAGGAGACAAAAAAAAGAGATACGTGTATCGGCGTTTTGAAAGTTTACATCTGAATTTCATTTGAGAGGGGGTTAAAGTTTTCCAGCTCTGGCACATTCTTATTGTTAAACGGCTTAAAAAACCATGTGACCCTTACATTTTAGGTATAAAATGTGTTCAGCAAATTTATGTAAAATGTTACGAAGAACATTTTTGTAGAAATTTTAACCCTCTAACTCCTCAAAATATGGGTCTTTTTTGTCCTTCTTTTAAAAAAGAGCAAAAAACACTATTTAAACAGGGTTTTAGAGGGTTAAAATGTTCCACAAAAATGTTACCCGTTAAATTTTACTATAAGTCCCTGAATACACCAAAATGGAAAATTCAACCACAAAGTCAGAAATAAGACCCAACAAAAGAGAGCTTAGGGTTAATTTCGCATTTGTTAAGAATTTTGTTTTCAAGCCAATGTGGATAGCATTAATTACATTTTTTTTAGCTCTAGGCAATTCCACTTCATTATCATACAGTGTCCAGCATATTTCAGTGATAAGCGAATGAATGCTTTTACCTTTATCTTACGAAAATTGTTATTACTTACTGCCCTTTTATAAACCAGATTTTATTACGTGTGAAAAGGGATAATAATTGTGGTTTTAAAAAATCTGTTTTAGAAAAAACCAATTCGAGAATGTCCATAGACCAAAAAAAAACAGGTAAATATAAAAAAATTTCAATTGAACATTAAAAGGAAAATGTTTTATTTAGAATAACAAATTTGAAAAAGCAATTAAATATTATGATAAATCAGGCCAATTTGGATGTACAAAATAATGTAATTAGTAATAGTGGTTGTTAAAATTCCACAAATTTGGGAATGTCCCTAAATAAAACCAGGTACTAGAATATTTAACAGTGGTATTGCAATAGGTAAATAATTTCAGTTGAAACTGAAAATGTTTTCAAATGTGATGTGAAAAGGGTAATAATTGCGGTGGTAAAAGATCTGTTAAAATTGCATTTGGGAATGCTAAAAAAGGTTAAATAATACTTATGTATGAATGAATTACTGCAATAATAAATATCGATGTTTTCCATATTATAAATAGAACTAGGTAGTTATTAAACACTAAAAATTAAAATGTTTTAGTTAAAAACTCCTCTTCTACGCAAATTGAGTCCTTTTCTGTGTGTTTTCTTGCCCGTTTAAATATTCAAGTAATTTTGTTAAGAGCATCAGTTGCATTCAAGTTTCAAAAGATTGACCATCTCATAGTAATACTAAATTAATTAAGAAATAAACTCAGTTAACGTGTAAGATTTGTTTTGGCAAAAATGTCCAATTGTTTGAAAAAATTAGATTTGTTTTGCTATATCTGCGGTAAACATACTATACCGGAATATAAAGTTACGTTTTTTAATAGTAAAGTTGAAGACATCTATAAAAGGTATTTTGAGCTAGAAGTTTTTCCGGATGAACTGTGGACGCCGAAGCATTGCTGTCGCATTTGTTATAATGGATTAGTTTTGTGGTCCAAAGGTAATTAATTTTTCTTTGTTCTAAAAATATAGTTTTATTTTTGAACTCTCGCTGAAGGTCAACTAAATTCAATGCAGTTTGATATTCCTATGTCCTAGTCATTATGTTGATGGAACTATCGCTGAAACAGGAACCTTTTATTGCGCAGATAGTGATTACAAAGGAAACGAAGTTATCCCAAGACCAATATTAATGTCTCAAGACATTTAAATGCATTGGCTCGGAGACTGAATCTGTCTAAAAAAAATAATCAGAAATTTTAGCTGCAGACTTCAAAGGTCTTCATATACTTGAACCTGGTGTCAATGTTACCCGCTTTCGTAAGCATCAAGACAGCTTTCTGCCATTCTTTTCAGTAAACGATGATAACACGTTTGCTTATTGCAACGATATTAAAGGAATAATGAATGCAATGAATTTTGAGTATAACCACGAGGACTGGCGTATATTTATTGATTCATCTAAGAAGAGTCTAAAAGCTCAACTTCTGTATTACGATAATACTAAAAATCCAATTCCAATTGCCTACGGAATGAACATTAAAGAAAGCTATGATTCTATAAAACTAATACTGGACTCCGTAAAATATGAAGACCATAAGTAGCGGATCTGCTGTGACTTAAAAGTCGCTAGTTTCCTTTCAGGTATGAAGACCGGATACGTTAAGTACGGATGCTTTTTATGCACTTGGGATAGCAGATGGAAGGGTGACCAATATTCCAAAAAACAATGGAAGTTGAGAGCTGAGGGAACATTAGGAGAGCACAATATTGTACGTCAAGCATTGGTACCAACTGGAAAATTTCTCTTACCCCCATTGCATATCAAACTTGGTGTGGTAAAAAACTTTGTTAAATGTCTGGATATAAATGGATCAGCATTTAATTTTCTGAAAACAATGTTTCCAAAATTAAGCGAAGCAAAGATTAATGAAGGTATGTATATGTTCTTCAAGTCGTTGTTATTGTTAAAAGTCTTAAAATTGGTTTCATACCTACAGGTGCTTTTGTTGGTCCAGATATAAGAAAGCTAATGCTAAACGCTAACTTCGACGAAACGCTCTCACCAATTGAGCTTGATGCGTGAAAAAGCATTAAGGAAGTGATAAACAATGTCTTAGGCAATAATCGTTCTCCTACTGCTCAAATATACGTAGACACCATGCTTAGAGCTTTTGAAAAACTAGGCGTTCGTATGTCAACAAAAATTCATTTTTTAAGTTCCTATATGGATTACTTTGAGAACCAGTTGTCAACAGAATCTGATGAGCATGGTGAAAAATTTCATCAGACATGCGCACCCATTGAAGAACGCTATAAAGGTAAAAGCATTCATTCGCTTATCGCTGAAATATGCTGGACGTTGTACGATAATGAAGTGGAATTGCCTAGAGCTAAAAAAAAATGTAATTAATGCTATCCAAATTTGCTTTAAAACAAAATTCTTAATAAATGCGAAATTAACCCTAAGCTCTCTTTTGTTGCGTCTTATTTCTGACTTTATGGTTGAATTTTCCTTTTTGGTGTATTCAGGGACTTATAGTAAAATTTAACGGGTAACATTTTTGTGGAACATTTTAACCCTCTAAAACCCTGTTTTAATGGTGTTTTTTGCTCTTTTTGAAAAGAAGTACAAAAGAGACCCATATTTTGAGGAGTTAGAGGGTTAAAATTTCTACAAAAATGTTCTTCGTAACATTTTACATAAATTTGCTGAACACATTTTATACCTAAAATGTAAGGGTCACATGGTTTTTTAAGCCGTTTAACAATAAGAATGTGCCAGAGCTGGAAAACTTTAACCCCCTCTCAAATGAAATTCAGATGTAAACTTTCAAAACGCCGATACACGTATCTCTTTTTTTTGTCTCCTCTATCAGAATTTATAGCCCGGACCTTATAATTTTTTGGTGTGTTGTACAGTGTTATTAATTTATTAAAATTGAGCAATTTTCGCTCGTTTACATTTTAAGAAAAACCCAGAAAAAATCTCTTAAATTAATGTCGAATGATATGTCAAACAATAATTCTGAATTAAATCCCTCCAGTGCTGGACAAAAAATCAATTCTCTATGGTCGTTGCAATTTCGTTTTTCTGGTGTTCGTTCAAGCAAACAATCACTCCTATCGTGAATATTTTTTCCCTCAAAATATTTCCCTTCTCCCTAAAGCTGCAATCGTGAATTGTTTCCACGTTAAAAAACTCATATATTCGAAAGTATGTATATAGTATCGTCGATTTTTATTCCCGTGGGTTTTTCCCCACAAACATTTTGCTTGAGAATAAAGAAAGAAACACAATGTAAGCAGTTTTCTTGTTATTTTTTAGTTGTTAATTGTTTGAGAAGCGATATTTTTTAAAAAATTCCCTGCAGTAGCTTTTTGTTCTTCTCTATTTGGAGAACAAATTCACCTTGGACAAAGTTTATTTTTAAAAATCGTTAAAATTTCTGCCAACACCTCACGAAAAGTAGATTGCGCTACACCAACGTCTATTGGCCGCCCAACACCTTTATGATAGCTTTCTTCTGCAAAAAAGCGTAGACATGCTGCAAGCTTCACTATCGACGGAATCGCTTACGACTTTCTATCAGGTAAGCAGTTCTGTACCAATATATCTAAGAGATATTTGAAAGCTACTTTGCTTACTCTATGTTGTTGGAACCTGCAAAAAATTTATTTATATACATATGTACATATGTATGTACTTAATGCCATCAATTCTTCGTGTTTTCACTTACATTGCTTCTGATAAATATAGTGGACTTGACGCATCTTTTAAATTGTTCTCTTTATTTTTTTAAATAATTTTTTTCTTCTAACAAATTGTATCTCATCGAAATACTATTCATTTTGCGAGAAAATAACAATTTATTAAAAAAATCACAAAAAAAGCGTCAAAAATAAAATTAGATCAATTCACAATACAGTGTGCGAATTGCAACAGATGTTTATTTAATTCCCTAACAGTTGGCAATGATAATTTATTGTTCATGGGAATAACAAACATTTTTCACACGTATTTATTCCCCTGAGATTCGCGATAAGGGTGAATGTTTTTTCTTTTTAGTCGAACGTAACTACGATCGTTTGAAGTGTTGAGCGCCAGTGGAGTAAATGTGTTGCAAACTTCTTTAAATATCTTTATGTTTCTTTATGTTTCAACTAACTAACGGTACATTTATAACTTTGCGAATGTTAGAGTTTTCTATATAACAAAGAATGCCAGCAATAATTTTCAAAATCTTATTTTCGAGACTTTGTACTTTTCCCACATTTAAAACTGAAGCAGTTAGTACTACATAAATGAATTGCTTAACACCATATTGTCTTGATGAAGGAATTGTATAACAGAAATTTAAAATTTAATCTTAAGGTAGAGTTTCACTCGGAAGTCAGTTTAATTTTACCGCTTTTAATTAGATTGATATTAATCTTGATTCTACATATATGACTCTTCCAGATGAGGTGCTGGTCAAGGGTGTACTAAAAAGTTGATATGATTTTGACCCATATATAGGAACCTTTCGTGTGTGAGTCAAACTTACACTTGGCGGACTTTATAAATTCTTCAATTGTTTTTCTGAATTAAATATCTGATCTTGTTAATATTGTGAAGCTACATCGCACAGAAAATTTTGCATGTATTAAAAGATTAATTGGGTTAATATTAAAATTTAATTAACTTTAATTTTTTTATGAAAACATTATTTTATATTTTTATTTCTAAAATTTTTTAAAAGGAAAAATTATTTGCAAATATAAGCGTGCGTTAAATAAAACAGATAAAAACACTAGTAGAATGTAATGCTGCATTTTCTAAATTGCAGCATTGGTCATCAGCATTCCTAGCATCTATCTATATATGGTTGTGTACATTGTAAACATCATCTATTTAACCAACTAACTTTGTAAATCAGAATACGGGGGCCTTAATAATTAATCAACACTAATTTAGAACGACGAAGTCCACACATAACTCAAAGCATTTCGCTCTTCTCCCCGTAACTCGTCGTTTACATTTGGTTTTGCTTCGTACCAACCTTTTTCTTTTTTAAAATTTTTAGAAATTAAAATAAAAGATGAACTGAAGCTAAAATCAATTTTCATAATTTAATTAATAATTTAAATATCTATTTAATTAAAAAAGGAAAAAGACAAAATTAATTGAATCAATTACACATTTAATTGAAAAAAAAAAAATAATAATAAATAAGTAAACCTTTTTCTAACTAAATACATAATTGCATTAATTTAACTTCAATATGGGATCAAATAAAATAATAAGTGCATAAATTTTTCTCTGCGGATATTTCGTGGCATTTTGTAAAAGATATTTTAAACTCAACTGGAAAAAGTCATACTTTTATTTAAGAAACGACTTTCTACGATGGCAAGTCAATACAAATTCACGACATAACGAGCACAAAGAATTAAAACCTTACCCATGCATGATTTCAGAATTTTATTAAAAAAACCATTACATTTCATTACATTACATTACCTAGCAAAAATATTTTAGAAAAGGTAATCGAGTGTGAAATGAATAATTTTTGGCGGAGGGACTTCCTAATTAGATAACCGACCTAATGATTTTAACAAGGCATGAGACTTTTATAATTAATTGATTATTATTATTATTACGTACTTTAATATTTTCTTTTTTAACTTAAAAAAATAGTTCAATTACTACTTCCTTTTTTGCGAACTACTGTAATGTGTTTTGTAAGCGATTAACAACATGTGGCAGTCACAAAAGTAAGTCATTATATGGCAAGTAATTTTTAAGGAAATTTTTTATTTTGTACAGCATAGTTATTGTAGTCATTTTTCGTTTTTCGACAACGTTAAGTTTTAATCTATATCTTAAGTCCAGAAACTTTATGCTTTTTTCATTTTAAAGCTTTTTTTTTTGGCTTTTAGAAAAGGAAAAATCCCGTTTTGTGATGCTTCTTAAAAATTAAAGAAATAAACTGTTTGGTTTCAAAAGAGAAATATCAGTTTGTTAAAATAAGTTTTTTAACCACTTTTTTTGCTTTACAAGCTTAAAGAAAAACGTCCTTAATTTTTAATAAGAAAAAAAAAAAAAAAAAAAAATAAAAAATATAATATTAATAATAATTTGTTGACGTTAAAAGTAAAATTGGTTTAATTCATCTATGTGAATAATTAATTAGATGGATTGATTAATAGACGGTTTAATGAAATTTGGTTGATAAATAATGCTAATGATTTTTTAGCATTATAATTATTTTTACTAATGGTAATGCTTTTTAATGAAAAGGTTTCATTGATAATTAGTTAAAAATCATTATCATTGACTAATGATTTAATGGTTTAAAACCATTATCATTAATAAATTTGTTCTTTGTTTCTGTACACTTAATACGCATCTTAAAGTAGAGTACAGCATTATTTTAAAATGGCATTCAGATCAGAAAAATTTGGTAAAATATATGTCTTAATTTTCTCAGAAAAAATGAGACACTATGAGAACATTATTTTGTTTTCAAGTAAGTTATAAGTTCTGCTATCAGGGGTATTAGCTGACTTTAGATCTCAGATATCAAGTTTTAAACCTATGGAACTTAAAAATGTCTTCAAGAGTGTTACGATTTATTTATTATATATATAGTTTTTTTAAAGTTTCTGCAATCAAATACTTTTTATTTAATTGTAATTAATAATTAAACGATATGATTATAATTACATAACCATTAGTAAAAATTTTTACAAATAAAATGTAATAATTAAAATAAAAAATAATTAAAATAAAATCATTAGCATTAAATGGTAGTTAGATTTTTTTGTTGCTTTTGTTTCAAACAATGCCAATTAAAATTTAATGGTAATGAAAAAATCCCAAGTATGGTTTATTTTAAAAATAAAAACAATAATTGAAAATTTTCAGTGAATACGAAGACCATGATAAAATAATATTAATACAATTAAGTAACCAGACAACTACTACTAAAGCAGAATCAGATAATTTTTTTAGTGAGGACTTTCTGGGGATAGCATGATGAATGGATGGATGGCAGAAGTTTCTGTTAGCAAAAATTTTTTGCCAAGCTTGCGTTTCTGCACGCAAAGAATAATTATGGCTAAAGTAACCATAATCTATGAAAGCGTTATAAAAGGATAAAATTTTAAAATATTGTCATAATTATGTAAACAGATTATAAAACAGTGTGATTATAATATAATAATATTTAATATAATAAGCGTTGCAGCTTTTTTATTTGTTTTAATATTTTTTATTTAATTATTTATTTTTTAAAGATATGAAAATTTATTATTCAGAATCTTTTCAAGGTTATTTAATATTTTTGAAAAATCAAGCGCGATTACCACTGATAATGAATGAGAAAAAAAATTGAGAATGCCACGAAATAATATTCCCATGTTCTAAAAAAGCTGTCTTTTATCAAAATAAAGCTCGGATGCATACAATTTCGATAACGAAAATATAGAAGTTGAGTCTGAAAAAATATACACGTCCAAGATTTATTTTCTGTTTTTGTTAATTGCAAGATTAGGCTCGAACAGAAAATATAATCGAAAGGTCAGCTTTAGAGGACCATTCTTAATTTTGCTTTGCACTGAAAAAAAAAGAAAATAATATATCAATGCTGTATCTTATAGTTGTAGTTTTGTAATATTTGAAGGACTACATATATTTCACTTGTCCACTTATTCTTAAATTAAAAAGACTTTCCTAATAAGAATGCCACAATAATATTTTTCAAGGCCTCATTTTTTAAAACAATTTTGTCAAGGGTTAAAAGGGTTACAATTTTATTAACGTTTTGTTTTCCCAACAATAATAACAATATTATAAAAAATGAAAGGACAGAACAAAAAAAAAAAAAAAAAAAATCTTAAATAAATAAACTTCAGACGTATACAAGTGAGTTGGCTGGTTTCATCTCTTTATTTTATTTAATTTTTTCATTTCATTTCATTTTGTGTTTTAACTTATTCTACTTCTGTTTTTTGTCAGTTGACTACTGCACTCTACAAACGTCATTGTTGTCTTTGTTATCTTTAGTGTTCTTGTAGATATTGCTTGTGGTTGCTGTTTTTTTTCTTAATATTTCCAATTTATTTTATTTCTCTTAGCAAATTATTTTTAATTTTTATTTCCAAATAAATCTGTATGTTGCAGAAAAAATCTTAAAGAGATGAATGCACTTAAATTATGATTTATTTTCTTCGTTTGCTATTGTGTTCAATTCATTTCATTTCTTGAAGTCTTAAAAAAAAAATGAGCGTAAGAAACAAGAAATAAATAAATAAATAAAACAACACTTGAGACACCCATTACCTCCACCATCATCGTCACTATTATCGTCATCATCATTATTATCATCATGACGTATACGCAATTTATAATTTGCCTTGGGTTAAAAGAAAAATGTAACTCATACGTCATGTCTGTCCATTGTAATGTACATGAATAAATATAAGTTTGTGCTTGCATGTCTGTGCAAGAGAGAGCGAGAGTGTGTGTCTTTGTTGTGTCTGTCTAGTCGCTTGCGTGATTTTCAATGGGTTTCTTTAATTTTCCATTATAAAAAAACAGGCACTTAGTCAACACCTTTTCTAAACTTTGCACCGAAATCTTCCACTTCACTCCACTCGTACGTAATTCTAGTGTTCTTTTTATTTTCTGATTTGTTATTGTGCTTGATTTTATTTTATTTAAAATTAAGCTTTTGAGACATAGACAGTTCAACAACTACTATTATTTTTATTATACGATCACACACATACATACATACGTGCATATATGCTGTCTGATAATTACTTTGGTTTTAATAACTAAAATGCGTAATCTTCTAGTGGTGCTATCGCAACTATGTAGCACTCTTGAGTTCTAATTTATTGTTACAGTTTGTTGTACTAGAAACATCTTTTCCTTACTTTTTTCAAATAAATTTTTTCTTTGTTTTATTTATGTTGTCTTCGTATAAAAATATTTGCAATTGTAGGTATCTTGATTAAAAGCACAAAATAAATCATCTTTATTTACAGTCGGACAAAAGTCAGAGAAAATTTTAATTTTTAACAAATTATTTGTGAGTGATATAGATATTAAGGAATCAAAAGCTCTCAATGCTATTGGCAAAAAAATTGGCAACAATTCTTATTTAGTTATTTTCTGTAATCGTGCTACATTCTTTAGAAAAGGCATAGATGAGAGACAAGGTGAAAGGAGAAAGATATAGCCATTTTATAAATTACTAGTGGATTCCGGCATTGTGCATCGCTACGTAGGTATATTTACATTGAATACCGTTTGTATGAAGTCAGCACACAGTGTACACGCGGCATATGCTCCTATGCGCCTACAAATTTGTTTTTTTTTCATATAGACAAAATCACATGTTGCCATGAAAAGTCAAAATTCACGAACGCGTCAAACGATTTTGTGCAAAATTCAGATAAATCATCTACACGACCGTACGAACAAACCTTAAAAATATAATGGAATTCGGTTTGACCGATCGTAAGTTTTAAAGTCACAACACACTTTCAACAATTTTTTATATATATAGTTTTTACTTGGTCGGCGAATATGCTATGAAGAAGTACCGAGCACGCTGCGTGCTGTAATGTAAATTCTGGATATATATTTATACCCTTAAACAGTAAAAAACATTTTTTATTTTTCGATTGCCGTAGGGGTCGAACCCTGGCCAGTCAGATTTCAGGGTATTTAGCTCTCTTGACTCATTGGGGCATCAATGTGCTCTAATGAAATCAGGAAAGTTATTTTATTTTTTAATTGGTCTATAGATTTAATCCTTGCAGACTATAACATGTATTTTTATGAAACTAAAAGTATTTATTTAAATACACAATTACATTTCACTTTAACGGTAATAAATAATTAATTAATTGGTATAATCTATTAAAATCTTTACAAATTCTACTAATTGGATCTCCGTTTGAATAGTTATAGTAGAAGAACTTTAATAACAGGCGCTAATAGTATCGAGTTAAACGACATGAATCATTGCAATAGATATTAAATGTCAGGGACTCTACAGAAAATTTGTACCATCATTAAGTTGATTGCAAAAGGGCCAATCAACATAGTTCTGTGGTTTTTTAACGATAGAAATCTGAATTATTTTAGTCTGCAGCAGTAGGGTGGAAAATGACCTCCAGACTGACATGATAAATCTCGTAGGTAGAAAATTAGATATTGTTTTTGCATCAATTCAACATGACTAGTGTATTGTGGATCCTATATTAATGAACAATATATTTAAAAATAGATCTGACGAATGATGTATATGTACTAATCAGAGAACTCTTTAGCCCATTTTATACCGAACGCAAGTACACCTCTAGCCTTATTAGCATTCATATGAGTATGAGAAATGAAGATTTATTTTGTGTCCACAAGAATTACCATATCCTAAAAGACATTACAGCAAAAATTAGACATTATCTTTAAAAGTACTTGCCATATAATTTATTACTTTAATGATTGCCACATTTTGTTACCCGCTTACAAAACACATTACATTACTTAACAAAAAAGGAAGTAGTAATTGAACTTGTTCTTTAAGTTAAAAGAGAATATCTTAAAATGCGTACTAATGATTAACATTTTTTTCCGCAAAAATCAATATAATCAATTCTCAGTAAGTGATTATAAAATTCTCATGCCATGTTAAAAACATGAGATTGGCAATTTAGTTGGAAAGTCTTTCCGTAAAAAATGATTAATTTCACACTCGATTACCTTTTCTAAAAAGGGTTGTAGTTGGGTAGTACTAGTGCTTGTAAGTTAACGTTTTATCGAACATGAAAAAACTCAAAGAAACTTAAAATGACTTTTATTATCTTTGCAATGTAATTTTTTTAAATTATTAAAAATCGCCTTCATAATTTCACTTTTACATACGATTTTCTGGTATAGAAACTTGCATTTTCAATTTCTGTTATTTAAAAAAAAAAACTTGTGTTAAAGGTAGAAGGTTGTAGCAAACCAGAAGACGCATTTTATCCTGCTGGTATCTAATATTTTTAATTGTTCTCTTAACAATTTATCCCCTGACTCGAAGAAGATTAAGAATTCTGGGAGCTATCATCTCACTCTTAAGGGGACATAGCGAAGTTCAACCGGGAATTCTCATGATTCTCGGCTGGGTAAGGGGAGTCGCGCCGTCTTCCTTGAGGTCTCACAATGGGCCATTCGATTGTGCTCAATGCTCAAGTGAGCTTCGTCGTGAGAGGCTGCCACTCCTAACTAACTAACAATTTATCATAATTAATTACGACCGCAAGCCATCATTAAAATAATAATATACAGGGTGTACGCCGGGAAGGTATGAGTAGTTTTATAAGTATTCGTGATGAAATTAATGAAATACCGCGTGAAATGTGTGAGAATGTAATGAAAAATGTGTTCAAACCTTTCCGGTGGACACCCTGTATTAGTTAGAAGGAATTAAAACGAAATTCTTGGTATTGAACTTATTTAAGCTATTGAATACCATAATGTAAAAAAATATGTATTTGAATCGTTAATGGTTTTTTATTTTTATCTATTTGGTTGCATTAAGCGTCGTTTTTTCTAATCAGATGGGTGATATAGAATATTTCTTTGGATTAAAGTGTTTTAATAGGATTTTATTTATTTTATTTAAAAAAAGTCTATACCTTTTGGTTTAATCATCTACATCTGCTATTTTTAAATTTCTGCTTCACTGTCTCCCTATAAGTAGCCGTGGAAACATGCGTGTGTGTGTGTGTTTGTCAATCTATGTCTCTATAGATGTACGACTTATGTCTGGAATCTTCTTGCATTTTTTCAGGTAATTTGTGGTATTTTATATAATTTTTTTCTCTCTATACTTTTCCATGTATTTTTTGCAACATCTTGTTGTTAATGTCTCAAGTTGTTGTTGTTGTTTTTGTTGCCGTTTTTGCTATTACGCAATACAACTTGATATCTTAAGAAGAATTAATTTGTTTATATAACACTTTTTTTGTCTTTTGTTGTTAATATTTTTATACACAGAGAAAAGAAATTCGTTATGAGAACCGAATTTGTTTCCAATCGAATTTTGTCGGTTGTGTGTATTATCTTGAATTCGGTTGTCATAACTGAATGAATATAGCACTCACAACTATTTAAAAATATTATTCTTGGGTGACTATAAAGTATTATTGTGAATTTAAAACAACAATAAAATATTTTAATATTTATTTTTATTTTAAAAGTAAATTATAAGAATAAGATTACACAGTACAGTTCCTGTCTCGAGCCATCCATTTCAGCGTACTCCTTCCTTTACATTATGATTCTTCTTTTCCACATAGTTTCTTTAAATTTCCGTTCCATACCGCACGTCTTGCTGTAGCAAAGTGTATTAAACATTTAAGAGTTTTTTAATTTACAAATGTCTTTGTGAGATTGTCTTTGGACTTACCTTTCAACAATATTGGAGAACTTTTTACCACTAACAATATATCCTTGAATTTTTAACATGAAATATTGAGGATTTTTTTTTTTTTGTAATGTATAAAAATTTTTTTTTGTCAAACATTTTTCGATTTTAAAAGACCCAATCGATTTTTATGATTCTAACTACCAAAATTGGGTTGTCAGTAGTAATGTGCTGAATAAGTTTAGTTGCATCTTCCATTTAATAGAATAGATTTTAGTAAAGACACAAATCGGTAAGGTGAACTTTTTTAAGAGGTGTTATAACCAACATTTGGATGCAAATATCATTTGTTAGCTTTTAATATAAAATTGAAATCAAAATTATTAATTATTAATATTAAAAATAAAATTATTATATTAGTAATTAAATTTTGAGAATACCAATCGAATTTATACCTATCTGTTATCTGTGTGTAATATTTTTTTCTTCCTCCACACTAACAGCCAGACATCAACAGACATCATTTACAACACACATGCATATTACATACATTCGTACATTGTTCATGCTTATTCAGTTACATAGAAATTTTACATGCAATAATTTCTCATGAGAATTTATTCAGTTATTAAAAAATTTGTAGGCATTCAGTAGACGAATTATTTATTTATTTCTTGACACCTTTAATTATTATTGTTGTAGTTATTAATTATAATGTTTCAAAATTGTTTATAATATTTTTAATATTGTATTTAAAAACATTTCAGAAGAGGTGGTGCGAAATGCAGAGAGTTTGATTTTTTTTATACGTTGCTGTTGATTATTGCTGTTGTTGTAGTTGTTGTTTTTATTTGTTTAGAAAAGAAATTACAACTATTTCTTTTAATATAACAGCTGCAGCTAATTTGCGTAATTATTTATTAACCTCAAAGAATTAACACATCATGTTTGAGTACAACATGCACATTTACATTAAGGTGTCGTTTTTATTGTTGTTGTCTAACGACGTACTTTTCATTTGGTTTTTGCTTTAATTTAGTTCACACGCACAATATTCTTTGTGTATAAAAGAACGCATTAAACAAAGACTAAAATAGATGTCTGTGTCCCTCTGGCTTTTGCACACAAAAAAAAGAAGAAAAAGAAAAAAAAATATGTAAAAATATGTTTAGCTTAGACAAGTTGTCTGCAGGACTTACAACTAATATCAGTCTAACTAGAGCATGAATACTCTTTTTATTTAATTTAATTAAACTTAACGTTTTTTTTAATGTGTATGTTTTTTAGGATTTTGTTTTAAATGATAATAAGTCGATTTATGTCTGCGTCGTTATGTTATTCTTGAGTTGAAAAGTCATTTTACGAGACATTTGCGTAGGTGTTAATTTTCTGCTATAATAGGAAAGTTGTGTATAAAAAATGGCTTCACTATGATGTCTTAAGAAAAAGAAATAAAAAAAGGTTTTCCATTAATTTTTCCTCACTGCACAGTGGGTGTTACAATTAAAAATGACAATTTTTTTGTTTCAAAAGGTTAAGTATTTTTGAGCGATAAAGCAGCTCATAAAAATTTTAATATTTTTTTTTATTAAAAAAGTCGCTAATATTTAACTTAACTAAAAATTAATGCACCAAAATATATCATTTTTTTTATCTCTATCTGGTAATTTTTCACAACAAAAACTTGAAGTGTACATTTCATTAAGGGCTAATATATACTGTATGAGGTTTTATTGAAAGTGTTTTTTTTTCTTGCTGAAAAGCCCATGTATGCTTTTATAGATATCTAGCGGTATCACGTAGAATTCACATCATCTTTATGAGAAATAAAATCATGATTGTAAAAAATATGCACACTATTAAATACTTTTCATTTACGTCTATTTAAAACATTTTTGGCAGAAAATATTGCTTATTACTGATCAGTAGCGCTCGCCGTTGAAATAATTGCTCTCACTACGACAAGGCGCTATAAACCTCGTAAAGAACTAAGACAACTTTTGCGCATATGAATAATCATGTAACTCACCATTATAATCTGGCATCAGTCATAGAATGAATACGTGAAATATTTAAGAACTAAATTTAAGTGGAACCGTCATGCAATGCCACAGACCGCAGAACGAAATTGCGAAAAACTTAATAGATTGAAATCCTCAAACATATCTGGAAAATCGTGAAATCAGCTAAAGAGTAATGCAACAGATAGGAGTATATTCCTAATAGGAACACAATGAGTTCATATATATGACATATTTCTCTATCAATATTTTAAACGGCTAAATTCATTTACGAATACATAAGTTTACTAAAAAAATAAATAAAACTTCCAGACCTGGCTTAAAAATAAAACCAAAACTTTTATTGCTGCAGTTAATATTTATGAGTCTAATGTTTTACTAATTGTACTAAAATCTGACTAATTAAAATATTGCAAATTGATTTTTTGTGTATAATAAATTCTATGAAGGCTGAAATATCAAAATAGAAAATATGGTCTTATTATTATGTAAAAATAAAAAAATTTGCTGACGAAAGGTTAATTCTTAAACATACACGTGCCATCTATTAAAAATTTTATTGTTACAGTACTTTCGAAAAAGCTTTCTTTAGTAGATATTTGCATTACTAAACGAAAGTATAATAAGCCCTCTTTTATTTTTAAAGCTTTAGCTTCAGGCGTTAAGGCTGAGCCGGTATATTGAGAGATTGAACGAAATATAAAATTAAAATCAAAATTGCACACAGAGAAAAATATGATTTAAATATTTACCATATTATTTTCACTTTAACAAATCGTGGTTAAAATAAAAAAAATTAATTTTTTAAGCAATATTTTTTGTGATGCATTTGATTATGAAATGGTTATAACCCACAAAAATTGCAACATGCTTGATTTTTGTTAAAATTCTAAACACAAAAAAAAATTTTATAACTATCCCAAAATACTATAGTAGTTTTAACCAGAATATTTTAGTTTTAAACATAAAATGTTAATTTTTTCTTAAACAAAAAAAAAAAAAAAAAAAAAAAACGATGAAAAAATATTTAGATTAAAGCATATTGTTGTTTCAATCTTGGCTAAATGTAAAATTAGCTATCGGCTGATATAAAAATTCTGAGTGTTAAAATAAATAAAAAAATACCAAAAAAGGAAAGTCGGGCTAAATATCAGTTATTGTTTTTGTTTGCAAAGTTTTCAAATAGTTTGCTTCGATTAACCATAATTTCCTCTATTATCCGTGATGGCAGATTTTTGTTATTAACATCAAATTCATACATACATACATACAATATAATAATAAACATGAAAACGGGGAATTCTCTTGTTTGCATACGATGGGTCAGAAGCATTGATATTTTTTAATGTATACCAATGTTCACTTGTTAAATAGGATATTAAAGAAACTGTGTACTCAAAATTGTTATTTGATTAATCGTGAAAATCGATAATCCGTGATGCTTCTGGTCCGACCACCCCGTCCGACCCAACTATAAATCTAAATAGAAATTATAAATAAATTAAAAATATCTCAAATGAAGAATATTTAAATTATCTAAAATATTCAATGATTTTTCATCACATTATACAGGGTCATCCAAAAAACTCGCCTACATGTTTCTTTGAAATAAAACACAAACTATTTGCAATGTTTTCAATCTGTTTTTTTTTATTAAAAGTATGATCCATTATAATTATAAGTGGAATAGAATATCATTCAAATGTCCACCATGGCTGCGCCTGCAGACATCAATCCGAATATCGAAATTTTCAATGACTTTCCGACATGTTGCTGGTGTTATTTCACGAATTGCAACTTGAATGTTGTTCTTTAGATCATTAATTGTTTGCGGTTTGTTAGCATACACTCGACTTTTCAAAAAACCCCACAAAAAAATCTAATGGTGTTAGATCACATGACCTTGGAGACCAATTGAAATCTGCAAAGGAAATTTTGATCGCAAAATCGTAATGTTTTCTCGAGTTGTGTGACATGTAGCACCGTCTTGCTGGAAATAGACGTCAGACACATCAAAAGTCCATAAAAAGTCTCTCAACATTGATTGGTATCGCTCAGCATTCACAGTAACAGCATTTCCAGCATCATCTTTGAAGAAAAATGGGCCAATGATTCCATTTACCCAAAATGCACACGAAACAGTAACTTTTTGTGGGTGTAGAAATTTTTCATGAATAACACGAAGATTTTCATCACTCCAGATACGATAATTTCGCTTATTGACGAATCCATTCATTCTGAAATGAGCTTCGTCACTAAACAAACATTTTGCGATGGGTATTTTTCAAAGAACTCCCATTTTCATAATAACTTTGAATGATGTAAACGCGTTGTTGCAATGTGTACCTGTCCATGGTTAAAACTGTACTTCTAATAAAACAAAATGGCTGACATCTAGGCGTCACATTTGGATGACCCTTTATATTTTATAATAATATGTAAATATTTTATATAAAATAATGATTATATTTAGGTTAGGTAACAATTATGCATAACATAATATGATTTTACTGCAACCATATTATTCAAACATACTGCAGAGATCTAAGATCTTGGTTATTTTAACCATGTTTTTTCTTTGAGTGTACAATTAAACTATTACTTGGTTAATTTAAAATTAATAGAGAATAATGTGCTTGATTTTATGAAAAAATCGAGAAGCAAAATTAAATGCTAAAATTCGATAGTAAAATTCTAAAAACAGATAATGCCTACTTGGAGCTTTACCAGGTTTACGAAACTTGTAACCAATTTTTTTTATTTCCTACACATTAAGATCCACAATAAATTTGCCTTTGAAAATCACAATTATAATATTACAAAACTTTAAGCCAAAAAAACAACCTTTTTTCAAATGTAATCAGTTGACTTGAGGAAAAGAGGAAAAAAATATAATTTGACATTACAGTTGTATGTCATTAAAATATTTACATATATTCTGATGAAATGTTTATTTTAATACTATTTAACTACACTTTCACTGATTAAAAAACATAATTGCAATAAAAAAAAAAAATAATAATAAAATGATATAAAATTAATTAAAGTGAAAGTGGGATTTATGTTTAATTTGTTTTTATTTCATGTGAATTTAGCGTTATTAACATTGAGATTTAATTCAATCGCTTTTGTTATTTTTATTTAGCAATAAAAACATAATTTTAAAGTCAATAACCTAAGTCTAGTGTTAATTGTATTGAATTATTTAAAGGACTGTCAACAAATAATGAAACGCAAAAATTATCTTTTAATATGATTTTATAAATCTATTGGAATTTTAGGCGTTCTACAAAATTAACTTTATCTATTTTTAATGGATTTCGGAAAATTATTTTTTACAGCGTGTAATCTTTAAGGTTTACTTGTTCCAGATGAAAAAATTGTTATTTTATTTATTTGTTTAAATTTATTGAAATGTCATGAACTGCATAAAATACATAAAATACGAAGTAAGCAGTGATAATCGTACTAGAGGAACATGACTATTTTGGGAGGGGTTTGGACTACAATGGTTATAAGTATCATTAACAAAAAACTTACTTTTAACCCTTGTAGTTTAAGCTCCTGATATATTATTTAAAATAAGTATTATTCAACTGCTGTCCATATGATGTTCATACAGAGCATGGATAACGATATTTTTATTAGTTTGTTTGTACGAGTGTACAAAAGAAGCCGGGCGAAGAGAAGTAGACCCTCTAACAAAAACTCTAAAAAATCCACGGGTGAACAGCATACGCCAGGTATAAGAGGTTGGGAGGGAACTTGGCCTTCAATTTAATTACAGACTTACCATTCTAAGAAAAGCTAAATAATAAAATCAAATTGTAAATAAAACGAAAAAGTTATTTTGAATTAAAAAATATTAGTTCAGCGATTTGTTTGTTAGCTATGGTTTCACTAGAATATTAAAAATAAATAAACAAAAGTAGAAAAATATATAATTTTTACCATATATTTAATTATAATATGTTCACACTTTAAACCTAATAAACATAATTATGGTTAAATTTCACTATGTTATTATTAAGACAAAAATAATAATATGATTTGACTACAATTATATAACTCAACTATTATATGTTTCTTATCTCAACCATCTTTTTTCTCTGCTTGCAAAGTGCTGTAATTATTTGATACTTCCTTCAGTCCAGCCAGTCGCATGAGTACATGCTTCGAGCTAAATTAAAATATTATTTAGAAAATATTCATTAAAACATGTTTTAAGTGAATTTTTCACAATAATTTTACTGCTTTTAATTAAGCTGCGGCAACGAGAATTCTTTTAACACAGAATTCCTATATTTTTTTATTTTTTCTTTTTTTTTTAATTCTCAAAGTAATAAAAAATATATGTATGCATATTTCCATGGTTCTAAATATTTAATTAAAATTTTAGATGTTATCTTTAAAACAAAGCGTATAAACCAATTTAAATATTTTGTATAGAAATAAACAAGCAAAAAAGAAAAAAAAAATATGTAGAAACAGTTTAAAAATGTGGGGGTTGATGAGGATGGCTTCCAAACGGCTATCTTCACCAAGCACAAAAAAATGGAACCACAAGCACTAGCACTTTGTTTTAAAGAAAAAAGAAACACAAGAATTTCAATTTTTTTTTCCAAATTAAAAAAAGGGATAAGTTACAAATTAACTTTCCTTTGTTTTATTACCCTAGAGTTAATGTCGACGTCGTTGACGGCGTCAAATGTCAAAGAAAAAGTTGAATCGTATGAAATTGTATGAGAGCAGTTAATCTCAACGCGTAGAAACGCCGTAAAAGTTCAATCTGTTTCAACTTTTTCGGCGTTGAAACGCCGTCAACGACGTCGACATTAACTCCAGGGTTAGTATTCAAAATATGTATCACAATACGATCAAAATTATACAATTCAATTTTTAATAAAAAACAAATTCTTAATGGCGCGACTACAAACGAGATTTTTTTCGACTTGAAAATAGGAACTTGATTCTAATAATAAAAAATATCTTAACGAAAAGAGGAGTTAAGAAAAATCGTTGATGATCTCAGCGCCCCTTAGACGTCAGCAACTATCATTTTGAGCCAGGGTTGGGAACCTTTAATCCTCAGACATCAACACAGTTAGTAGTAAGCATACATTTTATAACGGTTTTAACTTCTGTGTAGAAATATTTTGTTTGTACAAAACACACACATTCCTACTCATGTCATTATAAGTAGCAAAATTTATATTTGATTTTAAATTTTGACAGACTAATTAACAAAAAGATTTAAAGGAAAATTATTGAAAGCAACCAATAAAGACACTCACTTTAAGGGAGCTTTTCCAAGACTGTCATTGAGAGTTAAAGATTTGTATTGTAGTTTTTAGAAAAAAAAACAATAATCATCAAAGATGTCAATTATCAAAGATTCAGGCGATTTTCTATCTGTTCAAAATAAAAGCAAGAGGAAAATGGGGAAAAAGTTCTATAAACTTTTGTATTAAACATCAATGTCCTTTTTTAGGACGTAAATCTTTTTTTTTCTATTCTCATTTTTTTTTTATAAAGTTTTTGATGGATCTGGTAACTTTCCACAATTCTACAAGAGTAATAAGATCACAAGGATATTAAGCTATAAAAGCGATAAGTGAAAAGAGAGATATGCTACTGAGATGAAAACAAAAGTTAGGAAACATAAAATCAATGTTGCTGTTTGGTAACATTCTTTACATTTTTTATGTTATAATTGGACAAATTTTCGTAACTTTTGTTACAGACACGAAATAAAGCAATATTACTGAAAAAGTAATTGTTGTCAATATTTTAGGTGGGAACCTCTCTGATAGATGTTTTTTTTTTTAACACATGAATGCGATTTTAATAAAAAAGGTGCAAATGCAGTTGCTGAGGTTTTACTCTGTTCTATAAGTGAGAAATGACGAAATGTTTCTTGCTTCATGTAAAGAAACAGCAAAATGCTTTTTTAAACAATTTTTTCTAACTGTGAAATCATCCGCATTTCGTGGAAAAAATAAGTATTCTCGTCAATTTTCGCAAGCGTTACTACCAACTTTAGTTATTCCGTTTGAAAAATTTGCGACTAACTACCAATACCTCGATTTAGAAGAGAGTTGTTATTTAATTTACTTAAAGAAGTGCCGGATTATATTACGGAAATATTGTTAGTAATTACTTGTTGAAGTTTTAAGGTAATACCCAGCAAAAAATTTTTCAAAAGGTAATCGAGTGTGGAATTAAGCATTTTTGGCAGAATTACTTCCTAACTAGATTGCCAACTTAATGATTTTAACAAGGCATGAGACTTTTATAATCAATTACTGAGAATCGATTACAATAATTATTGTAGAAAATAATGAGTACCATTACTACGGTAGTCTCTTTTAACATAAAGAACTAGTTCCATTACTGCTTCCTTTTTTGGAAGCTAATGTAATGTGTTTTGCAAGCGAGTAACAAAATATGGCAACCACAAAAGTAAGTCATTATATAGCTTTTTAAGGTAATTTCTAATTTTTTGCTGGGTACATACGTAAGGCTGAAATTTTTATTTTAAAAATAATTCGTGTAGTGAATTCTATCAAAACTTAATCATTCAAAGAAAAAGGTAAAATAGATTTATTAAAAAACCCTACTTTAACTAATTTGATTGAATGGCGAGAGCATGCACCTTTCTATACTGAAATATGAGTTTTAAGTCCAAATTTTTATTTTTATTTTCGTTTTGTTTTTTTTTTCAGTTAATGAATTTATTTTATTGTAGTTTTTCTTGAAATATGAAATAAAACATTTTACTGTATTTTATCTAAATTACAATAAATTACTGTTTATTTAATGAAAATTTCAAAATTAACCTTTTAATAAAACAAGGAAAAACGTAACTTTTTCGTGTCTCTTGCTGGCAACACTTTATAAAATGCACTCTCCAAAATTCTGTTCGAAACGTGCAAGCTTTGATATGGTTTCATTTCAAAATTAAAACTTTTTAAGTGAATTAAAATTTATTTTACCTTAAGTTAATTTTTTGTTTTAATTTATAATATTTTTAGAAAGAAAGATTATTTTATAAATGTATGCGTACTTTTTCCAAAGAAAACAAGAAAAATTGGACACCAGCTTTCTTCGCATCTATCTACCTTAGGTTGTGTACATTATGAACATTATATTATTTATTAATTATTATTAATTATTATTAATTTAATCAATATTAATTAGGTTAGACGAAGTCCACACACAACACAAGGCATTTGCTCGTTGTTCTGTGTGTAACTCGTGTGTTATGTTTGTTTTTGATTTGTACCAACCTACGGTATGGCCACGAAAATTGAAATTTTTATACCCTTCACCGCAGGTGGAAAAAGGGAGTATCTAAGTTTTTCATTCTGTATGTATCTATTTTCGATCCCATAAAGTATATTATTCTGACTTCTTACGCATAGCAAAGTCGATTGAGCGATGTCCGTCTGTCTGGCCGTGTTCGAGTTGAAAACAATTTTGCCACGGCACTAGATGAGCTAGAGAAAATTTAAATACGCGAATCAATCAGATAGTTTCGAAAATGTTGCTATTAAAAATCAGCCGGCATATCACCACGCCTGCCTCTAATTTTTTTATATCATTTAGAACAAATCTTGTTAAGCGAAGTAACTCCAATCAAAAAACAAATATATGGGGCAATAGAGAATTAAAAAATAATAAAAAAACAGTAAGTGAAAAAATTGGCGCTCGTCCATAAATTCAGTTATGGGCCTCTGAACTTTCCACAGAAAAGTACGATTGTGCACAATATTTTTTAACATGACAATATGGGTATCATTTAAAAGCTTTAAAAAAGAGATCTTTAAGGAAATACTATATTTTTTTAATGCTTAACCCACTAAGAGGCGATGACATTTTTATGGCAAATTATATTTAGTATTTAATTTTTTTCTTATTAAAAAAATAAAATTCTTTATCACTTAAGTATTTTTTTCTTTTTTGAATAGAGTTACTTAACTAAACTGGATTTACATATTTATATTGAGAGGCATTGTTAGAACATACTCGAAAGAGAGAGAGAGAGAGAGAGATTGACTATAAAATTTAATTTTGCTGTAAAAGTTTTCTAACCACCTAAAATTCCACTTCGCCACTGAAGACAATTGTTCTTCAACAAACATTTGTCGGCATGACTTTATACAGCAAAAATGTACCCTATAATATCTGTATAAATATATATTAACAATATACATCTAGCTACAAAAAGGCAAGCAGAGGGAAAAACATTAATTAAAATTAAATTTTATGCAAAATCTAATCTACATTAAAATATTGTTCATGTTGAAAACAATATGTTCACAAATGTCTTTAATAAAAATTAAAAAAAAAATTATATTTTTCAGCTAAAACTATTTTTATCAGAAAGCAGTATCATTATTATCATCACTATTACGCCAGCATATCATCATGAGTTTAATTCCCAAAGAACAAAACCATTTGCCTGATCAAAATTAAATACGTGACATTAAAACTATTTAATTCACATTGCTGAGGTGTGAAAAAGCGTTCAGACATTTAAGAAAAAAAAAAAAAAAAACAGAAGTGATTAATAATTTAATTATATGCAACATATAAACAAGATAATATTTATGATTAATATAAAAAAACAATATAAATTACGCTGAAAGCCAACACAGCAATTGATATTATGTTGGTCTTTTTGCCCTTGAACTCATTATTGTACATTTGAATGACTGATCAGTTTTACTTGAATGGAAGTCAAAAAGCTTTAAGTCGTTATTATGATATCGGTTCCGAAGGGAAGAAAAAGGGAAAGCGTTGATTTTAACGACTCTAAATCAAAGTCTAATCGCTAATCGATCTTTATCTGTTTGCAGAGATAGGACGTAGATAAGAGAAAAAGGAAAATAACAGGAATTTAGGTCCGATTACAATTAGTTGGTTAGTTAGTTAGGAGTGGCATCCTCTCGCGACGAAGCTCACATGAGCACAATCGAATGGCCCGTTGTGACTCCCCTTACCCAGCCGAGAACCATGAAGATTCACGGATAAACTTCGATATGTCCCCTATAAGTGAGATGATAGCTCCGTAAGAGTTCCAAAGAAAGGAGAGCCCAAAATTCTTAGGGATGGGCAATGGCACAGGAGGTGCAGTACGGTCCATTCCTCATCCTCCGAGCCATAGCTGCGACAGAAATCATTAAAGGCCAGACAGAGTCTTTCAGCATGCCTGCCGATTAGACAGTGACCAGTGAGTACCGAGACCGTGATACTTATGGATTTTCTGTTCAGTCTAAGCAGCTGCCTGGTCCGCTTGAAAGTCTCCAGACACAACAGGAACTTTCCTCTACCCATGATTTGCGAGCCAAATTGATTACAATCAAATTTTAAACATAATTATATATTTATGTAAAGGATAGAATATTCTATGTTCATTTTAGATTAGATTAGTACTGGGCAACGCTGGGTACAATAAGCGGGAAAAGTATAAATTGCTTTTTACTCATTTCACCTCTGAACTGAAGAAGAAGAAGTGCAACGTATAAAATAGAGGGTATAATTAAGCAATAAAATTAATGGACAAGAGATGAGCGATGAAAGTAGAAATATAAATGGCGAAAGGTCAAATATTAAATGCTGAGAAGTGAAATAGTTCATAAATAATTCAACTGAAGTATTTCGTTCATGAACAACAAAATTCTAGACCGAGATAAAAATTCAGTTAGATGTTGTTTGTAGGTTGAACGCAACGCTTGCTGTATGTCAAGTTATAGCACTTATTCCTGTTTCTGTAATCTAAGTGAGAAATTTCTTACACGAAAATTGTATAGTCACATTATTTTTATATATAGAGACATAAAGTTAAAATAAATTTCCTTCACTTTCATGAATTTCGTGATTAACTCTAATTCAATTTTACCCAGAGTTAGTGAAATATTTGCTTGTAAGAAATTTCTCACTTAAGTTGCAGAAACGAGGTACTGCAGGATATTGGCCTCGAATCAGACTACTGACTGATTTAAATATTAACAATTATAAAATAAAGAGTTTAATTAGTTAATTGAAGTATCAGTATAAAATGAAACGTAAGCCTCCTCTGTATAATTTTTTTATCCTCAGAACTTAATATAACCGTCATGCAGGTTTAACGTATAAAAAATTGTGTAATTGTCATCTCGTAATAGAACTATTAGTGTATGTAAGCAATATCTCATCACTACGCACTCAGTTGGCCTGTGAACATATTGTAGCAAAATAATATACTCTAAATACGAGTATGTGCGTAATGTAACAAAAAAATATTTAACACACGTGTAAAACGAGCATTAATGTTAGAAAAACATTTGGAAAATTGTGTATTTTTAATGGAAGAATAAATAAGTGTGTACTCAGGAACTGTTAATGTGCTACTTTTTTTTTTTTTTACTTTACAAGCTGATAATGTTGGTTTTCATTGTTGTTCTCGTTGTGAGTGCTCATTTAATTGTAAAGCTCAAATCAAGTGGAAATTAAGCATTAAAGTGCAAATAAAAAATTAAAAAACATCTTTCAATTCATTAAGCTGAAAACGAAACACCATTAATTTAGTAAAGAGCCCATAATTAAATTGCCATTTCAAGGAGATGTTGAGTGTTGTTGTTCTTTGAGTGATTGGTGTAGGTGTAGGTATCGTTTAAATTAAGTTTTGTTTAAATTTAACAAGAAAGTTAATTTAACAAGAAAATTAAATTTAAAGAACTAGAAAAATAGTAAAACAAATTAAAAGATAACTAGTTATTTGACTGGCATTGATAAATAGTATTGACAATTTAATAAATAATTAAAAAAAATATATAAAATGTTTTCAATTCTTTAGCTGCGTAACTAAAAGTTTTAATAAATTTTCTCATATCTTTTTTTTTTTAAATTGTATCGGGGGTTTTTTTAAGCACGATAGAACTTTGAATTATTAAAAAATATCACTAAAAATTAAAATTTGATGTACAATTTCTTCTTATTAGTTTCAGTAAACTCTGGCAAATCATTATGAATAGACTCACGCGTGAACAACGTTATCAAATCATCCAAATTTATTTTGAAAACCAGTCATCAAGTCGACCAACTTATAGACGAATTCGTTATTTTTATGGTGCACATAATCGTCCGTCTGAGCAAGCCATCCGTCGAACTGTGAATAAATTTCGTACCACATACTCTCTAGAGGATACAATAACACCAACAACGAAGAAATGTGCGTATTAAAGAGAATATCGCTGCTGTAAACGCTAGTGTGAAGAAGATACAAATTTATCGATTCGTCGTCGGTCACAGGAATTGGGACTCTGTCCGTCTACAAAGATTTTGGCCTACGCCCGTATAAGATCCAGTTAGTGCAGAAATTAAAGCCACGAGACTATTTTCGCCGATTGGGCTTAAGAGCTGTAAGTAACTGACAGGTTGTTTCGTCGTCAAATTGTGTTCAAAAATGAGGCTCAATTTTGGCTTAACAGGTTTGTTAATAAGTAAAATTGCCACACATGGAGTGAGACCCGACAGACTCCAATGCATCTTTTTGTAATTTGTAATTAATTTATTGAGCCTTTTTTTTAATACCATAAAAGAACGAACAATTTAAAGAAAGAAAACTTAAGACTATAACGTATTATCTTAATAACAATAATTAAATACAGTACCATACTTAAACATAAAAATGAAATAATTATTACATAGAATAAAAGCTTTGAAAAAGAAAATATGCTCTTGCTCCCGAAGCTAACATAATATGAGAGTAAATCTCTTAAATAAACTTATGACTAATACTAATACTAAAACTCAAACTTAAACAAAAAATTAAACAACCAAACAAAAAGACATTAACCTCTGTGCGTGCCAGGCGTCCTTTTCATGTAAAAAGAAGGACATAAGGAACTATTTAAATTAAAATTTGGAGGATCTTCATTAATAAAGCCTATAGGTGACAAATAGTTTATATTCATCCAACTAAAATTTATTTGTTCATTAAAAACGTTCTTGACTGAGACATTATTATGAAGTGAAATTCTGGATACAAATCTTTTTAATAAGTCACAAACATACAAACCAATTGGAGTTATTTTGGACTGATTATAAATAAAGCGATTTGAATACCGTTTATTGTTTGATTCAAAATTTTTTCCAATGCAACACCTTATAATTTTCCTTTCAAATAACTCCATTTCTTTGATTATAATAGGTGAAATACTGAACCATAAAGGAAACCCGTAAAGAAAAACTGGTCTTAAACTTGTTTTATACAAAAGTAACTTCGTTCTACTAGGTAAAGATTTATTATAAATAATTCTTGAAAAAGAACCCATAATTTTATGAGCTTTTTTTAACACAGTTCTTGCATGAAAATTAAACTTGAAAAGTTTGTTAAAATTAATTCCAAGATATTTAATACTATCCCTAAACGGAATCTCAATATTATTAAGAAAAAGTTTAAGAGTTTTACTTTCAGGAACGACAAAACTTCTGCATTTTCCAGAAGCGTTACGAATGCAAATTGCTTCACTTTTAGAGGCATTAATTTTGATTCCCCATTTATCATAAAAACCTTTAACTACATTTAAATGATGAGAGACATGTCTTAAAGCAATGACAGGAGACTCATTATGTGCATACAGGAGGGAATCATCAGCATACAATAAACCACAAGAGTTTTCTACAATGTGAGGAAAATCATGCATAAATATATTATACAAATGGAGAGCTAGTATCGACCCTTGCGGAACACCACAGTTAACTTCACCTAAATTTGACAATTTGTCATTAAATTGAATACAAAATTTTCTTTCAGAGAAAAAACTATGAAAAAGTTTGATAAAAGATACATCAAACCCAATCTGAATCATTTTAAACAAAATACCACAGTGAGATGCATGATCAAATGCTTTTTCAACATCTAATGATACAGCCACAGTACAACAACGCCTTCGTAAATTACATACTATATCATTATGAAACTTTAGCAACGCATCAACAGTTGAATGGTTACTCTTAAAACCAAACTGTAACTCTGGAATATAAGTTCTATTTAAGCCTAAATCCATTTTTTTACGAATCAACTTCTCGAAAAGTTTTCCTAAGACTCCAATGCATCCAGAAAACTAACCCGTTTGGTGTGGTTTACACGCTGGTGGCATCATCGAACCGTATTTCTTAAAAAATGAGGCCGGATATCACGATACGGTCAATAGAGATCGTTGCCGCACAGTGAAAATATAGATAACATTGACCCGAACGAAATGTGGTTTCAACAAGATGGCGCTACGGCAATGCGGCACGCGCAACCATCATGTTATTGAAATCAAAATTTGGCGGTAAGTTGTTTTCAAGAAATGGACCTGTCAATTGGCCTCCAAGGTCGTGCGATTTGACACCTCTCGGCTATTTCCTGTGGGGCCACTTGAAGTCACTGGCTTATGCTTACAAACAGCAACAATTGACGCTTTGGAGGCCAACATTGTTCGTGTTATTTGTGACATACGGCCAGCAGTACTTGAAAAATTTACACAAAACTGTCATGAGCAGCCTAGGTAGCAATATGCGCGAAATGATTTTTAAATACTAACGCCATGTTATGATCTTTCGAATAAAAAAATTCTTTATTACAATTTAAAGTTCTATCGGGTTGCAAATGCAAAAATAATTAATTTGAAATGAAAAATGAGGCTACAAAAATTATATATTTTTGTAAATTTTCTTCATTAAAATTGCACACAAAAACTTAAACTCACACAAGAATACATCTAATGTCATGTTTCAATGAATAAAAAAAAAAACGAAAAGAATCGAACCGAACCGAACCAAACAAAAAAGACTTGAAATATTTTATTACCCACCAATAAATTTTTTATTACAAAAGGACAACTAACTGAATTTTCAGACACAATACGTTCATTTATTACATTATTTCGTTTATTTATTATATTTTGTTCAATGACAGACACATTAACCAAACAAAAAATAAATAAATATAACAAAAAAAAAAAAAAAAAAATTTTTTTTTTTTGGGGACATTAAAAAAAAATCGGGCAACGAAAAAGAAATTTATTTTAAAAACAAATAAAATGAAAATTTTTTCTTGTATTTCACTTAGTTGTTTTAAATTTTTGCTTCTGTTCTGTTCGTACCAAAAATCACAGATGACTACCGATGACTAAATAATATGATTTTAGAAAAGAAAAATAAAGTTCTTGAAAATATTTCCTTTTTTAAGAAGTTTTTAAACTAAACTGAATTTTATTTATTCAAAGTGTTGACTTTTTTGACATGTTAGTTTTTTTTTTATTGAAGCAAGAAGTTGGCAAACATTTTTTGTTTAAAAATGTTTATTAATTAAACAACAAGGAAGCCAGTTTAAAAACGTTTCAGGACTTTGCTTCGCTTTCTATATAAAATATTTTTTAGATCGAGTTTAAATTATGGGCTTTGTGTCAGCTACATATATGTAAGTCAAGATCAGAGGTTTACCGGAGAAAAGTGTGGAGAAGCTTACTGGGTTGTAAAAATAGTACGAAATGGATATATATGACTCAATTTTTCTTATTTTTCCTGCATGACGTTTTATGTACGAAAGAAAGAAAGATTGGTTAAGAGTCTTGCAACAAAAAAGTCATAATGTAAACTGGCTCTTAGAGTATACCAGTTAAGAAGGCATTTTGGGTCGTTGGAGAGCAATTGATTTAAAATTTAATCCTGAAATTAGGCAACAGTTTTTAAAACTTTAAATTACCGATTGAAAAATTATTCTTTTCGATGGATTAGAGCAGAATAATGAAAGGCCAATGTAAGCGGCATGCGGACGAAGGCGGCAATCAGCTGTTCTTTTTGCCGCTTGAATTTATTTTACGTTAGCAAATGAACCCGGCTTCTTGAAGTAAAAAATTTGCAGTTTTTTGACGCAGAAATAAAATTAATTGCTAAAAATTTTAAAAGGAAAAATAAATAAAATGAACAACGTGAAAAAAAGAAACACAAAAAGAAGAGTATGGGTTAGTTGAAAAATTAAAGCGGCAAAACGAAAAGTTGAACTAAATTCAACATTGCCGCTCGATCGATTTTAATGGCATTGCCAAGTAAAATTAAGTGCAACGTGTTAAAACTTTGTATGAGTATTTTTATTAAAAAAAGAATTATTTTCAAATAGGTAATACTGTTGCCGCATGCCCCTTGCATTGGCCTTTCACCAGAAGAAGCATTGTTTCTCCGTCGTAGGGTAGAAATATTTGCAAGAAGGGCATGCTGTTGTTGCCTCTCATCTATCCAATAGGGTATGCTGCCATGTTATGTAGCACAAGCTCAAAGACAAGGCTCTAGTCATAAGATATACCATCTCATTTGATTATTCACTTCAGGGTTCTGCTCGCGCCCTGGTAACTATAACGAACAGTCTGCCCCTTTATATCACTGTGGTACAGAAAGCCTGTAGGCTTTATTTTAGGATATTTTAACAAAACAGGTAACGAATATTTTAAGAACTTTACGAAGGTATCTGATTCTATGGTAAAGGCTCTGATATTATATCGGAACTTCAACGTCTCTTTTTCCGAAAGGAAGCGATGCTTTTTTGAACGGCACCTAGAGACAGTTACTCTTAAAGCAAAATTGTGACATAATTATCGCTATCTTTAACCTGATCTTAAAACTGGTTCACTTTTAAAATACTTAACGATATTTTAGACAAAATTGTATGTTCTATCCAACTGCCCTAAAGAATGTTTAAACACAAGTTAAGGAGTAAAACATTTATCTGTTTCGGATAGTCATTCTGCAACTCATATAAGGTAAAATTGCTTGGTCATTGGGCCTTGGGCTTCCTAGACAAATAGTGAGCTGACTATTAATAGAGGTGAATAAGGCAAATTTGTAGAAACTAAATACTGGTGTTCGCATTTGTTCGAGATCTCGCAAACTTAAATTACTGGGAGACAGTTTGCTGACTTCTAAAGGATATATAGATTCTGAATGATTAAAGTGTTCGGCTTTATTCTTAAAATTAAGTTGCCAACCCATTAAGCAATCCGTTAAGACTTGTTAATGCTAAAAATCTTTTATTGTTTATTCTTGTTATGAGCACAACATCTTACTTCGCACTAAGGCTTTTACTTACATTTACCTTCTGTTAAAACGAAGCTTTAATTTTAGAAAGTGTTACAAAGGATCAATTTTTATCTGGAGATGCCTATAAAGGCTTTTTCCGCTCCCTCGTAGAACGTCTTAGTTAAATAGTTCTTAAAGAAAGACATATCTCTCATTTGGCAATTTCTTTTCCGGTATATTTAAATTGCAATTATATTTTGTATTCATTACTTTATGAACTTTATTGTCAATGAGCAAAAAACTTTGCCTTGATGTTTTAACATCTTTTTACAGTTATTTCTAGACACTTATCCAACTTATAACTCACACTTAGTGAAATCAAAAACTTTTTATTAAAATATAATTGGATTTTATCTGTTAATGTTATAACTTTTGGCTCCCGTAAACAAGGCAATATTTTTTATTTAAATTAAGCATCCTAAGAGTATGCAGCATGTTGTTTTTCATTTTCTCATTGATATTTTCAATTCAACGATAAAACAAAATACGATATGAGAAAACAAAGCAAAAATGTGTGAATAATAATATTATTAACTTTGCACAAAAACAGCAACAACAAAAATAAAAATAATCCCAATCTCAGCATATTACAGTCATGTTTATAATTTTTTTTTTGTTGATTTTCTTATTTTTTGTAATAACAGATTTTTTTTATTGAAGAATTCTTTATTATCCTTGAATTTTTATGTTGCTTGTATTGAGTATAAAGATTTTTATCATAGATTTTGGCAACACATAGCTGTAGTATTAACACACAAAATGAAATTAAATGATTTTGTTTTTCTGATAAAATAAAAAATGCTCATATTTTATTGTGTAATTTTTTGTGTCTTGACAAATTAAATTTCATAAAATAGACTTCATTAAATTTAGGACAAAAAAGAAAAATAACTCAAAATAGAAAAATTTTTTATTTTTCTCAATTTAATTTAATTATGAGGCCCAAGGGATACGGAATAAGTTAAAGTTTATTTTATAATAGACTATTACGAATAAAAATAATAAAAATCAATTCAAATTAATTTAATTAAATTTAAATTATTCATGGGATTAATTAATTAGGTGGAATATTTAATTATTAATTTCATTAACATTAAATGCTAAGTAATGCTAATCACTTTTTTAGCATTACCATTATTTTTACTTATGACAACGGTTTTTAATGAAAAGTTTAATTGATAAATTCTTAAAGAAATATCGTGCTATTTATTATTTCCGAAAAAATTATTAAATCGTCGATATTGATTATTGAGGGTGAAAGCACGCCTCGACGATATTTACAATGTATACAACAACATGTAGATAGATGCAGAGAATGCTGATGACGTATGTAGCGATACAAAAAAGCTGCTTTATATTTGACTGGTATTTAATTTTTCGTGTTTTCTTTAGGAAACGGCCGCAAACATATTTTAAACATATTTTATTTCTTTTAATAAAAATTTAAAATTTAAAATGAATATAAGCCGGATGAATAATTTTATTTGTTATAGAAATTAACATTCAAACTTAATTTTTAAATATTCACAAATATTTTTTTTGCTTTAAATAAATTGTAAATATTCATATCTATTTTAATTAAATATTTTATAATTATTAAATATTATCAAGTATAAATTTTAATTGTTTTTGGGCTGTTTTATTATATTTTGAAAATAATTATTTAAGCTTGAGGTCTCATTAATTTATAAAAAAAGAAATAAAATGAAAAAAAAATACCAAAATAAAAAAAAATTCTAATTTTAATTATGACCCGAATTTCTCTTCAATGTGTTGTGATGTGCCTGCCATAAAATCCTTCTACATGAATTAATATTAATTGCTTTCATGCTTCTAACATGGTAGTTTGGTTGTCATTTTTTTGCTGATTTTTCTATAAAATATAAAACAAACAAAATAAAACAAATGACAAGTAAAAAGGAATAAGGCATAAGTCGGTTAATTGTT
This sequence comes from Gymnosoma rotundatum, assembly GCA_916610165.2. Taxonomy (NCBI): domain Eukaryota; kingdom Metazoa; phylum Arthropoda; class Insecta; order Diptera; family Tachinidae; genus Gymnosoma; species Gymnosoma rotundatum. Next base: position 114,781,739 of record OU744337.1, on the reverse strand, counting down.
TCTTTACAGAGCTACATTAGGTAAAATTTTTATATTTGTAAGACGTTTGTATTATTTTAAGAAGAAAAAAAAAAAAACAAATTGTTGTTACACCTTGAAAACTTTTATTGGTAAAATGAAGAATTGTAACTATTGCACGGTTTATATTATGAACAATTAAAAGAAAATTACAGAGTTATTCAAATCGATTACGAAAATTCCCAAAAAATGCCTAAAAATCCCACAAGTGGAAGTTTAAAGACTTTTGGTTGCAAAGACCATATTTGAACCCAGGTCATGAAAAACATTTAAGAATAAATACAGGTATATAAATCTTTTTGAAATCGTTGCCAGTTTTTATATTCCATTTTTGGGATTATAGATAATATGATATAAAAGTGCAGTAAAAAAAGCGAACCACTATTTTCTCAAATATTTATTCGATTTTCCTCATTTCGAGTGACGGTTTCATAAATGTGATATCTTAAGGTGCGGTCAGATTAGTCAAATATTTGTCCAAAAAAAGCGTAACCACTATTTATACAAATGTTTATTCAATCTTTTCTTATACATATCATTTTGAATGACGATTTAGAATATATTAAATGTACGAGGGCTGCTCTATATATTTCTGGCCTAATGGTGAAAATGCGAGTATTTATAACCAAAAATGGTTTTATTGTTTTTTAAAGTATTCTCCAGCATGATTTATACACTTCTGCATGCGCTCAAACCAGTTGTCGAAGCACTTTTTCCACTCCGATTGAGACACCTCTATAACATGGTTTTTGAACACTTCAACAGCTTCTTCGGGCGACGAAAATCGTTGACCACGCATTTTTTTCTTGATGTGCAGAAAAAAGAAGAAGTCATTAGGTGCCAAGTCAGGGCTGTACGGCGGATGACCCATTAATTCGACGTTTTGGCCGGTCAAAACGCTCTGGTTTGAGCCGATGTGTGAGCTCGCATTGTAATGGTGAACAATGATTCGTCTTCTCTTGTTGGTTTTTCGAATTTCTCCGATGACTTCAGGCAAACAAATTGTAGTGTACCACTTAGAAGTGACCGTCCTACGTTGCTCAAGCGGAACAGTCGCCACATGACCAGTTTTGCCGAAGAAACAGGCGACCATTTGCTTCGAAGTGCTTCTTCCACGAACAACTTTCGTTGGATTTTGCTCGTTTTTGAAGACCCACACGGTCGATTGTTGTTTCGTTTCGGGCTCATACGCATAGATCCATGATTCGTCACCTCTGACGAACTTATAAACGTCTTTTTAAGCACCGTAATCATATTTTTGCAACATTTCTTTGAACAAATCGACACGAGCCTTTTTTTGAGCGACTTTCAAATTGTGCGGGATCCAACGCGAACAAACCTTTTTTACGGCCAGGTGTTCATGCAGTATCAACTCGATGCTAGTGGAAGAAATGTCCAAGGATGTCTCTATCTCTCGGTATGTCGCATGTCGATCTTGCATTATGAGTTCACGCACGGCATCAATGTTCTCTGGCACAACAGCCGTTTTTGGACGACCTTCACGGAATTCGTCTTTAAGCGAGCTTCGGCCACAATTAAATTCATTATTATTTTTCACAGTGCTATAGGATGGTGCTTCATCGCCATACAAAGATTTAAGTTCATCAATGCACTCTTGTCGTGATAATCCACGTCGAAAGTTGTGAAAAATGAGGGCACGAAAATGTTCACGAGTTAATTCCATTTTTTTCTATAATAATTTTCTCAAGTCACTGTAAACAACACAAATAATGGTCGTACGTCAAAACGTTTTGAGTACGATTATGCTTAAAAATGACAAACTTTCCAATGGAAATGTCAGATTGCACTTGGCAGCACTCAGTGTTGCCAGGCCAGAAATATATATAGCAGCCCTCGTAATATCTTACATTGTATATTGAGTAGGATCTTATATTTCTTAGTAAGGTTTTAAGAAGGACTAACATTTTTTTAAAATAATTTAGTGGTTACGTCTTTTTGGTTATATATTTGACTAGTCCAAACATATCTTAAGAAACTTTCTTTTTTATGGTATTTTTTTTTTGTAAATTGTGTCCATCATGTTAAAATCACTTGAATAAACTATAAAACAAATTTAAATTTTTAAGTTAGGTTTGCAAGTTTTTCTTTTAAAATAGACAAGAGCTTTTCGCTTTTTACTTGGTGTTTGAAGCCGGTGAACAATTTGTTTAATCCCATAAAAACTGCAATCTTACAAAAAATATACTAGTTCTAATTTGGAACACTCTTGCGCCCGTCTGCTTTAATTGTTTATTTAATTATAAAATTGTTAAGTTTTTTTTTATTGATTTTATTTTATTTATTTTTTTTATTTATTATTTTTATTTATTTTTATTTATTATATATTATTTAATATATATTCGAATCTATTAAAACCTTGAATTCAATTGATTCAAGATATATAAAATTGTTGCAAGTATGTTGCGACTTTTTAACTCAAGAATGGTCAAACCGAATTCGATTAAATATTTAGGGTCTGTTTGTATGGTCGTGGAGATCTAAAGTTTGCACGAAATCGGTTGACGCGTTTGTGAGTTATAAGTTTTCATGACAATATGTAATTTTGTCCACATGAAAAAAACAACAACAAGCATGGTGCCGCCTAAGAGCGTGTCTTACCGTGGCTAGAAAGGCTCTAAAATTCGACCCATGCAAGCTCTGTACAATTAGTTAGTTTAATATAAAATCAGATAAAATCTTTGTAGGAGCAAACTCCTTTTTTTATTAGCTTTCAAAAAATATTGAGGTTATGTACGTTTGTTTATGTTTTGAATTTTTCAGTCATGTTATGGCTTTAGAACTCATGTAACAATAATGAAATTTGGAAATATAATTTCTGCACACATTAAGCAATTAAATTTCATTTATAAACAATAAAGTCTTTTCTAGTCTTATTGAGCTACAATGATGATAAGATGATAATAAGTAAATCTGTAAAATCAAAGGAGGAAGACATTTGAATATTTTTTCTGTAACATAAATCTGTACAAATCGTTTATACCTTCCTATAATTGTTTAGGGTGTTAATGAAACAAAGAAAAAAATATTTATAAAACCTTTTGAATAATTTGTTATGTTCACTACCAGGTTTAAAACAAAAACTTTAGAAACACAATTTCAAACTTAATAACAAAAGTTCATCATGATGATGAAAAGTTTGTGAAAAAAATGCTGGAGCAGAAAAAAAATTAAATGAAAAAAAAAATAAGCAACAAAGCAATCTGGTCAATAAATTATAACTAAAAAACTTTTCTCATTTTGATAATGGCAGTTGAAAGCAACAAAAAATGAAGACAAAAAACTTGCAAAAAACTCAAATTGATGTTAAGATTCAACTACGAATATAGTTAGACAGTTCATGAAACATTAACTGCTCTAAGACTTAAGGAATTTCAAGTAGATATTGAACTTTCAAAATGATTAATTAACTATTGTTCAAGACCCAGTTATACAACACCACAGTGGATCACGAAACGGAATTTGTTTTGAGTTTTCTTAACAAAAAGTAATTGAGGGCAAATTGCAAAAATCAAAAAACAAAATAAGATACATTCACAAGTAGGACGTGTATTTCTATTTATTTAATTTTAGTACATTTTGATTAATAGTTGAGTTAAGCTTGGGTAAAAAAAGTTGTTTAAAAGATAAACTACTCTTTAAACTGGTATGGTCGCGAGCTTTATAAAAAATTACTTAAAATACTTGTAACATTAATGTTGTCTCTATATCACTATGTATTATAGCAAACTACTGGAAATTTCTTAGGGCCTTAAAGATTGTTATTTGAGCATAACATATTCTCAGCTGTCATTACGAGAAGAAGGAGAGTGTATTTGACTCCTTTGATTTTGCCCGCCTTTGTAAGTTTTTTTTATTCTTACGGCTTAACCAGTGTCACACTAGCTGCGAGTCTTACACTTATTTAACTTTTAATATATAAAATGTATAAAAAAAAATAAATAAAATAAATCCGGCACACGAAGGATTCCGTTCATGTATGAATCACCCTTTAATTTTTTAAACCTGTTACAGCGGACATTTTGTAATAAAACAAATACTATGTCAAATTTAAAAAATGGCTTTATGAAAATCACGTAAATATTGAAATACCTTTTAATTTTAGTTTTTTGTACTTAGCAATACATAGTCCACATAAAATTATATTCTCAGCGTATTACGGTTCCAGTCTACTTGTCTAAGACATGCAATTAAAGTTGCTGCTAATCCCGGAAACCGCAACACATGCTGGCTTAAAAATAAATAGAGGCAAAATAATGCGAATAAATGTAGACAACGAGCAAAGAATGACAGTCCAAATCAACCGCATAATGAAGGAGGTTCATTCTGTTACCTTGGTAGCGTATTGGCAAAGCGTGGCGGATCCAAGACGAATTATGAAATTTATAATGTATAAACTTATTCCTATAATTTATTATTAAAATAAAAGTAAATATTAAAAAATTATTTTGTTTTGTTTAATTCACAATAATATTTTATAATCACCCAAGAATCATTTTTTTAAATAGTTGTGACTGCTATATTTATTCAGTTACTACAACTGAATTCAAGATAATACACACAACCGACAAAATTCGATTGGCGAGAAATTCAGTTCTTATAACGAATTTCTTTTCTCTGTGCACAAATAAAATTGGATTGGACTTACACTAGCGAAACCGAGCCATACATGTAAAAATCGCATTACTATCGAGATACCCCACACAACCTTTTAATTTTTTGTACTTAGTGGTAAATCCTCTTTAAAAATTTTCAAGCGTCTGCCTACGGCCTTTTGAAAACACCCTTAAATTTTCAAACTTAATTTTTTGCAATTTTTTTATAGTGGACAATTTTTATATTCCAAATTCGTGGAAAATGGCAAAACTGTAATCCTTTCAAAGAAGGGAAAAGAACCAAATAAGTCCAAGAATTTACGTCCTATTTAAATGTTATCTAATACAAGTACAGTAAATGAAATATGCATTAGCAATTTTAAAAATAAATTTTGTCATAAAAAAAACGCTTGTAGTGAGAAACAGTTAACGCCATTCATATACGAACTTCCGATATCAATTGGACTAAGTGTATTGAAGTTTCAGGAGATTATATTGAAAAATAAAAATATTTTTAAAAAACTAACTATTCTCTTTCATTGATGGGCTAAGAAGTTTCCGAACCGCCCTCGTATATGAATAGAGTTCATAATTAACTTGATTAGAAATTATATACTAAAGAGTTGAGAGTGTTATGAAAATAATCTTATAATGGCTCCTTTTTATACAAATGATAGCTACATAATGAATGCTTAGAAAAGGATTTTCTTCACCAGCAGCTTTTCTCTACCTTGATTTAGCTGTAAATAGCATTTCTGTCATTTACCACAACTAAAGACGAGCTAATAAAAATGCTGTTAACAGCAATTTACATCAAACCTGTATTGTTTACTAGTGTTTATTATAGTGTAAACATATTTTCTTTCTTTCCAATAAACATTAAAAAGTGGAAATTTCAAGAGTCTGCCTGTTACGGTTCCAGAGAAAGAGGCCTGTGTTAGACGAACCGACATTGTGACGATAACAATAGGGATACATTTTTACATTTACACTTTGTGTATGGAACCATAGAATTAAAAAAAAAAAATATATCTGCAGTTTATGTTTTGAATTTTGTGATTATTAAAGTAAAAAAATTAGGATATTTCTTGTGGATGAAAAAAATTGCTGTTTTGATTTAGAAAATTGAAATACTCGCTATAACTCCGATTCAGCTCTACAAGAAGCAGGTAATATTTTATATTGTAAAAGATAATCGACTTTCCTTACTTCCGGAACTAAAACACTTTACACTTATCTCAGATTCACTTCTTATTATTCTTTTTTTTTACAATTGTGTTTTAGTATTTTTATAATTTTTTTAATTATTTTTAATTTATTATAAAGTCAAAACCCTGTAGTACGTGCTGGTACTTGAGCTTATTTATAAATAGATTTGAAAAGAGAAATTAAATGTTGAATTTATTGTGTAGTGTTTTTTTATTAATAGAATGAAAAACAAATTACATTATCATTTTGACGCGCACTTAATTCTTAGAAAGAAACAACACACACATATACAAACACAAATAAACCAAAATACATTTTTATAATAATTTTTGCACATGTCTTCAATTGACCCAGTTTTATTAAAATAAAAATTGTAGCATGTATTTTTATTTAATTGTTTTTGGCTGGGAAAAGAAAAATTAACCCCAAAAATTTTGTTATGTTTGAATAATTATTTTATTCTTTTTTTTTTTTAATTTTAATGTTTTTTTGGTTTTGTTATTTGTACTTTTGCTGTCGGTCGTATATAATTTATGCAGGTATTGTTTGGTGTTTTAAAATGAAATATTTGAAAAACATTTTGTGTAAAATGTTCGCTTTGTTATCGTTATGAGTATTGTATACAACTATTGTAAAAATTATTATTTAAATTTAATTTTTATGATAAAAGTTTAATAAATTTGCCATTTACAAGGTTTTTTAGAAACTTAAAAAATTACAAAAAAAATATGTTCACCCTAAAATTGTATAAAAATAACAATTAAAAAATGCTAATATTTGTCTGAAAAAAACCGATAATATAGAGATTTTAACTAAAACTCATACCAGAGCGAAATCAATAACAGGCGACAGCAGTGGCGAATTCATTAATTTTCGCTGTTGCTAAAAAAGTGAAACTTTACAAAAAATAATAAATTTCATCAGATTGTGTATGGAGTTTGGCAAACCTTGTTCTTATATTTTATATTGTTTTTAGCTACACGTCACACATTTTAGATTTTCATTAAGTTTTTAATTGAATCTTTCATGACATTAGATTCGGTCTGTTATGATAATAATCGGTTTCGGAGTTATGAAAGCAAATACAAATGGAATCCCCACAAGATACTAATCTAAAATATCCACTCCGTTAAGCTCGTAACATGATAGCAATTGCAATCCTCTGATTCAGGCTTGCATTAAAAACCTATCAGGTTATAAGATCTCTTACTAATAGGAAAATTTACTAAATCGCTAGTTCAAAACAATCTCTGGGTGGGGTCGATTTAATAGCATCGATTTGAAGGAATCAGATGCTCCTAATGTTGTCGAAGTGAAAATCCGATATTGGCTGATATTAACAGATTTTTTAATTTATTAAAATAAGCGTCAGTTTTAAAGACCTTTTAAGATAAACTTTACTAAAAAAATTAAATACAACCGCTAGACCGAGACAATGTGACCGAAAAAACACATTGTTGAAAGTAAAGTAACTACAGGGAATTTTTTTGTAGTCGTACCAACCCATGAAGGTAATTTGGCACCACTTCACTGGCTCATTGGACGTATTATTGCAACTATACCCGAAAAAGATGGCAAAATACGAGTGGCCGGAGTCATACGCATACCAATGCGTAATTCAGCAGTTCTTGTTGAATCTTGAAAGTAGATACTTTTAATACCGCCAGGATGTTAGAGCACACTTCCATTCAGTATCTTATTTTTATTTATTTCTTAGTTAGTCCGTTTTCAACATGTAAAAAATAGTATATAATAAACCAACTATTACTTCTGTTTAGCTTTGCTATAATTTTGATATTTTTATATACTGTTTCTTCGGCAAAACTGGTCATGTGGCGACTGTTCCGCTTGAGCAACATAGGACGGTCACTTCTGAGTGGTACACTATAATTTGTTTGCCTGAAGTCATCGGAGAAATTCGAAAAACCAACAAGAGAAGACGAATCATTGTTCACCATGACAATGCGAGCTCTCACACATCGGCTCAAACCAGAGCGTTTTGACCAGCCAAAACGTCGAATTAATGGGTCATCCACCGTACAGCCCTGACTTGGCACCTAATGACTTCTTCTTGTTTCCGTACATCAAGAAAAAAATGCGTGGTCAACGATTTTCGTCGCCAGAAGAAGCTGTTGAAGTGTTCAAAAACCATGTTTTAGAGGTGTCTCAATCGGAGTGGAAAAAGTGCTTCGACAACTGGTTTGAGCGCATGCAAAAGTGTATAAATCATGCTGGAGAATAATTTCAAAAACAATAAAACCATTTTTGATTATAAATATTCGCATTTTCACTATTAGGCCAGAAATATATAGAGCAGTAGTGGCTTGGAAAAAGAAAAATAATAATCCACTCTATAGCTTGAGGGTTCATTGGCGCATCTTTCAATTTTAGAATACGAAATTTTTAATAAAAAATTTTGTATTTTTGAGCCTGCATCTTAGAAATTTTGCTTTTGTTCTTGCAATCGCGAACAATGGCAGGTTATATTCCACACAGTTTCCAGCTCCTCTTAATCTTCGTAAAGTCATTAAAATATGGAGTTTTATTTTTCCTTAAAGTGGATTCGCTTTTATCACACAATGACCCTTATCCACACATCTATATAGAAACCAGCAACTCATATTTAAAGGTGTGGTTGTGCATCAATGGCTAGTTTGAGACACATAGTTTTGGAAATTGTGAAATCCACCTATCTCTCCAGAACTGATTTGCGAAAGGTTACTATTAATGGACATAGCAAGGATGAGAAGAAAAATATGATAACTACAATTAAAAAAAAATATTTTTTTTTGGATAGAAAAGTGTTAGAAGTGAAGTAGTTTGTTGTCAATATACTTTAGCTAGTCTTACAATAAGAAAAACTCGAAGGAGAGCTCCTATGCAAAATATACATTAGTTTTACACGGCACACGTACCCGTCTAAATAATAAAAGTTATATTATTAAGCAGAAATAAAAATTTGAATAATTGAAAAGCAAAAGGTTAACTAAACAATTAACAAAATGTTATTACAAAAACTAAAAAAAAATCTACAAATAACTTTCAAACTTAGATATTTAAAAATATTTTACCAAACACTCATAGATATATGAACAAGTGTCATAAAAATAAATTTATTTATTGCCTCTTGTGTAAAAGTTAATAATTAAGTTAACAAATAAATACTTAAAAAAACTTTATGCCACCACAATCCACTTTATAGAAAAATTATTATTTGTTTAAACATTTTAAATTGGCAGCCAACAAAAATAATACAATAAAATAATTATGTTGTTTAACAAATAGTAGACATAATTATTTTATTTAAATATGAAATATTTGTGCCAAATTACACAGTAAATAAAAAAAAAATACTAAAATTTTTTCGAAACACTTTTTTTATTTAAAAATATTTAGTTCAATTTTATTATACGAAACCATTAAAAATACCATTTGAGTTTTGTAGACAAACAAAAATTATTAAAATTTCGAATAACAAATCAATAACACAAATAATTGTAAATATTTGTTGACTCTTAATTGCATACAAAAACAATTACAATTTTAAGAAATTGACAGCAGACAGACATAAAACATAATTTATTTTGACACTTATTGATATATTTTATAATTGTTTAGTTACCTAACACTCTCCCCTCCACTACTCTTTACTCTACAGAACAATCCAAAAAAAGTCATGAAATTATTTTAAGTTTAATATTTTGTCGATACCACCTTTTTTTTTTTTAACAATTGATATTTATGCGGGGATAGACATGTGAAAGTAAAAATATTATATCTATCGTTCAATTTGACACAAAATAAATGTACGATGTTCATTATGTCGTGCGAAATGATGTAAAGAGTCTATATAAAAAAATTACTTTGAAATAAATAAGAAATAATGTGGCTGAAGTAGTACTCTGTTTATTTGTGAAAAAGTCGCCAAATGTTCCTAGCAACATGTTTATCAAAATAAAAAATGTTTCTGTCAATTTTTTCAACTATAAAATAACATACAAGCAAGGCGAATTAAGCCTAGTACCAAGGCGTTTCAATTATCAGGTGGCAGCGTTAGATAATTTATTATTTTTTGGTGGTAGAAACGAATGTCAAATTTCATATAAATAATGGTAAACAGATTTTTTATATATGGAGTTTGACTGTAGTGTACACGGCGAAAATTAATAAATTCGCCTACGCTGCCACCTGGTAATTGCGAAATAATAACAGGTGGCCGCAATGACGAATTCATTAGTTTTCGCCGTATATGCTAAGTGTCAAACATCATACAAAAGAAATGTTGAGCAACATGCATTATTTCGCTTGAAAAATTCGACAATTAGCTACTGGTGCCAACATAGCGTTTTAGAAAATAATTATCGTTTTTATCGCCTTAAAGCATTCCTTATTGTCTGAAAAAAATTTAAAATTTAGCTGAAGAGAAGTAAATTCACATTCACCTCATCGAAACTTATGGAATATTTTTGTTTTTTAATTGCAGTAATGAGCAAACGCTTTTCTGTGTCAATAAATTAATTTTTGTCTTTTTCTCTTTTTAAATGTCTACTTTTTTCGTTTTTCTTTTATAAGTTTTTTAACACAAAAAATAAATCAAAACAAACGGTCTGAAAAAATTGTTTTTTAAAAATTCCGCATGAGAGAAGTGCTGCTTATATTATTTCGTAGTAGAAAAAAATGTTGCCAAGAACATTTTTTAGTTGGAAAACATGCTGCGAGACATATTTCGTGAGTATTTCACAAATAAACAGAGTACTACTTCAGCAACATTATTTCTTATTTATTTTGCTGTAATTTTTTTATATAGACTTTTGACAACATTTCTCACGAAATGATGAACAGAGTACTATGTTTTAAATACTAAATTTAATTTATCATTTTATCATCATTTGGTTCCAATTAAAAAGAAATTTTTCCAGCTCGAGGTCAGAAAAAAAAATTCTTTTTATTTGAAACTTTACAACAAACAGGTCGAATAAAAAAACTCAATAATGGTAATGTCTAATTTTTTCGCTTCTACAAAAGTCATGTGCAAAATCATTTGACAAAATTTGAACTAGAGTGCGTTCCATTTTCATATGATAATGCGTCTGTCATGAGCTGTTGTCAATACTCACAGTTTATGTTTGACGTAGTAGTATTTCCTTTCCTTTAAATGTTAAACATGTGATGTGTGTTATTGGCCTTTACCTTTAACATTTTATAACTTAAAACTTTTAGTGTTAATAAAAATATATGTAGTTGGAAGTAAATTTAAGTTCAGTGATAGAGAATGCCTTTTGATTCTGTTAACCATGCAGGAAGGCGTTTGGTGCGGCTTCTCATGTCATCTTAGATGCCAGAGTTTGGTTAGGCAACACTATTACGGAAAAAATCTCTATAACTATTTAACGTTGATAGTAAATGAGCCTGATGTTTAACTAAGATCAGAATTTTTAAGCAATTATGCAGCCCTAGCTAGTGCTCTATTTTTCGTTTTTCACCCTGGGTTAAAAGCTGAGCCTAGAGTGAGACTCTGGGTATGTCAGTAAGGTTGGTGGAACCCATAATTTAATCGCATTTCTGTTCTTTTAGATGTACCTTTGGCCCGTGATTACAAAAACCCTACTGTTCAGCCATATCGTTAACAGATATATGACAGTCAAGGGCTGTTTTCGGTCTTGGAAATTGAGGCGACCATCAGAGTCTTTATAGTGAGGTGACGTTCTCTTTCAAACAATCGACTTCTCTTTTGTCATTAAAATTTCTGAATAAGATTTACCCTGTCATCATACCTTTTTGTCAATATTCAAAGGTAGGCACTTTCCAGTAATGAATTGATGGAATAATTAATTGACAATTCCATTAGCATTGAATGATGACCATGACCATTAGTGAAAGTATTGGTAATGCTATTTAATGAAAAGGTTTTATTGATAATTTGTTAAAACACAAAGTCATTATCATTGATTAATGATTAAATATTTCACAGCATTACTATTAATAAGTTTTTTGTTGTTGTAATTGAATTGAATTGAATTCAATTCAATTCAATTTCAGAAAAAATGAGACACTATAGGCACACATTCTTGTTTTCGTGAAGGTAATAAAAGGTTTTAGCTGGGCTATTTGTTACTTTGTTCCTTCAGACATCAAGATTTACACCTTCTCACTTAAAATAAATAATTAATTAAAATTTATTAGTGGTAGGATTTATTTGTTTTATATGTAGTTCTTTTTGACGGTAATGCTTTTATAAATTTTTTTTCTCATAAAAGCAATTATATTTTCTAATAGTATTTAAGGCCAGGATTCACTATCATACTCAGTCCTAGGATTTGTCAAAAATTAAAAGTATATGTGTGTGACAGATTTTTTGACAGATCTGTACGATTTTATAATCTTTTGAAATAATTCATAATATATTTTTTTCTTTACGATCAGGGTTGATTTTTTAAGACGATGAGGAGAAACAACATCTTTTTTGTATAATAGTGTGGAACCTACGACACCATTTTGGAACGATTTTTAATGTAGGACAGAATTCTGTCACATTTTTGTGTGATTAAATCGTACGATTGTGTATGATAGTGATTCCAGGCCTTTAGTAATTAAAAGGTTTCATTTTAATTTCATTACCTTTTAGTAAAAATAATTTGAATTAAAATAAAATCATTAGTAATAATTTTTTTTCATTGTCATTATTTCAAATAATGCCAATGGATTTTATTGGCAATAAAAAAATCCTAAGTATGCGATATAAAACACGCATTAGTAAAGTTTTACTGCGTTTTTGGAACAATAGGTGTTTTTATAAATTTACAATTCTAAATGCAGTTCGAAATATAATGCAGTATTATTATGTATGTGGAGTTATTAGTCCCCTGAGGACCTGAAACCAGAAGGAAAGAAACTTTGAGGACCTAAGACATACATATACCAAAAGCCTTAAGAACATTATTATCTAAATGTCTTTTGATTAATGAACGTATATAAATGACTGTCTCAGTTTGATTGCTAAATTGATAAAAAAAGCTGTAGAAATAAATTTCGCCACAAACGTTAAAAAAATAATTTAACTAAAGCATCTTTGTGAGTGATAACTAATGTACTAAACATTATTTTTTTGTACAGAAAAAAAAATATTATAAACAAGACATTTGTATTCAAAGATTTTCCATAATCATATAAATAAATATATTTTAAAAAGTTGGGTAATATTGCTGTTTCATTGTTTTGATATTTGGCCTCTGTCACAAATCGAGTATTTTTTGGTTGCCTCATTTACTGCTTTTCTTTTAACCACATTCTTTCTAATAATCTAATTTCAATTTCCATAGATTGTCTTAACTAAAATTTTAACATTTCAACTTTTCTTTACAAGTTTTTTTTTATACAAATATACCCTTTCCAGAAGACATTTGATGTTGGGCCTCCTTCCCCGATCTATGTAAAATAGTTTGCCAAAAAATATATAACAAAAAAAAAAAAGATAAAAAATAAAATGGACAGACAGACATAATGAAGTAACAATTTGTTCGCTAACTATAAATGGCGTCACTTTGGCGGTTATTATTCCTAACAATAGTTTTTAATGTAACGATAACGAAATACAAATATCTTGTCATATTACATAAAAAATAACAACAAAAATTTAGTTAAAAATTGTAAATCTATTGCACTCTCACTCTTATTTAAAGCTATAACATAAAGCAGGGATGGAAGTTTTATATTTTTCATATTTAGGCTTTTAGAGATTCTCATTATCCGTACATAAATGCTCTTTAACTCCCTTACGTACTTACTTTTAGCCATAGTTATAAATGTTTATAAATGTTGAATTACACATACCTGCAATGAAAGAGAAGAAATTAAAATTAATAAAAATTTTAACAGTAGAACGAAAAATTTGATAAAAATTTAAAAACAATTTTTATTATTAAGCAATTTGCACATGCAAATATATCAATATGAAAATTTATTATTCGGAATCTTTTTTAAAAATTTAATTTACTTTATTCGTGCTTGATTCCTTTAAATATAAATATTTCATAATATTCTCATGAAATATTTATTATTTTAAACTAAGCTAAAACATGAAATGTATTACTGCGGGGAAAGCATATTCATATGGCCATTTCACTAAATGTTTGCTGTGTTTTTGTATAAAACATTTTTGAGTTGTTATTGTCTTTTTGTCTTATTGAATCAATTGAGTTCTCGTTTAATCAATTTGGCTTTTGATATAAGACTTTCTAGTTTTTTATACAAAATTTGGGTAAAATCCACTGATGAGCTATTTGAGCAGTAGTGAAATGGCCATATGGATGTGCTTTCCCCGCAGTAATACATTTCATTTTTTAGTTTAGTTTAAAATAATAAATATTTCATGAGAATATCATGAAATAGTTATATTTGAAGGAATCAAGAACGAATAAAGTAAATGAATTAAATTTTAAAAGATTCCGAATAATAAATTTTCATTTTGATATTTTTTTAAATAATAAAACAAAATAAATTGCTTTTTTTGAATTTTTCCAATGTGAGAGACTTAGCAAGACGATTTAAAAATGGTAGTGAACTTATGCCACTTTTAAAGTGATTAAATTTATAGCTTCATCTACAACTTAAACTTAGATAGAAAAAAATGATGAAATTTTTTAAGGTTTTTTTTTAAAACAGTTATTTTGTAAAAAATAGACTTACATCACTTTCAAAGCAAGCGGCTTCATTTAAAAAGAAAATCAGTAATACATTTTGTCGTTCTTAGATGCCTTCTTTAACATCGGCACTGCAAATGTGTTAGTCTCTTTAAACTTATTTCTAGATTTAGATTTTGGAATTAAAAATGTTTAATAATTACAATTACAAAATTATTTGAAATAATTTTTTACTTTTAAACACAACACTTTGATTTTAAAAAGAACATTCAATTTATAATGTAAGTGCAATTTCCAGCCCTGGCCTAGAAAAGACATATGATGTACATATGATATTTTAATTTGGATTTTTGTTTTTTGAAAATACAAGTCAAATGTGGGGTGATTTTAAATTGCAAAAGATTTTGACGTCAATAACTCATATAATTTTGTATAATTTTGAATGTTTTACAGAAAAGTCTAAAAGAAAATTAATAAAAACTTTACATTTGTTTTCTTAAGAATGAGTAGAACTAGACAACTGTTATAATTTTGATGTTAGTGAACTAATAAAACAACATTTATTGTATTTTTGTTAAAGGGCGCAAGTATGGTATTTTGTTTTTAATTTCTATACAATCTAAAGATGGCACTAAAATAAAATTTCTTAAAAATCGTCATCAGAATTAGAAAAATAGGTACCAGGTTTTGTTATCAGTCTTTTAAATTAAAAACTTAATGATTCAGTAATTTGCCGAAAACGGATATTTGCGTAAAACATCTAGGACTGTACGTCAGTCCTAGAACATTAACACCACTATGAGAAATACTTTTTTAAAAAAAATATTTTTTATAAAAATCTTTGTTATAATTAATGAAGCTTGATTGATGTAACTTTTCACTTTTAATTAAAATCAAAATGCAAATTCTAAAGAAAAGACATTAAAATGTGTGGTTGATTAAGTACAGTTTCACTATGAAGTTATCGGACTGAAATATTTTTATATTTAAATTACAAATATCTTTTGATTGCTTAAAATTAAAATTGTTATCTTGATTCATTGTGACAATACGAAATACCCATTGCTAGCTTTGCAAATCAATCGTCTATAAATGTATATAAGATGCAGTGGGGTGCAGCAATTGTACGCTAAGGGCCAATTTTTGAGTTCGTATTTAAATACGCATTTAGTTAATTTTCATTTAAATTTAAGTTGTATTTAAATGCAGTTTCATTTTTTCAGTTCTTAATTAAGTTCTCATTTAAATATCACAAAAATATGGTAACATTACGAAATATCAAAATAAATCTCCATTGTTTATGAAAAACAGCTGCTAACAAACACAATGAATTGCAAATTTTGTGAAAAATATTTTAAATATATTAAAAAATGTCAGCGATACTCATGTATTCACCACCTAAACTTATTTTATTTATTGATTTAACTTTTTAATTAATATTTTCATTAAGAAATGTATGCAAAACATAAAATATTGTTCTATCAATGGCTAAAATGTTTGTTTACTTTTGTTTAGTTTTGCGAAACAACAACAAAAAATGCCATAACCATATGGTAAAACTGTATTATTTAAATGGACTTTAAATGCGCAAGATTGGTCATTTAAGTTTCATTTAAGTGTGCATTGAAAAACTGAATTTTGTACTCAAATAGAACTTAAATTTAAATGACATTTAAATACGAAGTCAAAAACTGGCCCTAAGTCCTCTGTTTAAATAAACGAAATTTATTTACAACCTTTACGTATTTCGCAATGTTGTTTGTTTGTTGTTGGTTGTAATTCGTCATGTTGTTGGTTATAATTCGTCGGAGTAGGAAAAATAGCGGCCAGAAACTTCGTGCATTTGAGAAAACATAATGGCAAAAAAATTTGTGATTTTTCACTAAATGAACAAAACAAGAACTCAGCAATATTATGTTTTAAATTAAATTAAACCACGGGAATAATAAATTAATTAATTTTTAAAAATAATGTGCCAGTTTTTTTTATCCCCATCAAATTATTGAAACACCGATATTGTTTATTGAGGGTGAAAGCACGTCGGATGGCCATTTCGCTACCGCTTACTTAGCTCTTCATAAAACTTAATATAGAGTAAAGAAAAAAATTCAAAGAAGCAAAAAATAACAATAATCAACATTTTGTTTTTTTTTATCCACTGTATACGGCTGACTTTTTTTTTGGGTCTCTTTTATACAGTTAAAAGTTATGTTTTATCTATTTAATACTAAATTTTAGATATGGCAGCATTTTGCACAAAATAAAACTAATGGCCCGTTTTTGACTTCATATTTAAATACGGATTTAGTTAATTTGCATATAAATTTAAGTTGTTTTTAAATACAGTTTAAATTTTTCAGTCACCTATGATCGTTCTATTTTAACTATGATAAAGATATGGCAGCTTTACGAAATATCAAAATTATTATCAATAGTTTATAAAAACAGCTGCTAACAAACAGAATTCAATGCAAATTTTATTAAAAATATTTGAGATATATTAAAAAATCCAGCATTAATAGAAAGTTTTTTTCGGTGTTCAAAATTATTAAAAAAATTCTATAAAAAAATTTATTAAAAAAATGTAATAAAAAAACTTTTTCAATTGTCTGTTTATTTGCGGTAGTTACTGTATATACACTAATCTTAATTCTATACAATTTTAATACTGTTGATGCAATTAAATGATATTTTTTTTACTACGAATTACTATTTCAATAAAAAGGTGATGCTTACCATGCAAATATTTAGGTTATGTTTTTAGATATAAAAAACTTGTGTATTTTAATTTAAAATTCCCTAAAAATATTTTTAATTAAATATTTTAAATCCACGTTTTTTAATTATTTAAATTAAGCAACAAATTATATAAAATATTTTATCATAATTTTTTAAATTTTTATTTAAATTTTCATTTTAAACAGCTACAAAATATATTTTTAAGAAGCAATAAAAACGTAAATTTGTTTTTGTTGGCAAAAGAATGGTTACAAGTTCTCTTTCAAATAAAATGCTTTGGTCGCAATAACTTTATTTTGCAAAGGTCATTTAAAAGAGTATTCCCTTCATTAAATTTCATAAAGAAAGGCACAGTCTGCCTTTAAAAGCATTTTTGGTAAAACGTAGGTTCTGAAAACAAGAATGGTATAGTGATAATTTAAAACCTTTTCATAGTGTCTCAATGTGGTGCAAGAAAACCAAATAGGTTAACCCCATTTATTTTTTAGGTGCCCATATCTTAACTGCAACACAAGAGGAATTATTCAGAGGCGCGTTCCATGTGTAGGATATTTCAACACTAAAATAGATTATCTGTGAGAAATTATGTATTTGCATGCTCCGTTTTTTGAAAAAGATTTTTTTTATTATTATGTTCCACCAATTTTCGTGCTGCTTAGGAATTTTAAAGTTCTTATACCTAATAGGAACCATTAGGCCGACCTAACTAGGTGGTACGTAGAGATAGAACACAAGAATAAAGACAATGTACCCAACATTTAAGGCCCAAACTGTTGAGGGGCTATTTTTCCTTGTAAATATTCAAAAATCTTTGAGGTGGGAATTTTTACCACCCTCATTTGCTCTAGTAGATGTGCGAAGAGAACAACGGAAGGTATCAGTGTTTATTTGATTTTCGATAACCAGGCTGCACTAATGTCTATACTTGGGTTTTAGGTTAAGTTGGAATTATTTCGGATATGGAAAGCTCTGATCGGGTTCAGACAGGTTTTGTGAACAGGTTAATTAAACCACTCTTCATTTACTTTGAGACTGCCGGGTTTAAGATTTTGCATTAACATTTTTTTAGCATCATCCTATTTCTGCTCCCTGGAATGAAGCTGACGATGTTTTACAGTTTGAACTTTGCGATATCGCTTAACGCATCGTGGTTCATTTTGCCCAATCATCTGAACCTGTGGCTTCATAATATCGAGCACATAATGAGCTTATCTTTACCCTGGTGATCCGTGTAGATAAAGAACCTTTCTAATACTTCTAAGAAGTAGTTTGATTCTTGTAATGTCTACGACAGGTCAAATGTGTGTTCCTGGAGTTATGAAGTCCTTTCTTCCCTCCACGAACGACCAGTTCTGCTAGAGTCTATAAGAAATTACTACAGAATAAGCGATGTCTTTAAAAAAAAAAAATGCCTGATAATGGTAAGAATATTCGGGGGTTAACTTTATCACTAAGGTGATTAAAATCCGCACTTAATATGCGGCGAATAATTTACGCAGGCAATGACGCTTAAGTTGTCACCTTTCTGACAGACAGAACCAGATCCTTAACCCAATAACGTTACATCATCGTTTTAAAATTTATGGCTTATCGCCCTAACAGACACGTTAGATTTTTAGCCATTAATTGTAAAATGCAAGAGATAAAACAAGAATTGAAACCTGGTTGCATTTACTCTTAAACGCATCACATCAGGTTACCTTGTGGTCGTTTATATTACACCAATAATTTCACTAAATAACTGCTTCCAAATGTTAATTGATTTATATTTTACAAGCACTTTAAATGTCATTGAATTAATTTATAAAAATATAACAACATTATGGTTTATAAAAATTTGTTGTAAGAAAAAAAGGATTCGATGTTTTCAGTGCTGAAAACGAAATTAATTTATTTTAAAAATCACATAAAATTTTGTGCATAATTTCAGTTTTGTTTACGAAATAAAAAATGACACTCAAGCGAACAATTGTTAAAAATGCAACTGCAAAAACATACGATGTATCGATGAGTTTCCATTGCGGATGACAAAATTTATTGTTTTACATCTATAAAAATGACATCGCGCAGAAAATGTTTTATATGCATTTAAGCATAAAGGATTTTTAGGTAAAAAAAAATAAATAAATTTATTTACATAAAAATGCAAACGCTTGTACATTAAAAAAGCTACAACAGTTGGTATTTTTTTTTCTGATAAAGCACATTAACAGTTATATATACGAGGACTGTTCCGCTTTATGCATCGGGTTATAATTCATAAGTATCAGTGAAAAAGTTTTGTAGTTAATGATTTAAAAAAAATAAAAAATCTTTAAAGTTTCAAATGACTATTTTTGATTAACAGCAAGTAAGCAGCATCATCAGTTTGATCATCTCGACGTTAATAGGGCATAATGCAACCCTGCTTGATACAGATGAAATCAAAAGTTACATACAAATATGTATGAGATTGTGCATGAGTTTAACCATCACTAAAATAGAGGAGTTGTATTGAATAAACATGAACTTAAAAATTATTTACAAATTTTTAATGGCAATATAATGATTAACCCTAGAATGCATGACCGGGTACCCGTGTGTCCACTACCGATTTTAAGCGCTTGTAGCTGTAAAACCAATACTCGTAACAGTAGAGCATAGAAACTTCGGATCTATAAAGTTAAGATAGCCTTACATTGTTTTGTGGAACAATTATGTAATTTGGTTCAGCAGCTCCATAATTATAAGCTTTCAAAAATGACACCTACGCAAACACATAACCGGGGTACCCGTGTATCCAATAGTTTTTGTATGCAACAAATCAGTAGAAAAGTAATTCTTTAATGATTTATCAGCAAGGTTTTATTAAAAATGCAATAAAAGAACATGAATATTTAAAAATTGGGATACATTTATGTGCTATTTATTCCGGTCACAAGAAATGCAGACACTATTTGTTATCGAGTTTCTTGGTTTCTTGGATATGCTGCACGCTTTACAATTTTATCTTCGTCGTGTTATTTCCCAGTTACTGACTTTCGCCGACCGTTTTCGCAAATAATTTCTAGTGGTTGATTTAAGTAACTTTTTATAGCTATCTTTTTTGAGAAGTGTCTAGTTATTTGAGGGTTGCGAGCTCTATCCTCAATAATCAGCATTCACATTTCTTCGGCTAATTTTCAAAGAAATAGCTTTCGTCTGATGGCAGAATTTGCTATCATGGGGTTATTTATATAGTATCATTTTTAAGCAGCTAAGGCCTTTATATCTAATATATTAAAAAGTAATGATATTAGCCATCCTTTTGTAGCTCGCTTTATTGTGTATTCAGAGAATAGCTGATCCATGACATCAACGCCACCTTTGGTCTTATTATAAAATTCTATTATTTTGGGTTTGCCACTTTCTGCTTTTTCGCTATAATAGTGCATTGATGATAGCAACAACACGGCTTTGTTTTTACGTGGAACATGCGAACATTTTGTTATATTTTTTTTGAAGCCGAATATAGTGGAACCGATAGATTTATCCTTTGTTATATTTCGACCAGTTCCTCTAAATTTGGATGCTAGGTCCTTCACCACTCGTTCGCCTTGCTTGGGTTCTCTTCCAGTTGCAGTTTGGCTGGTAGATATCTGTCCATGTAAAGAAAAAGAATTTACAGCGTCATATATCTGCGAAACATTTATCCCGTATTTTGAAGATTTCGACGGAATGTACCGTGTGAAACAAATGCGGCCACGATAAATATTTACTGGGCTTGTAGTGCATAGCAAGACTATTATTCATCATAGACCATATATCTCTGATTGGCGCAGCTTTCTCTTTTTGTATATGAGCGGGCCGTGTATTTGAATCATCAAATCTTAGGAATCGTTGTATAGCACAAAAGCGTTTGTTTCCCATAAGTGTGCGAAACAAATGGAAATTTCTGGAGCTTCACAAGTCTTTGTCGCCTTCGGTGCTGCTGCGATTTGTACCTGCATTAATTAAAAAAGCACTGGTACTGTCACTTCCCCATATTTTTGAAGTCGAGTTAGGGTGACTTTCGTTCCAACGTATAATAATATCTACTATTTCAGAAGTCATAAAGAATTTAAAAGTTTGTACTATAATCATCGTTTTAGTTTACTTTGATGGTCCACACTGTAGCCTCATGATATTTTGCGTCAATGCTTGGGGAGAGAAATTTGGAAGGACAGCCCACTCAGTAACATCACGTGCCGCAAATTTCTCGATGTGCACATTATTCGTTGTATCTTCTTCTGAACCACTATTAGGTGGAGTGTTAATTATATATTTTTGAAGCTTTTCAGTGAAACTGATTAAAAATTATATTGGGGTTATGTGTTTGCGTTGTATATTTTGGTTATGCGTTCTACGGTTAAAGTAAGATGTAGTTGACTTTATCGCAATGCTAGAAGTTTTATTATTAACGTCAGTATTGTGGCCGAGCATGTAGGAAACACTAAAGATAAATTGGATTGACAGAACCTTGAATTCTTTTCTTTTGGATTTCACTAAGGAACGGGATAAAAACTTATTTGATGTATCATAGAATATTAGCAGCAAATGATAAGTAATGAGCTAACGTCTCCCATTAAGTCTGAAATATCGAAGCTTAGGGTATGGAAGAGGCAATTAATTTGTCCCCATCTTAGACTGGATGTAAAAATGTGCTCTTTCACACTAAAATATCTTTTTGAAAAAAAAATCTTTAACAAAATTTATTTCGAACCCAAAGAGTTTTTATTGAACAAATTCAGCTTCTTTTCTTGAAACAATTAAAATATTATTTATTAACAAAGATTATGTGAAGATATTTATTCTTCTTTTTTGAAACAACAATTCTTAACATAAATCTATATAAAATCCAATTAGTTTAATTAATTAAATCAGTTTTTGATTTCTTATTGTATGTAATAGATTTATTGTGGTAAATAAATTTGTAAGTTTCTTGAGACAAAAAAGATTATTTTTGTATTTATTTTAAAATTTTAAATTTTTTATATTTTAAATTTTTTAATTCTTGCTAAAAAAAAAACCGACTTCAAAACAGATTTCTTATGTCTGCCTATAAGAGCTCAAGTGTACATTAAATATTGGGACACACTTACTTATATCTCCAAACTTTATACTTTTCAACTGTTCAATAGTTTGGCAACATACATCAAATTGCAGCAACTTTAGGGTCACTCTTGCTATTGTAGTAGATTTATCAATCAGGCTCTGTGTAAATTTCAACCGTCTGTTTTTAACGGTTCAACAGTTTGCCCATAAACATCAGATTATGTCAACTATATAATTTATAATACATTTTTTACTTCTTATTATACCAAATAAAGTAGTGGATATTCTGTGTGAAATTAAGGTGTTTGTATACAACGGTTTAAAAAATACGGCCATATAGAGCAAATTACATTAATTTTGGGAACACCCTTTAATTTCTAAATTCAAATTATAAGCTTCTTGTTATAGCGGACTAAGCAAAACATGTCCCTTGTAAATTTCAGCTGTCTGTCTCTAACGGTTTAAAAGTTCGGTCACATACACCATATTATATCAACTATTGGGACACCCGTTTATTTCCAAATCCAAATTTTATACTTGTTGTTATAGAGGATTTAGTAATACAGGTTCTTTTTACTTTTCAGTCGTCTGCCTACAACTGTTTAAAAGTATGGCCATATACAAAATTAAATGAACTATTGGTGCACCCTTTAATTTATAATTTAATATATTATCAGCTGTTACTATAACGAGATTGTGTTAAATTTACAAGCGTTTGTCTATAACGGTTCAAAAAATAGGCCTATATAAGTAAATCTACAGTAATTATGGGACACCCTATAATTTCTAAATTCAAATTATAAACTTATTGATATAGCGGTCTTAGAAATACAGATCAGCGTTCTGTCTATAACAAAAGTATGGCTACACACTTGAAATAACATCAACTATTGGCACACTTTTTAACTTCCAAATCTATATTTTTAACTTGTTGCTATAGCGGACTTACTAATACAGGTTCGTTGTAAATTCCAAGCGTCTATACTGGTAAAAAGTATGGCAATATACATCAAATTAAATAAACTATTGGCGCACCCTTTAACGTATAATTATTAATAGTAATACTTGTTACTATAACGGCCATAGCAATCGACATTCTGTCCAATTTGTAAGCGTTTGTCTACAACGGTTCAAAAAATTATGGGGGCACCCTTTAATTTTTACATTTATTTTTGTATAATTTTTTGTTTTTGGAAGCTATTGTAATACGCAGTCATTTTAAATTTTACAGAAGTGCCCTTTACAATTCATAATACACGTAAAAAGTATGTATGTTGTATGGGGACACCCTTCTTTATTTAAAGTCCGTTAAAAACACGTAAGACATTCCACGCATGTATATTTTGCCTCACACAAAACAGTTTTTTTTTTGCAAATATTGCAAAAAATGTAATAAATCCGTAAAAATCGGAAGACCTTATTAGAAAAAAAACTCTTAAAATATTTTTTTACCAAAAATAATTTTAAACTAGTAAAAAACAACTAGTAAAAAATCTCAAATTTGTTCAAAATGGAAAAAACCATAATCCTTAATCGAATTATTTATAGTAAAAAAATTAATTTAATTCGGCTTAAGTTCAGGTTTCTATTTTAATTTCTAAATTTATTAAAAAAGTCATCATGAAACTCAATTTATAAAAAATGGCATGACAGAACCTTTTACTTAGAAACTGAAAAGATTTTTAAATAGTGTTTACATATCATGAAAGAACACCATTAGACGTACAAAATGTTTGACGAAAATCCCGACAGTCACCATGAAACAGATTTCGTTAAAAATGCCATGAAAATTGCTTTCTTTTGGAGACTAAGAACGTTGTTTAAATAGTGTCTACACATTCTGAAAGAAGAAAATTAGCCGAAAAAAATGCAAAAGGTTAAAGGATCTCCATGCAGTGGTTTACGAGATTCTGCGTTTATTTGGAAGAGTAACCATGAAACTGATTTTTGCGTTAATTTTTACAGAAAATAGGAAAAATTAAACACTAGCAGACTGTTTGTTGTAAACATCATCTATTTAATCACCTACTAATTTCATAAATAAAACTTTTAAAAATTTAAATCATTAATCGGCAAATATTTGGTTTCACAAAATCCCCACACAGTCTAAGGAGAAAATTTTAATATCGCATTATTAAAACCCTTTACAACGGCTTTTACTAGAAAAAGATTTGTTTAAAGTATATTTTAAATTTATAATTCCTATGTTTTAATGCATATTTTTAATTATATGGATATGTAATATGCATTCAGAAGATTTTTTTTAAATTTAATTTTTTAATACTTTTAAGGGTCAATACAAACCGGTACAAACTACATTGGTTGCAATAAATTAATTTTATATTTTATTGAGCAAAAAGCAATAGCTTTTTATATAGTTCAAATAACTTTTAATACAAAAACAAAAAGGAAGAAATATAAAATACATTTAGACAGTTGCACATCCTCCTACAAAATAATTATGTATTTCAGCAACACAATTTCTATCGATTATTTATTTAAAATATTTTATTACATGTTTTTGGTTAACAATTGAAAAAAAAGATTTCAATTGTTATTTCACTGGCTAAAAATTAATTATTTTTGTGTGGCAAACTTTCTTTTTAATTTTTTTGAAACTAAATAATAAAAACAATTGCTTGTGCAAATTGGAGTCCAAGTATTTAACATTTAAGTTTTTAAGAAAAGGGGAATAAAACTAATAATAAAAACTATTTTCAATAAGTTAACTGGTATTTATATATATTTTATAATTTTGATTTTATTTGCATTTTTACTTAAATAGAGTTCACTCCAATGGATTCACCAAAATGTACTATAAACACAACTATATAAAACAAGTAAGAGTGCTATAGTCGGCTATGACGATGTAAATAAAGTTTGAACTTAAAATCCTCCGATCGATCGAGTGGATACTATAGTGGAAGTTATTTTAAGTTAAAGATAAAATTTTGTCAACCCTAATTTAAACAATTCAGTTTCATTGGTTGTTCATTCATTCAACTTTGTTCAATCATGTGAAAAATAAATCATTACTTTTTTGATTTTTAATAGACATGATTATCGTCATCAAATTATTGGTTGGTTTGAATGATTATAAAATTTATTTATACATTTAGTTTGTTCATTTAACGATTGAGAGACATACATAAATGTTTTTTGAATAATTGTTTGCTTAAATTATTTTAAAGCTTGTGTTAAATAAATTTATTTAAAATTGCTTATAATTAAAAAATAAAGGTTTTGATACAAAACTGCAAATTGTGAAACGTTATCTAAAGTACTTAAATAAACAACATAAGAAAAAAATTCTACCAACTGGACTTTTTGAAAATGTTGGCAATTATACTAAAATTGTTTAATATTGCATGAAAAATTTACATTGGAAATTTCAAATATTATAAAGGGTCCGCCAAATAACTTTTTTTTTTGAAAATGTTATAAAAAAACTATTAAATATTTTCTCAAATTTCATTTTTATTTGACAGTGCAATCCTTCTGGTTAATAATGGAAAATAATTTCATTCAAATGGCTGCCTCGGCTGGCCATGCAGTAGCCTACACGATCGGTCCAGGTTTCTAAACACATTATCAATTGTGAGCAGCTGCATTTCTCCAATGACTTCATTGTCTCTGGCTTGTTGTCGTAACTCTTATCTTTGATGGCACTCCACAAATAATGGTCCAACGGTGTCAAATCGCAGCTCCGAAGTGGCCAAACGAGATCAGCTCTGCGGCTGATAATGCTATCTTCAAAATCAGGACGCAAAACATCAAGTGTAGCTTCAGCTGTATGGTACGTAGCGCCGCCCTGTTGAAACCAAATGTTGCCAATATCCTCCTCTTCAATTTTTGTGAACAAAAATTCGTTCAACATGGCCCGATAATGATCGCCATTGACTGTAACGGCCACTCCTTGCTAATTTTCCAAGAAAAATTACCCAATTATGCCTGTGGACTAAAATCCGCACAAAACGGTGATTTGTTTTGGGTGCACCGGCTTTTCAATGTATGGGTGAGGGTTTTCTGTGCCCCAAATGCGACTATTTTGCTTGTTTACATACCCGCTAAGATCAAAATGAGCTTCATCTAAAATATGATTTTTTTGGCAAAATCGGCATCTTTTGTAAGTCGATCGCAGGCCCACTTAGCGAAGCAAAAACGCATTGGATGGTCACTTGGCTTCAACTCCTGAAACAAGTGGACTTTGTATGGCGTCATACCAAGGTCTTTATGCAAAATTTGTCTCAATGATGTCTCCGAAATGTTCAATTGTTGAGAACGACGGTGAATTGATGTTGATGGCGCTTCACGCACACTTTCTGCCACAGCAGCACATACGGTGCTGACGGTGCTTCTCTTATTCCAAAATCCATACGCAATTTTCGCACACATCTTGCAACATTAACATAATTTTCAAAGTAATGTCGCAATATTTTCCAGTGTTGTTCAAGGGTATGCACAACCATATTTGTTCAGCGGAAGGATAACACTAATTATCTATCAAATCAGACATAAGCTAAGTGTTACCATTCACGAAATAAGCACTAGTTAAAAAAACGTTAGATGGCGGACCCTGTATGTAGGTCTGTCGCAGTTTGACGTCAGTGTACTGTTTATTTATTGTCACTAATTAATTAAATAAATTTTGTAATGAAAGAATAAATACATATAAACGACTTTAATATTTTCTGAAACACTTTAAGTACCATTTGGTTTTTATATATGTAAATTACACACACACACACACTAACACCCTCAACACACTTATGTAAACGAAATATTCTTGCAATTCCTTGAAGCATTTAAAAGTTCTTAATGATTTACTGCATCATCAAAACCTACAACAACAACAACAACAACAAAAACAATAAAATAAAAAAGGGTTTTGATGGCCTAGCAAACAGCTGAAAGCTGAGGGAGAATACATTAACTTCTCTGTGGAAGTAAAATGATGCCAGTAGAATAAAGATAAAAAATAGTCAAAAGTAAATTTAAAAAACAAAAACAAAAAAAAACGAAAACATACAGGAAACTTAAGTAAAATAAAAAAAATAACTTTAAATGAATTTAAGTGATTGTTGGATTGACAGCTCAAGAGAGAGAATTTAATGACTTTCTTTTTCGTGCCAACGCATATATGTTTGCATATATTTGAGTTGCAAATATATATATTTTTTATTTTTATTTAAATACAGTAAGTGAAAATAAAATTAAATTTAAAGGAATAAAAAATGCTTTAAGTAGAACTTACTCATTGATTCACAAACAAGAATTAAAAAGGTCTTTTAAAAATTACGTGCCAACAAATAACAAGTTTTAAACATTTTCTCTAACCAATTCCAATCTTGATGATAAATCGGGTAAAAAAGAAAGTAAAATAGAAAATTAAAGAGGGTGGTAGGGAAAAAGGAAGTAATAAGGCAAAACGTGCAAACTTATGTAATTTAAAATATATTTTTGAAAAGAATTTAGTTGCAAAAAAAATTTTTTTTAAGAAAACTTTAAACAACTTTCCTTTTCGACTGGTACTTTTTTCAAAATTGTTTTTAAAGGATTTTTTAAAGATTTCGTAAAAAAAGATATATAATTAAAAAAAATATTAGTGTAGTTTTTATTCTTCTTGAGGCAATTTTTTATTTGAATGTACTTTTTTTTAAGTACTTTCCTACAACTTTTAACTATTTTTTGCATAAAGTAATTTTTCAATGGATGTCTTCATAAAAGTAATTTTTCTTAAGACGCCTTTTTGATTAAATATACTCCTTTATAAGATACATTTTTATAAAAGGTACTTTTCTGTAAAAGGTACATTTCTGTAAAAGGTACTTTTTTTTATTAAAAGTTCTTTTTAGAAGTTTTGTTTTTTAACAAAAATAATTTGTAAAAAGTACTTTTTCTATAAAAATAATCTTTACAAAAAAAGTACTTTTGCTTAAGCGTTCTATTTTAAAACTTTATGTACTCGTAACCTTATGAAATCCCCTATATAGCGAATATCAACGGCTTCTTCTATTGGCGAAAATTGTTGTTGTTAACGCAACCAGTGGCGAGAAATTGTTTTATGTTTTAGAAATTCCAAAAGAGGGAGTCTTCGGCTATGGCCTTCCCAAAATGTCGTTCACCTTGTGTGTGTTAGCAGGAATAAAATTATTTAATGTTCGCTCAAAAATAATGGTTTTATTATACAACGGTTGAGATATTTCGAAAGTGCTTTTTTCATGCAAGAAGAAGACGCTGTCGCCTTGATGCTCTTAAAAATAATTTTATGCTTTCTAATCTCATTATCAAATGACACTTAACAAATGCCAATAAAATACATTTTTACCCTCGTATACTAATAATTTAAATCCGGCTTTTTGATTTAAAATTTCTAACATCACGCAAATACTCGTTACGTTTTTTCTATTAAACCAATTGCTTTAGTAGTACATGATCTTTGTGAATAAATGTTGAACGAGTCAAACGCAAATCTGCTTATGTATGTAAAAAAAATTATGTTGTACATGCATGCGTATGTTTGTGTTTGTGCAAATTTTCTATATGATTTACTATTAAATATTGACATAACGTGACTTTGTAAAATTTCTCAATGAAATGTTAAAATTTCATACTTTGTCTAATTTCTAAAGTGCATAAAAATGATTAAATTACAAAAAAAAAAAAAAAATACAATATAAAAAAAACAAAAAAGCATAGACAGACAGTCTGTCAAATGTATAACGAGTTCACACGCAATTTAAAAAGCCTTAAAAGAAATAACAATTTATTTAAAGTGGTCAAGTGTAATTTGCCATGCATCAGAGTAAAACTGTAA
The DNA here is from genome assembly GCA_916610165.2 of Gymnosoma rotundatum. NCBI lineage: Eukaryota > Metazoa > Arthropoda > Insecta > Diptera > Tachinidae > Gymnosoma > Gymnosoma rotundatum. The sequence goes on along the minus strand of OU744337.1, from coordinate 114,752,652 downwards.
GTTAAAATTCTAGGCCATAGTAAATATTATTAAGTGCCACTCGAAACTGCAGTTAACAGTAACGAGCAATAATATACAAATAATTAATATTTAGCACACTATAAAATTTATTATTTTATTTTACAGCTTTAATACAGTCAGTGCGCTAGCAAAATGTAAAAATGAAATAGAGAGGTGGACAGACAATTTATTGGTTTGTTAAATATAATAAGAGTATTATATTCGGCTATGCAGAATCCCATATACCCTTTAACAAATATTGGGGTGACAGAGAATTAAAAAATAAAAAAATTTTGCTATTGCATATATAATTTTACATAAAAATGACATCGGATCTTAATGGGTTAAACATTTTTAAAAAATTTTAGTATTTCCTTAACGATCTTTTCAAAAGCTTTAAAATGATACCCATATTGATAGTTTAAACATTTTTATTATTTCAGAGCCCCGTAACTCGAAAAATATGGGCGAGGGCCAATTTTTGCAAATTATTTTTTTTTTATTATTTTTTAATTCTCTATCGCCCCATATATTTATGTTTTTATTGGAATTACTTTATTAATCCAAATGACATGAACAAATTAAAGCATGCCTGCTGCCTCGTAGGACATGGACCGATCATGCTGAAGTGGATTGCCGTACAGATATCAATAAATAGGTATATGAAATAATAAATAAACAACAAAAAATAGTACATGACTTATTCTTTTCAACATCAACTGGGCTTCTTTTTCGAAGATGATTTATTACATTGAAAAAAAATTTAATTAGATGCTCACAGCTGACCTAACTACACCTATTTAACATAAAGTTATATTTAAATCCATAGAAAGTTATTCAACCTGTTGTGAATTTAACATTTAGGGCAGGTTAAACAAGACGACGAAGAAGTCATTGCAATAAATTGACCTATTTTAAAGCATTTTAATCTGAGAAATAGTGTCTTGACGTATTTCTATTTAACAATGTATGGTCGCAGTGAACAAATTTTAAATATTTTAAACAAAAAAAAAAATGTTCATGTTAACTTTTATGAGATCATCTTTCTATCAAGTTTATTATTACTACTAAAATCGAATATTTGTATGATAATATACGAGTATATGAAAATGCTAACGTAAACATTAAGCGTACCCCGAGATCGCTTAAGCAGATCACACAGTTTTACATTAAAACAAATGCGGAGGCAAACTTGATTTCACAAAAAAAAAAAAAAAAAAAATAAAAAATATGTCATTCGATCAGATATAGTGCCGGAAGAGGTGATATTAGAAATCAGCATGGTCCGTCCATGTCTTTCAAGGCAGCAGACAAAACACCACGCCTACCATTAATTTGTTCATGTCATTTAGAACAATAAAGTAACTCTAACGAAAAAAATAAAAATATGGAATAGATAGATAATTAAAAAATAAGAAAAAATATCACGTTAAAAAATTGGCGTTTGGCCATATTTTCTGAGTTACGGGGCTTTGAAATTTTTAAATATTTTAAAATATCGATATGGGTATAATATTAAAGCTTTTAAGGAGATATTTAAGGAAATACTAAAATTAAAAAAAAAAAAATGCTTAACCCATTAATATACATATATGCACTAGCAAATTTTTTTTATTTTTCAATCCTCTGTCACCCCAATATTTACTTCACTAAACTGGATTTACATAAATGGGGAAGCGTAAACTTGTACTTGTTTTCTTTTAATATTTTTTTTGCAGTTGCGCTAAAACAAATAAGTAATGGTAAGCAGACTAGTATATGGTAAAATAGAATTAGTTAACACTTAGTCTAGATTTATACCACGCCATTTTTTCAAATTTTCTTTTACAGTTGCAAGGGATATCATCGTGCACTTTAACAAAGAAATTTATGATGCCAACAGAATTTGTGCAGTTCGCTTTTAAGTTGTTATATAATATTATAGTTGTTTGTTGTATCACATTGACATTGAACATAAAAACCAATTTTTATATATTTTTGTCTTTAATGCAAATACGTAAAAAAGGGTTCGTTCGCTTTTAGAGAAACCGGCAGCAAATTTATTTATTTTTTTGCATTTTTGCATTTGTAAAAACAAATGTTTGCTAAAGAAGAAATAATTGGCTGTCGAGTCTCATCCGACGAATAAAGTATTGGCTGCATTGTGTGTTCAGAGCGGATGCGTTTTGATAAAAGTGAATTACTGAACTCGAATTAAATCGGCTCTGAAAAGCCTCTTTAGAATGGCTGCGATGGCTAAGGTGACTGTTATGTAAACAAAATTGGTGAAGGAAGAGAATAAAATAAAAAAACTATTGTGTTTGTATTTGCAATTACAAGAACCTTCTCTCTTACATAGAAAAGAAAATTTCTGCACCTATTAAAACTTTAATTGGGGTTCAGATTGAAATTAATTAATATTTTGATTGATTCAGTTATTTGTTTAATCAAAAATAGAAATATATATTTTTTGAATTAAATAAATATACCTCGAGCTGCTAGCACGACTCCATCCCACAGACGTATAAGAGAAAGTCTACTAAATCATCTAGTTACATCTCGCCTCTCCAATGCTGACTCACATTTTAAAATAATTAATGTAATGGACAAATGTTTTGACAACTTACTGAGCAACTTGAAAAAGTCATGGAAAAAAAACTAAATGAATATAAAGAAGAACTCTTAAGTGAATTAGATAAGAGACTTAATAACATGAAGTGTGAAATGCAAGAAATAATTCAAAGAGTATCTACACTAGAAACAGTCGCGGACGAAATGAAAACTATGCAAGAAGAAATTGTATTTTTAAAAGCCCAAATTAAACAGCAGGAAAATAAAACTGTTGCCTGCTAACTACGTTTGAATAATGGGATATTATTATTAGAATGAGAACTTAATAGATATATTTAATGCTATATGTAATTCAATAAAAATACCTATTCCGTAAATTAAATCCATTTATCGTCTACAGAAACAAAATAATAAATACAAGACAAATTCAAGGGATGCTGTTATAATAATCAGAATGTGGTCTGCATATGACAAAAACTTTTTTCTAAAATCCCTGGCAAATTATAAGAAAGTTAACAGAGTTTTTTCGTTTACACTCAAATTGCTCGGTTTTAATTCAAATAACAATTTTTGCGTCAACGGAAATTTAACGAAACCCAATTTTCAAATATTTCAATCTGCTAATCGTATTAGAAAACTAAAACTTCTACACAGCGTTTTCACTATGCGCGGCATTGTTTATATTATAAGATGTGCAGATGATAGTATTATACGTGTTGATGATATCAGACAGTTACATGAATTTTTTCCAGATTCTGAGAACACTACCAACGCCAGCCAAAATAGTGTTTGAACCGTTCTTAAGTTTTAGTCTCTTAGTACTAACACATCCTTCAACTGTGAGGGAAGTCAAACTGCTGCGTTTATTGGTACTTAAAAAATACAACAATTTTTTCTGGGTTATTATTATGGCGTTATTTAAGAAATTTAGTGTGTGCTTTTCTTTTCCTGAAGTAATTAATTTATCTTGTGGCTAACAACGCAGATGGGTTACCCAAATGGGGGCGAAAATAAATTATATTTTGTTTTATTCAAAAATATAGATATTAGGTCGCTATTTTACTTGTACGTAATTGATCTTAAAAAGTTTGGGAACTCATATTCTAAAAAGAAGAAAATACAGTTACTAGTTACAACATATGTCTTTCCACTCATACTATTGCGTGTTTCGTCTTTACATTTTCTTTATTTTTAACTGTTTTTTATTTTTTCTATTTTATCGAGACCGAAAGTAACACTATTATACGTCAGTTGTATTGTTTTTTTTCAGTCATTCGTTTTTAAATTTACAATAAATGCTACAAGGTTTTTATAAATTAGGCGGAAGGGGAAGTGCTACCATACCGCTGCTGTAAGTCTGCGTGCTGGTGTATATCTATCAATAGAGAAAACAATTGCAATTTATTTTCTTGGCTTAATAAGCTTCAGTTGTTGTTTAACTTTATTATTTTCTATCTGTTATTTTACATTAAGAAACCTTCGCTTTATTTTTTTCACTATTTCTGTACACAGTTTTATCATTTGTTTTCTCTGTTTGCAATAAATTTTCGTTTGTATTAAAGTGTGACAATCATTGTATATTTCTAATGCAGATACTTGAATTTCTATTGTCGTTTTTCTTGTTGTTTTTTTATTTTTTTTACATAGAAATTCAAAAGCGGATATAGTCACTTTTTACTAATTATCACGCAAGCGATTATAATAATTGAATTTACTCGTAGCTTATTGTTTAGACAGCAACTAAATTAAAGTTTAAGTTTATTTAATTGTAGAGTATAAAAAATTATATATTTTGATACAATCAAATTTTTTTTTAGAAACGTGACCTAGTTTCAGTTCAAAATTAAGTTGTTCGATTTGATAATAAATTTTATGGTTTTTGACAAGTCAGAAAAAAAAACATACAAGAGACATATTAATGTAACACTTACAAAAATTAGTAGCAATAATAATTTTGTTGTCGCAGAAACGGTCCATTTTTTTAAGGCAAGAAAATTATTTAATTGACAAATGTTAAATTTTCTAAAAAAAACATTCCTTTTTGCAGGATCTCTTATACTTTCATTTTTACGTTTGCAATATTTTTGCAACGCCGCTTTGCTTGTAAATTACTTCACTAGATACTGTGGCAAAAAAAGAGAGGTACCTATCCTTTAATGTGAATGTTTTGGGATAATATGCGATCATTATTCTAATTTAGCTATTGAATTAGTCTGTAACCTTTACATTTTTACGGTACCGCAGAGCACGATACATTTAATGCTACATTAAAACTCAAAACTGGTTGATATAATCGATATTTAAATCTGATAAGTATTTGACCTCAGGGTGGTGGTAGCAAAGTTTAAGTTAAAACTACTCCACCTTAATGCTCTCTTAACAGCTGCTCTTGCGATGCGACAAGCAAATTGGACTTCTAAAACCATAATCAAAGTTTAAACGATGACCGCATTACCCTCAACGAATGGCCCGTTGCTGACACCTATAAGCTTAGCTGCTCTATTGCATCCAATTTTATCCTCAATTGTTGATAACCAGCCAGGTCTCGTCGTCAGATTCCCATTTTTGCTTTGATCAGAGCTGTCAATGTCAATGGTACGAGACCCTCTAAGACTTTATAAAATCTTTAGTAGGAGTTGTAAATACCGAACATCTATAAATAAGATTTTAGTGCATACGCAATGATCTGTTGGGGTCATAAATCTACAATTGGGGCCGACTTGTATTTGGAAACAGTTTCTTTTGTAAGAATTATGGAAGTTTCTCTCTGGAAAGTTTTTTTATATTAAGAACAAAACTTTGATTGAACTGCGTAAAGTGCTGCAAAGTCGAAAGGCTTCAACATTTTCACAGGCGAATAGAGTTAAATTACTTAGTAATCGATAAGTGATTTAACTTTTTCTTTTAATTAGTGAAACTGAATCAGTGGCTTATAGATATTGCAATGATTTTATTTAAATTACTATTTTTACTCTGGGTTTGAAAAATGTACAATTACTGGAAATTTTGAACATAGTTCAATATCAAAACGTAAGAAAAGCAAAATTAAAAATTTAATGGTGGCGTTTTAAAATAATATGACATTATCCCTTCAATCGTTATCGACATGCACTTGACATTTGTTCAGAATATATTTTCTTATATTCTCTAATTAAAAAAGGTAAAGGGTGTGTCCACAGAAGTTATGAATTTGATGTATGTAGATATATTCTAACTATTTTGTATATTTATACAGTTATGCTTAAGGATTTGTTCCTTTCAAATTTCATTCGAATACTCTGTGAAGTCGCCGCTTTTTTTTGGAAAAATTATTTCATATCGAATCATTTTTTTGTATACAAAATGTTAGAAATATTGAAAACCTTGTATTAAAAAATATTTATTAAATTATAAATGTATTAACATGTTGTGGTGTCAGAGAATTAAAAAATAAAAAAAAATTTGGTACTGAATATATATAATTTTATATAAAATGTCATAGGCTCTTAATGGGTTAGGCATATTAAAAAAATTTTAGTATTTCCATAAAGATCGCTTCAAAACCTTTAAAATGATACCCATATTGATATTTTAAAAAATTTTAAAATTTCAGACCCCCTTAACTCGGAAAATATGGGCGAGCGCCAATTTTTTTCACTTAATGTATTTTTCTTATTTTTTAATTCTCTAACGCCCCGTTTATTTATTTTTTTGGATTGGAGTTACTTGATTGTTCCAAGTGACATGAAAAAATTAAAGGTAGGCGTGGTATTTTGACTGCTGCCTCGAAGGTCATGGAATGATCATGCTTTTTCGACACTATATCTGATCGATTGACAGATTTTTTTTGTGAAATCAAGTTTGCCAGGGCGAATTCGATTTCAAAACTAACAAGCAAGGACAGACGGACAAACAGACGGACATCGCTCAATCGGTTTTGGTATGCATAAGAAGCAGAATATATATACTTTATGGGGTTGGAATTGGATATTGTAGAAATTACACACGGAATGACAAACTTGGATATACCATTTTTCCACTTTTTTTGCTGAAGGGTATAACAAGCAAGAGCGCTATATTCGGCTATGCCGATTCTTATACAACCTTCACCATATATGTAAATCTAGTTAAGTAAAGTAACTCAAATCAAATAAGTAAATATTAGGGTGCCAGAAAATTAAAAAAAAAATTGACACTCCATACATATTATTTGACATAAAAATGCCATCGGCTCTTATTTCTTTCAAATTCTCTTCAGAAGCTTTTAAACGATACCCATATTGATATTTCAAAAAATTTGAAAATTTCAGAGCCTCGTAACTCGGAAAATATGATCACTTGATGTCTTATTTCTTATTTTTTAATTCTCTATCGCTCCCTATATTTGCTTTTTTGATTGGAGTTACTTCATTGTTCCAAATAATATGGAAAAATTATAGGTAGGCGTGTTGTTTTGCCCGCTGACTCGAAGAAGATCTTGCTGATTTCCAATAGCACCTCTTTCGACACTATATGTGATCGATTGGCATATTTAAAATTTCTCTAGCTGCTATAGTGTCTGGGCAAATTTGATTTCAACACTAACACGGACAGACAGGCAGTCAGACGGACATCGCTCAATCGACGCATAAGAACTCAACATATGTATATATACTTTATGGGCGGACAAAAATGAATATTGTAGAAATTACAAATGGAATGACAAACTTAGTTATAAACCTTTTGCACTTTTTGTGGTGAAGGGTATAAAAATAGCTTTTTCTTTTTCCTCATTTTGCCTTAAAAAATTACTTTATTAACTTCACTACGAACGATAAAAGTTACAAAATTAGATTTTCTTGTGCAGATACTTGCAGATAATTATGCATATCGAAACAAATTTTGTACCAGAAATACTTATGTTGTAATTTTAGAGAAAATATATATTAAAATTTTGTGCATTTCATAATGCATGTGTAAAAAAGTAAAGCAATTTATTTTATTCTTTTCAAAGAAAATTTGCTTTCTTTTTTAAAAATATTTTTTTATTGTTAAAAAATTAATATTTTGACAAAGATTCAAAATTATTTGTCCCAATTACCTATTATCGTTCGTAGAATCTATCAATGAGGAGAAGGTATTCAAAAAAGTTTGTTTTTCTCATTCTTATATTTGATTTCAAACGCACAGCACGCAAGTTGCAACTGTATACAAACATGTTGGCGGTTGTGTGTGCATGTGTGTGTTGAATACAAAAAGTAAAGAAAACTTAAGTTTTATCACACACGTACGCGTAACTGTTAGATACAATTTCAATGCGAAAGTTGTTTACGGCTATTAAGTTTCTTTTTGTTGTCTTTAGTAGTTATTGTCGTTGTTGTTGTTGCTTTTTTATCTATACTATGATACTAAACATGTTCTTCTTTTACAAAATGAACGCGTTGGTTCTTTCTATTACTGTTTTTTTTGTGCAAAATTACATTTACGACGGCGGTCTTAGAAGAAATCTAACTTTGATGATAGAAAGCCTGCGACTTATGTATAGCTGAAGTCAAGAACGGTAACATTATCCAACTAAAGTTTAAACCTTAAGAATGGTCTCATTGTGATGAATACACTGCTGAAGCACAACGTTGTGTTGTCACAGCAGACAAGATGGTCTACGTATCACTCTTTTTTTTTTTTAATGAGACCTACAGGACACAGTTCTTTGATGACAAATAATACTGTGTAAGCTACATGGAAGCCGCTAAAAATTCTTCTGTTACCCAAAGCTTTCCAGTCAAGTGTCTACGTAAAAAAAAATGGAAGAATTTTATAAAGCTCCCCGGTAGCGAGGTACAAATCTACCTGAAAGATAAGAAACCCTATGATATAATATTAAGATGGGCGTTAACCGACTTAAATTGAATGATGGCCTAATGCAGGTAAAACTGTGTGATTATACTTTCAAAACCGTTCTATCGTATAGATATTTAGAAACAACAAAAGTAAACATGAAGTTGACAGACCTTTTTTGATCCATTAAGAGGTTCTGATATCATGTGATAGTACCCAGGTTCTCAAGTATGTGCTTTATAGGTGTTTGTTTAGTCACTTGTAAGATGCCGAGAGTAGTCTTCTTTCAGTTTAATGAATATTCGATGCTCGCTTCTTTGGTAAAGCAGCTAGTGTAGAGGGTGATGATCTAAAAAAATTTCTCCTCGAATGAGGAGATTACAAGCACGCGAGTAAAATTAATTAAAGCGAGGAATTAATTTTATTTTCCAGTAATTGTATTCTCCTCTAAAGGTGAAGGATTTTTTAACAATAAGTAATAGGTGATGTGATCAAGATTTGCTTCAGTACTTGGCCGTGAAGACCTAAACTGCCGGTGGACTTACCACTGAGTGAAATTCAAAGCGCCCTCCACTCGAAGTAGCCAACAGAGTTGCAATTCTAAGAACATGGCTTCCAGCACCGTAAAATAGCACTTGCATAAGGAGACTATCCAACCCCTCTGTTGAGAGTGCAACAGCTTCAATCTATTCCGCACCATCCCTGCAGATATAGACTTTCTAACCGCAGCCACTACGTATACCCCGAAGGGACCACACGAATAACCGGCTACTGAGAGGGGCTGCTCTATGTTCGGGCTACCGGGGCCCGTGGTGCCAGATTACTTAAGGACACTGGTGCATCTTTCGACAGTATCCCACTGTCTATCCAGATTTGGTACCTGCTCACCGGGGGACTGGTTCCAGCTATACCCCGAGAGAACTTGAAACCTTGGTAAGCTCAGCCAGACTTTTATTACCCCCGAGGGAGGTAGTAGGTGATATCAGCGATAGCGTTCCAAAAAAAGAAGACTCTTTAAAATTATTTATTGTTTCGCTTAGTCTTAGTGGAGCACTTTTAAGACCGCCTTCATATGTGTGAGCGTGTGCACTTACTGTATCTAATAAAAGTGACGTAAATATACAAGTATTTTATGCAGTTCGATGTTGTTGTATTGAATGTAGTTTCGAGTACAAAGTTATAGCTGCAGTTGTAGTAAAAGTTGTTGTACGTGGTTGTTGTGGTAGCAGAGGTGGCGGAGGTATTGGTAATGGTGTGAATACAATCATACAACAAAGATGTGTGTTAGATAGTTTGTAGATCTCTCGATGTTTTGGTTTGTCTGTTTAGTTGAATGGCTACTGACCTAAATAGTTCTGCTTTGGCAAGCAACTGCAAAAACCAAAAAAAAAAACTAAACAGAAAACCCACTAAAATAACGGCATTTGTTTAAGTATGTATTTTTCGTTAAAAAGAAAAATTACATTTCAAATAGCGATTTGCAACAACACAAAAGATAAAAAATAACAAAACGAACGAAGCATTACAGAAGAAGTTGTTTAGGTAAAGAACAAAACAAAAAAAAAAAAAAAAACACAACGCCAAATACTCTTTGCAATGTGTGCATTGCAAGTTCAGCAGTTGTAGCAGTCACCAGTAGAATGGTTAAACGCAAAATTGTTTTATGTAGTATTTAACCGCATTTTCATATCTTACAGATACAATTTTAATGTTTTCAAAGAACTCACATCCAGTTGTGAATCCACGTATGTTGTAACAATCATCTACAAAAATATATATTTGGTTCTTTCAGTTGTAACGGGTGTATTTTAAATACGTGCTAGATTAAGGTGTTGCTCTATTGCCAAATAATAAACAATAAAAATTGGGAACTACAGGAAATAGCCTGGTTAAAAATATTTTAAAAGATTTTTAATGTTTAACAGCAAAATTTTTTTAAATTTCGAAAACAGGAAATTTGAAATAATCAGAATTTTGAATATGGATGTGAATGACTTGTGGGTGAAAGAAAAGTAAAGAACGTGTTTAATAATTAATACAATAAAAGATGTTCTTCTCCATTGATTTTAGATTATGTTGTTTTCCCGTTTAGGTGGCACAATCTGATAGATCATTTCCTGTGCGGCTTATTTTATGCGCAGACAGAGGGGCAAAGGAGATGTAGACAATGAACGACCTAAGCAACCAACTGAACTAAGTGAGCTTCTTTCCGTACTGATCTGACACCAGCTCCGTCCAATTCAGTTAGTTAAGTTTAGTAAAGATAATACAGCTTTTAAGTTCATTTTTCCTTTTCGTTCATGTGTCTTGTTAGTTCATGCATTATTTTCGATCACTCACATTACCAAGCCAATTTTATAAGCGTTCTTTTCTTTCTTATGTCTTTTTATTGTTGCATATTAAGCAAGGTAAAAGCAATAGAACATAATCAAAATATAATGATAAAAGTTAAACTACCATTCAGTAGTCACTTATTGGTAAATATAATAGTCGCAAGGTTTTTCTTGATAAAAAATTTCTACTGAAGAAGAATATTATTTTTAAAGTTGTGTTATTTAAAAAAGATATGGCAACACTGATTAAAATTAAATTCGAACAGAATTTTATTACTACATAAAACGTTTTGCACGTATGAAGAACAATCATTTTAAATAATATAAAAATTTAAATAAAACAATCGGTATCTTTCAAGCACCTTATTATATTCAACATTATTCGTTCCAATCGTTTAAACCTGTGAGTACCTTTTTGCATATAAATCTTTACATCTGATATTCCCATTTAAGATATTAGTATTACAAAACTTGTAAAAAAAGAACAAAATGTTTATTAACAGCTAATTAACAAAATCATACTCAACAGCTCTCATATTTTATTACTTGTACGAAGACAATAATGGCTATTTATTCAAATAAGAAACCAAATAATACCACAAGAATTAAGGGTTTAATAACGCAGTATAATATCTTGAACAACATTTTGCATGGAAATGTTATATAAGTGCAGAGCTATTATTTCAAATATATGTAATTAATTAATAAAACTATTCTTTATTTATATAAAAATAAATAGTTCTCTTTGAGCATTTTAAAAGACAAATTTAACTAAACAAACTGAACTGTCTAAGAAGTAACTCTCAGGCTTTACTGCCTGTGGAAATACATCGGGTAAAGAATATAGGTGCGTAGGATGTGATGAAGGGTATAAAAACGAATAAAATAATATTTTAATTTAAAAAAATTCTTGCAAGAAAACTGATTTCAAAACAGATTTTAGCTGCCTGTCTGTCTGTCTATTGGGTCACACTTTAATTTCTAAGTCCGAATTTTATACTTGTTGTTATAGCGGGCTTCTTTTTTATAAAGCGAACATTTTCTATAGCAGAAACACAATATACCGTTTGTTAAAATGTCTGGCTTTAAAGTATTCAATATCGACAAATCATTACATATTATTTGACGTCTGGAGGGCAAGCAAGAAAATCCACCCTCCCTGAAGGTTTCATCCTTGTTAAACGCTGAAGCCTTGAGGGAAGTCCAGGAGCTAGTTTGTAATAACTAAGTCCATAGACATTTTCTTTTTAAAATGGTTTCATATAATATTAACAAAACTGCCACTTTTGTTGAAAAATTTAAACAGTAAAATAAAATTTTGTTTTATAAAATCCTTAAAAAGCGAAAATGCTATTTTTCACACTTACATATTTTTTTTAAAATGAAAATGCATACGTTAATTGCATTCAGTATGTGTAAGATCTGATGATGTGCGTGAGTTTGCAAATAATAATTAAGTATGTGCCAAGTAACAATAAAAAACAAATTAAAGTCTGTTGTAATTATTGCCGTTTCCCTTTGCCTTGTTCTTTTATTTATCAGCTTCATTAGCCAGTCTTGTATATTTTCATTTATTAATGTTATTTTGCTGGCTTAATTTAATTTTTGGAATTTTCTTTTTTTGATTTTCATTGTTAAAAATTTTCTGCTGTTCTGTTTTTCTTTATTTGGTCATATGGTTTGTTGGCTTCTTTTCCATTTGTGTAAAGGCTTGTTAATTGAAGTATATTTTATGGATTTTAATGAATTTTCAAAAGCTTTATTTTTCGCCATAAATTAGCGATACAATGTTACGCTGGCATTCCGCTAAAAGGGAAGTGGAGGTAAGAATTTCATTTGTAATATTTGGCTGATTTGAGTTAATTGGAAAGGTATATAAATTATGTATATTTACAATGATTAATTTATGGGAATATCATACTCGTAGCATATTTAAAGCTCGGTATTCTGTTCAGCGCTTCAAGCCCATGTAAAAAAATTAGTGCAAATTAAAGAACCTTATATACCCTTCACCTCTAATGTAAATCTAGTTTAGTGAGGTATCTCCAATCAAAAAAACAGTTATTGGGATGACCAATCGGAAAAGGATATTGTAGAAATTACAAACGGAACGACAAACTTAGATACGCCCTTTTTGCACTTTTTGTAGTGAAGGGTATGCAAAAGTTGCATAGTTTGTACTCTGTTTATTTTGCAAAATGCTACGAAATGTTTCTGGCTTCGTGTTTCTCAACACCATAATATTTAACCTTACATTATTTCTAACTGGGAAATAAAATGATCTGCATTTAAGTGTGCGAAATTTAAAAAAACTACTAACAATGTTTCATTCTAAAAGGCAATAGAAAAAGCAACTTCCTTCTAACCAATGGTATTCTGTTCATCATAAAAAAATTTTACCAAAAACATTAGTGACAATTAATGTTGTCGAGTTTTACTCTAACAAGCTTTAAAATGTTTCGGACAGCATTCTTTTTTGCAAGTGCAACCTTTTTTTTTTTGAACGCGTGACAAATAATATGAGCTGTACTTAATTCGAGTGTTTTGTTACCAACAGCAAAAAATGTTGCATACTTTCGGATAATAAAAACGTAAAAAGGTATGAAAGAGAAGTAAAATGAACTGTTTCAATTTAGGAGAAAAACGCATAATTTTAACATTTGCTTGTCATTGGCGAGCATAAGTTCACATTAACAAAATGGCCTGACATTTAAATGAATGCTGATTAGGATGCGTTTTTTCACAACTCGTAAGTATTATAAACTTGAATAGTTTTCAGTAATATTTATAGGAACTCAATTATTAAACTTTTTATGTGGACGATTAATACAACTTATTTTATTTTATATAATTTTAAACCCAGTTTTTACTAACAAAATTTTCATGAATATTTAATGAGCAAAAATTATAACTTAAAATAATTTATTAACAATGCATTATAGAAAATAAGAGCAAGTAATGAAAATATCTAGGATTTTTTATCTACTTCATTTTTTTTTTTTTTGATGATGCCACCACTTGGTTATCAATCTTTTCAACCGAAATAAGTAAAGTTTATAAAAAATTTTGCAAATTTAAACAGAGTACTTAATTTTAATAGAAATCATAGTATTTTGCTGTTGAAAATTGCACATACATCTTAAAAATGAAAACCACATTGTTTCTTTAGCAGCATTTTCTTAAGCAACATGTTTCTAAATACATGAAATAATTTATTTGCTAAAAAACCATGTTTTTAATTTTTACTTAATACACATATGTATAGACTGTTTACTTAAAAAGCATATCACCCTGTTCATCGTTTTATGCGAAATGCCGTCAAAAGTGCATTTAAGAATTAAGGGCGAAATGTTTGGATACACTTTTCCCCATTATCATTAAATTGCATGGTTAAGAACAAGAAAAATTACATATTGTGTTTAAATCGTACTATTGGCACCACAAGTTAGTTACCAAATAACAAACCGCTTAAATATGTCTAACAAAACTTGGACATCTCGTGATTTAACTTTAATTATAAATTTGGAAAGTATTACAATTTTTTGTGATATTGTACTTTTTCTCTTCTTTTGACTCCATCAAGATACAACTATGAATTAAAAAACAAACGTTTATTGTTGTTTTTGATTTTCGTCTTTGCATTTGCTATACTATTCTGGTTTGGAGAGAAATCTTTAATTCATCTCTAATTCTACAAGACGAGTTGGAATGAGCTAAGTGAGCAGTAGCGAAATAGCCACCGAAAGATACTTAAATCTAAATAATATCGGTAAATTAAAATTATTTATTCGAAAATTTAGCACGCTCGAATCTGCCTAAGGAGAAATATGTTTCATTTACTTATTATTTCAAAAATACGATTTGTTTGTCAGTGTCATTATTTTACGTATTTTTATAGTCATGTAAATATGTATACCGTTTATTTTAATAAAATGTTGCTAGCTACATGAATACAAGCAAAAAATATTTAAAAATACTAAAACCATTTGGATAAAACTTAAAATATTGTATTCTCGAAATTTTATTATTTTTTTTTAAAGCAGCCCAGCTCATAGTCAATGGTAATTCATAATTGTAACATGAAAATAATGTATCAGTTTTAAACACATCTTTTTCATTTACGCATGTACATATGTTGCAGACATAAACATAATATGCATCTTTATGACACAATGCTCATTCGCTTGGCTGATACTTCAATCATTCATTTAAAACAAACTGAAGGTTTTTCTTATAATTAAATGGGTCGGATTACAAAAGTTTTTATAAAAGAATTTTTGCACACATACACACACATAACTCTTTTATTTATTGAAAATACCAACATAACAGGTTCATTTTCCTCTTCTTTTTTACACCTTTTTGCAGTAGTTAATTTATTTAATTGCCAGCAATTAATGATGCTCAGGATGATACATACCTGAAAGTGAAAGAAAAAAGAAAAATTAATAAATTTCAAATTAATTACAGCAATTCTTATTTATATTTTTAACAAAAAGATTATTATTAAAATTAATCTATGGAAATGCTGTTGCAAAATAATTGTGCATGATATATGTATATCAAACAAATAAATATTAAAGTTAATAAAATTAATTTTTTTTAAATTTATTTACAAACAGATTAAAAAGTTATATTAAAAAATATTGTGTTAAATAAATAATAAACAAAATTATGTAAATTAACATAAGAGCAAATTATATACATATATCTTTAAATATTTGTATAAATGATTTAAAATAAAAGTAATAAATTACAGATAGCTCGTAATAGTTATTATTTCTCTGTTACAAAATTGTCGTAGGTGAAATACGCCTACGCCAAATACGGTAGGGGTGAATGACTAAAATTTTGAAATAAACCCAAGTATTTTTACATGTAGACTTAAGCCTGGTACGCTGTGCAGTTTTTTATGCGGAATAGTGTGAAACTACAAACAACGGTGGTAAAATATATGAAATGTTTCTGGCAACATTTCATCATGCGGAATTTTCCAAACAACACATATATCATATGTCCTTTGCTAACATTTTTAAAATGACATCACATTTTAAATGTCAAATATTCCTCATAAAATAATCAATGTTGCTCTACAATTTTCATAAAATTGAACAAAATACCAGGCTTTAGTCAGCAATAAGGCAATTGTTTATTGCATTATTTCAGCAGTTTCAACATGTTGCTGACAAGATTTATTTAAGGCACAGCTCATGCAAAAAATATTGATTCGTAGCAATATGTGTTACTTTTAGCTAATAAAGGCACATACAACAAACGCAGATTAAATAATTTTATACATTTTTGACAAAACTTTCCAACATGGAAACAAAGTTTTGATATCAATATGTTCACTTTTAACTGTTCTGACTGTAGGAAATCACCGCCAGTTGTCAAATACAGTACACTGTGCAAACAATTTTATGTATTCGAAAAATGACTGGACCGAATTTTTGAAGATCGTCATGCACTATTTGTTAATGGTACACGACAGGCCGACGTGATAAATAAGCTATTATTGCCAAAATTGAACGATATTTGTGTAGCCAAAATGTGGCTTCAACAAGATACTTCCAAATACTAAACAGCTCTATACAAGGCACTATCAACCAGTCTCTTAGAAGAGGAGATATCATCATAATTTTATGCAAAAATTGCGTGGAACTTTTCCAAAATGTAGGGTCTACGTAGGTAGACCCATGCAGTTGATTTAACCTAACATACCCTTCTTTCTTTGAGTTTTAGATAAACAGACTTTTATAATTCTTTCTATAATTTTAAATGTTAAGTATTGTGCTTCGAACCATACGCTGCAGATTTCCTCATAAATTTTTTCAATGGCGGAAATCCCATCATTTGTCTATTGCTTGTGTTGATGTGGTTCATAAAAACAAGTTGTAGTTTTTTCCATTACATCAAGTTTTTAGGAAACGCAGTAAACACAGATTGTAATAAAATCTTTGTTAGCAGCAAGTTGCGGAGAATCTATGTTGATATGGGTTGCTGCTACATTATTGTGTACATGTTTCAATACTTTTAATAAACCGACGTCAAAACGGATCTCAATGATCTGTCTAAAACGCTTTAAAAGTTTTGCAAAATACATCAAAATACATTATCTATTGGGGCACCTTTTAATTTTTGAATTCAATTTTAATAATGGTTACCATAGCGAGTTTCTTTGTAAATTTCAAGAGCCTTTCTACAACTGTTTAAAATTATGGCCATATACATTAAATTAAATGAACTATTGGGCCACCCTTTAATTTATATTTTTCAATATTTACACTTGTTATTTTAACGATAATTCTAATCGACATTTTGTCCCATTTTCGAACGTTTGTCTATAACGGTTTAAGAGATAGGCCGTAACCTATGAGGACGCCCTTAAATTTTTATATTTATTTTTTATTACTTTTTGATATTGAAAGCAACAGTGTACGCAGTTTTTTTAATTTTAAAATGGCGCTCTTTACGGTTTTTAAAATGTAAGCGTAACATTTCAAATAAAGAAAAAAATTTCAAAATCGGATCAGAAATGACTGATTTCTGCAGGTAAAAAAAACAACATTCAGACGAATTGATAAACTCTTTCTGATTTTGAAGTCGGTTAAAATGAAGCTATATATACTTCTGCTTGAATATTATAATTAAAGTTCAGAACTAAATCAGCATTCTCGTATAAATTCAGTGTGCAGAGATATGTGTGATTCCCTATATCAGCTTACAATGACGTAAAATTATTTTAACAGAACGTAGTATAAGGTGATGGATAGCAACATGTTGATAAGAATATGTTGATATTAATGTTTATAACATTACGTTTATATCGATGTTTCTGCTTTAAATTAATAATTAAATATGTAACCAAATTTAGTTTTTCAAATTAAATTTTTTACAATTAATAACTCGAATTTTTTATGACTAAAAACAACACCTATAAAAAAATTAACTCTGTGTAATTTCGCCTGCTAAAAACATTCTGTAATGCATGTATCTACTTGGGTTTTAATTACACATTATCCCCGGTTCGTTTTTCAAGCAATAATTAATTCATTTTCTTCTAATAAAATATTTAAGAACAACTCAAATTTTCCCCTTGCTGAGCTAAAACCACTTTTATTCCTTAAATATTTTTCTTAGAAATTAATCTCTAAATAAACTGTTGAACACAAAACCTCATAACGTTAATTCCCTTAACATTTTACATGACTAATTATTAAAAAAAAAGTTATATTTATTTAAATATAGTTTAACAAGCTGTACAAGTGCATGTAATGGGAAATTTTTAATGTGGACTGTAAATAAATATTCCCTATTCGTTTCTACCCACATTTTCAAGCACATAAACAACGTTTGTTTTATTTGCTGTTAAATGAATAAATTAAAATGATAAATAAGGGTAAAATTAAGATTTAATAGTATTTTAATTGTTATTTACAGATCTATTTATCAAATACTTAAATTAAGGTAAATATTCATAAATACTTTATTAATGAAACAGTACAAATATTGAAATACAAGGACTGTGTGTGGTTGTGTTGTAATGATTATGAATATAATAACGATAATAAATAAAATATAAACTTTAAAATTAAAACGTTAGAAGTCATATAATTACTAAATATAACAAGACTTAACAACAACAATAGGAAATTATGAATCCAAATTATATAAAAAAGGATGCTACATTAATTGTTGTTAAGATGAAGTTGTTAATGTGCTGCTAAATTCTTAAGCAGAAATACATCTGCATACAACTGTTTGTTTAAATAAATAAGTCATTAAATATAAAATTGAATATTCATACAACTTGTTGTTAGGGATGTACGGGAATAATTTTTAATTTAAAAAGTATAATTTAGAAATTAAAAAATCCTTAACATTACTACCATCATATAATCTCCTCGAGATTTATTTTTTTTTAGCAAAACGTCTAGGGGAATATTATGGAAAGTAAGTAATCCTGTCTTTACGTCCAGGACAGTGACAGAGAAGGCATTTTTCTCTCTCATTCTTTTCCGCATCTTGATAAATACGACTAAAAAACCCAATCAGCCAATGTCTATTCTATACACGTTTATAACTGAGAGTATTTAAGTTTTGGTCATTATCTTTTCAGTTATTTTTATATATAGGTGCCTGTACCAAGATATCTATCCCGCCTATAATGTACTTGTTTTGCTTTTCTATTCCATACTCTGGTGAGGTTTGAAATGTGGTTTACCTTTAATCCGATTTTAAATAACCCACCAACTACGGCTGTTGTACAATAATAATTTTTTTATACTCGAGGCTTGTTACTCCTAAGCATTTGAAATAGAAAGGCGTAAGTCTTCTGTATAATATGGGATTTAAGGCTGGTTCACCTACAAGTTTCTGAAACATTTTTGGTTCGCACAAAATTTTTTTTATATGTAGTTTGACGTTTCTCTCAGAGAGCGAGTGCGAACGACTCTCAGTGTGAATTAAATTAATTTTAAATTTGAATGTGAAATTTGTACAAGAGACATGCCATATTGTTTGGAATTTGTATTACAAATTCAGTATGGTAAACTAAAAAATGTAAACAAAAAGCAAAAAAGAAAAAAACATATAAAGAAAAAGGAGTATTGGCGGCAAAAATAAAGCCGGTTAAAAAAATTTTTTATATTTGACTCTCGAGAAAATAAAAATATTTTTTTTTTGCAAAATAACATATTAATATGAGGAGTATTAACTCGAAATCTTTTTGTTTGTCACCCAGGGATTTATATTTTACATTAAATATTCTGTTAGGTTATACGTTATGTTATAAATATTATTTTTTTTATTTCTTTATTTTGACACAAATATAATTAGTTTTCTTAAATTTATGCACATATGTATTTACTTCATTTTCAATTAGATATCTCAGCACTGTTTTTACGAACCAAGTTTCTGAAATGGGTGAACCATGGTGTAGAAAACTATCAGTAAACAATAAATGTTTCAGAAACTTGTGAGTGAACCAACCTTTAGTTTCATCGCAATTATCAAACGAATTATATTAAGTCGTATCATAAGTTGTGAACTTTTAACGTCAACACCTTTTTCGATTACTAAAACGACTCTTTAGGTCAGCTCTACTAATTCCCTAAATCTGTCGAAGCCCTGTGTTCTGAACAAAAATTTCTAAAAATATATATCTTTTCTCAATAAATCTTTTTCATCACCAGTTTCTCTACTGCAGTGATCTATAAGTCTATTTGCCATTTTCAATATTTTACAAATTTTCAAAGACCAAACATTTTTTAAATTTGCCACTAATTTCTGAATATTTTAGAAACTGTTGAGTAATAACAAAAATTATGTTTTTGCATATTCTGTCATAAACATCGGATAAACTTGTCAATTATATCAATATATACTAACCTAGCCGTTTCTTTCACTTTGTGATAAAAAAAACTAAAAGCAGTTTATACTTAAAAACGCTAAACGCTCATGGCTTCAAAGCATCCATTGTAAAAGTATAAAACAAGAACTTGACTCACTCACCTTATTTTATTTGGCAAGAGCATTAATTAAAATTATTTTCTACGCATTATTATTAAATGTCAACTGACGTAAAGCATGACGTTTACAAATGGGCACACAGCATTATATTTTAATTGCAATCAACATTGCAGTAAGCAGTAAGTTTTTAAAATATTGAAAGTTAGTTTGCATTACCAGCAAATTTTTACTGGGTACTAGAAAAAGTGCAGTTATCAGTAATTTATTACTCATAATGCAATTTATTTTCACTGAAATTGAAATTGCATTACCAGCAAAATTTTATAATTATTAAAATTTAATAATTACTGCATTTTTTTGAAATATTTGTTTTTAAAAATTTAAAAAGGCAACAAAAAACAATGTTGAACCCAGCTAAAGAAGTAAGTCGAAATGACCTTATTTATTTAACTTGAAGATAAAGGGAAAGTCTTTTACTGGTAATGTAAATTAAATTGCAGTTTCAGTAAAAAATGACTGACATAATGTCGAAAGAGGTGCTATTAGAAATTTTCATATCATTTGGAACAATGAAGTAGCTTAATCAATAAAACCAAAATATGGGCGATAGAGAATTAAAAAATAAGAAGTGATAAAATTGGCGCTCGCCCATATTTTCCGAGTTACGGGCATCTGAAATTTTCAAATTTTTTTTTTTTAAAATCAATTTGGGTATCATCTTGAAGACTTTGAAGAGATCTTTAAGGAAATACTAAAATTTTGTTAAAATATTTTACCCATTAAGAGCCGATGACATTTTAAGGGTGTGAAGATAAATACGTCAGATAAATACGTCCTACAAAAATGTCAAATACGTTCCACATGCTGCAAACTGCGCTGTTAAAATTACATGTACATAAAAAAACCATACAGCTATAAATTATAACAATTTAATAAAAGTATTTAAAAATTTTACAAAAACCGTCTTCATCCCCATTAAAAATTTTAAAACATAATTACATAGAAAAATGTTTTTAGAGTAAAATAATAGGAAAATTTAGTGGAAAAAGTCTATATTTAGAGAAGACATGAATCGGGTCACAGGCATAGTGGGAGTAGCCTAGGACTAGTAGATTTCAGCGGTGTACAATCTACGTCTGGATTCAGCCCGATATCGGAGATATGAATTTTTGAAAATTTTGCTAATTTTTTTTACCTGATGTTTTTTTTTTTCTTAATTTTTAATTCTCTATCGCATCATATATTTATTTTTTTTTGATTTGAGTTACTTTATTGTTCCAAATGACATGAAAAAGTTAGAGGTAGGCGTGGTGTTTTGCCAGCTGCCTCCAAGAACATGGACCGATGCTGATTTTTAATAGTATATGTGATCTCTTGACCTCTTCTTTTTTTGTCGAATTAAGTTTGTCGAACCAAACTTGATTTCGACACTAACGGGCGATCAGACGGACATCGCTCAATCGACTTCGCTATGCATAAGAAGTCAGAATATATATACTTCATGTGATCGGAAAAATATATTATAGAAATTACACATGGAATGATAAACTTAGATATAGTTGACTACAAGCAGACAAATATTAATGATGCTTTATTCGCCTGAAGCTCAGGAGCTCAGCTTACAACAAAGATTCATTACCAGCTGGAAACCTGTAAAAGGCCGGTGAATATGCATCAAAAACACTATCTGAACTAGAAGGACACAAGTTTGTATCACTTTAAATAATACAAACTAAAATATATGTATTTAAATTAAAAACTTTTAACTCTTATTTTTGCAACGAACAAACTTTCTGTCTCCCTCTCTCCCTCTTATCATAAATGAAACATTTTCAAGAATAAAATATTCAACAAATTAAAATTTATTTTTGCAATGAATCATTCATTATATTTACCAAACTATTACGTTTCTAATTTGCCTCAAGAGCTTTCAAACTAAAAACAAAATGGTATGAAATATTTATATTTTAAGTGATATTACTTTTTTGCATTTTTGTTTAAATTATTAAATTTTTTACTCTTTAAAGTAGGTGCGTTCATTTTTTGTGTTTAAAATGTTGTTTTTCAAACGAGTTGCAGCAGTATTTGTTGTTGTCGTTGGTGTTGTTCATAATTAGTGTTAATTGCTATTAAACTGAAATGGTGTTAAGTTTGAGTTAATTTTTATTTTTTTTGTTGTGGTTGCTTTGTTACTTGAATTACCATATTTGAATGTTAGATGATGATGATGATGGTGATGGTGATGATGACAATGGTGATGTCTTTGTCAGCGTTGGTTATTTAAATAAAAATGTTGTTGTTTCAAATGGCAAAGGTGTTTTTAAAGGCTTGAAATAACATGTTTGTTTTTAAGTGATTCATTCTCACATTGTGTTTAAAACTTAATAATTTGGATTTTTTATTCCTCTAAGAAATTATCAGTAAATGATACAGTTTTCAGAGAGATATAAATAATTAAACAAATAAAAAGAAAACTTAAAAAATAACTAGGGGTGGAATCGTTACATCCGTGAACGTACAACACGTATCGTAAAAATACGTTTTTCGGATTATGGCATACGTTAACGGATGATAATTCACAATAATGCAGATTATAACATACGTTATCGTATAAATGAACGTACGTTTTTTACGAACTGTCATACGTTAACAAAACTTTGTTCGAATAAAATAAAAAATGCAACAAATTCGCTAAAAAAAAAGTATGAATTTAATAAATTAAATTTAAGTTTATGATACAGTTATTAATACAATAAGTTGAATCTAAGATTCATAAATGAACACAAAAATTTGGCAAAAAACATGCTTCCTAATTGACCATATTAAAATCTACTGCCAATAGCCTATGGGATAAGCTTTCTAAGTGTATAAACGCAATAGCACCACTAGTTAGTGATGTACAGATTTTAAAATGTGTAATTCGCAGTTTTTATTTTTGCAAGAAAATAATTTATATTTATAATTATATGCTTAAGACTGATCAAAAGTAGGTATCAAGCGAAAAAAAAATTTTTATTTAAATTGAAAAACCAGAATGAGCGAGGCCTTTATGAAAAAAAGCTGCTGGTGCCAAAAAATCGCTATAGGCAAAAAATCGGGTTTGACCTTTGGAAACAAAAAAATTTGAAAAACTGACCAGCCTGAATACTCTTTCTTTAGCTCTACAATTTTTTAATTTGAAAACTATTGTGAATCATTCGTATGTCATAATGCCATTTAGTTCATACGATTAACGTATCACGTAATTTTTTTTCGTACGATTGTCAATACGAACACGGATGTAACGATTCCACCCTAGAATTCAAATATATATATATATATATAAGAACATACACAAAAATATCTCAATTATAATACATATTATAATTTTCCTTAAAGGCAGTTTAGTTGACAGTGCGACCGTGTATATCAGGATGTCGCCCGGGAAAGTATACTACTTTTTTTGTTAATAATTTTTAATTAAATAAAAGAGAATAAATTTTAGATTGATAAATGTTTTATTTAATGTCGGCAATTATATATGGACTACAATATCAAGTAAATGGCCGCTCACAAATGCGAGCTCTTAACACATTTTTCAATACATTCTCACACATTTCATTCTTTGTTTTAGTTGCTCAAGCGTTTCTGGTTTGTTTGCATAAAGCTTGCTTTAGAAATATCCCCATAAAACGACAAAGTCCGGAGCAATATAATCAGGTAACCATGGAGGCCAATCAACATCACGTTTTTTTTTTTAATAAATTGTTGTGCAGCAATTCCATTGTAATCCTGGCTGTATGTGATGTGACGACGTTTCGTTAATAACACATGTTAATCAAGTCCAAGCCTGTAGTTGTGGCGTTAAAAACTTTTCAATCATATAAAAACATGACTCTCTGTCTCAGTTACCGTTACGCCATTTTAATTTAAAAAAAGTAAGGTACAATAATTCCTCTTGACCAAATTCACACCAGACTTTTGCTTTAAATGAATACAACGATGACTGATGAATAATTTGAAGGTTTTCCATTGCCCATAACCCACTATTTTGTTTATTTACACATCCATCCAAATGAAAATGTGCCTCGTCACTCGGTATGATTTTTTCATGAAATCTGGTGTTGTCATGGGCGCGCTGTAACATCATAATGGTCTTGTGGAAAAAGCTTTAAATGTTAAGTGGAAACAACTGCAAATCCTTGTGCAAAATTGTGGAAAAAGTTGATTTTTGGAGACCAAGCTCCTTAGCACGTCGTCGAATGAAGATTAATAGATTGTTTTGAACAGTTTCTTGAGCAGCAGTAGTATTTTTAGCCGATCTTGCAGTACATTGTGGGCCATGCTTGTGCCTATCACCTACAGGCCCTCTATCTTCGAAATCATTCACTACACGACAAATAGTGCGTTTTGTTGGCACGTTGTTTCTCCCAAAAATTTTACGTAACTTTCTCAACTGCACAGAAACCGATGAATTTTGATAAAATGTTTTAACGATTAAAACACGTTGGTTTATCGAATATTTTTCCGTAATAAATTTGTAACGTGTCTACTTCACGACTGCCAAATATGATCTGCCAAGACCAATGTTTACAAAAATGGTGGCAAAACAAAGCAGTATACCTTCCCGGCGGACTGTATGTGTGTTTGTATGCAAGCAGATATTTATGTTTGAATTAACGTTTGTAATGGGAGTTCTTTCAAGCATAAAATTTAAACTGGCAACACTATTTTTAAGGATAAAAACTTTAACTTATTTATTTTAGAAAAAAATTTAGGTTTCTTTCTGTTAAAATATATTTAAAAAAAACTTTCCTTTATATTAGAAGAATATAAAAACTAAAGAAATCAAACATTCCTTTAAATTTTTCACGTACTTATAACATAAGTTTTCATTTTCTTTTTAGTTTTTAGTTGGTTGGATAATCGAATATCATTGAAAGGCTTGCCTTTATTTTATTTTGTAATTTTTTTTCATTTTTATTTCAAAATTTTTTTCTAAAAAATAATTACACTCTTGTCTGCCACATTGTCTGTACAATAAATTTTTACACACACATATATATGTACATGCATTTGCTGAAGCCAATAAAAGATCATAAAATAAATTCTCCACCCACTTTTAAACATTTAAATGAAAACTTTTCTTTAAATGTTTTTTTGTTTGTTTGTGTGTTTTTGTTTTAAATTAATATATAATTTGAAGGAGACAAGAATTAAAGACCTTAACTTTTTATAAAATTTAAAGCAAATACGTTAACACTTTTTTAAGCAGATTGAAAAAGGATCTAAATTTATTTAAAAAAAAAGAAAAGCCTGAAGAGCTTAAATTTTCGCTGAGATTTTCATGAAAAAAATAATTGGACTTTCATAAAGTAATGAAAATACAATATTATTTTGAAATTGACGTATATTGTAAAATAGCTTCTTATATAGCTATTTTTTTATAAAATGTCACAAATCTTTTTTCTTGTCTTTTTATATTTCGATATACTTATTCCTTTTTCACTTGTTATCTTCATTACGAGGTCTTAATGTATTTCTTACTAGCCGCACGCCGTATGTCCTACTTTCATAATCAGCGTTGTCAAAATTTTATAACGATTTGTCTAGTCCTTAGGCTTCGTTTAAGGAAAAAGCATTTACAGGTACACAGATGCGAGTTGGAAACACAGACCTAGAATTCTGTACCACCCTTTAATTTTTAATATTATTATTTTATTATTTTTTGTTGAAAATCTTCAACGTCTAGAAAAAGGGTGAAAACATTAGGACGATATACGTAACAGTCGTGACACTTATGGGACACCCTGTATGCTTTAGTATTATTTTTTTTCGCTTATAGTAAACATATTACTAAATTATTATTTTTTAAATCATAAATGTCTGCCTATAGCGGTTTAAATAAACCCATATATGTAAAATGTTTTTACTGGGACACCCTTTAAATTTATTTTTATTTATTTTTTATTATTATTATTTTGGCGTTAAAATTTTAAAGTTTCGTCTATTCCGGTTCAAAATTTAAGAAAACATGTGTATGTCAAAATAAGGTATACTATGGGGCCACCCTTTAAATTTTAATTTTTATATTTCTTATAGCAGACACGCACTTTTTACAAACTTCAAAGTTCTACCTATTGCAGTTCAAAATAAAAACTCATGTTTGTTAAAATTACCTTTATATGGGGACACCCTTTAGGTTATAATTTAATTTTTAGTGCTTGTTGTTGTGTGATGTACGTTTGAAAGGGATGTCTTTTGCGTTAAAAACATAAAATACTACACGCAAAGGTAAAGTTTTAAATGGCGCACCCTTTATATTTCTTCATAGCGAACATAACGCTACTCTGTGTAGTAGTCTGCCTATAACGGGTTTAAAAAGGTTTTATTTATTTATTTTGACTTCATTTTGGCACTTGTTGTTGTAACGGTCATAATAATACGACTGCTGCAAAAGTTTCTAGCTATTATGACGGACGGACAGATATTGTAGCGATTTGAATAGGGTAACGTTTTTAGCTTTTGCATACGAAACTCTAAAACGCCACCCTTGAGTTTTAAGCCATTTATTTTAATGAGCCAAGACGACCTTCAAACAACAATAAAATTTATTTTTTGCTTTATTCATAAGTTCTTGTTAGTGAAAAGCTATATACAGCCTTTGACTTTGTGTAGATTTAGTCATTATGTCAGCAGGACACAAAATCAGTACATCAATAACTTGTACTTAACTCGACACACCCATCTTTGATAGAAAAGTTAAAGGTTGCCATTAGACTTCTTTCTCACTTGAACGCAAAAGTAAATTAAACGAATGTAGTTTCGCCAATTGTATGTTCAATCTCCTATAACGTTCACATACACAAACGCATATGTGTACATAAACTTTTGTATTGTATTTAAGTTTAAAATCTTGTCTTTCTGTCCGTCCTTTTGACCGTCAGGTTTTTTTTATTTTGTTGTGTGTTTAAGTTGGTTGATTTTGTTTCCATGTATTTTTTTTGAGATTGCCTCTAAGTTAGACGATTACCGCACCCAAAAAACAAAGCCAACACAAAACAACGCGATGCTGACAAAATTTGAAATGTTTTTAAAACATGAAACCAATAACAAAAGAAATAGTTTTTTTTTTATTGAAGAAAAAAACAAAAAAATATTGTGTCAGCAAAGTTAACAGCAAATCTATTGTTGTATTTATGATGATGGTGGTCCTGCTACACAGCAGTCAAACACAACACTACCAACACTTATGGAAACCTACGAAAAATACAATTTTAGTATCCTAATTTGGTTTTCTTTTGAACTCCCACCATTATTTCACCGTGAAAAATCAAAATTTATATAAAATGTGGTATTTTCTTATACATTATATTTGTATGTGAGTGTGTGTATACATTTTTCTGTAGTTAGCATAACAGTCACACACTTGTCTGTTTCGTTTAGGTCCCTGTCAAGCCAAGTCAATAGTAAAAACAGACGTTAAAAAAATCAAATTGTATAACTGTGTTAAAGGTAATTAAAAAAAACTGTTTTAAATATTTTATGATTTAAAGCCATAATAAAAGAAATAATGAATTGAAAAAATATGTAGGAAAATTTAGCGAAATTGCGTTTCTATCAATAATTGCGTTTCTATCACATTCTTAAACGCAAATTAAATAAAATAAATTTCTATTACTCCAATTATAGACAAAAATTTGGAGCGAGTTTTTTCACCTTCGAATTTTTTCCCTCTTTATTGACTGCAAAAAGTGAAAGTAATTCTAGGGAGAAAAGTAGATATTATAAATTGCAAAAGAAAACTAATATGTAATTAAACAAAACAGCTCACTTCAAATTACAAATTTAATGTCTGAATACATTTTACAAAAAAAAAAAAAAAAAAAAAAAAAAAAAAAAAAAACAATAATACAAATTCAACCTGCGTTTTGGGAGAGATTTCATTACAAAACATTTTTAAAGCTGCCTTTCGAAGTCGGTTAGTCTACTAAAAATTTCTTGAAATCAGTATAATGCCAAAGTCGCCACAACGGCAACGCCGTTTAATATAAAATTGCTGAAAATGTGTTAGCGTAAAATTGTGTCATGTGTTAGTTTTGGTCATTCATTCTCCCTTCTTTAAAGTAATCAAGAATAGTAACAATAGTAAAGCTGCTTAAGTTTTTCTTTAATTCTTGGGCCGACTTTTTATTGTTGGGAAATAACATTTTCTACAAAAAAAAAAAAAAAAAAAAATAAGAACATTTCAAGGAGACTTTCTGTGTTCCATTAGCTGCAAATTTTGCAAACTTTGAAATGATGTTGACTATGGCAGAAGCGCATGTATGCACTTACGCCTTATCATTATAAAATATTGCATTAATCATCTTTTTAACGCATTAAGCATTTTTAGGACACTATATGACAGAATAATATCTTTTCTGTGCAATTATCTTTCCTTTATATATTCCTTTAGATATTTCCTAAAATGTAATATGGTGAACTTAGGTTTTCCCTAAAGTTTCTGATCAGCCCCATTACTTAATTTTAACGCTGAAAACAATAAAATATATTTAATTAAAACCTAAAGTGTAAAGACAAGCAAAATAGCTTAGTACACACGAGGCAACCGTTGCAGCAACCTCAATACAAATACCTTAAGTTTCAAAATATTTTAAAATTTCGCACAGCGTTTTGTACAATATGTAAGAAATCGAAGCAACGTGTTTAAAGCGCTGCAACAGCTGTGCTGTAAAAATTCAGCAATCAAGATTGCTATGTTTGTATCTCACAAGCATAGGAAAAGCGTTTTAAAATATAAATGACCTTTTCGGGCGTAATCATTAAAACAATTCGAGCTATTTGATTCTTATTTTCACAGCTGATGCGGCAATTAAAAAGGAGGAAGTCGAATCCTCTATAATATCATATACGTACCCTTGATACTCAAACTTCTTATTTTTTTTGCATAACATTAGTTTAAGATACGATGTCGCTATTATAATAGACACAAAGAATTTAAAGATTCATTTATCCAGCTCTGAATTTTAATCACTCATAAAAGTAAAACATAAGCCATGACACTTAACGAGGACTTTTGACAATTTTCATTGTTATATTCTTTACTCCAGTACGGCTTTTACAAATCTTACTTAATTCTAATTATTATTTATGTTGCGCTTGTTTGTTTTACTGTGAGTCCATATTGTGAGGTACTTAACTCTTAACAAATATAAAATAACCAAATATGTTTGATACAGTCATATTTTTAGAAAATGGCACGAGTTTTAAATTGAAAATAATCTACAATTCCAAACATGTATAACAAACTCAATCATCAAGTATTTAATATCCTAAGACCGGAATTCTCTTAGAATTACTGATACATGCTCTTATACAAACATATATTAGTGTTGTTGTTTTATGTTTAGTAATTTATATGGGTGTACTTTTGCTGCTAAAATTTTGTTGCCAACACAAAAACTTTTGACAATAACAACAAAGTATGATATACAGATTTGCACAAAGAGATATTACGAACAGTGGGTTTAAAAAATATTCGTATAAAACCCAATGCAGAATTTAGAGCAGATTTAAATTGTTGTGTTTTTAAATTTTAATCGATTTCAAAAAAGAAAAGCTTATTTTTAAATCATATATGAATTTGTACAAAAAATAGGAAAAATTCAGATATTAGCAGAATGAAATGCATTTTATGGACCTCTATATCCTTCATTAGTATTTTTCGTTTTTACGAAACTTTTTCTTTTTTATGTAAAATCTATACAAATGTGTAATAAAACTGTAACGGGTTCATTTCTGTAAGTTAAATATTTTTTTAAAATATTGATGTTGGTGTAGATAGTAATCGATATGGAATACAAAATTCTTATTCTTGGAATTTTTTTCTGTCTGTCCGTCTATGTGGTTGTCTGTGTTCGCATCACGTAAAAACTACTGAATGGATTTGAATGAAGTTTTGTAAAGTGGTTCTTTAGAACCTTGGTTACAATATAGAATACTTTTTTTTCTCAGAGAAAATAGAGGTATCAGTGTGAAAATATAAAATTTTATCAGTGTAATGGTACCAAAACAGTTACCTGCACATTTTTCTAAATTTGAATTTTAAGAAATTTGGAAATGACACGTAGACAAAGTCGTGGGCATTGCAAGTTCTTAATAAATGTTTAGAAGAATCCCACAGTATCTAATGGCATAAACATTTCATTGGTTTAGTATAAACAGGAGTCTTGTAAAAAAATCATGATCGAACAGTTAAAAAGATTGAGAACAACTAGAGTTTTAAATTTTGTGTTTTTAAAGATAATTTTATTTAATCAATCTTATGTTTGAATTTGAACTGCAGAAAAATCAATGAATCGTGAAACACAAAAATTGTCGGTACAAAGACAGAGAGATGATGGCTGTTTTCTTTTGTTCACGATAAGACGACGCATAGAGAGGTATTTAGACAATCTAGACGGACATTAGACCAAAAATTTAATTTAAGAAATGTACAAATGTAGGTACGTAGCTCGACAGACTAAAATCATATAGTGAATTTTCATTGCTTTTGCTCTAGATATGCCGTCTAGGGACACGATTAAAATTGGAGTAGTTGAGTAAATTGCATACTTTTTTTTGTTGCCTTTTTACGGTTTGGAGAGGTTTAAAATTTATATTTTTGTGGCTGAATAAGGATTTTGTAATGATTTTTTTTTTGAAAAAGGCTATATAATATTCTATTATTTATTTTAATTTTGAGAAAAAATTTATAAAAATTAAGAAAAAAGGTATCATGGGTATTTATTTTCATTGCTTCTCTTATACTCATTTGCTATAATGTATTTAAAAATTTTTTTTTATTGGTTTCAGTTAAGTTATAATTTTTGAACTTACGAAAAACTCATGAAAATTCTGGTTTTAAAAACTAGGTTAAAAACTATATAATATAAAGTAAGATGTTGTATTAACCGTCCCAATGAAAAGTTTAAAAATTTAGTTCCAAATAAATATTAATGAAAACTATTCAAGTTTATAATGTTTTAAGAAATTAAAAAAAAATAAAAAATAATGAAAAAACGTATTCTAATCATCAAATTTTCAGTTGTTTTAAGCATTCATTTAAATATCAATGGGAACCCATGCTCGCCAATGACAGGCTTAAAATCATGCGTTTTCACACTAAATTGAACCAGTTCATTTTAAGAAGAATCCATGAATTAGCTACTTTTTTGCATTTCTTTTTTTGCTGCAATTTTAATAACAAAAAAATTTCATTCGAAATTAAATAAAAATATTTTTGTTTACTTTTTTAAAAAAAAAAAAAAAAAAAGGTTTTTACAAGTGAAGACAGTCGCGATCCTAAAAAAGTTTTAAGTCACTATAAAATTGAAGATTTCTACTTTAATACTGTAGAAAAAAAATCGAGAATATTTAACCTTTTTTTTTTTTTTTTTGCTCATGTTGCATAAGTAGATAGAAGTAAAAACCTTATCGTCAGTCATAACTTATTTTGGTTTTTAATAGATGTATATAGATGTTTGCTTAATCATAGTACACGTTGATTAATAAAACGTTTATACGATATTGAATTTGAATTGAGAAACATTTAAAGAAGAATTAGCGATAATAGTGGATGTACTGAAAACTGGTCTTTGAAACACCAACGATAGTAACGCGTTGGAAGAAGATTTTTTTCCAATTCTGAATTGATTTTATTTACTGAATCGAAGTTATTATTAAAGTAACATCAAGTGGTCTCAAATCCATTTACAGGAGTTTGCAGATTATTGCTAGACACTGTAAAAATTGGCGTCAATCTATATAAGTGGCAACCTATGACACCTGAATGACTTTAATTCTTAGCATTGGGCTCTTAACAGAAGAAACGGCCTGATACCTGAAAGAGGGTTTTGAAGAAATATAAGAAGAAGAAGAAAAAGGCCACTCATATTCATCGTAGTTCAAAAGAGCAGTTGTTTATGTAAAATTAATTTTTACTATTATAAATCAGTTATTCATATGAATAAGTAAATTTTTTTCCAAATGCTATAAATTTTATAAAGTCATAAATTACTAATATTTTTGGCTGATGGGATTGGTTAAACATTGGAAAGATACCTTAACTTCGACATAAAAGCTTAAAAATAACTATTTTTCAAAATTAGGAAAAATTAAGAAAAAATCACAGAGATTTTTCGGGCTGGGATTGATTGTAGGTATATCTCCGCCTGGCCATAAAAACCAAAAAATCATATTTTAATGGTATTATGACGTGTTTGTTTCATTTTTTTAGTATTTGTATTATTTTTTATTTAATATTACATGTCACCGCCCACAAAAATGGGTGAGGCAAATATGGAAATTTAGAGCCTCCTTGGTACAAGTTTAGGTATTTGAACTTTTACAGACCTTAAAAGTGGCATTTGCTAAACAAAAGTAGGGGAAACTTCAGAGGCAGGATTAGTTCTTCTAAGGAGAACTTTTTTCAAGCCTTAACAGCATATTTCTGCAAAGTTTTTAAGAGCCATTATAAACAATAAACAAAAGGTATATCCTGTTTTTTCTTCTACTACTATGGTAACAGCAGTTATAAAAATAATTTTATAAAATTGTTACATTTGGTTACGAATCTCAACCACTGTGTACTAAGGAACAAAAATGACGATAACAGTTTTTAATACAATGTCACCATCTCATATCCAAAAAAAAACACGTATTTAAAGGTTGGTTTTATTAAAAACTTAAAAAAAGCAAACAATAAAAGACACTTTCAATTCCCAAACCGAAAGGAATTGTGCCACATTTTTTTTTTTGGAACTTTGTTGCAAGTAAAAAAATAAACAATTTATATTCATACAAATATATATTTACCATTTTTTTTAAGCTTTTCAATATAAAAAGGCAACTAAAAAATATGAAATAAGAGTGAATGTGAATGGCTTAAATTGTTGTTGGAATTGAATTTGTCTTGCAGTCATTTTTATATTTGTTTTCGTAGCTGGTTTTTCTAAAAAAAAAACTCTTTTTAGCTCAAATATTTTTATAGTGAAAAATTTTTCAATACAAAAACAACAATTTTGCATTTTTTTTTAAAGTAACAAGTTCTTATATATATCTTTTTTCGCGTATGTTGTTGTTATTTCAACTTATTTTTGGGTTTGGTTTCTTTATGTTCAGTTAGTTTTTTCCATAGTGTTATTTTTTATTTTTTGCCAAAAGGTTGCAAAAAACGTTATTTTTTGTTAATTTTTTGTGTTGTTTGTATTGTGGCACTTGTTGCTTTCAAAACAGGTATTTAATCTGAAAAAGATTTTTGTGTGGGAATTACAAAATCGGCTACAAACAAGAAAATGCGAGGGTGATTTAAGCTGAAGTGAAGAAGTTTTACTTCTTCTGAAGTATAAGATAACTTAACATTTTCTATTACCTTAACAAACAGTAACTTTTATGTAAATTTTCAAAAATGTATTATCAAACATAAGTAAAAAATAATACAAATACGTATTGCAATAAGCATTATTTGTAAAATATATCGTGTAAAAAAGAGAAACTTTAGTAAAAACAACTATTTTACTTAAAGACTATTTTGAAAAAGTATCTTTTGAAAAAAGTAATTTTTATAAAAAGCCACTTCTATTAGAAGCAACTATTACTAAAATTATGTTTGCAAATGATAATTTGCTAAATGCTTAAAAACTTCTTTTAGAGGTTTGTTTTACTAAGAGAAGATTATTTTATAAAAAGGAGCTTTTAAAAAAGTAATTTAGAAAAGTACATTTAAAAAAAGTACTTTTACAAAAATTTACTTGTCTCCAAAAAGTCTAATGTATCAAAGAGCTTTTTAAACCAAGATATATCGGCTTAAGATATACTTTTTACCACAATGGTTTCAAAAACAAACTTTCAGAAATGGCTTATTACAAATAGTACCTCTAACAAAAAGTATCTTCTTAAATTTGAACACACTCTCAAAATGTATAACTTAAGGAGATTTTTTATTTGAAATTGTTTTATAGAAAAAGTACTTTTTGAAAAAGTACTTTTTGCTAAAAGTACCAGTTTAAGAAAACTCCTTTTTGGGTAAAATTTTTGGAAAAGGCTGTTGATACAAAAATTTAATTGTACAAAACAATTATCAAAAAGTACGTTGTGTAACGGATGCCTGAAAAAAGTCTCTTTTTTTATTTATAAATTGTTAATAAAGTAATTAGAAATTAAATATAAATATTTAGAGAGCAATGACATTAAAGGCCTGCAGTTCGGAATCTGATAAATTAGTTTTTATGCCATTCATGATTGAATTGAAAACTGTACGCGTATGTTATGCAACCATTTCAAGGCAGCAAGGCTGAAAGAAACATGCAACATTGGCTTGCAACATAATTATTTAGAGTTCTTTAAAATATTGCAATTAAATGTTGCATTAATCGTATTTTTACGTTAAAGGGGTACGAATGTTAGAGTGAAAGTACCACGAACAGGGTTGTTTAATAATATGTTATCCTAAAAATAGAAAGACATACCTCTATATATTTTGTTTTTCAAAAATATTTTATTGAAAATTAGTTAATATTGAAAAAAAAATCTTTTTGCCCCAAAAAAGTATCTTCAGCACAAACATGTTTTGTAATAAGCAAAAGTTGCAAAATAATCGTGTAAAAAAGAGGAACTTTAGTAAAAACAACTATTTTACTAGAAGACTATTTTACTTTTAAAAAAGTATTTTTTTGGTAAAAAACCACCTCTATTAGAAGCAGCTGCTACTAAAATTAAGTTTCTAAAGTATAATTTTCTAAATGTTTTAAAACTTCTTTGGGAGTTTTTGTTTTAAGGCCCAACTATACAAATATGTTAAATTATATGTGGTAAACTATAATGTACATAAGATAACTTTTAGTCAAGTTTCGTTAAATGTCATTTATTTAAGCAAGGTTTCGTACTGATCGCACTTTCCGTACGGAAACAGCCGATTGGCCTTTGTGTTATACATCTATAAAAATTATTATTATAAAAAATATAATTAAGACCTACAATGTTAAACTTTTAAATTTTAATTAATAGAAAATGAAAAAAAGAACATTTTTGTTTCTGGCCAATTTTTAACAAATATAATAAATTAATATTAAATTTATATTTATACACACATATGTATACGATATAAGCGACGAACACCGTTGCATTTTTTAGTATCGTTGGACACAAAAACAAAACAAAAAATAACTAGTAATATTTTAAAAAAAAATTTTTTTTTTTTGGTTCATGTTCTAGAACCAAAACATATAAATGTGTATGTGAATGTTATTAAATATATAAAATATGTTCTTTAAAGCCTTTTCGTTTTAAAATTTTGTTTATTTATATAGAAATTATTTTTGGCAAAAGTACGAATTAAACATAAATGTGCAACTGTGGCAAAAAAGTTACTAAATTTATGTAAGTACATTGTAGCCATATAAATTTCTTTAATAAGTTACCTAAGCATTTGACAGGCTTTTCGTTGGATTTTTGATATAAGCTAAAGCTAGCTTATGCACATTATAGTTTGGAAGGTTCTTTTATAAAAAGGAACTTTTAAAACAGTACTTAAGAAAAGCACCTTTAGAAAAGTACTTTTACAAAAATTTGCTTAACGTAAGAATATCTAATGTATCAAAGAGCGTTTAACTTAAAAGTATTTCTTAACTAAAAGTATTTCTTAATTAGAAAGATTTTTTTTTATATAAAATTGTTTTATAGAAAAAGTACTTTTTGAAAAAGTACTTTTTGCTAAAAGTACCTTTTTGGGTAAAATTTTTGGAAAAATACAAAAATTTAATTGTACAAAACAATTATCAAAAAGTACGCTGTGCAACGGATGCCTGTAAAAAGTCTCTTTTTTATTTATAAATTGTTAATAAAGTAATTAGAAATTAAATATTAATATTTAAAGAGCAATGACATTAAAGGCCTGCAGTTCGGAATCTGATAAATTAGTTTTTATACCATTCATGATTGAATTAAAAACTGTACGCGTATGTTATGCAACCATTTTAAGGCAGCAAGGCTGAAAGAAACATGCAACATTGGCTTGCAACAGAATTATTTAGAGATCTTTAAAATATTGCAATTAAATGTTGCATTAATCGTATTTTTACGTTAAAGGGGTACGAATGTTAGATACTGATATCTTATCAGATCTACGATAACGAGTGAAAGTACGGCGAACAGGGTTCTTTGATTATATTTAATCCTAAAAATAGAAAGACATACTTCTATATATTTTTTTTTCAAAAATATATTATTGAAAATTAGTTAATTAGTTCGTTAGTTGAAAAAAAACCTTTTGCCCCAAAAAAGTATATTCAGTACAAACATGTTTTGTAATAAGCAACATTCGTAAAATAATCGTGTAAAAAAGAGGAACTTTAGTAAAAAGAACTATTTTACTTGAAGACTATTTTACTTGAAGACTATTTTACTTTTAAAAAAGTATTTTTTTGGTAAAAAGCCACTTCTATTAGAAGCAGCTGTTACTAAAATTAAGTTTCTAAAGTATAATTTTCTAAATGTTTTAAAATTTCTTTGGGAGTTTTTGTTTTAGGGCCCAACTATAATAATATATTTAATTATATGTGGTAAACTAAAACGTACATAAGATAACTTTTCGTCAAGTTTCGTTAAATGTCATTTATTAAAGCAAGGTTTCGTACTGATCGCACTTTCCGTACGGAAACAGCTGATTGGCCTTTGTGTTATACATTCATAAAAATTATTATTATAAAAAATGTAATTTTTGTTAAATGTTAAATGTTAAATTTTTAGATTTTAATTAATAAAAATGAAAAAAAGAACATTTTTGTTTCTGGCCAATTTTTAACAAATATAATAAATTAATATTAAATTTATATTTATACACACATATGTATACGATATAAGCGATGAACACCGTTGCATTTTTTAGTATCGTTGGACACAAAAACAAAACAGAAAATAACTATTATAATATTTTTTTAAAAAATTTTTTTTTTTTGGTTCATTTTCTAGAACCAAAACATGTAAATGTGTATGTGAATATTATTAAATATATAAAATATGTTCTTTAAAGCCTTTTCGTTTTAAAATTTTGTTTATTTATAAAGAAATTATTTTTGGCAAAAGTACGAATTAAACATAAATGTGCAACTGTGGCAAATAAGTTACTAAATTTATGTTAGTACATTGTAGCCATATAAATTTCTTTAATAAGTTACCTAAGCATTTGACAGGCTTTTCGTTGGATTTTTGATATAAGCTAAAGCTAGCTTATGCACATTATAGTTTGGAAGGTTCCTTTATAAAAAGGAACTTTTAAAAAAGTACTTAAGAAAAGCACCTTTAGAAAAGTACTTTTACAAAAATTTGCTTAACGTAAGAATATCTAATGTATCAAAGAGCGTTTAACTTAAAAGTATTTCTTAACTAAAAGTATTTCTTAATTAGAAAGAGTTTTTTTTTATATAAAATTGTATTATAGAAAAAGTACTTTTTGAAAAGTACTTTTCGAAAAAGTACTTTTCGAAAAAGTACTTTTCGAAAAAGTACTTTTTGCTAAAATAGGATTAAAAAGTATATAAATATGTTTGCAGCTTTATTTTTCATAATTTTATTTTTTCACTTTTATTTAAAGAATTATAAAGTAAGAAAACAAGGTCAGGTAATACTTTGCCAATGCTTTTCTTGCTACCCTCTGCATAAAAAATACTAAATGCACACTAAATGAAATTGAATTCAATTCAACTGAACTTAGGTGAATTGTGGACACCAAAAAACAGAATCAAATAAACTGCAAATACGTACAAGCACAAACACACACATACACACACTTAAACGATATAATATAAAGCGGTACATTCACTTTATTTATTTATTTTTTTTGGTTTGATAAACTTTTAAATAAGTTTTAATTGAATTGGAAGTTGTTTTTCTTTTTTTTTTCATCTGCTTTTTATTTTTGCAAAAATTGATGCTTTTGAATCGTTATTGTTGCTAAAGTTGGTGTTTATAATGCATAACAAATCAAATCCGATAAGATTGAATTAATGTTGTTTTTTTTTTCTTTAACAATAACGTTAAATAAAATTAAATGCAATTTAGTATCTTGATTTTAAAATTCATTTTAAAAAGAAAGGAAAAAAAAGTTGCACGGTTTTGGGTTTATGCAACTTTGCGGCCAAAACTGGAAAAAAATACAGACGGAAAAATCTTAAGTATTACTTTCAAAATTTGTAAAAGCTGTTTATTAAATAGATAAATGATTTATTTTTTAATGTCAAAAAATTCATTTTACATTTTTTAGAAGAAAATTACTGAGTGTGTAAAAAAGTGCAAAGGTGAATGAATGTCTGTGAAATAAAGTGGCTTGATGAGTAAAGTAATCAGATAACTTTTGGACTGAGACAGCGTATTTAAAAAAGTTTTTTTTTTTTTTTTTTGAGGAACAAAGTTAATTTTTTTTGAACAATTACGGCATTTACACTATGCAATTTTTAATGAAACTAGCATGAAATTGTTGTTTGGTTGTAAAACAGGAGGAGCAAGCATTATGGTATTGCTTGAGTTTTTAGGGGATGTTACTGTTGCTAACGTTTACTTTTAAATAACACAATGCTGTACAAAATTGAGAAAATAATGCTTCAAAAACTGCAAAGTGTAAATCTGGACACTGTGAAACAAAGTGGGTTTTTATAGAAAGTAACTAGATTCGAAACAATAGACTTTTTTTTTAAATACACTTAAAAAAAAAGACACTTCGTGAAACAATAAAGTTTTATGAACTTATAGGCTGTTATTTAAAACAAGAAATATTATTATGCAACAAAAAACATTTCTTGTAAAAAAAATTCAGCAGTTTAATGCAAGGTGACTTTATGTGACAAAAAGTGACTTCTTGTGACATTATGTAGTGACTTCAAAAATTTTTTTTTACAAATTTTGTGAAACAAGATAAATTTTGGTAAAAAGAGACTTTTTATAAAACAGCGATTTCTGTAGAAAAAAACTTGCCTTTTATAAAACAACTCACTTTATCTGGAAAGTGAAATTTTGTTAGAGAACTTTTGTATGAAATTTAACAAAGAAATGATATTTTGTTTAAAAAAATTGTCTTTTTGAAAACTAATGTGACTTTTTAAGGAAAACAAGTAACTTTTTGTCGTCAAAATACACTTTGATAAATT
Organism: Gymnosoma rotundatum; assembly: GCA_916610165.2. Taxonomy (NCBI): domain Eukaryota; kingdom Metazoa; phylum Arthropoda; class Insecta; order Diptera; family Tachinidae; genus Gymnosoma; species Gymnosoma rotundatum. Next base: position 114,713,342 of record OU744337.1, on the reverse strand, counting down.
AAGTGACTTTTCCAAAAGCAATCATACCTTTAGGCAAGCAAAGTGACTTATTCCTAAAAATAGTCACTTATTGTGAAAAAAAGGAAATTTTCCCAATCAAAATTTTTTTTAATGAAACAAGTCACTTTTTTAAATATAAAGGAGACATTCAAAAAGGAAAATTGTTAATAGAAAAACATTTATTTTTAAATATAAGTTACTTTTGTTTCTTTCTGTATACAAAGGTCACAAAATTAAAAATGGATAGAAGAAACCATCCACATATTAGAATATTTATTTGTAAGCATTAACAGTCTATGAGATGATGTACAAATTAAATTAATAAATAATTTTAGTATTCATTTATTGTAAAGACACAACAACAACTACACTCGTGTTAATAAAAATTTAAGTTTTAGCATGCGTTATTGTAGGCGTTTTTGATTTGCAAATAAAACAACGAAACAGCAATAAAAATGTGTCTGATGAACATTTAAGTGCTGTCATAAAAAAAAAACAATAAAAATACAAAACTCTTGTAATGCTAAAAAAAAAGACAGAAACTAAAAAAACTGACTTTATGACAATATAAATAATTAAAAATTAAAACGAAAAAAATTCCAAATAATATATGTACATACATATGTATGTATAAAAAAATACAAAATAATACACTGCTCTCATTTGTATTGAAAACATGTCGTTAAATGTGAATGATTTGAACTTATTCAACAATATTTTAATTGAAAAAAAAAATGTTTGTTAAAAAAAAACAACAAAAAAAGTCTTGTTATAAAACGTGACTAATGGAAAAATAAAATACAATCGTCTGAAACATTATAGCGACAACAGGATCAAAAGAACATTAATCAAAAATAAATAAAGCAGTGAGAGGGAAATCGTTCATATTGAAGCGTATTTTTTTTAATCTTAAGAGAAATAATAAACTCAATAAGCAAAATGAAAAAATCATTTTTCGGATTTGAAATATTTTATTTTCAAAAAAGTAAGTTTAAAACTCTTGGAATTGGAAACTGCGTTTCTTTTTATTGGGTTATACATTGAAAGTCTAAAGAAGTTGGGGAAAAGTGTTTTGTTGTTATTAATGGCAAAAAGTAACTTCTGTCATATAAAAGGTAAACTTGTGCCCCATTCCCAATGCCGGGTTGGAATAATCAAATTGAAAACTTTAACTTCATGTTACAGTTTTCTTCACAATGTGTTTTATACGAGTATGAAATAACAATTTGTATTTTTTAACTCAAATGAAAATCGGCCTAAATGAAATTTTTTAACTCAAAGAAAATCGGCCTAAGTTCATGTACATTTTAATTTGGAAGTTAATATGAGGAAAAAGTTTTTTACAAAATTTTATGTAAATTTTTTAAGAAAACAAGAAAAAATTTGGGCTTAGCCGAATTAAATCAAGTAATTTGATAAATAAGAATATGAGGAATATTTATAATATTAATTTGGTTAGACGAAGTCCACACACAATCTAAAGTTTTTTTTTTCATTGTTCTCTTTATCAAGCGACATATATATTTGTTTTTGCTTTCTGCGAATCTCAGGCTTAGAAACAACTACTTTTTAAATTTTTATGCTTTCTTACTTTAATAATCACAGCACCACGCTTTCATGATTTCTTCACAACAATATTAACTGTAATATTATCTACTGTGATTTGAAGAAAAATTTGTGAAAAATTTTTTTTTTCGGTTTTTACTCTTGCGGTTTTCATATTCATTTGTGCAATTCAAATAAAAGAAATCGAGAGAGACAATCTGTTCAGTTTCAGTTGTACAATTAGAATCTAAAAGAAAAATGAATTTTATAGAAAGAAGTCGTTAGCGGAATATTTTTTTCCAGTGAGTTATACATTTTCGTATTGAAAGGCAAAAAAAAAAATGAAATAAAAAATTCACCTGAAAATATTTAAAATCCTTTTTGTGGGGAGTTGGGATCGATCACGAGTCCCACCAGTCAATTTTTAATAGGTTTTTTTTTTTTTTTTTTTTTTTTTTTTTTTTTTTTAATAATTTAAACTCTTAGTGATTTTTGAGTAAAAATATATTTTATGTTGTTTTTAATGCATTTTCGGTTTTTTAAAAATTAAAATTTTTTGATTGAAACTGTTTTTTAACCGACTTCAAAAAAAGAAGGAGGTTATACAGTTCGGCTAAATGTTGCTTTTTTTATATTTGTGACTCCAGAACTCAGTCATTTCTGATCCGATTTTGAAAATTGTTGGTAATATGATAGATTATACTTACAGATTGGTCCCGTTTTAAAAACAGTTCATAATCTTAAAAATTAAAGGGTGTCCCAATACAACATACATATTTTTTACGTGTATTATGAACTGACTGCGTATTACTGTGGCTCCCAAAAACAAAAAATTATACAAAAATAGATATAAAAATTAAAGGGTGCCCCCATAATTGATGTAAATTTAGTTATATGGGCCTATCTTTTGAACCGTTATAGACAAACGCTTGCAAATAGGACAGAATGTCGATTGCTATGGACGTCATAGTAACAAGTATTAATATTACAAATTATAAATTAAAGGGAGCGCCAATAGTTCATTAAATTTTATGTATATGGCCATACTTTTGAACAGTTGTAGACAGACGCTTGAAATTTACAACGAACCTGTATTGCTAAGTCCGCTATAACAACCAATATATAAAATATGGAATTGGAAGTTAAAGGGTGTTCCAATAGTTGATGCAATTTCAAGTGTGTAGCCATACTTTTGAACCGTTATAGACTGAACGCTGAAACTTAAAAGGGACCTGTATTGCTAAATCCGAGTTTATAATTTGAATTTAGAAATTAAAGGGTGTCCCATAATTACTGAATCGTTTAGACAAGCGCTTGTAAATTTGACGCAATGTCGATTAGTATATAGTTATAGTAACAGCTGATAATATTTAAAAATATAAATTAAAGGGTGCACCAATAGTTCATTTAATTTGATATATGGCCATACTTTTAAACAGTTGTAGACAGACGATTGAAATTTACAAAGAACCTGTATTGCTAACTCCTCTATAACAACAAGTATAAAATTTGGATTTGAAAATAAACGGGTGTCCCAATAGTTGATATAATATGGTGTATGTGGTCGGACATTTGAACCATTATAGACGGACTGCTGAAATTTACGAGGGACATTTTTTGCTAAGTCCGCTATAACAAGGAGCTTATAATTTGAATTTAGAAATTAAAGGGTTCTCTCAAAATTAATGTAATTTGTTCTACATGGCCGTATTTTTTGAACCGTTGTATACAAACACCTTAATTTAAGACAGAATGTCCACTTCTTTATGTGGTATAATAAGAAGTATAAAAATGTTATATTATAAATTAAATAGTTGATATAATCTGATGTATGTATATGGGCAAACTGTTGAACCGTTACAGACAGACGGTTGAAATTTACACAGAACCTGATTGCTAAGTCTACTGCAACAGCAATTATATAATTTGAATTTGGAAATTAAAGACTGACCCTACAGTTGCTGTAATTTGATGTATCTTGCCAAACTATTGAACAGTTAAAAAGTATAAAGTTTGGAGATATAAGTGTGTCCCAAGAGTTAGTGTAACCTAATTTATGTGGCCATACACTTGAGCTGTTATAGGCAGACAGATAAAATCTGTTTTGAAGTCGGTTTTTTTCGCAAGAATTATTTTTCATAAATTTATTAATTTTTTAGTGAACTTTTGATAAAAATTTGATATTTTAGTGCATTTTCAATTGTTAAATAAAATTTCGATTTGGTAGTCTACAGTTTTTTTTCGGGTTTCAAGACTACAAAGCAAAACTCAATTATAACATAGGTAACACTTAAGAAAAATACAGGTGTCGCCCTTTTTCCAGCATATGTGCATCCTTCTATACCTATTTTACTAATTTTCAATAGCGAAATTCTCGAAACTGTATCTGACAGATTGGTGAATTTATTAACCATATTTTTTTTCATGTTACAATTATTCTAGTGATACCGAATAGTAATATTTTATACTTAAACAAACAAGGATATTGTGTTTTTAGAAGCACTTTGATAATTTTGAAGCGAAATATCGGCAAAATGACGATAAATCAACAAATATGACAGGCCTGCACCGAACCCAAACTGTAAGCCGTTCAAGGGGCTCTTTTAACATTTGAAAATGTATTCCATTGGTTGTTAATGCATAAGTGATATAAAGATCAAAGGACGATTATTTTTTTTATATTGCACTTTGTATGAAGTAGTAGTGGTTGTAGTATTAATAGTAGTTGAACAACAAAAAAGCTTATGCTGGTTGTTTATATATACAACGTTATTTGAATTATCAAAGAGGCCTCGAAAATAATTGAGAAACTGCTATAGATCTTGTATACAACGAAAAGCAAAGATTTTTTTCGGATATCTAAACTGTAAGTTGAAATGAAATAAAAAATAAATAATAAAGAAATATTAAGATAGTTGCGCTATAATAAATAATGTCTCTGTTTTCCAGCATTAAATAAAATTTATGTAAATTTAGGTAAACACTAGATAATTTCTTTAAATTAATATCACGGAAAAAGCCTTTATTTATTTTAAGCTAACTTTTGCAACTTTAAAAATAATAATCCAAATAATTCAAATGTTCTTTTGTGGTTTATAAAAACTTCTCACAAAAGCTTCAATATTAAATATTCAAAAGCCACGGTAAATTAAATTAAAATAGTATAAAAAAATAAGAGTCCAGCATAAAACAAACAAAATACAAAAGCATTCATATGAATGCAAAATTTTTAAATTGCTGCAATGACTCATTTTGTGGGAATTTGCCAAGGTAATAAGAACAATAAAACTGGGCAGTTTAGCCAAGTTAATACAGCAAACAAAAAAAAAAAAAAACACAGTATTTTTATTATACACAAACACCACCTTCATTCACTACCAACAAAAACATTAACAACAATAACAATAATAGCTTTGACATTCCAAAACAAAACTGGTTTTATATTGACAAAGAACCTGAGAATATTTTATTTAAACTCTTTCACGTCTCTTTCAATAATTTGAAAGTGTTTTTTTTTGTCGAAGCAAACAGAAATTTCCCATTAAACTTGTGTATTTAAATTTTATTTTCCTTTTTAGTTAAACAGAGTTATATGCAGTTATTTTACACATATAATTTAATAAGAAATGAACTTTTTAATTTTGTTTACTGAAAATCTTTTGTTTTTTAACCCTTTTTGGAGAATGACTATTTGTTGTTACCAAATAAGTTCCCTTTTTAGCCGTATTTTTCTTCGTATTTTTTTATTCTGCAAATATCTAGTAGTTACCGGAGCCCAGATTTGGAGAATTAGGAAAATCAACTTGACGACTTCTTTTAACAATCTTGTCATAATTGGTATCGACATGTGAGATAAAGCACTGTATTAATAAATATTAGGACACCCATTGTGAATGGACATATTTATCATTAATGCATGGAAAGAGTCTTTATATTTTAACTAAAGGAGCGATTTAGGGCGAATATTCCATAGAACTGAACTTATTTGCTCCGCCAATTGGCGACGAAAATGTTTAGTTTGGAAATTTAGCCTGTGAAGTAATACTTCCGAAAAAGGAAACGTGGCTTGCAAAATTAAGATTGAATCTGTCTTAAAGGTTTACCTTATTTTAATCAAACATAGTTTCGCTGACGCGGGTGAAATAACTTAATGGCATTTCATAAAGCGAAGAATGAAATGTCCTTAAAAAAGGCCATCAGCAACTTGGATTTTTGGACCAGAAACCCGAATAGCTTAAGGAAATAGTACTGCGCCAATTAAACACCCGCATTAGATCGCTCAGGAAGTTATCCGAACTGGATATTTGCTTTGATTTAAAGATGTGACAACTTGGAATATATTTAAGGACGGTTTACATTATGGTACAAGTAATACGATCTATCAATTTTGTTTTGTAAAAGAGTACAATTAGTATTGTCTAAACAAAATCGCCCTTATTCTAGTTGTCGACGTTGTTGTCGTCGTTGTTTTAGTATCAATATCACTACGTATCAATGTCGGCGTCAATTCAATAAAAATTTTGCATTCTATAACATTACTGTGACGACATCGACGGTTTATCGATTTTTATGAAATCCCCAAATTTTTTGTTAAAATTTGATTTGTGTTTAATATTTTTATGGTAAAATGTTTTCTATAGGTGAAGAAAATTTTGATTTAATAAAGCTCGAAAAAACATAAACTTGTATTGGAAAGAAAACTTTTTAGGCAGGATTGAAATATTTTTCATTTTCCAGATCGCAAGTATGTAAATATGTTTTGCCTGTTTCTGGCTGATCTTCTGCAGTAAAACAGTTGGATTGTTGCATGGCCATTTTCTTCAAGAAGGTTTGCCACAGCTTCTTCCAGCGGACTAAGTGAAAATTGTTTAAACATTGCCATCCATATGCTTATCTTACAGGCGGACCAGGAAAATTTAGAATTTTTCCAATTTTTTGTCATTCTTCTTAAAAATTGCATTGAGCAGTACCTCTGCGAAAACCGAGTACAGGAGATGGATTCTTCCGCAATTCTTCCACCAATTTTTCAAAATGATTTGCATTTGTTACCTTCACTTTTTTAGATTTTCAATGTTATGTTTGCTTTAAATCACTTCCAGTCGTTATGCAAAAAGGCGTCGACAAGAAACAGAGTCACGTCAATACAATATCGTCGTCACATTTATTATAGCGACAAGTGGAATAACAAATTAAATGTGTCGACACATATCATCGTTGATATGTGACGACGTCGACAACTAGAATAAGGGTGAATATGTAATGAAACTGTTCGACATTGAAGCTATTCTACTTCGTTAGATCAGGGTTGGGTTTTTCTTATTGCTAAATAACAAAGGCAACACTCACAAGCACAAGATCCGCTGAATATAGTGCAAGATAGACTCACAAATATTTTTGTAAACAATTATGTTTTAATAACAGCTGTTGCAATTTTACTTCACTTTATTCAACACCAATGGTGTAAACGTAAGAAAAAAAACATATGATTTTTAATCTCTAGTTTTTCATACGGATAGATATTCATTTTATTTTCCCTTAGATTTTACTTACGTTAAGTCTTAACGTCTAAACTGTGCTTTAACAAAGATAAAAATCGAGGAAAGTGATGTTTGAACCCTTTTTTTTAAATAAATTTTTTTATAGTTTTTAATACAGAGAACTTACTTTTACAAATTATTATTGATTTTTATATATTGAAAAAAAAAATAACTAAATTTAACTAAAACAGACAGAAGAGCAGAGAAAGGGCCATTGAATATGAAATAGGAATCGTATTACACAATTTGTTTAAATTGGAATCTTTTATCTATAATGGTTCAAAAGATAAGTCCTTAGATATCAACTTACAACAGTTTTGGGGACACCCTTTATTTTATAAATATAATTTTTTTTACTGGTTGTTGTCGTTTTCAAGTTTCTGATTTTAATGATTCAAAAGATAGGGTCATGTACATATATGAAATAACATCAACTATAAGTACACCCTTTAATCTCCAATCTTAAGTTAGTGATAGAGTAGACGTTCTGTGTAAATTTCAATTTTCTATCTATAACGACTCAAAATATAAGGCCGTATACATTAAATAACATCACTTAGGGGACACCCTTTAATATCAAATTTTTTACTGTTTGTTGCAACCATAAAAGTACACATTCTGTGTAATTACTATAACGGTTTGAAGATAACGGTTTAAAGAATAGAGTCATACAAGTAAAAGAACGTTACCTTTGGGGAACCCTTTAATATTTAAGTCTCCTTTTTTTACTACTTTCTTATCAAACTTTGTCAAGGGTGTTAATGGGTGTCCGTATTGGTTCAATTGACATGTAAAAATCTTGTGTGTTATAGTGGGGCACCCTGTAAGCATTAACTTTAAACTAAAATCAAAATTTTCAAAACGGCTCCAGAAATGCCGAGTTCTGTTGGCACAAGTATAAAAAAATTAGACGAACTCCTTTTTTTGGAATCGGTTAAAACACGTAAGAATATCTTCTTAAATACTGGCAAGAGATACACAGACAGGAGCTATTTGGCATCATTGTGAAGCTATCGCATTTGCTCTACCATTTCTTCAAATAGTTTAAATTTTTCTTTGCCATAACTAGTTTCATTTAAATTTACACTAAAAAGTTATTTTTCAACTTTTCACTCATTGAGTGTGTGAAAAAGTTAAAAGACTGTGTGTTTTTTAGTTTTGTAAAGTTTTAAGTTTTTATTACATCCTTTCAGCTTATTACCCTACAACATTCATGTAACGTTGTATATAAAGTTTTCAGTTTTTTCAATTATGTAAAAAGTTTCAATTACATTTCAAATGCAAATAAAAAACCACAAAATGTCAATTGTGTCATTTACATTTTGGTTTTTCAACAACTTTTAACTCCTTGTTTTTGCGCTTTTTGAAACGAGGGTGAAAAAAAATATTTATATCAAAAGAAAATGTAAAAACAAATAAAAAAAAAAAAAAACAAAAAACTTCACAAGAAACAATATAAATCACTTTCGTCGTCAGTAAGTTAAACTTTCACCTCCTTATTATTTTTGTTTTTGTTTTTATTTTTTTTACATACTTCAAAGCACTGAAAATGTTAAAAGTTTTAGTTCTCTTTAGCATAAAGTCATTTTGTACTGTTTTACAACATTTAATGTTTGATGCGAAAAAGAATATTTTAATTTTTTGTAACACATGATGTCGATAAAAATGAAAAGAATTTTTTTTTATATTTATTTACAATAGAATGAATTGAAAAGAACATAGAAATATGCAAAAAAAAAAAAAGAAAAAAAAAAAAGAAACAAAATGCTGAGAAGCATGATGAGATGATGCGAAATTTCATCATGTCATCAATATTTGTTGTACTTTAATACTGGAAATTTTAAGTCCTTGAAGTACGAACTTTTTTCTTATGCATTCTTTTTACACAATAAACAATTTGTTCTGACAAAGTACAAAATAAAAACAAAAACAACAAGTTTTTTTCCTTTCTTCATATAAATGAGAAAAGTTTTATTCTGGTCATTTAAAGTTTTGTTTTGAGATTCCTTGTGCCGTCCTCTTTGAGTATAAAATGCAAAACTTGCACTATATTCAAACTAAACTGTATTCTTGTTAGATGATGTAAAATAAAAAAATTAAAAACATAAAAATCACTGATAGAAATGTTTTAATTTAGAATATTAGAAAAATCAAATATGAAAAGGAAGTCCGATATGCAAAGAAAAGAAAACATGTCAAATTGGGGTCAACGGTTTTTCAAACAATTTATAACTTTTCATACATGATGATTGCAAACACCAGCAGAAATTAAACTATTTCCTATGTAAAATAAAGCAAAGTTTGGAATAAATTATTTTTAAGATTAAATGTCAAAAATAATTTTCCGCATTAATGCACTAGACAAAACAATGAAATATTAAGGAATGGTATTCTTATGGCATTATTCAAATATCAGCTTTTTTATAAAAATTTAATATTTAAAAAAATATTCCCGTGTCTTTAAATAAATAATTTGCAAAGTGCCCGTGTATATAAATAAATAATTGTAGTGTTTTGTGATATACAGGGGAGAAAGAAAAATAGAATTACTGTTGGTTATTGTTGTTTTTGCTTAAACTTTGATTTTTGTCTTTGCTTTATTGTTCGGACAAAAATCTTTAGTTTATTTAAAATATTTGTCAGAAGTTTCCTGAAGAGTTAAGAAAACGGTAACGTAATGGCCATCGAGACGTGCCTTGACCCTCAATAATCAATATCGGTAATTAATTTAATCGCGATGGTTATATAAAAAAATAGCACAAAGTTTTTATAAAAATTAAATATCAGCTGATAAGTTAAAAAAAATATAAAGATTGACTAAAAATTTTTTCTTCCAAAAACTACTTTGTCGTTTCAAAAAAAAAAAAAAAAAAAGTAAATAAAGAAAATTATAAATAATAAATAAGTAACAAAAAATGTAAATCTAATTTAGTGAAGTAACTCCAATCACAAAACCAAATATTGGGGTGATAGAGAATTTAAAAATAAAAAAAAATTTGGTTCTGCATATATGGCTCTTAATGGGTTAAGCATTTTTAAAAGTTTTAGTATTTCCTTAAAGATCTCTTCAAAAGCTTTAAAATGATACACATATTGCTATTTTAAAAAAATTTGAAAATTTCAGAGCTCCGTAACTCGGAGAATATGGGCGGGTGCCAATTTTATCACTTGATATTTTTTTTTTGCTTCTTTTTTAATTCTCTATTGCCCCATATATTTATTTTTTTGATTAGAGTTACTTTGTTGTTCCAAATGACATGAACAAATTAGAGGTAGGCGTGGTGTTTTGCCTGCTGCCTCGACATGGGACATGGGGCGGTCATGCTGATTGCCAATAGCACCTCTTTCTTTCTATATCTGATCGATTGACGGACATCGCTCAGTCCTCTTCGCTGAGCATTAGAACTCATAATATATATACGTTATGGGGTCGGAAATGAATATTGTAGAAATTACATACGGAATAACAATATTTTATATACCCTTTTTCCACTTTTTGTGGTGAAGGATATAAGAATAAGTAAATACAATAAACTTAAGCAAAATCGAAAGGGGTTTCGCTCCCCAAAAAGTAAAACGGTTGTAAACTTAGGAATAATTAGAATTTTTAATTTAAAAAGGTTATAAACATATTTGTTTAGCAACGAGGTATTGTAGAACTTGACGGGAGAAAAAATCAAAAATTTGGAAAAGTTTTTAATTTTTTATACATCCGCGATGTGCGGCGCCGCGTTCGTTAGTGGTAGTAGTATAGTCCATATTTCTTTAGAAACTTTTAAATTGTTGAATTTTTTTTTGCCAAGTCCCCTAATTGTGCCATCTGATGCTTAGTAAAGAGAAAAAAATATGTTTCATTCATTGAATTGTGTGTGGAGTTTGTCCACACAAATTATTAATTATATTTTCGTCTTAATAAACGTTTTAAATAAGCTTTTGTGCTGTTAGGGAAAGGTAGCCGCCTCTTCTTCTTTATTTATTTGATATAATAAATTGTGTTGTTGTCCATTCAAATATTATATACAAATATATTTTTTGTTCTCCACTCACATATAATATAAAAATATATTTTAAAAGTCTTATATTTATTATATTGAGATGAAATAATTATCGTTTAAAATTAAAATTTTTAATTTTGATAAAAATTTTTTTTGCAAAAAAGTACCAAAATAAAAAAATTGAAGCCCACTTTCTACGTCGAAATCGAAATCTTCTTTTAATATTTATTTATTCAGTTGAGATATGGTTCCTTTTAATTCTTGAAAATTTTTTGTTGCCTTAGAATTAAGCAAAAAAAATTTTAAAAATTAACTGGTATTGTTTGCACCAGTTTGTAATCACTTTTATTTTCTCATGAATTAAACTTCCAGAAAAAAACTTTCTATAAAATTTTCTAAACCAAAGGGGACAAATACCCTTTTAAATTATATTAAATTTATTAATTATTAAAATTGAGGGAAACTTAGATCTTACATTTAAAGTGTGTTGCAGTTTTTATCCCTTTTAATACACTTGTAAAAAAGTACCAAACACTTGTTTGTTCTATTTAGGAGATACAAATGGGACAGAAAGATAGGAAAGTTGTAGCTTTATCTTTTTAGTTTTTATTAATATAATTACAAAAGATTTTTTCTGTGCATAAATATTCATGCTGTTCTTATTAACAACTCATTTCATTAATTGGTTTCATTTATTGTTCCCCAGTTGATTTCCTTTTTTCTAAAATTTCTTTTATAAAGAAAAGAAAAAATCGTAACAACACTTTTGCTAAATAGAAATTCTCTAATGATTTGGAAACCAGCACAATATTATTTATTTCGATATTCCCTTCGATCAAGGTCATTATTTTCAAACCAAACAAAATCATCGGTAAAGAAAGAAAAAAATAAAAACAAAAATTTTTGTTGTCAAAAGTAAAAGATTACTTTTGTTGTTCGTTTTGTTCTTGCTGTTGTTGTTGTACTACTACTTTTTTAACAGTCTTTGTATTTATTGTATCCTCCAGAGAGTCATGAGAGTCAGGGATTAAGAATGAAAAAGTTCAAAAATATTTGAACAATAGAATTGAAAACGAAAAAAAAACAAAAAAATTCTTTTTTCAACACGAACAATGCCAGTATTAATTTAATCAATTTTCGTAATTTTTTTTAAACTTTCTTACAGATTTTTTTGGTATTTGATAAGATTATCAAGAGATTTATGGTAAAAAAAATTAGTCAATGAACTTAAAGAAAAATGTTCAAAATTAATTTTTATTTAGGTTTTTATGTATTAAAAGTCATTGACAAAACGTTTGCAGTCAAAGATTATAAAAAGTTAAAAAAAACTTAGCTGGAGTTAGTAGAGCAAAAAGGATATTTAAAAACTTTCGTTATTTAAAATATTTTATTTTGTAGATAACTCAAAATGTTTTGCCAAATCATTGTTTGGTATTGTTTTTTTTTTACTAAATTATAGTGTTTACTGAGGGATGTGTTTGTTTGGGCAGTCTTTTGGTGTTTTAAACATTTTCTCTGGGCACTAGCTCAGTGCTTGAAAACAATCGATAGTACTATCGATAATATCGATAGTTTTATTTTTAGCTAGCTATCGATAAATTTTTTCCGATAGCGATCGTTGCCAGAATTAGCACTTAAAAAATCGATAGTGTATTGATAGTTTTTAAGAAAACTATTGAAGCTATACTGTCGATAGTTTTTAAGCAAACTATCGAAACTATCGAATGTGTGACTATCGATAGTTTTGCAGCTATACACTAGCTTAATTGTCAAGTATTCAATGTTTGGTAGTCATATTTCTGCTGGTCGTGGCAGATTTTTTTAATTTGTAATTTCGTTAAAAGGTACTTATTAAGAGTACCTTTTCAGACCGAAATATTATTTATATGAAAGGTACTCTTTAAAAGTATACTTTTGTAATAGATTTTTTTTAACTCGTTTTTAATTTTAATGGTACTTTTTTCTTTCTGATAAAACACTATTTAAGAGGAAATCTTTCAAAGATGCTTTTCTAAAGGAAACTTTAAGAAGTTATTTTTAAGCGGCCTTTACAATTGAAACTTTGAATCTTTCTCTGGGCGCTATTTTTACCTTAAAAGTTTAACGTCTTTTCGTGACGGACCTTTGTAATTTTCAAAAAAACTTTTTGTAAGGTGTGATGTTTGTTTTCAATAAATTCCTTTAAAAAAAGTTAATATCTGAAAGGTTCTTTTATTACTTTAACAGCGTTCATCCTGGGAAATTTCTGTTTGAAAGAGTTTTTATTTAGAATGTGATAACCTTTATCAAGTACCTATCAAATAAGTACTTTTCTAGAAGCACGTATTATTATGCTTTTGGCAAAGAACGCGTGAAAGAGATATTTTGGGAACAAATTTTTTCAAATCGGTTTTTGATGAGAACTTTTATATTGCCACATTTTTAAAATAGTACTTTTTTTAAAAGGTTTAATCCTTTTTCTTTAAAGGACAATTTTTTTTTAATTTCTGTTTGATTAGAAACTTTTAAGGAGGTCATTTTGTTAAGCTTATTCCTAAGTGTTAAAAGAAATTCCTAAGATGTAGTTTTTTAACACTTGCCTTTCACACAGTTGCTATTACAAAAGTACGAAAGCGGTTCACCAAGGTACTTTTTTGGAGAAATATTTTTAAGAGGTACTTTTTAACGAGATGCTTTTTTTATTTAAACTCTAGTCATTAAAAATATGCTGCCTTAAAAATTGCTTTTTTAGAATTAAGATTTAAAGATTATTTTTTTTAAACGATAAATAACTTTTTTTTTATAAAATATAATGGAGTTAAGGCCCCTTTTTAAATTTTTTTAATTGGTATTTTTTAAAAACTAAATCTATTTTAAATGGGGATTGAACATGTAATAAAAAGCACCATTATTTCTTATAAAACCGTTTTTGGAAATTTTTTTTATGGTTGGTACTATTTCAAAAAGTACTTTTTTAAGAAATCTTACTACAAGAGAAGAGAATGCGAGAATTAAAGTACTGGTGTTAATATGCAACCAGAGGCAACACAATATTCACAAGCTATCAACAAATTTGCAGGTTTGTTGCCGTTGATTTGTATCTTTTCTTTCTTTGTGTTTATTAATTCTATGTAGTACTAAAATCTAAGCAAACCCAAATTATGCTGTTGACTACCGATTCGCTAAGACGACACTAATCTTATATATGTTATAATATCTTTGTAAGTCTGTTTGTTTATGGGTGGGATTTTCATGAAATTCGAAACACGGGTGGATATTTGTCGTCATGGTAAAATTAGGTGTTTGTATTTTAAAATAGCGGTTCAGGAGGGGAGAAAAAGGTAATGCATCTAAAGCCGTTTTAACAAAGTCTAGGCTAATCGGTTTGATGTAATTCGAAACATACATAGATCCTCATCTTATCTATTTCCAGAGTTAGAACCTAGATGAGAGAAAAACGGGCATTAACGTATTTACTGATTATAATAAAATTTTGAATATAAAAAAATACTTATGTAAAGGGTAAAATATTTTATGTTTGTTTTAAAAAAGGGAATAGTAGAGAGAGTGGGAAAAGGACAACGTTATGAATCTTAACCTGTCTTCATGAAAACAGATTCTAAAGATATTTGAAATATAGATATATAACCTGATTTATAAGATCCAAATCGATTTTATGGTTTTTTCACGTGTTTTTATATTATACAATGGCTATAAAGGCCCTTAAATTAGACCTAGGCAACGTCGGGTACAATAAGTTAGTAATGACTTATTTTAACTTCAAAAGTAAATGCTTTACTTTAATATAATCAACTTTAACATAAAATTGTTCTTAAGTGGTCATGAGAAACCATTGACCAAGTTTCAGAGTAAGTTTTTGATAATTTTTTTAGAGGATTATTTATATATTTTGCAATAACATAAAGTACCTGAAATTTTAAACTATTTTGTATTCATGCACTTTAATACTCACATCCGTAAATAATATTATTGAAAAACACCTCTTTTAAATTGCTTACCTAAAATGAAACAAAGAAATAATAGAAACTATTAATAAAATAATTTTGGCCATTTGCTTACATATCAAAAATATCAAAATTACAATAATCATCATCAACAATTGTATTATTTTTAATAATTTGTAAAATGCTAAAAGTCAAATAAATTATATAAAACAATAAATATGAAAATTACAAACGAAAAATGATTACACCAACAAAAAATATATTTATTTTGTTTAATTTAAACAAAAAAAACCGAAAACTAAAATTTATGAACCCAAAAACACAAATCATACGGTCTGTAGAGACGGCATACAAATTGTTGTTGAAATTTGCATTTATTAAAATTTAAATAATGAATTGCGATGCATGAATGCAGCGAGTTTTTTCTAGTCTCTAATTATTAAACTTAGTAAAAACGAGGAATGTTTTAGAATTTTTTAAACCGATTTTTCAAACATTTTTTATCATTTTGTTATGTTTTTGTTTGGTGACCATAAATGAACACTAGGAATGAAAGCATTTCTTTAGAACAGATCGTAAATCGTGAAAAAGAATTTTTAGAAGTTAATAGCTGTTTATTATGAGCCTCTTGACGGACCGTCGTTTCTGTAAGTTAGGTGAAAAATTTCTCTCATGAAAATATTCCAGTCATCTTGTCTTACGCAGGGTGCGCTAGTTGAATTCACGAACGATTTACATTATAAAAAGATTTACTGACTATAGCTTAGCCTGTGTGAAAATTATAACAACATTAATTTCATGTGAGAATTTTCTCAATATATTTACATAACATAACAGTCAGTTGTAACGTGAAAAGTGCAAGAAAATGTTAGAAGTAATAAAAACAAAACCCTTTAAACATTAACAGCTTTCTGATTACGTCAAACAAAAGATCGCATTGAAGCTTAACTGCATGAATAACAAAATCGTAATTGGAATCTTTTAAAAGTGTGGGTTGAACTCATGGCAGTAAAAATAAAGCAAAATCTATTAAATTTTGATAAAACCAAAAAATCCAATTTCAATTTTTTTCCAAACACATAACTTTTAATTCCTAGGGGTAACCTCGTAGTATTAATTTTTGATATGAACAATTTTAAATCTAAAACAACGAAATTTAAAAACAAATTTATTTCAAATAATTAATACAAATTTATTATTTTGTGTACATAATTCATAATTTAAATTCAAAAATTATTTTGTATAAAATTGTATTGAAGAATGGAACAACAACAATGGTGTAATTTTTTTTACATGAAATGAAAAACAGCATTATATTACATTTAATTGAAATCTTTACTAAATATTAAAATATAATAAAATAAAATATAATTTATAAATTAATATAGAAATTGAATTATTTTTCCTCGAAATAAATAATGGTAAAAATGCAAATATTTGGTTTATACAATTCTCAAAATTGAAAACAAATATCTTTGGAAAAAAACATGACGAAAACTTAAACCGTTGTAGTTGGCTTTGCATTAAAATAAGCAAAATAAATTGTGGTGCTTCCTGCTATCTCTTACAAGGGATTTGGTTGTACTGTAGAAATTCGAAAATTAAAATCGGAATTTTCTATTAAATAATTCTTGCGAAAAAAAACCGACTTCAAATCAGATTTCATCTGTCTGCCTATAACAGTTCAAGTGTATGGTCTCATAAATTAGGTTACATTAACTATTGGGACACAATTATATCCCAAACTTTATACTTTTTCAACTGTTCAATAGTTTGGCAATATACAGCAAGTTGCAGAACTATAGCGTCACTCTTTAATTTTCAAATTCAAATTATATACATGCTGTTGTAGTAGATTTAGCAATCAGGTTCTGTGTAAATTTCAACCGTCTGTCTGTAACGGTTCAACAGTTTGCCCATATACATCAGATTATATCAACTTTTTAATTTATAGTATAACATTTTTATACTTCTTATTATAACAAATAAAGTAGTGGACATTCTGTGTAAAATTAAGGTGTTTGTATACAACGGTTTAAAAAATACGGCCACATAGAGTAAATTACATTAATTTTGGGAACACCCTTTAATTTCTAAATTCAAATTATAAGCTTCTTGTTATAGCGGACTAAGCAAAACATGTCCCTTGTAAATTTCAGCTGTCTGTCTATAACGGTTCAAAAGTCCGTCCACATACACCATATTATATCAACTATTGGAACACCCGTTTATTTCCAAATCCAAATTTTATACTTTTTGTTATAGAGGAGTTAGTAACACATGTTCTTTGTAAATTTCAATAGTCTGTCTACAGCTGTTAAAAAGTATGGCCATATACCAAATTAAATGAACTATTGGTGCACCCTTTAACTTATAATTTTAAATATTATCAGCTGTCACTATAACGACCATAGCAATCGATATTGCGTTATATTTACATGCGTTTGTCTATAACGGTTCAAAAGATAGGCCTATATATGGAAATCTACAGTAATTATGGGACACCCTTTAATTTCTAAATTCAAATTATTAACTCGTTAATATAGCGGACTCAGAAATACAGGTCCCTTTTAAGTTTCAGCGCTTTGTCTATAACCGTTCAAAAGTACGGCCACACACTTGAAATTACATCAACTATCGAAACACCCTTTAACTTTTAAATCCATATTTTATACTTGTTGTTATAGCGGACTTAGCAATACAGGTTCGCTGTAAATTTCAAGCGTCTGTCTATAATTGTTAAAAAGTATGGCAATATACATCAAATTAAATGCACTATTGGCGCACCCTTTAATTTATAATTTTCAATATTAAAACTTGTTACTACCAATCGACATTCTGTCCAATTTGCAAGTATTTGCATATAACGGTTTCAAAGATAGGCCCATATTAGTTAATCTACATTAATTATAGGACACCCTTTTATTTCTAAATTCAAATTATAAACTCGTTGATATAGCGGATTTTGCAATATAAGTCCCGTTTAGGTTTCAGCGTTCTGTCTATAACGGTTCAAAAGTTTGGTCACATACACATAATTACATTAACTATTGGAACACCCTTTAAGTCCAAATCCAAATTTTATACTTGTTGTTACAGCGGACTTAGCAATACAGGTTCGTTGTAAATTTCAAGCGTCTGTCTACAGCTGTTTAAAAGTATGGCCATAACATCAAATTAAATGAACTATTGGCGCACCCTTTAAGTCATAATTTTATTATTAATACTTGTTACTATAATGGCCATAGCAATCAACAGTCTGTCCAATTTGCAAGCATTTATCTGTAACAGTTCAAAAGATAGGCCCATATAAGTAAATTTACGCCAATTATGGGGCACCCTTTATATTTTAGATTTATTTTTGTATAAGTTTTTGTTATTGGGAGCCATAGTTATACGCAGTCATTTCAAATTTTACAGAATCGCCCTTTACAGTTCATAATACCCGTAAAAAATATGTATGTTGTATGGGGACACCCTTTAATTTTTAAGATTATGAGCTGTTTTTAAAACGGGACCAATCTGTAAACATAATCTATCATATTACCAAAAACTTTCAAAATCGGATCAGAAATGACTGAGTTCTCGTGGCACAAATATTAAAAAAAAGCAACATTCAGCCGAATTGTATAACCTCCTTCTTTTTTTGAAGTCGGTTAAAAATCATTCTTTTTGTAAACAGTTTTTATATAAATAAATGTTTAAGGACAGACGATACTTTGTTAAATTCTACTAAAGGCCAGGATTTACTATCATACTCAGTCACATGATCTGTCAAAAATTGCATGTGTGCTCAAAAAGTATGATAGTGTGGATTAAAATTGCTTGTGTGTGACAGACTTTATGACAGATCTGTACGATTTATAATCTTTGGAAATAATTTATCAAATGTTTATCTTTTTGAGATTAGAGTCGATTGTTTTTAAGATATGGGAAAAAATAACAACATCATAAAACCATATGTTTTTTAATCTTTTTTAATAGTGTGGCCCCTACGAGGCCATTTTAAAGAGATTTTTAGAGTAGTACATAATACTGTCAGATTTTTGTGTATGATAGTAAATCCTGACCTTAAGTGTATTATATCCAAAGTATTAGTGCCACTTTGGATCTAAGCAAAATAACGTGGACCTCAAAATGGTCTCTATGACAAATTTAGCGCCGAAACGTAGATTTTTTATATGGAACAAAAATAAAAAATTTGTTTGCTATTTTATTGGCAACACTAATTTGAACACAAATAATTTTTGAATTTTGTTCTTATTAAAAAATCAGTCGATATTTGGAGGTGTCATAAAATAATATTAAAATATTTTCATTAATATTTCTTGCTTTTTCTTTTCTAATTTTTAAGCACTACGTCAGTTTATAAATAATATAATTTTAATTTATAAGCTGACCTAGCGCTTAAAAATTAGAAAAGAAAATTATTAAAAAAGGTAAAAAAACAATTATATATTCCTTGCTATTATTTACAAATTAGAGGCATGTATTATTTTAATTCTTAATTCGTCGAGGGATGCGAATTCCATTTAAAAAAAAATTTATGAAAAGCAAAACGTATTCATTAATTGTGCACTTTAATCTGTTTTATAACTTGTGTTAGACTTTTAAATTTGCATTTACCTAGACTTAATCCTAATTTTTATGTTTATATGATCTGTAGCATGTGAGTTATTAAATATTAATTGAATTAGCTGCCAGTTTTTGCCATTAAATTAACGATCGAAATTTTAGGGAACAATGTCTATCATCAAATAAGATTTACTTAATGTTTGGTTTGCTGAAAAGAATTAAAAGCAAAAATCGAATGCCGTTATGTCTTGTATTTTCATCAAAATTGGTATTCGTAATGACGATAATAAGGATTATAACAATAAATAAAAACAGGTAGCTCGGAATTCCGTTACCGTACTATTGCAAAAGTGGACGAAAGCTAATCGACCTAAAAAGTTTTCAAGTCTAAATATAAGGCATAGACGGATGAGTTCTTTGTTTTTACTATTAAAGGATTTGAAAGAAGATTTGGCTTACGGACCGTCCTTATCGAAAAAGAATGACATCCCAAACCATTTGCAGAAGGAGAACAAAGATCAAAGCTAATAAAAACGAACTCTTTTTTAAATACTTACTCCTCAGAAGAGTTAAAAATTGCTTCTGCAAGTAGTCATTATGTAGCAGCAAAAGAATTGTTGCAGACGTTACTAGAAGCATAGATATTTCTTCGAACAGGCATTCGAAAATAAAAAATCTCGGAATAAAGATATAAAATACGTTAGAGGAAATCATGGAAGAAAAATGTCACGGAAAGTAACATACAAGAACTTTATAAACACTTGATTTTTTTTTATCAGATCTTTATATATTCTCACCTTCAACAAAACCGTCGAATCGAAAGTCAGACACCTTTTGTCAAGAATCTATGGCTTTGATTTCTGTTAATTGTACCACAGACTTACAAAATAATTTAGAAGACGAAACGGATGCCGACACAATAAAATCATTCATTATAGTTGTTATTATCTTACATAGAAATTGCCATACCCATGTAGTTAATAAAAATTTTTATGCTTTTTAGCTACTTTTAAAAAAGAGTTACGTCTTTTTCGTACTTCAAGACCACTGTGGGACGAGACAAAACTCTTCCCATTATTCCAACTCCGCTTACTTCTACTCGACTTAAAAAAATCCATTCCTTTTAAGACATATTGTGACGTTTGCAAAAGCAATAAGTCTCCACGATTGCTTGTAACGCTATCGGAGTTACCAGTCTGAGACTGTAGAGATTCTGAAGGAAAACATTATATTAATCTCTATCTCTATTAATCACTATTTGAGAACAGTTGAGCAGTTTCTTAAAAGGGTTGTTCTTTTCCAAATAGATTTTATAAAAATCCCCAAAATAGTCTCCCATATGCACTAGCATTTACAAGACCTACAACTGCATTAATTACAAGCGATGTTCGATTTATTCTGAATACGAGTGCCACTACATTGTATTTGTTCCTCGGGGGAGCCTAATCCTTTTGTATGGTCCGTAGTTATTTAATATAGACCATTCAACTCCGCCTACAAAAAGCAAAAATCTTTGCAGCACCAAATCATAGAAAACGGACAATATGAAATGACCGATTCTGCTTGTTTCTTAAATTAAATGAACTTGTTCAAGCAAAGACAGTAAAGAGTTTATTTCAGTTTGGTATCCCTTTGTGCTTCATAAAATTCCCCTGAATTAATATTAACGAACAATTTTACCAATCCAGGTTAGTGGAAAGGTAAGCTTTACAAGAATATTGGCAGAGTAAAGGGCACTAAACATTAGCTTGGTCTTGACTATAATCTCCAAAAAACGTTCATATGATGCCTGACATGTTTTTAATACAAGAGAAGCTTAAACCGAAAATTTGTTTGAGCTACTTAAGTCTTAAGATTTTGGCTATATATTTATCTATTACTGTGTGCTCTATGATTCATCCTACTGCTTGTGTTACTCCTAGGTGAGGCACGAACTACTCGATGATGTCTTGGTTTAGTAAATAAAAAGATATCCACAGAAAAACTTACGCCGTGAATTCTAGCTAGTTGCCGTTCCCTTTCATCCTATTGGTACTTCAATATATTAACACAGTTGAAGTTTGCTTTCCCTTCTTAATGTAAAAGGCACCACAACCATTCTTGACTTCTTTCAACTCATCTGCTGCAATATAATCGTCTTTTCTAATTTAGACTTTTGAAGGTTTGTACAGCTTTTTCCCATTTGATTCCTTTAAACAATAATTTATTATTTTGTTTTCTTTTCACAAATGTCTGATGGTGGGGGTTGAACTCATAAACTTTGGAATCTTCTATTTTACAGCTGTTCAGCTTGTGTTAGCTAATTTATGCATTCACGCACAACTGGTGGAAGTAACTTTATTCTCCTCTGTTTTCGCCTCTTTTTCTTACCACTGTTGTTTTCAGGTATGTAGGGGTTGCCAGATATTATATATGGACCAATATGTTTTAATAAATTTATTCGGAATGTTGCAAGCGAATGGAATATAACACAGCAACATGAACTTTTTCGGAATGATAGCTTAGAAATATGTTACCGAAGGGCATCTGGTACACGGCAAATAAGTATTTTATGTGATAGGGTTAATCAATTTAATGCTACCAATATGGTTTTTTTATTTAACTGTTCTTAAATCTGACCAATCGTTTACACAAAAAAAAATTCAGAGCGAAAGAAACGTAAAACCTTGTTGACTAGTAATTTTTTTAAAGATATTTAGACAGTTATTTAAAGATTTTCTCTGCCAAAGCTTCGGTAATTTCACTTGTAGTTATTGGTATTGGAATGAAAAAATGCTGTCACTAAAATAAACCTTGCTGCGAAAATATTCCCACCCAATAAAAAATTGGTTCAGAACTTAAGCAGAGTATTTTGTAGACTGTTAGCTACATTTTAAAATATTGAGACGACAAAATAAAAAATATAACATCTTGTGGCAAAAGATAAGATTCTTCACAAATCTGTTTATGCTGTCTTTAAATGGACTTGTTCCTTTTAATGCACGAAGCTTTCCTACCTATTTTCAATTTTACTATCTCAATATTATCAGAGGTTGTTGTATTTATATATCTAAAATAAGGTCTTTCAAATCTGCCTATTAAATGTATAACCCATTACGAGTTATTTTATATAAAGAACACACAGGCACGTACTATTTAGAATCGTTTTAAATCGAACCAATACATAATTAATATTTCAACAAGGCCAGCGAGTTCATTTATCCCTAATAAATCTCATAAAATATTTCTTTTTAAACAATTATATTTAGTTAAAATCTAATAAATAAACGACCCCTTATGAATAAAAATAGCCTGTCTGACGATGACTTCTCATGACTTAAATGAAACATTTTACATTTATTTGTTACACAGAGAAAAAAAGGCCATAAAAAATATACACAGACTTTGTTGTGGTGCAAAAAATATGAAATTATAATTGGATGCCAACCAGCAACCACTCAAACCCAATTCATCTTGGGCAAATGTACGCTAAAATAAAAACGAGGCAAAAGAAAATTGTATGAAACAAAAGTTTTTCTTTATTTGTGTAAACAGAAAAAGTAGAGGAAAAAAAAAGAAGTGGAAAAAATATATGTAACAATAAAATCCATATGTTGCCAAATAAAAAACCATTAAAATTGAGCCATAAAAAGAGCAACAAACCAACAAACAAACAATAACCGTCATGAAAATAAGAATATGATTTTATAGAGTGTATTTATATATTTCGCCTTCTTTGTTCTTGCCAGTCAATATAACCAGTTGCCTTGGGTTTGTTAACAAGGCTGGTATCAGCCAGTTTCCAATAATGACAACGGAGACAGAGCGAGAGAGTGGAGAGAAACTAAGCTGCCTTAAAAGTTGACCCGTTATAAAATTAATGTGTATAAAGAAATATTAAATGATAAAAAAAATATTAAATTATAAAACAGCATAAAATGCTAATATAAAAACAAAAAATTAAATTTTATCTTAATTATAAAGAAAATGTTAAATTTTTTATCTTTCACTTATAACTTTGCCAGTGAGATATATAATGAATTTTTAATGAAATATTTAATTAAAATATAAAATAATTAAAAACAAAGTTTATTATTCAAAGTTGATGTTTTTATTAATTTAATAAAATATACTTGGTGTACAAGATTTTTTTTTACATCGAGTTAAGAACAAATGTTGCCAGCAACATGTTGCCTAATTAGTAATTTAAGTATTATTTTTATTTTTCTTATATTAAAATAAAAATTGTAATAACAAATTTTATTATTCAAAGTTGTTTTTATTACTAAAATATGTAAGCTGTACAACTTGTATCTTATTATATCCAGTTTAGAATAATTGTTGCCAGTAACATGTTGCCTAATTAAAATTTGTAGTCAATTTAATTTTAATCTTTGTTAGATAATTGATTAAATTTATTTACTTTCGAAAAATCTAAAATGTCATATATAGTGCTAAGAATTCTTAGATTTAAACTTCTAGCACTCTATGTGCAATTTGTTGAGCTCCAAATTTTTTTATTTACCTTTTGCCAGAGGAACAATTTCTAAACAGCCAGATCGAATGAAAAAAAAAATAATAGTTGTGTAAATAGAAAAAATTACAATTCATGACAGCCTTTTAAACGCATAGATACGAAAAATATTGACAAAGGTTGTAGCGAATCAGAAAGTTCATTTCATATTGCTGGTATCTTAATTTCATTATTCCCTCTATATTTAATGACAATTAAAAATGAACTTAAGCCTAACTGAAAAATGACAATTAATTCTTACCAAATTTGTCCAATTTGTTAGCCCTGGAGCACCTCCTAACTCTATTTATTTTTTAAACAGAATTTTGATTTAATCCCAGGTGTTTTTAAATCCCTAAGATCCCAAAATTCACACCGGTTTTAAAAAGTGCAATATACCTTTAGATATTCCCAAAATTTCTTTACAGACAAGAGCATAAAAAACATTTTATTTTTGGGATTTTTAGCACAAGTGTTGGGAATTCATTGAATCAGTTTTTGTATAAATCTTAATTTCTTCTAGATATTTGAAATAAATTGTAAAAATCGGAAAAAATTTTCACTTTAAAAATTGACGATTTATTTCAAAAATATTCGTTTCTGCCCCACTGTGCATGATTAAAAGCCCTGGTAGATATTAAACATAATAATAATTTTAGTTTATGCTTCATTCAAGCATTATGTGTCGAACTATTATCGGATTATGTTTTGTTTTTGATTGCAGCCACGCCCTCTATTTGCTGCCCATTTTTAAATAAATTTATTGAAAAAATTATATTTCTATAAAAGCGATTAATATTATTTTTTTTTATGCTTGTAGGGTGACTTGTGAGCCAAATAATCAGAATTATTTTCTTAGTTTGAGAAGTGCCGCTCCTCCAATCTCTACCATTTCCAAATTAGTTACAAATATAACTGAATATTTTACATAAAATTTAATTAAGCAGCCAAAAGTTTTTACATTAACGGTTGTGAAAATTTTGTTTGCATGAAAATTACCACGCCTTTTATTCATATTGTATATGTCTTGTTTTATTAGCTTGTTAACACAAAGTTTCTAATTGAATAAATAAAAAAAGTTTTTGATTTTAATGGTGTTAAACACGTCTTGGAAAAATTAAATATTTTATTTATTTTTTATTTAAGTTAATTAATCATGTCGCATATTTTAAGTCCTAAATTACTAGGAAGGCCACATTTTTTTCCAACGGTTTCTAAAAGCATAACTTATCTAAAACAAAGAGTTATCTATACTCAGCTTACAAAAAACTTATAAAATAGAAAGGGTAAATAAACGTACAAATTTTAGCAAAAATTTTTAAAAACTAAATACTTTTTAAATTGCACATTCCTTAAAAAAAACTATCAGTTTAAACAAGGTCTTTGTTGAGTGTGTCTTTAAAAAGAATAACAACAAAAGAAAAACAAAAAAAAAAATATTTTTTTGGGTTTTATGTAAATCTCCATAAAAATACTGACAATTTGAGTAAAAGACATATATTTCTGTTGTTGTTGTATAAAGTTGCTTGCTTGTAGCTTTATTTGCAGCTTTACGGTTTGTTGCCAATTTTTTTTCACATTTAATGTTTTTTTCATACGCCTTTTACATTGTAGAAGTTGTTATTGCTGTTGTTTTTGTTGATATTGCAATTTTGCCCACTTTGGCAATGTATTGGCACATTTTTTATTCGATTTAAATTGTTGGCCTTACAACTGCCACAAAATACCATAAAATCTCAGCAGAAATGAAGAAGATGAAAATACAACTAAGAGCCAGCTAAACAATATATTTGTGAAGAGACAGGGGAAGAGAAGAGTGAGTAGCTTATTCAGCATAACAAGAAAACGACATTTATGGGAATATCTAAGTAGTAGAGAATTAACGAAGCGAAGTAGTTAAGGAAATGGAATGAAGAAATGTAGCTTGATTGGAAGGAGGCTGGGAGAGTAATTTAAGTTATATGTATCTGCACATGTATGTTCAGTGAATGTAAAGGCTACGAATATATGTATACAAAAACTAAAATATATTGTATACGCCAGCGTATCGTTTTCTTCTCTTTTTTATTTTCCCTGATTTCGATTCACATTTATAGTTTGTTGAACCGCTGCTGTAGCGTCATACTCGTCGCGGTCGTCATCATCATCATCAGCTTCATCTTTATCTTCAATTTGGTTGTAGCCTCGATTTTTTACTTTTCTGTCTTGGCTTTTATTACAATCAAATCAGTGTATTGCAATCCAGAGTAAAATAGGAATTAAATCATGAGAAATTAAAGTTATCATGAGATGTAGTAGGGTATGACACGTTTCGTAAGTTATGTTTAACAAAAAAATTTTTTAAAATGGACTTTAGGGTTTAAGAGTATAAAATTGTAGTTTTTTTTTTGTAAAAATTGTTTATCACAAAATTTTTAAAAAAAAGATCCTTTTTCAAAAGTACTTTTTCGAAAAAGTACCGCGAAAAAGTACTTTTTTAAATATTATTTTTCAATAAAATTAATTTTTCGTATAAAAACCACAATTTATAAATACTTCATTAAAAATAATTTTTATGAAAAAAACCTTTAAATTAAATAAAAATAAAAATAAATTTTTAAAAAATGAGCAACCTTAAATAGTACCTTTTAGAGAAAGTAAAATAAGAATTTTTAATAAAAAATTATGTTCCTTTAAAAATTAAGGTGCTTTTAAAAAGTGCCCTTCATAAAAGCACTTTTTAATACCTTTACTCAGAAAAGTACTTTCAGAAAAAAGTATCTTTTATAAAAAAGATATCTTATACAAAAAATTACCATTTAAAGCAACAAAAGAAACAAAAGAAAAGTCACTTCCTTCGAAGTAAAGTTCTCTTAAATACTTTTTAGATTTGCTTAATATTTATCAATCATTTTCTTTGCATGAAGCTTTTTAGAACTCTGTTGCATTATTTTAATACAAATCTGCTGTTGTTATGCCACTAAACACAGTTGCTATTACTATTTATATAAATGTTTCGTATGTAAGAGTCTCAATGCATTTTTTGAGAATGTAGCAGCAACCTTGTCTTTAATGTTGTTGACGTACTACATATTATTGCAAGAAATATTATACAAAATATTTATTTGCTTTTATTCGCTGCCATTTTGCAGTCAGTTGAACGTTACAAAACTTAATTTTTTTTTTGTATTTCCTTTTCCCTCTTCTTAAAAATAATCTTTGTAACCATGGCATCAGCAACTCCTATTATTGTTGTGTTTATGTTGCCAATAAGATTTTAGGCTTTAAATTGTAAAACACAGAGAGAAAAAATATTTATGGTTAAAAAATAAAATAAAAATCTATTTAAATAAAAATACAAAAAGGTTGTAAATGGAAAAACCAAAAGAAAAACAAAAAAATATTTAACGACTAAGAGACCCAACACAAATTTACAGCAGTAAAATGAACAAAAGAATTTAAATTACGCACGCACTTCAGTAAAATATCCGCAACAGTGACCAAATGAAATAAATGAACTCGTGTACAGAAAAACAGTAAGAACAATTCCAACAAGAAACAAAGAGAAAAACTACTTGAATTTAAAATAGAAAAACCAAAAAGCATTTTGCAGTTGTTTTTCTTTCGCGTCTTGTTTTCCAAAACTTTCGACTATTGATAAAGCATTTCAAATTCAGATGACGACTTTACTAATGAGAACAGTGAATTTCTAGCAAGTTTTTTAAATATGAAAGATAAATATTTTGAAAATATATATATAAGTATATATATTCTATATCAACGTATCGCAAAAACCTATGGAAATGTTTAATAAAACTGTCTGCTAGAACAAGAAGAAAATCATGTTTCCTAAAGCAATATCCAGAGAAGCTACATCTTAAAAGGGAACTCTAAAAGTTATACCATTAAACACAGCTGTTTGAACAGACTTTACTTGTCTCACGAAAACAATCTGTGATTAAGGACCATTAACTTAAGGCAGTTATTTACCATCCTTTTCATAAACAAGTCTGCTACTTGTGAAAGTTTAATCTGTAGTTCGTTCGTTTCATTTCTGGTTATTGCAGTTTCCAAAGTGTTTTTCCTGAAATTTCTATTTCTTTGCACGTGTTTCTACTGCAATCCTTAAAGAGATAACATTTTTAAGTCTAGCACATGTTTTCAGTGCAATCCTAAAAGAGAAAATTCTTTAGTCCTTATAATGTTGCAGTGTTAATTTCATAACTTTTGGAGTCTAACATAAGCAGATAAGTTCGATTTCTCCCATATGCGGCAACCAACTGTCAGTTAATTACGTAGCAACATGTTGCCAAACGATATAGATTAGGCTAGGTTGCACAGGCAGTCACACTATGCAATGGATAATGCGGAATCGCTTGTGTCTTAATAGTGACCTTATGTGTGCTTTAATGGGTGCAGGATACCTCACAACTTGTACATCTAAGTACAGGGTGTCCCCTGGAAAGGTATATTACTTTGTTTGTTTATAATTTTTGATTAAACGAAAGAGAATGGATCTTATATTGATAAATATTTTATTTAATGTCGACAATTATGTTTGGAATAGAATATCAGAAAGATGTCAGCTTCCGTTAGCCTCACAAATGTGATCACAATTTTCATTACATTCTCACACATTTCATGCGGTATTTCATTAATTTCATTACGATTATTTTGTTTGAGTTGCTCAAGCGTTTCTGGTTTTTTTTGCATAAATCTTGCAACCATAGAAGCAACTCAGCAACACCATTTCCTGAAATAGCTTGTTATGGAAAGAGATTTCAAAGCAATACCACTGTAATCCTGACTGTATGCGATGTGATACCGGCTTGTTGATACCACACGTTAGTCAGCCCCAAAGCATGCAGTTGTGGCGTAATCATGTCACGATATCACTCCCTATACACAGTTACCGGTACGGCGTTTGAATTTTTAATGAAGTAATATCCAATGATTCCTCCTGACCAAATTGCACACCCGACTGTAACATTTAATGGATGCAAGAAAATCGGGGTTGTCATGCCAAGAAAAAAATGGTCTTGTGGGAGAAGATGTTGTGTCAACTGAATCTTAAGTGAATAAAAAAATTGTGGCCAAAGTTGTTCTTTGAAGACCAAGCTCCTAAGCACGCCTTCAAATTGAGGTTGATGGATTGTTTTAAAGACTTTCTTGAGCAGCAGTAATGTTTACAGCCGATCTTGCAGTACGTTGTGGTCCATGCTTGGGCCAATCACCAAGCGACTCTCTTTCTTCGAAATCTTTCACTACACAATAAAAAAACGCGTTTTGTTGGCACCTTGTTTCTCGTAAAAATTTTACGTAAATTTCTCATCGTCAAAGTAATCGATGATTGATTTGGATAAAATGTTTTAACGATTAAAACACGTTGGTTTATCACATATTTAACCATAATTAATTTGCCAGGTGTCTACTTTAAGACTGCCAAATATGAACTGTCAAGACTAACAATTACTAAAATGACGTCAAAATAAAGTAGTATACCTTCCCGGCGGACACCTAGTATTCGGTTCTTACGGCCCCAACGCCAAAAAGAGTGAGTTCATCCTTCGTATGTGATAGTCCAAGAGATCTCAAAGATTCGAAGCGTAGTAAAATCAAAAAAAAAACATTGTCTTTTTGAAAGAGTCGAGAAATGACCTGTGAGATATTGTAAATTTTTTCCTCCTTCTTTTCCTCGTATCAACTTCAGCAAAATTTATACGGAATGTTAAGTCTTCTGGCAGGAATAGCAATAGTACTGTGATTAGTCGCGATGACCACTTCAATGCCAAGTTGGTCTTGACAGGTCTTGACTAAGGTCTAAATTCTTTTAACGTTCTCTGTAAATAAGACTTGTAGTATCAATCCACTAACCAATCTCCCGATATTTTAGATAGAAACCTTTTCTTTTTCATTGCTGTGTTAATTTGAATTCCTTTGGACCTAAAAGAAATGTAACTCTCTCCGAATAGTAGTTTAGACATCTCATCTCCTTTTTGATGGCTAAAATCTCAGTCTGAATGCAGTGATAGCTGCCTTACGTCTTAACGTTAATAATATTTTTCGGCTGATCAGGACCTATTACGAGAGAGGCTGATAGAGCAGCATTCCCGTAAGATTGATTCGCATCGCAAAACTTTCTTATGGCAGAAGTTCAAGGCCAACTACCTCGTCATGGAATCAGCTGGGAGCCCATGGTATATTGCTAATAGCGCCT
Source organism: Gymnosoma rotundatum (assembly GCA_916610165.2). Classification (NCBI taxonomy): domain Eukaryota; kingdom Metazoa; phylum Arthropoda; class Insecta; order Diptera; family Tachinidae; genus Gymnosoma; species Gymnosoma rotundatum. The sequence continues at coordinate 114,683,058 of OU744337.1, read as the reverse complement.
TTGATGAAGTTATGCGAGTCGCAATCATAATCATTAGCTGTTTTAGATTATGAAAGACATGAAGAATGCACTCAAACGAGATACGATATTATCAGTTGGGAATTGTGCTGAAGAATACCCGGTATAATGTCATCGGAATGCGTTAATTTAAACGTTTCAAAGATCCTTAAGATCCACATGAGTTTGTTACTATTTATGGAAATAGAAATTTGTATGTAAGACCTTGAACTGTCAGAAGTGCACTAACCCTAATAGAGGATGCAACCTGGGAATAAGGTGCTTGTCTTTGGTGTCGTTTCCACTGATTGTTCACAATAGATAAGTAAAATGGTGTTTTAAAAAGGCTACTGCCTCAGAGACTCCTTCTACTATAGTTTTTATAAAAATGTTAAAAACTTGTTAATGCCTACTGCCATAATCTGCCTACACATAACAGTCCATTGTGTCGTTTAATGACAATCTTTTAACTTAATTCAAGCCCATGAAGTTCTCAAAACATGTTTGTTTTTAATTGTGTTGCTGTTTGTTACAGGAACGTTATGCAGTTTAGTAAATGTACCTTAATATTTACGAGTTGTATTTGGTCATCATCATCTTCAGTGTATTGTGCGCCGCTTTGAGATCTCAATTTGCAATAACTTTTCAGTGTTTTATTTCCTGGTGAACCAAAAAGCATGAGAGAATAAAACAACTTTTGATCCAAAAGAGCCTTTTGATTTTTTGTTTTTGTTTTTTCTTTAACAAGGATCGTTAATCTGAAATGCCTGACAAATTTTCTTACATTTGTTATTGGATTCATAAAATGCCACAATGACATTAAGTTGCTGCAACAACCGCACCGACATCATCAGTAAATTTTCGACATCAATTAACAATTTTATTTTACCCTTCAACGAATTCATACAATTTATTTCAGAGCAAGTTATGTAGGTTTTATTAAAATTAACATTCTTTTTCTTTATTCGTCTTAATCCTTAAGGTCAAGATACTATAAATAAGTAAATGTTGTTTTGTAAAATGGCCAAGAAGTTTTGTGAAGCAACATATGAGAGATAGTGAATCTCTTGTCTTTTGACATGTGGTGAATGATTTTAATATTTTTCGTAAAAAATTAGTTTTTAAGAATTATTGTAGAAATTATTATTAATCATATACAATTCGAAATGTTACACAGTTTTACAAAATAATATGCTTAAACCGCTAAATGTGCGAGTTAAAAATGAAATTGTTTTGGTAAAACATGTGACAGGTTGTGCGGGGTATAAAATGGCAAAACTTTAATTAATACGACGAAATCGACGCTAGATGGATAAAATGTACAACGTACCCCCACTAAATTTGTTCCTTTCCAACATTCTTCGCCAACATACCTACTATGCCCCCATCACCAATCCTTATGGGAGCTGTCATACAAAAATAACATTTTTACAAAACTTGCTCCCAATATTCCAAGGGTACCGCTGGAGTCAAGAAATGTGTACTTAAGAAAGGAATCCAAGTAACACGTATCACAATTTGAGATGGAAGGGTCATCTAGTGAAGACAGCGAGAAAAAAGGCAGCATGGATAGCATTAAGAAGAAAAATGACGCCATTATCAACCACTATCTTGTAACGAACGAAATTAATCTTGTGATATTGTGCTATAGGCAGAAAATTTATATGGGGACCGTTTGTTGAAGATGGAGGATAAAAATGAACAACAAATTTTCCGAATAAAAATTGTATTGGATGTCAGTCACAGTGTTGCCAGAGTAAGACAAGAAACAGTTACGCGTTTCCTTCAAAAAAGTTAAATTTTATCATAAAAGTTACATTTTGAAAATTTCCTTGAATAAATAGTAATTAAACGTAATTTATATAAAATATAGTAAAAAGTTTTATTCCATATTTCAGGAAAAAGTACAAGCAATAAATTCATTTACTAAAAAAAAACAACATAAAAGAAAAACGTAAGAAAAAAATTTCATACCGATGATACTTAGAAGGATTTAAATTTTGGCATTGAAAAGTGCATGCTCTCGACACTCCATAAAATTTAGTTAAAGTAGGATTTTTTTATTAATCTGTTTTACTTTTTTTTTTTTTTTGAAGATTGAACATCGATATAATTTACTACACTAATTACTTGAAAAAAAACCGTTATTAAAGACAACCTCAAACTTCAACAATAATATAATCCGACGCTTCCGGAAAGAAATTAAAAGACACAGTTGACAAATTTTTCAAGCGGAATAACTAAAGTTACTAACAATTTTCTTAAGTTCAAACAGAACGCTTAAGCTGTAAACACATTCGACACAGCAGCTACCGACTACAAAATGTCAAAGTTAGAATGCATATGTTTATATGTGAATGATTATTTTGTTGACAGCAAGGCAGCAAGGCGGCAGGTTGTTGTCTGGGCTGAATTCGCTGCTGCTGTCAAGTTAAACTAATTTCTATTTTTATTGGCGACAATAAACATTTAAGTGATGTCAGTACTATAAGACATGTAAAATAATAAGTGCTTAAATCTCTTATTAAAATATAAAATAAAAATTATTTTTTTTTAAAGATTTAAGTGTAAATCTATAATAAAACTGTAACAGAATAATTTCAGTACATGAAATATTTAAGGAAAATAGTGTTGCTGGTGAAGACAATAATTGATTTGGAATACAAAATATCATTTGTTAAATTCTTATCTGTCTCACGTAAGTGCAGTTGGATAGATTTGAGTAAAATTTTATGAGGAGATCCTTTAGGACCTTGGTTCAAACACATATTTTCTTTTTTCGTAGAAAAATAGAGAAACCAATGTTAAATCACCAATTTTACCGGAATAATTGTACTTAAACAGTTGTCAGCACATTTTAGTTTTGTATATAGAAAAATTTTTAACACTTTTTACATACTTTTCAATAATTGATTAAAACATATTTTTCGAAATTTGAATTTAAAAAAAAAAACTAGAAATGCCACACCGACGAATTAAAAATACTACAATTGTCATGGCGAAAGTTTACCAAGAATAATTGTAAAAATTTCTGAGGAATGTATTAAGATGTACATAAAACTAAAATTCCTTTTTTGTGTGGACAACATTTAGTTAAAAATTTAGTTCTGTTCTTAGTACTTGCTGGTTGAAGTACTTATATTAATTTCAATTGTCGTATGGGATATCTGTAAATACATAACACGATTGGTTTTAATAGATATCAAAAACTGTTGTTTTTAGTATTTTTTATTTTAATGGACAAGAAACTACGTGACACACACTACTGTACTTTTTATGTCTTCTGAGAAATACTTCTATATATTTTCAATCTTAAAGACAATCCAAACGAATTATTCTATTCTTTAAATAGCCTCTTAAAAAATAGTTGAAACATTTTTTTAATTATAAATCGGAGCTGCTTCTTTAAAAATCGCTTAAATAACATCACTGAAATACAGTTAATTCATATTTTTGTTATGTAGCTGCTGCCTTCAAAATAATTATGTAGCTGCGTACAAGGCGACAAATGTTGCTAGCGTCATTTGCTGTCGTGTGTTCGTGTATCTTGCTGTGGCGAATGTGTTCAGAGCATTAGTTTTATGCACGAAATGCAACCCACATTCACAGTTGCAAATAATTGTTGCCAGAAACATTTTACTGTTTCTAAACATGAAGTTAGAAACATTTCGTGATTTTTCACGAAATGAACAGAGTAAAGCTTTAGCAATGTTATTTGTTGTTTATTTCAAAGTAAGTTTTTATAAGGGATTTTGATTGCATTTGCAGGTAACCTTTGTTAATATGTTAATAATTAATATGTTAAGAAAGGTTGATGTGTTAAGAGAGATTCCTATCTCAAATGATAAAACAAGTACTCTGTTAGGGATATTACTTTATTTCATGTCTGTACCAAAAGTTATAAAAACTTGGCCTAATATAACAAAATTATTTATGTTACGTGAAGCCTTTAAAAGTTACAAAAAATGTAAAAAATATAACCAAACGGCAACACTGGTCAGTCATAAAATAGTTATAGTGGAAAAAGAAAATTTTATAAAAATATCCTTTCAAAAAAAAATACCTCTTAAGGAGTAGTGATGGGAGGTTAATATGTTCGAAAGAAAATAAAGTGGTGATATATGTTATATTTTACCCTTCTTGGGGCGACTCAGGCATAGTTGTTTAGCTCACCCCATTTTATCCCCACTTTAAAACTCAATGAGGGATAATTTGTACTCACCCCACATCCGATTTTTCGCCTAAATAATTTTTATTATGGATGTCACAAAATTGGAGGTTTTAGGTAGGCAATGTCTTGTTACTGAAAATCTCCATACAGTTCTTACTACTCCACCCCTATTGGTCACTCAATTGCTACAACATAAAATATTTTGAATAATTTTAATGTGCGCCATTGGTTTAAGCTAAAGATGGCAAACGCTTGGACCCAGAGTAGCTTTTATTTACACTGTTTTAATCTTTTTTACGTGTTATATCAACAAATAAAAAAAATCAAATTCAAAAGTGTCATCGTGGCAAATTGGTTTAATATTAACTTTTTTGTGTCTTCACAACATTTGTTTTCTTTTCCTTTCGTTCTTGTTTTTTTTTTCCAAAAGTTTTAAGGAGAAAATTACTTTTATTTAAACTGCCATATTGCTTTCGTACACACATTTACATTTCAGTCTTCATCAAATAATGCGACAATAGTGACATCTGTTGGTGACGCCTGCATAATTCACTAAAGAATGGTTGATAGAAAGTGAAAAAATTTGAAATCCTTAAACAAGCAAAAAAAAAAAAAAAAAATAAATAAATAAATAAATAATTTTATATGGATTAAAGTTGAAACCTTGAATAATCAGCGTAGACAAACGAGCTTGAATGTACGTGTTATTCCTTTGTATTTAGCGTATATTATTTGAAGGCATTTTTGAGACTTAATGCTGCTGCTGCAGCAGCCAGACAGCAAATGTAAATGGCAGTTATTTTTCAGTGATATTTTTTCATATTTTTATTTTTTGTGGGGTTGGGGTTGTTTAAGGATTTTCAATCTTGTTATTTTCTTTAGCAGTTTGCTGTTGTATTTGGTGATAGCCAGCCATCCATCCGCACCATATTTTGACAATGACAGTGAAATGTGCAGTCATATTTTATGGTAAAATTTGTTTTATTCATTCAGTGCGTGTCCTGTTTTGGTTTGTTTTTTTCATTTTATTTATTCCGCTCTGAATACACAAATGTGAAAATAAAATACGCATCTCATTTATTCATCATGCTGTACATATAACAAAATGGCTGACGTATTTATGATGAGTAAATTCCATTTTTAAAATGATACAACATCAACCATATGAAAACGACAAACAGATTTGTGTTATAAAAATGAAATTGAATAAAAAAATTCACTTTCATATCAAACTAGTTGAAATTGTAAGTTTTGGAGCATACATTTAGGGGCTTAATAGGAATATATAACTAAGAGTGCTTTGAGGCGTTGTGTATTTTTAAGGTAGTGTTTGTTATTAAATATTAACATAAAAAGCTTAAATTCTTTTAAATTTTAATGAAATGTAGGATTTATGAGACATTAATGGAATATTTATTAAAATTATCAAATTCCAAGTGGCAAAGAATTTATAAAAGGGTGAACTACATCCACAACTACTACTATGCAATATTTTAAATAATCCAGATTTCTTTTAACTAAGACTGAGGGGTAATTACACTGTACAACAAAATCAAATTTTTTCAAAAATTACAAGGTCCGGGCTATAAATTCTGATAGAGGAGACAAAAAAAAGATATACGTGTATCGGCGTTTTGAAAGTTTACATCTGGATTTCATTTGAGAGGGGGTTAAAGTTTCCCAGCTCTGGCACATTCTTATTGTTAAACGGCATAAGAAACCATGTGACCCTTACATTTTAGGTAAAAAGTGTGTTCAGCAAATTTATGTAAAATGTTACGGAGAACATTTCTGTAGAAATGTTAACCCTCTAACTCCTCAAGATATGGGTCTTTTTTGTCCTTCTTCTAAATAATAGCAAAAAACACCATTAAAACAGGGTTTTAGAGGGTTAAAATGTTCCACAAAAATGTTACCCGTTAAATTTTACTATAAGTCCCTGAACATACCAAAAAGGAAAATTCAACCATAAATTAAGAAATGAGACGCAACAAAAGAGAGCTTAGGGTTAATTACGCATTTATTAAGAATTTTGTTTTAAAGCAAATTTGGATAGCATTAATCACATTTTTTTAGCTCTAGGCAATTCCACTTCATTATCATACAATGTCCAGCATATTTCAGCGATAAGCGAATAAATGCTTTTACCTTTATAGCGTTCTTCAATGGGTGCGCATGTCTGATGAAATTTTTCACCATGCTTATCAGATTCTGTTGACAATTGGTTCTCAAAGTAATCCATATGGGAATTTAAAAAATGAATTTTTGTTGACATATGAACGCAATAAAAGGTTCCTGTTTCAGCGATGGTTCCATCAACATAATGACTAGGACTTCGAAGTTGTAGCACAGGTACTGGGAGTTCGTCAGAATGCGGAAATGGCAGCATGGCTGATGGCACAGTTTTGAATACAAAACTCTTTCGACTATATCTATTCAATTTTAATATGGAAATATTTTGGCACACATAGCACGTAGCGTCATTATGTTCACCTGGATCTCACCACCGCAAAGGAATACCAAACTGCATTTTTAAAAAATAAGAAAAAAAACATCAAGTGAAAAAATTGGAGCTCGCCCATATCTTCCGAGGTACGGAGCTTAGAAATTTTCCAATTTTTCAAAATATCAATATGGATATCATTTTAAAGATTTTGAAAAGATCTTTAAGGAAATATCATTAAGAGCTGATGAAATTTTTATGTAAAATAATATATATGCAGTACCAATTTTTTTTAAATCTCTGTCACCCCAATATTTGCTTTTTTATTGGAAGTACTTCACTGAACTAGATTTACATATACTATATGGTGAAGGGTATATAAGATTCGGCATAGCCGAATATAGCGCTCTTACTTGTTATTTACAATCTTTAAGGGGAGAAATAATTTTGCGAAGTAATTGAAAATGTGTTTATGGCCTCAATAAGGTGTTGTTTTATCATTATTCTGGCTGAAAACAATTATTTTACGATTATAAGAAATACAGATTCAAGGGGAATACTCATATAATAAATGCGTAGGACCACTACTTCATAGAATTAAGTATTCTTCACATAATTTATATCCAAATCGGGAACTGAAAACAAATATTTTTGGTTTTTGTTTTAAATGTAAATTGTATGTAGAAATTATCGTTACTAATCTGTTAGTAAAATAAGCCTTTGGTGAATATGGTTAACACCATCGTTAATCGTTCTAGTTGCCAATCATGGAAGGAATGGCACCGTTGATGGAACACTAAAATAATTTATAGAAAATATTTTAAAGCTTTTTCAAGTACTTAAAATATCACTTGTAAAAATGGTTTAACAGTTTGTTATTCTAGTACCTGGTTTTATTTAGGGACATTCCCAAATTTGTGGAATTTTAACAACCACAATTACTAATTACATTATTTTGTACATGACCTGGGGTGGAATCGTTACATCCGTGAACGTACAACACGTATCGTAAAAATACGTTTTTCGGATTATGACATACGTTAACGGATGGTATATATGAACGTACATTTTTTACGAACTGTCGTCATACGTTAACAAAACTTAGTTCGCATAAGATGAAAAATGCAACAAATTCGCTAAAAAAAAGTGCGAATTAAACAAATTTAATTTTAGTTTATGATAAAGTTATTATTACAATAAGTTAAATCTAAGATTCATGAATGAACACAAAAATTTGGCAAAAAACATACTTCCTAATTTGGCATATTAAAATCTAATGCTAACAGACTATGGGATGAGCTTTCCAAGTGTATGAACGCACTAGTACCACCAGTTAATGATGTTATAATTTTAAAATAGGAAATTCGCAATTTATATTTTTGCAAGAATATATTTATATTTATAATTTTGGCTGATCAAAAATAGGTATCAAGCAAAGAAAAAAGTTTTTTTTTTTTAATTGAAAAACCAGAATGAAGGAAGCCTTTATGAAGAAAAGGTGCTGGTGGCAAGTGAAGAAGTGTTAATTGAAGCAGCAGTCCTTGAATAGAGCGCTATAGGCAAAAAATCGGTTTTAACCTTTGCAAACAACAAAACTTTAAAAACTGACCAGCCTGAATACTCTTTATTTAGCTCTAGAATTTTTTAATTTCAAAACTATTGTGACTCATTAAAAAAATTACTATCCGTTTACAATCGTATGTCATAATCCCATTTAGTTCATACGATTAACGTATCACGTAATTTTTTTTTGTACGATTGTCGATACGAACACGGATGTAACGATTCCACCCCTGATTTATCATAAAATTTAATTGCTTTTTCAAATTTGTTATTCTAAATGAAACATTTTCCTTTTAATTTTCAATTGAAATTTTTTTTTTTTTATATTTACCTGTTTTTTTTTGGTCTATGGACATTCCCGAATTGGTTTTTTCTAAAACAGATTTTTTAAAACCACAATTATTATCCCTTTTCACACGTAATAAAAGGTATATAAAAGGGCAGTAAGTAATAACAATTTTCGTAAGATAAAGGTAAAAGCATTCATTCGCTTATCGCTAAAATATGCTGGACATTGTATGATAATGAAGTGGAATTGCCTAGAGCTAACTAAATGTAATTAATGCTATCCAAATTTGCTTTAAAACAAAATTCTTAATAAATGCGTAATTAACCCTAAGCTCTCTTTTGTTGCGTCTCATTTCTGACTTTATGGTTGAATTTTCCTTTTTGGTATATTCAGGGACTTATAGTAAAATTTAACGGGTAACATTTTTGTGGAACATTTTAACCCTCTAAACCCCTGTTTTAATGGTGTTTTTTGCTATTAAAAGAAGGACTAAAAAGACCCATATCTTGAAGAGTTAGAGGGTTAACATTTCTGCAGAAATGTTCTCCGTAACATTTTACATAAATTTGCTGAACACACTTTTTACCTAAAATGTAAGGGTCACATGGTTTCTTATGCCGTTTAACAATAAGAATGTGCCAGAGCTGGGAAACTTTAACCCCCTCTCAAATGAAATCCAGATGTAAACTTTCAAAACGCCGATACACGTATATCTTTTTTTTGTCTCCTCTATCAGAATTTATAGCCCGGACCTTGTAATTTTTTGGTGTGTTGTACAGTGTTATTAGTTTTTTGATACATGAGTTCCAAATAAAAACATCACCTAGAGTTACGGTCGATGGAGTTCGTTATCGCATCATAATCAATGATTTTTTTTTTTAACTACGAGGGCTGCCCTATATATTTCTGGCCTTATAGTGAAAATGCGAATATTAATAACCAAAAATGGTTTTATTGTTTTTCAAAGTATTCTCCAGCATGATTTATACACTTTTGCATGCGCTCAAACCAGTTGTCGAAGCACTTTATTCACTCTGATTGAGACACCTCTAAAACATGGTTTTTGAACATTTCAACAGCTTCTTCTGGCGACGAAAATCGTTGACCACGCATTTTTTTTTTCTTGATGTGCGGAAACAAGAAGAAGTCATTAGGTGCCAAGTCAGGGCTGTACGGCGGATGACCCATTAATTCGACGTTTTGGCCGGTCAAAAACGCTCTGGTTTGAGCCGATGTGTGAGAGATTGCATTGTCATGGTGAACAATGATTCGTCTTCTCTTGTTGGTTTTTCGAATTTTCCGATGACTTCAGGCAAACAAATTGTAGTGTGCCACTCAGAAGTGACCTTCCTGCATTGCTCAAGCGGAACATTCGCCACATGACCAGTTTTGCCGAAGAAACAGGCGACCATTTGCTTCGAAGTGCTTCTTCCACGAACAACTTTCGTTGGATTTTGCTCGTCTTTGAAGACACACACGGTCGATTGTTGTTTCGTTTCGGGCTCATACGCATAGATTCATGATTCGTCATCTGTAACGACCTGTAAACGTCTTTTGAAGCACCGCAATCGTATTATTGCAACAATCGACACGAGCCTTTTTTTGAGCGATTTTCAAATTGTGCGGGATCCAACGCGAACAAACCTTTTTTACGGCCAGGTGTTCATGCAGTATCGAATGTATGCTGGTGGAAGAAATGTCCAAGGATGTCTCTATCTCTCGTTATAACGCATGTCGATCTTGCATTATGAGTTCACGCATGGCATCAATGTTCTCTGGCACAAGAGCCGTTTTTAGACGACCTTCACGGAATTCGTCTTTGAGCGAGCTTCGGCCACGTTTAAATTCATTTTACCAATTTTTCACAGTGCTATAGGATGGTGATTCATCGCCATACAAAGATTTAAGTTCATCAATGCACTCTTGTCGTGATAATCCACGTCGAAAGTTGTGAAAAATGAGGGCACGAAAATGTTCAGGAGTTAATTCCATTTTTTTCTATATTAATTTTTTCAAGTCACTGTAAATAACACAAATAATGGTCGTACGTCAAAAAGTTTTGAGTACGATTATGCTTAAAAATGACAAACTTTCCAATGGAAATGTCAGATTGCACTTGGCAGCACTCAGTGTTCCCAGGCCAGAAATATATATAGCAGCCCTTGTATAGCTAAAATTAATTCGGGCCCGCAGTGCTTTCCGCAGGGTGATCGCAATCTCGGTGATGAGTTCGTACCATGTGACAACTATCGATTATTTCCTGTAAACGTCACTGTCCACTAATTTTGCAGATAAAGCGGCAACAAATAAAGCCTTGGTAAGAAAATTATAGTGCTATCCTAACAGCTAAAACTACTTAAATTAAAATTGTTGACTCTGTCATTTTAATGAAGACTTATTTTTCAAACATTTTTTGTACTAAGAAGTCTACATATTAAAATACTAAGCTGAAAGTTTAATTAAAAATGTTGTTGTTGTAGTTCATTATATAACTTAAACCAGAAATGAAATGAAAGTCTTATTAAGCTTAAAACTTCCTTGAAATTTATTATTACTTTCACTTGTCAACTTTAACTGAAACCACCACTATATTTATATTAAATAATTTAAATAAATTTTAATAAACGTTTAATTTAATCCAAAAAAAAAAGAAAAAAAAAATACAAATGATAATTCATCTTAAAAAAATCTTATGAAGATTAAAACCCACAAATAAAAAATTAATATAAAAAGGGAAACTTGTAAAAAAAATAAAAATAAACCAACAAGAGCAGCAACAAAAAAAAAAAAAAAAAAAACAGGACTTAAAAAGCAATAAATTTCAAACTCAAGGACGCACTTAAGGAGTATATCGTTCGCATTTAAAAAAATATAAAAACACTGACAAGTATAAACAAAATAATACTTTCGCTTTTTTTCAACTCTCGCATGCTGTTAAGATAAAGCAGATGCTACAACAGCCAACACAGTTCACCCTTATCTTTAATCCACATGTGGATACACGTATTCCGAAAAGAAAATACTGTACGTCTTATTATCAAAATGTTAAAAAGATTGTATAAGCAAAATAGCACAGCAAATGCATGGAAGGTATTTTAATTTCTCTTGATTCTAAAAATTATAAATTTAAAAATATTTCTATTCAGCTTTTAATTAAATACATAATTGAGTAAATTATAAATTTAATTAAATTTTAATTTCTGTATATTTAGGAATGGACAGTACTAAATATCTGAAACCGAACATCAGTGTCTATTATTCTTTAGCTACATTTCAGTGTTTTCATATCTCTTCTAGACGACATACCAGATTTTGAGTGTTCACTGTTCGTTTTGAAAACATAAGATCACTTACGTTTATCGGAGCTCACAAATAAACTTACTCTACTTTCTAGCATAGAAAAGAAGTTAGCAACGGATTGCCTTATACACCACTGGAATTAAAATAAAATCCAAAATTCTTTGATTTTTTCGGCCGCAAAATTTTACTTGGGACTTTTATAATAACCCATAGAAACACAAACGACAGATTTTCAAGATTGAAAAAAAAAGTGAATCAGGCGTGGTGTATTGCTTGCTGCCTCAAAGGACATGGACCTATCTTGCTGATTTTCAATAGCAAAATTTTCGAAACTATGTCTGATCGATTGGCGTATTTCTAATACTAACTCATCTAGTGGCTTGGCAAAGTTGATTTCGCCACGAAAACGGACGGTCAGACGGATATAAGGATATCGCACAATCGCCTTCGCTATGCCTAAAGCGCTGAACACATTCGCGACAGCAGCTACCGACTGCAAAATGTCAGAATTAGAATGCATGTGTTTATATGAGAATGATTAATTTATTGACAGTAAGGCAACAAGGCGGCAGGTTGTTGTCTGTGCTGAATTCGCCGCTGCAGTCAAATTAAACTAATTTCTATTTTTATTGGCGACGATAAACAGTTTAGTGATGTCAGTACTATAAGACATGAAAAAAATATTAAGTGCTTAAAATCTCTTATTATGAAAAACGAAAAGAACAATAAAAATATAAAATTAAAATTATTTATTTAAAGATTTAAGTGTAAATCTATAATAAAACTGTAAAAGGATAATTTCAGTACATGAAATATTTAAGGAAAATAATGAAGACAATAATTCATTTGGAATACAAATTTAAAAATAAATTAATACACAAATTAAAAATACTAATATTGTCATGGCGAAAGTGTACGAAGAATAATTGTAAAAATTTTTGAGGAATGTATTAAGATATACATAAAACTAAAATTTCTTTTCTGTGTAGACAACATTTTGTTAAAAATTTACTTCTGTTCTTAGTACTTGCTGGTTGAAGTACTTATATTAATTTCAATTGTCGTATGGGATATCTGTAAATATATAACACGAATGGTTTTAATAGATATCAAAAACTGTTGTTTTTAGTATTCTTTATTTTAGTGGACAAGAAACTACGTGACACACACTACTGTACTTATTATTGCTTCTGAGAAATACTTCTATATATTTTCAATATTAAAGACAATCCAAACGAATTTTTCTACTCTTTAAATAGCCTCTTACAAAATAGTTAAAACATTTATTTAATTAAAAATTTTATTAAAAATTGCTTAAATAACATCACTGAAATACAGTTAATTCGTATTTTTATTATGTAGCTGCTGCCTTCAAAATAATTATGTAGCTGCGTACAAGGCGACAAATGTTGCTAGCGTCATTTGCTGTCGTGTGTTCGTGTATCTTGCTGTGGCATAAGAAGCCACAGTATATATACTTTATGGGGTCAGAAATTGATATTGTAATGAAGGGTGTAATAAAATAATAAAATTGATTTACTCTAGGAAGCTCTGTGTAAAACTTTAATGTTTTTATGTGAAAAATTTCTAATTTTAGTGACAGAATTGAAGTACAGAACATCGTAGAGCTGTCCTACTAAGTATTTTAAGGTCTTGATTCAAAACTATATTATAGCAATATGATTGGCATCCTACTTTCTGACCAAATACTCTACTGAGACTAACTTAAGATCGATTGATTGAGTGTGTCATAGAGAAGCATGTGATAATTTCTTCAAGAAAAGAACAAAACCCTGCCACCTGGTAATAACACATATCGCTCCTTTATTGTAACATAGTCATATTTCAAAAAATTAAAAATTTGTAGTTACTTAAGCAAAACTGCCCTTTTAGACCTTCTGTACATGTAGAAAAAAAAATCAGTTCTATATGCCAAGCTGAACCGAAGTTATAGCAATTGGAATTGAGGCAATTGGATCATAGGACTTATGTCTTGAAAACTTAAATCGCATTTTGCCAAGTTCAAGTTTTTTTGAGATATAACTATGTTGCAATAAAGGAGCGATATATTCTATTGCAAAACTCTTACAAAATATTAAAGAACACTTCTTTTTAGGATGTCTGCCGGAGTCTATTGCGCTTCCTTCTCTGCAACCTTTTATTTATAAACAATAATTTCAAGTTTTATATGAATCGATGTATCAATCTTTCCATAATCTCTAAAACTCTAATTCACTTTTTTTGCAAACATTGATGCCGTAATAAAATACAAAATCGCTTCAAGGCTTTTTAACATAAAGCTTTCAAATCTGAGATGTTATTTAAAAAAGATTTTCATGCCTTTTTTCTTTAGTTTTCTTTTATTAAACATTTTGTTTTAATTTATCACTTTAAAAAGATGTCATTTAAATTTCCTACACTAAAACTAATAAATTTATTCAAATACAACATTTGGAAATTTAAGCCACTTGTAAAAACAATAAATAATAAAAGTTGAAACTAAAATATGTGCCATTCATTTATCACTTATGATAATCGACAAATGTCTCACACCCATTTTTGTGGTTGGAATAGTTTTTTTTTATTTTATTTTCTTTTTCATTTATTCTACATTTTAAGCATGTTTCAGCTATATTTCTTAGTTTTTTGGTCGATATACATGGCTCCATAATTTCTAACAAAGTTTATTTAGTTTTAATCCTTTTAGAACACAACTGTTTGCGACGAAAAATATGATGGTATTATTTTTGTCATATTGATAATTGAAAAATTTTTACTTAGACTAAAGTTCTATTTTTCAGGTCTTAATTTTTAAAAACGAAAATTAATTTATTAGTTTAGTTTCATCATTAACAAGTGTGATTTGTGCTAACAGAATAAAAGAAAAAAATTTTCTAACACATTATTAGCAGCACTGGATGCACTGGTAGAGGCATTAAGGCGTTTTCAAGAAAAATATCATAGTTCAAGTCCCAACGGAACCCTTATTATAAAGAAAACCTGTTTTTGTGCTGTTATCGTGGTGGATATGTCGTTTAAAAAGGTGAATAAATGGATAACAGCAGTTCCAACCAGCAGGTGTTTCGATATGAAAAGACAATAACCTAGAAAGGTGAGGGAGCATGTATGGTAAAACATGAACATGAATCATTAGTTAGAGAATCATTAGTTACCAAAGTGTATGGCAGTTCTGACTGAGTTGTTTAAAAATGGACCTATTAAAACAGGCGAGTTCGTGTCGTGTCGGGAATTTGTCGTGTAAATTTGTTAAAAGATATGTTTCATAAATAAAAGGCGGTGAAAAAATCTAGTTAAACGCGCATGTTGGCTAAAAGACAAGACATAGGCATAGAGTTTTTTCACCCTTGCTGGGTTCACGGGGTATTGTTGATCATGTTAGTACATACAGCGATAGCTAAAGCCTACAAAATTAAGAAAAAAACAAGAAAGAAAAGAGAAAAAATAATAATATATTTCAACGTGACGTAAGCACGTACCCTAGGGCGGGTCGATTGAGCAATCGCCCATGGCTCAGTAAAAATCATATTCTAGGGATCAAGCTTAGAAACTTTGCCCCAGGAACTATACCTCTAAAACGAATTCTACTACCCCCCAACTGTTGACTTTTGTCCCGTAGGTCAAGTTTTGAAAAATCCCACTTTGACCCATATAGAGTGCCACAATCAATTCAAAATGTATGACCTACCCCCACTAGCTTTGGAGGACCGATACACCCATGCTAGTGGCATAATCCCTGGAATTCCCCTGGGGGAGTAAAGTGCCAAAAATGGTGATTTTTTGAAATGTTTGCATGGGGAGTTCCATTTTTTGTTTGAATCAAGAAAAAAATGAAAATATTGAAATTATCCGCCCACTTTTACGCCTACCTCTCATGTAAAGTGAAAATTAAATTTGGACCTACAGCATTGTTTCCGACACATAGCATTTTTAAGCACTCACAATCATTTGTGGAAATTTGAAAGATATCCGCCCATTTTTACGCCCACTTTGTACAAAACTTGTATTGAAGAAGTGCCATAACTTTCTTGATTTTTAATACATCAACTCAATTTTCACAAAAAATAAATAGTATAGTTGTAGAATAGGCTCCTTAAAAATATATACCTGATCCGCCCACTTTTACGCCCACCTCCATTAGAAAAAACATGAAAAAGTAACTTTTCAACATAATTGTCTTACTCCAATTTTTTGATTTTCAGCTTTAAGCGAAATCTATTTATAAATGGGTCCGAAAACAATAAAAGATTACGTCTTCATTAATGGCTACACTTCCAAGTCATCGCGAATGATATAAGCTATAGGGCCTATAGCGTTTACTCCTCGCTTCCTGAGCTTCCTGGGACAGCATACCTGATCTAAATAGTCAATTAAAATGTAAAAAAAAAAAAATCATTGAATAAAGGTCTTTAGATAGAGACATGCCTATTGGGAGAATAGCTTCTGCTACCATGTACCAGAATCTTTTGCACAGTTATAGGTATGTAGTACCAGCCATGGAGATCAACAAACAACTCTGCAGTATCCATGCAATTTATATAAAATTCATTTGTGTCGATCACCTGATGTAATTGCACCTAATTGTCTATTGCATATAAATCTGCTTGATCTTTTATTGTTGTAATCAAACAGTATCAGTATCAGTAAAAAAAATTAAACAGTAATGAATTATGGCAACAACAACATGCATGAACGAATATTCATGTTTTGTTACTTTTTCATTTTACTGTTTTTTTTTGGAAAGCTGAGACTTCAAGACATATTTCGTAAAACAGCACTAAAAAGATTTAGTCCACTGAAGTTGATGATCACGGAAATTTTAATGTTGTTTATATTTTGTTTTACGAAATTTTTTATATGACACTTTTTCCAATTGTTTTTTAATGTAGGTCTCATCTATGACAATTGTCACTCACGAAAATGTACTAAAAAGTTCAATGATAACTTTATTGTGATAAAAATACAGTAAATTTGCATGCCATTTAAAACAAGCGAACATATATAAACTTCGAGCGGGTCTGTTCAAACAAAAATTTAATATATCAGCTTAATATTACGAAATCATAATATTCAAATATCTGAAAACAAAACAGCCAAAAATTACACAAAATCGGCGAACATGAAAAAAATGAATTTCGGACACTCTTTAACCAATGAACCCTGTTCCTTAATTTATATTATTTATTTTTTCCAAATAAATTAATGCTTTAAAGTATTAAGCGCTTCGTAAGGGGTTAAAATAAAATATTCTATACAACAAAACTAGGGGGAGTTAGTTGAAAATATCGAAATGTACAAAATACTCATTGTCATATTTTTTCATTGCCTTTTTCAACAGCTCGCGGTTGGTTTGCTTCTACTACACAACGGAACAATGGCAACGGCAAATATTGTCTTCTTATTTTGTTATACAAATATCCTTTTATCCCTGCAAAGCCATCGATGAAAAAGCAAGTCAGCCAAGCTGTCAACACGTTGAGCTACATATTTTTATTTTTTTAGCTCTAAATTTCCTTTTTTATTTTCTAATTTTTCTTTTATGTTTTTTGTTTTTACTTTTCGTATTCCTTATTTTGTTTGGTTTTATTTTGTTTCAAATACCCATAATTTGTTGTCTGCAAATGTTATGATAAGTATTGGGAGTAGCTTCATCATCAGCATCAACCGCCATATGGGCGAAAAAAAAAAATTAAAGAGATAAAAAATATTAAACGACCATGGAGCAAAACTAAAGAGCAAACATGGAAAATTAAACAAACCTGCACAAAAAAGCCAAAAAAAAAAAAAATAAGAAGAAATGTATAAAAGAAAAGGAAATATAAAACATGGCAAAACAACTCCTGACACACTGACAAGAAAAACATTTTTCCTTTACTTGTAGTTTTATACTTTTTTGATTCTACTAAACAATAAAAAGGTGGATTATAAGACACGAAGAGAAATGGAAAACATGAGAAAGATATAATAATGAACTATAGAACAAGGACTCTTTCTTTTTTGTTTTCTATCATTGTGTCTTAACAATTTAAGGGTTTTCTAGGTGTGTAGATGTTTGTTAAAGTAGTGTGTTCAGAGCAAAGACAAGTGTCTTTAAATTGTTTCTTAATGATTTAATACAGAAAATAGTATGAAATAAACAAATTATTTTGTATTGTGTAAAAGATTTTTGTTGAGTTAAAGAAACTACAAAAATAATGAAAAATTAAAGCTGGTAAAATGTAAAATTTTCAGAAGATCTAATCTAAATTTGATTAGAATTTAAAAGGCTTAAAGTTTTAAATTAAAAAATACTTGTTTCCCATATAAAGCTATAAGTCAGTAAGCAGCAGGTAAGTTAGATACAGACGACGCACTGTGTCGCGATTTCATACAACGGGTGGCCAAATATAGAAGCAGCTAAAATAGGGAGGTGAAATTTGGCATGAATGATTTCCTTAGAAAAAGAAGTATTAAGGCAAAGTCTCGAGAAAATCTAAAAAGTACCACGCCCACCTCCCATACAACCTAAATTTAAAAATTGTAATAATTTAAATTATTAGCAATCCGATAAGATTAAATATATTAAGAATTATTATAGCACATTGCCAAATTTCAAAATAATCGGTCAAATGCCACGCCCACCTTCAACACAACCAAAATTTAAAAAATTGTCCTAACTTTTAAATTAGTATTTTGATAAGAATATATGAATATATATAGTAATATTGTAACATATTTTCAATTTTCAAAAAAAATCTAATAAACAACACGCCGACCTCCCATACAATAAACGACAAGTTCTTTCAGTCACCTCCTTTTTGTTTTCATCGAACCCCTATAAAAAACCTATGGTCGGCCTCTAACACTTATTCCTATTGCTTTCTAATATGGTGCAACGCAATTAAGTTTAATTGCTAAAATGAATTTAGCAAATAATTCGCTATCCAGCCAGTCACTCAACTCCGTTTCAAATTTATCTCTCATGAGATTTTAAAAAGAGCAAGCCTTATTTTCTGTGGTCCCTTGTCCCCTTACTATCAATAATTGTTTAAAATGTTTTTTTTTTACAAAATCTTTAACACGACACATAACATCGCAGAGTCTGATTTGCTCGAGCTCCAGCTACAGTTGAAGAATAGAACGAATCCGTAGAAAGGTTAAAACGAAAAAGCAATTACAAAAACATTTTGCGCAATATCGGGCACCTGAACTTTTAATATATTAAAATACATACTTTCAGCATCTTTAAACTGTATAAAAGAGCAGAAAAAAAGTCTGCCGTATGCAGTGTATAAAGAAAAATAAAATTAAAGTTGATTATTGTTGTTTTTGCTTGAACTTTGATTTTTGTCTTTTCTTTGTAGTTTGGACAAAAATCTTTAGTTCATTTAAAATATTTGTGAGAAGTTTCCTGACGAGCTAAGTAAGCGATAGCGAAATGGCCATCGAGACGTGCTTTCACCTTCAATAATCAATACCGGGAAAATAGCACGATAAATTTAAAGTTAAATTATATTATTTATTATTCCCGTGTTGTTAATTTTTAAATATAATATTTTTATTTTTACAAGTTTAGAAATATTTATTTTAGCTTTTCGAAATCGAATATTGTATATAGAAAATCTTAGAAGTACAGGCTCGTCCAATACGATTTAAAGTGTTTACTTCGCTAAAACCCTTTCCTTTTCTAACTTTAACGGATATTTTTTATGACTTACTTTTACTTAGCACGGAGTCTTTTCTTTTTGCCAGTAGAGCGTAAACCTTTTAAACAAGCGACGACACTTGATAGAGGCATTGCTTATTTTTAAGTAAAGACGAGATAAGTTTTAAAAGTAGGATAGAATCTTACATTCCAAAATTTTAAAGTGCTTATCTTCAAAGCCGATGAACCTCAAGTTTTAGCTTCAACGATAGAATCTTTTAGAACCATCATAAAATAAAATTGAAAAATTAAACTGGCCCAAGATGAATAGAAAGTCTTCTTCTACATTTCATCAAAAGCTTTTTACTCTTCTTTTACAACCCAAAGAATATTAATTTAAATATAAAATATTAATTGCCTTTATAATACTTCTTACCCTAAAAGTAGGCTATAAATTTTATATAAAAAATACCAAAAAACAAGGCAATCTTTTTTTTCTGTATTATTATTGTGAATAACACAAGTTGTTGGAAATTAAGCTGGAAAAGTATTATAGTCGTATTTTTTTTCATAATTGTCTTATTATATTTTGATGTTTCTTGTTCGTTATAGTGTTTATGAGCCACGAATTTACATTTATAAATATATATTTTTTTCTTTTTTATATTAGAAAATTTTAAATCAAGGCACAAAATTTATGATCCTAATTTTGTGTGTTTTGTTTGTATTACATATTATGTTTGTGCCGTTTAAGTTTGTTTGTTCATTTATTTAAGAAAAGTCCTTGCAATGAGCCATGTTAAAAGCTGTTAAGAAGGCAATTTATGTACTTTCAATTTATTTTATATTCTTGTTATTTTCTTTTTGCTTCAAACATGTTATTCAGCAATCTAACGTAGATGAAGATATAAAAAAATTTGATGGCTTTAATGAAGGTTACTCGAGCACTACATAAATAAACACATAAATGAAGAAGCATAGAAAAATTGAATTTCGCTAAAAGGGACTTGATTAGACGCTAGTTTGTTTGCCTAAGCCAATACAAATATTATAAGTGGATTAGTGTTTCTTTTAGGATTAAAAAAAAATTCAACGTTGCTTTACAAATTTTAGTTACATGGTGGAACAGTCAGGGTTTTTTTTCGAAATTCTTTTGTTGCTAGTATTTTCCTAAAATTTGTCTTGAATTTTAAATAATGGCCCTTATTATGATTTGCATTCTCGATATTCGCTGGCTAACGAAAATCGGTTGTCGATTGCTAAGCTCGTATTTTGAATTAGTAGCACAGTCGAAAATTTCGTTGTGCATCGAATTAGTTTGTAAAACTTATTGAAAATGTAATTATTTGTGAATTTTTATTTTTTTAAAATGGTGTCAATAAATTATTTTATTTACATGCAGGTCAAAGGTTGTAAGGTTGCAATAATTCCGGCGTAGTCATTTTAATTGATAATTATTTTAATTTTCATTTATAAAATAGTAAAACAATATTTCCTTAGAGTGAAAGCTGATAAAAATGTACTATTGTGAGTAATCCAATTGAGTAAAATTCACAATAGCACTATTTTTATCGAATGTGCGGACATAATATCAAATGAAACTTCGCTCGATCAGCACTTTAGACTACAGTCGAAGATCGGAAGTTGCTCTTAATAGAATGAATAATTTCTGCTGTCTTCAGATTTAAAATTATATAATAAATTTGATCATTAATGTTCGCGCTCTGATACTCGAATTCATAAGATTTATTAATCTCATATGTTGGAATATGTTGGGATTTTTTAATTTGTATAAAGTCAAATATTTATGTCATGTTTTGTTTTAGGATTACGCCTTTTTTAAGCTTCGTGGTAAAACACAATTGAATAAATTGTTACTTCACCACTAAAAAGTGTGGTGTTTGTGAAAATAGTAGAAAGACAACTCAGCTGCCACACGTTAAGCGACACTGACAGTTGGGTTGTTAGAAGTATGTATGTATTTGTTTAAAACAAAAGATCAGGAGTTCAATTTCTGTCGGCGGCATGAATATAGTAACATTAATTGTGTTTGGATGGTGGGTTGTTAAAAAACTCGAATGCATAGAATACAGCAAAACAAATCTCTCGGAGTCTAGATTAAAGAAAACAAGTAAGAGTGCTACATTTGGTTATGCCGAAACTTATATACCCTTCACCATCTGTGTAAATCTAGTTAAGAGAAGTAACTCCAATCAAATATTGGAGTGATAGAGAATTGAAATTAAAAAAATTGCTACTGCATACGTAGTATTTTACATAAAAATGCCTTCGGTTCTTAATGGGTTAAGCATTTTAAATTTTAGTATTTCCTTGAAGATCTCTTCAAAAGCTTTAAAATGATATACATATTAATATTTCAAAAAATTTTCAGAGCCCCGAAACTCGGAAAATGTGGGTGAGCGCCAATTTTTTCACTTGATGCTTTTTTTTGTCTTCTTAATTCTTTAACGCCCCATATATTTATTTTTTTGATTGGAGTTATTTTATTGTTCCAAATGAAATGAAAAAATTAGAGGTAGGCGTGGTGTTTTGCCTGCTGCTTCGAAGGACATAGACCGATCATGCTGTTTTCCAATAGCACCTCTTTCGACACTATATCTGATGGATTGACATATTTTTTTTTGTGAAATAAAGTTTGTCGAGGTAACACCAACACGGACGGGCAGTCGGTCAGAATAAATATAGTTTTTGGGGTCGGAAATGGATGTTGTAGAAATTACACACGGAATGACAAACATATATGCACCCTTTTTCCACTTTTTGTGGTGAAGGGTAAAAAAACGTACTCGTAAATACATTGAAAACAGCGAAACAATCCTTTCGGAGTATATATTAAAGAAGAAAAATCTTTATTGTGTGTAGCAGCGCGAAAAGTTGGTGAGGGCACCTGGATATTGCAGCAGCAGGTGACATGATTAAGAAGCCCGATGTAAAGGTCAGCAGCTGAGAGCCTACAATGCATCTGCATCTTCTAACAAAAAGATAAGAAAAGGAGAACAGAAGTATGATAAAACAAAAAGGAATCTTAGTTATGGACATCACTAACAGTGTGTTGCAGCCATAGCTGATTTAATTTAAGCGTATTGTCAGGAAACAGTAGAGTTAAGTTCAATAAGCTCTGAAATACAGCGCGATTCTCTGCGTAAGCTTGTAGTTAAGCATGTTTATTAAGGAAAAGTTCGTTCGTACAATAAAGCCAGAGGCAGTAAAAAATGGAATCAAAATATATTGAGGACTTAGTTAAATTACCAGTTTATTTCCTATTTAGTTGGTCATTTAGATCCTCCAATATTTTCGTTTTTTTTTTGTGCAAAGACGCACATCTATGGTGAAAAATGAAATTTAAATGAGATAAAAAATATGAGAAATTTCTGAGTTCATGTGCAGCATAATAATTAATAATAATAATAATAATTAAACTTGATTTCAGTTAGAAATTAATAGTTCTACTGAATAGTGAAAGGAGCTGCAGTAAATAAATTAATTCTAGAAATTGCAAGACTCTTTTCTATTTTCCTGTCTCCACTTATATTTTTATTTTCAAAGAACACAACAAAAAGGAAGCAATTGTCTTTATGTTATTTTTTTATATTGAAGAAATTAAATTTAGTCCAATTTCCTCCTCAATAAAAAATCTACAAAAAAAAAATTCTTTGACATAAACTTTAATTTTTATGTTCAAAGTGATGGTTAAAATTCTCTAAAAAAAACTTTTGTTCAGTTTACGATGACAAAATTCAATAAATTTTTATTACTTGACTTTATTTTCTTCCATTAGCCATAATTATTATTATTTGATTTTAATGAAACTTTTTAGAATACCGTTTTTATTGTAAAATTTTAATAGAATTTTTGCATTTTATTATCTAAAGTGTCATGTGATTATGTTGACAAGATGATGTACATGTGTACATCATATCAAAGACCAAAGATGCCATAAATATTTGTTGCTGAAAATCGTAAAGTTTAAGAAGAAATGTGTGCTTGAATAACGTATTTGAGGTTCTACAGTTCGTTGCCACTGAAATAAATTATTTATTTTATGGAGACTTTTGACTGCGTGTTTGCTGGTCTCACCGCCACAAAATAAAAAACCCAATTCTTAGAAAATTTTAATAAGTATCATAAAAGTGCTTGATTTTAATTGTTGGTGGTGGTAGTGTTAGGACACTAAGGAAAATGGTGATAGTAAAATTTGACAACTAATTTTGAAAATAGCTTCCTTATTTTTATTAAGACTGGAAAACTGCAAAAGTTTCAGCGTCAATGATTTGTATAATTTTTTTTTAATAATTTCGCCTGTAAAGAGATATGAAAGAGGGAAGTATGTTATAAAGAAGAAAATCTATACATATTTTCTGGTGCTTTCCACGAAGTTTATATACAAAGCATAGAATTCAAATTAAATTGCTTAATTTTAACAAATGCTTTGGCTAGAAGAGCCATAGAACCAAAGTAATCCAGATCGACTAAAAGTTAATTGCAAAAATATAATAAATTATATATAAAACCCTGTTATAAGTTCACATAGCAAAAATCGCATGTACTCAGACGATGTAGAGTTATATTTGAGCAACTCCTTTTACTCGATCAAAGATATTTTAAAAAAAATATGGTGCAGAACCGTACTTTTCTATGAAAAGTTCAGAGGCCCATAACTCAGAAAATATGAGCGAGCGCCAATTTTTCCACTTGATGTTTTTTTTTCTAATTCTTTATCGACACATATATTGGTTTCTTAATTCGAGTCCTCTGGCTCGATAAACATTGACCACTCGGTTGGCGAATTTGAATTTTCTTTAGCTCATCTAATGCCTTGGTAAAGCTTCTTTCAAATCGAACATGGACGGACAGACGGACATCGCTCAATAGACTTCGCTATGCACAAGAACTTAGAATATATACTTTATGAGGTCGGAAATGGATATTGTAGAAAATAAACATGAAATGACAAAATTAGTTATACCCACGTGTGGTGAAGGGTATGACAAGTAAGAGTGCTATATTCGACTATGCCAAACTTAATATATCCTTCGTCATATATATGCACAAAAAAGGTTTCTAAAGGTTGTAGTCTCAGCTTAGTAAATGAGGCTGCTGTAGTCATGGTAGTAATCACGTTAAATACAAATCTGGTGGGCCAGCGTTCCACCCTTTTTTTCAATGGCATAAATACGTATTCAAAACGTACAGTACATACAACTTCTTCATAACATATTCTACGGCAAAGTAAAATAACTGATAAAATTACTATATCTTTTTCCCTTCCTCACCTGCCTTATCAGTCATCTATTGCCTGTAGTCCTAATTCTCTTTAAAAAAAAAGAAATATTAAGAAAATAATCTACGACCTACACAAAATCCATCTCTGGGCTACGATGAGTGGTCCTACAACAAAAGAGTAATGAATAAAAAAATAAGTATTATGCCAAAAATCTTTGTATCATTTACCATCATCATTTGTCCAGGATGACACTCATTGCAAATTAAAATCACTCTGGTTGACGCAGATTTACACACATACACTTAGACCCCAGTTTTGAACTTTTAGAAATTTTGATATGGCTTATAAAGTATTAAGAGAGATTTTCGAAACCTTATTTTAAGTACGACTTCTGATAGTTCTTTAAAAGTTTATTTTTGCAAAAACCCTCCCTCTATTGTAGCAAAACATACTAAAACGGAAACTCTTTCGACAACAGCAGAATATGCAAAAATAGGCCACAAAATAGGTAAAGACATCAGTATGTTCTTAAAGGAAGATGCAGCTATTTATGAAAGGAAGCTTATATCATATCATTAGCTGAAAAGTGCTCAGGTGGAATTCCGATTAGATGAGCAATTTCCAGATCTTGGTAATGGGTATATTTTCATGCCTCAGGACCCACAAAGAGATAATCTCGTTTAGACCAGATATTCCATAAAGAGTTTATACCGACCAGAGGTATACCAATCCGAGCCCCAAATAAATACATTCATCGTTTTTATGTCGTATTCTTAAAGATTGGGACTGCCGCAAAGCCTTCTCGATTTCAGAAAATGCCTGAAAGTTAAAAGTCATAGCTTAACTACTCAAGCAGAGTGCTTTGGGTCTTAGTTGTATTACAATTAAAAATCATTAGACAATCCAATTTTTTTAGCTTTTTGCCTTAAATTCCTTGTGAGTATATCTTAATAGATAAGTCTGTCCCTTGTCGAATCTATTAATTCCATATTGCCACAAAACTTCCGCCAGAAAGATGATAAGTAGAGACAAAACGATAAAAACCTATTTAGTTTCATTTAAAACGATAAATTTTCTTCCGAATTTACGTTCAAGGGGAGGGTTACTGCTAGACAGCGATAGCAAAAGATGTAAGAAAATATGTACCAGAAAGCATGCTGATGAGAGCTGCAAGTTAATTCAAAATAGTTAATTGTTTCTAATTGTTTATATTTAGATTTATGGAACACCACTTGTTATTCCTTTTTCTTAATAGAAATAACTAAAAAATATTAAATACTCGTATTAACTTTTTTATGAAGTTATTAGTTGAACTGTGGATATTATAGATGACTATTTACAAAGTTAGTTGGCTACATAGATGATGTTTACAATGTAAACAACCTATGCAGATAGTTGCGAAGAATGCTGATGAAGGATGTAGCGATCCAGAAAATGCAGGATTTTATTCTGCTGCTGTCCAATTTTTCTTGTTTTCTTTGGAAAACGTCCACACAGGTTTGTAAACTTTTTTGCTAAATAAGTTTTTCAGAAAATAAAAAATGAACTTAAGCCAAAATCAATTTTAAGTTATTTATTAAATATTAACTTTTGCCCGCAACATCAACTTCATTTTTCATTATGTCGCGAAATATAATCTTATATAATTTAAATATCAAGTATTAAAAATCAAATTTTATATCTCGTTTCATACAAAAAAAAATCTTTCTATGAGAACTATGCTTAGATTTTATTTTAAACTATTTTAGTTCCCTTCCAGTTAAAAATGGTCGAGTTGGTTTGTTAGGCGGGACTGAGCAACAAACATTCAACAACAAACAACAGTTTCACATTTTACAATAATTAAGATTATTAGGATCATTCTGCATCTTATTTATGTTAAATTGTTGTTTAATTTATTTTTTAATACTTTGGGAAAAGTAATGAAACGCAGTGCGTTTAAAGCAACATTTAAAACTTTATAGTTTTAAAATACAATTTAACACCACTTGAAGTGATGGTTAAGAATTAAAAGACAAATGTTGGAATGAAACAAATAAAATTTATTCTACACAGGCGCTGTGCTGAGTAATAAGGCAGAACGAAAAAGGCCATCACATTGCAAAAATTCATTAAAGGAAAATACTGAAAGTTTTATGACTATTTGCTTTTGATTCAATAAAACTTTATAAAATGGAATTTGTCTGTTAAAAGGGGATAGCAGAAGAAGGAATAAAACTAAGATATTATTAAAACCAACTCAAACACGACACGAGTTCGGGGGGCGTCTTGATTCCTAGATTTCGGATCAAGATGAAGTTTAGGCTACAGGATCAATGAAGTGTGATACAGGCTGAGATCTCAGCTATTAGAAGGGCGGCTTGCTGGATGTGGTTCCACAGGATATACGGAGAGGATAACCGGATCTGTACTGACAGCAAGGACGCGATAACCTCCTTATCGGGTGCCTATACGACAACCATATTGGTTTGGAATGCCGGACATCTCTGGACGAGATAGCGAGACATTCCAACTTGGATCTATTTTGGGTGCCGGATCACTCGGGCATACCCGGAAACATAGTCGCGGACGAACTCGCTAGATCTGGAACTCGGATGAGTGACCGGGAGATATATCCACTGATGGGAGTTCCGCTAAGATGCTATAGGGCTTTATTTCAGCAGGAACTCTTTTGGGCCGCGCAGTCTAGATGCTTTGAAGAGGTCACCTGCACGGTCTCGAGGACATTGTGGCCTGAGTATGATAGTGGGAGATCCGCAAATCTGCTGAGGATTCCTCAAGGGCAGCTGGGTATACTGGTGGCTGTGCTGACGGGGCACTGTGTCATTGGTACCCATGCTAGGAGACTGAATCTTCCGCATCATGACTTATGTAGAAGTTGCCAGGATGAGGAGGAGGAAGAAACGGTGGAACATCTGCTCTGCCATTGTCCAGCTCTTTCTGGGAATAGAGCGGCCATTTTCGGCAGTCCGAGACTGCATGGTCTTGCAGTCTTACCTGTCTGCGAAGTTGCTAGGATAAACTCGTTTATCCGGTCCTCGGGGTGGTTTTGATATGGATCTTTGATGGTACCGTAGGTACCTGAATCTGATCCTTGCACATCCTATTCCAGGTGACACAACGGGACCTCTAGGACCCAAGTGAGTCGGTCTCATTACGCCAACAGCCTGTGGAACCTAACCTCACCTAAATTAAAATATTCATACAAAAGTTTTAACACGTTAAATTTAATTTAACTTGGTAATGCCGTTAAAAACAGCCGAGCGGCGGTGCATTGATGAATTTAGTTAAACTTTTTGCTTTACCACTTTAATTTGTCAAATCATCCATAGTCTTGTCTTTGTGTTTCTTTTTTTCACTAAATCGTTGTTCATTTTATTTTTTTTTTTTTTAATTTTTAGCAATTAAATTTTTTTATTTCTGCATTAAAAAACTATACATTTTTTTATACATTTTACACAAATTCAACTTCAAGAAGCCGCGTTCATTTCCTTATGTGAAATAAATTTAAGCAGCAAAAAGAACAGCTGATTGTTGCTCGTGCCCGCATGCCGCTTACATTTGCCTTTACTAAAAGAAAATAAAGCACAATATAATGGTTCACATTAGCCTACAGCTGATACAAGGAGTTGGAATATTATGAAAAATATTTAAAGTTGACAACCAAATTTTCATAGGATTGCAGTATGTTAGAAGCAAAGATGTTGCGCTCTCTAAATATGAAAAAAAGGTAGGAGTAAAAATCTTGTAAGCGAAATCAATAGCGAGCAAAAAAAAAAAAATGCTGCTGGTTGCCATTTTTAAGTGACTCATATGGCTGTTAACTACTGATTGAAAACTAGAAATTATTATGAAGCAAAAGGCGATTTAAAAGTGATTCTAAACAAAATCGGTTTGCTTTAGTGTCCTTCTACACAATTATTAAAAATTTTAAAAACTAATTTATTTCTCTCAATTTCTCCTTCTCTTTTTCACTTTTTCTATCTCTTGTGTCCTATAAAAAAAAAAAAACTGAAAAAACTCTTTGATTACTAACGATTTTCTTTCGATTGTGCAAAACAATTCAATTGACCTTGTTGTTTATTGCTGCCTGTGTAATAATTTTGTAGAATAATTCTACATTTTTCCATTCAGTTTCATTTTAATCTTCTTCAGTTTATTTTTGCAGATATTTTTAATTTTTGTTTACATTCTGCATCATTTATTAAAGATGTTTATGGCTTTTTTCCCTTTTATTTTTCTTCATTGAATTTCCTATTGACACTCATTTGTTCAAGTATTTTTCTATAATTTTCATTTCTTTTACTTTGTATTATTTGCTATTTTATTTTAATAAAAAATATTTGTTCAAATATTTATATATTTAACTTGAATCTTGAGTCTTATTTATATTTTATGTATATTTTGCCAATTTAATTTTAACGGAAAATTTCTTTCCGATCAATTTATTTCCAACAAAATTAACAGATGACCATGAACAATTTGTAGTTTACAAAGAATCAAGTACTTAAGTTTATGGAATATTGTTGTTTTCTTGTTTTCTTCTTCTAAAATTTGCAATGAGTGTAAAATGTGACTTCGAAAAAAAATAATTAGAAAAAATAAAAACCTCTACGCATTGTGTCAATTTAGTTAAATATTGAAATTACGATACTTATGACAAGGACAAATAAAGAGAGACACTTAAAGAATTTCATTCGTTTTGTAAAATTAACATAAATTGACAACACATTGAGGAAGGGCCAAAATTTTAATGAATTCTTAAGCGTATAAAATATTTGGCAAATGAAGATAAAAACAAAGTGTCTGTTTGTATAAATAAGTAGTTGAGTTTGTTAAAAAAACAAATTTTATGAATAAAAAAGATTTGGCAAAAATATTTATGTTTCGTATTAGAAAATTACAAAAATTGACACAAAAGTCATTTACTTGAATGTCAAAGCACCTTTACCGAATAAGTACATACTACTGATTAGTCGATGGCACAAAACTATGAAAATGTTTCAATTAAATATTCTAGAATACATATATTAAATTCTCCTCTAAAAACTTATTTTTGATTAAAAAAAATAAAAAAAAAAATAAAACTATTTCCTATTGAAGTTTGGCGCTTAAAACAATGCAACGGAAATGCATTGTTTGGTTACAAAGAAAATTAACTTTATTAACATTTATAAAACGTTTTTGCATTAAACAAATACATTAAAGATAGAAAAGGAGAAACTTTATTGTTATTTTAAATGTCTTTTTACAAATATGAGACCTGAAGGCAAAATTTGGATCAGCGGAAACAGAGTCCTGACCGTGAATATAAATAAGGAAAGCACAAACCTAATAATTCCATAACTAGTGCATGATCTGAGATGAACAAGAATTACTTTGGAGAAAGTAAAAAATTACAAGAAGGTGGTAATAACCGCATCAGGTATACAAATCAAGGATGTAAAACTGTCTAAAAAATTTCCAAAGCGCGATTTATGTTTTTGCGACCTGTGTTTTCTATAAAAAGTCAAAAATATTCTAACCAACACCATGGAAATGGGGCTTATCCTACATAAACCCCATTCCTTACTGCCATCACTAGGAGTAAATGCAGAAGAATTACTTTATAAAGACGTATCTAAAGACGTTCTGCTTTCGGTTTAACAGAGCAAAATTTTTATTGCAACGAAAAATATCTGTGATAAGATGATGAGGCGAACAAGAGTCACTGTAAACGGAGTATAATTAATGTGGACGAAAAGATATAACTTTACTAGTGTAGAAGTAGCAGCAGACGCCCTTGCAAAAAAAGGAGCAACTTCAAATTTATTTTGGACCAGTACCTAGAAAAGCTTTTGGGAATATTATCGTACAAGCTTAGGTAAACCTGAAAAGATATCGGAAGAAAATTAAAGTCTGATTAAGGCTCTCTAAGATAGAAGACAAAAAGGCACTTCAGTACAGTGGAAGTATCCTGAGCTGGATAATTGCCTGGTTAAGCAGAAATGGCAAATTTTAATATAATCCAGCAAAGGAAGGAAGAGCCTTTATCGACCGTGCAGATGGTAGGAGAAGGAGAATGAGGATTACTTGCCGTGGAGTATTGAAAGATAATGATATAATGGACCTCAATCTAAAGAAAACACTGTCAACTACGCGGGAGCCTGTAATGAAAAAGAGGAACAGCTTTGCCATTAAGCTTAATACTGTACTTGTAGTAGTTCTTCTTACTCATCACTGGAAACGTAAGAAGGTTAAAAAGGTCTCGAAAATAGAAGAGGCCAGCTTTAGGATTTAAAAAACAGATGCATCTTCAGCTGCAGTTGAATAAATATTTTAGAGCAGCAAAAGAAATTAAAGAACGCGTTAGAGTAAAGAACTGAGCCAAATAAATAATGAAGGTGCAAAACGCATCATGATGAATAAAAATTTATTGGTTCCTTTGTTTAAACCTCTAAAAATTCAAGATCCCATATTTAGCAGGTAATTAAAAAGGCAGTAGTTTTTTTTGTAGATTTAATGAATTTAAGTATTTAAATGCGTGTCAAGACTGACATTTTCAATTTTATCAAAGTTTGCAAAATTAAATACTTATGTCTCCAATGAAAACAGTTAAGGCCCAGCCAACATTTGATGGAATAAGCAAAGTCACTTTCTCAGACGAACATTTCTTCAGTTAAGCGTATTGCTTTTTAATAAAATGTACAATTTACCGGCGATAGCCTTAAGTGCGTTTATTTACCTAATTTAAATCTATTTTTGGCAAGCGCTAAAACTAAGGACGACTGTAGAAATACTCTAAATAAAATTAAACAAAAAAATTACTTGTCTGTTTGCAATTTTGAATAGATAATTCTTACCATATGGGCATCCTTTAATTTCGAAATTCAAATTTTATACTTGCTATCGTAGTAGACTTAGCAATCACATTGTTTGTAAATTTCAATCATCTGTCCATAACGGTTTATATTACATAAACTATTGTAAAACCCTTCAATTTAAAATTTAAAATATTTATATTTCTTACTTTAACAAAGAAAGTAGTGAACATTCTGATAATTTTCAAGAGTTTGTATATAGCAATCAAATTACATTAATTTTGGGAACACCCTTTAATTTCCAAATTTAAACTATAAACTTGCTTTATAGCGGACTTGGCCATACAGATCCGTTGTACGTTTCAGCTGTCTGTCTATACCGATTCAAAAGTATGGCTATATACATCAAATTAAATGAACTATTGGGCCACCCTTTAATTTAAAATTTTGAATATCATTACTTGTTACTATAATATTCATATCAACCGACACTTTGTCCAATTTGCAAGCGTTCAAACGATAGACCTATATAGGCCAAATTACGTCACCTATGGGGGCACCCTTTCATTTTTAGCATTATTTTTATATTAATTTTTGCTATCGGGAGCTATATACGGTGCCCTTTACATGTATGTTGTATGGGGACACCCTTTAATTTTTGACCAATCTCTAAATAATACCTTTCAAATAAAGAAAAAAATTGAAAATCGGTGTAGAAATAATTGAGTTGTGGAGGCACAAATATAAATAAAAACAATAATCAGTCGAATTGACAAACCTTATTCATTTTTGTTTAAGTGGGATAGAAAAACTAATGAACAAAAAGCAAAATAAAGGAAATTTTAAAAGAGTTACAGAGTTTTGATATATACGAGGGCTGCTCTATATATTTCTGGCCTAATAGTGAAAATGCGAATATTTATAATCAAAAATGGTTTTATTGTTTTTCAAAGTATTCTCCAGCATGATTTATACACTTTTGCATGCTCTCAAACCAGTTGTCGAAGCACTTTTTCCACTCCGATTGAGACACCTCTAAAACATTGTTTTTGAACACTTCAACAGCTTCTTCTGGCGACGAAAATGGTTGACCCCGCATTTTTTTCTTTATGTGCGGAAACAAGAAGAAGTCATTAGGTGCCAAGTCAGGGCTGTACGGCGGATGACCCATTAATTCGACTTTTTGGCCGGTCAAAAACGCTCTGGTTTGAGCCGATGTGTGACAGCTCGCATTGTCATGGTGAACAATGATTCGTCTTCTCTTGTTGGTTTTTCGAATTTCTCCGATGACTTCAGGCGAACAAATTGTAGTGTACCACTCAGAAGTGACCGTCCTACGTTGCTCAAGCGGAACAGTCGCCACATGACCAGTTTTGCCGAAGAAACAGGCGACCATTTGCTTCGAAGTGCTTCTTTCACGAACAACTTTCGTTGGGTTTTGCTCGTCTTTGATGACCCACACGGTCGATTGTTGTTTCGTTTCGGGCTCGTACGCATAGATCCATGATTCGTCACCTGTTACGATCTTATAAACGTCTTTTGAAGTACCGCAATCGTATTTTGCAACATTTCTTTACACCAATCGACACGAGCCTTTTTTTGAGCGACTTTCAAATTGTGCGGGGTCCAACGAGAACAAACCTTTTTTACGGCCAGGTGTTCATGCAGTATCGAATGTATGCTGGTGGAAGAAATGTCCAAGGATGTCTCTATCTCTCGGTATGTCGCATGTCGATTTTGCATTATGAGTACACGCACGGCATCAATGTTCTCTGGCACAACAGCCGTTTTTGGACGACCTTCACGGAATTCGTCTTTGAGCAAGCTTCGGCCACGATTAAATTCATAAAACCAATTTTTCACAGTGCTGTAGGATGGTGCTTCATCGCCATACAAAGATTTAAGTTCATCAATGCACTCTTGTCGTGATAATCCACGTCGAAAGTTGTGAAAAATTATGGCATGAAAATGTTTACGAGTTAATTCCATTTTTCTCTATATTAATTTTTTCAAGTCACTGTTAACAACGTCGGAACATTCTGAGTACGATGCTTAAAAATGACAAACTTTCCAATGGAAATGTCACATTGCACTTGGCAGCACTCAGTGTTGCCAGGCCAGAAATATATATATCAGCCCTCGTACGTTAATTGTTATTTAAAAAAAATTTTTTTTTCAATAAGTTTCTTGAAATTTGTTATACATACGCAGTCATTTATAATGTTTTCCATCGCATACATACCTGCAACAAAAAAAAAAAATTTTAATTAATAAAATTACTTAAGTGAACTTAAGTTAAATTAAATTTGTAGTGAAAAATAATTGTAAATTAAAGAAAAATTTTCAGTGAAATTTTTTAACTCAATAAACCAAAACAAGTTTGAAACGAAATAAAGTTGCAAAAACAACATAAATGTTTGTTGTTGTTTTGTCCGTTGGAAATTTTAAAAACAGAAAGAGAAATAAAAAATAGGTGCTCTTAATACAAATGCTTGCTTTGTTGTTATTGTTTTTTTAAATTTGTAAACAAACAAAGTGAAATACAAACAACTTTTGACATTTTCTACTACAAACCAGCTGGGCGGACGACACTACCTAGTCAAAAACAAGGGTCCTTGACCT
Source organism: Gymnosoma rotundatum (assembly GCA_916610165.2). Taxonomy (NCBI): domain Eukaryota; kingdom Metazoa; phylum Arthropoda; class Insecta; order Diptera; family Tachinidae; genus Gymnosoma; species Gymnosoma rotundatum. The sequence continues at coordinate 114,648,986 of OU744337.1, read as the reverse complement.
TATGACTGCCATATTTAGTATTTGAGTACATCAATTGCACTCACATTCACACATTGCATTCTCTGCTTTTTAAGCTACAGCTTTCAAACATGATCTACCCTGTTTTCATGATAATGCTTGAAGGTGCCATGGCTGATCGCCAGCGTATTTATTTACCTAAGAAATCTTGGGAATTGTCTTATGCCCCGTTTTCAGTTTTATTAAGAGTCGCATAATGAAAAGACTTTTACAGCTGCCGAAAATATTTACCAGTATTATTTAAGGTTTTAATTAAATGTACTGCTTGAGAGTTTTTTCTTTTTGTACTTTTATTTGGTTGGAGTTTTTTAGAGGCACATATAAATTAATTAATGCAGATTGAAGATTCAAGACCCCTTTTCTTTTTTATCGTCTATTAATTAAGGAGACTTCTATGCCTATCTTGTGCGATTCTTTTTTAACGTTAGTAGAGAAAAAAGATCAGAGCTCTACAGTATATCGTTTTTAAAAGCTTCCACATACTATCGATCAGGGTCCTCTTTACTATGTTAACTTCCGCGTGAGCCAATGGAGATTGTGATAACCATCTTTGATTTCATAAGATGTTTCTTCACACAAGTATTTAGTGACACTTTTTGGTATTTCAGAAAAAGTAAAACTTATCCAAAACTTAATGATGAGTTTTCCTAACAACTCTTCAGTTGTCTAATTCAAAAGGATGAGTACTGAAGAGATCTTCACTTTATACTCTAAATAGTTTTCCATGAGGCCTGTTAACATAAGAAAAAATATTTTTTCTTTCACCTAATAAATAAATAATACTCACACTTACAACAAGTCTTAATAATTTATTTTGTTAAAGTTAAGGGAACTCAACAAGTTGCCTAATGACACACTAAATATTTAAGGAATCCTTTTTTGTTAAATTACAAAATTAAATACTTTTGAAATTAAAACAACTGTTTACTAAACACCCAAGAAATTTCACTTATTTATTCATTCAGATAGTGAAAAGATATAGAAACATTTCATATAAAATATTCAAAGAAAAAACGTTTTATTTTTTTTACCTAAATGAAAGAAAAAATTAAATATAAGTAAATTTTAAGAAAGAAAAAAAAAAACGAACAGTGGCCAGATAAATTTCAAATTGTTTGTATAAATAAAGTAAAAGCAACAGTTTGCTAAACTAAGCCTCTATAGAAAAAGCGAGAGAAAAAAACCACAAAAATAAACCATCAAATAAATAAATAGACAAAACTTAAGACCAAAAAAAAGGCAGGAAACCCCCATACAGTTACACACACATACACACACACAAAACTCTTTTAGGCTTAATAAATACACCTTCTTTTTTTGTGTAAAGCTTTATTAAAAACTCACAAACTCTTTTATTCGTTTGTTTTTACAACTTTTGGATTAATGCATTTTAGTAAATATTGTTTGATTCATATTTTTCTTCATTTAGTTACTTTCATTAAGTCATTCATTCATTCATTCGTTTACTTGCAACAGCCAAACACTTGCTTTGCTCTAAAAAAAAATGTTGCAAAACTTTAGACAGCAAGTACTTGCAACACAGTTGCAATATTTGTAAGCGGCTTAATATTTTACTTTTTTATTTATTTATTTGTCTTTGCCATCTTTTGATTTTTAAGGTGCCCTAAACTAATAAAGACTCTTTTGAAAAGATGAAACAAAAATAAAGTGTTTACGCTTTGGAAAAAAGAATTTTAGCTAAAAAAAAATAGAGCTAAAAAACAGCAAATAGCTTGATAGTAAACAAAGATAAAGAGCTAAAAGGACTTGATGTTGCAACTCATATAATGACCAGAAATTTTAAGCAATGAATACAAAAAAATAAAAATAACAAAAAATAAATATTCACTTTTAAATTCTGAATTTAAAAATTAAGCGTTATTGTTTGTACAAGAGTGTGCCAAAATGCAGAGAATTTAAAATAAATATTTAAATATGAAAAGGGTTTGAAAATTTAATTAAAAACTTGTGGAGAAGAGGTTTTAGTTAAAGAATATTGTTCAATTAATTAAATTACATGAAAAGCAATAGCTCGTATAGCAAATGGCTTCAACGACTTTGCTAAATTAAGGAGAGCTATTGTATTAATTTTTTTTTTAATCCAATTGAAAGAGGCTGCATTTAAATAAATTTATTTCCAAACGTTCAGTTAAAAGAAGTGAAGGTATTTAGAACAAAAAACTGCAAAAAAATGTAGACTACATCGGTCCTGAAAATTCCTCAATTGTACAGAGCCTCGAAATGTTTTTCAGTGTATGGACCCAGTAAAGGGGTTAAGGGAAAAACAAGTTAAAATTTAATTTTCACAAAAAACTTCGTGCTATTTGTTATTTAATTATCCCGGTTAAATTAATTACCGATAATTATTATTGAGGGTCAAAGCACGTCTCGATAGCCATTTCTTTACCGCTTACATAACTCTTACATAATTAAGTTAATCGGGATAATTAAATAAAACATAACACCAAGTTTTTTGTGAAAATTAAATTTTAAAAAAATATTCCCGTGTCTTTAATTAAATAATTTGCAAAGTGCCTGTGCATATAAATAAATTATCGTAGTGTTTTTAATATTTTATTTTTCATCCTCTTTCAACTGTATAAAAGAGCCGAAAAAAAGTCGACCCTATACAGTAGAGAAAGAAAAATAGAATAACTGTTTGTGATTGTTGTTTTTGCTTAAACTTTGATTTTTGTCTTTGCTCTATTGTTTGGACAAAAATCTTTAGTTTATTTAAAATATTTGTCAGAAGTTTCCTGAAGACTTATGTAAGCGGTAACGAAATGGCCATCGAGACGTGCTTTGACCCGTAATAATCAATATCGGTAATTAATTTAATCGGGATAATTAAATAAAAAATAGCACGAAGTTTTTTCTGAAAATTAAATTTTAAAAAAATATTCCCGTATCTTTAGTTAAAACTTTATTTGAACAGCAAAAAATAGTCAAATACAATCAGCCGCCGTAGTAACAGACTAAGCCAATTGGCAAAAATTTTTATGCATTGATATACCTACCAAACAAACATTTAAATGAAAATATGAGTTGTGTTGTTTAAAAATGCCTTAAGTGCAATTTTGCATATATTTAGATATTTAAGTGTTGGCGTTTGAATCAATTTAAAAACATTGGATAACTTTATTCAATTCACGTGATGTGTTTTGCACATGAAAATTTTATAATGAAATAATAAATACTTAAAATATTAAAAAAAAAGAATTTAACCCTGCATGGAGTTATACCACTTTTAAAAATATCATATTAGAAGACATAGTAGCAGGAGCGAATTTAAGTCCATACCTCTTTAAACATTAGCTTGACTGAATTTACTGAATTATTTATGTGAAAAGCAAAAGTTAAAATATAGACATTAAAAAACAGGAATAACCAAATTTATTAGGAGTTTATATCAGTAATTTTAAAATATAAAAGTGAAAATTACTTCGTTTAAATATTTAAATAAAGAAAGATATTTTAAACTTACTTTTCGTTTGCAGTTACCATATTGAAGTAATTATGGTGAATAGGCGATATATAAGGTAATTAACTATAAATATTGTTATATTTATTTATAAAGTGAGAGTATATAAATTTTGCTGAGTTTTTTTGATTTTCTTCCCCCGTAAAAAAGTGAGGAAAAAGATGTAATTAAAACACCACATCTATACTACCGAAGTGGTGCAAATTCGGGTGAAAAACCTATTAATTTTACATTGCCCTATCACTGAAGGCAAGTTGTTCGTTTTTAACAAAATTGTACTACTTTTAAATCGGTTTTTAAATGCTAAAAAGTTTGTGTGATGAGAATTTATTTTTAAGTAATCAAATTGCGTTACATTATATGTAACTTTTAGAATATATATTTATTGCTAACTTTAGAAAATCTCTTAAATTAGACTTAAACGATTTTTAATTCGAGTTCTTATCATACGTTCTATCTAACAAATAAACTAAAATTGTGCCATTAAGAACATAAGAGTTCTGCATTGTTTTGATAAGCACTTTACAAAATAAATTATTTTTAAAATAAATTGGTACTTTTTGTAATACACCCGAAATAATATACGAGTATTAAGAAAATTGGGGTAGTTTAAGACAAGCTGTTTTTTATGACTACCATTAAAATTGTATTATGGTCTATTAAAACTTTTCGACATACTGTCACAAAGGCCTTATTTTAATTCGCGACTTCCTGCAATAGTTCTTATAGAAGAACTCTAAAATAAAATTGAAAAACAAATCCTAAAATTCGTCCTCTAATTCGTTTTTAGATTTAATAGGGAACGTTTTTATGTGTTTCGGATTTTAGCCTTTCAAAAAAATTTTTGATTGTTACTTATTTTCACTAGGAGAGTTTAGCACCAAAGAATTTTGACTTTTGATTTCTTAAATATCGATGGTTGGAACAAAAACAAATGTACAAGACGAAATATAGAGAGAACAGTGAAGAAGTACTTTGGTTGTGTGTAAATTTCGTGTAACCTGATTAATATTGATAAGAATACTACTCGTATTCATCTTTACAAAGTTACTTAGTTAAACAGATGATGTTTACAATGTACACAACCTAAACTAGATAGATGCGAAGAATGCTGATGAAGGATGTAGCGATCCAGAAAATGCAGCATTACATTCTGCTGGCCTCTAATTTTTCTTGTTTTCTTTGGAAAACGTCCGCATTTATAAAATAATTTTTCTTTCTAAAAAAAATATTTTAGAAATTAAAATAAATCAAATTAAGCCAATTTCTAGTTAAACTTTTGTTCATTTTGTTTTGCAATGCAAGATGCCGTTCGCTAAGAATGACATTCATTATATTTTACTGTGTTCTATACATTTTCTTCTATACAATATTTATAAAATTTATTTTGTGAGGTGTTAACCTCATCCAACATATTTGAAACCAGTTTATAATTTCTAGGTTTTTCATTACGTGTGTTATTTTACAATATCCTTTTCCGACCCCATAAAGTGTGTAAATTTGGAGTTTTTATGCATAGCGAAGTCGATTGAGCGATGTCCGTCTGTCCATACGCTTTCGGATTAAAATCAACTTTTCGTAGGCAATAGATGAGCTAGAGAAAATTTATGAGCCAATCGAATGGACAAGGCTTCGATAATTTTGGTACTAAAATTAAGCACGATTGGTCAATGTTCTTCGAGGCAGCGGGCAAAACAACAAGTCTGCGTCTAACTCTCCATATCAATTGGAGCAATGAAGTAACTCCACTAAAAAAAACATATGGGGCGATAGAGAATTAAAAAATAGAAAAAAACAGCAAGTGAAAAAATTGGCGCTCGCTCTTATTTTCCGAGTGAAGGGCCTCTGAACTTTTCAAGGATGATTCTGCACCATATTTTTTAAGATACCTTTGATTGAATACAAGGAGTTGCTTAAATATAACTCCACATCATCTGAACACATATGAGAAAAAATATCTGACAACCGAGCTTATTTAGCAAATTATTAATATAAAGAAGAGAAGTCTGTCTATATATAAAGGGTCCGCCAATAACTTTTTTTTTAAATGCAATAAAAAAAAACTACTAAATATTTTCTCAAATTTTTTTTTTATTTGAAAGTACAATCCTTTCGGTTAATTATGGAAGATAATTTCATTTAAATAGCTGCCTCGGGTGGCCATGCAGTAGCCTACACGATCGGTCCCATTTTTAAGCACATTATCGATTGTGTGCAGCTGTATTTCAACAATGGCTTAACGAATATTGTCCTTGAAAGCGTCAGTTTTCTGTGGCTTGTCGGTGTGATACCTATCGTTAACGGCACCCCACAAATAATAGTCCAACGGTGTCAAATCGCAGCTCCGAGGTGGCCAAACAACATCAGCTCTACGGCTGATAATGTTGAAACCAAATATTGAAAATATCCTCCTGTTTAATTTTTTTGAACAAACATTCGTTCAACATGGCCCGATAACGATCGCCATTGATTGTAACGGCCACTCCTTGCTCATTTTCGAAGAAAAATGGCCCAATTATTCCTCTGGACCAAAATCCGCATCAAACAGTGACTCGTTTTGCACCGGCTTTTCAATGTATGCGTGCGACAATTTTGTTTGTTTACATACCCGCCAAGATCAAAATGAGCTTCATCTTAAAAGATGATTTTTTTCTTGGCAAAATCGACATCTTCTGTAAGTCGATCGCAGGCCTACTTAGCAAAGCGAAAACACATTGGATGGTCAGTTGGCTGTAACTCCTGAACCAATTGGACTTTGTATGGCGCCATATCAAGGTCTTTATGCAAAATTCGTCTCAATGATGTCTCCGAAATGTTCAATTGTTGAGAACGACGTTGAATTAATGTTGATAAAGCTTCAAGCACACTTTCTGCCACACAGCAATATTCTCGGGTGTACGCACTGTTTTTGGCTTTTCATGCTTTGGTTTATTGATAAGGATGCCAGTTTCTTTCTTTTTTTTTACAAGATAACGAACATACGGAGCTGACAGTGCTTCTCTTCCTCCAAAATCCGTACGCAATTTCCGCGCACATTCTACAACATTACCATGATTTTCAAAGTAATGTCGCAATATTTCCCAGCGTTGTTCAAGCGTATACACAACCATATTTGTTCAGCGGATGGATAAAACTAATTATCTGTCAAATTAGACATGAGCTAAATGTTACCATTCACGAAATAAGCACTAGTTGAAAAAAAAGTAAAGTTATCTGTTGTTACCTTTAAAGATTAACAGTTTTGATTTATAAAATCGGCAAAAGATATTTTTGGTTTCGGTGTAGGAAACGTTTCTTTTTCTACATTCGCAATAAGACTTTTTGCCACCTGTTGAGTCTAAGGCCATACTGGAGTACAAATATTAGGTTTATGCTCGTTGTCCGCATGAATCTTATTAAAAACTGATTTTCTATCGAATGGGAATTTTACTACATTGAACCCGAATCTCCAGAAGGTGGTTCAATATGTTCAACAGGCCGAATTTTTCTCATTGATAAAGGGATACATCACATCTGTCTTAGTTTGTTCATTGCCTTAAAAAAACTTGTTTGACGGCTTAAAATAGCTGAACTTCTCCAGAGCTGGATACTTGAAGAAGCATATATTTTACATATAACACTTGTACTACAATTGTGGAGTATCTTAAAAAGTTTTTCTTTAGTTTTTATCAAAAATCTATCCATCGAATAACTTACTGTAGTTTTCTGTTTACGTTCTTACGAGGGCTGCTGTATATATTTCTAGCCTGGCAACACTGAGTGCTGCCAAGTGCAATCTGACATTTCCATTGGAAAGTTTGTCATTTTTAAGCATAATCGTACTCAAAACGTTTTGACGTACGACCATTATTTGTGTTGTTTACAGTGACTTGAAAAAATTAATATAGAAAAAAATGGAATTAACTCGTGAACATTTTCGTGCCATCATTTTTCACAAATTTCGACATGGATTATCACGACATGAGTGCATTGATGAACTTAAATCTTTTTATGGCGATTAAGAACCATCCTATAGCACTGTAAAAAATTAGTACAATGAATTTAATCGTGGCCGAAACTCGCTCAAAGACGAATTCCGTGAAGTTCGTCCAAAAACGGCTGTTGTGCCAGATAACATTGATGCCGTGCGTGAACTCATAATGCAAGATCGACATGCGACATACCGAGAGATAGAGACATCCTTGGACATTTCTTTCACCAGCATACATTCGATACTGCATGAACACCTGGCCGTAAAAAAGGTTTGTTCTCGTTGGATCCCGCACAATTTGAAAGTCGCTCAAAAAAAGGCTCGTGTCGATTGGTGCAAAGAAATGTTGCAAAAATACGATTGCGGTGCTTCAAAAGACGTTTCTAAGATCGTTACAGGTGACGAATCATGGACCTATGCGTATGAGCCCGAAACAAAACAACAATCGACCGTGTGGGTCTTCAAAGACGAGCAAAATCCAACGAAAGTTGTTCGTGGAAGAAGCACTTCGAAACAAATGGTCGCCTGTTTCTTCGGCAAAACTGGTCATGTGGCGACTGTTCCGCTTGAGCAACGTAGGACGGTCACTTCTGAGAGGTACACTACAATTTGTTTGTGTGAAGTCATCGGAGAAATTCGAAAAACCAACAAGAGAAGACGAATCATTGTTCACCATGACAATTCGAGCTCTCACACATCGGCTCAAACCAGAGCGTTTTTGACCGGCCAAAACGTCGAATTAATGGGTCATCCGCCGTACAGCCCTGACTTGGCACCTAATGACTTCTTCTTGTTTTCGCACATCAAGAAAAAAATGCGTGGTCAACGATTTTCGTCGCCAGAAGAAGCTGTTGAAGTGTTCAAAAACCATGTTTTAGAGGTGCCTCAAACAGAATGGAAAAAGTGCTTCGACAACTGGCTTGAGCGCATGCAAAAGTGTATAAATCATGCTGGAGAATACTTTGAAAGCCAGTAAGACCGTTTTTGATTACAAATATTCGCATTTTCACTATTAGGCCAGAAATATATAGAGCAGCCCTCGTAAACGTAGAATTAAAATTTTTGCTTTAGCTGAAATTTTGAGTTGATGCACTATTATTGCATATGTGTGCTATAAATAAAGACGGAAGATTAACAGATTTCGAAGATTTTTAAAGAAACTGCCATTTTATATCTGCGTCAGTTCGAATATGTAGATGCAAGAAGCAGTTTTATTATTCAAGGATACAAAATTTTAGATCGCGAATAATTCTTGGGCTCAAGGCTAACACCTTACCAGGATCGATAGTATGCAAACAAACTTAAACATCTCCAATTAAACAGTCCTCTTGCAAAATATTATACATCTTATCAAAAGGTCATGCCAAAAAATGACGTCATGTTTAAATGCTGCCGATTAAAATCATTTAAAGATATGTTTGCTATCACTGCAAAAAAAAAACAACTTTATTTGCATTAAAATGTTGTTTGTGAGTACACACTTTATGTCGGTTAAACAACATTTTTTTCTTTCTTTTTTTTAGTCAATCTGTTTTTTTTTTGTTACTTTTCCAGTTAAACATTTTTAAATGTCATGTTCTCATGGCAAAAGTATTAAAAATGAATTCGGTTTTTTAATAGCATTTAAATAAAAACAAAAAATCGAAATATGCATACAAAAGAGTAAAAACAAACGAAATTATCTTATGGAATTGATGTTTAGTTTTTAAGAATTTGCCTGGTGGCTGGCTGTCTATTGCTAAGTTTGTCAGTTTGGCAGCCAGTCATTTGGGTGATTTAGTACATTTAGCTGTTGGTCTCTTTTGGACTTAAAGTGCATGTTTATTGAAGTAGTTATTAGTTTCTCTATTTGACTATAAAATGAATAGTTTTTATTTTTATTTTTACTGTTGCTGTGGCATTTGTTTGTTTGCAACAAATGTGTACGAGTATATTTGCAAGTAAAAATTCATTTCTTTTGAGTTAAAGTTGCTGATGTTGCTATTCTTTTAGCAATTTTAGTTTTCATTTAATCTAATTATTGCTAATATAATCTTATTTCTTTGTGTATAAAAAATAACAAACATAAAACGTTTTTAGAAGTCATATTTATGTAAATGCTGTCGCTGCTTTTTCACTGACACGAAATGTAAAAGAAAATATTTGTAATTAATTTTTTCAATTCATTTATAATATTTGTAATTTTTGTTAATGACGAACCAAAAGCCAAAAACAAAAAAAAAATATTTCTTAATTAATTTTATTAGAAAACTGTTTAATGCTTTCAGTTGGTCTGTGATTTTAAGTTTTATGTAATCTTAAATCAATAGATCTTATTTTTTAGGGAGTCCTCTTCTCCTGTTAATGGAATCAAGTACAACCGCACAGAACACATAGCTTTTTATTAAGGACGGATTGTTGTTCAATAAGCACAAGACAAGTAGTGTAAAGGAAGTTGAAGAACATCTTTATAATATGAAAGAACCGTTCATGAAATATGATATTGTTATATTTTTTTCTTTTAGAATAAACGTACGGATTCTTTTGATTGCAAATACCACTGTGGCTCACAGTGGCTTGGCTTAGTGGCTTTCTCTGGCTATACTTCTTGATCATACCGGTCTTGTGAACCCTTGGTCTCGTATTTACTAAACACGCGTTATTACTGCAAACGCAGCCTTGTTTAGTAACCTTAACCATCCACAGACATCTCCACTTCTCCTTTTATCCAACCCAGTCATCTCCTTTAATCCAGTAGCCATAACACACGTCTGCCATACAATATTGTTATGCTGTTACACTTTTCTGGGCTAACCGCTATTGCTCTTCTTTTTATTATAAAGGGCTTCTTGACAGTTATCTGTTGCTCTTATATTAAATTGGACGTCTCCACTAAATTGTCTGCCATGGCTTCACACAATAATTGTCTTTTTGCCTCTTGGGAGTTTTGTACTGCTGTTTATTAATTTTAATTGTATTATAACAATTATTATTTTTTCGTTGCACGAATGTCCAAATGCGGTATCGAACTCAGGACCCCCTGTTTTGCAGTACGCGCCTCTACCAACGCAGCCATTGAGGCTGTTCAGCTTTTGTAAGCTAATTGTGGTTTTTATTCTATACACACACCATTAGTTGAATTAACTTATTCACCACGCTCATACAAATAACAATAACAACAGGGGTTGCCAGATCTTATATTCGTAACAATATGAAAGAAAAGTCTGCTGCGGCAAAGAGTTATACCATAGATTTTGTATAGAGTTCCTAAGCTTTGTCTAGAAAAGCAACCCTTCTGATCTCGAGTCCGTAGGCATCTCTTTATAGAATGATTTTTTGTACCTTTCCTTGCTATTTGGGTGTCATTGTTTGTTCTGCACTTTTAACGTGTTTCTAATGTAATTTTACCATAATAAACCTTTTACAAAGATCTAAAGGTCTTTATGTAGCACTTCATTCATAAAATCTCTAATAAGATTTTGTTTACTTGTTCTCTATGTTTTGTTTTAGTCCTCTTTGTCTACGGCACTTGTACGATGTTACACAGAACATTTTTAAGTATACGCTATTAATCTAAATAAGTAAAAGTAAATCTAGTTTAGTTAAGTAACTCTAATCAAAAAGACCATGTTAGAATGATGGGGCGAAAGAAAACTTAAAAAATAAGAAAAAAAATCACATCAAAAATTGTAAGACTAACAATTTTCGATGATTTTTTTGAACAGAAAAACCTAATGGTAGGAAAGAATTTCTTATGTGACATGTGATAACACATAAAGGTTAGGTAAAAGTTAATTATATTACATTCGTCGTAGCCATATATAGAACTCTTACTTGTTTATCTTTAAGTTTTGTTTAATTTTTAAAATAACACGAGTAATATAGGATTTGTTTAGTAAATTTTGGAAGACACTGTATATTTGGTAGAAAACAAGAACAATTTGAATTTATTACGTTATATGATACCAAATTAATTTCCTTTCAAAAAAACCCAAAATTTTTTCTTAATGAAAGAGTTTAAAAATATGAACCGAAAATAATTAGTTCAACTATGAACAAAAAAAAAAAAACATTTGAAATTTATTATTTGAATTTTGAAGTCTATAAACAGTTGTAAATCAAAATTATTTTTTTTAAGCTTCCGCAAAAAGTAGTTTTAGGGTTTTACTAATTCCACACACTTTCTTTTATCAAGAAAAATTCTTTAACTACATATTGTAGTTTTTAATCTTTTTTTACATTTTCCGTTCCGTAAAATAAAATAAATTTTATTTATTTATTTATTTTTTTTTTTTTTTGTTACATGTAATCTTAATAATTATTTGCAAAGAGATTAAAATGGTTATGAAAACACATTTGATAAAACATTGGCCATAAAGTAGATGATAAAAATTTAATAGTCTTTTGTGGGATGGCGTCATTCAAATACTTATAAAAATATAAAAAAATATTACTACTAAGAAGAGGGTAAGGCAAAAGTACAGACAAAATGTATATGTGCCATATTGTATGAACAAAAACAAAAAAAAAAAAAAAGACGTTCATAGTAAAACAAACCTTGGGCAGAATTAAAAAACAGCCCAGTGAAAATGACATTACTATTGCGACACTTCTTAATTTAAATTTTTTATACTTGGTTTTACAGCGACTAAGCAATACAAACAGCACTACTACGGTTCAAAGAAGGGCCACACATGTGAAAATCTCATTACCAATCACTTCATTTTATTTTTTGGACTTCGCCGTACATCTTATAGACAAATTTCAAGCATCTGCCTAAAATTGTTTAAAAGATAAGCCCATATTCATCATATTCACACACTGTTTAATTTCGAAATTTATTGTTTATAATTACTTTGTAAAGCGGACATTTTTGATTATAATATTTGTGAATTCTGAATATGTCTACAACTACGGGTAAACAACTAAAACCAATGCACGCTTGCCGGCTAAAAAGGAGAACATGAGTTCAAATCCCAGAATAGCCTTAAGTAGTCGCAATTAAAACCTTTTGGAGTCTTAATTTAAAAGCAAAAAAGGCCTTATTAGCAAACAAGAAAATATTAAGAGAAGCCGGAAAATATTATGCTTTAAATGGCTGTGTAAGTTTGTTAGTGCAAATCTTGCTGAAATTACGGATGAAACACGAAAGAGCAAAGTAAGAAAAGTAAGAAAATTTGCATGCACGATTTTTGCAATCAAAGGAAATTTTGTGTATGTAAAGTAAAAAATGTAACAATAATTAATTTGTTTAATCCCGCTTGTATTTTTGGACCCAGAACTCTAATATATCCCGTCACAAATGAAAAATTTTTTTAAAATAATATCACTTTACATTAAGACAGTATTTTAGCCCCACCTTGTTAAATAAATATTAAAACAAAGCCAGACGATAAAATATATTTTTACAAACGAATATTTATTTACAACCAACTTATCACTTCATAAAAGTTATAAAAATCCTAATAAAAAATTTAAAACCAAAAGTGTCAATTTATTTCATGGCTTCTGGTGCCCAAATGCCTCATTTTTTTATGACGAATGACGTGATTTTTAAATTATAATTATTACATTTTTATTTTTTATTGTTTTTATTGTTAATAAATGTTTAATGAATGAAAATCTCTTAAACAGGTTGCTTAGTGAGAAAAAGAATTAAATCAATACATTTTTCTGGCGACAACAGCAACAAATCTGTTGCTTCGTTTTATATCTCTTTTTTTTAATTTAATTTCCTGTCAGTAATTTCAAAATACTGATAAAACCAAAGTAAATTCCATTTCTACTTAGAATAAAATATTTATCTTTTGATTGAAATCTCTAACATTTGCCAAAATGTATCATGTTAATGTATAAAACTTATTTTACTCTTCCAACAATATTGTGCCAAAAGAAAATGTGGCTGTTTTCCAAATAAAAAAAAAAGAAAGAAATCTTTTTACTTCATTACATGTAATTTTAAGTTAATGTAACGTTAATGCATTTCCATTTAATATTTTAAGTAAAATTAAGTTCTTCGACAGTTTCACATAAAATTTGTTCTAGATTTTAGAGATGAAGTTGTTAAGTGAGTATGTCAAGCAGCCACAAAAACATTAAATGTTCTATTTGAGTAAAATTCTTTCAAAATATATATGTGTTAAAAAATTATGGAAAAAGGATATATATCTAAGTTTGTCATTCCGTTTGTAATTTCTACAATATCCATTTCAGACACCACAAAGTATTACATAAGTATATTCTGACTTCTTATGCATGGCGAAGTCGAGGAAGCGATGTCCGTCTGTCTGTCCGTGTTTTGGTTGAAATCAACTTTGCTAAGGCACTAAATAAGCTAGAGAAAATTTAAATACGCCAATCGATCAGTTTCAAAAATTTTTCTATTAAAAATCCGCAAGATTGGTCGATGTACTTCGAGGCAGCATGCAAAACACCACTTCTGCCTTATTTTTTTATATCAAAAAAAACATATATGTGGGGTGATAGAGAGTTAAAAAATAGAAAATAAAATATAATCCAGCGAAAAAATTGGCGCTCGCCTATATCTTTCGAGTTACGAGGCTCTAAAACTTTCGAATTTTTTAAAATATTAATATGGGTAGCATTTAAAAGCTTTTGGAGAGATCTTTAAGGAAATACTAATATTTTTTTAAAAATGCTTAACCCACTAAGAGCCGATTGACTTTTTTTTTGTAAAAAATTATTTAGTACTTGAAAATTTGTATCTTATTTTTTAATTCTCCTTACCACAATATTTGCCTCTTGTCTTAACTAGATTTGCATATGTGAATGGTATATAAGATTCATTTAACAACAGTTTTTTTTTTTTTCAAATATTTTGAAATGTTCTTAATTTTTTTCAGAGATTTAAAGACCGACGAAACATGTTTTTGTGCATTATTATTTTTGTTTTACATAAAGAATAATTTTTATCAAAATTTGTGTAAATTCTTATAACTTTTTGTCAAAATCGCACTTCAAAATATTTATTTCGATGCAAACTCAATTGCTCTTAAAGCAAAATAAATTAATAATTTGTTAAAAGTGGAATTTGTGGAAAGTGGAGTTTCGTCTTTGATTCGCAGTCAACGTACTTATACGGGGCGTTCTTTAAGCCCGACAGAACTTTAAATTGTTAAAAAATAAAAATTTTAATATAAGATTTTTTATTCGGAAGATCAACACATGTCATTAAAATTTTAATTTAATTTCGTTCAAATAATAACCACCGCTGTTCTTTATGAAGCGCATTTTGCACGTCCAATTTTGGGAAACTTTTCGAAATATTGCCGGCTTTATGAAACAAAAGTTTACGAACACTGTTGGCCTCAGCCTAAATCAATTGGAGTATCAGCATAATTCAGTGAATTATGGTGGCCCCATAGAGAATAATCGAAAGTTCCATTTCAATTTATGGCCAAATATTTATATAGATAAGTCGATGGTTGCTATCGCTGTATGGCATGCAACAACTTCCTGTTGAAACGACGTCTCGCCGAAATTGAATTAAGTTTTCAATTGATTAAACTATACATTTATTCAAACAATTTTCTGATTAAATAATTAATTAAATTTTAAATAAAAAAAAATGAAAAAACTTGCTATTTAAGTAAATAATAAAATAATAGAAAAAAATTTTTCTATGCATTCACGCAGAAAAAAAGCATGGTTATTATATGGTCACAATAACCATATTATGTTCTTTGTAACAATGTATAGTTGCGGAGAACAAATTATAGCTGTTTTCACCAAAACTTTAGTCACGACAAAAATTTTTTTGTTAAATTTTAACGATTATATGGTTACTGTGCACAAAAAATGCAACATGGTTGGTTTTAACTTAAAAAAATTTCAACCACAACCACAGTTTTATAACTTTTTAAAAATAATATAAAATATTTAACCATAATATATTATTATTAATTAAAGTATGGTTAAAAGCAACAGAATAACGTTTACGCTTAAAAATATTTTGTTCTAGTACTTGACAGTTTTGTAATTTTTCTGTTGGCTAAAATTTGAAATTGTTTTTGATTGTTAAAGAAATTGAAAAAAATAAAAATTTATGTACAAAATAAATAATTAAAAGTAAAATGCAAAATATGAAAAGAAATAAAAAGGGAACCAAAACATTTAAAAAAAGTTGAAGTAAATATGTATGTATTGTAAGCATATAAATCTTAATTTTTGTATTTGAAGCATAATTGTGAAATCATTTATTTGTTATTTTAAGCAAATAATTGATTTTTTTTATGAATTTATGTTTTTAAATAATTTTTATGACAAATCGTTTATAAATAAAAAAAAATAATTAGTTTTTTATATCAGGAAAATTTTTCACTTGCGAGACTATATCGTAATTCAATTATATAACTTGACATTTTCAGCCATATTATTATATTTAAATTTAACCATTTAATGTTTATATTTGAACATAATTTTGTTTATACTTTGGACAACAATATGGTTGCAAATATAACAATACTATGTTTTGTTAGCAATCATATAATACAGCCATATTATGTTGCTCTTAGATTATGGTTACCTCAACCATATTTTTTCTTTACGAGTTCATGTTTCAAAACAAAAAAAAAGAAAATCACTGGTCATGGTACGGTAACGATCTCTATTAACTATGAGATGAGCTCTGGCTTTATTTTAAGAAGTTAGGTTCATTGATGTGGATTAATTTAACTCAACATCCAGAAGTTTTTCGTATTCGCTGCTTACATTTATGCGTCTATAAATTTTGCGATCGAATGACTGATTTTCAAAATCAATCTGTATAATTTGGTTGTTGCGTTGTTTAAGCGTCAATCTATTCATGATGATTTATATTACAAAATTTATATTAAAAAATACATATGGGAACTTTTGAACCTTAAGCGCCCTCTAGCTTGAAAATGGGGTGCTAATAAATTTATTTATTATAATTAATCGGGATAATCGAAAATATCACGAAAAAAAAGAATTTATTTTGAAAATTAATTAATATAATAAAAAAAATTCCCGTTGTTTAATATAATTTAATATTTGCAAACTGCCCGTGCATATATATAAATTATCGTAGTGTTTTGTGATATTTTATTTTTCATCCTCTTTAAACTGAATAAAAGAGCCGAAAAAAGTCAGCCGTATACAGTGGAGAAAGAAAATTAGAATAACTGTTGGTTATTGTTGTTTTTGCTTAAACTTGGATTTTTGTCTTTGCTTTATTGATTGTTTTTAGTTTATTTAAAAGGTTTGTCAGAAGTTTCCTGTGGAGTTTAGTATGCGGTAACGAAATGGCCATCGAGACGTGCTTTGACCCTCAATAATCAATATCGGTGATTTAAATAATTAATTGGGATAATTGAAAATAGCACGAAAAAAAGATTTTATTTTAAAAATTAATTAAATTTATTTATTATTTTTTGGGTTGACAACTAAATCGATTTTCAAAATTCGAAGAATTATTAAATATTAAAATTTAGTCACGAATTTTATTTCATGATTTCTTGTACACCATTGTATTACTACAGCAAAGCTCCGTTTTCCCACTGTATTTCTTTTCGCGAACATTCGCCTTTAAGGCGCCCGGCAATAAGGACGATAACACGCTGTAGTTCCAACTCGCAATTTTTTATTTTACCAATCAGGCGGTATCCTCAAACTTAGCCTCGGTTGCCTCAGACTATTGTTATATCTTTCTTTCCTCACCAGTCTATTAATTGTTAAGGTTTGGAATAATGTTCAATTTAGTTTACCCGCAGGCACCTTTTTTATCTGATGTTCTAATATACAGGAACCTTCATCAACCCATGTATTACAGCTACATGAATTTGTTTTCCTTTTCATTTATTAGCATGTGGTTACTCAACAGCCATTAATTTTTTTTTTTATTCAAGGCTCTGTCAGGATCTTAACTTGTTTTTTGTCTTCAGTTTGATTAATATGCAGACACTTCTACTAAAGCATCCAAACCGGCTTCTCTGCATATATTAGCCAAATTTCCTTTTAAATCTTATCAAACACATACCACACTTTTTTAGTGGTGGGCATAACAGTTTATTTAACTGAGATAGTTCTTAGCTAAGCCAAGCATTAGAGTGCCTCAAAAATATTTAAAATTTTGTTTAAATTTTCTACTGCGCACAATTTTTAATTGTGAATATGAAAATTGTACATTAAAAGAAATTTTTCGTAATTATAGAATAAAAGTGTATAACGAAAATATCTAATAAAAAAAAATAATAATAAAGAAAAATGCGACTTTAAATAACTTTAACGTGACGACTTCTTAGAAGTATCTCTCTATCTCCGCTTATTCTAAGTGAGTTCCACTGGCATTGAATTAATTAAAACAAGATAATGACATTGATAATTAAAAGAAATTTTTAAATGTATTTCTAAAATTATTATAATAATTATTAGTACTACTGCCATAATAACAAAATTAAAAAAAGAAGATAATAAGAAAGAAAGAAAATAATCATTTTATGCGTCAAAGCAAAAATTCATTAAAGTCTAATTATAATTTTAATAAAAGTGTAGGAGACAAGAAAGACTAATAAGCATCAAGCTTTGTAGTATGATGCCAGTTCTATTAAGAACAATTTACATCACTGAACTACTGATGTTGTAGGTGATGATGATGCGGATGACAAACGGAATGACAACTAAATAGAACATGGCTGTCTGTGTTAATTTTCTATAATACACATTTTAAGGTTAGAGGGTAAAAAGTTAACTATACTCGACTTGCTTTTATCTAGTGACCTTTATCTAGTGGCTCACTGGTTCTAAATGTTTTTATATGTTCTTTTTTTTTTGTAAAATTAAAATATTATTTTTATTAAAGAAAACTCATCTGATGACCCCGACATCTGATGTAGGTTTGGGTGTGAGTTAAACACACACAGAAAAACCAGCTTGTTGTATAATTACGTCAGCAGCGAATCTTTTCATAAGACAAAGAAGACAGGCTACTGGAACAGGAAGGCTTTTAGACGTTTAATGAAAGTTGTAATATAATTATTATCGTACATAAGTGACGTGACTTTGATTTGAAATGTTATTTTTGAAGACAAAAAAGGATTTGTTAAATAGTCTGATAATTGAGATGGAATCTTATTACACAGCAATTACTAAAGAGGATTATTTCTTAAGTTTTGTTTCTTTTGATGCTTTGCTTTCTTTATGTTCTTTTTTTTATTGAAACAAGAAATTAGTTTGCGTGAGAGAAATTAATTACAATATAAAATTGCATTACGAATGATTTAAAGGTTTTTGAAAATTATTTGAATAAAAATATTCATTAGGAAAAAATTTGTTTCTTACACAGAAAAGCTTTTGCTTTATTTATTTATTTGATTTATTTGATTTAATATGAAAATTTAACTAACTTTTAATTGATTCAATTATTTGTTTAATTAGAAATTTATTGTGATATATTTATTTTATTAAATACTTAATTGGCTCAATTATTAATTTAGTTGCAAAAATTTTTATTTATTTTTACTTAAGTATTTAAATGAATCAATGAAGTATTTGTTTTATATTAATCTCAAACTAAATAAAACTTTTAATGGGCATCAAAATTTGTTTCTGCACCTTTCTTTACTTTATTACTTTATTATACACTTTTTTAAAGCTCTTTTAGAATGGTACTTAATTTTAAATTTTTTTCATGTGTAATCCTGGTAATATCATTATAATGTCAGTATGCGTGTCTGTCACAACTCTGTATTTTTTGCCACTATGACAACCAATAATAAATATAAAATGCGTCCTAATACAGAAATAATTTTTACTTATGCTTTAGATTAAAATTCAAATAATCTTTTTTTACGTATAATACAATTTTTATTTTGTCTTAAACAACCAACTCATCCATACGTTGATCTCGTCTTGAGCCAATATAGTTGTTTTATTCTTGTGCATAATCGTATAGTTTCGGTAAAGAACATAATGAAACTCGCCAGTTTTATTACTGAAGTCATCGTTTTTATAATTTTTTGTGTTCGAACCGACCTATTAATTGAAGTTGCTGCTACAACCTTTTGATTTGCAATGCTGCCGGATCTTAGGATTTTTGAGACTTTTATGGTCATTGCCTTAACTTCTGTAAATTTAAAAATCGTTTGAATTCAACTCGCATTTGATGGATTGCTTATGAATATTTCTTTTGAATATATTTTTTGATCAAACATTTTCTTAAACATCTACTCGTATAACGGTTTCCCTTCCCATTATAAATGTTTTAGGAATGTCTTAAGGAATTTTTTTTTCTCTTGAAAAGTTACTTTTTGGCCAGATAGCTTTTTTAGCATGTGTTCTTTGCCTTAAGTACCTTAAAAGGAATATTTTTTAAAACCTTTCCCAGCAAAAAATTAGACATTACCTTTAGAATAGTTGCCATATGATCACTTACTTTTGTGATTGCCATATTTTGCTACTCGCTTACAAAACATATTACATTAGTTTCCAAAATAGGAAGGATTTCCGCCGTGTTTTCTTTCACAAGCCAATTTTTCTAGTACTTATATCAACAACGCACTTTATTAATGACATAAACTCTTGTAAAGGTCCTTTTTGAAAAAAAAACTTTTTGTTAATTTCTGTTATAAGCAATTTTTGCCCTGAAATTTGTAGAATGTATTTCTTAATTGCTTACAACTTCGGTTAAAGGACATTTTTAAAAATTTGTTTTTGAGTTTTTTTTTCCAAAGGTACATGTTTTATGGTAAGGAAGGGATATTTTCTTGAAGTTAAATTTTTTAGTACCTTTTTGTTAAATATTTTACGAAACCTTTTTTTATATTGCCAAGTTCTCAACAAAACGTTTATTGAAAGGTACTTTTTTGAAGCTACGTACGTACTTAAACAAATTTTTTTTCTTCGATCTTTATTAAATCTTCTTTTTTATGCCACATTTTTGGAAAATAATTTTTTAGTGTACTTTTTTCAAGGAAGTAGTTTTATCACCTTTTTTATAATTGTTTTTTTTTTTTCAAGAGCAAAATCTATTTTTCTTTAAAGGTACTTTTGTAGAACAATTATTTTTTATATATTACTTCATTTGAAGGAACATGCCTTCAGGCTGCTGCAATTAAAAAAAAAAAATCGTCTTTTTTAACACTTTTTCGGGTACTTTTTAAAAATAACTTAAAATGTACTTTCATTAAGAACCAAGCTTGTGAAGCAAGCTCCTTTGAAAGTATTTTGAGGTTATATTTTCAGTGGTAAATACTTTTTTTAAATCCCTTCGTCGAAAGACATATTTTTAAGAACAATATTTTAAATGGGAACTTTTTATACATATATTTTCATAATATTTCTTTTAACGGCTTTTTATTTAAATGGAAGAAAGGTACTTTTTAGGGTTTCACTTTGGAAGTTATTTCTTTAATTTTTTCTTACAGAGAAATTTTAAGTTGTTTTTCAAATGGAAGTTACTTCTTTAATTTTTTCTTACAGAGAAATTTTAAGTTGTTTTTCATTTCTTTTTTATTTATTTTTCCTTAATCTAGAGGTGTTTTAAAAACTTATTTGCTCACTGGCCTTTTTTCATTTTCATTACATTCATCTGGCAACGCTGGTCTAACATAAGGTGCATTCGTCAGATTATTTAAAAAGAATTCATGAATAAAAAACTATTAACTGGTGATTCACTTTTATCTTATTTTCATTTCGTTAAACATCACAATTGATAAGTTATAGTTTATGAACTAAGTTTATAACATTAACCTTATGTAAAAAATGATAATTGAAATGCACTATAACATTTTGATAAAGACTTTATGACATGTACGTATCTTCCTTGACTATACGTACACAATTAAATACAAAACTATAATAGTCATGTTACTTAGTTCCACAATTTACAATAATAATTTTATATTTTTATGATCTGCAACATTTACATTATTAAAGGAATCCGAGAGGGGGCACAAAATAAAATATAAAATAAAAATAATAAACTAGAAAAAATAATTCATGTATCCATTGTTAATACGTTGTTGTACAAGTAAAATCGAGTTGCATCAACATATTTTTTTTTTCATTTTGATTGCAATGTACCAAATGTGCTTCTATGCTCTGTACAATAACAATTACATTTTATATATTTTGCCGTACATAAATACAAACATATTTTGTTTTAGACATTGAGCGAATAGCATTCTGTATGCAACACATTGAACTGACCTTTTTAGGAAACTCTGACTTTAAAAAGTACAACCTACAACAACTGCCTGACTACAAGATAAATTACAATGGTATTTTTATTTAACAACAAATACATATGTGTGTATGTATGTGTAAAAAATATTAAAAATTTTTCGTACTTAGTTTTTACACTAAAAAAATTTGTTTTGTAATTTCTTTATCAACCATTAACTAAGACTTTGAAAGATTAAAAAAAGTTACTGCAGTTGTAACATATTGGAATATTTTATTACCAAAGGAGGTTTTGGAAGCTAAAGGGCTGTGTTGTTGTTTAACATAATATTTCAAATCAGCACATTATCAACAGATGTAAAAGTGGGAGTGGGTGTGTGTACACCGATGCTTTTTGAGTGCAAAAAAATTGTTGTTTGTCCAATGCATATTTTTTTTTGAGTGCATTAAAGAAACATTTGTTTTAAAATAAATATAATGAAAAATAAAGTAAAAATTTAACATGATAAAAATAATTGTTGTTTCATCCTACAACCATCATTACTTTCATGCATTTCAAGTTGTATTTGTAAGAAACAATGTTTATTTTATTTTATTTATTTTTTATTCACACTCTTTTTATCTTGTCGACAATGTTGCATTCTAGCATTTGCCATTTGTTGGTAACTTGGCAACTAACAAACGAATGAATGATCATTGTGAATGTTTGTCATAGCAGCGAGAATGCGTGAGAGCTTGAAGAGGCAAATGTTAAGACATCGCCTGTATTCATTGCGGAAATTTAAAACTTTGTATCAGATTGTATATTTTTTTGCAAAGTGGGTTACATGCGCATTAAACTTAAAGTTTTCTTTTTGTTTTATGTATAAAATGTTGCTTTATTTTGCTTTTATTTAAAAATATTTACAATGTTTCTTATTTATTTATATACATTTAGTCATCTCATCAGCGATATTAAGAAAAAATGAAAAACAGTTCATCACAATATTAGGGAAACGCTAAAGTTGTTTCAAACAATTTATTTTCAAAAATAAATGAATGAATGTTTGGAATTTCCAAAAACTTACAAAAACTTAATAATTATTAATTTGTTTTTTATGTAATTAGTTTTAGGAAACCTCCTCACAACAAAATAGCTTTAAAAAATGCACTTAATTTCTAATAGACTATTTGGCCAGAGATGGACCTTTTGCAAAAATGTCAAATTTTTATAATTTTATATTTTTACTTTTAAATACTGCATTCAATATTGTAAAATATTTCGTCGTTGTAAAAAATTTTCGAGTTTCTTTCTTTTTTTCTCTCTCAATGAAAATATGATTTTCAGATGAAATATGGATAATTTGAAAATATATGAAATTTATTCTGAAGTTTTATATTTTCAACCGATTAAAAAAATGAACGAGGTTATCAATTCGTGTGAATGTTGCTTTTTCATGTTTGTGCCCGCAGAACTGAATCGATTTTCATTTTTTTTCTTTATTTGAAGGTGTTGATTACAGATTGATTTCGTTTTAAAATCAGTTCATAATTTTAAAAACTAAAGGGTGTCCCGATACAACACACATGTTTCTTACGTGTTTTATGAACAGTAAAGATCACACCCTAAAATTTAAAAAAGCTGATTATTCCTTTAGTTGTCAATAGAAAAAATTATTAAAAAAATTAAACTAAAAATGAAAGGGTGTCCCAATAGGTGACTTCAATTAAACGATGAAAAATTAGACAAAATGTCGATTACTACGATTGTTAAATTACTAAATATAAATATTCATAATTACATATCAAAGGGTGCTCCAATAGTTAATTAAATGTAATGTATATGGCCATACTTCTGAACAGATGTAGACAGTCGTTTAAAACTTATAAGGAACCCGTATTGCTAAGTCCACTAGAACAGCATATACGAAATTTGGAATTGGATTTTAAAGGGTGTTCCAATAGTTGATGTTATTTGATGTAGGTAACCAAACTTTTGAATCGTTATAAAGAGACTGCTAAAATCTCCAAGACACTTATAGAGCTAAGGCCACTTATAAGAGCAGTAAACAATTTTAATTTAGAAATTATGGGGTGTTCCCATAATTAATGTAATTTCACCTAAATGGGCCTATCCTTTGTACTGCTATATAGAAATATTTGAAAATTAGACAAGATGTCCAATGCGTTGTCGGGTATAACAAGAAGTATAAATATTCAAAATTATAAAATGAAAGGGTTTTACAATAATTGATGATTGATTTTTTAACCTTTTGAAACAGATGTTTGAAATTTGCAAAGTGCTTATACTGCTAAGTCAGCTTTAACAGCAAATATAAAATTTGGATTTAGAAATTAAACGGTGTCCCAATAGTTGGTATAATTTGGTGTCTATGATAAAATATTTTATTCGTTATACACAGACAGCTACAATCGTTATACACAGACAGCTACAATCTTTTTTTTTCAAGAGTTGTTAGTCGAAATGTCATAAAAAATTAGAGTTTTTCAGTTAGTTTAAATTTTTTTCTGAAATTCAAATTTTACTAAAACTGTTTTTAATAAAAAAGATTTCGAGGGCTGCTCTATATATTTCTGGCCTAGTAGTGAAAATGCGAATATTTATAATCAAAAATGGTTTTATTGTTTTTCAAAGTATTCTCCAGCATGATTTATACACTTTTGCAAGCTCTCAAACCAGTTGTCGAAGCACTTTTTCCACTCCGATTGAGACACCTCTAAAACATGGTTTTTGAACACTTCAACAGCTTCTTCTGGCGACGAAAATCGTTGACCACGCATTTTTTTCTTGATGTACGGAAACAAGAAGAAGTCATTAGGTGCCAAGTCAGGGCTGTACGGCGGATGACCCATTAATTCGACGTTTTGGCCGGTCAAAAACGCTCTGGTTTGAGCCGATGTGTGAGAGCAATGTCATGGTGAACAATGATTCGTCTTCTCTTGTTGGTTTTTCGAATTTCTCCTATGACTTCAGGCAAACAAATTGTAGTGTACCACTCAGAAGTGACTGTCCTACGTTGCTCAAGTGGAACAGTCGCCACATGACCAGTTTTGCCGTAGAAACAGGCGACCATTTGCTTCGAAGTGCTTTCGTTGGATTTTGCTCGTCTTTGAAGACCCACACGGTCGATTGTTGTTTCGTTTCGGGCTCATACCCATAGATCCATGATTCGTCACCTGTGACGATCTTATAAACGTCTTTTGAAGCACCGCAATCGTATTTTTTCAATATTTCTTTGCACCAAACGACACGAGCCTTTTTTTTGAGCGACTTTCAAATTTTGCGGGATCCAACGAGAACAAACCTTTTTTACGGCCAGGTGTTCATGCAGTATCGAATGTATGCTGGTGGAAGAAATGTCCAAGGATGTCTCTATCTCTCGGTATGTCGCATGTCGATCTTGCATTATGAGTTCACGCACGGCATCAATGTTCTCTGGCAGAACAGCCGTTTTTGGACGACCTTCACGGAATTCGTCTTTGAGCGAGCTTCGGCCACGATTAAATTCATTATACCAATTTTTCACAGTGCTATAGGATGGTGCTGCATCGCCAACAAAAATTTAAGTTCATCAATGCACTCTTGTCGTGATAGACCACGTCGAAATTTGTGAAAAATGATGCCACGAAAATGTTCACGAGTTAATTCCATTTTTTTCTATATTAATTTTTTCAAGTCACTGTAAACAACACAAATAATGGTCGTACGTCAAAACGTTTTGAGTACGATTATGCTTAAAAATGACAAACTTTCCAATGGAAATATCAGATTGCATTTGGCAGCACTCAGTGTTGCCAGGCCAGATATATATATAGCAGCCCTCGTATTCGAAAATATTTCGAAAATTTTTTGATTTGAATAAATACTTTTGAAATTTTAATTTTAGGAACATTTTATATGTTCAATGAACTTAAAATAATTTTAAAATTTAAGTTGCTTTACTTCAAACTGTTACAAAACTTACAAAACTGTCAATAGATGCGTAACTCTTTTCTATGCAGAGTGAACTATTTTAAGAAACAGGAAGGCATTTCTTTAGAATTAAATTTATCAGAACTTCAACGTTTAAGAGCAAGTTTTTTCTTTTTAAATATGTTCTTCATCTTCTAAAGTGTATCATTACTTATGCCGTCTACTGTTTAAGCACGGACAATGCTTTTAGTTTTATGCAATATAAATTTTCTTAAGAGTTCCAGTGGTTGTATCACAGCTTGTATGAGCAGCATTAAAGTTTGTTACTTACGTGAATAGAATATTTTGTCTAGTTTTTCATGATGTTATTGCTGTTGTTGTTATTGTTATTGTTGTTTATTGTACCAAATACAAATAAAAACATACACACTTAAATACGTGCAACATGTTGCAAGGTTTTATTTGTCTTGTTTTTTTTAAGATTTGTGTTTTTTTTTTAATACTCTTTTGCATCTTACGGATTTTGAAAATCCATAAAAATGAAGAAAAACTAAAGCACAAATATTAAACTGAATGCATTTTCTTGGCTTTTATTGTTGTTGTTTGTTTGTTTGTTTTTTTGTTGCTTTATGTAGAAAAGTATAGAAAAATTTTAAGTAAACTGAACTTTAATTTAAAATAATGAAAGAATTTCCCTTTTTCTTCTGTTTAACAATAAACAGCACGTAGGCTTGCAGTTCAGCTTAGTGGAGAACATTTTCTTATGAAGATTAGGGCAATTTTAATAATGGCAAAAAAAAAACAATTAGTAGTTGGAAATGTTTTAAGGCGAATTAGAAAATTGCTTATTTAAATATGTATGTTTTTATAAGTGCAATATATATGTATAAAGGTAATTGTTTTAATAAGATATAATGTTTTAAAAATTATAAAATATTTTTATGCACAACAAAGGAAAAAGTTGATGAAGACAATTAGGTGAAAAGTTTTTCCAATTGAAGGTCATTTAAACCAGAACTTTTATTTTTGTGGTTTTGTTATATTTTTAATCGACCTTTAACACGGAGAAGGTGATCAAACCATCCGTATATATGACCGCAGAACTCAGTCATTTCTGAACCAATTATGATTTTTTTTTAATTGAAAGAATATGCTTGCAGATTGGTTCCATTTGTATAAATTACAGGGTGTCCCCATACAACACACATGTCTTTACATGGCTATTGAACCGTAACGGACACCCATATAACAATTTAACAAAAATGGTACCACAATAACATAAAAGTAATAAAAAATAAACATAATTATAAAAAGGAGTCCCGTAAGTGTTGTAATTAGATTCAAGCACTTGAAAATTAAACAGAATGTGTAACTCTGTGTCCGCTATAAAAACAAGTAAAAATAAAAAAAAAATAAAAACTAGAAGGTGCTTCCACAGGTGATATAACGTGGGATATGCAATTCGTTATCGATAGAAACTTGGAATTTAAACAAAGGAGAAATTAAAATTAGTATTATATATTTGATATATCCCCAGACATCTCTCTATCTTAAAGTCGGTTTATTTTGCATGAATTATTTTTTTCAAAATCAGGGGTTGTTTTCAATGAAAAAAAAAAATAAATTTGTATTAGCTTTTCTTATATCTTACTGTGGCGATGGCTAATCTTTTTAATATTTGCACAAACCCATTTATCTCTGCTATACAAAAAAAAAAAATATGTTATGAAATTTGAACTCAGAACTTCCTTATTTCTGAACCGCCATTTTGTTAACTGAGGCTCTCTGAACTACCTCGACAAAGGCTCTGCATGCCCTTCTCCACTGGTTACCTACCAAACTCCTGGTGTGGCAACAGGCCAAGTGCTGTGCAGGCAGACTTAATGCCATCTCACGCTGGCTTAGGCAGGACATGGGTCACTCCGAGATTATCGTTCGGGATTTGTCCACACCATCAATGGTGGACTGCATATCTTCTGCACCTGCTCTGGACTACGGGTTTCAAATCCGTATTCCCAATAGGGAGGAATGGGTCTGTAACAAAGTGGTTGTGAGCAATATCTACATCTACACGGATGGATCGGTTGCGGAAGCTTCACCAATAACCTTGGACTGAGACTTTCGTTTAGACTTCCTGTTTACTTCAGCGTCTTTCAAGCCGAGGTAATGGCTATTCTGAAAACATCCGAAATAGTGCTTAGGGGCGATCTTTTTGGCCTTAGCATTTGGATCTTTTCGGACAGTCAGGCGGCAATCAGGGCACTTGGTGGTGCATATTGTACATCTAAGCTGGTCCTGAGATGTCACTCCTTACTAAACACACTATCGGAGCGATCACAGATTGACCTTTTCTGGGTTTCTAGTCACGGGATATCCTGGGAAACTGTGAGGCAGATGATCGGGGCACATTGCTTCCTAGCGTCTCCTCATTACCTGACGTTGGAATTCCTCTGGCAACGGTTAAAATGGCCATAAAGAAGAACTACCTGAAAATGACTCGCAAATTATGGATGAAGGAAAGTTCCTGCTGTATCTCCAGAACTGTGGACTACACTAAACCTCAGGCGAACTAGGCAGCTGCTCGAACTGGACAGGAAATCCATAAGTATCACTGTCTCGGTACTTAGTGGTCACTGTCTAATCGGCAGGCATACTGAAAGACTGGGTTTGCAGTAAAACGATTTCTGTCGCAGCTGTGACTCGGAGGATGAGGTAGAGAAAGTACTGCACCTCCTGTCCCATTGCTCATCCCTGGCTCGAAGAAGATTTAGAATTCTGGGCTATCATTTCACTCTATAGGGGACATAGCGAAGTTCATCCAGGAATCCTCATGGTTCTCAATTGAGTACGGGGAGTCTCGCCGTCTTCTTTGTGTGTTCACAACGACCCATTCAATTGTGCTCAAGTGAGCTTCGTCGTGGGAGGCTGTCACTCCTAACCAACTAACTATTTCTGAACCCATTTTGGATCAGTGTTGTCAGATAGGGGGATTTATTCCCAAATCGCGGGTATTGTTTTTAAAATGGGAATAAAAATTTGCTTTTGTTTAATAAATTGTTCTTTGTTGCTACATAAAAGTTTCCTTGTATAATAACAAAAAACATTGTTAAAAATTATGAAGGTCCCTCCGTAAATTTAAAAAATTAATTCTAAAATGCAATAAGAGCTGTACGATTCCTTTTCTTTCTTTACACATTTTAAAAATAATACATTTTGTTGTGACACTCTTCTTCTTGCTCCGTCTTTAGAAATGCTTTAAATGTTTAATAAAAAACAAAAAAAAAGTGTTCTAAGAATTGCTTAAGACAACGAGATGGGATATCTAAACTTGACTAAACGTATTTTAATACTTAAATTGAATTCAAAAATAGTTTGTTTTAGTGGGAAATCTTGGGGAAGGTTGAACCTGTTTTTTGGGGATAAAAATTATTTTATTGGTGATAAGACTAAAAAAAAAAATGTGGGAACTTTGTCTTGCATTTCTTTATATAGAGTCTATTCTGACAGATTGCTCCCACTACGAAAAAGTTTTTATAAACCTTAAAATTAAAAGCTATGCTCATAAGACATTCGTATTTCTTAGCATAGCTTTAATGCGATAGGGAACAGGTATTTCAAATTTTTACAAAGTACATTGTAAAATATTGAACTTGACTGTTACAACCCAGACACTGGCAACTTTCACAAATTATGTACAACTACGCCCACTAAAAGCAGCAAGAATGAAATCTAAATTTAGTATTAAAGGGTGCTCATAGGCATCGTAGTTCTGTATTTCATACAAATTTTATTTCATAAGTTTTTGTTGTTAATTTAAAATATAATTTTCCACCTATTTGTTTTTGATTATTTAAAATATTTTTTACCACTTAAAACGCTTTCTTAAGATTAA
The DNA here is from genome assembly GCA_916610165.2 of Gymnosoma rotundatum. Lineage (NCBI taxonomy): Eukaryota > Metazoa > Arthropoda > Insecta > Diptera > Tachinidae > Gymnosoma > Gymnosoma rotundatum. The sequence goes on along the minus strand of OU744337.1, from coordinate 114,619,573 downwards.
AAATTAATAATAAAAATAAAATTTTCATTAAACTTTAAATTTTTTTAGCCGTTTCTTTGAGCTTATGTACAAAAGAAACAGTGAAATATATTTATTTAAGTAAAAAGTCTATTAATTATTTACACCTCAGAACAAAAAAAATACCCTCTATTTAATCATCAATCATTGTACTTAACCTCCCAAGTAACTTTCAAACTAAAGCAATTCTTAACAAACTGATTTATTTAAAAATTCTTTAATACGATTGATAATTTGGAAGAAAATAAAACAGAAAAAAAAAACAATAGAGATGAAGTTTGTAAAGGTAAACACAAATATACAATTGAACGTTCATACGTACATACGAGTATGTATATAAACAAAACAAAGTATACAAATTGAAAATTTAATTAATTTGTAATATTGTGCTTAATTTGTTTTGGTAATTTAAGCCAGGAAATTTAACACGTTCCCTGCCACGTGTACCGAAAACGGTACACCCGAAGCCTCATTTATACGCCAAGCTGTTTCTTGAATTTATGTGCTGTTTCTATGTTACAAGCGAGCGACTCGTCTAGAAAATTTGTATGAAAAGAACTCATTTTTTTGAGTGATTCCTATACAAATTTTCTACAGTAATTTGTGAGCATTGTCCTTTTAATATCTATAATTATGAAAAGAATATTCGTTCTTTCAAAAAACAAAAAAATTTATATGTATATATAGAAAAATATTAAAGTGGTTACCGTGCGCCGTAAATGGTACACGTGGCCTAGAAATGACACCTTCTCATTTACAACTTGGCAGGAAATGTGTTAATGAAGAATTTACATGTGTAAGTGGGAAGAGAAAGCAGGTTTGATTATGTTTTTTGTTGTTTGTTATAATGTAAGTTTTATGAAACAGTGATGCAAATTAAGTTTAAGAAGATTATGTTAAGCTCTTTTTTTTAAATCAATAAATGATGTTAATTGAACAGTAATTATTTGTTAATAATGGAAGGATTTAATTGAGTATTTCCTTTGAATCGTTTAATATATTAAATACACTTTTAAAACAAAGTGAGTTTTATTTTATAATTGTATGTCATACATATTTATAATACGAGGGCTGCTCTATATATTTCTGGCCTAATAGTGAAAATGCAAATATTTATAATCAAAAATGGTTTTATTGTTTTTCAAGGTATTCTCCAGCATGATTTATACACTTTTGCATGCGCTCAAACCAGTTGTCGAAGCACTTTTTCCACTCCGATTGAGACACCTCTAAAACATGGTTTTTTAACACTTCAACAACTTCTTCTGGCGACGAAAATCGTTGACCACGCATTTTTTTTTTGATGTGCGGAAACAAGAAGAAGTCATTAGGTGCCAAGTCAGAGCTGTACGGCGGATGACCCATTAATTCGACGTTTTGGCCGGTCAAAAACGCTCTGGTTTGAGCCGATGTGTGAGAGCTCGCATTGTCATGGTGAACAATGATTCGTCTTCTCTTGTGGGTTTTTCGAATTTCTCTGATGACTTCAGTCAAACAACATGTAGTGTACCACTCAGAAGTGACCGTCCTACGTTGCTCAAGCGGAACAGATGCCACATGACCAGTATTGCCGAAGAAACAGGCGACCATCTGCTTCGAAGTGCTTTTTCCACGAACAACTTTCGTTGGATTTTGCTCGTCTTTGAAGACCCACACGGTCGATTGTTGTTTCGTTTCGGGCTCATACCCATAGATCCATGATTCGTCACCTGTGACGATCTTATAAACGTCTTTTGAAGCACCGCAATCGTATTTTTGCAATATTTCTTTGCACCAATCGACACGAGCCTTTTTTTTGAGCGACTTTCAAATTGTGCGGGATCCAAAGAGAACAAACCTTTTTTACGGCCAGGTGTTCATGCAGTATCGAATGTATGCTGGTGGAAGAAATGTCCAAGGATGTCTCTATCTCTCGATATGTCGCATGTCGACCTTGCATTATGAGTTCACGCACGGCATCAATGTTCTCTGGTACAACAGTCGTTTTTGGACGACCTTCACGGAATTCGTCTTTGAGCGAGCTTCGGCCACGACTAAATTCATTACAGCAATTTTTCACAGTGCTATAGGATGGTGCTTCATTGCCATACAAAGATTTAAGTTCATCAATGCACTTTTGTCGTGATAATCTACGTCGAAAGTTGTGAAAAATGATGGCACGAAAATGTTCACGAGTTAATTCCACTTTTTTCTATATTAATTTTTTCAAGTCACTGTAAACAACACAAATAATGGTCGTACGTCAAAACGTTTTGAGTACGATTATGCTTAAAAATGACAAACTTTCCAATGGAAATGTCAGATTGCACTTGGCAGCACTCAGTGTTGCCAGGCCAGATATATATATAGCAGCCTCGTAATGTATGCACATAATTATGTACAGATAAAAAGGAAGGCTTTATATGCAGCAGATCCAATTAAGACCAATATATTGTTACGTTTTTGCCTTTTAGAACAAACGTACGGATTCTTTTTGATTGCAAATACTACTGTGGCTCATTATAAATTCCGCATACTTTAATTTGTGGCTTTCTCTGGCTATACTTCTTTAACCTACCGGTCTTGTGAACCCTTGGTCTCGTATTTACTAAACATGCGTTATTACTACAAACGCAGCCATCCACGCTACACTACTGTGTTACTCCGGCGAGACATGAACTACTCGATGCCTTGTTTAGTAACCTTAACCATCCACAGACATCTCAACTACTCCTCTTATCCAAGCCAGTCATTCCCTTTAATCCAATAGCCACAACACACGTCTGCCATACACTTTGTTGTCATACTGTTACTCTTCCCTGCGCAACCGCTACCGTTCTTACTTTTTATTATAATCGGATTCTTGACAATTATCTGTAGCTCCTATATTAAATTTTTCCACTAAATTATCTGCCATAGCTTCACACAATACTTGTCTTTTGGTTCTCGGGAGGTTTGTACTGCTGTTTTTTAATTTTTAATTGCTTTATAACAATTATTATTTTCCGTCGTACGCATGTCCGAGGGCGGTATCGAACCCACGATCTTCTGTTTTACAGCACGCACCTCTACCAACGCAACCATCAAGGTTACTCAGCTTTTGTTGCCTAATTGTGGTATTATTGTATACACACACCACAAGTTGAATTAACTTATTTACCACGCTGATACGGATAATACGAGGGCTGCTCTATATATTTCTGACCTAATAGTGAAAATGCGAATATTTATAATTAAAAATTCTTTTATTGTTTTTCAAAGTATTCTCCAGCATGATTTATACACTTTTGCACGCGCTCAAACCAGTTGTCGAAGCACTTTTTCCACTCCGATTGAGACACTGCTAACCACAATGCTAACCACATTGGAGATCAACGACATCTGATAGGACTCAAGTCAAACTGATATTCGGCAGAAAATCAATACTACGGATAGGTAGTCTTAGACAAATGAGACAATGCGTAAACACTCACAGCCTAAATTGGTAAACTGATGGGTTCACAACTTTGACTAGGATAGGACTATTGTGTCAATGGTCAGATAGGAAACTATTTTTTAGACGGAAATTGCTGCTATTGCTATGTGTACTGGGCTTAATTTTGTCATTGGTCTCGTGAAAGTACAATTGGCTTTACAGGCATTGTCATCATAGATATTTTTAAAACGGGTTATAGTTTTTAAATAATATCAAAATAGAATAAAGTAACCCTTTACTGGATTTCAGCACACAGATGACCGGACCTTAATAAAAAATGCAAATATTGGCAAAAATTACTTCGTCCAAGATTTTGTATGGGATCTAACCTTACTTTCGCCATTGTGACGTTTGTGTCTGGAAGTGGACATGACAATAGAACAGATTCTTTATAAATGCGTTGCCGCTTTTACTGATAGGAATATATCTTGATGAAGAGTACTTAAATACCAGTGAGATAAGGAGGAACTTTCCATGATCTGTTCTCGCATTCACAAAGAGTTTGTTTTTCTTTTTGTAATGGAACAAATCTAGGCAATATTTGAGATGTCTATCACATAAAAAGATTAATTTACTGGCAATTTACCTTTCCACATTTAAGTGCCATTTAGCAACTTATTTTTAAATTTTATTGTATTCGTATTTGTTTTTTCTCTCTTTATTTCAACAAACTTCTACAAGTTGTAGATTTTTGTACTGGTTTATTTACATCCAATAAAAATTTAACTTAAAAAACTATTTACAATAAAGTACTAAACACTGATGAAAATTGCAAAATAAAAAATTGATTGAAAATGTTTTGTGATAAATGTTTGATAGTATCGGAACTATTAAAAAATATTAAGTAGGTTAACGAGCTGAATAGTTAAGTTTTAAAGAAAAATACTTAACGAACTCTTAATGTTAAAAATAATTAAAGATTTTCAATAAAAATCTTTGCAAATGATGGTAAAGGGAAATAAAAAACAACGAAATGAACAAAAAAAGATTTTATTTCCATTAACAATTTTTTTTTTCAAAGATATTTTAAAAACAAGTTAAAGTGCTAGATTCGGCTATGCCGAATCTTATATACCCTTCTTCATCTATGTAAATATATTTAAGCGAAGTAACTTCAATCTGTCATCCCAGAGAATTAAAAAGTAAGAAAAAAGATTCAGTCCTAAGGCTCTTAATGGGTTAAGCATTTTTTACAAATTTTATTATTTCCTTAAAGATTTCTTCAAAAGCTTTAAAATTATGCTCACAGTTTTATTTTAAAAAATTTGAATTTTTCTGAGCCCCGTAACCCGGAAAATATGGAAAAGCTCCAATTTTTTCACTTGGTGTTTTTTCTTATTTTTTAATTTTCTATCGCCCCAAATATATGTTGTGTTGATTGGAGTTACTTTATTGTTCCAAATCATATGGAAAAATTAGAGGCAGGCGTGGTGTTTTGCCCGCTGTGTCGAAGGACTTGTACACAAACGCCGATGGACAGACGGATATCGCTCAATCGACTTCGCTTAACATAAGAAGTTAGTATATATTTACTTTATGGGGTCGGAAATGGATATTGTAGAAATTACACACGGAATGAAAAACTTAGTTATACCTTTTTTCCACTTTTTGTGGTGAAGGGTTTAATAATATTTTTAAGAGAAGGTACATTAGCATTCAAACATTTTTAAAAAAATATTTTTTTAAACGTTTAGTCGCATGGGAGATAATCTGCAGCTAAACGAGCAGATACTTTATTAATGGATCATAAATAATGATGATGATTATAAGATCGCAATGTGACAGAAGGAACACTATTGGGACGAATGAAGAATTTCGTCTTACACTACAAATACGTCGCCAAAAGTCGTTGTGTAAATTCGCCTTATGGTGCGTAGTAACGACGAAAAAATACAGTTGCTAGGGTGACCATCAAATTAAAAATCGTTCGCCGGCACAAGAAATAGAAATAACTTTATTACAAAGTTCGCCGCGTATGACGAATTTCGTCTGACCTACTGATTATGTTCATGTTCATGTTCTGACGACGAATTTTCGCAATTAAAAATTTGTAGTTCGTTCCAATTGTGTTCCTAGCAGAAAGTAGTAAGTATTACGGAAATCTTTCATTAGTCGTGATAGATTTTATACTTGGAGTGTCCATTACATCACTCACAATAATTAAATTAGAGGTCGTCCTAATTATTGTCCTGCTAATCAACTCATATATATTTAGTATTTCAAGCACTTTGTACTAAACACAACAAATCAATTATTCATCCGCAAGAAAAAGACGGTTTGTATTAATAGAGAATTGTGAGAGATTCGCCTGCTTGTGGCAGTCACTTTCCTTAGTCCTTGTAGGATAAAATTCACTGCCTCAATAGGCATGCATCAGCAGGATGATAATTACACTTTTTGTCCATCAAGGGGGAAGAAAGGAAAGTAAGAACTTAAAGAGTCTAAGGTGTCAAAAAAAAAACAAAAAAAAAATTGGCTGCACTATGGGACAATGGGGATGGAAAAATACCTAACGATTTGGTACGGCATCGCAGCATAAAAAAAATTTTCGCGTTCAAGCTATAAAGAATAGAAGGGAGTCGGCACTGTGCTTGATAATAAACCTATTCATAGCAACTCTAACTCAAACGAGTCAGACAGGCTACTGGAGCTGCTGTTATAAAATAAAGGGAGACTTAAATGATTCGCTGCAGGTTAAAATAACCAAGCGGTCACTTCTCCTCATTATTATAAAAACTTTCACAGAAATTATAGCAGAGAATATTTATTCTCCTACCGTGGATAGGCAATCCGCAAACCTTATTGTAGTATTCTAGGCAATCGTAGTTATTACCCTGTCCTCTTACAGTCCAGCTGAGGCCAGATCGCCCATGCCGTAATAACCCTACGTCTCCACTAGCCATTAAATTCAACAAGACATGCACACAACGCCGACAGAACAGCTGTATTATTTGTCTATGTTCTTGCATGTGGCGAAAAAGTTGTTGATGTTAATGTTCTGTCTGAGTCATAGTTTTCTATTTATCGTCAGCGTTGTTTTAATATTTTGAACAAGGAAGAGAGTGTTCGCACTGTTGATCTATTGATGGCGGTAATTGGAAATGAAGAAATTATACTTAAGTCCATATTTAATGCGAACATTATTGTTCAGACGAATGTTCGTCCAACGATGGTTGCACATGAAAAAAACATGAACATTGGGAGTCCACATAAGGCGAATTCATGTGCGACATGATATTTATAACAATTCGATGGCTAGTGAAGATGTAGGGTTAAACGAAATACCAACCATAGAAAGCATTTACATCTGTATTGCCTATCAGACACGTGGTTGGGTTGTCCTTTCACATAAAAGTATGAGGTACTTTCAAATCCTTTTGCATCTGTTTTCAGTTATATTAGACTTGATTTGATAAGCTACTTACATCAAGAAGGAAGCAAATATTCCTAGCTATATAGGATAATTTTGTGACCGTCTTCGTATAATTAATATATAGAATAATTAAAAGTCATTAAATTAAAAGTGAAATATAAATTGTAATTCGAAATAGGTTAAGGTTATCTTAAGGAACATTATTAGGTATGAAAATATTTTAAATTAATAGATACATAAAACTCTTTAGTTTCAAATGTATTTTAGTTAAAATTTTAATTGCATACATACACGACTTCCAAACAGGTGAGTGATAAACAAACTTACCTGCAATAAAAAAAAAAAATTATATATTAAAATTAATAAAAGTTAATACAAGTAATAAAATTGTTAATGCTTGATGTATTTAAACCAAATAGCACTTAAAAAATAAATGATGTTTAAAATAGACAAGTAGTGTAATAATATTAATATTTTTTTCGTGGTTATTACATAAAAAGTATTTATAAGATTATAGTAATTATAATTCCTCTTAAATAGAAATATTTATGTTTCAAATACAAGGTTTTCAAGGCGGGCAGAAGATTTATTACAAAAAATGTAAAAGTGGCCAAGTTTCTTTTTCTAAATAAATGATACTTAAATTATAATTTTTTCTGTTTAAATAGATTTTTATATTATAGAATAATAAGTCTGTAAGTCTTAGCCGCAGCAAGTGTTTATGAGTTTCTACAAGCCAAATATCAGGGATTATGTGGAGGTTCCTAGGATCAACTTGGCTCTCTGGAGACTGTCTCGATAAAGTACCATAAATTTGGTGCAGGAGTCTAAACTTTCCAAACAATAAGTTTTGTAAAAGTCACTACAACGAAAAGGGGGAGAAGGAGACTGTGAAATATATCCCATGTTACTGCCTGTCAGTTTAAGTGAAGCGGGTGCTCTTTTTAGGTAAACTAAGACTGTGCAAAATGTGCATATTTTTCAAATTCAGAATTAAGAAGAATGAATTCTTTGGCTTAAAACGTTGTGACCTACACAGCAACCACAGAGACTACTAAAACACAATTGAGTTAATTCTATCCATGGAATAAGTGGCGTGATGTGGAATCAAAACCAACCTGTTGAAAAGTCGAGTCATATCAATCTCAGATTTTAGTAATTTTTTTAATTTTGAATGTATAATTTAAGTAGTTTCTATGAACAGTGTTGCCATCGTACACTTATCATATCATATTTTTATCATATCATATTAAAAAAAAAATTTACTATCCCATTAGACAACTGAAGTCCTAATTGTCATTTAAGAATATTTTGTTTAATTTTCATTTTTCACCGCCACAAATTTAGTCCAAAATTGCTGCAGCATGGAAAACGATTTTTTGCATTTTATGTGTTTTTTCAATATAATGGACTAATAGCCGCTGCATTTTATATTTTTCACAACAAAAACGAAACTGACGTTCGGAAACTACTTCGAAAGTAGAAGAATTGGAAAATGCGGTAATAGATGACAACTCTAAAAATTTCATTCTAGACCAACAATCGAAATAAGAAAAAATGCTTTAGTTAAGGATAGAAGCAGCAGATGATTTAGTGTTGTTGTATTCGTTTGTTTTAAAATGACAAGGCTTTTGAATTGTAAGCTCTATAAATGCTGCTTTTAAGTCACTCATAAAAGCGAACATTGTGTTCTATCCATTATTTTGAGATAAACGGATAACCCAAAAACGAATATAAATGCCACTGGATTACTTAGCATCATACAGGAAGTTAAATACGCAAACAAAAGGCATAATAAGCCAACAATGAGAGAATTTGTTACGCACTGTATAACAACAGACTAAGGTAAATAGAATATAAATGCCACTGGATAACTTGGCATCATACAGAGAGTGAAATTCAGTCGACAACTATCAATCAAAAGTCAAGACGAAATAGAAGGTTAATGATTGTAAGGAACTTTGAAACCAAAAATCTCTGATAAGCTTTTTAAAATGTTATGCGAAGATGTGATTTATTATATTAAGTTTTAAGCACAAATTTTTGTTCAAAGCAAATGATAAAAATGAAATGAATAAAAATTATCAGCTTATAAAATTTTTTCTTATACCGAATAAAATATTTTTTTTGTGTGTATCGATTTTCTTTTTAAATCAAAAACATACAATTTATTCGTTACATGAAACGTGTTATTTATTTAAATAATTTGTTGTCTTAAACACAAGTTTTATACAAGCAAAAATATTTTCATATTATAATACTTTCAATTAAAATCTACATTAATTTGACGAAGCGGTTTATCAATTTTATATAATTTTATTCAGGAAAAAGGAAAATTTATTGGAAGAGAAACAAAAAAAAAATAATAAGAAATCTACTTTATCTGAATTTTTTTATAAACTATTTATTTAATTTTTTAACAGGAAAATTAATTTTTTGTTATCTATTTGATAATTATTTACTTTAATTGTGCTTGCAAGAAACGCATATCCATATGGCTATTTCGCTACTGCTCATATAGCTCAAACTCAAACTGATTAAATGAGAACTCCATTGAATCAATATTGCAAAATGACCATGAAAACTCAAAATTTTTGTTTTACAAAAACACAGCAACCATTAGTAACTATTTTTATTTTTTCTGTCAAGGAATCAAGAACAATTAAAAAATAATTTTTTCTTATAATATAAATGAAATGTAATAACTTAAATGAAAAAAAAATAATTTAAAATTGATAAATCCTTTATTAACACAATTTAGGATTTATTTTTTACAGTAGAAGGCTTTTAACAATTTTTTATTCAATACAACAAAAATTAATAAAAAAAAGCAATTTATGGTTTTCACTTTTTTTTCGTTGCAAGTTGATTATTATTAGCTTTCCTTAACTTAAGGCATGGTCAGGTCAGACGGTCTAAAGATTTGGACTTAGTTTTGATGTACATATATTTTTTGACAATTACGTACATTTGAAAAAAGTTTAAGTTATTAAATAAATATTTTTCGTACTCCTAATTAGGAAACTAATTCAACTAAGAAATATTTTGTAAAAATTTTGCCTTGGCTTAACTTATTTCTAACTGAAAAACAGAAAGCTTTTTTCCTGCACAAATCCAGAAGAAAATAATGAGTTTTCTTAATAAATACAATCCAAAAAAATAAACATCCAAAAGGAACTTTCTTTAGTGTCAACTGTTTTCCGGTTTATAATCATCAAATATTTTGCTATTTAATTTTTTGTTGTTTTTTTTTATTATTTTGTTGTAGCAAAATATTTTATTTTTAAATTTAGCTCAAGAATTTATTCAAGTCATGGTTCGCATTTATTAGTTATTTTATGTTTTATTTTCTAGTCAATTTCAGTGTATTTTTTTATACACAAAACCTTTCGGTCGATTACTTGGTTTTTTACTTTTGGCTGCTTTTTAGCAAAAAAAAAAAAAAAAAAAAAAATACAACAAAAGACCCACTCCTACAAGAAATAAAACGATGGTTTCACTTAAGTTCACAACACTGTTTGTCAATTTGTCAAATGAGTTGGTGAAAATTATTAATGAAGTTTATCGTTTTTATTTTTTTTTTTTTTATTTTTAACAAATTTCTATTTATACAACAAACAGAAGTTTTACCAAAAAACTGCTAAGACATTGGCGTCTTTAGTTTTTTTTTTTGATTCTTAAGACAAATGAAGTTGTTCTAAAGTGGTAACAATAGATTTAAAATAAATACGAAATCATTGTTTAAGTTCTGTAACGTAAAAAACTTTTTTTTTTATTTATTTTCGCATTTGGATTACTTAACAAATAAGAAAGTTCATTATTTAAGCCGTATTAATTAAAATTTCAATGATGATCTTAATTTTGTTTTCTGTTAACTTCATGGCAACATGATACATCCAGCATATATCGTGCAAACGCCAAACTTATTCAAAGCCACTACGCTACTTCCCAAAAGGTTATATTAATAAGTGAAACAGGAGGTCAGACCAAAGATAAATATTTAGTAATTCAGTTTTTTAACAATATTTGAAGGGTATACGCGGCGTCACCCACCTTTCTTTTTTTTAATATTAAATCCTTTACATTTCTACAAAATGTTTATATTTTCAATTTTGTTTTTATCCTAAAGTCTTCAAACAATTTTATTTCAAATACACATACATATTTCAAAATGATGTCATTCCGTTCAAGTAATGAAAGAAAAGAAAAAAATCAGAAACAAAAAACGACACATGTCTGTATAACTTCTTCTTGTTCTTCTTTTAGATCTTTTCAATTATTTTTATCCATAAATGCAAAAGAATAATAATATTCTTTTAAAAGTTTTTATATCTCATTTAATCTGATTCAGAAATACAAAAAAAAAAAAAACTATTAACTGTAAACTGGAAGTGCTGCAGTTTAAATAAGATAAAGATCACATGATGCACATGAGTATGGGGCATTCCATAAAATTTCAAAAATATGACTTAAAATGCTTAATCGCTAAACACCATCTCAGCAACGTTTTGAATTGACTTTAAATAGAAAAGTGTTATTAGTTCTAGTGTATTTCTTTTGAATATTTGTTAGCTGAAAACTCCTTCATTTTTGCATTGAGTTCTTAAACTGTTTTTGTAAATTAAACTTTGTCCCCGTACAAAACACATACTTTCTAAATACTATTTAAAACGCAATTGGCACAAACTCAAATAGTTTTAAGAGCAATGGTCCCTAGCGTATGACGGTAGCGATGTGATTTGGTCATTATAACTTCAGCTCTTTAATCATAATGAATATTTACTTGAAAGACTAAAAAAAAAATAACTAAAATTTAAAGGATGCTCTTTTTTTTTGATATATCGTTCAAGTTTTCCAACATTTAAAATCATTGAAAAAAATTAAAAAAAAAACAAAAAAATAACTGATATTAAGCCTGCTGGTTACTTACTGCCTGGCCCACGATATCGACTGCTATCGTTCGCATGGATTTTCAACGACAAACAGCTGATTTGCGCCCCACTTAAAGTTTTCAACACGACAAGTCGATCGACAACAAATGCGTACAAAAGCGTAATCATTTTCATACAATTTTGCGCCCCAATATGAAATGTCATGCGATCATAAATGTCAAAATCAGTCACTTGTGTTGTGGTTGTCGACAGAGACAAAAGGAAAAAAATTTAACAAAAGAAACCAAAAAATAGTTTGTTGTTTATGTTAAAAATTGTACAATGGAAAATAAATGGTAAATATAAAATTAGTAATAATATTATACAATTTAAACTAACAAAAATTATTTGTTTAGCATAAAAAAATCAAGTTTGAAGCAGCTGCAGGTTCTTGTAGAATTTATGGAAGCAAATCCAGAGTTCGCAAGAGGATCTGCTGTTTATGGAAGCAACAAACTCTCAATGGAAGAGCAGTGGGTAAAGCTCACCAAGAAACTGCATTCGAATTGGCCACCAATGCGTAGCGTTGTTGAGTGGAAAAAGGTAAGGAACTGTGTAAATTAGCTGCGCCGAATTGTTCGTAGAACACAGCCAAAAATATTTACAACAATTCTTAAAAAAATATAAATGTTTCCATTTTTTATAAAATAAAATTTTACTGGTGCTAAAATATTGCATTTTTATTGCCTAATTTACTTGTTTTACCGCTTTTTATTTTCAAACAAGCGTTTAACGTCTGAAATAGTTATTGTGGCAATATCATCAACTGACAATAAGTAAATTGATTACGTTAAAAACGTAATTCCTGGCGACCGACAAGTCGAAAGATAGTGGGGCCCGTATTAGAACGATAACGAGTGACTTGTTGTCGCTCGCTTTAGTTATCAATCGACATCGTGGGCCAGGCAGTTAATCTTATACTTAACAAGTTCAACTGATAATTAAGTAAAATTACTAAATTTAAGAATTTAAATTATTTTGTAATTAAGGGTTTTTAATATAATGATTATACTATATAATTTATTTAAATATTAATGGTTACCATCAGTACGCCACCGTTGGTATTTTGGGTATTTTGCCAATCTAGCTGGACATTACTTTAATTTTAAAGTTTATATTGGCTCTAAAAATTTACCGAGTGCACCTAGATTAATCAAACTCGGCAGGAAAATCGGTTATGGTTATGGGCTGTTATAGCTAGAAAACAAGAAGTATCGAAGCTAGAAGAAAAATATTCGTCTTAGAAGAACTAATCCTACCTCTAAAAGATGCAAGTTTTTTTTTTTTTAAATTTCAAGTCATGTTGTTTAGCAATTACAATTTGTAATATCAAGAAATGTTTAAAAACTTAAAGTTGAACTCAAGAGATTTTAAAATGCCATTTTGAAGTAAAATATTAGTTGAAAAAAGAATGTAGTTACTAAATGGAATGGATTATTTACGTCTTAAAAACATGGAAATTATTTTATATGGGCAGAGAGAGGTATCCCTCCAATCCCAGCCGAAAAAACGTCTCTGTGAAAACATTTTTTAACTTTTTTTTTTTGCAATTTCCTAAAAATATTCATTATTAATCTTTTCAATGCCTTACCAATTCCCGCCCCCCAAAGAATATTATTAAAACGATATTTTTGTAATTTGTTATTTTACAGTATTTTATTTATCTAATAATAATTAATTTACTTTAATTGTGCTTGATTCCCTTTTGTTAAAAATAATTAATTTAATCAAAACGTATCTTATTTATGATTGTTACGGTAAATTTTGCCATGGTCTTTCTTCGTCTGATTCTTCAAAGACCTCTTCCGAATCTGAAACCTCTTCAGCGTTAAGTGCAGGTGGAGGCATGAAAGAAAGGTAATATTTTTTTTTTTTTGAGTGGGTCTTATACTAGTAGATTGTGGGTAAGGCGCAAAAAGGCGCAACTTTTTTTCTTCAGCATAAAAGTTGAGATTGTAAATTTGGCAGTGATATATAACATTTTTACGACCGCGATGGTATACACTCTCCCCTTCTTTTTGACAAAAAATTTAACAAAAAAAATCTTTTTTTTTTAATTTCGAACGAAATTTTATATTATAAAAACGTAAAACGAATTTTTTTTAAAAATTTATATAATTTGCTGCAAATATAGCCTTTCGTAGGAAATAAAAATCAATACAATATCTTTATTCGTTTAGCCACAAGAAAATATATTGCAAACCTTTCAAAAGCGTATGCGATTTATCCAACTTTTCTGACTTTAACAGTGTCCAAAAACGAAAAATATCAAGTAGTTTTGAATACTTTTTTCATCCGTTTTGATGATAGTAAGAAACATAATAATTTTTATTAATTGCCAAATAGCAGAAAAATTCAAAGATTCATTAATTTTGGTATACTCTATTATTATTATTAATATAAATAATATTTAAATTCCTTAATTTCATTGAAAAAAAGGTTTTTATTTATTATTTCCTTCTTTATTTTAGTGCTGAAGATTAAAATAAACGTAGCAAAATAATTTCTAATACCAAAATATTATTCACAAAGCTTAAGCTTTTAGTACTCGTACTCTCTTTGTTTTAAAAGCAAAAATAAAATATTTTTTACGAAACCCCTTTTATATTGCTACTTTATATCAAAGTAACCTTGCGAATATATTAATGCAACAAAAACTACAAATAGAAAGTTAATGCATATTAAATTTATGCAAAATCTGTTGTAAACTAAAAGGCAATATTAAAAATGCTAAGAAAATGCAAAAATAAAAACAAATAAATAAAAAACGAAATAATTGTAATAATGGCTTCGTAAAACAAAGAAAAATATTCTTCGTCTACACTTTAAAAAATATTTGCTATATTTAGAATTGTTTGCTGGAAGCAGTAATGTAAAAGGAAGCGGATTATATTTCTTCTTATTTTAAGTTGCATAAAATATTACTGAAAAATGTTGCTAGAGATATAAATAATTATTTAGCAACATAACGGATGAGATACATGAAAAAAGTATTTCAGAGCTGGCTTGACACATATTTGATTTAATTAATAGACATGGACATACTTAAAAATATTTTTAAAGTTTTTAAGAGTTTGATAATTTAAAAAAAAATGCATTGTTATGTTTTTAATAGTCTGTTAGTTGTACTTTGTTTAAGGCGAAGCGTTTATAAGCTAATTTTACATGACATCCTCTTTCAAACACCATAATTAATATAGACGTCTGTGACATGTTGCATAATTAATACGACTGTAAGCTCTTGCATATAAAGCTGATGAAGTTGAAGGAATTTTTAATATCCATATCCTAGAATAGAATTATAAAGGCGAGACACAAGGCACTGCAACTAGATGACAGTGCACTCCTTAGAATTCTAAGGTTTTTAATTTGTTCTAGTGTTGACAGATCCCCATCTTCCAGTATGTGTTTTCTAAACTGGTTATATATGTTATGTAGTAAAGCATCACAATCGTTCAAAATATGCTCTATGGTTTCCTCATCCTAATCATAGAATTTACAACCGCTGGTGGTCTCAATATCAAACCTATTTAGTTGCTTCCCAAACCTGCAAATGCCTGTGAAGAAACTGGTAAACATCCTCAAGTCGTTTTTACGTAATGATATTAAAGCTTCAACAAGTTGTTAGTTACACGTTCCAATTGTCAGTTTCACACGTCTTAATCCGTAAGTTTAAACTATTTATACCCCTGGTGTATATTGTCTCCGTTCTGATTTCCTCTTGCATTCTATTTGATTCAGATCAAACCATTGATGTACTTGCTCTCCTTCTGGCTGGCCTATCTATCATTTAGTTGTCCTTTACCCTACGGGCCTGGATACCTAGCAGAGAGAAGCATTGCAGGTATTTAAATAAACCACTCCTTTAAATGGCATGAGCAACCTCTTGGAAATGATTTTAATATTTCTCGGCAGTTGTGCATTTAATTTTAAAAACAACTTTATTTGCAACATGTTGCTGTAAAATTATGAATCTTTTATTAAATCCCAATTTATTAGTAAGTAAAATGTGTTTGAGATAAATATATGAAAACTATTAAATGTTCCCCATTAAGTTTTAACCCACCAACATTTTTTCAAAAGCACCAAAAAATGCTGTTAGCAAAATCAGCTTTAACAAGGATTATCGGTAGCAAATTGAAAACGATCGTTGCCAGATAAAACAAAAAATGAATACAGGACTGTAGTCCATATATCTCAACCTGAATTTAAAAAGTTATCTTAATAATGTTGTACTAAATACTTTTTATTCTATTCTAAAAGTCATGCAATTCTAATAAAAATATAGTTTTCGCAGTTCCTTAGCAATTAATCGTTTCATAAAAAAATAAGTCGCATAAATAAATTTCCAGATTTTTTGTTTAATTAATTTATAGTCATGAAAACAATCTTTTAGAATATTGTTACAAATACAATGATTGCATAATACAGCACGCCTGTGAAAAAAAAATTGATCTTCACATTTCTAGGCAACATGTTGCAAGACAAAATGTTGCTAGCAACATGTTGCCAATAATACTTATGAGGTTTTGTACTGTGTAACTAACTGGAAAAAAATAAAAAGATTGTGAAGTTATATTTATACATCGCTAAAATGAAAATAAAAAGAATGAAATGCAAAATAGCATGGCAACATTTATTTTAATCGAGATTAATGGCTGTTTTTAATGCCCAATCTCAAAGATCGCTGGAGAGATATATAGCGTAAAAATTGCTTGATTTATTATCTTTTCTAATATTTTATAAGAGTATCTCGTTCAAAACTTGAGTATCATAGATAAAGAGTCATTTTTCTATGTACATATTGTTCTTTAAGTGTTCCTATTGGCATTAAAAATACTTATTTAATTTGAAAAACGCCAAAGCCAGTGTTTGAGAAAGTGTGAGAGAGAGAGAGAGAGTGAGGGGGAGGAAAAGTCGATAAAAACGGTTTTAACTTGAACTATAAAAATTATTTTTTTGTATTTGTTACCAACTACAAAAACAAAGAAACTGTTAAAGCTAAAATCATTTACTAAATACTAGACAAGCAAAACGAAAAAACAAGCAGACAGACAGACATATAAAGCCGAAATAAATGGACACCACAGTTAGATATCATTAATAAAACAAGACAAAGGAATTGTAAGAGTATTTCTTTCCTATCCAGACGCTACAAAACCATACGAAACATTTGCATTTTGATGTTTCTTCTATCCGTCTGTTACTAAACCCTTAAGACTAATGACAAATTAACTAAACGATTAATCAAGTAATAATGTTTTCATGTTGCAACTGTTTATTTCTGCTACTTGTGTTGAATAAACATGTCCGAGTGTTATTCTTAAGACTTCTGTTTGGGTTGAAAGTGTTTTTGAAAGAAATTGTACACTAATGAAAAATATTTTCTTTTTGAGCTTCTAGTGTTTTTGTTATTTTTTGGTTTTTGTTACTTTTCTTTGTTTGTGTTATAATGGGTGATGCTTTAAGGGCGTTACTGTACAGTGTCAAGGGCTTTTATGTTTAATGTCATACAGCTCGTGTTAATTGACAAGTGATTTTAAGACGAGTGTAATAGTGTGCCATTTTGGCATCACTTTAAGTCAAATTTCTATGATAAAAAGAATACAACACTTCAGTATTTAATTATTCGCTAGAAAGGAGTGAAGTCCTTGATCAGAGTAATCAAGCTGCTATAAATACAGTCGATATAAAGAGAGATATATAAAGCGATGATAAGCATATTTAGTTAATCCAGAGATAAGGTTGAGCCATCAGTCTACATAAATAATAATTTATAAATAATAACTTATCGTTGCAAACAAAAATTTTTCCAATTTTCGTTTTATTTTGAGTTTCATAATGAACGCTTAAAAAATTCCTCTGTACAATTGATAGCAGGAAGACCTCACAGTTTATAAGAATGTTAAAGTCTTTGGTCAGTTATTAGACATGTAGTCGGGCGAAACTGACCAGACAGTCTACTACGACGTTATTCATCATCATTATAAAAAAATAATGATGTATAACAAAAACAAAAAAAAAAAGACATAACAAGAAACAAAAACATGAATTTCTTTTTGCTACTGGTGTCTGTTAATGATAAATTTCACAAAATTTAAACAGCTTAAACATTGTTTTAAACTACACGCCAATAGCAACAACAATAATATAAAAGTTGTTATAGTTTAAGTCTTCACAAAAGAAATGGGTATTTAGTATTATTAATGAGCATCAAATTACAAATCCCTAAATCGTATTTAGTTTTGTTGTTCTTTTTTATCTTAAACTTGTCTCGCCATTTAAAGCCAACAACAAATAAGCAATAAGTACATTACCAACAACAACAACAATTAAAAAATAAAAATGAAAAATTTAAATTACAAAAAAAAGAAGAAAAATGAACAACTTAATTTACAACACAAACGATATTGGAAAATCGTTGCAAATCCCTCATGTTAAGTATCAACTTTAACAAATGAAGCAAATAAAAAATTTTCACACTTTTTCTAAGCAAGCGACTATAGCAAAAACATAAAGGATCCCCTATTAGCATTAAAATACTCACACCCATTTAAAACACACAAATACTTATTCATGAGAGATTTTCATCTATTACAGACATACAAACATACATTTATGCTTGCTGACATAAGGGCATGTATATGTATGTGCACGTGAAAGTAACATTATCATAATATTGGCATCGCGGTTTCTGATGGCGTTGCTGATAAGATTAACAACAACAACAACAACACTCAAGTTAATTTGGCTTTAGAAGCAAAATTTCATTTTTCTAATTTATCTGGTAGGTTGTTTAAGTCCGGAGTAGCCAGACTGGTAAATAAAAACTGTTTGCGAATTTACACGTTTGATAGGAAAATATTATTTAGATTAATTTTAACAAATATTTGTTAAGCGTATTTCAACTCAAAATAATATCATAACATTAATATGACAAGTTGAGGTTGTAAAATAGCTAAAAATATTGAAAATTTAATTTTTATTAAATTATTATTTGAACTGTGAATATTATAAATGAATTGAAATTATTTTGGCTTAAGTTCATTTTTATTTTTAATTTCTAAAAATCTCTTTTGGAAAGAAAATTTATTTTTACAAATGTATGCGAACGTTTTTCAAAGAAAACAAGAAAAATTTCACGCTAGCAGAATGAAATGCTGCACTTTCTGGACCGCTACGACCTTCATCAGCATTCTTCGCATCAATCTACCTTAGTTGTGTATTTTTATAAACATCATGTATTTAACCAACTAACTTTGTAAAGAATAATACGAGATATATTCAAATCAACATTAATTTGGTTAGACGAAATTTACACACAAACCAACATATTTCTTTTACTGTTCTCTCTGTATTTCGTCTTGTACATTTGTGTTTGCTTTTGTTTTAATATTGAAAATGCTAAATAAGAGGTAATTTACACTATGAAATTTTTCATGAAACTGGAATAAAATTTTTGTTTGGTGGTGAAACAATAGGGGTAAGCAATAAGGCATGCTTGCATTTTCTGTTGCTTATGTTTTTTTTAAATAACGTAAAAAGCAAAATGATAAAAAATTGCATTAAATAATGGCATAGTGTAAATCTGGACTAAAACGAATTTAATTATTTGATTGGGCAAAAGAAAATACATCAAAGTCATTTTGTAATTTATTTGAATGTGTTCTCTTTTCATATGATCAAGTAGAAAATACCATTTAAAAATTTCAGTTGTCCAACTCTGATTAATTATATGTTAAACATTTTTTCATTCCAGATTTTATAAATGGTTGCCTCCATTAAATAGTGAATAAATTGTGTACCTAGTTATTGTAATAGATGCCTTTTAAACCTGACAGAACTTACGAGTAAACTGTCAAGCAAGCGCTTACTTTTTAACACTTATGATCAGTATACTCTGGCAAGTCAACATGAATATATTGACGCTTAAACAACGCTAAAAAAAATATTCACATTTACATTTAAAACAGTAATCAATTCGCTTAACTTACTGACGCAAAATTGGAATGAGCGATCAGGATCAGTTTTAGCTTAACGTGTTCTTTCATAAACAAAATTGCAGCATATAAAGCAGTAAAACCAAATCACAACAGACCCAATAGAAAAATTTACCATTTGGTGCGATTTACACAGCAATCAAATTTTGGTGTTCCTTATGAGAAGTAACGCAGTCTTGAAAGGAATATATTTCGCATTGGCATTGTTGCTAAAAATGAAACATTTTTATTGCGGCATCTTTAAAGTTCTTCTCTTAAGAAAAGATAAAAACAGGATTTAAAAAGAATTATTGAAGTTGCACTTTTATTTTAAAATCATTTTTTCACAAATTTTTCAAACAGACATTTTAGAAGTTTAAAGAATTAAACGAAAATTAATTTTAATACATTTTTTTAATTCACTACATTTGTATATTCTATGTTGTATCAAATAAATCAGAATACTTGGGAATATGCTGTTGTTGTTTCTACTTCTAAAATTGTATTTTGAGACGAACGGCGAATTTTGTCCAACAAAATGTGTACGTCGTCATAAATTCGTTGTGTAAATGTATGAAGCACAATAATGACAAAAAACCAGCTGTTATAACTTTCGAAGTTCTTTAATTTTTGTGAGCTGCTTGGGTGACCATCCAAAAAAAAAAAAAAAAAAAAAAATTAACAGTAAAAAAATTAACTTTAAAAAATTATGAAAAACACAACAAAACTATTTTTATATGTAATTAATAAATGCTGCAAAATAAAAATAATTTTTTAAGTAAATTAACTTTATTTACTTATATACTTCGAAACTAAAAGCAAACATGGTCACATTGTACTGATTTGTTCGTCGTTCGCTGGCGTAAGAAAGTGTATTTTTATATACATAAAGGGGTTTTGTTTTTGATGATGAAAATCCGCGAACAAAAATTCGTCGTTCCTCCCAATTGTGTTCCTAGCATAAAATTTATATTAATATAAAAACTTAAATTTAAATAAAAATTACAAATATATGAATTGAAGGGTAGGAATATATTATTTTTGTTAGCGCACAAATTTTAGTATTCTTTTACGATATTCAGTAAACATTTTAAAAAAACATTGCATGTGATGCGGCATGTACTTTTATAGAAACTAGCTATTCCGTGTGCGCTTTGCTGCCGAAATTTATCCAGATTTTTATTTGATTATGCACGCTAACATGAAAGCTGTTGCTTGTACGAAACAGTTCTCTAGGTAAACGACATAAGCTTCTAACTTTGTATGGGAGGTACCACGCCTATTCTCCAAATCGATACAGTATTTCTCTAAGCAATGCATATTAATAAGGAAGTTTCAAGTACAAAAATTCAGGCCAAAAGGACACATGAGTCGACCGATGTCGTGCAAACTTTAGACAAACCAGCAACACGACCATACGAACAAACCCTGAAAATTTAATCGAATTCGGTTTGATCGCTCTTGAGTTATAAAGTCACAACACACTTGCAACTATTTTAGGAAGTCCGACTACTTACCACACTTACAACAGGTAGTTAAAATGAAAATGGTTTGGAAAACGCCAAAAATTTACAGTGAATGCGTCTTAATTTAAACATTAAGGCCATCAGTTTTACATTAAATAAAAAAAAAAACAACAACATTGATGAACTTAAATCTTTGTATGGCGATGAAACACCATTCTATAGCACTGTGAAAAATTTGCATAATGAATTTAATCGTGGCCGAAGCTCGCTCAAAGACGAATTCCGTGAAGGTCGTCCAAAAACGGCTGTTGTGCCGGAGAACATTGATGCCGTGCGTGAACTCATAATGCAAGATCGATATGCGACATACCGAGAGGTAGAGACATCCTTTGACATTTCTTCCACCAGCATACATGCGATACTGCATGAACACCTGGCCGTAAAAAAGGTTTGTTCTCGTTGGATCCCACACAATTTGAAAGTCGCTCAAAAAAAGGCTCGTGTCAATTGGTGCAAAGAAATGTTGCAAAAATAAGATTGCCGTGCTTCAAAAGACGTTTATAAGATCATCACAGGTGCCGAATCATGGATCTATGCGTATGAGCCCGAAACGAAACAACAATCGACCGTGTGGGTCTTCAAAGACGAGCAAAACGAAAGTTGTTCGTGGAGGAAGCACTTCGAAGCAAATGGTCGCCTGTTTCTTCTGCAAAACTGGTCATGTGGCGACTGTTCCGCTTGAGCAATATAGGACGGTCACTTCTGAGTGGTACACTACAATTTGTTTGCCTGAAGTCCTCGGAGAAACTCAAAAAACCAACAAGAGAAGACGAATCATTGTTCACCATGACAATGCGAGCTCTCACACATCGGCTCAAACCAGAGCGTTTTTGACCGGCCAAAACGTCGAATTAATCGGTCATCCGCCATACAGCCCTGACTTGGCAACTAATGACTTCTTGTTTCCGCACATCAAGAAAAAAATGCGTGGTCAACGATTTTCGTCGCCAGAAGAAGCTGTTGAAGTGTTCAAAAACCATGTTTTAGAGGTGTCTCAATCGGAGTGGAAAAATAGCTTCGACAACTGGTTTGAGCGCATGCAAAAGTGTATAAATCATGCTGGAGAATACTTTGAAAAACAATAAAACCATTTTTGATTATAAATATTCGCATTTTCACTATTAGGCCAGAAATATATACAGCAGCCCTCGTAAATATAATTAATTTAAATTTTTTTTCCCAAAATGTTTGCGTGAGTATAACAGCTTTAACTTAAAATCAAATCAATTTTTTTATAACCTTGCATGTATGAACTTATGAAGTTATGTAAGAATGTACGTATGTTTGTATGTATATACATATATGCATGTATGTACTAAAGTGTGTTACCATTATTTTAAGGAAGTTTTTCCATATCCTTAGAGTGTGAAAAATGATGCCGTTGATAGTCTAACGACAACAAGAAGCCCATAGATTTTTAGTAATCAACACACATGCAGACACTTAACGTTACAAACTTGATTAAATATAAAACAAGGAGTGCTTTTAAAATACACATACGTTTAGATAATGGTATTCTCATAATTCTTTGACTATGCTAAAAGCAAAATAGAAAATGAAATCAATAGAGGGCGGAAGGAAAAGTGGCTCTTTTGAGGAAGACAAAAAACAAAAACCTATTTTTAGTAATTTATGCATTTGAAAAACGATTTTAATAGCATGTTATTGGTAACCAAATTATAGTACTCATAAATTTAACTAGATTCATAGCAGCTACATGTAAATATAACCAATACCAATGTAACTCTACAAATACAACACATCCGTACAAAAGTATTGTACCCATTTATACGCATAAAATAAAACAAATTTCTGTTATTAAACACATGTTTTCATGAATGTTTTTGTTTTCATGCGTAGAGGTCACAGTGTGTCAGTATGTGACTGATATAGTTCTATTAATTTTATTTAAAAAAGGAAAAAGCATTTTTAAAAGTTAAAAATCATTTGTTATCTTTTAAAATAAATGACTGCTTCAACTAATACAATAGTGTGGAATTTTACAACGCTGTTATCTTTTTGAGTTATTTATTTCTTTAACGTAGACGGCTTCTTCCGCAGAACAAAATTTTCTTGTTTTGCTTTACACTAGAACTATGTGTGAACTGTTTCTAACTTTTTTGAGGATAATTTATCTATAATTCAAATATATGCTTTAAATCAAGGCGAATTAATACAGGTGACCAACAATCCAACAACACAAAAAACAACAGGCAATTTGTTGCTACAAAATTATGTATGTTGTCAAAAAAATATTGTAAAAAACAAACAAAATAAAAAAATATATTTGATGAAAAAAAGTGGTTGAAATTTTCAGAATAAAAAAATTATAAAAACTAAGTTACATAAAAATAAAAATACAGGAAAAGTGACCAAAAATCTTTTGTACCACTAGTTTGCCCAAATCACATGCACCGTTCCATTCTTGCACGTTGACCATTTGAAGACTAACATAATCTTCCACAAAAAAACCAAGAAATTATAAATGTGTTAACAATAATTTCACTATCTTTTTACGCATATTTGGATTATACACATCAGGAACTGCAAATACGGTTCCATGTTGTGGTAGTTTTCTCTAGGAATTTCAATTGTTTGTTTTCTATTAACAATCAAAAAAAATTAAATTAAAAAAAATTTAACAAATTATTTATTTTTGACAAATTTTTTTGACAACTGTAATGTTTACAGCTGATGGGCTATTTCGCCCGTGCGTTCACCTGGATTATTTCGCCATGCTTTAAATATAGAAGAGGAAAGCAAATTGATATAAAATAGGTCATGTGACTGTTTTTTTTGTTTAAGAAAAGTAACATTTCAGGCAACAATGCCTATTTCGTTATTTTTATAACCGTGCTACATTATTTAGGAAAGGGATAGATGAGAGATAAGATAGTTTGTAAAAGGAGAAAGTTATATCCATTTTATTAGTTACTTTACTTCGCCGGCGAATATGCTATGAATAATTACCAACGAAAGAGTCTGGTAATTCTGAACATGTATTTATACAATTAAATCGGAAAAAAAATATTTTTTATTTGTTGATTGCCACAGGAGTTGAACCCTGGCCACCATGACTACAGCATAATTGTTCCCTGATTTATATCGAAAATAAAAGGACTAGGCAGATCAACATGGCGGGAAAAATTAAAAATTAAAATTTTTAAATAATGTATCATTATGTATGGTTCAAAAAAGAAAATCAGACCACTATTTGAATTTTTTAAATGTGTCATTTAATAACAATTTTGGTCATAAAGGAAAGTTTCTAGATGAATCTAGAATTTCCCTTTTGCTAAAAGGCGCTTTTTTGGACATATTTACTGCATAAATTTATTTACCAATTTTCCAAACATTTTTCCAAGGGACTTGAAAAATATGGGTTGAAGCTCAATATTTTAGGAGAGAAGTTGCGTATAACTTTAGTTATTCTGAAGAGTATTTTATGACCCTGGTTCCGCCAAAGGCGGATTTTAAAGGCAGAAGTAAAAAAATTTCAATTTGCAGCATTTTGTAATTTCAGGATCCGCTTTGTCTTAAGGTTTTGATTGCTATTGTATTAAAATTAAAATTTTTTCTATCGGTATAGCTGTTCAAAATTGGTTTAAGAATGTTTTATTTTTGTCTCAAGAAAACCTTTCAATGAATTCTTTAGCTTTTTACATACATATATTGTTGCGTACTAGTATATTGTTTTAAGCAGGATATTGTCAAAAAAATGAATATTTTCCAATAGCTTTGTTTTTTAATAAAAAGTTTGTAGAAATTGTGTTTTCCAAAGAGGTACTGATTTAAAAAATGTACTTTTTAAAACGGCATTTTAGTCAAAAGTTACTTTTTGAATAGTATTATTTTTATTTTCTAAATAACTTTGTATTAGGCTTCTTTTTGCAAAAAAAGGTACTGTTTTTAAATAGGTACTTTTTTAAAAAAGTACTTTGTCGAAAGGTACTTTTAGAAATTAAATTCTTCAAGTTTTTTTTTAATTTGTTTTTAACTCCACAAAAAATATTTTTAAAGGGGTCTTTAAGTTATACACCTTTCGAAGATATTGCTTGCAAAAAAAAACTTGTGCATTTTAACAGTCAGTTCCTATTGTTTTCCACTGTTCCTGTATTCATCCCAAGCTATTTAGTAAAGCAACTTTAGATATTAAAGCACAATAGAATAAATGCAAAAAAGAGCAACTAATGTACCGGGATTTGTTAGTGCCATGCTCTGTGTCTTTTCCGATGACTCTGTATTCCCTCAACCCCTGCTCACCTATTATGTCAGCTATTCTTTTGTAAGTGTATCTCTGCAGTTGGCATGACCAACATACCCATAACAATCATCACTGCCATCATCCTTTTCTGTTGCAAATTTCTTTCACAAGCATTCCAGTTGAACTCAGTTAGTTAACGGAGGTATTTACTAGTGTTTTATATCTATATGAGCCTAAATTTTGTGTACCATGAAATCCTATTTGGTGTTAATCTTATGGGCTAATGTTTTTACCATCATTTTTTTTTTTGTATTTCATTTGACCTTTTTTTTTTTTCAGTAACATTTTTGCTGTACCAGTAAATTGAAAGACATTTAAGTAATTTTTATTAAGCGGTTCTCATAGGCAGCAAAACCCAAATGGATACTTTGGAAAAGAACCAATAGAAAAGTGAATATAAAGTTAACAGAAAAAGGTAATTTTACCTGTCAGTACAGTTTTGCATAGAAGTGTGAATGAGTGTGTGCACGTGTACGGGTATGTGTCTTCAAAAGCATTTGTTAAAGCTTTAAATGAATTACAGCAAATTAAAATTAATTACTAAGAAGATTTATGAAGCATTAAATTAGAAGTATATTTTGAGACAAAAGGCGTAACTTTTGTTAGCTTTTGTCAGAACTAGCGGAAAATTTAACAGGAATTTCATAGAAGAAAGAGGAAATTTATTTAAATTATTACGTCGTACGTTATTAATTTAATGAATTACAAAATTAATAAGGGGCTTGATTAAAATTTGAATTAATATAAGTACAGCAACTAGTTGATCCCTACAACCATGAAGAAATTAAAAAGTATATAATATATATTTTAAAATTCGTAAAAAAATTTAGTATTACATTTTTATATTATACCATTAATATAATAGAAACTTCCGTATTTTTATTATTTTTATCGAGTAAAAAAGTAACTTTTCAAGAAGGTACTTTTCCCACAAAAGTACTTTTTCAAAAAGGTACATTTCCCACAGTAGTACTTTTTTGAAATGTATCTCTTTAAAAAGAATGCGATGCCTAAAAAGTTCATTTGTAAGGTACTATTTTCAAGATAAATTATTGCAAAAAGATACTAAAAAGGAACCTCTTTAAGCAGGTATATACTGATTTTAGTACTTTATTTTTTTTATTCACACAGGTTATTCTTCGAAAAGATGCATTTAATAATTTAATATTTAATATTAGAAAATTACTTTTTTTTTCAAAAAAATATACTTACTTCAAAATAAAAGTACTTTTTTGGAAGGTACTTTAATAAAGTAAATATATTGTTAACATATATAAAATTTCAGTAAAAATACATTTTTTCTGATACTCTAGTTCAATTCTCACTAGTATTGAATTTTTTTTATCAGTAATCTATGTTGTAAACATTGTTGCTAAATACATTCAGTTTGATACAAGTTTTGCAACAAGGTTTTTTTAAATACCAGGTTTTCTTTCGATTAAGAAAAATCGGATGCAACTGAAAAAA
This sequence comes from Gymnosoma rotundatum, assembly GCA_916610165.2. Taxonomy (NCBI): domain Eukaryota; kingdom Metazoa; phylum Arthropoda; class Insecta; order Diptera; family Tachinidae; genus Gymnosoma; species Gymnosoma rotundatum. Next base: position 114,592,561 of record OU744337.1, on the reverse strand, counting down.
CTGGAATTTTAATTATATTTAAAATTACCAAAAATTGTTTACCACTGTTTTTTCAATATTGTTTTTTTTTTATCAACATGTTGCTAAAATGTTAATTGAATTTTCTTAAAATCTTACCATATTCTCCCGGAATTGCGCACATAGGTTGATGATGATGTGGATGCTGAGGGCATATGCCCTCATGTGGATGAGGTGCTATATAATATTCAGCTGGATAGAATTCACCGTGGTATTGTATGTAAACTGGACCTGGACCAGGAGGTGGTGGTTGTGAGCCAGCAGCAACAATATTACCCGGATTATTAACACCATTGCCCATGGCGGAACCACCTCCACTGTTTGAGCTAATACTGCTAGTTGTGGAGCCACTAGGCGATAAGCCACCGCCATGACCATTTTCCATGGGTGGAGTAGGTTGAGATTGATGCTGTGGCGGCGGTGGTGGTGGACCATGAGAACCATGTTGTGTTGGTGGTGGACCATGATGGTGATGATGCATATGTGGTGGCATAGGACCACCACCTGTAGCAGCCATGTGTGCTTGCATGGCTGCTACTAAGGCCATTTGTTGTTGATGCTGTTGGGGATGGTGCACCGCACAGGGTACTAATTGAGCTCCTTGGGGCGGTGTAGTAGTTTGTTGCATAAGAGGCGGTGAAGCTGGTAAAGGGGGATTAGAGCCAACCTCAGAAGGTGATAACTGTTGTTGTTGTTGTTGTTGTTGCTGCTGTTGATGATGTTGATGCATAACATGCTGAGGGTTCTGAGCAACATGTTGCATGTGTGTAAATTGTTGTTGCTGTTGGTTTGACGCCGCCTGTTGATTTTGTTGTGATGATTGGTGTTGCTGCTGCTGCTGCTGTTGATGTGGCACTACCATTACAATACCGCTTGATGAGCTGGTCTGTTCTAACGAAGAGGGCGATAAACTATTTAAAGACGAAGTAGAAGATGAGGTTGAAGCCACATTATTGTTGTTGTTATTGCTACTAAAAATTTTATTTTGTGTTTTTTGTAGCGAATTTTGTTTTTGTTGACGTTGTGACTGCGTTTGCTGTTGCGAATGTGTTTGCTGGTTTTGTGATTGTGATTTTTCATTTGAATTTGACGAGTTTGTCATGCGCACCATACTACTGAGTTATTTAAAACGTTTTCTTGTGAATTAAATATAGGGAACGCTTAACAAACTTAAGCAACAGTTTGTAATAATTTTATATCTTTTATCAAAGCGTTGCGGTATTTATTCGTTTTACTTATTAATTTGCGACTCGCTAATGTTGCGAAACATTGTTATAATAATAATAATGTTGCATAGGTTTTTACTTGTTGTTTGCAGGCAGTTGTTTGTTTAGTTTATTTTTTTCATAATAAAATTTATATAAGAATTTTTTTTCGTTTTAAATTTTGTATTTTAAGCTGTAAAAATAAAAATGTTTAATTAATTGCATTCGTCTATAAGGCGTTATTTGGAAATTGTTTTTTCAGTTTTTGTAAACTCAACTCACGTTTTTATTATTCAGTTTTTTTTTATTGATAATTTTTTAAGGGTCAGGGTTATCTTTAGACGTTTCTTATTTATTGTACTTATTTTATTTTATTTGATTTTCTTGTATAATTATTTTTAGTTCTAAATTTAAAATCTACCCCCTTCAAATTTAATTGTGTTCACTTTTAATCTGGGTCATCAATTTATTTTTTGTTCTCTTTTTAAATTAAGCAAAAAAAAAAAAAAAACCGGGCTATTTTTGTTCTTATCTTTGCTTGCTTTTACAGTGAATAGAAAAAACAAATAAAAACTTAACATATTTCCGTCTTAGTTGTGGAAAGGTCATAATGAGTATATGTTTTGAGAATTTCTAATTCTATGCGATTTTTTTTAACGGAAATAATAAAATTTTTATAAGAGGTTCTATCAAAATTCTATTTTGTAAAATTAGTAGCGGAAATCTCTGTATTTTGGCAAAGCGTCTGTTTCTGTTTCAAAATGGCGATTTTTACAAAAGGAACATTTTATAAAATGCGTCTCTTAAAAAATGTACTCATTAGGCCTGATTTTAATACAAAGCACTTAAAACAAAAGGTACAGTTAAATTAGAAGAATATTTTTGTCAAAATTGTTTTTAATGTAAGTACTTTTTTTAAAAGGTACAACTTGTAGATGTCATTTTAATAAAAGTTACTCTTTATACAAATGTTGTTTATAGTAAGGCACTTCCTACAGAAACCTTTTTAAGCGGTACTTTACATATTTATAAAAACGGGGCTTGGTAAAAAGTACTTTTTGCAAAAACGCCTATTTTTATATTGTAGAATATTCTTCCGTCAGCTTTTTATATAAAAGGTACCTTTTGTAAAGTTGTGCCTACAAAGGTTCCTTTTTATAAAAGGTAAGTTTTAGAGTTACTTTTTTTAAAAGGTTTTTTACAATATATAGTTAAGCTGAAAGGTACTTTTGCAAAATAAGGTTCTTAAAACGTCACTTTTTCCAAATGGTATTTCTTGCAAAAGTTTCTGTTTGTAAATGTTTTTCATAAAGTACTTCTTAATAAACGTACTTTTTTTTAACAACAACAAGAGAAGTTGTGTTTTTTAACATAACGCTGTATTTATTTTTGTTAGTAAATTACTTTTAACAAAAGCGTTATTAAAAATTTTAAAAATCGAAACTATTTTCATTATTCAACAGATATTTATAGCGCTAAATTTGAAATTATATTTGATTATTGGTTTTTACGTTTGTGCACAGAGACAAAAGTTTTTTTTTATTATTTATATTTTCTAGTATTTTCCAATGTCCAATGTGTCTAAATAAATTCTAGTAAAACTCTAAATTAATTTAAATTTTTTTAGGTATTTAAATTTGCTTTTGAACAAACAAAGTTTATAAATAAAAACAAACTATTCAGCTTTAGTTCTAATGAAATTATTATTCAAACGAAAAACGCCATAAAAACGATATCGTGCTGCAGCAAATAATCTGCTTCCGGAACAATAACAAAAACAATAACAACAATAATAACAATAATAAAAGTCTTGAGTACAAAGCTCTGTTTTTCTTTTTTTTTTTTTTTTTTGTTTAATAAATAAAAAATATCATGTAAATTGAAATTATTAAATAAATAAAAAGCGTATGCAACATACGGTTTTTTAATTAAGTAGATTGTTTGAAAAGTGTTTATAAAAACAGATATCAAAAGTGTTTAGAAACAATAAATGTTGTGATGATGAGAGTATGCAATGATTACAATAGCAATAAAATGTGTAAAAAAACTTTCCATTTTTAAAAGAAATATTTTTTTTATTATTATTCTACTTAAACATGTTTTGTTTATAACATCAACATCTTTCTGAGAACTTGTATTGTATTGATTGGAAATAGAAAAAAAGATACTTATGTTGATAAAGTCTCAAGCAACAACTTTCATGTTTTTAAGTTGTTTGCAACATTTTTTATGGAAATGTTTCCAAATCTTGCTGACTTGCAGACAAGTTTGACTATCCCATTTAAAGATGTCATGTAAAAACGGTAGTGCTGCTTTTAAATCAGCGTAAAAAGCAGCCGAAATCCTTTAAGTCCGAACCCTTATATGTCCGTCAATATTATATTTATCAAACATATCTTTCAATTATTGACACCACCTAAGCTCAAACAAAATCTTCAGAAGTCATTAATTTAACTCTTTTCGATAAATATTGGACGAAAAAAACTAGTCGGATGCCTACGAAAACTATGCTGCTATGAAGTAATAAGTTCAATATCACTTAATTGAATGTATCTCAGAAGAGAAAATATCGTGACGAATAAGGAATGCCTGTAAGAAATAAAATGTTGTTCCTCTTACGTAGTTCCAAAGAAAGAAAGGAACCTAAGACTACCGGCGTTGATCTAGCTTCTATTGAAAGTGCAGAGTTGTAACTTCATCGTAATGCACTAGAGCTTTAAAACTTCGCAGGAGACATAAGAATCGCGAAAACGGTTAATGAATGAAATTTTCGGAAATTTTTGTGAAACGCAAAAAGTCGGGGTCCATAACTTCACAAGGTAAAAGTAAAGCGGGAACTTTTAATTGCTTAAAAGTATGGATAATAGATACATGTAAAATTTCAAGGGACAACAACTTGTAGCAAGTTCATATGTTGCTATGAAAAGCAAAGAAAATAATAATGCCGTACCTGAGAGATGAAGAGTCGGTACATTATATACACTTAATATAATTAATATGGTGACATTTTGGGCAGAGTAAAAAAGAAGGTCGATATGGAAGGAATTCGAAACTTCCACGTGATAACTAAAGAGGGTTAAACAAATCCAGCGTAATATTGGTTTGGTTCATTAACTCATTTATTAGGATTAGGCTATGTATGTAATAATGCAAACATACATATTTTAAATATAATATAAAAGATGTGACAGGAATAAAGGAAAATCTTTCACCATTAATTTCGGATTAATGGATCCCACCTTAAAATAACTGTTTTCCTAGTTGACTAAATGCCAATATATTTGATTTAAAGAAAAACTAACTCTCATTTAGTCAAAGACGATTTTAAAACAAATCTAAAATGAACATAAAATTATTTCAAGTTACTGCTCTAAAAATCATTTTTAGCCAATGTATCCTAAGATACATTTAAAGATAAAACAACAAACAATTTTTCAATAAATGTAATGTACCCATTTTTTTTTTTAACCCACTGTACAAAATAAAATTTATGTCTGTTATAAGGAATAATTTACAGTCTGATAAATTTTTATTGTTGTCGTTGCTGATAGATTGAATTGGCAAAAATTAATTTCTAAGAAACTGATATGTCAAATTTGCCAACTTCGTAGATACAGTCACACAAACATTCGTACACTATCTATTCACATATATAAAGAATAAAATAACAAAAAACCTAAGCTATCAATGTGTATGTAAATGAGTGTAATATAAATTGTAAAATAATACTTTAACAAATAATGACAAACATAGTAAAGAGGAAGCATAGTCAGAGAAGGGATAAAATTATGACAAAAAAAGCAAAAAAAAAATGCAAGTAAGAGCGCTATATTCGGCTATGTCGAATTTTATGTAAACTTCACCATATGTAAATGTTTCTTTGACCTTTTTAAATAATTTTTCTTTTCTAATTTATTAAGCACTAGGTCAGTTTTATAAATAATAAAAATTTTTTTATTTATATTATTTATAAAACTGACCTAGTGCTTAATAAATTAGAAAAGAAAAAATAAACTTCACCATCCATGTAAATCTAGTGTAGGGAAGTAACTCTAAAAAAAAAATATTGTGGCGAAAAAGAATTAAAAAAAATATCTACTATATATAATTTTACATAAAAAAGTCATCGGCTCGGCTCTTAATGGGTCAAGAATTTTTAAAAAATTTTAGCATTTTCTAAAACATCTCTTCAAAAACTTTTAAAAGATAGCTATTTTGATATCTCCATTCTCTATCTCTCCATATGCTTGTTTTTTGGATTGGAGTTACTTTATTGCTCTAAACGATATGGAAAATTTGAGGCAGGCATTGTGTCCGTCGCCACGAAGGACATAAACTGATCTTGCTGATTTTTAATAGCGAAATTTTTGGAAACGATGTCCGATTGATTGGCATATTTTTAATATCCTTAGCTCTTCTAGTGCCTTGGCAAAATTGATTTTAGCCCGAACAGGGACGGACAGACGAACATCAGAATATATATATTTAATGGATTCGAAAATGAATATTGTTGAAGTTACAAAAGGAATGATAAACTTTGATATACCCTTGTTCTACTTTTTCTGGTGAAGGGTATAAAAAAAGATGTTAAAGATGGCTGCTAAAACAGAATAGATATAAAGATGTTTGACAACTGTGACAAATAAATAAAGATATGGAGAAGTCTAAAATAATTTTTCATGTTGTTCTTTTGATACTAAATCTAATTAGAGGGTTAAATTTTAAGTTATTTTTGCCTTGGAATTAACTTCAGCAAGTTTAGTGATACCGCGGCTAACAGACGGTATGCTTAAAAAAGAGCGCCATTCAATTTCTATTTTATGTACATACTCGTATGTGGTCGAAGTCATATTTATTATACATCCTACGCTACTCTAGATTCAAATGGTTCGATCTAGCAGATGTGACTTGCTTCAAGTGTGCGTGATACAGATTAACGTCAGTACGAGGGCTGCTCAATATATTTTTGGCCTAATAGTGAAAATGCGAATATTTATAATCAAAAATTGTTTTATTGTTTTTCAAAGTATTCTCCAGCATGATTTATACACTTTTGCATGCGCTCAAACCAGTTGTCGAAGCACTTTTTCCACTCCGATTGAGACACCTCTAAAACATGGTTTTTGAACACTTCAACAGCTTCTTCTGGCGACGAAAATCGTTGACCACGCATTTTTTTCTTGATGTGCGGAAACAAGAAGAAGTCATTAGGTGCCAAGTCAGGGCTGTACGGCGGATGACCCATTAATTCGACGTTTTGGCCCGTCAAAAACGCTTTGGTTTGAGCCGATGTGTGAGAGCTCCCATTGCCATGGTGAACAATGATTCGTCTTCTCTTGTTGGTTTTTCGAATTTCTCCGATGACTTTAGGCAAACAAATTGTAGGGTACCACTCAGAAGTGACCGTCCTATGTTGCTCAAGCGGAACAATCGCCACATGACCAGTTTTGCCGAAGAAACAGGCGACCATTTGCTTCGAAGTGCTTCTTCCACGAACAACTTTCGTTGGATTTTGCTCGTCTTTGAAGACCCACACGGTCGATTGTTTCAATTCTAAGAACATGGTTGTCAGGACTATTAACTAACTCTTGCTTGAGGGTTTGAGACTATTCAAACCCTGTCCGTTGGGAGTGCAACAGCACACTGCAGTCTATTCTACGCCACCATCCCTGCATACATACACATTAACCTCAGCCATCACGTGTACCCGGAAAGGACCTCACCAATAACCAGGTACAGAGATGGTAGGATCTCTGTATGGACTACCGGTCCCCAGAGTATCAGTATAACTAGGAACAGATTTTTTGCCTGCACACCGGGGGGCTGGTCTTCCTATACCCCAAAAGCACTTCGTTTGAACCTAGGTTAGCTCACTCAGGCTCTCAGTGCCCTCGGGGTGTTGCTTCAAGCGTGCTTAGAGTCTACTTTATGGCAATAATTTTGTTCCACTTCTTATTCAAAGTTTGCGAGCAATAGAGTTGCAAAGTTATGCAAGCCACCATTAGTTTTTCCTTAAAAGAACCATGAAATATTTGAATATAAAATAATAGGACCACTGACATCTTTTGGCTCAAGCAATGATGAAAACTGAACTATATTGGATGGTTCATTTACTGGCGGTAAAGAGCGTCAGTCAGTTGCCGCTACAGGCTGAGATCAATATGAGTATTATTCAAACAGTTACTGTTGGTCAAGTACAACAAGCTATTATTCTAAATACAAATGAACTGTAGCTATAAGATCAGCTTGAAGGTGATACAAAATTTTAATTTATTTTAAAATTGCCTACGATGACTATAACAGTTATCGCTTTAGCAATATAAATATAAAAGTTTTATTTATTTTTTAATATTATTAGAAATTTTTGATATATATATAATTAAACACTAATTTACTTACAACAATAACAACACTACAACAACAACTAACAATCTGATTTTTTTTAATAAACTTTTAATGTCTATTTAATAATATTTTTCATCTTATTATTTCCCAAAAAACATATTTAATTACATATTGTCTTGATTTCCTCATATAAATTGTATTGTTTTTTACTTTTATCCGACTTGTTTACTTGTAACATCTTTAAAATATGTTACAGATTTTACATAATTTTCAAAAATTATAAAACCTTTTTTGTAGTTTAAATACATGTCATTGATTAAAAAAGTTATCTCTACAATTAAATTAAACTGAACATTTTCTTTTGTTGTTTTTTTTAATATTTTTTAAATTTATCAATATGAAAATTTATTATTTGAAACTTTTTGTATATTAACCTACGTTAGTTATTCTTGATTCTCTCATAAAACATTTATTATTTAAACTACAAATTAAATTTTTAACTGTGGGGAAAGCATATCCATATGGCTAATTTGCTTCCGCTCATTCGACAAAATTTTTTTTAGAGACATTTCAAAGTCTTATACCTCAACCCAAATTGACCAAATAAGATTTACATTAAAACAACGAGGCAGAAAGACAACAAAAACACAGCAACCATTAAGAAGAAATTTTTATTTTCTTATAAATCATTGACTTTGCTATAGGTCCTAATGGACATATCCAATTAAATGAACTAAAACAAGCTCAAACGAAAGTTTAAAGGGCTGATAACGTGCCCTTTAAACTTTCATTTCATACAAATTTTACTTAAATTTCGTTATGCAAATTCCCTGTTTATTTGTTGTAATCTATTTCAGACCATCTTAGCAAAACGTAAATTCTAACTTTGTACCGCTAGCTTGAATCATTTTTTTTTAAATATATATTATATCTAATTTTTATCACAAAAAGTTTTTTGTTTAAATCCCTTCTCAACCAACCTTCGTTCCCTGCTGTTCGTACAATCGAACAAGGAAAAATATAAAACTTAATACAAGCAGTTTGGGATTGATTACTTTTAGTGAATCCTCTCAAATTAACACTTCGTTCAAGGTGTTAATACTTCAATATTTTTTTGTTCTTTCATTTTGTTTTTCTTTTACATCTGTACCTTTTATACGCTTAAAATTGTTTTTGATTGCTACTTCCCAGCCATGGGTATTATAACAGAGAATAAAATACAACAAAAAAAAAGCGGAAATTTGATGCTTTTTAAGCAAAAGTGACAAGTTTTTTACGAAATTACTTTTGTTTCTTTTACTTTTGTTTCTTTTTATTTTATTTTCTGTTTTATTTTTTTTTACTGTTGTTTTTTCAGTAGAATTGTCGTCTAGGTCTTTGTTCTTTTTTGCATTCTTTTCATTATATTTTTTGTAGTTATAGCTATTATAGTTGGAATTGTATTTAAAATCTAACAAGCGTAATAATCTCTGTAGCAGACGTAGTTATCGTTTATTTACTAATAATACCTCAGAATGTAGCTAAAATGCCTTTAAGCTATAAAATCATTTAATTAAAATGTCTCTGTATTGCTTGAGTATTTTATTACGTAGTCAATGATACGTTAAAGTAAGTTATAGCAGCGTAATAAATAGTTATTATGTTATTTTCTATTGTCATTACAAAAGTTTATTTATGTGAAATATCTAAAAAAAAACACCTGGAGCTATTTTATTAATTTATTAACAATTATGTTTGGTTTATTTACTTAAGTTTTCACTTGAAATGAAAAACTGAAACTAAAAAAGCAAACATAACCATTGGCCCAGCTGCAATTCTTTCGATGGATTTAAATATTGTTTTATACAAATCTTATGCTTAGAGGTTACTTTTGGAGACGTTACTTTTGTCACACTCTAAAGTAGCCCTTCATTTAAACTCAACCTTGTGGAAAATTTCTAACTTGTAAAAAGCAATTATATTTTTTTTGGAACCGATTTTAAAAAGTTTCAGGAATAGACAGTTTATTACAAAGTATATTTAATAGTTGCACCACATGTTTTTTTTAGCTTAACCCTAAATTTCAGGAAGATCGCTTATGATAAAGCTGAAAGAAGTTGCAGGATATAGAATGACTATAAATTCCCTTTACAACTAAAACAATGCAGTATAGTGTTTGGGGATTTTTCACATCAAATTTATAAGATAAAATCGGGATCTACCTAAGGAGCCAGTCTCCTCAGTAGTTAAGTTTATACTGTCTTTTTTCTAGGATAGACAAATGCCTAGTTTGTTATCGATACAAATTTTGGTAATAATTATAGGTTTCTATTAACATAATTTCGTTTGGCATTACTACTCACAAAAAATTCAGAGATCAAATAAGTGTTCAAATCATAGAAGGAATTTATTCATGAATGCGCAGCACACGTACCTAAATTTGCATACATGCACATGAATATGATCAAACATTTTTTATCTTAATATGAAGGCACATGAGTGTACATGGACTATAGAAGCACACGTACATGTGCAAAGAGCAAGAAAAAGTTATTTAAAGCACAGGCACATGAATGAACATCCTTAAGCACATCATTATTTATGTTCGTTTTTTTATTTTATTTTTATTTGGAAAACTATGCATTTAAAATTTATTCTAAATAGGTTAATATTCCTCACATATTATTACAAAAAAAAAAAAAAAAAAAAAAAAAACACACGCAAAAATTTGTTGTTGTATTGTACTTTTTCGTCTTCCATATATAATAATATGCACGACCGTGAGTACTCATGTGCCATACATTTTAAGAGTGGCACACGAAATGTGCGTCAGCAAGTTGAACTTGCACATGTACGTTTAGTAGTCAAATTAGTTCTTAATCGTGTGCATATTTTCCTTCATGTTCATGTGCCGCACATGAATGTGCAAACCCGTTCCCTAGCCCTAATACGATCGACCTCTTTAGAATGTCACACCAGCTTCAAATTAATTCTTCTTTGTAATAACTAGTATTTTTGAGCACAATAATTGAGGACCACTATTCCGCTATATTAAGCAGACTATCTCAGATCACTTTTGTTAACGTCTCTAAGAACGAATAAGAACGAAAGATGATGCCACACTGTTATTCTACCGAAATAAACACAGCAGTTACATATACATTTTTATACTATTTTTATATCAGTAGAGTTGCCAGATAAATATTTAGCATTCCCGCCAAATGCTCTTTAAAATATCGCAAAATACCACAAATATAGCCAACGAACGTAATTACTACTACACTCGTTCAAATAGTGGTACAAATCTAATAAATTAATAACAAAGCTACCTTAAATAGTCCTAGTAACTGAGAAGGGTAACCTATTATATTAGCGTAAAGATATTACTGTTTCGAAAAATAATATTTCGGAAAATCGCACAGAAGATGCACCTGGCAACTGCTGCATAAATCATTGTAGGGACTGCTAATACTGGTACAAAACTAGATCAAGTCTTTGTGTTCCCCATTTTTAGTTGAATCGAATGTTTATATCACGAGCACATCTTCTTAGCGATCAAAATGCCATCATACTTGGAAAAATTACTGAAAATTTTGCCACCAATAAATCTAAACGGTTTTAATGACTCAATATGGATAACAGATTCTCCTATTGCCCTACTAGGATTGAGAAAAAGAGTGTTACGTAGTGAGAGAAGAGTAATCAGAATATCGACATAAATACCAACAGTTATCTTATTGCATAGAACGCTCCTGGGTAATTGCCAACATTTCTGTGTAAAACACTTGCCCATTCGGGAAGACGATTCCAAGACCAATGGCACCATATTACGGTATCACTGACTCAGTACTGTACTACGCGTGCTATATATTTCTGTCTGGAATAAAACAATATCGAAGTAGATGTCGAATTTTTATAGATGCAAAATATACTAATATGAAAGGATAGATAATCTTCGGAAAAAAACAATTTAATTTATTGAAATACTGGTGAGTATAAGTTCGAATTTTGATATTAAAATAATCGCTTGAAATTTGGTAGAGGTTAAAAACAGTGGAACTGAGCTTGGGACTCAACAATAACTTATTACATTTGTAATAATGAAGTACACAATTGATTCAGAAGGTTTGAATTATCGATAAATGATTTAAATTTTTTTTTTTTTTTTGTTCGGCTTAAGGTCGTTTTTGGGTAATTAAAACACTTTGTTAATTTAATTTTTATTCCCAATATTTGAATTATCAGAAACACAAACTGGGACATTTGGGTTCAAAAACTTTCCTAAAACTCATGATTATTCTACGAAATATAGTTAAAAATAAAGCATATTTTGAAAATCGTCAATATACAATCAAGGTTCTGAAAATTTCATCGTTAAAGAATTTAACATGGCGAAATTTGCCGAATATGGCAACACTGCCTATCAGTGTTATTTATAATCACCAAACAAACTTAAAAAATTTCTGATGTGTGTCTTAACTATAACTTATGTACAGTAGTAACGTAATGTATAAAGCCAAAAAGATGCCGAAACCACACCTACCCAACATTAACATCGTTAAGAAAATATTTTAGATTGTAAAAGTATGTAGTAGTATTACTTTCATTAACAATTTTCATTATTAAAAAATTCTCAAGTATAAAGTTACGTAATTCTTGTTTGTGCATTTAACAGTCAACTGTTTTACTTGTTACTTAAAACATTGAAACTGACAAGTAATATAAGTGCCAGTTGCTGTAACAACACCTTTTGTTGGCAAAAAAAAAAAAAAAAAAAAAAAAAGAAAAAGAAAACCAATTTATACAAAATATAGTGTGGAAAAATTTGATATTCATTATTAACTTGCAAAATTCTTGTTATTTATTTTTTTCATAAGACATGAAGCCGCAGAAGATACTAAAACAACAACATATTTCGTCTGTGCTGTCAAAATATTGCAACTTTAGCATCTTTCCTTAATAATTTATTTTGGCTTATTGTAAATAAGTATAGAAGTTATTTTACATACATTCATTATTGAATAAGACTTTTATTAGTAGAATTCACACTTTTTCAATATTAGGGGAATAGGTAACAAATCTTCATCAATATTTCTTAAAATATTAAATATCTGAAGATTCTTGGATTACAGCGATTTCGTAGGCAATTTAGAATATGATGTATGGCCACTTCTTTAAATTTGAAAATAGAAAATGTTTGTAAAATTTAAATTAAAAGATTGACACAATTGCAAAAGCTGTTCAAATGTGTACTAGAGGGGCATCATCTTCAGGCTAAATGGAAGAACTTTTTTGATATTATAATAAAATAGACAGCTTTACTTCGTTTTAAGTTACTTTTCATTATAAGTATGTAATTTCCGTTATTTTATTAACATCCATAAAATTGTTGCTTAAGCCTTACCCGCCAATTTGATTTTTTTAAATTAAAAACTTTTATGCTTAAGAAATCTGTTATTAAAACGTAAATAATTAAGAATAATTTAATAGTGAAATTATGGAAAATTCATTATTTTTCTATAGAGAACAAAGATTCATAATGTTTTAAATTCAAATAAAAAAAATTTAATTGCAATTTTACTTCTCTATGATCGTTAATTCCAATCGAATATTAATATTTATTCGTTGTATTTTAGCGTTTAAGTTTAATTAAAAAGCAGCATCTACACGTAAGTCCATATTAAAAAAGATCTGTTGAGACATTGGCCGTGGATGGGCATAAGTGAACTTGGTCTTTCGTAGACTTCGAAACTAGTGGATATGGGTATGATTGCGAAATGTCATAATATACATGATGCCTCAGGGACCTTGGGTTTTTGCACATTTATAGCATCTTTATACATATAATTAAAGAGTTTGCGATTCAAAATTTTGCCTTATATCATTATTTAATAAGATTTTTCTTAAAATAATAAATTTTTATTTTTTAAAATATCTGTTATGCTATCACGTTTATAACTTATAAATTAATCAATCCATTACGTAAGTTATTGTGTCGATACTTTTTTACGTGTGCAGCTTAAAATGACAGTGCAGTTTAAACTATCTAACTTGGCTTATTTAGATATGACCTGGCATAATAAAAAAAGTAAGTGTAGAAATTAATTTATTCAAATATCCCTAATTACGTCAAAAAATAGCCCAAATTGGAGAAACATTTTTTGTATATTATAGATGCTATTCTTACTTACTGCAAATATTTTATTAGCAACATTTTATTAGATTTTATCCTTAATAACAATTTAATTTGAGTAGTATTATTTTTATAGTCTATATATAAATGCAGATCTGCTTACAAAGCAGCCTTTTTAACGAGAATATATGTTCACAACTATGATTGCATGACAGTAATGACTTACTATACATATACGAGGGAGAGTTATAAAGTCTTTAATATTTGTTTTTTTTTTGAACGCGTAGCAAAGTTGAAGGTAGGAAGGAGAATTATTTTGAATATGTTAAATAGATCTGTTTACAACTCCTTTTGTTCCGAACAACTGGGCAGCCTAACACTACAATAAGTGAAGACCTCTTTTAGTGCCTATGCAGGGCGCGTATTTCTTAATTTCTTTACTGAGTTGACTCAATTTTGTTAAATAATGGAATCTATGTATTATATTTTTTATTCTTTTTTAAATATCCAGTACAGATTCTAATTATGACCGTGGCATCAAATAAGTTTTTTCGAAATATAACAGCAAAGTTTATTGTTCGTGGAAGCACCAGTTACTCAAAAAAGTCGTAAAACTATTTTAAAATATCATTGATAGCATTTAGTTGCTTGTTATGCTTTTTATGATTTTAAGGACTATATAAAAGTTATAATTATTTCTTACTCCAAAAGTTATCGAAACCAACAACTGCATTATATGCAAATTTTTCGTCACTATTCTTATAAATTATTACTTGCGAGACGACTTTGTGACTTTCTCTCGTATATTACTATGTTTTGCATACTATGCTGTTTTGTAGTTAAAAACTTAATAATAAAAAAAAAAAAAAAATAAGAAATATTAAAAAAGAATTAAAAGAGCATTCCATCTACTAAAAAGTTTTTATAGTTCCATAAATTTTCTTATTTTATAACTCTGCCATTGAAGTTCATCATCAACACTATCATCAAGAACACATAACATGCGAGGCATCAACATCAAGCTTTAATTGTAAAACTTAAGTTTTTGTTGTTTCTGTTGTTCTTCTTTTTTTATTGCCATCTATTGCAAACGTTGAGGTTATTTTATGCATAGTTGCAATACATTTTTTACTACTTGATTTTTGCTTCAAGGCAAAACCAAAAACAAAAAACCAAAAAAAAAATCTTATGTCATTTAGTTAAAATAGTTTTTATGGCAAAGTAAGTATTTGGCAAAAGAAAGCTATTTTGGATTAAATGCAGGGTTGGTAACACAATAAATAGTGTTCAAGAATTTTATAGCAACTTAAAAAATGTATAAAAAAGGTTGCATGTCAGAAAGTCCATGAACATTATGTCCTAAAATACTATGACATTTTACCTAAAAAAATCCTTTTAATAACGGGCCATGTCATAGTTTCCAAGGACATTGTGTCCATGGACATTAATTCGTTCTTAAACACTTCAAACAATAAATGATACGCTTGCCAAAGATTTTTTGCATATCTGGTCTCTGGCCGGGCGTCCATCGATATTATTTCCTTGGACGTTATGACCTTTGACAACAAAATTTTCAAATCATTTATTTTTTCCTGAATTACTGTAATAAAATATATAAAACATTTTTATTTTCTGCAAGCAGAATCACTGTTGCCAGCTAAAATACATCATGAAGCTAATAATTTAGCGACTTTAACCTCAAATTCGATTTTTTTATACAAATTATTAATTATTAAAAACATCCATGGAGCACTAGCGTAACTACACCTACCATTAGTACCAACTGCTTTCTTGAAAGCAAAAACAACAATAAGTTTACAATTTTATGGATATCAAAAAACTGTTTTAAAGCTGTCGACAAGAAAAAATATATAAATATATAATTTTGAAATTCTGCACCAGTAATCTCCAAATGAATGTGCATACGGTGGACAGATATACCTTATGTTTGAACAGTGGGCCTGGTTACTCTTATAGAAAGAGAAATATTATTATCAAGCATCTAGAGAACTATAATACAATAAGAGCCTTGAACTCTTTTATTTATACGCAAAGTATAACGAAACACTTAATGGATTGGGACAGTGGCCGTGTTACAAAATATAGGTGTAGATAGTACTTTTTAAAAACCGTTATTCCTCATAATGTTTTGAGTCACTGGAAACATTTTTCTTCAAAGATTTAAAAGAAATGTGACTATTCTTTCGAACATCGATTAGCAAAACAATTAATTATTTTGATTCCTTAATACCTCTTTCAGCAATGTCTGCAGAATATTAAATAATGAAATATTCACAATTTGGAGCCACCGATGGATTTACTTCCTCTCTACTTCCTTGTTGGAATTGATATGACTTCGTAGCATGACCAATCGTAAATCGAAAAGTAAGAAAACAGCATTGGGTCGTTCGTGTGTTGATACAACTCAATGAAGATATTCTTACAAATGCAAAAATAAATTTTGGATTAGAAGTACCGCATAGGATCAAACAACAAATGTGTGTAGGTGTATTGCAGATTAACTATAATTCATTGATAAAAAGCTAATAATTTCCAAACACTTAGGAATTTAAATTATAAAAATAAACTGATTTTTTTTGGAGGACGCTACAAAACAGTGGCAAATATTTTTCCTGCTTGAAACCTTTTACATGTGAATTCTTTAGCATTCACTTTGTTAATTAATAGTTTTGTGTGTAGTATAATTTTATTAATTTTTATATATTATTATTCATTATTGTAAGTAGATTACTTTGACTCGTATTTAAAAACCTCTCTAACTTTTTTTTATAGTGCAATTAAAAAAATCTCTATTAATCTTTTATTTTATATAAACTAACTTGTAATTAAACCAACTTCATTTTAACCATCTCATGCAATGCCCCTTACACTCAACCTGGACATGAGATCATTTATATAAAAAATTCTAACGAATATTTTGAGTGTTCATTGCAATAAAAAAAAGGCTATTAAATAGTAACTGGTAAATGGCGGTTAAAACGTAAAATATAACGAGACATAAAAAGAAAGCGTCGAGTAGCATTTTAAAATATTTATGTTGTAAAAAAATAGTTTACTTATTTAATCGCTTATTCAATGAAATATAAGATAAGAAGAGCCGTAGTAAAGCAATCGACTGTAACGGAAAAGGATCATAATATGAATAGTATCTTGCATGTCGCATAGTTAAGGCTACAGCGGACTTCAAACAAAAGGAAGTAAATCACTGGATAAGAGGTTGATCTAGGTATTGCACAATGCACCCGATGTAATCACACAACCTTCAGTCTATGCTTTTTTTAAATAGTACCTCAAAAGGTTAACTTTTTAAATGAAAGTTTTCAAAAGAGACTTTTTCACAGAAAATACTTTATTAATATCCACTTATATATACAATATTTTAACGAATAAGTACTTTAAAAGTTTTTTTTTAATCAGAGTTTAATATTAAAACGTTATTTTTAAGATTTATTTTCAAAATTTAATTTAAAACAATTAATTTTAAAAAGGTACTTTTTTCAAACATACATGTTAAAGGGGATTTTTTAAAAGGCAAGTAATTTTTTAAAGGTATTTTTTTCAAAAGTTTTTAAAAATTGTGTTTTGTATCTGTACTTTCAAAAACTACCTTTTTACAAAGCACTGGTGTAATAAAACCGTTATAAAAGGTACTTGTTGCTACATACAAATTTAAACGGGAGTTTTTTTTATTTTTTTAAAGTTTTTTTAAACACTACTTTTTCGAAATAGATTTTTTTAAAACGAGAGTTAATTATTCATTTTTCTAATTTTCTTTAATAGAAGGTACTTTTACAAAGTACCTTTCTGAAAGTTTCTTTTTTTTACATAAACTTAAAAATGCCACAGTTTTAAAAGCAGTTTTTTTTATACACAGCTTTGTTAAACCCGTATTTAAAATGTACTTAAAGGTACTTTTAAAAAGTACTTTTTTTTAGAACTTTTTTAAAGGTGCTACAATTAACCCCATTTAATTTTAATCACGACATTCACTTAACTACACATTATATCACTACTACGCGTTTCATTGCAACATAAACTTTATTAGTATTTCCTTAATTTCTGTTTTATTTTGACTTTTGCTCATTTCTATAGGAAAAAAGTTTAAAAAATTTTTTATGTCGCGTTTAGTTATTTTATGTTTTCAATATGGCGTCTTCTTGCTCAACTGTCTTTCATCTTTGTCTATTTTAGAAGTTGGCATTATACTTTGTAAAATATAAAAGCTGTGTAAGAAAAAATAATGATTTTTGTATTAAAAAAAGGAATTTTTTTTCCAGCAACACTTTTAAATTTTATTGATAATGAAAAAAATTTTTTTTTTGCCTTAAGAGTGCTTGTCAACATTTTGCAGAGATATTTAATAAATTGTATTTTTTTCTTTGTAATGTAAAAATTTCTTAACAATTAAAGTTATTTTAAAGACACTAATTAGATAGAAATCAGATTAAAAAAAATTAAAATATAAAATAATAGAGTACAGCATACCGACGTGGAATGATATAAAATAATTTAACGCTTGTTCATATTTTCCTTTTAAAGAAATGTTTATTTAAGATACGCATTCTGTTTTTTTAAGTGTTTCATTTTATTTAGCACAAATGTAAGATTATCTGCTAACAAAAAAAAAAAAAAAACCCTGGCAAAACGCCATATGATACTCAGGGAGGTTTTGTTAAACCTTTTTCTCAAACATGATAACGTTCTTAAATAGCACATGTTTTCAGTTAAAATAAGTCCGTGTTAACTTATTTTTAAGCGTGTTTAAAATTAATTACTATAAAAATGGACTTTCGACTATTTTAGCACAAATTGTTTTCAACTTATAAATACTGGTCGATTTTCAAAAATAAATAAAATAAATCTGTAAAGTGTGAGTGATTCTTGCACGATGGATTTTGACTTTTGTATCGACCATTCTTTATTTCTATGTTTTGTTAGTGCAGTTTAAAAACAAGTAAGAGTGCCACATTCGGCTATGTCGAATCTTTTATACCTTATAAGCACATGTAAATGTAACGGGTGTTTTTTTATTTTGAAGAAAATTTTTTTTCATTATTTTCAGAAAACTCTGGCAAATCATTATGACTAGACTCACGCTTGAACAACGATATTAAATCATCCAAGTTTACTTTAAAAATCAGTGGACATAATTATCCGTCTAAACAAGACATCCGTCAAACTGTGGATAGATTTCGTAGCACAAGGGCGTAATGAAGAGCCTCATTTTTGGCTTAACGGGTTTGTTGATATGGAGTGAAACCTATCCACAACATACACCGCAGACTCCATTGCATCCAGAACATGCACCGTTTAGTACACTTTACATACTGCTGGCGTAATCGGACCTAATTTCTTTACGTTACGGTCAATGGAGATCAAAACTGCACCATGATTAATGATTTTTTGTTTATAAATATGGATGACACTGATTCGAACGAAATGTGGTTCCAACAAGATGGCGCTACATGCCATACGGCGACCCCAAACATTGAATTATTGTAATCAAAATTTGACAATAAATTGTTTCGAGAAATAAACCTGTCAATTGGCCTCCAAGGTCGTGCAGTTTGACACCTCTCAATTATTTCCTGTTGGGCCACGTGAAGTCACTGGTTTTTGCTGATAAAGCAGCAACCATTGACGCTTTGGAGGCCAACATTGTTCGTGTTATTCGTGACATATTGTCAGCAGTACTTGAAAAAGTGACCCAAATTTGGACGTCCAGAATTCGCTTCGTCATGAGCAGTCATGGTGGCCATATGTACGAAATCATATTTAAATATTAATGCCATGTTCTGACCTTTCTTTTAAAAAAAATCTTTATTTCAATTTACTTTTTTGTGTTATTTTTTACAATTTATTTTTATTTATTTATTTTGACTTTTGCTCATTTCTATAGGAAAAAAGTTTAAAAAATTTTTTATGTCGCGTTTAGTTATTTTATGTTTTCAATATGGCGTCTTCTTGCTCAACTGTCTTTCATCTTTGTCTATTTTAGAAGTTGGCATTATACTTTGTAAAATATAAAAGCTGTGTAAGAAAAAATAATGATTTTTGTATTAAAAAAAGGAATTTTTTTTCCAGCAACACTTTTAAATTTTATTGATAATGAAAAAAATTTTTTTTTTGCCTTAAGAGTGCTTGTCAACATTTTGCAGAGATATTTAATAAATTGTATTTTTTTCTTTGTAATGTAAAAATTTCTTAACAATTAAAGTTATTTTAAAGACACTAATTAGATAGAAATCAGATTAAAAAAAATTAAAATATAAAATAATAGAGTACAGCATACCGACGTGGAATGATATAAAATAATTTAACGCTTGTTCATATTTTCCTTTTAAAGAAATGTTTATTTAAGATACGCATTCTGTTTTTTTAAGTGTTTCATTTTATTTAGCACAAATGTAAGATTATCTGCTAACAAAAAAAAAAAAAAAACCCTGGCAAAACGCCATATGATACTCAGGGAGGTTTTGTTAAACCTTTTTCTCAAACATGATAACGTTCTTAAATAGCACATGTTTTCAGTTAAAATAAGTCCGTGTTAACTTATTTTTAAGCGTGTTTAAAATTAATTACTATAAAAATGGACTTTCGACTATTTTAGCACAAATTGTTTTCAACTTATAAATACTGGTCGATTTTCAAAAATAAATAAAATAAATCTGTAAAGTGTGAGTGATTCTTGCACGATGGATTTTGACTTTTGTATCGACCATTCTTTATTTCTATGTTTTGTTAGTGCAGTTTAAAAACAAGTAAGAGTGCCACATTCGGCTATGTCGAATCTTTTATACCTTATAAGCACATGTAAATGTAACGGGTGTTTTTTTATTTTGAAGAAAATTTTTTTTCATTATTTTCAGAAAACTCTGGCAAATCATTATGACTAGACTCACGCTTGAACAACGATATTAAATCATCCAAGTTTACTTTAAAAATCAGTGGACATAATTATCCGTCTAAACAAGACATCCGTCAAACTGTGGATAGATTTCGTAGCACAAGGGCGTAATGAAGAGCCTCATTTTTGGCTTAACGGGTTTGTTGATATGGAGTGAAACCTATCCACAACATACACCGCAGACTCCATTGCATCCAGAACATGCACCGTTTAGTACACTTTACATACTGCTGGCGTAATCGGACCTAATTTCTTTACGTTACGGTCAATGGAGATCAAAACTGCACCATGATTAATGATTTTTTGTTTATAAATATGGATGACACTGATTCGAACGAAATGTGGTTCCAACAAGATGGCGCTACATGCCATACGGCGACCCCAAACATTGAATTATTGTAATCAAAATTTGACAATAAATTGTTTCGAGAAATAAACCTGTCAATTGGCCTCCAAGGTCGTGCAGTTTGACACCTCTCAATTATTTCCTGTTGGGCCACGTGAAGTCACTGGTTTTTGCTGATAAAGCAGCAACCATTGACGCTTTGGAGGCCAACATTGTTCGTGTTATTCGTGACATATTGTCAGCAGTACTTGAAAAAGTGACCCAAATTTGGACGTCCAAAACGAGTTTCGTGATAAGCAGCCGCGTATAAAAAACATTTTTTATTACAATTTAAATTTTTGTGTTATTTTTTACAATTTAAAGTTCTATTGGGCTTAAAAAATCGGGTATTAGATATTCTTTCCTACCATGAAGTTGAAAAAGGTTTTTTTTGTTATTTGATCAATGATCATCCCTGTCAAAAACCTAATCCATTCATTCGTCGTCTCTCTTTCGGAGGTTGCAGTCAAAAAATTATACACTCAATCAAGTAGAAATTTTATATTTACTAAAATGCTACAACAATTACAAGCAGAATAAAATGTTAAAAACTTTTAACATGAGATTTAATTTTTTAATTAATAATCAAATTAATCACTTTTTTATATTTTTACAACATTTTTTTAATTCCAAAAAATACATAGTAAAATAAAAATATTAAAGTTTAAATTTAATTTAATTAACGATAAAGTTATTTTTATAACTTTTTAATTACGAGGGCTGCTATATATATTTCTGGCCTGGCAACACTAAGTGCTGCCAAGTGCAATCTGACATTTCCATTGGAAAGTTTGTCATTTTTAAGCATAATCGTACTCAAAACGTTTTGACGTACAACCATTATTTGTGTTGTTTACAGTGACTTGAAAAAATTAATATAGAAAAAAATGGAATTAACTTGTGAACATTTTCGTGCCATCATTTTTAACAAATTTCGACGTGGACTATCACGACAAGAGTGCATTGATGAATTTAAATCTTTGTATGGCGATGAAGCACCATCCTTTAGCACTGTGAAAAATTGGTATAATGAATTTAAACGTGGCCGAAGCTCGCTCAAAGACGAATTCCGTGAAGGTCGTCCAAAAACGGCTGTTGTGCCAGAGAACATTGATGCCGTGCGTGAACTCATAATAAAATCGACATGCGACATACCGAGAGATAGAGACATCCTTGGACATTTCTTTCACCAGCATACATTCGATACTGCATGAACACCTGGCCGTAAAAAAGGTTTGTTCTCTTTGGATCCCGCACAATTTGAAAGTCGCTCAAAAAAGAGGCTCGTGTCGATTGGTGCAAAGAAATGTTGCAAAAATACGATTGCGGTGCTTCAAAAGACGTTTATAAGATCGTCATATGTGACGAATCATGGATCTATGCGTATGAGCCCCAAACGAAACAACAATCGATCCTGTGGTTCTTCAAAGACTAGCAAAATCCTACGAAAGTTGTTCGTGGAAGAAGCACTTCGAAGCAAATGGTCGCCTGTTTCTTCGGAAAAACTAGTCATGTGGCGACTGTTCCGCTTGAGCAACGTAGGACTGTCACTTCTGAGTGGTACACTACTATTTGTTTGCCTGAAGTCATCGGAGAAATTCGAAAAACCAACAAGAGAAGACGAATCATTGTTCACCATGACAATGCGAGCTCTCACACATCGGCTCAAACCAGAGCGTTTTTGACCGGCCAAAACGTCGGATTAATGGGTCATCCGCCGTACAGACCTGACTTGGCACCTAATGACTTCTTGTTTCCGCACATCAAGAAAAAAATGCGTGGTCAACGATTTTCGTCGCCAGAAGAAGCTGTTAAAGTGTTCAAAAACAATGTTTTAGAGATGTCTCAAACGGAGTTGAAAAAGTGCCTCGACAACTGGTTTGAGCGCATGCAAAAGTGTATAAATCATGCTTGAGAATACTTTTAAAAATAATAAAACCATTTTTGATTATAAATATTCGCACTTTTACTATTAGGCCAGAAATATATAGAGCAGCCCTCGTATTATGTAAACAATTTTAAAAACTTTTTATTTTTTTCAATATTTGATAAATTTTACTAAAAGTCACCACCTAATTTAATTAAATATTTGTTCAAGTACATTTTTCTGCTTTAATCATAAAAAACGAGAAAAAAAGATTTGCAAATTTTTGGTTGTATTTGAAACGTTTAATATAATAAATTTTGTGGCAAATATATAAGTATTTAACTTATTTCGCCATAAATCTTTAGAATCAAAAAAACGAAATGAAAAACAGAAATTTTACTTTATTTTAACACAAGGGAAGTAAAGTTTTATATCTAGTTTTCTATCTTTATTTAGTTGCTCACAGTTAAGCTCCAGAGCATAAAAATACAATTGAAAACAGTATGCGATTTATGCTGCAATTCCGTTGGCAAAACAGCAAGTAAAATAACGACATGAAAAAATGGAATTATAAAATCCTCTTTACTCAAAGGATAATAAAAAGACAAGCTTAATGTTTTACACGAAAAATAATAATTTTATTTCGTTTTCCTTTTATGTTTACATACACTTTAAAGAAATATTTTATTGCTGGTTCCAGAATTACCCTAAAGTAGTTTAGTGCGTTGGTTTAATTATCGGCGATACAAAGTAAGTTGTTACAAAAGCTTTAAAAATTTTACGATTTTCATTTTTAAATGCGACCCTAAAATTATGCTATAAAATTGTTTGTAGTAGAAATGAAGGACCATTTTTGTTTCAAGTGATAGGATTTATTTTTATAACTGTATTTTTTAATTTTAAATTCTGCAAATTTGTTATTTTAAATGTGAAAAGTATTCAGAGAAGGTATAAAGAAAAATCTTTAAATTACATGTTTCTATTTGCTAAAAATTTAATTAAATATTTTAATTAAATAATTACATACAATATTTCTAAAATGGAAATTATGCCTTTTGATATGTTTTTTACATTTCTTGAATACAGAAAGTAAAATTGAGAGTCGCTGTAAGGAAGCACCTACCTATTATTCAAAGAACTGTTACAAAAGCTAGAGCTGGCAAAATGGCGTAAAGTAAAATATGGGAGATTAGAGAAAATAAAAAAAAGAAGTTTTTCGAACTCTTCAGTGCGAGAAGAGAGAAGCAAAAGAGAAACTCATTTAACAGTGTTGCCAATTGGGTATCACTTTAACTAGTGGTGGCGACCAGAAGCGATATTAAATAAATACGTCTGACAGAATAACATTAAATGTGGCTTGACCGCCATCATAAAGACTTTTTCTAACACAGTTTTATATCTGTAATGAAGATATCTTTATAGAGGCGTTCTTCTTCTTACACCGTAGCAAAAAAAAAAGAGCTAACATAGTGGAAAAGGTTACTATTTATCTCAGAGTACTGATTGTGGTGACTATTAACGAATCCAAATGATCGGAAAAAAATTCTAAAAAATGAAAAATCCGAAACCTTTGACCTTTTGAACCTTTAACTATGTTTGCGAATGTTCAGTTTTAAGAATGATTTCGCAAACGTCATCGACGCGAGCTACAGTTGGCTTAATCTATTAAACCTGAAAAAGTTAAAAAAGACGATAGTTACCTTTGTTGGCTGAATTGAAGGTTTAGAACTGGTGAATGTCCAGAAGTAACATGCATTATACTGAGGACGACGAGCAGATCCATACGAAATTAGGTTACAGCAAAGGCTATTCGGATTTCGTTATTAAAAAGAAGAGGACGTATGACGTCCAGAAATCACTTAAGCTGAACTTTAACTTAAGCATTGCACTAAACTGAGTATTTTTCTTTTACTTAATTATTAATAACAAATACTTTTAACAGGTAAGAAGAAGTAGCTTGTCGGCATACTGCTTAAAAACTAAATCTAAGGTTAATACTGTATTTAGAGAGTTTTTTTGTCTCAAGTTTGACTTTGATAGAAGGAGAGAACTGCCTTTATATTTTTACTTAAAATTTCTAGAATTTTTTTATTGGGATTTTTGTGCATCAAATACTGTGTTCCCACGTAACTCGTTTACTCGTTCTTTTACACTTTACTTATAATACAATCGATAGTGTTAGTCAATATGGTTAAATAAATAAAATGAAGTAATAAAAGGCCTATTCTTTAATATGATTTTTCAAGGTCAGCCCTAAAGTATGCTTTGTTCTGACAGGTTCGAAGGACCATTTATGTAATTTTGTTTTTTGTGAGATATTTCAATTTGATAATAATAACTACAACAATGTTTATTTTTATTGCCTTATTATCATCTATACTGTGCTAAATACTGACACAATAAAAAATAAGAAATAAAAAAAATGTGCCCTAAAATACTATTTTTTTTCTCGATACACATGTTCTGCTATCTGGAGATCTATAATGTATTTTGTATTTTTTTATTTTACTACAAAATGTAGCAGATTCTGCTGCCATCGTATGCATATGTAAAACAGGGTTTTGTTAAAACTTCTGGTTTTAAATTTAGTGTTGCTTTTTACTACTTGTAATAAGTGAGTGTAAAATGTTTTCAAGTATCTCTTTTGTTTTTTTTTCCTACTTTTTTGTTGTTTTTTGTTTATAGCATACTTTTTATGCTAAGGATTTAAATGTAAAACAAGATATAAATGAAAAAAGTAAATTTCCTTTTTTATGGAAGTGTCAGGATATGTACTTCTTTTTCTTTTTGTTTTTGCTTTCGTCTTTAACAAAGCAAAATTTGTGTTTTGGTGTTGGCAATAAAATCTGAACTTGTATTTTATTTTTGCAACTTTATTATTTTTTGTTCGCTTTATGTGTGTTCTCTATTTGTGTTTGGTGTCCCAAATTTTTGTACATGATAGCTACAATAGTACATGATGTTACAATCTTATATTCACAAATATGTATGCATAATATTATGCTAGAAAAAATATTTTGTTTAAACGAAAGAATTATGTAATATTTGGGAACTTGTGTTAATGTAAACTGTCTGTTTATTCTCAAAAGTATTTACTTCATATTTTAGCCATCTCATACAAATTTTAGAATTTGTTTGCACAAGTAATACGAAAAAATAAGATAAATTAAAATCTTCTTGCTTTAAAAAACAGTTGTTTCAAGACTGACTGGTATATGTGTATAGCGAATATGCGAAATTTGATAACGAATAATAAAGAAAGTACAGAGAGTGGTAAAACGTTCTGACAAATATTCTGTAGACCATTCCATGTCCGCTATATATATTTAAATATATATCTATTTTTATTTATTATAGTCTGTGGTAAGAAGCGTAGTGAGAGCTATGAAATCAGATAAGTGTTATTTACGCCAAATTCTAAATAATTAATGAGCCCAAGTCAAAGTTGCCAGGGTGGCCATACGCATCATTTCGAAATACTAAAGGCATCAAACCAAACGTAATCACTAAATTATGAAAAAAAATTTTTGTCCTTCTTGTCCTACTTGTTAAGAAATATAACATGCTTCTCAATATAAAAGGTAGGATATCGCATTTATTTCTTATAAATCGACATCGTAATGATACGTGTCAGGAAAGATTTAATAAACATGTGTTAAAATAGTGGTTACCGTTTTTTGTTCAAATATTTGATTAATCTGACTGCACCTTAATGCCATGTATTGATCTTTCGAAAAAAAATGTAATTAAAGTTAAATCATTTACGTTATTTTTTAGAGTTTTAGTTTCTAATACTGTCAAAGGCAATTCGTTCAGTATTTTTTAAAACGATGAAAAAATAAAGTTAAATTTTCTATTAAAACTCCATTCTATTCTATTCTATATTAAATTTTATTTCTTATCTTTCTTAACGACCTTCTATGTCAGACTACCAACACTATCTATTCTTTCGCAGATCGTAGTAATACATGCCATTCATATACAATTCACAATAGGCCAAGCCTTCCGGAAATTGCGGCTATGCGAAAGCACATGGACTTTACGCTAGATTGCAATTTTTTGGCAATCTCCGATGAGGGCCTCGGAAACAGGGTTCAATTTAACGTCCGTAAAACCCAGAGATGTATGCAGTGTTGTACGGTTGACACTGCTACCTCATCTGTAATTGTGGGTGATATAGTGAGGAATCAGAAGCTCTCCATGTTCTTGGCATCAGGATTAATTGTCATGTTTTGTGGAACAAGCACATTTTTCATATCGAAATAGAACCATTCAAATGCTTAGGTTTTCTTAAACAGTAAAAGATATACTTCACTTCATCTGATATCCGCGCTCTCTATGTCGCCTTTATCAGACCGTAAATGGAATACAACTCTCATATATAGGCCGGTGATTCAAAGACAACTTTGGAGTTAATCGACCGGGTGTAGTAGAGAGCGAAGAAGCTCGTTGGTGACAGTAGGGTATCCAGCTGTATTGATTCACTCGAACATCGACGCAATGTGGAGTCTGTTTTACTGTTTTATTGTTACTGCAATGGAATGTATTCTTAAAAATTAGGAAATTTGTTTCTAAAAACCATAATTTTGTAGGCGCAACACGCTTCGCATCAAAATCACATTCCTTGTAGTCGATTGGTCAGTGAACCGCACTACGCATTACAAGGAAAATTTGCTTTTTAGCCGAACAGTTCGTATGTGGAATAAACTGCCTACGCAGGTCCTTCCTGGCACTTTCAGTGTGCAAAGATTAAAAACAAATGTCCACAAGCACTACTCCCTCTATCCCACTTCCCATATCTTAATTTTCTGGTTGTGGCACAATGCGTTGCATAAGTAGAGGTCATCCCTTGATTGCTGGTCCTAATAAAAAAAATTTCCATCATGTAATACTCTACTCTTGGAAAAATGGTGTAATAAATTATAATCTGAATGTTTCGCTGGAGAACTGACATAAAAATGGGGGGCGTCACTTTATACAAATATTTGAAAAATTTTTTACATAACATTTGGATTGGTTAATTATTTCTAAATAGTTTTCAAAACCGATATGCATCATTAAAAATTTGTTTTCTATTATCAGTTACATCGTCTTTTATTTACCTGCAAAACTTTTATTATAGTTTTAGTTAAAGTTATAAATTTTTATGTTCCACAGCGTTTTGTAACATTGACTTACTTAAATTTTTTTAAACAAAACATTGTAAAATGACACTTTTTTCTTTTCTTTTTTTTCTAACTACAACTCTTTATGTGACTTGAATACATAAGTTGTTTTTTTTTTTAGGTCGTTTAAAATCGCTAGAGAATGCATGGCAGTAAACTTTACAAGTTTTTGAGTTCTTTTGAAAGACGAAAACTACCACTTGGAAACTTTTAAAGTTTAAGATTTGATTTTGTAATTAAGGTTTCTTTACAAAGAAACCTGTTTTTTATTTTTCAAAAATTTAGTCATTGGAAGTATGATCCAAAAGATGGTTGTTAGTCTATCGGTACGCAAGAATTATTATACGTTACGAGTGCAACAATTTTGCAATAATTTAAGGAAAGAATAATTAAAAAGAAATAGATATAAACGGACTGTCATTAACTGGTCAGTCAAATCTCCTAACTGCTCCAGTTTCTCTGATCAGCGCCTTTTCTTTGCACGTGTGATATTCAATTTCACTAACATCATGCATTAAAAGCATCAGGTACCAGCATTGTTAATTATTTTGTGGTTGGTAACACTTGTCTGCACTTTCGCTTTGCACTCAGTGTGCCTTAACGCAGTGGCTTTTGGTACGCGGCGCAGCATTGTTTCAAAATTTATCACTTGTGCCCTTAAAATCACAATAGCGGTTATGAGGGACATAATGTATTCATTTCGTGGTAGAAATATTTTAGGTTTAATCTCAACTACATTTCCTAAAATAAAAATTTTCTTGCACCTGAGGCTGTTTGCTCTATTCGTCCTATTTAAGACATAATCCTACACGCAAAGAAAAACATGGTTGTGATATGGTCACAACAAAAATATTTTGTTCTTTGTAATTTTGTATAGTTGCGGAGAAGAAATTCTTTTTGGTAATACTTCAGTCACGATAAATATATTTTTTTGTTAACATTTAAGCATCATATAGTTACTGTGCTTAAAAGAGTATGATTTAAAGCAAACATAATAATGTTTGCGTTTAAAAATATTTTGTTCTAGGTCTTCACAGAATGCTTTTCTCTCAATTTAGTACTTTTTTGTTACCTTAAACTTGAAATAGTTTTTATTGGTAGAGAAAATTAAAAAAATTATGTACAAAATAAATAATTAAAACTAATTACAAAATATGAATTGGCCATATGGATATGCTTTCCCCGCAGTAATCATTTCAGTTTGTAGTTTTAAATAAAAAATATTTCATATGAATATCATGAAATATTTATATTTGAAGGAATCAAGCACGATTAAAGTAAATTAAATTAAATTTCAAAAATATTGAAAATATACGTATGTATGTGTTTATAGCCTGTTTTTTTAAGCTTAATAGAAATTGAAATTGTAAAAAATAACATTTAAAATTAAACTTTGATGGAAAATGTGTTTTTATTATTTTCAGTAAATTCTGGGAAATCATTATGAATAGACTAACTTTTGAACAACGCTATCAAATCATCCATATTTACTTTCAAGCAACTTATAGACGCCAAATTTTGTTCTGCAATGAGGCTAACTTTTGCCGCATATGGAGTGAGACCAATCCACAACATATGCTACACAGTCCATTGCAACCAGAAAAATGCACCGTTTGGTGTGGTTTACACGCTGGTGGCATCATCGGACTGTATTTCTTCAAAAATAACGCATTATGGTCAATGGAGATCGTTACCGCACCATAATTAATGATTTTTTGTTTTAAAATAAAGATGACATTGATCCGGTTGAAATGTGGCTTCAACAAGAAGGCGCTACGTGTCATACGGCGACCACAACCATTGAGCTATTGAAATCAAAATTTGGCGATAAGTTGTTTTCGAGAAATGAACCTGTCCATTGGCCTTCAAGGTCGTGCCATTTGACACCTCTTGATTATTATCTGTGGGGCCACGTGAAGTCACTAGCTTATGCTTATAAATCAGCAACAATTGATGCTTTGGAGGTCAACATTGTTCGTGTTATTCGTGACATACGGCCAGCAGTACTGGACCAAAACTGGACGCCCAGAATGCGCTTCGTCTTGAGCAGCCGAGGTAGCCATATACCCGAAATCATCTATAAATATTAATGCCACATTCTGATCTTTCGTATAAAAAAACTCTTCATTACAACTTAAATTTTTGTGTTCTTTTCTACAATTTAAAATCCTATCGGGCTTAAAAAACGTAATTGATTTTTTTGTGAATTTATGTTTTTCAAATATGACAAATCAATAATAAATTAAACAATAAAGAATTAAGTCTCTAATATCAGAAAAATTTTGCACTTACGAGACAATATTATGATTCAATTAGATAACATAACATTTTCAATTATATTATGATATTTTAATTTAACCATTTAATGTTTATATTTGAACTTAGTTAATTTTATTATTATTATTATGGTTGTATACATTTTTATTAAATGTTACAATACTGTTTTGTTAACAACTATATTAAACAAATATAATATATTGCTCTTAGATTATGGTTACCGCAACTATGTTTTTCTTTGCATGTAATCACTTATTCGAGAAGTTTTAGGAAGAGGATTTTTAGAGGAAAGACATGATTTTTCTTGTTATAATCTGCTTCGCAGATGCATTTTTTTAGTCAATTCCTTACTTGCAAGTACTGCTGAATATTTGAAAAAAAAATAATTAAAATATTTTGCTTCAACTATCTTCCTTACGTACATGGGAGTAATTAATTAGATGAACTAATTAATTGACGATTTCATTGGCATTGAATGATATATAAGGCTAATTATTTTTTTATTATCATCATCATTACTTTTACTTACATCATCATTACCATTGAGTATTGATTAAATGGCTTAAAATCATTATCATTATTGAAGATGTTCCTTGTCTTTGTACACTAAATATACATCTTAAAGTATAGCAGAGCAATATTTTTAAATGGCAATTAGAACAGAAAATATATGTTTTAACTTTCTCAGGAAAAATGAGTCACTGCTGGAACCTATTTTTGTTTTCGTGTAAATTATAAAAGCTGCTATTTGTGGTTTTAGGTGACTTCAGAATTTAGACATCAAGTTTTACGTCTAGCTCATTTAAAAATGACAAATTTTTAAAATTTTAAAATACAGATCTATGTACAAGAGTGTTAAGATTTATTTATTTTATGCATAGTTTTTTTAAGTTTCTGTGATCAAAAATTTGTATTTTATAGAAACAATTATTTTTGATTAAATTGTAATTAGTAATGAAATTTCATTGTAATTTCACATCCATTATTAAAAACAATTATAATTAAAATAAAATTATTAGCATTAATGGTTTTCATTGTCATTATTTCAAACAATGCTAATGAAATTTCAATGGTAATGAAAAAATTCCAAGTATGCTTCCTTGAACAAAGAAATATGTTTATGTAAATTAAAAATTATTTAAATGCCTTTTTCTTTTTAACTGACCACAAAAAAAGAAGGAGATTGTACAATTCGGCTGAATGTTGTTTTTTTTATATTTGTGCCTCCAGAACTCAGTCATTTCTGATCCGGTTTTGAAAATTTTTGGTAATATGATAGATTATGCTTACAGATTGATCCCGTTTTAAAAACAGTACAAAATCTTAAAAATTAAAGGGTGTCCCCCGTGTATTAAGAATTGTAAAGAGCGATTCTGTAAAATTTAAAATGACTGCGTATTACTATGGCTCCCAACAAAAAAAAAGGTTATACAAAAATAAATTTAAAAATTAAAGGGTGTCGCATAATAGATGAAGATTTACTTATATGAGCCTATCTTTTGAACCGTTATAAACAAACGCTTGCAAATTGGACAGAATGTCAGTTGCTATGGTCGTTATAGAAACAAGTATTAATATTAAGAATTATAAATTAAAGGGTGCGCCAATAGTTCATTAAATTTGATGTATATTGCCATACATTTAAACAGTTAAAGGCAGACGCTTGGAAATTACAACGAACCTGTATTGGTAAGTCCGCTATAACAACAAGTATAAAATATGGATTTAGAACTTAAAGGGTGTTCCAATAGCAGATGAATTTTCAATTGTGTGACCAAACTTTTGAACCGTTATTGGCACAACGCTGAAACTTAAAAGGGACTGCTATTGCTAAATTCGCTATATCAACGAGTTTTAAAGGGTTTCCCATAATTACTGTAGATTTACTTATATAGGCCCATCTTTAGAACCGTTATACACATGCGCTACTAAATTTGACGCAATTTCGATTGCTATAGCCATAATAGTAACAGCTGATAATATTTAAAACTATAAATTAAAGGATGCACCAATAGTTCATTTAATTTGGTATATGGCCATACTTTTAAACAGTTGTAGACAGACGATTGAAATTTACAAAGAACCTGTATAACTAACTCCTCTATAACAACAAGTATAAAATTTGTATTTGGAAATAAACGGGTGTCCCAATAGTTGATATAATATGGTGTATGTGGACGGACTTTCGAACCGTTACAGACAGACAGCTGAAATTTACAAGGGACATGTTTTGCTAAGTTCGCTATAACAAGAAGCTTATAATTTGAATTTAGCAATTAAAGGGTGTTTTCAAAATTAATGTAATTTGTTCTATATGGCCGTATTTTTTGAACCGTTGTATACAAATACCTTAATTTTAGACAGAATGTCCACTACTTTATTTGGTATAATAAGAAGTGAAAAAATGTTATATTACTCGTATTAATTAAATACTTGATATAACCTGATGTATGTATATGGACAAACTGTTAAACCGTTACAGACAGACGGTTGAAATTTACACAGAACCTAATTGTTAAATCTACTGCAACAGCAAGTATATAATTTGAATTTGGAAATTAAAGAGTGACCCTACAGTTGCTGTAATTTGAACAGTTGAAAAAGTATAAAGTTTGGAGATATAAGTAAGTGTGTCCCAATAGTTAATGTAACCTAATTTATATGGCCATACACTTGAGGCAGACAGATGAAATCTGTTTTGAAGTCGGTTTTTTTCGCAAAAACTATTTATAACTTCGATTACGTAAGAATTTTCGTTCCTATTTGCTGCTAATAAAAAACCTGTAAATTTTAAATAAATAAGTGAAGCACGGAGAAGTTCGATTCGTATAGCCCTTTATATGTTGCTACGAGCGATGGAATGTAAAAAATAATAATAATAAGTTATTTATCACACCATCATACTACTGAGATATTCGCAATTCTTCTTAAATTCAATATCGTTTGCCAAAAAATACTATTTGATTTTTAGATTTCCACTGGGTATTACTTTAAAACTAGTGCAATTTAATTTACAACAATAAATACAACTGCAAAATATTTTTATTTTTCAATTTGAAATTAAATAAAAACTGCGCAATAAAATTATTTCTATTATTATTATTTTGATTATTGTTTGACAATAGATATGAAATTATGAACAAAAACACATTTTTCTTGGAAAAATAAAAATACCCATCAAAATTATCCAGAATCAAATGCCAACAAACGCAAATTAAACACGATTCATTTGTTGAACTTGTAAATGGAAATAAATACAACAGAACGAAAAGGCGATAATAGCAGAAAAAAACAAAAAATAAATAAATGAAAAAATACTAATGTAAAAACAGACTTCTCTTCTTAATGTTGGAACAGAGAAATATATACACATGAACACATACATTATAAAGACGTTCTTATAACGTTCTTATAAATAAATTTATATAAATTAATATTTCTATTAAAAAATGTGTTTTAAATTAGTCATTTAAAATTTATGTTTCTTTGATTTTTGAAAGTGATTTCATCTAAATTATTAAATTACTAGAAATCCCACAACTTGTTATGCTAAAAAAAACTCAACTGACTTAAAATGTGACTAAAACTATATATATTTAGGTCACTTAACCTTTAACTACTGAGGTGTGGTAAATTTTACCCTCATTACCCATTGTTTTTAATTTTGAGATAAGTGACTATGAAATAAAGTTCTTGTTTTGTTATTTCCAAAGTTTAATTTTTTTGATTTTATTTAATTAATTATATGTTAATTTATTCTTTTGAAGAAAGAAAATTAGAAAATAAAAGTTAACTGGTAAAATTTTTGATAAAAAAAAATGGGGTAAAATTTACCACGACCTCAGTAACTACGTCAAAATATTTCACCTCAGTAGTTAAAGGTTAAAAGAGATTTTCAGAAATTTCCATCATCCGTAAGACGGATAGCGAGACTTTTTTTTCATTACACCTTTTATTATGCAGTTCTTGCAATACTACTCTCGGGATCGCAAGTAACCAATTAATATATGTACCTGGGGTGCGGTTTGCTTCTCGGAAGGTTAGTACTGCTGTTTCTTAATTTAATTAATTAATTGCATTATAACAATTATTATTTTCCGTTGTACAAATGTCCGCAAGCACCTCTACCAATGCAGCCATTGAGATTGATCAGATTTTGTTAGCTAATTGTGGTATTTTTCTGTACACACACCACTAATAGAAGTTACTTATTCACAACGCTCATACGGACAACAACAGGGGTTGCCAGATCTTAGTTTCGTAACAATACGCGTCTTAATAAATAACGCTGTTCAAATATACTTTATTACCGCAGATATATAATAATTCTTAACACTTTTCTACTCGAAACTCTGGTGAGGTTTAAACTATTGTTTACCATTTATCGCCTTTTCAATATCTTATTCATGGCAGTAACTAAACAACAAATAATTTCCTTTTTACTGAAGACTCTACTGGGATTTGAACTCATGATGTGCTGTTTAACAATGAAGCAAACATCTATAGCAAAGCAGCTACCCGGGCTACTCAACATTTAGTAGCTAATTTTCCTTTTTATTCTACTTTTTCAAGCGCACATACCCCATTTGCTAGTGATGAAAACTTACACGGACAACTTCTTTGTTACTAGTAATATGTAAACTGCCTGGGAGACGATCAAATAAACTCATCAAATTTGTATTTGTATGCAAACATCCCGTTGTCGGATGAAGATTTATTGATTTTGATTTGTTGTGTAATTTTGTTAAGAAAGAACAAGGAAAATTTGAAGAAAAAATTTATTGCGCAAACAACTCTTTTTTCTCTTTAATCATCCATTCATGTAGTTTTTGTTTTTTTTCAAACGTATTAGGTACGAGATGTATTCTATAGCACTGAGAAGAATTGATAGAAGGTATAACAAAAAAAGCGGCATTTTAAAAAAACTGAGATTGTTTTGGTCAATCACAATTGGAGACGATCAAATTATGATTCGTCAAATGTTATATCAAAACATTTTGATATCCATCAAAAGTTGCCGACAAAAGCACGACTGCACAAACAATTGTTGATGATTTTATTTGATGGTCTGCAAGGCACTTAAAGGGTTGAAAGCCATCTTTCTGTATAACAAGAAGTGTGGAAATTAAGAACCCCATCACGTCTTCTTAGTTTTAAGTTTCATAGCTATCTCAGTTAAAATAACATTAGTATGCTACTTCTCTTTATAAAAAAAGTATGAGTTTGACAGCAAATAACGTAGCCCGGTTACGAACTAAGTAGGTATTAATGCCTGAAGTGCTACTTCTCTTTATAAAAAAAGTATGTAGTTTGACAGCATTCCGCATGATAGACTGAACAGAGTACCAGGCTTTAAATTAAGGCACAAAAAATAGCCTAGAGTGGGATCAAAATAATTTTAAAGAACTTATTTTCACTTGTGATTTAATTTAATTTACTTTATTCGTGCTTGATTCCTTCAAATATAAATATTTCATGATATTCTCATGAAATATTTATTATTTCAAACTAAACTAAAAATGCGGGGAAAGCATATCCATATGGCCATTTCACTACTGCTCAAATAGCTCATCAGTGGATTTTACTCAAATTTTGTATAGAAAACTAGAAAGTCTTATATTAAAAGTCAAATTGATTAAATGAGAACTCCATTGAATCAATAAGACAAAAGACAATAACAACTCAAAAATGTTTTATATAAAAACACAGGCTATTTTTTGTGCCTTAATTTAGAGCCTGGTACTCTGTTGAGTCTATCATGCGGAATGCTGTCAAACTACATACTTTTTTTTATAAAGAGAAGTAGCACTTCAGGCATTAATACCTACTTAGTTCGTAACCGGGCTACGTTCTTTAAGAAAAGGATAGATGAGAGAGAAGAAAGGTGGTGAAAGGAGATAGACATAGCCATTTTATTAATTATTTGACTTCGCCGGCGAATATGCTATAGAGAAGCACCGACGAAGGAGGATGCATGTTTTAATGTTGTTCTGAATATGTATTTATACCGTTAAACAGAAAAAAAACATTTTTTTTTGGTTGAACCCAGGGCAGCCAGATTTGTAGTCAACGTGCTTACCGCTTTGACTACAGCAGCAGCAAGAAAAAGTTATGAAAAAATGTTGCAGATGTAGTACACTGTTTTTAGTGTAAAAAAATTATGAAATGTTTCTGGCAACATTTTATCGAAGCTGTGAAATAAAGCAAGAAGGTATTATTTTATGCTGAATATTTCAAGCAACAGCTGATCATATGTCTTTTGTTTACAGTTTAAAAAGAAATGTAGTACACGTGAGAATAATTAAACGTTAAATTTTTGTAAATCGCGAGATGGACACCACATTTCAAATGTCAATTTTTCCACATGTAACAGTCAATGTTGCTCAACAATTTTTACAAATTCACACAGAGTACCAGGCTTAATAGGAAAAATATAAATATAAGTATGATCTTTGGTTTGTAGAACAAGCTAATAAGAGAGCTAGTGCCCATATTGGTGGTTGGCATAAGGTAGGCATTTTCTACAGTTTCCTGAAAATCCTTGTTGAATAAAGTTGTTATCCAAAATTATATTTTATGAATATTTATTTCAAACGTTCTTAATATTTAAGAATTTTTTAAAATTATTATCAAAAATTACACAGCATCCGTGAGCTGATATTGCGAGAGCGTAAAGATACAAATAGCCACAAACTTAAAAAAAAATCATAGATCTTAGATTGGCTTCTCGTAAAACGCCTGTAAGTATGTGTTAAGAATTTCTGTGAGATTATTTTTAAATATATTTTTTAAGCAACATGCCTCTATAAACATATTATTGGAAATGCGCAGTTGAGAAAACTTTGTTATTTTTAATTAACTTAAATAAAATCCATTGAAAAATTTTTTCAACTGTGATTATAAATTTTTATTTGGCCAATTTTCTGGTTTAATTGTCATCAACATGCACGTCGTTTACAAAAAAACTGAAATATTTTTATATAACATGCAGTAAAATTGGATGCATTTTTCTTTTGTATTTTTGTTGTGTATTTGATGAATATACCCTACACACTGCAGATGTAGGAAAATCGATTACATAAGTGAAAACTAAAAAATGTTGCTATGAGGGTGAGTTCTTATTTTAAATGTCATATATTTCAAAAATCAGAAAAGCAAGAAACTTACTTGTTATATCTTTCTATATATGTATGTATTTCCAGTAGATACTTATAGTTGGTCTTAAATTATTCCCAAAAAGATTCCCAACCAAGCCCTTTTCCTAAATACAAATAATTAATTTTAAAATAACTTTAGGATACCAATTTTCTAAACTTTATTTTAAAATCACATCAACCCAATGAATTTGTTGCGAGTAGGGTATTTCGTAGTAATGATTGCTTGTTTTTAAACGCAAAAATATTTTGCAGCTATTGCTGTTATTTTTGCTAAATATTAATCCTCTTGTTTTTATCAAAACATGAATGTAAAAAATAATGTTGAAAAAAATATAAAACAGTGAAACGCTGATAGAAAATCTATTGTTACTGTAAAAAAATATTTACCCAGCCAACAACTCAATTGTTCGGAACCACTGCACCTCTTTACTATGCCCACTCCACCCTTCTTGCATACACGTAGTTTTTTATCTATATTTCATATACAAAATAGTTAGGAGAAGTGTATATATCTAGGTTTCCTAATACCCCACCATGAATTAAGTAGTTTTGCACGCGCAAATTGTTCCTCTAATGAACAATTTCCGTACTAGATTTTTTTTTTCTTTTACTCTTTGATTTTTTTTTTTTTTGTTTGTTTTGTTTCGCCATGTAAATGGAATTTTTATGAACATATGAGTTCAAATTTTATTTTACATACATTCATACATACATGATAAATATACATGGGTTTGGGTAGAATAATATTAATATCTTAATCGCTAGATATGTGTGTTAAAATGTAATTGGAAATTAAACCATGCCCCAACATGTTGGTATTTAAATAAGTGTTACAATATTCTGAATGAACAAATTCATTCCATTTTGTATGAAATAATATTTTGTTATAATTATAACAACATGGAAATGGTTACAGTTAGATAAATGGTTTGATAAAAATTTTACTTTTGCATGTTTAAAATTTATTCAAATAACACCAGAACATTTTTAATATAAACGTTGTATCGTTAGGAATTGTTTAATATTAAAAATAAAGTTGTTGAATTTAAAAGTTTAAATGAACTGAAATATTAATTTTTACTAAATGTACCGTTTAATTTTAACAGATATAATTACAAATGAATTTATTAATTCGGCTTAAGTTAATTTTTTTTTAATCATAAAAGTTAAAGAAAAATTAGAAACCAAAAATATTTTATTAAAATTGTACAATTTTTATATACAAATTTTTTTCCAATTTATTTAAACGTTAGCCAAACTATTTTAGTGTTTTAACAACTGATTAATAGCAATTCGGCTTAAGTTCGTCATAACATAATATTAGTTTCACTAATAATTTCTAATCCATCATACTATGTACTTTGATGTATTTAACTGAAGTCAAAGTAACGACGGATGAGCTTGTCACAATGAGGACTTTGCTGACGGGTATTTAATCAGCGGTTTATTTTTTCATCAGTGTTGTCAGGGAAAGACTGGAAAAACGTACGCTCTTACTTCAAAAAAGTAGTATTTAAGGTTGCTTTTTGAAATTTTCCATAAGTAAATAATAATTTAATGTAATTTATATAAAATCTAGTAAAGTGCAAAATAACAAGGCAACAAATTCATTTACTAAACAAAAACAAAACGAAAATAAAATAAAAAATAATATAAACTTATGAGGATTTAAATCAAGATTCAATGCTATAATTTGTGAGATTTTGATAGCATTTGCAGGTAACCTTCGTTATTAAAATCGAATTCATATGTTAAGAACGGTGAATATGTAAATAGTGATACTCTTTCTGTGTTATTACTTTATTTCGTGTCTGTACCAAAGGTTACAAAAATTATGCGTAATATAACAAAACTATACATGTTACGTGGAGCTTTCAGAAAAAAATATAACTAAATGGCAACACTGATTTTCATGTATTTGCAAAAAAAAAAATGTGCAGTTGAAACACAGCAAGAGTTAAAAGAGAACAAAGAAGAAGCAATTGATAGCTGTCAAAGTATTCAACGTACGTCAAAAGTTAAAAGTTGACCAACTTTCGTACTTTGCGTTGACGGACACGTGTCGATTTTTACATCGCTCATAAGAAAACATATTTTTTAACTGACTTGTCAGTTGAATACGTCAGAGTTTAATGTATGACGCATGCTATGTGCTCTGGCCTATACTGAAAAAGCATCTACCCTGATCTGAAGTACAATGTACGAATGAAAAGAAAAACATTATATAAATTGCATTCGTTGCTATACTGACGCTTAGCAGAGAGGATAAAAAATATACTTCTGTAACGATTACAAAGAGAACAACGGAAAAAGCTTAGGGCTTTAAACGGACGTTGTTACAATTTATGATTTTTTCATTACCATTAAAATTTCATTAGCATTGGTTAAAATAATGACAATGAAAAAAAATTAACAACCATTTAATGCTAATGATATACTTTTAATTATAATTATTTTTACTAATGGTAATGAAATTTTAATGAAATCATTTAATTAATAATTTCAATTGAATCAAAAATAATTGTTTTTATAAAACACAATTTTTTGATCGCAGAAACTTAGAAAAACTATAAAGATAATAAATATATTTTAACACTCTTTTAAATAGATCTATATTTAAAATTTTTTAATAATTTATAGTTTTTCAGTTAAGTAAGGGTAAAAGTTGATGTCTGAGATCTTATAAATTACAGTTTTCCTAAGAAAGTTAAAGATATATATTTCACCAAACTTTTCTGATCTAAATGCCATTTTAACAAATTGCTGTACTATACTTTAAGATATGTATTTAGTGTACAAAGAAAAGAAATATATCATTAATAATAGTTGTTTTAAAACCATTTAATCATTAGTCAATTACCATTAGTAAAAATAATGATAGTGTAAAAAAATCATTAGCATTATTTATTAATTAACGCTAATGAAATCGTCAATTACTAAGTCCATCTAATTAATTTAATTACGCCCATGAATGATTATGAATTTTCCTCGTATAGATATTAATCAAGTAAATTAGTTAAAGTGTACAAAAACCAAGGCATTAGATGAACCCAAGGAAATTTAAATACGTCTAACGATTAGATTCGAAATTTTTGCTAAATCGGTCCATGTTTTTTAAGGCAGCTAATTTTTTTGAAGTTTCGTTTGTATTCATGCAAGTGATTGTATTTTTACTTATTCACCTCTTTTGTTTATTTGAAATGTTTGTGAAAAGTTTTATTAATTAAGCTAAGTAAGCGGTAGCGAAATGGCCATCACTTAATAAATAGTACTTTATTAAAAAAAATGGCTATTTAAGGTTCCGTATCCCAAGGATAAAAAATATATTCCATTAATATCGCTAAAATGCCTGTCGGCCTAATAATAGAAATTTCCACACAAACAATACTATTTTGGTCGCTACAACAAGAAAGATTAAAACGGAACTAAAATGGAAAGGGTGTCCACCTCCTTTTTTAATGCTACACAAAAGCCGGAAGTTTAAAATTTACGTAAAATTTTCCTAAGCCCGAAGTGACTGAGCTAAGCACGAATACCCAGCCCGTACACTTACATTCTTGTACAGTTCTAGCTAGATTATAGCAAAATAAAGTAATATTTTTAGTCACCGCTAAATTATTCTTATCACATTAATTTGAACCAAAGAAATTCGAAACTAATGTGGAAAGCTTTAAGCTGTTTTGTTTTTGCATGATGCTTTTTTAATTCGAATATTAAAAATTATTTTGAAACTTTTTAAAGTTGTCTTCGCAATTAAATTAAAAATGTACTATTTACATCGTTTAAGAAATGGGAAAAAGAAATACCAGACGGTAAAATATATCCCAACTATTGCAAAAAAAAATTTTTACGCAGATATTTGTACTTCCAACAGAGATAATGCTTTTAAACAGCTCTCCATTCCTAATAGGTTTTTTTTTTTTTACTTTTTTTTCTGGAAAACTAATATTTGTATGACTGCGTATTTA
Organism: Gymnosoma rotundatum; assembly: GCA_916610165.2. Classification (NCBI taxonomy): domain Eukaryota; kingdom Metazoa; phylum Arthropoda; class Insecta; order Diptera; family Tachinidae; genus Gymnosoma; species Gymnosoma rotundatum. The sequence goes on along the minus strand of OU744337.1, from coordinate 114,551,134 downwards.
TCTGCTTTTCTATTTCCTTTTCGCTCACACGTTAAACTTCGTTTAGTTTTGGTTCTTTTCGACACCAATAAAAAGTTGTACAAAAAGTAGTAGTTTTAGTTGTGAGCCATTTATTGCGGCATTTGTTGTTTTTGTTTTAGGTTCAAACGCTGCTAAAACTACTCAGCTGCTTTTGAGAAGTTTTAAATACATTAACTAGAAAACTCTATGCGAACAGTAACAAACTTTAAATTCAGTTGTTATTTGTTTTCTAGTTTTTCCTAAGGGTTTGTTAACAACAGCATCTTTTTGGGAGGCTTAAGTTTAACACGACACAATATAAGACTAAGACGCACAAAATACACAAAATACAAATGGTTTCAATTTAACTTTATAATCCGTGGTTTTTGTTGGCTAGAAAGAAAGGAAACGTTGTTTGTATAGCAACGGTGTTGTTATTAAACGAGCAGACCAACAGATACCAAATGACAACTCAAAATATAAAATATTGTTGTTTGGTTTTGTGATTGTAATCAGCACAAAACAGAAGATTTAGAGACACGACAAATGCAAGTAGAATATTTTCTCTACTTTAAATGAAATTAATTTTTACGACTACAAGAACATTTAGGACCTGGTGCAAGAAATTTAAATTGTTATTAGGAGAGTCCTTAGGGGTTGCGAAAGTTAACTTATTAAATTCGGACTAGATTATCAATGTCGTAGTCTACCTTTTTGCCTAAGAAAGACTTAATATCGGTTACAACTCTTTATAGCTGATGCAACGTATCAACTTTCATCGCATTTCATGCCCACAATTTTTTAAATTTCAACAAAATCGATTAAAATTGTGGACAGCAACGACTCGTTACGACTGCAATAAGGGTATGATTTCTGTGAAAAAATCAGTGGAAAGTTTTGAATATTAAAATAAGGAAATTGGTTCCAGTTAAAGTTTAAGTGACAACATCCTTATATTTAAAACCCATAAAAAATGTTGGGCATTAATCTTAATCAATAACAAAAAAATATTTACAAAAAAACAATTTAAAAAAATGAGCTACTTTTATACCAAAAGTACTCAAAGATCTTTTTCCTGATTGAACTTATATCCACACTTAAAAAGCAGTTGTTTAAAAATACGTAGTAACGAAAAAATTTTAACCCATTAATTGTGTAATATAAAAAAAATTATTAAATACTTGCATCAATTCTCTGAGTTTAAAATTAATTTATACTCTTGTCTATTTGAGCGCAAAATGTTCGAATGCTCGAGCTCAATTTGAAAATAACATCAAATAATATTCTGTATCATTCCAAAAATATCTGGAGAGTCTTGATGTTACAGAATGACTCCTTGTAGCGTGCTGCTAAAAAGCTTAAAGGACCCGTCGAGTTTAAACCACCTCTGCGCACTTCGACTGGAAGTTGGGCAAGAACTTATGCTGAAAAGGTAAAATATTTGCTAACCATTTGAAAGATGTATTCACCCCCAACACGAGAGTATTTCCGAATGTAGTTGCCTTACTTCCGCGGCTTAACGCGAAAAAAGCTCCGCGTGTTGATGGCTTCAGTAACAGAATGCTGATTAAGTTACCAGGTATTGCAATTAGAATCTTGCTATTTATATTCAATTCAATTTGATGATTGCCACAGTTAAAATGATTCCAAAACCAGGAAAAGATCTTACCAAGGCCGAGTCTTATAGGCCGATTAGTTTATTGTCAACAATGTCTAAGCTTTTCGAAAAGCTGCTCATGAGTAAATTTTTGCCTATCCTAACAAATAGTGGCGTCATTCCGGACCATCAGTTTGATTTCAGAAGTCAGCATAGCACCATTGAACAAACTCACAGATTGGTTCAAGTCATCAGAAGGACATTTGAACAAAAGAAGTATTGTTCTGCTCTTTTGATAGATGTCTCCTAGGCTTTTGACAAAGTGTAGCATGAAGACCTGTTTTTAGAATTGAAAACGTATCTGCCAGTCAATGTTCTGAAGCTTTTGGAAAGTTACAGAAGGAAACTACATGAGTCCTCTCGAATCTATTGCCGCCGGTGTGCCACAGGACAGTATACTTGGTCCAGTTTTATTTTTAATTTATACTTGTGATATGCCTACGAGTAGTAATACTCATACATCTACATTTGCCGATGATAAAGCCTGTCTTAGTGTGCACGGAGATCCTCGCATCTTCAAGAGCATATTACCCAGCTGGAAATATGGTTGAAGTTATGGAGAATAAATGTGAATGAACAAAAGTGTGTTCATAAAACTTTCACCCTGCTAAGGGATACTTGTTCCCCCAATCGAATCAATTCGAATCAATCAATTGTTTCGGAACATTCACATGTGCAATATCTTGGTATACACCTTGATCGACGGCTTACGTGGAAGAATTACATTGATGCAAAGCTAACTCAGATGAAGCTTAAGTCGGCTCAGATTCATTGGCTTATTGGTAGAAATTCTAGCCTGAGTGTAGATTGTAAACTTTTATTATACAAATCTCTTTTGAAACCGATATGTTGCTACGAAACTTAGCTATGGGGCACCGCTTCAGCTTCTAATGTGGAGAAGATCCAACGTAAACAAAATACAATTTTGTGCTTAATAACATCAGCTCTAATATCCACCGTGACTCTTCTGAATGCTGAAATTGCTAAATACGCAAGACAATACTTATCAAAACTCGAGAGCCATCCTAACCCACTTACATCGCAATATATTAAACTTTAGTGGATACATCCGCTTAAAAAAGAGGGATACTAAGGCTCTAACTGTCAAGGAGTCAGTTGAAGCGTCTGAATACTAGTGTTTAAACTATGAATCATTAATTTTCTGCCACTAAGTTTATGTCTGACATTGGTCGGGCCTAAATAATTATTTCAAGATTTAAGGCTTGATAACTTATTGTTAGTCCATATCCTGAAGATACAATAAATAAATACGTATATTAAAAAAAATATTCGTAGTCAAAAGCATACACAGTGAAACTAATAAATTTATAGTAATGACGTATTTTGAGAATAAATATGTAAAGGGTGTTCTTTAAAACATAATAGGACACTTTAATTCGTAAAAATTAAAAAAAAAATTTTAATTTTAATCCAAAATTGTTTTCCTCAAAAGATTAACACACGGAATAAATTGTGTTTGCGGCTATTCTTGACAAAACGCATTAGGAACATCCAATTTTGAACCACTGGCAGTATGTTTGGCCTCCAAGGCGTCAAATTTCAGTACAAGCCAGTAATTTTATATGGCCCCAACTGAAATAGTAGTAAGGTTTCAAGTCATACGAACATTAAGACCAATTGTCAGGTTCATTCTCAAAATCCACTTTTTGCCAAATTTTTATTTCAATAGATCGATGATGGCTGTCGCCATATGGAATATAACACCATCCTGTTGAAACTACATCTCATGCGAATCAATGTCATCAAAAAAAAAATATATATATATAAACAAAAAATTTTTCAATATTTTTTAACCAAAAAATCAGCGATCGGTAACGCATGCTTAATCTTCATTTATAAAGACGACCGTATGATCATGCCAGCGTGTAAGCCACATTTAGCGGTACATTTTTCTGGATCTAACAGAGTCTATAGAGTCTATTGTGGATTACTTTCACTTGATATGCAGCCATTTTGTTTATTAACAACATCCTCAAATGAGCCTCGTCGCTTAACTCAACTTTGTGTTAAAAGCTGCGTGAATTGATAACTGATTTGTAAAATAAATCTAAATAAAACAAGTATGAATAATTAAAAATAAAAAATAAAAATTTGTTGCTATCAAATTGCTAGCACAAAAAAGCAACAACAAATGTTCAAGACGAGTTACAAAGAGAACTGCAAAGAAAAGCTTTAAGTTGTGTGTGAACTTCGTCTCACAAATTAACATTAAGATAAGTTGGTTAAATAGATGATGTTTACGATGTACATAACATAAGGTAGATAGATGCAAAGAATGCTGATGAAGGAAAATGCTGCATTTCATTCTGCTAGCGTCTAATTTTTCTTGTTTTCTTTGGAAAACGTCCGCATACATTTGTAAATAATTTTTCTTTCTAAAAATGTTTAGAAAATTAATTAAAAAGAACCAAAAAGCCGAAAATAAAGTAAAATTTCATTAATTTATTTCTTTTTTTTTATTTTTTAATTTATTATTCAAGCACAAGGTCTTTTATTTTTTATTTTTTCAATATTTCGCTACTCCCTTGTGTAGCATCATCAGGACAAAGAAATATTTATATTAAATATTTCACAAATTTATTCTTATTTCAGTGATTTGATAGATTTATCTTTTTTAAACATTTTTTTTTTATTCGGCCAGTTGTAAGTTTTTACAAATTTTGGCGTTTTTATTTTAAAGTGGCGATTTTTCTACGTTAAAGAAATTGTTGAATTTATAAAAAATTAACAATTCAAATTGTTCAACATTTTTATAACACCTTTAAAATTTTAAATAATTTTTTTATGTGAACTGTTTTTATTACCTTGCTCGAGTATATTAAAATTTTTTAAAGAGATTTTAAAGATCACACAAATATTTTTTTAGGACGTAATTTTAGCGTTTCTTTGTGATTCGAGAATTATTTATTTTTTCAACTTTTTTTGTCTGTATTTTTTACATTACTTGTGTACAAGTTCTTGAAAATCTTAACTGCTACGCTATTTTATCGATTTGTTATAAAATCAATAAAGTTACCCATTACAAAAGCATTTGCTTATTAAAAGACTGCTGGGATATCTTGCATTAATCAAAAATTTGTTTGCCTGCATATTTGATTGCATTTTGTATTTTTTCATTTTCTACTATTTTCCAGATAATAGAGTTTGGGGATTTTCTCTTATTGAACGTTTTTCTAATAGTACGAGTATTTACTGCATTCGTTTTCCGCTGTTTTGGGGATTATTTAAGATCAAGTGTATAAAAAAGTAGAGTTTTTTTTTAATAGATTTATGAACATAAAAAAGGGCAATTTATGGTTGAATATTTTTTGAAATGTTTGTTTTCCCTTATTTCGATTGAAAGAGAAATATACGTAAGCCAAATAGATTTATTACTTTGAAATTATTAACAATACTCCCCAAGCTTTTAAAGCGTTGGGGAGTATTGGAGAAATGTAAAAAAATAAAACCAAATTTTAATGCATTGCAAAATAATCATATAAAGCAGTGCATAAAATATGGATTTAAATGTTATGATTTTATTACGAATTCAATTTACAACATTTCTATTGGCTCGTTTAATGTAAAGATATTTTATTTGCAAAGGCAATTTATTACAACAACACAATATTTAATACGTAGGCTATTGAAAATATTATATTTACAACATTTTAAGACTTAACATCTTTTCTTCAATAACACTGTACAACACACCAAAAAATTACAAGGTCCGGGCTATAAATTCTGATAGAGGAGGCAAAAAAAAGATATACGTGTATCGGCGTTTTGAAAGTTTACATCTGGATTTCATTTGAGAGGGGGTTAAAGTTTCCCAGCTCTGGCACATTCTTATTGTTAAACGGCATAAGAAACCATGTGACCCTTACATTTTAGGTAAAAAATGTGTTCAGCAAATTTATGTAAAATGTTACGGAGAACATTTTTGTAGAAATATTAACCCTCTAACTCCTCAAGATATGGGTCTTTTTTGTCCTTCTTTTAAAAAATAGCAAAAAACACAATTAAAACAGGGTTTTAGAGGGTTAAAATGTTCCACAAAAATGTTACCCGTTAAATTTTACTATAAGTCCCTGAATACACCAAAAAGGAAAATTCAACCATAAAGTCAGAAATAAGACGCAACAAAAGAGAGCTTAGGGTTAATTTCGCATTTATTAAGAATTTTGTTTTAAAGCAAATTTGGATAGCATTAATTACATTTTTTTTAGCTCTAGGCAATTCCACTTCATTATCATACAATGTCCAGCATATTTCAGCGATAAGCGAATGAATGCTTTTACCTTTATAGCGTTCTTCAATGGGTGCGCATGTCTGATGAAATTTTTCACCATGCTCATCAGATTCTGTTGACAACTGGTTCTCAAAGTAATCCATATGGGAATTTAAAAAATGAATTTTTGTTGACATATGAACGCAATAAAAGGTTCCTGTTTCAGCGATGGTTCCATCAACATAATGACTAGGACTTCGAAGTTGTAGCACAGGTACTGGGAGTTCGTCAGAATGCGGAAATCGCAGCATGGCTGATGGCACAGTTTTGAATACAAAACTCTTTCGCCTATATCTATTCAATTTTAATATGGAAATATTTTGGCACACATAGCACGTAGCGTCATTATGTTCACCTGGATCTAACCACCGCAAAGGAATACCAAACTGCATTTTTTAAAAATAAGAAAAAAAACATCAAGTGAAAAAATTGGAGCTCGCCCATATCTTCCGAGGTACGAAGCTTAGAAATTTTCCAATTTTTTGAAATATCAATATATCAAATTTTAAAGCTTTTGAAAAGATCTTTAAGGAAATAGCATTAAGAGCTGATGAAATTTTTATGTAAAATAATATATATGCAGTACCAATTTTTTTTTAATCTCTGTCACCCCAATTTTTGCTTTTTTATTGGAATTACTTCTCTGAACTAGATTTACATTTACTATATAGTGAAGGGTATATAAGATTCGGCATAGCCGAATATAGCGCTCTTACTTATTATTTACAATCTTTAAGGGGTGAAATAATTTTGCGAAGTAATTGAAAATGTATTTATGGCCTCAATAAGGTGTTGTTTAATCATTATTCTGGCTGAAAACAATTATTTTACGATTATAAAAAATACAGATTCAAGGGGAATACTCATATAATAAATGCCTAGGAACACTACTTCATAGAATTAAGTATTCTTCACATAATTTATATCCAAAACGGGAACTGAAAACAAATTTTTTTGGTTTTTGTTTTAAATGTAAATTGTATGTAGAAATTATCATTACTAATCTGTTAGTAAAATAAGTCTTTGCATAATATGGTTAACACCATCGTTAATCGTTCTAGTTGCCAATCATGGAAGGAATGGCCGCGTTGATGGAACACTAAAATAATTTATAGAAAATATTTTAAAGCTTTTTCAAGTATTTAAAATATGACTTGTAAAAATGGTTTAACAGTTTGTTATTCTAGTACCTGTTTTTAATTAGGGACATTCCCAAATTTGTGGAATTTTAACAACCACAATTACTAATTACATTATTTTGTACATCCAAATTGACCTGGGGTGGAATCGTTACATCCGTGAACGTACAACACGTATCGTAAAAATACGTTTTTCGGATTATGACATACGTTAACGGATGGTAATTAACAATAACGCAGATTATAACATACGTTATCGTATACATGAACGTACATTTTTTACGAACTGTCATACGTTAACAAAACTTAGTTCGAATAAGATGAAAAATGCAACAAATTCGCTAAAAAAAAAGTGCGAATTAAACAAATTTAATTTTAGTTTATGATAAAGTTATTATTACAATAAGTTAAATCTAAGATTCATGAATGAACACAAAAATTTGGCAAAAAAACATGCTTCCTAATTGGGCATATTAAAATCTAATGCTAACAGACTATGGGATGAGCTTTCCAAATGTATGGACGCACTAGTACCACCAGTTAATGATGTTATAATTTTAAAATAGGAAATTCGCAATTTATATTTTTGCAAGAAAATATTTATATTTATAATTTTGGCTGATCAAAAATAGGTATCAAGCAAAGAAAAAAGCTTTTTTTTTTAATTGAAAAACCAGAATGAAGGAAGCCTTTATGAAGAAAAGCTGCTGGTGCCAAGTGAAGAAGTGTTAATTGAAGCAGCAGTCCTTGAATCGAGTGCTATAGGCAAAAAATCGGTTTTGACCTTTGAAAATAACAAAATTTGATAAACTGACCAGCCTGAATACTCTTTCTTTAGCTTTAGAATATTTTAATTTCAAAACTATTGTGACTCATTTAAAAAATTACGATCCGTTTACAATCGTATGTCATAATGCCATTTAGTTCATACGATTAACGTATCACGTAATTTTTTTTCGTACGATTGTCGATACGAACACGGATGTAACGATTCCACCCCTGATTTATCATAAAATTTAATTGCTTTTTCAAATTTGTTATTCTAAATGAAACATTTTCCTTTTAATTTTCAAATGAAATTTTTTTTATATATTTATTTACCTGTTTTTTTTTTGTCTATGGACATTCTCGAATTGGTTTTTTCTAAAACAGATTTTTTAAAACCACAATTACTATCCCTTTTCACTCGTAATAAAAGGTATATAAAAGGGCAGTAAGTTATAACAATTTTCGTAAGATAAAGGTGAAAGCATTCATTCGCTTATCGCTGAAATATGCTGGACATTGTATGATAATGAAGTTGAATTGCCTAGAGCTAAAAAAAATGTAATTAATGCTGTCCAAATTTGCTTTAAAACAAAATTCTTAATAAATGCGAAATTAACCCTAAGCTCTCTTTTGTTGCGTCTTATTTCTGACTTTATGGTTGAATTTTCCTTTTTGGTGTATTCAGGGACTTATAGTAAAATTTAACGGGTAACATTTTTGTGGAACATTTTAACCCTCTAAAACCCTGTTTTAATGGTGTTTTTTGCTATTTTTTAAAAGAAGGACAAAAAAGACCCATATCTTGAGGAGTTAGAGGGTTAACATTTCTACAAAAATGTTCTCCGTAACATTTTACATAAATTTGCTGAACACATTTTTTACCTAAAATGTAAGGGTCACATGGTTTCTTATGCCGTTTAACAATAAGAATGTGCCAGAGCTGGGAAACTTTAACCCCCTCTCAAATGAAATCCAGATGTAAACTTTCAAAACGCCGATACACGTATATCTTTTTTTTGCCTCCTCTATCAGAATTTATAGCCCGGACCTTGTAATTTTTGAAAAAATTTGATTTTGTTGTACAGTGTAATTAAATAAATGAAATTGGAAATTTTCATAAACACAAGAATTATAATAATAATAAATAAATAAAAAAATAAATTAAAATATCATATTTAAAATCTATAATTTATTTAAACATTTATCTTTAAATTGTTTCGATTAATTTAATGTATTCTTTCTCTGCAACCTTCAGCGTTTATAACCAAACAACAACAAAAAAAACATGACCATTTAATCCTTATATTTTGTAACTTGCCAAAATTTTAATAAAATTTTAATGTTTTATTTGCCAGCGGTTTTGGTAATGTTTGAAAGCATATTTTCCAATTAAAACCACACTTCATGCAGTAGAAAAATGTTTCAACATTTAAGTACGAGTATGAACAGCCAACAGTGGAGGGGAAAAATATATTAAAAAAAAAAATTCAAATGCATGAATATTTAAGGATTTTGGCTAGAAAATAATACTAACAAGTAAGAGAGCTGTATTCGGCTATGGCGGATCTTATATACCCTTCACCATCAGTGTAAATGTAGTTTGGTGAAGTAACTACAATCAAAAAAGCAAACGTTGAGGTGACAGAGAATTTAAAATTTAAAACAATTACAAAATATGTAATTTTACATAAAATTGACATCGGCTCTTAATAGTTTTAGTAATTCCTTAAAGATCTCTTTAAAAGCCTTAATGTGATACCCATATTAATATTAAAAAAAAATTAAATTTTTTCACTTGATTTTTTTTATTTTTTAATTCCCTATTGCCCCATATATTTACATTTTTGATTGGAGTTACTTAATTGTTTTAAATGACATAAAAAATTAGAGGTAGACGTGGTGTTTTGCCTGATGCCTCGAAGGACATCGACCGATCATGCTGATTTCCAACAGCACCTCTTTCGGCACTATCAGGGTTGTTATGGAAACCAAGACAGAATTGTCATTTATCAGAATTGAAAATCGATTCTGATTGCAATTGGTGTTATGAAATCGTCTTGGTTTTGTCTTGATTCGATAATAAACAAAACCCATGTTCGAATCAGCTGTTTTGCTTTGTTTACATTTTTGCCGGCATTTTTAGCTCAAATTGAATAGTTTATTAAAAAGTGAGCCATTTTAACAATAAAATAAACATAAACTGTGGTAAAAAGATTTTAAAAATAAAATGGTTGAGGCTGTCGTATCATATTTGTTATCGGAGGAAGAAAATTTAGAGAGGGTGAAACGAAAAATATTGAGGGATCATAGCAATCCGTTGGAACTCCCACAGTCAGTGTAAGTATATAAGTTTTTGCCAAGAAAGTTGTATTTATACTTTGCTTTGATGACAACTACAGATTTATTTCACAATACCGATTAAACAAGGCGGCTTTTCAAATGCTGTTAGATGTTGTTAAGGTACACTTGCCTTCGTCTAGTATTTCTTGTACGATTCAACTGGCTGCAACGTTAAGATTTTTAGCAGAAGGATCTTACTAAAGGTCAGTTGGAAATGATCGCAGTATAAGCCCTGCAAGATGTGCTGTGTCAGTTGTACTAACGCGTGTTCTCAAAGTTCTACAAATGCCCGCAGTGGATAAAACTTAAAATGGACGACAAGGAAAAACGTAGACACAGAAACTACTTTTTTTAATAAATATAAGATCCCTTCCATCGTGGGTTGCATCGATGGAACACACATAAAAATAGTAAAACCATTTAAAGACTCTGCTAATTCCTGCCAGAGAGAATCCACCACGACTTTATCACGTTTTGTAAATTCTTTTGCGATATCTGGATAATTCTCCATAAATTCCATAAAAAGTCTATTTTGTGTTTGGTTTCTTTGTTTTCCCTATTTGGTGTAAAATTTTATTTATTTTATGTACTTTCTTATTGTGTTTTCATAGCTACATTTGTATATTAATGTATTCGATTTTACTTACTTTGTGCAAGAATCTGTAACAGCTCAAAGCAAAAATAAACATATAATAAAACAATTAAAATATAATTAATTAAAAGGTCAAATAAAAAACTATATTAATATATTAAAATTTTTTTTTTATTCACTTATTTATTTCATTTTCTTAAATAAAAATTTAAATTACATTGTGCGCCAATTTTTAACAGCTTAATTCTGGCGGTTGCCAGCTGATCGGATTATTTCTGACAACAAAAACGATAACATTGGATTCTGTAACACCTAATTCTGACACAATTCTGATTCGAACATAAAATCGATTTCTGTAACACCAAATGCATTTTATTGTCGATTTTAATTCTGATTCTGACAGCAATCAGATTCCATAACAACCCTGTATATCTGATCGATTGACATATTTATTTTTTTTTTAACTGATCTAGTGCCCCGGCAAACTTTATTTCAACACAAGCACGGACGGACAGACGGACATCGCTCAATCGACTTCGCTATACATAAGTAGAAATTGGAAACGGAGTGACAAAGTTAGTTATACCCTTTTTCCACTTTTTGTGATGAAGGGTACAAAAAGAGATATAGAAAAACTAGAGGCGAGCGTTGTGTTTTGCCTACTGCCTCGAAAGACATGGACCGATCTTGCTGAATTTCAATAGCAAAATTTTCAAAACTATGCCTGATCTATTCAAATATTATAAATATTCTATAGCTAAACTTCTGCCCTTGGAAAGTTTATTTCAACACGAATACGGACAGACAGGTGAAAATCCCTCAATCGATCTGAAATGGATATTGTAGAAATTCCCACTTGCGGTGAAGGGTATAAAAAATAAAAACACAAGATACACACGAATTGATAACAGGTCACAAAAGGTAATTTATCAATTTTTTGCTGCCACTTAACCAGCTAAATCTTATTATATTTTTGACAAAAAAGAGAGAGGTAAAACTTAATTTTATTTTTTATTTACATTTTTTATAAAATTAATTATAAAGGCAACAAAAACAAAAATTTAATTAAACAGATTAAAAACTAAACATAATTGCAACTACAGATTTTGTCTGGTCACATAACGAATTCAATAAGCTTTCGTTAGAGGAAAATAAATTGAAAGTTTTTAATTTATTTTATGATCTTTTTAATTAAAGGTGCTTTTTAATTACAATTAAGATTTGTTTCACTTTATCATTCATTTAATTAAAAACTAATTGGTAATAAACAATCAAATCTTTTAATTAGTATACTAGTTACCTGTTAAATTTTATAATTAATTAGCAACTTATTTGCAGGAGTATAAGCAAATGTTAGGAAGTTATACACAAAGAAAAAAAATTTTTTGTAGATGTTAAAAAAGCCTTTTACCATTGATTGACCATTTTTTCAATGGGATATAGATGTGGTTTAAAATAGCCGGTTCCATATGTCTACAGATCATGTTATTGATATAACCTGTGCTAAAAATTTGTTATAATGGGTTTCCTTAAAATCAAGAAACATTTAAGTGTCTCACAGTTTTGTATTGTCCTGTACTAGAAACCCTAAAAAATAAAACTTGACAGCAGAAGGTTGAGCGCTTCACGACATTAAAGATCATCATCTTGACCAAGATTACTCATGTTTAAATCAGGAGATTTAAATCATGGATTTTCAACTGAAGGCAGCATTGAGCATACTTGTGGTCAAAAATCCTGATGGTGGAAACAGAATCATGACACCAGTGCCCCTGTTCTGTAACTAAAGTGAGAAATTTCTCACATGAAAATATTATAGCCCTCATCTTTTTTACAGAGTGTGTAAAATAAAGTAAAAAAAAGTTTGTAGAACTGGATGACTATAATATTTTCAGATCAGAAATTTTTCATTTTAGTTAAAACACAGACCCACAGAGTTTTTCTTTGGCTTCATTGGATGTTGATAACTACGTGTCATACAGAAGACAAAACAGTTCAATCACTTTGTAAGACATTTCCTTGCTGTTTTATTATAAGAATTGAGTCCGTAAATCATAAATGTCATCCCTACTAATTCGAATACAATGGGACTTATAGCTCTTCAGTTTCTTTTAAGTATTCAAATAATGCTAAACCTATATTTTATTTATTTACTCATTTTTTCTTTTATTGGATTGCCCTCTACATAGTTCAAAATCAGCTTAACATATTGACTTAAGACAGTATCGATATTTTTAACAAAAAAAAAAAAAAAAAAAAAATTTTAAACAAAGATTTTAATATTGAAACGATCTGATGATCATGTGGATATTATTAGAAATCAAAATGTAATACCAAAATACATATATAATAATTAAAAAAAAAATAATATTTTAAGCAGCTTATAATTTCGTAAAACGTTTTAAAATGTTAAAACATATTTCGCCTCCGATTGTAAAACAAAAACTATCTCTTTTTATAGCCATAATTAATTTTAATACGCATTTCACTAGCAGACCATGAAACAACCAGGCAGCCATTGATCTAGTCCACCAAACAATTGCTTTTATACTGTATATGCAACATTTACAACACACATGTAGATGTTCAAGCATAAACACATACACGCTCACGGTCAATTACACTTAAACAGTTTATTTAAATTAATATTGTTAAAAGCGAAAAATCTAAAACAGAAAATTAAACAATTTACCAATATTTATCACATCTAGGCTAAACTTTATGCCACAAAAATATGCAACGATAAAAAAAAACTTAAAATTGACTAAACAATTGTAAAAACTTAACCAATGTGTGGATACTACCGAACTGCAGCAGACACCTAGTAAACCAATGCTTTTGATTTTACATTTAGAATGATATCAAATGAAATGAAATGATTGTAAATATAAAATTAAAAATAATTATAGTCGCATTACCTTTAGCACACACTTTAGCCAGTGATTAAACTAATTTTGTGCTAAGTACTAGTGTTGAATTTTATTAAAACTATTTGAGAATTATTAATGTTTGTTGCTTAGAAACAAAAGATTTACACAACTTTTCAAAACAGTCATTAAGATTAATTTTTTCTGCTGTTGTTTCAATTTTGTGTTTTTTAAACTGCATTTTATTTTCTTTGGGCAGATCAGTGTTGTTCTCCATTAAGATCGTTTTTAGAAAAGTTATACTTTCTGCCAATTAATTTTTTCAAAGCGTTATAGAATACAATAAATAGTATTTCATTACCGTAAGCAGTAGCAGTAGAGCTGCAAAACAATCAGTGGTACTCTCGATAATATCGATAGTTTTTTTGTCTGACTATCGATAATTTATTCCGATAGCGATAGTATCGATTAGCGATAGTTGCCAGAATTAGCACCTAAAAAAATTCGATAGTATCGATACTATCTATAGTCTTGTAAGAAAACTATCGAAGCTATCGAATGTACTGACTATTAATAATTTTGCAGCTCTATTACTTAAGCCAGTGAGCAATTTCCTTTTGAGCTAAGTACAAGTTATTAACTAGAATAAAGTATTAAAACAATTTGAGAATTATAAATAAATCTTTGTTGCTTTGAGTATTTTGTTTTTGAGAATTATAACTTTTCAGGCAATGTCTCTAAGACGTGATAAATAAAATTTCAGACCAAAAATTATTAAAAATGTGTGGCCATATTGTTATGCTGCCATTCGCATTAGCTGAAGCTCGCCCTCTTGAGGGAATCTTGCCAGCCTTACTGATAACATGTCTACACTAAAAAAAAACTATTTCAAAAGAGTTATTTGGAGCTCGAAGGGTTTCATGTAAATTTTCTTCTTTTATTTATATTGTTGTTTTTAAAGTTGAATTAAATTTTTATTCAACTCAATTATGTTTTTATGTAAAAAAATAATAATATTTAATTTATTATATTTCAGAGAATCAAATAAAAACCTAAATTAAATTCATTTAAACCAAATGAGAATTTTAACGGTTAAAAATGTATCGTACGATAGTGCACTTTATATCTAGGCACACAAACTATGCGTTAGTTTTAGCAATTAAAAAAGATTCCAACACTACTAAGATACTTCACAAGAAATTCATGCTGAAAAAGGTAGTAAAAAAAATCAGTTTACGGTGGTTTCGAGAGTCGTATATAGGTTAGAGTAGCCATGTAGCAGCAAGTCTGCTTGATCCACAGCTGGAATTTTTATATCACTAGATTGCTTATATATGTCCAGGTTATAATATAGTTTCATATGGTGTACTTTGTAATAATTTATCCATTGATCTGAAACTTAATTTTTAAATAACGTTGGAATGCTGTGACTCCGCTACCTCTTCATTTTGTGTTTGCGGGGTATCAAAAAAACAGTTGAACAGTTTTGTCATAAATACCTGAGGCTGGACAAGAGAATGTATTAGACTAACTAAATACCAGTTAAATGCTTTATTTAGACTAATGCAAAAATAATACATTGATACCAGTGGCAGTGGAGTGTTTTTATCACGTTTACATGATGTTGTAACAACAAAACATGGGAAAATGGAATAAATTACAATGAAGTGTTGTAAACAGCATTGTTATGATATAAAGCGGCAGGGGCAAAGAACTTGGAAGTTATGCACATGCACGTCCTATTTTTTTCTGGTCTTCTCTATAATACAATTTGGCCATTCTATTTAGTAATGTTGTTTAGTATCTACGAGCATTCATTTGCTCATTCGTTCATTCTCATTGCCAGTTATTGGTGGCAGTATGTAATAATCTAGAATATGATTTGTTTGATAAATGGCTTAAATTGATTTTTTTTTTACAACAAGAGTGAATATGGAATGTGTGTTAAGTTGGTTGATTGAGTGCTTGTTTGGGTGTGTCGTGCCAGCCTTAACTTTTCAAAATTGTAAAAATGCATTTCAATTGTTTATTTTACTGTGGAATTTTACACGCTTTTTTTCGTTTTTGCAATTTAAAATATTCTTTTAATGAAATGTAGGGAAAGCTAACGTACAGGATCAGCAGAGCATATAAATTTATGGTAAATTTAATTTAATGTTTTGCAGGATTATGGGTAGTGAAAATGAAAGACATAATTATGATCAGCTTTTAGTTCAAAATAATAGAAGGTAATTTAATTTGTCTTTTATATTTGAACCCGCCAGTAAAATCTGATTATAAAAAGAAAACTTAAAAATGACTTCCTCTGATTTTCTAAACAATTTTACGTTAGAAAAATAATTAAAGATGCTTTTTTAAAGATTGCTTAAATTATAAGGGATAGTAAAGAAAGAAGTCTTGAAATCTCACTTAATGCCGTAAGACAAATTATTTATTATTCTTCAGATTATTGCTTGTGCTCGGATCTTTAAAGGTGAACTGTATTATTACTTTGCATTACAAATCAACTTGATGAGGGCGGCATTGGTCATTTATACACTTCCGAAACAAACATTAAAATCAGATAATGAGTATGTTACCAGAGGTGGAAGCTGCTTCCCACTTATTTATAACTCAACGACAATTTCTAACACCAATCGAGTAAAATTGAAATCATGTTCTTATTCCAGGTCATAACCTTAAATAAGATAATAACAGAGGTCATGATTTTGTATGTGAGAAGAGTAGGAAAGACATAGTCCGTATGCCACAGGTCTTTATCTCTGGAATCGCTACAGCTACCAAATGCAACAAACAAATTAAAAGATTTTACACATAGAATATTGAACTACTTCCGTTACAACAGAAATTATATGAAATTATATTTAAAGGGTGACCCCAAAGGGACGTAGCTTTCATTTTCTAAATCTGATCTGTTAAATCGTTGTCGACATAATGTAGTACTACGTCCGATATAATAACAAGATCCAAAACAAGAAACTTAAAATTAAAGGGTGTGCCATATATAAAGCAATTTCTACGTTTTGTATTGTTTTTTGAACTGCAGTACTTTGACCTTTGAAATTTAGGTTAAAGGTATAGTGCTATATTTGCTTTAACAACAAGTAAAAAAATATAAAAATTAAAGGGTTTTCCATAGATTCGAAATTATTCTGTATATGAACTGATCTTTTAAACCATTATAATTAGGTACTTGAAAGTAATATCGATTTTGCGCCCGTTATAATAACAAGTAAAAAATAGAATTAACATATAAAGGGTGTCCCCATAGTACACCTGATTTTGACATATAATATCTTATCTTTTAAGCGGTAATAAGCAGACATTTTAAGTTTTTGACGTCAAATAATAAAAACAAAAATTTTAAATTAAAGGGTGGCCCAAAAGTCTTTCTGTATAAATTCAACTCGCACTTGCGAATTTAATTTCATATTTTTATCATGCTAACTACAAAGATTTCTCTAAATTGCATTAGGATGTTAAGACAGTTTTATTTAAAATAATTTTTAATTTTGACGCTATAAAAAACAACAACCATTTATTACACAAATGTGAGTGGCTAACAGAGAACTATGCTAGGAATTGTAAGAGGAGTTTTAAATATCCCGACGTAGAACGCTTTTGAAATGGGCTAATTTATTATTTACTAAGTGTGAAAGCAAATAAAAAAGAATTATATTCATCACATTTTTGTATTATTAAATTCCTTTAAAATCCTGCTTCCAGGCAGATTTAAATGATTTATAATTTATTTTTATTAAATGAAAACTGAAAATTTTTTTCTCTATTTACCACTGGCATTTTCAATATAATTGTGTTTGGCAGCTTTGTAGCGGTTACAGTATCATTTATTTTAAATGATGCAAGCGATAAAATGTGGTTTAGTGCGAATTATCAATATACATTTTTTTTCAGTAGATATAATTTAATTTTTTATTTAAAAAACAATATGCTACATGTATCGATTAGTTCAATGAGAATGTAAAAAATGTGTCGTTGAAAAGAAAAAAAAAAGATATTTCTATAAAGAAAAAAACATATTGTAACATTCATTGATGTGTAGTTACTCTTCTTTATAATCTACTGCAGTAAAAACTAAGAGAATAAAATATTACTTTATTTATCTGTTTTAGAAGAAACATTTATTGTAACTGATACTACGGCAATAAAATTTGGAAACGCAAAGTCAAGAGTAATATTATTTAAACAATAACAAAAAGATAATTTAAAACTTTTTTAGAAAAAATTTTAATTTGTCTTATTTATTATTAAAACTGCTGAATACTACTTGTGCTTGAGTTTATGATAAATATCTGTAGTTACATTTATTATTAATCACTCAGCAAATATTACAATAGTTATTTTAAAGCATATTTGAAATCAATCCCAGGATAAGATCTTTGTCCTCCTTTGAATGAAAAACGGTAGGAGTCCAAAAATTTGCATTGAAAGCATTTCAGTTATAAAGGAATGACAAGAGTTAAAGTTACAATATCCGAAAATATTTAATTAGTTAAATTGATTTGAATATTAAGCAATGTTTAGAAAATAACAAGAGGTTAGGTATTTAAATTGATTACTAGGAATGGAGATTTACTTAAACACTGTTACTGCGAAATGAAGTCGATAATTGTTCATGATAAAACCATGAATTTCTGTAATTTAACTCTAGTTGATTATTTGTGTGCCGCCATTTTGGTAAACATTAGTCTTGACATTTCATTTAGTCTTGAAATTTATTATGGAAAAATATTCGATAAACCAACGTGTTTTAATCGTTAAAATATTTTACGAAAATCAATCATCGATTACTGTGACGATGAGAAACTTTCGTAAAATTTTTAGATGAAACAACGTGTCAACAAAACGCACTATTTATTGTATATATATTATAGATAGAGGGTCTGTAGGGTCGCATACAGCTAGCATTACAATGGAACTGCTGCAAGTAGTATACCTTCCCAGCGGATACCCTGCACATAGAAAATATTGCAGGCGGTATTTTTCAAACTACACCTAGTCACCTGTCTATTATGCGCTCTTGTTGTTAACAGACAAATTGAGAACTGCCTATAAACTTCAAATATCTAGATAAAAACATTAAAAGAATTGTGTATAAAACCAAAAAGTGGAAATTATTTGAAAGCAACACTTAAAATGTTAATTTTTATAAAACATATAAAAAAAAAATAAAAAAACGTAAAATTCTTTTCAATCGCGAAATAGTTTTAAATGTAAAATTTTCAACGCGAAAACATGAGTGTTGCTTAAAAATACCACAAATTCAAACAGAGTACCAGGCTGAAGAAAAGTAAATTAAATAGAATTGGTTAAACTAAACTCTTTTTCAAATTCCAAATCACTCAAAATTACTTAAAATCTTCTTTACGACTAAAGAGTTTTAATTAAAATTTGTTCTCACATCCAGAAAAGTGTAAGTGTTTTTTACACTTACATTGCGAAAATTGTTTAGCAAATTTACTTATTTCGTTAAAAAAAAATATTAAAAATTAGGTAGTAATGCCATTACTAAATTTAGAGAAAATATTTTTGTTTTTATTGTCCTTAGCTATGCAATATTGTTTGATGCTGGCTACAATTACGCATGAAATAAGTGCAACTCCAATTAATTTTTCAGTTAGAAATACATTGCCGGAAACATTTGGCAGCTTATAAACATGTTGCTAGAAACATTTTGCTACTACGGCAACATTATTTCTTAAGCCTGGTACTCTGTTCAGTTTTTCATGCGGAATGCTGTCAAATCACATATATAAAAAATTTGTATGAAAAAGTCATGAAAAAATGTTGCAGAAGTAGTACTCTGTTTTTACTGTGGAAAAACATATGAAATGTTTCTGGCAACATTTTATCCAAGCTGTGAAATAAAGCAAGTAGGCATTGTTTCATGCGGAATTTTTCATACAACAGCTGATCGTAAGTCTTTTAATGATACCACACTTTAAATGTCAAATATTCCACATGAAATAATCAATGTTGCTGAACAATTTTCACAAATTTGAACAGAGTACCAGGCTTTACGTGCTAATTTTCTATAGATTTTTGACACTATTTCGCTCGAAAGATAAGCAGAAAGCCCTATTTTATGTTTTTTTTTTTTTTTTGTTTTGAAATCAAGGTTTCAGATTTTTTATGTTGACTAAGAATGATTTTTTAATTTTTTTAACTAGTTTTTCCTAATTCTTTTGTATACAACAACAATTCTTTTGTATACATTTTTTTGTTCTTGTTTTTTTTTTCTTTATATTATTTCATAATTCTCATTCTCATTTAATTAATTAAATTTGGAACACCAGAATCTTGAATTCACCGATAAACTATATGAGCGGTTATGTAATGGCAACATGGATAGAATGGTCGTAAAGAAATTATGTTTTTAAATGTTAATTATGACAAACAATAATTTTTAAATTATGGCTAGTTTTCAAAGATTTAATTCTCAGTGAGTTTAAGCTTAAATAAAAAATGTAATAGGCGTTAAAACTAATATTAATTATTGCATCGTATTTGTTATTAGTAATTAAAATATCACAATTAATGTTTAATATTCCTATGAGGTATTTCGTCTCTTGTTATAGCAACAATATTTTTTTTTATTGATATTGAATTTCTCTATACTCTCGATACTTCAAACCGAGTCGTAATAAAGTTAAATTTAGAAAAATTTGAGAATATGTTTTTAAAACTATTTTGACGTAATTTTTAAACTTACTTTTTAAATGTTTACAACTTAAAAACATAGGTCACACAAAGTTTAAGAGCATCAGTAGTGGAAACAATTAATCAAACTTAAGAGAAAAAAAAAATAACCTAAAACTTTGACTTTAAGTTTATCAAAGTTTATTTAGTTCTTTTAATAAATCTACTACTTTCACAATTTATTCTCGACATGTAACAAAATTCATTAAGTCTTGGCACAAGTCGCCATTCCTTATGACAACTAAAAATAAAACAAATTAAATGTTTTAACTTCAATATATTTCTTTTGAATTTTTTCCATTTCACAACATTTATTTATTTCTATTTATTTTTCTCTATCGCTAAACATTTGCTGTCCATTCACAGTTCATGAAGGGAGAAGATATTTTTAAACACAAAAAAAAAATAAAAATGTTAAATGGTGATAAATCAAACTACAAATCATATATCAAATGTTCATTTTTTCCCCCACTTTATTGAAGTTGAGTCGAGATACTTAAAAATAAACTTTTTTCTCTACTTTTACACATGCGAATTTTCTTCAGCAATGGCGATTTATTTTTCTTTCTTTTTGTATCGTTGCATAACATGTGATGTGATACAATTTCCTGTGGACTTTTAAAGTAATTTGAGTTTTTATTTACTGCATACATCATATTGGTTGAGTTTATTTTGTCATTTAACATTTTAATGAAATATAAAATAAGAATAAACAGAGAAAAATGTGAACATTTTTCAAGAGCTTTTCTTTATTTGTTTCGAGTATATTGCTAAATGGATGTTCATGAAGGAAGGGCAAACGAAAGCATTTTCTAAGGTTCGAAGGACTAGTTTTTTAAATTATTTTTTTTTTTTTTTTTTAATATTAGACGTACAATTCGATTTCAGCAGAATTTGGGGTAAGTGATTTAAGATATTTTCGTAGAACTTTTAATTTTTCTGCTACACTAAAAGCAAATACTGATGTAGTGCTATCAAGGAGTAGAAGGTTTTCCAAATTGCAAATGCCCAGGCATTACTTAATGAAAGCTCGTGTCCGTTATAAAAATTATGGGAAGAATTACTGCGAGGAAGTTACTATAAAAAAAATTTTTATTTATTGAGTGTCTTATGAGATCATCATGACCATGATCATAATAAACCTTCAAAACAGTCACTTGTTTTATTTTTAAATGCCTCAATGACAAAAATGAACTAAAAATATAAACGATTTTCATATGAGTTGGAAAACAGAGAAAAAGTTCGTGAAAGGCAAAAACAAGGAAAAGGTACTAAAATATGGTGACTTGTGATTCAGCGTTTTGATCAAGGCGAAAAATAAGAAATGGGAATTGACATTCTGTTAAAAGAAATTTTTAAATTTTATAACAAATTCAATAGCTAATGATTTTATCTGCTAAAAATTTTGAATATTGTCTACGAAAAACAGAGTTGAATTAGTTGCTACTTTCCCCTCACTAATTGCAAATATGTGTGGTGAATAGAATAAAAGGCAAAGTTAGCTACCACGTGTTAAAGAGCAGCGATGGCTGCATTATTTGAAGCGTCTGCTGGTTTATTAAAAATAATGTGATGAGTTTAAATCCCAACAGAGCTGTAAGCACAAAATAAGATGAATTAATGAAAACCAGCAGTTCAAGCTCGCGCGAAGTGTCGAGTAGAAAGAAAAAGACTCGATGAAACCGTCTATATAGAAAAAGCAAGGAAACCGGGGACTACACCTCTTAGAGTCCTAGATAGGAAGGTTATTATATAATAGTTTTGGTTTTTGGTTTTATTAAAATTATATTTGAACTGTGAATACTATAAACGAATAGAAATTATTTTGGCTTAAGTTTATTTTATTTTTAATATCTAAAAATCTTTTTTAGAAAAAAAATTTATTTTTACAAATGTATGCGAACGTTTTCAAAAAAGATTTTAAGAAATTAAAAATATAATCAACAAAAGCCAAAATAATTTCTATTTATTTAGAACATCTTAACTTCGAAACTGGATGGAATATTGTGTTGATTTTTTTCTATTGGTCACACTCAAATATTCAAGGAGACATATTTTTACCACTCCCTAAGCCAAGACGAGTCAAGTAATTAATACAACTTTGAATAAAATTTTGAATTTCAAAATAGTGGAGAATAAAAGTTTTTGCTTCCAGATATTCAAATAAAGTTCAAATAAGCTCGTTTCTCTGCTCCATCCTTTTTGTAGTTTTTTTCCTTTAGTTTATTTTCGCTTGAAACAAAACAAATTTTATTTTATACCAAATTTTGTACTACAGAGTTTTTGCTTAAATAATTTGCATAGAATTTCAATTTGATTTACAAAAAAAAAGAAAAAAATACAAACAAATACAAAAAAGAAATTCACATAAATTAAACTTAATTACTATTTATACGAATCGCGCTTAAATGGTTTATTAGCCAACGCTTAGAGGATGATTATAATTAGATAAATACATAATTTTTAGACACAAGCTTTGGCACATAATATTATTCAAATATTTGAATGATTTCCCGTGCTTGACTTCCTAGTTCACAGCAGATCAAAATGAGGACAAAAATAGTTAAACAGAGAAAAAAAAATACAGTGAAATAAAAATAAAACTCTATAAACTGGATCTATATTTTATTTAAATGAGCTCATTACTCGGTGAACTATAAATTTAATATTCAATTGCCAAATGCTTTATTCGTAGATTTTTTAAAACTTTGATTTTAAAAATTTGGGCTAACAATAAGTAAATGTATAGACTCATATGGCTTTAAGTCATGTATAGAATACAACGTCATTGGGAGTTAAACTTAAGGAAATGATTATTATTATTATTATTAATTTTTAATAACCTTCACCACAAAAAGTGGAAGAAGGGTAAAACTAAATTTGTCATTCCGTTATATATTTTTTCAGTTATTATGCATAGCGAAGTCGATTGAGCGATGGCCGTCTGTCTGTCTATCCGTGTTAGTGTTGAAATAAATTTTGCCTAGGCACTAAATCAGCTAGAGATAATTTAAATATGCCAATCGAGACACAGTTTCGAAAAGATGCTATTAAAAATCAGCAAGATCGGTCTATGTCCTTCAAAGCAGCGAATCAAACACCACGCCTACCTCTAATTTTTCCATGTCATTTGAAACAATGAAGTAACTCCAAATAAAAAAAAAAAACTAATATATGGAGCCATATACAATTAATTAGTAAGAAAAAAACATCACGTTAAAAAAATTGGCGCTTGCCTATATTTTCTGAGTTACGGGGCTCTGAAATTTAATTTTTTTTTTAATATCAATATGGGTATCATTTTAAAGGGTTTGACGAGATCTCTAAGGAAATACTAAAAATTTTTAAAAATGCTGAACCCATTAAGAGCTAATGACACGTTTATGTAAAATTATTTGTAGTACTTAATTTTTTTTTATATTTTTTTATTCTCTGTCACCCCAATATTTGCTTTTTTGATGGGATTACTTTACTAAACTAGCTTTACATAGATGGAGAAGGGTATCAATGTAAAGACACTTGTTTTAATACTTTTTATAATATCGATATTTCATAGACCGAAAGGTGGGTTGGCAATGATTAAAAAGTTATAACTAAATTTATTTCGGGTGTCAGGATGTATGCTTGATCTGCTTGGCCTGAATATGAATATTTACCGATTCCCAGCAAAAAATTAGACATTACCTTTAAAAGTACTTGCCATATAATGACTTACTTTTGTGATTGCCATATTTTGTGACTCGCTTACAAAACACATTACATTAGTTTCCAAAAAAGGAAGCAGTAAAGGAAGTAGTTCTTTATGTTAAAAGAGGCTACCGTCCTAATGGTACTAATTATTTCCTACAATAATTAATGTAATCGATTCTTAGGAATTGATTATAAAAGTCTCATGCCTTGTTAAAATCATTAAGTTGGCAATCGAGTTGGGAAGAACTTCTGCCAAAAATGCTTAATTCCAAACTCGATTACCTATTCAAAAATTTTTTGCTGGGTTGGTGTGTCTTCTGGTGCAAACTTTTTAGAAGAGTAGAGTAATCTTCGAATAATAATTTTATCCAAATTCGTGCGAACATTTAGCCACAATATCGTAACAAACATCCAAAATTTCGAAATTTTTTATTCATAATGCAAGTTGCTCTAGTTTTACTCTAACTATTAATGCTACAAAAACTCGATAGCTTTTGAGCTTATTTCACACTTCTTCTATTTGAAACACTTTTTATAAGAGTTGAAGGAAAAAAAAAATTGTAGCACAGTGTACATTTCTAAAAAAACCAAACTCGGCAATACTTTTATTTCATTAGGGGGATTTTTCTGAGCCCCTATTAAATAAAACAAATAAGATTTCATTCAGTTGTATATTTTTACCAGCTTTTTTTTTTTTTTGACAGATTAAACTGTACAAGCTACATTCGAATAGAAAAACCATCATATTTTTTTTCGCGCTCTCTTCAATGAACTGCAAGGGCATGAGGGGCACAATTTGAGTGATGGTCTAATTGAAATTTGGCATGAAGTGGTATACATAGTACTTTTTTCTTACTGATACTTGTCTAATGGAATAAATGATTGTCTACATATTATTCTCACACATGCACACATACATACAAATAATTTAAAAAGTTTTTACCATAACCGTTTTCAAATTTTACTTAACAGTTCGAACTTTGAAAATTTTTTCTTCAATTTATTTATTTATATTTTACGTAAAAAGAAAGTTTTTTTTCCATTTAAGCTTTTATTGAATGGGTTAATTTCATAAATACTTTTTATTTTTATTTTTTATTTTTTGTTGCCAACAGCAGCAAAACCTTTATCTACTAAAAAAAATTATAAAACAAAAAATCACTGCATCATAAAAATCCTTTATTCACATCAAAATCAATTGCTTGAAATATAAATAAATTGAATCTTCCCCTAATCCTTTAGACTAAAAAGACACACATAAAAAAATCGCAAGTAATCATAAGAAATTGTTTTCAAAATATTTCACAGGGATTCTAAGAAAATATTTGCATACTAAAATTTGCAAAAAAAAAATTGAAATTAAATTGTGTTTAAAATCAAAAATAATATCTAGTAGGATACATATTTAATATTTAGAACTAAGTGCTTTTCTAAAATTATTATTTCTAAGTATCAAATGAACGAAATTAAGGTAAAAGTTTTTTAAATTATAATTTTTTAATACATTACATTATTCTGAAATTTGTAAAAAAAAATTTTAGTACAAAATTTTTAGTACTAATTTTTAGTACTTAAGTTTTAGTAACAGTTGTTTAGTATAAAACTAAGGCACATACGTATACATAAAAATATTTTATTTTATAAAATAATTGTTGTGAAAAACTAAGTGCTAAAAAAACTAAATGCTATTAGTTTTAGTTTAGCATTTTAAGCTTTTTGTAGCATAGATGGGAATATAGCAGTACTAGCATTTGTAGTAGCATGACGCTTTGCAAGAATTATTTTGAATCGATATCCTGTAAATTACTCAAGTTTTATAAAATAAAACAAACCATCATTATTTAAAGCTAATTATGGTACAATTTTTGTACTGTGGATAAAACTAAGATTTTAGAGAATTTGTTGAACTTTGGCGGACCCGGTGAAGTTGCACTGTGTATTTCATATCAAGTGTTTTGATTGCCGATATTTTTTGGACCGTCCTTCACATATGATTAACTTTCTTGTTATGCATAGTCATACACATATACAAATGTACATCCAGATGTTATATGAATAAATGAATAAACTTACACATAAACTTTTATATTTATTATACGGTCTTTAAATTATTTTTTTAAAAACAAACAGAAAACATAAGAATAAAAGAGTAAAAAAACAAGAATATCTAAAAAAAAAAATAAATAAAATCTATTTCAATAATATTTAATGCTGCAACATTTTTAACTTAAAACTAAATCATTTTGTATTTTTTTTTCTTTTGTTATTTTTACACATAGAAAAATGTATGTACTTCATGTGTGAAACTACACGTCTCACACAAAGAACATAAACAAATAGGTTCAAACTAAAATCATATTTTTAAAGCAAAATTGTGTATTGTAAGTAAAAAATAATAAAAAGGAAATAAAATTAATGTGTAGACAGACTTACATAAACATGGAAATGTAAGTATGTAACAAACATTTGTAATTTTACAAATTCCAAAAGACTAAATAAAATATTTATTTATGCGCACACAATTGCAAATATTTGCAATTGCAATGGGTTCGTATTAAATTTGGATGTGCTATTGAAGTATTGAATTTATTTTTTTTACTACTTATGAAATAAAGGAGTTTTTATTTGCATAAATGTTACCAATGTTACAAAATAAATTTTGAACTTGTTTATCTTCTTCTCTAAATTTCATGAGCATGTTAACTACACGCTTTTTACTTAATGAAAACGGATAAAATTTAAAAGATACGAGTTATTTGGTTTAAAGGCCCTATTTTTTTTAGTGCACCATTTGAAAGAAACATTTGAAAATTACCAAGTTACCAGATCTTATCAAACCTTTACTCATACATTGTAAATATAATGTTTTGTTTAAATAAAACGTCTTCTAAACATCCTAGAAGCCAAGATGTAATCCATATTTGTTATGAACAATGTTTCATGCAGTTCTTTTTAAGAAAACAAACAATTGCAAAGCAAAAAACATGATTAAGCATCTATTTTTTTATTTAACTTAAATGCGTCATACTGCTGTCTTAAACAGTACACTGTCACACACTTTAAAGCAAAGTAAAACATTAAGAAAAAAACTTCTGAAGGATTAAGTGCAATATTTTATTGCCAGTATATTTATGTTAAAAAAATAAATGGCGGAACGTAATGCGTTTAAGTTTTACAGTCAGATGCAAAATTTCCTTTTAAAAAACTTAACACTTCGTGGATTTTACAAGAATTTATATAATCTAGGTCTACCCTAGCGCTTTCTCAGAATCCTTAATCATATTCATTTGCATTTTATTAAAAAAAGTTTCACAAAATTTAATTAAATACTTTTTTAAACCAGATTCAAAATTTTTCAATGATACTAACAATTTAAAAGAATATTTAATTACTTAAAATTATTTGTTATTGCTAATTAATTTTTTTATAAAAATCAATTAATATAGTTTATTGGAAATTAAAGGATTTTTTTTTAATTTAAATTTTTTAAAAATCCTAATTTTTTAAATCCTATTAATTATTCCAAGATTTTTTTATGTTTTTAGTACTAAACTTAATTTTTTTTAACTACTGAAACGTAAAGTTAAATGATAAATAAAAATATATCAGAAAATTTATTTTAAGCAATTCAGTACTAAAAATTATGTCTGTACTATTAATAATAACAATATGGATATTCATATTTAAACATTTCAAAGTATTTATTGTTACTTTCTCCTTATGCACAATTTAGAGTTAAGAAATAAAAATTAAAAGTAATTTAATTAGTACTATTAAAAGGTACTAAAGATGTTTTGCTTTGGGTACTAAAATTGACGAGCTTAATATTCAAATAAAAGCAAAATGGCAACGGTAATTTTTATAAAATTTCAGTCCAAGTGCTTACTATCTGTACTAAATTTTAGTACTAAGGTTTTCTCCAAAGCATAATATTATAATAAATTGTATTAAATTTACATAATAAAGGCTCTTTCAGTACACATTTGAGTAATAAAGTAATAAAATGCACTAAGTTTTAGCACTAATTGCTTTTTTAGAACATAACTTTTTATTGTTTGGTTTTTTGATAAAAGCGGATTTTCTTATTATGAAAACTTTTTAACAAAAATTTCCAGTTCTTTTATTACAGTATCAGTTTAAAATCTTTTTTAGACTTAAAGATTTTGCCCCCAAACAAAAAACTTGTGCTATTTGAAATTTTATTAAAAAAATATATTCAACAACATATTCCGTCTGGATTTGGATATTTAAGTATTTTATATTTATATAAATTGAAGCTTAGGAAATTTTATAATAATCTCTGAATTTGTTTTAGTAAAAGAAAATAATATGAAACAATTCTAAAACAAATTAAAAAAACTAACTTTAAAACAATAAATAAATACTGTTTAAAAATCATATAATTTACACCGCAAGCCAAGGATGAGCAGAAAGAAGTAGAAGAGAGGACAAAATAAATAAAGCTGCTTAAAAACATAAACAGTCTGGGCTAAAGACAAATGATTTTATATACTAAAATGGAAAACAAGGCAGTTGCAGTTGAATTTAAGGGACAAAAACTAACTAAACTTTTATATAAATAAATAAAACAAATAGAAAGCTATAAGTAACTTTCTTCAACTTTTTATAATTTTTTTTTACCCAGAAGAAAAAAAAAACAAAATAAAGTTTGATTAAATAAATGAGAAATTTTCCACAAAAAAGCCTTTTATGCGTATAAATAAATTATCAAATAAAGTCCTTACTAGTTAAAGCATTAAGAATAATGGCAGAAAAATTATTTAATGTTTTTTTTTGTGTATTCTGACAAACCCTTGAAAAATATCACCTCTTAAAGCACACAAGACACATACGCAGTGAAAATGGAGAATTTGGCACCATGACTGTAAAAAATATACAGTTTAACACAAATGTAGGCCTACGTATACTGTTTACAAAGTAAAACGACAACATATTTATTTTCATTTTTTCAAAATATGCAGAGAAAGAAATATGATTCTAGTATGGTCACAATAATCATATTATGGTTTACGTAACCATATATTGTTGCAGTGAAAAAGTTGTGGCTGTTTTAAAAAAATATTTAAGCCACGATAGGTTTGTTTTTTGCACTCGATGAATAAATAGTTATTGGGTAAAAATGTTCCACAGGGTGGACTTGAGTTAAATAATTTGTGGTGACATTCTAAACAAAACCAAATTTGTATATCTAACCGAAATTACTATAAAAAGAAAGATAATATGTTAAATCTGTTTTTATGTAATCTCAATAGTATATATTTATTGCTTTCTATATCTTGCTATATTTGCTTTTTTCCCTGACAACCTGCTCTACTTTTATATAGTTTGTAACCTATCGGCTCAACAAAAAACGTCAAGTAAAAAATTTTTTTAAATATATTATTAAAAAATCAATGAAAATATGAAGAAAGTGAGAGTAATAAAAAATCTTAAAAATATAAAGGCAAGCAAAATCATGTCAAAATAAGTTGAATAATTTTTTAGCATATTATGATCATAATATATTAAAAGATGTTTTTAATTTTAACATGTTTACAGTTATACACTGCAATGTTATTATTATGTTAGACCACGATTTGGTGCTAATAAGAAAAATTTTATTATTACTTAAAAACTAATATGGTTGTGCTCAGATTAACTATGCTTTTGCTTTGCTTGAAGTAAAGAAAATAAAAACCAATTGAAACGACCTTTTTATTTACAGCCTTATGTCAATGACTTATTAAAATTTTTGCACTTTTTTTATCAGGCATCATGCCTTGAAATAAGTCAAATTAAATAATTTATTAATTTTTTCCTAACCAGGATTTGAACCATCGATTTTTATAAATTAATGAAATTTGACTTTATTTTCGGCTTTGGTTCTTTTTAATTAATTTCTAAACATTTTTAGAAAGAAAAATTATTTACAAATGTATGCGGACGTTTTCCAAGGTTTTCCTGGTTAGGAAAAAATTAAAATTAAAACAAACGCTAGGCACCGCGTATTTACATTCATACTTAACTCATAACAGTCAATATGATACTGAAACAGTGTCTATAATGTTGTGAGCAAACAAGTATGAATAATTAAAAATAAAAAGTTGCATTTCGTGGCTATTCATTGGCTAGCACAAAAAAGCAACAACAAATGTTCAAGACGAGTTACAAAGAGAACTACAAAGAAAAGCTTTAAGTTGTGTGTGAACTTCGTCTTACCAAATTAACATTAAGATTAGTTGGTTAAATAGATGATGTTTACGACGTTCATAACATAAGGTAGATAGATGCAAAGAATGCTGATGAAGGATGTGGCGGTTCAGAAAATGCTGCATTTCATTCTGCTAGCGTCTAATTTTTCTTGTTTTCTTTGGAAAACATCCGCAGACATTTGTAAATAATTTTTTTTTTCTAAAAATGTTTATAAAATAATTAAAAAGAACCAAAAAGCCAAAAATAAAGTCAAATTGCATTAATTTATTTCTTTTATAAGACGTGAAGAAATTAATTTAGCCCTGTATATTGCTTTAAAGTCATAATAGAAGATTATATCGGGGTGGTATGGCCAATACGTTTCGCCAACCTTCTACCGCGTTGGGTTGTAAAGTGTTATGAAGCATTACAATTTTTTGTAATGACTATTTGGAGCTCGGGAGACATTATTTTTAAATACATATACGATATGCCATTATTGCAGGAGTACAGTCTTTACTGTTTGGACAAAAATCTTTAGTTTATTTAAAATGTTTGTGAGAAGCTTCCTGAAGAGCTGGGTAAGCGGTAGCGAAATGGCCATCGAGAAGTGCTTTCCTCCTCAATAATCAATATCGGTGATTTAAATAATTAATCGGGATACTAGAAAATAGCAAAAAGATTTCTTTTTGAAAACTAGTTTATTTATGTTTAAAATAATATGATCACAATATGATAAAATAATACTAAATATATTTATGATGTCTCTGCACGACTTTTTATTCGTTAAGATATTTTTTTTTTTTGTATGAGGTATCAAAGACTGATGATCAAGTATTAACAAAAAAACCTGTTTATCGTGAGTAAAATATTGTCTTATACAACAATTCTTTGCTCATAGTAACCATAAATACACAGTACATTTTATGATTCTAATGATCACAATAAAACTATTTTTACCTCTACTTGTTAGTTCCCTTCCCTAATCTGTATATTCAAAAATTTTCTGTAAATGTAGCCCACTTTTCGAAATCTGGAAAATCTGACCTTGATAATTTGAAAATACGAATAATATTCTGTAAAGCTTAGTTACTAATTTTTTGTGTTGCAACTAATATTTTTAATATTCATAAAAAACGACAGGAAATTGTTTTGCAAAATTAAAATATCAATTGAGACTACTTAGTAATGTAGAGAGAAATTTGGAAATATTTTTTATTGGGTTAAATTTATAAAGGCCTAAATTTATTGTTTGCAATTTGCTTTATATTTAATAGTAAAAATTTTATGTCAGAAATATATGCCGACCAACTTTTATAGTGTCTCCTAGTGACGGTTTCTTAAAGCCGGTTTCAAATTAATTTAACACTAAGGGTGGCACGTGTTTTTTTTTTTTTAGCGAAACATTAAATTAATGAAAACTTTATTGTTCTTGTTTGCCTAGACATAAAAAAAGAATAAGTAAGTCTATAGAAAAGCGAACTTAATGTCAAATTATATTTTTTACGCTTTAAATTACCTACATTTATTGTACTTTTTCAAAACTCTTATTAGACTAAACCTTTGTCAATCCTTATAACGGTATAATGAAATATGCTTTATTAAGCATGGTTTGCTAAAAGCTTGAATTACAGTGCCAGTGTTATAAATATTTTTTGATAGTGGCATGTCATAGTACTTTATGTTGCACTCAAAAGTGACATAATGTCCATGGACATTGTATCGTTTTTAGTATGTCATCTATGAAAGTGTCATAATGTCCCTACATAAGACAATAACGACAGCTTGGCTAACCAAAGATTTTATGCAAGCAAGTATATCACAACGTTGCATCTTTTTTACATAGAACACCATAAAAAATAAAATATACCTATAATAAACATGGATATTATAGCTCTACATTGATGGACATTATGTCACTTTCTGGTGCGACATAATGTTTATGAACATCATGACATGCTGCCTTTTTTTAAATATATTGTGATATAATTTTTCACTTTTTTATAAAAAAGAAAACTTAAGGAATTGTAAGTCTTTTAGTTTTTAATTTTTAATTTTAAAATGGGATGTAATATAATTTAAATTAAGTTTAAATTTCACAAGTGAGTATAAGTCACCTTAAGTTTTTTTTCACTAATAATTTTATAATTCTATTAAAGTTAAATTTAAATTTTAAATTAACATTTTCGTATTTCAGTTCTTCAGTTGTTGTTTAAAAATTGATCTATGGTTAGTATATTTTTATAAAAAACTGTATAAAACCTCAACATGCTTTTTTTTTAATCTTAATAATAATCTCAATACTAATTGTATGTAAGAAAAACGTCTTAGAGTTTTCTTTATTTATGTAAGAAATGACATATCAAATAGTTTAGACTTAAAACATTCCTGGCAGTGCATAAACATAATCTAGCTACCAAACAATAAAGGCAACAACAAAAGGAGAAAATTAGGATCAGATTATGTAAGAAAGATAAAGTATTAATATTATTCTCCCTTTTTTGTTGGTTTTATATTTCTAAATCTGAAACCTAAAGGAATTTACTTAAAATAAATTTAAATCAAATTATAGCTTTTCCACAGGGACTATAAAGTAAAAGGTATCAAATCATATTATTTGTTTTAAATAAAGCTTATGTCTAATGGAATTTATTCATCTTTTAAAAGGAACAAAACTGTTTTTTTTTTTGTCTTCTTTAAAAATAATAAAATGAGACGTTTACATTTGAAAACAAAAATCTTTAGTATCTATTTCATACTCGCTATTTTGGCCGTCCTGTTTATTCTAAATTCATACAAATTCTACATTTTAGCATTTTTTATTAAAACCTAAAATAAAATGCCTATAAGAAATAAGTGTAGGTTTACGTTTTTTTAAATATTATATTATTCTTATCTTAATTATATTTCCATAATACTTTTTTATAAAATCGTCGGATTAAAAAGTACCCTAAGTTGTGTGTGAAATTTTGTATGGAAATGAGTTGTCACTGTGAAACTTTAAAACTTCACAACGTAAATTTTTTGCAAATATTTTACACTTTTTTGAATAGAGTCGCTCCTTTAAAAGAAAAAACTAATTTTTCGTTAAAAAAAAAAAGGGCGACTTCATTAAAAAGTGCCTTCTTCTAATAAAAAAGTACATTTCTGTATAAAGTACTTTGTTTTTTTTTTTTGTTAGTTATTTTTGTTTACAAAAGGCTTTATTTTAAGTTATATTTTATACTTCATATTATAAATGGTGTAGTTTTTGCAAAGAAACACTTTTTGGTACCTTTGCCATTTTTTTTTATCAGAGTACCTTTTTGGAAAAAATATATCAAAGGACCAATACTTGCCTTTAAATTACTTTTAAAATAAAATATGTATTTGTAAAAGGTTTGCTAAACATAAATTTCCTTACAATGAAGTAACATTTTATTTAAGATACTTTAAAAAGATTTTTTTTAAATGCTTTCAGAGAAAAACATTTTTTTAATAGTTTTTTTTTTTTAAAAAAAAGGTACCTTTTTTGAGAATATTATAATTTTTTTCCAATATATATGTTTAATGTTACTTTTATTCAAAACGTAACTTTTTTATTACTTTCAAGCCACAAGGCCTAATTCTAAAAAAGTTGTTTTCAACCAAAAAAGTACTTTAAAAAAAATGCTAAAAAGGTAGTATTTTATAAATTGTGGTTTCTATGAAGTAATTGTTGTTCTATAAAGTAATTGTTTTTCTATAAAGTAATTGTTACAGAGTAAAAGTTAAGTTATTTTACGAAAAACGTAAAGGAAACGTTTTTACTTTTTTAGAGAAAGTACAAATTGGTACATTTCTCTAAAAGTGCTTTTAAAAATATCTCGTGTTATTAAACAAATTTCTTTTTATTAAAAATAGTATTTAGAATAAGGCTTATTTGGACAGATGAAGATACTTTTACAATTATGCAAAAAATAAACTTCTATCAATTTTTGTTTTCGCTTTATCTTTATTTTGGGTTAAACTTTCATAACGACTTTTCAGAAATTTTGTAAATTGTTTTTTATATATAATACTTTATCATATAAAGTATGAATTGATCACATTTTAAGAAGATTTTTTAATGTCTTTAAAAAAAATTTTACTCTTAGCATGTTGGCAAACTATATTCGATAATTATGTTCTTCATGATCCTTCTGACTTCAAATAAACTCATTTTTAATGGGATAATTTCATTTCTAACTTCTTTGTTTATAGATTAATAGTCTTGTAATAGTCCACGATATAAATCAAGTGTAATGTTTTGAGATGGATCCAATCCTGTTTAATATTGCATAGAGAAAGTAAAAAATTTACATAATGCTTTAGCAACATGTTGCTAGTTCTGCTAATTCGCCTTTTTCAAAGAAAAAAGTTGAAGATTTTCATTTAAGCTTAGTACTCTGCTCGATTTTGCGAAAAATGTTGAGCAACATGCTTTATTTCGCTTGACAGTTAGCTACTCTGGTGACAACACTGCGGTTTAGAAGATATAACGTACAAAAAAAGTGATGCTTATCTTATTTCGTACTTGAAAAAAAAATGTTGCAAGAAAAATTTTTTAGTTTAAAAAAAAATGTTGCGAGAAACATTTCGCGACTTTTTTACAAACAAACAGAGTACTACTTCAGCAACATTATTTCTCATTTATTTCGCAGTAATTTTTTATATTAACTTTTGACAACATTTCGCATGAAATTTTACATTTTTTTCCTTCTAAAGTTAGTTTCTTTCTACGGCCTGGCCTGCCTCTGAAAATTTTTATTTTAAGTTTTTTTGTATCTGTAAAAAAAATTTCTAACAATGTTTGTATTTGATTAGTTTTCCATTTATGTTGTATTTTTTGTATCTTTTTTTTTTTTGGCAAAATCTACAAAAATCACTTGTAGTAAGAAAATTCTTTTACTTCTTGGCACTTCCGATCCTGTTTAAAATTTTTTTATTTAATTTTATTCTATTTTCCTGGTAGACGTATTTTCTTTAAAAGGCATTTTGTGCTTTAAAAAAGATAAAACAAAAATAAATATAATAAAAATGGAATTTATTCTTGCGTTCTTTATTTTCTTTTTTGCTTTATTTTTTGAGAAAGATTTCTTTTTTTGTATGCTGTCATTTCTTTTTTGCCAACATTTGGCATACAAGTATTTCCGTTACGCTAAAGTCTACAAACTGTTGTCACTGTCGTCAGTAGGCTCCTGTTATTTTTATTATATTTTATTTTGGTTTAAATTGCAGGTTTTTTTTTTGGTTTTTGTTTTTCCTTGAAAATACATTAAAAATTACCATAGACAAAACTGTGTGATTGCTCCTTTCAAGCTGCAAATTGAAAGAGATTTTAGCACAACTTTGGTTGTTAAGTGTGTGTTTGTATGTGTGTTGTTTTTAAATTTATATGTTAATGTTAAAATATTTTTATGTTTTAACATAAATTTATGGTTTTCCTATTTATGTATATATGTAGTACATACTATACATTCATACTGTTGTTACTGTTGTCGACAAAGTAAAAAAAGAAACAGCTTTATGGATGTCCTGCTTATATTATGTTCATTTTTGTTTCTCTACTTTGTCATTTGTGTTAAACGAAAATGTGTATTAAGTTACTTACAAAAAGCTTTTTATATGGAAATTTATTAATAGAAAAATAGATTCTTAATGGAATAAATATTTAAGTATATTTTATATTTGTTTGTTTATGTCACTTAAGATTTCTTTTCACAAGGGAGAATGCATGCCGATCAAATACACTGTCAGCAACATGTTGACAGTCTTGTTAAAATAAAAGTGAATTTATTTAGATTCAATAGGCTGCCAGTAATGTTTACTGGTTGTGCATGGTGATTTTTATGGCTCCATTATTGATGTCTATGAAAGAAAAATGTGGGGTATAATATCGCTCCCACTGAAGAACTGCGTCATGCTGAAACTTGTTAAGACCTTGCAACAGAAGCGGTAGTATTCTTCACAGTGTTTTTTTTTTATTATTATTTAATTATTTTTTTATTTATTTATCTTTTTTTTTTGGTTGCAAAAATCATAACTTTCGAAAGTTTGATAATTGGCAACATAAAGAAATTAGTTTCTAGTTAAGTTGTTTTCTCATTAATAACTATACACAAATTAGCACAAGACTGGTAAAATATTTTGAACAATAGACTTATATCTGAGATATAAAACTTTAATTTTTTACTATAATTTTTTTTTTTTTTTGCATGAAATCGTAAAAACTTTAAACAAACAAGAGAAATCTTAAAAATAAAAATGTATTTTAAAAATTAGCACGTTTTAAAATTGTTTTTGGCAAACCAAAATTAATAAAATGTAGCAAGACAACTCTTGCAAAATGTCATCACAATAAAAAACATTGTATATACAATTGATGGATGTGTGAGGAGCCGTTGCTGTTTAAAATTACAACAAAAACAAATTTTTAAAGTGTTTGAAAAGCGATTAAATTAAAGTGAACACCATAAAAGTCTTCGTTTGTTTACTTTGATGTTTAAAACATTAAAATAAATACATAAACATTTATATTCAAGTAAATAATAAAAAGTATAAAATATAAAAGTAAATGACATCACTTTGGATAAATACTTAAACTAATAATTACAAGTTCATTGACTTGAAATGGTGACAAACCAAACGCCGAAGAGACAGTCAACTATTTGGTTAGAGGGTTGACAGAGCGAAAGGAAGGACGGAGAGATAAAAAATTAACTAAATAATCGTGTGTTTCGTTTATTTTTTATGTTCATAAAAT
Source organism: Gymnosoma rotundatum (assembly GCA_916610165.2). NCBI lineage: Eukaryota > Metazoa > Arthropoda > Insecta > Diptera > Tachinidae > Gymnosoma > Gymnosoma rotundatum. The sequence goes on along the minus strand of OU744337.1, from coordinate 114,514,115 downwards.
AAAACTATATAATCTTTGGCAACAGCAGAAGTAATACAACAAGTGCAGCAACAAAAAGTTTATTAAAAAACGCTCCAAAATTTAAGGGTAAGTAAACTGAAGGAGGATCCACACCGGAGAATTGTTTAGGTTTTTCAGCTTGTTGTGGCAAGATTTAGAAAAAAAATTTAAATTGTTTCTAGCGATAAAAAATATTTTTACAGCCTCTTTGCAACATGTTGCTAAAAATATAATGCATTTATTAATCGACATCGTTACTATATATACGAGGTTTTAACTATCATACATAAACCAAACGCAATGTTACTTTCTCTGGCATTGTTGCTAGCAACATTGAAACCATTTTTAAGCATTTAATGTTTCTAGCCCATAAAATTTTATATGTAATTTAGCAAGTTAACTTTAAAATTTTAAGAACTGGCTACGGTTACCAACACCATGATTAAAAGGCAATCTTTGTAATAAGCACAACTAATATTATTTCACAGTTGAAGCATAGGTGTTGCCGCAAATATATTTCAGTTTAAAAAATATGTTGCCAGAAACCTTATGCGTAACTTTTTAACAAAATGAACATCGGCAATATTATTTTTCACTTCTTTCGCACTAAATTTAAATGTAGACTTTTGGCAGCATTTCGCACGAAATGGTGAACAGAATATCCTTTATAAAATTTTATTTCACTTGCAAAAAATGGACAAGTAGCTAGTGTTAGCAGCACTACGACTTAGAAAGGTGTGCAACATAGCTTGTTGTATTTTTTAAATATGCACGAAAAAAATGCAACTTATGTTATTTTACAGCTGGAAAAAATATTGTCAAAAATATTTTGCTGTTAGTAAACATGAAGCCAGAAACATTTAGTAGCTTTTCACAAAATTAGCAGAGAGTGCAACTGTAGCAACATAATTTTGATTTTTTAAGGCGATTTACGATTTATCTGTCTACTACTTAAATTTATTTAAATTTTAGGATTGTTATTGGATTCATAGCAAAAGTCTTTTAATATTGAAAATCAATTATTTTATTTAGACTCAAATAAATAAATTTACAAAATGTTATTGTCCTGGCTGTTGTTTCTATATACTGACTAATAATTACAGCTACACAACGTAGGTATTTTTAGCTCAATAATTTAAAGTATTTGAGTACATAAAATTTTTATTATCGTTGAAGTGATTCGAGTTATGTAAAAAAACATCAGGGCAACATGTTGCCAGAAGAATTTTTGAAAATAAAAAAAACTTTTTATAATTGTGTGTAGCGATTTCAAAAAAGCTATTTTTTATTTATGTGAATTTTTAAAAAACATTTGTAGCAACATTGTTGCCAGGCGTAATTTTTAAAATAAAAAGCAACAATTTTTTAACAACAGCCACTTGTGTGGATTAAACTCAAATTATAAACAAATTATTTTATATGGACATGGATAAGATACGCTAAGGTACGAATACATGTAATAATAAATCTGATGGCTGGTAGGTCCTGATTGTAAAAGTTTCCCTATCGTCGGATCATATTTGACTTCTCAGCAATGTGTCAATACTGATACACAGACATTTTTGTAGTCATCTGGTTCTACTGTTAACCAACGAAGCACTTATGAAGAAGTAATTCAGCCAATCTTTGTAGCTCTCTATACATTTAGCCCAAACAATCTCATCTTCACCCACCTCTAAGGACGAATACTGTAGGGCTAATAAAGAGCTTTGACTGTCAGGTTATGTACTTACGATGGCTTTAAAATTATTCATTGTATCCGATACCTTCCATTCAACATCTCTGCTAGAAAAGCGCTTCACTGTTAATAAAGTCTCTGTAATATAAATAGGTTTACTTCCGTAGAGTAAACAACAAAACTTCCACACTCGAACTTTTAAAAGCCATATCATCAAAATTTTCCGGAAATAAGTACAAAAAAAGCATTGACAGTTTCAGATAATTATTTTTTTACGTCGTTATAAATGTTGTAGGGTAGAAGTATTAATAACAACAACAACAACTAAAAATACAATAAACTATGAAACTACGTTCAATAAGCTTTTAAGCTTTATATAAAGGAAGAACAACAACTAAAAAATCCAAGAAGGATAGGGCTAATCGAGTGAGTGCAAGCAATATTCAACATAAATAAAATATTCAAGAAACTACCACAAACATGAACTATTAAAACGAATATTAAAATAACATTAAACCACAGTAAATAATCTTTTAAGCTTAAAACCAACAGCCTTAAAATGTTTATTTGTCTTTGTAATTTGAAAAAGACAAAACGACTTTCTCCCTTCTTACTGTCCTACACGACAAAATTATACTTTCACATTTAAATGGAGCTTAACATATTAGCGGCAAAAGAACAGCTAGAAAAAATGTCTGCAGCCTTAAATATTCTATAGTTTCGCTTAATACGTATTTAAAGATAAAAGAAAAAAATCAGCCATAAAATATTGCGTTCTCTTGACCCTCAATCTCTAGTTTCGGTTTTGTAAGATTCCTTTGTGTTTAGCTGTGGAGTTACCACAATTTAAACGTTATCCTTAGGGATTTTATACTTCAGGCTATAAAAATTACTACAGAAGTTGTGCAATGAATTAAAGCAAAGCGTAAATAGTGAAAAGATCTTTAAAATCAAATAATTTACTTAAACATCAGAAAAAGTTATTCAACGTTCAAACGCATAATCAGAGTTATTTATTTTTTTATTTTTTTTATTTACCTTTCACTTCAGCGCTTATTATTCCTCTAACAGGAAAATCGTTTTATTTTTTTGCCTCACTTAAAAAAAGTGTATCTTAAATTACTCATGTATTTGTAAGTTTTATTAAAAGTTTTACAGATGTTGAAATAAAGCAGCAAAGTAATAGTAAAAAACACAAGGAAAGTAAAACTTTTGCCCTTAGGAGCATCTAAGCAGGAATGTTCTTTTATGTTACAAAATTATATTTTACTGTAAAAAAAGAAAATAACTTTAAGTTAAAAATATTATTTTTTATGTTTTTTTTTTCATTTTAGCGAATTTTAAAAGAGCAAAAGATATATTAAGGCATTTAAAAATTAGCTGATTTAATAAAACATTTTTATATCAAATAATGAACCCAGCAAATTTTATAAAGCAAGAAGTTGTTAAAGCTACTCGTAACTCAATTATATAAAAACTTGCATTTATTTTTCAAAAACTTATTTCTCGCAGCATGTTGTAAAAAGCTTCTAGCAACATGTTGCAAAAGTTTTAGCAGATTAAATTTAATTTAGTAATATTAAATTTATTTTTTGTTATTTACATTTTATAGTGTTTAAAACTTTAGTGTTAAGTATTTGCTAGCAACAATTAAGGCAACAATTTTTTAAGATAATAGGCCGACTTCCTAAACGCCTGTTGCAATGCATAATTTAAAAAAATGCGTATGCAATGCGAAACATGTTTTAAATATAAACTTGCATTGCAGAGAAATTTTTTGAATTTTATTGGCATTTAGGAACGTCGCTATGCAACTCATACGTAAAGCAAATGTCAAAAACATTTGAATAATTTTTTTTTTTTTTTTTTTTGGATAAATAGAGGTTACACAAAATTATTTATCCATTTTGTTGGCAAGTGCTAAGGAATTATCTCAGGTCAAATCTTCCAAAAAATTCTATATTGCTATAGAAGCCTATTAAAAAGAAAAAAGAAGAGACAACTTTGTTAAGGACAATAAAAATCCCGGAAACAAGTGATCAAAAATAAATATTTTTTAAGAATTCATTGAATAAATGGATGATGGTATATTTTATTCACATTTCATTTTAAAAATAACATTTTTAAAATGTTTGCATACAAAATAAAAATGATGCGTGATTTTGACTTCTGATACTCATTAAAATGAGTTGCCAAACGATTAGGAACATTGTACGTTGCCAAAAAGTTTAGATATGCGTTTACGAAGTATATGCATTGTAAATATGCATTGCAACTTGCGTTTAGGAAGTCGGCCATAATAATTACATATATAAATTTTTTTAATTTTATTATTCTTAAACAGTTTTGTTGTTAAAACTAATTATTCTGTTCTAATTTACGTAAACTAATTTGCGCCTTTACATAATAGCGCTTAAAAAAATTGACATTTAGCTAGTGAAGCCAATACTACAATTTAAAACAAAATCGCAGCTTGAAAAAATGTGGCCAGAAACACTTTGCTGTTTATAAACATGATGCCGTGATGAACGTGATAAATAATTTCCTGATTTTTCACAAAATGAGAAGGGAACGACAACAAAAGGCAACCATTAAATTTAAAATTTTTCTATTATACAAGAGTTTTCTCACTTTAATCTAGGATAGATATAAATAATTTTCTTACTTTTCTATCAGCGATATGTTAAAAAAAACAAATATTTTTTTAGCACAGCCACCACAAGGCAAAATATTTTTTTCTGCGTGAAAACTTTGCAGACACAAAGTCTTATAGTTTGAAACTTACAATTATTTTTCTTTACTAAAAGAAAAAAATAACAGAAAAAATGCTTTGAACTTTCTTTTGATTCTAAATATTAAGCTGTATTATTGTGTTTTTCTAACTCTAAAGAAAAAAAAAATGCGAGTTTGTGACCCATATGATTTCTTTTTAATCAAATAACTGTCACAAAAGAAATTCTGTGTAAATCAAATTGAACATTAATCGTTCTATGTATATCTAGTTTAAAAATATGTACAAATAAAACGAAAATAAAATACGCATTTATATATTGTTAGCATTTCGTGCAATTACTGTTAAAATCCCATATAACAAATTAGTGTTAAATAATTAAAAAATAGTCACGGCTTCTTATTTATTAAAAAAAATGTTGCAGACCACAATTTTTTTCAACAGCGGGATTAAACGACATGCACTGATTTCATTAGAGATTAAAAAAACAGCTAACAATGTTGCATTATTAAAGACAATAGTAACGGCTGTTTTCTTGTAAATCGTTGCAGGGATTTATAAAGTTTTTAAAGCAAACTATGTTGTTTTAGTAGATATTATTTACAAAAGTTTATTTAAGCAATAATTTTTATTTAGTTAAATATATATATTTTGCTAAAATCTTTATTTAATAGAATTAATTAATAAAGGACAATAACAAAATTTTATAAACGATTTCTTATCATTTAAAAATTGGATATTAATCAATATGCCCCTTACATAAAGAAACCTTTTGAATATTCTTTCAACAGCAACATAGCAACATGTTGATAAACAAAGATAAGATATAAACAATTTTTTATTATACACTATTATTCCAATGCCCATTTTTATAAAATAAAAAAAGTAACAAGTGAGGGCAAAAATAATTATTTTCCATTTTAAAATGTATATGAGTACAAGTGTGTTATTACTGCGTGTGTGTGTGTATAGCAATTAACATTAATTCATTAGTGTGAAACGTTTGCCAGTGTAAGTGAATTTATTAACCAGACATGCAGATAATACTTTTTGGTGTTACTATATATATTTGTGCTGTTATTTCAGTTTTTTTTGTGCTTATTGGCAGCAAATAAATACCTTTTGGATTTTTAGTTACGGTCAGTGAACTTTGAATGCTTTGTATGTCTGTGTTTTTTTTTTTGTTTCTGTTTTTCTCTTAATACAATACCTGCCCACTTCAACTGTTATTTAAGGTACGCATGCCAAAAATAAGGTCACTTTTTTTAAATATAAAAAGTGTAAGAAGAATTTGTGTAGAGCCTTTACTTATCCTATATTAATTTAACAGAATATTTTTTTTATATTTGCTTGTTATAATTTTAATTAAAGGGAGTAAGTAAATAAATACATTGAAATGAAAGTAAATAAGCAACATGTTGCATGAAACACCAAAGAGAGACTTTTAAAAATCATGGCTTTTTTAATAATAAAATGCAAGCAAATTTATGTAATTGTATTAAATTTAAACTTTGACTCCAAATTTTTATTCTAAAAAAATTCTGTCAGCAACATAATTTATTGGAATAAATAAGAATAGGTATAAATAAGAATACATATATACAAAAGAATTGTTTATATCACACTGACGCGCACCGTTCAGTATATATTTCTTCTGTATTAATTTAAGCAACTTTTCGTTAAATTTATTTGTTTACTTTAAGACCGCTTTCGGAATTTGTTTACATTTTCATGTAAATGTTTTGTTGTACGCATTTTTTCAAGCATTTTTTTTGTGGTATCTAAATTTCTTTAAATATTGTGGCTGTAACTGCAACGTAACATTTAAATAAAACAGATAATGACTAAATTTACTGGTAAAACGTTTATATAAACAAAACAAAAATTGTTTTCGCATAAAATTAACAAAAAGTAAAAATAAATATTTTACTTTCATTCAATGATTGATTGATTGATAATGATGTGCACAAACAAATGAACAGGGAATAATTTATATATACGCAAAGAAATTCAAAAATGAACATTAAAACTTGAATTCAACAATACAAACATTTTTTTAAGCCATATTAACAAAGAAAGTTGAAATCAATATGAACAATATAATTTCTTTTAAAATTAATTTAAAAAAAAACAAATAGAAAATTATTAACCTTAGCAAAAAATGCCTGAAGTAAAATTGTGGTATTAAATTTAACATAAGATTTGATGATGATTCTTTATTTTTTTTTATTTTTATATTATTTTGCAAGCATGAAGGTAAATTTTTACATTATAAAATATTTCTTTTCGTTTCAAAACGAACAGTTAAAGGCAAAAACAATTATAAATATTTTAATGAAATATTCATTCTTATTTTTTCTTTAGAAACATGTTGATAAACATTAAGTTATATATTTTCACAAACGAATAAATAAATTACAAATTTTTATATATACGTGTAATTAATTTTCTTGTTAAGAATTTATATATAATAAATCGTTTGGTATATTTATTTACCACTGGGGTGCATATAAAAAAATAAAACAAAATGTTACCATAAGCAGTATCCATGCTTAAATTTTTACCAATTTCCTTGAAGTTTATAATATTAAGGTCATAAATAAAACTGAAATTGATTTTTTATTATTAGAGTTATATTCTGCTGCAAACCTAGAAAAAATATTAAAATCGACAATCTACTGCAGGAGAAAAAAAATGCGGCGGCCTAAACGAATTTGCATTAACACCGCTAATTATTCGGTAAGTTTTTATTAAAAATATTACTGTCAACATGTTGTAAAACAAAGTAACGAAATCACATAAGTAAATCACATAAAGAGACCAAAATAAAATTGTGTAATATTTTTATGCTGTCTTGATCATTAATTTTTATATAAAATTTTAAATTGTATGTTAAAATAATACAGTTTAGTGTAGAAACATGTTGCCAGAAAGTATCAATACTATGTCTTAAATTTCATTATGTTTTTATTACCAAAACAATTAACTAATGGACATATGATTACACTTTGGTCGATAATTTCAATTAAATGAAATAATATCAGCTGCGCTTATTTCGGGTGGAACTCTTATCAACAGCAAAATATGTTTCTAGCTTAGAGATAATAAAGATAATAACATACTTCTTTATAACGGGTCCGCCAAATAACTTTTTTTTTGAAAATGCTGTAAAAAAAAAACTCATTGGATGGTCAGTTGCCTTCAACTCCTGAAAAAATTGGACTTTGTATGACATCATAACAAGGTCTTTATGTAAAATTCGTCTCAATGATGTCTCCGAAATGTTCAATTGTTGAGAACGACGGTGAATTGATTTTGATGGCGCTTCACACACACTTTCTGCCACAGCAGCAATATTTCCGGGTGTACGCACTGCTCTTGGCTTTTCACGCTTTGGTTTATCGATGAGGATGCCAGTTTCTTTCACTTTTTCACAAGAATATGGAGCTGACGGTGCTTCTCTTCTTCGAAAATCCGTACGCAACTTTCGCACACATTTTGCAACATTACCATGATTTTCAAAAAAAAAGTCGCAATATTTCCTAGCGTTGTTCAAGCGTTCAGCAGAAGGATAAAAGTAATTATCTGTCAAATCAGACATGAGCCAAGTGTTACCATTCACGAAATAAGTACTAGTTGAAAAAAAGGTTAGATGGCTGACTCTTAGTTTATGAAACCAATAGCTAATTTTTAAATTTTGCAAGCGAAATAAGTTCAGGTGGCTCAACGGTTTTCAAATCCTTAGATTTTGGAATATGGAAAATGTTGAGAAACATAATTTGTTGTAAAAATTTTATACGCATATAACTTATAACTAATTTTTTTGTAATGTTTTAGGCAACATTTTGCGTAGCACGGTTTCATAAACTTGTATAAAATTTGTTGTTAGTATTGCATAGAGACAAAAAATAGCTATTAGTTAGCAACATTTTTTTCTGAATAATAGTGTTTTCAGTTGTGTGGTGCTTTCTTATTTAAAGTTATATTTAATAGTGCGGGCCTAAACTGAGGTTTATAAATACCTATTTAAAATTTCTAAATATCATTTATGGAAAACTTGGTTTCTTGGCATTTTTCTATGATTTAAGCTTCAAACAGGAAGATCGAATTTCATAAAAAAATTTTTAACTTGAAGAAGACTGTAATTTTTAGTATAACTATCTTGTAGTTACTAAATAAACAATTTACATGATGTTCATCCGATGGCTGACTCAGATTCATGTTTTTACCAGGGTCTGTTCTCAATGTGTAAAAAGAAATCTGCGGCTTTAGCATAACAAGTGGCTAGGTGATCGAGCAGGCGACTAGGGACTCTAGGAGACTTCTATAGTTGAAAAGCAAAGCCTTGGCGACTATCTTGTTCATATCAACTTATATATTTAAATACCCGCTTTAAACTGAAGCGTGGGAATAATATTTTTTACATTATTTTTGAGTCAAATATCATGTTTTGTTTAAACAGGTTTTAAATTCTCCTGCATTAAACAATATTTGTTTTATCAAAGGGTTTCTTTCATAATATAATATTTTTATTGTTGCTTTTGTTATTATTCATTTAACTAATAAATAAACGTGAGTTGAGTTTTACAAATAAAAATCATAAATTAATTAATTTAATCTACTTACGTTTTATAAACAAAAATGCTTGTTTATTAATACAATTTATTAAAAAAAAAATTTATATCCTCTGGTGTTAATTATTTGTTCTGCTGTTTGTAACAAAAAAGCTTGAAGCTTTTTTCAAATAAATGTTTAGTTGAAAGCGTTTGTGTGGGAACACTTAATTTTTTTTTTTTTTTTTTTTTAACAATAGTCAAACGAAAAAACAATCCTTTAAAAGGTTTTTGAGACAGCGCTAATTATGATTTTTGGTAAATTAATTTCATAGATTTTTTTTTTAAGAGAAAAGCAATGCTTTAAAGGATAATGTTTGATAGATTTAAAAAAAAGGTAAGAGGTTTTTTAAAGTTTTATTTTATTATTATTATTTTTTTTTAATTTAAATTCAATTGAGTATTTTGAAAACTTCCTTTGTTATATTTTAATATTTATTTAATTATTAAGTAAATTTAAATTATTTCTTAACATTTTTTTAATATTTTTTATCGTAAGAATATTAATTAGTTTTAATTTTTTTTATAAAAAAAATTTATTTTTAAATGTGTATATTTATTTTTGTTAAATTTGATTTTTATTTTTATAAAAAATGGATTTTAAATTTGTATATTTATTTAAACATTTATTTTTAAAATTTTTTTTAAGTTTTGATTTTTTCCGTTTTATTATTTTTAAAAATTTTATTTTTTTTTAATTAATATTATAATGTGAATGTTATAAAGTAATTTATATTTATTTCACATTTATTTTTTATTAATTTATATTTTATTACTATTTTTTTTAATTTTAAAAAATATTATATTTTTATTATTAATTTTTCGGAGACCTTAAGCAGTTTAATTATGTTTTTTTCCAGTTTTAGGATTTTTAAAAAAAAAAACTTTATTTAGTTTTAAAAATTTAACTTTATGCTTAATTTCGGTATTTTCAATTTAATTTTAATTTATTAATATTGATTTAACTAGTGTCTGACACAAAGCGGCAGGCGTGATACTTGCAAAACACTATAAGTAAACAATTAACGGTGTAACTAAAAAGCAAATATTTAAAAATAATAATCTTTTTAAATATATTTTATTTTGTTTTTTTTTTTTTTTTTTATTATTGCACTTTATGTTTTTTGATTAATTACAACTTTAAGACTTTAAATTTGATTTAAATTTTTTTTTTTGGTCAGTGGAATGTCAAGTTTGTAGCTGATTTTTAAAAAAATCAGTTACATTTATTGCACTTTGTTAAAAAAAAATCGATTTAAAAATTTATTATAACCGGCGTGTTTTTTTTTTTTTTTTATTCCTTAAATATGATCTGAAAAAACAAGAAGTATAATATAATTTTAATAAATAATTAACTTAAAAAATTGTCAATAATTTCTTTACTTTCGTGCTCTTAATAAGTGGTTGACCATAAGACTCCAGTCATCTTCCGAAATCATTTCACATCTTATTGAATTTTTTTAAACATTTGATTTTATAATATTTAAAGCAAATTAGCTCAATCATCACTTTAGATAAACAACTAAAATTAAACTTTGTTTATTTTAAAAACAAAAAAATTGCTGATTTGCGCTTGGTGAAATCATAAAATAAAAAATTGCAGCATAAAACGAATACACAATACGGTTTTTAAAGCGTCCATATTAATTGTTTAAATACATATCTATTGTAAAAAAAAATCAAAAAAAAATCAGAGAAATATTGTTTCATTAAAAAAAAAGTCTGCAGAAAGACTCTTGGCATTTTTTTTCCGTTAATAAATTTTAATAAATTTCGAGAATAAACAAGTAAGAGTGCTATATTCGGCTATTCGGCATATATGTAATACCCTTCACCATATATTTAAATTTAGCTTAATGAAGTAACTCCAATCAAAAAAGTAAAAATTGGGGTGACAGAGAATTAAAAAATAAGAAAAAATGAATTAAGGATTACAAATATATAATTTTTCATAAAAATGTTATCGGCTCTTAGTGGGTTAACCAATTTTAAAAGTTTTTAGTAATTCCTTTAAAATCTCTTCAAAACCTTTTAAAGGATACCCATTTGGATATTTAAAAAAATTATAAAAAATTTCAGAGCCCCATTACTCGGAAAATATGGGCTAGCGCCAATGTTTTCACTTGAGGTTTATTTTTTTATTTTTTAATTCTCCATCGCTACATATATTTGTTTTCTTCTTCTTTTTTTTATTGGAAAAATTAGAGGTAGGCGCGGTGTTTTGCCCGCTGCCTCGAACGGAATGGGCCGATCATGCTGCTTTCCAATATTACCTCTTTCGATACTATGTCTGATCGATTGGCGTATTTGAATTTTGTCTAGCGTATCTAAATGAAACTTGATTTCAATACTAACACGGACGGACATAGGGACATCGTTCTATCGGCTGCGCTATGCATAAGAAGTCAGAATATATATATACTTTATGGGGTCGGAAATGGATATTGTAGAAATTCAATAGGGAATGACAAACTTAGTTTTACTCTTTTTTCACTTTTTGTGGTGAATGGTATAAAAATTTATAAAAAACTAATCTGCCCGCTCTACAACTCGGATCGCCGCAGTGGTTAATACTACAAACAAAAAATTGTTGAATATAAAAATATTATAATTTTTCATTAACTCAATTTAATATTTTCTCATGTGACTGAAATTTTAACAAAATGAAATGTGTTTTAATTAATAAATATAAAAATCCAATTATTAAATATAAAAATATATAGTTAGATAAAATCAAAAACCAAACCCAACTGAAAAAAAAATCTTAATCTACTGTTCTATCGAATTTGATTATAAAATAAAAATACATATATCTTGCTGCAATAAAAGCAATTTAGAGTTTATTCTTAGTTTTCCATTTTATCCAATGATTTAGTTGAAAAAAAAATGTTAAAAATAAACTTTGTTTTCTAATTAATTTACTTCTTTGCACATCCTTTTTAAACTACACAAAGTTGGCAACTTTGTTTAGCTGCCATTGTTTTGTTAATTAATTCTATAACATACATTGCTTCTAAAAACCGAAATAAGCACATTTTAAATACACAAAAGTTCTATTCATTTTATACCCAAAATTGTTCCTGCATTGTGCTGATATGGAATAATAATGTTTTTTTTTGTTTTTTTTTATGACAAAAAATAATCTTCTACACAAAACATCTAGTAGTGTAAATAAATATTTATTAAGTAAACAAATAAACAACTATAAAATACAAATTTAAATATTTGTAGTTTTATCAGACGTTTTTTTATATGTTATTTGTATTTCTTTAATAACAAATTTAGCCTGACGGCTAAACAACCAGAATGAAATACAACCCCAAAAAAAGTACTCAAACTACAAAGTTTTAAATTAGAATATTCACATGCGAGGTGTGTTTGAAATACTTAAGGCATTTCAGATATTCCACGTTATAAGAGTTTAGTTTCACAGCTGATAAGAATATAACACATATTTTGTTTTCATAAACGTCACTTTGATTTCAAGGATGAAGAGAATTTTAATATGAACTTGGTAATATATGTATAAAATAACTGTTAATTTTGCACTAAAAAATTTATGTAATTATATATATTTAAATATATTTTGATGTAACTCGTTACGTTGTAGGAAATTTACTAACGTAACGTAACTATCCTTACGTTGGCAAAAAAATTGGTGTAAGTTAATAAAGGCCTACAACTTCTTTGAAATTAAACACAAACTATTTGCAATTTTTTGAAGCTGTTTTTTTTATTAAAAGTATGACCCATTACAATTATAAGTGGAATAGAATATCATTCAAATGTCCACGATGACTGCGTCTGCAGACATCAATCCGAATATCGAAATTTTCAATGACTTTCCGAAATGTTGCTGGTGTTATTTCACGAATTGCAACTTGAATGTTGTTCTTTAGATCATTACCCAGCAAAAAATTAGACATTACCTTTAAAAGTACTTGCCATATAATGACTTCCTTTTGTGATTGCCATATTTTGTTACTCGCTTACAAAACACATTACATTAGTTACCGAAAAAGGAAGTAGTAATGGAACTAGTTCTTTATGTTAAACGAGACCACCGTACTAATGGTACTCATTAATTCCTACAATAATTAATGTAATCGATTCACAGGAATTGATTATAAAAGTCTCATGCCTTGTTAAAGTCATTAAGTTGGCAATCTAGTTGGGAAGTACTTCCGCCCAAAATGCTTAATTCCAAACTGGATTACCTTTTCAAAAATTTTTGGCTGGGTAATTGCTTGTGGCTTGTAAGCATACACTCGACCTTTAAAAAAACCCCACAAAAAAATCTAATGGTGTTAGATTAAATGACCATGGAGGCCAATTGAAATCTGCATTTCGTGAAATTACACGTTGAGGAATTTTTGATCGCAAAAGCGTAATGTTTTCTCGAGTTGTGTGACATGTAGCACCGTCTTGTTGGAAATAGACGTCAGACACATCAATATGATTCAACTGTGTCCAAAAGAAGTATTTCAACATTGATTGGTATCGCTCAGCATTCACAGTAACATCATTTCCAGCATCGTCTTCGAAGAAAAATGGCCCAACGAGTCCAATTGCCCAAAATGCACACCAAACAGTAACTTTTTGTGGGCGTAGAAATTTTTCATGAATAACACGAGGATTTTCATCACCCCAGATACGACAATTTCGCTTATTGACGAATCCATCCATTCTGAAATGAGCTTCGTCACTAAATAAACATTTTGCAATGGGTATTTTTCAAAGAACTCCCATTTTCATAATAACTTTGAATGATGTAAACGCGTTGTTGCAATGTGTACCTGTCCATGGTTGAAACTGTACTAACTTCTAATAAAACAAAATGGCTTATGTCATTTGAAAAGATGTCACGTGTAAAAATTATATAGTGCTAACATCTAGGCATCGCATTTGGATGACGCTTTACTTATATCTAAATATATTTCTACGCAACGTTGTAAAAAATTAACTAGAATAACGTTAATTTATAAATGTAACGTAATTTTCGGCTTTCGTTCTTAATCTATACAAAATAAGTGCTGATTATTTTGTAAAAAAAAACTGAAGTGAATTAATATGTATAATTTTATTACGACGTAGTTCCTTACGATGCGGAAAATTTACGAATAATGTACAACAATTTTTAATCGTTTAGCACAAAAGAAATAGATAAGAACAAATCTAAATATGTTTCGCCTGAGCGCTTTACGTTGTTATAATTCTATTAACGTAACATAAATTTATAATTACGTTATTTATTTTGTAAAAACTAATTCTTGATTACTTTGGTACAAGAATAACTGTAGACTTTTACAATCGTAAAGAAAAAAACTGAGTTTTAAGAGCGATAAAAAAGCCACGCTCAAGACTATAGCTCTGTTGCGTAGTTATAATTTGCTATTAAGGCGTTTAAACTGGAGGTGATACAATTAACAAATAATGTAACAGTATTTAAGAATTTTTGATTCTATAGTCATTTCTGAAAATTAATTATAAACTTATCTTGCCAAATCTTTGAACTACAAGCTTCAATAGAGTTTATCTTTGATAATTGAATTTAAAGGTCTTAGTTTCACTACCTGGTTTCAGCAAGATGAGGGTGCCTGCATACTATTAAAGTACGCTTCGTAGCAAAAATTATCTAACGGAGAACATACAGCCAATGATCTCACGAATCCAACTCTGCTAATGATATTTTTAAAAAATAAAAAAAAAATGTTATGAAACATGCATCATTGCGCGTAATGTTAACAGCACTCGTAAACAAATTTTTAATGAATTTTTCAAAATCCAGAAAATTATGGAAACAAGACAGATTGCTATAGTTTCCATTTCTTGTACGTTTTATGTATAGTACAAAAATACTAATTCGGTTAAAAGCGATTTCGATCTTTAATATATTCAAAAATAGTAAAACGTAATTACACTATATGACGCAACAAAAAACGAACTAAAAAATTGATTTTTTAAACGAACCTCGTGGAACTAAAAAATTAAAAAAAAAACATTGCAGTAGATATGAGGATCAAAATGTTTGCACATTTTAAACAAAAAAGAAGAAGAAATAATAAACATTAAATAAAATATTTTTTAATGTCGTCACATGCAAAATATAAAGTCAAAAAAATATTTACCAATTACCCAGCAAACAAAAAAGTTAAAGAAGACTTTCTAGTCAATATTAAAATATTTTAGAAGGAATCATTAGAGACAGATATAAAATCGTAACCAAGGAGTAAAAACGCAGCGGTCCCACGGTTCTATGTCTGATACCGTTATAGATAGACATTAAAAAATGTCATGGAAAGTGTAGTATTGTGGCCACTACATCAACAAGTTACAATTACAGGGTGCCCACGAAGATATATAATTTTTTGTATAAGTTAGAGGGTGTCCTCTATGAGACGTGACTTTTATGTTAAAGACCATCAACAACGACACAAGGCCCCTTTGAAATATGTAGAAAATATATGTGTGCTATGATAACAAGTACAAAAAAATGAATTAAGGGGTGTTTCCATAAAAGATGTGATTTTGACAAATTTACTCTGTCTGATATAAAGCATAAAATTAAAACCTAAAGGCTGTCCCCAAAGAAGACCTTATTTTCACTTTTATATGCCTTTTGAACCGTTGGAGGCAGGCACTTTAAATTTCTAAATAAATAATAAAATTAAAATAAAAAAAAAAGTAAAGGGTATCCTATAAAGGATCAGTAACTCTAGAAGTGTCAGCCAAATTCCATTTAATTATTAAAATTAAATTCAAAAAATTTAAAACGAATAAAAAATTTCAAAAGCTTTAAAACCAGCAAATATGCCTAATGATTACGCAAAAATTAAATTAGAGAAATTCGCTCGCTTCAAAATACATACAATTAAAGTTTACAGACCTTAAGTTTTATACATCTTCCTTTAATAAATACAAACTTTAAGTAAATATTAATGAAACCCATTTAGTTCTACTTGAGCAACAATGCGCATCAGATTGTGTCAATACTTGTTGCTCACTTTACACTAAAAATAATATTCACTAATTAATGACAGTTTTCTTTTTAAGGAGTCATTACAGATTTTATGTTTGCTTGTGTGTTTGTTTCTCTTAGTGTTACTTTTTCGCCATGTTACTTTGAAGTGTCAGCAGAAGTTTAAATTACAGCGTTAAAAATGTCAATTCGTTAAAAGTCATCGAATTTTGAAATATAAAAATAGTAAGAAAAATAAAAGCTTTAAAATAATATTTCAATGCAGTCATTTAAAATTTTCTTTTAATTTAGTTTAGTTAAAGCAAAAGTTAATTTAAACTGTCCAAAATAATAATTAAAATGAAATTATTGCGTCAGTCTCTTCTCAGTTTGCTGGGCATTAACATTTAACTTTTCATTATTTAATCTTTTTAGTTTTAAGCATAACAATTGTAAAATTATACACGTACAAACTTTTATTTGAATTTATTTTATATTCTTTTTTTAAACTGTTTTTAAAACTAATATGCTTTAAAAAAAAAAAAACTTATGTGTGGAATTATATTTAAAATATCCGTTAAAAAAAAAAAAAACAAATTTTTTCAAATTGTCTTGGGACTAAATGTACCAGTAAATTTAACATGTAGAACATTTGCGTATGTGCCAAACATAGATATTATAGAGAACATAAATCTAAGCTTAAGGAATTTACAACCACAAGCTTTAATCAAAATTTAATAAAATTTAGAATTGATCTATTTTGAAATTCAAAAATACAACCGGTTTAATTACAATATTTTTTTTTTAAATAAATATTATTTTTAAAGTTTTAGAAATAACAATCTCTTAAAAAAAGTCTAGTCAACTGTAGATTTTCCAGACCTGAGATGAACTCTTTTCTTAATTTTGTAACTTTCAGTTTGTTTGAAATTTCTCTGATAAAAATTTGCAACCCAAAAGAAAACACACATATAGTAGAGAGTAAATTCAGCTTTAATTCTGCCAAAGTTCATATATAAAAATTGAAAAAAAAAAAAATATTTGATTTTGCTGAAAAAAGAACATGTAATTCGGTCCATAAACGAGAAATTTGTTAAAGGAAACTATTGCCTGTATTTTATTTATATTTTTCACCTAAGGAATGATTTTCTATTTTAGTTAGATATAAATCTGCTAATTGCAAATTAAAACTCCCGAAAAAAGGTTTTTAAACTATGGATGGGCCACCCTTTAACTTTTACTTTTTTTTAACTTTTTGATTTTATCATTCTATTTTGTTTTTTTGGAAAATTTAATATATTTTTCTATTATGATGAGATAATATACACATATCAAAATCTGATTTTCTTTAGGGACACCCTTTTAATTTTTATTTTATTTTTACTTGTTTTTAAAGCAGTTATACGCTCCGTGAAAATTTTAAGTTCTTGCCGATGGCTTAAATGATCAAAATATATATAAGAAAATTTTTATGCTAAGGGGACACCCTTTAATTTTTATTTGTTTAATCTGCTTCAAAAAAAGAAGGAGATTATCGATTCGACTGAACGTTGCTTTTTTATGTTTGTGCGCGCAGAACTCAGTCATTTCTGAATCGACTTGGAAATCTATTTCTTTATTTCAAAGGTATTTTTCACATTTTAAAAGGGTGTCCCCATACAACATATATGATTTTTAGGTGTATTATGAGCCGTAAAGAGCACCGCTTTATGATTTAAAAAATCTGACTATCACTATAGTTCCCAAAAACAAAAAATAATATCAAAAATTCTAAAAAATAAAGGGTGTCCCCATAGGGAACGTAAATTGACCTGCAAGTGCCTATCTTTTGTACCGTTATAGACAAACGCAGCAAAATATCAATAACTGTGACCGTTATAATAACAGGTGTAAATAATAAAAAATTATAAGTTAAAGGGTGATCCAGTAGTTCATTTAATTTACTTTTGAACTGTAGAGAGTCGGTCGAAATTCACAAAAAACCTGTATTGCTAAGTTCACTATAACAACAATTATTAAATTTTGATTTAGAAATTAAAGGGTGTCCCAATAGTTGATTTAATTTGATGTATACACACAGCTAAAATCTGTTTTGAAGTGGTTTTCTTAAGAATTATTTTAAATTATTGCGGCTTAAAAACAAGTTGGTAGATGTTTACGTCATGATGCGTATGGGGCACCCTTTAGATTTTAATTTAATCCCATTATAGTGAACATATTACTAAATACTCTGTGCGAATTTGAAAATAAAAAAACTGTTGTCCCTGTATATTTTCAATTTTACCTTGGCCTAATGTAAAACAAATTCTATTTTATTTAAGTTTTTTTTCAGACAAATCTCTGCTTAAATCTGAAACTAAAGCACTTCAAAACAAATTGAAATATCTAAGAAAGTTCAAGACAATTAACATTAAATTGAAAATTTATTTTACGTTTTAATAAATATAATTTCCTTCAGTATGATTTAATTGATTTTTGCTTTTAATTAAAATGTAATGTTTCGTCTTGTCAATTAGAGAAAAAATTTCTATACACACGTACGTACACACACAACAATACTTTTACTGATAAAAACCATGATTTTTCATTTTCACTTCGAGAGTTTTGTAGATGTATAAAAACTAAACATGTTTCTGTCTGCTTTCTAGAAAAATTTTAACAGTACTTGAAGTTTTTGCCAACAATTAAAACGAACAAATAAAACTTGTGCTGGAAACAAAAAAAAAAAAACAAACAAAATATCAGTTATCAAATGTAATTAATCATTTTCAACAGCAAAAAGTAAGAAAAAAGATGGTCCATAAAAAATTAAGTCGAAAGAGTTTTTTTTTCGTGTTGTTTCTACAGTGGGAAAGAAAATATTAACAAAAGTAACACCAAAATAACCTGCGTGTGTTCTTAAACTAAATAGATGTTGCTTTGGTATGGGTTAAAGACACATAGTTCCTATTAAAAACTAAGCAACACACGAAGTGGCAAAAAGGTGATCTGCTTGAACTAAATCTAATATGCACTGAATATTGGGTAGACTCATTAAACCTGAAAAGATAGAGAAAAGCTACCACATGTAGACATCCCCGAATGGTGCTCTAGGGGTCTCTCGGAGCCAGTATGTGTGTGCTAGACAAATTACAAGCCACAGTCTAAAATTACAGCAGTCAAAAGTAAAGGCTAGTGTTAGTGCAAGACAAGTCACAGATCTCTAATCGATTATCTTTAATCAATTCGTGTAGTGAAAAAAACTATCAAAAATAACAAATTTTGGTAAAAATGAAAATAAATATTTTATTCCCTTTAAAGAAATTACAACAGCTATTTCCCAACTCATTTAGTCATAATGTGTTGTCATTAAACATTATAATTGCTTTTTTTTAGTATTTGATGGTTTAAAAGTTTATCTTGTTTTAGTTTTACTCATTCGTACATGAATGTTAAGTAACTGTATTTACATTTCATTTTAAGTATTTGCAATAAATTTTACTACATTTTTAATAAGCAGACAATTCATCACTCTATAATATTTAAATAGGAAACTAAAAAAAAAATTAAAATGATTTTTAGTTTTTGAGTTGGTTGTTTGTCAGTCAGCATGACGAAAATTATCCAGCAACAATAAGGAAAGAAATGCACAGTAAAGCTGATTGATAAATAATTCTTGGAAGAAAAAAAACCGAATTGAAAACAGTTTTCATCTGTAGGTTCAAAAGTACGGCCACATACATCAAATTACATTTACTATTGGAGCACCCTTTTATTCCATCTCCAAATTTTATATTTGTTATAGCAGACTTAGCATTGCAGGTTCGTTGTAAATTTCAATCGTCTGTCTATAACCGTTCACAAGTATGGCAATATACATTGAATTAAATGAACTATTGGGGCACCCTATAATTTATAATTTTAAATGTTAATACTTGTTACTATAACGGCCATAGCAATCGACATTCTGGTCAATTTGCAAGCGTTTGTCTGTAACGGTTCAAAATATAAGCCTATGTAAGTAAACCTAAATCAATTATGGAACACCCTTTAACTTCTACATACAAATTTTATACTTGTTGTTATAGCGGACTTAGCAATACAGGTCCCTTCAAAATTTCAGCTGTCTATTCATAACGGTTCAAAAGTTTGGCTCAATACATCAAATTACATTAACTATTGGGACACCCTTTAGTTTACAAATCCAAAATTTTATATTTGTTATTATAGCGCAGTAAGCAATAGAGGTTCTTACTTTTTTCAAAAGCCTGTCTACAACTGTTCAGAAGTATGACCATATACATACATCAAATTAAATGAACTATTGGGGCACCTTTTAATTTATAATTTTAAATATTAATACTTGTTACTACAACGGTCACAGCAACCGAAATTCCTTCTAATTTGCAAACAGTTGCTTATAACGGTTTAAAAGATAGAACCCTATAGGTAAATTAACGTCCCCTATTAGGACACCCTTTGTTTTTAAGATTTATTTTTGTATTACTTTTTGCCATTGGGAGCATTATTTATATGCAAATTTTTTTAATTTTAAAATGATGTCCTTTAAGGTTCATAATACATGTAAAGCACCTGTATGTTGTATGGGGACACCCTTTAATTTTAGAGTATTAAGCAATAAACTGCAACCAATCTGTAAGCATCACATTTTAAATAAAGAAAAAATATTTTCAAAATCGGCTCAGACATGAAAGAGGTCTGTGGGCACAAACATAAAAAGCAACTTCAGTCAAATTGATAACCTCGTTCTTATTTAATGTCGCGACATGTCGGTTAAAAAAAGATAACAAATAAATTCTTCTCTTAAACACATTAAGAGTGCAGAATTTGATCTTAACAGCGCATTACAGAGTGAAGTGGGCTGGTAAAAAAATTGTTATTGTTTGAAAGTGTGAATAATTTAATTATATTTTCTTCTTTATATATTTATTTTTTATTATTTATTTATTTATATTTCTTCTTTTATAATTCCTTCAAATATACATATATTGATATATTCAGGTCATTATAACGACTTTAAGTCTATTTTTTATTATTATTTATTATTATTATTTATTATTATTATTTATTTATTATTTACTTAATTTTTATGTCTATATATATATTTATTTCATTCTAAAATTACTGTTTATATGATACAACAACTAACGCTCTATTTAATTATTTCATTTCAGCAATCAAATACGCTGGACGTGCTTGTCTAGTTTGGCTTGAGCGATGAGTGCAACAATCATTAATAGTTAAGTTTAGGGACAGAAACGGGTGGCACTCGCTAAAGCATCAACCAAACCTACACTGATTATTTTACTATGGAGTTTTATTTTAGGGCAGTTCCCAAGACCTGTAGAGGATAAGAGTATTTCCTAACAAAAAGAAATTAGTCTGTACTTCCACTTCACACGATAATAGAACAGCTGCAGACCTACAATAGTTATATGTTAATTTTTTTAAGAGACGACTGCATATCCACCTAGAGTTGGTTAAAACAGCTGTATAAAAATATTAAATCGGATAAAACAACTTCAATTTTCAACATAAATTGTAACACTTTTTTGTTTCAATTTTTCTAGTTGAATTCTTCTTCAAAACATTTTGCTACACAAATCGAAGTAGGCCTTAAACCTTCTTAAGGACGGGGAGAACACGGGTTAAATAGCAGCTTTGGGAGGACTATCTAAACTCCAACGAACTTCTATTAGCACTATTCCATTGAGAATACAACAGCACATAAATCATCGTCACCACATTAGTCCCCGAAGGCGTTTACGAATAATCCTGCGTTCTAACGACTCCATGATTTCAATTATTTCTTAATTATTTTATCTGCCAGATTCTGACCATTACTCCCCCGGGAATAGTTACATTTATAGTAACGGATATGTTCTTAAAGTTTTACTTTAGGTTTTAAAAACACTTAGATCCGCCGTCAGTTGTAGCTGCGTTCGATGTTTGAATGACACCCATGCTCTATTGAAAACCCCCTTTAAATTTATATAAGTAGATTATTTAGGACCTGTTCCCAAGAAGCTGTAAAAATTATTTGTTTTGTAGTTTCGATTATTGCTTAATTTTATTGTTTTTTTTTTTTGCTTTTCTTTAAATCGTTTAGCAATTTTTGCTTCTTTCTATTTATTTTAAAATCTGACCAAAATCTAATTTTTTTAAAGAGCTCCTTAAACTCAAACAACAGTCTTAGAGAATAAAACTATATTTAACATCCAATTACTGGACACTAGTGGTTTTCCTTTGCGTTAAATTTGGACTTTCTCTGTGAAAACGAGAAACTTTTCCTTTAAACTTTAAATATCAGAGAGCGTCATTTATTTTTAAAAATATAGACTGAAATCAGGAAATAGTTTTGTGTAACTGAAAAGTTAAAAAGAAAACGAAAAGTACTGGTTGATTGCCTGAACATATCAAACTTTTTCAAAAAGGGAGACTTATTACAAAAAAATCTTTAATTAAAAGAATTTTTTTCGAAGTATTAAATTCGAACCCTTTTAAGGCCGTTATAATATTTCTGTCAGTATTGTTCACACGTTTGAAGAAGAAGTCATGTTTTTTTTTTGCTCAGATAGACATTTATTACTGAAGAACAATTTTGAGTTATGACCTTCTTCCAGCAAATACTTCTCTAGAAAATAATTTAAGAAAATATGTGTCGAAATTTTTTTAGATATCACTGTCTCCTATTAAAGTAGCATTACAATAATCTTATAATTTACTACTCAGTTTCTCTATGTGTATTTATTTTTCTTTTAATGTCTTGTTTTACCTCATTTTTGTTTTTATCCTATATTTCTTTTTTATTCTTTATTTTGTTTGTTACTCGATTTCCTTAAGACAATAAACGACAAAAGTATTCGACGTATCTTGTTCAAATTTTTTACAATTTTTATATTTATCTTGTTGTTGTTGTTGAAATGATTGTATATTATACTTATAGCGCAATAAAGATGCGAAATACAAGTAAAGAAAATTATTAAAAAATTTTATTTCAATAGAATAAATATTTTTAATAATTTTTTATACGTTTATTGCTCATGTTTTTGTTGTGAATTTAAATATTTTTTCTTTTTCTTATTCGATTTCACTTACATATATTTTTATACTTATCTAAAGAATGTCTGGTACTAAGAAAAAAGATATTAGACACACAATAACTACGAAAAGAGCCAAAAGTATTGAAAAAGAAAGAAGAGAAAGCAGCACAATTGTAATTGTCGGTATTATTTTTATTTTTGCTGTATTTTTTAATACAAATAAAAGAACATCATAAATATGAAAGACTAAATTGAAAAAAAAAAAAAATCAACTAACAAAAATATAAAAGCAATTGAAAAATATAAAAATGAGAAGAGTAAAAGAAGACATAAAAGAAGAAAAAAAAAAAATAAACAAGCGAAAGGCGAGGGAGTATAAAATAAAGATGACAAAGATGTTATTTACAATAACGATGATGACGATGATAATAATGATGATGACCATGATGATGATGGTGGTAATTTTTTTGTTTTTTTTTTAGTTGCGACAGTATTCAATTGTATAAAATTTCCACAAATAATTTCTTTCTGTAACCTTCTTTATACAGCCACAACAACAACCATACAAACATTTATGTTTGGTGAGAGAGAATGAGAGAGAGTTTCACAGAGTGTGAGATTGTAGCAGAGAAATGGACCCTAATAAATTTCTTAAATTATGACTCATTTTAGTCTTCTGTTCATAAATTAATTGATAAATTATGTATTATTGTATCCAAAAGATTGTTTAATTAAATGTGTAAATCTTTTGGAAATTTGATATTTGGTATTTTGTGTAGCAGTTTCTTTAAAAGTTTTATATTTTTAGGGACTTAACAGCTATGCCTGATTTTGCAACTAAATAGTGTTAATAGATTTTTACAGGTAGTGGCGAAAGGTTTGACAGTTGCTCGTCTCAAATTGAATTTAAAAATATTTCCCTATTTTTCGCGATGGTTTTTTTTTGTTCTCTTTGGTCAGTTATATATACATACATTTCTATTTTAGTTAATTAAAAATAAACTAAATTTGTATGAGGACCCAAAATGATTCACTTCGAATGTTACTATATTTCATCCGAAGGTAAATAAAAAAATTAACATGTATTTAAAATCAACAAGTAGGTACACAATTTTTTTTCTCAAAATTAAAACTTTGTTGTTTCTGTTATTGTTGTAGAATTGCTCCTTGCCTTTATAACAAAATCCCATAAACAAGTTTTTAAAATATATGATGCTTTCCATTGAAACATCTTCAGTTATTAATTTTGTGAAAGTTTACACGGGTGCCACTTTTTACCATTTTTTGAAAATCTATGCACTTCTCGTGCCAGATTTATATACTGTCTTATCTCCTTTTAATTTTATTTTGAAAAGAAAAATACCACCAAATCACGCAGACTAACTACATCGTCAAGAAACACATGTAAATATAATACGGGCCCAACCTCAATATTAAAAAATAAAAGCCATATCGCACACCTAGTTCAAAAGTGACTGAACCCAAAATTTAATTAAATTGTTCATTATCTAGTGTATAAATATTAAACAAATAAAACGATCTTTTTGTATGATAATCGATATGGATTTTCTTCTAAATAGTCCTAAGTTTTTGTTTTTAACCATTTTTATTCAGGTCAAAAACTGTTTTTTTTTCGATTTCTGAAAAGTTAAAATTTTGAGTTGTATCACTTTTGAACTGGGTGTGCGATATTTATAATATGACGTGTGCCCAAGAAAGTGTGCAAGAAACCTTTTCGTTATATGGCATGCATCAAGACTGAATAATTTACATTTTGGAGCTTAGGCGACAGCAACTAACCCTCTTGGGTCTGTTTGACTATCTCTTTTTGTAAACTGCAGAAGGTGAAAGAGAGAAAGAGAACAAGGCATTAGATAAGACAAAGTAGAAGGGAATTATGAAGGCTACATATAGTTAAGATATGAGTAAGGTTAGTGTCAATACAGAAAAGCGCGAAGAAATTTAAAGGTTTTGCTGTTAGGCTGACGTGTAGTTCCGTGATGAGGACCTAGCTTGTCAGATACCCAACGCGAAGTTTCAGGGACCTAATTTTATCCGGAATCTCCTCTGAAATTTTGATTAGCGAGCTAACGATTCCCTAGAAATTGTAGGTACTAATTACCCAGCGCTAGCGCAGTGACAGAGGAGATGAGTTATTGCTTGCACCTCTATTCAGCCTAACAAAACTTCCACTAATCATAAAAGACAGCCTGAACCTTTCGGCGTGGACTTCGAGTTTGCAGTGGACTATCACGACAGCCTTTACAGTATCGTTTAACTTTTTTTTATAGTTTTCATTGAAGTTATAGAGGAAAAGAAAATCTTCTATGTGTCGCATTGGATGGCGAGTTCATTCTAGTCTCACAAATGAACATAAAGTGTTCACATTGGGAAGTCGTATATTATGTGAAGGTAACAAGATGTTGTAGAAGAATCCAGAGAAGCCAAAGAAGTAAAAGACTTTAAATGGTATTAACATTGATTTAAAGAATTGGTTCAGGTGTAATAGAATGATAGAATGAAAACGATAAATTGAACTGCCTTAATTTTTTGGTCTAATGCCGTATAATTGCAAGTGCGTTCTTATGTAAAAGAATCTATATTAAATACTTACAACTGAATAAGGTTTAGCAACTAACTAATCAAACAGAAAAAAATGGGAAAAAATTACAACCACTCTTTACACAGAGTTTATTATCAGGATTTTTTAAATAGAAAAGTAACTCGTCCTTCGTTAAACAAGCTAAATATAATATTTTTTTTTATAATTTATTATATATAAATTATACTTGGGCTTTCAAGGTCATTTATTTCCTGCCTTTTAAGTAAATAAAATATTATTTATTTCATATTAATCCGACGTTTCGTTGGTATTTTCCAACTTCCTCAGGGATAATTTATTAAAAATATATAATCTTTTTTGTTATTTTAAATTAATTTGGTGTATAGTGGACAAGATTCAAGAAGATTTTGTGATGTTAACAAAGATTGCCTGTGATATTTTATAGTTTATATTATTCAATTTATTAAGTTTGTGTTTTGTTTCTTGTCCACGAATACAAAAAAAGGTCGGAAAATTAATAAAACTAATTATAATATTTTTGTGTGAAAAATTTAGCACTTCAGCTAGAGAAACGAGACACTGTATTTAATAACATAATTATTTTATAATAAATTAATAACTAGTTAATAATTTCTTACGGCCTTATGCATATTAAAAACTTAGAATGAGTTTGGCATTAGTGAAGGAATTAAGCAGGGTCTCAGAGTGTTTTTCCGCACAGACCGGCACTTAAAATCATTATAAATTGTTGTGATTCCCCAAAACTGTATTTTTGGACTATTTTCGGTCTCAAATTGTATAGAGAGCCTTGCATACACCCTGCTTAGTTTTGTCACTTATGCTAACCTCATACTAAGTTTTTGTTATGCATAAAGCCGTTAATGTTTAAGCAAGCAAATTACAAAATCATCTTAATCATAATAATATAACTTTTTTAACTTAATTTTTATTAAATTATTATTTGAACTGTGAATATTATAAATTATATAAAAATACACAACTAAGGTAGATAGATGCGAAGAATGCTGATGAAGGTCGTAGCGGTCCAGAAAGTGCAGCATTTCATTTTGCTAGCGTCTAATTTTTCTTGTTTTCTTTGGAAAACGTCCGCATACGAGTACATTTGTAAAAATAAATTTTATTTCTAAGAAGGATTTTTAGAAATTAAAAATAAAATGAATTTAAGCCAATATAGTTTTTTTATTTAATTTCACTTGTTATTTAAAAAATATTTCCCAAATTTATTAAAAAGCTTCTTTTCATTATTTATTGATTTTTTATTTATAGAAAAATATTCGTACTTTTTTTTTTAATTGGTTTCTCTAAAATTATTATGAATTTAATTAACTTTGATGATGAACAAATCAAATTTTATATATGTATGTATTTTTTTTCTCAGAATTCCGCAGTAAATTTAAAAACACTTGAATTTGACATTTAAAAGTTGCAAGCGTTGTTTTTTTTTTTTTTTTTTTTTTTTTTTTTTTTTGTCATGCTCATAAATAAAAATGTTTTAAAGATAAAATAAATTTAAATTGTCAAGCACGATTTATAAACAAAAAAAGATAGCTGTTTAATAAATTTAATAGTAAACAGTGAAACGAAACTAAAAGTCTTGGTTTTGAATAAAAAAAAATTATTTGTTTAGCAGAAAACTTGATTTCTACTATTTATATTGTCCACTGTTGTCTCCCTCCAGACAAGTGTATTAAAAAGATTATTTTTTATATCTCGAAAACCGTATTATTTTGCTTGACAAAATCTACTCTGTGCCATTATCTATAACTCTGACAACGTTTAAACAAAAATATTATAACTATCGTTAAAGCAGTAAAGAAAGGCGTTAGAGCGTAATAAGCAAACAAACTAATATTTATATTTATAATATTAGCTTGGGTGATCTTTATCTTGTCTAATAATTTATTATATATTTTATTATATTTTTATAAAATACGGGAAAATTTTACAACTTGCCACTAGTTAAAGGAAAGTATTTTCTGTACCGCTATACACTTTTGCCACCATGTTTGTGATTCTAAGAAGTTAAATGGCGGTTAGTTTTCAGATTAAAATTTTTTCATAATTAATGCAATGAAAAGAGATTTTTTTTCGGTCAAAATAAAAAGCAATTTATTAAAAAAAAAAAAAAAACAATAAATCGTTTTTAATAAAAATTGTATATAGAAAAATGATAAAAGAAAATATATCGCTCCTTTATTGCAACATAGTCATATCTCAAAAAAAAAACTTGAACTTGGCAAAATGCGATTTAAGTTTTCAAGACATATGTCCTATGATCTAATTGCCGCAATTGCAATTGCTATAACTTCGGTTCAGCTTGGGATATAAAACTGATTTTTTCTTCAACATGAACAGAAGGTCTAAAAGAGCACTTTTGCTTAAGTAACTACAAATTTTTAATTTTTTGAGATGTGACTATGTTGCAATAAAGGAGCAATATGTCCCTGAAAGAGTAAGTTATATAAAATTTCAAAGAAACTGCGATTTAAAGTCACTTATAATACTTGTATTTACTAGATTATAAGCATGATAGGGAATTGACACAGAAGGATTAATATGTCAAGTGCTAATAAATTGTTGTCCGTTGGTTAATTATTTTTTCAATTTCACCTGCGGATCGTATAATTATTTTGCTTCGTTACTAAGTATTTTATTTGTATAATTTTAGTTTTAATTCTTTATCAAATTTTATGGTGGTTTTTTGTCAAATCCAATTAAATATTACTTGAGGTCGTATTTAATCCAATTCATTGCAACGAATGATTTTTCTTGACTTTGTCTTAAATATATAAATATATATTAGGTGAATGTGCTTTGGGCGATTGTTTAGAAGACATTTTGAAATTAATTTTAGCCGGCTTCAAGAAAAAAAAAAAAAAGATTATCATTCATCTGTATTTTGTTTTCTTTTTTGTTTTTTGTTTTTTTTTTTTTTTTTTTTTGTATATTACTGATCTGATTTTTAATTTCTTTTTTAAAATGCTATGCGTACAGATTGATACAGATAAAACTCAAAAAATTAAGGGTGTCTCTATCCTTTTAAATAGTAATAGACAGGCAGTTAAAATTTGCACTACAAGAGCATGAATAAAAATAAAAATTAGTGTCAAAGGGTGTCCCACAGGCATCGTATTTATAAATATATAATTAAAAAATGATTGCCTGTATATTTTGAAGTAGGTTTTTGTTGATCATAATTTACCCAGATTTGGAAAATATCAGCTAAAACATTTGGGTCAATAAACCTAGCTGGGCAGCCCTAAGTTAGTCACCTCTTTCAAAATTTTTGGATTTTTCTTTATTTCGCCATTGAAGGGAGAATTTCTTCTTTTTTAGTATATAATCGTTTTATGTTTATGTTTATGTTTATTTTTTTTTTAATTTGAAATGTTAAATTAAATTAAGCGAAGTCATTTGCAAATTTTTTTTTTATTAATCTCCTTGGACGAAAAAAAAATTTTTTTAAATGATTACATATAAAAATTCTATTAACATATAAAAAATATTATAAAGGGAGAAAGATTTTTTATATTTTTAAAACATTTTTACATTTTCAACACCAATGTTTGTAAATTAATGTATAAAACTGTTTATGCGAAACTTAAAAAGAAATTGTTTTAGACTTTTATATAAAAATTAAATACAACTATCCTTTTTAAATTAATTTTTTTTATTCAAATTTTTTTTAAATTCAAAATTTTTAATGTGTAGATTTTGAAATTACATTTTCTGTCTGCAGTTGTATATTTTAAAATTTTTGTTTTTTTATTTTTTACAAAAATTTAATTTTTGTTTAATTGTATTTCTTTTTTAATTTTTCTTTTTTCAAACAATCCAATAAACTCTCTTTATATCGAAATTCCTTTAAAATTTATCTTGCAAATGTTTGTTTACACACACACACACACACGCACGAACGTTTTATATGAAATTCCTTAGCTGAAAACTTAAAGAAAGCAATCTAATCCAAATTGTTTGTGCGAAGCCATTTTTAAACCGGAAATAACTGGCAGCTTATTTAAAACGTAGACATTTGAAATTCCACTTATTAAGGGCATGAAAAATATTTTTTTTTGCATAATTTAAATATATTCACCTTTTTTCGTCAGAAAGACTTAATAAATTGGCAATTTTAATATTAAGAAATGAATTATTTGTTGTAGAAAGAAGTAAATTTTTATATTTGTTTTAAAAATTTTAAGTTTAAATATTGCAACAAAATGAACACCACTTTTAGTAAAAGCATAAATTATTATTATTATTATTTTTTTTGTTGTGTTTTATTTTCTTTTATAACAATTTTATATAAAAATCTTTTAAACACACACGAACTACCGTTATCTGTTTAATTAATTTTTGATTTGATTTGTTTGAAAAAAATCGCTATGAATTATTTAATTTAATCCCACTTTAATTAAATGTTAATTAAAACATCAAGTCATTAATAAATCAGCAATGAAATTAAGAAATTTTGTGTTTTTTTCTCATAATTTGTATTTGTGATTTTTTTTTTAATTTAATTTCAAATACGAGTGAATTTTTTTAGTCAAGAAAACAAATGTACGATGAATATTTTTTCTTTTTAATTGTAAAACAACTTCAGTTCCTGTATAAACCGTTCGGTTTGAATGTTAGAATCGAACTATTCGTTTGGCTGCCAAATTTACGTACACTTTGCCAGTTATTGTTTTCCAATATGATGTTATTATTGTTGGCGTAGTTGTTGTTGGTGTGTATTTTATTTCCAATATTATATTGTTTTTGTTTTACAAGTCTATTCTCAATTGGTGCAGTCACAGTCAACGACATCAAACAATACAAATGATTAAACAGACCCGCATCAAACATAACTACATCAAACTTACAACAGTTTGAGAGTCCATATAGACAAGTGTTGCCATATATTTATATAATTTACATATAATATGTAATATTAGATATCATTAAACATAAAAATAAAACATAATTTTCTGTAATAAAAACCGGGAATCGTAAGTCCTTCCTCATAAAAAAATTACTATTGACGCATAACTTTTGTTTTGGGACTAAACTATTTACGCTCACGTAATTGTAAAAACGTCTAATAATTTTAGAGAAATCACTCTCTTTTGTAAAACTTAACTTTTATTACAATAAGTACTGTCTTCCCCTTTAAATTAAAAAAAAAAAGAATAATTATGTCTTGAATCAAATAAGCTGGATAAGTTGTAACTTGCCGCCACTAACAAGTGTGGTAAACTGAATAAAAAGGAAAATTAATTACGATGGAATTAATTATTATTAATAAGAGTTACACAGCGCCATTTAGTGCTGCAAAATGATTGCAACCTACTTTGTCGTAGCCGTATAGTGAGGCGCTACTTTGGCGAGAAAATAATGCAGTGTGGTTAAAGCTTTTTGAGAACTATAAAAACCGGTTTAAAGTACCCGTATCTACTTGTTTATGAAAGCTGTATAAAATACACCAGCATTTGGCCCCAAAATTATGCAAAGGTTGATCCAGTTTTGATAAAAAACAGCAGGACTTCATTAGATCATCAATAACTGTTTGCTCATAAGCTTACAACTTTGCTTACGCAGCATTATCTTGGTCTTCTTACGAAAATAATCAGCATTGACTATCTTCACACATCTGGTTGCTTTTCGGATTGCACTGTTTTGCTGCGTTGTAAAGGTATCTGCTTATTTGTTAAACAAAAAGTTCATGAGTTGAAAACCTAAATGAGCTTGAGTTAGTTTAAGGATTTATTTCAAAAGTGGTGTTGCTTATTTAAGTTTCTTTACGGAGTTTACAGCCGCTTGAATACATATAACTGAGCAAGCCAAGTCGGGATATAATACAGCATAAGGAAGAAATTCCGTTTGTCACTCAGAAGGTCGTTACTATCTAAGCTTTGGTACCAGGATGGCAACACAGTTTACCTTAATTAGGCGAACAGTTTTTGATATTAGGAGTTCCTTTACTCTCCTGCCAACTTCTTTTCACTTTACAATTATTTTGAAAATCTATTTTTCTATTCTTATCTCCTTACCTTAGGCCTGCGTGTTTATATCGCTTGCGTTTTATATCGCAGGTCTTTTCTAATTTTTAAGAAGTTTTACGGTGCACGAAATTTTAAGTAAATTCTTGATAAATAACCCGCCTACTATATATTTTTGGTAATTAAACGCTTTATTATTAAATAGCTCAAGTCCATTAATAGTTGGCAAGGTACAGATAACTCGTTGGTTTTAATTTTCGTTTAAAATGATTTTTTTGCTTTGACTTGTTTACTTAAATTTTGTGATGTTTAACTCAGACTTACGTTTATATCATTGACTGTATTTTTTGAGCAGACTTTGGATATTCTCCATAATATTTAGTTACGAGTGTGATAAGGTTTATATAAGTTTTTAGTAGCTGTTTTGTAAAATATTTTTTAATTTTATCATTTGATTTATTTCTCTTCGGAACGGTTATAAGTTACCAAATCTGGCAACCGTAATCCCCATTCGCATCCAACAAAAAAAAAAAAAAATCAAACACACATAAACAATATTTGATTACATGCCACACATTTGAAAGAGAAGAAACAAACAAAAACAAAAAGAAAAAATAAGCGAACGATATAATAAGTTAAACAAGCAATGCGCCGGTTTAGTTTTTTACTTTTAAGCCACCACAACCCGGTCCAAGTAAAACAAGTTAAAACCTTTAAACACTTCAAGAAAAAAACCCCTTATTAAATAAAAATTAACCTTTCCAATACTCATTTTGCTTTCTGGAATAATAATCACACATCCTCTCTATAAACTAACTGCTCTCATCTAAAAATAAATTCCCATTTATTGTTTTTAGTTATTTCTCTCTTTCGTATACAACTGATGATAATTTTTTTTTGTTTAGTTTATAACCGGCTTTGTCTCTTAATACCACAAAACAACAACAGCAACAGCCAATTGTTGGATACTTGAGTAAATAAAAAAACAATAACAACAAACTACAATCATCATCTGTTTTCATTTGTATTTTCCATTTTAATAGTATCTTTTATTTGCTCAGCACTTCCAATAGATACGCGTAGTAGTGTAAGTTGTATGGGAACATGTTTATGCAAAATAATATTGTTGGCTTATTTTATGAGTATCAGACAAGTTGTAAGCAACCAAATAAATGTACATACTTAGACACACACTTGTTTGAATGCAATTTTTAATGGCAGAGCAAAAGAAAAAAAAGGGAATTGCCAAATAGGAAAGTCTAAATTGTATGGGAATTTTAATGGTCAACTATGGGACACTATTTTTTCTCACTTAGTAACTTTTTAAGATTTTTTTTTATCTTTTAACCATTCCTACAATGCTTGTGAGTTATGAAAACTAACACTGAAGAAAAACTCTTTATTTTGCCAGGGTGTCTTCAAGAATAAATTTTACATTTTGTTTATTTTTGACAGATTCGAATTTTTGACAGATTCGAATTTTTCAATTTAGTATTAACCCTGGAGTTAATGTCGACGTCGTTAACGGCGTGAAATGTCAAAAAAAAGTTGAATCGTATGAAATTGTATGAGAGTAGTTAATCTCAACGCGTTGCAACGCCGTAAAAGTTCAATCTGTTTCAACTTTTTCGGCGTTGAAACGCCGTCAACGACGTCGACATTAACTCCAGGGTAACAATTTAATTTAGTCTGATAAGACGTTCAACAAGCAACTGTATTTAAAACTAACAAGCAAAATGTTCTTTTATTTTTATATCCAAATATTTATGAGAGAAAATTATGCACACAAATTCATATAAAAAACACTTTAACCCATGTTAGAAAAACACGCAAAAATGTTGTCTTAGGTTCAATAAATATCAAAAATACTAAAAACAGAAATGTACCGAAAAATACAAATAAAAACATGTTTGAACCCAATGAAATCAAACACGAAACCAAAGCGACAGACAAAATATCCTTAAAGTTTTCTAACAAACAAACAAAGAGAAACAGAAGCAGCCATAACAAGGATAAAAAGCAATTGTCAAAGAGAATCTTATACTAGAACAGAACAAAGTGTACGTAAAAAGGTACCAGTAGAAAAATGTTTTTTTCGAAATAGTATCAATAGTGGTATAAATTTGAAAGCCATTGAGAATCGAATAAAGAATACTTTCAGATTAGAAATTTTACTAAGTTGCTAAAGTACCTTTTTTAAAAATAGTACTAAGAAGGCACTATATAACGGGGTCTTCTACAAGCATAAGTATAATTTTGAAGATTTTATATTATGGTGCGTGTTTTCATAAATGTGCACCGTAAATTATACTATTTAACAAATGCGAGTAGATTTATTGCTTAAAAAAAGTTTTCTAAAAAGATGTTTTTTGAAAAAAAAAAAAAAATGATTTTGAAAGATGATATTTTACAAAAAGATATAAAAAATCCTAAAATACTGTAAAACGAAACCTTTGGAAAATTTTTGCAAAAACATCTTAAGATCTTATAAAAATTTATTTTAAAAGTCTTTGAAAAATCGGGAAAGGTACTTTTAAAAATGTATACTACTTTTAAGGATACTTTGCAAAGTGGACTGCGTTTTAGGAGATACATTCGTAACTGACACTTTTTTAAAACAAATCTTTTCCAAAAAAGTGCTTTTTTTACTAAATTTTATAAATTTCAAAACAATTCCGTTGATGTGAGAAATTTTTGAAGAATAAAGTTAATAAATTTTATATGGATCATTATAATTCTAAGAAGATTTGTTATGTTATGTTATCTTCTGTAGGTCCTGGTAGACATTAAGACATATTAAGTACTAAATTACAAAGATTTACCTTCGCTTAAAATTTTGCAATATTGCGGTAATGTATAATAGTACTAAAATGTTCATTGCTTAGTGAATGAATAATTAAGGTCATCACTAATTTGAAGATTTCTGAAAGAGGACTAAAAATTGCAATTCACATTATGGGGTTTCAGTTGATGCAAGAAGTGTTGAAATTGATTATTTAGGTATAATTGCTTTGATGAAATATGTTCATATCCAAACTGTTGTCTATTCAAAAAACCAATTTTTTGGATATAAATAGAAGTGTTCGCATTGTCGGCGAAGTAAAAAATAATTGTACTCTGACCAGCTTCATTACTACGGTGCGGTGCTGCTTCTTAACTATATAGGCACTATAACACTGTTTTTATTATAAACAAAAGTAATAAAAAAGGGTTACGAAAAATGAACTTCTATATATCGATCTTCTTTAGTATTTATTTCCTTTACTCTATACCTTTCTAAAAAAGGTAACACACAGTAGACATTATAACTTTAGTGGTATTTTATTTGAAAAAGATATACTGTCGTCAATCAACATAATACTTTATGTACTCTATATTCACAATATTTTCTGAAGTAGCAGTAGAACTAAATCGAGCCATCAAGTATTGAGCCGTCAACTACCAAGAGGAAGCATGTTAAAGGCTTATAAATAATACAAAGTTGTCACATTTTTAAAGAAATATTTTATCAAATACTATTTGTTTCTTTAGAAGCAAAACAATGCAGGAATATTTTTTTTTATAAGTCTTTCAATTAAACTCTACTTAACATCATCAACTTTCCATGACTTCTCAGTGTAATATGATACATAAGTCGACTAGGAGTTAAAAAATTTTTATTTTTAAAGCAGCAGAGGAAATTAAACGCACACTATAACTCTTGTGTAACAACAGGGCATATGGTGTGAAGCTTTCAATCATATATGTAACTGTAGCAACATCACGATGATGTCTTGCACTTTTATATCAATAACAAAAAAGTACGGAAATGTAGCATTTCCACGTCAAGGGTCACAAAGCATACTAACTTTAGAGGTTGCTACCGTTTGTCGGAGGTTATTTGTGAGTTTATATCAATTCGTAAAATCTTTATTCAGAATAAATGAAAAGTATGCAAACAATAATTCTTACAAAAGAACCGACTTCAAAAGAGACTTCATCTGTCTTTTTATAACAATTTTAAAGTATGGCCACATACATTAAATTACGTAAGCAATTGGGACACTCTAATATACCATTTCCAAACTTTATACATGTTAAAGCAAACTTCGCACTACAGCTTCCTATTAATTTCAACCGTCTGTCTACAAATTACATAAAATTACAGAAACTAAAGCGCACCCTTTAATTTCAAATTTTGTACTTGCTTTTGCTGTAGACTCAGAAATCAGGTTCTTTGTTAATTTCATTTGTCTGTGTACGGCCGTTTAAAAGTTTGGCAGTACAACAACTAGAGGGGCACCCTTTAATTTACAAATTAAAATTTTATACTTGCTGTTATAGCAGGCTTAAAAATAGAGGTTCTTTATAAATATTAAGCGTCTGTCTAGCCATATACATGCAATTAAGTAGGCTATTGGGGCACCCTTTCATTTAAAGTTTTGAATATTAATACCTGTTACTATAACGGTGAAAGCAGTCGACTTTTTGTCCAATTTGCAAGCGTTTGACTATCACGGTTCAATTTGTAGGCCCATATATGTCAATTTACATTACCTATTTGGACACCCTTTAATTTTTAGATTTATTTTTGTGTACATTTTTGCCATTGGGAGCTATAATAATACGCAGTATCTTTTAATTTTAAAGTGATGCCGTTTACGGTTCATAATTCATATGTTGTATGGGGAGACCCTTTAATTTTTAAGATTATGAACGATTTTTAAAATGAGACCAATCTGTAAGCATCACCTGCCTAGCGTTTGTTTACATTCATACTTAACTCATAAAAGTCAATATGATACTGAAACAGTGTCTATAATGTTGTGAGCAAACGAGTATGAATAATTAAAAATAAAAAGTTGCATTTCGTGGCTATTCATTGGCTAGCACAAAAAAGCAACAACAAATGTTCAAGACGAGTTACAAAGAGAACTACAAAGAAAAGCTTTAAGTTGTGTGTGAACTTCGTCTCACCAAATTAACATTAAGATTAGTTGGTTAAATAGATGATGTTTACGACGTTCATAACATGAGGTAGATAGATGCAAAGAATGCTGATGAAGGATGTGGCGGTCCAGAAAATGCTGCATTTCATTCTGCTAGCGTCTAATTTTTCTTGTTTTCTTTGGAAAACGTCCGCATACATTTGTAAATAATTTTTCTTTCTAAATATGTTTAGAAAATTAATTAAAAAGAACCAAAAAGCCGAAAATAAAGTAAAATTTCATTAATTTATAAAAAAAAATTTTATGTCGATTCAGAAATGACTCCTTCGTTTTGTTAAGTCAATTTAAACTTCAAAATACATCATAAGCGGCCGTTGATAGGAGCCGAATATTTCAAGTACACTTGACTCATTTACTGCCTGCAGTAAATCAGGCCAAAATTGTTTTCCATGATGTCTTTACATGCAGGAATATTAAAACAATCATGACGCCTCTTATCTACTCGTAATTCTATTTTTGCACGATTAGTGAATAGGGTTCTATTCCCTGGACGGCAGTTATTTTTTGAAAATGTGAGGTAAAAAGTGCCATTAGCAAAATTACTATTTTATAAAATAGTACCACTTTGCACAAATCTTTGACAAACAAAAGTCTGAAGCAAATTATTTTTTAAAATAAATCTTAAGAATTTATGTCTTTCGAACAACTAAATGGCCAGTTTCCAAAAGACAAAAAAAATGGTATGAGTTGGAATGCTTTGTTGGCCGTAGTTGAAATGTGTCTGAATAAGTTAAATTATTGTTTAGAGTTAAGTTTGAGTTGGATTACTTGGTTTGGTTATAGAAGGTGTTTGGTTTGTTTCTTTTAAATTCAAGTATGTTTTTCTCCCGTAATTATTTATAAGTTGATGCTTGCTATTGTTTTCGTATAGAAATTGAAACTTAAACAAATGAATTTATTTAGTTTTACAGTGTCGAGGTTTGTTTATTTACCTAAACACTGTTTATGGTAATTGTATGCTGGTGTGGGAAAAATATAAAAATTATTCTTAGCCACAACTACTAAATGCATACAATCGTTCTGTCAGATACGAATTTTATATTTTAAAGACTAAAATGTATTATAATGTTAAAATGAAATTGTTTGTTGGTTTAAGACTTGTTAAATATATTAAGATTTTAAATGCTAGTTTAATAAATGAAGAGTTAAAAGATTTGGTTTAAAATAAACTGCAATAAATATAAAATTGTGCTGAAAAATGGTATTTTTGTATTAGAAGAGAATGTTTGTTAGTATCTTGGAAAAATATACATACATTTGCATGTAACATGTGTGTGTGTGTTTGTGCAAATTACAATAACGAAATAAAATGGCTTGAAGGCTTTTCCATATAAATTCACACACATGCATTATCATTATGTTTATAAGTACGTATATGTGTGTGTTTAAAATAAAATATACAACAAGCCAAGTTAAATAAAATAAGTTTTTTTTGCAAATATTTTATTTTAGTTGTTGTTGCGGTCGCTGCTACTTTAACACAAAACATGTTATACAAAGCAAAATAAAATCCAAGACAAAATGAATGTAAAAACTTTAAAATACACGATACAAACAAAAAATAAAATGAAGAGAAAAAAAATGCTAAAAAGGCCAACGTTACCAGCGCTTACATTATTCACATACAGGGAGGTAGCGACTGAAGCTTTAAACTGATCAGCAGCAGTAACAATAATACGATTTGTAGCAAAAGTAATTGTGGCTGCAGTAAGTCGCCAATTGCAAAAACCAACCATCATGTTGGAATAATTTTCTTGTTTTATACTTGAGAGGAAAAGAATTTTCGTTTTAATATCGAATTCAGAATTGAAAAGAGTCAGTAATGTAAAAAATTTTAAAAAATTTACAAAACTCTTTATATAAGAAATTAAAATTTTTCGAAGTAAAAACAAAAAAAAAATAAAGCAAAAGTATTTAAAATTTTGAAAAAGTACTTATTTTTTTAGCAAAAATGGGACTTTTTAAGTACTATCGCATATTTAAAAAAATACCAGTAGAACTTTATATTGTAAAAAGTACCATAAAATTTTGAATATTTATCTATTAATTTCGAACATATGGTCCATAAAGACGACGCGTATTTTGGACATCCAATTATGGGTAACTTGTTCGAAAATACTGGTCGTAAACGTCACGAATAACTGGAGCAATGTTGGCCTCTAAGGCCTTTATTAGCATAAACCAAAGACTTTACGTGGTCTCACAGAAAATAATCGATAGGGGTCAAATCATACGACCTTGGAACTTAATTGGTGTGTCCATTTCTCGAAATTTGATTACAATAAGTCCATGGTTGCGATCGCCATATGCCACCTAGCGCCATCCTTATGAAACCACATTCCGTCCAGATCAGTGTTATCCATATTTTCAAATAAGAAAGTATTGATCGCGATGCGATAACGCTATGCTTTGATCCTAACGCGAATTTCGGTTTTTTTTTAAGAAATAAGGACGCCAACAGCATGTAAAACGCAGTCGACGATGCTTTTCTCTGAATAAAAAGGAGTATGAAACTTTTGTTTTTGGATTTTTCACATGCAGCAGTTTGTTAAGACAAGAATAAGCCACATCACAAAAAAAAAAATTGATTGACAGCTGAGTTGATGATGATATGCCAGAGCATACTGATTATAAAAGTCAAAAAATGAGTGCAGTATAACACTTCAATTGATACTTAACCATTTGGTAGGTTCTATCGGCAAAACGTGGGTATTTCTCCCTCAAAAATTTTCTTTCAATGATCGTTTTTGTGAGTGGTTTCTTCTTGATTCATTCGTCATTGCACTTGAGTAAAGTAATTATCCATTAATGGTTAAAACAAGCAACCTTACGAAATGAGCCCATCCATCGTCTATAAACTGCTTTTCTTTCCTTGCTTTCTGTTATACGATTTTGATGGGATATTTAACATCTCTTTGCAATACAGAACGCAGTACTGCTTAAGCCACATCTCGTCCATGTTCCATTTATGTAAATTAGAACTCATTTAAATTGAAACTTAGTTGCCATTCATTTCTAGATTTCTTTTTTGAATGGTACCGGTTTTAAGGCAGAAGGTACCAACATTTACGTTGGCCCTTATACAACACCAAATAGTAATACTTTTTGGTTGCATTATGACCTCATTAAACTATAGTGAGGTGGCGTTGTCCCATATAAATCTTGCTTCTAGTAATGGGTTATAGACTGACAAAAAATGTGTTTCGTTGAAACACACCCACTCAGAGTATAATTTTGTATGCAATTGCTCAATCGCGTGTTTTGACATAGTGATCTGGCATTAGTTACTAAAACAAATAATCTAACCCCACAGTAATAAGGGAAAACCCTTTAAAAGAAAAAAATATTAAACGCTGTTTTAAACTGATTTTTTTTTACCACAACTTGATTTTTTCTTTAAAGGAAAATTGTGATTGAATTGATTGTGGAATAAGAGTTGTCAGTTGAATTGCATTTCTTTTCAATTATGTTCTTCCATCAGTCACTTGGTTAGTCATTCATTAATTTATTTTAATTATTTTATGTGACAAATGACTTCTAGTTCGATACTTCTTGATGGCGGTCGTGATATTATTTTTTTTTTTAATTGTTGAAGAGTTTTCTATTCTTTTCATTTTATTTCGTTTTACGATTTTTCTTAATTGAAGTAAAAAGTGGCAAATGGGAATATTAAAAAAAAATTTTCGATTGCTGTTACATGGGAAACATTTTAAAACTCGTAACGCAATGCAATGCAATAAAGAATAATTTTTGTTTAAATTATTATTTTTATTATGAAAAATTATTATTAGATTTAAAAATAAAATATTGTCAGCCAAATGTTATTCATCCTGCAGAACATTTAAGTTTATATGGTTGGAAGTAAAGAGCATGAGAATAAGAGACAGTAACATCCAAATTTGCTTTCCAAATAGAGGCGCTCAGCGCATACGATTTCTTTACTAGGTTACCATGATATGGTACAACTAGGGCAACACCTTTAAGGCTACTTTCCAGTAGAGAGACTGTGTAGAAGGGGAGAAAGTACACTAACAGTAGAGGGCTTTAACCGTTCTGCGCTAGGAGATGTACATATTTTGCCAATCAACTGTCGGAAGGATCTTCAATACTTTAGGAGTCTTTGATTTCTCAGGAAACTCAGATGATCGCAGTATTCTAAAATTTTTTCTTATAGTATTAACCGGTTCGATTCTATCCTATTCGTTTCTGTTCAGTTCTGTTCTGTTCTGTTCTTTTCTATTCTATTATATTTAATTCTACTTAGTTCTGACCTATTCTATTACATTCAAGTTTATAATATTCCATTCCATTCTATTATAATCATTTTTATTCTAATCTTATCTATCCTCTTTTATCCCACTCTATTCTGCTATATTCATTTTTGTTCCCTTCCCAGTGTATTCTATTATATTCTACTTTATTATATTCCATTTAATTATAGTCTGTTCTTTTCTAATCTATTTTATTTTATTCTAATCTATTCTATTCTATGCTATTCTATTCTATTCTATTCTATTCTATTCTATTCTATTCTATTCTATTCTTTTCTATTCTTTTCTATTCTATTCTATTCTATTCTATAATATTCAGTTCAGTTCAGTTCTGTTCTTTTCTATTATATTCCACCATATTATAATCTATTCTATTCTAATCTAATCTAGTCTATTTTACCCATTTTGTTCTATTCTACTTTATTCAGTTCTGTTCTATTTTATTACATTCTACTGTATTATATTCTATAAAAATATATTCTATCTTATTATAATCTATTCCAATCTGATCTTTTATATTCTGTTTTATGCTATTCTATTCTATTCTATTCTATTCTATTCTATTCTATTCTATTCTATTCTGTTCTATTCTATTCCATTCTAATCTAATATATTCTATTCTATCCCGTTCTGTTCTGTTATATTCTATTCTGTTCATTTGTATTCTATTCTGTACTACAATATTTAGTTCAGTTCTGTTGTATTCTACTTTATAATATCCCATTATATTATAATCTATTCTATTTTAATCTATTCTAATCCAATCTATGCTATTCTACCCAGTCTGTTCTATTCTGCTTTATTCAGTTCTGTTACATTCTGCTCTTTTATATTCCACTATATTATAATCTATCTAATTATAATCTATTTTAATCTAATATGTTTTATTCAATTTAGTTCTATCTATTAAATTCTATTCTATCCCATTCTGTTCTATTATATTTTATTTTATTCTGCAATATTCAGTTTAGTTCTGTTCTGTTCTATTCAACTCTGTTATTTTCCATTCTATTATAATCTATTCTATTCCACCCATTCTGTTCTACTCTACTTTATTTAGTTCTATTCTATTACATTCTACCCTATTATATTCCTCTATATTATCATCTATTTTATTTTAATCTATTCTCCTCTAATCCATTTTCCTCTATTCCATTCTGTCCCATTCAGTTCTTTTCTATTCTATTCAATTCTACTCAGTTGTATTCTATTACATTTTACTCTATTATATTCCATCCTATTATAATTAATTATATTCTATTCCTATTCTATTTAATCAATTCATTGTCTCCCATTCTGTTCTCTTCTATTCTGTTCTATTCTATCCCATTATTTTATAAGTTTTCTTTTCATTTGTTAAGTTGAAATAATTTAAAGACAAAAAAGGGTATAAAGGATTCAATACTCTTATTTGTCTTTTATTGCCAAACTAAAAAACTAGAGAAACTTTTGAAAATTTCAGATTTTCATACTCAAGTTTGTTAACTTTACCTCTTTTATGTGTCACTTCTGCTTAAATTCTGTTCTACTATCGCCTATTCCTTTCTGGTTATATCTTTATATCTATTTATTTTACAGTAGGTCCATTTTGAACTACAAAAATATCTATAATAATTTAAGATTTTTACATCTTTAATCTGGTTTAACTTTTATTATTCATAACGGGGACTAGAAATATTTATATAAAAACTTTCATGAGAATAATTTTGTAAAGTAGAATTTTTTTTCAATTAAAAACCTCATTTAATGTTGAAGTCAACTCAAGTAAGTATAACAACAAAAACGAAACATACATTAGTGTTACTGATTTTAAGCAATATTTCTATTCAATATTTATATACATTTTTTTCATATTTTAAAATATTTTGCTCTCTTGTCAAGTTGTTACCATTTCAATTAGTTTTTTTTTATTATAAATTGCACATTCCAAACATACATGTTGTCGTTTTAAGCAAAAACGTTCTAACTGTAGTACAATAAACAAACAAGTAAGTAATCCTAACAACAAGTACAACAAGAACTAATCACACCAAAAAAAAAAAACAGAA
Source organism: Gymnosoma rotundatum (assembly GCA_916610165.2). Lineage (NCBI taxonomy): Eukaryota > Metazoa > Arthropoda > Insecta > Diptera > Tachinidae > Gymnosoma > Gymnosoma rotundatum. The sequence goes on along the minus strand of OU744337.1, from coordinate 114,471,220 downwards.
AGAATAAAAAACATTAAAATACTTTAAAACTTGCTGCGTATCTGTGTCAATATGAACGTTAACTGCAGTTATCCGTTGCAGTTTAGATGAAAATTTAAACACAACTTTAACAACAAGATCAAGAAGAATGTTAACAATAATATACAACAACAATTTAAAACAAGTCATTCGGTCATCTAGATGTTTAAGACTGTGGAGCAAAAGAAAAAAAAAATTTTAAATTAAACATCATTTCGTTATTAAAGTAAAAAATTATTGACACAAAAAAATGTTATTAAAGGTTTTATTTAATCTCAGAATAAAATTTAATAAAATTTTTAGTTGTCTAAATTATATTTGTAATTGAAAAATATTTACTATTTTCTGATTCTGTAATTAATTTTAACAGTTTTATTTCTATATAAAACTGAAGAAAACAATTTTCTATATAAATAAATAATTAAATCAATTAAAATTTTGATTAAATATTAATCTGAAAGCAAATAAAAAATTGAGTAGGTGCAAAGACATTTTACTTTGAGAGGTAAGATTTTGTTTTGATAACGATTTGAATCATAAGCTGAGATATATGACTAAGAAAATCACAAATATCTTATATATACGCTCAGTACTTTTCATGTGTCAATAGCGAAGACGAGGTTCGGAAAAATGTATAATAATATGATGGTAATTTCATTAATCTTTTTTTAGGATTTAAGCTAGAATTTACCGTTAAAAGGAAGAACGTTAGGATTGCTAAATAAATGCCGGCCGGGACTTCGAAATAGGGAGTTCTGAAAACCCAAATTCCACAATCTAAAGGTGTTAAGCACCTGTGAACAAGCACCAGAGATCAAGCAACAGTTAAGGCAATTGATGTCTTTAGTTGAAAGTGTAACAATGTGTGCAACTAAGAGTCTTATACCCTGAGCTGTGCCTTCCTTGATATAATGAAGATATTTGGGGTGAACTTAAGTTTTTTATTTTTTACTTTGGGATCTGCGTCCAATAGAGACCGACCAGATTTTCTTGCCACCTGTGAAGAGACCGTTGTTGCTTGGGGTTTGACTCCTTCTTTTATAGAAGTCATCCTTATAGGATTATTTAATGCTTTTTTTTGTGAAAATAAGATTTTTTAATAAACTTTTATATTATTGATGATTTTATTTATATTTCGAGCATTTTCGGTTTTGAATGAAATTTCAAATTTTTTTTAAAGTAAACTTTTTTGGGAAAATTAAAATTTTTGGTGAAATTTGCGTGAAAATACAGATTTTGGCGAAATATTAACCGTTTAGTGAAGTTCTAATTTTTTGCAGTTTTACAGTTTTTTTTTCTAAATTTTTTAGTTTTTAATAATTTTTTTGTGAAAAAAAAACAAATTTTCGGATAATTTAATATTTTTTGGTGAACTAATAGTGAAAATGTAATATTTTGTAGGAATTTACATAATTTAATGATATTCCAATTATCTGGCAGTTTAAATTTTTTTTGTGAAATTTTGGTTTTCAATGCATCAAAGCAAAAGCAACAAAAAATAGCAAACAAAAAACAAATCAATCTAAATTTCAATAGCATCTCTTTCGAAACTATGTTCGAGAGAATGGTGTTCATAAATTTTTTGTCGTTCATCTAGAGACTTGGCAAAACTGATTTCAACCCGACTACGGACAGACGAATGAACAGATGGAAATTACTAATTCGAGTCTACTGTGTATAAGGATTAAGTATTTAAATACTTTTTGGGGTCGGAAATGAATATTGTAAAAATTACAACCGGAGTGACAAACTTGTGTATATGCACCCCTTCCACCTGTGCTGAAGGTTAAAACACAAATGCCAACTTCAAATTGAAATGAAATCATCACTTTAACTAACGCCTGCTTCAAAGTCTTAGCAACACGACGATTTTATTAAATCGCTCGAAGAGAAGACTATAATTTGCTTGTGGTTGCAAAATTTATTTATTTATCAAAAGCGCTGATATCCTTAAAAATAATTTACCTACAAGCAAAATATGAACCAGATTGTGATGTTTTAAAACCAAAAAACCAAGTATGAGAACTGGCAATAATAGTAATATTGTGCTGAAGTAACTTGAAATATATAAAATACTCAATAAAACTCACTTTTATACGTCGAAAATAACAATCAACAAAAGAACAAACATAAACACAAAGTTAGAATTTAGGAAACATTAGGAATTAGTAGCAAATAATAATAAAGAAAGAAATAACAAGAGCAAGTATAATCGATTATTTGGGTAAATATTTTCTTATAAAATTTGTAACAAAACCAGCAGCCATTTATACAAATGCAAAAAATCCATTTTATTTACGAAAAGAGAATTAAATATCGAAATAAAATATTGTTGCATTTTGTTTTCTTTCCTTTAATTCTGAACGCCCAGGCAAACAATCGATGAAAATTGTTTTTGTAGAAAAACAACAACAGCCGCTGCCAACCACCCACCCACACTCATCAAAATTTATTGTACCCTGGATACACCACAATAAAAATTCAAACACATCCAGCAAGTTTTTCATGTTCTTGTTTTCATTATAAAATGAACTTTTCTCGAATATAATGTTTTTGTATTCTTTTGTCTACTCCATCATACAATTTTTGCTTACAGTTAAATACAATCAGGTATTGATGTATTTACAACAACAACTGAAACGAAATTAACAGCAGCACCAAATAAGAATGAGTAAAAACAAAACTACAACACCAACAACTTTAGCCCTGGCAAATATACAGTCAGTTAGTAAACAATTTTTAAAGCTTTATTAACATGTTGTTGTATAACTAACAAAAATCTAGGCTAGGTCAGGTCATAGTTCACGTGTTTTACAATGAAAAACATAACAACAACAACTAAAACAAACATAAAAAATCAACCATTCAAAGTCACGTAAAAAAAAACGAAAATAACTGTAGGAACCAGACATGGAAAATTGAACATTTTTAAAAAGTACTGACTGAAATAAAAATTAATTCGTTGAGGGAGAACGAGATGGACTAACACACGAAATGTTTAGCACTCTTTAGTTTTTATGTGATGTTAAAATTTTGAGATAAGACCATGTAAGAAAAGATCAGTTCCTTCAAGGGACCTAAATTTATTTCAGCTTAAGTTCATTTTTATTTTAAATTCTATAAATTTTAAGAAAAAATATTATTAACAAATATACGCCGGACGTTTAACAAGAAAAACAGGAAACATGAGACATCAACAGAATGTAACGCAGCATTTTGTGGTTCAATTAAACTACACGCAAGGCCCAGAGCTCGTTCACGCTTATGTCATAACAATCAGTATGATATAAAAGACAGCATCTAAAATGTTTTGAGGAAAAACGTATTAAAGAATAAAAATATAAAATGCATTCGTGGCTAAACCGATGCTTGGTATAAAGCAAGAACATATTTATATGACGATTTACAGAAAAAACTACGAAGAAGTGCGTCAGGTTGCATGTGAACTTCGTCTAAACAAATTAATAATAATTGCTTATGAATATTCCTCGTGGTGATGATGTTTATGATCTTTACAATCTATGATAGAAAATTGCAATGAATGTTCATGTCACATTTATAAATATGTCTATATATATGTCTTTTATTGCATTTTTAGAAATTAAAAAAAAATCACAAGCCGAAATTAACTAAATTCAATGATTGAAAATTCTGTTCTGCAAAAAGATTTAACATAGTCGGCCATGCCTCGATTTTTTAATATATTTACATTTAATTTTCACTAGTAAAATCACAAATATAAATAATTAACCCTCTAATATGCAACTCTGCCTCTAGCCGAGATAGCAAAAGTTATTCATAATAATTTTATTTAGAGAATATTTCATAATCACCCTTGTTCTATTAGTCGACGTCGTCACATATCAACGTTGATATATGTCGACGCATTAGATTTGTTATTCTAATTGTCCTTATTGACACTTATCGATTGCTGCTTAAAGATTTTTTGTATTCTATAACAAATGTGACGATGATATTGTATTGACGTGACTCTGTGTTCTGTCGACGCCTTTTTGCATAACGACTGGAAGTGATTTAAAACAAACATAACATTAAAAATGTAAAAAAATTAAGGTAACAAATGCAAATTAATTTGAAAAATAAGTGGAGGAATTGCATTAAAATCCATCTCTTGTACTAGGTTTTCGCAGAGGTACTGCTCCATGCAATTTTAAAGAAAAATGGGAAGAAATTGGAAAAATTATTAATTCTTTTGGTCCGCCTAGAAGATTAGCAGATGAATGGCAAAAGGTAACAAAATAAAGAATCGAATAGGAATTTTTAAAAAGTTGGAAAAAATTACTTTTAAGGTATGGCAAAATTTAAAATTCAAAGTGACCAAATATGGTTGGTAATAAAGCGGAGTGTAAAGCCATTGGTAGCGGACTGTTTAAACAATTTTCAATTAGTTTGCTGGAAGAACTTGTGGAAAACCTTTTTGAAGAAAATGGCCATGCAACAATTAAACTGATTAACTGCAGGAATAGGCAAAACATATGCACATACTCACGATCCGGCAAATTCTGCCTAAAATTTTTTTTTTCAACACATGTTAATTTTTTTCGATCTTTCATCATCAATTAAGTTAAAATTTTCTTCACCTATAGAAAATATTTTACCATAAAAGTATCAAACACATATAAACTTTAACAAAAAACTTATGGATGTGCATTTTCATTTAACAAAAATCAGGAATGTTATAGAATGCAAAATTTTTATTGAATAGAGGCCGACATTGATACGAAGTGATATTGATACTAAAACGACGATGACAACGACGCCAACTAGAATAAAGGTGAATAAATAATTGTGAGTATAAATGAAAGTTTATTTTTTCAATAACTTTTTATTCTGTGGCAATAGTCCAATGGGTGTAACAAATAGGACAATACATTCTTGAACGTTAGCGGCAAATGTCATTCTTTATTCTTTGAGAAAAACGTAAATATTTTGCATCGAAAATATAATATTTCAAAGCTTTAGATCGGCTCGAAAATATTAATAATGAGTATCTTAACGTTAAATTGACATAAATAATATTTTTTTGTTATTTAAAAAAATATAATTGCGGCTGGATTTGGATGTTTTCGCTCAGACCTTCCAGAGGCGGACTGTGGCATTAACACAGCAATTTTTTATTTTATAATATTTATATGTAACAATGAAAATAGAAGGAAACCAGCAAAAAAGCTCTCGGAAATAATAGAGGAGGAGATTTTGGAATTAATTTAAAGCAAACCTGCTCCTGCCAACATCAAGCTCAAGGCGGTTTTTACTATTTGGCCTCTTATCGTTCAACGAGTTTTCAATATAAAAAAAACTGAATTAAAATTCATGTTTCTCAGCCTTATATAACTTTATATGAATTTTTGAAGTCAAACTTAAAATGTGGCATTAGAGGGTTAATTATTTATTTTGCCAACAATATTTCAGCAATCATGTTTGTATGGGGCCGGCATTATATGAAATACGGATCTGTAATCGTCATGTCATTAAAAAAGTAAAATATTTTTTGTTTTTATTATGTTCGTGAAATATATAACAGTGCTGCACATCCCAACCCTGTTACGAAAATTAACTGGACATAGGCCTATCACAACAGCAAAAGTAAAATTACAAATTTTAACAACAAATATTTTTTGCAACAACAACGTCAACATTAACTTGGATATAGAAACGTGTATGTAAATAAAAGAATGTATTCTTTAAACGTAATTTTTTATAATAATTCTCCTTTTAAATATCACTAAAATAAATGAACGACATTAAGTAAAATTGTTAAGGTAAAAGATAGATAAGTAAGAGAAATGCTATGAGACCGCTAGATTATTTTTATGCTGAAGGAGTAGAGTCCGTTTTTTATGTAACCAATTCGGGTTCAAAGTAACAAAGATATGAAAATCCGATTTGATAGACCCTGCGAAAGTGGCAAATATTTTGCCTGATTCTATTGCACTGGTTCAGATGGTGTATTAAGGAGATCCTAAAACTCTCTTCTCTGTGACAGTGTTTTGAGTTGGATTTCACTTTTTTGCTTCATTTCATCGCGCAAAATATTAATTAGATGCAGTCAGCTTTAAAAGTTTCATGGTTCCTAATGGGCTTCAAAAAGTCCCATATTTAGTTAAATATTTCAAAACCTAAAACTTTGTAGTGACCGGTAACTTTATTAATTGGCTGCACATTTTACTCTTGATGTATTGCAAGGCTTTTTGTCATGTGCTGTCTTACCAAATTACAAAGGATTCTAAAGCCATATTTGGACCTTTTGCAATTGATAGGTTGGCAGCTGCTATAAAGAATTATATTAGTAGAACTTCTCAAAGGTAGCTAAACCTTGAAAAAAAAAAATTAATTAAAAATAAATTCATTCTTTGTTGTTCTTCTTCAGATGGAAAACGCTTTAAATTATAATGGAAAAACCATAAAAAATTAAGTTGAATTTCTGCGTGATTTATTTTTGCTTGTTGTTAAAGTGTTGTTATTGTATGTACTATTTTTTGTAAAATGTTTAGTTTGAAATGGTATTTAATATTTTTTTTAAACAGCATTTTTGGTTTATGGCCAAAGTTAATGCTGTTCAAAAGCCAAAAATTATTATATATTTTTTTTTTTGTTAAATTTAAAAAGTAGGACACGCTTAAGGATAATAAATTTAGCAAAAAATGAGTTTTTAATGTTTTATTAGAAAGTACAAGGTTTCAATTTATTGGTTTTTAAATAAATATAAATAAAAGAAATTACGGCCGTAAGCTTTTAATAAAGGATATATGGGCAGCTGCATGAATATGTCATTACATCTGAAAAAATAAAAACGGTTGAAACTTTTTTTCTAATGAGCTTAAGAGGAAAATATACACTGTGGAAGTATTTATAGCAGTTTGCAAGATTAAGGATCAAATATACTTATCAAACGACATAATTCGGTTATTTTCAAAATTTCAGTCATGGAGAAAGAAAGAAGATGTCACACATGTCATCATTTGCAGTTGATCGGTCACAAGTATTCCGAAATTAAAATTCAAAATAGCATATAATATACAAGAAAAATTTGTAGCGTATGTTATGTCACGAACAATATTAAATTTTATTTATTACAGAACCTAAAAACTGTTTTCATTTGAATAGGACGGATTGTAGGGGAAAAATATAACAAACATTTTAATTATACTTTTTATTTATTTTTTTATTTTATTTATTTATTTAATTGTCTACGGAAATTTATATCCTTGCAGACATTTTAATTTAAATACAACATGAAATTAGCTTAAATTAACATACATACAATAATAAAAAAAAAAAACTATAAATAACATAATCAATTAGCTTAAATTAAAAATGGATGCAGTAATAAAAAACGTAACAAATAGAAAAAAAACTGTACATAAATAAAAAAATTAGTTGTTTAGGTAAACTAATATGATAATTCTAATTGAGCTTAGTGACAAATTAAAATCAATAAACTTATAATATTTATTAAAATCTGCACAAACTCTCCTAAAAGGGTCTGCATTAGCATAATTAGCCCGAAAAAATTCTACAGCTAAGGGGATAAAATTACGTGTAGGGCGTTGTGGTACATTTAAAGTAATTCTATTTATAAGTAAGTGAGTGGATAAATCGCCACTAATCACGCCAAAAATGAAGGAAATATTTAGTACTGTTCTGCGACTCCTTAGAGTTGGTAGCTTAATAAGACAAAGTCTGGCTGAATAGGCAGGTAACTCGAGTAGGTTAAAGTTTAATCCACGGAGGCAAAAAAGCAGGAACTGTTTTTGAACAGATTCGAGAACATCTGAATATTTTTTATACATAGGGTCCCAAATTATGGATCCGTACTCCAGAATAGGCCTGACAAGCGACATATAAAGACTTTTAGTAACGTATGGATCATCAAACTCCTTAGCCTAACGTTTTACAAATCCCAGTAAACCTCTAGCTTTGTTTGCTGTCAAATTTATGTGTGAGATAAAATTAAGTTTGGGGTCAAGTAATAATCCAAGATCTAATATTTTATCTACTTCTTCCAGATGATAGTCATCGATAAAATAGCGTGCAGGTATAGGTTTTTTTCTGGCGAAGCACATATATTTACATTTCTTCAGATTTAGCTCCATAAGATTTATTTTACACCAATTGTGAAGCGAGTTAAGGTCAGCTTGCAGATGTTGCTGGTCGGTTACTTGACTGTAATTACGAAAAACTTTTACATCGTCGGCATACATCAAAATATTGGATGATTGAATGACATCAGGCAAGTCATTAATAAATAACGAAAATAGAAGCGGCCCAAGGTGGCTTCCCTGTGGAACCCCAGATACAACATCTATGCTTCTAGAGCAGGAGTTATTAAAACGAACCATTTGTTTTCTGCTTGTTAGATAAGAGTATATCCATTTGACACTTAAATCGGTAAAACCAATTAATTCTAATTTTTTCTTCAGAAGCATATGATTGACTTTATCAAATGCCTTGCTAAAATCGGTTTATATCACGTCAGTTTGTTGTTTCTGCAGAAAGCCATGATGTATAATTGTTGAAAAATGTAAAAGATTTGTTATACTAGAGCATCTCTTTCGAAATCCATGCTGATGATGTGTTATCAAATTTGATGTATGAAAGCATAAATGTTCGGTGATAATTTTTTCAAATAATTTGGGTATAGTACTTAATTTTGCAATACCACGGTAATTTGAAACATCGGACTTGTTTCCTGATTTAAAAAAAGGAATGATAAAGGAATCCTTCCAGATTTCGGGAAAATTACCATATTTTATTGATGTATTAAACAAAATTTCTAAAGGGATAGAAATACTATCAGCGCAATTTATCAGAATATTACTAGGAATTTTATCAGGTCCACTGTTATATGAGAATTTAAGACATTTTAATTCCTTGAAGATTGTTGATTTATCAATTAATGGTATATTAATTGATTGAGTTTTAGCGATGTTGAATGGATACTTGAAAGATTCATCGTACTTTGCATTTGAGTAAATTGTTGAGAAGAAATCGGCGAATAAATTGCTTATAATGATGTCATCACTGGATTCGGTTAGATGAAACTTTAAAGCGGAAGGGAATCCATTCGTTTTCTTTTTTTGATTTACAAATTTGAAAAATGCCTTTGGATTACGTTTTAAATTAATTCTCAGTTTTTGTATATAAATATTACAAAATATTTTATTAAGCGAGGAATATGTAGCGCGGCTAATAGAATACCTTACATAATCAGCAGAATCACCAGAAAGTTTGAATTTTTTGTATAGTTTGTTCTTTCTATTTTTAGCGTACGATAATTGTTTATTATTCCAAGGAGGACCAACGTTTTGCTTGGTTATTGTTTTCGGAATACACAAGTCCATAAAAGTACAAATCTTATGGTAAAAGGCTTTAGTCATCTTATCTATATCGGTGCAAGACAGAATGTTATTCCAGTTAGTATTCTTTAGGAGTTCATTTAATAAACTGTAATTGGTGTTCTTGAAAGAGAAGGACTTTATACATAAAGGCACCACAGATTTATATGGAGTTGAAGCTAATAATTCGATAGTAGGATGGTAGATATCTTCAGGTGTTATTATGGGTAAGGAGCGCCTAATAAAACAATCAGTAATATTATTAACAAAAACTAGGTCTAGTAACCTTGAGGAACTATTCATGATGCCATTTAGTTGGTATAAGCCCAAATCGTATAAAATATTAAAGAATTCATTACTGTTAGAGCCGAGCGTAGTTTGAACATGAAAATATCATTTTCGTTTTATATCATGTACGATATATCCTTATTTTGCGTAATATTTTGGACCACTATCTATGGAATGTCCTTTACGCACGGTTCAATGGAAATGCCCATATGCTCAAAAGTATAAGAAGGAAATTAAACAATTTTATTTCGTTTTATTTTCAAAACTGTTCCATTTAGTTTATAACGCCGTTTATATGTCGTCATTATGTTGGCACTTTCTCGAAATGTTAAGATTATCAGAAAGGACTCTAGATTCCGTCGCCATGTCCGTCTCAATTTTAAACTCACTATGGTTTATTGAACTATTATTAATTTTTTTTTATCGCATTCTCGAGAGAGTAAATGTTGCAAATTTTTCTTAAATATAAATTTAAAAAAGGCTCGTCAGCAAAAATTTCACCTTCACTTTCTATACACTCAAGTTAAACTTAATTAAGTCCTCGAATTCCTTTGCTAAAGCAATTGTTTGTTTTTTGAAGTATAAAATTTAATCTTTTTCACATTAAATATTTGCAACTTATACATATATACTAATACATATACATTATTGTGCAATGATCTCTACCGTTAATATATAAAATGTTTCACAACCTGACTGACTGTTCTCTTTTAGAAATTTTCTGGTCAAGAAACTTTTGTTGGTACAAGTAGTGGCAACATCTTGTTCACTTGCCACAAATGCGATAACAAGCATTTATATAAACTATTTTTCTTATAATGAAAATACTTTAGTATAATAATTAAGAGCTACTTGGGTGCTTGTGTTAAAAAAAAAAACATATGAAAGTACTGGCACGCCCAATAAAAAATTGATTTAGATATTTTTATATATAAGAAATTTCAAGAAAAGCAAATTTTTATTTACTTTTTAATTCTTCATGCTTAAAGGCTGATAAACAGTCATTGATTCATATAAAAAGCTAGATTTTAAACACAGGCCATCCGAATGGAAACAGCGATTAAGAATAGCTGAGGTTACCTGATCAACATAGAGCTTTTGTTGGAACCAGAATGATTGCACAATATCACAAAATGTGACGCCAAACTAACCGAAGCAGTTTTGGGTTAGGTTGGATCTTTTTATAATGACTTCAAATTGTTTAAGCACAAAAAAGTTTTTTGTACCTATTGAAGATTTTAATATTTTTTAAATTGAAATTTAATTAAACTTTTAACTGTCTCAATTATATATTTAATTGAATTAATTAAATATTTAATTAAGAAAAACGGACTAATTTTTTAAGTAAATAAATAATTGAAACCTTTAACATTTTAATTAAGTTGCAATCTGAAAACAAACAAAAACTGTAATGAATGCAAAATCTTGTTACCTGACTTTGACAAAAGTGAAATCCTACAGTCTCAAATTCAAAAATTGCCACTCTAGAATTTTTACGTGACTGGATAGAAAGCAAATTCTCTCTTAAAATTCAACTCCATGTAAATTTTTTAAATTCTTTAAATCTCTGCATGTGCTGCTCGGTTATTAATTTGAGGTCTTTATACTTTTTTTGGTAACTAACTGGCACTTTATGGTGAAAATATACATTAATTACCACAATGTGACCTCATTTATAATGCATTTGGTTTTGTTTTATATCATTCACATCGTTTTTTTTTTCCTATTTTGAATGCGGGTTTCGTTTCGTTTGCTTTTCAGGAACATTTTATTATTTTTTTTTCTGTAGATTTTCAATCGTAATTTGTGCCAGCTGCTGTTGATGAAATACATAAATTAATGAAAGGAAATTTTAAAGAAAAATATTTTTTTTCTTGTTGAGTCAATATTCGCAGAGTAAAGTTTTAAAGACCATCTCTTAAATGGTTAATTTAATAAGTTATTTCAATAGTAGATAATTTAGAAAAATTTGTTGTGCTTTTTGGAATTGTGGTAAAAAAGTTACTTACTTTAACATGCTCTTCATGTATTTCCTTATTTTATTTAGAGTTTTTCCTCAATGATTATTTTGTTTTTGTATTAAAATTTTTTGAGTTTTTTATGGCTTTTTGCCTTATTGATTCAATGAAGTTCTCATTTAATCAATTTGGCTTTAAATATAAGACTCTGAGATTTTCCTTGCAAAATTTGGGTAGAATCCATGATGAGCTATATATGAGCAGTAGCGAAATGGCCATGTGGATATGCTATCCCCGCAGTAATACATTTCATTTTTTATTTTAGTTTAAAAAAATAAATATTTCATGAGATAATAATGAAATTTTTATATTTAAAGGAATCAAGCGCAATTAAAATAAATTATTATAAAAAAAATTTCAAATAAAAAATTTTCTAACTAAAGTTTTTTCTTTTTGGTAGACATTTTTGGATATTTTCGCTATCTTACAATTTAATTGCTGCTGTGGTGACGATATAAAATATAGACAACCAAATCCCACTTGATGTTATCAAATTATCTTATTTAACATTAACATAGACATGAATATGTTTTGGATAGATTGCACAACTGTCTGGAGCGGGTTAAATCACCTCCAGAAAAATAGCCCTCTGCCAGAATTTTTTATGGAATTTTTAATATACGACATAATTATTTTCTTTGTTAAAGCTCTAGCTTCCTTCAAAATGTTTCTTTAGTTCCATGGATTGCACACGTATTCGGAAGTCCTGATATTTGTTATGGTTCTTATGAGTTAACTTGGTACCCATTGTTAATTTTTTTCGGTGCAGCAACAAGTCAAGATTGTTAATTAAGATTTCATGAGCTACAAAAAGTTGGTAGGCTAAAGAGGCAATCAACATCGTGTCGTGGTCTACGTAAACTTCTTAACATGAATGTTGTTAAATGGTTTCAAAACTTATGGGTGACTTTAATATACTCGATCTTGTATAGAATTGAAATAAGATGCTGATACAAAAATAGGCTTTCTACTTGTCGCACTGGGGCACTAGAACCGGCAGCCTTAGAAACGAAAATTCCCCTTTTTGATTGCAATATTGTTAAAACCCTATTTATTACAGATAGAGTTAATGTAGTCCATAAACCTCTTAGTGGCTTAGGGAGACATTGTGCAAAAGTTTAATTTAACAAAAGTAATTCATACAAGAATTTGAATAAATGTCGCTATGCATTCTACGATTTAACAAAAATGTGTCACGCTGATACTTGAATGATATTTTATTATTATTTACACGTATAACAGTAAAATATAACACGCCAATTATTATTTTCTTTGATATCACTTTATTTACACGTTTCTACATAATTTTATTAACCTACACTGTTGAGCAACCCACACATAATTTTGTTTTATAATACCATATCACTCGGTACTGCAGTTTTTAGTAATAGTCGAGTAAAAACGTGTAAATTTTTCTAATAAGAATAAATCTGGCAGCTTGTTCTAATTGTTTCCAGTATAATGCAGAAATATAAGGCTTTTGGAGCAATTTATTTTTATTAAGCAAGTTATCTTTTACATCTAAATATCCCACTGTGAATACCTGTGTATACAACTATAAAATATAAAAAGTTGATTTACTGACCATTATTTGATTTCATTGTGGGAGGTTACACTATTTAAATAAATATCTAATTTTAAATTTGGTTGCAAACTTGTTGATCTAGTTTGACAAATAGTTTTAAACTGCAAAATTTGATATAAATTGAATTAAAATTAAAAAGTTGACAACTTTTACTAATTTTTCATTAACAAAAGTTTAATTTTTTTCTGTTGTTGTTAAAAAAAATAATTGACATATTCCATTAAACATATTTAAGCAAAAAATATTAAAATAAATAGTAACAAATAAAAAAAAACCTGAAAAAATTTATAAAACATATTTCTTAGAAGAAAGAATTTAGATCAATATTTCACTTACAGATTTTATTTGAAATTTGTTTTTTATGAAATTCTTCGATCTATTTTCACTTACCTAAAATGAAACAATAAGAAAAAAAATGTTGTTAGTTTAGTATAAAATAGTTTGTTTTGTAATAAAAAATGTAAATTTACTAAAATAAATATAATTTCGTACGATCAATACAATCAGAACCACAGCCACAGTCGACAATTCGTTCATATCAAAATATCTCCTCATTATTTGCCATATTGTGTTGCCGAAATAAAATATATTTTATTTTTCTCTCTCTCTCTCTCTCTCTCTTTCTCTGACTTTGAATCTCTTAATGCAGAGATATAATAATGTGATTATTTTATTCTCACAAAAACATAAACTTGAAAAGTGGCCAATTTCGGAAGCTAATAGTATTAAGATTAAATGGAACTATAATTTTCTCTAATAAGATTACATCTTAAACGAATAATATATGATAAGGCTGTTATGATTCATTCCTTTGAGAGAAATATAAAAAGTGATATCTTAAACTATATTCGTATTTAAAAAGTCCAGTCAAGGGAAGAAGTCTACCTCTCAGTGACTGATCCACTTAACCTTAACAAGCATACATAAGAGTTATTTATCGATGTTTTCACTATCTCTTTTGTTAAGTATTCAGCTTAGAATTGGTAATGGCTAGATTATCAGTAATCTCTTTCCCGTGACTTTGTAATGAACCGAAACCCATCATTACGTTTAATTATTTTTAACCATGATTAAATCAACAGTCGGTTTGCATTTACTTTAACCGAACAATGCAAGCTTTAAGAGTCTTCTTCACAGCCTGGCTGCTGACATAGTTATCCGCTCCGAACTTGAAACACTAATTCTGGTACATACCACACTCATCTGTACCTTATAAAAACACACCAAAAGAAGTTTCATCATTCCATTTAAAGTCATCCGTAAAAGTAACAAGCCTCTTCAATAGTCCCTTAAGTTTCACCCGGAAATGTCCATGGTAGGAGTTAGAAAACTATAATTCCAATAGCAATTTAAGTGATTCCATAGTCTCTAGACCTATAAATTGTTTTTCCCTTAAAACATTTTTTAATATTTGTATCACGCCCAACGTGTAAATTCGGTCATTCATTATTTCAATTTTTACCTATTGGTCCTTTTAAAGCACTTCCTGTGCAGTTTGCTACCTTTAGCCATTTTAATCCTATACCTCCTAGTTTTGTTCATCTTGTTTAAGGAGTTAAATATGGCTTTTGTTGATAATTTTAAAAGAATTAAAAAACAATCAGTTCCACACGTCTGCAGTAAAGTTTTGGCAACTTGTAAATACACATTTTTTGTCTTCCCATTTAAAAACAAATAAGCAAATATTGGGGTGACAGATAATTAAAAAATAAAAAAAATAAATGAAGTACATATGTAGTACAATTTTAATTTGCCTGCTGCCTCGAAGGGCATGGACCTCTTTTAACACTATGGCTGATCGATTGGCGTATTTAATTTTTCTCTAGCTGATCTAGTGCCACGGCAAACTTGATTTCAACACTAACACGGATGGACAGACGTACGGACGGATATCGCTCAATTGACTTCGCTATGCATAAAAAGTCAGAATATATATACTTTAATGGACTTGTAAATGTATTGTATGAATGACAAACTTATAACCTTTTTTCCACTTTTTCTGGTGAATGGTATACGAGGGCTGCTATATATATTTCTGGCCTGGCAACACTGAGTGCTGCCAAGTGCAATCTGAGATTTCCATTAGAAAGTTTGTCATTTTTAAGCATAATCGTACTCAAAACGTTTTGACGTACGACCTTCATTTGTGTTGTTTACAGTGACTTGAAAAAATTAATATAGAAAAAAATGGAATTAACTCGTGAACATTTTCGTGCCATCATTTTTCACAACTTTCGACGTAGATTATCACGACAAAAGTGCATTGATGAACTTAAATCTTTGTATGGCGATGAAGCACCATCCTATAGCACTGTGAAAAATTGGTATAATGAATTTAGCCGTGGCCGAAGCTCGCTCAAAGACGAATTCCGTGAAGGTCGTCCAAAAACGGCTGTTGTGCCAGAAAACATTAATGCCGTGCGTGAACTCATAATGCAAGATCGGCATGCGACATACCGAGAGATAGAGACATCCTTGGACATTTCTTCCACCAGCATACATTCGATACTGAATGAACACCTGGCAGTAAAAAAGGTTTGTTCTCGTTGGATCCCGCACAATTTAAAAGTCGCTAAAAAAAGGCTCGTGTCGATTCTTGCAAAGAAATGTTGCAAAAATACGATTCAGGTGCTTCAAAAGACGTTTATAAGATCGTCACAGGTGACGAATCATGGATCTATGCGTATGAGCCCGAAACGAAACAACAATCGACCGTGTGGGTCTTCAAAGACGAGCAAAATTCAACGAAAGTTGTTCGTGGAAGAAGCACTTCGAACCAAATAGTCGCCTCTTTCTTCGGCAAAACTGGTCATGTGGCGACTGTTCCACTTGAGCAACGTTGGACGGTCACTTATGAGTGGTACACTACAATTTGTTTGCCTGAAGTCATCGGATAAATTCGAAAAACCAACAAGAGAAGACGAATCATTGTTCACCATGACAATGCGAGCTCTCACACATCGGCTCAAACCAGAGCGTTTTTGACCGGCCAAAACGTCGAATTAATGGGTCATCCGCCGTACATCCCTAACTTGGCACCTAAAGACTTCTTCTTGTTTCCGCACATCAAGAAAAAAATGCGTGGTCAACGATTTTCGTCGCCAGAAGAAGCTGTTGAAGTGTTCAAAAACCATGTTTTAGAGGTGTCTCAATCGGACTGGAAAAAGTGCTTCGACAACTGGTTTGAGCGCATGCAAAAGTGTATAAATCATGCTGGAGAATACTTTGAAAAACAATAAAACCATTTTTGATTATAAATATTCGCATTTTCACTATTAGGCCAGAAATATATAGAGCAGCCCTCGTAATAAAGAAATTTAAACATTATTTTCTTTTTATTTCTATACAAACATAAAATACTGTTTTTGTATCTATTTTTGTACCTATCGTTCTGTTTTCTGATTATAATCTAATTAAAGGTTTAATTAAATTTATAATTAGTTAAAAAACTAATGCAAGTTTGCTTAGTTAAATAATTAATTGAGTCAATTATATATTTAATTAAAAAAATAAATTATAATTAAATAAATAATTGATATCATTAAAATTTTTATAAAATTTTAATCTGATAACAAATCAAATTTTAGACTTAATTTTAATCAGTCTTGAATTTATTATAAAATATTAAATTTATATAAAAAAATCTGGCCACTCTATACATAATAGTTAAGTATTATATATTGTTGTACATAGTTATAGTTTTAAAATTATTGCTTAAACCAAGTTTTATTCATGCCACTGACTTGTTGTTGTAGTAAAGCATAGTCAAATTAAATGTTGGTGTAAAATCTAGTATTAAATATGAAGTTGTGTGAATATTGCATTGATTGGAAAATGTTTTGGTCTTGTATTTTTATTTTTCTTCTTTTTATTTTTGTTGTTACTTTTCGTATTATCATTATTTTTATTATTATTATTACTGTTATTTTTTATTAGTTATAAGTATTTCGTATACAAGTATTATATTCGATTTAGTTTTTATGATTTCTTTCTTTTGCATTTAAAATGAAGAATGTTTGTGTGTTTGTTTTTAAGATTTTTTTAAATCTATATTATAAGTATTCGTAGCTAAGTGCATAGATATTGCATTTTATGTGCTACTAAATTATTATTTATTTACATTTCTTTAAGTATACATCCCTTAGATACTGAAAATGTCATTTTATTATTTTCTACTTTTTATATTTTTATTCATTTAGTAGAACGAATAAAGAGTAATATTTTGTTGGTTATGCGAATTTTTAGTACAAAAAGTCGTAAACTGCAAATGTTATAATCATATTTTTATATCCATTATTAAGAAATTTAAATGTAAATAATACAAATAAAAATAATTTTTATTTAAGTTAAAATGTATAATAAACAAAAAAGTCGTTTTACTATTTTTTAAATCGCTGGAAATTAAAAAAAAATCGAAAACTGGGATAAATAATGTGAGTTAGACTGCCATCCTGTGTTATTTATAGCAATAAATGAAAAAGGCTTATCCTAGGTTAGGTACAGACAGCTATCGAGAATTATATATACTTGAATCAGCGGCTTTGCTGTAATATCTTGTGGGATGTGGCTATAAAAACAGTCACAGTCACAACAGTCACAACAGTCGCTTGTCCAGTTGTGCAGAATATTGACAAAGAAAATGATTCTCACTGATCAAAAAATTAAAAGGCATCTCTCAACCTTTTATTCTACTTTTACTTTAATACTTGTTATTGTAATCAGTGTTGCGAAGGAAAGATAAAAAAGTTATGCTTTTTCTTCAGAAAAGTTACATTTTTTTCATTGAAAGTTGCACTTTGAAATGTTCCTTAAATAAAGAGTAATTTAATGTAATTTATATTAAATATAGTAAAATGTTTTATTCCATATTTCAGGAATTATAACAAGGCAATAGACTCATTTACTGAACAACAAAAAAAAAAACGAGATTAAAAAAAAACCGTATAAAAAAATTTCAGTCCGATGATGCTCATCAGTATTAAAATGAGGATTTAATACTTATTATTCCATGATCGAAATGTACATGCTCTTGACATTCAATAAAATTATTAAAACTTTTTAAACTTTTTCTTTGAAAGAGTGAGCTTCAATAGAATCTACTACTTTAATAATTTTAAAATACCATTATTAAAGACCAATTTGAGTATTATTTTCTTAAAACATCAACATAAAATTAACGAAAAAATTTCCGTAATATAATCCGGCACCTCTTCAAGAAAATTTAAAGACAACTTTCTTCTAAAACGAGGTATTGGTACGGTATCATTATGAAGCTATAAATATTTTAGGCAGACTAACTGAAGTTGCTAACAATTTTCTCAAATTTGACCAGAGTACTTAGTTTTCCGCACGAAATTGGAGCAGCTCATATTATTTCACAGTTGGGAAAAATTGTTGTCAGAAACATTTTGCTGTTTCTAAACATGAAGAACAGAGTAAAACCTAAGCGATGTTAGTTTTGTTTATTTTAAACTACTTTTTATGTGGGATTTTAATAGCATTTGCAAGTGTGTAACCTTTGTTATTAAAATCGAATTGATATTTTAAGAAAAAGAGCTATCAGAGAGGTTTTAATCTCAAATAATGAAATAGGTATTTTTACTCTATTTGGTGTCTGTACCAAAATATAACAAAACTTTACATGTTATGTGGAGTCTTTAAAAGTTACAGAAAACGTAAAAAATGTAACCAAACAGCAACACTGGTTGCAATACTAAAGGTAATCACTACAATTATTTAATTCTCTCTTTTCATTTTTGATTTC
Source organism: Gymnosoma rotundatum (assembly GCA_916610165.2). Lineage (NCBI taxonomy): Eukaryota > Metazoa > Arthropoda > Insecta > Diptera > Tachinidae > Gymnosoma > Gymnosoma rotundatum. The sequence goes on along the minus strand of OU744337.1, from coordinate 114,452,188 downwards.
TGGTTGTCAAGAATCATTTTACACAAAAATGCCATCGGCTCTTAATGAATTAAGCATTTTTACAAATTTTTCAAAAGCTTTAAAATGATACCCATATTGATATTGTTACGCTTTTCCCTTTTAGATAACAAACGTACGGATTCTTTTGATTGCCTTGTTTAGTAACCTGAACCATCCACAGACATCTTTCCCTACTCCTTTTATCCAAGCCAGTCATCTCCTTTAATCCAGTAGCCACAACACACGTCTGCCATACACTGTTGTTATGCTGTAACACTTCCCCGCGCTAACCGCTATTGCTCTTACTTTTTATTATAAGGGGCTTCTTGACAATTATCTATAGCTCCTATATTAAATTTTACATCTCCACTAAATTGTCTGCCATGGCTTCACACAATAATTGCCTCTCGGGAGGTTTGTAATGCTGTTTATTAATTTTAATTGCATTATAACAATTATTATTTTTTTCGTTGTACGTATGTTCGAATGCGGTATCGAACTCTGGAATTCCTGTTTTGCAGCACGCACCTCCACCAACGCAGCTATTGAGGCTTCTCAGCTTTCGTTGCCTAATTGTGGTATTATATACACGCCATTAGTTAAATTAACTTATTCACCACGCTCATAAGGATAACAATAACAGGGGTTGGCAGATTTTATTACTCGTAACATTATCCCTCACTCAAGCCTGTTCGTCCTGAATAGGCACCATTTTTTTTATTGGTTTAGGATAATTGCTTGTTCGTTTCTTTTCAAATGTTAACAACTATTGTACAGCTTTAACTTGTGGTTTTATTTCTTTGCAATCCCACTTCTGACACCAATGTTACGTTTGTCCCTTTTTTTAGCAGACAAACGTACGGATCCTTTTTGATTGCAAATACCACTGTGGCTGTATTCAAACTTTATGACTTTTCTCTGGCTATATTTATTGATCCTACCGGTCTTGTGAACGCTTGATCTCGTATTTACTAAACATGCGTTATTACAACAAACGCAGCCATTTACGCTACACTGCTGTGTTACTCCGGCGAGACATGAACTACTCGATGACTTGTTTAGTAACCTTAACCATTCACAGACATCTCCACTACTCCTTTTATCCAAGCCACTCATCCCCTTTTAATCCAATAGCCACAATACACGTCTGCCATACACTGTTGATATGCTGTAACACTCCCCTGCGCTAATCGCTACCGTTCTTACTTTTTATTATAAGGGGCTTCTTGACAATTATCTGTAGCTCCTAAATTAAATTTAACATCTCCACTAAATTATCTGCCATGGCTTCACACAATAATTGTCTTTTGCCTCTCTGGAGGTTTGTACTGCTGTTATATAAATTTTAAATTGTTTTACAACAATTATTATTTTTTTGTTATACGCATGTCTGAACGCGGGATCGAACTCAGGACGCCCTGTTTTGCAGTACGCACCTCTACCAACGCAGCCATTGAGGCTGCTCAGCTTTTGTTAGCTAATTGTGGTTTTTATTCTATACACACACCATTAGTTGAATTAACTTATTCACCACGCTCATACGGATAACAATAACAGGGGTTGCCAGATTTTAATATTCGTAACAATAATTATAAAAATTTGAAAATTTTAGAGCCCCGCAACTCGGAAAAAAGGGCGTTCACCAATTTTTTCACTACATGTTTTTCCTTATTGTTTAATTATCTATGGCTCCATATATTTATTTTTATGACTGGAGTTACTTCATTGTTCCAGTGATGTGGAAAAATTAGATTTGCCCACCGCGTCTAAGGACATGCACCGATCATGCTGATTTTCAAATAGCACCTTTTTCGACACTATGTCTAATCGATTAGCGTATTTAAATTATATATGTATATTCTGAGTTATTATGCATAGTGAAGGCGATTGAGCGATGTCCGTCTGTCCATCCGTGTTAGAATTTAAAATCAACTCTACAAAGCCCTGGACGAGCTAGAGAAATTTTAAATATGCCACTTGATCAGACATTGTTTTAAAAATTTTTGCTATTGAAAATCAGAAAAAAGTAAACAAAATTGGCACTCGCCTACATTTTCCGAGTTATGGACCTCTGAACTTTTCATATAAAAGTACGATTATGCACCATATTTTTTTAACATATCAATATGGGTGTCATTTAAAAGCTTTTCAAGAGATCTTTCAGGAGATACTAAAAATTTTAAAGAATGCTTAACCCAATAAGAGCCGATGAAATTTGTATGTAAAATTATATTATATAGCACTTAATTGTTATTTTCTTATTTTTTATTTTCTGTCATCCGATAATTTGTTGCATGAAGTACTAAACCAGATTTACTTAAACAATAAGGGTACATGAGATTCTACATATCCGAATATATCACTCTTATTTGTTCTCCTGTGAATTTAAATTTGTAAAAGAATACCTACAAATTTTGCATTCAATATAGTTGAAGATAAAGTTGTAAAAGCTTAAATTATACCTAAAGATTTGTTTTAATAATTAATTTAAAAAAAAGACTTTATTTCTTTAACAGATTGCAACAGAAAATTATTTTTTTTTTATTTGAAACAATTAAGAAATATTTAGAAATCCCAAAAGTGTTTTATAAATAAATAACGATTAAGTGATTTATTGAAACATCTGTAGAAAAGATTTGTGTAAATTAAAATCTTTATTTTTTAGTTACAAGAAAAATTACTAAGCTTACGATTTAGCAGAATACATTTTCTTTAGCAAAAAAGCAAACCAAATTTTCTTTGATTTTTAAAATTAATTTACTTGAAATGTTATTTTAAGTTTACCTCATCTATTAAAATACCAAACACCAAACACTCACACGTACATACTCGTTTGAGAAACTTGAACACAATTTATCTGCAGAGATGAGAAATACACATGTAAATTATTCATAACTCTTATTTTTGTTGCATTACTTGTTTGCTGGTTCAAAGAAAAGACAAAAAAAAAACACTAGAAAAACACTAGAAAAACTTGCAACAACGTTGTAGTTTACACTTGCAAATCGTTGTGTTTAAAAGTTACATTCACAGTGTCTTTCTACCTTTCCATGAACATATCCACAGTGTATTATATGAACATTTGCCACAAAACTTGCAACACAAACAAATATTTGTTGCGGGTACTCGTACATATATCGGCTCCAATGCATTGATGTGATACTGGTATTTTAAACGTGCATACACGTACACACTTGCACATAATTGCTAACAAATATTCATGCAACACATGTAACAATTTTAGTTAAACATACGTTTGGATAATTTTAGAAAATCTAGTTATTTTTCCGTTTTGTTGTATTCTGTGTGCCACAGCACATAAAGAATAAAGCGTGAGTAGTGTTTAATAGTGTAGTGTTATTCTTTATAATTGTTGTTGTTGTTTCAGCTATTGCTGTTACTGGTGGTGTTGAAGAGTGCTAAAACAAGTTGTTTAATGATTGTTTAAAGTTGTACTCACAGCAGCAACTCACATACAATCATACATTAAACTCGGTTAAGGGCATTATTAAATTCATGTTTTCGTTATTTTATCAAGAATAATAATTGTTTGAAAAGTTACACTAATAACAAGACCAACAGGTATAATAAGTTGCAGTAGTGGTAAAAAATTAAAGTCAGAAAAAAACAGAAAAAAACAATTGTGCAAAAATCTCAGAAGATAACGCAATTACTAAAAGAGTTGAAAAAGTGAGAACAACAAATTCGATTTAAAAAAAACATAAAATTAAGTTTCTTTTAACCGGTTTTATTTAAGAACAGCTGGACTAAAGTGGATAATTTTTCTACCCTTCACTACAGGTGGTAGAGGTATATGAAAGTTTTTCTTTCCATTTATACTTTCTAGCCCACTAAGCATATTCTTGAACCCTATACATAGGATAGTCGATTTAGCGATGTTAAACGGTACGTTCCTTAGCCCGTAATTGGGTTGAACACAGATTTTCTACGTCCTTAGATGAGCCACAGACAATCATCCTTGAAATAGTTTCATAAGAGGTACTATTAAAATTTTGCAAATTTAGAAAGATGTAAGAATATGGCATTAATACTTAAAAATAATTTCGGGCATATGGTCACCCCGGCTGCTTATGATAGAACGCATTCTGGACGTCTAATTTTGGATCACTTTTTTAAATACTGCTGGTGGTAAGTGTCCAAAATGTCAGTTGTTGCTGGTTTATCAGCATAAACCAGTTACTTCAGGTGGTCACACAGAAAATAATCGAGAGATGTCAAATCGCACGACCTTGGCAGCCAATTGACAGGTCCATTTCTCGAAATCATCTTATCGCCAAATGTTGATTTCAATAACTCGACGGTTGCAGCCATACGCTACGGCGCGTAGCGCCATCTTGTTGAAACCACATTTTGTCCGGATAAATATCATCCATATTTTCAAACAAAAAATCATTCATCATGGCGCGGTTACAATCTCCATTGACCGTAACGTGAGATGCGGCCTCATTTTTGAAGAATAAGGTCCAATGACGCCACCAGCTTATAAACCACACCAAACAGTGCATTTTTCTGGATGCAATGGAGTCTGTAGCGTATGTTGTGGACCGGCCTTATTCCATATGCGGCAACTTTGCTTATTAACAAACCCGTTAAACCAAAAATGAGCCTCATCGATAAACACAATTCGGCGATAAACAACGGGTCAGTTACTAAGTGCTCCAGAGCCCAATCGGCGGAAGAACGACTAATATAATGGTCTAGTGGTTTTAATTCCTGCACTAGTTGGATCTTATACGGGTGTAGGCCAAAATCTTTGCACAAAATTTTCTACTTAATTGACGTAAGAGCCCCAATTCTTGCGACCGACGACGAATCGATAAATTTGGATCTTCTTCCGCACTTGCGTTTACATCAGCGATATTTTCTTCAGTACGCACCTTCCTTCGACGTGTTGGTATTATTGCCCCCTTTATAGAGTATGTGGTATGAAATCTATCCATAGTTCGATGGATGGCTTGCTCAGATGGACGATTATGTCCACCATAAAAATCATGAAGTCGTCTATAAGTTGTTCAAATTGAGGACTGATTTTTAAAGTAAACTTAGCGTTGTGCAAGCGTGTTTATTCATAATGATTTGCGAGAGTTTACTGATAATAATATAAAACAATTTTTCAGAAAAATTAAATTTTTAGTGTTATTTTTCATGCTTAAAAAAACACCTTTTACTTGTTCTTGTAGTAGACTTAGCCACTAGATTCTTTGTAAATATTATCCATCTGTCTGTAATGGTTTAAAATTTTGGTCACATATTTCAAATTACATAAACTATTATATCACCCTTTAATTTATTATTTAAAATATTTATAATTCTTATTTTACCAAATAAAGTAGTGGACATTCTGTCTAATTTTCAAGTATTAATATTTAAAGGTTCAAAAGATACGGTCATATAGGTCAAACTTCATTATTTATTTATTTATTTATTTATTTATTCAATAAAGATAATACAAAGCCTCATTAGGCCAATAAATCTATATTATCAAAGCAATAAATCCTGAGTAAAGAATCCAATAAAAGTACAATTAAAAACATTATAAAATTACTAAAATAAAAATATAACTTCTCTGTTAAATAATGTATTAAAATTACCATCTTAATTAAAATTAAAATTACCATTAATTATGGGAACACCCTTTAATTTCTCAATTCAAATTTTAAACTTTTTGTTATAGCGATCTTAGCAGTACAGTCACTTGTAAGTTTCAGCTGTCAAATAGGTTCAAACGTTTTGCTACATACATCAAATTACATCAACTATTAAGACACCCTTTAATTTATAATTTTGAATATTAATACTTTTTCCAAGCGCTTATGTGAAACGGTTGGTCAATCAGCCTTACCAATGGGGACACCCTTAAATTTTTAGAATTATTTTTTTATTACGTTTTGCTATTGGAAGCAATAATGATACGGAGTTTTTTTTTTAATTTTAAGGTGGTGCCCTTTACAGGTCATTATGCACATATAAAATATGAATGTTGTATGGTGACACCCTTAGATTTTTCAAATTATGAACTGATTTTAAAACGGAACCAATCTGATTACCTTTCAAATAGAGGAAAAATTAAAAAAAAAATCGGTTTGGAAATGACTGAGTTATGGAGCCACAAATATAAAAAAAGCAACATTCAATCTAATTGATTATCTCTTTTTTTAAGTTGGTTAAAAACACGTCAGAAGTAGAACGGGAACCCAGGCATATATATTCATTATAGCAAAAATATACATCTCTGGATACTACGACACTTAAAGCTGCCCTTAAAAAATGCATATTTAATAGCCGCTACAGCACCCATTAATAATATGTTAGTTAATTAAAATTATCGTCTGCATGGAGACATGACCTTACCTTTTGAACATTTATACTGCGATTGCTTTAAAAGCAAGTTTAAAAACATAAAATTAAAAATAAAAGGCTGTCCTATAGAACTCGTGACTGATGGCGCCCCATATGCAATGCATAACTTAAGTCAAAGAAATCGAGTCCAAGTACCAATAAGTTAGTGTTGCCCAATTTTAACAAAAACATAAGCCGAAAAATTCTGAAACATAGCATGTTTTGAGTGAGTGCCAGTTTGATACGTTAAAAATTATAAGCGGATAGTCAGAAATGTCTTTAGCCTCAAGTAGATGTTAATTATTGCATGAGAAGTGGAAAAGTAGAAACCTTAAGGGGCTTAAAAACAGAATCAACACATTAATTTTTCCTTCAATATCTCCTTCACACAATTTTTATAGCTTTAATAGAAGAAATTATACTCTTTAAAAGGAACTATTTTCAAATACATTATTTTTGAGTTTTCTTATTCGACCTGTTTGTTATAAAGTTTTAAATACAAAACAATTTTTTCCAGCTCGAGGTCAGTTATTTAAAGTTCTTTATTTTGCCGATATTTCGCTACAATCTTTAAGTAGCATCATCAGGGTTTAATTTTATTTTATTTTTATTTTGCATCAGTGCAATAATTGACGTTGATTGAAAAACTTTATTGTTTGTCCATCTGTGTGTGTTATGTAAAAATAAAATAAAATTAAGCCCTGATGATGCTACTTAAAGATTGTAGCGAAATATCGGCAAAATAAAGAACTTTAAATAACTGACCTCGAGCTGGAAAAAATTGTTTTGTATTTAAAACTATTTTCAAATACTTTCAACTTTATTATTATCCAAGTTGTAATTCGCTGATGAACACGCCAAGTACTTAATAATCTGATGCACTTAAAATCTTCTCACACAATAACACAAAAATTATAATCTCTAATCTATAAGTATAACGTTACAAAACCACAACAAATCGTAGAAGCTTTTGCTTGTCGCAAAAGACTTCCTGGTATTTAATAAGAGCATGTGAATGCCAGGCAAAAAAAAACCTTCTCTTTAAAGAAAACATGAGGAAAAATTCAAAAACTTTCCCAAAAATTAAAATTAAAACAAAAAAAAAAAAAAAAACAAATACCAAAAAAGTATGTAATCAACTATAGTTTGTTATAATAGAAAAAAATAAAAAAAATACTTGACTCATAAGACCTTGAAAAACACGTAACTTTCACCAATTTGCAAGATTTGTTTCTTCGTTTTGTTTTGCTGTTGTCTTCTATCTGCAGTTGCTTGCAGTATCTCTCAGTTAATTTAAGTTGAAGAAAACAATATGCAGTAACATGCAAGAAACAACAACAACAAGAAAAACTTTTAAATAACCAGCTTCAACCAGTGACTTACAACAGTGTGCTGCACACCAAGAAATATTCATTGCAATTTGCAACTTATTTGTAAGTTGGTGTGTGCGTGTTGTTGTCTTTAACAAAAAATTACAAGGCAACCAGAAATCACAAAACTTTATATTGCAATAACTAGAAAAGGCAGAAATCGAATAAAACCACAACAGAAAAGATGTTTTCCACTTGCAACAGCCAAAGCAATAACAACTATCAACAACTCAACAGCATCGTAGTGCCTCATTTATGATATGATAAGTTAAATTTATAAAATCTTCTCATGTCTTATGTTTTCTTAAAGTTGTTTTTTCCCAACCGTTTGTTTTTTCCTTTTGTTTTAAATTTTACACACAGTCTTTTTGATTCTGTTGCTTTAAACAACAACTACTTCTTAACTTTAACTTTATTTACTTAAAACTGCAACGTGCATACAGGTGGTATATGTACGTCTGTGTGTGTGTGTGCGTATTTGTTTGCATTTGTATCTGCAGATTGTGTTTAAATGCCTTTTGGCCTGATTGCTAACAATTAATGTTGTGTTGCATAAAGAAATAGGAATAGTATTTCAAACAGAAACAATTTTATTGACAAAACAAATAAGAGAAAATATAATGTGATTTGATGCCAGCTTAAAATCCAATAAAATCGATGATTTAACCACACACAACATGAAATTTTCTAAGGCATCAACATGTTTTCTGTCAACATGTAGCCAACATATTTTATTGACATTTGCACAGCATCCCATTGTCATGAAAATCATTGTAATTTTTTCAATTAATACAAGTTTGCTAAAAATAATGACGAATTAGGAATGCACTGATAGAAAGAGAAGGAGATAGAGAGAGGGTCCGACAGAGAGGGTGAGAGCAGAGGGGTAGAAAGTGAGTTAGAAGAAAATATTAATTATTTTGTTTTTATCAGTCAAATCTAAATTAGCACGTAAGGTGCAATTTATCTGTCAAAACTGCTCATGTATATACAAAATGTATAAGCGCGGCTTTAACTCTGAGTAATTGGAAAATCTGATTGTGATAGTGCGTCGCGAAGTGAAGTTGGCTGCTTCTTATTTTGTTTTGTTTTTTTTTTTATTGTGGAAAATTAATGACAATTTAGTTATTTTTTATTTCTATACGGCGTGTTTTATAAAATTAAATGAGTTAAAATTATTGTTCAATGCAAAAGCTATGGGCTAGATTAACTTGCGCTTTACGCGCTAATTGCAGTTTGCTTGTATAGAATACTCTCTTAATAGGATATGTGCAGGGATGCCAGAAGATTTTAATAAGAAACCGGAATATGTGCAACAAAAAATCCGCTTTATCGGCAACATAATTTAAAAAAAATCGGAAAAATGAAGCTGCTGTAGTCTCTGTAGTAAGCACGTTGACTACAAATATGATTGGTCATGGTTCAACCCCTGCGGCAATCAAAAATAAAAATAAATATAATTTTTTATGTTTAATGGCATAAATATATAATCAGAATTTACATTACAGCATGCAGCCTCCTTCGTAACGTTTTTTTTTTCAACTAGTGCTTATTTCGTGAATGGTAACACTTAGCTTATGTCTGATTTGTCAGATAATTAGTTTTATCCTTTCGCTGAAAAATTTTGCGACATTACTTAGAAAATCATGGTAATGCTGCAGAATATGTGCGAAAATTGCGTACGGATTTTGAAAGAAGAGAAGTACCGTCAGCTCTGAATGTTCGTTATCTTGAGAAAAAAGTGAAAGAAACTGGCATCCTCATCGATGAACCAAAGCGTGAAAAGCCAAAAACAGTGCGTTCACCCGAGAATATTGCTGCTGTGGCCGAAAGTGTGCATGAAGCGCTATCAATATCAAATTGCCGTCGTTCCTAACAATTGAATATTTCGGAGACATCGTTGATACGAATTTTTCATAAAGACCTTGGTATGATGCCATACAAAGTCCAATTGGTTCAGGAGTTGAAGCCCACTGACCATCTTATGCGTTTTTTTTAAAGCAATAAAAAAAAGTTATTTGGCGGACCCTTTAATATATTACAGCAAAACAAACAAATTACCTAGTTTAAGAGTTTAACGAAAAAATCTTCACTTTTGGGGCGAAAATCGGCACTTATGATAATTTGGAGGCTAAAAATCGATAAAACTCCGATAAATCGTCAAATATGGCAGGCCTGGATATGTGTGTGTGAAACTATACGCACCTACTCACAAAACTTGATTCACACATTTGCTTGTTTATCACCCTTCCTAGTCAAAATCGTTTGTTGCCATAAACAAATTGATTTTAATTTTGGGAAATTTCTTTTATTTTCTATCCGATAAGTATGTTTATTGGAATAAAGAACTTCATATTTAGAAAATGAAACGGAACCTAGAATAATTAAGTCAGCAAAATTAAGCAGAGTAAAGGTAATTGCAAGTAATTTAGATTATTTTCCCATTACTAGTAATCGTAATCAATTATTTACCGTGTAAAACTGAAAGTAATGGTAATTTAATCATTACTTCACCCTTCAAAAAAAAAAGTGATCAAATTAGTAATCATTACGATTAGTAACCATTACTTAACAGCTATGGAAAAGGGAGCACTTGTTTTATAAAAAATAAATTTGATTGAGTTTCACTTTGGATATTACAAATTATTTTTTGATCTGTGTTCGCGAGTTTCGTTGTTTAGTTTTAACAGCCGTATAAGATATAAATTTTAAGCCTTAAAAATAAAAGTCTGATCACGAATCGAGCGAAAATGAGTTTTTAACGAGTTATTATTCGACGTGGTGTTTTCTGCATATATGTGTGAAATAGTGAAATATATTACCTAAATTTATTATATCATATTAAAGTATTTGAATCACCTATGTTCGGGATGACCGACAATTACCTTCACATCAAGATATTTGAAATTAAATTTAAAAAAAGAAACAGTTTTCTGATCTTTCTACTAAAACGACGTCTACGAGTATTGTTACAACTTCTTTTGTCCGCAATTCAAAAGCTGAGTTTAAATTTATTTGCATTTAAAGGAAATTAAAAATATTTTTTTAATTTCCTTAAAGCAAACGTACAATTTGATGCTAATATTTAAGAATATTGTGTACATATTACTAATTATTAGTAGCAAATTAAGGCATTGCGCGCAGAATCAAAAATTGGTTGTGATATGGTCACAATATATATATTATATTCTTTGTAACAATGTATGGTTGCGGAAAACCAATTATAGTTGTTTTCACCATAACTTTAGTCACGATAAATATTTTTTGTTAATTTTTAACCGTTATATGTTTACTGTGCACAAAAAATGCAACATGGTTGGTTTTAACTTAAAACAAAATTTCAACTACAACCAAAGTTTTATAACTTATTAAAAATAATATATAATATTTAACCATAATATATTATTATTAATCAAATTACGGTTAAAAGCAACAGAATAATGCGCTAAAAAATATTTTGCTCTAATACTTAACAGTTTAGTAATTTTTCTGGTAGTTAAAATTTGAAATTGTTTTTCATTGTTAAAGAAAGTGAGAAAAATAAAAATTTATGTACAAAATAAATAATCAAAAATAATATGCAAAATATGAAAACAAATTAAAAGGGAACCAAAACATTAAAAAGAAGTTGAAGTAAATATGTATGTATTGTAAGCATATAAATCTTTATTTTTGTGTTTTAAGCATAATTGTGAAATCATTTATTTGGGCTTATAAACTATATTTTTTTACAACTGATAAAAACAACTGAAAACAATAATAATTTTTTTATATCGGGAAAATTTTGCACTTACGAGACTATATCGTAATTCAATTATATAACTTGACATTTTCAGCCATATTATTATATTTTAATTTAAACATTTAATGTTTATATTTGAACATAATTATATTTATACTTTGACAACAATATGGCTGCAAATGTAACAATACTATGTTTAGTTAGCAACCATATAATGCAACCATAGTATGTTGCTCTTAGATTAATGTTATCTCAACCATATTTTTTCTTTGCGTGTGGGTGAGACCTTCCCAGGTTGTTTTTACTGAGAAAAAACATCAATTTAAAAAAAGCTGCTTCAGATGCTGTTGTTCATAGTAACAGATCACTAACCGATTGAGAATTTTTACAGCCCTCTATGTCCAAGAAAACTTTGTTTATCAAAACAACAACTTCTGTAGCACAACAAATAAAATTTGGTTTAAGCTTGGTTAAGCTTTGGCTTACCAATAGCACTACATTAAAAATGAATGAAAAAGTTTTAGATAATAATTTATTTGATTGTATACCCGAAATTATAATGCGTGTTATAATAAAATTAATTTAAGCCGTCTTTTAAGGTATCCGAGAAATATACAAGTGCCTAGTGAATGAAAATATTAATCTGAAAAGATCTTATTCACTACTTGTTATGCACAGCAACATTTCACCTACCGATTGAGAATTTTAAAAGAAACAAAACATAGACTACGAAATAAATAAGAAAAATTTCAAATCCGGTCTAGTAAGGGTTTATCCATTTAGCTCTTAATTTTAATTTATCAAAATAAAACGGAAATGTAAACTTCTAAACCGTTGATATACATTCTAAAGGGTGTTCCAAACTTACACAACAAGTAAAATAAATGAAAAATACAGTTTTTTTAGACTTGTATAGATAATGTAATATGGGCTAAACGACATCTACTCCTTTGCTGGAACAAAAACACTCTTGTAAAAATCTTTTGCGATAAATTGTACAAGTTTTGCTGACTTTCGTTGACAAAGAGTTTTATTTTCTTCTTTAGTTGAAGGTCCACACCATGCGTTGATACGTCTTTCCTTTTTACGCATCTGACAAAAAAGTAGAATCAACGCGTCGCCTAGTGGTGAAAAAATATCAGCTGTTTTGGATGGACATGGAAGACAAATCAAATTTTATTTTCAATGTTATCGATAAATATGATTTTGTGGTGCATTCCTTTTTACTATTTTTTGTATCAAAAAAAGCTTTTAATAAAATAAAAAGCTTTCGTAATAAAGGTTGCAATAACTTTAAAAAAAAAATACATAAAACATATTTTAAATATAAATATTTTTATGAAAAACATTTGTATTCTACTTATCGATTACTTATAAGTACTCAGTATTATCACTGTTGCGTTTATTATTTTTTTAAAAGAACTAGTGCAATATTAATTTCAATTTTCATTTTGCAAAATTGTTTTTATTTGATAACAATATCCATACAACAGCTGATTAAAAAAAATTTTGCGATTGAAACGCTTTGCATGTAATTTGAATTTAGAAACGAATATAATGCACAAAAAGTATTATACGCATCAGCTTTTTATAGACGGGAAAAAGGTAAATATTGCAATAAAAAGAAATTAAATGATTTTGAATCACAGCTCTGATCGCCACAAGGGTTGACTACATGACCACCATCAAAAAATTTCTTGCATTAAGGGTTGTTTGATATATAGCACTCATTGCTTAAAACTACATCCGACATCCGAATCAGTTTAGCTAAAAAGAAGTTTACATCATGCGGTTATATCTGCGACAGTTAGCCAAATGCCAAAGCAATATTGTTAAAAAAGTTAGTGACATTCTGGCTGCTTGCGCCATTTTAGACGTTAACATTTCGCTTAAGAACAACATGAAGAAAAGTTGTATAACAAATAAACAAAGAAAAAGATGTCAGCTGTTATTTTTTTACAGCAATAAAAAGTAGCAGATTTTTAATATTTTTTCTTTTCTAGTTTAGCGTGATCTGCTTTTCTATAAAATGTTTTTTTGTTTTAAACTAAAATACAAATTTGAATACAAATAGCAAATAAAAAAAACTCAACATTTACAATTCAAATTTGTTTTGCAGTTCAACTGTGAAAACTAAAAGAAGACGAAGAAAAAACTCTAAAACTTGTAAAACTTGAAGCAGTAGGAACAGTTCGTTCTGTCCATCTTCAATGCACTACTCAACAGTAGATTTAAGTAGTTTTTTTTTCTTGTTTGCAGTTTTCCAGTTTAAATTGTTTTAAGTCATCTTAAGGATGCGAGTTGAATGACAAACGATTGAGTGGTAACAAACGACGAGTAGCAAAGTAGTTAAAGATTATTTTACTTTAGTTCAGGTATTAAAAAACATCTTAAACAAGCTACCAATATAAAAATCCAAAAGAGTGGTGCAAAACGAGGTGTTTATGCAAGGATTTAACAAAGTAAACAAGTGACAAAAAATGCAGACTCAGTCAACTGAATTTCGTAATTCCCAAATCAAACGTCAAAAATTCCCAAATTGGATTTTTTATTTTTGTAACTAAACGAGGTATGGGCCGGGAAGTCGACACGAAATTAGCTTCTCTCCGAAATAATTCTTCATTAAAGCAATTTTTATACGCTGGTTTTTATTGCTGACCCTTCAGCGCGCAAGAAGTCCGTTATCAAGGTTCACAATATTTCGAATTGATTCCTATCTTCATTCGAAGTAGAACTGAACATCATCAATTCGGTCACGTAACATTTCACAAAATATAGAGACACACTAATTTGGCCGCTCGCATTTTTTTTTTAAACTCAAATAGAATAAAAATTAATTGGCGTAAAGTTTGTGACGTTTGGGGCACACAGTTAATTAAGTATTTTTTCTATTAAAATCCGATTTTTTATATGAGATGCAAGGAACTGCAACATTTCCTTCAAAAGTTTAATACTAAGAGATTTGCAGCGTTAGAAAGAGAGAGAGAGAGAGAGAGAGAGAGAAAATAACCATTATTTAATTTTTTTTAACCCAACATCACCACTTAAACGTTAATTGTATACAATTAAACCATTACATTTACATTATTCTAAGCTTTTTAAGATCGAGCTATTTATTTTTTGCTAATTTCAATTTTAAGAAATTAAAAAAAATTCTTTGCGCGAAATAATAATAATAAAAACAGAAAATAATTTTTGCTTCTACTAAAGTTTTTATTTCGATTCGAATTGAAATCTGCTTACGATTCTAATTAATTCAATTATTTATTTATTTAAGAAAAAAAATAATCAATTTTCTAATTAAATAAATTATTGAAACCACGAAATAATTAATATAAATAAATAATTAAATCAATGAAAAACTTAATTAATTTTTAATCTGAATTCACATAAAAAGAATGTTTATTTATATATTATGCTATATCCCATCAGGAACATAAGCTGTTTACGTAGAATCTCCATTAGTTTCTGTCTATTGTAATGAACATCAGTGCGTTGAAAGATTTTCCTGTCTTCAGGAAAAAAAATGCGTCTCTAAGTACTCTTTAGTCTTCCCCGCGAGCGTGCGCCTTGTGGGTTCCATTGTAGTGTTGCGTGGCATATTTCGTTGTATTGTTTAGGAAGAGTGTAGCCTAGCCAGTTGTCTTTTCTTCTTCTGATTTTCATATTAATGTCTTCCTGCTCAGAGATTTGTAGTAGTTGTTCATATGAGAATATTCTTGGCCATCACATTTTTAAGATATTGCGCAAGCATCTGTTTGTGAGGTTTGCGATTTACATTTAATGGTTTGATTTACCAACCATGTTTCGGTGCCATATAGTAGTATCAATTTTATACAGGCGTTGTATATACATATGTATCTTGGATTTTGGCGAAAGGGTGTTAGATTTCCAGACGTTTCTCAGAGTATAAAACGCCGCCCTTGCTTTACGCATTCGGATATCTACGTCGTCAATTGCGCCTCCGTTCGTGGTAATGTTGCTCCCAAGATAGCAAAAGTTATCCACATTTTCAATTGGGCTGCCGTTTAAAATTAAAGTCGCTTTTAACTGTGAGGTATTTTTTTTTTGTGGCGCTTATTCGTAACCCGTATTGTACTGCTCTTTGGGAGAGGTCGTCAATCTTCTTTTACATATTATCTTTTGTTATGGCAAGAGGGACAATATAGTCGGCGAATTCTAGATTTTTGATTCGTTAGTTTATTTTCCAGTGGATACTCAAGTTTTGGTCGTTGGTAAACGCAAGAATAATATCAATAAGAATAATTGATAAAAAGGAGCGGAAAGAGAAGACATCCTTGTTTTACACCGCTCAGTGTATTGTAAGGTTGACTGTGCAGTACCCTCATATTTGTATCGGTGTATTGTTTGTTGTGTAATAATTCTGACATTACAACTGACATCATTTAAAAAAAATTGGCAAATGTTTTTTGAATATTTATTATGTCTCTAAAGCAACCTCTTTAAAACTCACAAATTTTACAAATAAAATTACTCATGAAGTTTAGAATTTCCCTTGTTTTAGCTGTTCGAGGTTCCTATAATATTAAAAGCAAGATGTTGTAATATTTACTTATTATATTTAAAGCTCGTACCCTTTTAGCGAAAATAATTACAAAAACATTTTGAAACTAGAAGAAATAATATTTTATTAGAACCTTGAGCCAGCTTCTTTAACAGAACCTCTCATAACACAAAGAAAGAAACATCACTTCATGTAATCCCCTTTCGTTTAGCCTTTAAATATGTCTTACCTTAATTGAAGCTTGTTGAGTGTTAAACACAGCAAAAGAAAATCCAGAATTTGCAAAAGATAATTAGAAAAAAAAAACAAATCCAAACAAAACAAGAAACAAGATGATGTTTGATTTATTTAAGCACTGGCTATACCCGGTACCATTCGTTACCCACCTAATTGAGCCCGTGGGTCACTGGACTATGCACATTAATATGGGAGTTACTCGTATAGAATTGCAATGCTCTACTTGTTAAAGTTATTAAGGTACACAGTAAAAATATTTTACTTTAAATGGGCGGTATTGCGCCCACTATTCCAATCCAGCCTGTCTTTGGTTTGACTATGCTCAATAATAAGCGCGGTACTTGTTCAAAAATTCAACACTCTGCCTGTTACTGTTCTTAAATTGCATCACAATAATTTTTCACTTTGAATGGGAAGCACCACGCCCACATTTCTATCCAGTTAATTTTTTGCAAAGATTTCAAAATAATTACTTTTTATTTTTGTGGGAGGTGACACGCCCACTTTTTCAATGCCACATATTTTGCTATACTATGAACTTTAATAAGTGCCACGCCCACTTGAAATCTCAAAAATATATACAACTTTTTTTTACTACAAACTGTGAGATTTGAAGAAAGATCGGTCTGTTGGCATAAGCAGCTATAGTTTACCGACAAACAAACAAACGAGCAAACACATTTTATGTTTCATGTATATAGTAATAGATGTATAGTTCACAAAACAAAAACAGTAAAAGCGAAAAAATTATAGTTTCAGAAACAAAACTAAATAGGAAAAGATGTTGTAGTTATAGTTGCTGCTGATGATTTTTTGTTTTCATTTTTTTTTTTTTTCTTTTTATTATTCAGGGTATAAGTAGCTGTTGTAGCAGTTTCTGTTGCTGCTGTTTTGGTTGGATATTATTTTAACGAACAAAAGTCTACAATTGAAATTACTTAACTTACTCCACACTTGTAGAAAACTTGCTGGTTGGATGGTGATGATGATGATGATAATGATGATAGTTAAGCAAAAAAATTTCCATTTTTACAAAAGACCACAGAAACTAAAAACTGAAATTCGTTGTAATTTGTAAGAAAATTTAATTAAAGGAATTTTACTACTTTAGATGTTGGAATTCATAATGATAACATGGTAACGTTAATTAGTTTTTGGAAATACTACTCACTACTGGGTGCCGTTTTAGTTTAAAATCAAGTTTGCTAAGAAATGTATAAAAGTTAAAGATGTATAGAAATTCACACAGTAGAATTTTTACCAAATAGAATTTCAGTTCTTGCACTCGTTAGAACACAGGGGCCTGGAAACGCGGCTAAAGTTCTTTTATTTTTTTTAGCATACAGCGTGAATACATTGTGGCTCCAAATATATCCTGCTATCATTGCGTTTTCATGTTATTAAACCTTATTTTTTATGAAGCAAAGAATATTTCATCACTGCTTAAACAGTAAAGATTTTATCCCCTAAAGTTGAAGAAACTTAAACAGCATATGGAAAAATTAGCGCCAGAATGTTTTGTTGTACTCTTTTAAAAAATATCAAGGCAGATGAAATTAAAACAATGTTCTTCACAGTTGTTCTGATGCATTTTTATTTCAAGCCATTAAATGCAAGCAAATTTTCTTCAAGCTTTTCAATTTTCCTTTGAAATTTAAGACGAAGAAGAAGAACCATTTACATATTGAATTTTCATTTCCTCCACTAGCAGTTATTGCAAATTGCGTTATGGTGCGAGTTGTAAATTAAAGCCACCATGTTGAGGTATTATATAAAGATCAGTGGTGGGTATAACGCTGGCAGAGACTTGCGCCCAGGGGTTTTAGTTGGCGGCGACGGCTCATAAAAAAACCGGCGGCTCAAAATCGGCTGTTAGCCGGCTGGAAGCATATTATCTATTAGCTAGTTTTGCAACATAATAAGTAAACTTATACTACTATTTTATTAGTTTTACTTTACTTCATTTATATTTGTTTTCCTATTAAGTATTTGGCTGGGCGGCCAATATGTTCTATCTATTTATTGTAATTTTTTTTCATTTTTTTTAAATTTTTTATTAATAAAAAACCTATTCAGGCAAATGCTTTGTTATATATATTGATTGGCCTTTAAAAGTCTTTTGTATATTATTGTGAAAATATAATAAAATAAATAAAATAATTAAAAATTAAAAATTTGAAATGTTAAATAAATTTCTTAAAATAACGTTTAAAAATAGATTTTATAAAATAGTTATAAATTCATTATTTTTAGTTTAATTTAATTTTGTATATAAACTGGATTTGAAAAAAGTCTAACAAATATATGTTGCAAATCGATCGGTTTCAGAATTGTTGTTGTAATATAGGTCGATGATTTCTGATTTGGCTTTATACATGTGGTGGCTTTTTGTTAAGCACAATTCGAGACTTGTTTTTAAGTTTTTTTTTTTCATTTGACAGTTTTTCATTTTTTGCTAAATCTTTGTTTAGTGCACTTAATTCTTTTACTTCTGGCCCACAATCAGCTTCACTATCATAAGTACTTGAAAAAACGTCTTAATTTTACATGTGTTTGAATGTTGCCCAATTACTTTGTACAAATATAATGTTACGCAAAATTATTAATCGGCGGCTGATTCTAGGTCGAGTTAAGCCATATATTTGCCGGCGGCGGCTCTGGTATGCCGGCTTTTAGCCGATTCGGCACATGTCTCTAACGCTGGTGTAGATAAGCTTGTCTGGGAAGGCGTAAGCCAACATTAAATTTAGGCCCCCAGGATTTTACTCTAAGTATAGAATTTTTAATTGCATCTAAAAGTAAACAAAAGTAATAGTTGCATTCGTTGCTAAACCGGCTGTTAGAAAAAAAACAGCACCACATACGTGTGGCGATTAATAAAAAGAACAATGAAAAAATGTTAGGTTATGCGCCGACATTGTCTAACCAAATTAATATGGATTGATTTCATTTATCCACTCAGTTAATTAAAAAGATGATGTTTACAATGTACACAACCGTAGCAATCCTGGAAAAGCTGCATTACTTTCTGCTTTTATACATGGCTATAAAAATTGAAAACTAAAGGGTGTCCCTATACAAAACACATACTTTTTGAGCATCTTTTAAAACTATATTGGCAGACATTTATAGTTTTCCTAAGTAGTTCCTTGCGATACCTCCCGTAATAAAATGCAATGCAAAATGTAAACTAAGAAATTAAGGAGTGTTCCTATAGAGATGTAAACTTTACGAATATGGCTTTACTTTTTAATCGTAACAGAACTACATACGAAAATTACAGTGCCTGTATGTTATAATTTAGTAAAAACTAAAGGTTGAACCCATAGAGGCTACGTTGAAAGCCGTTTCTCTTAGACACTTGAATTTTAAATGTAATGTGTCTTACAGCAGCCATTAAAACAACAAAGCAGCCATTTCTGTGTTTCTTTATCTTTAAGAGTTTGCACAAATGAAAATCTTAAGTGATTATGTAAATAACAACAAGAAACAACCAATTCATGCTTGTTCGTTATATATTTTTTTATTTACTTTGCATGAGACTTGTTCATTTGTCGTTTGTAGTTTGTAGTTTCCCTTTCAAATCTGACATTTTTTTTTTTTGCAATTTGAAGGTTTTCTTTCGTTTGCAAGAATCATTAAGATTGGATAGTAGAGTGAGCATTGAAGAAGTATATAGTTTTAACTAATTTAAGAAATCGATATCATATGGATTAAAACCATTTCAAAATGGGTGTCACCATACTACATATGTACGTGTATTATGAACCGTAGAGTGCACCACTTTAAAATTGAAATAAAAATGCGTAGTATAAAAATAATTCTATAAATTAAAGGGTGTCCCCATAGGTGACGTAAATTGAATGAAATGGGCCTATGTGTTAAAACTTTGTATTAAGTATTAATATTCAAAATTATAAATTAAAGGGTGTCCCAATAGTTGATATAATTTGATGTATGTTGCCAAATTTTGACCATTATAGACAGACTAATAAAATATATAAAGAACCTTATTGCTAAGTCTACTACAACAGCAAGTGTAAAATTTTAATTTGGAAATTAAAGGGTTCCCCTATATATGCTGTAATATTATTTACAAAAGCTCATGAAAAAAAGTATTTTTCTCGCTTAACTTAAAACATTATCGAAAGGCCTTATTTAATATTGCCAACTTAATCACTATTTGTAAAGGGGAAATGTGCAGTTGTTTTGTGAGGAAATTAAGTCTTTTAAAATGTTCTTTTAAAGACAAACGAAATCGAATATTTACAGCAATTACTTCTTCTTTATTATTAGGAAAATATTGACTGCATCAGATTTCTAAAAAAATCATCGCGATCGTTGACAAACCTTTTTACGCAATCGAATTTATATTTCACTAGCTGACCAAAATGTTACTTTTGATATTTTTTCAAAAGTCCAAATTACATGTCTGTATAGAGATTCCACCCGGGGGACTAAGAGTCTGGCTAAGCTAGTTTAGACGAAGTGCTAGTTGGGTGCTTGTCGAAGGACTAACTAGTGTCCTTAGTTATAAGGGAGACAGGGGAACCGGTAGCCCATACAGAGAATCGCCTATCTCTGTAACCAGTTATTAGTGAGGTCCCTTGGTGGGTGTGGTTAAGGTCGGTGTCTGCAGGGATAGTGGGGAATCGGTCGAAGTGTGCCATTGCCTTCTCAACAGACGGGGTTGGTTTGTCTCCAACCCTCATGTTCTTAGATTTGTAACTTCGTTATATACGCCAGTAAAGAGCGCTAGTCGACGCATTGTATTTCACTCAGTAGCAAGACCGCCGTCAGAATAGGGCCGCACGACCAGGTACTAACGTTAATCTGTATCAAATCTCTATAAAGGATAATCGAATACAAAGGTCAGTTTTATAAATAAAAGCTTATCTGATCTTAACTGCAATAAAAATGTCGAATGAAACTCTGTGTAAAATTTTTCTTTCAATTCGTCCGTGCACAGAAATTACGCTTTCCTCTATCTGTGCTTTCTATGGTACTTGTCATCCAATGCATTTTTGGTTGCAGCTTTTGTATTCCTTCGACTAACTTGCTGTGTTGTGACGCACTTTACTACGTTCATATCGGAATATAACTCCTTCAGCTCATGGTGCGTTCAAAGTCTTTACTTTTCGTTACCGATGAACGGGCTCTATATTTTGCGACCTTTTTTAGCATCGTTATGCATCGTTGAATAAACCTGTTCAAGAAAGTAAGAGATAACTGATATAAAACCTAACGTTACGAGTTCCTAAGTGGTAGTAATTGGCTCTAGCTATAATAGTTTATACGAAGAGTACCTGCTATATGACCATGACATTGTTATTTGAGGTTCCTTTGCAAAAAAATCAGTGATAAACAACCTAGAAGAATAATTAATAACACAATTCTTTTAAATAACATTACCTATGCGGACACGCTATAACTTTCAAATTTATATTTATTGTAGCAGATATAGAAATAATCCTCCTGTGTGAATATCTGCTGTCTGTCCATGATTCAAAAGATAACACAATTACATAAATTAAATCATCTGTGGGGATACACTTTAATTTTTAATTAAAAAAATTAAACTTGCTGTTTTATCGAACGTGGAAGTATACATTCAATAGGGCCATAGAGGTCAAATTATGTCATCAATGTGGATCTTAAATTCTGAAGAGTATTTTTTTAAATCCCTGTTATTGGGAGCTACGATGACATCATTTGTAGATGTGTGCCCGTAACAATAACAAAAACGGTTCAGAAGTTACAAAATTATCGGGTCTTTAAGATAAATATACAAACAAATTGATAACCTGCTCTTTTTTTTAAGTTGGTTAAAAATGGCGAAACATATTTGAATATATAAATAAATATTTTATAATAATTTTATCTTTCACATTCTAGACGCATAAGGCAATCCAACAAACACTAAACATTACAAACAAAATGATTTACTAGCGGACAATAAAAATCTTTACAATGAATGTCAAAGCCAGTAGTTACTTACTTAAATATCAAAGTGTCAAATTGTAAATTAACGTTTCTATAAGTCCCCTGTGTCATAAACATATGTGTCTTTTTTTTAAAGTTTACAGTGACCTTTAAAAGTATTTTGCCAAAGGAAAATGTGTATACGAAAAAATATTAATGAAAAGAACGCTAAGTATTCATAAGAAATGTACTTAAGGAATTTAAGATTTCTATAAACAAAAAATAATTGTTTTTTAAAAGACTTTTTTTTTTATTTATTCTAATCAATTAATTATTAATAGGCCGTGCTGGTATCCTTTTTTTAAATATTTTGATGGTACCATAACACTAGTTTTACAATTTCACAAAAAAATTCGTATTTGTAAAGGCAATGTGAAAATAAAAATATTTCCTTAGATGTCCAGTTTTTCAGTTAGTATTGATAAAAATCAAATTTTCTTCAAGAATGGACATGATACTTGTCTGTCCATAATTCTACCATGCACTTAAAAATGAAGGTTAGTTAAAACGTGAATAGCTTTGCAATAATTTTAATGATTGAAAGATTTTTTAAAAGTAAAACAGTTTTATTGATCCTAGTCTAAAAGATAAAGCACTTTCAGAGCCTCAAAACTATGTCATTTTGTTAAATATCTGTATTTCTTGTTCTAGCATTTGCAGGCATTAAATAATAATGAGTAGCATGAAATTTAAAAAATAACCCTAAAAATATTGAGGCTCACTGTATATGTTACTTGCATCCACTCTTTCCAAAACATGTTTAAGCAATTTGTTCTTTAATTATATTAATGCCACTGATTAACAAACACATTTCAAATTGCTTAAATTGCGATGCGGGTCATCATCTCACAGAGCAAGAAATCAACTTTAACAACCTACTGACATCAATCCCTATAGAAATATACAAATATTAATAAGGAAAACATTTTTATCTTCAAAAAGTTCTTAAATGCTGAAATAATTTCAACTGAATTAAATTAAAAAATTTTATTTACAAGACAAAAGTAAAAAAAAAGAAACAAAATTCTCGTACGTGCTTCTTAACAATTATAACTCATTACTAGAGATGAATGTACAACCACTACGATCACAATCAACACCACCGCAACCACACTGTTAAACGACGTCATAAGGGAAATAAAATTTTTATAAAATATGACGAAGAAATATAAAACCATACACATGTTGTTTGGGTTTTGCTAAGAGTCACTTCATCATCCCTAGATTAATGAACGTCTCAGTTGAAAGATTTACGAGGTGCGATTCGTTAGCATAATTCAATGCTCTATAGAGATAAAAATTTATTAAGGTTTCGATATGTGGAAGTTAAAGTGAGTTCTCATACTTTAGCAACGACCGTGCTTAAATAAGAACTATTATTGTTTAGGAAGACTACGACAAAACGACAAAGTTTTATCCTAAGAACTTATATGGTCTTATACTTTCTTTTATTAAGACCACAGATTTTTAATTAGAATCTTATCTTATACTAACACGATAGCTTTGTACTAACACTCATAGTCTTATACTAAGTTTTATACTAAGACCAAGTTTTATAATAAGACCATAGGCTTATACTAAGATCATAGTCTTATACTAGGACCAAAGTCTTATAATAAGACCATAGTCTTATACTAAGACCATAGTCTTATACTAAGACCATAGTCTTATACTAAGACCATAGTCTTATACTAAGACCATAGTCTTATACTAAGACCATAGTCTTATACTAAGACCATAGTCTTATACTAAGACCATAGTCTTATACTAAGACCATAGTCTTATACTAAGACCATAGTCTTATACTAAGACCATAGTCTTATACTAAGACCAAAGTCTTATACTAAGACCATAGTCTTATACTAAGACCATACTCTTATACTAAGACCAAAGTCTTATACTAAGACCATAGTCTTATACCAAGACCATAGTTTTATGCTAAGACCATAGTATCATACTAAGACCATAGTCTTATACTAAGCATAGTCTTATACTAAGACCATAGTCTTATACTAAGACCATAGTCTTATACTAAGACCATAGTCTTATACTAAGACCATAGTCTTATACTAAGACCAAAGCTAAGACCATAGTATCATACTAACACCATAGTCTTATACTAAGACCATAGTCTTATACTAAGACCATAGTTTTATACTAAGACCATAGCCTTACACTAAGACCATTGTCTTATACTAAGACCATAGTCTTGTACTAAGACCATACTCCATAGTCTTACACTAAGGCCATAGTCTTATACTAAGACCGTAGTCTTGTACTAAGACCATACTCCATAGTCTTACACTAAGGCCATAGTCTTATACTAAGACCATAGTCTTATGCTAAGAGCATAGTCTTATACTAAGACCATAGTCTTATACCAGAACCATAGTCTTATACTAAGACCATAGTCTTATACTAAGACCATAGTCTTATACTAAGACCATAGTCTTATACTAAGACCATAGTCTTATACCAAGACCATAGTCTTATACTAAGACCATAGTCTTATACTAAGACCATAGTCTTATACTAAGACCATAGTCTTATACTAAGACCATAGTCTTATAATGACGTTGTTGTTGCTGCATTCAATATACATTTTGCAATTTTAACTTTCAGCAATTGACTTTTTAAACTTTCATTTTGCAAATTGTTATAAACATTTTCAAGTTAATTTGTAAATTTTTATGATAATACCACTGGCGACTAAAGCAGGGTCTGTTTAAAGCTTGAAACATATATTTATAAATATATTATTGTATAGACTTCAGAATAAATTGTAAAAAAGAATAAGTACGACACTAGTTTTATTTTTTCAATTAAAGAAATCATCAATTTTAGAGGTGACCTTAACGGCTTCCTCTTCTAGTTTCTCTTCTAAATCTAACCCTCTAACCCACATCCCCCTCTAGCCGTGTTAAGTTTTATTAAAATTGGTTAATTTGTTTATAAACTACAGATACATAACCACATGTTTCCAAAATCCCCCACAAGTGGCGTTTAAAATCGCTTGGTAGGAAAAGTAACCAAAATCTAAAAATTTCTATAACAAATATTTATTTAACAATCATTACAAATTCTATATGCTGAATTGTTAATTTATTCCTACAGCATTTAAATTTTTTTTTTCAAAATAGCAAAAGTACTTATCTGAATATCTATATTTGTTATCTTGAACGCTATCTAATTCGAATATTCAATTTAAAAAATTGTATACAAAATCAAATAGAGTTTTATTAATATTTTTCTATTTCATTTTTCTTATCTCCATTGCAGCATTAAAATAAACGATGAATTATAAAATGAAACAAAAAGAACGACAAGAACATTTAAATCAATAAAAACAATCAAGAAGCAACACTAACAGCAAATAAACTTCAACAAAATCAATAAACTCTTTTTCAAATGAATAAAAGATAAACAAACAAAGAAACAAATATACTAAAAAATTTATCCTTTGGGAATGTTAGTTGTAGTATTAAAATCATACTAAACAATGAGCTGTTGACTTTTTAATAAATTTCAATATCAACAGAAACAGAAACAGAGAATGACCTAAATCAACATTCAGGATTTAAACAAAAACTATTAATAAAAATAATACGAGGGCTACTATTTATATTTCTGTCCTTGCAACTCTGGGTGCTGCCAAGTGCAATATGACATTTCCAGTGGAAAGTTTGTCATTTTTAAGCATAATCGTACTCAAAACGTTTGGACGTACGACCATTATTTGTGTTGTTTGCAGTGACTTGAAAAAATTAATATAGAAAAAAAATGGAATTAACTCGTGAACATTTTCGTGCCATCATTTTTCACAACTTTCGACGTAGATTATCACGACAAAAGTGCATTGATGAACTTAAATCTTTGTATGGCGATGAAGCACCATCCTATAGCACTGTGAAAAATTGGTAAAATGAATTTAAGCGTGGCCGAAGCTCGCTCAAAGACGAATTCCGTGAAGGTCGTCCAAAAACGGCTGTTGTGCCATAGAACATTGATGCGGTGCGTGAACTCATAGTGCAAGATCGACATGCGACATACCGAGAGATAGAGACATCCTTGGACATTTCTTCCACCAGCATACATTCGATACTGCATGAACACCTGGCCGTAAAAAAGGTTTGTTCTCGTTGGATCCCGCACAATTTGAAAGTCGCTCAAAAAAAGGCTCATGTCGATTGGTGCAAAGAAATGTTACAAAAATACGATTGCGGTGCTTCAAAAGACGTTTATAAGATCGTTACAGGTGATGAATCATGGATCTATTCGTATGAGCCCGAAGCGAAACAACAATCGACCGTGTGGGTCTTCAAAGACGAGCAAAATCCAACGAAAGTTGTTCGTGGAAGAAGCACTTCGAAGCAAATGGTCGCCTGTTTCTTCGGCAAAACTGGTAATGTGGCGACTGTTCTGCTTGAGCAACGTAGGACGGTCACTTCTGAGTGGTACACTAGAATTTGTTTGCCTGAAGTCATCGGAGAAATTCGAAAAACCAACAAGAGAAGACGAATCATTGTTCACCATGACAATGCGAGCTCTCACACATCGGCTCAAACCAGAGCGTTTTTGACCCGCCAAAACGTCGAATTAATGGGTCATCCGCCGTACAGCCCTGACTTGGCACCTAGTGACTTCTTCTTGTTTCCGCACATCAAGAAAAAAATGCGTGGTCAACGATTTTCGCCGCCAGAAGAAGCTGTTGAAGTGTTCAAAAACCATGTTTTAAAGGTGTCTCAATCGGAGTGGAAAAAGTGCTTCGACAACTGGTTTCAGCGCATGCAAAGGTGTATAAATCATGCTGGAGAATACTTTAAAAAACAACAAAACCATTTTTGATTATAAATATTCGCATTTTCATTATTAGGCCAGAAATATATAGAGCAGCCCTCGTATACTTGATTGAATTCATATGGAGTTTAGAGATACAAGATTTTAAGTATCATTTGTTTTGTAAATTATATAATTCATGATATGTAACGATACTTTTAAAGATAAATGTTCATTTCTGTTAGCAGTTATTTTAACTTCAATATAACGAGAGTGTTTAGTAAATATTGAAATTTATATTTTATAAATTATACCGCACTAGTTATTCCGGCTGTGCTTTGTTACCCAAATAGGAAAAATCGTAGCAGATTAATTCTTCCAATCCATCGAGCTTTTCGTTTGATTATTCACAATAATAAAATTTTTAAAACGCTACCTATTATAGTTCTCTGGCTATACGATGATAATTTTTCAGTTTGTATAGAAGGCGCCACGTCCACTATTCCAATTCAGACAATATTTTGCCCAGCTATGAACATAAAGGCTCTATTTATTTTAATTTCCAAGACACATAGTGATTAATATTTATTTTCTATGTGAATTGCCACGCCCACTGTTCCCAAGTCACACGGTTAATAATATTTACTTTCTATTAGAAGTGCCACGCCCAATGTTCCAATTCAACCATTTTGTTATACTGATATGAATAGTACTAAGTGCAGTACGCGTTCAGAATTATAATACGCTGCGACTTATAGTTCTCTAGTTACACGATAATTATTTTTCACTTTGTATGGGAGGTACCACGCCCATTTATTCAATTCAAACTATTTTTTTAAGAGCTACGGAAACTGGTAAGGAGCTATTAAGCACAAAATTTTAAGACTCTTTCTTTTAGAGTTCCCTAGGTATACGATAATCTTTTTTTACTTTATGTGGAAGGTACCACGCCCACTTTTCTTATAAAGTCGGACTTTCGCTGGTCTGTGCAAACTAATAAGAGAGTAACGCGTACAATATTTTAATACTCTTCCAATTATGGTTCCTTAAGTACACGATACTAATTTTTCGGGTTGTATGGGAGGTACCACGCCCATTGTTTAGTCCAGTCTATTTTCTGCAATGCTATGCACATTAAATCAGAAGGTCACTTGTATAGTATTGCAAGATTATACCTATGACAGTTCGCAAATATTAAGAAATCGTCAAAATAAATTTTACTATTCATCGGTTATAATTTTAATATTTTTAAAAAACTATAAACTATTTTAAGTGCTTTATTTAGCAGTTAACAAAAATATGTACATCGAATTTTAAATGATTCATAACACGAAGTATTGGCGACTTTAAGGCCACTTTCTAAATTGATAAATATGCATATTTCAGTGTTATAGGAGTCATGGCGTTAGCCACTTTAAGGTACGCTCCCTAGGTGGGCGCCCCTTTGAGTCTTTTTTCGGATTGCTAGTTTAATGGTTGGGCTGGGTTATGAGCAGTAAAGAGAACCCCAATAAAATCAAAAATCAGTGTATTTAGAAAAATTTTTAAAATTTATTTGTATTATAGGATGTCAAAATCCTTTTCGAATTATTTGACCTTTACATTACGTTTGCTTTCACACTATCATACTTAGATATTTCACAAATCTTACTACTGGGTATTATAGTAAGAAATGGGCTTTATAAGGGTATTAAGATTATAGGCCTCGCGATTATTTTATAATAAATGGGAAACAACATGAATCTTTTCAAATGTTAAAATATTCTGATTAAATGGTTTTTAACGTTTTCGATTATTAAAACCAAAAAATAATCTTAATTCGCGCCTTAAGTTTTAGTAAAATTTAATTTCTAAGTTTTTAAAGAATGCAAAATTATTTAAAAACAACAGGATGTAGTGTAGCACTTTCTCTACATCCATGTTTGCATTCTTTGCATGTATCTTGCTTATAATGTGTACGGTTTACATGTCATCTTTTTAATCAACTGATTTTGTACGAAGAATAAATTCATAATCAATTATTATTAATTTGGTTAAACAAAGTCCACATAAAACCCAAAACTTCCAAATCCTCACATATATGGATTTGTACTTGCCTCCTGCCAGCTTTTTGTTTAGCTAGGAATGCACAGGAACAGCATCAAAAATGTTGTGAAGAAGCTTTCGTGGCTAAACCAACGATAAAATATAATTTGATAATATGCACACCGTTGCATCTTTAATCACTTTTTCCCATGAATAACACATATAGAATGGAATTTTGGATTTTAAATTTTTTCTAGAATTTAAAAAAAAATATAATAATAGACTTTTATATTTATGACTTCAAGTATATAAACATGTTTTGAAAATCAATTTTATTTATTTAGGAATCATAAGAAATAATTCTTGAGAAAAAAATACCGACTTCAAAACAGATTTCATCTATAACGGCTTAAAAGTATGGCCATATACATTAAATTACATTAACTATTGAGACCCCTGATATTCCATCTTCAAACTTTGTACTTGTTATAGAAGCCAAAGGCCAACACCTCTTTATGAATTTAACCGTCTGTCTACAACTGTTTAAAAGTTTGATAATTTATATCAAATTATAGCAACTATAGGGGCACCCTTTCATTTCCAAATTCCAATCTTATACTTGCTGTTGTAGTAGACTTAGCAATTTTTGTAAATTTCAACAGTCTGTCTATAACGGTTCAACAGAGTGGCCTTTAATTTAAAATTTAAAATATTTGTACTTCTCCTTACACCAAACAATAGTGGACATTCTGTGTAATTTTCAGTTTGTAAATAACGTTTTAAAAGATGCGGCCATATAGGTCAAATTATATTAATTTTGGGGACACCCTTTATTTTCTAAATTCAAATTATAAACTTGTTCTTTTAGCAAACTTAGCAAAACATGAATAATACATGAATAAAGTGAAACCAAATCAAAAGAGCCAGCACATTTTTTTGGAATGCTTATAAAAGAATTCAAATTTAAATATTGCTTTAATAATTAAACACTTCGTATTATTTTATTTCTAATTTATATTTCACATTTTCCCTTTAATTAACAATATTAGGAAAAATTATTACTTTGTGTAAATGAAAATAAAAAAGCTTCTATTATTTCTTCGAAAATTTAGTTTCTCACAGCGGAATTAAAAAAATCAGAAAATTGAAGAAGAAAGACCAAAATACACCAGAAAAAATGTTTCAGAGAAGTTCAATTAATGTTTTGCAATTTAAGATTGAAGAATATATTTTATTTAACAAGTTGTTTTAAACTTTATCAAATTTATTTGAGTTAAAAAAACAAATATAAAAAGATAAAAAAGGTATGCATATTTAGTTAGTATTAAGTTATTTGTCAATAATTTAAGAAAATATTCACCGCTATCTTTTTAATAACTCCAATACTACAGCAAATCTAAATTTTGATTTGAACTTCTTTTAACAGTTGCTACACAAACAATCAATCACACTCTGCTTCACTTTATCTTTATAAAGTTATTTTATCAGTTGTTTTTTTTAGATTTTTGTGTGTATGTAATCAATCATTATTATCATCGTCTGGCATATTTGTGTACGATAGTTGCTGATAATGACGTTGTTGTTGCTGCATTCAATATACATTTTGCAATTTTAACTTTCAGCAATTGACTTTTTAAACTTTCATTTTGCAAATTGTTATAAACATTTTCAAATTAATTTGTAAATTTTTATGATAATACGACTGGCGACTAAAGCAGGGTCTGTTTAAAGCTTGAAACATATATTTATAAATAAATTATTGTACAGACTTCAGAATAAATTGTAAAAAAGAATAAGTACGACACTAGTCTTATTTTTTCAATTAAAGAGATCATCAATTTTAGATGTGACCTTAACGGCTTCCTCTTCTAGTTCCTCTTCTAATTCTAACCCTCTAACCCACATCCCCTCTTCTATAGCCGTGTTAAGTTTTATTCAAATTGGTTAATTTGCTTATAAACTACAGATACATTACCACATGTTTCCAAAATCCCCCACAAGTGGCGTTTAAAATCGCTTGGTAGGAAAAGTAACTAAAATCTGAAAATTCTTATAACAAGTTATTTATTTAACAATCATTGCAAATTCTATATGCTGAATTGTTACTTTACTCCTACAACATTTACATTTTTTTTTTCAAAATAGCAAAAGTACTTGTCTGAACATTTATTTATTTGTTGTCTTAAACGCTTCTAATCTGAATATTCAATTTAAAAAATTGTATACAAAATCAAATAGAGTTTTATTAATATTTTTCTATTTTATTTTTCTTATCTCCTTTGCAGCATTAAAATAAACGATGAATTATAAAATGAAACAAAAAGAACGACAAGAACATTTAAATCAATAAAAACAATCAAGAAGCAACACTAACAGCAAATAAACTTCAACAAAATCAATAAACTCTTTTTCAAATGAATAAAAGATAAACAAACAAAGAAACAAATATACTAAAAAATTTATCCTTTGGGAATGTTAGTTGTAGTATTAAAATCATACTAAACAATGAGCTGTTGACTTTTTAATAAATTTCAATATCAACAGAAACAGAAACAGAGAATGACCTAAATCAACATTCAGGATTTAAACAAAAACTATTAATAAAAATAATACGAGGGCTACTATTTATATTTCTGGCCTTGCAACACTGGGTGCTGCCAAGTGCAATATGACATTTCCAGCGGAAAGTTTGTCATTTTTAAGCATAATGGTACTCAAAACGTTTGGACGTACGACCATTATTTGTGTTGTTTGCAGTGACTTGAAAAAATTAATATAGAAAAAAATGGAATTAACTCGTGAACATTTTCGTGCCATCATTTTTCACAACTTTCGACGTGGATTATCACGACAAGAGTGCATTGATGGACTTAAATATTTGTATGGCGATGAAGCACCATCCTATAGCACTGTGAAAAATTGGTATAATGAATTTAATCGTGGCCGAAGCTCGCTCAAAGACGAATTCCGTGAAGGTCGTCCAAAAACGGCTGTTGTGCCATAGAACATTGATGCGGTGCGTGAACTCATAGTGCAAGATCGACATGCGACATACCGAGAGATAGAGACATCCTTGGACATTTCTTCCACCAGCATACATTCGATACTGCATGAACACCTGGCCGTAAAAAAGGTTTGTTCTCGTTGGATCCCGTACAATTTGAAAGTCGCTCAAAAAAAGGCTCATGTCGATTGGTGCAAAGAAATGTTACAAAAATACGAATGCGGTGCTTCAAAAGACGTTTATAAGATCGTTACAGGTGATGAATCATGGATCTATTCGTATGAGCCCGAAGCGAAACAACAATCGACCGTGTGGGTCTTCAAAGACGAGCAAAATCCAACGAAAGTTGTTCGTGGAAGAAGCACTTCGAAGCAAATGGTCGCCTGTTTCTTCGGCAAAACTGGTAATGTGGCGACTGTTCTGCTTGAGCAACGTAGGACGGTCACTTCTGAGTGGTACACTAGAATTTGTTTGCCTGAAGTCATCGGAGAAATTCGAAAAACCAACAAGAGAAGACGAATTATTGTTCACCATGACAATGCGACCTCTCACACATCGGCTCAAACCAGAGCGTTTTTGACCGCCCAAAACGTCGAATTAATGGGTCATCCGCCGTACAGCCCTGACTTGGCACCTAGTGACTTCTTCTTGTTTCCGCACATCAAGAAAAAAATGCGTGGTCAACGATTTTCGCCGCCAGAAGAAGCTGTTGAAGTGTTCAAAAACCATGTTTTAGAGGTGTCTCAATCGGATTGGAAAAAGTGCTTAGACAACTGGTTTGAGCGCATGCAAAAGTGTATAAATCATGCTGGAGAATACTCTGAAAAACAATAAAACCATTTTTGATTACAAATATTCGCATTTTCATATTAGGCCAGAAATATATAGAGCAGCCCTCGTATACTTGATTGAATTCATATGGAGTTTAGAGATACAAGATTTTAAGTATCATTTGTTTTGTAAATTATATAATTCATGATATGTAACGATACTTTTAAAGATAAATGTTCATTTCTGTTAGCAGTTATTTTAACTTCAATATAACGAGAGTGTTTAGTAAATATTGAAATTTATATTTTATAAATTATACCGCACTAGTTATTCCGGCTGTGCTTTGTTACCCAAATAGGAAAAATCGTAGCAGATTAATTCTTCCAATCCATCGAGCTTTTCGTTTGATTATTCACAATAATAAAATTTTTAAAACGCTACCTATTATAGTTCTCTGGCTATACGATGATAATTTTTCAGTTTGTATAGAAGGCGCCACGTCCACTATTCCAATTCAGACAATATTTTGCCCAGCTATGAACATAAAGGCTCTATTTATTTTAATTTCCAAGATACATAGTGATTAATATTTGTTTTCTATGGGAATTGCCACGCCCACTGTTCCCACGTCACACGGTGAATAATATTCACTTTCTATTAGAAGTGCCATGCCCAATGTTCCAATTCAACCATTTTGTTATACTGATATGAATAGTACTAAGTGCAGTACGCGTTCAGAATTATAATACGCTGCGACTTATCGTTCTCTAGTTACACGATAATTATTTTTCACTTTGTATGGGAGGTACCACGCCCATTTATTCAATTCAAACTATTTTTTTAAGAGCTACGCAAACTGGTAAGGAGCTATTAAGCACAAAATTTTAAGACTCTTTCTTTTAGAGTTCCCTAGGTATACGATAATCATTTTTTACTTTATGTGGAAGGTACCACGCCCACTTTTTCTTATAAAGTTTGACTTCCGCTGGTCTGTGCAAACTAATAAGAGAGTAACGCGTTCAACATTTTAAGACTCTACCAATTATGGTTACTTAAGTACACGATACTAATTTTTCGGATTGTATGGGAGGTACCACGCCCATTTTTTAGTCCAGTCTATTTTCTGCAATGCTATGCACATTAAATCAGAAGGTCACTTGTATAGTATTGCAAGATTATACCTATGGCAGTTCGCAAATTTAAAAATATCGTCAAAATAAATTTTACTATTCATCGGTTATAATTTTAATATTTTTAAAAAACTATAAACTATTTTAAGTGCTTTATCTAGCAGTTAACAAAAATATGTACATCGAATTTCAAATGATTCATAACACAAAGTCTTGGCGATTTAAAGGCAACTTTTTAAATTGATAGATATGCATATTTGAGTGTTATAGGAGTCATGGCGTGAGCCACTTTAAGGTACGCTCCCAAGGTGGGCTCCCCAATGAGTCTTTTTTCGGATTGCTAGTTTAATGGTTGGGCTGGTTTCTGAGCAGTAAAGAGAACCCTAAAAAAAATAAAAAATCAGTGTATTTAGAAAAATTTTTAAAAATGAATTCCTTTTTGAATTATTTGACATTTACATTACGTTTGCTTTCACAGTATCATATTTTTTTATAATACTTATTCATTTCACAAATCTTACTACTGGGTATTATAGTAAGAAACGGGCTTTATAACGGTATTGAGATTCTAGGCCTCGCGATTATTTTATAATAAATGGGAAACAACATGAATCTTTTCAAATGTTAAAATTTTCTGATTAAATGGTTTTTAACGTTTTCGATTATTAAAACCAAAAAATAATCTTAATTCGCGCCTTAAGTTTTAGTAAAATTTAATTTCTAAGTTTTTAAAGAATGCAAAATTATTTAAAAACAAGAGGATGTAATGTAGCATTTTCTCTACATCCATCTTTGCATTCTTTGCATTTATCTTGCTTATAATGTGTACGGTTTGCATGTCATCTTTTTAATCAACTGATTTTGTACGAGGAATAAATTCATAATCAATTATTATTAATTTAGTTAAACAAAGTCCACATACAACCCAAAACGTCCAAATCCTCACATATATGGATTTGTACTTGCCTCCTGCCAACCTTTTGTTTAGCTATGGAATTTTGGATTTTAAATTTTTTCTAGAATTTAAAAAAAAATATAATAATAGACTTTTATATTTATGACTTCAAGTATATAAACATGTTTTGAAAATCAATTTTATTTATCTAGGAATCATAAGAAATAATTCTTGCGAATAAAACCGACTTCAAAACAGATTTCATCTATAACGGTTTAAAAGTATGGCCATATACATTAAATTACTTTAACTATTGAGACCACTGATATTCCATCTTCAAACTTTATACTTGTTATAGAAGTCTTAGCCCAACATCTCTTTATGAATTTAACCGTCTGTCTACAACTGTTTAAAAGTTTGGTAATTTACATCAAATTATAGCAACTATAGGGGCACCCTTTCATTTCCAAATTCCAATCTTATACTTGCTGTTGTAGTAGACTTAGCAATTTTTGTAAATTTCAACAGTCTGTCTATAACGGTTCAACAGAGTGGCCTTTAATTTAAAATATTTTTACTTCTTTTCACACCAAACAATAGTGGACATTCTGTGTAATTTTCAAGTGTTTGGAAATAACGTTTTAAAAACGCGGCCATATAGGTCAGTTTGCATTAATTTTGGGAACACTCCCTATTTTCTAAATTCAAATTATAAACTTGTTCTTTTAGCGAACTTAGCAAAACATGTTCCTTCTAAGTTTCAGCTGTCTGCCTATAGCTTGTCTACATCAATTATTGGGACACCAAATCCAAGTTTTATACTTGTTTTTCCAGCTGGTTAGTAATACAGGTTTCATGTCACTTTCAAGCGACTGTCTACAACTATTGGGGTACCCTTTGATTAAAATTTTTAATAATAATGCTTGTCTATAATGGCTCAAAAGATAGGCCCATATAGACCACCTATGGGGACACTCTTTAATTCTTAGAATTATTTTTTTGTACCTTTTTGCCATTGGCAGCGATAGTGATACGAAGCTTTTTTTAACTTTAAATTGGTGCCCTTTACGGTTCATAATACACGTAAAAAATATGTATGTTGTATAGAGACACCGTTTAATTTTCAAGATTATAAACTGTTTTTATAACGGGACAAATCTGTAAGAATAAACTTTTAACAAAAAAAAGAAATGTTCAAAATCGATCCAGAAATGATTGAGTTAAGGAGGCACAAGTGAGCCATTTATTTTGAAAGTGGCATAAGTAACTTAAAAAAATAAGAAATTTTAATGGTAAAAGCTGCTAGGATTTTATGTTGACCGATACCTTTATCGGGGAATAAGCATCCTCAGATAGAAGTGCAAGTAAGTCTTTTTGAGATTTAGCCTTAATACATCAAGCCTTAGTTCATCAAAATAAGTGTTTCAGCTTAAAAGCAAACTGACTTATGCTACTTTCAAAAGAAACGGCTTAAGTATAAAAAAAGCAACATTCTGTCGAAGTGACTCCTCCTTCCTTTTTTAAGGTCGGCTAAAAATAACAATTTAAAAATTTATTAAAATCGGTATTCATTCTCCTCAGGTAATCGGTCCAATGCGGTTTCTCTGGGGTACACGAGATAGTACATCCATACTTCTAGAAGCAGTGTTATTAAAACAAGTCATTTGCTTTCTATTGGTAAAGTATGGTCACGAATAATCTTTTCGCATTAGTTTAACCACTTGACAGGCTTTTCGTTCAATTTTCACAGTAACTTTAGTTAGCTTATGCACACTAAAGTTGGGCCTTAAACAAAGATGGACGAAGAATAAACTTATCGGCCAGTGAAACATTAAAGTATACACAGCATTTACTGAATACTGAAAAATGAATACTTAGAGGTAACTGAAAAATAATGAATGTTGAAGGTTAATGAACGCAATAAAATATCATTCTAAATTTAAGTAAATGATCTGTCTGGAAAAAACTCAAACGCAAATCAGAGATCATAGGAAAGGCAACAAAATCTAATTTTTGGGTACTTCATCATATTTTTCAAAATATCGCTAAATAAATTAAATCGAATTAAAAGTAAAAGAACTCTAATGGAAATAATCCATATTTTCAAATATTTTTGAACTTTTCTTTGCAAGACTCTGTTTATTTAAAAAGCAGACGATCGCTATTCTTGAATTTTTTTTCTTCATTAACTTCTTGTTATTCTTGTTTAAGTCGTTTTTTTTTCGTTTTGTAATTTGATTATTTTTAGCAACAAAAGAGTGCAGTAGAAACGAATTCAAGTATTTCATTTAAACGTACTTTTTTATCTTGATCTCTGTGTATCTTTGATGTGCATTGTTGTGTATCTGCATTATATTATTTTTGTTTCTTTATTATTATAAGTATTTTCATTATTGTTGTTGTAGTTGCTGCTGCTGCTGCTGTTGCTATTTTTATTTTGTTGATCATCAAGTGCTCATGATTGTTGTTTTTCTTTAGAGTCAGTCAGTTGTTTATTTGTTTATGTTGTTGTTGTCGTTGTTTGATGGTTCCATTGACCATCTACAGATTTTTTATGTTTATTTATTTTTTTTTTTTTTGCTCACATACTTTTAACTGCTGCTGTTATTGTTTCTTTTAAATGTGTTGTTGCTTCATTTGTACCCGCATACCAGAAATTCCAGTGAAACTCTGTTAATTTTTCAAATACACACAGATACAATCAGCGTTGCCGCTTTGGTCCAATCGGACCAAACTTGGTAGTTTTTCGTTTTTAAAAAACAGTTTGGTAGTTTGGTTGGTTTGTTGCATTTTTTTAAGTTTTTGGTAGGTTTTCCTCCTTTAGCAATTTTTTAGCAATAGTAAATTTTTCACCTTAAAAATTCAGAACATAAAATAAATAAAAATGTAACTTTGAATTAAAAAAACAATAACTTTGAATAGTGTTACCACTGTTTTCAAAAACTGTTTTACTGCCATCCCTAAATTAGCGCGTAAAGCGCAAGATAACTGTCAAAATTTCTCATGTACATACAAAATGTATGAAGCATCCCTAAATAGCTTGGCGTCAACGCTTAGCAATTGGAAAATCCAATTTTGACAGTGCGTTAGGAAGTGAAGTTTGCTGTTTGTTGGTTTGTTTTGTTTTGTTATGGTTGAAAAGTAGTGACAATTTAGTAATTTTCAAGGCAATCTAGCGGTTTTATCTCTTCTTTATTCTTATACAGCGGGTTTTATGAAATAAAATGAGTTAACATTACTTTTAACGACACGAAGTTAACGCTGTTATTTAGGGATAACATTTCAGCGCAAAAGCTATGAATTACATTGCTTTGCGTCTGCCATCTCTGGTTTAGGAAACGCGAACAATATTATTAAATTGAAATTAACAATATTTTTGAGTGAAGGTTTATTTTCAAGCGTATGTATTAAAAAAATTAAGAGACAAAATGGAAAAGTAAAATACTTTTTTAATTGTAAATATATACCTAATAATTGCATAAATATTTACTAATATTGCATGTACTTTTTTTTAGATTTTAATCAAAAACTCCAAAATTAAATGAAAATAATATAATTTCAGAAGACGACATTTTTAAATTATATAATACTATTAGTGAACATTGTAAAGAAACAGTCAAAAGAAAATTTAGAACCGAATGGTTAAGCGAAATTGATTAGCTCCGGGAAAGAGATGGGTGTTCATTCTGCATAGTATGCTCTATAACTATTTTAAATCATAACACCCATTGTAAAATCACCAAAAGACAAACTTCCATCTCAACAATTACGGGAAAAAAACAATTGAGTATAACAGGGCTTATGTGCAAGAAATGCATTTTTAAATTTTTGGTAGGCTGTGAACCATTTTGGTAGGATTTTTGAAAATTATTGGTAGGAAGTCAATTTCTTGTGTGGCAACGCTGGATACAATCCATCAGTTGGACAAAAATTTTGCTGTGGTTGAAATGTAACTTTTCCAGCTGGAATGTTTTTTTTTTCTTTTTGTAAAATGCATTTATTCAGTCCAACTTCCAAAAAGAGTTGCAATGGAACATATTGTGAGTGTACTGTTGCTTTGAGTAAGATCACACTCCATTCACTCAAAAAATGCTGGTGCTTTGTCTTTTACATTTTAGAAGAGAAATCTCTTATATTGTATAAGAGTCGAAACTAACCCATACTTAAATGATTCATGTGGCATTGTTGTTTGTTAGTTAGTGGGTAAATAACCAGCCAGAAGAAAAGATATAGTTGAAGGTTTTTGATACGTTAATTATGTGGCAAAAACATCAAAAATTTATTACAAAGCCACAAAACTTGAAGGCTTGGCTATTTATTAAAAACTATCAACGTTCATTTATGTTTTCCTGTTAATTAATTTATAAATTAAAAATTAAATTATAAATAACAAAAATTAAAAAAAAAAATCTGAATTTGGTGGCTCACCACAGAAATTTACTAAATTCAAAAAAAAAAAAAAAAAATAAAAAAACCGGATTTATTTCATTTCATTTCATTTCATTGTTTATTTCATCTATTGGGTTTAACCCTTACAGATTACAATTAAAAGTAACAATTTAATTAAAGGCAAAATAATTTACAATAAATTTTATCTAAACTAAAAAGATGTAAATTAAAAATCATGAAAAGTCATCTTGAACCACATGCGACAGAAACCTTCGAAAGACAGCATATCCAATACTGAAATCTATCCGATTGCACACCGAATTACAAAAGGTAATGCACCTAGTCATCGGTTCGTTTTGTCCATAATTTGTTCTGTGATAGGTTATTTCAAATAAATAAGTTCCCCTCAAAGATCGGCAAGGAGCACGAAACGGTAGTATTGACAATAAAGGTGCGCAGTCAATTTTAAAATCAATTATGTCTTTAATAAACACAACACTTTGTATTTTTCTGCGAACTTCAAGCTTTTGAATGTTAAGTATATTGCACCTCTGTTCGTAAGCTGGCATATTCTCGATAGAATATCGCGACTTAAGGGCAAATCTTGTAAAGCGTTTTTGGACTTTTTCAACCCTATTTATATACATATCATAAAACGGATTCCAAATAACACTTAAGTATTCAAGGTGTGACCTGACCAGGGTTTCAAAAAGAATCTTTAGCACATTTAAATTAGAAAACTCTTTGGAATTTCTTTTTAAAAATCCAAGCAGCGAGTTAGATTTAGATATTATGTAATCTAAGTGATCTTTGAATGACAAAGTTGAATCAAAATAAATACCCAAGTCCTTAATAAGTCTTTGTCGCTCAAAAACACTATTGTTTTTATCTAAGTACCTAAAAATAATATGGGAAGTTTTACGGGAGTAGCTAACAATTTTACATTTCGAAAAATTTAAAAAGAGATAGTTGTTTTCACACCAATTGATTATTTGGAATACACATAAAATAGGAAACATCCCTAAACAATATTTTGATCTAAAAACCAAGAATCCTTTTCAAGCTTTATTGAGTTTGAAAACTGAAGAAGTATCGACTTCCTGCGACACTTTTAACTTTTGAGTTAAGATGTTTGATTTGAGGCAAACAAACAAAATCAAAGACTTCTCTTAACATCTTCTCGCCGTGAGAGATCTTGAGAAAATTAGAAATAAATCTTTTGTTTCTGAACGTGTGAAAAGATTTGAATAAAATTTCAGATGCCTACAAAGTAGTTTTAGAGGAGTATAATCGTAAATAATTACTTCATCCTATACTTAAGAAAGTAGTAGACATTCCGTTTAATTTTCAAATTACATTAATTTTGGGAACACCCTTTGATTTCTTAATTCAATTAAAAACTTGTTGTTTTAGCGGACTTAGCAATACTGGTAAAAATTTTGCCTCATACATCAAATTACATCAACTATTGGAACACCCTTTTATATCAAAATACAAATTTTGTACTTGTTAGTATAGCGGAGTTAGCAACACGGAATCTTTGTAAATTTCAAGAGTCTATCTAAAACTATTCAAAAGTATGGCCAAATACATCAAATTAAATGAATATTGGGTCACCCTATAATTTATAATTTTGAATTTTAATACTTGTTACAATAACCGTCATACCAATCGACGATATGTCCAATTTGCAATCGTTTCCCTATAACGGTTTAAAGGAAAGGTGCATATAGTTCAATTTACATCAATTAGGGGAACACCCTTTATTTTGTAAATACAAATTTTAAAATTATTAATATAGTCAGCTAAGCAATACAGATCCCTTGTAAGTTTTAGATGTCTGCCTATAATGGTTCAAAAGTTTGGCCGCATACATAAAATTACATCAACTATTGGGATACCCTTTAATCACCAAATTCAAATTTTATACTTATTGTTAAAGCGAAGTTAGCAATACAGGTTCGTAGTAAATTTCAAGCGTCTGTCTACAACTGTTCAAAAGTATGGCCATATACAACAAATAAAATGAACTAATGGGGTACCCTTTAATTTATAATTTTTAATATTAATACTTATTACTTTAACAGATTGACCAATCGATATTCTATCCAATTTGCAAGCGTTTGTCTATAACGGTTCAAAAAATAGTCCCATAAAGGTCAATTTACTTCACTTATGGGGACACCCTTTATTTCGTATAATTATTTTTGTATTATTTTTTTTAGTTTTAAAGTGGTTGCTTTTATAGTTCATAATACACGTAAAAACATGTATGTTGTATGGGGACACTCTTTAATTTTTAAGATTATAAACTGTTTAGAAAACAGGACCAATCTATAGGCTTCACGTTGCAAAGAAAATAAATACAACATCGATCCAGAAATTTCGGCACAAAAATAAAAAAACAACATTCAGACGAATTGATGAGCTCCTTCGTTTTTTTTAAGTCGGATAAAAAGGAAATTAATCTTGCAAGTAGGGCCTGTCTCGTATTATTTTTTTATATGTGATTCATTAGAGTAAATACAATCATTACGAGTAAATCACCAAACATGGCACAAAATAAAATTTATACGATCTGATCCAGAAACATAGTTATACATTTGTTTACTTTACTCTAGCACTTAAAATACCAAAACTTCAGAAGTTTGTGATATAAATCAAAAGCAATTATTTTATTTATAAATTTACTAGCAATAACAAATTATACAAACGTTTTTATGTAAATCATTCATAGTTTAAGAAATCACACAAAGAATTACATCACTTGATGTTTCAGTTGTTAAAATAGCAAAATTAAAAAAGGAGTAAAAATATTTCACTTTAAATCTACCGCTCGTTTGACTTTTACATTAAAAAAATCACTATAAATTTTATGCAAATTTATCCAGTTTAACAAGAGGAATAAATGTAAAAAAATATTTATCCCCCAAAAGATCTACACCTGAAATAAAATCGGAAACGTGCTTTGACTTTTATGCCGCCAACACCATCAATATAAACGAATCATGATGACAGAAAACGATTATTGTGCGTTCTGGTATATTTTAGATTTAATAAAAAGAAATTAAAAAAAAAAGATGTCATTTTGTCACAACTAACAAATATCTTGCATTGCTCATCAGCAAAAAGACAAGGTAGAGGCTTAAAGGAATGCAATCATTATGCCAAAGAGATAATTGTAAGTAGGGTGAATTAATTAATTAATTAAATCAATTTAATTAATTATAATTAACCTTCGCTTGAAATTAAGCAAAAATGTGATGAAGAGAAAAATTAAAAAATTATTAGAAACCATATTCTTTATCATTTTTAGTGTTCCGCTGCCGAGGAGCAAAAATGCCCTCCTATTGTTTTCGCTACAATGTTTGACCATCTCTCACAGCCCTCTTTCTTTTAAAGCTTATAATGTGGACTCTTAAAATTTTTACAAAAGGTTTATTCTTATAGCCACTATTCGAAAAAATAACACTATAGGGTGTTCCTATAGTAATGTTATATTCATAAAAACATCATTGTTTGAACTGTGATGAACAGTGTATGTAAAACTATATCCGTTATAGCCACATGAAGAAACTATTAAAGTTTAAAATACAGGGTATCCCATTAGTGAAGTGATTTTTACGTACGTGGACGTGTTTTTGAACTACAGATACTTTAAGTTTTAGTACCCTTATGTCCGCTTTACGAACAAGTACAGGAAATAAAACTTAAGGCAGACGTATAAAAAAATACACGGAATATGTAAAAATATGACAGCTATAAAAAGTAATATGAACAGTAAGTTTAAAAGTAAAGGGTGTTTTCCTAAAGGCCGTGATTTTGAGGCACACATTGTATTGCAACTTTTTATCTCGTCTTATCTCGTCAAGTGATGTTGAAAATTATATAAAGTGCGTAAAGTAATGAGATTAGTTATAAAAGGGTAGATACACGCAAAGAAAAAATATGGTTGAGGTAACCATAATCATATTATGATTGTATTATATGGTTGCAAACAAAACATAGTATTGTTACATTAGCAACCATATTATTGTCTAAAAAAATAATTACATTCTAAAGTATAAACATAATTATGTTCAACTATAAACATTAAATGGTTTAAATTTTCTAGATATAAAAGACTTAGTTTTTATTGTTTTATTCATTTACGAATTGTCGTAAAAATTATTTAGAAACATAAATTCACAAAAAAAATGAATT
Source organism: Gymnosoma rotundatum (assembly GCA_916610165.2). Lineage (NCBI taxonomy): Eukaryota > Metazoa > Arthropoda > Insecta > Diptera > Tachinidae > Gymnosoma > Gymnosoma rotundatum. The sequence continues at coordinate 114,408,779 of OU744337.1, read as the reverse complement.
AGGCTATAAGAAACAGTTATTTAAAAATAAAGCTTATAAGCCCAAATTAATGATTTCACAATTGGGCTTTAAACACAAAAATAAAAATGTGTATGCCTTTTTATTTCTTTTCATATTTTGCATTTATCTTTAATTATTTATTTTTTACATAAATTTTTATTTTTTTCACTTTCTCTATCAATAAAAAACAATTTAAAATTTTAGCTAGCAAAAAAAATTTTGAACTGTCAAGAACTAGAACAAAATATTTTTTAGCACAAACATTATTCTTTAAACCATACTTTGATTAATAATAATATATTATAGTTAAATATTTTATATTATTTTTTCAAAGTTATAAAACTTTGGTTGTGGTTGAAACTTTTTTAAGTTAAAATCAATCATGTTGCATTTTTTGCGCACAGTAACCATATAATCGTTGAAATTTAACAAAAAATGTTTATCGTGACTAAAGTTTTGGTGAAAATAACTATAATTGCTTTTCCGCAACTATAGATTGTTACAAAGAACATAATATGGTTATTGTGACCATATCACAGCCATGTTTTTTTTCTGAGTGCAGTTTTGGTTTTTAGCCAAAAACACAACAAAAATTTAAAATTATAAATTAAAAAATGATCGTGCTATTTTCGCAAACAAATTATTTTAATCACCGACATTGATTATTGAAGGTACAAGCACGTCGCGATTTGCTGCCGCTGACTTAGCTCATCATGCAATTTCTCACAAATATTTTAAATGAAAAAAAAAGATCTTTGTCCAAACAATAAAGTAAAGACAAAACTCAAAGTTTAAGCAAAAGCAACAAAATTCCCGTGTTTTTAATTTTAATTTTTTAGTTTTAAAAATGTAAAATTAGAGAATGTCCCGAAAGTTATACGATATTCTTTGTGTATGAGTCTAACTCGAACTAGGCTGATTTAACATTTTACTTTATGCTTTTTCAGGACAATAAAGGCCACTGACTTGTGACACACGTTTACTCGTAAACCATAATTAAACTCAGCGATATCACAGTTGCGACGGGAGTGGGAAAGTAACTAAAAGCAGTTACGGTTTTCTTACGTATCGTATTTACACGATTGTAACTATTACTTAAAATATATCAGCCAAGTGTGGTCAATCCACATATTCATACACAAAGTGTTAAGTACCACGTCTGTCCCACCTTTTAACCTTGATAAGCAGATATCTTATCTTATCTGCTTATGATTCAAAAGATAAATCAGTCTACATCAACGTATCACAAAGGGCAACGTTTTGAATTTTACTCATATGTTTTTTATACAAAGGGGACATTTTAGCAACTATTGAAGGTTTAAATTTGTTTTAAAGTTAAATTTTATAAAAATTTTGATTTAACTAAATACAAAATAAAAAAGAAAATACACATTTTTGTAATTAAAAAAAAAAACTGAATCAATTAAATATTTAATTAAATGATAAAAAATAAATTTTCTAATTAAATAAATAATTGAATATATAAAAAAATTAATTAAAATTTTATATAAATTCAAACAAAATATTTTATTGAGACAAAAATTTTGTATGGTAATTTCAAACACAATTTTACTATTTTTTGTTTTATCAGCCATTACGGAGGCCTGCAACAGGCGCATACATGGCATGGCGCCTTTCCAATTCTATCAAATTCTGTGGTTCTTCATTTACGGTGTCATTACAGTCTTTGTGATAAAATTTTCCCCGCACTAATTATGGACTAAAGGACAGAACATATCGTGTCCCAAAAAAGTATGATGTACTTTTTACAAGGTGTTATCAATTTAAAATTTTTTATGGATTCAATAAAAATTTTTTAAATAAATCTATTAATTTCTTTAAATGCCTGACTTGCTAAAAAAAAAACAAACCTTTTGTGGGTTGGGTTTTTGCATAAAAATATCCAGACACATTCATAGATTTGAAGACCTTCTGTAGAAAAAAAAAACAAGATGCGACTAACTACTTTGCAAATAAACTAAAGTGTCAAAGAGTAGGTGGATTATAATAAAATATGGATAGAACAAGAGATAAAATAATACAACAATAACATCAAGAGACACATGTGTACATGTGCTTGATACTGATGAAGATGAGGATGTGATGAAGTTTTGAGCAGACAACATATGTTTTTGATATTCGTGACAAAAGATGTCACCAGTAATTGATTTTTTATACGGTTATAAAATAGTCATAAGGAAAATAAAAGTGGAAAGAGTTTTCTTTTAATATTTACTTCGCCACAAAAATACATTCAATTGAAGTTTAAGTAGCAGTGTGCTTTTTAGGGCTGTAAGTTTGATTGATAGTTTAATAAAACTTTTCATATTTTAAGTTGCTGAGATATGACGCAGACGATATTAAAAGAGGAACTAGACAAACTGCAGCAGACGCAAAAAATTATTTCATACATTTTTATTTTATATAATATTTTTACGATTTTTATATTTTGAGAGTTGTTCGTTTAAATTTTAAAATAGTTCCTTCATATTATTTATTTAGAGAATGAATAAGGATTTTTCACTTATGTAATCTTGTTTTAACTTATCTTTTCTATTCAATGATATAGACCAATATACACAATGAAAAGCGAAAAAGCAAAATGCATGCTGTTAAGTTAGCAGTGGCTGGGATATGAACCCAGGGCATGAAAGAAATCATATTTTTAGTAGTCAATGTGATCTTTATTTGAACTAAGTGGTACTTGAGCTATTTGACCTTCGATTGAGCTATTTATAATGGTCTGCAAAAAAATTAATTAAATTATCACCAAATTAGTTTGTAAAAAAATGATTAGATTGCAAAATCACAATAAAGATACTGAAAATTTGAAACTATATAAAAAGAAAAAATTACTAATCACAAATCAAAAGTAAAAAATACTTTGCTAAAACTGGAAATTAAAACTTCATTGTGAGATCGAAACTTCTTAAAAAAACGAAACAAAAGTCCGTCTTTTTTTATTTTTAAATTTGTGAACAATATTTTCTTAACAATTTGAAAAATTAAACTACACCTGAACTTAGACCTGATTCAAATTATTTACTTGATTATAGAAAAAAAATATAAATTATAAAAATATTGAAAATAAATTAAATCTAAATTAAAGAAAAATTTAAATAAGAAAAAATTAATAATTCTCGTATTTTATTTTTCTTAACATTTGTTTAAAATGATAAACAATCATTTACAAAATTTACAATTAATTAAATGCAATAACGAACGTATATCTAACTAAAATAATTAATTAAGTTTCAGCTGAAAATAGCAGATATAATACAATTTTAAATATATGATAAATTGCAACAACAAAAAATCAATCTGTATAAATTACAATATTTACAAATACCATTATTTATAACTAAAATTGGTTTGTTGCCTGCAATTTTAAAATTTATTCAGTTAAGATACATTTTTCTTTATATTTCTTTATCTAAAAATTAACTTTGGTTTCGATAGAATTGATATAAGAACAGTGTTTCATCGAGTCCATAACACGCAAGAAAATTGCTTATGAAACTTCGAGATAAAGTACTTCGATCTTGGTCTGAAATATGTGTTTGGGGATATGTTTGTTTGTATGAACAAACCAACATTAACTACATATTTAAATTAAGATGCCAACCTCTGACATCAATAAAATGTTGGCTGGGATATTGCTCTATGAAAGGAACCCATAATATTTTTCAATTTAGTCCTTTGCCGCCATGCAAGTATTGAAAAATAAAATGATTATAAAAATATTTTTATGTCGAAAATAGTAAGTTTCCTTAATAAAAAAAAGTCTTAAAAATATAATTCTTAAAACATAAAGCAACCTCAACATCAAAAGATAAAAATAATAGAAATTAAGATATTTCACATTGGAGAGAAATTATGCAGTAAAGTTAATGCAATTTTACCCCACATTTACGGAAGTCCTCAAAGTCAAGATGCACAATCAAGAAAATAAGAGTAAAAGTTAAATTTGGTGTAGAAGTTTGTCATAAAAAGCTCGCATAAAAATTAATTTAATTTTTTTCCTTAGTTTAAATAGAAAGAAAATAATAAACTACATGGACATAATCAATTTTCAAAATGGTTCTTTTGTTTTTAATATGAGTAACAACTAAGTTTATTATGAAAATAATTGCTTCAAATAATCAATATTTTAGTAAAAAAGTAATTTAGTCTATCAATCAATTCCAAAATAAATTTAAAAGGCAATAGATTATTTATTCAAATGTATATACGCTCTACAAAAGTCTGATCACCCCAATAGTTATTTAAAAAATTAATTTACGGATTCTATTCCAATTAAAAGTTTGTGTTAAGACAACGAAAAGTTTAATGATTAATTATTATAAGAAAAGTAATCATATTACAATATCAATCACATATTTAATTAAATAACCAATCAATCACTTATTATACAATCAAATATTTGTTCAAGCAAACAATCAATTAATTAATGAGAAAAAAATAATTATAACAAAACAAACAAATAATTTGCAATGCTTAAGTTCGTTGCCCGATTTTTTAATTTGTTTGTATGTCATTTGATTTCATTTGATTTAATTTTATTTTTTGTATTTTTAAATTAAAAAATTACAACAAGTTTGAAGATCTTGTATGTAATATAAAATCTGAAAAAAATGCTGTGTTTCTAATTTTGTTGAAACCCTTAGCCTTGGAGCCTTTCTTATTTGTGCAAAAATATATGCCAACAATTTATTCACGCATTTTTTACCTTGAACACAACTACACTGTTATTTTTTACATATGTAAGGGTTGCCAGATCTTTTTTGTATCAAAAAAAAATTTATATTAAAGTACGTTTCCATGGATGGCAAGATTTTAACGTGAGTGGGCTTTCGTTTCACCTTTTGTATACAGACACTTGAAACTGAAATAAATTCTACACGATTACAACAAGAATATATAGGGCATCCGCCACGAGTATACCGCGCCATTTTGCTAAACATTAGTCTTGACAGTTCATATTTCGCAAATTTGTTATGGAAAATTCTCGATTAAATCAATCATCGTTTTTTGGGAGAAACAACGTGCCAACAAAAGCACAAGAAAGAGGGTCTCTAAGCAATAGGGCCAAGCATGGACGAGAACGTACTGCAATATCGGCTGAAAACATTACTGCTACTTAAGAAAGTGTTCAAAAAATCCATCAGCCTCAATTCGACGAAGTGGTCAGGAGCTTGGTATTCAAAGAAAAACTTTAAACAAAAAAAACTTTGACACAAGAGCTTCTTCCACAAGACGCCGCCGTACACATGCCAATAAGATGTTACAGCTCGCCGATGACAACCCTAATTTTTATGAAAAACATCATAATAAATGACGGGGTACATTTTCATTTGAATGGATATAAGCAGAATAGTCAGTTCTGGGCAATGGAAAACCTTCAAATTATTCATCAGTCAGCTTTTCATCCATTAAAATGAACAGTCGGCTGTGCAATTTGGTGAGGAGGAATCATTGGACTTTATTTCTTTGAAAATGAAAACGGCGCAACGGTAACTCTGAATGGGGAATGATATCTTTATGTGGCTGAAACTTTTTATCGGCACAACTGCATGATTTGAGCTTGATTAACATGTGGTATCAACAAGACGGTGCAACATCGCATACAGCCAAGGTTACAATGGAATTGCTGCGAGATTTTTTCCACAACAAGTTATTTCAAGAAATAGTTATGTCGCCACGGTCGACGGCTTTCGGACTTCTTTTGTGAGGATAGAGATATGCAAAAAAAACAGAAACGCTTGAGTAACTTAAACAAAATATTCGTGTTGAAATGAATAAAATACCGAGTGAAAAGTGTGAGAATGTAATGAAATATGTGCTCAGAAGGGCTCGCATTCGTGAGGCTATCGGAGGCGTACATTTATCTGCTATTGTATACCATACATAATTGCCAACTTTAAATGAAACATTTATTCCATTCTTCCATTCTTTTTCATTTAATCAGAAATTATAAACAAACAAAGTAGTATTCTGTGCAATTGAAGGGTGTCTCCACATAAAGCGTGATTAAATCTTGAACCGTAACGGGAAGATACTAGATAATTGAATCTATTATAAATTTTTTCGAAAAAATCTTAGACTGACTGATTGATTCCATTTTTATTTTAGATTAAGACCGTCATCGTCTATGCATCTGTTTCTTTTACGCAAGAATTGTTCGTTTGTCGTCGATTGAAAGTTGTAAAGATATACCAGAGATTGATGATACTGCGTTATATGACAATACGCTTAAGCTTAATATATACGAGGGCTGCTATATATATTTCTGGCCTGGCAAAACTGAGTGCTGCCATGTGCAGTCTGACATTTCCATTGGAAAGTTTGTCATTTTTAAGCATAATCGTACTCAAAACGTTTTGACGTACGACCATTATTTATGTTGTTTACAGTGACTTGAAAAAATTAATATAGAAAAAAATGGAATTAACTCGTGAACATCATTTTTCACAAATTTCGATGTGGATTATCACGACAAGAGTGCATTGATGAACTTAAATCTTTATATGGCGATGAGGCACCATCCTATAGCACTGTGAAAAATTGGTATAATGAATTTAATCGTGGCCGAAGCTCACACAAAGACGAATTCCGTGAAGGTCGTCCAAAAACGGCTGTTGTGCCAGAGAACATTGATGCCGTGCGTGAACTCATAATGCAAGAATGACATGCGACATACCGAGAGATAGAGACATCCTTGGATATTTCTTCCACCAGCATACATTCGATACTGCATGAACACCTGGCCGTAAAAAAGGTTTGTTCTCATTGGATCCCGCACAATTTGAAAGTCGCTCAAAAAAAGGCTCGTATCGATTGGTGCAAGGAAATATTGCAAAAATACGATTGCGGTGCTTCAAAACACGTTTATAAGATCGTCATAATTGACGAATCATGGATCCATGCGTATGAGCCCGAAGCGAAACAACAATCGACCTTGTGGATCTTCAAAGACGAGCAAAATCCAACGAAAGTTGTTCGTGGAAGAAGCACTTCGAAGCAAATGGTCGCCTGTTTCTTCGGCAAAACATGTGGTGACTGTTCCGCTTGAGCAACGTAGGAAGTTCACTTCTGAGTGGTACACTGCAATTTGTTTGCCTGAAGTCATCGGAGAAATTTGAAAAACCTACAAGAGAAGACGAATCATTGTTCACTATGACAATGCGAGCTCTCACACATCGGCTCAAACCAGAGCGTTTTTGACCGGCAAAACGTCGAATTAATGGGTCATCCGCGGTACAGCCCTGACTTGGCACCTAATGACTTCTTCTTGTTTCCGCACATCAAGAAAAAAATGCGTGGTCAACGATTTTCGTTGCCAGAAGAAGCTGTTGAAGTGTTCAAAAACCATGTTTTAGAGGTGTCTCAATCGGAGTGGAAAAATAGCTTCGACAACCGGTTTGAGCGCATGCAAAAGTGTATAAATCATGCTGGAGAATACTTTGTAAAACAATAAAACCATTTTTGATTATAAATATTCCCATTTTCACTATTAGGCCAGAAATATATAGAGCAGCCCTCGTAACAGAGAAGTATATGTTGTTAATTTGGCAGTGGCTGGAATAATAGTAATAGTGAAGTAGTGGATACGAGTTCAAGACTTCTTTTTATTAAAGAGAAATGGGTCTGGCTGTTATGGTAGGGAAACAATTAATCGCATAACAACAGTGTTAGGCAGATGTGGGTAACTAACTTGGCTGAAAGGCGACTGGCTAGAATATAAACGAGTATATAGTTAGGCACACAATACTTTTGGATGATTACTTTACTACACAAGGCATCGATTAGTTTGTGTCTCGCCGAAGTAACACAAGAGTGTATGGCATGCGTTTAGAAGAACTTTTACTTAATCAGCAAGAGACACCAGACCACAGAATCGGAGTATTTTGATACTGTAAGTCCGTCAATCGATTTTGCTGTAGCTGTCTAGGTTCTTCTTTTATTACTTTCGGAAAAAATCGGCGAAAAATAAAATAAATGAAAATAAAACTCAAACAATAATATTTCCCTTCAATAAATCACCATAAAGAATACCCGTAATGGCACTATCTGTGAAAGGAGTTGAAATTCCTCTCCTTGATATCATTAAATATCTTGGAATTGAATTAAATAAAAAATTGACTTTCAGACATCATGTTCTAAGAACCTGTGAAAAGGCAATTAAATGTGGAAGAGCCCTATTTTCCGTTATTAAATCGAAAATCAACTTTGAATTATAAAAATAAAATCTTACTGTATGAAATGTGCATAAGGCCTATTATGACATACGAGTGTCAAATTTGGTCAAATAGATGTGCCAAGACCTATCTAAAGAAGTTGCAAATAATTCAGAATAAAAATTTCAAAATCATTTTTAATTTACCCAGAAGATACTCAACAAGTAGACTGCATCAAAATTTTCAACAAGATTTGCTTAAATCAGTAATATCTAATTTAAAACAAAGATTTGAAGTTCGAAATAGAGCTTCAAATTATGATATAATAAGGAATTTGTAATATTAATTTTTTTCTTCAACTTCAGCAATGAAGCTGATAGAGGAATAATACAGAATTTCTTTAAATCTTTAAAAGGTTTTTCCCTATCTTTTTTTCCTAACACTGCGTTAATGTAAATACTAAATTTAAGATATTTTTACACAATAAATTAAGTTCATATTTGTTGCAATACTTAATTAAGTAAGATCTCGAAAAACGTAATTATTGTAAACATTTTAAAATTTTTACACAGATAACACTTTTTCTGTTTCCTTTTTTACTTTTTTTTTAATTGATTTAATTGTTTGATTAATCAAAAAATATTTGCTTTGATTTTCATTAATAATATATGACTGATTCAATTCAAACAAATAATTGATTCAATTAATTATTTAATTATTACGTATTTTTTTAATTAAATATTTAATTTATGAATAAAAAATTTAATTAATTTTGCAATCTAACTGGAATAATAAAACCTTTATTAAAGGTGCTTTATTTCCTGCTCGAAAATGGTGGGCATAAATCCAGTTTTGTTTATCAATTTCTTTTTTGTTGCATCGGTACAACGGTATAAAAATATGTCTTCTCTAATCAGTTTCTATAGCATTTGGTGAAGTAGTAAAGGATATTATTGATATTGCTGTATTTCTTGTCAACAAACAAAAAAAAAAGTATTTTTTAGTAGTCTCGTCCACTCTGTAATCAACCTTGTAGGTTAAGTGTAAGTAATATACTTTTTTACAAAATTATATACTATTAATTTACTTAGATCTTTCAAAAGGATGCCAGAAAACAAAATTTATAATACCTTGCTGGTGAACCCTTTTCTCGTGCACGGGGTCTTCTATGTGTATTTGTGTTAATAAAAAGTTGATATTGAATAATTTTAAAACTCATACACTTCAAGCAATGAGTATTTTAATTATATAACTCAGAAAGTTTTAATTTTACTGCCAGTTAAAAAAAAATAACAGAAAAATAAAATAAAATTCATAAACATTACGTTGCCCTCATTTTATTCATTTTTAAATAATCTATTAAAAACCCAAATAAAACAGACTTTAACTTCAAAATATTTATTATCTACGCATTAGCGACAGTTACAAATCTTCTAATTCAAATGTCAAAACTGTCCACCTTTTTTTCTGTTAACAGCAACATTTTTATATATGCGTCTGACATTTTAAAAAGGTCACAAAAACATTGTACAACAAACATGCTAATTCTCAAAAAATATTAATTTTTTGTTTTAATTGCAATTGCAAATATGTTATTTAAAAAAATGTTAAAATTTAATAAATATATTTCTGCATAATTGCAATTAAAAAAAAACAAAACTGTCAATATACCATAGTTCGCGATTATCAGCAATACGTAGTTCATTAGTGGGTTTAAATGCGTTTTTTATTAAAAAATTTTATTAAAATTTTTTTTTTCTGACTGACGTGACAACAATTCAAAACAGTTATTATTATTAAAGCCTTTTTAATATTAAAAACAAATTTTATTAACATGTTTAACTGTTTTTGCGATTCAAACGTCAATTGCATTAACACGTTCATATTTAGATTCAAATGTCACAAATAATAGGTCTGTTCAGTAACTTTATTAGCAAAAACTAGCAACAAGAGAGTAAAACAAAAAATTTCAAAATTATTCTTTCAAAAAAGTAAATGAAGGCTTTACTACCAAAACTTAGAAAGAAAATTGATGAATGAGACCATTTTTAAGCAAATTTACTAGAGTGATAAATATATAAAAGAATTGACCACTATAAATTGTGCAAATGTCAACCACAAGAAAAAATTGAAAATAATATTCCAAGTATCCAAATAGCAAAAATATATATGATTTCCAGAACGTTTAGAATGTTTAAGGGCATTATAAATTTAATTCCTTTTTACAGTTAGTTCTCTAATTTAGATGTAAAAATATTATCATAACTTGTTTATAATTGTACGTAAAATTTGTACTATTCTTATTAAAATTGTACCGAACAAAAGTACGTTGCATCGAATGTTTCATCACTGCCTTGTTTACTTTTAATTCCTAAAAAATCAAAAAGTCTTTAAGCTAGAAGTCTTCTTGTAGAAGATTTTAAACCAAATTTCTGTTCTTTTAAATTTTTTTCGGTATATTACAGAAAAACAAGTAAGAGTAATATATTAGGCTTTGCCGAATCTTATATAAGTAAAGTAAATCTAGTTTAGTGAAGTAACTCCAATCAGCACAATCATACTTATCTATGAAAAGTTCAAAGGCCCATTACTCGGAAAAATGGGCCAATCTGATTACTTGATGCTTTTTCTTATTTTTTAATTCCTATCGTCCCACATGTTTGTTTTTCTAATTGGAGTTACTTCACTAAACTAGATTTGTTTAAAATGATATGGAAAAACTAGAGGCAGGTACAATGTTTTGACCGCTGCATCCAAGGACATGGACCGATCTTGCTGATTTTCAATTGCAAAATTTTTGAAGCTATGTCAGATAGAGCCTTGTAAAAGTTGATTTCAACCCGAACACGGCCGGACAGACGGACATCGTTCAATCGACTTCGCTATGTAAAAGAACTCAGAAAATATATACCTTATGGTGTCGGAAGTGGATATTGTTGAAATTACGAGAGGAATGACACACTTGGATATACCCTTTTTCCACTTTTTGTGGTGAAGGGTCTGTTAACAAAATCACAATTAAAAAAAAAAAAGAAGAATAATTGCATTTTCTTCAATGCCTAAATTTTTTATCAGTCATTTCTTAAGCTGTTTGACTTAATCTGGCAAGTAAAAATTTTACTATCCAAAACCTGCAACAAATTTTTACTCTCTCACATTTTAACGTTTTTTTCCCATTCCCTCCTTGTAAATATTTAGGTACTGAACAAACCTAATGTAGTTAAACTTAAAAAACTTATCAAGTTAAAAAATAGCGAAAACGCTTTTATCTTAAAGAACGAATAAAGTACTACAAATAGAAAGAGTAAAAAAGGCAATAATCCTTTGATACAGTGCAGCAATAAGACCTAAAAGACGTCAATACTTTATTTAGGTTCATCGAGATAAGATCATCTTTTTGTTATTGACCACTTATCAGGGTTGCCTTTATATAGTTTTTATAAAAAACTTCGTGCTATTTTAAAGTTATTCCGATTAAATTAATTACCGATATTGATTATTGAGGGTCAAAGCACGTCACGATGGCCATTTCGTTACCCCTTACTTAGGTCTTCAGGAAACTTCTGACAAACATTTTAAATAAACTAAAGATTTTTGTCCAAACAATCCCAGCAAAAAATTTTTGAAAAGGTAATCGAGTGTGGAATTAAGCATTTTTAGCGGAAGTACTTCCCAACTAGATTGCCAACTTAATGATTTTAACAAGGCATGAGACTTTTATAATCAATTACTGAGAATCGATTACATTAATTACTGTAGGAAATAATGAGTACATTTAGTACGGTAGTCTATTCTAACATAAAGAACTAGTGCCATTACTACTTCCTTTTTTGGAAACTAATGTAATGTGTTTTGGAAGCGAGTAAGAAAATATGGTAACCACAAAAGTAAGTGATTATATGGCAAGTACTTTTTAAGGTAATGTCTAATTTTTTGCTGGGATAAAGCAAAGACAAAAATCAAAGTTTAAGCAAAAACAACAATAACCAACAGTAATTCTATTTTTCTTTCTCCACTGTATACGGCTGACTTTTTTTCTGCTCTTTTATACAGTTGAAAGAAGATGAAAACTAAAATATCACAAAACACTACGTTAATTTATTTATATGCACAGACAGTTTTTTATAGAAATTAAATAACTAAGAAAGTATTATCGTGCCTTTATTTAAAATTGTCTTTAATTTCCTTATTACAGGCGAAACTTTTTAAAACTGTCTTCTGCATTCCTTCAGTACACCATAATTCGATGCCGATTGACTAGTAGTCGCCGCTAACTAGAAATTTTAGTCGGCTTCAGCTATTTAGACGGGTTTTTTATTTTCTTTAATATCATCAAGTGGAAAAATATTATCTTGCTATTTGCATGTATAAGTTATAAAATTTTTTTTTTAATATCATATTTTAAAAGCGAAAACTTCAGTTTTATACAGCTATAAGTTTTTGATAGAAGGCTCTGTGGAATAAACCAAGAAAATTTCAAGGCTTGCTGCTAAACCCCAATCGAAAATATTACGGAATTTGTCGACTTTTAGCCGTCAAGTATATTTTGTTTAGCAGCCGTTAGTCCTTATTACTCTTCAGCTTCGTTCTCTGATTAGCAATCGTGCGTTGACAATTTTACTGTGCTATATTTGTTTTGCGGAAACTCTTTTTCTTCATCACGAGTTCAGTGGAGTAAAAGGTCGTGGCCTTCGAGAGTTGGTTTTTTACTTAATAAATATTGTTTCTAAATCCAAGACTTAGAATATAAGTCAGTGTTAGGAGTCAGTTTTTTCCGTTAAAAATTTGATTCGTATCTTCAATAAACTAAATAAAATAAACAAAAGTAAACGCCACTTCTGACATTCACAAAAAATGTGATGGAATTCCATACCAACTAGAAAATCGTAGAAAAAATTTGAGTATCACACTGTCACAGAAAAAACTATTATTCTATCGATTTTTTAAAGATCGGCATATTATTATTATTATTATTATTTTACACATAATCCTAGCTTTTGAACTCATATGCAATTTTTGACAATTCTAACGAAAAAACTCATAAGAAAAAACTTATGTCTTTATATAAATTCTTACTTTCCACGACTATCAAGTGAGAAATGTAGCACCTGCTTGATTGGCATACATAAGTCAAGAAATTGACCACAAATCCTAATGTAACTTTTTGAAATTTAATTGTTGCTGATTAGCCACAGTGGATTAGATAATTAAGACATCTTTAAGAAAAGTAATAGTCCTTCGTTAGAAAGAAGAACAATTATTGGTTATTGGCGCTGCTTCAGTTGCTTTAAAAGGCCTATCTTTAACAAAAACTTATGGTCCAAATCTTGTCGCTGCCCTAACGAAGCAAGAACAACAAGTGATGTGACAGTACAAGAGGAAGATAAATCAGTTCAAATTTCTTCGGAACCAAAGAGTACTACGTTAAAGATAGATGTGGTGATTAAGGCGTAATATGAGTAAATAAGTTATGTATCATGAGTTTAAATCTCGCCGGTGTCATGGATTGTTGTAGCTATGATTACTGCATTAGGAAAGGCGTTTGCTCAACAAAATAACGTGAGTAAAACAGAGCTTCATTCTTTACATCACTTGAAAAAATAAAGGACGAATTGCAATTCGCTTCTTATTTCTTGAATAGTTTGCTAATTTCGTTTTAAGAACATTTACTACACTGGAATTTTTTTTTAAATACCTACTTAGTTAGTAACCGTGCTACATTCTTTAGGAAAGAGATATATGAGAGAGCAGAAAGGTGGTGAAAGGTTAATAGCCTCTTATTAACTATTTTACTTCGCCGGCGAATATGCTATGAAGAAGTACCGAAGAAGGAGGCTGCATGTTTTAATGTTGATTCTGAATATGAATTTATACCATTAAACAGAAAAAACATTGTTATTTTTTGACTGCCGCAAGGGTTGAACCCAGGGCAGCCAGATTTGTAGTCAACGTGCTTACCGCTAAGACTACAGCAGCCTCACAAACTGTGTTGGTTATTCTACTGCTAGCGTCAGGGTGCAATTGTGGAATTTCGCCAAACTTAGAAGACGTATTTTGTAAATCAAAAATCCTTACTTTATGTTTTAAGTTTTTTTTTTAACAATTAAACAACCTCAAATTGTTATACATAGTGACAACCTTTCACTGAAAAGAGTTGAGTGTTTTTTTTTTAAACATCACCAAGTCTACTTTTAATATCATATTAGGGGACAAGTGTGCAAGAAAATGTTTAGTTTCTTGCCACCTAAAGATCATGTTTAACAGTTTCTTTCTGTTTATTATAAATAGTAAAATAAAATTACCCTAAATTCTAATAAGAAATCCACTTAAACTAACGTCAAGACTTTTCAAACGGGATATTGCAACGATGCGAAATTGGGTTACAATGCAAAGTGCAAAAGTAAATTAATATTCTCCATGGGTGGTTTAAATTTCACAAAATTTATGTTTTACAACTGCTTCTTTTATTTTTTAAGTTAAATATAAATTTTAAGTGAGAGAAGCTTTAGCGAATAGTTGGAAACAGTTTCTTGACGATTTAATTTTTTTATACAATTAGATTTTATACCTTTTGCTGCATATTTTTATATTTTAGAAAATTGAGTATGAACAAAATTAAGTTTCCACCGCTTGCTAGTGAAACTGCAATTTTGAGAAAAATTTTTGAAAATATATGTTTTTAATCGGTCGATTATCTGTGGTCTGTTTTAGATTTAGATTTTGTTTGTTTTTTAAATTTTCGGTATTATACATAATTCTTTATCGTACAAAATTTATTTTTTTTTTTTCAAAAAATCTTTTTTTTCGTGCTATTATCCCGATTAATTATTTAAATTACCGATATTAATTATTGAGGGTCAATTCCCGTTGTTTAATATAATAAAATTTATTTTTGTTTCAAAATCTTTTGATGAATTTTGTGAGTTATTTTTTCCTTGCAAATATTCGGTTTTTAGTTATTAAGCGATGTTTGTTATACTTTTTATTTAAAAAAAAAATTATTTTATTTTATTTAGTTTTATTTTCTCCGACTTTTATAATATTCAATGTTTTCTTTAATTTTTAATTTTTTCTCGATATTATTAACTTAAATTTACATTTTTAAGTAGAATGACTATTTTTGTTTATAAGATTAAATTTAGTTTTAATTTATTGGTAAATTCTGCATTTAAAAATTTTTATAAATTTTTTTTTGTAGGATATTTTTTTTATATTAAAGATTTCATTGTAAAATTTTACTACACAAAAATGTTTTTGCTTTCCTTTCAAATTTTAATTTAAATACAATTTTAATTCCTTTAATTTTATGTTTAATTACAAAATTGTCGCCCCTTTAATTAGCTAAATATAAAACTGATTCAATAAAATATTTCATTAGAAATTCTCAATTTTTTTTTCAATTAAATATTTAATTGAAACGATTAAAAATTTAATTAAAACAAACAAAACTTTAATAGGCGCAAAAGTAGTTTTTCTAAGAATTTTAGATTTTTTCCATATTATTTTAGGAGCAAATAATGCGAGTTTCCACAATAATGTGCTTTGAAGTAGAATAATATAATTTTGGTTCCATTAAAGAGTTTTGCTCAATTTAACATTGCCATTTCACTATTGCCCAAGCAAGAACAAAAATAAGAATCAGTTTGAAAGTAAAAAAACAAAACCTTCGCATTTTTTTTTAATAATAAAAATTTGTGTTTATGTTTAACATGTTTTATTTTAATTTGAATTAATGTATTAACGTTTTATTTTGTAAGTATATAACTCTGAAGTTTTTGTTTTCAATTATAACGACATAAAAATTTAAGTTTACTTTTAATTATTTTATTTAATTATTTTTAATAAGTTTGAGATGAAAAAATATCTTCGTAATATTAAAAAATTGAATTACAAAAATTTTGGAAATTTTGACTTGGAATTTTCGATGAATTTAATTTAGGTCTTGTAATTCATTATTTTTTAGTTTTAAAGAAATTTTAAAAATAAAACACACAAGAAAGTAAGCATACACGCATATAAGTCATTCCTACTTTGCATATTGTAGGGTATAAAAACCAATACCAAATAAAGAAAAATGTTCACCGTATGTATATCACGAATACTTGTAAGTATGTCAAGGTAACGAAACTGAAATTTCCTTAACAGCATTGTTAGGTGAATGAGTGTAAGCGTATGAATGTCTTGCAATACGGAGCCTCTTAAATTAAGTTTCAAAGCAGAAGGAAGCAAAAAGAATAAAAATATAATGAAAAAAAAGTGACAGTGTACAACAAGAAACACGCAGCGGCAATATATTGAATAAATAAACTGAATTAAAGTGATAAATTGGAGTGGTAGAATGCATATTAAGGGAAGTATAAAAATCGAACTGTCCGGTTCATTATTTGTGTTACTTTAAATATAATTGTTTGCCTATGCTCAGATAAAGCTCAAGAAGTAGATATTTTGAATAACTTTAAAAAAGTGAAAAAAAAAATTTTTTAAATAACAAGTACTTAATTGGAAAATACATAATATTGTTATTATTCTATTTTATTTTGCTTTCACCTTCAATAATCAACATCAATTTCACTAAAATTTAATTAAAATACTCAATTTGTCTCATGTAAAGGCGGGATTCTTTTAATTTTCAACACGAGCACATCAAATTTTATTTTTGTCCCCTATGTTACTTTATTCTGTATTTCTTACTCTGCGACTTTGTGTCAGATTGGCTTACGCGATGTCTCGATTAATAAAAATAGGCTTTTACAAACTCACACAGCCATCTACATGAAAACGCTGCGTTTCTTCGACAAGACTTGAACAACTAGCTGTCTTGTAACCTACGAAGCAATTTAAGCCACAATACGCTGTGGCTTCAGCAAGCCTCAAACTCAATCAAACACGACTTCGACGTACTATTGTTTAATTGCCACTTTCTTGACTAACAAGTGCTCCCTTTAGGTTTGAATAAAGACGTCCTTGCTTTATTATACAAGAGCCTAAAGCATATCATTTCATGTGACCCATTGCCAACTCATCAACTACACAACCATTTCTTTTTATTTTTAACCGACTTCTAAAAGAGGAGAAAGTTATTATTTTGGGTGTGTTTTTATACCCTTCACAACAAAAAGTAGAAAAAGGGTTTAAGTTTGTCATTCCGTTTCTAATTTCTACAATATTTTTTCCGACCCCATAAAAAGTATATATTCTTAGTTCTTATGCATAACGAAGTCGATTAAATGATGTCTGTCTGTCCGTACGTGTTAGTGTTGAAATCAAGTTTACCGAGACAAAAGATCACCTAGAGAAAATTTAAATACGCAAATCGATCAGAAATAGTGTCGAGAGGGCTGCTACTGAAAATAGCAAGATCGGTTCATATCCTTATACGCAGTGGGAAAAACACCACGCCTACCTGTAATTTCCCATATTAATTGGAACAATGAATTAACTCCAATAAAAAAAAACCAAAACAAATATATGGGGCAATAGAGAATTAAAAAAATAAGAAAAAAAAACATCAAGTGAAAGCATTTGCGCTCGCCCATATTTACAGAGTTACAGGGCTCTGAAGTTTTTAAATTTTTTAAAATATCAATATGGGCATCATTCTAAAGCTTTTGAAGAAATCTTTAGGGAAATAATAAAATTGTTTAATAATGCTTAACCCCTTAAGAGCCGATGACATTTTTATTGTAAAGTTATATAAAGAACCTATTGTTCTAATTTTTTCATTCTCTGTCATTCCAATATTTTGTTTTTTAATAGAATTACTTTACTAAACAAGATTTACATAGACAGTGAAGGGTATATTAGATTCGGCATAGTGGAATATAGCACTCTTACTTGATTTTTTATACATATATTATTTTATACATACCTGCATTACGTTTTTTTTCTGTCCCCAATATAACATACTGGATTTGAATGTTTGAAATTTGTATAGAATATGTGTAACTAAGCCCACTGTAACAACAATAATGATGAAAATTTAAATTGGTATTAAAGTGTGTCTCATAGGAAGTCTCATAGTGAGGATTTTCACTATTTAAACTTACCGATTGTAAAAAAAAAATCAATTAAATTATAGCTTTAACGAAAATTTATAAAACTAATTCTTATTCGCTCGGCAATAGATAAAAACAGTCAACTTTATTTTTAAAAATTAAGATGATTTTAAACTCAATATAAAAGATTTTCTTATAATTCCTAAGCTTAGAAAAGGTCAAGATTGTAAAAATTATTACTTTAATATGCAAACCTTAAAACATTTATGAAGTTCGAATTAATATAATTTTAATTTTTTTAACAGTTCATTTAAAATTGTGTATTGATTTTGAAATTTTAATAAATATGGCCAAACAGGTATTGTAGTTTTATAGGTATAACCGTAACTTCTAAGCCTTTTTTATTCAAATTATTATTTCATATTTCAGGACCCCCTGCCCGCCTTTCTGTTTTTTATTTTAGAAACTTTGGGAAGTTTAAGAGCTTTTAACGTCTTTTTAATAATTTACCCATTTTAGGAACTCTGCAACAACTACTCTACTTTATGCCCATTGTGCTGCTGGGAACTGAACTCATGACAGAAAAATACAACAACTTTTCCTTTTTCATGTATTTAAAATTTCACCTTTTTTAAGAGAAAATCTCAATTTAGATATTTTTTTCATACTGCGTACATTTTAACATGAACACTTCAGTATTTATATTCATATACACACAAGGTCAGTATGTATTGAAATATAGAGACTACAAAGTGCTCCGATAAACTTGACATCCATTTTTATTTGACATTCTTTCATATGAAACATTTCATCAGACCTTGTTCACATTTACTCGTATATTGATTGTTAGGCAGATTATAAAATTAAAATAAAAAGACTTTGTACGTTTTAATAATATACAACATTTTTACTTACATAATTTTTTCTTTAGTTATTGGCAATACATTTTTTTATGTTAATAATTTTTTGCCAAATGTTATGTTGATTCAGTCAAAAGAGAACGAACTGAAGGAAGCACTTACCTAAAAAGATATGAATAAAAATTTAATTTAATTTAAATAAAATATTGAACTTAAGAATAATTGGATTTATTTAATAGAAATTTCGGCATTCAAAATAAATAAAGGATTATTGCTGCGTGTAAGTAATATTTTAAATTTTAATTGAAACATTATGTACGTGAAATATATTTACAAAAGTTGCATATTTTTCTATGGAAAATTTTTTTGTGCAATTTTCCATGAATATTTTAAATAAAAATAACAAAAAAGTGTCATGTCTCCTCCTTTAAAGCACAGAGATTGTTGGATCGTTAACATATACCTTAGATATAAAATAGTTTGTTTGATACGATTTAAATAGATTGATATTATATGAATAGCGTTCCTAGAATCAGATCTTACAAAGGAGAGAGTACAGTGTGTGTTGAACCATCGAAGCTAGTTTTAACTCTATGGGTCCGTTTTTGATCCGCTTTAATGATTTCTGGTACCTGAATAGAACTTCAAGACTCCTTGTTTTATTAGTCTTTACTCTTGACTTTAATGATTTCATCATATCAACGTTTGATCAACGCTTAGTGTCCCCTCATCATCCACATTGAAATTGTGTTTATCCATGTCCCAAGCCTTATGCTCTTCTGAGCTCGGAATTCATAAAATATGTGCAATACCATCAGAGTTATTCAGCTTAAGCTACCTCAACTATATCCAACCACCTATCGAGCCTTTTTACGGAAGAGATTTTATAAAAAAAATGTCTAAAGCAACCATTAAATTGTGACGAGTTAAAATGACATGTCATACCGTCTTGTACAAAACGCAAGGGTACACCGTGTGTTCATGTCATCGGTATCAATTTTTTTTTCTAAACTTCTATATGCTATCCAAACTTCATTTTCTATTCTTCTTAAAAATAAATTCTGCATAGAAGAATAATACACCAATAAAGTTTCACAAGGCTACAAATAAGAAAGATCACTTGGTACTTCCGATTGATCCAAATGACGTTTTACTTACTCCACCACATATAAAAGATATTCTCAAGAAGAATTTCGTAAACGCGCAAGATGGTTTGTTTTCCAGTACTTTATAAATTTGTTTCTTAAGACCTCGTATGCCAAAAAAAGAAAGAATTTTCATTGGACTTGATATACAAACAACAAGGAAATTGTCGCTAAACTGTTGTTTTATTGTAAGAGAATCGATTATCGAATGTCATTGTAAATTACATTGTCTGCTTTTCCACCTGGTTAACTGATACGAATCAGGAACAGGACGATTCACTTTATTAAGATTTACACAAAAATAAATGGTTAAAAATTTAAGCTTTATTTCATGAATTATGCAAATTACTTCGGATTCAGGACTGTCATCCACAGTCAATCTAAAAATACAATTTGGACGCGCAGGTTAAAATTGGGATTTGTCTTGATATTAACAAATAAAGTTTCAAACATAACTCTGATTTAGACTTGATAATTAGTTTTTAGAAATATTTTATTTTTATTATTTTTTTTTTGTTATAAGTGGAATTACACTTAAGAAAGTGACAAACATTACTTTACAATTTATGATTCTTTATGCAATACACGTCTTGTAACCTTCTTTTAACCCATACATGATTAGCACCACCGAACCATAAAAGAGATACGTCTTTTTTAAGTCACATTTTCTAAAAAAAAGCCAACTTTCAGCAAAATTCCTTTTTACAATTCCCTACTTTCACAAAAGTCACTTTTCTCACAAGTCACTTTTTCACAAATGTCACATTTTTTCACAAAAGCCACATTTTTTCGTAAAAGTCACATTTTTTCACAAAAGTCGCTTTTTTCACAGAAGTCACATTTTTATAAAGGTCACTTTTTTCACGTGTCAAGATTTTCACAAAAGACACTATATTTCACACTACCGCCTCTTTAACACAACAGTGTTTTTTTTTTTTTCAATAAAAAAAAACTTCTCCTTGTTAAGTCCCATCCTTAAATTTATAAAATGTAGTCACATCTTTCCGCGAAACTTCATAGTCTTTAACAAAAACTCATCTTTTTATAAAAAAGAAAAGAAGAACAAAAAACACAAATGTTTCGCCAAAATCCATTCTTCACTTGAAGAGAAATTAACATTTTTTCCGAAAATGTCTCATTTACCCACGAAAACAAAAATTTTCAAAGAAAGTCTTAAACAAAACTCGCATAACTCCAAAAAATCACATTATTCTCAAAAAAATATTTTTTTTAATTCTTTTTTTTGGTACTATAAGTCCTTTCTAGTAAGAAAAAAATATTTACTTTTAAGAGAAGTTCTTTTAGCCACTGAAACCGATTTCCACACAATACCTCACATTCGTTTTATTACAAAAACATACTTTTTTTCTTCCAAAAAATTTCATATTAATTTTTTCAAAAAATTTTATGTTAAAAACCTTATATTTTGCCACCAAACATTTTTATATGTCGAAGAGACTAATTTTTTCATATCTCTTTTCATATTTTTATTTTCCAAAAATTAAAAATTTTTCTATTAGAAATCAAGTTTGCAAACAAAAATTTTTTTTCTATTAAAAGTAATTTTTTTAAGTTGGTTTTTTATTAAAAAAAAAATCCATCTTTTTATTAAAAGATTTTTTTAGAAAAGTTTCATTTTTCTATGAAAAGTAACTTTTTTCACAAAAGTCAAATGTGTCTATTAATTAAAAAAAAAATACAAAAAACTCTTTTCAAAGTTTGTTTGTAATAGCAGTTCAAAAAAAAAAAAAATAAATAAAATAACTACTTTTACAAAAATTCACTATTTCCAAAAAAAAACAAAAATTTTTCATCAAAAATAAAATTTTAATTAAAATAATTTTCACGTTGCTTCAATTTTGCCATAAAACTTTCAACTTCATTATTGGTAACGGCACTTGTTTGTAGTAAAATTATGTGTGCAATATATTTGGCGCCTAACTGTATGCTATATTATGTGAACGCATAATCAAAGTAAATGTGGTTGTGTAGCCTGTAAAATTTATAGAGTGACCAACATAAATTCATGTGGATTTTATTTTTCTTTAATTTGTTATTCGGTTACAATGAATGTGAAAGTGTTTTGGCACTGATTCACACTAACACGCAATAAAATTGGTGTACTAAGTACCTGTTAAGCTACTGACTTTAATAGTTGTGAGTATATGAATCAGATAATTTTAAGTGGTTAACAGTTAATAAAAGAAAAGGTGTGAAATGTTTTTGTTATGACCAGTAGCATGTCCGTAAAAATCTCATAATAAACAACAAAATTAAGTGGAAAAGAAATTGTAAGTGAAACTAAAACTTTCAGGATTTCTACACTCTGCAAGTAGCTACAGGAAGCTGACGAAAAAAATATAATAAAAAGAAACCAGCATCTAACATGAGCAAACGTATTGCTTCATTGCGTTTCACTTTCTAAAAGAAATAAAACCAACAACAAATTAGAAACAATTTAATGTTTTTCTCAAGATTTTTTATGATCCTTTTGTGTGGTGTTTTATTTCACAGATGTCTAGTCGTGTGTTCTTTTTCAATGACCTGTATTATTTTCTTGCGTGTGTTCGTCCAATTGTAATTTTCAAATATTAATGGTAGTGTGTGTGTTGGCATGTGGACATAAGCTTATGTAATGATCACCTTGGCTTTGATGTGTCATAAACTGTTTAGAATATAAAATTAAACCTTGACACTCACTCCAAATAAAAAGAAATCTCAGAGATATAATAAGGTTACATTTTTTAAAGAGATTTTATTTTATAATAAGTTGTAAATTTATTAAGTCAACAAAAAGGTTTAACTAAAGGTAACATATTAAGGGATTGAATATATAGAGGTCGAATGTTTAATTTTTTCGACCTTTTAATTCATTAAAAGTAATTTTGTTTATTCTTTTTTTTTGCATAATAATCTAAAAGTAATAACACATGGTGGGCAGCTGCAAAAGCTGTGTTATGTTTGTTTGTTAATGAGAATATCCGGAGTCATGAGTTCACAACCCAACAGAGTGAATAAAATGCAAACATCAGTTAAAGCCTTCCCGACACTCGATTATAACACAGATACTGTATAGCAGCTCTAGATGAATTGATAAAGGCACTAAAAATTTAAGGTTTTATCAATAACGTAATGCTTACCTAGCAGGCTTGCCCCAGGAGCTAAAGGGTTTTTTTATGCCCGATACAACTTTAAATTCTAAAAAAAAACGCAAAAAATTTAATTTTTGTGAAGAATTTTTTTACACGAAAGATCAGAACATGGCATTAATATTTAAATTTGATATGTCCGGAACATATGGCTACCACGGCTGCTCATGACGAAGCGAATTCTGGACGTCCAATTTTGGGCTACTTTTGCAAGTACTGCTGGCCGTATGTCACAAATAACACGAACAATGTTGGCATTCAAAGCGTCAATTGTTGCTGATTTATCAGCATAACCAGTGACTTGACGTGGCTCCACAGTATATAATCGAAAGGTGTCAAATCGCAAGACCCAGGAGGCCAATTGACAGGTCCTCTTCTCGAAATCAACTTATTGCAAAATTTTGATTTCAATAACTCAATGGTTGCGGTCACCGTATGGCACGTAGCGCCATCTTGTTGAAACCACATTTCATCCGGATTAATGTCATCCAAATTTTCAAATAAAAAATTATTAATCATTGTGCGGTAACGATCTCCATTGCGTGCAACGTGAAATATGGTCTCATTTTTAAGGAAATAAGGTCCGATGATGCCACCAGCGCGTGAACCACACCAAACGGTGCATTCTTCTAGATGCAATGGAGTCTTTAGAGTATGTTGTGGATTGGTCTCACTCCATATGCGGCAATTTTGCTTATTAACAAACCCGTTAAGCCAAAAATAAGCCTTACCACTGAACACAATTTGTTAATAAATCAACGGGTCCATAACTAACTGCTGTAGAGCCCAATCGGCGAAAGAACGACGCATATAATGGTCTCGTGGCTTTAATTTCTGCACTTGCTGGATCTTATATGGTTGTAGGCCAAGATCTGTGCGCAAAATTTTCGAATTGATAAATTTGAATCTTCTTCAACACTATCGCTTACAGCGTCGATATTATCTTTAGAACACACGCTCCTTCGACGTGTTGGTGTTATCGTATCCTCTAGAGAGTATATGGTAAGAAATCTGTCTTCAATTTGACGGATGGCTTGCTTAGAAGAACTGTTATGTGCACCATAAAAATCACGAATTCGTCTACAAGTTGGTCGAATTGATAACTGAGCGTTGTTACAGCATGAGTCTATTCATAATGATTTGCCAGAATTTACTGAAAATAATAAGAAAACATTTCTTATCAAAATTTATATTTAGTGTTATTTTTTATAATTTAAAGTTCTATCGAGCTTAAAAAACACCAGATATATGAAGCTGCCAGTTATAGTTGTGGCCTCTATAGAGAAGTAATGTGAATATTTAAGTTTACACTGTTATGTATCCTATGAACTCTCTTATAATGACAGAAAACGCAGAATACTAAAAAGTTAAATCCTGCGGCAGGAAGAATATACAATGAAAGTTTATTCAGGCAAGCAACAACAAAAGAAAGATAGCGAAAATTTTCTAATAAATTGTATTTAACTTAAACCGTAATGCAGATACACAAGCGTTCAAACTTTTATTTCAAATCAAATTTTGAAATTTAAAGGTAGCATATCATAACATCCAAAGACAAAATGTCCACCAACGTAAAGTCATAACGTCCATGGATATTGTAGGTATATTTAATAGTATTCTATGTGAGAAACATGCAACTTTTTTAAAAACTGTTTGCAGAAAATATTTGGTAAACGAAGCCGGTGTTGGTTATACCATAGAGACGTTATGTCATCTTTGAGTACGACATAATGTCCATGGACATTATGCCCTTGTACACTATGTCATGCTACCTAATTACAATATCAAAATAAAAACCTGTGTAGATCTTGTTTGTGTTATTTCGTAAATAAAAATATTTAATTAAATCTACTTCATAAAGAATTCCACAAACAGAAATAAATAAGAAACTGAAACAAGAGACACAATAGGACGAACCATCACTTTTCTAACACTTTAACAATTGTAATTATTTCTACAAATAATACAAAGAAACACTCCAACTTGTTTGAAGGTTTGAATTGCTCTATTTTGAGGACGTATAAATTTTATTCTACAAACAAAATTGGGTGTAAATGCGTGCAATTATGTGTGTGGGTGTGCGTTTGCATTCGAGGAAAGCTCATTATTTAATATTATTATGCAATTTATGTTAATTAAATATTATTTTCTTTTGTATTCTCAGGTTGAAAACAAACCCGAATGATTAAGAATAATTACATAAGAATATTAAGTTGGAAAACCAAGTCCACCGAGATGTTACGCAATAAGTTTAGATTTCTCTTTGTCTGTTATTCAATTATTAAAATATAACAAAAGTTTACTAAATAATAACATTTAATTATTCATGTGTGGTATGAATTTAACATTTGAGAACAATAACTATTTAACTGATAATTTCCATAATTAAAATCAAAATCATAAAACGCAGCTTAGCATTATTCACGTTACTCGAAATATTTATTTTCTATTAACAAATAATTTCCTGATATTTTTCGTGTTATTAAATTAAATTAAAAAAGTGCTTGATAATTACTAATAATTGATTTAATTTAATTTTTTTTGTTATTAAGTTAGAATGCTTTAGAACGTTACTCAGGTCAATATTCACAATTTTAAAGCGGCTTCGGCTGAGCTGCTCCTCCGCATTGCTAAGAGAAAGGAAGAGCTTGTGTTTGTCCAAGATCCCTGCTCTAATCTTGTATACATAAACGCTCTTAATAAGATTAGGTCCTATGTAATGGTCAAGAGGATTTGATTAAACTCTGACTACAGTGATGAAGATACGGTAACAGCAGCCTGGGAGACGGATAATGGCACCGTTCTATTGTTTCTAGCTATATGAATGCAAATCACCACCACCTAAGATTCATAAATTGGACATCTTTGAAGTGGACGCCAACACACAGTATGTCGTTCGTAAGGGGTAGCTCCCTCTCAAATTCAAGGGGTGAGTTACTGTTTTATTTTATTCTTTGTAGTAATAGAGATGTAGTAAGCGTTGTGTTAGAACCCACTTTTGTGGGTTTGCTGACTGACTGACTGACGTGACTGCTAGTTCTCTGATCATAGATATATTGAGATCAAAATTGGGATTCGCGGTAAAGGAGCTATGCCGCATAGGAACAGGAGGAAGACGGACTACTTGTAGCGTCAAAGGGCTATTTTCACAGACCTTTTTACGAACCCACCGATAATAGACAACCAGCACGATATTTATGACGCAGAAGTCACCTTAACCAATGCGTGAGAATCCTGCAGGCGAAGTTCCCATAGGGAAAGGAGCAAATTACTGGGACTCCGATATAGCAGAGGAACTTAGAGCTTCTCGCAAGCTTTTTACTGAGACAAAAAGACTGGGAAAATGGCAGGAGTATAAGTTCTCAATAAATAGGCTTAAAAACCTGGTCAGAACTGCGAAACTTAAGTCCTGGAGGTCTTCTTACTGTGCCGTAGAAGGAACCTCTCAGACGAGTAGACTACGTAAGGTCCTCTCGATCTCGCCTATTGGCCCAAGCTTCATTTGAGGCAGTTGGAATACTAGCGGACATGAGACCCTAATGGACGTGCACTTTCCGGACTGCATTCCGAGTGCTCGTGTTGCCGCTGACTCGGTCCTATGAGCAGAGACTATTGTGGGCCTTTGGGGAGTTTTAATCCCTTCAATTTTCCTAATCCTTATGGCATAATACAGACTGATCTTCAGAACAATGCGGGTATTATGATATCATGACTGGTTCAGACATACTTTCCTCTGCCTGGCCTCACATTTTAAAATCATACTATGATATTCTCCCTACAGCTCTAAGTAAACCAATACTTCCTTTAAGTGATGTCCAAGTTTTTGAAGCAAAACACATTTATATGGATAAATTACAAAATTATTACGTTAGCGTCAGAAACGGTCGTAAAATAGATGCCGTCCCAGTCCTTAACTTCATTACGGTAGGTCATACGTAAGATAACACATATACTGGGATATATATATATATATATATATATATATATATATATATATATATATATATATATATATATATATATATATATATATATATAATTAAAGGATACTCTATGACTCTTATTTATTTTCATAAAAATTTTAACAACTATTTTATATAATTTTTCTCTCAGTGCATTTTCAATTGCCAGCCGTTTATTTTAACATTACGAAAAGGTGTAAACTGTTGTTTGTCTAAATGTTGGTACACAAGACATGATTGAGCAAACATTTACTTTATAATTTCAAATGTACATATGTATGTTTAAGTGAAGGTAAATATGTACTTACAGAATTGGAAATTGTGCAAATATTTATTTGTTAGTGTTTGCATGGAAAAATCAATGATCCGAAATTAATAATATTACTGGTACGAGACCAACAGAACTAGTGAACTACAAAGAGATGTGTAGCGGATTGATATTTGCATTGAAGGGAGTAAGACAGAAAGAAAGCGAAAATAATGCGTTATTTTCTTCCATTACAATTATTGGTGATCTAGTGTTTTAGTTACATTTGCGAGCAAAATTAATTCATATACTACTTTTCCCTAGTAGTTACTGCACGAACACATTTTTTTTTCCTCTATTTTTTATAGGGAAAAAGGTTATAAAACTAAGTTTGTCATTCTTATGCATAGCAAAGTCGATTGAGTGATGTCCGTTTGTCCGTCCGTGTTAGTGCCTTTGCAAACTTTTTATTCTTTTGCCTTTGCTAACCTGATTTCAATAAAAGTTAAATACGCTAATTTATCAGACATAGTGTCGAAGGAGATGCTATTTGAAATCAGCAAGATCGGTCCATGTTATTAGACACAGTGGGCAAAACAACACGCCTACCTCTAATTTTTCCATGACATCTTTTTTGGAACAATGAAGTAACTCTAATCAAAAAAAAAAAAAAACAAATATATGGGGCGATAGAGAATTAATAAATAAGAAAACACTGAAAAAATTAGAGCTCGCTCATATTTTCCGAGCTACGGGGCTCTGAAATTTTCATTTTTTTTTATATCAATATGGATGTAATTTTAAAGCTTCTAAGGAGATCTCTCAGGAAATACTAAATTTTTTTTAAAATGCTTAACCCATTAAGAGCCGCTGGCATTTTTATGTTAAGTTATAAAAAGCACTAAATTTTTGTTTTTTTTTTATTTCTTAATTCTCTTTCATAACATTATTTGCTTTTTTGATTGAAGTTACTTCACTAAACTAGACTTACATATATGAAGGGTATATAAGATTCGGCATAGCCGAATATAGTACCCTTACTTGTTTTTTTAACGTTTACAATCAGAAAGTACTTGTTGGGAAATAAATACTTATCGATGTGTCGATTTTCATTATTTGCATGATTGAAATACGTTAAGAGGTTAAGCCTTACGTTGTTCCGCTTTTTAGTTTTTGTCAAAAAAAATTCTAATTGAAGAACAATATTTTATATCAAAACTTTATTTTTAAAAAAGGGCAATTTTAAACAAAAAAAAAAAAAACTTATGCAACGAAATGTGTTCAAACTAAGGGCCAATTTTTGAGTTCGTATTTAAATACGCATTTAGTTAATTTTCATTTAAATTTAAGTTGTATTTAAATGCAGTTTCATTTTTTCAGTTCTTATTTAAGTTCTCATTTAAATATCACAAAAATATGGTAGCATTACGAAATATCAAAATAAATCTCCATTGTTTATGAAAAACAGCTGCTAACAAACACAATGAATTACAAATTTTTTGAAAAATATTTTAAATATATTAAAAAATGTCAGCGATACTCATGTATTCACCACCTAAACTTATTTTATTTATTGATTTAACTTTTTAATTAATATTTTCATTAAGAAATGTATGAAAAACATAAAATATTGTTCTATCAATGGCTAAAATGATTGTTTACTTTGGTTTAGTTTTGCGAAACAACAACAAAAAATGCCATTACCATATGGTAAAACTGTATTATTTAAATGGACTTTAAATGCGCAAGATTGGTCATTTAAGTTTCATTGCATTGCATTGAAAAACTGAATTATGTACTTAAATAGAACTTAAATTGAAATGACATTTAAATACGAAGTCAAAAACTGGCCCTAAGTCCCAAAATATTATACATATATCAAGTAAAAAAACAAGTTTTTATAAATGTAAAAGGACGTAAGATATTACATTATGTCATGATGTAAAAACGTACGTTTTCCTTACGTTTTGCGTTAGTTCTGTGCTCTAAATAAGAATAACATTAGCCTTAGCGTTTTTCGACTAATGTCAACATTTAACTCTATATTCTCGATCTGTGTCTTTTTTTAAGACTTTTTAGATAATTTTACGACTTTTTTTATTTTGTAAATTTACCCACAAAAAATTGTTTGTGTTATCAACGCATTGGAAATTTCCGTATTCCTATTTTTTTTAGAAAAAATTTCGCGGTATTATGCCAGAGAATGGAAACTCAAGTATAAATGGCTTCAGCAAGACGAAGAGAGAAAACGGCCTTTTTTCATCACTTGGTTCTATTATTCCGACACGACTTATTTGTGCAATTTATTTATGTATAAAAAACGACATTTTGTGCCACTTTCGAAAAGTTCCCAGTGGTAACACTGAGTATAGTGCTTTCCAGTGGTAACACTGAGAATAATGCTTTTTTAGGAAATACAGTGGCTCAAACGTATAATTGGACACAAAGTATGAGATTATTTAAATGCCGATTTTTTCACTTCAGTAAAATTAATTCCAAAAAACATTGATGTGGAGTTCTAGATTATTTAATAACCTTTCAAACAATGTGTAATTCTTAGCATATTTTATTGAAAACCATTTTTAAAATAAAGAAACAAAACAAAACTAACAAATTTCATGTCAAACACATAATTGGACACTTAATTTAAAACGGTTCTTTGTACCGTTATTTTTCTGCTTAGTGAGTTTATGTTTGTTTTAATGCAAATGATGAATCATTATGCAAGTGTAGTGTCAAAAGTGCAGATCAAAATTGTAATGGAGCAAAGAAAAAAGCAAACAACTTTGGAAACACGGCATTTAATTATAAGATTACATGGTGAGGGCAAATCAGTGCGTAAAATCGGTGAAATTGTCGATCGATGCCCGTCCACAATTCACGCTATTATTCAAAGATATCAAAAAAAATTTCAAGTGGAAAATAAAAGTCGTATTGGCCAAGGAAAGAAATTAAATGATTACGATGAGCGGCGGATTTTGAGAGAAATAAAAACAAAACCATTCATGTCGGCAAATGAATTGCAGAATATAGTAAAAACGGATTTAAAAAAAGATGTTTGTGCCGAAACCATTAGAAATGTATTAAGGAAAAACGATTTTCATGGGCGAATAGCCAGAAAAAAGCCCTATATTAGTAAAAAAAAATAAAATTACACGGGTGAAATTTTGTAAGGAATACTTGTTAAAAGATTCCGAGTTTTGGAACACGGTAAGTTTGCAAAAACTTTTTAACTTGATTATTTTAAACCTTGTCACTTATTTTATAGGTACTTTTTACTGATGAAAGTAAGTTTAACCTCCATGGGTCAGATGGAAAACAATACGTTTGGCGTAAGCCAAATACTGAGTTTTTGCCTACTAATACTAGGGCTACAGTGAAGCATGGGGGAGGGTCAGTGATGGTGTGGGGATGTGTGTCCAGTGCAGGAGTAGGGAACATTCATTTTATAGAGGGTAAAATGAATCGATTCCAATATTTGGACATTTTGAAACAAAACGTGAAGCAAAGTGCCGATAAATTAAACATATTGGACACATTTGCTTTCTATCAGGACAACGATCCAAAGCACACTTCACACGTTGCGAAGATGTGGCTGATTCATAATTGTCCAAAACTACTGCAAACACCGGCACAGTCTCCAGATTTAAACATTATTGAGCATGTTTGGGAATAACTTGCTCGTAATCTCTATAAATCCACTTTCAACACAGTGGAACAGTTGAAGCAGGGAATAATACGTGAGTGGAACAATATAACTCCCGAATTTTGCGCAAACCTAGTGCAGTCAATGCCTCGACGTTTGGAAGCAGTGATAAAAGCAAAAGGTTTTGCTTCTAAGTACTAAAACCGTATTTTATATTTGACTGTCCAATTATGTGTTTGACATGAAATTTGTTAGTTTTGTTTTGTTTCTTTATTTTAAAAATGGTTTTCAATAAAATATGCTAAGAATTACACATTGTTTGAAAGGTTATTAAATAATCTAGAACTCCGCATCAATGTTTTTTGGAATTAATTTCACTGAAGTGAAAAAATCGGCATTTAAATAATCTCATACTTTGTGTCCAATTATACGTTTGAGCCACTGTATATTAAAAAAAATTTTTAGAATATTTCGAACCATAATAGACTTCACTGCTTTACATTAATTTTTTATTATTATTAATCCTTTGTTGAGCATTTCTAATACTACAGAAGCCCCTGCTGTATTTATTGATAAATATCATAAGTAAATTGTTTTGGAATTCCATTATGAACCGTTTGATGCTTAGA
The DNA here is from genome assembly GCA_916610165.2 of Gymnosoma rotundatum. Taxonomy (NCBI): domain Eukaryota; kingdom Metazoa; phylum Arthropoda; class Insecta; order Diptera; family Tachinidae; genus Gymnosoma; species Gymnosoma rotundatum. Next base: position 114,376,969 of record OU744337.1, on the reverse strand, counting down.
TCGATGTGCTGGATAATTGTTCAGATGATTGATTTATGTTCAAAGGTAAAATATTTTACGTTAATTGATTTAACAGCCATCTTGTATTGTTTGTTTAAGGAAAATTAATGTATGCAATAACAACAAAAATAATAACTAAGAAAATAAACGAAATTCCCTGAAGGCACACCCACATAGAGAGCTGATATTTAAAATACTTTTTAACTAATGAAAGGCATTTATAAATCTCAAAATTGGAACGAGGGTAGATAAAAAAGATTACAATAAAGAAGTAAAAATGATAGAGTCGGCTGTGTAGCATCAATAATTTTCACAGTGTTTAACAATATTAACTTACGTTACATATATGTATGTATTACGTTGTAAAGGCAAAAATTGTTTTTGGAAATACTTTTCTTTATTAAATATTCGAAATAAGGTTAAATTTTCGATATATTAGTAATTTATCGTTTTTCGGTCCAAATGTATGCATATTGCTCTTGGTGTTATTTAGATTATTTTAGTGAAATTCTTTTGTTTTTCATTTAATAATTAATAATTTTTTTTACCATTACTTAGTAAACAAATTTATCGGGTGTTTCAATTTTTTAATTTTATTTTATTGTATTTATTATTTATTTATTATATTATTATTTTATTTATTTTTTTTTTTTTTTTGAAGTCACGAAAAAACGCTTAATTGTCTTGAAATCTCTATCGCTTCCAGTTTTTTTAAATCGAAAAATTTTTATTGTGTAACTAGTATTTAAAAGCTACGAGAGATATCTCAATTACAGTTACTTCAAAACACGGTTACATTCTGTAATCTTCTTTAACTTGGCCAAAAAGTAGAAAATTCTTTTAGAAATTCGTTATCCAAAATTTCTCACAAAACGGAAATACATAATTAAATTTTAAAAATGTGAAGAAATATTTCTCCAAACATCGAATAACGTAACGTGTTGCGTCATGACGTAATGATTTCTGTATTTAACTCGGCATAGTTTTCTTTGCGCTTGAGAAACTATGTCACGGAACTGCATAAAGTAAAGCTCTGATCAACAAGATGCAATCGGAGACATGTGTGATCAAGATTAACTTCAGTACTTGTCCCGAGGCCTTAAACTGACGGTTGTCTTACCACTCAGTGAAATGCAAAGCGTAAACTAGCACCCTACATCAGACGTAGCCAACAGAGTTGAAATTTCAAGAACATGGCTTGCAGGACCATGAACTTGTCCTTGCTTAAGGGTTGGTTAACCAACAGCCACCACGTTTATTCTGCAAAAACCTTACAAGGGGGGTTACTATGTAACTCGATGCGAAAGTTCGAACAGCTCGAAAGTTGTATTCGATCCGAATTTGAGCTCTTACCATGTAACACTTTCGGATCGAGTGAAAAGTGCTGCCACTAATTGGAACTATTTTTGGCAGTACTTTCGAATGTATTATTCAAACTTGGCAGAATTTCCTACGCAAAAATCTCAAAAATATCAAAATAATAAAAATAAAAGTTAACAAGAAATATATGTTTATTATAAAAATGGATTCGGTTGCCCTTTGGTTAGAAAGTGAAGATGAAATGAAATAAAAACCAATTTATAAAAAAAAAGTTAAAGTTTTTCATTTTCAACGTGCAATTTAAGTTCATGGTCGAATTTCCTTTTTGCAAGCTTATAATTTTTGTCGTCTATATCTACTTGCCTTCTTTTGTATTTAACTAGAGATTTTCAACTAGTACTTATTTCTTCTAACACTGATATGGAGCGCTTGTGGTACTCCATTTGATTATTGACTTGCTGTTCCAGCAATATTTGCTTTGTAAGCACAGCGCGATTGAATGGTGCTCGTAGTAGTGTGATGGGTATGCGAGCAGTTGATGAACAACGCGGTGGGGAAGGGGCAGAGACCAATTCATCTGTCTCCCCGATATCATGTTGGTTACACATGTAATCATGTACAGTGTAAACATCTTGCTCGACGTTGTTACTGGTTCCCGTAATGTGGTTCATCCGCAATTAGGCCTTAAGGTGGGTCTTGTGGTCTGCGCAAACCTAAGGAGAAAAAATTAATTTAATTTATGGACAAACTATTTATTACTTACCTTTTTCTAACCGACCACTTTCCGCATTGGTGGACCGGCTGCATTTAGGTCTTCTACCAATCGTGCCCATAAATCATTGGTGTCTTGTTTGGCGTCCGTAGATTTGTTTATGTATCATCCGTTAACTTAACATCAAACGACTACAAATTTCAACTTTCGACCGACTTTGACATCTAAATTCGAAATACATAGTGATGCAAATCCGAAAGTAGAGAATGAGTATCCGACAATCGGATATGGCAACTCAAAAGTAGGAAATGTATTTGCGAATTCGAGTTAGTTGGTAGAAAAAATCCGAATTCGTAATATTTAACTTTCGAATCGAGTTACATAGTAACCCCCCAGTATCCGGCTACAGAGTGGGGCGGCTCTCTGTATGGGGTACCAGTTCCCATGGTTCCAATTTGTTTGAGGACACTGGTGCATCCTTCTACAGTTCCCAACTATCTATCCAGATTTGGTGCCGCCACACCGGGGGACTGGTTCCCTCTATACTGGGAGAACAATTCGTGAGGCATATTTTCATTAAATCCAGGGCTGGTATATTGTTCCTTTAAAAAACAGCTTAAACTACCGTCGTTTTTTGCGATATCATCTACCTTAACTTTAGTCAATCTATTGCTTTCATTATGATTGAATTTATTTGACTAGAAGACAATGAAAATCATTTTGTGATTTAAAGCTCAGAAATGATTACGATGGTTCCCATGTACTTAAAAGACTACTATACACATACTAACTCACACACATACACATAAATTGAGTACCGTATGAATATAAAAATTGTTTGCAGTCATTAGAGAAAACTCTACAATGATAATTTGTAATGAACGTATGAATGGCTGAACTTCTGACATATTGAAAGCATGAAATGTATTCATCTCAATTAATTATTAGCAATTAGGCAGGCAAACAAATGATAGTAAAGACATTGTGATGTTGGAAAAAACTTGGAGAGGTATGAAACTTTGTTATGGCCAGTTTTAAAAGTAAAGAAGAGTTTTTTTTAGCATAAAAATTTGAAAGAGTTTTCATTGTTCGAGTTTTATTTAATGAAAAAAAACTTTGGTAGAAATATTTTTTATCGATTATATAGAATTGGAATGATTGAAAGGATTTTTCGTAAATTAAAAATGAAATCTTACGGACACTTTTATTAGGAGATAAATTTGTCATTCCAAACTGATATATTTAGCATGTGAAGTCGATTGAAAGTAGGCATGTAAGTTATACCCTGTAATTCCAAAAAATCCACACATCTAGCGAATTTAAGAGTTATATCTTAAAACTAAATTAAAAAACTGCAAATGGGGTTTACACGTTGTTGGGATTATGGGAAAAGATCAACACTTCGTCTAATGAAATAAATTTTTTTGTATATAAATAAAACTAAGGACTCATATTGATTTGAAAATGACAAAGATTAAAGCAAAAATCGTTAAAGATATGGTAAAATATTTTGAGAACTTTATAACACATTGACATCGGCATCATCTAAAATCGAAAAAGTTAGAGGGATGATTCTTTTCTTGGCCGATAGCCAGAGAGTTTAATACTAGAGTGATGACATTAATTAATTAAGTGTTTGATCTACCACTGCCTGGATTCAAGATTTTCTTATGTGTTTATTTTTTAAAATGTAGGTTCTTCTTCTATTGCAAATACTAGCACTTCAATTCTTAAATTTACTTTGCTGTTATACTTTATTATTCTCTTTTTCTAACAATGTCGTTGCGGTTTAATTTATTCTGATGATATTAAAAAACGGGACCTATAGAATCAACTCAGCAATGACTGTCAATATTTTTAACTTTTCGCTTTAAGGTATGGCCCACGATTTTCTTTTCCAAATAGCCTATCACGTCTGCCAGAAATTATTATCCTTTTCCTTATTTAGAGATTTCAAAAGGTGAGAACTTTTTTTTGTTTTTTTGTCTCTATATTAAGCTTGTTAGGCCTAATATTCTCCATGTCAATAAAAAGGCACGTTTTATTAAATATTTTCTCCCGACGTTTCGTGAATTTGTGTTCCCTTCTTCAGGGGATTTGTATTTTACTTATAGTGTAGACATGATTTTATTTATTTTAGAAAAATATTATTTCTGGTTTTAAACTGTAACGAAATTTTTGGATTTTATTTGTTTCTAATGACAACACTGTATATCGCCTTATTCACCACAATTTTATTTCTCTATATGAACTTATGTCAACTTATAACTCATAATCAAGAACATCGGGATTTATAAAAAAAAAAAATACCGAGGTTTTTCAGGATTTAATATTTTATTAAATTTATGTACCTCACCATTGATTTTCAATATTTTCTGTTAAGAGTTAAAAAACATAAATACTAAAATAACCTGATTTTTTTTATTTAAAAAAAAATATGGCTGCTTGAAGTATAGCCCTCACATTCAACTTTTCTCTTGAAGATAACAACATAAAAATTTAAGCGGAATGCTTATTGGCTATTGCTGGGAACACAATTGAACCAAAAACGAATTTCGTCTAGCATGACGAATTCGTCGATAGAAGTTCGCTGCGTAAATACTCAGTGTGGCGCTACCTATGACAAAAAAAGTAAACATTAAACAAAAAATTTTCCGTTTTGTGAAGATTATTAAAGTAATAAACATCATGTTCACTTTTGTCCACACTTAAATTTGTTTTGTTTTGTATATGACGGCTGGTAGTGTTACCACAGAACAAAATATATTTATAAAAAAAATTACTCATGAAGAAAAAGCCATTATAGTAGGCAATTTTATGCAAAATAATTGCGGATGTTTAACTTAATGCTGTATATTAAGAAGTAAACAATAATTAAGGCAAAAATAACTTTATTTGCTAATATATTTAAAAATTAAAAGGAGAAACGGCAACTCTGTACTAATTTATTCGTCGTTCGTCGGCGCTAGAAATAGAAATAAATCTATCGGAAAGTTCGTCACGCACGACGAATTTTTTCGACGTCAGTGTTGTGTTAATTTTCATATGCACCAATATGTTTTATTTCTGACGGCGAATATTCGCAATAAAAAATTCGCCGTTCATCCTAATTGCGTTCCCAGCATAACTTGTAAGTTTCCGGAATTTTTATTTTTTTCCTTGAGATTTTTTTTAAGAGAAGTAGCTCTCAGGCATAACCTATTTAGTTATTTTTAGTAACCGTACTGTATTCTTTAGAAAAGGGAGTGATAAGAGACAGACCGGTAGGGAAAGGAAATAGATATAGCCTTTTATTAACTATTTTATTTCGCCGGTGAATATGCTATGAAGAAGTACCGAAGAAAGAGGCTGCATGCTGTAATGCTAATTTTAAATTTTATAACATTATACAGCAAAAAATATTTTTATTTTTTGATTGCCACAGGGGCTGAACCCAGGGCAACTAGATTTGTAGTCAACGTGCTTACCACCTTAACTATAGCAGCCTCCAAAAAAAAAAAAAAATTTAATTGTTTTTAAAAACAAAATCAGAAAGTTTTTAAAAATTATCAAAATTTTTCTACTTTTTTATGCAAATAAAATGGCAGCATGAAAATACAGTGTAGTTGAGCATAGGTGACCATAAGTTTTAAACAATCAGTGTAAAAATTAAAAAAAAAATTAATACCAAAAGTTTAAACAGTGAGCAGAATATTAAAAAAAACTGATAAATTTGACTGAAATAATTGCGCACAGAAAGCATGACTATGCATGTTACGTATGAAATTGTTAATGTTCAATTTCTTTAAAAAATTAATGCAATCGAGTGATTGGGTAAATACGAAACAGTAAATCAGTTATCGAAGTTATATATTTTTAAGTGTTTAAAATCTTGTAATCTTAACTCTGTATTTATATGCTTCTATTTCCCGTTTGTGTTTTTTGCACTATGCTTTATTCTTAGCTATGCACGTGTTTATTCAGTACGAGTTTTCCGAAGTATGAAATATTCAAGAGCGATTTTTGAAAACAGCGTGTTTATAAAAAGTGTTCAAAAGTGTTCAAGTGAAAAAAATAATTATATAGCGGTAAAAAGAACTTAAAGTTTTCAATTTTTGTATAATAATTTTGTAAAATTGGTGTTGCCTTTAGGCAACATTGGTCCATTGGGTTAATTTTCAAACGATTGTAATTTCTTATCAATAAAAATATTTTATGCGTAAAAGAGGCCAAACACAGGCAGAAATTGAAAAATCGTTGAATTTAACTGGGATGATTCCGCGGATAAGGAAAACAGCAGTTTTATCAAGAAAAAGAGGACGCCCATCATCACTTATTTCAGTGATGAAGGAAGTCCCTTCCTCAACAAGTTTTTCACCATCATTACTTTTTTCTACAACGGCCCCTGAATCAAGTTCCTATAAGAAAGCGTATGTTGCAGAACCAGCTAACTCTATAATATTTGAGAGACAAAGGCAGATATAGGCTATGCAACACTGGTTATCCTCGGTCTATATGTAGTAAATATAACGTATATTTGTGCTGCAATCCACAAAAAAAACTGTTTTGTTTCTTTTCATACGCAAGTTTAATTAAAACAATACTTTGAAATAAATACTCGTAACGTGTTTTTTTAAGTCAACACAACTGCCAAATGTTGCCTAAAGGCAACATTCTGTAACTATAGAACCATGCTATATGGGACTTAGAAATATTTATCAACTCATTGTTTAGTCATAATTAACACATATACGTTATTTTTTTCCGCCCATTTTAATTCGGGCATAAAATGGTTAAAATATACAAAGATTCAGAAAGCCCGAAAATGCCGGCATTCCTATTCCAGAAGTTTTCGCGATTTTGATAACCAAATTTTTTTGTGATGAGGATTTGCAAATTTCGCTATCGAGGAGTCTTTAAAATCAATCCCGATTTGCTTTAAATAAATCTAAATTTTTTTGTTGGTTATTAGCAATACAGCTCCTTGTAAATTTAAATTTTCTGTCTTAAAGTGTTCAACCGTTTGGTCATATATGTATGTACATCAAATTTCATATACTATAGGAGCACCCTTTAATTTCCAGAACCATATTCTATTCTTGCTGATACAGCGGACTTACACATAAAACACATGTATATTGTATGGGGCACCTTTTATTTTTTTTAATTATATATTTTTTTTTTAAATGGGATCAATCTGTAATCAATAACTATTCAACTAAAGAAGAAAATTTTTATAATCACTTCAAAAACGACTGAGTTATGCAGCCAGGAACATGAAAAAGTAACATTCAGTCGAATTGATACGAGGGCTGCTTTATATATTTCTGGCCTAATAGTGAAAATGCGAATATTTATAATCAAAAATGGTTTTATTGTTTTTCAAAGTATTCTCCAGCATGATTTATACACTTTTGCATGCGCTCAAACCAGTTGTCGAAGCACTTTTTCCACTCCGAATGAGACACGTCTAAAACATGGTTTTTGAACACTTCAACAGCTTCTTCTGGCGACGAAAATCGTTGACCACGCATTTTTTTCTTGATGTGCGGAAACAAGAAGAAGTCATTAGGTGCCAAGTCAGGACTGTACGGCGAATGACCCATTAATTCGACGTTTTGGCCGGTCAAAAACGCTCTGGTTTAAGCCGATGTGTGAGAGCTCGCATTGTCATGGTGAACAATGATTCCTCTTCTCTTGTTGGTTTTTCGAATTTCTCCGAAGACTTCAGGCAAACAAATTGTAGTGTACCACTCAGAAGTGACCGTCCTACGTTGCTCAAGCGGAACAGTCGCCACATGACCAGTTTTGCCGAAGAAACAGGCGACCATTTGCTTCGAAGTGCTTCTTCCATGAACAACTTTCGTTGGATTTTGCTCGTCTTTGAAGACCCACAGGGTCGATTGTTGTTTCGTTTCGGGCTCACTCGCATAGATCCATGATTCGTCACCTGTGACGATCTTATAAACGTCTTTTGAAGCACCGCAATCGTATTTTTGCAACATTTCTTTGCACCAATCGTCACGAGCCTTTTTTTGAGCGACTTTCAAATTGTGCGGGATCCAACGAGAACAAACCTTTTTTACGGCCAGGTGTTCATGCAGTATCGAATGTATGCTGGTGGAAGAAATGTCCAAGGATGTCTCTATCTCTCGGTATGTCGCATGTCGATCTTGCATTATGAGTTCACGCACGGCATTAATGTTTTCTGGCACAACAGCCGTTTTTGGACGACCTTCACGGAATTCGTCTATGAGCGAGCTTCGGCCACGATTAAATTCATTATTCCAATTTTTCACAGTGCTATAGGATTAGGGTTGCCAGACGGGCCTGATTTGGCCTGATTGTCAAGTTTTTTAATGCGCGTCAAGTGTCAAGTGAAAAAGTGATTTGTCAATGTTTTTTGTAAGTTAATTTTTTTTTCTCAAATTTATTCTAGCTACATATGTAATAATACTTAAAAAAGTAAGTTTATATTTCTAAAAAACACATCGAAAGAGCATATTTTTACTATCTATATTTCTTAAGATAGTACCTATATTTTTTTTAAATAACGCCTAAGTTTTCTCTAAAATATATAATGACTGAATTTTTATTCTTATATTGTTTTTTGTTTCTTTCACATTGTTTCTGTTATTTTTACTTTTAACGATATTTTTGTTTTTATTCTAATAATTTTTATGAAAAAAATAATAAAAAAAATTAAATAAAAACCAATAGTATGAGTGTTTTTATTTGTCAAGTTTTTTTTTCAAAATCAAGTTTTTTTTTTGGGCAATGTCAAGCTTTTTGGCAAATTGGATCTGGCAAGCCTATATAGGATGGTGCTTCATCGCCATACCAAGATTTAAGTTCATCAATGCACTCTTGTCGTGATAATCCAAGTCGAAAGTTGTGAAAAATTATGGCACAAAAATGTTCACGAGTTAATTCCAATTTTTTCTATATTAGTTTTTTCAAGTCACTGTAAACAACACAAATAATGGTCGTACGTCAAAACGTTTTGAGTACGATTATGCTTAGAAATGGCAAACTTTCCAATGGAAATGTCAGATTGCACTTGGTAGCACTCGGTGTTGCCAGGCCAGAAATATATATATAAGCCCTCGTAAGCGACTACTTTCTATAGTCTGTTTATTAAGCAAATAATCAATAAATTAGAACCTATGTGCTTATTTCTAACAATTTTTTTAAAAGAAATTTCAAGTTAATTTGTAAGAATACCTTTCGTTTCTTCAAATAAACTATGTCCAGCAGCCTTATTCTTTAAATCTCTAAATCTCCATCGCTAAAAATCTAAAAAATCTATTTAGCGATTTTTGGCTAGAAATGCAATTCTGTAACGTATATTGCTTAATTTGGCGATGTCTAAAAATTCAATTCGCCGTAATTTTAGCCTTTACTGTCATCGCTCAAATTTTCTAATATTGTATTCTCTATTTTAAATAAGCGATTTTAAATAAAAAATAAATAAAATTTTTAGCAACAATTATTTTTGAGTGCTAAAATTTGGGTAAAACATATACATTTTTTATTTGTGATTTTTATATAAATTTTATTAATTTTAGCATTGAACGAGCAGGAAATTATACTAATTTACTGTATATGCCAATTTATGTAATATTTTAAAAAGATTAAAATGCTTTTTACCTTTAAAAGTATTGAACTAATTATCCCGAATAAATTATTAAAATCACCGTTATTGATTATTGAAGGTGAAAGCACGTCTCGATGTCCATTTCGCTACCGCTTACTTATCTCTGCAGGAAACTTCGCACAAACATTTTAAATAAACTAAAAATGTTTGTCCAAATAATAAAAGTATTGACAAAAATCAAAGTTTAAGCAAAAACAACAATAATCAACATTAATTTTATTTTTCTTATCTCTTGTATACGGCTGCTTTTTTCGGCTCTTCTATATAGTTAAAAGATGAAAAATAAAACAACAGATAAAATATCACAAAATACCATCATAATTTATTTTTGTTTTTACAAGGGTCTTGCAAATTAATAATTAAAATTAAATTAAGGGAATTTTAAAATTTAATGTTTGTGAGAAGTTTTCTAAAGAGCTAAGTAAGCGGTAGCGAAATGGACATCGAGACGTGCTTTCACCTTAAACAATCAAAACCGGTGATTTTAATAATTTGTTCGTGATAATTAGCACAATATTTGAAAAGGTAATAAATTTAATTTAAAATACCCGTAATTTAATTTTAAATGGTTTTTATTTTTAATTTAAATCTATTTCTTCTTCAAAGGCTGTTGTCGATGATTGTTTTGTGTTAACTTTTTGCACAAAATATTAGTGTAAAATAGTGTCACATCTTGAAAATATGTTTCCATCATTGCGGTGGTTAAAAATTCCATGGCTAACCGCAACATTTAATTTACAAATTTTTTTATTAAAATACATAAGTTTAAAGTGTGTATATTCGGAGGATTTAAAAAATTTTCTGTAAAATTTAAAATAATTTTTATAAGTACATCATATACTCGTACATATATTGAAAACTTTTTGTGGATAAACGCTAATCATTGTAAGGAAAGCGAATCATAAAGTAAAATAACACTAATACGCATGGCGAAATAGTACCAGGTGGCCGCAATGGTGAATTCATTAGTTTTCGCCGCATATGCAAAATGTCAAACACTATATAAAAAAATTTATACATGTTTTTTTATATATGAAGTTTGACATTTAGCGTTTACGGCGAAATTAGTGAATTAGCCATCGAGACCACCTGTATTATTTCGCCATGCAAAGCTACCACAATATATTTGTCTCTTTTTAATAGCAATTTATCAAAGTAGAGTAAAGGGATAGGAAATTAGTGTTAAGAGCTACCACATTAAATATGTCTTTTTTAACAGCAATTTATAAAAAAAGAGGGAAAGGATAAGTATAGTGATAGCAAATTAGCTACGGGAAAAAAGTAAAATTTTAGCTAAGCGATTGATATTACAGAATACCAATTTAGCGATATAGCTAAAATATTCGCAGTAATTTGTTTTTTACTTTTTAATGATAAATATTTAGCTTTAGCTACGAGAGTTAGAGAATTAAGCATTAAAATGACATTTAGTATTGTTTGAACATAAAGTACTAATTGCTTCTTCTTTGCATTATAAGCAGTAAAACATTATGTTTTATGCATAAAATCATATACAATTACTTTTTGTGTTAAAAATATTTTAATTTTTACTGTCGCATAAAAAAAAAACATTAATCATGAATTTTATATTAATTAAGAAATCTCATGGTCAACATTTTATTTTTATTACGTCCCTTTAAAAATCAATTAACATGTTAAATTCTTAAGTTTTATTATTGCACTAAACTGAAAAGGTCAGCGTTAACAACCATTTATTTAATAACTATAATTGCAAAACATTAAATATAAATTAATTTTAAAAAAGTGTCCACATTAAGTCATCAAAACGTTTGTGGACATTTGTTTCAAGCCAACAAAATTCTAAATATTCAAAGCAAATTAATATTGGCCAACAAATAATGAAAAGAAGCTAAAAGCAGTTATTCATTTAAGAATCAAAACAAACAAGTTTGAACTAAAATTAAATGTTCACAATATAAAAAAAAAAACATCAAAGAAAAATCTATGACAGCAAGTGTTTGCAATATCAGTTATTGGTATAAAATTGAATAATAATTGCTGAAAATAAAACTTGTTTAATATTGATTTATTACTTAAGAAAATAAAATGCAAAGTTCAAAGCAAAGTTTTTAATATTAGAGACGGTTCTTAAATTCACATTTAATTTAAATTTACCACGGCTTGTGTAGTACAGTTTCGGCAGCTTAAAAGTTTAACGCGACAGCTGGGGCATTAGTGTTTTAGTAAAATTACAATTTTAAAATACGTTTTCTTTAATAAAAAAAATAGTTCAATGATATGATGTTACTATCAGTTTTCGGTTTCTAATGTGAAACTCACGGAACTCCCAAAATAATCATTTGTCCTTTTCGAAAATAATGCTGGTCATATTGTTGTTGTATGTTACTCTTTACAATATGATCGTCCAGCTCAGTTAGTTTCATAACCATTATCTGAGCTACCTTGTAGTTCGACTTGCCCTGCAGGAAAATCTCCTCAAGTTGTTTTGTAATGTGCATGGACATTATGTCACACCAGAAAGTGACATTTTGTCCATCAACGTAGAGTCATAACATCACAGGTATTAGATGTATATTTTATGGTATTCTAAGCTGGCTTGAAGAAAATGTTTGGCCAGCGAAGCTGGTGTTGGCAATACCATAGAGGAGAAAATCCATGCGACCAGCCGAAGTCTCGCTATGCAGGAAACCTTTATCAAGCGAAGCTGTTGTTGTTTTAGGTATTTAAAAACTACAAAATGTCACTTTTGAGTGTGACATAAAGTCCATGGACATTATGTCCTTGTACCATATGTCATATTACCTAGCTATGTTTCCTTGTCTTTAGCAGGTGGAAGATAATCTATCAAGTTAATATTTTCACGGCAGATATTGATGGCGTCTACTACCATCTATCAATAAATGTTCTTGTCTGAGTGGTCATCATATATCGACTGCAGATTTAGTCAAGTACTGTGCTTATGCTCGCTAGAGAAAATTTCTGATATGCCTGGGTTGGATCTAATCCCGTTAACTGGTGGTTTGGGTCCTGGACAATCTGAAAGGAATTCTTTTTTTTTCAGCATGACATTATATTCTATGACCATCAAAGCCTTCAATTTATTGCATAAAAGATTCTTTCTCATCACGAGAACAGAACTCAGTATTTTTGAAGCCGTTTCCCTTAAGTGTTGTAGACTTCTAGTGCCTACATTGGCATAATTAGCTAATAGAATTCGTCGTCCATACCTCAAGGAGTATTACATAGTGAGCTGTGGATCTTGTTTCTAATTCGTAGCTTTGCCCAATTTGCAGTGCCGTACGTTGCAGAAAAAAGAGCTACTAAATATGATAATTCCTGCTTAAGCAGTGAGGAGTTCAAATTACGTAAGAGATTTTTAAATTCAACGTTCCTAAGCAGTCTACAAGATCACTTCAATAACCAAATAACAAACTGCAAAGGCTATCAATTTTATGGCCTTATGTTATCTCTAAGATACTGCAGTCTTCGGCAACAGATATGCGGTTGGTTAAATAGAGTACGTGGGCACTTTTCATTTATCATCTTCTTCCGGGATTTCTAAAGCCTGTTTATTAAAACAATTTTTATGTTTGAATTTAGACCAGACATCGCTATGCCATCGATGAAGGCAGTATGATTAAATGTATCAAATGGTGTATTACAGTCTCATTAAGGCAGTTCCCTGGTTGAAAGGCATTTAAAACTGTATTATTTTTGGATCTCATAATGATGTTCTGTTAAAGTAAGACGTTACGACAGTTTTGGGATTACTAGGACTCATTACCATTGTGTTACACTAAAGAGAAATTTTGCATTTGAATTTTTTTCAATATTTTTTTTACTTTTTAAACCTGCAGTTCTCCACACTATATTTGATACTTTGCATATTATGTTACATACTTCCAAAATAATGGCAAAAATTGCAGCATGTCTTACAAAATTCTCTTTACATAATTTTTCACCATCTCAACTGCACAACATTAAAACTCAATAAAAATCTTTTAAGTCGCTGTTAATAGGAAGCAAAATTGCATTAATAAATCAAACGATATTAGAGTATTTTTTCTTCCATAAACTTATAATTAACATTGAAAATAAAGTTTGTTTGCTGCTCTTGCAATATAGTCAAAAATCTTTCATTCTTGTTGAAAAATGTGAAAAATTTTTAAGAGAAGGGAGCAAAGTGGTGCTAAAGTTGATTTTAAGTAGCTGCAATGAAAATATTGCATTTATTACAACATGTTCAGTATTTATTGAAAAACTTAGTAACGAACACGAAAAGTTGAGAGCAGTAAAAAGTAAAAAAGGCAATAACTTGATTTTAAGCAAAGCACTATCAATCTAACAAGTTTATAAACTTGTAAATATTTGCTTACTGATTTCCATTTGCATTGAATATTGCATAACTTTGAGAGAAATTTTTGGGACCCAATAGAATATTTGTTTTTTTTTTTAATTCTTAAAAAATTGTTAAAGGAATTCTATATTTCAATAGATGATGTTTTGATATAAATAGAAATTATGTGTGTAAAGGTAAATTTGAATTTAGTTAGCAGAGGCTTACACCAAAAGAGTTTAAAGTAGCTCGTTTTGTAGTTAAGAGTGCAGTGTTAATTAAATCACAGTTGTTAGACTTTTGACCTTCATTAATAAAAAAAAAAGTTTCGGCAAGGATTTTGGGTCTCAGTTCACATGTTTAAAGTTCACCAGAGTGTATGTAATTATAATTGATTATTTGTAAACATTTAATTAGAGGCACAATAATCTTCGTAGTAAACAAAAAATAAACTAAAAAACTTAACAACAAAATTTATCAAAATAATTAAAACAGTAATCAAATCTAAAGTTGAGTTCAAACAAATATTTGTTGTAATAAAAATTATCTATAATATTTTCAGCATATGTTACGTATCTTTAACCCTTAAAATAAATAAAAGAAAACGATGAAGATGGTAAGAGGCTAACAGCAGCATTAGATCCTTTACATGTTGTTGGGTTCGAAGGTTTGAGAAAATTACCTTGTCGTTGTAACAACGCAATTAGGAAATCATAAAGAACAATATCAGCAATTACGTAAGACCTGAAGCTGCAAATTTTTCGCACGCCTCGAATTGTTGGCAGTTATATTTCCACCGATTCATAAACTTCGAAGACTACTAGCTACCGCTAGAAATATTACGCAAATAGAAGAGGAAAGGAAACTATATACATTTTTGTTCCTTTTCTAAAAATTTGGATAAAGGTTTCCTGACTAGCTGGCTTTAGCAACCGGCAAAATACATATAGATACCTGCTATTCCAAACCAACAAATACATTGCATTTTTATTTGAAAATAATATGGGATATGAGCATAATATAATAAATAATATTATAAAAATTCCCAATATAATTTTACAAATAAAAAAAATAACAGTTCAAAATTTTGACCACATATATCAAATTACATAAACTATTAGGACACCCTTTGATTTCCAAATCCAAATTTTATACCTGTTGTTATATCGGACAGATTCTTTGTAAATTTCCACCGTCTGTCTACAACTGTTCGAAAGTATCGCTATATAAATAAATTAAATGAACTACTGGAGCATCCTTTAATTTATAATTTTTAATATTTATACTTTATATTATAAAGATGGGCTTATATTGATCAATTTAAGGCACCTATGGGAACACTTTCTAATTTTTAGTTTGTTTTTGTATTATTTTTTTGCTATTGACCTTTACGGTTTATAACATACGTACAAAATATATCTGTTGTGTGAGAACACCCTTTAGTTTTTAAAATTATAAACTACTTTAAAAACGAGACTAATCTGTAAGTAACACTTTTTAAATAAAGAAAACATTTTTTAAATCAGTTAAGAAATGACTGAGTTATGAAGCCACAAAAATTAAAAAAAGGCAACATATAGACGAACTGATAACCTCCTTATTATTTTGAAGTCGGTTAATAAAATATATGAAGCTGCCATAAAGTTAAAAAGAAGATAAAGGAGCATACAAAAATTTTATTTAATAAATATCAAAAGTAACGATTAATTAAAAAGAATTATTTATGAATTTCTAAGCAGTAATTGGTAAAAATGTTTGCTGCTGTGCAATATTTTTGTTGCAGAACTTAAAGGTAACTCTGATGCTCATACAAATATCCGACATTTAAAAAAAGTTCTTAAGAATAAATAAAAATTATAATAAATGACATACATACATAACTTAATATTTCGTTTTTAAGTTGATGTAACATGAAAGAAATACCTGGTACATACATGTATTTATATGAACCTTATTCTAGAAACTTAAAGTTTTTAAATCAAAATTTATTTTTTTAGAAAGTAAATTTTTATTCTTTTTTTCATATCTTATTTTAGATTGAACTCTATGTATATATTTGAAAACTTTCATTGAGAAGCAATAAAAGTTTTTTTATTCTTTAAAAAGAAGCAATATTTTATTTCTTTAAGTTTTTTGAACAAAAAATCCCATTCTACCTCACTTAATATGTATTTAAAAGTTTAAAGCTAAACAAAGATAAGATTGTTTTAAATTTATTGCATGGAATATAAATTTAATAGCACACTTTAAAAAATTTCCACAAAATTTAATACACACTGAGAGGAAAAATAATAAAAATTTTAGCCATAATATTAACCTCGTGTCTTCTACCTCTTTACCATCTTATACATGTCCTATGTATTTATATCTTGTGTTTTATCTATGTCTTGTTTCAAAATCGCCTATATCTTGTCTATGTCTTATCTATGCCTTGTACTGATCTCGTCTATGTCTCGTCTATCTGTTTAATGCTTTTACATTTCTTGTCTGCGTTTTACTTTTATCTTTCGTACATCTTATATGTGAATTTGCTACGCATTATCACTGTCTAATCTATGTCTTATCTATGTGTTGCCTAAATAGTGAATCTGCCTTAAATATGCCTTGTTTATGTTTGGCTTATGTTTTGCTAATGACACGTCTGTTATTTTTCTATGTCTAATTTATTTTTTTTTTTTTTGCTTTTGTCTATAAATAATCTATGTCTTCTTTATATCTCGTTAATGTCTTGGCCCTGTCTTGCTTAAGTCTTTCACATTTCTTGCTTGCGTCATCTTTATGTCTTTCGTATGTCTTACGCATTATTAATGCCTGATCTATGTCTTACCCTATTTCTTATCTATGTGTTGCGACTTTACCTTATCTATGTCTGGCTTATGATTGGTCTATGTTTTGCTAATGTCTTGTCTGTGTTTTTTCTATGTTTTATTTATTTATTATCTATATCTTGTATAAAATAATCTTTATCCTCTTTATGTTTCGTTAATGTCGTGGTCTTGTCAAGTCTCTTTTTCTTTGTTCTTTATGTGTTGCTTATAGCTTATGTATAACGTGTGTGTGTCCCTTATATGTATTTTTTTTTCTATGTTTTTTAATGCCTTCTCTGTAGTTTTGCCAATAAATTGTGCCTTGACTATGTTTTTTACATGTTCAGTATATGTCTTATTTATCTTGCTAATGTCTAGTTTATATCTAGACTTATCTTATCTAAAGGAAGGGTCAGATTAGTCAAATATTTGACCAAGAAGACGTAGCCCCTAAGTTATGGAAACATATATTTGTCCTTTTCCTACTCGATATAAAAGGTATGATATCATATTTATAATAAATCATAAAGAAAGAAAAATAGTGGTTACTGTGACTAGTCTGACAGCACTCTAAATCTCTTCTCTTGTTTTTGTTTTGTCTCTCTTATCTATATCTTACACTATTTCCAAACCAGCCTTTGAAAATGCCACCAAAAGAATGAACATAAGTTTTTCGTCATGATCTATGAGAAAAATTCAACAGAGAATATTTGTATGGTTGAGTAACAGATGACGTTCTTTAGAAATATAATTTTCCAACTTAAATGTATTTTTTTGTACAGTGTTGTTTTAGTATTTACTTAACATCGACAAAAAAGGCGTCAATGAGCTGAATTCACATACGTATTTCAAATTTATTGGATGCTTAAGAAATTCATGGCCCTTCAGGGTACCGTATTAAGCATGTCTTAATTACGTCTTATTAACGTCGTGTGCATGTCTAATCTACGTATTTTCTACATCTTGTCTATCTATATCTTATTTATATTTTGTCTACCGTTTTGCTATGTTTTCTACATATAATTCCTAAATCTTGTGTTAAGAAGGTTATAGACTCTTTTCTAGAAAAATCGTCAGAAATTTTTAAAGAAATCGTCAAAATCGTCATTTAATTTAGAAATTATAGTCCAAAAATTGGCACGGAATAAAATTTTAAAATGTGTGATTACGAGTATATTCTTAGCCTTCTGATTTGTTTCGTTTGTTGAAAAAAAATATAAGTCTATTAAATTTGAAATGTGTATTCGACGATATGTATTAAGCATTCGAATTTAGTTAGTTAGTAACGTTTATGCTTAAACATTCTTAGCAAATGAAATTCTATTATTTTATTTCTAAAAATACTTAACTTTAAACTAGTTCAGCTTTAAATTACAAATTAAGTTTATAATAATAGATGAAATTGTTAGACTTAAATTATTTATAACTGCGTTTTCAAAATTTTATCTTTTTTAATTGAAAGCATAATTCAATACAACATGAAATAAAATTTAAATTGTTTTGAACTTCAGGATTAATTTTACATTAAGAATTTTTTTCATTTTTATAGACCTCAAGGTAACATCATTCCTTTGAGAACAATCTATTCCGGTTTTAAAAATATTTTCTAATTTTTTAAATTATTAATTAAATTTTTTTTTTGTTTTTATAACAAATAAATTAATTAGTTTGGCTTTGTTTAATTTTTTTTTAAATTTTTATTAAGACTGAAAAATTATAAATAAAATAAAATAAATAGCAAAAATTAGGTAGCAGTAGAATGTTATGCAGCATTTTCTCGAGCACTACATCCATCATAAGCATTCTATGCATCTAACTACCTTACGTTGTGGTTAAAGTAATCATAGTAAATCTGGTCTTCCTGAAGAGATTTTAAGAAGATTGATGACTGACTGACTACCTTGATTCTTTCTGAAGAGTAATAATTTTCAACTTCAATAATACTAATATGTATAGAATAATAAGAGTGATACCGGATAATCTTCAAGATATAAGGAGTTTTAAACCGGAAATCGTCAAACGTCAAAAAACGTCTAATTATGGAAGAAAATCGTCGAAATAACGTAAAGTCGACACATCTAACAACCCTATGTGTTATATCGATTTTGTTAAACCGAGCCGATTTATTGTCTATATCCTACTATTATCTTGTCTTTAAAAAGTACAGGTCTTACCTATCTTTAGCTTTCCAGTATCTTAAAACCGTATCGTTTAGTTGTTGTCTTTTCGCTTTTCTCTCTTTTATTTATGTGTATTTTTTAAGTCTTAGGATTCGTCTATGTCTTTTGTAAGACTTGTGTATCCCTCGAAACTAGTCGTTTAATATTAAGAAGACCTGTCATTTTAACATGACGTTATCATAGGAGGAGGTCAATTAACACTATTTAGGTACTCTATAACAGTTGGCTTGTCTTCATCGATACAGGAAGAGTATTTTCTTTACGTTAAAGCTAATTAAAGTCTTCATACTTAATTATGTAATTTGTGCATTAATTCTGATGTACATTTTATTTTCTTTTTTTTAACATTTATTAAATGAAACATAAATAAATCTTTTCTTACATTTGCACTTTTCCATTAAGTTTTTAAATTTCCATCAAAATGCAGAAAAAATAAAATCCTTAAGAAAATCAAAACAAAGGAGGAAACTGATGTTTTGATAACAATACCTTTTACAAAGGCGAGGGTGGCCAGAATATTAGATTATCTATGAAATTGGGGTTAAAACTTTCTTTTTGAAATTCTGTATGTTGATGTTCTATAAATCTACAATATTTTGTCACCATATTCATGCAAACCTTTCATGTTTTTAAAACTGACAATACATCCTACTTGGCATGTTTTCTATTTTTTACACCTGTAACTGTCACTTGAAGGAAAATGAAACTAAAGCAATAAAAAACGATATGTATTGAGGAAAACACATGCTCACTTTATTTATAGATGGTGGTGTAAGTGGATTTAAAGTTTTACTTTTTATAAATTTTTCCTCCTTTTTTTATTTTTAACAGTTAATGAAAGTCAAAGTAAAACTGATGCTTAGAAAAATGAAAAACTTAGTTAAGATTGAAAAAGACAACATCTTCCGCATAAGAAATTATTTGCTTATCTTCCAGGCAGGTCAGACATTTAATACCCTAAATTTGTAACCTGCACCACACTGGGCAACAAAAACTATTCATATCTTTTAAACAAGAATAACTTTTCTTCCAATTTATCTTTTCCTGTTGTCATTTTTTTTTTTTTTTTTTTTTTTTGTATTTCACAAAAGTTGTGTTTTTTTTTTAAGTTTTTGCAAAGGTCTTCGTTAAAATAAAAATATTTTGCTGGGGTTTTATTCTTAGCCATTTTTTTTACAACAGCATTTAAAGTTTTCTGGCTTTAAGACACATAAACAATTTTTAAGAAAAAAAAAACTCTTTTTTGCAAGGTGTTGTTGTATTGGTTTTTTGCTGCTGTTTGTTTTTCTGTCCGTTTAGCCTCAAGTTATGTACACGTTTTTGTATCCTTCATTTGTTTTCTCTACGTGTCTGCAGCTGAGTGTTTGTAAAAGAGACTACTTTTTCTCGTGAAATGGATAAGGATGTGTTTCAAATGTTTGTGTGCGTGTGTGTGTGATTATCTAGACCACATATAAAGTTGTAGTTTTTTGATGATTTGTTTTTTTTGTTTTATCGTATAGAGGCCAAAGTGTATTTTGGAAATCAATACTTCCCTAGAAAAAGTCTCTGTAGACATATAAAAACCAATAAGAGAAAGTATAAGAAAAAGAAGAAATAAAGTAACATTTTCTTACATAATAGTTCGAGACAAAAAATTCTCCGTAGAAAATCCTACAAAAGACTATCTTCAATGAAAAATTTAATTAAAGACAAACAATTTCTATGAATAATCAAATAAAAGCAAAACAACCTTGGTGATGAAAAGTAAGCAAAAAAATGAATGCAATATATGAAGTCTATTGGAAACAAAATAATCGTATTAGAGAAAGCCTATTGCCTGGTAATTTGTTTTAAAGTAAAAAATGGAATATCATTAGAAAAAAGATAATTCTGGTGAAAAAATTTCTTATGGAGACAAACTAAATTTTCTATGAAAAATTGTGTGGAAAGGAAAAATTTCTATCGAAAATTTTTTGGAGAGGGAAAATTTCTATCGAAAATTTTTTGGAGAGAAAAATTTCTATTGAAAATTTTTTTGGGAAAAAAATTTCTATGGAAAATTTTTTTGGGAGAGAAAATATTTCTATGGAAAATTTTTTGGAGAGAAAAAATTTCTATGGAAAATTTTTTTGGGAGAGAAAAAATTTCTATGGAAAATTTTTTTTGGGAGAGAAAATATTTCTATGGAAAATTTTTTGGAGAGAAAAAATTTTATGGAGAGAAAAAATTTCTATGGAAAATTATTTTGGAAAAAATGAAAAAATTTTTGGAGAAAAAATTTCTATGGAAAATTATTTTGGATATTAAACATTTACTATCAAAATTTATTTTGGAGAGCAAAAATATGTGTACGGAAAATTATTTTTGGAGAGAAAAAATTTTGTTTTGAAAAATTTGGAGTGAAAAAATTTTCTTTGGAAAATTATTTTGAAGAGAAAAACTTTTCTATGGAGAGAAATAATTTTCCTTGAAGATTTGTTTTAGAGAGAAATTTGTTTTCGGAAAAAAATTCTAAAGAAAATTGTTTTGGAGAGAAAAAATTCTATGGAAGATAGTTATGAAAGAAAGAATATTTTTTGTGGAAAATTGTTTTCGAGACAAATAAAATTTTTATAAAAAAAAAGTTTGTAGACAAAAACATTTTCAGTGGAAAATTGTTTTTTGAAGGAAAAAGTTTTTAATAAAAAGTTCTTTTAGAGAGGAAAACCTTTTCTATTTAAAATTGTTTCTATTGATAAATGTTCTTAAAATTTCCTATCAATAATTGTTTTTTAGAGAAAATCTTTATTTGTGGTGTATTAGAGACAAACAAAAGTACTTCAGAGAAAAATATTTTCTATGGATGCCTTTTCTTCACTGTGCCATTTCTAGTTAAATTTACTAAATTTTTTCATGTATATATTTTATTTATATATTTTTCGCAGATTTCGAAAAAATTTGTAGTATTGAATGATTTAATGTATTATTCTCTCTGTTAAAAATTTATAACACAAAATCGAATTAATTTTATGGGTTAGAGTGTCAGCAGTGATTTTGCGAATAAATCAAAATGTAAAGGAATTGATGAGACTTTACCTCAACAGTTTGTGAAGCGATAGTAGACGAAAAATAAAAAATCAACGAAATATATCACAATTCAAAATAGTTATAAATTCATTATCCTCTTTTCTTTATAAGTGTCGTGCAAAAATCAGTCTCACAAATGCTTTTTCCTTTTATACATTCAACGCCATTTTTGTTGGCAGAACGTATTTTAAATAAAAATAAGTTTGTGCGAACACGTTGTTAATAATACATTTACTATCATATTTTACAAATCTGATTTATTGTGCATTTATGAAAATAAATCTCATATGCTATAAGCACTCACACAAATGCAAATACACATTCACACGCAGCCATACAAAACCACACACAAAATCCAAATATATTTGTCCACAAAATTTTGATAAATTGAAAATCATGTCAGGTTTTATTTTTGTGGAATAAAGCCATCACACACCGAAACACCCGCCCAACCAAACAAAATGAATGAATAATAAAAACACAAAAGCTTCAACAACTTTGTTAAGCTGAATATTTCTTTAACCCACAATATGAAATTTTTCCTCTTAGTTGTAAAAATATTTGTCATTATAATCTGTCATTACTGGAATAGAAAGTAATTTGTTAACAAAATGCACAAATATAAATCAAAATTTAACCGAACGAACAATGACTCCAACTAACTGGGGCAAATTGGTGAATAAAAACGAATTCAAAAATATAAAAAAAATCATTCTTAAATAAAAATAATTTATTTAATAAGAAATTTCATTAAACAAAAGAAAAAAATGTGAAACCACAATTGAAGCATTTTAAGTATTTAATTTAATTTAATATAATTTAAGTTAATTATCCGTTTATCACAGAAAAAGTAAAATCCATATTTAATTACTCACTAGTGTTTTTATAAAGCAAGCTAAAAACAAAAAACAACAACATGAATTACAGTTACCTATTGTATTGAGAAACTCGTTAACTTATCGGAAGGAGTGTTGGCAGACGTTTTTTTTTTTTTTTTTTGTCCAGCTATTTTAGTGATTTACTAAAGTGTAAAAAGGTGCAATGAGCCATTGATGTATTATTTTACTTTTTAGTTTCTAAATGTACAAAAAATAAATTAGTACTAACTGTGCCATCCCTGATATTCACTTTGTTGTAACAGCATTGTTTCGGGTGATTTTTTAAGTCCGATAGAAATTAAAATTGTAAAAAATAAAACAAAAATTAAATTGTAATGAAGAACTTTTTTATAGGAAAATTAAAATATGGCATTAATATTTAAAAATGATTTCGGGCATATGACCACCGCGGCTGCTCATGATGAAGCGCATTCTGGACGTACAATTTTGAATCAGTTTTAAAAGTACTGCTGGCCATATGTCACGAACAATATTGGTCTCCAAGGCGTCAATTGTTTCTGGTTTATCAGCATAAACCAGTGACTTCACGTAGCCCCACAGGAAATAATCGAGAGGTGTCAAATAGTACGACATTGGAGGATAATTTACAGGTCTATATCTCGAAATCAACTTATCGCCAAATTTTGATTTCAATAACTCGATGGTTGCCATTTACATTTTCAAACAAAAGATCATTAATCATGGTGTGGTAACGATCTTCATTGACCGTAACGCAAAATCCGGCCTCATTTTTGAAGAAATAAGGTCCGATAATGCCACCAGCGTGTAAAGCACACCAACCGGTGCATTTTCTTGGATACAATCGAGTCTATAGGGTATGTTTTGCCAAAATGATTTGCGGTCCTGGTAAAACACATTTCGTCCGGATCAATGCCATTCATATTTTCAAACAAAAGATTATTAATCATGGTGCGGTAATGATCTTCATTTGCCATAACGTGAGATCCAAAAATGAGCCTCATCGCTGATCAAAATTTGGCTCGAATTGAAGTTGCACGAATTGATGACTGATTTTCAAAGTAAACTTGGATGATTTATAGCGTCGTTCAAACGTGAGTCTAGTCATAATGATTTGCTAGAATTTACTGAATTTAATAAGAAAAAATTGTTCATCAAAATTTATTTTTAGTGTTATTTTTTTATAATTTCAAGTTCTATCACAAAAAAATAAAGTAAAAAAAATTATAAAGTAAAATTTAAAAGTTGTCAGATTATTAAAGTGACGTAAAAATGTTTACCATAATTTTGTTGCTACAAACATGCGAGTTTTTTTCATATCGACATTTAGTAAAGTAAAGTTTAAGTTATTGCTCATTTAGGCTCATGTGTTTAAAAGTAAATCGAAATGCTGGGCCACATCCCTGGTCGTAGCTTAGCTGAATGAAATATAAGATCGTCAGTTGGACTGTCACCAAACCCCCAGTGTATGGTAGTCTTGATCTATGTGCAGATCAAAAACGCATGTTTGCTAAACAAGACATCGAGTAAAAAATAAAAGAAATAGGGAATTAATAGAGTCCCACAAAAGACACGAATACTCTAGACTGAAATGACAACATTGTTTCTGTCAACAGACAATTTTCAATTGACTAGAGTCAAAATAGCTGCATCATTAAGTTTGTGCTTGACAACCGTCTGTGGTAAGTTGTGAGCACAAGTACATAAGTATTTTTTTTTTTCATTTGTTCCTCAACAGAATTCTATTGACTGGAGCAGTGTTACCATTTTATTTAAGGCTGAGAAACCACTAAATATCACGAACTTATTACACCGCCCTCGTTAAAAGTAACTTTCTGGTGTGTTAATCAAAAGAACTCCGAATAGAGAATAACGCAACATATAAATACACTGAGTTATTGTCTAGCATGAAATTACCTGCCGGTCCGACGACGTCGCAATCATTCGTTTGTTCGCTTAATTACATTTCAAACAAAAACAATTTTTTGGAATTTGTTCTTGTTTGAATGTTTTGTTTTAAAGGAACGAACGATTGCGATATCGTAGGCCTGGCAGTACTTTTGTTTTTAC
Source organism: Gymnosoma rotundatum (assembly GCA_916610165.2). Classification (NCBI taxonomy): domain Eukaryota; kingdom Metazoa; phylum Arthropoda; class Insecta; order Diptera; family Tachinidae; genus Gymnosoma; species Gymnosoma rotundatum. The sequence continues at coordinate 114,352,021 of OU744337.1, read as the reverse complement.
TTATATTGGCTTTGCATATTATTGCGCCTACTTGAGTCAATGAAATTTGGTAGAAATATGTCTTTAAGTTATAAGCTGTTAAACAAAATTCTGAAAAAATTTTCCCTTCAAAAGAACTTATCCTACCTCAGACGTTACGCCTACTTTTGTTTACCAAATGCAACTTTCAAGATCAACGAAAGTTCAAAAACCTTAGCTTGAAATAAGGAGACTCTAAAATTCCATTTTTCCCCTCCCCTTTTATGGGCGATGACATAACGTAATGCAATTATTACATAAAACGGATTACACAAGTCGTATTACCATTAAAATTATTTTTTTTTTGGTGGTTATGGGCAGGCGTGGGTATACCTCCAATACCGCTCCCAACATATCGCGGTAAGTTATTATATTTTTAATTTTTTTTTTTAATTTGCGAAAGATCTTTATTTGCAAGCTTTTATGTCAAAGCCCAATGCAATAGTAATAATAAATTTTATTTAAAACAATTTTTTTCGCACTGCGACTTTGAGTGATATTATTCTTCTAATTCTGTTTCTTTAAAACTCCCTCCAAATCTGATGCCGTTTTTTCTGGTAACAGCCCAATTTTATTATTTTAAGGAACGCGATCTTGTGACCACTTGATATTACTTCTATAATAACTTTAGTTCGGTAGATAAAATCAATTTTAGTTATTTGTGCAGCTAATTCAGGATTAGAAAGAAAAAAATCTTTTGTCATCGTGTTACCATTGTTGGTATTTCCAAGTACATTTTATAGTGATATAAAATATTTTAAGGAACGCGACTGCCTTCACTCTCAAAAACCTTTTCACATTTTTTGTTACAAAAAGTAAACAAAAAAATATTTTTTTCAAAATTTTTACATAATCTTCTTCCGTTTAGACACAAAAAATATATTCCAACCCCCTCAAAATCGTATGAGGTCAATAAAAACATGTGCAAATTACTCAACTTTTCTTATTTGAACAGTCTTCTAAAACGTCAAATCTAAAGCAAAAGACTTTAAAATTCTCTACACGTTGCAGAATTTTGTATTCTGTCGAACTGCGTACTTAAACTTGTACATATCCTAAATTTAAATTATGGCTAAATGTCCGGCTAGATTGGTAAAACATTCATATGTGAACGGAATAGAGTCACCTTTTTTACGTTAAGCCCATGGAAAGCTAAAAATATTTCTTGGTGATTTAAGTCCTGCGGACTATTTTCCCTAAATATCTTTTTCAATAACATTACAATGAGCAAGGACTTCTAATTCACTTGAACAGAGTTAGAAAGATGCACCGCATTACATTCGGGATATCAATGGTTACGGCTTCGATAGCTTAAAAGTCAGTGGAAGATAAAAAAAAACAATGGACAACACTTGAAATCATGTTTGATAAAACATAAAAAACGCTTCAATCTTAGAAAAGAAATGGCATTTAAGTTAATTGCCTTATTTTAAATTAACAAAATTAAATAAAATGTCTTGCTGTTGTTATTTCAGTTATTGTAAAAAAAAGCCCCAAAACTGACTTACAAAATATTTAAATAAGAAACTCCAACAAATTTATTTTTTTTTTTCAAATTGGTTCAAATAAAACTCCAGCAAAAACAACTTCCTATTTTAAAATTCAAATCAACTAAAATTGCGTTTCTAGTAACTTTTAAAATAAAATTTTCTTTTAATCCTCTATTTAACAACCCAAATCCTTTTTCGTGAATGACAAGAAAGTTAAATACTTTTGAGTTTGTAGTGTTGCGTCGTAAAGTAACTAAAGTTTAACATGTTGTATAATTTTGTCACTTCCACGCAAACAGCCGCACTCGTTTACACTCCAACTTTTAGACATTTTTACAAAAGTTCAATGCTTGTGAAAGTCATTTAAATTCAAAACTATGCAAAAACTTAACAAGATAAAAGAATAATGAAACTTTATAACTAGTTTTCACTCGTTGGTCCTTTGGTTTTATTTAAAAGGAAAAATAAAAATTTTATACAAAAATAGTTAAGGTGTGAAGCTATTGAATTAAAATTCTAAACAGGTTTGAAAATCTTATAATTTTATAATTCATTTACCTTGTAAAAACTTTGAAAAAAGAAAACTAAAAATTCATTGAAAAAAGTCTAAAAAAATTTTATAAGAAAGTGTTGCTTTAGTAAGATAAGAAAAAGTGTGCGTAAATTTGGATTCGCAGAAAAACGTTTCTAAAGAAAACTAACTGAACTACAACAAAAGGTTTGTAAATATTATGGCTTATTAGATTAAACAAGCTGGATAATAATATAATTATTTTTTTGGATATACAGCTGCCATCATTATAATTCCAATTTGTAAATATTTTTACGCCATTGATTGATTGAATGAACTTTTATTTATATATTTTTTTTTTTTTTTTGTTAATAGTCTTAGGTTCGTATTATTATATCGTGATTTTAATAATTGGCTGTTTTTTTTCTAAATGTAAAAGTTATATTTTAAATTGATTATAGGATTATCTTTGTTAAGATATCAATGAACTACACTAATGTTTTCGTGTATCTTAAGATGTCTTTATGTTTAAAAAATTGCAAACCCAATGAGAATTTCAGTAAAGAATTAAATAAATAAAAACATCGAACTAAAATGTTTTGTTTTATCTTCTATGTTGGGGATTTTCTTGATTTAAAAGCTTCGCATCTTTTTATACCCATCATCAGAGGTCAAAAGGGTTGTTATTCTGTAATTTTTACAATATTTATATCCTACCCCTTAAAGTACAGCGTATCCGCCGGAAAGGTATACAACTTTGTGTTGCCGCCATTTTGGTAAACTTCAGACTTGACAGTTCATATTTGGCAGTCGTGAAGTAGCAACATGGCAAATTTATTGTGGATAAATATTCAATAAACCGACGTGTTTTAATTGTTAAAACACTTAACCAAAATCAATCATCGATTATTGTGACGATGAGAAAGTTACGTGAAATTTTTGGTAGAAACAATTTGCCAACAAGACGCATTATTTATAGTTTAGTGCAGGGGTGAGCAACCTTTTTAATCAACGGGCTAATTTAAATTTTTAATTTTTTTGGAGGGCCTTGCATACACTTTTTAATAATTTACAAATTTTTATTTATAATAAACATTAATATAAAAAATAAAAAAATTAAAAAGAAATAAAGATTTCACACACAGATTTTAATGCAAAAAAAAAATGCAAGTATTTTTAGTAAAAAATTTGGCACTGTTTTTTCGATACAAGCTGATCGATATCAGCTGGAATTGATGAGATGGCTACATCGTGCATCACTTAGCCTTGATCGGTGGTCGTTTTTGATAAATTTCATGGTTGAAAAATATTGTTCGCAAACATACGTCAACCTCAACAATCCATCAACCTCAATTTGACGCCGTGCTCAGGAGCTTGGTCTTCAAAGAACAATTTTGGCTATAATTTTGCTCAAGGATTTGCATTTGTTGCTATTTAAGATTCAACTGAAACAAGAGCTTCTTCCACAAGACCATTTACGCTGCCGTTCATATGCCAATAGGATGTTAAAACTCGCCCATGACAAACCGATTTAAATGAAAAAAGTACAATGACTGACGTGGCACATTTTCATTTGGATGTTATTAAACAGAATAGTCGCTTCTGAGCAATGCAAAACTTTCAAATTATTCATCATTTACCTTTGCATCCCTTAACTGCCAGTCCCACGATGTCACAATCGTTTGTTCGTTCGCACAATTACATTCAAAACAAAAACTAATTCCAAAAAATTTTTGTTTTTGTTCTAAAGGTAATTAAGCGAACCACTAAATGATTACGACATCGTGAGACTGGCAGTAAGAGTGTAAGTCTGGTGTGCAATTTGGGAGTCGGATTCATTGGACTTTCGTTTTTTTTAACGAAAATATCTTAACGGTAACTGTGAATGGGGAGCGATATCGCGATATAATTGAAAAGTTTTTAACGCACAACTGCTTGCTTTGGACTTGATTAAACAGACGGTGCCACATTGCGTACAGCTAGGATTACATTAGAAACAAACAAAGCAGTAGTCGATTAAACGATATCCGTTTGTCGATCTGCCTGTTATTATTGTTATATAATTGTTATTCTTTTCTTTTTTGGTTATTTTTTTGTGTTTTGCTTTGTTGTATGCAAAAGTAATTTGAATATCACTAAACCATATCAATTTCACAAAAATATAATATTTTCACCAAAAATATTAAACTTTGCTAGAAAATTGTTTGTGCAATAAAAAAAATTAGAAGTTACATTAAAAACTAGAAACTAAGCAAAAAAACTAGATTAGTGAAAAATTAAATATTAATTCTTTGCAAAATTTTCACCAAAAATTTTTCCAAAAATTGTACTTGCAAAAAAATATTAATTTTATCCGAAACCGAAAATGCATAAAAATGTTGTATTGAAGAGGGGGGTCAAGATATCCCAAGCACCTTACTGTTGTGTAGTTGGTGCTTTTATATGTATAAAAAATCTTCAGAAGAGGCACGGGAGCTCAAAAAATTAATTAATTAAATATTTATATATTAATAGATATCTATTAATCCTACAGAGTATATCGTCTTAAATTCATTTTTTGAACTCGTCAATACGAAATTTTTTAAAAAGTAAAACATATTATTTTTAAAAGTTTAGAAAGAAAAAAAATTATCTAGGTGAGATTTTATTTATTAAATAAAATGACTCAAATAAATTATCGTAGTGTTTTATTTTTCATCCTCTTTCAACTGTATAAAAGAGCCGAAAAAAAGTCGACCGTATACAGTAGAGAAAGAAAAATGGAATTACTGTTGGTTATTGGTGTTTTTGCTTAAACTTTGATTTTTTTCTTTGCTTTATTGTTTGGACAAAAATCTTTAGTTTATTAAAAATGTTTGTCAGTAGCTTCCTGAATAATTATGTAAGCGGTAACGAAATGGCCATCGAGACGTGCTTTGACCCTTAATAATCAATATCGGTAATTAATTTAATCGGGATAATTAAATAAAAAATAGCACGAAGTTTTTTGTGAAAATTTTATTTTAAAAAAATATTCCCGTGTCTTTAATTAAATGACTTAATTTTAAAAATTTATTTATATTTGATTTTAATTTTAATAAGAATTTTTTTTATTAATATTTGTAAAATTTATATAATTATTTTAATTTTATTATTAATTTAATTTTTTTATATATTAAATTATTGTATAGGTTGAAATATGGAGTTACTAATTTAATATATTTATTTAAAAAATAATAAATATATATTTTTTTGTTTTTGTTACACATAATTTTCTTTAGTTCACCTCAAATTTATCTCAAAGATATACAAGAAAATTAATACACAATGCTTTTAGTGAAGGGTATATAACAAGCGACACAACCAAATTACTCCTCCTTCTTATTACCTTCGTAGTACTTCCTCTAGAATTTTTTTGTCACAAATTTTTTTTTTTTAAATACTACGCAAAAAAATTATTAATGTAACTTATGTGGTCTAAAAAAACTTAATTTATCTTCAACAAACTTTACTAAATTTTTTATCTGCTCCTACTTTTCTAATAATTTTAAAAATGCTTGTCCCAAAAAAGTTAAGAAGTGATTACGTACCCAAAAATTTTCTATTGAAAGTTTGTCTGGCTTACCTTTATAAAACTATTTTAATAACTTAGATACTTTAAGCAAGAAACTTCTAAAGGAATTTATATTTCCTTTTAGAAATATCTCCTTAAAATTTACTTAATTGTGTGGGTATTTAAATCATTAACAATTTACTATGGTATTTTTATATCCTTGCAACTTGTAAACTTTATTATTAAAATGATCAGGGGAAAGTTTGAAAAAAAGACATCAAAACTGGAAACTAACACTGTGAAATTAACAACAGATTTCAGTTGTTTAATATGAATGTTGCTTACAATGATTATAACAAAATAATAAATATATAATTCAAATTAAATACAATGCAATTTTGAACTGGATGAAATATTAAAGTCATAAGAATTATACCAAAGAATTGAATTAATTAAAGCTTTGAAACAATTACTACAAAGTATTTGTTGAGTGTAGGTGAGTTTTTGCTATGTTTGTAGACATTCCTCTTCTCTATGGAAAATACAAAATTAACTGGATATTAAAATGAAAGTTTGATTAATAGTAAATAAGGGAATGTGGAAATTAAATTACTGGGTGGTTTATGAAAATATTTTTTTCTTGATTCTGAAGTAAATGTTGTCTGAAGTAAATGTCTATTTTGGTTTGCAAATTCATAACTTAATTCAGTTGAAAAAGTCCTTGATTTGTGAAAAGGATTTGTTTAACAACATTGTAATAATTATAACATTTTTAAAAATATTCCAAACAAGAAGGCATCAAAAGAATTTAGAATTAATACATCTCAAGGGTATTTAAGTCGAAAGTATTCTAAGGAAACCAATAACATTAATATTCATGATATTATAATCAACAGAGTAGACGTTTAATAGAAAGTATGTTTGCATAGAAATAAGATACAGAAAAAAATAAAAGCAAGAAGAAATTTTGTCTAAGTGTATATTGTTCACCAAACCTCTTTTCATGGCAAATAAAATTAATTGTACTGATTTAAAACAAGAAAGAGTGCTATATTCGGCTATGCCGAATCTTACATACCCTTCACTATCTAATTAAATCTAGTTTAGTGAAGTAACTCCAATCAAAAAAGCAAATATTAGAGTGACAGAGAATTAAAAAATAATAAAAGAAAACCAAAAAATTATAAAATGGCTTCTACACGTTTTTTATCTGGTCTAATACCATGATTTGAAATAATATGGCCTAAAAATTTTACTTCTTGTACTTTAAATTGAATTTTATTTCTATTCAATTTTATGTTCTTTTCTCTAGCTCTTTTTAAAAATATATCTACATTCCTATCATGTTCATCTACCGTCTTCCCACCAATTATTATGTCATCAATATATATATTTACTCCAGGCAAATCTACAAAAGTTTCAAAATTGTATCTTTGAAATACTTTAGATGCAGTAACTAACCCAAAAGGCAATCTTTTAAATTTATAACATCCAAAAGGTGTTGAAAAAGTTACTAAATTGCTTGACTTATCTGTTAGAGGTATATGCCAGAATCCATCTTTTAGATCAAAAACTGAAAAATATGCATATTCAACTAAATTTGCACTTATTTCTTCAAATGTTGGTATTAAATAATGGTTGGGTATTATATATTTATGAAGTTCTCTAGGATCCAAACATAATCGTAAACTACCATCGCTTTTTTCACGAATAACTAAATTGCTAACCCATGCATTTGGACTATCTGATTTCTCTATTATATTCATTTTTACCAATTCATTTAATTTAATTTTCAATTTATTTTTAATTTTCATTGGAACTCTTCTAGGTGGATGAGCCACAGGAACTGCATTTTCACTTATTTCAATTCTGTATTCTTTTTCAAATTTTCCTATGCCCTCAAAAACATTTTTAAATTTAATAAATAATGTTTCTAGTCAAATCGAAGATTTTTCTAAATTGCAAATTCTCTTAATCAAATCTAATTTGACACAAGTATCTCTACTTAAAATTGGTTTAAAGCCATCATTTACGATCAAAAATAATTCGTTAGAAGTATTGTCCTTCGAAACACATTTCAGCATAATTTTACCTAATGGACTTATTTTATGGCCACTGTATGTTTTTAAAATAGTTTTAGTAGGCTGAAAGATTGGTTTTCTAAATATTCGTTTTAAGACAGAAATTGGAATTATATTTGCATCAGAGCCCGTATCTAATTTAAAATTAATTTTATGACCTTCTATATTTATTTCCTGACACCAAATATCATTACATTTTAACAAATTTACGCTGTCAGTTAACGCAAAATCACAATTAGAATTCGAACTATTACTATCATTTTGATTTAAAGTATTAACGTAAATATTGGATCTACATGCTTTAGAAAAGTGATTAAATTTTTTGCATTTATTACAAATTTTTCCTAATGCCGGACAGCTATTAAATTTATGAAATCTTAAGCACTTAGTACATTTTATGTTCATGTTATTTAACTTGTCATAATTGTTTTTATTTTTACTATATTTAAATTTACCTTTCTGCTGCTTTATAATAATATCTAAGTCTTCTGTCTTATCATTATTTCCATCTTCTTGCTGAACATCATGCACAAGCTGATTTGACCCTTGAACTTCTTTGATTTGTTGGTTTTGTTTTTCATATATTCTGCATTCCAATATAATATGTTCTGTTTCAGTTTTTTCCATTTTAATTAACTTTTCTTGAAGTTTTGAGTCTGATACACCCAATACAATACGATCTCTTACCATTTCCAGTACATTTGAGAATTCACAGCTTCTGGCTAGTTCCTTTAAATCTCTTACAAAATCGTCAATTTTTGTGAGCGATTGTAGAACAAAAATCTTTCATATAAAATATTTTTCATTGGTGAAAAATAGTCGTTTAAAGCCTTGATCACTTTTGCGTAGTTATTAATATCCTCATTTGGAATATCCAATGACCGTATTATTTCTCTACCTTCAATTCTAATCTGGTTCCTCAACAAGGCAAGTTTTACATTGTCACTTGACTTGGTATTCTTTGCGACCAAATAATCTTCAAAATCACGCAGAAATATTTCCCAATTCTTGGCTTTGTTACCACAAACTCTTAAATCAGGAATAGATTTTAAATCCATTTTGGTTCTTTTTCCTTTTTTTCTTAATATATAAATCAAAGTATACTATGATTAAAATTAACAAAGTGCAAGTAGAGTAAAATAAATGTATAGTAGTATTTATAATACAACAATGGGTTAAGCATATTTTTCAATTTTTCCTTAAAGATCTCTTCAAAACCTTTTAAATGATGCTCATATTGTTATTAAAAAAATCTGAAAATTTCAGTGGCCCGTAACCGTATGGGCGAGCGCCAATTGTTTCATCTGTTTCTTCGTTTTAATTCTCCATTACCACCATTATTCCTAATGATATGGAAAAATTTGAGGCAGGGGGGGTGTTTTGCCCTCTGCCTCGAAAACATGGACCGATCATTCTAATTTCCAATAGCACCTCTTACGATACTGCGTCAGATCAATTAGGGTATATAATTTTTTTTAGCTAATCTAGTGCCTCGGAAAACTTGATTTCAAAACTAACACGGACGGACAGCTGGCCATCGCTCAATCGACTTCGCTATGCATAAGAAGTCAGAATATATATACTTTATGGGGTCGGAAATGGATTGTGTAAAAATAACAACTGGAATGACAATCTCAGTAATACCCGTTTTTTACTTTATGTGGTGAAGGGTATAAAAATATACTGAATAAATGACAATCTTCATAGTGAAGCACATTTCAGTTTTATGAAATGACGGTAAATTCTGGTTCTTCTTCAGTGTAACTTCAAAGTGACTTTCATTTATTATAAACGCACTAGTGTAAATAATCTTGAAGGCGAAAATTCCGCGAAGTATGATTTGGTTAAATAAATTTACTCTTAGCTAAAGCTCTCTCAATCGGGATATTTATGTTTCAACTTCGCGTTCATTCATTGCCTGTGCTCTCTATAGCTTTCACCTCTTAAATCTATCGTGATGAAATCATTGCTTTTATAAATATTTTTTGCAATTTCCAAATTCTTGCTGTTATAGTGGATCTAGCAATACAAAAGTTTGGCCACATACATAAAATTACATTAACTATTGGGACACCCTTTAATTTCAAAATTTAAATTTTATACTTGTTGTTATAGCGGACTTAGCAATATAGGCTCTTTGTAAATTTCAAAACTCTGCCTACAACTGTTAAACAGTTTGGACATATACATCAAGTTAAACTATAGGGGCACTCTTTAATTTCCAAATTCAAATTGTATATTTATATGATAGGAGAGTTAACAATTCTTTATAAATTTCAATCGTCTGTCAACTACTGTTCAAAGTATGCCTATATACATAAATTTACACGAACTATTGTGCCACCCTTTAATTTATAATTTTACTTGTTATTATACCGATCATAGTAATCGACATTCGATTTAAGTTTCAAGCATTTGTCTATAACGGTTCAAAAGATAGGCCCACATTGGTAAATTTACGTCGCCTATGGGGACACCCTTTAAATTTTAGTTTTATTTTTGTATTAATATTAAAAGCTATAGTGATACACAGTTTTTTTTTTTGAAATTTTAAAGTGGCGCCGTTTACGGTTCATAATACATGTAAAAACATGTATGTTGAATGAGGACACCCTTTAATTTTCACTCATTCATTAAGAAAATCATGAAAATCAGGGTTGTTATGGGCGAGCTATAACATCTTACTGGCATATGTACGACGGTGTTAATGATCTTGCAGAAGGAGCTCTTTTATCAACTGAATCGTAAACGGAAATGGAAATCTTTGTGCAAAATTGTGGACAAAATTGTTCCTTGAAAACCAAGCTCTTGAGCACGGTTGATGGATTGTTTTGAACACTATCTTGAGCAGCAGTAATGTTTTCAGCCGATCTTGCAGTACGTTGTGGTCCATGTTTGAGCCTTTCACAGACCCTCTTCCTTCGAAATCATTCACAACACGATAAATAGTGGGGTTTGATGGCACGTTGTTTCTCCCAAAAAGTTCACGTAACTTTCTCATCGTCACAGTAATCGATGATTAATTTTATCGAATATTTTACCATAATAAATTTGATACGTATGTACTTCAAAGAATAATGTTTGCCAAATTTCCGGCAAAACAAAGAAGTGTACCTTCCTGGCGGATACCCTGTATTAACGATGTTAATTTTGTGAATGCAAAGAGATAAAGTATGGTTGTGGTATTGTCACAGAAAACATATTATGTTATTTTGAGCAATTTATGTTTGCTTTGAACATATTATTGTTGTTTTCACGAAAATAAAGTGTGTTATTGAAAAATAACACAACCATTTTGCTTTATTGCAGCATAAAATTTAAATTGTAGCAATAAAAATTATTGGTTGTTCCAACGAGCCGCACTTTCAACAATGTATTGAAATGGAAAACTAAAAAATATTTATAAAATGCAAAGAAGAAGAGGAAGAAAAAAAATGAATAAAAATGAAACGTTTATAAATCATTTACAATTTTATAGAGTTTTCCCGGCACCACAAAGTCAATTTAGAATACATTTTATATTATTTTTAACCGTTTTATATGCAATACCTACTTGCAGCATCCTTTTACATTTTTTTTTTACATTCTTGAATGCTGTTGTAAAAAATGCTAGAAATGTGCAACCAAAAATATGTGCGATTGTATGCGTGTTTGTTCATGTGGATATTGGAAATTTTTATTTTACATTTTATAGTCTGCGCGTGTTGCGCATTTGCATTTAATCGTCCATAATTTTTCCGTTTATTCCTTTGGATACCAACTGGCTACCATTTTTGTTTTTTTTTTTTAGTTTTCTTATTGCAAATATTTCCTTGTCAACCTTTGCTGAGAGGAAACAGAAAGTTAAAACCCCATTTATTGGTTAATAAAAATGCGTTGTAAAGGTTAGTGGGAGGGAAAATTAGTATGAAAAAGGATTTGGTACTTTCAAAAGGGCAAAAAATACATTGCAGGAAGCTGGTGAAACTGAAATGTAAACATTGGTTTACGAGGTAAAAAAAAGGAGTATTATCCAAAAAACTTTAATACGTGTTACTTTTCGATAAATTTTCTGCACTGAAGAACACAAAATAGTTACTAGGAATTTTTAGACAGTGAGTTAAGGAAAATATGCACCCAATGTAAATGTAGGAGAATACTTACAGAAATAGTACTTTCCTTCCCCAGCTTTTTTAAAAGATTTTCCTTTTGTTTAAATGCCTTAAAAGTCCACTGGAAGAGAATAATAATCTGTAGCTACTTTCCGGATGAATTTCAGTATTGAAATTAATTTTGCTTTTGTCAGTTCTTCATTTTAAATTGGTTGTGACATAAAGCAGAATATTTTCTAGAGTTTCCTTATAAATATAAAGACTCATCTGTTTATGAGCGCTTCTGAGATACCGTTGACTGCGACTTCACAAACACCTGTATTTTAAAAACCAATCTGATGTTTCATGAATGGGACCGTAAAAATGTTTTTTGATTTTAAGAAAACAATTCAACTATTTTCTGGTCTATTTCCAGATGGCGCAATTTTGGTTTTTTTTTTTATTGATGCATATCTCAGTTGGCCGGCCTTTGATGGCGGTTCCTCTTCTGCATCTTTCGCTTCCACATGCTCCTTTTTTCTCTCTCTTTCTATTCTGACCTCTGTAGTCATACGCAACTCTTCTTTTTATCCTGACTTTCTTCTTTCTCTTATTTTTCTTTGCAGGTACCACAAAGGGATCAGTAAATGAACCCAAATGGGATTGTGGAAACATAAATTTCATCTAAACATATCCTTACTTTCTTCGTCTAAATTGCATGAACTTACACCGGCTTGTGAGTAGACTGGCGCACAACATAAAGTTATCTTTGCGTAAAGTTATGAGAGCTTTAAAGAAATTTTGGATAAGTGTTCCAATTGACAGCTTCACTTGTCTGGTTTCAGCAAGGATAAGTAAGGTTACTTGGTGTTCTTGGTCTCTCTCCACATTTCCTCTCAGATTCTGTTTCATCAAAGTCCACACAATCTTTCCAGTTCAACCATGGCTATTTGTAATTTCGTTTGCCTTCTACCCTTCGTTCCACGGTAGCATCAGAAAATTAACCCTGTTAGTACGCGGTTCTTGTGACCATACCATATCCAAATTCCATATGTAGGATACAGAACTGATCTTATATTTAATCGAGTATTCATCAGACTTAGCATCAAAGCGACTGCTGTCCGTTTCTTCTAACCACAGTGCTTGTGGACTCACTTATTTCCCTTACAATAATGTGTGAAAGCGAAAGGTGTCTAACAGAACGAGTTCCTTGACCATGAGCAAGCTGAATCCACTAAGTTACTATTCGATAACTGCCCAACAATAACAGCCTCATTGCTGTGGCTTTTAGCAATAATTTCGCCATTTGTCAAGCAGAGGGAGCGGATGCGTTTGATGACTTTCCCCAGAGGAAAGTAGGTATTTGCTATTATCGACTGTAGCGATGCATAGAATTCCTACCTAAAGATAGCTCTGAAGCAGTTTATGCACAAACAAGAGAGGTGTTTTCGAAGGAAAAAAATAAAATTTTTGTTTTATTACTCGACACAGTTTTTGAAAGCAATTGGCTCTAACTAACAAGTAGTAGGGGGTTAAGTCACACAGATGAAAATCTCTATTTAAATCCTGTTAAAATTCCAGTTCATATTGAATGCCCCTTAATATCGTTCATTTAAAAAACCAACTGTAACACTGTCTATTCAAAACAAATACTTTCATAAACTCAATGCCTTCACCTTAACATTCTACAGTGAATATTTTTTATTTATTCTGAAAATAATGAAGAATATTGAAAAAATGCATCCCTCAATAAAAAGAGGAGCAAAAGAAAAAATAAACATAAAATCTCAGTTTAAAACTTGGCCAGCAGTATTTGTGGTTTAAACTGCTACTGACATAAAAGTGCAAGTGTTTTGGTTTGTAATACGACCAAAATAACAACAACAACCAGAACATAAGGGACATAAACAAGACACAAACATCCACACCATCGACATTTACAAAAACAACATACATATTTCCTGAATTCACAATATACACAAATAAGTAAGCGTTCACATCTCATCTAGAGGTATTTTTTCAATAGCATGTATTGGATTTGTTGGGGAGGGAGTAGATGAATGCTGATATCGATTCTTGCTTATATTAAAAAGTGGAAGTGTAAGTTTTACTATAAGAAACTTTATTGTGAAATAAAAATATATGTTTGTGGCACATGCTTTTAAATACTGAAATTCGAATGTGTGTGTGTGTGTGTGCGTGTGTGTGTCTATATAAACCATAGTTAATATTGTATTAAGGCAATAAACGTAAATGCAACAACACTTTTTTATAGTCAATTATACAGTGGAGTAGAAGATGAAAATTTAATAATTATTTGCATGATCATAATATAATTAAATATAATGGTGGTCATAATCATAGTCTTAAATAAAGTATACTTTTCGAGTTCTCTGTACTTTTTAGAGTTCTTTGAAATGCACTTTTTATTTACTATAGACTCGTTAAAATATATTTTATGGGTAAACATCGGTTTTTAAATTTTTAGTGCTTTTAACTTATTTAGTAGCGATTTTATTAAATAAATTCTATGACATGAACTTCATTGCAATTTTATGTGTTGAAATCAATTAATTCCTTTTACAATTTTTTTTGTATAAAGTGCATATATTCACTTAACTTTTGTTTTTTTTTTTCAAATTAAGAAAATTACTCTTTTATAGTTTTTTTTTCAACATACATGGGAGTAATTAATTAGTTGGAATAATTAATTGACAACTTCATTAGCATTTAATGGCAAATAATGCTAATGATTTTTTAGCATCATCATTATTTTTTTTTATAATAATGATTTTTAATGAAAAGGTTTAATTTATAATTAGTTGAAAAAACAAAATCATTACCATTGGTTAATGACTAATGATTGAATGGTTTAAAATCATTATCATTAATGAATGTGTTTCCTGTCTTTGTACATCAAATATACATCTTAAAGCAAAGTAGAGCATAATTTTTTCAAATGGCACTAAGATCAATAAAGTTTGGTGAAAGTTTATATTTTAACTCTCTCAGATCCTATTGGTGTAAGGTGACGTTAGATCTCGGACATTAAGTTTTACACCTGCCTCACTTTAAAATGATAAATCATCAAAATTTTCCAACAAAGATCCATCTACAAGTGTTGAGATTTATTTATTTTATGCATAGCTTTTTAAGTTTCTTCTATCAAAGATTTGTGTTTCATAGAAAAATGTATTTATTATTGAATTCTTATTAGTAATGAAACTACTTCATTAAGATTTCATTGCCATTATTAAAACAATTATAATTAGAATAAATTAAATGCTAGTTAATTTTTTCATCATCATTATTTCAAACATAGCCAATGAAAATTCAATGATAATGAAAAACTCCCATAATTATAAAAGTGGTCTGAGTTAAAATTAAAAAAAAAAAAAAGGATTTTCCAAGTTATTTTCATACCACATTATTTTAAACTAAATGTATTTATTGTAATTCTTACGAGATTGTCAAAAGTGAACCATTAGATGGTGGTCGTCGCATAAAGTGAAAATATTTTTTAATCAGTATGGGTATCATTTTAAAGCCTTTGAAGAGATCTTTAAGGAAATACAAAATTTTTTTAAAAATGCTTAATCTGTTGAGAGCCGTTATCATTTTTATGTAAAATTTTATATATGCAGTACCAAATTTTTTTTCTATTTTTTAATTCTCTGTCCTCCCAATATTTTCTTTTTTGATTGGACTTACTTCACTAAACTAGATTTATATAGACGGTGAACAGTTTATAAAAAACTATAAATTTTTTGTCGCTTTCTTCAAAAAATGGGCCCATATTCATAGTTAAAATAAAGTATACTTTAAGGGAACTAAAGTCGGTTTTACTTTAGAGTCGACTCTTATTCATTCATAGAGAATTTAACATATACTTTTGGCAAGAAAGTCAACTCTAAATTTAAAACTACCTAAAGCTGTTTTTAACTCATTTTTCCAAAATTATTTTATTTGGCTTAAGAACACAATGCTCTATATCCGATTTTTATACAAAAGTTAAATAAATACAAACAAGGTTATTTTTTTCTAATGTTTGTTTAGAAATTGTATGGGAGGAAACATTTATCAAATTACAGTTGACACCCAGTGTAGTCAGCTAAACTTAAAGTATACTTTATTTACGACTATGAAAGCAAAAAAGATAAAAAGAGCCTTTTACTTTAAAGTATACTTTAGCAAGAGTCGACTTTAGTCTATAACTACGAATATGGGCCACTATTATTACTACACAAAAAAAAATGCTATAATTTTTTGTCTTGTCCCATTGTTTTTATATCTCGGTAAACTATAAAAACGTTCTCAACTGCAATCATTTGCTGAGAAGAGCGACAATGTTAGTGTTGCTTTAACTTGTGCAAAAGGTGAAATTGTTAGTAAATATTTGTAATGACGGTTCCAAGGTGAATGTTTGGTCATGTGTAAAAGTCGCAATATTTTTGCGTTGTTTGCCACACTTCATTAACTTTACAGATCAAGTTCATAAACGAGCAAGTGATTGAGAAAATACTAAAAATCAAAGTATAAAATAACAACGCCAAGAAGGCAGACAGCTTTTCTATAAAGTATTTAAGCATAATTGACGAATTCAATCAAATAAATTTAATAATATTAAAATTAAAATTGGTATTTTAGTCATCTTTGGTTACGGACACATTGGAAGATATTTTAAAGTTGGAATTAATAATTAAATATATTTTATGGATTTAATTAACTGTTGCGGACAATTTTTGCATAAAGAAATTTTAAATTTATTTTAATGATGTACAATTTTATTTTATTCTTTAGTTTTTAAATTAAATATTTATTAATTTATAAAATATTAATTTATAAAATATAAAAAGGACAAAACAACCAATTGTCTGAAAAATTAAATTAAATATAAACATTTTAAAGCGCAATTACAAAAACAACAATTTTGTTATAAAAATAATAATTGAAAACAAAGTAATATAATGCGATAGCTGTCCATTAACCTGGTTTATTAATAAAAACTAATAAGTAAATATGAAGATGTCTGCTTAAAAGTTATTTTACACAGAAAGTCTAAATGTATAACTAAAGTGCTGATAGCTGCTCCGTATAAAGTAACAGCTCCTGCAGTAAGCGCGAGGTTGTGTTTGCAATCAACAGAACTCATTCGCTTGGAAAGTAGAAAAAGCCTTACAATGTTTATAAAACCAACTCCGCATATAAAATTAAAACGAAACGTCCACATGTGATCAGAAGAAAGATCAGAAGTTGTTGTTAAAGAGCCAAAGAACGGTATTCAAATCCATTGAAATTATAATTCTATACAATTTTCGAATGAATGCCATGATTTTTTAATGTACTGATAATTATAGTTACTTCCCTCGTATATATTAATGAATTACATTAAGCTTTTGTATATTTTTGCTTTCACATGTTATTTAATTTTATTATAAAAATCATTTGTTTTTAAGCATGTTTTTATTACTTTACACCAGGTAGTTAAAAATTGTTTATTATTTTTTTTTTAATATTTATTCTTTTGCTTGTTTGTAAATGGTGTTGAATTTATTAAACCAATTTACAATTACAAATGTTCGTGACTATAGCTATTAAAAGAAAATATGCATTTAGTTAATTAAGCATAAGTCTATATTTCGTTTTTTAGATACGTTTTATAAAATTCCTTTAATAAACGGTTTAAGAACACAATTTTTATAATAAATTCTATGAACATTTTTTAAAAACCAACATCAAGGTCATATTTTTGGTGCTACAACAAGGTTTTGTCAAAACAATTTTAAACTGCAAATATTTAATGCTTTATAATTTTTTTGTACATATTTAATAGTGGAACGCTAATCAAAAAAATATTTTAAGGAACAATCTTAGGAAACGTGGTTTTGAAAAGTATTTTTATAATCTCATCCTCAAAAAAAAAAGTAAATAAAAAAATAAATGCAAGCCTGGCTTAATCGGACATGGAAGACCGACAAAGGAATCTTTGCACAAGAAATTCGTCGGTTTTGTTAGCTCTTATTTAACTCTCTAGGAATTAGAATTAATTTCATTCTTGAACTCATATACAAAAACGAGATGTCTTACTATTTGTAACTGACTTCATAAAAAGAGTCAGTCATTTCTGGATCGATTTTACAAATTTTTTTTTATTTGAAAGGTAATGCTTACATATTGGTACTTTTCTAAAAACAGTTCATAATTTTAAAAACTAAAGGGTGTTCCAATGCAACATTCATTGTTTTTACGTGTATTATAAAGCGTAAAAGGCACCACTTAAAATGAAACTGCTTATCAATATAGCTACCAACGGCAAAAAGTAATAAAAAATAAATAAATTTTAAATTCAAAGGGTGTCCCCATAGGTGACGTTAATTGACCTATGCGGGCCTATTTTTTGAACAGTTATAGACAAACGCTTGCAAAACATAATCACTACTGTGACAGTAACATGCATTAATATTTACAATTACAAATTAAAGGGTGCCCCAATATTTTATTTTATTTTTTGTACTTGATGTTATAGACAGATGCTTGAGATTTACAAAGAACTAGAATTGCTTACTTCTCTATAACAACAAGTAAAAAATTTGGATTTGGAAATTAGAGGGTGTGCCAATAGTTGATGTAATATGATGTATGTGGTTAAAGTCTTTAAGCGTCATAGACAGAAAGCTAAAACTTACAAGGGACTTGTATTGCTAAGTCCGCTAAATCAAAAAGTTAAAAAGTTCAATATAGAAATTAAAGGGTGTGAAAAGTGTGATGGAAATTGACCTGTATGGTCCTATTTTTTGAATCATCACAGACAAATGCTTGCAAATTGGATAGAATGACGATTGCTATGACCATAACAAATAATAATATTTAAAATTATAAATTAAAGGGTGCCCATATAGTTTAACTAGTTTGATGTATATGGCCACACTTTTAATAAATGTAGACAGACGCTTGAAAATTACAAAGAACCGGATTGCTAAGTCTAATATAACAGCAAGTATAAAATTTTAATTTTAATTTGGAAATTAAAGGGTGTCCCAATAGTTGCTGTATTTTTATGTATATAGCCAAACTGTTGAACATTTGTAGACAGACGGTTTAAATTAGCAAGGAGCTGATATGCTAAGTATGCTATAACAAGTATAAAGTTTAGATATGAAATATAAAGGTGGCCCAATATTTAGTGTGTAATATTTAGTGTGGCCATACATTTGAATCGTTATAGACAGACAGATAAATCTGCTTTAAAGTCGGGGTTTTTTTGCCAGAATTATTATAGAGTTATAGCTAAAAACCTGTAAGAGATTTTTTTAAGTGCATTTTAATTCACGGAATCATGAAATATAAAAAAAAAAGTTTTAATGAAATCTGACAAATTTATTTTTAGTGCCATGTGGATCCGACATGGAATAGTGATATTAATAGGTATACTTCGTACATATAAAAATATATCTTTTTTTCAAGTCAAGTGCAAAAAACTTTAGGCAGAGAGTTTACTTAAATTAAATTTTATCTTTTGGTAACTAATCAAAAGATATGTCCATAATCATCAAATTACATTGTCTATAAAGGCACCCTTTAATGTCTAATTTTATACTTTATACTTTCTGTTTTAAAGCGTACATAGCAATTCACGTGTTATGAAAATTAAACATATCTACCTAAATTTAAAAAAACAAGGTCTATGGAGACACCCTTTAGTTTGAAATTTAAAATGCATATACTTGCTGTCTGAACGAACGTAGATATAATTTTCTTTGTTAATGTCAAGTGTCTGTCTATAACGGTTTAAAAGATAAGGTCAAGTACCTTAAGTAACATTATCTATATGTTCACCCTTTAATTTCCAATTTAACATTTTTAACTTGTTGTTAAAGCCGACCTTACCATAAGCGTTTCATGTAAATTTTAAAAGAAAAAGCTATATTAAACAAATAACACCATCTAAGGGGACACCCTTTAATTTTCAATTTTTAATTTAATACTCGTTGTTATACCCAACTTAAAAATACACATTCTGCGTAAATTTCAACTATCTCTTACGATTCAAAAAATTTCATCACTTTTTGGGGACACCCTTTAATTTGCAATTTTAAATACTTATACCTGCTATAAAAATGGACGTATAAGTTACGTACTGTATATTTTTAAGTGTGTGACTATAATGTTTTAACAGGTACGGCCATAGAACTCAAATTGCGTCAACTATGGCGACACCCTTTAATATTTAATATTTTTTACTATTTACTGCTATAGCGAACTACAGCGATGACAACTTGAATAAAATTCATCATCATAAGTCTTCATCAATCATATATATTGTATGGAGGCACCCTTTAAGGGTTAAAATTGTAAAGTTTTTTAAACTGGGAACAATCTGGAAGCGTGAAATGAAAATTGATAACCTTCTCCTTTTTTAAAGTCGCTTAAAGATAACTGGAATTTTACGTTTAATTTCTCAATTGTTGTTTTTTAATTGTTTTTGTGTTTGAATTACCCTCAAAGCACGCTTTTAGGCTAAAGCTATTTTAATTAATTTAATTTAATTTATTTGCAAATGTTTTTTTTTAAAGGTATAACAAACTTTTATAAATACCTTTTTTGTATCAAAGCAAAGTTGCAATTTAAAAAATATTTTTCTACAGCAATCGCTTGGTTATCCATAAAAAGAAGTCGACATATAAGAAACTTACCTGAAATTAAAAAATTGAAGTTTATTTTAATAATGAAGAAAAATCAAATTTTAATTAATGTTTTACAAAATTTTATATTATTTATTAATTTTAGGAGTTGTTTATATCAAATTTCTCTTCAAATTTCATTTAATTTTATAACCATAAATATTTCCATTGTAAATTGTAAGACTTTATTGGAATTTCTTTTACAATTCTCTCATATTGATATGAGAACGCACGTACTTCATAAAAACTCATTATAATAATTTTTAATTTCACTTAAAACCATTGACCGTCTGACTAACTATTTTAACATCCTGGGATCTCTCTTTATTTTCATCCTACTTAATGTTTGACTGTTTTAATGCGTTTGATTGCTGTTCATGAAGGCATAAGTGTTGGTGGTAATTATATCAAACACTATATTAATGGGTACTACGAAATGCACACATGTAATCATTAATGCTAACGACTCCTTTAAGGCCAGTTGTTTCAAAATGTCTGTTTCCTGGAACACCATAGTTAAACCGGCCATAGATAAAGAAATAAATGACAGGAAATGTAAAAAAAATTTCGAACTTGTCACATCCTATGGCTGTTAAGTACAGAAGATTTATGGAGTGGCACCATAAAACAAACAACAAAAAATAAATAAAAATACATGAGCGTGAAATGTGATCAAATGTATTGCATACCTAAAAGAAATTCTGTTATAAACCGTTTAGGGCGAACTGCTTCACGCCTGTAAACTCGACATTATTATATAAACATCACTTTCGAGAACTATCTCTGATTCGATGGTTGCCTAATAAAAGAGACCTTTTTTAAGACTTTTAGAGCCAAGTTTTTTGAGGATACTTGGAGAAGCTTAAGATACCAATTTTACTTGTAGCCTGTTTTGCCCTAAAAAAGCAAACTCTATAATCCTATATTGCATGAGATGAGCCTACTGTAATTCTAAACAAACTAAATTTTGATGATAGAGAATTAAAAAATAAGAAAATCAAATTAGTGCTTTATATAATTTTATATAAAAATATTATCGGCTTTTAATGGGTTTAGCATTTTTTTAAAATATTTTTAATTCCAGAAAGATCTCTTCAAAAGCTTTCAAATGATACCCATATTGATATTTTAAAAATTAGAAAATTTCAGAGCCCGTATTTCGAAAAATATGGTCGAGCGACAATTTTCTCACTTGATGGTTTTTTCTTATTTTTCAATTCTCTATCGCCCTATACGAGGGCTGCTCTATATATTTCTGGCCTAATAGTGAAAATACGAATATTTATAATCAAAAATGGTTTTATTGTTTTTCAAAGTATTCTCCAGCATGATTTATACACTTTTGCATGCGCTCAAACTAGTTGTCGAAGCACTTTTTCCACTCCGATTGAGACACCTCTAAAACATGGTTTTTGAACACTTCAACAGCTTCTTCTGGCGACGAAAATCGTTGACCACGCATTTGTTTCTTGATGTGCGGAAACAATAAGAAGTCATTAGGTGCCAAGTCAGGGCTGTACGGCGGATGACCCATTAATTCGACGTTTTGGCCGGTCAAAAACGCTCTGGTTTGAGCCGATGTGTGAGAGCTCGCATTGTCATGGTGAACAATGTTTCGTCTTCTCTTGTTGGTTTTTCGAATTTCTCCGATGACTTCAGGCAAACAAATTGTAGTGTACCACTCAAAAGTGACCGTCCTACGTTGCTCAAGTGGAACAGTCGCCACATGACCAGTTTTGCCGAAGAAAGAGGCGACTATTTGCTTCGAAGTGCTTCTTCCACGAACAACTTTCGTTGAATTTTGCTCGTCTTTGAAGACCCACACGGTCGATTGTTGTTTCTTTTCGGGCTCATACGCATAGATCCATGATTCGCCACCTGTGACGATCTTATAAACGTCTTTTGAAGCACCGCAATCGTATTTTTGCAACATTTCTTTGCACCAATCGACACAAGCCTTTTTTTGAGCGACTTTCAAATTGTGGGGGATCCAACGAGAACAAACCTTTTTTACGGCCAGGTGTTCATGCAGTATCGAATGTATGCTGGTGGAAGAAATGTCCAAGGATGTCTCTATCTCTCGGTATGTCGCATGTCGATCTTGCATTATGAGTTCACGCACGGCATCAATGTTCTCTGGCACAACAGCCGTTTTTGGACGACCTTCACGGACGACCTTCACCAATTTTTCACAGTGCTATAGAATGGTGCTTCATCGCCATTTAAGTTCATCAATGCACTCTTGTCGTGATAATCCACGTCGAAAGTTGTGAAAAATGCTGGCACGAAAATGTTCACGAGTTAATTCCATTTTTTTTTCTATATTAATTTTTTCTAGTCACTGTAAACAACACGAATAATGGTCGTACGTCAAAACGTTTTGAGTACGATTATGCTTAAAAATGACAAACTTTCCAATGGGAATGTCAGATTGCACTTGGCAGCGCTCAGTGTTGCCAGGCCAGAAATATATATAGCAGCCCTCGTTTATATTTTTTTTATTGTTCTAAATGAAATGGAAAAATTAGAGGTAAGCGTGGTATTTTGCCCGCTGAATCGAAGTATATAGACCGATCTTGCTGATTTTCAATATCAAAATTTTCGAAACTATGTGTGATCGATTAGAGTATTAAAATTTTCTCTAGCTCGTCTAGTGCCTTGGCAAAGTTGATTTCAACCCGAACACGGACGGACAGAAATGCATCGCTCAATCGACTTCGCTATGCATAAGAACTCAAAATGTTTATACTTTATGGGGTCGGATATTACACACGGAATAACTAGATATACCGTTATTCCAGCTATGGTGAAGGGTATAAAAAGAATTATAATAATAATAATGTACTATTTTTTTGTGAGAAGAGCAACTTTTAACGCTTTCATAGTAGTCTTTTTATTCCCTATTTTGTCCGGTTCCTCGCAATTAGCTATTAATTAAAAACCCTACTTGTGAACCCCTTGGCTAGACCGCGTTTAAGACAACTTGTAGCGATACCCGATTTAGCACTTCGTCCTTGTATTCACCCGTGGTTCTTTTTATTTTATTTCACCTCTTAGCTTCGGCAACATCAAAACCTATTTTCTTACGTTTTTTAATACACTGTCTTTATTCAGCACCTTAATCTTGTCCTTTCACGATTTTTACTTCGACTATCGATGCGACTGTTAGTTTGTCAACATCATACTTTAGTTTTATTCGTTTTGCTGCCAGTGCAAGAAAAAGTTCATATTCCGCAGCATCTGTAGTTCCATCATTCTCATAAAAGCATCGTGAATTGTATTACGTGGATTATTATTTTCCTTTGCATAGCTTTTCGTCTTTCTTAGTGTCGATGACCGAATTTGGCCTCCATAATGAAGGATGATAGCAGTAACCTTCAGGAGCAGCATATGCTTGTCCATTAGTATATCTCTTATATTCGTTAGTATTCGGCAGAATTGCGTTGTTGTGTTTCTGACCTCTTCAGCAGCAGTTACAGGTATTTGATGACTTTTACTTTAGTCGCAGAAACTAAAATGAGAAACATTTCTCTCGAAAATATAACAGTTTAAAGTGATTGTGCTAAAATTGTCGGCATTTTTTTTTTCTCACCGTAATGTGCAATCCTGCATGCCCTCGTTCTAAACGAGATTAAATAAATTTAGGTAAAATTTATGCGACCGTTTTAACTTTTTAAATTTATTTTCTTTAAAGGTTAATTTAAGAATATTTTATATATAAAAGAAAGTTAAAATCAAGTTGATTTTTATTTGTTGTCCGGTTAAGAGTTAAACATCATTTTAAATATTTTAAGCACCTACTTGGTTCCATCACACAACTTGTATATATTGCTGATTCTTGTTAGTAAACATGTCCAGTAGTATGGAAGTATTTTTTCTTCACATTGAAGCATATAAATTTATTGCTAATTTGTGAACAGTTTGTACAATAATTTTATGGTCATATTGTTTTAAATTTACACAAAATAAATATTTACATATTTTTAAAATAATTACAAGCATAATAAACAAATAATGATTTAACCCTGAATATTGGTTAACAGTTAAAGTAATTATCTGTCTTTTTCTACAAAATACAACAACAAAAATATGTCTTTTACAACAAAGTTGTAGTTAATGATGTTGTCCCTTAACTGTTTTTGTGGTGCAAGTGTGATGAGTATAAAAGTAAAATTTAGCTAGCAAGTGCTGATAAGCCAAGGTGGTAGCTACGTTAGTAAGGGTAGTTCAAATCCCAACAGATTTTATTGTAATAAGAGAAATTGAGATTAATGAGCCCGTTTGTATAAAGAAAAATACGTGCGTTGCGTAGTCGCTGTGAACAAATGCGATTAAATAAAAAAAAAAACGATCAAATCTCCTAGAGTCTACTCCAGTTAATTGCTGGGTTATCCGCGGTGGATGAGTTAATGAAGGCATATGCATATCAGAACAGCAGATGAAATAGTTTAGGCCATGCTTACTACTACTTACTACTACTTGTTAAACAGAAGATCATGAGTTCATATCCCAACAGATCTTTAAGTAGAAAAATAATTGTGTTGCGCAGCCACTGTGGATAAATTCCCAGAATGTACTCAAATTAATAATTGAATATCCAGAGTAGTAAAGTAGGCGTCTGTTTATTAGAACTGCAAATGTTTGTTAAAAAAGGTCATCAGTTCAAATTCCAACAGAGCCTAATGCAGCATAAAAAAATCGTCCTTAAAGAGCCCCAGTGGATTACTTTGTTGAAATGCCGAATAAATAGTAATTATCAGTTTAAATCTAGTAAAATGGGAACAAATCTAACTAGAGGTACGAAAGAATCACAAGATAAAAAGAAGCATAAAACTTGACCAGGCTCTTTTTTTCTCTCCCAACTCAAATAGGCATTCCGGCATGCTACATACTCTGATCAATACCGTTGTAGTTCCGTATTAAGCATTCCCGAAGATTTTGTTTTACTTTCTTCGGATTCCAAACGATTTTTTTTTTTCTTTATTCCATTTAAATCTAGAATTTCCCTCTTTACTTTTAATATGGTAATATAGTGCGCGCAAAAGCAACAAACAAGGCTAATTTAAATAAAGATACCAAATAAAAGTAAAATTTAAAAAAAAAGAAAAAAAATACATTTAAGGAAAATAAATTCCACTTTAATAAATGTTTTCATTCCGCAGAGATTTAAATAATTTCGTTTTCTGTAACACTATATTACAGTATTGAAACCACTTTCAAACGGAATTGGGTTTTGCGACATGCGCTTATTTTTCCTTACTTAAATAAAACAAACCGTGCTTACCTTATAGTTATACGTAAAGGTGTTACGTTCGTGTTCACTAGACAACAACTGTTAACAAAATTTTGTACTAAAATCTTTCTATAAAAATTATTATAAATTAGTCTAAATCTTGATGCTGTTCAGCATAGAAATGTTCATAATGATGTGTTCAGATGGTGTATCTTCTTTTATATTC
Source organism: Gymnosoma rotundatum (assembly GCA_916610165.2). Taxonomy (NCBI): domain Eukaryota; kingdom Metazoa; phylum Arthropoda; class Insecta; order Diptera; family Tachinidae; genus Gymnosoma; species Gymnosoma rotundatum. Next base: position 114,326,179 of record OU744337.1, on the reverse strand, counting down.
AAATAAATTACATAGAAAAAATGAAAACATTTCTTTCAAAATAAATTATTATAACGCTTTTGTCATTAAAACAATGTGGCAAAACAACAATTTATTAAAAATTACAGGTAATAAGGTCAGCAAATGCCAGTCAGACGATAATGTTTGAAATAATAATATGAAATTGTTAAGGCATTTATGGTCATAAAGATTATTAGAAGAAGAATTATGGTTATAGTTAATTTATTATTTAATTATAAACGTTTAGCATAAAAACATAGAATAAATGATAGTGTTGACTTTATTGTATGGGCTGCAATAAATAAGGAAGACAGGGAAGGGAATAAAATGGAAAACTTTATTTCTTAAATAATGGTTAAATCTACAGAACAAATTAAATGATGCAAATTTACTGTAAGTCTCAATACAATATTGAAGATATTTAACAAAAAAATATGCCAATCTTAGTATTGTTTTGAGATGCAAGTAAGTACTGACAATGTAAGTACTGAACCACCTATCTAGATGGACATAAAAGAAGCTATAGGATATATGAAAAATGGACAGAATTTTTTTTGGAAAAAACGTTTTATTTAATGTGAAATACAAGGGATACATCTAAGTTCTAAATGCAGTGCATTTAAATGGCCTTAACAACTTCTTCTGCAGAACGGCAACAGCACACGAAAACTTACAAGTGGAGACCGATTATTTTACAATAAAACTAAATAATTGTTAAACGTTGTTCTTACTTGTATATATATACGAGGGCTGCTCTATATATTTCTAGCCTAATAGTGAAAATGCGAATATTTATAATCAAAAATGTTTTTATTGTTTTTCAAAGTATTCGCCAGCATGATTTATATACTTTTGCATGCGCTCAAACCAGTTGTCGAAGCACTTTTTCCACTCCGATTGAGACACCTCTAAAACATGGTTTTTGAACACTTCAACAGCTTCTTCTGGCGACGAAAATCGTTGACCACGCATTTTTTTCTTGATGTGCGGAAACAAGTCAGGGCTGTACGGCGGATGGCCCATTAATTCGACGTTTTGGCCGGTCAAAAACGCTCTGGTTTGAGCCGATGTGTGAGAGCTCGCATTGTCATGGTGAACAATGATTCGTCTTCTCTTGTTGGTTTTTCGAATTTCTCTGATGATTTCAGGCAAACAAATTGTAGTGTACCACTCAGAAGTGACCGTCCTACGTTGCTCAAGCGGAACAGTCGCCACATGACCAGTTTTGCCGAAGAAACAGGCGACCATTTGCTTCGAAGTGCTTTTTCCCCAAACAACTTTCGTTGGATTTTGCTCGTCTTTGAAGACCCACACGGTCGATTGTTGTTTCGTTTCGGGCTCATACGTATATATCCATGATTCGTCACCTGTGACGATCTTATAAACGTCTTTTGAAGCACCGCAATCGTATTTTTGCAACATTTCTTGCACCAATCGACACGAGCCTCTTTTTGAGCGACTTTCAAATTGTGGGGGATCCAACGAGAACAAACCTTTTTTACGGCCAGGTGTTCATGCAGTATCGAATGTATGCTGGTGGAAGAAATGTCCAAGGATGTCTTAATCTCTCGGTATGTCGCATGTCGATCTTGCATTATGAGTTCACGCACGGCATCAATGTTCTCTGGCACAACAGCCGTTTTTGGACGACCTTCACGGAATTCGTCTTTGAGCGAGCTTCGGCCACGATTAAATTCATTATACCAATTTTTCACAGTGCTATAGGATGGTGCTTCATCGCCATACAAAGATTTAAGTTCATCAATGCACTCTTGTCGTGATAATCCACGTCGAAAGTTGTGAAAAATGATGGCACGAAAATGTTCACGAGTTAATTCCATTTTTTTTCTATATTTTTCTAGTCACTGTAAACAACACAAATAATGGTCGTATGTCAAAACGTCTTGAGTACGATTATGCTTAAAAATGACAAACTTTCCAATGGAAATGTCAGATTGCACTTGGCAGCACTCAGTGTTGCCAGGCCAGAAATATATATAGCAGCCCTCGTATATATATATATCTCCCCATGATGATATTGAAGACATCACTGAATACAATGAAAAACAAATGACAGATCATGATATGATACTTGTCGTATTCTTATTTACAAAAGTAGTTGGGTAAATAGATGATGTTTACGACGTACATAACATAAGGTAGATAGATACGAAAAATAATGTTGAAGGATGAAGCGATCTAGAAAATGCAGCATAACATTTTGCTGGTGTCTAATTTTTCTTGTTTACTTTGGAAAATGTACGCATACGTTTGCAAATTAATTTCTATTTCTAAAAAAGAGGGTTTTAGATTAAAAAAAATGAACCTAAGAAAAAAATAATTTTAATTAATTTATATTATCCACAAATCAGCTCCTAATTAAATAAAAAATTTAAACTTAAAATATTTAACTTAATAATAATAGTAAAAATTAAAAAAAGTAATAAATGAAAATTTCAAATTATTGAAGTAATAGTATTTCAGGCATAATCATTGATCTTTCGCTGTTGATTTTCTATTGCCTAGACGACCTTGTATTATTTTTCGGAAGTAGCTCAGTAAGTGTCAAAATATACTTTACGTGCCTTTGACATGTTCATAATATAAATGTAGAGCAGATGACACATATTTTGTATCATTTAATATTAACAAAGGTGACGTTATTACAAGCACAAAGGGCTCAAACTTAATAAATACTTAATTAATGCCCTGCTGGCTAAATTTGTCTTTGTTACAGGTGATACACGTGGCCAAATGTCCCAAAAATAGTGCCCTATAACTTGACGTCCGGAATACGCTTCGTCAACAGCAGCTACTTGTTCGAAATAATTCTCAATTTTGAGTTCTATCAGACTTTAAATAAAACATTTTTTAATAGTGAAACAGTGAATTGTATCTTAGCCTTACGTGTAGCGATGAAATGACGTTAGCCCGCTGTTGTTAAAATAGTTTTACTTTGTTTATACGAAATTCTTAAAAAAGCATGAAATTAGATTCACTCCTTTTAAGGAAGAATTAATTGATATTTAAGTCTTTTCAAAAGTGCTAACGAATTGTGCAGCATTATTTCGTTCTGCTCGCTTGTACTCAAAAAACTTTGTATTGTTACGTTTTTCCTTTTAGGCAAACGTGCAGATTCTTTTTGATTGCAAGTACTACTGTGGCTCATTATAAATTTTCTATTTCTTACTCTGTGGCTCTTTCTCGCTATATTTCTTGATTCTACGGTCTCATATTTGTCCACATAATTAGTCATATATTTCTTGTTTCGAGATATTTAATGAATTGCATTTGAGTAAATTAAAAAATATTTTTACTTATGCGAAAACATTTTTGACAATTTCGTAAAAATTACATTGAAAAAATTTAGCGTAAATTAATGTGATATGGAAATAACTGGTAAATTATTTTTTTTTTTAAATTTTGACTTATATCACTTTCATAATTATGGGCACATTTATTAAACATGTTTTATTACAAACGCATGTTTTCTGCAAAAGTTAATAAATTTCCTTTGTTAACAAAGAATTTAAAATTAAATCCAATTCTCTACTTGATAATTCTCTTTAAAGTTAATAATTCACATAAACGTAATAAAAAAGTTGACAAAAATACTAAAAAGTAATAATTCTTTTGCAATTTAAATATTACAAAAAAAAAGCTTTTAGATTTTTTTTAATTTTTAAGATATTTTAAGAGTCCTAGATCTTCATTAGTATTTCAACTCATAATCAAAAGTGTATGCAAAACTGAATTACAAAAAAAAAAAAAAAAAAAACAAAAGAGAAAAGAGAAAATGTATGATAAAATAGAACTATTGCCACATTTTTCTGTCATGTTGAATCGTGATAATGTGACATAATGAGTAACTTTTTTTGATTTAAACATTTCGCCAGTACCCAGCAGTTCTTAAGTTTTTGGCAAATGAATCAAGAAATCTCGACTAGCAAAAACATTAATATTAAAGCCTTAATTTTATAAAACGCAACATAACACTAGAATTTCTTTTGGAAACAAAAAAAAAATTCAAAATATTTTAGGAATTTGTTTTTTTTCATAAATTTTAAAAGGAAATCAGCACCATTAAAATTATGACATTTGCGCTTGTTTGAAAACCTTGTATAAAAAACAATAAAAAAAATGTTAACATTATTATATTATTATATTAAAGTATTTTAAACATTTTTTTTTATTTGGAAGGATATAATTTTAAAAATTAAAGGGTGTCCCCATGTAACATACATTTTTATATGCTACTTCAAAATTAAAGTATTTTAAACATTTTTTTTTATTTGGAAGGATATAATTTTAAAAATTAAAGGGTGTCCCCATGTAACATACATTTTTATATGCTACTTCAAAATTCCAAAAAACTGCTTATCTGTATAAATCCCAATAGCATAAAGTAATAGTGCGTTTCCATTGGCGCGATTTTGTCTAAAAACAACTGTTTTGCTACTTGATTTTCCATACATTTTTCACGCTACCAAAACCATTTAAATCACTTGATTTATTTAAAATCATTTCGAAAATATACTTTTTCGAACTAACTTTGCCTTTGCAACACTGTGTTGTGTCTAGGATATTCAAGTTCAACTCCGTGCTATCTATTCATATTGGATGGTTTTATCGAAAAAGTGACAATTACTTTTAAAATTTTCAAAACAATAATCTTTTTTGTTACAAAAAAGTGTTAAAAAAATAAAAAAAAATAAAAATATGTAAAACAAAAATTAAATTAAAAATAAAAACGATTTTTTACAAGAAATAAAATAGTCTTTTTTTTCCTTTTACGGAGAAAATGTCAGTGTAACGTCACAAATTCGAATTTACAAAACACTTCAGCTCAATGGAAACGCTTCGAAGTGTTTTTCTCAAAACTAGTTGATTTCAAGTCAATGCAAACGCAGTATAATACAAAAATAAATCTAAAAAATAAAGGGTGTCCCCATATGCGACTTAAATTAACCTATATGAACATGTCTTTTAAATCCTTGAAAAATGGACAGACTGTCAATTTCCATGATCGTTATAATAAGTATAAATTTAAAAAATTATAAATTCAAGGCTGCCCCAATAGTTCATTTAATTTGATGTATATGGCAAAACTTTTGAACAGTTGTAGACAAGCGATTAAAATTTACAAAGAACCTGTATTACTTAGTCCGCTATAACAACAAATATAAAATCTGGATTTGGAAATATAAGGGTGTCCCAATAGTTAATGTAATTTGATGTGTGTGGCCATATTTTTAAACTGTTACACACAGACAGCTGAAATTCATAGGGAGCCTGTATTTGAATTTAGAAATTAAAGGGCATCCCAATAGTTAGTTTGATTTTATGTATGCCGCCAGATTTTTTAACTGTTAACGACAGATAGCTGAAGTGCAAGAATTTTTTATTTTTTTATATATCAATAAAATTCACCTTAACTTATCATCCTATACAAGACAGAAATTAAACCATTCACTAGATGTGCAGAAGTATGATGTTATAACATAACCACTTTATTTCTTACAGTTAAGAGAAATGTTGGGAAATTAGATCAGTTATCCTGAATATACAAGAGCATCAGTGTGTGTGCTAACGCGAAAATTTATATTCCTGCATAATTATGACATTGTTAAAACTAAAAGCGACAAAATTATAGTCGACAGTTTGTTATAATTTAATTTTTGTCACAGCTTCTTTTTTACAACTATTTTAAACCGTGTAGCCTGCTGCGGTTTTTTATTATAATTTTTTCTACTTTTTTCTGTGTATGACATTATGAGTGACAAAAATAATAATGTTTTAATCACTGTTGAAATAAAACTTAAAAATGATGTAGATACAAAAAAAACAAAATCCGTATAAAAAATATATTAAAAAAGAAAACGAAAAAAGCAAAAAATATAAAAAGTGCAAAAACGTGTATATACACAAATACATTATCGCTGGTTGCTGGGGCAGCTTCAGCGGAAAGTGAATAAAAAACCTCTCTTGCAATCAATGTTATAAATCGTATCACTTTATTTAATCAAAAGGTATGTTGGCGGTAGCGCCAACAGTTTGGTTTAATGGAGAGCGACTCGCGGTAGTAACTGGGCATCTAACTCACGATTAGTTAACTACTCCCCCCAGATAGTTTAGGAAAAAGCTGATTTTCCTTTTCTGGCATGCAGTAGCTCGATTTTGCCAAAGATTCCAACTTATTTAAAAGTTGTTAATAAAGGAGCATATTATTTAAATGAAATTATGTTGAAAATATTACCAACGAAAGCTGTTATTACTTGACTTATTATTATTTTTAAGGGATGTTCTTAATTTTAGAGTTTTGGACAACTCTTTAACATGTCGCCATTAAAGTTGGCGCTTTAATGTTTCAAAGTACCTAAAGTCTAGTGTCGATAGGGATTCATTTGTTTAAAAATTCTGAGATCTTGAATCTGCGAGATTTTTTACTCAACAATATTTTTGACTCAAATTATTATAAAAGAAAATTTTTAAGCTCAATAGAACTTTATATTGTAAAACATAAATACAAAAAAATTTATTTTAATAAACAAAACAAAAAAAAAAACATTTTTCTAAAAGATCAATACACGAGACTAACATTTTAAAAGTATGTAGGACATATGCACGCAAAGAAAAAATATGGTTGAGGTAACCATAATCTAAGAGCAACATAATATGGTTGCATTATATGGTTACTAACAAAACATTGTATTGTTACATTTGCAACCATATTGTTGTCCAAAGTATAAACATTATTATGTTCAACTATAAACAATAAAAGGTTAAATTAAAATAAAATAATAAGGCTAAAAATTTTATGTTATATAATTGAAATATAATACAGTCTCGTAAATGCAAAATTTTCCTGATATAAAAACTGATTATTGTTTTATTTATTAATGATTTGTCATAAAACTTATTTAAAAGCATTAATTCGTAAAAAGCAATTATTTGCTTAAAATAACAAATAAATGATTTCACAATTATGCTTCAAACACAAAATAAAGATTTATATGCTGACAATACATACATATTTACTTCAACATTTTTTAAATTTTTTGGTTCTCCCCAGCAAAAAATTAGACATTACCTTGAAAAGTACTTGCCATATAATGACTTACTTTTGTGATTACCATATTTTGTTACTCGATTACAAAACACATTACATTAGTTTCCGAAAAAGGAAGTAGTAATGGAACTAGTTCTTTATGTTAAAAAATACTACCGTACTAATGGTACCCATTATTTCCTACAATAATTAATGTAATCGATTCTCCGTAATTAATTTTAAAAGTCTCATGCCTTGTTAAAATCATTAAGTTGGCAATCTAGTTAGGAAGTACTTCTGCAAAAAATGCTTAATTCCACACTCGATTACCTTTTCAAAAATTTTTTGCTGGGTCTTTTTATTTGTTTGTTGATTTTTTTTTAATTTAAAACCAACCATGTTGCATTTTTTGTGCACAGTAACCATATAATCGTTAAAAGTTAACAAAATATGTTTATTGTGACTAAAGTTTTGGTGAAAACAACTATAATTGGTTCTCCGCAATTATACATTGTTACAAAGAACATAATATGGTTATTGCGTGTGACTACCAAAGCTGTTTTTAACGAAACGCATTCTGTTCGTCCAATTTTAGAAAAATATTTCGATCATTGCTGATGGTATGAAATAAATTACATAAACAAGGTGCCCTACAGAAAAAAATCGAAAAGTATAAAACCTTACGACTTTCGAGGCCAATTGACACGTCCACTTATCGAGATCTACTTATCGCCAAGTATTGATTTTAATACGTTAATGATTGCGGCCATATGGAGATTAGCGACATCCTGTTAAAACCACATCTCGCATACGTTAATGTAAAAACATCAAAATATTTGTTCATGTTGCGTTAACGATCTTAATCGACCGTCTTATTTTTGAAGAAATAAGATAAAATGATTTCAAAAGCCTGTATGCCACACTTTGTAACAATGTATAGTTGCGGAGGACAAATTTTAGATATCTTCAACAAAACTGCAGTCACGACAAAAAATTTGTTTGGTAACATTTACCTATTAATTAGTAACTGTATACAATAACGCAAAATGGTTGGTTTTAACTTTAAAAATACGAAACACAAAGCAAAGTTTTATTACTTCTTAAAAATTATATAATATATATATAACCATAGTATATTATGATTAAAAACAAACAAAATATTGTTCGCGTTTGTTTAAGCTAGAATGCTTGATTAACGCAAATGCTATATTAACGTTTTAGAAGTTTTGGATAAATGTAGAGTCGGCTCGTATCTTCAGTACGAGAATTTAACGTTTATCCTTAAAATGGATGTTCACATAAGATAAGATGCCATTATTTGTATTATAAACTGTATTTCTTATATAAATGATTCTTTAGCCTATGTGTCAAAGCCCTTTAATTATTACTAACATATAGCAAACACACAGACGATTTGTTTGTAAATTTATGTTTTTAACTAATTTTCATGACAAATCAGTAATGAATGAAACAATAAATGGGTCTATAATATCAGAAAATCTTTGCATTGAATTATATAACATGACATATTCAACTAAATTATGTTTTAATTTAATTATTTAATGTTTATATTTAACCATTTAATGTTTATATTCAAACATAATTATGTTTATACTTTACCATGTTATTGCTAAGCTAGACAAGAATATGGTTGCAAGACCAACTATATTATTATACAATGTTACAATACTATGTTTTGCCAACAACTATATATTACAACTATAGTATGTTGCTGCTCTTAGATTATATGACCAATTAGGCCTATTCATCGCCAACTTTTAAGCAGCACAGAAAAAATCACTCCTATTGAATTACTACGAGGGCTGCTCTATATATTTCTGGCCTAATAGTGAAAATGCGAATTCTTATAATCAAAAATGGTTTTATTGTTTTTCAAAGTATTCTCCAGCATGATTTATACACTTTTGCATGCGCTCAAACCAGTTGTCGAAGCACTTTTTCCACTCCGATTGAGACACCTCTAAAATGGTTTTTGAACACTTCAACAGCTTCTTCTGGCGACGAAAATCGTTAACCACGCTTTTTTTTCTTGATGTGCGGAAACAAGAAGAAGTCATTAGGTGCCAAGTCAGGGCTGTACGGCAGATGACCCATTAATTCGACGTTTTGGCCGGTCAAAAACGCTCTGGTTTGAGCCGATGTGTGAGAGCTCGCATTGTCATGGTGAACAATGATTCGTCTTTTCTTGTTGGTTTTTCGAATTTCTCCGATGACTTCAGGCAAACAAATTGTAGTGTGCCACTCAGAAGTGACCGTCCTACGTTGCTCAAGCGGAACAGTCGCCACAAGACCAGTTTTGCCGAAGAAACAGGCGACCATTTGCTTCGAAGTGCTTCTTCCACGAACAACTTTCGTTGGATTTTGCTCGGCTTTGAAGACCCACACGGTCGATTGTTGTTTCGTTTCGGGCTCATACGCATAGATCCATGATTCGTCACCTGTGACGATCTTATAAACGTCTTTTGAAGCACCGCAATCATATTTTTGCAACATTTCTTTGCACCAATCGACACGAGCCTTTTTTTGAGCGACTTTCAAATTGTGCGAGATCCAACGAGAACAAACCTTTTTTACGGCCAGGTGTTCATGCAGTATCGAATGTATGCTGGTGGAAGAAATGTCCAAGGATGTCTCTATCTCTCGGGATGTCGCATGTCGATCTTGCATTATGAGTTCACGCACGGCTAATATATGTAAGTGTTTTGAAGAGTATATATTTTAACCACTACTGTGTTAGTCAGGTTTGCCCTCCTTTTTTCTCTTAGGTATATAATCAAGATTCAAATATTTCTCTTCCCCAATTGATCTTTATTTCCTTAATCGATAAAGAAATTATCTATAAATTTTCTAACCTCACATACTTTATTAAGGTTATATTTTTTTACAGTAAAAAGTATCTTTAATTTCGAATAGGAAAAATTACCCTAAATAAACTAAATAATTTAAGCAGAATTTTTCTTCTTTATTCTCAATAGAAAAGTTTTCACGAAAAAAATTTTTTTTGAAAATTAATTAACATAATTAAAAAAATCCACGTTATTTAATATAATTTCATATTTGCAAAGTGCCCATGCATAAAATAAACTATCGTAGTGCTTTCTAATATTTTATTTTTCATCCTCTTTCAACTGTATAAAAGAGCCGAAAAAAATTCAGCCGTATACAGCGGAGAAAGAAAAATAGAATTACTGTTGGTGATTGTTGTTTTTGCTTAAACTTTGATTTTTGTCTTTGCTTTATTGTTTGGACAAAAATCTTTAGTTTATTTAAAATGTTAGTCAGAATTTTCCTGAAGAGCTAAGCAAGCAGTAACGAAATGGCCATCAAGACGTGCTTTGAACCTCAATAATCAATATTGGTGATTTAAATAATTAATCGGGAAAATAGCACGAAAAAAAATATTTTTTTTCATTTCTTTATATTTTTGTGTTATTTCAAGGAAATGTGAAGAATAAAAGTGAATATTAAGAAAATAACAATCTGAAAAAAAGCTAAAAAGTTCGTCAGAAAATTGTTAGTTAAAAAATTTTCCGTTGTTTCTGGGTAAATGTTTATGAGTTTGTTTTTTTTTTTGTAAACTTACGTCAAATTAACGTACATATTATTAACTTAAATAATAAAATAAAAATGTAAAATTATGCTGTGGTCAGGCAGTACTTGTGTTTTTGTGAATCGGTAGCATAACTACCGTAGCCAATAAGTAAAAAAAGGGCCTCAGCATTGGAAATGTGAAATTCATAATGCAATAAATTTTGCTGTATATTTCCAGTCAAGATTCTTTTGAGCCCATCATTACTAAAAGAAGTAGGTAGATTATTCTAGTGCCATTTTAACGCACCAATAGCACAAAGTACAAATCTTGAGTGGGTTTTAGAACTTGCAGTTATTATTATAAGGACTTTGAAATTATTACACTTGATTCCAATATTTTCCAAAAACTTTAATAAGAAAATTTATTATTTGGAATCTTTTTTATAATAATTTACTTTTATTGTGCTTGATTCCTTCAAATATAAATATTTCATGATATTCTCATGAAATATTGATTTTTTAAACCAAACTAATAAATGAAATGTATATGGCCATTTCGCTACTGCTTATATATAGCTCATCAGTGGATTCTACCCAAATTTTGTAAGCAAAACCTCAGAGTCTTATACTTAAAGCCAAATTGATTAAATGAGAACTCCATTGAATCAATAAGGCAAAAAGCCATAAAAAACTCAATGGAGTTCTCATTTAAACAATTTGGCTTTAAGTATAAGAGTCTGAGGTTTTGCTTACAAAATTTGGGTAGAATCCACTGATGAGCAATATATGATATATGAAGAGTGTATCTCTTCCAATTAATCATATTGGACAGAACTTAAGGAGGGTGTTTCCAAAAGTGTATGTCAGTGTAGCAAAATTGCAACGGCTTTAATATCAATATAAAACAAAGTAAGATATCTTGTAAGGTTTTTTAATTGTTTGAACGTCTTAAACACAATATCATGTGAAATTTTGATTTTATTGGTCAAGAACTTTAGAAGCGCTTGATTTATTTTCAAAATATTCGAGGTTCTACCCACTGTGCACCATTTTATAAAGTCTTAGATGCAGGGACTTTGAAATTAAAGGCAAAAAAAATTAAAGGTGGAGAATTGCAGTTGTTACTGACGCTAGGAGTGACTCAATGAAGCAGAATCAACGAAATTGGATTGGCAATGGGAAGACAATATTTTATGTGTCAGATGGCATGTTCACGTGTCGTATTAATGTGATTATTATTATTTTTTTTTAATACAGGGCATTGTAGTCTCAATATGTTAATTATTTTTCAATTTATTTAAGTTATCAGTTTATCCGGATCGAACAAAATATTGATTAAAGACACGGAAATATTTTTTAATTTATTTAATTTTTATAAAAAACTTCGACCTATTTTTAAATTACTACGATTAAATTAATTACCGATATTGATTATTGAGGATCAAAGCACGTCTCGATGGCCATTTCGTTACCGCTTACTAAACTCTTCAGGACACTTCTGACAAACATGTTAAATAAACTAAAAATTTTTTCCCAAGCAATAAAGCCAAGACAAAATAAAGTTTAAGCAAAAACAACAATAACCAACAGTAATTCTATTTTTCTTTCTACACTGTATACGGCTGATTTTTTTTCGGCTTTTTCATACAGTTGAAAGAGGATGAAAAATAAAATATCACAAAACACTACGATCATTTATTTCTATGCACAGGCACTTTGCAAATTAAAGTTAGATTTATTTAAAATGTTTGTCAGAAATTTCCTGAAGAGTTAAGTAAGCGGTAACGAAGTGGCCATCGAGACGAGCTTTGACCCTCAATAATCAACATCGGTATTTAATTTAATGGTGATAATTTAAAAATAGCACGAAGTTTTTTATAGAAATTAAAATCTTGATTACTTTAATTAAAGAATTATTAAGTATCAATCAATTTTAGAGATATTATAACTCTATTGGAAAATATTTTCTTTCATGTATCGTGCTTAAGATAATAATTTTTATAATCTGTAATCTTTTATCACTTTTATAAAAGTCAAAAACTTTTCTTTAAGCCCACGTTATTGCTATAATTTATATAAATATTCACTTCAAACAAAACGTTCTCCATTAGGGCTTTTGTAATAAAAAAAATATCGTAAAAAAGTATGAATAAAAGAAAATTGACATAAACGGGTAAAAAAAAGTTTAAATATAAAAAAATTAATTCATTATTTTCATTTAATGTTACAATTACTTTCATAATGTGTCCAAGAGCAGATCCACTTACCGCTTCTCTTTTATCGTCTATGCAATTATTTCTTTCAAAATTAGTTGGGTTGATGTTTGTAACAACAACAAAAAGGGAAAATTGTGAAATATGTGAAACAGTTTTACATTTTCATTATGAAAATTTATCTTTATATTTTTAATATTTGTTATGTTTAAACAAGAAGATATGCAGGCTTTTTAATTTAATAATTAAAATTTTTAAACTTGGTTAAAAAGAAATACGTTTTTGCTTCTATTAAAAGTTTTATTGGTTTCAGTATACTCTTATATTAAATTTTTAATTGATTTAATTATTGATTTAATTAAAATAATAAAATTATCAAGTGTAAGGGGGAGACTCTGTGCTCGTTATATTTTGCCAGTCTTCTGCTTGACTATGCATGGTAACTTTATATCAACCCACACAAACTCACTTTTGTCATTTTTCTCACACAAAATTGTGAATAAGTACTTTGTGTACGGGTAGCGGTCTGCCTCGTTTTTTCCCTTTTGTTTAAAAACGCGCTTTATTTTCAAAGCGATTTACAACGATTTTAAAAAGTTTTACTAATAATTGTTCTAAGTTGTGTAGCCGGATCGCTTCCTCAAAAAGAAAGCTTTAGCTTTAAATGCCATTTTTTTTGTCAGTTTTCCCTCTATAAGATTTAGAAAGTATCAACGTTGAAACATAAGGTAATAAAAAATTCTTTAAAAAAATCTCACTTAAAAAGCAACGATTAAACGAACGAGCGGTCATAAAATCTAAAAAAATAAATAAATAGAACAAAAATGCTAACATATTTTTTCAAAGAGCAAAATTAAAGCAAAGAGTTCTTACACATAGCGAAGTCGATTGGACGATGCCCGTCTGCCCGTCCGTGTTCGGGTTGAAATCAACTTTTTAAAGACACTAGTTGAGCTAGAGAAAATTTATATACTCCAATAGATTAGACATAGTTTCGAAAATTTTGCAATTGAAAATCAGTAAGATCGGTCCATATCCCTACACGCAGCAGGCAAAACAACACGCCTGCGTCAAGTTTTTCCATATCATTTTGAACAAATCCAGTTTAGTGAAGTAAATCCAGTTAAAAAAAAACAAAGTATATGGGGCAATAGAGAATTAAAAATAAGAAAAAATAACAAGTGAAAAATTGGCGCTAGTCCATATTTTCCGAAGTATGAGCCTCTGTTCTTTTCATGGAAAAGCACGACTGTGCAATTATTGATTAAGTTACAATTGTAAAGCTTTTGAAGCCGTGCCAATTTTATTTTTTATTTTGTAATTCTCTGTCACGCCAATATTTGTTTTCTTTTCTTTTAATTTTAAGATTTCGCTTGCTAAGATTCAGAAGAAATTTTTATTCGATTTTATTAAGATTAAACATGGCTTTGTCGTTATGATTATTTGCTAAAGTTTTTTTTGTAAAAAAAAAATAAATAAAAAAAATAATAAATAAAAATTAATGAATTGCGAGAGCTGTAACACTGAAAATTTGCAAAAAAAAAATTTGTGATTAATGAAAATTGACTTATTTTCGGCTTTTTGGTTCTTTTTAATTTAATTTCTAAACATGTCTCTTTCTTTCTGAAAATAAGTCAATTTTCATAAATTTATAAAATCGATGGTTCAAATCCTGATGGGGAAAAAACTAAAAATTAAAACAAACGCTAGGCACCCCGTATTTACATTCATACTTAACTCATAACAGTCAATATGATACTGAAACAGCGTCTATAATGTTGTGAGCAAACAAGTATGAATAATTAAAAATATAAAGTTTCATTTCGTAGCTCTTCAATGGCTAGCACAAAAGCAACAACAAATGTACAACACGAGTTACAAAGAGATTGACAAAGAAATGCTTTAAGTTGTATGTGAACTTCGTCTCACCAAATTAACATTAAGATTAGTTGGTTAAATAGATGATGTTTACGACGTTCATAACATGAGGTAGATAGATGCAAAGAATGCTGATAAAGGATGTGGCGGTCCAGAAAATGCTGTATTTCATTCTGCTAGCGTCTAATTTTTCTTGTTTTCTTTGGAAAATGTCCGCGTACATTTGTAAAAAATTTTTCTTAATAAAAATGTTTAGAAATTAAATTAAAAAGAACAAAAAGGCCGAAAATAAGTCAATATTCATTAATTTATAAAATCGATGGTTCAAATCCTGACGGGGAAAAAATTTAAAATTAAAATCTTGTGATCTAATTTGCTTTATAGGAGGTACAATGTCCATTCTTTAAAGTGACCCTTTACAGTCCAAAAAAGCTATAAACAAATTACAGAGGAGGCTTTATGCCCATATTTCCTAACAAAGTTTTTAGAATTAAAGAGTTTACTTTAGAATAGAAACTGCTACTGTAGCCCTCACACCCTCCAGACTTATCACTTTGCATTTTTGAAGTATTCGCTGCCTGATCCTTAAAAAAATCTTATTATTTGTGTAGAATAAAAAAACTAGAAGGATACTGATCTAGATGTGTCGAGGTCAAGGGGAGACTATGTTGCAAAATAAATACGAGCTTTTGCAGACAGAAATTTCTTTATCCAAAAGGACCATGAAATAATGAAGTTGATCTCGTATTTTGTACTTTTAATTTCTTTATTATCTTATTGCACTTTATTTTACAATTGTCGTATTCACAAGCTCTGCTAAGGTGCATACTACCTTTTGTTTACTTCTTTGTGAACAACCATTGTATCAATGTGCCATTGTACATTGTACTTCATACGTCAAAAACTAAATAAGAAGAAGAAAAGTGCTATTCATCATTTGTTATTTATAAGCCAAATGGGGGAGAAAACAGAAAAAAAGTAAATTAATAAATTTTTTGTGTGAAAAATATAGTTTCGATATATTAATGGTTGACTCAAGTAAATTATATTACTGAAGAAAAAATTTGGAAGCTTAAAAGAACTTAAGTTTAGAATGATATCAGCACAAAATAAGAAAAGATGCAATGATTGGATAATGGCGTGCTGCATTCTTCATAACATTATTATTAAATATAATTTAGAACAAGGTGGCAGAGAACAAACCTTAAGATATGTTTCCAATATACCCACTCCTACTATATACAACATAAATGATCTTTTCCACTTTCTAATAAATCAGTCAAATCAATAATCAATAAATTAAATAAAAATAAACTATTAAAAATATTTCTGAATTCAATTTAATTTAATATAATTCACAAATGAACACAAAAATAATAATTCATTTAAACATCAAACATTTGAACATAAAAAAACATAAAACAAAAATCACATTAAAAAATGAGGCACTATACAACGTTTGAAAAACATATGAAAAAAAGTACTAAGTATTGTATCGCATGTTTGCATAAAATTACCAACAACACAGCTAGCACCGTTGTATTTTGTTAGCACTTAGCACTTACTAGGGGGCTTGTGAATACGGCAAATATTTCCTCAGACAACTATCGAAATTCTAATTCTTAGCGTTAATTATACTACATCTCACCTCAAACTGTTTTGTAATGGTTCAAAAAGGATATTTTATACCTTTTCAAATTGTATTTTACAGAAGTTTACTGCTTTTAATTTCCAATTGTTAATTTAAAGAATAAATGATAAAATAAAATTTAAGTGAAAGCTAATCCAACCATTATATTAGAATTTCTTAGAAAAAAATTACATGCAGACAATAAATTCAAGGGTCATAATTCAATATCTTTATGCTGTTAATTTTAGTAATTCTGCTTGTAAATGACAGCTTATTTCATCAACGACATCAGTCATCTTATGGCGCCATATTTTTTATACGAATGTTTAGTTGTTGTTTTATTATATTTAGCAAACACGCACACACACACACACACACAGTCAAATTCTATTCATTTTATATACTTACATATGTGTGTGTGGAAGTGTGTAAGTGATCACTTGTACATTAGTATCATTATTTCTGTCTATACATTTTTTAATGTTTCTAGAGATTGTAATTGTAAATGTAAAAAGAATATTAAAAGGACAAAAGTACATGTATCAACATGAAGTAGAACTAAATTGTTATGATAAATAAATACTTATTGTAAGCATTGTTATTGTAATTCTTTCGCTTTGCTTACAGCAGGAACCAAAATATTGGCAAAGAAAAAATATATACAAATCCAAAAAAAACAATAAACATGTAAATAATATATATATACTCGTATATATATTTATATTTTTTTTTTTTTTTTGCTTCTAAACCTGTGATGTGATATTGAAATTTGATGCCGCCACTGATTATTAAACAGTTTTCTCTTTTATCCACAGACAAATTGATGACACCAGCAAAAAATTATTTATTCTATTGTTCACATAAGTTATTAAAAGCAATTGTTGACTAATGAAATACAGAAAAGTTATTAAAATCATTAATGAAAAAGTCAATTTGCTATAAGTGAAACAATTTAAAAATGTTTAATTTTGATTAAATTCTTTTACAAATTTTTTTATATTTTTTTTTTTCATATGTATCTTGTAGCAGCTAAGATTAACGTTAACGTCTGGCTTAGCCAATAAATAAATAAATTGGCATTCCTTTGTTCTGTGACCTAACTAAAAAATTTCTCAAACAGTCAGCGTATTTAACACAGGGTGAGATAGAAGAATTCATGAACTATTTATATCTTTATATTAAATATTTTTTGGATTACTCTTACTCACCCCGTATAGAATAAGATAACTATAATATTCCCATTTGAGAAATTTTTTATTTAATTTGCAAAAACGAGGAAATTTACACACATCATTGACCTTATATCGCTAAAACTATAGACTCACTAGAAACTCACATTACAGCACTATGATCAACGATTTATTGTTTGAATATATAAATGACATTTATCGAGGCCAGATATAGCTTCAACAGGATGGCTCTACGTGCCATAAGACGACGGCCTCAACCCTCGACTTTGACATGAAAACTTGGCAGTTATTTGATTTCGGGAAATGGATTTGAATATTTCCTATGGGGCCATGCAAAGTTTTTGATTTATGCTGATAAGCCAGAATAAATCGAAAATTAAAAATTGTTCAAACACAAAAAAAAATAGCGTGCTGAATAAATTGTCACATTATCACTAACAAGTGTGATATTTATGTGAACCTAAGGCTTGAGGCTGCTGGAGTCAAAATGGTACACAAGTTGACTACGAATCGGGTTGTCCAGAGTTCAACACCTGCAGCAACCAAAAAATAAAAATATTTGTATTGCTGTTTAATGGTATAAATACATATTCAGAATAAACAGCACAATATGCAGCCTTCTTCGTAGCATATTCATCACCAGTCTTATGTTTTATCTATTCAAAAATAGGAAATGTTCTTCAAAAAAATAAAAGCTTCAACAACACCACCAAATTAGGTTAATTTACTTAGAAGAACTCAACACTGTATGCAGCCATCAGTTTCATTTTTGGCTAAAGGCTCAAGAGTGTCCCAAAATGTCATGTCGACACTTTCGCCATATACTCTTGGTAGCTTAGGTTTTTTATAAAACATGTAACGTTGTTGATTAGCAATTTGAAGCTAATGCCAGATGAAGATGGTTAATTTTTTTAAGAAAATTCATCCGAAAGAGGGTACAATAAGTTATAAATAAAGTTCGAATTTTTAGAAGAAAAAAAATAATTTTTAATAAAAAAATATAAAATATAAATAGCAATTTATTTACAATTATACAAAAATTAATATTATTTCTATTAAACAAATTATTATTTAACGATTAAACGGCCACTTTTTTTCCACTACTACAAAAATGACATAAATTCATCTGGGTGCAGAAAATTAAACAATTAACAATATGTTGCTTCTCATTCTTCGATACAACAAAAAATAAATGTGTTGTTTAACAATGAAAGTTTTAAGTACCATTAAAATCTTGTGTTTGACAGATGAATTGCTTTTAGTGAAGTGTAAAACTGACATTTGTATTTGTCTGTCGAACAGAATAACATGTCTGCATTGAAAATCTGTTCAATAACTTTAAGCTTTAAAAGTCCTTAATTAACCAAGGTAATAGATGAGATGTTAAAATTACCCAATAAACAAAACGAATCTTTATGACGTTAATAAAAAAATTTATTGCAAAATTAACAAACAAGCAAAACTAAGGAATTTCAGTATATAATGAATTATACTTATTAAGATGGACACTTGAAAATCAGCAATATTGGTCTATGTTCTTTGAGGCAGCGGGCAAAACACCACACCTACCTCTAGTTTTTCTATATCATTTGGAACTATGAAGTAACTCTAATCAAAAAAAAATATTTATATGAGTCGATGGAGAATTTAAAAACGAGAAAAAAAAAACCATCACATAAAAAAAAGTTAGACTTCGCCCATATTTTCCGAGTTATGGGCCTCTGAGATTTTCTACAAAAGTACGATTGAGTACGCTATTTTTTAAGATAACAATATGGGTTTCATTTGAAAGCTCTTGAAGAGATCCTTGAGGAAATGCTAAAAGTTCAAAATGTCAAATTATATATATATATGTAGTACTACATTTTTTTCTTTGTTTTTTTAATTGGAGTTACATCACTAAACTATTTACATATATAGTGAAGGGTATATAAGATATATATGTAAATAGTCGAATAAACCATTCCTTCCATTCCATTTTTGTTCTCAATTTTCAATGAAGAATTTTTCTGCAGACCGGTATTGTCAAATCCTAAAATTACCCACAAACTGTAAAACAATTTCGTTTGTAATGCTCTGAATATAAAGTTTTAAAATTGTTAACTGAGTTACCTTACTTTAAACAATAGTTCTACTATCTCCCACAAGTGTGCATTTGTATTGGCGGATACTCAATCGTTTGCAAAAATAAATCATTGTGTTTAACACCTGACAATAATGTGTACATTACTTGCGGAAACTGGACTATACTGACAAAAAAAAAAAGGAAAACAATAGTATTGTTATTGATAACGACCCCAATTTCATCAATAGTGCAGGCAAACCCACTTGCCCGTAAACCATTGTAATATACGAGATCTGTTCAAAAAGTTGGTTAATTACCTTTAATAAATAACACTGGTGCACAAGTGGAAAATTTATGATTCTTTATTTATATTTTATAGCCGAAGAACGTGTTCATTTTTTTTTATTCGCTTTTACCTTATAAAAGTTGAGTACCGCCTAAGTGATTGTATTTTTCAGAAAATGCTTAAGTTTCAGTTAAACATGCTAAACATAAAATTCCTTGACCCGAATACATGAATATGAATATGAATGAATATTACTTTACTTTGGAAACATCCTTTGAGTTTTAGAGATCGAAAGCTGTGATTAAAGGCCAGACTGACAGAGATTGTGACAATAACAACAGAGTAACGTTTTTATACTTTGTGTACGGAACCCTTAAAATGACCAAAACTCTTCGGTTCAGGATGACGAAAAACACACAAATTTGGGACAGATTATATTGTTTAATTTGTATAATTTCCCTTTTTCAAATTAATCCTACTTTTCATTTTTAACATTATTCAATAACTTACGTCCATTTTTGCCCAAAAATGAAGTGAACAATTTTGTAAAAAATTATCCAAATATTATTTTTACGTTTCCATAATAAGCTTGCTCATGCATTGTGCTTCTAAATCAAAAAAGCTTTTCATCTAGATTGCAAAATTCGGAATATTTAGAAATCTATTCCTGTTGGCATCCCTATTTTTGATTAAAGTTTGTCACGCTTATATGATTAACAATTAATATAAATATATATATAATAAATATTTAATTTTATTTTCAGATGCGACTTAGTGTGACTTAGAGTCATATTTTCAAAAGTTTTAAAGTTATGTTTTTCTGCTTTTCTGTGGAACAATTGAACAATTTGAATGGCTACTTTGTCGCGTTAATAGGAAATACTGTTGGTCAACTTCAGTCTCTCAAACATCCGTAAGTAGATCCTAATCCTATTTTGTGTTTACCACTATGCTACAAACGGCAATCGAAATTTGAAATTTAAAACTTCTTGAGAGAAATCGTTGAGAGTTGAAAGCAACATAAGGTCTATGTCTTCATAGGTCGTTTATGTTCTGAATAGTGTTTTTTAAATTCATGTTATATTTACTGGCTACCAGACGAGCATTGTAAAATGGGTGATAGGCGACAATTACGTATGATGTCATTTAACAAGATGGCTTACTGTAGCAAAACCCTTCCCATCATTCAGAAATTTATATTACATGTTAGTAATTGCCTTCTGGCATATACTTCTTAATGTACGATTAGATATGTGAAATATTTGACCAAAAAGCGTAACCAGTAATTATGGAAGGATTTTTTTTCTCAAATAAATATTAAGATATGTGTGATCCTACTCAATATAAAAGGCAGGATATCACATTGATTTTATTTTAGATCATCAATCGTAATGCTAGGTGTAAGAAAAGATTAAATGAACATTTACCAAGATAGTTGTTTTTTTTTCAAATATTTGACATATCTGACCGCACAGATAGACAAAAAAATTGTTTAGATTGTCATCTTTGTTAGACAGTTGATGCCTAAGCAAATTTTCCAGCCAACTGCAAAGACTTTTATGCTTGATACAAAAGAAATAAATTTCGATGATTAAAAATTTTAAATATCTCGCTCTATCTGACTGAGATATAATTAAAAACCATGTGTCGTATTACATGTGGACTATTAATTTGTTACTCCATTGAATAATTTTCTCACAATTCCTTCTCTACGATATGGTCAAATAAATGGGCAGACATAGAGTTTAAGCCTTAAGTCAACCTAAATAAAAACTTCAACTTACACATTTACTACTGACCAAAACGATATCGCTAAAAAAATTTACTGACGAAACTTGCAGAGCAACGTTGAAACAATTAAAAATTATTTTAAAAAAATTTAAATTATACTCACTTCACGAACACTCCTCGTTGAATTATTTATATTTACATTAAATTTTGTTGGATTTTCATCTGCTTTCATGAATGCTGTATATATTTACAATGAGTATTGTGTAGCATACCTTGTGGTGCTTAAAAGTGCTTATGATCTGTCAACTTTCATTATGGTCTGTGGCATTTAAATGACATTTCTGACAGTTTATGTGTATGGAAACTTTTGTTTGTATTGTGTATATTACAAGAACTGTAATGCGCTCTTGAGTTTTTAAATATTCTGTTCTGTAATTATTTTATTGTGATTTGTTTTACCGAACGTGTTTATTCAATTTAAAGGGAAGTGTCATCAGAATTAAAAAAAAAAAAGTTTTTAAATAATTTTTAATTTTATTTTATTAAGTACATCTAGGCTTTTTTATATATCATTTTTGTTTAAACTGCACAGAAAGTTTTTGTTATCAAGAATTTGTTACAATTTTATGGTTTGTCTTCAAATGTTGAATTAAAACCATGAATTATGGAATTCTGTTATTAAATTTTTGTTTTAATTGTAGAAAATATCTGCTCGGTTTTATGCTTCAAAGCGAGATTTTAATGTTGTTTGCTTTCGGATAAAAAAAAAAGCGCTCGCCGAACATCCAAAGTACACAGCCAGTGACGACGGTTATTACCGAAAATTATAACAACAAAAATATAATATTTGGATTTAACTTTTTCAAGATACTTTCCATTACACAGCACCAAATTTAGCTAACTTAATTAAAAGTAATAAAAATGCTATAACTTTCGAAACAAGGGCCAGTGGATCAATAAAGCAATTAAGAAATACCGAAAGCGCTACAGGTCCCTTCTTAAAAAAAATAAGCAATTGTATTAATACGCGTTTCAAAGATAATTTATAGTTTTTTTGACGAAGCTGCTAAATAGATTAATAATAGCCTAAAAACGACTTGTTTAAATTAATCAAAAACTTAACAAACTTTGACGATGGGTCTAAATGGCTCTTAGACATGAATTCTGCATCTAAAGCTTTAATAGTCACTATTATTTACTGCGTGATTGCGTGAGAACTTTGAATGAAGCCTTTCACAGAAACTTAATAATATATTGTTACAAAGATGCTTTATTTAAATCATAAAAAGATGTTAAAAATAGTTGAGGCCAAAAAAGTAAAACGAAATGGCCTATTGTGTTTGTTTTCAAAGCTAGAAGTTTCTATAAAACATCTTTATTGCAAAACAAAAACAACTAACACAAAGCGATGGCTAAACAAACACAACACACAAACATACACATACCTGCATTGTACTCGTATAACAACTAAATAAAAATACACAACATGTATTTTTAAATAATGATTGAAGGTTCTAGAAGTAAATAATAATGATCACTAATGTGTCTGAGATAAAAGTGGCAACGCAGCATTTTCAACTACGCAATAGATGGCGGTAGAAATTCTCGAACATTCAAGAACGCCTAGAAATAGGGTATATAAAAGGAACGCCAATACGTGCTGATTCATTCGTATTGTGAGCGTCATCTAGTTAAGATCTTGTGGTAAAATAATTAAAGTTGCCAGCATGTATTATTAAACGCGAATAGTTAAATCGTCAAATAATTAATTAAATAAAGTGTAATTTAATTAAAACTCTAAAAGTTGTGTGTGTTATTATTTTGCAAATAAAGAACTCATAAATAAAACGTTTATAATTTAAATAAACGTAACAATATATATAACATTTTTAAATTTTTGGCTTGGGGAACTCTCGTCGTATAAACATTTTATATTACGATTTTAATTTTACATGCATATGACCGTCTTGAACATTATACGATCTTGTCCACTTCAGCTGGTAAAAGCTGCTGTTTAATATTGTTACGTTTTTCCCTTTTAGAACAAACGTACGGATTCTTTTGATTGCAAATAGCACTGTGGCTCATTATAATTTCTGTATTCAAACTTTTTATAGCTTTCTCTGTCTATACTTCTTGATCCTACCGGTCTTGTGAACCCGTGGTCTCGTATTTACTAAACATGCGTTATTACTACAAACGCAGCCATCCACGCTACACTACTGTGTTACTCCAGCGAGACATGAACTACTCGATGCCTTGTTTAGTAACCTTAACCATCCACAGACATCTCCACTTCTCCTCTTATCAAGCCAGTCATCTCCTTTAATCCAGTAGCCACAACACACGTCTGCCATCCACTGTTGTTATGCTGTTACACTTCCCCGTGCTAACCGCTATCGTTCTTATTTTTTTTTTTTTTTATAACAAAGGACTTCTTGACAATTATCTGTTGCTCTTATATTAGATTGGAATAATTGCCTGTTGCTTCTCGGGAGGTTTGTACTGCTGTTTATTAATTTTAATTAAATTATAACAATTATTATTTTTTCGTTGCACGCATGTCCGAATGCGGTATCGAACTCAGGACCCCCTGTTTTCCAGTACGCACCTCTACCAACGCAGCTATTGTGGCTGCTCAGCTTTTGTTAGCTAATTGTGGTTTTTATTCTATACACACACACCATTGGTTGTTGGATTAACTTATTCACCACACTTATACGGAAACAACTACAGGGGTTGCCAGATTTTATTATTCGTAACAATATTTAATTTCTATTTAAGTTTGAAAAAATCTTTACACTTAAGTTCCTTTTCAAACCCTTCATTCCAAGATTTGCTAACTTTCATGTCGGGCTAAGATATCTAACAAAAATTTTTTTTATTAATTCTTGTGCTAACTTTGATTTGTAATACAAAAGCTTACACATAACTCAAGTGAATCTGTATGTATAAATGGGGAATTAGAGTCATCATAACCTACCAGTGTACTCCTAGTTCTTACAATGTGAAAAAAAATATAAATTTTTTTCAACGACTTCAAAAAATTGAAAAGTGAATAGCTAACTCATATAAATTGATGTAGAAAACTTTATTTTTATTGTAAAGTCTATGCTTTTAGATTTAAAAAAAAATGTACAAGTCTTAAAAATAAAAGGTGTCCCTATAGAACATAGCGGATTTTAACTTAGTTTTTAAGCCTTACGGGGCAGGAATTACAAATTTTCACAAAGCGAGTAATGCTATAGATCCCAATAAAAAAAACTTTATAAAAAACTAAACTCTAAAATTAAATGGTGTCCCTATCGGTGCTGTTATTTAACGTACATGACTTTATTTCTGAGACCATTATAGACAGATACCTGGAATTTATAGAAAATATGCGTTAATAAGTCTACTAAGTAAAAAATTAGATATTAAAGAGTGACCTTTTAGAAAAAATGCTTTTTAATTAAATTTTTATTAAATTATTATTTGAACTGTGAATATTATAAATGAATAGAAATTCATTTGGCTTAAGTTGATTTATTTTTATGTCCCTATTGCGGTTGACAACTTTTTTAACAATTTGGTCGTCTTTCACAAATCGGTATTGCTATTCTCAACTCAAATGCGGTTGACTTTTTGGTTGTGTTTTTTGGTATTGCGGTTCACCACTTTGTATGAGTTTGGTTGACAAAAACCATAAATTTTCACAACTGATTATTAGCAGTTTGGTTTTTTGTCGGTTACAGAATTCTCTCATATTTGTAATACATTTCCTTTTTAAAAATAATATACAGGCATGTCACAGAACTCAATTCCCATCGAAAGTGGTTTCAATGCCGTAAACTGGTTCTTCAAAATACGAAAAACGAAAATTTTCTTCGGAATGAAACCACTTTTAAATTTCAAAGTGGAATTTAGTTCAATTCAATTTTTCTTATTTGCAGTTTTTAAATTTACTTTTATTATGTATCCTTATTTAGATTAAATATTGCCACATTTAAATAAGCATTTTTTAGAAATAAGCAAAATCTATCGGAATCTGAAGAAGGTAAAACAAAATCGATGGGAATTGTTAATACGGAATTAAAACCATTCCGATCGAAATTTGTGACATGCCTGATAATAAAAATATAAAAATGGAAAAATCGTAAGTAGAGGTGTTTGCTCTGTTTAATATAAATAATTAAATGTTAAATACATAAATGCAGGACTTTGAAAATAACAACTAAATCCCAATTTGAACGTCTTGTGCAACTGATGGAAAAAAATCCGGAAACTGCTAGAGGAAAACAAAAATATCGGTGGTATAGCGACCATACGCACAGGTTTTTTAAATGGTCCTTTATCTTTATTTCGTCCAGCATTTAACAAAATGCTTTTTTGTTTAATCAAAAATAGCTAATAAATCTATGCAAAATCACTTGTTATTTTAAATATCTATTAATTATTTTGAACAGATGCGAAGAATACTGATGAAGGACGTAGCGGTCCAGAAAGTGCAGTATTTCATTCTGCTAGCGTCTAATTTTTCTTGTTTTCTTTGGAAAACCTCTGCATACATTTGTAAAATAAATTTTCTTACTAAAAAAGATTTCTAGAAATTAAAAATAAATGAACTTAAACGAAAATAAATATGCTTTTTCTCATCTTTTAAATCATTATATCAAACAACAACAGGAATGAAAGCTAAATTTTTTTGAGAGGGTGCCCCATAAGTATCATAATTATGAAAATATGGCCTTACCTCTTGAAATATTAGTTCATGCAAATTTCATTTGATATTCAATGACCCTGTGCCCGCCTGCTTCTTTTGAATTCTATGTTTTCTGTTTTGCGAAAATTATTTTTCGTAAATTTTTAATTTCTTTTTCTTCGCCGGCATTATTTAGTAGGAAATTTTACTTTTTTAATATTTCCCACCGCCTGAACATAGAGATATAAGTTGCTCTGGTTTAAGTAGGTACAGTTTATTGTGAAAACCATTCTTCAGCTATAAGAGAACCAATTATGTACTTAAAAACCTTAAAGTTTTAGTCAAGTTAAATATTATTCTATACAAGTCCCTGAAATTTAACATTTCATTCGTTAATGAATTCATGTACAAAAAAAATTTAAATTTTATTCATAACCAGCAGAAGCGATAATGTTAATCACTATTAAGAGCACTTTTTCCATTTCAAACAAAACTATATCATTCTTCTTCTTCCATACATTTTTTCTTCAATTTTCTTTGCACATTAATTTTTTAGATTTAATGGAAAAATGAATTAAGAACAAATAAAAATCGAGTTCACGTGCTAAAATCATATCACATTTTAAATTGACCAAATTTGTGCAATTTTGAAAGAAAAAAAAAAAGATTTCATCCCTCAACAACTTTTTCCATCTAAGAACGTGATGTAATGCTATTGTTATTATTTTTTTGCTATCAACACATTAAACTAGACAATGTATTGGACAAAATATTGGAAGTGGATGTTAAAGAATTACAAAGATAAAGGACACAGATGTGTTTTATTAAAGCTTTACATTGAAATACATTAAATTAGCCCTTAAGAACTTAATTGGAATTTTGGTCGATTTTTCAAATATATGTAAGTCTGTATGTAGGTGCAAAATGATAATGATATAATTGCGGGGCAGTTTTAATTACGGCAATCTACTTATATTCGTTTAAATTTTAATTCAAATATATTTTTTCAAAAGAATCATAAATTAACAAAAAAAAAAATAATTCTTGCGAAAAAAAATAACACGCAGAGAGATGGTCATCGGATTAAACAAATATTTTAAAGTATAAGTTTTTAATGTTATAGCTTATTTATGGTCTATGCAAATTTCAAGTGCCTGTCTAAACAGTTTAAAAGAGCAACAGATGTATCTCAAATCCAAGTCCTCTATAGGTACATTCTTTCAATTCTTAAATTTTACATATATTCTACATTTATATAAATTTCAATTGTCTGTCTATAACCGTTCAAGAGAAGAGATATGACACCCTATAAGAACATCCATAAATTTTGGAGTTTGGTTTTCAAGATATTTGTTATTAAATAGATGAAAGTTCTGCCCCTTACCTCTCAGACGATACATTAAAACGTTAAATGGCGACACCTTTTGTTTTTAAGCCCTAAAGAACTTTAAATTGTAGAAAATAACACAAAACAATTTAATTGTAATGAAGAATTTTTTTTTTATACTTAAGATCAGAACATTGGATTAATATTTAAAAGTGATTTCGGGCATATGGCAACTGCAGCTGGTCATGATAAAGCACATTCTGGACGTATAATTTTGGGTCACTTTTTCAACTGCTGCTGGCCGTATGTCACGAATAACACGAACAATGTTGGCCTTCAAAGCGTCAATTGTTGCCAGGTTAACAGCAGAAAATAATCGAGAGGTGTCAAATCGTACGACCTTTGAGGACAATTGACAGGTCCATTTCTCGACATTAATTTATCGGCAAATTTTGATTTCAATAATTCGATGGTTGCTGTCGCCGTATTGCACGTAGCACCATCTTGTTGAATCAACATTTCGTTACGATCAATGTCATCCATAATCTCAAACAAAAGATCATTAATCATGATGCGGTAACGATATCCATAGACCGTAACGTGAGATCCGGCCTCATTTTTGAAGAAATGAGATCCGATGATGCCACCAGCGTGTAAATTACACCAAATGGTGCATTTTTCTAGATGAAATTGAGTCTGTGGGATATGTTGTGGATTCGTCTCACTCCATATGCGGCAATTTTGCTTATTACCAAACTCATTAAGCCAAAAATAAGCCTCATCGCTGAATACAATTTGGCTGGAGTTGAAGTTGATCGAATTGATGACTGATTTTAAAAGTAAACTTGGATGATTTGATACCGTTGTTTAAGCGTGAGTCTATTCATAATGATTTACCAGAGTTTACTGAAAATAATAAGAAACAATTTTTAATTATAAAAATTGTTGCAAGTGTGTTATGTCTTTATAACTTGAGAACGGTCAAACCGAATTTGATTAAATTTCTAAAGTTTGTTTTTATCGTCGTGTAGGTAGTTTAGCTAAAGTTTCCATGAAATCGGTCGACGCCATCATGAGTTGTGACTTTTGGTGACAAAATGTTTTTGTCGCTATAAAAAACAACAAGGCCTTAATTTTTATACTAGAAACTTCCTTATTAATATGCAATGTTTAGAGAAGTCCTGCATCGAAAGCTTTTGTCGTTAACCTAGGAAACTTTGAGGCGAAGGGTTTTAAAAGTTCATACAAGTAACTTTCATAATAGCATGCATAATTAAATAAAAAACTGGCTGGATGATTGCTTTTCTAAGGCTGACTTTCAAATTAATGTCGTAGTAATAAATATATAACAATCAAAAACAAAGATACAGACGGATTGATAACCTTCCCATTGTTGTAAATGACTAAAAATTTTGTATGATACTTTTTCACTGGGATCTTTTAATAACAAAATAACAACAACAATATTCTTGAATGTCACTTTTATTTACTCAGATCAGTTTATCGACGCACATTGTTTTTTGGTTTGATTGTCACTATCAATTGCTATTTATATTTATTAGCGAGTTTAAACGTCTGGATTACGCAAAGTTTTTATACGTTTTTAAATTAAAGCCAAATTAAATTTATAATAAGTTCAAACATATATTTAATTAAAAACAAGAAAAAAAAACTTTTTTTTTAAATAAATGATTCAATTAAAAATTTATTTATTTGTTGCAAATAAAATAGCATCTTCCTTTGACATTTAGAAATATTTATACAAGTTTTTATTGCTACACTTATAACTCTAGAGCACAGGCTAAAAGATCCAAATCAAGAGAAGAAAAACTATGAAACCAATTTTGCATACTCATCAAAAATTGTTTATTCGATTACTTATTATCTTTTAGATACGTTTTAGTATTTTACGAGTGCTCCTTTTCATATTCTGTCCTTTTTAATGAAAAAAGGATTCTGTTTTAAATACCAGATGCTTCTAATGATTTTGTTGCTTTATAAATGTGCAGGTTATTGCAATCTATTTAAGTTTTTCTTTCGATTCAAAATTGATTTCTAATGTAGATTTGTGTCTTGAATTACAAATGAAATGTAAAACAAAATTAAACTCTCAAACTGTTGGCTTCCTCTAGTTTGAATTTTTCTATTATTAAAAGCATTTAAACTAGCAATAACAGTAAAAAAAAAAAACAAACAAAAATACAATCTTCATATCCCTGACGTATTATTTTCACTACAGGCAGTATTTAGACAAATTTCTAAAGTAAATGTAAAGAATTTTTAATATGAAACCATTTCAGTTAAGTTGGAAATTAATTTTATAGATGTCTACAATGTTTGTTTGCTGTTTAGAAGGAACACAAACAAATCGTTTTTAATTGTGATAATTTTGTTGAGAGGACACTTTGATATGAGTTTTTCTAAGTCAATCATACGTTTGATAATGTTTTTAATAAAAAAAAAAATTAAAGGAAAATATTGACATTAATATCACACTTATTTTTAAGGTTCCACAATGCAAATAATTATATATTTTATTGGTGTAGAAGAACTAGTAATCGATGATGGATTTTATTAAAATTTTTTATCGAATATTTTTGCATATTAAATTCGCCATGTGTCTAATTCATGACTGCCGAATATGAACTGCTAATACAAATGTTTACCAAAATGGCGGCAAAATAAAGTAGTTTACCTTCCTGGCGAACACCCTGTATTTAATTTTTTCCATTTTCTTATAAAATTAACACACACAAATTTGAAAATCATTTATCTTCACTAAAATTTAAAATGTAGCGGTCCAGAAAATGCTGCATCTCATTCTGCTGGCGTCTAATTTTTCTTGTTTTCTATGGAAAACGTCCGCATAAATTTGTAAATAATTTTTTTTTTTCCAAAAATTTTAAGAAATAAAATTAAAAAATGAAACAAAACCGAAAATAATGAAATTTTAATAAATATAAAATAAATAAATAAAATAAATAAAAAATAAAAAAATAAAAAAAGTAAAAAAAAATAAAAAAAATTAAAAAATAAAAGTAAAAAAAATAAAAAAATTAAGAAAAAAACATAAAAATATAAAAAAAATAAATATAAAAAAATAAATAAAAAAAATAATAAAATAATAATAAATAATAAAAAAATACAATAAAACAAATAAAAACTAAAAAAATATAAATAACAAAAAAAAATAAATAAAAAATAAAAAAATAAAAAAAAAGAAATAAAAAAATTAAAATAAAAAAAAAAAATAAAAAAAAATAAAATAATTAAATATAAAATTTTAATTAATTTATAATATCCGTGGTTCGAATCTTGATTGGGAAAAAATTAATAAAAGAACTTAAAATTTATCTTCTTTATAAATTAATTAATTAAAATATATGTGAACTCAAGCCTTTATAAATTATTCAGTAAAAAATAAAACAAAGAGTGTAGTGTGTTACTTTAAGGGTTATTTATGTAATTTTAAGAGATATATTTTCAGAAGTGCCTGTAAGTAGACTAATTTAAAAGTTAATTCTTAGTAAAAAAAAAACTTAGCTGTTATCTTTTTATAAATCTGGCTTAAAAACTAAATTATAAAAAAGCAGAGATTTTAAACTTCAATTCATATTGCTGCCAATTTAACATCTTTAACAAATTCTTTCCGTATTAAATCAAATCAATCATTTTGAAGAACTAAAAATACAAAATTAAGAATTTCTAGTTTTTAAAGGATTGTGTTTTTTCTTTTTTTTTTTAAGAATTTAAAGTTTGATGTGGAAATAAAAAGAGAGCAGCATATTTTCTTGATTAAATATTGAAATATTTTTATTCCAAATTGAAAAAGCATCAATCAATGTCAATTTGTATCAAGAAAAAAAATGAAGCGTCTTTTCATCTGGGGGAAATGATTAACGTGGGAAAAATATTTTATAACTGAGTTATAATTACATTTGAAAAAAATAGAAAATAAATAGCATTCATTGTGAATTCGATAATTAAATAGTAAAAAAAAATTATAGAATAAAAAAAGTTAATATCTCTAATTCTAATTGAGGATTGTTGTTTTCTTACACCTGTCATTTTATTTTTGTCACTCATTTGTAATTCTGCATATCTGTCAAAATCGTCATTTCACAGAAGTACATGTACAATTAAGTGGGACATAACTGTCTTTTTCACTACATTGATATCTAAGTCGCTCGGTTGTTTCCTGCAGTCCTAAAATATTGTTGTGTGCGCCACAAGAGTACTGATGACTCAACTATTTTAATTTTTTTTCTAATGTTTGCATTATAATGATACATGATCTAAATATTGTGTATCAAGTAAAAAAGTTAGCTTATTTATATATTTCTCTAGTTAAACATTACCTTTAGCTGATGCTTCCTCCGTCGGCACTTTATACGCGGCATTGATTTCTGGCAAAACTTTTTATCATTATAAAAGATCAGTCAAATGGTTTTTCAGAAAAAAGTATAACAAGATCTAATTGAAATTTTGTCAAATGACTTTTTACATGACTTTTAGAGGATTGAAAAATTTAAGATGCCAGATGTTAAAAATCTGTGGTACTGATCTAAATAAAATTATTTGCTCCTTTAAAACAATAATAATATGAGAAATTTAACATTCTTGCTTTGAAGCTGCTTTAGTCATGGAAGTTAGCACTTGGAGTACAAATCTGGTTGGCCAAGGTTCAACCCCCGCGGCAGTCAAAAAATAAAAATGTTTTTTTTTCTGTTTAATGGTATAAATATATATTCAGAATTAACATTACAGCATGAAGCCTCCTCCATACTTTAAGGTTCCGCGAACAAAAGGTAGAAACGTAACCCCGTTGTTTTAGCTACAGTGTCTGTCACGGATTTCTTTAACTCGAATTGTAACGCGAAGACTTTTAAAATTTCCACAGATCATGTATTACCATAGCATCTATAACAACAAAAACTAAACATAAAAGGGTGTTCCAAAAGTGACAGAAACAGAACCAATCATATGTGAGTCCAGCTCGCAGTAGGAGGATTCCTTTTATCTCGTGCAGACTTTTTTAACAAAGATGGCAAATACTAAAGTGTCCTCATTAATACTTTAGCTGGTTTTTTGAAAGTGGTATAAGTCAACTTTTTCAACAAACTAAGTTAACGATAATTTTAAAAAGCTATAGACTCTTTCTCTCCATAGTTACAATCACAATTTCTAGCTCTACATAAAGTAAACAAAACTAGTTTTGCTTCTGAAAGTGGAGTAAGTGAACTGCTAATAGGTTTAATCCACAACTTTCATTAATTTATTCCAAAAGGCAGATATTTTGCTGTTACAGAAATATCATTTAAAAAGATCAATTATACACTGCCAAAGACTATTATAATTTATTATAATGAAGAAAGAAATCACTAGTTTGAAATCGATAACTTTGAATTTATCACTTAGTTTTAGATTTCTGTCTAAGAAAACTTCTTCGCACCATTTTTTCAGTGTCGGAAAGAAAGTACATTTTTCAAATTTTCAGAATATTGTTATTTTTAACACAATTAAAAATAGTAAAAAAATAAATCAACTGACTCAAATATTAGATATTTGTATTATTTTTTATTTACACTATCGATAAACAAAGTAATCATTAACCTGTTAGGGAATAACAAATAAGTATTGTTGTTGTGTTGATCTAATGTTGCCTCAAAATTGCGGCAGAGTAGGGGTGATAAAAGTTGATCAATATTTTATAAGAAAAATAGACTTATATCACTTAAAAAAAAATCGGCTAATATTACACCACAAATTGAGACAGTTAAACCCATTTGCGTCTATAAAACACTAGAAGGTGCATATAAAATATATTCAAATTTCTCTTCAACATGTTTGGAATTTCTTTAAATTTATACAAAAAAACAAAATTTACGAGTTTTTTATAATTTATAATAGGGGTTTTCATTAAAAACGATTTGCTCTTGAAAATATTTATTTATATTGTTTTTTATTATCTTCTAGCAATTTAGCTAAGACTTGAGTAAGATAAACGTGATTCGGTCGTAATTTAATTAATTTTACTTCATTTTAAACGCAGATAAAAAAGTCTGAAGAAAAAAACAAAATTTCACATTAAATAAAATTGCCAAAATTATACAAACTTTGGTATTTGGTTGGTCCTTTAACTTAATGAATTAATTTGTTAAACACTTTAAATATAATTCTACTATTTTTATAGTTTACGCTTAATCTCGCAAACAAACTTTTACATATAAATATCTTGAGTTTAAGGTTTCCTGTATCTTAACAATAGTACAAAACGTTGTTATGCTTAACAACTATTGTTTTAACCATGTTAGCGGCAAAGTGTGTGTGAATCTGTTAAAACTAGAGGGAAAAAACCGTATACAAAAATTTCTCACAATAAAGTTTTAAAATTTAGTTCACTTGTGAAAACTGATTATCTTGTGCCAAATCATATCAGAAAACTATATATTCCCAGTTTATATTCTTTTAAATAATTTCTCTTTGAGTGTACTAATCCCATATGAAAACAGAACAGGTGTGTTTATCTCCATGTGTGTGTAATCGTAAGAAAGTCTTTGGTTTTTTTTTTGTTAAAGTTGTTGCAGCTGCCCTGTAGTTCGTGATGAGCTTTAAGGCAATTGAGTGAAGAAAATTAAATGTTATATAATTTAGTCTTATCGTTGTATTTTAAGTTGGCAGTTTTACATTGTAATAACGTCATAGGATCTAGAGATAAAATAATCCTTTATTAGAAGTCTTCTGCAAAGAATAGAATGAAATTAATTTTGACAAGGCCTCGGAAAAGCTACAGAAAATTTAAACTTACAAACAGTTCAAAAAAGGTTCTCTCGAAAATTAGCAAAATCGTTGGTGATGATATGGTCAAAAAAATAAGCCCTCTATGAACTCTATTTTCTTTAGGTTTATCAGATATTGTTTATTTTTTTCGAAAGGGAAATTTCAGAAAATGTTTCGCTAAACGATCAAAATTTCATCAAAAAAAATTTTCACCAGAAAAAAGCAAATAAAATGTTCCCAAAGATTTGTACAGGTACTTAAAGAATGATTTTATATTAAAGACCGAAATTTCAGAGGAAAAATATCTTAACTTTAACAAAATTGTGCACAAAAATAAAAAAAATAATTCTTGTAATCAAATAACTTGAATTTTTAATAAAAACCGAAAATTCAGAAATAGATCTCTAGAAGAGGAATTCCACTAATTGATCGAAATTTCACTAAAATATTACCACAATATTTTACTTCCAATCAAATGATTGAAATTTTTAGAAACACCGAAAAAAAAATAATTTTGAATAAAATAAAATTTAATGAAAATCGTTAGATAAACTGTTTGAAATTCTAACAAATTAATTAAGTTAATTTCAAGTAAACTTAATTTTGGTTTTTATGTCTAAAAATGTTTTAATGAAGGAAAATTTTTTTTACAAATGTGTACAAACATTCTGCAAAGAAAGCAAGACAAATTAGACACAAGCAGAATGTGATCTAGCATTTTCTGTATCGCTACATCTGTCCTCAGCATTTTTCGCTCTATCTACTTTAGGTTGTGTACACTGTAAACATCAGCTATTTAAATTAGATTTAGTTGTTCTTGATTTCTTTAAATATAAATATTTAATGATATTCTCATGAAACATTTATTTATATTTAAAGGAATCAATCACATTTAAAGTAAATTCACATAATAATTATTCCAAATAATAAATTTTTCTTCGTCATCATCTGTTTAACAAATTTTGTAAATCCACATAGAATTCGAATTTTATTTTTGTCTATAACGTGGTAAGATTTGATTTACTTACCTATATAAGTCGGCGCATATAAAATATTTTTGTTTAACAGCATGTAACGCTCATACTTATAAATATTTTTACCAAATTGCTTAGCAATCTTACCTTCGTTGACTATTTAATTGGCATTAAAGTTTTTGAACTCGATAGTAATAAAAAACTTACACATTGGCCAAATAAGAAAGTAAACAAAGTGGATGTCCCAATTTAATACTAAAGCGCCTTTAATATGCGGCATGACATGTCATAGTGTCCACAGACATAATGTCGCACTTTATGTTACATTTAAAAAATATCCGTGGACATTATGTCAAATTATGTCGCTTTGAAAAGCATTATGGGCATTATGCCCAAGGATATTGTGTAGTTTGCAGTATGGACATAGTGTCACTTATGAAAGTGTCATAATGTCCGCACTTAAGACAACAACGGCTTCGCTTACCAAAGATTTCCTGCATATATCGTCTTTGGCTGGGGCAAAGATATTTTCCTGAATGGTATAACTAACGCCGGCTTCAAGCCAGTTATAAAAACGTTACATTATCCTTACATAGAATACCACAATATATTTCTGTAATATCCATGGATGTTATGACTCTACGTTGATGACATTATGTCACTTTCTGGTGGCACATGACATGACATGCCACCCTTATTGAATATCTTGTATCTAGTGTGTTAAAATAATAATTATTATCTCCCTGGGGCCAGCTGTGCCTTGGTGACTCTGCATATCTGTCGAAGTGCCCTGCAAGCTCAGGCTACTGAAACTGGAAGATAAAGTCTTTAAGAGTCTAACCTGACCAGTGGCTGATTATTGGCTTCACGGCAACCGGTGGCCCGCAGGGGCTATGGTTACTGTTCGGCTTATTGTCGAGGTCCTTCGGGAGAAACGTAATCGCTACATCTACAAGTCAAATAGTCGAAAGTTTATTGTGCTGTTGCATCTACGAAATGCCGTCAATGTTGGGTTGTGAATAAAAAATATCCAGCAAATAGCTGAAGCGCAATTGTGACAAATATGTTTAAAAAAAATTAATATCGTGTGGGATGTCGCCATATGAACCTACGGCGCACTGTGGTCAATATTTTGAGATAGCGGCCAAAACTACTTTTGGTTTTTGTTCTCCGATTTTAAAGTTATTAGACTCATATAAAAGTAGACAGTAGTAAACCTCGGGAGCCAAAAAATTAGAACTCTATTTCAACTATTTCACTGAGAACAGGGTGGTCCAAAAGGGGCTTTTTCAGAATTTAGTAAATTTATGATATTTTTAGTTAATTTTTAAAGTTTAAATGATCATAACTTTTTTGTTTTTCAAGATTTTTGGACGAAATAAATTTTGTGTTGTAACCTAACTTATTTCCCTTTTCTAATTTATTAAGCACTAGGTCAGTTTTATAAATAATAAAAATTTTTTTATTTATATTTTCAATATTTCGCCACACCTTTGGGTGGCATCATCAGGAAACAGGAAACAAAAAATTAAATTTTCTTTTTTCAAAAATAATAAAATTAAAATGAAATTATTTTTTCAAACAAAAACAGAAAAATTAAAAATCAAACGACAAAAAACTCAAATATTTAAACATTTACATTTTTATAAATTTAAAACTCAAAAAACATTCAAGTAAAATAACTCAATAATTTTAAACATTTACATTCTTATAAAAATTTTTAAAAACAGAAAACATTCAAATTATTTTTAATTTTTCTGTTTTTGTTTGAAAAAATAATTTCATTTTAATTTTATTATTTTTGAAAAAAGAAAATTTAATTTTTTGTTTCCTGTTTCCTGATGATGCCACCCAAAGGTGTGGCGAAATATTGAAAATATAAATAAAAAAATTTTTATTATTTATAAAACTGACCTAGTGCTTAATAAATTAGAAAAGAAAAATTATTTAAAAAGGTCAAAGAAACATTTACATCTAACTTATTTCCTATTACTGGTAAAAAAAATTGAAGCTCTACTGTTTTCAGAACAATTTAAATATTTTTTTTTAAAAAGGTAAAATTTCTCGGAAATTTCCTACTTCATAGAGCACAACTCCTGTGAGTCAAGCTGAGTCAAAACACAAATTTACTATTTTGTAGTCCTAACTCTCCCCTACATTCCTATATATACATGTCCATGCATCGGGACTGCACTTTTTGAGCTACAGCAATTTTTCTGACCCAAGGTAAGATATTCGGTACAAATGAACGTCATATTTTTGAGAAGTTATTTGTATGTGAAAGTGGCTATTATGCATATATTTTGATGAAATTTTGTACAAGAGTTCTTATTGATCCAAAAAATAATTCTGTTGAAATTAGGAGAAGTTGGCCCATATTTGGACCTAGTCCACATAGAAGGGTGTATCAAAATTTTGACAAAAATTACAATAGAACTCCCAAATTATGCGGTATCTGGCAATTCATTTGGAAAAGGTAAAAAATGATTTTATTGCCATCTAATATTACATAACTTAAATACCTGAAACTTGCAAATAAATTTAAAACCAATGGAAATAACTGGTAAAACCAAGTACCTGTTATATTATGTTTCAAACAGGAAAAAAAGATCATGTTGAAACTTCGAGCAATAGTATATTAATCCATGCATTCATTTTTTTTCTTCATTATTGTTTCAACAATGGCTAAATTCAGTTATAGTGTTCTATCTGATATATATTTTGAACGGAAAGATGAAAACGACATTATTTTACATATAATGAATAATCCATTCTTCAAAATATGCGACAAACAAGAAATTAAAATTCATAACTTAAAAATAAAAAACTTTTTAAATACTTTAAGAAAACGGTACAATCAATGTTCCAGAAACAAGAAATTGTTTTACTCACGCAACCAAGAATGGCTAAGAAATAAACTTATTTTTAAAAAGCCATCAGTAACTACCACGGAAACTGGAAAAGGTGGTCGACCAGCAAAGCCAATTGATAACTGTAGTGAAAGATCGAAAGAACGAAGACGCAAGCTTAAACATATCAATGAAGAAGTTTCTTATAGCATCATAAAGGATTCATTTCTGCATCAAATTCAACCATCGAAAACTAAAAAGAGTAAAATTGCTATCATTAAAAAAATAGTGGAAGCAAGCCCCAGACGCACAAAAAGGATTTTAAAAAGTATGCCGACACCAACTGAAGAAAATAAATTTACTCCAGAAGCATTTGCACTATTTTTGGATTTGAAAATGACTAAAAACCAATATACAGAATTGCGGAAGCGAACCAATGAAAAAAATTGTGGAATTTTTCCATCATATCGAGATATAGTTTCTGCCAAAAAAGATTGCTTACCTTCACCAACTGCTATTAGTGTAACTTCAAGTTCAGCAGAAATAAAATTGCAGGATCTTCTTGAACACACTGCAGAACGATTACTAAAGACATTTGATGCTGACTATTTAAAGAAGTTTAAAAATTGCAGCATGACTTTAATTTCTAAATGGGGATGTGATGGGTCCTCTGGCCAGAAACAATACAAACAATGTAATGCGGAAAATTCATCAGATGCCAATTTATTCATGATTTCTTTCGTTCCATTACGTTTAACAAAAACATTTATTGGTTCAGAGCCGTCAACTAGTAGAGCTGCAGAGATAGATGTATGGAAGAATGAAATTCCATCGTCAACAAAATTTTTTAGACCAATAAAGTTTTGCTTACAAAAAAGAAACTAAAGATGTCATAACTGAAGAAGTTGGCAAAATAAGAGATGAAATTAAAGAACTTAAACCCGTGATATTTGAATTTAATGATCAATGCATCGAAGTTAACTTTAAAATGTCACTTACAATGATCGATGGAAAAGTTGCACAAGCTTTAACCGAAACAAAGTCTTCGTCAAGCAGCACCATATGCCAAAAAACATCAAGTCAATTGAGCCAACCACCAACACAAGACGATAGTTTTAATGAAGCATATGAATTTGGAATGTCACCTCTTCATGCTAGAATTCGTTTTATGGAGCATATTCTTAAATTGGGATACGATTTGGAATTTGGCCCGTTAGGCGAAACAGTGAGAAACAACAAAGAAAATTTGGAAAAAAGAAAGCAAAAAAAAAAAAAGATATTCAAGAAAAATACCGTGGGATAGGCCTTATAATTGACCAGCCAAAGCAAGGAGAAGGAAATTGTAATGATGGAAACACAGCAAGGAGATTTTTTTCCGATCCAGAAACTGCAGCTTCTATAACTGGAGTAGATTATGATTTAATACGACGATTCCAAATCATATTAGAAGTTATAGCATGTAGCAAAAAGATAGATGCAAAAAAATTTGGTCAGTATGCTAATGAGACAGCAACCCTTTATAACCAAAAATATTCTTGGAGACATATGCCAACCACAGTTCACAAAATTTTGTTCCATGGGGAACAAATAATTCAGCACAATATGCTTCCAATTGGAGATCTCTCAGAAGAAGCGCAAGAAAAAAGGAACAAAGACTACAGATTCTTTCGCGAGCACAATACAAGAAAAATTTTCAGATATTGTACTAATGAAGATCTTATTAATATTTTGTTGTACACATCAGACCCGTATATGTCCAGTATTCGACAAAAATGGAAATCAACCTCATTAGAGTTAGATGAAGAAGCTAAACAACTACTGCAAAATGAAAATCAAAGCTATTTGGAAGAAATTTTTACTAATATTGTTTAATTAATACTAGTTTAAAGATTATAATTTGTTTCTAATTTTAGTATAAATTTTTATTAATACATTTAAATAAAATATATGTGCACTTTAAATCAATAGTAAAAGTTTACTAAAAATTTTATCGATGTTGTGTTCTGTATATAATATATCCAAATGGTATTGATATTGTTGGGAATTTCAGTATTATTTTTCAGTTTAATCCTCACAAGAATTAGCTTTCTTCCAAAAAAAAACCTACCTTTGGCCCCTGTGAATATTGCGACTAAATAAATGTCAGGGGCCAAATGTTGGCATTTTCTGACCAAAATTAACTTTAGGAATAATAAAGAAGTATTGGTTGTAAAATACGATTGAGGAAAATAAAAAATTATAAAAAAATACCTATTTAAAATGTAAAAATATTCAACTTTTACATGGAAACTCAACAAAAAATTAAAGTGCATTTTTAACTCCACATTACTTACGTTCCTATCGGTCGATTTTTACGTTTGAACACGCAAGTTGAAGCTTAAAGTCCCTCCTATTGAACAAAACAAATTGCGTAAAAAAATACCAATCCGGTCAAAAGTTATAGAGTTTTGACCGCTATCTCGCGAAATTGACCACTGTGCGGCGCCAGTATGAGCATTGTTTTATCCAGCGGTGAGGTCGGTTTAGCTTGTAGTTCACTGATTTTGGCAACCTGCCAACTGCACTCTGAAATACTAAATTTCTCCTCTAGGTTCGTTTATTGCAGGCCAGCATTAAGGGCTTTAGATACTTTAATAACGTCAGCCGGTTTTCGACTTTACTATAGAGAAAAAAATCCTTTAGGTCTGTCGAAAGCCAGCATCTGCGCATACGCAACGCCGGTTTAAGACATTTTTCGGAGTGAAATAGACATCTAAGAGAAGAAAGTACTTGCCCAAGCTAAAGGAGCCTAACGAGCTCTAGTAAGAGATGTAGATATTGGATGTATCGTAAAGTAGAAAATCTTCATTAAACATTACATTATTTATCTATCGGCCAACTCTGATTTATTACCCGCCCTGTTAACCGCTTAAAGAAACCCTGAGTAATTAAATATTAATATACTGACTTCCAAGTGGCAATTAAAATTTTCAAAAAATCTGTGGAAGTGCAACTGAATTCGAAATACAGGTGTTTTCTACAATTACAACTTTTATTATCCAGAAAAAATTAGACATTACCTTAAAAAGTACTGAGGCTGCCGTAGTCTAAGTGGTAAACACGTTTACTACAAACTAGCCGCCCTGGGTTCAATCCTTGCGGTAGTCAAAAAATAAAAACGTTTTTTTCTGTTTAATGGTATGTATACATATTCAGATCAAAAATTAAAACATGCAGCCTCCTTCGTCGGTACTTCTCTATAGCATATTTTCCGGCGAAGTAAAATAATTAATAAAATGGCTATATCTATCTCCTTTCACCACCTTTCTTCTCTCTCATCTATCCCTTTCCTAAAGAATGTAGCACGGTTGCGAACTAAGTAGGTATTGATGCCTTAAGTGCTACATCTCTTTAAAAAAAAAAAAAAAAAAAAAAAAAGTACTTGCCATATAATGACTTACTTTTGTGATTGCCATATTTTGTTACTCGCTTACAAAACACATTACATTAGTTTCCAAAAAAGGAAGTAGTAATGGAACTAGTTCTTTATGTTAAAAGAGACTACCGTACTAATGGTACTCATATGTTCCTACAATAATTAATGTAATCGATTCTCAGTAATTGATTAAAAAAGTCTCATGCCTTGTTAAAATCATTAAGTTGGAAATCTAGTTAGGAAGTAATTCTGCCAAAAATGCTTAATTCCACACTCGATTACCTTTTCAAAAATTAGATTAGATTTTAGATACATTATAGAGTAGAGAATGTTTACCTGTCCCACCATTATATTATTTATTTATAGTACGTACCAATCAAATCTCAACTCTGATTTATTACGCGCTCTTTTAACCGCTAAAATAAAACCTGATTAATTAAATATTACTATACTGACTTCCAAGTGGCAATTAAACTTTAACAAAAAATCCGTAGAAGCGGAACTGCCTTCGAAAATTATGGCAAAAGAAATACAGGGATTTTCTACCATTACAACTTGTATTATGATTAAAACAACTTGTGCTGCCAGTCATAAACAAAAAGTAACAAAAAAAAAACTGTGCAAAAGGAAAACTTGCTAAAACGGAACATAAAAACTACATTTTCTAGTTTGCACTTGTGTTTCTTGTTGCAATTGTTTTAAAATCATTTTTAACTACAATTTAACAACAAGTGTTAATTTGAAGGAAATCTTAAAGCCAAAAGGAATTAAAAAAAAAATTTAACAAAACATTATATATTCCAGCCTTGGAATGCTTCATATGATTAAGGGACTTCTTGTACATTTTTGCCCAAAGAGTTGAAGGCTGCATTAGTAAAGTCGGTTCAATCGTTAAATAAAAAAAAAAAGTTTCTAGTTCAGTTCTACATAACTCGTATCTAGCCTTGCCAGATATCGCAAGAAAACGTAACAGTAACAATTAAATCTTACGTTATATTACATACATATGTACATATAAGTACATTAATTTCAATCACAAAAAAATGTATATGCATTGCTAATTTATATGAAAAAAAGACAAATGATATAAATATATAAAGGTTTTCTGATTTAGAAAGATGGACCAATTAGAATACCCGTCGCAAAAATATCAAAGGCTTCTCGCAGTACATGTCGTTGTCAATTATATTTATCATTTCTAAAACTTTTGCAAGGTCCTATAAATTATCCCATGATAAAAGAGATTGTTTTTAATATAAAACGGACAATTTTTTTGGTTGTAAATTGTCAGTGATGTAAAAAATGAAGCGACTAATTAGAAAAAAACTTGAAACAATAAAGTAACTCCAATCAAAAAAGAAAATATTGGGATGACAAAGAATTAAACGAACAGAAAAAAATTAAGTTTTACATATACATAATTTTAAGTAAAAATGTAATCGGCTATTAGTGGGTTAAGCATTTTTAAGAAATGTTAGTATTTCCCTAAAGCTCCAGTCAAAAGCTTTAAAATGATACTCATATTGATATTTAAAAAAAAAATTTGAAAATTTCAGAACCTCGTAATTCGGAAAATATGGGTGAGCGCCAATTTTTTACTTGATGTTTTTTCCTTTTTTTAATTCTTTATAGCCCCATATATTTGCTTATTTTTTGATTATTGGATTTACTTCATTGTTCCACGGCAAACGGACATGGAGATTGTAGAAATTACAAACGGAATGACAAACTTAGTCATACCCTTTTTACACTTTTCGTACTGACTTGCTATTAAGTGTATATTTTTCTGTAGAAAACATTAAAATGATTAATTAAAAATTATACTAAACAAAAAATTATTTATTTATACAGCTATATCACAGAATTCAATTCCGATCGAAAGTGGTTTCAATTCCTTAAATTGGTTCTCCAGAAAACGAAAAACGAAAAATTTCTTCGGAATCATACCACTTTTAAATTTTAAAGTGGAATTTAGTTTCTTTGAAATTTTGTTATTTGCGGGTTTCAAATTTACTTTAATTATGTATCCTTATTTAGATTAGTTTTGTTGCTTACTTTAGTGTGCGCATATTGCCACATTTAAATAAGAAGTCGGAGTTTATGCATTTTTTAAAAATAACCAAAATCGATCGGAATCTGAAGAAGGTAAAACAAAATCGATCGGAATTGTTAAAACGAAATTAAAACCATTCCGATCGGAATTCGTGACATGCCTGATAAAATTATTTTTTAACTGGAAATTTTTTTTAACTTATAATTGGTAGCTCGAATAGGAACTACAATATCCAAGCCATCCTAAGCCCCTTGTATCACACTCTGTTTTTTTTTTTTCTTACGGTTCTAATGAGCATGTTTTCCCACTTGAAGCGCGAGAGCAAGAGGACGTTGATTAAATTACGCGAAGCTAAGTTGTCGGACAAAAATCGAAGCAATACGCAATGTGTTATGAATTGCTAAGGCCCTCCTGGTAAGCAAAAGCTTACAACTTGTCTAATAAAAGTCTCATAGAGTGGTAACATTTCCTCCTGCTGGTAGTAAAAATACTGAAAAACAATCAGAAAACTTGAAGCTGTAGGGAGAGGGAGAGAGAAATTTTCACTGACAGCCAGCCTTAATTATATATCGGAAGACAATATTTCCAAATTATGTTTAAAAAAGCATACCTGTACAAAACC
Source organism: Gymnosoma rotundatum (assembly GCA_916610165.2). Classification (NCBI taxonomy): domain Eukaryota; kingdom Metazoa; phylum Arthropoda; class Insecta; order Diptera; family Tachinidae; genus Gymnosoma; species Gymnosoma rotundatum. Next base: position 114,281,885 of record OU744337.1, on the reverse strand, counting down.
GAAAGGACAAACGGTCATACATATGATAAATGTGGATGGCATTAAAGTCGCCAGAAGTGAGATAAGAAGTCACCAACTAGCAGGCTAAACCCCGGAATCATTAGAGACTAAAGAAAGATTAATAGAAAACCTTAATTAACTACAGAACAAAGAAGAAAGCAAAGTTTTAGCTATTTTGTCCTCTTCGCCTTTTTCATATTTTGTTATTGGAACAGAAACTTTATTGCTAAGCAAATGTTGGCCATTTAACAAATAAAAGACAAATGTCAAAATAAGACAGATACATTTAAACTCTCTTTCTACAACTATAAACAAAAAAAATACTTAAAATTAGGAAACAAATTCCAACCAATGAAAACAAGAAAATAATACAACCAACTTTGTTTTTCTCTGCTGGTATTCTTTCCCCCTGACAAAGAAGTTAAAAATAAAAATTTTCCACAAATTTATTTACGAGAGAATGACAAATTATTAAGAAAAATTAAATATGAAAGGGAGAAGGGCTTGACTTCTGAAGAAAACTTTTGTTATTTTTCAGTTCAACTCAATTTCAACGAAATGCAAAATGAAAAACTTTTGACTGACTGCCATTGAATTTTAAACAAAAAAATATTCGCTAGAAAAAGAGGAAGAGGAATAAGTATTAATTTGAACGAAAAATATTCTAATACCTAAGCAACTGATGACATTAAAATATTCTTAATTTGGGTAATTTTTTTTTTAAGCAGGTGATAAGAATGTGTTGAACAAAATATTAAGGAAAAACACCACTGACAAGAAAATTAAAATAAAATCTTCTTAAAAACTTAGTTGCTTGAAAAAGTTTAGCACAACATAAATATGTAAAAAAATTGTCAAAACACAAAGCTGACAATATAAGAGATATATTATATATAAAGTTTGGTTATCTGGATTAATTTTATTGCTGGAAGCTGTTGAAAAGAAAAAAAATTATTTTAATATCAAATTTAAAATTAACATGCTTCAAACGCAGCGTAAAGTTTTTTCATCAAATAAAATTTTCATCTCAAGCTAAGAGAATATATATATATATATATATTATATATATATATACAAACAATAAATAAAAAAAAAATTAATTTAATTGTTTCCTACTGTTAACAATATTTTCAGTATAAAAAGAAAATCCTTTTTACAAATTATTTACAGTTAAAAAATGTTGCTTAGAAATATTGGGTTGTTGGTAGTTTTCATGCTTGAAATATTTACGAATTATATGTTTAAATAATTTAAATCGAGTTCATAGTCGCTGATTGATTGAACAAACCCAACAGCACAGATTTTCTGAAATATTTGCCCTATTCACAAGCCCCCTAGTACGTGCTAAGTGCTAACAAAATACAACGGTGCTAGCTGTGTTGTTGGTAATTTTCATGCAAACATGCGATACAACACTTAGTACTTTTTTTTATATGTTTTTCAAACGTTGTATTTGTGTAAATGTTTTATTTTTAAATGAGTTATTATTTTTGTGTTCATGTATGAATTATATTAAATTAAATTGAATTAAAATATATTGTTATTAGTTTTATTTATTTAATTTATTGATTTGACTGATTTATTAGAAAGTGGAATAAGTCATTTCTGTTGTATATAGTAGGAGTGGGTATATTGGAAACATATCTTAAGGTTTATTCTCTGCCAATATAAAAACTGTTCTTTAAGATTGGATATTGCTTTAATGACTCGATTTCTAATATTTTGTATGGTACCGCCATCACCTATACCAAAAAGAGATGCTACCTTACGAACACAAGCCCCATTTCCTGAAGATCTCAAGCGGTAAAGTATAATTTTAAGTTGCAAGTCAATGAGTAGTTGGAGCCTTTCACCAATTGTGTGAAAAACATTGTCATTTTTTATAAGGTTGAATGTAAAGGCAAATTCCTCTGGCCTTAGTCGTATCATATGAAGAAATCTGTTTTCATCAAAATATCTTAAAACTCGATTATGCCATAATGATGATTTTGGTAGCCCTAAATGTATACTTCTGCGACTAGAGAGCAGGTACATTAGGTTCATCCTAGAAATGTCTTGAATTTCATCCTCATCTTCTTCATCACCTGTATTAATTTTTTTCATTTAAAATATGTAAACAAAATAAGGAAAACGGTTATAACTTACTTGAGTCAACCATTAATATATCGAAACTATATATTTCACACAAAAAATTTGTTAATTTACTTTTTTCTGTTTTCTCCCCCATTTGGCTTATAAACAACAAATGATGAATAGCACTTTTCTTCTTCTTATTTAGTTTTTGACGTATGAAGTACAATGATACAATGGTTGTTCACAAAGAAGTAAACAAAAAGTAGTATGCAATACTACCTACACCTTAGCAGAGCTTGTGAATATGGCAATTATTTCTTTAACAGTCACCATATAACGAAGGTTTTTACTAGCGATACTAACCAGACTTGATTTTAAAAAATGTGGATTGTGTGAGTCCCTATCCTGAAATTCCGGAATTTGTCTAGTAAACTTTCACAATTTCGGTATTTCTAAATCCTTGTACTTGTGCATCATGGAAAAAAAACTCATATTACCCATTGACTGTTTAACGTTCTGAAAAGCGGAAATGTATTCTATTTCGTCTTGCCGCCGTTTTGGTAAACATTACTCTTTACAGTTCATATTTGGCAGTTGTAAAATATACACGTAACAAATTTATTATTGAAAAATATTCGATCATCGATTACTATGACGATTAGGAAATTACGTGAAATTTTTTTCAGAAATAACGTGCCAACAAAACGCACTATTTATCGTGTAGTAAATGATTTCAAAGAAGAAGAGTCTGCTAGAGATATGCCCGGCTGAAAACATTACTGCTGCTTAAGAAAGCATCAACCTTAATCGACATCGTGCTCAGGAGCTTGGTCTTCAAAGAACAACTTTCGCTATAATTTTGCACAAGGATTTGCATTCGTTTCCATTTAAGATTTAACTGATACAAGAGTTTCTTCCACAAAATCATTTACGCCGCCTTACATATGCCAATAGCATGTTACAGCTCAACTATGGCAACCCCGAATTTCATGTTAAAATAATAATGAATGATGAGTCACATATTCATTTTGAGTAAACAGACTAGTCGGTTCTGAGCAATGGAAAAACCTCAAATTATTCATCAGTCACCTTTGTATCCAATAAAAGTGCCAGTCTAGTGTGCAATTTGGTCAGGAGGAATCATTAGAATGGGGAGCGATATCGTGATATGATTAAAAACATTTAACGCCAAAACTCTATGCTTTGGGCTTGATTAACATTCGGTATCAAAAAGACGGTGCCAGGAAAAATTGTAAACAAACAAAATAGTAAACCTTCCAGCCGTACATCCTTTACCACACATAATCGTGCTTATTGTGGAAGTTAACTTAAGGTTACTTTTACCAGAATTTTTCCAATAATGAACTCACAGTTCATCTTGAAGTTTTCTATTAATTTTTTTAGTTTTTACAATGATAAACTGTGCACAACTACGTGATGTTATTATGCGATTTTATTAACAGACAACAAGTATGATATTCTGCAATATGACACAAGTAAAAAGTAAGGAGTTCGGATTTGGATCATTTTAAATTTATGTGTTAAAAGAGCCATATTTTTAGCACTAATTTTTAATATGAAATATATTGTTAATTTAGTATTTACGTTTTTCTAAATTTTCTAATTTCGAAGAATTTTTAAGAAAGAGAAATTATATACAATCCCAGAAAAAACCTCATTCTGAGCGAACGGCATCTTATTGACATCCAAAAATGCTAATACACCTTTTCTAGATTTTGTAAGTTATTTTTAAAATATTTTTCAAATAACATGTTGAACTACTTCTTAGATTCACATTTTTCTTTGCATGACTACAAGAGTTTTAAATAAAACTGAAGTTCAAATCTTTAATAGCAAATCCAAATGAAAAAAAAAATCCTTTTTTTAGAAAGAAAAATTATTTTTTGCAAATGTATGCGAACGTTTTCCAAAGAAAACAAGAAAATTAGACGCCAGAAGAATGTAATGCTGCACTTTCTATACCGCTGCGTCCTGCATCGGCATTCTTCGTATCTATCTCCTTTAGGTTGTACACACTGTAAACATCATCTATTTAACCAACTACTTTAACAAGAAGAATACGAGTAGTATTCGTATCAATATTAATTTGGTTAGACGAAGTTTACAGACAAACCAAAGTATTTCTTCACTGTTCTCTCTGTATTTAGTCTTGTAAATTTATTTTTGCTTTTGTTTTAACCATTGATATTTAAGAAATCAAATGTCAAAATACTTTGGTGCTAGACGTTCCCAGTGAAAATAGTGTAACAATCAAAAATTGTTTTGAAAGGCAAAAGACCGAAGCAAATAAAAAAGTTCCCTATTAAATCTATAAACGAATTTAAGGACGAATTTTAGGACTTGTTTTGTTTTACAATTTTTTTTAGAGTTCCATAAGAACTATTGTAGGAAATCGCGCATTAAAATAAGGCCTTTGTGAGAGTATGTCCAAAAGTTTTGGTAGACCATAATACAATTTTAATGGTAGTCATATCAAACAGCTTGTCTACCCCAAGTTTCTTAATATATTATTTCGTTACTGTTTTAAAATACGTACCGATTCATTTTAAAAACAATTTTATCTTATAACGTGCTTATCAAAAGAATGCAAATTTTCAATACGAATCCATATTTTCTAAAGAAATTTGATTTAACTATAGTCCCTTACTTTTCTTATTTTGTTCTTAATGGTACAATTTTCATTTATTTGTCGGATAGAACGTATGACAAGAACTCGAATCAAAAATCGTTTAAGTCTAATTTAAGAGATGCCCTAAAGTTAGCAAAAATATATATATAATAAAAACTAACGGAATTTTATTACTTAAAAATGAATTGTTATCACAGAAACTTTTAAATAGGTTCCTAAATACCTATTTAAAAGTAGTACACTTTTGTTAAAAACGAACAACATGCCTTCAATGACATGCTAATGTAAAATTCATAGATTTTTCACCAGAATTTGCACCACTTCGTTAGTATGGATGTGGTGTTTTAATTACATCTTTTTCCTCACTTCTTTTTACTGGGAATGTTTTCCACAGAACACAGAACTCCAGTGGAATATAAACTAATGAACCTCGCTGGGCATTTAGTAGACTACAGTTGCGCGATGCTGAGTCTAGGGTGTGGTCAAAAAAATAAAAAGAAACTTAAATGGGAATAGAAAAATAAGGCGACCTGTGGGTATCAAATGTTGCGTTTGTTTTTAATTTTATTACGAAAACCAAGGCGGGTTCTAGTGGACGGCGAGCACACCCCAACTGCGTCAAATTTTTATTATAACACAAAAAAAAAACTTCATTTTTAAAAAAACTAGAACCCAATTCCTTAAGAGAACGGTATACAATATTCGACACAGCGGAAAATAACAGCCTTATAGTTTTCACTCAAACTGAAGCCAATAAATCTACAACATTTTCTAAAGATTTTTTTTTAATTAAATCACTAGTTCTTTAAATAACAAGAAAATAACTAAAATGTATAAATAAACTTTTTCATTGTAATTTTTGGTGTTTGTTTCTCGCAGAAAGAAAGATTTTCGAACGACAATACAGACAACTTTGTTTAAAAATTTATGTCTTTTTTTATTTTTAATTTTATTTGTCTAGTATTTGGTTAGTTAACTTTATATATTCCTTCAAATATGAGGCAAAGTAATAAATTTTCTTTCATATTAAAACAGGACAAAATAGTATATTTCTATAAAAAAAAAAAAACAAAAACAAAACTTTTATATAAAACTTTTTACGAGGAAAATATTTAACCTTTCCCAATTCATCAGCGGCAACACTGGCATATGAAAGATTTTTATAATTTTCCTAATTTAAGTAACTTATTTCTGAGAAAGGGATAATTTAAATTTATAGGATAATTAATTTTTTCCCCCAGCAAAACACACATTAAATAAATGCTGAAAAAGTTTAAAATGATGTTGAGTCAGATCCTAAAACTCATCACGAAATAACACAAATTTTATGTAAATTAAACTTATTTTTCGTACTATTTTAAAATGACAAACTAAAAGAGATGTTAAATATTAATGTCTAATGGGAATTTTTAACAAAGTTTTTTTTTATAAACCAAATTTTATTCGCTTTCGTATGTGCTAAATAAACTAAATTAAAACTTTAATAGTTTCAACTTTTTGCTAAAACAAAAAAAAAATAATTTTATGTAATTTTGTTTTTAATTCTGTTTTAAAATATCCGAGTAGTTAATTTATTTTGTTCACAATTAGCCGTAATTATAATAAACATTTTTGTTCATTTTAGACAACGACATGCTTTAATTAAAACATTAATGTTACTCATACGCCAAAAAATGTAAAAAGTTGGAATATTATAAATTGTACAATGCACAGTGGGTTAGGAAGCTCATTAAATAGAAATTAATAAACTATTTTTAAACGGTTGGTCTAAAAATATATAACTTTCAATACTTAGAAAAAAAGTGTTTACACCTCTTAAAGGTTTAATTAAAAATTTAATTAGCTTTTTAATTTAATCAATTAAATATTTAATTAAAAAATTAATACAAAACAATTAAATTATTACTCTAGTCATTTATATATTTTATAAAAAAAGAAGAACACAAAATTCTTTTTAAATAAATATTTTAATCAATTAAAAATTTAATAAAATTTCAATCTAAAAAAACAAATAAAATCTTTTATAAGTAAAAATACTTTTTCCTGTGTAGGCTTCAATACAACTGAACAATAATAAAATTTTGCAAAATTTACGAAAACGCTCAGTAAATAGTAGACTGCATTCAGTTGTATCCAATATACGATATTTTCATATTTTTTTAATAATTTTACATTAAGAATTTAAATTTTTTCTTATCAATTCGACTGAAGGCTGCGTTTTTTGTTTGTGCCTGCATAACTCTCAGTTATTTCTTAACCGATTTTGAAATTTGTTTCTTTATTTGAAAGGTTATGCTCACATATTGGTGCCGTTTTAATAATAGTTCATAATTTTAAAAATTAAAGGGTGTCCCCATACAGTGTACACGATTTTTAAGTGTGCTAAAAACCGAAAGGGCACCACTTTAAAATTTAAAAAAACTTAGTATCACTATAGATCCCAATAGCAAAAAGTATTAGAAAAATAAATCTTAAAAACAAAGGGTGTCCCCATAGGTGACGCAAATCGACCTACATTGCCCCATCTTTTAAACTGTTATAGACAAACGCTTTCAAATTGGACAGCACATCGATTGCTATGTCCATTGTAGCAACAAATATTAATATTTAAAATTATAAACTAAAGGGTGCCCCGGTAGTTTACTTAATTTGATGTATATGGCCATACTTTTTAATAGTTGTAGACAAACGCTTGGATTTTACAAAGAATCTGTATTGCTTACTCCGTTATAACAACAAGTATAAAATTTGGATTTGGAAATAAAAGGGTGTCTTTATAGTTGATGTAATTTGATATGTTTGGCCAAGCTTTTGAAACGTTATAGACAGCCAGCTGAAACTTACACGGGATCTGAGTTGCTTAGTCCGCTATAACAAAAATTTTGAATCTAGAAATTAAAGGGTGTTGCCAAAATTAATGTAATTTGACCTATATGGCCATATCTTTCGAACTGTTATTTACAAACACTTTAAAATTATACAGAATGTCCACTACTTTTCTTGGTATACTAAGAAGTATAAATATTTTACAAGTACTAAGAAGTATAAATATTTAGATTTTAAAGGGTGTTGCAATAGTTGTTGTAATTTGATATATATGGCCGAACTATTAAAATGTTGTAGACGTTGTAGTTAGTCTACTACAACAGCAGGTATAAAATTTTAATTTATAAATAAGAGTGCCCGTATAGTTACTATAAATTGATGTATTTGGTCATACTTTTGAACTGTTATATACAGAAACATGAAATCTATTTTGAATTCGTTTTTTTTTTTTTTTGTTGCCAAAATTATTTCAATTTCATACAAAAATTGCTTAAAGTGATGTGGCATAAAAATAAATTTAATCAATTTGGGTTTAAAGCCATTTATCTTAATCCACATCAATAGCACTAACTTCAAAATCGGAGTCTTTTTAGCTGCTTAGTCCTTTTAAATATATAGTTGATAAAGTGGTTTCAATATGACAATAAAAACCTTTTTATGGTCGAGTAGAAATTTTATATATATTTTTTTTAACATTTGGTTGCACTCTTTTATGCCTAAAACATACAATTTATATCATTTTTTCTGCTTAAGAAATGTTTTACGTTTTTTTTTTTTTTTTTTTTTTTAATTGAACTAAACAAGATGTTGCCAAAATTGTAGAATCCATTTCAAAGGAAACGAATAAACAGAAAACTGCTTGTTGGAGAATAGGAAATTGCTGTAAAAGAATATTTGTACATTAAAAGTACTGTTGCTGCAACTTCATGCTGTTAAAAATTATTGTTGTTGGTTGTTGTTGTTGTTTTCGTCTTCACATATAGAAGAATTTTTATTGAATAAATCATAGTAAAAGAATTGTTTGCTATGTATTTGAATGTCTATATTTGTTCTTGTGAACACAAACACACACACACACACACACACATTCACACATACATATACATATAGATATGTGTTTTGATGTATGTATGTGTGAATGAGCTTACCAGTTGTCGTAATTGTAATAGTTGTTCTCTGATTGTGACATCTATGATAATGTAAACGGCTACTCTGTTTACAACTTACAATAACAACAAATGACCCATGTACATACTCTACAAGATGTATATTGGCAACAAGAAAAAAACATAGCAATGAACATTAATAGTAAAAGTTAAACTGAAGACTATAAAAGAACAAAACTAGGAAGCCATCAAATGGCAGGATTTTTTTTTTTGTTAAAACGTACGTTAAGGGTTTTTGGGGGGGTTTAATGTCTTTCAAGATGTCATTAATCTTGACAGGCATTAGCTTACATGAGAGTAGAAGAGCTTGAGGGTTAGAATGAATTATATAAATCACAAGTTTAACATGCAGTCTGTATTATACGAACAAGAAAAGTGTTAGACCCGCCATAGATTAAGGTAGGAAAACGACTGAGTGAAAGAGTAAAATAACACAAATTTCTAAGTTTTGAGACTTGAACAATTTAATGTAATTTCGTATTTAATTTGCGATGCATGCAATTAATTTAAATCGAAACTTTTATTTTTAAAGTTGATTGCAGTTTTTGAGATTTAGCATTATAATTGATGCTTAGAAATCGAGCTTGAGACTTAGGGTTATAATCATTATACACTAATATATAATAGCATAACTCGGGAACGGTATGACCTATTCGGCTTCTTGAAGGAACCAAGAATACCTTAGTAAAAATCGAAACGTACTAAATTCCGTTTCATTTTCAGAGGAAGAAAAAATCAAGAAAAAATCCTTTAAGTCGTTCCGGTTTTTACTGCACACATTGCGAAAAATAATTTATTTTATAAATTTTTTAACTTGCTACTTTATTTTGTTCTTGGTATTGGTAAAGTTGCCCCTATGTTTTTACCCTATCCCACAGTGCTGTTAAAGTCTAATTTGGCGCGAGAAAAGTCAAAAGCTACAAGTTATGCTTTCAAATTGTAAAGGGTCTTCCAAAAAACGCGCCTACATGTTTCTTTGAAATAAAACACAAACTATTTGCAATTTTTTCAAGCTGTTTTTTTTTATTAAAAGTATGATCCATTACAATTATAATAGAATAGAATATCATTTAAATGTCCACCATGTCTGCGTCTGCAGACATCAATCCGAATATCGAAATTTTCAATGACTTTCCGACATGTTGCTGGTGTCATTTCACGAATTGCAACTTGAATGTTGTTCTTTAGATCATTAATTGTTTGTGGCTTGTTAGCATACACTCGACTTTTCAAAAACCCCACAAAAAAAATCTAATGGTGTTAGATTAAATGAAATGAAATCTGCATTTCGTGAAATTACACGTTGAGGAAATTTTGATCGCAAAAGCGTAATGTTTTCTCGAGTTGTGTGACATGTAGCACCGTCTTGCTGGAAATAGACGTCAGACACATCAATATGATTTAACTGTGTCCATAAAAAGTCTCTCAACATTGATTGGTATCGCTCAGCATTCACAGTAACAGCGTGTCCAGCATCATCTTCGAAGAAAAATGGCCCAATGATTCCATTTGCCCAAAATGCACACCAAACAGTAACTTTTTGTGGGTGTAGAGATTTTTCATGAATAACACGAGGATTTTCATCACCCCAGATACGACAATTTTGCTTATTGACGAATCCATCCATTCTGAAATGAGCTTCGTCACTAAACAAAATTTTGCTTTGGGTATTTTTCAAAGAACTCCCATTTTCATAATAACTTTGAATCATGTAAACGCGTTGTTGCAATGTGTACCTGTCCATGGTTAAAACTGTTCTACCTTCTAATAAAACAAAATGGCTTATGTCATTTGAAAAGATGTCACGTGTAAAAATTATATAGTGCTGACATCTAGGCGTCACATTTCGATGACCCTTTACAAATTAACTACATGACCGGATATGATATTTTTAGAGTTTTTATATTACTCACTGTAAATCTTTATACATTAACTTAACTGCAGTCCACAGCTTTCTTTTAAGTGATGTTAGCAGTATTAGATGTATTATTGTGTGCGTATTCGTTCAACTAACTGATACATTTGTATGTTTGATTGTTTGTTTGTGCATTTATAAGGCATTAAAATAGTTCACATTTATCTTTGGCCACTTTTCTTACAGAATAAAAAAAAAATGTGAATGTCCTTTTTTTTCTAACGTAGGGAACAGACATATTGCAAATTAAACAAATCATGTGCATGTATGTATACATATATGTGTGTGCAATTCTATGATTGTAATCAAGCTTGTTTGTAGAATATATTTTTGTCTAAGTAAAATTATATGTTTTAACCCATTAAGAATTGGTATTGTTAAATATTATATAAATCATTTTAGATAACATTTATTAAGTAGAATTAGGATTAAGAATTTATATTTAATGAACTATTATCATTCATAAGTTTGTAGACTTGACTGATTATTATAGCTGTCAGGTATTATTCTCTTAAAATGTCAAAAATTGTGAAAAATAGGATTTAACGTGACCAAACATCTACAAAAAAATAAATATTAATTGGGTTGAGTTAGTTCCTTTGGTAATTATTAATAAAATACAATATAAAACACTCCTGTTCAGTTAATTAGAACAACATAATTTTTCTTACTTAAGACCCATTCACACTATTATACAAGTCTTAAGACTTGCATTCGATTTTATTAGAAATAAATGAGAATTGTTTTGATTGTGAACAACTCCAACGTAACATTAATTTTTTTTCTACACTATTGCACTTCAATTCTCAGCAAAGCATATGAATACGCTTCTAACGAATATAAATGAGGACTTTTTTTTCTACTAAACTGGTTCAGCTTAAAGACCTTTTAATTTAGTTCAGAAAATAATCCTTTTTATAGCTCCGAAAATACACATATTTGAGTGTTATAGGAGTCACCTATGTGCGCATATGTGGAAGTGTGTCCGAAATTCATTTTTTTCATGTTCGCCTTTTTGGATAATGTTTTTGGTATTTTGTTGTAAGATGTCTGAATATTATGATTTTGTAACATTAGTCTGATATATCTATAATTTTTTTGGACAGACACGCTCGAAGTTCTTGTATGTTCGTTTGTTTAAAATGTCATGCAAATTTACTGCTATTCAATCTTTTGGTACAATCACAGTAAACTTATGATTTGACTTTGTTGTTTATTTTCGTAAATGACAATTGTCATAGAAGAGACTTGCATTTAAAAAAGTTGGAAAAAGTGCCATATAAAAAATTTCGTAGAACAAAATAGAAGCCACATCAAAATTTTAATTTTCATTAACTTCAGTGGATTGCATCTTTTTTGCGTTGTGGAGCGCTGTTTAATAAAAGGTTTAAAATAACAGCTTGAAGTCTCAGCTAAAAGTTAAAAGATTATCAGCTGCTCCTACCTGCTCCTTTCCAAAAAAGTAAAAACTGTAAAGCGACAAAGTAACAAAACATGAATTTTCGTTTATCTATATTGTGGTTGCCATAATTCTGTACTGTTTAAAATGATTACATAACGTAATGTACATTCTAGTCAATAGTGTTAATTGTTATATATTTCATTATTGAAAAAAGCATAAGCTCCAATTAAATTTGAATTGTTCTTTGATAACAACAATAGACCATCAAGCACGATTATATGCAATAGACTATTAGGTGCTCTGTTATCATTCTTTTATTATGTTGTTGTATGCAATAAAAATTACAAATTCAGCCTAATTATGAATATCCTCATGGAATTTCTTTCCCACGGAATAAATTTTTCTGGAGAAAAGATTCCTCCAATTATGAATTCCGTGGAAATAAAATTATAAAAAAGTGGCATCATCGTAATTTGAAGGGAGTTTTTTTTGTTTATTTTCATATAATTTTTATTTTATAATACCTACTTTTTTCCCCCGAATTTTTTTCACTTTCCGTAGTCAATCAAAAGGGGAAAAATTTATAATTGGAGAAGTAGGAAAAGTAAAAGAACTCGCACGGAATTTTTATTTTTAATCGGGCAGATTATGTCTCGTTCCCTTTATTGCACTAATTCTTTTCCGTTAGAGCTTAATAAGCAATATATTAATGACCAACAAAAATATACAGTACCTAATTGAAATATCTGCATTTGCGTATAAATTTTTAATATTATTGATATGCTAATTTACATTAATTGATTTAAGTTGATTTGAATGGTGTATTGGTATCAGGTATGCTGTCCGAGAAAGCTCAGGAAGCGAGGAATAAGGATAATAGAGCTATAAACTACATAATTTGCGAAGGATTGGACTCACTCAAAAATAGATTTTGCCCAAAGCTGCAAATCAAAAAATTTAAGTACGATAATTATGTTAAAATTGTTTAATATGCCTAAATTACTTATTCATTTTTTTCTAATCGTTTTACCTGTGGAAGATGGGCGTAAAAGTGGGCGGATCAGGTATATATTTTCAGGAGCCGCTTCTACAATTATAATATTTATCTTTTGAATGAAAAAAATAATATTTATTTTTTGTCAAAATTGAGTTGATGCATTAAGAATCAAGGGAGTTCTGCCATTTTTACAATACAGGTTGTGTGGGAAGGGGGCGTTAAAGTGGGCGGATATTTTTCAAATTTCACACAAATGATTTTGAATGTTTGTGCCAAAAAACAATGCCGTAGATTAAAATTTAATTTTCACTTTGTATGGGAGGTGGGCGTAAAAGTGGGCGGATCATTTTAATTTTTGGGATTTTTTTATTCAACTAAAAAATGACAATGTGCCAAGTTTCATTTGCCTTCGAAAACTTCTTCTATTTTTAGCCGCTCGTTTAATGAACTTCAAGCAATGTGTGGCGTAAACCACTGCTTCTAAGAGTTTTTCGGGGCGCTCACTTAATGGCTCGCTGAGTTATGAGCATCAAAAACAACCCTAATAAAATAAAAAAATCATAGTGCTTAGAAAATTTCTAAAAATGCATTTTTATTATGGAATGTCAAATTCCTTTCCGTATTACTTGACATGAACATTATATCGGGTGGTTAAATTTTAAGAGCCGATGTTGAATGTGAACCACACCTTAACGTTAAATTTTTTCTGCACTTTTCTTAATTTTAGACTAACTCAATTTGAACCATAAAAAGATACACAGTCGAGCAATGCGTTAAAGTTATTTAGGTTCGTTATGAAAACCTTCGTTCAAACCAAAATGCATATCGTGCACTTGGTGATTTCTTCGTTTTGTTTAATCGTTCAAATGTGCATACAACGGAAAAGCGTGCAACGTGCGTCTGTAGGATATGTGAAAATACCAATGCATGCTGGTACAGTTCGTATTGCAGAAAATATTGCTGCTTTTCGCGATAGCGTGGCTGAAGAGCCTTCCATCTCAACTCATCGTCGTGCCCCACAATTGCACCTCTCGCGCTCGCCGTTGATAAAGATTATGCATAAAGACTTCCATTAACACGCTTACAAGGTGCAATGACTTAAGAACTAAAGCCTCTTGATCATTCCTAATGTCGTCAAGCGTTAGAATTTTGGCAAGAAATGGCAACAGTGGATCATCAATTTTTGAAGAAAGTCATCTTCAGTGAAGAGGCACATTTACACGGATTCGTCAATAAGCAGAGTTGCCTCACTTGGGTAAATAATAATCCAAGAGTGATTGTCGAAGAACCTATGCACTGACAAAGAGTGACTGTTTGGTGCGGTTTATGCGGTGGCGGCATCATCGGGCCATATTTTTTCCGAATGGAGGCCGGTTAGGCAGTTACTGTAAACGGTGTTCGCTATCGTGAGATGATAACGAACTTTTTGTGGCCCGAATTTGAAGATATGGATGTGGACGATATTTTATTTTAACAGGACGGTGCCACTTTCCATAGAGCTATCGAAACAATGGCTCTGTATCGTGACAAATTCAATGGCCGTGTTATCTCACGTGTTGGCGATATCAATTGGCCGCCAAAATCATGTGATTTGACACCGTTGGTCTTCTTTCTTTGGGGTTTATTAAAAGAAGAGTAGTAAGTCGATAAGCCCGCATCAATTCAAACACTATAAAAAATTCGGCACATTTTCGGCATAGAAACGACAAATGCAAGTACCCGTAATAACGTTTTTAAATGAGCTCAAAAGCAAATCAACAGAATCTTGAAAGTAAAGTGCCTCAATTTTTTTTTAGAAAAATTAATCAGGATCGACCAATTTTTGAAAGTAAGAATTTTCAATTATGTGTGAAAAAAATTTGTGATTTTTCTCTACATTTCTTCGAGGTGATTAAATATACTTAAAACCAGTTGTTGACACGAACTTGAATTTTGATAAAAAAAAAATAACTTTTGCGTTCATTCACAGTTTAACAACTCCCTTTATTATCACAAAGAATAGTTTCACCGCTGATATTTTTTCAGATAATCAAAATAGTATAATAAAAACAGTTATTTATTCCCTATTATTGTTTCAACACTTTGAAGTGTAGTTTGCACTGATTTCTTTACCGAAAATGAAGTGTTAAATTTCGTTTATTTTCTATTAAAAGCTTTAAGGATGTAAGAAGGAGAAAAAGAAGATGCAAACAGCATTTATCACATTTTTTATTTTGCTTTTTTATTTTTGAAGTTTTTCTTTCTCTGCTGTTGTTGCAACTTGCACTGCGATAAGTTTACAACAACAACAAAACTATGTTCTGATATGTTTAGATAATTTTCAAAGAAAAGAACACTTAGTTTTCAAAGTATGAAAAAGAAGTTTCTTTTTTTTAATTCTCTTAAACTTTTTTATTGTCCTTAGAATTGGTGATATTTTTTTGTAGCTCTTTCTTTCGCTTTATGTTGATTGTATGATGAGATTACTTTTGTATTCATTTCTTGTATGTATGTGTATAAGTGTGTGTGCATATGCGAATGTGACATGTTAAAAGCATTTTTCTAACAATTTAAAATATTTTATTAAAAAAAAAAAACATTTTAACTAGAGATAACGTCACAAAAAGAATTTACTCGCCCCCTTACAGGGCCCCAAAAATTATATGTGTTTTATTTAAAGAATAAAAAAAATAAAAACTATTACTCATCATTACTCACTGTCTTACAAATACAGTGAAAACTCTACTTGCGGACACCTCCCGCTAGCGGACACCTTTACTGAGCGGACAATTTTGGCAGTCCCTTCGATGTCCGAGTATGCATTCAAATTTGTTTCACTTACATATCAATACATTATAGAATATTTAATAGCAGTGAATGCCGACCATTTCTAATCAACTCTCCCGTAGACGGAAACCTCTCCACAACGGACAAATCAGCTTTGACGGTCGGTGTCCGCCCACGGGAGCTTTCACTGTACATAGACATACATATACATATCTGTGTGTATATCGTAACTTTAAAAATAAAAATTCCAAAAAAAAGTAACTATAATCAAAATCTAAAATGCAAAAAAATAAATGAAATAAAAGACCAAAATCGATGACTTCTTTTAATAATTTTCAATGGCAGTAAAGAGATTTCAAAATTGTGTCTGTTGTTAAGTAAATGTTTCTTCATGCTTTTGCTTACAAATTTAAAGAAATGCAAGAGTTATTCACGTTAAATATAAACATAAGTTTAAATAAAAATATCAATATAAAAATTTATTATTTGAAATTTTTTTATGTTAATTTAATTTAATCGTGCTTGATTCCTTTAAAAATAATTATTCCATAATATTATCATGAAATATTTATTTCTTAAAATCCAAGGCGAATTAAGTACTCATTATCATTTTGTTGTTGCAGAGCACCACGTTGATGTCAAAAATAAACAAGAGAAAGCCGAAATTAGTTTATCCTTTTATTATTATATTTTTTTTTTATTTATTCAAATTTTGTAATAATAAAAGCCGTCATAAGGCTAAAAAAATATTACAATGGTAAAATATATATGTAATATAACTCTACAAAGTTAGGAAATAAATTTTAAAAATTATAATTAAAATTATAAAAAAAAGTTATATACGGCATCAATTTAAAACAATACGTTATAAAAACTGCAAGACTAAATTAATATAATACCGACATAGCAATGATCAATAAAAAGAAATCTTTAATTTTTGCGATAATAAGCTACAATTGGATTTATATTATTTATAGAATGAAATATTCTATCAACTTCTTATGGTAAACTACTGACAAGAAACTAAATGACCTCAAGTCCCTTGGCAACCTGTTCCAATAGCGAGCAGTTGTTACAAGAAAAGATCTTTCAAACAGTGAATTAGTTATCCTAGGAATAAAGACGCACATTCCTAGAAGAGTTTATAAAACGTATACGGCAAGATAAGAAAGACGGTTTCGAGTTTTTAACAATGGCATAAAAGCTCATCAAAAGTTTAACAGTTAGAAAATCAAAGAAAGAACACTTTAGAAATCGTTGGACATACATTGAAACATGATCTCTGATTCGGAGCTTAAATACAAATCTTATAATCTTATTTACCAAGAGTTTAATTCTATGAATACCACTTGATGTGGTACAGGAAAATACATCCATGAAATACAAAATCCGGGACATTAGTAACGCATGTGCCACTTTACACCTAATATGAAACGGCAAGTACACTTTAAGTGAGTATAGCCGTCGCAGAGTAAAATTTACTTTTGAAGCAACTGTATTTATATGATCGGAATAACTAAGTTTATCATCCAATGTGACACCCAGAATTTTTGTTTTACTATCATATTGTATTTCAGTATTACACATCGAAACAGTAATCTCCTCAGAAGATGGCGGACCCAATCACATTACCCTTGTTTTATTTGGGTTTATTAAAAAATTGTTTGACCTCATCCACATTTCAAAATCGTTTAACTTGCAATTAATTTCAATCTGCTTATCCCTTAGAGATTGGTGTTGGCAAAATAAAAGCTGTATATCGTCCGCATATGCATATACCGTACAAGCTTGTGAGTCAATTATACTAAATAAATTATTGAGGTACATTGAAAAAATTAAATGAAGTTGTCATAGGTCTTTTTCCTATATGTACAGCAAACTCCATATTTAATTTTTTTTAATTAAATTTTTTTTTTTAATTATTTGAAAATTTTTTATTTTTAAAATTATTTTAGAACTTTGACAACAACGTCAAACATAAACAAAAATCAGCAAAGCTATTAAGACCACCTGTCAATAAATCCGCCTTGCTTGAAATTTAATACTAACAGACAGCGGAAACCAACTCTGGGGGCTTTTACTGCAGCACAACGAAATCTCGATTGATAAATATGATTTATATGAAAATGGCTTACACGGATTTCAATCGGTATAGTCGCTAAATTAAACTCCGTTCAATCCACATATACAGAAAAAAGTTTTTGCACCTATTACAGGTTTTATTTGTTTTCAGACTAATATTTAATTAAATTTTTAATTGTCTTAAATATATTTTTACGAGAAAATAAATACAAAACTTCTCATCTAATTAAATAATTAATTATATCAATAACATATTTGATTAAAAATAAGAAGAAAACGATTTTTTAATTAAAAAGTTAATCGAGTTAATTAAAAATTTTAGCAAAATTCTATCTAAAAACAATTGAAAGCTTTAATACAGGAGAAACAATAAAGTAATTTGCTTGATCAGAACCAAATATAATATTGTTTGAGTTGCAGAAATATGCTGTAAACACATTCGTCACAGCAAGATACACGAACACACGACAACAAATGACGCTGGCAACATTTGTCGGCTTGTACGCAGCTACATAATTATTTTTAAGGCAGCAGCTACATAATAAAAATATAATTTTATTGTATTTCAGTGATGTCACTTTAGCAGTTTTTAAAGAAGCAAATCGGATTTAAAATTAAAATATATTTCAACTATAATTATTAGAATTGGGTTGTTTTTAAAATTGAAAATATATGGAAGATTTCTCAGAAGCAATAATAATGTCAGTATAAATAACACGTGGTTGCTTGTCCACTTAAATAAAAAAAAAAAAAAAACTAAATACAACAGTTCTATGATATCTTCTAATACCAATATTAATATAAGTACTTCAAACCAGCAAGTACTAAGAACAGAAGTAAATTTTTAACTAAATGTTGTCCACACAAAAAGGAATTGTAGTTTTATATACATCTTAATACATTTCTTTGAAATTTTTACAATTATTCTTCGTATACTGTCGTCATGTCAATTGTAGTATTTTAAATTCGTCGGTGTGGCATCTCTATTTTTTTTTTAATTCAAATTTCGAAAAATATGTTTTAAGTAATTATTAAAAAGTATGTAAAAAGTGTTAAAATTTTTCTATATACAAAACTAAAAAATGCTAACATCTGTTTACGTACAATTATACTGGTAAAATTGGGTGATTTTACACTTGTTTCTCTATTTTTCTACGAAAAAAATCCATGTTTGAACCAAGGTTCTAAAGGATCTCCTCACAAAATTTTACCCAAATATATCCAGCAGCACTTACATGAGGCAGATAAGAATTCAATGAATAGGAATTTTATATTCCAAATCAATTATTATCTTCACCAACAACAATATTTTCCTAAAATATTTCATTTGCAGAAATGATCCTGTTACAGTTTTATTATAGATTTACACTTAAATCTTTAAATAAATAATTTTTATTTTAATTTTTTATTGTTCTTGCTTTTTTCAGAATAAGAGATTTTAAACACTTATTATTTAACATGACTTTTAGTATTGACATCACTTTACTGCTTATTGTCGCCAATAAAAATAGAAATTAGTTTAATTTGACTACTGCAGCGAATTCAGCCCAGACAACAACCTGCCGCCTTGTTGCCTTGCTGTTGACAAAATAATCATTCTCATATAAACACATGCATTCTAATTTTGACATTTTGTAGTCGGTAGCTGCTGTCTCGAATTTGTTTGCAGCAATACGTGAAAAGTTCTGCAGATAATTGTTTTAATTGTATGAACCTTTAAAAATAGTTGCCCAGTTTCTTGTGCTGTCACTTTAACTTACTAAATCGTTTACAAAAATCGAAATCATTGGTAGAATATATTAGTGAAGACAGAGAAAAGAATTGTGATCTGCTGCAATGCACAGTGGTTTGAAAATGACCTCGATATTTTAATAAAATATAACAGAGGCAAAGCAAAGGTACTTCTGCATAAAATTGTGAACGGTTGGACTCCTAGTGTAAAGAGGGGAGCTTACCAACAAGGTTCCCAAAATTAGGTATTTCGGGCATACCATTCTTGGAAAAACATAAAAAGTTTAGTTTAACTTAATTGTTAAGATTTTTTAAAATAAGTTAGACTTACAAAAAATGTGCTCTCATGTGTAGATTAAAGGCTGGTTCACCGGCAAAAATTTTGTTCCGAAACATTTTTTTTATATGTAGTTTGACATTTTATTTTTTGAGAGAGAGAGAGAGAAACTACATATAAAAAAAAATGTTTCGGAACAAAATTTTTGCCGGTGAACCAGCCTTAACTCTTTTAGTTTGGGAAAAAATTGGCTTACAATTTTTATAACCTTCACCAAAAAAAGTGGAAAAAGGGTATATCGAAGTTTGTCAGTCCGTTTGTAATTTCTACAATATCCATTTAAGACCCCATAAAGAATATATAATCTGACTTTCTATGCATAGCGAAGTCGATTGAGTGATGTCCGTCTGTTTGTCGGTGTTAGTGTGAAAACCAAGTTAAATACGCTAATCGATCAAAAAGATTGGTCTATGTTCATTGCCACAGCGGAAAAAACACCACGCCTACCTCTCATTTTTCCATATGTTTTTGGAACAATGAAGTAATTCAAATAAAAAATTAAATATATGGGGCGATAGAAACTTCAAAAATAAGAAAAAAAATATCAAGTGAAAAAATTAACGCTCGCCCATATTTTCCGAGTTAGGGGCCTCAGAAATTTAAAATTTTTTTTAATATTAATATGGGTACCATTTAAAAGCTTTAGAGGAGAACTTTAAAGAAATACTAAAATTTTTCAAAAATTCTTAGGCCACTAAGAGCTAAGACTTTTTTATGTAAACTTAATTTTTTTCTTATTTTTTAATTCTCTGTTACCCCACTATTTGCTTTCTTTAATGAGGTTACTTCACTAAATTTAGATTTACATAGATGGTGAAGGATATATATAATATGTCCTATATTCTTACTTGTTTTGTTTAGTTTTCGTAACTTTGTATCGAATTATTACTTCAAGACTTTTGTTGTTTTGGCTACATATATAAATTTTAAATTTTTTTCTGAAGCGCTTTTCGTTAAAAAGGTATAAGCGTCTAATTTTGTTTTTTGTTTTTTTTTTTGTTTTTGTAATTAAGACTTACTTTGGTAATACCAGATTTTTTAAACCATTTTAAAGACAACTTAGAGCAAATTTTAATAAAGGAAAAAGAAGGTCAAACATTTTAACAGTCCTTCCTACAGCCTTATCCTAACATAGCCAATTTTGAAACAAAATTTATAAATTATTTAAAATGCCTCGTAGTGCAAATCACTAATAAAAAAAAAAGAAACGGATTTTTTAATCCACAATTGTTTGGCTGCATACTCCAAAACGGATTTGACAACCTCGTGATTAATAAAGGCAGGGTAGTAAAAAAAACAACACAATTTTCTAAAAATTTATATGTTAAAATAAAATCATTTTAAATTGTATTTCACCAATTGATTAAAAGCTCTTTTATCTATATATTATTAAGATTTCGTTAGAATATCTTCTAAATATTTTATTTCCCAAAAAGCCACCTTGATGTGATTTTTTCAGTTTCAGAGCGCAAAAAATCATTTTAATACTGTAAATCTAAAAAACAAGAGAATTTCCTCTGATAAAACCTAAAAGTATATCGAGATTATATTTAAGGTGTAGGAGCTTCTTAAACCTCGCGACCTGATGAATTTTATTCACATTTTCTATGTAAAATTTAAAAATGTGTATAAACACACTTTGTAACAAATTAACAAATACAAAAGATAACAAAATGTGTTTATACACATTTAAATTTTTTTAAATAAATGTAAAAAATAATGTTTAGCATTTTTTTTAATTACATTTCTGTATGAACAACCCTCGTTTGTCACACTGCTGCTCTGCATAGATACCTTCATTTAATTTTTTTAACTATTTGGATTTTTTTGATTTACAGTTTGTGAGCAGTAGATATTTTTACCTAAATAAAGAGGCACGTAAAGGGTTACTTTACAGGAACGGGTATGTTTTTCATTGTAGTTACGCTGCTTGATCTTTTCTTACGGCGAAAATAACAAAAAACACAGAGTCGAGCAATGTTTGCGAGTTCCACTATTAAATAAGAAAAGATGAAATCGTTAATACTGCATCCAGGAAAGTTGCTTATTAATTTAACTTGTGTGATAGAAAAGTAACTCTTACATTGATTATGGCCAACATATTGTTACGTTTATTTAATTTATAAACGTTTTATTAATGAGTTCTTTATTTGCAAAATAATTAACACACAACTTTTAGAGTTTTAATTAAATTACACTTTATTTAATCAATTATTTGACGATTTAACAATTCGCGATTAATAATACACGCTGGCAACTTTAATTGTTGTACCACAAGATCTTAACTAGATGACGCTCACAATACGAATGAATTAGCACGTATTAGCGTTGCTTTTATATGCCCTATTTTTAGGCGTTCTTGTATGTTCGAGAATTTCTACCGCCATCTATTGCGTAGTTGAAAATGCTGCGGTGCCACGCGGTTACCTCAGACACATTAGTGAGCATTGTTATTTACTTCTAGAACCTTCAATCATTATTTAAAAATACATGTTGTGTATTTTTATTTAGTTGTTATACAATGCAGGTGTGTGTATGTTTGTGTATTGTGTTTGTTTAGTCATCGCTTTGTGTTAGTTGTTTTTGTTAAGCAATAAAGATGTTTTATAGAAACTTCTAGCTTTGAAAACTAACACAATAGGTCATTTCGTTTCACTTTCTTGGCGTCCATTATTTTAACATCTTTTTATGATTTTAATAAAGCATCTTTGTAACAATATATTTGTCTCTATTAAGAAATCCTATAAAATGTTATCATAAAAATAGAATCAAAAATTTACATCGTAAACTTGCAAGGACGTAACTGTTTTTGAAACTTTAAAAAGCATAAATTTAAAGGAGTTATAGTTGAAAATATCAAAAACTAAATGTAAATTATTATTATGCGTGAAATAAAGAACACGAGCATTTAAAAAAGAGATGGTAAATTGTATTGAAATAGTTACAACAGGGTAGACTTTTGGCAAACAATAAATTGTATTTGATTTCTCTGATTGCGTCAATTTAAATTTTCCTTTAGTTTCTTTTGTTTCAATGGAGGTGCAATTTTTTATGCAATTTATTTCCCTTTTTCCAAATCAAATTACTTGGGTTTATTACGAAAGACTATATTTTTTGAATTAGAACTATTTCACAGAATATCTACATTGCAAAGTACGTATCATACACACAATCCGGGAACATTGTGCTTAAAATTCTTTCAATCAATATGACGTAAAATATTCAACAATAATATAAATATACTCGGCAATCTAGGACAGCGGCAAATATACTGTCGAACAAATGCTCTAATTTTTGTCAAGACAAACAATTTCTCGTCAAAATGTGTCTTTGTTACAAGTATTTTAATCATAAAATGGCAATAACTCAACATAACATGATTATACCTAAACATTATTATGATTAGATGCAAAAATATTATATGCTTGTTTCACAAGAATGTGGTTCTATTAACTATATTATTATTTGTATTATTATAATTTTTATTTAGAGATCGGTTTTTGATAGAAATAGAACTGCTATCGGCTAATGCGTACTTCTGCAAATATAACGGAAGACCGTGTTTGCATCAAAACGCAAATGCAACAGACGAAGCTAACCACATTGCCATTAATGAATCAAAAAATGTCAAGAGACGGTCATGACGCCAATTAGACTCAAAAATATCATCGACATAATAATGGAAGACAGAAAACAGAAGAAATAAAAAGGCAATAGAAAAAAATCTGTGCACTGCAGGAAAAAAGCTGAGCCAAACACTGCATAATGAGACGAAAATATGGGTTAAAGCGAGGACCTACCTTCGAGTCAGAAAGGAAGAAGAGCAGCAAAGAGATTAACTAATAAGGAACATTCTTGATGTAATGCTGACCCACTTTCTGGAAAAGAAAGGTGGGAATTAATCAGTATAGCTACATAAGCCGCATGATATA
Source organism: Gymnosoma rotundatum (assembly GCA_916610165.2). Classification (NCBI taxonomy): domain Eukaryota; kingdom Metazoa; phylum Arthropoda; class Insecta; order Diptera; family Tachinidae; genus Gymnosoma; species Gymnosoma rotundatum. The sequence continues at coordinate 114,258,008 of OU744337.1, read as the reverse complement.
TGAAAGCCAGTGGCGATGCACTGATAACGCAGCAAAATATTTCCTCTTTTTTTTCGCAAAATAAAAGAAATATTTATGAAAATATTATGTTTTGAATAAAACTAAAAAATTTCATACGACAATCGAAAATCTTATTTCTACACGCCTAGAAAAACATGATTGAGGTGATCATTATCTAATTGCAACATGCATATCGTGACTAAATTATATAGATGTAATCAATAGACATTATTATTATAAATAATACAAAATTGTTATTATTGCAATCATATGACTAAAATTATTAAAAGCGTTTTTCAATTTGTTATGATTTTTTTTATTAAGATATTTATGATCTTTATTTAATTATCAATATGACTATTATTATTTGGATTCTTTTTTATGTTAGTCTACATTATTTTGCAAGAAATATTCGGTAAGAGAAGCCGGCCAATGGCAGGCTATGCAAAAAGTAATTGCTAAGTGAAGCCCTTGTTGTGTTAAGTGCGGACATTTTGACACTTTCATAATTGTCACTATTTTTATGCTAAAAACGGCACTATGTTTATGAAAATTATGATTTTAAAGCGACATAATGTCTATCAGTGAACACTATAAATTGCCACCGATAATATCATGGGATATTTATTATTTAAAACTAAAAAATGAATTGTATTACTGCTTGGAAGGCATATCCATATGGCCACTTCGCTGCTGCTTATGTAGCTCATCAGTGGATTTTCCTTATCTCAAGCTAAATTGATTAATTGAGATCTATATAAAAAGCCAAAAGACAATAAAAATTAACAAATCTTTTATTCAAAAAGTCAGTAACCATTTGAGTAACTTTTTATATTTTTGATTTATTTTTTCTACATACGGATTGCCATTGGGTTACTGTAGTTTTGTTCAAATGTTAACTAAAACCAGTTTATCGTTACTTAAATAATTTTAAATTAATTACAATGTTTTCACTGCAATTATATATTTTTTCTGAGAACATAACATGATTACTGTGGCCATACCACAACCATGTTGTCTTTTCTGCTTGTAGCGTGTACGAGCATACCTGCAGGCTAGCTAATGTTAAAATAGTTGTTATACTTTGGTTTTCTGCATTACTAACATTACAGACTTAATTCTTAATTCTTTATGAAATATTAGAAACAGCTTAAGCTTATTTAATATATCTGTCTCATCTAAATAAATTTAAACTTATAATCTCTTCTCTTTTCTGGTTAAATACAACTTATGGCATCTGCAAAAGCATGAACTCCAAAAAAAAATTATAAAAATCAAAAATCTACAATGGAAACTTATTTAATGGACTTGAAGGCACCAAATACTTATTGGAAAATCATAAAGCATACACTTTAACATATGATGTATTAAGGCAAATATAAGCACTCATACACACAAAAGCACACATGCGAGCTTATGTAAAAGTTTTCATTATGAATGATATTCTGTTGCTGTAGTACAACACGACTAACTGCCATAAAATTTTGCTTAAACTCCACCACAAAATAGGAATTAAACTTAACTTACATACACATGCATACATACAGGCATATGCACAATATTTTAATACTACTGTAAAATAAAAAGGATCTACAAATAGAAAAAGATACAAAGAGAAAAAATTTGCAACAACAATCAAAACTGAAGCATTTAAGAAAAAAAAGCGACATCTGCATACGCAGTGGGATATGGTCAAGATGGCGGCATATGCATGGACGCCGCAATTTACAAACACTCATATTTATTTTGCACTTACACACATATGTTATGTGTGTGTGTGTAGTAATGAATGTATGACCATGGCTGTGTAAAAAAAGCAAACAAGATAATTCTTACTGGCTTTTGTTGTTTAAAAAAACCCCATGCACAGATAAACGTACTGGGAATTGCGTATGAACTAAATAGAAAATGTAACATTTAGCAGTCCAATTTATTTATTCTTTTCACTGTTCGTTTTATAAAGCTGTAGCGAAAAGGCCGATTAAATTAATGTTATTAAAGAGAAATACACCGACTTAAACAAGCCTCTACTTACATGTACTTAACAGATATCTCTTATTCTCTTTAAAATATTCATTACTGATATCAATTGAGCAAAAAGCGAATGTTATTCCATATAAAGAATTACATAATTTATTAAAAATATATGAAACTATAGTTCAAAGATTTTAGATTTCACTGTCAATAACCTAATGAATGTAAAACGCGGTATTATTTTAATATACTTTTACTTTTGTTGATGTTCGATATCGCAAGACTATGACAAATTTGTCTCTATCTAAATGGAATATTATGATCATATCGCTCTTTTATTGCAACATAGTCATATCTCAAAAAAACTTGAACTTGGCAAAATGCGATTTAAGTTTTCAAGACATAAGTCCTATGATCTAATTGCCGCAATTGCAATTGCTATAACTTCGGTTCAGCTTGGGATATAAAACTGATTTTTTTTCAACATGTACAGAAGGTCTAAAAGAGCAGTTTTGCCTAAGTAACTACAAATTTTTAATTTTTTGAGATATGACTATGTTGCAATAAAAGAGCGATATGTGGTACATGGAAATAGTACTAGAACTGCCATTAATACTAAACAATCCAAATAAAAATGACTGGATTTAACTTGTTTAATTCGACAACAATTAGTGGATCTTTAAATTATATAATTTAACCTCATTGGATTTTATACGACAAGATTGAAGAAAAAGAAATACGACGAAATTCAGGAAAAAATTTTACAAAATTGTAATAAAAAACTTCGAGAAAAAAGTACGTTTGTGTAATCTTTAATTTATACTATTTCGCAAAATCAAGAAGTTTTTCTTCTTTATTGAATCACCTCGTCTGGTGTTGACTTATGAAAGGTTTTTTTTGCAACCTGTCTTAAAATCATATTTGCATTTTCTAGTCTAGTAAATTTTAAACAATCAGTATCTTCGACCGTATGATATGAAGCGGTTTTGATTAAATTTAATCAAATTGTCCATGATTGATTACAATCTATTTTCTTTATCACAATCTTTCATAAGTAAAGACATAAGACCTTTTAACATACTTATAAACAATCAAACTTCTTTCATCTTGTATTATTTTGCAGAGAAAAATCGTAATTTTTATATGGTCACAAGAACGATATTACGTTCTCTGTAATAACATATGGTTGCCGTAAACAAATAATAGTTCTTTTTAACAAGACTTAAAAAACAGCAATCTAGTTTTTGTTAAAATTTTAAAATTATGAATTATGAAATCATCAATGATTTATATTAAATAATTTCTGCTAAAACTCTTACCATTAGCAAAATTTTAAACATTGAATTAATTAATTAATTACTTAAAAAAAACTAAATTAGTAATGAAGAAAATAAAAGTTATAAGTAAATAAAAAATTTTTTATATTATTAGTTGAACTGTTATGACCTTAAAGCAAATGAATTAAATTAATTTTGCCTTAGGTACGAGGGCTGCTATATATATTTCTGGCCTGGCAACACTGAGTGCTGCCAAGTGCAATCTGACATTTCCATTGGAAAGTTTGTCATTTTTAAGCATAATCGTACTCAAAACGTTTTGGCGTACGACCATTATTTGTGTTGTTAACAGTGACTTGAAAAAATGAATATAGAAAAAAATGGAATTAACTCGTGAACATTTTCGTGCCATCATTTTTCACAACTTTCGACGTGGATTATCACGACAAGAGTGCATTGATGAACTTAAATCTTTGTATGGCGATGAAGCACCATTTTATAGCACTGCTGAAAAATTTGTATAATGAATTTATTCGTGGCCAAAGCTCGCTCAAAGACGAATTCCGTGAAGATCGTCCAAAAACGGCTGTTGGGCCAGAGAACATTGATGCCGCGCGTGACCTCATAATGCAAGATCGACATGCGACATACCAAGAGTTAGAGACATCCTTGGACATTTCTTCCTGCATGAACACCTGGCCGTAAAAAAGGTTTGTTCTCGTTGGATCCCACACAATTTGAAAGTCGGTGCAAAGAAATGTTGCAAAAATACGATTGCGGTGCTTCAAAAGACGTTTATAAGACCGTCACAGGTGACGAATCATGGATCTATGCGTATGAGCCCGAAACGAAACAACAATCGACCGTGTGGGTCTTCAAAGACGAGCAAAATCCAACGAAAGTTGTTCGTGGAAGAAGCACTTCGAAGCAAATGGTCGCCTGTTTCTTCGGCAAAACTGGTCATGTGGCGACTGTTTCGCTTGAGCAACGTAGGACGGTCACTTCTGAGTGGTACTCTACAATTTGTTTGCCTGAAGTCATCGGAGAAATTCGAAAAACCAACAAGAGAAGACGAATCATTGTTCACCATGACAATGCGAGCTCTCACACATCGGCTCAAACCAGAGCGTTTTTGACCGGCCAAAACGTCGAATTAATAGGTCATCCGCCGTACAGCCCTGACTTGGCACCTAATGACTTCTTCTTGTTTCTGCACATCAAGAAAAAAATGCGTGGTCAACGATTTTCGTCGCCAGAAGAAGCTGTTGAAGTGTTCAAAAACTATGTTTTTGAGGTGTCTCAATCGGAGTGGAAAAAGTGCTTCGACAACTGGTTTGTGCGCATGCAAAAGTGTATAAATCATGCTGGAGAATACTTTGAAAAACAATAAAAGCATTTTTGATTATAAACATTCGCATTTTCACTATTAGGCCAGAAATATATAGAGCAGCCCTCGTATAATCTTATTTAATTTCTGAAAATATTTAAGAATGAAAAACTATTTGCAAATGAATGAGGACGTTTTCCGAAGAAAACAGAAAATTAGACACCAGCAGAATATAAAGCTTTATTTTCTAGATCGCTACATCCTTCATCAGCATTCTTCTCATATACTTATTTACCAAAAGTTGTGCACATTGTAAACGTCATCTATTTAAACAATTAATTCAATCAAATTTGTTACGTTTATTAAAATTATAAACGCTTTATTTATGAGTTCTTTATTTGAAAAATAATTACACACACAACTTTTAGAGTTTTAATTAAATTACACTTTATTTAATCAAATATTTGACGATTTAACTATTCGCAATTAATAACACACGGTGGCAACTTAATTTGTTATACCACAAGATCTAAACTAGATGACACTCACAATAGGAATGAATCAGCACGTATTGGCGTTGCTTTTATATGCCCTATTTTTAGGCGCTCTTGAATATTCGAGAATTTCTACCGCCATCTGCGGCGTAGTTGAAAATGATGCGTTGCCACTTTTATCTCAGACACATTAGTGAGCATTGTTATTTACTTCTAGAACCTTCAATCATTATTTAAAAATGCATGTTATGTATTTTTATTTAGTTGTTATACAATGCAGGAGTATGTATGGTTGTGTATTGTCTTTGTTTATTTATCGCATGTGTTAGTTGTTTTTGTTTTGCAATAAAGATGTTTTGTAGAAACTTTTAGCTTTGATTTCACTTTCAGGTCATTCGTTTCACTTTCTTGGCGTCAATTATTTTAACATATTTTTATGATTTTAATAAAGCATCTTTGTAACAATATTAATTTGGTTAGACGAAGTCCTCCCACAACCCTGAACATTTCTTCGTTTTTCTCTCTGTAATTCGTCTTGTACATTTCTTTTTTGCTTTGTATCAACCTGGCCACAAAATCCAAAATAAAAAAAAAAAATATTTTTAATCATTCTTACCTGTTTTCTCACAACATTTTAGGTGGTGTTTCAGTATCATATAGATGATGTTTACAATGTATACAACTTAAGGTAGATACATAGATGCGCAGCAAGAGCATTTTTTAATATAATAAGTTTTTTTATTATATTAAATTATATTTTGTTTACATTTTGAATATAATTATAGTTATATTAATGAGAATATGGTTACCCAAACCATGTTTTTTTTTCTTAGCATGCAAATGCGTTGTGAGTATGTGTGCGTTTAAGAAAAAGAATAAAAGGAAAGTAATCAACAGCAATGGCTTCATTGGCTCTTATTTATTTGCTTGTTTGTATAACAGATGTTCATGAGTTCAAATCCTAACAGAGCTCTCAGTATAAACAAAAATAATTGTTATTTTGTAGTCACAGTGAATGTTCTTATAAAGTTAACCATGGGTCCAAAATTAAACACAACGAAGTGTGTTATTTACAGCCGAGTTGGTTGAATGACCTGGCTGGCAAACAATAGATAGTGAACTAAAATCTCGCCTCCTCCGTAGAATATTGTAGTATCGATGACTGCTCTTAAAGTTCGCGTTTGTTATAAAAGATATCGCAAGATTGTAGGAGTCACAAAGTAATGTGGTAATGATGGCTACTTAAGCTTCTTTAAGCGTATATTAAGTAAACAAAATATTTTATCCATAAGTCTAGCCAGAGCCTCAAAAAAAGAAATACAAGACAAGAATAAACATACCTATAGAATTGTGAAATATGTAGTTGCAATCAATTGAACCCCCATTTTTCTATTTATTAAAAGACATGAGATCCTGTCTCTAAATCGCAAGTGCTAGCATCGCAATTTGTCCAATATTTAATTTTATATGTAAAACCTCAAGAATAATATTCACAAAAATTATATTTGGTTTCTGTGTGTTGCTTTCAGACGCAAGAACTTTATATTTAATTGTTGAAGGTTAAAAGAAATTTATATCGTCCCTGTTGAACGAAAAAGTAGAATTAGTTCAAAAATAGCTTCTGCCTATCAGGCGATTTATAAATCATACAGGATCGAATTAAAAGTGGACTAATTTTCATATCACAACATTAACCAAACTAATTTGCCCTCTCTAAAATATTTCGTTTTTTTTATTGTTACAAACCGTTGAAGAATCTTAAAACTATTACTTTTTTAAAACCTTCCTTCTTCGTTAACAGGATATTGAAAAAGAGGAGCAATAAGAAAAAAACAAAAATGTAATAAAAAGTACACTCACCTCGAAATATTTTGCGTTTGCCAGCAATTTGTAAAGGCAATGAAACACCAGCATCCAATTGTAAAACAACTCTGGGTGGTGCAGCTGCTGTTGAAGAACATGGTGTGGCTGATGGTGAATCTGAGGATGATGCTGAGACGCCAATATTTGTTAAAGCACAACCGGTGGTGGTGATGGTGTTGTTGTTAGTGTTTGCAGTTGATTTAAAGCGTAGCGGAGAATTTTGTGAATTTGCCAAAGTTGACTGTGTATGATGTTGATGCTGATGGTATTGGTGGTGATGGGGCAGAAAGTGTACATTATGGTGATGTAGTTGCTGTGAAAATTGATGTGTAGGGGCTTGCTGATGCTGTTGTTGTTGTTGTTGTTGGGGCCCAACATGATATTGAGCTGTTACAGTTAAATCCGGATATTGTACAGGATTTAAACAAACTGTATTTTGTTGCTGCATTATGGCCGGATTTGTCGTAGCTGATGCATGATTTGTTATTGGCGCCAGGGGTGTTGTTATAGTAACAGCTGTTGGTGGCGGTCCATGAGCTGGACATATAGAGCGTATCTCACCATTTATATCCATATAAATTGGTGATGTTGTTGTCTGATTTCCATTTGAATTAGAGGCCTCTATTAGGGGCCATGTACCTGTTGCAGCACCAGTAGTGCCACCAACTGCAGATATTAAATGTATCGGTAAGAGATGATGGTGCTGGTGGGAGACCGGATTTGTAGTGGCCACATTTAAAACAGATGAGCCAGCTGTTGTTGATAAATTGCTATTATTAGCTGCAGACGCCGTAGCAGCAAGGTTAGCAGCTGGCAGGTGTATATGAGGTATGCCTTGACCTGCTAGTGAGGCTGCCGACATTGCCAAAATATTTTGAGCACAATGTTGTTGATGATGATGTTGTTGTTGGGGAGTTGGTTGTAGTATATTTTGATGTTGGAGTGGCGATAATTGAAGGTGATAGTGCTGCTGTTGTGATAAATACAGTTGCTGTTGTTGATGTTGAGGCTGCGAGGGCACAATCTGTTGTTGTTGCAGCTGCTGCAAAAATTGCTGATGATTGTTCATTATATTGTTTGTTATAATTTGCTGTTGTTGCTGCTGTTGTTGTTGATAGTAAACAGTGGTTTGTTCATAATTTACTAGTGTAGTCGAGTTTAACGAATTTGTGGGATTCACAGAAACCTTGACCTCATTATTAGTTGTTTTGTTTTTTATAGCCGCTGGCTGAAATGGTGGAGCCAATGGCGTCAATTTTGACTTTAAAGCTTTTAACAGTGTTTTAGAAGGGGTGCTCGCTTTACTATTAATTGCCGCTGGTTTTGTTTTAATTTTCGCTTCTCGTTTTTCTAAACGTTTCGCTTGTGTCAATTCCCGTGCTACATCACAATTTAAACTTTGCATTAAACGTTCCGCCGCCGTTATACCGGTATAACGTTGCGTATTATTATTGTCATCCACACAACGATTCGACGTTAAATTAGTTGGTGTACAACCCGATCGTTTTGCACGCCTTAGAGGTGAATTGCCGACCGACGAAGATTCTTTTGTCTTAAATTGTTTAAGTTTTTGTACCGTTTTCGTTTTGTCGTTTTTATAAAATGCCTGAGCATTATCAATGACTCGATAGCTTTCACCTATAAAGGCCACCAGCTCAGAACAAGAGAAATTTAAAGATGGATTTATATAAATAGGTGTAGTGTCTTTATTACTTTTGGAGCTAGAAGGCATATCTTTTTGGGGATTTCTTAAGACGATCACTTTATTATCCTGCATTGAATTTTCATCGTCTTTTTCATCTTTTCGTTGTAGTTTGCTGCTGGCATTTATATATTGTTCCTTTCTAGTTGTTTTACACTCATTAAAGGTACTGCATTTGCCTTTGTTTGCAGCAGTATGTTTTCCCTCACAATTGCTATCGATGACTTGTTCGATTATGCGAAAATTTTCAAAGTCAATTATACGTTCTTCATAAACACAGCTGCGCGAATAGTTTGGCAATTCATTCTCGTCTATAGCCTCCTCCTCCTCCTTCTCTCTAAAATTAGCCACTGTATTAACCACCGTCACATCATCCTCCTTCTCCTCCTCATTTATGTGAAAACCATTTTCCACAAGTGATAACACTTGATGACCAGCACTATTGTCATTACAAAAGCAAACACAATTATTTGAATCTATCAAATCAACATCATTCGGCTGAGCAGCAGCAGCTTCTTCATTATTACAGAGCGATAAATCATTAAAATTTAGTGTTTCCATTTCAGTGGTAATATTTTTTATGCCATCTAATGTATTATGATTAGCTTGTGGTAACACCTCATTGATTATGTCACCGGTCGCCGAAGTTATCGTTACGTTGTTGGTAGCAGTTTTTGCATTTAAATATAATTTATTATTATTAAAGCTTTTTTGTTTAGATTTCAATTTACTAGACTTCTCCTTGTGATCTGGGCTATATATTTGCAAAGTAATCGATAAGTTATCGTTTTGCGTAGAACAAAATTCACAGCATTTTGTACTTGTCTCATGACCATTCATTAAGCTATAATTGGAAGTTATCGCACTCTCAGTCTCACAATCACCATTCATATTATTTGGCACCACACCACCTTCTAAATCATTGTTGACACGCTTGTTATCGTTTTCACTTTTATTACTTTTCCTTGTATCACATGACCAAAATTCTTCATCGAAATCTATAGTGGACTGTAAAATGCGTTCGTCCTCATCCTTGTCATCTTTGTCTTTATTAGCCAAGCAATTCAACTCCTCTTCTTTAGTTGCAGCTTTTTCATTTCGATAACTACTCGATTCCTTTCTATTTTTAAATGTTGTGTTGCCGATTTCCTTAATCGTTTGTTCAATTAAATTTTCTTTAATTTCCAAAGATTTTATGGAATTTTTAAGTTTCTTCTTTTTATTGTCCATTGTGAATTTAAAATTCTCACTAGTAATCGTTTTGTTATCGCTTTTTTAGGGATGTGTGCAGTAGTCTGGTTTTGATTTATTACCATAGTAAATAATTACTAAAGCTTATATAAAGCACATTTTGTACGATTTATCGTTAAGTTATCGAACATTTGAAATATAATTTCTTTGATATTGTCATCTTTATCAATTTTAAGAGAGTAAAAAGGCAAAAAATACCATCTTTAATTTTCGTGTTATTATCTTTCTTGTGTTAATTTCAGATTTGATGCGGAAGTAATGAACAATTGAGCTTAAGCTGACGTTTTTATTGCATGCATTATTGTAAAGAATTTTTATCGATAAGTTATCGATTTTTTTCTTAGCTGAAACTTATGTTTTTAATATATTAATTTCACATTGTTTCTCATTTATCGCTTTTTATAAAGATGCTCAGCTTATGTTTTTTATCGATAATTTTAAGTATTGGTTAACTTTATTTCTTTTAAATTGTACTAAGTTCTGTTACGGTTATTTTTAATAGCTTAAAACTTCTTGTTATACATATACTTTGCTGGATTTGCGTATTCTGCAAAAAAAATATTTAAAATATTAAATCATTATTTTTTATAATTCAGTTTAAAATGTTTTTTAATAATAGATCACAGAACAAAACAATTATTTTTCTAAACATAGTTTAAAAATAACTTAGAAATAGTTTTCCTAACCTGTTACAACATTAATTAGCATTCACTGTTTCATTATTACTAAGTAAGTGTTTAATGTCTTACATCCAGTTTAATTCCCGACAACAATTCACAATTTCAGTCACACTTTGAAATTTTGAAACTGGTAAAAAAAATTTCATTTATCCAAAGTCTTACACACACTGATACATATAATGAAATATTTGAAATTGTGTTCGGTAATGAGGCCGATTTTAACCGGCTAACTGGATGCAAGAAAAAGGCCAGAGATGCTGTTATAAACCATGGAAATCATTACCCCACCATGATAAATATATTTTCTTAATATGATTTATATTGGTATATATAAGATGTGGTTTGAACAGAATGACGCTACGTGCCATACGACTGTCGCAATCATTGATTTATTAAAATCAAAATTTAGCGAAAACTTAATTTCGAGTTATGCGATTTCACGGCTGTTTTCTGTGAGGCACTGACGTTTAATCCAGAACAGCTATTACGGCCATATGTCCAAAGTGAATTTAATATGTTAATGCCATATCTACGAGGGCTGCTCTATATATTTCTGGCCTAATAGTGAAAATGCGAATATTTATAATCAAAAATGGTTTTATTGTTTTTCAAAGTATTCTCCAGCATGATTTATACACTTTTGCATGCGCTCAAACCGGTTGTCGAAGCTATTTTTCCACTCCGATTGAGACACCTCTAAAACATGGTTTTTGACCACGCATTTTTTTCTTGATGTGCGAAAACAAGAAGAAGTCATTAGGTGCCAAGTCAGGGCTGTACGGCGAATGACCCATTAATTCGACGTTTTGGCCGGTCAAAAACGCTCTGGTTTGAGTCGATGTGTGAGAGCCCGCATTGTCATGGTGAACAATGATTCGTCTTCTCTTGTTGGTTTTTCGAATTTCTCCGATGACTTCAGGCAAACAAATTGTAGTGTACCACTCAGAAGTGACCGCCCTACGTAGCTCAAGCGAAACAGTCGCCACATGACCAGTTTTGCCGAAGAAACAGGCGTCCATTTGCTTCGAAGTGCTTCTTCCACAAACACCTTTCGTTGGATTTTGCTCGCCTTTGAAGACCCACACCCGCCTTTGAAGACCCGCTGGTGGAAGAAATGTCCAAGGATGTTTCTATCTCTCGGTATGTCGCATGTCGATCTTGCATTATGAGTTCACGCACGACATCAATGTTCTCTGGCACAACAGCCGTTTTTGGACGACCTTCACGGAATTCGTGTTTGAGCGAGCTTCGGCCACGATTAAATTCATTATACCAATTTTTCACAGTGCTATAGAATGGTGCTTCATCGCCATACAAAGATTTAAGTTCATCAATGCACTCTTGTCGTGATAATCCACGTCGAAAGTTGTGAAAAATGCTGGCACGAAAATGTTCACGAGTTAATTCCATTTTTTTTTTCTATATTAATTTTTTCAAGTCACTGTAAACAACACATATAATGGTCGCACGTCAAAACGTTTTGAGTACGATTATGCTTAAAAATGACAAACTTTCCAATGGAAATGTCAGATTGCACTTGGCAGCACTCAGTGTTGCCAGGCCAGAAATATGTATATATAGCAGCCCTCGTAGACCTTCGAAAGTAAATTTTTATAAATTTAATTCTTTGTTTGTTTATATTTTACTGGACTTAAAAAAGCACCCTATATTATTTTAAAGGAAAGTATATTTAAATTTATCATTGGCATAAGAAAAATAAATTTATTTAATATAATTTTTTCGCTGTCTCAAATAACGTTATTTCGTGTTCTTTGCGAATTATCTGTAATTCATATTTTTAATTCACAGTGTTTTCCATCTATAATTAATATTTTATAGCCCTTGCACTGCCTGTCAAGCTGGCGTTTTTCTTAATTTTCATTCTTTTACTTGAATATTTTGATTTTAATGATTTTATTTGATTTGAAGGATTTTTGTGGACCTTAATTAAATTTTTCTAAAGTAATTTTTATTTTTCTCCCAAATAATACTAAGGTTATTTATGCATACCAAACAATTGTATCTTTTAATTTTTACTGCCGTATTCATAGAAAATAAAATTATTTTAAAATGTGTTTTATGACAAATTTTTCATACAAATTTGTCCTAAAATATATTTTAAATCTATTTTGATTTTCTACTCGTATGAATATGGCAATTAGTGTTTTATTTTTTTTTTTTAATACTAATTCACTTATTTTAAATAACACTATAAAATGTTTTTTAAAACTTTTTTTTAAGAATCAGGTTTAATTTTTTTTTTTTTTATTAATTTAATTTATTTTTTACTTATAGTTTTTTTTTAGTTTCAACAAAAGTCAATAATTTTCAGATATGTCTAATTATTTCTATATTTATGTGTTCACTGCTATCGATAATATTTAATATTGTCCCACACGACTTATTTGCCTAACTGCTCTTTTAACAATGCGATTAGATTTTCACTTTTCCACAGCAATTGTTTTTTATATATCTTAGTATTAAAGTATGTTTTATTAGTCTAACAAAAAAAAACTATTTAAACGCTAAAATCATGCTGATGACGTCTTTAGTGATGGTAATGACGTCTACTTTTAAAACTCCGTCGCCTTTAGATGTCAAAGACTTAACTCCTGCCGATCATTTAATGCAACATTTCATGTTCGATAAGTGTGTGAATACGAGTATAGTGGTTAATTTGCTTTATCTTTTCTGTTGTTTTTTTTTTTGTTGTTTTTGTTATAAAAACAACAAATTCTACTTAGTTGTTGAGTTAACTAACGTGTAGAGTTGGCTGGTGTCAGTGATGACAGTAAGTGGGTGGTGGATTTCAGACACAGTCATTATTGTTGCCGCCAACTCTGTTGACGCCATTAACCTTATTTGAGCATTAGAAGTAATATGCAGCAAAGTATTTATTTAATAATCACATTCTAATTAACAATGTGTTGTTAGTTTTTTTGTCTTTTTGCTAAAGTCAGAAATGGTCAATTCAGATTTTGTGAAAGTCACATTACTAAAGGAGGCAAGTCATAGTATTATTGTAGATAGCGGTGTGGAATTTTTTTTACATAGACCACCCTTTAATTTTAGTTTTTAAATCTGCTTTAGCAGACATTGTAAAACATACTTTGAGTAAATGTAAAATATGGCCTTGTGAAAATAACACTACCAATAGGGACACCTTTAAATTTTAATGTTCATATTTTCTTTTATTATGAACTAGCAATACATGTTCTGTGTACATTTTTAATCTCAGGCCATCCATGTGAAAGTCACATTACTAAAGGGATACCGTTTACTTTATTTCATTTTTTTGTGCGTTTAGCAGATACAGAAGTACCTAATCTTTAATGGTTCAAGCATCGGTTTAAAATGGTTCAAAAGGTAAAGCAATATTCGTCATTATCACTGCTACAATGGAAATATCCTTTAATTTCTAAATTTGTTTTTCAAACCTAATAATTCTAAATGTCTGATCACTCCAGTTAAAGAACTACTTAAAAATTACGTCACTATAGGGACACCCTTTATTTTTAGTCTAATTTTGTTTTTAATTTGTTGTGCTTGTCGTTATAGCAAACATAAAAATACTTAAAATTTAAGTATCTGCCTATTGCGAAACCATACGACAAAAGAGTTTTATTTTTTTACCTTTTGCTGTAGCCCACGTCACATTCGGAAAATGAATAAAATTAAGCAGGGGTCGTAATTAATGTAATTTAACAAAATTAAACCACTAAAATCATAATAGAAGAGAAAGTGTACAATAAAAAGAATCATACTAATGTAATTGTTTAATTTTTTGTTTGAAAAATAAAATTAACTAAAAGTATTTTTCGATTTTTACTTTTTCCTTGAAAAATCGCAACTCAATTAACTGTAGAAAGCTCGTTTTTAGCTCTTAAATAATATTGACTGATTTACGGTCAAAACTCCAGGGTCCTCACATATACACTAATTTATTACATTAACTTAAAAATATTTTTATTTGTTTCCAAAGTTAAAATTACTTTTATTTTCCTAACGAAAAACAAAACTCGAAAAAAACTGTCTTTTTCAAACAAAAAAGAAAGAAAGAATTTGAAAAATAACAATTATTTCAATATGAAAATTTATTAATTGGTATTTTTTGATTATAATTTAATATTTATATTTGAAGAAATCAAACACGTTTAAAGTAAATTATAATAACAATTATTTTTCAAATCTTTATATGCATAAAAAATACGTTTATGTTAGTGATCGATAAACTCAAGCTAACCCCAGCTAGAAATAAATAAAAATTTAAAATAATTCTAAAATAATTTTTGATTTGATGGTTATACCATTACGATCCTGGAAATTAAGCCATTGTTTAATACAAAGAGGCAACAAGGAACGAAAAAAAAATTGTAAATACATGGTGACAAATAGCCTAAAAATAAAGCTAATGCACGAAATATGGAAAACTTTACTATACAATTGAATTGAATAAGACATGCATATAACTCTGGCAAAACAATGCCTTCTTTTTGCCTTCAGGATTGTTTCAATGTTTTTAACAAGGAAAACATTTTTCGCCCTACTAATAAATAGATGATATTAATTCGAAATGGAGCAATCAAACTTAAAGTCATATTTGATAGCGAACATCATTGCTCAGCCAAATGTTCGGATAACGATGATTGCACATGAAGGAAATATAAATATTGACACATGTTAATAGCGAGTTGATAGCTAGAGACGTTAAGTTATGATTTATAAGAAACTAACTGACTGGAGCTAGTCAATCGACACAAGTATTTATCTTAAAAACGAACAAACAAAAATGTTCTCGTAAATTTTTATAACGAACTCTACCTTCTCCTTTAAAGTCCCTGTTCTCGAATTAAAAGACAGTGTAAGTTGTTTGTAGCCATCTTTTTTCTCAAAACGGATGCAATCATGGCAGAAAAAGATATATATAATTTGATTATAAAAATCTTATCGAAGTACACTGATCAGAAAAACGATCTTTTTACGTTCGTTAGATAAAATCATATTTTTTGCTTTTAAATATATTGTTACAAAGATGCTTTATTGAAATCATAAAAAGATGTTAAACGTAACAACTGGTGTTAGAAGTGAAATTGCAAAATAATAAATAAATTGTTATAATGAAATTTGACGAGCTAAAAGTTGAGCAGCTAAAAATGGAGCTGAGCAAGTTAGATCTGCCGACAGTGGGCAATAAAGCGGAGAAAAAGAGGAAAAAGAAGAGATTGAAGTATGTTCTCCAGCTACAAACAGCGTTATAGACTTAAATTCAATGTTTGCCGCTATAATGAAGAAAATAGAAGAAACCAACCAGAACCAGATGAAGAAAGTAGAAGAAAAAACCAGAAGCTTCAAGAAACATTTAAAGAAAGCTTTAAAGCAATGCAGGAAAGCTCTGACGTCAACGGGAAAAGGCTATTAGCGAAGGTAAATGAGAAATTTGAAGAAAAATCAGAAGTCTTCGACAAACGAGTGAACATCGTAGAACAGAAATTGTGCGGCCTAGACAGAAAAGTAGACGAAGAGTTACATAAATTACAAGTGCAAATGGGCGAACTTCAAATTCGAGAGGGATCGGTAAAAGTTATCTCTGAGCATGCCAGCCAGATTAACACCCCGAGCTTTGACGGCAGTACACCTTTTAATGTTTTTTAAGTTTCAGTTCGAAACAGTCGCCAGCAAAAATGAATGGGACAATGAAGAAGAAGCTATTGAGCTAGTTCTGGCCTTAACGGGAACAGCATCACACATACTCGAAAGCTTACCAGCCGGCTGCAGAAATAATTATGAGGACATAATGGTAGCGTTACAACGTAAGTACGGTGGCGAGCACAAAAGAGAACTCTATAGCGGCAGTGTTACAAAGATGCTTTATCGAAATCATAAAAAGATGTTAAAAATTATTGAGGCCAAGAAAGTGAAACTAAATGGCCTATTGTGTTTGTTTTCAAAGCTAGAAGTTTCTATAAAACATCTTTATTGCAAAACAAAAACAACTAACACAAAGCGATGACTAAACAAACACAATACACAAACATACACACACCTGCATTGTACTCGTATAACAACTAAATGAAAATACACAACATGTATTTTTAAATAATGATTGAAGGTTCTAGAAGTAAATAACAATGCTCACTAATGTCTGAGATAAAAGTGGCAACGCAGCTTTTTCAACTACGCAGCAGATATGGCGGTAGAAATTCTCGAATATTCAAGAACGCCTAAAAATAGGGCATATAAAAGCAACGCCAATACGTGCTAATTCATTCGTATTGTGAGCGTCATCTAGTTAAGATCTTGTGGTATAACAAATTAAGTTGCCACCGTGTATTATTAAACGCGAATAGTTAAATCGTCAAATAATTGATTAAATAAAGTGTTATTTAATTAAAACTTTTAAAGTTGTGTGTGTTATTATTTTGCAAATAAAGAACTCATAAATAAAACGTTTATAATTTCAATAAACGTAACAATATGATTAAATATATGATTGATGATTGCTATAAATCGCGAAAATTTAGCAAAATAAATTCGAATAATAAATTGTAATTCGAATAAAAAAATATACTAGTAAACATTTTTTTCCTATTTCAAAATATAAATTTTTTTAACATGTAGTCTCCTAAATATACAAATCCATTTTTAATCCGGTTCTTTTTTGGTGAAAAATCTTGCGGCTTTAAGTAAAAATAAACTTTTTAAATTTCTGCGCATTAACCCGATGAAGCTATCCGAACAACAAATAAAACTTTAGACTGCATTTTAGTTATTAACTTATTTTGTTGTAGTTTTATAAAAATACTACAATTCAAGCTGTTTTCGTTGCCGTACGTTAAACACTTAAGGATTTAAATATTTAAGTAGCCACTAGCATGACTTGTTGCTGTGTCGTTGCACAACGGGTTGCTTTAATATCTGACATTTAATTTATTTTATTTTTTGTAAATGTATAAAATTTTAAATAGTTTAAGAATATGTAAAATATTTTTTTGTTTAAGGCAAACCGTCTTTTTTTTTTCTTTACTACTTAAGGCAAATTGTCATTGACCCCTATGAAACCAGTGTAAAATAGACTTTCCCCGACAGTATGAAAGTTTGTTTGTTGTCTTTGTACAATCTTACATATAACTATGATCCGTATTTAATCACTATTATTATTATTTTTAGAATCATTGTTGTTGCAATTTGTTGTTTTGTTTTGTTAGTATGATGAATAATTTGAACTTGTTGAAACAATAATTTTGCACATTTATTTAATGTGTGGGAGTTATCTTTTGAGCAAACTATTTTTGAGTGCGCGTGTGTGTGTGTGTATGTGTGTGTGCTTGTATGTAGATAAAAATAGAATTTTTGTTTATTTTTTTACCATATTTTTCATAAATTTTGTTCAAGTTTTTCCAGCTATTTTTAGACAGTTATTATCTTTTTCCCATATTAATGCAGTGTTGTTTTTTTAATTTTTGTCTTTTTTTTTATTTTAATCTCAAAAGGAAATATATTAGTTTTTCTAGTTACTTTAGCTTTTTATTTCTGTTGTTGTCAGTTATTTTCCTGCCATATGTTTATGTTAGTCTGTAAAGAAAAAAAAAGATAAATTTTTTAATATGATCTGTTAGGAATGAGTTTTAAATGAACATGATAGTTTTATAAAATTGTGAGTTTTATTTTTCTTTAATAAAAAAAAATTTTAAAAAATTTTTTGAATGATAAAAAAATTATTACTGACAAAATGAATTGAATTAATAAAAGCTCATTTATAGAACTGTATTCCTTTTAATTTTCGAATACTTATTTGTGATTCCACAAGTATATATTTTGCTAGGTTCTTATTTGTTTTAAAAAATTTTTGGAGCAGTCGAAATATTAATATAAATATAATCACAAGCTTGAGTAATGAACTCAACTATATAAAAGAAACAAAATTAAAAAAATATTAATATTATAACGAGATTCTTATAGTTACAGAATACGATTAAATATTGTTCGTTTGTCCGTATGTTGTCAAATTCACTTTTCCATAACCTATGGAAATGTTCAGTTGGACTCACACAGGATATATTCTTGATATAAATTTCAAATGTCTACCCCTTATCTTACTATTCGAAATATAGGACAATATACGCCGAAATTAATTTACTATCGAAAATATAAAATTATATAATCTGTAAACATTTCAAGGGACTGCCCATTATGATTTTAAAGATAAGACCATATTCGCCAAAGTCAATGCACCATTTTATTATTATTTTTTATTTTAATGTCTAACTTCTACGGTTGAATAACTAAAACCAGGTATCTTGAACTCAAGTCACTTTAAGAACACCTCTTTTATTGCTGTTTAATTTTTAAGTTCTTGTTGCTGTTGTTATAGCAAACATAAGAAAACTTTAACTTAAAGCGTCTGCATATTACTGTTCAAAAACATGGCCACGTACATAAAAATAATATCAGCATTGGGTGACGCTTTACTTTAAGATTTTATTATTATTATTTTTTACTTGTTGTTATTGTAGATACAGATTTACACACATACTGAAAAACTTTAAAAAATTTATTTTTAACTTAATAAAAATCTCAAAATTTTGCACAGGAAGTTGATTGAGCAAAATTATCTAATAAAATTAATTTTTTATAAGAAGTTATTTTTTATATGATCAAAATTAAACTCGTCGCTGCCAAATATTTAAATATTAAGTAAACGAAAAAATAGCAAATAAATTTATATTATAACTTCAGACTACATTATTTAATTAAGAAAATATACAAAATATTAGCTTAAAATTAATAATAATATTGTCTCGATAATATTTAAAACTAATTCACAAACTCGTCATTAACTAAAATTTTTATCATAAAGAATTTATATTTTTATTGATTTTGGACATTTCCGCCGGTCAGCAGTGTGAGCATTTTTAATTACATTTTTTTTGGATAAGACAATCTAGCAAAAATAATCATCATAATAAAATAATTAATAAAGTTAATTAAACCGTGGGAACCATTATTTAAAATAATTAATAAAAAAAAAATATTGTGCTATTTTTTATTCCGTTTAAATTATTACATCACCGATATTAATTTTTGAGAGTGACATTTCTCGTTGACCATTTCTCTACCGCTTACTAAGCTCTTCGGGAAGCTTCTCACAAGGATTTTAAATAATTTAACGATTTTTGTTCAAACAATAAAGTAAAACAAATGAGAAAAAAAAATAATCCACAATGACTTTATTTTTCTTTATATTTATTAGATTTAAGCAAATATGCAAAAATGCAAAAAAATATATATAAAAAAATAAACCAAAAAATTAAAATCGTAACCATAAATAAATAGAATAAAATATTACAAAAATCTAAAAAAAAATAAAAAATACTTAAAACTGAGAATTAACAAAAATATTTTATATTCTTTTTAACTTGTAGACCTTTTTTAATTATAAATTAATGAGGAACTTTTAGCCTAAGGTCTTATTTAATATAATAAAAAATTGTTTAAGTTTTTTCAACAATTTTGTATTCCATATTATTTAAAATTTTCTTTTTTTTAATTTAGGCAAGTTTTTAAGCCAAAATTTCCTAATTAATACATATTTTATATTTCTAAATTTTTTTTTTAAAAACTCTATGAAAAATAAAAATTAAACTAATATAAATTATACTGCTCACATTTTCTTGGAGTTTTCTAAACCGAATTCGCACAATTTTAAAATCGAGTAAACAAACCTGGTCGAAAAATAATCGAATGCAATTTTATTCTTAAAAATGACTGAAAACACAAGTAACGAACCATTGGAATAAAAAATTTAAAGTCCTTATTATTAACCTTAGTTAAGTTAAATACATTTTAATACACTTTATATTATAAAAAAGTTAGTTTAAAAATACTCTTAAATTGCTTCATATTTTTGCCTCAAGCTTGATGAAAATTAGGTGCATGAATAAAATCACTTTTTTTTTTTTGTAAAAGTTTTAAACGCACATACGCAGTATCTTTTGTAAACACAAATTAATAATAAAAATGCTATTTAAACAATTCTAATTTAAAAACTAATTTTTTACTAAATCACAAAATTTCTGCAAATTGCCTTCTTTGTATATTTAATTGACGTATTTTTCGTTTTCTGAGATAGTTGTAGCTTAATACTAATGCTCCGTACATTTTCAATTCTTGCCGTAAAATAATTAATTTGTTTACTTTTTCGTTTAAGTAAAAGCTCGAACTTGAGTTCGAATAATGCCAAAATGAGTGATTTTCAGAACACCAAATAGTAATTTCTTTGGTTTTTAAAATTGCCCTGTTTACCTGTTTATACAGTTAAACTAAAAAAGGACTATATATTTATTATTCCTGACGATAGAGAGATTCGATTTAAAACAGAAAGTTTTCTTATTTCAGCTGAAAAAAAACAAAAAACGTTTCTAGTCAGTGCGATCAATTTCTGACTGCAACTTAGATTTTCCTGTTCAATGATTTTCATATTCTTTATGATGCAATTTAACATGTTTGAACATGGTATAATACACTTTACGTATGGGTAATATCTTCTGCTCAATAAAAATTAATCATACGTGTCGAATTACAAATTAAATAATTAAGAAAAAAAAATTGAAATGAAACGAAATGAAATTAAATAAAAAAATATCTTTATTTAAATAAATTTATTTTATTTTTACCCAGATTTTTACAAAAAAAAAGAGGACAGAAAAAACTTTAATATAATAATATGAAACAATCACAACATTCAATATAAAAGGGACGAAAACATTGGCTTTTAAAATCCAATAACTCAATATGATAAAAATTAACGAAAAGCGATTTCATTTAAAAAACAAAAGTGACAAACAAAATACCACGAGAATCAAAAAATTTATAAAAAAAATTAGAAATAAAAGGGTTAAAATATCTGCAAAACTTTATCCTCCTAAGAACAAAACATAAAAAATTTCAAAACAATTTAATTAAAACTGGAACAAAGTGCACACAATTTCATTAAGGAAAAATAAAAACATCCAAAAGATTTATTTTTTATATCCACCTCTTATAAATTCCTCAATAAAACGTTGTTGGCTGCATGAATATATTCGAGTATGTATGAATAAATGTATGTGTGTAACGATTTTTTTTTCAAAATATTTACGAAAAACTATAATAAAAACAAAAAAGTACGTTAAAAAAGAAATAACGCAATAAGAGAAACAACAAATGAAATAAAAAAAAGGAATAGAAAAAATTAAAAGCTTAACGCAAAAAAGGATAAAAAAACAGCATGGCATCACTTTGTTTTAAATAAGAGGACACGTGACTGTGGTGAGTTAAAAAAAAGTGAAAGAATATTCTCATTATGAGAGTTACTTTTTAACACATACGTTTTTTTTCGTATTTCTTTTAAATCTCTATTCAAAAGTTGCATTAGAAAGAGAGATGAAATTAAAAACGAGAAATTTAAAGAGAGTGGAGAATATTAAGAGAATTAAGCAAACAAAAGCTTTTGAATAAAAACTTATTAACTTTTATATCACGTACACATCATGCTGGTGCTGCAGCTGGTGCTGTTGCTGGTGCTGGGTGCTAACATGGTTGGTATATTTACAAACGCTTAATTTAGCGATTACTTATTGCGAAATACACGTGTTGAAATGACGGCTTTGCACCCACATTTTTGGTAACTTTATAATCATTAAAAAGAATGTTATATTGTGATGCTAGGAAAATGTAAAACTGTGAAATATTTACATTAAACAAGGCTATAAATCCTTAAACAAAAAAAAGTTATTTATGTAAAATAAAAATATTTTTATTGTTCAATAAAAATGGTTTTTAAGCTTTATTGGTTGGCTCAAAGTTTAATTTATTTGTATGACCCTTGTGGTTGCCTAAAATCTTTTGTACACAATTAAAATGATAATTATTACTCTGCTTGAAAGATATTATATTCTTTATTTCCGGCGATTTAATTTATGACGGTTAAATCAAATATCGGCTTTTTAAGGTACGAAACAAGTTAATAATTAGATTGACCAATCAAAAAACTTGCCAGTATAAAAAATCATCCAAAAAATACTTTTTTCGCCAATTTCCCTCAAAGTAAAAACATCGCTAAATTCGATCCTGAATTGACTTCAAAACACTTTTTTGAATATCATTTAACAAGAAGCGATCTTACTTTTACTGACTTTCAAAAACAGAGGTTTGTATTTTTCAATCGAAAAAGAAGGTTATCGATTCGACTGAATGTTGCTTTTTTATATTTGTGCCTCATTAACTCTGTCTTTTCTGCATCTGTTTTATTTTTATTTTATTTTTTTTTTTTTTTATTTTAAAGGTAATGATTACAGATTAGTCCTGTTGTAAAAACAGATCATCATCTTAAAAATTAAAGGGTACGAGGGCTGCTCTATATATTTCTGGCCTAATACTGAAAGTGCGAATATTTGTAATCAAAAATGGATTTATTGTTTTTCAATGCATTCTCCAGCATGATTTATACACTTTTGCATGCGCTCAAACCAGTTGTCGAAGCACTTTTTCCACTCCGATTGAGACACCTCTAAAACATGGTTTTTGAACACTTCAACAGCTTCTTCTGGCGACGAAAATCGTTGACCACGCATTTTTTTCTTGATGTGCGGAAACAAGAAGAAGTCATTAGGTGCCAAGTCAGGGCTGTACGGCGGATGTCCCATTAATTCGACATTTTGGCCGGTCAAAAACGCTCTGGTTTGAGCCGATGTGTGAGAGCTCGCATTGTCATGGTGAACAATGATTCGTCTTCTCTTGTTGGTTTTTCGAATTTCTCCGATGACTTCAGGCAAACAAATTGTAGTGTACCACTAAGAAGTGACCGTCCTACGTTGCTCAAGCGGAACAGTCGCCACATGACCAGTTTTGCCGAAGAAACAGGCGACCATTTGCTTCGAAGTGCTTCTTCCACGAACATCTTTCGTTGGATTTTGCTCGTCTTTGAAGACCCACACGGTCGATTGTTGTTTCGTTTCGGGCTCATACGCATAGATCCATGATTCGTCACCTGTGACGATCTTATAAACGTCTTTTGAAGCACCGCAATCGTATTTTTGCAACATTTCTTTGCACCAATCGACACGAGCCTTTTTTTGAGCGACTTTCAAATTGTGCGGGATCCAACGAGAACAAAAATTTTTTACGGCCAGGTGTTCATGCAGTATCGAATGTATGCTGGTGGAAGAAATGTCCAAGGATTTCTCTATCTCTCGGTATGTCGCATGTCGATCAAAGATTATGAGTTCACGCACGGCATCAATGTTCTCTGGCACAACAGCCGTTTTTGGACGACCTTCACGGAATTCGTGTTTGAGCGAGCTTCGGCCACGATTAAATTCATTATACCAATTTTTCACAGTGCTATAGGATGGTGCTTCATCGCCATACAAAGATTTAAGTTCATCAATGCACTCTTGTCGTGATAATCCACGTCGAAAGTTGTGAAAAATGATGGCACGGAAATGTTCACGAGTTAATTCCATTTTTCAAGTCACTGTAAACAACACAAATAATGGTCGTACGTCAAAACGTTTTGAGTACGATTATGCTTAAAAATGACAAACTTTCCAATGGAAATGTCAGATTGCACTTGGCAGCACTCAGGTCAATCTGTGTCCCCATAGGTGACATAAATTGACCTATATGGTCCTATCCTTTGAACCGTTAAAGCCAAACGCTTGCAAATTGTCAGAATGTTAATTTTCCTGACGGTTATAATAACAAGTATTTGTATTCAAAATTAAAAATTAAACGATGCCCCAATAAATCATTTCATATGATGAACATGACCATACTTTTTAGCACATGTGCAAAGTTGCTTGAAATTTACAACGAACCTGTATTGCTAACTCCGCTACAACAACAATTATAAATTTGGATTTGGAAATTAAAGGGTGTCCCAATAGTTAATGTAATTTGATGTATATATGTGGCCAAGCTTTTAAGTCGTTATATACAGACAGCTGAAAATTACGAGAGACATTTATTGCTTATAATTTGAATTTAAAATTTAAAGGGTCTTCCCATAATTAATGTAAATTGACCTATATAGGCCTATTTTTTGAACCGTTATATACAAACGTTTGAAAATTGAACAGAATTCCGATTGCTATAACTGTTATAACAACATAATATTTATATTCAAAATTATTTATTAAAGGGTGCCAACGAATCTGTATTTCTAACTCGGCTAAAACAAAACGTATAAAATTTGGATTTAGAAATGAAAGGCTGTCCCAAAAGTTGATGTTAATTGATGTATGTGGCCAAACTTTTTAACCTTTATAGACAGACAGCTAAAGCTTATAAGGAAGTCCGCAAAAACAAAAAGTATATAATTTAAATTCAGAAATGAAGGGTGTTCCCAAAATTAATGTAGTTAAACCTACATGGCGTATCTTTAGAACCGTTATATACAAACACTTGAAAATTATACAGAATGTCCATTGCTTTTTTCAGTGTAAGAAGAACTATTAATATTTTAAAGTATATTTTAAAGGATGATAGAATAGTTAATTTAATTTGATGTATATACATATATATGGTTAAACTGTTGATAGATGGTTGAAATTTACAAAAAAAAACTATAAATTTGGAATTTGGAAATAACAAGGTGCCCCCTGTTAAACAATTGTATACAGAAGGTTAAAATTAACAAGGAACTGTGTAAGTAGGTCCCAATAATTAAAGTTATTTGATGTAGGTGGCCATACTTTTGAACAGTTATAGACAGACAGATGAAATCCGTTTTGAAGTCGGTTTTTTTTCCAAGAATTATTATTATTTTTTGTATATTTTTTAACTCAATACTCCATCATTTCTAAACCAATTTTGAAATTTTTATTTTACGAGGGCTGCTCTATATATTTCTGGCCTAATAGTGAAAATGCGAATATTTATAATCAAAAATGGTTTTATTGTTTTTCAAAGTATTCTCCAGCATGATTTATACACTTTTGCATGCGCTCAAACCAGTTGTCGAAGCACTTTTTCCACTCCGATTGAGACACCTCTAAAACATGGTTTTTGAACACTTCAACAGCTTCTTCTTGCGACGAAAATCATTGACCACGCAGTTTTTTCTTGATGTGCGGAAACAAGAAGAAGTCATTAGGTGCCAAGTCAGGGCTGTACGGCGGATGACCCATTAATTCGACGTTTTGTCCGGTCAAAAACGCTCTGGTTTGAGCCGATGTGTGAGAGCTCGCATTGTCATGGTGAACAATGATTCGTCTTCTCTTGTTGATTTTTAGAATTTTTCCGATGACTTCAGGCAAACAAATTGTAGTGTACCACTCAGAAGTGACCGTCCTACGTTGCTCAAGCGGAACAGTCGCCACATGCCGAAGAAACAGGCGACCATTTGCTTCGAAGTGCTTCTTCCACGAACAACTTTCGTTGGATTTTGCTCGTCTTTGAAGACCCACACGGTCGATTGTTGTTTCGTTTCGGGCTCATACTCATAGATCCATGATTCGTCACCTGTGACGATCTTATAAACGTCTTTTTAAGCACCGCAATCGTATTTTTGCAACATTTCTTTGCACCAATCGACACGACCCATTTTTTGAGCGACTTTCAAATTGTGCGGGGTCCAAAGAGAACAAACCTTTTTTACGGCCAGGTGTTCATGCAGTATCGAATGTATGCTGGTGGAAGAAATGTCCAAGGATGTCTCTATCTCTCGGTATGTCGCATGTCGATCTTGCATTATCAGTTCACGCACGGCATCAATGTTCTCTGGCACAACAGCCGTTTTTGGACGACCTTCACGGAATTCGTCGTTGAGCGAGCTTCGGCCATGATTAAATTCATTATACCAATTTTTCACAGTGCTATAGGATGGTGCTTCATCGCCATACAAAGATTTAAGTTCATCAATGCACTCTTGTCGTGATAATCCACGTCGAAAGTTTAAAAAAATATGACATGAAAATAATTACGAGTTAATTTAATTTTTTTCTATCTTAATTTTTTCAAGTCACTGTAAACAACACAAATAATGGTCGTACGTCAAAACGTTTTGAGTATGATTATGCTTAAAAATGACAAACTTTCCAATGGAAATTTCAGATTGCACTTGGCAGCACTCAGTGTTGCCAGGCCAGAAATATATATAGCAGCCCTCGTAAAAGCGGTGCCTAAAGATTGATTTAATTTAAAAAACATATATATAAATTTAAAAAATAAGGACACACCTTTTATAACATACGTGATTTTGGCTTATCTTTTAAGCGGTTAGGGGCAGGAATTTGAAATGTACCGCTCCCTCCATTTCAATTTGACTATTTTTTTGTGACTATGCACACTAGTCTGAAAGTTACATGGACATTAATGATATAGATGCTGTACAAAAATTTTAGACTCTACGTGTTGTAATTTTTTTTTTTTTTTTTTTTTTTTTTTTTTTTGATACACAATCATATTTAAATTTTTAATCCATCCAGTTTAATTTGATTATGCGTCTTGGTAAGGGAATTACTTGTAGAATGTTGCCAGAACAATCAGTTATTTGGCAATTCCATGGCTCCTACTACCATAGTTTTAAATTTTTAGGATTTAAAATGTTATCTTACTAAAATATGGGAAGTTCTACACCCACAAATATATAAAATATTAAATAAATATCTTTACTATTTTTTTTTTTAACTTTTATTGTCAGTATTTTACAAACTTCAGTTTTTTTTTTTTATTTTTTTAAACCCTTTTTTTTCTTTCCTTATTTTATAGTACATCAATGTATTTTTGTTTTTTTTTCAAAAATATTTCATTTAATGAACATATTACACACTTACATTTTTCGTACTGTTTTTCATAATTCACTATTATTAAAGAATCAATGTTTAAATGAAAGAGCTTTTAAATAAACAAACAAACTGAACAGACTGTTAATTTAAATAGTTCGAAAGCAACAGGTTGTAGGGAGGACAATACTTTACCACAACCTTATACTCATACTTTTTTTGTTTTTGTTATTATTATTATTTACACAAATATTTGTGGCCATTGTTTCTCTTTAACACACCGGATATCTGGTTTGTAAAAAAAACCAAATAAAATGAATAAAATAACTGATAGAAAAGAATATTAAAGCAAATAAATTTAATTATTTTTGAAATATACAAAAGAAATGCTCTTTTTTCAAAACGATTTTAGTGTAAAACTGAGTTTTTTCATGTCATTAACAGGAACTAATAAAATGCGCATATTTATAATTGTCTTAGTTTATTGTTAATATTATTTAATAGTATTATTTCTGTTATAAAAACGGATGTAACTTTTTTTTAGATTTTCATTTTTATAACCTTCAACGCAAAAAGTGGTAAGAGGGTATAACTAAGTTTGTCATTCCAATTGTAATTTTTGAAATATCCGTTTCGACCCCATAAAGTATATATATTCGGATTTCTTATGCATAGCGAAGACAATTGAGCGAAGACCGTCTGTCCGTCTGTGTTCGGATTGAATTCATCTTTGCCAAGGAACTAAAATAATGCAACCGATTAGATATAGTTTCGAAATTCAGCAAAATCAGTCCATGTCCATTGTGGCAACGGGCAGAACACCACGCCTGCCCCTTATTTTTCCATATCATTTGCAACAAATCT
This sequence comes from Gymnosoma rotundatum, assembly GCA_916610165.2. Lineage (NCBI taxonomy): Eukaryota > Metazoa > Arthropoda > Insecta > Diptera > Tachinidae > Gymnosoma > Gymnosoma rotundatum. Next base: position 114,229,813 of record OU744337.1, on the reverse strand, counting down.
AGTTTAGTAAAGTAACCCCAATAAAAAAACAGATATATGGGGTGATAAAGAATTAAAAAATATGAAAACAAAACATCCAGTAAAAATATTGGCGCTCTTCCATATTTTCCGACTTATAGCCCTCTGATCTTTTCATAGAAAAGTACGATTGTGCACCATATTTTTTAAGATATTAATATTGGTATCATTAAAAGTGATCTTCTAAAGTGATCTTTAAGAAAATACTAAAATTTTTAAAAAATGCTTAACCCATTAAGAGCTAAAGACATTTTTATGTAAAATGATATATAATTAATTATTTGTGTATTTATTTTTTTTTTCTTATTTTTTAATTCCCTGTTAACTCAATATTTAATTTTTGATTAGAATTTCTTCACTAAGCTAGATTTACATGTGTGGTGAAGGGTATATAAGATTCAGCATAGCCGAATATAGCAATCTTACTGATTTGTATAATAGAACTAACGACATTATTACAGTGTGGAAGGTTAAAAAAAAACAACAAAGCTTTTAAAAGGTTTTTGTAGGACACTTCAAAAGTTAAAAATCCAAATTAATTGCATGCAAGGTTAATTAAGCTGAAAACATTATATATTTATAAAAGGTAGTTATTAACTATTTCATATTTTACATACAAAAATTGTTAAGACCTCAAACTTTAACGATAATTTTAAATTTTGAGATTTTAATTTTCAATTAAAATTTCTGATAATCACAACTTGCAAATCTTTAACACAGTGTAATTTATTGTTTTCAGTTTTATTTTGTATATTTTGTTTTGTTATTTAATATAATAGAAGAGTAATTAAAGTAATGATTATATATTATTGTTAAATAGAGCATATACATTTTTGTTATACGGCGTATGAGTAATGTTTTATTTGAATTCTACTAAAATTTAATTACAAATTAATCATACGACATGAGGCATTTTTGTGAGATAGTTATAAAATTTATAGCTGGTCATTTTATTTAGGAAATTTAATTGTATTTAATCAAATCTGGCTAATTTAAAATGCCTTTGGTCTCAGCAAATTAAATTAATAAATTGCTGATGTTATAAGCGTTTTTTAAAGCTTCGAAATTTGTTTAATTTAAGGAGACACATAAATCACCTTTAGATTCAATTTTATTATGCTAAAAATCTATTTCTAATGCCTGAAGTTTTTTCTTTGTTAGCAGTTATTTTATGAAAATAATACTTCTTTTTTAAAATAGCAGTTTTAGGCTAAATAACCGCCGAACCTGCAATTACTACATTAAAATAAAATTTAAACGACTTTTAGTTGATTTCGAAGGATATAGTAATATATTTAATAAAATAATAATACTTAATTATAACATTTTTATCAAAAATTTTAATTATAATGATTTTATCGACGCAAGTATGATTTTATAGAGTAACAAACGATCTTTAGTCAGGATGGATTTTTAAGATTTTTTTTTTAAATTTTACTAATAAAGAAAATTATTTAAATAAACTTTGAGAGAAGAACAAATTTACAATTCCTGAAACGCAGCATCATACTTTAGCATTCTTCGTTTTCAACAAGTCTATGTAGTGCACACTATAATCACGAACAAATATAAGACAAAATTATCCCTGAGAGATCTCATTATCGAAGAAAAGTTAGTCAAAAGATTAAAACTTTTTAGTGCTTTTTTAATCATTAAAAAAATTTTTTTTTTTCTTTCCTAAAATCAAAATCAGGAATAACAAGTAAGAGTGCTATATTCGGCTATGCCGTAACTTATTTACCCTTCACCATCTATGTAAATCTAGTTTAGTAGTAAAGTAAATCCAATCAAAAAAGCAAATATTGGGGTGACAGAGAATTAAAAAATAAAAAATTTTCTTGGTACTGCATCATCAGCTCTTAATGGGTTAAGCATTTTTTTTTATTTTTTTTTTTTTTTTGTTTGAGTTACTTTATTGTCCCAAATGACATGAACAAATTAGAGGTAGGCGTGGTGTCTTGCCTGCTGCCTGGAAGGACATGGGCCGTTCATGCTGATTGCCAATAGCACCTTTTTCTTTCTTTATCTAATCGATTGACGGACAGACGGACATCGCTCAGTCCTCTTCGCTAAGCATTAAAACTCAGAATATATATACTTTATGCGGTCGGAAATGGATACTGTAGGAATAACAAACGAAAATCTAAACTAAGATACAACCTTTTTCCACATTTGTGGAGAAAGGTATAAAAAAACCTAAATTTAAGCCTGACCAAAAGTTGTTCGTTTCTTTAGTAAAGCATAGAATTTGTTGTTATACAGCGTATGATTAATTTTTTATTTTATTTTTACTACGCCTTATTGCAAATTACTCATACGATATGAAGCATTATGGTGTGGTAATAATAAATTTTATATATTATTTAAAAATTTTGCTTCAAAGCGATAGACTTATGTGCTGTTTCAATATTACAGACGATCAACTCGTCTGAAAAATATACATGGAAATTACTCCAAAAATTGAGTTCTTTTCATATAAATTTTTCAGACGAATTGATCGCCTGTATTACAGAAACAGCACTTTAATTTTCGTTATTCATTAAACTTGAATGTATCTTTATGAAATACTAAGAATTATAAAGAAAGCAGCTGCCTTGGTGGAGTAAAAGAATCAAGAGGGCCAGCCCACTAAGACTTTTGAATGATAGTGTAAAGCCCAGCTTTGTGATGAAAGTTTAAGCTTCGCCGTAAGTGTCTGTTATGAATAAAGTTATGGTGAAGAATGATAAAAATAATAAGCTTGTAAATATTTTGCTGACACTTACATATATTTTTTCCAATGGCTTAAAAAAGATACTATCAAGTAGGAGCATTGTAATTCGAAAGCAGTTATGGCTATTTGCAATGGTTTAAAAAAATAAAACTAACTGTAGGCCGACTTTGTCTATTCCTGTTTAACTATTGTCCTTAAGGTATCAGACACTTTTGCAGAAACGAATTCAAAGGGTAGTGATGAGCATTTCAACAAAGTAACAAAGCATACCACTCCTACCGTGTAACATTCTTTCGTCATAAAAAACACGGCTGTAAACAGTTTGCAACGCGAGTAAGATTTATTAAAAAAAGATTATTTTAAGTAAATCAGATTGTTTAATTCCTTGTAAAGAAAATATTTTATTTGCTAAATATTTCAACAAAACAATAAAAAAGTAAAAATTAAAACAACATAAATTCCTTGAAATATAAAAGAATTTTCGTACCTTCACTACAATTGTATTGGTTACTTTTTACATTTCTTTGGCAACCAGGGGTACCAGATTATATTAATAAGAAATCGCACTTTTTCTAAAAAAAAAATCTGCTTTATCGGCACTTTAAATATTTTTAAAAATCGGCAAAAAAAAAAAGCGGCAAGTTAAAAAACACATTTTGAATAGAATAAATTATATTTTTATTACCAAAAGATAGCAAATAATTTATCATTTTTAATGGCTTATGTCCAAAATAAAAGTGTTTTAATATTTTAATTGTAAGTTCTAAATAAAGGTTGATATACATAGTTATTTACCATTTTGCTTGTTTCGTTTTTATTATGATTTGATTCTTATATTAACTCCTTAACCAATGAACCCAAATGCCTCGCATCCAATATTAAAATATGTTCTCTTTTTGGTTGGGCTCCACAAGAGTTTGAGTGTGATCATACACCAAAGAACACAAAAGTACTGTTATCTAAAAAACGGTACTTAGAAAAAATAATTACAGCGTTTTTCGTGTTCAGGAGGTCTTAATTAACTTATCTAGCTGTGTGGTGCTCTTGGTATTTTTTGGCTGTAAACCAGTGTATTCTAGTGTTACCCAAAATTAATAAATTATTCTTAAACAAAAAAAAAAATATCTTGTTACAGTGTTTATCAAAAATCGACATTTTTGGAGCCAAAATCGGCAAATCGACATTTTGATAAATTTGAGGCGAAAAATCGGCAAAATGTCGATAATTCAGCAAATATGGCAGCCCTGTTGGCAACCACAAACAGACATTGCAACTTTTACAATTTAAACCACAAACTAATCGCTTACAAGAAAAGATTTATTTCCAGCAATTTGAACAACAATAATTGAACAAAGGAATTTAAGTTTAAAATTATATAAATTACAATAGTTTAAGCAAACCAATACAAGTGTTTGTAACTAATAGGCCACAAATTAAATAGTTAGAAAACAGTAAAACAAACTATATGACCGTTTATGTCATTATTAATTAAACCAATCTTTAACGCTTTTTGCTATAATAACCCAGCAAGAATTATTGTTTTGCTATTTAATTACTATAAATTTTTAATTACCATTTACACTTTTTCAAATATGTATAACTATGTGAGTCCACAAAATAATGAGGTATGAGATATGAATATTGCATTAATAATTGATATTACTCATACGTCATTCTAAATGCTGCATCTGCTAGTTTCGTATGAATATAATAAATAATATAAAACGGACATAATATAATATTCGGAGTTATCAATTTTAATGTACCCTTCAGCTGTGTACTATTATTTTTTTTAGATTTCTTTTAGCAATTCTTTGGATTATTATGATAAATTTCTTTTTTTGTAATTTTCTTGTATATGTATTGTTTTTAGGATTAACGATTTAGTAATATTTTTGGTATGTTAGGGATTTGCAATTTTTTGTTGTGTGATTTTTTTGCAAAATAATTTATCTTTGAAATCTTTATTACATTTCTGTCTTACGTTTTTAGTTTTTGATTAATTTTAATAAGTTTACCTACATCTATTCAAAATCACTCTTAAAGTGGCAATTTGTAAAAGAAGAAAGGCGAAATTGAAAATTTTCTTGTGAAATTTTTCTATACAAATTATTGTTGATTGATTATTAATATTTCGTGTAAACAAATTTCTTAATTTAGTTGGTAAACGATATAAACGACGTAAATTAAATAGACGCATAGAATGCTAATAACGGTTTAAGCAATCCAGTGGATGCTTTTGTCTCATTTAAAAATTTTAAAATAATTTTTCTGTATATAAATTTAGAAATGTTTGTTCTTATCCGAATAACTTGCCCGTGAGGTACTAAAGCATTTAAGAGAATTAATGAGTGATGTAGTAGAAAACAAAGCAAGTGTGCTGATGCACTTGGAAATAGGGTAAAAATTCTATATATTTAAGGCGATATGAGCAGCACAGCCAGTCATAATGAAAGAAGCCAAATGAGCAATTGGTTGAATGGCATCTAATTAAGTTTTGACTAACTGATTGTTACATAACACAACAGAAATTAATTTGTCTATCATTATTCATCACAATGGGTCCATATATCAATCGTCAGAAAATTGCAAAAATGAACTAGAAAAATCCTGCTAGCTGTGCCCCCTTGATATCCACTATAAAAAAATCCCTAAAATTTTATTGTTTCAAAGTGAAAAGAAAAATGAATGCAAATTGTTACACAATAACTTTATTGATTAATAGTTGAGTTTTAAGTAAATATCAGCAGAAAAAATTTGGAAGTAAAAATCAACTATAAATCAGAAAAGATATAGTGGTCCTACTACGATACTCTGAAATAATACCCAGCCATTAATATACAACCAGTCAAATTAAAAGTAACAAATTCTTAACTATAACTCCAACAAATATTGTGTTCATAAAATCCACATTTGGCCACAGAATTATTAAATACTTTTGAACATATCTATAGCCCATTTCAGTTTCCTAGTTTAAGTTTGAAAAATTTGACATTTTTAAAAAATTCAATGAAGATATCCAAATGAATGCAATTATTTGTTATCGGATTAAAATTTTATTTAGTTTTTAATCAAGTCGATTAGTTATTTAATTTAAAAGTTTTCTTAATTTTTAATTACACATATTGTTACGTTTTTCCCCTTTTTAGACAAACGTATGGATTCTTTTTGATTGCAAATAGCACTGTGACTCATTATAAATTCTGTATTCTTATTTTATGGCTTTCTCTGGCTATACTTCTTGACCTTGCAATCTTGTGAATCCTATGGTCTCGTGTTTAATAAACATGCGTTTTTATTACAAACGCAGCCATTTACGCTTTACTACTGTGTTACTGCGGTGAGACGTGAACTACTCGATGCCTTTTTTAGTAACCTTAATCATCCGCAGAAAACTCCACTACGCCTTTTATCCAAGCCATTCATCCCCTTTATCTAATAGCCACAACACACATCTGCCATATAAAATTGTTATGCTGTTACACTGCCCTGCGCTAACCGCTACCGTTCTTACTTTTTATTATAAAGGACGTCTTGACAATTAAACTGTTACTCTTATAATAAATTAGACGTCTCCACTAAATAATCTGCTGTGGCTTCACATAATAATTGTCTTTTGTATCTCGAGATTTTTGAACTGCTGCTTCTTAGTTTTTAATTGCATTATAACAATTAGTACTTTCCGTTGTACGCATGTCCGTGGTGGGCTCGAACTCACGATCTTCTATTTTACAGCAAGCACCTCTACCAACGCAGCCATTGAGATTGCTCAGCTTTTTTTTTAGCTAATTGTGGTATTATTCTGTACACATACTATTAGTGAAAGTAACTTTTGGCTTTTTATATAAGACTTTCTAGTTTTCCATACAAAATTTGGGTAAACTCCACTGATGAGCTATTTGCAGTAGTGAAATGGCCATATGGATACGATTTCCCCGCAGTAATACATTTCATTTTTTAGTTTAGTTTAAAAAAATAAATATTTCATGAGAATATCATGAAATATTTATATTTGAAGGAATCAAGCACGAATAAAGTAAATTAAACCTTTAAAAAGTGCAAAATAGTTTTCTTAGCAAAAATGCAAAAATTTAAATAAATTCTCCAAGAGACCTGTGTTGCTAAGTCTGCTATAATAACAAGTATAAGATTTGGTTTGGAAATTAAGGGGTATCCCAACAGTTGATGTAATTTGATGTATGTGGCCAAACTTTTGAACCATTATAGAGACTGAATGAAAATTTTCGTGAAACCTTTATTGTTAAGATTGCTATAGTAACACGCATACTATTTGAAATTAAAAATTAAAGGGTATACCCATAATTGATGTAATTTGCCCTTAACAGGCGAATCTTTAGAACTGTAATACATAACTTTTTGAAAATTACAGAAATGTCCACTACTTCGTCCGATATAATAAAATATATAAATATTGAAAATTATAAAATAAAGAGTGTTACATTAGTTGATGTAATTTGATGTATAGGGCCACACTGTTAAACTGTTGTAAACAGACGGTTGATATTTACAAAGAAACTGTATTGTTAAGTCAGCTATAATTACAAGTTCAATATTTGGATTTGAAAATTAAAGGGTGCTCCTATAATTCATGTAATTTCATGTGTCTGGCAAAATGATAAACAATTGTAGACAGACGGTTTAAATTTAAAAGGAGGTGTATTGCTAAGTTCGCTATAATAATAGGTATAAAATTGGGATTTGGTAATTAAAGGGTGTCCCAATATTTAATGTAATTTCATGCATGTTGTTAAACTTTTAATTAGAAAAAAAATTATTAGAAAGTAGTGAAATTTAAGGATACTAAGTAATGTTTTGTCAGCCCAAACTTTATAAAAGCATTATTTAATCAACACTATTAAAAATTAAAAAATAAAGACGGCCTTTATCTTATTCCATCATCTACACAGTTAACAATGTGGCCCAATGAATCTACAAGAACGTTTAATCTTGTTTCCTTTAGCTTGAAATACACAATTGATTGACAAGATGTTTAAAGACAAGTTAAAATAATTATTTATCTCTGGCCTACATTTATCCAGTTCATTTTACTTCCTATTAAATTCTTATAAATTCTGCTTGTCTTTCATTCTTTTTTTTCCAAAGTAAAAAAGTGTTTGCAATTTATATAAAAAATTTTTCCTTTATTATTAAAAGGATCTTGAATAGGTCTTTTTTTCATACTCATAATTACTAAAAGTTTAAAATCACTATTTTTACAAAAAAAAAATTATTTTACCAACTTTTTTATCTCTTTCACCAGTGTAAATGAGTTGTGTTGCTTGCAAGAACATGCTTCTGTGAAATAAAATAAAATAAAATTTGTATTTGTTGTAGGTAGACACTTCTGGCAACAGCATAATATACATGTGCTTAAATAACGGTACGAGTATGTATTTCTACTACTTTGGTGGGACTTTGCATAATTTTGTGAGTGAAAATGAGCTTTTATGGACTGATATTCGTTGTCGTTGGCAATGAATATAAAATATTCATTAAAATTCAAAACATGACTTTCTAGCTTAAAGGATTGTACATTATTTCACTCTATATATAACAAACAAACTAATACACATTTACAAAGATAGATTTGCAGGCAAAAATACACCTTTAAGGACACTCGATATGATAGTAATAATTAAAACACTCCAAATATATTCAAAGCGTAACAAAACATATGTTATTATTGAGGACATCGTTTTAATAACAAAAATGGTCAACATTATTGTGATGGAGAAATATTAAAAGTTTATTTTTGTTTTAAAATAGTTGATGCACTATTGAAGCGATATAATAATAACATAATAATAACGTGTTCAATAACTAACATGAGTTTAAAAATACAGTGGCTTAAATAGATGCAAAAAACGAAAGTATTGAAAATATTACAGTAACTATAATTGGCATTTAGGCTTGAGTTCGTTTCTAACACAACAATATTGTTTTTCCGATTATTTCTAGAATTTGAAAGTACCTATTTATTAAACATTAGCAGCATAACAAAAAATTTCTGTGCCTTTGTAATTTCCATAAGTAAACAATTTGTAACAAGTTTTATGCATATGCATTTTCGTCAGTATCCGTAGTTAGAGTTGCCAGATAGTTTGATTTTGTTTGATTTACAGTAATTTTTTATAGTCACTGATTATAAAGAAAACATATTTTAGCTAAAGGTTTTTAGAGCCAAACCAAAAACAAAAGATGAAATTTTTATTTTTAAAATTTTTTTTTAAGTTTTCTTAAATAAATTCTTATAAAAGCGAATGGAGTTTTCATCGAAATACCATGTTTTGCTTTTAGAGTATTTGTTTGGCAATCTGTCATGATTTATACCTCCCTAATATTTTCTTTATTTAAGAATTTTTTGATGAATGTCAAGCATTTCGAAAATGTAAATCTGGCAACGCTGCTTTAACCCTTTCAGACCGTGATGCATCGATTGTGCAGGTGGCTTTCGGTCTCAATGTTTTTACTTCTGTTTGCTTATTGTGAAATAAACTGGCAGGCATCGATTGTTCTGACTGTTTTCTATATTTGCTTCTTACATTTCTCTTCTGTTTAATTTACCGTTACTTTAATTATTGCGAAACTCTTCAGTCACATTTCAGTTTTAGCATAATGAGCCGTAAAAGTAAGTTGTGTCTTTAATGAAAAAAGTATTAATCGTTTACAAATAACTAAAAAAAACTAAAAAACTAACTAAAAAAATATTAAATTTTAAAATTTCAAACTAATTGAAATCTTTTCATGCAATACAAATGTGTTTTAGTTAAAAATATAATTGAGCGCATAAATTGTGCGCGTCAGACGTGCGTGTCCTGAAAATCCTTGTAGATTATAAAAATGATAAAATCTATTCATGGATTATATTTTCATACGCTGTAGAGACCACATGTTCCAAAAATTATGAACAAATTCCCGGTAGTTTTACGTCAGGTCTTAAAGGGTTAACCATACGGTGTTTTTATCACTTAGAGAAAACAACACAACTCTCACTGCTCTTATGCGCAAAAAGATGTTTTATTTAAAATTTAAGTACACGAAGGAGGTTTGAACGCCCAACTAAATTACTAACGATCATTTAAGCTCCTTGCAAACAACCGATCAATTGCTAAGTGTTTTGATAGTCCAATTATAAAACCGCTGTAAAAATTTTTGTCTTAAAGCCCTGCTTAACTAGACGCCATGTCCAGCAGGGGTTCGAAACTGTAAGATAAAGGACTTCGAGGTTTTACCAGCAGTAAGTTATAGCAACTCAGGAAGTGGTAACTCAGAGGGAGCGAGGTCTCTGTCACGATTATTGCTGGGGAAGTTCGGGAAGTATCATAGTGACTGTTTTTGTTTTAATTCGAGTCGCAGGGAGGGTATTGTACTGTTGTTCTGCAAGCCTCTAAATGCGCTTAAATAGTATCCAGCTCTTCAGAAACACTGTTGAGTTAAGCCACCGCGACGGGTACACACTTGACCCATTTCCAGGACCAGAGTTACTAGGTCATCGTTCTTTTTAAGCATTGTCTATTTACTAAAGTATTTATAAGATTTCCACATAACAAATGAACAAAAATCTTACTCACAAAGCAACAGTAAACGGTCCTTTATGTTTAATTTCAATTTAACAGGAACATATTTAATTTGTCGTACTCATTTGTCTTACTAGTGAACATTCATACACATTTGCAATATATGAAACAAGCTATCGATCGCCAATACAACAGCTCTACAATGTACAAATTGAAATGAAATACAAATAATAAACACATGCAACGGAAATAACAGCAATAAATAGAAAATGTGTTAAAAGCTAATGAAATGCCATTTTTAACATAAGTTATTACAAGAAAACATTTAGATATTGAAATATTTTAGATGTGATGTTTGATCAATTGGGATTTGAAAAATAGGATAAACGCTTCAGTAGTAAATATATTAAAGTTTCGTTAACATTTTTTACGTGTATTTGCTACTCGATTAATTAATTTATATTACATTTAAACATATTTAATTCAAAAATAAATTTATACAATAGGACTTTATAAAAATTTTTAAAATACTGAAAATTTCGGTCATAATAATAATTGACACCAGAAAGTGAGATAATATCCATCAACGTAGAGTCACAACGTTCATGGATATTATAGATATATTTTATGTTATTCTAAATATGTAAGAAACAGCATTTTTATAAACTGGCTTGCAGAAAATCTTTTGTTATACCATAAAGGAGAAAATCCTTGCGCCCAGCTGAAGGCCGGTCATGCAGGAAATCTTTGCTAAGCGAAGCCGTTGTTGTTTAAAGAACAGACATTACGACAATTTTATAAGTGACTATGTCCATACTAAAAACGTCACATTGTCCATGAACATTATGAGGTTTTTCAAAGCAACATGTTTGAAGGCGTGGAAGTGCGCCATAAAGTCCATGGACATTATGTCCTTAGACAAAATGACATGCTTACAAAATTTTGTTGTTTTTTTTTTTGTAGTGTGTAATTTCTACAATATCTATTTCCGACCCCATAAATTATTTATAGTCGCAGCTCTTATGCATAATGAAGTCGATTGAGCGATGATTGTCTGTCCGCCTGTCCGTTCGTGTTCAGACTGAAATCAACTTTACCAAGACACTAGATAAGCTAGAGAAAATTTAAACATGCCAATATTTATCACATAATTACGAAAATTTTTCTATTGAAAATCAGCCTGCGTCTATTTTTTTTATAAAATATAAAACTATGAAGAGTTCAGAGTTATGGGCCTCTGAATTTTTAATATAGGTGTAATCTAAAAGCTTTTGAAGAGGTCTTTAAGGAAATATTAACATTTTTAAATATGCTTAACCCATTAAGACCCGATTAATTGTAAAAGCTAATAAAGCGAAGTATGCTTTATACTTTACTTCGGCTAATGCTATAAGTAAAGCTGCAGAAAAAATTATGAACGCAACAGTAGTTAAGATGTTATCTGTTGAACAAGCCTTAACTCTGTATGTATAAATGGATATATGGCAAGACCTAGAGTCCTTGCTTCACTCACAATAACAACTAACAGTTAAGTTACTAGCAAGGAATGTAAAACATCTACCGATTTTTACGATTTTTCTTTTGCCGTTATGTAACCAATATTGAAAATTTAGTTTTTGCCATATATAAGCGGTACGCGTGTCCTTTGTCCGATTTTTTCAATAAATTGAATTTTTTCTTAATTAAGATATATAGTAATATACCAAGAGAAAGAAATAAAGTCTGACTTAAAATAAGTGTATCAAATGTAAAAGTTTTTAAACGCATTATTAAATCCTGAGTCATAAAGTTTAACAAAATGCCCAACTAAAAACTGGCATAGTCTAAGGAAAGGTGAACATAACAAAAGTTATTGACAGAAATTTCTATTAAGAAAAATCAAAAGAATGCGGCAAAAAAATAAGCACTTTGCTAAATAAACTTAAAGTAATAAATCGGCCAAGTTTATGTTTGACTCCCACACGAAATGTTCCGTACCACGTACGCTTCACCCTTCAAGTTATATTTTATATATTTTCTTTTTATTAACTTTTTATGTAAAAATAAAATTTTATGTAAATGGCCTTACCTTGTAATTTTAATTTTTTTTACCTGGTTTTACAGTAACAGCAATACAAACCCTGCATAAATTTAAAGTATTAACCCATTACGCTTAAAAATATAAAACCATACATGTGGAAATCTCGTAACTATCGGGATACCCTTCATTTCATTTTAATTTTTTGCACTCATTCTTACAGCAGACATAGCAGTACATCCTCTGTACAAGTCAAATTCACGTTCTTTGGGAAACACCCATTATTTCCAAATTCGTTGTTTATAATTTTTTTGTGTAAATTCTAAATGCCGTCTGCTACAGTTGAAAATATAAAACCATATAAATATTAATCACGACAATATTGGGACACCCTTTAATTTAAAGAAATATTTTTTATCTTTTTGCTATAGCGCAAATAATAAAGAAATATTTCTATGAATATCACGTCACTTTCAGAACACCCTTTAATTGTTAAAATTGGTTATAGTGACGATAATTATACATATTCTGTATAAATTTTAAGAATCCACCCATTACGATGCTATAGATAGAGCGCTGAGACAGACGAACTGATGGACAGACATTTTAGTGAAAACAATAGTGTTACGTTTTTACACTTTGCGTACTGAAACCTAAAAATCGCTAAAACCTTCAAATCACTAGCTAATATCAACCAAATTCTACCAATGAGCAGATGCAAACGAAAAAAAAACTACTTCATTCTATTACTAAACGTCACCGAAATGCGTTTTAAGCATAAAATAAAACAAATATTTTAAATATAATTCTTGCGAAAAAAAACCGACTTCAAAACAGATTTCATTTGGCTTCCTATAACAGCTCAAGTGTATGGCCACAAAAATTAGGTAGCAGCAACTATAGGGTCACTCTTTAATTTCCAAATTCAAATTATATACTTGTTGTTGTAGTAGATTTAGCAATCAGGTTCTGTGTAAATTTCAAACATCTGCCTGTAACGGTTCAACAGTTTGCCCATATACATCAGATTATATCAACTATTTAATTTATAATATAACATTTTTACACTTTTTATTATACCAAATAAAGTAATGGACATTCCGTCTAAAATTAAGGTGTTTGTATACAACGGTTCAAAAAATACGGCCATATAGAACAAATTACATTTATTTTGGAAACACCCTTTAATTACTAAATTTAAATTATAAGCTTCTTTTTTTAACGGACTTAGCAAAACATATCCCTTGTAAATTTCAGCTGTTTGTCTATAACGGTTCAAAAGTCTGGCCACATGCACCATATTATATCAACTATTGGGACACCCGTTTATTTCCAAATCGAAATTTTGTACTTGTTATTAAAGAGGAGTTCGTAATACAGGTTCTTTGTAAATTTCAATCGTCTGTCTACAACTGTTTAAGAGTATGGCCATATACCAAATTAAATGAATTATTGGTGCACCCTATAATTTATAATTTTAGCTGTTATTATTAGCTGTTACTATAACAGCCATATCAATCGACATTGCGACAAATTTACAAGCGCTTGTCTATAATGGTTCAAAAGATAGGCCTCTATAAGTAAATCTACAGTAATTATGGGACACCCTTTAATTTCTAAATTCAAATTATAAACTCGTTAATATTGCGGACTTAGAAATACAGGTCCCTTTTAAGTTTCAGCGTTCTTTCTATAACGGCTCAAGAGGGCGGCAACACACTTGAAATTACATCAACTATTGAAGCACCCTTTAACTTCCAAATCCACGTTTTATACTTTATGTTATAGCGGCCTAAGCAATACAGGTTCGTTGTAAATTTCAAGCGTCTGTCTACAACTGTTCAAAAATATGGCCATATACATCAAATTTAATGAACTATTGGCGTACCCTTTAATTTATAATTTGTAATATTAATACTTGTTACTATAACGGCCATAGCAATCGACAATCTGTCCAATTTGCAAGCATTTATCTAAAATAGTTCAAAAGATAGGCCCATATAAGTAGATCTTCATCAATTATGGGACACCCTTTAATTTTTAGATTTATTTTTATATAACTTTTTGTTATTGTGGGCTATAGTAAGACGCAGTCATTTTAAATTTTACATAATCGCCCGTTACAGTTCATAATACACGTAAAAAATATGTATGTTTTATGGGGACACCCTTTAATTTTTAAGATTATGAGCTTTTTTAAAACGAAACCAATCTGTAAGCATCATATTACCAAAAATTTTCAAAATCGGATCTGAAATTACTGAATTCTGGTGGCAAAAATATAAAAAAAACAACATTCAGCCGAATTTATAACCTCCTTCTTGTTTGAAGTCAGTTAAAAAACACAGTAGAACTAAGGAAATGGCAATAGTTTAACCTTACACTCAAAAAACCAAACAATTCAAAAAAAATTAAAATATTCTTTTTCAAAAAATTTTATAAATATTTAAAAATTATAAAATTTCTTAAAAATAAATTCTTCGCTTGCCTTTACTTTTAGTAGGATAAAGTTCGTTCCTTGTATAAATATTTTGATTAATTTTTTAATTAAGTTTTTGTTCAACTTAAGTTTGTTGTTTATGTTGAAAAAGTATTAGATTAATGTGACTTACACTTACAAATATGCTTTGGGTTCCATCTCTTTTGTAAATTTAGAACAGTAACAGAAATAATTTTTATTTCATAACTCTCCGATTTTAATTTAAAGGTTTGCATCTTCTTGTTAAAGATAAATTATTAAAGGCTTTAAAATTTATTATTAATATTAAACTGTTATATCAACAAAAGTTTAATTTGTTTCCATTCTTCGGCTTATTAATTAAGTTTTTGCAATGACTCGCCAGACACAACTATTTTTTTCTTATTTCGTTAAAAAAAATGTTAAATTATATTTCATTTCAACAGCAAATAAACATTAATCATTACAGCTGTCAGTTGAAAGTGTTAACAGTTAACAGTTCAGGGTTTTTAGATAAGACGCAACAATGAAATGAAATTACAAAATGCAACTCATATTTACAATAGAAATAAGCTAATGTGAAAAGAAAGAAATAGAAAAATAAGACTTACAGAATTAAGTGCAAATATTAAAGTTAAATGATTGAGTTTAGTTAAAGGAATATGTTGTTGAAGCAAATATTGTTACGAAAGTAGTGTTGATGCCTTTAAACAATGAAAATGAAATTTCCAATATAAGCTTTACAAAAATAAATATGGTTACAATAGTTTCAGTTGTTATTATTAATTTTAAGTGCTCGAAAAAGCATGCCAGATCTTTCACTATAAGAATAATCTTGACGTTTTTACTCGCCTAAAATACAAATCGCAGTTGCGGACGGTATCACAACTAAAAAGTGTATCCATAGCAGTAGTATGTGTATTGTTTAACAGTGTTTGTCAACAAAATTATACAGAGCTGAGTAAATAAAGCAACATCAAATAAAATAATTAATGATGTGTTATGTTTTGTAATTAAAAGAATTCAGGCGAAATTTCTGAAATAATACGGGCAATGGTGGCCCCTAAAGTATCAACTGTCTTGGTTTATCAACATAAACCCATACGGTAAATAATCGATAGACATCGAATGTAATACCGTTCACAGTACCATCCAGTTGAAACCATAGATCGCCCAGATCAACGGCATTTGCATTTATAAAAAAATATTGAACATGGTGTGGTAACGAACTCCGTCGATCCACGACTTCAAGTTAAAGTAAAAAAGGTCCAAAAGCTCCACCGGCTTGTAAACCCCTCTAAATGTTTTCTTTTTCTAGAAGTAAGGCAATTTTTACTACTAACAAATCCGTTAAGTCAACAATCATTACGCAACAATTGATTTATATCTTAATTGTGGACTGATTTTCAAAGTAAATCTGGGCGTCATATTGGTAGCGATTATTAACGTCAAAAAGTGAGTGCAATATGACAGTTTGTTTGTTTGTTTAATGGTTTCATTGGTTTAAGCTTAAGAAATATCCATTACATATAATAAACACACAATGTCGTTGTTGTTGTTTTTTGACAGCACAAAATTTACTTATCTATTGTAATAACACTTAATGTGGTAGTTTCCTTGAAAACTTTCTTCCTAGAGGTCTGTTAAAATCTTTTAATATCGATTAATACAACTTCCCAGGTAAATTTTTTGAAAAGGTAATCGAGTGTGGAATTAAGCAAATTTAACGAAAGTACTTCCCAACTAGATTGCCAACCTTATGATTTTAACAACTTTTATAATAAATTCCTGAGAATCAAGTACATTGATTATTGTAGGAAATAATAATGATCATTAGTACGTATTTTAAGGTATTCTCTTTTAACATAAAGAGTTAGTTCCATTACTACTTCCTTTTTTGGGAACTAGTGTAATGTGTTTTGTAAGCGAGTAACTAACTATGGTAATCACAAAAGTAAGTCATCATATTTCAAGTACTTTTTAGGGTAATGTCTAATTTTTTGCTGGATTAGAACAGTTTACTTTCATATAAACCGTCAAGATGCTATTAAATTTGATAATGGTCAGTGCAAAAAGTTTTACTCTCTACTTTTAGCTGTGATTTGTTTTCCGATTGCCATCTTCTTAAATAACGAGCGATGTTCCCGCAAGGAGTCAAATTTGTCAAAATTACAAAAAACAAAATCGTCAAAAACTTCATAGTCAATAAATTGTAATAGACTATTAATTAATTTATGTTTTTATTTAATTATTAATGTATTTTTTGAAAATGGTATAAAAAAAACTACTAAATATTTTCCTAAACTTCTTTTTTTATTCGAAAGTACAATCCTTTTAGTTAATAATGGAAAATAATTTCATTCAAATGGCTGCCTCGGCTGGTCAAATTTTTAAGCACATTGTCGATTGTGTGCAGCTGTATTTCACCAATAGCTTCACGAATATTTTCCTTTAAAGCATCATTTCTCTCTGGCTTGTCGGCGTAATACTAATCTTTAACGACACTCCACAAATAACAGTCCGGCGGTGTCAAATCGCAGATCAAAGGTGGCCAAACGACAACAGCTCTGCGCCTGATAATGCGATCTTCAAAAACAGGCCGCAAAATATCGAATGTAGCTTCGGCTGTGTGGCACGTAGCGCCGTGAACAAAAATTCGTTCAACATGGCCTGATAATGATCGCCATTGATTGTAACTGCCACTCCTTGCTCATTTTCGAAGAAAAATGGCCCAATTATACCTCTGGACCAAACAGTGACTCATTTTGCGTGCACCGGATTTTCAATGTATGCGTGCGGGTTTTCTGTGCCCCAAATGCTTGTTTACATACCCGCCAAGATCAAGCTTCATCTGAAAAAATGATCTTTTTTTTGCAAAATCGGCATCTTCTGTAAGTCGATCGCAGGGCCACTTACCAAAGCGAAAACGCATTGAATGATCAGTTGGCCTGAACCAATTGAACTTTGTATGCCGTCATGCCAAGGTCTTTGTGCAAAATTCGTCTCAATGATGTCTCCGAAATGTTCAATTGTTGAGAACGACGGTGAATTGATATTGATGGCGCTTCACACATACCTTCTGCCACAGCAGCAATATTCGCAGGTGTACGCCCTGTTTTTGGCTTTTCACGCTTTGGTTTATCAATGAGGATGCCAGTTTCTTTCTCTTTTTTACAAAGATGACGAATATACGGAGCTGACGGTGCTTCTCTTCTTCCAAAATCTGTACGCAATTTTCGCACAAATTCTGCAGCATTACCATGATTTTTAAAATAATGTCGCAATATTTCCCAGAGTTGTTCAAGCGTACACACAACCACATTCGTTCAGCGGAAGGATAAAACTAATTATCTATCAAATCAGACATGAGCTAAGTGTTACCATTCACGAAATAAGCACTAGTTGAAAAACACATTAGTTGGCTGACCCTTTATAAGATCCTACTTAATATAAAAGGTTAGATATCACATATATTATATTATCAGACATGTCACACATTCTGATCAGAATGGTTTCCATTCCGTATTAACCATTTCGATCGACATTTTTTAACCTTAATCTTATCTTAATTTATAACTTTACAACAAAGTTTCGTAGTCTTTGCGTATATATCGCAAAAAATTTTAAAATGACACCTGTATTTGATTTGCAGTACTTCTATTGAGTTCTTTAAGCTCTTCAAAGATTATATTCATAATTTTATTATTTCCTTTTTATTATCCACAAGGATATGTTAAATGAAACAAAACGTTTACAAAGACATAAATATTTTTACACAATTTTAATCAAAAAATATATATGTTTGTTTTTTTTCCTTCAAACGAAAGGATTAGTCTTTTAATATTCGTAACAATTGCTATTTCCACACTCATCATATCCAACACTAAAACACGTAACAATAAGATTAAATAAGAAATAAAAGGAGCTGAAAAATAATTCACTGAAATGAAACGACTTAAATGTAAATGAATTTAAAAGTTACAATTAAAGAGAAAAAATTACAATAATTTAAGAAATTTAAGTTTATGTCGCTTAATGTTCATTGTATAATTTTTTTAACGCAACATTGTAAAGGTCCTTTTTGGTAGCACTTAAAATAAAAAAAAATTGTACAATTGTACAAAATATAATAAATGATGTTTATTATTTCCATGTAACAATTGTTGAATTTTTTCCCCCATTTTATTGTTGTTACTTTTATGTTCATTATTCTTGCTTTCTCAAAAAAAAATATGTACTTGAAAGTGTGTTTAAAAATTTTTTAGTAACATGTTGTTTTAAAGAATATGAAATTATGTTTTTTCCTGCATTTAATTTTATTTTTTTTTTTTTTTTTATAAAATACTGGCTCATCATCAACACTGCCAACAGATGTATCCCTTTTAACAAGAATGAAAAAGCAGACATTGCTTGCATCTTTGTCGTGGTTGCACAGTTTTACGGTATTGGCTAAAAATGTTTACATTTCATGGAACAATTTTTTATTTATTTATTTTTTTTTTAATTTAAATTTTAAGAATAAAAACTGTGGTTAGAAAATATTGTTAAAAATTTTTAACTAATTATTAATAATGATGTGTTGAATTCTCCTTTTATTCCTTATATTTCCAAATTGTCTTTGTAGTATAATTCTGTAATACATTAAGGTACGTGTGTTGAAAAAAATATTTGCAAGTTGAGAGAGTTAGAAATTAAATTTTATTATTTTTTATTTTATCATAATAGAATAAAATACTCTGGTTAGCTGAATAGCAAGATCTACAGAGTTCTTTTGATTAACTCATGCCACACAAGTATATGGTTTCAAGCTTAAAAGAAACAAAAAGAACGAGGTTGCCAGATCTTTCCAAACCTAACTAATCTAGACGTTTTTACTCGCTTTTATAGAGCAATGAGTGCGGATGAGAGCTATATGGCATTACTAGGAATTTTTGAATGCATTGAGGTAAAGTATGCTGTTTGCCAAACACTAAATAAAATCACAACTACGTTCCAATGCGTTTTCTAAAAAAAAATTTATTAATTTGACGGGAATTTCCTTTTCTACTTTTAAAAGCATAAACTGCGAAAGCCCATTGTATTTTGCTTAACATTAACACAATATCGAAACACTGTATATCGTCATTATTTTTGTTCATTTTTTTTTTTTATATTTTAACATGAAGTGAATGTAAAAAGGACATACATACTTTTGACAAATTATACAAGAGTTAGTTAGTATTCTCTTATTAACAATGTATTAGAGTGCAGGTTTTGCGTCCATATACATATACAGCGCATGTTTGTATGTGTGACATTTAGTATAAAAAATACTATATTCCAAATTATAAATGATACTCAAACAGCAAAGACAAATAATACGCAGAGACTATACTTTTAAAAACATACACGCAGAAAAAAAACTAAGTTGTGACATGGCTAAACAAACAATTTTTTATGTTTCTTTTTGGGTTATTGTCGCTTGTAACCGTACGATTTGAAAGGCGCTTTACTTTAAATGAAAACAGTTTTGTAGAAAATATTTTGAAGCATGAAGTTTAATAGATTTTCTTTAAGCTCTTTAATTAGTACTTTCCTTTCTTAGATTATGGTCACCTCAAATATGTACTTTCTTTGAGTGTAGAGCAAAAGTAGAACAAAGTACTAGAAATGTTGGTGAAAAGGACTTTAAATAAAAAAAAATTATACTATACCAAGTAACACAGTTTGTCTCTAGATGTGACTTTAAATGAATTAAAAATATCACACATCAAATATTGCTATAAAAATACGTATGACTCCAAAGGTCATAGACAAAAAAAGTTAAGTGTAACATTTCTCAAGATTTTGGACTTTTTTTAGGAAAGTTTTTTTTAACACTATTCTAACAAATTACACTGTTCTGCAAAAAATAACTTTTTTCCCCTCCCTTGAACAATTTTGCCTGTTTCTCATGTTTTCAGGTGTGCTGAGTCCGAAACTAAACTCAAAAAAAATCTATCACCCTCTGATTTTGAGAGAAAAGAGGAATAGCTTAGAGCGAATGTTTCGAGAGTACTGATCAAATCCTAGAAGAAAATAGTGACAAGAGAGCGGCTGAGTGGAGGGTGGAGTTGGGGTATTAAGGGTGAAAGGGGGCAGGTAGGGATTTGAATGAAATGGATACCACCATAAAAAAAAAAATTTTAAGATTATACATACAGGAAAAATACTTTTAGTCATATTTCTTCAACCACTTGTAATATTCCCATCAAAATTTTTTTTGTTCAAATATACTTTATTGCGCTCAAAATCATCGGGCTTTTGAATTTTGTCACTATGTTTTGATGCCAAAAAAATTCGTTAAATTTACAAGAAACTCACATTTTTTGATAAAAAAAAAAACTAGAATTTCTCAAGAAACTGTGCGTGATAAACAGAATCTGACTTCAAATTCGTGTTCAGCACATTTGAAAACAGTAAGAAAGCATATTTTGGTTTAAAGGAGGATTTTCGTGCAGTACAGTATTATTTGTTATTGACGTCAACGCTTACTAGAGCATTAATCATAACATAAAATTTTTCTTTAGAACTTTGGAAAAAAATCAATTCCAACATCTATCACTTAGTCTCTGAGTAACACGCCTTTCCCTACAAAAGTTTTCTTCTTTTCTTATTTCGAATCTAACAACCATAATTTCACGCCTTATATTTTTTAACCTTATTTTCATGTGTTTAGTTTTAAAAATTTAATAGCTGTTTTAGAAAAAAATTATTTTTCTGATAGAGGTTTATGTACCAAAAAAATCGTCCAAATTTCCTTTTTCTAAACTCAAATTTTATTCTGAGCTTCTAAATATCGGATCTAAAATAAGGGTATATATAATTATTTTTAAAAACAATAAAACTGCACAAACTCAAATATTTTTATCATATAAAAAATTTCAACTTTCAATGCCAAACAATTTTTTAGATGAATTTGCTACCTTTGGTGAACCTATTCCTATCTTGGACCAACGCTCTTACTTTGCCCCAGTAGTATGTTACTACTCTTTTTTAACAATTATCGGTTTTTTAAATTCACTTAACAATAAAATTGTCGATTATAATATTCAGTAACATTTTTAACATTATTCGTTTTTGCTTAAAACAAGCTGACATAGTTAGCAAGTTGCTTATCGTTGCGAAACCGACTATAATTTTTGTGTTTATGTACATACATGTATACATATAAGCAAAATAACAGAACATATACAAATATTTGTTTTCATTTTTATTATTTTAGACACAATTGCTAATTTAGTAGATATACGAACATTTAAAATTTATTTCAAAAATAAATTTCTTTAAAAAAAAATTGTACATAAATATATGTTTTGACCGTATTTAAGATGAGATAATCGCAACTCTATTAGAGTAAGCAGTCAGCTTTTTTGTAAATTTCAATTGTCTGTCTATAAAGGTTCCTTTTTTTTAGGCAAACGTATGGATTCTTTTGATTGCAAATACCACAGTGTCTCATATTAAATTCTGTATTCTTTACTTTTTTGCTTTATCTGGCTATACTCCTTAACCCTACATGCGTTATTATTACAAACTCCGGCGAGACATGAACTACTCTATGCCTTGTTTAGTCACCTTAACCAACCGCAGACATCTCCATTAATCCTCTTATCAAAGCCAGTCATCGCCTTCAATCCAATAGTCACAACACACGTCTGCCATACACTGTTGTTATGCTGTTACGCTTCCCTGCGCTAACCGCTACCGTTCTTACTTTTTATTATAAAGGGCTTCTTGACAATTATATGTTTCTCTTATATTAAATTGGACGTCTCCACTAAATTATCTGCCATGGCTTCACACAATAATTGCCTTTTGTCTCTCGGAAGGTTTATACTGCTGTTTATTAATTTTACATTGCATTATAACAATCATTATTTTTCCTTGTACGCATATTCGAAGGTGCGCTCGAACTCACGATCTTCTGTCTTACAACAAGCACTTCTACCAACGCAGCCATTGAGGTTGCTCAGCTTCTGTTACCTAATTGTGGTATTATTCTATACACACACCATTAGTGGAAGTAACATTATTCACCACTCTCATACTGTTAACAACAACAGTGGTTGCCAGATCTTACCGATTACTATGACTGTTATTATAAAAGGTATAAATTTTCGAAATTGTTAATTAAAGGGTGCTGCAATAGTTCGTTTAATTTGATGTTTATTGCCATACTTTTGAACAGTTGTACACAAACGCTTGACAACAAGTGTAAAGTTTGGATATGGAAATATACGGGTGTGCCAATGGTTCATATAATTTGATGTATGTGAACCAACTTTCAAACTGTTATAGAGAGACAGTTGAAATAAACACGGACCGTTATGCACAGAGTTGTAAGTCCGCTATAAGAACAAGTACACAATTTGAATTTAAAAATTAAAGGGTTTTTCCATGATTGATGGCATTTGACGTATATGGGCCTATGTTCTGAACAATTACTGGAAAATTAAAAAAAATGTCCACTACTGCGTCTGGTATAATAAGAAGTATTAATTTTTAAAATTTTATGTTAAACGATGTTACGTTAGTTAATGTAATTAAATGTATATGGCCAAACTTTAAATTTACAAAGAAACTGTTTAATTTAGTTGACAACCTCACTGAACAACACACAGTTTTCTGTGGGTCGTTTCAGTTTATGAACAGTAAAAATTTCAATGGGCTGTACAAACAGACAGGCATTTCATAATTTGAACTAGTTTTACTTTCCGAAATAAAATTAGAGCAGACAGAAATCCATATTTTTAATAGATTGATCCTTTCACTGAAATGTGTAGTTCTTAGCATTTTTATTATTTCGCTTCTTTAAGGGAATAAATGCTCCACAATATTGCTCCTGCAAACTTTTACCACAATCAATTGCGTCACAACTGCGTTTTCTATTTATAGACGAGTAAAAACGACTATATTATTCTAAAGGTAAAAGATCTGGCACGCTTGTTATAGTTGTTTTTTTTAATACTTGGGTTTATGTGTGGTTATGAGCCATTTAAATAAAATAACTGCTTTTGCTATATTTGGAAAGCAGTAATAAGACTTTATGTAGAAATTTTTTGTTTTTGTAAAAATTATATTAAGCATTTTGTTTCAGCTGTGTAAATGATTTAGGCACTTTCGTAACAAAATGTTAAAAATATCGTTCTGACGCTTTCGTACTCAAACGATGAAAATCTTCCCCAATTGTTCTTTCGCAACAATGTCTGTCGAGTATATTTGGAATTTTAATAGCTTGACATTTGAAATTTTTACAGGAGTTATCTTATACAGGATTTCCGTTTACTACTTTGTTTGTTTCCATTGTAATCCTGGCTGTATGCGTTGTGGCATCGTCTTGTTGATACTTTTAATAATCACCCCCAAATCATGCAATTGTGGCGTTGAAAAGCTTTCAATCAAATAACGATTTCGCTCCCCATTCACAGTTACCATTACGATCTTTTCATTTTCAAAGACGTCCGGTCCAATAATTCCTTCTCAATTTAACTGCACATCAGTCTGTCAGTTTTATTGGATGCAAAGGTGACTCATGCATAATCTGAAAGTTTTTCATTGCCCAGAACCGACTATTCTGTTTATTAGCAAATCCATCCGAATGGAAATGTCCCTCGTCACTCATTTTGATATATTCATGCAAATCGGGGTTATCATGGGCAAAGGTGGCGTAAGTGGTCTTGTGAGAGAAGAAGAAGAGGTGTACAAAATTATGGTAGCGGTAATCTTTTTAAACGATCTTGCAGTACGTTGTTGTCCACGCTTGGGCCTATCAACTACAGACCCTCTTTCATCAAAATCATTTACTGTACGATAAATAGTGCAATTTGTTGGCACGTTGTTTCTCCCAAAAATTTGACGTAGCTTTCTCTTGGTCACAGTAATAGATAATAGATTTTGCTAAAATGTTAGAACTACTAAAATACGTTGGTTAATTGAAAATTTTTCTATAATAAATTTTGATGTACCATGTTTCTTTACACATTTTCCCCATAGATCCATTAAAAGAAAAACATCTTAAAATGAGTTACTTGCAATCTGGTTTAATAAGCAAGTGTTATGTCCTAGTTAGTGCCAACACAAGTATGTTTGAAATCGCAAAAAAAACACAAAAGAAATGTTTTCTCATTCATTAATTTTGAGTAAAAAGCTGAAAAAAGAACTCATTGAACCATCAGCAGTTGGCACAAATTGTAAATCATCATCGATGCTGCCATCTTCAACATCATTCTCGCTGCTTTCAACAAATTTGATGAATATTAATCTTTTCAGATCAGGATTATTTCCTTGTTCAACGCTGAATAACAAGCTCATCAACTTGTTTTTTTACTCCATTAATATTTTCGATATAAACAAAGCGTTTCGTACAATTTGATAACCACATTTTTTCACCCAAACCCACTGTCATTTATACAAAAAGCCACGCACTTTAATTTGCACAAACACCTACACACACTATCGCACTGTAGCACAGACAGGAAGTAAAACAATGGCACCTAACTATACATGCATGGACATGCAAGTAATTAGTAGACATACTGTAGGAAATATAAAAATACAACACTCATTCACGCATCGGCATTTTGTGGCCATTTAGATATAAAGAGGATATTTGTGGGAAAATTGGTTCGTATATGAAGAAATAAAAGAAAAATAAAAAGCTGAAAGGATATTAAGCAGTGCTCCCACACATATACACAACACATACATACACACGCAGTACCACAAAGCGTTATTAAAAAACCAATAATGACAACAACACTGAGAGATCGTAGAAATAAAAGTCAATAAATGTCAATTGCCCTGAGACTTCTGGTTTCAACATAAAAAACTAGTTTTCCGTTATCGTTCATTGGGGGCAAAATATATGCAGATAGGCTGTCTGTTGGCATATCTGATGCTAAGTATGTATGTATGTATGTATATACATACTTATGTCTTTCTATCTAGGACTATCGATATGCCTGTCGAACGTCAATGGGCTGAGCGCAAATGACTTCAAGCGCAAGGCATGAATAAAGTGTATGAATGAATGGATAAAGGAAAACACACGCAACTAAATACACGTCTGAGTCGTATGTCTTTCAAAGCAGATTAAGTTATTGTGGGTGGTTGCTAACGATTTTGTTGTAGCTATAAAACCAAAAATAATGCCTCAGTTTTAGATCAATAGTGCAAGTAAATTCCTTTCAGTATTAAACAAAATTGCTAAGGAAAAAAGGAAGGCAAAAATAAAACTATGAATGGGAAACTTTGTAGAAGTGATGGTAAAAAGAGTGGCACAATCTTAATTATCATTTTTATTTCAACTTTAAAATGGTTATTTTTCCTCTTTTTAATAAACAATTTTACAACCAAAATTTTGAAATAGAAAACTTCATACCATCGTACATTGCAAGCCAAAGGCAGTAATTTTAGAGATTAATTAAAAAAAGTTCAAGGACCGTGAAAACTATTACTACACGCTTAAAGTGCATAAAATTATATATACCTATTTTAAACATAAATGTTAAATAGTTAACGTTGCTTTTATAGTGACGCGTTAAAAATATGCAAAAATCTGCAAAAATAAGCAGAAAAAGTTTAATAAAATCCTGTTACTTGGGGTAAAACTTGCAAAAAAGTAATAAATATCAAAATACTGCCATTAAGTTGCAGTATTTATTCAAATTTTTTTCCTTAAATTTGCTAAAGTGCTTTCATATTGAATATTGGATTTGTTACAAAGAAATAGATTTTCTAAGTTTTACGGCATTTACACTATACAATTTTTCATGAGACTAGCATGAAATTTTTGTTTGTTTGTGAGGCGGAAGGAGTAACTAATGCTTAAGTTTTGAGGGAATGTTACTGTTGCTAATATTTACTTTATATAACGCATAACGCTGTAACTTAAATAGAAAATTGAGAAAAAAATGCCTCAAAAATTTCAGAGTATAAATCTGGACTTTAAGTGGACATAAAGTTATTGATTGTGCTCAAATATGAATAGATTTTAATTTTACTTTAATAGTCCCAGTTAGCATTTTTTGAATTATTGATCATATTCAAGTCTTTTCTAACTCTTCTATAAGATTATAATAATCAATTATGATTCATTTTCGATACTGCTTTCAATCGTACTTATAATCAACTACGAAACTTTCTCGAGACATTTTTTAATCAAATTAATAGCCGTATGCGAGTTTTTTTCGAATCATATTTCTTACTCGTATTGTATATTATAATAATATTTTCTTGAAATCAAACATGGCAAATAACATTTTGCTTATTTTTTATTACATTCGGACCGAGTTATTTCTAATTTTCTTTAAAACAAATTTTGAAAAATGATTTTAACAAAAAATTAATTTAAAAACGCATTTTGCTTTGTACCTCTATTTTTTACGAAATGACACACATATTTTTACGAAACATAAAAAATAAAAATAAAGTATTTGAATCATTTTTTTATCGTTAGGCCGAAGCCACGAAAAGAGCGTCAGAGTGGCGAACGGCTGAGCGGCGAACGGCAAAAAGTTAAAACGTTATTTCTAAGCGGCTAAACGGCGCCGCTTAGGAATAGAACTTGTTCTAATTTTTAGTTGATTTCTGAGCGGCAAAGTATAAACATTGCAAAAGTAAATGCGAAGCTTATAACTTTATCTGTACAAAGCCGACCGCTATTATGGCAAGATAGAATACCAAATTTTAAAAATAAAAATATAACTGATAAATTATGGAGTGAAGTTGGTGAAATTTGTGGTTGCACAGGTAAGATTTTATATTTACTTAATTATATATTTACTTAATACATTATATTTAGGTGCTAATAATACGTGTATATTTATTATAATTATGTTATTTTTTATTTCTAGGAGAGACAGCGAAAGCAAAAGACACTCTCCGAAAAACTTTGCAAAAAAAAATCACCGGTAACATCTAGCACCAGAGCTCATACAAACAAAATAAGATGGCAATATTTTGATAATGATGTCTTTCATCAAAGACACTCTTGCTGCAGATACCACCGAAGGAAATTTGAAGAAGCCAGATAAACGCATTAAATTCTTGTAAACATGAATACGATTTTCGCGAAAACAAAAAAACATTTAACAAACCTCTTTTGACAATGGTATTTTAACGACTAACCGCACTAACCGCTCAGAAGTAACGCTCAGTAATAATCCACTTGCCGCACAAACTCGCCGCTAAATATGACTCCAAAATAATTCTAAAACCATTCGAATTTCAAGCATTTGCTTTCTTTACTTATTGTCTTTGCATTTGTCGAAATTATATTCGAGTCTCTTTTTAATCGCACAACTGATTAATAAGTTTTATATCATCTTGGGTAGTCTTAAAACATTCACTTTGGTGATTTTCATAAAAACAATCTTGCAAATGCTAACTGGGATTGAATAAGTGAGCGCTGGTTTAGCTGCGCTTCATTGCTCAAATAATCGCACATTTCTTTTGCATCCCTTTTTCTTCTATCAAGTATAAAAAATTCGAATTTATAAACAGTTTTATCCATGTGGAATTCTTATGTTAAAAGCAAACATAAAGAACTTAGTGAAATAACAATAGAGCCAGTAAGAACATATATATATATATATATATATATATATATATAAGAAGATATATAAGAATTAAAAATATAATTTCAAAGTTATCGATAACAAGTATTTTTTTATATAAAAACATTTAAGAAATCATCGAAGATAAATAAATCAACAAAAGCTTAATTATTTGATATAAAAAATTCAAAAAAATACCGATAATAATAACGAAAGTATGAAATTCCCGATAAAAAAATTCTATGTTATCGATAACAACTAACTTTTACTTAAAAATTTATTTCTAAATATTAACACTACATTCTTTGAGAAATTTTATGTAATGAAAAAATTAATTATTTTATTAATTTACATTATGAAATATTTCTAAGTTATCGACAAAAAGCCTTTTTCATTTAAAATTATTTTGGGAACTAACAATAACGTACATTGTCTGTACGAAAAACATAACTTTTGAGCTTCATAAAGAAAAAAACTTAATGGCATAAAATACCATATAAAAAATATTTCTAAGTTATCGATAACAAGTCATTTTAATTTAAAAGTAAAGAAGGAATTATCGATAACGGAAATTTTTCTGTTAAAAATATATACCCAGTAAAACCGTTGCAAAAATTGGATTTACAAAAATGAGGCAGCTATCGATAACAATATTAAATTTTTATCTTATAAAATTCAAAAAGCTTAAAAAACATATGCCGTATTCACAAGCCCCCTAGTAAGTGCTAAGTGCTAACAAAATACAACGGTGCTAGCTGTGTTGTTGGTAATCTTCATGCAAACATGCGTTACAACACTTAGTACTTTTTTTCATATGTTTTTCAAACGTAGTATTTGTTTCTGTGCTATTAATACAGTGTGAATGGCAACTATTAAAAAGAAGAAACTATTTAGTTTATACATACGTAAAAGTTTTGCATTTAAAAAATATAGAATAAAATATAAAATAAAAATATAAAATAAATAATGGAAAATACTGCAGATAAAATGGTGAGTATATACATATGTATGTAAAAGAAATAAGATAAGTGCATTTCATGTAATTTTTTTATAGTTGAAAGCAAAACGTGTGCGCTCTAATCCGCCAAGAAAGTGGACAGTGGAGGAAGAAAAGCAATTAATTGAATTTTTGATGGAAAATCGGGAGTTAGAGGTAAACTAGAATTTCAATATGTATAAGCATGTTCTTTAATTGATTGTAAAATAATTGCATAATAACTATAATTTTTCAGAAACCAACTGCACAAACGTATTACCGGCGATTTAGTATGGAAAAAAATTTGAGCATAGAATGGCAGCTAGTAAGAGCTAAGGTAAGAAATTTGCGGGTCGGCTATAATAAAGCAAAGGCGTGGGAAGGATCCACAGGAGTTGGGAATATGGACGGAAGCACAATAAAAATAAAATTTTCTAAATATTTATATTTTTTAAATTGTTAACGATATAGCTTTCTTTAGGTACATTACTAAAAATGTGCATCCATTTTGATGAATTAGAGGAGATATTTGGCAGGCGTATGACAGAAAATATTATAATAGAGGAAAGTTTAGAATCCAGCGATCAAACAACGCCTGATTCAGCTGAAATTCTAAACGAAATATCAACTGCAACAGATTCTAGCTCATAAGACTGCCTGCCATCAACAAGCCGCAAGGGAATTTATTCCCGAACGGCTGTATCTGATATTATGAAAATGCAAAACGAAGTTTTTGAAATAAAAAGAAGTAGGTTAGATTTTGAAAAAAGTGCGAAAGAAAGAGAAATAAGAGTTCTAGAAAAAAATATTGAATTAAAAGAAAAAGAGCTACAGTTAAAAGAAAAAGAAATAGAAAATCAAAGGGAGCTTAAAATGCTCGAGTTGGAAATGAAGGAGCGGATAGCAATGGAAGAGTTACGACTCAAGTATTCAAAATAATTTAGAGGGTTTTTTGTTTTAATTAAATGTTATTTATATTTAATTTTGTATTCAATTAAGAATTGTTTTTTGTTAATGAATGTTATGTATGTAATACATAGTGCCTTATTTTTTAATGTGATTTTTGTTTTATGTTTTTTTATGTTTAAATGTTTTATGTTTAAATAAATTATTATTTTTGTGTTCATATGTAAATTAAATTAAATTGAATTAAAAGATATTTTTATTATTTTTATTTATTTAATTTATTGATTTGACTGATTTATTAGAAAGTGGAATAAGTCATTTCTGTTGTATATAGTAGAAGTGGGTATATTGAAAACATATCTTAAGGTTTGTTCTCTGCCACCTTGTTCTAAATTATATTTAATAATGATGTTATGAAGAATGCAGCAAGCCATTATCCAATCATTGCATCTTTTCTTATTTTGTGCTGATAGCATTCTAAACTTAAGTTCTTTTAAGCTTCCAAATTTTTCCTTCAGTAAGCCAAAACAATTTTCAATTCTTACACGATATTGGGAAAACATTTTATTGAATTTTTCCATTTCTTCTCTGGGGTGTTCAGAATTATTTCTTCTAAAGGGTGTAAGTAGAAAAGGTCGCAACGGGTATGCACTGTCTCCCGCAATCCATTGGCCTCTAGATAAATAACGATGGGGTTGTTTCGCAAGAGGACATCTTAAAAAAATTTTTGCGTCATGTACACTCCCGGGGTATCCAACTGTTAACTGCCTTATACTCAAATTGCGATCACACACAGCTTGTATTTTAAGGGCATATTGGCGTTTACGTGAAAAGTATAACTCATGATTATAGTAAGGTGCTTCCGCAAGTCTAATTTCGGAGCCATCAATGTAACCAATACACCCTGGTAGCTCGTTTCTTGAAGCTAAAACAAGCTGAGTTCGCTCCTCTTCATTGGGCCAATATAAAAACTGTTCTTTAAGATTTAATATTGCTTTAATGACTCGATTTCTAATATTTTGTATGGTACCGCCATCACCTATACCAAAAAGAGATGCTACCTTACGAACACAAGCTCCATTTCCTGAAGATCCCAAGCAGAATAGTACAATTTTAAGCTGCAAGTCAATGCGTAGTTGGAGCCTTTCGCCAATTGTGTGAAAAACATCGTCATTTTTTATAAGGTTGAATATATAGGCAAATTCCTCTGGCCGTAGTCGTATCAAATGAAGAAATCTGTTTTCATCAAAATATCTTAAAACCCGATTATGCCATAATGATGATTTTGGTAACCCTAAATGTATACTTCTGCGACTGGAGAGCAAGTACATTAGGTTCATCCTAAAAATGTCTTGAATTTCATCCTCATCTTCTTCGTCACCTGTATTAATTTTTTTCATTTAAAATATGTAAACAAAATAAGGAAAACGGTTATAACTTACTTGTGTCAACCATTAATATATCGAAACTATATTTTTCACACAAAAATTTTATTAATTTACTTTTTTCTGTTTTCTCCTCCATTTGGCTTATAAATAACAAATGATGAATAGCACTTTTCTTTTTCTTATTTAGTTTTTGACGTATAAAGTACAATGTACAATGGCACATTGATACAATGGTTGTTCACAAAGAAGTAAACAAAAGGTAGTATGCAATACTACCTACACCTTAGCAGAGCTTGTGAATACGGCAATAATATTCACTTTTGACTAAAAGATAATTTTATAAAATATTTTTGGCGAGCCTTAGGTTGCCTATATGCAGCCTACATTTCTTTTAAGTATTCAAGTTACAATAAAAAATATTAAAGATGGAAGTTTATAAATTGAAAAACAACACCAAAACGAAGAATCAAGTGTAATTTATTTGTCGGCATAAATGAGAGCATAAAAAGGAATCAAAGTATTAGAATGACAAAAAGTGTGGAGGTTTTCTATGTAAATGTAAATGTCTTGGACATTGCTGACATCAAGAGAAATAAAACAGAGGTGAAAATACCAAAGGTGGAAATGTGTGTAATCATTGGCGAAAATAATGAATGGTTCGGCAAACATTGACGCTTTAACTCCCGTGTATGTGAAAGAATGTATTTCATGTCTGTAAAAACTAAACGCATTCAGGAAGAGTAAAAGGAAGTTATAATATTCAGGGTCTTACTTAGGTGGTTATGAATATAAATGTGTTTGTGGTATAAGTTATATATATATATATATATATGTATGTATAAAAAGGTGAGTGTGTTTGTGCATCTATTTCTGTGTGTGTAAATTTATGGATATATAAAAACGTTAATAAAAGGATGTGGATAATAACCAGTTTATAAGACGTGCCATAGATTATAAAGCTTCAAGAGTAATGACATGCCTCATGCCGCTGCTGCTCCATTTTCATGTAAACACCTGCAACAAAATATGAAGAAACGTTTAAACACGCACACGTAGGTACGTAGGTAAAACTTTAACAACGACATAATTTAATAGAATATTTAATTAAAACATCAGCACAGGCAAATGAGTAAACAGCTCATGGTTTTTGCTTTCTAAACGTCAACTACGCGGCTGGTTAAATAACATGACTTTCTGTTCCAACTACAGTAAATGTGTTAAATTTTTTTAAGGCATTCGAATTACTTTTTAAAATAAAAAACCTAAAATACAAAATCTTCGTAAAACTCTTATTGAAAGAAATTTTTAATAAAATTTTTAAAAGCAAATTTTTTTCACGTTTTTACTTCTTTAATTTCTTCCATTTTTATTTAAACTCCATTGAATCCTTTCTGTGTTTTGGGATTTCTTGTTGTTTATTTTTATTTTTAAACTAAACTTTAATTTACAAAAACTTAACTTCAAATATTATTTTGAGTTTCTGATTTTAGTGCAAAATGAATTTGTAGTTGAGTCTGTGTATGTGTGTGCATTAAGTTGCATAATGTGTGGCATTGCTGCTGTTTAGAGCCTTTTTTGTTTGTTCCGTATCTTCACACAGCTGTTTCACAACTTAAAACCACAAAAGTATTTAACTCGAGGTTTTCAACTCATTCAGTTGTAAAGTCTGTGATTTTTGTTAACAGAACTTATAAGCTGTGTGAAACAATTTAGTGGAGAATACAATTTTGTGGTAAAATAACAGTAAGCACAGTAATACACTTGGATTTTAAAGTGTTCGCATTGCCATTTAGTTTAAAAATTAATGCAAATCCATAATTTACATCAAATACTGCATGCAAAGCCTTTTTGTTATCGATAACATTAAATGTTTGCTATCGATATCATATTTTTTCATAAAATGCAAAGACTTTTTGTTATCGATAACATTAAATTTTTGCTATCGTATCATATTTTTTCATGAAATGTGTGTAAAAAACAACAACTTAAACATTACAGTAAAGTTCCTGTAATCGGTAACAACCGAGTTCATCATTTATTCTAAATAAATTATTGTTATCAAAAATCTTCAATATTAAGCGCAATAGAACTTAAGCAAGGATTAACTGTCAAACGACATTTATGATCAGTAGTATACTTTGTCAAATCATCAAATAACGTCTGACGCTTGAACAACGTTACCAAGTCCAGAATTAAAAATCAGTGTCTAATCCCATTTATCAATTTATCGCAAATTCTGTTTAACAACATGACAAATTTTTAACCGACTTCAAAAAAAGAAGGAGTTTATCAATTCGGCTGAATGTTGCTTTTTTATGTTTGTGCCTGCTGACGTCAGTCATTTCTGAACCGATTTTAAAAAATTTTAGTAATATGAAAGATTAATGTGTGTGAAAATAAATACATCAAGTTAAATACGTTTTTTTATGTAGCATGCGATAAATTTTTTCTCCCATTCATAAATTACAATTTGTATAGTAAATTCCGAACTTTTTTAACAAATATGATTACAGCGACAAAACCCAACGATCGCGGAGAATCAAACCTATTGAGAAATCTAGGACACATACAGAGCTATTAAACTATTCAACTTGAATTTGAGAAATTTTTTGAAAGACGCGAAAAATTGACTTAGTGCAATTTTCTCATATACGATGAGCTCTGTAAGGGATTTTGTTACTGTAACCAAACCCTTCGATCTCGGAGATTTAGACCTATTGAGAAATTAACGGCACATATAGAGCTATTACATTGTAAACACCAAAATGTTGTATGAAAATGTTGCATGTTTTGAAGGGTTTGGTATATTAGAAAATTGCACTAAGTCTATTTTCCGCGTCTTATAAAAAATTTCTCAAATTCAATTTGAATAAACTGTGTTCACAATTTAATATGTGCCCTTGATTTCCCAATAGGTTTGATTCTCCGAGATCGTAGGGTTTTGTCGCTGTAATCGTATTTGTTAAAAAAAAGTCCGGAATTTACCATACAAAATGTAGTGTATGTATAGAAGAAAAAATTTATCGCATGCTACATTTTTTAAAAACGTATTTAAATTGACGTATTTATCTTTACACACATGATAGATTATGCTTACAGATTGGTCCCGTTTTAAAAACAGTTCATAATCTTAAAAATTAAAGGGTGTCCCCATACAGCATACATATTTTTTACGTGTATTGTGAACTGTAAAGGACACTTGTGTAAAACTTAAAATGACTGCGTATTTTTATAGCTCCCAATAATAAAAAGTTGTACAAAAATAAATCTAAAAATTAAAGGGTGTCTCTAATAATTGATGAAAATTTATTTATATGGGCCTATCTTTTGAACCGTTATAGACAAATGCTTGCAAACTGGACAGAATATCGTTTGCTATAATGGTAACAAGTATTAATATTAAAACTTATAAATTATAGGGTGCCCTAATAGTCAATTTCAATTTATGTTAATGGCTATACTTTTAGCAGTTTTAGACAGACGCTTGAAATTTACAACGAACCTGTATTGCTAAGTCCGCTATAACAACAAGTATAAAATTTGGATTTGGAAGTTAAAGGGTTTCCCAATAGTTGATGTAATTTCAAGTATGTGACCAAACTTTTTAACCGTTATAGCTGAAATTTAAAAAGGACTTGTATTTCTAAGCCTGCTATATCAACGAGTTTATAATTTTAATTTAAAACTTAAAGAGTGTCCCATATATGATGTAGATTTATTTATACGGCACTATCTATTGAACCGTTATAGACAAATGCTTGCAACGTGGACAGAGTGTCGACTGCTATGGCCGTTATAGTAACAAGTAAAATTATTATAAATAAAAGGGTACCCCAATAGTTATTTTAATTTGATGTATATGTAGACAGACGAATGAAATTCACAATGAACCTGTATTACTAACTCCGCTATAACAACAAGTATAAATTTGGAATTGGAAATAAACGGGTGTCCCAATTGTGGATGTAATTTAGTGTATGTGGCCAAACTTTAAAACCGTTATAGACAGACAGCTGAAATTTACAAGGGTCCACCTTTAAGTCCGCTATAACAAGAAGCTTATATTAGAATTTAGAAATTAAAGGGTGTTCACAAAATTAATGTAATTTATTTTATATGGCCACTTCTTTTTTTTTTTTTGAGCCGTTATATACAAACACTTCAAAATAAGACAGAATGTCCACTATTTTGTTTGCTTTGCTTTGTTTGCTTTACTGTTTTTGTTAACATAATCTGACGATACGGCCAAACTGTTGAACCGTTATAAACAGACAGTTGAAATTTACACAACACTTGATTGCTAAATCTATTACAACAGTAAGTGTATACTTTGAATTAGGTAACAGTTGAACAAGAATAAAGTTTGGAGAAATAAGGGTGTCCCAATAGCTAATGTAATCTAATTTATGTGGCCATACTCTTGAACCGTTATAGGCAGACAGATGAAGTCTGTTTTAAAGTCAGTTTTTTGCAAGAATTATTCTTTTATTTGAAAATAAATAAAACTGCTGCATATTGTGCAAGTAAGCAGAACCCAATCTACAACAGACGTTAAAGACTCCAATACAGTCAGAAAAATGCACTATTTGATGCAGTTCACCCGCTATTGGATCATTGGATATTATTTCTGCAAAAATAAAAGCTTCAACAGGATGGAGTTAGGACCCATACGACGATCGCAACCATTGACTTAAAATCAAAATTTAAAAACAATTTGATTTCGAGATATAAAAATTTTTGTTTTGAAAATCAGCTAGAACAATTCATGCCCTTCGAAGCACGCCTGGCTCTAATTTTCCCATACCATTTAGAATAATGAAGTAACTGCAATTAAAAAAAACAAATATACATAGCGATAGAAAATTAAAATATAAGAAAAAAACATCCAATGAAAAAATTGGCGCTCGCCGATATTTTTTTGAATTATGTGCCTCTGAACTTTTTATAAAAATGGACGGTTGTGCATCATATTTTTTAAGATATGGGTATCATTTAAAAGCTTTGGAAGAGATATTTATGGAAATAATAAAATTTTTATAAAATGCTTAACCCATTAAGAGCCGATGACATTTTTATGTAAAACTATATTCAACTGTCTGTAACTCCAATATTTGTTTTTTTTTTTTTTATTGGAGTTTCTTCACTAAAGTAGATTTACATAGATGGTGAAGAGTATATAAGATTCAGCATGGCCGAATATAGCACTTTTATTTGTTTTATTTACCAATATTTTTCTTAGTGTACCAAGTTATAAGAACACGTACTTTAGCGGGTGGTCCAATGGTTTATTTAAATCTAACTGCAAAACTAGCAAATAAGTTAAAGTTTTATGCAAAACATGTTTATATTTATAACAGCATTAAGACTTTACCATAATTTTCACTTTAATTACTACAAAATATGCAACAAATGCCAAGAAGATGATAAGAAAAGACCAAAATAAAAAACTCACTTAAAATTCGACTCGACATTAGACTATGAAAGTTTTGAAGTAATGAATAAATTTCTTTAAATGGAAACCGGCTTTTTATTATAAAATTAGTTTAAAAATAACAAACATTTAACTTCTGTCTATATTTTATTTTTATATCTCTATCTGCTTAAGCATCATATTGTTGTTAAAAATTTTTGACTCGAACTTTTGTCGCAAATGATTATTTAAACCATTTATTTTTCTCTATCGCCATAAATATTTCATTAAGTATGTTTTACTTAAGCTGTTAATTGTTTACTTCCTTTGTTATTGCTTCATTTTTCTTACGGGAATAATTGCGAATTTTAGTTACACTTTGGCATTTTAAGATTGTGGTAAAAAAATTTTAATTTATCCAAAATCTTTTACACACGCTGAAACATTTAAAGGCTGTTATTTTTTTTAACAGGATTTATTTAAACGAAAAATAAAGGAAATTTTAAACGGCAGTGCCCTAAAAGAATTTGAAAATGATTTAATTAAAATTATGTACTTAAGACTTAAAAGTGGAGGGGAATAATTAAAAAAAAATTAGAACAGCGATACCTATCCAGATTTACTGCAGTCATTATCATTAAATTAATTTATTAATCTATACCGAATTTGTGTTCAAGGATAAGGCTGAATTTGGCTTAACAGGAGTCTTAATAATCAAAGCAATTTACAACAGTCCCTAGAGACTCTATTACATCCAAAACAAAAATGCCTCGTTTGATGCGGTTTACATGCTGTGGCATCATGAGATCTTGTCATGTTACGGTCGGTCGATGCGCATTGTTACCACACCATGATCAATAATGAATGAAAGATTTGACTTCGAGATGTTGGCGCTATGGTGCCATAAGGCACACGCAGCCTACAACTTATTGAAATCAAGAAATGGACCTATTAAATTGCCTCCATGGCCGTGCGATTTAATGCCTCCAGCTCTGTGGCCACTTTTTCAATCAAACCATTGTCGAAACACAAACCTAATAAAAAAAAAAAAACCCGGATTTCTCTATCGAATTATAACAATCGTGTTTGATTTGATTAAAATTAGATTAACTAAAATTCCCAGAAAAGATGGCAACCCTCAAAAACAGTATTTTAGTCAAACTATTTTTGGGATAAGAGACAACGAAAAATGAAAATTAACAATGCTGCTTTAGTCAGTTAAAACTTAAAAATTCTTAAGAAT
Source organism: Gymnosoma rotundatum (assembly GCA_916610165.2). Taxonomy (NCBI): domain Eukaryota; kingdom Metazoa; phylum Arthropoda; class Insecta; order Diptera; family Tachinidae; genus Gymnosoma; species Gymnosoma rotundatum. Next base: position 114,191,569 of record OU744337.1, on the reverse strand, counting down.
TTGCTGATTTGAAAACCTTTTCTTTTTTTAGTTTTCCTTCTTTTTTTTAAATTTCCTATTTTTAAGATATCTACCATCCAATGATTTTGTAGCTTTAAATCTCTTTTTTTTTAATAACTTTCAACATATTTTTATAGGAATTTTATTCTTCTTCTTTTCCACACAAAATTTAACTAAATTGACACTAAAAGTCTTAACTTAAACATTATGAATAGAAAAACTTCGCAATCTTAAGAAAAATCATGAATCTTCTAAGCAACAACCCACATAAAAAACAGCCACAACAACAATAAACGAGCAGATGAATGAAAAATATTTAAAATTCTTTAACTTTGAAAACACGAAAAACAGTAGAACGAATTTACAAAGATGGCAAAACTTACAAACAATTAGTAGTTCGTTCTTATTTTTTTTTACAAAATTTTTCGAACATACAAATAAAGAAAGTTGTAAAAGTTTAAATATAAATCGACAAAAAAATTTACACAAAAAATTTGTGTTACCAGTACGTTATGTATATTTTGTTTCGAGGTTCAATAACATTTTATAGAACAAAAAATTTTAGTTCAATTTTTAATCACAAGACTTATTGATTGAGGAAAGAATGGCAATAAATTGAAATTCAAAAAAAAAAAAATGAATCACTTACTCTTTGTATTGATAAACTTTGCAACTACTGCGAAAAAGAAATATAAATTATTTTGTGAATTCTTAAAAAAATATGAGTGCTTTATTGCCGAATCTTATACACCCTTCACCATATACATATGTAAATCTAGTTTAGTAAAGTAACTCCAATAAAAAAACCAAACATTGGGGTGACAGAGAATTAAAAAATAAGAAATAAAAAATTAAGTACTTTATATAATTTTTTTTTTTTTTAAACTGCCATCGGCTCTTAATGGGTTAAGCATTTTAAAAACTTTTAGTATTTCCTGGAAGATCTTATCAAAAGCTTTTAAATGACACCCATATCGATATCTAAAAAAATTTTGTGCACATTCGTACTTTTCTATGGAAAGTTCAGAGGCCTATAACTAGGAGAATTAGGGGCGAGCTACAATTTTTTCACGGGATGCTTGTTTTTCTTAGTTTTTAATTATCTTTCGCCCAATATATATGCATGTATATTTTTTTTAATTGGCGTTACTTCATTCAACTAGATTTATTCCAAATGATTTGAAAAAATTACAGCCAGGCGTGGGTTTTTGCCCGCTGCCCCAAAGCACATGTACGGATCTTGCTGATTTTCAATAGCAAAACTTTCGAAACTATGTCTGATCGATTAGCGTATTTAGATTTTCTCCACCGCATCTAGTGCTTCGGCAAAGTTGATTTCCTCCCGAACATGGACGGACATCGCTCAATCGACTTTTCTATGCGTAATAAGGTGTCCACTTGTGGTGAAGGGTATAGAAAAGTGAATTGTTTTTTTTTTATTCGTAAAAAGGGATTATGACTAAACCAAACAAAAATTTAAATGTTTTTGCACTTTTCAATGGAAGATAAAGGAACACATATCTTAATGATTTAATTAAATTGTTAACTGAATCAATTACATATTTAATTGAAATAATAAAATTAATAGTATCTAAATTAAACCTTAATTGAATCCATTATATATTTTGTGTTAATTTACACTATGAAATTGTTCATGAACTAGAATGACATATTTGTTTGATGGCAAGCGGTAAAAGGGGTAAGCAATATGGCACAGCTTAAATTTTGAGAGAGAATTGAGAACTGAAATGGCATCAAGAAATTACGTGGTATAAATCTGGACTATATTTTAAAAAGAGGGATTTAGTTTTCTAATTAAATAAATAATTAAATTAATAAAAACTTTTGTAAAATATTAATATTAATATAAAACCAAAAACAAGCTTTATTAGGTACAAAAACTTTTTCTGTGTGAGGGCTTTCGCTAAACTATTCTTTTAGCAAGTATTTTAGATAATCACAACTTTCAGGCATTTCTCCTCAAAAGAATTAAAATTTTTCTTCCCTGATGTTCTACTTTTGCATCATGTGCTCTTTTACTAAAACGTATTGTCAAGATGGCTACACAAATGGCTCAAAATTTGACTTGAGTTTGTAGACAAAACTATATTCTTCAAGAGAATACAGTACGTATCAATCCAAGCTAAAATGGGACGCAAATCTGTTACAGGATTTACCGAAAGCCAGGCATAAATCTAGACTTTGACTGTCACTAACATTTAATCTATTAATATCAGGCTTTATTAGACATCGTTGTGAGACATTTTAAGTGTGCAGCCACGGGACCCACATATATAATTTAAAACTTAGCTGGTGAACTAGAGGATTGGCCAAAAAGGGAGGTAAAATAATCAAGAATTAATATGTATAAAAAAATGTTTGCACGTCAGGTATCATAATGAGACTACGTTAAGAGTCTAGACTTAATCCATATAAGAAGACTAGTAGTCTTCATAGATCTTAAAGAAAGCAATCAAAGGACATTATGGAATAATAGTTTTGGCAACCATATCAGAAAGCTGCGTTTATATGCCCTTTGAAAGGTGGTGCTTACAGATTGGTCCCGTTTTAAAAACAGTTCATAATCTTAAAAATTAAATGGTGTCCCCTTAATTGATGTTAATTTACTTATATAGGCCAATCTCTTGAACCGTGTTAGACAAACGCTTTTAAATTGGACAGAATGTCGAATGCTGTGACAGCTATAGTAACAAGTATTAATATTCAAAGTTAGAAAATTAAAGGGTGCCCCAATAGTTCATTTAATTTGCTGAACAGCAGACAGACCTTTTTAATTTACAAAGAACTTGTATTGCTAACTTCGCTACAATAACAAGTATAAAAATTGGATTTAGAAATTAAAGGGTGTCCAAATAGTTGATGTAATTTAATGAAAGTCGTCAAACTTTTGAACCGTTAGAGAAAGACAGCTGAGACTTACAAGGGACCCGTTTTGTTAAGTCCGCTATACAACAAGTTTATAATTTGAATTTAGAAAAAAAAGGTGTTCCAAAAATAAAGCAATTTGTCCTATATAGCCGTATCTTTTTAACCGTTATATGTCTACGAACACTTAAATATTATACAAAATGTCCACTACTTTGTTTGGTATAATAAGAAGTATTAAAATTTTAAATTATAAATTAAAGTGTGTTACAATAGTTTATGTAATTTGATGTATATGGCCAAACTGTTGAACATTTATAGACAGAGAGTTAAAATTTACAGAGAACTTGATTTATAAGTCTACTACAACAGCCACTATAGAATTTGAAATTAAAAATTAAAGGGTGCCTCTATAGTTGCTATAATTTGATGTATATTGCCAAGCTAATGAGCAATTGTGCTAAGTCTGCTATAAAAACTATAAAGTTTGGAAATAGAGTAAAGGACTTTCCCAATAGCTTATGTTATTCGATGTACTGTTGAACCGTTATAGACAGACAGATGAAGTCTGTTTTAAAGTCAGTTTTTTTATGAATTATGTTCTTTGCAATCAGTGAAAGAAAATTAAAATAATTAGAAACAATAGGAAGGATTGTGCTTTATAGTTTTATATTTTTTTCGTGCGCTCAAGATGTACTGTACATTAAACAAACCTAGGCAAAGTCAAAAACAAAGAGAAAAAAATTAAAACTTTTTGAAAAAATATGTTTGAAAAACACATATTTATACACAGCTATTTGTACTATTAAATTGTTTGAAATCGTGTCATCAGTTTAGTTGATAAGAAATCGGCAATTTTCTACCTAAAATCAGCAAATCGGCATTTAATAAATTTTAAATGAAGAAACTATAAGGTTTGCAGCCCTAGTTGTCTATTTTGTATTAAGTTATTTACCTAAATCTATATCATTTTCCCGTACAGGTAAAGTGTGGATCTAGCTGGACCTACTTTACATAATGTGGTGAGCTTAATCTTTTCTATCTTGGTTTGCTATTTATCGTATTTTTAACGCTTCAAATAATGTATACATTTACACCATCTTCTTTTATTTCTTTATGAATACCATGTTGCCTTCTATTCCAATCCAAAATGCACCGAAATCTTCTACATTGGATAAGATCTGTATCTCATAAGGCCTCCTTCCTGATCATGAAATTCGAAGAGAGTTACTTGAAGAATTTACTGGACATGACAAGTGAAAACTGATTCAGGCGGAATCATGTTAACGAGAAATATCCGCAATATAGAACCTATTGTTCTAAAAACTCAAAGGTGTCCGCACTATGTAACAATTTGATGCAGGTTTTAATTTGGAGTACTGATTGAATCAGAGTATATAAAAAAAAAATGAAGATGTGATTCTTATTTCTGTGCGATATCGATAAACCGATAAACAGGTTATTTCTGTGTAAACAAATATAAGTTTTTTGTGGATTTCATATGATATCAAGCCACTCAACTTCTATCTATGAAGTAACTTTACTTCTGCTCGTAGGGAGAATATCACTACGTAACAATACAATATTTTAAAATTGACGTAAAATCGCATACAGCAACAAAGACTTGAAGGTCATTTGACCAATGCACCGTTTCGTATTCGTAGATGCTCTGAAGTATTATATGGCAAATTACAGCAATTCATAATTTAATTTAATTTTCTTTTTTTTTCTTTTTTTTCAATTCGTGAATAGTTGCCATTAAATAAAAAATATTATAGATTTCTTTCCACTGTGTCATAGTTAAAGCCCACAAACTTTTTTAAATACTTTAACCACTCTTCCGCCCATCTTTTATAAGAAAAAAATAGTTTATAGAAAACCATTTGACATTTACAAATTCCTACGATGAAAAAAAAACAAAAAAACATACAACCAAGCAAAAGCGCACCACACTTCTTAAAAAGAATGGATACAAGAAAAACAAGAACAACAAGAACAACACCAATTTAAAAAGAAATATTATATTTGAAATAAAATTCACCACAAAGTTTAACTTTGAGTTGCTTCTTTGGCTTTTCTTTTATTTAATCTTCATCACTTGTCTGTAGATTTCTGATGAAAACAGTATAAAATACAAATGAAATAGAAACAAGTGTAAAAACAAAAAAAAAAGCTTTTGTTAATTATTTAAACCGCCAAAAAATACAATATCTTGTTTGCAAAAACAAAAACAAAATTGAAAAAAAAAGTACAAAATTTTACAACGATTTTTTAAAAGCTGATGTTGTAAACAGGAAACAAGTGATGTCAACTACATAAAAGGAAAGCTTTTTAGCAACAAATTTTTGAAGATATATTAAAAACTATTTGAAAATCCAGTGTTTTTTTTTTCATTCCAACTTCACAAAAGTGAAGTACATAAACTGTGTTTATTTTATTAAATTTTAAATACCAACTTCACTTTTGGCTACTTATTATTCCAATACTGAATAACAGAAAATTCTCGCAAAAAAACTGATTTTAAAACAGATTTGTCGTGGGTAACGGTTCAAAAATATAGCCATATACATCAAATTTAATTTACTATTTGGATACCCTTATATTCCATTTATTTTTATTTATTTTCAAATAAATAAATAAATAATTTCAAACGTCTGCCTATAATGGGTAAACATTTAAGCCATATACTTCAAATTACAACAACAATTTTAACACCTTTTAATTTATAATTTAAAATATTTATAAATCTTATTTTACCAGCCAAAGTAGTGGCCATACTGTCAAAATTTCAAGTGTTTGTATTTAACGGTTCAAAAGATACGGCCATATAGGTCAAACAACATTAATTTTGGGAACACCCTTTAATTTCTAAATTCGAATTATGAACTTAGCAATACAGGACCCTTGTAAGTTTTAGCTGCTTGTCTATAACGGTTCAAAAGTTTGGCCACATACATTAAATTATATCAACTATTACGACACCCTTTTATTTTCAAATCCAAATTTTATACTTGTTGTTAAAGAGGAATTAGCAATACAGTTTTTTTTTTATAAATTTCAAGCCTCTGTCTACATCTGTTTAAAAGTATGGTATAAATTAAATAAACTATTTGGGCACCCTTTCATTTATAATTTTGAATATTAATTCTTGTTACTATAACGGTCATAGCAATCGATATTCTGTACAATTTCCAAGCGTTTGTCTATAACGATTCAAAAGATCGGCCCATACAGGTCAATTTACATCGCCTATGGGGATACCCTTTAATTTTTGATTTTTTTTTTTTATTACTTTTTGCCATTGGAACTATATAGTGATACGCAGTTTTTTATTTCAAAGTTGTGCACTTTAACGTTCATGAGACACCTATGATGTATGGGGACACCCTTTAATTTTTAAGATTATAAACTATGTTTAAATGTTAATAAAAAAATGTTTTATTAATCTTAATAGAATTTTAATATAAAGGTTATTATTATCACATTTTTTTTAATTTTTTTCGGGATTTATAATTTTTTCAAATTTTTAAATAAAGAAAAATTTGTATAACAATTAAAATTGTTAATTATTTCATATTAATCTAATATTAAATATATCTAATATATATTTACTTAATTCGTGCTTAATTCCTTCAAATATAAATATTTCATGATATTCTCATAAAGCACGAATAAAGTAAATTAAAATTTAAAAGATTCCGAATAATAAATTTTCATATTGATATATCTAATATATTTTATAAATCTCTTTGTAAGGTTTGATTGTTTGTTTGTGCGACCGTCAGTCACGGCTCAACGACTAAAGATATTTAAACTACGGGTAGATATCTGTCATGGTAAAATAGGGTAATTTAATATTTAACCAGTAGACTAGAGGGTGACAAAAATGGGTAAACGGGCAATTTTATGTGTCTGAATCAATTTTAGCAAATTTTAAGCTAATAGATTTTAATGAAATTGCAAACATAGAAAGATCCTTATCTATATCTGTTTGCAGATCTAGGACATATATGAGAAAAAAAGGGCCATTTACCTCCAAGCATTTACGTCCAGGCATTTACGTTCGTACCGACTACAATAAAAATTAAAACAAAATTAGATATTTATGTAAAGGGTATGGTAGGGTTCATTTTGAATAAAGGAAATAGGACTGGGGTCTGGGGGAATGAAATAATGCGTAATTTTATGAACCTATACCGATCTTAACAAACTCAGATTCTTAAGATATTTGAAGTAAAGCCCCGTAGCAAGCAAGGATATAATATATTATACAGTGCCTAGAAAGGCCCTAAAATTACACTTAGCAAATATATAAAATCTATCAGAGTGTCATTCTTTACTTTTCTACTGGTTTTTTGTAAATTAAATGTTAGCAAGAAAACACAGGTATTCATTCTCAAAAGCAACACTGTCAAAATAAATAACTGTAACAGACGGACATACATTGTAGCGAAACCAATAGTGTTAAGGTTTTACATTTTTTGTATGGAACCCTTAAAATTGATAAAAAAAAAAAGTCAATATAATTTGAAAAAGATTTTTTATAAAAATGGCCTTAAGAAAAATCCACCAAGAATTATGATTATGCACAGTACATATAAAATTGAAAAGTTTTCAGTTATTTGACATTACAGAATACTAAACAGTCAATAAGTTATTGGAATTATTTTGTCAGATGACATAAATACTGTAATAAAAAAAAACAAAAAGATGTGAAAATCTCGAAATCGGAATTCCTAAAAATTCTGCGATAAATATTTTACATTAATTCCGTTTGGCATCCCTTAATGCAAACTTATTTTAACTCAACCATACCCAATAATAATTAATTTATTAACAAAAATTAGTTGCGTACATTTTCACTAGGTACTCGATGCGAAAGTGCAAGGCCCACTGTCCCAATTCTATCAACTTTCGGTACACTATTGCAGTTTTGTAACAGTTATGCACACAAAGATTTAAGACATTATATAATTTTCCAATTACACTGTTCTGCACGAAAATCCTCCTTTAAACCAAAATATGCTTTCTTACTGTTTTCAAATATGCTGAACATGAATTTGAAGTCAGATTCTGTCTATCACGCACAGTTTATTGAGAAATTCGAGTTTTTTGGCATCAAAACATAATGAAAAAAATTCAAAAGCCCCATTGAGCGCAATAAAGTATATTTGAACAAAAAAAATTTGATGGCTAAAAGTTTTTTTCCTGTATGTATAATCTTAAATTTTTTTTTTATGGTGGTATCCTTTTCATTCAAATCCCTACCTGCCCCGCTTTCACCCTCAATACCCCAACTCCCCCTCTCCCACTCAGCCGCTCTCTAGTCACTATTTTCTTTTAGCATTTGATCAGTACTCTCGAGGCTTACGCTCCAAGTTTCTCCTCGTTTCTCTCAAAATCAGAGGGTGATAGAATTTTTCTGAGTTCAGATTCGGACTCAGCACACCTGAAAACATAAGAAACAGGCAAAATTGTTCAAGGGAGGGGAGAAAAGTTTTTTTTTTTTTTTTGCAGGACAGTGTTATTTGCTATACATATATGCAAGTATTTAAGGCCACAGCTTCAAGCGAGCCAATTTCTTATTCGAAAATATAAATTAAGTAGCTCTACTTATACCTTAATAATGGTCTACTTTGGCCTTGTTTTTCAATTATCTAAATTTTTGCTTTATTCACATAGTTTTATCATAAATTTCAAATTTTTATAAAACTTTTTAAGCTTATGTTCCAGTTTTTGCAAAACGTTATGAATATAAAATTTATGTTTAAATTTGCTTTGTTCTAAGCATTTAAAACAAATACAACCCAAACCGAACAAAAATCGTCAATTTAAATAAATACGTTTCAGCAATTGGCAACATTGCAATTAGAATACTACAAACAGATGAAAATTAAATGAATAAGAATTTACCTTAAATAAAAGCTTAATGCAAAATGAAACTTTTTCCTGTTTAAAAAAACTGTTACAAAATTGCATGTAAGAAATTTATTATCTCACGCTCTCTTTCAATTATATTATGTTCTCTTTAATAAAAACAAAGTGCATTGAATTATGTTTTGTTTTGTTTTGTTTTTTTTTATGTGGGTGGGTGTTAAGGTTAGTTTTTTTTTTTTTTTTTTTGTCGTTAAATTAATATGAGCAAAAACAAACACATAAAGGGAGCAAAAAATTAAGTTCTGCGAGCGAGAGCAAGTATTAAATATTTGTTTTTTTTTTTCTTGTAAATTAAATATCATGAAAACATATGTTTGCGAAAAATTCGCAAAATATCTGATAAAAAGGGCTTTAAACAGTTCAAGTGTGAAAACAGATTTTAAATGAAATATTTAACGAGATTATTTTATGGTTACTTTTCCCTAATGATGGTTAAAACAACTTTAATTGCATATTTCTAAAAGTATATGTGTGTTTATATGTTTTATGTTTATTGACTAGTAAAACAGCCAGCTATGGTGAGTTTTTGGTTTTGTTGTTGCTGTGTTATGTTATTTGCGTGTTTTTCTTGTTTTCTTGCTTTTTTTTGCGAATTTTCTGGTTATTGACTAAAGACAAGAAAGACAAGCTAACAAGTGCACAATTTGAAACATATTGTAAGAAAAATGTTCATAATTTTCTTATTTAATTATTTCTTTATGAAATCTTTTAACTTTAAGTAAATTTAAATGATTATTCAAATACTTTTAAGAGAAACGATTTAAAATTTAAACAAACATATTTAAATTAACCTTAAATTAGATGGACATATGTTGGCAAAAATTTCCCTTTATTTACACTTACCTTTATAAAACATTTGTTTTTCTTTATTTTATTACTAACAAATTATCAAATTATTTAGGTTTTTCGTTTAAAAACTTTAAATTTTTTCTTTATTAAATCTTGTCATTTCAACACTTTGTACTAATGAAAAAACTTTCTTAAAAACAAGACACATTGTTTTTGTATAAAACATATTTTTGTTGTTGTAATTGCCTTTTTCAATACAAAATCTTGCACTTCTTTTGCTACGATTTTAATTAAAATTTCCTTAAACAGATTTAATTAAAATTATTTCTACACAACGAAATCACATTTCCACACTTCTTTTTTTTTCTACATTTTTACAAATTTGTTTTTCTCTCTTTATCATTTGTGTTTGAAATGTAAGCGTTGTTTTAATTTTCAATACCGTTTTGTTGAAAATGACAGCGGTAACTAAAATCCAAACATCGGTGCAAAAATAATCAAACAAACAACAAGAAAAAGAAAAACCAGAAACAGAAACAGAAACAGAAAACTCAATTGCACATAGAAGCAAATGAAAAAGCTTTTTTGCGTTTTCTATCAGTTGTTGGTTGTTTTTGCTCGTGTATAGTATTTTTTAATTCATAGGTCTGTTTTAAATTTGTGTTGTTTGTTGTTTTTCCTCTACTAACATACATACTTTGTTCACCACACAACTACCGTCATTGCTGCTTCAGATGTTTTTGTTGTTTTTATTGTTGTCAATTTTACCGTAAGTTAACTACGAACTAATATTAGTGAGTGCATCGCACGAAATATTTATTAAAATTAGTGTTGCCGATTTCTTTCGACCGACCCCATAAAGTATAAAGTCGATTGAGCGATGTTACAAAATATGTCATTCGATGAGATATATTGTCGAAAGAGGTACTATTGGTAATTAGCGTTATCGGTCCATGTCCTTCGAGGCAGCAGGTAAAATTTGTTCATGTCATTTGGAACAATAAAGTAACTCCAGTTAAAAAAATTAAATATATAGGGCGATAGAGAAAAATTGGCGCTCACCGATATTTTCCGAGTTACGGGGCTCTGAAATTTTCAAATTTTTTTAAAATATCAATATGGGTATGATTTTAAAGCTTTTGAAGAAATCTTTAAGGAAATATGCTTCATATGCTTAACCCATTAAGAGCCGATGTCATTTTTGTATAAAATTATATATAGCACTGACTTTTTTTTTTATTTCTTATTCTCTGTCATCCCAATATTTGCGTTTTTTATTGGAGTTACTTCACTAAACTAGATTTACATAGATTGTGAAGGTTATATAAGATTCGGTATATCTGAATATAGCACTCTTTTTTATTATAGAAAATAAAATTTGTTTAGTTTAATATTTTATTGTTGCCCACCCAAGTTTCATGAACTCTAGCAATTTTATCATTACCACCTCATCCTTGCTAAATGGATCTCTTAAAAATAGTGCATTAAACAAATAAGCAAGAAGTTTTTAAAATTATCCTTAACCTAGGCAGCCTCCAACGGCAGAAAAAAGTTTTAATTATTTTAACTTTCTTTAAAACTAAAACTTTTTTCCAGGTTCATAAACCGTTTAGTCACCCGTTGGCATATTTGTCTAAGAGACGCTTTTTTTACTCTATGGCTTTTATGGTAAAAGAGGCCAAAGTGGTTTGGAATGACTGGTCCAATGAAAACGGTTAGCCCGCAGGGACTTTTCAGCTTGCGAGCTATCTTGATGGCTGCAGTTTTCGTCCTATGTCCTATTGCAACAGAAGTCATTAACTTTGCAGTGTGAGTTCACATAGTTTCCAACTCTTCAGCAAGAATTATATGGTTCTACCAACCATGATGCTGAAAGTTGCTACTCGGGCGGTATTAAGCGTCGTCAGACAATCTTTCTTAGTCACACAGTTGCGTTCATTGTTGAGTACTAAGTATTGTCGTTACCATCGTGTGAATGATCTGATTTTAGGTTCAATCTACATCCTCAGATATCAAAAGCAGATCAATTATCTGAATGCTTATTACTTCATGGCCTTATCGATGATATTGTACGTCTTTCTGTTTAAAGGACCTTATCGCTGAACATTTAATACCTGAAAGCGACCACAAAAAAATTAAATGACACATCTCCTGTTTCTTTTATGCGAAATTCTTTACACAGATTCTCTTAGTTCTTTATCAAATTTTCCTTCTTTCGTTTGGGGTTTTCAAATGGAAAAATATATATATATTATTAAGACTTAAAACTGATTTTTTTCGATTTAAAATTATACATTAGTTTAACAAAAGAGCAGCGTAGAATTTCAATAATATTCTACGAAAAATCATGGAGTTTTAAGATGCCCTTTCATATTTAAAAAATTGTCTCCACATGCGTATATATATATAACGACGAAGGCTGCCGCAGCCAATTCCTCCTATTATTATTAATTTGTATATTAATTTACTTTTAATAAATGAAATAAATAAATATCCAAAGATGACTTTTATAAAATTTTTGATTTATTCAATATTAATATGAACTATATTACAAGACTGCTACAAATATCTCTAGATATTCGGGATGCGCACTGACTAATATGTGGTTTAGTCAGTTAACAAATTCTTATAGATCAAAAATAAAAAAATTTGCATATATTTTTATGCTACAGCAACTTGTGCAATGATTTTGTTTTTATTTGTGCTTTTAAATAATATTTCTTTAATATTTATGCCTTAATAAAACAAAGTAAGCTTTAAGTGCATTAATTAAGTGCATTATTAAGTGCATTATTAAGTGCTGCAGTAGTCTAAGTGGTAAACACGTTGACTACAAACCAGCTGCCCTGGGTTCAATCCTTGGGGTAGTCAAAAAATAAAGAATGTTTTTTTCTGTTTAATGGTATATATACATATTCAGATCTAAAATTAAAACATGCAGCCTCCTTCGTCGGTAATTCTCTATAGCATATTCGCCGGCGAAGTAAAATAATTAATAAAATGACTATATCTATCTCCTTTCACCACCTTTCTTCTCTCTCATCTATCCCTTTCCTAAAGAATGTAGCACGGTTGCGAACTAAGTAGGTATTGATGCCTGAAGTGCTATTTCTCTTTTAAAGAAAAAAAAAAATTAAATATTTTCCCTGGCAACACTGATTTACACCATAACTATTTTTTAGCATAACGTAACATTGCAATACACATCCGCACTAACGTATCCGTCACAACAGTACAAACAACACATTACAATAGGAAAAATAACTAAAAGAAAAAAAGAAAGTAGACCAAAGCAATCCTCTTAGCACAATGTGCAATAAGAATGAAAATATTTCTTAAAACTTTTTAATATAGTATGTTTAATAATGACTTTGAAAAATTTACAAATTTTACATTTAATCAAAGGATAAGAATTTTGATAACTTTGCTTCTATTTCGCTAAGAATATTCTACCAATTTTTTTATTTGAAGCATTCTTAAATTATCTATAGCAACAGATCATTTGCTGTGTTTATTTTAATTACATGGCCATAAAATCTAATTTAAAATCTGTTCAATTACGAAGTAATATTAAGGTGTTGATTTTTGCAGTACAAAATAAATTTAAATTAAAAAGTTACTTTTTCAATTACTCTAATAATTTTACAGCGTACTTTACTCTCACGTTTTTTAAACATTTGTCATTTTAAAAATATTGAGATTGAGCTACAACAAGGTAGCTGTTTTTAAAAACATTTGTGTTAAGTTGTTAAGAACAATTGCACTAATCACTTATCAAAAGTCAACTGAGAAGCAAGACAACTATCATACACATATGTACACTCGCGATCAGTTAAATGTCTGTTTATAGAAGGCAACATCTTTTTTAATTTTTGTTTTTTTTTATTTTTTTGCAAGAACTAAAATTTTACTACCATTGAAAAGAGAACTTTCTTAAGATTACAGAAATATACGCAGCGAAAAATTTGGAATTTTTTTTCGTTTATATGATACACCCTTTAACTTATTTTATGTAAAAATGCATTATTCTATAAATTAAAAACAAGAACCAGGTGGTGCTTAAAATTACTTTAAACGTGCTTTTTTATTGAATCGTAAAGTGATATCAGATAATCCACAGGAATCTCATTAAAGAGGTCCTTAAAAGCAAAACCCACACATTTTCATTTCATTTTTTTTTTTATGAAATGATTAGTTGAACTGTTTGATATTATAACAAATGAATTAAAATAACTTTAAGTTTCATGCTGCTTAATATGCTGCTGGTGGTTAATTTTTCCTATTTTTTCCTATTGACAAAAAAAATTCTTAAAGATTTTAACTTCATAAAATAATTGTTAATGTTTATTTTTTTTTTTACAGAAATGTAAAGGTATCCCCCTGAAAGGTATCATAGAAGTTTTGTTTAATGTCGGCCATTATATATGAACAACGATATCAGAAAAATATCCAGGTATCTTAGCCTCACAAAAGCGAGCCCTTTTTAAGCAAATTTTTTTTTTTTCATTACACTCTCACAGATTTCGCGCGGTATTTTATTCATTTCATCACGAATATTTAATCTGAGTTGCTCAACCGTTTCTGGTTTGTTTCCAATATCCTTGCTTTTCAGATATCCCCACAGAAAGAAGTCCGGAGCAGTCAAATGAGGCGACCGTGGAGGCAAATCAACATCATTTCTTGAAATAACTTGTTGTGGAAAGAGGTCTCGTAACAATTCCATGTATCGATATGGCACCGAATATTTTTCCACAATGAATTTCTCACGTGTCTACTTCACGACTACCAAATATGAACTGCCAAGACTAACGTTTACCAAAATAGGAGCGAAACAAAGTAGTATACCTTACCGGCCGACAACCTGTATTAATAATTTTTGTCCACAACTATAGTTCAGAAATTTAAAAAAACTTGGAATTTGTAACAAATGCTTAGGTATTTGCTAATAATATTTATTCAGGTATGTGATGGAAATCGATTTCGAAATCGAAACGATTTAAAACCAAAAATGGTTGTGATGTGCTTGCTGTCTTCGATCTTTTAAATACCTTCAATATAGTTTTCAATAACTTTCCATTCAATTTTTACAATTACTTTGGGTTACTTCTTTATAATTAATTGTTTAAAAATATCTCAAAACGAACCGTTTTCAATCGAACTTTATTAATAACTCATCCACTGTGCCGACCAGTTATAGTATTTTGCTGTATTGAATAGTAACACTTTTCATTGCTTCTTCTTCTTTTGTGTATTAAAATAAACATTTCACCACTTGTAGCTTTTCATTAGGGAATCAACTAAAAAACACATTCAACCCTCTTTTGCGCGCCATTATGCAAAAATCTATGAAAAATCAAAAAGAATTCCAGCACATCTACTTTTGACACATTTGCTTTTTTAATCCATAAACTCAAAACATAACAACACAAGCAGCAAACAGAATAACCACAGACATGCAGAAAAAAAAGCAACAATTTGTTGACGTAAACAATTCAACGCCGCAAATAGTTTTTTTTTACAAATATTCTTTGTGGTGGTGGGTGTTCCGTAGTAAATTGGCATACACTTTTGTTTTGGAAAAAGCAACAACAAAATTGCGCTCTCCTAGAGAGGCCTGTAGAGCTGAGAAGCTGAATGTACAAGAGACAGAATATAAGATTCCATGAGTGTGTGGCAAAACCAAAACAAGTTTTTCTGTATTGCATAATAATGCTTGAAAAAACAAGTGCATGAGAGCAAAAGTTTGCAAAATTGTTAGTGATGAGTTGAATTACAAAAAGCTTTACAAAATTGTGGTGAGTTATTAATAACAAAGCGAACAGGGTGTTATATAGAATTTTAAAAAGTTATAAGTGATAACTGTTAAGATTTAAAATTAATTGATTGCTCTGTGGATTTTTTATATTTTAAATTTACCATTTTTTCTACGGTGGGTAATTAATGAATTATTTAATAAAAAATTGTCTTATAAATTCATTTATGAGGACTCTAATGTCACTCCTTATATTTTTATGCCCTGAATCTGTTTCAAAACTTTTTTCGAAAACTTTAACATCATTATAGTTCTCTGGTTTCTGATATCTTCGATTGGGAAATTTGTTTAAGCTGGTCAAATTGCAACATTGAAATCAAGATTTTCTTGTGAATTCAAATTAGCTGCTTGTAAATGTTTTAGTTCTTAGTAATAAGTATATTAATATTAAATGTGATAAGTTGTTGAAATGGTTTTAGTTATGCCTGTGGATTTCAGCATTCATAATTATTGACTCTTTCAATTTCATACATTAAGTAATTCATATTTATCTTTTAGAATTTAATTTTTTTTATTTTTTTTTATATTTGCAGCGCCGGGAGCAAGCATCTTTTTCACTTTTACCTTGACAATTTTAAATTTTTGGATTTTTTCTCAAAGCATGTCGCGGTTTTCTTTTTACATGATTAGAATCTTAAACATAGTTTTTAATTCCTACCTGTAAAATGTTACAAAACACATTTGTAATATGAATTTTTAAAGTCTTAATGAAATCAACTAAACTACACTTAACTTTCTAAAAATGAAGTGAATACAACTCTAGTAATCTGTTATCCAAATTTTTAGTGTATAGTTTATTCAATTTTGTTATTGAGGATATACGTAAATAGACTAATGGGAATTCGTAAGAATCGTTTAAATAAACGCTATATCAACGAGAATCAATTATTTTACGATGTTTAATTTAAAAAAGCTACCAATCCGTAACTCCATCAAAGATAATCAAGGAAATGTTTCTACGATTTTGTCAATACTCTTGAAGCCTTTTCAACAATACCAATTTTGAGAAAGGGAAGGAAGATATTTTCATATTTTCACAAAATATTGGAAAACGTTGCCAGTCGTCGGCAGCGTTCTTTGTTTCGCTCTACTCTAGGAAATATAAACTAGAAGGAACATGTTTGCAGTGTCATGGAACAATTTTTAACTACAAAAGCTAAAATAAAAAATTTTATTTTACCAAAAAAATTTTTTAAATGGCATTAACAATTGAAAAGGATTTTGAGCATATTACCAACATGGCCTGAAGGCATTTATGATGCCCAAGATATCAATTGTTGCTGTTTTATTAGCTTTAACCAATGAGTTCACGTGACTCTACATGAAATACAGCAGAAGTGTTAAATTTTTAGAATTTGTCTTATCGGTAGACTTCAATTAGTCGATGGTTAAGGTTGCTGTATGCCATGGCTCTCTTTCTCGTTGACACCGTATCTTGCTTAGCCTAATGTCGTCAACAATTTCAAACAAGAACTCATTGACTATCCACCGTAGCATGAGCACCGGCTTCAATTTTAAAGAAGTAAGGTCCATTGGAGCCACTAGCGTGCAAACCGTACCAAATAAAGTAATAAAGTCTGTAATGTCTGTTGTGGATTGGTTTCCCTTCATAGGCGGTAATTTTGTTTATAAACAAGCCCGTTAACCTAAAAAGGAAGGATTACTTTTATTTTGCTCTAAGCCTAATCGACATAGGCTGGGTCTGGATCTTTACTTAAAATAATTCTAATTCAGACGGACAGTTACCTTATTCCTGCGACCGATGACGAATCAATAAATATGTATCTCCTACACTCTCCTATATATAGCGGTAATATTCTCTTCATTGTGCACTTCCTTTGTCGCGTTGCTGTCATTTTATCATGAAGAGAGTATGAATCGTGAATCGAGCTTGATTCCTATATAATGAAATGTATTAATGCGGGGAAAAAAATGAATTGTTCTACTAGAGGAGAGAAGTATTTTGTAATCGAATATTTGGTCATGTTGACATTAAGTTTCTATTTAAAGTAAATTACTTTATATATCAAACTTTAATTCAATGCACTAATTTGGTAATTCATTATAAGGAAAAGCCAAAAAAGTCACACACCCAGCAGCAGCAGTTCGAAATTTGATTTTGTAGTGCAATACAATGGCTTGAACAGGGGACAATTTTCACATTTCATTTTGTCATTCCTCCCTATTGTTTATTTTGTTTTGCCAGTGCTGCTTCTTTTTTAAATTATTTTGCAAAAGCATTTGCGTTAACAATACAGAGTATCAAATTTTACTCTTACCTCTCGTATCAAACTTGCTTTCGAATCGCAATAGAGAGTAACTCCCATGATCTTAAATGTTAGTTCAAAGGTTATATTAGGCCTAAAAAACACTGACAATATAAAATATGTCTTAGCCGAGTTTTCCATTTTTTTTTTTTTATTATTTTGGAAAAGAAACGCAAAAAGCGAAGAAAGAAAAAATTGCTGAGATCTGTCCCAGGGATCTAGTTACAACAAAAGATTTTATCTAAGAAAAATCTACATTTTCGTACTTTGTTTAATAAAATAAATATATCTTAATACGAGTATGAAAATTTATTATTTGGAATCTTTTTGATTTTAATTTACTTTAAACGTTCTTGATTCCTTCAAATATAAATATTTCATGATATTTGAAGGAATCAAGCACGTTTAAAGTAAATTATAAATATATTTTTTTTTTTCAATTGTTAATCAAAGATCAAAAATAAAAATAATCCATAAAGTTTTTGTGTTTGATCTTTATTAGAGAACAAATGCGTGTTATCTTTTGTAGTTTACAATATCAATACAAGTTGTATAGTATAGTTTAAAAAACAAAGGTAAAGAAGAGCTGATTGTATATTAAGTGGCACCTTACTTTTAGTATAATCGATGTTAGGAAATTTTCACAATTAATATCTGAATTGTTTTCCAAAGAATATCTTGATACAAAATTAAGAACTTGAAGAGTCTGCAAGAAAAAAATATTTGTTAATTCTCAGTTTTAAATATATAAATAATAGATATTAAAAAAAATATACCACCAATAGGTTTTATACATTATCGGATGGTGACCACGTATTTAGAAAAAAGAAAGTTGATTGATTTACAAATGTCTAATTGGCATCCCCATAACGCTACCTCTAAACAAGCTATATTCGCTGTAAACGTGTGCTTAACAAACTATCGGGCATGCTTTGAAAATCACTTTTTGTGAAAATGATTTAAAATCACAAGAAAGCTGTTCTGCATACAAAACTTTTAAAATTTTTGTGATTTTAAAACAGTCAGCTAAATGCCTGCCGATTTAGTATCACTTGGTTATTTTTTCAACCACATTATTTTGAACTTCGCAGTAAATTAATAATCACCCTTATTCTGTTTGGCAACATCAACACAAAACAACGTCGTTTTTCTTCGTTTGTTGTAAATCGGTATTCCCGTTGTCAATATTGTCATTAATCGATGATTGTCGCCATATGTTTGGTATTTTCTAAGAACAATTGATGTTGATGTTGCCGTTTAGTTTGTCGTCGCCATTTTTGATGTTGAGTTGTGTGGTGTGCAAAGGAAAATTTAAAAAAACATGAAAAAGTATACAGCAATGTAAAAATAACAAAGTAAGAAATATAAAACATAACAAAAAAGAAATGGAAAAACTAAAATTACCAACTTCTGCAAATTTAAAATTATTGGAAGAGTTAGAAAGAGTTCATCCCAATGAAAAAAGGCAGTTAGTAAAGGCAGGATTTTATCGGACAGACAAGTAAATTTGCATTACAAAAACTTCACTTATTATTTTTTTAATATTTTATTTATTATTATTAATAAGAATATCAATAAAAATTGGAAGTTTTAATATTACAAAGCTATTTATCAGGCAGACAAAATCCTACCTTTAACTAACAAGTTGTAGTAATGGCCCTTTGACTATTTATTTTAATTGTTTGTAATGGTTTTGCTTATTTTATTGTTTATAGGTATTTTATTTTTTTTACAAAATTTCAATTTTCCACAACACTTACTTAACACCATAGATAAGACCTTAACACAATAGAAAATAAATTGAATCAACTGACTCAAATATTAGATATGTGTGTTTTATTTTTTTATATTATCGATAAATCGTCAACGTCGTCATTAGTTTGTTAGGGAATACCAAATTAGTATTGATGTTGTGTTAAGTTGATGTTGTCTCAAAATTGACAACGATGTTGACAACGCCAAACAGAATAAGGGTGAATATGAATACCTTTAAATGATTTTTTTTGATTTTTATAGCAAAATTAGCAATTGGCGCTAAAGAATTTATAAAATTATGAAAAAATTAAAGACACTTTCTATTGCAAGAAATATTGTTATTTGCTTTGTGATTTTGCATTTACTTTTTTGTTAAGAGTTTTTTTTAGTTTTTTATAACAACAATACTTTTAATTTATTTCCACTTTATATTTTAAGAAAAACACTAATAATTTTCAATACATAAAAAATTTCGTCAAACTAAAACAAAATACCAGCTGTTTTCCTGTGTTTTCGAAGAGGTGAAATCATAACGTGAAGTTAAAACTTTTGTGGTTTTCAGAACACCATCAAATCACAATTGTGATTTTAAAATCACAAGTGATTTGAAATCTTGTGATTTTCAGAACATGCCTGTATATTGGGTAAAAGAAACACGGAATCGTAAATAACTATGAAATCGTTGACACGATGAGAAAAGAGGAGAGGTTAAGACATCGTGTTACAAAATTAGACGCTCTTTTTGGCATACTTGGGACTGCAATTCACGATGCCTTGCGCGATCTAGCTTAAATCATATGCTCTAATTGCGTGCACAATGTTCCTTCAGTTGAATCGGGAAAAAACGAAAAATTGTTTTATATAAAATAAGATTTATTGACAACGATCATTAGAATCTGCAGATTACGAGGCCATGGCCGACTTCCTAAACGGAAGTTGCAATGCATACACTTCGTAAACGCATATGTAAACTTTTTGGCAAGGTATAATGTTCCTAGTCGTTTGGCAACTCACTTTAATGAGTATCAGAAGTCAAAATCGCGCATCATTTTTATTTTGTATGCAAACATTTGAGCTGCAATGGCTAAGTATATTCTTGTTTATTTTTATAATAAAATGTAAATAAAAATGTCATCATCAATTAATTCAATGAATTCTTAAAAAAAATTTTATTTTAGGTCACTTATTCCCGGAATTTTTATTGTCCTTAACAAAGTTGCCCATTCTTTCCTTTTTTTCTTTTTAATGGGTTTCTATAGCAAATCAATATTTTTTGGAAGATTTGACCTGAGATAATTCCTCAGCACTTGCCAACAAAATGGATAAATAATTTTGTATAACCTCTATTTTTCCAAAAAAATTTATTCAGTTTTATACCATGTTTTTGACATTTGTTTTTTTGTATGAGTTGCATAGCGACGTTCCTAAAATGCAAAAAATTTCTCTGCAATGCAAGTTTGCACTCAAGACATGTTTTGCATTGCATACGCATTTTTTAAAATTATGTATTGCAACAGGCGTTTAGGAAGTCGGCCCATGTTTCACGTACCTGTACACCTCGTAATTACTTTTTGCTGAAGCGGATGAATATGGATCTCCTGTATCTGTGTCAAGCTTTAGCTTAGGCTCTTCTCTCCGTTATCTGCTACATTAAAACTATAGACTGAGAAATTTTTTAATTGAGCCAAGTACATAGAGAAGAATATATTTTTAACCAATGAAGCTAAGAAACTCTCAAATAGTGTTTAATTACATTAGACCAAAATTATACTCATTACATCTTTTCGAACAGTAGTCTTTAATTATTAATTCCAAGGGATAGTGTACACTTTCAGAACAAAAAACATTTATATTTCAGAGGTATTTAAAGGATTATCTCCTGTTGTTATAACAAAATCAATGGAAAAAAATGGAAAAAAGAAAAACTAAGAAAAATATTTTAATCTCAGTTTTTTTAAGGAATAACAGCTCACGAAGCTATGGAGTGACAAATGCGAACAGTCGTTATAAACAAAACCAAAAGTAGTTCATTATACACTGCTACACTTTTTCTTTTATGTGCAAATTACATGTGTCAACCTGTACTGCTGAAAAAACTTGTCACCACATTATAAAAGCTTTTATCAAGCTTTAGACTTTTTTCTAAAAATTTAAAAAATGTTTTTTAAGCTTTTAACCGTTTAAAAACATTTAAAATTCAGAGGAAAAAAACATAAATAAACTTTTAAAATCTATTCTCTCTGTATATTTGTACAAGACACAATTTACTCACACAAAATGCTGTTTTTTTTTTTGCTTTGTATTTACTTAAGTTTTACGAACTTTTTCGTGATTCTTCAGTTAAAACCAGTAGCTTTTTTAAGCCATGTGGCTTACAGCTTTCATTCTCGCGCGGTTTCCGTTTCTCTAGCCAAGCTTGATAATCGTTAGTAAAACGTTTCGGTTTAATTCTACTTTTTTCCATAAATTTATCTTTTTCCTCGAGCCATTTACGGGAATATTCCCAGCCTATTAAGGAGCTTATTGTTGCAGGGATTCGCTGTTAAAAGAGAAAGTAAAATTGAGAGCAAAGATCTTGTATTAAAAAAAGGTTGTGTACCTCGTTTTCATATGAAGCCCTAAAGCGAACATTATTGTTGCTCTGACTATCCATCTTGATACAATCACGTGGCCGTATTGGATATGATTTGGACCATTCATTTTTAACTTTCATAATTTTTTCGTTTACGATTTTTGAATTTGTAGGCGCTACAAGATAAAAAAAAAACTATTTGTAAACAAAAAAAATTTTGACTAAAAAAGTTTGTATAAAAATATTTTAAATGAAAATCAAAGAAGAGTAGAATTTTCAATTGATGTAACCCAAGGCAAATTGATAACAGGTATACTCACGGCGAAAATTTTTTTCCTTCTTCGAGTGTCAAAAGTTAAAATCTCCTTTGATTTTGACAGCCGAAAACTATTTGTACAAAAACAAAATGTACATGTTTCTATCGCAGTGTTGTATTTATTTTCGCCGTGAGTATACCTGTTATCAATTTGCCTTGGATGTAACCCAAAGTAAATCTACATATATTAAGCAAAGTATATCTCAAGGCGAATTGATAACCAGGTGGTATCATCAGCATCAAGGCGTATCTATAAGGTGTAGTCCAAGGCGAATTAAATACAAGGTGATAGCGGTGGCGAATTCAATTCTTTTCCCATGTATCCTAACTGTCAAACTCCATATATAAAAAATTTATCTAACTGTTATACAGATTTTTTATATATGGAGTTTGACAGTTAGGATACCAGGGAAAAGAATTGAATTCGCCACCGCTATCACCTTGTATTTAATTCGCCTTGGTGTAGTCATCGGCGAATTGTTACAACAAAGCAACTTTTTGGTACGAGTACGTGTCAAAAATCAGTTGTTGCGGCGAATAAAATTTTAATTTGCTTTGAAAACAATAAAGCAAACAGTCAAAAATGCAAAACAAGAAAAACAATATTTAAAAAATAAGCAACATAAAATTTAACCAAACAAAAATAAATTCTGTGTTTTTTATAATTTTTTTTCATTTTTAATAAAAATAAATTTTAAACAAAGAAATAAAATTACAACATGTTGAGGGACTTTCTTAATACTAGAAACAAAAACACATTTTTGCTGGAATAATTTTAAAATTTTTCTTTTTTTATTTATTGTGTTTATATATACACTCTGGTTCAGTTGATTAGAACCACTTAAAAATACATATACAGCCCAATTATAAACAAAAATTCCGTGCGACTTCTTTCACTTTTCCCTTTTCTCCAATTATAAATTTTTTCCCCTTTTGTTTGACTGCGGAAAGTGAAAAAAATCGGGGGAAAAAGTAGGTATTACATATTATAAAATAAAAATTACATGAAAATAAACAAAAAACTCCCTTCAAATTGCGATGATGCCACTTTTTTATAATTTTATTCCCACGGAATTCATAATTGGAGGAATCTTTTCTCGAGAAAAAATTTTTTCGTGGGAAAGAAATTGCGTGAGAATATTAATAATTGGGCTGATAAATTTATTTTTACATAGCAACACTTTGTATATCTTTCCATAGTTTTACATTTTTTCTTCAAGTTTCCGAGCACAGTTTTGAGACATTGCCCAATTTCATACGCAATGTCCTGATAGGTCATTAACTATTATACACTGTTCTTGCCCATTTTCCACTAATCTTAGTGGAAAGTAGTTTTTTTTTCTAGTAGTTTAATGTTTAAATTAAATGCGACTACATAATTGCAAATAATTTAAAAAACGAGAAGTGGATTCAAAGTGGGTCATATAAAGGGAACAAAATTGGTTATTTTGTGTTTTTTTTTTTTTTTTTTTTTTTTTTTTGTGGAAAAACAGTTGCCTTAAAGTCTAATCTTGTTGTTACTTTTGGAATCTTAAAAAAATTCTGTTTCCGATGGTAGTAAAATTTAGCTTTGTACAGAAATAAATGGCGTACTAAAAATAGAAATTTAAGTAGTTCTAATCATTTGATCGAGAGTGTGTGTACATATGTATATAAAGAAATAAGGAAATACAAGAAACGAAAAACAAACCGAATTGAAAAAAACAAAACAAACTTTGACGTTATTTCGAACAGTACTTCATGCTGATGATACCACCTGGTTATCAATTCGCCTTGGACTCGTACCAAAAAGTTGCTTTGTTGTAACAATTCGCCGATGACTACACCTTATAGATACGTCTTGGTATATCTATATCAAGTACATGCAAGTCTACAACAAATACAACATTGGAACAACAACAGGCATTTTGTTTGTGTAACATCGTGTTTTATGTCAAAAAACAGCTTAGAGATGGCAAAGTAGGTAACATTTTATCTTTTTTCTAAGTAATAATAAAATACAATAATAAGATTTT
This sequence comes from Gymnosoma rotundatum, assembly GCA_916610165.2. Taxonomy (NCBI): domain Eukaryota; kingdom Metazoa; phylum Arthropoda; class Insecta; order Diptera; family Tachinidae; genus Gymnosoma; species Gymnosoma rotundatum. Next base: position 114,167,220 of record OU744337.1, on the reverse strand, counting down.
TTTTAATTATTATTAAAAAATAGAAGAATGACCAAAATGAAAAATTTATTATTCGGAATCTTTCAAAATTTAATTAATTTACTTTATTCGTGCTTGATTCCTTCAAATATAAATATTTCATGATATTCTCCTGAAATATTTATTATTTTAAACTAAACTACAAAATGAAATGTATTACTGCGGGGAAAGCATATCCATATGGCCATTTCATAACTGCTCAAATAGCTCATCAGTGGATTTTACCCAAATTTTGTATATAAAAACAGAAAGTCTTATATCAAAAGCGAAATTGATTAAATGAGAACTCCATTGAATCCATGGCGAAATAATACAGGTGGTCTCGATAGCGAATTCATTAATTTCGCCGTAAACTCTAATTGTCAAACTCCATATATAAAAAATTTATCTAACTGTTATACATATTTTTTATATATGGATTTTGACATTTAGAGTTTACGGCGAAGTTAATGAATTCGCTATCGAGACCACCTGTATTATTTCGCCATGATTGAATCAATAAAACAGAAGACAATAACAACTCAAAAATGTTCTACACAAAAACACAGCAAACATTTAGTAACTATGGGAACCATTCATATGTATTTGAAAGATTCAATGAAAAAATAAAAATTTAAAAAACAATTTTTATTAATAAGCAATGTGAATTTTTTACACACATAGTTTGATAGTTAGCAAGGCGAATCAAACATAATGTGGTAGTGATGCTGGATTCATTCATTTTCGCCGTTAGCGCGAATGTCAAACTACATATAAAAGAAAACAGTATACAGATTTCTTGTATATGGAGTATGGCAGTAATAATTACCAGCAAAAAATAATAAATACGCCTATGCTGCCACCTGGTAATTGATTCGCCTTGACTTCCACCAAGTATTTGATTCGCCTTGGTTTTTATATTCAAATCATGGCGAAATAATACAGGTGAACGCACGGGCGAAAAAGCCAACAGCTGTATACATTACAGCATGGCGAAATAATACAGGTGGTCTCGATAGCGAATTCATTAATTTCGCCGTAAACTCTAAATGTCAAACTCCGTATATAAAAAATATGTGTAACTGCTATACATATTTTTTATATATGGAGTTTGACATTTAGAGTTTACGGCGAAATTAATGAATTCGCTATCGAGACCACCTGTATTATTTCGCCATGCATTACAGTTGTCTAAAAAATTTGTCAAAAATAAATAATTTGTTAAATTTTTTTTAATTTAATTTTTTTTATTGCTAATAGAAAACAAACAATTGAAATTCCAAGAGAAAACTACCACAACATGGAACCGTATTTGCAGTTCCAGATGTGTATAATCAAAATATGCGTAAAAAGATAGTGAAATTATTGTTAACACATTTCTAATTTCTTGGTTTTTTTGTGGAAGATTATGTTAGTCTTCAAATGGTCAACGTGTGGTACAAGAGAATTTTGGTCACTTTTCCTGTATTTTTATTTTTATGTAACTTAATTTTTATAATATTTTTATTCTGAAAATTTCAACCACGTTTTTTCATCAAATATATTTTTTTATTTTGTTTGTTTTTTTACAATATTTTTTTGACAACATACATAATTTTGTAGCAACAAATTGCCTGTTGTTTTTTGTGTTGTTGGATTGTTGTAGCCGTGCGGTCACCTGTATTAATTCGCGTTGATTCAAATTCATGGCGAAATAATACCAGGTGGCCACAATGGCGAATTCATTAGTTTTCGCCGCATATGCTAAATGTCAAACACCATATAAAAAAATTTCTACATATTTTTTTATATGGAGTTCGACATTAAGCGGTTACGGCGAAATTAATGAATTCGCCACCGAGACCACCTAGTATAATTTCAAGTAGAATGGATGGTAGCAAGGCACAATTATTCATTTTCGCCGAAAAAATCCTAGTACGCCAAAATCATGGTGAAATAATACAGGTGGTCTCGATGGCAAATTCATTAATTTCGCCGTAAACGCTAAATGTCAAACTCTATATATAAAAATTATGTATAAAATTTTTTATATGGTGTTTGACATGTAGCATATGCGGCGAAAACCAATAAATTCGCCTCTGCGGCCACCTGGTATTATTTCACATTGGCCGAAGTGTGGACAGTGTCGCATTCATTCATTTTCAGCAACGACGAAAAAAATAAATTCGCCACTGACACCACCTGTTATATAATTTCGCCATGATCCCTTGAGAGCTTTTTACACTAAGGTAACGCCTATTGCGATTATGGATCCAAAGTAAATTTATATTACAAATTGATAGCATGCATGGCCACGCAAATTTTTTACCCGAAAATTAACACTCCATTAACACCGACCGATCCGAGAAAATAAATTAAGTCATCTGGCTTATATCATAAAAATGACATAGGCTCTTAATGGGTTAAGCATTTTTAAAAAAATATAGTATTTCTTTCAAGATCTCTTTAAAAGCTTTTAAATGATATCCATATTGATATTTTGAAAAATTTGAAAATTTCAAAGCCAAAATATGGGCGAGCGCCAATTTTTTCACTTGATGTTTTTTTCTTATCTTTTTAAATCTTTAACCCCCCACATATTTATTTTTTTGATTGGACTTACTTTATTGCTCCAAATGACATGAAAAAATTAGAGGTATGCGTGGTGTTTTGCCTGCTGCCTCGAAGGACATGGACCGATCATGCTGATTTCCAATCGCACTTCCTCCGACACTATATCTAATTGATTGACATATTATTTCTTTTTTATCCCAAATTTGCCTCGGAAAACGGACGGACAGACAGACAGACGGACATCGCTCAATCGATTTCGCTATACATAAGATGTCAGAATATATCTACTTTATAGGGTCGGAAATGGATATTGTAGAAATTACACACGGAATGACAAACTTATATATACCCTTTTTACACTTCTTGTGGTGAAGGGTATAAAAATATATGTGTGTGAAGATAAATACGTCAAGTTAAATACGTTTTTTAAAAAATGTAGCATGCGATATTTTTTTCTCTCCCATACATACAGTACAATTTGTATAGTAAATTCCGGACTTTTTTAACGAATACGATTACAGCAACAAAACCCTACGATCTCGGAGAATCAAACGTATTGGGAAATCAAGGGCACATATAAAGCTATTAAACTGTAAACACAGTTTATTCAAATTGAATTTGAGAAATTTTTTATAAGACGCGGAAAATTGACTTAGTGCAATTTTTTCATATACGATGAGTTCTGTGAGGGATTTTGTCAATGTGGCCAAACCCTTCGATCTTGCGGAATTACACGTATTGGGAAATCAAGAGCACATATAGAGCTATCAATCTGTAAACACAGTTTAGTCAAATTGAATTTGAGAAATTTTTTATAAGACGCGAAAATTGACTTAGTGCAATTTTCTCATATACGATGATTTCCGCGTCTTATAAAAAATTTCTCAAATTCAATTTGAATAAACTGTGTTTACAGATTGATAGCACTATATGTGCTCTTGATTTCCCAATAGGTTTGATTTTCCGAGATCGTAGGGTTTTGTAGCTGTAATCGTATTCGTTAAAAAAGTCCGGAATTTACTATACAAATTGTACTGTATGGGAGAAAAAAATTATCGCATGCTACATTTTTTAAAAAACGTATTTAACTTGACGTATTTATCTTCACACACATTAAAAATATTACTCTAAAATGGAAAGCCAATAGTTATTAGATTTTTAGTACCCAATTTTATCCGAAAGCAAAAGGCAAAGCGAAGTCTTTGTTTTACCTTTTGCTTTCTTATAAAATTTCGAATTTATTAAGAGAACATAATGGACATTCCATAAAGATCATCATTTCAATAGACGTATAATGGAAATTTCAATCAATATTGAATGCCTTCTTGAGTCCACTTTTCTTTCGTATTTAACACATCAAATTTTGCGCGCTTTTCCTTTTCTCTTCTCCACCCACAAGTCATAATTATTTTTAATAAATTTTGGTTTCGCCTTTTTTACACGTTGTTGGACAAATTCATCGCGTTCTTTCTGCCAGATGCGGGCATATTCCCAGCCCAATAATAAATTCATACAAATTCCACAGTTCTTTAAAGAAACAAAATATAAGTTATTTATTGTAAATAAAAACTTTGATATTCGAAAAAAAGTGCAACGTACATTTGCTTCATAAGAGGGTTTAAATATTCGCGGATCTCGCATGTGTACGTGTGATAGAAGGTTGTCTCTAGGTGGCAATGGCAATGCCCTGGACCACTCGTGCTTTATAGGATACATAGTCTTTTGTCTAAATATATTTTTACTTTTATACCTTTTTATAAATCTTAAATTTTGTATCTAATAATAAATAATTAATTAATAATTTTAACAAAAAAATAAACAAACAAAAACCAAACAGAGTGATTCTAAAAGTTTTTAAATTACACTGGGTTCACATTGAAAAAGTGGAAATAAAATAAAATAATATTATCTCTTCTTTATTCGATTTTTAGACATCCAAGACAAATCTTCACGTTAAAGGTACAGGATCAACGAAAATGTACTCAAGCAGCGATGTACACGTTTCCTCGGCTAAATTTAATTCCTTGTATTGTCTGTGGTAAATAAAGCGGAATAAGTTCTTACCCCCTGTTTACATTAGACAATGCTGTCATGACAATAGCAATACATGCACAGTTTTTCACTAATACATGTACACATTTCAATTGTCTGAATTACTGTCTTGAATATTTTGAAGACAGTAAACAAGACAGTGATTTGACGTATGCCGACAAATTTTTTTTTATAATTGCTTTAACTAAATGAAATTTTAATTAAATTATTATTTTAATTACTAAAATTTTCTTTGCATATTACAATAGAAATGGAAAAATAGCAGGAAGAAACTCTAAAGCTATTGTCATAATTATTGTCTGGACGCCTATACTACAGAAGCAATTGTCAGCATTTTTGACAACTAATGTGTATTATTTTATTCTCATGACAGCATTGTCTAATGTAAACGTAGCGTTACTTCCACTACTGTAAAGTGTTTAAGTGTAGAATAAAAAAACAAAACAAATAACTGCATGCTGTGCGCAAACGTTTTATCTGCTTGTTGTAAAAAAAAAACGCAAGCCATGAGTTCAAATCCCATCACCATCATAAATATTGAGAAAAATAACTGTTGCTGTGTAACCACGATAGATAAGTTTACTAAAGGCGAATAAAAAGAAAACAACTACCAGGAGTCTTGATAAGAAAACGAAAAAGAGTTGTTATGCAGCCGCGGTAGATGAGTTGACGAAGACAGAAAGGATTCTTAAGGTTCCTGTATATTAAAACAGCAGCTGGAATAGTCAACACACCTATACAGTAAAAGAATTTATATGTAGCCATGGTAAATAATCCGGTAAAGGCACCTATCTGTACATTAGAACAGCAGATGGGACGGTTAAGACACGGAAATCATGGTTCAAACCTTAACGAAGCACTGTTTGGTGAGAAAGGGTAACACCATAATAACAGTCTGTAACAGTAGTGGTTCAGTTGACTAAAGCGATCTGATTGGCAAAACCAGAGAGCGTCGTATCGGATTAAAACAGTGCTGTAGCGTAGATAGCTATGCTTAATAAACAAGAGATCACGAGAGGAAATCCAGTCAGAATTACAAGATACTAAATGAAAGAAATAAGGTAAAACAAATCGAAATAAAAATCTGAAAAGGAAAAGGCTTTACAATATTAAAAAGCAAATAATTTGATAAAAAGTTCTAGACCAAAATTCTAATTATTCACTTCAATAACATTAAAATTGAATTAAAATTGATTTTGACTTAATTAATTTCTAAGAACCTTTGTTTTTGTAAAAGAAAACTATTTTACAAATATATGCAGACGTTTTCCAAAGAAAATACTTAAATTTAATTTTCACAAAAAACTTCCTGCTATTTTTTATTTAATTATCCCGATTATATTAATTACCGATATTGATTATTGAGGGTCAGAGCACGTCTCGATGGCCATTTCGTTACCGCTTACATAACTCTTCAGGAAACTTCTGACAAAAATTTTAAATAAACTAGAGATTTTTGTCCAAACAATAAAGCAAAGACAAAAATCAAAGTTTAAGCAAAAACAACAATAACCAACAGTATTTCTATTTTTCTTTCTCTAAAATATTCCCGTGTCTTTAATTAAGAAAATACTTAAAATTACCAGCAGAATATAATGCTGCATTTTCTGGATCGCTACATCCCTCATCAGCAATCTTCGCATCTTAAGTTGTGTACATTGTAAACATCATCTATTAAATCATATAACTTTGTAAATAAGAGTACGATGAGTATTCATATCAATATTATTTTGGTTAGACGAAGTCCTTATACAAACCAAAATATTTCTTCACTGTTCTCTCTGTTACTTGTCTTGTACATTTATTTTTGCTTTGTACAAACCGTCGGCCGGGCACAAAAAATGCGTCATATAATATACTTTATCTTTTTCAAGTGACAAGTAAGTTAAAATAGATGTTTTCTCATGAGTGTTGTCACAATCATAATATTTCCGTCAACGTAAACTACGAAACAAGGCAGATTCATTTTACTAGGTAGTAGCGGCTCTACAACAAATACAACATTGACAAAAATAACATGCTTTTTATTGTTTTTTTTGTGCGTTGGAAATGTCAAAAACACAAAGAGAAATAAAAGATAATTGCTTTCAATACAAATGCTTGCTTTGTCTCGCAAACGCCTGTTGTTAGTTTTTTTTGAAATTCGTAAACAAATAAAGGAAAATACAAACAACTTTTGACATTTCCAACTACAAACGAGCTGGGCGGACGACACTACCTAGTAAAATAAATCTGCCTTGCTACGAAAGTTGAGCAACTTTTGAAGTACGTTGAATAATTTGACAGCTATCATTTGCTGCTTCTTCTCGTTTTGTTTTTGCTCTTGCTTTGTTTTATTGATTTTTTGTTTGTCAACAAAGTCAACCACATCCGTCGTTACTTTGTTTTTGGTTGCATACGTTAAAGTATAACGTATGACGGATTCTATGTTCTTCTGAATTAACTTGGTTCCTCACAACATTATAGATGCTGTTTCATTATCATATTGATTGTTATTATTGTGCTGTTTCAGTATCATATTGATTGTTATTATTGAAGCACAAATGTGCGTGCGCTGTGCCTTGCGTTTTTTTAATTTTATTTCATTAAAATAGGAGAAGAACTGTGATTATTATGAATAAATTGAAATTGCTTCTTTTTTAAAAACGACCGCATACATTTATAGAATAATTTTTCTTTCTAAAAAAAGAAGGATTTTAGAAATTAAAAAATTAAAATTTATTTTAATTCATTTATAATATCGACAGTTCAACTCCTAATTTAATAAAATTTTACGTTAAAACTTTTATTACAGAAAATTATAACTATGATAAGAAAAACATCAAAGCACATCCGATTGCTTAAAAATAACATAAACAAAAATAAAATCAAAACTACTTCTACAAATTACTCAGATTGTCATTCCGATCAGGAGGCAAATCACCGCACTCGATAACAAGTACTTTGTGATCGAAATTTTGTTAACGTGGATCACGGCAGTCATTATCGAAACATATTTACTCGCAGTTGCATTCGATTGGTAATCTACTATCGAAAACAAATAAACTCTATTATTTTACCACGATACAAAATGAAAGATAAATGGAAGTAACTAAAAAAGAAGAAATTAAAAATGTTAGTATGAGTTCTCCTGCTATTTTCAATAAAAAAGTTTTAAGAATGTAATTTTAAATGCTTTTAGGGAAAGTGAATGTGAAGACAAAGATTTCAATGTTAATATTGCTCCCAGAACAAATACTTCTCCTGATGACTGCTATTTTGGACTCGTCCTCCGATTCCAATGATGAGGAATATAAAAATATATTTGGGCCCTGTTAAATGAGTGTTTGTTTGTTTATTTTTTTGACCTGTTTCACTGTTTTCACTAATTAATTTATTTTTTGTTTTGTTTTTCTTACTGTCATATGTTTGCAGCAATGTAAAAAATAGTAGTAAATAGAAAAAAATTACGATCGAATACTTTGACCAAAAAAATTACAGCCATCGAAATATTTCTCGACACGAATGTACATTCGATATCGAATGCGGTGATTTTCCCCCAGATTAAAACAGCCGCTAACATTCCCTCTTATCTAGTGTAAGAGAGTGGTCCTCAGAGAACACTACCAGAAGGAAAGTTTGAAAGCAATGGAATCAGATAGGCAGACATTAGATTCGTATTAAAAATTTTTTCCTATAAACTTTGTAAACTTTACTTTGTGTGCGACAGAATTTGTTGTGTGCCTGCAATAAATAAAAGTGTGAAGGCTCTTTTATAGTAAAACAGCAGTGAATAAATGTATAACAGTCTTGATTATACTACTTAAATGACTTTGTTGCTAAGCAAGAGGTTTAGTACTTGAATCTCATCAGAGTCATAGAGTATGGTCGTTTAGAGGCGCAAGTTTGTAAACGTATACGTTTAGTAAACAAAAGACGGTGTCACAGAGCCACAGACAACAAGAACACAGTATTACAGAGTTACTCTCTACTGCAACGCGAAAGAAAAATGGTACGTAATCGAACAATTGGTACCCTCTATTGCCTTTTCGCATTATCCTTTCGCATCTAATCTTTTCTCTTTCGCAAACATAATATCACCGCACTCACTAATATAAAAGCTTATGTCAAAATCATTCGTTATGCGCAAACATCTTGCGCATGTAAGTAAGCACATTTTTATATTTATGCATGACGAAATAATACAGGTGGTCTTGTTAGCGAATTCATTAATTTTCGCCGTAAACGCTAAATGTCAAACGCCATATAAAAAAACTATACATATTGTTACGAAAGTAAGATCTGGCAACCCCTGTTGTTGTTAACATTATGAGAGTGGTGAATAAAGTTACTTCCACTAATGGTGTGTGTATAGAATAATACCACTATTAGCTAACAAAAGCTGAGCAACCTCAATGGTTGCGTTGGTAGAGGTGCGTGCTGCAAAACAGGAGGTCCTGAGTTCGATCCCGCGTTCAGACATGCGTACAACAGAAAATAATAATTGTTGTAAAGCAATTTAAAATAAATAAAGCAGCAGTACAACCTCCCGAGAGGCAAAAGACAATTATTGAGTAAAGCCATGGCAGATATTTAGTGGAGACCTCAAATTAATTATAAGAGCAACAGATAATTGTCAAGAAGCCCTTTATAATAAAAAGTAAGAGCAATAGCGGTTAGCGCGGGTAAGTGTAACAGCATAACAACAGTGTATGGCAGACGTGTGTTGTGGTGTTGTGGCTACTGGATTAAAGGAGATGACTGGCTTGGATAAAAGGAGTAGTGGAGATGTCTGTGGATGGTTAAAGTTACTAAACAAGGTATTGAGTAGTTCATGTCTCGCCGTACGAACACAGTAGTGTAGCGTGTGTAGTAATAACGCATGTTTAGTAAATACGAGACCATTGGGTTCACAAGATCGTAGGATCAAGAAGTATAGCCAGATAAAAGCAACAAAGAATATAGAATTTATAATGAGCCACAGTGGTATTTGCAATCAAAAGAATCCATACATACGTTTGTTCCAAAAAGGGGAAAAACGTAACAATATGTTTTGTATATGGAATTTGACATTTATCATTTACGGCGAAATTAATTAATTCGCCATCGCGACCACCTTGTATTATTTCGCCATGTAGTTATGTATATATCTAAATTGTATTTTTTTTTTTTTTCTTTAAGGAAAAGCAGAAAAAAATACAGACTGAGCAACGGCAGTTCGAAATTTGATTTAAAGATGCAACACAGCGGTTTAGCCAAGGACAATGGAAGTGCGGAAATGCCAAGCAACTCGTCAAAAATTTATAGTCCAAGCTGGCAGACGACCTCAATTTCAATGGACTTCCTGTAAGAAATTAAGTGGGTGGAATATTATGTATGTTTGTTTTTAAAATTTGAAAATTATGCAGTACAAATATTTATATATGCGAAATAATAAGGTGAACATTTCTACTGCGGATAATTGTGATCAACAATATTGCACGGTTTATTCTATGGATTAGCAGAAAGATTTTTGTCCAAGCAATAAAGTTAAGACAAACATCAAAGTTAAAGCCAAAAGCCGGCTTTTATATACAGTTAAAAGATGATGACAAATAAAATATCACAAAACACTACGATTATTTATTTCTATTCAAGGGTATTTTGCAAATTATTAAATTTAAATAAAAAACACAAGAAGCAATTATTAATTTAATTGTTTTTAAAAAAAGAAAAATATTTTTTTCGGGCAAAGTGCCTGTGCATGAAAATAAATTATAGTAGTGTTTTCTGATACTTTATTTTCATCAAAGAGCTGAAAAAGCCAATAGAAAAATAAAAACATAGTTGATTGTTGTTGTTTTGGCTTTGATTTTTGTCTTTACTTTATTACTTGGACAAAATTTTTAAGCTTATTTTAAATGTTTGTGAGAAGTTTCCTAAAGAGCTAAATAAGCGGTGGCGAAATGGCCATCGATATGTGCTTTCACCCTCAATAATCAATATCGGTGATTTAATTATTAAATCGGGATAGTAAATTAAAAATAGCACGAAAAAAACATCTTTTCTTTTTTTGAAAATTAATTAACATAATTATAATAATTTTTTTCTTTTATTTTCTTTTTTTGTTTTTTTTTTTTGTTATCTGCATTAAATGTAATGTAATACTTTACATGGGCCGCGAGGCTTTGTGTATCACTTAGAGGGAGTTTACATTATGGGCATTGTATCAGCTACAAAAGTCATGATGCAGAAGTTTGTAGGCAAGAGGTGTAGAGAAGCTTGCGGGGTAGCAAAAGTAGCACGAAATGAATTTTCATGACTCTTTTTAGTTTTTTCTCTCATATTTCTCTCATTCCTGTTTCTTTCTCTCGCTTTTTGCAGTTATATGCTTAAGCGGTGTTACCAAATGGCTGTTTTTTTCCTATAATATTCAAAAATTGTTGAAAAGTTAATACGTTTAGTTTATGGCAACACTTGAAAGATTGGTTGATAAAAAATCATAAAATTATCTCACTTGCTACAAAAGAGTCATAATGTAAACGCGTGATGACTTACGGAGATTCACCAAAAGAGAAAACAATAGAAAAGTCAGCTACAATGCCCTTAATCTAAACTGGCTCTTAATAAAATAAATGTTTTTGCCAACAAAGTTTGACATTTCATTTTGTCATTCTTTCCAACTGTTCGTTTTGTTGTGTCAGTGTTGCTTCTGTTTCAGATTATTTTACAAAAGCGTTTGCGTAGGTTCGATATTACTCGCAAAAACCCCCAGAGTAACTATGAAAATTGAATTGAAAATGGAATTTACTTTAATTAAATTATTAATGGCCGAAATCTTTTTAAACAAATAATAAAAAAAATTGATTTAATTGATTAATTTGCAATGCAATCAAAAACTTGTTGTTGTTGTAAAAAGGACAGCTCGCTCTGTACTTTAGATTCTTGGCTAATACTAATAATGTTTTTTTTTAATATTTCGTCCTGAAGGAACGTACTTTCAAACTCACCTCTGCTCTTCCATCTTTGATACAAAACTTCTTTAATTGAAATATTATTATTTCAGTTTGTTTAATTCTTGTTGTATAGAAAGGGCACGGAAAAAATAACAAAAAAATAATTTACGAAAATCGTTTAAAAAAGATAAAAATTAAAATTAAAAACATACATCCAAACTCAAATGCAGTAATGATATCATTGTAGGACAAGTAGTATTCGAAGTAAATTCATCAGCAATCCAACCAACTAAAGAATTCTCTTGTTTAGAATTATTTTTATTTTTTGTATTTAATTTTATATATTTCTATGTTTTATTTCAGTTGTTTTAAAATTTTATTTTTATTTTTTTTTTTATACAACGAAACAAAACAAATAAAAACCAAACAAACAAAAACAAACGAATAAACGAAGCTAAACAAACATTTGCTTCCTTCATTCACAGAGCTCTTCTAACTAAACACAAGCACAAATACACATTCACACAAACATTCACTAACATATTAAACTCATGTGCAAACTTTACACACACACACACACACCCATTCATACAAATAAAACGAAGCTTTGGTTCAACTCAACTCTGGGTTTGTTTATTTGCAAGTGTATGTGTATTAATGTTTATAGATATGTATTTTTGTGTGTTATGTATAAACTCCAAATAACAACAATAACAACCGACCAACAACAGCAACAAAATATAACAACAAAAAAAAAATAAAAAAAAACAGAAACAAAAAAAATTTAAAGAAAAATAACAAAAATAAAAATAAAACTTGAAATGTTTAAACAACAAAATAACTACTGGCACAAGGATATTCATACATATTTATTTACTTAAATAAAACACACTCACATACCTCTCTACTGCTAAATATATGCATTATATTAGTGTGTATGTGTGTGTGTGTGCTTGTGTTTATATTTCATATTCTGTGAAGCGTACAAATACAAACTCTTGTATTCTCTACTCAAATTGCATAAATTCGACAATGCTCCCCCTCTTGTTGTTTTTGTTTTTGTTGATATTATTATTTAGCTAGTTGCTGTTGTTATTTTTATTGGGACTACATATTTTTATATTGTTTTATTACTGGAATTTTGTAGGAGTATGCATTGTGTTTGCCACTCGGTCGTTTGTGTAAGTGTGTTTAAAAATAACCCAATTGGAATTTATAGCCAAGAGGAAACACTCTAAGAAACTAATCTTTTATTTTGTTATACCCTTTTCGTTTCAAAGCGATTTTTGATTATCTACTGTCTAAATTTCTTTTTTTAGAATGCGCCTGCCTATGACCATCCTTGATTTGCCTTCGAAACTTTAGCAATCTTAAAATCTTTATTGATTTCTTTCCGATACGAGGGCTGCCCTATATATTTCTGGCCTAATAGTGAAAATGCAATTATTTATAATCAAAAATGGTTTTATTGTTTTTCAAAGTATTCTCCAGCATGATTTATACACTTTTGCATGCGCTCAAACCAGTTGTCGAAGCACTTTTTCTACTCCGATTGAGACACCTCTAAAACATGGTTTTTGAACACTTCATCAGCTTCTTCTGGCGACGAAAATCGTTGACCACGCATTTTTTTCTTAATGTGCGGAAACAAGAAGAAGTCATTAGGTGCCAAGTCTGGGCTGTACGGAGGATGACCCATTAATTCGACGTTTTGGGCGGTCAAAAACGCTCTGGTTTGAGCCGATGTGTGAGAGCTCGCATTGTCATGGTGAACAATGATTCGTCTTCTCTTGTTGGTTTTTCAAATTTCTCCGATGACTTCAGGCAAACAAATTGTAGTGTACCACTCCGAAGTGACCGTCCTACGTTGCTCAAGCGGAACAGTCGTCACATGACCAGTTTTGCCGAAGAAACAGGCGACCATTTGGTTCGAAGTGCTTCTTCCGCGAACAACTTTCGTTGGATTTTGCTCGTCTTTGAAGACCCACACGGAACAACAATTCGTTTCGGGCTCATACGCATAGATCCATGATTCGTCACCTGTGACGATCTTATAAACGTCTTCTGAAGCACCGCAATCGTATTTTTGCAACATTTCTTTGCACCAATCGACACGAGCCTTTTTTTGAGCGACTTTCAAATTGTGCGGGATCCAACGAGAATAAACCTTTTTTACGGCCAGGTGTTCATGCAGTATCGAATGTATGCTGGTGGAAGAAATGTCCAAGGATGTCTCTATCTCTCGGTATATCGCATGTCGATCTTGCATTATGAGTTCACGCACGGCATCAATGTTCTCTGTCACAATAGCCGTTTTTGGACGACCTTCACGGAATTCGTCTTTGAGCGAGCTTCGGCCACGATTAAATTCATTATACCAGACTTTCAAATTGTCCGGGATCCAACGAGAACAAACCTTTTTTACGGCCAGGTGTTCATGCAGTATCGAATGTATGCTGGTGGAAGAAATGTCCAAGGATGTCTCTATCTCTCGGTATATCGCATGTCGATCTTGCATTATGAGTTCACGCACGGCATCAATGTTCTCTGTCACAATAGCCGTTTTTGGACGACCTTCACGGAATTCGTCTTTAAGCGAGCTTCGGCCACGATTAAATTTATTATACCAGTGGTATAGGATGATGCTTCATCGCCATACAAAGACTTAAGTTCATCAATGTACTCTTGTCGTAATAATCCACGTCGAAAGTTGTGAAAAATGATGGCACGAAAATGTTCACGAGTTAATTCCATTTTTTTCTATATTAATTTTTTCAAGTCACTGTTAACAACACAAATAATGGTCGTACGTCAAAACGTTTTGAGTACGATTATGCTTAAAAATGACAAACTTTCCAATGGAAATGTCAGATTGCACTTGGCAGCACTCAGTGTTGCCAGGCCAGAAATATATATAGCAGCCCTCGTACAACCTAAGAGCTTTTTATTTCCTTATTATATCCCACTGGCAGATGATAACTGCAGTTTCTGCACGAAGTCGCAATTCCCAAATTATGCATCAAAAATCCCAAAATTGGAATTCCTTAAAATTTGGCCCACAAAATCCACACTTGATCCTAAGGTCATAATATACTTTTGAGAATAATCAAAGACTTCAAAACTGTGGTAAATTTTTGAATCCCAGCCTTTGCGATTTTAAAACATTTGAAGAAAAGGAAAATGTTATTAGAGTTAAGTTGACTGCTCCAAAGCTAACAACGCTCCAAAGCTTATAAACACAATTAGGAAAATTTTTATGCAGAAATCAATTCAATAACGAATTATTCCCGGGACGCTTCGCTACCCCAATAAGAATAATCGCACCACGTCCACTCTTCCAAGCAAATTTTTTTGATTGATATGCAAGTTATAATTTTCTTTTGCCTATTGGACCTTATGAATCAGGATTTATTTATTTTTTTAATATTATAAAAATTGCTTTTTGTTACCGCTTCTTATTCTTTTTTTTAAATAAGCACAGCCTCTTAGAACTTTTAAATATTTCTATTTTTACGGTGCAGCCGTAAATGCCGGTTTTAGTCACAACTAACGAACGCATGAAAACTATAGACCAACCATCTACACAGCCATGCGAACAAATCCTAAAAATGTAGACGAACTCCCTTTGACCGTTCGTAAGTTATAAAGTCACAACACATTCGCAACGCTTTTTTATATATCGCGATATTTCAGTAAAGAAAAATTAAAAACAATAAAGGTTTTGTTGTAAAGATATTGGGTTAAACAACTCAACTTAAATTATCTGGAAAATTTACAGATAATTAAAAAACTATTTAACGGATTCTGAACAAAAATTTTGCAACAAGATCGCTGTAAACTTAAGCGTGAATTCCTTTTAGTCCTTTAAGCTATTTGGAAATTGCTTATTTATTTCAAAAATATTTTATTCCTACTCCACTGTGCAAAGCAGTTGAACTGTAAACTAAAATATCTTTTAAACGGAGACACTAACTTACACTAGTAAGTGTTCCGACATCAATTCTTCAATATAAGTTTTCAACATCGGATAATATTGAAGAATATTACAAGCATCATAAACTGTTTTGGACCCTCTTAGATGGTTATCTTTAGCCCACTGTAACGCCGTTTTTGTTTAAACGGCAATGTTACTGATATCAAATGTTAAGAAAAACATGTTTATCGGGAATAGTGTATTTTTTAAAATCAACAATAATTTGTTCACCTTAATCATATATTATTACAGAGAACATAATATGGTTCTTAGGATTATATTACAACCATGCTTCTTCTCGGCATTGAAGTAAAAGTTTTGCGTTAGTTTTAGTTGTTAAACACGTTTAAAAAATAACAGAAGAATACAGAAGTTGATTGCTGACGTTGTCATCTTGATGGCTTTATTTTTTGTAAATCACATTTCTTTGAAAAGGAGGATCTTCAGGTATTGAATAACTGTTGCTTGGTTTGAATTATATCGACGTTGAGGACACGCGACAATGTCACGTTTCACATCGCTCATTTAAATTTTTAATTACTAAGCCGTAGTCTTGTTTTCCACTATTGCTGCCACCAAAATTTGTTCCAAATTAGATTTCTTTTTACAATGATATTTAAAGAAAGGATACATGCCATTAAGTCCGAAAATTTTCGTGCGAAAGAGGTGAAAACTTAACGCTTAATCAACGATATACAGCCAAGTTTTTGCATGTGTGCACGCTAGCAGAATAAAATGCAACATTTTCTGGACCGCCACATCCTTCATCATGATGTTTACGACGTACATACATAAGGTGATAGATGCAGAGAATGCTGATGTACGATGTGGCGGTCTAGAAAATGCTGCGTCTAATTTTTCTTATTTTCTTTGAAAAACGTTTAGAAATTAAATTAAAAATGATCTAAAAAGACTAAAATAAGATCGATATTCCAAATCCTTATTGGGGAAAAGTTTTTTAGTAAATCCAAAAATTTTAACTTTTTCTTCTTCAAGATAAAGCCTCAGGTAATCCATATAATGTCTTCTTATGGAATTCTTCAGAAGTATCCTACAGTCAGCATTGTTCGAATATCAGCAATTTTTTAACAAAAATCTTAATGTTCGAGACTGTAAAAAAAATTGCATGCAGACTTTCATTCTTTTATAACCAACTATTCTAGAATGATTGGTTGTCAGTAATTGGCCAAATTTTGTAGACATTCAGCACATAAACGGGATGTGCGGAGGCAATTAAAGAAAAAACTACAAGTTTTAGGAAGAAAATCTCTTATCTACACGAAAAAAATAATATGGTAACTTTTTGTTTGCTATAATTTTTACTGATTTCAGTTATGTTGTTATTGGTCTTTAATGGGGTGAAAACCTGATTTAATATCTTATATATGTTCGGTGATATTTAATGTTAAATTTCATTCGCAAGATTTCAATTCTGATCTTTTTTGGTTTTTAGTGGTATTTTTTACAGCTTTTTTTATTTGAAAAACTACTGCAAAAAATTAAGAAGTGCTGAATGGTAGAGGATAACCCATCCACTGATATCCAATTTGTATACCTTTTTCATTAAAACAGCTGTAAATGATGCACACAATGAACGTACCTCGCGCAAAAAAATTTCTTTTATTTTATTCTGTTGTTCTAATAGTTGCTTCTGCAAGAATAAACAGTCGAAAAGCTACCGACAAAAGGAGGAGAAAAATATTTCCGAAGTTTTATTTTTACCTTTTTATATAGAAATTACTTTCTTTCTCCTAATTTCAAAATACACTGCAAATCTAAATTTTGTTTAAAGAGTTTCCTACTGAACTCATTTGTTCTACGTAAATGTAAATATATTTGAAGAAAAAATGAAATAAAACATATTTTTGCATTTATTTATTTATTTACTTGTTATTTCTAAAAATTCATTGTTTTTGTTACTGTTTTGTTTCAACAATTTTTGCTTGTTTGCTTTTGTTTGCCTTCATCAAGAACATTCATCCATCCATCCAGCCAGCCATTCATTTATTTATTCGTACAGTCTTTCATTCATTCAACCAAACAAACAACAATCTAACCATCCAACCATCTAACCATCTAACCAACCAGTCAACCAACTAAATCAACTATCCTTCATACCACCCAAAATCATCAGTTTATAAAAACTATAGTGAATGCACGAGGAGTACGTTTTATTTGTTGAATTTGTATTGTTTTGTGTGATGTTTCATGGCAACAAAAAATTTTCATTTTCAAATTTTATAAAACAAAAACATTAAAAACGTAAAATAACAAATAAACAAAATAACTAAAATCTACACACACACACACATACATAAATGCACAAACACTATAAAACTAAGTAAATAACCTTAGCAAGTGGGTGAAATTTTAAAATGAATGATTGAAATACAGAAAAGCCCAGAATAGGAAAAAGATATTATTTTTATTTAAAACAAAAATACAAAACATTAAATAAATAGGATTGAATAAAAGCACATATGTACACAACAAGTACTAGCAATTTCTAATTTTTAATATCAACTGCAACATAAACACGCACCCGTTAACATACTTAAACTATAATAAAAAAAATGTATAGCATACATTTAGGGTGACCGATTGTTGGTATTAAAAACAAAATTTTACAAGATCCTTATGACAAATATTTAATATTATTACGTTTAAGGAAGATTTTGAGAAGAGCATAGAGCTTTCGAATAAAAATACATCTTCATTGAGGCACAGTGATTCATCTAAAGTTTTTTTGTCGTAAAAGTTTTACAGTAATTAAAATAAAAAAATTATTCTAATGTTTCAGCCTGCATAAACGAGAAATCTAAGAGCATTAAGTAACCAGGAGAGAGTTTGGCTTCTATCCCTGCTTCTTGAACTCCAGTTTAAGTTTGAGCTTATTGGAGAGGTCAACATCGAAGACAGCAACGGGCAAAAAAAAAATGTTGAAATAAAATGTTAGCTTTTCTAATTAGGTTCAGAAAAGTATGTTCCAATGGCAGAAACTTTTACAGTTATCTGGAGTGGACTCAAAGTCATACTGAACAAGCTTAATTGTGGAAAAAGCACCTGCAAAAGAGGATGCATGTTAAGGACTCAAAAACTATCAAGTATTTGTCTAATTGACTCGATAAATGAATGACAGATAAGGTGCCATGGATAACCTTAGAAGCGTTAATTCTTTTTTTCAGTTTTGAAGATGTTTTTCAATACATCAATACATTAATTTAAATTCTTAAATAATTTTATCGGTAGTTCTTTTAAGCCCGATAGAACTTTAAATTGTAAAAAATAACACAAAAAACTAAAATGTCATAAAGATTTTTTTTAATACGAACGATCAGAACATTGCATTAATATTTAAAAAAGATTTCGGGTATATGACCACCGCGGCTGCTCAAGACGAAGCGCATTTTGGACGTCCAATTTTGAGTCACTTTTTAAAGTACTGCTGGCCCTATGTCATAAAAAACACAAACAATGTTGACCTCCAAGCCATCAATTGTTGCTGGTTTATCAGCATAAACCAGTGATTTCATGTGGCCCCACAGGAAATAATCAAGAGGTGTCAAATCGCTCGACGTTGGAGGGCAATTGACAGGTTCATTTTAATTTATCGCCAAAATTTTGATTTCAATAACTCAATGGTTTCAGTCGCCGTATGGCACGTAGCGCCATCCTGTTAAAACTACATTTCGTCCGAATCAATGTCATCCATATTTTCAAACAAAAAGTCATTAATTATGGTGCGGTTACGATCTCCATTGACCGTAATGTGAGATCCGGCCTGATTTTTAAACCACACCAAACATAGCATTTTTTCGGATGGAATGGAGTCTTTAGTGCATGTTGTGGACTGGGGGCTAATTCTCGCAGTCGATACCGTGCAAAATTTACTCGAAGTTGGATTTGTTTTTAATTTTGGGATTCTCGCACTCGCTATCGAGTAAGTTGTATCGAAATTTCTTATGATGGCACTCGATAGCGAATTTTATTCGATACTAAGTTTTGTGTCGAAATTTTATTTGTAAATGGTTTGTTCGATAACAAGTGTTTATTTAAGATTTTAATTGTTATATTAATAAATAATTCGTATAGATTTTCGTACTTTGGTGGTTTTTGGTGGTTTTTGTAGCCAAAATGAATTCCATCTACTTAGCCAATGACTAAAAAAAGAAGTAGTTAGTCATTATCATAGGTGTGTATATGTATGTACATTAGTTGTACATGAAGCTTGTACTTCTTGATAGAAAATTTTTTTGTTTCCTCCCAACTACGAGGGCTGCTATATATATTTCTGGCCTGGCAACACTGAGTACTGCCAAGTGCAATCTGACATTTCCATTGGAAAGTTTGTCATTTTTAAGCATAATCGTACTCAAAACGTTTTGACGTACGACCATTATTTGTGTTGTTTACAGTGACTTGAAAAATTAATATAGAAAAAAAATGGAATTAACTCGTGAACATTTTCGTGCCATCATTTTTCACAACTTTCGACGTCGATTATCACGACAAGAGTGCATTGATGAACTTAAATCTTTGTATGGCGATGAAGCACTATCCTATAGCACTGTGAAAAATTGGTATAATGAATTTAATCGTGGCCGAAGCTCGCTCAAATACCAATTCCGTGAAGGTCGTCCAAAAACGGCTGTTGTGCCAGAGAACATTGATGCCGTGCGTGAACTCATAATGCAAGATCGACATGCGACATACCGAGAGATAGAGACATCCTTGGACATTTCTTCCACCAGCATACATTCGATACTGCATGAACACCTGGCCGTAAAAAAGGTTTGTTCTCGTTGGATCCCGCACAATTTGAAAGTCGCTCAAAAAAGGCTCGTGTGGATTGGTGCAAAGAAATGTTGCAAAAATACGATTGCGGTGCTTCAGAAGACGTTTATAAGATCGTCACAGGTGACGAATCATGGATCTATGCGTATGAGCCCGAAACGAAACAACAATCGACCGTGTGGGTCTTCAAAGACGAGCAAAATCCAACGAAAGTTGTTCGTGGACGAAGCACTTCGAAGCAAATAGTCGCCTGTTTCTTCGGCAAAACTGGTCATGTGGCGACTGTTCCGCTTGAGCAACGTAGGACGGTCACTTTTGAGTGGTACACTACAATTTGTTTGCCTGAAGCAATCGGAGAAATTCGAAAAACCAGCAAGAGAAGACGAATCATTGTTAACCATGACAATGCGAGCTCTCACACATCGGCTCAAACCAGAGCGTTTTTGACCGGCCAAAACGTCGAATTAATGGGTCATCCGCCGTACAGCCCTGACTTGGCACCTAATGACTTCTTCTTGTTTCCGCACATCAAGAAAAAAATGCGTGGTCAACGATTTTCGTCGCCAGAAGAAGCTGTTGAAGTGTTCAAAAACCATGTTTTAGAGGTGTCTCAATCGGAGTGAAAAAAGTGCTTCGACAACTGATTTGAGCGCATGCAAAAGTGTATAAATCATGCTGGAGAATACTTTGAAAAACAATAAAACCATTTTTGATTATAAATATTCGCATTTTCACTATTAGGCCAGAAATATATAGAGCAGCCCTCGTATCGGTACTGAAATTTATAAATTTTGGACACAGTTTCATTTCCATTTCCTGCAGCACTCTTGAAACTATTTTCGAAAGTACGCTTTGATTTATACCAATAATAAAATCGTTGCCGACAGTATTTTGAAAGCCTCCACAAGCGAAAAGCAATAAAGTGTTGGCCAATCGTATTTTTGCTGGTACGGCAGTTGTCAAATGTCTAGCAAATTCAATCTCCTCAACAATATAGTTAAAAGCTTCCTTTACTTTTTAAAAATCAAGGGGATGCATACTTACTCATTGTTTGGCAAGCCCAATGGATCACTTGTTTTTCGGATTTTCCTTCTAATTGCATATATATCACACTCACTCTCAGACTCTGATGACTAATAATAAAAAATAAAAATGTTTTTTAATAATAATCAACAGTGAGAAAGAATAAGTGTGCTGTGAAAATTACTTTTGTTATATTTATCCCTGAAGATGATCAACGAAGTTGATCGAAATATCGGAAAAATAAAATAAAAATATCTAAACATATTTTTATTTGTCTTTAATTAACAACTGACCTACAGCCAAAATATAGTTACTGAAGAAAAAAAAATGTTTTTTGTTTACATATTTGTAGTGTTGGTTAAGGCTGCTTTTTATCTTTTACAACACTTTATTATCAAATCGATTCGAAAGGTAACGAGTGCCATCATCAGAAAAACTCGCACGATCGAAATTAATTTCCATAGGAATTTATTTCGATCACGAGTCCCAGAATTAGCCCCCTGGTCTCACTTTATATGTGGCAATTTTGCTTATTTAAAAAGCCATTAAGCCAAAAGCTGGATCTTATGCGGGTATGGGTCAAGATCTTTGGGCAAAATGAAGTGGACGTAGTGGTCGAACAGAGCCTCAATTCCTGCGACCGACAAAGAATCGATAACTTTGAATCTTCTTCCACACTTTCGTTTACAGCAGCGAATTTTCTTTTAACCTGTTGGTGTTATTGCTTCCTCCATTCTTTTCTCCATTTGTTTTTTAATAGATATTAGCACACTGTTTTAAAATCTTGGATTTTAGGCCAAAAATCTTCAAATCTAGTTTATAGTAATTTGATAAGCTAAAATCTGCAAAATGCAGATAAATCTGCTCTTCTGACAACAGTGTGTACAAGACGAGTTACAGAGAGAACGACAAAGAAATGCTTTAAATTATGTGTGGACTTCGCCTCAATAAATAAATAGACGATGTTTATGACGTACATAACATAAGGTAGACAGATGCGCAGAATGCTGATGAAGGATGAAGCGGTCCAGAAAATGTACGCCGGGATCCGCAAGTATAAAAATACATAGATTTCAAAGCAGTACTTTATACTCTGGTAACAAACTTTTGGAAAACTATCAAAAAAATTAATATAAAACCGTTTATTTTTTTTTCTTCTTTAAAATTTTTAGACATAAATTTTGATCTAAAAATAACTTTTGTATACCTTTTTCCGCAATACTAAAAAATGGCTGTCAATAAAAATATACATTTAAGAAAAAACTGCAGGATTTTCGGGTAGTTGGAAGCAAAAAACTAGGTCAAAAAATAAAATTTTTAATTTTAAAAAGATGCACATAAATTTCAGAGCTTTCCAAGAGCAATTGTCAGAATTTAAAATTTTCAAAACTAGAATACAACTAAGAGTTAGGTAAAGGTTTTAACTTTTCATACACTTGTGGTGCTTTACTTTAAAGCATCGTGGCTTCATTTTCCTAAGAACTAATGTACCTCTTCTATAGTTGCGTGCAGTTATGAAGCATTCGGGCTAGCCCTTTACAAACTAAAGAATTACTTCCGTTTTTTCCCACTGTGCGTTGGTATATAATAAGAATCATGATTTTATTTTCAATAGCATATTATGACTTCAAAGAACTCCTTTTTATGATTTTACTAGATGAACCCGGTGTGCTTCGCTACCCCCCTCGTTATTAAATAAAATTAAAAGTATTGCGAAAATTTAATGACGATTGGTCCAGTAGTTAAGACTATATTACGATTTTTAATTTTTCTAAAAAGGGGCGGGGTCCCACCCACTTTTCTCCTGGTACGTATTCCTAATTATGCCAATACCATATGTACCAAATATCGTCGACGTAGGTCAAAAAATGGCCAAAATATGGCGATTTAAATTTTTGGGTTATATGGGCGGTGCCACGCCCCTTTGTCCAATTAAAACTTCATATAGCCTATTATTCCTTTCAGAGTCACAGTAACATGCTGTAAAAATTTCAGGAAGATCGGTCCAAGGGTTTGGCCTCCTATAAAGCACAAACAAACAGACAGACATTCATTTTTATATATATATAGATATTATTGGATACTATTCTGAAATACGTGTCAACCAATGAACTTAACATTAAAGTTTCCATTGTCAAAAATATGACTGTATTTTTATTTACAGTCATATTGTTTTATTTATAATTTTATATTTATCATAAATTCCATTATTTTAAATTATTATTATTATTTGTGTTTTTGTTTATCGTAATATTTACTGAATTCTAAATTTGACTCAATATTATAATGTGCAAACAAACAGTCATCAAACAAACATTCATTTATATTTTTCTCCCCGCATGCAATTTCAGTTACATATGAATGTGAAAAAAAACACTCATACGGCACATGTTGTTTATTTTCATTTTAGTGTTTATTTTTTATCGTTTTCCTCGTGTTGTTGTTGTTGTTGTTGCCGTTAGTTGGCTTGTTTGAGTATTTGTAATTTAGTTGTATGTGTATGAGTACATGGTTAAGTAAACACTTGCTTGTTTTATTATTTTTTTTCTAAAATGTTATTTATTTAATATTATAAAAATTTATTACAGCCAAGATTGTTGCAGAAATTTAAAAAAAAATATCTTAATGATGAAATAAGGGCTGATAGAGGACAGCTCATTAGCAAACCTTTACCTGTATTATTACAAAAAAAAAAAACTTCTGGACATTTAATGAATTTTAACCCTTTTTAAAGTCAATACGAGGGCTGCATTATATATTTCTGGCTTAATAGTGAAAATTCGAATATTTATAATCAAAAATGATTTTATTGTTTTTCAAAGTATTCTCCAGCATGATTTATACACTTTTGCATGCGCTCAAACCAGTTGTCGAAGCACGTTTTCCCCTCCGATTGGGACACCTCAAACATGGTTTTTGAACACTTCAACAGCTTCTTCTGGCGACGAAAATCGTTGACCACGCATTTTTTTCTTGATGTGCGGAAACAAGAAGAAGTCATTAGGTGCCAAGTCAGGGCTGTACGGCGGATGACCCATTAATTCGACGTTTTGTCCGGTCAAAAACGCTCTGGTTTGAGCCGATGTGTGAGAGCTCGCATTGTCATGGTGAACAATGATTCGTCTTCTCTTGCTGGTTTTTCGAATTTCTCCGATGGCTTCAGGCAAACAAATTGTATTGTACCACTCAGGAGTGACCGTCCTACATGACCAGTTTTGCCAAAGAAACTGGCGACCATTTGCTTCGAAGTGCTTCTTCCACGAATAACTTTCGTTGGATTTTGCTCGTCTTTGAAGACCCACACGGTCGATTGTTGTTTCGTTTCGGGCTCATACGCATAGATCCACGATTCGTCACCTGTGACGATCTTATAAACGTCTTTTGAAGCACCGCAATCGTATTTTTGCAATATTTCTTTGCACCAATCGACACGAGCATTTTTTTAGCGACTTTCAAATTATGCGGGATCCAACGAGAACAAACCTTTTTTACGGCCAGGTGTTCATGCAGGAAGAAATGTCCAAGGATGTCTCTATCTCTTGGTATGTCGCATGTCGATCTTGCTTTATGAGGTCACGCACGGCATCAATGTTCTCTGGCCCAACAGCCGTTTTTGGACGACATTCTCGGAATTCGTCTTTGAGCGAGCTTTGGCCACGATTAAATTCATTATACAAATTTTTCAGCAGTGCTATAAAATGGTGCTTCATCGCCATACAAAGATTTGAGTTCATCAATGCGCTCTTGTCGTGATAATCCACGTCGAAAGTTGTGAAAAATGATGGCACGAAAATGTTCACGAGTTAATTCCATTTTTTTTTCTATATTAATTTTTCAAGTCACTGTAAACAACACAAATAATGGTCGTACGTCAAAATGTTTTGAGTACGATTATGCCTAAGAATGACAAACTTTCCAATGGAAATGTCAGATTGCACTTGGCAGCACTCAGTGTTGCCAGGCCAGAAATATATATAGCAGCCTCGTAAGAGCTGTTAGGAATTTAGTACAGCTTATTAAAAATTTTAGAAAATCACAAACGCATCAAAGAAGGCTTTTTTAACACTCTTTTTAGGTTTTTTTTCAATTTTTTTTTTTATTAAAAATATTGTTCCAACAACTCATTAATTATACTATTAGCATTAATTGTAGAACCCAAATGACCAGAACTATCTAAGATACCTGACATCCTCAGCATTTTAACTAAAATATAATTTTTATAACTCTTAACTGTTACGTAGACAGTCTCATGTAAAATATATTTTTATATATTGCGTTTTTTTTTAGGGCCGTTTTCATAACTAGCCTATAAAGTTCCCTTAGGTTAAGTCAACTATAAAGTGGGGTTTGTTTATTTTTTGTTTTCATAATTATGGCAATGCCATACCAAAAACCCCCCTACAAGAACAGTGACAATCATTTGATCGATCATTTAAAAATCGTTGATATTTGTATCAATATACATCATTGTGTGAAACAAAGTCTCTACCAAGTGCTTAAACAGTGTTGCCAGTGACTTGTTTTTATAAAAAAAATAATGCAAATTTTGCCTGATCTTTGGAACAGATTTAGTAGCAAAATTTTGTATAAGCTGTATTTTGAACTTTGCTCATCAAGTATGTACATAAACAAGTCAGAATTTAAATTTAATTTACTAAAAAAAAAAAAAATTAATTAAATACTAAAATCACTACAACGGCAACGCCGTTCAATATTAAATTTTTAAACATGTATTAGTGCAAAATTGTGTGTGTATTAGGTTCGGTCATTAATTTCTTGTTGGGTCACTACTATTTGGAAAATGAATATTGAACTTAATGGCAACTTCAAGAAACAAAGACAAGTGATATGTGTTTTTTAAAAATCGGAAGCTTGCATAATTTACGAAAAAGCAAAGTAGTCTACTTAATTTGTCATTTCATTTTAAGGCTAAGAATATTGAAAACATTTTTCAGCTCGTTTATCACATTATTGCTATTTAATTTAAAATCATTTCAGTTTATTTTCTTTTGCAGTGGAAAAAATATGGCAATATCAAACAAAACAAGTAAGAGTGATATGCCGAATCTTACATACCCTTCACAATCTATGTAAATCTAGCTTAGTGAAGTATCTCCAATCAAAAAAGCAAACATTGGGATGACCGAGATTTAAAATATAAAAAAAAATTTGGTGCTGCATTTTACATAAAATGCCATCGGCTCTTAATGGGTTAAGTATTTTTAAAAAAAATATTACTTCCTTAAAGATCTCTTCAAAAGCTTTAAAATGATATCTATATTGATATTTTAAAAAATTTGAAAATTTCAAAGGCTCGTAACTCGGAAAATATGGGCGAGCGCAAATATTTTTAATTGATGTTATTTCTTATTTTTTAATTCTCTATCACCCGTGAATATTTAGTATTTTTTTTTTTTTTTTTTGTTGCAGCTGCTTCATTGGTCCCAATGATATGGAAAATTTAGAAGTAGACGTGGGGTTTTGCCCGCTGCATCGAAGAACATGGACTGATCTTGCTGATTTCTAATAGCACCTCTTTCGACACTATATCGATTGGCGTATTTTAATTTTTACAACACTAACACGGACGGACAGACGGACATTACTCAATCGATTTCGCTATGCAAAAGAACTCAAAATAAAAATACTTTATGGGGTCGGAAATGGATATTGTAAAAATTACACACGGGATGACAAACTTAGTTATACCCTTTTTGCACTTTTTGTGATGAAGGGTATAAAAAGCAAGATTTTCTGTTAGTAGTAGAGCCTAAGGGTTCTAAATCTTATCTTTTCTACAACATTCTAGACTTTTAAGTCACAGACGTTTTGGTTTCTAAAAATCTCCCGTGATTTCATATATGGGTAGCAGAAACAAGGTCAAAAATCATTAAATTCGTTGAAAGAAATTAAGATTGCTCATAATCAGAAATACAAGAGAACTCCAATAACCATCTGGATACCATCTGGATTTATTTATTTATTTATTTTTTCGAATAAAAAAGCTTCTTAGCTCAAATTGAACTGATTTTGGGCTGCAGGATAGGTGCATTAACCTTTAGACGTGAATCTTGCAACTTAAAAATGTGATAAGGAATTATCGAATGAGAAAAATTTTTTTCGAACCCAAATTCTTCATTGCCTATTACTATGAGGTTTTTTCAGCCTTGTGAATATCCTAATGTCATTATTCTATGAATATAAAAACAAGTTGTTGGAGTTAAGCGTTTTTCTTATTTCCTGTATCGCAAATGTTTTTTGGAAGATTACTTTGTTTCGCACATACAATTTAGAAACACGTAGGTTTGCTCATTAGTTGATTGATGATGACTTTGTCTATCGGCCGAGGTATTTTCAGGACTTTAAATTATTTACTTTCAGTTAAGTTCAAGAGATATTATTTAGTTAAAAATTTTTTTAAAGTAGATGATGAGTAGAACCCTCTAAAGTATAAGCGGTACGTTTTGTACTCTCCACTTCTTATTTTCGGAAGACGTATGAATACCAGTGGCATTCAAGGAGTTGTTTTGAAATTAAGCATAATGAGTCCATTGTCGGTTCCCTATATTCACCCCTTTTTATTTTGGTATCCAATTAGTAATCACGTCTACCTTACCTTCACACATTGAGTCTTGTACTGTCACCAGCCTGTGCTTTCGACTGTAGTTATATCAGACTTGACTATTTTTTTTTTGACACAGAGCCTTTCGTAGTTGTGTCTATCCATGTTAGTAGCCGGATACTGGCCAATGTTACTTGGATTTTCCATAACTTATCGCTCAGCAGTTATACAGCTAAAGGTACTGCGATTACACCCAAGCATCTGTCTAGAGATGACACCTCAGGAGTGGTTTTAGAGTTTAACCTGTACAAAATCAAAGAAAGAAAATTTTTGAAGGCAGGTATTGAGGCAACAATACAATTTTCTGTATATACATACATATGCTGCAAACGATGGCATTAGACTAAGGACTACAAACACTCACATACTGACCGGGAACTTACGCTCAAGGATAAGAAAAAAGGATAGTTACTTAAATCGACTACATAAGATTCAGTGTTGAGTAAAAAGATCAGCAACATATATGTAAAGGGTGCTTTTTTAAGCTTGATAGAATTTTAAATTTTTAAAAATAACACAAAAATTTAAATTGTAATAAAGAATTTTCTTTTAAGCGAAAGACCAGAACATGGCGTTAATATCTAAAAGTTATTTCGGGCAAATGGCCACCGCGGCTGCTCATGACGAAGCGCATTCTGGACGTCCAAATTTGCAAGTACTGCTGGCCGTATGTCACAAATAACACGAACAATGTTGGCCTCCAAAGCGTCCATTGTTGGTGGTTTATCAGCATAAACTAGTGACTGGACGTGGCCCCAGAGGAAATAATCGAGATGCATCAAATCGCACGACGTTGGAGGCCAATTGACAGGACCATTTCTCAAAATCGATTTATCGCCAAATTTTTATTTCAATAACTCAATGGTTGCGGTCGCCGTATGGCACGTAGCGCCATCCTGTTGAAGCCACATTTCGTTCGGATCAATGTCATTCATATTCTCAAACAAAAAATCATTAATCACTGTGCGGTATTGAACTCCACTGACCGTAACTTGAGATCCGGCCTCATTTTTTAAGAAATAAAGGCCGATGATGCCACCAGCGAGTAAACCATACCAAACGGTGCATTTTTCTGGATGCAATGGAGTCTGTAGTGTATGTTGTGGACTGGTCTCACTTTATATGAGGCAATTTTGCTTATTAACAAACCCGTTAAAGCAAAAATCAGCCTCATCGCTGAACTCAATTTGGCGATAAAACAACGGTTCAGTTACTAACTGTTCTGGAGCCCAATCGGCAAAAGAACGACGCATAAATTGGTCTCGTGGCTTAAATTTCTGCAGTAGATGGATTTTATATATGTGTAGGCCAAGTGAACTGCAGTTCTCGAATTGATGACTGATTTTCAAAATAAACTTAGATGATTTGATAGCGTTGTTCAAGCGTGAGTCTATTCATAATGTTTTGCCAGAGTTTACTAAAAATAATAAGAAAAAAATTGTTTATCAAAATTGCATTTTAAGTGTTATTTTTTATAATTTCAAGTTCTATCATGCTTAAAAAAACACACGGTACATACACATTTTGAAGAACAACACGTCTAGTGTTTAATTTTTGATCAGTCCACAAATATCAATTACGATTTAAAAATTTCTGTTTGTGAATTTATTTTGTAAAATAAACGTTGCTGCCACATTTTTAAAGTTTATGAATTTATTCCCTAAAATTTTTTTGTGAAAATCATTATAGAAAATCAATTTATTTTGCAATACAGGTAAATAACGTGACTCTCGAGAAAAATATACACAAATTTAGAACAGTTTATTTTCTTATGCTTTAACCCTCTATTAAAAATACGTTCAGCCTGTTCAGTTAATTAAAAAAATTCGGTTATAAAGGGCAAAGGAAAAAATAAGGAACAAATATATTTTATAGTAATGTATGTATGTATGTATTCTTATACTCCTTTTACATAATTCTTTCAAAAAAGGTCTATAAAAAACAAAAAAACAATACAATTGCAACAAAAAAGTCTTATTCTGAATTCTTCACCCTTTCCAAGAAGACTCAAAATATCTCTTCTTACATTTTTAAGCTTCTTTGCACTCAACAACACATTCACGCTAACGTTCATACACTTACATTATTTATTTGCAGAGGAGTTGGTTTTGTAGTTTTCTAACAGTATGGCAGTATTGTTCTTTGTTTTTAATTTTTAGTATTTTTGCTTAAACAACTCTCTTATAATCATCATCTGTGTTTGTAATTCCTGAAGCATCATTAACAAGAATGAATTCTTTCGACTTAAAAAAGAAAATTTTAAGTTAAATTAATTTTGCAGAAAAATATTAAGACTTTATGACTTAGACAACGCTTTTTGAAAAAATTTTAAAATAACTCACTTAGCGGAATCCAACGGAGTTTAGAGCCATCAATTTAGATTCAGAAGAAATACACAGACTAGTAAATTTATATACTTAAAGGAAACACTTTTTAAATCTGTGAAAAAGCTATTTAACAGACCGAAAGTTAGTACTGAAAGAAGGTGATTTTTAAGCTTTCCTCTGCCAATTGTAGCCGGAGTTACCAGGTTTCGGACCCTGTTATACTTGTATTATACTTTAGATATTCCAACTAACAACCGTCACCACACTTCAACATTTGCTGCCGATACAGTATTTCTAAGAATTCATGAAAGTTTCTTAATGGCTTTACAAAATTTACAGATCATACATTTAAAGCTATTTCTGTCCGTTAGGCCTTTAAATCTTGAACCGTAATTTTATGGCTGCTACAAAACAAAATTACGAAATCCTCTATGTATAACTTAACCTTCCACTTGGATTTTTTTTAACTCTACCCAGTTTGAATATATTGAAATTGACTAATGTTCTGGAAACTTCCTTATCTAACACAATAATACATACATACACGAAGAGAAAAGGATTATACCTTTTGCACTTTTTTTTACTAAATTCACTGTTTAGCGAAGGCGGAACTAATTGAGCTTATTTTTCTTTTCCAGGGGACAAATTACGGCATTCGGTATCGATCGAAATTTACATTTAAATTCTTTTGAAATTTCGATCGATATCGAGTGCCGTTATTTGCCCCCAGATGAGAGATGAGACTAGCTAGAGAAAATTTAAATACGCCAAACGATCCAGACAAAGTGTCGAAGGCGGGGCTATTGGAAATCAGCAAGATCGGTCCATGCCCTTACACGCAGCGGGACTACCACGAATTTTTCCATATTATTTGGAACAATAAAGTAACTCCAATAAAAAAAAACAAATATATGGGGCGATAGAGAGTTAAAAACTAAGAAAAAAACATCCAGTGAAAAAAATTGGTGCTTACCCATATTTTCCGAGAAACGGGGCTCTGAAATTTTTATAAATATCAATATTATACCCATATTTTAAAGCTTTTTAATAGATCTTTAAGGAAATACCAATATTAAAAAAAAATGCTTAACCCATTAAGAGGCAATAACATTTTTACGTCATTTTTCTTGTTTTTTTATTCTCTGTCACCCCAACATTTTCTGTTTTTGATTGGAGTTAATTCACTAAACTGGATTTACATTAATGGTGAAGGGTATATAAGACTCGGCATAGCCGAATATAGCCCTCTTACTTGTTATTTTAACAAATTAAACCGCAAGAACACGATAGAAAATGAACGGTAGAAACATTTAAGAAACTATAAATTAATTAGTCCGATTTCAAGTTTTTGAGGTGGCGCCATTTTGACAACTTTGAAAAAAGAAGAATTTGACAGCTGAACTTATCTCTGCACATACTAAAACTGTAACAGGAAATTTTTTTTGGAAAGTTCTGTCGTTGATGTAGATAGTAAGCGATATGGAATACAAAATACCTGCTTTTGAAATTTTTGTCTGTCTGTGTTCGCATAACTTAAAAACCGCTAGATGAGTTTGAATAAAATTTTGTAAGAATTTCCCTCGGAGCCTTGGTCCAAATATAGAATAATTTTTTTGTAAAAACAATTCATTTCGTAAAGAAAATAGAGATACAAATATGAAAGCACCCAATTATACCGATATAATGGTACTTAAACAGTTGTCAGCATATTTTATTTCTGGAAATGGAAAATTTTTAACACTGTTCACGGAACTCTACAATAAAAATTAAAAAACAAATTGTTCTAAATTTGAATTCGGAAAAAACAGCCAACCTTTCAATACATTGAGCGGTGTAAAACAAGGTTGTCTTTTCACTTCGCTCCTTTTTATCACAACCCTTGATGTTATTCTTGCATATACCAATGATCAAAATTTGGGTATCCACTAGAGAATAAACCAACGCTTTGAAGATCTAGAATACCACAACGAAAGATAACATGCAGAAAAAGATTGAAGACCTCTCCCAAAAGGCAGACTTAGTAATCATTCCAACACACTTGCGATCAATTTACTGGATGAAAGTTACGAAATTAATAGATTGAAAAGGTATCATATATTGGATCTTCCTTTTAGAAAGTAATATTGTATATATGTATATAATGTGAATATGTAAAAAAAAAAAAAAAAAAACTACAACTTGAATATTTATAGCTTAGAAATGTATAAAAACTATTGTATTTTGTTTTAATCTTAATGAAGAGTAAAACACCTGTAATTATTATTTTTAATTGATTTGCTTATTATTGTTAAATAGATTGCAAATAAAAAATACTAAAAAAAAAAAAAAAAAAAAAAAAAAAAAGGCAGAACAATTCGAGGGTTATGAATAAACGAAAAACAAAGTTCCTCGCAGTAGAAATCAACCAACCTACAAATTTCACTCTAAACCGACTTCACAAACAGATAGCTGCGCGCAATATCTTAAAAATATGGTGGCCAAGAATAATATGAAATGAATAACTACTGCAAATTTTAAAGCAGGAAGACATCAATCAGTGTTGCCGTTTATTTACATTTATTACATTTTTTCTAACTTTTGAAGGCTCCACGTAACATGTATAATTTTGTTATATTTGTTCAAATTTCCGTGACAGTTGGTTCAGGCACGAAGTAAAGTAATATCACTGAAAGAGTACTTGTTTCATTATTTGAGGTAAAAATCTTCGTTTAAAATAAACAGAAAAACAAGTAGGAGTGCTATATTCGGCCAAATCTTTTATACCCTTAATAATCTATGTAAATCTAGTTAAGTGAAGTAACGCCAATCAAAAAAGCAAATATTGGGGTGATAGAGAATTTAAAAAAAAAAATTTGGTACTGCATATTTATAATTTTACATAAAAATGACATCGGCCCTTAATGGGTTAAGGATTTTTAAACATTTTTCGTATTTCCTTAAAGATCTCTTGAAAAGCTTTAAAATGATACCCATATTGATATTTTAAAAAATTTGACAATTTCAGAGGCCCATAACTCGGAAAATATGCGTGAGCGCCAATTTTTCACTTGATGTTTTTTTTTCTTATTTTTTATTTCTCTATCGCCCTAATTTGTTATTGGAGTTACTTGTTACTGTTCAACTCGAAATGTTTCTTGCTTCATGTTTAGAAACAACAAACTGTTTCTGGCAACAATTCTTTCCAACAGTGATGATCGGAGACTAACTGAAGACACACTACTTTCCTGGAGATCTACAAGGCACACACTCGAGGGGAAGACCGAAGACAAGTAGTCTTCGGAGGAGACCTACTACTTTCCTAGAGATAGGAAAATCTTTCAACGAACTAAGATTCATCGCAACAGATAGAAACGAATGGAGATTCTTTGTAAACATCTTATGTTCCCGATGGAATATGCTGATGCAAAATAATGGTAACGCTGTTCAATTAGTGCAAAATAAAGAATGTGTATATGCTAGAAGCCCTGTTAAAAACTGTGTCACTTGTCATGCAACCTGCTAATATTGCATCATTATTAAGCAATAATCCGAGTCTCCAGAAGGCATTAGTTTGTGTGCAAATTATTTTCGAATTCTTTGAACTTTTAATTTCAACTAAAACGATAAGAAATCATTTAAGAACCACCATAAATAAAATGGTCTTTTAAATACTCGTATGTATAGAAAATTAACGCTATAAAAATGTTTCAGATGGCAATATTACAATATAAAGATTGCATTCCTTAAGAGTACTTTCTCATGATTATTTTTATTCGTAAACAAACAACAACAGCAATCAACAGCAGCAACTTGATTTGTTGTTCGTCACTGTAGTTGCCGTCATCGTAATGTTATTCATAGTTGTTATTGTGTTTCTGTTGATGTTTTTCAGTTTCGTTTGGTTTGGTTCGGTTTTGTTGGTTTTGGAATGTTTTGTGTATTTTGGTGTGTCATCAAACACAACAGAAAGTAACTTTTTTTTTTCTTTCATTTCATTCATCTATTTGCACTGGTTTCATACATATTTTCAATTTAAAAGATTTGTTTTATTTTAATGTTTTTGTTTTTCAGTTGCTGTCGCAGCCGCTGTTGTTGTCTTCGCTTAATATGAACTATTATATGTTTGTGCTGCTGCTGCTGCAACCTATTGTTGTTTATTTTGGAGGATTTTAAGATAATGATGCTGATGATGTTGCTGATGCTGATGCTCATGCTGACAATGGCGAAGGAGGAATGTCGTTTTCTAAAGAAACCGTGCAATTGTATTTGTGTGCGTGTTTGTAGAAATGAATTGTAAATAAAAGATTGAGTTGTTGTTCAAATAACTTTTGTTTAAATTGGTATTTGTAGATATTTATAAGGGTTAACAAACTGTATTCCAGTTAGGGTTGCCAGACGGGCCTGATTTGGCCTGATTGTCAAGTTTTTTAATGCGCGTCAAGTGTCAAGTGAAAAAGTGTTTTGTCAATGTTTTTTGTAAGTTAACTTTCTTTCTCAAATTTATTCTAGCTACACATGTAATAATACTTAAAAAAGTAAGTTTATATTTCTAAAAAACACATCGAAGGAGCATATTTTTACTATCAATACAACTAAGGACTAATATGATACATATTTTTTATATACCAAAGATAGGAATAGAATGTCCTTCGATCTGATAAAAGCCGAAGAATAAATTTTAATGAGGATTGCAAAAACTTTCAAAATTTTTTAACAACACCCGATGGTAGAGAATTAACTAATTCTGTATCTAAGAATACGAAATATATGTGGCAAAATAAATAGGACCTATATTTTTTTCTTAATATGTACCTATATTTTTTTAAATAACGCCTAAGTTTTCTCTAAAATATATAACGACTGAATTTTTATTCTTATATTGTTTTTTGTTTCTTTTACATTGTTTCTGTTATTTTTACTTTTTATGATATTTTTGTTTTTATTCTAATACTCGTAATTTTTATGAAAATAAAAAAAAATTAAATAAAAACCAATAGTATGAGTGTTTTTATTTGTCAAGTTTTTTTTTTCAAAATCAAGTTTTTTTTTGGGCAATGTCAAGCTTTTTGGCAAACTGGCTCTGGCAAGCCTAATTCCAGTAAAAAATAAATTTGTATTGAATTTTTTTTGTTTATTGTTGACATTTTTGTTTTTCTTTATTGTTTTTAGGAACATTTTAAAGATAAGATATTTAATGACTGCTGGATAAAATTGATATTGAAATTGATTATTCAGTGCTTAAAATAAATTTTGCAATTATGCAAGTAAAAAAAATGTATAAAGTTTTGGAAAATAATTATTTACCTACAAAGTCATATAATGTCGGACTCATAGCAAAAATTATTTGTTGAAAAAAAAAAACTTTAAAACAGATGGACGTTCAAAAGCTCAATATGAAATAAAAATTTTAATACCTACACATTTTGTTTAAATTTTAATACTCCATCTAAAAGGGCTCAAAAGATAAGTCTATAAACAACCATCACGTTGCAACATCCTTTAATTTCTAATTTTAAAAGTTCATTGTGGTTATGGAGGACTTATGAAAATACGTTCTATTTAAATTTCCACTATCTCTCTATAAAGGTTTAAAAGATTAGGCCATTTAGACCACTTATGGTAACACCCTTTAATTCCTAATTTTAAACTTATTATTAATACCTGTAGCAAATAAAAAATAGACGCTCTGTAAAATTTTCTAGTGTTTGAGTATAAAGGTTTAAAAGATAAGTCCATATAAGTCAAATCACGTCAGCAATAGGAATATTCTTTAGTTTTTTATACTTATAAGTCATTATGTCACCTTTAGAGACACCCTTTAGACTAAGGATTTCAAGTTATTTTTTATTACTTTCGGTTATTATGAGTTAGTGTCACTTTGTAAAAATTCTTTTTTTATTATTCTTTATATCTATAATAAATTCCGTTACGGTTTAATATTAAGCTTCAAAACAATCGATAGCACTATCGATAATATCGATAGTTTTATTTTAAAAGGCTATCGATAGTGTTTTTACGAAATCAATAGTAACGGATAGCGATAGTTGCCAGAATTAACACATAAAAAATTCAATAGTAGCGATAGTATCGATAATTTAAAAAAAAAAAACTATCGAAACTATGCTATCGATAGAATAAAGCCAAACTATCGAAACTATCGAATGTGCCGACTATCGATAGTTTTACAGCTCTAGTTCAATATACATGTAGAAATCATGGGTGTTGTATGGGGGCACCTTTTAATTTTTAATATTATGACCTTTTTGTAAGCACCACCATCAATGAAAAACGTTGTAAAATTGGTTAAAAAATGACTGAGTACTTTGCAAACATAAGTTTTTGTGGGCTTTTTGCTGTTTCCAGGGAAATTAAATGAAATCCCTCTTAATAGGTTTATAGGGTGAATATAAAGCGTTTAAGTAGAATTAAATAAATTAGAATAAATAAGAACAGATCCACCACCTTACTGTCGATTTTAAATACACTTTAATTTTTCCATGATGTGTCCATCTTCTGAGAATACATACGTAAATAACTAAATATTTGCATTTGATTTTTTAAATTAATCCTACTTAAAAATTAACAAAAACAATAATCCCACACATATACGCCCACACACCTGGCCTATTAACGCTTTCGATAGAGAAAGTTTCCGCTTCCTTAAACTCAATACACAATGTGATAGAAGCATAATTTTTTTTTTAAATATGTATGTGAGCCATTGTAATTAAATTAAAAATTATATTTCGGCTCGAGTTCAGGTATATAAAAATTTGCAAATTAATTAAGAAAGATACATTTTTGTATTATATTTTAAAGAAAGAGTAAAAATTGGACGAATAACTTATAAACAGTTATTATTAAGTTGGTAAAACGCAAGCCACAGACAATCCAAACTCGGAGTTCTGGAATTTTTAAGTCATAAATATAAAATATATAGACGAATTGATAAACTTCTCCTTTTTTAAAGTCGATTCAAAAAAATTTTATAATATGTGCCAACTTGGCAAACTTATTAATCCTTTTTAAGGCAAAGACTGCAATTTTCTGAACATTTCATGAACACTAATTTAACGGTTAAAGAAACAAGGAAAAGGACTTAAACTTTAAACTCTATTAAGGTGCTTGCTGCTTTGGTATTTTCGTTAAGACCATGATGTTTTTTTCATGGGATTTGTGGTGTTGAATAAATGAAAAAAATTTTTACCATAAGCTATGACATTTATTAAATATCCATATACATTTATGCCTGGATAAGAAAAAAAAAGACATCAAAAGAAGACAAATAGTGTTGTCAGATCAGGGGATTTATCCCCAAATAGGAGATTTTATGTTTAAAATGGGGATAAAAATTTGAGTTTGGTGATTAAGGAAATCTTTGAGGACATATTTTGCGTTTTGGGGATTTAGAGAAGTTTTTAGGGGATTTTTTTTCAACTCTGTTTTTGGTTATTTTAATTTTACTATAATAAGAAAATTTATTATTTGGAATCTTTTTTATAATAATTTACTTTAATTGTGCTTGATACCTTCAAATATAAATATTTTATGATATTCTCATGAATTATGCGTGGAAAGCATATCCATATGCCCATTTCGCTACTGCTCATCAGTGGATTTTAATACAAAAACACAGTAACCATTGAGTAAATATTTTTATTTTTTTCCTTCATTTTTCTATATAAGGGTTGCCATTGGAAACCATTCATATGTACCCTCATGTAGTAGCTTTAAGTATAAGACTCTCAGATTTTCCTTACAAAATTTGGGTAGAATCCACTGATGAGCTATACATGACAGTAGCGAAATGGCCATATGGCTATGCTTTCCCCGCAGTAATACATTTCATTTTTTAGTTTAGTTTAATAAATAAATAATTCATAAGAATATCATGAAATATTTATATTTAAAGGAATCAAGAACAATTAAAATAAATTATTAATTTTACTATTTTAAAATGAATTTTTCTTGTTTGCCACGTACAAGTTTTCTAGTATGGTAACGAAAACCATTGTTAAAAATTTTTACAGGTCTCAGTAAATTTAATACATGAAGTCGCCGTTTTGTTAGCATTGATCTTAATTAAAATTTAAACAAGAAATAAAAAGCAGTACGAGCTGCTCGAATCTTTATTTAGAATTAATACACATTTTTTTGTGATACTTTTGTTCCATCTTCAGAAATGCTTTAAATGTTTATTTCCTGGAAAAAAAAATAATCCAATAAATCGTTTTAGACAACGAGATGGAACATTTTGATTTAGAACTTTTCGATTTTGTTAATCAACTTGACTAATATATAGCTTGTACAAGTACAATATTAAACAAGTTAGAGTGCTATATTCGGCTATGCCGAATCTTATATACCCATCACTATCTATATAAATCTATTTTCGTGAAGTAACTCCAATCAAAGGAGCTAATATTGGGGTGACAGATAATTAAAAAATCAAAAAAAGAGTTGGTACTACATAAATATAATTTTACACAAAAATGACATCGGCTTTTAATGGGTTAAGCATTTTTTTTTTAAATTTTAGTATTTTCTTTAAGATCTCTTCAAAAGCTTTAAATTGGTACCCATATTGATATGTTAAAAAATTTGGAAATTTCAGAGACTCTAAACTCAGAAAATATGGGCAACAGACAATTGTTTTAACTTGATGTTTTTTCTTAATTTTTAATTTTCTATCGCTCCGTATATTGGTTTTTTTATTTGGAGTTACTTTATTGTTCCAAATGACATGAAAAAATTAGAGGTAGGCGTGTTGTTTTGCCTGCTGCCTCGAACGACATGGACCGATCATGCTGATTTCCAATAGCAACTCTTTCGACACTATATCTGATCGATTGACGGACAAGCGAACATTGCTCAATCAACTTCGCTATGTATAAGAATATATACTTTATTGGGTCGGAAATGGATTTTGTACTTAATTAAATTAAATTTAAAAATAAAATGTTTTACATATTTGTAGTGCGGATTTTTGGGGATCGTTGAATTTTTTTTTTTTTTTGTTAGGATTGGTAGGAATAAAATTTATCTAATTGGGGATACGACTCGAAAAAAATCCGGCGACCCTGAAGACAACTTAAGCTGGATTCACACATGA
Source organism: Gymnosoma rotundatum (assembly GCA_916610165.2). Lineage (NCBI taxonomy): Eukaryota > Metazoa > Arthropoda > Insecta > Diptera > Tachinidae > Gymnosoma > Gymnosoma rotundatum. The sequence continues at coordinate 114,127,874 of OU744337.1, read as the reverse complement.
TGTCCGAATAAAATTTTTGTCCGTACAACATTTTTTTTTTATATGAAGTTTGAAGGCTCTCTTCAAGAGTGAGAAAGAAAATATTTCTCTCAGATCGAATTGGTTCAATTTTATATTTAGTCCTGACTAACTTTAACTATGTTGCTAATAAGTTAAAATTTGTCACTTCAAAGCTAAATAGAGTTGCCCATTTTCATAAAAATTGCACCATTTTGTTTCCTATTGCAATTAAAAGTGTATGCAAAATGGAAAAAAATAATTCAATTGTATGATATGAGCAATAGCTTATACAAAAATAACCACCAAAAGCAAATTATTTAGACACAAAGAGCGAACTTCATTAGAATACATAGATCGTAAGAACATTTTTGTTTAGAAGTCGATATTTTTCATCAACTTTGCTAATTTTCAGGAAATGAACGTCAAAATCTTTGGAAAAAGGGACAGCGAACAGGTGGATGTAAGGGGGTTTCCACAGCTCTTGTTAACAGAAATGAGCTACTTTCAAAATTTCTGGGAGGATAAAGAGTGAGGTTTTTAAATAAGAAATTTGTTTTCTTTTTTTTTTTAATTGTTAAATTTTTCAGATGTACGGCCACAAACTATTCTGGTTCCCTAATATTGCAAGTAGGTCATCTAACGTTTTAGGATCTATCCGGTGAAAATTTATAAAAGATTCCCCATCATTTAAGCGCATGAATGGAACCAATGTCTGAAAATAGCCTACATACCTCCTTTGCTTTAAAAGTCGTTTCACTGCGACTCTTTTTTAGTTTTCTTTAAATATTTATACTTTGCTAATAACACCATAACATTTCAAGGGGTAATAGCACAAGTAACATTCTTTTTTCACTCATTTTAAAAAGAAAATTTAACAATTACCATTTTGGCACATTGAAAAAAAAAACAATAACAAAAGCATTGTACAATACGGCAGCATTGATTGTGCAGACAAAATGTTCGAAATGGGTGAATCGTGTTTCAGAAAACTCTTACAAAAATAAGTTTTGTCCGCACAATATTTTTTTCGGACATAAATGGTAAATCCAGCTTTAGAAGAAAAGGCCATAATTATTCCTGCTCTCATTTCAGTGGTCTTCTTGTTTTAACATCTTATTTTTTTTTTTTATTGAAACATTAAACACAATAAAATTTAAAAACTATATAACACATTAAAAAACCTTATTGCTTATTAACAACTGTCTGTTTAAAATCTCGACGTTTTACCCGTCCCGTTTTTTTTTTTTTTTTGTATTAATTTAAAAATGTAATAACATGGCCTAAATAACTGTTTTATATTGTATTTTAATTAATCTTATGCCGAATAACTTCATTCTAACTGAAACAAAACATAGGTACCTATTTACATAATTTTAATTAATTTACACTTTAAAATAAAAAGAAATAAAACAAAAAGTAGCAACGACTGGACTCCTTTTCAAAAGCACCAAAACAAAAAGCATAAAAAACAAGTAGGTATTTCAAATTAAATACAAACATAAATAAAAAACCTACTAAAAAACAAAACACGAACCCACACACACACATATCCATACATAATACGTGACAAAGAATTCTTTCAGTTTTTCTTCTTCGTCTTAAAACTGCAAACAACACCAACAGTCGTTGTAGTAGTGATAGCAGAATTAACACCAACAAAAAGCAACTAAATCAACATCAAAAACTACGTCAACAACATCATCATTATTGTTATTATGATGAACAGTTAGTAATGGCAACCTTTAACTGTGAAAAACAACAAATACTCACTGGGTACTCGTATAATAAAAACAGCCAACAACAATTGCATTAAAAAAAACGAAAAACAAAAATATCGCCATGTTCATACGTCAATTGCAAAAAAATAAGAAGAAGAAGAAGTAAGATGAAACACCATCACACGCAGCCACAGCCTTACACCCAGCAGCAGCCTTCATTAACATACAATATTTGTTTTGCTGTTGTTGTTTATTGTTGCTGTATTATTTTTTTTCAGTCTAGTTTTGTTTTACTCTCAAGAAAGTGGGATTGCTAAAATTTGCATGACTCCCTTCTTCTTCTTGATGTTTTTGAAACAAATAAATAACAACAAAAACTACAAATTTCCTATACAAACCCAAAAATACCCCACCAAAAACATAAAAGCAAAATACAATCTGTTGTGTTATTTTGCAAATTTAAACGCAATTGTCAACATGTTTTATGCAGTTCTTCTAAAGTGACAGTGGAACAAAAATTGAAGCACGTGTTAACATCTTTATTATCAAACAGAAGAGAAAACAAAGGACGTTATCAGATTGTCACGCCAGAATACCCCCATTTTGAATATTTTTGTAACATTTTTTTTAAAGATCGGTTAAAGGGTGTACCCTAACAAAACACGTTGTTTTTACATTTATTTTTAAGCGTAATTGAGAGAAATACAAAAATTTCGCAAAATGTGTATCGCTTTGGCCCTAAAAACGAAATATAAAATTATAAAAGAGTGCGCTATATAAGACGAATCCTTAAATTTACGGAAAGAGTGTAACAGTTATGAATATGCGTACAAATTAAAAACTAAAGGGAGGACTCATGCATAAAACACGTGTATTTTTCTTATGAACCGAATATACTGCATATAAAACTAAAGTGTGTCCCCATCGATAACGTAGTTTTGATGCATATATATACTATACTAGCTAATAACAGTGTGCTTCGGTACCCCAATAAAATAATCGTAACTGGCCCACTCCACAAGCCAGTTTTTCAATTGAATATGCACAATAATATAGAAGTTACAACAGATTTGCTTTTGCCTATTAGACCTAATGTATTAGGGATTATATATATTTAAAATCGCTTCCTGTTAAAATCAATATAACGCGTTTTTCCTCTCCCCCCGCTTACCCCTCCTGGAACTTCTTAAATAATATCTATCTCTATTCTAAATTTCACTAAAATGTTTGCAGCCGTAAATGCCTGTTTTTTCCCTTTTACTTTTACAAAATTACATGTTATGAAAAGTCAGAAATCACGAACGCCGATTTCGTGCAAACTTTAGATAAACCATCTACACGACCACACGAACAAACCCTAAAAACTTAATCGAATTCGGTTTGATCGTTCGTGAGTTATAAAGCCACAACACACTTGCAACAATTTTTTATATATCGGGTGTTTCTTAACACCGATAGAACAAAAAAAATTAAATTGTAATGAAGAATTCTTTTTATACGAAAGATCAGAACATGGCATTTATATTTAAAAATGATTTCGGGCATGCGGCCACGGTGGCTTTCATAACGGAGCGAATTCTGGACGTTGGGTCACTTTTTTCAACTACTGCTGGCCATATGTCACGAATAACACGAACAATGTTGGCATCTAAAGCTTCAGCATAGGCCAGTGATTTCTCGTAACCCCAAAGGAAATAATCGATAGGTGTCAAATAGCACGACCTTGAAGGCGAATTGAAAGGTCCATTTCTCGAAATCATCTTATCGCCAAATTTTGATTTCAATAACTTGATGGTTGCAGTCGCCGTATGGCGGGTCGGTTACTAACTGCTCTAGATCTCAATCGGCTAAAAACGACGTAAATAATGGTATTGTGGGCTTAATTCCTACACTAGCTCCATCTTATACGGGTGTAGGTCAAGGTGATTGCGCAATATTTTCCACGTAGTGGACGGACAGAGACCCAATTCCTGCGACCGACGATGAATCGATAAACTTGCATCTTCTTCTACACTTTCATTTACAGCAGGGATATTTTCTTTAGTACGCACATTCCTTCGACGTGTTGGTGCTATTGCTTCCTCTAGAGAGTATGTGGTACGAAATTTATCCACAGTTTGATGGATGGCTTGCTCAGGCGGACGTTTCTGTGTACCATAAAAATCGCGAAGTCGTCTATAAGTTGCTCGAGTTGATGACTGATTTTCAAAGTAAAGTTGGATGGTTTGATATAGTTGTTCAAACATGAGTCTATTCATAATGATTTGCTAGAGTTTACTGGAAATAATAATTAAAAATTGTTCATCCAATCTTAATTTTTAGGGTTAATTTTTACAATTTCAAGTTCTAACATGCTTAAAAAAACACCATTTATGTAGAACTTTTTATTTTAGCTTTTTATACTTACTCTTATAGCGAATTAGCAATAGCCCGCTACAATTTATAATCTTTATTGACACCTGGCAAATTTGTTGTGTCTGCCTATTACAGTCTAAAAAATAACAATATTTATATGAATAATACGTCATTCGTTACGGAACAACCTTTAATTTGTTGCTATAGCGGCTATAGTAATACATTTTTAGTTCAAATTTCAAGAGTCTACCTATTACGGTTCTAGAGAGAGAGGGCTTTGACCGTTTGTACATTTTGTGACGGAACCCTTAAACTTCATTTGTTTGTTTTCATTCTTATTACTTTCATAACTCTGTCATGCTATATATTTTATACAGTGAACCCCAATCATAGGTAATTTTGGAAAATTTTTAAGGTACGTCCTCTAACCTTAAATCCAATGTGATATTAACTAGCGCTTCAGAAACGCTGTAACAAGTTAACTAATGTTCATGTTTAAACAAAGACGCGTTTTTATATCGGAAAGCGCTAAACATTGTTCTTGTTCTGAGCTTGTTCTCCTAGATTTTCGCAACAAGTTGCAACAGTTTATCTCAGTATGTATGTATAGGGTATCCGCCGGGAAGCTATACTTCTTTGTTTGCTTATAATTATAAATGCAAGAGAATGAATCTTGTATTGATAAATGTGTTGTTAATTGTCAGCAATTATGCATAGAATAAAATATCAAATAAATGTCCGCCTCTGTTAGCCACTCAAATGTGAGCCTTTTGAGCACATTTTTCATTACATTCTCACATTTCACGCGGTATTTCACATATTCATCACGAATATTTTGTTGCTCAAGCGTTTCTGGTTTGTTTGCATTAACTTTGCTTTTCAGATATTCCCAGAAAAAAATCCGGAGCTATCAAATCAGGCGACTGTGGAGGCCAATCACTCAAGAGGTCTCGCAGCAATTCCATTGTAATTCTGGCTGTATGCGATATGGCACCGAATATTTTTCCACAATAAATTTGCTACGTGTCTTTACGACTGCTAAATATGAACTGTCAAGACTAATTTTTACCAAAATAGCGGCGAAACAAAACAGCATACCTTCCCGCGGACACCCTGTACATTCTATTTCAAAACATAAATGACAATTTTAAACGATATGAGTTTCTCATGGGCGTAATTTAGTCGATAGTCTGATACTTCATTGTTATAATTTAGAAACAATACTCGTAATCACTTAAATTATATTTACGAGGTCTCAACGATTTCAAAACTTTAAATTTTCGATCTTTTTATGTATTGCAATGGTAATTTACGAAGTGACTACGGTGACTGAACTTCATAAACGAGACTCATCATATATATTATTTCTAAAGCACTTTTTTTTGCCGGTTGCAAATATCTCCCATACCACCGCATCAAATTTAATGAATGATATATCATTTTAAAGCTTATTTCTAACACTAATGATTAATAATTAGAAATTGAAAAATTAATATTTTCATTGATAAAAATTATATTTTATATAAAACTACAGTGTTTTTTTCTAGTGCGGTAATGCAGGGTCGCCTAATGGTAATGCAGTTCAACATAATACAGTATATATTAAAATCCATTCTGGCAATGCCGCCAGATATTTTTGTTTGTATCAAGGATTCGTACGGGCAAAAAGTTAACGATGATTATGTCAATACCTCTAACATTGTATTTAAAGAAGTATTATAAAAGCATTTAAACATATGTATGTATGTAAATATGTATGATATATTATGATTTCTAATATTTTTATACTTTTAATAAAATGTATTGAAGTTACTAAAATTTCCATTAATTATTTTTATTTTATCTTGCAAAAACGACAACTAACGCTGCGAAATATCCGCACGGGTCAGTCTAGTCATTTGTTAATTTAGATATAGTCACGTTTAAATTATTTGCCTGTGGAATTCAAGGCTGGAGCAAATGTAATCTTACACTGTGCCTCCTATAAACTTATTTCCATAATGGCAGGGAATGTAGCAACTGCAATACATAGTTCCAAACGCAAACAGTAATCTTCTTCTAACCCACTGTTCCGCCAAGATCGTCATGTGCGGACAATAAGACTTTATGTAAATGAGTCTTTGCATCTGTATGTATTTGTGTATTTGTGGTATTGTTTTGTTTGATTCGCATCGCATTGCGTTGACGGCGTAGTATTTTTAATTTTGTGCACTTCTTTTGTTGTTCACATTTTTGTTTTATTATTCGCATTGTATTGAAATTCTTTACAGTTCTTGCGTATCAGTGCATAATTGACGGCGGTCTGTTGTTTGGTCGGGTATAAATTTGTGTTTTTGTTTTCTTTAGTTGCTATTGCTGCTGTTGAATTTGAATCATCAACAAAAACAGCGACAACAACATAAAAAAATGTAAAGCAAAGTGCACACATCAACAACAATAAATCCCAGAGATATTTTCTATTTATTGTTACCTATTCCCGTTATTTTTACTTAAAGTGACACAAACAAAAATACTAACTCGTGTTTGATAAGTATGTAACTAGAATTGCAGGCGGCGTGTATTTTAAAACGGAAAGTTTGATAAAACTCTGATGAGTAAGATTTTCCAACTATAGACAATAAAAACCACATTAACAAAATTAACAACAACAATATTGTTTTGTGATTAATAGTATGACACAAAACAAAAGCTTGTACACACGTACAGTGAGACCGACGCATTAAGTTTAACAAAACAATAACAAGAAGAAGAAAACAAAAACAAAATGCGACTTGTTTACTTTTGTTTACTCGCCAAACTACCAAAAGTGAATAAAGCAACAACAATGGTATCAACAATAATAATATTTTAGAGAACTTTTTTTTTGAAGAGAATATGAATTAAAATGAATAAACAAGTGAATGTGAGAGTGAAATTGGGAGCGGAAAATAGCAAAAACATCATCATAATTCGTTTGTTATATTTTGAAGACGGCGTCAACCATTTTATCAGCGTTGCCAGACTCCGCAGTATTTTTTTTTTAATTTGGTAAGTTACATAAAATTATTTTACGACTAAATCCACCACAAAGGATACAGCACCGGGAAGACCGGTTGCTGCATCCGGTAGGTGGTGAAGAAACCAAGCTTATTTCTGCCGACAATACGCCTGCGCCTGCTTTTTCGTTCATATAAGATCATAAAAAGATCATATCCGTTTCACTCTGTTCGACCTAATCTTTTAAGGCTGTGTCACACCACACGGCAGGTATATTTCTACCCCGCAGTTTGACAGCATTAAAACGACCAGGATTTGTTCCCTTACACTTTCTTTCACTACTGGTCCTTACGGCGTATACCTTTTCGTTTCTACTTCACGCTCCTATAAGGGAATTTGAGTCCACGTTGGGCGCACTAGTTGCTGTAGAAAAAAAATTTTCTTCCCCATTTCCTCACCATCTTCTTTGAGACGTGCCACCTCAAGGATAAACCAGTATTGTGCAGTATATATTGTGCTAACAAATAGAAGGTATGTTGGGCTGTTGAATTTCACACAACAAAATCAGATTAAGTTAACATGACTACATTAATGCACTTATCAACTGGAGAAAACTATATAAATTTTTTTTATCAATATTCATAATTTTAATATATAGCTACACAATCTTATCTGTGATAGCCTAAAATAGAACTGTGGTGTTGAGGATTACGTTGTTTAAGGTTTTATAGGTAGAACTCATCACTTCACAATTAACGCAAAAGAATATAACCAATCAAAGCTCTGGCAACACTATACATCATAGAACTACTACGACAATTTCCACTACTACTGGGTGTAAAATTATCAGCGCGTGTGTGTAAGTTTGATTGTTTGTGAATTGCCAGTGTTTTTTATATTTTTTTATTTCTTTTTAATTCAATATCAAAACAATGCGCAAAAACATGAAACAAGAAAAAACGCTGTATAATGACCTTCAGTCAGCGACGTTGACAGCACTGTTGTAGTAGCAGAGGTGAGACTGCACAGTTGGCAGAACGGTATTTGTCTCTGTTTTGATTATTTTGGTTTGTTATTTAGCATAGTAGAGAAGAAGAGAAATGAATAAAAATAAAAAACATTTCGCAAGAATAACGGTAACATTTACCCTGTCGATAATTGTGGTTGATGCTTTTGTCCATCAAACTAAGAGAAAACAAAAAAAATGAAAACAAAAACAGATTTCTATGCAAATTAATGCACTTCCAATACAATAACAGATTTTTATGCTAAAATAAAAAACAAACTGAAGGTTTTACGTGAACTATTTTAAAAATAGAATAATTTTGAAATTTTATTTATTTGAGATTTAATTGTGACTCTATTGCATATGAAAATAAAACATTTAAAATAGAAAAACAAAGACTTTGATCTGAGAATTCATACCAACATTTATTTTTTAATAAAGGCCAACGAGCAACAGTTGGATTTTTTTAAATAACAGATGTTTTTATTAAATTTTTTATACATCTATGTATGTATATAAGTATGCAGGTACAAAGTAACTTGTACATTTGAATTCAAACTCATTGAAAAATTTATTTTTAACAACAAAATACTCATTAGAATTTTAACAATTGTACATGAAAGAACATATGTATGTATCTTTACAAGTACTTAAAAACATACATATAAAAATACCTACTTACATACATATATGTATGTATAGGTAGTATTCGCCCTTTTCACTCAAACTGTGCTTAGAAAGTGTAATAAGTATTTACAACAAATTTCTTAAAATTTATTAATAACAGAAACATGAGCTAGTTTTTTAAACGACTTCAAAAAGAGAGGGAGGTTATTAATTCGTCTGAATGATGCTTTTTTTTTGGTTTGAATCCGCAGAACTCAGTCATTTCCGATTTGAAAATTTTTTTTGCTTATAGAACGGTTTATAATTTTAAAAATTAAAGGGTGTCTCCGTGTATTTGAAACCGTGACACTATAGATCCCAATAGCAAAAACTAATACAAAAACAAACAAGATTGCTATACTCGGGTATGCCGAATCTTGCATACCCTTCGCTATATATAAACAAGTATGAACATATTAAATCTAGTTAAGTGAAGTAACTCCAATATTTGACAATATTTGATTTTTGAAAAAAAATTAATACTATACATAAAAATGTCATTGGCTCTTAATGGGTTAAGAATTTTTAAAAAATGTTAGTATTTCCTTAAAGATCTCTTCAAAAGCTTTGAAATGATACGCATATTGATATCTTAAAAAATATGGTGCACAATTGTACTTTTCTATAAAGTTCAGAGGCCCATAACTGAGAAATTATAGGCGAGCGCCTACTTGACATTTTTTTCTTATTTTTGATTGGAGTTACTTCATTACACTAGATTTGGTCCAAATGATATGGAAAAAGTAGATGCTGTCGTAGAGTGTTGACTGCTGCCTCGTAGGACATGGAACGATCTTACTGATTTCTTATAGCAAAATTTTTGAATCTATGTCTAATCGATTGGCGTATTTCAAATTTTCCTTGCCTTGTTCAATCCGAACACGGACGGAAAAGCGGACATCGCTCAATCGACTTCGTTATTGACAAGAACTCAGAATATATATACTTTATGGGTTTGGAAATTGATATTGTAGAAATTACACACGGGATGATAAACTTAGATAGACCCTTTTTTCCAGCTGTGGTGAAGAGTATAGTAAATCAAAAAATTCTAGGGTGTCTGAACCGTTGTATACAAAAACTTTAAAATTAGACAGAATTTCCTCTACTTTGGCTGCTTAATAACAAGTATCTTTAAATATTTAAAATTATAAATTAAAGGGTGTTCCAGTATTTGATGTATGGCCAAACTGTTGAACCGTTATAGACAGTCCGCTTCAATATCAAGTATAAAATTTTTTATTGGGAAATTAAAAGGTGTTTCTTAATTTAATTTAGTTGTAGTAATTTATTGTATATGGTCAAGCTTTTTAACTGTTGTAGAGAGATAGTTCAAATTTACAAAAAAATCTTTTTTACTAAGTCAAGTAGCAAATCCAAAGTTAGAAGTTAAGCGATGTTCCCCTAACTGATTTAATTTGACCTAAATGGTTCTATCTTTGAGGCAATTATAGAAAAACACTTCAAGATTAGACATGTATGTATATCCAGTATAAAAACAATTATAAATATTTCAAATTAGAAATAAAAGGATGCTCTACTAGTTGATGTAAATGGACAATTTTTTTTAACAGTTATAGACAAACGCTTATAACTTCAAAACATTTTATTTTACTGTGTCAGCGATAAAAGAAACATGCTTTTAAGTCTGTGTGTGTGTGTGTGTGTTTTTTTTAAGAATTATTCTACGTATGTATGTATGTATCGGGGCTTTTAAATCTCAGCAGAGAGTTGAGAAAGAGCTAATTTTTAAGGGGTTTTCATAAGCTTTAATCTGATACCATTTGTTTTTTTAAAAATCTTTTTCTTAAATTAAAAAGTTCTTTTTAAATTTTTCAAATATTGTTTTTTTTAAAACCTACAGGGTGGCTGCAAAATATTGCTACCTTAAGAAACTCAAATAACTTTTTTTTTCAGTGTATGGAATACATTTTTCTTTTATTCATGTTAAAGCTCCTTCAATTTTATTAAATTTAATAACTTATTTTAAAAATAATGGAATTTAAATGCCCCCCTGCTCGTTGATGCATGTGCGGCATCTTAGCAAAAAGTTGTTCATTACTGCTTGGAGAGTTGAGGCAGGAATAGCCGCAAATGTTGCTCGAATGGATTGCTTTAGTTCATTCAAATTTGTTGGTTTTGCTTTGTAAACTTCCTGTTTACAATAACCCCACAAGAAAAAGTCAGGTGCAGTAAGCTCAGGCGACCTGGGTGGCCAACGGAATGTGGAGTTTGTGGATATCAGCTTATTGGGAAATTTTCGTCGAAATTCTGTCATAACAGGTTGGGCTATGTAGAAGGTGCACCATCTTGCTGAAACCACACAGAGTTAAAAGAAATTCTCTTTCGGCGTAATTCTGGATAGAAAAACTCTCTCAACATGCTCAAGTAACGGTCTCCTGTAACCGTAACGGGGTGACCGTTTTCTTTGAAGAAGTAGGACCCGATAATGCAGCGTGATGAAACTGCACACCACACTATGACACGAAGTGGATGCAATTCCGTCTCGTGGAGTGTGTGTGGGTTGGAAGCACTCCATATTCGACAATTTTGTTTGTTTACGTTGCCGTTCAAATCGAAATGAGCCTCGTCAGACATAAAAGAACAGTTCAACATGTTTCCATCCTCTACCACCATTTGAAGCATCTTCTGGCAAAATTCCAAGCAAATCGGCAAGTTTGCAGCGTTCAGTTTGTTGGCCATTTGAATTTTATATGGGAATAAGTCCAAATCTTTGTGCATAATAGACTGTAATGACTGTCTGCTTATACCCATTTGAGCAGATAAGCTTCTTGTCGAAACTCTTGGATTGTGTTGTATGGCAGCAGCTACAGCAGCGATTATTTCCTCCGTTCGAACTGAAGGGTTTCGATGGTAAGGTCTTCTGTTGACTGTCCCATGATCGGCAAAATGGTTTACAAGACTCCAGTTCGTGATAACGGCGGACAATCCAAATTCTTGATTCGGTGTCCCAGTTATCCATTTTTGTCAAATCTAAGAATCAATCTGCAAAATAAAAAAAATGGACCATTAAATCCATTAAATAGAAAAAAAGTTATTACATTTTTTTTGGTAGCGGCTTTCATAATTTTTTTTTATATTTAAATTTAAGAAAAAGAAAATCTCGTTACTACCCTCATGTTTTTTTTTTTTTTTTTTTTATACTTACATCCTCTATACAAATTTCAAGCGTCTGCCTATAACAGTTTAAAAGATAACAGCCTTTAATTTTCAAATTAAATACTTACAATTTACTTTTATTGAGGGTATATTTGTACAAACTGCAATAGCAGACATAGTTTTATATACATTGTTTTTTATCTCGGACCAGCACCCCGACTCAGGCAATTCTTTGTGCCAGAACTAGGAAATTAGGTTATGGGAAGTAGCAAGGAGGGAGAAGTAGACATTTAATTTAAACTTTCTAATATTGAAGGTGACAGAAAAGACCTCTGCAGGAATATGATTCCACATACGAACTGTTCGGCTAAAAAACGAATTCTCTCTGTAATGCATAGTGTGGTTAATCATACACATATGTATTAGCTATTAATGAAGAGAGTGCTATACCCAAAAACGTTCCCCCCGGGATCATTAAGAGTCTGTACTGGTCTAACCTAGGTGCAGACGAGGGCCCTCAGGGGTATAGGGGGAACCAGTCCCCCGGTGTGCAGGCACTGAATCTGGATAGACAGTTCTAAACTGTCGAAGGATGCACCAGTGTCCTTAATAAACTGCCACCACAGGAACCGGTAGCCCATACAGAGAGCCGCCCTTCTCTGTAGCCGGTTATTGGTGAGGTCCCTTCGGGGTACACGTGGTGCCTGTTGGTTAAAAAGTCTATATCTGCGGGTCAGGCACGAAATAGATGGAAGTTTGCTGTTGTACTCTCAACAGACGGGATTGGATAGTCTCCAACCCTCAAATAAGGGAAAGTTCATGGTCCTGCAAGCCATGTTCTTGAAATTGCAACTCAGTTGGCTACGTCCGATGGAGGGCGCTAGTCGACGCTTTTTATTTCACTCAGTGGTAATACCACCGTCTGGTTAGGCCATCAATGGCACGTACTGACGTTAATTTGTATCACGTATTGTACACAAAAACGTGTCGATATCGGGAACGAGTTCCCTATTCTCGTTAGAACACATTTCATTGTAGTATCGATAAAACAGAGAAACCAAACCCACATTGCGTAGATGTTTAAGAGAGTCAATAGAGTTGGATACCTTACTGTCACTTATCAGTCTCTTCGCCCTTTCCTGAAGCACTGGCCCATACATGAGTGTTGTATTCCATTTTCAGCTGGTTGTACGTGGTATAAATAATAAGGAGATCAAATGGAGTAAAATATCTTATACAACGTGTCAAAAAACCGAGGAACTTGAAAACTTCTTTTAAGACTTTAAGAATATGTTTAGTCCATCGAACATCACCCTAAATTTTCATGCCAAGAATATTCAAGAACTTCTCACTCCTTAATACTTATACCATTTATACTTACAGATGAAGCACCATTTTCGGTCGAATTTCTGTGCCTACGCCTACAACATTGAGTCTTACGAGCACTCAAATCGACTCTATTTGCCCGGCCCCAAATATTGCTATGAGACGCTGATTGAGCGTATCATTCATATTCAGTCGCTTGGCCCCAACCTCTAATAGGCGTGGCCTGCAAAAGAATAAAAAGGGTTTAAAGTCTTACAAGGAAGGTCATTTAGAAAAATAAGAAATAGGATAGGAGAACAGAGCCTTGTGGTACGCCTGAATTTTTTGTGCAAATTTGACGAGTCTGCCTATCACGTCACTATAGAAATATATCTTCAGTGAAAATTTTAAGAGTCTACCTATAATGGTTGCAGAGATAGAGTGCTGTGACAGACGGACGGACAGACACAGATTGGATCAAAAACAATAGGGTTATGTTTTTAATCTTTGTGAACGAAATCTGAAAAATGATTGTAATATGATGCCAAGAAAGCATTTCAATCAATGCTCGCTTTTGGATCACATGTGACATATTAATCAGGGGAATATATACATATCGCACTTGATCAACAATAGGCTATTAACTCAAAATTTATGAAATATTACTTTTTTCAAGAAATCAGCTAACAACATCAATATCTATCTACTGTAAAAATTTCAACGTATTTCGTTTACTCCTTCATCTCGAAAACCACTTTTGAGAACATATTCATGATAATGTAGTGATTACCTTGATTTCAACAAAAAGGTATTATTTCGAGTTAATACAAAAGTTAACATGGAACTGATTCGTAAATTTTCATAAAAAAGGTATTATTTTTAGTTGAGTCTCTTTTCAATTTGGTTTTATTTTGAGTTGATACTGTCTTGTTGATAAAATTTGTTTCATTTATGATCGAAAAATTTCAGAAAAATGGTATTAAGTCAAAAAATTTATTTTTTTTTGCAATACTTCCACAGATTTCTAGGAAAAATGATGTAAATATATTTTTAAATGGAATTTGCTTCCTATGGTATATTTGAATTTTTAAATTCTGTTAAAATGTGGCCACAAACCGTTATTTGACTCTACTGAAAATTTTAAAATTTTGAGTTAATACCCTCTTGTTGATCAAGTGCGATATGTAGATCGATATGCCTGTCTAATATAAAAAAGATTAGTAATTTCTTTTTATCAAACAACATTGGCAGAAGCTTTTGCCGCAAAAATAAATGCAAAATAAAAATAAGGTGCGATAATTATTTAAATTTGAATTAAAAACAAGTAAGAGTTCTATACTCGACTGTGCCGAATGTTATATACCATTCACCATCTATGTAAATCTAAATTAGTGTGGTAACTCCAATCAAACAAGCAAATATTGAGGTAACAGAGAATTAAAAAATAAAAAAAGTTTGGTACTATATAGATATAATTTTACATAAAAATGACATCGGCTGTTAATGGGTAAAGCATTTTAAAACAATTTTAGTATTTCCTGAAAGATGTCTTCAAAAGCTTTAAAATGATACCCATATTAATATATAAAAAAATTTTAAAATTTCAGAGGCCCGAACTCGGAAAATATGGGCGAGCGCGAATTTTTTCTCTTGATGTTTTTTTTTTTTATTTTTTAAGTTTGTATAGCCTTATACATTTATGTTTTTTTTATTGGAGTTACTTTATTGTTCCAAATGTCATGAACAAATTAGAGGTAGGCGTGGTTTTTTGCCTGCTGCCTCGAAGGCCATGGACTAATCATGCTGATTTCCAATAGCACCTCTTCCGACATTATATCTGATCGATTGACATATTTATTTTTTTTTTTTTTTTTTTTTTTGTGAAATATGTTTGCCTCGGCAAATTTGATTTCAGCATTAACACGGATGGACAGACGGATTGACGGACATCGCTCAATCGACTTCGCTGTGCATAAGAAGACAGAATATACATACTTAATGGGGTCGGAAATGGATATTGAAGAAATTACACACGAAATGACAAACTTATATGTACATACAGTAGCTCCAAGCGAAACTCGTACACCTATGAAAACAAATTTCTTTATGTTATATGTCTAAAACAAAATAGGCTAATAAAATAAATTTACTTAATTTTAGTACAAAACTATGTACTTAATTAAATATCGAAAACGAAATTTTGAATATAAATTTATTTATTAAAATACAGATAAATATTTTAAAAAGTGCCAACTTTCGACGCCAAAGCCAAACTCGTACAGTCTTATTTAATTTGGCAACATTCTTTTAATTTGCATCTAACTTCGGCATATTTCGTAAAAATAATTAAAAAAATTAGGGAGTTTTCCCATTATTACATTTTTTATTGTCATTTATTTGATTTTTTGTTTGAAAGAGTTACAAAAGAGAACAAAATGGGTAGACAGAGAGGACGAACTTCTGTTGAAGTAAGAAAATTAATAATTCAACATCATAATAATAATAAATCGCTGCGATAAATATCTGAGATAGTTGATAGAAGCCTATCAACAGTGCAATATATTATAAAAAGGTATAAAATGGAAGAGAAGATTGCGAACAAGAAGAAAACTGCTCGTCTGCTGGAGACGAGCAATATATTTTACGTCAAATAAAAAACAATCCATTTTTAAGTGCTCCGAAACACGTAGAAATTGTTGAAAAAGACTTAGGAAAAAATGTTGCCCACAGACCATAAGAAACATATTAAAAACGGCTAATTGCAATGGTAGAAGGACAAGAGTTAAATCTCTGATTAATAAGAGAAATCAAAAGATAAGTTTACGATTCGCCAAGGAACATGAAACAAAGGATTTTTCATTTTGGAAGCAAGTATTATTCACAGATGAAAGTAAATTCAACTTGTTTGGTTCAGATGGAAGACCTTATGTATGGAGAAAATCCAATGAGAAGTTGCTTGCCTAAAACATGAAACCAACACTTAAGCACGGTGGTGGGTCAGTAATGGTTTGGGGATTATTTTCTGCATCTGGGCCCAGTGTTTTACACTTTATCGATGGTACCATGGATCAGCATATGTATCTGAACATTTTAAAAGAAAGTTTGCCAGTTTGTAAGCAGAAATTTTGTCTTGGTGAAAACTTTTATTTTTACCAAGACAACCCTAAGCATAAGGCTTATAATGTGCGATCATGGCTACTTTATAATTGTCCACATGTTATGGATACACTAGCCCAGAGTCCAGACATAAACCCAGTCGAAAATTTGTGGAGCTATTTCGATCGTAAAATTCGTAGTCATACAATAAGTTCTAAGGATGGCTTGAAAAGAGTTCTTCAGGACGAATGGGGCAAAATTGAACCGAGTTTTTGCGAAAACCTTGTGCGCAGTATGCCAAATAGATTAAAAATGGTGATAAAAAATAAAGGCATGCACACCAAATAATAATATTTAAAACCAACAAAATAATATTTGATTGAATTGTGTTGTACGAGTTTGGCTTTGTCACAGAAATTACTATTATTTTATGTGTTTATTAAAAAAAATTTTTTATTGAATAATAATTTAAAGTTTTTATGTTTTGTTAAATTTGCTATAAAATGAACTAATAAAATAAATACAGATTTATTTGTTAAGAGCTTCTTACTTAATGTTAAAAGATAGTTTAAAAATTAGTCTAAAGTGTACGAGTTTCGCTTGGAGCTACTGTATATACCCATTTTCCAATTTTTGTGGTGAAAGGTATTACATTGCAATTTAAGGAAAACGATCAATCTTTTTGCTAGAGTAAGCAAATTAGCCATTTTAGAGTTCTTGCTAGCAATTCAAAATTAATTGTTAATTAATTGGTTTTATAATAAAATTGTAATTTTATTTGTTGTAGAGTTGCCAATATTTTTCGAAAAAATCTAACAAATGAATTATTTGGTTAATACCTGACATAAGTCACCTTTATAGCAAAACTTCTGTATAACCCTTAATTTTATTTTGTATTTTTTCTTTAATACGTAATTTTTTTATTCCACTTTGTTTAAGCGAAAAAATAACAAATAAAACAATCTTAATTTGCAACTTTGTTTTGTCTGATAACTAACACGTCAGTAGAGAGAGCTGAATATTTTACAAAACTCTGTTGTTTGCAAACTTTGTTGGCTGTTTGTATTTTGTTTTTTTTTTTATATTATTTTTATAATTTATTATTTTTTCTCAATGCTTCAACTCAGTTTTGTCAAGCGCGCGCATTTTGTTTGTTTAGCCATTACAATTGTTTTGATGTTTTGCTTTTATTGTTGTTGTTGCCGCAGCTTGTTGTAGTTGGTATTTATTTTGTTTATTTTATTATTTTTTTTTTTATTTATTTGCCCTCAAACATTTACATTTATACCCCTTTTTGCCCAGCGCATTGAAGGCAACGAGAAGAAAAAACAAAAGAAATCTACTCAAACACACACCGCTACGTTTATTATTAATTCACCTGTAAGATACAAAATGTTTTTCTCAAGTCTTTCTGTGTTGATACATATTTCCTTTGTTGTTGTCGTTTTATATTTTTCTTACTGCTTTTTTTTTATTGAGGCAAACAAACATAAATACCTCTACATATTATTTTTCATTTCCGCTTTTATTTTTGTTTGTTGTCTGAATGATTGTGAGCGTGTTTGTATGTGTTTAGCCAAAAAGCAAATAAAATAAAAAAACAACACAAAAATAAGCATGAAAATCTATTTCCTGATCTAGTGCTGTTAATAAAAAACAAAAATTTAATCGTTATTCAATAGTTCGTTGCTGGAATTAGAGATTTAAGTCCTAAAAATTTTGGAAGAAGAAGAAAACAATATCAACAGGTTCGTTGTTATTCAGTTTCCGCACCAGGCATTATATAGTGAGATAGAAAAAGAGAAGAAGCGTCAAAAATTCTTTCAAAGAATTTATGCATTCGAGAGGAAACTTACAGTTAGTTGTTACAGCAAAAACGCAACTCTAAACTACGGCCCTCAATGCGTCTTTAAAAAAAAATAATAACTTAAAATCTTATTTATTTGAACATCGTTTTATTACCCTTGTTTTAAGCATAAATCATTAAATGGCAATTTTTAAAGTATCAGGGATGGTAAACGTGCTATGTACGAGGGCTGCTCTATATATTTCTGGCCTAATAGTGAAAATGCGAATATGTATAATCAAAAATGGTTTTATTGTTTTTCAAAGTATTCTCCAGCATGATTTATACACTTTTGCATGCGCTGTAACCATTTGTCGAAGCACTTTTTCGTCTCCGATTGAGACATCTCTAAAACATGGTTTTTGAACACTTCAACAGCTTCTTCTGGCGACGAAAATCGTTGACCACACATTTTTTTCTTGATGTGCGGAAACAAGAAGAAGTCATTAGGTGCCAACTCAGGGCTGTACGGCGGATGACCCATTAATTCGACGTTTTGGCCGCTCTGGTTTGAGCCGATGTGTGAGAGCTCGCATTGTCATGGTGAACAATGATTCGTCTTCTCTTGTTGGTTTTTCGAATTTCTCCGATGACTTCAGGCAAACAAATTGTAGTGTACCACTCAGAAGTGACCGTCCTACGTTGCTCAAGCGGAACAGTCGCCACATGACCAGTTTTGCCGAAGATACAGGCGACCATTTGCTTCGAAGTGCTTTTTCCACGAACAACTTTCGTTGGATTTTGCTCGTCTTTGAGGACCCACACGGTCGATTGTTGTTTCGTTTCGGGCTCATACGCATAGATCAATGATTCGTCACCTGTGACGATCTTATAAACGTCTTTTGAAGCACCGCAATCGTATTTTTGCAACATTTCTTTGCACCAATCGACACGAGCCTTTTTTTGAGCGACTTTCAAATTGTGCGGGATCTAACGAGAACAAACCTTTTTTACGGCCAGGTGTTCATGCAGTAACGAATGTATGCTGGTGGAAGAAATGTCCAAGGATGTCTCTATCTCTCGGTATGTCGCATGTCGATCTTGCATCATGAGTTCACGCACGGCATCAGTGTTCTCTGGTACAACAGCCGTTTTTGGACGACCTTCACGGAATTCGCCTTTGAGCGAGCTTCGGCCACGATTAAATTCATTATACCAATTTTTTACAGTGCTATAGGATGGTGCTTCATCGCCATACAAAGATTTAAGTTCATCAATGCACTCTTGTAGTGATAATCCACGTCGAAAGTTGTGAAAAATGATGGCACGAAAATGTTCACGAGTTAATTCCATTTTTTTCTATATTAATTTTTTCAAGTCACTGTAAACAACACAAATAATGGTCGTACGTCAAAACGTTTTGAGTACGATTATGCTTAAAAATGACAAACTTTCCAATGGAAATGTCAGATTGCACTTGGCAGCACTCAGTGTTGCCAGGCCAGAAATATATATAGCAGCCCTCGTATTTCAAATTTAACTTTTAAGAAGTTAAACTAACCATATACTTTTTAAAAATTCGAGTTTTAAAATTTTTTTTTTTATCCAGAAACTACCAAACATTTTAATTTACAGCGAAACATGAAATTTTATGAAGTTCGAGTACGATTTCTGAATTTAAAATTTTTTTATTTTAATTTCTCCTTGTACATAGGTGAATCAATTTAGCGATATCCGTCTGCCCGTAATCGACTTAAAACCAGCTTTGCCACGTCCCCCGATAAACTACAGAAAATTTATGATTACCATTCTCTCAGACATAGTTTCGAAAGAGGTCCCATTGCAATTTAGCAACAACGGACCGTAAATGGTGGAGATATATTTAGAAAAACATTCGAGCGCCTATGTTTTCCTTACGTTTTTCAGAACTAAGTAACCTTTTTTAATTGGTTATTGTTGTGTTTTGCTTTGCTGTATTGAAACTAAAATTGCAAAAAGAAATAGGTCATTAAAATATCAATTAACTATCTTAATTTAACTAACATATCATCAAAAATATTAAACTTTGCTAAAAAAAATTGTTTTTGAAATAAAAAAATAAAAATTTCACTTAAAACCGAAAATTTAGCTAAAAAAAACTCTACACTAAAAAAAATTAGTATTTTACTAAACTATTAAAATTAAAAAAAAAATATTATTTTCACTAAAATTTCAATAAAATTTTAAATTTTTCGAAAAGTTGTACTTGAAAATTCATTTAACCCGTTCAGACCGTGATGCATCGATTGTGCAGGTGGGTTTCGGTCTCAATATTTTCACTTCTGTTTGCTTAATGTGAAATTGACTGGCATGCATCGATTGTGCTGATTGTTTTCTATATTTGGTTCTCACATTTCTCTACTGTTTAATTTACCGTTACTTTAATTATTGCGAAATTGAAATATGACTGAAAAGTTAGTCACATTTCAATTTTAGCATAATGAGCTGTAAAAGTAAGTTGTGTCTTTAATGAAAAAAGTATTAATCGTTCACAAATAACTAAAAAAAACTAAAAATCTAACTAAAAAAATTAAATATTTTAAAATTTCAAACTAATTGAAATCTTTTCATGCAATACAAATGTGTTTTAGTTAAAAATATTATTGAGTGCATCAATTGTACGTGTCAGACGTGCGTGTCCTGAAAATCCTTGAAAGTTATAAAAATGATGAAATCTATTCATTGATTATATTTTCATACGCTGTAGAGACCACATGTTCTAAAAATTATAAAGAAATTCCTGGTAGTTTTGCGTCAGGTCTGAAAGGGTTAAAGCAGAAAATTCAAAAAAACTTTTAGTGAAGTGGCTAAGATTCGGTACAGCCAATTTTACTACTCTTATAAAGGGTCATGCAAAAAACGCGCCTACATGTTTCTTTGAAATAAAACACAAACTATTTGCAATTTTTTCAAGCTGTTTTTTTATTAAAAGTTTGATCCATTACAATTATTTTTGTTTGTTTGTGAAGCAGGAGGAGTAAGCAATATGGTATTCCTAGAGTTTTGTGGGCATGTTACTGTTGCTAATGTTTAATTTTAGATAACGCATAACGCTGTAACTTAAATAGAAAATTCAGAAAAAATGCCTCAAAAAAATGCATAGTGTAAATCTGGACTATAAGTGGAATAAAATATCATTCAAATGCCCACCATGACTGCGTCTGCAGACATCAATCCAAATTTTCAATGACTTTCCGACATGTTGCTGGTGTTATTTCACGAATAGCAACTTGAATGTTGTTCTTTAGATCATTAATTGTTTGTGGCTTGTTAGCATACACTCGACTTTTCAAAAAACCCCACAAAAAAAATCTAATGGTTTTAGATCACATGACCTTGGAGGCCAATTGAAATCTGCATTTCGTAAAATTACACGTTGAGGAAATGTTGATCGCAAAAGCGTAATGTTTTCTCGAGTTGTGTGACATGTAGCACCGTCTTGCTGGAAATAGACGTCAGACACATCAATATGATTCAACTGTGTCCATAAAAAGTCTCTCAACATTGATTAGTATCGCTCAGCATTCACAGTAACAACATTTCCAGCATCATCTTTGAAGAAAAATGGCCCAACGATTCCAATTGCCTAAAATGCACACCAAACAGTAACGTTTTGGGGGTGTAGAGATTTTTCATGAATCAATCGAGGATTTTCATCACCCCAGATACGACAGTTTTGCTTATTGACGAATCCATCCATTCTGAAATGAGCTTCGTCACTAAACAAAATTTTGCTTTGGGTATTTTTCAAAGAACGCCCATTTTCATAATAACTTTGAATAATGTAAACACGTTGTTGCAATGTGTACCTGTCCATGGTCATTTGAAAAGATGTCACGTGTAAAAATTATATAGTGCTAACATCTAGGCGTCACATTTGGATGCCCCTTTATATTAATATAGTAAGTGAAGCTGAACTAAAAACCATAACAATGTTTGTTTTAGACCGAATTTGATCTCTGCCTTTACCATAGAATAATAAGCCAAACGTGGAACTTTTGCGTCAAAATATATTTCAAGTTCTTTCAAGGTCTCACATTTATTTCTTCATTCGTTAATTTTTTTATGTTTTAATTGTAGAAATAAAGTTGAAAACTATAAGGGTTAGCACAGAAGGTATGGCGCTAAATAAGAGTTGGCACAGCCGAATGGTGCACAATTTTACTTTTCAAGGAGAAGTTCAGAGGCCCATAACTCGGAAAAGGTCGGCGAGAGCCAATTTCTTTAGTTGAAAAATCTATCACTTCATGTGTTTTTTTAATTGGAGTTATTTCAAGTGATATTGAAAAATTAGAGGCAGGCGTGGTATTTTGCCCGCTGCCTCGAAGGACATGATTTGCTGGTTTTCAAAAGCACTCTTTTCGAAACTATGTCTGATCAAATCTGTATTTAAATTATCTTTAGCTCATCTAATGCCTTGGCAAACTTGACTTCGGAGTCGAAAATGAATATTGCAAAAATTACAAACGAAATGACAAACTTAGATATACACTTTTTCCACTTTTTGTGGTGCAGGTTACAATGGACCTTTAAAAAAATACTAAAATTTAATTGTGCTCATAATTATGAAAGCGGTCTAACTCATATATTTCTTGTTTCGAGATATTTAATAAATTGCATTTAAATAAATTAAAAAATATTTTTACATCATGCGACAACCACTATCTAATGGTTCATTTTTGACAATTTCGTAAAAATAACATTGAATAAATTTATATAAATTTATAAAATAATGTGGTATGAAAATAACTGGTAAAATTCATTTTTCTTAAATTTTGACTTAGACCACTTTAAAAATTATTGGCACAATTATCAAACAGCAATGTTTCTGACACTTCAATTCTAAGATGAATTTTTTTCAAGATCATAATTTTTACTTTCTAAAAATTTGCTGTTTTTTTTCAAAACTTTGTCAATATATTTTGTATTTTTGCCACGGGTTTTGGGAAGAGACGCCACAGTGCTAGCAACATTATCTCTATACCCCTAAAAACAGGTTGCAGTGATATAGCCACTAACCCTTAAAACAGTAGACTTATTTGTAGTCTTTGTTGTTTAATATCAAAAAATATATTAAAAGTTCTATTTTCTAATACGTAGTTACTTATTTTTATTCGCTAATCGATCAGCAATAGCCACACAATGAGTACTCACATGTATAAATAACCTTTACAATACAATTTCAATAATATTCTAATACGCACTTGTTTTTCTTTCAACACACAATGCAATTTAATAAATATAAAATAGAAGGAAGCAAAATTGTACAGCAGAAAAATTAAAACAAAACAAAGAAAAAAAATACAACAAGACATTGCGCAAACAAACAAACAAACACTCACATACACTTCAATAAAGGGGGAGAACAACTAAATGCATGCAATCATACATACACACATACACACACACACACCGTTTAGTAAAAACTGAATAACAAACGAATAAGAAAATAAATCAACAAACGCGTGAAATTACGACAAATTGCACTTTGGCCTGAGCGCGCTTGAACAAAAGAAATTGAAACAACAGCACATCATCATTACAATTACACACAATATCCCCGTAAACATTTTATATTGTGGCAGTCAATATAACAATTAAGGCAGTGTATTCTTCAAGCAACTTGTCGATTTGCCCATTTAGGGTTGATTGTTCATGTTAACAAGTTTTCTTTTCGTCGGGAACTTTCAGGTATCGTACTTTATTTTAAAACCCAACCTGGAGAGGATTCCACTGTTAATCACTGGTGCTATACATATATAGATCGATGGATAAAGTAGAAATCGATAGAGAGTGAAAGGCAATAATGAACATTTTGTATTTGGGAATGGAAGGAGAAGGAACTGAATAAAAATGTTCTTGTGATTTCAACCCTCTACACTTCTGCGAAACCTTAAAGCAGCCAATAGGCATCTAGCGTCCTAATAGGTAGCAAAACACAGACCTGTGCTCAAATTAGGATAAAGTTACACATAAGAGCCATTAAAGAGTTGATTCTCAAAAGCTATTATGGTAGGATGAGGTAAACGCGGTAGGTGAGGTGTTGTTACTATCAAGAACGTGACAACGAACATCATAACTAACGTTCTAAGTAAGATAAGCACCTAAGCTACAGATTGTGCACTAAGAATTAAACCAAGTTGAGCTGAAAGACTACTGCTTGCTTGGATCTTCAAAGTCTTAAACATTTACGGCTGCAGGACTAACAATTTTCTTTATCCAACGATACAAAATATTTTTAAAAACTCCTAGACTTCCAACTATTCCGAATGGAAAAAGTCTAGTACAGGGTTGAAGTCGCTACGCCCGCAGTTTGTTTTGGAATAAGTGGTGCTTAATTCCCGGACGTTAAGCACTACTAATGGGAATTATATTGTAGACCAACTGTACAGTGTTCAGAGATCTGCTTGTACTTATATTACTTACCCACTCCTTCTTTAGAGGCTCTTAATTCTATGGTGAATTAAATCCCAATTGAGCTTCTTAAGATGGCTGCTTGGTGAAACTATTTTGTCATACTAGGATTCTCGATTGGCCATTATCGGACTTGAGGATACTTTGCTGCTGGGTGATACCTACCTGGTCTAAACTTTTTGAGATAGTGTTTACTTCCACACGGTTTACCTCTAGAGTATATAGTGGCGAATCGAAGATGAGCTGTGGCGTCGGATCTGGATTTTTTTAGACAAGCTTGATATTCCACTCTTATATCGGCTTTCCGATGGGACAAGCGTCTCCCAAGATTCAGTCAGGTTTTTCACGTTAGAAATTTTTGCTGAGGCGACTCTCTTGTTGTTGAAGTCGCATACTATTTTTTCATTTCTAGTTGGCCTGCGTAGGGACGAGTTAATAACACTCGTTCGTCTAGCAGTCTGGCATCCTGTACATAGCGATTTGTTTAGAAACAGTCGGATGGTTTATCCAGATCGGTATTCGCGCCTTAAGTCTCCAATGCAGTAACGGTCGCTAAAAGGACGATTGGTATTTTTGAGTACCAGCTTCAGAGAGCGGAGGTTAAATGGCATAAACTTGATACTTCTGCGGCCACCAAGAAAAATTAACCTTCAATCTGAGCAAGCCTTCTTAATACGATAGGGTAGATCAAATAGACATTTATATTAAGCAGAGAATTATGCCCCCTTTTTTATACCCTTCACCACAGGTAGAAAAACAGTATATCTAAGTTTGTCATTCTGTGTGTAATTTCTCCAATATCTATCTCCGATCCCATAAAGTATATACACATATATTCTAAGTTCTATTGAGCGATGTCCGTCTGTCCGTCCATATTGGGGTAGAAATCAATTTTGCCAAGGCACTAGATGAGCTAAAGAAAATTGAGATACT
Organism: Gymnosoma rotundatum; assembly: GCA_916610165.2. Classification (NCBI taxonomy): domain Eukaryota; kingdom Metazoa; phylum Arthropoda; class Insecta; order Diptera; family Tachinidae; genus Gymnosoma; species Gymnosoma rotundatum. The sequence goes on along the minus strand of OU744337.1, from coordinate 114,102,460 downwards.
CCAAGTGATCAGACATAGTTTCGAAAATTTTGATATTGAAAATTAGCAAGATCGGTCTATGGCCTTCGAGACGGCGGGCAAAACATCACGCGTGTCTCTAATTTTTCCATATTTGTAACAAATCTAGTTTAGTAAAGTTACTTCATTTAAAAAATAAATATGTATATGGGGCGATGAATTAAAAAACAAGGAAAAACAGCAAGTGAAAAAACTGCCGCTCGCCTATGTTTTTAGAGTTACGGGCCTCTGAAGTTTTTATAGAAAAGGACGATGATGCACTATATTCTTTTAGATATCAATATGGGTATCATTTTAAAGCTATTGAAAAGATCTTTAAGGAAATACTTAACTCTAAAAAATGCTTAACCCATTAAGAGCCGATGACATTTTTCTCTGTTACGCCATTTTTTATTTTTTTATTGATGTTAAATTACTAAACTAGATTTACGTATATGGTGTAGCGTATATAAGATTCGGCATAGCCGAATATATCACTCTTACTTCTTTTTTATTCTTAATAAGCAACTCTCGAAGATAAAAATCATGTTAAAAAAAAGTTGAAGTAGATGAAAGAAGAAGCAGAAGTAATAAACCGATTCATCAGCAGAAGCTTAAGACTTAGCTATGGTTGGAATTTATACTTTCCAACCAATATAACGCTCGGGTAGGCATTGCCTTAAAATTAAGAGCTGATTGTCCTTAAATAATTATTGTTATTTTTTCTTAATTTTTTTAATTAATTTGTATAGTTAATGACATTGAAGATTGAATAAATTTCAACTATCATTCAGAAGCAATATCTTAAAATCATTTAGAGTATGTTTGTAGTTGTAATAGTTGTAGACGTAGTTATTGTAGACGATGGTTTTTTCAAAAACAAACAACAAACAACTAGATAAATACTCCCCAAAACAAAAATAAGCGCCACCAGCACAACATTTAGCAATTCACCAACTAAACAAATATTGCGTACAGAGTTCTCAACATTAACAGCAACAAAAAACGTAAGCAGCAGCAGCCAAAAATTTCAAAACATTTTCAAAAATCACCATCAACAACTTGCCGCCCAACAGTCAAACGTTCGCTCCTTTTTAAATTTATTTTCTTACCTTAAAAAATAAATAACAACTAGTGGGGATGAAAAAACTCACTAAATAACGAAAACATAATCATGATTGTTGCTGTTTTTGTTTTTTTTTTTAACTGCAAAACAATGCTTTATACGATTGCATGCCACAAAATGTTGGCACAAAAAAAAAGAAACGTAAAGAGAAAGATAAACAAATACAACAAGTCATGTACTTTATTATAACTACACCCCATTCCCACTTAAACTTCTAGTTGCACTCTCACTACTCTCACTACTTCATCGTACAATTATTATTACTTCTTATTATAGAGATGTTGATTTGTGAGCAAATTAGTGTTGCATATTATAACGGAAATTTGAGACAAAACCCCAAAACAACTTTAAAAGAAAGCAAGTAAGAGTGCTATATTCGACTATGTTAAATTTTACATACCCTTCACCCAAAATCGGAGGCATGTCAGGTCAGGTCCATGAACAAAACCAGAAAGTGACAATATTATACTTATATTTTATGGTATTCTATGTAAAAAAGATGAAAAGTTTTTATAAACTGGCTTGAAGAAAATCTTTGGTAAGCAATGCCGGTTATACCGATCTTGCTAATTTTCAACAGCAAAAATTTGAAACTATGAGTAGAAATACAAATTCCTATGAACCAACTCTAAATATCGCGGCCTTAACGCTTAGGCGAATATCTGTTTTTGATAGTACGTTAGGTAGTAAAGTTCGATAACTTTTTGTTTGTTTTTTTAAAAATTACTCAAGGCGAATTCATAATAGGGAATAAAATTAACTTTAAAAGCAATTCGTCTCTGCAACTATGAAATTTTCGAATTGAATCTGTAGGCCACACGAGCTTTCTTGCCTGCTTTCCATTCGCCTTGGAATTGCATCTGTATTTTTTGAAAAGTAATAACAATTTAGTTATTTTCTGGTCTATTTAGCGATTTTATTATCTCATCTTTTAAAAATATTCATGGGTTTTATTAAACAAGATATGTCAACATTACAGGTTAAAACACAACTAGACGCTCTTATTTAAATATTTCATTTGAGTATTGAAGCTTAGCGCTACACAACGTTGCGCTTGCCGTGCCAATTAAGTTTGTACCTTTACATTTTCAGTCATTGACATTCTTTAGCAATATTCTTGTACCGTTAAACCCCAATTTACCATAATTTCAAAAATTGTATATCGTTTGTAACAACGCCGCCGTTATTAGTTATACGAGTACAATTAGTTTTACATTAATATGTATGTACTACGAGGGCTGCTATATATATTTCTGGCCTGGCAACACTGAGTGCTGCCAAGTGCAATCTGACATTTCCATTGGAAAGTTTGTCATCTTTAGGCATAATCGTACTCAAAACGTTTTGAGGTACGACCATTATTTGTGTTGTTTACAGTGACTTGAAAAACTTAATATAGAAAAAAATGGAATTAACTCGTGAACATTTTCGTGCCATCATTTTTTACAACTTTCGACGTGGATTATCACGACAAGAGTGCATTGATGAACTTAAATCTTTGTATGGCGATGAAGCACAATCCTATAGCACTGTGAAAAATTGGTAAAATGAATTTAATCGTGGCCGAAGGTCGCTCAAAGACGAATTCCGTGAAGGTCGTCCAAAAACGGCTGTTGTGCCAGAGTCAGAAACGAAACAACAATCGACCGTGTGGGTCCTCAAAGACGAGCAAAATCCAACGAAAGTTGTTCGTGGAAGAAGCACTTCGAAGCAAATGGTCGCCTGTATTTTCGGCAAAACTGGTCATGTGGCGACTGTTCCGCTTGAGCAACGTAGGACGGTCACTTCTGAGTGGTACACTACAATTTGTTTGCCTGAAGTCATCGGAGAAATTCGAAAAACCAACAAGAGAAGACGAATCATTGTTCACCATGACAATGCGAGCTCTCACACATCGGCTCAAACCAGAGCGGCCAAAACGTCGAATTAATGGGTCATCCGCCGTACAGCCCTGACTTGGCACCTAATGACTTCTTCTTGTTTCCGCACATCAACAAAAAAATGCGTGGTCAACGATTTTCGTCGCCAGAAGAAGCTGTTGAAATGTTCAAAAACCATGTTTTAGAGGTGTCTCAATCGGAGTGGAAAAAGTGCTTCGACAACTGGTTTGAGCGCATGCAAAAGTGTATAAATCATGCTGGAGAATACTTTGAAAAACAATAAAATCATTTTTGATTATAAATATTCGCATTTTCACTATTAGGCCAGAAATTTATAGAGCAACCCTCGTACCCACTAAAAATTTAGGTATTTCTAACATTATCATGAAAGCATAACAAATCTTAATTCTTTAAATAAAACAAGTTAAAGTGCTTTATTCGGCTATGCTGAATTTTATAAACCCTTCACGTTATATGTCAATCTAGTTTACTGAAGTATTTCCAAACAAAAAAAAACATATGGGCCGTAACTCGGAAAATATGGGCTAGCGCGAATTTTTTTACTTGGGGTTATTTTTCTATTTTTTAAATCTCTTTCGCCACATATATTTATTGTTTTTTTTTTTTTTTTGATTGGAGTTACTTCATTGTTCCAAATAATATGGAAAAAATAGATAATAGAAATTGCAAACGAAATGACAAACTTAGATGTACCCTTTTTCCACTTTTTGTGGTGAAGTTTATAAAAAAACAGGTCAATGTTAATTCTTTTCGTTATCTTTTGTGCATAAATCTCAATTTGTAAAATAAAAAATTTCAAAATGAAGTACTATTATTCAGTTAGGCTTAAGTTCTTTTACTTTCTATATTTTTGTACTTTTGTAGATTTTAGAATGAAACAAAAAACACAACCGGACAGCAACTTGAATTGTCCGGCCTTTAAAAGATCCCAAAGGCAGGGAAGAGAATTACTGAAAAATTAAAGGATTTTGGCCGATCTGCACATGATTTTGTAATGATTAAAATTTAATATCGGTTACGACATAATGAAGATTTACACTATGCAGTTTTTTGAGTCTTTTTTCTCAATTTTTTATTTAAGTTACAGCGTTAAGCGTTATCTAAAAGTAAACATTAGCAACAGTAACATACCGTCAAAACTCAAGCAATACCATATTTCTTACTCCTACCGCTTCACAAACAAACAAAAATTTCACGCTAGTTTCATGAAAAATTACATAGTGTAAATGCCGTAATACCCTACGCTACAAATATTTTTCTTATAGTACACCTTGCTTTGAGCTTAAATTCGGAGCCCTTGCGACCGATCAAACATAAATGACAGAAAATATTGCTCTTTATGACGTAGGTGTGTGACATTATGAAAAAAACACTAATCAAACCCTTGAACAATGAATCTAGTTCACTATTCTTGTAACGTGTTGAAATGTGTTGCTAGATAATCAATTTAAAGTTTTATTTTTGCTTTGAACATTGTAAAAAGCTACAAGTTAGCGTTTACAGCAAAAATTAATGAATTCGCCATCGCGACCACCTGATATTATTTCACCATGTTTGTATGTATGTATGTATGTATATACGGAAAAGAAAAAAATGATAATGGTGGCATTACCAATTTAAATTTTCCATGTAAATATTTATAACAAATAGAAAGAAGGTTTCTTGGAAATAATTAGTTTTTAATAATCATATGTGGGTTTTTAAGAAATCAAAAATTTTCCAGGGTGCTGTGCTTTTTTTTAACATAAACGTGTGTGTATGCATCTTGCAGGTAGCGAAAACTTTAAAAACACCCTAAAAAGGAATTTGTTTAAAATTTTTTTCTTCAATGGAAGTTTTTGAAATATGTTTCTTTTTTAAAACTTATAAATAACATAATTATAATTATATATCGCTGGTCTCATGTAGAAAGGCCCTAACTCAAATTTTTATGAAATTCAGTTTTTTCGTGATTCCATTACATTTCATGCATATACACCTCGTCACAAAATTTGAATACAATAGTATCAAAAATAACGATATTACAATCCATTGCATTTCAAATATTACATTGTGATAAATACAGTTTCTGTTATGTTTTTACCCTCTCCTGTAAAATCACAGTTATGCGAGTTAGGGCGTTTCTACATGAGACTAGCGATATACCATATTGAGCTTTTACTCGCAAGCATTTTTTTATGTAAATTCAAACTCTACTATTGAGATCAAGCTCATAGCATGAATAAAAGCTTTCTAGAGTAAACATTTTTATGCTGGGAACACAATTGGGACGAACGACGAATTTCGTCTAGCACGATGAATTCATCTGTAAAAGTTCGCTGCATAAATTCGCAGTGTGGCGCACAATTAGAACGAAAAAGTTACAGCTGTTATGATCAACAAAATTGTTTGCTGCTTATGACAAAAAAAGTAAACACCTAAAAAAAAATGAGGCAAAAAATTTTGAGTTTTGTGAAAATTATTAAAATAAACATCGTGTTCACTTTTGTCCATATTAAAATTTGATTTGTTTTGCATAAGATATTTTTTAAGGCCCAACTATAATGTGCATAAAACAACTTATGCAAGCTTATACAACTGTGCAAATACAATTAAACAAATTAAACATTAATGTGCAACTGTGGCAAATAAGTTACTTAATTTATGTAAGTACATTGTAGCCACATAAATATCGTTAATAAGTTACCTAAGCATTTGACAGGCTTTTCGTTGGATTTTTGACATAAGCTAAAGCTAGCTTATGCACATTATAGTTGGGCCTTTAGTCTTACCTAGAATAAAATAAAAATAAAATAAAATAGTTATACAAAAAATTAAACATTAAGAAAAGGCCATTAGGAGGCAATTTTAAGGATAATCATTGTGGATGTTTAGCACAATGATGTATATTAAGAAATAAACATTAATTAAGGCAAAAGTAACTTTATTTACTAATATATTTAAAAACTACAGAGAAACGACAATCCTGTACTAGTTTGTTCGACAACCCTGCATTAGACCCATGGTTTTAATATTTTGTTGATTTGTTTTTCTTCTCATCTTAAAAAAAATCAACTCTGATCGCATAGAGAAAAGTATTGCGTATATGAATTAATTTAAAAGATTATAAAATCGTACAGATCTGTCAAAAAGTCTGTCACACACATACACTTTTAATCAATACTTTTTGAGCACACATGCAATTTTTCACAGATCGTACGACTACGTCTGATAATTGTTCAATAGAACACTTTACTTAAAAAGTCTATTCTCGATCGTGTGTTTTACTTAATAAATTAGGATCACCCTAAAATTTGTATTTATTTTAATAGCTACCTTATTGTTAAGCGTCATTTTTTATAAAAGGCCCCCCTTAAACTTTCTTTGATTTGATTGAAAACAACATCTTCCCATTTTTTTTTTTTTTTTTTTTTGAAGTATGCTATTGCAGGTTGTTTATATATTTTTCTGCAATTCCTTTACACATCTCATTTGTTTGTTTCCAAAATACACAACAACAAAAAGTAAACAAAAAAAAAATAAATATAAATGCGATCACACACTCACACAAACCACCTTAAACACACAGTGAAACTGATGGTATGTGAAGCTGACTGGCTTGTTTGTTTGTTTCAATGAATGTTTGTTTGGTTTGTTGTTTCAACTGAATGACAGACTGGCTGCCTGGCTGTATGGCAGTTTGTTGTTTGCTGTTTATTATTGTATTTGTTGTTGCTTTTCGTCTGTTTGTATTTTTTTATTGCTAATATTAAGTAGAAGTATGTTGTTGATGTTGTTGCGGATGATGGTAATGATGATGACGACGCTTCATTATTTATCATGCTTCGCAAAACGTTTGTAAAGACGGAATTTTTATTGCTCATAAAATTATTTGATTTGTTTGTTTGTTTGTTTCTTTAATGCTTAAAATAAGTTTTTTTAAGAATTACAAACGAAGAATTTTATTTTGACTACAATAATGATGATGATTATGTTCCCTAATAGAAAAATTCTGTTGTTGCTGTTGTTTTTAAAGAAATTTTTAAACGTATTGAAAGAGAGTTATTTTCTACATAAGCAGCGTTGCCAGAAGCTTTTATTAAAAATTCAATCATATTACTGAAAGTATTATTCCTCTGATCATAAGTAAAATTCTAATCAATTTATATAATAATTTTTTCTCTTATTCTTAATATTCTTATTATAATTAGAATTTTTTTGCTTATTTTTTTGAAACTCCTGTAATTGTAGTGCCAGGAGCAAGCGCATTTCTCTTTATTATATTGACAGTTGTTTGTATACAAACTTTGTCACATAGCTCTAAGCTTTTAATTCTTACCTATAAAATGTTTTAAATTCAAATCTGTAATATTAATTTTTCAAGTCTCAATAAAATTAACTTAATAAATCTGTACGCAGGGAATATAAAGACTCGACAAACTGAGTTTTCTTGCTATTCTATTTTGTTTAACATTAATATAGCGAAAGTTTACCAAGTACTCAAAATAAAAAAAAATTATCAAGAAATCAAATATTCATTATATATTTCCTAAATAATAAAATATTTCATAAGAATTTTAAAATCTTTAATACCTTTAAGGATCGAAATCCAAAAAATTAGAATTTTATCAAAAATCAAAATGTAACATACAATCTAAGTGTTACGACAAAAGAATTAACAGCGTTATGTATAACCAAAAGTTAGCGACTGTTTATAAACTGTAGTCAAATAGCTGCCAATTAGCAAATCGATTTGCCTTAGCAGCTTCTTGGCACAATGTTTATTCTTAAACGATTTTTAACTGACTGCTAACTTTAAGAAAATCAACTCTGAAAATGGATTGTGTCCCTACTAAATTACTTTTTTTTCCTTATATCACCCCTGATTTTGTCGTTTGAACATACATTTATTTTCCCTCCATATTTTTTATTCACCATATTCTTTATTCACAAATTGACACTAAACAGCTGTTGCACAGAAGATGGCAAGTGTTTGACAACTCACTAACAAGTGTTTAGCAGTAAGTTGTTCGCAGATTGTTTGCTAGTTATAGTTAAACTCTATGCTAACTTCATGCTAATTTTTAGTTATACATAACGCTGTAAATATTTACTTACAAATTAAAATTTATTAAAAAAACTTTACTAAAATCTTACAATATATTAAAAAATTACAAGTTAAAAAATAAACGAAATTTAAGAAAAAGAAATACATATTTCTTTAAAATTTACTAATAAATGATTTAAAATAATATCAGCTTAAGTTAATTTTTGTTTCTTACTATTTTTAAGGAATAAAAATTATTAACGAATCTATGTGGACGTTTTCCACAGAATGTTTACTAGTTTTCTTGTAGTTTTTATTTTATTTTTGCTTTGTTGATTTAATATAATTCTCATTCAGCTAAGTTTTCTTGAGATTTAAGACTCTTGAATTTTCTATACAACATTTTGGGAGAATCCACCGATGAGCTATATTAGCAGTATCGAAATGGCCATATAAATATGCTCTTCCCGCAGTAATACATTTCATTTTGTTTTTTTTTTTTTAGTTTTAAATAATAAATATTTCAAGATATTTTCATATTTGAAGGAATCAAGCATAAGTAATGTAGGTTTATTATTTTAGCTGAAGTCAACTTCAATATCCCAGATAGAACGCAGTGCTACAAAGTTTAAAAATATTTATTTTCGACATAATTGAAGTGTCTTTCGTACAGTAAATAGTACAGATAAACCTCGGTTATCCGTGCTGGTGCCGGTCCCACGAGAGCCGGATATTAAAATATACAGAAATAGCAACTTAACATATATGCTGTGTCGTAGTCATGAATCAAAGTAATTTTGTTTTTAATTAAAAAAAACTTTTCGGCTTAACAAAGACGTAGTACCTGTAACTTAAGAACAGAATGGCATAAAAATAGGCACCGATCACCAAGTTTTAACTTGTACCCTTTTTTAGCATGTTTGGTTTTACATCATATTTGCTTGCTAAATTGTGTGATTGCGCTGACTAAAAAAACTAAATTTCTGATAAAAACAAATCGTTCGTAACAGTGTTTATTGCAAATATTGCTTTTTGAATGTAGCATTGATTTGTGTTTTGAAAGTTAAGACAATAAAACAAAAGACATCGAAAGATACGTTGCAAATTGCCTATCTGTCTAAAGCAGCTTTGATAAATTTAAATTTCCTTAAATACAAACACTTCTTTTTTTTTTGTGTTATACAAAAACAAATCAAAATTGTTGGTGGGCAGAATTAAATTGAACAAATGAAGCACAAAATTATTGCAAAAGGCTCGCAATAAAAATATGTGTGGATTTAAAAAATGTAAATTACGAAAATATATTCCCATGTGGGCGCGTAAACGAGAACGCGTGTTGTACAGTTAAGCAATAAAAAATTGCGTGGAAAAATTTGTTCTATAAGGCGCCCAGCCTAAAAAAATAGTTAAAAAATTGTTATTGATAAGCATTAGAATATAACAAAATCTGTAATTTTAAGAACTAAATAAGGAATTTAGATAAATAATTATCACGCTGGCAACGCTGGCTTCACAAACAAGGAGTACCAACTTACTCTCGCTGGTTGTTATTCAGTTGTTTTTACTTCATATCCAAAAGCTTTAGTTGGTATTTGTTTGGTTTGTTTTTATTCAGGGAAATGTAAACAAAAACCCAAACAAAACAAAAATGTAAAAATTAACAACAACTATAAAAAGTGAAGAGCTTGTTTGTGTGTATGTGCTGTTGTTGTTTTGTATTTAAAATAAATTTCACAATTAAACTTAATTATGACGTATTTTTTTCTTCTTTGTTTTTTGTTGAGGTTGACTGCTCTGCCATACTGCTGCTAGTAGTATAAGTGACGTGGCTGCTGCTACTCTTACGTTCTGTTAACGTCTCGTTGTTGTTTATCTTTTGGAATGGGGAGAAAATGTTGTATGACCTGCAAACAACATTGTAAATAAAAATGCACTGTGGAACATTTTAAATTTATTAATAAACATACTCTGCAATATTTATAAAATATTAAAACAGATGAATAATGTATTTTAGGACAAATGTGTATGGAAAATTTGTCAAAAACACATTTCAAAATTATTTTTTTCTTTAATTTGAATATGGCAGAAATTTTTTTCTAGTGTCAACCATATACATAAATTAATCTTAGATATCAATAAAGTTAAAGTCTATACATAAGTATGTTTATACGCACAACGTTACTGTGTACACGTACACACATATGGGCGATTCCATAAATATCTCAACCACGCTTAAAATCATACAAAAAACCTCTTGAAAATTTTTCAAAAATGATTTAAAGAGCAAAAAATATAATGTGCAAGTTTTTTTTACAATATTTAAACAAATGCCCTTATGTTCAAAACAAAATTAAGAATTCTAGAAGTTTTTTATCTGTCTGTGCTGTTGCAAATAATAATTAAAAATAATTTTGTTTATTTACTTTTGTTTTTAAGTTGAAAAAAAACGTAAACACAGTTGTTAGTTCGTTTAATTAGAGAGACTGAGAGTATAAAAATGTTAGTAAATTAGAACTACCTACTAAGGTTATCGGCTTACAACTGGGGGGTTTTTGAATGTTGATTTTTCGAAGTCAAATAGACTGAATTTTTTTTTTAATATATAAAACTTTATGTGTTTTTCATGAAAATTATAAAAACAAAAGAATTTGCAGGTAGTTATAAAATCGCTTCAGATAGTGTTTTAAAGTTTGATGATGACGATTAAGTAAAATACATATGAGATTACGTGTATAAATTAATAAACAACACAGTGCTAACAAAAACTAATAAAAGCATTTTAAAAATTTATTAAATACAATACAGAGTTGGAAGTGTTAACAGGCCATTTTATGTTTTTCTTTAATTTGTACATATTACAGAACATTTTCAATACACAATTTTATTAAATCAAAAGAAAAAAACAAATTCTCCTCTAACATTTGAATTGTATTTTATTTTCGAAAGATTATTTAAAGCAAAATAATTTATTAGATACTAACTGCCGTATTTATATAATATTAAAATACATTTCAATGTTATTTTATTTTTTATGAATATGGGAGTAAGAAATTTTAAATACTTAAACTATTCAATAAAGAGTTTTTGAAAAATGTCCAATAATTGATCACCATGCCTAACATGTATATGTAACACTAAAAGTGCTACGGTTTTAAGAAGGGAATATCACAAAAAATTATGTATTAGTTTTTTCAAACAAATTTTATTTTTAACTAAATTTTTTATTTAAAATGTGTTATTTTTTAAATTTAGTTTTTGTACATTTTAGATAAGTTTTCGCTTAAGTTTCTTAATTGTGAAATATAGAAAAAAATAAGAAAGAAAGTTAGAAAGAAGAACTTCTGAAGAAAAAAAGAAACGGTACACGAAACCTAAAAAGAAAATTAAGCCGTTTTTAAGGTTTTTTAAGTAATTTTTATTTTTGAAGTTTGTTGTCTTTTTTTTTAATAAAAACCTATGTGCTATATTACGTTTCTACTAATTTGAGATCAACTAGTTTTAAGGAAAGCACCTTGAAGTGTTTCAATATTTGTAAATGTTTGTAAACTATAATTTGTGACATAATGTTGACATTTTCTGCGTAAAAAACCTATATTATTTTTTGTAAAAATCGGTTTTAGTGTTAAAGTGATTTAAATTGCTTTGGTAGCACAAAAAATGTATGAAAAATCAAAAGGCAAAATTACGTTAATGGAAACACACTACACATTACATTTAAATTCTTTTTATAATTAATTTTAATGACGTTTTGAATGTTAAATGTGTGCTTAAGGTGAATCAAGCGTGGTAAATATTTATAGTAAACGTTGCAACGATTTTTTTTTTTTTTTTTTTTTTTTTTGTTTTGACACCTTGCGTTATTTTTTTTTTCAATTCAGTTCAATTATTGTGTCTAAGGATATTTACAAGATTTACTTACATTAGTAAATACATATTTACAAGGAGTTTAAGGATTTTTCCTTTTTCTACTTAATAATGCAATTTTTTGTTTTATTTTATCATAATTTTTATACAGTATTAAAGTTAAGGTGAAACTTGTTAAAAAATCTTGTGAAATTTTTGTTATGATAAAATCTTAAATCTACTTATACGACTAATCTAAAGAGGGGGCCAATTCAGCTATATGTTCAGAATATAAACATCTAGTATCGAAATTTTCATACAATTTGTATATCTTAAGAGTGATAAAATCAATATTTGCAATTTGGTGTAGTCTTGCTGTGCAATAATGTCTGGGGGGATTATGAATTAACTTTAAGGTTTATTTTGAAGGATCTTTGGGCTTTTTATGTGGTATTTAGCACTTTTTGCCAAAGATCGGGTTGCATTAAATGTAATTGCCTGAAATATAAGTTTGAAAATTAACATTTTGTTGCCAATACTTAACGTGATTTTCCTGCTATTTCATGCTATTTCCAATTTCGTAAAATATTTGAATAATATATTCGGTTTCCTAATATTTCCAAATGCTTACTTTTATTTAAGACTACGATGTCTGTTTTTTTTTTTTTTGTCTTAAGTGGAAGAAAAATCGAACTGGCCGATCATCAGCTAGGTTGGGTTCTGTGTGTGTCTCAGGGAGTTGCTGTGACTTGATTAAGGCCTCCTTTTATTTAATTTAATAAAAACCTGGCTTAACATTTTTTTTAGTTGTTAGTGTACCCGTGCATATCTATTTTAGTTATTTTTTTTAATCAAAAACATTGCCGCATGCTAAAAAATAGAACAACAAGCAAATAACTTCTAAAGCTTTGGCGGCACCAATTTTTTAATAAATCCAACAATACTTCGCTGTTTTAGATATGTATTTACTTTTCCCGACCTCTTTAGACCTCAAAAAAACTCTATTAAAATTGAAATATGTATTGGCCGTTGATTACCAAAACAAAAGTGTTTACAAAGAAAAATGCATCATTTTTGGAACCACAACATTTCGTCCACATCATTTTATTTCGGTTTAAGCAGAATAAACATCTGTTTTCATGTTGCGATATTGATTTCTAGTGACAGTAACGACTTTTGGGTGGTCCTTTATTTTAAAGAAATTAGGAATCAATGGACTCCAAGTACTACTTTTCTTTTTATACTTAAAAAATATTTGTGTAAAAATCAGGAAATTAGATCGATATGGTCTGCCTTAATTTGCCCCTAGAAATTTTAAAGATTTTTAGGTCTGTTCTAATAAAAAAAAAGTTTTTTTTATTTGTAATTATGTTTGAGCTGCCTCAGATATTAATTTTGTCTGGCAGAAAAGAAAATAAATTTGTTCTCTCTTATTAAAAAATTACTCACGAAGAAAAATTCCAAAACTTTAGCTTTTTAGTAGCAGGGTATAAAAATAATTTCTTTACTTCAACACCACTGTAAGTTGTTTTGATGATTTTTAGCTGCAGTTGTTTTTCTGTTTTTTTTGTTTTTTTTTTTGTTTGCCGTGCTTTAAGTTGTTTACATTTATTTTGCACATTTTTAAATAAAGCAACAACAACATGCAATTGTAATAAGTAAAAAAGAAGAAGTCTAAACTAAACAAAACAGATCACAACAAACTCAACAACAACAATAGCTATGACAAACTGAAGCCATCATAGCACAACCCAGCAAGCAAATGGGATTCATAGCAAAAAATTTGAATTGATATTACAAAACAAAACGTAAGCACTTCTCAACTTTTAAACTGAGAAGAATATCAGTAGAGATGAAAGTAGATTTTAGAATTCTTTCAGTCCTCTTTAAAGACTACAAGACAATTTAATAGTTTATCAGATATGCTTTAAAATTTTTGATTTAAATTAAAATTGTGCGAATTAAATTTGCTTTCGATATAGAAGACCAGGCAGTTTACAAAAATAACTCAAACTATTTCCAACGTAATGAACTTTTACAAATGATTTTAATATTTCTAAAGATGAATTTTTTTTTATTAATTATGGGTTTTCAAATGCAGAAGCCCATCAAAGTGTACATGTGCTGCAAAAATTATATTTTTTTCTATTAAAATTGAACTGTTTAATATTTTGTCGATCGAATATTCATTTTTAAACAAAAACTTAAAGTAAAAAATTATTCTCGATTTATTTCTATTTAAATTTGAGCCAAAGATAAAATCGTTACATCCGTAAACGTATTGTTAGATTATGATAAGTGATGATAATTCACAATATTCGAGATTATAACATACGTCATCGTACGATTTTTACGAATTGTCACCCGTTAATAAAGTTTAGTTCTAATAAATTAAAAATTGCTACAAATTGGGTAAAAAAAAGTTTAAGTTAAACAAAATTAATTAATGATGCAAAAACAACATAAATTGATAATTTTATGCTTAAGGCTGATGAAAAACATCAAGCGAAGAATTTTTTTTCTTAATAATTATTCGAAAAAGCCGACTGAAGGAGGCCATTGTGAAGAAAACTGTTTATACCCACTGAAAAACTGTTAATTGAAGCAGGCGTTCTTAAATCAGGCAATAAATCGGTTTTGACTTTTAGGAACGACATAATTTAAAATACTGACCATCCTGAATACTCTAGTTCTAATTCTAGAATTTTTTAATCACAAAACTATTGTGAATCAAACAAAAGATTACAACCCATTTACAATCGAAAATCATGATGCGATTAATGTATCACGTAATTTATTTCATAGGATTGTTGAACGACTCCACCCTAGACTATGTCTTGTAATCTGTTGTTTAACCAAAATATATACAAATATTAAAGATTGTTTTGGTAAATCTACACTAAATCTATTCCCATTTTTTAGTAAAAATCTCTTTAGGAAATTTTTTGTTAGATATTTTTAACTCCAGAGATTCTCAATCGTATATCTGTCCGGTAATTAGAAAGAAGATGGCAATTGTTTGAAGATTTTTAGGTATCTCTGTCCTGTTGAAAGCTGAACTCCACTGAAAGCTCAATTTTATCGGCAGAAGTCTATAAATTGGCTTCCAAGAAATTGAGGCAAAAAAAACTATTAATGGCAGTTGACACGCAGCCTCCATTGATCGTGCTTTTATGTTGGTAACATATTTTATACTGCCATTGCTCACTGTCACTCGTCACCAAAAACTTAATTTTTGGAAAAATGTACTAATAAGCTACAAACCTTGAAATTAGGAAGTGAAATAGAAAACGGTAAAATAATATTCTTTGTCTCTGGCGATTATTAGCTCCAAAAATCAGCATACATTTGCTGAAAAGATGCAAATCTCTTTGATAATGTTCCGTTTTTTTATATAGGTTTAAGTGCATTCTGGCAGGAATTCTAGGACGCACTTAATGGCAGATTTTGCGGTCAAATGTGTCCTTAACATCTATATTGTTAAAAAATATTACTTTGAGGATTACATTTTCTTACAATTTTTAAATTTTTTAAGAGTAGAAAATTAAAAAAAAAAATCAAGTTAATAACATGATATAAAAAGTATTACAAATAAAGTGACTGACCGACTGACGACAATTATTGTAATAATAATGAAGTAAATTTGCCATATTTGCTACATCATAGTAAACATCATTATCATCATCATCATCAATCTTTCTTTAATGCTTTGTTAGACAAGAAGATGATGATGTTGATGAAAGTGATTCTCAATTGTTTAATAAAAATTTGTCTTAATTTTAGTACATAATTTTGTTGCTGCTGCTTTACAATAGCCTCCTTAACAGCATTAAAGACAGATACATTGTTGTCTTCATCATTATCATCATCGTCAAATGTTAGTTTATCAACTTTACAACAGCAATCTTTCGAGAAAAACAAATATCCGAAAAACATCAACAACCAAAAGCATCAGACATCGACGCTAACGTTTTAGTAGTCAACAACACCTTCAACACGCACGCACATACACTAACTGCTTGTGTTTATGGTGGTATGAATGTTGGTTGCTCTGACTGAGCCTACAACGCAGAGACACAGTTGTACAGCGCAGCAACAGAACAAATAAACACAAACCAAACAAAAAATGTTTTTGAGAAATTCACATTTCAATTGCGAGCATTTTTAGTTACAAATCGATTTCATCAGGTTTGGTAGTGCTTTACGGTTTTTGTCGTTGTCGGCACGCAACATTCTTGTTTCGTTTTTTCTTACGTTTTGTGTGTTTTGAATTATAAAACGCGAAAAAAAATATATTGAGGAATAATAAAAATTAAATTAAAAAAAAAATACAAAGTTTTCAAAACAAACAAGCACGAGATTTTCTCGTGCAGGCAGAAACAAAAATACAAAAATTATTTTTAAATTAAACTAAAGAAATAAGAACAAATTTACTACGTCATTGATTTAAATCGAATTTTTAACAAAAAAGTAGATAGGTAATTTTTAAAGTGTACAATTTCAAAAATTGATAAAATTTGGCGCTCAATTTATTTTGGCGTGCTTGTTATTGTTGTTTTTGTTGTGGCGGCTTGCAGTGTGTTTGTTACAAATGTGTGATTCTTCTTTAAGTGTCATTTGATTTTTATTTCCTTCTTCCGCCGTAAACACACACATACACACACAAACACTTGCATGCATGCACAGCAAACCATAAGAGTGATTTTAAATTGTTTTTACTTGTTGGCCTTTGGTTTAAAAAAAGTGTTAATGATATTGCATTTTCTAACTAAATAATTTATAAAATTGCTGTTGCCATTGTGGTGGGATTTTCTTTTTATTTGCCATGTTAAAAAACTAATCATAAAAATAAAATAACAAAATGAAATACTTAAAAAAAAGAAATGGAAAATTTTTTAAAATAAAAAAAGTTAATGATTTAAATAAAATAAATTTAAAAGTAAAGTAAACTAAATAATTAAAAATAATATATAAAAAAATATATAAAAAAATTATAATTTTTTTAGTGATAAAAATCTGCTGAAAATTAAAAGTAAATATTTATTAAAATAAAAAAATAATAATAAAAAAATTATTGTATTAAAACAAGTAAAAATAAATAAAATAATATTACTATACAATTTTTGTAAAAATTAAAATTGAAATAAAAGTGATAAAAGTACAAATAAAGATTTTATTTTTGGAAAACCTGCATGGAAGTTCGTTTTATAATTATTATTATTAAATAAATATAAAAAACTAGAATATAAAATTTCGTGTATTCCATTTTGTTTCTTCACATTCTGTTCCGATTTTTTGCGCCGAAAAACGTTATAAAAACCACTTTTATTTAAAACAAGAAAAAAGGACGCAATTTAAAAAAATACATTGTGGAAAAATAAAATTAATAATGAACCTAGGCCTACGTATTTTATTTGTTCAAGCGCATATTTAACGCTATAAAGTTAAATTATTATTTTTTGACATTTGGAAAATTTTAATTTTTCTGACGGACTAAAGTTCTAAGGGCCATTATACAACTTGTCGGTAGTTAAAGCCAAGATTTTGTTGGACCTACAAATGGCTTTGCATTATTAAACATTCACTTATTTTTTTATCCGTTAAATATTATTATCAATAACTAGTTGTTCCCGGGGTGCTTTGCTATCCCCATGAGAATAATCGTACCACTACCACTTTTCCAAGGATGTTTTTTATGAACGTCTTCGCCACGGCATTGTTGCATATTTTTTTTTTAAATTTTTTGTTTTTTGATGCAAAAGATTTTAATTTTAACTAAACGATTGCAAATCAATAATTAAAAAATATCAATGTTCGCACTGTAAGCTTAAATGACAATCAATTAACACACAGAAGTTAAATAAGTTAAATTTTGCGAGCAAGCAGAGAAAAAAAATACATTTTATGTAGCGAAAACACACCATCATAAAATTGCGCATATAACGCATATTCATAGAATTTTTTTAAAAACCATCAGTTAAAGTAGGCCTTTCCAACGCTATACTCGAGTTATAAAATCACGAACATAGGACAACTTATTTTTATAAGTTATATTGTTACGTTTTTCCCTTTTGATTGCAAATACCACTGTGGCTCATTATTCTGTATTCAAACTTTTTATGGCTTTCTCTGGTTATACTTCTTGATCCTACTGGTCTTGTGAACCCTATGATCTCGTATTTACTAAACATGCGTTATTACTACAAACGCAGCCATCCACGCTACTCTACTGTGTTACTCCGGCGAGACATGAACTACTCTACGTCTTGTTTAGTAACTTTAACCATCCACAGACATCTCCACTACTCCTTTTTATCCAAGCCAGTCATCTCCTTTAATCCAGTAGCCATAACACACGTCTGCCATATACTGTTGTTATGCTGTTACACTTCCCTGCGCTAACCGCTATTGCTCTGACTTTTTTATTAAAAAGGCTTCTTGACAATTATCTGTAGATCTTATATTAAATTAGACGTCTCCACTAAATTTTCTGCCATGGCTTTACACAATATTTGTCTTTTGCCTCTCGGGAGCTTTGTACTGCTGTTTTATTGATTTTAAATCGCTTTACAACAATTATTATTTTTTGTTGTAAGCATGTCTAAAAGCGGGATCGAACTCAGGACCCCCTGTTTTGCAGTACGCACCTCTACCAACGCAGCCATTGAGGCCGCTCAGCTTTTGTTAGCTAATAGTGATTTTTATTCTAAACACACACCATTAGTTGAATTAACTTATTCACCACGCTCATACGGATAACAACAACAGAGGTTGCCAAATCTTATATTCGTAACAATAGTAATGAATGCAAGCTTTTTTATAGGAAATGCCTTATCATCTTTAATTTTATCTTTTATAACTGTTATTTAGGGTCTGCCTAAAACGATTTACAAGATACGGCTATATAAGTGAAATTATTGCTTTAATTGTCCCCTTTATTTTTTTATATTTTTATACTTGCTGTTGTTAAAGGCTACAAACTTTGTGTAAATTTCAAGTGCTTATAACGGTTAAAAATATAAGGCTATATACGTAAACATATCCTCTCTATGGGGACACCCTTTAATTTTTAGCTTAAATGTGAACATTTTAAGTATCTGGCTTTTACGATTTCAGAGACGGAGGCGTGTGGCAGACGGACAGACATTTTGGCAAAAACAATAGTCACCTTTTTAAACTTTTAATACGGAACCCCAATTAAATTTAAAATTTACAAAATGTGATACAAACAATTACTAACAAATATAACATGTGATAGTAGGTCTTGGTAAACCAGTTATAATTGTAATTATTCCATTATGGAAAACCCAATATTTTAAAAATAAATTTATGTAAATAAAATACGAGTAAGAAATATCAATAACTTTTAATATTTCGTGATTTACTTAAATATGAAAGTTGGTGGTATGTCATAGTGTCCAAGGACGTAATGTCCATAGACTATATGTCGGTTTGAAAAACTTCATAATGTCCATGGACATTGAGTCGTTTTTAGTATGGACATAGTTAGTCACTTACAAAGGTGTCATAATGACGGCACTTGAAAGAACAACGGCTACGCTTAGCACAGATTTTCTCAATAGGCAGCGTTCGGCCGGGCGCAAGGATTTTTTCCTCTATGTCTATAAGCAACACCGGCTTCACTTGGCAAAGATTTTCTGTTTTTATTTTCCAGTTTATAAAATCATTGCATCTTAATAACCTAGAATAGCATTAAACATACCTTTAATATTCATGGACCTTATGACTCTACCATGATGAACATTATGTGTTTGCACGTTATGGCAGCTAACAGAAAGGTTTATAAATTTTTTGGACGCCTTAAAGTATACATCGGTTTCTTTAAAGATAAAATTGTTAATATTTTTTATCTGCTTCTTGAAATTTCTAGAAAAATATAGCATATATTCCTATCTGTGATCCAAATTTTTTCTAAAATCTTTTAAGTCACTAAAATATTATTAAACTAAGTAGTTGTCTAGTGTAATCCTAAATTTTTGCCACAAAAAAAAGGAGGCTTATTGTTATAGTGTTTTTAAAAGATAAAAACTATCTTCGGTCTTTAACAAAGCACACAACTCGTTGTGTGGCAAAAGGTTTAATTCGTTATTAATAAGAATAGGTGTATAAATTTTGCTTAAAGATTTATGTTGGCTTTATTAGTTATGTTAATAAAAACAGAGTCCTAAGGACGTAGATGTTTCTAATTAAATAAAAGGGAGCGTTTTGCATCAATTAATTTATCGTTGGAAAAGCTTTTTGGTTGATCGTACAAACGAGAGATAGATCGCTGCTTTTTTCTATCAAAAATATCATTTTATCATTATCTACAATTGGGGGACCAAGCAACTGGCTGAGCTAACATACATCTTTCGGGGTATAAGGGTCACTAGTTGCCTAGTGTGCAGTCACTAATTCTGGATAGGTAAGTTCGATGCTTGTCAAAGGACCTACCAGTATCCATACACAGATCTGACCATTTCTTTAGCCGGTTATTGATAAGGTCCCTTCAGGGTACACCTAGTGGCTGTGGTTAAGGTTGGTGTCAGCAGGGAAGGTACGTGGCCGACCAAGTGTGCTGTTGCACTTTCGACAGATGGGGTTGGATAGTCTACAACCTTTGAACAAGAGGTAGTTCATGCTCCTGACTGCCATGTTCTTGGATTTGCAACTTCATTGGCTACCCCAGTGAAGGGCGCTAATCGACGGATTGTAATTCACTCAGTGGTAAAACCACCGTTAGGTTAGAGCCTCACGACCAGATACTGAAGTTGATCTTTATCACGTATTAAATACAATGGTCAACTTAATAAATGTCTAAAATATAGGCGGATTGTAGAAACAATAATGATATTGTGGATAATTCAGAAAATATTAGCTTCTAGATTTTTTTAGTGAAGTTCCTTATCCAAAACAGGATTTTTGACATTTCATCTAATACCTAATTTTTGTACATTTGAAATTCCAATGCTTCGCATTCAAATCATCACTTAGATCAATTAGTAATAGTTAAGCCATCTAAGAAACTTTTGCAACAAATTGCATTATCAGACGATGACTGGTTATAGAGAAAAAAAATTAAATAAAAAGGGTTTTGATTTGGTTATTACATTCAAGCCTAAACGGCGGTTTGAAGAAACTAGAAATTAATTTTTTTTATTAATATTTACGGGTATTTACACATAAACAAGTATGTATTATGTATTATTTGATTTAAATATCTATTCCATATTCCTTAAATGGAAACAAACTTTCGTCAAAAAGTTTGTAAAAAAAAACCCTGCATACTTGTATATTCCCTAAAGGACGACAAACGGTATCTGGTGAACTACTCCAGATATCTTAATGATACAGAGGCAAAGCAGAGGTGTTTATCAGTTAATCTACGAACGGTCGTGAAGGGGGATTCTGTCTAGGCCACAAAAATTGAGTACCTTGGACATATAATTTTTTGAAAATGTTTTTTAAATTTAATGTGACAAGTGTAGATCTCTTTTAGTTTGGGAGAAAATTGACTTACAATTTTTTTTTTGCCTTAACTTTAATTTAGTACTTTTGGCGTAGTGCGCTTATTAATTATCGAATTATTGCTTTAAGGCTTTTGCTATATTTTTAATAAAATCTCGAATTAACAAGTCAAAATTATGTTCTGATAGCGCTTTTCGGTAAAAAATACCACCCAAAAAAGTGGTATTTTTTTTTTTGCTTATTTAATTTTAATTTACTTCAAAGCAAAGCACTGATTAAAAATAGGTAAAGCTTTCAAGTTATACACTCCAAAAAGGATTTGACAGCTCCGTGATTTTGTAAAAAAAAAAAACATTTTTGGGACATTTTTCCACTGCTTACATGTTAAAACAAAAAAATTTTTATTTTATTTCACCATTTGATTAAAAATTGTTTTATCTATATAATTTCAAAATTTTGTAAGAATATCTCGATGCGTTTTGATTTTGTGATAATTTTAATTCCATATTTTATTTCTGAAAAAACACCTTAACGCGAATTTTTTATTTTTTGAGAAAAATGTCATTTATAAAATTAAGCGCGAAAAACTTATTATAATATTGTTAATGTAGAAGTCACAAACTTTTATCTGATGCCACTTACATGAATATCGAGCCTTTATCTAAGCTATAGGAGCTTACTAAGCCTCGCCTCCTCATGTTTTTTTTCTTATTTTATATGTAAAAATTAGAATGTGTGGGCATACAATGTAATCATTTGTTTTGCCACAGCTCCCCGTGAGAAAATAGTTTTGTTCTATTACGATAATATGCCTACCTGAAAGGCATCTAAAAAGCGACTGTGCTAGAAACGGGCGCTATCTTCAATTTTTAATAAGACTTACTGTGTTTGCTTAAGAAGTTATTGATAAACATCCAACAAAAGACCTTTATTTCAAACCACTGCTTGAAATACATCTCAATTTCATAAACTTTGATGATTAGTGTGTTTGTGTGAAGACAAAAATATGTCGAATTATATATGTTTTGACGTCACGACTTGCGTAAAATATGCAAAAATGTTTGACGTAAGGTCAAACACAGAAAAACACGATTTTTTCAACATTTAAAAATATATTTAAGAATAATTTTTTTTAACATATAATATGGGATAAGCGATGTCAAAACATTGTAAATTATGTGTATGTAAATAAATTTTGGTAATATTCATTAAAAGACCATTTTCACTCGTTTTATTATTTTGTGAATTATGGGCTCCTCAATTGTTGACCGCCAGAGATCTGCGTTTGGTATTTTATTCGGCCAAAATATAGAAATACCATTTAGTTTTGTTGCTTTGTGGTCGTCAGCTTCCATTTGTGTTGACCGCCATTTTCAGTCAATCGGCCAAATGCTGAGAGCGCTTTGTATAATATGTTTCTTATATCGTCTTTAATTTTTTCTCGTCGTAGAAGGTAGTTACCAAAAGAAAGTTAAGTTATATATATCCTTTTTTAAGATCATTATATAGTTGTCTATTGAGCTTTTTATGCACATTGCTTGCGTCTTTTTATACCCTTCACCACAAGAAGTGGAAAAAGGAAATATCTAAGTTTGTCATTCTGTTTCTAGTTTATACAATATCCATTTTTGACCCCATGAAGTATATAATTATTCTGAGTTCTTATGCATAGTGAAGTAGATTGAGCGATATCCGTCTGTCCGTCCATCTGTCTGCCCGTCCGTGTTCGAGTTTAAATCAACTTTGCCAAAACACTTAATGAGCTAGAGAAAATTCAAATACGCGAATCGATAGTTTCATAAGTTTTGCTATTGAAAATCAGCAAGATCGGTCCATGTCCTTCGATGTAGCAGGCAAAACACCACGTCTGCCTCTAATTTTTCCATATTGTTTGGAAAATAACTACTTTAGTGAAGTAACTCAAATCAATATAAAATTAAAAAAAAAGAAAAAAAAAACATTAAGTGAAAAAATTGGTTCTGCCATATTTTCCTAGTTATGGGCCTCTGAATTTTTCTAATTTTTTTTTTAATATCAATATGGGTATTAATTAAAAGCTTTTGAAGAGATATTTAAGGAAATAGAGCCGATGAAATTTTGATGTAAAATTATGTGCCGTACCTAAAATTTTTTTTTTCATTCTCTCTCGCTCCAATATTTACTTTTTTCATTGGAGCTACTGAAGGGTATATTAGATTCGGCATAGCCGAATAAAGCTCTCTGACTTGTTTTAAACTTTGGTTTGTATTCCTGCAGGTGGTTGGGTTTGTAATAAAGAATTATTGAAAAAGTTAAGAAAAATTGGTGAGCTTTTCACCACTTACTACTTATTCACCACGGATCTGATGCAGTAACATTTTCATTTGCTAAGCAAATCTTAAAATTATCTAAAAAAGCTTTTTTTGAACAGAAAAACTTTGTGGTACACAATGGTCTTAAAGTCAAATTTAGCGTAAAAGAAGTCATAACTCCTTTTTTAAAGTAGCTGAGAGCATAAAAATTTGTACAAATTAATTATATAACAGGACACGATCTTGCACCAAAAATAAAACGAATATGTTTTTCTTTTCGTAATTTTTTTCTACACAGTATAGGTACTTGTTCGACGACAAATTAGGAATTAAAACAGTACGCACCTATAATTTGTAAATTAAACCAAAATATATTAGCGAAAATGTTTCGATTTTATTTTATGAGCTCTCCAAATCACCAAAAAATAACGAATAATTTTCTTAATAAAACAAAGTACAAAATCTATTTGTGTTCAAACCAACGCTGCAGCAAAAATATTGAAAAACATATACCGTTATGAACAGTGGAGTGTTACCAAAATAAAAATACCAGACATATTATTTCTTTTGTGCCAATCGAAAAACGACTGTTTTTGCGCCAAATTTGTCATTGAGACCATCGTGTAAAAGAAAAAATTTCTTATGCCGATTTTTACTTAAACTGTACAATGGGAAGTCTGTATGGTTCATCTGTTTATATGTATGTGGTGAAGGTTATATAAGATTCGGCATAGCACTCTGCTTGTTTTTGTATTTCTCTAACCTGTTTTGCATTCTTTAACGAATTTTTATCAGGGGCCTGCATTGTCATCAGTGATTTTAAACTTAATAATATAATTTTTACAGCTTCTATTCAAAGTAAAGAGTTTCTTAATTTTACATGAACTGCCTCTTATTTATAATCAAAAGTGTATTTAGGTTAACAGTGTGTTTTTATAAATACTTTTAACAAATAATTTGTTAAATTAGCAAATTAGATATTAAAAAAAAAATTTCTCCAAAAATTCCATCTTGATATTTATAGGCTTTTTACAACAAAACAATATATAAAAAATACTTTCTTTCGCCTTAAGCGTAACACAAATTTAGTTATTTGCAAAAAATAAGCGTTATTTTAAATGAATAAATAGATATGTTTTAGTATCACATACCGGGTGGGGCCATAGTAATGTTTTGTAAGGTAATATCATTGTGGGTTAATAAGACAATAAGTTGATAATTAGCAAAGAAAAGAATAATAAAGATTATAAAAAAGATTATATTAAAAAATGGGGGCAAATTACGGCACTCGATATCAATCGAAATTTACATTTAAATTCTATTGAATTTTCGAACGATATCGAATGCCTGATCGTACGATCGTATGTCGTCAAAAATGGCATATGTGCTCAAAAATTATGATAGTGTGAATTTAAAGAAAAGGTGTATGACAGACTTTTTGACAGATCTGTACGTTTTTGGATTCTTTTGAAATTATTTATAAAATAGTTTTCTTTATGAGATCAGAATTGATTTTTTAAGATGCATATTTTGCGAGCGAGCGATTTTAAAAGTAGGACAGCATTCTTTCAGATTTTTGTGCGATTAAAGCAATTATTTGCTTTAAAAAATGCATTTATTATAATAACAGAATGAGTTGATACATTATTCAAAGTATTGGCTACCGTTAGCCACTACTTTTTTCCCATCTTTCTGTTAGCTTTTAGATTTCACACTAAAAGAAGGGAAATGGCTTGTTGTGTAACTCTTAATGATAATGCAAGTTCTTTTTGCATTTGACAACAATCTTCGTCAAGAAATGCTTCCAAATTCTCAAGCTCAAACTTTATCTTTTTTTGTGTCGAAATCACCACTTTTGAATAGAGCAAACCATCATTAACAAGTTCTTTTGAGTTGATGCATGTTGACTGTAAGCGTCTACCAACAATCGATAACTTTCAGCAGCCGTGTTCTTCAAATGAAGGAAAGTAATCAGATTTCCCCGCAAAACATCTTTGACATTATTATAGCAATTGAAACAAAATTTGTGTTTACACTTGTGCGTCTATCGAATACTGAATTACAAACACAGATGTTTACTGCCAAAAATGCCATATTTGTTAGTATTGATACAAACCATATGTCTTAGTTATTCTGTATGTTATTATTGACCTAAAAGACCATTCGAAATTGTCCTCAACCATTGACGAGTCAATGAATAATGCGGCTTTCAATTATTAGATGTTATTTTTAACTTTTGCAATAAAACTGAACTTTTTCGAAACAGAATGAAACCCTTCACTAATTTTCCATTTGCTAAACGTCAACCGATCTTTATCTCAACATTTAATAATTTTGTATACAAAATTATAATGTCATTGGTCATTATAGCCCATTTTCACTTAAGTATCTTAGATACATATAATTCAAACACATAGCACGAAGATCATTTTCTCAACGTGACCTTATGGTGGTACATTTGAGTTGGACTGATACAAAAAGGGTTTCGTCCAGTGTATTTTTAGTAACACGACTAATTTCGCCGAAAACGACGAATTCTTGAGCAAAAATTCGTTATCGAGAGTCGCCGTATGAAACACAATAATGACGAAAAAACATCTGTTTTCAAGTTGTTTGCTGTTTGTGAGCTGAGGGTGACCATATGAAAAAAAAATATTTAAAAATTTTAACATTGAACTCGACTAAAGAATGCATTGTAGTGAAACTTTCGATATTAGAGGATAAAGTTCATTCTTAAAACTAAAGTGTAAGAAGTCAGTTCTTCTAGGCTTTAATACGCGAAGTGGGTTTTTAACAAATTTGAAAAAGAAAAATTCCCCAATGAAATTAAAGCATTGCAACTTTTTATTTGATATTTTTTAGCGAATAAACTCTCAACACAAAAGAAAAATCCCAAAGAAACATATATAAAAAAATTCAACAAAAAGTATAGGGTCCGCTTATTTCGTAAATGGTAACACTTATCTCATGTCTGATTTCACAGATAATTATATTTACCTTTCCACTGAACGCTTGAACAACGCTGGGAAATATTACGACACTACTTTGAAAATCATGGTAATGTTGCAGAGTGTGTACGTAAATTGCGTACGGATTTTGGAAGAAGAGCAGCACCGTCAGCTCCGAATGTTCATTATCTTGTGAAAAAAGTGAAGGAAACTGGCATCCTCAACGATAAACCAAAGCCTTAAAAGCCAAAAAACAGTTCGTACACACGAGAATATTGCTGCTGTGGCAGAAAGAAGAAGCGCCATCAATTCAGCGTCGTTCTCAACAACTGAACATTTCGGAGACATCATTGAGACAAAATTTTCATAATGACCTCGGTATGACGCCATACCAAGTCCAATTGGTTCAGGAGTTGAAGCCAACTGAGCATCTAATGCGTTTTTTATAGCATTATCAAAAAAATAAGTTCTTTGTCGGACTCTGCAGTTTGAATGATAGAAAAATGTCTTAACTTCTTACTAAAATATAATGGAAATATTGTCATTTGATCCTGTTGCATAAAAAAAAATTATCAAAAATTTTCGTAGAAAAAAATAACTCACAACTTCGTATATAAAACTGATTTACTAAAGATGTCATGTGTACCGTGACCCATTCAATCATTCCTTTTTGGAAGCATTCGCGGTTCTGTCATTCGGTTGCAAGCTTCTGAAGTGGATTGCTGGTTTTAGCACAGCGAAACAATCGATGATTAGTACTACATATACATATATAAATTTACATAAAAATGACACTGCCTCTTAATGGGTTAAGCATATTTTTAAAATAATTAGTATTTCCTAAAAGATCTCTTCAAAAGTTTTTAAACGATGCCTATATTGATATCTTAAATAACATGGTGCACAATTTTACTTTTCTAGGAAAAGTTCTGAGCCCCATAACTCAAAAAATATAGGCCAGCGCCAATTTTTGTACTTGGCTTTTTTATTTTTAATTCTCTATCGCTCCATATATTTGTTTTTTGATTGGATTGTTGATGTTTAATTGATTGATTTGGAAAAGTTAGAGGCAGGCCTTGGCTAACTTGATTTCAACACTAACACGGACGGTCAGACGGACATCGCTAAGTTGTCTTCGCTGTTTATAAAAAGTCAGAATATATATACTTTATGGGGTCGGAAATGGAAATTGTAGAAATTACAAACGAAATGATAAACTTAGATAAACCCTTTTTCCATTTTTTGTGGTAAAGGGTATAAAGAGAATTCAAGTTTTTGCATTCGAAACTAAATACTATCATTTACACATTTCTTTTGACCCACCTGGTGTTAACTATTAATTAACATAATTTGTTAATAATTAAAAAAATATTTCTTTTATTTCTCTAATTAATAATTCATAGATTTATGTTACAAACTTTACATTTTGTTTTTATTATTAGTATTTTTTTTTTTGTATAATTATTGTTTTGTATTCATCTAAACAGTGAACACATGCCACGTGTATATTTTAGAATTAAAACAAAAATATTATTTTCACTCAATCAAGTTCATTAAAATATAACTTACAAATAATGAATAACATTTTTGTGACTTAGCTGAATACTGCGAGAGTAAAGCGTTGGTGCTGTTGTCTGTCTATTTTATTTTGTTCAAAAATTCTATGAATCAACAAATTTAATTGTGAAACAAACAATAATTTTTAGCATTTTATACGTTCAATGACTTACCTAATCTTAATTTTTACGTTTTACTTTATTTTTGGTTTCTTTTATTCATAAAAATAGAAAATAAATGATTAGACGATTCGTACTATTTTTACGCATTAAAAAAAAGAACACAAGCACACACACACAAACAAAACAAAAAATAATGCAAACATTGTATTCAGTGATGCCGTTTGGTTTCATTTTTTACAACTTTTTTTTTTTTGTAAATTTTAAAGGCTCAACGTAACATTTACAATCTTGTTATATTTGGCCAAATTTTCGTGACTTTTGGTACAGATACGAAGTAAAGAAAAGTACTTGTTTTATTATTTAAGGCTAGAAGCTCTCTGATAACTGTTTTTTCTTAACAAACGAATTCAAATTTAAAAACAAAGTTTACACACGTGGAAATGCCTTAAAAATCCGACATAAAAATTAGTTTAAAATAAACAAAAAATAATCTTGCTGGAGTTGTACTCTATTTAATTATATTTAATTTTTTAAATTATTAAAATAGTTAATTCTATCGGAGCTCAATTTAAAAAAAAAAAAAAAGCTTAAACGGATTTATTAAAAAAAAATTCCTATTAAACTAAATTTATTGAATGACATGCTCTTTTCAATTACGAAATATTAGGTATTAAATTAATTGGATTGATTCCGCCAGTATATATTAAACTGTTGTTATAATTTTCGGTAATAACCGTCGTCACTGGCTGTGTACTTTGGATATTCGGCGAGCGCTTTCAATGTGATAACATCATTTTTAAGCCACTTGTTTATTAAAACTCATTAAAACTTTATTAATAAACAAGTGGCTTGAAAATGATGTTATCACATCGAAAGCGCTCGCCGAATATCCAAAGTACACAGCCAGTGACGACGGTTATTACCGAAAATTATAACGAAATATTAGTATTGAGACCTGATTGAAATACTCATGAGAATTATCGTGCTAAAATTTATCATTTTTAAATTTCCGTTTTTATACATTTACAATTTTTTTTAATTAATATTTTTTTTTAATTTTTTTGTTATTGTTAATTTCTCTGAAATGTGGAAAAACCTAGTTTCTTTATTTTATATAATTTACATTAAACTACTATTTATTTAAGAAAAATTTCAAAATGTTACTTTTAATGAAGAAAAACCGCAACTTTTTCTTGTCTTTCCTTGGCAACACTGATTGTATTGACGTTTATAGAAATTCTAAAGGAATGAAATCGTTAATGTTAGAAATCCCTACGAACAACAAAATTTCAATATATAATAATTTTATAAAATTCTAAACCTTTTTATTTACTTTTAAAATTAATCGAAAAAACAACTAAAAAAGCGATTTTTATTTGAAATTATACAAATATGGCGTAAACTTTACTTTTTTAGAATTCCGTGCCCCTGCTGTTTTTGTTACAATGTGTGCCCGTTATTCACAGCCCTCTATCTCTGGAACTGCAACTACAAATACTAATAATTAAAGGGTGTTCCGAAAGTACAGATGTATTTATAAAATTACTGTCGTTTTTTTTAACTGTTATAGGCAGCCACGTTAAAATTGCATAGTGAATGTTAAACTATTCTCCCAAAATAGAAGTGAATTAAGGGGTTTCTCATTAGTGAGGGGATTTTCACGTACTTGTTCTTGTTTTTAAACCGCAATGGGCACTATTTTTATGTCCGCTATAAGAACAAATATAAAAAATAAAAGTGGAATATAAAGAACATTCCTATAGAGACTGGATGTTAATATGGCTTTAGCTTTGTACCCACCGGTATTTACAATTTCCGCAGAATATAAACAAATACTTTTACTATAAAATATGTGTGAACAAAAAATTTAAAAATTAAAAATTGTTTCCATGAAGGTCGTGATCGTTGGCTTAGTTGTTACTATTGCTGCTATAAGGACAAGTTAAAAAATGAAAATAAAATCAAATAAGAGGTGTCCCGATAGCAATATGGTTTTCATGTATGTGGCCTTTTATTTTTAATTATACATGGTATGGAACTCTGCGTATATAATTTATTTTATATTGAGTTGCTGTTTTAGATGGAGCATAAACTTTCCTCAAAAGTAACAGATGACTAAGTTATCGCACTCTCTGTCGTCAAGGCTTGCAGCATATTTAAGAAAATTACATTCAAATTTATCATGATAAAAATAAATTTAATCCCTCACATTTCAAACTACGATATTTTCAAAGTCAGTAAATATTTTCCAAAATATAGGATTTTTATTTTATCTAATTACATGAAACAATGTCCGATTAGTTATGTCTCCGTAAAAGCTTCTTTAATTATTGAACTATTGCCCATAAAAAGTAAAGCAACTTGAGTTTACTCAATAAAAACAAAACGATAACTTAAAAAAAGTAAATATTAAAAAAAAAATAATTCGCACTGTCCTTGCAAATCTCTCGGTGTATTCATTGCAAGCATTACTTTTTTCTCTTTCTTTGCTAGCTGAACACCTCCTGTAATTTATTTATTTAGCGTTAAAATAGTTCCGGCTTCATTATATGGACTTTCTATTTCTAAGTTTACGCCTTACGGCGGATATCGCGGTTTTATTTCGGGAGGTACCAATATCATTCTCAATTGTTTGGAAAAATTATATCGGTCTATTATATAAATATCGATATGATTGCAGTGCGATAAAGAGATGCATGGATAATACAGACGTCATATTATAGGAACATTATTGAGGACCTCCGATTTTAGCAGTTGCAAATTATAATAATTGTTGCGAAAAAAAACCGACTTCAAAACAGATTTCATCTGTCTGCCTATAACTATTGGGACACACCTATGTATATCTTCAAACTTTATAGTTTTTCAACGGTTCAATAGTTTGGCAATATACGTTAAATTGCAGCAACTATAGGGTCACTTTTTAATTTCCAAATTCAAATTATATACTTGCTGTTGTAATAGATTTAGCAATCAGGTTCTGTGTAAATTTCAAACATCTGTCAGTAACGGTTCAACAGTTTGCCCATATACATCCGATTATATCAACTATTTACTTTATGATATAACATTTTTATACTTCTTATTATACCAAATAAAGTAGTGGACATTCTGTCTAAAATTAAGGCGTTTGTATATAACGGTTCAAAATATACGGCCGTTTAGAACAAATTACTTACATTTTGGGAACACCCGTTACTTTCTAGATTCAAATTATAAGCTTCTTCTTATAGC
Source organism: Gymnosoma rotundatum (assembly GCA_916610165.2). Taxonomy (NCBI): domain Eukaryota; kingdom Metazoa; phylum Arthropoda; class Insecta; order Diptera; family Tachinidae; genus Gymnosoma; species Gymnosoma rotundatum. The sequence goes on along the minus strand of OU744337.1, from coordinate 114,070,947 downwards.
GGACTTAGCGAAACATGTCCCTTGTAAATTTCAGCTGTCTGTCTATAATGGTTCAAAAGTCCGGCAACATATACCATATTATATACAGTATTGGGACACCCGTTTATTTCCAAATCCAAATTTTATACTTGTTGTTATAGAAGAGTTAGTAATACAGGTTCTTTGTAAATTACAATCGTCTGTCTACAACTGTTTAAAAGTATGGCCATATACCAAATTAAATGAACTATTGGTGCACCTTTTAATTAATAATTTTAAATATTATCAGCTGTTACTGTAGGGGCCATAGGAATCGACTTTGCGTCAAATTTACAAGCGCTTGTCTATAACGGTTCAAAAGATAAGTTCATATAAGTAAATCTACAGTAATTATGGGACACCCTTTAATTTCTAAATTCAAATTATAAACTCGTTAATATAGCGGACTTAGAAATACAGGTCCCTTTAAAGTTTCAGCGTTCTGTCTATAACGGTTCAAAAGTATGGCCACACACTTGAAATTACATCTACTCCTGGAACACCCTTTAACTTCTAAATCCATATTTTATACTTCTTGTTATAGCGGACTTACCAATAAAGGTTCGTGGTAAATTCCAAGCGTCTGTCTATAACTGTTAAAAAGTATGGCAATATACAGCAAATTAAATGAAGTATTGGCGCACCCTTTAATTTATAATTCTTAATATTAATACTTGTTACTATAACGGCCATAGCAATCGACATCCTTTCTAATTTACAAGCGTTTGTCTATAACGGTCCAAAAGATAGGCTCATATAAGTAAATCTTGATCAATTATGGGACACACTTTAATTTCTAAATTCAAATTATAAACTCGTTGATATAGCGGATTTAGCAATACAGGTCTCTTTTAAGTTTCAGCGTTCTGTTTATAACGGTTTAAAAGTTTGGTGACATACACAAAATTACATTAACTATTGGAACATCCTTTAATTTCCAAATCCAAATTTTATATTTGTTGTTATAGCGGACTTAGCAATACAGGTTCGTTGTAAATTTCAAGCGTCTGTCTACAACTTTTCAAAAGTATGGCCATATACATAAAATTTAATGAACTATTGGCGCACCCTTTAATTTAAAATTTTTAATATTAATACTTGTTAATATAACGGCCATAGCAATCGACATTCTGTCCAATTTACAAGCGTTTGTCTACAACGGTTCAAAAGATAGGCTCATATAAGTAAATCTTGATCAATTATGGGACACACTTTAATTTCTAAATTCAAATTATAAACTCGTTGATATAGCGAATTTAGCAATACAGGTCCCTTTTAAGTTTCAGCGGTCTGTCTATAACGGTTCAAAAGTTTGGTCACATACACAAAATTACATTAACTAATTTTGACATACACGCGTAATAACATATGGATTGCAATTTTAACATTTCTTATAAAATGGACATACGTTTCCTGGTTGCTTTAATCAATATATACCTTTAATATTCTGACCAAAATACCACAAACACATGCGAGTAAAAGCAGAAACAAAAGTAACACAAAGAAAAGATTTTTGTTGAAGAGAGTGACAAATAGCACTAAGCCATTTTTAGCAAAAACAAAGTATAAAAATAAAAATTGTGCAACATACAAAGTAAGACAAATTAATATCTGTTTGTTGTTTTGCTCTCCGTTAACGGCTTACACACACAAACACATAAAGATACCTGTACATTAATCTGTTTATTACAATAATACAGTAAAAGTCACTAGATTACAAAGAATATTAAATTATTTTGCCATTTTAAACATTTATAGCTCATTTGCTCTAAATTGTATTAGCGTAGATTTATACGTTCAGATATCTAAATATTTATTTTTAAGTACGTCATCACCTTCAGCAGCTTAGTACGATTTATTCCAAATAAAAAAACATATTTTTGAATTATTTTTTATTTATACATTTTTAATTTTTATATACTAGATTTGATTAGATATAAAAATTCTTGAAATTTCTAATGTTATGGGCTTTCTATCAAACCATAAAAACTTTTTTCTTTAGTTGCCCCTAGAATTGCTATTATGGCTTTTATTGTAATTAAAAAAAAGATATGGTAAACGTGCCGCATATCAGCGATATGCTATCATGTTGTAAAGTTTTTCAATTTAGAAAAAATGTTCGGGTTCATTGGATTCCAAATACCAATGTGGTACATTATAAATTATTTATTACTGACTCTGTGGCTCTGGTCTTATTTATTGCTTACTAAATGCAGCTATCCATGCTACTCTACTGTATTGCTCCGGCAAGACGTGAACTGATCGATGCTTTGTTTAGTAACATCTAAACTATCTGCAGTGCATTTACGCTGTACATCCAAGCCAGTCACATCTGCTCTACACTGTTTTTATGCTGTTACTTCCCTACGCTAAGAGCTTTGGTACTCTTAAATTCAATAGACTTCTTCACACAATAATATTCTATTTCTTTCCGGGAGGCTTGCACTGCTGTTTCTATTTTTATACCCTTCACCACGAGGGTATAACTAAGTTTATCATTCCGTTTGCAATTTCTACAATGCCCATTCTCGACCCGAAAAGGTATATATATTCTGAGTTCGTCCGTCCGCCCATGTTAGTGTTGAAATCAAGTTTGCAAATTTTTAACTTAATTTGCAGAGGGAAACTTGATTTTAAAAAAATTTAAATACGCCAATCGATCCAGACTATTGAGGTGCTCTTGGAAATCAGCAAGATCGGTCCATGCCCTTAGACACAGCGAGCCTACCTCTAATTTTGCTATATTATTTGGAACAATGAAGTAACTCCAATCAAAAAACATAAGCAAATATATGGGGCGATAGAGAAAAAAACATCTAGTGAAAAAAATAGCGCTCGCCCATATTTTTTCAGTTACGGGCCTCTGAAATTTTAAAATATCAATATGAATATTATTTAAATCTTTTCATGAGATCTTTAAGGAAATAATAATAATATTTAAAAATGCTTAACCCATTAAGAGCTGATAACATTTTTATGTAAAATTATGTATATGAACTACATAATTTTTTTTTCTTACTTTTTAATTCTCTGTCACCCCATTATTTGCTTTTTTATACAGATGGTGAAGGGTATATAAGCTTCGGCATAGCCGAATGTAGCACTCTAAGTTGTTTTTAATTGTATTTGTAACACAATTATTATTTTTCCTGTACACGCGCGCATGCTCGAAAATATGAACTTGGTCATCTTCCTTTGTACAAGTTTAAAATATGCTATTTTATTTAAATCTCTTTTAAAGCTTCAGCAAGTTTTAACGCGTCCCTATGCGATGAAATTTTTAAGGGCATTGATATTCATACATTTCACTTTTAACTTGATATTCGTTATTGTAGTTGTTTGTGTTATTTTAAATAATAAAAGACGATTGTGGCGAAAGTACACTAGGCAAGTGAAATAATATTCTCTCGAAATTTAAACGAAGCCATTTTCCTTACACCTCTTGCCAACAAACAAAAATTTCATGAAACTAGTTTCATGAAAAATTTCTTGCACCTGCAAACATGAGAATTTATCTCTATTACTTTTATTTTAGTCAATCGTTTAATATGGCGTTTAGAACGTGTTTCAAGTTTCCTTAAACACGTCTTGCATATTTTACGAATTCGAATTTAACCAACATTTATGAAGGGCTATAGTGATATATTGAGAATTGTTCTCTGGCGCCCTTGAATTTTTTCTAAGTGTGAAACCGAGGCAGTTTCCCATACTGTATTCCATAGCACCATATGGCTTTGTAAAAATTATATTTTAGAGTAGAAGTTTACAATCTAGTCATAGTGTAGGGTTTCTACCAATCAGCCAGTTCATTTGTATTGTTTCAAACATCATTTGCATCAGCTTCGCTTCAATATGGCTTTTTGAATTCACGACATATCGAGGTCTCATAATTGCAATATCGCTCCGTATTCACAGTTACCATTACTCCGTTTCCATTTTTAAAGAAGAAACGTCCAATGATTTCGTCTGATCAAATTGCACACCAGACTGTCACTTTTAATAGATGCAAAGGAGACTGATAAATGATTTTAGGATTTTCCATTGCCCAGAACCATTCAAATGAAAATGTGAATCGTGATTTTTTTTATGAAAATCGGGTTTTTCATGGGCAAGTTGCAACATCCTATTGGCATATGTACGGCGGCGTAAATGGTCTTGTGGAAGACTATTTTACGCCGTAATAACTGAACGTACAATGGAATGTTAAGTGAAAACAAATGCAAGTCGTTGTATACAAAGTTGTTCTTTAAAAATCAAGCTCCTGAGCATGGCGTCGAATTGAGGATGATGGATTATTTTAACCTCTTAAGACTTGAACGTGAACCGATTGAGTAAAAGGTTTTTCAACTGTTTTTTTTATCTTATGGGGTGTAAATAAAATATTTGTTTTTATTATTTTTTTAATTTTTTTATTTAAAGTGGCAGAAAGAGGAGGTGCACATATGTGTACTTCAGGTTTAAATGATTAGTTAGTGAGTAAAAGTAGACTTAATGCTATGGTAGTGCTCAAAGCAGTTATTTTTCAAAATACATAAATCGACATTGCATTTTATACGTATAGTACAACAGCGTGAAGAGCAAGTTAGGTAGTGACATTTTAACGCAGACTTGCTCTCTACACAGTGCGGTAGATGACCAACATTGTCAAGCCTTATTTCTGGATGTGGGTGCGGCACAATCGCACGCCTCGTCTTTGAGGAAGGTTAGACTAGACAATCTTGTCTTTTATCTATGGCGTGTACATTACCCAGCAATTTACAGCAACTAGGTCCAAGAAATGGTAGAAAGCTCTCACGGGCCATTTTTCGTCCGCATTGAACTTCGATAGTAAGCTATCAATCTATCGCATAAATCTATGCCACCCATGTAGGAGATATAAGTATTTATAGCAGCTGGCCGAGTTTGATTCAATTTAGCTCCTGCTTTTGTGCCGCGTATATGTTACGTTGTTCCGCCACTAATTTCCAAAAGTCTACCCCCAAATATTCCAAAAAGAGTAAGGGATGTTTATATCAGAGCTACCCTCGCAAATTAGGATATTATCCTTTATATCTGGTCCAGATTTAGCCATTTCTTTTGTCCTCCATAAAACGCGGTGTGAACTTTCAACTTCATCTTCAGCATCTTCCCAAATTTTGCAAATCTTCTTCAACTCTTCTTCAGATGACTGATACGCTCGGATAACTTCTGGAGGCAAGTACTCATCATCGTTATCGTCTCTCGAGAAATCAAATTCGCTATCGTTGAGCATATTCGCAATCTGCTGTTCATCCATATCCAAGCTAACAAATATTCAATGTTTATGTAAAACAAATTTTTAATCCGGAGGTGCACATATGTGTACCAAGAAAAGAAAGTGATATCTCATTGTGAAAAACAACTAAAAATAAAAAACTTACCTTATTTCACGTTAACTCAACAAGTTGCTAGAGATCACACGATCCCGCTGGTGTTTAAAACTTGTAATAAGTTAAGGTACACACATGTGTACCCACGGTCTGAAGAGGTTAAATACTTTCTTGAGCAGCAGTAATGTTTTCAGCCGATCTTGCACTACGTTGTGGTCCATGCTTAGGTCTATCACCTACAGACCCTCTTTCCTCAAAATCATTCACCACACGATAAATATTACGTTTTGTTGGCACATTGTTTCTCCCAAAAATTTCACGTAACTTTCACATCGTCACAGTAATCGATGATTGATCTTTATAAAATGTTTAAATAATAAGAACACGTTAGTTTATCGAATAATAAAATTGCCACGTATTAACTTTAAGACTGCCAAATATGAACTGTCATGAATAATGTTTACCAAAACGGCGGGAGTACAAAGTAGTTTACCTTCCCGGCGGACACTCTTTTTTTTTACCAAAAAGGACTTTTAACCAAGCTGCTCCGTTAAAATTTGTTTCTTTGTTTTTCTTTATATATACTGACGTCTTCACCAACAATGTGTTCGGTAGTTGAGAAAATTTTTGTAGCATATGTACCTTCATTCTACAAGTCAAGAGTAAAAAAGGCTGATGGTAAAACGTGACTTAATGAGGGTAACCTTGCCGTAAATTGCGAATCAGTTGCGGAAAATTATTGAGGAAGGAAGCGGATCAAAAAATAACCCTTCGATGTCCCCCATACATTAATAAAATAATAATCGCCTTTTTGAGCGAAAGCCGTGTGTTGCCAGAATGATAGGAAATTGCTAACGATGGACAATATGAGTTTGTCGCATATATTTTCTTAAATAAAACTATTTCGACGACACAGAAAATGTTCATTTTAACTTTCAGCATAAAAAATATTTTTAATATTAAAATTCAATGTTTTCAATCTATTTAAAACATACATTTATAAACTTAACGCACTTTTGTAATTAAAACTTTATTTATGAATGTTGTGAAATAAAATTTTTCTTTGTTTTTGATAAACATCATAAAAAACCGAATATACCTTATCATTTTGACGCGCTACTTATTCTTAAAATTTTTGAATGAATTTGTAAACAACCACAGTGTTTGCTAAAGCTGTTAGTTCAGTTTTTTTATTTTTATTTTTAACATTTTAAGGTTGATTAAATAAAAAGCCGCATAAAACAACAACAAATTTATTAAAATGAAATAATAATGAAAAAAAAAAAACTGTTGTCGCGATTTTTGTTTTCGTTTCCAGACACCAAAAACAAAAATAATTTGACGTCAATGAATAAAGTTGGGTTTTTTTTCTTTTCATTTGAAATTTTAGTATTTAGTAGTATTTATTTATTTATTTATAATGTTTTTATACCCTTCACCACAAAAAGTGGAAAAAGGGTATATCTAAGTTTTTCATTCCGTTTGTAATTTCTACAAAATCAATTTTCGACCTCATAAGTTCTTATGCATCGCAAAGTCGATTGGGCGATGTCCGTCTGTCCGTCCGTGTTCGGGTTGAACTACACTTTGCCAAGGCACTCGATGAGCTAGAAAAATTAAAATACACCAATTGATCAGACATAGTTTCGAAAATTTTGCTATTGAAAATGAGCAAGATCGGTTCAAGTCCTTGGAGGCAGCGGGCAAAACATCACGTCTGCCTCTAATTTTTCCATATCATTTGAAACAAATCTAATTTGGTGAAGTAACTTAAATCAAAAAAAAAAAAAAAAAAAAAAAAAACAAATATATGGATATATAATTAAAAAATAACAAAAAAAATACATCAAATGAAAAAATTAGCGCTCGACCATATTTCCGAGTTCTGAGGCTCTAAACTTTTCATAGAAAAGTACGATTGTGCACTATATTTCTTAAGATATCAATATGGGTATTATTTCAAAGGTTTTGAAAAGACTTCTCAGGAAATACTAAAATTTTTTCAAAATTGCTTAACCCATTAAGAGCCCTTGAAATTTTTGTGCAAAATTATATATATGCAGTACCTTATTTATTTTCTTATTTTTGAATTCTTTGTCACCCTAATATTTGTTTGTTCATTGAAGTTACTTCACTAAACTAGATTTACATATATGGTGAAAGGTATATAAGATTCGGCATAGCCGAATATAGCACTCTTACTTGTTGTTTCAAGTTTTTACAAAATATTTTTTTTTTAAAACTATTTAAACATAAATAAATAACGACCGCACGTTTTTTGAATAAAAACTCTTTTTTGTTTGCAAACGCAATGAATAGACTTATCAAGCAAACTGTATTAATGTTTTCCAGGTTTTTGTTTTCTATTTTCTTAGTTTCTTTATTAATATTTGTTCTTATCATTGGCATTGCTCAAGGTTTAGTAAGTTTTGACATTTGATGTAATTAAACCCTTGTGTATGACCTTAGCGCATGCTAATCACACTTTAGGAAAGCTAAAATAATACAAAAAAAACAACATAGAAGGATCAGAATGTTTTATGCCACTTCAAATGAATGGCTTCTTGCAAAGTTCTGGTGGTAAAACCAGGTCAATCTGTTCATATGTTAGCATATCATCTAGTTTTGTTGTTTGGAAAATCCAAAAAAAGTTTCTTGATTTCTCATACACACTGTTCAGGACAGTTATACGTTTTCGACAGATCTTAGTCCTTAATAACGTCCGAGAGTTGGCTGATTGTTTAGTTACCTCGAGCTTGGGTGCAAGTAAAAGTTTAACGGTGAAAAAGATAACAATAGAAATCAAACAATTTAAAACAGACCAGTGATCGGCAATATGTCGTTTTTTCGCTATTCATAATTACTTACAAAATTTTAAATTCAAGTGAGTATACATCATTTAAATTTTACTACTCAGATTTCTTCGCACTCACTATAAGAATGATTCATAAATACAAGTTGTATGATTATGAGTACTACGTCGACATCGAACTCATATATGTATGATTCGTGAAGTATGTCGTTTAGATTCATAATTTTAGACAAATACTCTGAATACTTACAACTCATTTAACTCATTCAAGCCACTCAAGAAAAATTTACGGTTCTATTCTTTAGTACTTTACAAAAGGACGGCGTTTGTAACATTAAAGTATAGGGACAAAAATAAAAATATAAAATATTTTTTATCAATATAGAAGTGTGTAATAATCAATGAATATGTAATAAATGAAAACTAATAAAATGTAGAATCAGCAATAAAACCTTTCTTTCTTAAAAACCACTAGTAATAGGGCTCGTTACTATATTTTTAAACTTTAAAAAATTTCACTAAGAACGTTGCCACGTAAAAATTTTCAATTAAATTTTCTCGAAAATTTATTTTCCCATAAAAATGTTTTCGAAATAGATGAAATTTTCTTCAAAGCAGCTTTTGTTTTTTAAGCAGTTTTTTAAACGTAAAAATCTTTTTGAATTATATATGCAAGAGTTAAAAAGGTTCTACTTCGAAGCATTATGAAAGTAATAAACATTCCTCTAAACATTATTCTAAAAACATTTAAAGTTACTAAAATAATAAAAAAAAGCATCCCACACGCCACTGTGAAACCTTCTACAGAGTATTTTATTTTCCGTTAGCGAATCATACTTATTTTGCTGCATATAATGAGTTAGTGAGAGTCGAAACCATCAACATCATACATGTTGTTAAGTATGAATACTCAGAGTAGTTCAAACCTTTGAGATGTTTGGTGTTTAGTGAGTCAGAAAAATGTATGAATGCGTATAAGTACAAAAAAATAAGAGTCATGATTCAACTCCACTTGTTTCTCCACTACTCATAACCAATCACTGAAACAGACGTAAAATTTTACTTTAAGAAATCACGTAGCTGCACAGTGGGGCTAATTTTTTAAAGACCAAAAATTCGAGCTATAGTTTCGATATGGAATTCTCTAAAGATGCCAGCAGCAGGTCTTCCCTAAAATGGCACAACTAATTGTTTTGGGGTTTTCCTATAAAACAGGTTTACAATGAGTGTATGAGATTTATTGTCTATTATACAGTCACTGATGCCTTTTCACCATTGTAAGTTACACTATTAAGCAACATGAGCCAAAAACAATTTTAATATTGAAATATAGTGGTCGTTAATATATTTTTATCGATAAGTTGTACTTTACGATTAAAAAGTAAATCCACACGCAGTAAATCAGGTGGAAAATTTTAAACAAAGTTAGAGTTTTGAGTAGATTTCGACCATTAGCCTTAAAACACATATAATTTCAGAATGACGACACTATATGCCACACAGCGGACGTCCCATTAAGTGTTTGTGAAGATGAATATATTAGGAAAGCTGGGATTAGGTTAGGCAAAGGTAGGAGAGCCAAGACTCTGACAAGCAGCCCAATTAGTTCCAACGAAATAATCATCTCTTTGTGTTACTTGCAAAGAAGGTTAAGATTGGAAAAAGTGAAGGCTACAGGAATTTAGAATATAGCAGACGACAGATTAAAAGATAATGACAGTCACCGTAGTGTAGAATGGAAGAAACAGTTGTGCAAATGCAATTTCATGAAGCAATTGCAAGCAGAACATTCTGTACTATGGTGATAACGTAGTCCCAGACATTCTGATGTGACAGAAATTCATTTTTCAGCCAGGAAGTACGTGAGGGGATCAATCAAGTGCAATTCTGTTTCAGATATACAAGATAGGTTATCCCAGCTTATTTGCGCCAAATCGTGGAAAAAAACAGAGGAGATCTATGATCGTTACCTTCTTCTTCTTATCTTAACAGCTTCTTGAAAAGTGAATTTGCAGTACCCAGTGATCGTGGCAACTACGTCACGCCTTGTTCTCCAAAAAATTTTTAGCAACTGTGCTATTTTATTACGGTCTATTCCAAGCCATATCATTCGTGCCTTTAAGCACGTGGTCTCGTTAAACGGATACATCGTGAATTTGCCACACTAAACGTTGTTTGTTAGTCGCTGATGCCTTAAAATTCATACAAGTTCAACCTTATCTATGCCTCAAAGTTATTCATTCGACTACACGAATTCGCGGCGTACATATACATATATGTTTATATTCTGAGTTCTTATGCATAGCGAAGTCGATATAGAAGATATATCGAGAATTAAAAATAAGAAAAAAAAAACATCAGGTGAAAAAATTGGCGCTCGCCCAATTTTCCGAGCTACGGGCCTCTGAACATATAACATTTTTTTAAATATCAATATGGGTATCATTTAAAAGCTTTTGAAGATGTCTTTTAAAAAAATGGTCAATCTATTAAGTGCCTTTGACATTTTTGTGTAATATTATTATATTATATATTTTTTTCTTCTTATTTCTTTTAATATCTATCACCCCAATATTTGCTTTTTTGATTGGAGTTAATTCTCTTAACTAGGTTGACATATGTACATATATGAAGAAGGATATATAAGATTCGGTGAAGCCGAATATAGCACTCTTACTTATTTACGTTGTTATTGATGATATTAATTAGTTATCTTTGTATCGATTTGGGCCAGGAAATCCAAAGTAAAAGAAGAATTATTTATATTTTTTCACCAAATTCCTATTAATCATACTTCTCTCTTTTTTTGTTCCTTGCAGTTTAGACCAAAAAATCTTAAAAACTACAACATCCTAAAATAAAAACAAATAAACAAAAATCGATTTGTAGCAAATAAAAGAATTTATTCAACAAAGAATTGACAAATAAACCCAAAGACTTCTGAAACAAACAAAAACAAAAGCAAACAGAGACCAAGAAATCATCATGCTGCAGAAACTTTTACAAATTTATTACAGCATTTTAAAAAACATTCCTTGATAAAAAGCAATACAAACTCAACAAATTAAAACAGCTAAATAACAGATTTCAAACATAAACCCAATACATAAATAAATATTCAACATAAGTACTTGCATGTTCAAAAAAAAAAAAATAAATCGACGTAAATTTTATTAAAATTTTAAAAAGATCCCAACCAAACAAAAAATATTAACTATAATTAAAGGAGGAAATAGCAGATCACCACATATCTCAATAAAAATCCACCAATTGTTGATAACTGACAATACGAAAAGAAACACAACCCACCTCTATACCACCCACAAACAATTCTCTTTAATTTTTTTCTTACAGTTTTAAACAAGAAAACAAACTGTCTCCTGTGGCTCTCAATGAATTTCAATACAATCTCCATACAAAACAATTTAATGCATACAAAAATCATGGAATGGACTAACGATGATGCTCTAGAATTGATTGAACAATATCGCTCACATACTGAACTGTGGAATCGTGCCGATCCCAAGTACAAAGATAAATTGTGTCGCTTTCGCGCCTGGTCGGAAATTGCAGAACGTTTTGGTTGCAGCAAGGCCGAGGTTGAACGCAAAATGAATGTGTTATTGACACAATACAGACGAGAGAAACATAAAATGTTGGTTAAATTGTATCAGGGCATACAACCGAATCCCTCCAAATGGTATGCTTTTAAACGTTTTGATTTTATGGAGGCCGGTGGTGGTAGTGCCAGTGCAATTGCAGCTGGCATTGCTGGTGGAGGAGGCGGTGGTGGTACGGGTGGTATTGGCCTAAATAATACAGTCAGTGGTAGCAGTAATAGTGACATTACAACAAATGGTCATCATCATCATCACCATCATAATCACCATCATGCTGCTGCAGCCGCTGCCGCAGCGGCTTTAAATGGTTTAGCTGCTGCCGGTTATGAAACGTCCACAGCTGCAGCAGCAGCACCAACAACATCACATCATCGCCGAATGAAAAGTAAAGAAATGAAATATTTTGGCGCGGTAAGTAACGTAAAGCAAATCAAATATTTTTTTTTTATTTCAAACTAAAAAAAATATTCTTTTTCATGTTTTTTATCTTAAAAAAAATATATATGTACGTAAAGGTTGAGGAGCTGCTTATAAACATTTAAGTGCAGTTTCCATTTCGTGTAACTTAATGCATTTTCTTAATTAATCCATTAATGTTCTTCAGTAGAATAATTTAATAAAAGTTATGGAAGCGTTGTTATCACTGTATTAAAAAAAAGCTAAAGTCTTATAAACTGTCAAGTACCAGATACATCATGATCGTTTTAAAGTGTAGGCTAAAATTGCATCAAATTTCAAAATATCATTTCTAAATCATAGATAAAAAAATAACTTGCATTGAATGTAGTCCACGTTCGAATACGAAAAGCCAATAATTATACACTTCACCAGAAAAAGTCCAAAAAGGGTATATCATAGCTTGTCATTCCATGTGTAATTTTTACAATATCCATTTCCGACCCCATGAAGTATAAATATTCTGAGTTCTTTTGCACAGCGAAGTTGATTGCGCGATGTCTGTCTGTTCGTTGTCTGCTTCGGCAAACTTGATTTCAGAAAAGAAATAGATATAACAATCGATCAGATATAGTGTCGAAAGAAGTGCTATTGAAATCATCATGATTGGTTCATGTCCTCCGACCCAGCGTGCAAAACACCAATCCTATCTCTAATTTTTTCATGTCATTTAGAACAATAAAGTAACTCCAATTAAAAAAATAAACATATGGGGCGATAGAGAATTAAAAAATAAGAAAAAAACATTGGCGCTCGCCCCTGTTTTCCGAGTTAAGGGGCTCTGAAATTTTCAAATTTTTTAAAATATCAATATGGGTATCATTTTAATGCTTTTAAAGAGATCTTTAAGGAAACACTAAAAATTTTAAAAAATGCTTAACCCATTAAGAGCCGATGTCATTTTAATGTATAATTTAAAAATTTTTTTTTTTAATTCTCTGTCTCTTTAATATCTGCTTTTTTTATTGAAGTTACTTCAATAAACAAGATTTACATAGATTATAAAGGGTATATAAGATTCGGCATAGCTGAATATAGCACTCTTACTTGTTTTTTATTATTGTTATTGATAAAATCTGTATTTTATTCAAGGAATTTAATATGAATTTAAATTAGTCTCTAGAGTTTAATTACTTTACTTTATTCGTGCTTGATTCCTTCAAATATAAATATTTCATGATATTCTCATGAAATATTTATTATTTTAAACTAAACTACAAAATGAAATGTATTACTGCGGGGAAAGCATATCCATATGGCCATTTCACTACTGCTCAAATAGCTCATCAGTGGATTTTACCCAAATTTTGTATAGAAAAACAGAAAGTCTTATATCAAAAGCCAAATTGATTAAATGAGAATTTCATTGAATCAATAAGACAAAAGACAATAACAACTCAAAAATGTTCTACACAAAAACACAGCAAACATTTAGTAACTATTTTTATTTTTTCTTTCATTTTTCTACATAAGGGATCCCATTGGGAACCATTCATATGTATTTGAAAGATTCAATGAAAAAATAAAAATAAAAATTGAAAAACAATTTTTATTAATAAGCAAGGTGCACATGCAAATATATCAAAATGATTCCGAATAATAAATTTTTCATTTTGATAGTCTCTAGAGTTTTTTCTTTTATTTAATAGAACAATTTAAAATAGTTACCCACAACATTTTCTTTTCGCTTAGACGAACTTGACTGTTTTTACGTAGGAACAATGTTTCTGCATAGTTTTTAGATTTTTTTGGGTCTAACGACTTAATCGCACTCATTGTTGAAGCATTCACATTTTTGCAGCCATTCAAATTGCAACTGATGATGAGGGCTATAGTGAAAAGCCTGCCTTATTAGGCCACTAAAAGGTTTTTCTCATCGTGTTTCAGTGGGTTTTGATCGTAAAAATCATAGTAATAGTCCAGATTTAGACCATGCAATTTTTTGATGAAATTGATTTTAGTTTTTTCATTTTACATTGCAGCGATATGTGTTATTTAAAACAAGACATATGCAACATTAAATTCCCCACAAAATTCAAGCCATACAAGCTTCAACACCAAAAAACAATTATGCTGTTTTCACTAAAAATTTTATAGTGTTACCTTACCTAATCTTCAATATCTCTATAAAAAAAAACTGTAAAACTAATTTTACATACGTTTTAAAACTTTAGTTTCGTACGTTTGGACTAGATTTGTCATCTTCAGAACTTAAAACCATCCGGATTTAAATTGCTTACTCTCAATTTTTTTGCTTCTCTTGATATTGTCTGTTGACCTACTCTGGCTGCACGGTAATCAAGCCATCTCAGTTTAACTCAGTAATATTTTCATCGAGATCGAAATTTATTAATTCAATAATAATTACAATTTAAAACAAGGTCCAGAAATATGTTGAGAATGAACATGACTATCTTATACAAAACTTCTCAACATTCCCATTGATTATCAAATGCACTTTTTAAGTCGACGAATAATAGATGCAATAAACTGCGACTGAGGGTTTTGAGGGAAAAATGAAAATAATTCTAAAGTTTAACTACAATTTAAAATTTCCAAAATTCGAAAGAAGATAAAAATTTGTTAACAGTTTTAATTTTTTATATACTCAGGGACTGCTTGTTTAAAGAATCCCTGGGCAGCATAACGACTATATTCAAATTGTACTAGCCCCTTAGAAACTAAAAAAGGAGTTCCATTCTTGCGCAAATTCCCCAACGTGCATTGATCAAAACTCTACCGAGTACTTACTGATCCGTTTTATTTCTAGTTGATATGTTTTATATAGCATTAGTACTCTGAATACTGCGTCTTCATTCCACGATAAAGTTCCAACGTTCAGGTGATGCGTTAATGCATGGGTAAGCCATTATTTTTATTATCATATGCAGTAAATGAATAACTCTGTAATTGGTGCATTGAGGAAGATATCACACCTTATTACCATATCTCACCATTAAACCTTTATAAAGCCCTTTATAATTTTTCAATTCAATGCCATAATTATAGGGGGAATTTCATCCTAACCCAGCTATTTTACGGGTATTTTGTTTGTATTCAATGAAATCCCAAATGTCCTTGATGTCATAACATAGAAGTAACGGATTTTAAAATTGGAAAGCAGTCTTCTATTATTACTGCAGGCCATTTTGACAGAAAATCAAACACACTGGAAATGTTCTTTTATACTTTATGCACATAACATGATACAGAATAGCGTCAGTATCTGGCCGTGTGGGCCTTAACCAGAGGGTGATCTTACCACTGAGTGAAATACAAGGCGTCGACTAGCACCCATCACTGGCGTAGCTAACGAAGTTGCAATTTAGAGAACAGGACTTGCACGACCATGAACTATCCCTTGCTTGAGGGTTGGAGACTAGCCAACCCCGTCTATTGAGAGTGCAATAGCAAACTGCGATCTATTCTGCACTATCCTTGCAGACATAGACCTCTTAACCACAAAAATCACGTGCATCCCGAAGGGACATGTGATGGGCGGATCTCTGTATGGGCTACCGGTTCCCGTGGTTCCATTATAACTAAAGACACTGGTGAGTCCTACGTCAAGATTTGGTGCCTGCTCACCGGAGGCGTGGTTCCCCCATACCCCGAGAACACTTCGTCTAAACCTAGGTTAGCTCAGCCAGACTCTTAGTGCGCCCGGGGGAATACTTTATGCACATATAATATATTATATAATATTGAATTTTTGAAATCTTTTGCACTAAGCGAAATATTTTCCATAGTTAAGGCACATTTATACACTCCGCCATAAAAAAAGTTTCTTGTTTTACATATATCTACACAGAAAGAAACTTTGAAAAAATTAACCCTAAACTTTTACAATTTTTATTTTTCATAACGTAAATAAATAAAATTACTTTTATTGTGATTGATTACTTTAAATATAAATATTGAAATATTTATACATATTTCTTATGAAAAGAATATCCATATGGCCATTTCGCTACTGCTCATATATTGCTCATCAGTGGATTCTACCCAGTAATATATTTGATTTTTTTGTTTTTTTTTGTAAAGGAATCAAGCAAAATTAAATTTAATTAATATAAAAAAGATTTCAAATAATAAATGTTCTACATATTAAACAACGGGATTTTTTTAAATAATTATATTAATTAATTCTCAAATTTCAAAAAATTCTTTTTTTTTTCATGCTATTCTCCCGATTTATTATTTAAATCACCGATATTGATTATTGAGGGTCAAAGCACGTCTCGATGGCCATTTCGTTATCGCTTACTTAACTCGTCAGGAGACTTCTGACAAATATTTTAAATAAACTAAAGATTTTTATCCAAACAATAAAGCAAAGACAAAAATCAAAGTTCTTGTTAAAGTCAATAAATAAATTATAGTTTTAATCGCATCTAAAAACGATTAATCCGCTAATTTATGGCAAGAAATAAAATCTGGCAGCTTTAAATAAAACGAATAAAGAGAGAGAGAGAGAGAGAGAAATAAATGTTTACTAAAAATGACTTGGCAAAAAAATAAATAAAAATATCATTACAAAAACTCTACACTTATTGCAACAAACAGGTGCTTTTAAATTTTAAAAATGCAGGGGGTTATAAGGAAAAATAAAGTAAACATCGGAGAAATTACATTTTCTATATGCCAGGTTGTTGTTGTATTGTTTTTCTCTAATTATTATTATTTTTTGTTTGCTGCTGCGGTTGTCGTATTTGTTTTTATTTCATTTCATTGAATTACAAGTACAATATTAAGTATTGATAAAATGCAAAAAAAAAGCTTTTCCTTGTAAATAGCACTAGCAATACAAATGTACATAGGTGTTTTAATGCTGCCTGGTTTGCTGTAGATTTATTAGTAAATAAACATTTGTATGAAGTTGTAGAATTGCAAGGGTTTATTGCCCAGCAAACGCAAAATCGTATCATTTATACAGATGGACTTTCTGTTTTAATTCAAAATTGACTTCTACTGTTTTTAATGACAGCACTATAAATATCGCTTACATTGTCTGTACACAACAGTGATGTCGAAAAAAGTTGAGCAATTTAAAAAAAAGTACAATTAATAATATTGAGAAAAAATATATAAATAATTATTATATAAATTTATAGCACAAAGTTTAGAGAAAAATAATTTTCAGAATTTCTGCATAGTGTTGTGAATAACTTCATGAGAGAAGCAAAAAAAGTCTTTTTAGTTACATAAATCTTTTTAAAATTAAGTGGTAAATTTGCTGTTGTAAAAGAATGATGAAAGCGCAAAATTGAAATAGAGAATTTTTTCAGAAATGTTTTCAAAAATTTAAGTTGCGTTAACTAGTAAATTAAACAATAATTTCTGAATACATTAAGCTCGATACTTTTATTTTTTGTTTTTCATTTTCTAACTTCTCTGTATTGTTTTTTATACTTTAAAAACCATTCTTTTAATTTCTGTAAAATAAATATTACATATTTCAATTTATAAACATGATAATTTAAATTTATTATTAATGTTAATTTACTCATGTCCCCTTTTTTCATTACATTAAACATTTTTTTTGGGTTCCGTACACAAAGTGTAAAAACGTGATCGAACCGTAATAGGTAGACTCTTTCACAGAAGATGTTGTGCATCTAATAATACGAAATAATAAAAGGAGTTCAGAAAGTAAAGTGATAATTATTAAAATATTGCTATTTTTGAACTGTGAAAGCTAGCACGTCAAATTTTACTGCGTTAGTAAAATTATGTGCGCTCTAGCAACAAACAGAAAAAATAAAGCTTAAGATTAAAGCGCGTCCCAATATTGACGTGATTTAAGCCTGTGTGGCTTTCCTTTTTCAGCCGTAGTGACAGACTTTTAGAATTCACACAGATAATGTACCAGTTTGCTACTATTGTCCGCACTACTTATGTCTGCAGCATCAAGTTTAAAAAATAACCCTTCGTGAGTTTAATTCACACTTGACGGATTTATTTAATAAACAAAAGAAAAGAAGAAGTGTGTATGTGACTTTTGCTAGCACAATTGTCCTATGGATGGACATTAATGCTATACAAAACTAATAAAGAATGCTCAAAAAAGTTTGAATTTACTTGCATTATCTGAACTCAAAATGATTTTGATTTTACACTTTTTCTTTTTATATAGGCATGTCACAAAACTTAATTCCGATCGAAAGTGGTTTCAATTCCGCAAATTGATTCTTCAGAAAACGAAAAACAAAAAATTTTTCGGAATGAAACCATTTTTTAATTTTAAAGAGGAATTGAATTTCGTTGAAATTTGTTTATTTGCGGTTTTTAAATTTACTTTTATTATGTGTCCTTATTAAGATTAGCCTTGTTATTTACTTTTGTGTGCGTAATAATACCACTCCTTAATAAGAAGGTTAAGCATTTTTTAGAAATAAGCAAAATCGATCGGAATCTGAAAAAGGCAAAACAAAATCGATCGGAATTGTTAATACGGAATTCAAACCATTCCGATCGGAATTTGTGACATGCCTGATAATAATGGTTTTTATAAAGTGTTTTTCAGATCATTTATCATTTAGTATTTTACGACAAAATGCATTCTGGTTTTTGAATGTTTGCTGGTTAACTGTTTTGATTAACCCCACGAAGGTTATGCATGCATAAGCTTACGCCTGTGTGGTTCTCTGTCTGCCCATAAACATTGACTCATGATGATGATAACAGGATAAATAAGTGTAAAAATTGTTATTTAGAAGGACGAGTAATTGGGGATTCTCCTTGTTTTTATGCCAATCATAAAAAAAATGTAAACAAATTCCTTAACTTCTATAAATATGCGTATTTGAGGGTTATTGTTTCTTAATAATTTCTTTTGTGTTTTCAATTGAAGAATTTATTATATAATTGTTGTTTTGTAAACAAGGCATTATCTTGACTTGGCTGTCTTCTTGTTTAAAAATTTATTTTTCGTGAAACATTCTTTCAAATCTTTGTTGGGAGAATCCAAAAAAAAAAAAAATAAGAAATAAATAAAAACAAATAAAAATTCGAGATGTTGTTCTGAACTGTAGGGCCATTTCAACAACTATTCACGAGATTTTGTATATTTAATACATTGCATTTTTTTTTCCTCAAACATTTAAATTTAATTTTGTATACTAGAAAGTGATCTAAAAGTTTTGTATTCCTTAATACTACACAATTTGCTGCCAATCCAAAAAGTAAAATTGAGTAAACTCGAAAGGACAAAAAGCCTGAAATAAGTACGACCAACAAATTGATTTTTAATTTTAAAAGCAGAAAAGTCTTTAAGTGTTTTCTTATTCCTTCTGTCGATCCTTAAATCGGAATCACGAAAGGTTTTAGCTTTATTTCAATATCGTGAAGTGGCGTGTGATGTGACACATTACTTTTCTCGAACACAAGGACAGTTCTGAACCTTGATAAACAGTCGGAATTCCATTAAATTATTTTCAAGGCCCCGTAAAAAATATTTTAAATACCTCTTCAATTTATTTGTCTGTCACTCAACGTTGATGCAAAATTATACAAAATGTTTATCCATCAATCATAAGGTGAAGATACTTTGGGTATCGAATGTGTGTTCGTATGTACAATAATGTTTATACATTCGCATGAGAGAAAATACAATTACAATTTGTACAGTTTATTAAGTATCAATGGCAATGAGAGCGAGTGTTGATTACGACGACAATCATGACAGCGATGATGATAATTATCAACAATATTTAAAATAGTAATAATGTTGCAAAATAAAAATGTTGTTGACAAATAACATCATCAATAAGCAGGAGCACAGAAACTTTAGAACGAGGTCATGTGTAAAAAGAGAAAAAGAAAAAAAAAACATACAATTGCCAACAAATTGTTGCCATACGCCAACAACACAGTATGAAATGAAAACAAAACGAACACAAACTCAAAAACAAAAACAAAGAGCAAATAGGTGGGCTTGCATGCACAAGTATTCTCAACGTATACTACAGTGGTGGGATTTAGCTCTAACAAAAAATTAAACAAAAATTAAATTAAACATATGAAACTTATAATGATAATATTGCAGAGGATGATGACGATGTCGGTGGTAATATTGTTAATGAAGATGTTTTCAATATTTGTTGTGGTATGAAACGTCATTAGCATCATTGCTTTAAAAACATCAAAATAAATAAATAAGGAATAATTGAAAGTTATTCGAAATGACAAGGACAAATCAGCTAATTTATGATCAACGAAATCTTAGCTGATATAAAAAATAGATTTAAAATTTTAAGAGTATATGGAAAAAGTTTGATTCAATACGGTATGTGGCTTAAGATCTAGAAGCAATAGCGTTTCTTGTGATTTCCAGCCGTTAAAGGAAACATTTCAGTATTAAGTTCGCAAAACTCTTCCATAGTTTGTTATGCCATGAGGTCGACGGTTCACATAGTTTTTGAAGTAGTAAAGCCGTATCGTATTACATAACGGAATATAAGCTTAGGATACTTTAATTATTTATAGTGCTTAATTGCCTTTCCTGCTTTTAATTAACTGTTCCCTGCAAAATTTTCATTCTTATAGGAAACGCTTCACCTTTCAACGGGAAATGTTTTTTGTGGGCGCATTTAATCAGAGTTTCCAAAAATTATCCCTAGTCGTCTCTGTATTCAAAGTATTGAAAAGAGAAACCCTTGGCAAGGTGCGAGTCTTAATTGGTCTCGATCTGCTCTATTCGCTATTGTGTAAGCTTCTGCTTTAGTAATTGTTAAAATTACCTCCACAGTAGTCATCATAAATTCTGCTGTGGTAAACTTAGGTATTAACCTCTCAGTCCTGTGTAAAATGCTGTTGCCAATCACGCTTGGTACTTCAGTCTAAAGCTTAGGATAGACTAGATAAGACTAGAGCTTAACTAGTAAACTAAAATAATAAAAGAAAAAATCTTTACGACGAGTATTGACTATAAAGTAATCAACGGCACCTACAAAAGCATGTTGAAAGTTCAAGAGCTGGTATCCTGAAAGCCAAGAGTATTTACTTACGCTATAATATTATCCAGTCCATCATAAACGCAGGAAATTCTTGCACTGCTTGACTGTCTAAAATCAAGCAGAATGGTAATTTTACACCATGGGTTTGGATGCGACCACAATTAAATGCGGTTTCCCATAAGAAGCCTGAGCAAAGCTGCATTAAGGACTTAACATATTTTCATTAGTATCCGTGGCAATCATTGAGAGTTTATAATTTTCTCAAACGAATAATTTTTACTTTAAATTCCTTAACTTCCCTCGTGTTTTTTTTTTTTTTTTTTTGTTAACATCTCTGTATTTAAATCAAATATTAAAATAGCAATTCTAATAAGGCTGAAGTTTTCCTAAATGAAACACATTACTCTGCCTCCATTCCATTAATTGCTATTTGTGTTATGCAAAAATAACTAAAGCCATGTACATATTCGCATGGCTAAAATATTCCTAACAAAATGACATCACATACTCCACTTCATTAGTTTGGTAATTAACAACCCCATTGACCTGTTCATACCACTAAACATACACTTGACTTGTTTTGTTTTTCATTTATTTATTTATTTTTTGTATTGTTTTTAATTTACTCATATCTGTATGTATGAGTGTTATTTTTCATCAGGAATTAAAAAATGAGTATAAAAAGACAACAAATAAAAAATACCATTCATTAAATTTTTTAGCTGTCAATGATAAGCCCGCGCAAAAGTATGTGCCAGTCCTTCATACACACAAGTTAGCAAAATAACAAGTACTCTACACAAGTGCAAACAATATCATTATTATGTTTGTCGCCATCATTAGTGTTGTTTGATTTAACGTTTTCATCATCTCAACAACAACCGCAGAACACACTCAAATTGCATGTGCAATGTTTTCAGTGCGGTTCTCTCAAATCATACTCACACCCAATTCTAATTAATTCACTCTCCTTCTCACTCTTGTTTTGAAAGTTGAATCTGGGTTGCCAGGTAACATAAAACTGTTATAATTAAAACACGGGAAAATTAAATTAATTAAACTTTAATGTTATTGTGCTACGTTCTTGAAAAAAATATTTAAATCACCGATATTGATTTTTAAAGATGAAAGCACGTATCGATGGCCATTTCTCTACCGCTCACTAAGCTTTTCAGGAAACTTCTCACAAATATTTTAATTAAACGAAAGATTTTTGTCCAAACAATAAAATGAAGACAAAAATCAGAGCTCAAGCAAAAACAACAAGCACGTTGACTACAAATCTGGCTGCCCTGGTTTCAACCCTTGCGGCAGTCAAAAAATAAAAACATGTTTTTTCTGTTTAGTGGTATAATACATAGTCAGATCTAACATTAAAACATGTAGCCTCCTTCGTCGGTACTTCTTGATAGTATATTCGCCGTTGAAGTAAAAGATTTAATAAAATGGCTATATCTATCTCCTTTTACCACCTGTCTCTCATCAATCCCTTTTTTAAAGAATGTAGCACGGTTACAAACTAAGTAGGTATTAATGCCTGAAGTGCTACTTCTCTTTAAAATAATCAACTATGGTTTTATTTTTCTTCTTGCTTGAACTTTGAATTTCTCTTCATTAGCTGCTCAGTTATAAGTTAAAAGCATAAAATGCTTTACTGCCTTCTATCTATTAGTTTGTATTTTTACGGGCTTGTAAAGTCCAAAAATTGCAAGAACTTCGCTCGTACTTAATGTAAGTCTGGCATCTGTCCCTTTAAGATTCTATATTTCTATGGCATCGGCTCACTGTACTATGATTAGTTCTCTTTCATGTTTATGCCGGGTATGACTTTACAATTTTGTTACAATTCAACTTATTTCGGAACCTCTTGCTTTCGAAAAATGATTTATCTCTCTTTTGGTGCTTTATTATAAGTTTTGCTTTATTGTTTTAGGATTGTTGGACAATGTCGAAGTTTTCTTGAACGTTTTCTTGCCCTTTAATTTTTATAACAGTAATATATTTTTAATTCTCGTGTCCTCAGTCCAAACAACTTTACCTATCCAAAGCTCCATAGTCCACATGGTCCATATAATCTCATCAGCATGGGGAGGCATAATGAAGCTAACACGGCCAGAGTTGATCTGTTTAAAATATTTTTAAGAGTCTCAGCTGCTAAGTGTTATAAGGAATACATAGATATGTATTCAGCAATTAAAAATTAGGGTAATGTTGTGCTATATTAAGAGTTATAATTGATGCTTCATTGTCCTTAGACTGCTTGATGTTACAGCGAAAGTAAGAAGTGTATCACAGTTGTCACTAACAAGTGTGTGATAAACAGAATTTTGTTTGACCTTTAGAAGAAAGAAAATTATCGCTCTTAGCCCTTGATAGGTCAGTTTCTAAAGCGACTGTAATCGCGTAGGTTCGTAAATGCAAATCTAAAACAAAAATAAAAAAATGTTTTTAACTTATTTAAAGAATTTCACGAACGGTATGCTACACATTGGTTGGGAAGAAATGTATGTTACAATCTAAAATGAACCTTTTGTTGACTAGTTTCTTCAAGGTTTCTTCTTAAGCTTATCCTCACAACCTTTTCGTAAATTAGTTTTAGAGTTCTATTCTCATCTATGCTTTTTTCCCTTTATGCTGAGTTCAGATAATGAATATTATGTTGCATGTGCACATGGTGGAGTAATTCTAATTATTCCTTGAGTAAACCGAGTACCGGAATGAATTTTTATTAAATGCATTTTATTCTTACAGCAGGAATGAATAAAATGGAGATAAATTTCAGTTTTATGGCAACCCTTTAAAGAAAATAATTCTTTTACATCAATTTTATTTCACTCTTTTCTCTTCAAGTACAAACGTTTGTATTTTTATCACCCCACTTGCATTAATAAATCTCTACATGAACAAACAATTTACAGTTGAACTTTCAATGTTTTTGTTTTTCTTTTGCATCAATGCATAATAACATGCAACGCAATGCAGCGTAAAAATACCGCTACTATGAGAGAGTAAAAAAATAAATACTACGTACTAAAGTATAAAAATTGTGTAAAAGTTTGAATGTATGGGTGCGCCTATACCATTGCAAGAATTAATTCCGCGCCACAGTAATAAAAATAAAAAATGTTCACGTATCACTGTACTCTTCAGTAACTGATCCAACATACAAAACAATAACAATAGTAACAAAAGCAATGGAAGCCAACAATAATAAAATTGAAGCCAAATTTACATACAAACATGTATGCTTTTTACATACAAACATAATTGTACTTGTATTTTTATTCAGCGTTGCCGCTTTGGTCCAATCGGACCAAACTTGGTAGTTTTTCGTTTTTAAAAAACAGTTTGGTAGTTTGGTTGGTTTGTTGCATTTTTTAAAATTTTTGGTAGGTTTTCCTCCTGTAGCAATTTTGTAGCAATAGTAAATTTTTTACCTTAAAAATTCAGAACATAAAATAAAAAAATGTAACTTTGAATTAAATAAACAATAACTGTGAATAGTTTTACCACTGTTTTCAAAAACTGTTTTAGGTGTAATAAAAAACATCTCTGCTTTCTTGCATAAAGATGATTAAAGCTATAGCCATCTCTGGTTTAAGAACAATATTATGAACAATATTATGAAATTGAAGTTAACAATATTTTTGAGTGAAGGCTTATTTACAAGTGTTTGTATTAAAAAAATTAACAGACAAAATGGAAAAGTAAGTAAACTTCATTAATTGTATATATGTACCTATTAATTACATAAATATTTACTAATATTGAATGTAAAGAAACAGTAAAAAAAAATTTTAAAACCGAATGGTTGAGCGAATTTGATTGGCTCCAGGAAAGGGATGGGTGTTCATTCTGCATAGTATGCTCTAAAACTATTTTAAATCATAACATCCATCTTAAAAATCACCAAAAGACAAATTTCCACCTCAACAATTACGGAAAAAAACCAAGTGAGTATAACAGAGTTTATGTGCAAGAAACGCATTTTTAAATTTTTGGTAGGCTGTGAACGATTTTGGTAGGATTTTTTAAAATTATTGGTAGGAAGTCAATTTCTTGTGTGGCAACGCTGTTTTTATTATTTAAATGCAAATTTTAAGCAGTGTTAACAATTTGGCTGTTTTACAATTGAATTATGCACTTTTTATTTAGCTGTAGAATTTTTACTTAACTTTTTATATTACATGTTAAAACGGTTTTTAACAGTCGTTTGATTTCTTCTATCTCTTGTGATAAATTTTAATCCACTTAGGATTAAAATTCACTTTGTCTGTCTGATAGTTACGTTGAAATGAATTAAAAAGTTTGATCTGCAAATATAGTTTATAAACTTATCTCTTTTTTTGTGCTTTAGGAAAGGTTGTGTCTTTTTAAATTTCGGGCCGTAGAGGCGATAAAAGCGACAAACGAGCAATTTTATACAGATCTATAGGGGCGATAGGGGGGACAAAATGTTATATTTATAAGGATAACCGAATAACAAACAGACGCTTATATGGAAGGTATATGCTATACAAATTGTGCAACGCAAGTGACACAGAATAATCGAAGTCTATTATTGATTTAAAAATGTTTTTTATGAGTTAACAACAAAAATTTTTGGCTCTAACTTTATGTACTTTTTTCATCATTCTAGGATGCCTACTTGTTAACGGGCATGTGGCAATGACGTTGAGTTAAAGAAGACCCTGAATAACTTTTCTTATGCATTTACTATTTTTGCGACTTTCTTAAACTTTCATTGCAAAAGCAGAAGCCTCTTTTAAAATAATATATTTTTCAATCAAGTTTTTATTTTAAACATTGTTGTCTTCTTAATCATTTATTGAAGTAATTCAAAAAAGTAATGCTATCAAAACTATCATGTCCACCGACCATCGACTACAAGATGTCAAAAATAGAATACATGCGTGCTTATGAGAATAATTCTTTTAGCCGCTACCCGGCTACTTCTTTAGCCCGTAGCCAACTTATCCTAATTTCTATTTTTCTTGGCTACAAAAAACAGATTAGTGCTGCCAATACAATAGATGCATGAAATGGTGGTTTTAAAAACGCAATACATTAAATATCGCTATTAAAAACGCGAAAAACTTTTATAGTGGCACCATTAAAAAATAATAATCATCTGTTCATTTGTTTACATTTTTCATTTACTATTTATTTGGTGCATTTTTCATTTACTTTTTGTTTGTGAAATTTTTCATTTAGCTCTTTTTTCATCAATTTCTAATTTGTTTCATTTATATTTATTTTTTGGGTTTTTAATTGAAATTGTTATGTATATAATAGTCACTTTTACTGTTTATATGTATTTATTATATTGTTTAATGTAAATGTTTAGTTTAATTTACATGCAAATATGGACGTGGACACTTCATACACTGAAGTCGTTGTTTCCACTATTTAGCAATAGTACTTATAAAGTTAATTAAATTTTCTTGAGACATTTGAAATATTTTTTTTTCACACAAATTCACTTAAAAAAATCAAGTTTGTTTTGTTTTGGTTAACTTAAATACATACATATATGTCAAAACAGATGTTTTTTTTATAGTTAGTGGTCGATGGTCGTTAAAAAAATTAAGTAGCTGGCGACCTGGCTATTTTTGTAGCCAGCTACTTTCGTAGTCGGTAGTCGATGGTCGGTAGCCTTTGATTCTGTTTATTGCATAAGTAAAATAAAGTTACGCGTAAGAAATTTAAGGATACTATTATGTGGGTACACTATATCACAATTAATCTTGTGCAAATGGTCTTGCATCATAGCATTTGCAAAATTGTGTAGCATACTTTTAGTCTACACCAACAAAACATATAGTAATGAGTAAAATATGCTACACAATTTTGCAAATGCTATGATGCAAGACTATTTGCACAAGATCGTGAATTTGGCTAATATATAAAAATGAGTTTTAGCACATTTGCAATGCTAAAAGCTATTGCACATTTTTAGGAGCTAATGGTCGCAACTAAACCAGTTGAGTTTCATTTACAGTGGTCGTTATTAAAACTTCCAGCAGTTACTTTAAATTGGATCTATGTATAACTATTCAAAAATATTACCTCTGTAGTAAAAAATATAATTGATTTTTAATAGTTCAAAAAATTAAATTCTTGTACTAATGTTATAAAGATGCTGTCTTTAATTCAATACTTGGCAATTTAAAGGTAGACTTCTTGCAGCATAATTGAAAACGCCGACAATATCACGAAGAAAATCTATGTGGTCACATTGAACATCATAAAATGAAATAAACATTTATTCACATTCGCATACGCTTCAACATATTGTTATTATTGCCCGCACGTATTTTAAAGCAACAACAATATGCAACTGACGCACGTTGCAAGATGCGTTCGTTGTCATTGATGTTGTTATATTATTGCATTTGGCAAATGGATATATCAACAATATTATTATTGTGTCTTTTTTCTTCTTTGTTTTGTTTTTACACTTTTACATCGCATTTGTATACAATTCGGGATTTCATGTCGATTTTAATTCACAAACGCGATTAATAGACGAAATTATGGCACTTTAAATTTATATACCGATGTTAAATCACGTCTCATTCCCTTACGTTGGTTGCTTGTGAAACTGTTAAAGCACGTCTTCAAACCAACGGAACTTTTGCAATGTATTTTTTTAACATGACATTAAAAAGTGACTTTTTGCCTATTCATTGCGACTTGGAGGTCCTTATTCCGAAGAATTTGTTAAAATAGCAGTTCAAGTATCGATTAAAAAGTTTTAATATGTTGTCTAATGTGCAGAGCAAGCCCATCAAGTTTAAAATTAATTTACATAAAAATAAAAATACAGGAAAAGTGACCAAAATTCTTTTGTACCACTAGTTTGCCCAAATCACATGCATCGTTCCATTCTTGCACGTTGACCATTTGAAGACTAACATAATCTTCCACAAAAAAAACAAGAAATTATAAATGTGTTAACAAAAATTTCACTTGTTTAATTTCACTTTGTTTGTTTATACACATCAGGAACTGTTGTTGTAGTTTTCTCTAGGAATTTCAATTGTTTGTTTTCTATTAGCAATCAAAAAAAATTAAATTAAAAAAAATTTAACAAATTATTTATTTTTGACAAATTTTTTTGACAACTGTAATGTATACAGCTGATGGGCTTTTTCGCCCGTGCGTTCACCTGTATTATTTCGCCATGTATTATATATACATATATACAGTCTAGGAAAAAACTCTACATACAGCCCAATAATTTTAGATTTCAACTTTTACAGTGATATTTGAAAACAACTTATTATCAGCTTTTTTTCGTAAAGAGTCAAGGTTATTATATATACTGTGAGCGTCAAAATAAAGTGTACACAAACATTTTCTTTAAATTAGTTTATATTTCAGTCTTTAAAAATACTATTTTATATAACATTTTAGGTTTTTTTTAATTGTTATTCAGTTCTCTACTTAAACTTAGAAAAACAACAACAAAAATTTACAACAAAAAAAGTTATTAAATAAAAACAAAATCTATTCCATATTTTACGCGTCAAAATAAAGTGTACACATATAATTCATTATAAAAATTAGTATGATTTAGTATTTGGTTGGTTTTCCTTTAGCTTTAATAACGGCACTTAGTCTTCGGGGCATCGATTCAACTAGTTTTTTGGTTATGTCAGATGAAATTTTCTGCCACTCCTCCATTTTAAGGGACTTAAGCGTATCCTTGTTAGTAATTGTCCTCTTTTGTATTTGCCGGTCAAGATGCTCCAACAAATGCTCAATCGGGTTAAGGTCCGGTGACTGGGGGGATGATATAGGAGTATGATAAAGGAGCCATTCTTTTACTATCTTCGCCGTATGTTCGGAATCATTGTCTTGTTGAAAGATCCAAGGTCCCTTTAAGCCCAATTTCTCCACACTACATGGCAAATTGTTTTTCAAAATGTTTAAGTAGTCCGTTTTATTCATGGTATCTTCAATAAAAGCCAAGCTTTTCACTCCACTTGTCGCAATGTATCCCCACACCATCACCGAACTTCCTCCATGCTTAACCGTAGATATTAGATTTTGTTCAGCATACTGTGTATTTTTTGTACGCCATACTTTTACAGGTTTTTTCTGGCCAAATATATCAAATTTACTCTCATCGCTAAAAAAAAAGTTATTCCAGAAAGAACCATCTTTAGTTTCGTACTTTTTTGCATACTCAATACGTTTTTTTCTGATCTACTAACGATATAAGTGGCTTTTTTCGTGGCAACCGACCATGTAGACCATTTGCTTGTAGAGTTCTTCGTACTGTGTTGGCGTTTACGTTGTTATTTTTTTTGCTGAAACTTCCTCCGATATTTTAACAGCACTTTTAAATGGATCCTTCTTCACATCACGCAAAATAGACCTTATTTCAGACTCACTTAAAGCTCTTGGTCGGCCTGCACTTAGACGATTTTCTACTTTGCCGAATTTTTCTTGCTTATCAACTATTTTCTGTGCTGTATTATGGCTTCTAATTATAATAGACCCGATTTCACGAAAAGTTTTACCATCTTTTCGAAGTTTTATCACAAGTTCCCTGACATCTGTGGATGTTTGTCTACCCATTTTTAATAAAATAACAAATTTCTTTCTGCGAAGAAGTTATAGTCCGAAAATTGCGTCTGTCTACTATAAAACAGTAATAGTGATTTAAAAGAATGCAAGAAAGTAAATAAACAACAAAACATAACGGTATTTTATGCGGTTCTACTTCGCTAAAATGCTACAAAATAAGATGTACACTTTATTTTGACGCGTAAAATATGGAATAGATTTTGTTTTTGTTTTATAACTTTTGTTGTTGTAAATTTTTTTTGTTGCTTTTTTTAAGTTTAAGTAGAGAACTGCATAACAATTAAAAAAACATAAAATGTTAAATAAAATAGTATTTTTAAAGACTGAAATATAAACTAATTTAAAGAAAATGTTTGTGTACACTTTATTTTGACGCTCACAGTAGATATATATATATATAGATACAAAGTTACAAATATATTCGTGTCAACAAAGATATTAACGAATATAACAGTGCGGCATCTCCCATAGTTTTTGTGAAAATACACAGAGTAAACATAAAAAATGCCGTTATATTCACATTTTGGAATTCTTTGACAAACAATGTTATCACTCAAGTTCAGCCAGTCAAAACTAAAATATTTTAAAATAAAAAAAATAGAAAAAAGAAAAGAAATACAAACAAACAAAAAAGAAAAGAAATGTTAAAACAAATCCTACGGTGAAATTTCAAAATTAGTGTGCTTAAGTCGTGCTGCTGTCCAAACTATTATAAAAAACTACGAAAGCACAAATAGCACCGAAAATAAGCATAGATCTGGCAGGCCAAGTAAGCTTTCAAATCTGAATGTGCGAAGTATTCTTAAAGAAGTCCACCAAACTCCACGAATAAGTGCTTCGTGAAGCATCGTCACATCGCATCGTTTTGTGACTGTGTATATGAAAAGGTGATCTTTTTAAAATGTATCGACTTTTTGCATATAATATATTTTCTTTTTTGAGTTATACATATGTAGCTGTGTTGATGGAAAATTTTTATTAAGCAAAACTCCGTTTTTTTTAGTTTATGACACAGCGATAATATTTTACGGTAACAATGTCATAATTCAAACATCACACATAGTTTGTCCAAGATCTCCGCTTTAATATTTAATAACTGATGAAAGTTTTCTTAAATGTATTTTTTTATTTATGAATCATTTTACTAATTGAAGTAGGAGCTTAAGCAGTCTGATATTTTTCTTGATGCTCAGAACGATTCGAAAACTTAAGCTGCGATTATCTCGAAATGAATTTATTTGAGTTATTACGTTCTAGTAGTAAATGAGCGATGCCTACATACGTACATATGTACAGAACTTTGATATCAGTAACAAAAAGGTAACAAGGTAACAGTGAATTTGACGATGTTCATATTTATAAGATTCTAAGGTTGCCCCCTTTTTAAAGTTTTTATTTATGTGTTATTGATTTATTAAATCAAATTTAAAATAAATTTGGGCAGAGTAACTTAAATACATGATTGTTCACTGTACATATTATAAGATCTTTATTTTACTCACTCTTCAAATTGTTTCCTTCAGAAAAATTCTGTAGACGTTTTTCATGCTAAAAAAAATAAATTAAACTTACAATCACCAGTTATTAATCAACATTAGGATGGTCTCAATTTTTAAGGACAATAAAAATATGTTGTAACGAAATCAATTCCAAAAGTCCTTTCAAAGCGACTTTTTGTATAGGTTTTAATTTAATGTAATTTTTTAGTTTTATTGAGCCTTTTTTCCATTTCTTTATATGAACAAACTATAATTTTATAATATTAGGAGAAAAGCTTAAGACTACTTTGAGCATTTTTATTCTTTTTATCGCGAAATTCAACACAAATTCTTTACAGAATTTTTAAAAATATTGTCATGTCTAGCGATTATATCTGACAACAATTTATAAAGCAAAGTGGGTGGTCATATCAGCAAATACTGGTGACATGAATACTGACTTAACAATAAACTAACTAAATTTTAAGACTCAACTAATAATATTTAATTTATTTTTGCTTAAATACTTTAAAATTTACATAATTTAGTAGACTAAATCAGAATTTTATTCACTCGCAAAAGAAAAAGCACAAAATCAAAACTACTAAATTTAAATCCAGAGCAGCTTTACAAAGTCTATTTCTATTTCATTTTCAAGAAATAAAGCACAAATAGACTAAATAAAGTTTATTTACAAATAACTTTTACTGCAGCCTTTATTATAAACAATTTGTGTGTTCTTTTTAAACAAAAGTTGTCAGGACATTGTAGGTTTATTCTTGAGTCTATAACCTATCTGTTACAAATAGCTTCAAAAATCGATCAATAAATCAAATACAGTGTACTACCATTATTTGAATTTACAAAATTTTAATTTAAATTTTTTTTAGTAAATTTATTAAATTGGAATTTAGCAAATCACTAAGAAACTCGCGAGTGCACTTCAGTTTATTAAACCTAAATTCGCCAGAATAAAACAATTGGAGATACAGCCAACAGGGTCTACTGATACAAAAACTCCTAACATGACACTTTGACTTAATGGAATGAAAGCATATGCTCAAAAATCAGGTGGACAGACAATAAACCGTATATACATACCAGAGAACTGCAAGAGTGTCTGTTTTTAATACTCTAAGTATACTCATCTTAAATGCGGTTGCGGTGTGATCGCCACCGCATTTCTTAAGTGCGAGTATTTACTATACCCATTCCATTTGAGTATAAGTGTCTACCATACTCAAGTAAAATGTTTGCGATGCTGGCTTTACTTTATTCGTACTCATACTCACAACAACCACCAATAGAGAGAGATTTTAACGTGTGTAGTAAGAGGAAAACAGAGTTATCAGATCAGAATTATTAAATCAAACACAATATCAAAAGTCGCCAATGTCTAAATTAGCTAACATACATAGTTCTTTGAAATTATGAAAGTTTATTTAATATATAACAGAAAATAAATTTAATAGAAGCCGTAAAATTCGCCATATTTTCATTTATTAAAAACACAACAAAAGTTAACTAATAGCTCAAGAATAGTTCATTGTTTATTATATTACGTTTTTGTTAGGGTTTTTTTTTTAAGTCACACAGGAGAGAAATTTAAAAATTCTATTCGTTAAGCAAATAGATTTTTAAAATTAATAAATAGGTATAAAACCAATAATTATATTTAACAAAATAAAATATGTAAACTAAAAACTTTATTTTATTTATTATTATTTATGAGGAATTAATATATTACATCAGCGTATATACAGTTTTGTTAAAACTAAAAAATTAAGTAATTTTCCATTTATTCACGGATTCATTTTATCATTTTGTTTTCCTAAATACCGTTAGTACGAGTAGCACGTTTATGACAACAAGGCGCATAAACTGAAAATAATTATTCATAAAAAAGAGCAACAAAATAAGTATACCTGCTTTAAATAGTGTACAAAGCTGTGCCTTTAAGCGGTTTTTATTGCATTTTATTCATTAACTATGTGTTGTATTTCATACGTATGAAAACGGTTGTTGCCTGTTTTGATGCTTATAATGTTTAAGCAATAGATTTGATCAAATTTTGTTTTTTTTTTTTATTGTTTATAAATAGATCTGCATACAATGCAGTATTTCACAAAACGGCAGTAAAAAACTTTAATAGGGTAAAAATGTGGCAACGTTGCTTATAAATAAAGAGAATTAAAAATTCTCGCGTACGAGTATAAAAAATACTTAAAATTCTGATTGCGATATTTTTGATACTCGTTTTTACAGAAATGGGTAAAATAAACACCGCAACTTTTTATTGCGGTGTTTAAAATACTCGAGTATGAAAAGTATAGAGTAAGTATAGAATAAGTATGCGGTGTACTCATGAGTTGCGGTGTACTCGTGCAGTTCTCTGATACATACAGAATAACGGTTGAAAGTGAGTATTAAGATTTGTCAAATAACTAAGCAAATGTAATGTAAATAGTACGTAAAGAAACTTCCATAATACAAATTCGTTTTTGGAAGCTTTTCTAACACTATAATTTTTCACCTTATCAAAGTTACATACAATTTGCATTCTGTTTAAAGTGTAAAATAGTAATATAATTGATGCTTTGGGTAAACTATGTGCAAAGATCGTAAAGGTTTTACCGGATACCTGAAACAACCAACTTTTGAAGTGGAGCCCTCCTAATGTGTAGCAGCATATACATTTTTGTATTTTCGTAGTTTTCCATGATTATTGTCGTAGAAGTTGTTTTTGTTTTTGTTTATGTTTATTTATTCCAAGGCAGATTAATATACTAGGTAGTGGCAGTAGATCAGTTGACTTTCTTGTTTATGTTTTCAGATGTCATATTTTGTTTACACTTAAGGCCAGGATTCACTATCATACACAATCGTAAGATTTAATCACACAAAAATCTGACAGAATTCTGTCCTACTTTAAAAATCGTTCCAAAATGCCGTCGTATGTGCCACACTATTGTACAAAAAAGATGCAAAAACATATGGTTTTAATATTTTGTTGTTTTTTCTCCTAATCATCTTAAAAAAATCAACCCTGATCGCATAGAGAAAAATATTTTATGAATTATTTCAAAAGATTATAAAATCGTACAGATCTGTCAAAAACTCTGTCACACACATACAATTTTAATCCACACTATCATACTTTTTGAGCACACATGAAATTTTTGACAGATCGTACGACTGAGTATGATAGTGAATCCTGGCCTTTATTATTATTTTTCCTACAAATTTTTTTTCTTACAGTGGTGTTGTGGAAATACTTTTAAAATTTTCATAAAACAAAATGTGTCACACACTTTTTGAAACTGAATTTTATTTACAAATTATGATTTTGTTTGCTCATTTTATATGTTAAACCCAAGAAGTTTGGTACAAAATGTGCTTATACACATTTTTGGTTTTTACATATAAAAAATAAGCTGACATAATCACGAGGTTTAGGAAGCTCCTTGAATATATGCGTGTAAGTAGCATCAAAGGAAAGCTTATGACGTCTAGATTAATAATATTCTAATTATTTTTTTCGAGCTACATTTTCAAAAACTGAAAAAATCATCTTAAGATGGGGTTTTGAGAAATTAAATATCACAACGCATCGGGCTATTCCTACAAAATTTTTAAGTAATACAGCTAAAAGAGTTTTTAATCAATTGGTAAAATAAAATTTAATTTTTTTGTTTTACCATATAAATTCCCGGAAAGGGAAAAATGTCCCAAAAAAATGTTTTTTGTCAAATGGTTTTTGGAGTATGTAGCCAAAATTCGGAGACTTACCGTTTAACTTTTTTTTATCGGTGCTTTGCACTCCGAGGAATTTTACAATAATTTTAAAATTTTGTTCCACAATTGGCAATATTGGAAAGGGCTAGAGGGAAACCGTTATAATTGTTGACCTAATTTTGCTTTAGTTTGTCTTTAAAACTGTTTAAACAAATTTGCTACTACTGAAGTAAATTTAAATTACATAAGCAAAGAAAAGAGAACCACATTTTTGCGGAAAGTCCTTAAAAAACGATATTTTTTACATTTTTTCAATCATAACTTTAAACTTGTTTATTTTAAATTTTATTAGTAATATAGCAAATGCCCTAAAGTAGTAATCCGATAATTAATAAGCGTACTACGCCAAAAACACTAAGTTAAGATTAGCTACATTTAAACATATTTTTATAGACATTTTCAAGGTTTGATTAAATTTAAAAAATCTTAACATTTTAGTTAAAAATAAACTTCTTATCACATTTGGGTACGTTAGATATTTTAAAAATACTGTTCTGCCTCTGTAGAATTTCGTTAAGTGGTTTATATGATACCCAATTTTGACAAAAAAAACTTTTTCAAACCACTGTGCTTTATTTGAATTTGACATCTGAAAATATATTTTACACAAACAAAATACATGTTGTTTACTTATTGTTGTAGTTGTTTTAGAACTGCTATTACCTGTAAAATTAATGTGCCTTGATTTATTCATTGGCTGCGTTCATAATCAGTTTGTTTACATATTAAGTTGTTTTTGTTTGTTCTTATTTTTATTCTTGCCTTTTTTCGCCTTCTCCATTTTTAATTTGCAATTTATGTGTAAAAGAGTGTCAATGAGAGTATTGTATGTGTGTGTGTAAGAGTGTGTTCATGTTTTTGTTTACACTTAAAACTGTTCCTCATACCCATCCATCAGATCTTTTCTCCCCTCCGGTAATTGTATGTGTTAAAGTTGCAATGTATAAATTGTCGTGGAGTATGAGGATCTTATGTTCTTGTTATTGTTGTTATGTTACCCAGCACTTACGCAAGCTTACGTACACTGTATTGTCAGCCTTCACTGCGTTGATATTTGCGTTAACAAAATAACAGCAAACATAATCAACGGCACACGAACAAACGCTCATATTTAAAAATATTTACTATGCATATTTTTACGAGGATTGTTTTTGATTTTTTTAAAATGAGGAAGGCTTTCTTTAAGATAGTTTTTGTTTTCAACATCATTTCCTTAATAATTAAGTTAAATATGTACACACATAAATACATATGCACATCCTTCGAAAAGCATTACGATAATCTACACGATTCACATATTTTTTTACAATATCATTATTCTAAAGAACCGAGTAATATAATTGGGAAACTCTATAAATTTCTACAATGAAATTGCCACTGTGTTCTAATGAACGATTTGCCCAGCTAAAAAGGGTGCAATCAACAATCTTTTGAAATTCAGCAAATCGTTAATATCAAGTCTCTAGTTATAATCATATTACTTTCTCTTTAGCGGCTAATAGTATTGGGCCGTTTCGGAATTACTCACTAAAATGGACGGGCTTTTACAAATGTTGCTTATTCGTCGTTTATCGTTCCGACCGAATTTTGATTAACCAGGTGTCAGGTAACAGGCTACTTAGTCCATGCTTATAATTATAGTGTATACACATAATACCATGTTCACATTACAATTCGAATGACGTTATTCGCTCTCTGATTGACTTGTGCTATTTTGAGTGTTCATATTGCATCTAAGTAATTGGGTTCGGCAGTTGTTTGTTTATTTTGTAAAAAACACGTTGGACTGTAAACCATTTTTAATGTCTAATATATGTAACTTTTCACTTTTTTCTTTGTTTTCTTTTTATTATTTTGACAATTGTTCAGGTGAAACTTCGATAAAACTTAGAGTTGACACCGATTTAATCGTAATTGGCGTGAGAATTAAAATTTAATTACGTACAAAATTGTTGATTCGCTCTCAAAAATTAGAGGTTGAATAACGAATGTGAGAGTGGATTACGAAAAAACTCTGCAATGTGAACATGGTACAATATTGTAAAAAAAAATTAGTAAAATATTTAAAACGTATCATTGGCTCACCCCGATAGTATCAAAAATTAATTAATTTGAATAGTTCAATGCACCGTATGTCATATTTTTTACAACAAAAATTCCCCACAAATTTAGAATTTGTTAATTTCCAATAAAATACCGTTATTAAAGATTTAACTAAATGATTTATTTTTTTCTACGTATATTGATATAACAATAAATAATAATTTTTTATTACCCAAATCGAGACATAAAATCCATTTTTTCTCGTGGGAATAAAGTTTTTATATTTACAAAAATATTAAAAAAAAAACTTTATTAACATATCAATTTGGTTGTAGTTTGTTATTCTTGATTTTTTCCGATAACTGAGAATAATTTATATTTATTTTCATTTTAGCAAACTTTACTGAAAAGTGTTGCTCATTTTGTCATACTATTTGTATGATTTAAAATATAACAGATTTAAAATTTATGACTACACAATTTTAAAATTTTTAAGTTTTCTTTTTATAACTAAATTGTTATAAATAAAACAGTAAAATTAAATGTTACCCTGCTTTATAAAGAAACTCTTGAAAATTCACTTTAACATTACTATCCCTGTGGCAAGAGCGCTTAATATAAACTCGATCTAGTACCTTAAATGTAATGTAAACTCGATCTAGTATCTTAAAGTCGTAGCAGAAATCATCAGATGGTCTTTAGATAAAAAAAACATTTGCCAAGATTACTTAAAAACTTTGCCTTAGATGCGTTTCGCCTTGGTGTTTACGTTTATATATTTCCTTGTTTATTTTTTGCAACGAAATGCAAACGTTTAAATAACAATAACAACATTTTTCGAGCGCTACACTCCAACCAAAACAAAAATCTGCAAACAAACAACAGTAACAATAACGTGTGTATGTATGATGGGTGGTGTCGGGTTGTTGTTTTCACTAAAGTTGACTTTTTCTTCTTCACGTTATTTATATTTTTGTTATTATTGCTAAGTTTTTATTTGTTTTTTAACGTAATTCTGTTTGTCTTCTTCGCTTCGTATTTATTTATTTAGTTTTTTTTTCTCTGTTTACTTTTATTCATGGTCAGCGTTGCCACACAAGAAATTTACTTCCTACCAATAATTTTCAAAAATCCTACCAAAATCGTTCACAGCCTACCAAAAATTTAAAAATGCATTTCTTGCATATAAACTCTGTTATACTCACTTGGTTTTTTTCGTGTAATTGCTGAGATGGAAGTTTGTCTTTTGGTGATTTTTAAGATGGGTGTTATGATTTTAAATAGTTTTAGAGAATACTATGCAGGAGGAACACCCATATCTTTCCTGGAACCATCAAATTCTTTTGACTGTTTCTTTACATGCAATATTAGTAAATTTTTATGTAATAAATAGGTACATATTTACAATTAAAAAAGTTTACTTTCTTTTCCATTTTGTCTGTTAATTTTTTTAATACATACACTTGAAAATTAACCTTCACTCAAAAGTATTGTTAATTTCAATTTTATAATATTGTTCGCGTTTCTTAAACCAGAGATGGTTATAGCTTTAATCATCTCTATGCAAAAAAGCAGAGATGTTTTTGATTGCACCTAATACAGTTTTTGAAAACAGTGGTAACACTATTCAAAGTTATTGTTTATTTAATTCAAAGTTACATTTCTTTTTATTTTATGTTCTGAAATTTTAAGGTGAAACATTTACTATTGCTAAAAAATTGCTAGATGAGGAAAACCTACCAAAAATTAAAAAAAATGCAACAAACCAACCAAACTACCAAACTGTTTTTTAAAAACAAAAAACTACCAAGTTTGGTCCGATTGGACCAAAGCGGCAACGCTGTTCATGGTTATTATTGTTTTCCATAAACTACTCTCGAACTCTGTGGCATACAGTAGTCAGCATAAATTTTCCAACTGTGGCAATTGTATCCTAGTAGAACCTGCCAGAAATTGTAAATAAAGCATAGTACTCTGTTCGTCATTTCGTGCGAAATGTTAAGAAGTCTATATAAAAAAATTACTGCGATATATATAAGAAATAAATTTGCTGAAGTAGTACTCTGTTTATTTGTTAAATAGTCACGAAATGTTTCTCGCAGCATGTTTACCTACTTAAATATGTTCTTGGCAACATTTTTTTTTTTTTTTTGCAACTACGAAATAACATAAGCAGCACTTTTTTTGTACAGAATTTTTTTAAAAAACAATTTTTTCAGACCGTTTGTTTTGATTTTTTTTTTTTTTGTATTCAAAAAATTTATAAAAGAATAATGCTGTAAACACATTCGCCGCAGCAAGATACACGAACACACGACAGGAAATGACGCTAGCAACATTTGTCGCTTTGTACGCAGCTACATAATTATTTTGAAAGCAGCAGCTACATAATAAAAATATGATTTTATTGTATTTCAGTGATGTCACTTTGGCAATTATAAAAGAAGCCGCTCTGATTTATAATTAAAAAATATTTTAACTATTATATAAGAGGCTATTAGAAGAGTAAAATAATACTTTTAAAGGTAACGTCGATTTTTCGTTTGGGTTGTCTTAAAAATTGAAAATATATTGAAGTATTGCTCAGAATTAATAATAAGTACAGTAATGTGTGTCAGTATAAATAACACGTAGTTGCTTGCCCACTAAAAAAAGGCTTTACTGTTCTATGATATCTATTAAAACCGATCATGTTAATTATTTACAGATGTCTCATATAGGGAACTTTTTACTTATAAACAAAAATTAAAATTATTGTAGGCGTCAAGCTGTTTAGGTACTTCAACCAGCAATTACTAAGAACAGAAGTAAATTTTTATCTAAATGTTGTCCACACAAAAAGCAATTGTAGTTTTATACACATCCTAATACACACCTTTGAAATTTTTACAATTACTTTTCGTAAACTTTCGCCATGGCAATTGTAGTATTTTTAATTCGAAGTAATGTGGCATTTCTAATTTTTTTTTTTAAATCAAATTTAGAAAAATATGTTTTAAATATTTATTGCAAAGTATGTTACAAGTGTTAAAAATTTTATATCTATAAAATTCAAATGTTCTGACAACTGTTTAAATACAATTAAACCGGTATAATTTAGTGATTTTACATTTGTATCTCTATTCTTCTACAAGAAAAATATTCTATATTTGAATCAAGGTTCTAAAGGATCTTCTCACAAAACTTTACTTAAATCTATCCAGCAGCTTTTACGTTATGAGAACCCAGACAGACAAAAATTCTAAAAATAGGTATTTTGTATTCCAAATCAATTACTATCTTCACAACAATATTTTCCTAAAATATTTTATGTACAGAAATGATCCTGTTACAGTTTGACTATAGATGTACATTAAAATCTTTAAATAAATACTTTTACTTAAATTTTTTATTGTTCTTTTCTTTTTTCATAATAAGTGATTTTAAGCACTTATTATTTTACATGTTTTATAGTACTGACATCACTTAAATGTTTATTGTCGCCAACAAAAATAGAAATTAGTTTAATTTGACTGCAGCGGCGAATTCAGCCCAGAGAACAACCTGCCGCCTTGTTGCCTTGCTGTCAACAAAATAATCATTCTCATATAAACACACAAGGCGAATTAAATACAAGGTGATAGCGGTGGCGAATTCAATTCTTTTCCCATGTATTCTAACTGTCAAACTCCATATATGAAAAATTTATCTAACTGTTATACAGATTTTTTATATATGGAGTTTGACAGTTAGAATACCAGGAAAAAGAATTGAATTCGCCACCGCTATCACCTTGTATTTAATTCGCCTTGTAAACACATGTATTCTAATTTTGACATATTGCAGTCGGTAGCTGCTGTCTCGAATATGTTTACAAAGTAGGCATTTAAAAAGAGTAAAAAACAAAAATTAATTTCTTGACCCACAAAGCGTTTGCTTATTACTGTAATTAAAAAACAAAAACATATATGTATGTATGGGATAAATCCTGTAAATTTGGATGAGGTGGATGAGTATTTATTTCTCTTCGGCTTTAGTAAATGTTAAATTTTTTGCAGAAAATGTCTTAAAGGCGATAAAAATAATAATAATTTTCTAAAACGCTGTGTTGGCACTAGTAGTTAATTGTCAAATTTTTTAAGCGAAATAATGCATGTTGCTCAACATTTCGCAAAATCGAACAGAGTACTAGGCTTTAAGCCTGGTACTCTGTTCTGTTTTTCACGCGGAATGCTGTCAAACTACATACATAAAAAATTTGTATGAAAAGTCATGAAAAAATGTTGCAGAAGTAGTACTCTGTTTTTACTGTGGAAAAACATATGAAATGTTTCTGGCAACATTTTATCAAAGCTGTGAAATAAAGCAAGAAAGCAATAATTCATGCGGAATTTTTCAAACAACAGCTGATGATATGTGTCTTGCATACATTTTTAAAACAATGAAGTACACCTGAAAACAATAAAACTGATAAATTCTTTTAAATCACAGAATATACACCACATTTTAAATTTTCCACATAAAATAATTAATGTTGCTCAACAATTTCCACAAATTCGAAGAGCTTAATAATACTCAATTGTATTTTATTGATTTCTCCGTTAATCGATTAAAGTATTTATTTAAAGATTTTTATCTTCTTTTCAATTACTTATTGTGCTAAGATTTTCTCTATCTAAGCTGGTACATCAATTTTATTTATTTTTTTCTTCAGCGATAGCTTTGCGTTATAGATAAAAGTAGACACAAAGGGGCACTGTGATATCAAACAAACTGATGTCGTTGCTTGGCAGCGGCTAAGAATTAAATATAAACGGAAATTTCCTTTAGGAATTCGAGGATTTTTTTTATTCTTCTTAAACTAGTATATAATCTAGAGTTTTAGATTGTGTAGCCAGCGCCTTATTTGCTCAAAACTTTAACATGAAATTAATGACAATTTTTCTATAATATTTATAATCCGGCACATTTTGGAGGAAATTAAAAGACAGTTTGGAAAGAATTATTGCCAGAAATATTTTGCTGTTTCTAAACATGAAACAAGAAACATTTCTCACGAATTGAACAGAGTAAAGCATTAGCAATATTATTTTTTGTTTATTTCAAGTAGACATTATGATTGCATTTGCAGGTGACCTTTATTATTACAATCGAATTGATATGTTAAGAAAGGTTGATATGTTAAAAGAGATTCTTACCTCAAATAATGAAACAGGTACGCTTTCAGTGAAATTACTTTATTTTGTTTTTGTACCAAAAGTTACGAAAATTTAACGTAATATAACAAAAAAAATGTAACCAAACGGCAACATTGATCGATATAATGTCGGGGTTAATATACAGTTCTCTTTGTATTTGAAAGTTTATATGGAAATTAGACTCTAAAATTCTCCAGCTTAAAAACGATCATTTTGAAGAGTAACGGCTTATAAAACTTGCTTAAAAGAATACATTAAAACTGTATTTACCTACAATAAGTAAATTTAAGCTAACAAAAATCATAGGAAACCTATTTTAAAGAACGGATTTTTTAGGTTCAATGTACCTCATTCAGCAACTCTTCAAATTTAAATCCTTCACAATGTAAAACTCCAGAAGATTCTTCTGTTATGATTTAATTGCCCGATTACATCTTTGTTCAGTAACCTTTACCTTTTGGGGGCTAAATTGCTGATAAACTTTTTGCAACCTTTCAATAAAAAAATGTAGGAATGCATTTCAGAGCAGTAAACACATTCGCCGCAGCAAGATACACGAACACACGACAGCAAATGACGCTAGCAACATTTGTCGCCTTGTACGCAGCTACATAATTATTTTGAAGGCAGCAGCTACATAATAAAAATATAATTTTATTGTATTTCAGTGATGTCACTTTAGCAGTTTTTAAAGAAGCAAATCGGATTTAAAATTAATATATATATCAATTATTATTATTAGAAGAGTAAAATAATACTCTTAAGGGCTACGTCGATTTTTCGCTTGGATTGTCTTTAAAATTGAAAATATATTGAAGTATATTGTAGAAGCAATAATAATCTCAGTATAAAAAACACGTGGTTGCTTGTCCACTTAAATAAAAATACAAAAAACAACAGTTCTATGATATCTATTAAAACCAATCGTGTTAAATATTTACAGATGTCCCATACGACAATTGAAATTAATATAAGTGCGAAGAACAGAAGTAAATTTTTAACTAAATGTTGTCCACACAAAAAGGAATTTTAGTTTTATATACACCTTAATACAATCCTTTGAAATTTTTACAATTATTCTTCGTATACTTCCGCCATGACAATGCGTCAGTGTGGCATTTCTAATTTTTTTTAAATTTAAATTTCGAAAAATATATTTTAAGTAATTATTAAAAAGTATGTAAAAAAGGTTAAAATATTTCTCTATACAAAACTAAAATGTGCCGATAACTGTTCAAGTACAATTATACCGGTAAAATTAAGTGATTTTATATTTGTTTCTCTATTTTTCTACGAAAAAAAAATCCATTTTTGAACCAAGGTCCTAAGAGTTCTCTTTACAAAATTTTTCTCAAATCTATCCAGCAGCACTTATGTGAGACAGATAAAAATTCAATAGATAGGTATTTTGTATTCCAAATCAATTATTATACTTCACCAGCAACAATTTTTTCCTTAAATATTTCATATACTAAAATTATCCTCTTTCAGTTTTATTATAGATTTAAACTTAAATCTTTAAATAAATAATTTTTATTTTAAATTTTTATTGTTCTTTTCTTTTTTCATAATAAGTGATTTTAAGCACCTTTTATTTTACATGTGTTATAGTACTGACATCACTTAAATGTTTATTGTCGCCAACAAAAATAGAAATTAGTTTAATTTGACTACTGCAGCGAATTCAGCCCAGACAACAACCTGCCGCCTTGTTGCCTTGCTGTCAACAAAATAATCATTCTCATATAAACACATGTATTCTAATTTTGACATTTTGCAGTCAGTAGCTGCTGTCTCGAATGTTTTTACAAAGTAGGCATTTAAAAAGAGTGAAAAACAAAAATTAATTTCTTGACGCAGAAAGCGTTTGCTTATTACTGTAATTAAAAAACAAAAACATATATGTATGTATGGGATAAATCCTATAAATTTGGATGAGGTGGATGAGTATTTATTTCTCTTCGGCTTTAGTAAATGTTAAATTTTTTGCAAAAAATGTCTTAAAAGCGATAAAAATAATAATAATTTTCTAAAACGCTGTGTTGCCACTAGTAGTTAATTGTCAAATTTTTTAAGCGAATTAATGCATGTTGCTCAACATTTTTCGCAAAATCGCAGCTTTTCATGCGGAATGCTGTCAAATCGCATACATAAAAAATTTTTAATCTGTAAACACATTCGACACAGCAGCTACCGACTACAAAATGTCAAAGTTAGAATGCATATGTTTATATGTGAATGATTATTTTGTTGACAGCAAGGCAGCAAGGCGGCAGGTTGTTGTCTAGGCTGAATTCGCTGCAGTAGTCAAATTAAACTAAGGCATTAAACACATTCGCCACAGCAAGATACACGAACACACGACAGCAAATGGCGCTGGCAACATTTGTCGTCTTGTACGCGGCAATATAATTATTTTGAAGGCAGCAGCTACATAATAAAAATATGATTATATTGTATTTCAGTGATGTCA
Organism: Gymnosoma rotundatum; assembly: GCA_916610165.2. NCBI lineage: Eukaryota > Metazoa > Arthropoda > Insecta > Diptera > Tachinidae > Gymnosoma > Gymnosoma rotundatum. Next base: position 114,026,172 of record OU744337.1, on the reverse strand, counting down.
CTTTAGCAGTTTTAAGAAGCAAATCGGATTTAAAATTAAAATATATTTCAACCTTAACTCTTAGAATTGGATTGTCCTTAAAATTGAAAATATATTGAAGATTTCTGAGAAGCAATAATAATGTCAGTATAAATAACACGTGGTTGCTTGTCCACTTAAATAAAAAAACTACATACAACAGTTGTATGATATCTTCTAAAATCAATCGTGTTAAATATTAAAGATGTCCCATACGATAATTGAAATTAATATAAGTACTAAGAACATAAGTAAATTTTTAACTAAATTTTGCCCGCACAAAAAGGAATTGTAGTTTTATATACATCTTAATACATTTTTTTGAAATTTTTACAATTATTCTTCGAATAATTTCGTCATGTCAATTGTAGTATTTTAAATTCGTCGGTGTGGCATCTCTAATTTTTTTAAAATTCAAATTTCCAAAAATTTGTTTTAAGTAATTATTGAAAAGTATGTAAAAATTGTTAAAATTTTTCTATATACAAAACTAAAAAATGCTAACTTCTGTTTAGGTACAATTATACCGGTAAAATTGGGTGATTTTACATTTGTTTCCCTATTTTTCTACGAAAAAAAACCCATGTTTGAACCAAGATTCTAAAGGATCGCCTCACAGAGTTTTACTCAAATCTATCCAGCGGCACTTACGTGAGACAGATAAGAATTCAATAAATAGGTATTTTGTATCCCAAATCAATTATTATCATCACCAACAACAATATTTTCCTAAAATATTTCATTTACAGAAATAATCCTGTTACAGTTTTATTATAGATGTACACTTAAATCTTTAAATAAAAATTTTTTATTGTTCTTTTTTTCATAATAAGAGATTTTAAACACTTATTATTTAACATGACTTATAGTATTGACATCACTTAACTGCTTATTGTCGCCAATAAAAATAGAAATTAGTTTAATTTGACTACTGCAGCGAATTCAGCCCAGACAACAACCTGCCGCCTTGTTGCCTTGCTGTTGACAAAATAATCATTCTCATATAAACACATGCATTCTAATTTTGACATTTTGCAGTCGGTAGCTGCTGTCTCGAATGTGTTTACAGCATAATTTCTATTTTTGTTGGCGACAATAAACATTTAAGTGATGTCAGTACTATAACACATGTAAAATAAAAGGTGCTTAAAATCACTTATTATGAAAAAAGAAAAGACCAATAAAAATTTAAAATAAAAATTATTTATTTAAAGATTTAAGTTTAAATCTATAATAAAACTGTAACAGGATAATTTTAGTACATGAAATATTTAAGGAAAAAATTGTTGCTGGTGAAGTATAATAATTGATTTGGAATACAAAATACCTATCTATTGAATTTTTATCTGTCTCACATAAGTGCTGCTGGATAGATTTGAGTAAAATTTTGTAAAGAGAACTCTTAGGACCTTGGTTCAAAAATAGATTTTTTTTCGTAGAAAAATAGAGAAACAAATATAAAATCACTTAATTTTACCGGTATAATTGTACTTGAACAGTTATCGGCACATTTTAGTTTTGTATAGAGAAATATTTTAACCTTTTTTACATACTTTTTAATAATTACTTAAAATATATTTTTCGACTGACGCATTGTCATGGCGGAAGTATACGAAGAATAATTGTAAAAATTTTAAAGGATTGTATTAAGGTGTATATAAAACTAAAATTCATTTTTGTGTGGACAACATTTAGTTAAAAATTTACTTCTGTTCTTAGCACTTATATTAATTTCAATTGTCGTATGGGACATCTGTAAAAATTTAACACGATTGGTTTTAATAGATATCATAGAACTGTTGTTTTTTGTATTTTTATTTAAGTAGACAAGCAACCACGTGTTTTTTATACTGAGATTATTATTGCTTCTACAATATACTTCAATATATTTTCAATTTTAAAGACAATCCAAGCGAAAAATCGACGTAGCCCTTAAGAGTATTATTTTACTCTTCTAATAATAATAATTGAAATATATATTAATTTTAAATCCGATTTGCTTCTTTAAAAACTGCTAAGGTGACATCACTGAAATACAATAAAATTATATTTTTATTATGTAGCTGCTGCCTTCAAAATAATTATGTAGCTGCGTACAAGGCGACAAATGTTGCTAGCGTCATTTGCTGTCGTGTGTTCGTGTATCTTGCTGCGGCGAATGTGTTTACAGCTTTATGAAAAAGTCATGAAAAAATTTTGCAGAAGTAGTACTCTGTTTTTACTGTGGAAAAACATATGAAATGTTTCTGGCAACATTTTATCCAAGCTGTGAAATAAAGCAAGTAGGCATTATTTCATGCGGAATTTTTCATACAACAGCTGATCGTATGTCTTTTACTTACGTTTTTAAAACAATGATACCACACTTTAAATGTCAAATATTCCACATGAAATAATCAATGTTGCTCAACAATTTTCACAAATTTGAACAGAGTACCAGGCTTAAGACTCAAAATTATTTTGTACCTAGTTCACTTTAAAGCCATGAGAAAATGTTGCAGAAGTTGTACCCTGTTTTTACTGTGGAAAAACATATGAAATGTTTCTGTCAACATTTTATTAAAGCTGTGAAATAAAGCAAGAAAGCTTTAATTTATGCGGAATTTTTTAAACAACAGCTGATGATATGTGTCTTGCATACATTTTAAAAACAATGAAGTACACGTGAAAACAATAAAACGTATAAATTCTTTCAAATCACAGAATAGACAACACATTTTAAATGTCAAATTTTCCACATAAAATAATTAATGTTGCTCAACAATTTCCACAAATTCGAAGAGAGCACCGGGCTTAAGCCAATAATACATCTCAATTGTATTTTATTGATTTCTCCGTTAATCAATTAAAGTATCCATTTAAAAATAATAGTAACGCTTAGACAATTAATTCTGTTAAACGTTTTTAACTTCTTTTCAATTACTTATTGTGCTAAGATGTTCTTTATCTAAAGCTGGTACATCAATTGTATTTATTTTTTCCTTCAGCGATAAATTTGCGTTATAGATAAAGGTAGACACAAAACTGTGATATCAAACAAACTGATATCGTTGCTTGGCAGCGGCTAAGAATAAATATAAACGGAAATTTCCTTACGGAATTCGTGGGTTCTTTTTTTGGATTCTGCTCAAACTAGTATATTATCTAGAGTTTTAGATTATGTAGCCAGCGCCTTATTTGCTCAAAACTTGAACATGAAATTAATGACAATTTTTCTATAATATTTATAATCCGGCACATTTTGGAGGAAATTAAAAGACAGTTTGGAAAGAATTATTGCCAGAAATATTTTGCTGTTTCTAAACATGAAACAAGAAACATTTCTCACGAATTGAACAGAGTAATGCCAAAGACAATAAATTTATATATATAAAATTATATATATATATATATATATTTATAGTCTTTGGTAATGCTCTAAAAACATTCGCCATAGCAAGATACACGAACACACGACAGCAAATGACGCTAGCAACATTTGTCGCCTTGTACGCAGCTACATTATTATTTTGAAGGCAGCATAATAAAAATACGAATTAACTGTACTTCAGTGATGTTTTTTAAGCGATTTTTAAAGAAGCAGCTCCGATTTATAATTAAAATCTTAATACATTCCTCAGAAATTTTTACAATTATTCTTCGTACACTTTCGCCATGACAATTGTAGTATTTTTAATTCGGCGGTGTGGCATTTCTAGTTTTTTTTTTTAATTCAAATTTCGAAAAATATGTTTTAAGCAATTATTGAAAAGTATGTAAAAAGTGTTAAAATTTTTCTATATACAAAACTAAAATGTGCTGACAACTGTTTAAGTACAATTATACCGGTAAAATTGGGTGACTTTACATTGGTTTCTCAATTTTTCTATGAAAAAAAAATACATGTTTGAACCAAGTTTCTAAAGGATCTCCTCACAAAATTTTACTTAAATCTATCCAGCAGCACTTATGTGAGACAGATAAGAATTAATAAAATAGGTATTTTGTATTCCAAATCAATTATTGTCTTCACCATCAACACTATTTTCCTTAAATATTTCATGTACTGAAATTATCCTGTTACAGTTTTATTATAGATTTACACTTAAATCTTTAAATAAATAATTTTTATTTTAAATTTTTATTGTTTTTTTTTTCGTTTTTCATAATAAGGATTTTAAGCACTTATTATTTTACATGTCTTATAGTACTGACATCACTAAACTGTTTATTGTCGCCAATAAAAATAGAAATTAGTTTAATTTGACTGCAGCGGCGAATTCATCACAGACAACAACCTGCCGCCTTGCTGTCAACAAATTAATCATTCTCATATAAAAACATGCATTCTAATTCTGACATTTTGCAGTCGGTAGCTGCTGTCTCGAATGTGTTTAGAGCATAAAGCATTAGCAATATTATTTTTAGTTTTTTTAAAGTAGACATTTTATTTGCATTTGCAGGTGAACTTTGTTATTACAATCGAATTGATATGTTGAGAAAGGTTGATATGTTAAGAGAGATTCTTACCTCAAATAATGAAACAGGTACTCATTCAGTGAAATTACTTTATTTCGTGTTTGTACCAAAAGTTATGAAAATTTAACGTAATATAACAAAAAAGTGTAACCAAACGGCTTAATATACAGTGCTGTTTGTATTTAAAAATTTATATGGAAATTACACTCTAAAATACTCCAGCTTAAAAACGGTCATTTAGAAGAGTAACGGGTTAGAAAACGTGCGTAAAAGAAAACATTAAAATTGTATTTACCTACAATAAGTTAATTTAAGAAAATCATAGGAAACCTATTTTAAAGAACGGATTTTTTAGGTTCAATGTACCTCATTCAGCAACTCTTCAAATTTAAATCCTTCACAATGTAAAACTCCAGAAGATTCTTCTGTTATGATTTAATTGCCCGATTACATCTTTGTTCAGTAACCTTTACCTTTTGGGGGCTAAATTGCTGATAAACTTTTTGCAACCTTTCAATAAAAAAATTTAGGAGAATGTGACTGCATTTTAGAGCAGTACGAACATACTTGAGTAAGACAGTTTTACTTTCGTTTTAACCCAACATGATTATAAACGGTTGATGTTAACGTAATTTAAGTGTTCAATGTTTTCGAGTACCACTGTAAATTTTTTGCCACGGTTGGAGCTTGTTATTGTATTTTTTGTTGCTTTTGCTGCAACTCACAAATTGTTATTGTTATTTCTTCAGGTTGTCAACGTTTTTGATATTTTGTTTTTGTCCAAAGTTGATGCTTTTATTGCTGTTCTTCTTATTGTTGGTATTGTCGAAGTCCTTGGTATTTTTATTTAATTTTGTTTTTTATTTTTTGTTTTGTTAATGACATTTTTCTGATGTTTTATTTGCGCGTTGTTTTTCAACGACCCACAGAATGAAATAAAAAAGTACTTTAAACTTATTTGCATTTATGTGTAAAAAACGAAATGAAAACAGTTTCTTCTTGGCCAAAGGTTTCTGTTGTTTATTTGTATCAAGTACAGTTACGGTTTTTTCCCCGTTTTTTAATTTATTTATTTCTTTGATGATTATATCTGCACTGATTGTGTGACCATCATCAATAACTTGATCCATTTCTCTTTTCTTCTTATTTTATGTTGTTTATACTCCTTTCAGTTTGAGAGTAATCAATTTGGCGCTTTTTGGCTGTAGATAAAATGGATTTTAGTACCTAGGTAGTTTGGAAGCTAATATTTTTAATGACATTGAAATTGATTTCACGTTCAAAATTCGGCTTATTTCTAAAAAAATGGGTTAGGACGTTATTTTTAATAAAATATTTCAGAACTTTAAAACCGAAATCGAAAACTAGAAAATTTTTAGAGTACCTAGTGCTAGAACAGTGATGTCAAACTTTAAAAATAATCACCCTTATTCTAGTTGTCGACGTCGTCACATATCAACGTTGATATGTTTCGACGCATTCGATTTGTTATTCTACTTGTCGTTATTGACACCTATCGATTGCTGCTTAAAGATTTTTTGTATTCTATAACAAATGTGACGACGATATTGTATTGACGTGACTCTGTTTTTTGTCGACGCTTTTTTGCATGACGACTGGAAGTGATTAAAACTAAATATAACATTGAAAATGTAAAAAAGTGAAGGTAACAAATGCAAATCAGTTTGAAATATTAGTGGAAAAATTGCAGAAAAATCCATCTCTTGTACTGGGTTTTCGCAGAGGCACTGCTCCATGCAATTCTAAAGAAAAATTGGAAACAAATTGGAAAAATTCTAAATTCTCTTGGTCCGCCTATAAGCTTAGCATATGGATGGCAAAAGGTAAAAAAAAAAAAAGAATCGAATAGGGATTTATAAAAAAAGTTTGCAAAAATTAGTTTTAAGGTATGGCCAAATTAAAAGTAAAAAAATATGGTTGCTAATAAAGCGGAGTGTAGTCCCCCGGAAGAAGCTGTGGCAAACCTTCTTGAAGAAAATGGCCATGCAACAATTAAACTGCTTTACTGCAGAAGCACAGCCAGGAACAGGCAAAACATATGTTCGATGCGATCCGATAAAATAAAAATATTGCAATTCTGCCTAAAAAGTCTTCTTTCCAACACAATTTTATGTTTTTTTAAGCTTCCATTGTCAACTAACTCAAAACTTTCTTCACTTATAAAAAATATTTTACCATAAAAGTATCAAACACAAATAAAATTTGGCATTTTCATTTCATAAAAATCGATAAACCGTCGACGTCTTCTTAGGAAATTTTTATTAAATAAACGCCGACATTGATACGAAGTGATATTGACACGACGACAACGACGCCGACAACTAGAATAAGGATGAATATATTAAAAATATAGAAGAAATAATTCAGAAAAAACAGTAAAAGGTAATGTAGTGTTCAAACTTTCTGTACTAAGCTAAAGCAACTAAATTTATTTAGAAAACAACTTAGAGTCGTGAGGCAGCGTTGAGTCGGTAAAAAAAATAGGTGTCATTGTCTTTATTTCTTATAAGCTTTCTCGCCTATTTTTTGTTTTTGCTGGTGGACACGAATCATGCTTAAAATATATTTTATTTCGAGTAAACCTTAACAATTTGTAAATTATTTCGCAGATTATATCTACAATATTAAGCGAATACCAATTTAATTCCAGATAAAGTTTGACAATTGTTTCCATATATTGAATGGACTTACATTAACCTATCAGGGGCATAAGTTTTTTACCAAGTACAAAAGAAAACAAACTTGCTTAAAGTTACAAATAAAGAGTAGAAATACAAGCTTACGGTTGCGGCGACGAATTCCGCATGTCAGGGAAAAAACAAATAAAATGAGGTGCGGCGACGGATGCGGATTTTATTGTCATTTTTTATTATTTGTTTACTAATTTTTTTATTCGTTTTTATTGAAATATATTTAAAAAAATTTTGTAAAATGTAAATAAGCAATAAATTGGAAAATTTTAAAATTATTGTTGTTTTTCAAAGACTTTTTACATTTTCTTTCTCTATCCTAGTCATTCACAAAGAATATTAACAAATAGTATTTTTTGTTAGAAAAACAATAAAATTGTGGCAACGTGCTGAAAGAGAAAAAATTTAAAATTGAGAGCTTGAGAGAAAACGCATCAAATTAAGAGTAGAAATACAACCTTACGGTTGCGGCGACGGATTCCGCATGTCAGAATAAAAACAAATAAAATGAGTTGCGGCTACGGATGTGGTTTTTATTATCATTTTTTTTATTTGTTTACTAAATTTTTTATTCTTCTTTATTGAAATATATTTAAAAAAAATTTTTTAAATGTAAATAAGCAATAAATTGAAAAATTTCAAAATTATTGTTGATTTTCAATGACTTTTTACATTTTCTTTCTCTTCTTTTTTCGTAGTCATTCACAAAAAATATTAACAAATAGAATTTTTTGGTAGAAAAACAATAAAACTGTGGCAACATGCTGAAAGAGAAAAAATTCAAAATTGAGAGCTTGAGAGAAAACGCACTCAAATTAAAATAGATTCTAATTTCATGCGGATTCGTTGAACGTTTTTTATTGTCAAAACTCCATATAAAAAAAACAACCGCATCCGCAACCGTGAGGTTGTATTTCTACTCTAAAATAGATTCTAAATTCATGCGGATTTGTTTAAGATTTTTATATTGTCAAAACTTCATATAAAAAAAAGGACGGCATCCGCAATCGTGAGGTTGTATTTCTACTCTAAAAGTGAAATTTGTAACTTTATATTTTAATAAAAAAAATTACGGTTATGAAGTTCGAGTTATTCGGTTGAGAAGCATAAATAATTCGATGCCTTAAGCAGAAAGTCCACATAATGAGTTCTACGTTTTTTCGCGTCTTACACCTTTTTCAAAAAAAAATTTTTTCTTTTCATTGGACTCAATAGATTACACGATAGCTGATCAAAACAAAAAAAAGCTTCGCATTTAACGCAGTGCCGAGAACCTTAAAATTCATATATACAAACACCGCTTTAATGTAAAAATCCGTAGTGTTGACCTTTAACTTTAAACCTCATTTCCTTTTAGAACCGCCTCAACCGAAAAGACTATCAGGCATGTTCTGACAATCGCAAATCGCTTAAAACTGGCGATGCGAGTTGAAATCGCATGAAAGGTGTTCTGTAATTCACAATCGCAAGAAATTTGGCGACTTCAAATCGCAAGCACATACTGAAGTGAAGTTGCAAATTTTACTTAAAATAAACTTTAAAGCAACAATAAAATTACACGCAAATGAAAATTAATAAGTTCTCTATAATTTTTAATAGAAATTATTTTAATTTTTACACAACTAAAGTCGCAAATAATTAATTTGAAATCTGTTATTTGTTCTATCAATTGTTTGTTTTGATTGTTTTCTTGAGTACCGGCGATTTCATACAAACAGCTGTTATAATTAATGTTCGAAAATATACTTGTACTAGTGCGGTTGAACGTATAGTCGGTAGGCAAAAAAAATATGTGGTTATTTTAATTTTCAATTCTTATTAAATATTCGGTGCTTGTAAAATGTGCAATTAAAGTGTTAAGGGACATTAAAAAATGTATTTAAATTACTTTTTGGACGATATAAGTTCCAAACGTGCATGTTATAACTAACAAAATAAACAAAAATACTTATCAAGTACTGATTACTTACAACGTAAGTAACCTTTTACATCAAAGATGCTAAATGCAATATCACTAATAAAAAATTCATTTGTTGCCAAAATATTTCTTGGATTGAATTATTTTTTAAATAAATAAATATACATTGGATTGAAGTATCGATTGAATTGTTACAATCTCTAAGCATCCGCTTTTTAATTCGTTCTTTTTTTAATTGCATATTTTTTTTAAAGAAATGAAACTAAGCTAGGCAGCTGCAGGCAGTATGTTGTAATTTTCTTTTGTTTATTTATGTTTTGCACCGTAAAAACATATGTTTTTCTTTTCGAACATAAGTTTGAAAAAGAGCAAATCGCAAGCAAAACGCGTGAGTTTCAGAACATGTAAAACAAAAGTTGGCGTTTTTGAAATCACATGCGACTTTAAAAACTTGCGAGTGTCAGAACATGCCTGTATAATTATGAGTACGGATTTTTATTTTTACATCAGCTTTTTTTTATAACTTTCGTTGTTCAGCGATTTTTTGAATTCCCTAATAATGGCAGCACCTCAGCACTTCATTTAAAAAATTTCATTGATTTTATTTTATCATTTATAAACGATTCCACATTTTAAGTTGTTTACAATTTAAAAAACAAACATTATATTATTTCAAGCAAAACAGCAATTCAAATAAAATGATTAATAATTTAATCGTAATTTTAAAATCGTAAAACACACATACGTATGTAGCTCCTATGGGTGTGTGTACAAGCTGTTGAGTTTATAGATTTACTATAAAACACCGTCTATCTTTTGACATTAAAGTAATCATAGTTGCCAGATGAAATTGAAACAATTTTTTCTTTTTTTTTTTTTGGAATTTAGGAAAAAGAATATCTAAATTTTTCAAACTTGTAAAGTGAAACACTGAACGACATATTGGGACAATTATTGTAAAATGAAAATGGATCTTTTATTAAAATTTTATTAACTTAGATACAATTGTTATATAAAACTTATATATTAGTTTTTATTTGTTATATATGCTTCACCAAAGGTGGAAAAGGGTATATCTAAGTTCTTATTCCGCTTGTAATTTCTATACTGTTCATTTCTGACTCCATTGACCCTTTGATACGCGGTGTACATTATGATGTAGGTTCATTTTAACAAGCCGTCTCTGGTCTACATTTAAGCATACATCCAATTAATTTACAGTTACAGGTTTGTTGTGATGTTGTTTTCTTAAATTTTTAAGAGGCTGTAAAAAATCAAGATAACTTGAGATCAGTTTTATATATTTTCATCGAGGCAGCCTTTTATACGTAAAAGTTTATTTTTAAATTTAGAAGGAAACTGGATCACTCGCTTAGTTTTTTTTATGAAATTTTAAATGTTTCTTTTATTTATGTACATAAGCATATTAGAAATTTAAGACCAGTGTTGCCAAAACTATTGAACCAATTCCCGCTAGACGTTACTTTAAAAACGCTAGAAAGAGCTAACGAGTCAAAAAAATCGCTGGCATAAATCACTAAAAAATTTAATGAACAATTTATTTTTTAATACTACTGTTTTTTAAATAAACTTATTTCATTGTTAGTCTTTTGTTAAGATTTTGATTATCTCTACATATTAGTTTCGTTTTGAGAACAAGAATAAATATTTAAGGTTACAATTAAATTTAGAAATTTTTTCGGAACCACCAGTTCTAGCGGGAAACCGCCGTTGTGGCAACACTGTTAAAAACCAATAAAAAATATAAAATAAAGTGCAAAAGTTTTTAGATTTAAAAGGATTTTATATTAAAATGTACATTTTCACTTTTGAACAAAAATTTGTCCCCAAAATTTTGTTACACATGTTCTTTGAAGCCTTTTTAAGCTAAAAAAAAGGGGTTAAGTATTAATGTTATAAGTACTTATGCATAGCGAAGACGAATGACTGATGTCTGTCTGTCCGCCCGTGTTCGTGTTAAAATTAACTTTGCCAAGGTAGTAGATAAGAAAGAGAGAAATACGCCAATCGCTCGGACATAGTTGTAGTTAAGTTTAGTTTTACTATGTGCTTCGAGGCAGCGGGCAAAACACCCCGCCTGCTTCTAATTTTTCTATCATTTGAAACAAATCTAGTTTAGTAAAGTAACTCCAATCAAAAATATAAATATTAATGGCGATAGAGAATTAAAAAATAAGAAAAAAAAACATCAAGTGAAGAAATTGGTGCTCGCACACATTTTCCGATTTATAGAGCTCTGAACTTTTCAGTAAACGTGATCACCATTTGCAGTTCATTTTCTTAATTAAATCAATCATATTAATCATATATAGTATTTTGGAAAAAAAGAACAGCCATTGTTCGTAAGTAGAAGCAAGAAAAAGCTACACAGCAATGAAACCGCTTTGACTTACGAAAGAATGAAAAAGTCAAAAGTAATAATATTTCTCTGTACAAAGTAAAATGAAATTCAAGTTTGTATGTTGCAAATATAAATGAACTCAGTCATTGTAGTGACCAGTATGTGATTCAACCACAGGTACTGAAATATCACTCATATCTACATTATTTACGCTATAATCTGAATTGATTTAATTATTGTTATTTCAAAAACATTGTATTTCATTTCCGTCTGCTGCAAAAATCTATTTTGCTATTTATTTTGATAAAATTGTACTTTTTTAGTTTTAATTAATTTTTTATTTTTTGTTTGCATTTCTTTAGTGCAAGATGTCTTGAAAAAAAATACCATTAAATACTTCAAATTTTTAAGATAAAGTTAAAATTAAAGATGAACTTTTAGAATTTTTATTCGATAATTCGGATATTTTGATAACTCTGATTAAACTATATTTAGTCGAAGAAATCGTTAAATGACAATTATCCGTCGAATCTGGCAACCGTGTTTTTAAATATGTATGAATGAATGAATGAAAGTATCGTAGTATTAAATACTACGCTTTCATGGTCTGTTTATTTGGAAATGTAAATATATATTTTTGTTTGTATGAAATACCTATTTTTGATTGGATTTGGTGAGTAGCTGCTTCACTAACTGGTACCTCATTTAAGTTCATTATGTCTTTCTTTACATATTTTTTTTTTGTTATTGTTATTTAGCTTTTTGTTTTCTCTCTGTCAATTATATTTTTGTTTTTTTGCTGTCATCATGCCTATTCCCATTGTTGTTTAAACCTTTTTCGCGTTATTTTCTTTTCTTTCATTGTTTTGGTTGTTTTTACAATTTTGTTACAAAAACAAAATGAATTGAATTCTGTTCATTTTACTGTAAATTGTCGCACTTAACGGATGTTAGTTTTCTTGTACTCACGTTATTATTTTAAGCTTTTCTCTTGAGTCTTGTTAAATGTTCGTCTTTTAAACGTCATTGTGAACGGTTTAACGTGTAGTTCTTTTGGTTTGAATTTATCACTGCTATTAAATGCAAATTTCCCGCCTTTGTGTACTCATTGACGTCAAGATGATTTAAAAATTCAGTGTTGCAAACTTATGTAGTTAAAATGTTAAAAAAAGATTAATAAAATTATGTGTATATTTTATAATAACGAATGTTTAAAACAATAAACAAATATTCAACGATGTTATAATCAAAAAAGCAGTTTTGTTTATTTTTATATATACAAATGTACATATTTACATATGTATATTTATTTCAAAAAGTAATTTTTAAAAAGCTACTGACAATCACGGTGAAAATAAAACGGGTGTAACTATTAGCTTATTATTTATTTATTTTTTGTGAAAAGGATTATTGATTCAGTAGTTTTATAAACGAATAAAAAATGCTTATGTTCAATGACAAATATTGCTAAATATGTAATTTTTCGAATCTTAGACTTTCAAAACAAACTTGATAAATATGAATAATAAATTAATATACTTTGTGTGTGATAAAATAATACATATTTGTATCAATTATTTTATGAGTTATTAAGTTAAAAGTGACCGTTTTTAATAAACAGGTTAATGTTTTAAGTGATGAAAAAAATAAGCAACATGTTTTTTAAATAGACTTATCAAAAAACTGAAATAATTAAACATGTCTTATTATTAAATCGCAATATTCAATAAATACCTGTTAAAAAAAAAACAAAACAAAAATAATTATAGGTATAAATTTTTATTGCAAAGTAAATAGAAATTAAATCATCAATTAAACACTTGGAATACTTATTGGCGCAAAAAAAAAAACACAAAAACAAATAACTTTGTTAAACAACTGGACAAGGAAGTATGAATTTATCCAAGGAAAATGTAAATAATTTTTATTTCTTTGTTTCATTTATAAATTTTATTGTTCACCTTCATGTAATTTATGTGTACTATGTTTGTATAATATTTTTCTTTACTGATTTTCGTTTCCATTTTGTTTCTTTTAAATAAATAAATGTGACAAACTTTCTTTTCTAAATGCGGATGTAATAAATCCCGCCATTTTCGTCTCTCACCACTATACCACATTTTTCACCACATCATAAAGATGCCAGATAACGATAAAATCACCGGATTTAGGAAAAACAAACGTTTTAATTATTAATGTGACTTTTTAAGCGCTAAAAATTTGTTAAATTAAAACAAAGAAGTGTTTTTAATAAAATAATTAAATTACATACATTTCTTTATTTTTCAATTATACGTTTAAAAGTTCCTAACGCACATTAACATTATTATAATAATTAAGAGTAAACTTAAAATTACAGCCTTAAGCTTTTAAGACTTATTAATACGAGTTGACAGAATATAAATTGAGATAATTTAATATTCTTAAAGCAATATGTTAAGAAAAATTCCCAAGAATTTATAACAACCGTTGTTCTTCAATTTAAAGGTAATTAAGCTAAATTTAGTAGTTTCACAATTTTGCTAGACAGCTTACAAAAAAAAAAAAAAAAAAAAAAAAAACTGAAATTTGACTTTATTTTCGACCTTTCGGTTCTTTTTAATTTAATTTGTAAACATTTTTAGAAAGAAAAATTATTTACAAATGTATGCGGACGTTTTCCAAAGAAAGCAAGAAAAATTAGACGCTTGTTTTCTTTGGAAATTGTCCGCATATATTTTTAAATAACTTTTCTTTCTAAAAATGTTTAGAAATTAAATTAAAAAGAACCAAAAAGCCGAAAATAAAGTCAATTTTCAGTCTTTTATAAGATCGATGGTTCAAATAAAACCTGCTTGGGGAAAAATTAAAAAGAAAAAAAGCTATCGAACATTTTGAAAATATCCAATATTTTCAAACAACTGTGTAAAGAATATGAAGGCATTATCCGCAGATTTTACACTTAAAAAAATTAAAATCTATTCAAGAATAAAAAATCGGAAGCCTTACAAGAATGTTCAAGACCCTATACTTAAGGATACTATTGCGCTGCGCCTAGAAGGTCTGGATTCGGAAAAATTATACTTCATTCGGCTCAGCCGTTTAGAAATTGCTGATTTGTTTAAAAAATATTTTTATATAGGATATTGAAAAAATATTAAAAAAGACAATTTAAAAACAAGTAAGAGAGCTATATTCGGTTGCGCCGAATCTTATATGTATATGGTGAAGGCACCATATATGTAAACAGATATTGGAGTACTAAAGTACGAAGTACTAAATATAATTTTAGATAAAAATGTCATCGGCTCTTAATGGGATTAGTATTTCCTTAAAGACCACTTCAAAAGCTTTAAATTGATACCCATCGTACTTTTCTATGAAAAGTTCAGAGGCCTATTATTTAAAAAATATGGGCGAACACCAATTTTTTCACTTGATGTTTATATCTAATTTTTTAATTCTCTATTGCCGCATATAATTGTTTTTTTTTTATTGAAGTTACTCCATTGTTCCATATCATATGGAAAAGTTAGAGGCAGACTTGATGTTTTGCCCGCTGCCTCGAAAGACAAGGACCGATATTGCTGATTTTCAATAGCAACTCTTTCGACACAATTTCTGAGCGTTTAGTATATTAAAATTTGCTCTAGCTGACAAACCTGATTTTAAAACAAACACGGACGAACAGAAGTACATCAGAATATATATGCCTTGTGGGTTCGAAAATAAATATTGTAGAAATTACAAACGGAATTACAAGATGTACCCTTTATCCACCTTTTGCGGTGAAGGGTATAAAAATGGTTAAATGCGCCTTTTTTAAATTAAAGTAACGATATGTACATATCGAGCCTTCGGTGCAATTGAACTAGAACTCAAACTTGTTTCAACACTTTACGGGCAATTATTATCTATTTCTAGAATTCCCACTTTTAAAGATGAAGTCATGGTTTTGTTGAAATAGAGGTTTATCACTGAAGAAATTTAAAGCTTTGAGTTATGACCCTTTTACAGCAAAGGCTTGATTAGTGAAAATCATCAAATTCAAAATAAAAATCGTCAAATTTAGGATAAAAACCGTCGATTTTCTTTATTCGTCAAGTCAGGCAAACCATGATTGCAATCCAAAGTTTCTGGAACGAAACAAAAACAAACGTAAGTTTTCTTTTGTTTTTAATTCGTTTGGCTTTTAAAACAAATTTTTAAATTGTTTTGAATTTGTCAGATGCATTTTGTATTGGCTTTTATGCTGTCAGAACTTTAAGATCATTATTTCTTTGTTTAAATTTTAAGGAAGTGCTATTGAAGCAGCACACAAAGAAAAATAATAAATATGACATCAACATCGTTTCGTTTTCTATTTAATATATCTAATGCGGTGGAAAGTGCAGAATGTGATGGTATCTGTTTAAAATATTGTAGGTATTAAGATACAATATCTCAGATAAAATTAGCTTTTTTAACACTTCATTATGCTTAAAATGCAAAAACATATCGCACATCTAGTTTAAAAGTGACTCAACTTAAAATTTTAACTTTTCAGAAATTAAAAAAGAAACTGGTTTTGTCCTGAATAAAAATGGTTAAAAATTAAAAATTTGGACTATTTAGTAGAAAATCCATACCGATTATGATATAAATAGTTCTTTTTATTTGTTAAATATTTATACACTAGATAATGAACAATTTAATTAAATTTTGAGTTGTGTGCGATATGTAAATTCATATGCTCTTCGAACTCGACTTTCTTTTACTTTGGCTTAAGCTTCCAAAATTGGGATTCAAAAACTAGAACCGGTTTCAAAAAGCGCTATATTTCCTTGGCTATCCCTTAATTTATTCATGTGCAAATTCAACAAATTCTTACAAAACTCACAAAATTGTATTTTAATATCTTTAAAAACAAATAATTTATTAAACGTTAAATATTTGTAACTTCTTCGAAAAATTATTTATTCTCATAAACCCCATTGTGAAATTTAAGCAGAGATTACATTTCTTTAATACTCTGGGTATATTTCCAATATTTCCTTTTGATCATAATACCAGTTGAACAGTATTTTTTTTTTAATATTGTTTGTGTTTTTAATATAAATATTTTTAGTGACCCTGCAGTCTCGGGGACATGTTTCATTAGTAACGATATGGCTTGTCATAATGATGAATGACTGTGCAAAGATTTCATTTTCCGAAGTTATTAACTCCACAGGCAGAAAGAGGAGACGTTTTACATTATAATACGAGGTTTAAGAAGAAACAATGGGATACGGCGTGTATTTTAGTTAAATTAATAAATGGAACAATCAGAAAGAAAAACTAAAACATAATAAATATTTTATCATAGTATTTGTATTTTACTGATTGCTTCTTTAGAAACACAATACAAAACATTAAAGTTTAAAAAAATGGTATTTCCCGGTGCTTTGCAGTAATTTCAAAATTATTAAGTTTAAATTATAATAGAAAAAGGTTGTAGTAAAGCAAACATGTATGCAGTTTTATCTACATAAATCTTTCATGGACTTTAGAGACTGCTGTAGTCGTTGACTACAAATCTGGTTAGCCAGAGTTCAACCCCTACTGCAATAAAGAATGCTTTTCTGTTTAACGGTATAAATTAATATTCAGAGTTAACATTACATAATGCAGCCTCCTTCTTCGGTTACATTACTGATAAAATGGCAATGCCTTTCTCCTTTTACCACCTGTCTTATCTCTCATCTATCCCTCTCCCAAAGAATGAAGCACGGTTACAAAAGTAGCTAAATAGGTATTATTACCTGAAGTGCTACTTCTCTTAAAAAAAAACGGGTCAAAAAAAAAGTATTTCAACTTTTAGAATGTTAGCTCAAAAATTAAAGCAACGGAGTCTACAGCTTAGTTAAAATGGTAACTAGAACATATTTAAAAAATAAATAATTGCACCACCTAAATGAACTGTCGGGTCATGTACGTTCATACAGTTACGGACAAAAAATATGGTCATATAAAATATTTTGAATTAAATTAGAAAACGTTTTTGTAGTGTAGCGGAATCATAGTTCTTTATTTTTAGAAAGACTAGCCCATAATTTTTCGTCAACGCTAACTAAATTAATTTTTCATTCGTCTGGACACAACACGTTTCCCTACTTAACAGTTTTAGTTTGTTTTTGCAAACACTTTATTGGGACATTTCTAGGAATTCTTACGAATAAAAATTACTTTAATAACACTGTTCTGCACGAAAATCCTCCTTCAAACCAAAACATGCTTTCTTACTGTTTTCAAATGTGCTGAACACGAATTTAAAGTCAGATTCTGTCTATTACGCACAGTTTCTTGAGAAATTCTAGTTTTTTTTTATCCAAAAATTTGAGTTTTTTGTAAATTTGACAAATTTTTTTTTTTTTTTTTGGTATCAAAACATAGTGAAAAAAATTCAAAAGCCCGATGATTTTGAGCGAAATGAAGTATGTTAGCACGAAAAAAAATTTGATGGGTATATAACAAGTGGTTTAAGAAATATGGCTCAAAGTTTTATTTTTATTTTATGATGGTATCCTTTTCATTCAAATCCTCTCTGCCCCCTTTCACCCTCAATACCCGAACTCCCCCCTCCCACTCAGCCCCTCTCTTGTCACTATTTTCTTCTAGGATTTGATCAGTACTCTGGAAGCTTTCGCTAAACGCACTTATTTGGATGTTCAGTTGTGCTATCAATTTTTTGGGAACAGTTCACTTTTTCTCTGCAATGTCACGATAGTTATACACTATTATACACTAATTCCTTTTGCTATGTTTGTGGTAAATTCACATTTAAGTCCACTTAGAAACCTCTGACTCCGCTGGTGAAGAAGGCATACGAGTTATACTTTGGATGTAGAGTAAGTGATCAGGACAAATCCTGGGTTCCCTTAATATGCTGTAGTTCATGCTCACGTACTCTGACTGGTTGGCTAAATGGAACACATAAGTCAATACCATTTGCAGTTCTTATGATATGGCGAGAACCTACAAATCACGTGACCGATTGCTATTTTTGCATGACCACAATCAAAATAATTTTCAAATAATTTTTAATTTTTTCCAAGTTTTTCCTCTGTTCTCTCAAAATCAGAGGGTGATAGAATTTTTCTGAGTTCAGATTTGGTTTCAGCACACCTGAAAACATAAGAAACAGGCAAAATTGTTCATGGGAGGGGAGAAAAGTTTTTTTTTTTTGCAGAACAGTGTAATTGTCGTTTACTCTTGCAGTTAAACTTATACGCCTAGCTCTTTTCTATTCGAAAGTTTAGTTTGACAAAATTATTTAGTTTATAAATAAATAATAAATTTCAATTAAAATAGATACCACAATGTTTTGAGGGTTGTTGACTATAGCTCTAGCTAAAGTAAATTTTTCAATATATTTTATAATAAAAATAGATAGTACACTCTACACTACATACATATAATCGTTATTTTAATAACAACTGCAAATAATCTTCAAGCTTCAAACTGTAAATTTACAAAAAATTGTCGAGTGTAGCAACAATAAACGCTACAGATACTGCTGACAAGTATAAGTACGAGCCACAGATACATTTTGCACGCGCGTACAGACTATAATGTGATGCGTTAAAAAACAAAATTCGTATAGCTTGATTGCGTACTGGAATATAGAGCATAATTAAGTGCAATAGTAATTATTTTTAACAAAATACAAATTTCTAATTTTGTCGTTGTAATTTGGTTATTTGTCCCCATGTGCCATGCAGTAGTTTTAAAAGTGTCTCGAACTGATAACTTTACATGGTTCTCTGCTTTAGAAGAAGTTTTTTCTAGGCCCATCTTGCAATACAAGTTTTTACTGCTATGTATGTTCTTAACACAAAATTCAAAGATCTCTTAAATATTGAATAGTCGAGCGTTCAGCGTCTGTGAAGTGATTTGCACGACCCATTTTTAATATAAAATATTTAATAAGAAAACATTTTTTTAAAAGTATTTTTTTTAACTAACAACGACTTACAGCTGTTATACCCCTAAACTACTAGACATTATTCTGGTAATTTACTGTTCATCCTATTTATTTTATACATTCCTTAATTATGCAGCGTTGCCAGGTATTAATTTCAAAGGCAATGGTTATTTTGTAGTACAAATAATTAAGTAGTACACTTGCAAACCACGCTAAGTTAAAGAAATGGAAATTCTTCAAACGCCGCTATATCAAATGACATTTAAAATAACGTCCTAAGCCTTTATCATTACCGTTGAAAACTCGGTAAGTAACGCGGAAGTTCCGGTAAAATATGCAAAAATTCTAAAAAACTCTCCATATTTTTTTGCAGTTCACTTAAAAATAACTCTAAGTAACATGTAAACTTTCAAAAATCAACGTGTTATGAAGTGCCATTTGCTTCGATTTGATTTGATTTCAGCTTCGGTTCGAGGAATTAATTGTTGAATCGTAAATTTGCTTCCCTACCGCATTTCTTGAAATATAAAAAGGTAACATGGTCTCTTATATAGATTATGGAACTAGAAACATATTTTAATATTTTGCAAAAATATAGAACAGTCTTGAGAAGGTGCAGTCACTTCAATGTTTATGGTTGAAAATCAATCACAAGAATCGTATTTAAATTGCCTGAAACTTGACATTTCAAATTTAATGCCTCGAAGAGATTCTTTTTACGATTTCTCCACAAAGACCAAGACAAAACTATATTAGAAGAAGCAACCGATATCTGAGAAACTTTAATGGATGATAAAGAAAAAGCAAGAGTAATTTATATCTCTTAAGGTTTCTGATTTAGATTTAACATTTCATGTGGTACCGATTTAAAACTCGTTATGTTAATTAGACACAACTGCTTAAAGGTCTATATAAAAAACTAAAAAAGTCATGTTTAAATTTAAAATACAAAATGAAAGATTTCTATTAAAGCGTGATTATTTTATTTCCTTCGGTTAACATTGCGGTCTTTGCAAATTATTTTAATTAACTTCATATTAAAAAAAAAAATACAAAACTGTGTGTACGTCAGTAGTGACCCTATTTTTTTGTCTGGAACTGTATATATTTATTCATTAGTTAGTACACATACCTATATCTATTTTTATGTACATGCATAGAGATGTTTGTATCAGAGTTCAGAAAGTACACTCATCGAACACACAATGTTCTGTTCAAAACCAACCCTAACATATTTTTCTTTTCATAACAATTATGTGTGTTACTAAATTTTTAAATTTTCCGCACACAACCACGAAGGTGTTCTAATAAAATATTTTTTTGTGCACTCGAACGCGAATGTTCCACTAAAGCTATTGTTTGCGAACGCGTTCTCTACTTTTAGCACGCGTTCTGAAAAAAAAATTCATTGAAAAAGTAAAATAATTTCGTGGTTGAAAAAAGTGCACGATGAAGAAGTAAAATAATTTCGTGGTTGAAAAAAGTGCACGATGAAGAAGTAAAATAATTTCGTGGTTGAAAAAAGTGCACGATGAAGAAGTAAAATAATTTCGTGGTTGAAAAAAGTGCACGATGAAGAAGTAAAATAATTTCGTGGTTGAAAAAAGTGCACGATGAAGAAGTAAAATAATTTCGTGGTTGAAAAAAGAGCACAATGAAAAAGTAAAATAAGTTGGTGGTTGAACAAAAAAAAAGAACACGGTAAAATTAAAATAACTTCGTGGTTGGAAAAAAGAAGCAAAAATATATGCGTGTACGGACGGCAAAATATAACATGTTAGGATAGACCAAATATAATAACATTTCTTATTGAAGGTTTTTTTTAGTTAAAATTTAAGTATACCGTTGCAGATTGTTTTTGAATATTGGTAAGTAGTAGAGTTCCTTGCAAATTCAATAAAATAATGTGCAATAAGTGCTGTTATATAAAGTAAGGATTAATGCAATTATACCTAAGGAAGGAATTTTTTATGTTTACTGATGATACCAGTAAAATAATTATTTTTATTTGAGTTTTGTGTTTTGTCATTTAAGTTCCTTGTAAATATAAGCGAGAGTCGTTAATAAAAACATGCAATAATTAGTGATTTAAAAAGTAAGGATTAGGGTAATAATTTTCTTATCTTTAACATTATTGCAATTATACCTAAGGAAGGAATTTTTTATGTTTACTGTTACGATAAAATAATTACTTTCATTTGGGTTTTTTGATTGTCCAATTGTTTTTCTGCTTTAAATTTGCATGTGTTATTTGTTGTTGTGGTTTTTTAAAGCAGTAGATGTGCTTTGCTTATAATTTAGGTATGGGACGTTTAGTAGTGCATTTGTTATTGTTTTATTACTCTCTTCATTGATGCTTGCCTTATTTGTTGTTTATTGGTAAATGCGTTTTGCTAATGTTTTAGGTATGGAATTTTACTTGTAAATTTGTTTTTGTTATCTTCATTACAGATTGTGTTGTTTTTGTTTTTAAACGGTAGATGTGCTTTGCTTATGTTTTAGGTAGGGGGATGTTTAGTTGTGAATTTTTAACTGTTTTATTACTATCTTCATTGTAGCCTGCATTATTTTTTTGTTGTTAAGCGTAAATGCGTTTTGCTTATGTTTTAGGTATGGGTTGTTTAGTTGTGAGTTTTTTATTGTTTTATTACTTCTTAATTGATGGTAAAGCACCAAATTATTGGTACTAAGAACAAGACTATAGAATTGGTGGTAAAAATGAATTTTTCTTGTTAACATTGCAAAATGCAAAAAATTTAGATCGTTTCTACCTTTTTCTCATACATATGTATGTAAAATAAATATAAATGTTTAATATACCAGAACAACAAATAATGCATATAAGGATATATATAATAAAGCAAATTTTCATTCATGTTCAGTGTGAAAATACTTATCCTGGCCTAAAGTGTTATTTTTTGTGACGTGTAAAAAGCGATGGCAAACAATAAACGAAAAAAGTTTTGTTTTGAGAAATTTGCAACTTTTAATGAAGAAACAGACAAATTTACGTGTCTCGTTGAAACCTGTAAAAAAGAAGTAAGTGAAAAAAATAATTCAAATCTTAAACGTCCTAAAATGCTGCAGTGGACTAGTGTCAAAAAAATATACCGCTTCGTATTTTTGACGATAAAAAGTTTTAAAAAAAAATTATACAGCCGTTTTTCTGGTATATTAAACATTTATATTTATTTTACATACATATGTATGAGAAAAAGGTAGAAACGATCTAAATTTTTTGCATTTTGCAATGTTAACAAGAAAAATTCATTTTTACCACCAATTCTATAGTCTTGTTCTTAGTACCAATAATTTGGTGCTTTACCATCAATTAAGAAGTAATAAAACAATAAAAAACTCACAACTAAACAACCCATACCTAAAACATAAGCAAAACGCATTTACGCTTAACAACAAAAAAATAATGCAGGCTACAATGAAGATAGTAATAAAACAGTTAAAAATTCACAACTAAACATCCCCCTACCTAAAACATAAGCAAAGCACATCTACCGTTTAAAAACAAAAACAACACAATCTGTAATGAAGATAACAAAAACAAATTTACAAGTAAAATTCCATACCTAAAACATTAGCAAAACGCATTTACCAATAAACAACAAATAAGGCAAGCATCAATGAAGAGAGTAATAAAACAATAACAAATGCACTACTAAACGTCCCATACCTAAATTATAAGCAAAGCACATCTACTGCTTTAAAAAACCACAACAACAAATAACACATGCAAATTTAAAGCAGAAAAACAATTGGACAATCAAAAAACCCAAATGAAAGTAATTATTTTATCGTAACAGTAAACATAAAAAATTCCTTCCTTAGGTATAATTGCAATAATGTTAAAGATAAGAAAATTATTACCCTAATCCTTACTTTTTAAATCACTAATTATTGCATGTTTTTATTAACGACTCTCGCTTATATTTACAAGGAACTTAAATGACAAAACACAAAACTCAAATAAAAATAATTATTTTACTGGTATCATCAGTAAACATAAAAAATTCCTTCCTTAGGTATAATTGCATTAATCCTTACTTTATATAACAGCACTTATTGCACATTATTTTATTGAATTTGCAAGGAACTCTACTACTTACCAATATTCAAAAACAATCTGCAACGGTATACTTAAATTTTAACTAAAAAAAACCTTCAATAAGAAATGTTATTATATTTGGTCTATCCTAACATGTTATATTTTGCCGTCCGTACACGCATATATTTTTGCTTCTTTTTTCCAACCACGAAGTTATTTTAATTTTACCGTGTTCTTTTTTTTTGTTCAACCACCAACTTATTTTACTTTTTCATTGTGCTCTTTTTTCAACCACGAAATTATTTTACTTCTTCATCGTGCACTTTTTTCAACCACGAAATTATTTTACTTCTTCATCGTGCACTTTTTTCAACCACGAAATTATTTTACTTCTTCATCGTGCACTTTTTTCAACCACGAAATTATTTTACTTCTTCATCGTGCACTTTTTTCAACCACGAAATTATTTTACTTCTTCATCGTGCACTTTTTTCAACCACGAAATTATTTTACTTTTTCAATGAATTTTTTTTTCAGAACGCGTGCTAAAAGTAGAGAACGCGTTCGCAAACAATAGCTTTAGTGGAACATTCGCGTTCGAGTGCACAAAAAAATATTTTATTAGAACACCTTCGTGGTTGTGTGCGGAAAATTTAAAAATTTAGTAACACACATAATTGTTATGAAAGGAAAAAATATGTTCGGGTTGGTTTTAGTTGTTCGTTTTTAATTTATGTTCGAGAATTTTGCACAGTGAGTGTACTTTTCTGAACTCTGGTTTGTATGTTTTAAACTATTTTTGCAATTTCCTTTTCTTTCTATATTTGTTTACGTTTAAAAAACAACGTGGTTGTTTTTTTTTGCCTCCTCGTTTAAATTTGTTTACGCATTATTTTGTGATATGTTGTTGTTGTTGCTGCTGATGATGACATTATTTTATAAGACATTTTCGAAAACAACAAAGCAATGTACACTTGCCAGAAAAACTATTCGTACACCTTGCGTCTTAAAGTTTAATCAAAAAAATAATAATCGTTTTTTAATCGATTTGTTGTTGAAAAAAGATTTGTTGTTGGATGTATTTGTTTTTTATAAGGCACTTACAATTTTATAATTTGACTTTTTCTTTTTACCGCTAAAATTACAAAATTATAGAGCTAATTCATCAGAAAAAGTATTCGTACAGATCAAACATTTGTACATAAAATTTAATTGTGATATATTTAAAATACTATTAATAACTAGTAGGATATCCTTTACGTCGAAGAACTTCTGAAAGAGGTTTTGGCATTGATTTTGCTAGTTTGGATGTTTCCTCCTGGCTTACTTTGTTCCATTCCTCCATAATAACGCTTTTTAGCATTTCCTTAGAGGTAATGTTATGTTTTCGGATCTTACGCTCCAATAAATCCCACAAATGTTCTATAGGACTTAGATCCGGCGATTGTGGGGGGAATGCAATTGATATTTTATGTTAGAGAGTAACCACAACTTCACATTATGCGCCGAATGCTTGGGATCATAATCCTGTTGGAACCAAAAGTCTGGTTCCAAATTCAGTTTGTCGGCGCTTTGCTGTAAATTTTGTTTCAGTATATTTAAATAGCCATACTGGTCCATTGTGGATTCTATAAAAGTCAAATTTCCGACTCCTTTAGCTGCCATGCACACCCACACCATAACACCACCTCCTCCATGTTTTACAGTTGGAACAAGATTTTTTTTATTTAGCGCTGTTACAATTTTTCGCCAAACCATCTTTTTCCCCTTAATGCCAGAATTTGCTTTCATCAGAAAACATGACCTTTTCCAAAACTCGGAAGGCATTTTGATGTATTTGTTGGCAAATTCCATCCTTTTTTTCTATTGATGTTCGATATGTACGGCTTCCTACGCGCTACACGGTCATGATGATCAGCCTTTTTCAATATTTTGCACATGGTGTCTTCGTGGATGTCTTTATTAAAAGATTCTTTTATATTCTTGCTGATTTGGGAAGCCATAACTCTTGGATTTTGTTTTACCCGTTGCAAAACAGTTCGTTTTTCCCTTTCGGTCAATTTTGAAGGGCGGCCTGTGCGTTGTTTGGACAAGATAAAGCCGGTAGATTTGAAATTTTTAATGAGTCTTAGCAATTTCATGCAAAGATTTCTCTTCATTGCGCAATTTTATAATATAATTATAATTTCCCGTTCAGCTGCACAAATTTCTTTTGTTTTAGAACTCATCTTGATTTATACTTGATTTGTACTTTGAAAATTTTACCACTGAGACAAATTAATTTGAATTGAGTAGAGCTTTTATTATTCTGTTGCTTTTGGCACACTTTAGCTTAGTAGAAAATTCATGGGATTCCGAGAAATAAAAGTGTACGAATATTTTTTCTGGTAGTAAAACGTTACCACACTGCATTTTTTTTATTGAAAAACTTTGCTGTGAAAGCATAAAGATTTAAAATTATGCTAAAATTAAAGAAAACTATATGAAGAACAAATAATGTTAAATTTTGCCACAAATCGTTTCCTATCACTTTTTTATAATTATTTAAAAATTAAATGTTGCAGTGTACGAATAGTTATTCTGGCTAGTGTACATAATAAATATGTACATAAGTAAATTACTTTTTAATAAATGAACTTATGTAGTTATTTACATACTTTTAAACAGAGATGTATGGATTACATTTGTTTAAATAATTATTTAAATTTGAAATTTTTTTTGGTGTAGTTTATGGTTATACATACACATATATGTATGTAAGTAAGTATGTGTCACCACTATTTGATCGATATGCTTTTAAGTTCAATGACACATTAATTACTGTTGAAGGTTTTTTGATTTTGTTTTTTAATAACTTTTTTTTAAGTCTACAACAAGATAAGTGTGATCTGAAGAAAACTGAAACTATTATGTAGACTTCTTTGGAAAGTTTTCTGATTTCTGCTGTTTTTCTTAAATCTAAAACAATTTCTTTCGGTTGCTCGTTGCTCCAATTAAAAAGGGCGGTTTTTTTGGCAGACCGTTGCACTAGGAAGAACCAAATAATTTCAGTATTTCTCATACTTCTACTTTTGCACACAGACGAGGGCAATTAAGCTAATTGATAACGGACGCGTCTTTCCACCGCAATTGGATCTAAACTACGAGACCTCCAGAGTTACAATCGGCCAAAGACACAGCTTAGACACAGCTGTACCAAGTGGAAGTTTTTCCTCAGGGATAAACTGTCAACTTCATTAGATATGTTACAAGAACAACAACAACAACTCTGGAAGTAAAACACTTTCTCTAAATAAAAATCCATCCATTTTTGATCAATTAATCGCTTTACGGAGACAACATCTCTGAACTTACTTAAGCAATGTTTATTTCAGTCCGTAAGAGCAATCAGGTCTTTTTTTCTATTCCTTTAAGAGTTCTATGTCTAAGCGTTACGATTTTTTGTGGATTGTCAGTCAACCAGATGTTTTGTTCTCAGTGTAGAATACTAAGATACATATAAGTTTAAATTATATAGATACCAGGATTCACTTTATCAAGTAGGCATTCGTTTTCCGTTATAGTACGGTCTCAGTGAGTGCTTAGGCTCAGCGTGTGTTATTATTCTCTGATGTTATTGCCATTAAATGTTGCTGGATATATAACATGCTGAGCATGTAACTAAATACAGCTAAAGGCCAGGATTCACTATCATACTTAGTCGTACGATCTGTCAAAAATTTCATGTGTGCTCAAAAAGTATGATAGTGTGGATTAAAATTGTATGTGTGTGACAGATTTTTTGACAGATCTGTACGATTTTATAATCTTTTGAAATAATTCATAAAATATTTTTCTCTATGCGATCAGGGTTGATTTTTTTAAGATGATGAGGAAAAAACAACAAAATATTAAAACCATATGGTTTTGCATCTTTTTTGTATAATAGTGTGGCACATACGACGCCATTTTGGAACGATTTTTAAAGTAGGACAGAATTCTGTGAGATTTTTGCGTGATTAAATCGTACGATTGTGTATGATAGTGAATCCTGGCCTTAAAGGACAGCGATATCTTAGATGCTATAACGCGAATGAAACTAACTGCTGGTATAAAGCAAATAGGAAACTAATTTGATAAAAAGTTTTTTATGAGGGCCTTCAAACTAATCATAGTGCATTTACATTATACCAAAATCTAGTTCATTTGATTTGAAATCTTTATTAAAATCTATATCGTTTACACTGGGTTTTTGTAGACATTAGCAAGA
Source organism: Gymnosoma rotundatum (assembly GCA_916610165.2). Lineage (NCBI taxonomy): Eukaryota > Metazoa > Arthropoda > Insecta > Diptera > Tachinidae > Gymnosoma > Gymnosoma rotundatum. The sequence continues at coordinate 113,998,472 of OU744337.1, read as the reverse complement.
TTTTATTTTAACAACGAATCGAAAAAATGTACATTTAAAAAAATTTTATTACATTATAATTATAATTTACACATTTACATCGTCATATTAATAATATATTATGGAAATTTGTTAGTTTTTTAAATTTTAAATTTTCTTTTTTGTTTTAAATAAACTGTCATTTTTTCTTTTGCTGCTTTGTATTTTTTGGTACAACATGAACAAACCCATAGTTGCATTATTAAGTACTGCTAAGATTTTGAGTAGATTTTGTCAAAATCTAGTGGCGAAGTAGATTTCGTTTTGTATGGAAAATCTATTAAAAATCAACGAGATTTTGCTCGAAATCTCATAAGTACTAGATTAAATGAAAACCGAGCCACTGGGTTTTTAATTAATTTTTAATTTAACTTCCGGTTGACATAAGTTCTGAAGATTTCTTTTTGTTTTTATAATTTTGTTTTTATATTTTTTAAAAAATGTTTGTTATTTGGTTGTGTTTTATAATCGATTCAAATTCGTCTCACCCTTTAAAAACGATCGTTATCAAATAGGTCGATTTCTCTCACATATCTGGATACCACATTTAGCTCCCAGCTACCTTCTTTAGAATATTAAAAGTATAAATTAACACATTTGATCTTGAAAATATACATCCCTCTAGAATAAACGATTTCGTTGAACTTAATTAATTAACTTTCTATTACACAAATATACTTTGTATTATTATGAAATATAAAAAATAATTATATTTATCTGTCTATTATCTTACAGATGGGGCTTAATTTACCCATGCTGCTTGCTAACTCTCAGCCACTTGAAACATGGAATCCTGTGAGTCAGTTCTCCCCGCCTCCCATAAGCGAACGCAATCCTCAGTTACGTGTACCCTTGCCAATGTCCTTCTCTGCAGCACCGCAAAACGACTTAAACACAAGTGGCACCAGCGGTGGAGGATCTCGTAGCATTTTCGGTGGCAGTAGTAATAGTGATTTTACAGGAAGTCCACAAAAGCCCATGGACACGACAGATATTGATAATGATGATGGTAAGGAGAATGATGGCAAATGTGACCGTACAACACCGTCCAATGTACATGACACCTCAGCGGCATCTAATGATGGACGTTTGAGCACGGGTCCAAATGGTACGCCGGTAGCAGCGGGTAGTGAAAATGGAAACTGTGGTGGTGGTGATGTGGGTAGTGTTGGCATGAGTAGTGGTGGTGGTGGTGCTGGTGCGGGCAGGCGTAGTGATGGCACCTCTGGTACTGAAGCCGGTTCTAGTCCTATACCAAATACAAATACTTTTGAAGCTCATAAACAAAGACATTTTGTACCCGGAGGAGCTGTCCCTAGTGGGTCTCGGGGTCACGACGATCTCGATATTAAACAAGAATTATTAGAGAATTATTTTCATGCACCCCATCCGCCAGCACCACCCGATTCACATCGTTCCTACAGTTCAACAGATGAAAATCGTCATGGCAATGATTCAGCCGATGATTTTGCTCAAGATTTGCGAGTAAGTGCGGCGGCCTCAGCAGCCGCCAAAGGTCTTGATTTTAGTCGTTTTGTCCTGCCACCTGGTCTAAGACGTTCTACAGAATCAATAGATGAAAAATTTATGCCTCTAAATATGCGCAAACTAAATCCAGCCAGTACGTTAAGCAGTCAGGCGGGTCAAATGCTTATGAATTCCCTACTCTCCAACGAAAGTATGTCCGAGGAAAATACGTCTATAAGTGGGCGCATCAAATCGGGCAGTTTAAATGGCAATCCCAATGGTATGGGCGGCTCTCAAGATGCTAGCTCATCAGCTGCGGCAGCAGCTGCTGCTGCAGCCCTTTATGCTGAAAGTCTGAATAAAGATGACTGCGATTTTATAGGCTCTAATGTTAGCGTTAAATTACGTTCAATGGACCGCACACAGCGAATTATTGCTGAAAAACTTATAAGCGAGGTACTTTACTATGGTCAGTTCAATGAATTGGAGCGCAGTGCTCGAATACAGCCCAAGTGACAATTCCTAACAAAGTTTTTAAGGTCAAGGTTAATTAACTAGACGATAAATCAAAAAGGAAAATAAATAATTGATTTTCTTGTGTTTTAAATGAAATTTAAGGCTGAAATAACTAGAAATAGAAATTACAACTTAAAAAATAAAATAAAAGTCGAAGTGTTAGGAATTTGTAACGAAACGCAAAGCAACAGTTTTATGTGACACGGCCTTAAAGGTTTGAATTTCGACTACCTTATGAAGTAAGACGTGTCACTCATGTCATGAAAGGTACATTTAAAATTCGTAAAAATTCTCAATAAGATATTAAAGCAGTAACAATTTTAGATTTTCCTTTTTATATTGAGTCGAGCTATAAGGCCCTTTTTAAAATCTAAAACACCAATTCGTCATAAAAAATACTTTTTAGTAAAATGTTAAATTTTCTAGATATTTTTGATCAAGATCTATCAGATCGTGGCAAGAAAACTTTTATCAAAAGTTTAAATAATGAAATGAAATTATTTTTTAACAAACTTCTTTGATTTTAATAACTTTATTAATTCGACGATAAGTTCATCTTCAACTAGAAATAATAATTTCGATATTACGAAGGAGAGAAGGAGAGAGCATCACCCCACTTTTCTATGGTCTCTCTTTTACAGAATTTTTTCAATATTCATTCCCACCTTTCGATCTATCATATTCAAATTTAATTGTTAACTTGAAGATCTTTAAAGATTTATTCATTTCTCTTTTCTCTCTTTTTGAAAGTTGAATTTATAAACGTCAGATTATATTTTTGCTTCTGTTCCGTCCAAAAAAAAAAAGGCATTCTGACAAAATGAAGTCAGTTGGTTTTCCAACAGTAAACATTTTCTGTTTTCGTTTTTTTAGAATTGATTTAAAAATTATAGGTTTGTTTCTTTACTCTACTTTGGGATCCCGTAAAATCCCAATTTGCACAAAAAATGTTCCCTTATTTCAAAACTGCGTAAATTAGGTCGGTTTTGAGAAAATAAACTTCTTCTTCTTGTTTCTGTACTACTTAACAAATTTGTCTCTTCACGAACTTTAACCAAAAAATAAAGAAACATACATTATGTTACTTTCTGAACCTACGAAATATCGGTTCTTAGCAAACTATTAATTTTTCAAAAAATATCTAAGATTTCATGCTCAGTAAATGCCAAATCGATTAACCCTATTAAAAATTAAATGATAATTATTAAAAAAATATATAAACTGTTCTTAGAATGCTTTTTCACTAATAAATTAAAATGAGTGATATTTTTATATTTAAAAAAATTGGAGTTATTCAGTTTGGCAATAATTGTTAAGAGAAAATGTCTACGATTGAAGATAGTACATTGACGGGAAATAAGCATTTTTAAACCAATCGAAATTAAACTGACAAAATGTTTGACAGCAGTATTTTGTCGTTTTGCTTTCTATGATTTAATTCTCATATGGTTGTTAAGAAAATCTAAGTAATTTTATATGTGTGAAAAATTATTTCTTTAAGTAATTTTTGGTGAATTATTTACGTATTTGCTTTAAAAAAAATATTTCAAAAGCTGTTAATCACTGCAAGCAAATTAATTTAGAAATACAGAAATACATGTTAAAAGTGCTTCCAACAGAAGGCTGGCTCAAGGAAAAGGAACTTTGAAAACTTTCTTTTGTCAATATAAATATGATTGATGGTTAAAAGTCTTGATTATTGATTTAATCACAAAAATAAAAATTATAAAATAATTATTTCAAGTGATTTATTAATAAAACTATTTGATGTTTTTTAGTATCAGATTTGTCTGTTATTTATTACAAAATTATTCTTCAGGTTGTTATGTAATTAACCATTAGTTTAAATTATTTATTGTTCATAGGAAAACCCCATTTATATTGATAAAATTCTTCGAGCTCTATCAACTGCTTTATTTTCAATTTTATAGTCGATTTATAGTTGTTTTCAAAACGAAGAAATATCCATTGTGATCGATTTTAGTGCCTAAATTGTCGACTAATTACTTTACAAAAATTGTGAAAGAAAAAATAATAAATAAATTTTATAAATAAATTTAAATTTAATTTTTTTCGATTTACTATCCTTTTTAAATTTATTTATTATATCCACGGTTCAAGTCCTGATTGGGAAAAAATTTCAAAATTAAATTAATTCTATTTTAGGCAATTTGTCTTTTGCAAAATTTTTGAACAAGAAAATCTATTTTTTTAATATTCTCTTTTTTGTTTTATTTAAGTCGTCTAAGATCGGCAGATCGATCATATGTTCCAGCACCAGTTTTACTTTTTAAAAAGGTATTTCAATGAAATTCCAACAATAATGTTATTTCAGTTTTATTGAAAAAAAAGAAGGACTGACAAAATTTAGGTCAGACAACAATCCCTTGTACTAAACGATAAATTTGAAAAATTAAACATTTTTAATAACTTTTACGCAATAAATTAAAGAAAACAAAAGAAAATTTAACCTTTAATGCAAATGCATATGTATGTATGTGTGTCAAATGCTTAATGGATTTAACTGTCTGCCAGTGATTCGAAAGCCTTTACAATTTACTTTTGTTACTTTAAATGCTTTTGTTATGGGTTTGAATTTAACAAACAAAATTAAAAAAATGTAAAATAACAAAAACTCCAGTTTTTTTAAAGTCGTTACTCAAAAATGAAAATTTTATTTAGTTAAACAAATTTATTTGTCTATACAAAAAAACTCCTCAAGTAATTGTTAAACGGTTAAAAACAAATTAAATCAACTAAAATAGCAACTTAAACCAAAGAAAGTTTATTATTTGTTGTACAAACAATAAAGCAAAATAAAAAATTTCTCTTTTTTAACTAAATAAAATTTTCTAAAAACAAAAACAAAAACAAAAATGGATTCCCATATTTGACATTTTTTTATAAATAAATAAATAAAAAAGTACCTCGCTAATTTTTTCTACTATTATTAACTTGTTAATTTTTTTTTAAATAATTTACATAAAACCAGTCATTTGTTTTTATAGGTAAAAAACTAATTTTAAGTTTTAATAATTAAACTAAATAAAAAATAAATTAAAACTACAACAAGAAAAATACAACAACAACAAACAAAAATAAAAATATAGTCATTTAAACAAATCAAGTCATAAGCAAAAGAGTTGAGTCGCCTTGTGTTTTATTATTTTTTAATTTTTTTTACAAATATACAACTTATTTTTTTTACTTTTAATAATTTAAGAAACAAAAAAAGAAAATAAATACATAATAAAAAAAAACCTCTTTAAGTAATTTATAATTAACTTAAATTTATATATTTACATATTTTTTAGAAAAATTATTTTTAGTAAAAGAAAAGAAAAATATATAAAAAATATTAAAAAAAAATTTTTTAATAACTAATTTTTATAAAAAAAAATGAAAAAATTAATAATTTTTATAAAAAAAAAATTTTTAAATTAAAAACTAATTAAAAAGTGAAGAAAAAATACACAGAATTTAATCGTTTCAAAAACACTTTAGTATTTAAGTTTCAAAAACACTAAATTTAGAAAAAGAAAAAATTAATGAATGGAATTAAAAAAAAAACAAACAAAAATGTATTTAAAGTTTTTAAAATGGAAATTATGACAAACAATATGAATTAAAAAAAAAAAGAAATTACCCAGGAAGAAAAAAAATTACCTTATCATATTATGACGACTATGCAACTTTCAGTTCTTTTCTAACAGGCATAGATTTTTTTTAAAGGGCGTGGAAAATAATAAAGCGCCCACATAGCTCGATAACGTTTGAATGGATAAATAAAATACCAAAAGATGCGAAACAATTTACCTTTAAGTTATTCGATAAAAAATTCTTTAGGGATGTCAAGCGGGAAATCCTGGGCATCTATTAAATTTTTTTTAATAATACTTAAATAAAATAATTCCTTATTGATAAGATATTATAACTTAAAAAAAGTAGTTTCTTCCCATATGGTGCAAACTTTTCTATTCAGGATAACATTACAAAAATTTAGGACTTATTTGCGAATTTTACCTATTCGAAATTGAAACTCTTTTGAAAAATATCCATAGTTTCTTGGAAGATTCTAGATTTTGAAACATAAGTATCCCCCAATCTTGAATATTCTGAAGGAAAAAATTCCTTTAATTATGACTTACGTGGAAACGAAATATTAAAAAAAAAGTGGCATCATTGTAATTTAAAGGGAGCTGTTTTGTTCAGTACCCGTCCAGACATACAATTTTTGCTTCTGAATTTTTTTTTTTAAATTCTCTTATAAAATTGCATTCGTCTCCACACATTCAAATTTTGTTTCTGCAATTTTGGTATTGAGTTGCTTAGACGAATGAGAAAACAAAAGAGAATTGCAAGTACATAAAAGAGAGTACCCGTGTCTACTCGTCTTTCCTCTCTCGCCAAAAAACTCAAGAATTGAGCGTTAAAAGTTGCAAAGTGTAGAAGAGAACTAATTTACATTTTATATTTTCACTCTCCGCAGGCAATAAAAAGGCGAACAAATTTGTACAGGTATGTCACAGAACTCAATTTCGATCGAAAGTGGTTTCAATTCCGTAAATTGGTTCTTCAGAAAACGAAAAACGAAAAAAATTTTTGGTATCAAACCACTTTTAAATTTCAAAGTAAAATTGAGTTTCTTTGAAATTTTGTTATTTGCGGGTATCAAATTTACTTCAATTATGTATCCTTATTTAGATTAGCCGTGTTGTTTACTTTAGTGTGCGCAAATTCCACATTTAAATAAAAAGGTGGAGATTAAACATTTTTTAGAAATAAGCAAAATCGATTGGAGTCTGAAGAATTAAATTAAAACCATTCCGATCGGAATTTGTGACATGCCTGATAATGGAAGAAAAGTGAAAAAAATCGAAAGAATTTTTTTTATAATAAAGCTGAAAGTGAGCAATTTTTTAAAAAATATCTTAACTTTCCCACTTTTATAAATGTAAGTCCATATGGAATTGTGAGCAGAAATATCTTTTATTTAAACTGCGCTTCGTTTCTGTACTTTTAATATTGAAATCGTCTTGATATAAACAGGTTGAACTACAGTCAATGATGTAATTTTTTGTATAAGCTAGTTATTTATGGGGCGCTGCGCTACCCCAAAGAGATTAATCGCACCACGTGTACTCTTTTAAGCAACTTTTTCATTTGATTAATATTGAAGTTATAACAGATTTCCCCCTGCCTATTGGACCTTATGAATCAGGACTTATTTATCTTTTAAATATTTTTAAAATTGGTTTTTGTTAAAATCGAATCCGCGCATTTTTCCTCTTCCCCACTTACCTCTCCTATTCCCTATTTTTCAAAGAAGCATATCCTTTTGAAACTTCTAAAAAATTATCTATTTCTGTTTAAAATTTTTTTTAATCGGTGCAGCCGTAAATGGCCGTTTTATTCTTAACTCACGAACGCGTCAACAGATTTTGTGTAAACTTTAAGTAAACCATCTTCACGAACATACAAACAAACCCTAAAGATTTAATCGCATTGGGTTAGACCGTTCGTGAGTTATAAAGTCACAACACACTTGCAACAATTATTTATATATATAATAGAGATAAAAAAATTAATCCAGTACTATATAACCTCTGAAAATTTCCAGATAACTAAATATATTTTCATGTGAGAAAATTCTCACTTAAGCCACAGAAAAATACTGCTGAAAGCAAATTAAAAGGAACTTGCAAAAAATTATAGACATGTATTGCACCAACCCTTCAATTACTAATTGAAGTAATTTTTCCAGCCAAAAATATTGGCCACTTAAAATGTGTAAGGATTTAGAAACCCCGAAAAACCTCGAAATTCCGGATTTTAAGTTATCGGAAATTTTAAATACCAAATGCTGCTTAAAAAATTTTTGTTTTTGTGATGGAAAAGAACTGAAAGCAGATTTTCGTTAATCAAGTTTAGCTCTTCAAATTTGTCCTGCTTATGTTAAATAAAAATTTCTCGGCAGAACAATGTAAATATGTTCCAGGAATTATTAAATCTTAAGTGTAACAGTTAAAATTATACATCTTGTCTAATGAAATAAATGAGGACGACATAATGCTTTCTGGAACAAGTTGTAAAACTTGAATAGTTTTTTTTCAGGTACTTTCTTTTTTATTTAATTCTTATGTATAAATTTTGAATTATAATTTTCTAAAACCTTAAGCAAATTTAATGTACTTTAAATTTTTAAATTTTTTCTGTTTAAATATATTTTTTTGTCATTTGTCTTTTTTTTACACAAATGCAAAACAAAACGCAATTGTATCTTATGTTCCAAAAAAATATACACCTGATTGAGAATGAAAGGAAACATCAATTAAAATATTAGGAAATTAAATTCTTTTTTAAAAAAATTCTTAATGTAAGTAAAGACCTTTTTTTAAAATTAATTGCAATAAAATTATTTATAAACATAAAAAAACATAAATTTAAAGAAAAATTAAATATTTTCCTTAAAAAAGTTAAAAAAAATTAAACTGTAACTGTAATAATTGTTCTGTAATACTCCCAAGCATTACAACCCTGTTTCGAACTCATGTATGCTGTTCGGCCTTTAAAAGTGATCGAAAATAAAATAAAACATAAATGTAACAAGAATTGTTTTATATTAAAGTAAACTCTAATATTTTGACCCGGTGTAACAGTTTTGTAGAAACGCGTACATACGTCACCTAAAATCTTACGAATAATACTTTTTAATTATTGTGCCTATCATGAATATCTATTCCAACGAAATATGTATTTTCCCTTTCTCCCGAATTTCAAACGTGAATATTTCACGTGAACAATTTATCATTTCAACAAAAATTCCCTTATCGTGAATGATATTTTCTATGGAAATTTTTTTACTTTGAATTGTTAACTTAAATTTAGTTGAGGAACTGCATGCATAATGCAAGTTCTTAACTATTTTTATTTTTAATTTAGGATCAGTTGCTACAAATCAGACTGCCATTATGCAGATCATGGCGAAATAATACAAGGTGGTCGCGATGGCGAATTCATTTATTTCGTCGTAACGCTAAATGTTAAATTCCATATATAAGAAATATGTATAATTTAATTAATTTACTTTATTTTTTTTTTATATGGTGTTTAACATTTAGCGTTTACGACAAAAATTAATGAACTCGCCATCCAGACCACCTGTATTATTTCGCCATCATGCAGATGTTATATTTATAAAAAATGACATAAAAAGGAAATATGGAGTAATTTTGTTCTAATTTATATTAAATCTAATACAAAAGTCAAATTTATTGCAATAAATTTTTAACAATGTCTCAGGTAACTTTAAGGGGTTAGATGCATTTTACAAACCTCAACTAAAAGTTGGATTTTACCTAGAGTCACGTTTTAAAATTTAAAAAAATTTATTTATTTATTTTTAAACTTTAAACATTTTTACAGAACTTACTCTTCTTATTCACATTAAATGTGCACTGACAGCTTATTTAATTTGAACAGCTGCTTAATGAAGGGAACAAATATTTCACTGTAAATTTTTACTTCCAGGGGAATGGCATTTTTAAGGGGAACATAAATTTTACTTCTTATTTACGATAGGGGTGCATATTTTTTTCGCAAACAAAATCTTAGAGGCTGTTACAACATGTTAAGGTCCTCCTTTTCAAACTTCCTTTTGGACACCTGAAAATAATTACAAGGTTCATAGATCTACTTACATACATACACAAGAGTCACAACTCAAAAAAAAAAAAACTAATAATGAAAAATCTTTTTTCAGTTTTAAACATTGCTTGAAACTGTTAAACGCCATGAAAACATTCACCCCTATCGTGAACAAAATGTGAAATGTTTGTTCCCATGAAATTTTCATTCCCCATGAAGGGAAAATTGCTATCGTGAGTTTCATGGGAACGTTTGTTTCCGCTATCAATTCGTACTGAATACAAATTAGAAAGATGAAAATATTAATAGGGAAAAAAATATTCAAATTTTTTTAAAGTTATGAAAAATTTAGAAATGTTAATGATTGGTGCTATTGTGTTGTTGCAAGAGGAGGAGATACTACAACAGAGAACAATTTCATTTCAAGAACGTGACGTGCAAGACGCTTAAAAGCCCTTGAAGTTACCCTAGACACAAAAGGTCTAATCAATGGACCCAAGTGGTCTGTGGCAACACGGCTGCCTGCCTAACATACCCTAGACATTGGTACTGACCCATTTCAATAAAATAAATTTTTGTATTGGATTATTTAAAAAATATTTTTTTAATAAAAACTCTTCATAAATTTATAACCCATAGATAAATCTCTTTGTTTTGCATCTTGACGAGCATAATGTCAGTCTGCACTGCACTAACTGATGTTGAACTAAAAAAATGTGTTATTGATGTAAAAATTCTAATTAAAACATTTTTATATGGCACAATGTATGCAGTTCCCCAACAAAATTTAAGTGAACAAATCTAAGGGAAAAGGGAAAAAATTTCGTGGGAAAAAATCAATGCCGATAATGGGAATTTTTGTTTAAGTGAAAAATTTTTCACGTGAATTATTCACGATTGCAATTTGGGGAAAAGGGAAAAAATTTCGAGTGAAAATATATTCATAATAGGGGTGATTATTTTGATACGTAAAAATTTAGTCATGATTGAAGATTACATATGAGCACATTTCCCCACTCTCCAGCTACACAGACTTGACTTGTATACTTAATGTTAGTTTTTCAAAATTTTGCATAAAATTTTATCTCATCTTAGTTTCAAAATCGTTTTAGGAAATCTAGTAAGTTTTAGCATCGGATGCCAGTTTCAAGACCATATTTTTTATTTATTTTTTTAAACAAAATATTGATTTTTATTCCGTTTAAAAAATTTTAGTGAAAAAAAAAACAATTAATAAATTGTCAAAAATAGAAATACGATCGAGAGCCCATTTTAATATTTAATATTAATATTTTCTTGTATTTTTAACACAGTATCTTGGCGAGTCATCAACTTGCTTAGCCATCAAACAATTTCCTTTTCGCAAATAATTTTGAATTATAAAACTGACTTCTGCCAACAAATCTCATTTTAAAATTTTAAAAAGTACCATCTATTGTTCAATCATGACAAATACCCACTGCTATGAGTGGTTTTACATTATGGTCATTGTAGCTGACTCTTTTATTGTTTTCTATTTTGGAGCATCTCCGTAAGTCATCAAGCGTTTACATTATGACTCTTTTGTAGCAAGTGAGAGAATTTTATGATGTTTTATCCATCAATTTTTCAAGTGTTGCCATAAACTAAATGCATAAATTTTTCAACATTTTTTGAACAATATAGAAAAAAAAACAGCCCTTTGGTAACACCGCTCAAGCATAGAACTGCAAAAAACAAAGAGAGAAACAGGAATGAGAGAAAAACTGAATATTCATTTCGTGCTACTTTTGCTACCCCGTAAGCTTCTCTACACCTCATGCAAAACAAACTTCTGCATCATGACTTTTGTAGCTGATACAATGCCCTTAATGTAAACTCCCTCTATGCCAACGCAAAAACGTTTGAAATATACAACCCTGCTCATAAACTGAATATTAAGCGCGGACAAAATATCAACCCTAGCACGTTTTCTTTATGTGCAAATTTATCAACATCACGTGTTGGCAGTTTGGAATAATTACTATAGATGTGTCAATACCATAACGCTTCCTTATTCGTTTTTTTGCAGTTTTCGATATCGCTCTTCGAGCTTTTTGTAATATATTAAAGGTAAAATAGGTAATGTTTATACTCGAAGTCAAAGCGCGACATCGATCATATGGCTGTATTCGCCAATTATGTATATTTTAGAACTTTTTTATTTTTTCCGGAAATTTTAAATTATATTACAATATAATCCAGTTTGTATTTTATTTCAAAATTCAACAAGTTGCTTGAACTTCCAATGGAAGATGAATATTTTTGAATACACAAATTACCAATAACATTTGTACAACCATTATGGATTTCGATAATTTTTAGCACACTTCAACAGTTTGTGAATTGAACAAATATATTAATTCCCAAAAGAAAAAAAAATTTTAAGAGCTTTAAGAACGTACGATTAGAAATTATGAATGCCTTAATTACCAAATAGATTAACTCCATTAAAAATTTATTGAAAAAGATAAGGAGAAGTATGAAAGATATTCTTATTTCGTAGTTTTAATGACCAATGCTGGAGAAATTTATTTTAAACAAATATATGAGGCATTTTTGAATTGCATACGAAAATTTAATTTTCGGATTTTTTAAGCCATTTTTTGTGAATAATTTTATAGCAACAATTCTTTGAAAAATATATGTAAAATAAAAATTTCATGCCGATATTTAAGAGTATAGTGTTTTGAAATTAACACTAACAACAACAATAAAATTCCGAGTTAACCAATTTTGCAGTTAAAGTTTCATACCGTTAGCTCAAACAAAACGCCATGTTATTAAAAAAAATAAATTTCTTTTCTTAATTGCAGGTACATACACTTTTATTTGAGACACGAAATTCAACAGGAAAATAGATTTGAAAATTTTTGTTAGTTACATGGTTTTTCATTTTAGCTGACGATACATATTATTAAAAGTGTTAAATATTTTTGTAATTTGTTGTTTAATGTTTATATGAATATTATATTATTGAGCCCTTGGTGCAAGAGTGTCATATATTAAAAATGTTCAATTTCTGAATTAAACATACAGAAGGACATATTCTTCAGTGATATACTATCGTGTGAATTTCCAAAATGCATCAAGGTACTTCAGAGAGTTCAAGCAATATATAAAACTTTTAAAGCTAAATTATTCCTTGGGTGGAGTTTTTTTTTTACACATGATCTCTTGAGCTTGAGTAATATTTGCCAATCATTCGAACTTGTATGGCCTATGCATTGTGTTTCGAAAGTATTTTCTTTTGAATCAAAGTTAGAGTAACCCCCCTGATATGCTTGGATGACAAAATAGATCAGTGAATTTTTTGTCTAAAACAAGTTAAAGAATTTTGAAAATTATTTGATTTGCCAACTCTATCAAATTTATATTTTTCCTTCTTAATTTTAAGAATTAAAAAAATATAATATCTATTTTAAATAAATTGTAATTATTTGTTTACTTTCATTCAAAAGTCTGGTATTTTTTTTTATTTAACAAATAGCAAGAAAATAAGAAATTAGTAAAAAAAATAATTATAGTTTTATATCAAAGTACCTTTTTTAAACAGAATTGTTTTTACACCATCTAATAAATAAAATACATTAATATTTACGTTTAGCCATTAAGTTGTTTTATTATTCCTTTTTTATTAAAGTTTTTTTAACTTTGAAAAATTATTTAGTTTTTATATGATTTTTTTTTCTTTTTATTTAAACTAATTATAATTCAGTTTTAAGACTTTATTACCTTATTTTTTTGCATTGTAGTATAAAGGAATAATAATTAAATCTATAAATAAAAATGAAAAAACCTCTAGTTAGTTAAATAAATTTTTAGTAAAAATAATTAAAAAAAAACTAAAAATATCATTAAAATATTTTGACTAAATGTTTTCATTTATTTTTTAATTCGTTTTTAAGAAAAAAATAATAAAAAAAAACATTTGTTGAAGAAAAAAAAAATAAAAATGAAAATAATAAATAAATGTGTACCTACCAAAAAGAAATAAAAAAAAATAATGATAGAAAAAAATATAAAAATAAATAAAAATATGTATGTGGACATAAAAAATTAAAAAAAATGGGTTTTATTTGTAAAACTAAGAAATTGATACTCAACCTCACGTTACATTAGTAAAATCAATTTTTAGGTTCCATAATTTTATCTTGAAAAAAAGTCTTTTACAGTATTCTAGGATTATGTCGTAAAAATTGTCTTGAACCTCCATTATGTTTTCAATTCATCAATTTGGTCTAAATATTTCTTGAGTTTTACGAATGATTGGCCCAATTATTGTGAATAATATTCTCGATTCTACGTCACGTTCCAGAAAAACTGTGATTATAACCTTACCAACCAACGTCCTCTCCTTGTAAGGGACGAATGAAAACGGATGCGGGAAGCGAAGTGGACCAATTAAGATAACAGCCTTACGATGAAACGCCATACGACAAGAGAAAGCTTGGTCTTTACAATGCAGACTCTGTATTTGTATTTCGGAACTCGTAAGATATATCTAAAATTCAACTGAAGTTACGCAAAAAAGGTTTAGTGCAGCTGAACTAAAAGAGACGACTAGAAGTCGCCGGACAAGGAAGAAGCAAGGAGTGCACCCGTTTAGGAATATAAAATTTCCGTGAAGTTTAAAAACTTAGCCAAACGTCTCAATTTATTAATGAGCTACACCGACTTATACTTTGAAGTCGGTCTAGTTACTTAAGCAGAAGTAAAGGCGAATAAGTCTGATGCAGTTTTGCAGACAGGCAAAACACAAGCACGATCACGGAGCAATAGTTATCACTATGCAAAGGGCCAGTAGTTCTATTCCTGGAAACAACAACTCTATGATTGGATTATATAAATCAGGCACGCTCAGTTAAAATGCTGGTTGGGACGACAGCGAAGACTACTAAAATATTAAATGTGTATGTCACAGGTGGCCTAAGTCTAAAGCGCCTATTAGCCGGTCAAACTCGGCATGTAAGAACGGCTTGATGACAGGCCATCATATTCATGTATAAAATTTGTGTTTGTCACCGACCTTAGAGGGATTTTAAAATTTTTTGATATTTAAACTCTCTCTCTCTCTCATCAAACCGCTCTCACATGCAAAGTTTGACCGTCTAAAAGCTGGCAATCATACAGTGCACTTGTCCAAGCTAAATGACTGTTGAATGGCGAAAAACTTTATCATGCGAAGTAAAGTTTTTATCAAACTTTTTGCTCTTCACAAATTTTCCGAATTTTGGCATCCTGAAAGTGGTTGTTATAATCAGATATCTTCTACAGTTACTATTTATGAAAGTAGTTTTGTATCACAAAATATGTGTTTTGGATGGTTTATTTGATGCCAATTTCAAATCATGTTTTTCTGGGAAGACTTGATTTAAAAACAGTAGTTATAAGCTTAATTATAACAAAAAATTGGTGGCATGTCATAACTTTTAAGGACATAATGTCCATGGACACACTACGCGCACTACAATACCACGTAATGTCCATCAACGTAGTCATAACGTCCATGGATATTAAAGGTATATTTAACGGTATTATATGTAAGAAAGATTTTTCTCCCAGTGTAAAGTGGTTATGTTTTTTATTGACTACGAAAAGTAAATAAAATTTGGGTGTAAAGAGTGGAATTATAAAAAAATGTAATCGGCTCTTAATGGGTTAAGCATTTTTAAAATTTTTAGTATTTCCTTAAAGGTCTTATTAAAAGCTTTAAAATGATGATGATGATAAACTGATGTTTCAAAAAATTTTTAAATTTCGATAAATATGGGCGAGCGCCAATTTTCTCAGCTCATGTTTTTTTCTTATATTTTTAATTCTCTATCGACCCATATATTTATTTGTTTGATTTGAGTTACTTTATTGTTCCAAATGACATGAAAAAATTAGAGGTAGGCGTGGTGTTTTGCCTGTTGCCTCGAAGGATATGGACCGAACATGCTGATTTCCAATAGCACCTCTTTCGACACTATATCTGATAGATTGCATACGAGTATTCATTTTTTTTTTTTTGTACCAAATAGACAGACTGACATCGATCAATCGACTTTGCTATGCATAAGAAGTCAGAATATATACACTTTATGGTTATAAACTCAGTTATACCCTTTTTCCACTTTGTATGATGAAGGGTATAATAATATGATGAAGGGTATAATAAGTCATAACGTCCATATATATTATTGGTATATTTAGTGGTATTCGATCGAAGAAAATCTTTTTAAGCGAATCCAGTGTTGCTTATACTATGGAAGAGTAGATCCATGCGCCCGGGCAAACGCCGGCTATGCAGAAAATTTTTGACAAACGAAGCCGGTGTTAGTTACACCATAGAGGAGAAAAACTTTGCGCCCGGCCGAAGAAAATCTTTGGTAAGCGAGGCCGTTGTTTTTTTAAGTCCTTAAACACTATCACTTGAAAAATTTCACGCGCTCCATTTCACTTTTCCCTTTGCTCCCAGTATAAAGATGTTCATGAATAAAATTTGGGAGTAAAAGTTGGGATTATGAAAAAAATAACATGTAAATAAGCAAAACAGCTCGCTTCGAATTACTATGATTCCACTTTTTTGTTTCCACGAAATTCATAATTGGAGGAAACTTCTCTTTAGATAAACTATTTCCGTGATTGGGCTGTATGTGATTTTAAATCAAGTAATTTTCAAAATAAGATCTGAATGTGAAAATTTTTTATGGCTCGGTTATGGATGGCATCTGAATTTTAGTTTCGTTGCCTACTGACAACCCAACTGATAAAAAAAAAGGTCTATTATGCATGGCAACTTTCTTCAGTTGCCGAGAAGTTAATTTGCCAAAAAAAAGAGGTAAATAGTAAAATATTACAAATTGCAAAAAGCAAAGATTAAAATTTTGAAATCTAAAGTCAAAAAAAATATATATTTAAGATTTTCAAAAAAATCGCTTATATCGTATACATAAGTATGTGTGTATAAATTAAAATTTAAAAAATTAGCCATAAAGAAAAATGTTGTTTTTTCTACATTTTCTATGAAATTAATAATTTAACAATTTAGGTCTTAAAAGTTAAAGTTTTCCCTTATCAATATATAACACAAAGCACAATCAGCTGGTTCCGTACGGAACGTGCGATCAGTTTCGTACCTTGCATAAAGAAATGAAATTTAACGAAACTTGACGAAAAGTTATCTTATGTACATTATAGTTTACCACATACAATTTAATGTACATATTTGCACAGTTGTATAAGCTTGCATAAGTTGTGTTATGCACATTATAGTTGGGCCTTTTACTTAATGACAGTACAAAACTCTAGAAGAGATATACTTTAAACTTTGAGAAAATAATATTTAATTTTCTTAAGTGTTTTGCCCTTTAAATAAGTAAAAATCTCTTTTTCCAATTTCTACATATAACAAAAGTTGACTCTTGCAGATTTCAGGAGAAGATTTGGTAGTGCATCGAAGCACCAACAATAATATTTTCCTTAAATATTTATTGTACAGAAATGATTTATTTTCGATATACACTTAAATCATTACGAGGGCTGCTATATATATTTCTGGCCTGGCAACACTGAGCGCTGCCAAGTGCAATCTGACATTTTCATTGGAAAGTTTGTCATTTTTAAGCATAATCGTACTCAAAACGTTTTGACGTACGACCATTATTTGTGCTGTTTACAGTGACTTGAAAAAATTAATATAGAAAAAAAATGGAATTAACTCGTGAACATTTTCGTGCCATCATTTTTCACAACTTTCGACGTGGATTATCAAGACAAGAGTGCATTGATGAACTTAAATCTTTGTATGGCGATGAAGCACCATCCTATAGCACTGTGAAAAATTGGTGTAATGAATTTAGTCGTGGCCGAAGCTCGCTCAAAGACGAATTCCGTGAAGGTCGTCCAAAAACGGCTGTTGTACCAGAGAACATTGATGCCGTGCGTGAACTCATAATGCAAGATCGACATGCGACATACCGAGAGATAGAGACATCCTTGGACATTTCTTCCACCAGCATACATTCGATACTGCATGAACACCTGGCCGTAAAAAAGGTTTGTTCTCTTTGGATCCCGCACAATTTGAAAGTCGCTCAAAAAAAAAACTCGTGTCGGTTGGTGCAAAGAAATATTGCAAAAATACGATTGCGATGCTTCAAAAGACGTTTATAAGATCGTCACAGGTGACGTATCATGGATCTATGCGTATGAACCCGAAACGAAACAACAATCGACCGTGTGGGTCTTCAAAGACGAGCAAAATTTAACGAAATTTGTTCGTGGAAGAAGCACTTCGAAGCAAATGGTCGCCTGTTTCTTCGGCAACACTGGTCATGTGGCGACTGTTCCGCTTGAGCAACGTAGGACGGTCACTTCTGAGTGGTACACTACAATTTGTTTGCCTGAAGTCATCGGAGAAATTCGAAAAACCCACAAGAGAAGACGAATCATTGTTCACCATGACAATGCGAGCTCTCACACATCGGCTCAAATCAGTGCGTGTTTGACCGGCGAAAACTTCGAATTAATGGGTCATCTGCCGTACAGCCCTGACTCGGCACCTAATGACTTCTTCTTGTTTTCGCACATCAAGAAAAAAATGCGTGGTCAAAGATTTTCGTCGCCAGAAGAAGCTGTTAAAGTGTTCAAAAACCATGTTTTAGAGGTGTCTCAATCGGAGTGGAACAAGTGCTTCGACAACTGGTTTGAGCGCAGTCAAAAGTGTATAAATCATGCTGGAGAATACTTTGAAAAACAATAAAACCATTTTTGATTATAAATATTCGCATTTTCACTATTAGGCCAGAAATATATAGAGCAGCCCTCGTAAATAAATAATTTTCATTTTTAACTTTTATTGTTCTTTTCGATTTTCATAATTAGAGATTTTAAGCATTAATTTTTTTCGTGTCTTATAGTACCGACATCATTTAACTGTTTATTGTCGCAAACAAAAAATAGTTTAATTTGACTGCATCGACAAATTCAGGCCAGACAACAACCTGTCGCCTTTTTGTCTTGCTGTCGTCAATGTCAAACACATGTATTCTATTTTTGACATTTTGCAGTCGGTAGCTGATGTCTTGAATGCTTTTTTTTCAAAAATTAACTTCTTAGAAACGAGCCGTGGGATGGATGCATATACACTGTTCATTTTTAGATGTAATAAATTCACAAAAGGATAACTAAAATCTTACCTTGGTCGGTTTATTAAATATGGTCACATTGGGTGCTCAGGGAAATATCTAGCTGATGGTGCATGTTGGTGTATGAAAACACACCCGGGAATCCTTTTAGAGAACAAAGTAAATCGATACCCACTATGTTTGGTTGTTTTTTATTTTTACGGCTCTGCCTCATTTGCGTTATTGAAAACCATAAATTGATTTTTCTTTCTTTTGAATAAAACAAATTTTAATTGTTTTATAATTTTTATTTTTCCTTTGTATAATTACTTATGTCCTGTTATTTTCATTAAATTTTGAATTGAATTAATATTAAAACAAATTTTTATTTATTAGTAAATCACTAATTTTATAAATAAATTGTAGATTTTGTTTTGATATTGAGTTTTTTTTTCTCTTAAAAAATAATTATAAAATTTATTTAATAATTTAAAAAATTTTGGAAAAAATACAATGATAATGTTATTTAGACTGTTGGATATGAGTATTAAAAGTAAAATTCTTAAGAGTAAGATTTTATAAAAAAAAACAATCTTAGTAAAGTTGTGTCGAAATGGATTTTGCATTAAAAATAAGACGATTAGGTAAGCTGAAAATTTAACCAGCGATATAAATAAAAGGTGAGAATAACTGAAGTTGAAAAAGATTAAAATACATACACTCAAAATACATATGTATATGCAGTATAGATATAGTTGAATGAATATAAGAACTCGTAAGATTTTAGGTCCAAAATTATAAATATTCTGTAGGCTTTAAACAGTCCTTTCGAACTAACACGTATCTTGACGAGTCATTAATTTGTCCCACACAAAAAACATAAACATTAATTTTTGTTCCCTGTTCTGCCGATATATTTTTAAATTAATATCACAGTGCCAGGGTATCCCACAAATTTTCAGAAATATGTAATTGGCCTCTTCAGGAACGCCACATCGACCTATGTATACCTTCGTAAGGAAGTGATAAATCCTGAACAGCATATTAAAGTATAACTGATTATATTTATTTTATTATTTTATTTATTTGAAAACACGATGGCATTTTAGTAAAAGCCAGTTGAAAAAAACGTGCGCGATTCGTCTTTGATTATAACCTCACTTTTTTGAAAAAGGAAAAACTGCTCGCACGCAAATATTCCCCCTTCGAGATAAAGTAATAAGCCCTCTGCCGATATTTTGTTCATGTGCAAACAAATCAAATGCTCAAGACGTAGTGTTACATTTCAAAAGCATATTCAGGTCTGTTCTAGAATCCGAATCCACTCGAAAGTGAATTACTTCAGCATTTTTCTTGTTCTGCATTTCACATCCACATTTTTTATTCGTTTTTAATGGACTTTAATTTTATATATGTGATAATAATATTAGCAAAAGAAAAATTTTAATTGATTTTGAAATAGAACTGCTTATCATAGATGGAGCAATCTTTTTCAAAATCATGGAAAAAGCCTCTTTATTCAAGCGGAAAAGTGCTTTGAATCTTGAATGAAATAAAACCGCAGTGTTGATAAAAAGAAAAACAAATACATATTGATGATATATACGCTTCATCTGGAATGGTCATGGGGTTGGATGCATCTCTTAAGCGCTTTCTTTTAACTTTTTCAAAATTCATTTCACGTCTTCTTAATTGAATTGAAAACCGCTTCTGGCATTTTTAAGCAAAACTTAAGTGAAAAATTTATTATTCGGAATCTTTTAAAATTTAATTACTTTACTTTATTCGTGCTTGATTCCTTCAAATATAAATATTTCATGATATTCTCATTTCAAATATAAATATTTCATGATATAAAATAAAATAATAAATATTTCATGAGAATATCATGAAATATTTATATTTGAAGGAATCAAGCACGAATAAAGTAAAGTAATTAAGCAAAACTTAAGTTTTTTCTTAAATTTTTATTTATTTTTTCGTCGACAGCTGATTAAAAAAATTGTTTGTTTTTGATTTTTGTCATTAAAATTTTTTTCGAACAAAAAATTCGAATAAACAAAAACGTGTGGATTTGAGAACACCTTTTTAGAAATTATGGGGATAAAAAAAATTTGCGTTTTCAAAACGAGTCGAAATCTAGAACATACCCGATTAAAATAAAAAAGTATGGGAATAAATTTTCAAAAATGAAGTTTTAAATCGTTTGATATTCAATTTATTACATATATTTCGTTTTATACTTTACATCCGGTTAAAAAATTTACATTTGATAACGTCAGATATCATTGATTAAAACAAGAATTTGGCATTTGCCACTACATTGTAAATTAATGCTTCTAATACTTTCAAAAAGCTTTTTGAGTAAAAATTATTCGACATCGCTTTATTGTTCTTTATATTCAGCGCAATTATGAATATTCTCGAGAAAAGATTCCTCCAATTATGAATTCCATGGGAATATAATTATAAAAAAGTAGCATCATCTTAATTTGAAGCGTTTTTCCCCCGAGTTTTTTTTTCACTTTTCGCAGTCAATCAAATCAATCAAATTTATAATTGAAGATAAGGAAAAAGTGAAAGAACTCGCATGGAATTTTTGTTTATAATTGGGCTGATTGAAGTCTGTTCAGAAATTCCATGTGTTTATTTCATTTCCTTGTAAACCACAGCAATTTTCAAGAACCAACTGTTAATAGAAGTCTAGGTTAGGTTAGGTCTATCGACTCAAACATTATGTTAACAATAATTCTAATTAAATATTAAAAAAACATTGGAAGTATGTTGCCAAAATATTTCGTTAGAAAGCTTATCTAAGCGTAAAATTACTTGTAATGTAGTTGTAACTTCTTTCACCAATTGAGAATTAAATTATGATCAAAAGTGGTTTCAATTGCGCAAATTGGTTCTTCAAAAATGAGAAACGTAAATTTCTTCGGAATGAAATCACTTTTAAATTTTAAAGTGTAATTTAGCTTCTTTGAAATTTTGTTATTTTTGGTTTTTAAATTTACTTTAATAATGTGTCGTTACTTCAATTAGCCTTGGTATGAGTAATAATGTCACATTTAAATACAGAGTGTATTCAGGGGGCTTATTCTGAGTTGCGATGCGAAAGTCAATACGATGCGAAAATACAAAAATGGGAACAATTGCTATTCTGTTTTGCGATATTCGCAAAGTTCTATTTTAATTGCATTTCAAATGCGAAAAGGTGGTAAATCGGTATTCTAAAATGCGATAACAAAATAGCATTCGCAAAATAGAAACATGTAATTGAAAAACAATATTTTATTTATGTATTCATCATATGTATGTATATTTATTATTTAATTCAGGGAAGCAAGCAATAAGACCAACAAACCGCGTCAACCTTAAATAAAGATAGAATTTATGAATAAGCACAGCCATTTGGCAAAAGGCATATTGAAAACACCAAATGCACGTCAGTCTGTAAATACTTTATGGCAAACGTTATATTAATTAATATTAATGGACCACCTATTAGAGAAGCTGCATGATATGAAACATATAAACCAATTTAAAAATATTTGACTTAAATTTTAATAGGTTTGGACCTATTTAATAAATTTCAGAAACAATTTTCACATTTAATAAATTTCAGAAACAATTTTCACAAAAAATTTATTTGTTTTTATAAATTAAACTCTAAATTTATCGTGCTATTTTCCCGGTATTGATTATTGAAGATGAAAGCACGTCTCGATGGCCATTTCGCTATCGCTTACTTTAGTTCATTTAAAATATTTGTGAGAAGTTTCGCTTACTTAGCGATAGCGAAATGGCCATCGAGACGTGCTTTCACCTTCAATAATCAATATCGGGAAAATAGCACGATAAATTTAGAGTTTAATTTATATTATTAACAATTCCCGTGTTTTTAATTTTTAATTATTTTTAATTTGACGTTTGTTGATACTGATGTTTATTTGAGCAGCGTTGCCACGATTTAAAATAAATTGCGAATGCTATTGCGAAAGTCTAACAGAATACCAATTTTCGTATCGCAATTCAGAATAAGCCCCCAAGTATTTTTTTAGGAATAAACAAATCCAATCCGAACTGTTAATACGGAATTAAAACTATTCTGATCGGAATGTGTGACGTGCTTGGTACATTAATTTTAGGGAAAATTTTGATGTTGGTGTAGATAGTATTTGATATGGAATACAAAAAAAAAACTATTTTTGGAATTTTTGTCTGTCTGCGTTTGCATTACATAAAAACTGCTGAATGGATTTGAATAAAATTTTGTGAGAAGATCCCTTAACACCTTGGTTCAGAAAGAATACTTTTTTTCATAAAAGTTAGTCACATCCTATAGAAAATAAAGATACAAGCACCCAACTTTAGCGGTATAATGGTACTAAAACAGATGTCAGTACATTTTATTTTTTTAAAATTGAAAATTTTCTACACTTGTCTACACAACTCTGAAATTAATAGTTAAAAACTCATTTTCCTAAATTTGCAGCCAAGGCGCACATTGGCTGTGGTTCTTAGAACGAGCGGCTAAAAATAGAAGTTGTCGAAGGACAATGAAACTTGGCACGTAGGCATTTTTTGTTTGAATAAAAAAAATGAAAAAATGAAAATGGTTCGCCCACATCCCATACAAAGTAAAAATAAAATTTTGACCTACGTCATTGTTTTTTGGTGCATAGCATTTTTAAACGCTCAGAATGATTTTTGTAAAACTTGTATTGAAAAAAATCTCATAACTCTCTTTTAATGCATCAACTCAATTTTCACAAAAAATAAATATTCGGGGTTGTCATGAAATCCAAGTCGGATTTGATAATTATCGTTTTTGAAATCCGATATTGGATTCATTTGGTGTCATGAAAACATGTCGGTTTTGTTATTTTCGATTGGAACTAAAACCAATATTCGAATTAGGTGTTTTCTGTTTTTGCTCTTTTGTTTACAATTTTAAGTGTATTTTATTTCAAAATTTTCCAAATTGTACTAAAATATTGCTAAAAGTTGTGTTTTTTACCCGACTTCAAAAAAAGAAGGAGTTTATACAATTCGCCTGAATGTTGCTTTTTTATATTTGTGCCTCCAGAACTCAGTCATTTCTGATCCGATTTTGAAAATTATTGGTGATATGATAGGTTATGCTTACAGATTGGTCTCATTTTAAAAACAGTTCATAAAATTATAAATTAAAGGGTGCACCAATAGTTCATTTAATTTGGTATATGGCCATACTTTTAACAGTTATAGACAGACAATTGAAATTTACAAAGAACCTGCATTACTAACTTCTCTATACATAAGTATAAAATTTGGATTTGGAAATAAACGGGTGTCCCATTAATTCATATAATGTGGTGCATGTGGCCGGACTTTTGCAACGTTCAAATATGCAGTTAGCAGCTACGTTACGCTTTTTAGCTGAAGAATCTTATCAGAGGTCTGTTGGGAAGGAATCCAGTATAAGTTTTGGTAGAAGCACTGTATCAACAGTGTTGCACGATGTGCTCGTGGCTATCGAGCGTTACGTTTGCCCGCAGTGGGTAAAAAGTAAAATTAACACTCGTATGTTACTTTTCACTTTTTTATTTAATTACATTTTTGCAAATTATTTAACTGTAATAAATAAAAACAATTAATTAATTAATTCCGTCAGCTATTAACCTATTGGTTTACTTCCAATAAAAAAAACGATAATATTGGATTCTATGACACCTTAAACCGATAAAATTTCAAGTTCGAACACAAAACCGATAACTTGGATTTCATGACACCAACGCGATTTTTTTGTCGGTTTTAAATCCAATTCCAATAAAATTGGATTCCATGACAACCCCGATTGTTTTTATAAAAACTAAAAAAAAACTGATAACAAAAAAGGAAATGCAAAATCACAAAGCAAATAACAATATTTCTTGCAATAGAAAGTGCCTTTAATTTTTTCATAATTTTATAAATTCTTTAGTGCCAATTGCTAATTTTGCTATAAAAATCAATAAAAATCATTTAAAGGTATTCATATTATTAATTTACTGCGAAGTTCAAAATAAAGTGGTTGAAAAAATAACCAAGTGATACTAAATCGGCAGGCATTTAGCTGACTGGTTTAAAATCACAAAAATTTTAAAAGTTTTGTATGCAGAACAGCTTTCTTGTGATTTTAAATCACTTTCACAAAAAGTGATTTTCAGAACATGCCTGTATGTAAAAATTTTAGGCAGTAAAGAATTATGTCAACAACAACAAGAATATACAACAAAATCAAATGATATGAAATTACACATTTAAAGGCATGTTCTGACAAATAGGCTGATAGCAACTCCACAATATGAATAAGTAATTTAAGCATAGTCTTTTACAATTTTTTTATCGTACTCCAATTTTCTGATTTGCAGCTTTGAGCGAAATCTATTTAGAAATAGGTTTGAAGACAATAAAAGATTATGCATTACGTCTTCATTAGGGGCTACACGTCCAATTCTTCGCGACTGAAGTAATCTGTAGGCTCTATAGCCTTTATTCCTCGCGTCCCGAGCTTCCACGGACAGCACACTATGTACAAAATCTTCTTTTATGCTAATTACGTCTGCATATAATCGTGCTCGATCTTCTATTGTTGTTATTAAACAGTATTAGTAAACCACAATTCAAATTCAATTGTAGCTTATGCTTTTTGCAATAATGAAATATATAACATTCGGGTATGCTCTAGATTTCGACTCGTTTTGAAAACGTAAAATTTTTTGAATCCCCATAATTTCTAAGAAGGTGTTCTCAAATCCACACGCAAAGTATATCTATATTAAGTAGAAATACAACATTAGAACAACAACAGGCATTTTGTTTGTGTAAAATCATGTATTATGTCAAAAAACAGTTCAGAGACAGTAAAGTGGCTAACATTTTATCATTTTTCTAACTAAAAATTAATATGAATTTTTCTTAATTGTTATAAAAAAAAAGTAGGAGAATGACCTCTTAATGACTATATCAATGTAAATTTAACCAAAAATTCAATAAAAGGATGTTCAATGCAACTTGAGTTCGAAAAGTGTAATTTGAATATTTCGTTTACCATCCCTGATAGAACATAATAAAAATGAAAAGAAACACGTTAAAAACAAGAGCAAAATAAAAATTGAAATAAATGTAAACAAATTTTGACACAATACATGATAAACACGCACACCAATAAAACTATCACCTGAACTCCTGGAGGCTTATTCTGAATTGCGATGGGAAAGTCAATGCGATGCGAAAATACATAAATGCGAACAATTGCTATTCTGTATTGCGATATTCGCAAAGTTCTATTTTAATCGCATTTCAAATGCGAAAAGGTGGTAAATCGGTATTCTAAATTGCGAAAACACATGTCAAATTCGCAAAATTTATTCGACAACAAAGTAGCATTCGCAAAGTACAAACATGTAAGTAAAAAACAATATTTTATTTATGTATTCATCATATGTATATTTATTATTTAATTCAGGGAAGTAAGCAGTAAGACCAACAAACAAACCGCGTCAACTTTAAATAAAAATAGAATTTATGAATAAGCACAGCCATTTGGCAAGAGGCCATTTAAAAACACCAAATGCACGTTAGTCTGCAAATACTTTGTGGCAAACTTTAACTAAAGAACTAAATATTAATGGACCACCTATTAGAGAAATTCAAAAATATTTGACTTAAATTTTAATAGGTTTGGACCTATTAAATAAATTTTAGAAACAATTTTCACAGCGAAGCACAAACAATTTATTTATTTTTAATTTGACGTTTGTTGATACTGATGTTTATTTGAGCAGCGTTGCCAACGATTTGAAATAAATTGCGAATGCAATTGCGAAAGTCTAACAGAATACCAATTTTCTTTCGCATCGCCTTTCATTTGCGCATCGCATTGATTTTCGCATCGCAATTCAGAATAAGCCCCCTGCATGTACTTAATATAGATATACTTTGTCCACACGTTTTTGTTTATTCGAATTTTTTGTTCGAAAAAATTTTAATGACAAAAATCATAAACAAACAATTTTTTTAATCAGCTGTCGATGAAAAAATAAATAAAAATTTAAGAAAAAACTTAAGTTTTGCTTAAAAATGTCAGGAGCGTTTGTGTTATCATACATTCAATTAAGAAGAAGAGAAATGAATTTTGAAAAAGTTAAAAGAAAGCGCTTAAGAGATGCATCCAACCCCATGACCATTCCAGATGAAGCGTATGTATCATCAATATGTATTTGTTTTTCTTTTTATCAACACTGCGGTTTTATTTCATTCAAGATTCAAAGCACTTTTCCGCTTGAATAAAGAGGCTTTTTCCATGATTTTGAAAAAGATTGCTCCATCTATGATAAGCAGTTCTATTTCAAAATCAATTAAAATTTTTCTTTTGCTAATATTATTATCACATATATAAAATTAAAGTCCATTCGTTTTACTTTCACCAAGCCTTTACTACTCGAATTAAAAACGAATAAAAAAATGTGGATGTGAAATACAGAACAAGACAAATGCTGAAGTAGGCAGTAAAGAATTATGTCAACAAAAACAAGTTTTGTTGCTTTATCACACTAAAGAGGGCTGTTCTGAAATCCATACGAAATTTTCAAGGCATTGTTTTTGGAAAAAATAATTTTATAGCAACAATGCTTTGAAAAATTTGAAGTGAAAATTTCGTGTGGAATTCAGAACATGCCTGTAGTCTTTACTATTTTTTTTCTTTGGAAAGGAGCAGGTAAGAGCACTTTGAATTTTTTTTTAAGTTTTAACTAAAACTTCAAGCTTTTTAATTTAACATCTTTCGTTAAACAACGCTCCATAGCACTTATTCTAACTTTTTTTAGTGCAAGTCTTATCTATGATAATTGTCATTTACGATAATATACAACAAAATCAAATGATATGAAATTACACATTTACAGGCATGTTCTGAATCCACGTGAAATTTTGACCTAAAATTTTTCAAAGCGTTGTTGCTATAAAATTATTTTTTACAAAAACAAAGCCCTGAAAAATACGAAAGTGGAAATCTTATGTGGATTGCAGAACATGCCTATTAATATTAGTTTTAACCATGTAGGACTTATTTAAAGGAGATCGTTACATATTTTTTGTAACGATTATATAGGCTTGTTTAATAGGATACGTTTTGAGAATTTTCCAAGATCTTTTTCAATAACTCTTGTTGGCATTACAGATAAAAAATGGATCGTTCACAGATTGGTTCAGGCCTACTCATGATAAAAGCAAAAGTTCGAATCAAAGATTAAAATTTGACTCAAACATCATACAAATTTTTAGCTCTTAGCCTTGAAAAATTCAGTTTACACAGAGAAGAATATCGCTGATTGCTATGCCACGGGTCAACAATAAAATACACAGATTAGGTGTTGACGCTTTTTCACACAATAATTAATCCAGTAATGAGAAGTCTCTACTATAAATCGCTAATCAAGTTTGATTTGATACTGCCTGATTTTAAAGTAGAGTTAGGCGATTTCATGCAAGCATTTCTCTTACTATCCTGTCACCTTATGAACTTAATTTATCAAAAAGTTGTTTTATATTTATGCTTGCTTACGGTAACTCCTTAGAGATATTTTCCTCATTTCTTTTTAAGAAGTATTATCCTTTCCCCCATTTAAAAGAAAACAATTTAAATTTGTTTAATTTCTAACAGACATATCAATGACAATTATTATTAAAATAATTAAAAAAATGGGTTAAAATTTCTAAGGCAGCAATCTTTAGTTCAATAAAATAGACCTTTTGATTAAAATTTATTTTAAAAATATATAAAATAAAAATAAAAGTTTCATTACATATACAAAAACGAAACTAACAGAAGATTTGTTTGCATATTTTAGAAAAACTAATTAAAAATACTTACTTTACTAAAAAAAATAATTGTGATAAATAATTGAAAAAAAAGCATAAAAATACTTACAACTAAAAGAAGTAGAGAAAAAGAAGATGAAAGAAAGAAAAACATGTAAAATAGAATAAAAGCAAAATCTTATGATTAAACACAATGTTGGTATATAATATATCAGCTGCAAGACAGTGGGTTCGTTAGAAAATTTGTTATCAAAAACACATTGTTTTTTAATAATTAAAAAAAAAATTTGTTTAATAATAAATTCATAACTTTTTCCAATTTTTATTTGAATTTTTTTTATAGTTGTTTTTTTTTTTAATATTATATAATATAATATTATATTATAGAGTTTAGTATAATTTGTGGTTTTTCTAAATATTATTTAATGTGGATTTTACTCTTCATATTTCTTGCTTACATTTTGTTTTAACAATTTTACTTCTTGCTTTCAATGATGTTTTAATTGCTGTAGTCGACATAATGTTATCTTTCATTTCTATTTCTCTGTCGTGGCATTTGTTGGAATAATTATGTAATATTATAGGTTATGCTGTTTTTACCATTTTATATGTATACGATTACAATTGAATTGAATTTTTATATATATAATTATTTATTAATTTTTGTTATGTAATTTTTTAACTAATTAAAATAAACATGCAAAATTATATTAGGTTGTAATTTCTAAGTTTGTTGTTGTTGCGTTTTTTGTTTAGCTGTTGTTATTAAACGGCAATAGGGATGTTACAGTATGACAACGAAGACGACGGCGGGTGATGTTGTTGGTTGTATAAAATAGCTGTTTGTTGTTTACAGTTAGATTACAAAAACGCAAGTTTAAAACGCAAAGTCGAACGATGAACCAGAATAATTTTTACCAAATTCGAAAAAGTGTCGAAACATTTGATTGGGATCAAAATCAGCTGAAAAGAGAAAAAATACATTTTAGAGGTAAAAAAAGCGTGGAATATTAAATTGTTAGGGAAATTCAGAATTTATATTAAATTGAAAATCCTTTTAAATATTCAAGGATTTTAGAGATCTAAGTGCAATCAAGCTTTTATCTTTAATGTTAAGAAATTAAAAGAACAAAAAACAGTATGGCGCCAAATATATCAGATGTTTTACACTCGTAAATTAGCTTGCTTACAACATCTACTTTATTTTGTATTATCGTAGATGGTGCACATGGTTTGTCATTCCGACCCCATAAAGTATATGTATATTGGTGATCTCATGTAGAATGGCCCTAACTCGATTTTTTACGAAATTGAAATTTTTCGTGATTCCAATACATTTCACACAGATACACCTTGTCACAAAATTTGAATGCAATAGTATCATAAATAACGGTTTTCTAAGCATTTGCATTTTTAATATTACATTATGATAATACAGTTTTTATTATGTTTTTACCTTCTCGTGTAAAGTTACTTATATGTCGATTATGGATGGCAACCGAACTTCAGTTGAGTTGCCAGTTGCCAAAACTATATTACGGATAACAACTGGCAACTAAAGGCTGGCAACCTCAGTTGCCAAATAATATTAATATTGGCAACCGTGTTTTTCTGGTTGCTTTGAAGAGTTTTCAATTGAAAAAAGCTGTTAAACGGAAAAGTAAGAATGTTTTCTTTTATTAATTTATTTGTTTAATGAAAATTTAAATATATTTTATGCCTATAGATTACAAAATGGTCAAAAGCACCACCAGACACATTTTTTTTCTATTAACAGAACAACCTCTTTTAAAACTGTGGACGACGTTGGTTGCACCATTCCTATATTGAAATCATTACCGTGTGATTTTTGAAAGCTGCCTGCCGCAAAAAATCTTAGAGCAGCGCCAACTTTTAATAGTGGAGGTATTACTGTGGATCTATGAATTTGTTTTTAGTCCTTGTACAAAGTGTCCACTACTTACGTCACTGCATCTTTTGGCAGACAAAAATATGCCTTAAAGCTAAACAAGAAATGTTTATTGAAAGTAATTTTAAATGAATTTATGTATATAAACATATACTCACAGAACAGGTGGTAATTCAAGGGAATTCGAATTGTCCCTCAAGCGCCGTCTAATTGATGCCACGTTCACGACTTCTTGGTTCTCTTGGTCGTTGAAAAATAAGTCCACGGAACTTAGCATTTTAAAAAAATTTATTTACTTTTTACCACTTTGTAAACTATTTTTTTCACTTATTTTTGTTTTCTTATTTGTATTTATTTTATATTTTAACTCTTTTCTGTATTTTAAAACTTTCTACCACTTTTCTATTTATTGCATTGTATGCTTGTTTACACTTATTTTCAGTTGCCGATATGTCAAAATAACGATTTCGATAACTTCTTGGCAACTGAAAAAAGTTGCCATCCATAATATGAATTTTTTTGTCAGTTGCGTTGCCCATTGACAACGCAACTAAAGTTCGGTTGCTATCCATAATCGACTTATTATATACAAGTTAGGGCCTTTCTACATGAGACCAGCGATATATTCTGACTTCTTTTGCGGTCGGAAATGGATATT
This sequence comes from Gymnosoma rotundatum, assembly GCA_916610165.2. Lineage (NCBI taxonomy): Eukaryota > Metazoa > Arthropoda > Insecta > Diptera > Tachinidae > Gymnosoma > Gymnosoma rotundatum. The sequence continues at coordinate 113,967,280 of OU744337.1, read as the reverse complement.
GTAGAAATTACAAACGGAATGACAAACTTAGTTATACCCTTTTTACAGTTTTTGTGGTGAAGGGTATAGCAAGTAAGAGTGCTATATTCCGGTATGCCGAATCGTATCTATCACCATCTATGTAAATCTAGTTTAGTGAAGTAACTCCCATCAAAACGCAAAAATATTGGGGTGACAGAGAATTACAAAATAAGAAAAAAAAAAATAAGAACTACATATATGTACATAATTTTACATAAAAATGTCGTCGGTTCTTAATGGGTTAAGCATTTTTTTTTAAATATTAGCATTTCCTTAAAGATCTCTTCAAAAGCTTTAAAATGATACCCATATTGATATTTAAAAAAAATTTGCAAATTTCACAGCCCCGTAACTACGAACATTTTCCTTCTCGCGTGTCATTATTTATAAACACACAAAAAATGTGTAAAAGACAATTTTAAGACTTAATTCTGAATAACCGATTCAAAAGTTGTACATACAAAGTACATTAAAAACAGGAAAAAATAATTTTTTACTTAAAAAAATAATTTTTTACTTAAAAAAATAATTTTTTACTTAAAAAATTATTCTTGTGAAAAAGGTGTCTTCTTAAAAATGTAATGTGAATTATATGAAGAGTTTTTTGTTTGTTTTTTAATTAAAGTGTTTTCCGATCTCATCATACTTTAGTATATTTACGTGCTGTTTCTGTATTAAAAGCGACCGACTGAACGGAATCACTAAAAAAATTGAGTGCTTTTCATACAAATTTTCTAGACGAGTCGCACGCTTGCAATACAGAAACTGCACATTAAATACTTTTATTATCCTCTTATTTACCTTTTTCATGCTCCTCCATATCTTGGCCGCTGTCGTAACGCATCTTTTTCCGTTGATCCGATAGAATCGCATACGCTTCACCGATTTCCTTAAATTTAAGTTCTTGTTCTTTGCGCTCTTCAGCTGAACTATTGGCATGACGATCGGGATGATGTACTAGAGCCTTCTTACGATAGGCCTTCTTTATGTCATCTTCGTCAGCGGTCCGTGAAACACCCAAAATCTTATAATAATCTTTACGTTTTGATTTTTTTAAAGCAAATTTAGCATCGCGTAACAGTTTTTTGATCTCTGGAGTCTTTTGTATTTGTAAGGCGGCCTCATAATCATTAACACACTCATCGAATTTTTCTAAATCGTTGTAGCAGCGGGCACGCAACAACAAAGCCTTTAAATATTTATCATTGATATTTAAAACGCGCGAACAATCGGCTACCGCCTCACGAAGATTGTTCATTTTTGAGTGTACCAAGGCGCGATTATATAAAAGTTTTGAATTGATATCCTTGTTAAGTTCGTCAATTTTTAAGGCATCCGTGTATACACCTTGAGCTTCACGATAGCGACCAGATTTGAACAGAACATTACCGTTCTCTTTCATATCCTTAAGGGCTTTACTCTTAGTGCGCATCTCTTTGGCCTTTTTATGATCGGGATCCAATTGTAAGGCCAACTCAAAGTGTTTAATGCCCTTTTCCAAGTTGTCGGTATAGTAGAAGCACAAGCCGCGTACATAAATGGCATCAGCCGAAGTGCTATCCAATTTCATTACACTAATTGCTATATCAACAGCTTCATCACAACGTCCCAAAAATGCCAAACATTCGGCTTTTAAAAGACGATATCTAAGAAATAAATTATTAAAACAAAAATATCAAAATAAAAATAATTAAAAGTAAAAATATTCACTTGTAACAAGCTGGTGCTAATTTTATAGCAGAATCCAAATAGTAAACAACATTACGATAGGCTTTGTCATCGTAATTGGATTGTATGGTCTGTTCCAATTGGCGCAATTGTTGTACGGCCTGTTTTTCTGTATTGACAGCATTACTTTGAGCATCTAGTTCTTCAATACGTTTAATGGCCTGTTCAGCGCCAATAATGTCACCCTTAGCTACACAACACTTGGCAATACGCACATAGGCCTTTTCAAATTTCGGATCTAAGCGAACAGCAGTGCGAGCATCATTTAATGCATTCGTATAATTCGACAGCATCATGTAGCAGGCGGCACGATTGCCATAGTAGGTGGCCGAATCGGGACATAATGAAATGGCATCCGAATAAAATTTCAAAGCGGATTGATAGTTTTGTGCTTTGTATTGGTCGTTGCCAAGATTTTTCTTTTCTTCAGCGATGCTAAAATTATAAAAAAGAAAATAATAATTATTTAGTAATTGGAATAAAATTTATAATTATTAAATTTTAAGCAATTAATTTTTTTCGTAAATGTTTTTACATCTTGAACAAAAATTTTTAAAAAATTTTGTAAAAAAAAACAATTAGGAATCACTGGAGGAGAATTAACAGTCTGCAGAAGCGCTAAGCCTTCTTAGGAGAACGTTGGCGGCCACAATTTTTTTTATAATTCGAACTGAAATCTTTAGAAACTTTTGGAAAAAAAATTGGAGGAGAATAAACATTCTGCCTAGGGAGAGCTAGGCCATCCCGAGACAAACTTGGTGCCACAAAAATTTCTCTAATAAAAATTACAATACATGACGGTTATTCTCTTCGTTAAAGGTCTAAAGGACCTCTCCAGAAAAATTATCAAATGCACGATCACGAACTAATACTCGGGATCCAATAAAAAAATAAAAACAGAGATAACAGAAGTTTTAAGACTTCCTCGCTTGGCGTCGGGAATTATTAAAGATTCCGCGAAGGAAAAATATATAAAAACGCGCACTTAAGGGGTTATAGCTTTCTAATGATCGAACACAGTTTCTCTATTATTTAATAAAATTAAATCCAAATCTGTTTAGTCATTTAGATTGTAAGCCTTCTCAAACAGTAAAAATGGAAATTCAAAAAAGAGATTTATTTCAAGCATCTTTATCAAAATGGTGTGTAGCGGATTTCATTTAGTAAAAAAGTGAACAGTTGATTTTTTTTTAAATAAAATCTATTGTGTGTAAAAAACCAGATTCTGAGGAGGGAATTTTTTAAAAACAAACTTTTTTATGAAAGAGTGTATTATTTGCTAAAAGGTACAAGTTTTGTGGACAAGGAGACTTTTATGGAAAAGGGGATTATTTTGTGGAGACTCCGGTACTTTTTGTAAAAACCGGACTTTGTGCAAAAAGAAGTCGTACTTTTTTACATTAAAAATTGTGGAAAAATAGACTGTTAGTCAAGAGATTTTTTGTAAATAAAGCACATATGGCATATAATCACATCTCTTATAAAAAAAATACCAGGTTATAAGAAAGTATATCAAATACGTTATGTCCTTATCTAAAATTTCATACAGTATTATTTTTTAAAAGAAAATAACCGATTTAAGAAACATTTTATAAACAGCAAATATACAGGCATGTCACACATTTCGATGGGAATGGTTTAAATCCGTATTAGCCATTCCGATCTTCTTTAGATTCCGATTGATTTTGTTTATTACTTAAAAATGTAAATTAACAAGGATAATCTAAGAACAGAACACATAATAGGAGTAAATTTAAAATCGCAAAAAGAAAATTTGAGTGGTTTCATTCCGAAATTATTTTTTGTTTCTCGTTTTCTAAAGAATTAATTTGCGGATTTGAAAACACTTTCGTTCGGGATTGATATGATATGCCTGAAGAAAATGATATGAAAATATATTTCTTATAGGAACTTTTTTTTGGCACGCAGTGTCTACTAGACGTTAATAAAATAAAACACGTTTTTTCTACTAATGTCAAACCCCCGGTTTTATTGGCGAGTGCTTTCGATGTGATAACATTATTATCAAGTTTAGTTTGTTACTCACAAATCTGAAGTTTTTGTTTATATTTAGAAAAATTGCTTTTTTTGTTTTTTTTACGTTTTTTTTTCGAAAAAAGGACTTATTGCGTGAAAAATTATTTTTGAAAAAAAAAGACTATTTAGAAACAAAAGAACTGTTAAGAAGGAAATATTCTTTTCAGAAACAAATTTTCGGCATAAAAAAATTATTGGCGAAATGCGTTGGTTCTTGTAAAAGAGAGAAAGAGTTTTTGTGACATTTTATACAGCGATTATTTTATTAAAAAAATTCATTGTTCTTGTTAAAAAAAAAACAATGTAAAAGAGATTGATTTTTTGTCAAAAAGATACTGGTATTTTCTTACAATTTTCCTTGCAGTGTGCTTATGAATGTTAGAGCATTTAAAAAAATCAATTTTCTATTGAACTGTGTTTTACTTTTAAACAACTCCTTTATCTATCTACAAGAGACCAAAAAAGCATTAAAACAAACTATGAAACGGAACCGATATCTGTTCTAACGCCACAATTTATTTGAACATATCCGTGCATCAGGTTTGTAAACATAATACCATTAGAAAGCGAGTAAGTAAAATAAGTGTGTTTGTAATAAACACAAGTAAAAAAGAATTATTTACTTTGTTTGTTGTTAAAATATTATGTTTATACATATTCCAATTTTAATTTCCGCTTCCATTTATCAGTTAAGTTAGTCCGTCCGTCAGACTCTCAGTCAGGTTACTGACATATGGTGTGTTTGCTAGTTGAATAGTTTGTTTTGTTAAATATTTTGCTGTGATATTCTGACAGTAATGGTGTCTGTTTGTTTATTAATATCTGCTTATATTTCACCTGGTGCACCACTTCACAATTTTATGTACATTAATACTTTTACGAATATTTATTTTTTATTTTTACTTATCAAGCAATGAACTTTTATGAGCCAATAGCGAAACAATAAAATTTGCGATATGAGTATGTAGAATATAAAAATAAAATAAAAAAGTATTCTTTTGTAAGTAAGTTTGGTCATAAATTAACCAAAGAAATAGTTTATATCTGCAGAATATTTAACCAATTTTTAGTTGTATTGAAAAAAAAAAAACAAAAGCCATTGCTGAGAAAATATTAATGATAAACCATAAAACGAATATTGTTTTATTCTACTTTTGGCTTATTTGTACAAAAAAAAAATCATGAAAAAAGAACTGATAAGAAAAAACTTTATTTCCTTATAATTGCATTCATATTTGCGGTTATTTTATTGTTATTCATTTACTTTCTTTTGCATGTACACATTTAGTCAGACATGGGTTTTATATTTTATTTGCACTTAATGACAGAAATATTCTAATATTCCACAAAAGAACTGCAACTACCGACAGTCTGGCGCACCATTATTCTTTAACAAGAACAACGAAAAGCCAAAAGAAAATATAATATAAAAATATAAAAAATAATGAATAGATTACAACTCTAAAGACTGTACTTTAGACAGACTGTTTTGTAAATAATTTTTGCCGAATAAAATGAAGAAGAAATGTATAAAATTGAAACAAAAAGCCATGAAAAAATACTGCTTGAAGTTTATTTAAAACAGTAATGAACAACCTTCTTTAATATTTTAAATATGATTTTCTTTTAATCTATCTATATATATAAAAATGAATGTCTGTTTGTTTGTGCTTTATAGGAGGCCAAACCCTTGGACCGATCTTTCTGAAATTTTCACAGCATGTTACTGTGACTCTGGAAGGAATAATAGGCTATATGAAGTTTTAATTGGACAAAGGGGCGTGGCACCGCCCATATAACCCAAAAATTTAAATCGCCATATTTTTGGCCATTTTTTGACCTACGTCGACGATATTTGGTACATATGGTATTGGCAAAATTAGGAATACGTACCAGGAGAAAAGTGGGTGGGACCCCGCCCCTTTTTAGAAAAATTAAAAATCGTAATATAGTCTTAACTACTGGACCAATCGTCATTAAATTTTCGCAATACTTTTAATTTTATTTGATAACGAGGGGGGTAGCGAAGCACACCGGGTTCATCTAGTTATAATATAAAGTTGATCGATCATTCAACCAACTTTAAAAACGAGGGTAGAGCAATAGAACCTTTTCCCAGAACAAAAAACTGTTGTTCACCATCCGCTCTTACCAATTTTGGATTGCGGGTGAGAGAAATAATGTACGATTCAAATGCAATACCTGCTAGATAATAATAAAAATTATCATCTGCCCCCAGACGAGAGTTAAACTTTCCTTTTTTCTATATGCAAATATCTATTTTCAATATCGGACAAGCTTTTACTGCAAAAGATAATACTCTCATGTCGGAATTTGAATTAAATTGTAGCAAGACGGCGCCTACAGCTACTCGACTAGCATCTGCCACGAGATCTCTTTTTTGGATCAAAGTAAGATAAATTAGAATGCTGTGATAAAAATAATTTAATTTTTTCAAATGACTTTCTTTGTTGAATGCCCCACTGAATGGTTAAGTTACATCTTCCAAATCTGGAATGAATTTTTTCGTATAAGTTTGTCCCAAAAAGCCTTTTACTTCTTTACTTGTGTTTGGAATTTTAAGAAAAAAAAAATAATTAAGCAATCGAGGCATGATTTAAAGGTATAAAATTTCGATTAAAAGTCGATTAAGAAAAAATTGCACATCTGGATGGGGACTCATTCATTTTAATACTTCGCTTCAGTCGGCAAATTTGGACTGATAAAAACTTTGATTAAGGGGGGTTTAGACAGCACGACTTTACGTACGTAAAATCCAAGAGAAAATAATATAAAATTCCATCCGAATTTTAAAACTTACGACAGATTATTTTTGAGTTTACACAATTGGTATGGATAAAACTAAAATAGCGGCTTGCAGAAAAATACATCCCTGATCTAAGATTTGTAAATGTCTTTTGAAAATTTCTAAAAAGCAAAGAGAACCATACGACTGTCGAATTTTCATCCGTATTTGCTGCCAATTTCTGCAGATTCATTGCGTATTTTGTTTAGTCGATCCCACTGGTACTATTTTGTGCAAAAATTTGACATGTCGTAAAACTTCTGTGACCATGTAAACCGCTCTTTACACAGAAAAAACTTCATGAAAAAAAAATAATAAAAAGTACACACAAAAAAATGATTTGTAAATATTCGGTTGATATATTCGAAATTTAACCACTACTATCACAATTTATTTCTCGTTATTAATAAAATATAATAATGACATACTTTTTATATTAAAAACTAAAAAATAATATTTATTACTGAAGGTTTGCTGCACCAACTGTTTAGAAAGTTCACCATACTGATTTATGGCTTTACTCAAATTAATTCTATTAATTGAGAGAGGCAACCAAACTAATTCAGCACATTACTACTGAAAACAGAATTTTGGTAGTCAGAATTATATAAATCGTTTGCTTTACTTCTTCAAAAAAGTTTTTGACATAAATAAAAAAAATAATTATAATAAAAAATATAATAAAAATGTTTTAATACAGTTTTTATTTGACCTTTTTAATAATTAATATATTTCTTTAATTTTTAAGCACTAGGTCTTTTTTATTTTTATATATTTTCTCAATATTTCGCTACTCCGTTGTGTAGCATCATCAGGAAAATAATTATTTATTGAATCAAACAATTGAACTATATGGTGCGCTCTTTTTTTACTGAGCTCTTGGCTCAGTTGCTGATCGCTTTTATAGTTCATCATTAATTATACGGAAACTAATATAAAATTACAGCTTGAGTGAAACCTTAAAACTTATTTTAGTACATACAAATTAAATAAAAACACCCTTTTGTAATCAGAAAATATATTTTTATGAACCAATATACTTTTTAGTTTAAAAGGTTTACAAAAGTAAAGTCAGATGAAAGTGCGTACTTAATAAGTTAATCTTAGAATTGTTCTTCAGTTGCAAAATTTTTCGTTAGTATGTGTGAATATGTTTTTAATTTCTGATAAATTTAACACGGGCAACTAAAAATTGTGTGAGCTGAACAAATCAACTGGATTCGCTCAATTCTTTTCTGCTCACTGATTGAGCAATTAAACTAAAAACAATCGAGCTAAACATGTCATTTGTTCGTTCCTAGTTCGTTCTAATGAGCTGAGCTGAAAACAGCTCCCACTTTAAGGAGCTTTAAGTGACTCACGGTATTTTAAAGACATTTGTAAAATATTGAGCAATTTGTGTCACCTAATTCGTATTTTTGTATTTTCGTGTTGTAATAAAATATTATTTGACTAAAGGAAAAAAGAAATTTAGCACCATTAAGAACTTCTAAAAATTTATTTATTGAACTGATCTTGAGAAATAAAACGTTAAAGAAAAAATAATTTATTCGCAGTCACATTCTTTCACAATTCTACAAGATTCCTAATAAGTGAACAATACCATTTGGGACTTTCACATTGTCATATTTCCGATATTTTTCAAAATAACTTTCAGTTAGAAATATTGTTTCAGCACTAAGAATTAATGTTCACCCTTTTCAAATAATTAGGGCGAGGACAGTACATTAAAAAAAAATGCAAAAAAGAAATATAATTTCATTTTAATGCAAATTAAATGTTTTCGTTTTCATCACACTGCCAAAGCTGTTTTCAATACGAACGAGATGTGTAACGAAGAACTCTGACGTTTTTCTTCATTACATTTTTTTTTGCAAACAAATCAACAACAAAATTATCCCAGAATTACAATTACACTGTGATTGGGTATGTTTTTAATTTTAGTTTTTATACTTATATTTTTTAGTTTGTACATTTACAATTCAAAAACATTTTTTCTTTCATTAAAAAAAGCGCATGAACTGTATTGGAAGAAATTTTGTAACCAACTTATTTCTGGAAAGAACGTTGTAAAAAAACAAGTAAGAGTGCTATATTCGCATATGCCGAATCTTATGTACCCTTCACCATATATGTCAATCTAGTTTAGTGAAGTAACTCCAATCAAAAAATAAAATAAAAAAACAAATATAAAAAAACTAAATATAAAAAAACAAATATAAAAAACAAATATAAAAAACAAAAAACAGATATTGGAATGGCTGAGAATTAAAAAATAAAAAAAAAAATAGTTTTTATTATTTTACATAAGAATGTCTTTGCCTGTTAAAGGGTTAAGAATTTTTAAGAAATTTTAGTGTTTCCTTAAAGATCTCTTCATAAGGTTTAAAATGATACCCATATTGATATATTAAAAAATGTTGTACGCAATCGTACTTTTCTATGAAGAGTTCAGAAGCACACAACTCAGAAAATATGGGCGAGGTCAATTTTTTCACTTGATGTTTTTATTCTTATTTTTTTAATTATCTTTCGCCCCATATATTTGTTTTTTTTTTCGATTGGAGTTACTTCATTGTTCGAAGTGAAATGAAAAAATTACAGGCTGGCATGTTGTTTTGCCCGCTGCTGATTTTCAATAGCACCTCTTTCGACTCTGTCTGATCGATTGGCGTAAATTTTTTCTAGCTGGGAACATTGATTTCAACACTAACACGGACGGACAGACGGACATTGCGCAATCAACTTCGTTATGCATAAGAAGTCAGAATATATATACTTTATCGGGGCGGAAATGGATATTCTAGAAATTACAAACGGAATGGCAAAGTTAGACACACCCTTTTTCTAATTTTGGCAGTGAAAGGTGTAAAAAAACGGGCAATTCTTCTTCAAAGATACGCTTCAAGCTTTGAGGCTTTTGTTCTTTTTATAGTACGAGAGCTGCTGTATATATTTCTGGCCTGGCAACACTGAGTGCTGCCAAGTGCAATCTTACGTTTTGACGTACGACCATTATTTGTGTTGTTTACAGTGACTTGAAAAAATTAATATAGAAAAAAATGGAATTAACTCGTGAACATTTTCGTGCCATAATTTTTCACAACTTACGACGTGGATTATCACGACAAGAGTGCATTGATGAGCTTAAATATTTGTATGGCCATGAAGCACCATCCTATAGCACTGTGAAAAATTAGTATAATGAATTTAATCGTGGCCGAAGCTCGCTCAAAGACGAATTCCGTGAAGGTCGTCCAAAAACGGCTGTTGTGCCAGAGAACTTTGATGCCGTGCGTGAACTCATAATGCAAGATCGACATGCGACATACCGAGAGATAGAGACATCCTTGGACATTTCTTCCACCAGCAAACATTCAATACTGCATGAACACCTCGCCGTAAAAAAAATTTGTTTTCGTTGGATCCCGCACAATTTGAAAGTCGCTCAAAAAAAGGCTCGTGTCGATTGGTGCAAAGAAATGTTGCAAAAATATGATTGTGGTGCTTTAAAAGACGTTTATAAGATCATTACAGCTGACGAATCATGGATCTATGCATATGAGCCCGAAACGAAACAACAATCGACCGTGTGGGTCTTCAAAGATGAGCAAAATCGAAAGTTGTTCGTGGAAGAAGCATTTCGAAGCAAATGGTCGCCTGTTTCTTTGGCAAAACTGGTCATGTGGCGACTGTTCCGTTTGAGCAACGTAGGACGGTCACTTCTGAGTGGTACACTACAATTTGTTTGCCTGAAGTCATCGGAGAAATTCGAAAAACCAACAAGTGAAGACGAATCATTGTCCACCATAACAATGCGAGCTCTCACACATCGGCTCAAACCAGAGAGTTTTTGACCGGCCAAAACCTCGAATTAATGGCTCATCCGCCGTACAGCCCTGACTTGGCACCTTGTTTCCGCACATCAAGAAAAAAAATGCGTGGTCAAAGATTTTCGTCGCCAGAAGAAGCTGTTGAAGTGTTCAAAAACCATGTTTTAGAGGTGTCTCAATCGGAGTGGAAAAAGTGCTTCGACAACTGGTTTGAGCGCATGCAAAAGTGTATAAATCATGCTGGAGAATACTTTGAAAAACAGTAAAACCATTTTTGATTATAAATATTCGCATTTTCACTATTAGGCCAGAAATATTTAGAGCAGCCCTCGTACATACGAGATTTCAATATTAAAGCACCTTTCTATTTTTAACATGAATTTTTTTCATCTTTCAAAAATGCATTTTAAGTAAAAATTTTTTGTTAAAATATTTACATTCTTTAATCATTGTTGTGGTTTAATCTTTTTTTCGAATCAATTGATTAATGCAAATTTAATGATAACCATTATATGAATAATCGATTGGTAACCGATCACTTAATTATTTTATCGGAAAAATATAATCTGGAGGCTTATTCGGTATTTCGATACGAATGAAAATACGTTCGAAACACAATGTTTATAACCTACAAATTCGAAGTATTTTCTTTTCGAATCAAAATACACAATACTCCCCCGAATAGGAATTCGGTCTGAATATTTCGTTTTGCTTTTCTTATTGAAAATTGCATTAAAATTTTTGTTTTATCTAAAATTTTTAGGATTTCGTTAAGTTTTTTCCTTCCGATGTAAAGTACAAATTAAGCCATTGATATACATTATTCTATTACTCTATTTCTCTCTTAAAAAAATCCAGCTAAATTTTAATTTAACAATTGCCCGTTACAGTTATTATTGAAAAGAATTTACACAAGTATTAAGTAATGGAACGAAAATGGGAAAATAGGAAAAGTGCCAGTTACTTTCTGCTACGTTTATAAAATAATATACAACAATTTGAAAAGAAAAGTATAATGTAACTTAAATAATCCATGGTATTTTATTACAATGCGACAACAACAAAGTTAAATGGAAAAAACGACAAGGAATGAATAAATGAAAACAAGAAAAAAAAGAAGCGGAAAAGTTAAAATTCTTAAGATTATGAGACAATGGCCAATGTCTAAGAAGTAGACGTCGACCGCCTTAGAAAAATATGCATACAATATTCATACAAACACACATCCACATAAAAATATACACTCAGATATTAAAAGTGGCAAAAACTTAAATAACAATAGGAATGGCAACAACAAGTTGCTAGACAATCTTACAGTGATGTGGAGAGGCAGTCTGTTCAGTCTTTTAAGCCTCTTAACAACTCCAATAGCAAATTGTATGAATAATTACAAAAACAAAATTATAATTTTAATATAAATGAGTTATAAAAATGTTAAAGAAAACTGCATACAATAAGAGCACATGGCATATTTCTATTTGAATTAAGAATGAATTGAGTGTCAAACAAAACCCCACATATTTGTAGTTAGAAAAGCTTTTTTACGCGATAGTTTGATAAACATAAACAGTGGAAAATATTTGAAGTGTTAAAATTTTTTAAATCTCGCAATTATTCATCAAATATTAATCGAATAATTTTTTATACTACATCGAATAATCGAATAATTTTTATTCGAATAAAAACTAACCATAATCACACTTTAAAATAAACCTGTATATTTCACAAAATTTTATCAGCCAACATGGACAAGACTTTCTGCATAAAGTCAGTAGTCATTTGATTTCCAGGTTTTCACATACAAAAAAAATTTTATTTTTTAAAAATTTACTTTGTACATTTATTTTGTCAATAGTTTAAAAATGGAATACAAAAACCTTGATTACAGTCTAATAATCATATGTAATGAGTTATTAAACTCTGTCTATGAAGTTTTTTTTTACTTGTATAGCGTATCCTCAGGTTTCTAGATAATCCAATTTGGTAACTGAAGTTGCCATCTGTAATACAATTTCAGCAACTAACAACTCAACTGAAGTTCAGTTGCTATATGTAATCGGCTTGTAACATTCTACTGAATTTTGCACAAAAAAAAAAAATAAAAAAAACACTTGTATTTCGAAATTAATTTGAAAATTAAAAACGTACAGTTAAATATTCACCAACAAGCGCCTTTAAAAAGGCCTTGAAATTTTTCCGCGTGAAAAGTTCTGCAGGTAACCAAGTCAGTAGCGGCTTTTTTTCTACACAAATCCATTTTTTTTTATCAACAAAATCAATCAATTTAAAGTCAGCAACATTTTTTGCCGTTGGTAGGACTTTAACGCGAAAAAGTGCAGCTTAAATTATTTCGCAGTAAGAAAGAAATTAGGCTGGAATATTTTGTATTTAGTTGAAAAAACAAAAAACACTTCAAGTTTTCACAAAGTTCAAATCTGTTTAACATTATTTTAAATTTAATTCGCATTCCGCTTAAAAAACTGAAGAGAATTCCTGACTTAAGGCTGGTTGGAGATGTTAATAGTTTAGCAAAAACAACTACAATAAGCTCAGTTAAATTTATTGATTAAAAGCTAAAATATTTATTAAATTTGAAACACGGGAATCTGCCATTAAATTAATAAATCTCAAAAAAAACATGCTTTTACAGTCAATTGTCAATATGGGTGATTTATTAATTTAATCGGGATAATTTAAAAAAGTAGCACAATGTAATTTTTAGGTTTGCAGGTAATTTTGAACAAACATGAGGTAGTAAAAGAAAACAATCTTTTGTTAAATCAAACTATTATGAACAACTATCGATCTTCGACTGTAGTCGAAAGAGCTGGTCGAACGAATTTTCGTTTGGTATTATGGCGCACATTCGATAAAAATAGTGCTATTGTGAATTTTATTGCCACCATTTGAAAAAAAAAAAAAAACAAAAAATTCACAAATAAATTACATTTTTAATAAGTTTTACAAACTGACACAAATTGTGTTCGAATCAAAAATTCGTTGTACAACGAAATTTTCGACAGTGCAACCAAGCATAATACGAGTTTGACAATCGCTATTCGGTTTTTCGTCAGCCAGCGAAGATCGAAAATCGAATGCAACTCATAATAAGGGTCTAAGTTACATTATTTCAAAATTTTAATGACTTTTAAGTTTTCTCTCGTAAACGAGAATTAAAAACTGACACATGAGATAACAGAAGTTAAACAAATAGCACAGCACCCAAACAATACTGTCATTTCAAAGAATGTAATATAAGAATTGTTTTATTTCTTAAGAAAAAAAATCGCACAAAAACAACTAAACTTGCAACAACCCATCTTCAATACTATTAAAAATCAAATCAACGACATACAACTCTTCCAGTCTCAGCAATTAAACAAACATCCAGCCAATCGTGTGTAGAAAATAAGTTACAACCCAGCAAATAAAAAAAAAGAAGTTCGAAAATTATGTGTATTTTCAGTGCTTCTCTTGGACTTTCTATCTAAACATATAATAACACTGTAAAGGGATCATTTCTGTACATGAAATATTTTTGGAATACAAAACACCTATTTTTTGAATTTTTGTCTGTCGGTCTGTCTGTCTGTGTTTGCATCGCATAAAAGCTACTGGATGGAGGTCCCTTGGAACCTTGATTCCAATATAGAATACATTCTTTTTTTCGTAAAAATAAGCCATTTCGTAGATAAAATAGAGATGTAAGTGTGAAAGCACCAAATTTTACCGATATAATGGTACTAAAACAGTTGTCTGCACATTATTTTGTAAATGGAAATTTGCAACACCATCGACAGAACTCTGGAAAAAATATTTAAAAAAAACACATTTCACTAAATTTAAATTTTAAGAAAATTAAAAATGGCACGCGGACGAAGTCGTGGGCACTGCTAGTTTTTATAAGTTCGTTTGTTTTAGTTAAGTTGTAATTTTTGAACTCATGAAAATTCTGTTATTAAGAACTGGTTATAAAAATAAATAAGATAAAATTAGATGTGTTAGCCGTCCCAATAAAAAGTTTAAAAATTTAATTTCATTATTTTACAACAAATAAATGTTAAAAAAAAAAACTATTTATTATTTATTATATTATGATAATATCCCATATTTTCAAATAAAAAATGCAATTTACTTGTTGGTTAGAAAAGCAGGTATCTATACGAATTTCGACGGTTGCTTTAGCCAGCTCATCAGGAAACCTTTATCCAAATTTTTAGAAAAGCCAAAAGCATTTCCTTTAAGTATAAAAGCTTCAAAAACAACATGAGTTATTTTATTTTTTATTTAAGTATATTATTTTTTTCGCCAATGACAAGCTAATATTAAAATATCATACGTTTTTCCCTAAATTGAATCAGTTCATTTTAAGTAGAATGCATGAATTACCTACAACTTTTACATGTCTTTTCTTTGTCGCTGGGAAATAATAGTTTTTTTCCTATTACTTTTAACTGCACCAAAAACAACAAAAAAAAAAATTAATAAAAAATTGGAATGTATTTGCATATACATAAATCAACCTTAATTCACATAGACTTTCAAATGGTGACGGTGATGGAACAGGATGACAAACAGCAGCCAGCAGTACAATAAGCAGTTCCTTCAATATTTAATAATCCTATTGTTTAATTTTTAATTTTTTTAAAATGGATTATTTGGTTTAGGAATTTTTTTTATTTATATCTTTAGATCCTAATTAAATATTATTAATGCAACATACAGTGACACAAAATACTTTTATAATTAAGAAGTTGTAAAAATGTATTATGTTTGAAAGGAGTTTTTACTGCGTTAAGAAGAAGAAGACATAAAAATATTTTAGTTAAGTAAAACTGGAATTCAGTAATATCTGCTTACCATTCAATAGTCTATTCACAGTATTATTAACTCAAGCCAATCCTTCTTTAATTAAGATCTGTTCACCATCTTCACCTTACCGCTAGGTGGCATTAATAATAAAACTTCATTAAACCCGATCCATTTTGCTGGCCCTTAATAATTATTAAGTAAATATGGGAGATGCCGCGCCCATTTTTCAAACTCGACCATAAAAATTTTCAAATCAACGTACTGACAAGATATACGATTTTTACTTTTTACTAAGTTTGGAACCCGACGACTACTAATTGAAAACAAAAAGGATTATATATGTTTTATTCCATAAATAGAGCATTTAACCGTCTATTGACTTCAAATAATCATACCAGGGGTTCTTGGCTTAACACTTTGAATAATATTGTTGATTCCCAAAATAATTTTATAAATAAAAAAAAAAAAAATCACTTTAAAAATCCTGGCGGATTGTGTATGGCGAAAAGATCAAATTTTCCTGCATAAGTGACACACATAGGGGTAATTAATCAGATGGACTAATTAATTGACAAATGCATTGGCTTTGATGATAAATAATGCTAATTATTTTTAAGCATTATCATTATTTTTAGCAATGGTAATGCTTTTTTAATGAAAAGGTTTTATTGATAATTAGGTCAAAAATAAAATCATTACCATTGACTAAAAATTAAATGGTTTAAAGTCTTTAGCATTAATGAAGATGTTACTTGTCTTTGTACACTAAATTCACATCTTATAGCATAGTAGAGCAATATTTTAAGATGACATTTAGATCAGGAAAAATGACCTATTTCTGGTTTCATGTAAATTATAAGAGCTGCTAGCAGCAGCAAAAAATTTTTTGAAAAGGTAATCGAGTGTGGAATTAAGCGTTTTTGGCAGAAGTACTTCCCAACTAGATTGCCAACTTAATGATTTTAACAAGCCATGAGACTTTTATAATCAATTACTGAGAACCGATTACATTAATTATTGTAGGAAATAATGAGCTTTTGCGATCAAAAATTTGTCTTTTATTAGAAATGAAACGATTTTATTGAAATTTCATTACCATTAATTAAAACAATTATAAATTAAATAAAATAATTAGCATATAATGGTAGTTAAATTTTTTTCATTGTCATTATTTAAAATAATGCTAACGAAATTTCAATGAAAAATTCCAAAGTATGATAAGTGAGCACGGTTACAGCTTGGTAAGCCAAGCAGTTATTTATTGTTTAGTTAAGGCTCGATTATCCGGCTCTCGTGCGACTGGCACCAGCACGGATAATCGAAATGCACGGTTAATAGAGGTTTTATTAAAATATACAAAAACAGCAATTTTACATATATGTTTTTGTGGTAGTCATAAATCAAAGTAATTTTGTCTTTAATTGAAAGACCTTTTCTAGCTCTTTTAGATAATTTACTATTTGAACGAGCCATTATTCTACAGCAGGTGTTAGCAGATCAAATTTTACTTACTAAGAGAACAAAAACGCAAATATATTCATGTGCCGAACTTAAAAAGAAGAAACACCGAATTTAGATTTACATAACAAAAAACATATGAATTCTGCACGGATAATAGATGTAAAGAACGATTAATAGAGGTATAAATCCAAAGCACGGATAATAAACGGAAAAAATAAAAATGCCGGTTAATAGATGTAAACGAGGCCCGGTTAATCGAGGTTTAACTGTATATTAAATTCACCTTGGTCTGAATAATACGATCATTTATCTTATCACAACATCTATCGTTAATGCATAAGGCTAAAGTCCCCCCATCTACATTTGATATCTGCCTGTCAGTGCTTCTAAGCCTAATGCTAACCAGAGAATGTGCGCTAACGTCTCAGATTCCCCCAAGTACTTTGCTAAGGTTGTTATTGTTAGATTAAAGAGCAGTTATTTACAAAAATTTTATAGAAAATTCTTTAAAAAAAATCCGACATCAAAATAGAAATTTAAAATCATGTTTCATTAAGACGGTGATTACGATTGGCCATATATCAAATTACATCAACTTTTAGGGTACCCTTTTAAATATTTATACTTATATTATACTGAATATAGTAAAGGACATTCTGTTAATTTTCAAGTGTTTGTCTATAATAAATTTAAAGATATGGCCATATTGCAACGATTATGGGGAGACCCTTTAATTTCTAATTTCAAGTTTGCTACTTGTAATAGCGGACTTAGCCTGGAATAACAGTTCAAAAGATTGGCCAAATATACTACATCTTTTTATACCGGCAGTAGTAGACTTTCTGTGGAATTTTCAAGAGCACGTATACAACGCTTCCAAACATAGGGCTATATTTATCAAATTACCTCACCTATGGGGGCACCCTTTAGTTTTTAGATTTACTTATTGTTATTGTCAGCTATAGTTTTTTTATTTTCAAATGAAAATTTCTATTTTAGTGATAAATCTTATAAATAATCAGGATGCAAAAGTTTATTGCAATGTGTCTCCCGAGATGTATTAATTTAACTTTGAAATTAATATTTCTGAAAAATCTTTTCTGATACAAACTATGTCCCCAAACTATTTCATTTTACTCACCGTGGCAAAAAAGTAATTTCATCTGTATTCATAAATAACGTCCACAATAACAGCAAGAAATGCAATTAAAATAAGAACAATGTTTGACGGCAATGTTACACTTCAACACCAACAAATCACAAAAATTGCCACACGCGGTATAAGCAGCAGGAGTAAAGATGAAGAAGTAGCGAGCGAAGTAACTATTAAAAGCACACAAAGGAACACGAGAAGAATGCAGCAATAAATTTTAAAATGTCATAAAATATACACAATATAATAAATATAAAGAGGAAATAAACCAGATAATGTAAAAATTTAATGGGTTTAAATGCCTTTTCGTTTGGTTAAGTTCTTCACGCAAGTGTTTTAAATTGCAATTTTAAAATTTTTAGTAATTGTGGGTGTCCGTCTCAACAATGAACCATGAAATCATTTGGGTACTTAATGAACAGTACAACAAATGTTAATAAAGACAATTCGTAATCACTTAATTGCGAAGGCCAATAACACTTATGCACGCAAACATTCACATTACCAACAGTCTTTTTCGCACTTCACAACCCCTCACCGACACGCATACACTACACACCTCCTGCTAACGCACTAAACTCACTATCACTTTATAAAATGTTGGAAATTTATTTTTTTAATTAGTTTAAAAATTAAGTTTTCTTAGGTTTTTATTTGTTTGGCAAAACTACCGTTAACGAAGCGCACGACTTGCAACTTGAAACTTATTAAAATAACTAAAAGTTTGCCACCAGAATTTGGCAGTCAAAGCACGTAAACGTAGTAAAAGCAGCTGCAAGAGCAAAAGCAACACTCGTACAAGTAGATAGATAAATGCATCAGTAAATGCATGCAACAAAAAAGGAAAATCACAATAAAAAAATTTAATCGAAAATATAGAGAATATAGTATTTTTTAGTAACAAAAAGAGAATTATATAAAAAGAGAAAATTTTTTATCATGATGATGATGATAAGAGAAATAAATATTATATATTTCCCTTTACAATCAACTAAATATATGAATGATTTGAATAATAGTAGTAATAAAAAGACATCCCATCCCTCTTCATACTTTTGGGACCCCATGCCAAACAAAACTTGAACGGAATTTAAAGAGTCAGAGCGACAATTTATAACGACCACACTAGACATAAAGACGGCTTTAAACTAGTAGTCAAACTTTGTACAAATAAAAAAGTTGACTATAAAAATAGATGACGACATAATGATTACAAACAAAAGGCGGATATTTAAAAAAACAAAAATAATAAAACAAGAACAGGAGATTATTTTATAATCACAAAAGGGTAAATAACATTTGACAAGCAATATACAGTTAAGGAAAAAATCTTACATCACCCCCTTATTTTGTGTTTTTAAGATATTCGTAAGTAAAATTTTTAAAGCGTTTGCATTAGTATTTAAAGTACTAAAACAAAGTTTATTTAAAAACAGAGCGCTAATTCAAAAGCATAACAATAACAGAAAACACTATCAGGTATTTGATGGAAATCGATTTCGAAATCGAGACGACTTAAAACCGTAAATGGTTGTGATTATCCTTACTGTTTTCGTTTTGTTAATACCTTAAATATATATTTCAATAACTCTCAATTCAGTTTCTACAATTACTTTGGAGTAACTTCTTTACTTTTGTTTAAAATTTATCTCAAAACGAATCGTTTTCAAATCGATCGATTTCCATCACATACCTGTATATTTTTAATATTGTTACGTTTTTCCCTTTTTAGACAAACGTAGGGACGGATTCTTTTGATTGCAAATACCATTGGGGCTCATTATAAATTCTGTATTCTTCTTACTTTTATGTCTTTCTCTGGCTACACTTCGTGATCCTACGGTCTTGTGAATCTTATGGTCTCGTATTTACCTAAACATGCGTTATTATTACAAACGCAGCCAACTACGCTACTCTACTGTGTTTCTTCGGCGAGACATGAAGTACTCAATGCCTTGTTTAGTAACCTAAACCATCGACAGACAACTCCACTTCGGCTTTTATCTAGCTAGTCATCATTCCCTTTATCTAATAGCCACCACACACGTCTGCCATACACTGTTGTTATGCTGTTACACTTCCCTGCGCTAACCGCCAGCGTTCTTACTGTTTATTGTAAAGGGCGCCTTGTCCATTATCACTGCTACTGTAACATTAAATTAGAAGTCTTCACTTGGCTTCACACAATAATTGGCTTTTTTCTTTCCGGGAGTTTTTTACCGCTTGCTTCTCAATTTTTAATTGCATTATTACTTTCCTTTGTACGCATGTCCGAAGGTGGGCACGAACTCATGTAGTAGCCATTGAGGTTGCTCAGCTTTTGTTAGTTAATTGTAGTATTATTCTATACACAAACCATTATTGAAAGTAATTTATTTACCACGCTCACACAGACCAACAACACAGGGGTAGCCAGATCTTATTTTCGTAACAATGTTTTGTAGGATCACCTTGGCTTTAATAACCGCCTGTAGACGACGTGGAATAGACATCACCAAATTCTCCGTGATACTGGGCGCAATTTCCGACCATGCCCGTATTAGGACAGTTTTCAGGGATTCATGATTTCTGATACCATATCAGCGCGCAGAATTTTCCAAAACCTCCCAAGTATGCTAAATTGAATTGTGGTCTGGTAATTGGGAAGGATGATAAAGAAACCACTTTCGAACAATATGCGCAGTATGCTTGGGATCGTTGTCTTGTTGAAAAAACCATTAGTTTCCCAGATCCAAGCTTTCAAATTTTATTCTGATATTGTTTAATACTAATAGCTGTCCATAACGCCTTCAACAAAACCTATCGACCAACCGTAGATGCCGCCACGGCTCCCCACACCATAACACTGTTTGCACCATGTTTCACAGCAGGTATAATATTTTTGGGATCAAGTACGTGTTCGGTTTTTGTAAAACCGTAAAACGTCATTTTCGAAAATATTACACTTTTATCTGTAAATATAACTTTCTTCCAAAAATCTATTCCCTTTTTTAAATGTGCCTTAGCAGTTGACGGATCCTGGCTAAAATAAATGGCTTTTTGCGTGCTTTTATACTTTAAAACAACGTTTATTACTATTCTCGGTTAATTTTGGCGCACTTATTTTTGGATCTTTTTAGACTTCTTTAAGGACACTACTAACTTTGGTACTGTTAGCCTTTGATGGTTCCTTGACAATAGCTTACACTGTAGACCTATACGGCATTCACACTAGGCAATTTTTCATGAAACTAGCATGAAATTTTTGTTTGTTTGTGAAGCAGGAGGAGAAACCAATATGGTATTGCTTGAGTTTTGAGAGGATGTTACTGTTGCTAATGTTTACTTTAAGATAACGCATAACGCTGTGACTTAAATAGAAAATTAAGAAAAAAAATGCCACAAAAAATTGCATAGTGTAAATCTGGACCTACTTAATTTTACTATTTTAGCAATTTCCTCGTTTTCTTTTCCAAGGTTACCCACCAAGTTTCAAACCGATTGTTGTATTTCTTTTCTTTTTACCATTTTTAAAGTTAAAACGTATTTTACAAATCGCTTTCTAAATTTAAATGATTGTAATGTTTGAGGAATAAAGCAAATCAAGAAAACTAACAGTTTTTTCCCCTTTTCCTTCTATATTTTAAGAGTTGCCAATGCAGTATGTTTAGAAATTATCAATATTTTCAAACTTTTCTATTAATGTGGTAAACATTGACATCAAAATTATGTTTAATATTATTACTATTTCTCTAGAAGTTCTAGAAGTGTACGTAGAATTTTTTCCTTAACTGTAAATTTAAATTAAACAAAGAAAAAATATGATTAAAATCAATGACGCGTTTTGTTATTTCTATTAACGTTTAAATCCGGTTTCGAGCATGTTCTCGTCGCGACTGACTCGTTAATGGCAAAATTTTTTTTTACTAAACCTTCTGCGTATTCCGAAAACAAGTCGCCCAATTTTGTGTTCCAAGTGTCGGGGTATATAAGTGAGGTAACATATCCCCAAAGAAAATAATGTAATGATATAAGATCAAATAATCTGAGCGGCAAATTACAATAATTGCATCACGCGCTATGAGGCATGTGCCTTCATTTAATTGATAAGATTAATGCCACCCAATTGAGGTACGAAAATTAAAAAATCATATCTGGTTAATTTTATATATAATATTGTTTCCATTATCGTTTTTGAGGACCTATAGATTAATATTCTGCCATCACAGAAAGCGCATCCAACATTCTTTGGATGTTATAAATTTTTGATAATGGCTTGTAAATTATATTTACTTACGACACTTAATGTACCAATTTAATTAAAAGTCCGCTTTATCATATTGGC
The DNA here is from genome assembly GCA_916610165.2 of Gymnosoma rotundatum. Classification (NCBI taxonomy): domain Eukaryota; kingdom Metazoa; phylum Arthropoda; class Insecta; order Diptera; family Tachinidae; genus Gymnosoma; species Gymnosoma rotundatum. The sequence goes on along the minus strand of OU744337.1, from coordinate 113,945,105 downwards.
TTTAGTTTATTAATTATTAAATGCAAACCAGCAAACTTTCAGCTCTCAAATCAAATGTCGCGCAGTGTTGCCAACCCGAAGACCTTAACGTTTAAAAAAGTTCTCTGTACCTAAACAATAGAAAGAGTGCAATAACTAAATAAAATCCATTTTAATTAGTTTACTTTTTTTTAAATTTATTTTTAGCAAAAAAAAAATAACTTCTCATAGAACCCAAAATATCGCGAAGTTGACTGCTGTCTGCGAAATAATTGGTTCTTTCTCTAGTAAAAAATTTTCAATGAAAAATGTTTCAACCATTATCTGCCATCAGGACTCTTCTAAGACTCAAAACGGAGACATCTTAGACATAGAAAAAACAAAAATGAAATGTGCTTTGCCTAAATTTATGGGTGCTATAAATATAAAGTTATTGGTAAATTTTCAAATTCAATCTCGCAAAAAGCTTTAAGTGCGTTGAAAGAAAAGAAGAAAATATCCCTCTTCATTCGATCTTCTTAATTAAAGAAATTGTGGTTTTATTATTTTTTAATAACATTAATACGAGGGCTGCTATATATATTTCTGGCCTGGCAACACTGAGTGCTGCCAAGTGCAATCTGACATTTCCATTGGAAAGTTTGTCATTTTTAAGCATAATCGTACTCAAAACGTTTTGACGTACGACCATTATTTGTGTTGTTTACAGTGACTTGAAAAAATTAATATAGAAAAAATGGAATTAACTCGTGAACATTTTCGTGCCATCATTTTTCACAACTTTCGACGTGGATTATCACGACAAGAGTGCATTGATGAACTTAAATCTTTGTATGGCGATGAAGCACCATCCTATAGTACTGTGAAAAATTGGTATAATGAATTTAATCGTGGCCGAAGCTCGCTCAAAGACGAATTCCGTGAAGGTCGTCCAAAAACATCTGTTGTGCCAGAGAACATTAATGCCGTGCGTGAACTCATAATGCAAGATCGACATGCGACATACAGAGAGATAGAGACATCCATGGTCATTTCTTCCACCAGCATACATTCGATACTGCATGAACACCTGGCCGTAAAAAAGGTTTGTTCTCGTTGGATCCCGCACAATTTGAAAGTCGCTCAAAAGAAGGCTCGTTTCGATTGGTGCAAAGAAATGTTGCAAAAATACAATTGCGGTGCTTCAAAAGACGTTTATAAGATCGTCACAGGTGACGAATCATAGATTTATGCGTATGAGCCCGAAACGAAACAACAATCGACCGTGTGGGTCTTCGAAGACGAGCAAAATCCAACGAAAGTTGTATGTAGAAGAAGTACTTCGAAGCAAATGGTCGCCTGTTTCTTCGGCAAAACTGGTCATGTGGCGACTGTTCCGCTTGAGCAACGTAGGACGGTCACTTCTGAGTAGTACACTACAATTTGTTTCCCTGAAGTCATCGGAGAAATTCGAAAAACCAACAAGAGAAGACGAATCATTGTTCACCATGACAATGCGAGCTCTCACACATCGGCTCAAGCCAGAGCGTTTTTGACCGGCCAAAACGTCGAATTAATGGGTCATCCGCCGTACAGCACTGACTTGGCACCTAATGACTTCTTCTTTTTTCGGCACATCAAGAAAAAAATGCGTGGTCAACGATTTTCGTCGCCAGAAGAAGCTGTTGAAGTGTTCAAAAACCATGTTTTAGAGGTGTCTCAATCGGAGTGGAAAAAGTGCTTCGACAACTGGTTTGAGCGCAAGCAAAAGTGTATTAATCGTGCTGGAGAATACTTTGAAAAACAATAAAAACATTTTCACTATTACGCCAGAAATATATAGAGCAGCCCTCGTAAGTTGTAGATTTTTCCCCAAAACTAACATTTATTTGAACGTGATTAGAGTCAAAATGACTCTTATGTTACAAGTTTCTTATTTGACAGTTAGCAGTTATCGAATAATAACTTTCAAGCAAACTGTGGTTTGATGAAATTATGATGATGACTTTTACATTGCACTTTAAATAACTTTCTAAATTTTGCTTAAGAATTTTTTTGTTGTTGTAATTTATGTAAAAACTTTTCAATTGGAACATCTGAAAACAAAAGCAAAAGCCTGAAAGACAAAATGTCTAACAATTTTATGTTGACACTGTCTCTGCATTTCTTTACGTATTTAATGTAATTTTTTTCTTGGCATTTTAACCTGCTAGACAGCCAGACGCCAACACTTATTATAAGCTAATATTTTAGGAAGTCATACCTACTAACACCACAATATCCTTAAGAAAGAAAACTACAAGGAAAAAAATGTTCTACATATAGCATGCAGCAACATAACAAAAAAATCTTTTAGCAGATGGCACTCAGTGCAAAGCATAATCATGAACAAAGCAAAAACCTTCTGGCTATTAAATATAAATTGTTCGTAAATTTAAAGGTTCTATTGTAATAAATGAATTTATAAATTGAAACACTTAATGGTAAAGCTCAGAAGATAGTTATTTTATTAGAAATTAACTTAAAATTACTGAGAAAATTCTTTTACAATCGGTCGTTGCACCTAAACTTTTTTCTCTCTGTATATAACAAACAGACGCAGAAACTGAAACAAACATTTTGGTTTCAAATGAAGTATGCTGAAATAAAACATACAGACATACATATGTTCACATAAGTAAATAAATAGAGTAGAATATTTATGACGCCAAAGAGCAGCAGAACCATGTCTCACATATGCATGCGTAGACCTACACTGCACAAAATAATTTTTTTTTTAATTTAAATTATTTACTTTTCAAATTAAATGTGTTTAAGACCATCTGTCAGCTCGCAGTGGTAGTATTTCGAGTACATTTTTATAAATAAAAAGATTGGCAAATTATCGCTGGGGAACCTTTAAAATTGAAAAAATGCCATTCACTGTTTCAAAATTGCAGAGTCTTATTGGTGGTAAAGACTAATGTAGTTCAAACACTTTCCATACAAAATGAATACTACAAACTTAGTATAAGATGCAAAATGTTCAGGATGGGTACAGTCGCATTCATACGGAGCACTGTTACAATTGCAATGAAAACTCGATTCCATAGTTATTCGATACATATCGAATTTTAATTTTTTACTATAGTGGGCATATTAATGGAAAAGGAGAGTGAAACCTCGCAGGAAATACTAGATGGAAGAATCACTATTGAAGCTGTTTAACTGAAAAGTCACGAAAAAAACTGAAGCGCCTGGAACTCATTTTTAAATAATGTTAATAAACTGGGCCTTGTTTCTGTAATTTAAGTGAGAAATATCTCACATGAAATTGTTGTAGTCATGATGTTTTACATAGGTTGAGATAATTTAATTCATAAAGGTTTTTATTATTCTATATTATAGAAATCATTATCAACTTCAGATCATCCTGTGGGAAACAATATTTTTATGTGAGAAGTTACAAAAACAAGCTATTAGTATTGATCTAGTGCACAGATTCATTAAGCCAATCAAAAAATATCTACCTTATTACGTCTTCTTTTATCTAAAAAGGCTTTGCCCTCTTAGCACCGTGTATTTTTACAGATATTTTTGTCAAATTAAATAAATCATTTATCTTAAAATTATACTTGTAAATTGCTTTGATGAGCTCAGTCACAAATAATCTGGTATCACATTATTTAGAAATTGTGCTCCATTGTCCTCAAATAATAATAAGCATAACAGAGGCAAAATATTTTAAATATATATATTCTAACAGTGACAATTTTTGTCTACAAAAATAATCATTACAGCCTGGTGTAGTTTTTTCTCTGACTGAAAAAAAAAATCCTTATGAACTAAAAGGCATATAAATCGTTACATACTACAAACTCGCGCACATGCAGACAGTTTACCATTTAGTTCGATATCGATAAACATGACCTATCCTAATGTAAAAATCCTTGTTAATATTTTCTGCTTATAAAACATGTGTGACAAGCAAACACACCCGCCTAATGACACTCGAAAAAATGTAAATGAAATCACGATTGTACATTTCGCTGGTCTCATGTAGAAAGGCCCTAACTCGAATTTTTACGAAATTGAAATTTTTCGTGATTCCAATACATTTTACACAGATACACCTTGTCACAAAATTTGAATGCAATAGTATCAAAAATAGCGGGTTTCTAAGCATTTGCATTTTTAATATTACATTGTGATAAAAACATGAGACCAGCGATTTGGTTTTGTGTTATAAAGATAAAACTGTTTAAATAAAAATACAGTAATAACTTTCTAATTGGGATCAATAATTATTGCATTGTGTAAACTTGAATATCTATTGATTTTAATCTCTTAAGCGAGAGCGCAATAGAAGAACATACATAAATTCTGGTGCTGGCATATAGTCGACGCTAGTAATAAAACACACCAAGTATCAAAATATAAGATAAGTCGCAATATTAGTAGATTTAAAAAACAAAGTAGGTTCATTTTTTTTTAATTTAAATAATAGCTGTGTTCCCTTACTTTTTGGGTAAAGTTGGGGCAAACGAGAGTAATGAAAAATTACTCTCAATTAGGGACTAAAATGTTTAAAAGTACGGAAACACTAAAAACCAAATTTTTAACCCGAAAGAAATTTTCAATTTTTTTTACTTTTTTATGACAAAAAACCATTTTGTATAAAAAAGGCGCCAACAAAGTTAAAATTAAAAACGTTATAAAAATATTTAAAAATGGAAAATTTGGAAATACGTTGTTCTACAGGCATTAATAATTGCGTAAAAAAATGGTAAGTTAAAATAATTATTTATAAGGAAGATTTTTTTACTTATTTAATTTTTGAAAATTTGTTTGCTGATAATTTCAATTGTTTCCTTTATGCAACAGCTGATTGACTTACAATTTTACCAAATCAGCCCGAAGAAAAACTGCGGGCTGTTTTGGGCAGAAAGAAGAAGAATATTATGCTCTCAATTTCTCTCTCACTTGCCCAAACTTTATGTACGGGAACGGTTTTGGGTTAATTTGGGAACCCGCGGGCGCCCAAAGTAGAGTACGGGAACAAAGCTAATAATGAATTTTTATAGCTTGGCAAGCGTCAATAAGTCGAAGGCGGTGGTATGCTGATATTAAAATCGGTTGCACAAATAATGATAATTGGTCAGGTTGCCCGAATACGGTTGTTGAACCCGCAAATAACAAAAAAATCTAAGAATCGGTTTCAATAACTGATCGTTAAAGTTGCATTAAAAAAGTGCAGATTTACAACATGCCATTTTGTCAATTCTCTCTTAAAGTTTCAGCATGTTTTATCACGTTCCTATACGATGAAGTTTTTCATTGGATAGGAATTAGTACATTTTCCTTTTATTATTATTTTAATATTCGTTGTTGTAGTTGTTTGTAATATTTTAAATAATACACAAACAACAAAAAAAAAAATCAATGCCATGGCATTTTGATTACCCCGCCGCTTGTTTCACTACACTTCCTGCCAACAAACCAAAAATTTTATGAAACCAATTTCATAAGAATTTTGGTGGTGTAAGTTGGCTCTAACAAAGAGTTCAAGTATCGGAAGGCATAAATATTTTCCCATGAGAAAGCTGTGCTAAAAATAGATTACCTGCTTGCAAATAACTGGTAAAAAACGACAAAGCTTGGACTTTTTAAAATGTTTTTTAAATCTGCCTAAGATACATTGATCTATTACTGTACACATATATTTCTCTATATTTTATTTAATAAGGGTCTAGGTTTGTGAGGATTTAACAACAATTTAAAAAAAAATTCTCCAATAGAGGAAAAGACTGAACTTGCTAGGAATAATTTGCAGGAAATTTTATTCATTGAAATCATTTCCCAATGGGTTTAATCCATCATACAACTGTTTTGTATTTATGGTCAGTTTATGTAAACCGAATTCGATTAGTGTTAAAGGGTTTGTTTGTATGGTCGTGTAGATGATTTATCTAAAGTTTGCACGACATCGGTCGACGGGTTAGTAAGTTATGACTAAAACGGACAAATACGGCTGCACCGATTTATAACTGATATATATATTTCTTTAAAAGTTCCAAGAGGGTATGCTTATTTAAAAAAATAAAAAGGGGGTAAGTGGGGGAGAGGCAAAATGCGCGGGATCGATTTTAACAACAGTGATTTTAAGGATATTTAAAAGATAAATAAGTCATAATTCATAAGGTCCAATAGACAAAAGGATATCTGTTACAACTGTCATATTAATAAAAAAAATTGCTCGGAAGAGTGGACGTGGTACGGATATTATCATTGGGATAGCGAAGCGGCCTGGAAATAGCAAGTATGTATTATAAATCTCTTTGTAAGCTTGTTTATTTGTTTGTGAGTGCGTTAATCACGGCCAAACGACAGACTTAATTTTATTGAAGTTCGAGACATAGATAGGTTCTGATCTATATCTGTAGAATTCTCACGTGTTCTAAATAGAACCCCCATAGCAAACAAGGCTATAATATATTATGCACTCCCTAGAAAGGCCCTAAAATTAGACTAGGCAACGTTAGGTACAATAAGCTAGTGTTTAATAAAGCTTTTGTAAAAAAGTACTAACACCACTTTCAAAGAAAACGGCTCTTATATCGTTCCGCCGCGAAATTTTTTCACTGTGCTCTTTTCTATCTTTTATTCCAGCGGCTTTATGAACTATTTAAGCGGAAATTGTTAAATGGTTTTTAATGGCGTCGTCGTTTTGTTGCCCCCTTTACAAAACAAAAACAAAGGAAAAAACAATAACAACATAATAGTGGCTTAAGGCAGCAACATCATCACTGCACGAATGCAAAAAAAGGTTGAGAATTAATTTTTTGCTTTCTAGTTAGTGTGTGGATTCTTTTCAATTCTGTTTTTTATTTTTAGTTCTCTTTTTTGTTTCGTTGAATTTCTAATATGTCACTTGCATACAATAAAATGTAAGCTGGTATTTGGGCATTTTGCCATCGACCATACACCATTAATACACAGAGTAGATAATGTGGAAAAAAGAAGACAAATAATAAAAACAAACTCACACACAACAGCCCGATAGAAAAAATTAATATGCAAAAATCAGTAGTATGCAAGTTACTGACCGGGTCAAATACGTATTCAATTACATTTCCCCTTATCCACTTATGTTCGAAAAGTATGAATGCATATTTACACAGACATACTTGAGAGCTTAAGTAGAATTTTTTGCACAAAATTTTAATAAATCACAATTAAACAGAACTGAAAAATAAAAGTAAAAGAAAATCTTTTGTTATACTATTTATAAATTGTATGTGAACGTGTTCTAAGAGTAAACGTAAAAGACCTATATATTGTAGAGGAGAAATCAAATTAAAAAAATTAATTCGGATATTGTATGCCGTATGTTGATTGAGATGCTAAAGAGGTCTAATCGAAAGATTTTTCGATTATTGAAATTCTAAGACTTTTAAACGAAGAAGACATGGCCGAGATATGCTTAAGTGTTCCAAGCCAGGTCAAAACCACGTCCTTAAGATCATGCTTTGCCAGCTCGAAGTTCTGAATTTCGTGTTCACCGTGCCAACCCTGTTCTTTAGGCTATATTGTTTTTTTAAGTCAAATTTTCGACCACAATATAGAGTGCAAGAGCATTTATAGATACAATCCCATTTTAAAATAATGTTGAATATAGGTCGACCAATGTCCTTTAGCTACAGTACACTCATGAATTTTGATCTATTTAGCATTTTTAAGTTTTGATAGTAAAACGATTTTAAACGAATTTTAAAAGTTAGACGAATACAAGACATAAAACTATTAATTAAATTAGAAGGGCATTTAAACTAGATTTGTTTTTATAATAGACAAAATCTTAAAAATAAGTTTTATTTCCTTTACGCAGTAGTTTTAATACCATCTGCACTCTCAGGGAAGGTTCCAACCCATAACTACGCACCCGAACATGTACAATTAAATAAAAAAATAAATAATAACAATAATAATCTACACCAAAACAAAATAAATACCTTTTCTGCTTATAGGAGAACTTGGTGAAAGTGCCCTCCATTTTAAAGGACATACACGGTTGCAGATATTTTTTTCTCTTTCCCCTTAAAGCAAATAAAAAAAACCCTAAAATTAAGCTTTAAAAAAAATCCCAAAAATAATTTTTTTCTATAATTTTCGAAAAATAAAATCCAAATTTATTAAATAGAATATAAAAATAAAATTCCCTTAGAACAAAAATTTTCAGGTGTTTAATTTTTTATTTTATTAAAATATGTATTTTAAATATGTGTACATACTAGCAGTGCCAACGTGCGTGTCATTTCTAATTTCCCTAATATTCAACTTTTACTATTTATTCCAGAGTTCTGCAGACAGTGTTAAAAATTTTCCATCTACAAAAATAAAAAGTTCTGACAACTGTTTAAGTACCATTTTGTCTAAGAAATGACCTATTTTTACGAAAAAAAAGTATTCTGTAGGGACCTCCTCTGAAACCTTTGTTCAAATCCATCCAGTAGCTTTTATGTGATGGTAACAAAGACAGACAGATAAAAATTCCAAAAAAGGTGTTTTGTATTCTGTATCGATTACTATCTCCTGGCATTGTTTTTCTAACAAATATTTTACTCTTAAGATAGATTCAACCGTTAAAATATGGATTCTATTTCTTAATTTATTTTAATTAAGTTAAACATTAAAAAAACTTTTTCACCGATGCGTTAGAACATAAAAAATCCAGTAAAGATATAGCCAAATTGGAAATCTGAGAAAATTTCTATTCGTCGTCTGCACATTTTTTATTTTTTTATTTTAATTTCTTGCCATAACTCTTCTGGGGATGATGTGTTATCCCACTTTGTATATTGCAGATTTTTCTATTCATTAATAGCATTATCGATATCCTCACAAATACTTTTACTTTTAAAATGCACTACAATATTAGTTATATCTGGTTTTGTTGTTTTTTGGGCATCCGCTCAAGAAAATATTGAAATTTTTTTCGTTATAGAAATATTATCAGGAAAGAGAGTTTATAATTGTTTCGACATTTCTACAAAAAAATTTCAATATTTTCTAATAAGTATATAAGTATTGATGGAACAAATTGTGCAAAATTATAGCAAAAAGTTAAGCATTCTTTTGGAATTAGATATTTCAAAATTTCAATTTAATTTAGCACAAAAAAATTCCCTCAAAAAACCCTGAATCTTCTTTTTAACCCCCTATTTTCCCTAATAAATGTTTACTCTCAAATTCTTCCCTAAAAAGAAAAAAATCCCCAAATCTGACAACACTGCTGATATAGCTGCGACGCTTGACTTCCATCACCTGTCTGTATGTTATTTCTACAATATCTATTTCCGACCCCATAAAGCATATATATTCTGGCTTGTTATGCACAGCGAAGTCGATTGACCGATGTCCGTTTGTCCGTCCGTGCTGTTGATTTCACAAAAAAAAATATGTCAATCGATCAGATAGTGTCGAAAGAGGTGCTATTGGAAATTCCATGTCCTTGGAGGCAACAGGCAAAACACCACGTCTGCCTCTAATTTTTTTCTGGCATTTGGAATAATAAAGTAACTTCAATATAAAAAATAAATATATGGGGCGATAGAGAATTAAAAAATTAAAAAAACCTCAAGTGAAAAAATTGGCGCTGGCCCATATTTTCCGAGTTACGGCGCTCTGAAATTTTAAAATTCTTATCAATACCAATATGGGTATTGTTTTAAAGCTTTTGAAGAAATCTTTAAAGAAATACTAAAATTTGTTAAAAATGCTTAACCCATTAAGAGCCCAATGTATTTTTATGTAAAATAATATATATGCAGCACCAAAATTTTTTAAATTTTAAATTCTCTGTTACTCTAATATTTGCTTTTTTAATTGGAGTTACTTCATTAAACTAGATTTACATGGTGAAAGTGAAAGATGGTGAAAGATAGGCCGACTTCCTAAACGCAAGTTGCAATGCATATTTACAATGCATACACTTGTAAACGCATATCTAAACTTTTTGGCAACGTACAATGTTCCTAATCGTTTGGCAACTCACTTTTATGAGTATCAGAAGTCAAAATCACGCATCATTCTTATTTTATATGCAAACATTTAAAAAATGTTATTTTTAAAATGAAATGCGAATAAAAATGCCATCATCCATTAATTCAATGAATTCTTAAAAAAATATTTATTTTTGATTACTTGTTTCCGCGATTTTTATTGTCCTTAACAAAGTTGTCTCTTCTTTTTTTCTTTTTAATAGGTTTTTATAGCAAATCAATATTTTTTGGAAGATTTGACCTGAGATAATTCCTCAGCACTTGCCAATAAAATGGATAAATAATTTTGTGTAACCTTCATTTTTCCAAAAAAATATTCAATTTTATACCATGTTTTTGACATTTGCTTTACGTATGAGTTGCATAGCGACGTTTCTAAATGCCGATAAAATGCAAGAAATGTCTCTGCAACGCAAGTTTGCATTTAAAACATGTTTAGCATTGCATACGCATTTTTTAAAATTATGCATTGCAACAGGCGTTTAGGAAGTCGGCCTTATATAGGATTCTTACTTGTTTTTTATTAAAATAGAATTATTGTTGCCATTTAAAATCGTATTAAAAGTAAGATACCAGATCAAAATCACAAGTTACATACGTAAGTTGCGTAAGACTGTAATAAATGTCCAAGAACAATTTTAATTTATCAAATTAAATTTCAATTGAGTGAGCGTGCATAAACGTGAGCGTGTATGAATCGAATTTTTGCGTGATTAATTTTTTTTATAGTTTAGTTTTTATTTCACTAGCATGAACGTGGGTAAACGTGAGCGTAGTTAGTTTTACTTGTTCCTTTTTGTGAGTTAATCCTGAGAGTGAGTTTTTGTGAACGTAATTATAATTTTTAGTCACGTGGGGGAAATAACGATGTATGAATTAATTGTTTTCTCGTTAGGGTCCATTCTAATGAGTGAAAGGTAAAATTTTTCAGGCGAGTAGAATACGATTGCACTTTCAGTATTTTAAGACTTTTATACTAATTTTTAAATGTATACAAAATGTAAAAAATGACCCACCCGGTCGTTAATATTTTGAAGTATCGCTGTTAAAAATAAATTGTTCAGAAAATGTTAAATTTAATTAAAAATAAAATTGAAATCTATTTAAATATTTAATGAAACGAAAATTCAAATAGAATTTAAAATACTCAGACATCCCAATGTAATTATCATTATGATCTACATGATTATTATGTAAATCATTATTTAATTCGTTATCCCTCTAAACCAAATAAAAAACTTAATGTTGAAAATGATAATTGACTAAAATATTGAGGCAAATGAACAACTGGTCTTAATCATGTCTTTTATTTGCTGACAAAGTTCAACGTATTTTGTCGAAAGTGCCATGCAGCAAACCGAAAATGTCGCATAATTTTATTACTAAAAACAAAAAGATTTAAAAAACTCTGCACGAGATTAATGGTTTGTGGTAAAAAGAGGATTTTACAACCAATTTTGCCACACATATTTGTTAACATTCTCCAACTGTATTTTTAGTTTTAGCTTGCAACACAAACACACACACTTTATATATTAAATGGCAAATACTTTGTTTTGTAAATGTAAAAAAGAAAATTGTTTATCTTTATGAAACATTAGCATTTTCTAAGGGCATTAATAAGTCTTTTCCGATATCGGAGCCCTTCCTTTATTCACACAAGTTCTTGTTACGAACTGTGGTTGCAGTCACTTGTTGCCACTAACTGTATTGTATGAATTGAATTTGTTTTCCTTCAACCTCCAAATTCAACAACACTTTTTTAAAGTGGTTTTTATTTTACTTATCTTCATCGTTTTTTTAACTTTTTATGTGTAAATTAATGCAAATCTAATGGAATTCATATTTTTAGTTACTTTATTATTCAGTGTTTTTATGTATTAGGATAAAATTTTTTTGACATTTTCCTTCTTTCGCTTAAAAAAAAAGTTGTTTTTATTGCACAACATTTTATTGTTTTAATCTATCTGCTAGAAGTAAAAAATAAAGTTTCTTTCCAGAAAAAAAAACTTTTGATTCAACAAAAATTATAAGGACTACTCAAAGGAACTATTTTAAACAAGCCAAATTTATAAAAAAAAAGAAAAAAAAAACTTTTAACACAATGTTAATTTCATAGTCTTCATTGGAATAAGCAGGTTAGGTACTTTTTTATTATTTATCACCCTATAGAAATACGATTTTAAATAAATTTTTTTTAAAGAATTGTTTTACTAAACTTCTATTTATTCGTTAATTTAAGTTCAAGAGTTTTTTTTACAATAGGTGCTAAAAAGTACCAACTTTTGTTAAAAGTACTTTCTGCAACCTAATTTGCAATTTTCTAAAAATTTCTAAACTGCAGTTTTAAACAAGCTTAATTTAAAAAGTATGAAAAAAACCTTTTAACAAAATGCTGATTTCATAGTCTGGTACTTTTTTGTAGGTACTTTTTTTATTATTTATCACCCTGTAGAAATAACATGTATAACAAGTTTTTCTTGAAGAATTGTTTAACTGAATTTCTATTAATTCCTTGTTATAAGTTTTTTCAAAAATTGCTAAACTAAACTTTTTAAGAAACTAAACTTTTTTAAGAAGTACTTTCTACAAGCAAATTTGCAATATTTAAAGATTTGCAAATCTAAACAGTAGTGTTCGAAAACTTTTTAATCTTTTTTTATATTATTAATGTTATCGTTATAAAATTGTATTTTATTAAAGGTTCATTTTGAAATGGTACGTTTTTTCAACAGTCAATTTTTACAAGTTTTTAGAGATTATTGTTTTTTTTCCTGTATATTTATGTTTTTAAAAAAGCTCTTCTTTTGAAAAGAATTTTTTGAAAAGAGGATTTTAGGGGTTATTTTTTAGAAAGTACTTTTTTAAAAAAATTGTTTTATAATTTTTTTTTTTTGTTAAAGAAACTTATCAAGAGGACAGTTCTTATAAAAGCATTTATGAGGGCTGCTATAGATATTTCTGGCCTGGCAACACTGAGTGCTGCCAAGTGCAATCTGACATTTCCATTGGAAAGTTTGTCATTTTTAAGCATAATCGTACTCAAAACGTTTTGACGTACGACCATTATTTGTGTTGTTAACAGTGACTTGAAAAAATTAATATAGAAAAAAATGGAATTAACTCGTGAACATTTTCGTGCCATCATTTTTCACAACTTTTGACGTGGATTATCACGACAAGAGTACATTGATGAACTTAAATCTTTGTATGGCGATGAAGCACCATCCTGTAGCACTGTGAAAAATTGGTATAATGAATTTAATCGTGTCCGAAGCTCGCTCAAAGACGAATTCCGTGAAGGTCGTCCAAAAACGGCTGTTGTGCCAGAGAACATTGATGCCGTGCGTGAACTCATAATCTAAGATCGACATGCGACATACCGAGAGATAGAGAAATCCTTGGACATTTCTTCCACCAGCATACATTCGATACTGCATGAACACCTGGCCGTAAAAAATTTTTGTTCTCGTTGGATCCCGCACAATTTGAAAGTCGCTCAAAAAAAGGCTCGTGTCGATTGGTGCAAAGAAATGTTGCAAAAATACGATTGCGGTGCTTCAAAAGACGTTTATAAGATCGTCACAGGTGACGAATCATGGATCTATGAGTATGAGCCCGAAACGAAACAACAATCGACCGTGTGGTTCTTCAAAGACGAGCAAAATCCAACGAAAGATGTTCGTGGAAGAAGCACTTCGAAGCAAATGGTCGCCTGTTTCTTCGGCAAAACTGGTCATGTGGCGACTGTTCCCCTTGAGCAACGTAGGACGGTCACTTCTGAGTGGTACACTACAATTTGTTTGCCTGAAGTCATCGGAGAAATTCGAAAAACCAACAAGAGAAGACGAATCATTGTTCACCATGACAATGCGAGTTCTCACACATCGGCTCAAACCAGAGCGTTTTTGACCGGCCAAAACGTCGAATTAATGGGTCATCCGCCGTACAGCCATGACTTGGCACCTAATAACTTCTTCTTGTTTCCGCACATCAAGAAAAAAATGCGTGGTCAACGATTTTCGTCGCCAGAAGAAGCTGTTGAAGTGTTCAAAAACCATTTTTTAGAGGTGTCTCAATCGGAGTAGAAAAAGTGCTTCGACAACTGGTTTGAGCCTATGCAAAAGTGTATAAATCATGCTGGAGAATACTTTGAAAAACAATAAAACCATTTTTCGCATATTCGCATTTTCACTATTTGGCCAGAAATATATAAAGCAGCCCTCGTATAAAAAATGCTTTCAACAATAAGTAAAGCTAAGATTTACAATTTTCACAGGCGCTTATTTATTTTTTAAAGGGTGTCTATTTTTTCACGTAAAAGGGCTTCTTGTTAAACGATTTAGACAGGCTCTTGAAATTTACAAACGGCGTTTTTTGTCATAAAATAAAATTAAGACTAAGAGGGAGAACTTTTTTCCCTATAACGATAAGTACAAAAAAAAAAATAATAAAAAAATAAAAACTATAGCAGAATAGTATGTGTCTGCTACTAAGTATACAGATAAAAGTTATAAGGATGAAAGTTAAAGAATGCTCCCCATGAGAGATGTGATTTTCACGTTTATGGCCTTATCTTTAAAATCATTATAGGCAGACACTTCAAACCTACAAAAAGCGTATCTTCGCCATAAAATAAAATGAAAAACTATAAGAGTGGCCCCACAGAAGTCCTACTTTTGACGAATATTATATAATCTTTTGAACCGTAGTAGGCAGGTACTTTAAAATAACAACACATACTTAAAAGAAAAAATTAAGGACTGAAGAGAGGCCCTTAGATGACGACGAAGGTTTTTTTTAATAATATTATTTTTAATTTACTTTTTAGAATATTTCTTAATTATAGCTACGTTAACAATTATTAGCATTTGTTAAACCCTACCTCAACAAATTATTTTTATAACACTCCCTATATTTCAATTGTTTATGTCTAGTTTTGGAAAAAAATGGTTATAAAAGAATTTAAATTTCATTTTTATTTCTTTTCTCCAAGCTAAGGAATATTTGCGAATAAAAATACTTTGTAAAATTTTTACATGTAGTAGATGATTTTTGCAGGTGTGGTTTTATTCATTTGAAAAAAAAATTTAATGACATATTTTCAAACAAAAAGTGAAAATTTTAAGCTCTTAAATATATTTTAGTAGAATGTATGGGTTTTCTTACCCCAAATATAATAACGTTAAAGTTAGAATTGGTTTAAATCTTATTTTCATTTCATTTCAATTTAATTCAAAAGAAAGAATTCAAGAACTTTTCTGTTAACCCGGAAATAATGTTCAGTCCAAACCTCAATTTTGTGCTCCGGCAAATTGAACTTAAATTGAATTGCAAATTCAAGTTTTCTTTCATTGTAATAAAAAAGTGTTTGCAAAAGGAAGACAATATTTATATTGTTAAAAAAAATATAATGCTTAAATTAAATTAAATGCACATCAACAACAACAACAACAAAATATATCTACTTTTGTGGATTAAAAGGAAAATAAAAAATGCAATGAAATTAAATATGACAACTACAATAAAAATTATGTTTTAAATTTCTATGATGCCATAAAGAAAAATACCTGTTTTTATACTGTGAAATGGAGACGTATTATTAACAATAAACAACTTTAAAATAACTTAGATATGGTCGGTGCACCCGCGAAAGGAATTTTGTTTAAAATAAAATAATTATTGCAAATACTTAAATATTTTAAATTTACCTTATTTACGAAATGTTTCTTTTTTATATTTGCGCCGTTTTCTTAAACAAAAAAACAAACAAAAATATAAATCTGAAATTTCAGTTTTTAGATTCTCATTTGTGTGAATTTTAATGTGATTTAAACATTGATATATTCAAATTTTTCTGAACGCTCGAACTTACAACAAGTAAAAAATAGATCCCAACAATTAGGGATGCCATACGGGTATGCAAAATCCAGAAATCCACGGATTTTTTGGAGCTGATAAGTTCCGAACACCGGGATTTAATAAAATACAGGCATGTTTTGAATTCCACACGAAATTTTCACTTTATATTATTCAAAGCATTGTTGGAATAAAATTATTTTTTACAAAAATAATGCCTGATAAATTCAGTTTGTATTTTTTGGGATTTAAAAAATATTCCCAATTATTAATTTTTTTTAAAACATATTGAGAACAATTGTGCAAAAACTACTCGTTTTACTTTAGTAAAAATTCAGTGTCGAAAATTAAAAAGAAAACTAAAAAATATTATAGACGTCTTGTTTTAATTTAAGACAATGAAAAAGGTTAAGAGAAACTTAATCTCAGCCTTTGACAATCCAGAAGGGATAATCGAGTGATTTGCAGAACACAATGCCGTCAATTATTTATTAAAAATATTGTCAACTAAAAAAACACAAAGAGCCAGTTTTCACTGAAATTTTTTCATGAAAGTAACATGAAACTCTTGTTTGGTGGTGAAGCAAGACGGGTAAGCAATATGGCATGGCTTGAATTTTGAGATGTAATTGTTGCTTATGTTTTGTTTAAACTAACTCATATCGCTGCAAAATTGAAAGAAATTGCTTAAAAAAAAATTGCATGATATAAATGTGGTCACAGACTTGAAAACCCTTAATATTGCGAATTTTAAAAATTGTTGAAATTTTTAAAATCCCTAATCTCCAGATTTTTAAAAATTAATCTCGATTGATATCTCTATTCCCAAGATACTACCTTTAAAAATACCAGCTGAGGCGAACTTGAAATATCTCAGTTTGGTATAATCCTTCGATCAGTTTCCTCCAGTTTATAAAATTTTTTTAAGTATTTTTTACTACATTCTTTAACCTGTGTATGCTTCTTCTATTTCCCAATTGTTATAATGGAGTACCTCATATTTTCCTTACAGGTTTGTCTTATTTAATTAATTAGTTTTTGAATATTAATCAACAAGTCTTTGCATGTTTGATAAAAGGCTTCAAAATCATGGCAATCAACAAAAAACAGAGGAAGGAAAAACAGAATTTGAGACAAAATGCCACATCAATTAACTCCAGTTTCTTTTTTTAAGTGTTAATTTTAAAAGTCGTAAATGCAACGGATATCAAAACTTAGAAATGACAATATAGTTATACAGATCTTTTATATATGGAGTTTAACAGTTAGACTACCGGAGAAAAACATTGAATTCGCCATCGCTACCACCTGGTAATTGATTCGCCTTGGTATATACTTTTCACTTTTAACGATAATAGATAAATTCATCTTCATCGGGATATCTTTCTATTAATTAGTAAATTAATAAGACATTTTGTATGAGTAAAAATTTAATCTTCTTGAAAAAAAAAAAACACTGACGAAACGCCTATTATCTCACACGTTTGAGAGCTAAATTTACTTAAGTGGAAAATTTTATTACCTTTTAAATTGTGTTGTAAAACAAAAATAACATGCGTAAAATTTTCATAATTTTGCTACGTCAAATCAAAGTTTTTTGTCTTAATTAGTTTTAATTGTGCAGTCAGTCGTCACAAGTTCCAACATTTAAACAAAAAAAAAAAAAAAAATATATAAAAATATGTACATATATCACACGCCATAGATGGAAAATGCAGTACTATTGGATAAAACTTAAGTAAAATTATCGATTTCTTTTATCTTATTTACACCATGCTATTTTTAACTGACTTCAAAAAAAGAAGGAGGTTATAGAATTCGGCTAAATGTTGCTTTTTTTATATTTGTGCCTCCAGAACTCAGTCATTTCTGATCCGATTTTGAAAATTTTTGGTAATATGATAGATTACAGATTGGTCCCGTTTTAAAAACAGTTCATAATCTTAAAAATTAAAGGGTGTCCCCTTACAACATACATATTTTTTACGTGTACTATGAATTGTAAAGGGCACTTCTGTAAAATTTACCCTGGAGTTAATGTCGACGTCGTTGACGGCGTCAAATGTCAAAAATAAAGTTGAATCGTATGAAATTGTATGAGAGCAGTTAATCTCAACGCGTTGCAACGCCGTAAAAGTTGAATCTGTTTCAACTTTTTCGGCGTTGAAACGCCGTCAACGACGTCGACATTAACTCCAGGGTTAAAATGACTGCGTATTTGTATAGCTCTCAATAACAAAAAGTTGTACAAAAATAAATCTAAAAATTAAAGGGTGCCCCCATAATTGATGTAAATTTACTTATATGGGCCTATTTTTTGAACCGTTATAGACAAACGATTGCAAATTGGACAGAATGTTGATTGCTATGGCCGTTACAGTAACAAGTATTAATATTACAAATTATAAATTAAAGGGTGCGCCAATAGTTCAGTAAATTTGATGTATATGGCAATACTTTTGAAAAGTTGTAGACAGACGCTTGAAATTTACAACGAACCTGTATTGCTAAATCCGCTATAACAACAAGTGTAAAATTTGGATTTGGAAGATAAAGGGAGTTCCAATAGTTAATGTAATTTTGTGTAAGTGACCAAACTTTTGAACCGTTATAGACAGAAAGCTGAAACTTAAGAGACCTGTATTGCTAAATACGCTATATCAACGAGTTTATAATTTGAATTTAGAAATAAAAGGGTGTCCCATAATTGATAAAGAATTACTTATATGAGCCTATCTTCTGAACCTTTATAGACAAACGCTTGCAAGTTGGACAGAATGTCGATTGCTATGGCCGTTATAGTAACAAGCATTAATTTAAAGAATTATAAATTAAAGGGTGCGCCAATAGTTCATTTAATTTGATGTATATTGCTATTCTTTTTAACAGTTATAGACAGATGCTTGGAATTTACAATTTTAAACAAAACATAAACAACAATAACATCACCTTAAAATTAAAGCTATTTCACATTGCTTACCCCCTCTTGTTTCAGGACCAAACAAATATTGCATTTCATGCTAGTTTTAAGAAAAAGTTCATAGTATAAATTCGCTCTAAAATAGTAAATTGAAAATAAGAAATTTTTAAACTTAAGGTATAATAATTGGTATTTGCGGTTTTTATTTAAAGCAAGAAAAAATTTGTAATGTAAAAAAGATAAATAATAAGGTTTAAATTTCCGTTAAAAGTCACCACTTATAGTGTTACCATCCCTGTAGTAAATCAAAAATTAAACCTAACCTTAATTTCGGTTCGTTTTTTTTTCATCATAAGTACTATTTATGATAAATTACGACAATACTGCACATCGGCCTTAAAATTTCAATTTTCCATGTCTGTAACACGTTTTTTTCTTTTCTTTTGTTTTTTGTTAAATTTTGTTTAAAAATAAAATTACTTGTAATAAAAAAAAATATCATTTTATATGGAACACTTACTTAATCATTTACAATTCATTTCCGTTTTGTAAATTAAACATCTATAATTTTCATCGTTTTATTTTGCGTGGTTAAATATAAATATTCGTATATTTTTTGAAGAAAACTTTGTTTTAAAAATTTTACGAATTTCTGAGATGAAAATTGATGGCAATAAGAAATTATAAACGAATCATACATGTGTCACTTGTACATTAATTTCTCTGTAGACTATTAACAAACTTTTTAATCTGGATGTGGAAATAAATACCTGGCATCTTTTAACTGTCCGATAAAATGAGACTGCATTAGTATAACTTGCATTTAGATTACTCATGGATGATGAATAATTGTTTGCTAAGCCACTGACAACTATTTGCTAATCACGACGAAGACTTGAGAGCAGAGACACCAACGAAGTCTTAAATAATATTGTAGAACTTCTCTTAAATTAAATATAAATCAGTGCCAGTATCATATTAACTTAAATTCCATAAGAATAGCGTTGATTTATAAGCTGCAGAATTAAAAAAAGAACACTAATATGAAACATATCAAATACTAGAAAACTTAATTCCGTACGAAGTGGTTTCAATTCCGTAGCCACTCCAAAAGGTTATTTTTGGTCCTTCAGATTCCGTTCTCGTTTTTATTAATCCAAAAAAATTTGTTAAACGTTTTATATGTAAAAAATGTAGCAATTTAATGTTTACAACGACGTTATGTTTTTAAATTCTGCCGCACATCTTTTTGTACTCTTTTCTTTTGTATGCTGCCATATAGAGATTTTAGTAATGTGTATAAGAAGTAAAAATATGGCAGTGCCAAAATTTAAATCCCGAACATTTTTTTATGTTAATTACATTTCGCACAACGGATAAAAACTAATTAAATGTAAATTATCTTCCAATAAATCAATACTACACGAAATATTTACTAATATTCTTTTTTTTGATGAATTGTAATTGATTTGGCTTAACTCATTTTTTAAATTTATGCGTCCGCGTACATTTCTAAAATAATTTTTCCTTCTAAAAATGAGATTTCAAAATTAAAAAAAAAAATATTTTTAATTTTTCCCCAATCAGGATTTGAACCATCGATCTTATAAATCTTATTATCTTATTTTCGGCTTTCGGTTAGATGCTGATGATGATAATGCTTGGTTGGAATGCTGATGAAGGATGTGGCGGTCCAGAAAATGCTGCACTTCATTCTGCTAGCGTTTAATTTTTTTTTGTTTTCTTTAGAAAACGTACGCATACATTTGTAAATAATTTTTCTTTGTTAAAAATGTTTAGAAATTAAATTAGAAATGAACCAAAAGCCAAAAATAAGTCAATTTTCATTCATTTAAAAAATCTTTCATTTCATAAAAAATTAAATCCTTTTTTATTTTTTTTCCTTAAAATTAAAAAAATGGTAAATCCATTCATTAAAGAAAAAGTTCGACATTTCCTTTTCTACACCACCAAAAAACGATTAGATTTCGTTTCCGAACGCAATTATAGTCTGTAAAATGGCTGATTATTTCATTAAATAAAAACGGCAAAAGGCTTTTTTTAATGTGAAATTAATTTTAATATTGAAATTAGTTTTAATAATAAAATAATGTGATCTCTATTTAGAATTAAAAATTATTCAAATCGTGTATTAATTAGTCAATCTAATAAATTTCTCTACTGCAAGATACAAAGCAGAAAAATTAAGTTTCTGTTTAATATTTTTCTATATTTGAAAAGCAAAAAAATTATGAAATAAATACCTTTGCTTAATAAACTTTAAACAAATTACTCACAAAATATACATAATTAACAAAATTATGTATATTTTGAAAAAAATGAAGGTGTGGGCGATAATATAAAATATTTTGACAAGCAACATATTCTATTAAACACGTATTCACCGCATAAAGAAAAAACTTATTTAAAGAAATGTATATTTCACAATATGCAATACAAACTAAGCAGAAAAAGGGTGTTCCTTAAACGTAAAATTAAATATAGGAAAATTTACTTTTTAACAGGCTGACTTTATGCCAAATGTGATTTCGTACATTTGGCTGCCACGACTAGCTAAACCTGCTTTCAAAAATATTTTTACCCGTATCTCGACAATCCACCCCACAATGTTGGCTTACAATTCGTCCAAAGTTTTTAGTTTGATTGCATACAGCTTCACGCAGACCGTAAAAATTACCAAAAGGCGTTAAATCGTTTGATCTTAGTCTCCTAAAAAACGAGATATTTCGAGAACGCATCCGCATCGTATAAATCTAGTATTACTGTTGTTGAGCAGTGCGTTGGTTGCGTTGTTAGACTTGGCTGCTGAGTTTAAAAGAAAATATCAAAGTCCTGAGTTCGAATCCCATCATTGTCATCAATATAACATGTTAGTTAAAGGGGAATAAGTGGAAAATAATCAGGTCAATTATGAATATTCCCACGAAATTTCTTTCCCACGGAAATTATTTTTCTCAAAAAAGATTCCTTCAATTATGAATCCCGTAGGAATAAAATAATAAAAAAGTGGCATCATTGTAATTTAAAGAGAGTTTGTTTATTTACATATAATTATTATTTTATAATTCATAATACCTAATTTTTCCCCAGAATTTTTTTCACATTCCGCAGTCAACCAAAAGGGGAAAAATTTATAATGGGTGAAAAGGGAAAAGTGAAAAAACTCCCACGAAATTTTTGTTTATAATTGGGCTGAATAATTCCAAACTCCCAAGGTCTCGATTAGAAAAGAAATATATTTGTTGTTTAGCCGCTGTAGAAAAACTTAGTAGGTGAAGGCGCCTGTACATTAGCACAGCAGATAATATAGGGACGACACTTGTATTGAAAAAATACGTAAATTGTAGTCCAAGAAAAAAACACAACAAGAGTTGATTAAAGCACCTGATTGACAAAACAGGAGACTGTTAGATCTAAATTGCTGCAAGGATTAAAGGCGCATGCTAGCTAAATAATACAGCGGATAGTTTCAGTCTTATCGGATCTTAAAGAAGGATCCGTGCGAACAGAAGAAATAGAGAGTAATTAAAGTGCCACACAAGAGTAAAATAAAAACACTAATCCCGGATTGTCAGTCTAAATGTAGAAATACATTCTCACGATTGCGGATTCGGTTTTTTATATAAAGATTTGACAATATAAAACGCTAAACGAAACCGCACGAATTTATAATCTATTTTTATTTCAGTACGTTTTCGCTCAAGCTCTCGAATTAAAGTTTTTCCCCTACAGCATGCTGCCAATTTTATTGTTTTACTAATTAAAAAAAAAATCATATTTGTTAATATTTTTTGTGAATTATTAGGAAAAAAGATGAAAAAGGAAACGAAAGTCATTCAAAAATAACTATAATTTAAAAAATTTTTAAATTATTGCTTATAAATAAGAATAAAATATTAGTAAACAAATGATAAAAAATATAAATAAAATCCACATCCGTCGTCGCACTTCATTTTATTTATTTATTTATTTTTTTTTTTTTTTTTGAGATGCGGAATGCGGCTTCGCAACCGTAAACTTGTATTTCTACTCTAATCAGTGACATTTATTTGTAAGCATTTTCACAAGAAAACAAATGTAAAAAACTTATTGAATTTCAGGAGTCAACCAAAAGTAAAAAAAGTACTAAGAAATAAAATCGTTAGTTAAACCATAGTCACTAGAGGTATCGAATTTGAGCATAAGTCTTTCAAATGAAAAACATTAAAAAAAATAAATTCTTTATTTATGCTCTTTATTTATAAATTTTATTGGCGGAACTTACGGTTTTCTATTGTAGACCTTTAACTTAAATTTTGATAAATTTAGAACATGACAACATACATTTTTAGTTGACAATGTTTGCACTATCTTCAATAAAACAAGCTGTAGTAGGTGTCGTTAACAAATTTATTTACAAGAGTGAAACGTCTGTTATATTTGGCGCTATACTGTTTTTGGCTCTTTCGATTTGTTTACAACAAAAATAAAAGGACGTTGTATATGTAGAAAGATTTTTAATTTATTATGAACCGTGAATACCCCTAATGATTTCTGTTAAATGTCTCTGGCAACGTAGAAAAACAACCAAAAACTGTCATCACAATTTACAACTTAAGAACTAAAATACCAACAGAATGTCAAACCGATATCAACTATTTTAATTAAATTTAATTATAATTAACAATTAGATTCGAAACCATTCAACATCTTTGAGAAAACAAAAAAACAAATCGAAAGGCAAAAAATTTACGAAATATCAAGAGTCTAATAAAAAAATAGAGACCAGAAACTTTAAAATACAAGCTAAAATTATCGTCTTTTAGAATTTAAAGGGTTAAATTCAAATAAATCCACTTAATTTTGTCGTTTTTAACACAAACATGATTTGGAAAATATTGGTAATGATGTCTGTCGGATTTTAATTAGATCTTGTGTCGTAATGCCAGTAGTGCAAAAAATTTCATTAAAATTAAAGTTTTTATTTTAATACTTACTAATACATAATTTTGTTGTTGTTGTTGTCTTTGCAGGAAAACTATTAATTAGTACTATTTTTATGATTTATAATTCGAAATCATAAAACCATGAAAAATTTATATTGAATGATTTCAAATGCAATGCAGTTTACAATTATTTAGTTGCAATGTTGAAAAGAAATAAAAAACTAAATTACTATTTTATGTGATTAAAAATAAATTTTTATGTACGTATGTGTAGAATTTTTTTCTAATCTTCCAAGGCAAATTGATAACAGGTATACTCACGGCGAAAATTTTTTTCCTTCTTCGAGTGTCAAAAGTTAAAATCTCCTTTGATTTTGACAGCCGAAAACTATTTGTACAAAAACAAAATGTACATGTTTCTATCGCAGTGTTGTATTTATTTTCGCCGTGAGTATACCTGTTATCAATTTGCCTTGCTAATCTTCTTTGCTATATATTTTATTATTGACACACTTTTTTGAACAAGATAAATATCTCATCATTATCGTCTTGATCATTAAATATAAATTTTTTATTGGCAAAATATCTGCACACGCAAACAGAAAATTTATAAAATCGTTTAATTTTTTTTTAATTTTATTAAATCTTTTTTTCACTTTATTTTTATATTTTATACAAATGTCTTAATATTTATTTTCAAAAAGTTATATAAATTTTAAAGAACTAAATATTTCAAAAATACGGATATAAGAAGCAGCCGGTCCCACACGTTTTTTTTTTTTATTCGTAGCACTCAAGATTTCTTTCTTGTGTGTTTACCGGGGGCTGTTAGGGAACGCACTGATGTGTTCAAAACGCATTTTTCAAAAGGTTGAAAAATAAATAATAAATAAAAGTCACAATATGAACAAAAGTGTACTGCAATCACAAAAGCTTAATGATCATTATTATTTTGATAATTGCATTGTCGCTTGTTCACTCGTTCTCAAAAAGTTTTTGTTTTTGTGAACATAAATAAAAGGAAGCAAAAACAAAGACAAAAAAGTTTAACAAAAAAGCTTTCTCTTTAATGTATAGGGTTTGCCATAGCAGCGCAATGGGATATTTAAAAAAGAATGGTTACTTTAAAATCCACGCGCATCGAACTATGAGTTTAATGTGGAACAATTGTTAAAAAAAAGGGAAAAAACGCAGCTTCAAAGAAATTCATGAGCAACTGAACTTTTGTTTTCAAGATTTGTTAAAATAAATAAAAGGAAATGAAGAGGAATAAAAAACATTTTCATTTTCATGGATAAAAAATTCAAAGTACAAAAATCACTTTTAAAAATAAATATTTTTAAAAATACTGCAACAGCAATTACAGACACATCAGTTTATAATCAAGATTAAAAATTTCTTTTTATTGCCGTCACAATGAATCATTTATGAGACACAAACTGTTTGTTTAAAACATGATATTGAAACAAATTAAAAATAAGTAAGAGCGCTATATTCGGCTATGCCGGATTTTATATACCCTTGACCATAAATGTATATCTAGTATTTTTACTGATTTGATTAAAGTTACTTTACTACTACAGACTTGTTCCAAATGATATGGAAAAAGAAGTAGGCCGCTCTTGTTGATTTTCAATAGCAAAATTTTCGAAACTGTCTGATCGATCGAAGTATTTAAATGTTCTTCTTTCTTCATCTAGTGTCTTGGCAAAGATTATTTCAACTCGAACACGGACGAACATCGCTCAATCGATTTCGCTATGCATAATAACTCAGAATATATACTTTATGAGGTCAGAAATGGATATTGTAGAAATTACAAACGGAATGGCAAACTTAGTTTTACACTTTTTCCACTTTTTGTAGTGAAGGGAGGGCATAAAAAAACCGATACCAACAAAATAGTTGAAGAAAATGCATAATTTTGTTACACGATTTTACCATGAAAAAATTAAAATGCATTTGTTGCTTTTTTTACCATGAACGATTAAGAATGTCCTAATGTTGGTATTTAGTTATATTAAAAACAAATTAATAAATTAAAGCTTCAAAAGCTTGAATACTTAAATACTTGAAAAAAGAAACATGCCCGAATAAAAACATCGAAACCTGGCTGAATGAAGGGTTAAGGAAGGCATTTTCTTATGCCACAGTGGCTTTCGCGTTGTTATAGCAGTAAAGAGGGGAGAAGAAAATTGGTAAATTGTGCCCTAATATAAGGCATCTTTCTGATTACACTGTTCTGCACAAAAATCTTTTCTCCCCTCCCTTGAAACATTTTGCCTGTTTCTCATGTTTTCAGGTGTGCTGAGTCCGAATCTGAACTCTGAAAAATTCTATCACCCTCTGTTTTTGAGAGAAAATAGGAGAAACTAGGACCGAAAGCCTCGAGAGTACTGATCAAATCCTAGAAGAAAATAGTGACAAGAGAGCGGCTGAGTGGGAGGGGGTAGAAAAGGATACCACCATAAAAATTTTTTTTTTTTAAATTGTAAGATTATACATACAGGAAAAAAAACTTTTAGCCATATTTCTTCAACCACTTGTAATATTCCTATCAAAATTTTTTTTGTTCAAATATACTTTATTGCTTTATTTATCATCGGGCTTTTGAATTTTTTTTTTTACTATATTTTGATGCCAAAAAAAAAATCGTCAAACTTACAAAAAACCCACATTTTTTGATAAAAAAAACTAGAATTTCTCAAGAAACTGTGCGTGATAGACAGAATCTGACTTCAAATTCGTGTTCAGCACATTTGAAAACAGTAAGAAAGCATATTTTGGTTTAAAGGAGGATTTTCGTGCAGAACAGTGTTATCATTACCTCAAATTTATTTCTTCATAATTTCTTTATGATTTTTAAATATCACAGTTCAAGTAATCTGAAAACCATTGCAAATATAACCAAAAGGTAAAACTATAAAATGATTCACATATGAAATATTTAGAAAAGAGATGTTGGCATACGTCATTTAAAATGACACTTCAGTTGACGTTGCTCGTGAGGCCTGACTAAAAAGTAGTTAATTTAAATTAATTGGGTTTTCGATCTCCAGGATTTAATCTGGTATTGATGAATTTTTGAAGAAACGTTAAACTGCCAATAAATCGATAATAGAGAAGGATACTATTTAGTATGTTGTTTTAAGGGGCGCTATCACACTTCATCCTAAAATATCTTAACTATAAATGGATAACTTTTGTTTCTTCTGACAATTAGAAAAAAAAAACTTCTTATTACTTAAAAGTCAAAACATGTTATGCCACATTGGCATTCATCAGCGTTTGGAAATCTTTACGATTACGTTGCATATATTTTTAAGTATCACAAAAGATTAATTCGGAAACGACGAAATTAAATGTGCGAACAGGTTTATCACATCATTCACTTTATAAAAATTTGATATAAAGTAATCATTAGCAAGAAGCTGCCTGTCTGTTTCATAGCAGCTAAGTGACTGCAATGCATCGGGTAATCTTGAGAATATTCACTGAAGTATTAACACTGACAACTTTCAAAAGGAACAGTCAGTGGCGATGCAAAAACAAACGATTTCTGATTGGGATTTAGATTCCAGCGCTTTTGAAGCTGTTTTTCGGGAATTAAGAAATTTTTGATTAAAGTAGATTCGATTAAATGGGAAGATACTTTCTCCACCAAAACTGAAACGCTTCTTAGCAAGAAATGAGTGAGCGAAACTTTTACATACACAATTTTCTACTAACACATCTGTATTAATTTTATATTGAAACGGCGTTGCCGTTGTACTGCTTTTTTCTACGCAGTGAAGGATTGATGGATGAAATGATGGTCACTGTTCTTATAGAGTCGGTAAAGTGTATGAAAACAATTAATTAAAATCATTATAAATGTATCCTAAATCATTTTCCAGTTCTTGAAGGAAATACGTAAATATTGGGACGAATATATTGAATATAAATCTTTTGGTGTCATTTTTTACATCGTGACAAAACAAGAAAAGCAAGTTAATATTTTACCTGGAAACTTTAACTTTATAGAATTTTAACTTTTTAAAAATCTCTACTCGAACCGCCTCTGGCAACAATGGTGGCGAAACAACATGTCTGGTCAAAGGCATTGATTCGACTGGTAATAAATCGCGTTGATCAACATGCAGTTGATTTTCCGTCCCATTAATAATAACTTTGCGGCAACATCTGTCCTGGGACATTGTTTCGTGACGGTCTTTGTAATTTCGATCATGTTTGCTACTCTGACTGCTACAATTTCCAACAGTTTGCTTTTCACTATAAATTTTCACTATTGTATTGTTGGATGCACTTTTCTTGGGATAAACAAGGTTTCTATCTGTTTGCGGGCGTTTCTTACTAAATTTCATAATTATTAAGGAACTTACAATCACAATAGTTACATATGTATGTAAGTGTATATTTTTTAGCACCGCGAACAATTTCTTTAAATATTTTTTTCTTTAAAAGATTTTAAATGCAAAAAGTTAATTTTGACTAGAAATTAAGTCGAAGTTAGTTTTTTGAAAAATTTTATTTTTATTTTTGAAAGCTAAAAAATAAATAAATATTTTACTTAGCCTTCTTGACTAAGTGATTTTTTTTTTAATAATTAAACAAAACAGAATGATTAATGCAAGGCAAATCAAAGATAACGAGGTTGCAATGGCGAATTCATTGATTTTCACCGTTAGTCTAACTGTCAAACTCCATATATAAAAAAATCCAAGGCAATTTTTTTTATATGTAGTTTGACATTCGGGCGTACGGCGAAAACTAACGAATTCGCCACCGCCGGCTACAACAACAAAAACCTAATGGCATTTTCTGTTTTGTTGTTGCAGAGCACCACATTAATATCAGAAATAGTTGACTAAAGAAGAGGAAGCCGAATTTTATTTATTCTTTTATCATCATTTGGTGCTTTAAATGAAGTTGTAACAGTTAGTTTCTTTCTTTCTCTACATGTGCAGCAATAACTCATATTTAATTTTTTTGGCTTTAAAATTTAATTTTATAAAATTTTAATTTTTTTATCTTTTTCAAATTACTTGAAAATTTTTAAATTTATTTTAAAATTTTGACAACAACATTGAAAATAAACAAAAATCGGCTGGGCTATTAAGACCACCTGTAAATTAAATCGCCTTGGTATATCTATTAAAAAAATATTTTTTTTAGCTGAGCGAATTTATTAATCATGCGCAAGGCGAATTCATTTACAGACAGTTGTTAGAGCCCAGCTGATTTATATTTATGGTCAAAATAAATTAATAATAAAATAAAAATCAAAAAATACGTTTTCTTTATTTATTAACTACGTAAGGATTAATTATTACAAAGTTAGTACACAGATCACTAGCTACTAAGGCCATTAGCATATGCAGGAGAAAGCAACCCAGCTGTTTTTGGCATCAACGTGGCGCTCTACAAGAATAAAATTACTTTAGTTTTTTGTTCTTATAGCGGTACGACTACCCAAGGCGAATTAATTATAAGGTGATAGCGGTGGCGAATTCATTTATTTTCGCCTGTATTCTAACTGTCAAACTCCATATATAAAAAATTTATCTAACTGTTATAAAGATTTTTTTAAATATGGAGTTTGACAGTTAGAATACAGGCGAAAATAAATGAATTCGCCACCGCTATCACCTTGTAATTAATTCGCCTTGCGACCACCTATTACTCATTCGGGTTTAATTGTTTGAGCGAAAAAAATTTATTTACAAGGTGATACTGAATAGCGAATTTATTCATGTTCGCCGTTGTTTGAAATGTAAAACATCGGCTAAAAGAGAATTAAAAACAAGTAATAATGCTATATTCGGCATTGCTAAATCTTACATACCCTTTGCCATCTATGTAAATCCAGTTTAAGAAGTAACTCCAACAAAAAAAGCAAATATTGGCGTGACAGAGAATTAAAAAATGAAAAAATTTGTTACTGCATACATATTAATTTACATACAAAAAACATTGGTTCTTAAAGTGTTAAGCATTTTAAAAAAAATTTTGGTATTTCCCTAAAGAACTCTCTAAAAGCTTCAAAATGATACAAATATTGGTACTTTAAAAAATTTGAAAATTTCAGAGCCCCCTAACACGGAAAATATGGTTGAACGCCAATTTTTTCACGTAATGTTTTTTCTTATTTTTTAATTCTCTATCGCCTTATATATTTATTTTTTTTTTATTAAAGTTACTTTATTGTTCCAAATGTCATGAAAAAACTAGAGGTAGGCATGGTGTTTTGCCTGCTGCCTCGAAGGACATGGACCAATCATGCTGATTTCAAATAGCACTTCCGACACTATATCTGATCGATTGAGATATTTATTTATTTTTTTTTTTTTGTTACGGAGAGACGGATATCGTTCAACCGACTTTGCTATGCATAAGAAGTCATATCAATTTGTCTTTTGATATAAGACTTTCAAGTTTTCTATACAAAATTTAGGTAAAATCCACTGATGAGCTATATGAGCAGTAGTGAAATGGCCATATAGATATATATGCTTTCCCCGCAGTAATAGATTTCAGTTTGTAGTTTTTAATGAAAAATATTTCATGAGAATATCATGAAATATCTAGATTTGCAGGAATCAAGCACGATTAAAGTAAATTAAAATCAAAAAGATTCCGAAAAATAAATTTTCATATTGATATAGAAAGATTAAGTTAAAAAAGCGAAATTGTTACAAACACAAAAGCTTATCAAAAAGAACGAATTACAAAGAAACGCCATAAATTAGTTAATACATAGAAAATTTAATTAATTTCAAATAATAATAAAATGAAGCACTCAATTAAAAATTGTGGTTCATTGAAAAGATACCATTGACAATAAAAGTATTATTTTAACAGTTAGTAAGCTCAAATAAAAACAAGTAAGAGTGCTATACCGAATATTTTATACCCTTCACCATATATGCATAACCACATGTACCATAGTGCAGATTTCCCTTTCAATAGTTTAAATAAAAGTCGGTATAAGAAATTCTTTCCTGCATAAAGTTTTTCTGTTAAAAAAAAACAAATTTTTTTAAAAATTGTAAGTTTTGCTCAGGTGAGGGGTGAAGGGTATAAAAAATATTTTTGATTAAAAATTACAAACTATTAAGATTTTTGCACCAACAATATTTTTAATTGTTAAAATAATCTCAAGAATAGAGAAGGGTATCAAAACAAATGCAAGAAATTAATATTTTTAACAGCTTAATTTGTTTAATGTTTTTATTTATTTATTTATATATATTTTTCTTTATTTTAGAGATGAAAAATTAGTTTTGAAGAATTCGCTTTCTAAAAATATGACTAAAATTAGAAAATTTTATAATAAACGTTGCTTTTGCACGTGTTTTATTGGTACGGAATAAATTAAATAAAGTAAATAAACATTCGTTAATGCCCAAGAGTATGGCACATCACGTGGAGTAATTAAATCAGCAAAATCTGTTTACATTTCATATTGAATGAATCACACACACAGTCATTATTTCCGTCATAAGTGTCACTTTTTATTTGGCAAAAATATATAAATTTTTGTAACGCGATTTTAGCCAAAAAGAGAATTAAAAAAAACAGTTAAAAACATAAAAAAACAAAATTGAGAAAATGAGATAAAAACTCGTTTAGACCAAATATAAACAAAGTTACCGTGTAGTAAGAAAAAATTACCTTCAATTAATGTATTAATTAAAAAGATAATTATTATTGTTGTAGAAAACTATAAAAAGTACTTTTTATTTTATTTTAATTTAATTTAATATTTATTGAGCCTCTTTTTAAAAATAGTAAGAGGAATAGGAACAACATAAAACAAAAGAATAACTTACTATAACTATAATGTATTATCTTTATTAACAATAATGTTTGTCAGAACCAAGCTTTTTCTTTGAAATAGAATAAAAATTAAATATAACAAAATACATAAGACCATGGCGAAATAAAACAGATGGTTTTGAAAGCGAATTCATTACTTTCGCCGTAAACGCTTAATGTCAAACTCCATACATATTTTTTATATATGGAGTTTGGCACTTAGAGTTTACGGCGAAATTAATAATTTCGCCATCGCGACCATCTTATATTATTTCGCCATGCATAAGACTAAGAGTTGTTCGCCCTTGCTCCCGAGGCTTACATAAATAGAGATAATCTGTATAAATAAACTTAATTCTAAATAATACAAAAATTGAAAAATCAAACAAACGAAAAATCACAAAATAGTACTATCCTCTGTGAGTACCCGGTGTACTTTTTGTAAAAAAAAATCCTATAGCAAGTGTTAACATTTATATTAAAATTAGGCGGTTTTTCATTGATTAAAAATGTTGCTAATATAGTCATTGTTATGAAGCGAAAGTCTAGTAACAAACCTTTTTAAAATGGCACAACTATAGAGACCAATTGGAGTAACTTTTGATCGATAAGAGTATCGTTTACTGACTGATTTGTAGTTCTTTTCTATACAGTATCTCAAAACTTTCCGCTCTAGTATTTCCATTTCTTTGATTATACTCGGCGAAATACTAAACCATATCGGAAAGACACAAAGAAAACATGGCCTTATACTTGTTTTGTATATAAAAAATGTGTATGAATATATGTATTTTTTATATGGTGTTTGACATTTAACGTTTGCGGAGAAAATTATGAATTCGCCATTGCGACCACCTAGTATTATTCGCCATGCCAAACACTATACCATGGCGAAATAATACCAGGTGGCCGCAATGGCGAATTCATTAGTTTTGCCGTAAACTCTAAATGTCAAACTCCATACATAAAAAATATGTATAACAGCTTATTATATGGAGTTTGACAGTTAGCGTTTAAGGCGAAAATAATGAATTCGCCATCGAGACCACCTGTATTATTTCGCCATGAACTATACATAAAAAATCAGCGTCTAATCTTTTTTATATGAAGTTTGACATTTCCTGCAATGGCGAAAATTAATGAATTCGCCACTGCCACACCTGGTACATGATTTCGCCATTGTATAATTTTTGTTATATGGTGTTTGACATTTAGCGTTTACAGCAAAAATTAATGAATTCGCCATCGTGACCACCTAGTATTGATTCGCCTTGAGTAAAATGTTAAATTTTGTATTAAAAATATTGTACAGACACAATATCTGTCATGACTTGTTGTCATGACATGATGTTGTTATGAAAATGGGTAAAAAAACCTTTTTTGTGTCTGATGAATTATGTGTTTGTGAGGTAAACAAGGCTGAAAGAATTTTATATTCCACCACTTACAAGTGTGGTGTGCTGTAAAATGGAATAGTAGAAAAGTTAGGTAACACACGTTGAGAAGTCACACTGGCTTTGCTAGTACGGGTGTCTGGTTGGTTGTTAAAAAAAGATTCTGAGCTCAAATCACACGAGGAAGTAACTAGAAACATGCTCTTCAGTAGGCTAATTTTAGGCCTACTGAAAAGCAACAGCCATAATTTTAATTTCTTTCAGAGCAGAGGTAAACTTTTTCTCGTTCTGCTGAAAGCGTAAAATTAAATTTATAAATTTAATTTTGCGTAAAAATTAAAAATATTGTGCGTTTTAGATTTTAAGGTGAAAAATATTAATGTTGTGAAAAGAGAACATGTTAAAAATAATAAAACAAATCTATGACGTAAATTACACCTGCTTTATAAAGTAGTTTTCCTAGTTCCTATTATATATTTTATTTATCTTTTAACCCTGGCAAATGTTTCGTGTGTCCCTTGTAACACCCACATTTAATAACGAAATAATTTATATGCAAATTCAGTGAAATAATAAGATTTTTGTAAACATCAGAAAAGTTTACTTGTGGGAGTATATGTAGGTTATATTTT
The DNA here is from genome assembly GCA_916610165.2 of Gymnosoma rotundatum. NCBI lineage: Eukaryota > Metazoa > Arthropoda > Insecta > Diptera > Tachinidae > Gymnosoma > Gymnosoma rotundatum. The sequence continues at coordinate 113,911,538 of OU744337.1, read as the reverse complement.
TTTTTTTAATGAGTATATTTTAAGTTTCCATCTTTTACTTACACCTCAACAAGAATAGCACTTTTTATTTTATTTTTGAGCCAACTAGTTGATAACTCAAATTTCTAGAAACAGAAAACGTCGCCATTTTTTGTTAAATAGTTGTATAAATTAAAAATATTTCTTCATTTAATTTTTCCGAAAAATTAGTCCCATATAGAACAACTGACGAAGAGCGTGGTGATATTTTGCAGTGCTGAGAATCGAACCCTGGGGATTAAGGACAGCATGTGGTTAGTTAGTAGTAAACAAGAGAACAAACATTAAATAAATCAACAAAAGTCGATATAGAATTAAAATGTGCACTTTAGCTTAAGCTACTATTATTTAAAGGATTTATATGTTTTTGATACCTTTTTATATGTACAGTGTGGGAGAAAAGTATTCACATGTATTGAAAACTTTTTTTTATTTCAAACAGAGAAAACAGATTGCTTTTTTTAAATACTTAATCATAAATAAATATATTATTTAATTAAAATACAATAATATTTGCCCTATTCACAAGCCCCCTAGTACGTGCTAAGTGCTAACAAAATACAACGGTGCTAGCTGTGTTGTTGGTAATTTTCATGCAAACATGCGATACAACACTTAGTACTTTTTTTCATATGTTTTTCAAACGTTGTATTTGTTTAAATGTTTTATGTTTAAATGAATTATTATTTTTGTGTTCATGTGTGAATTATATTAAAATAAATTGAATTAAAATATATTTATATTAGTTTTATTTATTTAATTTATTGATTTGACTGATTTATTAGAGAGTTGAAGTTGAAAGTTGCCAATATAAAAACTGTTCTTTAAGATTCAATATTGCTTTAATGACTCGATTTCTAATATTTTGTATGGTACCGCCATCACCTATACCAAAAAGAGACCTTACGAACACAAGCACCATTTCCTGAAGATCCCAAGCAGTAACATACAATTTTAAGCTGCAAGTCAATGCGTAGTTGGAGCCTTTCGCCAATTGTGTGAAAAACATCGTAATTTTTTATAAGGTTGAATATATAGGCAAATTCCTCTGGCCGTAGTCGTATCATATGAAGAAATCAGTTTTCATCAAAATATCTTAAAACCCGATTATGCCATAATGATGATTTTGGTAGCACTAAATGTATAATTCTGCGACTGGAGACAAGTACATTAGGTTCATCCTAAAAATGTCTTGAATTTCATCCTCACACAAAAAATTTATTAATTTACTTTTTTCTGTTTTCTCCCCCATTTGGCTTCTAAATAACAAATGATGAATAGCACTTTTCTTCTTCTTATTTACTTTTTGACGTATGAAGTACAATATACAATGGCACACTGATACAATGGTTGTTCACAAAGAAGTAAACAAAAGGTAGTATGCAATACTACCTACACCTTAGCAGAGCTTGTGAATACGGCAATTGTATTATCAAAAATATTCACAGTTACAGTTTGCTTGGACAAAAATATAACAACAACAAGCTTCTTTGTTCGAACTTTCGCGAATATCGAAATACCGGGAATGTTTCGCGACAGATAAATCCCCGGATTCATAGAAATAAATTCCTAGTTTTTTCTGCCATTAAAATTTTTCCAACTTTTTGTACGAATACTCGACTAATACTAAAACAACAAGAAAATTTATTATTTGGAATCTTTTTTATATTCTCATGAAATATCTATTATTTAAAACTACAAAATTAAATGTATTACTGTGGAGAAAACATATTTATATGTCCCTTTCGCTACAAAATTAGGGTAGAATTCACTGATGCGCTATATTATCAGTGGCGAAATGGCCATATGGATATGCTTATTTAAACTTGTGAAATTGTATTCAAATAAAAACCTTTCATTTGGTTAAAATGCTAAAATTATTTGACTAATAATTCCGAAAGATAAAAATAGTAATTTACACACAAGGCACCAACGCATTCATGCTTCTTTCACAAAAATTAGCAAGAAAAACGAAAAAAGATTCGTCTAACCTAATTAATATTGATTGATTGTGGATATTCCTCATCTTATTTAAAAATTAGTTGGTTAAACAGATAATATTCATAACGTACAAAACATAAGTTAGATAGTTGCGAGGAATGCTGGTAGCGGATGAAGCGATCCAGAAAATTATGCATTAAAGTATATTATTTTTCCTCACCACAAAAAGTAGAAAAATTCCGTTTGTAGTTTCTATAATATGCATTTCCGACCCCATAGAGTATAAATATTCTGAGTTCTTATGCATAGCGAAGTCGATTCAGTGATGTCCGTCCAAATACGCCAATCGATCATAGTGTTAAAAGAGGATGCTATTGAAAATCAGCAGGATCGCTCCATGTCCTTAGACGCAGCGGGGAAACATCACGCTTACTTTTAATTTTTACATATTGTTTGGAACAATGAATTAACTCCAATCAAAAACAAAAAACAACAACAAATATGTACATGGGGCGATAAAGAAATAAAAAATAATAAAGAAAAAATCAGTGTCGCAGGCCTCTAAAATTTAAAAATTTTTTAAAACATCAATATGAGTATCATTAAAAAGCTTTCAAAGAGATCTTAAAGGAAATACTAATAATTTTTTTAACCCATTAGGAGCCGATGACATTTTTATGTAAAATTATGTACATGTAGTACTTAATTTTTTTTCTTTTATTTTTGAATTCTCTGTCACCCCAATATTTTCTTTTTTGATTGGAGTTACTTTACTAAACTAGATTTACATAGATGGCGAAGCGTATATAAGATTCGGCATAGCCGAATATATCAAATAGAAATAATTAGAGACAAAAAATGTATGAAGTTTATTCATTTTAATTAGTTATTATTGATTTGTACATCATTACACAAAACAGAATCGCGTGGTTTTCATTTCACACCTTAACAAATAATAAAACAAAAAAAGTTAAAGGCAAAGTCAAAAGAAAGCCCAGGCAAAAAAGCCCAGATAAATCTTATAATTTTCTTTAAAATAACATTAATGAAGACTAATAAAAAACTTCTTGCTGCTTAACAAAAGACGTCACTACTTTTAAAATATTATTGATGATAATACATTTGCCCTATTCACAAGCCCCCTAGTAAGTGCTAAGTGCTAACAAAATACAACGGTGCTAGCTGTGTTGTTGGTAATTTTCATGCAAACATGCGATACAACACTTAGTACTTTTTTTCATATGTTTTTCAAACGTTGTATTTGTTTAAATGTTTTATGTTTAAATAATTATTATTTTTATGTTCATGTGTGAATTATATTAAATTAAATTGAATTAAAAGATATTTTTATTAGTTTTATTTATTTAATTTATTGATTTGACTGATTTATTAGAAAGTGGAATAAGTCATTTCTGTTGTATATAGTAGGAGTGGGTATATTGGAAACATATCTTAAGTTTTGTTCTCTGCCACCTTGTTCTAAATTATATTTAATAATAATGTTATGAAGAATGCAGCAAGCCAATATCCAATCATTACATCTTTTCTTATTTTGTGCTGATAGCATTATAAACTTAAGTTCTTTTAAGTTTCCAAATTTTTCCTTGACCCTGGAGTTAATGTCGACGTCGTTGACGGCGTTTCAACGCCGAAAAAGTTGAAACAGATTGAACTTTTACGGCGTTTCAACGCGTTGAGATTAACTGCTCTCATACAATTTCATACGATTCAACTTTTTTTTTGACATTTGACGCCGTCAACGACGTCGACATTAACTCCAGGGTAAGTCATATAACTTACTTGAGTCAACCATTAATATATCGAAACTATATTTTTCACACAAAAAATTTATTGATTTACTTTTTTCTGTTTTCTCCCCATTTGGCTTATAAATAACAAATGATGAATAGCACTTTTCTTCCTCTTATTCAGTTTTTGACGTATGAGGTACAATGTACAATGGCACATTGATACAATGGTTGTTCACAAAGAAGTAAACAAAAGGTAGTATGCAATACTACCTACACCTTAGCAGAGCTTGTGAATACGGCAATTATATTTTTTTCCATGCGAAAAGTTGATTTTACTGTTTTTGACAGTTTAAAGTGTAATTTACTGTAAATTGTCTTGTACGTAGTTTTTTCTTTTTTTTTTTTTTTTTTTTGTTGTACTGAAAATCAAGAATTTTTAACCAAGAAATACATTTTTCGAAAAAATTTCGAAATGAGCAGCAGAAATACATCGTTTTCTTGTGAAAGTTAAGCGCGATCATGCTCTCTCTCTATTTTTCTTAAAATTTAGGACTAATTTATATTATTATCAAATATCATAATAATATATGAATTTCATTTAATTATTTCTTTTTTTTTTAAAGCTTAAACCCATAGAACCCAGTTGATATTTGATTTCGGAAATTCAGCTTCAACGATACAAAAATATGTGTTTTTTTTAAATACCAAACTGTGAGATGGCGACAAACTAAATCCAGCAGGTGAGAAATAAAGCTAACAAGGCGCACGAATAACTTTCAGAAACAAAGAGAATCAACTCTAGCACAATTAAGGTCCGGATAGTGCAATATCTTAACTGCTACCATAAGTGGGTAGTCCCCGGCACTTTAAATCGATGCCATGCCCTCATATTACTTACGCCCCGTAAACCATTGGTCACGACGATTGGGGTCCAAATGGCACTTAATTACAAAAATTAATGAAATTATTAATTTTTATTAGGGATGAAAAATACTCGACTAGCTGCTAAATGCGAAACTAAAACACCAAGAACTTTTTAATACAACAAATACTTCTTCTGTGTTATTTTAAAATAATGTTTTTTCCAACGCAGAAGATTTTTCCTGATTGCCATACTTGAATTCATGAGAATATCATATTTATATTTAAAGGAATGAAGCACGAATTTAGTAAATTAAAATTAATATTAATTTTTTTAATTATATACAACTTATGCCTACAGAAAATACAAACTACACTAATTTTACAAAAAAGTACTTGACATACATAAATTTAAATTCAGGGTCATGGACTCTTACGATGTGCCTATTAAAATAAAATGTTTATTTCGTCTAAAATAACAACTTTTAACATCATAAAGGCAAATTTATATTTAAAACAATATATAGGAAAAAAAATTGCAACCAAAATGTACTCATGTCAAGGGCTGCATTTAAATTTCCTGTATTTTTATTTTAAGGGGCTTTTGAAAAAAAAAGTGCTTTCTGTGAAATGACGACAAAGAATAAGTAAAAACAAAACAAAATATAGATAAAAATGAAGATGAAGTAGGAAAAAAATATGTAAATAAGAAATACATCTAAAAATCGTTTAAAAAAAAGCTTTAATATAGGTATAAGAAGAATATTGTATTTTACTTCTACCCACAACACGAATTGTTGTTTTTACCAATTACATATGATGTAGGTAGGTATTTTATTTTCTACTTACGTTGCATTGTCCTTGGGAACAATGGTTTCGCTGGTGTTATTTTCATTTTCAATTGGATCTACTTCCATTTCTGAAGAACTCATATATGTTTCGCTATCACTACTTAAAACAATAACGTCTTCCATGAAAGTTAGTAATTTTTTTTTGTTTTATATATTCAATGCAATTTGACAGAACAACAGGAACAAACAAGCACAAACAAATTAAAAACTAAATAAAATTTTTTCTACTTCAGTCAGATTTCTGGGTTTTTTCCTTCTGTCACTAGGCCAACTAATAAAAATTCTTTTCAATTTAGACCAATTTTAATGGAAATTTTTTTTATCACAAAATATTAAAAAATAATTTATAAATTTTATCACGTTGATTTCTTTTTGTTTGGTGGTCTGAAAAAAATCTATTCTCCAGAAATTTTGTTGTTACACTCACTTAACTCTATTGTTTTCTTTCGACACAGCTGTGAAAATTTTCTTTAGTTGCTGGGTTAAAAATGAATATATTAAGAACTTTCTATACTTTTTAATTCACTGTTCTTAATATAATAAATTTTTGTTTAACAAATAATTAAAGAAAAAATCACATAAAGCTGTCTGATGATGAAAACAACTTTTCACTCGATTAACTTCGTTAAGCAAATTTTTACAAAATGAACAATAAAACAGTGTGGAGAATTTGTAAAGAAGGTTAAATTACAGAGTTGCATTAAGTAACAGTTGGCTTATAAAAGTACTATGTAAATACCACTCATGTTAACACAACATACCAATTTTACTTACACCAATTCCAGTTTCCTTTCTGTCAATGAGATAAATATATATTTAAGTAGATGTTTTTAAATAATTAATTTTAGAAAGACAAAAGCAAATAAATAACCAATTAAAAACAGAAAAGAGTGTTGTCCCAGGGAGTTACCTGTGTTCCATTTGAAGGAATTTGTTAAATAATATGCAGTTAAGCGCTTTCTTATTTTTAGAAACCTACTAATAAATCGACATCTGTATTTCTATTAATATTAACACAAATTAAAGCTGACCTTGTTAGACCTATTTATTATAAATTCAGAACTTATACACTATATATGTATATATACGGCCTTCAGATTATTGTATTTTTTAAATTTTATACGTTAACACTTCTTTTTATTGTTTTGTATTTGACAACTAAACCGAATATTAGAAGAGTGAATTGCTTTTGAACCCGATACAGTAACCTGTTAAGAAATCAGCTTATAATTAACTAAATATTTATACATTTACAACTACAGATATCTTCTTCCATCGTTCTACGTTAAATCACTTTCTATCATGTTGGCGGTAGGAAATTATACTTTTTTAAATGTTCCGTACACAAACCATAAAAACAGAACCGTAAAGTTTTTGCTAGAATGTCTAACCGTATCTCGCATGTCACAGCCTTTTATTTTAAGAACCGTAATATGTTTGTAGATAAGTAAAATTTTTACAGAAGCTGTATTACTATAGCTTAAAAAATGTACACGGTTTCTATCACATTGAATTAAACAAAGCATATTAAATTATATCCGCTAAGTTTCAATATTATTCAAATCCCCTGTAAGAACAAAAATTTAAGTAAAACTAAAATATCTAGGGTGTTTCTTGAATAACTGGATTTGGACGTATGTATATTAAATATAGTTTTATAGGCGGAAATTTCAAACTTTCACCGAGTATGTTTAAAAATATACGCTGTTAAAATAAGTGCAAATAATTAATTTGAAAATTAATGTGTGGTTTGATTTTGGACTTGTTTTGACTAATTTGGCCTCGGTCTTAAGTCGCTATAGGCAGACGCTTGAAACTAGCACAGAATATGTATTTGTATCAATTTAAATGAATAGTCTTATAGTTTTTTATAGTGCTTTTTTAAAACTAGTTCATTTAAAGTCAATGAAAACGCAGTATTATCTTTTAAATTTTCAGCCGAAAATTAAATAAAATTTTAAAATAAAACCATTCGTTTGGGAGACCAATTCCAACTTGTTTGATTAATTGTTTTATTAAACATTAAATGCTGCCTTGCTATCAATAAAAAAGTAGATGTTATCCACAACAAACAAAGATTTATGTATTTTCTTATTTGTAACACGTAGTCGTTAAGGCGTTCTCTTCGCTTATAAGTCCTCTTTCACACACGTCAGGTTTACTTGATCAGTTTTTGATTAATTATCTTTTGAACCTGTACATGTGTTCACACACACCGTGAAGTTTGTTTCATCAAGCCTCGATTTCTTTGCTTCCAACTTCTGCAACGTCTTTTCTGCAGCCAACTTCAAGTATAAAACTTTATTAAACTTGACGGTACAGTCAGGTTTATACCTCTTTCTATTCTCTTCTCCTCTTTCTCCAAAAAATTCAAGACTTGACGAGTCAAACCTGATGTGTGTGAAAGGGGACTAAGTTTTGGATAACTTTTTGGCAAAGTTTTCTCTTCTTTTATTAAGTATATCTCTTTTATAGCTGACTGCACTCATAGTAGAGTTCAACTATTTTAATTTTGATGTTTGTTTTCAATTCCTTAACAAATATATCACTAGGATTATGTGAATTGGAAAAGCCTTTGTTACAGCTGGTACTGCGTTTTGTGGTTGATGTCATGGAAATTTAAATTCATGATACAAAAACACTTTTAGCTTTCAAGATTAAAATTTGAATTGCTTATAAATCAATTTCTTCGATTTTGCTTACAGAAAAATAATTATTAAAATAGGCAATAATTTTGTTGTTTATACCGGAATATAAATAAAGTTATGCATTCATAATCCATACACGTATTAAATTTTTAAACCTACATACAATTTTGCCGATTAAAATATTGTATATAATTTGTTCCCTGGTGTTCATTATACCAAATTAGTTTATTAATACAACCCTGTTAGTATTTAATACTTTGACTTTTGTAAGAATGAGACAAATATATTATTGAAATTCCTATTGGAAAGCGGTGGCGGTTGTGACACTTGTCAAACCATTCAAAAGAAACGTTGAATTTTTTTCATGAAGTAGAAAATTGGAGCTCAACCTTAGTGGACGTTAACACTGGTTGCCTATAAATTCTGTGTAAACGCGTTCTTTTAGTAATTTAGCAATAAATTTATGGTCATCAATTAATTTTACACAAACTTTTCTGTATCAATTTCATTTATTTTTCAAAGAATAATAACGTGATATCAAAAAAATAAGTATTGTTTTAGAATTGCTACTTAAGAAAACGAAAAAAAGGAAAAATTTAATAGTAAAAAAAAAATTAAACGCAATTTTTTTTTCTCATAAAATTTAATGCTGTTTGGGGGGGAAACCAAATTCAGTAAGCAATTAAACGAAATTATTAGTTGAACCTAAAGTTTGCATTGTTAATTAATTTACTGTTAAAATTGTTCATCTACCTATTTTTATATATACTTTATTGAATTTTTAAATTATTGAAAATAAACTCGAAATTAAAAAAGAAGTGTAGTGAATTAATGTGGATACTTGAAATTTGAGAAGTATTATTAATGAGTGATATATATAAATTTTAACCGAATTGGAGTATTTAAAGAACAACATCATTTGAGGTAAGTGTAAAATTTATAAACTTTTATGTACAAATGTACACTTTGTTCTTTTTCTTCTATTTCTTTATATATTTCACTTGTTCGTGTTGTTTTTATTTTAAGAAATTTCTTTGCTCAGAAAAAAAACTGTTTACGCAGGCAGTCGTTTTTTGTATTTTTGTTTGTTTCTTTAATTTCCTATCTTCTTCACAAAGTGTTGGAAGTGTTATTTCAATTTCTACGTTCTTTTTCTATCACACCGATGAAAAGAGCTACTACACCCCCAACATAAAATTGACTGTCAGAATTTTAATGTTGTTTTTGTTTTGTTTATTTTCCTTATTATTCTTCTTAATTTTTGTTTCGTTAGAGCAGCCAGACTTAAATATTTTTCACATTTTGACGATTCGATTAAAATTTTGTTTTAAAATTAAGTAAATGATATCCCGTTTTTCCATTTGATTAAAAATAAATGTAATTTATTTTTGTAGGAGCAAAAATAAGCTTGATATCTTGTTTGTCAGTAAAGTAAACTGAATTTATTATTACATAATTTTGATACCAATATTGAACTATATAAGTATAAGAACTATATAGGTATAAGAATTCTAGAGGTTAATTTAACATCAGAATTTTGTAAAATAATTTGTTGTGAAAATCGATGCTATAAAAAATCGGACGTACGCGTTATTTGTTGTTGGAAACTTGCTGCTCACACCCCGTATCGTCCAACTTAAGTTGAAGTCACAAAAATTCCATAGTCATTAAAAAAAAAATAAATGCAATGCGTCTCAGACAGTTGTTGTTGTAACCGCACTGCTAAAGTCGAGAATTTTTTCCCTGCGAAAAAATAAATAGTTTTACGGGCATTTTTAATTTTTTAAAGGAAATTTAAGAATTTAAAATTGTAATCCAATGGAAAGATGACCTGCGGAAATTTAAAATTTACAGAACTGTTAACTAAATTGAGAGATATAGACGAGTAACAGGGAGTATCGGGTTCAGCGTTGCCACACAAGAAATTGACTTCCTACCAATAATTTTCAAAAATCCTACCAAAATCGTTCACAGCCTACCAAAAATTTAAAAATGCATTTCTTGCACATAAACTCTGTTGAGATGGAAGTTTGTCTTTTTAGAATGAACACCCATCCCTTTCCTGCAGCCAATCAAATTCACTCAAACATTCGGTTCTAAATTTTCTTTTGACAGATTCTTTACAATGTTCACTAAAAGTATTATATTATTTAAAAATGTTTTAAAACAAAAATTTTAAGAGTGGTTCTATCTGGTTGATGGAATTTCGTCTTCTGAAATTATATTTTTTTCATTTAATACATGCAATATTAACAAATATTTATGTAATTAAAAGGAACGTATTTACAATTAAAAAAAAAATTACTTATTTTCCAATTTGTCTGTTAATTTTTTTTAAACATACACTTGAAAATAAACCTTCACTCAAAAATATTGTTAATTTCAATTTCATAATATTGTTCGGGTTTCTTAAACCAGAGATGGTTATAGCTTTAATCATCTCTATGCAAAAAAGAAGAGATGTTTTTTATTACACCTAAAACAGTTTTTGAAAACAGTGGTAACACTATTCAAAGTTATTGTGTATTTAATTCAAAGTTACATTTTTTTTTTTAATTTTATGTTCTGAATTTTTAAGGTGAAAAATTTACTATTACTAAAAAATTGCTACAGGAGGAAATCCTACCAATAATTTAAAAAAATGCAACAAACCAACCAAACTACCAAACTGTTTTTTAAAAACGAAAAACTACCAAGTTTGGTCCGATTGGACCAAAGCGGCAACGCTGATCGGGTTTCTTCGATTTTTTGCGAATATGTAGTTTATTACTTTCTTTCTCTCTCTCTCTTTCTCTCATTTTACATTGAAGTCTGAAAAGTAAGAAAAAGCCACGCAAATATACCGGGAACACTAAAGTTCTGGAAAAAAATTAAAAACATCACAAATTTATCTCTAGAGAGTTGAAAAAAATCAATACCACCAAAAACAAAGATAAAACAGAAATTTCACATAAAATCAAAATTTTATCAAAACTCAAAATTTAAAAATTTAACCAAATATTTCACTAAAAAATTTTTAATCAGTTTAAGCGAGTTGGTCTTACAAAGGTGGGGTTCCGTGCCATGTACGGACCACCTTTTAAATTTAAATTTTATTATTTGTTATTGAAATTGTAAAGCGTCTGTCTATTACGGTTCAAGATATAAGGTCATATATCGCACTTGATCAACAATAGGGTATTAACTCAAAATTTTTGAAATATTACTTTTATCAAGAAATCAGCTAACAACATCAATATCTATCTACTGTAAAAATTTCAACGTATTCCGTTTACTCTTTCATCTCGAAAACCACTTTTGAGACCATATTCATGATAATGTAGTGATTACCTTGATTTCAACAAAAAGGTATTATTTCGAGTTAATACAAAAGTTAACATGGAACTGATTCGGAAATTTTCATAAAAAATGTATTATTTTGAGTTGAGTCTCTTTTCAAGTTGGTTTTATTTTGAGTTGATACTGTCTTGTTGATAAAATTTGTTTCATTTATGATCGAAAAATTTCAGAAAAATGGTATTAACTCAAAAAAATTTTTTTTTTTTTGCAATACTTCCACAGATTTCTAGGAAAAACGATTTAAATATATTTTTAAATGGAATTTGCTTCCTATGCTTGCTTCCTATTTGAATTTTTAAATTCTGTTAAAATGTGGCCACAAACCGTTATTTGACTCTACTGAAAATTTTTAAATTTTGAGTTAATACCCTCGTGTTGATCAAGTGCGATATGTGAACATTCTTTTTTTACTTGTCTTTATAACAGACATATAATTAGATACTCTGTGCAAATTTTAAGCGTGTGCCTAAACTGGTTTAAAATCCGGGCCCCTATAGATACACCCTGTAATTTTTTATATTTATACTTGACACTTCTTTAAAACCACATATTTGTACCATTCATAGGAGTAATTAATCAGCTTGACTAGTTAATTGCCAATTTAATAAGCATTAAGTGATAAATAATGCTAATGATTTTTTAGCACTATCATTATTTTTACTAAATGTAATGATTTTTCATGAAAAGGTTTCAATGATAATTAGTTAAAAAACAAAGTCATTATCATCAAATGGCTTCAAAGCATTACCATTAATAAAAGTGACTCATTTCCTTTGTGATTAGTAATTAAACGATTTCATTACCATTAGTAAATTGTTTTAAAAAAGTCATTAGCATTAAAATGTATTTAATTTAATGAAAATGGAAATGAAGTTTGAATGCTAATAAAAGAATCTGCCACATACGTGAAAGTAACGGCAATATTGGCAAACCCTATAATTTAAAGTTTTTTGCTTTGTACATATTGCTCTTACGGATATACACCGTGCAAATTTGACATGTCAAAAAGTAATATTTTTATGATTGTCGTCACTTTTGAGCCACCCTCTAATTTTTAATATTTTTTTTTCAATTGTGCCACACTTAAATTGTTTTCTTTCTTATCTGCTACATAATCTTTCATACCATGACTAATGTAGGAGTTGTCAGGATGAGGAAGAAAACGGTAGAGCATCTGCTCTGTCATTGTCCAGCTCTTTCAAGGAACAGAGCGGCCCTATTCGGCAGTCCGACACTGCATAGTCTTGCAGAACTATCGGCATGTAATGTTGTTGGGATAAACTCGTTTATCCGGTCTTCGGGATGGTTCGGACATAAATCTCAGATCTGATGGTAACATAGGGACCTGATTTGATTCTTGCACATCCCTTCCAGACAATACAACAGGACCATTTAGGAACCAAGTGAGTTGGTCTTCTTATACCGGCAGCTTGTGCAACCTAACCTATTTGTTATATTCCACTAAAATTTAATTGCGCTTTAAAATGTTGTCGCTTAAAAAACCAAAGTATGGCTTTTTATTTACTTACTTATTTTTCAAATACAACTTTTTGAGCCTTGAAACACAAGAAGAGAAAACCAAGTTTTTAATTTTATTAGAATATACGAGGGTATGCCAGAAAATCTTTACCAACTATATGAGTTCTGCAAAGAATTAAGTTACTAAAACAAAACTGTTCCTTCTACGAGGAATAAACCTTTAAAAAAAATGATTTTTTATATAAGAAACTAGCGGATCGCGGCGTGCTTCGCTGCACGTGTATGAAGTCAGCATACAGTATACATACTGCTGACACTCATAGGCGCCTGCGTATTTGTTGTTTTTTTTTTATGCGGGCAAAATCTCATGTCGCCATAAAAAGTCATAACTTACCAGCAAACTTCGTGCAAACAAATCCTAAAAATGTATTCAAATTCGGTTTGACTAATCGTGAGTTATAAAGTTACAACGCACGTGCAACAATTTATAAATATAGTTTTTTTTTTTCTTTTTTAGAACAAACGTACGGATTCTTTTGATTGCAAATACCACTGTGGCTCATTATAAACCCCGTATTCTTCTTACTTTTATGTCTTTCTCTGGCTATACTTCGTGATCCTACCGGTCTTGTAAATCCCATGGTCTCGTATTTACTAAACATGCGTTATTCTTAAAAACGCAGCCACCCACGCTACACTACTGTGTTACTCCGGCGAGACATGAACTACTCAATGCCTTGTTTAGTAACCTTCCACAGATATCTCCACTCCACAGATATCTCCACTACTTCTTATATCCAAGCCAGTCATCCCCTTTAATCCAGTAGCCACAATACACGTCTGTCATACACTGTTGTTATGTTGTTACACTTCCCTGTGCTAACCGTTGCCGTTCTTACTTTTGGGCTTCTTGACAATTATCTGTTGCTCTTATATTAAATTGGACGTCTCCACTAAATAATCTGCCATGGCTTCACGCAATAACTGCCGTTTGCCTTTCGAGAGGTTTTTACTGCTGCTTCGTAATTTTTAATTGCATTACAACAATAATACCTAATTCACACAGGCAAATTTTACTTTGCAAATTTTTGATTTTATGTGAGAGAGGGGGAGAAAGCATAAGAAGCAGTACACACTTGGATGTACTCGCAAAGTTGCTTTGGTTTTCTTTTGTTGCTTAAACACAGTTGTATATATTTACATATACATATAAGATCCACATACAAAACGTCCAAAAATAAGGAACGATCAAAGAGAAAAAAAAACAAAAATTTGTAAAAGAAAACTGTAAAAGAAACTTTGTCAAAGTAAAATTTGCTTGTATGAATTCAGTCTAATTATTTTCCGTTGTACGCATATCCGAAGGTGGGCTCGAACTCACGAGCTTCTGTTTTACAGCGCGCACCTCTAACAACGCAGCTATTGAGGCTACTTAGCTAATTGTGGTATTATTCTATACACACACACCATTACTGGAAGTAACTTTCATTTAGCACTCTCATACTGTTAACAACAGGGGTTGCCAGATCTTACTTTCGTAACATTATATATAGATTTGCCTAAGTTATATACTCATAATAAAGTTTATTATTTGTTTTCTGACTACGATAACTGAAAAACGCTTAACCAATATAATCTTGCAAATTCTTCTTAATTAAGTAATACATTTGCATCTAAAAACACTTTTAGTAATTTTAGCTAAGAGTAACTGATGTGTGCCAGGAAAGATGATTAAAACTTTTGCAAAAATAGTAGTTAGGCTTTTTTGGTAAAATATTTCACTAATCGAGCGTATCTTAACGCTTGGCATTTCTTCATTTTTTGTCTGATTTTTAAAAATCATACATGGCCCTCAAGGGTTCTTTAATTAATTAATTATTGTTGCTAAAAATAAATAATGATAGCCATTATCAATAATTCAGTTATTTTCTAGCAAGTTTCATCAATTAAAGTAGTGCCAACTTCGTAATTTTATTGTGTTTGTATTAATTATCAACTTCTTATGTCTTGTGAATTTTTAATTGACGCCGAATTTTAAGTGCTTTAATCAGCTGCAATTAGAAAATGAAAGCACATATTTATTATAAACAAATAAAAAATTACTAATTTTATTTCAAACATTTTGACTTCCTTAAATTTCACTTAATAATTAAATTAGAAAATTATAAAATTAAATAAACAAAACAAAAAACTAAAAACACTTCTGAAAAACTTAAAATTGTGTGTTTGCATAACAGCACCAAATCGCTGATTTTAAAACGGTTCGCGATTTTCAGATTAGTCCACAAAGATATTTTGTGGTTTTTAAAATTGAGTAGTCTTCACTATCTATTTTGCTGCCTGTTGCATCTTGTCGTTTCAATTGCAACTCTTCGTATTAAACTCTACTGTTTGCTTCCACATAACATATGTATGTATGTATGTATCTACACGTTTTTTTTTAATAAAGTGGTAATTTTAATACATTATTTAACAGAGAAGTTATATTTTTATTTTAGTAATTTTATGTTTTTAATTGTACTTATATTGGATTCTTTACTAAGGATTTATTGCTTTGATAATATAGATTTATTGGCCTAATGAGGCTTTGTATTATCTTTATTGAATAAATAAATAAATAAAATAAATAAATAAGACACAACGAAAAAAAAAATCATGGAAATCAATTTTGACACTTGCAGTTACACAAAAAAAAAAAAAAAATCCAAAATTATACAATTTTGACAGGTTGCCTAAACAAACAAACAAAGGAAAAACGAAAAATAATCAGATGTGTAATCAGTACAATAGTTTTGATAGTATTTCCCTACATTTCTGTATTTTTGTTGTTGGTAATTAGTCTGATTGATAAGTCCACATGTTGGGTTTTGCTACATTTTATTCCTCTTCAACTCTCACATTATCTTCTTTCAGGTTATTTTTAATTTTTTTTTGTTAATTTATCCATTAGATAATCACTTTTTAAATAATTTATTAAAAAAAAAATTTTTTTTTTGTTTCTTTAAAGATAGAAAGAAACTGTAAAACGCCTGGGATTATTTTTGTGTTCAGGTTTAAGCAGAAATTTTCCTTTTAGTGATTTTTTCTTTAATATTTTTCCAAGCAGTTGTTTATTGCACTTTGTAAATTAAAATTAAATTTCTGGGTAATAAGAAATTTGTAGTTTTCTTAAACAATACAAAAAACGAAAGTTACAATATTTAAGAAAATAAACTAACATTCGTATTTTTGGAATTTGTGTAATTCAACAAAAATAGTTAAGAAAGATTGTCTAAAATATGTGTAGGTTTATATAAACGCTTTGTGATTCTTTTATACAATTGTGAATAATGAGAAACTTTTCATGCTATTCTACGATTTTTTAAAAATTATAGTTTTTTTTTACATTTAAGCGACATTTTACAAAATTTCCACACAAAGTACAGGGTGTCCGCGGGCAAGGTTACAGTTCTGAAATCTACAATGCCGAGGATTTCTTCCCTAGTTGTCCGCTAAGCCGCACCTTTTCAATTTTGATCCATTTTTGGGCATTTGAAAAATTTCTATATGAGGAAATGCGACATTTAAATTTTTTTAGTCCTATTACAAAAGCCTATACAAATTCTGAATATAACCTTTACCGTTCTGAAATCTACAATGCCGAGGATTTCTTCCCTAGTTGTCCGCTAAGCCGTACCTTTTTAATTTTGACCCATTTTTGGGCATTTGAAAAAATGTCCATATGGGGAAATGCGTAACTTTACATTTCTCTTAACTCTATTACTAAAAACATATACAAACTCTGAATATAACGTTTACAGTTCCCCAGTAGTCCGCTAAGCCGCACATTTAAAATTTTTAACCATTTTTGGGCATTTGATAAATTCCTGTATAAAAAAAAGAAAATAAATTTTGCCACCTCATTTTAGAAATCTTTATATTTTGACTGTGTATATTTTGCTATACATAAATAAACTTAATTATATATACATTTATATCTTTTTTTTAATTATATTGTTAATTTTCAATCGCATATGTTAAAATAATTCAATTCTGTTAACTTAACATTTTTTGAGTGAGAGGTATGTAAACTGTAACAGGGTTGTCTCAAACGAAGCTTACTGACGGAGCTATCTTCGTACCCTTTGAAAACTTTTAAAAGCCACAACTGCTTGAGCAACTCAAACAAAATATTCGTGATGAAATTAATTAAATACCGTGTGAAATGTGAGAGAATGTTATGAAAGATGTGCTCAAAAGGCCTCGCATTTGTAAGACTAACAGAGGCGGATATTTATCTGATATTGTATTCCATACATAATCCCTGACAAGAGATCCATTATCTATCATTTAATCAAAATTATAAAAAAGCTAAAATTATAAACGGTGGAGACAGCCTCCCTGTATTTCGTTATTAGAATCTTTTTTTATATCCAAAAAAAATTTTTAATAATATATTTCTATACATTCTGTTGACAGTGTTAAAGTAAGGTGGCATGTCTTAAAGCCTAAGGACATCATGTCCATCAATGTGGAGTCATAACTTTCATGGATACTGATCCTTTTTCATGCCGTTCCGGTCAAAAGTTTTTTTTTTTGCATTTCTGCTTTGTATTTTAGGTAATCCCCAGTTTCTTATTTCATGATTGAAACTAATATAAAAGTTACTTGTACTATTCTACAATAATTTTTTCCTTACAGTTCTCTGGAACGACATTAACAACAGAGTTACTTGTTTAAAATATCAAGACTCTACATATTGTAGTTCTCTAGGTAAATGATAATAATTATTGAATTGTATGCAGCTTACCACACCCACTATTCCAATCTACTCTGTGCTTTGCTAAACTATAAAAATTTATACGGGGGTTACTGATGCAAGACTCTAATCCCACTCCCTACTTTAGTCCGCTAGCTACACGATAACAATTTTTCACTTTGTATAGGAGGCATAATGTCCATAATTCCAATCAAGCCAGTATGTCAATATGATAGTTATTTCAATAAAGTTTCAAGGTGCTACCCCTATTACAGTTACCAAGTAAGACGACGATAAAGATTTACTTTGTATGGGTAGTGCCACGCAAACCCGAAATATCAAAAAATAATTGCCCTAATTTATCAAACGCATTTGTGCCAAGAAACCGTGACAATTCCAGCAAGATTGGTCGACTGGTGTAGGCAGATGTAGCTTTCCGACAAAAAACACAAAAAAAAAAACAATGTGAACTTACAGGCTGAAAAATTTCTCCAGGGATTGAAAATTATTTTTTCAAAAAGACCCTTTTTCAAAAAGTTATTTTTTCAAAATAGTACCTTTTTCAAAATAGTACTTTTGTAAAGAAAAGTACTTTTAAAAATAATTATTTTTGAAAACACGTTTTTAAAATAAGTTGTTCAAAAACCCGTTGTTAAAAACAACATACAAGTATTTTCTAAAGTACCATCCAAAAAGGTACTTTCTATCAAAACAGAATCTTCAGTGGTAAGCTAAACTATAAAGGAAAATCTCTAAAAAGTCCTTTTTTTAAGAAAAATTATATTCTCAAAATTTTATTCAAATCAAAAATCTGCAGTTATTGAATTTAACTCTTAAAATATTTCTTTCCTTTAATTTTACCTTTAATCAGAAAAAATTAAAATAAAACAAAAAAAAATTTTAATTTTGAAGAAAAATTATTTTTTTAAACTTTATGCAAACATCCTTTGCTAAACAGCAAAAGAATCTTTTTGAAGAGAAGTTTGTTCGTCTTATCAAACAAGCACCCCTTTTTGTTTAAAAGCTGATACCCTGTGCAGACATGTTTTCTCAATTTAGTCAATTTAGTTTTAATTGCTAAATTTAATTTGTTGTTCACACGTGCTTAATTAAGCTTATTCTATTAGCACAAGGCATATTTATTTTTCCATGTAGTGTCGTCCGCCTACCAGATTTCTCTTTTAATACAAAAACAATATGGCTTTTTGTTGTTGCTTTAAAGTTGGTAGTGTCAAAAGTCATTTTTGTAGCGCCTTTACTGGCGGCTTGTCAATTTTATGAGTTTTTTCTTCTCACTGAACATAGTTCCCAGAGTAAACATACTTGTTGGCAAGGGTTGCATTTCGCATCTTATTCTGTTAGTGATGCAATTAAGTACTAATTGCGTTATTTATTAATTGACTTCTTATATGGTAAATTGAGCTCAATTTAAGGCCTTTATTGCGTAAATTCCTTAATTGCGCAATTAAACCGTATGTCTGAACGGGTTTGTTAAAATAATTGCTGAGAAAAAAAAAATACATTGGGACAAAAGTGTTTTGAAAAGATTTATATTAAATTATGGAGAGAAAGAGAGAGAGAGAAAGAGCTCCCTAAAAAATGCCTTTTTAATAAAGAGCTTAAATTTTTAAAAATTATCAAGGCGAATCCATAATTTTTAATTTTTCGAACTTTTAATTCCCTTTAAAGCTAAAGAAAATAATAATTTTATTTCTTTTAATTAAGTTAACTACAAGTATTATCATGAATATATATTTATTTACATTCTCCTACGATATAATAAAACCCTTGACACAATTCTCTTTTTCCGATAAAATATCTTCTACCACTCCACACTACAACGCTGGGGTGAATTCAGACGTACAGACATATTTAAATGTTAGTTTGTTCTTATCTCTTATAAATTCTGGTTATTTACCATATTCTTTATTGCAACAAAATTGTTTAACTACATATTTTTTCTGTTTATTATATATCTACTACATCAACAACAACCACAGCACATCATGTTGATCAATATCTTTATACAAGTGTATCTATTTAAGTACAAACAACTAACTAAATACACACATACATTAAGTAAAATAACAAAAGGACTACGACGAAGGATTTGTTTAAACAGTTAAGCAAATTTTAAAACTCGGTGCAAATATACTTATTGTTGTTGGTATGACATGGACTTGGTTATATGTATATTAAATTCTTACTCCTTTCCCTTTCCTATTTAACTATATCAACCATCTTTAAAGCAACTAAACAGCGACTGCTTAGAGAATAAAGAAATAAATTTTGTTTTTTTTTTTTAAATACAAGAAAATAATAATAATGTGAAAATAAAACAAATATTTAAACTAAACAACTGAGTCAGTATGTCAGACTAGCGGCAACAGCAACAACAGCAGCAACACAACTTAAATAACAAGAAACACAAATATTTGGCTTTTTATTTAAACCACACTGCACTACATACATTTTTATGGCAACTGACCTGACCGCTTTAATTTAAGAAAAGCCGACAATTTAGTAATAAAAAGCAAACAAACAAACCTTTGCTATAAAAGTTTTTGCTAAAATGTACAATTTAAGAAAGTATCAAAAATAATAAATAAGTAAAGTATAAAAAAAGCCTACAATAGAAATTGCGTTGTTTGCTATAAAAATTGTAGGGATACTAAACATGGCTGTCTTACAAGTTTTTTATACCCTCCACCACAAAAAGTGGAAAGAGATTATACCGAAGTTTCTCATTCCATTTTTAATTTCTACATATTCTATATATTCTGACTTCTTATGCATAGCGAAGTCGAATGAGAGATGTCCGTTTGTGCATCCGTATTAGTGTTAAAATCAAGTTTGCCGAGGCACTAGATGAGCTAGAGATAATTTTTACACCAATCGAAAAGACATAGTATCAAGGTGCTATTGGAAATCAGCATGTCTTTCGAGGCAGCGGGCAAAACACCACCGCCTACCTCTAATTTTTGCACATCATTTGGATCAATGAAGTAACTCCAATCAAAAAAAAAAAAAAAAAATATATATATATATATATATGGGGCGTTAGAGAATTAAAAAATAAAAAAAAACATCAAGTGAGAAAAATTGGCGCTAGACCTTATTTACCAAGTTACGGGCCTCTGAAATTTTTAGATTTTTTAAAATATCAATATGGGTATCATTTTAAAGCTTTTGAAGAGATCTTTAAGGAAACACTAATAATTTTTAAAAAAATGTTTAACCCATTAAGAGCCGATGTCATTTTCATGTAGTATTATAAGTAAGTAATAAATAAAATTTTTTCGTTATTTTTTAATTCTCTGTCATCCCAATATTTGCTTGTTTGATTAGAGTTACTTCACTAAACTAGATGTACGTAGATGGTGAAGGGTATATAAGATTCGGCATGGCCGAATATAGCTCTTCTGTTAAGTTGGCAAAAACAATTTGTAAAGCTTTTAGTGAAAACCTGAATAACTTTAAAGGACACTACTGCTTTCCTCTGTTAATTTATGAAATTGAAATGAATTTTTAATTATATTTGGGAATCTTATTAATTATTTAGCCCCAAATGTATTTGTTATAAGTTATCATAGGTGTGGTTACTCTAAAACGCTAGGCCAAAAACAGAGTCTCATAGCTGAACACTATTTTTCAATAAGAGATCAGATCAGTTTCCAAACACTATAGATCCTTTACTTGATTATTTTAAGAAAGAAAAATTATTTACAAATATATGCGGACGTTTTCCAAAGAAAACAAGAAAAATTAGACGCTAGCAGGATGAAATTCGCTTAGCAGTTAAAAAAGCGAGAGAAAGACGACAATTATTACTGAAAATATAGAATTTAGTTCAGGAAGTCCACTTGGGATATTTTTAAGTGACCGACGAGTGTGGGTTTAATGTGAAGTTTTCGGGAAATTGAGCATGGCGTTTCTTAACCAATATCTTACTGCTGATTAAATGTGGACTCATTGAAGTAAAGAAAAAATGAAGTAACAGATAAATCGACTGCCAAGTTACGGCCCACAGATTTCGTACTTTACGCGAAGTTACCTACACTAAACTTATTTACCGAATGTTATTCATTATAATTTGTCCAGTAAAGTGAAAAAATATAAAAAGTATATTCACTAAGCGATAGAAGCGATATATTAAAAACAAATAAGCCTCGCTGGTGGACAATTGCACATTTCTGACAGCTAAAAGTCTACAAATTAAAAACCCCTGTATTCTAAATTTGCTTTTATTTTGCTTTGATATTTCAAAACAATTAAGAGTGCTATGTTTGGCTACTGTTACTACTACCCCTTACCATCTATATAAATCTAGATCTTACCCATATTAATATTTTAAAAAATTAAAAAATTTCAACGCAACTCGGAAAATATAGGCAAGTGCCAATTTTATCACTTAATGTTTTTTTTTCTTATTTGTTTAATTCTCTATCGCTCCATGTGTTTGTTTTTTTGATTGGAGTTACTTTATTGTTCCAAATGAAGTGCCAAATGACTGCCTCGAAGGACATGGACAGATCATGCTGATTTCCAATAGCACCTTTTTCGACACTTTATCTGATCGATTGGCATATTTATTTTTTTTTTTTTTTTTTTGTGAAATCAAGTTTGCCTCAGCAAAGACAGATGGAAAGACGGACATTGCTTAGTCGACTTCGCTATGCATAAGAAGTCAGAATATAAATGGATATTGTAGAAATAACACACGGATTGACAAACTTTGATATACCCTTTATAGCGGTATATTGTAAAAAGTAAATGCACGTACAAAATATTTAACTGATAAAATTTTTAAAACAACTGAAAAAAGGTAGAATTATACGCAATGTGGCAACACTATAGAATCAAAGATTATCTGTTTGTTAGCTTATCGGCCACTATCAACTTAACATATACATAAATACATAAAATAATTGACTTTATTTTCAAATATTATTAAGTTATAAAAAAGCGCCCTTAAACACGTACATGAAAATCAACTAAACAAAAACTTAACAAAGAGAACCATAAGTTCGCTCTACAGTAAAGTATCCGATTACCTCTCTTTTTGTATTTCGAAGACTCCATAAATCAATAGTTGGAAAAAGAAATACAACAATCAACAACCAAGTATATGAATGATGTCACATAATATTTTACAATATTCCAGCAAACAGAAGAAAAAACTATAAAACACATTAAACAATACTGACCATAAAGCACAGACCAACATAGACGTCAAACATTAAATTTATAGTTTAAACAAAAAAGAACATTTTTTTCAATTTAAACTACACAAAAAATTTCAAAAGAATGAGTTGCACAAGAAAAGAAAAGCATTATTGTTAATACAACTTCTTTCTCAAGTACTGTTGTTTTAAAATATGGACCCAATGTACTTTGCAACAAATTTAAATAAACGATAGAAATATATGCTAAGGGACAATCAGTGCAAAATTATATATAAAAAATTATGTTAGAAAAATGCTAAAAATACCCGAAATTATATTTCAAAATTATTTATGAAAAGTTGTGTAACTTTAAAAATAGAGCAATTGTACTAAGAGTTATAAAAAACAATCTTAGTCATCTGATCTCTGATGTGTTAATAAAATTTAGATGAAAACATTAAGGTGATAAAATAAACGTAAAATGCGATTTAAAACAATAACGAAACACGAAGTTACGCGTTTTGCAAAGAAAATTGATCCCCAAAATTGACAGAAACGAAAAATTGTTTAAAAAAATTCTTGCTATTAATTCTAATCCATAATGCTCAGTGAAGTTTTAAATAGATTTGGTAACCTGTCGGTGTTTAAATACAACAAAGAAATTGTGCAATAATAATATAAAAATACAAAGCTAAATTTACAATCAAACCTAAAACAAGCGTCGTTGTCTGTCTGCCAAAAAAGCTAGACGCAAGAAACGTTGCGCTGTATTTATTAGTTCACTTTTACATTATGCAACTTTTTACGCAGCAATTCATGTTCTATTGGCGTGAAGAGAGAGAGAGAAAAAGGAATTGAAAAGGGTTCCCTCATTCGTTTTTAAACATGAAGTTAACGCATGTATACATCTATAAAAATTGTTGCAATAAAAATTGTACAATGTAGAACCACATGCGATTTTAAAGAAGAAAAGAGATAAATTGCAGCAAAAAAAAAAAAAAAAACAAATGCTCCAGTTCTAAAAAATTGGCAGCAGAAATGCCAAAAATTGCGGCATAACGAAATCATGTACCAGGTGATAGCAATGGCGAATTCATTTTTCACCGATCGATATATCAAACCTGAGGCGAATTTACAACAGGTAGCCTTAACAGCCCAGGTGACTATTGTGATTTTTCCTTCTTCCAGAGTCAAAAGTTATAATCTCTTTTGCTTTTTATAGCTTATTAATGATAGTTTTTTAATGCAACAAGTATTCTTGTGGTGCGCAAAAGTAATATTTTTTACTTCAACAAACAAAGCTACCGTGTTTTAAGAGTTTATCAATAAATCGGCATTTTTTTTAACAAAAATCGTTAAATCGGCACATTGATAAAATTGGGGGAAAAAAAGTAAGCAAAATGGTTCTTGAGATCGTCGTGATCTGCTATTTTTTATGTTGCGTAGTGGTGGTGAACGTCGCCAAAGCACATATACACCAGCGCTTAAGATGTCTTCAAATTGTTAAATGAATTTAAACATGGTCACATATAATTTTCCGTTGATCTTTATTTCAATATTATCAATAAATTCTACTGTGTGTGATGCATAGTCAGAAACTCTCTTAGCTTATAAATATTATTACGAAAATAAGTTCTGGCAATCCCTGTTGTTGTTGTCCGTATGAGCGTGGTGAATAAGTTACTTCCACTAATGGTGTGTGTATAGAATAATACCACAACCCAGCAAAATAAAAGGTAATCGTGTGTGGAATTAAGCATTTTTGGCGGAAGTACTTGCCACCTAGATTGCCAACCTAATGATATTAACAAGGCATGAGACTTTTATAATCAATTACTGAGAATTGACTACATTGATTATTGTAGGAAATAATGATGCTCATTAGTACGTATTTTAAGGTTTCTCTTTCAACTTAAAGAAATAGTTCAATTACTAATTCCTTTTTTGCGCACTAATTTAATGTGTTTTTAAAGCGAGTAACAAAATATGACAATCACAAAAGTAAGCCATTACATGGCAAGTACTTTTTAAGGTAATGTCTAATTTTTTGCTGAGAATTAGCTAACAAAAGCTAAGCAACCTCATGGCTGTGTTAATAGAGGTGCTTGCTGTAAAACAGATCCCACCTTCGGTACAATGCGTACAACGGAAAATAATAATTGTTATAATGCAATTAAAAATTAGGAAGCAGCAGTACAATCCTCCCTAGTAGCAAAAGGCAATTATTGTGTGAAGCCATGCCAGATAACTTAGTGGAGATGTCTAATTTAGTACAGTAGGAACAGATAATTGTCAAGACAATAGTAACAGATAATAAAAAGTAAGAACGCTAGAGGTTAACGCAGGAAAGTGTAACAGCATAATAACAGAGTATGGCAGACGTGCGTTGTGGATATTAGATAAAGGGGGTGAATGGCTTAGATAGAAGGCGTAGTGGAGTTGTCTGTGAATGGTTAAGGTTACTAAACAAGGCATCGGGTAGTTCATGCCTCGCCGGTGTAACACACTAGTGTAAGGTGGATGGATGCGTTTGTAAAAATTATGCATGTTTATTAAATACCATACGATTCACAAGACCGTAGGATCAAGAAGTATAGCCAGATAAAGCCACAAATACATAATGAGCCACATTGGTATTTGCAATCAAAAGAATCCGTATGAAAAAAAACCAATTATTGGGGTGACAGAATATTAAAAAAATAAGAAAAACTTTCAAATGTTAGTAAAGAAAGATCTCTTCAAAAGCTTTTAAATGATACCAATATTGATATCTTAAAAAATATGAAACACGATCGTACTTTTCTATGAAAAGTTCAGAGGCCCACAACTCGGAAAGTATGTGCGAGCACCAATTAATTTTTTTTTTTTAATTTTTATTTCTCTATCGCGTCATATAATTGGTTTTTTGATTAGAGTTACTTTATTGTTCCAAATGTTATGAAAAACTTAGAGGTAGGCATGGTGTTTTGCCCGCTGCCTGGAAGTAAATGGGCCGATCTTGCTGATTTTCAATATCGAAATTTTCGAAACTATGCCTGATCGATTGACGTATTTTGAAATTTTCTCTAGCTCATGTAGTGGCTTTGCAAAGTTGATTTAAACCCAAACATGGACGGACAGACGGACATCGCTCAATTGATTTCGTACTGCTTAAGAATTCAGAATATAAATACTTTATGTGGTCGAAAATGGGTATTGTAGATATAACACACGGCATGCTAAACTTTTTGTGGTGAAGGGTATAAAAAGGATAAAGATAATACTTCGGTGCTTACTTAAGCAGCTTCAAAGCTTCGAACCGTTGCTGTCTCCCCATTATTTTTCAGATATAACTCCCACTAATTTTTTTAGGATTAAGTTTTTAACTTACATCAAAAAAAAAAAAACTTATTTAGTAAATATCCTAGAATAATAATATATTTTAATACAAACAAGATTGTTAAGTCTCTTGTTTTATTTTCATTATTAATGATGAGGGAACCCCTAATAAAAATAAGGTATAAAACCGTTAATACATGTTTGTGGTTTATGGTATACTTTTGATTTACGTTGACCAGATTGTATTGTTGTCGTCGGTAGATTGTGGCCGGAAGACAGTGAAATGTGTCAAAAGAAATGTTAAAAGTTCAGCAAAATAAGCAAGAAAGAAACAAAATTTCTTTACGAATGTCAGTAAACTAGTATTGTTTTCTTTTCAAGGTTAAAAAAATCTAGCCATTATTTTTTTCTATATGTTAGTTTATTGTTTGCTAGAAATGTCTGGCTTTAATTAACACTAGCATTTGTTTGGTGGTTTGGCTTTGTAGTTGAATGCATTCGGTAGCAAAAAACTGGGTTTCATAGTCTATTGTACATAGAGTTGGGTACAATAGTTCATTTTGTTAAATACTAGCTAAGATCGTTCAAATAATAAGATTTTGCACATTGGTATAAGAATTAATACATCTCCTAAAATACACAATACAGCTAAAGATAAAAAAGAGGAAGAGCAAAAAAACGTATTTAAATGGTTCGATTATCTCCACTGACTGACTCATTGTAATTGCGTTTTGACGGAGATAAAATGCATAATTTTAATGTTTTCTTGTTGGAACAAATGTAAGAGAGTAAAATTAACGGTAATCTGCAAAAAAACAGGTTTTGCAAAATTTGTCTTATACAACGTTATTCGCGGCTTTGCTTCAATTATTAATATCATGGGAACATAACAATAAAAAAAAGTGGTATCATAATAATTCATAAAACCTACTTGTTTTCCTCGAATTTTTTTCAATAAAATAAAACAGGGAACTAATTTATAACAGGAGAAAAGGGAAAAGTGGAAAAACTAGAAAGGATTTTTTTTTGTGATTGGGATTCATGTGTAGAAAAAAAATTATCGCATGCGATGAAATAATCAATTAGGCCGTTTACACTTAATATTTTTAAGAATATAATTAAATTTTGTTGAATTACAACTAATAATTATTGCCTGATTACAATTACTTTTAATTTGTAATTTAAAATTTCCAATTACCATTACAAATTACTGGTAATTGTAATTGAAATTTTTTCAATTATCATTGCATATGATTATAATTGAATGTAGTCCCTGATTTCAGTTACAATTACTTGTAATTTGTAATTGAAATGTAATTCAATTCTCCAGGGCTGATTTGAAAACGGTGTAAATCCACTTTCAGACCTATGAAATTTGACAAATAATTCAATGATTTCTCAAAGACACCAACAATACTTCCGAAAAAATGTACCTAATGATAAAAATTAATAATAGAATATTATATATATTGTAATTTTTAATATTATATTTTTACCACCTCCTACTCACGCTTTCACTAACGTATGATTTTCATATTTTGTTGAGTTTAAAAGTTTTGTAAGTCTATTTAAAATCAGCAAAAGTGAAGAATTGTTTTAATAATAACGTTATAAAATTAACAAGTGTTTAAGAAATAAAAATGCATGGAAACAGTTTTAAATTTTGAAGGTTTATTTTTTGAAACTTTTTAATTATTGGGGGTTGGGTGTTGTCTGTCTGTTACGGTTTAGTAGACACGAAAAATCATTTGTGCTTAAAAGAGACAACTTTTAATTTTTAAAACTATGTAAGTATCACTTTTTAATTAAAAAATTAAAATCAGTTTGGAGTTTTTCGGCCACAAATATAAAGAAATATAGACGAATTGATAAGCTTCATCTTTTTTTAAAGTTGATTAAAATTTATTTAAAAATTTTGATTAAATTTTTTTATAATTAATGAATAATAAATGTCGCCTCCCCTATCAATTAAAAGAACAATAACTAAATATAAAAATTATTTCTATTAATGTCACCTCCTATATATTTTACTTTACATCTATTTCGTATAGTTGCTCTCTATATGTTTCTTAAAATATTGCCTTTAATTTAAAAAGTACGTGATTTCTTTAAATTTGTTCATATGTATATACTTACATATAAACAAACATACATAAATACATATGTAAGTGCGTCGTCTACTTTAATGCATATACATATGTACATATTCACATTAGAACTCTCCCATTATTTAATTCATATCAAAGAGCACGAATCTTCAAGGATTTCATTTGAAATACACACATAAACTTGCAAAAGATCTGTGTTGCACTTTAAATGCTTCTGACAAAAATAACGACAAACAGAAGTTTTTATTACAATGTTTTCATTGCTCCCATTCGCCCTGAAAACACTTTTAAGTTACGTTCTTTTAAATCTATGATTCTAACTTGGATGCAACCAATCAACTTAGCAACCAGGTAGTGTCACTTCTTAAACGTAACAAAATTGCATTTTCAAGAAAATGAAAATGGTTTGCTATTAAATATTAATCAGTTCATGTGCACGTTTTTTTATGCAACGCACAAACATGAAAATGCTTTGGACAAATGAGCTCCGTTAGATGATAAAAATTTGCTACTCCTGCACATTTATACATTTTTTTAATATTTTTTTTGTGCACATTTGTTTTTCTGGTGTTTTCTCTCACACTGTTGATTTGACTTAGGCAGAGTTGCCAGAGTGATAACTTGATTAATTTATAAATTTATAATTAGATGAAAATTTATTTAAAAATATATATTTCAAAAACTTAATTGTCGAACTTGAATTAAAAGATAAAAATAAAGATTATTTATCGGTAAAATGACATGTTTATTCCAAAGAACTGCATGGTAAATTTTTAACCTAAATTTCTTTACAAAGAAATAAAAGTTATTTATTGCAATATTACAGCAGCAAAAAAAAAACATTCCGGTGTAAACTCAAAGTGTTTAAAAGGTTTTGAAAACAGCCTCTTACTCTTTAAAGTGACTTTGTTTTGATTTTTTTTTGCATAACCACAATATTATAACTAAGTAGCAGCGCTACGTATACACGCAGAAAAAAAACATGGTTGTGATATGGTCACAATAACCATATTATGTTCTTTGTAACAATGTATAGTTAAAGAGAACCAATTATTGTTGTTTTCACCAAAACTTTAGTCACGATAAACATTTTTTGTTAACTTTTAACGATTATATGGTTACTGTGCACAAAAAATGCAACATGGTTGATTTTAACTTAAAAAAATTTCAACCACAACCAAAGTTTTATAATTTATTATAAATAATATAATATATTTAACCATAATATACTATTATTAATCGAAGCATGGTTAAAACCAACAGAATAATGCTTGCGCTAAAAATTATTTTGTTCTAGTTCTTGACAGTTTAGTAATTTTTCTGGTAGCTAAAATTTGAAATTGTTTTTTATTGTTGGAGAAAGTGAAAAAAAAATAAAAATTTATGTACAAAATAAATAATTAAAAATAATATGCAAAATATGATAACAAATAAAAAGGGAACCAAAACAGTTAAAAAGTAAATATGTACATATATATTGTAAGCATATAAATGTTTATTTTTGTGTTTGAAGCACAATTGTGAAATCATTTATTTGGGCTTAAAAACTGTATTGTTATATAACTGATTCTTGTAGCCTATGATCTAAGCGTTATTATAAGCAAATCTTTAATGAATAAAACAATAATAAGTCTTTTATATCAGGCAAATTTTGCACTTACGAGACTATACTACAATTCAATTATATAACATGACATTTTCTGCCATGAATGTTTGCATGTGAACATAATTATGTTTATACTTTAGACAACAATATGGTTGCAAATGTAAATTTACTATGTTTTGTTAGCAACCATAATATGTTGCTCTTAGATTATGGTTACCTCAACCATGCTTTTTCTTTGCGTGTACCCAAAAACGATAGTAGCACAGGGAAAATTTTAAGCGTATTAAGATGTGAAATAGGAATTATAGGAATAGAAATGACGGAAAAACTTTTAGAAGATTTTTTAGAAATCAATTACTATGTAATAATATGAGCACAAATATTGATATTATAAAAACTTTTGCTACAAACTCTGATATAGATCGGTGTATTAAAGTTGAGTCAAGAGTTGAACTAAAAACATCGGCCCATATTCATAGTTATAGACTAAAGTCGACTCTTGAAAAAATATATTCTAAACTAAAAGCCTCTTTATATTTTTTTGCTTTCATAGTCTAAAATAAAGTATAAAGTATGCTTTGATCCGACTTAAAAGAGGTGTCAACTGCAATTTGATAAATGTTTTCATACAATTACTAAATAAACATACTTTTTCACAACTTTCGACGTGGATTATCACGACAAGAGTGCATTGATGAACTTAAATCTTTGTATGGCGATGAAGCACCATCCTATTGCACTGTGAAAAATTGGTATAATGAATTTAATCGTGGCCAAAGCTCGCTCAAAGACGAATTCCGTGAAGGTCGTCCAAAAACGGCTGTTGTGCCAGAGAACATTGATGCCGTGCGTGAACTCATAATGCAAGATCGACATGCGACATACCGAGAGGTAGAGACATCCTTGAATATTTCTTCCACCAGCATACTTTCGATACTGCATGAACACCTAGCCGTAAAAAAGGTTTGTTCTCGTTGGATCCCGCACAATTTGAAAGTCGCTCAAAAAAAGGCTCGTGTCGATTGGTGCAAACAAATGTTGCAAAAATACGATTGCGGTGCTTCATAAGACGTTTATAAGATCGTCACAGGTGACGAATCATGGATCTATGCGTATGAGCCCGAAACGAAACAACAATCGACCGTGTGGGTCTTCAAAGACGAGCAAAATCCAACGAAAGTTGTTCGTGAAAGAAGCACTTCGAAGCAAATGGTCGCCTGTTTCTTCGGAAAAACTGGTCATGTGGTGACTGTTCCGCTTGAGCAACGTAGGACGGTCACTTCTGAGTGGTACACTACAATTTGTTTGCCTGAAGTGATCGGAGAAATTCGAAAAACAAACAAGAGAAGACGAATCATTGTTCACCATGACAATGCGAGCTCTCACACATCGGCTCAAAGCAGAGCGTTTTTGACCGGCCAAAACGTCGAATTAATGGGTCATCCGCCGTACAGCCCTGACTTGGCACCTAATGACTTCTTCTTGTTTCCGTACATCAAGAAAAAAATGCGTGGTAAACGATTTTCGTCACCAGAAGAAGCTGTTGAAGTGTTCAAAAACCATGTTTTAGAGGTGTCTCAATCGGAGTGGAAAAATTGCTTCGACAACTGGTTTGAGCGCATGCAAAAGTGTATAAATCATGCTGGAGAATACTTTAAAAAACAATAAAACCATTTTTGATTATAAATATTCGCATTTTCACTATTAGGCCAGAAATATATAGAGCAGCCCTCGTACATCTAGAGATTGTTTTGAAGCTAATTAATCGCAGATTTGTTAAAAGACTCTGAAGAAAGTTAGAGGCAGAGAAGCCAACTCGAGCGCAGCTGAGCAGGAATGCCTTCGTGAATGCATAACCCCGCATTTGTATACGGCGGAAAGATGAGATAATGACGTGTCAATAATAGACAAAAAGAAAAAGTAATGGAAAGCAATATAGGAAGATATGCACGCAATGGGTACATATAAAAGTTAACGTCAAAAAAACTGTCACAATGCAATTTCTATTCCTGAAATACAATCAGAAGACCGTTTTGTTGAAGCCATGATTATATATATATATTACCACCTAGACTACAGCAGCCTCTGTTGTCTGCACGTTGACTACAAATCTGGCTGACCTGGCTTCAACCCTTGCGGCAGTCAAAAAATAAAAATGTTTTTTTCTGTTTAATGGTATAAATACATAAGCAGAATTAACATAAAAACATTCAGTCTCCTTCGTCTGTACTTCTTCATAGCATATTCGCCGGCGAAGTAAAATAATTAATAAAATGGATACATCTATCTCCTTTCACCACCTGTCTTCTCTCTCATCTATCCCTTTCCTAAAGAATGTAGCACGGTTAAAAACTAAGTAGGCATTAATGCCTGAAGTGCTACTTCTCGTTTTTATAAAAAAAAAAGTTAGAGGATGGCGAAATTGACTGTCCTGAAAGTTTTAGGGATGAAATTGCTACAAATTCTGATCAAAGTTTAAAGAGTCCCCGGAAATGAACAGTTAAGGATATAAGCAAAATAAAATATACTTCCTCTGCTCCTAAAAGATAAATTTCCACGAGATTTTTAATTTGACAAATAAACAAAACGTGTTGTTAAATGAGTTAAAAATAGCTTAAGCCCGTTTAAAATTTAGAGTCGATTGTCTATGAATGAGTTAGAGTCGACTCTAAAGTGAAACCGGTTTTAGTTCCCTTAAAGTATACTTTATTTTTAACTTTGAAAATGATCCATTTTGTTTTATTGGATTTTTGATGCACGGCGTTGCGTTACTGGTATGGTGGTGCTACATCAAGGATCCAACTCTGATCACCAAAATGACGGAGTACATGATCTGAAAATAGTTCGTACTGCTTTTTTAGTGTGCTGCATGACATAGTGGAACGTTTGGCAAAAAACGCTTGTCGGCAACATCATTATCATATAGTTAAGACAGAAAAACTCATCATCTTATCGAGTGACAGTAACATCTATTTTTAAAAGAAATATAATTCTACGAATTCTTTAGTCCAGAAGGCAAAAGTTACTTCTTAAGCCGACGCCGCAAATCGTTTTTTAAATCTTAGTTTTTTTTTTGCTAAAATTTAAATTTTTTATACTTTTTTTTATAATAGAGTCACTAATTCAATTGTTAGAGGAAGTACAGAATTTCTAGTCCAGTTATTGCGAAAGTCGGAATCAAGGCGAATCAATTACCAGGTGGCAGCGTTAGAGAATTTATTATTTTTTGCTGGAAGAAACGAATGTCAAACTTCATATATAAAAAATAGTAAATAGATTTTTTATATAGTAAAAAGTAAACAGATTTTTTATATATGGAGTTTGACAGTAGTGTTCACGGCGAAAATTAATAAATTCGCCTACGCTGCCACCTGGTAATTGATTCGCCTTGGTCGGAATCAAGCAATCCTACTAATTCGTCTAATGTTTAAACGATGCATAAAATAGTTTTTTGATAAGTTTCTGGAAGCTTTGGCCATCGAAATACATCGAATATACATTTTTTTTAATAAAATTTTATCCACAATTTTTAAATACAATTCTACAAAATATTATTCTTTTAAAGTAAAGATAAAACTACTTTCTTGAAAAATTTCAGTAGTTTCAAACGACGATATCGCAAGAGCATAAAAATTATTTAAGAAATTTCTTCTGCTAATGTAGTGATATCTGTTAGAAACACAATAATTATGCAAAACTAAATTTTTACAGAGATTTTTATTTTTCAAGTTAAAAAATTGTATGTTGCATTGAATGAATTTCTTCTTTCATTAACTTGAATGTGCAACAATGTATAAAAGTTATATACTGATGTATGATGTATTTTGGCGGTAAATGAATGAATGAATGCATGTATGGTTAGATGGATACAAGATTTTTGCAGATAAATTAAAAGTTCTTACACCAATTCCTTTTTTACAATGTTAATGTGGTGTATTGTTCTTATCATAAATATTGCTCTTAAAAAAATATGCCTTAAACTTCCAGATGAAAGCAAAATTTGTCATTCCTAAGTCTGAAAATTTTAATAATTAATATGAATAATTAGTAACAATATACTGACAGTTCTGAATGGAGTAATTCAAATTCTAATTCCACATCCCTCAAGTGTTTTAGGGACTCTAGTGTTTAACACTTTTAAAGGAAATAGTGTAAAATACCTGAATAGATTAAAGTTCTAAAAGATGTCACTAATTTTGTGTTTTTTATAGACGTATAGAACTTCGAATTGAAATAAAACACAAGAAAATCGTTTTAATGTCCATCAATTTGGCTTTATTGGAAGGATAATTTTATGCCATTAATGTTTAAATATGATTTCGGGCATGTGGCCGCCGCGGCTGGCTCGAATAAAGTCAATTCTACAGGTCCAATTTTCAACCACTTTTTTGAGCATGTGGGGCCGTATGTTGGCAATAACGCCACGAATGTTGGCTTCCAAGTCCCCTAACGTTTCTGGTTTGTTGGCGTAGACGAGCGACTTCACATATCCCCAAAGAAAATAATCCAATGGTGTCAAATCGCACGATCTTGGTGGCCAATTGACAGGTCCATTCCGCGAAATTATGCGCTCATCGAATGTTTCCTTCAATAAATCGATTGTAACGTGCGCTGTGTGGCATGTAGCGCCGTCTTGTTGGAACCACAACTCATGCACATTCATGCCATCCAATTGGGGAACAAAATAGTCGGTTATCATGGCTCTATACCGGTCTCCATTAACGGTAACTGACTCTCCAGCATTATTTCGGAAGAAGTATGGCCCAATGACTCCACCAGCCCATAGAGCACACCAAACAGTCAGTTTTTGTGCATGTAATGGCGTTTCAAGGGTCTCATGTGGATTCCCTTCACTCCAAATGCGGCAATTTTGCTTGTTGACGTAGCCATTCAACCAAAAATGAGCCTCATCACTGAACAAAATTTTGCTATAAAAATCAGCATCGAGATCAATCTCATTTTCGGCCCATACACCAAAATCACGACGCATTGCATGGTCTCGCGGCTTTAATTCTTGCACAAGCTGGATCTTGTAAGGTCGCAAGCCAAGATCTTTGCGCAAAATCTTCCATAAAGTTGATGGACAAAGCTCTAATTGCTGTGCACGGTGGCGAATCGATTCATTCGGGTCCTCTTCAACACTTTGCTCTACAGCGGCAATTGTTTCTTCGGTGCGCACTGTTCGACGTCTCTGCGGATGCGTATTATCACATAGAGTAAACGTAGGGCGAAAACGATCCATGGTTAACCGAATTAATTGCTCTGATGGCCGATTATGTCGACCATAAAATGGATGGAGCTTGCGGTAAACTTCGCGAACTGAACCATTATTTTCGAAATAAATTTGCACGATTTGCAAGCGTTGTTCTTTTGTCAACCTATTCATGATGAAATGGCAAACCAAACTAAATATTAATCACTTGACAGCTGACAAAATGGCCGCCAGTTAAAAAAGTGATGCCAACTTAAAGTTCTACACGTCTATAAAAAACACCCTGTACATCATCTTACACTAATAAATATTATGAACTTAAGTTGGCAGCAGCCCAAAAAAATTGCTTAAAATACAATTTAATTAATGGAAAAAATTGCATAATTTCTTTATAAACAAATTTGATAAAAAACAATTTGGTTTTTTTGTGGTGTTATTTAAAGTTTTGTGCTCCATCAAAAATTGTAAAATAAAAAATGAATTGTAAAAAAAAATAAAGAAAAAATGCAAAAGTCAGAACTGCAATTCCGTTGTCGGATTTTTACTTGCAGATATTGCCACCCAAACTTGCGGCATTTGATTATTTACACTCACACACATGTACACATTTCGTTTTAAAGACATTTCACAACGATGGATTGGTTTGGAATTTTAAACTTTCTAAAAGTGATTTTAATTAAAGCTTAGTTACTGGAAAAAATATGTAGAGGGATTTGTAATGTTAACCAAAAAACAGATAAATTTTATGTTGTCATATGATTAATGCGATTAGTGACACCAAAGATGTTGATGATAATAAACAAATAATTAAATTTAAAGTTGCAAGTATGAAAATCTTGAATTTCGAACGGGTTCTGGTTCTGGAGGCAGAAAAAAAAACACAAGTGCAGAAAAAGACCTGAGGTGGAGTTTAAACCTTTTTTTAATGCACTGGCTGTGAAGAAGGAAGTAGCGCTCTGGCAACTATATTCATTATATTGTACTTGTGTGTAAATAAACTTTTTTGTAGAATTGAAATACAAACCTTGAAATTATTAAAATGCGATAGAGCTTAAACTATAAAAAATAACACAAAAAATAAAATTGGAAAAAGAGCATCAACATTTGAAAATGATTTCGGGCACTTCCAGGATGTTTTATTTTAGGAGAGTTTATCGAACATCGAAGGCCTTATCGCGAGTTCCAGCTTAATTTTTGAAGAAATGAGGTTCAATGATGATGCGTGTAAACTGAATTAAATCGTACATTTTTCTGGGTACAATCGAATAGTGTGCTCTGAAAGAAGATTATGTGCGCTATAAAAATCACAAAGCGTTAATAAGTGACATGATTTGACGCTTATTTTTCATATTTAATGTAGATAATTTTGTAGCATTCACACGTCTAACTATTCATAATGATTTCCCAGGGTATACTGACGATAAATATAAAAAAGCCTGTCGAAAAGTTAAAGTTTTCATCATACGTTTTTAATCGAAATTCATGTTATGTTTGAAATAAAACAATAAATTATTATTTTTCTTGTTTTATTACGTTTTCTTTGATAAAGGAGTGCAATGCTGCCTCATCAATTAAGTTAAAAATTTCCATTCGTATGTCACTTAGATCCAACTTACACAATGAAATTTTTCATGAAACTAGTTGCATGGAATTTTTGTTCGTTGGCACGAGGTTTTGAGAAGCAAGCGGTGTAAGCAAAATGGCAGGATTTAAATTTTTAAGGAAATTTTTTTAAATTTGCTTTGTAAACATTATTTTGTTCATTATATTTAAATTTATTTAATAAGCACATGGTCTTTTTATTTTTAATAGGTTAAGGATTTTTAAAAAATTTTAGTATTTTCTTAAAGATCTCTTCAAAAGCTTTAAAATGATAACCATATTGATGTTTTAAAAAATTTGAAACTTCCGAGCCCCGTAACTCGGAAAATATGGGCGAAAGCCAATGATGCTTGTTTTTTGTTATTTTTTAATTCTCTATGCCCCATATATTTATTTTATTTTTTTTGATTGTAGTTACTTTATTGTTTTAAATGACATGAAAAAATTAGGGGTAGGCGTGGTGTTTTGGCTGCTGCCTCGAAGGACATAGACCGATCATGCAGATTTCCAATAGCACCTCTTTCGACACAGATGTCATCTTATATAAAATTATATATATGCAGTACCAAAATTTTTTTATTTTTTAATTCTCTGTCAACCCAATAGTTGGTAAACGGTATATAAGATTCGGCATATCCGAATATAGAAATCTTATTTTTTTTTTATTATTTCTGAAGATGCTAATTCAAGACATAATTTATTTATGTATTAGCTCTTACTTCTGCTTGATAATTTTTAATAGTTTTAATAAATATTTAATATAATATCTTTCCGTGTATTAAATGCAACTGTGACTGCATGAACGTAAGCGTTGTCGCAATCTATAAAGCTCATTTTTATAGACGTGTGTATATGTACATTAGGGACATAACCAATTTTTTGGCATAGTACCATGAGGTCAACCATGTCCTATAGTAACCACGAAAATCATAATCTGTTTTTAATTTTTCTCAAAAAATTGTACGCACCAATTAGTTTGCCTAAACAGGTGTATAAAAAATTATTTAATTATTATTTATTATTTCACCATCTATGCAAATTTAGTTTAGTGAAGTAAGTCCAATCAAAAAAGCAAATATTGTGGTGGCAGAGAATTAATAATAAATAAGCGATAGAGAATTAAAAAATAAAAAAAAAAAAACATACAGTGAAAAAATTGGTGCTCGTCCATATTTTCCGAGTTACGGGGCTCTGAAATATTATTTGAAATAGTTTAAAATTATTTCGAGGACTTCTTAATGCAATATTGAATATTATATCTCTACTACGGTTTTCAACTCAACTCAGTTTGGTCATCTAAAAGACAACTCAACTTTCATACAACCAAGCTCTTTTTAGTATTACGAAACACAACTGCTTTTTGTTTGAAATTGTTGCAACCGCTACTGATGAGTTGTAATTTTTTGATACTTTTGTCAAACGCCTTAACACAGAGAGCTGTAAACGGTAATGCAACAACAAATTTGAAACACAATGTAATTTTAACTGAAATTTTTTTTGGCAAGTTGAGTTGTAATTGAAAACACCAAATTGCAAAATTTTAACTACACTAGAATTGAATTTTAAACCGTAATAGGGGTATTATTTAAGGAGGTGGTAAGAGAAAAATCTCTTACCACCTCCTATTAATGGCTTTTTTTGTTTGAAATAAACAAAAAGAAAATTAAAAATTTTTAAACCGTCATTGCTATATTTGCCTATAACGAATCTTATATACCCTTGACCATGTATGTAAATATAGTAGTTTCCATAAAGAAGATCTCTTCAAAAGCGTTAAAATGATACCCATATTGATATTCAAAAAAAAAAAAAATGGAAAATTTCAGAGCCCCGTAACTCGGAAAATATGCGCGAGCGCCCTTTTTTTCACTTGATGTTTTTTTTTCTTATTTTTTAATTCTCTATCGTTCCTTATATATGTTTTTTTAAATGAAGTTACTTCGTTGTTCCAAATGATATGAAAAATTAGAGGTAGGCGTGGTGTTTTGCCCGCTGCGTCTAAGTACATGGACCGATCTTGCTGATTTCCAATAGCACCTCTTTCGACACTATGCCTGGTCGATTGGAGTATTTTAATTTTTTCAACACTAACTTTTTTTAAGAAGCGATTGCATTTTCATGTTGAATTATGTTTATGTTCCCAAACTTGATTTCAACATTAACTTGGAGCGACAGAAGGCATTGCTCAATCGACTTTGCTATGCATAACAAATCAGAATATATACTTTATGGGGTCGGAAATGGATATTGTAGAAATTGCAAATGGAATGACAAATTTAGTTAAAGGCTTTTTTTTACTCTTTGTGGTAAAGGGTAAAATACATATATGTATGTTCATACGTTTACTTATAGTTTTTTATGCTCTATTGGACTGTGCTATGCTAATTTTGAGATTTTAAAAAACTTACTAAAAAGTTATTTCCCTAATGTGCATGCATACATTTTTTTACTCCAACTGGAATTAAAATGTAACGGTGAATGCAAAAAGCAAACGAGTATGATTCTAAAAAGAAAGAAAGAAAAAAAAACACTCTTTTCAATAAAATAAAAGAAATATACATATATGAATGTGTGTTTAAACAAACTACAAAACACATCACAAGAAAGCTGAAAAAGGGTTTCTTTAAGTTTTGTTTCATTTCAATAATAATTTCTAAAAAAAGAAGGATTGTTGTGACACAACGAAATTAAAAGAATTTTGCGTCACAAAATGTATATGTATGTATTTTGTTTTAAACTTTTTATTTTATATAGTATGTATGTATGTACTATATATATTTATATACACATGTATGTATATTTTTTAAATTTTCAATGGTATAACGAGGCTTGAATGACGGATTATTATTATTATTTTTTTTTTTTGAATGAAAGCTATTTTTGTAGTCGTATTAATTTAATGGTAAAAATAATATATGTACACAAAAATGTATTTTCTTTAATTGCTGT
The DNA here is from genome assembly GCA_916610165.2 of Gymnosoma rotundatum. Classification (NCBI taxonomy): domain Eukaryota; kingdom Metazoa; phylum Arthropoda; class Insecta; order Diptera; family Tachinidae; genus Gymnosoma; species Gymnosoma rotundatum. Next base: position 113,871,952 of record OU744337.1, on the reverse strand, counting down.
CATTTTATTGTTAGAAGCTTATTTTAAACGGCGTTACCTAGATCTAATTTTAGGGCCTTTCGAAGACATGAGAAATCTAATAAATCGGTTTGGTTCTTATAGCTCAGGAGATATTTATATTTCAAATTTCTTCCGAAATTTATTTTGCTAAGATCGGTTACGAATCAAAAAATTGCTCTCTCCTCCGCTCCTATTCCCTTTTTTTTAAATAAACGGATAATATTCCCCCTTTACATGAATATCTAACTATGTTTAAAATTTTATTGTAATCGCTGCAGAAGCGTATGCCCTTTTTTCCCCTTTTTCTCTCATCTAGGTCCTAGCTCTGGAAAGAGATATAAATGAGGACCTATCTATGTTTCGAATGCCATTAAAATCGATTAGACGAGACTTTGTTGAAATCGGTTTTGATGTATTCAAAATGCCCGCTTTCCCAAAACATCAAGTGAAAAAATTGGCGATACCCGATATTTTCCGAGTTACGGGGTTCTGAAATTTTCCAATTTTTTAAATATCAATATGGGTATCATTTTAAAGCTTTTGAAGAAATATTTAAGGAAATACAAAAAATTTAAAAAAATGCTTAACCCATTAAAAGCCGATGGCATTTTTATGTAAGCTTATATATTGTAACGACAAAAGTCGCCTCCTCGTTTTTGTCAACACATGAATATTGTTTTTGTTATGTATTATTGCTTGAATAAATTATATTTCCTTGTATTATTACCTTTCGAATTAAGACTTTATATAATGAATTATATTTTCTTTCATATATAATTTTAATGAATTATAATTTTTATGTATTATTGCTTTACTGAAATAATTTCTCTTATTGTAAACTTTAGAATTAAGCCTTTATAGAATGAATTATATTTAGATCATGATAAGTTTTCTACCCGAGGATAGTTTGAATTAACGGTCGGGTGACACAGTACGCCCTCTTGAAGATAATACCTGCAGACTAAACAGACAGCTGTAACAGCCAACAATGTCACAACTGTCACGAACTAAAATACAACGCTCGGCTGTGTTTGCCGATTAAACACAACCGAATAAGACATGTGTGTGAATGAATGTGTGTGCCCACGCACAAGTATAAAAAGGCGAACATTGAGTTGAAAAAGTTAGTTTGTAAGCAGCTGGCCTGCAGGTAAGAAGTTGCTTGGTGAGGAATTTACAATTCCCCAAATTATTTCTTATCTTCAGAAAAACTGCATTTGTGGGTAACTCGACTAGCGGAGATAGTCTTGGCGAGGAATTATACAATTCCCCAGGTTTAGTCTTGCGCTGCCTAGCTCTCCCATAGTGGTTGCCATTCATCGCGACTGTGCGACAGTTGCTACGCCTGTTGGTAAAACAACGCCACAGAAGTTACACTTCTACCGGCGTTCGTTCGGCCTTGTCGCTTACCTTGGCGAGGAATTATACAATTCCCCAGGGTTAGGCTGCGCGGTCGGGCACTACCACTAGGCGCTGCCAGGAGCACGTCCGGCGTAAAGCCCGGGTGTTGCCGCTGAACGTCGCTATCGCCCGAGACAAGCGTCGCTGAGTCTTCAAGCGCTACCTGCGCCATCGCGGAAGAAGCGCTACCTACGCCATCGCTGTTTGCGCCGCTGCCCGTGCCATTGCCGCCCGGTAGCGTCGCCGTATCTTCAAGCGCTACCTGCGCCATCGCTGTTGTCGCCGCTGCCCGTGCCATTGCCGCCCGGTAGCGTCGCCGTATCTTCAAGCGCTACCTGCGCCATCGCTGTTGTCGCCGCTGCCCATGCCATTGCCGCCCGGTAGCGTCGCCGTATCTTCAAGCGCTACCTGCGCCATCGCTGTTGTCGCCGCTGCCCGTGCCATTGCCGCCCGGTAGCGTCGCCGTTCTCCAAGCGCTACCTGCGCCATCGCTGGTCAAGCGCTACCTGCGCCATCGTGATTGAAGAGCCGCTTACGCCATCGCTGTTGTCGCCGCTGCCCGTGCCATTGCCGCCCGGTAGCATCGCCGTATCGTCAAGCGCTACCTGCGCCATCGCTGTTTGCGCCGCTGCCTGTGCCATTGCCGCCCGGTAGCGTCGCCGTATCTTCAAGCGCTACCTGCGCCGTCGCTGGTCAAGCGCTACCTGCGCCATCGCTATTTGCGCCGCTGCCCGTGCCATTGCCGCCCGGTAGCGTCGCCGTATCTACAAGCGCTACCTGCGCCATCGCGGATGAAGCGCTACTTACGCCATCGCTGTTTGCGCCGCTGCCTGTGCCATTGCCGCCCGGTAGCGTCGCCGTATCTTCAAGCGCTACCTGCGCCATCGCTGGTCAAGCGCTACCTGCGCCATCGCTGTTTGCGCCGCTGCCCGTGCCAGTGCCGCCCGGTAGCGTCGCCGTGTCTTCAAGCGCTACCTGCGCCATCGCTGTTTGCGCCGCTGCCCGTGCCATTGCCGCCCGGTAGCGTCGCCCTGTCTTCAAGCGCTACCTGCGCCAACGCTGTTGAAGCGCTACCTGAGCCATCGATGTTTTCGCCACTAGCCAGTGTCAACTACTCCAACAAACGTAAGCACATCGCCTTAACGCGGACGCTGATCAACCGCGCTGTCACCTCCGACTACGTCACCCGACCATCATCCTCTAGCAACCCATCGTTGTAACATTTACCACTAGTAAAAATAAAACCTGGATTTAAGTTTTATAACGTTTTTTGAAACAAAAGTTGTTTTATTCCCTTTCCGTCGTGAGACGAAAGACACAAACATCAACGACCCTGGACTCCGCTGAAGCTATCCCAGCAACCAGCGTAGAACGTGTCGTTACAATGGCGCCCGAGCAGGGACACTAATAGTGTTCAATTATTTAAAAAAAAAAAAAAAAAAAAAAAAAGACAAGAACTTGCTATCAAGGCTACCACGATGCTACGAACCTCCTGGGTGTACTCCTTAAAGAAGGAGGAGCTAGTAAAGTACCTGGGACAATATGACCAGGACCACACTGGAAATGTGGAAGAGTTACGAAAACGTTTTGCCAAATTTCTTGCAACCGAACACCAGGAAACTCAAATGAGGGAGCTCCTGGCCTTACAAGGTAAACATGAAGCTACCCTCAAGATTCCAGCAACCACCGAAAGCGGACACAGTCGACCAGCCTCGCCGCTCAAACTAGAAGACCAAAAAACTAGTGCTGAAGGTACGGAGTCCCCCGAGAAGCGGCCAGAACCATCCGTCCCACCTAACCTAGTGACCTTACCCTCGTCTCACGTGACGCCACTTCACGAAGATCACACTATTGGAGTCATCGAGATCGTCAGGAAATGGGGCTTGAAGTATACCGGGGGCAGAGACCCATTAGAGTTCATAGAACGAATGGAAGAGCTTGCCGAAATGTACCATGTAGACACGAATCAGCTACCGCAAATAATGCCAGAAGTACTACGGGAACGAGCCTTGATTTGGTTGCGGAACAACAATCGTCACTGGAAGTTGTGGAGTCACTTCAAGGAGGATTTTTACCGGTTTTTCCTCCCTCCACGCTATTTCGAAAAACTGGAGGATGAAATACGTAAGCGTACCCAACGTCCCAAGGAGGCGTTTAAAGACTATTTATTAGCACTACAAAACTTGATGCGACCCACTAACATGACTGAACAACAAAAGCTGGAAAGGATTTTCCGAAACTCCCAACCAGACTATCAATGGTACATCCGACGCAAAGATTTTTCAACGCTCGCCGAACTGCTACAGCTAGCTGATGAGCTGGAATGTATTCCGGCGACCTCACAGCCCAATCGGGGGGAGCATCACCGCATGATACGAGGAAGAAAAGCGAAAAAGAAATTGGAGGCCACCTGCCGAACGAGCAACAGAGAGAAAAACCAAACCTGTATTGTGTGGGAAGAGGAAAGACTTAAGGCGACCGTCAAAATAAAGGGGCAACTGATTAGTACAATCATCGATACAGGTGCTACCAAAAGTTTTATCTCACCGGCTCAACTCAACCGGCTGGCGACATCCCTCAAGCGGATTACGGTAAATACTGAAGTATTTCTAGCAGATGGGTCAAAGAAACTCATCACCGAGGCGGTGCGGCTCCAGGTTGCTCTCGGTAATAGGACCATGCCGTGTGAATTCCTGGTAATGCAGGAGGCCATGGAAGACCCCATTCTAGGGCTGGACTCACTGCGTATGTTTAAAGCCACGTTCAGTTGTGCCGGTCTAGTAGCAAGAGGCCGCCCGCGATCCTCGAGACGCCCGGACCACAATAGGCACAGCCCAAACAAAGCCAAGGTAAGCACTGTGACTAACTCTTTAGGTACCCCAACGGACAGCCATAAAATCGGGCCGAGTATAAACCAGATCCCACAAGAGCAGGAAAGAATTTCCAGGTTTTTGGAAAGAGAACTCGCGATGTTCGAACAAATCAAGGGAGTGTCGAATATTGCCCAACACAAAATTGTCATGAAAGACGAGCGGCCCATCAAGCTGAGATATGCGCCACGTAACCCAGCCATGCAGGCCATCATCGACAATGAAATTAACAAATTAATTGCCCGTGGATGTATAGAACCCTCGCGAAGTCCATACAGCTTTCCGATCACATTGGTGAAAAAGAAAAACGGAACATGGCGAACATGCATGGATTTCCGTCAACTTAATGCTCGATCGGTTCCCGATGCATACCCACTGCCCCGCATTGACACCATATTGGACAGGCTACGTAATGCTAAGTTTATAAGTAGTTTGGACCTGAAAGATGGCTATTGGCAGATCCCTCTTGAAGCAAGCAGTAAAAAAATACACAGCGTTTGCTGTCACCGGACGAGGATTATACCAGTGGCGTGTGATGCCGTTTGGATTACACTCCGCCCCCGCAACATTCCAACGGGCGTTAGATAGTGTAATTGGACCAGAGATGGAACCACACGCCTTCGCGTATTTGGATGACATCATCGTAATTGGGGCCTCGTTTGAAGAACACCTATCTAATTTAAGGGAGGTTTTCAGGAGACTGCGGGCAGCCAAACTAAAAATCAACGCCGAAAAATGCCAATTTTTTAAACGGGAAACAAAATACTTAGGCCACGTGATCAATCAAGATGGGATCCAAACTGACCCGGACAAGATTGCCGCCATCACTGATATGCCCCCGCCAGGTAATGTCAAAGAGATCCGACGTTTTCTGGGCGTCACATCGTGGTACCGGCGTTTTGTACCCGATTTCGCCACCATCTCTAAACCGTTGACACAATTACTGAAAAAGGGAAAACATTGGAAATGGGGACCGGAGCAACAAGACGCCTTCACTGCCTTAAAAACCAGGCTGACCAAGGCCCCAGTACTTGCCTGTCCGAGTTTTTCCAACACGTTTGTTCTACAAACTGATGCCAGTGAGCATGGATTGGGCGCGGTGTTAACCCAAACAATCGACGGGGCAGAGCGGGTAATCGCTTATGCAAGTCGTCATCTAACGGGGGCAGAAAGAAATTACTCGGCCACGGAGAAGGAGTGCCTGGCGATTATTTGGGGAATCCGTAAAATGAGACCATATTTAGAGGGGTACCAATTTGTGGTCATAACCGACCATTTGTCCTTGAAGTGGCTAAACAGCATCGACAACCCCACAGGCAGACTGGCACGCTGGGCGTTAGAACTTCAACAATACCAATTCACAGTACAGTATAGAAAGGGTAAGCAAAATGTCGTAGCGGATGCCCTATCACGCCAACCGGTAGAAAAGCTCAGCCTCGCACAAACACCTACCACATGCTCTTGGTTAAAGCGGCGAATGGCTGAGGTACGGCAGAACCCGGAAAAATTTCCTAATTTTGTGATTATAAATAATCAACTGTATAAGCACACGACGAGAAGCGTGAATGACGAGGACTGCACACCATGGAAGTTATGCGTCCCCGAACCCTTACGCAACCAGGTCATCCGAGAAAACCATGATTGTATCACAGGCGGACACCTCGGTACCAGGAAAACTGTGAATAAAGTCGCAAATCGATACTTCTGGCCCGGATTGGCTAAACAGGTTACTCGTTACGTGCGCCGGTGTGATTCCTGCCAAAAGTATAAGATCGAACACCAAATGCCAGCTGGAAAAATGCTGACACGAATTCCCGAAGAACCGTGGGCTACTGTCTGTGCGGATTTTATAGGTCCCCTGCCGCGGACCAAGCATGGCAACAGCGTATTGCTCGTATTTTTCGATAGATTCTCGAAATGGTGCGAATTGGTGCCACAACGGAAAGCCACTGCCGAGGGCGTAGTAAAGGCCTTCCGAGAGCGAATATTGGCCAGATACGGGGTTCCCAAGAAAATAATTACCGACAACGGCACACAATTCACGTCACGGATATTCCGGAAATGGGTGGAAGACGTTGGGACACAGCAGGAATTGACTGCACCCTATACACCTCAAGAAAACCCGACGGAGCGAGCCAACCGTACGATCAAAACGATCATCGCACAGTTCTCGGGCCGAAACCATAATTCGTGGGACGATTGGTTACCCGAAATTATGTTAGCCATCAACACCAGTATCGCGGAATCAACCGGTTACTCCCCGGCATATCTCACCCAAGGGCGAGAACCACGTCTGCCGAAGGCACTCTATGATGAAGTTACGGTCGGAACCGGGGCACGTAACCCAACTCCTACTGAGCGTGCGAGCGAATTACCGGAAGTCTTCACCATTGTAAAGAGGAACCTAGAGGCGGCATCCCAAAAGCAACAACGCCACTATAACTTGAGGCGACGTTCTTGGAAACCCCGACGTGGAACGTGGGTCCTAGCCAGGCAACATCCACTCTCAAAAGCAAGTGAAAATTTCGCAGCGAAACTCGCGCCAAAATATGGCGGGCCGTACATTGTCAAGGAGTTTATATCCCCGGTAATCGTGAAAATTCGGGACCAGGCAAATAACGACGAACGCACGGCACACATTAGCGAACTAAAGGCCTATCATCATTAAAATTCTAATTCAACCATTACCTGTCTTTATTTCCAGATTCCTTTTCATTTACGCAAGATCCGTATCCTTCGGGCACAGTAAGTGGAGCCCTAAGCCGTATCGGAGGGAGGCAGTGTAACGACAAAAGTCGCCTCCTCGTTTTTGTCAACACATGAATATTGTTTTTGTTATGTATTATTGCTTGAATAAATTATATTTCCTTGTATTATTACCTTTCGAATTAAGACTTTATATAATGAATTATATTTTCTTTCATATATAATTTTAATGAATTATAATTTTTATGTATTATTGCTTTACTGAAATAATTTCTCTTATTGTAAACTTTAGAATTAAGCCTTTATAGAATGAATTATATTTAGATCATGATAAGTTTTCTACCCGAGGATAGTTTGAATTAACGGTCGGGTGACACAGTACGCCCTCTTGAAGATAATACCTGCAGACTAAACAGACAGCTGTAACAGCCAACAATGTCACAACTGTCACGAACTAAAATACAACGCTCGGCTGTGTTTGCCGATTAAACACAACCGAATAAGACATGTGTGTGAATGAATGTGTGTGCCCACGCACAAGTATAAAAAGGCGAACATTGAGTTGAAAAAGTTAGTTTGTAAGCAGCTGGCCTGCAGGTAAGAAGTTGCTTGGTGAGGAATTTACAATTCCCCAAATTATTTCTTATCTTCAGAAAAACTGCATTTGTGGGTAACTCGACTAGCGGAGATAGTCTTGGCGAGGAATTATACAATTCCCCAGGTTTAGTCTTGCGCTGCCTAGCTCTCCCATAGTGGTTGCCATTCATCGCGACTGTGCGACAGTTGCTACGCCTGTTGGTAAAACAACGCCACAGAAGTTACACTTCTACCGGCGTTCGTTCGGCCTTGTCGCTTACCTTGGCGAGGAATTATACAATTCCCCAGGGTTAGGCTGCGCGGTCGGGCACTACCACTAGGCGCTGCCAGGAGCACGTCCGGCGTAAAGCCCGGGTGTTGCCGCTGAACGTCGCTATCGCCCGAGACAAGCGTCGCTGAGTCTTCAAGCGCTACCTGCGCCATCGCGGAAGAAGCGCTACCTACGCCATCGCTGTTTGCGCCGCTGCCCGTGCCATTGCCGCCCGGTAGCGTCGCCGTATCTTCAAGCGCTACCTGCGCCATCGCTGTTGTCGCCGCTGCCCGTGCCATTGCCGCCCGGTAGCGTCGCCGTATCTTCAAGCGCTACCTGCGCCATCGCTGTTGTCGCCGCTGCCCATGCCATTGCCGCCCGGTAGCGTCGCCGTATCTTCAAGCGCTACCTGCGCCATCGCTGTTGTCGCCGCTGCCCGTGCCATTGCCGCCCGGTAGCGTCGCCGTTCTCCAAGCGCTACCTGCGCCATCGCTGGTCAAGCGCTACCTGCGCCATCGTGATTGAAGAGCCGCTTACGCCATCGCTGTTGTCGCCGCTGCCCGTGCCATTGCCGCCCGGTAGCATCGCCGTATCGTCAAGCGCTACCTGCGCCATCGCTGTTTGCGCCGCTGCCTGTGCCATTGCCGCCCGGTAGCGTCGCCGTATCTTCAAGCGCTACCTGCGCCGTCGCTGGTCAAGCGCTACCTGCGCCATCGCTATTTGCGCCGCTGCCCGTGCCATTGCCGCCCGGTAGCGTCGCCGTATCTACAAGCGCTACCTGCGCCATCGCGGATGAAGCGCTACTTACGCCATCGCTGTTTGCGCCGCTGCCTGTGCCATTGCCGCCCGGTAGCGTCGCCGTATCTTCAAGCGCTACCTGCGCCATCGCTGGTCAAGCGCTACCTGCGCCATCGCTGTTTGCGCCGCTGCCCGTGCCAGTGCCGCCCGGTAGCGTCGCCGTGTCTTCAAGCGCTACCTGCGCCATCGCTGTTTGCGCCGCTGCCCGTGCCATTGCCGCCCGGTAGCGTCGCCCTGTCTTCAAGCGCTACCTGCGCCAACGCTGTTGAAGCGCTACCTGAGCCATCGATGTTTTCGCCACTAGCCAGTGTCAACTACTCCAACAAACGTAAGCACATCGCCTTAACGCGGACGCTGATCAACCGCGCTGTCACCTCCGACTACGTCACCCGACCATCATCCTCTAGCAACCCATCGTTGTAACATTTACCACTAGTAAAAATAAAACCTGGATTTAAGTTTTATAACGTTTTTTGAAACAAAAGTTGTTTTATTCCCTTTCCGTCGTGAGACGAAAGACACAAACATCAACGACCCTGGACTCCGCTGAAGCTATCCCAGCAACCAGCGTAGAACGTGTCGTTACAATATGTATATGCAGTACCAATTTTTTTTGAAATTTTTAAATCTCTGTCACCCCAATATTTCCATTTTAGTTGGAGTTACTTCTCTAAAGAAGACATACATAGATGGTGAAGGAATTTTTCTCTATTTAGTGGTGACTTTAGTGTTAACATATTCATACATATGTACATTTGTAAGGGGAAAGATTTAAGAGCTAAAAATATTATTTTGGGTTTATTGAGGATTTTTCTAATTTAACATGTTTTTAGATTCGCACGGCTCAGTTCAAGGTCCTTTTGTAAGAATTATTAATATTCATAAAAATTAAAAAAAAAGTGTTGGAAATGTTTCTCAGCAAAATGAACTTATTGTAAATGTTACAAAATTTGCATTGCTCTGTCAAAAGTGCTAACCATTGGATGATGTAAAAACTATTTACTATAGATTAGATGTACACAGCTAACGATGTTCTCTATGTTTTTCTCTATTTTTTTCGTTGTTTGCCTATAATTTGATTGATGCACAAATCTGCAGAAATGCGGAAAATTTAGTATTTGTTATTTACTTTTATTGAGAATCTTAATAAATTTAAAATTCTTCCCGGCAATGTCGTCCATGAAAATTTACTTTTCTTTTAATACTTTTGCGTGCAGCTTGCCGCGTCATTGTTTTGTTTTGTACCGCTTCTATGTATCTTTGAACTTATTTGCATTTAATTAATGTATTTTTTCGTATTTATTATATTTCTATTTTGTTTATGCTAATTCTATTTTGTATATTAATATAAATTGAAACTTTTCACTGGGTTCTTTTTACTTACATATAAATCACAGTTTTATATATTTTTTAAAAAATTGTTATTTATTTGAAAGAAATTTGTAAAGACAAAGAATTATATATCCTTTACGAATTCGTTATCGGGCCATGCTGAAAGAATTTTTGTTCACAAAGATTGAAGAGGAGGATGTTGGCTACACATTTTTGTTATAGCATTTAAAAAAAAAGTTATTTGGCGGATCCTTTATGTGAATCTAGTTTAGTAAAGTAACTCCTAACAAAGAGACAAATACTGGGTTGACAGAGAATCAAAAAAATGAAAATGTCATTAGCTCTTAATGGGTTAAGCATTCAAGTATTTACTGAAAGATCTCTTCAAAAGCTTTTAAATAATACCCATATTAATATCTTAAAAAATATGCAGACATAAAAATTTTTGGAAGTTTTTAAGAGTTTGTGTTGATAAATACCCAAATTTATTGCTTAACATCTGTGATCTATTTATTTCTATTAAAGCAATAATATCACTAATAATATACAAACTTTCTTAATTTACATCACCAAACGGCAACATTTTTGTGTTTGTTTTTACAATAAAGAGACCTCTTCAAATTCATTTCCGTTAATGTTCTTTCCAGAGTGTATTTTTGGTGTGAACACATTTCTGTTTTTAAATAAATCTTCAAGAAATGCATAACAGATAAAAAATCTAATAATAATTTTTTTTTAAATTTTGTTGAAAAGAAGCCGCTTTGCTGCTATCACGAATTTTATTTCTTTCATCTCATAGAAAATGTATCATCTATTTTTAGCCGTACAAACGTAAAAGTCACAAGCACACTTTGAAAAAAATCCATAAAAATAATGCACAATAATGATAGAAAAAATTAAGAAATATAGAAAATAAAATAAACAACTTATTGTGCAATTGTCAATTCATTGACCCCCATTTAAAATGTACAATAAAGATGAAAAAATACGTGTATACTTATTTCTATTTCTCTATTCTTCTCCACCTTCCATGTAATTTTTTTTACCTTCTGCAATTAAAAATTTTTTAATAAAATATATATCGCATGCTTTAATTATTTGTTTTAATTTTATTCTTAATTGTAATTATTTGTGCAAATAATTACATAAAATTGAAATCTTATTATTTAATTAGTCCTTTTGTATCTGCAATGCCTCCTCGTTTTATGCAACATTTATTGTTTAAGTGACAACCCAGCAAACAATAAATTTCGATCGCAAATTCTAAATGACTAAATGAAATGACTTTCAAATTTTAAACTTTTTTATGTATTAAAAATATATTTTTAATATCAATGAAACGGGCTTTATTGGAAAGAACATTTTGTTTACGGCTGGCATGTAAAAGTTGCAATCTGGGACACAAGTTTACGCAGCATTTGCGGGCGTATTTCGCCAATAACTCTTCGAATGTTAATTTCCAAGTGTTTAACTTGTATTGTTTGTTTATAGACGTAAAAAAGTGACTTAAAATAACCACGATCTTGGTGGGCAGTTAATTGGGCCATTATGTGAAATTATTATTTCATGCAAAGTTTCTTTGGGAATATCAATTGTAGTGTCCGCTATGTCGATTGTGGCTCAGTACGAAAAAAATTCAAAACATGTTCTATCATCGTTTTTTAAAACGTGGGCCAGTGAACCCGCCAGCCCATAAAGTGCTTCATTGGTAAAGAGAAAAATTTATATAAATCTTTTAAGGAATCAAGTACACAAAAAACTTAGATAATATTAAGTCGTCTTCCTTTATCTTATCCTTTAACGTAAGAAGTTCTTCGTTCGTCAGCCAGAGATGTTAAACCTGCTGCGTGCTTTATATCACTTGCTGGAGTTGAAAAATCGAACTTTTATATTCATGTTTTAAAGTTTTGTCAAAAATTACTTTTTACTTTTAAAATCGCATCAGCTTACATACGCAAAAACAGCTTTGTTCTTAGCAAATTGATATTTGTTATTTTTAACCCGGTAAAAAATTAATAAAGCCAAAATTTTTTTAAACAAGAGAGCTATTATTGACTACTTTCGAGCAGATTTTGATATGTTTTCAATGGTTTTGAATAGAAAATTCTTTGCCTCACTTTAATAAAAATACAACAAAAATATTAAAAAGTCCAATTTTGGGGTTTTAAAAATACTATTGGGGAATTGTGTAATTTTTATTTAACATTCCTATTTTTTTTTTGCCTCTTAGTTTGTTTTAATTGTTCCTATGCTTCCTATTGTTTCAATCCACCTTAAATTCAAGTATTTTAAATATCTAAATTTATAAGAAAGAAAATTTATTTAAAAACTTTTGTGCAAATTTGTAAAAAAAAAGACTATAGCCACTAGGTGAATGAAATGCAACATTTTCTGGATTGCCGCATCCGTCACCAGCACTCATTACATCTATCTGCCTTACCGTAAGTCTCCAATAGTCAAATTAGTATGAACATCGTATCGCACATGAATTCGGCTAATGTAAACTTTCAATGTTCATGTTTCGTTCATGTGCAACAATCGTTAACCGTACATTTCGCCATCAAATATGACTTTTAGTATGAAGGAACATTAACGTCAACACATTTTCTCTATATACAAAAATATGGACAAATGAATACCGTTGTTCTGCCAGCGTTATGCGCATGCTTTAATAAGAATAAGAAGAATAACTTATATCCAATTAATAATTATTTGGTTAGACAAAGTACACACGCATACTAAATGAATAATTATTTTTACATTTTTCCCTTTTTAGAACAAACGTACGTATTTTTTTTTTTTTTATTGGAAATACCATTGTGTCTCATTTTAAATTCTGTATTCTTACTTTGTGGCTTTATCTGGCTATACTTCTTGATCCTACGGTCTTTTGAATCCTATGGTCTCGTATTTACTAAACATGCGTTATTATTACAAACGAAGCCATCCACGCTACGAGGGCTGCTATATATATTTCTGGCCTGGCAACACTGAGTGCTGCCAAGTGCAAGCTGACATTTCCATTGGTAAGTTTGTCATTTTTAAGCATAATCGTACTCAAAACATTTTGACGTACGACCATTATTTGTGTTGTTTAAAGTGACTTAAAAAGACTAATATAGAAAAAAATGGAATTAACTCGTGAACATTTTCGTGCCATCATTTTTCATACATTCGATACTGCATGAACACCTGGCCGTAAAAAAGGTTTGTTCTCGTTGGATCCCGCACAATTTGAAAGTCGCTCAAAAAAAGGCTCGTGTCGATTGGTGCAAAGAAATGTTGCAAAAATACGATTGCGATGCTTCAAAAGACGTTTATAAGATCGTCACAGGTGACGAATCATGGATCTTTGCGTATGAGCCCGAAACGAAACAACAATCGACCGTGTGGGTCTTCAAAGACGAGCGAAATCCAACGAAAGTTGTTCGTGGAAGAAGCACTTCGAAGCAAATGGTCGCCTGTTTCTTCGGCAAAACTGGTCATGTGGCGACTGTTCCGCTTAAGCAACGTAGGACGGTCACTTCTGAGTGGTACACTACAATTTGTTTGCCTGAAGTCATCGGAGAAATTCAAAAAACCAACAAGAGAAGACGAATCATTGTTCTCCATGACAATGCGAGCTCTCACACATCGGCTCAAACCAGAGCGTTTTTGACCGGCCAAAACGTCGAATTAATGGGTCATCCGCCGTACAGCCCTGACTTGGCACCTAATGACTTCTTCTTCTGTCCGCACATCAAGAACAAAATGCGTGGTCATCGATTTTCGTCGCCAGAAGAAGCTGTTGAAGTGTTCAAAAACCATGTTTTAGAGGTGTCTCAATCGGAGTGGAAAAAGTGCTTCGACAACTGGTTTGAGCGCATGCAAAAGTGTATAAATCATGCTGGAGAATACTTTGAAAAACAATAAAACCATTTTTGATTATAAATATTCGCATTTTCACTATTAGGCTAGAAATATATAGAGCAGCCCTCGTACACTACTGTGTTACTCCACGGAGACATGAACTACTCGATGTCTTTTTAGTTGCATTATAAAAATCATTATTTTCCTTTTTACGCATGTCTGAAGGTGGGCTCGAACTCATGCATCATCTTCTGTTTTGCAGCGCCAACCTCTACCAACGCAAACGTTTGAGTTGCTCAGTTTTTGTCAGTTAACTGTGGTATTATTCTATACACACACCATTAGTGGAAGTAACTCAATCATATGCACCACGCTCATACGGACAACAACAACAGGGGTTGCCAGATCTTATTTTCGTAACAATTTTTTTTTTTGTAAAATTAAACTCTTTTTCGGTTGATGTTGGAGATTAACCTAAAAATTTCACTTGGTATCGCAGTAAACAGAATTAACCTGTGAAATGGGTTTTTTCCATTAATACTCTCCCTCTCTATTAAAAATGTTTGAGAAGTTTACTTTCAAAAAACGTTTAATATATGACGGCTTAATATTTTAAACGTTTGCGTTTGTGTTTGTTGGGTTTACCCATGTGTTTGCTAATAATGTTACGTGTGTGTTCTTTGGGTTTGTTTGGTTATTTCACCTTTCTAATATGGACAGTTTAATTTCTGCTGCTCTTTCATATTCAATTGAATTAATTAATGCAGTTGATATATATTTTTTTACAAATGCACCATACAAAAATTTGGCATTTTTTCAAGAAAAATATTATGATTGTTTATCATTTTTGTTGCACTATTTTTCAATTTCTTTCCGACTTCTTTCCTCTTGTTACATGCATGAAAGGTGGATTTTAATAGAAGCAGTTGTTGCATTCAAAGTGAAAATAATTTAGTTCGTGTTCTTTTATTTAATAAGTTTGCTTTAGTTTTTTTTTTTTTTGAAAATATATTGTCGTCATATGCAAAATGTGATGTAATTTGTTTTAAGTATTTAATTGACAGCAGGATGACATAAAAAGAAAATAAATTAAAGCATGAGAAAAGTTTATTTGTTTTTCGTAAAGTAAAATAGTGTTTTCATATTGTAACCAGGAATGGAAAGCACTTCACAGTTCACCCAACATTCAACCGTGACAACCAACTTTTTTTGCATTTATTTCAGTATCTTTTTAAAAAGTGAAATCGCAATTTTTTCTACTTTACAAGCAGATAAAAGCCTAGGATTCGATTCTACTCTTCCTGAATCAATCCCCTCCATGTTAAAATATTAAGAGTTCGTCGGCAATTTCGTTTTTCTTAAGATTCGCCGAGAGTCTTTTACACGCACTTTCCACCCTTCATTTGACGTTGTGTCCTTTCAAGGCTTTAAGCTCCGCTTGGCTGTCAATGTACAAAGACCTCCTTCCCTTCTAGCACATGCCCAGACACCGATTCGGTGGCTGTCTTGTAATAGAGCTGCAAAACTATCGATAGTCGTCACATTCGATAGTTTGCTTAAAAACTATCTATTTATTTATTTAATTTTTATTGAAATCTATATGGATTAGAACATAAAAAAAATTGTCAACAATTAGTAAAGTTTGGCAAAACTAAAGGCCCAACTATAATGTGCATAAGCTAGCTTTAGCTTATGTCAAAAATTCAACGAAAAGCCTGTCAAATGCTTAGGTAACTTATCAAAGAAATTTATGTGGCTACAATGTACATATATAAATTTAGTAACTTATTTGTCACAGTTGCACATTTATGTTTATTTCGTACTTTTGACAAAAATAATTTCTATATAAATCAACAAAATTTTAAAACTAAAAGGCTTTAAAGAAAATATTTTATATATTTAATAACATTCCCAAACACATTTACATATTTTGGTTTATGTTCTAAGAAAATGTAAAAAAAAAATTATTACAAATTATTTTCTGTTTTGTGTTTGTGGCCAACCGTACTAAAAAATGCAACGATGTTAATCGTTTATATGGTATACATATGTGTGCATAAATACAAATTTAATTAAAAATATATTATAATTGTAAAAAATTAGCCGTAAAGAAAAATGTTATTTTTTTTAACATTTTTTATTGAGTTAAAAACTAAAAACTTTAACGATTTAGGTCTTAATTGGAATATTTCTTTATTAATGTATAAACCAAAGCACAATCAGCTGTTTCCGTACGGAAAGTACGATCAGTTTCGTACCTTGCATAAAGAAATGAAATTTAACCAAACTTGACGAAAAGTTATCTTGTTCACATTATAGTTTACCACATATAATTTAATGTATTTGCACAGTTGTATAAGTTGGCATAAGCTAGTATATGCACATTATAGTTGGGCCTTAAGTCTTTCTTAATTAATAATTTGGAGCGCAACAATAACAACAAAGTTTACGAATGTTATGTATTTTAGTTGTTAGGTTGACTACATTTTCTTACATTTCGTTACACGCAATTTTCTCACACTTAAATTGTTTTTTTTATCTCAAATTTAAATAAAAGATTTAAACAAAAGTTTTTAAATTAAATTCAACAAATTGAATAAAATAAACTCTTTTACATAGAAACGTTATATTGATTTATTAAAACAAATAATCCAGAATGAAAGTTTCTTTCTGTTGTTTGTTAAATAAATTAAAATTGTTTTTTGAGGTTTTTGTGCTTTTTTAACAAACTTTGCATATTATTTATTGTTGTTGTAGTTGTTTGTTGGTATGGGATGTATTGTTCAACTGCTTATTATGCAAAAATAAAATAGATTTAATTTGTTCGTCATCCAGCATACGCATTAACATTCAATGGAATCAAAACCAAAACCCCACTTTACAACATTTTCTCTTTCCAGCAACGAAAATTTCATTTATGTCATTCACACCAAAAAAAATGATAATACAGCAACAAAAACTGAACTAAAACGGATTTTTGTGTAAAGAGAGGGAGAACATTTTTTTAGTTTGATGGTGATAAACAAACTCCAAAGTATTAACGGTTGAGAAAGAATTTTTCTTGTTATCAAATCTATTTAATAAAGTTGCCAGATTTTAAAAAAATGTATTTATTAAGTACTTATTTATTTGAAGAAGATTTAAGATGCTTCAACAGTTTTTTTTAAGGAAAAATCACACTAAATAAAGGATGAACTAGATAAAACATGCAGTGAAGAAAAACGACGAAAGAGCTTAATCAAAAAAACACTTTAAAATTCGCCTTATTTTAACTTTTGAAACAGTGCAAAGTAGAACTGAATTTAAATACTTTTTTAATAAAAAAATTAATGTCATAGTAAGAGAAAAGTAATTGAACTAAAGTTTGGCTGCAAGCTTTTCTGTCCTTTCTGGAGCTGAAAATTTTGTGATTTTAATCAATATTTTAAAAAAGTTTTTGTTACAATTTTAATTTATTGTTATTAAAATTTATTAATTATTGATTAAATTACATATTCTGTAAATTACCTTCATTAATTAAGTAGAAAAAAAATTCTTGAAACTCTTTGTACATACATACATATGTTATTATTTAACCAATTAATGTAAATGTAAGCCCTACAAAACCAAGTATAAACCCTAAAGTTTCTCATTTAGCGTTAATGAGTTCATACATTTGCAACGTAAATATCTTGAATTTTTCGAGACCCGAGACCAGTTATTTACAATTATTAAACACAAGTTAAAAAAAGTTGGCGTAATTTATTTTGAGTTAGCTTTTTAGAAAATTTCTAAAAGTTGAAAGAAATTTGCTGCCTGTATATTTTAATTTAAAATTTATAATAATTCCGCATACTTATTTGTGGTTTGAAGAAAATTAACGAATAAAAAACTTGAATCAATTTGCTAAATTTGCTGGCGCTGAGCTTTCTCTTAAACTCCATCTACGACTTTTTTTTTAATAAATTTCTATTTTAAAATCAGAAAGGTTAGAAATTTTTATTCTAGAGTTGCAGAGATGCGACCTATGACTTTTGTTATTCTCAGAGGCACTTTATGACCCTACGGCCCAATGTGGACTTTATGGCCTAAAGTCGAACAATTTTTTTTTTAAGTTTTTTCACTTTTTTGCTCCAAATCTATTTTAGGAAACCGCCTTCGATTTGTATTTTACTACAAGATGAGTTTTCAACAGATTAGTTGCGACAGGATAGCGTGGATGTTAAAATTAAAATGTTTTAGGAAAACTCCGACCTAAATGAGATTGAAGGTGAATGGTGCGTTAATAATGTTGTCAATATAATAGGATTGATGGGGAAATTTTATAGGTTATACTTAAAAAGGCAAGACAATCTGTGTAGAAAAATATGTATAACAGTTTTAAGACGGAATCAATTTCTTTTCAACAAATAATTTAAAGAATTTTATGGTAATGACTATTTAATGTGGTCTGATGGTTATTTCTAGAATCAAACAAATATTTTTTTTAAATTCTTACTATTATTTACCAGATTTGGTATTTGGAGCGAAAACTGATCTGGTAACTCCAAAGGCGTTGATATATCAGTAAGTTAATAATTTAGTAACACTTAACGGTTCTACATTTTTATAGATCAGAGACGGAAAATTCAATTCTATTGTACTTCCTTTTTTGGCATGAGCTCGCAAAACCTTGACAATAAAAAATTATCACTTCATTCATTCAGCCTTAGTAAGAATTAATAAATTAACTCAAAACTATTTTATTTTTTGGTTTCGTCTTTTTAATTTTTAAAATAATAATAATATTAACCGTAATAGAAGCGATGTAAATCTGGAATATTTAGAACTGCTTTATTACCTTTTTTAAAGCCTTTTCACAAAATCCAATGTTTTTTCCTCTCCTACTGAAATTGCCATTCTGAATTAACACGATTATTAAAATTTGAATGAAATAGTAAACCATTTATTTAATGTTGTTTATATTTTAGTCCACTCTAATTTTAAAATTGATTCTAATTGGTTTAATTTAGAATGTTAATTTAGGAGAATGTGAATGCAAATCCAAAATTCATTAACGCTTTAAATGCTGCTAGCTTCTTTAACCTTAATTGATCCCTCGCCATGTTACCTTTGGGTAAATGTTATGCATCAGATAATTACCAAAAAAAAAAAAAAATCAAGTGTACTTACGTTCTTGACCCTTTTTATTTGCGAAACTATCAAAAAGTTTTGGTGCGATGTACATTAATGTAAATGTTTGTACCTTATTTTAAGTTTCAATTTTCACGCAATAAGATATAAAATGAATTTATTCACACTATAATTATATAGTTATTAAATACGAGTTGTTGACAACTGCTTTTAATATAAAATTAGTATTAAAGTTGTAAACGTGTGACGTTCAGTTTAACGGTGATGCAAAATGACATGTGTACAACTTGTTAAAAAAAATATGCTTGTCTAAAATTTTTAGTGTCAATGAATCTTTAAAAACGTTAAGTTCAATGATATTTGTTTATAATTTTCGGCAAAAACCGTCGTCTCAGGCTGTGTACTTGGTACGTTTGGCGAGCGCTTGCGATGTGATAACATCATTTTCAAGCCACGTGTTTGTTCAAACTGAAGAGATAGTCACCCCTATCATGAATATTTCTTCACTCGAAATTTTTTCCTTTTTCCCCAAATTGCAATCGTGAATAATTCACGTGAACAATTTTTTTACTTAAACAAAAATTCCCTTATCGGGATTGATTTTTTCCCTCGAAATTTTTTCCTTTTTCCCTTAGATTTGCTCACTTAAATTTTGCTGGGGAACTGCATACATTAAACCAGTTTTTATATGTTTTAATTAGAATATTTACATCAATAACACATTTTTTTAATTCAACATCAGTTAGTGCAGTGCAGACTGACGTTATGCAAAACAAAGAGATTTATCTATTGGTTATAAATTTATGAAGAGTTTTTATTAAAAAAATATTTTTTAAATGATCTGATACAAAAATTTATTTTATTGAAATGGGTCAGTACCAATGTCTAGGGTATGTTAGGCAGGCAGTCGGGTTGCCACAGCCCACTTGGGTCTATTGATTGGACCTCTTGTGTCTAGGGTAACTTCAAGGGCTTTTAACCGTCTTGCACGTCACGTTCTCTGTTGTAGTATCTCCTCCTCTTGCAACAACACAATAGCACCAATCATTAACATTTCTTAATTTTTCATAACTAAAAAAATTTGAATATTTTTTTCCCTATTAATGTTTTCTTCTTTCTAATTTGTATTCAGTACGAATTGATAGCGGGAACAAACGTTCCCATGAAACTCACGATAGCAATTTTCCCTTCATGGGGAATGAAAATTTCATGTGAACAAAAATTTCACATTTTGTTCACGATAGGCGTGAGTGTTAAGAATAAAAGGTGGTGGGTTTAGGTAATTTTTTCCGTTTAAATGGTATTATGCAGGTAGATTGCCTGATATCTGTCCAGTTTATTGGGGTAAATAGTTTAATATTTGGGTCTTTAATTATTGGATAGGTTAGTATGACCATCCGTGGGTGTTTTTCGTTTGTAAGAGTGTTTTAGTAATTTTAGTGGTGTTTAAATCGTCTCAGACCTTATCGTTAATAATGTCTCCGTTAAACGTTCGTGTTTTGTAAATTTCGATGTTTTCAAGAATGTCAAGTCTTCGTCCTTTATTACTTGGGTGTAATACTGTCATACATTCATCTATTTCCCTAGGCTCGTGTCCATGTGTGTTAAGGTGTATTGCGAAATTGGAGTCTTTCCTTTTGTATGATTGTATGTGTTCTGTAAACCTTGTTTTTAATGTTCGTCCAGTTTGTCCAATGTATGTATGTATGGCCGACGCACAGTGGGGTGAATGGTAGAGAAAGTGGCGATTAATTCATAGAAGTCGTAATTTTAAAATGTTCTTATTTTTTATTGATGAATATTAATAGATACATAAAAAACCAGCATTTAAAAAAAGAATTGTTGAAAAAAAAAAATTGTTAACCTTTTTTGGCCTTTTATGTATTTTGGAGAAAATAGTGTTATTTAATTATTTTTGCTGTAACTTTGGAACGAAAAACGATAAATTAGTAACTTAAATTGTAAATTAGAGCATACTTTACGTGCCTTTAGCACAAATATTTCTTTTTTATTTAAGTAAAAAAATAAATATTTAATATGCATTTGTATTAGCAAAGTTTTAACATAAAATCCGTTTTTCCCCAAAAATCCATAACTCCAGAGATTTAACTAAAAAAATTCACGTTAGAAAATATTACGAATTTTTATTTATAAATATTTATAAACAGAAAACAAACATTTCAGAACATAAACATTAAAAAAAAACTTATAAGGCTTTTTTATTTACTTCATTTTATTAACTTCAAAAGCAAAATTAACTTCCTAACCATCATTATCTTCACAATCATCATTGTCATCATTTTCGTTCTCACTCTGGGGAAGAATAAGTAACTCCAATGCAGAGTTTGGCATTTGCTTCATTTTTTTTTTACAACTATTTATCATGCTTGAAATGAATGGATCAGAAGTTAAAAGAAATCTATTGAACACGTCTTGTATGGTATTTTTCCTACTACATTTACGCGAAAAGTGCTCCCTATAATTTTTAAAGTCCTTATTTCTACCTTCTTGAGATTCTTCAGTTAGTTGGCCAATAGGCAATAGTGAAAGCGATATAATTTCTGGCCCGTGAATAAAATATTTATGTAGAGTAGGAGGCATATAATACCATGGATAATTTTTAACAAATATCCTTGCAGTATCATTAGCGAAATTAGAAAACCTTTCGATATTGATCTCAATGCCACTGGAAACAACTATTAATATTGTATGCATATTTTTTATCAACTGCAAATCAATTTTTGTAATTTCTGCAGATACTTCAGCATTCTGAAAAAAACGCCTTGCAGTATTCCCATCATTTGAGTTTCCAAAGCCTGGTTTTGGTTGGTCAACAATCAATCCAGTTTTCTCTCTAAATTCCCTTTGAATGCGTCTTTTTGTATCAGCAACAATTTTTTTTTCATCATCACATCTAGTTTGCCATTTTTTTATCGGGAGTTTATATGATAAGTGAATAAGACACTCAAAAAATCTTATCCAGCCATGAAGGACAGATAAACCAAACTGCATGTTATCTATATTAATATCTTTTGAAATCATTTTGTCAATATTGTTGAATTCTTTACTTGTGGCGCCACATATATAGCACTTTTGTGTGGACTTTGTGTCTGTAATAGCGTTACAAACTTTACCGTCTATCATCACTAGAATTAGTTCGTGATTAACTTTCACTAATCTCTCTCCAACTAATACTGCGGAATCGACAAGAGCCTTTTTTTCAGTCTCCACTCTTTCTTTTTCGAGTTTAATATTGTCGGTCGTTTCTTTCAAAAATTCAATTTTCAGGGGCCTGCAAAACCTAGTGGAAGACGGTCGAGGATTTTGCCAAATAATTTTTTTTCCACAAACTAGTTTCAATGGTACAATCGATGTTATAAATACTGAAGAGTCTGAGGCGTTGATGTCATGAAAGGCTTGTTTATATGAACTATGCCCTGAGCTCCCGTCAAAGCCCCACTTAGAGTATAAAGTCATTTTAGACAGTTCTTCATTACCTAACAAATTTAAATCAACATTTTGTATCGAAAAAATACGCTTAGTGGTATGGTCTAAAAGTGCTTGTAGATTTACTTGGGCTGACGTTTCAGTAATTTTTATTTCGTCTTGCTCTGGATAACATTTTTTTTTTACTTCTTGGATTTTTTTGTATGATGGAAATTTCTCAGGCGCGGCTTTTCTAATTACATCATATTGGTATCGAGTTAGCTTCGCTTCAACAAACACGGAAAGAGCTTCCTCCGCACTTAATTGCTGTGGGTATACCTGTTCTAGACTTGTTCGGTATTTTTTTGCTCTTGTAGGAGATGATATTATTTCTTTGACTATTTTCGACGCATCTGTTTTTCCAGCAGCTCTCAAGCTCATTTGAGTGGCGTAAGCCAAAACAGCCAATGGAGTATTATCTCTTATATCTTTACATTTCTTTACCTTAGTTTTTTCTTTACACTCATCAAATGAGAGATCATGCCGACCTCTTTTTTTAATTGGTGCTAGTGGTGGAATAAAGGAGATCGAAGCATCAAGCCAATTCTTGTTATTTTTTAAAAAAATTTCATTCTTTCTTTGACTATTTATCCAGCGTTGCTTATAGTCTTTGCAAAAAGAATTAAATCTGTTCATAAAATCTATTAGATCTTTAGGGTCAACGCGTCTGATTACTTCCAATCTCAGAAGTTTGAATTTATCTTGAAGTAATTTAATATCTAAGTTCTTTAAAAAATTATGTAACTCATGACGAGAAATGAAAATTGTTTTGGGAATTGTTCCTAAAATTAGGTAAATTTTTAATCATTTTAAATTTTGCAAAATACTTTTTGTTTTCCCTTGTACCGAATAATCTACAAATGTACAACACTATTAATAAATAACATCACATTAAACAAAACATTCACAGTCAACACAAAAAAACAAATGAACGTTAGCTACAATAACAAAAACAAAAGATAATAAAAACAACTTGTTGTTTTGTTTGTTTTTTTCACATTGATTTTTAGCAACTGGAATTCTCTCACAAAAACCTTCATAACTCAAAAATCGCACAAATGCGCAAATAGGTATTCTGGGATTTATTAGCTAAAATCTTATATTTTAAGAGCATAAAAGCATTTTTTCCTGCACTCATCCGCAAAGTTGTTGAAACTCAATGTATATATCAAAAATACCACATTTTTAGATAAATTTATTTTTTTTTTTTTAATATTTCTAAAACATTTATCTAAACAAAAAAATAATTTTTTTAATGCTCATATACCTGAAGTTGACGGTTCCATTACAAAACTTTTACTTATAGAAGTCTTAATAAAAACTATAATCACTTGAATTATCAAAATTTTCTCTTTTAATCAATGCGCGCAAAAATAACAAAAATGAATGAACTTTGAACACACACTGCAAATAAAGTAAACTACCAAGAACTTTTATTTTTGCAGTTAGTGATGTAGAATTTTATTTACTTTCATGTGGTACCAAATACGGTTGTGAAAGTTAAAGTTCATCTTTTGAATTAATCGCCACTTCTGAAGGCTTTCACCTCACAGTGCGACGTGCAAGTAAGTCTGTATACTCCGCTGGTGCTAAATTTATCGGTTGTTTCTGTTGATGTCTTGAGATTGTTACGTAGAGTGTTGGTCGTTTTTAGTGTTGTGTGTAAACCTTCTTTTCGGAAAAGGTTAGTTAATTTATCAGGCATGTTCTGAATTCCACACGAAATTTTTCACTTTAAATTTTTCAAAGCATTGTTGCTATAAAATTATTTTTTACAAAAACAATGCCTTGAAAAATTTAAAGTGAAAAATTTCGTGTGGAATTCAGAACATGCCTGTATATATGTATTTCTGAATATTTGTTTTTGTGTTGTTGTAACCGAAACAGATTATTTTTAATTCGTTTACCCCTATTAAAAAATATTTGTAAAATTAATTACTATTTTCTTTTTGTTCTAAAACAGACATAAAACATGGCGCATCCATTTTTTTTTTGTTCACAACTGCTTATTTATATTAAAATAATGGTCAAAATTCAATACTCTTAGTATTAAAAAAAAAAATACTAAAAATTAGTTTAATAATGATTATTTGACCCTTTTTTATTAAATTATTTTCTATTTTATTAAGCTTTGGGTCCTTATATTTTTTTATTAATATTTTATTTCAATATTTCGGAACTTTTTGCGTACCTTCTTCAGGAAACAAAATTAATAATTAGAAAATAATAAAATAGAAAATAATTAAATACTAAAAATTTTAAATTTCAATTTTCCATGCCTGATGTACTTAGTTTCGCCAACAACATTTATGTACATAAATAAGTCTATAAAAAATTTTTCCATTGAGCAAATAATTTTTCTACAGCTTTAATAGCAAACAATACACCAAGCTAAAACATAAACTGTCATAAAAAATCAAGTCAGTGACAAATGTATTCGCAAAAAATTAAATTAAAGAGGGAAAACTACTTGGATAATAACACATACATACACATGTACATACATATATACAGATTTAAACAATAATGCCGGAAAATTGCGTCATATTAAAAACGTTAAAAAACAAGTTTCAATAGAAAAAAGAATTAAGGAATTAATTCACTTATTTCACAAGTAGAGTACATCCATTTGTGTTTGTGTAAAATACGTTTTATTCTGCTCTCCTCAACCTGCCTACTCTATACTCTATTCTTTCATACACAGCGCTTTATTTTGTTTTTATTTATTTTTTATATTTTGGTTTTAATTAATTTTTTTTCTCGTTAAACATTTGCTTTAATTATTTTCATGTCTTTTAATTTCTTTACAGTTCAAATTTTTTTTATTTCCTAAAAAACACGAAAAATTGTATTGCGATTAGAGAAGTTAACGGAAAAAAACAAGTAAGTATTTTTGATTCATTTGACATTGAATTAATTTTCTTTTGCTAATCTTCGTTAATGTATCTTCAGATTACACAAATGATAAAACCATAAAACCAATTTTTTATAAGCAATTAACGACTCACAAATACCGTACCATAATGTTTAGTAATAATTATAGTTTAACCTGTTGAGAAATCGGATTCAAACAAACCTGAAAGTTTTAGCCAAATCATAGAAGATACAAATGTAAAATTTGAAATAATAATTATTAAACTAAATTTTGGTACTCTCAGACAATTGTTGAGTGATTAAACTACATATTTCCGTCTTTTTTGTTCCACCCCCCTTGTAATGTTAATAAACGTATGAAATTAATTTTTAGTTAAAACTGATTTAAAAAGTGCAATTTCGTTTCTTTTTTGTACAAAAACTTGCGTTACCTTATAGATAGAGTGAAACTAGAGTGAGTGAGGAAAGGAGGAAGAAAATAGCCAAGAAAGACGCCGGAATGCAATAAGTGTGGGTGTTTAAAGGTCTGGTTGTGCAGCAGATCAGTTGCGTACCCTAAGAGAAAGATGCAAATCGGCCAGCTTCTCCATAGACAGTCTGAAGAGACTATAAGGCACACATATTGCAAAGTGCCTAGAATGCAGATCCTGTTAAGCAAGACATAGCCTTAGAAGGTGCAAAACAGCTTCCTCTTTCTCATTTTTTTCAATTGCAAAACATGTAGTCGATACTGCAATCTTTTGCGTTCTTATGCGAATCTAAAACCAATTTAGTATTATGGACTTCATTTATTAGGCGTTAGTTCTGTTTTAAATTTAAAGGTACCAAAATAATGGTCAATTCAGAACCCTAATAAATAAAAAATCTTACCCTTCGTGTAACAATGCATCTAAAGAAGCTTGAAAGATATCCCAATCCACTGATTGCACTCAACATCAGGAAGATAAAATCTAATGTCTGCAACCACGAACTTTAAATGCTTTTTGATTCATTTGAACATTTTTGTTGACTGGACCAATTTGTATATTTTTTGTTATTTGACAGCCTTTCGCTTTACGCTCACGCACTCTCGCAAAAAAAATTTTCGATCATATTTTCTTTAAAAAAAAAATATTTGGTCATAAACACATGATTACGATCTCCATTATTCCAGCTGTTAAAGCTCCATAACTATCAATTGCGATAATTTTTACTAAAGTCTAAGTAAAATTTAAATAATCTCCATTCTTTTTCTGATTTTATTGAACAATGTAATATACAAATTTACCGTTATTTCACTAAACATTAATTCGACTTTTATTTTTTAGTTTTTTTTAAGTATTTAAAAAGTAACCGTCACATTGCTTTATGTTGCCAAAAAAAACTCTATTAGCGATGCTTATTTTGTTACTGTTCGTTTTTACTGTATGTTTGGGAAATAATTCTCTTAAAACACCGACTTCAGAACAGCAACTATTGGGGCACCCTTTAATTACCAAATTTAAATTATACACTTGCTGTTGTAGTGGATTTAGCAATCAGCATGCTAATACTCTAATTCTCGTAGAGAAATCTCGATCACTAAAAAGCTAAAAACAAATTACGGCGAATATTTTAGCTACATCGCTAAATTGGTATTCTGTAATATCAATCGCTTAGCTAAAATTTTACATTTTTGCCGTAGCTAATTTGCTATCACTACACTTATCCTTTCCCTCTACTTTGATAAATTGCTGTTAAAAAGAGACAATTATATTGTGGAAGCTTCGTTTTGGTGTTACCATACTTTATGATTCGCTTTCCTTACAATGATTAGCGTTTACCGACAAAAAGTTTTCAATATATGTATATGATGTATTTATAAAAATTATTTTAAATTGTATAGAAAATTTTTTAAATCCTCCGAATAACAACACTTATAACGTATGTATTTGAATAAAAAAATGTGTATATTAAATGTTGCGGTTAGCCATGGAATTATCAACCGCCGCAATGATGGAAACATATTTTCAAGATGCAACACTATTTTACACTAATACTTTGTGCAAAAAGTTAACACAAAACAATTGTCAACAACAGCCTTTGAAGAAAAAATAAATTTAAATTAAAAATAAAAAGCATTTAAAATTACGGGTTTTATTATCTTTAAAATTATTGTGCTAATTATCCCGAACAAATTATTTAAATCACCGAAATCACACGTGCTTTCACGTCCCGATGGCCACATCGCTACCGCTTACTTAGCTCTTCAGGAAACTTCTCACAAACATTTTAATTTTAAATTCCCGTAATTTAATTTTAAGTATTAATTTGCAAGTGCCCGTGTAAAAAACATAAATAAGTTATGGTGATGTTTTGTGATATTTTATTTGTTGTTTTAGTTTTATTTTTCATCATCTTTTAACGGTATAGAAGAGCCGAAAAAAAGTCAGCCGTATACAGTAGATAAAGAAAAATAAAATCAGTGTTGATTATTGTTGTTTTTGCTTAGCTTAGATTTTTTTTTAACTTTATTTTTTGGACAACAATTTTTAGTTTATTTAAAAAGTTTGTGAGAAGTTTCCTGAAGAGCTAAGTAAGCGGTAGCGAAATGGACATCGAGACGTGCTTTCACCTTCAATATACAAAATCGGTTATTTTAATAATATGTTCGGGATAATTAGCACAATATTTTTAAAGGTGAAAAGCATTTAAATCTTTTCAAAATATCACATAAATTGGCAAATATAGTGAATTAGCATATATTCCTCCTCTTTCATTGCTAAAATTAATAAAATTTACATAAAAAACACAAATAAAAAATTTATATGTTTTACCCAAACTTTAGCACTCAAAAATATTCGTTGCTAAAAATTTTATTTAAAATCGGTTATTTGAAATAGAGAGAGAATACAAGATTAGAAAATTTTAGCGATGAAAATAAAGGCTAAAATTACGGCGAATTGGATTTTAAGACATCGGCAAATTAAGCAATATACATTACAGAATTGCTTTTACAGCTAAAAATCGCTAAATGGATTTTATAGATCTTTAGCGATGGAGTTTTAGCTTTAGCGACTTACAGAATAAGGCTGCAGGTTCTTTGTAAATTTCAATCGTCTGTCTATAACAGTTCAACAGTTTGGCCATATATATCAGATTATATCAACTATTGTAAAACCCTTTAATTTATAATTTAAAATTTTTATACTTCTTATTATACCAAACAAAGTAGTGGACATTCTGTCTAATTTTCAGATGTTTTTATATAACGGTTCAAAAAAACGGCCATATAGGTTAAATTGCATCAATTTTGGGAACACCCTTTTATTTTTAAATCCAAATTATATATTTGTTGTTATAGCGGACTTGGCAATACAGGTTCGTTGCAAATTTCAAGCGTATCTCTACATCTGTTAAAAAGTATGACCATATACATTAAATTAAATGAACTATTGGCGCACCCTTTAATTCATAATTTTTAATATTAATTCTTGTTGCTATAACGGCCATAGCAATCGACATTCAGTTCAATTTGCAAGCGTTTGTCTGTAACGGTTCAAAATATAGGCGCATATAAGCAAATTTACAACAATTATGGGGGCACCCTTTAATTTTTGGATTTATTTTTGTATAATTTTTTAATATTGGGTGCAGTCATTTTAAATTTTACAGAAGTGTTTTTTTAGTTTTAAGTGATTAAAGGATTGCCTTCGATTTGTGGATGAAATTAGAATGTTTTTTAGGTGTTAGCGACTTTTCATAATTTTTTTCATCTCAAAAAGAATTATAGAATCCGTGGAAACTGAAGAAGAAAGTGATTCGAGTATTTTGATTGGAAATTTTAACAGATAATTTCTGCAAAAACAAATTAATTCTAAATGCTTTAAATTGCTCAAATTAATAGGCAAGCAGGCCGATATTATTTAATTTGAATTGATTCTTGGAGATCGCAGAATCAAAGCGAATTTAGGGCCAGTTTCACTATGTCGCAATCGTTCGTTCGTTCGCACAATTACATTCAAAACAAAAACAAATTCTAAAAAATTGTTTTTGTTTTAAATGTAATTATGCGAACGAGCGAACGATTGCGACATCGTGAAACTGGCCCTTAATAGCGAAAGGCCAATGCAAGCAGCATGCGGCCACGGTATTACCTATTTGAAAAAAATTAGTTTGTTGATAAAAATCTCCATACAAAAGTTTTAACACGTGAAATTTCATTTAATTTGGCAATGCCCTAAAAAGCGGCAGAGCGGCGATTTGAATTTAGTTTAACTTTTTGTTTTGCCGCTGCAATTTGTCAAATATCCATAGTCTTCTTTTCAAGTTTCTTTTTCTCACTAAATCGCTGTTCATTTAATTTATTTTCCCTTTTAAAATCTGTAGCTTTGATTTCTGCGTCAAAAAGCCAAAAATGTTTTATATTTTTTACACAAACTTCTACTTCAAAAGTAAAAAGAACAGCTGATTGCCGCCCGCGTGCGAATGACGCTTACATTGGCCTTTCACTGTAATTATCAAGCTAGGCGCCGTGAGCGTGAAGCAATACAAAAAATCCACCATGGATATCAATACGCCAACTCACACTAAATTTTCTTGACGGGACTTTTTTGACGAAAGCAAAATACTTTAAATTATCTTTGTAAAGACATTCTTCGAAATTGAGTAGCCTTGGATATTTTTGTCTGGTACCGAAACTCTAGGCCTTAACTTTGCCATGATTCTAATGATAATGAGTGTATCAGGGAATTTCTGAAAGGATGATAAATATACATTAATAAATTTAAAAATTTATATATTTCGAGATTAATAAGCTAATTTTAATTTTACCGACATCTACGTACATAAAATATTATTCATGAATTGAAAATGCTTTGTAAATAACATCTATGCGGTGATTTATTGTTGGAACAGCCGATTGCCGCCCGCGTGCGAATGACGCTTACATTGGCCTTTCACTGTAATTATCAAGCTAGGCGCCGTGAGCGTGAAGCAATACAAAAAATCCACCATGGATATCAATACGCCAACTCACACTAAATTTTCTTGACGGGACTTTTTTGACGAAAGCAAAATACTTTAAATTATCTTTGTAAAGACATTCTTCGAAATTGAGTAGCCTTGGATATTTTTGTCTGGTACCGAAACTCTAGGCCTTAACTTTGCCATGATTCTAATGATAATGAGTGTATCAGGGAATTTCTGAAAGGATGATAAATATACATTAATAAATTTAAAAATTTATATATTTCGAGATTAATAAGCTAATTTTAATTTTACCGACATCTACGTACATAAAATATTATTCATGAATTGAAAATGCTTTGTAAATAACATCTATGCGGTGATTTATTGTTGGAACAGCCTTTACATCTAACACACTACACTTTTTTGTACAGTGAGTTGGCTAAAAATAAATACAAACAATTTTTTTTCGTATTAACTCCTCCTTCCCTTCTTAAACGTCTTCAAGGATGTATGTGATATTTTGATTTTCTAATGTTTTGGCCAATTTTCCGACAACATTGTTAAACAAGGTCAGTTACAGTTGTTAAAAGTGTTATTTTGTAAAAGAAAACATACAATATGTCAGTTTAGTTTGTTTTAGCATTTTATACTGTTTGGGAATTTTATCTAATAATGTTTGGGAATTTTATCTTATTTATTATTTAACCAAGCAAGCTATTAGAAACCCTACAAAAGTAATAAGTTCCACAATTGAGTTTTAATTGTTCAACAAATTCCTAACTGTATACTTATAATCAATACCATTGTTTTTATAAATAAGTATTTACATATAAAGTAACAAGCAGGTAGAAAATCATACCATTGACTGTGTGATGAGATTTTGTATTTTTTATAATCTAAAAGAATAGACACTTGAATTTCGTCTTTTGCTACAAGCAGATCAATGTCAATAAAAAATTGTAAAATAAATTATTTAATAAACTGAATTTTTAAATAAAGAACTCCTACATATAAATGGTGCCGAAACCCGGGAACTGTCCAAGTGCTGACAAATAACCCAATACTGTGTGTTCTAATTCATACTACTGCCGTCTGGTCTACGGTATCAGTTCAAACTGTGAAAAAGCAAGTCTTTTTTTTCTATCGTCGTGTCTACAGCTTCGAATCCTTTTATTTGCAAATATTGCAGTCAATTACTACGTGGTAAATCTGGAAAATATGTCATTAACACTAAAAGTGGTTGAAGATCAAAAGAAAACCTTTGCTCACATAGAGCATGTGGCGAATACATTTAGAGCAAAACCTAAAAACGAGTTATCTAGAGGATATGCCCAAACTATTCTGGAGGAATTAGAAAACAGCTATAGAACATTCAAGGATGGTCATGAGCAACTTCTGGAAATACTTCGGGAAAATTCTATGTCTGAAGGCGACGTACCGTATTTAAGTAACGACACTTTTTACCAGTGTTATGATGTCTATATTTCATTAAAAACTAACATTCTTGATTTAGTTTTCGACTCTGATTCGCCACAGACTCCACCCGTCCACGCAAGTTCATTCACAACAACTAGTCGCAACGATTCATTCTATGCTGGAGCCAGACTTCCAAAGATCGACTTGCCAACCTTTTCGGGGGATTATTTTGAATGGATTGCATACCGAGATATGTTTAAGACACTCGTGCATCAAAATAATTCTCTGACAAAAGTTCAAAAATATTTTTATTTAAGGTCTTCTTGTACAGGAACGCCACTTAACATGGTTAATGAGTATCCGGCTGCAGAGTCCAGTTATGATTTAGCATGGAATACCCTCGAAAAAAGATTCCACAATGAAAGAAAACTTGTAGAGCAAGTATTGAAACGTTTATTTTCAGTACCGCCTTCTGATGGTACCTATAAAAATGTAAAAGCGTTACTAGATACCACGCGAACCTGCCTCTCACAATTAAAGTCTTTAAAGATAGATATTTCTTCATGGGACTCAATTTTGGTGTATTTAACTACACAAAAACTGGAAATGCAGACTCGTAAGGAATGGGAGCAATCACTTAAAGCTGCAACAACAGTACCACCAATGTCTGAAATGTTAAATTTTCTGGAAACTACTTTTCGCAC
The DNA here is from genome assembly GCA_916610165.2 of Gymnosoma rotundatum. Lineage (NCBI taxonomy): Eukaryota > Metazoa > Arthropoda > Insecta > Diptera > Tachinidae > Gymnosoma > Gymnosoma rotundatum. The sequence continues at coordinate 113,839,628 of OU744337.1, read as the reverse complement.
ATTGGAATCTTTAGAAGAGGAAACAGTTTCAAGCGCTTATCGCAGAAAACCCACAAGAACTATACGAGCTCACACTGCTTCAACAGTAAAGGATGAAAACTGTGTTTGCTGCCACAACCGTCATCCTCTCTACAAGTGTTTCAAGTTTATTAATTATTCTTTATCGGAGAAGAAAAGTTTTTTAAATCAGCATCGTCTTTGTCGAAACTGTCTTAACACTGGACATTTGCAATCTTCTTGTAGATTAAATACAAGATGTCATATTTGCCAGGAGCCTCATCATACTATTCTCCATAGTGTATTTTCAGAAAATAACTTAAAAGAAACTAAGTCATCATCGTTAAACAATCCAATACAAAATAAAACTTTTCAACCATCTCCTACAACAATGCCCAGTTCAGCTACAGTAAGTACAAATATTTCCAATTTTAATAGTAAACATCTAAATGCTGCTTTATTGCCTACTGTAAAAGTTATTTTAAAAACGGCGACAAAAAATTACTGCGTGAAAGCCTTAGTAGATCAGGGCTCACAACTTTCATTTATTACAGAAGAACTTTCTCATGTAATGCGAGTACCAAAATACAAAACGTGTGTACATGTTTCTGGAATTGGAGGAAATCAAGCAGTCACGGTAAAAAAATCTGTACGATTGTCAATTTTGTCAAAATACAAAAATAATTTTGAATTGGAAATGAATGCACTTGTGATTCATAGCGTTACTTCCTATACGCCAAATAAAGTTAATCCTAAATTTATTCCAAACCTTTCAGACTTTTTCCTCGCAGATCCAGATTTTATGAAACCACAAAAAATCGATCTCCTTCTAGGAAACGACGTTTATGGAGACTTGATCCTTCCTGGGATCAAAAAGTTAGAAAATGGTTTGCTTTTGCAAGAAACTCATTTAGGTTGGATGATATCAGGATCACAAAAACCTTATATGGAAAATGTTACAATTTCTGCAAATTTGTGCTCTGTGGATGAACAACTTCGGTTGTTTTGGGAACAAGAGGAACTTTTAGATAAAAAACCATTGTCCAAAGAAGAGGAATTGTGTGAAAATTTATTTAACAAAACTCACACTAGAGACGAAACCGGACGTTATACTGTTCATCTGCCATTTAAGAGATTACTTCAAGGTCAAAGTCTACCAATATTTACCCAAACGGACTACAATGCAATGAAGAGATTTAAGCGGTTAGAATTGTCGTTTAAACAAAATCCTAAAGTTGCTCTGGACTACAAAAAGTTCATGGAAGAGTATGAACTACTTAATCATATGGTTAATCTTGGTGAGTATCCAAAAGCTATACCGCAAAATGCATATTTTTTCCCCCATCATGGTGTACACAGAGAAGGCAGCACAACCACAAAGCTGCGAGTTGTTTTTGATGGCGGAAACCGTAGACTACCACAAACTTCTATAAATGAAGAATTGTCACCAGGACCTGCATTGCAGAATGACTTACCTTCAATTATAAGTCGTTGGAGAAAACATCGCATTGGTTTTACAGCAGACCTAGAAAAAATGTTTAGGCAAATAAATGTGTCCCCTGAACACCAAAATTTCCAATGCATTCTTTGGAGAAATTCAACAAACAAAATTTGTGTATATACACTACGTACAGTGACCTATGGTACAACATCAGCTCCTTATCTTGCCATTAGAGTTCTGCAGCAGCTAGCAACGGATGAGGCAATAAACTTTCCAAAAGCAAGCGAAATACTGCGAACAGACACTTATGTAGATGACGTCATATCAGGGACGGATACCCTACAAGAAGCAATAATACTTAAAGAAGAACTTTCAAATCTTTTGAATTCAGGTGGCTTCCATTTGAGAAAATGGAATTCCAATTCGAGTGAATTCTTAAAAAATATTCCAGAAGATGACCGTGAAATTCAAAGTTTATTTTCTATATCTCAACCTAAAATGTCCAAAGCTCTTGGAATAAATTGGGATACTAAAAATGATTTCTTTTGTTTTTCCATAAATTTTTCATTTTGTGAAAACATTACTAAAAGTAATCTACTTTCAGACGCTTCTAAATTATTTGACCCTTTGGGATGGTTATCGCCTACCACCGTAATAGCAAAAATAATATTTCAAAAGCTGTGGAAATTAAAACTTGACTGGAAAGATACCTTACCGAATGAAATACAGTGTGAATGGGTGCACTTTAGATCGAAACTAAAAGCTCTTGAAGAGATAAAAATTCCTCGATGGATTGGTTACACCCCTTCTAAATGCAAAATAGACTTTCACGCCTTTAGTGATGCTTCAAAAGTAGCTTACGCAACTGTTGTCTATGCCCGTATTGAAACAGAATCTGGTAAGACTTTAATTAACCTAATTCAAGGGAAAACGAAAGTTGTTCCAATAAAAGGCGATACAATTCCACGACTAGAATTATCTGCAGCAGTCCTTATGGCAAAATTGGTTTCTAAAATTAAAGCCAGCGCAAACTTCAATATTAACAATATATACTACTGGACGGATAGTACTATCGTTCTTGCGTGGCTGAAAAATAATTCAACGAGGTTGGAAGTATTCGTGGCTAATAGAGTCGAAATTATCCGAAGTTTGACAAACGTTGAGTACTGGCGATACATTCCTTCAATGGATAATCCAGCAGACTGCGCTACAAGAGGTTTAATGCCCGAACAGTTAGTCAACTACGAATTGTGGTGGAAAGGACCAACCTGGCTACCGGCCGATTCAGAATCTTGGCCTACTTCTCCTACTGAAAAATCTTTTGCAGAAATAGTTAGCAACAATGCTGTTCAAATAGCAGCAACAACAACGATGACAAAATATCCAGAAATAACACAAAGATTTTCAAAGTTATCAAAATTGTTGCGTGTGACGTCATACATACTTCGTTTTTACAAAAATATCAAAACAAATATAAGCAAAAGAGAATTTGGTTTTCTAAAAACATATGAATTAAAAGAGGCAATGCAATTACTTGTTAAACTAACACAAGCAGTGTCATTTCAAGAAGAAATTAAAATGTTAAAATTGGGAAAAAGAGTTTCTAATCAAAGTAATATTTTAAAACTATTCCCGTTTCTCGATACTATGGGTATTTTACGAGTTGGTGGTAGACTATCAAATTCCGCAGTCCCTTACAAAACTAAACATCCAATTTTGTTAGCAAAACAGAATCCTCTTTCCTTTCTTATATTTTTAGATGCTCACGTAAAAACACTCCACGGTAGCCTCCAGCTTATGCAGTCCTATGTTTCGCGGTCCTATTGGGTGATTTCTTCTCGGTATATAGCTAAACGTGTTCAACATGGATGTATTATTTGCTACAAATACAAAGCCCAAACTTATCAACAACTTATGGGAAACCTGCCGTCAGTACGTTTGCAACCTACCCGAGCATTCAAACATAGTGGTCTTGACTATGCTGGCCCCATCAATATAAAGACCTCATCCCTAAGGACAGCATCAACTACGAAGGCGTATATTTGTCTGTTTATCTGCATGTGTACAAAAGCGATACACTTAGAAGCCGTCACGAGCCTAAATGTTGATGCATTTTTAGCAGCCTTTCGACGCTTCACAGCACGCAGAGGATTGTGCACAGATTTATACTCAGACTGTGGTACAAATTTCGTGGGAGCCAACAAAGAACTTCAAATCCTGTATCAACGAAACAAATCAACTCTTCCTGAGTACCTCGAAGAAACTCTGGCCAACCAAGGCACTAAGTGGCACTTTATTCCTCCTGCTTCGCCCCATTTTGGTGGTCTCTGGGAGGCTGGGGTAAAATCCACAAAACATCACTTGCGCCGCATTATGAGAGACCGCATATTAACATATGAAGAGCTAAGCACGCTATTGGCACAAATAGAAAGCTGCCTAAACTCTAGGCCTTTGTGTCCACTATCTACGGATCCTCTGGATAACGATGTTCTCACACCGTCACATTTTCTTATTGGTGAACCATCAAACTGCATTCCCGATGATGACTTGCGCGATTCGAATGTTAGCCGTTTAAGCCGTTGGAAGTTGGTAGAACGTCTAAAGCAAAATTTTTGGGATCGCTGGAACAAAGAATATTTATGTCGACTCCAAGCTCGACCAAAATGGAACAAAGTCGAAAGAAATATAAAAGTTGGGGACATTGTTCTACTTCTTCACGAACGAAGTGTACCAGGTCAATGGCCACTTGCAAAAGTAGAAGAATTGCATCCCGGCGCTGATGGCTTAGTACGAGTAGTCACACTCTACTGCAACGGCAAATACATAAAAAGGCCAATAGCAAAGATATGCTTTTTGCCCACAAACGATGCCTATCAAGCTACTTCATAAGAACAACAATGTTGTTCGCGGCGGGAGAATGTTTGGGAATTTTATCTAATAATGTTTGGGAATTTTATCTTATTTATTATTTAACCAAGCAAGCTATTAGAAACCCTACAAAAGTAATAAGTTCCACAATTGAGTTTTAATTGTTCAACAAATTCCTAACTGTATACTTATAATCAATACCATTGTTTTTATAAATATGCATTAATATATCTGCATGTGTATACAAGTATTTACATATAAAGTAACAAGCAGGTAGAAAATCATACCATTGACTGTGTGATGAGATTTTGTATTTTTTATAATCTAAAAGAATAGACACTTGAATTTCGTCTTTTGCTACAAGCAGATCAATGTCAATAAAAAATTGTAAAATAAATTATTTAATAAACTGAATTTTTAAATAAAGAACTCCTACATATACATTAAACGCAATTTTATGCCATGTGAGTCTCCTTCTAAGCAAATAAAAAGGAAACTATACTTTCATATTTGTATTCAAGTTAATAAAAAGTAACAGGATGTGAAGTATTTTATATTTATATGTTTAATATGCGGAGTACAACAAAGAATGTAGTACCAAGTATCTACCAGCTTGAATTATGATTATTCATAGAACAGCTTCAAGACTTTTTTTGTTGGATTATTAGATTTTAATATACTTAACTATTGGTATTGTTATTTATTTTATTTCTTTATAATGACATTGAAAAATAGTGAAATACGCAGTTTCTTTATTTACTGACAAGGTTTATATACAAAAGCTTTCTTTTCATAGGAAAAATATTAACTTGTAGCTAAAATTTTAAGTCTGAATAGATTTTGTTTTTGCAATTTTACTTAATGGTATTTATTTTTAAATGTCATATATTTCAATAACACTATTGTGAAGATTTAATTTAAAATATGTTCATTTAGCATTGGAATCGTGAATGAAAAAGACGGTGATAACAAAAAACTGTGCGAAGCTACGTTCTAAACCACCAAAACTTCTCAAAATCATTAAGAATTATAACGGGTTAGAAACATTGCATTAGTGTTCAATCCTCATGAGAGTATTCATTTTAAACTGAAAAATATCCTTTTCTTACGAAAATTAAGAAATTGTTAAATAAATAATAACTATTGTACTGTTTCTTAATTACAAGCGATCAAATCGAATAATTATATTCGAATATTTTTATTCGAAGAATTTATAACCGATAAAAATAAAAATATAGAAATTCACAACAATCTTTTTTAATGTAACAAAGACTTAAAGATTATGCTTAATTGAATATTTAATTTAAAACAGGATTACGAGATTCCAACAAAAATACTTTAAGTCCTTAAAATGTCGATAGAAATAAAAAAAACGTAAATGTATTGTCTTCAGTAATGAAAAGTTAGAATGCAGTTATTCGAATAATTGCATTATTAAAACTATTATTATATAAAGGTAAACCATGCAAAACAACGGAGTGGCTGTAATATTTTTCACAACTATCACTTCTAAAAAATTATGTAGAATTCACTAGATTTCTTCTTCTGATGAAATAGAATTTCGGGCAAGTGGTATCCATATTTGTACTCAGCTGTTGAAATTTTCCATGACATTTTGCAATACTGGTGCAGAATTAAGTCGATGACGCGTTCAACTTTCTTTAATGCATCATTTTCGGCTTATTGGCTTTATAAAACAAATCGAATAAGATGTTCAAATTATTTTATTTTTGAGTATTGTAAAAGACCAAAAACCAAACAAAAAATTGTCCTAAAATAAAAAAAAATAGTATTGAATTACCGAATAAAATTATTCGAAGTACCGATTATTCGAATAATTTTTTTTTCTTCTGTTTACAAAAACAATTTTTTATAATAGTTTTTTCTTTTTTTTAACACAAAGGTAAGTGAGTGTTTTTTGGTGGTAAGCACGTTGACTACAAATCTGGTTGCCCGGGGTTCAACCCTCGCGGCAGTCAAAAAATAAAATTGTTTTTTTCTGCTTAATAGTATAAATACATATTCAGAATCAACAATAAAAGATGCAGCCTCCTTCGTCGGTACTTCTTCTTCATAGCATATTCGCCAGCGAAGTGAAATAATGAATAAAATGGCTATATCTATCTCCTTTCACCATCTATCTATCTCTTATCTATCCCTTTTCTAAAGAATGTAGTACGGTTACTAGTAAATAAACAAGTTATGCCTGAAGTCCTACTTCTCTTAAAAAAAAAAAAAACAATTGGCGAATTTTGGGGAGAATTTATTAATCGGGCTGACTTTATCTTTAAATAAGTAAGGACATCCACTCCGACGTGTCACAGTGCAGGAAACATTTTACCACACGGGTACATCGCAGGGTACAGCGATCGATTGCACATTTAACTCTCAGTGACTATATTTTGTTTCCAAACTTTACAAAATGGCTCGTCATAAAAGTAGAATATAAAAATTTATTCCTATAAAAATCAGTATTTTAGATGATCTTTCGAAATCTTTCGATGTTGAGAGCTTGAAAAGGTTGAGAATCCCCGCATGAATTGTAACGCGTTAAGAGGAGTTAACCCAACAAATTTAACTACCAAAATTTTGTGCTGCCTTAATGTTTTACTTTCCTTCAATTGTCTTACTCTGTTGCAAAGAGCATTTATTTTTAACTTTATATCTATTTCTCTTTTAAACTTATTTGATTGCATTCCAAAGAAAACAACGGGTAGTGGGTGGGTACGATTCCTGAAACTACAATTCAATCAAAAAATGTAGCATACCAGTAACAGATATTATATTGAATTTTATTCTTCTTACATTTTTCTCTTTATTATTTTACATTTCAAATTGCCCTTTTTATTTCATAATTTATGTTTGAGTTTATTTTGTTTTTTTTTTTTAACATACTTACGTTGTTAGAGCTTAGGTTTAGTTCTTTTTTTTCGTTTTTAATAGTCTTTTGGCATGCGGTTGCTACTAAGTGTTATTTTTATTCTATTGTACACCGTTGGTCGTAAAAGAAAATTTACATTTATTGCCGCCATTGACTATTTTTCTTTAATAATCGATTTGAACTCAATTGTATGCAGTTATGCTCTCTTTTTAACAATCGAGTGTTTGTTGCAATGCAATAATAAAATCGGGTCATATTGCTGGAAGGTGACGGAGAGAAGTATGGAAAGGGTGGCATGATAGGTCATTTGCAAATGATTACAAAATTGTTACATACAGTTTTAATATGCTGGTGCTTAGATTTTATTTTAGTTGCCAACTAAATTTTTAAGTTGTACATGTTCTCAAGTACTTTATGCGATACAGCGAATTGGTTATTTTTTATGAATAGAGTGAAAAAAGTGGAAACTAAAGGTCAAATAATTTAAAATTTTACTCTCGTTTTGCAATTAACTTGAGAACGATCTCTTACAATTTTGAAAGTAGGTTCTACACACACACAGCTGATTATGATGCCTTTAAGACCAAATGTAAAAGGCTGGCACATAAATGTCTACGGACACGACTTCTTCCCTGCTTCCTATAATTTATTTTGATATACCCAGCTCAATGCGTTGTTTGAGTAGTAGCCATCCCCTGAATGCTGATCCAAGTAAAAAAAACCGAATTGTCTGCTTAATGAATTGGTTCCGGAGGTGCTGTGGAGGTGAAAAGCTTTCTAAAGATACAAAATGGCTCGTAGTGATAAGCCGAATGATGCCAATGAACATTCAAACACAATGAGCCCTAACGATTATATCCTAAAAAACTTCTGACCTTTCTACCATGCGGCTATTGCCTCAGGATATCTAATAGAGATTATTCCGTCCACTTCATACGATATGTTATTGTTCTGGTAGTACCAGCACAAGAATGGATAACATTTATTTCAGTTCGTCGAAGGATCATTTCTTCTTTGTACTCACATTTGAAAGCATTAGCTCACACGTGAGTAATTTTCATGGCGAAAATCTATCAATTGACCCACAAATCACTAGACCGAAATTAAATTTTTTAAACCCGAATAAAATTATTCGAATTAGCTTTTATTCGAATAAATTTTATTTATTGATTTAGTTCCTTTTTACGTTTTTTATTTCGTTTAGAAAAGAAAATTTTATTCCTGTCTGATCAAAATTGTATCAAAAATACAGGTTTTATCATAATTTAATTAAGTTTTCTTTATTTTTAATTTTTTCAAATATCTTTACAATATCATGTAGGGAACATTAACAAGTTTCTTATTTTGCAAAAGACGACTGTAAAATTTTTAGAAAAATATGTCATTCATTGTGTTGTCATACACCTCATTATAAAAGCAAAAACACCTGAAGAAATCTAAACCAATTTTAATAAATTTCATGGCGCATTACAAATGAGTATAACCGTTGTCGCTTAATTACACAAAACTAATAGCGTGTACGAAATGCATTTTAATGGAAGTGGATCAGTTTCTTAATTCATTTAGTTTTCTTTTAAAGGGCCCAGGTACTCTGGCTATTGTGCCAATCTGAAGTATTCAGGTTTAATTTATTTCTACAATACCTTGTTGTTATAGTTTATTCCCCTGTTCGTTAATTTTTTTTTACGTTTATGATCCAATTAACAGTTACATGGTTAGACTTTGAACGTGCTAATCATATCCATTTTATCGACAATATCTATAAAAAAAATACTTTTTAAATTATTCTTAAAGTTAAAGGTTGTCTGTTGTGTTTTTTTTTTGTTGCTCTTATTTTCTTTGGTTCCAATTGTAAGAAAAGCACGTAAAATATTCAATAACAATAATTAGATAAATTTAAAATTGTCGCATGTTAAAAATTTCATTATTTTCTTGCTTTCGTACAGTGAGCGAAATGTGTTAAGTCCGGAAATTAAAAAAAATAGCTGCTACTAGTAGAATATTTTTATTCACTACTATCACGGATATCTCAGCAAGACTTACAAATTCAATTTTTTGGCCTGTTTATTCTGTGAGGCAAACCGGAAAAAAAATAAATCCGATTCTTGGGAGAGCTTTGTTAATTCTCAATGTCGAGTGATAGTAACCAAGCTTTCGTTAAAATAGGGTCTTTGAAATCGTTAAAAATCCTTAATTCCGATCTTGTCTTACATGTATCATTAATCAGAAAAGGACATCTGAATCGGATGCTTGTAGGTCAATATTTCAATCTCCTCAAAGATGCATAGCAGTCTTAGATTTGCACAAAATTCAAATAAAATTCTCTTAGAGAGCTGTTACTGCTCCCTTGAGACTTAATGGAAAAACTAAACTGCTGTCAAAAAGATGCTAGGTGTAGTAGACTACACAAGGATAGGCGATTTCACCAATAATACTAAAATGGCCCACTTGATCTTAATCCCAAGACTGGTAGGACAGATAATTGTTAAAAAAAAACTGCTTTTTATGAATCTGTACGTATTACCCCTAATCGTTTATAAAAACCACCAAAAAATTTGGTGAAAATAACGTTGGTTCATAAAAAAATTAAAATTATTTTTTTAGGTATTGAAAAATATTTAGCGAATAAAAATTTATTCGAATAAAATTTTTTGTCCAAGATAAGTAAAAATATTTTTACAATAATTTAAAAATATTAATTAGTTTACTTAAATAACTAAATAATCTTTTCGATTAATCGAATAAAGTTATTCGAATAAAAGATGAATCGAAAACTATTTGAGTAATCACATGTACAAAAAAATTCTACCATAGGGGAAAAAAAATAAACTTTAAATTTTTAGAGTTACAAAACAAAAAAATTTAAATCAAATAAACGATTACAATACTCCGACGTAGGGCGTCCCAAGTTATTCGAATTTATTAAATTTTTGTTTAAGATGGCTTAAATTTGCTAGTCGAATAAAATTATAAAAACCGTAACAAACGAATAGAATTGCTTAAATTATAAATCGAATAAAATTATTCGAATTACAAAATACAGTATTGGGCAAAACCTAAGAAACGTTGTCCAGTATTAGCTTCTGAGTCAAATTATGTTTAAACGAACATATTTCAATTCAATGTTTTAATGCAGTTTTATTAGTTTCTGTGTCATACAATATTACAAAAAAAATTTGTAATTATCTCTCACCTAACGGTTCTTTTAGTACAACAACAAAAATTACTCAAAAATTCATTGGGCAAAATCTAAGAAACTTTTAATATTTTGTACAATAAATTTTGTTTTTTTTTTAAGATAACGGTAACTTCTTATTTTTTTCGATGATTTCTTATGAAAAAGTGATCTAGTATGCATTTAAAAGCGTGTAACGAATAAATTTCGCATTTACAATTAAAATAAAATGCAACGTAAAAAATATTGTGAAGCATTTAAATTGAATGCTATAACGCATTATAATGCAGGCAAATCACAGGCTGAAATTGCAAATTTGTTAAAAGTAAGCAAATCAATGGTTTCCAAATGGATAAACCTTTATAAAGATAAAGGAACTGTACTCAATATTAATCCTGGAGGAAGACCTCGTAAAACATCAGTTCGTGATGATAGAAATATCAAGAAAATAAAAAAAAACCCCTTCATCTCGTCAAAAAAAAATTGTGTCAGAATTAGGCTTAAGTGTTGATGCCAGCACAGTCCGCAGACGGGCGAGAGAGGCTGGATTGAAAAGTTATAAAGCTTCCAAAAAACCTCTTCTTACAAAACGTCACGCAAAAAAACGGTAAGTATTTTTAAGCTTACAAGTCAACCACTAATGCCTGATTTTTTAGGCTCGAATTTGCAAAAAAATATCTTGATTGGCCAGTTAAAAAGTGGAAAAGTGTGCTCTTTAGCGACGAAAGCAAATTTAATTTGTTCAACTTGGATGGCATATGTCGTGTGAGACGCAATACTGGTGAAAGGCTTAAACCCCGATATTGTAAAAAAAACTGTCAAGCATGGGGGTGGCAATGTGACGGTGTGGACGTGTTTTTCAGGTCATGGTCTAGGGCCGTTCCACAGAATTTCTACCAAAATGGACAGATTTGTGTATAGGGACATTTTAGAAAATAAGATGTTGCCATATGCCAAGTGGAATATGCCACTTCGATGGGTGTTTCAACATGATAACGATCCGAAACACTTATCAAAGTTGGTAAAGGACTGGATACAATCGAAAGGGATTCAATTGCTTGATTGGCCGGCCCAATCGCCCGATTTGAACCCAATCGAAAATTTATTTCCCATATTGAAGAGGAATGTTGGATCGAAAGGATTCTCCAATAGAGACGATTTATTTTCGTGTCTGGAAGATGAATGGATACGCATAGATCCAAAACTAATTAATAATTTAATCAAATCTATGCCGCGTCGGTGCGCCGCAGTAATAAAAAATAAGGGTTATTATACAAAATATTAAAAGTTTCTTAGGTTTTGCCCAATGAATTTTTGAGTAATTTTTGTTGTTGTACTAAAAGAACCGTTAGGTGAGAGATAATTACAAATTTTTTTTTTTTGTAATATTGTATGACACAGAAACTAATAAAACTGCATTAAAACATTGAATTGAAATATGTTCGTTTAAACATAATTTGACTCAGAAGCTAATATTGGACAACGTTTCTTAGGTTTTGCCCAATACTGTATATATCCCCAATTCCATAATATGTTTTTAATATGTTAAATAAAAATTAATATAAACGAATAAAGTTATTCGAATAACTGATTATTAAAAAATTAAAAAAAATAAGTTTCGAAATTTGCATTTTTTAGAATATTCAAAATCTTTTACTAAATTATTTGATGTTAAGTAATTACAGATTATAGGTGGGTTGGTATTTTATATATCCTTAGTGTAATTTACTTAGCACGATTTTGTTGACAAAAAAATTTTGAAATTTTATTAAAAATCAAATATCAATAAAAGTAAGCCAAAGTAATTAAAACTTTTGCATAAAGTACAAACTTTTTCACTAAACAAAAAATTACTTTTTAGCATGAAGCAAAAAAAAAAAAATGCTATTCATATTTCACAAAATAAAATCAACAAAAAATAAAATTATTCGTGTCAAGCTGACATTAAAAAAAAATTTTCAAGATTTTATGCTGGAGTCCTTTTTATAATATTAAGGATATCAAATTATTTAAAGAGTTACATACAAGGGTTATATTAAGATCAAAATAGAAGTAATAATTCAAAGAAAAAAACGATTATACTTTTTAAGGACATATTAAGTGTTATACACATCGTACCGGTTTCTAAAACTTAGTGGAATAAATGACTTGGATCTTTTGTTTACCGTTTTCAAAAATCTTTATTAAAAATTATTTAGAAATAAAATTTACGAGTTTAAAGGCCTTTCTATAGTTTTTAGGTAAACAGCTGGGTAAAAAAAATTAAATTAAAATTTGCTCTGGTTATTCAGTTGACTAAGTTTTCATTGATATTCAAATATCCCGCTATTAATTTGTCATCATATACACACATATATTTTTTAACAATACGCAAAATTGTTTAATTGTTTAAAACTGTGTTATTTCTTAAAAAAAAATCTTTAAAAGTCATCAGTGAGAGCCAACAAAAATTTTCCGTTTGTTTTATAAGCGAAGAAACATCAGGTTTTTGTATTGAAAAGGTAGATTATTTTGTTTTATAAAACAACACACAACCCTCCATTATTTTTCCATCAAAAAATTTTTTTTTGAACTTAAAGCAAATTTCTCTAATTATTTTAAATTTGCTTAAAAATAAAAAAAAAATAATCTCAAGTCAATATTATTTTAAAGTTGTTAAAAAATAAAAAATAATCGCAAGTCAATATTAGTCACACTTTTTGGCGTTCGCCTTAGTTTGTACAAATTTCTTTTTTGTTTCTTTAAAAATTTAACATTGATTTAATTGACTATAACAATTGTGACATCAAATGAAAACATTTTACTCTACTTGCTCTTCTTTTGGGTGCTGTTTCAACGAGGGTCACTAAAAAGTGAGAAGAAAAGGCGAGTGAACATGGAAAGAATAAAAAGCTTATTTGTTTTATTTTTGTTTTAGCAAATAATTTTACTTTTAAGGCCTAAAAGTACCAGATCGTATTCAAAAGTTTGTCGAATACGATCTGTGATCCAAACTTTATAAGAATTGATTATTTAACCGTTTACAAGCGATTAAGCAACGAACATCCTAATATTCACATTTTTAAAGTTAGTGAAAGTAGAGTCGAGTAATCTATTGCTGGCTTTTATATTATAAATAAAAAACTAAAAAAAACTAATTATTCGAATAAAAATTTTATTCGAATGTTCGTCTAAAAGACTTGGCTGTAATTATTTTCAGATTCTTATTTTGGCGCCCTTGTTCTTGTCCAAGTTTGAAGCTAAGGTAGTGTCCATAACTAAATTTAAATCATATTTTTGTAAACAAAATTTTTTGTTTAAAAGGCAACGGTTTGGAAAAATAATATCCATCATTAAATATTCTTTTTTGAGTAAACAAAAAGATTTCGCATTTTTTTCACTGAGATAGATGATTATTTGCAAAGCTTTAAAATTTTTCTTTTTATTCGCAATTTCTTTCTATGTTTTGTTATCCTCGCATCCGGTTTTTTGTGTAGTTCTTGTCTGTATAAAATTTTCACCAAAAAACATTTATGCACATACTCGTACTCGTACGTATGCATGTAATTGGAAAATATTTAAAATACTAAAAAAATACCATTGTTGTTGTAGACATAGACAAGCAACAATAGAAAAGACAACAACCTAACGCCAAAATCACTCGAGCGTAAAATAAAAAACAAACTCAACCATTAAATAGTTTTTTATTTGTTTTTATAATAATATTTAACAGAATGACACCGAAAACATTCAAAATAAATTAGAATCATCAAAAGCGCAGAAATGGAAGATAATAATATAAAAAATGTATAACAATGCTTCATATACATGAGTTGGTTTTTTTGAAAGTGGTATAAGTCCGTTTTCCATTGCTGTAATTCTTTATAATCCAACTTGAAAAGAAAACACTTTATAAAAAAAAACAATATATGTAGTTCCTTTCAACTGGGCTTGGCATATTTTCTTACTTTCTGAAATTTATTTTGGTCTTAGCATATTTGCCTCCCACTACATTTCACCAGAAAAAAAAACAAAATAATGGTACTATTTTTGCTTGCAAGTTAGATCAAAATCTCAAGTTCGACTAAAAGTGGACTTAGAACTTTTTCTGACTGAGGTAACAATATATTAAACCAGTTTACAATTTGTCCAATCGTATTTTTTTTTTATTGCCTATTCTAGAGATTTTGTTGAGACAAAGTTTTCTCTTTTCATTTCATACAAAATGAAACTTTTTTTTTGGCAAGCCCATCTATATCAGAGAACTGCAAGAGTGTCTGTTTTTAATACTCTAAGTATACTCATCTTAAATGCGGTTGCGGTGTGATCGCCACCGCATTTCTTAAGTGCGAGTATTTACTATACCCATTCCATTTGAGTATAAGTGTCTACCATACTCAAGTAAAATGTTTGCGATGCTGGCTTTACTTTATTCGTACTCATACTCACAACAAACACCACGAGAGAGATTTTAACGTGTGTAGTGAGAGGAAAACAGAGTTATCAGATCAGAATTATTAAATCAAACACAATATCAAGAGTCGCCAATGTCTAAATTAGCTAACATACATACTTCTTTGAAATTATGAAAGTTTATTTAATATATAGCAGAAAATAAATTAAATAGAACCCGTAAAATTCGCCATATTTTCATTTATTAAAAACACAACAAAAGTTTACTAATAACTCAAGAATAGTTCATTGTTTATTATATTACGTTTTTGTTAGGGTTTTTTTAAGTCACACAGGATAGAAATTTAAAAATTCTATTCGTTAAGCAAATAGATTTTTAAAATTAATAAATAGGTATAAAAGCAATAATTATATTTAACAAAATAAAATATGTAAACTAAAAACTTTATTTTATTCATTCAGCGTATATACAGTTTTGTTAAAACTAAAAAAATTAAGTAATTTTCCTTTTATTCACGGATTCATTTTATCATTTTGTTTTCCTAAATACCGTTAGGCGCATAAACTGAAAATAATTGTTCATAAAAAACAGCAACAAAATAAGTATACCTGCTTTTAATGTACAAAAGCTCTGCCTTTAAGCGGTTTTTATTGCATTTTATTCATTAAATATGTGTTGTATTTCATACCTATGAAAACGGTTGTTGTCTGTTTTTCTGCTTAGAATGTTTAAGCAATAGATTTGATCAAATTTTGTTTTTTTTTTATTGTTTATAAATAGATCTGCATACAATGCAGTATTTCATAAAACGGCAGTAAAAAACTTTAATAGGGTAAAATGTGGCAACGTTGCTTACAAATAAAGAGAATTAAAAAATTCTCGCGTACGAGTATAAAAAATACTTAAAATTCTGATTGCGATATTTTTGATACTCGTTGTTACAAGAATGGGTAAAATAAACACCGCAACTTTTTATTGCGGTGTTTAAAATACTCGAGTATGAAAAGTATAGAGTAAGTATGCGGTGTACTCATGGGTTGCGGTGTACTCGTGCAGTTCTCTGATCTATATTGCATTATAATAATATCTTTAGACAGTGTAGAATTAGTCCTTTTTCTAGAGTTGGGTTTATCAGCTCCTTAAAGTAAGCGCTCTTTTCAGCTTAGCTCATTAGAACTAACTAGTTCGTTCATTTAGTTCAAGCTCACTTAGTAAGCTCCAACAAAAGATCGAATTCAGTTGACATGTTTAACTCGATTGTTTTTAGTTTAATTGCTCAGTGAGCAGAAAAAACAATTAAGCGAATCCAGTTGATTTTTGTAGCTCACAGAAATTAAAAACATATCCACACATACTAATGAAAAATTGTGCAACTAAAAAGCAATTTAAAAATTAACTAAGTATATGTAAGTATGCACTTTTATATGACTTTATTTTTTTAACCTTTAAAACAAAAAAGAATATTGGTTCATAATAATATATTTTCTGATTACAAAAGGATGTTTTTCCTTAATTTTTACCAAAATAACTTTTAAGATTTCACTCAAGTTGTAATTTTATATTTGTTTTAATACAAATAATGATGAACTATAAAAGGCGCTCAGTAACCGAGCAAAAGAGCTCAGTAAAAAGATTACTCCTTGTAGTTCAATGGAGTAAGTAGCTCAATTGAATTAGGTCGTTCACGAACTACAAACTTTATCTTTTTCTTTAATGCTCTTTGTAAATGGACTTATTTCACTTTCAAAAGAAATATTTGTACAGCAAAACTGTTTTTGGTTTATTTTAGGTTAGGATAGAACTATATTAAAGCTGTGATTATAATTATAAAGAAAATGTGTCTATAGCAGATTTAAATCACCGTTAACTTAGTTTTTTTTTAAGCGGACTTATACCACTTTCAAAAAAACTAGCTCATATAAAATAAGTGAAACTCACAAACTATGGGTTTCGTAGCATGCCTGAAGCTTAAATCCTTTGTTTTTATATAAAGTGTTTACTATTAAGATATGAAGGTAACACAATCTGTGTTATTTTCGATGTTTTGCCTATTAGAGTTTAAAAAATGTCATAAACATGAAAGGTAAGCCAGGTAACAAGTAAATCTTCACTTCCTTTGCAACATGGAGGCGAAAATTATGCTGTAACAAAATCTCCTTTATTGCTGGTTTTTCGTCCAGTGTATAGGCATTAATAACCATCGTCTGTTAACATAACACCTCACATACCAAAACGTCAAGCTTATTCTACAAAATGCAAAGATTTCTGAATCTTGAATGTTTGGTTAGCTATCATTTGCTTTTTTAATTAATTCCCAATGTTAAGCTCTCCCCGTTCTTTTTATTTCACTCAAATTTTTATATTATTGTTTTGCTGGGAATACTTATATTCAGTTCCAACTGGCAGTTTGCATCTTTTAATAAATTTTTTTTAATAGAAGTATCACTTCAGGCAACAAAACTTATTCAGTTATTTTTGTATTCGTGCTATAATTTTAAAGAAGGGGATAAATGAGAGATAAGACAGTTGGTAAAAGGAGAAAGTTATAGCCATTTTATTACTCATTTTACTTCGCTATCAAGAAGTGACGCGAAAGGAGGCTGCTTGTTGTAATGTTAATTCTGAATACTTATTTATTTCAATAAACAAACAAAAAAAAAAAAAAAATTTTATTTTTTAATTGGCGCAGGTGTTGAACCCTGGACAAGCAGATTTGTAGTCAAAATAGTTTCCACCATGACTACAGCAGCACTGCTTAGTCATTAGTTTTTGCATTTCCTTTAAGTTACCAGTCAATGTCTGGAGTTTTCTAAATGGCTAGTGTGTAGGTCTGAAGTCCCCAGTATAATTACAGCCAACGCTAAAAGTTTCTCATGATTCATTGACAGCGCATTTATAAGGTTTAAATTACCTCAGCTGCATCTGTGTACCTTTTTGTACTTCTTAAGTACAGAAGGAGTTAGACTACAAGTATCTCTTTCCACGGTTAGAGATTTGTTACCGATTTGTACAGCCCAACCAATGCCATATCTTAGCTCCCGCCATAAACTTATTAAGGTGTGCTTGTAATTTTGGGTAAAAGCACTCAAAGTCACATCATGCCATTTGCTGCTTACGTATTTACGTTTTAGAAATCGGTCCCTCTATTTCCGGAACATTTTCTGAGATATCTGTAAACATTGTTTGGTTTCCCTACCTTAAAATATATCTCTGTTTAGCAGGCACCTTTAAAAGAGACCTACTTTCTGTCGCCAGTAAAGGGAAGTAAACTTACCCTTAATACTCAATTCACACATTTTTCAATTTTTTCTTCTTTGAGTAGTTCCTTTGTTCTCAAAGTGGTTTAAACCGGCTACAGAATTATATCCAATTGACTTAAGAGAATAATTTTTAAATATACATAAGAGCTTGATGATCTATCTCTGCAATTTTTCTTTTGCGACAAATTTATGCTTAAAACTGCTAGTATAATTTTTATTCAGATCTCTATGTGGAATTAAAAACTTTAATACATATTTTTTTAACATTGAATGAAATTAAAAAAGATTTTAAGAAAACTGGGCCGACCTTATGGTTTTGATGCATCGCTCGCAACTGCACCTTAAAAAAAATTACTAATTTCGAAAAGAATTTAAAGAATAAATGCTCTTTTATGATTGTGATACGCACTTAATATTTAACATAAATTTATTTTATATTAATTAACTGTCTTGTTAAGAAAGATTAAAAATAATATTTTTTATTTTGAATACATATAATTTAAAAATTGTTTAATTTAAATTAAACATATCGCTAGCCTCATGTAGAAAGGCCCTAATTCAAATTTTTACAAAATTGAGTTTTTTCGTGATTCCAATGCATTTCACTCAGATACCCCCCGGTCACAAATTTGAATGCAATAGTATCAAAAATAACGGTTTTACAAGCATTAAATTTTCTAATATTACGTTGTGGTAAATACAGGTTTTATAATGTTTTTACCTTCTCCTGTAAGATCACAATAATGCTAGTTTAGGGCCTTTCTACATGAGACCAGCATTATTATTTCTGCAACTGTTTACTGCTATTTAATTGTGCTTAAGTTCTTATTTAAACAAATGCATACTCTCATTGTATCCATAAGTATGTACAACGACTTATTAATAAATACCACTTATGAAAGTTAAATAAATATTGAATTTTGTGTTTTTTTTAATAACTTTTGTTCTATAGTTTCTTTGAGCAGGTTTGCCCTGTTCGGAAGTGTTTTATTGTAAAGTGTTGCCAGATGGTTTATTTTTTCCCAACATTACATTTTAAAGCTATTGTATGTTTTTAGACTTTTAAATTTCCCTTTTTACTTACGAACAAAAATATGCGTAAACTTTTCACTGACAAGTAGATTCAGAAAAACAAAACGAATCAACTTTTTCTTTAGAAAAAGTCAGTTAAGCTGACTGTGTAAACAACATTGCCAAAATATAAACTGTACAATTTTGCTTTATTATAGCAATTAAGACTACGTAAATATTAAAAAATGATTTTTAAATCAGAGTGCAATTTACGGCACTCGATATCGATTGATTTTAAATAGAATTTTAATGTGAATTTACAAAAAATCTGCTTGAAAACATCCAATATGTAAAGAAAACAATATGAAAACTGAGCGCTATATTTTAGATTAATGTGAAATTTAAATAATAAATCTAATCTATGTTTATATACAGAATCGATGAGCACTAATGATCCAAAGATTAACAACCAAAACTAAATTAGTGCGCGTAAAGCTCAATCTATCTGTCAAAAATTTTCATAAACATTCAAAATTTATGAAACAAACCTTAATAGAGCGGCGTTAACGCATAGCGATTTTTACAGTACCGTGAGGTTGGCTACTTCTTTGTTTGATTTGTTTTTGTTATTGTTTAAAAGTAATGACAATTTAGTTATTTTCAGGGCAATCTAACAGTTTTATCTCTTTGGTATATTTATACAGTGGTTTTTATAAAATAAAATGAGTTAACATTTCTGTTAAAGACACAAAGTTGACGCTCTTATTTAGGTTTAGCTGTAAGTTATTCAATTAAAAGTTAATTGGATTTATTAGTCCGAAAGAAGCTATTTTGTGTTAAAAGTTATTTTGGTTTTTTTTTGTTTTCATTAAAATAGTTTTTTATATAAGGATAATGGTAACCAGCGTTGCCACACAAGAAATTGACTTCCTACCAATAATTTTCAAAAATCCTACCAAAATCGTTCACAGCCTACCAAAAATTTAAAAATGCATTTCATTCACATAAACCCTGTTATACTCGGTTTTTTTCCCGTAATTGTTGAGATGAAAGTTTGTCTTTTGGTGATTTTAAAATGGGTGTTATGATTTAAAATAGTTTTAGAGCATACTATGCAGAAAGAACCCCCATCCCTTTCCTGGAGCTAATCAAATTCGCTCAACCATTCGGTTCTAAATTTTCTTTTGACTGTTTCTTTACAATGTTCACTAATAGTATTACATCATTTAAAAATGTTTAAAAACAAGAACTTTAAGAGTGGTTCTACCTGATTGATGGAATGTCGTCTTCTGAAGTTATATTATTTCATTTAATTTTGGAGTTTTTAATAAAAATCTGAATAAAAAAATACATGCAATATTAGTCAATATTTATGTAATTAATAGGTATATGTTTACAATTAAAAAAGTAATTTACTTTTCCATTTTGTCTGTTAATTTTTTTAATACATACACTTGAAAATAAACCTTCACTCAAAAATATTTTTATTTTCAATTTCATAATATTGTTTGCGTTTCTTAAACCAGAGATGGTTATAGCTTTAATCATCCCTATGCAAAAAAGCAGAGATGTTTTTTATTACATCTAAAACAGTTTTTAAAAACAGTGGTAACACTATTCAAAGTTATTGTTTATTTAATTCAAAGCTACATTTTTTTATTTTATGTTCCGAATTTGTAAGGTGAAAAATTTACTATTGCTTAAAAATTGCTAAAGAAGGAAAACCTACCAAAAACTTAAAAAAATTCAACAAACCAACCAAACTACCAAACTGTTTTTTAAAAACGAAAAACTACCAAGTTTGGTCCGATTGGACCAAAGCGGCAACGCTGATGGTAACACTGCTTACAAACGAAAGTGAAAGATTTTTAAAAGGAAAGAGAGAGAGAGAGATTAAGAGTGTATAAAAAATCATATAAAAACCAGGCAGGGCTGGAATATTTAATACAATTATTATTTTTGACAACTTTTTTGGCAAGCAAAATCTATGATGACAAACTTTGATTTTCTTATCAACAATGGCTACGAAATTGATCAGTAGTAAAACAATTATGTGTATTAAAATAAGTAAATTATAAATTACAATAAAATTTGTAAGCTGCCATACTTTTTTAAAGATGTAATAAAAATAAAGTCTTAAAAAACAATAACAAACACCTGTTTGTTTGAAATCCAGACTCATTAAGCAAACCTTAACCCTTTTGGGACTACTGCGATAATGCGTCCCAGCAATTTTCAAACTGTCGTAGTTTCCTTATTTTCAATGCAATTTGTTATCTAAATAGTCCCTAAGCTATGTTTAAGTGTTCAATTTAATATGTAAATAAAAACATAACGGTGAATCTCAGCGTAGTTATGCTGCTTGGCAAAGAATTTCCCAACTTCGTTGAAATTTGATTAATATTTTAATGAAACCTGTTGTAAAAATGATGCAGTTTAATGAAATGGTTTTGTTAATGAAATGGTTTTGTTTTTAAAAAAGTTTTTGATATACTAAATTATTTTGTTTAGTGGTGTTATATGATAATAAAAGTTAAGTTATAGTTGGTATGATAAAATTGGGATATATCGTCCCAATACGTTTTTAACGTGGGATCAATTGTCCCAGTACGTTTTTTATGTGGGGTTTATTGTCCCAATTTACATTCTAGGTGCCAAAAAGAACGCTTACTCGTGAGGATTTTGAGCGTATTATGTGCAAAGAATAAGACTCTGGTGAAGACTTTAAGGATTCTGGAAGTGAAAATTTAGCTGAGATCTCCGACGACACCGAATCTGCCTCAGAAACTGTAGATAATATAAGTGTACCACGTGAAATCGACGAATAAAGTTACGAGTCACAGCTGGTTGCTCAGTGGGTAAATGATATTCAAAAAGACTTCCAGCCCAAGTACAAATTCCTGACTGAGCGAGACTGCAAAATCCTTATTGCTCTTACTGACGATTCCAGCCAAGTATTTTCAGGATGATGGACCAGAAGACGGCTATATATAACTTTAACTGCAAGTTTCAAAAATGGTGGGAAAGAGTTTTCTACAAACTGCTGATTGTTAGCGTAGTAAATTTAGAGATCTAAGAATTGAAAATTATCGTTAAAAGAATTTCTGGTCCCTCTTGCTGAAGATATGATTTCTCAAGGAAATTCAAGACGAATGACAATGCCACGTCGCCAGGGAGGTAGAACTCCCAAACATCAAAAAACGGATAGCCTCAATATTGGAGACCACTTGCCAGTAGAGCAAGAGAAGCGTTGTCGCTGTGTCCGCTGATCTTCATTTGGCATAGAAAAGCGTACAAAGATGATATGCTCAGGCTGCAACAACGCCTTATGTCACAAGTGTTTTGGGCCATTCCATAAATAAATACCTAATTGCATTACTAAAATGTTAAAAATATGCAAATAAATGTGAAATTTCATCCAAATCTAATAATAATCATATTTTAGTTATCTTTTTTATTTCGAATCGCTCACCGAGAACACTGATTGGGATTTTATGTCCCACGAAAAATGCTTATTGGGATCCCGTGTCCCACTAAAAATACTTGTTGGGATTGTATATCCCAGGATAAAAGGACGAATTTAAGATTTCTAAGTATGCAGAACATAATATTTTTTTACACATTTTAGAATATGAAAAAATTTTTACCATAGATAATTTGGTTTTAAAAATAAAACTCCGTCTCGAAAGGGTTAAATAACAGTTACGTAGATGAAATCATAGAAGTAGTATAAACGCATTAAAATGTTAAAGTTTTAAAAATTAATTTTAAACAAATTATGATATTTTTAATGTCAACTAGGTAACTTAGCAAATTATTTTTTTAAACTCAGCATAAGATTTTCAATAGCCTTTTGTTTTAAATTTCGCTGTCACCTTTTTTCTTTTTCTAATATGCCTTTAACAACCTTTATATTCTTTTAAATTTGCCAAAGTTATTATTCTGGAAGTCCCTTAGGACTTAACTTAAAACAAAAAAAGGCTTAAGAATAAAAAAAATCGAGATGATATTTTCGCGTTGCCATCAAACAAAAATAAGTTACACGAAGTTGGTAAAATACCTGCACTAAAACGTTTCAGATGAATCTACTTCTGATGTATGTTTAAAATATGTATAGCTAATGATGTAACACGTTTTCAGAAGTACTCGTATACATCAGATGTAAGTTATACAATAAATTTAATTAGATGAATGCATCCTTCAAAAAGTAGTTATGATGCAATTGGATAGTAAGGTCCTTATTGCGGGTTTTTAGAAGTGCATGTTTTTTATAAAAAAAACAAATATAAAAAACAAAAATTAAACAATTTAGAAAAACGCAATGCTTAGCGATTAAGCGAAGTAAACGAAAGAAAAAATTAAAAAATGTGCAATTCAACTTATCGAAGCTGCTTGCAAGTTTATAGAAATTTCTTTGGGGAAAAAGATTTTAGTTAAAGCGCTGCCAGAGATAAATTAAAGAACCATTTAAAAAAAATCGGTAGTAAAATAGGTATGGTAAATTTTAGTTTCTGAAAAGTACCGTAAATAATTTTGCAGTTTTCCATGCCTGGTTGAAAATAAACGTATTGCCTGCTAGCGGATGTTTAACGCGTTAATGACCTTGAAAAGCAGAAACAAACAACAAAAATGTAATTAGCCAATTCTATAAAAAAAAACAAACTGTGGTTTTGCAATAAATACAATTTGTATTTGTGTATTAATTACACAACAAATTTGTTATTGCTATTAAAATTTAAATGGTTTTATAATTTTGTATTTCTATTTAGTTATAGTTTATTTTGGAAATATATGTTAGCTAATTTATTTATTTATTTTTTGTTGGAAACAGAAGTCACAAGATATTTCAAACTCAAAAAGTTGTTTAAAAAAGTATGAAACTAAATTCTTTTGTTTATAAAAACAGAAACTATAAAAAACTGATTTAAAATGCTAAAAAGGTGTGTTTGTTAAACCTGTATTTAATTGTTTAAATGTTTTATTAAGAAATTTTAAACTTAAATTACTACTGACATTTACTTGTAGCGACCTCTTGACCTATGAACTTTAAGCACAAAAAAATATATTTCTAAAAACCTACATCACACCGGAAACATTTGCAATAGCACTTCAAGTTGGAAAAAATTTAAAAAACTAAAACATGCGAAATTTATACACTTGGTTATAACATTAAAAATAAAATTTTTAAGCTCGCACACACGTTTATTGAGTATAACTTTGCTGTCGCGTTTATTTTATAACACAAGGTTTTGGTGCTAAGACTTCATACTTTATGGCTGGAGACTAGTTTTTGTTAACTTTTAAACAGTAGGTTCAATAAAATTGTACCATCTGCATTGAAGACCAATAAAAGCTGGGTGATATGGGTTTCAAATTTTTAGCGCTCGGTAATTCTAATCAGGCTATTCGCAGCGAGGAAAGTTGATTCAGTCGTAGTTGTGACGTTTGTAAAGAAAAACTATTTAAAAAGGTCAAAAAAACATTTATATAGAAAAAAAAATTTTTTAAATAAAATATTAACACTCAAAATTTTCGACTAATTTCCTAGCAAATGGAAAATTTCAAAATCTTAACTTTAATTATAATATAGCGTAAATTTTTATTGTTAAATATTTCTTTTTCTTTCACAGAAATAGTATATATAGCCAACTCCATTTAAATCAACATGGTACATAGCAAATGACTACTTCAAATTCATTAAAACTTTTTTAATCAACTTCTAATAATCTTACATCTGGGAGTTTCGAGTATGTTGAAGGCTTTCAAGTTACGTCATGGGTTGTGCTTTGACGTATTCAACTGTAACGGCCAAAGTAACGGCGGATGAGGTTAGCACAGTGATTACTTTGCTGACGGATATTAAATCAGTGTTGCCAGTGAAAGACAGGAAAAAGTTACGTTTTTACTTCAAAAAAGTTAGATTTTTTCAGTATTTTTTCAGTAGTTTAATGTAATTTATATAAAATATAGAAAAAAGTTTAAGTCCATATTTCAGAGCAAATGACAAGGCAACAAATTCATTTACTGAACAAAAGCAAATCGAAAATAAAAAAAAAAAATCATACTTAGAACTCAATACTAATATTTCGGTATGGAAAAGTGCATGCCCTTGCCATTCAATAAAATTAGCTAAAGTAGGATTTGTTTAATAAATCAGTTTTACCTTTCGTTTTTTTTTTTTTTTTTTTTTTTTGAAAGATTGAGCTTCGATAGAATTTACTAAACAAATTAATTTGAAAATACCGTTATTAAAGACAAATTTGAGCTTTGTTTATTTAAAGCTTCAACATAAAATTACGGAAAATTTTTCCGTAATATAATCAGGCACTTACTGAAAGAAATTAAAACAAAACTTTCTTTTATAACGAAATGCAGATCGATATTATTTCGAAGGAATTGTGGCCAGAAACATTTTGTTGTTTCTAAACATGAAGCAAGAAACATTTCGTAATTTCTCACAAATTGAAAGTAGAAAAACTTCAACAACGTTATTTTTTATACCCTTTACCACAAAAAGTGGAAAAAAGGGTATAACTAAGTTTGGCATTCCATGTGTAATTTCTACAATATCCATTTCCGACCCCATAAAGTATATATGTATATGTATATTTTGACTTTTTATGCATAGCGAAGTTGATTGAGCGATGTCTGTCTGTCCGTCCGTGTTAGTGTAGTAAAAAAATAAACGTTTCAATCGATCAGATATAGTGTCGAAAGAGGTGCTATTGGAAATCAGCATGATCAGTCCATGTCATGCGAGGCAGAAGGCAAACACAACGCCTACCTCTAATTTTATCATGTCATTTAAAACAATAAAGTAACTCCAATAAAAAAAAATACATGGGGCGATAGAGAATTATTTTCTGAGTAACGGGGCTCTGAAATTTTCTATCATTTGAAAGCTTTCCGTCACCCCAATATTTGCTTTTTTGATGGGAGTTACTTCACTAAACTAGATTTATATAGATGGTGAAGGGTATATAAGATTCGACATAGCCGAATATAGCACTCTTACTTGTTGTTTGTTTACTTTGATGGCACTTGCAATTGCAAGAGTAAAAAAAGAAGTAGAAGAAGAAATTGTAGCAAAGGTAAAGTTGACCAACTTTCGTATTTTGCGCCGACAGACACGTAATGACTGACAACGCTCATAAGAAAACATGTATTTTAACTGACTTGTCAGTTGACTACTTCAAAGTTTAAGTTTAAAGTGGCGGCATTTCAATAGACTGTTGAAGCTTTCACGATGGTTTCTTCAACTAATTACTTAGAAGCATTCAATGATATTTAAACTAATTTAACTACAAGCTTAAAACTCTCAAAGATAATGGAATTTTCGCTTATAAAATACCATATTTAAATTATGTAGTCTTGTAAAAGTCTTACTTTTTTTAACGGCGGAAGCGAAACTGAATATCAAATAATCTTAACATAAGCCAAGGTCAAACAAATATTAAACAAAACTAAGGTAACCACTATTTTCAACCCCTAATTTATTTAATCTTAAAATAACACTGTGTATTGTAATTTATAGTCTTCAAGACAATAATAATATTTTGTTTGTAACTGGTCATGCTTCCTTTATAAAGTATAATTATAATCTTAGCATACCTTAACACACTTTTAAATGCCATTTTTCAACAGGAAATTTTTCATTTATTCAAAAATATTTAAGTAAATTCTAAACGGAAAGTAAAACCACTACAAAAGTGGTAAATACATACTTAAACACTTAATACTCACATACATACGTCGTTATGGCTACAAAAAAAAAGAAAATAAAAAACTAACAATAAAAATTACTTGTTAAGTTTTGTATTTTTCTGCAAGAACAAAAATGTAATTGTGAAACGAAATATTTATAAAAAGAACTAGAATACAACAGCTCATTAAGACATACATACATACTATTTGCAAATTTACTATATAGAATAAGAGTAACTGGTAGTTATGTAATTAACCCTTGTATTGTATATAGGGTCGAAATGTTTCTATATTAACTTAATTTATTTAAGGACATGTTGTTAATTTTAAGATGGTCAAAATGATGCAGTTAAAGGTTAATATTAAATCACATATAATTTTCCATCCTTTTGCAAGTATTTATTCACCTCAATGATGAGGTATTTACATATCATCGTCTCTACAAACTTTTTTTGCGCTTCAAAAAAGTCTAGAGAAGCTACGTACCGACATAAGAATAAGAAGTAGTAGTAAGTACTTGATCTCTAAGCTATATGGCCGAATACTTTTTTTAATTTATTCTCTAGAAGGGTTACAATTGCAATGTCAATTGGGCCCTTCTAAGTCGACAAATTTGCACATATTCACAAACTCTTACGCCTACCTCTACTACAACTAATTATCCAATCGGATAATTGAAAAATTATCCCTCGTTTCTTCGATCGTTCCGCTTTTCATACTTTTACTTATTTTCCTTGAAGCTTAGTGTTTGCTTGTTTGCAAGACCTTCGGGCTTTTGTGTTTTGTTTTATTGTTTCATTTTTAATCAAAATAAGTAAGAGTATTATATAATCTCTTATACTCTTCACCATTGTGAAGGATATAGTCATTAAAAAAAATTAACTGGTCTGGACTCGATTCTGTCGATTGATGTATTCTTGTGAACTATTTTCAAGTCTTGTTCACAAACCAAGAACGAATTCTACCCTTAACAGGCAGGGTAACGCCGGTTCTTAAAGAGTTTATCAGGGATCTAAATAAAGACGACAAGAACCTTCAAGGTCGAAACAATGATATATTCATTGCAACCGTGTGAACCGATGGCCAACAAGAACCAAAAATCTCTAATTGGACATAAAAGTAGTAGATGAAAGTGGCTTAAAATACAAAGAGCATGAAATAGATGCTCAGCTTCTAAAATTTAGTTGCACTACATCAAAGGCTGGCAAAACTCATTGTAGAATTTAACAATTATCGGTTTGTTAAATTGACTGAACAACAAAACTCTCGATTTTGCTATTCAGTAAAACACTTTTAACGATATTCGCTGTTGCTTTAAACAAGCTGATGTCGTTAACAACTTGCTCATCGTTAAGAAAACGACTATAAATTTTGCGTTGTTAACTCTGTCGACAAAATAAACGATGTTCAACTTGTGTTTATGTACATTCATATAACATATAAGCGCAAACACAGAATATATACATATATTTGAACACAAAATAAAAACATATTTTATTTTCATTTTAATTAAATTTAATTAAATTAATTTAGTAGATATACGCCCATTTAAAATTGATTTCAAAAATAAATTTCCTGTTAAAAAAAATTGCACATAAACACGTGTTTTGACCGTATTTAAGAACAGGTAATCGCAACCAAATATATTATTATGCTTTTCTTATTGTCAATCTCATGCATATTGGAAAATACGTATTCATGTGCGTAAATTGACATCTCAGAAATGAACACATGCATGTGCCTCGCCTCAATTCGTATGTTTTAACAATTCTCTTTTGTGTTTTTCGTTTAATTGCCGACGGAGATGCCACTCAGTTCACTTAATCGTTATGTCAAACAACAGAAAATGTCGACAAATATAACTATTTCGTATTATTTGACGTTACTGAATTGCATATGATTCTGCAAAAGGATTTTTGTGGATGTATTTGAATTATTGGGTTAAATACAACTCTACAAAACTTCGATCATTGAAGCACTAACTATTACAGATGACAGCAGTTAGATTAATAGAATTGGCAGCGTTAGTGCCAGCGTAGTTAGTAAGCGTTAGTCGAATAAATCGAAAAATTGAATATTAATACTTAACTATTTCACTTTCTTAAGGAATAGATAGAAAAGATAGATAGAATAGAGTTTAAAAAGTTCACTTAGTATTTCTATAAATGTGCTAAATAAAAGCAATTTCCTTTTTTAATTTATATCTTGATTTCATTATTTTATTATTTCAGTTTAGAAATATTTATGTATTTTTTTTTTTTTGAAGTTTCATGAAAATACTACATTAACTGCATTTTAAAGAAGCAGATGATAAAAGAGATCAGTGAAAGATTTTTTAATTGCTATTTGAATTTTATTGCCATTTTGACATTTAGAGGTTAATTGTTTTGTTAAATGAAAACGTAATACGGCACAAACATTAAATTGCATATTAAAAAATTTTCTTATGAACATGCAAATCTTCAAAATAAGCCATACAAAAAAAAGTAAAAAATATTTAAAAATTTTCTTTCTTCCCTTTTTCTCATGCTGTTTTTGTTCTACCATCTATAAAATAATGACGATACCATACATGGCCACACTGCATTATATTTTAACTGCATTAAAAATTTCACTATCCAGTAAGATTTTACTGATTAAGAAATTAAGTTTGAATTACCAGTAAATGTTTGCTGGCTGCTGAATTAATTTTTCTTATACTGCAATTTAATTGTTATTATTATTAGCATTGAATGATAAATAATGATGTTTTTTTAGCATTACCATTGCTTTTAAATAAAAAGGTTTCATTGATAACACTGTACAACAAAATCAAATTTTTTCAAAAATTACAAGGTCCGGGCTATAAATTCTGATAGAGGAGACAAAAAAAAGATATACGTGTATCGGCGTTTTGAAAGTTTACATCTGGATTTCATTTGAGAGGGGGTTAAAGTTTCCCAGCTCTGGCACATTCTTATTGTTAAACGGCATAAGAAACTATGTGATCCTTACATTTTAGGTAAAAAATGTGTTCAGCAACTTTATGTAAAATGTTACGGAGAACATTTTTGTAGAAATGTTAACCCTCTAACTCCTCAAGATATGGGTCTTTTATGTCCTTCTTTTAAAAAAAGCAAAAAACACCATTAAAACAGGGTTTTAGAGGGTTAAAATGTTCCACAAAAATGTTACCCGTTAAATTTTACTATAAGTCCCTGAATACACCAAAAAGGAAAATTCAACCATAAAGTCAGAAATAAGACGCAACAAAAGAGAGCTTAGGGTTAATTTCGCATTTATTAAGAATTTTGTTTTAAAGCAAATTTGGATAGCATTAATTACATTGTTTTTAGCTCTAGGCAATTCCACTTCACCATCATACAATGTTTATCATATTTCAGCGATAAGCGAATGAATGCTTTTACCTTTATCTTACAAAAATTGTTATTACTTACTGCCCTTTTATATACCTTTTATTACGTGTGAAAAGGGATAAAAATTTTGGTTTTAAAAAATCTGTTTTAGAAAAAACCAATTCGAGAATGTCCATAGACCAAAAAAAAAAACAGGTAAATATAAAAAAAAAAATTCAATTGAAAATTAAAAGGAAAATGTTTCATTTGGAATAACAAATTTGAAAAAGCAATTAAATTTTATGATAAATCAGGGGTGGAATCGTTACATCCGTGTTCGTATCGACAATCGTACGAAAAAGAATTACGTGATACGTTAATCGTATGAACTAAATGGCATTATGACATACGATTGTAAACGGATCGTAATTTTTTGAATGAGTCACAATAGTTTTGAAATTAAAATATTCTAAAGCTAAAGAAAGAGTATTCAGGCTGGTCAGTTTTTTAAATTTTGTTGTTTTCAAAGGTCAAAACCGATTTTTTGCCTATAGCGCTCGATTCAAGGACTGCTGCTTCAATTAACACTTCTTCACTTGGCACCAGCAGCTTTTCTTCATAAAGGCTTCCTTCATTCTGGTTTTTCAATTAAAAAAAAAAACTTTTTTCTTTGCTTGATACCTATTTTTGATCAGCAAAAATTATAAATATAAATATTTTCTTGCAAAAATATAAATTGGGAATTTCCTATTTAGTGCGTTCATATACTTGGAAAGCTCATCCCATAGTCTGTTAGCATTAGATTTTAATATGCCCAATTAGGAAGCATGTTTTTTGCCAAATTTTTGTGTTCATTCATGAATCTTAGATTTAACTTATTGTAATAATAACTTTATCATAAACTAAAATTAAATTTGTTTAATTCGCACTTTTTTTTAGCGAATTTGTTGCATTTTTCATCTTATTCGAACTAAGTTTTGTTAACGTATGACAGTTCGTATGTTATAATCTGCGTTATTGTTAATTACCATCCGTTAACGTATGTCATAATCCGAAAAACGTATTTTTACGATACGTGTTGTACGTTCACGGATGTAACGGTTCCACCCCAGGTCAATTTGGATGTACAAAATAATGTAATTAGTAATTGTGGTTGTTAAAATTCCACAAATTTGGGAATGTCCCTAAATAAAACCAGGTACTAGAATAACAAACTGTTAAACCATTTTTACAAGTGATATTTTAAATACTTGAAAAAGCTTTAAAATATTTTCTATAAATTATTTTAGTGTTCCATCAACGGGGCCATTCCTTCCATGATTGGCAACTAGAACGATTAACGATGGTGTTAACCATATTCAGCAAAGGCTTATTTTACTAACAGATTAGTAACGATAATTTCTACATACAATTTACATTTAAAACAAAAACCAAAAAAAATTGTTTTCAGTTCCCGTTTTGGATATAAATTATGTGAAGAATACTTAATTCTATGAAGTAGTGGTCCTAGGCATTTATTATATGAGTATTCCCCTTGAATATGTTGTTTTCAGCCAGAATAATGATAAAACAACACCTTATTGAGGCCATAAATACATTTTCAATTACTTCGCAAAATTATTTCTCCCCTTAAAGATTGTAAATAACAAGTAAGAGCGCTATATTCGGCTATGCCGAATCTTATATACCCTTCACCATATAGTATATGTAAATCTAGTTCAGTGAAGTAATTCCAATAAAAAAGCAAATATTGGGGTGACAGAGATTTAAAAAAAAATTGGTACTGCATATATATTATTTTACATAAAAATTTCATCAGCTCCTAATGTTATTCCCTTAAAGATCTTTTCAAAAGCTTTAAAATGATATCCATATTGATATTTCAAAAAATTGGAAAATTTCTAAGCTCCGTACCTCGGAAGATATGGGCGAGCTCCAATTTTTTCACTTGATGTTTTTTTTTTCTTATTTTTTAAAAATGCAGTTTGGTATTCCTTTGCGGTGGTTAGATCCAGGTGAACATAATGACGCTACGTGCTACGTGTGCCAAAATATTTCCATATTAAAATTGAATAGATATAGGCGAAAGAGTTTTGTATACAAAACTGTGCCATCAGCCATGCTGTCATTTCCGCATTCTGACGAACTCCCAGTACCTGTGCTACAACTTCGAAGTCCTAGTTGATGGAACCATCGCTGAAACAGGAACCTTTTATTGCGTTCATATGTCAACAAAAATTCATTGTTTAAATTCCCATATGGATTACTTTGAGAACCAGTTGTCAACAGAATCTGATGAGCATGGTGAAAAATTTCATCAGACATGCGTACCCATTGAAGAACGCTATAAAGGTAAAAGCATTCATTCGCTTATCGCTGAAATATGCTGGACATTGTATGATAATGAAGTGGAATTGCCTAGAGCTAAAAAAAATGTAATTAATGCTATCCAAATTCTTAATAAATGCAAAATTAACCCTAAGCTCTCTTTTGTTGCGTCCTATTTCTGACTTTATGGTTGAATTTTCCTTTTTGGTGTATTCAGGGACTTATAGTAAAATTTAACGGGTAACATTTTTGTGGAACATTTTAACCCTCTAAAACCCTGTTTTAATGGTGTTTTTTGCTATTTTTTAAAAGAAGGACATAAAAGACCCATATCTTGAGGAGTTAGAGGGTTAACATTTCTACAAAAATGTTCTCCGTAACATTTAACATAAAGTTGCTGAACACATTTTTTACCTAAAATGTAAGGATCACATGGTTTCTTATGCCGTTTAACAATAAGAATGTGCCAGAGCTGGGAAACTTTAACCCCCTCTCAAATGAAATCCAGATGTAAACTTTCAAAACGCCGATACACGTATATCTTTTTTTTGTCTCCTCTATCAGAATTTATAGCCCGGACCTTGTAATTTTTTGGTGTGTTGTACAGTGTAATTAGCTAAAAAAACAAATCATAATTTTTGACTAATGATGAAAAGGGTTCGAGTTACTACCATTACTACCATTACTGAACGCCATTCTTTATCCCCCAATGGGAATAATCATACCACGACCACTTTTCCAATCCAACCAGTTTTTTAGTTGATCACGCACACTAATGTGAAAGTTACTTGTACGAAATTTTAAGGAAGTCTCTGGTACAAAATTTTCTAGATACACAATAATAATTTATCATTTTGTATGGGAGGCACAGCAGAGTTACTTGTAACGAATTTCAAGGCTTTACGTATTGAAGTTCTCTAGGTTCACATTGTATGGAGGGTACCACGCTCAGTGTTTGTGTTTCGCTAAACTTTGTAAAGGGTTTGTCAAAAAGAACTTTGTTTTTCAATTCCGGTAAGACAAACAACATGATAGTTTTGACATTTTTTTTGACGAATTTTGCTCGAAAATCGCATTAAAATAATTAAAAAAACACCAAGATTTTAGTGATTGTGTTAAAGTTACATTACGTAAAATTCTTGATACCTTGGGGCTAATCATCCCTCTTAGAGCACTATTAAGAATTTGAATAAACGGGCTTGATATAAAATGTACCCACCCAACGCTATGCGTAAGATGTCAGAATATTTATACTCTATGGGGTAGGAAATGGATATTTTAGAAATTACACACGGAATGACAAACTTATGGCGTTTTCTTTTCTGAAAATAAATGTTACCCAACAATCACATAAAATGTTCTGCATGTTGCCTAAACCTCGTGGTTTCACCTTCAATAATCTATACTAATTTAGTCGGGATATTAGCACAATTACTTTCAAGTTCGATTATTTTAATTTCATATTCGCTTTATTTATTTTTATAAATTTTATAATATTTAATATAACAGCTACTAAAATATGTCTATTGCTAATTTTTTTAAATTTAGAAATCTATTACATTTTTATAAAACATTTAGGCTTAATATTCCAATGTATCTAGTTAAATTATTTAAGTTTGGTAGATCGCAGAGAAATAGGCAGTTGATAATACTGCTTGGTTTTTTTGTCATCATACACAAACTAAATATTCATAGATTGATTCTTGTATGTTCTTTTGCCTTTTTGTTGGGATTTTGGTTCATAGGTTTTTTTCGGATTCTTTTTTTTTTACTTCAGTAACTTACTTTTTATGCTATTAAATATATATTTTTACTTAGCTTGTAATAATAAATTTTTTAATTATTTATATTGATGGAATTATATGGTAGTATTATAGACCGCTTATGGCCTTAAGGCTAGGTTTTTGTATAAGGTGGATAAATAAATAAAATAAATAAAATAGTTAAACAAAGGAAATTTTTGCCGCTCCATGTATCAATTTTTCTTGAATCGCACACTCAGCCTAGAAGAAGAATTATATATTTATTAGCATCGTATTTCAGTATCAAGAACTAATATTTCAATATGCATCAGCAAATATGTTTGGTTTTTTATTTCATTTCGAATCGTAGTTTACTTATGAATAAAAAAAATATTAAATAAGTTATTATTTGTTCAATCTTTGAAACATTGTCTAATAAGACATGCTACCATTTGTCGCTGTGAAAATTATTGTTTGCTATTATTGCTCTTCTTTGGAGAATATATAAACCCAAATAACGGTCTGATCAAGGCCCACTAATATACTAGGTAGTAGTAGAAATAGTAAAATTTTGTTTACACTTGTTTTTTTTTTCATATCGTATTTGTGTAAATATTTTTTTAAATACTATATATATTTCTGGCCTAATAGTGAAAATGCGAATATTTATAAACAAAAATAATTTTATTGTTTTTCAAAGTATTCTCCAGCATGATTTATACAAATTTGCATGCGCTCAAATCAGTTGTCGAAGCACTTTTTCCACTCCGATTGAGACACCTCTAAAACGTGGTTTTTGAACACTTAAACAGCTTCTTCTGGCGACGAAAATCGTTGACCACGCATTTTTTTCTTGATGTGCGGAAACAAGAAGAAGTCATTAGGTGCCAAGTCAGGGCTGTTCGGCGGATGACCCAATAATTCGACGTTTTGGCCGGTCAAAAACGCTTTGGTTTGAGCCGATGTGTGAGAGCTCGCTTTGTCATGGTGAACAATGATTTGTCTTCTCTTGTTGGTTTTTCGAATTTCTCCGATGACTTCAGGCAAAAAAATTATAGTGTACCACTCAGAAGTGACCGTCCTACGTTGCTCAAGCGGAACAGTCGCCACATGACCAGTTTTGCCGAAGAAACAGGCGACCATTTGCTTCGAAGAGCTTCTTTTACGAACAAATTTCGTTGGATTTTGCTCGTTTTTGAAGACCCACACGGTCGATTGTTGTTTCGTTTCGGGCTCGTATGCATAGATCCATGATTCGTCACCTGTGACGATCTTATAAACGTCTTTTGAAGCACTGCAATCGTATTTTTGCAACATTTCTTTGCACCAATCGACACGAGCCTTTTTTTGAGCGACTTTCAAATTGTGCAGGATCCAACGAGAACAAACCTTTTTTACGGCCAGGTGTTCATGCAGTATCGAATGTATGCTAGTGGAAGAAATGTCCAAGGATGTCTCTATCTCTCGGTATGTCGCATGTCGATCTTGCATTATGAGTTCACGCACGGCATCAATGTTCTCTGGCACAACAGCCGTTTTTGGACGACCTTCACGGAATTCGTCTTTGAGCGAGCTTCGGCCACGATTAAATTCTTTATACCAATTTTTCACAGTGCTATAGGATGGTGCTTCATCGCCATACAAAGATTTAAGTTCATCAATGCACTCTTGTCGTGATAATCCACGTCGAAAGTTGTGAAAAATGATGGCACAAAAATGTTCACGAGTTAATTCCATTTTTTCTATATTAATTTTTTCAAGTCACTGTAAACAACACAAATAATGGTCGTACGTCAAATCGTTTTGAGTACGATTATGCTAAAAAATGACAAACTTTCCAATGGAAATGTCAGATTGAACTTGGCAGCACTCAGTGTTGCCAGGCCAGAAATATATGTAGCAGCCCTCGTAAATAAAACAATTATCATTAAATAAATAAGTGAGTGAATAATATAATACAATTAATAGAGACAAAATGCCGAAGTGTGCGAAAAAAAAATCTAAAAGTTATGGAAATCTAACATTTTTCAAAACTCCAGGATTTAGAAGAAAAAGTGGAGCAAAATTTTTTATGCAAACATCTCTCATTTGTCAATTCCTCGACGTTCTCAACAATTGGGATTAAAAAATTTAAAAAAGTATCGACATTTGAATGACATTTGCCAGATATCTTTTTAAATTCATAATTGCCGAACTTTTCTCTTCGTAATGCAATAAAAATTTGAATCATCTTCATCTAAATTTTTTTGTTTTATTTGATTTTAGAAAACAAAGTTCGTGTTGAAAAGCCCATTATATTCATATGGGGGTTACTGATGCAATATTTGAGGAGTCTATTATAGTACCTTAGCTACACGGTAATAATGTTGTTTCACTTTGTATGAGAGGTACCGAGTCGACGATTCCAATCCAGTCTGCGCTAAACTATATAAATTTTTATAAGAATTTCTGGTACAATATTTCAAGCGACTACCTATTGACGTTTTGTATCTATACAATAATAATCTTTCATTCTGTATGGGACGTGCCACGCCCACTATTCCAACTTAGCCATTTTATTCGCTATGCTATGCATACTAATAGGAGAGTTATTTAAGCAAAATTTCAAGGTTTTACCTATTTTTTGAAAAAAGACTTTAATTCAAATAAAAATTAAATACGAGTATGTAATTCTTCAAACGTATATATATATAGATATACGGCAACTCCTTTTAATACACAAACAATCAACTGAAATAAGAAAACATGACATAAAAAAAAACGATAACAAACACCTCAATGGAAGTAAACCTACACCAATAATAAATAAATAAATATAATCCGTACACTATTGAATGAAAGGAGCCGATTAAATGTCTGGCTAATTCCGTTCACATAAGTCATTTGTTCCTGTCCACTTTTATACGAAAAGATCCCAGCAAAATGACCGGATCATTCCGTTCACTTGAGTGATTCGGTCAATTTAACCCGTTCATTCACGAACGACACAGCCTTACTACCACCCTCACGTGAAATATTCACCCTTATCGTGGTTGTCGACATCGTCACATATCAACGTTGATATGTGTCGACGCATTCGATTTGTTATTCTACTTGTCGTTATTGACACTTATCGATTACTGCTTAAAGGGTTTTTTTTTCTGTAACAAATGTGACGACGATATTGTATTGACGTGACTCTGTTTTTTGTCGACGCCTTTTTGCATAACGACTGAAAGTGATTTAAATCAAACATAACATTAAAAATGTACAAAAGTGAAGTTAACAAATTCAAATCAATTTGAAAAATTGGTGGAAGAACGGCAGAAAGATCCATCTCTTGCACTGGGTTTTCGCAAAGGCACTGTTCCATGCAATTTTAAAGAAAAACCGGAAGAAATTTGAAAAATTCTAAATTCTCTTGGTCTTTTTAGAAGATAAGCAGATGGATGGCAAAAGGTAAAAAAATAAAGAATCGAATAGGGTTTTCCCTTTTGTAAAAATAAGTTTTAAGGTATGGCTAAATTTATAATTCAAAGTAAAAAAAATGAGGTTGCTAATAAAGCGGAGTGTAAAACCACTGAAGAAAATAGCCATGCAATAATCAAACTGATTTAGTGTAGAAGCACAGCCAGGAACAAGCAAAACATATGTAAATACTTGCGATCCGGCGAATTAAAAATACTGCAATTCTGCCGAAGAAGTTATCTTTCCAACACAAGTTTTTGTTTTTTCGAGCTTTCATCATCAACTAAATCAAAATTTTCTTCACTTATAGAAAACATTTTACCATAAAAGTATTAAACACAAAGAAAATTTAACAAAAAACTTAGGGATGTGCATTTTTATTTCATAAAAATCGATAAACCGTCGACGTCGTCACAGGAATGTTATAGAATGCAAAATTTTTTTGAATTGACGCCAACATTGATACGAAGTGTTATTGATACTAAAACGACGACGACGACGACAACGACGCCGACAACTAGAATAAGGGTGATTAATACGCTCTTTTACCAATCGTATATCTGATAACAAACTGAAGATTGATGCACTGGTGTAGGCAGCTATAGCTTTTCGATAAACAAACAAACAAGCAGACACAAACATTTTGTGCTTATACAGATGAAGCAGTCATAATGTAATACTACTTCTGTGAAAATTTTAAGTGCCTCTATTACGGGTCCAAAGACATCGGCCTGTGACAGGTAGAAAGAAATGGTAGTGAAAATAATGTAGTTACGTTTTTACCATTTTGGTACGAAATTCTGAAAACTCGCGAAAAAGGTTTCTCTTTTAGCAAAAGTTATTTTAACTTTTATACGCCTTTGCTACAGTTTTCAAATTTTAATTATCACATCTCTGGCTGTCGGACTAATGGGTCTTTGAAAAACAATTACAACACTCACTTTAATTTTTTAAGAAAGCGAGGTTTTTTTTGATGGGACATTGTGCAAATAATGATGTACAATTGTTTGTATGTGTTTTGATGGTGAATATTATGTAAAAACTACCAACTGCTAGTTGTTGCCACCTTGACCTAATAATACAGTTACACATATAACAGCAAAAACAAAAACTATAAAGACGACAAACAATGAAAAACAGTATTTAAAATGTGCAACACTTGCATTTTGCCAGCAAGTGTTATGACAACATGCAACGGGAAGGGCAAGAAACTACGAGTTGAATGTTTCTTTTAATCAAAATAAATGCTTCCACTGGAGTTTCTTTATAAGGATTTTTTGTGTAAAACATCACTGTCACGAGATGTCATTTGCTAAAATAACAATGTTAAATTTAATATGCGTTTATTATAAATTGTTCTTTAAGTTTAGTAATGCCAAATATTTTATTAAATAAAATAATTTCAACGTATTTTTTGAAGTTGTAAACGTATTTAAGGGATGTGCCAACATTTGTTTAAAATTTATCACCAGTGAAAATTTTTTTTAGTCTGTACATTGTAGTCCCACAAAATTATTACAAAAACTCACCAACGATGACTATTTTCTAAATTATTTAAACAGTTTTTTTATGAATTGTTTTATTGAAAATATAATTTCAAAAATAAGATTCAAAACCCTTTACATATCTGCTGCAACAGAAGCTAATGTTGTCCGTTAAAAAATGTTTGACTGTGTCTTAGCTAAAAAAGAATACATCTGAATAAGTTGTTACTTTCGCTGTCGTCCGTGCGTAAGCAGAAATAAAAGTTAAAGCTAACACATGTGGAGAAACCGCTGTGGTTGCTTTAATAGAAGTATCTGCTTGCTTCATAACAAACGAGTCATGAGTTAAACTTCACAAAATTCCCAAATGGTTCTTCAAAATTCGAATTGTTTGGACTTTTGCCAATAAAGAAAATAAAATAATTTTGAGAATATCTATACCTTGTTAAAAAAGGTTTAAGTTTTGGACTTAATTAGAAACTTTGTATAAAATTGCGTCGAGTTCGAGGATGTCCAGGAATAGGGATGCCGATCGAAATTGATTTTTATAAATTCCGGAAATTTTAGGGTTAAAAAAATAATTAATTTTTTTTTTGCCAAAAAAAAGAAACGACTTTAAAAGAGATGTTAGCTGACTATCCATAACGGTTTAAAAGTTTGGCCATATACATCAAATTTACCAACTATTGGGACGTCTTTTAATTTCCAAATCCAAATTTTATATTTGCTGATATAGAGGATATCGCAATACAGGTTCTTTGTAAATTTTAACCGTCTGTCTTAACCTTTTCAATAGTTTGGTCATATACATCAATTTACATCAACTATTGTAACGCCCTTTAATTTAAAAGTTTTAATTTTTATACTTCTTATAATACCAGACTAACCCAGCAAAAAATTAGACATTACCTTAAAAAGTACTTGCCATATAATGACTTACTTTTGTGATTACCATATTTTGTTACTCGCTTACAAAACACATTACATTAGTTTCCAAAAAAGGAGTATTAATGGAACTAGTTCTTTATGTTAAAAGAGACTACCGTACTAATGGTACTCATTATTTCCTACAATAATTAATGTAAATGATTCTCAGTAATTGATTATAAAAGTCTCATGCCTTGTTAAAATCATTAATTTGGCAATCTAGTTGGGAAGCACTTCTGCCAAAAATGCTTAATTCCACACTCGATTACCTTTTCTAAAATTTTTTGCTGGGAAGTAGTGGACATTCTGCCTACTTTTCAAGTGTTTCTATATAACGGTTCAAAAGATAGGCCCATATAGGTCAAATTACATCAATTATGGGAAACACCTTTATTTTCTAAACTAAAACTATTTACTTGTTTAGCGGCCGTAGCAATATAAGTTCCTTGTAAATTTCAGCTACCTGTTAAAATTGTGGCCACATACACCATATTATAACCACTACTGGGTTACCTTTTAATTTCCAAACCAAAATTTTATACTTGTCTGTCTACAACTGTTCAAAAGTATGGCCATATACATCAAATAAAATGAACTATTGGAGCACCCTTTAATTTATAATTTTGAATATTTATACTTGTTGTCCTAATGATCGTAGTAATCGATATTTTGTAAAATTTTTTAGCTTTTGTCTATAACGGTTCAAAAGATAGGCATACGCTAATATAGGGCAATTTAAGTGTGGTATGGGGATACCCTTTAATTTATAGATTTACTTTTATATAAGTTTTTGCTATTGGGAGCTGCAGTGATACGTAGTCTTTAAATTTTAAAGCGGTGCCTTTTACGGCTCCTTTTACATATCAAAACCTGTATGTTGTCTGGGGATATCCTTTAAATCTTATACCTTTCAATAAAAAAATTTCAAATTCGGTGATGTCTGCGGGCACACACATAAAAAAGCAACATTCATACGAATTGTCAACCTGATTATTTTTTTGAAGTCGGTTAAAACAGTTAAAAAGCCTTCACGCTTCCAAGAAGTTGGTTACATTAAACAAAAATTTAAAAATATTTTAATTGAACCTAATTTCGTTTTATTATCCCCAGCAGAAAAATTCGGTTTTTAATTTGTTTATATTTGTGTTGGGGTCACATTTCCAAAAAGCACTTTTTTAAAGAAATATTATTTCAGAATTTATGGTATTCAAGTATAAATAAAATATTTTAAAAAGTAAATAAAATAAAATAAATAAAAAAAACTCGGGATTTGTGTTTCTACATCTTGGATATCGAATTTCGATATTTAAAAACAGAAAAATTACCACATGTTCGGCAAGCGTGAAACGCTGCACAATGGAACGGCAAACCTTATTAGTTAATTTAGCAATTTTTGAAACAATTCTAAAAATTATCATTCCTACCTGGTCACCTCTATCTTTTGGAAATTATTTCCATTGATAGTTATAGTTTCTGCTGCGTAAGGTAAGACCAGTTACTACTACCAAAAAAAAAAAAAATATTTTTTTAAACAAAGTAGTGAGGAGGTGTCTTTAAATACTATTCTCTCGCAACCAAATATATATTCTATCTACAAGATGATTTCATTGCTTCTAACCAAATCAGGTTGTAAGCATTTTTAATGATTTATAATGATGTAAAATTTTTATTTAATAATAAATTATGTTTAATAGCGCATTCAAGATTAAACCGCCCACCATTTATTAACAAAATAATTTATACAATTTTTAAACTTGTATTAACACTAGCAATGTTATTGCTATTAGTTATAAATTAGTCTTAATTTGATAAAGTCAGTCATGAAAAGGTATTTTAACTCTGAATGAAGATAAGCAAAATCGTGTTGAAGACAATTTTATTTGCAAGTTTTTTGCAATAAACGCTATAATTAATTAATTAAGAAAAATAATAATCATACTTAAATTATAATTCATAATGATCTCCAAATAATCAGTATTACTATAAGCTGAATTCAAATCGTTAAAATTTTAATGCAGAATTGATGCTCCCTACGTGGTATTGCTGTCGTTTTTTAAACGAAATGTTGCTTTTTTTATATTTGTGCCTCCAGTCATTTCTGGATCGATTTTGAAATTGTTGTTACATGAAAGGTTATGCTTACAAATTGGTCCCGTCTTAAAAACAGTATATAATCTTAAAATTAAACACGTCATACATGTTTTTTACGTATATTATGAATCGTAAAAGGGCACCACTTTAAAATTAAAAAAACATTGCAAATCACTATATCTCCCAATAGCAAAAAGTAATACAAAAAAAATCTAAAAATTAAAGGGTATCCCTATAGGTGACGTAAATTGACCAATATGGGCATATCTTTTGAACCGTTATAGACAAACTGTTGCAAATTGGACAGAATGTCAATTGTTATAACCGTTATAATTACAAGCATAAATATTAAAAATTATAAATTAAAGGGTGCCCCAATAGTTCATTCAATTTGATGTATATGGCCATACTTTTGAGCAGTTGTAGACAGACGCTTGAAACTTAAAAAGGATCTGTATTGCTAAGTCTGCTATTGCAATAAGTTTATATATTAAATTTAGAAATTAAATGATGTTTCCAAAATTAACGTAATTTGACCTATATGGGCGTACCTTTTCAACCGTTATATCAAACACTTGAAAATTAAACAGAATTTACACTACTTCGTTTGGTATATGAAAAAGTATAAATATTTAAAATTATAAATTAAAGGGTGTCCATATAAATGCTGTAATTTGATGTATATTGCCAAACTGTTGAACAGTTGTACACAGACTGTTGAAATATAATCTGAATAAAGATACAACACTGAATAATTTCAAGATGCTTTAAAAGTTTTAGCGCTTTAAATTAATAAAAATTTAGATTATTTGTCAAATTGTTGATATGGCAGCACTGCAGTTTGACAAATCAAATAGCTCTCCTTACAATCACTAACCAAACGAACGATTAGTCAAAACATAGTATAACGGTTTTTAAGCAAAAGACCGTTACTAAATTTGATTTACTTAAGTTTTCGATTGGTCTCTGTTATATTGCCTCAGACTAAACAAAATAATAAATAAACATTATTTAAGTTATATTGTTAAAAGCACCCGAGGCAACTTACTGTTCACATGGGCGAACTTTTTTGTGACAGTGTATGATATTAGAATTTAGCAAATGATTCAGTAAAACTTGAAATTAAGCTTAATCGTTCTTGGAGAAATTTAAATTTTTTTCATGTCAATTATTTTAATTTTGTTGATAGGGATGATATCTGTATTTTTTTAAGACAAATTAAGGGGTCTCAAAAATAATCCAGATTAAAATATATCCTTTGCTACTTCTTTTGACCTACCGGTCCCCGAGATGAATTTTCTTTTATACAGGCGGGTATCACCTTAAGAGAAGAAAACTGTAGCTTAAATGTTTACAGCTTCCTGATTTTTAAGCTGTTATTGACTTGGTGGTTCGTATTTTAATGATTCATTGTTTACTGGTGTTTCTCTACAGTATTTAATCGTCGGCCAAGTAAAAAGTATACAAAAACACAGCAGTGATTCAAAAACTATAATACGACTACTCGACACCAGAGGCGCTGGAATGTCGTTAAAAAATTACACATAAATTGCAATTGCAGAGTTGTTAAAAATGATACTTTTTATGACCACCTTTTTCCTATATTCCATCCTTTCCTTTTAGTTTAACTGTAAGAGACATCGCATCTTTCAATGAAATTGCCCAGGAGTGCTTAAGGTCGCATCTTTATATAAATTTAAAAGTTTGAAAATATGCATGTGATATGTGCATATTGTTCCAATAGAATAAAGCATTACTACTTCCTTTTTTGGAACTTCGAGTAACAAAAAATGGTAATCACAAAAGTAAGTCCTTATATGGCAAGTACTTCTTTAGGTAATGCCTAATTTTTTGCTGGGTTTCTACAAAGTTGCAAGTAACTTTGTTTCTTTTGCGTTATATCTTAATTTATATTAAATAACAAATTATATAAAATAAAATCGAACTTTTAAAGGTCTGCTTCAACTTTTTTCAAGTTCATAACATTTGCTTTTGTTCAAATACAAAAAAAAAAAAGTAAAATTTATTACATGGCGGCGTTTACCTAGCAGAGATAAAGTACAATTCCATTCAATTATAGTTTTTTTTTTGTAGGCTTCTAAGACAAAAAACAGCTCTTTGTTTATTGTTTGTCACTGCAAAAACACCACACGGAAGCTAAACCTCCAGCTTAAATCAGCAAAGAATTGCAGATTCTATGTGTTTTCATAACTTTTATCCATTGAAAAGTTCAAAGCATTGAATACAGATACAATAATGAAGTGAAACAATAGTGAGATTTTGTATGTGGGTTTTAAACGTTGTTTTTTCCATTTACGTTAAATGAAATAAACAACAAATAAAAATGTTGGATTTTTAAATTATGTAAAAAAAATTTAATCCGTAAGTTTTATGAACAAAAAAATTTAATCAATTTTCTTTCTTTTTCTATTTAAGGCCCATTCACATTATCTATTATACAAGGCTTAATATAAGCGTTCGACTTTGTAAGAAAGAAATCTAATGAGAATTGTTATGATTGTCCA
Source organism: Gymnosoma rotundatum (assembly GCA_916610165.2). Lineage (NCBI taxonomy): Eukaryota > Metazoa > Arthropoda > Insecta > Diptera > Tachinidae > Gymnosoma > Gymnosoma rotundatum. The sequence continues at coordinate 113,795,019 of OU744337.1, read as the reverse complement.
AAAATCCAACGTAACATTAGGTTCATTCGTGCACTTTTACAGTAAAGGGCAGTAAATGAGTAATTTTTGGGCAAATTACGAAAATTACTCTCAAAAAACTCTCTTGTCTAAAAAAGTACTCCAACGGAAAAATAGTAAAAATTCGTAAATTTTAGTAAACAGCTGATGGTAAAAACACTTAGTGTTACAAAAGTTATCTCTTTCAACTACTCAAATCTTTGCAATATCGCGGTACCCACTTTTATTTTTGCTAAAATGAAAAAAAATTTTAAAAATATCAATAAGATATTAAATATTCTCGTAACAATGTGTATATATTTTTATACCCTTCACCACAAAAAGTAAAAAGAAGGGTGTATTTAAGTTTGTCGTTCCGTGTGCAATTTTTACAATATCCCTTTCCGCCCCATAAAGTATATATATTATGACTTCTTATGCATAGCGAAGTCGATTGAGCGATGTCCGTCTGTCCGTCCGTATTAGTGTTTAAAAAAAATAAACATGTCAATGGATCAGATATAGCGTCGAAAGAGGTGCTATTGGAAATCAGCATGAGCAGTCCATGTCCTTCGAGGCAGTAATCAGAACACCACGCCTACCTCTAATTTTATCATGCCATTTAAAACAATAAAGTAACTCCAATACACAAAAATAAATAAATACATGGGGCGATAGAGAATTAAAAAAAAAATCAAGTGAAAGAATTGGAACTAGCCCATATTTTCCAAGTTACGGGGCTCTGAAGTTTTTAATTTTTCTTAAATATCAATATGGGTATCATTTGAAAGCTTTTGAAGAGATCTTTAAGGAAATACTCAAATTTTTTAAAAATGCTTAACCCTTTAGTAGCCAATGTAATTTTTTTGCAATACAATATTGCTTCCCCAGGAGAACTTCTTTTTAAGTATTTAACTGCCAGTCCCACGATCTCGCAATCGTTCCTTCGTTCTCACAATTACATTCAAAACAAAAGCAAGTTCTAAAAAATTGTTTTTGTTTTGAATGTAATTGAGCGAACGAACGAACGATTGCGACATCGTGGGACTGGAAGTAAGTTTTAGGAGAAGGGACTATTACCCAAAAGTTCCTACAGTTTCACCCAAGTTTTAGTTTAAATTCAAACTAATTTAATTCATTTTCTTTTTAATTGCAGATTTTCTTCATTTTCAAACAACCCGATTTCTTCACGCTTCAAAACTAAATTTTTAGTAATAAAAATTCAACAATAACAACAATTGCCACTTGCCGTCTACAGATTTAACATCAACACAGTTTTCTTATTCTAAACATCACAGGGTGAGGTGATTGCAACGAACTCCTGGCTTTTAATTGTTATTTTCTGTTTACTGAAATTTTGTATGTAAATGTCAGTAACGCATTTAGCGGCAAAAGAGGAAAGAGGAAGAAAATTAAGAAGAAAAAAAAAAGTGGAAGGCAATTGGTCATACTGTTTAATATTTCGTTTACTGTCATTTTATAGAAACAACCAAACAAACAAAGATACACACGAAAACAATACAACAATAGTTATTGGCAAGAAAAGCTTAAAAGGTCATCTTCAATTACGCGGCGGAAAAAGAGGGCGTGTTCATGATTTAAAATTTTAAATTCTTCAACAACTGATATAATATTTGGATTATTCATTAAAATTTTGCATGTGATTTTATTTGAGTAAACTCTAGTTTTTTTTTTGACAAGTTTTATTCGTTATTTATTTAAATTTATTAACAAGAGAAAAACAAAAACAATAAAAATCAATAGCTGCTGTTTCTACTGTTGTTGTTGGGTGATAAGCAATTAAAGACCAGCCCGTTTTAAAATGTTGGATAACGATTACAATGATTTGCTGGCTGCGGCTTCAGAAATACAACGCAGTAAGTATTTTTTTTTTTTTATATTGATTACTCATTTTCTTTTTTGTCTGTTTCTTTAGTAATTATAGTTTTTAAATTAATGATAATTATATTTAATACTTGATTGATTTTATATAAATTAGGTTATAGGGAAGTGTAGCAAAGAAATATGTTTGTTTATGGAGTCGAAGAGTTGCCTTACTGCGTTAAACATTATTGTACGCCCACTTACTTTCTGTTACGCTTTATTTTATTATATCAATCATATTTCTACAATTAATGTTTACATCATGTTCAACTTCACTCTATACATTGAAAGCAATACACTTACAGAAAATATTATAGCAAAAAAAAAAAAACACAAATTTATAAATTAACTTAAGCTTAACAATAAAACTATTTTAAATCAATTTTGGAAATTCAAATATGACTTAATAATAACATTTTCTTTTTATTTGTTGGGGATCCATGCAGATTTCACTGGTCCCTCTAGTCACCAGAAAGACTTTAAGTTCTTAATAAAATTATATTTAATATTCAAACTTACAAGAACTATATGAGAATTATATTGAAAGTCTTATACTAAGTACTGAACTTAAGAAAAAGTCATCCATAAGCATCGCAATATTTGCACATGCTACATGCATTTTTTGAAAAGAAATGGAAAATAAAGCTTAGAGAGCAAAAATTAACCCATGCCCTCTTATCTGCATTATAAACTTAATACCACAACCAGAGTTACCGCTGAAAGAATGGGCGAAAGTGGCACAAAAACTCGTTTTATAAAAATAAAGTCGCACAAAAAAGTAGTTTTAGAAAATAAAAGGTCGCTTTGTCTCATCATCTTGCTTACGCTATTTACGCTTAAGCTCCCACTCTCTCGAATAATCCCGCAAGAGATTATGTTTCTTGGAAGAACATTTAGTGTTGTGTTCTCTCTAATTGTGTCCGCATATCAATAGTTTTATTTTCAGCTTTTTTCTTTTTGTTGATGAATTATAAAGAAAATCTTTAATGAGCTTTTTGTGAAAGAATTTGTACATTATTTCTCAATGTTCCAAAAACAAAGTATAAGGAAGTTGCCAGTTTAGATCGATGTTCATTCTCTCGATGAATGCTTGTTAAAGTAAAGTAAGTAAAAGTAAGAATTAGAAAATTTGCAATACTTACAAACAAGTACGGAAAATCGCAACAAAATAAAAGCAGTGGCAAAATTAGCTGAGTTAAAAAAAGTCTTACAAAAAGTCACAGAACGCCAAAAAAAAGTATCAAATTTCGACTTGGGTCAACAAACGGTAACACTGACTACAAACCTCGACTGCTTAACTTGGATAAAAGCATATTTTATTTAAGCAAATTTTATTCAAATGAGACTAAAAATAGTACGAAACAAGTGGTTCATTAGAAGAAATTCTAACCTTATTATAGACTTGCAGAGTCCACGACTTCGTCGGCGTGTCATTTCTAATTATCGTAAACTTAAAATATAGGAAAATGTAGTTTTAATTATTTATTTCAGAGTTTTGAGTTTGGTTAAAATGTTCCATGTAAAAAAAATGTGCTGACAACTTCAGTGAAGGTGGTAAGCACGTTGACTACAAATCTGGTTGGCCAGGGTTTAACTCTTGCGGCAATCAAATATAAAAATGATTTTTCTGTTTAATGTTATAAATACATATTCAGAATAACAATAAACAAGCAGCCTTCTTCGTCGGTTCTTCTTCATAGCATATTCGCCGGCGAAGTAAATTAACTAATAAAATGACCATATCTATCTTTCTCCTTTCACCACCTGTCTTATTTCTCATATATCCCTTTCCTAAAGAATGAAGCACGGTTACGAAAAGTATTCTATATTGGAACCAAGGTTCTAAGGGATCTCCTCACAAAATTCAAATCCACCACCAGTTTTTACAGACAAACACAAAAATTTCCAAAAATGAATTCATGTACAGAAATGACAGTTTTATTACGTAATTAGATTGTAATTAAGGATGCCAAAAGAGACATCCCGAAATCCAGGGATTTTTGGTGTTGGAAAAAATACGGAAAATTGACTTTCAGGGAACTTCCACAATAAATATGATTATGCAAAGTCCGTGTGAAATTAAAATTTTTAATTTTTCTAATTTCTAATACATTAAGTCGAGTAGACAGGCGATCAACTTATATGTTCCGCGGAACCTGGAGTGTGCCGTTATGTGTCTAGATACCTGCAAACTCCTTAGGGAAGCTGAGCTTAAGTGGTAATTTCTTGAGAGCTGTACAAAGACCCAGTCAAGCACTCTACTGTCGTTGCCTAGAACGGATGTCTCCCCAGTTCTAATCGTCCTGGCAAGACACTGTCTCATTAACAAGCACACAAAAAAGCTAGTGATCAAAAGAAATGACTGCTGTAGAAGCTGTGGAAACGAGGAGATGGAATTGACAAAGCATGTCCCATGTGAGTACCCCGCTTTTTTTAATAAAAGTGGCCCAGCATGAGTTCCCACTTTTACGGAGGGTTCGCCGATTTAGCAAATGTTTATAAACTGTCCATCGTTTGAGGTATTTAAGGCAATCGGCAGGAGGGTTAAACAATTCCTTTCTTCTGTGGTACCTGGTATCGCAATGGACTCTGATACATAGACTGCCGCTCTAACCTTACCTTACCTACGAAACCGAAATATAAAACAGTTATAATTTTTGTGAATAACAGCAAATCGCTGGTTATAACAATTTGTAGAAGAATTCTTCCACTAATATATTATTTTTTAGAAGAATTTGTCCACTACTGTTTGGGATTATGCTCCATTTTATTTAAATTGATAGGTTCAAAAATAATTCTACTTGAAACAGAAAAATTTTAAATTGAAACTTGCACTAAATCATTTTTGGAAAATCGTCCCACTGTATCCTCCCACAATTTTGTCAATAGTACTCCTTATTAGCTGTTTCTTGCTGATTCTTATTCGTAACAGTTCAATTAAACAACCTTGATCTGATGCAACAGTTTTGTTTGTTGTTACTTGTTGGTTTTTCTTTCTTTTTTATTTTAGTTTTTATTATAATTGTGTTTGTGTTAGATTGTTTGTATTTTAAATTGATTTGCTTTTTTCATAGATTCAATATGTGACGTTTTTAAATCGATGTTGTTTTTCTAATGCACTTCACTAAACAAATACAAATTTTAATTATTTATTTAATTAAACTTTACGGTTACAACTGATGGTGTTAGAGAATATTGTTTGTGCTTGACATCTGACTTAACAAACAAAAACAAAAATATTGAATTTGTTATGTGAAATTAATAACACCCACATAATTTTTTGTGCTTTGGAGCAGTTCATGTTTTTTCAATGAATACAAATATTTTATTGTTCAACTAGTTTTTCATTAAGGTCATACTATATGTGAGTAATTCACTGAATTAACTAATTAATTAACGATTTCATTAACACCGCTAATGATTCTTTTTAAAAAACAAACGACAGTGGGTTTTAATGAGACGGTTAAAGTAATTATATTCTACGATGATTTATAAAGAGGGACTTGAGCTAATATGTAGCCTAGAAAGAAACCTAACATTACCTAACTTGACCTAAACTGAAACGGAAATTAGCTGACCTCCGTTATAAAGTTTATAAAATAAAAAATCGAATCGAATATTGTGACAACAACTTACATTGTTGAACATAAAATTAGCGAAATTCGAGCTCCCTCATACATATATAATTTTTCACATCTTATATCTATAGATCTATAATAATGAGTAATTCATTTACGTATTCTAGCAGCACGTAAAAGGCAACACCGTCTAAGCATTGAAACAATAAAGAAATTATGGCTCCTCAGAAATCTTTTTTTCAGTATGCATTTCATTATTCAAAAACGTTTGATCGCTTAAAACTTTAGATATCAGGATAAATTCATAATCAGTTCACTTAATTGGTTTCAACGGCATTTCACCTTTAAGAATCCAGTTTAGTTTTCAAGCACAAGAGCAATCACCTGTCTGCCACATGAGCTGTTATGGATCCTCTTGACCGATATAAAAAAAGTAGTCCCATTTGTCGAAGCAAACGTACATTTTCTTCAGGTTTAACTTTTTTACACAACCGAAATGTAGCGGGCTTAAAGAAGAAGAAAATAACTTTTTTTTAATACTTTAAAAAACCAAGCTATAATCAGGTTAAAAGAACCTCTGTACGAGAATTGACATTTAATATTTAATAATAAATATTTAATAATTAAACAAGAGCTAATTCTTGACGAACCGTTTAAATGCAATTAAATTACTGATTTTATTATTTATATACAAAAACGCAATTTCATCCATGTCGAACAAACAATTTGTGTTTAAATAAAATGCTTAACTTTAAATCACGTTTACAACACAACAACAGCAGACCAATTCTACAAACATGTGTGGTCGTGATTTAAAAAAACCATTTGCTTCTATAAATATTTTAAACACGAACGTGTAACGACAAAATTAAATTAAATTTTTCTTTTATCAATATTATTTTCTTTCTTTCAATTTTTATTAAGTCTTAGATTTTAGATTTTTTTGTAGACACAATTGATAGTGCACGTCCTCATTTCATCAAGTATTACAAAATATTTTTTTAATTCTTTATTTTTTCCTTTAATAATAAAGTATAAAAGGAAAAGCTTTTAAGAAATAAATTAAAAACTTGCTAATATTTTGATAAATGCATTTTCTTAATATTTTAATTATGTGACCTGTAGCATACAAATGTTTAGAAATAAAATAAACAAAAATCAAGTTGATAACTGTTTGGTAATACACAAACTTGAACAAATAAATTAATTCCTTTTTGCATCTTTTGCAAAATTATGATTTCAAAGATGTAAAAATTTTACCTATTTATTATATTGTTTTTTTTTTGAGTGTAAGAAACAGTTACATCTTTTATGCTATCCTAGAGCGTGTGCATTTGTTGTCAAATTTCGTAACTCTCAATCAGTTAAAAAAGATGTTTTGTCAACACTTACCATTTCGTACAGTTATTAAAATAAAACCAGTCGGCTTTTTCAAATTTGTTTTAGAAAATTTTGTGAAAAATAAGTCAAAACGGAAGGTAATAAATTTTTTTAACCCATTAGAGGTCAAACGAAAACTAAATGCAATTGTTTTAATTCATATTTATTTATTTATTAAGACAGGTACAATAAAACATAAAATAGAGATAATATAAAAAAAAGATATTTTTGTTTGCGAAATACTGTTTTTCTACACAAAGTGTTTTTAAGCATTTCTTGCACTGCCAGCGATCTCTGGAATGGCAAAGTTTTAAGTGATGTGATTATAATAATAGTAACACAAACGCATAAAAACAAATTCATGAATTAACAAAATAGTACTCTTACCAGTACACTGTTTGCGCGACACAAATCTGTTTTTGCAGAAAAATTACAAACTACACACAATTATTCTTTCTGTTGCTTTTATTTATTTTGTTGTACAGCCAAATAACGGCGCAACAGTCCCAAATTCTTTTTTTTCTTACTTGAGCTTTTAAGTACAGCTGTACTCAGCTGAGTACAGTGACTTCTAATGGGTTAATATACTTTCTATAAAATCGTAAAAAACTATTAAAAAAATAGCGTCCGAGGATTTTCCAATAAAATGATGATAAATGCTCCAAGATATGAGCAAAGAGTTGAATCCTGTGGTAGGAAGCGAGTTTTGTCATCCTTAATAGTAAAACGGGTAATACGGACGACTAAACCAAATCCTTTTATGACAGATACGGAGCTCAAAAAAGCATTGAATGTGCCGGTAATCGTGAAAACTATTCGTCGCACATGTTGCTAAACGGATATCTTTTGCTAAAGCACACTAAACTGGCCAAAGGAAAAGTTGCGAAATGTGCTATGGACTGACGAATCTAAAATTGTACCTTTTGGAGAAAGGGTTGTCAGATGTTTAATCCGTAGTCCACCTAACAGCAAATACAAGCCACAATTTACTTCAAAAACTACCAAACATGGAGGTCATTTAGGATTGCTTCTCGTACCAAGGTGTGAGTCCTATATATTGGATAAAAACCATTATATTTTCATCGGTTAATGTAAAGATCCTTGATGAAATAATGTTGCCGTATGCTTTCTACGAAATACCACTGGTGTGGGTCTTCCAGCAAGACAATGACCCCAGACACACCAGCAAAATGGTAAAAAAGAATGGTTCAACGATAACAACTCTATCAATGTAATGGAGTAGTCTGCACAGTCCCCAGATTTGAACGTTACCGAAATTCTTTGGACGCACATAAAGAAGGGTGTATTAATAATAAAACCAATAAGCGTTAAAGGGCTCTACGAGACTGCGCAGGAAATTTGCAGTTCCATCAAAGTTAAAAGATGCCAGCATTTTGTGGATTCTATGGGAAGGCGTGTGCCATGGTAATAGCAAACAAAGGGCAAAGCGACAAAGTATTGAAACCACACAATTAATTTATCGAAAAGATATCTGAGTGAAATTTTTGATTTATTTTAAGAAAGGCCACTAGTTATTGTTAAAAATGAACTAAGTGCTATTATTTAAACTGTGTGGCTTTTAAGCTTTTTGGTTATATTAATAAGCGTATTATAAACTGTTGAAAAAGCAAATAATTTATTTACTTATGGTAATAAACCATTAACAACAGTTAAACAGATGTAAACAGAGTCAATATAAATTTTTGCGTGGTGCTATTATATTGACCGCAGCTGTATACTATAATATTTAATCCCAATAAATGTAAACATTTTAGAAAACTATGACAAATTTAATTAAAATTTACTGTTATTAAAATTTAGCCTTTATTAGGTGGAAGGACGAATAGTCCTTACATAAATAGCATCCCTAATTGATATAAAAAAAACAAATTATGTTTATTTATACGATCATACTTATCAACTGGAATAAATTTGGCAAATTATCAAAGGCTTTTCGTAGGAAACAGAAGCCATTGAACAACATGTCCGATGAAAGGTCTGATAAATTCTCTCATAATAAAAGAGATTGTTTTAAATTTAAAACCGAAATTTTTTTGGTAACAAATTGTCTATGATGTACAAAATAAAATACTAATCAGTAATAGAAAAAATCTAACATTCGAAGAACGATTTCACTGTTCTGAAAAAAAAACTTTTCTCACCTCCCTTGAACAATTTTGCCTATTTCTCATGTTTTCAGGTGTGCTGAGTCCGAATCTGAACTCTGAAAAATTCTATCACCCTCTGATCTTGAGAGAAAAGAGGAGAAACTTGGAGCGAAAGCCTCGAGAGTACTAAACAAATCCTAGAAGAAAATAGTGACAAGAGAGCGGCTGAGTGGGAGGGGGGAGTTGGGGTATTGAGGGTGAAAGGGAGACAGTTAGGGATTTGAATGAAAAGGATACCACCATAAAAAAAATTGTAAGTTTATACAAACAGGAAAAAAATTTTAGCCATATTTCTTCAACCACTTGTAATATTCCCATCAAATTCTTTCCGCTCAAAATCATCGGGCTTTTGAATTTTTTTCACTATGTTTTAATGACAAAAAAATTCGTCAAATTTACAAAAAACTCACATTTTTGGATAAAAAAACTAGAATTTCTCAAAAAACTGTGCGTGATAGACAGAATCTGACTTCAAATTCGTTTTCAGCACATTTGAAAACAGTAAGAAAGCATATTTTGGTTTAAAGGAGGATTTTCGTGCAGAACAGTATTGTATAAGTAAACTGGACAAATTGTATTTTAATTGGTAACTGGAAACTTGAACCAGAACTGGTCAATCCAGGCTATTCCAGGCCATCTGGCAATCCTACTTACGACATACGAGGGCTGCTATATATATTTCTGGCCTGGCAGCACTGAGTGCTGCCAAGTACAATCTGCCATTTCCATTGGAAAGTTTGTCATTTTTAAGCATAATCGTACTCAAAACGTTTTGACGTACGACCATTATTTGTGTTGTTTACAGTGACTTGAAAAAATTAATATTGAAAAAAAATGGAATTAACTCGTGAACATTTTCCTGCCATCATTTTTCACAACTTTCGACGTGGATTTTCACGACAAGAGTGCATTGATGAACTTAAATCTTTGTATGGCGATGAAGCACCATCCTATAGCTGTTGTGCCAGATTACATTGATGCCGTGCGTGAACTTATAATGCAAGATCGACATGCGACATACCGAGAGATAGAGACATCCTTGGACATTTCTTCCACCAGCATACATTCGATACTGCATGAACACCTGGCCGTAAAAAAGGATTGTTCTCGTTGGATCCCGCACAATTTGAAAGTCGCTCAAAAAAAGGCTCGTGTCGATTGGTGCAAAGAAATGTTGCAAAAATACGATTGCGGTGCTTCAAAAGACGTTTATAAGATCGTCACAGGTGACGAATAATGGATCTATGCGTATGAGCCCGAAACGAAACAATAATCGACAGTGTGGGTCTTCAAAGACGAGCAAAATCCAACGAAAGTTGTTTGTGCAAGAAGCACTTCGAAGCAAATGGTCGCCTGTTTCTTCGGCAAAACTGGTCATGTGGCAACTGTTCCGCTTGAGCAACGTAGGACGGTCACTTCTAAGTGGTACACTACAATTTGTTTGCTTGAAGTCATCGGAGAAATTCGAAAAACCAACAAAAGAAGGCGAATCATTGTCCACCATGACAATGCGAGCTTTCACACATGGGTTCAAACCAGAGAGTTTTTGACCGGCCAAAACGTCGAGTTAATGGGTCATCCGCCGTACAGACCTGACTTGGCACCTAATGACTTCTTCTTATTTCCGCACATCAAGAAAAAAATGCGTGGTCAACGATTTTCGTCGCCAGAAGAAGCTGTTGAAGTGTTCACATACCATGTTTTAGAGGTGTCTCAATCGGAGTGGAAAAAGTGCTTCGACAACTGGTTTGAGCGCATGCAAAAGTGTATAAATCATGCTGGAGAATACTTTGAAAAACAATAAAACCATTTTTGATTATAAATATTCGCATTTTCACTATTAGGCCAGAAATATATAGAGCAGCCCTCGTACAAATACTTTTTACAATTGCTGAAAGAGTTGCTAGGTCAAAGGGATGCCTGTTTTGTTGTCACGTTTTTAAGTGTAGCCACGTATTCCTGTAATAACTAATATAAACACACCATTTTTTTTCTTGTACTTTGTGGATTACGATCTTTTGTTTAACAAATATACGTTTTAACTAATGCAGTCACCAAGACTGCACTATCTAAGGCTCCCGCGAGATTTTTTCTTAGAATCTCTTATTTTGCAAACATGAACCTTAACCAACGCTACGCTGTTTATGTAACGACCGATCCTCTTAAAAAGAAAACTGTAATGTCTACTGAACCAGTGTTGCCAAACTGCATATACTTAAAACTTTTTGTTTAAAATACTAGAAGGTCTACAGCAGTTGGTTACTATTAAAGATTTCATTTTTCAATATACACAGAATATAGTTTTTGCACCTTTTAAAGTTTTTTTTTTTTTTTTTGTTTTCAGATTGACTATGGTTTATTATATGTTATTTATTATATTTTTTATAAATTTAAAATATTAAACACAAACATTTAAGTTTAAAAATTGACGCATAAAAGTAGCAAAATATTTTTATTTGTGTATGAATTTGTTATCTATCTACAAGATAAGTTATATTTGTTTAACCTATTTTTTATTTTTTTTCTTTTGCTTGAATCTAAAAACATTATAACAATACATTTATTTTTACCTTTTTATTTGCATAAATTGAATTTGAAAAGTTTCTTATCTTAGAAATTCAATATTAAGAATAATAAATTTGTATCTTTTGTTGCTGTCGTTTTCTTTTTGTTTTCGCTTTTTAGTTGGTTAAAGTTTAATGACTTTTAAAAATTTATATTCTTTATGTATTTAAGATTTTAATAATGTTCTATTGACATGCACAGATATTTTCTGTATTAAGAACAAAAACTGATTTTTGTAAAAACAGTAGGGCGCAACAACCGTTCAGAACGTTAGCTCGACCGATTTGTGTCTTTACTATAATCGCTTCTGTTAGTTATGAGATTAAGCCCTTTGACATTATAAGAAAAGAGAAAAAGAAATCAATACACAAAATACCAAAAAAAATGAGCCGATTTTTGAGTCACAAAAAAAAACACAGAACTAATGTGTTAACCAATTTTATTGAAAGGTATAATAAGCATAGGAAACAAGACATTTCCAAAAAAAAAAAAAAAAAAAGGGGCAAGAACTATTTTCTGTATATTGAAAAATGAAATCTTTAATAGTAAACAACTGCTTTAAACCTTTTAGTATTTTAAACAAAATAATTTAACATTTAAACATTTTTATAGTGCACATTGGCACTATATGGAAAGATGGAAAGGAAACTGCAAAAAATTCGATAAAAGAAATCATGTAAATTATATTCTTATCTGATGAAATTATATCTTACATAAAGTTTTATATGAAAATATCAAGTTGTTTTATTTAATTCACAATAATATTTTTTATTGACTGCCTCTTTCTCGAATCACTCACATTCATTCAGTCACTTCAACCTAATTTCAAATCATACTCACAACCCAAAAAATTCGATTGGTAAAAAATTCGGCGATTTTCAAACTTATTTGGCGACCTAATTTTTGATATAGCGAAGTGGCGAGATTTTGGCAAATTTTAAATGTCTTGATGAGTATTTGTCTTGACAAATGTCAAATATTAAAGCAATGCTTAATAGATTCAATTCGCATGCATTGCTCTCCAAGAAAGAGGACGTTGACGAATGTCTAAAGAATGAAGTAAGCAGCATATTGGAAATATTATAATAATATTAATAATATTATTCGGCTGTTATTTTTTTTTAATAATTCTGAGGTTGACCAATTGATACAGTCATAACCCTTTCAGACCTGACGCAAAACTACCGAGAATTTGTTTATAATTTTTGGAACATGTGGTCTCTACAGCGTATGAAAATATAATCAATGAATAGATTTTATCATTTTTATAACCTTCAAGGATTTTCAGGACACCCACGTCTGACGCCCACAATTGATGCGCTCAATAATATTTTTAATTAAAACACATTTGTATTGCATGAAAAGATTTCAATTAGTTTGAAATTTTAAAATTTATAATTTTTTTAGTTAGTTTTTTTTTTTAGTTATTTGTAAACAATTAATACTTTAGTCATTAAAGACACAACTTACTTTTACAGCTCATTATGCTAAAATTGAAATGTGACTGAAGAGTTTCGCAATAATTAAAGTAACGGTAAATTAAACAGAAGAGAAATGTGAGAAGCAAATATAGAAAACAATCAGCACAATCGATGCATGCCAGTCTATTTCACATTAAGCAAACAGAAGTAAAAATATTAAGACCGAAACCCACCCGCACAATCGATGGATCACGGTCTGAAAGAGATAAATCATCATGTACAATTAATCTTATTTATGCTTTTGTTCTTAATTAAGACAAAATTTAATTATTGTTGCTAAAAAATAATAATAGTCAATAATTGAGTTATTTTTAAGCAAGTTCAGATGCAAGCAAGTGCAAATTGTTTGCAAATTTCATGTTGTATTAATATTAATGTTTACCCTTTTATGTTTTCTGAATTTTTATTCATTTTTTGGCGAATTTTAGCCATTTCTATGATATCATATTTTTTTTTACAAAACATATTTTTATTTAATAAAATATATAAATATTATGGACCAAAACTATCAAAGATTCGTGTTGGCGATTTTCGACATTGATTTTGGCGAATTTCATCAAAAAGAATCTGACAACCCTGGTCACAACGAATCTCTGTTTTGTTTGTACAGTTGTTTTTTTCTCGTTTTTAACATAAATAACGGTTAAAATATTAAGCAAAACCTGATGTAAAAGAAAAAATGTAAACCATTAAAGATGTGTGTGAAGATAAATTCGAATTTAACTAGTAGAGACACAAACCAATTTTTTTAACATAGCTAATTTTGCAGTTAACAGACCACTGTTAATCATTTAACAGTCGTTAGAATTTTGACCTTTATAAATTAAAACGCTTAACCCGGGAATTTGGGACCCGGCCCATGTTAAGTGCGAAATGTAAAAATTGTGCTACAGTGTACTGGGTGAGATTATAAAAGTTAAATGTTCAAAACAGTTCTTAAAGAACAACAAATTTAACTTTTTTAACATAGTCAAAAGTTGTTCCCGTCGGTTTATATGTTTGTGATTTGTTAAAACGATTTGCGCTTAGGGTCTTGAACCATGATAATATTTGCATAAAAAGAATATACAGCACCCAATCTAGTTTTAATTTGTATAATGTTAATTATTTATCACCTTTAGGTTACATTAATGAGCTTCCTCCTTCTTTTAATATAAATGAATCAATTCGGTGTGAATTTTATGATAGGACTACTCCTGGTACTCATAGGGGTTGACAGTGTATTTTGTCAATTTTGATTAAATTCGTTTTTTTTCGTTTATTTTATTTATTTATTTATTTATTTTTTTTTTTTTTCTTCTTTTGTTCTAACTAGTTTTTAAGTTTAGTTTTAAGTTAGTTTTAGGAATATTTTGAAGTTATCTATAATACTACCTTCGTTATGAAAGCTTCGGGAGCAAAAGCGAATAACCTTTTTAACACATCTTTTCATTTAATTTTTATTTAACTATTTTCCGGAAAGCTTGGTGCTTTTTCCATTTCTGTTAATTAAGATATTACTTTTTAGTCTTAAGTTTTTCTCCTAATAATGTAAAATTATAGTTTGTACATAGAAAGAAATGAAAAAAAGGCTCAATAAATTTAATTTGAATTTGAATTTGAACATAGTCATTTTTCAACATTTCTTGAGAAGATTGGTGTTCATTATGGAAAAATGGGAAATGGCTGGTAGAATACACCCTATACAAATGGAGGCCCAAGGGCTACTCTATTGATTCATATTAGTGGGATATCTGAAATAATCTTAGAAACTAGAACAAATTTAACTTTTTTAACATAGTCATTTTTCAACATTTCTTGAGAAGATTGGTGGTCATTATGGAAAAATGGAAAATGGCTGGTATAACACACTCTTTAAAAATGGAGGCCCAAGGGCTACTCTATGTAGGAGTTTTGATTGCAAATACATTTTTTCCTTTTCTCTTCTATTGTGAGTGTACTCCGTGATTGTGGTTACGATGGAAGCGTTTGCTAAAATTCAAGTCAATTAAACAAGGATTCATATATACAAATCTATCAAGAGTCGCTGGAATAGCTGCGCTGTTCAAAGGCGCATGGTTGATAAATAAGACATCGTCATGTAGTTCGCATCTCGTCGGATTGCGTTGGTACTTTATATAAAAACGGCTGTTTGGTCAAGAAGAGCGATAGAATAAATAGGAGAAATAAAGAAATAACGATTCGATTATTCGTTTAGCATTATTCAAATATTCTTTAATATTTATTAAAATAAATATTAGTTTAATTACGAATCCAATACCATCTTACAAAAAGAAAAGTTATCAATTATTTTTGCTTTATCTTATGTATCTGCATCTATGAATTAGAGTAACAAAGTTTTAAGCTATCTTGTTTTATAGATATCAATTCATTCTTTTTTTCTTTTTCCTCTTTTCAGACCGTTTGTATTTTGTGGCATTTAAAAAGAATTTCAAACCAAAAAACACCACAAGCAGCCATTATTTTAGCATTGATGATGATTTTATATACGAAAATTTTTACAACGACTTTGGTCCGCTGAACATTTGCATACTGTACAGATATTGTCAGAAGTTAAGTGTCAAATTGAATAACAAAACTTTAGCAAATAAGAAAATAGTCCACTACACCTCCATGAATCCGGCTAAACGGGTAAATGCTGCCTATTTGATGGGAGCATTTTCGGTAAGTAAATCAAATATAGAAAAAAATCCTTAAAAAACACAAGATTTTTTTCTTACCTCTTGCAGATAATTTATCTTAATAAAACACCCGAAGAAGCTTATCGTCCCCTGGTAATGGGAGAAATACCTGCCTATACACGTTTTTGTGATGCCTCCTACGGACCTAGCAGCTATAAAATATCTCTTATCGATTGTTTAAATGCCGTCTACAAAGCATTAAAGTCTGGTTTCTTTAATTTTAATGACTTCGATGCTGAGGAGTATGAATATTATGAACGTGTTGAAAATGGTGATTTTAATTGGATTGTACCACAAAAATTTATTGCTTTCTGTGGTCCCCATCAAAAATCCAAAACGCTACCAAATGGTTACCCATGTCATTCGCCTGAAACTTATTTCAGTTATTTTCGTAATAATAATGTGACGACTATTATACGTTTAAATGCAAAGGTTTACAATGCTGCCAGTTTTGAAAATGCTGGCTTCGAGCATAAGGACTTGTTTTTCATAGATGGTAGTACGCCAAGTGATCAAATATTGAAGAAATTCTTAACGATATGTGAGACGACAAAGGGTGCCATAGCAGTGCATTGTAAAGGTGTTTATCATTTTTTTTATTTTTTTTATATTACAGGGTTTCCGCCGTTTATAATAAAGAGAATAAATGGATCTTATATCGAAAGGTTTTATTTAATGTCAGCAATTACAATACAATATTAGATAAATGTCCGCCTCCGTTAGCCTCGCAAATGCGAGCCCTTTAGAGCACATTTTTCATTACATTCTCACACATTTCACATGGCATTGAATTAATTTAATTGCGCATATTTTGTTTGAGTTGCTCAGGCGTTTCTGGTTTATTTGCATAAACCTTGCTTTTTAGAGATCCCCACAAAAAGAAGTCCGTAGCAGTCAAATCAGGCGACCGTGCTGGCCAATCAACATCATGATTTCTTGAAATAACTTGTTGTGGAAAGAGGTCTCGCAGTAATTCCATTGTAATCCTGGGTGTATACGATATGACACCGTCTTGTTGATACCACATGTTAATCAATCCCAAAGCATGCAATTGTGGCGTCAAAAGTTATCAATTACATCACAATATCGCTCCCCATTTATAGTTACCGTTACGCCCTTTTCATTTTCAAAAAAGTAAGTTCCAATGATTCGTCCTGACCAAATTGAACACCAGACTGTAACTTTTAATGGATGCAAAGGTGAAAATCGGGGTTGTCATGGCCTGCAACACCCTATTGGCATATGTAAAGTGGCGTAAATGGTCTTGTGGAAGAAGCTCTTGTCAAATGCAACTCCTTGTGCAAAATTGTGATCAAAGTTGGTTTTTGGCAGTAATTCCATTGTAATCCTGGATGTATACGATATGACACCGTCTTGTTGATACCACATGTTAAACAATCCCAAAGCATGCAATTGTGGCTTCAAAAGTTATCAATTATATCACAATATCGCTCCCCATTCACAGTACCCGGTACCCCCTTCTCATTTTCAAAAAAGTAAGTTCCAATGATTCGTCCTGACCAAATTGAACACCAGACTGTAACTTTTAATGGATGCAAAGGTGAAAATCGGGGTTGTCATGGCCTGTATCACCCTATTGGCATAAGTAAGGTGGCGTAAATGGTCTTGTGGAAGAAGCTTTTATCAAATGCAACTCCTTGTGCAAAATTGTGATCAAAGTTGGTTTTTGAAGACCAAACTCCTGAGCACGTTGTCGAATTGAGGTTGATGGATTGTTTTGAACACTTTCTTGGGCAGCAGTAATGTTTTCAACCGATCTTGCAGTACGTTGTGGACCATTCTTGGGCATATTACCTACAGATCCTCTTTTTACGAAATTAATCACTACACGATAAATAGTGCGTTTTGGTGGCACGTTGTTTCTCCCAACAATTTCACAAAACTTTCTCATCGTCACAGCAATCGATGATTGATTTTGATAAAATTTTTTAGGAATTAAAACACTTTGGCTTATAGAACATTTTCTATACTGCACGCCTGCCAAAAATGAACTGTCAAGTCTAATGTTTACCAAAATGGCGGCAAAATAAAATAATAATAAGAATAATAAGATAGTATACCTTCCCGGCGGACACCCTGTATTAAACAATTGAGTTTTATTTTATAAAGTAAAGAAGAAAACATTGGCCTTTGAAAAAATGTTTAACAAAACTTAACTAATACGACATTTACACTTTGCAATTTTTCATGAAATTAGCATGAAAATTTTGTTTGTTTGTTTGTGAAGCAGGAGGAGTAAGCAATATGGTATTGCTTGATTTTTGAGGGGATAATACTATTGCTAACGCGTTATCTACGCATAACGCTGTAACTTAAATAGAAATTTGAGAAAAATACCTCAAAAAATTGCATAGTGTAAATCTGGACTCAATAATTATCTTTTATAAATAAATTATCGTCAAGCTTTAATTTTTAAAGAATTTTTGAAACAATTTATTAAGTCTGTTTTTTTTACTTTTTCGGTTAAGTTCGTAAAAATGAGAGCAAGCACTGTTTTCTCTCATAAAGAGACAAAATTATATAAAAATTATAAATTTTAAACACAAAATTAAAAACTCAAAGTATTTTGACTGTTTCAAAAAGAAAAATTAATTTCAAAAAGAAATAATTTATTTTGTTTGTGTTTTAGGGCTGTTGCGCAATTTTAAATAACTTTTACGAAGTAAAATTTGGGCTGTTTCGTGCAAAAAGAACTTTTTTCTCTCAAAACCGTTCTCATTTACCCAATTTTGAAACAAGAAAACAATTTTCGTTGAAAGAAACCGACCTATTATTTCCAAAAATTATTCAAAATTCATTAAAAATGTTCACAAAATTTTACATGATTTTTTTTTTTTTGTTTGTTTAAACTGCCTTCGGCCAATGCTATGCCGAAGTAAATGAAACGAAAAATGTTAAAACTATTGATTTATGAAAAGTATAAATTAAACAAAGTTTGTATTTATTTTATAGCTGGTCTTGGACGCACTGGAAGTCTTATTGGTGCCTATATGATGAAACATTATAATTTCTCAGCTCTGGAAGCTATAGCCTGGTTACGTTTATGTCGTCCCGGCTCTGTTATAGGTCATCAACAGCAATGGATGGAAGAGTATGTAACTGTTTGTTTTGTGTTTGAATGAAATAAAAATTAAAAAAAATTATATCAAATTTCTTAAATACTAGCAAACAATCGTGGCTTTGGTCTGAAGGAGAACGGATGCGTAAACGTAACGGTTCATGTTGCCCTGTGCACAAATATGGCATTTATAGTATATCTTACAAATCTATCCTGGCTGGCCAGTTAACCTCGAATGAAAATAACACTGAAATGCTAATGACACGAGTCAAAGGTATTTCTCAAAAGGTCGATACAATGCATCTTAATGAGGTGGACCAAACAGATTTAAATCAATTAGACTGTGTGAAAAACTTTAAGAATGGAAATAAACCGATGCCGGGTAGAACCCGACGACTAACGGCGACGAAAGATGGTGCTATAACACCGCCAACGAGTGCGAGTGACAACGATAACGATGTTACCGATAGAGAAGTGTATTCAACCTGTAACGCAAATGACAAATATATTCCATCACGAAGACGTAAATCTCCTACTACTTTGACTACTTTGACAAGCAATGCTATAAGGAGTTCACCAGCTCCGACAGGTGGAGGAGTTGGTGCTGGTGATCCGAATTCGCCAAATGAAACAGAAATGATATTCCAGAGAACATCTTCTTTGTTGGGTAATGATCACACTATAAATACTTCAAATTCCAACACTAACACAAGTGTAACTTCACCTTTGTATTCTGATAAGAAATTGAAAAAGCCATCAAACTCATACGATCCAGCAGTAACTTTACAAAGGCCCACTATTTCTTCAGCGGTTAAAATGACTCAGGCAGCTATGGAAAAAGCTAAATCACAAACTCAGGGTGATAAGTTAAATCAGATTAAGGCAATGAGACGACAGCACTATTCCAGATCTGGTGGTACTACGGGGTAAACTTTAAATTTATCTCTTCAGATTAACAAACTATAACGAAATTTTTTCTTCTTTTATCTTGCAGCGAAACTGATAATACTTTACGTCATACACGAGCCCGTTCACAACCGCTTCGCAATAACAATAATAATAACAATGACAATTTGCTCGCCACAAATACAACGACGGTTGCTGTTAAAAGCCAACTTTGTCTTGAAGCAAATACAACAGTGGCCGTTGCAAATAATTTATTAAATAATATTAATAACAATAATAATAACAACAGCACTAAAAACAGTAATAACAATTCTAATAATATTAACAATAATATAAATAACTACAATAACAGTGGTGATTCAACAATAGAAACACCCAACCTAACCTCGGTTACTACAGGAACTTGTGCAAACCATGTTAACAGTACCATCACAACACGGGCACGCAGTTTAGCTATTTACAGCAAAAGGTAAGTTTTGGCACCTCTACCTTCAATCCCTTTCCATTTTTGCCCCTTTCTATTAATTCTATTATTAAAAACTACTATATTTTTTTGCTTCTTATATTTCATTATAAACCTTTTTTCATTTGCTAATACAAAAATTTAAGTTGTTATGCGTTAATAAATAAAAAAAAAAATACCGCTATTTGCCTTGCCGGGCATTTTGTTGTTTGTTTAATGTTAACTTGTTGTTGCTTGATTTTAAAAGTTTTTCGTTTTGTATTTTTGAAATAGATTTCAAGATTTAATTAATTAAAATGTTGCATTAGTTTTTGTGTTTCTAGTAATTATTTTAAAATTTCAAATTAGATTGTTCATATTGCCAGACGTATGTTCACATACTTGCGTATTTTATTTTTTTTAGCTTTTTATATTGATTATAAATTTTAAATTTAAAGTTAAAAAATATTTTTTTTCGTACTAATAATTATGTGTTTTTAAAATATATTTAGCAAGAAAATGCGCATAAATAGTTTTCATTGAGTTGAACAAATGGGAAGAGTGCAGGAAGAGTAACTTATATTTTACAAACTAAAATCCTAAGAGATTCCTGAAAAGAGTTAAGCCAATATTGTATAAAAACTTTGGCAATTAAATTTATTTTGTATGTCTATTTTTTGTGTGTGTCTATTATTAATAAAATGTTTCAAAATATTATTCAAAATTAATAACATGAAAATTTTCTATTCACAGCTGTATGAAATAAATTTTTAGAAATAGTTTAAAAATGATATCATCATTGTGCAAAGGTTTCCTAAAAATGCTATGTGACATAACCTCAAAAAAACAAGTTAGGTTTTTAGCACAATATTGTATAAAATTACTTCGCTGTTGCCCATTTGGTACAATTCATTCATTGAAAATTCAAAGACTTTAGAACTCTTTTGGTGCGCATAAAAACTTAATAAAAATTATATAAATGTTATTCATAATTATCAGGTATGTGATGAAAATCGAATTGTTTTGAAAAAAAAAACGAAAGCCAAAAACGAACGATTTGGTTTTAGGTGTGATAGAAATCGATTGATTTCTCTTCTCATTATTTTTTCAATCCCATCTGTTTCTACGAAAAAATTTAACTCGTTTTATAATTTTTAAAAAAATGTATTAGTGTTTTGCATTTACATTTGCATATATTATTTAAAAAATTGATAAAAATAGCTTTTGTTGTAGCCACAAGCTTTATATTAATAAACGAAAGATCAAGACAAGAAAAAATAAAAAGAAGACGTTTGCGGGTTTCCTCAAATCCATTAGATTTACCGGACAATTGGTAGTGCATTACTGTGAAATTTGTATTCTTTTGAAGCTGACTTTCATTTAAGTTTTTCAGAATACTTTCGTGTCACTAGGGACGCATTTCATTGGATTTTAAATAAGATTGGAGAAAATTTTCAGAATTCAAAAATTCCTTTGACAATTCAGCTAGCAGCATCTCTAAGATTCTTTGCTGAAGGCAGTTTTCAGCGGTCTGTGGGAAACGACACAATTATTTTCTTGAATCGCACTACTTTCTGCAAGTGCTTTTCAAAAACGCTAGATCCATTGAAAAGAAAGCTTTGCAAAAAATGGATTAAGCTACAGATAGACAGGGAGGAAGCTTAGACTACTAAACTTTCAAGCAATAATACAAATTTGACACAAATTAACTAAGTCATTATTGAAAGATATTTCATCTCCGCTTAACGAACATAGCAGGGAGCGTTTCATTGTACATAAGGCTGTTAAACAAAATCTTTTTTCTAATTGCAACAATCTTTTTTAGGTGGTCCAATACTAAGGCACTGCCTAAGTTTTTCCTTTTACAAATCCTTTTGCCAATTGCGGATTTTTTCCATAAATTCAAGCAGCATTTCTTCTGTTTGTTAATATGTATTCCCGTAAAGAATACTTTAACGTGAAATATTTTTAATTAATAATAAATATTTAAACTTACATTTAGCGTATTAATATCCAAAAATTAAAAGAAAAAATTGTTCTATTTGAAACAGACAAATGCTTATCGGTTTAAAAATTAAAAAAATATGTAAATTTCTTTTTCTATCACATTTTTTTAACAACTTTTCTGCATAACAAAGTGGATTATGAAATCGAATTCGATTTTTAGCAAAAACGAAAAGATTTTAAAATAGAAGTCTACATCACACCTTTTTTCGATTTATATTTGTTTTTGTGTCGTTTCGTTTTCTATCACCTACCTGTATTTGCAATTTAACTCAAAGAAAACTTAAGATAGCTTTAGTTCGTGGTAAAAGCTATAAAAATAATTTAAGTAAATTTCAACTGCAATGCTAAAATGAATTTTTAATTACAACTCAGGAATTGTTGATTAAATATATTTTTTAATACAAATTTTAATTGTCTTTTAGAGTCCGATCGAATGTTTGGTTTCGCCTTGCTACTTTATGATAAAAGTTGATATTTTTATTTAACAATTATTGATGGATAATTTAGCTTAGATTGTTTGAGTTCATGTGCTTTTTTGCCAAAGGTTTTTTCACTTTGAGTTTTGCGGATATTTATCGAAGCTTGAGCTTCTGTCATTTACCTTAAAATCCGAATCAATGAAAAAATCTAGCGTTACTTCTAATAAAGAATTCGTTGGCCTAAGGTTAGAATATAATCGTATACCAAGGTAAATGCAGGTGTCCTATCATCTTTCTATTCTACTGGGATGTAGTACCCGGGGACAGTGATTTCACAAGAAGTCATGCTGTTTTACTCAGATCAAGCCATGGCTTTCGTTGAAGCATTTAGTCTACTAAGTTTGATAGATCATAACTGATGTGTTTTTAGCAAGTCGTTTGAAGAATGAATGACATATAAGTAATTCATTTTCATCTCAAAAACACTTGTCGATATTAATGCTGGCTCATTCTAACCGTATTCGAAGATAAAGTATTTTAATATCATTAAAAAACTCCCAATAGATTGTGGTATTCAGTAGAGATGAGCGATATTTTAGTACCTGCAGTTGAATCACTGGGATTAAAGAATCACTGAGTTTATCAAGTAACAGTTCTGCGTAAAAACCTTATTTTATATTTGCACACATACAAACTTAAATTTAATTGTACTTTATAAAAGAGAAATATAAGTGTCTTTGACTCTTTCATTCTATCATATGTCAAAGCGGCTTTATTGCTGTGTAGCATTTTCTTGCTTCTATTTATTAACAACAGCCTTTTTTTTTTTTTTTTTTTTTTTTTTTGAACCTATAAACAATCAGTGTTAACGAACTGTATATTTCTGGTAAAATTTAATTACAGCTGCTTTGAATGAATAGATCAAAATACATTTTCCGTTATGACTACTGTTTGCATAAAATATTTTTTAGTACTATACACTTCGTTTATAAACATGTATTTACATATGTTTAAATAATAATAAGAAAAGTTACTGCAAACGGTGATCACGGCAACTATTTAAAAAAATGATAATTTGAAAATCCCGTTCACTGGTAACGATATTCCTCAAAAATCACGATATCGCTCACCCCTAGTATTCACACCTATGAGAGATTTAATTGTGTGTAAGGTATCGTAATGTAACAAAGCTAGAAGTTTTAAGAATTTATTTCTAAGGGTGTCTAAAACTCGTGTGCGTATTCCCATTAGTTCTTAGTTTTTCTGAGAGTCTTCGGCTTATTCCCATGTTAACACAGACTGAAAAAGTATTTTAGCTGGATAGATATTCGATTAAAGCATTATTGCTTAATCTAACATTATGGCTGTTTATTAAAGCATAGTCTCGAATTAGCCTCATTGTCGAATGTTCGATCGAACTCTTAAATTGACTTTAAGCTAAAATTTAATGTAATTTCACATCAACATTCTTCAAACTAATAATGCAGTTATTTAAAATAATCTAGAATAGCTTTAGTAAGAAAAATAACACTTTTAATATTTAATTATTATTTTTTATTTATTTATTTATTTTTTTTTTGCTTTTAATAGAGGAAAATTTTTTTTTTAAATATAATTTTGTAAATATTAAATTTCTCTTTTCTAACAACAAAAATCAAAAAACAACTAAATCAAGCTTTAAAGAAGGTTTAATTCAATACCTTTGTCGTCATCGGTGAATGTTGTTTTTCAGCTCCTCCCATACCCCCCTAAAACAGTTATAAGTTAAACTAAAATTTCAAGTGACTTATTTTTTTTACAATAAGCTATTATTTAATGAATTTATTAATATGTATGTATATCAATTTATCTTGTACAATTTTTTTAAATAAAACAACAATTTCTTTTTTTACTTTATTTGTTTTAAACAAAATTTACAATCTTATGTTTAATTTATATTGAAAAAACACTAATAAAATTTAACCTACCTTAATTAATGTATCTTCTTTTCTGTTGTATTTGTTTTATTTAAAAGCTCAACTGTAGCGGCCGTATACAAAAATATTATTGAAGATTTTATACATAACGATTTAATAGACAGACTCCTTTGTCAAAATTGACACATGCGCTTATGTACAGAACTTTTTTTTATCAATTCAAAGATTATTGGAAGTAACCGAATGTTTAAAATAAACTACAGCGTTATGTGATGTTCTGTTTTTTCTTCAATTTGTAGATTTAAAAAAATAAAAATCATGTATTGAATCTTGTATTGATATTCTGTAGGTTTCCTATTTATTTTTGGTTTGCCTTACTATTATGTAACTTTTTTCCTAAGGCTTTAGTTAAGATTAAAGACAAAACAATATTCAAATTTTTAAGCAAACAATCAATATATTTAAAGCATTTTGGTACTGTGTAAAAAGTTCGAATAATTAAAAAAGGCACCGCTACAAAAACAAATACCAAGTGTAATTTTGTTGATACAGAGCAACAAAATCAAACCGAATTAAACTTATTCTTCTACCAGTTTGATTCTTTCTACTGCATATATAGCAACATCTGTTCTTAATTTTTTGCTTTTCAAATTTTATTTTATAAAATTTATATTTTTTTTAACATAAACTTAAATGAGCTGGGCTATTACAACCACCTGTAAATGAATTCGCCTTGATTAAATTAATTATTTTTCCAGAAGCCTTCCGCTTTTATTTTAAATAATAAAAATATATGAAATCAATATTCCAGGTTTTAATAATTCAAAACACCATTTCTGACTCTTTAACTCGATTTTTTTTTAATTCTGCTTATTTTTTTCAGTTCTAGAAATTTTATCATTATCTTTTGCCGGTAATTTGCTGTATTATATATTTGCATAAATTTGTTTTTGTAATTTCTTATTTCTTTCTAAGGACTTTCTTTTTTAATCTTTGTCAAAAGGCATCCATTACTGATAAATTTCCCCGTCAATGGTTTTATAGTTTTTTTTTAAGATCAATTTGAAGATCATTTTGTTTTATATTATTTGCTAAAACCGAATTTGATCTTACGAATAAAAAATGAGAGGCTCCAGTTATTTCGGTTATTAAGTTGCCTTTGCCATGGCCCCGTTGAAGATGTTCGCTGTCAAACGAATTTCATATTTAAATTATTGAACGATATAAAATGCTACGATTTGTCATAAGCATTAAGTTATCAACTACACATCGCTCATTTACTAATAGAAAGTCATAACTCTAAAAATTCATTTCGAGATAATCGCAGTTTAAGTTTTTGACTTTTTCTCACCATCGAGAAAAACATCAGACTGCTAAAGTTCCCACTGCTAAATAAAAAATACATTTAAGAAAACTTTCATCAATTATATACTAAAGGGGAGGTCTTGGACAAACTAACTTTTTCATATATACAGTTACAAAATGAAATGTGACATGTTTTAGAAAGCGATATGATCTTTACGTTACGAAGTTTACTCCACGACTCAAATGTTTCGTTCTTGTTAACAAACAAAGTTTCCAAACATGAAATGAAATAACGACTTATTCTTAAAACGTGGAAAGTACAATAGATATAAAGATGAAATATATGCAAAATATAAAGTATGAAATGGCAAACAATTCTGTATGAATTGAAATTTTCTAGTAGATGAGAGATATATTCTCGCGTTGTTGTATGAAGAGTTCGAAATCGGTTTATATTTCATTAGCATTGATTTGCAGACTGACTTCTTGTTCTTTGATTTTCGATTTTATGGTCGATGGTCTCTGAACCTTAAAACACATTTTCTAGAATCAAAAAATTTACTGATTTAATCCAAGCGAATTACATTTTTAAATCATTTAACGATTTTTTTTGTCATTATTAAAAACTTCAATTTTAAGTTCTTTTATTTAGATTTACCTCAATAATAATAAATTGCTATATTTAAACACGATATTCCACAATGTATAAAATTTTTATATTATATTGCTCTGTATTTATTTTGGTATTTTTGGAAACCTAATTTAATTCATTTTACTTTGGTGAAATCAAGGCGAATTAATACAGGTGACCGCACGGCTACAACAATCCAACAACACAAAACACAACAGGCAATTTGTTGCTACAAAATTATGTATGTTGTCAAAAAAATATTGTAAAAAAACAAAAAAAAAAAATAAAAAAAATATACATACATATTTGATGAAGAAAAGTGGTAAAAGTTATCAGAATAAGAAAATTATAAAAATTAAGTTACATAACAATAAAAATACAGGAAAAGTTACCAAAATTCTATTGTACCACTAGTTTGCCCAAATCAAATGCATCGTTCCATTCTTGCACGTTGACCATTTGAAGACTAACATTATCTTCCACAAAAAACCAAGAAATTATAAATGTGTTAACAATAATTCCGCTATCTTTTTACGCATATTTTGATTATACATATCAGGAACTGCAAATACGGTTCCATGTTATTGTAGTTTTCTCTAGGAATTTCAATAGTTTGTTTTTTCTTAGCAATCAAAAAAAATTAAATTAAAAAAAAAATTAACAAATTATTTATTTTTGACAAATTTTTTTTGACAACTGTAATCTATACAGCTGATGGGCTTTTTCGCCCGTGCGTTCACCTGTATTATTTCGCCATGGGTGAAATCAATAATTTATTATAAATATATTTGAAAATAGTTAAATGAAATGTATTTATAACATTAAAGTACACGTGGGTTAAATATGTATGTATGTATACTTTTTTTAACGAAGTTTTTTTACATAAAAAAATTATTTATGTGACAAAAACATTATTTGTTTAGTGAAACAAAAAGAGTTGCTGGTTGTTATCTAGAAATTTAATGTTAAAAAAATAATCTTAATAAGTTTTTATACATACATACATACAATAAGAATTCAATTTATTATTGACTTAAAAGAGATTTTCTATCGAACTGACAAATTTTTCAAAACATAACCTAAGAAAAAAAAACTAAGTTATCACAAAGTTTTTAAATGTCACTACAAATATGATTGTCAGTGTATTGAGCATACCACCGTTAAAGATGATTTGCAGTTGCTCTTAAAAAGAAGCTGCAAGGTCTTTTCTCTTTATTTATTTTGTATACGGCCGTATAAAATTATTTCAGTAATTTTTATTTTAAACAAATTAAACGTGCAATATAACTTATTTTGTTGTTGTTGTAAAATGTATTTTATATATTGTTTTGATATTTTGAGTAAAATAAAAAAACACATCTTTCTGTAGATATCGAAATTTTAAAATAAATTTGTATGTACAAAATTTTTAATATCTTTTTATCCTTTGCATGATAATAATAAAAATATATGAATAAAAAAATTTAATTTAACCCAAAAAATCAAAATTTGTTTGTATTTTTATTTAAAAAGTTTTTTTATTTATTCTCTTTTTTTACTTTTCCCAAACATCCTTTTTGGCTTACGTCCCTTGTGGTAAAACTTTGTTGTTTTATTTGTTGTGTTTTTGGTTTTTGGTATTTTTGTTTATATAAGCTTTGAAGGTTCCCTCCTTTTCTAACCCACAAAAACCTCCTTGCGTAAATGTATTATACAAATTTTATCTATATTGCAAAAATATCTATATCAAGTACGTATGTATGTAAATAATTTTCAGTTCAGCATAAAATTTATTTCAGTACGATATCAGAAAAATATTAGACAGGCCCTTATGGGCTTATATTTAAATAGGCGGTTCGTTTTTCAAATGTTTGCTTTAAAGCATACATGGATGGACACACTGTGTTATATTTTAATGCAACTTGAATTTCAGTAATCAGTAACAAATTAATTGCAGTATCAGTATGAATTTACTGATTACTACAAAATGCCCATCAATGCTTTTAAGTAATATGTCACAGCCAAGTCATTAGGCTGTGATGTATTTTGTTTTGCCCTATTAAAGCAATGAGTCCGATTCATTCGTTCCTGATTTTAGTTGTCACTGTTTTAGATCTTTTGTGCAGCTTACTGTCATACTGATTCCAGTTATTAAAACAAAAACACTAAACAATCGATAGAACAAACTTTCAAGACATATCTAAAAATAGTCTTTTTGGATTGTGATGTTAAATTTCGTCGAACCCTTAAACTAGTTAAGTATTATCTTCTTTATGTCGGTCGCAGTTCAAAACTGTTTTAACTTTTATTTAAATACATATATTAAAAAAGAGATCAATACATGCTTCTTAACATTTATTAAATTTCCCACAATTTTTTTTTAAGCAATAGATTAAAATCCGGTGCAGTACGGTGAGGCTGCAAGAAATGGTACTGCTATATAAAAAGTCAATCTAATTAATTTTACTAATGTAAATTGCTTATCATTAACTACAAAAAAAGAAGCAAAATTAAACGAAGCACTCATTTAAAGCGAAAATGAGATCAACGTGAAAGAGAAATCGGAAGAGAAAAGGTAAGGTGAGTAAGTACCGTTACCGAACCGCGAATGCCGGCATAAATATAAATTTACTGTGATTTGTAGGAAGAAAAAAAACAATAAATTTAATTGACTAAAATAAAACAGTTTTAAAATAAAAAAAATAGATAAAGTAATAAATTAAATTTTGTTTATTTATTGCATCAACAATTTTTGTGATGCGCTTTCGACGATTACTTGCTCATTATCTATTTATGTGATTCATTTAAGAATATTACGTGACAGAGATTAACGTCAGTACCTGTCCGTGTGGGCCCTAACCTGACGGTGGTCCTACCACATGGCAGTACCATGAACTACCCCTTGCTTGAGGGTTGGAGACTATCCAACCCCGTCTGTCGAGAGTGCAACAGCTCACTTCGATCTAGTCCGCACCATCCCTGCAGACATAGACCTTAACCATAGCGACCGCGTGTACCCCGAAGGGACCTCACTAATAACTGGCTACAGAGATGGGCGGATCTCTGTATGGGCTACCGGTTTCCGTGGTGCCAGTATAACTGTCCTTCGACAGCACCCAGCTGCCTATCTAGATTTTGTGCCTGCTCACCGGGGGCCTGGTTCCCCGCTATACCCTGAGAGCACTTCGTCTGACCTAGGTTATCTTAGACAGACTTTTATTGCACCCGGGGGGATCATTTAAGAACTGAACTTTTGCAATGTTGCCGATTGCTTTTCATTATCCACGCCCTATTAAACTATTAATTATTTTCGTAGCGGGTTTTTTCACCGCCAAAGCTTAAACAAATTAATAGATTTAATTATTTGGCTAATTTTCTGCATGTTTTTTTGTATTTATTTTTTTTTTGCAATGTAGTTTTCCATTTTGTCATTTACTCTTTAAATTCAGTATTTTCTTTACATAAAAAAAACTTAACTTTCCCCAAGAATTTCACATTTATAAAATATTTCTTATCAACATTTATTCTCTTTTTCTTCTTTTTTAATTGTGGTGATTTTGGTGGCATTTAAATCTATATAAAAAACAACACGCATATATCTTTACACAAAAAAAAAAAAAAAAAAAAAAAATACTAAAAATTGTAAATATTCTTTAACAACACCTTAAGAATGAGTCTTATGCATTTACGTAAAGCTGAACAACAACAAAAAGTTTCTAGTAATGTCACTGCCACCAATAATAATACTGTTAGCTCCACCACTACAACCACAGCGCCATCTTTGCTATCACAACAGGATGTGACATCTCCAACACTTAGTAGTTTAAATAAACAAACTAAAACTTACAACAACACTTTAATAAGTTCTACAACAAATGAAAGCAAAATACCCGTTGTGAGAGCGACAGCAGCCTTTATTGACATGAATAATGCCATTAATCATTCTAGTGGCATGGTGGGCTCATCAGCTACAATACCTCCTTCAAGAAGTTCCAATCGGTTGTCAGCAGCAGCAGGAGCAATCTCAACGGTTAATTTACCATCACATCACCATATGACTTTAAGAGGGCGTTCACGTTTAAGATATCATCGTCATCAGGATGGTGGTGGAGGCTTGCAACAAGTGCAACCGTGCACAGTGACCACAGCTAGATATTATCGAGATGTATCAGCTTTACCTTCGTCTATACAGTTATCTGGTAGTAGTGGTGCCTGTGGTGGTGGCGGTGTCATTACCACACGTTCATCTTCAGCTACACTGGATCTCAATTCAAATCCCTTACCCTCGTCGGGCTCACTGTTGGGCAATATGAACAAAACTAATAATAACAGCAACAACAATAGCAATAGTAGTAGTACAAAAACAACCACAACATGTAGCAATTGTACAAGTAGTAACAAATTGGATGAAGAACGTATACTGCGTACCAATACAAAACCCTCTTGTACCTCTGCCAATCATTCAAATTCCTCTTCTGATGCTGAAACCCTTAAATCCACACATTCAAACAGTAATTTATCCTTAGATAATAATAATTCAATACAGCAAACACAACTAAACATAAATTTCTTATCATCTTCTCCCCCCATTGCCGCCGACATAACGGAAACCATAAACACCTCCTATTCCATGCACGACCTACAACATCACAATCGCACCACAACCACCATACCAACAAACCTGTTATCCTATTCACCGTCCCTTTCCCTTGCTACCACACCAACACCTTATTCCTCGTCTGCTTCCTCCACTCC
The DNA here is from genome assembly GCA_916610165.2 of Gymnosoma rotundatum. Classification (NCBI taxonomy): domain Eukaryota; kingdom Metazoa; phylum Arthropoda; class Insecta; order Diptera; family Tachinidae; genus Gymnosoma; species Gymnosoma rotundatum. The sequence continues at coordinate 113,763,846 of OU744337.1, read as the reverse complement.
TCAAAATTTAGATACAAGTCGTCTTAGTCGCACATCACAACGTTCCTTGCCATCATCGACGGGAATACCCTGCAGTAGTCAATATGGCGGAGTTGGCGCTTTCTGTAATATAAAACGCAATAAGAGATCTTTAAGCAGCACACGCATTGAAAAGGATAAATGTGATGAATACAACACGAAATTGCTAAGAAAGACAAGCAATCAAATATCATCTAACAACAATAACAACAATAGCTCTGCAAGTGTCAACGCTTCAGGCAGTACTTTAACTTCTTCAATTAGCGGTGGTAGTTTTCGTTCCAGATATCGCCAAGCTGCTACAACACATTTAGAGTCATCAACTGCTTCTTCAACATCTTCGACCTCCATTTCAGGTATCCCAACTCCTACAAGTCAAGGGGTCTATATGTCACGCAGTAGTAAATATGCTGCTGCCTCCGTTATATCGTCTGAACAACGTGATCAACAACAACAGCAACACCCGCAACAACAACAACAACGTTTGTCTTTAAAGTTACGTAAGAAAATAAGTTACTAGAATTTGGGGTATTTACCTGCAAGTTGTAGGTACAAGAAAAGAGCCAAAAGATAAAAATTTAGATGAGGAGAAAGACAGACAGAGAGAGAGAGAGAAAACATGAGGCTTAAGCTTGGGAAAATTTGTGCTCTAGCTATCAACACAGCTTGTTCTATATGAAATAGTTAGAAACATATTTCGATGAATTAGTCCTTTAACGTCAGAAATGATTTTCAGCCCAATTAGAAACAAATATTCCATGAGCTCGAGGGAATTTGGGTATTAGAGCAAAAATTAAATGTAGATCAACAAAAGAGCTTTCTTCAAATATCAATGATGCCACTTTATCATTTTTATTTGAGAAAAATTCTTTCCGTAAAAAAGAAATTCCGTGAGAAAATTCATGATTGGGCTGTATATAAATTCTAGCGAAAAAGAAAAAAAAAAGAAAAAAGTCTCCGTTCAAGCTGTTTTACGGAACAAGAATTTTGTTTTTTTGTTTTTGAATATACAAATTGAGAGCTTTGAGTTTAGAGCAGATAGTAATTTCTTTTTCGCGATAAAAATTAATATAAAAAATGAAATTTAACTCTGTATAGTTGGGATCATGGCGAAATAAAACAGGTGGTCTCGATGGCGATTTCATTAATTTTCGCCGTAAACGCTGAATGTCAAACTCGCCATCGTGACCACCTTGTATAATTTCGCAATGGTTAGGATCAAGCTGAAACAGTACTAGGTGTTCGTAATGACAAATTCATTCATTTTTGCCGAAACCCCTAAATGTCAAACTCCATATATTAAAATATGTATAATTTTTTTATGGTGTTTGACAACAACAACAATTCGCCATCGCGACGATCTGGTATTGGATACGCCTTGATTATACATATTTGTTATATATGAACTTTGATACTTAGGGTTTCGGACAAAATTAATGAACTCGCCATCGCGGCACCTGGTATTGATACGCATTGGTCAGGATAAATTGGTTTTACAAATACAAACAAAAATCACTGCTACTTTTTGATATGAACAAAACACAAAATGTTGATTAATTTATCAGGCAGGAAGGAATTTCCATAAAAATTCTGTTTAAATATTGATCGACCTTTTCTACTGGTGCCATATCTTTTACGTTGAAAGTTTGAAGCTGCTTTTTTTTATTCCATTATTCCTCTAAAAATTTAACTGCATTCTTTAAACCATTCATTCAATAAAGAAACTCTATTTTCGAGTTATTAAATATTTTAAAATGAGAGCAAAAAATTTTTTTTACACTTTAAAGGAAGTTTAAAGTCAAAAAGTATTTGAATACACAGAACCTTGATCTCTAAATCAATGATAAAACAGATCAGAGTTGCATCAGAATAACATCTAAACACACCTTTTGTTGCGATTTTTCTGAGTACGAAACTTTTCTTTAAAATGCCATTAAAGTGAAGTACGATAGTGAATCTCTGCCTTAAAATGATAAATTCCTTAATTTTTTAGGTGTTGAAATGTCTTGCGTATCCACATAGAATTTCCTTCATTAACGTCACGTTGTTTTTCTTTGTGAATGTCAAAAATGCTTAATGTTGCCAGAAAAATGTAAAAAAATTGAATTTTAAAAACTAAGTTAACCGTGTTGCCAATATGAAAACAATTTTTACTCAATTAGTCAAATCCATCTAAAACATTTAAAGTGGCTATTGGGGTGCAATAATTTCCACGGACACAGTATCCGTGGAAAATTGTGATATTGTATGGCTGCACCATATATTTTTGGTTGGCAAAACCTCGAATTCATATTCGACTATATCCACAATTAGTTTCATTACATGGGCCATCGAAAAGTGCAATTTGTTATTATTATTATTTTTTTTTGTTATTTATGGCAAATGTGTCCAGCCAATTTTTTGATTATTGGCTTTACAGCAAGGCGTAGGTCACTATGCATCGAACGAAATAAATATAAGCCAAAAGGGTTATTGTCTTAACTATACGGAGGAGGAGAATGATTTTTCTATCTACTATTTTCCAAATAATTCTTAACTTGTCGCTTAAAATTATTGTGAGTATTGTAATGATGGAGAGTTAAAAGCTATTTTTTACATTCAGCAATTAAGTTTATTATGGTTTCACCCGATTTTAACAGCTCATCATTGATGATCGTTACCGTAAGGCTTCGATGTCGATATTCCTTCAAATATACTTATTCGAGTTTAAAATTGTCATAATAGATTTAATTTTCCATGCAAATCCGGATATGTTTCGTAGTGCTGAAACACTTGATGTTGTGTGATACCCAAGTGCTTCTTTAAGGTGTGTTTAGGTTACATGTACAAGCCAATCGCTATTAGTTAGTTAGGAGTGGCAGTCTCTTACGACGAAGCTCACTTGAGCACAATCGAATGGCCCGTTGTGATACCACAAGGAAGACGGCGCGACTCTCTTTACCCAGTTCAGAACCATGAAGATTCCCGGATGAATTTCGCTCTGTCCCCTATAGAGGGAGATTAAAGCTCCGTGAGAGTTCCGAAGAAAGGAGAGCCCAGAATTCTTAACCTTCTTCGAGCCAGGGCAATTGCTAAAAAAGGGGTTTCAATATTTCATTGATTTTCGCAGGGACTTATTTTAAATTTACCTAAAGTATGTTTTATTAAGGTTCAGTTAGACGTGCCATAACCATAACCGTAGAAAACAGTTGTTCAAACCAACCTTATGGGAAACACTGTACTTGATTATTGGTGAAATGCCATAACGCCGTAGCCATAACCATGGCGAAATAATACAGGTGGTCTCGATGGCGAATTTATCACTTTTGCCGTAAACGCTAAATGTCAAACTCCAAACATAAAAAATGTGTATATATTTTTTTATATGGTGTTTGACATTTAACGTTTGCGGCGAAAATTATGAATTCGTCATTGCGACCACCTAGTATATTTTCGCCATGGCCATAACCGTAACCATAGATATTAATTAAATTTTTTTTTGATATACAGTTAGCTATTGAATTTAGGTATTAACTGTTTGTTGTTTTTATTTTCTTCTTATTTTGCACGTTCGTTGCATTGTATTGGCGAGTTTTAATTTATATTTTTCATTGAGCAGCTTTCTTAACAAACGGCAAAACAAATAAGAGTTGCTTATGGCAATGGCATCACTATTCGCTGGCAGTAAATATGATTATGGTTATGGCCATGGTTACGGCTTGGCGTTATGGTATGGCACGTCTAATTTAATCTTTACTTTGCCTGCTGTAACAAGCTTAAAAATTAAAGGGTGACTCATGAATGGATTTATTTAATTTTTTGAAAATAAGACGGGCGACGAACACTCAACATTCGGTCTGTTGTAGTCATTTTAGCCCCCAAAGAAACAACGACTTCGGCAAAAGACACAATTAAGAGTAGAAATACAAGCTTCAGTTGCGGCGACGGATTCCGCATGTCATAGAAAAAACAAATAAAATGAGTTGCGGCGATGGATGCGGATTTTATTGTCATTTTTATTATTTGTTTACTAATTTTTTATTGTTTTTTATTGAAATATATTAAAAAAAATTTTTTTCAAATGTAAATAAGCAATGAATTGAAAAATTTCAAAATTATTGTTGATTTACAATGACTTTTTACATTTTCTTTCTCTTCTTTTTTCGTAGTCATTCACAAAAAATATTAACAAATAGAATTTTTTGGAGAAAAAATTCAAAATTGAGAGCTTGAGAGAAAACGCACTCAAATTAAAATAGATTCTAATTTCATGCGGATTCGTTGAACGTTTTTTATTGTCAAAACTCCATATAAAAAAAAACAACCGCATCCGCAACCGTGAGGTTGTATTTCTACTCTAAAAAAATTAAGCAACAAATTGTGTTATTGACTTTTTAAAATATTTCTTTTAAAATGAGAGCAGTTTTTTGTTAACTTTTGATTTGGCTTTTACTTTACGTTTCTTTTCTTTAAGTTCAATATGAGTAACAAAAAGTTATTTGAAAAAGTGAATGTTTATCAGCTGTCATTTGATCTTTGATTTGATATTTAATTTTTTATTGATTTTAATCTATTAATTTGTGATATCACTATAACTCTTGAACATTTTGAGTTATAAGCTGATTTCTCAACGTTTTTATATACCTAATGATGAAACGATAATTGTTTATAATACTTTTAAGCTTCTCTTAAAAGGATTTAAAATAAACGTTACAAAATTGTAGCTTTTTTTTGGTTAAAAGTTTATTTTTCTTCTTAATTTGATAGTTTTTTAGTAGAACCAGGCAAGTGCGTGTGCTTAGTTGTTGACGTTTCTTTAAATGCTGCGGCTCGAAGTCATCATTGCTGGCAGTATCTTCTTTCAATTGGACTGTTTTCATGGAGTTGCTGTTTTCATCTGAAGGAAATAGAGGGGTTAGTCTGGGGGTTAATCGTCTTGATATTGTCCACTAGAATTACACCGTCTTCTTGTAAAGCTTAGTTATACGTCCCAAGGGCAATTGTACAGCCGGTGTAGTATCTTCTTTTATAATAACCAGTGTGTCTGGCTTTATTTCTTTGATTGGTGCCTTCCACTGATGCCTTAATTCATTAAAATACTTTATGAACACTCAATCCAAAACCAAAATTGGGATACTAAATTCCAACGGTCGTGTAATGTGTGAATACTTGATTTCGCCATAATGTCTACTGTCTACTCCAGATGTCACTGTTAAAAAGCTGCGAAGTAAAAGCTGTTTAATTAATAGGTTCGGATATCATTACAGTCAGATAACATTGGGGTCGGATAAAATTGAAGTTAATTGTAGAAAGTAAAGAGTTGTGTATCTTCTGTTATGACAGTTGCCAAATCCAATTAATGTTATTCTCATCAGTGGGTGCCCTGTTAACTTAACGATTGCTCCACAAAAACCTCCAATTTCTAAAGCCAGTGACAGGGCAAGTTTAAATGTGATACTTTTTCTGGCGCACAAGTTGACGACTGTGGTTTTTGCACTTGCTCGCTCATCTTCACCATCTATATTCCTATACACTATCCCTTTCCAAAGTAGGCATTATTGCCTGACTGTTACTTCTCTTATAAAAAAAAGATATCGTCATTTTTGGCCTCTTAAATTTTCTTGGCTTTATCGCAGAGCAGCGTTTTACAATGTTTACATCTTAAGATAAATCTTCTTAATACTTCTAGAAATGTATGCATGTGTTTTTAAATATGTTACCAGCTTTAAGGTTCAATTAGACGTGGCATATCCATAACCATATAAAACAGCGGTTCAAACCAACCTTATGGCAAACACTGTATTTGTTTATTGTTGACGTGCCATAATCCCATAGACATAACCCTAAGCATCGAATAGTGGGGCCATAACCATAAGTAACTCTTATTTGTGCTGCCGTTGGTCAAAAAGAAGTGCAACGAAAATCATAAATTAAAACTCACAATGTAGCGAACTTGAAAAATAAGCACAACTGTATATGGTTATGGTAAAATATCAAATTATATTTATATCTTTGATTACGGTTATGGCTTTAGGATTATGACATGTCAAGAATAATCAAATACAGTGTTTCCCATAAGGTTGGTTTGAACAGCTGTTTTATATGGTTATGATTATGTTACGTCTAATTGAACCTTAAATATGATAACGGTTATGATAACGGCTATGGCGTTATGGTATGTCACGTCTAATTTAACATTTAATTCAACAGCATTTGTGACGAAAACGCAAAATACTTCAATATATGCCTTTTAGGAAAATTTTTCAAGGTACGAAAAATGCTTTATAGTAATCCACGCCAAGAAAGGTTTTGAAGACTCAAAACAAACGGGCTTGGCTCGATTAGGTTGCACACATCTAGTCAAAATCATTGCCTAGATTGTGCTAACAAGGCCAGAGGTCAAAAATGGAGATTTTCTTTGTGACTGTTTTGTATAGTCAATTTTGAAAACAGGTTTTTGTATGTTAAATTAACATTGTTAATAACATCAGATGTTTTGTATCATGTGGTAATGTTCATGATCGTGTTTTGCCGCCTACACAAAGAATTTAATTTAACTCTAGAAATGGTGCTAACGAACACTAGATATTTTTTTAATTTTGAAAATATTTGTTATCCTTTAGTGATAAGCTTTAAAAATTTAGCTGCCGCATTTACATTATCATAATGTTTTAAACTCTTTTTAACTCCTCAAAACAAAGTTCCTGTGTTTTTCTGTAGTATTCTTTTATTTCGTAAAGTGAGGCCAGATTAGTCAAATATTTGACCAACAAAATGTAACCAATATTTTTACAAATTTTTTATCAATCTTTCCTGACACCTATCATTACGAATGAAGTTTTATAATACAATATATGTTAAATATTGCCTTTTATATTGAGTAGGATTTTAAATTTCGATATATATTTTTCTATAATTTTGTGTATACGTTCTTTTGGTCAAATATTCGCCTAATCCAAATAAACGTTAAAAGTTCTCGATGATATTTTGTATTGAAGACACATTCCTCTACGGTGTGTGAAATGTGAGGCGTTACTCTATAATGCGACTCGAAAGCAATATCCATTTAAAATCTAAATCCGATACTACTGCTACTATTTAGAACTTTCGCATAACCTTTCGCTTAAAAAAAATAAATTGGCAACACTTACTAAAAAGTATATAAAAAAACATTTAGAAAACGAAAGTTAAGCTCATTGTATTGTATGTGTTTTAACCCTTTCGGGACGGAGTTTTATTTTGCAAACCAAATTATGTATGGTAAAATTTTTTTCATATTCTAAAAGGTATGATAAAAGTATTATGTTCTCCATACTTAAAAATTTTAAATTCGTCCTTTTATCCTGGGACATATAATCCCAACAAGTGTTTTCATCGGGCATAAAATCACAATCAGTGTTCTCGAAGAGCGATTCGAAATTAAAAAGACAACTAAAATATACATATTATTAGATTGAGATAAAAGTTTACATTTATTTTTAACATTTTAGGAATGTAATTAGGTATTTATTTGTGGAATGGCCCAAAACACTTTTAACATAAGGCGTTGTTACAATCTGAGCATATCATCTTTGTTCGCTTTTCTATGCCAAGTGAAGAACAGCGGACACAGCGACAACGCTTCTCTTGCTCTACTGGCAAGTGGTCTCCAATATTGATGCTATCCGTTTTTGGACGTTTGGCAGTTCTACCTCCCTGGCGATTGCGTTGAAAATAAAGAAAAAAGACAGTTTGAAAATTGCTGGGACGTATTATCACAGTAGTCCCGAAAGGGTGAAAAGTATGGATTCCGTAGCGTTATGGTTTGAAGATAAAAAATATCGTGTGTAACGTATAACAAGGAGAATCTTAGGAGATAGCTCCGATATACTCTTCTTGAATGACCGTAGGTAAGACAACAATCGATTATAGATTTATTCATTTGCGGCTTGTTTAGCATTTACTACTGCATTTGCTCATTGGCCAATTCGCGCTGTTACACCATAAAATCTACTAAAACTTTAAACTGTTGTCGCTTTGTTCAAAATTTTTGGCTTTCATTTCACTAAAAATAAAAACTTAGATAAAAACTTAAAAGTGTTTTTAAGTATCTACATGTTTATCTTCCTTTGCTTTTGCTCTACTATCGAAAGATAATTGTGTTTTCCGAATGAATTTGAGATATGCCGTCGTATTACAGAGTGCGGTGCCGCCAAATTTGCGAATAGATAAAAAAGAGATGCAAAAGACAAGATCGAAAACGCTTTAAAGAGTACAAATCGTTCAATTTCGTGATATCTGTCTTTCGCATCGCATTAAAGAGCAACAACCCACTTTTGACTTTTTATGATCTGAACTATCTACGACGTTAAGTTCCATTTTTGAAAATAAAAAATAATTGGATTAATAAAAAAATTTTATAGAATTTTGTGTTCATAAGCCTTACACTCCAAACAAGGCTTTTCCTTAAAAAGTAGAGTTAAGTTGGAAAAATTTTTTAAAATTTTAAAAAACTTCTTAGAAGAAATTAAAAATCAGTTTTATTGTTTAGAACCTTTATTAACAAATTTAAAGTAGATACTGTATGAGAGTTCTAGAACAAGAGCCTTTAAGCTCTTTAATTTCGTTTATTTTTATATATATTTTTTAATAAACAATTGAAACAAGCGTTATCTGTTATTCATAGATTCTAAATCTAAAGAAGTGCAAATATATAAATATACATACTTATGCATCTGTAAATAGAATATTATTGTAATTAAATTATTTTTAATCAATACACTTAATTAGATTTATATTAGAACAAATATTTATCTAATAGAAATATTTTATTTAATAAATAATGCAAATTGTCTAAATATAAAATATATTGTATAAATAAAACATTTTTGTTAAACATTTTAACCATAAAAAATTCTGTACCTTAATAAGTAAAAAACAAAAAAATATTTTTAAAATAATTTTATATATTATTGCGTGCATTACTATTATTAATAATTTTTTTAAAACTTTTTTTTTTATTTAAATGGTGAAAATAACCTTGTGATTATTCGGGAATTAAATAAAGTGCTGCACTTGATGCTTATACGAGTACGTCTTAAATTTCCAAATATTCTTACGTATTTTTTGTCTTTAAAGAACATTTCTGTGGATATAATTTGGTTAAATGGTGCTTTTACAAACGTACTAAGCATTTTATGCAGAGCAGTAATGGATACATTTTCGACAGGTCTTTTGTTTATTGTTGACTTGAACTTTTTTATAAGCCATTTAAAATTTTTTTTATGATTTTTATATTTAAGACATTCGATCATCAAAATGCCTTAAATTTGTACAAAATATAAATAAAAAAATATATGTAAAATAATTATTAATCACATGTATAACAAATATAGATTTTGTTAAATAGTTCCCTGCTCTTTTTTGTATTCGAAGCATAAACATAAGAATTTTTGTAACGCTTTATAATACATATTTATTTTACATTTAATTGTTTAGGCTGTAAACTATAGAAAACTATTACTAATTGAAAATCTTAAGAATTATTATGTATTCTATTGGTTTGTTATACTATATATTAAATAATTATACAAGCAAAATATTAAGTGTAATTTAATAAAAAAAAAATTATAAGAAAAAGTAGTAAATATTGATAAAAAAAAAAATTAGATCAGTGAAGTCATGTATAATTTTACTTAAACTTAAAATCACTTGAATTTTCTTATCATTAACAAAAAAACAAATGTTGAATTATTAATAAAAAATATATATATACGAATAAAAACTATACTCTGAATCCAATAATTATCTGATTTATTCATTTATGCTAAAATTAAAAACAGAAACATGTAAGTGCTATAATCGGCTATGCCGTATCTTAAATACCGTTCACCATATACATATGTAAATCTAGTTTAGTGGAATAACTCCATTCAAAAAAAAAAAAACAAACAAAAATATATATTGAGGTGTCAAAGAATATAATACAGTAGTATACCGGTATAACGATTATCCGATTTAACGATTTTGCGATTAAACGATGGCACAATTCATTACCATTGTGTACCTTATATTACGATGGGTGTCAAAAATGTTGTACTCAATATAAAGGTTACACACTAAAAAGGAAAAATTTTTATTGTTTTTGTATTCAACTACAACTCTCTTTCTTACTCTCCGTACGCATAGAATGCTGGAGTATTTGAAAGGGGTTATTTTTGTATTTATAGAACTTAGCAACAGAGAGTGTCTTCATTAGTGGTTCTATAATGTAGATAAGAAAAAAGCAAACAAGCAAAAAAAAAATACCGTAATTATTCCAGTTGTTGTATTTTAGATTTCTGTATTGTTTTTAACACTCATTGTCATCATTGATCAGATTGTTGTGGAATAAGTTTGGAGAGAACTTCAAGAAGAAACCATTCGTATGAGCCTAGTAGTTCCTCAAAAGCAAACAACAATTAATTAAATCTTCATAGACTCTTTTGTATATAAATTTTACATAAAAATGTCATCAGGTCTTAATGGGTTAAGCAATTTTAAAAATTTTAGTATTTCCTTAAAGATCTCTTTAAAAGCTTTTAAATGATACCCATATTGGCATCTTAAAAATATGGTTCACAATCGTACTTTTCTATTAAAAGTTCAGAGGCCTATAACTCGGAAAATGTGTTTTATTGTTTTTTTTTTTTTTTTTTGGATTTCATTGTTTCAAATGATATGGACAAATTTAAGGCAGTCGTGGGGTTTTGACCGATGTCTCGAAGGACATGGACCGATCTTGCTGATTTTCAAAACAATCACCCTTATTGTGTTTGGCGTTTTCGTAACAAAAACTCGGCGTTTTTTTAAAGTTTTGTAATAGATTAAAGAAAGCTCGCAACAATTGTCATTAATCTATTACAAATTGTCGTAGTCGAAATACGCCTACGCCAACCACAATAAGGGCAAATGTCTGATCGATTGGCGTATTTAAATTTTCTTTAGCTCATCTAGTTCCTTGGCAAAGTCAAATCCGAACACGGCGGACAGACGGACATCGCTCAATCGACTTCGCTATGCATAAGGACTAAGCTTCCATGCCAAAACAAACTAAGACAAGTCACAGTGGCTATATACCCTTCACCAAAAGAAATCTATATTAATGTCTTTGAATATAGTTGTTTTGCTGGAATATATTTGAGATAGCTTTAGTGCGCTGTCTTTATCTTATTTAAATCTGTTCAGTATTAAAGAAAAAAAAAATCCTAAAGTTGCTACACATTCAAATAATTCTTGCAAGAAAAACTAACTTCAAAACCGATTTCATCTGTCTGTCTATAATGGTTCAAAAGTATGGCCACATACATCAAATAACGGGAACTATTGGGACATTCTTTTATTTATAATTTTAAATGTTAATACTTGTTATTTTAAAGGTCTTAGCAATCGACATTCTGTCCAATTTGCAAGCGTTTGTCTATAACAGTTCAAAAGATCAGCCCATTTATATAAGTAATTTTAGGTTTTAGTGTTCTGTCTATAACGGTTCATAAATTTGGTTACATACTCGAAATTACAACAACTATTGGGATACCCTTTAACTTCCAAATCCAAATTTTATAGTTGTTGTTATAGCGAATTTAACTATACAGGTTCCTTGTAAATTTCAGAATTTTAAGGGATAGATAGGCCCATATAGGTTAAATTACATAAAATATGGGAACACCCTTTAATTTCTAAATTCAAATTGTATACTTTTTTATAGCAGACTTAACAATAAAGGTTTCTTATAAATTTCAGCTGCCTATTTATAAGGTTTTAAAGTTTGTCCACATACATTAAATTACATCAACTATTAGGACACCCTTTAATTTCTAATTCTAAATTTTATACATGCTGTGTTAGCGGTCTTAGCAATACAGGTTCTTTGTAAATTTAAACCGTCTGTCTTTAAGTGTTTAAAAGTATGGCCATATTATAATATTAAATTAACTATTGGGGCACCATTTAATTCATAGTTTTGAAAGTTTGTACTTGTTATTATAACGATCATAGTAATCGGCATTTTGTCTAATTTTCAATCGTTTGCCTATAACGGTTCAAAAGATAGGCACATAAAGGTCAATTTACGTCACCTATGGGGACACACTTTAATTTTTAAGATCATGAACTGAGTTTAAAACGGGACCAATCTGTAAGCATAATCTATAAAATTACAAAAAAATTTTAAAATCGGTTCAGAAATGACTAAGTTCTGCAGGCACAAACATAAAAAAAGCAACATTCAGTGGATTTGATAACCTCCTTTTTTTGAAGTCGGTTCAAATAATTCTTGCGAAAAAAAACCCACTTCAAAACAGATTTCATCTGTCTGCCTTTAACAGTTCAAGTGTATGGCCACATAAATTAGATTACTTTAACTATTGGGACACCATTAATCTCCAAACTTTATACTTGTTCAACTGTTCAATAGTTTTACATCAAATTATAGCAACTATAGGGTCACCCTTTTACTTCCAAATTCAGATTATATACTTGCTGATGTAGTAGATTTAGCAATCAGGTTCTGTGTAAATTTCAACCGTCTGTCTGTGACGGTTCAACAGTTTGCCCATATACATCCGATTATATCAACTATTTAATTTATAATATAACATTTTTATACTTCTTATTATACCAACTAAAGTAGTGGATATTCTGTCTAAAATTAAGGTGTTTGCATACAAAGGCTCAAAAAATACGGCCATATAGAACAAATTACGTTCATTTTGGGAAAACCCTTTAATTTCTAAATTCAAATTATAAGCTTCTTGTTATAGCGGACTAAGCAAAACATATCCCTTGTAAATTGCAGCTGTCTGTCTTTAACGGTTCAAATGTCCGGCCACATACACCATATTATATCAACTACTGCGACACCCGCTTATTTCCAAATCCAAATTTTATACTTGTTGTTATAGAAGAGTTAGTAATACAGGTTCTTTGCAAATTGCAATCGTCTGTCTACAACTGTTTAATATTATGGTCATATACCAAATTAAATGAACTATTGGTGCACCCTTTAATTTATAATTTTAAATACTATCATCTGTTACTACAACAGCCATAACAATCGACATTGCGTCAAATTTATAAGCGTTTGTCTATAACGGTTCAAACGATAGGCCTATAGAAGTAAATCTACAGTAATTATGGGACACCCTTCAATTTCTAAATTTAATTTATAAACTCATTGATATAGCGGACTTAGAAATACAGTTCTCTTTTAAGTTTCAGCGTTCTGTCTATAACGGCTCAAGAGGGCGGCAACACTCTTGAAATTACATCAACTATTTAAACACCCTTTAACTTCCAAATCCATATTTATGGCGCGCCCTTAAATTTAAAATTTATAATCTTAATATTTGTTTCTACAACAGCCATAACAATCGACATTGCGTCAAATTTACAAGCGTTTGTCTATAACGGTTCAAAAGATAGGACCATATAAGTCAATTTACATCAATTATGGGGTCACCCTTTAATTTTTAGATTTATTTTTTTATAATTTTTTGTTTTTGGGAGCCATGGTAATACGCAGTCATTTTAAATTTTACAGAATCCCCCTTTATAGATCATAATACACGTAAAAAATATATAATTAATTTTTAAGATTATGAACTGTTTTTTAAACGGGACCAATCTGTAAGCATAATCTATCAAATTAAAAAAAAATTTTCAAAATCGGTTCAGAAATGACTCGAGTTCTGCAGGCACAAACATAAAAAAGCAACGTTCAGTCGAATTAATAACCTCCTTTTTTTGAAGTCGGTTAAAAAAACACAAACAAAATATTGTTACGAATAATAAAATCTGGCAACCCCTGTTGTTGTTTTCGTATGAGCGTGGTGAATATGTTACTTCCACTAATAGTGTGTGTATAGAATAATACCACAATTAGCTAACAAAAGCTGAGCAACATCAGACCCCAAAAACCCAATTTTTTTTTTTTTAAAGTTTAAAACTTTGTTTTCTCGTAAACTAAGCGTCCTAGAGCTTAAACAAGAAAAATCTGTGAACACCTCTAAAATGTATAGAATTGGATTTTTATATTAAGTTAATTAAAGTTTATTTGAGACTTCAAAAAAAAAAACAACATTACAATGTACAAAATTAAAAAAAAGATTACAAAGTAAACTTAAATCTATAATGTTTTGAAATCAGTTTTAAAGTTACACAGCAAAAAGCTTATATCTCGCATGCACATTTACCGCTATTTACGATCGAAAGAGGATAAAAATACGAATCATTCATGGCAAACTTTCAAAAACCGAAAAAATTTCAAGAAAGTGGTGAAAAGCCATGGAGTTCGAAAATACCTTACATAATATGTGTGGATAAGTTTCTGCATTCAGAAGATATACCGCAGCAAACTCTTGCTAATTAAAAAAAACTCAAAGCTTTGTAAAAACTGCGATGTCGGTAATAGTGTTTACACAAACACACATGGAACAATGTATGTAAACAAACTTTTGAAAAAAATATTGCGTTTTTAAATGTTATACCAAAGACAATAAATTTATAAAGATGTTGCACTCTGAACATTTAAAAAATCAAAAATTATGAGCAGTTTCATGGTAGCGGGGGTAAGAGATAAGAGGGAAGAAATTTCTGTGAGCGCAACCAAAACTCAAGAGAGCACAATATTAGTTTTGTAAACAAGACAGATTCATACACACATGCGTTTAAAAATGTGTGTGGATGTTCATAAGAAATGTTTTGTTAAAGTAAAGTATTGAGAGACAAAAACACACATTTAACATATAGAAACGTACATACATACTTTCATATCTACATATAAAGAGGAATGTGCTTCATAAAATTTTATTTTTGAATTCTATTTTTCCTACTTTTTTAAAAATTGTTTGTAAAATAAGCTTAAAAACGAAACTATATGACTGCTCTTGTTATTGTAGGGTAACTATACATTTTTATTTGTGTATTTTTAAAAATATGCGTAATCGCACCGAACTTATCATACCCTAAATTATGTAGTAATTTTTTTTAAGCATTTATTCTTGTGGATACTTACTATGTTTTTTTTAAGAAATTCAAACAATGGTAATAAAATAAGGCACTTATTTATGTATATTTATTATTAAATATTTTGTTAAGTATATTTAGCCTGCATATAGGTTCAATATATATAAACCTCAATATGAATTTGATAGCTAAATTTATATATTTAAATTGCCAAACAAAATAAATTACTGGCGCTTTAAAATTGAGACTTTCCAAGTACTTGTTACTTTGCACTCATGTGTTTCCCATGAGCAATGCTTTCTTAGCAACATTAGTATAAGTAAAATTAAGACAACAAATAAAATATCACAACACACCACGATAATTTATTTATGCCTTTGATATGGGCACTTGCAAGTTAATAATTAAAATTAAATTACGGGACTTTTAAATTAAATTTTTTATCTTTAAAAAATATTGTGCTAATTATCCCGAGCAAATTATTAAAATCACCAATTTTTTGATTTTTTCAATTTTCCAACTTTTCTGGAGAGATTTTCAAAAAATTTTTTCCGTAAAAACCTTCTACTTGAAAATACGAACAACTGAAAAAAATGCTACAGAAATCGGCACAGCTGTTCTCATTTTATGAATTACTATACATTTTTTACTCCATTTTTATATATAAGATTCAAGCAATATGTTCACTACAACTGAGACGCTAAACTAGTATTCTTCTTAGAATAGTGATAAAAGTTAAAAAAATTAATGTTAATAAATGTTATTGAAACAAATTCATTAATGTTAATAATTGTGGTATTTAGTCTATATGTATGTAGTAATTAAATTTAGATAATAAATGAATTTAATTTACTTTATTCGTGCTTGATTGCTTCAAATATAAATATTTCATGATATTCTCATGAAACATTTTTTATTTAAAAGTAGAAATTGAAAATATTACTGCGTAGAAAGTATATTCATATGGCCATTTCACTACTGCTATTTTAGCTCATTAGTGGATTTTACCCAAATTTTGTATAGAAAACTTGAAACTGTTATATCAAAAGCCAAATTGATTAAATAAGAACTCTATTGAATCAATAAGAGAAAAAGACGGGAACAAAAAGACAGTATACAAAAACACAGCAAACATTTAGAAACTAAAAAAGTAAAGTAAATTAAAATCGAAAAGGTTCCGAATAATAAAATTGCATATTGATAAATGAATTTAATATTCGGTGTAAATCCATGTTATTTCTCTTATACAACAACAAAACACATGTTGTTACCATACAAATACACAATCGGTAACATTGGTTTACGTTGAATATTTTATAATGTAAATATATACACATTCGTATGCACGTATATACAAATGAATTAATGGGAGATGAGAGTAACAAGTTTGCTGAGAATAATAATCTCTCTTTGTGATTTTACTCTTAAAGTGGCAGTAGCAGTACGTCCATCGACAAAATATGCACTGGATGTAGAATGTACGGCAGTGAAACATCTTAGTATATTTATAGTCTTTGGTTATACCCTGTTCAGACATAAGTTTTAATTGCGCAATAAAGGAATTTACGCAATTAAGTCTCTAATTGAATTTAATTTACCATATAAGAAATTAATTTAAAAGTTTTTCAATTAGTACTTAATTGAGTCGATAATTGATTAAGTTTCCTCATACAACCCTTGTGAAGTGTGTTCAGGTAGAGAAAATTATACACAATGACAAAACTAAATGCCATAAAAATGAAAAATAAAATATTTTCAAATTATATGAAATAAAAATTTGTTGAAAATTTAATGGAAATTCAAAGCTAGCGTGCAGTCAGAACTTGATCGTACCGACTGGAAGAGTTCCATATTTCAAATAAAAACAAGCAAACTTTCTTTTAAAGCCGAACTTTTCTTTATTCTTCCAAATTTACAAACACAAATTTCTAATGTAAAAATTATGTCTGTTCCATAAATTTCCGGCAGAAACTAGCAACGATAAAGTAAAATAAAAATTTACAACATTACTATTCCAAATAAAAAAAAAAAGGAATAAACGCATTTTTGGAAACAAAAAATAGCAAAGTAAAGGCGAACTGACGAAAATAACAAACAACAATAAAAATAAATATGTATCTAAAACAGCAAAAAAAAAAGCGGTGTTCGATGCTTAAATAATTTTTTATTGCAACAGTAAGCATTTGCAAGAGCTTTGTCATCGATTGTGTGCAAATTGTCAAAAATTTTCTGTCTTTTTTGTAAAACTTTTAGTTTATTTTATTCTATTTCTTTTGTTTATTTTTTTATTAACCTGGCGTTTACTTGTACATAGTTTCCTCAGCTTTCCTCTAACTATTATACAAACATTAGCTTCAATTCAAATATTTTGTATTTAAAACCGAAAACTATAAATGTTATGTATATTTTTTGCTGTGTGGTTGCAAAAAATTTCAGCTGTAGATATTCGGTTTGGAAATCGCCATACAAATTATGGCAAAAAAGCCTCAACGATATGATGTAAATATTTTCTTGGAGAGTGCTAATAAACACTTTTAGTTCAAAGTATTTAATATTTATTAACTTATTTTGTAAAAGTAGTAACAAATTTATAAACATTCACATCTTACACTCTTTTTTACTCTTTCGCTACTTCTTTTTAAGTACTGAAGTAAATACAATTAGTAACAACTTCTTGTTATTGAACAGAACTATATTCTACTGTCAAATTTTAATTAAGTAAATTAAATTGAATATGTGTAAACACCAAAATTAATTACTCAATTAAAATTTTAATTGTTTATATTAAAACGTATGTCTGAACAGGGTATTACAAAAATTCGTCAATTTATTTAAAACAAACAGATTTTCCGGTTGTTACTTACGCCATTAGAAAAATAAAGGTCCTGCACGTCAGATACTTTGTCCTTGATCGATATAGTTATTGAGTTATAAAATCTTAATTAAAAGCTTTACCACACAGCAATTTGTATCAATTGATAAAGAACAAAAATACGATTTCGTATTGGTAGAGATTATTTTCGGATATACTTACGTTCAGAAGTCATAACTCGAAAAATTTGACGAATGGCTGAAAATTATACAAAAAGTTTGTTAAATATTAATTTAATTCATTTCGTAATTCAATTCATTATTCATTCAAATTTTCATCAAAATTTTTAAGCAAAATGTCAGTTGAAAGCTTTAATTTATTTGAAAACATACAAAAAATAAAACACATTTTCTTTTAATTTATTCTTTCTTAAAAAAATTATTAAAAAGTCAATTTTATTTAAAAAATCAATGATGTCTACCTACTTATCTTAAAACAATAATAGTTCAGTTTAAGGCAATTCCTTTCTTATAGAATGTTTTAATATTAAAGAGTCAATAATTTAAAATGATATTACCAAAGTATATCTACATCAAGTAGACGCAAGTCTACAACAAATACAACATTAAAAAACAACATTAAACAATTTGTTTGTGTAAAAATCATGAATTGTGTTAAAAAGCAGCTGACTAAAATCCAAAAATGGTAAAGTGGGTATACTTGCACTTTCTTGTTAACATAAATTTTTTAAATTAAATTTTGGCAAATAATTAAAGAAATTATAAGAACTTGATTTGTTTTAATTAAAAACAATGTATATTACAAGAATTGTACTAGAATTCATAAAAAATGTGTCAAGGGCATTTTAAGACCTAAATATTCTTTTTGAAAATTTCTTTTACCATCTCTGATACAACAAATGGAAAATTTAAAACAGTTATACATGGCGAAATAATACTAGGTGTTCGCAATGGCGAATTCATTAATTTTCGCCGCAAAAGTTAAATGCCAAACACCATATAAAAAAATAATCAGGCATGTTCTAAATTCCACGTCAAAATTTCACTCCAATTTTTTCAAAGCATTGTTGCTATAAAATATTTTTTACAATAACAATGCCTTGAAAAATACGAAAGTGAAAATTTCGTGTGGATTTCAGAACATGTCTGAATATACATATTTTTTATGTATGGGGTTTGACATTTAGAGTTTACGGCGAAAGTATTGAATTCGCTATCGAGACCACCTGTATTATTTCGCCATGCAATTATACATAAAAACGTAAAATTAAAGAAACATTAAAATAACTTGAAAATAGCACAAACTAAAACTTCATTACTGCTTTCAACAAATTTTCTTATTTCAATCAATACAGTTTTTTAAAATTTTCAATAAAAAGTCTTTTTTTATTACAGAAAGCGGCGCTATAGAAAACGTAAATAAATTTTGACATATATTAATACATATAAAAAAAGAAGCGAAAAACTTTCAGCCGAGCTCCTGCATGTACTTGATAAAGATATACTTTGGATATTATGGAGTTACAAACAAACAATTTTATTATTAAAAAAATAAGTTTTAATTAAAAATTGAAAAGTTTTTTTTTTTGCTTCTTTAATACATTTAAGGAACGCAATTGGTGGCAATTGCTATGGGCCAAGTGATGGGTCCTTTGAGAACAACATCTTCCATGAGTTGTTTAATTTTAATAAAACGTCGCTTAAACTCCAAGCCACAGCCCTTTGATAAACGGAAATCAAGCAAGATTTTACCATCCATTTCAATAATGTGGGCCTTGAATACTAAACGTAATTTGCGTCTATCTATGGTAAAGATAGTTACAACTAAATTATCTTCACTTATTTTGCAGGTATAGCCGAGACGTTCGATGGTGGCGACCAAACGTTTAATCGTATCCTCTTGGCGTAGTGTTACAAAGAAACGTGTCATACGTCTAACTAAACGTTGGAATACATTTTGTGATGCGGATTGTGTTTGATTCATTTGAGTGCATAACAGCAGATCATCCAACATGGCTGGCTGAGAGAAACAAAAGCCAAGACGATGTTCTTGAGCTGCCGGATGTATACTGGCTTCTTGCGGATTTGTAGGAGCTTCAAAATCATGCCTGACTATTGGCATGGGCTGTGAATAATAGTTGCGTGATATTGAATCATCGATGTTATGACTGCTACAATGATTTGACATTTGTCTTTGACGTTTAGCCTTAGGCGAACGTATCTCTAAAGCTGCGGCTGAGTCTACCAAATCATGTGAGCGATCTGCGGAAGAAAATGAAATGTTTCTTTTATTAGAAAAATATTATTACTTTAAATAATAAAAAAAAATAATAAAAAAGATTTGAAAACTGAAAATCTTAAAATTAAATAACAAATAAATAATAAAACTAAAGATGAACATAAAAGCAAAAATCATTTGGTTTTTGGTAATAAAGCTCTATGGAATTATTTTTATTTATTTCACCATACAGCTAAAATCACCAAAGAACAAATAAAATGCAAAATCAACAAAAAAAAATTAATTAAAAACAAATAACAAACTGAAATATTTAGTCACATTCCTTAAATAGTATTTTGTTGTTAAAACGCAATTTCAATGCTTTGGTAATCTAGCTTTATGAAGGTATCAAAGCTATCATACAGCTAAAGCGCCAAAGCTATGACACATGCGCAAAATGTTTTGAATTCTTTTCTAAATCTCAGAAAAAAAATTTAAAGCCTTGTTTTTATTTATTTCATAATATTATAATTTAATATAGTTAGGTTAGGTTCTTCTAATTCGTTGTTTTTGTAATGGCTGGTAGTTGAGAACTTTAATGCAAGTACAAAGTGAAACTCAAATATTTCATAACCATTGAGAGTCACTAAGTACCTGAACAAAAGATTCCTCTTAAAAACACGTAGATTCACAAAAATATTTTTTTTTTCTTACAAAACTCGCTAGCCTAGTTTGAACAGATAAGATTTTCGCCAACTAAAGCAATTGTTGTGGTAAAGGCGCAAGGAGATTCTTTATTGTATTAAATCTGAGTTTTAGTTGTAGCAAACAACATCATGTACGTGTCTTATTTTACTTTAAAAAAAGGATATTGATTTCATTCTCTCATTTGCCTAGGTTGCGCTCCGCGCACTTTAGTAAATTTTTCTTTATTCTGTAGCCTGAACTTATAACAGCTATTGATCTTTGGAAGCCCTCTTACGCTCCTTAAAGTTTTTTATCACTTACGCTAACGCCCACTCACCAAAAAATTAAATACCTTTTAATTCCAAATGTTTTCATTCAAAGGTAAACTGAATATAAAACAATTGAAGCATCGCCGCGAATAACGTTGCAAATGACAAAATAATAATTTTTCAGGAGAGCAAAAAAACGTATTTAAATAATTTGATTATCTCCACTGACTGACTCATTGTAATTGCGTTGTGACGGTGATAAAATGCATAATTTTAATGTTTTCTTGTTGGAACAAATGTAAGAGAGTAAAATTAACGGTAATCTGCAAAAAAACAGGTTTTGCAAAATTTTTCTTTTACAACGTTATTCGCGGCTTTGCTTCAATTATTGAAAAACATACTTAATTACTCATGGCGAAATCATTTACCACAAGGCGAATTAATACAGGTGACCGCACGGCTACAACAATAAAAATACACGAAAAGTGACCAAAATTCTTTTGTACCACTAGTTTGCCCAAATCACATGCATCGTTCCATTCTTGCACATTGACCATTTGAAGACTAACATAATCTTCCACAAAAAACCAAGAAATTATAATTGTGTTAACAATAATTTCACTATCTTTTTACGCATATTTTGATTATACATATCAGGAACTGCAAATACGGTTACATGTTGTGGTAGTTTTCTCTAGAAATTTCAATTGTTTGTTTTCTATTAGCAATCAAAAAAAATTAAATTAAAAAAAATTTAACAAATTAATTATTTCTGACAAATTTTTTTGACAACTGTAATGTATGCAGCTGATGGGCTTTTTCGCCCGTGCGTTCACCTGTATTATTTCGCCATGATTTACCAGGTGGTGGCAACGGCAAATTCAATAATTTTTTTGTTGCTCACGCTCACTCACGCATGGCGAAAATATACTAGGTGGTCGCAATGGCGAATTCATAATTTTCGCTGCAAACGTGAAATGTTAAACACCATATAAAAAATATATTCACATTTTTTTATATATGGAGTTTGACATTTAGCGTTTACGGCAAAAGTGAAAAATTCGCCATCGAGACCACCTGTATTATTTCGCCATGCACTCACGCTTAATAATTAATTAATTGGCAGTGGCGAATTCAATAATTTTCGCCGTTGCTAGAAATGTCAAAATTCATATGAAAACAATTTTTACGCAGTTTTTTTTATATACGTAGTTTGACGTTTCTAACAACAGCGAAAATGAAAGAATGCCACCAACTGGTACATGATTTTGAAAATTTTCAACCGGTGCTTATTTCGTGAAAGGTAACACTTAGCTCATGTCCGATTTGACAGACAATGAGTTTTATTTTTTTACTGAACGAATATGGTTGTATATACGCTTGAGCAACGCTGGGGAATAACATTACTGCGAAAATTCCGTACGGATTTTGGAAGAAGAGTAGCGCCGTCAGCTCCGTATGTTCCTTATCTTTCGAAAAAAGTGAAAGAAACTGGCATCCTCATCGATAAACTAAAGCGTGCGTACACCCGAAAATGTGCGTGAAGCGCCTTCATCATCAATTCACCGTCGCCATGCAAAGTCCAATTGGTTCAGGAGTTGAAGCCAACTGACCATCCAATGCGATTTCGCTTCGCATTTATAAAAAAAAATCAAAAAAAGTTATTTGGCGGACCCTTTATATTTCCCCGTGGTAAATTTTAGGTAAATTTTTTAGCAATCAAACTAAAAAGGCTTTTGGATAAGATACTCTGATTTAAGTGAAAGCAAAGCCTGGAAAAACGCAAGGAAAGAAATATTTCAATTTACACTTATGTGTCAAAGGCCCAACTGAAATTTTTTAATGGCAAAATCACATTATGAAAACGATGAAATAAATCTAGGTGCTTTTCTTTCCATGTTTTTTATTATTTCAACACGGTTAATATTTTAAGGGTTTTTTGTAAAGTCGCTCTAATATGTATAATTTTAGCTTAAGTAAAAAAAAAAGTTTTTCTGCCAACATCAACAAGGAATCCACATAATGATAACACATTTGCAGAAATTAATTGTTGAATGTAGATTGAGGACCGATGAAATCTTCTTGCCTTCCTTTTGCTTCATTGAAAACGACGTTAGCTTGCAAAATTGGGGTGGCATGCAAAGTCTAAGGACATTATATCACACCGAAAGTGACTTAATGTCCATCAACGTAGAGTCATAACGTCAATGGATGTTATGAGTATATTTTATGGTATTCTATGTAAGAAAGGTGCAACTTTTTAATAAACTAGCTTGCACTGGTTATACCATAGAGGAGAAAATTGTTGTGCCCGGCCGAGGGCAGGCTATGAAGAACTACTTTGGTCAGCAAAGCCGGTGTTGGTTATACCATAGATTAAAAAACCGTTATGCCCGGTCGAAGGCCTGTTAAAAAATCTTTGGTAAGCATTTCATAAGTGACACTATGTCCATACTAAGAACGAAACAATGTCCATGGACATTATGTCCTTGGACACTATGACATGCTAATGAAAATTACTTTTAAGAGTATGAAATAAAAATCAAGAAATAACTTGTTTTTACTTTATAATTATCTGAAGTTTATCAAATAGCTCTCTTATAAGAATGTCGCTTTAGCTTCATTTTCGAATTCCACTTTTCGAGTAAGAAATTGATTTTATATTGTAATCATTTTCGAAGCGGAAGAAATTGAAAAAAAAAATGTTAAGTTAGCTGGCTTACCCGCCGAATGGCAATAATTTTATCTGAATCGCAGGAGACGTGAAATTGTTAGAAATGGAATGAGAATCTGTATATAAAATCTGTAATTTTCTTCTCTTTTTTATTTTTATCTTTTTTTATTTATTTAATTTTTCTTTTTTTCTTATATAGACACTTGAAAAAAATCACATAACTTGACTATTCTAAATATTCCAAATTACTTAAAATGTAATTGAATAAAAAAAACTCACCGTTATCAATAAATTGCATGTGACACCATTTGTGATCAAATATTTTATCCAATGTGAGACGATATGTGGGATTTGTGGCTAAAACTTTGCGCAGCAGTGATATGGCCAAAGTGTCCAATTTACTCCAGGGTGTTTGGGTAGACCAACGATCATTGTCTTTCCAATTAATAAATTCTTGACACTGTATTGAAGGTTGATCCCAGGGTAGTTCTAAATAAAAGTGTTAAGAAAATACACGTATAATTAAAAAATTTAACAATCAAAATAAAAAATAAAGCAAATAAATAATAAAAATCATAATAATAATAAAATGATAAATTAAAAAAATGTACAAGTGCAGCAAGCAATTTAAGCTGGAGCTTTGGTATAAAAGCTTTAGATGATATATAAAAAATTTCAAATAAATCTACAGCTAGAATACCAAAGAAACAGCCAAAATGTTAATGGTGAGATGGTAAGTAATTTTTAGTGGTTGGTGGTGAATTTATTTTGATTATTTTTTTTTTACAATTTTTTTTTTTGGTTTTTTAAATTAATGGTGATTTTCACAAACACAAAGGCACAATAAAATATAAAATGATTTCTTATAACAATTATTTTTAAATTTCCAGTGCAGTGCTATTTAAACAATGTTGCTGTATGTGTAACTTATTTCGTTGATGATTAATTTCACAATTATATTAATAAAGTACGATTATTATGGTTAATTATTGATAATTGAATATTGTTGCAAAAAAAAAAAGAAATGCATAACTAAAGAACATTAAATAAACATGCAGAATAAAGAATATGATTTGAGCAATTACAATTTTTGTTTTTAATATAAAAAAATTACAAAATCCAACTCTGGTAATTTTTATTATTACACAAGTTCGTTAGTTCGTTAGTTCGTACAATTACATTTAAAACAAAAACAAATTTTTAGAATTTTTTTAA
The DNA here is from genome assembly GCA_916610165.2 of Gymnosoma rotundatum. Taxonomy (NCBI): domain Eukaryota; kingdom Metazoa; phylum Arthropoda; class Insecta; order Diptera; family Tachinidae; genus Gymnosoma; species Gymnosoma rotundatum. The sequence continues at coordinate 113,738,972 of OU744337.1, read as the reverse complement.
TGTAATTGTTCAAATGAACGAATTCGTGTGAGTGACATTGTGGGACAGGCAGTTAGTAAATTGTATTATTACCCTGTTCAGACATACGCTTTAATTGCGTATTTAAGGATTTTACGTAATTAGGGACTTAACTGAGCTCAATTTACCACATAAAATATATAAATTGAGCAATTAGTACTTAATTGCATCACTAATTGAATAAGATGCGAAATTCAACCCTTGCCAACAAGTATGTTAACTCTGGGAACTATGTTCAGTGAGAAGAAAAAATTCATAAAATTGACAAGCAGCAAGTAAAAAATATAAACAAACAAATAAAAAATGGCGGGTCATACGAAAATGGCTTCTGACAACTTCAACTGCAAAAAAACAAAAAAAAGCCAGATTGTTTTTGTAGTAAAAGGAGAAATCAGTTGGGCGGTCGACACAAATATGCCTTCTGCTAATTAAATAAGCTTAATTGGGCATGTGCATGAACACCAAATTAAATTTGTCAACTAAAACTAAATTGACTCAATTAAGAAAACGTGTCTGAAAGGTATTAGCTGCAGAAAAATGTTTTTTTTTTATAAAATCAGTTGTGACTTTTTGCTATCTTTGTGTCATAAAATAGACTTCGCGACAAAAGGACTACACATTTTTAGACTTCATGATGTTGCACTTCAAAGGTGTTTCACTATGTTGTATGCAGACAAGGAAAGACAGGTAAGTTACACGATTTTTTCCGCTGTTTTTCAAATTTCTGGTCTTTTAATTGTACATCTCCATGTCTTGTAGCATGTTCTGGATTATTATCTTTAAAAGGATTAATTATTGTCTGTATAGTTATCCTGTGATTGTTTAAAGAGGACAGCTTTGCAAATATGCGAAATTGGCGTCCCTCGACTGCAGTTTACTTCATGTGTCGCCCGATTTACTGGCTTTTATATGATCGCAAGTACTTTCACACGAAAGTAAACTTTTTTATTATACACTCATTGAGTAGTTGCCCTAATTCTACATCATCAGGCTTTCATAACTCTTCAAAGTGTTCTTTATCTTTTAATCAGAATTGCCTTCCGAAACCAATCACTACCAATAGTTTCAAAGAGCAAGACCTTGTAATAACGTCATGTTAGGACGTCATCTTCTTCTATCTTTTTCTAAAACGAATGAGTTACTTCCTTAATATGGCTTGCGACTGGTAAATAATAAAACAAAAGAAGAAGCATATCTATTTCTTTTCGCAAAATTAAAACATTTTTGCAAAAAAATAAAACTGCTTAAAAATCAATTAACTTAATTTGTAGTGCTAATAAAAAAAACCTCAACTATAAACTTATCAAAAGGCTCGTTAACAAAATTGTAACGAAAGTGTATTTCCTAATTTTTAACGATGACAGAATACTAAACATCTTGTTAACTTTATGGTGAACACGAACACGAACGAATATAAATTTTCTTGCTCAATCATTAATGAAATTGTAAAAAAAAAAACTTAAAGACACTCATGAAACACAAAAGCTTGTAAGTGATTAAGACAAACATAAGAAAAAAAACAGGCTAATAAAACGAATTAAATACTTACCACCAGCTAACATTGTCACTAAGATAACCCCACATGACCAAATATCAGCAGGTTGTGCATGGTAGGGTTTTAAGAGCACTTCGGGAGCAACATACGGCAGAGTACCACAGCGTTTATCTAAAAGCCGTTCTTTCCCTTTGCATCTAAAATGAAGAACAAAATATATTTTCTTTTATTTTAGGAAAAAAATTTCTTGAGGATGATTTTATAAAATTAAATTAAAATTAATGGTGGAAATTAAATCTAAATAATACAAATTAAATTTATGGATTTTGTTAAAGCGAGATATTTAAATTGTTAAATTAATGCTAATGCAAATTAATTGAAATCAACAAACGAAGTCGGTCCCAGAAAAATCCGTTAAATATCTGTTCGCCAACCAAAATAAGCAGTAAACACCCAAAGTAAATTTAAAAACGTTAAAAACATGTTTTTGACTTATTTTTGCCAAAACCCTGGTTAATTTGATCAAACTAGACGCTCAGCAAAGACGCTAGAAAGTTTGTTGATCAGTTAAAAAAACAGAGCCTTTATTCTACATTCTTATTGCGGCGCAGAGTGGGAAAATTAAAAAAAAAAAATTGTGGAATAAATCGTCACTATCATAGCTATAAAAATTGTTTTGGAGTCTAGGTGTCGAATGTTGTCAATGATAAGGACAATTTATATTGTTACATTTTCTCTTTTTTTTTGACACAAACGTACGGATTCTTTTGATTGCAAATACCACTGTGGCTCATTATAAATTCCGTATTCTTACTTTATGGCTTTCTCTGGCTATATTCCTTGATCTTACCGGCCTTATGGTCTCGTATTTACTAAGCATGCGTTATTTTTACAAACGCAGCCATCCACGCTACACTACTGTGTTACTTCGGCGAGACATAAACTACCCGATGCCTTGTTTAGTAACCTTAACCACCCACAGACATCTCCATCTCCTTTTATCCAAGCCATTCATCCCCTTTAATCCATTAGCCACAACGCACGTCTGCCATACACTGTTGTCATGCTGTTACACTTCACTGCGCTAACCGCTACCGTTCTTACTTTTTATTATAAAAGTCTTTTGGACAATTATCTGGTACTCTTTAATTAAATTGGACGTCTCCACTAAATTATCTGCCATGGCTTCACACAGTAATTGGCTTTTGCCTCTCGACAGGTTTGTACTGCTGCTTCTTAATTTTTAATTGCATTATAACAATTATTATTTTCTGTTGTACGCATGTCCGAAGGCGGGATCGAACTCCCGCACGCACCTCTACCAACGCAACCACTAAGGTTGCTCGGCTTTTGTTAGCTAAATGTGGTTATATTCTCTTCACACACCATTAGTTGAAGTAACTTATTTACCACGCTCATACGGAAATAACAACAGAGGTTGCCAGATTTTATTTTCGTAACAATGTCCTAAGATAAGCTTTCACCTTCAATAATCAGTATCGGTGATTTGTGTAGTTTATTCGGGATAGTTAGAACAAAATATTTAAAATAATTTTATAAGTTTTGTTTTAACTCAACAATAGGAATCAATTAACAAAATAAAATTTGGGATAAATTGCATTCATTGCTAAATTGATGATTAGCAGAGGACGAAGGCAAATAAATGTGACGACTCATTAAGAGATTAACAAAAAAAGATTTAGGTTGTGTAGGAATTTGTCTGACCAACTTAATTAATACTTATTATTTATGAGGTGTTATTCGTATTATTTCTGTACATGAAATATTTTTGTAAAATTATTTTGTTGGTGTAGATAGTAATCGATATAGAATAAAAAACACCTATTTTTGGAAATTTATTTTTCTTGTCGTGTATGTCTGTGTTCGCATCACGTAAAAAAACGGGATGGATTTGAATAGGGAATACTTTTGGTTCCAATATGGAATACTTTTTTTTCGTATAAATAGGTCATTTCTTTCACCTAATTTTACCGGTACATTGGTACTAAAACATTTGTCAGCACTTTTTATTTTTGCAGATGGAAAGTTTTTAACACTGTCTACAGAACTCTGGAATATATACAGGCAGGTAACAAAACTCAATTTCCATCGAAAGTTCTTGGTTTTTTAGAAAACAAAAAATTTCTTCGGAATGTATCCACTCTTAAATTTCAAAGTGGAATTAAGATTCATGGAAATTTTCTCACTTACGGTTTTTTAATTTACTTTTATTATTATTTTTATTTAGATTATCTTTGTTGTTTACTTAGGTGTTCGGAATATTACAACATTTAAATAAAAAGGTATTATTTAAAAACAAGAAAAATTGATCGGAAACTGAGGAAAGTAAAACAAAAACGACCGGAATTGTTAATACGGAATTATAACCATTCCGATCGGAATTTGTGACATGCCTGATGGTTAAATTTAAATTTAATGAAAATTAGAAATGGCACGCTGACGAAGTCGTAGGCTTTGCTAGCAGTTTGCAAAATAGGTTTGTTAAACGGACACAACCTAAGGTTTATATAAATGCAAAGCGTTACGATTAAAATATAGGTAAACCTAAGCCGAAGTAAAATTTTTTTTAAACCCCTAAAAGTCTGCCACTGATTTAATTTATTTGAATTCACGGCTTGTCAAGTTTGTGTGTTCTCTTTTGGAAGCTTATATACAGTGTCTGAATTCTAAATTGATTCTCAACTATACCTCTTCTGTAGCCATAATAATATTTTTAAGGTCGTTTACTGGCTAGTAAATTAAGATTTATTTACACTTTTTTTTAAATCACTGTGCGACGTTAAACAGTTAAAACTATTCGAAGATATGCTAATATTATGAAACCAAAACTAGTTTGTAAAAAAATTCAGTTATTTTAACTATTTAAGAACAGGTGTCGAATAATCGTTTACCCTAGGCCACATATACAGGCATGTCACAGAACTCATTCCGATCGAAAGTGGTTTCAATTCCGTAAATTGTTTCTTCAGAAAACGAAAAATTTTTTTCGTAATGAAACCACTTTTGAATTTCAAAGTGGAATTTATTTTCTTTAATTTTTTTTTATTTGCGGGTTTCAAATTTACTTTTATTATGTGTCCTTATTTAGATTAGTTTACTTTGGTGCTCGCAACATTGCCACATTTAACTAAAAAGGAGGTGGTTATTAATTTTATAGAAATAAGCAAAATCGATTGGAATCTGAAGAAGGTAAAACAAAATCGATCGGAATTGTTAATACGGAATCAAAATCATTCTGATCTGAATTTGTGACATGCCTGATTAGGAACAAATTATATGTTTTTAGCGCTGTTGCAAATTTAAAAATCATTAGTAGGAAAATTTTTCCATGCTCCCTTCCTAGTTCTTTAGTTTTAGCCTCATTGCATTATGTTCTCTTCTCTTTTCAAAATTTAAAAAATTGCCATAGGTACAGCTGTTAATAAGTAGATTTTTTATTTATGATGGACTTTGTAATTCCTATTTTCTGAAGTATTTTCAAATTTTTTTCCTAGCAACATCGGATAATTCTGGGCCCGCCCTGGATGTTCAGTTTTTGCTAATTTTTCTGGTTTTCTAGCAATTTCTTCTGGCATTTAAAACTGTGATTTAATTTTTCAATATTATTTTTCTATTTATGAGTTTTATCTTCGCTTTAATATTTTTATTTATTCTGAATTTGTTGTTGCACAAGATGCTATTTAATTTATGTACAATTTGTTTTTTTTTTGTTTCGAAAAAAAAAAAAATTGCAAAAGTACGTGATTCATTTTATTATTGAATTTGTGTTAAAATAATTTTATTTTAATTTGCTTTCTTTTTTTTCTCTTTTGTTTTTGTTATATGTTTTGTACCTAAATACCTAAACATGGTGGCCATTCCAAAATCGGATATTTTAATATTATCATGTTCATCTAATAGTAAGTTTTCTGGCTTCAAGTCACGATGTGCAATGCCACGTTGATGCAAATATTGCAATCCCGATAATAATTGTGTGAAATAACGTTGCGCTTCATGTTGTGGCATGCCAATGTCGGGTTCTGCAAAATATAAAAATAAAATAAGAAAAATAAAAAATAAGAAAATAAACGTGCACAAATATTTATTGTTTATTAGAAAGTAGAATTATAAACATAAATAAAAAGTTTTTCTATTAAAATAATCCTTAGTACTGGTATTTATAATATAATCAATGTTGTTATGTGGTTGTAGGAGGTTAAAAAGTGACATCAAGTTTTCTGAAAAGCTTTTTATATCAAAAATTTTATATAGAGCTGTGTATATGAATAAGTCAAAAATGCATTTTTATACTTAAACAACTTGTCAGAAATTTAAATAAAATGGGAAAGTGTAATGGTTCAAACGCAATATGTTACCAAAATGTCGAACATTTTAATGAATAAAGGAATTTCTTTGGTTTTCATCTTTTTCGGCTCTTTTATACAGTTAAAACAAAAAAAAATAGTCAGCCACATACAGTGGAGAAAGAAAAAGAGAATCATTGTTGGTTATTGTTGTTTTTGCTTCAACTTTGATTTTTGTCTTAACTTTATTGTTTGAACAAAAATGTTTAGTTTATTTAAAATGTTTATGAGAAGTTTCCTGAAGAGCTAAGTAAGCGTTAGCGAAATGGACATCTAGACGTGATTTCACCCTCAATAATCAATATTAATTTTAATTAAATCGGGATAATTTAAAAAAATAGCACAATAACTTTTTTGAAAATTAACTAATTTTATAAAAGTTTCCCGTGTTTTAAATTTAATTTAAAAACAGAAATAAAAATAAAAAATTCAATTTATAAAACGAAGCTCAACAAATGGCAAATTAATAAATGTCATAGTAAAATTTGGCTCAATATACCATCACATTTGTTTGTCAATGTCATAGTTTCCAAGGATTTAATGTCCATGTACTTGATGTCGCGTTTAAAAGTGACATAATGACCATGGTCATTATGTCGTTTAGTATGGGCATAGTGTCAGTCGGCATAGCGAGCTATCGGCCGGGCGCAAGGATTTTATTTGCTATGGTATAACAAACACAGGCTTCGCTTATCAAAGATTTTCTGCAAGCGATTTTAGAAAAAAATTGAATCTTTCTTAGATAAAATATCATAAAGTACACATATAATGTCCTGGGACGTTATGCCATGCTACCGCCAATCATTACTAAATCTTTGTTATGATTCTTAAAAAAATTAAGTTTAGTAGTTCAGAAAGTATAAGAAGTATCCAGTAATATTTGGTTCTAGAGTTGTAAAGCATAAGATTATCTTATAAATTTTATGACATTTACCTGCTTTTTATATTAACTCATATAGAAGGCTGGATTAAGATAAATAACCTTTGACATATTTTTGAAAATTTTTGCTTTGTGCACACTTTTCACAAGCAATCCTAATATGGCGCCAGGTTTGAAAAAATCTATAGAAATAATCTTGCTTTTTAAAAGTAAATAAAATTTTTTTATTTAGCCTCGACACTAAAACAAATAAGTATTTTTTAATAAAAAATAAATATTGCATGTTGTAGTGTTTGAGAAAAAGAAAAGAAAAAACAACAAAATAGTTGTAGTGAAAACCGCAAGAATTAAGCAGCAAATAGTATAATAAATACACAAAAGTGAATGAATGCAATTTTATTAGAAATGGCCATTGAAATTTTATTCAATTATAAAAAGGATTTTCTGTTAAAATCAATATTAAAACAAAACACTCGCTCACATTGATTGGCATAAATTTAGGAAAAATTAAATTAGTGAACTAAAGTAAAACAAATTAATGAAATATACACGAAACAAAGAATCAATTGAAAAAAAAAAAACAAATACGAATACAAAACTGTATTTTCTATGTGGAGCTAACGTTATATATGAGGACGGATCAATAAGTCATTTTAAACTATCAACACGGACTAGTTGGTACCTGGTAGAAGCAGCGGATATCCCTGACAATTTTTTAAATAATATAATCCATAGGGTCACCCACCGTCTTTTTACAATGTTAGGTGATTTTCATTTTGCATAAAAGATTGAAACTTTTCTAGACCTTTCTCCTCGTCGCAATTGTTATGAATACATAACTTTGAATCGCAAATTGCGACTCGCTTGTTTATGGCAACGTTTTTTTTCCGATCTTTAATGTAAATGTAAAATATTTATAAGGACAGTAATATTTGCCATGATCGGACGCAGAAAGCAATAAAAATTACTGCAGCAAGTCAAAATAATACTCGGGTGCAACTTTGTTCAGTTTTGGTGTCCCAAATAACAACTTGAGTTTCGAACTGAGTTTAACAAATTTCGCCGAGACTTACATATACCTTTTTTAAAATTTATGATTTAAATGATTTGAGTTTAATGATCCTGGTCGTCCTAAGAAAGAGAATAGTTGGATAAACTGTTTTGAGTTAGACTGGTCACAGTTTTTAGAGTCTTCATTCTAAAAAAAATTTTGTTGCAAGTGATAATTTCAAACTAAAATCATTAGTTATAAAACAGCTCATAGTTCTTAATAAAGTCCAAATGTTAAAAAAAACTAATTTTCAGCCGCAACACTAAACACGAACGACTTCCAGTTATTGGAACTGGTTTCTTATGCTGAAAATAGCAAAACGCAAAAAATTGCAATTACCACTTGATAATTGTACGCTTGAAATCGCAGTCTCAGTCTTTATAAAAGTAATCGTTGAATGGACTTGTATATTTTCTTAAAATTTATTTTTAAATGCAAAGAAATACGCACGGCTATGCCGAATGTTTTATACCCTTCACCACCTATGTAAATCCAGTTTAGTGAAGTTACTTCCAATCAAATAAGCAAATATTTGGGCGACCGACACTTAAAAAAAAATTGGTACTTCATATATACATATAATTTTATATAAAACTGTCATCGGCATTTAGTATTTCCTTAAAGATCTTTTTAAAAGCTTTAAAATGATAACCATATTGATATTTAAAATAATTTGATAATTTCAGATCCCCGTAACTCGGAAAACATGGTCGAGCACCAATTTTTTCACTTGATATTTTTTTGTATTTTTTAAATTCTCCCACATAGTATTTTTTTGATTGAAGATACTTTATTGTTCCAGTGTTTTGCCTGCTGCCTCGAAGGACATGGACCTATCATTTTGATTTCTAATAGCACCTCTTTCGACACTATGTCTGATCGATTGACATATTTTTTTTGTAGCTAATCTTTTGCCTCAGCAAACTTGATTTTAACACTAACACGGACGGACATCGCTCAATCGACTTCGCTATGCATAAGAATAAATATACTTTATAGTGCCGGAAATGGATATTGTAGAAATTACAAACGGAATGACAAACTTAGACAACCCTTTTTCAACTTTTCGTGGTGAAGGGTATAATAAAGAATGACTTTTGTCCGACAACATGATTTTTAAAATGGTGACGTCAAGGCGCAATGCTTGGTAGAAATAAAATTTGCGATTTAGAAGACACTTGAGATTTCATAATTGGGCGATTTCCATTACATGGCTGCTAGCTTTTTGTAAGTTTAGAATTTTCTTTTATAATTTATTAAGCACTAGGACAGTTTTTAAAATAAAATATTGTTTTTTATTTCTTTAATATTGGAGAAATAGAAAAAAATTAAGAGAGAAAATGTAATTATAAAGGTCAAATATTATTGAATATTAGAATCTATCTTTGATTCAAAAAAAAAAAAAAAATTGAAATATCATACCAAATATTAAGGAATTTTAGTTTTTTTGCTATAAAAATTACCACACAGGATGTATACTTTTTTAAACACTCATCCCTATTTATAATTTATTGCACTTGCAACGTTTTTTCTCAATCCCATATTTTAAACATAGAATCCTGGCTGTAATCAATATTAAAATACATAACTTCCGGTGGCCAAAACATACAAAAAACAAACACGCACATGTTAACAGTTGTATGCAAAAACAAAAATATCACTTTTTCTTTAGTTTTTCTACTTTCAATAGAGTATCAGAACAACCTGTATAAGATGAATGTTAAAAACAAACTAACAACACACATCACAAATTGTTTAACAAAATATCCCTAAGAGTTGGCTAAAATATAGCAACAAATAAAATAACAAAGTTAAAGTATAAACAGCAGGTAGTTAATGAAAATAATATGATGATTTTAGGAGAAAAAACAAGAAAATAAACAAAAATAATTTTACATATATACAACAACAAAGTGGCTGCTTATGAGGATAAAAGATATGCTTAAGGATTGACGGAGAAAATTTAATAAAACATTTTGGTAACAAAATAAATATTCAAGTTTTGTTTGTTTACTCTAATTTGTATACGTATATTAATTATAAAACAATTTATTAACTTTCGAAGAGGCAAATATTTAAAAAAACCATTTGTAGAATATTTAGAATTTAAAGAAAGGTAAATAATATTGGCATTTTTAAATTAAAATCGAAATGAAGTGTTTCTTTCAAATCATATTTGGGGTTTTTTCATTACCATTAAAATTCCATTGACATTATTTGAAATAAAACAATGCCAAAAATATAACTATCATTTAATGCTAATGATTTTTTGAATTATAATTACTTTTACTAATGGTAAAAAATATTCGTTTTTTTGAAACACAATTTTATGATCACAGAAATTTAAAAAACTGTGCATAAAATAAGGAAATCCTAACCATCTTGTAGGTGCAAAACTTGATGCCTGAGATCTGAAGCCACCCAAAACCCAAGCGAGCAGTAAGTAGTATTAACTGCTGGAAAACATACATACATACATACATATGTTCTCAACCCCGGGGGCAACAAGATTCTGTGCTGATCTAACCACGGTGCAGACGAGAGTCCTCGTGGGTATAGGGGGAACCAGACCCACGGTGTGCAGGCACTGAAGCTGCATAGACAGTTCTGGTACTGTCAGAGGTTTTTACCAGTCTCCTTTATTAATAAAACGTGTGAATAATACTAGCCTAAAAAACTGCCACCACGGGAGCCGGTAGCCCATACAGAGAGCCGCCCATCTTTGTAGCCGGTTATTGGTGAAGCCCCTTCGAGGTACACGTGGTGGTTGTGGTTAATTTGTCTATCTCTGCGGGTTGGCGTGGAATAGACTGAAGTGTGCTGTTGCACTCTCAACAGAGGAGTGTCTGATATGCTACGACCCTATAGCAAGGGGTAGATTCATGGTCCTGCAAGCCATGGTCTAAAAATTGCACAGAATAGTGGTGTGACCACCGTCTGATAAGGGCTTACTGCCAGGTACAGACGTTAATGTAATCACTTATCATGTTCTCAAATTGTCTTATTTTTCCTAAAGAATATATGTATAATTCACTAAATTTTTTTTTATTTAATGTGATTTTAAAATAATGCTTTAACATTTTAACACGGGAACTAATGCCAGCCATTAAAAATTCTATATATGATTTTTATAGCTTAAAAAGGCTTCAAACGACATGTGTAAACAATTATGCGGACAAATTTTTATTCTAACGTGGAAAATGTGCTTCAACATCAAGTGGAAAAATTAGCGTTCGCCCATAATTTCCGAGTTATGGGCTTCTGAACCTTTCAAAGTACGATTATGCACCATACTTTTTAAGATAACAATAAAGGTTTAAAAGCTTTTGAACAGATCTTTAAGGAAATACAACATTTTTTTTTAAAGAATGCTTAACCCATTAAAAGCTGATGACATTTTTATGTAAAATTATATATAGTACTGTTTATTTTTTATTTTTTAATTCTCTGTCTAGATTTACATATAAGGTGAAGGGTATATAAGATTCGACATAGCCGAAGATATAGCACTTTTACTTGTTTATAATAACGTTAATTTTTTCGTAAGGACAAATTAAATGTCTTTAATTTGACGCATACATTTAATTTTATTTATGAAAAAATAAATTCAACTTTAAAATTTTAAATGTCCATATTATTTTTTCGGTACTGTTTCTGAGATCGTAATTTATTTATCTTAAACTTATACTTTTTAAAATTTGTATTAACAAATTAGAGACACGATCATAATCAAAATCAACAAAAGGGAGAAAAATTATATAATTGAAGAAATTAATTGGATTATCGAATAACGGTTGTTCAAGTTAATACTCAGCATGTCAGTGTTGCCAGGGGAAGACAATAAAAATTACGCTTTTTCTTTAAAAAAAAGTTACATTTTGAAATTGTTCTGAAATAAATTGTGGGCTTATGTATATTTCAGGGAAAACAAATTCATTTATTAAACAAATATAAAAAACGTAAATTTAAAAACAATAAATTTCAGACCCATGTTTCAATATTCATTTAGCTTCTCATACTAAAATATTATTATTGATTTTAAACAACTTATAGTTTTGAAGTTTGAAGTTTTTTTCAGCCATCATTAACGCAGCTATTGTATCAGCATTCAAGTGGGTAATATGATTTTTTTTATAAGTTTCAGTTGACTAAAGATAATCTCCACACACCAATTGGAAAATGGAAGTATAAAATCAAAACTAGAAGTAAAAATTTTAATTTTTGAGAATTTAAGTCAGGACTCAACCTTAATATTCCGTGGTTGACAAATGCATACTCACTCCATTCAATAAAATTAGTTAGGAAAAATTGTCTGTCATTTTATGATGAACTTTTAAAGCCAATAAGAATGAAATTTGTCTTTAATATCGATATTTTAAAACTATTAAAATAGTAAATTCTGTCAAAGCTCAATCTTTGAAAGAAAGAGATTTATCTGATTTATTAAGAAACTTCCTACTTTTAAACTCAAAGGTGACGCTTTGCGGAATTGTGAAAACAGTAGACAATATTGCACATTTCATGACAATAAATAATGAAAGCTCTTTTCTAAACCGTCGTACTGGCACCACGTAGCGAATTGTCAAATTTTGCAAGCGGAATATGTAAGGTTGCTAGCAGTTTTCGGAAGTTCGAACAGAGCACAGGTAATAAGTGCAGCTCATACAATTAAGCAATTGGAAAAAGCTGTTATCAGAAGCATTTTGCTGTTATTAAAAAGAAATCAAGAAACATTTCGTAACTTTTCACAGAGTACAACTACAGAAACATTACTTTCTTATTTATTGTAAAATATTTCTTTAAATAGAATTGTAGCATCATTAACCATTGTTAGTAAAACAAATTCGTTTTGTTAAAAAAAATGGCTAACAGAGACGGGTAGTTCTTGTCTCAAGTAATAAAAAAAGTACTTTTTTTTAGTAAAATAACTTATTTTGTGGCTTTGCCGTTAAAAGTTACGAAAATTTGGCCAAATTTAACAAAATTGTACTTGTTACGTGGAGCCTTCAAAAGTTACGAAATATTTTAAAAATGTAACCAAACGGCAACACTGCAGCATGTATGAAAGTTCGATACGACTTATATGCAACGTTCGTATTTTTTAAATAAAAAAATTTTTATTTGTAGGTTTTAATCTAAAACCTATTAAAAAATTTAGTATAATTACTCGCAAAGTTTTATTCGAGTAAACGATTGTTTGACCAACAAACAAAAAAATATATAGATATTTAATTTTCTCTGGCTTGTTTTTATCCCTAGCTTGACATTGTTTCAATAAATAATTTTTAGTAAAGACAGCAATGTATATTGCAAATTCTCTCGCGTAAATCGTTTACCATTAAATGGTACACGTACAATTGTAAATTACGTCCTTTAATATAAATCAAGTCAGCATTTTTGTACAAGGATTCAAGATCCTTTCCATTCTCTTCAGGGAATTAAATTTCAGTTTAAATGTATTTAACATTTCATTTGGTTTTTTCTTTTCATGCATAAAGAAAAAGAATAAAAAACCTTCAACATATGTGTTGTGCAGGTAAATTTTCCATTACTCATAACTGGAGTAGGTGTATTGCTCATTGTGTTGTATGCAGTGATTGTACAAAAATAAAAACCAAAAAGGAAGGGTCCTTCTAATTAACTAAAATGTTGTTTATGGCACAAGTACCAAGTGCTTGCTACCTGTACTCTTTAAATAAGAACGTAAGTAAAAAATATGACAAATCAAGTGTGTTTATTAAAGAGAAATTATGACACATGGTTTCTTTTAAAAGAAATAAGGAAAAATATGATTAAGTTATTAATCTAAAATAAAAGTAACAAGGAATAATCTGTTTGTATGTTTTTGTTTAATTAGAACCCGCACTCAGGGGATGACCCCTACGTATGCAACGCATTGTGCCAGAACTAGGAAATCAGGTTATGCGAGGGGGGATAGAGAGAGTAGTGCTTGTGGACATTTGATTTGAATCTTTGGACTCTGAAAGTAACAGGGAAGACCTTCGCAGGGAAATTAATCCACATACAAGTTGTTTGGCTAAAAAGCAATTATTCTCCGTAAAGCGTTGCGCGATTCACTCGCCACAAAGGGATACGCTCTTTATGCAGAGCGCGTTACACGTACAAAATTACGGTTTTTAGGAACAAGATTTTTGATTTCATAAGAGCACATTTCGTTGTAGTAAATATAAAACAGTGAAACACACCCCACATTGCGTCGATGCTCCAGTGAATCAATAGAGCAAAATAGCCTTTGAAGCACCGACCCAGAGTTGAAATACAACCTTACGGTTGCGGCGACGGATTCCGCGTGTCAAAGAAAAAACAAATAAAATGAGCTGCGGCGACGGATGCGGATTTTATTGTCATTTTTATTATTCGTTTACAAATTTTTTTATTCTTTCTTATTGAAATATATTTAAAAAAATTTTTTAAATGTAAATAAACAATAAATTGAAAAATTTCAAAATTATTGTTGATTTTCAATGACTTTTTACATTTTCTTTCTCTTCTTTTTTGGTAGTCATTCACAAAAAATATTAACAAATAGTATTTTTTGTTAGAAAAACAATAAAACTGTGGCAACATGCAGAAAGAGAAAAAATTAAAATTTGGGAGCTTGAGAGAAAACGCACTCAAATTAAAATAGATTCTAATTTCATGCGGATTCGTTGAACGGTTTTTATTGTCAAAACTGCATATAAAAAAAAACAATCGTATCCGCAACCGTGAGGTTGTATTTCTACTCTCATACATGAGAGATGTATTCCATTTTCGGTCTGATAAAGGTGACATAGATAGCGGGGAGATCAGATGGAGTGAAGTATTTCTTACACCGTTTCAGAAAACCTACGCACTTGGCTTTTTGTTGCTTTAAATATATTTAATTAATCTTATCTTGGTTTCATCCTATTTCTAAGTTTCCATTCTTAATTAATTTTAAATATATTTTCAAAGTTTCGTAACTGAAGGGTAAAAATGTAGTCTGTTAGTCTGTCACAATACTTTATCTCTAAAACCGTAGTAGCTGGAATTTTTTAACTGTTACTACAGTTGAACTACTAAGGCTGTTACAACAACAACTATGTGATTTTCACGTATGAGGCCGCTACGGATTTTTAAAGTTTATACAAAGTGTACGCCGACTATAATAACAAGTATAAAACAAAATTGAAACTTAAAAAAAAACATGATTTTACCGAACATTAACTTATCTTTTGAATAATAGGCAGATACTTTTTTGTGTGGTTTCTTTATTGCAAGCGAGCGACTCGTCTCGAAAAATTTGTATAAGAATCACTCAAAAATTTTAGTGCTTTTCATACAAATTTTCTAGACGAGTCGCTCGCTTGTAATACATAAACCTCACATTAAACTTTAAACAATAAAAAAGAAGACGAAAGGAAAAATTAAAGGGTGACCCATACATGATAAGGAAACTTTCGTGAGAGTGGCATCTAGCAAATGAAATTCGAATTCACCATGCAATTAGCTGAAATAACTTGCACTTATTTGCCTTTAATCCTGCTACTTGAAAGTAAAGCAAATAATCTAGAATTGGGTGTACAAATTTACATATTCATATTCATATTCACCATTCGGCATATTCAAAAATATGGTTTACATCCTTCAAGACGAAGTGATTAGCAGTAACCGGCAAATTAATGTGAGTAAACTAGAAATAAGCTGGACATTTTTTTTTAATTTTGCACAACAAAACTAAGATATAAAAAAGTGAGAGTGCTATATTCCGCTATGCCGAATAGTATATATCCTACACCATTTATTTTAATCTAGTTAAGTGAAGTAAATCTACTCAAAAAATCAAATATTGGGGTTGCAGGAAATTAAAAAAGAAGAAAAAAATTGTTCTTTACATAGTTTTGCATAAAAATGCCACCGGCTCTTAATGGGTTAAGAATTTTTAAAAAATTTTAGTAATTTCTTAAAGATACCTTCAAAAGCTTTAAAATGATACCCATATAAATATTTTAGAAAATTTGTAAATTTCAGAGCCCCGTAACTCGGAAAATATGGGCGAGAGCAAATTTTTTCACTGGATGTTTTTTTCTTATTTTTTAGTTCTCTATCGCCTTATATATTTATTTTTTCGACTGGAATTACTTTATTGTTACAAATGACATAAAAAGTTAGAGGTAGGCGTGGTGTTCTGCATGCTGCATCGAAAAACATGGACCGATCATGCTGATTTCCAATAGCACCTCCGTTGGCACTATGTCTAATCGATTGACATATTTTTTTTCTAGCTGATCTAGTGCCTCGGCAAACTTGATTTCAATACTAACGCGGACAGACGGACAATCACTCAATCGGATTCGCTATGCATAAGAAGTCAGAATATGTATACTTTATGGAGTCGTATATGGATACGACGCGTAATGACAAACTTATATAGTATATACCCTTTTTCCGCTTTTTGAGGTGAAGGGTATAATAACAGTGCTAATGAAACTTGGTCTAACACATGCACCAAAAATAAAACAACAAACAAAGCGTAAGAATTAATCGGGATAATCCTACCTAAAAAAATATAGACATCAAAAGTAACAGGTAAGGTTGTGATTCAGCTTTTTTTATCAACGTTGACCAGTTGGAAGAAGAAAAACCAATAAACTGTGAATATCATTCGCCTTAATCGGCCCAACTAATCACCCACTTTTGCATTTCTATTGCCAAAATGTCATTAACTTAGATTTTTCACGTTTTTATATACTAAATCATTATTTGATTCAACATAAACAAAAAAATATCAAAAACATGCATATTCATGAGCAAATCTTGTCATAACTGTCTATTAAATGTAATGGGATCGAACCATATGTGTCACACACTTTATTTAAACATTTTTTAATTGTATAAATTTAACGGTTAATAAATTTTAACATTCAACATTTAAATCATTTTGTCTACCAAACTGTCTGTTTTGGCATGTGAAATTTTGATGGACATCTACTACCCGCAGATATGTAAATTAGAATTGTAGTTAAGAAAAAATGTAAAATAATTTTTAGTACGAACATACAACACCGACAAGTGACAAATGAGTGGGATTGTGTCGTAAAATAAATTTAATACATCAAGTGGGTGACAAATAAATGGACGTGAAAAGATATGACATGTGCAGATCTACTTTCATATAATATATTTATGCATCATGAGTACATATGAAAAAAAGGTATGACTAAAAGAGGAGTTACTAAAAACGAAGTTATATTATATGGAATTAAAAACTTTCAATTAATAAGTTTTCATTAAAGGAATCGCATCTATAAGTCCGTGACTTTTTTAACTTTATTCAGCTTTAACTTATAATCGAAACTTAATCTTTCTTGAGGCTTTTGTTGATAGACGTTTGACAAATTTTAAGCAAGCTTATGTCCTAAGCAGTTTCTTAAAGTATGCAACATGTGAATAATCTTAAAAAAGGGAGGAACAAAGTTAATTCCGTGTGCCAATAATGCAATTTTTTGTGGAAAAAAACTATTAACGAATCGTGAGAAAGTTTTGTAAATAATAATTAAGGAGTTTTCGAAAAATAGATTGATCACTTTTTTATTTATCGTAGTGTGAACGTATGCGAGATTGTTGAAGTCAGATATTTCAGATAAATTTTTTGATTTCGATTGCCCGTTTTTTTTTCGTCAAATTATTTATTAAATCTTTAAAGTAGCGAAACTAACAAGGAGTTTTCATATCTTAAATCTAATAATTCTCCTTAATTAACAGCAAGCGCTATACAAAAATAGTTGCTATCAACGTCCTGTATTCATATCTCGAATAAGAAATTATTAGCTGACTGTAAGAAATCTGTTCATACGAAAGGTATTTGACAGTTTAAAAAATGTGGTGTCATATTGATTACACAATCGAAAGACAAGTAATAATTAATTAAATTAACGTATTTAATGATTGAATTGTATTCTATAAAAAATTCTCTTTCGAATAAACGAGGTATTAATCAATTATTAAAAAATGAAGTTTTAACGGCGAAACAATTTTGTTAATGTTAATTTGTTTTCTTTGCAGATTATCGACAATGCCAGTAAACGAACGAAATCAGAGAAAAATATTTCATGGCGTGATTTACTAATCGTTTGTCTGACTTGAAAGAGATTTGTGTTTTGGGATAACTTAGTTTTACGTTTTTCGTTCTCCTAATATCAGAAGCAGGGCGTGCTGCTTTTCTTATTTACATTTTTTGGGTTTTTACTGTCAACATACAGATTGTTATCGGAAAAAAGATTTTATGCTTGGAAGATAATGAGTCATTCAGAAATTTGCACAGATAATTAGGAGATTTTAATATGCAGCTGTTAAGCAATTACAGCCGTATGCATAACAAAAACATAAAATGAGTTTGGCATGAATGAAGAAATTGATAAGGCTTTGCCGAACGGCCTGGCACTTAAAATCATTGGAGATTGTTGCCGTAATCTATAACTATATTTTGCGACTATTTTCGGTGTCAAATTCTGTGGAGAGCCTTACAGATACCCTGCTTAGTTTCGTCACTTATGCTAGCCTCATGCTAAACACGTCCGTTATTGTTTAATATTTTTCAACGGCATTTAAAATTTTTTTTCTGCTTGATACTAGGAACACAACTGAGACGAACGACAAATTTTTGGTCGCAATTATTCGTTATCAAAAATAAAACACATTTGTGTATATGAAAATGCACACAATCATGACGTCGGACAAAATGCGTCATGCGCGGCGAACTTTGAAATAGAATTATTTCTATTTCTTATGCCGGCGAACGACGAACAAATCAGTACAATGTGACCATGTTTGACTTTAGATTCGTAGCAATTAAATAATTAAGTTATTTCACTTAAAAATTTATGTATTTTTTTTGCAGCATTTATAATAAATGTACAGATTAAAAGTTAAACATAAAAATAGTTTTTAGTTGTGTTTTTGCTAATGTTTAACTTTTGAAATATTATTATTTTGTTGGCCACCTTAGCAGCTTACGAAAAGTAAACAACTTCAACAATTATAACAGCTGTGTTTTTTAGTCGTTATTGTGCTTCATACGACGAATTTTTGACG
Source organism: Gymnosoma rotundatum (assembly GCA_916610165.2). Taxonomy (NCBI): domain Eukaryota; kingdom Metazoa; phylum Arthropoda; class Insecta; order Diptera; family Tachinidae; genus Gymnosoma; species Gymnosoma rotundatum. The sequence goes on along the minus strand of OU744337.1, from coordinate 113,720,088 downwards.
ACGTATTCGTTGTGTGTTATACGAAATTCGTCGTTCATCTGAGTTGTGTTCCTAGCGTGAATGTCGTCTGAAGAAAAAATTATTGCTAAAATATAGTCAAAATTAAATTAATTTAAAACAGGGCGAAAATAATACGATGTCATTGACATTTATTTCTAAAAGTTAATTTTAAAATCGAAATTTTAAATAAGTCAGTCTTTCTTAGTTGACAAACTCAAGATATAAACGAAAGTATTCGACTGAAATCAATAGTGTTTCTAAAACAAAGTCAGGTGCTGTAAATTCGAATTGAAAATTTTGCACTTGCTGAAACCCCCTGTTATAAGACAAATCGACAAACAAAGAAACAATAATAAAACAAAAGTAAATGATGGCAATAACATTTTTTGGCAAGAAAAGAATATTTTTTTGCAAATATAAACGCAAGACAGACTTAAGTTTATATGACAATTGTTTTTTTCTTGTCCCAAAGTGTGATAAAATAGTAGCAAAACTAGATTCAAGTTACTTAAATTCACACAATTATTCCAGTCACACAATAGAGACATTTGTCTATTAGAAATGCAGTAATATAAATGAATGAAAACATGCTCGTTTGCATCAGTATATTCTTTAATTACAAGACAAAACCGGTTCGCATTGTTAGCTGTAAATAAGTATTCAGTTAACATTAGTATGGTCTAAGACCGATTGCGACTTAAAAAACTGGGCCAAATCATTAGTTTCTAATTTTAATAAAAAAAAAAAAGAAAACAGAATAAATCCTGCTTTTAACCAATGATTTTGTGTTTATAAATGTCCGTCGTACGAGTAACTGCAATTTTATTTTCACAAATTGTCCTGTTCATATTTTATTCCATTTTAAGCCGTAAATAAAAGAGAAGTACACAACCTCACAAGTAGTGTTGTGTTGGTTAGTACTTGATGTTAAAGAAAGTACCACTTTGAATGCCATTGTTTAGAAATATCAAAGCTCTCAACTTTGATGAACCACAAGATAAAAAACAAAAGGCACAGATTGATAGATTTTTTTGAAAGAAAATACATACTCTATACATGCGTACTTCTCACTACATGAACGTACACTTACATGCATAAACTAATAATTGAATCGAGAAAATTCACTTAAATATTGTAAAGAAATGCTACTGTGGTAAATATGAGAAGCATATAAATAAAAGTAGATGTGTTGTGGGAGCAACAAATGTCTTGTATTTATTTTAAAAATTTACTTCTTTACACAGGATATGCATTTTACTAAACATGGTTCAGACACAGAACACATATTGAGTAATGAAATATGTTTTTCAATGTTCATTCAATTATGGCACGAAATTTATGTATTGGAAAAAGTAGTAAATTATATGAAAAGTAAAAATATATTTTATATTTATATATTTATATTTTATTTAACCTTTAAAAATGCATTAGCGTAGATTAAAATATAATTTCTTCTTATTTTTTTTATTTAGAACAACATAAATAGGAGTATGGAGCAGCGGTCGGCATGCGGAGATAAAAATAATTATTTGTTCAACCTCTTCCTTTATGGGGTTTTTCTCTATTAAAATACACTTTTTGTTTACATGGTGGCGAACAGTCAATTTCATTGTATCAGTTGTATAGTAGTTATAATAAACGTCAAAAAATAATGTAAAGTTAGTAAAACTAAAAAAACTAAAAAATCAAAGTTAAAGTCCATTTAACAGAAACAATTCTTGGGCAAATATATTTAAACGCAGACGTATGTAGATTTAATTTATTAGTTTATTTGTTCAGAAATTTGTTATTTGTTCAGGAATCGTCAATAATATTTACGAAATAATTCTAAATGATAGATTATTAACAAGCGCTAAAAGGTAACGCCACAGTCACATAGTGTGTTAGATAGATTTTAATGTAGCACATTTTTGTGACTGTGACCCTAATGAATTGTACCGCCCTCACAACCTTTATGCACCATGTGAAACAGCCCAACGAGAAACACCGAAAAAAAAACAATAAATTGAGCTAATCAAGCAGTAAAGTAATTAAAAAAATGCATTTCAAATCAAAGTAATAGTTGACTCTCAGCGATTTTAACATGTTCCAAATAAAAAAAAAACTGAATCTGCAAAGATAAAAGAAGATTCGAATGAGAAAGACAAGGCAAACATAACGGGGCATCAATTTAATACAAGAAGTGAAAGAAATGTAATAAAAAAAATAATTAATTAATACATGAGAGCAATTAATTTGATGGACTAATTAATTGCCAATATCATTAGCATTGAATGATTATAATGCTAATAATTTATTTAGCATTTCCGTTACTTTCACTAATGGTAATGTTTTGAAAAGGTTTCAATGATAATTAGTAAAAAAAAAAAACAAATCATTATCATTGACTAATACTTAAGTGATTTTAAAACATCACGATTAATAAGCGTCATTCCCTGCCTTTGTACACTAAATAAGCATCCTAAAGTGTAGTAGAGCATAAATATAAAAAGCATTTTAATAACAAAAATTTGGTGAAACCTGTGTTTTAAAATTTTTAGGAAAAAATGAGACATTATAGGAACATATTTTTGTTTTCGTGTAAGCAATAAGACCTGCTAGCTGGGTTGTTAAGTGACTCTAGATCTCAGACTTTAAGTTTTATACTTGTTTCACTTAAAATTGATAAATTGTTAGAATCTTCGAAAAACGATCCCTCTGCAAAAGAGAGAAGGTTTATTCGTATTAAGCATAGTTCTTTTTAAGCTTTTGTAATCATAAATTTATGTTTCATAAAAACATTATGTTTATTAAAAAGTTCCATTAATTTATAACAATTTAACTTTGTAATCAATTACATTCTGCAGAAGTGCTGTGAAAATCTAGTGTCATTTTGTTTGTGCATTTACATTTGTGTTAATCCTTGTGTTATAATAATGTTTGCAAACAAATTTAAAAAAAAAATTGTTCTTAATATTCATTTCAAGTACTTTGTTGTGTACAAAAATATGTTCATCTTAACTAGACAGAAAATTGCACTTTTTAAAGACATAGTAAATCGTGTAAAAATTTTGACACAATTTTGTTTCTTAGGAAGCTAAAAGCCAAGCAAAATATATTTTTGAAGATGTATTCAAATTTTTATTTGATTTTTTTACTCGTATTCTAAATTGAAGATTTTCTTTATTATTTTCACAAGTGAAAAAAGGTATATCCTAGTTTGTCATTCCGTTTGTAATTTCTACAATATCCATTTTCGAACCCATAAACTATATAAATTCTAAGCTCTTATGCAAAGCGAAGTCGATTGAGCGATATTCTTCTGTTCGTCCATGTTCACGTTGGAATCAACTTTGCCAAGGCACTAGATAAGCTAGAGAAAATTCTAATACGCCATTCGATCAGACATAGTTTTGAAAATAGTGCTATGGAAAACCAGCAAGATCGGTCCACGCCTTTCGAGGCAGTAAGCAAAACACAGCGCCTGTCTCTAATTTTTCCATATTTTTTTTTTAACTTTCGTTTTTATTCTTGCCGGTGGTTCTGTTTTCGACTTATTTACCTCTTACTATTTATTCACCACAATTATACTAGCTGGGACAACAACCCTAAGTAAAATTTAAAATATTCGCCTTTTTTTTGGAGAGAAAAACTTAATTGTATAAAGAAATTTCTTATGCCGATTTATATGTAAATGTGATATCTTCAGCATAGCCAAAGTTATATTTTGCTTGAACTATGACAATCTCAAATGGACGCCTATTGGCATAAGTTCCTGCTGAATAAATGCTGAATAAATAAGTCAAGAGAAGAGAAGTGGATTTATGAACTTTAGTAGAGAGGCAACGAAAGGTTAATCTTTGACGTCGTACCGGTCAAACAAGATGTTTCAACAGCTGACACTCCAACTAAAATTTGAAGCGTAAGAAGCCGAGATGACAAAGGAAATATTGTATGAACCAGATTAACGATTCGGTTATAAGATAACCGTCCGAGAAGATCTTGAATATTAACCCTATAAGTTCGAAGACGGCCTAAAGAAAACAAAGACACCTTTCAGAGAAGGAAGGGCAAACGCACTCCTATTAATAGGCAGACATGCACAATAGGACAAGCACACAGAATATAAGGCAACGAATGAGATGCTGAGATGGCAGCGCAAATTGTGTGCAAATGTCCAGTATCAGCTAGCGCTAAAAAGCTGCAGCAGAATTAAAAATTTGGAAGCCAAGCCTTAGTCTAAAGGTTAAGCAAAAAATTCTGAGGTGGCGGCTACCTTGTGAAGAGAAGGTCAGTTTTCTTTGTTGAACTTTTCTCATCACTAAAAATCTACGTTTGAAAATTGTCAGTCTGCTTCACTATTTTGTGCTTATTGGATTTCATTATTAAGGTGTGCTGCAAACTTAAGCTTTTTTAAATGCTCAGATACAGCGAAGAGACGCATTTCCGAATAATCCCTACGAATACTTTCTTCAATTCTTTAATTCAAGGATAAATTGTAAATTTCTTCTTTTTCATATCTTCTTCTAGAACTAATTTCCTATTGTTATTTTAATTGAATATAGGAAACACATTACTTGTGCAATGGAATAAATTTTCAATGCCGCTTCATGTGGCTCCACAAAACGAGCAGCAAAGTCTTTCAGCTGAGGACATGTAAGCCAAACAAAGCAGGAATACGCGAAGAATGATGGAGAAGTGTGTAACGCCGCAGAAAATTAATTTCTGCTGATTCCTTTAAATATCTTTGTCAGTATTCTAGTGGCTCTACGCATCATTAAACTGTCATTATATTCCAATTTTTTTTTACATTTAAATAAACAAATTATTATGTTAAAGGTTCTTCGTAGATTAAATATTAAAATATTGAATAAACTTAATAAAAGAATATCAAGTGTTGCTTAATAAGGCAGTAAAATTTACAACATTCATTTAATAAAACTCTTATTACATTTATTTAAACATATTTCTTTTAATTCATTTGTCCAACAGGTCATTAAATGCAAACAGATTTGAATTTTAATTTAAACACTTAGAACACTTCTAACAGCAAAGTACTTATTTGCTTTTCATATTATTTCAATTTTATTTAACGGTCATTTACAAATAGCAGTTCATTATTGAAGAAATAAAAAACCATCTGTTTACCAAAGGAAAAAAAAAACCAACCAAAATAAAAGAAGAGGTGGTCAGCAACAACAACAAAGGACATATATATATATACATACATTTAAAATAATAATACTTGTAGATTATATATTTGAAATGGCTGGATTTTGTTTATTTTATATTTAAGTATTTGCAGTAGAAAAATGTTTACACTTAGAGAAAATATTTCAAAGCACGCGTGATTTCTTTCGGCTTCCTTTAGAGCAAATAAGTCAAGAAAATTTTAATTACTTCTAATTTAAATACCAAATGATATTTCCATTTTTAATTTTAATTTTTTCTTCTATATAAAGTATTATTATACTTAAAAAATTGCTTAGAAAACGCTTAATTTTCGCGAAAGTCACGAAGACAAAAATCAAAATCGTGTAATCATTTATGAATTATTCAAAAACATAATTTTAAAACACAAAATATCGATTTTGATTTAACAAGTTTAAAATAAATTAAAAAATTTCAACAACAGACGATACATAAACCTTTTTGTCTTCGTCACTTTCGCGAAAATTATTAACACAAACGTGGTGTCATTCAGCCTCTTTTCTTTCTCAGCTCAAACCAAACTATTCTGCAAATATTGCAAAGTAGAAACCAGGTTCAATAGGGTTTATATTTACTAGCCGAGTGTGGTAATTGTCTGTGAGCTGATTTATTAAAATATGTAAGACTGCAGCTATAATGCAGGCATAATCTCGCTACTTCATTTATCAGAATAATATCAAAATAATATCTAGATTTGAATGAAGAAAAGTCAGCTTTATTCACTGAAGCAAATCATTCACTTACAGTTTTGCAGGAACTTTCTTCCGTTATAGAGCCCGTCGATTGATTCATGGACTTAAATCGAGCGGATTATATTGTGATATATATTGTTACGTTATTCCCTTTTTAGACAAACGTACGGAATCTTTTGATTGCAAATACCACTGTAGCTCATTATACATTCCGTATTCTTACTTTATGGCTTTCCCTGGCTATACTTCTTGATCCTACCGGTCTTGTAAACCCTTAGTCTCGTATTTACTAAACATGCTTTATTACTACAAACGCAGCCATTCACGCTACACTACAGTGTTGCTCCGGCGAAACATGAACTACTCGATGCCTTGTTTAGTAACCTTAAACATCCACAGACATCTCCACCACTCCTTTTATCCAAGCCAGTCATCCCCTTTAATCCACTAGCCACAACACACGTCTGCCGTACACTGTTGTTACGCTGTAAAACTTCCCTGCGCAACCGCTACTGTTCTTACTTTTTTTTTATTATAAAGGGCTTCTTGAGAATTATCTGTAGCTCTTATATAAAATTGGACTTCTCCATTAAATTATCTGCCATGGCTTCACAAAATAATTGTCTTTTGCCTCTCGGGAGGTTTGTACTGCTTTTTATTAATTTTAATTGCTTTACAACAATTATTATTTTCTGTTGTACGCATGTCTGAACGCGGAATAGAATTCAGGACCTCCTGTTTTGCAGCACGCACTTCTACCAACGCAACCATCGAGGTTGCTCAGCTTTTGTTGGCTAATTGTGGTATTATTCTATACACACACACAATTAGTTGAATTAACTTATTCACCACGCTCATACGGAAATAACAACAGGGGTTGCCAGATTTCTTTTTTTATTATTCCTAACAATATTATATAATATTGTGAAATATTTTAACCAGTTTGAATAAAAAATTTATGTTTTAAGTGGAGCAATATAATTTGCTAATCACAATCTTATATAATCTAACATTTATTAAATTAATTTTGAAATCAGAAAGGTATAAAATATTTCTTAAAACCATTAAATTATTATTTTATTATTTGTCTTTAAGATTACACAGCCAGAATATTCTACTCTTTTGGCAAGAGGTTTCGGTGTTTTGGACATTATTTTTAATGTGCCAAATTCACATGCACCCACGAGGCGATATATGTACTGTCTGCACGTTATGAGGGCACAATTTTAAATCATTATTTAAAATGAGATACAGAGACGACTGTGAAAAGTTGACACTTGTCTGCTTTGTGCTGTTGGGTATTTTTTCCATCACTGAAGCGATCTTTTGGGCAGAATAAACGTTATTCCTAAAATCACTGTCGAATTTTTTCGGTAAAAAATATTTATAGTCACTTTGCGTTATTGAGAATTACAGCATTCCATTATAATTATGTGATTACAATTTTTATAAATAAACTTATTTTCGAATATTCCATATGAACACGTAACATTTTTTTAAGAATCATTAATTTAGGGCCAAATTGTATGAACCAGTCATAGATTTATATACAATCCAATATTTTACATTATAGTCTAAACTTAATTTTTCTAAGTGTAGAACAGCAATTATAAAAATAGATACATAAATATAACAATGAATACATTTTACACATTTTATAGGACGTTAAAATTTATTTCACTTGTTTGCATTTGTATTTAAAAGTCTGTTAATTGTAATGATTTTGACTTCAAGCAGCACAAATACAAATAACGAAGAGATAAACAAATAAAACTTTAATTAATACAGAGGATTTAATTAATGATAACATTGACTTTAAAGGATTTAAAAATTATTTTGAATATAATATGAAAATTGGTTTTTGCATGAATGTAACTTGAGGTTTTATAAGACGTTTTCAAATAAATTAAAATTTAACACGATTTTAATTAAAACTTGAATTTCTTTGTACTTACCAATACGATCAAATAATTCACCACCGGCTGCATATTCCAAAAATATATATTCGATATGACCGTGTGAACGATTACCGAAAAATCGTAGTATATATTGGTCCTGTAGCATTTTCTGTATGCAAATTTCTTTACGCACCGATAGGACAGCATCCGAATGTTTTTTCAAATCGACCATTTTCATAGCAACAGCTTCACCGGTTTGACGATTTATCAACAATTTTACTCTGCAAAATAGAAAAAAACAATATAAATGAGAATGTTAGGGAGGGGGAGACATAAGGAAAAACTATTTGCAGATAGAGAAAGAGAGTACGTTTTATAGTAAAACAACTAGTAGTTAATATTTAATTATACTTATGTATGTGTATACATAAATATTAAATATGTAAAAGCCATTAGCATTAGCTTGTTCTTGTAAAACATAAAGTCTCTTAAACGTGGGAGTCTTTCAGGTATTTATTATCCTGCGGAATAAAAGATAAAAGGAAAATTGAGTATTCATGTTCAAAACACGTTATTTAATCATGTTTTTTTTTGTTGCAAAAAAAAATACTATACAACAGAGCGATATTAGTATTTGTGTATACAAAAATTTCTGTTGTTTCAAACATCTAAGGTTTCATTTATTAAAATTTTAAAGGTACTGAAAACAACATGAACGCAAACATCAACATAAAACTGTAGCATACAATTGGGGATAATATTTGTTGTAATCGTTGTTTTTATGTTCCTGTTTGTTTGCTCTTTTCTGACATGCGCAAACGCAAAGAGCAAACGATAGACGTTATATAGTAGAGAAATTCTTGGAGGAAAGACAAAAAAATAAAAATAAAATAAAAAGCAAAAACAAAAAATCATACCGGAAGGAAGTGTTTCACAGGTTTCCGGTTTATTGACTTCTTTCTTTCATTCATTTATTCGCTAATACATTTTGATTGTTTGTTTTGGTTTAAATAACCATTTAACTGATACTTTTACATTCCTTTATATATGGAAATCTTGTGATTTTTTTTTTAATAAAAATTAGTTGATTGCAAAAGTTTTAACCACTTAAATTAAGAATGTATATTTGAAAAATTTAAAAAACCAAACAAAAATTAATGAATTAAACAAAAAATCTAGTAATAAACATCCTAAAGTTTCAACACAAGGAAATAGAAAGCGTTATGTATCCATTATGTTAAAGCAACAATTGCAGCATTAGAACTGATAACATTTTTTTTTTCAACAAATATATCAAGGAAACTTCAATTAGTTTGTACAGAATCATAGAAATGTATATTTTTGAATTCATTGTCTTTTTTCCTTAGCTCCCTTTAGCTTACAGCACTTCGCAATGTATGATTGAGAAACGTCTACAATATAGTTTTTGTTGCAAAGATGATCTTATTGCTCGTTTCTATACATTTTATCCTTCTGAAAGTCGTATTTAGAGGATAATGTTGATGCGGCAACAGTTAGAAGCCTAAATCGTGTTTATTCTCGTCATTGAACTGCCTTAATGTGCACATATCCCCTTGAATTTAAGATAATTTAATGACTGTTCCAAAACAGCTTAAGCAGCTTAAGCTTTTTAACGAAGGACAAATTCTTGTCACATCTTTTGGTATATCGGATCCTTTCCCCGAAAATACACAATTTTTTTAAACGGCAAGAACGAAAATTCTATCTTTTGTTCACTGGGTATAAATATCCGCTGATTTGAAAAGTAATGTTCGTAAAATATACTTAGAGTAAGATAGTAACGTGTAAATCAGGGATGGGCAACCTGCGGCCCTTGCACATAAACTGCGGCTAGCGAACATATTTAAAACTTATACAGTGGCAGGCAAGTGTCTCATTAATAAAATCATTATTTTTTTGTAATGTTATAGTGCAGTAATAAAAAGTATTATAAATCTATTGTCAGAAATATTATTTTTTTTGTTCAACTTCTAAAAATTTTCTTCACCGTTTTATGAAAACATAATTTTCATTTACCTACAAAACCAACGTTAATGGCCCGCTTAAGTTTTGTTGTTTTCAATTTTGGCCCGCATTACAAAAAGGTTGCCAATTCCTGATGAATTAGGCTGCTTTTATATTCTTTTGTCCACATCTACCAAATCAGTTTGGATCTTATAGATCAGGACTTATCTATAATTCAAATATCTTCAAAATGTTATTTTGTTAAGATCAGTGAGTCGGTTTTCTTATAAAGGCGGCCTATACAACCTAACTAAATTTAGATTAGAATGCTTAAAATTCTACCCTTGTTCTACCCTTTACATAAGCATCTAAAGTTTAAACTTGTATATTAATCGAATATTTATGGGTTAAGCATTTTTAAAAATTTTAGTATTTATTTAAAGATCTCTTCAAAACGATGCCCATATAGATATTTGTTCCAAATGTGTGGAAAATTAGAGGGAGGCGCGCTGTTTTGCCAACTGCCTCGAAGGTCATGGACAGATCTTGATCTGATTTTTAATAGATACTTTTTTAAAAGTATGTCTGATCGATTGGCGTATTGATTTTCTGTAGCTGATCTAGTGCCTTGGCAAACTTGATTTTAACACAAACGCGGACGTACAGACGGACATCGCTCAATCAAATTCGGTTTGCATAAAAACTCATAATATGGGGTCGGAAATGGATATTGTAGAAATTACAAACGGAATGGCAAACTAAAATATACCCTTCTTCCACTTTTTTGCGGTAAAGGGTATAATTTAGTAGTGTCCTAATAGAGACGTGATTTGCTCGTATGTTTTTTTAATTTTTAAAAGGAAGTTACATAAAATTTCAACAAATATCTGACCAATCGCAATTTGCTAAACAAGATTTATGTCACTGCATTTGGGAAGCAAATGCCAAGTTTTTTTATGTTTTGTATTGTGGCATTTTTAACCCTTTACTGATCTCAAAACCAGAACCGATTTTAATAAATTTTTTCTCGTTTACGTATGTAACAACGCGAAATCTTACACTTCTCTGTGAAAGATATTTTCTTTTTATTTTGGTGTTGCGTTGCGTTTCGTTTGCGTGTCATTTCTATTTTCTTAAAATTCAAATGTAACTATTTTTTGGAATTTCTGTAGACAGTTACAAATTTTCCATCTATAAAAATAAAAAGTGCTGACAGCTGTTTTAGTGCCATTATACCGGTCAAATTGGGTGCTTTCACAATTGTATCTCTATTTTGCCACGAAATGACCTATTTTTACAAAAAACAAAGAATTCTGTATTGGAATAAAGGTTCTAATGGACCTCCTCAAAAAATGTTGTTCAAATCCATCCAGTAATTTTTACGTGATGCGAACACAGACAGACAGACACAAATTCCAAAAATAAATCCTTTGCATTCTATATCGATTACTTTAAACACCAACAACAATATTTTCACAAAATATTTGATGTACAGAAATGACCTCGTTACAGTTTTATTATATGTATAGATTTTTTTATGTTGTTGTTGTTGTATTTTAACTGTTTAAAATTAAATTTTGATCTTTACGTCACCAGTTAGCTTTTCGAATAATCTAAAAACTAACGGTTATTTGTTTCAACTATACAAGACCGCAAAGAGTCAAATAGACTTAGGGTAAACGTTGATTTAGGAAAAGACAATATTTAGCTTGATGACCAGAAAAAAATATTTTAAGTTTTTATATTTTCAGTAGTTCTAGTACTGTTTCCATAAAATTATTTCATGAAGCCATTTTCCTTCTCCAATAAGAAGAATCTCAAATTTTTCTTTTTTCGAAAATCTTTTTTTTTTCGGAAGCGTCGAAAGTAGAGAAAAATAATGTATGTTAATTAAATGTATGTTACATTATATCGCATACCTAGTTCAAAAGTGACACAACTCAAAATTTTAACTTTTCAGAAATCGAAAAAAAACTGTTTTTGACCTAAAAAAATGGTTAAAAACAAAAACTTTGGACTATTTAGTAGAAAATCCATACCGATTATGATATAAAAATTTCTTTTTATTTGTTTAATATTTATACACTATATAATAACAATTTAATTAAGTTTTGAGTTCAGTCACTTTTGACCTATGTGTGCAATATTTACTAATTTGATAGGTGTTATTTCGAAACATAAGGAACAGTGCAAAATGTGTTTAAAATAACTTACTCGCCATATGCACCTTCACCTAGTGTTTGTGCCAGTGTCCAACCTTCAACAAATTCACGATTATTAGCAGCAGTTAAGGCAGCAACACCATTATTATTTGTAGAGTTGCCATTGTTATTGTTGCTGTTGCCATTGCAATCGCTGATGCTATTCTTGCCATTATTAGTAGTATTGTTTCCGTTACCATTAGAGGACGATAATGCAAATATTGAAGCGGACATTGCAAAAGTATTTCACAATGATGACACCAATGCCGTTGCTAAGATGATGGTTAGAGCAAATAGATATTAACAGATATTGTTGGCGAGAATGTTTCCTTTATTTTAAAAATGAGTTTTTGATGTTTAAAATTTTCCTTTTTGTTACAGTCAACGTTTCTTTTCTATTTTTGCGAAGACAAAAAACTAAAACTAGTTTATTCTTCTTTTTTTTTCTTATTTATTTTTAACTTTTCTCTGGCTAATGGCCAAAATTCAAAGCAGCCAAAGATGTAAAAAAAAGAAAAGCTGTTATAGCAATAACGACTGGACTGGATGAATGGATATTTAGAGAGATTAAATGCTTGTTTTTTGTCGTTTTTGGTTCGAGTATAAAAGTAGAGATTTTAAATGAAAATCACAACAACAAAAAATAATGGTTGGTTGAATAATGTGTCTGGCCTTCAAGTCACAACGTTGATAATAAAAAAAAATATACTCAAGAAACAACAAATTTTTAACTTCCAAATGAGAAAGCAAAAAGAAAAAAAACGAAACGAACAAAATTTGTATACAGCTGGTTGCTTTTTGGCCGGTTGAAGACTGAATTGTTGGTTTATTGGCTTGACCGACTGGTTGGATGCTTTTTACTTGCTTGCTTGCCTGGTTACGTTGTGTGAAAAGTTTGATTTTTCGATTTTAATAAGGACTTTTACCGCAACAGCGCCAATACGTGTTGCTTTACCCAACGACAATGTCAAATTTGCTGATTTTTTTTAACAATTCAAAAATTTTAATCAACCAAGCAGCGATTTTTTTGACAGGAACTCTTTTTCTTGTTTTTTTTTTGTAATCTTTAACTTTTTTTGTAGTTTTCGAAGCAATTGATGATGTTGACGTTGACGGAATCTGAAATGATATGGAAAACAAAAATTTATAATAAATTTAAATTGTACTACATATATGAAAATTAAGATCTGATTGTGTGTTATAGTTACAACAAAATTTATAAAGAAATTAAGATTTTTCGCCATCAAATAATTCAATTTAAGTACTTTTGTTTTAGAACGAAAACTTTATTTTTTAAACAACAAAAAAATAAAAAACTGGTCATTGGGAATGACATTTATGTTGGTCATTTAAAAGTATGTTCTCCTTTTATATTAAGTTTATAGAAACAGAATGTATCTTAAAATATAAAATTTATAATGTGTGGGATGATTATTAGTTTAAGATCAAAATATTTTGACGTAATGTCTGAAGCTAAAAATACGTTAATTATAAAGTTAAATATTTAATGGCTTCTTGTGATAATCAAATAATTACTATATTTTAACATCGAAAACTATATTAAGTTTGACTAATCAGGCATGTTCTAAATTCCACACGAAATTTTCACTTCAAATTTTTCAAAACATTGTTGCTATAAAATTAATTTTTACTAAAACGATGTTTTGAAAAATACGAAAGTGAAAATTTCGTGTGGAATTCAGAACATGTCTGTATAAGTTTAAAAAAATTTAAAATTTTTTTTTCTTAATCCTTGTCGTTAAGGATCAATTAACTAATTAGCAGATTTTTTAGGAATATTGGTAAAAGTGGCCAATTTAGAGATGTCAAGAGGAACAATACATAGCGCTATTATTAGTTATATGATTTTTTTCTTAGTAACTGAGCATCTTAAAGGCGGATAAGATCAAAATCCTTTTGTCCTCTGAATGCTGAATATGATTCAAGAGTTTTATCCAAGACCATAAAGCTTGGGGTTGCAAGCATAATGTTGTAGCCATGTTTTTTTTATTGCGGAGTAGAAACTACTAGTTTTATGTTGACATAGTCAATAATGTGGTGCTACTGTACATAAAAAACGTAATTCTTTTCTTTTGAGTTAAGACATCGCACAGTGGTTTGGAAACGAATTTTTGGACAAAATGCGGTATCTCATGAAGCACTAAAGGTATCTTAATTTACAGAGGCAAAGCAGAGGCGTTTCTCAGTGAATCTACGTGCAGTCGGCCGCCTGGGGTGAAGCGAGGTTTCTGGGTAGGCCACTAAAGTTGGGTACCTCAGACATATAATTTTTGGAAAATGTAAAAAAGGTTATTAACTCAAATGTTAAGATTTCTTAAAGTTAATTATATCTTGAAAACATCCAAAAAAAATTTGTTTATATGTATAGGTTATCTCTTTTAGTTTGGGAGAAAATAAGCTGGCTAACTGGCATTTGTTGTATTCCTAATAAAATTCAAAATAAACAGGTTTAAGGTTTTGTCTTGGTAGTGCTTAGACTCTGAACTGAAAAAATGTAAAAAAAAAATTTAAGGATTTTCGCCAAAAAGATTATGTAATTTAAATTTACTTCGGAACTAGAGAATTTTTTTAAACCACTTTAAGGAAAACCTATAGCAAATGCGAATAAAAGAAAAATTAGCAAATTAAGCAAAAAAAATTTTGGGACATTTTTCCCCGATGCGGGAATTTAAATGTTAAAATAAAAATAAAATTTAATTTAATTCCACCACTTTATTCAAAATTCTTGTATCTATATAATTTTAATTTTTTTAAGAATATCTCGATGCGTTCTGATTTTGTAGCAATTTTAACTCTGTATTTTATTAAGCAAAAAACGTGAATTTTTAGGTTTTTGTATTATCATTTAAAAAATTAAGCGCAAAAAAAAAACATTTTAATCCAGAAGTTATAAGCTTTTCTTTAATGTCACACGTATATCGAGCATATATTTAAGCTATAGAAGCTTCCTAAACCTCTCTTCCTTATGATTTTTTTTTTTTGCTCATTATATATGTTAAAACTAAAAATGTGTATAAACAAATTTGGTTAGCTATTTATTTTTTTTCAGTTTGGCACAAAATATGAGGTTTAGAAAGCTGCTATAGCTTGATCATATAATACCTTAAGTATTTTATGAGATACTGAATAAAACTTACAAACAGAAATAATACTTGTCGGAGGTTTTAGACTATAATATTAACATCATGGAACGGTCTACACAGTCGACTGCCTTAAGCCCTGTAGAGAATCTTTGGACTGACGTAAGAAAAATGTCTGTGAACTAAAACTACCAACATCAAGCAACTTTAAGCTGTAGTTAAAGGAGATGCGAAAGGGATTTCTTAAAAAAAGTTGAGATGTGAAGACTTGTTTGGCTCCATGTCAAAGCGTTGCTTCTGCCATATTGACAACAAAAGCCCTACAACAAAATAATAATAGTAGTAACTTTATTTTCTTAAGGGTTATTTATTTTTAACGTCAAAATTTTGACTGTTGGGCATATTTTGTAATTTCGTTTAAGAAAACCTAATGTTTTTCTTATTGCAATAAACTGTTTCTGGAATACTTAATTACTAAAAAAATAAAATTAATACATAAAGATTAGCATTGCAGAGTGCATACAGGGATAAGTATTTTAGAAGTTCAATTTCGATAACATGTTATTAATTTGGCTGAATTGGTATTTAATGACATCATATAAAGAGCGTACAATTACGTAATTTAATTTTTTTTAGATTTATAAAAAGGCTTTTAAATTTATTATTGGGAACATGATTAGAAAGTCAAACTACCAGCAATAAGCCTATCAATATTTGACCTCTGTCCTGAACATTCTGTAGGAGCGTAAACTCGAGATAAACAGTTGCTCTTTTTCGCTTCTCAGCTCAGAACAGAGGTATTCGTTAAAGTTCTCTAAGTAGTTTTGGACAGCTTCGTTTACAGTTTTTTGCACACAGGTATAAAACAGAACAATGCAATTAAAGGCAAATATTTCTCTATGGGCGATTATACAAAAATTCTAAGAGTAGACGTTGGCAGCTTTTCTTCACGACATACATCGGCAAAATGCGAATCTAAAAGTTTTTTGGTTACCACTAAGGGCTTGACAAAAGAATCAGTTTTAGCGACGTGTAGGTCGATTTATGGCTCTCTTAATTGTTATGATGCCCTCAGACGCAAAATGGCGAGTACTGCAAACTTTCTGTAATAACAAACTCAAAATATCAAATGGTGGCGAAAAATGCCCGCTTACATGAGGAGACCGAAATACTGCCCATCAAACAACACAGCTCTTGACCATACAGTTATTGCCGGCATGATATATATTAAAACTCACTAACCATCAGATTTCTTTATTCGACACATCCGGCAGGAATTTCGCCGCATTCTATGACAATATATCATTTAGCAGATGAGCGTACACTTATTTGCCAAATTTGAAGCACGAAATGAATAACCCTATATGATGTCAATAAAATAGCATTTATTCTGAATTTCTAAACCAAATAAAACTTCATAAATGAATAATGATGACGAAAAGCGGTAAATTGGTTTTGGCAGCCGGTAGTGGTTGGTTTGAGTCCTTTAAAAAATAAACACCAAAAATAGTTCAAGTTTATTTCAGAAAAAAAAACTATTTAAAATTTGTATAAAACCCCAAAAAATAAATAACAAATTTTTATGGTAATGTACAAAGAGCTGAGTTTGTGCCTCAGTGTGTAGTTTGCGTGTGTGCATTATTTAAGCTTTCTCTAAATTTATGCGATGACAAGGATAAAATAACAAAAATATTTGTATGTAGAGTAATGACGATGGCACACAACAACACAACAATATATTTCCATTTCAATAAACTTGGTATCGAATGAACCCTAGTGATATGGCATGACTTGTTTTTCACTATGTTACGAGTGGGTATACAGGGAAATTTATATCAATTCATATTTTGAAAGTTTTGGCATGGTCATGGTTTATGTTTTACTCTGCAAAAATGTATTCCATGTGTTTTTTTCTTTCATGTTGTTTTGCTGTTTGGTACTTCTATTTGTTTTTTGTTGTTATACTCAATGTTCTCTATGTACAGGATCATGGCATGCGCAAAAATGTCAAAAATATGTGCACACGCAAAAGTAGAAAAAAAACCTGTTCAATGGATAAAAGTACGGAAAAGTTTTATGATAAAACAGGGAATAAAACAGGGAATAGGGAATATGTGCAAGTATTCAAGTACAAAAAACAAAAAAAAAACAAAAGGATAATGGATAAAATATACATTTCGTGTATTTTGAAGTTGAAATTGTAGTCGATAGAATTTCATCATACTGAATGTGTATAACACATTAAGGTTTCCACAAAACACATACATACACCGTACAACAGCTCTGTTATTTATGCCTGTGAGTGCAAATAGGGAAGAATTAATGGAAGTATGAGTTTAGAACAAAAATAACAAAAAATAAACATTAATATAAGCCGGTGTGGGGGATTAACGGTAAATTTGAATTTAATATGCCTATTTCATTTGAAAAAATAATATCAAGATATTCATTTTATAAACATAACATGTTTCATATTCTACGTTATAACACAACTTAAAAACTTATTAAAATAATAATAAATATAAAACAAAAAATAAAAAAAGATTAGTATGGTATTTATTGTTTCGTTTTTTTTTTGCGTTCATCTTATAGAAGAAAAACTTTTGCCGTTTATGGACCACACCCATTTTTTGTTTTAAGGATTATTTTTTGCTATTAAAGAGAGTTAAATTGGGAGCAGTAACCTTGTACATTGTGTACTTAGTGCAGGAAAAACAAAAAAAGAAATATATAACATTTGAAGAAAATATCCGCTTTTTGTGGAAGCAAGTGAGATTTAATGTGTAGAGTATTAAGAGAAATAATGGTAGGCCTCCTATTCTTACTTTAAAATAAACTTTAATAATGAATCCTTTAAGAAGTAAAAAAATTATGTAATAAAAATGTAATACTTTAATGGATCACACTGTTCGGCAGAGAAGTCCGTCTTCCTTTAAACAAAAATGGGTTTAACGTGTTTGAGCGTGGGATATACTACCCCTTTATAAAGCGGCCACATTAGTTCATTTGGCTCTAGGTCGGGTGCAGGCTTTACGATTTAAATAAATAACACATCTGAAGAGGGAAAAAATTACCTTGTGAATTTATTTTAATTTATTGAAATTATTAGTACGAGGGCTGCTCTATATATTTCTGGCCTAATAGTAAAAATGCGAATATTTATAATCAAAAATGGTTTTATTGTTTTTCAAAGTATTCTCCAGCATGATTGATACACTTTTGCATGCGCTCAAACCAGTTGTCGAAGCACTTTTTCCACTTCGATTGATGTGCGGAAACAAGAAGAAGTCATGGGTGCCAAGTCAGGGCTGTACGGCAGATGACCCATTAATTCGACGTTTTGGCCGGTCAAAAAGGCTCTGGTTTGAGCCGATGTGTGAGAGCTCGCATTGTCATGGTGAACAATGATTCGTCTTCTCTTGTTGGTTTTTCGAATTTCTCCGATGACTTCAGGCAAACAAATTGTAGTGTACCACTCAGAAGTGACCGTGCTACGCTGCTCAAGCGGAACAGTCGCCACATGACGAGTTTTGCCGAAGAAACAGGCGACTATTTGCTTCGAATTGCTTCTTCCACGAACAACTTTCGTTGGATTTTGCTCGTCTTTGAAGACCCACACGGTCGATTGTTGTTTCGTTTCGGGCTCATACGCATAGATCCATGATTCGTCACCTGTGACGATCTTATAAACGTCTTTTGAAGCACCGCAATCGTATTTTTGCAACATTTCTTTGCACCAATCGACACGAGCCTTTTTTTGAGCGACTTTCAAATTGTACGGGATCCAACGAGAACAAACCTTTTTTACGGCCAGGTGTTCATGCAGTATCGAATGTATGTTGGTGGAAGAAATGTCCAAGGATGTCTCTATCTCTCGGTATGTCGCATGTCGATCTTGCATTATGAGTTCACGCACGGCATCAATGTTCTCTGGCACAACAGCCGTTTTTGGACGACCTTCACGGAATTCGTCTTTGAGCGAGCTTCGGCCACGATTAAATTCATTATACCAATTTTTCACAGTGCTATAGGATGGTGCTTCATAGCCATACAAAGATTTAAGTTTATCAATGCACTCTTGTCGTGATAATCCACGTCGAAAGTTGTGAAAAATGGTGGCACGAAAATGTTCACGAGTTAATTGCCCTCGTAAGACTGTTTAATATTTAAATCAAATGAATAAAATAATTCGAGCGTAAATTTTACGGACGTTTTCTAAAGAAAACAAAAAAAATTAGACGTTAGCAATTGCGAGAGTAATACTTTACTAAATTTAATAACGAAAATGAATATCAACGAATAACATTGTCGTTCTTCTCTATTAGAATCAATTTCTTGGAATTTACGATTGACATGAAACGCCAGAAAACTGCTCTTCACTGTAAATTAAAATGTTGCGAATTTCAGATGCAACATCAAAGATGGTGTTTAATTTTCTTTATAATAAGATTCTAAGTTAATGCAGGATGTTGTAAAAATAAAGCATAATTATTCGTACTAAAGAATAGGAGAAAAAAAGGATAAATGTTGCAACAAAGTGTAGAAAAAAGCATTATATATTGCATCATAAAACTTAAATTCTTCTTTTATACAAAAAAACAAAAAAAAAAAAAACAATGGCAACAAACATAAACATAATACTTTGTTTTACTTTTATTATTTTATACAAAAACCTTTTAATACTTCTTTGTTGCTGTAATTTTAATTATGTTTTTCTTAAAATGTTGCTTGGCGATTTTACCTTGATGTTGATAGTAATTAGGTCTGTTCAGTAACTTTACTAGCAAAAACTAGCAACGAGAGAGTAGACAGACAATTTTAAAAATTATTCTAACAAATTATTCTAAACTGTACAGTATGACCATGAAATAGTACCATTATAAATTAAATGTACAAGAGTCTAAAAAGAGTACTGTTTTAAGCATGATAGAAATTGAAATTATAAAAAATAACACTAAAAATAAAATTTTGATGAAAAATTTTTCTTATTATTTTCAGAAAACTCTGGCAAACCATTATAAATAGACTTGTTCTGTGTCGTTCTTTCACCGATTAGGATCTAGAGCAATTAGTAACTGACCAGTTGTTTTACCACCAAATTCTGTTCAGCAATTAGGCTCAAATTTGTAAAAAAGAAAATTGTTATGGCTTTAGGAATGATATGTAAGACCTTTAAACTTTACAGTATGACCATGACATAGTACCATTTTTAAATTAAATGTACGAGAGTGAAAATAGAGTACTATTTTAAGCAGGAGAGAAATTGAAATTATAAAAAATAACACTACAAATACAATTTTGATGAAAAATTTTTCTTATTATTTTCAGAAAACTCTGGTAAATCATTATAAATAGACTTGTCACCGATTAGGCTCTAGAGCAATTAGTAACTGACCCGTTGTTTTACCACCAAATTTGGCTTAACGAGTTTGTTAATAAATAAGCAAAATTGCCGCATATGGAGTGAGACCAATCCACAACATACTTTACAGACTCCATGGCATACAGCAAAAGGCACCGTTTGGTGTGATCACACACTGGTGGCATTATCGGACCATTTTTCTTCAAAAATGAGGCCGGATTTCATGTTGCGGTCAATAGCGATTACCGCACCATGATTGATGATTTATTAGTAAAAAAAAAAAAGTGTGAATGTATCGTTTTTATCATGACATCATTGTCAAATATAAACGAGGTGTTAAGCAATATTTTTCGAGCAGTTACTCGTTCAATTTAAGAACTTTTTTGTGCTGACCAACGCCGCCGTCAAATTTTGTAAGCGCAGATCTCTTGTTGTCTATGTCAGCTGTTTGAAAATTTTCTTTACAGTGATTTTAAATCTTGCAAATTGATTCAACAGTAACAAAATTCAGTTTTATGTATTTTATTGTTGTGTCATTGGGAAATTTCGCTTCTTGATACATTCGCTATGCCTGCAAGGGCAGTTTGCGATGAAGTGAATTATTAGGTATTTTAAAGTCTGAGTACCGTTATCTGGAGAAAGTCCGCCATAGTCACAAATCTAAAGAAAGAAAATATTACCAAACAACCAAAAAAATAATATCTTTAAAACAATTTCAGTAAAAAACAAGTAAGAGTGGCTATGCCGAATCTTATATATCCCTTACCATATATGTAAATCTAGTTAAGTGAAGTAACTCCAATCAAAAATGCAAATATTGGGGTGAAAGAGAATTATAAATAAGAAAAAAATATTTCTATAAATAATTTACAAAAAAAATGTCATCGGCTATTAATGGGTTAAGCATTTTTAAGAAAATTTAACATTTCCTTAATTATCTCTTCAAAAATTATGTCCATATTGACTTAAAAAATGTTGAAAATTTCAGAGACTCGTATCTCGGAAAATATGGGCAAGCGCCAATTTTCCCACAGGATATTTTTTCTTATTTTTTAATTTTCTATCGCCCCATTTATTTTTTCATTGGAGTTACTTCCGTATTCCAAATGATACAGAAAAATATGAGGTAGGCGTGGTGTTTTGCCCGCTGTTTTGAAGGTCATTGACCGATCTTGCTGATTTCCAATAGCACCTCTTTCGACATTATGTCTGATCAATTAGGACATTTAAATTTTTTCTAGCTGATATAGTGCCTTGGAAAACTTGTCTTCAACACTAACTCAGAATATATACTATATGGGGTCGAAAATGGATAAAGTAGAAATTACTTTTTGTTGTGAAGGGTATAATGAAGAATAGTTTTTCTTTAGATTATTTTTTAAGGAGTTATAAAGTAGACCATTGACTGCAGAAATAACCATAAAAAAAGAAATTCAGGCGTATAAAGCTTTACTATGTAGGAAGTCGATTTCGAACACCGAAGAGAGAAAGTACACGACCATAAAACCACCTACATATGTAGTAATTTAATTGGTTTTGTTTTATGATCGTGAGCTTGCTTTATTAAGTCCTACTAAGAGTTACTAAACTAAATTGGTCTCATTTGCGAGTAGGTATTATTCAATAATGCCTCCAATAACATATACGAAGCAAACAATGACAATTTTGTTTTCGACAGTCATACGTTGTTTATATCAACCCCATATTCAAAATTTTTGACGATTAACAGAGCCGTTACGGTGTCAGTTTTGATTCTACTCCTTTACTCGAAGTAAATTAAAAGCATTGTTCTCTTGCTTATACTCCATCTTAAATAACTCTAATTCACTAATGATCAAATCATGTGTTAATCTTAGGACACATTTTATAACTACATGTTATTATATTATTTCAATATTTCTATTATTTTGTCTTTCTATCTTTTTATCCTTCACCACAAAAAGTGGAAAAAGGTCATATCTAAGTTTGTAATGTGTCTGTGCGTAATTTTTGCAGTATTCATTTGCGACTCCATAAAGTGTATATATTCTGACTTCTTATGCATAGCAAAGTCGATTGAGCGATGACCGTTTGTCCGGCAAAACACCGCTCCTACCTTTAATTTTTTCATGTCATTTGGAACAATAAATTAACTTCAATCAAAAAAATAAATATATGAGGCGATACAGAATTAAAAAATAAGAAAAAACATTAAGTGAAAAAATTGTATCTCGGCCACATTTTCCGAGTTACGGTGCACTAAAATTTTCAAACTTTTTAAAATATCAATATGGGTATCATTTTAAAGCTTTGCAAGAGATCTTTAAGGAAATACTAAAAATTTTTAAAAAATGCTTAATCCATTAAGAGACGATGTCATTTTTATGTAAAATTATATATATGCAGTACCAATTTTTTTTATTTTTTAACTCTCTGTGACCCCAACATTTGCTTTTTTAATTGGAGTTACTTCAATAAACTAGATTTACGTAAATGGTGAAGGGTATATAAGATTCGGCATAGCAGAATATAGCACTCTTGCTTGTTTTATTTGAAATGTATTGAAGGCTTATTGGTTCCGAATTTTATGTGAACAATTTTTTATTTCCATCTTATAGTTAACAGCGGAGCAATAAAACTTTTCTAAAATGTCGTTAAAAAGTTCATTAAAAATATAAAGAAATTAAACAGAGTTTGTTTTTGCAAATAGAAAGGAAATGAAAGATTGAAAAAACTGAAAAAAGCGAACTAGAAAAGTTGTACAACCAACCAATAAACGAAAATCCTTTAAATAAATTAACATAAAGTCACATTTAATACAGTAATAAATCTTTTTTAAGCTGACATATCAATTGCAACAAATGAAAAAAAAAAACAACAGCAAACAAAAACCAACAAAACAAAAAAAAAAACTAAAACTTTCACAAAATAAGCAAGCAACAACTAAATATTAAATTACACTGAATGCCAAAAAGGAGTTTAATTCAATTTTATTTAACTACAAATGCATTGTTACCAAGCGCTAAAAAAAAAATTATTTTTGCCTTGCCTACACGTTGATTCCAACCAATGCCTCTGCGCATTTAGGCTAATTCTGTTTTTAAGCCTGCTTAGGCCAGGTTTCTGCTGAACAGAAAAATTTATTGCAATGCCTTTTGGTCTATTATCTATCAGTCAATATTTCTTCTTTATGTTGTTGGTTTTACGCCAACAGTTTCTGTTTTCTTTTTCTCTTTTATTTCAAAGACAGGTTAAGGCTAAAAATACTTTTTTAAGTCTGTTGCCAATTTGCTGCTATTTTTAGAATTTTAAGGCAAACATTCACTGGAGTTGCCTTTTTTCTTGTTTTTTCTGTTGCCAAATAGCTAGTTTCAGTACTTAGATTCTTGCTGGATCTTGCAATACATTTGAGACTTAGAAATTGTGTTTAGATAAAACAAACTTAAGATACAGTCAGAGCAAAGCTTGAAATAGTTTCAAATATGTAACGTATTTCTTGGTTTCTATTTTTATATTTTGAGTCTAATCCTTGTGAAGCAACAAGCAACACATTAAAAGGGTTTAAAAAAGAATAAAATGACTGAGAATAGACAGCATGCGTAAATGCATGAGAGCATAGAACTGTGCGCTTGAAATCCGGATTCATATAGCTTTTGAAAATGTTAGATTAAAAAGAAAGAATAAAGTTGAAAAGAATACTTTTTAAATAACTTTTATATTTCTCTATTATTCCAGAAACATTCTTATTCTTGTATTTTCAAATTAGATTTTAGTTCTAAATAACATCAAGATTCATTTAATACAATGCGCTTGATATTTTTAAATTAAATAGAGTTGGGGCAATATTATTGATTAATGGGTTTAGTATTATTGTCTTGCTATAATTACATTTTTTTAGTCATGAATGGCAGCGTTTAACTTAATTAATTTTCAAATATTCTAAATTTTTATGTGAAACTATCACCCTTATTTTAGTAGTCGGCGTCGTCACATAACAATGTTGATGTGTGTCGACGCATTCGATTTGTTATTCTTGTCGTTATTGACACTTATCGATTACTACTCAAAGATTTGTTGTATTCTATAACAAATGTGCCGACGATATTGTATTGATGTGACTCTGTTTTTTGCATGACGACTGGAAGTGATTTAAACCAAACATAACATGAAAAATTTAAAAAAGTGAAGTTTACAAATGCAAATCAATTTGAAAAATTTATAGCAGAACAGCAGAAGAATCCATCTCTTGCACTGGGTTTTCGCAGAGGCACTGTTTCATGCAATCTTAAAGAAAAATGGGAAGAAATTAGAAAAATTCAAATTTCTCTTAGTCGGCCTAGAAGATTAGCAGATGGATGGTAAAACGTAACAAAAAAAATCGAATAGGGCTTTATAAAAAAGTTTGTACAAATAATTTTTAATGTATGGCGAAATTTAAAATTCAAAGTGTAAAATAAAGATGGTTGCTAATAAAGCAAAGTCTAAAGCCACTGGCGGCGGAATGTTGATGGTTGCTAATAAAGCGACGTGTAAAGACACTGGCGGCGGAAAATTTAAACAATTTTAACTCAGTCCGCTGGAAGGAGTTGTGGCAAACCTTCTTGAAGAAAATGGCCATGCCATAATGAAACTGATTTACTGCAGAAGCACAGCCAGGAAAGGCAAAACATATGTTTATACTTGCGATCCGGCAAATTAAAAATATTGCAATTCTGCCTAAGAAGTTTTCTTTCCAACACAAGATTATGTTTTTTCGAGCTTCCATCGTCAATTAAATCAAAAATTCTTCACTTATAGAAAACATTTTACACAACACAAATAAAATTTAACAAAAACCTTAGGGATGTGCATTTTCATTCTATAAAATCCTCACAGGAATGTTATAGAATGCAAAATTTTCATTGAATTGACGCCGACATTGATACGAAGTGATATTGATATTAAAACGAAGACGACGCCGACAACTAGAATAAGGGTGTATGTTTAATTTGCAGATCGAGTTACTCCCAGACGTCTCAACAACAAAATTAAATTGAGTTGTGCAATAAAAATTGTGTAATAAAAATTACCAGCAACAAGTTTACACCATTGTATTATAATACAAATTATACAACGGATACATTAATACAAGGGGGTTATGAATTAAAAATTTAGTTAACGTACACAAACAAAGAAGAATGCTAATGATCCAGAAAATGCTGCACTTCATTCTGCGAAAATTTGCTTTCTTAATAAATTTAGAGTTAAAATTATTTATTAAATTAGTTTGCCAAAAAATTAACGAGACAATATTCATAATCCTGCAGGCGAAAAATCTTACCAAGCCGATTACTTATGAGCAAGCCCGCGCATAAAGCGTTTACTCAAGGTCGTTTAATATGTAAATGTCTCTGATCGTCAAAACTGCCCTTATCCCTACAGTTTACAGCATAATTACAAGCTTTTGCTGTAGACCGAGATCACGCATAATTCTCAATCTAATTCTACCCAATGCTGGACATTTATACACAACATGGGTTTTTATGTCTCAGTCTCTTCCAGGTACAACGTTCAAGCATCACCTGCTTTGATATTCATCTTAAACAGATAACACTTGAAGTTGCCATATTTTCTTACTCAGCTGGGAGTACCTGCAATTGTATATAAGTACCGTTTCGCTTTTCTATCCAAGGGCTTAATGAGCACTCTTCGAGCCTACCTGCATGAAGTTGTCTCTCTTATCTATATTGAAGACCCTGGCTCACGCCATACTATCCCCGAAAGATATTATGGATTCTGAAACATTTTACTGGAAAAAATTCTTTTCCATTGTTAAACAATATTTCGCAAATAATGAGTTAAGATAATGACTTTGACAACTGACGTATCGTAATAAACGATTGAGCAAAGCCTCATGTGATTGTTAGACCATACGTCTTCAAACCTGAGCAGCGATTGCTTCTGCCAATTCATTTTTTTGTCCACATGCCATAAACTCTGTGAACTCTCCAGTCTCGGCAATCACGGCAAACTAAATCTATTTTTTAGTCTTGTTGTAGGTTATATAGTTGTGCACACTCCTTATAAGTTTCAAGTATCTTTCGAAGCAGGTGTGGATGGACCATAAACGTCAAAATCTTATCTTTTATGGGGTTCATCTAATTTCTAGTCTTATTTATTATTGCTTGTTTTTTAAGTGGACGTAGTTATACACAATCTGTGAAAATTTCCGTCAAAACCAAGACTTCTATGGAGGCACCCTTTATTTATGTTTGACCGGGTTTAGTATTAAACAGTTTGTGTATTAAGTGACTGTCGTCTACGGTTAAAAAGTGGGATTTACGTTGATTTTTATGATTTTATTACTTTTTGTTATTAGACGCTATTACACTTTATCATGAATACGACCAGTGCAACTGAGGGATAAGTTATCCTCTAACATGTGCTGTACTATTGGCCTTCGATAACAAAAGAAAAAGCTCTCTTTATATACATATGTTGTATAATAGTTTGTGGATATAGAAAACAAAACCTATAATTTAATTAGAATACATCTTATCGTAGCCGCAAGAGGCCAATGAAAAACTGAGGGCGTTTGAGGTTCTCTTTTTATAGTGATTTACTTTAAAAATCCGAAAAAAATTATTTATTTTATAAGAAGCGAACGAAAACTAAAACTTAAGAGAATTTTTATTATACATATATGAGGAAATAACTTTTCCCGCCCTAGAGAGAATGCACTAATTTTAAAAAAAAATATTTTTTAATCACGGCTATAAAATGCAATATTCGGGTGCAAAAAATGCAACCATGACAACTCCTTCCCAACAACAATTCAAAAAAAAAAAACAAACATTAAAAATTACAACTTCTTACACATCTACGCGACTTATTTGCATATTATACCCTAGGGACAAGTTTAAGTCAAGTGTTGCGCCTCTTTTCACGGATTAACAAAAATAAATAAATAACAAAAAACAAAAAAAAAAAAGGAACAACTATGATAAACTGCAAATACTTGCATAACACAACCAACCCGATTTGTAAAAAACGAATCATATTAAAAATAATTAAAAAACCAGAATATAAAAAAAGTGTATCATTATTATTATCAGTGGCAGAATAAACCAAAGTGGAGTGGTGGAGTACAATTTATACTAAGCAGACAATATAACGAATGTGATAGATGATAAATGCGTTGGTTGGTTGGCTGGCGGTAAAAATCGTAACAATAATAATGGGAGCCTTTATTAAAACAAGGAATATTATACCACAGCAGTATCAGCATTAACAATTTCAAAAACTGCAGCAATGAAGCAGAATAGTACAAGGCAAAATACAAAGGTATTAATGATGATGACTGACTGGATATCTGTGCGCTGCATACTTTTAAATGATTAAAATTAAGAAAAAATTAAAACCACACCATTTCCGAAATAATTGTTAACTTCTTCATAAGAACATATTTTCAATTTTGTAATTATTAGTCGAACTATTAAGTACGGGGTGTTTTTTTAAGCGTGATAGATAGAACTTGAAATTATAAAAAATAACACTAAAAATTAAATTTATATAAAAAATTGTTTGTAATTATTTTCAGTAAACTTTAGCAAATCATTATGAATAGATTTAAGCTTGAACACCGATTTCAAACCATTCAAGTTAACTTTGAAAATCAGTCATGAATTCAAGTAACTTATTGACGACTTCGTTATTTTTATGGTGCACATAATAGAGGCTCATTTTGGGCTTAACGGGTTTGTTTATAAGTAAAATTGATGATGCATCGTTTGATGTGATTTACACTTTGGTGTCATCGGACCTTATTTCTTAAAAAATGAGGCCGGATCCCACGTTACGGTCATGATTAATAATTTTTTGTTTGCACCATGTTTAATGATCCGGACGAAATGTGGTTTCAACAAGCTGGCAACTGGGGTCGAGTTTTTAAAATCAAAATTTGGCGATAAGTTGATTTCGAGAAATGGACCATTCAGTCAATTGGTCTTTAAGTTCGTGGGGTGGGGCCATGTAAAGTCACTGGTTAATGCTGACAAACAAGCAATAATTGACGCTTTCGAGGCCAACATTGTTCGTGTTATTCGTGACATACAGCCAGCAGTACTTGAAAAAGTGACCCAAAATTGAACGTTTAGAATGTGCTTCGTCATGAGTAGCCGCGGTGACCATATGCCCAAAATCATTTTTGAATATTAATGCCATGTTCTGATCTTTCGTAAAAAAAAATTCTTCATTACAATTCAATTTTTTGTGTTATTTTTAACAGTTAAAAGTTCTATCATGCTTAAAAAAAACACCCGATATAATAACAAATGAATTTATTTAATTCGGCCTAAGTTCAAGTTTTATGTTCATGCCTAAAGTTATTAAAAAAGAAAAACTATTTACAAAAAAATTACACACTAGCAGTTAGCAAAAAAACAGATGACTAAGCGTTTTGTTTTTTCAACACGCGCACATCTGAGATCATGTACACTCCCTCTCATATCAGTTTAGTCTTTCACGAAGCAATTAATATTATCTACAGTTTAGCAGAACTGTATTTACCCTTGATTTCCAAGAAGACTTTCATCTGTTGTTATAGACTTTCATCACCTAGATCGAAAGGTTTGGTAACAGTGACGGAATCCTTCAAAAGAACTCATCGTATATGAGAAAATTTCACTGAATCAATTTTTCGTACAATTGTATAAGGAGAAAAAAATATCGCATGCTATATTTAAAAAAACGTATTTAACTTGACGTATATATTTATTTTCACACACATTTAATATATGTACGTTAGATCCCTTTTTTTTACCTAAAACTAGTCTTACGATAAGCCCATTTCTTGTATAATGTGAATGTACTAAAATTTTATAAAACAAAAATTATTGAAAGACTGAAGCGGTGCAGGGGAAGGCAACTCTGAATAGAGATGTAGGGCCTGTTCGTAAATGCATCAGTGCTCTGCATAATATGATTATTTTGCACTGCCACTGCTAATCAGCTGTTGCGTATGCTTTGTTTTGCTCATTTTAGTGTTTGCATTAACGAACGAAGAAATACTGTGAAAATAGAAAAATTGATAATAAACTCGATTGGTCAACTAGATGATATAAAAATGATAAAAATTTGTGTAACATACTAAAAAAAGAAGATTGAAGAATAAAAAACTGAATTTAATTCTATAAAAATTATTAAACAAAAAGACGTTCATTGCATCAGCCATTTTTATGATTAGTTTTTTGCTTTTATTTGCGCATAATATGCTTCAGTGATGCATTTACGAACAGATGACATTTGCAGTGCTGCCACTTTTTGCATTTACAAACGTAATGCGCATCATATGGAGTGCAGTGATGCATTTACGAACAGGCCCGTATACTAGGGATGCTGAAGTCTAACGATACCACTTTTGGCTTATCACTGAGAATGTAAAATAAAATAATAAAGACAAAGCTAAAATTAAAATAAGTAATACCCTGTTCAGACATGCGTTTTAATTGCGCAATTAAGGAATTTACGCAATTCAGGCTTTAAATGAGCTCAATTTACCATATATATGATCAGTGAAAAGAAAAAATTCATAAAATTGACAAGCCGCAAGTAAAAAATATAAAAAAACAAATAAAAAGAAAATGGCGGGTCATACGAAAATGCCTTCTGATACTTAAAACTTCAAAGCAACAATAAAAAGTCAGGTTGTTTTTGTAATAAAAAGAGAAATCAGCTGGGCCGACGACACTACTTAGTAAAATAAATATGGCTTGTGCTAATTAAAATTAAATTAACTCAATTAAGAAAACACACAGTACAGGGTATAAACCTTAGAAAAACTTGAGAAAAGTAGTTTTTTTCCTTAAACAGTCATTTCGAAAAATGGATTCTAACCACATAAAGTGAAAATCTTTTAAGGAGTAAAGCGATATCACTCAGTCACAGTTACATAGACGCAGTTTTTATTTTTCCTAAAAATATGTTAAGAAGAAGCTAAATAAGAATTAACCTAAGGAATATAAAATTCATTCAGTCTATTTAAGAAGTGAATTCATGACTCGCAAACTAAGCTGTTTCTGGCGCGGACTAAAACCATGTAAAAAAAAAGAGCATTTGAAAACTTCAAACTGTAGCAGTTTCAGTTTTGCGCCCTAAAAATTTGTTTAGAAAGAGCATGAACTAAATTAACTAACTTAACTAAGGAAATTATACGAAGGAATTTCTTACCAAAAATAACTGGTTATGAGCTCTTTAAAAAGTAGTCTAACATAACATAACATAAAGAACATGAACTTTAAGACTCAAGGATGAAGGCACGGCTACTTTCAAGGAGTGAAATGATTATAGTTTTTTATTTAGAGTGGCAAAAATTAACAAATAATTAAAAAACGGAAGTCATGCGCCCAAACTTAAAATTTTTTAGAGGTTGTCTAAGTAACAGACGGGAAGGATCCTATTCTTTTCAAAAGTTTGCAATTTTTTCGGTTACAAAATAGAATAGTTTTTAAAAACAGCTGATTTGAGCAGTAATTCACAGCGATCTGATAAGTTTATCATTTTACCTCAAGTTGATTTCTGTTAAATGGGAATGGTTTTTAGCATTAAAAATTTTGCAGTATATTCTGTATTTCGATTCGAATAAACACTTTCGAAAAACGAACATAAGCCGTACAAATTCGAATAATTTTCTGTATGTAACGAAATACAGAGTAACCCCATAAGGAATGAATAAGAGCGACCTTATAAATTTAAAATTTTTCTAAAAAGGCCTAAAGAAAATATTAGGAAAGACTTAATTTCAACATTGTATGCTACGCGCTTCATTATTATCACTTTTCACATAATTTGGAAATAGTGTAAAAATTGTTACACATCTAGCAATGACTAAATTAAAGCCGGTTAAAACGAGAAATTGCAATTCAAGATAAAAAAAATAAAGAGTATTTTTATTATGAGTGAAATATTTATAAACTAAAAATAAGCGTTGGGTGCTTAACGCCAAAGGAAAATTTCTATTACAATCAAGATTGGAGACAGGGAGCCAGCAAGGCAGCTAAAATATATGCAGCATCCTTTTGTAGTTAAAAGCAACAAAAGCAGTAAAATATGCTGTCACGTTAATAGGGACTTGAAGAAAAAAAATATATATGTATTTATGATTATTTTAAGTTTAACGCTTTTTTTTCAAATCTCTGCTATATGCTTTATATGTGTGTGTACACATATATTTTGTACGTTTTTTAATAGATATTTTTATAACGAGAACACAGAAAAGACAGAGAAACTTTTTATATGTGTATAAAACAAAATGAAATATATTGAAAAATAAAGTCAAAATCCAGAGAAGTTATATGGAGTGTTGCAGCAGTTAAAAGCCATGCCATGCTTCATTGCTGGATTTTGATTTGTGTGTGCATGTGTATGTTTTTTTTTGTGACTTTTCACCAAACAGGCGACCGGCAACAGTATTCAGTCAGCCAGAAATGTTTATGCCACATTCATGTTACAAAAACTAAAATATAACGACAAGTGGTAATTCCAGCTATTCTGGTTTAATTCCTTTTGTTTTTTTTTTATATTTTTGTCTTTTTATTTGATATGTCCATAATTTATTTCCTTTGATTTTTTTATTTAAAAAAATGGTTTGAATTTACTTTTAATTTTTTTTTCTTTTAAATTAATAAATATTTTTGATTAACAATCCAATAAAAAACAACTTTAAACTGAAAAAATCTGTTTTTAAAATGTTTTTAAGACGATAATGAACGATTAGAAAAATTTTAAATTTAGTTATTTTCAAAAAGGAGAAAATTAAACATTTTTGTTTATGCAAATCAGACAATTAATTATTCAAAAAGTTAAAGCCCAAAAAAAAATTATAAAACAATTTAATCACCTTAATGACTTGAATCGGGTTAAGGATCAGGGGTATGCATAACATTCATTCTATCTACAAATCTAGAATTTACATTAAGGGTTTTAGAGTATTAAGATTGCAAAAGAAATATTATGAAGAAAAATCTATTCTTAAATTTCTCCTGTGGTTAAGTTCTAGGCAACTTTAATTTCCTTTCTATTCTGATATTTCCTTCCAAAAGGACGCCTCGTTTAAAAAAAAAAAATTTTTTTCATCAGTTATTAAGTCGCGCGTACTGCAAAGGGCAGATCATTTCTTCCCAAATAAATCAACACTAGTAATTGGTTGGCATTAATTTTCCGCCACGAGTTTTCTTAAAAAGGAAATGAAGTCGAGAATATTTCGATAATGAAAAAAATTAAGGAAATGCTGCTTGAATAAAAATAATTTTCTGATCTATAAAAAATGTTAAGAATCAAAATTATTCTATTATTATTTTTTCAAATAATCAAGATATTTTCTTTCAAACTTATTTAATTTTGTACTCGCATTTATAAAAAACAAAACGAAAAATTTCAAAGAATTCGCAAAACTGTTGTGCATGACGTTATCAAAGTGAAGTTTTACAAATGTTGACAATTAATCTGGAAGTTATCATAGAAAGGAATGATTAGACTTTAAAGGGAAGGGAATGTAAGCCAAGGTAATAAAATTCATCGCCCGAATCACGATGCGCACTGGATGATGTATTTGATGCGAAAGCCCTTCGGAACTGAGACCCTAATTTCGAAATAAAAAGATTTCTAATATATTCCGGCGTAGTCTAGAGTGGTCAATTATTCAAATATAAAATTGTTTGAACAAGAAGTCATAATTGAATTTTAACAATATTCAAAAGAAAAACGGAAAATTTATCAACATCTTAGAATAAGTTTTTAAAGCCATTGTCTTTTTAATTAAAAAAATTTTAAATTATTTTTTTTTATTAATTAGTTAAGCTATTGTCACCATCAGCAATTAACTCTGTTCTTTTTTGTTTAAAAATCAAATGTTTATTGAAATATATTTGTAGACAAAAAATATGTTCAGCGATCAGACAGAAAAGCAAACGCTAGAAGAAAATTATTAAATTATATATATAATTATTCGTTATTCGAATATTCAGTAAAAGTTTATAGAATGATTTTTTATTCGAAAAATTCTTCGATTATTCGAATAATTTATTATAATTCTTCGATTATTCGAATAATTTTTATTCATCAGGATATTTACAATATAGAAAAAACTATCATTTAGAATTCAAACCAAATAATAAGGTTCGATTAATATTTACTTTCTCTGGTATATCATCGACTTAAGAAATGATTATGATTGTACCACTCCCAAATAACAGTAATGGTCTCCTCAAGGAAAATTTTACCGTATATCCTATTGCTGGATTGAAGTAAAAAAATAAATAAAAAAATAAATTGTATTTATTTATGTTTTTGTATTGCAAATCCGTTTTTATCATACATTTTATGTAACTTTAAGAATTTTTCAATTTTGAACTTTAAAGTTTTCAGAATTTTATTTTTTATATTAGGACTTACTAAAATTATAAAACTTATAACATTGATACTTGCTTATTGCCAGGATACACTATCATACTCAATCGTACGATTTAATCACACAAAAATCTGACAGAATTCTGTCCTACTTTAAAAATCGTTCTTAAATGGCGTCGTAGGTGCCACACTATAATATATAAAAGCAAACACTCAAAAATAATTATTAAATTATAAATATAATTATTTTTTATAAGAAAAAATTAGTTAACTGAAAAATATTAACACTTTATTCGAATATTCGGTTAAAAGTTTATGGAATGGATTTTTATTTGAAAAATTTTGCCATTATTCGAATAATTTATTATAATTCTTCGATTATTCGAATAATTTTTATTCCTTAGTATATTTAGAATATCATTTAGAATTTAAACCGAATCATCATATTTAATAAGGTTTGATTAATTTTTACCTTCTCTGGTATATCATCGACTTAAGAAAATGGTTATCATTTTACAGTCCCCAATAACAGTAATGGTCTCCTTAAGAAAAATTTTACCGTTATCCTATTGCGGGATTGAAGTAAATTGCATTTCTTTATGTTTTTGTATTGCAAATCCTTTTTTTCATAAATTTTATATTACTTTTGAAATTTTCCAATTTTGGACTTTTAAGTTTTCAGAACTTTCTTTTTTATTTTAGGACTTACCAAAATTATATAATTTATAACATTGATACTTGCTTAAGGTCAGTATTCACTATCATACTCAAGCGTACGATTTAATCACACAAAAATCTGACAGAATTCTGTCCTACTTTAAAAATCGTTCTAAAATGGCGTCGTAGGTGCCAAACTATTATAAAAAAAAGATGCAAAAACATATGATTTAAATATTTTGTTGTTTTTTCTTCTCATCATCTTAAAAAAATCAACCCTGATCGCATAGAGAAAAATATTTTATGAATTATTTCAAAAGATTATAAAATCGTACAGATCTGTCAAAAAGTCTGTCACACACATACACTTTTAATCCACTTATGCAGTTTTTGACAGATCGTACGGCTGAGTATGATACTGAATCCTGGCATTGACAGAAAATAATGCACTGAATAGACCAATTTTACCTCGTATTATTTTATTATAAAAAATTCAGCACTATCTTTATGAAATTTCGAATATTGCTACTTTTTGATTTTTCTCTTAAAGGAGAAAACATAAAAATACTATTTTAAACAACTTGAGATAGCGGACACCAACTTTTGTTTATCATTTAGAAATTAATTGAAAATTAGAATTACTAACGATTTTGCAAGACTCATGCTCATAACGTAGCGGATGACGCATTAGAATTAAGAAACGACTTTAGTTTTATATTAAAACTTCGCATAATAAATTATTTGCAAGTTTTTCAACGTATTTCGATTAATTATTCTTAAGGTCGTTTTTATTTTAAGCTTCAGAATAGTTAAAATAAGTTTAAGTTTATAGTGAGAAATTAAACGGGCGTTAACTTTCCACTTTCAATATAAAATTTTATAATACTAGAATTACTGCAGGGTCATTTCCAAAACCAAATTCTTGGTACAAATAGACATTTAACGTATTGCCAACTTAAAAAAATGGGATGGTAACTTAGCATAAAAACATTTAACAAAAAGTTCAAAAATTTGAAAAATTTGAAAAAAAAACTCAAGATTTTCATGTAGACAGTAGGAGTAAAAAAATTATTGCCAGTGTGGCAACTTCATACACGACTTACTACAAATCAAATTTTATTACAGCGTTTTTAGAAAAATATGTTTTTTTTTCTTCAATTTCAATTTATCTTCAAAAGTTATGTTTTTTAAGGTTAAGTTTTCCCTATAATGACAAGTTTATTTTTTAGCAACAGTGTTGTGCATTTAATAGAAGCCCATATATTTAATCATTTTTAAATGTTGCTCCATTAAAACTATCTTTGATTTGAAACTGTAAATTTGTTTTTTATATCAATTTTTAATAAATAAATCAAGAATTCATATTAATAAATAATGCTCCTTCACTTCTCCAAAGTGGAAGGTTATATATATATAAACTTATTTCAAGCCGGCAATCGCTTTTTAGTTCATAAACTTTAGGTTAAAGAGGACATGTTTTTTTTAATTTTAACACAAAAACAAATTTCTTACATCTTTAGAGAATCATCCATTTTATAAAAATCCGTTATATAGAATCATTTTGATCATCTTCATATCATCATCATCATCGTTTAAATTTAACACCACGTTTTATAAACTTAAGCCATAAATTAAATTCAATCATTATGAATAATATTCCAAGCAGAGTTTTTATTTTAAGCTTTTATTACTTTAGTTCAAAATAATTATTTTTTTTTTAGCAATTAATGTGCGTTTTGTCTTTGTCAATAAGTTTTAATTGTTATCAATAAAAAAAAGAATTGAACAGAAAATCTGCAGACGGCTGTATATACAACAAATTATTGAATATTTAATTTTTGCCCGCTTTTTACATGTCAATTATAATATATTTTAAAATCCTTTATTAATTAAACAACTTGATATTAAAATTTAAAATAAATGTTTTATTTTTTAATTATTTTTTGTTTGAGATTTTTTCACTAAAACTAAAATTTGTTATTCCTTTCGCAACGTAAGCAACTGAAAAGCTGAATTTAAACTGCAAAACCGCCGCATTCACGAGCGGCAAATAACCGAATCTGACGACCAGACCGATAATATATCATGTAGTGGAAGTGGTAGACGGCAGTAAGACAACACAAAAAGAATGTACCTTAATTCCTTTTGTTGTTGCTGTTGTCACAATTCGTTGATACTCTCCTGATGGTTTAAACACTCTTTTTCTTAAACTTGCTCTCTTTCTTTTTCTGCAATTCTCTCCCGTGGGAGAATATATGGCAAAAAAAGGAACAAAGGTGAAAGAAAAACAAACTTCATTATAAAGTGGTATGAATACGAAAATCGTTGTTAAACTGTTTAGTTTGGGGGTTTGTTTCAATGATGACAACTTTTTCTTTTTTTTTTAGTATTACTAGAAATTTTTATCGAAATCAAAGTTAAGCGAAAATAAGATTTGTACAAAATTGTGTAATTACAACAGAAAAAAGAATTAAAGGCATGATTTCATCAAAAGTAGGTTGTTCCCCTTCAAAACGCATCACCCAGAGTTTCTTAAACTGTGGAAGAACACAAAATGTGGAATAGTCAAGTTTTGAAAACAACCTTTTCAATTACCAATCACTTTAAGAACTGTTATTTTTTAATTTCTATACTTTTAAAGGACAGTTTGCCTCATTTGACCTTACTTTTATCCCAGTAAAAGAAGTTCTCCTGAAGATTCTTATAAGGGAAAGATTTCAATAGCATATCTTTCGACACTGTGTCTGATCGATTGACTTATTTAAATTTTCTCTAGCTGATCTAGTGCCTTGGGAAACTTGATTTCAACATTAACACTGATGGACAGACGGACATCGCTAAATCGACTTCGCTATGCATAAACACTCAGAATATATATACTTTATGGGGTCGGAAATGGATATTGTAGGAATTACAAACGAAATGACAAACTTGTTTAGACCCTTTTTCTACTTTTTATGGTGAAGGGTATAATAAATAAGGTAAAAATATATATTTTCGCGCCCGCTCTTATTGTATTACTTGCTTTAATTTTCAATGTTGACTTCAATTCGATGAATTTAAGTTTTTTATTTATCTTTTCTATCTTCAACCAATTTCAATTCGAAATGAAACTCCAAATAACAATTTAATGTCTGAAACAATTTATATTTGCGCAGGTGCATTTTTACGACGCCTTAAGCAAATAACGAAATAAAGTTAAAAATTGAAGTGTCCAAGGTGACCCCACAGAGACCTTATTCTCCATTATGTGGCCTATTCATTTTAACCGTTATATACAGACACTTCAAATATACATATTGACCGACCGACTGCTTTAATGACAATGGGTGCTCCTTGCAAAAGTAGCCTTAGAAGTGCATCTCAATTTTGTTTTCATCGTGCCGAAACAGCTGTTAAAAATAAAGGAGTTCTACAATTGCAAATTTATATATATAATAAAACTGTAACAGGATCAATTCCTTACATGAAATATTTTTTGTAGTCCAGAGACGGTTTGTACTAATGTCTCACTTATTTACTTTTAATGCAAAAAATTGTATTTTAATTTAGTAAGTTAGGAAAACCGCCAAATTGTCATTCCAAGTTCAAATAATTGTTAAAAAAAAAAAATTCATGCCCCCTTTGGTCTGTAAGTAAGTGTGCATGTGCAGTCATTATAAGTGGGAGCTGATACATTCTCCTTTAAAACAAAATGAAGAAATTAAGAAAAAAAAAACTCAAGAATAAAACCAGCAAGAGCATAACCAACAATAAAGCAGTTGTAGCTTTAAGCTGTTCCTGTAGCTTTAAATATATGATTGTGTTTAAATCCAACCAAATAAAAATTAGAAATAAAAAGGAATAAAAAGACAAAAAAAAAGGAGAAAAAAGAAACAAGCAAACGCAACACCTCGTACGTCATTATCACACAGATACAGCAACTTACGAGACGAAGTATCATCATTATCATGGTTTGTAAGAGTACAAGTTATGGGCAGAACAAGGCACCACAAACTAATTCATTTTTGTACACGAGTATTCAGCAACAGCATCAATCTTCAACCCTGAAACTTAAATTATTCTTTGCATAAAGAAGTTTTTGTCTGTCCGTCCATTCATCTCAACATGTCTGTCCTTTTATATGTTCGTTTTTTTTTATTATCAACAGCGTAGTCGCCGTCTTCATCACCAGAGACGGTTCAATATTGTGTAATGTGTGTCCCCATCATTTATATACTCCTTATTAATACTAAAGTTCGTTTACGAGAGTCGTAACAAAAGTCTTCTATTTCAAATTTAATAAAAATCTAATGAGTTTTTTTTCAGAGCCAAAGAATACTGGTGGGTAAACTGTAGAAACAAGAAAGTGTTTTATTATTTCTTTCGAATAATTCGTTCGATTTTGACGTCCGATAGGAAATTACAGCCTTAAAGTAATTTTGCCTTATACGAGGTCAGGAAAACGAAATAATTATGTCGAAGATCTGAAGCCATCTAAGCTCAAGCTAGGAAAACACAAATATGTTCTCGTATTGTCTCATTTTTTCTAAGAATGGTAAAATAAAATTTTGTGATAAGAATGTTATTTTAAAATAATGTTTTAATATTCTTCACGATGTTTAATTAACAAAGACAAGAAAGGACGAAAATGACGAAATTACTCCCATGTCATGTCAGGCATGTCACAAATTCCGATCGGAATGGTTTTGATTCCGTATTAACAATTCCGATCGATTTTGTTTAACCTTCTTCAGATTCCGATCGATTTTGCTTATTTCTAAAAAATGCTTAATCTCCACACTTTTATTTAAATGTTGCACCAAAGTAAACAACAAGGCTAATCTAAATAAGGACACATAATAAAATTAAATTTGACAAATAACAACATTTCAAAAATCTAGATTTCACTTTGAAATTTAAAAGTGCATTCATTCCGAAGAAATCATTCGTTGTTCGTTTTCTGAAAAACTAATTTGCGGAATTGAAACCACTTTCGATCGGAATTGAGTTCTGTGCCTGAAAATGTTTAGTTAAACCGTCTTCCAGTTAAAAAATAGGTTTATCGTTTAATTTTCACAAATTACTGCCTGGTCTTCGGATCATGGTAATCAGGTAAAAAAGGTATCTCAAACTTAGGCATACCAATGATTTTGAGAGAACCACGTTCAGTCTTAGCGAGTGCCTCATTCGAAAGATACAAATGAAGAAACCGAACTTGACACACAGCATCCCAGAGTAGTAACAATGAAGAGTTTATCTTTGGTAATTTTTGCTACTAATGAGAACAGTTTATAATCTTATCTGAATCTCCCACTGTGTAAGCCAAAAGCGAAATTACTTGTCTCAATTGAAGAGAATTTTCCTTTTATATTTTTCTAACTTCATTTCTATTTTAAAAACTTTTCACTTGTCCCTCGTGTCTGTATAAATAAGTATGAATTTGTGATGAGTGTGCAAACATATTTGTTGTTGGTATATTTTTATTTTGTATCTTGCTACAAGTTGGATTTAAGTATGTGAATGCTTTTGCTTTTCTTTCTTTAACTTGAGGTTGGGTTGATTCTTGCTGGCTTTAACATTTTGTCGCTTGAGTTGCGCGGCAAATGTGTTATATTTGTGCGCGCGCCATTTTTTTATTTTCTTTGGTTTTGTTGCAGCTACTCTTGTTATACCTACATATATGCTGTTGCTTTTTCGTATATATGTACATAAGTCTTACGGCAAGGTGAGACGGGCCAAATAT
The DNA here is from genome assembly GCA_916610165.2 of Gymnosoma rotundatum. NCBI lineage: Eukaryota > Metazoa > Arthropoda > Insecta > Diptera > Tachinidae > Gymnosoma > Gymnosoma rotundatum. Next base: position 113,679,935 of record OU744337.1, on the reverse strand, counting down.
TTGGCAAATGTTTATTCAATTATGTATAACATATAACGGGTGTGCAAAAATTGTCACAAACGTATAAAATTTCCTTGGTCCAAAGAAGAGCTGACATTATTAAATTGTTGGGCTCATTTTACGAAATCTTCAACTGGTATAACTTTGTTCTTAGATTAGTAGTTGATGTATAAACACACGCACCTTCTTGCTGCTCACCAGCAGTTAAGCAAATCGGCCTGGCTTGTCAAGACTAACGAAATGTATAACAGCATTTCGTTAGTCTCATGTAGAAAGGTCTTAACTCGAATTATGATAATTTATAGCAGAACGTATTATGGTAATTTATAGCAGAACATATTAGAAGATGCCACCCGTTGTCGTTATAACGACCTAAAAACGGAGTATTATCAAATAATGAAAATTTGACACAAAATCGTGCGATTTAGTGCATTCGAAATTAAGTTCGAATAAAATGTTTGAAACATTAAAAACAGCTTTCTTTAGGTCAAAAAGATTAAAAAAAAACAGATTTAATTACAAAAGAAGTTATAAGTATTAATTTACTTAGTTATGAATGTGATTTATTCTTGTGATTGAAGTAATTTTTTTTTGTCAATAAAATTTATCATCACTCATGCTCATAAGCGTACCTAAATAATTTTCTGAAAGGGGCTATGTATAGTCCTTTAGCGAAGTGGATAATTATGCCATGTATTACAAATTCTAAAAGAAGCGACAAGTATATGTACAGCAATGCTCATGGTTCAGTACAAGAAAAAAATATCAAGTGTAAAAATTGGCGCTCGCCCATATTTTCCGAGAGGCTCTGAAATTTCAAAAATTTTTTGGATATGGGTATCATATTAAAGCTTTTAAAGAGATCTTTAGAGAAATACTATAAAAAAACGCTTAACCCATTAACAGCCGATGTCATTTTTATGTTAAATTATATATATGCACTACCAAAATTTTTTTTATTTTTTAATTCTCTTTTACCCCAATAGTTGCTTTTTTAGTAGAAGTTACTTCACTAAACTAGATTTACATAGATGGTGAAGGGTATATAAAATTCGGCATAGCCGATTATAGCACTCTTACTTGTTTATTTTACTCTTGATTTAGTACTACTCTGCACGCACTGCAACCTTTAATATATAACCATCTTTCTTTTTTGGTTGTACTTAAGGTCTGTTGGTTGGTTTATGGTCGTTTAAACCAAAATTAAAGGTTTAGCAATATTGCATATGCCTCTCAAGATAGTCTTCACATACTAGCAGCTAGCAAGAGTTGACCATAAAAACAATTGGGATCAAAGCTATCCTGACTCTTGTCACTTGCACTTTTGGAAAAAAGTTTTTAATTTCAAACGTTTGAAAATGGTGTTCATTAACTAAAAACAATGCGAAAGCGAAAAACCTGCTGCTATTCCTGCTTTAATACTGAAATTCACGCATGCACACACACACACATATATATAAACAGTCAAACGTACATAGGGAAGTGTACATGTATGAAGCAGAATAATGAAAAACGGGAGTGTTTGTTGTTGTAGAATTTAAACTTAACAGCCTCATCATGATTATCATCGTCATCAACATCAGCATCACCAACAGCAGTAATAGCAACAACATTCTCATCATCCGAATCCTTACCAACAACAAGCTCGTGTAAACTCGTTATAATTTTAGCAAATATTTAAAGTTTGCCTGCCTGGCTGCCGGTATTTTGTTTTTTCCTTCATTTATTTTTTCACCTTTTCTTTTAATTCTAAATTCATTCATTATTTAAACGTGTAATTTTTTGACATCGTGGTTGTAGTCGTCGTTTTTGTCTTTTCAATTTCTGTCCAAGAAAGCAGCAGTTGCCAAGCAACAAAAAAAATTTATTTTTTATCAAAACGAAGAAAAGTTTGGCATTAAAGAAGAAGGAATCATAAGCAATGTAGGTAAGCAACAAAACATAATAAAAAAAATTTGAAAATAAAGCAAAAACAAGGAGGTTTAAATAATGAATTGTTCGAAATTTTCTTCTTTGAAATTGCATTAAATGTGGATGGAATGTTTAAGGCAGCTCAGACTTCGGAGTTTATAAAAGATCAGAGTTGCCGCATTGGTTCGATTGATAACATTATTTGTAACGGAGAATAAGTAAATGTTAATCATTAAGTAATTAAATGAACTCTTCAAAAGCAATTGCAAAGTAAATCGAAGTATGGTTCATGAGACAATATATACTTACAATAAAACTGAAACAGGATCATTCCTGTATATTAAATATATTCTTGAAGTCATGTTGTTGGTGTAGATAGTAACCGATGTGGAATACAAAACACATTTGGTTTAGAAAATTAGTGCTCATTCTTGTTTAAAGATTTAAAATCCATTTTTTTAAACAAACTTTATAGTAAAAATAATAATTAAAATTACTCTTGAATTAAATATAAAAATTATAAGTAAATAAATAAATAAAATAAAAATAACTTACTAAAAAAAATTTAAGCAATAATAGAAAATACTTAATTTTGAACTTCATAAAGTGAGTGCTTACTACTAACTTTTGCTACAAAATCACCTAAAACATCAATCTTAATATTTGTGTTCTTCGAATGGAGTTTAAATCATATTTAAATCTCATCGCGTAGAATTTTAGACCATTCTTCCTGCGGAGCGTTTATTAAATGATTTTCCTATCGCGAGCTTTTCTCTCCATTTTGGTTGTTATAGAGGCGCCATAACTTAGTGTTGAAGGCAGTGTGCTTTGGCCTTGCTTACAGGCAAAGTTTGACCGTCTAATAGCCGCTTTAAGTAAAAATGTAAAGTTCAGCAATTTAGTTTATTTCAGACTTATATATGTTCTTTGGCATATATAAGTCGTTTGCTCTTGTTAACTTTATTATATATGGTTTTTTATGGACAACACGATTGCTATAACTGGCTTCATTGAGGACTTTTCGAACATACTAATTAAAGGTTCTGTTGTCAATTCTGTTGCTGGATTTTTTATTTCTCGCTCAAGGGACCGTTTTTCAGTTTCGGTAAGTGCTTCAAAGCGTCGACATCTTGGCTCATTAAGAACTTTATATATATATATATATATATATATATATATATATATATATATATATATATATATATATACATTATATAAATATATATATTACATTATATAAATATATATATATATATATATATATATTTATATAATGTGAAAATTTCGTGTGAAATTCAGAACATCCCTGTACGTTTCTTTCAGATTCTGTGTGTTTGATATTGCACCTTCTCTTAAGACGACTTACGCGAAAATGATTTTTTGTATATTTTCTTCTTTTTTGATAACGTTTTTTATCTTTAAAAAGTACCGTTTACTTTGTTTAGCATGAGATCATTAATGATGAGCACTTAATTTTTGAAGATGGAAACTACTACCCCAAGTCTGTCTTTGTTTTTATTTATTATTTATTAAAAGAAAATTTAATTTTAATCAATTTATTTCTTATAGCGATCTACAGGTAAAAAAAATATAAGATAAAATAATATTTTACAAAAGTTCTGACTGTATAGAGCCGGAAGACTTCAGCCATATACAGAATAAGGAGAAAATCATTTGCCGGTAAGTTATTTTGTTTAAACTTTGATTCAAGGCGAATTCATTAGCTTTAAAAGCAATTCGCCTTTGCAAAATTTGGTTTAATTGTTAAACACTTGCAATACCAAAATAAGCTATTTTACCATTTGCATATTAAGAAAAGGCAATCATCTTTAGCCACTGAGCTAGTTCATTCACCTATTATCGATTTAGCCTTGATTTGAGTTTTGTCTGCTTTTGACTTTACAATTATGATTTGGTAAAATTTTTTGGACAGAAATCCTTAGTTTATCTAAAAATCTGCAAGCAGTTTTCTGAAGAGTTAAGTGAGCGGTAGCATTTAGGATAGCAAGTAGCACAATTAAATTTAACTTACGAAACAGTAGTTATATTTCGGTAAAAAAAATTGTTGTTTTTAAGAAAAAACTTTTGCGAAAAAAAAAAATTAGGTACGGCAACTCTGAAATTAAAATTTATTTGTTTCGGATTTTTCTCTCTTTCTCTTTTACCAAAAGCAGTTTCAAGAAGAGTTTTTTTTTTCTTTTGTTGGCTGCTTTAATTTAAATTCATTCCACCCCAAAAGTTGTTTAATCAAAAAGAATTTACGGGTTAATGTTCGATTTACTTGGAATTTTTTGCATTTTTTGTTTTTCATTTACGACCAAAGAAACAAGCAGAAACAAATTAGAGAAGAAAACGGCTGGGGAGTTGGTTCTTTGATACAAGTTTATGAAATAAATTATAGTTTTTTTTTTTATAAAATCTACATTCATAATTGTAAATAAACTTTAGAAACTTTAATTACCGATAAAGATAAAAACCTTTAGTAATATCTTCAGAAATTGATAAGATAAGATAGAAATAAAAGAGGGAAAAAGATTGCATTAATTATACATACATGTAAATGATAATGAATACATAACAAACGTATGTACCCCCGATGGATTTTCCTACTAGTTAAATAAAAACAAAGTAATTTTAATATTATTTGTTTAAATATTTATGTCAAAAGCTAACTTTTCAGCAAAATATTCTTTTATTGCTTAAGGTGGTTTTACACGGTATAAATTTGTCGAATGATCTGTCAATTTTTACGTGTAAAAACTATACATGTCGTGTGCAGCTTTGCAACATATGAACATATAATTTTTTTCTATTAGACTGTGTTCTATTTTGATGTGACAAATCTCCTGTCAACACAGATGTACAACATCAACATACTCTTGTACGTTTAAAACTAGAAAACTTAAGTAAAACTTAGCTGTTCTAAGATGAATTAATATTGGTCACCTATCATCGATATTTCATCACGAAATAGGTCTAATTTGTGTGAGAATTAATTTTATTTAACTACTAGCTATTTCTAACAAAATTAAATGTCAAAATTTGTAAACAAATCATTTTTTTTTTTTATTAGCGTGTCGCGGCCAATAAAAAGTATTAATATAACTTACATACATTTAATGCAGATAACAAAAAGAAAGATCTTTGATGTGTTTTGTTTTATTAAAAATAAAATAATATAAATGAGTGATGGATTCAGTGGCACTATACATAGATGAAGGCGGAAAATGATCATAACATTTAAAATATTTTCATTTTGCGAAGATAACAAAACTTATCCAGGATTTTTGTTTACTTTAACATCGTTTGTGAAATTTATACTTGTGCCAAAGCATTTTAATGTTGGCATCCCGCTGTCGGTTTCTTTCATATTGTCTAAACAAATATTAGACATTAAAAAATTATTAAAAATTTTTATAAGTTTCAAATCACTGCCATGAAATGTAACATAACTAATCATAAGCAAAAAGCAAAATCAATGTTGAGTAGCACACACTGCAAATTTAGTACTTTCCAATTGTCAAATAAAAACATCTTCGTTTTTTCTTTAAAAAAGAGAAACCGAGGGTTCCTGAAAACAACATGTATTCACTTCCTTTTTACTACTTGCCTTTTCAACAACTCGTGTAGCAACTAAACATTGGTTCTGCTTACATATTTTATTGCTGAAAAATTCAACATTTATACATATTTTATAAAAATCTACACATTTATTATTGAAAAAATGCACTTAGCTTGATAAGCAACCAAATTTCTGAATTGTACAATAAATTTACATAATTACACATGTACATACATATATTGAAAAGAAACTAATTGCCTTTATATTTTATCTTTACTCAACCTATAATAATTATTCAACATTGAATAATTATTGTTCTACTTTTCAACCCTAATTATTGAGGAATTTTTCTAAGAACTTTCAAACAACCATCGGATTTGCAAGAAAGAGTCGCTGGTGTCCACCATATACCAGCCCTAATACAAATCTCTCAATAATTCCCAATTTTATACACATATCTTTCCATAGAGCAAAGCGGGCAAAATTGTAAATCACAAACACCCGCACTAAAAATTCTCACCTTATTCTTCCCATACATAAATATTTATACTGCGTAAGTATACAAACATACAAAATACCAAAAATGCATTCCTTTTTTCCTAACCGCTTCAGGAATTCTATTGGCACACTGTAATTCCCGCACTGCACCATAAAAATAAATTTCGAACTGCCGTTGCTGAGTGTGTGACTTTTTTAGCTTTTCCTCATAATGAATTGATAATATAAACTTATTTCTAATAAGGCAGATTAGTGCAATGAATTTCAACTTCGTATATAAAGTAATTTTCTTATGTTAACGACGTACATAACAAAGATAGATATATGCGAAGAATGCTGATGAAGGATGTGGTGGTCCAGAAAATGCTGCATTTCATTCTGCTAGTGTCTAATTTTGCTTGTTTTCTTTGGAAAACGTCCGCATACATTTGTAAATAATTCTTATTTCTAAAAATGTTAAAAAATTAAACTAAAAATGACCCGGCTTTTTCATTCATTTATAAGATCGATGGTTCAAATCCCGATTGGGAAAAAAACTACTAATTGTCAACAGCAAATTTTAGATTACAAAATAGTTCTTCTCCTTTAATAGAATATTTGATTTTTTCCCCGCAGTAATACATTTCATTTTGTAGTTTTAAATAATAAATATTTCATGAGAATATCATGAAATATTTATATTTGAATTAACCAGGCACGATTAAAGTAAATAAACATAAAAAAGATTCCGAAAAATTTTCAAATTTATTTGTGTCTGCTTACATGATTCCTTAATTTTGCGTTTGATATTTTGATAGCGCAAGATATTTGCGCTTAACGAACGACATGAGCTTTCGTATTACTGAGTGCGGTGATAGCATATTTGCGAAAGAGAATTAGATGCTATAGGAAAATACGAAAACGCAATAGAGGGTACCAACTTTTCGATTTTTTTCTTTCGTATCGCAATAGAGAATAACCCCCCAGTCTCTGTAAGGCTTACTATGTATAATGGTATGGGGATACTGTTTTAGTTCTCTAGCTATCTGGTAATAATTTTTCGCTTTGTGTAGAATGTTCTATGTCCATTATTCCCGTTTGTATTTTTTTTTAAGTACTTTCTTATTAATATGTATTATTTATATTAATAAGAAAGAAAGTATTACGATAAAAATATTTCTTTGTACGGGAAGTACCACGCACACGCGAATTATCCAAAAAATAAGTACCTATGGTACTTTACTAACCAGATATCTGATAACAAGCTGTTAATTTCGAGGCAGATCGGTCTATTGGTGTAAGCAGCTATTGCTTTCCTTCAAGCACACACATTTTTTTTTTTGCTTTTTATATAAATCGATTTTACTAATAATTACTGATTTGTTTGATATTATTATTGGTGTTGTAATATTTTCTTGTTCCATATCTCTCGCTTGGTGAATAAAATTTTTAAACGTAAGGGCAAATTTAGCTTACCTAAAATGTAGGCTGACTTCCAAAATGTATTAATACAAAGTTTGTATACAGTTTTTCTGCGGTATTTAGATCTTGTATAGTACAAAGTTGCGAAACAAAGCATCAATTTAGAAACTGATGCGCTAGTTGCTCGGGTCCAACGTTTCTAATACTTGTCTGCGACATTTTGGAATGGTATGCATTGTAAACATTTAGTACCACGGCATTATGAAACACAATACATTGTTCGAATACAAAGCAACTGACGTTTTGGAAGTCAGCCGTAATTCCCTGATGATTTTGCTGTACTCTTTATTTAACCTTCCACTTCAAAAACTAGTAAAAACAAACTTATGTTTTTAAAATTTCAAATTAATTCTTTTATTTTATTAACATGCATATAAAGAAAAATATAAAAACACAAATACAAAAGGACTTACTATATACATCTACAAGCAGCAAATCTAAATTTATAAACATAGAAATATTTTAAATATTACTTGTATTCGAAAAATAAAATAGAAATCAATTTAGTTTTTAACTTTTAATTAATTTTTATACTCTTTGGTTGTGAAAAAGATAAAAAATGTATGTACATAGGTATTCATTTGTTATTTAACTTTATTTTTTATTATTTGAACACAAAAAGTTACTTGATAATTTTATTTCATGCTGCGATTTGTTTGCAAAAAAAATCTTAGAAAATAGTTGTAAATTATAAAATAAAATTTCTTTAAAAAATGTTTATGAGTAAGGAGTTAAAGTTTTTCAGTTCATATCCTGTGATATACTCCTACAATAGGTTAATTTTGTTTACATGAAAATGTGTTTATAATTTCTACAAAAAACAAAAATGTGCTGCTCTTTCATTATTTATGAAATTCTATTTTAAATATATAAAAAATTTTCTTTAATTGTTCTTGATTCCTTCAAATATTTAAATATTTATTATTTAAACTAAAAAATTAAATATATTACTGCGGGGAAAGCATATCCCTATGGCCATTTCGCTACTGCTCATACATAGCTCATCAGTGGATTCTACCCAAATTTTGTAAAGAAAACCTTGAAGGAATCAAGCACAATTAAAGTAAATGTAAATTATTATAAAAAACATTCCAAATAATAAATTTTTTTTAAATAAATTTTCACAATCTAAAATATGACAATAAAATATGACTTTATTAAGCAAACGAAAAATTAATTACAGTTAAAACGAACTTATTTAAGAAGAGTTTGATCAATAATTTAAATTTTAAAATTTTAAACGACCTTTAATTGATCGATGTTATGAATTTTTTGCTTTCATATAACTTCAACAACGCAAAATCAAAAAGTTTTTTTTCTGCTTCTAAAGCTTAATACGAAAACGGTTCTTGAGTAACGACACTACATATTTGCAAATAAGGTATAAAAAGTTGCCGCTTTATATTTTTGTATATTAGTTAGGCTCTCTTATAAACACACAAAATTTCGAAAAAGATTTTGGCGGCGGGTAATTATAAAATATTTTCTATAGAAATGTAGCTCGTAACATAAAATTGCTATCCGGTACTACAAAATGTCGAAAATTTCCTTGGGTGCATCTTGCCTTATAAACAGTGAGTTAAATAATTAGAAATAATTTTAATTTGCAAATAGCGCGAGTATAAATGTAGTAATAGACACTTTCTGGTTATTATATGTACATGTTATGTTTAAAGTTTCCAAAAAGCTATTAAATTTTTTCACTCGAAATACTTTCTCTTTCCCTGAAGTTTTCATAATGAATAGTTTGCAAATGAAAAAGCTCCCCTCCCTCCCTAATCATGAAGGCATTTTTTCTTCGAAGTTTCTTCACTTTTCCCTTTGATTTGGTTACAATTTTTGCAGGGGAAATTTTTTATCTAGTTTATCGAACAGCCAAAACTAAATTAGCGCGTAACGTGCAATCTATCCGTCAAAAATTTTGATGTACATACAAAATGCATGAAGCAAACCATCCGATTTTGACAGTGCTTTAGGAAGTAAAGGTAGTTGCTGAAACGATTTTTAAAGTAGGACAGAATTCTGTGAGATTTATGTGTGAATAAATCTTACGATTGTGCATGATAGTGAATCCTGGCCTTAAGCTTGATTGAGCTTATGTCAAAAATCCAACGAAAAGCCTTTCGAATGCTTAGGTATCCCATAAAGAATTCTTACTAATTTGGCTCAGTTGCACATTTATGTTTATTTCGTACTTTTGCCAAAAATGATTTCTTTATAAAAATATAAAATTTTAAACCAAAAGAAGCATTTAAAGAGCATTTTTATACATTTAATAACATTCACATACATGTTTACATTTTCTGTTCATGTTTTAATATAAATTTAATAAAAATCTGAAGTTTATTTTTGTTTTTTTTCTTTCGTATACTAAAAAATGCAACGATGTACATCAGTCAATTCATATATGTACAATTAAAATTTTAATTTATTGCGTTTGTTAAAAAATGAAAACTAGAATTTCAACACTGTAGGTCTTCATTGCAATTTTTCTTTATAAATGTATAACACAAAGCACAGTCAGCTGTTTCCGTACGGAAAGTGCGATCAGTTTCGTACATTGCTTAAAGAAATAACATTTTACGAAACTTGACGAAAAGCTATCTTAAGTAGTTTGCCACATATAATTTAATATATTTGCACAGTTGTTTAAGTTTGCTTAAGTTATCTTATGCACATTATAGTTGGGCCTTTAATCAGCCAGTGTTGTCAGTAATGGCGATTTCTCGCCTTTATGGCGGTAAAAATTTTGAAATGGTGAGAGGCGAGATACTTGGCGGTTTTTAAAATACTCTGCGAAATTTTTGGCTATTTTTTATAATTTTCTCTATGATATCATTGCATTAAAAAAAAGATAGAAAACCTGGTAGCTTTATTTAATATGTTTAAAGTTGACTAAAAATGTATGTAACCGCTTTGAATGCTATATAAGTACGTAGCTTTTTTCCTATATTTGTAAAGTAGTAATGAATAAATAAAAAATTAAAAGCGGAAATTCATTTACAAAATTCGTTTTTGAATATGGACAACATTGTTTGGCACAGAATTTAAAACCGAATTGAAGGAGACTGTTTTAAATGTAACTGATACGTTGATTTTAAAAGTTGTTTTCTATATTGAAAAAGTGTTGCTAAAAGAAATGCTTGATCGGCTTCCAGAGAACTCTTTAACTCTGTATTTTAAATTAAATTTTCTGAAGTTTAAGAAGTTTTTAAAAGATTTGGTAACGGACTTGGGATGTATTTATGAAACACAGTGGGGAAAACTTGCATTCATAAATTGGGACCAATTTTTTTAATAACAAAGTACCAAAAAGCCTGTACAAGATCTAGCCCAAAGTTTACTATTACAAGGATGCTGGTTGCTCTTAATATGTTGATTGTGCCCACAAGTAATGCTTGTGTCGATAAACTTTTTCTGTAATGAGTTCTATGAAAACTTAATGGAAAAATAAAATGAAAAACAAACTTCCCAATTGTTTACTGTTAGTAATACCATATATGAATATAACTAACATATGTTGTATACATTCATTTCTAGCGAAGATATGTTAAGTAGATTTAATGCCAATGAAATGTACCGCAGTAAGGATACAAAAGACAATTATAACAGTGAACAAAATGTGTATGAAAGTTTTAATCTGACTGTTGATGTGTTCTTAAATCACATATCATACATATAATCTCGAGGTTTAAGCTTTAATTATAAAAATAACTTAAATCCTGTACATTGATTGAACTTAGATTTTTTTTACTGTTATTTATTTTTAGGTTTTTTTAGATTGTTGCAAGATATGCAATTTTTATGTTTTATGACAAAAAAAGTAAATTGAATAAAAATGATTGTGTAACTAATATATTAGCGATATTTGGTGCTATTCTCGCCATTTGGCGAGAAATCTCGAAAAAAAACTGGCAACACTGCAAGCAGCTGTGTTAATTTTCCTTATATTTGTGGTGTTAACTCAAACTTGAATAATCATACGATTTGTTCTCTTTTTTTTTAACGTACGAATAGTATTCAATTAAATTTTGTCGTTTATTTTACGTATGTAAAACTTATTATATAAACTCTCTTTAAGCAACATTGTTCATTAAATATAAAGAATGATTAACTATGTATAAGCGGAACCTAAATTATCGCCCAATCTATCTGACAAAAATTCTCATTTAAATACAAAATGTATGAAGAGCGGCGTCAATGCCACCGACACCGAGTATACAGAGGTGTCACGAGACTATAGTCGTCTCGTTTTTTCTATGCAGCTCCTTCTTGACATCCTATCGACTTCAATTTTGTTTTGATTTGTGTTTCTGGCGTAAGAAAATATTAAATGTTTTATTATAGGCAAAAATAAGGGCGGGTTTTATAGAAAATTTATAAAATTAAAAAAAGTGATATTTATATGTTATATTTATATTAATCGTCGAAAAAAAGTTATAGTTTTTAATTTTAGCACGTCCACAAAAAATGGCAATGCATTTCTGCCACAGAACACAATTTCTGCATTAAAAAACACTGCATATTTAAAGACTTTTTCACTTCTTTTATCTTGTAAGACCACAGCATATCACATTTTTTACAAATTAAAAGTACTTCATAAATGAGATCTTTATTTACGAGAATAAACAATATTTTTTTTGTGCTGCATGTTTTCTTGTAAAATATGTAGCAAGGCAGATTTATTTTACTAGGTAGTGTCGTCCGCCCAGCTGGTTTGTAGTTGGAAAAGTCAAAAGTTGTTTGTATTTTCCGTTGCATAACAAAGCAAGCATTTGTATTGATTATTTTTTAGTTCTCTTTGTGTTTTTGACGTTTCCAACGCACAAAACAACAATAAAAAGACATGTTGTTTTTGTCAATGTTGTATTTGTTGTAAAGCCGCTATTACCTAGTAAAATAAATCAGCCTTAATATGTAGTTTTTGTTTTGTTTATTATGCCTTGTTCATAACAATATAGCACTATATTTGCCTCTTTCTTGAGAACCTGCAGAAAACCTGATTATATTGTTTTTCATGTGCCAAGGGTTTCACCTCTGTATGCTTAGTGCTATGGGCCAGATTGCGTAGCGCTTTACGCGCTAATTTAAGTTTGCATCTTTATCTACATTTTTAAGTCTAAAACTAGATTTAACAAATTAAAAAAGGCAATTAGAACATTATTTTTAAAGCTTAGCCTAATTGGTTTCGAATAAAAATAATGCGACATGAGTTAGTGTAAGAAGTTATTTAAATTCATAAAAAAAAATAAATAATGGAAAACCCTTTTAAAAGTTGAATTTTGCCTGAAAAACATTTTGTGTTTTATGTGTTCTTAACATTGACTGATATACGTAAGTATTTTTGTTAATCCCTAAAAATTTTAGCTTGGTTCAATATATGATAATATTCGAAAATAGGAAGTTAAAAAACCTTTTATATTACTATACTTAATACGTTGTCTGAAGAAAAAATAAAAATTAAAAAAATGTGAGTACAACTGACGAAGCGCTATCAAGAGACATTAGTAATCAAAACTACTTTAGGGTAGTTAACGAAAATATTTGTTTTATCTTTTTATAAAAATTTTCGGTATTATTAGTTACAATAGTTTAATGATTTATTATAAGAAAAACAAAAACAAAGAAAATTCATTGATCTTAAAAATAAATTACGATAATCCTTAGTCTTGTTCCAATTTCATATTAATTCTAACATAAAAGAAATAGCATGAGTTATCTATTTAGTCATTGAAAAAAAAAAGTAACAGAAAATCTTCCTTTAAATATCATAGCAGCAATATGACTCAGTGCTACTTAAAATTTATTTAAATTAATAAAATCTTAAGCAGTTTTATTTTAAAATCAAGTAACAAAATTTTAGAACTTGTCATTATGGCCGTTGGCTGTTGTTCTTACTATATGAGAAACTTTAACAAGCGGTTTAAGAGTGTTGTAGGTACGAATCTAAAATACTGCATACTTTGCAACTTTTGTTGCCTAATTCTTGAGTTTGTAGTTGATAGAAAAGACGAGTATAAACGGGTATACTGTTTCACGTAATTGAAATTCTCTTTTGTTTTGTCATCCGTCTAAGCAATCAAGACCGAAATTGCAGAAATAAAATTTGAATGTGTGGACACGAACGCAATTCCATACCCTGTTCAGACATACGCTTTAATTGCGCAACTAAGGCGTTAATTGAGCTCAATTTACCATATAAGAAGTCAATTAATAAATTGAGCAATTAGTACTTAATTGCATCACTAATTGAATAAGATGCGAAATGCAACCCTTGCCAACAACTATGTTTACTCTGGGAACTATGTTCAGTGAGAAGAAAAAATTCATAAAATTGACAAGCCGCAAGTAAAAAATATAAACAAACAAATAAAAAGAAAATGGTGGGTCATAAGAGATAGCTTTTGACACTTCCAACTTCAAAGCAACAAAAAATAGCCATGTTGTTTTTGTAATAAAAAGAGAAATCAGCTGCGCGGACGACACTACCTGTAAAATAAATATGAATAAGCTTAATTGAGCATGTGTGAACACCAAATAAAATTAACTCATTTAAAAAAACGTCTGAACAGGGTATTATAAAAGATTTTAAAGCAATTGCAAAAACAAAAATTGCATGTCTAGACGGAAACTAAGATTTTCAACTGAAGGCTGAAAAATTATTTTTAAAAATTCTGTCTTAATTGCTAACAATTGGCTTCAGTTAAAAATTATTTCATCTTTTTGTGTAATAGAGTGGCGCCTACGACGCTATTTTGAAACAACCTTTATATAGTAGGGCAGATTTCTGTTATAATTTTATGTGATTAAATCGTACGATTCTGTATGATAGTGAATCCTGGCCTTACCTAGTATCAAAACAAGTAGTTATGGCGATTTATGTTTTTGCATTTCGTGTTTTTATACGTTTGCCTGGCAAGGTCAATCAAATAATATACGGAAAAAATAAAATCAAGGCGAATTCAAAAGAGGTGTACTCATGACGACAAATGAATACAGCACTACGAAAGAAAAATGTATATTTTGTTTTTTTCGAATCGTCTTAGGCGGTCACAAGCAAAGGAGGTTATTACTTTTGAAGAAGAAAAAATCGCAACAGTCACCTGGATGGAGGCTTATTCTGAATTGCGATGCGAAAATTAATGCGATGCGCAAATGAAATGCGACGCGAAAGAAAATTGGTATTCTGTTAGACTTTCGCAATAGAATTCGCAATTTATTTCAAATCGTGGCAACGCTGCTCAAATAAACCTCAGTGTCGACAAACGGCAAATTAAAAATAATTAAATTGTTTTTTATTTGGCTGTGAAAATTGTTTATAAAATTTATTTAAGAAATTCTGTAAGAAAATAATAATAAAAATGGATTCTGTGGCACTGTGGTTCGAAGATGAAGGGCATGACCAAAATGAAAGGATACAAAGAAGATTGCTTAGCAGCAATTGTTTCCCCGAAGGAAAGTGCGTCCGGTAATCCATTTACGGAATCCGTCAAGTTTAACAATTTCACCACGTACCCCTCTAAGGAAGACCTTGGATTATATCTTAATGGGCTACCGCCAATGTCGGTTATATATCGTCTAAGCTTCTGTTTTGTGTGTACTTTAAAATCGGTCGGAAGTCAAATATTTTTGAAGTAGTTTATATATTTAATATTTTTTCTATCCTGCAGCTTCTCTAATAGTTGGTTCATTGATATATAAATCTTCAGTTAACGTTTGCCACAAACTAATTGCCGACTAACGTGCATTTAGTGTTTCGAAAAGGCCTCTTGCCAATTGGCTGTGCTTATTCATAAATTCTATCTTTATTTCAAATTGGCGCGTTTTGGTGGTCTTATTGCTTGCTTCCCTGAATTAAATAATGAATAAATAAATAAAATATTATCTTTCACTTAAATGTTTTTACTTTGCGAATGCTACTTTGTTGTCGAATAAATTTTTCAAATTTGACATTTGTTTTCGCAATTTAGAATACCGACTTGGCAACTTTTCGCATTTGTAATGCGATTAAAAAAGAAAAAAGTATTTTCGCATCGCATTCAGAATAAGATTTAACAAAATTATTTTATTTATTTATTTTTGCGCTTTGGAAAATCAATAAGCTTTAATAACGGTTTTTTTTTTTGCAAATATACAAGAGATTGGGTTTTTTAGGAAATATATCACTGCACTTATCTGATGCGCATGCGACGCAAAACAGCTGATGCTGATAATTACGTTTGCCGGGTAGATATTCAACTGAATTTGTACGTTATTTCTATCCAAAGCATAGGTATCGTGTAAACGGTTTAAAATATTTCTTGTCATAAATACACGTGTAAAAAATGTATGACAAATTTTCATTTAAAGCGTGTTCAGACCAAAAAACCGTAACCACCATTTTTAGTAATGATTATTCAATCTTTTCTGTCACGTATTATTACGAAAGACGATTTATAATATAAATCTATCAAAAACCTCTTTTATTGGGTAGAATCAAAGTATATTTATATTAAGTACATGCAGGAGTTCAGGTGATAGTTTTATTGGTGTGCGTATTTATCATGTATTGTGTCAAAATTTGTTTACATTTATTTCAATTTTTATTTTGCTCTTGTTTTTTACGTGTTTCTTTTCATTTTTATTATTTTCTATCAGGGATGGTAAACGAAATATTCAAATTACACTTTTCCAACTTAAGTTGCATTGAACATCCTTTTATTGAATTCTTGTTTAAATTTACATTAATATAGTGTCAAAAGGTCAATCTCTTACTTATTATATAATAATTAAGTAAAATAATTATTAATTTTTTAGTTAGAAAAATTATAAAATGTTACCCACTTTGCCATCTCTGAACTGTTTTTTGACATAATACATGAAATTTGTATTTGTTGTAGACTTGTATGTACTTAATATAAATATACTTTGGGTAGAATTCTATATTTCTTAATAAGTATTTGAGAAGGACAAGCATTTTTTTCTTAATAATTACGTCTTTTTGGTCAAATATTTGATTAATCTGACCGTACCTTACTTTTACCGGTTTTAAGCGACAACTTTGACAGACATAAGGAATCACAAGCGAATTTTTAAACTGACAAGTCATTAAGTCATTAAGTGATATTCGAGTAAGTGACGTCACACATAAACTACTGTTTGAAAGTTATTTCTTGCTCATCTAGCGGCAATATGGATAGACTAAAAAGAATCTTGAATCGAATTTTAAGATTTGTTTATAGTCTAAGGATACATGATTATGTTAACAATTTCTAGATTCTTTTGCGTACGTTATTCACCCCTCTCGCAAATTATTTTCCATATAAATTTTTTTTTATATTCTACTGAAAGCAAAATTCCGCTTATGTTGTTTTCTTTTTGCGTGAAATGTGGATTTTTTTCATAGTTTTGTTTACTTTGATTTTGATAATGAAATTCATATATAAGCAAATATTTTTCATCTAATTAGAAATTTAAGGTTGATAAAAAGTAATTTTAGGGCAAAATCTGTAAATAAATTTCTAAGTGACATTCTTCTCAACAAGATGCACGGTAACAGGTCAATTGCCTGTGGATTTTTAAAGGCTTTAATCTAGTTTACAGACGGAGCTCAAAAATTAAAGAATATTAGTGTAGGGGGTGTAAAATGAAATTGTTAGCAAAAAATGTAAAGTGAAAAATTTGGGGCTGACCTTTAGATACGAAGTTACGGACCTCAAAAATAATATTGCATTTACCGAGTATTTTATGGCGGAATGAGACAATATGAGAATAATAAGAAAAGTAATTTCAATACGTACTTAATTAAAAAAAAAAATAAAAGATCTGGTGTTTGTTATACCACAGAGAAGAAAATCCTTGCTCCAAGCACTGGAAACATTCATTTAATATTTTTTTTCTTAAAATTACATTTTACATATCCTGAACAACTTCTTGTATAGTATTGCCGCTAAACTTAATTTCAAGTTATGTTTATATGAAAAAAAGCTTTTTTTATTAATTAACTTTTCAATTAAATAGGAATTTACGTTTAATAACTGGAAAATTTCAAATAAAATCGCACATACACTAGTATTGAAGGAGACAAAGCACATATTGGGTTAAAAAATTTTTACTAAATAAAACGATTTTATAGTTTTATAAAACCCTAGCAAAATGCTTTTCATAATCTTTTGACAGCTTAAAGTTGACTTAAAAACTTTTAAACTAGACTAAATAGATAACTGAACAATAGACGCATATTTATAGCATTTCAAGAAACTTAAAAAACATAGAAAACTGTGCAATCAAGCAGATATAAAATACTATTCGATTTACTTATCAATATTTACTAATTTCGAGTCTTTGATAATATTAAAAACTTCATGTTGGAAAACACCGAGAAAAGAAAACGCTATGCGAATAATTTCGAATAAACTTCCAAATGGCTTAGGTCTTAGAATTAAGGACTAAATAACTAAACTACTTGGCATTACGTTTAAGTGCATACATTCGACGTGTTGTATAAAAAGGAGGAAAATTTGTTATCGCATTTGACGATGTATCTTTTTTCTCTTTTTGTTTTGGTGAGGATTTTGGTTTGTCTTTAGGTGTTTTTGCAATTGCAGCATAGGACCTAGGCTCGGAGGGGGGTGTCGTTGAAGACGATTTGGTAGTGGAATTAGTCGTATCAGCATCATCCGATTTAATAAAACGATTTAAAAAGCTAATTCTTCTAACGTGTTTATAATTTTTGTGTTCCTCAGAATCGTCATCTGTTGTACTTTGAGTTTTATTTAATACATCATTATTATCAGAATTATTTATGTCGCATGCAGAATTATTCTGAGACAAAGCTGGCCAATTTTCTTTCTTACTGAAAATGTCTTCGTCTTCAAAAACTGGTGTCCAAAATGAAGTCTCTTCTGCAGTTACAAAACTGTCAATTTTTTCTTTTTTACTGCTACTACAACTACTGCTATTTAGGGATAACAAAGATGTATCCTCCAATAATTTTTCGTATTGCCGTTGTTCTGCTTTTAAGCGAGTTGAAGATTTCTTGCAGGACGAAGCAGAAGAGTAAGAATCACTACATTCTTCGACTGTACCAAATGAATTTAATAATAGCGATGATGTTGTATTTAATGAAGTATCACATTCTGAATCCGAAGCCAAGGAATCATTTTTATTGTTATCAAATTTATTCGATGCACTATTATTACAGCTTTCAAAGCCCGATGAGGTATCTGAAACTTTTTCTTGCAATTTAAAAACTTTATCATCAAAAAACAAAGCCACTTTTCTACGACCATTTCTCACAACTTTAATGGTGTTTTCTACTGGAAAAGTAGCAATGGTTACTTTTTCATTGAAAGGCTGCTCAACACTAACACCCATACCGCAGTAACGCATCATACCAATTGTTTCTTGTTCAATTTTTTTATTATTTTCCCAATCGTCTATCGTAGGTTGCTCACCAATTGGCTTGGTGTTTGCCATACGCTGCACTTGCTGTATAAGATGCAACTTTGCATTAATTTTACCTGTAGTCTCATATTCCTTTTGTTGCTTTTTACTTTGTATCTTCTTGTTGGCAGCATATTCCGTATGAGCTTTGGGTCGTGGATAACTATATTCTGCATCCGATAGAGCACCAAAAATGAAATCGTTATGAGGTTGCAAATTAACCACCTCTTCTTCAAAGTCGGTTTTAGGTACCCAAGGCATTTTTGAATAAATTCGATTTATTTTAAGGTTAGAAGATTTCTCTCTGTTGAGTGTAAAATGATGAATTAAATATATTTAGCTTATTCATTTAAAAAGAAAACATAACGAATCATTTCTTTTTGCATAAAAGGAACCAATCAATGCACATATTTTTTTTCTACTTATTTTTATTATTTTATCATTATTATTATTATTATTATTTTTTGTGCAACTTTTTAGGTTTATATTCAAGCTTAAATTCCAGCTATAAAACATATAGCTTGATTGAAGACAACATTTCATAAACAATCGAAATTTAACTAATGAATTCTTTTGTTAGAATAAGAACTTATCGTTACAATTTTATTTTGTTTGTAACAATTTTACATACTACAATCCTGAATGATTTATTAGTGTTGGAACACAACAGACGAAGGTAACGGAACGATTTATCGTTACTAAGAGTTAGTGAACAAAATAACGACAAGTCAATGACGGCATTAATATTTTTTTTCAATTCAGTTTTGTGTTTGTTTTAACAAATATTAGTTTTAAATATGTTATTACAAATTAATGAAAAAGATAAATTCTATTTAAAATAAAATCGATGAAATGTAAAGAATATACATTTAAGTACATTTAACATGTACATTAGAGTCTAATTGGCTGGTCAATCTTGAAAGGGATTCAATGGGACTTTTCAAAACCTTCATACAGTTATTTTTTCAATCAATTTTATTTTCATATTTTTACCTCTTCAATTATATTTTTCATTTACGCATATCAGTTTTTTTAAGTTATTTTTATTCCTGAAATGTTGTTATATTTTTATTTAAATAATGTGCCTTTGCTGTTGTTGTGAATCCAAATGCTTATAAAATACAAACATTTCTGGAAATATTGTTAGGAAAGTTAGAGACTAACGGCCTTATGCATAACAAAAACTTAGCATAAAGCTAGCATAAGTGACGAAACTAAGTAGAGTCACTGCAAGGCTCTCGACACAATTTGACACTAAAAATAGTTACAAAATATAGTTTTGGTTTACGGCAACAATCTACAATGATTTTAAATGCCAGGCCGTACGGCAAAACCTTCTGGGAGCCTCATCAATTTCTCTACTTATGCCAAACTCATTCTAAGTTTTCTTTATGCATACGACTGTAAATGTTAGAGAATAATGAAAACCGACAAGAAAATAAAATAATTTTTATCTCAGGGGCATTGTCGTTGAACGATAACTTATGTCAAATTTGTATGAAAATATTGTTACCATCGTGTGTTGTTTCTATACTTAGTCCAGATTTACACTATGCAATTTTTTGAGGCATTTTTTCTCAATTTTCTATTTAAGTTATAGCGTTATGCGTTATCTAAAAGTAAATATTAGCAACAGCTTACTCCTCCTGCTTCACAAATAAACAAACATTTCATGAGAGTTTCATGAAAAATTGCATAGTGTATATTCCGTGTTATTATTATATAAATGTTAAAATAACTATTAATAAAACTTTTGCTGTTTGAAGACTTAAGTTTTGCTAAAGCAGGTACCAAAAGAAATAAAAATACTATACTATAAAAGGCTATGAATGCAATAAGGTCCTAAACGAACAGGAAACGCAATAAGATACTTTTACCCAGGGAAATAAGATCCGGTTCGTGCCGTATCGTCAACTGACACCGTGAACGAATAGTTCCTGGCACATTAAATCGTTACCCAGCCTGCTTTCAAAGCCCACACAACACGGTGTATTTATTTAATTGTCGGAATAGGTCCACGGACTTGTCACATCTACTGCCAGTTCTTATGTTTTTGTCTGTATCGTTACCGATTAATCTTCAATAAAAGGTACATCATTTTCGGTAAACAAATTTTATCGCAATTAATCCTTTTCCTTACTTTAAGCACTGTTCAGTGGCAAATTTACAATGTCCTCTCAAGGTTTCCTAATGAATGATTGTTTTTTGTCATTTTAACAATTTGATTTTCAAAAAGAGCGGAAGTCTTTTGCATTTTTATTGAAATTAAATTAAAAATTTACTGCTAGCGTAGCAAATTTTTGTATTGGTAATACCTACAATCAACTCAAATAAGCTGAAAATTAACTTATAATTTGCTCAATTTTTGCTTTACCAGATAACAAAAACTTCAACCAGCAAAAATAGATTCCTATATAGCTTTTTTCATGAAGTTGATCACAACTTCAAAAAACTAAGTTAATTTAAATATTTACGTAGGTCAATGCGTTTTTAATACATGTACTACTAAGTGATCGTCACTGTACCTATGACAAACATTTCGTGCGGATACAAAATACAACTTAAAATGCTTATAGCAAGAAACTGATGATTATATAAAAAAAAGAATTTTTGTAAAAACATTGTTTTATTAAACTAAAAAATGTATATTTATGTTATTAAGTGTAAATAAAAGTACGTTAAAGAAAACTTAAAAAATAAACAAATTCAGGTCATAGCTTATTTCGTGCGCTGCCATCAGTCTACAACTATATCTTATACCCAAAGCATTGGCACTTAGCAACACATTCTCTTTCAGAATGTTTAAATATTTCCGTCCTTGTTCTTTTTATTTTTTATTTATTTATTTTTATTTTATTTATTTATTTGATGTACATCATCATTAGTATTTGGAATACTTTAATTAAAACATACAATTACGATACATTATATTATATATTATCAAAATTAATATTGCTCTTCATAAATATTACACTATACTTCTTGAATATGTTTACATTGTTTTCATTTTTTATGATGCTTGGAAGTTTGTTGTACATTTGCAGTCCTTTGTAGAATAATGTTCTCTGCGTACTAGTTGTTCTTACTCGGCTTATACGAAAATCATCAGCATTTCTCAATCCATATGGTTGCATATCACCTACATAGTTCGTTTTTGAAGAAACCAATTTTTATTGAAAGTATAGCCTATGTATTGTTTAAAGTTTAAATCTTTATGGATAATAAAACCTAGGTATTTTATATATTCTACTTTTTCTTTATTTTTATTATCAGGCATATTCAGAATTCCACACGAAATTTTCACTTAAAATTTTTCAAGGCATTGTTTTTGTGAAAAATAATTTTACAGCAACAATGCTTTGAAAAATTGGAAGAGAAATTTTCGAGTGGAATTCAGAACATGCCTGTATATACATATTTTAAAAGGTTCATTGCTTGTCATATTTTCTCCATTATTTTTGTTTTATTTTCGTTTAATTTTAATTTATTTATCTTCAACTACTTATTTATTTTATTTACATCATGTCTTAAATTTTCAAAACATTGGTTTCCCATATCAGATTCCGTGAACATAATGTGTCATCAACGTATAATAATATTTCAAATTTTTCTAGTACATTGGGCATATCGTTAATGTATATAATAAATAGAAGCGCTCCCAGTATAGATCCTTGTGGTACTCCGAAATCATTAATTATTGGTGGTGAAGTGACGCCATTTACCTTGGTTACTTTTAAATCATCATTTCCTGTCTATTGTTTCAAATGCTTTCTTAGTCTAAAAAATTGCAATTATTTTATTATTTTTTCTCTATTTTCCTTCTGTTTATTACGTAATTTACAGCGGTTTCACAAGAGTATTTTTTTCTAAACCCCGACTGGTATTTCGTAATTATAGCATTCTCTTCTACATATTTATACAATCGTTTCTTCACTACTTTTTCTAGAATTTTTTCACAAAATTTTAAAGTGTTAATTGGTCTATACTCTTCACATTTGTTCGTTTTCGGTACTTTTGCTACCGGTACTACCATCGTTTCCTTCCAATTCTCTGGAAAAATCTCCAGTTTAAGAGACCTGCGTTTTATATTTAAAATTGTTCTGTCTGTTGTATTCCAATTATCAATAATAAGTTTGTTGGAGATTTTACTATAATCCTGCTTATTTTTTAAATTTTGTACTATTTTCTTAAGTTCTATTATATTTATTGGATGGAATTTATTATTTCTTCTTGGTTAAATATCGCAGAATTTATCACATCTTTTTTATTTTTAAGTAGTAGGTCTTTTAGGTTTCTCCACATTTGTTTCTGACCACTGTATTAGTTATTTGATTATTTATGTATCTATTTTTTTCATTTTCAATTTTCACCTTATATTCTAGCTATATGGTATTTCTTTATTTTCTCTCTTTTCATTATCCTTAAATCATTATTAAACCATCTGTCACAATTGTCCTGTACTGTTATTTTATAACTATTTTCTTTAATAGTATCAATTAATGTGTTACATTTTCGTTTAAACTTTTTGTTTCATATTTAATTAAACCATTAAATTGCCTTTCAAATTACATTTTTCTATACTTAAAAACTTCTGTTTCTTTTTTCATTTTTGTTTGCAATCTATAATACGTTTTTCAATTTCAATATTTATAATTTAATGATCAGATATTTTATCGGATATGCTAATTCCTGCTTTTATGTTTATTGTATTTGTGAGTATTTTATTTGTATTTTTTGTCACTCTTGTGTATTCACCTATTATCTGTTTCAGCCCGTTATCATATAACATCCTTTCAACCTTTTTCTTATATATTGTGTTACTGCACCAATCGATATTGAAATCCCCTGATATTATATCATGTGTATTTTTGCTTATTTCTTCTAAAAATTTCTCAAATGCATCGCAAAACTCTGCTTCAGTCAATAATACCGTTGTGTTTTCATATTTTGCTTTACTTTCTATAAAAACAATGTTACAAACTCCAGGGGCAGCCATACAAGCTTAAACCATCACACTTCTACCACCATGTTTAATAGTTGGATTTAAGTGTTTATTCTAGAGTTTGTATTGGCCTTATATCACACGTAATTTTTGCCATTCAAACTAAAAATATTAAATTTTGACTTGTCAGCAAAAACGTCGTTTTCCTGGAAAGTAACTGGCTTTGTTACGTATTCACGGGTAAATTTAACTTTGCATATTCTTTTTTGATATGAATGGCTTTTTTCGAGCTACTGGAACCCACGATCCCGCAGAACACGGCGCACTGTTTCGGCACAGCATTCCTTACCCATTTTCTTTTCAATCTCCAACACCAATTTTTGAGCCGATATCTTAGGATTTTCTTAAATTTTCCTTTTGTGGCATCCGCAAATAAATAAAAGTAACGGTATTCTATGGCGTCGGAATGCATTTACACCAAATAAGCTGTAACTTCTTTTTTCTAAAAAATACTTTATTTTCAAATTTATAAAAGGACAAATTTTTTAAATTTTCTTTATTACGATTTTGTTACATGAATATTTACCTAATATTGTACTATAAGTTTATTAAATCTCCTCATTAGTTTTAATATTATAGGGTTAAAAAGTTTTATTTTGCGTCTTCACGAAATAAGCTGAACCACTGTATATACTAAGCTCTGAAATTTTATAGTCGGTAACTATAAAAACAAGGGTTACACTAAAATTTAACCCTTTTAATTTTTTATTTAAAATTGCATTTCACATTTCCCATACTTTTTATTTTATATTTTTGGAGCATTGCCACTAAACCAAATTTAAGGCAAATGATGTAAAACAAGAAAATAAGATAAATACAAGAAAAGTGCAGCTTGGCTTCAAGCGAACAGTTCGATAACAAAATTGCATTATAAATAACTATTTACTAAAATATCATTATTTGAAAAAGAAATGATTCGTTTTTTAAGTAAAACTAACTGTAAAACTTACGAAGCTGGTTTGCTTTTTATTTTTTTATTCTTCCCACTGTCCGTATTCGTAATCTACAAACAAAATTCCTTCATTTAGAGTTGAGCAACAACAAAATCGCTTAGCTTTGCACTTACATGGTTTATTAAAGTTAATATTTGCTAATAACAATTAAAAATATGTCTTTTGCCAAAATTTAACAAACACTTGTATGCTTTTCACACCAAAAGTAAAGAAAGAAATTTAAAGGGATCACTTAAACATTTCCAATATCTTTTATTTAAATTTTTTTTGCATTGGTTTACAGTGTTGTATTTTTTTGTATTTTAACAGGGATGCCAAGCAAAACTTTTGGGACTTTTTTCTTGCAAAAAAGACACTACTTCAAATAATAATAAGAAAACAATTTTTAAGTTCTTTTTTGTTATATCTTTTTATCATGTGTATAAAAAAATAATGCACAATACTTGTTTCATTCAGTGGCATTTTTCATCTGACAGCAAACTTAAGATTAAATAAACCCAGCTCTGATGCTCTTTAGTAGACATACATATACGTCATAACTTATATCACCAAGAAAAAGTTAATCTGCATCTATTGGAGTAGACGCTGCACATCATAAAACTTAACATTGCGAAATGGTAATACTACTAGTGGGCTAAGGGCTAATGTATAACGAAAGCATTTTTCCAATATTTTACTCGAATCGAATAAATTTAGTACTCAATCTTTAGAAAGTTATTCTCACATATTTCAGCTAGAAAGTGTAAAACTTCAAAATGGAACTATAGATTTTACGTTCTTTTTTTGCATGTGCGTCCTGCAGTTATACAATCGGCACATTGATTAAAATCGACTGAAGTATTTAAACTCCAACAATCGTCAAAAAAGTAGATTTGAAGTTGAATTGGCCGCTATATTTTCCAAGCGCGATCCGTAATATAATTTTTGTTAAATCAACGGTATTTGATTTTTTAAGTAAAAAGGACAACATATTTCTTGAGACGATCCGAAAATGGTTTTTCTAAAATTATTTTATTTAAATATTTTTAAAGAAAATCTAGAATAAATTGGAGCTGCTCTTTTCTTCTCGAAAAGAACAAATTCTTCAAATTTGTAAAGACGTTTGATCGATTTAGTTTTATACCTTTGTTGCTAATGCTATTTTATATTCATTGTCCAAACATATTGGATTATAAAAATATAAATATTAATAAAGCATTTTTTTAACCTTTATGCAAAGGAGTAGCGAAATATCAAAAATTAAAATATGTAAAAAGAAGGGACAGTTTTCTTACGCCCAGTTTCGGTTCTGCCTGAATTTTTTCAGAAAAGGTCGACGCACGAAATCGCTTTCCATTTAACTTAATACCTGAAATCTAAAAATCCCCCGTGCACGCATACTTTGTGTTGTTCTGAATCAAAATTAATTAATAACAACAAATCAAAACATATGTATATTCATCGCCAGTTTTACTCAATTTTAGTTGGGTTTTTATTGAAAAAAGTGCATTATAATGTTAGGGCTCACATTCTTAATAATTATATAAATTTCAATTTATTTTATGTATTTCTTTGTTATATACATTTATAATGTAACTTTTATAATGTTATCATCTAAGATCTGATCTATCAAGCAATCCTTAAATTGGGAATATATTGATTAAATAAAGCAAATAAATAAAGCTACAGCTACTTGACTGTCTTTGCTAAGCTTATTCTTAGAACTTCCGTTGAGGGGCACTACAAATGTATATTAAAATGGTGATTATTTAAATACGTAATATTTTAAGTAATATAAGGTCTTTAAATTGGGCTTTAAAACTGGATATATAACTAAATAGGTAAAAAAATTGCTTGCTAAGGAAACAATTCTTCTTAGTATATGCCATGAATAGTTTTGTCAGACTTTAGTTCATAAATTTTATTTATTTTAAAAATTGAAGGATCGCCGCGAATAACGTTGCAAATGACAAAATAATAATTTTTCAGGAGAGCAAAAAAACGTATTTAAATGGTATGATTATCTCCACTGACTGACTCATTGTAATTGCGTTTTGACGGTGATAAAATGCATAATTTTAATGTTTTGTTGTTGGAACAAATGTAAGAGAGTAAAATTAACGGTAATCTGCAAAAAACAGGTTTTGCAAAATTTGTCTTTTACAACGTTAATCGCGGCTTTGCTTCAATTAATATTAAATCTTACCAACATACCTATACGAAAATGACCAAAATTTAATAACAATGTGAAAAAAACTGTGAAACAAACAAATACAAATTTAATAGAACACAAACTCCATATGGCAAACTATAAAATTCAGACAGAAGCGTGTGCTGGGCATCATTCTTTGGGCACGTAGCAAAAAAACCGATAAGATTTATTGATTAAAGTACATTTATTCGCTTTTATTACTATCAATATAGGATCGGAAGCTGATATAATGGGATTTAATAATGGATCCGATAGCCAATTATATCAAACAAATAGGGAGTGACGTTATTCACCGGAATGTATATGAGAATGAGAAGCATTTGAAAAACACAATTTTTCAACATACATGCAAAAGAAAAATTTCAAAATTCAAAACAAATTGATGTTTTTTCAGAAATTAATCGGAAACGTTTAACAAATTGTATTTAAAATGTTCATCTGTCTGAAAAAGTAGAAAAACTTTTTTTTTTGTTACACTTAGTCCACATTTATACCATGCCATTTTTTATGCAATTTTTTAAATCTCTTTTAAAGTTAAAGCGATGTTATATTTTAAACAAAACGTATGCAACTTACCTCTCTGGCTTCAACTAGTGATAGTATCATTAAAAATTTCATAGTGTAAATTGATTCTTAGACTGCCTATATTTACCGCGTAATTAAAAATTATTACATTATTTTTAAGCAATTAAAATTCGTTTTAGAGCAAATTATCTTACATTTAACGATTGAACATTGGCAACCCTAGAATTGTTATTTTGAGTTCAAACCAATTAAGAATTGATTTAAGCCATGGTAATATCAAGAAATCACTCCAAGGAACAGTTTGATTTGGTAAAATTTTCAAGCAGATTTTTTGCAAATTCATATATTAAAGACAAAATCCAACATTTTGTTTTAATAAAGATTTTTACCTACAAATGTATGCATCTGTGTTTTTGAGTGGTACGCAAACTTACAGATACCGGCAAAATTTAAGACAAAGCATATGTATGAATAAATAAACACAACAAAAAAGAATCAACAAAAAATTGTTGCACATAGCATAATTTGCACAATACACAATCTGTAAAGGTGTAAGTTGATATTGCCTTCTCTTTTACTCCTTTATATTACAACCTTAAACCAGTTAAAGTTTCTTTATCTAACCCATGTAAAAACCAAAGGGAATTGCGCCAAAAAAAATCAAACAAAAACCCAAGATATAAAGAGAAAACTACAATGAATGTTTAATTTTTTTTAATATTAACTTTTTTTAAAATTAAAGCAAATAAAGTCAATTGGACTCTTGCTAATTACAAAAAACGTGACGTTTTAACATAGCTACGGATTTTTTCTATCTTTGTTACTTACCTTTTCACGAATATCTTTGAAGTATCTTGGAGAGACTGATAAACTTTAACACTTTTGTATACAGTTTTTACATTAATTTAATTAATATTTTTAACTTTCCGTAAATATTTACTTTAAAAATTGTTTTAGCAAATTATGAATGTGCAGCGACTAGCCGCTTTTTGCTTTATTTTAAACCTTATTCACCAAATAAAATGTATCTTCTGTATTTTATCGCTCTTTTAAAGCACAATTTTCTTTTATTGCAAAAAAGAGACAAGAGCCATCCGTATATTTTGTAACAGGGTTGCTATTTTATTGATTGATTGTTTTAGTACACATGTGTAGTGATGTGATAAAGCCGATAGTAAACAAAACTAATCTATTACAAAATATAAATATATTGTAGCATTAAAAATAATGTTACAAATGGATTTTCTTTTACTTTGCTTTTGGCAAATTAAACCCATGTATTATATCTGAGTTTCAACTAAAGATTAATAATAATAATATGACGATTTCTTTTTAGAACAAAATTTATTTATATATGTACTAATAACTTATTTTTACGAAAACAATTGTTCATCTCCTACCCATTTATTTAAAACTTCTCAAATTGCTAATGCAACAGAAATAGTTTTTTAGACTAAGGCGATATAATTGCTAGGTAATAGCGAAGGCAAATTCATAAATTTTTGATGGCGATATAACTCTTAATGTTCGTGAATAGAGAACTGTATAATTAATTTTTGTATCAAGTTAAAGGTAATGTTCAGATTCGGCCAGCGTAGCCCTTAGTGAATACTAAGGTAAATTAACTTACCAGATGATGTTAAATTAGCAGAATTTTATTTTTGTTCTCCTTATTGTTAAAAGTAGATTTTTATAGTAACAAAGTGTAAAAGTACAGTTGGAATTTTAAGAGTAATTTACGTATATGGTTTTGTTTATGTTGAACGGATGTTTACAACGTACGCAAGGTAAAAAGATGCGTAGAATAACAAATGCGAATATGGCGAACCAGACAATGTTGTAATTTTATTGATAGTGTCCAAGTTTTCTTTATTTCACTAACAATTAGTACAAAAGTTTAAGTAATAATTCTATCTTAATAAATTTAGTAATTAAATAATACGAGAAATGTAGCCGAATTAAAATTTATTTGCTCATACATTTTTTAATATGATTTTTTCTTTTTTGAAGTTAGCGACACAGTTGGTTACAATTAATATCTGAATTTTGTCATCTCAAAAAAATGAAGTTGACATTTGACAGCTTATTTTTAGAGATTTTTAATAATTTTTTAGAAAATAATTTGCCAGTTTGAAATCGTAAATAATTGAAAATATTTAAAACAAAAATAGCATAACTATGGGAAGAAGATCAATTAATACCACTAAAAGTGGTAAATACATGAATCCCACAGATCAAGCCAGTAAGTATTGTTTATTAACAATTTATACTTAATCCTGGGAGCTCCATCTGACCAGTATGATTTTACTCAGGAAAGGAGGCTCGCAAAAAGGAATTAAAAAAGAACAAAAAGCAGCGCCAAATGGTAAGAGCTGCTGTACTTAAAAACAAAGATCCTAGTCAGATATTGGAAGAAATGGAAAAAATCGATGAAATGGGTAAGTGCTAATATTAAAAGTTGGAGGAGCCAAGTATATTGAGTTTTATATTCTGCCGGTTTTTTGTAGAGTATAATGTGTTGCAGCCTTCACCTTTAAATGAAAAGGTTTTGAGGGATAAACGTAAAAAATTAAAGGAAACCTTCGATCGGGTTATGAGGCTTTATGTAAGTGAAAAAATTCCAATATCCCAGCTAAGTAACTGGTACTTTTTTTTAATAATTGTCATCATATCATATAAATAAAAAAAATCTACTGTTTAGAATATCAATTTAATTACATTTCTTTATAGCATAATGATGATCCTGAACACTGGTCAGAGTTAAAGCGCAAAGAGGTCGAGTATGAAAAGAAACGTCTGAAAAAGCAGCAATACTATGAGAGTGTAAAACATGCTCAAAGTGTGCAAATCGATGAAATACCCCTACCATCTAGTAATCAGACACCAGCATCTACATCAGCATCCAGTGCTGGAGCATTTGCAACTAAACGTCTGCCACCACCTCCTACAGCTTTGTCCTTACCACCATTTGCACCGGGAGCCCCTCCAGGAACACTCAGAAAAACGAATGAAAACGTAAGTGAAATGCATTATGAAGAATTATTTATTAAAAAAATGCGCTTGCCTCTTTATAAGTTAAAAACATTATATCTCTCCTGTTCTGTAAACCGAATTCGAGTAAATTTTTCCATTCAAAATGATTTCACATTTTTTATTTTAAATAAATATTTTTTAATCGTGATTGACTTGATTTACAGAACACATTAAGGCTTGGGCTATTCTAATAATAAAACGGTATTTATTATAGAATTTGTGGTATACTGTGATATGTTATTTCATGTATTTCACCAGCATTGCCGCAAGAGTCTTTATTGAGAATACCATTCAAGATATCCCTTAAAAACAGGGTTTTTAGGAGTTGTTAATTTATCCACATTTTGTGTTGTAACGGAATTTCAAGAATATATTTTTCATTTTAATTGTTATATTTTTAAATAAAAAGAATTTTCATTTAATAAAATATTTACCTTCTGCATAATTACTAGGTTGCCATAATAATTACTTGCTTGAATTACTAGGTGCCATAGTAAAATAATAAAATCGCATTTGCAACAATTTTAGTTTAAAAGACGTTGCCTTTCTAGCGCTCTTGGTACTAAATTTTTAGCAGGCTTATCTACTTTTTGGCGTTTACTTATAAATATTTTTTTAGCAAGGTTTAAAATATAGGTTAAAAGATGATGCAATTAAATCTATTTCAAAAATCAGGCTAAAATTGTATTAAATATGTTGTAAAAAGTTAATGGCTTTAACAGAAATCTAAGTAGGATTAGGAAAACAGTGAGTGGCGATGGTTTTTTTTCGTGCTACAGACTTCATATGTATGCAAAAGTTCCGCCATTCATTAATAATTATAATTATTCAAACATTTTACAACCGAATGAATGTTTCAGTTAGGCGTAAGTTCGTGTTTGTTTCTGAAAACGTACTTTTTCAATATCATTTATGTATATTAAAAATAATAATGCTCCCAATATTGAGCCCTGTGGAACACCAAAATCAGTCCTCGTTGTCAGTGTAAAGTGTCGTAATGTGTCATTTTTCCGGAATCTCAATATGTGTAAGTAAGAAGCTTCGCAAGAATTAGTTAAATGTCTGACCTCGTAGACGATTAGACAGATTACTTATTAATATTACAGAAACTAAGCTTATGTGTAAGTTTTCGTTAGTCAGTCAGATAAAAAATAATTGCAAAATACCTTATACAACTGCACCCGTATTTAGTGTAAATTATAGTAATGTAAAATTTCTATTGGATTTTATGCCATAACGTCCCAGGACTTTTTGATCAAAAATATTTTGAATATAAATACATACATACCTAATATCAAAGATGTCTAAATGGTACTCTTTATCAAGAAGTGATGAATATTTCTGAGCCTATGCCCAGCATTCCACCACATAACGAACACATTTGCTATAATTAGTTTAACAATCTGAGTTTAAGCGCAGTTTGTTTTTTTAGGACATAATTTTCAATTCTTTCTTATAGAAATCCTGCACTTCGTTGTATTGGATTCAATAAGTAAAAAAAAGTTTTCTAAAAAGTACGAGTTTAAGAAAACGTTTTTCGATAATTTACTTTAATTTAAATATTGAAAGTGTTTTTCAATTTATTAATTTTATTTGTTAATTTTCAGTTCGCAAAACTCCCCGAAAAGTTGGATGAACCGAAAAAGAAAGAAACCTTAGGCGTGCCCGTTGGACCCCCACCAGATCTAATTGATTTTCCAGATCTCGACTCAGATGCGGAAAATGATGAGGTCACATTAAAGAAATATGTACCAAAATCAAAACAAAATAAGGTGGTGCCAAAACCAAATTCATTACAGCAACGAATGCTAGCCATATCTGGACAAAATATTGATGACTTCATGAAAGAAATGGAAAATGTGCACAAAAAGAAAGTAGCAGCCGGTAAAGTGGGAGAAAATGACACAGTAGATGTTGATAGGAAAACAAAATCTATTGAAGCTAATGATGATGATGATGATGAGAAGTCTGATGATTCGGAAAGTTTAGAAAATTCAGAAGATGAAGACGACAGTGATTCATCTAAAAGAAAGAGAAAAGACTCGGTTACGGCTGGTAAAACAGCAGCAGTACCCATACATGCAGCAAATGTGGCAACGGCATCTATGCCTCTAAATATACCCAGTATGCCGATACAAACCCACATACACGTTTCAGGACCTCCTGTGCCACATTTGGGCGGCTTGGCACCACCACCCATGATGTTTCGTCCACCACCGCGACCACCAGGTATGCACGCATTTGGTATACGAATGCCACCAGGACCACCGCCTGGCCCTAGACCTGGTATGCCACGCATGGGTATACGTATACCAGGACCACCCCCCGGCATGCCACCACGAATGGCTCATCACAAAAATCAACAACTTCAAAATAAGGACAGTAAAGGTGTTACAACAATTACCGCCAAACCTCAAATTAGGTTAATATTTTTGAATTTTGAAAGGTTTTTAAAAAGAGATAATTTCTTAAACATTTGTAATTTCTTTTTTTCAGAAATTTAAGCGCTGATGTTACACGCTTTGTGCCCTCAACTTTAAGAGTTAAACGAGATGATGGCCGCAAACCAAATCGTTCAAAACCATATACCCAAGAAACGCCAAACCATCCCAAAGAGTCTAATAATGCCGCCTCGAAAGACGATGCCTACACACAATTCATGAACGAAATGCAAGGTTTACTGTAGTCTTTAGATGAACAATAAAACATAAATTTACAACTAGATTTTAAAAAGTGAAAAAATAAATCAAATTTTTATTAATCGAATTAATAATAATCACAAAGTTTGTACTTTTAATACTACAACTACAACTAAATTAAATACTTTATGTCTCAGCTATATGTCATCACTTAAGCAATTCGGATCAATATCCTTAATGCCCATTTTTTCCAGTTTCCTTATCTTGTGCATCTTATTGTTAAGCCGTTTTTTCAACAACATTTGCTGGTTAATATTCATCACTTCTGCTACATCGTATTGCCTGAGGTTACGTATAATATTTGTAATTAAGTTGTCGGTAAGACAAATTTTTGCTTTAGATAATTTCATAAATTGAGCATCGCGTTTTCTTAATTCCTCTTTGTACATAAAAATTATATAAGGTATAGAAAAATATGAGGTATCTTGACTGTTTTTACGTTCACGGTGTTGGCTTTTCGGCGATGTCATCGACATGTTTACTAACGCGAAAAGATTTAATGACCTGCTATTTATACTACTTGTACACATACATACTCACTCACTTAGCGCTCTCTAAATCTAGGTTATTTCGCCAAAAATAATAAACTTTATTGATTCTAAGAATTTTAGTTAATTTTTGAAAAGAAGTTTTACAAAGCAAAGGTGTCATTAGCTCACCTTTGTTGATATTTTTTTACAACCTATTATTTTTGTTTCAGCTGCTGTGAGGATTTTTCTAGAAGAGTGGGATTAACATTTTGTGACACTTGAGTTTTACCTAGTTTACGCGTAAATGTTCTTACTTTAATCCTTTTCGCCAGGATCAAAAATCATAATAATATTTTTGTGTAAATCCATAATTCGTGCTTAAGAGATTTTATTTTGCCAGAGGAATGTTAAAAATTCAAATGGTAATTTTATGATCAATATTTGCACATGTTATATTGTTACACTTCTTTTTAAATTTTTATTTTCATAAACTAAAAACATATAATTTAATAAATAAAAAAAACAAAATTTTTCATGAAACTAGCATGAAATTTTTGTTTGGTTGTGAAGCAATATAGCATGGCTTCAGTTTGGAGGGGATGTTTATGTTGGTTATGTTTTGTTTAAAAAAAAACGAATATCGCAACAACTCATAAAGAAATTTGCAAAAAATTGAATTAAAAAATCGCATAGTGTAAACGTGGACAAAGTCAGGGGGCTTATTCTGAATTGCGATGCGAAAATCAATGCGATGCGCAAATGAAATGCGATGCGAAAGAAAATTGGTATTCTGTTAGACTTTCGCAATTGCATTCGCAATTTATTTCAAATCGTTGGCAACGCAGCTCAAATAAACATCAGTATCAACAAACGCCAAATTAAAAATAAATAAATTTTTTGTGCTTCGCTGTGAAAATTGTTTCTAAAATTTATTTAATAGGTCCAAACCTATTAAAATTTAAGTCAAATATTTTTTAACTTCTCTAATAGGTGGTCCATTAATATTTAGTTCTTCAGTTAACGTTTGCCACAAAGTATTTGCAGAACAACGTGCATTTGGTGTTTTTAAATGGCCTCTTGCCAAATGGCTGTGCATATTCATAAATTCTATTTTTATTTAAAGTTGACGCGGTTTGTTGGTCTTATTGCTTACTTCCCTGAATTAAATATACATATGATGAATACATAAATAAAATATTGTTTTTTACTTACATGTTTGTACTTTGCGAATGCTACTTTGTTGTCGAATAAATTTTGCGAATTTGACATGTGTTTTCGCAATTTAGAATACCGATTTACCACCTCTTCGCATTTGAAATGCGATTAAAATAGAACTTTGCGAATATCGCAATACAGAATAGCAATTGTTCGCATTTATGTATTTTCGCATCGCATTGACTTTCGCATCGCAATTCAGAATAAGCCTCCAGTATTAGACCAATACTGTTATATGCGTTTTCAATTTGGTTTTGTTAATCGCCAACTTTTATGAAGAAATTGTAAATATCAAAATGAAAAATTATTATACGGAATCTTTTAAAATTTAATTAATTTACTTTATTCGTGCTTGATTCCTTCAAATATAAAAATTAAAGAAAAAATAAAAATAGTTACTGAATGTTTGCTGTGTTTTTGTATAGAACAATTTTGAGTTGTTATTGTCTTTTGTCTTATAGATTCAATGGAGTTCTCATTTAATCAATTTGGCTTTTGATATAAGACTTTCTAGTTTTCTGTACAAAATTTGGGTAAAATCCGCTGATGAGCTATTTGAGCAATAGTGAAATGGCCATTTGGATATGCTTTCCCCAGTAATACATTTCATTTTGTAGTTTAGTTTAAAATAATAAATGTTTCATGAGAATATCATGAAATATTTATATTTGAAGGAATCAAGCACGAAATTGGAAATATTTAAAAGACATATTTTACGAAAATGTGTAGGAAGAAATTATAAAACGCGTTTGAAAATATTTTCAAATGACTTCATCTGCGACAGGGCTTCGTTAATACGCACTTAACTTAATAAAACGATTTATTGATAAACTAACTTATTTTGAAGCCAATGTAATGCAAGACATTTTATCTAGCGAAAATGAGTTTAACTGGTCAAATAAAAATTATCTATCAAGTATCCATAAAGGATAATATATTATATAGTTTTGTTTTTAAGTTTAAGGTCTAGTTATAAGTTTTACATATTTAAGATTAGTTTTAAGTTTATTTTTTATAGATATAACTTTATAATTAAATGTAAGTGTCGGGAGCAAGCATTGTTTTATATCTTTTTATAATTCAATTGCAAATTATTGTAATTTACGACTATTATTTGTTTAGGCATGTTGCTTTTTTATCGTTATTTTAATTACAACAATACTTTATAAAACTGAAAAAATGTTAGAAAACTACATAATTACAATCTATACATATAATAAAACTGTAACGGGGTCATTTCAGTACATGGAATATTTTTAGAAAATTTTATTGTTGGTGTAGATAGTAATCGATATGGAATACAAAACACCTAATTTTGGAGTTTTTGTCTGTCTGTATTCGCATCACGTATGGATGGATTTAAACAAAATTTTGTGAGGAAGTCGCTTAGAACCTTGGTTCCAATATAAAATACTGTTCTTTTCATAATAAAAGGTCATTTCGTATAAAAAATTGAGACACAAAGGTGAAAGCACCTAATTTTATCGGTATAATGATATTAAAACAGTGTTCTGAACTTTTTATTTTTGCAGATGAAATTTTTAACACTGTCTACAAAACTCTGGAATAAATATTTAAAAACACATTTTTCTAAATTTTAATTTTAAGAAAATTAGGAAATTAGGATACGCGGACGAAGTCGTCACACGAAAAATATTTTTTCGATAAAAGATTTCACCAAAAATGAATTCCGTGAAAAAAAAATAATAAAAAAGTAATTTGAAGGGAGTTATTTTCTTTTTTTACATATAATTTTTCTTTAATAATTCATAATACCTACTTTTTTCCACCGAATTTTTTTTTTACTTTCCGCAGTCAATCAAAAGGGGAAAACATTTATAATGGGAGAAAAGGAAAAAGTGAAAAAACTCGCACGGAATTTTTGTTTAAAATTGGGCTGATAATAAAACAGTTAATTTTGTCTGTCTGTGTTCGCATCACGTAAAAGCTGTTGGATTGATTTGAATAAAATTTTGGGAAGAGGTTCCATAGAAACATGGTTCAAGTATAGAACACTCTATTTTCGTAAAAATGTGAAAGCACCCAATTTTACCGGTATAATCGTAATAAAACAGTTGTCAGCACAATTTGTAAATGGAAGATTTTTAACACTTTTTACAGAATTTTGAAATTAATCGAGTATAAAATCGAGTAGAATAAGGTAAAAGGTGTGATGTGGTTATTTTTTTTGTTTTTATGTTCTCGATTTCAAATTCCATTTCGTTCTATGAAAAAAATAATCGTTTTGCCATGTGATAAAAATCGTTATTATAACTTTGAACTCGTTTTTAATTCACATTAGCATTGTATTGTGAATTTTGTTTTTCATATTAAAAACGTAAAGAAAAATGTAAGTTAAATTTTTATAAGCATAAAAATAAGAATTTATGGCAAGAGGATGCCTTCATAAAGTTTATGGAATGTCATTTTTAATTTTTTTTTTTATCAAAACAAATGTGAATTAGATTTTTACTTTCAAATTTTAAATTAAGTCGAATTTAAATTTCCAGCTATGTCATTTCTTATAGCTACAGCATCATTTTAAAGGGCAGATCCGATGAGGATTCTTGGTCATCTATTTTATAGCTTTGATTGCTGACGCCTTCAATAACAATTTCAGGTGTGTGAGTTGCATAGATTATGCAAATCACAACAAATATTTATAACTTGAACTGCTTTCCACGGTAAATACCACAAGGTTCTAAACAAACACTCAAACCGACTTTTCAAAACCCCAATTGTCCTCTCTACAATATTTCTGGCTGACTGGGTGTATAGACGGAACACACATTCCTATAACGCCAAGTAAACCATATTTTTCAAAAAGAAATTGTTTAGATTTTCTTAAACTTTCTTTGCTGCATTCTTGTTTAAGTAATACCGGGCAAATTTTTCTTTCCAGGCAGTTTAACATTTTTTTCAACGATTTTGATACTGAAGTACGATGCATTGATATGTTGATATCGTTTCCAACAGATCGTTGATAACTTCCTTCAGTTAAAAATCGTAGTGTAGCGGCCAATTGCAATACAATTGGAATCGACGTACATATCTTCCCAGACAATCAGGACAATCATAAATCCTTCTTTATTGAGCCGAAAACATTGTATAAATCTAAAAATAAATTAAATAAAAATGTCATCTTATGATAAAAATTATATCACATGTTTTCCGGCAAATCCAATAAAACCCATTCTATAGGTTTTTTTTTTAATTTTTTTTTTTGCTGCACAATGTTCACCTGTTCACTTCGTAGCAAGGCGAATTAAATACAAGGTGATAGCGGTGGCGAATTCAATTCTTTTCCCTGGTATTCTAACTGTCAAACTCCATATATAAAAAATCTGTATAACAGTTAGATAAATTTTTTATATATGGAGTTTGACAGTTAGAATACATGGGAAAAGAATTGAATTCGCCACCGCTATCACCTTGTATTTAATTCGCCTTGCTTCGTAGTATCTCATTTAAGTCAAAGATGCGTTTGAAAGCATGGTTGCAATTATTGTTAAAACAACATGGAATTAAAGCAAAAATGGAAAATGAAATCGATCGAAATTCATCACACTCTTATCGATTTGGAAACTCGATTTACTTTTAAAGTCGATCGAAATTCATCACATACCTGAATATTTTAAAACACATTAAAAAAATTAAAATTAAAAAAGACACGCTGACGAAATCGTGTTCACTGCTAGTTATTTAAATAAAACTGTAATTAATTTATTTGAAACAAATCAAATTTCAAGCTAATACGCATAAATTAGCAAAAGAAAAAAAGAAAATTGGGTGGAGGATCTGAAAAGTAGTGTTGGAGCAAATGTAAAGTAAAATGAAAATCGAGATAACCTATATTTTTAAAGTTACTGACCCGCCATATTTTTATATTTAGTTCGTAATATCCCTTTTTCTATTTTGTGGTGTAATGGGACATGATTGAATATTTTTTAACTTAAATTAATCACCCCTTAATTCTTAAGTAGGCCTGGCATTTACATGGCAAAATAATTAAAATACGGCTGAATAACTTTGAAATCTAGAATCCAAAGTGCATTAAATATTAGGTAGTCGCATGAAGGGAGCCATAACATTCAATTGTCAAAAATAATTAATAAAATGAATCGTTAACTTAGGCGTTTGACGACCAAGTTTTGCTATTCAAGTTAAATCTTTTAAAAATTTAAACGAAATTGCCTTTAAATTCTCTTTTAAGTTGAATGTCTTAGAAAACATCTGATTACAATTCTTTTGAATTATTTTTCTTTTATATTTCTACAAAAATTTTGCCGCAATAAGTTTTTGCCATCTTGAAAATAAAATTGCTTTAAAGTTGGGTGCAGCCTACGTCACAGCTGTCAATTTAAATGGATTTTAACAAGCAAAACTTGATCGCGAGGCTGCAGGGTAACAAGATGTTAATAATAAAATAATGCAAAATCGATCCACCTGGGCTAAAGGAAATCCATTTATTTTCGCAGTCACAATAAGTTGAAAAAGGTAAATTTATTCTTCAATAGTTTCTGGGGTTTGTGTTTTTTTTATAAAGATGAGTAGCACTTCAGGCAACAATACCTATTTGATTATTTTTGTAACCATGTTACATTTTTTAGGAGAGGAGTACATGAGAGTTAAGGAGAAAGATATAGCCCTTTACAGCGCCGAAGAATATGCTTTGAAGCAGTACCAGAGGCGGCTGCGTGTTGTAATGTAAATTCTGAATATGTATTTGAACCATTAAACAAAAAAAACACAAATTTTTATTTTTTTTATTGCCGCAGAGGGCAACCAGATTTGTGTTCAACGTGCTTACTAACATGACTATTTTGCATATAGGAAGCAGGTACTTTATGAATACTCGTACTTAAGCTGTGTAAATCAATACACACCGTGTAAACCTCATGAAATATAACATATGTTATTTTCCTATGTGTTATCACATGTGCTAGTTTTTTATATGGAGCTTGCTTTATTTTGATATGTAAAACTTTATGACAACAGGTGTTTAC
This sequence comes from Gymnosoma rotundatum, assembly GCA_916610165.2. NCBI lineage: Eukaryota > Metazoa > Arthropoda > Insecta > Diptera > Tachinidae > Gymnosoma > Gymnosoma rotundatum. Next base: position 113,639,985 of record OU744337.1, on the reverse strand, counting down.
AGTGATGCTAATTTTCACTTTTAAAATTTCCGCTCAAAATATTCTTACGATGAAAGTTAGTTTTCTGAAAATATAATAAAATATTTTTTGAACTTTTGTTGGAAATATATATAAATTGATCGTAGGCTCGTTTGGGCATTTAAATAAACATGTCAACCACGACAGAAAAACAAAAAGCCTTGAACCTTTTTAATATGTGTGTAAAATATTGACAAAATAAAAAATAAATAACAATATTTTTATTTTAAAATATTAGGAAATAATATGATACAGAAGAAGTATTAAAATTAAGTATTTGAAGATTATAACCGCTCATTGAATTTTTACAATTAAACGCAGCACTATTTATTTTATGGTAAAATAATTAGTAGAAATTTCAATTATTGCCCTTATTACCATCTAATAATTCATATTTTTTCTTAGTGGAAACGTACAGAAAATTTCATGTCCACTTTTTTTGTACGAGTATTTAAACATTACTTTAAGTTTTCGTATGTACATATACATATGTATGTATTTGTACGTAAAGGAAAAAATAATAATGGTGACAGTTCCAATGTAGAAATTTATAACAAATATCAGAAAGAAGATTTGTTTGTGGAAATAATTAGTTTTTATAAGTTTGTAACAAATATGAGTTTATATTTTTCCAGCCTGCTAGGGTTTTTTTAAGACAAAGTTGAAAAATACGGCAAAAACGAATTTGCTTGCAACAATTTTTATCTAATTTACATCTTTAAAATATTTGTGTTTTAACAACTAAAAAATAACACTTGCATGCATTTTATTATTTTCGTGTAGAATAAGCCAGACTTGTATGTAAATTGCTTTATTAGGACAACTAATAACTGCAAATGTAAAAATAAACAACAACAAATGTGGGGAGAACCTTAATTTTAAGTTTTTAACAAGCACTTCATGCGAACTATTCCAAATACCTGAATTGAACGTGCAGTTTTGAGCTTGTGACATGTTCTTATAATAAACACAGCCTGAGTGCCTAAGTGCAATTTTATACTCGTATTATGGCAAATTTAATATAAAACAATTTTGATAAAAATAATAATAAGGACAGGCAGTATTGTGCTTGTCGTTGTTTATTTTTTAACAGTCATTGCTAAAAAAAGTTTTTAGTTGACATCACAGCTTTAATCATTTAAGTTTTCTTTTCAACAATTAGAGGTTATGTCATATGTACGTAACATATGCAAGTATGAACATGATAGTTATAAACCGTATGTTAAACACAGATTTTGACATACACAACAAATTACATACGGATAGCAATTTTGACATTCCATATGACTTGTACACGCCGTCTAAACACTAGACATGTGCCCGGTCGTTCGTTTCAGTGACCGGTCTTTTTCGGTTACTGCCATCCCTAAATTAGCGCGTAAAGCGCAAGATAACTGTCAAAATTTCTCATGTGCATACAAAATGTATGAAGCATCCCTAAATAGCTTGGCGTCAACGCTTAGCAATTGGAAAATCCAATTTTGACAGTGCGTTAGGAAGTGAAGTTTGCTGTTAGTTGGTTTGTTTTGTTTTGTTATGGTTGAAAAGTAGTGACAATTTAGTAATTTTCAAGGCAATCTAGCGGTTTTATCTCTTCTTTATTCTTATACAGCGGGTTTTATGAAATAAAATGAGTTAACATTACTTTTAACGACACAAAGTTAACGCTGTTATTTAGGGATAACATTTCAGCGCAAAAGCTATGAATTACATTGCTTTGCGTCTTACGCGCTAACGCTACGTTTACATTAGACAATGCTGTCATGACAATAAAATAATACACATTAGTTGTCAAAAATGCAGACAATTGCTTCTGTAGTATAGGCGTCCAGACAATAATTATGACAAATTATTATGAGCCCGTTCTCGGAAAATTTAAAATAGCTTTAGAGTTTCTTCCTCCTATTTTTCCATTTCTATTGTTATATGCAAAGAAAATTTTAGTAATTAAAATAATAATTTAATTAAAATTTCATTTAGTTAAAGCAATTATAAAAAAATTTGTCGGCATACGTCAAATCACTGTCTTGTTTACTGTCTTCAAAATATTCAAGACAGTAATTCAGACAATTGAAATGTGTACATGTATTAGTGAAAAACTGTGCATGTATTGTTATTGTCATGACAGCATTGTCTAATGTAAACTGGGGGTAATTTAGTGATGGCAGTTAATTATCAAAGACTGATTCGTTCGTTCAATTCGTTCAATCGGTCAATTTGAACGAAATGAGCCGGTTAAATATGCGACTCATTTCATTCAATTAAGTCATCCGTTCAATTTAAGCCGTACACTATTGAACGAAAAGACCGGATTTAAATGACCGGATTATTCCGTTCACTTGATTGATTCGGTCAATTAACCCGTTCGTTCGCGAACGACACAGCTCTACTAAACACAGCTTTACTAATAATGTCTGCGCAGCTGCGACTATTTTTTCTAGAAAATGAAAAACCACCTAATAAAACATTTTAAAAATTAATTTTATTGGAAAATAAACAATTTTCAACAGAAAAAACAATTTTCTCACATAAACTACCCTACTTGATTTGGATTAGAATAATAACAGGTATTTTACTAATATTACTAATGATGGGAATATACATTTCTAATAAATTTTCTACCTGCTCAACTAAAGGCGACACAAATTCAATATAAATTAAAGCAATTTTACAAATTCTTTATCAGTATACTTTGCAAAACTTGGTGGTTACCATTTAAGAATTTAAATAAAATACAATTCATTTATTTATTTTCTATCGGATTTCAACAAAACTTGTAATTCACGATAATGGCTACAATGCAGAAATATTTAGAGAACTCTTTCAGCAATCAAAATAAACCTCAATTGGAACAAGGCAACGCATCTATCAATATTCCCTATATGGTGTTTGTATATCGTGAGGAATTGCGTCGGCTTAACAAGGAAGCTATTAGACTGTCAAAAAGCAAATTAAATTTAACACAGAAACTAGTTTCTTATTCCGTCGATCACATAACGGAATACGATATGGACGAGTTGATAAATATTAATCGAGAAATTAGTTTTACTCGCAAATTGAAAAGTCGCTTAGATTATATGAAACAGATGCAAAAATTGCGTAGTATACAGGCTCATCTAAGCGACAAATGTTGATGTTAGTTATGTTTCGTCTTGCTGCAAGAGTTGGCACATGGCGAAATAATACCAGGTGGCCGCAATGGTGAATTCATTAATTTCGCCGTAAACTCTAAATGTCAAACTCCATATATAAAAAATATGTATAACAGTTTATTGTATGGAGTTTGACATTTCACATTTGCGGCGAAAATTATGAATTCGCCATTGCGACCACCTGGTATTATTTCGCCATGAGTTGGCAGAAACAGTATAACAGTTTGTGCCATGTGTAGCAAAAACGTAAAATGTGATGTTGCTTCAACGGTTGCCTCGTGTGTATTCAGTTTTTTAATTCTTATGTATAGATTGATGTTTGACATCATAAAAATTATTTTTAGCATTGTTATTCTTTATCTAGGATAAATATTAAATATATAAAATAAATGAAATTTATTTGTCTTTGAGGAATCAGGTATTTTAATTTAGGGTCTTTTGAGGGCTTTTGTATGCTTATTAGCTAAAAAGTCTACATCGAGATTACGGGTTCAATCTGCCTATTACATTAAAAAGAAAAATTAAAAACAATAATTGTCTTTCACTTTTGATTAACTTGATTGAATAGCAATATCAGCTGAGTTTACTCTTTTCTTACGCAAATGAAAAATGTTCGCAATTTAAAGTGTTTTAATTTAAATAGGATTTTTGATAGTTATTTTGCCAATGGAAAGTGATTTTGGGTTGAAATTTTTCTTGCGATTCAGAACACGTTTAAAAATAAATACGATTTCAACCTTTTGTGATTGTTTTGAATGCTTGTTACAAAAGTAGATCCTTATCTTACAAAGTCAGTTAGAGCTCCTTGGAACACTGGCGCCGTCTGGGTTATATTAAGCTCTTATTTTTTAAATAACTTAAATGAAATCAAAAAACGAAAAATAAGAGTATTTTTTTTATGTAGACATTGCGCAAAGCAAAATCATGCTGAATATAATTTAAGATAACCGTACTTTAGAAGTGCTTGTTATTATAATACGCTTGCAATGAATTCATATTATTCTAGGTAATAACCATATTGGTGATTATTACATCTATAATCAGCGTTGTCAACTTGGTGCGTTTCGCACCATTTTGTTTAATTTCATTTCGTTTAAGACGTACCAAATCATAAGCACAAAATGAAACGGTATTGTTGTTGTATTAATTTATGTTATGTTAAAAAAGAAACATTTCACTGTATGGAATATACTATCCCTTTTAGATTTTCATGGTCATTGTTTTTGTAGTAAAGGCTGCTGTCGTATCTGTTAAACAGCTTAGCAAAAGCAGAGTTTTGTCGTGATCAGTTAACTTTTAACCGACTTCAAAAAAGGAGGTTATACAATTCGACTGAATGTTGCTTTTTTATGTTTGTGCCTGCAGAACTCAGTCATTTCTGAACCGATTTTGAAAATTGTTGATAATATGATAGATTATGCTTACAGATTGGTCCCGTTTAATAAAGAGTTCATAATCTTAAAAATTAAAGGGTATCCCCATACATATTTTTTATGTGTATTATGAACTGTAAAGGACGATTCTGTAAAATAAAAAATGACTGCGTATTACTATAGCTCCCAATAACAAAAAGTTATACAAAAATAAATCTAAAAATTAAAGGGTGCCCCCATAATTGATGTAGATTTACGTATATGGGCCAATGTTTTGAACCGTTATAGACAAACGCTTGTAAATTGGACAGAATGTCGGTTGCTATGGCCGATATAGTAACAAGAATTTATAATAAAAATTATAAACTATAGGGTGCGCCTATAGTTCACTTAATTTGATGTATATGGCCATACTTTTTAACAGTTGTAGACAGACGCTTGAAATTTACAACGAACCTGAATTGCTGAGTCCACTATAACAACAAGTATAAAATTTGGATTTGGAAGGCAAAGGGTGTCCTAATAGTTGATGTAATTTCAAGTATGTGAACTAACTTTTGAACCGGTATAGACAGAACGCTGCAACTTAAAAGGGACCTGTGTTGCTAAGCCCATTATATCAACGAGTTTATAATTTAAGTTTAGAAATTAGGGGTGTCCATAATTGATGTATATTTACTTATATGGGCCTATCTGTTGAACCGTTATAGACAAACGCTTGCAAATTTGACATTATGTCGAGATTCGGGCAAGACTGCCTTCTATTTTGGATATTTTACAAAAAATTAACGTTTTAAACGTAAAACAAGTTTTATCTCATTGCAAAAATTATACCATGCCAATAGCAGTACAATTTGAATCCGATATCAAAATATTGTCTAGTATTTAAAACGGGTGGCGAATGGTTCACCTTATGCAATGGAACAATATTGATTCAACATTAGAATTTTGGACTGAAGTTAAATGTTATAAAGACGCATTTAATATTAACCCTTTTTATTTTTTTTTGTCACTTCCATACTCAAATGCAGAAGTTGAGCGCGTTTTAAGTTCAATGAATTTATTTAAATCAAAGATACGTAACCGAATGTCTTGTTTTGAAGCTTACGAACTTCCAGATAGTGTTAATTGCCGCATTAATAGCAATGATGTTTACAAAGTATCATAATTTGAAATCAAATTATTCATAATTTTTTTTTTTGCATTTATAAGCCTTTAATTAACATGAATTTTGTAGGGAAATTTTACTTATTAACTGTGTAGCATAATATGATTTAATTCTTTTAAACCACACCAACATTAAAGATTTAATTATTTTAAAGGCATTCTTTTAAATAGCCAAACAAGTGTCATGTGTCACTTAAAAACTCATCAACAAAGGCAGGCAAACACATGTGATCTCTATTTTAAAAATTAATTTATTAAATAATTCACAAACCTTATGGGAGATAGCCTAGAGGAGATCCTGAAGAGCATTGAAGAAGCGGAAGCCAGGTGGAAGGCGCTTCTAGAAGAGGGTGAAAACCCGGAAAATAAACCGGCAATCCTATCGGTAGGACCACGGCCGAACAAAAAGCAACGGGAAAAAAACCAGGACATAAAATATCCAATCTTTCCGGTACCTAACATCCAAAAGTCCAGAGGGGACGAAAAAATATTCTAAAAGTACAACTACGAGCACTGGAACACCAGCAAACTTATGCCACGGACGAAGAACTAGTACGAGTTTTGCAACAAATAAAGGAGATAAAAAGTACAATGAAGGAAATAAACAAAAACAAAAAAAAAAACAACACACACAAATACACAAAAAAAAAAATGTTAACTAAACAAAAACAATGAAAAAAAAATATGTTAAGTAAATAATTAATATATACGTTAAGATTATATTTTTGAAAAAAAAAATAATAATAAAGATATATGTAAATGTTTCTTTGACCTTTTTAAAATAATTTTTCTTTTCTAATTTATTAAGCACTAGGTCAGTTTTATAAATAATAAAAATTTTTTTATTTATATTTTCAATATTTCGCCACACCTTTGGGTGGCATCATCAGGAAACAGGAAACAAAAAATTAAATTTTCTTTTTTCAAAAATAACAAAATTAAAATGAAATTATTTTTTCAAACAAAAACAGAAAAATTAAAAATCAAACGACAAAAAACTCAAATATTTAAACATTTACATTTTTATAAATTTAAAACTCAAAAAACATTCAAGTAAAATTACTCAATAATTTTAAACATTTACATTCTTATAAAAATTTTAAAAACAGAAAACATTCAAATTATCTTAAAATTTTAAAAAACTTAATACAAATACACTAACATAAACTTTCACGATAGAAATGTTACAAGCAATCATATACTCTCAAACGTTAATTAATTTTTATGCACTAAATGTCTATAACATTGCGCAACATTATCAGTATCAGCCTTAAAGTTTATTCTTTTTGTTGCTGGTATTTTAATTATTTGTAACATCTCTAACATATACCGACGCTTATAATTATTTTCTATATTTAAAACAGATGCATCTTCAAAGTTAGGATAATGATTAAATCTGGCACAATGGGAAGATAATGCAGTTTTTTGTGAATTATTAACGTCCCTGTATCTTTGATCAGACTTATGTCCAGCTATTCTAGTTTTTAGTTTATTTTTTGTCGTACCTACATATTCCTTATTACAATTCTCACTATCATTACCATTACAAGGTATTTTGTAAACTACATTTGACATGTCCCATTTTTTAATCTTATCTTTTGTTTTACTAAATAATCTATTTAAAGTATTGTAAGTTTTGTATGCCATTTTATATTTATCCCCATCAAAAATTTTTGATTTTTCAATCCTTTCTGCTATTTCTGGTACATAAATTAAAGACTTGTAAACTTTAGTTTCTGTAACATCTCTTGTATTATTTGCTCTTCTAAACCTTAACTGTTTAAACAAACTATTTATCACTCTCATTGGAAAATTATTATCAATTAATATCTTTTTAACTTTATCTTTATTGCTTTTGTGAAATTCCTTATCACTTAGCTTAAGTACTTTTTCTATCAAATTTTTTTCCCGTATTAATAATTATTCTTTTATTATGCTTCTACAGCTCCAAGATTGTATGGGTTACCTAAAATTCACAAGGAGGATTTTCCTTTAAGACCGATTTGTTCTTTTATAAATTCTCCATCTTATGAGTTATGTAAATATATTACAATGATTTTAAAAAAGATTACAGAAAATTCAAAATATAATGTTAAAAATTCGCTTGAATTTAAAGAGAGGATAAGGAACATAAGTGTTCTGAATGATGAAAAATTAGTATCTTTTGATGTAGTCTCTTTATTTCCAAGTATACCTGTTGATTTGGCATTGAATATTATTGAAGAAAAATGGAACGTAATACAGGAATATACTAGAATGGAAAAATGTTTATTTTTACGAATTTTAAAATTCTGTATTGAAGATAACAGATACTTTCAATATAATGGTAACATATATTTGCAACAAAAAGGGCTTCCAATGGGATCTCCAGCTTCCCCTGTTGTGGCAGATATTATTATGGAAAAATTATTAGACACGTGCATTAATGAAGTTAATATAAAACCAAGAATAATGACAAAATATGTTGATGATTTGTTTTGTATTATTTCTGCATCTGGTATTGAAAATATGTTAGAAACATTAAATAATTTCAATATTTGTATAAAATTTACAATAGAAATAGAAAATAATTTTAAATTGCCCTATTTAGATACGTTAGTAGTAAGGAGAGGGAATAAACTAAAAATGGATTGGTATCAAAAGCCAACAGCTTCCGGGAGAATTATTAATTATTATTCAAAGCATAATAAAAGAATAATTATTAATACGGGAAAAAATTTGATAGAAAAAGTACTTAAGCTAAGTGATAAGGAATTTCACAAAAGCAATAAAGATAAAGTTAAAAAGATATTAATTGATAATAATTTTCCAATGAGAGTGATAAATAGTTTGTTTAAACAGTTAAGGTTTAGAAGAGCAAATAATACAAGAGATGTTACAGAAACTAAAGTTTACAAGTCTTTAATTTATGTACCAGAAATAGCAGAAAGGATTGAAAAATCAAAAATTTTTGATGGGGATAAATATAAAATGGCATACAAAACTTACAATACTTTAAATAGATTATTTAGTAAAACAAAAGATAAGATTAAAAAATGGGACATGTCAAATGTAGTTTACAAAATACCTTGTAATGGTAATGATAGTGAGAATTGTAATAAGGAATATGTAGGTACGACAAAAAATAAACTAAAAACTAGAATAGCTGGACATAAGTCTGATCAAAGATACAGGGACGTTAATAATTCACAAAAAACTGCATTATCTTCCCATTGTGCCAGATTTAATCATTATCCTAACTTTGAAGATGCATCTGTTTTAAATATAGAAAATAATTATAAGCGTCGGTATATGTTAGAGATGTTACAAATAATTAAAATACCAGCAACAAAAAGAATAAACTTTAAGGCTGATACTGATAATGTTGCGCAATGTTATAGACATTTAGTGCATAAAAATTAATTAACGTTTGAGAGTATATGATTGCTTGTAACATTTCTATCGTGAAAGTTTATGTTAGTGTATTTGTATTAAGTTTTTTAAAATTTTAAAATAATTTGAATGTTTTCTGTTTTTAAAATTTTTATAAGAATGTAAATGTTTAAAATTATTGAGTAATTTTACTTGAATGTTTTTTGAGTTTTAAATTTATAAAAATGTAAATGTTTAAATATTTGAGTTTTTTGTCGTTTGATTTTTAATTTTTCTGTTTTTGTTTGAAAAAATAATTTCATTTTAATTTTGTTATTTTTGAAAAAAGAAAATTTAATTTTTTGTTTCCTGTTTCCTGATGATGCCACCCAAAGGTGTGGCGAAATATTGAAAATATAAATAAAAAAATTTTTATTATTTATAAAACTGACCTAGTGCTTAATAAATTAGAAAAGAAAAATAATAAAGATATTTATATATATATGAAAATTTATTAAATTTCTTTAATGGTCCTAATACAACAATTTTTTTAATATGAACAGGAGTAGGGCCAAAGTTAGGGCAAAGAATCCGATTAGGTGGAATAACATATCCCCCGAACCTTTACAAAATCAAATTGAATGGCTAACAAGCTACTGGAAACTGATAGGATTACAAGGAACTCCCTCAGAGGAGGATATTACTAATAAAACTCGATTAGAAGAAGAAACAATAGCAGGAATTAGAGGGTCAGAAAAATTAGAATTAGAAAATAGAACAAATTAAATTCATATTAGTATTCAAAATGGGTAAAACTGAGTCAAAAATAGAAAACCCAAACGCTAACGTAATAAATAAAGTAGAAATTGTAGACCATAGTAAAGAAATTAATTCATAATGGGTTTTAACATTGATGTTAGTAATTATAGCAGCAATAAACTTAGCTCTTAAACTATATATATTTCACAAAAGATCGCTTAGAAAGAAATATGCTAGTAGAGCGGACAACTTGGATAAAATTTAGTCTATTTTAATGGATTGGAAAGATATTTTGCAAAAGGCTAGAAACATTAAAGAAAATTTCGAACGTTCATACAAATGTTTAAATCAAGATAGACCAATAAAAAATGAAACAGTCAAGTACCACTTGCAAAATTTATTAAAATACTTGGAAGAAATAAGAATTTTATTTAACGTAAATTACAAAAGACTTACCACAGCTCACCAAAGAGCTGCTGATGCGTTTTTTCTTGATTTAACCATTCGTATAACGAAAATAGCAACCAAAAAGGGCATTGATATTGAGTTGCCAAATACAATACATGAAAACGTTAACATTGAAATTTATACTGAAAACAACATGAGTCAAACGGTAGTAGAATTTTTAAACACAGCTTCAAAGCTGATTCCAGAATTTGATGGTAAGTCAGATAATCTTCCGTCATTTATTGACTCTTTACACCTAGTAAATACAATACAAGGAGCTCATGAGTCAACTGCAGTCTCACTAATTAAAACAAAGTTGAAGGGTACTGCAAGAAACCTAATAAGCGGTGAAAAGACCATAAGCGAAATCATTCAAAAATTAAAAACTTCAGTCAAAGGAGAATCAGTAGAAGTTCTCACTGCAAAAATTTTGAATATTAAACAAAATAATAAAACGGCTAACGCATATTGTAGTGAAATTGAAAATTTATCTAAATCCTTGGAAAGTGCATATATTTCCGATGGATTAACATGCGAATTAGCCACAAAATATTCTACACAAGTTGCTGTTAAAGCACTTACCAAAAACTGCACCATCGATAAGGTAAAACTTATTATGGAAGCAGGACAGTTTAATAGCATGAATGATGCTATAAGCAAATTTGTCAACAGTTGCACAGAAGCAACTGGACAACAAAATGCTGTACTATACTACCGGCAAAGACAAAATAATAGGTACAATTCTTTCCGTGGAAATACCTATCGTGGAAGAAATAATTTCCCACGAAATAATAATATAAACAATAGACTATCTTTTAACAGTAATAGGCAGTCACATAACAATAATAACAATAATAATACCAATAATAGGTACAATCAACGACTTAACAATTATCGTAGAAACGGAAACTACGTAAGAGCAACAGAATCAAACCAAATTGATTCGGAAAACCAACAAAATCCCCTAAGAGAAATTCTATAAATAACAAAATATACAATCTTAATCTCAACTTATGTTACTGCGTAAATTTTTTAATAGACAAAACCAATACACCAATAACCCTACTAATAGATACAGGAGCTGACATTTCACTAATAAAACTAACACACATCCCTATAAATAAAATAAATACTAACAACGTAACAACTCTAAGCGAATAGGACAAGGTAAAATACGATCACTCGGAAACATATTTTTTGATTTAAAACACAAAAATTGGCTAATTCCACACATTTTCCAAGTTGTTAAAAATGATTTTCCCATACCATGTGATGGAATTATTGGTATGGACTTTATTAAAAAATATAACTGTATTTTAGATTTCAACAACACGTATGATCACTTTGTCCTACGTCCTTCTTACATTAACCAACCAATAGAAATACCAATTCAAAATAATGGTGATGATATAATTCTGCCACCAAGGTCAGAAGTTATACGCCAGGTTAGAATATTATCTACAGAAACCGAATTATTAATTCCTAACCAAGAAATAGAACCAGGTATTTTTATTGTAAACACAATAGTAACAACAAATAAAGCTTTTATTCGTATATTAAACACTAACAATAGTATCAGTAAATTTAACCAAGTTAATATAAAAACCGAAAACATCTCAAACTATACCATATTTAAAAATAATTCAAAATCAAATATTGAAAGAAACAATAAAATCTTAAAAATTCTAGAGAAAAACTTTCCTGAACAATTTAAAAATACATTAACAAAACTTTGTAGTTCATATTGTGATATTTTCGGTTTAGAATCAGAAAAAATAACAACAAATAATTTCTACGAACAAAAGTTGAGAGTAAAAGATACAACACCTGTATACATTAAAAACTATAGAATACCACATTCACACAAAGAGGAAATAGATAAACAGGTCAAAAAATTAATAAAAGATAGAATAGTGGAACCTTCATACTCTGAATATAACAGCCCAATCCTGTTAGTACCAAAGAAATCACTACCTAATTCAGAAGGCAAAAGGTGGCGACTCGTGATAGATTATAGGCAAATAAACAAGAAATTAGTAGCAGATAAATTTCCATTACCAAGAATAGATGATATTCTGGATCAGTTAGGAAGAGCAAAATATTTTTCTTGTCTTGACTTAATGTCAGGATTTCATCAAATACCCTTAGATAAAAATTCACGAGACTTAACATCATTTTCAACAACAAATGGTTCTTACAGATTCACAAGGTTACCATACGGCTTAAAAATTGCTCCCAATTCTTTTCAAAGAATGATGACACTTGCATTCAGTGGATTAAAACCCGATCAAGCATTCCTTTACATGGATGACTTGGTCGTACTGGGGTGTTCTGAGAAACACATGCTTTCAAATCTACAAAACGTCTTCGACTTATGTCGCAAATTCAACCTAAAATTACATCCTGAAAAATGTTCATTCTTCATGAAAGAAGTTACATATCTTGGTCATAAATGTACAGATAGAGGAATATTACCAGATGATAGTAAATATTCAATAATAGAAAATTATCCAACACCAACAGATGCGGATAGTGCAAAAAGATTTATCGCATTTTGTAATTACTATCGAAGATTTATAAAAAAATTTTTCTGAATATTCCAGACACCTATCAAGACTAACCAAGAAAAATGTTAAATTCGAATGGACAAAAGATTGTGAGTTTGCGTTTAAGTATTTGAAAAAAGCACTAATGAGCCCCACCTTACTGCATTACCCAGATTTCGCAAAAGAATTTTGCATTACTACAGACGCAAGTAAATTCGCTTGTGGAGCAGTACTAACCCAAGAATATGATGGTAAACATTTACCCATTGCATACGCCTCAAAAACGTTCACTAAAGGTGAAAGCAACAAATCAACAATCGAACAAGAATTAACTGCCATACATTGGGCAATAACACATTTCAGAACATACACATATGGAAAACATTTTCTTGTTCGTACTGACCACAGACCGCTATCTTGTCTATTTTCAATGAAAAATCCAAGTTCAAAATTAACAAGAATGAGACTTGATCTAGAGGAATACAATTTTACAGTTGAGTACCTTAGGGGAAAAGATAATTATGTTGCCGACGCACTTTCAAGAATAAGCATAAATGACCTAAAAGACATGAGTATTAAAATTTGTTCTATATTAAGAGTCACGACTAGATCGATGACGGATAACAAAGAAAACAAAAATAATAGAAATTTTATAAATAATCAGCATAATAATAATAATAAGAAAAATAATGAGCCCAGTATATATGTACCATTAAACAACACTGACGTCAGAAAATATTATAAACTTAAGATTTTCCCCGGAAGATGTTACATCAAACGAGGAAAATCTATAGTAACATATATACAAATTAATGATTTGTTTACTAAAGGGAACTTTGACTTAGGACAATTTCTCCCTAGGCTCGAATATGTGGCCGGTAAACATAATATAAGTAAATTACAAGTGGCACCTAGTGAGAAAATTTTTGAATTTATCTCAATTAATGAATTTAAAATAATGGGCAATAAAATATTAAAGAATATTAAAGTAGCGCTACTAAATGAGGTGACCCAAATTGATAGTAAGAATGCCAAGGCAATTCTCGAAATAATGCTGAAATATCACGATGATCCCATAGAAGGAGGACATTGTGGAATTTATAGAACAATAGAAAAAATAAAAAGATACTTTTATTGGAAAAATATGTCTAAGGATATGTCAAATTATGTAAAATCATGTCATAAATGTCAAACATCAAAAACAACTAAACATTTAAAGAGTCCAATGACTATTACAGAAACACCAGATAAACCATTTAACACGGTGTATGTAGATACAATAGGTCCATTTCCAAAATCAATTTACGGAAATGAATATGCTATCACACTAATATGTGACTTAACTAAATACTTAGTTACTATACCAATACAAGACAAAAGCGCTAAAGCAATTTTTGAAAATTTCATACTCACCTACGGTCCAATGAAGACATTCATCTCGGACATGGGCACTGAGTATACAAATGAAACATTACAAGAAATTTGTAAATTTTTAAAGATAGAAAAACTAACTTCCACAGCTTATCACCACCAAACGTTAGGAACAATAGAAAGAAGCCACAGAACTTTTAATGAGTATGTGCGCTCTTACATTCAAGTTGACAAGACAGATTGGGACGAATGGTTAAAATATTTTACGTATTGTTTTAATACAACACCATCAACAGTCCACAATTACTGTCCATATGAACTAGTTTTTTCAAAACTTCCTAACAAGTTTGAACAATTCAATAAAGTTGACAAAATAAATCCGTTGTATAACATAGACAATTACGCCAAAGAGGCAAAATATAGATTAGAAGTAGCATATAAGAGGGCCCAACAATTATTAGATAGGAATAAAATTAAGCAAAAACAAAACTACGATAAAAATAGCTTAGAATACAATTTAAAAATAGGAGATTTAGTTTTACTTAGAAACGAAGCAGGTCACAAAGTAGAACCAAATTACAAGGGACCATTTGAAATTAAGAACATAGACGTAAGAAATAATGTTACTATAGTTGATAAGAAAAACAATAAAAAACAAATAGTACATAAGAATAGACTTAAGCTATATTATAACAAATAATACATAGTAAAAACCATTAGTTAAACAATCCGGATTGTTAATAAGCAAATACAAAATAAAAATAACAATTTAATAGTTAAGATCATAAACCTTATTTTTAATTTTTCTTATAAAATAAAGACATTTTGTAAAAGAATGTTCATAAAACTATCGTTATATGAACATTCTTGCGAAAAATGGAGGTGTAGCATAATATGATTTAATTCTTTTAAACCACACCAACATTAAAGATTTAATTATTTTAAAGGCATTCTTTTAAATAGCCAAACAAGTGTCATGTGTCACTTAAAAACTCATCAACAAAGGCAGGCAAACACATGTGAATTGTTTTAAAATACTGCCGCCTGTACACCTCTTGAAGTGACAATGATTTTATTGCTATGTGTGTGTGTGGCACACTTAAAGACCAAAATATCAAGCAAAATTATTTACATTAAATTAGACATACATATTACGTTACACCAAAATTCCAGTCGCTGTGGGAAACAATTAATAATTTTAAGAATAATCTAATTACATTTAAATTCCTAAAACATTCCCACAGTGATAATGAAAAACAAGTGAAATTAAAATCTAGGATCTTCTCATAAGTAGTATATAAGCTGAATTAATTTTAAGAACAAATCAATCTAAATTCTACAGCAAGACATACAGCAACTATTGCTTACTTGCTTTAAATAAAGATTCAAATTTTTTATGAAAACCAAACTATAAAAATACTTTTATTTATTTTTGGTTTTAACTGTATGTATGTAATTATACAGAAATATTTTTTTATGAATGATCGCTGTTTTTTATTTCAAAAGTTGTGCATGCAATATATGAAAAAATGTACAAATTAACACAAACATATTTGTTTATTTTTTTATTTTTTTTAAGTTTTATTTTTTAATTTTGTTTGTTTGTAAAAACCTTGAACTTAAAGTCTGCTTTATTGTTATATTTTTAATACAAAAAAATTACACTTTTTTCAAAAACTAAATCATCAAGATTTTAAACAAAAAAAAAAATTCTAAAACTTGGTGCGTTTTCTCTTAAATAGTACCTTTTTTTCTCCACTTTGGTGCGTTTTGAAATTTCAAAGTTGACAACGCTGTCTATAATGGCACATATACAATAACGTTGCTAAATATAGCCAGAAGTGTAAATGTATTATATTAATATCTAAATCGGCTCTCACATCAATTTTTAATAAAGAATAAATAAATCCTACAAGTATTTTGTTGATGTTTTTAATTGACTTCAAAAAAAAGAAGAAGTTTATCAATTTTACTGAATGTTGTTTTTTTTATATTTGTGCCTCCATAATTCCGTCATTTCTGAACCAATTTTGATTTTTTTTTTTACTTGGAAGGTATTGATTGATTGGTCCCGTTTTAAATTTATTTTATAATTTAAAAAATTAAAGAGTATCCCTATACAAAATATGTTATTTACGTGTATTATGACCCGAGAAAGCTACGCTTTCAACGCTCTAGCTCCCAATAGCAAACTCTAATACAAAAATAAATCTAAAAATTAGAGGGTGTCCCCATAGGTGACGTAAATTGCAAATTGGACAAAGTTTCGATTGCTATGAATTAAATAGTAATTAGTATTAATTTTCAAAATTATAAATTAAAGGGTGCCCCAATAGTTCATTTAATTTGATGTACATGGCCATATGTTTTGAACAGTTGTAGACAGACGTTTGAAATTTACAACGAAACTGTATTGCCAACTCCGTTATAACAAGTATAAAAGCTGGATTTGGAAATTAAAGGGTGTCCCAATAGTAAATGTATTTTAATGTAGCCAAACTTTTGAACCGTTAAAGACAGACAGCTTAAACTTAAAAGGGACCTGAATTTTTAAGTGCGCTAGTTTATAATTAAAATTTAGAAATTAAAGGGTGTTGCCAAAATTAATGTAATTTGATTGTTTTATACAAACCCTTAAAAACCAGGCAAAATGTCTACTACTTTATTTGGTATAATAAGAAGTATAAATATTTTAAACTATAAATTAAAGGGTGTGACAATAGTTTATGTAATTTGATGTATACTACCAAACTGTTGAGGTGTTATAGACTGATGGTTGAAATTAGCAAAGAACCTGATTGCTAAATCTATTTGCTTGCTGCATAAAATTTAAATTTGGAAATTAAAGGGTGCCTCCATAGTTGCTGTAATTTTATGTATATTGCCAACTGTCAAAGAGTTGTAGACAGACGGTTGAAATTAGCAAGAAGCTGTAGTGTTATGTTTGCTATAACAAGTATCAAGTTTGGATATGTATGGGTGTCCCATTAGTTAATGTAATTTAATCTGTGTGGCCATACTTTTGAACCGTTATAGACAGACAGATGAAATCTGTATTCAAGTCGGTTTTTAAAAAGAATATTTAAAAGAATTATTAAAAATATATTTACTTCTATCGTGAATAAGAAGTAAAATTTTTGTTCACGTAAAATTGTTTATTCCACCCGAACAGAAAATTGGTATCGCGAATTTCACGTAAACAATTTTTTTCTACATCTTGAACAGTGTTATTATTGCTTTTGCAAAAATGGAAAAAGTTGTTTATTGTGTATAAAATGCAGATTTAAACAAAAAATGTTAAGTGAAAAACTTGGGGCTGAGCCTTAGAGTCGGGGTTACGAACCTAGAAAATTTTTATGTATAATATGGTATATATCAAGTATTTTTTTAATACTTATTGAAAATATGTTCAATGTTTAATTTTACTTCTGGATTTACATTACAAAAATCATTGAACGCTTTCCCTTTTAAAAACTCAATTATATGCATTTCCTATTTTACAAATATGCAAGTTCGTTGACCCACTCTTTTGTATTAAAAAAAAAACTCAAAAAACTTTGAGTAAAAGTTTAAAACTAAAAGCACTCACAACTATTCTCACACATATGTACGTACATATGAATGAATATTTTCATTTTACTACATAACTTTATCTTAAATAAACTCAGACAAAATGTAAACAAAAAAATTATGATGATAAAAACAACAACAGTAACACGCTTTACAAAATAACAGCTTTTTCATTAATAAAATACACGTGATTCTAGTAAAATAATCAACGCACATTTAGGATTAAAAGAACAACAATAGAACTCTTCGAACTTTCTTATTCAAAAGATTTTTCTTTCTCTCTCGCTGGCTCTCTTTGCCATAGAAGGATTTTTATTAATGTTTTTTTTTACTAAAAAAATGCACTCAATTTATATTGAGAGAAGTGCATTTTGGATACCATTTGTAAGAGAGTGAGATGGAGTAAATAACGGTATTTCAGTTACTTTCATATTATGTATGTTGTGGCTAAAGGAATTGTATGGCTTACGATTAGTTGCAATTACTCGGTTAAGGAAATCGCACGAAAATAACGGAACAAATAAAAATAACGGCGAAATAAATATTTTTTTATACAAACACTTTTGTATATAAAATAGCAAGACAGAACAAAAAATGAAATATTAAGAATTAAAAACAATGAAAAACATACACACATCCAAGGTTTTTCATTTGATTTTATATAATTGAAGAAAAATTTCATCTGGAAGAAATAAATAATAAAAAATAGGTATATGTATGTTTATGGAAATTATTAACAAGTGTTTAATAGAAAAGTAATAAAAATAAGTATAATGAAAAATTGCAGTTTGACCGCATTTCTTAAATGTGTATAAATTGCTATAAAATACAATTATAGGTCAAACACCCCAACAAGAAAAAAACCAAAAAAAAAAAAAAAAGGAAATAATATATACTCGTATGCATTGCATTAAAGTCGCGTGTCGTTAAAAACATTTTATACTTATATTTTTTTATTTAACCCCATTTCTGAAGTCCTTGCTGTTTTGTTGATTAGATTTTTTTATATGTGAAAATAATTTGGTAATTTCAATTTATACATGTATATTTTTTTTTTGATATTTCGTTATCATTTTTTCTTTTGTTGATTTTCTGCCGGAAACTTTACCAAGATTTTGAAGAAATTAAGATCTTTTAGTAGGATTATTTTATGTAACCATAATATCATAATATCAATAGTTTTTGTGTTTGTTTTAACTTTTTTTAATAAGAAAATATCAATAGATTTAAAAAAAATATATTAAATAAATTTTTAGTTTTTCCCTGACCAGGATTCGAACCATCGATTTTATAAGTTAATGAAATTTTACTTTATTTTCGGCTTTTTGGTTCTTTCTAATTTCTAAAAAAAGCTTTAAGTTGTGTGTGAACTTCGTCTCACCAAATTAACATTAAGATTAGTTGGTTAAATAGATGATGTTTACGACATACATAACATAAGGTAGATAGATGCAAAGAATGCTGATGAAGGATGTGGCGGTCCAGAAAATGTTGCATTTCATTCTGCTAGCGTCTAATTTTTCTTGTTTTCTTTGGAAAACGTCCGCATACATTTGTAAATAATGTTTCTTTCTAAAAATGTTTAGAAATTAATTAAAAAGAACCAAAAAGCCGAAAATAAAGTAAAATTTCATTAACTTATAAAATATATTAAATAAATATTTGAGATTGATGCCCAATTTTTGTATTGTTTTTCTTTTTCTAACACATGACTATATTATTAGGTAGCGACCCCAAGTATAAATACGATGTCCGTCCGTGTTAGTGTTGAAATCAAGTTTGCCAAGGCACTGGATCAGCTAGAGAAAATTTAAATACGCCAATCGCGCACATTGTTGCTGCAAGAGAATACTCATTTAGATATTTGCACTTGTTCATTTTAAAATAAACTAAGCAGAACAGTTATAAATAATAACTAAAACATCCGAACTGATAAAATTATATATTTCATCTTTTTTTTCTTTGTTTAAAAATTTAACATAATTTTTTGATATCTATGGAGATCTTTTAAAAATTTTATAAAAATCATATTAAAAAGCGGCAAAAAATATTCATATTGAAATAAAAATATATCGATCGATTGAGCGATCTGAATTTTAGTTTTTTTTGCCAAAGATAAGTGATTGTTTTTAAATAAATAAATACAAAACGAAAATCATTTGAAAGAATAAAAATAAGTTTGTGTTTAACATTCTGGAGGTATTAAGACAACAAACTCTTTCTATTTCTGCGCTTAAAAGGAAATCAAAACTCAAGGTAATTATTTGCACATATTTGAATTAAAAAAATTCTATGAAAATTAATTTTTTATAGTAACAAGAATACAAATTGTATTTCTACTCAATTCATAGAATTTCTATAAAAATATGGCTACATTAATATTTAATTCTTTTTTTTTGTAAAATATTTTGGAATAACTGCTAGTAACTTTTAAAATTTAAAATTTTATTATGAAATATAAATTGAATGATTACGAGGGCTGCTATATATATTTCTGGCCTGGCAACACTGAATGCTGCCAAGTGCAATCTGACATTATTATTGGAAAGTTTGTCATTTTTAAGCATAATCGTACGTTTTGACGTACGACCATTAGTTGTGTTGTTTACAGTGACTTGAAAAAATTAATATAGAAAAAAATGGAATTAACTCGTGAACATTTTCGTGCCACCATTTTTCATAATTTTCGACGTGGATTATCACGACAAGAGTGCATTGATGAACTTAAATCTTTGTATGTCGATGAAGCACCATCCTATAGCACTGTGAAAAATTGGTATAATGAATTTAATCGTGGCCGAAGCTCGCTCAAAGACGAATTCCGTGAAGGTCGTCCAAAAAAAGTTTGTTCTCGTTGGATCCCGCACAATTTGAAAGTCGTTCAAAAAAAGGCTCGTGTCGATTGGTGCAAAGAAATGTTGCAAAAATACGATTGCGGTGCTTCAAAATATGTTTATAAGATCGTCACCGGTGACGAATCATGGATCTATGCGTATGAGCCCGAAACGAAACAACAATCGACCGTGTGGGTCTTCAAAGGCGAGCAAAATCCAACGAAAGTTGTTCGTGGAAAAAGCATTTCGAAGCAAATGGTCGCCTGTTTCTTCGGCAAAACTGGTCATGTGGCGACTGTTTCGCTTGAGCAACGTAGGACGGTCACTTCTGAGTGGTACACTACAATTTGTTTGCCTGAAGTCATCGGAGAAATTCGAAAAACCAACAAGAGAAGACGAATCATAGTTCACCATGACAATGCGAGCTCTCACACATCGGCTCAAACCAGAGCGTTTTTGACCGGCCAAAACATTGAACTAATGGGTCATCCGCCGTACAGCCCTGACTTGGCACCTAATGACTTCTTCTTGTTTCCGCACATCAAGAAAAAAATGCGTGGTCAACGATTTTCGTCGCCAGAAGAAGCTGTTGAAGTGTTCAAAAACCATGTTTTAGAGGTTTCTCAATCGGAGTGGAAAAAGTGCTTCGACAACTGGTTTGAGCGCATGCAAAAGTGTATAAATCATGCTGTAGAGTACTTTGATAAACAATAAAACCATTTTTGATTATAAATATTCGCATTTTCACTATTAGGCCAGAAATATATAGAGCAGCCCTCGTAATATGGTGGTATGAAATCTATACCACTTATCTGATTATTCTTCCTAAATTTGTTCAAATGTTCAATGGTATATTTTAAATACCTCTTTTACATGTAAATTAAAGTTTATATTTTACAAAAAAACAACATTTCAGGTTTTTTCAACTTTTCCTGAGTACCAACAGAAAAATCGTGAAAATGTTCTCCACTATTAAGTAAATTTCTTAAAATCGTACTTCTATAATTTTTGATAAATAAGATAGTGAAAAAAGTGCTTGAAAGATGCGCCACCAAAAATAAATTACAAGTTTGAAGTTGTGTAGGTTTTTGTTTGATGGTATAAAAATAATACCACTGCGCCTGATAATACGTACACATACAAGGCTAAAAACAATAAACTCAAAGACTGTTATATATCCTTTATACTGGAAACTGTCGAGGATAAAGTTGATTTGGAAGAGATTCCATCAGGTGCTGGTTTAATTGTCGATTATGTTAAACACCTCGATGATCAGAACCAAATCCAAGAACTTTACGATCATATCAATGCAGTCGAGGGCGGTAGCCAATGCTTTAATTTTGGCAAAAGTATTGGGAATATTTAACCACGTAACGATTTTAAGATTAAAATCGTTTCAAGCGACTTCTGCATAACCAAATAAAAAATCACCATTCGACTAAAATACAATAAACCTTTTGAAGATCCAAGAATCCTATCAGCTAGTAAGAGCCGCACTGCGATGATATACGCACTGTAGCAAGATTGGCCACTAGAGACCAACTCAGTAGATGTGCTCTACTTGTGATGGATAAAATTTTTTCTTTAATTTTTTTTTTCAATAAATTACTTTAACAAGTAAAAGCAAAACACAATTTTTTGTAATTTTAGCCGGTTTCATACAGTGCCACGAAAAGAGGTGACAGTATATTCGAACTGAGTTGCTGCAACTAAAGAACCTTTACTGCTGCACAGTAGGAATTTTAATAAAAGCATTTAAGTAAATCTATAGTTTTTTAATAAAGAAAGTTACTCATGTTTAACTTTTATATTTTAACATTAAAGATTTGAAAAAAAAAACACTTAAAATAAGATCCCACAGTGGGGTATTTTGGGTAAAAATTTATTTCTATATAGCGAAATTTTTTCGATTTTAAGTTTTTTATTTTAACAAAAAAAAAAAAAAGAGAAGTTTTATGGAAAATTTTAACCAATAAGATTTCTTTTAAAAAATTTTTATTTGCGTAGATTTACATTTTTTATGCAATAATTCCGACCCTTTTGATTCCACAACTTGCCAAAAATTTATAATTGTTGCAGAAATGATCTAGAATGAATGGTAAAACTGTACAGGGGTAATTTCTGTAAATGAAATATTTTTTGAAAATTTTGCTGTAGTTTTAGATAGTAATCGTTATAGAATAAAAAATACATATTTTTGGAAATTTTATCTGTCTTTCTGTCTGTGTTCGCATCACTTAAAAACTACTGAATGGATTTAAATGTTTAAATGAAATTTCGTCAATATAAACAGAATTTCAATAAAACATTTGATTTAAGGTTAAGGTAAAAAAGGTTGTGTCAAGTGTAAAGAATATTTTAACTTAACAAGAGATGAAAAAAAATTAAATCTAAATTATTAAAAAAAATTTTTTTTTTAAACAGTCACAGTGTTCGACAAAATGGAATATCTCAATAAGGTTTTTGTTTGATGTGCGTTCAAAAGAAAATGGGATAATCAGACATGTTCTGACAATCGTAAATCGCTTAAAACTTGTGATGCGAGTCGATTTTGCATGAAAGATGTTCTGCAGTTCACAAGAAAATTGGCGACTTTAAATCGAAAGCACATACTGAAGTGAAGCTATGATTTTTTATTAAAATAAACTTTAAAACAACAGCAAAATTATACACAAATTAAAGTTATGTTTATTTATGTTTTTATTTTTATACAATTAAAGCCGTAAATAATTAATTTAAGATATGTTTTTTGTTTTATCAATTGTTTGTTTTGATTGGTTTTTTAAGTACTGGCGATTTGAAAAAAAAATACCTGTCTAAATGATGTTCCAAAATATACTAGTATTAGTATGGTTGAATGTATCGTCGGTAATCAAAATATTGCTACAGTCTTGACCAAGTTACGACCTAAGTTATCAAAAAAGTATATTTCTAATATGTATATTATTTGACTTGCTCGACTGCTCAAACTTTAAAATAGAAAACAGTGATTAACAAGAGTTTATTTTTGTCCCAAATAGAGGAATTCATATATATATATATATATATGTATTGTTTATAAACTAACCTTTCCTCATTTTAAAAAAAAATGAAAAAAGGGTGTATCTAAGTTTGTCATTCCGTGTGTAATTTCTACAATATCCATTTCCGACCCCATAAAGTATATATATTCTGTCCATCTGTCCGTGTTAGTGTTGAAATCAAGTTTGCCTCGCCAAAAAAAAAAAAAAAAATAATAAATATGTCAATCGATCAGACCTCGAAAGAGGTGGTATTGGAAATCAGCACGATTGGTTCATGTCCTTCGAGGAAGCAGACAAAACACCACGCTTACCTCTAATTTTTTCATGTCATTTGGAACAATAAAGTAACATCAATAAAAAATATAAATCTATGGGTCGATAGAGAATTAAATCATAAGAAAAAAATATCTAGTGAAAAAATTGGTGTTCCGAGTACGGGGTTCTAAAATTTTCAAATTTTTTAAAATACCAGTATACTAAAATTTTTTATAAATAAAATTATAGAATAGCAGTACCAAAATTTTTTTAATTTTTGAATTCTCTGTCACCCCAATATTTGCTTTTGTAATTGGAGTTACTTCACTAAACTAGATTTACATACATAGATGGTGAAGGGTATATAAGTTTCGGCATAGCTGAATATAGCACTCTTACTTGTTTTTGTGAATATTGTATCACTATTAATAAATTATTACAATGAATAAAATAATATATAAATATAAATAAATACATTTTTTTAAACTAAATAAAACAATTGTTTTCATTTGCGTTTAATAGATTTTTCCGAACGCCAATGGTTAAATTGTAGTCTATTGTACATTTACTCTTTTGCAGTCCGTACACGAATTTACTTTAATTTTTTCATGTACATTTTTTCCGTACACGTACTTCAGAAGTTTCCTGAAGAGTTAATGAAGCGAAAACGAAATGGCCATCGAGACGTGCTTTGACCCTCAATAATCAATATCGGTGATTTAAATAATAAATCGGGAAAATAGCACGAAAAAAAAAAATTTCTAAAAATTAATTAATATAATTATAATAATAATAATAAAATCCCGTTACTTAAAATAATTTAATATTTGCAAAGTGCCCGCGCATAGAAATAAATTATCGTAGTGTTTTGGATATTTTATTTTTAATCCTCTTTCAATTGTATAAAAGAGCCGAAAAAAGTTCAGCTGTATGCAGGGGAAAAAGAAAAATAGAATTACTGTTGGTTATTGTTGTTTTTGCTTTAACTTTGATTTTTGTCTTTATTGCTTGGACAAAAATCTTTAGTTTATTTAAAATGTTTGTCAGAAGTTTCCTGAAGAGTTAAGTAAGCCATAACGAAATGGCCATCGAGCCGTGCTTTGACCCTCAATAATCAATATCGGTGATTTAAATAATAAATCGGGAAAATAGCACGAAAAAGAGAATTTTCGAAAATTAATTAAAAGTACACTCAAACTTCTCTGTCTTTCATGTACGTTTCTAGCCGTTCACGTTCATTAAGAATAGCTACAGCCGAACATTCATGAACGTGTATGCAAAAAAATATTTTAATAAAACACATTTATGGATGTGTACGGAAAGTTTTAAAATTTAGAGACACACCTAATTGATATGAAAAAAATATTTGTTGGTTACTTTTGAACAGAACATTGTGTTTGTACAATGTGTGTACTTTCTGAACTCTGATTATAATACGGATACCACACAACAAAGCTAAATACCCAATGCGGTCTAATAGGCGAAACATTAAGTAGTTTTATTATAGACGGATCAGAAAACTATTTACCCCCTTAGCTTTGTTGACAGTTGTTGCATTTTCTAGTATATTAAAACTTCTAATGTTTAGCTCTTTAGTTTTTATATTTTTACAACAAAAAAAACCTATTTAATTGTTCTTTGAAATTTTATCATTTTTCTACTTTGTAATGGATGTTTGTTTCTATCCTTTAAAAAGAAATTAAAAAAATTACTCATCTTTATTTAAGAACTCTTACCCTTAATTCAGGCATTGCAAATGAAATATAATTTTCTTTGAAATAATTTTGATTATCAGAGTTGTCTAAATCACTTGTCAACTTAAAGAAAAAAAAATCCGATAGAAATCTTCAACATTAATGACAGTTTTTTTTTCAAAAGTAAGAGCACATCAGTCTAGGTCATGTTATCACATAAAAGCAACAATCAAACAGTTTTTCTTTGAACTCACTACTCACTAAAACATAAAAGAAAAATTTACACGTACTTACGAAAAATATTCACAAAAACAATAACAACAACAAGAAAAAACACACCACAACATTGCAACGACAATGTCCTTGTTATTATGATGAGGGCACTGCACTCGCGCCCGAATGCATTCGTTTATTGTTGTTATTTATTTATTTAAATTGCTACTACTGAATGTTGCTAATAAATAGTTTCTTATTTGTTATTGCCGAGTTACCTTGTGGCGCTTCCTCTTTCTTTATTTTCAATTTTGTTACTATTTTCATACATCATACATCTGGAACAACATGCAATGATGAGTCAGAAGCAAATACAAAAAAACAAAACTATTCGGAATAGAAGATTTTGTAATTTGTTTAAAATGTTTTTTTTAACGTTGATAAAGAAATATATGAAAACGTAAAGATAATTTTGGATTTTAATAACAGGATACGAAAATAAACAAAACGAAACGTTTGTTTTTATTTTTTTTTGTTCTTTACAATGAGTTAAAAATAAAATAGAAACTATAAGGATGGTACAAAATGTTCATGAAACGTACGCAGCCAGCAGCGAAAACGATTTAAACAAAATTAAAACGTTTTAAGAAAAACGTTTTGAGAAAAACGTTTTGAAAACGTTGGTTGGTTCATTTGCTGGTTTTATAATAGAATGCATAAGCGCTTTGAAAGAAACGCATATTTTATAACGAACTATACAACAAAGAAAGTATATGACAGAAAAACCAATTTTTTCGTTGCGTTCTTTGCCATTCAAAACGTACTATTTTGGTTTTGCTCATGTATAAAATGATTAAAAAAATTAAAAACGGCACAAAAAATTAAGCAGAATTTTGTAATCAATTATGGAAAAGAGGCTAGAGTATTAAATTTAAATAAAAAAAAACGTTTATGTCTTCCTATGAAACGTTTGCGATACGTTTTGTTTATAAAGAAACTACAAGGGTGAATTTGCAGGCGTTTAGCAATTTTAAAATTAGCAAACCTGTTGTGTTAATTATGAAACTTCAAAAGAAATGGCATTCTAACCTCTAAAGAAAGTTTGGGTTGAAATAACTGAACGTTTGTTATTTATATACCAGGGCTGCTATATATATATTTCTGGCCTGGCAACACTGACATTTCCATTGGAAAGTTTGTCATTTTTAAACATAATCGTACTCAAAACGTTTTGACGTACGACCATTATTTGTGTTGTTAACAGTGACTTGAAAAAATTAATATAGAAAAAAATGGAATTAACTCGTGAACATTTTCGTGCCATCATTTTTCACAACTTTTGACGTGGATTATCACGACAAGAGTACATTGATGAACTTAAATCTTTGTATGGCGATGAAGCACCATCCTGTAGCACTGTGAAAAATTGGTATAATGAATTTAATCGTGTCCGAAGCTCGCTCAAAGACGAATTCCGTGAAGGTCGTCCAAAAACGGCTGTTGTGCCAAAGAACATTGATGCCGTGCGTGAACTCATAATGCAAGATCGACATGCGACATACCTGGAGATAGAGATATCCTTGGACATTTCTTCCACCAGCATACATTCGATACTGCATGAACACCTGGCCGTAAAAAAGGTTTGTTCCTGTTGGATCAAAAAAAGGCTCGTGTCGATTGGTGCAAAGAAATATTGCAAAAATACGATTGCGGTGCTTCAAAAGACGTTTATAAGATTGTTATAGGTGACGAATCATGGATCTATGCGTATAAGCCCGAAACGAAACAACAATCGACCGTGTGGGTCTTCAAAGACGAGCGAAATCCAACGAAAGTTGTTCGTGGAAGAAGCACTTCGAAGCAAATGGTCGCCTGTTTCTTCGGCAAAACTGGTCATGTGGCGACTGTTCCGCTTGAGCAACGTAGGACGGTCACTTCTGAGTGGTACACTACAATTTGTTTGCGTGAAGTCATCGGAGAAATTGGAAAAACCAACAAGAGAAGACGAATCATTGTTCACCATGACAATGCGAGCTCTCACACATCGGCTCAAACCAGAGCGTTTTTGACCGGCCAAAACGTCGAATTAATGGGTCATCCGCCGTACAGCCCTGACTTGCCAGCTAATGACTTCTTCTTGTTTCCGCACATCAAGAAAAAAATGCGTGGTCAACGATTTTCGTCCCCAGAAGAAGCTGTTGAAGTGTTCAAAAACCATGTTTTAGAGGTGTCTCAATCGGAGTGGAAAAAGTGCTTCGACAACTGGTTTGAGCGCATGCAAAAGTGTATCAATCATGCTGGAGAATACTTTAAAAAACAATAAAACCATTTTTGATTATAAATATTCGCATTTTCACTATTAGGCCAGAAATATATAGAGCAGCCCTCGTAATAAGCCCTTGAGTTTCTTTGTAGATACCTACCTCTACCTGGCGATGAAACTTTTCATCTTTGTTTCTTAAGAACTAGAAATGTTTGTATAACTTATGTTATAACCTTTTGCTTAGATGTGCGACCTATGAGTCGGTACTGCATTTGAACGTATGTATATTCGTAATAAATATTTTATAGTCGAAAACACCTAAACTCCGCAAACTGGTTCTTTAAAAAAAGAGAAACAACATATTTCTTCGAAATGAAACCACTTTTAAATTTCAAAATGAAGCTTTGTTTCTTTGAAATTTAACTGAGACACATATTTGTACTTATTTTATATTTATATTTTTAAGGGACAGCTTCAACTAAAGTGAACGTGTGTAGGGGTTCAACTAAACCGTTCTCAGTTCAATTTGTGTCAAGCGAGAGTGCGTATCATATCTTGTAAACAAACCCAGGTAATAGTTGATTTTGTTTAAAAAGATAGATAAGCTGGCGAAGATGTTAAAAGAAGTAGAACCTAAAGCGGAAAATAAATCTGTTTTGTCAACAACAAACAGCTTAAGAACCGCTTTTCGCAAAGAAAAAAAAAAAAAACATAAGGCATCAAAAAAATCTGAAGTACCTGCAGACAGCATTTACAAGCCGATACTTTGGTACTACGACAGTGTACAGTGGACAGTGAAATTTCAGAAAATTTTTGGCACTCCGCCTTGTTGCTAGAAATCTAATTGTAACAGTTAATCTTTCGTGTGGAGAAATTGCTCTTTTCATGACTGTCTCTTCTTCATACTCAAAGAGGAAAGCAACGAAAGCAGTTTTTGTTACACTGATTGATTCATATGCAAATAATTGAGGAAATATAATGGTTCTTACGTTAATACTTTTAATAAACTAATGTTGGAAGATAAATTTCGTTGTAATAACCACTTCTTGCACCATTGTTTACGCTGTTTATTATTATTTTTTTTTTGTGAAGTTACAAAAAGTACACCGAGAGCGGCCAAACCATGCTGCTCATTCAAATCCATTTTAAAAACTAAAGTATTGAACTGCGCATGTTTGTACATCTCAGTTCGCAGTTAAGTCTGTCTGTTATAACTGAACAGTTGAAACTTACAGTTAAAACTGTATGTGAGTGGCCGGCTTTAAATTTACTTTTATTATTTTTTCCTACCTAGATTAACCTTGCTGTTAAATTTGGTGTGCGCAATACTGCCACAGTATTATAATATAGAATAAAAAATTCTATCAAAATCTAAAGAAGGAAAACAAAATCGACCGTAATGGTTAGCACGGAGTTTAAACGATTCCAACCGGAATGTGTGACATGCCTGAGTGTTTAATATACTAAATCATTTTAAAAGTAAAGTGTATGGCGTTAGACCTCCTCGTTTATTATACCATTTTTTTTATTGGAATGCCTGTATTATATTCTTACGTAAGGATCGGTGTTATAACCCTTTTGGTACGGTAGACGATTAATAGGTTTGCAACTATTATAATGGGCTACTTTAACAGAGATATGCATATTAAACTAATATATTGCTTATTATTGTGTGTCCCTACCCAGGAAAAAATTTTGGCAAGTGGGCATGGGCATGGGGGAAACCATGGCAATTTCTTTTATCTTCTATCTCCTTTTTATCATGCCATTTTGTATAAATAATTCCAGAACTACATGATTTGAAAATAGCTTCACATCGTATATTCTATTCGCCATTTTAGTCTGAAATAATGTTTTTAGTTGCATAACGCTTTAGCCCTATTGGAATAAATATGTCCCTACTGCAAAGGCTGAATGGGACATATATGTCCCGTAAGAAGAAAGTATATAAAAAAGAAATTAGATCTTACCATACCCTTGCGCATACTGGTAATATAACAACAAGATACCTGAACACTTCAATAGTACGGTTTTGTGTTTTTTTATACCCTTCACCATAACTTTGTCATTCCGTGTGTAGTTTCTCATTTCATTTCCGACCCCATAAAGTATACATATTTTGACTTCTTATACATACATAGAAGTCGATTAAGCGATGCTCGCCTATCTGTCTGTCCGTCCGTGTTAGTGTTAAAACAAAAACTCATTATGGCAATCGATCAAATATAATGTCGAAAGAGATGCTATTGGAAATCAACATGATCGTTCTATGTCATTCGAGGGAGCAGACAAAACACCAAGCTTAACTCTTATTTTGTCATGTCATTTGGATCAATAAAGTAACTCCAATCAAAAAAAAAAAATAAAAAATAAAAAAAAAATAACACGTGTAAATTGTGACGCTCACTCATAATTCCCGAGTTACGGGGCTCTGAAATTTTTAATTTTCTTTATAATATTAATATGGGGATCATTTTAAAGCTTTTGAAGACATCTTTACGAAAATATCAAATTTTTAAAAAAATGCCTAACCCATTAAGAGCCGGTGACACTTTTATGTAAAATTACATATATGTGTAGAACTTATTTTTTTATTTTTTTGATTTTTCATTCCCTGTCACCCCAACATTTGCTTTTTTGATTGGAGTTACTTCACTAAACTAGTTATAGTTAGATGGAGATGGATATACATATAAGATTCGTTATAGCCAAATATAGCAATTAAAGTGTATGGCGTTAGACCTTCTCATTTATTATACAAATTTTTTTTTATTGGAAACAGCTTGTATTCTATTCTTACGCAAAACCGGTGTTTTAAGTATATTTTTGAGTTACTTGTCCGACTAATGAAAGCTAAAGATTTAAATCTGTTAATATAATGGAATTTTGTGGTAAGGACATCTTTCGTTCCCTTTGTGATATTTGACTATAAAGAACAAGAACTAACTCTCAATTTATTCGTTGGGTCTCTTAAATATTACCAACCACATTTAAATTTTTTCTCTAAAAAAAGGTCACGTTTTTTACTTCTGCCTATCTGAAGATATTGTAAAGCAATCACCAGAAGAATAGAAAATGAAACTCAGAAATTTTTGCAGGTCAAACTAAATATTAATATCTCCACGGATGTATCGATGTGTTTTTCAATACATACATTTTTTACATATAAGATTATTCTGCGTTCTCAGTAAAATGTAATTTTTTTTTAATTATACATTAATTTTAGGGCTTCCTTTACTTTTGTTTATGTAAATAATTTTTTTCTTTTAACTTTTAGTTGGATATGCGACGTCTGTTCGCTACTGTTGAGGACATTTGCATAAAGCCAAAAGCCAAACACTACCACTTATACATATATAAATATATCTACGTCTACAACAATAGACATAAATTGTCAAGAATACAATTTTTAAAGAAAACTAGGTTAATAAATTTGTATTGTTACAATAGTTGTTTTGTTTTTCCTATTGTGATATTGCAAGAAAGACCTTTAACCACACACATACACATGCAATCTCTCTTTAAAAGAAAATCAAAGAAATAAAAGAATATAGCAAAAACAAAAACAATAACAATAAAACATATATACATACGTATGTGTAAATACCATTTGTAGAACTTTCAGCCGTTTGATAAAACAAATGGTTTTTAAATGCATTTTTTGTGTTTTTAATTTTTTTTTTCACACACTTTTCTGTTAATGAATTTGTTTAAAGCATAAACAAAAACAACACGTCTTAAAAAAAAGACGTAAGAATATTTTTAACTTTTCTATTTTGCATTTAACGAAGGCGTATAATTAATAACAAAGAAGCAATTATTAATCATACGCCAAGCAGTGACGTGTTGTTAATAAAGAAAATACTTAAAGTCTTCTCAAAGCGAAAGCATACTTTATATATTAGTAAAATAGCAACAATTCAGTTGTTCTTGTATTTATTTTAAGGATTCCGTATCCAAAGTGTAAAAATGCAATCCTTTTATTCGCTTTAATGCTTTTCCGTCTTTAGGAAGAAATGTTAAAATGAAGTGTAAAATTAGAGATTCGTGATTATCAGGCGTACCGCCTAATATTTTATCACGTTATGGGTAAGCACTTAAATTTTGCGCAGAGTATATAGTAATATACCCGATATAATGACAAGAAATGAAATAAAGGAAAAAAATTAAAAGTTAAAGGAAGTCGGGATTTTTACTTATCGGCATACATTTGAAATTTAAACAGAAAATGTAGTAAATTTAAATTCGCTATAACGAGAAGTATAAAAACATAACACAGAATTTTTAAGGGTGACCCATGCAAAATGTGACATTTAGTTATATAGGCTTATCTTTTTACCTGCAACAGGCGTATCTGTAAAATTTACGCAGAGTTTGTGCTAAAATTTTTTTATCAAAACCTGATATCAACTCATATAATTTTTTATATATTAAACTGCACTAAGAAGACACTACAAATTTTTAACAATAAATAATAAAAACTTAAATAAAATTTTAAAGGGTAGCCCATACATTATTGATTAAAATTGTATTTATTTCAGAATTTTTATATTAAAGAATCAATTTTCTAAAATAACTACTTCAAAAATATTTTTATGGCAACACACTCTCAATTAAACGCTTATTTAGCAAGTTAGATTGCTATATTCACCTATGCCGAATCTTTTATAATCTTTATCATATGTGTAAAGATACGCTCATACGGAAACAACAACAGGGGTTGCCAGATTTTATTATTCGTAACAATATGATTCTTTAACCGAGAATGGCGTCTTAATTCGGAAAAATTTAGCCAGTTGTATTTCTTTAAGATTTTTTCAGCGGTTTTGTTTATACCAAATTTACAAACAGTTAAAATTAATAATACACAGGCCCGATTGTTAGCTAAAAGGATTCACTTACATTTTAATTGTCTTTAGAAAAGTGTTCTTAACAAGAAATAGTTAAAAAATCATGTGTAAAAAATTTAAGTTTTCATGCGACAATCATAAAGCGTGCAACGTTCTGCATTTTATTGGAGCGCAATATGAATGCTTTCACTTTAACCCCAATTTGATGACAAAAGTAAAACAAAAGACTATTAAAAGGACATTAAAAAAGCAAACTTAAGAAAACAAAAGAATGAAATCATTTTTTATGAATAAATTCCCAAAGTAAAATATTTAAGAAAATGAATTTATGTTGGCCAGAGATGGAAAACAGAATTTTTGGGTGTGTGTGTCTTTAAGACAAAACGAATAGTGAATGGTATGCTTGATGCAATTTCCAAACTTGTTTTTACAAACTACCTGAGTAATTTTTTGAATATTTATTTTCCTTATTGTTTTAATATGTTTTATTTTTTTTAAATGTACTTTTATTAACAAACATTGAGAAATAAAAAATAATTGAGACACTTGAAGGCCATGGCATGACAATAATTTGAAAAAATGATTTTTTTAAACAATAAAAGAATTGTTAATCAAGAAAAAATAATTTAGAAGAAATAGATATCTTTTTTCCGATAGAAATAAAAATCTAGACAGATAAAGGTAAGTCGAAAAATTAAAATTTCACTTTTGAGAAAATAAGTATCTCCTAAATATTATAAGAATGGAAATATTTTTTTACAACTCAGAGGTATCATAACCTTTTTAACAATCTTCTGTTCCGACAAACAGCTCTAATACTAAATGTTTTTTAAAACTGATAAATGTGATTTTCCATCCCTGCATTATGCATATGTCCGCTTCGATGGTGTTAGATGAGTGTGTGCATTAGTGTGTGAATTTATGTTTTGCCAAGCAGCATTGTTATGCATCAAACAATACAGAGCTTTGAGCTATTAGCATAAGTGGTTGGAAGATGCCAAGGACAAAAATTATAACAAAAAGGATGTACTCAAATTTAAAAATGTACCAAAAATTATCAAATAGGAAAAAAATTTAGTAAGAATACACAGTTAAAAATCAAAGTCATTAATTAAAAAAATATTCAAGATATGTTTTTTAATTTTATCACAGCTTGACATTGACTTGCTTTTTAGGTTGGGTATTTTTTGGAAATTTTTTTTCATTATTTTTATATATTTATTTATATTTTTTTTTCATTATTATAAAGGCTACAAGCAAGCACCTGTAGTTGTAAAATATAAAACCATAAAGTCTTATTATTTCTTCTGCGGTTTCATATATAACGATTTACATGAAGGGGAGAATACACAGAAAAAATTTTGATTATTTTTATTCTACCAAACTGTGACGTGTATTACTCACATATTTTTATATATATTAAATATAGTTACATACATAGTACTGTTTAAACTAAATAACGGAATTCAAAAATACGTGTGTATATTAATGCACTAATAAAATTACATTTACATATAAGCTTTTAATAGATTTTGTATTTCTGTAAGCTTTATTGTTTATTTTTTAGAGATTTTACTTGTGAAGTTATATTATTGTCTTTTAAAATACGCATTTTCTATATTTCCATTCTTGCTTGCATCAATGTTAATATAAACATACATTCATGTGGGATCGCAGGCAGAAAATTTTTTTGTTTTCGTAAATAACCGTAAACAAGAAAACAATTTTTTTTTCTCATTAATGAGAACTTCATTTCTCTCATCTTTCAATGCTCATAAATGAGAAGTTTTCAACGCTAAAAACTTTTTCGCACTCGCTTATGAAAAACAGCATTAATGAAAATGATGTTATTTATCCCTTATCATATTTGAATGCTTAAAAACGAAAGAGACGCACTCATTAATGTGTGATCGTAGTATGAAAATTTTTTGATGGTCGTTTATGAACGTAAAAAATAAAATAAAAATCGTAGACATTTTGTTTATAACAAATATGTTAAATTTTTATAATTGAATGCTTATAAATGAAAAATTTTGAGCTCTGATTAAAATGAAATTCTTTGCATTCGTTTATGAAAAACAGCATTAATGTAAATAATGTTATTTATCCCTTATGAATGCTTAAAAACGAAAGAGACGCATTCATTTATGTGTGATCGTAGTAAGAAAATTTTTTGATGGTCGTTTATAAACGTAAAAATATAAAATAAAAATCGTAGACATTTCGTTTATGATAAATATCTTAAATAGTCATAATTGAATGCTAATTAATGAAAAATGTTGAGCTGTGATTTAAATGTTGGACCCCTACTTTGAGAATTTAAAAACGTTACAAGGAATAAAAATCTCTTGTTATTTTGGGGAAATTCTCCTTGAATAACTAACAGCCATACCTAAACAAAAGCTGCAAGCGTTTTTTGCTGTCAAAAGTTCTCATGTCCATACATTTTGTACAGGGTGTTTTTTATAGACGTATAGAACTTCGAATTGAAATAAAACACAAGAAAATCGTTTTAATGTCCATCAATTTGGCTTTATTGGAAGGATAATTTTATGCCATTAATGTTTAAATATGATTTCGGGCATGTGGCCGCCGCGGCTGGCTCGAATAAAGTCAATTCTACAGGTCCAATTTTCAACCACTTTTTTGAGCATGTGGGGCCGTATGTTGGCAATAACGCCACGAATGTTGGCTTCCAAGTCCCCTAACGTTTCTGGTTTGTTGGCGTAGACGAGCGACTTCACATATCCCCAAAGAAAATAATCCAATGGTGTCAAATCGCACGATCTTGGTGGCCAATTGACAGGTCCATTCCGCGAAATTATGCGCTCATCGAATGTTTCCTTCAATAAATCGATTGTAACGTGCGCTGTGTGGCATGTAGCGCCGTCTTGTTGGAACCACAACTCATGCACATTCATGCCATCCAATTGGGGAACAAAATAGTCGGTTATCATGGCTCTATACCGGTCTCCATTAACGGTAACTGACTCTCCAGCATTATTTCGGAAGAAGTATGGCCCAATGACTCCACCAGCCCATAGAGCACACCAAACAGTCAGTTTTTGTGCATGTAATGGCGTTTCAAGGGTCTCATGTGAATTCCCTTCACTCCAAATGCGGCAATTTTGCTTGTTGACGTAGCCATTCAACCAAAAATGAGCCTCATCACTGAACAAAATTTTGCTATGAAAATCAGCATCGAGATCAATCTCATTTTCGGCCCATACACCAAAATCACGACGCATTGCATGGTCTCGCGGCTTTAATTCTTGCACAAGCTGGATCTTGTAAGGTCGCAAGCCAAGATCTTTGCGCAAAATCTTCCATAAAGTTGATGGACAAAGCTCTAATTGCTGTGCACGGTGGCGAATCGATTCATTCGGGTCCTCTTCAACACTTTGCTCTACAGCGGCAATTGTTTCTTCGGTGCGCACTGTTCGACGTCTCTGCGGATGCGTATTATCACATAGAGTAAACGTAGTGCGAAAACGATCCATGGTTAACCGAATTAATTGCTCTGATGGCCGATTATGTCGACCATAAAATGGACGGAGCTTGCGGTAAACTTCGCGAACTGAACCATTATTTTCGAAATAAATTTGCACGATTTGCAAGCGTTGTTCTTTTGTCAACCTATTCATGATGAAATGGCAAACCAAACTAAATATTAATCACTTGACAGCTGACAAAATGGCCGCCAGTTAAAAAAGTGATACCAACTTAAAGTTCTATACGTCTATAAAAAACACCCTTTATGTAGCATACTGAAGTAACGCGGTGGCAACGCTTTGCTATTTTGACAAGGGGTTTATAATAATAATAATTAAAATTTTATTTTTGTTTTTTTTTTTTAATAAAATTTTAATTTATACAATACAAACTCCAGAATTGTTATTCGTGTTAAAATTATCAGGAAAGTTATGTTTAATTTTTTAACAACCCTTTTTAGGTATGGCATTTTAGCGTAAAGGCTCTGCGGAAGAGAACATTCCACTTCCGCTTTTATTTAGGTATGGCTGTAAGAATGAATAGACTTATTTTTTTTCATCAAAAGTAACATAAATTGAGTTTTTTAAATTTTAAAATATATTTGTGTCTAACTTTCGGTTAAAAAAATATTTTGTAGCAATTCTTAACACTAGAAAATTTGGCGTCAAAAAAAAAAATTTATAAAAAATTAAAAAGTAAACTTAAGTACTCTTTAAGCGAGTAAAAGCTAGACATAGGGTTAATGTTAAAAGACGAATATCTTTTAAACTATAAAAAATAAACTGCATGTTACATGAATAGTCTAGGCGTCCTACTTTAATGTGGCACCTGGCATTCGTAAGCATTTAGTATTGGTTTAAATTTAAAACTTCATCTCAGTTTTAATTCTTTTAGAGCCAAGAAATAGGGCTTGGGATTTATTTTCATATTTTTATTTAAACTCCCTCATTCTGTCCTG
The DNA here is from genome assembly GCA_916610165.2 of Gymnosoma rotundatum. NCBI lineage: Eukaryota > Metazoa > Arthropoda > Insecta > Diptera > Tachinidae > Gymnosoma > Gymnosoma rotundatum. The sequence goes on along the minus strand of OU744337.1, from coordinate 113,602,649 downwards.
CCTCTCTATTCTTGTGATTTCTGACATGAAATGTTTTGAAAACCCCATTTACGAGGGCTGCTCTATATATTTCTGGCCTACTAGTGAAGATGCGAATATTTATAATCAAAAATGGTTTTATTGTTTTCTAAAGTATTCTCCAGCATGATTTATACACTTTTGCATGCGCTCAAACCAGTTGTCGAAGCACTTTTTCCACTCCGATTGAGACACCTCTAAAACATGGTTTTTGAACACTTCAACAGCTTCTTCAGCCGACGAAAATCGTTGACCACGCATTTTTTTCTCGATGTGCGGAAACAAGAAGAAGTCATTAGATGCTAAGCCAGGGCTGTACGGCGGATGACGCATTAATTCGACGTTTTGGCCGGTCAAAAACGCTCTGGTTTGAGCCGATGTGTGAGGGCTCACATTGTCATGGTGAACAATGATTCGTCTTCTCTTGTTGGTTTTTCGAATTTCTCCGATGACTTCAGGCAAACAAATTGTAGTGTACCACTCAAAAGTGACCGTCCTACGTTGCTCAAGCGGAACAGTCACCACATGACCAGTTTTGCAGAAGAAACAGGCGACCATTTGCTTCGAAGTGCTTCTTCCACGAACAACTTTCGTTGGATTTTGCTCGTCTTTGAAGACCCACACGGTCGATTGTTGTTTCGTTTCGGGCTCATACGCATAGATCCATGATTCGTCACCTGTGACGATCTTATGAACGTCTTTTGAAGCACCGCAATCGTATTTTTGCAACATTTCTTTGCACCAATCGAAATGAGCCTTTTTTTGAGCGACTTTCAAATTGTGCGGGATCCAACGAGAACAAACCTTTTTTACGGCCAGGTGTTCATGCAGTATCGAATGTATGTTGGTGAAAGAAATGTTCAAGGATGTCTCTAGCTCTCGGTATGTCGCATGTCGATCTTGCATTATGAGTTCACGCACGGCGTCAATGTTCTCTGGCACAACAGCCGTTTTTGGACGACCTTCACGGAATTAATCTTTGAGCGAGCTTTGACCACGATTAAATTCATTATACCAATTTTTCACAGTGCTATAGGATGCTGCTTCATCGCCATACAAAGATTTAAGTTCATCAATGCACTCTTGTCGTGATAATCCACGTCGAAAGTTGTGAAAAATGATGGCACGAAAATGTTCACGAGTTAATTCCATTTTTTTCTATATTAATTTTTGAAGTCACTGTAAACAACACAAATAATGGTCGTACGTCAAAACGTTTTGAGTACGATTATGCTTAAAAATGACAAACTTTCCAATGGAAATGTCAGATTGCACTTGGCAGCACTCAGTGTTGCCAGGCCAGAAATATATAGAGCAGCCCTCGTAGTATTTTTATTAACCCTTGGCAAAAGTATTAAATTACTAAATTAAATATTGTAAAATAAACTTCAACTTATTTTGTATTTAAGACGATTTCTTTAGTAATACTTTCCACTTCAAAAATAAATGTTAAAACATTTCAAATTTATTTACCAGCTTTGATAAAAAATTCAAACAAATTAACAAAGGCTTTATTAAATTCTTCTGTGGCATAATCATATTTACCGTTACAACCTTGATATGAACAATATTAAAGAAAATTTGTATATTATTCTCAAGACCTTATCACACAAACAAATAAAATTCATTCAACGTAAAAATGCAAAACACTTATTCTTAGTGGATGATGTTGACTGTTTTTCTATGAAACTTTTCTAATGAATGTGTGTCATGATGCAACATCATCATTATTATCATCATCATCATGATGTGAGGATGAGGTTGATGTTTTTGAAAAATATTGTTTTGATATGCAAGTCTGAGTACACAACCGGATAAAACCTTCAACAAAGGTCAACTGCCTGACAGATGGTTGTTGTTTATGAATACATACAAGTATCATTATTCTACACTGGGTCAAAGTAAAATTGTGCAGATTTTCTGATTTTATATGCGGTAATATTCAACGTAAACAAACTTGAAGTGAACATTTAAATACTTTGAAATATTACAGAGGATGTAGGTAGGAGCCAAGAAGAATTGCTGTTTTTACAAAAGCTGATTTTCTACCGAAAGCATTTTCTTGGAATTAAATTATTTATTTCTAATACACTTTACTCGAGGTGAAGATTGTTTTGTTGCGTTTAGAGTGTCTGTCGAAAACAGTATTTATTTTCCCTTTTTGTCCTTCATAATTTTAATACAGTTGTTCTGCACTAATTTTATTTTTTATAGCTAAATTCAAAATCAACTATTCTTTGGAATATTTCCCTATTAACCTGCCGGTTATATTTACATTTTTTGCAGCAAACTTTTGGCCGTGTTGTTAATTATATTGTTTTGCATATGAGTTCTCCTTAATATTTCTTCTTTAGATATTTGATTAAAAGATTTAAAATCATTCTGTAGATCTTTCTTCTTGTTTTTATTGTCATTGACTTTATACACTCACATAAATATAAGGGAACAAAGTGTACAAGCAAAGAATGTTCTGACAAACGCTTAAAGCAAATCACTAGAAATCTGGGGGCGGATGCATTTTTTCAATTAGTAAAAAATCGAAGAGCACACAAAAATACAACTAACCTTTTTACCTGTCAAAAACAAACTGACAATCTAAAATGGCTGATATTTCCAGAACAGATATGTGTACCAGAGAACTGCACGAGTACACCGCAACTCATGAGTACACCGCATACTTACTCTATACTTTTCATACTCGAGTATTTTAAACACCGCAATAAAAAGTTGCGGTGTTTATTTTACCCATTCTTGTAAAAACGAGTATCAAAACTATCGCAATCAGAATTTTAAGTATTTTTTATACTCGTACGCGAGAATTTTTTAATTCTCTTTATTTGTAAGCAACGTTGCCACATTTTTACCCTATTAAAGTTTTTTACTGCCGTTTTTTTAAATACTGCATTGTATGCAGATCTATTTATAAGCAATAAAAAAACAAAATTTGATTAAATCTATTGCTTAAACCATATAAGCAGAAAAACAGACAACAACCGTTTTCATAGGTATGAAATACAACACATATTTAATGAATATAATGCAATTAAACCCGCTTAAAGGCACAGCTTTTGTATACTGTTTAGAGCAGGTATACTTATTTTGTTGCTGTTTTTTATGAACAATTATTTTCAGTTTATGCGCCTTGTTGTCATAAACGTGCTACTAACGGTATTTAGGAAAACAAAATGATAAAATGAATCCGTGAATAAAAGGAAAATTACTTAATTTTTTTAGTTTTAACAAAACTGTATATACGCAGATGTAATATATTAATTCCTCATAAATAATAATAAATAAAATAAAGTTTTTAGTTTACATATTTTATTTTGTTAAATATAATTATTGCTTTTATACTTATTTATTAATTTTTAAAATCTATTTCCTTAACGAATAGAATTTTTAAATTTCTTAAAAAAAACCCTAACAAAAACGTAATATTATAAAGAAAGAACTATTCTTGAGTTATTAGTAAACTATCTATTTAATTTATTTTCTGTTATATATTAAATAAACTTTCATAATTTCAAAGAAGTATGTATGTTAGCTAATATAGACATTGGCGACTTTTGATATTGTGTTTGATTTAATAATTCTGATCTGTTAACTCTGTTTTCCTCTCACTACACACGTTAAAATCTCTCTCTTGGTGTTTGTTGTGAGTATGAGTACGAATAAAGTAAAGCCAGCATCGCAAATATTTTACTTGAGTATGGTAGACACTTATACTCAAATGGAATGGGTATAGTAAATACTCGCACAAAAGAAATGCGGTGGCGATCACACCGCAACCGCATTTAAGATGAGTATACTTAGAGTATTAAAAACAGACACTCTTGCAGTTCTCTGATGTGTACCAACATAACAGAAAAAAAATGCGAAAATCAAACATACGTAACACACGAAATTTAAAAATAACGGTATTTTTTTAACAGATCTCGTATTTCTCTCTTGTTATTCTCCATGAGGTTTTATAAACTGGTAACATATTAATTTTTCTGAGGGTTTTTGGTCCTTCCTTTTTTCCAAACAAAAAAATTGTTTTGAATGGAGCATTTGCTTTCATACTAATTTTATAAGAATTTTATCATTCTTATTAAACCTTATCAAATATATTTTAAGGCAGTTTAAAATTTCTCTGTCCATATTTTTTTCTGTTTAATATTACCCTTTTCTAGAGGTTTAATTGAGACAAAGTTTTCTCTTTTTCTTTCCTACAAAATCAAAATTAAAACTGTTTTTTAATCGATTTTAATCAAAACTTAAACCTCTATTTTTTCGATTAAAAATCAAAAAAAAAAAAAAAAACAACAAAAACAAATTGCCAGCTTAGCATTTTTTGAATGCAATAAATTTTAAATTCTTAGATTCTTTTGAAAAATCGCTACAGCTTGTGAAATATACATTTATGGCTATTTGAAATTATGCCAATATTATATTCAGAGGTCAAGGAAACACCTAATTGCTGATGTCGCTTGTAACTTGTCTACAAAATTAAAATCATGATTTACATAGTTGAATATAATTTTGTTTTAATAATTTTCAACGAAAGTGCCTGATTTTAGTAATAAAAAGTAAGAGCGCTTTAATTGTCTATGCCGAATCTTATATACTAATTATACTAGCTGGCAACACCCTAACAATTTTAGCTAGTAAGAAAAAACAACTACTACAACGAAAGACTGTTGAAAAAGATATAGAAAACTAGAGGCAGGCGTGGGGCTTTTGCCGCTGCTGTATACAATTATTGAAATTGTAAAAATCACGTATTTACTTCAAAGATCTTAAAATAGATTAACAATGAAAATATCTCTTATAAAAACTTCATTAGCTCCTTTGGTTTTATATTTCATCTCTTCTTTAAATATAACTAGCTTTACTCGGGCGCTTTGCTTCCCCCGAATTGAAATAGTGGTACCTGTCGACTCTTCTAATCCAGCTAGTTTTTTATTTCATTATGTACACCAATACCGAAGTTACTTGTATGTACCTTTATTTTTCACTTTGTGCGGGAGGCACTACGCCTACTGCTTCAATCAAGCCTGTGTTGGCTAAACTATGTATATTTACCGGTGCAAAATTTCAACGGTCTGCCTACTATAGTTCTCAAGCTATGCGATTTAATAATCGCCCATGGCTCAGTAAAAATCGTATTCTAGGGATCAAAATAAGAAACTTTGTCCGAGGAACTATACCTCTAAAACGAATTCTACTACCCCCTAACTGTTGACTTTTGTCCCGTAGGTCAAGTTTTGAAAAATCCCACTTTGACCCATTTATAGTGCCCCAATTAAGACCAAATGTATGACCGACCCCCACTAACTTTGGAGGGCCGATTCACCCATGCCAGTGGCACAACCCCTGGAATTCCCCTGGGGGAGTAAAGTGCGAAAATTGTGATTTTTTTGAAATGTTTGTAAGGGGAACCCCCCAGGGGAGTTCCAGGTTCCAGGCAGTTTTTATAACAAAACTAATGTTTACCAAAATAGCGACAAAACAAAGTAGTAGACCTTCCCGGTGGACACCCTGTACTTTTTGTGTACAAATTAGTTGGTATGGTTTTTGTTAATTTAGAAGCTTTCGTTAATGTGTATTGGTTTTTGCCTGTGTAAATATTTGCTACGGTACAGATGAATGTGTGAATTATCATTTTGGTTTTTTTGTTACATGTTTTTTAGGTTGGTTTACCTGCTTTGAAATTCAAGGATATTGTTTGTTTAAAAATTTTATGTGTGTTTAGGTAGAGTCGAAGGACGCTGAAAATAAAATAATCATTTAAAAGGATACAACGAAATGTATCAAATAACAGTGCAAACTGTTTAAAATAACGTTTTAAATAGTTATAAATAATATTTGTTAACTTTAAATGATATTATAATTTAAATAAGTTTCATGCTAGTTTCATGAATAATTTCATAGTGTAAATAGCCTTTTAGTCAATTATTGCCTGTTAAGTATTTTTTTCATTTTCTTTGGAAAGCGTAGGAGAACAGGTTGTATAATAAAAAGAGATAAAAATGGGATAAAAATAAGAGTTATTAGAAATATACGTGGCTTTAGCTCAACCTTACCATTTTTCGGCTATATCTCGCCGCAGATTTTCTGTTGAGACGGATACGCATATATAAACATTGTTAAATTATATAGAGACCGCAACAAGAGTTGAAGATATAGGAGAAATATGTTCTGAAAAAATGTTAGGACTGAAAAAAAAAATTTTGGATCGATCATACGTGACATCTAAAAATTGGCAGTTCTAATGTGTCAAAATCTCAACACTTTCCCACATTTAGTGCCAGCGCAATGTAATGCAGATTTTCCTGATCGTATATATGTCATCAGCATACTTCGCATCCATCTACCTTAGGTTGTGTGCATTGTAAACATCATCTATTTAACAAACTAATTTTGTAACAAAGAATACGAGAAATATTTATAATAAATCAATATTTGTTTTGTAACAAAGAATACGAGAAATATTTACAATAAATCAATATTTGTTTTGTTAATCGAAGTCTCTCTGCAAATCGTTACACAAATTTTTTCTTGCTTTCTGCTAACCATCAGTAAAGCATCGAATGTAATTTTTAGACTCCAGCAGAATGTACTGCAGCATTTTCTGGATAGCTACAAAAATAGGTGAAATTGTAATCAGCTTAAGCCGAAATTAATTTATTAATTTTTTATAGAATTTAATTACTTTTTTAGTGCTCTGCTCTTCTAAGGAATCTCAAGATTGCTATCGGCATAGAGCCCCCCAGTCTTTTAGAATTTATTCTGAAGTTCAATCAGCATAATTGCAATACGTGCTTCATCAACCTACAACGATAAGCAAGTCTGCATTTTTAACTTGTGTTAACCTGAGGTAATGAAAGCTTTCACATGATTTTGGTCATATCGCTCCTTTATTGCAACATAGTCGTATCTCAAAAAAACTTGAACTTAGCAAAATGCAATTTAAGTTTTCAAGACATAAGTCCTATGATCTAATTGCCGCAATTGCAATTGCTATGACTTCGGTTCAGCTTGGGATATAAAACTGATTTTTTTCCAACATGTACAGAAGGTCTAAAAGAGCAGTTTTGCTTAAGTAACTACAAATTTTTAATTTTTTGAGATATGACTATGTTGCAATAAAGGAGCGATATGTTCTAATAGTCTAATAGTCAGCTGATCGTCTGAGATGAATACAAATGAAATTGGAAGTATTACAAAATAAATTATTGAGAGAGTCTCTTCTTTTTACCTTGCCGTCTTAGCCTCTAAAAAATGCACCCGATAAGACATTACCCATTTCGATTTTCATCTCAGTCAAAGAACGAATAAAGTTGTCAACATAATGTTCTATAGCATTGCAGAGTCTAAACATTGCAAGTTTTGTCAGCTCCTGTACTCAGCATGGTTTTCATGAGATACAAAAAACTATTTTCCATAGTTTGTCGGCATAAATTACGCAGATAGAGCTCTTTTTTTTCATCGTTAACTTTGCTCAGAAGTCAGCCGGTCATCTTACTAGAAATAGCCCTTTTACGCCTCTTGCAATCTTAAGAGGTCAGCCTCATAGTTTCCTACAGTAGAGCGTTCAGCGTCCACAACAAATTTAAAAGAATTTAAACTTTTGTAACAAAATATTTTAACAAGTAATGCAAAAAAAATTTAAAATATGTCTTCATCAATTAATCGATCGCTTGTTATGGGATTCAAATCACACATCTCAAATTAAATAAAATCAATGAAATAAAAACTTTTAAATATTTAATTAAAATTAACAAAAGATTGCAAAAGAAAAAGATTGTGTGTATTGTAAAAATGTTTTTCATTCAATCAAATAATAACATGTGTTTGTTTTATCGTATTTTTAATTTTCTTTCAGTTGTCTAAATGGAGCGAAGTGAAAGCCAACGAAGAAGGCGGTACGTATAAGTGAACAAAGTTTATTTACATCTATCCATAAATAAAATATTATTAAAATTTCAAAATACAATAAAAATTGAAAAAAAAACGCAATTCTTTGAAATATTCAAAACAATATTTTGGCATAATTAAATAAACAAAATGCTTTCGTTTTGTTGCTTTTATTCACACTCAATTGAAATTTAACACTAATTAGTAATTTGTTCATTATTATTTAATTAATGATTGAACTGAGAAAACTTTAAGAAAGAAATTAAATATGTAAATTAGTTTTTATTTATTTTTAATCACAAAATTTTTAAAACAGTGAAAGATTTTGTTTCATGAGCTCTGCAAAAGAATAAATAAATAACAAATTTATATTTAAATTGTAGCGTAAATGATGAAAACTTTTCACATATTTACACCATTCACAAACTTGGGTAGATTGTAAATTACTTTAATTACAACTTGGGTAGTTGTGGAAATGTTGTTGTCAATTTGTGCTGCTAAACTTCTAAAAATGTTTATAACCTTAACTGAAGGCAGAAAATTGTCACTCCGCTTGTACTTTGGTTATAAATTTCTTAACGATTATGCTTTTATTGCTTTGTTTTTTATGGAGGAGGTTTAGTGGGAGGAAAGCATTATGAGTCAAGATTCACTATCATACTCAATCGTACGATCTGTCTTTAACTCCATGTGCGCTCAAAAAGTATGATAGTGTGCATTAAAAGAGTATGTGTATGACAGACTTTTTGATAGATCTGTACAATTTTGTAATCTTTTGAAATAGTACATAATTAATTCGCATAATTTTTTCTATGCGATCACAGTTATTATTTTTAAGATGAGGAGAAAAAAAAACAACAAAATACTAAAACCATATGTTTTTTTTCATATTTTTTGTATAATAGTACGACGCCATTTTGGAACGATTTTTTAAGTAGAACAGAATTCTGTAAGATTTTTGTGTGATTAATTGTGTGAGGATAGTGAATCCTGGCCTTAACCTATTTTTTGCTATGACTTAAGAGGAATTAACCATTAGGGCTGCCCTATTGAACTTTAAGAGAGGCCAACGGATCTCATTAGTGCCTTCATTAGTGAACTGCAAGGTATTCAATGTTTGAAGATTATATCCGGCACAGATGATTAAAACATTTTTTCTCTTATCCGTAAGTAATTCATATATAATTTTTCTGGTGTTAGTAGATACAGTTCAACCTCGATTTTCGGGGGCACGTGGGACCGGCACCAGCACGGACAATCAAAATACACGGTTAATAGAAGTTATATTAAAATATACAGAAATTATTTTATTTAAACTTTCGATTTATGTAAATACAGATAGAGAATGCAAAATCAAATATGAATGTATTATCAAAAACATTAAAATTATGATTTTTACTGATTATGCTTTGGTTGATCAAACTACATACATGTCTGACCAAAATTTTTACATTATTGGCTTTTTTTGAGAACTTACAAGGACTGATAATTGCTTTTGCATTTCTTCTGACGAAATATTTGTTTATTTAAAATATTGTTTTATAGTACTTTCCATCTTTGCTTTTAGTTTTTCTCGCAATAATTGGATTTCTAGATTTTATCTGCTTCTGATATAACTGGAGAATTTTCTACAAACTTTAACAGAGCAATACAGGCCTCTATCGTCTGTGCCAACGTTGGAGTTTCTATTTCAGTCACTTCATTCTTGAAACTTGTGCTATTTTCGTTTTCCTGAGCTGCTACCCATATCGCTATTTTTATATTTATTGATTTAACGAATTCATGTCTGTTGCGAAACTTCGAATCGCTTCTTGTTCCATGGGGTGAATCAAAGATGTGCTATTTAGTTTCACATATTCTCTAACTTTAGGTACGAAATAGTTATTAATAAGGCTGTGAGTCTTTTTTTCTTTGACTCTTGTATCACGCCATAGAATGTTAACTTCCACTGGCTACAGAATATTACGGCAAACATTTCCAAAATAGACTAATTTAGTCTGCATTTTAAACTTGTTCATTTGTAAGTTTTTCCTTTTGAATATATACTTTCAAATCATCTACAAACGTTGTAGCAGATACATAGTCAGCACACGCTTCTTCTCTCGTGGATTTCAGTCTACGAATTCCGTGACGCATTTTAAATTTTTAAGCCAAAAAAATTTCGATTTTTCAGTAATCATCTGACCTGAAATTTTGAGGTTAATAGAGGTAAAAAGAACCGCATGCCGGTTAATAGATGTAACTGATTAATAGAGGCCCGGTTAGTCGAGGTTTTACTGTAGCTAAAAATACAATTATAATAAAAACGGGAATAGAAATTTTTTTTGGAGTTGTTGCGCTGTTCATTATTCTGCAAAAAGAAATCTACCTTTATAAGCACAACGTTGCTGACGATGACTTTTCACATGCTATTTGTTTTTTTTCAGGCCTCTTTTCCTCTCTTTCTGCTTTAACACATTTTAATGTATAAAGAGATTGGCTTACATTTTAACATGGCTTTGTTAAGCAACGCGAAAGGGGACGGAGAGCCACAAACTAACAAAACACCAGCTGCCGTATTCATAGAATATTTAAATACATATAAAATGTGTTTTTTAGGACTAATTTGTATGAAAAAGCTGTCATAAATCACGTTTCAAAGTAAATTTTTTTAATGAGTAACTGATATCCCTAAATTAGCGCGTAAGCCATAAATTTCATAGCTTTTGCGCTGGATTGTCATCCCTAAATAAGAGCGTCAACTTTATGTCTTTAACAATAATGTTAACTCATTTTATTTTATAAAACCCACTGTATAAGAATAAAGAAGAGATAAAACCGCTAGATTGTCATTACTTTTCAAGCAAGTTAAATAATGCGATTTAAGGCTGTTGAAAGAAAATACTTTTATACAAGGAATTTTTGTACGCATATGCTATTTATATATTTAAGCTATTTGAATTAGTTAAGTTTTTAAATAACAGTAACATTTTGAAATGCTCCTTTTATAATTCTGTGCTAATAAATAATAATAATAATGTTAACTCGGCTTAGCTCGAAATTAAATAAAATTCTATTTGTAGCGTAAACCAAATCAATTAACCAAAAAAAAACCATCGGTTTTTTGCGATTAAATTTTAGTGCTTTAAAATTTTAAAGTTAACAACTATCATAGAAAAAAATTTTTGATCTCATTTTAAAAAGTTTTAAACAGAATTTTTAAAAATAATGTGCAAAAATGATATGTAAACACACAAATTTGTTTTTTCATAACAGGCTGTTTTTTAATACGAAAATATGATACTTCTGATAAAAAATAAATTTTTAAAACATATTTTCATAAAAAGATAAATACTCCCACGTATTATTAATTTTAAATCCTTATTATCAATTGCTGAACTCTTTTTAAAAACTTTTGTATAGAACTTGTGAAAAAAATTTATCTGGTATGATCGAATACATGCAAATTTGTTGTATTTTTATTTTTGTTAAGTTTCATTACTACTCGTTTTTCTGAAAACCCCGAAATGTAAAAGACAATTTTACTATTATATTTTTAATATAAAACTATTGAATTTGTTTTGAAAAAGTAATTCAATTAACATTTTAAATAAAACAGATATTATAATGTTTTTTTTTCTCCATTTTTATGCGTTTTCAAATCTTAAAGTTGACAACACTCATATTGAGAAAAACGAAAATGATTGTAGTTTCTCTTTAGCCTAATTCTGCTATCAAAAACTTCAAGCATGTTTTGAATGTTCTACTTCAGTTTTGATATTCCATTTCATTTTTGTTCTATTTCAGTTTTGTTTTGCTTCAATGTTGTTCTAAAACACTTTTGTTCTCTTATTCTATATTTTGATAGCAGCGTTGCCGCTTTGGTCCAATCGGACCAAACTTGGTAGTTTTTCGACTTTAAAAAACGGTTTGGTAGTTTGGTTGGTTTGTTGCATTTTTTTAAATTTTTGGTAGGATTTCCTCCTGTTGCAATTTTTTAGTAATCGTAAATTTTTCACCTTAAAAATTCAGTACATTAAAAAAAAATGGAACTTTGAATTAAATAAACAATAACTTTGAATAGTGCTACCACTGTTTTCAAAAACTGTCTTAGGTGAAATAAAAAACATCTCTGCTTTTTGCATAGAGATGATTAAACCTATAACCATGGCTTAAGAAATCCGAACAATATTATGAAATTGAAATTAACAATATTTTTGAGTGAAGGTTTATTTTCAGAAGACGACATACCATCAACCAGGTAAAACCACTCTTAAAATTTTTCTTTTAAAATATTTTTAAATAATATAATACTTTTAGTGATCATTGTAAAGAAACAGTCAAAAGAAAATTTAGAACCGAATGGTTGAGCGAATTTGATTGGCTTCAGGAAAGGGATGGGTGTTCATTCTAAAAAGATAAACTTCCATCTCAACAATTACGGAAAAAAACCAAATGAGTATAACAGAGTTTATGTGCAAGAAATGCATTTTTAAATTTTTGGTAGGCTGTGAAAGATTTTGGTAGGATTTTTGAAAATTATTGGTAGGAAGTCAATTTCTTGTGTGGCAACTCTGTTTGATAGCAAAGCAAAACATTTGCGTTTGGAAGGATGTGTTTGAAAATGAGAGTGTTTTATACACACACTACTTGAAATTTACGTGATTGCTTATAAGACATTTTTCTTATGCTTGTGCAGCCCTTTAGTAGATATACCATAATTTTATTTCTTACTCCTAAAAGTATGCTTCGATTTAGTTTTCACTTTTTCTAGCCCCCTTCTATTTTAAAATAAAATGATAATATCTATTGCCCATATTCATAGTTATAGACTAAAGTCGACTCTTGCTAAAGTATAGTCTAAAATAAAAAGCTCTTATTATCTTTTTTGCTTTCATAGCCAAGAATAAAGTCTACTTTAAGTTTAGCCGCCTTCCACTGGGTGTCAACTGTAATTTGATAAATGTTTTCATACAATTTCTAAACAAACATTAGAAAAAAGTAACCTTGTGTTTATTTGGTTCACTTTGGTATAGAAATCAGATATAGAGTATTGTGTTTTTAAACCAAATATAATAATTTTGGAAAAATGAGTTAAAAACAGCTTTAGCTAGTTTTAAATTTAGAGTTGATTTCAACGCCAAAAGTATATTTTAAATTGTCTATGAATGAGTTAGAGTCGACTCTAAAATAAAACCGACTTTAGTTCCCTTAAAGTATACTTTATTTTAACTATGTCTTATATTATATATTTGCATATGTATGTATATATCAATCCATGTTAATATCTAAATTTCGTTCCAAACAAGTCTGGCCGTTTACACGTGAATAATATTGGAAAGATTAAAATGATACAACATAATATTGGATTTTTTTTTTCATAAATTTTCGTTTTTAATTTTGTTTGCCTGTATTGTCCAAAATTTTCTATATTTTATTATGAATTTTACGTCATTTGCCACTAATTTTTTAACAGGTGTTAAGTTTATCTTTTCTATTGTTAAGGTTTCTCCCTAAATTAAAAGACATACTTTTGCCTATTAAACGAAATTTTCTGTATTTTTCTCAAACTGAAAATAAAAAAATACATTAAATTAGCAATTGTTCAAACTTTAGGTAAAATACATTGGAAGCATAAGACAGCTTTTTAAATTTCTGTCACTCTAAATTTATTGCACTAAACAAAGGAACATTCAATACTAAATACAAAAAAAAAGAAACAGAAGATTGCAGCATTTTAGATTTTAAGGATGTTCGAAGAAATTGCTAATAAGGTTTTGAAGAATTTTGAACTCTTCTGCAACTACCGCATAACTAATGACGACTTCAAGTGTACAAATATTGCAGATTTTTTTTTCCAATTTATCGTTATTCAGCACGTTTGTATTGCCAGCCAGTAAATATGTAGTAGACTTGTATTTTTACATTTTTTAGGTCAATCAATAAAAGTGTTAAAAAATACAAAAAATTTATTTGCCTTTTTTATTAATACTTAAAAATGTTTTCTGAATAGTTTCGAGTAGAATGTGAATGTGAAGAGAGTTGAATTAAATTTACTTATATTCTACAGAGATGTGGAACCTGCTGTCCAAGTAAAATTCTACATATAGAACAAGTGGAAAACTTATTGTTGTTTGTATTGTTATTGGGGGTTTTGACAAAGTACAATAGAATACTAATCTGTCAATGTAAAATAAAGACGAATTTTTCCAATAAATAAAAAATAAGCAAAATTATTTAAAACGGTTCTTTTGAAAAATTGCAACCTCCAAATTGCTTTGATAGAGAATTTATTAGTTTGTAATAAGTCTTTGCAGAAGCTGGCAAGATGGAGAGAAGGAGGAGACGATCGAGCGCCTACACTGCTTATGACCTGCGCTAGAATACTGGTGCGTCGGTCGTTCTCTTTACTGTCGCACAGTGGCGTGAAATACAAAAGAAAAAAAAAAATCCCATATTTAAACAATGCCGACTGTAGAATGATTCACAAGAATTTCATAAAAAAAAACATCTTATGGATTACTCAAGGCATTAACTTCAAGAAAAAGTAAAAAATTTCTAACTTTAATAATATACGTTACAAATCTACTTAAAAAACTGAAAGTATTTTTGAACAAAATTTTAACATTTTATGAATTTCAAATTAAAAAAATTATTACCACTAACCTAATGCAGTCAAAGAAAAAAAAAATTTTTATACAAGTTACTTCTTATAGTATTAGCTTTCTAAATCTGTTTTTAAAATAGTTCTATCTGCTCTTTTAAAAATCCTACAATTAAAAAACCAAAAAATGCCAAGGAAAAAATTATGTATATCAAATTTAAAAGTCGAATTTCTCTAAAAGTATAAAAGATACCTTACAAATTCCAAGCATGACATATCTTTACCTATCTACATATATAGATTGCCATAAATAAAAACATTTTTGAAATTGATTCACGTCTGTTTAAGTTATTTATAAACTCTAAAAGATTTTTCAAATTCGAGGTTGCCTACTTTGACGCGCTGTGATACTACCCTGTAATGAAACAAGCTGTATTCAAATGCAATAGACGAAAAGCTTATATCCTCCTCTATAAATCGCAGTTTGCCTAATGTAAGTCGGGTATATAGTTTAGAAGTTACAGATTTTTATTTCATTTTTTGTAATTCACGCTACTGTTCGTCTTCTATTATTGCAAAATTGTGTTGTTTGTTTTTAATTTTTTTTTTATTTGTAAACACTGAATTGTTTAGTCCCGAGTTGGCTTCTCGATTTGGTAAAAATGTCTGATTACTAGTGTTGAAAAACTAAAGCCTTAAATTAAAAATCACGTAATATTGGGACATTTTTAATCTAAAATTTTAATTTAAAAAAAATGACCCATATTCATAGTTAAAATAAAGTTTACTTTAAGGGAACGAAAGCCGGTTTTACTTTAGAGTCGACTCTAACTCATTCCTGGACAATTTAATATATATTTTTGGCGTTGAAGTCAACTCTAAATTTAAATTTACCTCAAGCTGTTTTGAACTCATTTTTCCAAAATTATTGTATTTGCTTTAAAAACACAATACTCTTTATCTGATTTTTATACCAAAGTGAACAAAATAAAAACAAGGTTACTTTTTTCTAATGTTTGTTTAGAAATTGTATGAATACATTTATCAAATTACAATTAACACCCATTTGATACTATGTTTACACGGAGCCCAATATTCTTGCTTCGTTCTCTTTTCATGATTCACAGCTCAATCACGACCGAATCAACATGCTTCGCCATATAAAATCTTGAGAGTGAAGCATTTTGTTTTGAGACGAATCTACTTGCGAAGCATGAAAAATTTCTGTCTTCCCTAATTTTTATCGCAAGTTTATCTGAACTAGCTGTATATAAATGTAAACAAAAAAAGTAAACCAATATTAAAAGTGCTGTGTAAATATAAAAACAAATAATTATATTAAAATGTAAAATTTTATTAATTACAAACACTAAAATTGAAACGAAAGACAAAATTTTAGAACAGAAGTCAAAGTGAAGCATGTAGTATGTGTCGTGGAAACGGCATGCTTCGCAATCATGATTCAGAGAGCGAAGCAAGTGCTTCACATTGCCGTGTAAACATGCTATGAAGTCGGTTCAACTTAAAGTATACTCTATTTTTGACTATGAAAGCAAAAAAAAAAAAATAATAAGAGCCTTTTATTTTAGAGTATACTTTAACAAGAGTCGACTTTAATCTATAACTATGAATATGGGCCAATATTTTTATGAATATCACCTCACTTTTATTTTGTATTTGTTGTTATAGCGGCTACAGTCATACATCATTTGTGAAAATTTCAAGAGTCTACGGTTCCAGAGATAGAGGGCTGCCAAAGATGGACAGATGGAGGAAGAGCCATTGTAAAAACAATACGCCTTGTGATTATAACCCCTGAAGACTACTAAATCTTACAGAAAAATTATTTTTATATCAAAATCGATATTAAAAAAAGCTTCGATAAATAAAAAGCTCTTTCAGCCCTTATGGTGACGTAATTTAATAAAAAGCAACCTAAAAAATAAATTTGTCCACCACATAAACAACGAATTTGTCAAAGTCCCGCATTAAAAACAAGTTGTACACCACTGACATGCAAACAGATAATAAAAATGGCCGTTGTCACGACCTATGCCAACTTTTCAAATATTGGTATAGTTCAACTACTTTGCTCATGCTATTTGTGTTTAAGTATAATAAATAAATTGGAAGGAAAAAGTTCATTGCACGACAATATTAAAACACGTGCAAGAAATAGTAAAATAAAATTTCTAAATACTTTTTTTTCTTACAGCAGCCTATAGCCTAAGGAAGTTTGCTGGTTTTTCTTTTCAATTGTGACTTTAAAATAAACTTGTAAATTAAGTAAACATTTTTTTCTTTCTTTATAACTGCTACGTGTTGTACGAGTACTATTTACCCAAAGTCTGCTGGTCTACTTGTTTTGTATGAATTTAGCTTTTAGTTGAACTGGTCATAATCTCTTGTTTGGTTTTTAGTCTTTAAGGTGTCAATGTCATTTAAATATCAAAAAGTGTTACATATTTTTTTAATAGTTGTGTTGTTGTTGTTCTATTTAAATAGAAATAATTGTGCTAAAGAAGACCAACACTTAATTATTTAAGACATTGGTGCCTGTTTAAAAATGTGCGTTGATGAAGTAAAACTTTACATGGGAAACAAAAATATTTTCTTTTAAAGAATTGCTTAAAAATATTAGCATATTTCAATAAACATGGGCCCATATTCATAGTTATAGACTAAAGTCGACTCTTGCTAAAGTATACTCTAAAATAAAAGGCTTATCTTTTTTGCTTTCTTAGTCAAGACTACTTTAAGTTTAGCCGCCTTCAAATGGGTGTCAACTAGGCTTGCCAGATGGCCTGGATTCGCCTGAATTTTCCAGTTTTTTATGTCTGGTCCAGTTTCCAGGAAAAATGCAATCAGTCCAGTTTTTTCATATTTTATATTCTTTTATAATGAAATTAATATTTTGTACAGAAAAATTGCGTTCTAAATACAATGAAATTACAACTATATTTGCAAATGTTTAGATTTTATCTTTTTCTAATTCCGATTATTACCATTTTACTTCTGCTGCCTGCGAGGGAAATTTAATAATTTTCCAAAAAATATTCCAATCGATAAGACATGGTCCCTTTTTTAAAAAATGTGATTAAAATAAAGTACAAAATCTGTATAAATTGGTCTCATTCGTTCTTTCCATTCCAATAAGCGATGCTTTTTGCGAAAGGATCTTTTGTATTTTAAATAATTTATACTCTCAGGAGAGACATAGAATGAAATTATACTCGTAATAAGATTAAACTTTGATGAAAGTTCCAAAAATTTTCAAACTTTTTTGCATACCACTAAAGCAAAAGAGTTAGTAAATTCTGTAAATAAAAATGCAAAATATATGCGGCAAAAGACATATACTAAGTACCTTAGTAAAAATATTTACTTAATATAACGTAAGATTGAAATAAATTAAAATGTTAACGTGTTTTTTTTTAATTTTTAATAAAATTTCACTTTTTGGAACAAGTGCATTTTAAACAGGTTCAGTTTTTTTTTCTAAAATCCAGGCGCAAATTTTACGTTTTTCAGTTTTCAGGCTTTTGGGATCTGGCAAGCCTAGTGTCAACTGTAATTTGATAAATGTTTTCATACAATTTCGAAACAAACATTAGAAAAAAGTAACCTTGTTTTTATTTTGTTCACTTTGGTCAAAAAATCAGATAAAGAGTATTGTGTTCTTAAGCCAAATATAATAATTTTGGATAAATGAGTTAAAAACAGCTTTAGCTGCTTTTAAATTTAGAGTTGACTTTAACGCCAAAAATATATTTTAAATTGTCTATGAATGAGTTAGAGTCGACTCTAAAGTAAAACCGACTTTAGTTCCCTTAAAGTATACTTTATTTTAACTATGAATATGGGCCATGGTTTTTTTCATTTTTTTTTATTTTTCCAAAAATATTTCAATTTACATGAACATATAGCCTCAGCACTACTTTTTCTGTTAGAAATACAAAGTAGCAATTATTTTGTGTTCTTCGCATCAAAACACAAATTCATGAATATTAATATTGAATACCATGTGTATGAAGTCAGCACACAGTATAAATACCGCATACGCATATGAGCTTACGTATTTATCGTTGTTTTTATATGGACAAAATCACATGTTGTCATGAAAAGTCATAACTCACGAACGGGTCGATCGAATTCGTGTAAACTTTAGATAAACACGACGATACGAACAAACCCTAAAAATTTAATTGAATTCGGTATGACCGATCGTGAGTTAAAAAGTCACAACTCACTTGCAACAATTATTTATATACAGCGAAACCTCTTATAGCTGGACACTTACCGTCGCGGTATTCTTGTCCGGTTATTGAAGGTGTCCGCTCATGAGAGCGGTACTTAATTCTTTACATATTTTATTTTTAAATACTAGATTTCATTGCTTATTACTTTATTGTGGTTTAAAAAATATATTGGCCCATATTCATAGTTAAAATAAAGTATACTTTAAAGAAACTAAAGTCGGTTTTACTTTAGAATCGACTCTAACTCATTCATAGACAATTTAAAATATACTTTTGGAGAGAAAGTCAACTCTAAATTTAAATTTACCTCAAGCTGTTTTTAACTCATTTTTACAAAATTATTTTATTTGGTTTAAGAACACAATACACTTTATCTGATTTTTATACCAAAGTGAACAAAATCAAAACACGGTTACTTTTTTCAAATGTTTGTGTAGAAATTGTATGTAAACATTTATCAAATTACAGTTGGCACCCAGTGGAAGGCGTCTAAACTTAAACTCGACTTTATTCTTGACTATGAAAGCAAAAAAGATAATAAGAGCTTTCTATTTTAGAGTACACTTTAGCAAGAGCCGACTTTTTTCTATAACTATGAATTTGGGCCATTTAGAGTAGACTGCTTCTACTTAGATTGTTACATTGTTCAGTTGGGTTGCAAAATGACTTTAATTTTTTTTTTTTGCATTCCAACAAAGTAATCTCTATGTCTAGCAAAATGCTTCAAACGGGCAATTTGATTTAATGCTTCATCATAAGATTTTATGAAGTCTGGTATAGACCGAATACTTTTTTATTAATGCATACGTTACAAGTGGGATATCATCATTTGCATCAAAATCCGAAAGATTATAACTATCTATTCTATCTATCCGAAGCAATTTTGTATTGTTGCTCCTTCAACTTTATCCCAAGAAGCTTTGAGGAATTATAAAGCCCCAAAAGATCTGATGCTGAAGTTGCAGTGTCAACCCTTGAAAGTATGTGCTTTAATACCAAACCTCTATAGTGAACCCTAAAATCGTGGGTTATATCTTGGTCAAGTTGTTGTCAAACTGCAGTTGTATTTGGAAGCAGAAAACGTTTATGTACGTTGATTTTTGTTAAATTTAATTCTCTTCGATGGGTTGCCGCATTGTCCAAGAACAAGAGTATTTTACGTTCTCAGATCGCATTTATCTATTAAACTGCTGCAGCCAGTTTACTGGAAGATCTTTGACAAGAAGAATTTTGTTTGCTAGAGGGCGGGCTACGTTACCTATGACTAACAGCCGCTCTTTCTCTCCAATTAGGTACACACAACCTAAATTTTTCATCGATGCATATTTTAAATTTTAGAGCAAGAGTTCTTCAGGTAAAGGGCGGAAGAAAATCCGACTTTCATCAGCATTGTAAATATCCTCCCGCTTTTACCCACGCAATATGGATGGCAACTTGGCTATGAACTGCTGCACATCTACCTAATTTACATCTGCAACTTCTCCAGTTATCCATCTTTCGAACCATCAATTTGATGCAGAAAGATAAGAAATATTTAGTTGCGCAGCTATTTCACCCTTTAAAGTAGTACCAGACACAGAAAACAGATTGGTAAAAATTCGATTGGTATGTTCAAAATTTAATGACTAATGTAATAATTTGATTTTTAATATTAATAATTAATAATTTTAATTTATTTTTTATATTAAAAGCTAATAAATTATATTTGCCTCCAAATATTGGTTTGTAACACCTCTTGAAAAAGTTAACCTGACCGATTTTATTTTATTAAATAGAAGATGCAACTAAACTTATTCAGCATATTATTACTGAAAACCAAATTTGATAGTTAGAATCATAAAAATCGATTGTGTCTTCTAAAATCGAAAAATATTTGACATAATAAAAATGAATTTGTACAAATTACACAAAAAATAATCAATATTTTAGTCTTAAAGTACAAGATATATTGTTAGTGGTAAAAAGTTCTCCAATATTGTTGAAAGGTAAGTCCAAAAACAAGAACATTTGTAAATTAAAAAAAACTCTTAAATGTTTAATATACTTCGCTACAGCAAGACGTGCGGTATGGAATGGAAATTTAAAGAAACTATGAGGAAAAGAAGAATCATGATGTAAAGGAAGGAGTAGGCTAAATTCGATGGCTCGAGACATTTAATGTAATGTGTAATCTTATTCCTTTAATTTACTTTTAAAATAAAAATAAATATTAAAATATTTTATTATTTTTATTTAATTCACAATAATATTTTATAGTCACCCAAGAATCATTTTTTTAATAGTTTTGAGTGCAACAACGAATTCGGTTCTCAGAACAAATTTCTGTTCTCTGTGTACGTTTCATTTTGTGACACAATTTGAGTTAACAAGGAAATTACGAATATCATTACTAATGGCGGTTATGGGAATGAATTTTGCAAGGAAAAACTAATGACCATGTTGGTTCTACAAAACTTGACCAGTTATCAAAGGTGTCCGATTATAGGAGGTGTCTGTTTTGAGAGGTTTCACTGTATATAGGTTTTGCATTTTTTCTTAAACGGTTGATTGTTTTAGATGTATGTAAGTATCTACAGTGTGTAGGCGGCATTTGGGTAAAGAACAATAAAAAAAATTAGCTTAGGAAGGAGTAGCTTTCCCTTTTTTGTTTTTGTTTTGTTATACTTTCTTTTCTTTTGGGTAATGGGTTTTTTTATTTGTAAGCAAATTTTTACAGAAACGAATGTAAATAACAGTAAAAAAATTCGTTATATGGGGTATATTGTCTTATATTGTCTTATTTTTCACATTTTTTCCTGCGGAAAATGTGAATTATTGTATTTTTTTTTTCTAGGAACATTTTTTTCCCCACAATAAATTCCTCATAGAATAAAATATTTTTATCGATAAACTTTTCTTAAAACTTATTTTTCTTATAAAAAAATTTTCTTTAAAATTTTGTTTCTTAAAATCTTTTTTATAACAGATAGTTTTGATCTATAAAAATCTTTTCTTTCCCACAATTTTTATCTAGAAGATATAATTCTCGTAGAAAAATAATTTCTACAGAAACATTTGTCTTATTGGTAACCTTTTTCTATAAGAAAATTTTAAGCATTTAAAATGTAAAAATCAGATTTATTTCGGGTAAATTTCGTTTTTACGTTTTTAAAGATTATAGTCATTCAACTAACAACGGGAATTTTTTTTATTATATTAATTAATTTCCAAAAAAATCTTTTTTTCGTGCTATTTTCCCGATTAATTATTTAAATCACCGATATTGATTATTAAGGGTCAAAGCACGTCTCCATGGTCATTTCGTTACCGCTTACTTAACTCTTCAGGAGACTTCTGACAAACATTTTAAATAAACTAAAGATTTTTGTCCAAACAATAAAGCAAAAACAAAAATCAAAGTTTAAGCAAAAATAACAATAACCAACAGTAATTTTATTTTTCTTTCTTCGCTGTATGCGGCTGAATTTTTTTCAGCTCTTTTATACAGTTGAAAGAGGAACTTTTTTTCAGCTCTTTTATAGAGTTGAAAGAGGAACTTTCAACGAAAGATTCGAAAAAAATTCAGCTGTACCTGTAGTCATTTTTACATAAATTTGAAAAAAAAAATTTTTTCTTTTTAATACTTTCAATAATTATGAGTTGGTCCCATTCAATAATTTGTTTAAGTAATATACTTCACTTACTTTTTAAAAACATTTCACATTTTCATTTACTGCTACAATTCCAATGATTTGGTAACCACCAAATTGACTAACCGTCTCCTCCCACATTCATTAATATAGTCATGTGCAAGTAATATTACATACACGCTACAATAAATTTATCAATATACTACGAGCATGCAAAAATGCAACAATTGACCCAGATTTATGTATAATGTAGAATATTACAAAAAAAAATTTATACACCTCATACAAGTACGTGTAAATTGTTGTTGTAGTAAGAAATGTTATTAAAGGTACTTCCAATTTTTTATGTTTAAAATAGGATGACGAACATTTTACCAAAATTTCAAATATTGTTTTGATTATTAATCATTACAGGGAATTTGCCTCGGTAAACTTGATTTTACAAAAAAATAAATAAATATGTCAATCGATCAGATACTGTGTCGAAGGAGGTGCTATTGGAAATCAGTATGATCGGTCCATGTCCTTCGAGGCAGCAGGCAAAACACCACGCCTACTTCTAATTTTTTTATGTCATTTGGAACAATAAAGTAAATCCAATAAAAAAAAAAATAAATAAATATATGGTGCAATGAAGAATTAAAAACATCAAGTGAAAAAATTGGCGCTCGCCCATATTTTCCAAGTTACGGGGCTTTCAAATTTTCAATTTTTTAAAATATCAATATGGGTATCATTTAAAAGCTTTTGAAGAGATCCTAAAGGAAATATTAAAATTGTTTAAAAATAATTAACCCATTAAAAGCCGATGTCATTTTTATGACAAATTATATAATGCAGTAGCATTGTTTTATTTTTTCATTCTCTGTCACCCCAATATTTGTGTTTTGATTGGAGTTACTTCACTAAACTAGATGTACATAGATGGTGAAGGGTATATAAGATTGGGCAAGGCCGAATTTAGCACTCTTACTTGTTTTAAATTTAAATTGTATACACGTTGTTATAGCGGACCTTGCAATAGAGGTACCTCGTAAATTTTAGCATTTTGTCGGTTCAAAAATTTTGGCCACATACATCAAACAACATCGACTATTTGCACACCCTTTAATTTCAAAATCCAAACTTCATACTTGTTGTTATAGCGGACATAGCAATTCAGGTTGTATGCAAATTTCAATCGTCGATCTACAACGGCTTCCCACATACATCAAATTACATAAACTTTTGTAACACCCTTTAATTTATAATTTTAAATGATCATACTTCTTATTACACTAGACAAAGTAGTGGACATTCTGTCTAATTTTCAAGTGTTTGTGTATAACGGTTCAAGAGATAGAACCATATAGGTCAAATTATACTTACTATTGGTACACCCTTTAATTTCCAAATCCAAATTTTATACTTGTTGTTATAGTGGATTAAGCAAAAGGTTTTTTGTAAATTTCAACCGTCTGCCTATAACGGTTTAACGGCTTGGCCATATACATAAAATTAAATGAACTATTGGGGCACCTTTGACTTATAATTTTGAAATTTAATACTTGCGGAATTCTCTACAATTTTCAAGCGTTTCTAGATAGCGGTAAAAAAATTCCGCGGGGCATAACTATTGGGGACAGGATTGATGTCTTTACAGAACGTCTTTCAACCAGCAAATTTCCACATGAAACACAGAATTATGTACATATTTGTTTATTTTTCTCTTATAAAAGTCATTTTTATTAAACTAATACACATTAAAACCTTGAATTAAATTTGCGTAGAAATTAATTCATTATAATTTTGTAATTTATTTTTCAAATAAATAAAAAAAATTAGTTCAATACAAATCAGATTTTAATTTAATCCACTGTAATATTTCTACCATTCAGTCGGAAAATCATCATGATAATCAATGTCATGTTACAAATAATATTCCAAGGATAAGGTTTGGAATAATTTTCAATCACAAAGAGTAAAACACTATTTCACACACACAGTCACACTAGAAACTCAAAAAGATCCTTGAAAATAATAAAAACATGCTGTAACTAATTTTCGGTTTTTCTCTTCTTTTATTTTTTTTCTTGTTGGCAGAAGAAGGAAAAAAATTGCATTTTGTCAGCCCGGCACGCAGGAAATCAGTGCTGGCACCAATTCTAAGTAAAATTAAAAATGGTACAGACGCCAGCAGTAATAGCGGAAGTGGCGGTGGCGGCAGTGGAGGTGCTGGTTCCGACACAGAAAAGAAATCCAATGGCACTGATAGTACAGGGCATGTTAGTGTACAGATAGAACCGGCTAAAAGGGTCAAGGTAAACAAAATGTTTTTAAAAATATTTCCTTAGCTTCTAACTGGATTGTGTGTTTGTGTCGCATATATTTATGTATGCATTTGAGCTTGAACACATTTGAAGTTGATGTGAAGCTGTATAGCAATCTGACCTTCATGCCAATGATTTGTTTATCTTAAACTTTAGCAACGCGCACACACACTCACAACCCAAACAAATGCACGAAAAATGTTTAAAAAACTGTTTTGTTTTTTTTAATTCAATTTTATCTTTAAAGCGCCACAGTATACACGGCATGATGGAGGAAGAAAATTGTATAAGACCTCATCAGGAAATACGTCAATTGACATTGGAAGAAAAGAAATTTTTGTTAGCAGTAGAACGCGGTGATATGGCCGGCACAAGACGAATGCTACAAAAAGCCCAAGATACCGACAATATTAATATCAATTGTGTTGATCCTTTGGGCCGTACCGCTTTACTTATGGCAATTGATAATGAAAACTTGGAAATGGTGGAGCTGCTGATTAACTACAATGTAGACACTAAGGACGCTTTACTACATTCCATATCAGAAGAGTTTGTTGAGGCTGTGGAAGTTTTGTTAGATCATGAGAATGTCACCTTTCATAATGAGGGGAATCATGTAAGATCGATCTATAGTTTTTTAAATACTATAATTGAAATAATAAAAATGAAATTATTTTTCTTTAGAGCTGGGAATCTTCTTCGGAAGATACTTCCACATTTACACCCGACATAACCCCACTTATATTGGCCGCTCATCGTGATAATTATGAAATTATTAAAATTTTGCTGGATCGTGGTGCTGTTTTGCCCATGCCCCATGATGTGCGGTAAGTACGATTTCAATTAGTAACCTGAAATCATTTATTTATAGTTTAATATTTCCCAGTTGCGGCTGTGATGAATGTGTTCAGTCGCGCCAAGAAGACTCTTTGCGACATTCTCGTTCTCGCATCAATGCCTATCGCTCATTGGCCAGTCCAAGTCTGATAGCCTTGTCATCTAAAGATCCTATTTTAACTGCATTTGAATTGTCATGGGAATTGAGACGTTTAAGTTTTTTAGAACATGAATTTAAGGTATTTGTTCAAAATATCAAATAATTTTATGCTCTTAAAGATTAAATTAAAATATGTATTTCAGAACGAATATCAGGAATTACGCAAACAATGTCAAGATTTCGCCACCGCTTTATTAGATCATACTCGTACATCTCATGAATTGGAAATTTTATTAAATCATGATCCTACCGGTCCAGTTTATGAGCATGGTGAACGTATGCATTTAAATCGTTTAAAACTGGCCATTAAGCTGAGACAAAAAAAGGTAAATAATGTGCACATGTGTAACAAATAGTAGAGTAACAGCATTGATTGATGTTTATAAATCCCTTATGCAATGACCTACATAACAGGGTCTACGTATCCGAGGAAGGAGAAAGCTTTGGTTTTCTGTGTTGTACGCTAAGAAATAAATTAAAAATTATCACAAAGCATGTGGTTCATGTTTTAATTTATTTAAAGGAGAACAGGAAATAACAGATCAAAGTGTAATAGTTAAAAAAAAAAAGACATAGAATCGTATTAGTCTTGAAATTCTGAGTAAATAATTGGTTCTGAACCAGTTATTAAATTTTGTAAAATAAAATTATGCATCGTTATCCATTTCTTCAAAATATTAAGTTAAATATATAATAATTAAAGATAATAATTAGCTCGCTTATGAACCGACTTAAAAAAAGAAGAAAGTTATTAATTCGTCTGAATGTTGCTTTTTTATGTTTGTGCCAACAGAACTCAGTCATTTCTGAACCGATTTTTGAAATTTATTTCTTTTTCTGAAATGTAATGCTACCAGATTGGTCTTTTATTAAAAACAGTGCATAATATATAAATTAAATGGTGTCCCCATACAACATACATACTCGTACTTTTTTGTGTATTATCAACCTTAAGGAGCACCACTTTGAAGTTTAAAATAACTGCGCATCACTATAGCCACCAATAGCAAAAATAAATATAAAAATTAAAGGGTGTCCCCATATCTGACGTGTATTAAAAAAACGCTCTTAAATTGACCCGAATCTCCATTACTATGGCCTTTATAGAAGCAAGTATAAATAAATATACAGAAGTATAAATTAAAGGGTGCCCCAATAGTTTATTTAATTTAATGTATATGGCCAAAATGTTGAACAGTTTCAGGCAGACGGTTGAAGTATACAAAAAACCTGTATTGCTATGTCCGCTTTAACAACAGATATAAAATTTGGATTTGGAAATTAAAGGGTGATCCAAGAGTTGATGTAATTTAGTGTATGTAGCCGAACTTTTGAACTATTATAGACAGACAGCTGAAACTTGCAAGGAATTTGTATTGCTAGGTCCGCAATTTGAATGTAGAAATCAAAGGGTGTCCCAATAATTGATGTATTTTTACCTATTTGGTCCTATCTTTTGAACCGCTAGATGCAAACGCTTGAAAATCAAATAAAATATTATGTCTGGCATAATAAAAATCATAAATATTTTAAATTATAAATGAAAAGGTGTTCCAATAGTTGATGTATATGGACGAACTGTTGAATAGTTTTAAACAGACGATTGAAATTAACAAGGAACCTGTATTCCTAAGTCTGCTATAGCAACAAGTATACAATTTGGATTTGGAATTTAAAGGGTGTTCCAATAGTTGATGTAAAATAATATATATTGGGCAAAACGTCAGAACTATTGAAGCCTGACTGTTTTGAAGTCGGTTGTTTTGCAAGACATATTTAGTTACAGCGAATGCTGAAGAAGCGTATAGCGGTTTACAAAATTTTTTACCTTCTGCGAGTACATGGTTTTTAATGGTTTCCTATGCAAAAGTTATTTATGAAACCGCAAGAACTTAACTCTTGCAGTTTTCGCTACAATAGCAAATAATAAAATAAAGTTAAGAGGTGTCCTCTGTAGAAATGATTTTTACGCGTAATAGGCAAGCACTTGGAATTTAAGTATCGTATGTATTACTACATCCGAGAAGTGCCAAGCATAAAGGCATGACGTTAAAGATTAAGGGGTTTCTTAAATGAAGAAGTGATTTGTATGAATTTGACTTTGAAATTTATTGCCTATCTTTTGAACCCTATTAGGCAGACATTTTAAATTTTCAAAAATAAATAACAAACATATTGAATTAAGAATTAAAAAGTGACAGATTTTTAAGCAGCGATGATATTTTCGACTTATTGGTTCGATTCATTCATGTAAAAATCGTATAGAATTCCGTTGTAATAAGAACAAACGCAAGAAAATACACTTCTGGATGGCAAATTTTTACACAAAAAAGAGTCCCACTCTGAACGTATATAATATTATTATTTTATGAAACTTTTTTTAAGGTATGCAAAAAGGATGTTTTAAAAAATCTGTCACACCTACGTACTTTCATACCTCCTAAACATACAATTTTAACACACAACAAGTGCTGTATTCGGCTATATCGAATCTATTATGCCCTTCATCATTAATGTAATTCTAGTTTAGTAAAGTAACTCTAATCAAAAACACAAATATTGGGATGACAGAGAATTAAATGATAAGTAAAAAATTGAGTACTACATATGTATATATAATTTTACATAAATATGTCATCGGCTTCCAAAGAGTCAAACTTTAGTATTTTCTTAAACATCTCTTTAAAAGCTTTTAAATTATACCCATATTTATATCTCAAAAAATTGGTGTACTCTGGTACTTTTCTACGAAATGTTCAGAAGCCCATAACGCGGATAAAGAATTTTTTAATTCTTTATCGCCTCATCTATTTATTTTTTTGGTTGGAGCTACTTCATTCTTCCAAATGATATGGAAAAATTGGAGGCAGGCGTGGTATTTTGCCCGCTTTACGGGGTGGGAAATGGATTTTATAAAAATTACAAACGGAATGACAAACTTAAATATACCTTTTTTCTACTTTTTGTGGTGAAGGGTATAAATAACCAAAATAAATCATATACAAATACAGAAATGTCCGACAAATAACTGGTAGCTGTTAAGAGTTTTTATTTTGGCTCCTGCTTCATGTCACAAAGCGCCGCATGTCCGATTTTAAAAGCGAAAAATCATGTTTGATTATGCGAAATGGGATTCACTATTTAAGTTAAATCAACATATAGTCTCTACCAAATAACATTTGCATTTTTTTCAATATTCATTACTGCACTTTTTGTGACAGTTCATATTATAACGCCCTCAATTACGTTATGTACCCTGCAACATTAAGTTTTTGGTAAAGTCAAATAAATAAAAAATAAAATAAATAGCTTTCAAATATATATTTGTAACAAACTGTACATGTTTCTTTATTACAGTTTGTTGCCCATCCTAATGTTCAGCAACTTTTAGCCAGCATATGGTATGAAGGTCTACCCGGATTTCGTCGTAAAAATATGGCCTTGCAAGCTTTAGATATTGTAAGAATAGGTAACGTTTTTCTAAACTTTTCAAATTTTTATAACTGTTTAAACTTAAAGTTGTTTTAATTTAAGGCATGATGTTTCCTATATTTTCTTTGGCATATATTTTGGCACCCTATTCCAGTATTGGACAAACTATGCGAAAACCTTTTATAAAATTTATATGCCACAGTGCCTCGTATTTTACATTTTTGTGTAAGAAAAAAAAGAAAACGTGAGCTTCTAAAAACCGAAATATATTTAATGTGTTTTATTTTTAGTTTTATTAATGCTGGCTTCGCAACGTATTGAGACATTTATTGGAAGCTGGTGGTTTTGGTCGAATTCGAATACCATGATTCACGAGGAAGAAGAATTGCCCACTAAAAGAGGAGCAAAACCCACATTCATAGAATGGTTAATACTGTCATGGGTTAGTGGTAAGTTTAAACTATTAATTTTTAAAATATCAATATGAAAATTTATTATTCGGAATCCTTTAAAATTTAATTTACTTTATTCGTGCTTGATTCCTTGAAATATAAATAGTTCATGATATACTCATGAAATATTTATTAATTTAAACTAAACTAAAAATGAAATGTATTACTGCGGGGAAAGCATATCCGTATGGCCATTTCACTACTGCTCAAATAGCTCATCAGTGGATTTTACCCAAATTTTGTATAGAAAACTAGAAAGTCTTATATCAAAAGCCAAATTGATTAAATGAGAACTCCATTGAATCAATAAGACAAAAGACAATAAAAACTCAAACATGTTTTATACAAAAAACACAGCAAACATTCAGTAACTCTTTTTATTTTTTCTTTCATTTTTCTACATAAGGGATCCCATTGGAAACCATTCATATGTATTTGAATCTTTGAGTTTGAGTTTTTATTGTCTTTTGTCTTATTGATTCAATGGAGTTCTCATTTAATCAATTTGGCTTTTGATATAAGACTTTCTAGTTTTCTATACAAAATTTGGGTAAAATTCACTGATGAGCTATTTAAGCAGTAGTGAAATGGCCATATGGATATGCTTTTCCCGCAGTAAAGATTCCGAATAATAAATTTTCATATTTAAATATTGTAATTTTATACAAAATATTTGTTTTTTATTGTTAAATTCTAGGTTTAATATGGAGTGAAGTCAAACAGCTGTGGGATGTGGGCCTGCAAGAATATTTAAACGACATGTGGAATGTTATCGATTTCGTTACGAATTCATTATATGTAGCGACAGTGGCCCTGAGGGTCGTATCATTTTTCCAAGTACAAAAAGAAATGATCACTAATCCGCATGCTACCGACTTACCGCGTGAGCGTTGGGATACTTGGGATCCAATGCTTATATCGGAAGGTCTCTTTAGTGCAGCCAACATTTTCAGTAGCCTCAAATTGGTTTATATATTCTCGGTTAATCCACATTTGGGACCACTGCAAGTGTCATTGTCACGCATGGTTATGGATATTATGAAATTTTTCTTTTTGTATGTCCTGGTCTTGTTTGCATTTGGCAGCGGTTTGAATCAATTGTTGTGGTAAGAATATAAAGGCCTGATGATTTTTAAACAAATTCCCAATGATATGAGAAAATACATTCTTTTTAGGTACTATGCCGATTTGGAGAAGAAACGTTGTCCTGAAGTGTCACCCCATAATGTTTTGATCAATTTGAATGGTACCACAGATCCAAATGCCTGTATTGTATGGCGTAGATTTTCAAAGTAAGTTTTCAAAATGAAATTATAAAAAGAGTGTGGTGTATCTCGTTATATTTTAGTCTTTTCGAGACCACACAAACTCTTTTCTGGGCTGTGTTTGGTCTTATTGATTTGGATAGTTTTGAATTGGATGGCATTAAAATATTTACCCGTTTCTGGGGCATGTTGATGTTTGGCACTTACTCTGTGATTAATATAGTGGTTCTATTGAATCTTCTTATAGCCATGATGAATCATTCCTATCAATTAATATCTGTAAGAGAAATTTCATTATTTTTCTAATGTAATCCTACAACTGATTGAGTTCGTTTTTTATGAAGGAACGTGCTGATGTTGAATGGAAATTTGCTAGATCAAAATTATGGATTAGTTACTTTGAAGAGGGTGGCACTTGTCCACCACCTTTTAATATAATTCCAACGCCAAAATCAATATGGTATGCATTTAAATGGTCTCGCAGGGTATTCTGTAGTGGATCCTCGGCAGCTCGAAGAGAACATCTAAAAACGATAAGGGTGAGAAGGAAACAGTATTACAAAGTTAAGTGACATGTAATTTAAATTACTTTCTTTCCTTTGATATAGCGCAAAGCCCAACAGGCCAATGATCGTGACTTCAAATACCAACAAATAATGCGAAATCTTGTACGTCGCTATGTAACTGTAGAGCAACGAAAAGCAGAATCACAAGGTGTTACGGAAGATGATGTGAATGAAATTAAACAAGATATTTCAGCCTTCCGTTGCGAACTGGTAGAAATTCTTAAGAATAGCGGTATGGATACAAATGTTACTTCGGGACAAGGTGGAGGTGAGTGTTATGCGAAAGTGAATGCCTTAGAAAATATATTCTAATAAATACCTTGCTTAAGGAGCTGGTGGTAAAAAGAATCGTCAAAAAGAACGTCGTCTTATGAAAGGTTTTAATATAGCGCCACCTGGTTCAACCGGTTCGTTGGCTCCTGTGGCGGAATTTTCCACCTCATTGGATAACTTTGATCAGCAACATGAAATATTAACTTCAACCCTATCGAATCTGTTTCATCCCCCAACGTTTATGCACAAAAAGGCCACCTTTTGTGCCAGTGAAAGTTATAGTATGGATTCACCACCGTCCAATTTGTCATCTAATTCCACTGTAAATACAGTGCAGTCTTCAAATAAATACAATAAATCCACTCTTAAACCATATAACAAACGTGTTGCGGGCCATAAAAAGAAATGGGGCACTCTAATAGAAGCCGCCAAAGTTGGAAATGTTTCAAAAATGTTGGGTCGTTCTAAGTCGGAAGATTCTGTATGTAACTCGTCTACTAATTCTTCACCCGTCCATGGACAAGTTCGGGTAACTTACTCACAAAATTGTGGTCCCAACTACTACAATCCAACTGAAGTGCGCCATCACAATTTAGCTCAGACTAAAGATCACTTGACACCGGCCAATATTGTAGCGGGTATGGGAGTTGGCGTTGGAGGTGGTACACATTTCTTTCACACAAGCACGGGTAAATGAAATAAGAATGCATTTTATTTTAAAATGGCTTTAATTTAAAATAAAAGGTACGTATCAGCTTTTAATACGTTTTCTATTTTTCTCTTTTTTCGTTCCTGCATTTTCTGTACGCGGCTCATAACTGAAAAAAAAAATACTTATTGAAATATTCAGGTCTAACTGCTATTGCCGCTTTAAAAAAGAAACGCAAAAAGTTTTCATCTAGTAAAAATATATGTCCTGTCAATGAATCTATCTCAGCTACTAATGCCATGGATCTTTTAACTGATAAGGTTTTGTATATTTATAGTTAAATTAAACAAAGTTTTTTTCATTTGCGTAAAAATTATTGTGTTTTTATACTCTTATTAATGCACTCTGTTTAAGCACCATCTCCAATCACAAAAATGCAATAAATTACGCCTTTGCCTATAGACGTTTAATAATTAAGTCTTAATTATATAACATTGTACGTATGACAGCCAC
Source organism: Gymnosoma rotundatum (assembly GCA_916610165.2). Taxonomy (NCBI): domain Eukaryota; kingdom Metazoa; phylum Arthropoda; class Insecta; order Diptera; family Tachinidae; genus Gymnosoma; species Gymnosoma rotundatum. The sequence continues at coordinate 113,569,802 of OU744337.1, read as the reverse complement.
CCCAAATAATTTTTTATTCAAGATTTCAATTTAAAAACGCATGCATTCCCCAAGAATTTTGTTCTTTTTTTTTGTTTTACCATTAAAATATTAGAGCATAGAAATGACCTTTCTCTAGTAAGTTTGGACAATAAAATTTCACGCTTTTGGTTTTTCAACAAAGATAAATCAATGTTTAACTATCCCAAAGAACGCATGTAAGCCTTAGTGGCTTCTGATGAATCAGAAAGTTCTAAGGATTTATTAATGCTCTTTTATGATCTTAGAAGCTTTTAATTCAGCCTTTTTATGCTAAAATATTTATAAATAAAAGTTTTTGTGAAAAAAGTTAATGTTTTGTATCAAATAAAGTCAGACTCTTTGGGTCGGGACGTGCTAACGGTTTGACGCTAAAAAGAAAGAATAAAGTACCTCAACAACTTTACCTCAATCTTTGCCTGAAAAACTGTAATGTGGTCATATCGTGAACCAAGAGAAGTCTGCTGGAAGTATCTATCATCCAAATTCACATTGCAGTATGGCCACTGTGGTATTTATTTTGTGGAACGGCCTCCTCTTTTTAGTTCAGATTATACAAAAAGTTTGACCATCATAAATCTTCAGTGTTTTTTTTTCAAAGAAGTTCCATTAAAGTCAGAGGGCATAAATATGCATTAAACGTTAACCATGTAAATTGGTATCGTCCCATATATGACAGTTTTATCTTATCATCCAAAAAGTGGCCTCGTCTCCAAACATGATTTTTGGAACGAAAACACAAAAAAATTGGCTGCAACAAACTATCAAAACCTTATATTTACGCAGCCTCGAAATAAGTTTAAAACACATATTTTCCTAATTTGACTAATTTTAATTAAAATGCCAATGATTTGAAATTATACGAAGTCTTTTTAGTTTTATAAATTTAAAAAAATATACTGTCGTTTTTTTTCATCTGCGAGGGCTGCTCCATATATTTCTGGCCTAATAGTGAAAATGCGAATATTTATAATCAGAAATGGTATTATTGTTTTTCAAAGAACTCTCCAGCATGATTTATACACTTTTGCATGCGCTCAAACCATTTGTCGAAGCACTTTTTCCACTCCGATTGAGACACCTCTAAAACATGGTTTTTGAACACTTCAACAGCTTCTTCTGGCGACGAAAATCGTTGACCACGCATTTTCTTCTTGATGTGCAGAAACAAGAAGAAGTCACTAGGTCCAAGTCAGGGCTGTACGGCGGATGACCCATTTATTCGACATTTTGGCCGGTCAAACATGCTCTGGTTTGAGCCGATGTGTGAGAGCTCGCATTGTCATGGTGAACAATGATTCGTCTTCTCTTGTTGGTTTTTCGAATTTCTCCGATGACTGCAGGCAAACAAATTGGAGTGTAGCACTCAGAAGTAACCTACGTCCTACGTTGCTCCAGCGGAACAGTCGCCACATGACCAGTTTTGCCGAAGAAACAGACGACCATTTGCTTCGAAGTGCTTATTCCACGAACAACTTTCTTTGGATTTTGCTCATCTTTGAAGACCCACGACGGTCGATTGTTGTTTCGTTTCGGGCTCATACGCATAGATCCATGATTCGTCACCTGTGACGATCTTATAGACGTCTTTTGAAGCACCGCAATCGTATTTTTACAACAATTCTTTGCACCAATCGACACGAGCCTTTTTTTGAGCGACTTTCAAATTGTGCGGGATCCAACGAGAACAAACCTTTTTTACGGCCAGGTGTTCATGCAGTATCGAATGTATGCTGGTGGAAGAAATGTCCAAGGATGTCTCTATCTCTCGGTACGTCGCATGTCGATCTTGCATTATGAGTTCACGCACGGCATCAATGTTCTCTGGCACAACAGCCGTTTTTAGACGACCTTCACGGAATTCGTCTTTGAGCGAGCTTCGGCCACGATTAAATTCATTATACCAATTTTTCACAGTGCTATAGGATGGTGCTTCATCGCCATACAAAGATTAAGGTTCATCAATGCACTCTTGTCGTGATAATCGACGTCGAAAGTTGTGAAAAATGATGGCACGAAAATGTTCACGAATTAATTCCATTTTTTTCTATATTAATTTTTCCAAGTCACTGTTAACAACGCAAATAATGGTCGTACGTCAAAACGTTTTGAGTACTATTATGCTTAAAAATGACAAACTTTCCAATGGAAATGTCAGATTGCACTTTGCAGCACTCAGTATTGCCAGGCCAGAAATATATATAGCAGCCCTCGTAATACCTTTTCTCGGCTTATTAAGTTTAGACTTTAATGAGCGACACGTTGTTCTGCTTTAAAGTGGATTTTTAATATAAATTAATGCTTTAGTATCAATTTCTTTTAGATACTTAAAATTTGTCTGACAATAAACTGAATAGATTGCGTTCTGTATTGCTCTTTGCGGCGTTCTCAACTAGTTCGTATTCAGCAATATATACCATTTTTCTTTTAAACTACCCATTTACTCTTAACACAAGTTTCGTTAGGATTTCTTTTTAAAATTTGGGTTAAAATATACTTTACCGAAAACTTTATCGATTGGAATATCAAGTAATAATCTTTTTTTGAAAACAAGTCGTTTATAAGTACCGTATCTAATGCTCGTCTGTGCGGCTGTAACCCAACTCGAATTAATATATATTCTTTCCAGCCAAGATGTTTTAAATAAATGAACCCCATATATAATTTAGTATTTATCTCATATATCTTATTTGCAGAACATAATAACCTCTTAATTGGTTTTCCGATCTCTTAAACTCTAGTAAGATTAACAAAAAATAACGACAGAATTTTTTTTTAAAGAATTTTTAAAGAATTTCAAATTAGATTTTAATTAATTGATTTTGTTTACATGCACGGATTATCTCCAAAGCGTAATAGTGTATTCATACATGCACTTTTATTAAGTCAATATTCTGTTTATTGACAAAATTTATTTAGTGTTTAGACATATTACATTTAGTAGCTCAATAAGCATTCGACAGCTGGAAAACACAATTGTTATTATTTTGTTCGGAAAATTTGTTTTTTCAATATTTACTAAAAAAAATTTTAATAGAAAAAAAGAAATTAGTTATTTTTAAAATCTATTAGACTGTTCTTAATTATTAATAATTTCTACTTGAATCGCCATTTTCTTTTTTCTTTTTGTTTTATTTTGTTGACATATGTCATTGTAGATAATTGTAGATATCATTGCCCACTAAACACACTTCTGAACAGTGTTGTATTTTAAGTTGTAGTCAATATTATAACAATTTGTTGTTTATTGAATAACAATTTAATTAAAATTTTGTGTGGAATAATGAGCTCAATAAAAGCATTTATTGCGATAATCTTAATAAAGGCGCATGTATGAACACTCCATTATGGTTATCAGCAAAATATAATAAATTAGCCTACGCTGTCACCTGGTAATTGATTTGGCTTGGATTATATCCTATAATTCAATTATCTTTATGGGCTGTATACATTAATTGCTTAAGAACTCCAGCGAGCTTAAAAAGCAGGCCCTAGAAAATTTTTGGAATAAACAAATAAATGAACAAAGTTTTTTGTATACTTTTTTAATTTATTTATTGCATGGCTTTATCGATGTTTGATACTGGTTATCCTCCAAAAACAAATTCAATCTATTAAAAATTTTACAAAATTTGTTTTTTTTTCTTCTATAAAATAAAGGCCTTAAAACGTGTTTCTAGTTATCCAGTATCCGATGGAACTGCTCAAAATAAGGATACAGCTAATGTGGCTAAACCGCGTAGACATGAACAGACCCAAAGTCAACATGACTCAGTTGAGACTTCAACCGAATTTACTCTGTCCAATGAAATACAACATTTGGAACCATCCAACACATCTGTAAATTCACGAGAACCATTACTTAACAGTAATTTTGCTTCAACGGGTGTTATACATTAAAGATAACAACAAAAAGCTTAAAAAAAACTTCAAAAATCAACAACAACAAAACAAATGATTTAAGAAAAAAAAATTAATCAAAAGAAACAGCAAAAACACACTACAACGAAGCATTGTTCTTGGTGATATAAAAATGATGAACAGTGTTGATAACAAACGATGAATATTTACGCAGAAAAAAATGTTTATGGATATAAAAATGAAATAACTTATATAAATGAAAATAAAAAATAACGCTGCCCATTTGAAACACTGCCGTTTCAAAACAGAACAAATATAATAATAAAAAAAAAAAAAAAATGAAAATATCATGCAACAACTATTTAAACGTATTTAAATAAAAAATGGGAAATTATTAAAATAAGCAAACAAATGAACAAAAAAAGAAACTTAATATATATAGGAATATTAATACTACATAAATACATATACACACATATGCTCGTTTATAAATCACTATTAATTGAATTACTCTTACTGTTCCATACTCACGCTTATAAAATAACATCAAACACTTTATTTGATTTCTTAATCATGCATTATAATCATAATCATATTCTCTTCCTGGATAAAAAAAAAAATTTCCGATTGAACACCAAACCAAAAGTAGAAATCACCACCCATCACCCTCAATACGTCCATAAAGAATTTAAGCAAAATTTTTAAAAGTCATATATATATATATATATATATATTGTTTTTTCATAATATAAAAAAGTGCTACATAAACACATACAAACATATCATAGATCATTATTCTTATTAAAAATAAAGTTAAATAAAATAAGTTATAAATTTATATTTAGAGCATTTATCGTACACTAAGTGCATCACACTACTCGCATTATAAATTATCGCCTAAACAGGATGCATTGAACGCACAAAAAATCATTTAAAATTTTAAACTGTGCACCAATGAAAGTGTTTTGGAAATCGAGATCCTAATATACTTATATACAACGAATTTGTTGATCTCCATAAGAATTAATTTCAACATAGTTTCAGCATTAAGGGGAATATTGAAGCAGAATGCTACAATTTCGGATCCTTCTTCAACTTCTTTAGGTTCCTCAAGTAATGACCTAAAAATACTCCAATATTTTTTTAATATCATAAGTTTCGCTTCACCTCTTTATTTCTAGCTGTCTACTCTGCCAATAAATGAAAACTCTCTGTTTCATCACAATATCCGGCTTAGTTACCAGCATTTGCTTTATTAGAGTGCTATCTCGGCCTTTTAAGGCACAACCTAAAAGCTCGTTAATCATCAACAAGATCTTTAAATTAGAATTGCTATCAATTTCTTCTGAAGTAGCTGTTACTAATGGCTTGATTCCATGTTCTCGGCGTTTGCCAGATTATACAACAGTTACAAGGCTACACTACCCTTTAGTAATTGTACCGAGTTTACTCGCCTTGAAAGTAGTATCACATCTATTTATCTATCGATTCTCCTGGCATTTACTGTATCGTCTCTTTTTAAACATATGATTTGCGCTCGGCTCAGGATTTAAGTTTATTCCATAGGAACTTATTGACATTTCTAAACTTGAAACAGAATTTTCTGTTACTAAATGGGACAGCTCTCTTTATTCCTCCAAAATCATTATTGCAAATGCAAATTTAAAGATTACCCTCTCTGCCTTTGGTAAAATGTCATGATTCGTTTCATTTAGGGCATCTCCGTCAACATTTTTCTTTGTTACTTTAATGGTATTTTTTAATTAACGCCACATGAATATTGAAGAAAAATGTTTCCATATGCAGAAGTCCAATTATGCAATCAAATCTGTATTTTAACTCTAGATTGACAGGTTCCAAGGTCCTCATGCACATTCCTAGCATATTCTGTTAACCGTAGATTATAATGCCAGCTTAAAGGTAAACATAATACACCACTTTCTTCATTTTTACCCTGCACAATGGGACAAAAGCATAATATTCTGGAAAAAACTCGCAATTTCCAAACGGATAGTCCAAATTAGAGATGAGCGATATTTTAGTACCTGTGATTTAATCACTGTGATTAAAAAAATCACTGGTCACTACAGTGACTGAGTTGATCAAATAACAGTTCCGCGTAAGAACGTTCTTTTATATTTGCACACATACAAACTTAAATTTAATTTTACTTTGTAAAAGAGAGATATAAGTACTTTTGACTCTTTCATTCTTTCATATGTATATAAAAGCAGCTTCTTTGCTATGTGGCTTTTTCTTGCTTTTACTTATTAACAGCAACTAATCTTTTTTTCAAACTTCACACATGCATACATATGTAGCAAAAAAACAAAAAACATTGTGTGCTTTTTTTATTTGAACCTATAATTAATCAGTGTTCCGAACAAAGGGCTGCATCAAGACATTCATTTATGGATCTCCGCATTTGTTTTATTTCATTGCACTCTATTACGTAGTACTTTTTGCAATGACTAATAAGAGAATGAGAATTCTAACAAGAAAACCAAGCACAATACTCCACTTGATATGTAGCAAACCAACACAATACTCTACCTGCTATTTCGCAATGAATTATAAACACTGTATGTTTTCTGAAAATGTTTTGAAGTACACCAAGCCAAATATATTTTTTTTTTATTTCATTGCGTCGTCACTGCATAGTCATTGTTCAAACGGACCATAATACATCGTAACTTTTTTTTTCTTTTGAGATAAAAAAAACTTTTTTTAGGGCAGTGCACAAAAATTGCGTTACCTTGCACATGTATAATATGTATTTATTTGAACAGGTATCAATAAACGGTTCTACTGACACGGATGAATCAAATGTATGCTTGTTTAGTACTTGCTTATAAAATGTTTTGATGTTTTGTTTGGAAATGAATGATCGTAGAAGTACTTGTTTGTTTTATTGGTAGTGAATATAATATTTTACGCATTCACTATTAAAGTCAATGTCTTGGTATGCCATTCAAGACATTCATTGCAGATGTCTAGTTCCGAATTCTACATTTCTGGGCAAACTTAATTACACCTGCTTTTAATGAAGAGATCACAATTCCCTTTTCCTCATCATTACTTTTTGCATAAAATATTATTTAGTGTTATATACTTCCTATCTTAACATGAATGTTTAAATAAAAACAAACCGCAAACGGTGATCACGGTAACTACCTCAAAGAACGGTGATTTGAAAATCACGTTCACTGGTAACGATGTTTCTCAAAAATCACGGGATCGCTCATCCCTAGTCCAAATTGAAAAGCAGAAGATAACTCGAGCGTAAGTTTGTAGTTCGTAACTTTCATAACTTTTAGAACTAATCGAGTTTTTTTTGTGGAGATATTTATTTAGAAAATGTTATAATTTCCACTACTTGTATAAAGTTCGAAATTGGTGATCAAGTATACTGTTTTATTTCTTTAAAAAAAACTATTATTGTAGAAGACATTATTATTCAAATATAGGCTGGAAAAATTTTGCATTTTTTTGCAGAATTAAACTGCGAGGTATTTATCAATTGTAAATTTTTATTAACCAATAAGAAAAATATGATGTTGGAAAATAGCTGTTTTTACTTTATTTTATTAAAACCGGTTTACGTCAGACTATCCTCTTTATGAAGCCATTAAACTTAAATAAAGTCTTGAAGAGCATTTCATTTTTATGCCCTTCACCACAAAATGTCGAAAAAGGGTATATATAAGTTCGTCATCAATATCCATTTCCGACGCCATAAAGTCGAAGTCGATTGAGCGATTGTCCGTTCGTGTTAGTGGTGATTTCACAAAAAAAAAAAAAAAACAAAATAAATAAATATATTAATCGACCATATATAGTGTCGAAACAGGTGCTATTGAAAATCAGCATATTCGGTCCATATCTTTCGAGGCAACAGGCAAAACACCACGCCTACCTCAAATTTTTTCATGTCATTTGAAACAATAAAGTAACTTCGATCAAAAAAACAAATATATAGGGCGATAGAGAATTAAAATAAGAAGAAGAAAACATCAAGTGAAAATTTGAGCTCTGCCATATTTTCCGAGTTACGAGGCTCTGAAATTTAACAATTTTTTAAAATATCAATATGGATATCATCTTAAAGCTTTTTAAGAGATATTTAAGGATCTTTTTAAAAATGCTTAACCCATTAAGAGCCGTTTTCATTTTTATGTAAAATTATATATAATTATAGTAATTCTCTGTCACCCCAATATTTGCCTTTTAGATTGGAGCTACTTCACAAAACTAGAACTTCATAGATGGTGAAGGGTATATGAGATTCGGCATAACCGAATATAGCACTTTTACTTAATTTTTAAGTTTTTTAAAAACCAATTACACTGCACTAGATTAGAGATGCATTTTTCTCAATGATGTCAACTTCTCAACGGTAAAACAGGCTAAGGCCGAGGCCACGCAATGAGCGGTAGAGGGGTGAGCGGCAGAGCGGCGAGTTTGAACGGCAAGTGGCTTATTTCTGAGCCTCATTTCTGAGCGGTTAGTTTTCAAAATGCCATTGTCAAGAGAGTTTTGTTTAATGTTTTTATGTGAAAATCGTATTCACATTTACAAGAATTTAAAGCGTTTAAGAAAAAAAAGAAGATTTGGTATTCATCCTATAAATCAAGCAAGGCGCCATTACCGCGAATTTAATCAACTTCACTCCATAATTTAGCAGTTATATTTTTATTTTTAAAATTTGGTAACTTGCCATAATAACGGTCGGCTTTGTACTGATGAAATTATATGCTCTACACTCACTTTTGCCATGTTTATACTATGCCGCTCAGAAATCAACTAAAAATTAGAACAAGTTCTAATCCTTAGCCGCTTAAAAATGCCGCTTAGCCGCTCAGAAATGCCGCTCATTGTGTGGCCACTTCAATAGTATTCCATATGTTTTTATTTTTTGCCGCTCACCGCTCTACCGCTCATTGCGTGGCCTCTGCCCAAGAGATTAAAAAAAACATTTTCTTATACAAAAGAAAAAACTCAAAGTAGCTGATTCCATTTTATTTATACAAGTAATGTAAACTCAAAGTGTTAAGAAATGTATTCTGTTTTTTAAGGTACGGATAGAATTCAATTTTATTTTTTCTTGAATATTACCTCGTTCCGTCAAATACACTCTTAATTACAGTTTTATATTTAAAATACTGGCTAATATTTAGATTTATGCCTTATGTTTAAACCCCATCCACTCTCGTGTTTTTCTTAGACTACCTTCATGTACTTATATTACATACTTATATTAGACTGCGATCGCATATATAGACTACATCTAGACAACTGCATAACTTACTTTAGATTGCACAACCGCCTTTCATCCTGGTCAACGCCAATTAGATGACCGTTTATACCAAGACGAAGGTTTTGAACTAAAATTGCCAAAAATTGTTTTGTAATAAAACTACCATTTTACACTTCGAATGCCACTTAGAACTTGAAAACCGCCGAATAGTCGCATTGGCACCAGCCATCAACTTAATATGAGCATTTTCATGTTTCATTCATGTACAACCATCATTGGTCGAACGTTTGGGTGAGCAATTATGTTCGCCATCAAATATGATTTTTGGTTTAATTGCTCCATTTCGTATTAACGCCATCTATTGATCAACAGTTTGAATACTCTCTTCCTTATTAAAAACATTAAACGGAAAATTATGCTCAGACAGGAGATTAACATCAACACGTTTTCACCACATACAAGAACATGCACAAATTAATACCGTTGTTCTGCCGTGGTTATGTGCATGATTGTTCAATTTGATGAATCGTAAAGACGTATGTACATTTTATATGTACATGAAAATTTTTGACACATAGATTGCGCTTAGCGCGCTAATATAGATTTGTCTGTTAGAACAGAATTGACATTGGAAAGCAAGATCTTTTCCCGCCACTTAAAAGTTCATTTCAAAAAGAAATAAATTTTCTTGGCTTAACTTTACAGTTAAAATACAAATTTTAGAATAACTTTTAACTTGAGTACAATTTTCATTTAATGCAATTTTCATAAACGATTGCATTTTTTTTTTCATAATTACATAGATTTATAGTTTTATAACGAAATACACCAAAAATAAAACAATATCATATCAATGGTAAAAGTTGCCTTAGAATCAAATTTTCTTTACGAGTTTTTTTTTTAGTAAAATTTACAAAAGAAAATAAACACAAGGAAGTAGCAATTAATGAAAAATAATACAAATAACAAAAACAATTTTGGAAGAGCATTTAAAAACAAAAAAAAAAAACATACTTATTTATTTAAAGGAAAATTTAAAACTCCCACAAATAGAAACCAAAATATATTTTAATGCAATAATACCAACAACAAAATTACAAAAAAAACAATATATGTATACTCAAAAGCTATAAAAACAAAACTAAATGAAATTATTTTATACACTGATTTTTAAAACAATCCAAAAAAAAACAACAGCAAGAATTAATACGGAAGCAACAATAGTTAATAAAATAGAAATATAAAACTTAATTATTTATTTAAGCGAATAAAAAAATGTACTACATACCTACATACATACAAAGAAAATACATACATAAGTATTTTTTAAATAAGAACATTTAAGATTATATTTTAAATTTTAGATAAAGTTTTTTATGCTTTGTAGTGCAACTTCTTTTTAAAATCAATGGCCCATATTCATAGTTATAGACTAAAATCGACTGCTGCTAAACTAAAAAGGCTCTTGCTATTTTTTTTGCTTTCATTCTCAAAAATAAAGTATACTTTAAGTTGAATCGACTTCAACTGGGTGTGAACTGTTATTTGATATATAAATGTTTTCATACAATTTTTAAACAAACATTAGAAAAAACTAACATTGTTTTTATTTTGTTCACTTTTGTATAAAAATCAAATATAGAGTGATGTGTTCTTAAAACAAATAAAATAAATTAAGGAAAAATTTGTGGTGGACATTAGGTTAGCACATTACCTATGTGCGCTTTTCTATACCAAAAGTTTTCTTATATATTTATTTCTTTAATTATTCCTATGTCCTTATGTGTCACGTGCTGTCCAAAAAACAACTGGCATAATTTCGCTTCAGTTTTATTAGTTGCAATAATTTTTATTGCTATTAAAATAGAAAAATGTCAAAAAATAACTGGACAGTAATTTAGCACAAATTAAAAAAAAATTATTTTCATCAAGAAAAAAATAAAATAAACATTCATTTAACGCGAAACTTAATATTTAGTAGGAAAACCCTTGCTTTTAATAACAGCTGTGCTTGCTTTTAATAACAGCTGCACATCTCCTGGGCATATTGTTCACCAGGGCCATGCAACGTTCCTCGGGTTTTGCGTACCATGCCTTTTGGATTTCCATCCACAAATCGGTTAACTTTTTGGGTTTTACAGCACTAATGTGTTGCTATACATCATTCCATAGGTTCTCTATAGGATTGAGATCCGGGGATTGAGCTGGCCAATTTAACACGTCGATATTATTTTCTTCCAAGCAACACTTCTCTATGCGGGAAGTGTGTATATTTTTATGAGTATACTGATCCATTCGCGTATCAATTTTATGTATGGGACCAACACCATGCTCAGAAAATGCGGCCCAAATCATCACATTTCCGCCAACGTGCTTTACCGTCTTTGATGTGTACCGCGGGTTGTGCTGCATGTTAGGAGGACGCCATACATAACATTTTCCGTCTGATCCAAACCGGCAGAATTTTGGGTCGTCACTCCAGAGGACATTTTTCCAAAAAGCATTGGCTTTTCTAAATGCTCACGGGCAAATGAAATTCGGGATTTTAAATTCTTCTTTGATACGTGTGGCTTATGTTGTACAATACATCCACGCAAATTTTTTTCATTTAGTCTTCTTCTAATTGCTCGTGAGGAGATGCAATGCCAAATTTTGTTGAAAACTCTCTTTGAATTTTAGTTGAGGTTTTAAATGGGTCTGCAACTAAGGCTCTATAAATAAAGGAGTCCTCTTTACGAGTTGTTTTTCTACTTCTAATACCCTGTGCAACATTTTTGAACGTCCCATAGGTTTGAATATGATCTAGTGCATTATACACCATCTTCCAGGAGCAGTGCAATTTGGAAGCAATTTGACGTTGCTTCCTCTCGAGCTCATTTGATGAATAACCTGATGCTGCGCTTCTGTGCACCATTTACTTTTAGCCATCTTTAATTATTGTTTTGTGTTTCTTTATTTAAGCATTTAAAATAAAGAGTTTATAAAACTTACCAATTTAAGATTTTAAACACCAAATATTATGAAAAATATCAAAATTTTTGAAATGTGCTAAATTAGCATCCAGCTCAGTTTACTTATTACTCGAAATAAAAATAAAAACCACAAAAGAGACATGGCAAAAATAACGGAATATATTGATCACACCATAGACAACACTTGTGGGTAAATAGTTTACTTAAATTCGATAACTAGAAAGAAATATACGCTTTTAAATGCCACATATATGAAGTGTGCTAACCTAATGTCCACCACTGTATGTACATCTAGATATTATTTAGGTGGCAATTAATTGCCGATATGTTTACAGACTCTAAAGAAAGGAATGCCTTTGTGAATGCATAAGCCTGTATTTGGATACGGTGGAAAACAAAGATAATGATATGTCAATGATAGACATGAGCGCAATGGGGGCGTATGAAACTAAATGCCAGAAAAGCTGTCACAATGCAATTGCTATACCTGAACTAAGCGTACACGCTATGATTGTTCACGATTTAGAGGATGGCGAAATTACCAGCATTTAAAGTTTTAGTAAGGAAATTGCTACAAAATTTTATCAAATTTTAGAGTCCTGCAAAATGCGCAGTTCAAAATGTAAGCAAAATAAAATATGTACATCCCCCGCTCTAAAAAGACAAACTTTCATAAGCTTTTTTATTTGACAAGAAACATAAGGTGTTGTTAAATAAGTTAAAAATAGCTGTAGCTAGTTTTAAATTTAGAGTCGATTTTAACGCCTTAAGTATAATTAAAATTGTCTATAAATGTGTTAGAGTCGACTCTAAACTTAAACCGACTTAAGTTCCCTCAAAGTAAAGGGTCATCCAAAAAACGCGCCCACATGTTCTTTGAAATAAAACACAAACTATTTGCAATTTTTTCAAGTTGTTTTTTTTTATTAAAAGTATGATCCATTACAATTATAAGTGGAATAGAATATCATTCAAATGTCCACCATGACGGCGTCTGCAGACATCAATCCGAATATCGAAGTTTTCAATGACTTTCCGACATGTTGCTGGTGTTATTTCACGAATTGCAACTTGAATGTTGTTCTTTAAATCATTAATTGTTTGTGACTTGTTAGCATACACTCGCCTTTCAAAAAACCCCACAAAAAAATCTAATGGTGTTAGATCACATGACCTTGGAGGCCAATTGAAATCTGCATTTCGTGAAATTACACGTTAAGGAAATTTTGATCGCAAATGCGTAATATTTTCTCGAGTTGTGTGACATGTAGCACCGTCTTGCTGGAAATAGATGTCAGACACATCAATATGATTCAACTGTGTCCATAAAAAGTCTCTCAACATTGATTGGTATCGCTCAGCATTCACAGTAACAGCATTTCCAGCATCATCTTCGAAGAAAAATGGCCCAATGATTCCATTTGCCCAAAATGCACACCAAACAGTAACTTTTTGTGGGTGTAGAGATTTTTCATGAATAACACGAGGATTTTCATCATCCCAGATACGACAATTTTGCTTATTGACGAATCCATCCATTCTGAAATGAGCTTTGTCACTAAACAAAATTTTGCTTTGGGTATTTTTCAAAGAACGTCCATTTTCATAATAACTTTGAATGATGTAAACGCGTCGTTGCAATGTGTACCTGTCCATGGTTAAAACTGTACTACATTCTAATAAAACAAAATGGCTTATGTCATTTGAAAAGATGTCACGTGTAAAAATTATATAGTGCTGACATCTAGGCGTCACATTTGGATGACCCTTTATAATTTATTTTTAACTATGAATATGTACCAATAAAATTTGCTGTTTGCTAAAAATTAAACAGTTTGAGGCGAATTTGGAAATTCAAAAGCCCGCTATGAAAAAAAGTGTGACTTTATCTTCCTCAAGTAATACAATCAATAAAAAGCAAAGGCCCTTGCAAGTTGCTTATCAAATCTTTTTTAAATAATCCTCAAATGGATTGATAATTTTATTAGAATTAATCTTTCATTTTGATTAAAATAGAACCGAATTGGTCTCAACGGCGAATTATAATGAGTACTTAACATAACAATGCGTTATTAAAATTTACTCTGTGCATTTAATTTTTATTTGAAAATATTTTCCATTATATTTATGTATGTTATTTGCTTTAGCATTTAGTTAATTACGTTAAAATAAAAATATATACTCAAGTTACTTCAACCCAACAAGCACAACTGCTACAAGAACAATATAGTATAAAACATAAAATAAAATATAATAATATATTATATATTGTTATTTGCACAAAAAAAAAAAATAGAAAACAAAAATAAAGTTAATAAAAAATAATACAAAAAATTTAATACTCTTTTATTTTGTTGTCTTTGAATTAACAAAAAAAAAAAACTTACAAAATTCAAATGTTCAAATTCAACAGATTTTTAAAGCAATATTTTAAGAAAACTTTTATATACCTTTCACGACAAAAAGTAGAAAAAAGGTGTAAGTAAGTTTGTCATTCCGTTTGTCTATTGAGCAATGAGAATTAAAAACTAAAAAAAATGCCATCGGCTCTTAATGGGTTAAGGATTTTTTTTTAATTTTAGTATTTCCTTAAAAATCCCTTCAAAGGCTTTAAAATGATATCTAATTGACATTTTAAAAAATTTTTCAATTTCAGAGGCCTGTAACTCGGAAAATATGGGCGAGCGCCAATTTTTTCTCTTGATGTTTTTTTTCTTTTTTTTAATTCTCTATCGCTGGATTGGAGTTACTTCATTGTTCCAAATGATGTGAAAATTTTGAAGGCAGGCGTGGTGTTTTGCCTGCTGCCTCGAAGGACATGGACCGATCGTGCTGGTTTCCAATAGCACCTCTTTCGACACTATGTATAATTATACCCTTTTTTCGCTTTTTGTGGTGAAGGGTATAAAAAGAGTAGCGTTCCAAAATGTGCGACCCGATAAAATTCTGTAAAATATTCGAATATGTCTTGATTTATGGTACCAAAGGCGAGGAAACAGTTTTCAAACCATGGCGAGTCGATAACTTTTCATGCCCCCATAAAAAAAACAGTTTTCTCGTCTTTGTAAGTCATAATTTCTTTGTTAGTCTTCAGCGAGTACGATCCGCCTTATAGCATCGTGGAGTGGCTATTTGACTTCCACGCGAACACCGCAGGAATGAGCCTCTTTGGGCACTTTACCTACAAGAATATTCCCAGACATAGAGAAGCGACCGGGTATGTAGTGAGATTCAAATTCAGAAATGTCAGCCAGCGCAATTTCATTATGTTGTATACTATATAGTTGTTGGTGTTAAAATTCTGTAAAGCCTGAATGCCTGATTTGTTATCTGTTAAGACTGCGACCTTAGAAAACGTTTTACGAATTAAATATCCACCGCCCTATCAGTAGCCAAAAGCTCTGCTGATGTAGATGAACGATATTATTAAATATATTCACATGCAAAATTTCAATCTTATCGGATCGCCAATTTCTAAATCATTCAATTATTATATTTAGGCTTTATGGGAGGTAGGCGTGGCACTTGTTAGATTTCTCTAAATATCGCATAAATTCTTCCTTTCCTAAGAAAAACTTTCATGCAAAATTCCACCTCCCAACTCTAGCTGCTTCAATTTTTGGCCAGCCGTTGTATGAAATCGCGATACAGTCCGTCATGAGTAAATAATGAATCAGAACTGGGGGAATAACGATTTTTCCATACAATTTGTCATATGAATAGTTGTAGAACGTGCCTATTGTATTTAAATTTTTTTTCCTATCATTTTGAGAAATGCATTCCCTTAATGTTACCATACTTTCAAGAAATTGCATGGTCTTTCTTATTGCTTTAGACTTTTTGACAAAGACAAAAAGAAACAATTGTAAATAAAAAGAGACGACAATTGTAATATGGGCCTTGATCTTTATGTCAGCGTTTTGCTCTGTTTTATCATTAAAGTGATTGTTATTAAGTCGTGAAAGTGATATTACCGACGCACAGTGGCGTGAAATACAAAAAATTGGATAAAGTCTGGAACTTCTAAACTATTTACCCGATTTTTATGAAACAAACTGCAATTTATAGAGGAGGTCATAAGCTTTTCTCCTATTACATTTGGGTACCATAAAATAGTTCTCATCTTGTATTTAAAAAAACTTCAGGTGAAAAACTAAAAATACCTAGGTATAAATTTTTTATTTTAAATTTAAAAGTCGAATATCTCTAAAACTATTAAAGATATTATGCAATTTTTTGAAATCTGTTCACTTTTGATAAAGTTATAAGCTCTGAAACATTTTACAAATTCGAGGTTTCCTACTTTGACGCCCTGTGGTACTACCCTGTACTGAAGCAGGGTGTACTCAAATGCAATAGGCGAAAAACTTATGACCTCCTCTATAAATCGCATTTTTTTTCATGAAAATCGGGTAAATAGTTTGGTAGTTCCAGACTTTTATTCCATTCATTCTCATTTCTCATTTTTTTCTCTTCTCATTTCATCTTTCTTGCAGACCGTCTATTGTGTGGCATATTCAGTGACAGGTTGAAGTCTCTTTAAAAACGGAACGAAATTTTCAATATAAAAAACAAACTGCTTTGTATTTTTTTTAGTCTTTTTCTTATTTATTTTTTTTACTATTTATATTTAAACGAAAAAAATATTTATACTTTGAAGATGTATAATTTTTTTCTTTCTCAACCTTTCCTTGTAGATAGGAATCTAAAGGTTTTTCTCAAAACTTAAGAGTCTCAAAAATGTGTTGGATCAATTTGAAACAAATATACTTAATAATAAACTTATACACTTATTTTTAACCTCAGAAAAAAAGTCTACTTAAACGGGCAGACTTGAATTTTAAAATTATAATAATTATTTATTACTTTTTGTATACAAATAAACATTTTTAATGATGTTTAAATTTATTAATAAATCAAAGAAAAAAATAATTATAAATATTTCATAAACACAAAAAAGAAATGATTTATGCAATTCACTTTAAAGTAACAATTAAGCCAAAAGGAATAAACGAAAAAAAATGGTCAAATAATTGGCGGATACTTGTTTTGTAACAAAAATTTTAAAACATCTAGTTAAAAAAAATAATAATAATTTCCTGCGTGTGTTTGCAAATTAATTGTATTTTTTTTTCAAGTTATTAATTAATAACCAATGCGGGATCTAGTGGATTTAGAAGTTGTACTACTGCTGCTATATGGACGATCATCACGATTGCTACGATCACGTTCAAATTTCTCATGCGATCTCTCACGTGTATCTCTTATATGCGGTGATTTTTCCTAATATAGAAAATTTTTTAACGAGGTGGAAAGAGACAGAGAGAGAGAGTTCAAGATACAAAAAGATTCGTAGATCTATTTTAGGGAAATCTTACTCTAGTATGATATTTATCACGTTCACGTTGTTGTTGCTGTTGTTGCTGCTGATCATCATCACCATTTTGTACTTAAATCAGAAATTAATATATAAGTATCAATCTTTTCGTATTTATTTATATCAAACTTACAATCTCGACGACGTTTATGATCTGATAAAGTCTCTTCTAAACGTTCTCGTTTACGCCCCAATTTCCGTTCTTTTCTGGCATCTTTTTCCTCCTCTGTTAATTTTTCTTTGCGTTCTTTATTTTTGACACCACGTTCTTTTTTAGAAGTTTCACTATGATCATCTAAAAGTTGCTTCTGTAATTATATGAAATTGAAAATTACAAATAATAATGAATGGTTAAATAATGAAATGTTATATTCTCTATAGAACAGTTATATATTTAATTTCCCATTTCTTATGCTAATTTCTTTTTTGTTTTGTATGCTTTGTTGTTATAAATTGATCCCCCCTTTTAAACACTTACCGCTTACCAGTAGGTTTGTTTAGTTTTGTGTATTTTTATTTAATTCAGACCAACGTTTCAACAACAACACAGCATTATAGTAGAGCACTTGGATAGCAAGCAACTTAAGCCTGTAGTTTCGCTTAACATAATGGTTACTCGTTCAGAATAAAATTGCGTCGACTGCAACATTACGAAGAAAATGATTCTGCAGCTGGTGTTAGAGCTGATAAATTTTTCGCTGTTCGGCAAATCAAGTCCATCGTGTTTACGTTGTTAAATTATTGTTTTAAATTTGAAGAAACAAGTGATGATATCTGCACGCTCTATGATGAAGATTTTTAAAGCAGCAAAGTGTCCACTTTTATAAAAGTAAATTGAGAAAGAAATTTCCTCGTTGTGACTGACGTTGGATAAAATTATTAATTTATAATAGTTAATCCTAATTACTTATTTTTTGTGGTGAAGGTGGCCAATTCCATCTCTATTCCAAGTCTTATGCATGGGTCGAAGTTATTAAGCTGAATTTTAATTTTAATTATTGCTGGCAAAATCTTGGATACTCTTTTTTTACTCCTTTGTTTATGATTTTTTGTTTTTTATTTGTTTTGTAACTTAGGAATAAGAGATTCTTTCTGTTATCTATACTCCCTCACGGTTGTCAAATACTTAACTTTGCGAAACTTGTGAAAAATATTTCATCTAGTTTTAACTGACTTTCACTGAATGCATGAATACAGATGACAGAAAATTTTCCCACTGAATGTTGATTTTGTAGATAATTTTAAAAATTTAATCGAAACGATTTGATGTCCAGAAAATATTTGATTTTTTTGCGAAAATGTTATGGCATTTAAGTCCAAGTTACAGTCCAGTTGCTCTTAGAAGCTGGCGTCAAATATTAAATGCTTCTTAAGATGTTCGTTCAATTAAAATTAAGTTAGGTTAGGTTGAAATATATAAATTCCAAATCACCATCTAACAACTTTTAGATTAAATAAAGCTAGTTTTAACTATTTTCTGATGGTATGATGCTAATTTCTTTCACTCGGCATTTTTATTCCATGAATAGAATTTTAATCAATTTGTTTTTTTTTTCACACCATTTTTGTAAATCGCTGCATATACATCATTATTCGTGAAAAAAAACTACGTAGGAGTTTATAAATGAGTTGAAGGTTGTTTTTTGTTGTTTTTGTGTAGTTCGAAATGATTTAATCCAATCTTCATTCGGTTTATTATCGATTAATAAAGGTTTTAGCTCCGCATTTGAATTTTCCCATGTTAAGGTTGCTTTATTGACCCTCGCTGAATGAATTCATCTGGATACGTTGAATCGTGGTTTGGTGTAGTGAATGGTGAATACTTTGCTGTTGATTGTAGTGGTTTCAAAAATATCTTTTTAATTGTTGAAATTAAATTCTAGTTGACTTAATTGTCTACGAAAATACAAAGTACGAAGGACTACAGACTAGTGATCCATTCATTTCTTTATTTGTTTCCGTATCTTTAATCGAGACAGTGTTGTGGTAGTTTTGTTAAGTCAATTATTCTTACATGTCATGCGGTACGGCTTATGTGCTAAGTCTCTCTCTCTCTCTTTCTCTCACACACACAGATGTTAACGCTGCTTAACAAATGGGTTAAACGAACGATTACTTGTATTGAAAGTATTCTTTCTCCAAAAGTTTTTGCAAAAATTCTCGCTCGATATTCTTCCTCTTAGTTACTCGCAGAAGCCAATCAAATCAGAGTTGTGCCATCAAGTGAATTGGAAATTATCGAAGAATATCTTTCTGTTGTATCCTAATTCAAAATATTTGCTCCTCCTCCCAACAGATGCAATTAGCAATCCGATATATCGTACTGTAGAATCGATGTTCTTCCTCTTAGTTACTTCCAGAAGCCATTCAAATTAGAGTTGTGTCATCAAATGAATTGGAAATAATCGAAGAAGTGTTGTATCCTAATTCGAAATAACAGCAAATATTCGCTCCTCCTCCCAACGGCAGCAATTTGCAATGCGATTTTGCAAAATTTTGTGCTGCAGAGCCTCTTATTTAAGAGCAGCAGCGTTTCGAATCACAACCGCATCATCAAACGAATTGAAAATAAGCGTAGAGAACATTTTTGTTGAATCCTTGTTCGAAATTGCAGCAAATATTTTTTCCTCTTCCGAAAAGATACAAATTTATAAAATGCCGTGCTACAGAGTTGATGTTTTTCCTCTTCCTCATTTGTTGAAGCAGTTTTTAATATGAAATCTGCGTAGAGAACACTTTTACATCAAAGTAAGTGAAAATAATTTTCCTCCTCCACTGGAAAACAGCTAGAAAACTTATTTTGGAAAATATGCTTCTATAAAGCTGACGTACTATTTCCTCTCTTTGACATGCGGTAAAGCAGTTTGAAACTCGAATCGTATCATCAAAAAACTGTGATATGGCGAAGAGAAAATTTTGTTGAATTTTTATGTTCAAAGTAACTCCCAAGATTACAAATATTGAGAAGCAGATGTCAACGCTTAAGCTTCGTTAGTTGTCTTTAAACTGAGGTTAAAGTTATTACAGCTATGTTTTGTTGTGTTCTTTTAAAAATACCGTACTACTGATACTGTAGTATACCTGTCCATGTTGTATTAAATTCGATAATTTTTTCCTCCTTTTCCTTTTTTTATTTGCTATGAGATTATTCCAAAAAAAAAATGTGGACAAACCACATAAGAGTAATTCCATGATGAATTATGTTTAACGGAACTTATTAGGTTTCATTGAATGAAAAGAAAAACTTGCAGTTATCATCTTCATTACAGCTGAATTGTGATGAATTTCTGCTTCGTCGTTAACTTATTACATTATTGGTCTCAAAAGTTTTGTGAAGAACTTTTCAAGTTGAGTTGGTCATCATTGTTGTCCTTACGTTACGTTTGCTTATTTAAATACTAATTATAACTGCTTAATATCTACACTTAAACGTTAATAATAAATGGTTTCAAGTATGAAAAAATAACTGAATAAAATTCTCTCTGATCTTACATAAGTTAAAAAATAAAAACAAAAAAAAAATAACTTATTCATGTCTTAATATCTTGTCAAATGTTAGTAGTAATGATTATTTTATAAATTACAGCATTTTTACAAAAACAAGAAAACTTTCTTATATATTTTTTAACAACAAATATGTACATAAAACAAACAATTTCTTTAAGTACAATAATAATAACAAAAATAACATGTTAAAATTAATGGTGTACGTGTACTTACCATGATTTATTACAAAAGATTTTGTAATATACTTATATTTACCATAAATTTTGTTTGTTTGTTTGTTTGTTACTTTTATATAAAATTTAAATTACTACTCTCGAAAAGATGTATACATTTTGAAAATGATTTTGTTTGGTCCAGCCAAATTATTTTTGCTCGATTTTTTTTACTGTTTAAAGGATGAAAGCCCTGAGGAGTTTCTTCTTTGAAAATTATTTTAGAGAGTTTTCACAAGGATAAATGTTGTAGTAGAAACGTTGTTTTTTACATTAATGCTGGTCTCTCTTACAATAGCGGGTTTTTTTTTTTAGTTTTTATATTTTTTTTATTCTTCGCGGTGGTCGCAATTGCCATCAAGTTTGTTGATGTTGTTAATTGTTGTTGATGTTGTTGGTTGCTTTTGTTGTTGTCTTAGGTAACTATGATTGCACCAAAATACTAACCTTTGAATTAGACGTTGAGGATTCCAGTTTGCGACGTTTGGCGTCTTAAAAAATATTAAAAAAACAAAAATTTTGTATTATTTAAGAATAATAAATTTGAAGTACAAAAATTTACAATTTACAAAAAAAAAAAAAACGGTGTTTGGCCAAGTATTAGAGAGCTAATAAGGTTTCAAATTAAAGCCTTATCCAAAAGCTATAAAAGAAGTGCCTTGTGTAATAAACAAACACAGAAAATTGCTTTATATTACAAACATTATTCTTGTCTCATCTACACTTTTACTTTAAGGGCCTTTTGATCGAGCATCATACTACACTCTTTAACGTAATGGTAATAAATTCTCAACTACCCCTGTTTGGGTACATGGATATGGGACAAGCTATTAATTGGAAACAAATTAATCTTTCCGACTGCACTAAAGAACTAACCAGTAAGGAATGGGATACTCCATTGGTGCATTGGATATATTAACTATGTCTTTATTGGAAATATTCGATAATTATCCCACTCACGTCCTCGGATAAGATTAGACAACAAAGAAGAATTAAAATGTTAAAATTCAACTCTTTAGAAAAATCTTTCTTTTATTTTTTTAAAGTTAAAGAGGACCCTTTTGTCTTAATAATGGTAGGGTGCCTGTTCTCAAGAGAAGACTATTATAGATATATTTTGGATCTATTTGCTATTGATTTGAATAACAAATAATACACGGTTACACATTTTTATTTATTCATGAAAGAAAGTGTTAAACATATTTTGATTTGATTAGATAGATGCATCATCTTAAATTGAAAAACAAATAAACAAATGTCATCTTTAGGAAATACTTGATATATGGATTAGAAGTAAAAAACCATGACCCATATTCATACTTAAAATATAGTATAGTTTAAGGGAACTAAACGCAGTTTTACTTTAGAGTCAACTCTAACTCATTCATAGACAATTTAAAATATACTTTTCGAGAAAGTCAACTCTAAATTTAAAACTAGCTAAAGCTGTTTTTAACTCATGTTTCCATAATTATTTTATTTGGTTTAAGAACACAATACTCTTTATCTGATTTTTAAACCAAAGTGAACAAAATGAAAACAACGGTACTTTTTTCTAATGTTTGTTTAGAAATTGTATGAAAACATTTATCAAATTACAGTTGACACCCAGTGGAAGTCGGCTAAACTTAAAGTCGACTTTATTCTTGACTATGAAAGCAAAAAAGATAATAAGAGCCTTTTATTTTAGAGTATACTTCAGCAAGAGTCGACTTTAGTCTATAACTATGAATATGGGCCCATATGTTTCTGAAATCATTTTTACCATAAAAAACTTTATGAAACTGTGTATAAATCTTAAAGAATGTTATTCTTTTAACTGCTTTTCTTACCTTTTTCATATTCTAGGACATCTTGACTACGTCGCTGAGGCTGTAACGAACCAATACTTTCATTTGAGACCGAACTCAAATCACGATCCCGATCTCTACGTTCACGTTCGCTGCGTTCATAATCGCGATCTCTTGTCTCGCGCTCTCGCTCTCCCCGTTCATAATCATTTTTACTGCTTACATTCTCTATGGCCTCCACTGCTGGTGATTCATTGCGATAACGATCCTCACGACGTTTTTCTCTTTTAGAACGAGATGCTGACAAATCCATTTCCTCCAACAGTTGATTGCGATGGTCTCGTTCGCGGTCACGTTGTTCACGATCTCTGTCCCGTTCACGTAAACGTTCATCCTTTTTGTTGCTACTGTTGTCCTTCAAGGTACGCGTACTACTGCTATGACGATCTGAGTCACGTTCATGCGAAGCTGTAGTTGAATTAGACGAAGAAGGTTCATCTTTTATTTCAATAACTGTGACACGATTCGAGGTAGAAGATTCTCGCTCACCACGTTCAGAGGTAGATGCTGATGAATTTAATTTTATAATTTTGGGTGGACGTTCCAAACGTTCTTTTTCGCGTTTTTCTTTAATATATAAAAAAATATATGGTATCGACTATTTATAAATATATATATTTTAGACGTTTACCGATTTTTACTTCTCCATTACTGGGTGGTTTTATGTCCACTGTTTGCTGCTGCGTACTTGGAACAGTTGCAGCCGCCATACTAACTGAGCCTGTTGCCTGTGTATTACTTATTAAATTTTGAACAATGGCGGCTGCTGTTGTTCCTCCAGTTGTAACGGTTACATTTGTTTGTGTTTCTGCTCTTTGTGGCCTTTCGGTCACCTGATGAAAGTCGCTTTCTTTTATCATTTGAGCTGCTTTTGTTTTAAGTTGACCAATATACGATGAAGCAATCACAAACAAATCTGGCCGTTTACTTTTTTCTTCTTCGCGCACCTTTTCCACTTTCCTTTCGATAATTTGCGCCAATTTTGCCAAGACCGGATAGAATGGTAAAATACGCATTAGAATTATCAGAGCATTACGTATTTGCATGTATTCTTTGGAATCTAAACAAAACACTATCGCTTTGGTGATTTTGTAGTGCCATTTATGACATACATGCCGGTAATTTTCATAGCCTACGTGATCATTCGCTTCTGAAAATTGATTACTTACACGGAATTTTGTTACAAAACCTGGATAATTAGCACATTCTTTGTTAAAAGTGGCCTGATCTGAATGCCAACGCATAACAGTTTCTAGCATGGCGCACAAAAAACGGCCATAACGTGTGGCCTCATTTTCAGTGCACGATGTTACGGAATAGGTGATGTCACAAAAGATCTGAAATACATTTTTATTAGTTAAAAGTAGATGAAAAAATAGAAGAAAAAAAACAATTTTCAGTTGAGCATAATTTTGAGTTTTTTCTCTGTAGATAAGTTTGAAAAATTGTTTAATACATATTCAGCCCAATTATGAATATCCTCACGGAATTTCTTTCCCACGGAAAAAATTTTTCTCGAGAAAAGACTCCTCCAATTATGAATTCCGTGGGAATAACCTTATAAAAAAGTGGCATCATCGTAATTTGAAGGGAGTTTTTTTTTTGTTAATTTTCATATATTTTTTATTTTATAATTTATAATACCTACTTTTTTCCCCCGAATTTTTTTCACTTTCCGCAGTCAATCAAAAGGGGAAAAATTTATAATTGGAGAAAAGGGAAAAGTGAAAGAACTCGCACGGAATTATTGTTTATAATTGGGCTGATTAAAAAATAGATTTAAAAAATGTAAAATATTCTCATTAAAAACCGAATATAGTTTTTCTTAGGAAAAGTTTTGAAAGTTTCTAAGTCTTAGAATTCTGAAATCTGTCCTGTACAAAATAGTCGAAGAGATCTGAATTTTGTTTTTACTTTTCAAAATGGTCTATATTTACTGTAAATTTTGTTTTTGTAACCGTGCTACATTCTTTAGGAAAGGGATAGATGCTAGATAAGACAGGTGGTGAAAGGAGATAGATATAGCCATTTTATTAGTTATTTAACTTCGCCGGCGAAGTTGCTATGCAGAAGTATTGACGAAAGGAGCTGCATATTGCAATGTTAATTCTGAATATGTATTTATAACATTCAACAGGGAAAAAAAAACATTTTATTGTTTGATTGCTGCAGGAGTTGAAACCTGGCCAACCAGATTTGTAGTCAACGTGCTCATCACCATGACTACAGCAGCCTCATTAAAGCCTATTAAGTCTGAAAAGACTTATGGAAAACTAAAAACTTGTCATTCCGTTTGTAATTTCTGCAATATCCATTTTCGACCCCATAAAGTATATATATTCTGAGTTCTTATGCATAGCGAAGTAGATTGAGCGATGTACGTCAGTCCGCCCGTGTTAGTGCTGAAAGCAAGTTTGCGAAGGCACTAATCAGGTAGAGAAAATTTAAATACGCCAATCCATCAGACATAGTGTCGAAAGATTTGCTATTGGAAATCAGAAGATCGGTCGATGTCCTTTGAGGCAGCGGGCAAAACACCACGCCTACCTTTGGAACAATAAAATAACTCCAATAAAAAAAAAACAAATATATGGGGCGATAGAGAATTAAAAAAATAAGGAAAAAAACATCAAGTGAGAAAATTGGTGCTCCTTAATATTTTCCGAGTAACGGACCTTTGAAATTTTTATTATTTTTTTTAATATCAATATGGGTATCATTTAAAAGCTTTTGAAGAGATCTTTGAGGAAATACTAAAAATTTTAAAAAATGCTTAACCCATTAAGAGCCGATGACATTTCTATGTAAAATTACAAAATTAGTTTAATTTCAATTCTAGTTAATAAGTATCTTATATTCAGGGATTTTACTTTGTAATATAGTTTAATTGGCCTTATAAGGCTTTTATATTACTATGGATTATTAAATAAATAAATAAATATATAGAAAAAATATTTTTTATTAGTTTTTAATTCTTTGTCATCATAAAATTGCCTTTTTTGATTGGAGTTACTTAATAAACTAGATTTACATATATCGTGAAGAAGGGTATATCCGCATATCCGAATATAGCACTCTTACTAATTACATGTGATCTTTAAACTAAAACAAAGTGAGCTTTAAAAAGACCAAACAATCTGAAGACATTTAAGACATGTGAAATGAAGAAAGAAAATTTTCTATAACATGTTTTGTTAATTGAGGAACTTTTTTAAAGAATCTAAAAAGATTTATAAATATAAACACATTATTGACAACGATTTTTTAGGATATGTCGCTGTAAAATGTTCAGTATTAAAGTTGTCCGCCAAAGGATGTGTTAATGTTTTTCTTACCCGATCATAACATAGTAAGGTGGAGAAATTGGCAGCCTTTAAATTGTGTATAGTGTGCACAAATTTAGCACAATATAAGGCATCCAGGGCAGTGAAAGTACATCTGTAACAAAGAGAACATTTCTATATTAAGAATAAAAATCTAAAATCTTTATTTTAAACCTTGGAAACAGACACAATTGTAAAAATTGTGTTATAGTCTCGTTTTTGGCCGATTTGGCTGAACGAGATAAAAACCAATTATCTTTTTGTTGCTGCAAACGTTGTAATATTTTGTCGATATGTTCTTGTTGTTTTTTGCGTTCATCTTGAAGTTTGTCCATAAGTGCAATATACCGTTCCTGTTCTTTTTTGTTTTTCGAAGCGTTCTTAAAAAAATGTTTTTTGATTATTTAGAAAGAAAACAAAAACATATAATTCAAGAAAATAAACTTACAGAATCTTTAGAATCTGCTGCTTGATTAGATAGTTGTTTAAGTTTAGTGATTTCCTTTTGATAACTGTCATGCGGCACTTGTAAATCATACATGCTCAATGACCAAAACGTTACAAAAAATTGTGGTGAAATATCTTCCCACACTTTAGGTCCATGCAAAGGACGTACTGATTCTACTATCGGATTCATAATCAAATTGGTGGCATCGAGGTATTTGGACAGCTTTTGATTGTTGGTTAGCTTCTTGGCATTCGGATCTGCCTTGCGTAATTGGTCATATTTTTGCTAATGAAGGATTTAAAAGGTCATAAAATATTTTTTTTAAATTTATATTTTAAATTTCTTACATTTATTTGGTGAGTAAACATGGGACGTGCTAAAAAGAATGCCACATCAGCATTTATGTGATATTCTTGCAACATGGCTATAATTGATGGCAAACGTTCTACATACTCATCTACGGAATAGGTTGAACCAAGGAATGTTCCAAACTGTACTAAAGTATCTTGACATTGATCGTACAATTTTCCAACTAATTTCAAATGACTTTGTGCTGTTTCTCGATAAATGACACAATGTTTTTGTTGTGCCATAAGTAGGCAAATAGTTACAGCGAGATCGTTATTAGCTAAAGCATCTTTTAAACGCTGGGATGATTTTTTTGTATTGCGAACTTGACTGAAGTAACCGGCCTAGACAAGAAAATGAAAAGAATAATTAAAATAATAATAAATAATTTGTCTTTTAAAATTAAAACATACCTCTCCCCTAAGTAACTCGCCACCACACATAGCATTTAATTGTTCATTGGTCATTTCCTCGGCTGATTCTACGCCAGCCATTTTTTGTACAATTTCTTTAAGAATCAAAAGATCCAAACTAGAAGAGATTACATTGTAAAAAACTTAGAAATTAAGAATGCAAAAATAATTTTATCGGGTTTGTAAATAAAGGAGAGTTGTAATCGCTCCAGTATGTATAGGATTTTGCTATTTTGTTTTGCTTGCCCTAAGAAGACTTTAATTTTTATCATTTGGACTGTCTTAATACTAAATAATAAAGAAAAATTTTATCGAAGAAATGTATTTTTACCTTTTCTGTGACTTCAATTGATTGGCGACATACTGCAGCAAACCACTCAATTCAATATTATACTTTTTAAAAATGGCGCCACAAAACGAGGCCAAGCTTTGTAGCCACAACGATATGGAAGTGCCATCATGTTTAAAACGATCTCTATCGGCCATTGTTAAGGTCTCTATTAAACAATAACCCAAACAATCGAAAGATAAGAGAGTCAAATATTTTAAAGAGTCAACAACCGGACCAATTAAATTGTCATAAATTTGAATTTGTAATAAAATCTAAAATAAAATAAAGGATAAATCACACAAAAATATATTGCACCAAATTAAAGGAAAACTTACATAATCAAATAGAAAACCAGGAGCACAATGACTTAATTTCCCAATTAGTCTTCCCAAAGGTTTAACATTTTCTTTGCTGACACGTTTCATAATGGCTTTAATATTTTTTTGAGCATTACCACGACGGCGTATAAGTTGGGGATGTAATTGATACGTATCATTTTTCCAGCGGGCATATAAAGCGTAACTAAATAACGAAATGTATAAATTATGTTTTTTTTTAACAACTTTAACGAAAAAAAAACTCACCGATAATGATAAGGAAAATGTTTCAACACGGTCCATATTTCTTCAGCCATGGGACAATTACAATCCAAATATGATAATGAGGGCAGTACAGCTGCATCCATTATTGTCATTACTTCATTGTATAAAGTTTCAGCTTCACTATAGGCTGGTGGTAAATTTTGGTTGTCTACACCCATTTCTGTAATAATTGTACGCATTATGCGTATCAATTTATACATTAAGACGGTATCGAAGTGCAAAGCTGGCCCTAAAGCTATAACCATGGGTATAACATAATTTCTTAAGTCATTAAATTCCTTAGCTTGTATTTTTTGCAATAACTTCACATCGTCTGCCAGGCGCCTTTTTTGTAATTTAGCCGCGGAAGAAATTTTAAAGCAGTTCTTGCGATAAACATAATCAATTCCAATGTGTATGAGTTCAGCTAAAGCTCTGGCAATGGGTTCATGTACCACAACTGATTGTTCGGGTAATTTTTTAATGATTTTAAAAGCATTTTCCCAATCGCCAACTTTAAGTAGACCCTCACATAAGCCGAATTTTTGATTGGAAAAGTATTTTTCCTACAATTGAAAAAAAAATATTAAAATATTTCAATTTTAGAAGTTAAAATTTAAAAGTGGTTCAAAGGCCCCTGTTCTGTTTTTTATTACTTTTCAGGCTTGTAGGGTAAAATATGATATGTAGATTGTCGTTTACAATTACCTTTTAGTATAAAATGTAGAATTTTTTGTTTTGTAATTCTACAAATTTTTATGGTGACGATCAAATTGCATTAAAGTATTATTTTACTTACCAAATTATATTCCTTTTCCGGTTCGGGTTCTGCAGGTTCTTTATCCTTATTTGTAACAATTATATTCAATTTTCGCACAAACTCTTTAGCATCAGTTAGGTCTTGTTCCCAATCCCGTGTTATTACATTGTCAGTAGGTGTAAGCTAAAAGAAAAAATTTACAAAAATCTATAAAATAAATTTATACAGCAACCTACCCAAACATAGACATCATTAAGATCAATGACGCCGTATTTAAGCAATAGAGAACAAACATGGAATAAAGAACGAGGAGTTTTTGAATCGGAAAAGTAGCGAAATTTATAACCCAAAACTTCACAAATAATCGAACCATTTGGCATATAAGTTCTTAATAATGGTATAAATAATTGCCAACGTTCAGGACGTGATTCAAATGATTCTAAAATTATATCCAACACACGATTTGGATCCAAGTTGAAACAACCTATATAAAGAAATTAAAAAA
The DNA here is from genome assembly GCA_916610165.2 of Gymnosoma rotundatum. Classification (NCBI taxonomy): domain Eukaryota; kingdom Metazoa; phylum Arthropoda; class Insecta; order Diptera; family Tachinidae; genus Gymnosoma; species Gymnosoma rotundatum. The sequence continues at coordinate 113,540,039 of OU744337.1, read as the reverse complement.
ATTGTTAAAAATTATTTAATTCTGTATGTTTGCATTTATTAAAATAATACCTATTAGAGATTTTATAATATCCATTATACTATCGGAGGTAACATCATCTTCAAATTCTTGGTTTAATTCAGTGATAAGCTTGGCATAACCTTCACTTTCTTCGCGGAATAAGTTGAAACGTCTTTGTTTGTAGCTGTTGTTTTAGAAAAATTAAATAAATAAATTAAAATATTTTTGTTAATTTCAAGATTTTGCTGCAGAAGTCATATTTCAGAAAAAAAAAATTGAATTGAAATAAAATACATTTATGTTTTTAAAATTGTTTGAACCTTTTGAAGGCCATAAAACCAGTTTTATACGTGATCTCACGCATTTAAAATCAAGTGAAAAATTTTAAATTAGAGTTACGACTCTCTTGCAGCATAGGATCAATATATTTATTAAGATATAAAGGATAGTTGATCGAACTTACTATAATTTTGTTTTAATTTTGATGAATTTTGTATAGAATACTTTATTCTTAACTATTCCGACTTCTTGAAGAGTATCTATTTCTAGTCTTTCTTTTATAAGTTTGTCTGGTATAACTTTATCCAATTCTTTGAGAATCTGACAAAACATTAAACGTTCTTCTTGTATGCCATCTGTCATTAGAGAAGTCTCTGCATCCAAAACGTTGACCACATCCAGAATTAAAGAGGGAAAATCATCATGAAGAGCCTTAAAATAGAAGAGTGTTTTGGTATTATTAGCATTTTACTGCAGATTTGATTCATATATTTTGCCTTATTTTATTTGGAGGAACACTTTCCAAAATTTGACTTTACTTTTTTTTTGGTATTGTGTAAAGCCTTTTGAGCTCTCTTGAAACTACGTATCTATTTTAGGCAAATTTGTACATTTCCAAAAATGTTTTTTACTTAAACTCTCTACCATAAGCTTTACCATTAATATTTAAAAAAATCTTTATTCGCTTAGAAATAAATACCAAGCTCTCCGTTAAGTTTTGAAGTACATATAAAAAAATTAAAAAATGTTTTATGCTTTAAATATAACATTAACTGGAAATTTCCACCCATACAGTTAACTCCATGAATTAGCAAAATTTAAAGAAAATGTCAATACTCACCACAACTTCACCTAATGTATTGAGAACGGTATCCTTTTTCAGGTTACATCGAACACCCTGCCATAACAAATCATAGATGGCACTGGAAACTCCAAATTTAAATTCATTTTGTTTTCCCATATACGGACTGTCGTTGTCACGAACATGATGCTTTAGGAATTTTAAACTAAAACGAAATTATTTAAGAATTAAGCGTTTAGAGAGTTGAGTTCCTGTCCAGTTGGCCAGTTTATTTTTTACATAAAAAATATTTCTAAAATTTTTAACATATTTTTTTTTCAAACTAAATTAAGAGAGATATAGAGAAGTAGGGACGGCAACTAGAATTAAACAATCCGTACAATTCACTTTTTCCAGATTTTTCGAAATGCTTGAAAACTTCTTTGCCAAGGCAGGCCGATGATCCTGGTACTGCTATAAGACTGCTACAGCTGCCGCCATTTGTATCCATTATACTTCGCCTTGAGCGTACTTTAGCTGGTGTCACCACTGTACCACCACCAGCTTTACACGGTTTTGTTGGTAAATTATGTTCCACGTAAGTGTTGGCAACGGCATGCGTTTCTGTATAAGCACTGCTGTGACCGCCCTCAACAAATCCCGTTGCTACCGTTTCGAGGCTTGTAAGTGCTGTTGATGGATCGTCTCCAATTTTGCTTTTTGCAGACGGTTTTCGCAAACGCCTCATGTAATAACTTAACTGAAGCGCGTTTACGATTATTTCTTAATTCGCAAGTTAAATGCGTACTATTTCCAACTCTACACGATATTCTAAAACTTTAAAAAAGGCTTTTTTTAATTAATTTACATAAACCGACTAAAATAACAAGTTCTATCACAAAATGTTGCTCCGTATGAAAATTTTTAATTTTTCTTTGCTTTCTTCTACTCTTTTTTTTTTTTTTATCAATGACGGCTGTCAAAAAAGTTTTTCGCGTTACACACAGAGTTACATTTTACAGTACATTATCAAAAAGGGTAATATATCGTTGTGTGTTCTCGTTAGAGATAAAAATGTGTTGTATACATAGTTAATAGAGACATTAAGTTAATTTTATATATGTTTGATGTTAAAAATAATTTTTTTTTATTTTATTCTATTTTTTTTTTCAAAATTTGTGCAATTGAAACTTGCATACTTACCATGGGTGTTCGTCATTGCTAAACACAGGGTATCATAAAATATTTTGTTACTAGACACAAGGTAGTTCAAACAAAATAATTCTATTGCATCTCAAATTTACAACATACAATAAGGGGTTTAAAAAACTTCAGTTAAAAATGCCTTGACAAGTGAAATTTCAAAGTACACTTCATGTTAGCTTTAATTTTTTTGTAAACAAAATATAAATAGTTAAAAATAAACCTATTTGTATAAAAATTGATTTTCATTTATTTTTTATTTTCGAACTTTTAACTGATAATTAAACTTTTGTAACAAACAAAAAAAAAAAAAAAAAAAAAATTGTAATCTCTAGCTGGAATGATTTATAACAATGATTTTTATTATTTTATTGAATTTTATTGAGACTTCTTATTTTTTTCATATTACACGTTTTGTCAAAATACACTTTTGAGGGAAACTTAAAACTATTAAGTATTATTTTAATTACATAACTATATATTTGCTCATGCGTCTTGCTTATCTAGATTAAGATAGATTAATTATAAAAAATTAATATATAACAGTGTTGAAAGAAACAGTGCTTGCTCCCGGCACTTACAATTACCAGTAGAGTTAGATCTACCGTAAATAAACTTAAAACTAAATCCTAAAACTAAAACTTAAGCCAACACAGAGTAATAAAAATACAAAAAATTAAAATGAAATAAGATTAAATAAAACAAAATGAAAAATAAAAATAAAAAAAAAAAATTACCCCCTGTGGATGCCGGGAGTAGTGCTTAAATAGAAGTTCTGACCAGGAATATCATCAAGTTGTTGCTGTAAAATTCCAACAGCAGAAATATATGGAGTGTTTGACCAACTAAAACTTCGCTCTCTTGACAAAATATCTTTCATTTCGTTGCCTTCAATATTGGACAACCTTTCCACAAAACTTCTTAATAATGTGAGAGCGTAAAAAGATATAGGAGATAGTTTTGACTTTTCGTAAATGTATTCATTTGAAAACCTTTTATTTAAAGATTTGTAATTCTTCTCTATGCATTTCCGAACAATATGGCGTTCGAAAATTTCCAATTTTTTCATCATTGTTTTAGAAATAGTGAACCATATTGGAAATGCATAAAGAAGAATTGGTCTTACACTCACTTTATATAAGAGAAGTTTGGTTTTCACTGGTAAAAATTTACTATTAAACAATTTTGAGAAAGCTCCTTTTACTTTGTTAGCCTTCTCCAAATTATAGGAAACATGTTCATTGAATTTCAAAAGTTTATTAAAATTAACTCCGAGGTAGTTGATACTGTCCTTAAATTTGATTTCAGTACCATTTAGCAATAACTTTAAATTTTTGCTTTCCGGAACAACAGTATATTTACACTTTCCGGAGGCATTTCGTAAGCATATCGCTCTACTTTTTGACGCGTTTATCTTTATCCCCCAATGATCATAGTATCTGCCAACAATATCCAGGTGTCTCGAAACACGTTGGAGCGCAATTAGAGGAGATTCGTCGTGGGCATAAAGAAGGGAGTCATCAGCATACAGTATACTTTTTGAGTTAACAACTTCATGGGGATAATCGTAAATAAAAATATTGTATAAATGAGGTGCCAATACAGATCCTTGAGGAACACCGCAAGAAATCTCACCCTGACATGACAACATATTTTCGATTTGTACAAAAAATCTCCTATTATCAAAAAAACTTTGGAAAAGTTTAACAATTGATGGACTGAAACCAATCTTTATCATTTTGAACAAAATTCCATCATGATATGCCTTATCAAAAGCCTTCTCTATATCAAGAGATATTGCTACAGTGCATCGCCTCTCCCTTAAATTACTTATAACATCAGAGTGAAACCTCAAAAGAGCGTGTACCATAGATGTACCTTTTTTAAAACCAAATTGTTTTTGAGGAATGTATGAATGCTGAAAGCCTATGTCCATTTTTTCTCTAATGATTCTTTCAAAAAGCTTTCCTACATTGGAAAGTAAGGAAATTGGTCTTAAACTGTTAATATCGCTATTACCCTTTTGTTTAGGTATGGGAACAATTTTAGCTATTTTCCATGCAGATGGAAAATAACAATTGTTTAAACAATTATTGAACAGAATGGTAAGGTATTCAAATGCCTTAGCCGGAAGTTTTTTTATTATGAAATTCGATATATTGTCCAATCCGGTCGACTTCTTGTTATTTATCATTTTAGAGATGTTTATTACTGAATTTAGGTCTGTAAATTTCAAGTTTCCTGAATTATTTAACGATGTGCTTTCATCGTTAAAAATAGAACTACTTGAAGCTTGACTAATTGTTCGATTGATTGTTTCGTTTATTTCTGAAATATCTCTATTTGGAGGAAAAGTTTGAAACACAGATGAAAAATGATTTTTTAAGATGCACAATTTTTTATCTAACTCAATAATTTTTACGCCGTCAACGGTGATATCTTTCATGAAAGAACGACTTTTATTTCCGATTACCTTAAAAATCTCCTTATAAGCCCATGGGCCAGGTTTAATACCTTTTAATCTATTATTAAAAATACTTGCATGCTCCTGTCCAATTTGTTCTTTTATTAAAACCTTAATTAAATCAATTTGTTTGGAAATCAGCAAATACTGAGGATCTCTTCTATTCCAAGTTCTTGTGAATATTAACTTGAGTTGTTTTTGCCACTGGTATTTTACTTCAAGTAACTTTTTAAGTTTATCAGATGCTATAAATTTCTTATTTTTCAATTCAAGCTTTCTAGAGTGTAACTGTGTAATGAAATTTACAGATGTGTTAAATTCTTGTAAAAAATAATCAATTTCTCTGTTAGATAAATTTCTATTGACCGGGGGAGAATGATTTAAAAGGGTGTTTATTACATCAGTTTTAAATATGTTCCAATTTGTGTATTTATATGAAACAAAATGGTTAGGTGGTTTTAAAAGGAAATTAAAATCTGAAAAGGTCACACTTAATGCTAATGGAATATGATCTGAAAAAGTTGGTAGTGTGAAAGTCCTGTAATTTGGATAACCGCTATCTAAAATATTATTGCTTACTATAAAATGGTCTAAGTGGGAGGAACCGCTTGGATAAGTGGGATATGAGTCACAAATTCTTTTAACTAATAAATATTCGTTTTGAAGCCAGCTTGAAAGGACCTCACCGTTAAAATTGTTGATATTATCACCCCAAGCAGAATGTTTTGCGTTAAGGTCTCCACCCAATATCAGTCCGTTGTAATTGTTTGCAAAACTCAAAATTAAAGAAAGACCTGCGCAAATATCTTGACGCTTGTAGTTAGACCGAAAATAAATTGACCCACAAAGAATCTTTGTATTTACACTATTTATTTTAACTTTTACCTCAACAAATAAATTTGGAAATTTTAGACCTGGAATAACAACTTTGGAATAATCTATTGAATTCCTTAGAGCAATGCCTACACCTAATAAGCTTTCGTCCCTTAAAACCAAATAGTTTTCAATATATATATGTGTTCTAGGAGACAAATGCATTTCCTGTAAAAAACCAATATCAATATTAAATTGATTCAGTATTGTGCCTAGTTCGATTCTCCTACTTACGTGGACAAGGGAACCAACATTAAAAGTAACCAAATTTAGTGAATTACGGCCCGTATACATCTTGTATTTCTTTAATTAATGTCAAGCACTCTTTTTTTGCCTGATCTTTTGTCAAGGTTTTATAGCTCCTCATGAAATTAGAAATTTTGTCTTCTAAACTAATAGGATTTGGACCACATAACGCCTTTGCAACCTTCATAAATTCTTGTATTAAAGCAGGTTTTTCCGGTTTGCTCTGTACTGGAACATTATTAAATAAGCTTGCAAAAGTTTTGTTTGCAGAAATAGCATTAGAAGAACTAATAGCCCTTGCAACGTTGCTAGCAGCTAACACTTTTCTATTATTTGCGTCACGATGAAATTTTTTCATATTCGATACGTATTTTTTGTATGCAGGACAACCTCTATAATTAGAGGTGTGCCCATTTTCATTGCAGTTAACACAAAATGGAGACAAATTACTTTCAGTGCTGAAAGAGCATTCGCCAGAAGCATGCTTTTCGTTGCATTTTAGGCAAGAAATTGGCCTACTGCAATTTTTAGAATAATGTCCCCACCGCTGGCATCTCCAGCATTGTGGTATTTTGGTACTAGCCTTTGGCCTTTCCCAAGATACTACTTGGTTCTGAATGTATTTTATATTAAGCAACTCGTTTGCTTTTCGATTAGGTTTAAGAGTGATCAAAAATAAGCCAGTATCAATACCCTGTTTTCTAGAGTATTCCGTCGTAAACTTCGAAACCGAATCAACAGTATCTGGTATAGCGTCATCTAATTCCGACTTTATATCATTGATGTCGGATTTGAAATATAACCCCCTACAAAGAACGCTCTGACGTTTATGCTCCTTGGGAGTGTAACTATAAGCAGAAATTTCTTTTTCTTTTAAAAGTTGCATCATCTCCGTATGAACAGAAGAATCCTTTAAATATAATTTACTTTTGTACCTTGTCTTATTTTTAATTTTAAATTCAACGTTTTTTAAGTTAAGTTGGTTAATCAAAGATTTTACGTTTACATTTTCTAGGAAAATTGGTGGACAAAAGGAATTCCTGGTCTTAACCATTGTGTTTTTGGACAAATTATTAATTTTCTTTTCATTATTTAACAATTGAGTGTTGCTGATTGGCCTTTCGGCCTCTAAATTTAAATCTCCTAAGAGTGAATACTTATTCGTACGATTTAAACTATCTACAACTTTATCTAATTTTTTAAATTTACAATTCGATAAATCGATTTTTACGTCACCTTTATACTTCCTCTTTTTGTTTTTAACTGTTCGATATTCGTCGTCTATTGAAGAAAATGAACACGTTTCCAGATCCATATTTCCTTGTTCTCCTATGTCTGATATTTGTATATTCTCTAGGATTGTTACCCGATTACTAGTGGCTCCATTGCTTGCGTCTCCATTGCTTGACTGCAGCACCTCTTGAAAGTTACCATCGTATTGAATCGTAGGCAATTGTTCAGCAAAAACTGCATCAAATAACTTTTTACCCAGCTCAGAATTATGAGCACCATCTAATTCTTCCATTTTCTTTATAGTTGGTTCTGATTTCTGAAATCCAGATGAGCTAAGTCTGCTTTCACAATTATCCTCATTTGCCTTCGGCCTCCCCACATGCCCATTAGGAGGACGTCCTCCAGACTGGGAAAGTAATGGATCTATCTCCATTAGTTTAAAATTGTTTTAAATTGTTTCAAATTCTATTATTCTATTATTTCACAAGATTTAAAGAAAAAAAATTTTTTTTCCCCAATATATAATTTTTTTTTTTTTTTTTTGACAGCTAAAACTTTAAATTATACTTTTATATTTTTTTTTCAGAAATTTCTTTTAAAACACGTCTGCTGCGTTATAACAATGATTTATAACAATTTCTTGACTATAAACATGATGATATATAGCATATTTTTAGGCACAGATACTAAATCAACATATCAAGCCAAATAACAAAACAACATAGTTACTCTGCCAGATTTCCTACCGTAACATTTTCTTTCTATTAATAATCTTTTTTACTGATAAATGATTAAAATTTTTTTTGTTCGGCTTAAGGTCGTTTTTGGGTAATTAAAACACTTTGTTAATTTTATTTAATTAAATTTTTATTCCGAATATTTCGAATAGCTTCGCTATTCATCTTCAGGGGAAAATTTTTAAATTAAACACAATTAAATTAAACTAACAATGTTTGAAAAAGCACGTATATATTGTGCAGTAAACACTTATCATTTATCAAAAATTAAAAGGTCAACAATACACCACATTTTAATCTTTTTTACTGCTTCTAAAACCACATACATATTTAGTTAACAACGGATCGTTGGGAATAAATAGAGGAGAAGAAGTTTGACTACGTGCCTTGGTGGCTGCGGTCACTGGGCAGTGTCATTTTGGGACCCATGCTAGTAGAATCGGTATCCCTTTTAACGACTTCTGCAGAAGTTGTTAAGACGAAAAGGAAGAGGAGACGGTGGAACACCTCCTCTGTTACTGCCCCGCTCTGGGGTGTAAACGGCTGAGATATCTCGGTCAGCGGTACTATGAGGGCCTATCTGATATGTCGTCAATGGGTCCAGGTAGGATTAGTTCCTTCTTGAGGTACAGTGGGTGGTTTACCGGCCCACAACCGGACATCGTGACTCATTCAGGGGGATGAGCGCACACTTTGGTCGACTGGCCTTACTTAGCGGATTCTTTTCTGCATTTTTCTTGGACCTTCTCCGTATTATCATACCCGCGGTTCTTTCGGTTTTTCCCTCTCTGTCTTTCTAATCTTTTCATATCCATTTCTTTTTCTAATTCCTGCCTTATAGTGAAAGGCCAATTTAAGCGACATGCGGACGCGGGCGGCAATCAGCTGTTCTTTTTGCCGCTTGAATTTATTTTACATAGGCAAATGAACGCGGCTTCTTGAAGTAGAAACTTGTGTAAAATATATAAAACATTTGTAGTTTTTTTTTTGACGCAGAAATAAATAAATTAAATTGCTAAAATAAATAAAATGAAAAACGATTAAGTGAAAAAAAAGGAAAAACACAAAAAGAAGACTATGGATGATTTGACAAATTAAAGCGGCAAAACGAAAAGTTGAACTTAACTGAACATTGCCGCTCGTCCGCTTTTGTCAGCATTACCGATTGTCGACTTAAACGCCAAAAGTATATTTTAAATTGTCTATGAATGAGTTAGAGTTCCTTTAAGATTCGGCTATGCCTAATCTTATATACCTTTCACCATCTATTCAAATCTAGTTTAGTGAAGTAACTCCAATAAAAAAACCAAATATTTGGGTGAAGTAAATAATAAAAAAAATTTGGTACTGCATATATAAAATTTTACATAAAAATGACATAGGCTCTTAATGGGTTAAGCATTTAAAAAAAGTATTTAGTATTTTCTTAAAGATCTCTTCGAAAGCTTTAAAATGAGACCCTTATTTATATATTTAAAATTTGGAAAACTTCAGAGCCCCGTAATTCGAAAAATATGGGCGAGTGCCTATTTTTTCACTTAATGTTTTTTTTTTCTTATTCTTTAATTCTTTATTGTTCCCAATGACATGAAACAATTAGAGGTAGGCGTGGTGTTTTGTCTGCTGCCTCGAAGGACATGGACCGATCATGCTGATTTCCAGTAGCACCTCTTTCGATACTATCGATTGACATATTTTTTTGTGCCTCGGCAAACTTGATTTCAACTCTACCAAGAACGGATAGCTGGACTTTGCTTAATCGACTTCGCTATGCATAAGCAGTCAGAATATATATGCAAGACGAGCAAAAACAGAAAAAGGTGAAAGTTCCAAAAAAAAAATCGAAAAAATAAGTATTAAAGTAGAAATCTATAATTTTATATTGACTTAAAATATTTTTAGGAAAAGGGCTGCTATCACTTCTAAAAAAATTAACTTTTTTTAATTTTGACGAAATTTTTTATCATTAAAAAATTAAAATAACATTTTTCTAAAAATTAATATAAGTAGAGAGGCCAGAGTCCAAAAGAGAAAAATGTAATAATATTAAGCACGTAAGTACATGTATCCTTTGAAATGAAAAAAAAAAATTTTTTAATTGATTTTGAACAAAATTAATACAAAAAGAGTTGCTTTTAATGATTCATTTAAACATTTCTGAAATTTTTATTTACTTTAAGTTCAGAAGTTGTTAAGACGAAAAGGAAGAGGAGACGGTGGAACATCTCCTCTGTTACTGCCCCGCTCTGGGGTGTAAACGGCTGAGATATCTCGGTCAGCGGTACTATGAGGGCCTATCTGATATGTCGTCAATGGGTCCAGGTAGGATTAGTTCCTTCTTGAGGTACAGTGGGTGGTTTACCGGCCCACAACCGGACATCGTGACTCATTCAGGGGGATGAGCGCACACTTTGGTCGACTGGCCTTACTTAGCGGATTCTTCTCTGCAGTTTTCTTGGATCTTCTCCGTATTATCATACCCGCGGTTCTTTCGGTCTTTCCCTCTCTGTTTTTCTAATCTTTTCATATCCATTTCTTTTTCTAATTCCTGCCTTATAGTGAAAGGCCAATTTAAGCGACATGCGGACGCGGGCGGCAATCAGCTGTTCTTTTTGCCGCTTGAATTTATTTTACATAGGCAAATGAACGCGGCTTCTTGAAGTAGAAACTTGTGTAAAATATATAAAACATTTGTAGTTTTTTTTGACGCAGAAATAAATAAATTAAATTGCTAAAATTTTAAAAGGAAAAAATAAATAAAATGAAAAATGATTTAGTGAAAAAAAAGAAACACAAAAGGAAGACTATGGATGATTTGACAAATTAAAGCGGCAAAACGAAAAGTTGAACTTAATTGAACATTGCCGCTCGTCCGCTTTTGTCAGCATTACCGATTGTCGACTTAAACGCCAAAAGTATATTTTAAATTGTCTATGAATGAGTTAGAGTTCCTTTAAAAAACCAAATATTTGGGTGAAGTAAATAAAAAAATTTGGTACTGCATATATAAAATTTTACATAAAAATGACATAGGCTCTTAATGGGTTAAGCATTTAAAAAAAGTATTTAGTATTTTCTTAAAGATCTCTTCGAAAGCTTTAAAATGAGACCCTTATTTATATATTTAAAATTTGGAAAACTTCAGAGCCCCGTAATTCGAAAAATATGGGCGACTGCCTATTTTTTCACTTAATGTTTTTTTTCTTATTCTTTAATTCTTTATTGTTCCCAATGACATGAAACAATTAGAGGTAGGCGTGGTGTTTTGTCTGCTGCCTCGAAGGACATGGACCGATTATGCTGATTTCCAGTAGCACCTCTTTCGATACTATCGATTGACATATTTTTTTGTGCCTCGGCAAACTTGATTTCAACTCTACCAAGAACGGACAGCTGGACTTTGCTTAATCGACTTCGCTATGCATAAGCAGTCAGAATATATATGCAAGACGAGCAAAAACAGAAAAAGGTGAAATTTGCAAAAAAAAAAAAAAATCGAAAAAATAAGTATTAAAGTAGAAATCTATAATTTTATATTGACTTAAAATATTTTTAGGAAAAGGGCTGCTATCACTTCTAAAAAAATTAACTTTTTTTAATTTTGACGAAATTTTTTATCATTAAAAAATTAAAATCACAATTTTTTAAAAATTAATATAAGTAGAAAGGCCAGAGTCCAAAAGAGAAAATGTAATAATATTAAGCACGTAAGTACATGTATCCTTTGAAATGAAAAAAATTTTTTTTAATTGATTTTGAACAAAATTAATACAAAAAGAGTTGCTTTTAATGATTCATTTAAACTTTTCTGAAATTTTTATTTACTTTAAGTTCAGCCGATGGGGTCAAGCCTCAAGCATTTTAGTTTTAACATGTTTAACTGATAACTAATATTCAAAAGAAAATTATTTTGAAAATATTTTAAAACAAATTAGACACAAATATCAACTGTATAAATATTGTTATCATTATTAAAGTTGACATTGTTTGAACTTTCCTTATATGTATGTATTTCTGTAAAATAAAAACTGCAGTTAACGCAACTAATTTGATATTGTTCATTGACATTGTTTTTGTAACGCATTTGTAAAATTGTAATGAAACAAATTTGTTACTGATAAGAAAACAAGAGGGTGATAGAAAAGTGGAGCCACAGCAAGTCACCAACATATGTAAGCAGCATGTTGTAAAGTCATTATCATGTTATTCTTTTTAGTTTTTATTAGTTTTCAAATAATTTCTTATTATCATTAAATATCAACAACAATAAATTTGTATTTATTTTTTGATTATAATTACAAAATTGAAATTATTAATAAGAGTACATTTTTAAATATTCTATTTATAAGTGCTAATATGTATACTTTTAATAATTATGTTTTTAAAAGTTTCAATAAACAAGCTAAGCTTTTACTTTCATTGGATTAAGCAAGATTTAAAGTATTGATGCTTCAATTCAGAAAGTATCAAACATAAAATAGAGTATTCAAGCTGGTCAGTATTTCCGATTTCGCTGTTCCCAAAATTCAAAAAACGATTGATTGCTTCTAAAGCTTGATTCAAGGACGGCTACGAACAGTTCTTCACTGGTCGTTAGCAGTTTTTTGCCAGTCAGATTTTTTGAATATTTATTTAAAAAAAGTTTTTTCTTCTTGAAATTTCTTGATATTTTCTATCAGCCTTAAGCATAAAATTATCAATATATCGTTTCCTACGACATAAAGGATCTATATACATCAATACCCACACACGAAACTTTGACTATCCTACGTAACACACTTTACAACTTATACGACAATAAATATATCAACGAAATAATGGATATTGCGAAGACGATATTAAAACAAAACTACTTTGGATTCAATAATAACTTCTATAAACTACCTGATGGACTCGGCATGGGAAACCCAACATCCGCAATCTTCACAGAGATTTTCATGCAACATTTAGAACAACTACACATCAAAAAACTGAAGGAAAAACATATAATAACTCATTACTACAGATACGTAGACGACGTTATATGCATCCTAGAAAGAGACAACGCTGAACAAATTCTTATAGACTTAAACATAATACACAACAAAATCACATACACAATGGAAAAAGAGCAAAACAGAACTTTACATTATCTTGATATATCAATAACACGAGGAATTGATACCTTAAACTTTGACATCTATAGAAAACCAACCATGACAGACACAACTATCCACACTTCCTCAAACCATCCTACTCAACATAAACTCGTAGCATTTAGACACATAATTCACAGACTTAAAATAGTCCCACTCGCTCCAGATAAATACAACAAAGAACTCGATACAATTTACACTATAGCTAAAAATAAGGGTTACCACCACAAAACCATCGACAAACCACTCAGACAATACAACAATAAAAACAAGAAGAAAGAAGACAAGGAAACAATCAACACAACACGACGACACATCTTTACTTACACAGGACCAGAAATATATAGATTAACTAACCTTTTCCGGAAAGAAGGTTTACACACAACACTAAAAACGAGCAACACTCTACGCAACAGAGACATTATTAACGAACAGGTAAACACAACCTCTGACACGATTTGTACACCACTAAAATTATTAAAACACTCCTACAAACGAAAAACACCCACATACGGTCACACTTACCTATCCAATAATAAAATACTCAAATATTAAACTATTTACCCCAATAAACAGGACAGATATCAGAGAATCGACCTGCATAATACAATTTAAACGGACAAAAAATACCCTAAACCCACCACCTTTTATTCTTAACACTATCAATTTTAACACTATCTCTTCAGTTTTAATAAATACGTGGCTTGAAAATGATGTTATCACATCGAATGCGCTCGCCAAACGTTCAAAGTACACAGCCAGAGACGACAGTTATTAGCGATAATTATAACAACATTTTCCACAAAGAGTGGAAAAAGGGCGCTCACCCATTTTTTCCGAGTTACGGGGCTCTGAAATTATCAATTTTTTTTTTAAATATCAATATGGGTCTTATTTTAAAGCTTTCGAAGAGATCTTTAAGGATCTTTACTTAAACTTTTTTAAAAAAATACTTAACCCATTAAGACCCGATGACATTTTTATGTAAAATAATAATAAATGCAGTAACAATATTTTTTATTTTTTAACTCTTTGCCACCCCAATATTTGCCTTTTTGATTGGAATTACATCACGAAACTAGATTTACATAGATGGTGAAGGGTATAGAAGATTCGGCATAGCCGAAGAATATAGCACTCTTAGTTGTTTTCTTTCAAATTACTAAATATATTCTTTCAAGTCTTTACATCATTAACTATAGTCACCCTGTAGTCTGTTAGTATGAGATTTTCTTTATGCTCAATTACTGCCCAATTTTTAATTGCAATTTTTAAATTGTCTTATAAAATTGCATTCGTGTCCACATATTCAAATTTTGTTTCTTCCAATTTTGATCTTGATTGTTTAACGAATGACAAAACAAAAAAGAATTGCAAGTACATGAAACACACACACAGAAAAAGGATTGATAAAAACTCGGTTAGCATATTTAAAATTTAACTATTAATATCATAATTTACTTTTTATTAGATATAATCTTGACACATTTTTCATATTGAAAACTAAGAAGCGATATTGGATAATAAAAGTTGGTTGCAATTACTGTTAACAAACTTCAACTGACGGATTTGTGTCTTCACTAAAATATTTTCTGTTAATTGGGTGATGCAACTAAACTTGTTCAACAAATTTCTGCTAATACCTGAATGTTGGTAGTTAGAACCATAAAATCAACTGTATCATTGTAAATCAATCTAGTTTTGACATACAGTGGCTCACAGCTTATTTTATGCATTGCATATTTTAATTTTTTAAGTCCTGTAAAAATAAAACCAGTAAGAATTAAAAAAAGGAAATTGGTATCATTTAATAGATAAAAGGGCTTAATTTAACAAGAAAACTTCAATTTTTAAAAAATTAAGATTTAATTATTCTAAAAGTAAAACAAATAAAAAATACAGCTTTTTCATATCACAGCTTATTTTATGCGGTAACGTTAAGTATTGAAAACTTCCAAGTTCTGTTTGCTAATTTATATTTTTAATACTTTGTCTGATACACTTTATTGTCTATAACAGGCTTAAGACGGTTTGGTATAGATGCAACTAGTTTTCGCGATGAATTGGGCGAAATATTCTATCACTCCAATTCTTTTAGGCTATTTTTGCTTAAAAATTCGTGTTGCCTTATGTTTCTTCCAAAATGGACCATTGATTTTTAATGACATTGAGGCTTGGTGACTGAGGTGGCGTAATCATCAAGTAAGGGTAGTTATAAATTGACCAAAACTTTACAATTCCCGATTTATGTTTCGGATCGTTATCCTGATAAAATCGAAAATTTGATCTTATACCCAGATTCTTTGCATTTTGCAACAAATTGTCCTTTAAAATTTGAAGATACTTATTTTGTCAATGGTTGTTTCAATAAACTCTAAACTCTCAGTACCAACAGTCGACATACAGGCCCAAATCATGACGCTGCCACCACCATGCTTACCTGTTGCCTTTAAATATTCTTTATTAAGCTCGGTGTTAGGTTTTTTCCATACGTAGGACTTATCATCGGAGCGGAATTTATTAAATTCGGATTTATCGGTTAAGATAACTGCATTCCAAAGCGATGCGTCTTTGGAATCGTGTTCTACAGTGAAGTTGAGACTGCATATTTTGATTTTTGCGCTAATGGAAGGCTTCTTACGTGCAACTCGACCATTAAAATCATGGTGACGAAGAACACACTGAAAAGTTTCAACGCAGCAATGTTTGCCTATATCATATTGAATATCGAAAGTCAGTTTGGGAGCTGAGAGCCCTGTATTTGCTTAAAATTTTTTGACAATATAACGCTCATCATGTTTATTAAAAATTTTATTTGGTGCTTATCTACATTTCTTAATTAAACGGTTTTCACGAACGAAGCACTCGATAATTTGTTGCGACGTCTAAGTTTTTTTATTCATCATTTCAACTATTTTCCGCTGCGAGTGACCGTTTTTAAAATGACTTACTACCAATTCTTTCTGTACTAATGTTGTGGACCCATTTTAAATTTCCCGAAATTAACCAAATTATTGGCAAAATAAGACCATTAATTAAGTGCCAATCATATCGAAAAGTACAATAGGGTAGAATTAAAAATAAATTTCCGCTAGACAACGCATTCTGAAAGTATCGTTACCAAAAGAAGTAAATGCATAAAATAAGCTGTGAAATGAAAAAGCTGTATATTTTACTTTTCTTGTTTTTTAATTATGTTAATATTAATTTTCTAAATAAATAAAGTTTTCTTGTTAAACTAGACCCTTTTCTCTATTTATTGATACCAATTTCTTTTTTTAATTCCTACTGGTATTATTGTTATAGGACTTAAAGGATAAAATTATGCAGTGCATAAAATAAGCTGTGAGCCACTGTACATACATAATAAAAATAAAATTTTTACATTTAAAGTTAAAAAATATTTTAGTTTTAAAATAAAAAATTTTATGGGAGCAAAAAATTGCCAATTCTGTTCACGATTAATTAAAAAGGACTTTTATGAACAACAATATTTGAAAAGGTTTGAATTATTTAGGATTGTCCAAACATGTCGTATTTTCGGTTAAAATGGAAAGTGGATGGTTTTAAGGGAAAAGTAAGAAATCCGGACGAAATAGGGGAGTCTAGTGGTGAGGATGAAGTTTACGTTTTGTATCATGAAATTTATTAAACATAATCATATTCTTGTAAACTAATTTTTAAATAAATGTTAAATCGAAAACATTTTTTTTAATTCATAATAATATTTTACATTGGTATTAGTCCTCCTTCTCGAATAATTTTCTAAAACAGTTCGGAGTACCACATTAATTTAGTCATGTTAACCGAACTCCAAATAATGCTCATAACCGACAAAATTCGATTGGAAACAAATTCAGTTATCATAACCAATCTGTTGTCTCTGTGCAGTGTACCCGTTTCTACTCGCCTTTTCTCTCTCACCTAAAAACTCAAGAATTGCACAACAAAAGTTACAAACTGTGGCCAAGTATTTAGGAAGCATGTTTTTCTCAGGTTAATGTGTTCATTCTTCAACCTGAGATACTTAACTTATTATTATTAACCCTTATCGGACGCGACTTTTCACACGTTTGATTCTCACCAGGTTGTAGTTATTTTTAACAAATATGAAAAAAAAACAATAGTATGTTATTATACATTTATATTCATTTCTTTTCAGTTTTGTTACAAATTATTTATTTTTTGTACAGCTACTACATGTCTGAGTTTCTGATAATTATTTATATACTTGTAAGGTATGGTATTTTTTTAAGCAATCTCCAACATGAAGAAATGGTTTTCTCTGGCATGTTTCGCAAAAGTATACTGTTGTTTTCCTCCCTCCAGGTAACTTGCGATTAGAACATACTAAACAGTCGTTATGCTTTCCTTTACTATCAGGTTGCAAGATATGTAGTTTGCCATCCAATCTCTCCTCAATGTCTGATGTTGAAGGCTTTCCATATCGTATAGTTTCCCCTTCACGAAAATCACCAACTAGTGACATAACTATTTTTCGAATAAATTGCTTATGCGGCATTGGTTTAGTGTTGTTATTTTTACAAGTGGCTTTATACAAAATGTAAGAATTTAGGGAAGACATTTCAATGAAATGAATGCATTTTAAAAACAAATCTCATCAATAGACAGTATGTTTCGACATAATTCGCCTTGTCACTTCACACGTGCCATACGACCGTTGCAGAAAAGTACTGTTGTCACGTCAGAGGTACTTGAAAAATATTTTATCACAAAAATTGTTTTTTTTTTTTTAAATAAATTTTGTTAAACTTAAATTATTTGTTGGTGAATTTCTAGCACTTTTCAGGTTTTCGAACTAAGTTTTGTTAACGGATGACAATTCTTAAAAAAATGCATATGTTCAGTCCTACGACAACCTCGTATATTGCAAATTATTATCTGTTAATGTATGTCATAATTCAAAAAGGTATTTTTACGATACGTATTGTACGTTCACATATGTAACGACTCCACGCCTGATTTTATTAATATTCCAGAATAAAAACTGATGTAATTTTCTTTGAGTAATAAATCAAATGTGTGAATGACCGCTTTATAATGACAAATAAAAAAGAATTACAACAATACGCTAAAATCCTTTATACGTTTACATTCATACTCCCGCTTTCTCCCATCCATAAACTTAATAATTGTGCTACAGAAATTTCACAGTATAGACAGCAATTAACTAGGAGTGATATAAAACGAAAATTAAGAAAATATCGCTACATATTGCAGGACAGTTTTCTCAGGCCTAAATTAACGAGTCGGCTTTTCTACAAAATATTTTTCTTAATAAAGAAGTTGAAAATTTCTGATACGTTTCTTTAAATTCATTTTATTTTAATGTTTAATATATAAAAAGAGTAATAAGATTAAATACAAAAAGTAAATGACGGAAGAGATTAGAGATATAAATTTAAATTCTATGTCATATCCACACACTTCTACTACAATTATGTACTTTATAAAATTTAAATGTATCTTTATTACTTTTTTTCTTATTTATTTAGCCCTTTTAAAGATTAAGATTTATTTAGAAACACAAATTACTTCCTGTTTAACAACACAAACATGAAATATGTGTAAATGTAAATATGTGTATCATATATTCTATTAAAATAAAGTTAAAAAAAAAATATTGCCACACTATTGCACACACATCCACCTACATGCAGTTTTTACTTAAAAAAATGTTAAAAATGAAAGCTGCTGCTTTTAGTTTCATGTGCACTTTGGTTTATTATTTGAGAATGTTTAATAGCCATTGTTGCCGTTTGTGTTTAATTATCCAATAATGGGACAAAGCATAATTTTGTAGACAGTAAAAATTTCAAGTCGCATTAGTTTAATTAGCTCTATAAATTTATTTTTATTTATTAATATATAAAGTTTTTATAATCTAAAAAACATACTACTCAGCAGTATTGCATTAACTCTCTATCACTCATAAACTGCGTTTTGTTTGATTTTTTGTATTTAAGATGTCATCAGAAAAATAAAATACTTGGATTTTTTTTTGTTAATTTTTATTATTTGAGGAAAAATTACAAAAATAGGATATGTTGCTCTTAGGCAACACTGAGATAAGTAATCAAAATTTTAAAAACTGTATAGTTACGAAAGAAGAAAGTTTCTAAAGCAATTATTGGTTTTCATGTAGCATAAGGCTACATTGCATTGTTCACATACATTATGGCTAAATCCCACACAATTTTAAAACTTGCACCTGATTTTCTTATCAGACCATTGTGGCGAGTGAACGATCTGACCTATTGGACTGTTTTTAGAGGTATTTGCTAAGCGGGTCCTTTGTGCTTTTTGACCGCCATCTCGCTGTGGGTGTTATCTCTGAGGTTGTATTTACCTGATCGCTGGTAATGTCTCAATTAGAATTTCGTGCTGAAACGAAGGCAGTTTACTTGTCGCTAAGAAGACACCACCCTAATGAACATCTGAAACCACCACTATTTTTTATTATTTTTGCTTAAAAACCTTATACTAGCTCAACATATATGACGACAATATACCAGTCATTGCGAAACAAAGCCAATTAAATTAATGCCAATTTTTAACCATTTTTATCCAATGTAGCATATAGGCGGGCAACACACCTTATTTACCAAATAAAATACATCAAAAAGTGTTAAAAAATAACATTTTATAATAAAGGCTGACTTCCAAAATGTATTAGTACAAAGTTTGTGTACAGTTTTACTGCGGCTTTTAGATCTTGTACATATACAAAGTTGCAAAACTGATGCGATAGTTGCTCGGTTGCAACGTTTCTAATATTTGGCTGCGACATTTTGGAATGGTACGCATTGTAAACAATTAATACTACGTCATTATGAAACACAATACATTGTTCGAATACAAAGCAACTGACGTTTTGGAAGTCAGCCAAAGTTTAAACACTTATCACTTCAATTTATAACAGAAAACACAAAAAGTAAATTTTTTTATCATTTTCTGAAATCGCAGTCAACCGGCACTTTTCGTAACTACTGGTTTTTCTGATTCAAGGTCTTTAGCTCAGTGTGAAAACAGCGAGATGCAACGCACGATTATGTCAAACAAATTATTTCCGTTATTTTTGAGGCATTCTAACGGTATGTTGCTTTAAGTCTACACTAAAATACAAAGGGCTAACACATTAGCATTGAATAATAAATAATGCTAATGATTTTTTAGCATTATCATTTTTTCACTTATGGTGATGCTTTTTAATGAAAGGCTTTCGTTAGTAATTAGCTAAAAAACAAAAGTCATTGTACTAAATAAATGTCCTAAAATACAGTAGAGAGTTATCTTAAAATGGCAATGGGTATTTTTGCTTCACTACCTACAGGAGTGAAGACATTGTTCAAAGGGTTAATAAATAAGTAGATATCTCTTTGCGGTATCATATCTTGTTCACTTAAAGTTTGCAAAAAGAGGCAACAGGCGTTGTTGCCTACATAATAAATAATCCGATGGTGCGGTAGCTTTTCAGAAATATAATTCTACGGGATTATAATGGAGTCTTAATTCATTTTGTAATTTTTAGTTTTTAAGCTCCTGTTTTTAACCGACTTCCAAAAAGCAAGGAGTTTATCAATTCGTCTGAATGTTGATTTTTTATGTTTGTATCTGCAGAACTCAGTCATTTCTTAACCGTTTTAGAAATTTTTTTCTTTATTTATTTACAGATTGTTCCCGTTTTAAAAACAATTAATATTTTAAAAGATTGAAGGGTGTCGACATACAACAGATATGTTTTTTACGTGCATTATGAACCATAAAGGGCACCACTTTAAAATTAAAAAAAACTGCGTACAGCTCCCAATAGCAAAAAGTAAGACAAAATAAAGCGTGTCCCCGAAGGTGACGTAAATTGACCTATATGTGCCTATCTTGTGAACCATTATAGACAAGAGCTTTAAAGTTGGATAGAATGTCGATTACAAAGACTATTATAATAATACGTATAAATATTTAAAACTAAAAATTAAAGGGTGCCCCAAAAGTCATGTTAGTTTGACATATATGGCTATTGTTTTGAACAGTTATAAACAGGCGTTTGAAATTTACAGAAAATCAGTGTTTTTTAGTCCGCTATAATAGGAAGTATACATTTTGAATTTGGAAATTGAGGGATGTCGCAGTAGTTGATGTAATTTGGTGTACGTTACCAAACTTTGGACCGTTATAGACAGACTGCTGAAATTCAAAAGGAACCTGTATTGCTAAGACCGCTATAAGAACAAGTATACAATTTGAATTTAAAAATTAAAGGGTGTTTTCATAATAGATGTAAATTTACATAAATGGCTCTATATTTTGAACCGTTATATAAAAACACAAAAATTAGACAGAATGTTTATTACTTTGGTACAATATGAAGTATAAATATATAAATATTTAAAATTAACAATTAAAGGGTGTTACAATAGTTGATGTAATTTGATGTATATGGTCAAACTATTTAACAGTTTTATATAGAAGGCTGAAATTTACAAGTAACCTTAATTGCTAAGTCCGCTATAACAGCAAATGAAAAATTTGTATTTGGAAATTAAAGTTGATCTAATTTGATGTGTGTGGCCAAACTTTTGAATCGCACCTTAAATCTGTTTTGAAGTCGTTGTTTTTTAGAATTTTATTTTTAATTAAAAGACACGCTGCTAAAATGTCATTAATATGGTTTTAAATTTTGATTTTAAATTTGTTCATTCTAAAAAGTATATTGATAATATTCCCGAATGGATCAGTGCAATAAACTTATGGCCTTCGGGGCTTAACTGGCGCATGTGAACTCTATTCACAAAATTTTTCTGATCATTTTGTAATAAAGTGGCGGTATTTAGCTGTTCCATTATTGAATTGCATTCAATGAAGAGGTGTTTATGAGTTGGGTGGTACAGATCGTTGAATTCAAATTACGTGACCACCAAAAGGATAGTGTACACGACCAGGAAATGTTTGATTAATTATTGAAATTATTTCAGCAGGCTTGTACGTGTGGCTAATGACACAGTCTAGTGTTAATAAAGTTATGGTCAACAGTTTAATATACATCGTATGTATGCAGGTATTTCACAGTAAATGAGATATATGAACATATAAATTAACTGTTTATTTTGGAAAACTTATAACTGGCATTATGTAGGACATACATACAAACATATTAATGATTTTTTTTTGTAACAGCTTTTCATAAATTTATGACTTCTGAACTGAAATCTGGAAAATATTATCGTGATACCGGCAACACTGAGTTGCTTGACTTAAATTCAAATTATTGTCGTTAGAATAATTCAAGCTCGTTAGCCGCTGATACCGCTGACATTTTGAACTTTAATAGCCACTAAAAGCACCTGAATACTCAACTAAAGTGTTTTTTCGAAAAAAAATAATATAAAAAGTCTTATGATTTTGCTCCATAATTTTGCTTGTATGAGTGCAAGTGCATGCACTTTAATTATGAGACAAAGTCTAAAATGGTTATTAATGTATGTGTGTATGTTTTTGTACCAAGTGTTGATATGAACATTTTTATTATGTAGAAAATTTCATTTTGTTTAATTTTTTATATCAGTGTTTGCTGTTGAAATTAAAATTTTTAACATGAAAATAATTACAACATTTCATCTCCAAAAATAGTCAATGCACAGTGTTACGATTTTCAACAAAGTTAAAAAGTTTCTCTTTTATTTATACAAATTGTAATTATTTTACTTTTTCCATACACAGAGAAAATTAAGTAAAATTTTTATTTTAATAAATAATTGTTTGAAGTTAACTTCACCTTGCAATTAGGTCATCAGAGAATCGAATTCCTATCGAAAATGGTTTCAATTCTGCAAATTACTCTTTCAGAAGAGAAAAAATTCTTCAGAATGAAATCACTTTTCAATTGCAAAGTGGAATATAAATTTCTTTAAAATTTTGGTTTTGTGGTTTTCACATTTCCTTTTATTTAAAATCGCCAAGTGCGAGTTTGACTAATGCACAAAGGTTCTTCACAATATATAGGCAACGTTTCTATTTTTGATATTAAGTCTTTCTTATTTGTTGTTGAAAATTGAAGGTGTCTGATGACAGTGGTTCAAAAGAATAATTTTTTGTTGGCACTAATTTTTATACCAGACATATTTATGTTTTAGATGTCTGACTTCTAAGGTTAACAAACTAAAATCGCTAATATTGTAAGTTTATTTTTAAAGTTTTGTACTTAATCTTTTAGCGGACATTAAAATAGTTAAACTTTGTTCAGGTTCTAAAATATGGCCACGTATGTGAAAATCTCGTCCTTATTGATTGATAAGATTGTTTTAATAAAAACTACCAAAGTGAGTCTTTTAAGACAATTTAAAATGACATATAACCGTGTTTGAAAAGAGATTTGAATATAATTCCGACAAACGCAAAGAAAGCGACTTGTTAAAAAAATAAAAAGTACAGAAAGCAAATGCTCGAAACGTGACTGTTTTTAGAATTATTTTGGAGTTACCCTGGAGTTAATGTCGACGTCGTTGACGGCGTTTCAACGCCGAAAAAGTTGAAACAGATTGAACTTTTACGGAGTTGCAACGGGTTGAGATTAACTGCTCTCATACAATTTTATACGATTAAACTTTTTTTTGACATTTGACGCCGTCAACGACGTCGACATTAACTCTATGGTTATATTTAGCGCAGTCTAATGATAAAAAATTATTCAAATATTTTATTTTTATTTTTCGTAAAAATGTGTCATTTTGTAAAGAAAATACAAATATAAAATGAATTTTTTCAAAACACATTTTTCTAAATTTGAATTTTAAGAAAATTAGAAATAAAACGTTAATGAAGACTGGTATTTTAAAATAAATAAGTTTACTAAAAGTATTAAAAAAGTAGGCAAAATGTTATTTGTCATGTTTAATTTTACGAAAATACAATTAAAAATATGATTCCAAGAAGATTTGCATAAGGCAACAAAATTTTTCCAAAAAGTATTGTATTCGATATAAAGTAAGATTGAAAACAGTATCGAGTCAAAAACGTGAGTCATAAGGGACTTGTTCAGAAGAGTCTCGATTAGGTTACCATTTTCTAGCGACAAAACAATCATTATCGACTCTTAAACGATTATTATAATCATGTAAAAGAGTACATAAATACTCGAATATGATCAATAATTAAATTAGTTTTGTTTAACTGCAATAATGCTGAAAACACATTTGGGGGGAACGACGAATTTTTCGTTGCGATTATTCGTCGAAAAAAATAAAATACATTTGTGTGTATGAAAATGTGCACAATCAATGCGTCGACGAAATTCGTTGTGCATAACGAACTTGCGATTGGTTTATTTCTATTTTTTATGTCGACGAACGATGAATATTTTTGTTTAGAGGGACCGTTTTTCTGTTTATTTTTTAAAGTGTTTTATTTCTTTTTAATTAAAAATTTTTTTTCTTTCTAATTATAGCGGATATAAAAAAATACTATTTTTAATTCTAATTTAATTTAAATTCTTATTTATTTTTATTATGTTTAATTATTACTTTTTCAATAAATAATTTCTATTTTCAATTTTAGCTTGAGTTCATTATTAATTAAGATAAACTCTAAAGGTAACAACAAAATCAATTGCACTTTGTGGTTCGTTACAACCTTCGTCAGTATTCTTCGTAAATATATACAATGTACTTATCAATTGTAACTGCTATTTAGCTACTATCTAGATGAAATGAAATATGAGAAATTTTAATATTTTCATAATGTATTTTTAAAATATCTATTTCTCTTTAGAGTCGTTATTTATTATAAGTGTTGGTTGAGAGCGATATATTTATCTACACTAGCAAGAACTATCCGCTACATCATTATTCTACATTCTTCTACTGGCTATGCAAAAACGGAAAAAATAAATCATTTACAAAAAATATTGTTACGTTTTTCCCTTTTAGACAAACGTACGGATTCTCTTGATTGCAAATACCACTCATTATAAATTCCGTATTCTTACTTTATGGCTTTCTCTGCCTATACTTCTTGATACTATCGGTCTTGTGAACCCTTGGTCTCGTATTTACTAAACATACGTTATTACTACAAACGCAGCCATCCACGTTACACTACTGTGTTACTCCGGCAAGACATGAACTACTCGATGCCTTGTTTAGTTACCTTTACCATCCACAGACATCTTCACTACTCCTTTTATCCAAGCCAGTCATCTCCTTTAATCCAATAGCCACAACACACGTCTGCCATACACTGTTGTTATGCTGTTACACTTTCCTGCGCTAACCGCTATTGCTCTTACTTTTTATTACAAAGGGCTTCTCGACAATTATCTGTTTACTCTTATATTAAATTGGACGTCTCCACTTCCTCTCGGCAGGTTTGTACTGCTGTTTATCAATTTTAATTGCGTTATAACAATTATTATTTTTTCGTTGCACGCATGTCCAAATGCGGTGTCGAACTTATGACCCCCTGTTTTGCAGTACGCACCTCTACCAACGCAGCCATAGAGGCTGCTCAGCTTTTGTTAGCAAATTGTGGTTTTTATTCTATACACACACCATCAGTTGTTGAATTAACTTATTCACCACGCTCATACGGAGACAACTACAGGGTTTGCCAGATCTTATATTCGTAACAATATTAAAAAAAAAACAAAAAAATTAAGGTTTCTTTTTTCAAATACATGGTCACTCTAGCAATGATATATGCAAACAAAAATGTAGTTTCAGTAAATAATTTATTCTTCTTAATTGAGTTTAAGTCGACAAATTTACTTAAATATGATTAAATGACGAATTACGAATTTTTGCGAAATTCGTCGGTCGCCCAATTTGTGTTTATACTATAAGTCCTTTTTTTTTACTTAAATATAGGTAAATGTATATTTAATTTATGAATTTTGTTTCCGACTATTTTAATCGTTATATAGGAAATTAAATACATACTTACATATATTTATCTAATACATAAAATATATGTTTGTTATCATAAGGTTAAGAATAATGGAAAGTTACACATTTTAGTACAAGAAATTGCTGTTGTTGATCTTATAAAAATTACTATGCATATTACTCATTGTTTAGTAAACTTTTCATTCACAAACTGTACGTAGAAACGTATCATTAAAATTGCTTAAATATTTGTTTTCAACACTGATAAACGTTAATTTGTTTAAAGCGCTATGTTTTTATTAGTTGCTCTACATCTGGGTAAATATTGGAGTGTGTTGTGCATGTGAAAAATCATCGTTGTTAAAAATGTTATACCTCTTGGGATATTCCATCATTTTGTCAGCTATGTTTGTCAAGACAAACATATGATATTTATGTGTATCTACAAAATGTGTTATTTTAAGCCGTCTTATCTTGAAGTTTAAAAAACTAAACTCAAATATGAATATCTGTATTGTTAGTTTTTAGATATGAACACCTTTTAATGAGCTCATGTTTTTTTTATCTTTTATTGACTTTAGGGATTATTTTTTATGGTTTTATTTACTCTTTTTATAAAAATAAAAGTCATCAAATTTACTAAATAATCGTAATGAGTAACGAAAATATACCAACTAAAATTACCGTGAACCAGTATAGTGCAACATGTACAAATGAAAAAAATTCGTTTTACTAATATGTGTGGTTGAGTTGTCAACATTCTCAGCGATGAGGCTCATTTCTAGATGAACGATAACAATCCACAAAAGATCCAAGAGTATCAAACGCATTCAGCAATGTCACTTTTTACAGTATATTTTGGGGCAGATGGTAAATATTTCTTTGAGAGCGACGTTGGGAGGACCCATTAGGTCGATGATTACCAAGTTTTTTTCTGGCTTTAATTAAATTTAAAGGCATAGTATCATGTGGATGTTAACTGACCACGTTAAACTTTTTCTTGTGAAGTTTCTTAAGTCTCACGTCTATGGGAATAAACCACAAAACAAAATGTAATGCAGAGCCAATATAACTACGGTGACCATATTTTTGAAACCAAAATACAGAACAGGGATAAGATTTCACAATAACAATTAAAAAGTACAAACAACCTTAAATCCACATTCAAGACTAATTTATTATAGATATTTTTAAACAAATACAAATCAAAACTTAAAAAAAACATAAGAATATAATCACACGCTGAAGTAAAAAAAGAAAATAAAGCTTGACTGTTTCCGAGATTTTTGCATATATAAGTATATTTGTAAGAACTATAAAATTAAGAATAATTTGTACTCAGTACATATCATCAATGACAAAAATGTTTTGGATTCTTAAGTAAAATGAGTTAATAGAGAAATTTTAGGCGTTAATATACATATGTACAAAGCAATTATATTTTGTATTTTTCTGCTGAATAGATTTGTTTTAGTAAGCCTTCATTACTTTTTAAATATTCTTTAAACTCTAAACAATTTAAATCATAATTACACTTAGTAATTAAAATTGATTTGAGGGTATTTACCTTTTGAGCTTTTTCACTAGTCCATATGTTATTTAAAATAGAAAACACTCTTTCTGTTGGAGCATTAGAACCAGGTAAACATAAACTGAATTCGACAACTTTCAAAATATTTTGGAAACTTATACCTCCTTCTTTGAAATGTTTAAAAACTTCTACCCAGCGCTCTTCAGCAGATTTTTTGTTCTCATTCCATTGCTTTAATTTTTCTGAAGTGGTATATCTTTTAACAAGAGCCAGCTCATCAAATAATTCGGTATTATTTATGTTTAATTCGTTTCTCTTATCCATAATAAAAACAAAACTGGATTCCACATCCTCCCATGCAGGAGTTTCTCGTAAAAGAACCCATTTCAGTATTTCAACTTCTTGATAAGCAGTGTCCCATTGATTTAAGTACTCAATGCAATTTGCATAAAATTGGCTTGCGGTACTTTTAAACTCATTAATATCGAGAACTTTTTTCTGACTTAGCTTAATTATTATTTTTTTAACTGCAATAGGGAAAAATTTTTCCTCTTTACGTTGTGAAATTTTAAACTTCAGCTCATTAATAATGAGCGAAACCTCAGTCATACATATTTTTTGGGACTCTATCTGCGTTATGTAGTCATGAAACAAAGAAGCTTGACAATGAACGAAGAAAAGCCATGCTTCTGAAACAGGATCTTTAAAAAAACTTTTTAATATAGTTGGACACTTTGGCTGGGATAAAAAGTATTCCTTTAAAGGCTTAAAAAGCTTTAATATTCTTTCAATGGATGGTTTAAGAGTTAGCCATCTTGTCTTGCTAAATCCAAGTAGTTTTTTATATTCTACTTCTATTGTGTCACAAATTACTTTAAGCTCTTCAACACGTACTGTATAAATATAAAAGTAGGAAAAAATTTTTACAATAATCGTTTCAATATCTATGGGGAGACATTCTGTTGATGTTTGAATACAGTTATTTAAAATATGTGCAGCACAGTTCACACCGATAAGAACATTTTCCGTAGACGAATGAAGTTTTTTGAAAACATTGTTTTTGCCTCGCCTGGCTGCTCCACCAAAGTTACAGTTTGTGTTATCTGCACACAAAGCAAGTAATTTTTTGTTTACATTAAATTTAATAAGCAGATCACAAATATATTTTGTTAAAATATCGGAGGATTCTCCGGGCAAATTATCAACTTCCAATATTTTGACTTGAATACCATGCAATGGTACAAAATAACGAATAAGTATTGGACATATTTTTATGTTACCATGATTTGAACAATCACAAAAAATTGTTATCAAATTAACATTATGCAAATCATTCTCAATTTCTTTAATGGAATTCGGAGCTAGGATTTTACAAACTATCGATTCACACTTGGTACGTCCAGAAGAATATCTCTCATCAAAACAGCTTCTTATAAGTTTTGAAGTACAATCGTTGGAGCGAAATGAGTGGTTATGATTAACAGCGTGATATGCCCATGTTCCTTCTGATATGCAAATTTTCCTTTTGCTGTCGTTAAAATCCGTAGACCCAAAATAGCAGGATAGAGTTTTACTAGAAGCGGCAGCGATGTCGGAATCCTTGTGTTTATTTGTCCGTAAGTGCTGTTGGATATCAAGTTTGCCTCCATTAGCAATGCTGAAAGTTGCCATGCACTTAGAACATCGTACCTTGCTATCAGTATCAGTTTTTTTAATAAAACTATATTGCTGTTGTAGTTCATCATTAAAAACGCACTTTCGTCTACGGGACATGACTACTTTTCTCTGAAAAATTACTCCATGAATGTTCTTTTTTTAATGAAACTTCATATCTAAACGCTAGGCCTACTATGTATTGTTGGCGGCGGCAAGTATACAATACACATCATGGCAAATTTATTATTCGCCTTGATACACATATTAAAACAGCATTTACACGTGAAAGTGCAAATCAAAATTCATAGTCGCGCCTCAATTCGCTTTGATAGTTGAAAAATTTTTAATATTTTGAATATCACTTTCAGGTATGAAAATACAGAACAAATACAGAACAGTAAATGAAATACAGAACATTTTAGCATTTTTCGCAGATCAATAATTTATACAGAACACGGCTCTGAAATACAGAACTGTTCTGTATAATACAGAACGGATGGTCACCGTAAATATAACCCACTCGATTGTACAAATTCTGTCAAATTTATGCCCCAGAAACATTAAATTGGATCGGATACACCCCACCCAGCGAGGGTGGGGCATACATTTAAACGATGCTATATTCCACACATAATGGCAGTAATAAGGCATTTAAACTAATAAATAATTTCCATAATATCAGACAAATACTTCGCTTTATTTAAATGTTAAGTCTTAAAAATTTAACACGCCTACTCAACACTATAGGCGCTGTAACATTGGGTTTAAAAGTCACAAGTAAGAGTGCTTTATTCGGCTATACTGAATCTTATTTACCCTTCAAAATATATGTAAAGTTAGTTTAGTGAAGTAACTACAATCAAAAAAGAAAAGAAATCTTGGTGACAGAGAATTCATAATTAATTTGTCTAGTATTTAGTATATTTTACATAAAGATGTCATCGGCTCTTAATGGGTTAAGCATTTTTTAAAAAATTCAGTACTTCCTTGAAGATCTCTTCAAAAGTTTTAAAATGATACTCATATTCATATTTCAAAAAAAATTTTAAAAGTTTAGACTCCTGTAACTCAGGAAATATGGGCGAGGCTAATATTTTTTACTCGATGCTTTTTTCTTATTTTTTAATTCTTTATCGCCTCATATATTTGTCTTTTTGATTGAAGTTACTTCATTTTTCAAAATGATATGAAAAAATTCGAGGTAGGCGTGGTGTTTTGCCCGCTGCCTCGAAGGGCATGTACCGATCTTGCTGATTTCCTATAGCACCTTTTTCGACACTATGTCTGATCGATTGGCTGTATTTAAATTTACTCTAGCTGATCAAGTGCCTTGGAAAAGTTGAGTTCAAAATTAACACGGATGGACGGACATTGCTCAATCGACTTCGCTGTGCATAAGAACTCAGAATATATACAATTTACGGGGCCGGAAATGGATATTGTAGAAATTTCAAACGGGATGACAAACTTAATAATACCCCTTTTCCCCTTTTTGTGGTGAAGGGTATAAAAATACAATATTTCAGAGTTGTAAAAAGTTCTTCTTTTAATATATCACTAATTTTCCCCACTTATTACCTCTACTCTATCCTTTGTTTACTTATTTTCGTGCTTATTTCTAAACGCTTTTGAGTTCTTTATTATTATTTTTATTATAAAAATAAGACCACTTGGTTTCCATTTCATTTGGGCCATTGGCGTAACTAGAGTATATTTCTGGAGGGGGCTATAGCCCTTAATCTAAGAGGAACATTATGTCATGTATAAGAAATTCATAGAGCAGAAAATATTTTGTTGGCTCTTTAATTTGTCTGGGGGTGCCTAAATCATTACCGAACAATCGTACCTACGCCAATAATCTGGCAACTTGTGCAGTTGTTTTATTTATTTTAATTTTATTTAACCAACTTTTTGTTGTTTTAATAAATATTGGCTAAACCCAGTTGGTTGGCTTTAAAGGCACAAATAAGTTACTGTTCTAAATTCTTATCGTTCATTTATTTTAGTGAGATCCAAGCCACACTTATGACAGCATGTATGTATGTCACCATCTCTTCTCATCAGTGACTTCGTATGTGGTCATTTTGTCATATCACTTATTTATGAAATTAAATGTATGTATGAAAGTACTTGTACGTGTTTGTCAGAAAAATTATGAGTGTGTTTGCATTCTATTTACGTGCACAAGGTGTGCGTCACAATCATAAGATCTTTAACATTTTGAGTTTGGTTGATATTTATAAACTAAAAGATTGAATTTTGCTGCCATCAAATAATTTGCAAATTTGTAGATGAAGGCAACCTAATCCCGAATTTCCCAAATCAGGCACTGAAAATCTCAAAATTGGAAATGAAATATTTTTGAAAATAACTAAAGTCGTAGATAGCTTTTTAAAATTAAGTTTAGTTTTTTCGGCCAATTTTTTGACTTAAGAATATATGGACTAAAAACGAAATTTTAAAGAAAAAGTAGTCCAACCTCGAGGAGGTCTATGCTGCAGTCATCTTCATAATGGTGCCCTTCAGAAAAGTGAAAAAAGAATACTATGTACATTTATATGTTTTCTTTTAATGAGGGAAGAATTGATACTGCGTTTTTAATCCAAAAAATGCAGAAATGTGAAATTTTGTATAACTTCAAATTGGAAATCTCATATTTTCTACTCTAATAAGGTTATTGTGCTGAAACTCTTTAAAAGTTTGATAACTTTGAGGTAGAAATAACAAAAATGTTTTTTGAAATGATGTGCTTTCACCCTCAATAATCAACATCGGTGATTTAACTATTTATTCGGGATAATAGAAAACAGCACGAAAAAAAGAGTTTTTTTTTTTAAATTAATTAATTTAGTGAAAAATTCCCGTTGTTTAATTTAATTCATCAATTTGCAAGGAGCCCTGCATAGAAATAAATTATTGTAGTGTTTTGTGATATTTATTTTTCATGATCTTTTAACTGTATAACAAAGCCGAAAAAAAGTCAGCCGTATACAGTGGATAAAGATCAAGTATAGGTCCCGTTTTAAAAACAATTCATAATTTTAAAAAATAAAGGATGTCAACATACAACATACGTGTATTATGAACCGTAAAAGGAAAGACTTAAAATTCAAAAAAAAAACACAAATAATAGTGCTATATTTGGCTATGTCGAATCTTATATACCTTACACCATCTAAGTAAATATAGTTTAGGGAAGTAACTCCACTCAAAGAAGCAAATATTGGGGTGACAGAGAATTAAAAAAAAATTTGGGACTGCATATATATAATTTTACATAAAAATGACATCGGCTCTTAACGGGTTAAGCATGTTTAAATGATTTTAGTATTCCCTTAAAGAATGAATGACATGAAAAATTTAGAGGTAGGCATGTTGTTTCTGTTGCCTCGAAGGATCATGCTGATTTCCAATAGCATCTCTTTTGACACTATATCTGATCGATTACATATTTATTTTTTGGAGTAAAAAGAGGGTATATCTATGCTTGTCATTCCACGTGTAGTTTCTACAATATCCATTTCCGACACCATAAAGTAAAGTATATGTGGTAACTTCCTATGTATTGCGAAGTCGATTGAGTGATGTCCGTCTGTCTGTCCGTGTTAAATAAATATGTCAAAAAATGTAAACAATGTAGAATACCTTCCAGGCGGACACCCTTTATGTTTAGCTCTCAGACATGTTACATTTTAAGAAGGTAAATATCACTTATATTATGTTATTATTACAAAAATAATGGCTAATTTATAATTCATGGTTCATGTAACCATATAATGTTTATACCTAATCATAATATAAAGTTGATTTATCATATTATGATCAGTTTATATTATGTTTATATTTTTGCAATATTATTATGTCAGACAATGGATAAGTTACAATAACAACAATACAATTGTTACGTATAACAATAATATGATTTGACCACAATCATATAATCAGAATATGTTGCCGTTTAGTGATGGTTACCTGAAACACGCTAATAATAAGTGTACTGATTAGGGTAGTTACTGCATTCGCAAACTTTTGAAATTAAGGCTTACATGACCTTTATGAACCTTATTGTATTTATATCACATCTTATGCAAATAAAAATTTTATTAAAGTCAACAATAAATTAATTTAATTGTTTATCAGGTGCAATGAATTTCTACAGGAACCCAAACTTTCCTTTTAAAAATAAAATTAAGTGACTTTATTACTTTGCTGCTCATCTCATTTAGAACTTACCTGAATTTTTTGATTTATTTTTCTGATTTTTAAACTTGAAATTTTTGTTGGTGTTGTTTTCTGTATTCAGTTATTCTCTGGTCTTTATCATTCATTTGGTGTAACTTGTAAATATTTATTGTCATTGCTATTGTTGTTGTTATTCTTATTCATATAATTAAACTGTCGTACTTGTCGTAGCTAGAAAAAATAAACTTGTTGATGACGATGATGATGATAGTGATGAAGTTAGTACTGATGATTCATTTGTGTGGTCTTACTTCGTTAAAATTTCTTTTTAAAAAAATTTGTTAATTATTTTTATAGACACTTTTAACTGGTTTTAATTGGAAACCATAAATTTAATTTATTGTCTTTTACATAAATTGAAGTAAATAATATATGAAAAAGGAACTCATTAAAAATGCATTAAATTACAAATTAATTTATCGATATCACAGTGTCATTGGTAAATTATCTGCCAACAAATGGTTTTATATGCGTACAAAGAGAAGAGAAATCTAGAGCAGAGATGAGTCAGGAATGTTTATTGTTATTATTTTTTTTTAATTTTGTATTATTGTACTTATCTCTTCTTTAGAAGATTCATTAATTTTAATTTTAATTAAATTTTAGTATTTAGATATTACAGGAGTGCAAGGAAAAATAAGGTTTCGATTTATTTTTAGTTCTTTTTTTCAAATACAATTATTTTGTAGTAAAACTTTTTATTGCTATTAGTGTTGCCAGTAAAACTACAGGCAAACAGCTGATGGTGGTGAACTGAAATTCAAATTGTGGCCAGATTGTCGGCAGGACTAGCATAATTTCGTATGCTCCGGCTCGGGCTCGTCGTATGGTGTGGGTTTCTTGCCAACAAATCCTACCTCTTGTTTCTCTAGCACTAAAAAAAATTAAAATTATCTTGCTGCTGGGGATAAAAAAACACGGTAAAGAAAAGTTGATATGGAGCCCAAAGTGAGTATTAAAAAAAATAATAATAATAAATTAGCACACACTCAAATAAATAATTGTCTCTGATCGTTGCTACTTTTTGCCGGTTTAATAGTTAAAATTTTTCATTTTCTTTAACTTTAGGTGAACAAAAACTTTTTTTACGGGCAACTTAGGCCTTTAACTGACTAAAAGGAAATAACAAAGGCCTGCAGGATTGAGGTCAACACTACGGTCTGGCGCGACACCCTGATAACCATTTAATGATCAGATGTTAACAAGATAATTCTTGCAAGTTCAGTCCATGTCCTTAGACGCAGCGGGCAAATTATTATTATCGGAGGAAGTTACTCCAATAAAAAAACGACAATTTTTTCACTTGATGTCTTTTTTTCTTATTTTTTAATTCTCTGCCACCCCAATATTTGCTGTTTTGTTTGGAGTTACTTCACTAAACTAGATTTACATAGATGCTGAAGGGTATATAAGATTCAGCATAGCCGAATATAGCACTATTACTTGTTATTTTAATTTTAAGTGGTTCCTTTTACGGTTCATATACACGTATGTTGTATGTTGACATCCCTTATTTTTTAAAATTTAAAAATCGGTTCAAAAATGAAAAATTTTTATCAGCACAAACATGAAAGAGCAGCATTAAGACGAGTGGATAACCTCCTGTTTGAAGTTGGTTAAGAATGGTAACTTAGTTATCGTGTTGAAATTATTTTGTATAAAAATTATTTATTTATTTATTAACATATTTAACCGAGCCCTAGTGGGCCATATATGGTTAAAAGTATTTACAGGGAAAAATGCACAAGATAATAAAACCTAAAAGTAAACTTACTTATATAGCTAAAAAAAAAACAAAATACCAGTTGTAACAAGGAACTCCAAATTACTGAGATGCAAAAAACTCGCGGAAAATAATTTTCGCTTTGGGTATAGAAAAAGATAAAACCTTCAGATTGCTAGGGAGGATATTCCAGATTCGTGCAATACTCACAACAAACGAGTGCTCATAAGTAGACTTATGAATCCTATTTATTAAAATCTGAGGTGCACGAACTGAATGCGAAAAGACAAATCTGTTGTACAAATAACTGGGTTCCATTAAATAAATAACCTTATAAAACACTAAAATTAGCCTCAACTTGACATACTTGGCAAAAGATAAACCAAGAAAGAAGCCTTCGACATAAGATCTCTTATCCTCAATCTATAGATATACCTTACAAACCTGTTGACAATTTTATTGACTACTTTTAGAGTTGTGCGATAAGTTGACGAATAAATGTCAATACAATTGAAAGAAGTAATAATTTAGCAACCGTAAGTCTAATAGCAGTAGAAAGATTGAGTCGTAAACTATACGGTTTCTTTAAAACAAGGCATATCTTAGATTTTTGAAGGTTAATGTGTTTATCAAGGGCAAATTTCTCGTCCAGAATAATACCCAAGCAATACATATGATCCACCAATTCAACATCTGTGGCATGCATTTTTAATATAAGCAGTGATTTATTTTGTAAACCAAAACACATAGCTTTGGTTTTATCAATATTCACACGTAAAAAATTATTTCTCATCCACGTATCAGATCTGTTCAAAGAATAATTAACATGTGCAATTAGTGAGTCAAGAAATTGCCTTTCACCAAAAAATACTAAATTTATATCATCAGCATATAGAAAAATGTCCGATGTGGGCAAATTGAGAAACGAAATGAGGTCATTTATGTACATCATAAATAGAAGGGGACCCAGAATGGAGCCTTGAGGGACAACACTTTTACACATTTGCTTGGATGAGCAGGCATTATTTATAGAAACAAATTATTGTCTCCCGGTAAGGTAAGAATGAACTAAGTAACACGAGGTTTTGTTGAACATAAAGTGGGAATGAAGCTTGTTAACTAGGTTGTTATGATTAATTGTGTCGAATGCCTTGGATAAGTTCAAAGCTACTAAAATACTCACTTCCTGGTTATTAAGGCACTTTCTAATTCTATCAGTCAAGGTTAGCAAGAGTCTAGTAGTGCTATGGTTCTTACGAAAGCCAAAGTGGCAAGGACTAATAAGCTTGTTCTCATACAAGTATCTGTTGATTTTGATAACCAGAAGGTGCTCAAAAATCTTGGCAAGGCAGGGAAGAATAATAATGGGACGAAAACAATCAGAACCAATACCATAATGCTTACGTATTGGTATAACTTTAGCAGTCTTTCAGGCTGTAGGGAAAGTAGAAGTCATAGTAATGGTATTGAAAATGTGTAATAGATGTTTTTCAAGGGATGGGTATGAAATTCTAACAAACTTAATGGAAATATTGTCAATGCCTGTTGCATTTGATTTAAGGCGAACAAAGGCCTCAAATATATCTGTAGGATCAAAACGACCAAAAGAAAAAATACCACCATTTATAGGCGACAGGGGACAAAAGTTACTTGTTTGATTTAATATGAAGGCATCATTCAAGGTGTTAGGGTCCTCAGTTATGATATCAAGATCTTTTTTGCAACATCCGATGTTTTTTAGTATTTTCCAGGAAGAAGTAAGATTTGTGTCTTTAAAAGTTTCCAGGCTGTCTTTTCTCTTTAATTTCCGTATAACATTCTTAACACGATTACGGTATTTACAATAAGTTGCCCATTTTTCCTGATTGTTACATTCACAGAAGCATGATAAGCAAGACTCCGTAAATATTGAGCAGATTTTACCTCACTCTTATCCATATAGTTTCTATTATGTCTAAAGATTTTTCGCTTTACTGGCACACAAGAAAAAAGTTCAAGTAACTTAGAGTTTAGATGTTTAACTTGAATGTTGACGTCAGATGTTTGATAAATCAAACTAAAAGTAGTTTCTAAAAATTTAGTGCCCAGAAGCTCAAAATCGATAGCATTATAGTCCCTATATTCAGAAACGGATGGATGAACAGTAGTGGGAAATTTTAAACTTAAACAAATAAATGCATGCTTAGACAGATGTGGAGCTTGAAATTGGCCAGAAAAAGTAACGGGAGTATGATTGCTCAGGAAAAGATATAAATTGTTCATCGCAATTATAGTTCTTTGCTTGACTGGAGACATGAGAATCGTCACCTTGAACTTCAATTGCTGGGAGTATGATTAATTGATACAGCTGCTTTCGGTCTTAATGGAAATTATTTTAATATATTATCTGGTACTCAAAAATTAGACATTTAATATGCCTTAATTCAACCTATGGTTTTTAGCAATCCGTAGCCACTTCCGCATCTTCTAGCGTTTTATTTATCCACTCGCGTTAGCTTTCTCGAGTTATAGTTATTTGCGATGACCCTTAAATCAAATGATTAAAAAAAGTACCAAGATTAGTTTTATTACTATATTAAAGCCGTTAGTATATTATAATTTTTAAAGAAGGATACTTTTTGTTTGCAGAACAGTGCAATAAAATTAATTCGTAAAATTTCGTCCGCGTGTTATTTTTAACTTTCTTGAAATTTAAACTTAACTATATATTCCAGAGTTCTGTGTTCCAGTGTTAAAAATTTTTCCTCTACAAAAATAAAAAGTTCTGACAACTATTTTAGTATCATTATACCGGTAAAATTAGGTGCTTTATCTTTTATATCTTTTTTGTCTTTAAAATGACCTATTTTCTAAAAAACAGTATTCTATATTGGAACCAAGGTTCTCCAAGGAACTCCACACAAAATTTTGTTGAAATAAATCCAGTAGTTTTTACGTGATGCGAACATAGACAGACAGACAAAAATTCCCAAAATTGGTGTGTTTTATTCCATATACTTTCCACTACAGTAAATTTATAATATGTAGAGACTAAACAGAATTGTGGTCAAAGAAAAAAATTAAGTCGAATTATTCAATTGTCTTGTTGCTTATCCCGATTTTACCTCTAGGTATAATTACTCTTTGCCCATACCCCTTTAAAGGCATGAATAACAAAGTGAGAAAATCAGTAAAAATGAATATAATTTATGAGCTCATAAAACAACAAAACAAAGAAATAAAGTTTTAAATAAGAAAGTAATTAATAAACAAAATGCTCAATAAATATAAGGTGCTAAAATGCTAACATATGTTGATCAAAAAAGTGACATATATATGTATTTTTAATTAAATTTTTATACGCATCCAAATATTTTACCATAGCATTATAATGATTTTTTATGCTTCTTAACCCTATCTTGAACATCGGCCTTACTACTGCTTTAAATTCTGTTACCTAACGCATATGAAAATTATTAATAAAATTCTTTTATTAAGTTATATTTTTTCAAATAAAAAAAATCTTAATTAAACACTTAATTTTTTAAACTAATTCTTGCAACTTTCATTGATTCTTAAAGAGTATTTTAAAACAAAATTGTAATAAACAACAGGTGGGCTGTAAAATATTAATTAAAAAATATAATAAAAATGAACAAAAGAAATAAATTAGATGAAATTTATAACATCCTGTATACGTAAATGCGTAAATATAAGAGTGTATATGAATGTGTTTGTGTATAGATGAAAAATAGATAAAAATGTTGGGAGTGAAAGAAAGAAATATATTTTAGTTAAAGTAATAAACAAAAATGGCGTAAATATTTTAATAATCATCAAAAAATTTATAAGAAAAAGTAATTCATAAGAAAAGGCACAGGGAAGAGGCTTCTAAGAAAATGTGGAAATATTTAGGTGTGTTGGAATACTTATGCATTAAAATATAATTAGTTGATTTCTAGTAAGGAAGGATAGAGAGAGAGAAAGACAGAGCCAAGTACGATTAATTTAACTCTATTATTGTAACTACACAGCGAAAAGAAATTCGTTATGAGAACCGAATTTGTTGCCAATCGAATTTTAACTGAATGAATAAGCACTCACAACTATTTAAAAAATTATTCTTGGGTGACTATAAAAAATTATTTTAATATTTATTTTTATTTTAAAAGTAAATTATAGGAATAAGATTACACATTACATTTCATGTCTCGAGCCATCGAATTTAGCCTACTCCTTCCTTTACATCATGATTCTTCTTTTCCTCATAGTTTCTTTAAATTTCCATTCCATACCGCACGTCTTGCTGTAGCGAAGTATATTAAACATTTAAGAGTTTTTTTAATTTACAAATGTTCTTGTTTTTGGACTTACCTTTCAACAATATTGGAGAACTTTTTACCACTAACAATATATCTTGTACTTTAAGACTAAAATATTGATTATTTTTTGTGTAATTTGTACAAATTCATTTTTATTATGTCAAATATTTTTCGATTTTAGAAGACACAATCGATTTTTATGATTCTAACTACGAAAATTTGGTTTTCAGTAATAATATGCTGAATAAGTTTAGTTGCATCTTCTATTTAATAGAATAGATTTTAGTAAACATACAAATCGGCCAGGTTAACTTTTTCAACAGGTGTTACAAACCAACATTTGGAGGCAAAATTCATTTGTTAGCTTTTAATGTAAAAAAATAAATCAAAATTATTAATTATTATTAAAAAACAAATTATTATATTAGTAATTAAATTTTTAACATACCAATCGAATTTATACCTAAAAAAAATTCTGTAATAATTGCAATAATTTCAAAAATAATATAAAATGCGATCTCCCAGAAAATCAAAAAATTTCACCAAAAACCAGAGTGCTATATTCGGCTATGCCGAATCTTATATACCCTTTACCTTCTATATAAATCTAGTTTAGTGAAGTAACTACAATCAAAAAAGCAAATGTTGGGGTGACAGAAATATAAAAAAATATAAAAAAATTGGTACTGCATATACAGTGAAAGCTCCCGTGGGCGGACACCGACCGTCAGAGCAGGAGAGGTGTCCGTCTACGGGAGAGTTGATTAGAAATGGTCGGCATTCAATTCTATTAAATATTCTATTATGTATTGATATGTAAGTGAAACAACTTTGAATGCATACTCGAATATCGAAGAAATTGTCCGCTCTGTAGGGGTGTCCGCTTGCGGGAGGTGCCCGTAAGTAGTTTTCACTATATATATTTTTACATGAAAATGACAAATGGGTTAAGCATTTTAAACAAATTTTTGTATTTTTTTTAAGATCTCTTCAAAAGCTTTAAAATGATACCCATATTCATATTTAAAAAAATTTAAAAACTTCAGAGCCCTGAAACTCGGAAAATATGGGCGAGCACCAATTTTTTCAGTTGATGTTTTTTTTCTTATTTTGTAATTCTCTATCGCCCCATATATTTATTTTTTTTTAATTGAAGTTACTTTATTGTTCCAAATTACATGAACAAATTAAAGGTAGGCGTGGTGTTTTGCCTGCTAATTCGAAGGAGATGGATCGATCATGCTGATTTCAAATAGCACCTCTTTCGGCACTATATCTGATCGATTGCAGAGGCAAACTTGATTTCGACACTAAAACGCAAGGAAATGGATATTGTTGAACTTACACACGGAATGACAAACATATAAATTTGAAATTGATATTTCAAAATTTTTTTAGCTCTTAGGACACCATTAAATATAACTGAAGAACATAACCGCATAAAAAATTAAGCTTTTTTAAAATTTGAGGTATGACTCTCTTGCATCAAAGGGCCGACTGTGATTATAAAAAATCTGTATTATAGTATTGTTCGGCACTGCCGGAAATATTCGACATTCACCATAAATATTCGGATCAGGTTCCTAATAATAAATGAGGCTTTTGTTGAAGTAAGAAATATTAAGTGTTAAATTTAAAAAAAAAATTTTAACTGCAACGAATTATCAATAATAATTAATACTTTATCTTAATACTTACTCTTTATACTCTTTATCTTAATACTTTATCTGTACTTATTTATCGAGCTTTCAATTTAGTCTTAATTATTTTTTTGTTCTATTGCTGTTTTTTTAACAAATGATTAGTACAAAAAAGTAAAAGGTTTTGAGTAAACGAACGCACCTAATGTCCACCTGGTTTTTATATGATTTTATGTGTATAATTAGTGTTAATGTGTTAAATAAAAGCCAACTAACTTTTGTAGGCAGGTGATTTAAATTTAAAAATATTGTAACGTTATACTGAGTAACTTAACTTAACTTAAATAAATAATAACTTAAATAAATAATTCTGAGTACGAACAATAATCGTAAATGAAAAAGAAGCATCGTTTGAAAAACTATTTTGAGGTTTTTAAAATCATTTAATTTTATCGGTTTTGTCAGTTCATCGATAGTTTAAATTTAAGGCACATAGTGAATTTATGATTCATTGTGCATAATTCTCATTTGGTCAAAGAAATTTCTTAAATTTACTTTCAGTGTGAGTGAGGTTCTTTGTTTAGGTTTGTTAAAATCAGTAATTAAAAAATTGACAAAGAATAAATTTCAACGAGTTTACTTAAAATTGAATTTTGGGTTTATTAGAACTCTGAAAAGTGAGTTTATACTTAAAAGCTTTGTAAATATGCTTAAGTAAAATTTTCAAAAATTTTTCAATAAAACTTAAACTATTTTTAAAACAAATAAATGTGTTTTATGCAAATCGTATCAGGTATTTAGAAATGACTTACTATTTTCTTAAACATTTTGTGCTGTCACTGTATTAAATATATTATAAATTCGCTTTTTCCAAAATAAAATCAGTTAACATTTCTTTAATACTACAGGACATGACAAGAAACAAAATGTGCTTTAAATGAATGAATGAAATTATGTCATACATAATTTTAAATTAATTTTAAAACTTTTTCCCAAAAAATACAATTACCTAGAAAAGTATTCGCACAAAAAATAAGATGGTAAAAAGATTTTAATTTATATAATCATTTCAAGGTTGACTTAAAAAAAAAAAAAATAAACCACGGTCTTTTGTAAAGAAATTGTGAGTAAATGTAAAAACTACAAGTACGATCATAACAATATCAACTGTTGCTAAAATTGTTATTTTTTGCTGCTCCAGATGTCAATGTTTTATACGAAGTGGTAATTATACTCCAGTCATACACTTTTACACAAGTATAATAAATCTTGTTAATTTTTAATATTTACATTTAGGAACTTTTTTTCGCATAAAAGTAAAACAAAAATCGAGAGTTGTTTTTGGTGTATTTGTACTACTGCTTGTTAACATATGTATGTATCTATGTTTGAATTTTTACTATATTTTACTGCTCTTTAGCTTAGGTTGTTGTTGCTGGCTGTTTTTTTTATACGTATGTATTTTATTTAATTGTTTGTATTTCACACGCTAATACACAACAACAGCTGGTGTTCAACGGCATAACTCTTTTTTTTTGTTCCATTCTGTAGTATAACTCCTTATTAGCCAGGATTTAAAAAAATCTTAATTCTTGGCGTGTGTATGACTAAAGCGTAGATAAATTATTTTTACTTACATAAATACACACAAACATACACATATATGTATAATATAAACATATACATATGTGCATACTATAAGGAAAATGTCTACTTATAATTAAAAAAGCTCAGGAATGGGTTTAAAAGAAAATTAAATTAATTTTTATAAATATGGCTGTTGGACTTTAGAAAAAAATTAGATGCAAACAAGAAGCCTTTAATTTTATACAAATTTTAAAAATTTAAATAATGATTTTAGAAGGAAAAATAAATTTACCACAGAAAAAATTTAAATTCAATTAAAATTAGTATTCAAAAATTTTTATAAAAAATAAAATATGTAATCAAACTGCTAAGTGCGATTTCTCACATAAGTTTAAGCATTTGGCTAAAAACAAAAGAGAGTAAATATATAAAATAGC
This sequence comes from Gymnosoma rotundatum, assembly GCA_916610165.2. NCBI lineage: Eukaryota > Metazoa > Arthropoda > Insecta > Diptera > Tachinidae > Gymnosoma > Gymnosoma rotundatum. The sequence continues at coordinate 113,497,075 of OU744337.1, read as the reverse complement.
TGAAATATAAAATAAAAAAAATAGAAAAATTCAAATAAATGGAATTCGATGAATATTCTCAAGTCAAGTTAGTCAAGTTTAATAAATTACTCAAAATATCGCAAACTATCGTTGTTCTAAAAAAAATTCCTACAAAAAAAACCGACAAAAAATTTCCAAACAAAACAACAAAAACAAAATTCCACAAAACAAATTTCATGTAGAAGCCAAATATTTCACGGATCAAAGTTGTCTTACAAAAATAAAAGATTCACCATCTAAAAATTAACATTAATTTTTTTTACCGAAGTTGCACAGAAGCAACATTTTACGAAAATTTTGTTGTTTGTTGTTTTTTTATATGGACAAAATCATATTTTGTCATGAAAAGTCATAACTCACGAACGCATCGACCGATTTCGTGTAAACTTTAGATAAACACGACCAAACGAACAAACCCTAAAAATTTAAACGAATTTAGTTTCACCGATCGTGAGTGATAAAGTTACAACACACTTGCAACAATTTTATATTTATCTAGAATACATGTATGTAGATAATTCATTAGAATCTTTCTAAAGGTAAACCTAAAATATTACAATTCCTAAAATATCGATGTTTTCACAAAACATTGATATTTCATTGAAAACTCAAAACTTTAAAAATAAATTAAAAGCTCAAATTTATTTAAGTTGACATAAAATAAGTGAAAAATATCAATTAGAAGTTTTTGCAAAATGAAAAATATACAATAAAAAAGAAATCCGAATTCAACCATATATTATTAATGAAATATTACAAAAACATTTAAAATTTACTGAACATTTAAATAGTGAAAATCTTAATGGGAGTAATTAATTAGATGGACTATTTAATTGACAATTTCATTAGCATTGAATGATAAATAATGTTAATGATTTTTTTAGCACTACCATTATTTACACTAATGGTCATTATCATTGACCAATGATTAAATGGTTTCAAAGTATTATCATTAATAAACTTTACTTCTTGTGTTTGTACACTTAATACAAAGTAAAAGTGAGCGTTATTTCAAAATGGTATTTTTGTCACAAAAATTTGGTGAAATATATATGTTTCTTGTGATCTTCAAGAAAAACTGAAACCATAGGAACATATTTTTGTGTTCGTGAATTTAGGTTACAGACATACATTTTTGAACCTATCTAATTTAAAATTGAGATATTATTAAAATTTCTAAATACGGAATAAAGTGAAAGGTGCAAATTTTAATTGATTCGCTTGATACTTTGATATTGTGGACATTATGCCACTTTCTAGTACGAAATAATGTCCATGGAATTTGTCTGCAGACTTTATGAGATGCCACCTCTTTTATTACTTTGATGGAGAAAGGGAAAAGCGTGTACGAGAATATTGAGAACAACTGCAATTTGTGATATTAAACCGATTTATGTGACATCTGTCAATACTTGTCATATGAATTGAAGTGTTTGATATTCGATTTAGCCTCGATTCACCTTCAGTTTAAGTATTTTTTTATTATAATTGCTTAGTGTTTCGAGTAAGGGAAAGTCCGCTCCCTTTGTATTCCACACTAATGATGGCATCTCTCTATCACTAGCATAATCAGACTTGTGGTAACTAATCTCGCTTAATGTAAAGTGAATCAGTTAGTATCTACTGATTTTGTTGTTGTTGATATTGTCTCTTTAAGCATATTGTTACGAAAATAAGATTTGGCAACTCCTATGGTTGTTGTCCGTATGAATGTGGTGAATAAGTAAGCTACTTCCAATAATGGTGTGTGTATAGAATAATACCACAATTAGCTGACAAAAGCTGAGCAGCCTCAATGGCTGCATTGGTAGAGTAGCTTGCTGTAAAACAGAAGATCGTGATCTCGATCTCACCAAAAGACAATGAAACTAACATGAAATTTTTGTTTGTTTGTGAATCAGGAGGAGTAATCAATATGGTATTGCTTGAGTTTTGAGGGTATGTTACTGTTGCTAATGTTTACTTTTAGATAACGCATAAGGCTATTATGCGGAGTAAGACAGTAGTGTAGAGTGGATAGCTACGTTTGTAATAATAACGCATGTTTAGTAAATACGACTGCATAGGATTCACAAGACCGTAGGATCAAGAAGTATAGCCAGATAAAGCCACAAAGTAAGAATAAAGAATTGATTATGAGCCACAGTGGCATTTGCAATCAAAAGAATCCGTACGTGTGTTCTAAAAGGGAAAAACGTAACAATATATTAATAATCAGTCCATATTATATTTTCAAAAAAAGTTTGACAAACTGATGATGACAATTTAAATATTGATTTTCAAGCAAAAATGCTTTATAATTGTAAATTCTTTTAAATGTTAATCGATACTTTAGCCAAATTACTGAAATTTGTTGTTGTACATTTTGTGTTTGATGCAAATGGTTGCTTGGAAAAAAAAACTTAATTCAACTTTAAATTGACATTTTAACAAAAAAAAAAAAAAAAAAAAATATATGTATATTTATTTAATTTTAAACATAACACGATTTGTCTTTTGTTTGCTTGCATATTTAATATTCCCTTATGTCTTTTACTTTATACAATTTTACCAAGCCCAATTAGGTAATTTAGATTTTCCCAATATGTTTTTTTTTTTGTTATTTTTTATTTTGAGACACAATTGTCTATTAATTTTAAATTTCAAAGTTGGTCTAAAACAACACGGAAAGAAAACGACTGTTGTGGAAGTTAATATCAACTAAGAGTGTGATTAAACAAAAAAAATTACAACAATTCATGGTTAATTTTAAAGGAATATTTTTCAATACAACAACAATGTTTTTTTTATTTAGTATTCACTTTTATTTGAAATATTTTAACAGTGCATTTTTTTTAACTAACGTTTAATTTAGGTTGTACTTTATTATGATATTTTTATTTTTAAACATTTACTAGGTAATCACGAAATATAAATAAAAAACAATCTCTATTTAAGTTTAAAAAAATAAAACATATTTTTTACTACTAGTTCGAGTACGAAGGTATTAAATGCTCCAGCTCACATAGAAATTTGCCATTTAGTAATATTTGAAAGGTGTATTAGCAAAAAAAAAGGAAGGATAAAAAACAATTTCGAAGTGTAGTACAATGAATTTTTATAAGCATAAGGCGACTTGAAAACTCAACTGAACAGTTTTATATTAAAATAAGGAAAATTTATAAACGCAAAGAGAGCTGAAGAAACTATTAATTCAGCAATTGACAAGTGTGATGCGTGTGGCAATGGCTGCATTGCTAAGGGTGACTGCTTGCTTGTGGAACAGAAGATTATGTGTTCATATCCTAACAGCGACTTCAAGAAAACAAAAAACAATTGTTGTTGAGTAACCGCGGAAGATAAGTGTTCAAAAACTCGAATAAATGAAAGACTGCTTATAAGACATTCCGGAGTTTCCATTGAAAAATACAAACAGTTGTAGATGCGTTCGATGAGCTCCTTAAGTTGCTGTATATACTAAAACTGCATACAAGGAGTCTCTCCGTATCTTATGCATTATAGAGTTGCTTGAAAAATAAAGGTTTTAAAACGAGACATAGAATCGGTTGAGTCTCGCAGGAGTAAGAGAATATTGCGGCTTTAAAAACAGAGGAACAAATCTAGCCAGAGCCACAGAAAAAGCACAAAGAGACAAAAAACTTAAAAAATTACTTAAAATCAAAGTAGTGGGGAACCAAGACTAGATGTAGTAATAATATTGCAGATGAATTAAATTTCGATAGTTCAAATGAAACTGGAAATCAGCATTATATGTACCAACTTAAGGACAAATTAATAAATGTGTGTCCCCTTATGAACGGTCGTTTTGAAAAGACGAAGTTTTAAAGTTTTCTGGCCAAAGTCTAGTTGACTAATGTCTTGAACAAAGAGCTGCGTCAGCTTAAGCGAAGCTGATAACTTGTCTTGAGCACTTTAGATCGAACTGCATGCAAACTTGAAGATTCTTAGGATTTACTTTCTTGCAACGCTCTATGATCGCTCCGATAGTGTGTTTAGTAATGAGCGACATCTCAGGACTAGCTTAGATGTACTATATGCACCAGCAAGCGCCCTGATTGCCGCCTGACTGTCCGAAAAGTTTTTAGAATGGCCATTACCTCGGCTTGAAAGACGTTGCAGTAGTCAGGGAGTCTAAAGGAGAGTCTCAGTCTAAGGTTATTGGAGAAGATTCCGCAAACGACCCTGTCGTCCAGTTTCGAGCCATCGGTGAAGATGTCGACAGTATTGCTCACAACCACTTCGTTACAGACCCATTCCTCCTTATTTGGAATATGGATTTGAAATCCGTGGTGTAGAAGAGATGTAGTCCACCATTGATGGTATGGGCACATCCCGAACGATAATCGTGGAGTGATCTATGTCCGGTCTAAGCCAGCGTGGGAGGGCATTAAGTCTGGCTGCACAGCATTTGACATGTTGCAACACCAGGAGTTTGGTGGGTAACCAGTGGAGAAGGGCATACAGAGCTTTTGTCGAAGTAGTTCGGAGAGCCCCAGTAATCAAAACAGCACCATAGAGAATATTCGGCCCGATTACTGCCTTATAGAGCCAGGAGGTGACCCGAGGCTAAGGCCCTAATCTTAATCCTAGAGCTATCTGACAGAGATAGAGCGCACAGGTCGCCTTCCGAGTTCTTTCGGCAATTTTCGCCTCCCATTGAAGTTTGGGGTCAAGTATCACCCTAAGGTACTTGCTGGTTAAAGTACTTATAATATTTTCAATTATCGTATGGGACATCTGTAAATATTTAACACGATTGGTTTTAATAGATATCATAGAGCTGTTGTTTTTAATATTTTTTTATTTTAGTGGACAAGAAACTACGTGTTTTCTATACTGACACACATTACCATACTTACTATTGCTTCTAAGAAATACTTCAATATATTTTCAAATTTAAAGACAATCGACGATCTTCTAATAGTCACTTACATAATAGATAAAATGTTTTTAATTATAATCCAGAGCTGCTTTTTTAAAAATCGCTTAAGTGACGTCACTGAAATACAATTCAAGCTCTAAACACTTGCTATCGTCAGTTGCTGTCGTGTGTTCGTGTATCTTGCTGCGGCGAATGTGTTTTCAGCATTAACATTTTTGTATTGGCTTCTAAATAAACTAAACTAAATAACTCTCATACTGTTTTTGAAGTTTTTATACTTAAAGGAAATGTTTTTGACTTTTCTAAAAATTTGGATAAAGGTTTTCTGATGAGCAGAAAGTATCTGATTTCTCAAACCAACAAATAAGTTGGATGTTTTATGAAAATGTTATATGATATAAGCATAATATAAAAAATAAACTTATTATCTAACATTCCGCAATATTCCATTCTAAAAACTGTAGCGCAAATACTTTTGTGTGTATGTGTTACTGCTGTTCATACTTGGTTTGTATAAATGAAGATAAAAATAATATAAAGAATTAAAATAGATTGAGTCGAGCAGAAAATTAAGCTGCAAAGCTTTAGCATTGAAGAGATTTTTCTTCATGCATTCATTTATATTCCTCTTCATACGAGTAGCAGCAGGAAAACAAAAGAAAAAAGCGAAAAAATTGAAACGTACTGAAAAAATACAAAAAGTAAATAAAAAAAAATTAGGTCAAAGATCAAGAGGAGAGTCAGTCACATCAGGAAGGCAACAGCCAGCAGCCAGCCAGTCATTTAGTCAGTGAACATCCAACTAAATAACGTATATTTATGTATGTGTGTGTGAACTTTAATGTGCGAATGAAAAAGTTTGATTACTCACTCGCTTACACTATAGTTTTACAATTTAACTGGTTGACTAGTTTGGCAGACTAAATGACGCAATATTTGAATGAGTTTTTACAACGGACAGCTGGATGGTAAGTGAATTTGAAGCAATATTAAACATGAACATATTAATTAAAAAAGTCTAATATTTGATATTATTTTAAACAAATAGATACCTTAATAATAGTCAAAAACTAAAAAACTGCACTTATTCGGGGAAAGTAAATAAAAACTAAAATAAGGTAAATAATAAATTCAAACAGAATCATAAAAATTCATTAAAAATGTTAGAACTTAAGCCTGATATTTGTTTAATTTTTCATGCGAAATGCTGTCAAATTTTCCACATGAAATAATCAATGTTGCTCAACAATTTTCCCATGAATCAAGAAAACAAGACGTAGAATATTTTTTGTAAACAAGCTACATTTCTATACAGAATTAAAGTAAGAGAGCCAAAAATCTCTTACACTTTTTACAACAGACACTCATTCTCATTCTATTATGACGTAGATGCGCAGTAAAAAACTTTTTAACGGCTGAATGCGCAATCTTGTTTTCTTGATTCAGAAATCGGTACGGTTACATTTTTATCAATATTTCAACTACACAGGTAGAGAAATTGAGAGCATTCACTTGATTATTAAAAATGGTACCCTGCAAAGAAGATAACGTGTAAGTGAAGTGAAGAAAGGCTAAACCCGAATTTTTCAAAAAATTGATTAATTAAAATTGGGGCTCAGAAATCCCACTAGAAACAAAAACATCCGCATCGAGCAGTTGTTTAGCACAGATAAAGATCAGAAGTCGTCACTGAGCTCTACTTTTTTTGAAATTGAGGCCGTGATTGAAGTGATTGTTGGAACTCGGTTCGAAAACGGAAAAGATCATGCGACGAATTAATGCCCAGCGGTTGTTTTTAGCTTTTTACGAAGTTGAATAGTTGAAAGTGAAACTTCGTTTTCGAGCAATGAGTTTTAAATCATGAGTATATCTTACCTTTAATAATGATGAAATGAAATTTAGTCATCAGAAAATTGAAACATCTTGCAAAATGTCTCCGTCTCCGTCAAAATGTTAATTGTCAATTGGCTTGCCAGACGGCCATCTTCTGATGTGGACATATTATGGACCGGATACTGACGTAGTAAACCATAAAAGTACCATGCTGAAATACTTAAAACTTAGTGTAAAGTATACCAATGTGTGTAAAAGTTCTATAAAAATTAAGAATTTATGATCAAAGTACTAAAGATGTGAGGAAATCAGCAGTAGACAAAACTATCAAAATGATATCTAGGAATTTAAATAATGTTATGAAATAAAATGGATTTTTCGTGAATAACAGCTATCTATATAAAAAGCAAAAATTTGATAATTCTGGCAAACATGTTGACGGTCTTAAAGCATTTTTTTAGGTACCTTAAGCTGGACTGAGCTCATGGGAGAAAACGGTAGCTACAAATAACGTCTTGGTTAGGAGTAAATCAAAGAAGACGATGCATACGGAGTGTTTTTGGAAATGGCTAAGATAGAACTGAAGAAGAACTGAGTTAGAACTGAAAAGTAAGAAGCAAATAATTACTAAATGGGATGTTTGGGAGATCTCAATGAAAATGATGGCGGTTACAATCCAAAACTAGCAACGCTGAAACCAGATAAGACACGCAAAATTCACTATGACCAGGTTTCAGCTATCGTTAGAAAGGAATAGTAATCGTACTTGCGTTTTTTATAGTACCATCTCTTTCTGGTTGTAGCTGGAATTTGACATATAATTCAATTACAAAATAAAAACAGATCTAATAGGAGCTAAAGCCATTTTTAATTTAAATTAGTTTTTAATAAAATGATTTGTTTTTTTAGGAGTCGCCGCTGTATAATGGGTTCTTCCCAAGGGAAAAGGGTGCACCAGTTTCTGAAAATTCCGGCCAAGAAGTATAATGTTTGCCTTTATTTTTGTAATACATATAAATTAGAAAACTGTAAAAGTTATACAATAATAATCATTAAAGTTAAAAAAATTTTATAAAACTAAATTGTATGGCTTTTTACTTGTATAAGATTATTAAATTATAAAATTAAGTGTCATTAGTAATAATAAAAATTCCACTTTTTCACTGGTAATGGCCCTTACATAAATGACTCATAACTTTTTAAGCATGTGCAGTAGGGCGGGTCGATTTGTGGAGAGGCAAAAAAAAAATCGCCCATGGCTCAGGGAAAATCGTATTCTAGGGATCAAAATAAGAAACTTTGCCCTAGGAACTATACCTCTAAAACGAATTCTACTACCCCCCAACTGTTGACTTTGACCCATTTAGAGTGCCCCAATCGAGTCCAATTGTATGACCGAACCCCACTTACTTTAGAGGGCCGATCCACCCAGTGGCACAACCCCTGGAACTCCCCTGGGGGAGTTTAAGAAATAACCCATAACGCATAGCATACATATTGTTTTAAATCCATTGTGAGATATAAAATCCTGGCGTCTTGCCTGCAACACGAACTCATAATTGCTTTAATTATTGCAAGTAATCTTTTAAGCCTCCCCTTGAAAGTTCATTATGTAAATATTCCCGACGTCTTGTCGGCACAAAGAACTTATGTTTGCTTAAATTATTTCCTGTTGTTGCTCCGGCATTTGAGTATAATCTCAGACAACCTTTTAAGCCTTGCCTTGAAAATTCAGCACATTACTTTTAGTCGTACAATAATAATAAACGCAAGTTTTATGTGTTCTTATTCCAATATTCGCAATACTTTTAAGTGTTCCGGCGCAAACTCCTCAAATTCTTGAATGTGTATGTCTTCCATAGGTGGCAAACCATACAAAAGCACATAATGCCTGTATTTTTGTTTCAGATTTTCATACTCCGGCTTATATTTCCTAAGAGGCTCAATTGTTCTTTAAAAAAATAGTTGTTAAAAAAATTTTTTTGGCAATTGCTGGCAGAACTTGCTTATATTTTGCTTTGAAAACATGTATTTGAAAGAGGTACTTATGCGTAGCGGTTTCTTCTAACACATTGCTTTCAGCGTTTTTGAATATTTTTTCAAGTCGCTTAAACGGAATGTCACAAGTAAATATTAGAAATTATATTATTTATTTTATTTATTTAGCTATCAATACTTTAAGAATAAAATTATTTTACAGTCCAGTGGTATTACATACTGGACACCATACGTTTATAAAAAGTGAACAATTAATAAAACAAATAATTCTTGCAAAAAAAAAACCGACTTCAAAACAGATTTCATCTGTCTGCAAAAAAGGTTCAAGAGTATGGCCACATAAATTAGATTATATTAACTATTGGGACACCTTTATATCTCCAAACTTTATACTTGTTCTACTGTTCAATAGTTTGGCAATATACATCAAATTACAGCAACTATAGGGTCACCCGTTTACTTCCAAATTCAAATTATATACTTGCTGTTGTAGTAGATTTAGCAATCAGGTTCTGTGTAAATTTCAACCGTCTGTCTGTAACGGTTCAACGGTTTGCCTCTATACATCAGATTATATCAACCATTGTAAAACTCTTTAATTTATAATTTATTTAATTTTTATACTTCTTATTATACGAAACAAAGTAGTGGACATTCTGTCTAAAATTTAGGTGTTTGTATACAACGGGTCAAAAAATACGACCATATAGAACAACTTACATTAATTTTGAGAACACCCTTTAATTTCCAAATTCTTGTTAAAGCGGACTTAGCAAAACAGGTCCCTTGTAAATTTCATCAGTCTGTCTGTAAGGGTTCAAAAGTTCGGCCACATACACGAAATTACATCAACTAGTGGCACACCTGTTTATTTCCAAAACCAAATTTTATACTTGTTGTTGTAGCGGAGTTAGTAATACAGGTTCCTTGTACATTTCAATCGTCTGTCTACAATTGCTTAAAAGTATGGCCATATGCATGAAATAAAATTAACTATTGGGGCACCCTTTTATTTATAATGTTTAATATTAATACTTGTTACTATAACGGCCATAGCAATCGACATTCTGTACAATTTGCAAGTGTTTGTCTATAACGGTTCAAAAGATAAACCGATACAAGTAAATCTACATCAATTATGGGACACCATTTAATTTCTAAATTCAAGTTATAAACTCGTTGATATAGCGGGCTTAGCAATATAAGGTCCTTTTAAGTTTCAGCGTTGTGTCTATAACGGTTCAAAAGTTTGGTAACATACTTGAAATTACATCAACTATTGGGATACCCTTTAATCAACAATTTAAATCCAACAATTTAAATCCAAATTTTATACTTGTTGTTATAGTGGACTTAGCAATTCAGGTTCGTTGTAAATTTTAAGCGTCTGTCTACAACTGTTAAAAAGTATGGCCATAAACATGAAATAAAATGAACTATAGGCGCACCCTTTAATTTATAATGTTTAATATTATTACTTGTTACTATAACGGCCATAGCAATCGACATTTTGTTCAATTTGCAAGCGTTTGTCTATAACGGTTCAAAAGATAGGCTCATATAAGTAAAATTACATTAATTATGGCGGCACCCTTTAATTTTTAGATTTATTTTTGTATAGCTTTTTTTTATAGGGAGCCATAGTAATACGCAGGCATTTTGAATTTTACAGAATCGCACATTACAGTTCATAACACACGTAAAAAATATGTATGTTGTATGGGGACACCCTTGAATTTTCAAGATTATAAGTTGTTTTTTAAACGGGCCCAATCTGTAAGCATAATTACCAAAAATTTTCAAAATCGGTTCAGAAATGACTGAGTTCTGCATGCACAAACATAAAAAAGCAACATTCAGTCGAATTGTATAACCTCCTTCTTTTTTTGAAGTCGGTTAATAAAAATTACAAAATAGCAATTTTTATTAATAACTAACAACAATTAAAAAAAATTATATAAAAATAAAAAAAAAATAACAAGGAATGGAATAATAATAAAAAATAAAAAGTAAACAATTTAGCAAGAGAATAAAAAAAGTATTAGAATAGAATAACTTTATTAGAAAATTTAGTTAATGAAGAGTAAGATAGAAAGAGGGAGAATGAGTTAGACTATACATCACGTATTAAAAATTCCCTGAGCGATTTCTTAAAACTATGTCTGTCATCAATGAGTTTTATGTTTGCGGTTAATTAGTTCCAGAGCTTTATGGTATTGATGAAGAAGAATCGACTTACGTTTAGATGGTTGTATCTTGGTGGTATTACCAACCACCCCTGGCTGACCTTTCCAATGATTAGTTATATGTGGCTGAAACCAAGCCGTAATGCTTAGGAGCGACACTCACCGGTGTTGAGTAAGAAAGACGATAAACTTTTAAAGAAAGGGTCCGTTCGTAAATGCATCACTGCGGTGCATTATATGATTATTCTGTACTGCCACTGCTAATCAGCTGTTGCGTATGCTTGGATTTGCTCATTTTAGTTTGCATTTACGAACAAATAAATACTGTGAAAATAGAAAAATTAATAATAAACTAGATTTGTAAACAATATGATACAAAAAATTATGAAAATTGGTGTAAAAATAATAAAAATTAAAAATATTAAACAAAAAGAAATAAATAAAAAAAAAACTTATCAAAATTTATACCCACACAGAGAAAAGAAATTCGTTATAAGAACCGAATTTATTGCCAATCGAATTTTGTCGGTTGTGGCATTATCTTGAATTCGGTTGCAATAACTGAATAAATATAGTACTCACAACTATTTAAAAAAATGATTCTTGGGTGTCTATAAAGTATTATTGTGAAATAAATAATACGAAATATTTTAATATTTACTTTTATTTTAAAAAGAAATTATAGAAATAAGATTAGAAATTAGAAATTTTATGTTTCGGCCATTCGCATTCAGCCTGCTCCTTTCTTTACATCATGATTCTTCTTTTCCACATAGGTTCTTCGACTTTTCGTCCCATACCGCACCTCTTGCTGCTGCAAAGTGTATTAAACATTTTAGGATTTTTTAATTTACAAACGTCTTTCTGAGATTGATTTTGTACTTACCTTTTAACAATATTGAAGAACTTTTCACTACTAACAATATAATCTTGGTTTTTTTTAACTGAAATATTGATGATTTTTTTTTTTTTTTGTAATGTGTACAAATTCATTTTTATTATGTCAAACATTTTTCGATATTATAAGACACAATCGATTTTGATGATTCTAACTACCAAACTTTGGTTTTCAGTAGTAATGTGCTGAATACGTTTAGTTGTTTCTTTCATTTAATAAAATAGATTTTAGTAAAGACACAAATCGGTCAGGTTAACTTTTTCAAGAGGTGTTACAACCAACATTTGGAGGCAAATATCATTTGTTGGCTTTTAATATTAAAAATAAGTCAAAATTATAATTTATTTATGTTAAAAATCAAATAATTATATTAGTAATTAAATTTTGAACATATCAAACGAATTTTAACCAATCTTTTTTCTGTGTGCACTCATTCTTTGTATCAGCCATTTTTGTGATTAGTTTTTTGCTTTTATTTGCGCATAATATACTTTAGTGATGCATTTATGAACAGATGACATTTGCAGTGCTGCCACTATTTGCATTTACGAACGTACTGCCCATCATATGCAGTGCAGTGATGCATTAACGAACAGGCCCAAACTTAATTTCCACTTCCGAAGAAAATTTTAAGTCTTCGTTTTCTAAAGAACCAATTTGCGCAATTATAACCACGTTCGAACGAAATTGAGTTCCGTGACAAGCCTGACAATTGTAATCAGTATAAAAATTGATTTTATTTTTAATATTCCAATTCTATCTGCTCTTTTAAATTTTACAATTATTGCTCATTCTACTAAAGCAACATTATTATCTAATGTACATCATGTATGTCACAATCAATTACAGCTTAATTTTTTTTTTGCAACTAATTCTTAAATAAAACGTGTATTTAAAGTGTTACGGTATAACTAGACGAATGTGCTCTTACGAAAATGAAGAGCAGTGAATGGTGGTGGGTAACTCAAAATAAAATGATGAGGATGTGGGACTAGTGAGTGTCATCTCTAACTCGAACAATTTTATTTTTTCAGTTTTGTGTCAAATCAAACAAATGTATTCACTCTCAGACACCAACCGATTTAGCAAAAGTCACAAAAAAAGAAAATTGATGCACAAATGATGATGGCACCTTTGAGAGAGCATGCAACGTCATCAGATGAATTTAAAACAGCATACGGCTAATATCTCAACATAACTGTTTAGTAACAGAAGATTATTTTTGTAAGGTTTCTTTATTTGGGGCACATACTTACGTACGTATGAATCGCAGAATTCGTGTGTGTGTGTGTGTGTGTGGGTGAATTATTTTCGATGTGAGAAAATTTGTATTTAGAGTAAGATTGACTGTAAGTAGCTTAAGTTGTCGAAGTTAAGGAATCGTTTAAGTTGTTGTCAGACACGACATGACATAAGCAAAAGCAGAAGCAAAAATAATGACAGCTTAAGTACCACTTGAACAATTTAGCAACAATTAAGACTGCAAAAAATGCTTAAAGTAATTCAAAATCATAAGCAAAACATTATATTTATTTGGAAGGGGCAATACATATGTTAAAGTGACGATTAAGTAGGAAACGTTTAACTGCTTGTGATTAAGTATTATTTAAAAAAGATTAACTGCAACCCACCATTATACTTAACCAGATTAAATCAGGTGGACTTGTTTTCATTATAATGTCAATTATCTGCATGTTGTTTTGATTAAATTAATTAGAGATTTTCCTGGAATATATAAATATTCCAACAGATCATTAAGATAAATACTAAAAAATTCTTGAGTTTTCTAAAAGAATTTTTAAAACGTAAAAATCTTTTCAATTAAAGCCAAAAGTTCATTAACTAAACTTCAAGGTTGAATTTATCACTAGAACACAAATATTTATTGTACGGAAACGCTTACATTTATTCTCAAGTTTTCTTAAGAAATTCTAGAAGTAAAAAAACATTTTCAAACCGTAATTGACATTAGCAGCAAATTAATTAGATTTTATATGCATTAAAAAAATCATTAAAAAAAAAACATTTTCAAAAGTTTAAGTTTTTGACGCGTGTGAGAAAAAATCCTTATCCTAATGGCTCACAATTTCCTCACTAAAATATATTTTCATGAATACGTAATTGCATAAATTCCAATTCAAATTCAAGTATTTAAGCAAACAAAAAGAAAAACAATAAAAGAAAAGTAAACCGAAATGAAGAAGCAAATCTAAATTAGCATTAGTTAAAGCTCTTTCTTTTACTGTTTAACAAACACAGTGACTATGTGAATGAGTGAGTGACTTCTTGTATACCCCGCAACTATTTTAAAGAACTGCGGAAAAAAAATAAAAATTATATAAAACAGATTGTGTGACAAAGTTTCTTCTTTCGTTTGGCTTAAAAATTATTTCTTTTCGTTTTATTTGCAATTTTTCCTGTACGTTTTTAAGCTCAACAATTTAGATACTTATCACATGTGAAATGCGAAATACGTGCTATTGGCATCATAGCACACATATTTACTTGCATACGTAAGTTCAAACGTATAAATGTTTGTGTACCTATTTGTAACAAGTAAATAACTGTAACACTACGTATGTACGCACCGTGGAGGCCGACACATTTTTAGACGAAAAAATACTTTAGAGTTTCATCATTCTTCTCCTGAATTTAAATATTAAAGTTGAAATGGTATCTTTTTTAAGATAAATTTCAAGATAAAGACAAATTCAAAGCTTTTCAAGGGGAAAATTAAAAAGTATATTTAATTGAAAAGTATTTAAGTTAAGCTGGTATTTGTATGATTTCTATTTTTGCTAAATTTGCAAATTTAAATGTCTGGTCGAGAGTGCTACGTCTAGGTTGTAACCGAATTGATGGGTCTGAAAGCATCATTTCGTGCATTGAATCGCTTTTAGATGATAAATTTTCATGCTAAAAGAATTAAAAAATATAATTATGTTGATGACTTCTAGTTACTAATTCTTTATTCACCAGTAGCTTATAATGCTTTTGCTTCTGTTGTTCTTTCAGAAGCACAAAACAAAATATTAAAGTTTTTAAAAATGACAGCAAATAAAAGTTTTGTCGATCAGAACGTTTAAAAAAATGCACACGCTTCCTTTAAAAACTACATGTATGTATATGTATTATCAAAGGCGAAAGTCTTATAAGGACAAATTGGGAATTTCAAATATGACTTCTTTTGTTACGAACATCTTATATCTATTTTGGTTTTATGAATTCTAATTTTAATTGAATAAATATCAATAGGTTCTTAACAGCCCTGTAGCGATTGGGTGGGAAATCCCCGCAAGAGCTGGAGAGGTTATTCTCTTAAAGAACTGTAGTTTATTTTCCTAATGGCGAATAGACAAAAAAGAGAAACACAAAAAGGCACGAGAATACATGCAGACATTGCCTGGAAGAGGCTGAGATGGCAGCGCACAGCGTGTGCAAATTTTCGTGCTAATGATCATCATTATTTCCTACAATAATTAATATAATCAATTCTCAGTAATTAATTAGAAAAGCCTCATGTCTTTTAAAATCATTAGGTTGGTAATCTAGTTAGGAATTACTTCCGCAAAAATGCTTAATCCAGCTTTATTACCTTTTTTGGCTGGATAGGAATTTGATTACATTTTGTCATTAGAAAGAAAGTCGACGGTAAACAGTCGACAGTTTGAAAGTACCACAAGTGTTGCCAGATCATTTGTTGGCACAATATCCAACAAATATTGTTTTTAACCGACTTCAAAAAAACAAGTAAAAGTGCTATATTCGGCTGTGCCGAATCTTATATACCCTTCACCATCTATGTAAATCTAGCTTACACACAGAAAAAGGATTGGTAAAAAATCGGTTAGTATATTTAAAATTTAACTATTAATAACATAATTTAATTTTTATTATATAAAAAAATATAATCTTGACACATTTTTCATATTGAAAACTAACAAGCGATATTGGATATTAAAAGTTGGTTGCAATTACTATTAACAAAGTTTACCTGACGGATTTGTGTCTTCACTAAAATATTTTCTGTTAATTGGGTGATGCAACTAAACTTGTTCAACAAATTTCTGCTAATACCTGAATGTTGGTAGTTTGAATCATAAAATCAACCGTATCACTGAAAATCAAAATAGTTTTGACATACATAATAAAAATAAAATTTATACATTTAAAGTTAAAAAATATTTTAGTTTTAAAATAAAAAATTTTAAAGGAGCAAATATTCGCCAATTTTGTCGAAGGGTAAGTTCACGATTAATTAAAAATGCACAAAAATATTTGAAAAGGTTTGAATTATTTATGATTGTCCAAACATGTCGTATTTTCGGTGAAGTGAAAGTGAAAAGTAAGAAATTCGGACGAAATAGGGGAGCGTAGTGGTGAGGATGAAATTTAAGTTTTGTACCATGAAATTTATTAAACATAAACATATTCTTGAAAACTAATTTTAAAATAAATGTTAAATCGAAAACATTTTTTTTAATTCACAATAATATTTTATATTGGTAGTAGTCCTCCTTCTCGAATAATTTTCTAAAACAGTTCGGAGTACTTCAATAATTTAGTCATGTTAACCGAACTCCAAATAATGCTTATAACCGACAAAATTCGATTGGAAACAAATTCGGTTATCATAACGAATCTACTACACAGAGAGTAGTGAACTAACTCCAATCAAAAAAGCAAATATTGGGGTTACAGAGAATTAAAAAATAAAAGAAATAAAACACTGGGTACAGCGTATATATAATTTTACATAAAGATGACATCGGCTCTTAATAGGTTAAACATTTTTTAAAAAATTTTGGTATTTCCTTAAAGATCGTTTCAAAAGTATTAAAATGATACGCATATTATTGTTTTTAAAAATTTTAAAATTGCAGTGGCCTGTAACTCGGAAAATATGGGCGAGCGCCAATTTTTCTCACTTGATGTTTTTTTATTTTTTAATTTTTCGCCCCATATTTTTTTTTTATTGGAATTACTTCATTGTTCCAAATGATATGAAAAAATTAGAGGTAGGCGTGGTGTTTTGCCTGCTAACTCAATACCAACTCTTTCGACACTATGTCTGATCGATTGACATACTTTTTTTTTTGTGAAATTGAGTTTTCTATGCTAACGCGGACGTACAGACGGACTTCGTTATGCATAAGAACTCGTAATATAGGTATATACTTTTAGGGGCCGTAAATGGATTTTGTGGAAATTACAAACGGAATGACAAATTTAGATATAGTTTCTTGCAATTTTTTTTATGAAGAGTATAGAAAGTATTAATATTTAAAATTAGAAATTAATGAGTGCCCTAGTAGTTGATATTCGGTTATTCTCTACGTAAAGAATAAGAACAAATTTATGTTTAATGTTGTGGTGACGTTTTATCCATTTTACCCATCAAAGAAAAACTGGATTCTTCTGAAAGAACTGTTCAGGAAGAGTATTGTTTGGTTTCTGATATTTTCAACTTCCCCTTCTAATATTAATGGTTGTTCACATAACAGAAGAGATATATGTATATTCATTTAAAAAAAAAATTCCCGATTTAAAGTTGGTTTGAGTGATAGGCTAACTGCGCATCTGACAAACCTTAAACAATATACCAAGTTACAAAAGGGTAGTGTTGTTGTTACTAAGAAAGATTTCTGGTATAACTAAAAAATATTGGCCATTTTAAAAGAGAGGTTCTCAATTGGTCAAATAATACAAAATTTAATTGTTGTTAAGAATCTTTAAAAACCACCTTAAGTTTTGAAAAAACTTTGCCACAGTTACATATCATGAGGAAAAATGAAGATTGTATTCTGTAAAGAACCTTTTAAGTTCAGCATTCTCGATGTGTCCGTTTAAAAATATACCGTCTGGAGGAATTTTTAGGGACGTATTTCTTTATTTATAACGATAAACGAAATCGGACATAGTTCAAGTCAATTGTTAAAATGTTTTTTTCGTGTAAAGTACATGAACACCACTGTATTGTCTGTGTACTAAGTAAGCGTAATGAACATATCAGTTCAGTTATCTGCTACTTTACTAACAAACTGTTATTTTTTTCCTCTACTTTTTATAGTTTTCCTTTATTTTATTCATTTCTTTTTCTGTAGTGGTTATAACCACTATAACAATTTCAAAAATCTTTCGTTAAAAAGAAGAGGGATTTCTTTTTTATATTATTTCAACGATACTGTCAGTTATATCGTCAGGCTGCTATTTAGTTCGCCAACCAAACAGCCAGATTGCCACTCATTTTCGCACACACATAGTGAAGAGGTTCATGGTAAACCTCACTTTTAAACATGCAAACAATACACAATACATTAGTATTGTTTGAAATAAGAAAAAAAACAAATACATAAGTGCTTAAGTCTATTTAAAAGTTGGGATAAAAACGACCATGACATACTCTATTTTACACCTATTGGCAACGGCAAGCCCTTCTGATTGTTGGTGCGTTTTAATTGTTACTACAATTGAAGCTGTGCAAGATGTTGTGGCTTTGGTTTTTTGTGTGTTGCGAGTGTGTAATTAAAATTAAAAATAGTTGCAATATGGTTTGCCATCTTTTTGTATTAAAAAAAAAATCATCATCTAGGCTCTAGATAAGGCGAATTCATAACCGGTGACAAATACTTACAATACAAGAAGAGTATTCATATTTTGAAATTTGTAAATAAAAACAGGCAATATCCACCTGTAGCCCACATAAGCTGTATTAGCTTTGCTTGCTATGAATTCGCCTTAGCTCTAAAAATAAAAGCATGACTGCTTTACCCTACGTCAGAACAACATCGAAACAACCCTGACGAAAAACAGAAAATTATACTCAATCACAACATAAACATTGACACGTTTTCGCTATTTAGAGCCAGTTTACATTAAGGGCATTGTATCAGCTACAAAAGACATGATGCGGAAGTTTCTTGGCAAGAGGTGTAGAGAAGCTTACGGGGTAGCAAAAGTATCACGAAAAAAATCTGCATGACTCTTTTCATATTTTTCTCTCATTCCTGTTTCTTCCTTTCGTATTTTTGCGGTTTTATGCTTGAACAATGTGGCCAAATTAGCTGTTTTTTATATTTTTCAACATTTTTTTAAACATAAGTTTTCGGCAACGCTGTATAAAAAACAAACAGTAAATATTAAATTTAAAGAATTAATATTTCCAACATCGCTTAAATTCTAACGTTTCAGCTGCTATTTCAGTTAGATCAACAACTTGTTCAATAATTTTTTCTTTCGTTAAATCACACATTTTCATTTCTTTAACCATAGACACTTATTATTAATATTTTATTGTTTTTTGTTTTATTGTTAGTATTACTCACAAAGCATTTTTCTGCTTCACTCAGAAATACATTTAGGTTATGGCAACACTTGTTACGTAAAAATAAGTAGAAAGACAAATTCTCTCACTTGCTACAAAATAGTCATAATGTAAATGCGTGACGACTTACGAAGATACTCTAAAAGAGAACCCAATAAAAAAGACAGCTATAATACCCTTAATGTGAACTGGCTCATACAAGAGCATGAACAAATTAGTACCGTTGTTCTGCCGGCGTTACGTGCATGTCTTGTTCAATTTTGGCGGTTAGTGGAGACGTGGGTTTAAGGGCGTGCACTCATTCCTCTTAGTTTCCAGCAATTCTGTTTTTTAGTTTACAGCCAAACCTAAATCCCAGAGTTGGCATTTGCTTAATAATTATTTGTTTGAATAGGTTTTTTTCGCGCTTTGTTTAATTTTTTGATGTGCTTTAAAATTCATCTAATTTTTTTCAGTTCTAAAGCTACAGTTCTTTCTAGAAATGACAATATTGTTAAATAAACACCTAAAGCGTGGTCTATCTGTTAAAGATCCTCATACTCATACCTAGGGCTGCCGGTGTGAATTTTCCTAAAGTGGCACAAACGGTTGTTATATATAAGTAGGTCGTACAAAAATGTTATTTTAGCAATTAGAAGAAGGTAATAAAAAAAGGCCGCTTTGTTTTTTCGTCTTGCTCTGTAATAATACCGCGAAATATCGCATTTCTCAGAAGCCTATCGTTATTTCCAGTGGCTTTCTGTGACTGTGGCTATATATCAATAGTTTTATTGTGTATTTAATTTTAAGCTTTCCTACTTTTCTAATGAATTATTAAGAAAACACTGCCAAATTGTGAGAAAAAATTATATTATTATATTATATTATACTTTATTTCTAAAGAAATATTGTTAAAAACTATCTAATTTTTCTGCACATCAATGCTGCAAAGAAAAAGCAAAAATAAGTTGCAAAATAAAAACCAAATCTTGATTGCTTTTTTATATTATGACAACTATGCCAGCCTACTAGATCGATGTTCGTCTTCTCTTGAAGCGAAAATCGTAACAGAATAAAAAAAAAAATGGCACAAAATTATGTAGTTTAAAAAAGTCTTGCAAAAAGTCATAGACCGCCAAAACAGGATTTTAGTCGAAGTACGGTAACGCTGGACATGCCAAATATCTGACGCAAACCAAAATAGCGCAGCATCAACGCATTACGTATTACAGACACACCTAAATTAGCGAAATTACAACTTAAATTATGAATCTTTAACCTAATACAAGAGTGTTATACAATTTAAATCAATCCTTTTATACTTAAAAATATTTATATGTATTATGTGTGAAATAAATATTTAACATATTGTTACGTTACGTTTTTCCCTTTTAGAACAAACGTATGTATGGATTCTTTTGATTGAAAATACCACTGTGGCTCATTATAAATTCCGTAATTCTTTACTTTATGGCTTTCTTCTGGCTATACTTCTTGATCCTACCGGTCTTGTGAACCCTTGGTCTCGTATTTACTAAACATGCGTTTTTACCACAAACGCAGCCATCCACGCTACATTACTGTGTTACTCCGGCGAGACATGAACTACTCGATGCCTTGTTTAGTAACCTTAACTATTCACAGACATCTTCGCTACTCCTTTTATCCAAGCCAGTCATCCCCTTTAAGCCACTAGACACAACACACGTCTGCAATACACTTTTGTTGTTATTCTGTTATACTTCCCTGCGCAACCGCTCCCGTTCTTACTTTTTATTATAAAGGGCTTCTTGAGAATTATCTGTTACTCTCATATTAAGTCGGACGGGCGTCTTAACTGAATTATCTGCCATGGCTTTACACAATAATTGTCTTTCGCCTCTCGGGAGGTTTGTACTGCAGTTTTAATAATTTTAAATTACTTTACATCAATTATTGTTTTCTGTTGTACGCATGTCTAAACGCGGGATCAAACTCAGGACCTTCTGTTTGCAGCATGTACCTCTACCAACGGAACCATCGAGGTTGCTTAACTTTCGTTAGCTAATTGTGGTATTATTCTATACACACACCATTAGTTGAATTTACTTATTCACCACGCTCATACGGAAATAGCAACAGGGGTTGCCAGATCTTATTTTCGAAACAATATAGTATTTTTGTATAATAATATTAATATTCCTATTTTTAAAATTATAATTATTTTTAATTTTATTATTATTAACTGAGCGCCCCTCAAAAACTCTGCCATACCAAAGTGGATCCCCTATGCACGCTACTAATCACCACATAAATAAGCAGAGTAAAATATGTCACACTAAGCCAAGTTAGTTGTCTCTTTTTAGAACAAAAATCAATAAAAATAATTTGTAAGCCTGTTTTGTTAAAGAAATGAAATATAAATATTTTGAACCAGTTTGACGATTTAGCAACATGAAACTTTCATTCTCATTGGAAGCAATAACTTTACCAGGCCGATTTTAAATTTTCACTACCCCTAAAGCTTTACCTGTTAGAAATATAGAGGGAACAATATTATTGAAATTACTCGTTAAGATGGCAATACTCGTCAAGCGGCTTTATTGTTGTTAAACTAAATGTGCTAATTACAAGAGTTTGGCACACAAATAAAAGTTATGGGTAATAGTCCTAAATATTCCGAAAATAAATTATCATCATTAATCGATTAAAACTTTATTTTCAATCACTAGTTGAATCATTATTAAAAACAAAATAGTATACAGAGAAAACAGATTCGTTATGATAACCGAATTTGTTTCCAATCGAATTTTGTCGGTTATAAGCATTATTTGGAGTTCGGTTAACATGACTAAATGAATGAGGTACTCCGAACTGCTTTAGAAAATTATTCGAGAAGGAGGACTACTAGCAATATAATATTATTGTGAATTAAAAGAAAATGCTTTTGATTAAACATTTATTTAAAAATAAGTTTACAAGAATATGATTATATTTGATAAATTTCGTGACACAAAACCTAAACTTCATCCTCACCACTACGTTCCCCTATTTCGTTCGGATTTCTCACTTTTCACTTAAAACGATCCACTTTCCATTTCAACCGAAAATACGACATGTTTGGACAATCCTAAATAATTTAAACTTTTTCAAATATTTTTGTGCATAAAAGTCCTTATTAATTAATCGTGAACTTACCCTTCGACAAAATTGGCAAATTTTTGCTCCCATAAAATTTTTTATTTTAAAACTAAAATATTTTTTAACTTTAAGTGTATAAATTTTATTTTTATTATGTATGTCAAAACTATTTTGATTTTCAGTGATACGGTTGATTTTATGATTCCAACTACCAACATTCAGGTATTAGCAGAAATTTGTTGAACAAGTTTAGTTGCATCACCCAATTAACAGAAAATATTTTAGTGAAGACACAAATCCGTCAGGTAAACTTTGTTAATAGTAATTGCAACCAACTTTTAATATCCAATATCGCTTGTTAGTTTTCAATATGAAAAATGTGTCGAGATTATATTTTATATATAATAAAAATTAAATTATGTTATTAATAGTTAAATTTTAAATATACTAACCGAGTTTTTATCAATCCTTTTTCTGTGTGTATATATATTGAATAATACTATACTTGAATATTTATTTAACTTTTGAATAGTCCTTAAAAATTTTATAAAAGTGAAAAGTTCCGCATATGCCTCATATCACCCATTCAATGTAGAGTGTTAAGATAAACGACATAAAGAAAAAAAAATTATTGTGGGGCAATGGGAATACTTTACATTCATGTAAGTTTTTGTTTGGTTGTATTTAGCGCAACGTACACACACATGAACGATGTTAATATTAAATACGAGGATATGAAAGAAAAAGCCTATAATATGTGATGTTTTCTCTTACTATTTCGTTCCTTCAATCACAACCAGATTGCTTAATACACAACCGTGTTTCAGGTATAAATTTATGTTGCAAGCGTAAGAAAGCTACAAGAAAAGACTTTCTGCAATCTTCTTACTGGCTTCAAAAAGATTTAAACAAAGGTAAGTTATTTACTTCATTACTTAAATATTTTTTTCCAATAGAACGTGCTGACATAGATTTCCATGGCTGGGAATTCGAACACTTAAGGTGAAACGTTCGTTTCTGTTCATTCCGTTATTGCTTCTTATTGACATACTTCGGAAAACTGTTACATACATCGTGTGCGGATTTTATAAGCTCCATATTTTATGTTTTCCCGAAGCCATGTAGATTCCCGATAGCACTTTACCTTCAACTATCGATATAAGAAAGTTCACTTGTATGGGTTGGTCATTTAAAAGTTTAAATTCCATAGAATTTGTTGCCTCTAAAATATTAGGTGTAGTCGAGTTTTCTTACTCAATAACGATATACTTCATTCAGTTTCTTTTCAACTTTATTAAGCAGGCTAAAATGGCCAAAGAGGCTTCCTACAGTGATGTTTCTCATTCGACTCGACTATTTTTCGCTCGATTCAAAATTACCTTTTTAGTTTTGGATATGAATGATTTCAATGCTTAATTTTTCAAAATCATAATAAATCATTACTAAATTTACCGATATTGATCATTGATGATAGAAGACGCTTCGATGGTCATTTTGCTACCACTTACTAAGCTTTTCAGGAAACTTACAATATTTTATTTAAAATAATAAAATTTTTTTTATCAAAACAAAATAAAGACAAAAATCAAAAGTTTAAGCAAAAACAACAATAATCCACGGGTGATTTCATTTTTCTTTATCCACTGTATAATGAATTACATATAATAGCCTTTATTTATGATTTTCATATTTTGAGGTTGTGAACAGGGAAAAATTCTTGCCTATTCGAAAGTAAACGTGACCAGTTAGCTTCATTGTAATTGCGTTATTTAGGAGAGATTAAACTGCACACAGAAACTAAACTAAACTAAAATCTATTCTATTAAATAGAAAATGCAACTAAACTTATTCAGCATATTATTACTGAAAACCAAACTTTCGTAGTTAGAATCATAAAAATCGATTGTGTCTTCTAAAATCGAAAAATATTTGACATAATAAAAATGAATTTGTACAAATTATACAAAAAATAATCAATATTTTAGTCTTAAAGTGCAAGATATATTGTAAGTGGTAAAAAGTTCTCCAATATTGTTGAAAGGTAAGTCCAAAAACAAAGACATTTGTAAATTAAAAAAAAAAACTCTTAAATATTTAATACACTTCGCTACAGCAAGACGTGCGGTATGGAATGGAAATTTAAAGAAACTGTGAGGAAAAGAAGAATCATGATGTAAAGGAAGGAGTAGGCTAAATTCGATGGCTCGAGACATGAAATGTAATGTGTAATCTTATTCCTATAATTTACTTTTAAAATAAAAATAAATATTATTTAAATAAATAATATTAATAATTAAATATTAATAATATTATTTAATTCACAATAATATTTTATAGTCACCCAAGAATAATTTTTTAAATAGTTGTAAGTGCTTATTTATTCAATTATTACAACCGAATTCAAGATAATACACACAACCGACAAAATTCGATTGGCAACAAATTCGGTTCTCATAACGAATTTCTTTTCTCTGTGTGATAAAACCCAAGCTTTGACTGTTGTTTAATTTTTTGAATTGAATAGCTGTCGTTGGCATAATGTGGCTCGCAGTAGCTGTATACACTGTTTGAAGTTCGACATTTATCTCCTCGCTGAGGTAATTGCTAACATATTCCTAGTTAATCCTTTTTTTGTGCTAGCACTGAAAAAAAAATTCCACCTGTAAAAGTTTTATTTGTGTTCAGATTAAAATTCAATTAAATTTTTAATTCTTTCGATTATATGTATATTTAATTGAAAAATAAATTCAAAATGTTGTAATTAAATAACTAATAGTTAATTATAAAAAATTATTATATATTTAATTAGAAAAGAAGAAAGCAATATTCTAATGAAATAAATGACTGTTACAATTAAAAAGTTAATTAAACATCTATCTGAACACAAATAAAGCTTTAATAGGCGGATAAAGTTTTTTCTGTAAGGAGACTGGCTAAGTAAAGTCGATCAAAATTTGGATATCTGATTAATCAGTTGTGCGCCTAAACAGAGACTCGAATATACATAATTTTGACAAGCGCAAAGAACGCGACTTGCCTTAAAAACAAAAAAGCAATTGCTTGATACGTGACTGCTTTAGAATTACTTTAGAGTTATATTTAGCGCAGCTTAACCATGAAAAAATGTTTTATATATTATTTACTTTTATTTTTCATAAAAATATATCATTTCGTAGAGAAAATAATGACACATATGTGCAAAAGCATCCACTTTTACTGGTATAATGGTACTAAAACAGTTGACAACGCATTTCATTTTTGTAGATGGAACATTTTTAATACTACGAGTATTTGCAGAACTCTACAGCTTTTATTTGCAACATATTTTTCTAAATTTGAATTTTAAGAAAATTAGAAATGAAACGCCAACGAAGTCCTGGGCTTTGCTAGTTTAAAATAAAAATGTTCAAAATGTTATAAAAAAATAAGCAAAATGTTATTTATTTGGTGTTAAAAAATACAATTAGAAATGTGTGTATAATATGAATCAAAGAGGACTAGTATAGGGCTAGGGACCAATAAATGGCTCAAAAAAGTTTCGTATTTGATTATATGTACGAATGAAAAAGTTATCGAAAATGAGTCAAAAACGCGAGTCATAAGGAACTCGTTATGGAGAATCGCCGTTAGGGTACCATTTTCCCCCGACAAATCAATCATTTTCGACTTTAAAACGAGCGCATTAACGATTATTAAAATCATGTAGAAGAATAAAAAAGACTTGAATATGATCAATAATAATTTAAAAAAATGCTAATTGAAATGGACTACATGCGCATATAGAGTTCTGTGTGGGTGGTCATCTTTTTCGTTTACTGGAAATTTAATGAATTCTACTTCTTGAATAGTGATAATCCGACAATATTAGATTAATAAATTAGGCTCTAAAGATACTCAGTTTTTTTGCGGGACAATGGAGGAACTAAAAATATATGGTTAATCTTTACTTCTCAGCAGTAACTTCTCGAAAGTCTAGCAACGTTCGTAGTTATAATCGAAGTTCCATAATTTAGAGAACTGCATTATCGCAGATTATGGAAACTTTTGGTATCATGCAACCACTATTAGATGAATACTTGCACATTATGCCTGGATGAGGTTTTAATGGCAGCGCACAATGTTTATGAAACTTAGCAATTGCTATAAATTTGCCTTAGGACGACAGGCAGACACATATTATATGTGATTGCTATGGGGGACGTTATGCTTACACTAATTTTAGTAACTAAGTTAGACAAAGTGATGAGAAAGAAAGTTATCAGTCACCAGTCGACAGTCTGAAATAATTTTAATTAAATTTGAGAGCAAATGGTGGTAAGGAAGTCCATTAAAAAAAGGTATACTTCGCTTCGGTTTATTTTTTTAAAACACTTTATTGGTGAAGAAACCTTAAGATCATATATTAAAAATATAGGAAATATGCTCTAGAAACTGGAAACTATTGCGAAACCTAATTTACATATTTTATATTCTTAGTACTTTTTATATAATTTTTTACTGGAATGTTGATTTATCCTCGTATGTGACTTTATTATTCAATGTTTTATATAGATTCACGAGTAAATGTATTTATGTTCGTACGGTACGAGTATTTAACTTTTGTGTAATGATGACCTAAAATTTAATGTTTTTAAAGTATTTTTATTGATTGCTGACTTAGACAATTTATTTTTATGTCATTGTATAGGATTTACCAGCATTGTTGCCATCACCATACTCAACATACCACCACCACTTGCAACTGTTATGGCAAATATTTTGTTGCTGTTGTTGTTGTCATTTGTTGATACTTCATGGTTACTCCTCATACATTTATTCGTTCATTGAAAAACATATACGAAAAAAACAAAAACACATACATTTGTATGAATAAATAAATAAATAAATAAATATTCTGTGGTATTATTTCGTTTAGAACTTTGAAGGTATGTATGTATGTGGTGTATGTTTGCATGTGTTCTAACTATTAAAGTTTAAATTTTAAAACTGTTAGACAGTTTCAAATTTTCATTTTCATTTTTATTTTTCTATTGTAACATTTTTTTATTTGTCTGAATTTTAAACGACTTTATTTATTGTTGTTCAAATTACTGGTTAATCAAGTGAACAGAGGTTGTCAATGTAAAATAAAATAGAAAATCATCAATTTGCAAAAACCAAAAAAAAAAAAGAAACATAAAAATAAAATGTATGACTGAATAGAAAACCATTTTACCATTTTACGCAAACAAATGAAAACGACATCTTTATAAATCACAAAACTATTATAGGTTAAGTTTACAAACAGCGTTGCCACACAAGAAATTGACTTCCTACCAATAATTTTCAAAAATCCTACCAAAATCGTTCACAGCCTACCAAAAATTTAAAAATGCATTTCTTGCACATAAACCCTGTTATACTCACTTGGTTTTTTTCCGTAATTGTTGAGATGGATGTTTATCTTTTGGTGATTTTTAAGATGGTTGTTATGATTTAAAATAATTTTAGAGCATACTATGCAGAATGAACACCCATCCCTTTCCTGGTTCTAAATTTTCTTTCTGACTGTTTCTTTACAATGTTCACTAAAAGTATTACATTATTTAAAAATGTTTAAAAAAGAAAAATTTAAGAGTGGTTCTAACTGGTCTTTTGAAATTATACTATTTTTATTTAATTTTGAAGTTTTTGATGAAAATCTTAAAAAAAAATACATGCAATATTAGTAAATATTCATGTAATTAATAGGTACATATTTACAATTAAAAAAGTTTACTTACTTTTTCATTTTGTCTATTAGTTTTTTAATACATACACTTGAAAATAAACCTCTACTCAAAAATATTGTTGATTTCAATTTCATAATATTGTTCGCGTTTCTTAAACCAGAGATTGTTATAGCTTTAATCATCTCTATGCACGAAAGCAGAGATGTTTTTTATTACACCTAAAACAGTTTTTGAAAACAGTGGTAGCACTGTTCACAGTTATTGTTTATTTAATTCAAAGTTACATTTTTTTTATTTTATGTTCTGAATTTTTAAGGTGAAAATATTTACTATTGCTAAAAAATTGCTACAGGAGGAAAACCTACCAAAAATTTAAAAAAATGCAACAAACCAACCAAACTACCAAACGGTTTTTTAAAACCGAAAAACTACCAAGTTTGGTCCGATTGGACCAAAGCGGCAACACTGTTTACAAAAACCAATAGCAACAAAAGCAACAACAAAATAATGGCTCTACTTAAAAATATTTTGCAGAGAAATCACATTGTAAAGCATTTGAAGACAAATTATCAGGGAAGTAAAAATGTTAATTTGTAAAATTGCAAATGCAAAACTCTTGAACCAACAAACCAACCAACATGTTCATTGAAGTGAAAATGTAATAAATAAAATACTTTTGTATAAAAAGTTAAAATGAATCTTTTCCAATGACCATAATGAGCAAAAGAAAAAAAAAGAAGCAACTTTGCCTGTTAAAAATAATTTTCTTAAGACGTTCAATCTGTATTAAGAGTTGCAATGAAGTACTTTATACTTGAATATATTTAACTTAAGATTGTTTATTGAACTTTAATTCAGAAAGGTTTAATACATTTAAAGAATCTGGTTTTTATGTTCATCTCCTGTTAGGTCTGAATCTAATAATTTTTGAAATTCGCTTAAGCGCTCTGCATAATATGTACAGATATCAGCTTTTCTAACCAACAAATAAATTGCGTTTTTAGAACAAAATATTATGGGTGATTAGCATAATACGATTACTTTTCGGCAATCTAATACTCGTATAAAAAGTGGGATAAAAAATTGTTGCTGATTTTTCAAAAATATTTGTTCAGTTCGCAACTGCAACAATCGTAAGATTTAATTACACAAAAGTTAGACATAATTCTGTCTTGCTTTAAAAATCGTTTAAAAATGTCGTGGTAGGTGCTACACTAGCATACAAAAAGATGTAACGAACTTGTTGTTTTTGCTTAAAGTTTGATTTTTGTTTTTACTTTATTGTTTGGACAAAAAATTCTTTGCTTTATTTAAGATGTTTGTGAAAAGTTTTCTGAAGCAAGCAAGTGGTAGCGAAATGGTCATCGAGACGTGCTTTTACACTCAATCAATATCAGTGATTTCATAATTAGATCTAGAAAAAAAAAAAAAACACGATTTAAAACAAACATTTATTGGGTATACGAGTATTTCTACTTTGCTTAAAACAAATATGACAGCTTTACAAACAAGGGCGTATATCGGTTCAAAAAGTCGTCACCTCTTAGCCGTATGAAGTTAAATCTATATATATATAATTTCGTTGTATGTCCGGATGTGTGTATGACCAATTCTTTTTCCAGAGCTTTCTAAAGTCATCTGATATCGCAGAAAGCTGAAATTATGCATAGTTAAAGAACATTTTTTCCGTTAGTGCAGGACGGGGGCCAGCTTTTTCATTTTCGGTTTGTGGGCTGTTTCTGTGAAAGATCTATAAAATTCCATTTAAATAAAAAAATGTTAGATACCGGACATACGAATTTTAATTTTTTCTTTGCATTAAATATAATAAAAAAGTAAATCTCTAATTAAAAATTTTTTGAAACTGTAGAATGTGAAATGATGTTTTACAAAATTAATTAAAAAATTATAACAGAAAATTAATATATTAAATTTACTCCTTATTTTACCAGGTACATTTTGTGTCATTTTGAATTGGAAACTTATTTTTTTTACTTTTTTGCGTTAATAAAACATTAAAAGATTTAATTAAAATAATATGAAAAATATTTTTTATCAAAAGTGTGTTATCAAGGCACATTACTTTTACAGGTAATATCAGTTCTAAAAAAACTACAACAATAAGTAAATAACATGTATTTTGTTTTTGTAAAATATATTTTCAGATGTTAAATCAACTGACGCACAGTGGTTTAAAACTGATTTTTTCCAATTTTTTTTACAAATTTTACAATATATATCAACGAAATTTCACGGAGGCAGGGCAGAAGCGTTTCTGAGTGAATCTACGGACGGTCAGACCCTAGGGTGAAGGCGCTTACAGGTAGGGTACCTCGGACGGATCATTTTTTTAAAATGTTATTAAAAATTTATTTTTAGCTCAAATGTTAAGATTGTTTATATTTAATCAGACCTTGAGAATATCTATAAAAATGTGCTTAAATGTGCAGAGAGAAAATTGGCTTACAATTTTTTTGTTTTGTTAATTTTGGTCGACCCTAATTTAGTATTTTTGGCGTGGTACGCTTACTTATTATCGAATTATTACTTTTAGACATTTGCTATATTCCTAATAAAATTAAAAACATGGCAAAATAATACAGGTGGTCTCGATGGCGAATTCATTGATTTTCGCTTTCAGTCTAACTGTCAAACTCCATATATAAAAAATCCAAGGCAATTTTTTTTTAATATGTAGTTTGACATTCGGGCGTACGGCGAAAACTAAAATTTTAAAACTATTGCAAAATTCCGCGGAGTGCAAAGCACAGATTAAAAAAAGGTAAACGGGCATTTAAGTCCCCGAATTTTGGCTACATACCCCAAAAAGGATGTGACAATCACGTGATTTGTTAAGGCAGGGTAGCCTCTTATGTAAAAGAAAAACAATTTTTGGGACATTTTCCCCGTTCCGAAAATTTATATGTTAAAACTAAAAAATTTAAATTTTATTTCACTCTTTTAACCATATATAATTTCTAAAAATAATATTAACATTATTTTTTCAGTTTTTGAAAATGTAGCGCGAAATAAATAACTATAATATTATTATTCTAGATCTCATAAGCTTTAATTTGATGCTACTTACATGTATATCGAGCACATATTTAAGTTAGAGGAGCTTCCTAAACCTCGCCTCTTCGTGATTTTGTTTTTTTTATTTTATATAGAAAAAAAAATACTTTGTACCAAACTGAAAAACACAAACAGCTAACAAAATGTGTTTATGATCATTTTTGGTTTTTCATATCAAATGAGCAAAA
This sequence comes from Gymnosoma rotundatum, assembly GCA_916610165.2. NCBI lineage: Eukaryota > Metazoa > Arthropoda > Insecta > Diptera > Tachinidae > Gymnosoma > Gymnosoma rotundatum. The sequence continues at coordinate 113,465,860 of OU744337.1, read as the reverse complement.
AATTATGAGGATGCGAGGCCACAATTTTTAAATAAAATGAATTTTAAAAAAGCGTGCTAATTTTTTTTGTTTAATGAAAATTCTAAATATATTTCCTCAACACACACTGTAAGAAAAAAATAAGTGTAAACAAAATATGATATCTGAAAACTTAAACAAGAATGTAAGCTGATCTACTGCCACTACCTAGAATATTTATGTGCCTTGTGTGTTATATTATATCGCAATTTTATCACTTAGTTCATTCTTACGTTACACTGTAGACAATAATGTGTATATTCTACTGTGTAACGTTAAAACCCAGTTAGCATTTTTTTAATTATTGATCATATTCCAGTCATTTTTGTCTTTTCTTATTGTATTTTCTCAAAATCAAACGGCGAAAACCATTTTTTTATTTAAAAAATAAAATATTTATTAATTATCAAAAAATCTTTTTTTGTGCTATTTTCCCGATTAATTATTTAAATCACCGATATTGATTATTGAGGGTCAAAGCACGTCTCGATGGCCATTTCCTTATCGCTTACTTAACTCTTTAGGAAACTTCTGACAAACATTTTAAATAAACTAAAGATTAATTAATCGAAAAAATAGCACAAAAAAAAAGATTTTTTGAATATTAATTAATATAATTAAAAAAAATTCCCGTTGTTTAATATAATTTAATATTTGCAAAGTGCCTTTGCATAAAATATATTATCGTAGTATTTTCTGATATTTTATTTATCATCCTCTTTCAACTGTATAAAAGAGCCGAAAAAAATCAGCCGTATACAGCGGAGAAAGAAAAATAGAATTACTGTTAGTTATTGTTGTTTTTGCTTAAACTTTGATTTTTGTCTTTGCTTTATTGTTTGGACAAAAATCTTTAGTTTATTTAAAATGTTTGTCTGTCAGAAGTTTCCTGAAGCGTTAAGTAAGCGATAACGAAATGGCCATCGAGCCGTGCTTTGACCCTCAATAATCAATATCGGTGATTTAAATAATTAATCAGGAAAATAGCACAAAAAATATTTATTGAAAATTAATTAATATAATAAAAAAAAAATCCCGTTATTTAACATAAAAAATGAAACATTTGAATCATTTTTCATCATTAGGCTGCGCTTAATAAGTACATATGTATGTTTTAAAAATATTTCTATTTCGGATTTTAAGCATTTGTTTTATGTGCTCTTTATTTTTTTAAACAAGTCGCTTTCTTTGCATTTGTCTGCTTTATATTCGAGTCTTTTTTTTTAACGCTCAACTAATTAATCAGTTTTAAGTCATCTTGGGTAGTCTTAAAAGACTCACTCTGGTAATTTTTATATAAACAATTTTACAAATGCTAACTTTTTTTAAATCATACTTAAAGGAAAATTATTCGTTTAATAATATTGTTACGTTTTTTCCTTTTTAGACAAACGTACGGATTCTTTTGATTGCAAATACCACTGTGGCTCATTATTCTGTATTAAAACTTAATGGCTTTTTCTGGCCATACTTCTTGATCCTACCGTTCTCGTGAACCCTTGGTCTCGTATTTACTAAACATGCGTTATGACTACAAACGCAGCCATCCACGCTACACGACTGTGTTTGTTACTCCCGCGATACATGAACTACTCGACGCCTTGTTTAGTAATTTTAACCATCCACAGACATCTCCACTTCTCCTATAATTTAAGCCAGTCATCCATCCCCTTTAATCCAATAGCCACAACTTACATCTGCTATACACTTTGTTGTTACACTGTTACACTTCTCTGCGCAACCGCTACCGTTCTTACTATTTATTGTTAAGTAAAGGGCTTCTTGACAATTGTCTGTAGCTCTTATATTAAGTCGGACGTCTCCATTAAATTATCTGACATGGCTTCACATAATAATTGTCTTTTGCCTCTTGTGAGGTTTGTACTGCTGTTTTTATTAATTTTAAATTGCTTTACAAAAATTATTATTTTCTATTCAACGCATGTCTGAACGCGGGATCGAACTCAGGACCTTCTGTTTTGCAGCACGCACCTCTACCAACGCAGCCATTGAGTCTGCTTAGCTTTTCTTGGCTAATTGTGGTATTATTCTATACACACCATTAGTTGAGTTAACTTATTCACCACGCACTGGATATAAACAAAAAGAATTAAAATTTTTATTATTATGTCGATTCCTGTAGATGATTAAGAGTTACATCGTGGTATGGTTTTTTTTTTTATAAAAACTGGTGTTACGCGTTAGTTTCGACTTTGATTTTTGACCGGTGGCTAATTTTAAACTGAGTAAAATTTTCTGATATTTAGTAACTAAATGTTAGCAAGTTGACGTTAAAGACCTGCAATTTTTCTGATATGATATTATCATACCTATACCCCTTTGCCTAATTGAGCACCTACTACTTAAAAAAAGATTGACATTAAAAGTTTAAAATTGCATTCAGTTAAACTTTTAAAGTGGTAAAATTTTTGCAGGAATTTTTCCAAAAATTTAAAATAGTAAATAAAATGCAGTTAAGAAGAAGGAATATGTTTCATTCCATTTTTACATTTGAATAATATTGATTGCCTTGCTTGTAGTCAGTAACCCTAAATTGTGGTTTTTAGAATTTATGCTCTCAAAGTTCAAAAGGACATGTCAAATCTCTTAAAAGTTAACAAAAAAAAAAAAAAACTACTGCTGCTGCTGTATTTAGCACTTAACTATTAAATAACATTTAAAGCTATTAAAGCAATTTGTTTTGCTAGTCGATTTTCCTTCGATTTCTTGTTTTTTGGTTTTAAATTTAGGTCAGGCAAATTGGACACTGGCTTTTAACTTGAATACTTACATACATACATGTGTAAGTTTCATGTTTATATGTACGCATACCCAATGTATAGAGTACATGTGCAATATTTATTCGTTAGTGCTGCATAAATCCCTTTAGAGTAGTTAAAGAATTCCAATGTATGGACATGGATGCATGTATTTAAAGTTTTGAAAACTAAAACAGATGTTTAAATTTTAAAGTTTTAAAAGCTTCCATAAACTGCATTAAGGCATTTGAGCACAGTGTGTTTTTTTCAATTAAACGTGTTGTTAAGTTTTTAGTTTTTGTTCAATAATTATTGTTATTTTATTAACAAAGTCTTAACTCTTCTCTTACTTGCCAGTTGCTTTTAAAATATTTTTTTTTCAACTTTAACCATTATAACAGCTTTTCACTATTTTTGGCTGCTTTATGCAAACTGTTATCAAAATCTGATTTCTTTACCATAAAAAGCCAAAATGTTCATATTTTTGGGAAAATTTTTCTTGCTTTAAACACCCTGCCATGATTCAGACACTTTAAACTTAAGCACTAAAAATTTTAAATGAAACAACTAAAGTACAGGATGGTAGATCAGCAGCAGTCGTAAAAAAGCTTCACTATTGTTTTAATACCTCGTAACCAAAAAAAGACACAAATAATATCTTTTTGAGATAATCTTTGCGTCTTTTTTGTGACTTTTTATTTTTATTTCAGCCTGCTGGAGTTTGTTACACATAATGTGATTACAAATAAACTTCGAAAGGTATATCTATGTATGCATCTTATTTTCTTTACAGTTCGTTTTTCATTTTGTATATGGTGCATGGAATTTTCTTTTCTATTTTTTATCTTTTTTGTCTACTTGTTTTTCTCTTATGTTACTGATGCTCTTTTATATCATCGGTTATGCATACAGTAATACATTTATAGGGAAGTACGCTGTGAGAAAATATTAGTTGTTAAATTTTCTTTTTATCAAAGGTTCTTTGAATAGATAGTAAATGTTGACTTTTCAGTCAGATCTCAGCACTATGTGGCGGGCTCTTACAAACAAACAAATAACAAAGCGTTAAACCATGGATCGTTAAGGTCGGGGCACACAGAATCCGTCATACGTTGTACTTTGTCTATTTTAACTGTTGTCACAATCAATACATCTCCGTCAACGTAAAGTAAGAAAGTTGGGCAACTTTTAACTTTTGACGTACGATAAAAGCTATCAATTGCTACTTCTTCTTGTTTTTTCGCTCTTCAGGTGCTTAACCTAATCCATCGTAACAACCGTTTCAGTTGAATACGTTGAAGTAGAGCGTATAACCGATTCTATGTGCTACGGCCTTTACACTACCGCCTTTTTTGATGTGATATTTTTCTTCACATTCATCACTTTGTTCTTATATACCTGGCCTTTCAGGTATTTCCACAGAAAAAAGTCATAAGAATTGATATTGGTATTGTTGAAAGGCTCTACGGAGAGCACTTAATGAATACCTTGCTTACTACCGCAGTCAATAAGTCACAAATCTGGCAACGCTTAGGCTTAAAAACCATATTGAATTTTTTATAATGAATACTTATCCGACGGCATCTTCTGGAAAATGCGAGCCGATTACACTTTTAGCAGATGTTTCGGCTCAGCCTATGTCTTTTAGCTATGATCGCTAGTGATTCTATTTGGATTTTCCTCTGTCCCATAGTGAAAAATCTGCTTGTTATTAAGTCCGCTCAAATAAAATACTCTTTTGTTTACTAAACAGAATGTTTTCAAAGCAAGCGAACGTTTTCAGTATTCCTTTGCTTAGCTCTTGAAACAACTGGTCTTTAAAGATTGTTAAATGTGAGTTTTTCTTTAAAATTAGAATTTGGAGGGCAAATGATCTATGTAAAAAAAGCAAATATTGTGTTGCATATATATAAAATGACAACGGCTCTTAATGGGTTAAGCATTTTTAAAAAATTTTAGTATTTCCAAGAAAATCTTTTCAAAAGCTTTAAAATGATACCCTTATTGATATTTTATAAATTTGAAAATTTCAGAGCCCCGTAACACGGAAAATTTGGGCCACAGCCAATTTTTTAACTTAATGTTTTCTTCCTATTTTATAATTCTCTATCGCCCCATATATTTATATTTATTGGAGTTACTTTATTGTTCCAAATGACATGAAAAGATTAGATGTAGTCGTGGTGTTTTGCCTGCTGCCTCGAAGGAAGAAAGCTTTCAAAAAAATTTAATAATAATTTTTGGTAGTAAAAAAAAATGTTTAAAAATAGATTTCGAGGACACATTAATAATTGGACTAATTGTGACTTTGAAAAAGTAAACTTAGTTATTAATACAGTGGATTGAAATAATGGAAGACATCATAAAAGAAGAAGATGATAAAGAATATTTAGTGGAATTAAGTGCGCCTCTACCTCGAAAAGTCTGGTTGTTTGTAGGTCAAAACACACTGAACATTTTTTTATATCAATAAATACTTTTTTTAAGAGTCGCTATTATAAAAAGATTTTGGGAGAAAGATGTGCTAAACAATGGTGCCGAATTTTTTAAAGAAAGCTTTCGGCTCGAACGAGAGTATTTTTCTTTATTAATGTAAAAGCTAGAAGTTTTAAGAAAAAAAGGATACAAATTTAAGGCATGCTATATCTTTAAATGTATATATCCATATATATATTATATACACATAATTTCTGGACAACATTCGATGTGGAGGCTGGTTTTTTTCTTTGCTAAAAATAAAAAATATATTTATTTATAATCAAATTTAAAAACAAAAACTTAAGTGTTCTGCTCATTTATTATTATATTTATTTATACTTTGAACGCCATTTTATCAGTGATTCCATTAGAATATCGAAATTACTGTAATTTTTCTAGTGATGACACTAAAATAATCGAAAAATGTAAAGTGAACAAAATTAGATAGGAACATCTTTTAAAGGCGTTGATTTTAAGACCTGTGTACTTCTTATGGGAAGATGGTATTCCCTGACAATTTAATGTCCACGTTGCCTGTTTATCGATAATGTCAATAAAAAATGACACACATATTTGATATTTGAGTAACTGATTTGTTTGTTTACTATTTTTATTGTGCTAAAAAAAATTTTTGTTAAAATTTAAAAAAAAATTTTCTTTCTTTCCGACACTGACTGATGAAGAAAGTAAGAATAAATGGTGCAAAGAAGACTTCTTAGACAGAAATCTAAAAGTAAGTGATAAATTTAAAGTTATCCATTTTAAACTACTGATTTGTTTCGTCATTTAAGATTCGACAGTTATTTCAGGCTGAATAAAATAGCAATCAACAAATGGAAGTGGACCTTTTGGGGGAACATGGCGTACCATTTGAAATAGTTTAACCATGTTCAATTAGGCGTTGTGTATGACTTCCAGAAGTTTTCTTTCACTTGGGACTCCCTGAACCATACCCTTAGGGTTGACTTGCTTTTGGAACTCCAGCTGATTTGTCATAGTTTCTTCAAAGGCGCTTGGTACCAGCTGCTTAAATATACCGCCTTCAGTAGCTTTATATTCTATTTTGTTTGTAGTTACCTTTAAAAAGAATTTTGTCAAACATAAATTTGTGAAGCTCTCGTTTCATCTTGTGGGCCAAGGGTTTTTTAGAGCGGTCGCAATAATTTCCCACTGTTTCTTAAAACTAGAAGAAACAGGGGCTCTTTTAAAACCTCTGGAAAGTAATGCATTTTTTCCAACTCTTCAACTAATTTTTCAAATTGGTTGGGCTGGGTTAGTAATCTTCAGTTTCTCCATTTTCAAATTTATTTCTACTATTTTTACAGTTTATTTAGTTTTTTTGTTTGTACAGGACACAAAAATCACAGACGACATTATTAACGGCAATTCGAGATAATATCAACGTCACATTTCCTTACAAAATATCAAATTCATAATGCCAGTCATCGATAAATGGCAATAATGACAACGAGAATACCGATTTTAAAAAAACGATTAAATATGCCTTTGCCTTGCATTGTCGACGCCATACAGAATAAGGGTAAATATCTTCGCAATTTGATGGTAGATGTAAGATGTTGATCAGTGTAAAAAGGCTATTGTACAGGTGATTGTATAAGGCCAGTTGATTTTTGTTTATGTTCAACATAGTTGTTTTAATTTTTAAATAATTTAAAAAGGAAAAAATTTCAAATAATTTAAAAAAATTGAACTTTTTTATATTCAGTTTTCATAAAAACTTCGTGCTATCTTTTTTTATTTAACTATCCCGATTAAATTAATTATTGATACTGATTATTTAGGGTCAAAGCACGTCTCGATGGCCATTTCGTTATCGCTTACTTAACTCTTCAGGAAGCTTCTGATAAACATTTAAAATAAACTAAAGATTTTTGTCCAAACAGTAAAGCAAAGACAAAAATCAAAGTTTAAGCAAAAACAACAACAATTAACAGTAATTCTTTGTTTCTTTCTCCACCGTATACGGCTGACTTTTTTCGGCTCTTATATACAGTTGAAAGAGGACCCTCAATAATCAATATCGATCATTAATTTAATCGGGAAAAAATTCCCGTGTCTTTAATTAAACATTTTTAAATTTTATAAAATAAAATTAGAAAAGCAAAAAATAAAATATGAAGTATTGCTGCATATTTAGGAGAAAGAAACCAACTGATACAACTTTGTTTAAAGTACCACATGGTGATAGAAGTATAATTTAAATTCTGCTTGCTTTTAATTAGTCAGCTCTACGACAACAAAATCACATTGTTTTTTTTTCGTTTTTGTAGCGCCTCTCATTAATTCGCCTTTGAAAAAAAAATTCTCAGATCAAGAAATGAAGAAACAACTTGCAATATTCACTTTTCTTATCCATGCTCGATTACAAGTTCAAAATTTATAAAAAAAATATTCTTACAACTTAAAAATTAATTCAACTTAAGTTTAAAATATTTTTACATATTTTATTTTTAAAAATTTTTTCAAGTGTTTTTTTACAACCAGTAATCATATCATGCCACAAAGAGTGGCTGAATGCATTTCATACACTGCCATGGGCTTATGTGAATTTCTATAAAATTTCTAACATTAAGTTTGTTTATTTGACTTTTTCTCAAACAAAAAATTATGGCGTTTTTTGTCTAATATTTTCTTTTCTGTTTTTGGTTGAATTCTTCATTTTTATGATTTTGTCTAACTAGACTAAATGGGGACAAGTTGTGGTTTCTACGTTAACTAACAATGGTTATGACAAAAACGGCAACAATCGGGCTTTTACATACTACGAATATAAAAATGGGCTTGAGTAATTCAAGAATTTTAGAAAATTCATAGAACAACAATAAAAGTAGATGAAATGATAAGACAAATCAACAGAGAGATATGCACTGAATGAAATGATTTTTTTTAAGATTTTTCTGCTCCATAAATGGATGAATGGTGTGTTTTGAAAGGCATGAATGCAGTGTATGAGTTTTTTTTATTTGCACTTAGCTTTTTGGTCTTGATGCTGTTTTTTTCTAGCTTTATTTTGTGGTTTAAGGAAAATATCTTTATTATTATTTGAATCAACAGTTGTTGTCTTTTAAAATCTGTCGAAAATAAATGAAAATTAAAATAGGAACCAAAATAATTAAAAATTTCAGTTGTAACAAATTTGATCTTTCTTATATCTCAAAATCAATTAATAGATTAATAAAAAATATACACAAATGCTTTGAATATCAAAAATAAAATTAAACACCTGATCAATTAGACATAAATTTTTGTGAGTGTTTCCACTATTTAAATTTACTTGGAATTATTTGTTGTTATTAATCAACGCTCTCGCTTTTTTTTAGCTAATTGCTAACATTAGTGGATTTAGCTTTTTCATTGGCAACAGGGGTTGCCAGATTTTATTTTCGTAACAATTAAAAATGTTTAGAAATTAAATTAAAAAGAACCAAAAAGCCGAAAATAAAGTCAAATTTCAGTAATTTATAAGATCGATGGTTCAAATCCTGGTTGGTGAAAAATTAAAAAAAAAGGAAATAGATATTGTAGAAATTACATACGGAACGACAAACTTAGATATACCCTTTTTCAGTAATACTTAGTTTTATTTTATTTTGTTTTCCGATTTAAATTTTATTAAATATGTTTTTATTAAATTATTTTTAATAATAAATGTATAATAAATTCAGTTAGTTATTTAATTAGAAATTTTTGTATTCATATTCTAATTAAATATATAACTGAGCCAATCAAAAATTTAATTAAGTTTCATTCTGAGAATGAAGAAAATAAATATTTTTTACCTTTAAATATTGTTGTTGTTTTTTACCTTTATAATTTTTTTTCTAATTTTTTAATGACATGGTCATTTTTAAAAATAAAAATATTGTTTATTATTTTTTTTATTTTTTTCAATATTTGCCACACTGTATTATTTCGCCATGATATGGTCGTTCGTTCTTCGCAGTGTGCCCTCCCTTAGGGTTTGTATTTAAAAATTGGTGGCAAAATTTGAGCGAATCTTTCAAACTGGAGCTATTATAAGCATCAAAATTATATGATGTGTATGTAAGATACCCCTAAGTTCCAAGATCAACAGTAATAGTGTAAGAATTAAAACCTTCTAATCTAAGAAACTCACACTAACAAGAAAAGTTGTTAATGCTGATACTACCAAATTATTAATATTTCAATTCCATAAACTTAAACAAATACATAGCAGTAATTTTAGAAGTCTTAAAACTGACTTGTAAGCAATGAAATGTCTCAAGTATTAAAAGTGTTAATAAAAAGTGAATCAACAAACTTAGTTATCTTTTACTAACCGATGTTTTTTTTCTTTAATCACTATTTTTGTTTCTGCCTGTAAAATCATCATTCACTAAGTAGTTTGAAATAAACTTACAATGATGGCATTTTATAACAATGACAATGCACTAGATTTTCACTAGGTTAGATGATGACAAAGCTGATGATGATGATGAGGTTGCTATTTTAATTTTTTTATCTTTCTCCTTCATTGCAAAGTAAGATACTTATTGTTCTTTTAGGTTTTTTCTGTTTTTTTTTCTTTTTCTGGTTGCAATATTTGAGAATAATATTAATGCTGTATTGTTGTCGTGGCATTGGGCCGTAATGTATTCTTTTATTTTTTTGTTTGTTGGTTTTTGTGTTGATAACACATCTCTCTCTTTCTCTCTCTGTACCATGCAATGATGCCAGTGTTTTTGCCATGAATAATGAATGGCTTAAAAAATATTTTGTCTTGATATTTTACCACACGGCAGAACAGGCAGGTAACAATGTGTCTGTCAATAGCTGAAATCCATTGTTGACAAAGAAATCTATCTTAGATGCATAATTATTATACTGGTTATCACTGATGCTCTAATCGGAGAACTTTCCATTTTAGGTAATAACTTTTTAAACGGGTTAATTTTTTAAAGTGAAGAAAGTTGTTAAATTAAGGGCTTAAACAAATTAAATTAAAGCGAAATTTTTTATTCCAAAATATTAACTCAAGAAGTAATACCCTGTTCAGACATACGCTTGAATTCCGCAATTAAGGAATTTAAGCAATTCAGGCCTTAATTGAGCCCAATTTACCATATAAGAAGTTAAGTACTTAATTGAGCAATTAGTACATAATTGCATCACTAATTGAATAAAATTTGATATGCAACACTTGCCAACAAGTATGTTTATTGGGAAGTATGTTCAGTAAGAAGAAAAAATTCATAAAATTCACAATCCGGTTTTTTTTACATATAAATAGAAAATGGCAAGCTAAGCTGAAGGTGAGTTAATAAAAAGTTGAAACAAATTCCAAATACACTAGGCATCAAAAGTCTACGCTCTTAGTACTTAATCATTTAGTATGTGACAAGTGCGTGATCAGTGAACATCGTTTTGCATAAATTTGGATAAAAAATAGTTTTACAAATAATAAAAAATACAAATAGTGAAGTTTGTCGATTTGTTACGCGTTTTTCATAATGGATAGAGAAGGGAAAAAAATAGACATAAGTGAAAGAAAAATAATGATTAAACTTTGAAAAGATGGTCAAAATTATCGTCAAATAGGAAGAACTGTAGGCAGATCATGAACATCGTAAGAACTGTAATTCAGAACTTCGAAAAAACAGGAATTATTACATCTAAGACAAGATCAGGACGTCCGAGAAAGCCGTCAGATAGAGAATCTCGAAGCGTTGTGTCTCTTATAAAAAAAAACCCAAAACAACGGCATTCCAGATAACGGTAGATGTGAAAGGAAAATTTAAAAAGAACATTAGTGCATCTACAGCAAGAAGAGTGCTGAAAAAAGCCGTATATTTCACTGGTTAATCGGCAAAAGCTGATTGCATTTGCAAATAAATATGTAAATATACCGCCAAAATTTTGGAAAAAAGGAATTTTTTCTGACGAAAGCAAATTTTGCATTTCTGGCATTAAGGGACGACAAATTACATGGAGGAAATCGAGTACAGCACTTAATAAAGAAAACCTATTGCCGACTGTCAAGCATGGCGGCGGAGGAGTGATGATGTGGGGATGTATGGCAGCTGGAGGTAATTTTGAATTTATTGAGTCAACAATGGGCAAATTCGGTTACCTAGACATCCTGAAAAGGAATGTAAAGCAAAGTGCGGAGAAATTTGGGTTGTCTAATGAATACTACTTTCAGCAATACAACGACCCAAAACACACTGCAGAAGTTGTGAAGCTCTGGCTTCTATATAACGTTCCAAAAATGCTACCTACACCCCCATAATCACCCGATATTAACCCTATAGAACATTTATGGGCATTATTAAAAAAATATATATAACCAGTAAGGCAATGCTTAAAGAGGTAATCAAGAGCGAGTAGGAGAATATTTCACCTGAGGAGACCACACACCTGCTTAATTCCATGCAAAACCGGCTAAGAGAGGTTCTTAAATGCCGTGGATATTAAGTTTAAGTTATTTTTTATTTATAATATTTTTTTTAAACCATCTTGTTATGAGCGTAGACTTTTGACGCAATATTTTTTTACTTGAAAAATTCTTTTTTGTTTTTATCATATACACATTATTAATTTGCAAAAAAAGTTCCTTATAATGTAAGCCTGAGTACAATATTTAATTTAATAAAAAACTTTGACCAAAATTCCATTTAATTTTTAAACATAAGCAAACAATCCGCTGTAGGAGCGTATACTTTTGACACCTAGTGTAGCTTTTGTTTTATTATAATTTTACAAATGTTTTTTTTTTATTAAATAGCGAAGAAATTAAAAAGTAGAGGTTGAATGACTCTTAAAAAACTGATCATCATTGCAGTTGCAAGGGACTTTCAAACATACAGACTGGCGATTTGGTTAATTAAAAACTTTCATCGATGTAAACAATTTTGTGCGATTTCACTTACCAACTTCAACAACACCCTTTGATTTGTATTCGGGTTTAATATTTCTAGGAGATGTAGTTGTTATTGTCTTAAATTTTGCAGTAGTATTTAATTCTTCTATTTTCTTTTTGTAACACAGATAATTTGGATTCAAATCTTGATCTTACTAACTGTAGTAGTTCAATATTTCTATTGCTACCTACCAAAATTATTTTAAAGAGTAATTTTTATCCACTTTTTAACTCTGCGAACAAAAGACTTTTGCGATTGCAATGAAAATAATGTTTTTTTTTTCAGCTGTCAAATGCTAATTGAGTAAGCTTAATTGAGCATGTGTGAACACAAAATTAAATTGCACAATTAAAATTATATTACCTCAAATAAGACCACATTTCTGAACAGGGAATGAAATATTTTTTACGCTACATACGAGAGTCGTTTTGGCAATCTTCCATAGCGATATTCAAGAAAATCGAAAAGCTTCATTCTTTCTTCTTACATTTTTGTTATGGATAGCAGATCAAATCTGTCAGAGATCGGTAGCTTTGAAAAATCAATAACATCAATATTAACACAGATATTGCGTACAGCATCGAGGGAATCTATTGCTAGAAGCTTGAGATGATTGACATGTTCATAGTAAGGATAGATGCACGGAAGTGCGAATTAAACTGCTGAGATATTCCTTGCATGAAGCAATGAATAGGTTGAGAGAAGTACAAAGCTTTTAAAAAGAATCTTAATAAAGGGTACTTACGAAATATTAGGAGACCTAGGGTAACAGCCGATCTAAAATTTTACAATATATAATGCAAAGATCTTCATACGTGGAATGTATTTTGAATCTATTCTGGATTTGAGACAACATAACGAAATGCTGAAAGGACGGAAAATTTCACCTTAAAAGTAACTCCTGTCAAAACCCGGAAGTTTGGGAAAATGTAAGAATAAGTTCAACAAGGTGTGTGGACGTTAGTTCTTAAACAGAAAAGTAGGTCGCGATATCTCTTAAAATTCAAACCAGTGGAGCTAAGAAAGCAATTACCGCCATTCTGCTTGCCCAAACCCAAAATAGGTTATTATAATAGGAAATAAATGATTTCTTTGAAATTCTTTCTTTTAAGTAATTCTTATTAAAGTAGAATAATATTTTCTCTCACACTCTTAAAGTATTTTTCTTAGGCATCACTTTTTTTCATAATGATTTATCTATTACTCTTCTAAAAAGTCCACCATCATTTTGCCAACTAAATAAAAGAAAAATATCATAACAACATCTTCTAAAAAAATTAGAATTACAATAAAAAAAAGTACATTGTTTATTGTAGTTTTTTTTTGGCATTTCTCTGTTGTTTTGTTAAAACCAAAAATTATTACAGCGATAATTAAATTGATTTAATATCACCACCAACTTAGCTTTTGTTTAAACTGTAACCTCCACTAACAGAGCAACTATTAACACGAAACAACAAACAACAAATAATGCTCATTGACCTAATGTTTTAATGATGGCAGAGCTACCAACTCATTAGCGTTTATTTGTATCTTTTACTATAATTAAGACCTCTTCACCTTCAATTCATACATTTATACATATTTGGACATACTTACATTTGGGTACAAACAAAACACATGTACCGTCATATAATCAAATAAGTAGAAAGCGTAGTGGAAAACGAAAGGGGCCTTTTTGAAGTTTGAAATTTTAATTAATATTTAAAGGCGTTCTTGAATATTTGACCCGATATTTTTGCTAATTTTAAAAGATTTTTTTTTTGTTATGGAATATGCAACAATTTGAACGTTTGAGAGACGGCAAATTCAAATCTTTAAAAATTAAATTACAAAAAAGAAAAATTAAGATAAAATGAATATAAATTCCTTAAGAAAATTAATTTAATTATATTGCATTTGAGAATAAATGACTTATCATAGCGTTAGCTATCCGCTGATTATAGTTTCTAGTTAAAGCTTTTTGCCATAAATCGTGTTTATAAGCCCGCGAAAGATATAAAAGATGATTCATCTAACAGTACCTTGGGAACTTCCCTTATCTAATTGACTGTGAGTATAAATCTGAATTTGACAATTTTTTTTTTATTTGAAAGGTGATGTTTACAGATTAGTCTTATTTTAAAAATAGTTTATACGCTTAACAATTATAGGGTGTGAAACTTTTTTTATTATAATTTAAAATTAGAAATTAAAGGGTGTTCTCATACTTGATGTTAATTTACCTGTATATGGCTTTCTTACAAACTGGACAAAATGTCGATTGTTAGTAATAAATATTAATATTAAAAACTAGAAATTGAAGGGTGCCCAAATAGTTCATTTAATTGTATGCATATGGCCATACTTTTTAAAAGTAGTGTAGGCAGATGCTTGAAATTTGCAAAGGACCTGTATTGTTAGCTCCATTATAACAGCAAGTATAAAATTTGGATTTATAAATTAAAGGGTGTACCAACAGTTAATGTAATTTGATGTATATGGCCACAATTTTACACCGTTATGTTTACGGGTACAGAACATCATTAGATCTTGTCATAGAAATTGTTATTAGGTTAATTATTTAAGCTCTTGTTTAAATCAGAGTTGGAAAAAAATCGTGTCAGAATAGTTGTTGCGAGTTGCCAAAACAAATAAGCACGCTGTATGAGAATCGGGAAAGGTAGTTTATTTTGATTCTATTTGATACCTACACGTCATTAGAAGTTATGGCGCCTTCGTCCGACTCTTAGCTGCTAGTAATTAAAACTGTATTTTCTTTTCTTTGTTTCGGTTTAGCTTTTATTTACAATAGCTATTCTTCTATCAAATCGAATTAATAAGTATTCGTTTGAGTATAATACTAAAATGTTTAGTTTGATAATTAATTTCAAAATTAAAAATGTTAAAACTTCTGAAACTACGGTTATAAAAAAGCAAGAACAAGCATATGTGACGATTAATAAAGAGAACAACGAAACAAGTTTTGGGTTGGTCGGTTAATTGATTATTAATATGCCTCATGTTCTCCTTTTAAAAATAAGTTGATTAAATAGATGATGTTTACAATGTGTACAAGCTAGGGTAAATGTAGCGATACAGATACTGCATTACATTCTGTTAATATTTACTGCCGAATTCACTAAGTGCGAATGAACGCTTCTTTCGCATACTTGTATTGAAAACTAAAACGAAATATAAAACTGTTTTTGTTTTCAATGAAACTATGCGAAAGAAGTGTTCGTTCACATTAAGAGAAGCCGGCAGTTAATTTATGCAGTTTTCTTTAAAAATTAACACAAAATTTCTAAAAATAATTTGTCTTTCTTAATTGATTTAAAAATGAAAATAAACATTTCGACTAATACTTTTAAACATTAATAATTTTTAATTTATTTAATTTCTTTGGTACTTTTTTATAGCATAATACTTCCATCCCTATTTTATACTGACATACAACTATATTTTGTAGTATTTGTTTTCAGGTTTGGTTTTACCACCATGACGTATGGTGTGGTTTGATTCAGTTTATTTTGGTTTGGTTCTTTTGAACTGCTATTAGTCGGAAAAACCAAGTGGTGTGTGTCACTGCTGATAATGATGGTAATGATGATTGTTGGTTTTCTTTAGTTTTCTATTGTTTTGTTATTAACTTCCTATTCTTGTAGTGTTTATTTAGTGAAAAAAGTACTTTGTTTGTTTTTCTTATTATTTTCATAGTTGTTGGCCTTATTGTTTATACCATACAACTGGGTGTTAGAAAAAGGATTTTATAGCATAAATGTACATCAGCTGGGGAGAGGGATAACTTTTTTAACACAACGTTATCAAATTTTCGTTACAAAAAAAGATTTAATTTCTCTAAAAAGGTTTTAAGCTGGTAAAAATTTTAACCAGCTTGTAAAAATTTTATTTTGAATTAAAAAAAAAAAATAAATTTTTATATTAAAAACTTCAAAACTTGATTTATTCATAAACTAAGCGCCCTAGAGCTTAAATAAAAAATCTGTGATCTCCTGTAAAATGTATCAAAATGAATGTTTATAGCAAAAATTAAAATTATATGTAAATGTTTCTTTGACCTTTTTAAATAATTTTTCTTTTCTAATTTATTAAGCACTAGGTCAGTTTTATAAATAATAAAAATTTTTTATTTATATTTTCAATATTTCGCCACACCTTTGGGTGGCATCATCAGGAAACAGGAAACAAAAAATTAAATTTTCTTTTTTCAAAAATAACAAAAATTAAAATGAAATTATTTTTTCAAACAAAAACAGAAAAATTAAAAATCAAACGACAAAAAACTCAAATATTTAAACATTTACATTTTTATAAATTTAAAACTCAAAAAACATTCAAGTAAAATAACTCAATAATTTTAAACATTTACATTCTTATAAAAATTTTAAAAACAGAAAACATTCAAATTACTTTAAAATTTTAAAAAACTTAATACAAATACATTAACATAAACTTTCACGATAGAAATGTTACAAGCAATCATATACTCTCAAACGTTAATTAATTTTTATGCACTAAATGTCTATAACATTGCGCAACATTATCAGTATCAGCCTTAAAGTTTATTCTTTTTGTTGTTGGTATTTTAATTATTTGTAACATCTCTAACATATACCGACGCTTATAATTATTTTCTATATTTAAAACAGATGCATCTTCAAAGTTAGGATAATGATTAAATCTGGCACAATGGGAAGATAATGCAGTTTTTTGTGAATTATTAACGTCCCTGTATCTTTGATCAGACTTATGTCCAGCTATTCTAGTTTTTAGTTTATTTTTTGTCGTACCTACATATTCCTTATTACAATTCTCACTATCATTACCATTACAAGGTATTTTGTAAACTACATTTGACATGTCCCATTTTTTAATCTTATCTTTTGTTTTACTAAATAATCTATTTAAAGTATTATAAGTATTATAAAGTAAAACAAAAGATAAGATTAAAAAATGGGACATGTCAAATGTAGTTTACAAAATACCTTGTAATGGTAATGATAGTGAGAATTGTAATAAGGAATATGTAGGTACGACAAAAAATAAACTAAAAACTAGAATAGCTGGACATAAGTCTGATCAAAGATACAGGGACGTTAATAATTCACAAAAAACTGCATTATCTTCCCATTGTGCCAGATTTAATCATTATCCTAACTTTGAAGATGCATCTGTTTTAAATATAGAAAATAATTATAAGCGTCGGTATATGTTAGAGATGTTACAAATAATTAAAATACCAACAACAAAAAGAATAAACTTTAAGGCTGATACTGATAATGTTGCGCAATGTTATAGACATTTAGTGCATAAAAATTAATTAACGTTTGAGAGTATATGATTGCTTGTAACATTTCTATCGTGAAAGTTTATGTTAATGTATTTGTATTAAGTTTTTTAAAATTTTAAAGTAATTTGAATGTTTTCTGTTTTTAAAATTTTTATAAGAATGTAAATGTTTAAAATTATTGAGTTATTTTACTTGAATGTTTTTTGAGTTTTAAATTTATAAAAATGTAAATGTTTAAATATTTGAGTTTTTTGTCGTTTGATTTTTAATTTTTCTGTTTTTGTTTGAAAAAATAATTTCATTTTAATTTTTGTTATTTTTGAAAAAAGAAAATTTAATTTTTTGTTTCCTGTTTCCTGATGATGCCACCCAAAGGTGTGGCGAAATATTGAAAATATAAATAAAAAATTTTTATTATTTATAAAACTGACCTAGTGCTTAATAAATTAGAAAAGAAAAAAAATTAAAATTTATAAAAATTCGATTTTGAGCCCAAAAAAACGAACTTTTATACTAACATCTTGAATAATTCGTAAACCATAACCATAACTTAACTTAAATAATCCACATTAATCTGTGAACTGAATTTTTTTTTATAAAATTCAATTTTAAGCCCAAAAATTAGTTTTTATACTAAACAATTTGGAATTGGTTTATTCGTAAACGTATCGACATAGGGCTTGAGCAACAAAAAAAAAAAAAGTCTAAAATTAGAGTTTTTTAAATAAAAAATGAAAAATTTTTAAAAATCGATTTTTATCAATAAAAAAATATAATCTATTTGTATGCTTTTTGTATGTTTCTAAAACGTCGAGTAACATTATTTTCCATATATTGGTCTTCGCTCATTTAGAAAAGTAGTTTAACAAATGGTAAATACATTGTTAGTAACTGCACAAAAGTGTACTTAATAAAATTCTAAATTTTACTGGTAATAAACTAATAAAGGAAGATACATACGAGGGCTGCTCTATATATTTCTGGCCTAATAGTGAAAATGCGAATATTTATAATCAAAACTGGTTTTATTGTTTTTCAAAGTATTCTCCAGCATGATTTATACACTTTTGCATGCGCTCAAACCAGTTGTCGAAGCACTTTTTCCACTCCGATTGAGACACCTATAAAACATGGTTTTTGAACACTTCAACAGCTTCTTCTGGCGACGAAAATCGTTGACCACGCATTTTTTTCTTGATGTGCGGAAACAAGGCTGTAAGGCGGATGACCCATTAATTCGAGGTTTTGGCCGGTCAAAAACGCTCTGGTTTGAGCCGATGTGTGAGAACTCGTATTGTCATGGTGAACAAAGATTCGTCTACTCTTGTTGGTTTTTCGAATTTCTCCGATGACTTCAGGCAAACAAGTTAGAAGTGACAGTCCAACGTTTCTCAAACGGAACAGTCGCCACATGACCAGTTTTGCCGAAGGAACAGGGGACCATTTGCTTCGAAGTGCTTCTTCCACGAACAACTTTCGTTTTGCTCGTCTTTGAAGACCCACACGGTCGATTGTTGTTTCGTTTCGGGCTCATACGCATAGATCCATGATTCGTCACCTGTGACGATCTTATAAACGTCTTTTGAAGCACCGCAATCGTATTTTTGCAACATTTCTTTGCACAAATCGACACGAGCCTTTTTTTGAGCGACTTTCAAATTGTGCGGGATCCAACGAGAACAAACCTTTTTTACGGCCAGGTGTTCATGCAGTATCGAATGTATGCTGGTGGAAGAAATGTCCAAGGATGTCTCTATCTCTCGGTATGTCGCATGTCGATCTTGCATTATGAGTTCACGCACGGCATCAATGTTCTCTGGCACAACAGCCGTTTTTGGACGACCTTCACGGAATTCTTCTTTGAGCGAGCTTCGGCCACGATTAAATTCATTATACCAATTTTTCACAGTGATATAGGATGGTGCTTCAGCGCCATACAAAGATTTAAGTTCATCAATGCACTCTTGTCGTGATAATCCACGTCGAAAGTTGTGAAAAATGATGGCACGAAAATGTTCATTTTTTTCTGTATTAATTTTTTCAAGTCACTGTAAACAACACAAATAATGGTCGTACGTCAAAACGTTTTGAGTACGATTATGCTTAAAAATGACAAACTTTCCAATGGAAATGTCAGATTGCACTTGGCAGCACTCAGTGTTGCCAGGACAGAAATATATATAGCACCCCTCGTATAATGTTTTTTTTTGTCGAATTCCAGAGGCGAATTCTTTATGTAGGCAGTTTTTTGTTTAGCACTGGCTGGATTTAACTATAAACTCATAAAGTACTTATATTCTAAGTTCTAATGAATAGCATAGTCGATTGTGCGATGTCCGTCTTCCCGTTCATGCTCGTGTTGAAATCAACTTTGCCAAGGCACTAGATGAGCAAGAGAAAATTTAAACACGCCAATAGATCAGACTTTCGAAAATAATATTATTGAAAATCAGTACGACCGGTCCATGTCCTTCGAGGCAGCATGGAAAACACCACGCCTGCATCTAATGTATCCAACTTTCGTTTGCATTCCTGCAGGTGGTTGTGTTTATGATCAAAAATAAATGAAAAATGTAAGAAAAATTAGTGAGCTTTTCACCACTTACTACTTATTCACCACTGAATTATACTAGAATCTGTTACAGTATCCCATTCATTTGTTAAAGTGGGACAACAATCCAAACTTATAATTTTCGAAAAAAAGCTTTTTTTTAACAGGAAAACTTTGTGGTAGGAAGGAATTTCTTATGCCGATGTATGCTAAAGTTATTTTTTATTTTAAATTTTATTAAATAAAAGAGAACATTGCATTTAAGCTGAAAGTATATTGCCAGTATCATACATATTAAAAACTACCACGATTTTATGCATTTCATTAATATGAGTTTATTTAACAGCAATAAAATCAATCTTTCTTTAAGATACATTTTGTGTTAAAATATTCTGCCTTTTAGCACATCTAAAGCGGCGTTGCTTTGGCTATAATTTTATCCATCCCCTTCATTTTAAGACCTGTCAACATGTATTGCTGGTTGTCTTAAATAATGCGGTCAAAGGTCTTTTGTGTTGTTTATTGTAATTTAATGCAGCACGTGCTTTTTTTTTCGTTACTTGTGTTTTTCTTTTTCAGAGCAGATATACGTTTATACAGATAATAAAAGATTTTTTATAGTTTTTGATTTCAAATCATTTTGTTTCAACTTTTAAAAGCTTATTTAAAAACCTTTGTTTTGAGAATGATTGTTTCAGGATATAAAAAAAACCTTTAAAGATGTGTTTTTTATTCAATTGAAATCAGAGAAATGAATAATTTATAAAAAAAAAAAATGTTTTGCTTAAGTATTTTTTCTTCTCTCCATTCATTATAGGTTTTGTGTTTGGTTAATATATTATGAAAAGGATACACTGCTACTTGAATGCCTTATCAACTTCTAAGGATATTAAGTAAATATATTTTTGTATGTACAAAAAAATATTTATTGACAGTGATGGCCGATACCACAATTACCATTAGCGTAACTTAAGAGTTTTTCTGGAGGGAGCCATAGCCATGTAATAAAAAAATTTCTATTTATGTAAAAAATAGACCACTAAAAGTTTTTCACAGCATGGCTATTTTTGTTTTTATTGATTATGGCCAAACCCATTAGACAGATTTAGTTTAGATAGAAAAAAATTCAAACCCTGGTTCCGGTGCACACTGAAAGAAATATTTTAAGGAAACAGTTTTGAACAAAAGATTCACTGAATATTTTCAATAAAAAATAATTGAAACACAAAATTGGCTTCAAATAATTTTATAATTAAAACAACTAGTCATGTCATCGCCATAAACAATTTTTTAATATTTTTTTTTTAAGTTTTTTAACATTTAGCATAAGAAGAATAAATTATTAAACATAAAATTTTTTACTTGAATTGATATGAGTTTGGTTCTAATTTTTTAATTTTCTTGATAAAAATTTAAATGACATAAACTAGCAGAACTTAGCATTAAGCAGTTTACTTTTTCCGCAGTAATGCTATCATAAAAATTTTATTAATTGTACTGCAGTTTAGAATCTATAACTGTTTCAGACTCTTTTTTTTAAGAGCGAAACAATACCAAGTCATATGTATTTAATTTAACAATTTCATGGAATATACAGTAGTGGTCAAAACATATGGAAATGAATAAGCATTTGTTCTTTTTATTGATTTATGCTCTTCAAATTACACATAGTTACATTTATTTATTATTTTTGTTTTCTTCATACAGCCTTTTTTGTTAAACAAATAAAAAAAAAATAATTCCGTTAAAATAAAATAACAAAAAAACTAAAAATAATGGATGTATTCTAAATGCAAGTGTTCAAAACATTTGCAACTCTCATTTCTCTCGCTATTAACGAAGCAATGTATACGAATAAATGCTAGGATTTAACGGTAATCGCATTTTTTTTAATATGAGATTAAGGAATTATACTTTTTAAACAAATTTGTTATAATTATGGTTTTTTAATTGTTGCAAGAAGAGTTAGAAAGCATAAACATTATCAGAATATTTTTTGTGTAAAAAATGGCAGGAACTAAGTACAATTCTGATTTTAAATTAAAAGTTTTAAACGATTTTAAAATGGGACTTTCCCAAAAAGAAATTTCGTTAAAGTACTTTGTTCCAAAATCTACGATTTGCCGCATTGTTAAAATTGGTAACATCCACACAGGTCATAAGGGTGGAAGACCCCGTATTACAACTGTAAGAGAAGATAAAGGAAAATAAAGAACTTTTTTACTAAATATCCCAAAGCAGTCCAGAGAGAAGCTAAAACTTAAATTAAAGGAAGAGCCCGAGAGTATGGTGTTAGAAGTAACAGATGTATAAAAAAACAGTTCGTGTCAAAAAACAACAGAAAAACTCGGTTAGACTTTGCTCGTACTCATTTGAATTGGACTCAACAGCAATGGAAGAATGTATTGTGGTCAGATGAGTCTAAATTCAACCTACGGGGATGAGATGGAAGAGCCAATGTTCGACGACCACGAGGCGAAAAGTTCAATCCCAAATACACAACCGCTACAGTGAAGCACGGAGGTGATAATATTATGCATGTTTGACAAAATTCATATTTTGAGAATTAATTTAATGGGTCGATTACAGTAAGCAACCAAAGTTCAGTTGCATTTAGAACGGGCAACGCCACTGGTATCATGTTTACACGGCAAAATGAAGCACTTGCTTTACTCTCCGAAACATGATTGCGCGGCATACCGATTCTACGACACATACTATATGCTTCGCTTTGACTTCTGTTATAAAAATTTAATTTTTTTTTCAATTTTTGTGTTTGTAATTTATAAAATTTTAAATTATGATTAAATTATTTGTTTTTTTATATTATCGCATATTCACACACCACTTTTAATATTGTTTTACTTTTTTTCTTTACATTTATACACAGCTTATTTCGATAAACTAGCGATAAAAATTAGGGAAGACAGAAATTTTTCATGCTTCGCAAGTAGATTCAAACTAAATCGCCTCAAAACAACATGCTTTGTTTTGTATGGTGAAACAAGTTATTCGTTCATGATTGGGCTATGAATCATGAATGAGAAAGCGAAGCAAGAATAATAAGCTCCGTGGAAATATAGAATGATGGTAAACTAAATATTACGTATGACAACTTTTGTCAGTTTCAATAAAGTTATCGGTAATTTCAGCAACTAAAGTAATTGTAAGTAAACAAATAATTTAAAACATAAAAATAATAGAAAAAATAAAAATTTAGTTTTTATTTTGTGTAAGACATGGCATCTATTAGAAGGAATTCAGGACAAGACTCTAACCCCTTGAATTGTCAACTGTACTGTGAGTGGATCTTTATGTTTAGAATAATTTTAATTTGTCTAGCATTTTGCTGTATCGTCACAATATTTGGGTCGATTTCAATTAGTTGTTGTTCAACATTCAATGCCTCTCATCGCCCAAATGGTTACCTACTGGATTAAAAGCCAAATCAATATATCTGCTGTCGCCTGCTCCAATTGCGATAACAAAATTCCTTTTGACTTACCATCACATTTAATGTTATGGTTTCTTTATTTTGTGCCATTTTCTTTTTCAATTTTGTTTTGAAAATAATCCGCACTCTCTGCCATTCATCTGGTGTTAATGTTGGAGGCCATATCTGTTCTCTGCAATGCCCTTCAACACTTCATGGCTTTGGTTTCACCAAACAAACGCTCACCGTGAACTTCATTTAAATTAGCTTCCATTTGCTAAATTAATCAGGCATGCCACACATTTCGATCGGAATTAATAATGTGGTCTTACCTTCTTCAGTTTCCGATCGATTTTCTAATTGTTAAAGAAATGCTAATTCTGCACATTTAAAATTTAATGTGGCAACATCGGTCACACCAAAGTAACAAACAGACTAATCGAAATAAAGATACAAAATAAAAATTAAATTAAAAACAAAAAAATGTGAAATTAGAAAGAAAGTCAATTCCACATTGGAATTTTATAGAGGTTTCATTTCGAAGAAATTATTCGTTTTTAGTTTTCTGAAGAACCAATTCGAAACCACTATTTTAAAGGCTATAAATATTAAAATGAAAATAATTATCTTTTAATTTTTATTTCTTTTAAAACAACTTAAAAGCAACCAAAAATAAATGGTTGCCGAAAACTTCTTCATTTGGCAACTAAAATTTTCAACTGTCATTTACCAGTTGCTATCCGTGATATATTTTTGGCAACTGGCATCTAGTAACTTACTAAACTTTATTTGCTTTCGATAATAGAACCATTAATAAACAACCGTAGAAAAAATTATTCAACGTAAGCTTAAAACAAAAATAAATAAAAAAAATTAATCAAAAATAAAATTTATATCAATTGACTTGGTAACTGAATCAATTAGTCATGACATCGAAAATAAAATTTTTCACTATTTTTCATAATTATTGAGTAATTAAATATTTAATATACAACTTTTGTGCAGGTTAAAACTCAGCAACAATATTAGTTGAATAGGCAAATATTGAATTGAATTGTTATGATTTTGATTTCATCGAAAAATGTTTTAGGTTCTTAATTTTGATCAATATTTTGTAAACATAAACTTGCAGGATTTAGCGTTCAGTAGTTGGCTTTTAGAACATTTTGTTTTTTTTATTTAATATTTTTTTTATGAAATTGCTGCAGGGATGCACAAAATTTCACCATTCTTTTGTCTAGATTACCATTTTCATAAAAATGTATTCGTTATATAAGAACTTGGTAACAATGGTGTAGATTCTGTTCTTTTGCAAATGTTAAAAGTTTTATTTCCTTCAGATTAATTTAGTTTTCAGTTGTTACAATTATGCATTTAATTAGAATATTTTTTTAGTGTTTTATTAATAAAAAAAATAAATATTTTAATTAAATTTATTGTTCATTCAATTAAAACTTTTATTAAATCTCAATTAAAAAAAACAAGTAAAACCTTTAATAGATGAAAAAACTTTTTTATATATATCGCTCCTTTATTTCAACATAGTCATATCTCAAAAAAACTTGAACTTGGCAAAATGCGATTTAAGTTTTCAAGACATAAGTCCTATAATCTAATTGCCGCAATTGCAATTGCTATAACTTCGGTTCAGCTGGGGATATAAAACTAAATTTTTTTCAACATGTACAGAAGTCTAAAAGAGCAGTTTTGCTTAAGTAACTACAAATTTTTAATTTTTTTTGACTATGTTGCAATAAAGGAGCTATATGAGAGGGTACGTAATTTAAACGTGTACAAATCTTAAAGTAATTGAATGTTAAGGGAGGTAAACGTTAACAGCGGATATATCTGACCATTAAACAACGGAATGTGGAATATTTATACCGAATATAGTAGATTTAGCTAAATTGAAACCCTGCACAGATTCAAACCTAAAGAACAACATTGGTACATTTCGTTTTATTTATTACTTCCTTCGCATAAAAACTTGGCGTCACTGTGGCGCGCAATTTTACACGAAACTTGATATTAAAGGAGCAGACCCTCTTAAAACCCAACTATTTTTATATTAAAGAAACTTAATTTCTTTACAAAAAGGCCTTTTGTTGATAATGTTTTCCATAAAACATTTAAAAATATTATGAACTATAATTAGAATAATTATTAACAACTCTTGTGTATAATTAAAACACTCAATTCCATTTATTTTATTAAACTTACTTTAATTTGCTTAATTTAATTATACACATTGTGTTTTCAATTGCAATGCAATGTAACTCAAATCCATAAGTGTAAGAAATAAAACTTCATGGCAGTGACATTAAGACTAATGATAATGATGATGATCATAGTGGTAGAGCTTTTTAACATCATGTTTTAAAGAGTTCCTTGACATTTTTCTATACGAAACAATTGCAAACTTAGACACTGCATTTTGTCATTGTGCGTGTTTTTTGTTTAAGATTAATAGCAAGAAAATAACAATTGGCCTTAAGTGACCAGAGGTTTAGCTATATATTAACAAAAAATTAAATTAAAAATATCAATATAAAACAATATTTTTTGGTTGTTTTAAGGTTTCTTTTAATGCACCTGCATTCAAAGCTAATGGAGTCAAATGGCAACTCAAAAGATGATAAATACTGAAGGTGCATTATCATTTGTTATCCAATGTTGTAATACGAATAAACTCCGAAATCATCGAGGATTGTTTTCCAATAGTAAAGACGCTTTTAATGTGACGGCAATTGACTGACAAATGTTTTTAAGAAAATAATCTTATGGGACTAGATCGCTTGATCTAGGTGGCCAATTAAGACAACTATTACATGTAATTTGAAGTTCATCAAATGTTTCTTTCTACTGAATAATTATGCATGATATACGTCTACTGGGATGCAAATAAATGACAGCATTATTTATGCCTTAAAAAAATAAGTTATCATGTCTCTATACTGGTCAAGGTTGACTTTAACTTTAAGGCCATCCATTTTTTTTTAAGTCATATGGATCAATCATTCAGATGTCCATAAAGCGCATCAAACAGTGACTTTATTTTATATTCCCTTTAAAAGTGACAAGCGTCCCTATTCATAATAACAACTTGCTGACCGTATGTTGCGAGTTACACGAACAATGTTGACCTCTAAGGTATTAATCATATGGTCAATTGACAGGTTCATTTTTTGATAAGATATCGCCGAATTAGCATTCAATATCAATCGTACAGTAAACACCTTCATAAGCCGTACCTTATGCTTAGGCTTCATTTTTGATGCAATAAGGTCCAGTCATCCAGCCTGTTAACCGCTTTGTAATGTAGTCTTTAGGGGTCTGTTAGGTATTGAGCTTCATCGTTGAACCCAATTTTGCGATAAAACAGTCTCTAACAGTTTGAGAGTGTTGATGACTGATTTTTAAAGTAAATCAGAATAATTTGAAAGCTTTGCTAAAACGTCAGTTAATCAATCTATCTATTGCGATCACAAATATCAAAAAGTGAGCACATTATGACAGTTCGCTTGATGATTAATCCCTTCGTTATTTCTATATATATTTATTTTTTAAAAGCAACCAGCAAAAAAGCCAACTAAGCCAATCTCCAGTGTCATATCGTTTATCAGCTATACCAATGCTGCCAATTCAAAGATATAATCGCTTAAACAAAGTCAATCTTTGATTGCAACAATATCAAGTTTTTATCTTTTTAATTGACTTTTTGCTTTTAAGCCTTTTCGAGCAACATTGATTACGGCATGTGGAAAATATGTCATTAAAAATGTGTGTCTATCTCGCGATTTGAAAGAATTTAACGTTTTATTGTTTTCACGTGTATTGCGTTATTTTAAAAATATAAGCAAAAGTCATATGATCAGCTGTTGTTTGTAACAATTTCGCATGAAATAATGCCTATTTGCTTTATTAAAGCTACCTATACACTACATGTTTTTTACATCTGACTTTTAAACTGTGTGAGTCATATGTAATTCTGCATATGTGTGAAAATTGGCATTTTACAGAAGACTTTTAATATTTGGTAACAAACATACATGTATAATTACGTCTGACATTTTTATTATTTGTTTACAACAGCTGATCAAATTCGCTTTTTTCACTGTACAGTTATCCAAGCCATTCGGACTTAAAATAGCTTGTAGTCGTCTTAAAATATTTTTGCGTGCGTTACGTAATTACCGAAATCTTGTCAATTTAAATTATTTTCTTTTTACTCTAATTATAAACGAGATCAATGTGGATTGAATTATGATACAGAGTTTACATAATTGTTATCAAATAGTTAAAAGCAATTTCAGATTTTGGTCATGTAAAATATAACCATCAGCCGGCTAATGCTATCGCCGACGATCAACCGCCGTTGATTGTTATCATACGGCATAGATTTTTGGCAATGCCTTTTAGAATTATAAAAACAGCTGATGTCAGATGTTTTATCAGATTAAAATAGCACACGTTCTAAACGAAATTTTTTCAAATGACTTTTCAAATGTATTTTACAGAAGCAATGTTTCAACAGCCCTACACGACATGTATGTGTTTAACAGTGAAAAATTTGACATGTCAGATGTAAAAAACATGTCATGTATGGGCAGCTTTAACAGTTTTGATAAAATGTTGCCAGAAACATTTTATATGTTTTTCGACAGTAGAAACATAGTACTACTTCTGCAACATTTTTTTATGATATTTTTATAAAAAATTTTTATGTACGAGGGCTGCTCTATATATTTCTGGCATAATAGTGAAAATGCGAATATTTATAATCAAAAATGGTTTTATTGTTTTTCAAAGTATTTTCCAGCATGATTTATATACATTTGCATGCGCTCAAACCAGTTGTCGAAGCACTTTTTCCACTCCGATTGAGACACCTCTAAAACATGGTTTTGGAACACTTCAACAGCTTCTTCTGGCGACGAAAATCGTTGACCACGAATTTTTTTCTTGATGTGCGGAAACAAGATGAAGTCATTAGGTGCCAAGTCAGGGCTGTACGGCGGATGACCCATTAATTCGACGTTTTTGCCAGTCAAAAACGCTCTGGTTTGAGCCGATGTGTGAGAGTTCGCATTGTCATGGTGAACAATGATTCGTCTTCTCTTGTTGGTTTTTCGAATTTCTCCGATGACTTTAGGCAAACAAATTGTAGTGTACTACTCAGAAGTGACCGTCCTACGTTGCTCAAGCGGAACAGTCGCCACATAACCAGTTTTGTCGAAGAAACAGGCGACCATTTGTTTCGAAGTGCTTTTTCCACGAACAACTTTCGTTGGATTTTGCTCGTCTTTGAAGACCCACACGGTCGATTGTTGTTTCGTTTCGGGCTCATACGCATAGATTCGTGATTCGTCACCTGTAACGATCTTATAAACGTCTTTTAAAGCACCGCAATCGTAGTTTCGCAACATTTCTTTGCACCAATCGACACGAGCCTTTTTTTGAGCGACTTTCAAATTGTGCGGGATCCAACGAGAACAAACCGTTTTTACGGCCAGGTGTTCATGCAGTATCGAATGTATTCTGGTGGAAGAAATGTCCAAGGATGTCTCTATCTCTCGGTATGTCGCATGTCGATCTTGCATTATGAGTTCACGCACGGCATCAATGTTTTCTGGCACAACAGCCGTTTTTGGACGACCTTCACGGAATTCGCCTTTGAGCGAGCTTTGGCCACGATTAAATTCATTATACCAATTTTTCACAGTGCTATTGGATGGTGCTTCATCGCCATATAAAGATTTAAGATCATCAATGCACTCTTGTCGTGATAATCCACGTCGAAAGTTGTGAAAAATGATGACACGAAAATGTTCACGAGTTAATTCCATTTTTTTTCTATATTAATTTTTTCAACTCACTGTAAACAACACAAATAATGGTCGTACGTCAAAACGTTTTGAGTACGATTAAAAATTACAAACTTTCCAATGGAAATGTCAGATTGCACTTGGCAGGACTCAGTGTTGCCAGGCCAGAAATATATATAGCAGCCCTCGTATGTAGTTTGACAGCATTTCGTATGATAAACTGAACAAAGTACCAAGATTTAAATGTAAAATTATTGACGCCACAATGTAACAAGCAGTTTATCAAATTGACGATACTTCTTTTAACCAATAAAGAACTACAAGAACCAAATAACTTTCATGACTTCTTCTTTAAAAGTTGTTAACATTTTTATTCAAGCCATAGATTCGCTCAAACATACACATGCAACAGCATTAAAATATGTACGAGTATAATAAAATCCAAGAAAAATGTTATAGCAAAAAACTTTTGTTGCATGCCACATTTTAAACACTCCACACCACATAAACAGCCATAAACAGCTGATGCTTGTTCACACTAACAGAACTCACTCCTTTTTTCAAACCACACTCACTCACTTACTCCCTCGTTTTAACAATTACAGTGCATGCAATATTCCGAATCCTAAGTGGATAATAAAAGGGGGAAAAAGTAAGGAAATCAGTCAGACTCACATAGAAGTAAATACTTGTGGGTATGTACATACATACATACATACATACATATTTGTTACAGATACTATCATTATACGAAAATGTATTTTTTGTCTTTGGTTTTGGTTAAGCGGACAGATGGATGGATAACTTTACCGCATTACCATTTTATGCTTAGTTACCATTGAGTAAGAGTTTGTGTTTGTTAGACGAACTGGCAACCAACCTTCTAAAAACTTAACAATTGTGGTAGATTTCAAATGAGTATGTGTCATTTAAAATGTAACTTTGTCGGGGTTTTCTTTTCCTCCTACTCATTTTCATTTTCTTTTTGTTTTGTTTCTTTTGAAAGTTTTGTTTTTTCAATGACCTCATTCTGTCTTCAAAAAATTTAATTTTTCTTCTTTTGATGCCACTGCAACTGTAGAGATTTTTCAAGCACACACATACAAACACCAGTTTGTTTTTTTATGAATTTCCATTGTAACTTGTTGGATATGTAATTTTGCATTTCATGATACTGAAACTGAAACTTAAGTCCTTTGTATATTTTGTATAACTAAATGCGTGCGTGTATATTTTTTCACTTTACAGCTGAGCGATGACAATTATTCAAACTGCATTGCAGCTGACAGTTAGTGATTCTTCTATGTGTGTTTTTTTTATAATTCGCTTTATGAGAATCAAACCAAAAATGTATTGTATAAAAAGATATTTTAACTTAGATTAACAGCTTATAATCATATCTATTACAATAGAAAAACCTCCCTCAACATATGCCCCCACTTTTTTATTCACTTTTTTAATGCTGACAGCCACTTAAATAGAAACAACTAACAGAATATGAGCAACTACCCCTAAATTTTTTAGTTGGCTGGGTTGTTGTCGTCATCTATTTTCTGTCAACGTCTCTTGTTGCTGGTCTTCTCTGTTTTTTAACAACCATTGATGGCTTTTTCTACCACGAAAAAGTAGAAAAAAAAGTCCTGCATAAAAGTTTTATAATGTATTTCTGTTATAACTTCCTTCCTATCAATTACAGTTTTTTCCCATAATTGTTGTATTGATAAACAATGGTTAGTCAGTGTTTCAAATTATTGCAAAATGAAGAGATTTATGTTATTGTTGCAATTTTACTACAAAAATATTAAGTTGTAAAAATAATCTAAGCTTCTTGCAGAGAACTCGATTCCCCTTTAATTTATTGACCTAATTTGGCTGCGCTTCTAGTCGGTGTCCAGTTGTATTAACTTAGTATAAGTATAGGTATTTATTAGTATACTTTAAAATTTAAAAGTTATTGCATTGTCAAAAGCATTATCTTACAAGGCGTATGTAAAATAAATATTTGTGCAGTCGTCATTTGCGTGTCGCAAGAGAATTCTCACCAAAACATGAATAAAATGCTTCGGGTTGGGCAACAAATACAAGGTGGCATGTCACCACGTCCAAACACACAATGTCCATCAACGTAGCGTCGTAACCAGAGTTCAGAAAAGTACACACACATAAATGGAAAACACACAACTTAAACCAACCCACACATATTTTTCTTTTCATAACAATTGTGCATGTCTCTAAATTTTAAATTTTTCGTACACATCCATTAATGTGTTTTATAAAAATATTTATTTGCGTACACGTACATGAATGCACGACTGTAGCTATTCTTAGCTATTCTTCCAGTATGTGTATGGCTAAAAACGTATCTGAAAGACAGAGAAGTTTGAGTGTACTTTATTTTAAGTACGTGAACGGAAAAAATGTACATGAAAATTGAAAATAACTTCGTGTACGCACGGCAAAAAAGTACATGTACGATAGACAACTAATTATCCATTAGCGATCGGAAAAACCTATTAAATGCAAATGAAAACAATTGTTTTATTTAGTTTAAGAAATTTTATTTATTTATTTTATATATTAATTTTTTCATTTTAATAATTTATTAATAGTTATACAATATTAATAAAAATAAAATGCGAATTTCTCTGTTTGGGACAAAATTAAACTCTTTTTACTTACTGTTATTTGTTTTAAGGTTTGAGCAGTCGAGCAGGTCAAAGTTTAATTTTGTTATTAATATATTTGAAATAGACTTTTTTAGATTAAGATCTTAACTTGGTCAACACTGTAGCAAGTGTACTAAATGCACGTTCTATAGATACTTGTGTTGCAGGTACAGGAAGTATCACTTCGGCCAGCTGGCTTAATTTTGAATTGTGTTGACCATGTTGTTTCCAATATTCAAATACGTTAATATTAAAGGGTTGCATTGGTTTTTCACATGAAGCAAGTAGTTCTGATTTTATGTGATAATTTTGATTTTGTGTTGCGAAATGCAATGTATTTAGGAGTAGGTTGACATATTGTGCTAACGAAGTAGAATATTCGGAAAATGAAATGTTGTGATATTCTTCTTGCGTAGATGTCGAATTAAGTGATCCTGAAAATATAATAACATTTATTATTATTTTTTTCTTTTTTAGTTAAAATTTACACGTACCACTGCAGTTTGTTTTTGATCATTGGTAAGTAGTGGAGTTCCTTGAAAATTAAAGCGAGGGTCATATAAATGGCTCATTAGCAAAAATGTGCAATAAGTGGTGTTCTAAAAAGTAAGCATTAAGGGTAATAACTTGCTTATCTCCAACATTATTGCAATTTTATCTATTTATTTATTTTGTCTATTTTACTTGATGTTGTGATTTTTCAGAATACTATATGTGATCTACTCGTATATTTTAGGTATGGGATGTTTACTTCTGTATTTGTTATTGTTTTATTACTTCTTAATTGATGGTAATACACAATAGACATTATGTCACTTTTGAGTACGACATAAAGTCCTAGGACATTTTGTCCTTGGGTACTATGACATGCCACCCATGTGAAGAGAGGTGAAGAGTTCAATGTACGAGGTCGTATCGCCCAAGAAAATTACTGGATGGACGGATGAACTTGTGCAAATTTTATCTAACGTGCTGAAAGACTTAATAGCAACAAGGCAAAGGGAGTACTTAAAAAAATCGAATACCGGCATTGGCTGCGTTTAAAACAAAAAGTTATGATCAGTAACATATTGTGTATAATACCAGGGAACAGAACAGTGGCAGTTATTTGGTCAATACTTTGATAATAGATTGATGTAAACTTTTGTACACATATAAAATTTTAAATTAACACAAAGGCGATACAACGGTAATGCCGTTCAATATAAAATTGTTGCAAATGTGTCATTGCAAAATTGTGTATTTATCAGGTACTTTCACTCATTTTTTGCTTAGATGGATTCCAGGTAAAGGAAAGTACACTACGAAAACCTAACATTGCTAAAGGTGCGGTTAGATTAGTCAAATATTTTACCAAAAACACGTAGCCACTATTTTTACAAATTTTTATTATATATTTTCTGATAATAAAATATATG
Organism: Gymnosoma rotundatum; assembly: GCA_916610165.2. NCBI lineage: Eukaryota > Metazoa > Arthropoda > Insecta > Diptera > Tachinidae > Gymnosoma > Gymnosoma rotundatum. The sequence goes on along the minus strand of OU744337.1, from coordinate 113,432,517 downwards.
TAATATCTTACCTTTTATATTGAGTACGATCTTATATTTCTTAATAAGTAATTGAGAAGGACATTTTTTCCATAATTTAGTGGTTACGTCATTTTGGTCAAATATTTGACTAATCTAATCATACCTATACACAAACTTTTTGTTTACTTCTGGGAAACAAAAGGAAGTAAAAAAAAATTGCGTAGAGCAGCAGCAGTCTGTCTTATTAGATTAAGAAAAAATTCGAATTATCGCAATATAAACTTAAATAGACCAAAAATTAATAATAATAAATTAATTAATTAACAATTAATTAATATTAATAATAACTCTTCAATATTACGAACATCTGCGAATAACTAGGTATTGCTTAGCTTTTTTTGGCCTCTTCCTAAAAATTTTAAATTAGAATAAAATACGATCGAAATTGTATTTCGCAAAATACATAGAGAATGAAAATTGCAATGAAAACTACTGAAACATTTTGAAGAAAAGTTTCAACAAAGCAAATTTTTTAATGACTTTGCTATTGCCATCGCAATTGATTCGTTAAATATTTAGAATATTAAATAAGGTTTCAGAAAGCAGTTTGAGCTATTTCTTTAGGTTTTTTTAATATAAAATTTTTTGGGATATTTGTTCTAATTTTTCCTATATCCAACAATGACTAACAGAAACTTCACTGAGCTGTTTGTTAAACTTTGTGTATGCGTGTGTGTTGATTGCATACATGGGAGTAATTAATTAGATGGAATAATTAATTGCCAATTTCATAAGCGTTAAATGATTAATAATGCTAATGATTTTTTTGGCATTATCATTACTTTCATTAATTGTAATGCTTTTTAATAAAAATGATTTTTTGATAATTAGATAATGAATAAAGGCGTTATCATTGACTAATGATTAAATTATGCCAAAGCATTACCGTTAATAAACGTCACTCCTTGTTTAAAATTCTTAGGAACAATGAGACACTATAAGAACATATTTTTGTTTTCATGTAAGTAATGGGATCTTTGGTGTTAGGCGACCTTAGACCTCAGATATCAAGTTTATACCATTGCACCTAAATTTTTTTTATAGTAACAATTATTTTTTTATTTCATTGTATTTTATAATTAAACTGTTTCATTAAAATTTCATTATCATTAGTAAAAGCAATTATAATAAAAATAAAATCATTAGCATTAAATGGTAATTAAACTTCTTTTTTGTTTTTAAAACAATGCCAATGAAATTTCAATGGTAATGAAAAAACCCCAAGTATTGTGGGTGTCATAAATACTTTCTTTTTATTTATTTTCTATTATTTTTCCTTGATTTATTTATTTACTTTTATTAAAGAGTTTTTTTATCTTAATTAAGATTTTTTTTTTAATTTTTAGCTTTCGCACCACTGTCTATCGTTAGCCGCTATAAAAGCTGGTCTTGGTTGCAAGGATTTGTATCTACTTATAAGTTTCCTTTCTTTTTTTTTTTGTGGATGAGTGTCAATTGTTGACTGTTAATTTAATGTCGTTGGGTTATATTTTTTGTCTGTCTCGCACTTTTTAATGCCTTTTTTGCTTGCGAAGGGTAAACATTTGTTATCGTATGTTAAAATCTTGTTTAAACTTTTGATAATGCTTTTATTATAATGTAATCCAAATGGTAACTATTTGTTATTAGTTACAAACTTTTTTAAATTGTTTTTTTTATTATTTCTTTGTTCTATAAGTTGAATATACTGTAGATAAATGGTAAATGTAAATAACCGTTTCATATTTCTTTAACGTAGCCGAGAATAACCCTCAATTTGTACGAATCAAAATATTTTGTCATGCCTGAATAAACAGAAACTCAAACTCTTATTGAACTAAATATAGAAAACAGTCCAGAACACACAGCGACAACAAACTTACCCTCAATTTATTAAATTAATTGGTTTAAAATTTTAATCCTTCATTTTCAATTAAAGTTACTTCTCTTACTCGCGCAAATAAAAAACGGCACCCTCAGATTCTTTTCATACTCAAACTCAATTACAGTTTTATTTTATTGCAATTCTTTATTATTTTTTCTCCTTCTCGTTGTTACTGCATTTGCTTGGATTTAATCCATAAACATAGAAAAAATAAGCTTTTTTGAAAAATCTAACTTCATGTACTCCTCTCCTTTATCCTTTGTAGTGTTTTAGTTGCTTCTTTTATCTTCTTTTCAAATGGACTCTTTAAAACATTTGGCACATGATTATCTTTTTTATGGTATTTTTTTTTTGCTTAAAATCGTAGTTTCTGTTGTTTGTTTTTGTTCATTTCTCAACAACAGCTTAAAAACAATTATGCAAAAATCTTTATGTTATCATTGTTTTATATGGGAGTTGCATCTTTGCTAACAAGCTGTTCTTTATGTTGCTACACTTATGAATATTTCCATTATTGTGTGGTTTTCGGTACAGAGATAATCTTTAACAAAATTGTTGATCTTAGATTTAATTACTAAAAGGTAACATACAAATTTTTCTTTTTAGAGAAAAGCTTAAGCTTAATTTTTTTTTTAATTTCTCATTTTTTTAGGTTCTTCTGGCCGCCTGCAGGAAGCTTGTTCACAGGGAAGCTGTTGAGCACCTAGAAATTCTCTCAAATCTATGATAGAATCAGCGATGGGTCTATGTTCTGATTGAGTCAATGTTTACAGCATATGTAGTTCCTTATCATACACACCTTTGTAATGATATGCACCTTATTTAAAGAGTTCCTCCTTAGATAAATAATATTTTCGTTCTTTTCTTTCAGGAGAGAACATTAAACTCTGCGACAATCACTGGCTGCAAATATTCTTAACTTTTTTTTTAATAACCTAATCAATGCAATGAGGACTTTTTTCCGTAATAAAATACAGGAAGCTGATAATCTTCTGACAATAATGGCTACTAAATAATTGGTATAGAAAAGGTGGTAATAGAATGTGTAAGAAAGAGGAAAATTTGAAAAAGGTTTTCATTTTATGAATACTGTTGCAGTGCCTCTAGTGTTAAGTAGGAGCATCAACTTTATAACTTTACTCCACAGAACGTTAATATTGTCAAAAGAGGGCATTGATACGAGTATAAACCAGCACAAAAAGAAGCTAAGAATATTTTATCAACTGCTTTCCAATTGCACAATTGTTGGCGGTAATAATATCTTAGTTAATGCCAATCCCTGAGGCTTACTTTTTTATTTTTTTTACGACCAGCACTCACGGTATGACCTCTACTCGTGCAACGCATTATGTCAGAAATAGTAAATTAAGTTATGGAAATGGTAATAGAGAGAAAGTGGTGCTTGTAGATGTTTGATTTGGATCTTTGCACACTGAAAGTGACAGTGACAGCTAAAAAACGAATTTTCTCTGTAATGCGTAGTGCCATTTACTGGCCAATCGACCACAAAAAGATGCCTTCTTAATGCACAGCGCATTGTACGTACGAAATTACGGTTTTCGAAAAAAAGTTCTATGATTTCAAAAGAGCACATTCCGTTGTGGAAACGTAAATCACACCCCATATTTCGTCGATGGTCCAGTGAATTAATAGAGCTGGATACCCTATTGTCACCGATAAGCTTCTTCGCTCTGTCCTGCAGTCGAATAGCTTCAAAATAGTCTTAAAAGCACCGGCTCATACATGAGAGTTGTATTCAATTTTCGGTCTGATAAAGTTCTGATAAAGGTAACATAGATAGCGAGGAGATCAGATGGAGTCAAATATTTCTTACACTGTTTTAGACAACCTAGGCACTCGAAAGCTTCTTTTGAAACCTGAAAAATATGCTTGTTTTGCCGAACATCACATTAAATCTTCACGTCAAAAACATCGAGAGCCTCGGATTCCTTAATACTTATATCACACATAGTTATAGATGAGGTAGCATATTCAGCCTCACGCATGTACGAAAGCACACAACACAATTAGCGTTAAATTGAACTCTGTTCGCAAGGCACAATTCGAAGATTGCCAAAGGTCGCTATTTTGCATATCGTCCATGAGCTTTCGCATAGACACAATTTCCGGATGGATTGGCCTATTTCGAAATGACTATGAATAGCTTATGCTATTGTCATCTGCGGAAGAATAGATAGGGTTGGAAGGCTGACGAAAGTGGCCGTCAAGAAAAAAAGGAAATAGGGTAGGAGTAAGGATGGAACCTTGCATTATCCTTGAATCTCTCCCCGGGGGCACCAAGAGTCTGTGCTGACCTAACCTAGGTGCAGACGAGGTTCATCGGCGGTATAGGGGTAACCAGTACCCCGGTGTTCAGGCACTTATAGTCAGTTGGGTATTGCCGAAGGATTTTACTAGTTTTCTTAAATGATAATAACGTATGAATAATAATAGCATAAATAAACTGGCACGACGGGAACCGGAAGCCCATACAGAGAGCCGCCCATCTCTGTAGCCGGTTATTGGTGAGGTCCCTCCGGGATACATGTGGTAGTTGTGATTAAATTTGTCTATTTCTGCGGGTCTGGCGTGGAATAGATGGAAGTGTGCTGTTGCACTCTCAACAGAGGAGTTTTAAGATAGGTTCCGACAAGGGGTAGATTCATGGTCCTGCAAGCCATGGTCGATTAAAAGCTTACTGCCAGGTACAGACGTTAACCTAATCACTTATCCTGTACCCTTGAATTTATCGTAAACTCATTTTAGGGGATCCCATCTATAACAACTCGATCCCTGAAAAGCCACCAACGACAAGAATTGTTGATTATTTCAACAATTCTTTATAACTTCTGTAATTCTGTCTACCTTCAGTAACTTACATAACGATAAGCACTGATGTATTCTAAGCACTTCTAGGCATGAGGATCGGAGAGAAATTTAAAGGCTAATGAATCTAGGCTTTCCGTTCTAGTAAAACCTCTGGAATGAACTGTAGAGCACTAACAGAGCTCTCAGCCTTGCAGGGCAAAAGCTCTGGAAACTCGTACCCATATTTAACAATTTTTTAATTAGTGGAGTGTTGCTGCAGAAACAAATAATTTTCTAAGCTTCTGAGGTAAGATGTATGAAGTTCGAGAAAGTCAGTAACCAGTTTTATATCTACATACCTTAAATAAAATAAATACACGGATAATAGAGGCTGTGATGGGGCTAAGATGAAAACCTAAGGAAAAAATGACGTGTGTGTTTTACACTGGTTACACAGTTTTTATCCCAACTTTCCCTAGGATCCAGGACTTACATTTAAAAGCATTAGCATTATCAAAACTTTTCAGCATTTGATATAATAATATTCATGTAAGGTAACAAAAGATAATTTGTCGACATTTTTATATTTAAAATATCAACGTTATGCGTTATTTAGTGAATTTTTGTTTAATTCTTCACACATCATTTAGAAATTAAAAGAGGAAAATTAATAATGAATAGCACACTAAGAAAGAAGGTAAAAAAAATTTTGAGTTCCTTCAGTAGTTAGCAATTATGTCGTTTCTTACCGCATGAAGTCTTTTATGTTCGTTTTAATTTTTAGTGTTATTTTTAAAGAAAATGAACGAACAACAAACAGCATGTTGACTATTAAAACAAATGTGGATTTGCAGGATAAAAAGAAACAAAGAAAAAAAAATTAAAACGAAAATGAAAAGCAGAAAATGCATGTTGTACGAGTAAATATTCTTGTTTTATTCATTATTTGCTACAGGAGTGAAAATATGTTAATTTTATGTAAAAAAAACTATAAACTTCAGATACAAGTAGCGAAAAGCACTTTTTGGTTTGTTTTTTTTTATCCACTTAACATTAAGATTAACAGATAGACGAATATTTTGGTAAAAACATTTGTTCAGCTTTTAAGTCATACTGAATAATTAATTTATAATGATCAAAGCTAAAGTAGTAAGATTTTTTTATTAAGGATAAATTATAAATGCTCATGAGGTTATGGAAATAGGAAAGAATTCTGTTAAGTGTTTTGATACAATTTTTTTTTAATTTTAAAACTAGAATCATATAAATGAGTAATTAAAATAAGTTTTAGATCAATAACGAAGATAGTATTAATCGGAGTGAAAGAAAATTATTAAAGAAACGATTTAAAAGAAATTAAAAGGTTCTTCAGTCTTTCGAAATTGTATTACTCGAATAACGATTCTAAGAAACACCTTTTTAAGCGGTTGCTGTGTGCCATTAATTAGAATAAGAGTCGAAGCGGAAGTAAATAACAGGGTTCCTGGATTCCTAAATTAATAGTTTTTATCCCAACTTTCTCTAGGATCCAGACTTACATTTAAAAGCATTAGCATTATCAAAACTTTTCAGCATTTTGTACCCTATGGGTAAATTTCTATCATATTGGAAGGTTGTTAATGTAACACCAATCCTAAAAAGGGAAAGACTAGCAACCCTGAAAACTACCTACCAATCGCAATTTGCTTAGTTTTTATCTTGTGATATATCTGGAGTCAAACAGCTTACTTAGTGACCGCCAGTATGGCTTCCGTAGGCTACGTTCTGCGGGTGATTTACTGGCCTTCCTTTCAGAAAAATGATTTCAATCAATTCACTATTTTGGCAAAAGTAAGGTGGTGGCTTTCGATATTTCCAAGGCGGTTGATAAAGTATGGCATGGTATACTCATATCAAATCTTATTGCTTTTGGTGTCGGTGATAGCTTCTCTCGATATATATCGAACTTTACAAGTTGTTATAGATGGAATCTCACCAAACGAGTTCACGCTAAATTCGGGGATACAGGATATGATCAAGATTAATGTCAGTACCTGGCCGGAGGCTTGTGCATCCTTCGACAGCACGCCACTGTCTATCCAGATTTTGTGTCAGCACAGCAGGGGCCTAGTTCCCCTATACCCCAAGAACTGTTCCTAGGTAGCTGAGCCGGACTCAGTGTTCCCAGTGGAAATTCAGGGGTACAGCAAGGTTCCGTCCCCTCTCCTACCATATTTCTTATTATTCTTAACGAATTCCATTCTTTCGCAGATGACAGTAGCATATGCTATTCATATTTATTTCGCAATAGGCCAAGCCTCCCGGAAATTGGGGCTATGCGAAAGCACGTGGACGATACTCGTTCCCTTTTTATTTCTTTTCATATTTTGCATATTATTTTTTTAATTATTTAGTTTGTACAAATTGTCAAATTTTAGCTAACAAAGAAATTACTAAACTTTCAAGAACTTGAACAAAATATTTTTTTAGCGCAATATTATTCTGTTGCTTTAAACCATACTTTGATTAATAATAATATATTATGGTTAAATATTTTATATTATTTTTAAAAAGTTATAAAAAGTTGAAATTTTTTTAAGTTAAAACCAACCATATTGCATTACTGTACACATAACTATATAAAAATTAAAATGTTTATCGTGACTAAAGTTTTAAAGAAAACAACTATAATTAATTCTGCTGCAACTATATATTTTTACAAAGAATATAATATGATTATTGTGACAATATCACAACCATGTGGTTTTTCTGCGTGTACGTTTTGACAATGTAGAATTTAAAAACGTGCCACTTCTGATAGTAGGTTTATCTTTTTGTAAGATTATTTTTACATAATCCATTGCAAAAACGGTTCGGCACCAATTCTCTGAGAATTTTAAATGGTCTTTATTCAGAGTCAGCTTAAAAAGCGTTTGTTCAAATTACTCAAATTATTTGTTATTATAATAAAATCATATATTTGAAGCAAATTTGAGATTTGGTAGTAAAGATTTTAATATCCATTAAATCAAACGACAAATACGATTAATGACTTTTTTGCTTCAATTATATTAACAAGGTTTTAAAAAATTTTATCTTGTTTTTGCTGCCATACTGAAAGACTTAAATTTTTAAAATGTCTCCAAAGGATTTCTTATTTAAAAACAAGATTTTTCATATTTATTTAAGGATAAAACTACTAATCTGACAACACTGGCAAAGTTCCAAAATAAGATATTTTTTTTTTATATTTTAATTGTCTCTCTCAGCCGGGTTTCTGATGTAACATTATAAAGTCATGTAAAAAAATTAATAAATGCAGTTCAAGCAATCGATTACAACCCAAAAATGATACAAATGCAATTTTAAAAGAATCTAAAAATAATCTTAGATCTCAGAAAAAACATTGTTCAAAAACACTTTACTTAATTAATACTTAATTATAAAAAACATTTTTTACTGAAATCAGTAGAACAATTTAAAGAGTGAACTTACTCCAACACCACTAAAAATTTAACGATAAACTGAAGCCTAAACTACAGTAAGAAGAAGAATAGATGTTGAGAAAACGGTTTTTAGGTCACAGACCTAAAACGAGCTAAAGTTGGAAGGCATAAGTCAGATTCAGCATTTTGAAATAGTGTACTATCTGCTTTAACAAAATATGTACACAACGGTAGGAAAGCTGTTGGCTAAAGAGAAGACAAAGTAAATGACAAATAGACAGCCATTATGTAAGTATAGGACTAGATTTCATAGCTAGTACAGCAATTTCTTCTTTATACTTTCAAGTTTTAAACCTCCATTAAATAAAAGATAGTTAAACTAAAACTACCAGTAAGAGTGCTATATACCGAATCTTATAATCCGTTCACCATTAATGTATTTCAGTGTAAGTAACTCCAATCAAAAAACAAATATTGGGGTGATAGAAAAACTAATAAAAAAAAATTAAGTTCTCCATATACACAATTTTACATAAAAATATCAACAGCTCTTAATGGGTTAAATATTTTTAAAAACTTTTAGCATTTTCTTGAAGACCTCAGAGCAAGCTTTTAAATGATACCCATATTGATATCTTAAAAGATTTAAAAATTTCAGAGGCCCGTTACTCGGACAATGAGCTCCAATATTATCACTTGATATTTTTTTCTTACTTTTTAATTCTCTATCGTCCCATATGTTTGTTTTTTTTTAATTGGAGTTATGTTATTGTTCCAAATGATATGAAAAAACTAGAGGTATGCGTGGTGTTTTGCTCATTGCTCCGGAGGACTTACGCCGATCACGCTGATTTTCTAACGTAAAATTTTCAAAACTGATTTTAATCGATTGGCTTATTTAAATTTTCTCTAGCTCATCTAGTGCCATAGCAAAGTCTTTTTAAATACTAGCACGGACTGACAAACTGACATCGCTTCGCTATGCATAATAATTCAGAATATATATATATTTAATGGGGTCGAAAGTGTGACAAACTTTTATTTACGCTTTTTCCACTTTTTGTGGTGAAGGGTAAAACAACTAAAGAAAGCACTTGCAAGGCTACCAAGTTAGTTCAAAAACTAAAAGCTGCCACATAATGCAAACGCTTCCTTTTTAATTTATCTTTAAGTTCTAAAAAACTCAAGAACGTAAGAAATGCCTCTTCAGTTTCAGTTTCATTAACAAACTCAAGTAAAACTTTTGCCGCATTTCTAGTCATTATAAAAATATTAATTTTACAAAATAAACATTTTATAATCTTCATAACCCCACATTTTCTATACAATTTTTATCCACCACCCGCAATCATTTGATAAAATACCACCCAAAACGTTGTAACTTTGACATAACGTTTTGTATCCTTTTTAAATATAAATTAACTTTTTATAAAAAAAAAGTTACGTTTTTCTAACGCTTTATCTTGGGTCTTGAACAATTGTAAGTGGCTAATCTTGCTTCTTAAAAGCAGCAGCAACAAAAATGACAACTACGTCAGCCAGCCAACCAGTCAGTCGGCAACTTTAACACGGACACTAGAAATAACTTTTCAAATTAGTATGCTAAACGATACTAAACTTATGAAATATGATTTTCTTTTCATTTTCATTTCTATTTTATTGTTTCTGTTGCTGTTTGAAGAACTGTCAACACAAACCGATTAGAATAACTTCCTCTTTATTTGGAAATAAAAGTCTTTAAACTAAGAGTAGATTTGTATCTACGTATGAATGCCGTCACCATCGTCATCATCATCTACAACTGACGTCAAAAGACGGTTGTCATCAACATCATTTTGCTCGTCTTTATTAAAGAAATGAAATACTTGTGTATTTCTTATCATCATAACTCTATCATTCATATTTATCCAAACGAACCATCTGGGCAAGAAGGAACAAAATATAATGAGAAAAAAGTGAACAGCCATAAAAGGCCATACGCCCGCCAACAGCAATATCAACACCAGCGTTATTGACGAACGGCAAATTTATGTACAGTGGGCTTAAAATTAGTCTATAGAGAAGTTTGAACTGTTTCTTTTAAAAGTATAACTGCTTCTTCTAGCTTCTAAGTTGCTAGAGAACTTTCCTTACTTTCTGTTTGTAATTAAAAATCTAGCTCAGCATAAAAATTCTGAACATTTTCGTTAACATTGTTGCAGAGAAGTTTTTAATGATGGGAGTATCAATATCAGTAGTGGACTCTGTTCTCGCGTTATAAAGAGAAGAGAATAAGAACTCAGTACTTAACGCATCTGCATTTTAAATTCGGCCATTTTGTAGAATAAGTTTTATAGCCTTATAGTTATGGATGAAAAATCAGTTCTCAATCTTTGCTGTTCAATAATCAACTAAACTAATTTTCCTTTCCGAATTTCCTTTCCGAATTTTCCAAAAACCGAATCTTTTCAAGCAGTCAGAACTAAATGATATTATTAGAGATCTACATCTAACAAAAAAGAAATCTGAGCTTCTGGCATCCTGCTTAAGGGAGCTATATATGTTAAAAAGCGGAGTTAAGTCAACTGTGTACTGTCGCCGACATATGCCGTATTCAAAGTTTTATACAACTAAAGATAATATGTGCTTCTGCTACAACATTAATGGTATTTTTGAAGAGCTCGGCCAAAAATATGACGAATATAAGTGGCGGCTATTCGTTGATAGCAGTAAAGAAAGTCTTAAGGCCGCTTTACTACATATTGGTAACAAAAATCCATCAATACCGATTGCACATGCCATGAATATGAAAGAAACATATATAGTTATGGCCAGTTTATTAAAAAATATCAATTATGAAATCCACAATTGGAATGTGTGTTGCGATCTTAAAGTGGTTGCTATTTTAACAGGTCTCCAAGGTAGTTATACTGATGGTAGTACTGCTGTTTTCTATGCCGAGATCGTAATATGCACTATATGGAAAAAGGATTGGCCGATAAAAGCGAAAAATACAAAAGGCCAACAAAATTTAAAATATCCTGCCCTGATTAAAAAGGAGAATGTAATATTACCAGCTCGTCATGTAAAATTGGGATCAGTTAAAAATTTTGTAAAGGCGCTGCAAAAAGATAGTAGAGCATTTGCTTATTTACGAGGGCTGCTCTATATATTTCTGGCCTAATAGTGATAATGCGAATATTTATAATCAAAAATGGTTTTATTGTTTTCTAAAGTATTCTCCAGCATGATTTATACACTTTTGCATGCGCTCAAACCAGTTGTCGAAGCACTTTTTCCACTCCGATTGAGACACCTCTAAAACATGGTTTTTGAACACTTCAACAGCTTCTTCTGGCGACGAAAATCGTTGACCACGCATTTTTTTCTTGATGTGCAGAAATAAGAAGAAGTCATTAGGTGCCAAGTCAGGGCTGTACGGCGGATGACCCATTAATTCGACGTTTTGGCCGGTCAAAAACGCTCTAGTTTGAACCGATTTGTGAGAGCTCGCATTGTCATGGTGAACAATGATTCGTCTTCTCTTGTTGGTTTTTCGAATTTCTCCGATGACTTCAGGCAAACAAATTGTAGTGCACCACTCAGAAGTGACCGTCCTACGTTACTCAAGCGGAACAGTCGCCACATGACCAGTTTTACTGAAGAAACAAGGGACCATTTGCTTCGAAGTACTTCTTCCACGAATAACTTTCGTTGGATTTTGCTCGTCTTTGAAGACCCACACGGTCGATTGTTGTTTCGTTTCGGGCTCATACGCATATATCCATCATTCGTTACCTGTGACGATCTTATAAACGTCTTTTGAAGCACCGCAATAATAATCGACACGAGCCTTTTTTTGAGCGACTTTCAAATTGTCCGGGATCCAACGAGAACAAACCTTTTTTACGGCCAGGTGTTCATGCAGTATCGAATGTATGCTGGTGGAAGAAATGGCCAAGGATGTCTCTATTTCTCGGTATGTCTCATGTCGATCTTGCATTATGAGTTCAGGCAGGGCTTCAATGTTCAATGGCACAACAGCCGTTTTTGCACGACCTTCACGGAATTCGACTTCAAGCGAGCTTCGGCCACGATTAAATTCATTATACCAATTTTTCACAGTGCTATAGGATGGTGCTTCATCGCCATACAAAAGATTTAAGTTCATCAATGCACTCTTGTCGTGATAATCCACGTCGAAATTTGTGAAAATGATGGCACGAAAATGTTCACGAGTTAATTTCATTTTTTTCTATATTAATTTTTTCAAGTCACTGTTAACAACACAAATAATGGTCGTATGTTAAAACGTTTTGAGTACGATTATGCTTAAAAATGACAAACTTTCTAATGGAAATGTCAGATTGCTCTTGGCAGCACTCAGTGTTGCCAGGCCAGAAATATATATAGCAGCCCTCGTAAGCATAATATTTCCAAAAATTGGAAAAATTTTCAAAAGCGTTTTTGATGGTCCTTCATTCCGAAAACAGCTTCGAAACAAAACGTTTGAAGACTTGTTATCACTTGATGAGAAAGCTGCCTGGTATTTATTTCGAGTAATTGTTTCTAACTTTCTAGGAAACAATAGAAGTCTAATTTATGAAAAAGTCATTAGTGATTTGCTCAAAAACTATTCAAGAATTAGAAAATAAAGTATAATAAAAATTTTCTTAGTTAAATTCTTATGTTAATTTTAGGTGTAAAAATGTCGCTAAAAAACATTTCCTACACTCGCATTTGGATTTTTTTCCAGAAAACCTTGGCGACGTAAGTAACGAGCATGGTGAACAATTCCATCAACAACTTAAGTCCATGGAGCAACGTTATCAGGGCCTATGGAATGAAAACATAATGGGAGATTTTATTTGGTTCCTTAGAATTAAATCCTATAAATCATACAAGACAAAACAAAAGTAGAATTTATTTTTAACTAAAAAAAACTAAAACTCCGTTTTATCCAAATTTTGGTATTTTTACTTTTTGTGGAATAAAATTATTATTTGTCCATGGATTTTAATGAATCATGGTTTGTTTTATCTGTATTATATGTACCTTTGTGCATATGTAATAAAACTGGAAAATATTTGGGGTCTTCTAATTTTTGCGAATTTTTAGAAATCGAAAATTTTGAAACTTTAAGGAAAAACAAATTTTTTTTCCACTTCTGTCCCAATAACTGCGAAAGTAATGTTTACACTAAAAAATTATATGAGAATCGTTAAATGCTGAAATAATTTAGAATGTTTTCATGTACTGCCCCACAAAATTGAATGCGCGGTTTTAAAGTTATGATAATATGTGAAAAGCTCCCTGCAATTTTAGAAAAAAAATTAAAACAAAAATGTATCCATAGAATTTGAAATATTGACGATTTTTTTCAGTTAGGCAACCATAACGCATCAAAAAAATATAGTGGTTGTCAAGGCGAATTAATTTTATCAGGTGGCATCGCTGCGGCAGCTGACTATTTTTTGTTAATTTTCTTATGTGTAAAGCAGTTGTCAAAAGTGTATTATTTTTATATTACAAAAGTTTTTTTTTATGTTCTTTTAAATAAAATTAAAAAAAAATGTTTTAACTCAATTTAAAAAGCAAAACTTATTGAAAACGTTATTGAAAAGGGTAAGAAAAAAGTGAAATAATTAATTATGTTTTGAAGTTTCCCATACATTTAAGTGCCTAGTTTTCTTTTTGTTGTTATATTGTTGTAGCGGCGCTGCCACCTGGTATTAATTCGCCTTGGTGGTTGTTCAATGTTTTTTTGTTTGTTGCACAGTGTTATTTAAGAAATAATATGGGCCAAACTTGACTCCGACATTTATCGCTAATAGCAATTGAAAACAAAACCGCATCAAGCCTGGATTTAAACGAAGTCATTGATACTTTTGTGAAAACTAAAGCTATGAAAAGTTGTTATTTAGTCAGTTGATAGGCCCGACCTTTATATAATAAACCCTTAAGTCTTCTAAATTTTGTTTTATAAGCCAAATATATACCAAGTATTAATTGTAATTTATATTTTCTGTTTAATATTTTTATTACCTGCCCTTCAGTGCACAAAAGAGTTTAGCACAAAGAGTAGCTTAGCATTTTTGGCGTACATATTTGAATATTTCCATTTTATATTTGATAAAACCTAATCAGTTTACTTAGCAGTGGGGCCCCATTTTTTAAATTGTCCCAGGGTCCTTGGTAATCTAGTTACGCCACTGAATAACCAGTGTTATTTGAAATTTTTTGTTTAAAATCATGTAGGATTTTAAAATGTCTTTTTTGTAGTTAAGTTCGATTGATCCACTGTACTACCTTCATGATTTCTTTATATAAGTAAATAAACACACACAAACAAATAAAAATGCTTGGGAATTTTTACCCTTTTTCTTTTTTTTCTTATTGAAGTTGTGCTGTTGTCGTTATTTTTGTTTGGCTCATTTAAAAATTTAATTTGATTTCTTACACTGATAAACCCTTATTTGGCCTAACGCCTACTTAACTTTATATACATATTGTTAATTCATTTTTGCTTTAAATTTTAAAAAGGGTTAATGACTCAATAAAAAAAAAAGGAACAACAAAAAGCAAGCGGACATTATGAACTTTTACAAACAGGCAACATAATGCTTTCAAAATAAACAGAAAAAAAGAAAAAACGGGGGTACTTACAAGTAGCCAACAACATATTTATGTCACAATAACATAACAAGAGTAACAACGACAACACATACGTTGTTTTCGCAAAAAGTAGCAACAAATAACATTATTATTACAATAAACGACAATAAAATGAATGCAAAAAATCTCCATCAACAACATTATTTAACAAACATCAGTTCATGTACGTCAAGTAACTGAAAGAAACATCAAATTGTTGATGTTTAAAAAAGAACACACAATATTTATGGATAAAAGCTCAAACAACATCTCGCACAGTTAAGAAAAAAAAGAACACCCAGTCAAATATTTTATGTGTAAATAAACAGCATCAGGAAACACAAATAAATGACAGTACAC
This sequence comes from Gymnosoma rotundatum, assembly GCA_916610165.2. Classification (NCBI taxonomy): domain Eukaryota; kingdom Metazoa; phylum Arthropoda; class Insecta; order Diptera; family Tachinidae; genus Gymnosoma; species Gymnosoma rotundatum. The sequence goes on along the minus strand of OU744337.1, from coordinate 113,417,406 downwards.
CTCTCAAGCATAAAAGCATAAATATGCTGCTAAATAGTCGTATAAAGGGACAGACATTAGTATTAATTTTCACTGCTGCTATACAGAAAAAAATATGAGTTTCAAGTGACCTTGAAGTCTTTGTCAGCCAAAGAGTGTTAGAAAAAGAGAGGGAGACGGAGCAGTAAAAGGTGACTTTTTGAAATTGGGGACTATCCATGCACCCGACTAGATCATGGATAACGTATCGTTTCGAATCAACACACCAGACATATACTGTGTTCAATAGTGGTAAAAATAGTTACGACCAGTGCTGTCAGATTTGGCGATAAAAATGTTCAAATGGCGAGAGGTGAGATTCTTGCCGGTATTTAAAATACTTGGCGAAATTTTTGGCTATTGTTTATGATTCTTTCTACGCATTCATCGCATTTAAAAAATTAAAAGACTTGGTAGCTTTATTTTGTATATTTTAAGATTGACTAAACATGTATGTATATATGTATATCGGCGAATAAATTAAATTTGATTTGACTCCTATATTTGTACGTACCTTTATTATCTGCCTTGTATATAAAAATATATATTAATTTTAGAATTAAAAGTCAAATGGTAAAGGCGGTTAAAGAAAAAGGCAGTAAGACAAAAAATCAAAATTGTTAAAATTAATGAAATGTGGCATCGCCAACAAAAAAAGTAAGAATAAAAAATTTAAAGAGGGAAAATATTTACAAAATTCGTGTTTAAATATAGACAGCATTTTTGCACAAAATGTTAAACTGAATTAAACAAAACTGTTTTAAATGTAACTGATAAGTTAATTTGTTTTGTCTATTTTCGAAGTTCGTTGTTAATTTTCAATTTCAGAATGCTATAACTCTGTATCTCAAATTAAATATTTAATAAATATAATATAAATATAATATATTTCTCCAGTAGAAATAGTTTTTAAAAGATTTAGAGACCCTAATTACGCACTTGGCACTTTTGAACCACAGTGAGGAAAACTTCGTTTTATAAATTGGACTCAATATTTCGATAATAAAGTACCATAAAGCCAACACCCCATTCACACACGCAAATTTTACTTTCAAAGTTTTGATATTATGTGAGAGAGAGGGAGAAAGAATGATGCACAGTACAGCCTTTGATGTACTCGCAAAGTTGCTATGTTTTTCGTTCGTTGCTTATACACAGTTGTATATATTGTTACGTTTTACCCTTTTCAGCAGGTAAACGTACGGATTCTTTTGATTGCAAATACCACTGTGGCTAAATTCTGTCTTCGAACTTTATGGATTTCTCTGTCTCTACTTTCTCGATTCTAACGGTCTTGTGAACCTTTGGTCTCGTATTTACTAAACATGCGTTATCACCACAAGGGCAGCCATCCACGCTACACTACTGTGTTACTCCGGCGAGACATGAACTACTTGATGCCTTGTTTAGTAACCTTAACCATCCACAGACATCTCCACTACTCCTTTTATCCAAGCCAGTTATCTCAACCCACAACCCACGTCTGCCATACACTGTTGTTATGCTGTTACACTTTTCCTCGCTAACCACTACCATTCTTACTTTTTTTTATTATACAGGCGCTCTTTGACAATTATCTGCTGCTCTTATATTAAATTTGACGTCTCCACTAAATATTTGCCGTGGCTTTTGCCAATAACTGTCTCTTGCCTTTCGGGAGGTTTGTACTGCTGTTTATTAACTTTATTTTATTTTATTTGGATTATAACAATTATTATTTTTCCTTTGTACGCATGCCTGAATGCGGTATTGAACTCAGGACCCTCTGTTTTGCAGCACGCACCTCTACCAACGCAGCCATTGAGGCTGCTCAGCTTTAGTTGGTTTTGTTATTCTATAAACACACCATTAGTTGAATTAACTTATTCACCATGCTCATACGGAAACAAAGGGGTTGCCAGATTTTATTATTCGTAACAATATGTACATACACATATTTTTGTGTTATAAGCACCACATACAAAACGTCCGAAAATTAGAAACAATTAAACAGAAGAAAACAAAATTTGTAAAAGAAAACTTTTTGTGTCTGAACACCAAACAAAGTTTAAAAGAAAATTAACAAAACTTTGTCAAATTAAAATTTGCGTGTCTGAATGCAGTCCAATATGAGTTCTGGCCTAAAGCTTATGATTACCAGGATGCTGCTGGTACTTATAACTTTAAGGAGTTGTCGATTGCCTCTCTTAACAGAAGTAATGCGAGTGTCGAAAGAACTTTCACTATAATGAATTCTATGAAAACTAAATGCAGAAATAAAATCCAGTACTTTGATTGACCTAATTTTTTTAATCTAATTTATATATTTCTATGTTTATTGAGGTTAAATTTTTTATTTTTATGTTTTCTAAATATTATATAAAACAAATGTACCTTTCTCAAATGATTTTTTAGGAAAGTTTTTTTTGGAGTTGTTATAAGCAATGCAATTTTTATGTTTTGTGATAAAAGAAATAAATTAAATAAAAATGTTTTTATAATTAATATTATAAGGGGTCCGTTAAATAACTTTTTTCTGAGAATGCCAGGCGAAACGCATTGGACGGCTTCATCTCCTGAACAAATTGGACTTTGTATGGCGTCATACCAAGGTCTTTATGCAAAATTCGTCTCAATGATGTCTCCGAAATGTTCAATTGTTGAGAACAACGGTGAATTGGTGTTGATGGCGCTTTACGCACACTTTCTGCCACAGCATCAATATTCTCGGTGTACGCACGGTTTTTGGCTTTTCACGCTTTTGTTTATCGATGAGGATGCCACTTTCTTTCATTTTTTTTTACAAGATAACGATCATACGGAACTGACCGTGCTTCTCTTCTTCAAAAATCCGTACGCAATTTTCGCACACATTCTGCAACATTACCATGATTTTTAAAATATTGTTATTTCCCAGCTTTGTTCAAGCGTATACACAACCATATCCGTTCAGCGGAAGGATAAAACTAATTATCTGTCACATCAGACATGAGCTAAGTGTTACCATTCACGAAATACGCACTACTTGAAAAAAAACGTTAGATGGTGGACCCTTATATTACATATTTTTATATATTGGCGAAATTTGACGATATTTGACAAGCCACTTGGCGAGAAAGCTCGAACACATTGGTTACGGCTGGTTTGGAGAGCCTAGCAAGAGAATAAAAATTTTCAATTTTTTTTTTGTACAAACTGTAGAGAGTAAAAGCACAAAAAAAAAAGAATCTTTTTTGTATCTATTCTGTCAAAGCACACCGTAAATTTAAATTGGCAGCGCCATGGTCAAAAAATTGAGAGTATGTTACTGGTTCCTATTAATCATATTATGGCGACATATTTTTCTTTATATTCTAATCTAAAAGTTTTTATAAAAATACCAATATAAAGTTATAAAGATTTACCAGATTCTTTCCATTTGCAAAAAAGAAAAATTCAAATTATGTTTATTTTACTGTGAATTATAAATGAGAAAATTTCTTATCTTTATGTTGACATTTTAAGAATAAAATGAAATGCTACGTATTTTTAATCGTGCGAGAACTTACAGTATGCCGTCCTTCACTTGTGCAAATACAATTAAGATTTTGGCTTAAACTATCCTGTCCTTTATATCATCATCATTACTGTCATCAACCAAATGACTTGTATTGAGTAAATAAATTCATCCAGCTCAACATCCATCCATTTAGCCTGCCAAAAACTGGCTGGTATGTATTTCTTATTGTTGGCGAAGTTGATTATTGCCAAGAACATAAAATGGAAAATATTAATATTACCAACGAAAAAGTTTTTGCATATGATTTCTGTTCTTTGTTTCTTGTTTTTTTTTTGTTTCATTAAAGTGCGCCATAATATGGCAATATTTTAGTTTACAGGAGGTCATAATGATAAACTGTTATACTGTTTTTTAATCCACATAATTTTTGAACTTTATCGACTGTTGCATTCTTTTACTTGGGTTTGTAGGAAATTCAATTTCTTCTACAGTAAACGGGAACTATTTTGGTTACTACTAAAGAGTACTGGAAACTGAAATTTCCAAAAGTCAGATGCCCTGCATATCAGTCACCACAACTTACAAACGTTTCTGCATAATGTGGAACTTACCGTATTATTCATGGAGAATAGGTACACCAAGGAAAAGGTGACTTAGAAATGTAGGTTGCGGAAAGTACTCTTCTGGATCTTTTAGGCCATTTTTGAATCAATTGAAACGCTCGTTTGTAAGCGGAAATACAGACCTCTAGTAATAAAATAAAATAATAAAATGTTAAAGAGAATTTAACAAAGAAATTTTTTAAATCCTAGAGCATAGACTTATGTATCCTTACTAGCTATTCCTGAGGCGCTTCGCTACCCCAATGAGAATAATCGTACCACGACCACTCTTTCAAGCATGTTTTTTATTTTATTAATATTGAAGTTATAACAGATTTTCTTCAGCCTATTGGACCGTATGAAAAAAATCGATTCCCCGAATTTTTCCTCTCCTCAACCTACCCCTCCTGTTCCTTATTTTTAATTAAGCATTTCCCCTTGGAACTTATTAATATCTCTGTTTTAATTTTTTTTTCGAAATCGATGCAACCGTAAATGCTCTTTTTTGTCATAACTCACGAACGGAATTCGTGAAAACCTTAGATAAACCGTCTGCACGACCAAACGAACAAAATCTAAAAATTTAACTGAAATCGGCTTGACCGTTCATTAGTTATAAAGTCACAACACACTTGCAACAAATGCTTATATATATAAAAGAAGAAGATTTATATGAACTGTTACGTAAGCATTTCGTGTTCAGCAGGAATATCAAAACCTTTTTTTTTTGCTTTTTTACAATAGCGAGAGATTTTTATTTAAAAATGTTATGGGATATTAGCATAATATAATAAATAATATTATAAAAATTCCCAAAATTATTTTTAAAATAAAATTTATATCCAATTGCTTGTGCAAACTGTTGGCATCACTGTTGTTTTTTTCTTTCTCTTGAGAAATTAAAAAATAACTGTGTTGTTTTTATTTTTAATACGCCTTACGTCTGCATTAAGAGTTGGCATATAACCAACCTAACGCAGATGGGAATGTAAGCAAAAATAAAAACGTGGTTTGTTTGTTGGTAATTTTTGTTGAAGCCTTAACATTTCTGTATTGGCTTCTAAAATAACTCTCATGTTGTTTTTGAAGTTTTTATACTTAAAGGAAATGTTTTTGGTTTTTCTAAAAATTTGGATAAAGGTTTCCTGATGAGCTGGCTTAAGCAACCGGCGAAATACGTATAGATACATGCTTTTCCAACCAACAAATAAATTGCATTTTTATTTAAAAATGTTATGGGATATTAGCATAATATAATAAATAATATTATAAAAATTCCCAAAATAATTTTTTAAAATAAAATTAATGAAAGTTGTTTTGATTAAAGTTATTAGGAATGGACTTATACCACTTTCAAAAGAAATATTTTTGCGATAGAATTGTACAGCAAAACTGTTTTTGTTTATTTTATGTCAAGAGAGATAAAGAGTAAATAGCTCATTAAAATAACCGTTAACTTAGGTTTTTGAAAAACTGGACATATACTACTTAAAAAAAAAAACAATCTCATACGCTATTTAGATGATCAAAAGTTAATTAGACCTACAAAAAATTGTATTGCTCTGAAGCCCCTTAACTTTAAATAATAAATATGTCACTTTGTCAAATGCTACGAAGTGTCAAATATTTTTACATTTAATATTTTTTTAATTTTTCAAATTAATTATTAGTCGAATTATTTAATACCACAACCAAATGAAATAACCTTTAATCCGACTTAAGTTCAGTTTAATTTCTAAACTTATTAAGAGTGAAAAATTTTTAACAAAATTTTTGGGATCATTTTACAGAAAACAAAAAAAAAAAAAAAAAAAAAAAAATTAAACACGAGTTAAGAAAAACAATTTTAAGATTTTTTTCTTTCAATTTATATACATATTTGCTAACCGCACATTTCGTATTTTATTGTGACAACACATTTTAAGCTTCATATCTAATTTTATTCTTTCAACAATTGCGAGCCATATTTTTTCACATCAGATAATAAAGTTATTATTCCTTATCATAATTTTGTCATCGTAGGGGTAAACGACATCCGTTTAAGTTGTTAAAGAGTTACAACAATAATAAGAAATCTAAAAACAAGTTAATATCCCTTAGAAAAAGTTTTTACCCTTCAAAAAATAAAGTTCTGACTCCACTTTTCTTTTTGTTGGCATTCCGTTTTGTTAATAAGTTTTTATCGGTTTGCTTTTGGTCTAATGTTCATTGGCAACAAACAAAATATCCAGACAATAGACTAAATCAAATCTAAATAAAATCAGCAGCAACCACATTTTTATTGTTATGAGCAAAACCAGCAGGAGGGTTTATTGAAAAGGAATCATCATCTTCTCTATATGGCCAAAAATTTTCCAAATGTACGAGTAAGTGTTTGGAATTGAAGTTTTGTTGTTGTTTGGTTTATTGTTTGTTTAAGAATATCTGCTTCTTGAAAGAAAAAAGCTGTTTGTAGTTGCTTTAAAGTTTTGTGTTTTTTAATATGTGACAATTGCGTAGCAGCATGTAAGGAAAAAGAAGGATGATAAGATGGTGTTTGAAATTTGAAATTTAAAGATTTAATCCACTTTAGCTACTCAAGTTATTATTGCTATAATTTTTTTCCGCTCTCTTTGAAGTGGTTAAAAAAAAATCACATTTAATAAAAAGCTTACAATCTTTTATTTGATCTTTCTTATTCCTTAATTTTGTGCAGAGTTGTTGATTGTATTGTTCTTGCTGTTGTCATTTATTGTATATCAAGTTACTTTTACAAAAGCACTATTCATATTTCGCCCTTAAGTTATGGAAGTAGATAAAATTAAATCCCGCTAGTTCATTAAGTTGTGATTATTTTCATTTTCAATGTGATCTGTCAACAAACACTTGAATTTTTTTAGCGTAATTTCAGTGTAGTTAAAATTAGAACTTCCATTAAAAGGAACAGGAATGGCTGCCGCAGGAAATGATGACTCGCCGATAAAGGAAATGTTAGGTAGACAAAGAGGCAGGTTGCCAAAAAGGGAACAACAGGCGATAACAAATAAAGCATTAAATAGATCTTATTAAACAATCACCCTTATCGTGTTTGGCGTGTTCGTAGCAAAAACTTGGCGTTTTTTTTAAGTTTTATAATAGATTAAAGATAGCTCTAACAGTTATCATTAATCTATTACAAAATTGTCGTAGTCGAAATGCGGCTACGCCAAACACGATAGGGGTGATTATTTATTGTGGCCTTTTGAAATTTGTTAGTCCGAGAGAAGCTTATTTATAGTCCTTTTTTACCAAATAAATAAATAATAAATGTTGTTAAAAGTCTTTGCATCAGTTTTGTAAATATTGGCCCTTATTGTGTTTGGCGTAGGCGTATTTCGACTACGACAATTTTGTAATAGATTAATGAAAATTGTTGCGAACTATCTTTAATCTATTACAAAACTTTAAATAAACGCCGAGTTTTTGCTACGAAATCGCCAAACACAATAGATTGATTGTTTGGCAGGACAGTCTTCAGGGTGGTCAGTTCGATATCTATTATGTCAAGATTAGGCCAATTCTGCCTATACGTTTTAAGTCAAAGCGACCTCATCACCAACTCTTCGTCTCTAAAAGGATGACAAGTGGTTTATGGTAAAATGTAAAGTATGATTCGATTAAGTGTTAATCCTGTTAAGTTCTAAAGTACTGCATACCATTTTCTCATTATTTTTTAAATAGATTGGCAACGTGAGTGACCTTAATTGGTCTACAAATGGAGAAAAAGACTTATTATAATGCAATGTGGTTTTATTAACTCAGGTACTAAAGCAGTATAAAGTTGTAGAATGCCAGTGCAGCCATTTATGCTAGACTATCTATGCCTTATTAGACTGGTCAAATGATCGAAACCATTTCTCTTGTAAATAAGTTAGCTACTCTTTGCTGTGTCACAAGTGGTCGTACGATATGCCAAAACTTACATGTGTGCTCAAAAAGTTTTATAGTGTGGATTAAAAGTGTCTGTCCGTCACACGCCTTTTCACACACGATTAATTTTTAATCCGCACAACTTTTGCTCTTTCGTATTTACATTAGACTAATTATGCTGGCATAAAATTGTGCACGTATACACAGCTTTGTGTGTGTTAGTATTTTCTTTGTTTATTTCACGTTTGCCTTTCGTTCGTTAAACACATGCATAAATTGCGGAACATACTTGGATAAAATAAGTTATGATGAATTGGCAATTAATTTTAGGAGGAATTTCTTAACTTATGCCACATTTTCACAAGATTTCAATTAATATTTTATTCATATTTGACAAAAAGTTCGTTTTCAAAGTTTTTCCCTGTAAAATACATATAAAAATCAACTCAATTAACTTTAAACTTAAGTGCTGTTTCTGTATTACAGGCGATTAGCTCGTCTGAAAAAATTATATGAAAAGCACTCAGTTTTTTTATTTCCATATAAATTTTTCAGACGAGTTAATCGCCTGTAATATAGAAACAGCACATTAATTTCCCTTGATAAAATATAAGAAAATTGAATTCAATCATAACAAATCTCAATCATGTACATAATTAACATCATTTTCTTCATATTCATTTTTACTCGTCGATGGATAACTAAATACTAAAAATCGCTCTGCGAAAAAAAACGCAGAACCTGTGTTTTCATAAGTGTGTATGTGTTAGTTTTGTTCTGCTTGTGCGGGGTTGAAGCTGGTTGAAAAATTGTGCCAGCCAAAAACCACTCTCCTCACCGAAAATGCCAACAAACTGCGATTTTATGCCAGAACAATTATTCCAATGTAAAAAGGCTCTTTTGCATTAATTTATTAAAAAAAAATTTTCTCTATGCGATCAGAGTTGATTCCTTAAGGTCAGGAGAAAAAAAAACAAACAAAAAAATTTAACAATACTTTTTTTTGCATCGCTTTTTTATAATAGTGTGGCACCCACGACGCCATTTTGAAACGATTTTTAAAGAAGGATAGAATTCTGTCAGACTTTTGTGTGATTTAATCGTATGTGTATAATTGTGAATCCTGGCCTTTAAAAGTATTCCAAAGTAATAATCTTATCGAAGACAAATAAACCTGTTTCTTTATCATAAGTGAAAAAGTTTTCACATAAAATTGTTATAATCATCCTATTTACACAGAGTGAGATAGAGTGTACTGTGAACTTTTTCTGAAGTTTATATAAAAAAAAAAATTATTTATTTACTCTAATTCACCCTGTGTAAAACAAACTAATAGAAAGGGTCATTAAAATGTGACGCCTAGATGTCAGCACTATAAAATTTTTACACGTGACATCTTTTCAAATGACATAAGCCATTTTGTTTTATTAGAAGGTAGTACAGTTTTAACCATGGACAGGTACACATTGCAACAACGCGTTGACATCATTCAACAACAGATCCATTGTTTTCAAGCAAAATTTCGTTTAGTGACGAAGCTCAATGGATGGATTCGTCAATAAATAAAATTGTGGTATCTGGGGTGATGAAAATCCTAGTGTTATATATGAAAAATCTCTACACCCACAAGAAGTTACTGTTTGGTGTGCAATTTGGGCAAATGGAATCATTGGGCCATTTTTCTTCGAAGATGATACTGGAAATGCTGTTACTGTGAATGCTGAGCGATACCAATCAATGTTGAGAGACTTTTTATGGACACAGTTGAATCATATTGATGTGTCTTACGTCTATTTCCAGCAAGACGGTGCTACATGTCACACAACTCGAGAAAACATTACGCTTTTGCGATCAAAATTTCCTCAAAGAAATATTTAGGCGCGATTTTTGGATGACCCTTTACATTATAAATCTCTTTGTATGTTTATTTGTAAGTGCGTCAATCACAGTTAAATTAAGGAAGCGATTTTAATGAAATTTGAAACAGGGGTAGATATTTGTCCTCTTGGTTAAAGAGGGTGTTTATATTTTAATAGCGGACCAGGACTATTTTCAGCAATCGTTTTATTATGATTGATAATTGTTTATCTATATGCAAACAGATGGCGCTACTGTTTGCGTAACAATAAATATGCTACAGAGTTATCGTATGAAAGTTGTTTTTTTATGTGAAAACAAATGGCATTTCCGTTTGCTATACACTAAATATGCTCTTTGCGCTTACATTAAAAACGCTAAAAGAACGTTGGCATTGTAGAATTTAACCATAGTTAGTCGTTTTAAAAGTCTTATGAATTCGCAGTTTAATCAAAATTTACCCATTAAAGCTAATAAAATACTACGGTGCTGCATTCGAATTTAGCCTCAAAAACGCTAAACTGGTAATACTGGCATGGTATTATTAGTCTTTAGTGCGAACTATTAAATTAAAATGATAAAAGCATAATTTGTTGCAAAATTTTTCATCGTACAATTCAAAACGGTGTTTCGGTGTCCAAATCAAGAGATATTTATTAATTAATTAAATATTGATACATACATAAATAGTTTATTTTTATACCTTTATAACACGGAGTTACAGTCGAGTTATTTTAAAGCTATATTTAAAGATCTGCTGTGAAAGGGAACTGTGATGCCTCTAGAAGGAAAAAAATTAACATTCATATTATATAATTTCGACGACAATTAAGACATGACATTATTCTTTTACATAAAACTTTTGGTAGAGTAAAAATATAGCTTCCAATAAAATTTTGTATTTGCAGACCTTTGATTACAGACTTGATAGCTTGGATCTTATAGGTGAAACTTCTTCTGAGATTTTTAATATGTTATCTCCTAAACACTCTTCCGATTGTAGTAAACAAGGCTATAATACATTTTGCAGTACCTTGAAAGGCCTTAAAACTCCACCAATGTAACTCCTAATACAATAATGTAGTATGACTATAATATTTTAATGTGAGAAAGTTTTTGCTTAAGTTACAGAAATGAGGCAAAGTATCACGAAATTTTGTTTGTGTCAGTTTTATTCTTTAAAGGAAATAATTTTAATATTATTTTAGATTCGGCCTTAAAACAGGTGTTACATAGCTGTTCTGCATTTAAGCTTTAAAGAGTTTTAATAATAACTGCTTTAAGACAGAAGTGTCGTAAACTTTTTCGTTTAAAATACAATTTTATATTCTTGCATATTTTTTTTGTTATTTTATTGCCCTGTCATAAAACTTCGTTTAAATTGTTTTAAATATAAATTTGCCTAGCGAGAATTTGTTCGCATATCCAAAAAAAAACAAAAATATTTGCCACAAAAATCCTATTTCACCTCCAAACTACCATCACGATGAATAGAAAATTATTCACAGATGATCGATGAAGATCGAACAAATTCTTCAGATAGAAAACCATGAACAAATACATGTTCGTTGTGATGCAGATGGCTCGTTTAAACATAATTCACCGACCTGCATATCCATGTTTTACATTTCACTAAAATCGTTTCAGCCATACAAATTACTCCCTTCGACTTTTTCTTCTTCCCCGAACCATGGCCACGGGTTTCAATTATAAATATAGGTAGTTAAAAGCACCCGGGGGAAAAGGATCTGATTTAATTAAGAAGGAAAAAAAACACAATTTGATTACCATATTTGTGATTGGTTCCACTGTGCTTCCGGTTTATAGATATGACATATGTGTAGTAACATGTCAAACTATCGCTTGAAAAGCAATCAAAGTTAAGGCCTTTTCTTCTAACGAACTACAGGGATATTTAAAATAAAGTTTCATTCAACAACAAAAATAACATCAATAATATCCTTTTTCCTTTATATCATCATCATTGAAATCACAAACATGAATGTATTACAGTCTGATACGACAGCAGACAAGTTGTACGTTTGTGAGTTTTATGTGACAAATGAATGAATAAAAGAATGAAAATTGAGCCCACAAGCAAATCACCACATTAAGTCTTTTCACACAAACTGATTCGTTCACTTTTATATTTTTGCAATAAATTCATACACACAATTTTATCATTATTTTAATAAAGTTTAATAAAAGTGTGTTGGTTGCAAACAGTGCCACACACACACACACTTGTTTGCTAAAATGCATAAATGAGTGTGCATGCAAAGGTCCTTTTTAAAGATGTAAGTGTATTTGTGTAGTTGAATCATCCGTTCGTTTTGGTGTTTTTTTTTTTGTTTTATTTTGTTATTGTCATTGCCGTTTACATTGTTGGTATATTTTTGATTTCCACAGTTGATAAAAAATTGATTTTCGATGTTAAATAAAAATTGTTGTTTTTTTTTTATAATTTTGGGGAGATCAGAAACAAAAGCAACAACTTGCCAGACAAAAACTATTAAAATTGTATATTTTTAAGTTTAATAAACCGGGTAAATTTATGGCCTGAGAATAGTTTATGACATGTGTCAAAAAAAGTAAAACAAAAAATGAACAAAAGCAAAAAGACTTTTGTTAAAAAAGAATGTTTGTTATTAATCTCTTTTTTTATTTATTTTTTTAATATTTGCATAATATTCATATTTCCTTTGAAATGTGAATAAGCGGTAAATAATTTTTACGAAAGATACAATTTAAGCTTCTTGAATTTAAGTTGTGTAAGTGTTTGAAGCAGCTTATTTGAGTTTACATACAAAAATGCATGTTACACTTCCTACAGATTTAATATAGAATAACCTTCCTTATTGTCTGCATTACAGAAATTTCGATAATTCGAAATTATTTCAATATTACGAAACATTGAAACCTACTAATTAATTAAATTTTAATACAAAAAATACAAAATACGAGTTCAGATGTACACTTTGCAATACTTATAGAATTGCAAATATCAGTAAATTTACTAAACTGCAATTTAGTTTAGTTTTCTTATTGAGCTTTTAATATACTCTGTATTCGTATAATATGGAGCCATTATAAGGTTAAAGTTTTCACATAGCGTGCACCTTAGTATATGTTTCCTTATAAGATAGATAATAAAATTATCGATTCTGCTTATTTTCGCAGCGTTGTATAATTTGAAGTTTGAAATATATTTTCGGTAATTACTTTGGTGGGATCTATTTATACAGGTGCATGCTCTTAAGCATTTTCTTTCGAGTGAGATGTTGAACCATATTGAACACCCGTAAGTAATTATGGGCCTAATTAATAATTGATACATAATAATTTTAACTCTTTTATCTTGAAACTTGGAACAAAAAAGATTTTTATAGACGAAAAATGCTTTTGTGGCTTTTTTATGGTGCTTGCCATAGTATCAAATTTTATCTAAAAAGATTCCGAGATATTTGACTGTTTCTTTGTTTTCTATTTTGCTGTTATCTAGATTTGGCATTATTTTAAAGGATTTCCAGTTGGGTTTGATATTGCTATTACATTTGTCCACAGTTGGACGAAATAAAATTTTTTCACTTTTTTTTTGACGTTTATTTTCATGTGCCAATTTATTGTATATGTTTCAATGAGATTGAAGGTTTCTTGTAGACTTTGATTTAAATTTTTGATTTTGTTGTCAGAATGGCAAATTATTATGTCGTCCGCAAATGAGATAATATTATCAATTTTGTATATCAAGTCGAGGATAAAAATATTAAAAAGAATTGGCGCATTGACAGTGCCTTGCTGGAGGCCATTTGTCATGTTAAAAATTTTGCTAAATTTGTTCCTATTATTCACTATGAATAATTTACGTGATAGCATGTTATACAATAATATTATTAAGTTTAAGGGGAATTTGTAGTCGAGTAACTTGCATATCAGACCTTGAACCCAAACAGTGTCAAAGGCCTTTTCCATATCTATCAAACAAGCACCTGTGCAGAGTTTTTTATTCCAATTCCAGTTGATTTCGGATACCAATTTATTAATAGCGTTAGTTGTTGAATGTTTATGCTTAAATCCAAATTGTTTGTCGTTTACGAGGTTATTATTTTTGCAAAATTGGTTAACAGTATTATTAATGCACATTTCAAAAATTTTACTTATGTTTGGTAATAAACTGATAGGGCGAAGATTTTCTAGTCTAGAGGGATCCTTATCTTTCTTGGGGATAATAGCGACTTTTGCCACCTTCCAGTCTTTTGGATAATATGAGTTATTGATAATATTATTGAATAACGTACAATAGTCTAATATTAATTTTTCTGGTAACTTTTTTAGGACAATATTTTGTATATTATCTAAACCTGCTTGCTTAAGTTTTTAAAAATATATTTACTACAGTCTTGCGTTACAAAAGTATTGCCCGTTTCCTCTTCGGATAAGGAATTTGCACTTTTTGTATCCGCAAACGTTGTCATAACAGTCTGGTTATGCTCAAATGATGTTTGTGTATTCAGTATTGTTGTTATCAATATTTTTGCTTGAATGTATATTTTCAAAATATGAGCCAATTATGTTTACATCTTTATCCTCATCATTAATAACAAAATTTTGATTTACGTCTCTTTCAATTGTTTGTGCATCAATACCTGCTATATAAATTATATGGGATGACTGTGAAGAAATTATAATTGTCGTAAAATTAATATATAAAGGGTGTTACCCAATGACGCAATTTTAATGTACATAACTTAAGCTTTTTACCGTACCAAAAACCAGAATTTAATTCGAATATGAACAAATATGTCCGCTATAAAAATAAGTGTAAGCAATAAACTAAAGAGTGTACCCACTCCTTTTTTGAATACGGCCTTATCTTTTGAACTGTTAAGGGAGACGGTTGGAATTTGAGAAGAGTGTGTGCTGCTGCAACTGCTAAAAGTGAAGGTAAAAATAAAAAATAAAATAAATGAAGGGGTTATGATAGAAGTGTTAATTTCACATCTATTGACATATTTTTTTAACCGTAGTAAACTGAGATTGTACTGATCCCTATAAAAGTGAATATAAGCAAGTAAGAGTGACAGAACATTAAAAAATAACAAAAAAAAAAAAAAAAACTTAATTGCACTATTAAATTTTACATAAAAATGTCATCGGCTCTTTATGGGTTAAACAATTTTAAAAATATTAATTTTTATTAAATTAGTATTTGAACTGTGGATTTCATAAATGAATCGAAATAATTTTTGGCTTAAGTTTATTTTTTTATTTTTTTATTTACAAAGTTAGTTGGTTGAATAGATGACATTTTTAATTCCACATCTAAAGTAGATATATGTGAAGAATGCTGATGAAGGACGTACCGGTCCAGAAAGTGCAGGATTACATACTGCTAGCGACTACATTTGTAAAATGATTTTTCTTTCTAAAAAGGTATTTAGAATTTAAATTAAATGAACTAAAGCCAAAAAATTTATTTCGATTCAATTTTAAAAAAATTTTAGTATTTCCTTAAAGATCTCCTCAAAAGATTTTAAATGATATTAATATTTTAACAAACATGATGCACAATCGTATTTTTTTATTAAACTTTCAGAGGCCCATAACTCGAAAATATGGGCAAGCGCCAATTTCTTCACTTGTTGTTTTTTCTTATTTTTGAATTATCTATTGGTTCAAAAATTTTGTTTAAGATACTTAATCGTTCCAAATCATATGCCTCGAAATAAATTGACTGATCTTTCTGTTTTTCATATAAAATATGTTTGATCGATTGTCGTATTTAAATTTTCTATAGCTTATCTAGAGCATTGGCAAAGTTGATTTCAAACCGAACACGGATGGACGGAAGGAAGGACATCGCTCAATACTTTATGGTGTCAGAAATGGATACGAGGGCTGCTATATATATTTCTGGCCTGGCAACACTGAGTGCTGCCAAGTGCATTTCCATTGGAAAGTTTGTCATTTTGAAGCATAATCGTACTCAAAACGTTTTGACGTACGACCATTATTTGTGTTGTTTACAGTGACTTGAAAAAATTAATATAGAAAAAAATGGAATTAACTCGTGAACATTTTCGTGCCATCATTTTTCACAACTTTCGACGTGGATTATCACGACAAGAGTGCATTGATGAACTTAAATCTTTGTATGGCGATGAAGCAACATCCTAAAGCCCTGTGAAAAATTGGTATAATGAATTTAATCGTGGCCGAAGACGAATTTCGTGAAGGTCGTCCAAAAACGGCTGTTGTGCCAGAGAACATTGATGCCGTGCGTGAACTCACAATGCAAGATAGACATGCGACCTACCGAGAGGTAGAGACATCCTTGGACATTTCTTCCACCAGCATACATTCGATACTGCATGAACACCTGGCCGTAAAAAAGGTTTGTTCTCGTTGGATCCCGCACAATTTAAAAGTCGCTCAAAAAAGGCTCGTGTCGATTGGTGCAAAGAAATGTTGCAAAAATTCGATTGCGGTGCTTCAAAAGACTTTTATAAGATCGTCATAGGTGACGAATAATGGATCTATGCGTATGAACCCGAAATGAAACAACAATCGACCGTGTGGGTATTCAAAGACGAGCAAAATCCAACGAAAGTTGTTCGTGGAAGAAGCACTTCCAAGCAAATGGTCGCCTGTTTCTTCGGCAAAACTGGTCATGTGGCGACCGTTCCGCTTGAGCAACGTAGGACGGTCACTTCTGAGTGGTACACTACAATTTGTTTGCCTGAAGTCATCGGAGAAATTCGAAAAACCAACAAGAGAAGACGAATCATTCTTCACCATGACAATGCGAGCTCTCACACATCGGCTCAAACCAGATTGTTTTTGACCGGCCAAAACGTCGAATTAATGGGTCATCCGCCGTACAGCCCTGACTTGGCACTTAATGACTTCTCCTTGTTTCCGCACATCAAGAAAAAAATGCGTGGTCAACGATTTTCGTCGCAAGAAGAAGCTGTTGAAGTGTTCAAAAACCATGTTTTAGAGGTGTCTCAATCGGAGTGGAAAAAGAGCTTCGACAACTGGTTTGAGCGCATGCAAAAGTGAATAAATCATGCTGGAGAATACTTTGAAAAACAATAAAACCATTTTTGATTATAAATATTCGCATTTTCACTATTAGGCCAGAAATATATAGAGGAGCCCTCGTATTATAGAAATACACACGGAATAACAAACTTTTTTTCAACTTTTATGGTGAAGGGTATACAAATTAAAAATAATAGTTAATGCAATAATAAGGCTATTTGCAAAGGACCTTATATTAAATCTACACAAAGTATGTATTATCACGCCGTGTTTGAGCTTAAGTCGTTCAGATTTATTATAATTAATTATTATACTTCTATTATTATACTTAAAAAACAATTGAATAATCAAAACCAGAATTGTTAATTGTTAAGCAGAATTGCTAAAAAAAACGCCCAAGAAAGAGTGCAGATCCATGTTTATAGCACGTCTTAGCTATAGGATAGTCAATCAATAATTATTTTGTACAGAAAGTACCCATTTGAAATGGGAAACTGGCCATTTTTTATGCTCTATATTGTTTAATGTTTAATCGAAAAGTTTTAAGAACCCAAATGTCAAATATAGAGCGTGTTATTGTTCCAGTTGTCGTGATGAAGGATAATAAGTAATTACTTATTGTGCGAATTACCCAACCCCCACTTAAACCACCATGTTTTTAGTCAAAAACGAACGTTTGTCGTAGAGCAGCTAATCCTGCACTTTAAGAGTTCCACAATCTAAGTTCCTTAAATACAACATAATTAATAAACACACAGTACTCTACACTTCGAACCGTTCGCAAGAAATTGGGCCTATAAAAAGCCGGTTCCAAAATTATTAAATTATCAATTTCACTATATGACTTTCTATAAGTAACAAACAAACCAAAAAATTACAAAAATAACCTGGTTAAAAAAATATTGCCCTAGAAAATATTAATTTAAAAAAATGTTGACTTTTGTCTTTACGTTATTCGGCGCTTGTACATGTTTTTTTTTGTGCTAAGGGAACGAAAATTAACAAAAAAAAAACTTTCTCACAACTTTTGTTATGTAAATTTTTAATTTTTATTTGTTGTTGTTGTTATTGTAAAATGATGACCTAAATATATTTGCATACAAAATTGTCCCTGTATAATTTCTTATAGCATAATATTTTTTAAAGAACGTTTTCAGTGTATTTGTTTGTAAATTAAATTGTGTATTTGTACACATTTTGTGTTCTCCCTCGATGATTTTTTTTTCTTTGTTTGGGCATTAATTTATTTTGAATACATGTTTCTTTGAAAGCAGACAAAAAGCACCCTGAATATTGTTCATCATATTTATGTATAAAATGTACACATATTTGTGTAAAATGCCTACTACTAACCTTTGTAAATTTAATTGTTATGTACATAAATACATAAATAGACTTATACTTACTCCCCCATTACAATGGTTGCTTTCCTGGTCATAAGATTTTACTTTATTTTTTACACTTTTTTGTTTAAAATTCAGTTATTTTTAAGTTTTTTTTTTGAAGGCGTTGGCAGAAAATAAGGATTCTATTTGGATCTGATTTATTATTTAAGCAATTTATCTTAATGCAATTTTAGTTTTTTAAGATTGAAAAAGAAGGAAAATTTGGTTAAGTTAAGCACAGGGTCGGTTAAAAAAATAGCTGATGAAACATTTCTAAGGATCAGTTATATTAACATCTTTTACTAAAGATTTTTTTTTAATATTCTTAACATATCGCTCCTTTATTGCAACATAGTCATATATAAAAAAATTAAAAATTTGTAGTAACTTAAGCAAAACTTCTCTTTTAGATCTACCGTACATGTTGAAAAAAAATCAGTTTTATATTCCAAGCTGAACCGAAGTTATAGCAATTGCAATTGCTGCAATTAGATCAGAGGACTTATGTCTTGAAAACTTAAATCAAATTTTGCCAAGTTCAAGTTTTTTTGAGCTATGACTATGTTGTAATAAAGGAGCGATATACTTGCAATCTTTACTCTGCATCTTTGGTCAGAAACCAATCAAATGCCAATCCCATGTAAAATCCGAAAGCGTAAGTGGAGCTGCAGCGGTCATATTTTATATAAGCAGTTTTTTACACACTATCATCCTTTGACAAGCAGAACTACTAAATACATATAAATGATTGACACATAATCTAACTGTACATTTTTAGTCCTGAACTTGAGAAATTTTACTTCTACATTATTATTATTATTATTACTACGAGTATTATTATTATTCTTTGCCAAATATCAATCGGGGTAGTGACAGTTTATTTATAAAATTTAGAATTAATATTAATCTCTTTTTTCAACTTAGTTTCATTAGAATTGTAAATTAGGAATTTTTCAGCCACCACTTGAACATTTGTTTGACTCTCTTTCAAATTCGTAGAATCAAATTCTGTTTTTCGTCAGAAAAAGCCACAGCAGATTTCCTATTGTTTACTCTTTCTTAAGCCCCTTTGCATCTTTTCTTTGAAATTGCAATTTCCTAATGGCGACCAGAAAAGCCCACAGCAGATCTTCTGTAGTTTCACCTTTCTAAAGTCTCCGGCTATGCCACGCCACTTTTATTGCGCAACTACCGAGTTTTTGGGAAAGAGAAGAAATACAAGTGTTTCTTTTGATAAGAACAAAATAATTGTGCAAGGTCTGAAATTCAAAATTTTTAGTATAAATATGAATAAAATTTCAGATAGAAGTTTTAGACAATTATATATATGAACGGAAACTTAACAATACTAATGACATTTTGAAATTGGATCTTTAAAACTTGTTGTTCTTAAACCTATTTCCGCATTCATCCACTTTCGAATTCTTCTTTTCACACTCTTTCATTTATCTTCAGCTAACATTTATTTGGCTTTCCTCTTAATTATGTGTCTTAACATCAAGATGGTAATTTTTTATCATAGATTCCTTTACGAATAATGTGTTTTATTTTTTGTTTTTAAGAAATCGAAATTCTCACAGTGATCTATACAACCACTTATCTGTCAGAAGGTAACTATTTTTTTCGGAAAATCCTAAAATGCTTTAAAAAAAAGTAACTAATTTATTTATGGCAGTTTTTTTTTTTTGTTTACTTAAACGTGATTGTTTTATTAACTGCTAATGTGAGTGGGTGCGGGTTGCAGTGGGTTTTTGATACTCAAAGGCATAATTACGTTATCTAAACAAGTTTGTATCATCTAACTTCTTGTAATTGTGTTAGATTTTTTAATTACACTTATTATGACACATTCACGCATGTTTATTGTTTCAAACAATTTACATTTTTAAATTTTTTGTTGTTGTTGTCATTACCGATATACCCACTTTAATATAAGGAATAATTTTGAAAAAAATACCAGCACTAAACTTTGAATTAGAATAGAAACAAAAGCACATATACATACATACATCCATACTTACATACATATGTAAATACATACATATATAATTAATGATTTGGTTTTCCAAATTTATTTTCAAAAGGGGTGTGATTGAAAATTTTTTACCAGACTAAATATGTCGCTTCCAGCTTATTATTATTTTTGGTCATAAGCCCATGTGCTCGCGCATTACGTTTTTATTTTATGATTGGCATTATTTGAAAAATAATATTATTTAATTTTGATTCAAGTTAATGTTTCCCTAAAACTCGCTTGTTGTAGATTTATTATTAATAAAGCATATTAGGGTGGTTCCGAAAACAGTTGCCCTTTATTTGAACTGGTTTTTTTTTAAAGTCGTATAAGTCCACTTTTTCAAAAAACTAACTTAACGGTAATTTTAATGAGCTACGGACTCTTCCTCTCCATAGTTACAATCACAATTTCAGTAGAGTAACAAAAATAGTTTTGTTGTATAATTTAATCGCACAAATATTTATTTTGGATGTGGATTAAGTCCATTCCTAATAAGTTTAATTAAAATAACTTTCATTAATAACTTCCAAACGGCAGATATTTTGCAGTTGTGGAAAAGCTTTAAAGGCTTGGCGAAAAAATAGCATAATTTTTCATTTTGTAGGAAATAAAAATAAAAGACTTTGTTTCAACTAAATCTCTAGAAGAGGCAAATTTAAACAGAAAAAAATAGGGAAAAACAAAAAAAAATATATTAGATGAGGTTAAAAAAGTAAGAACTTTACAAAATTTTTCGTTAAATAAGTGTGGAAGAAAAGGCTCCTTCCAAACAAGTATTTTTGTTTGAAAAAAAACGGAAGACCAAAAAACCTCAGCAAAATTAAAACTTCATGGAGCATAGCAAGTGGGAAATGTATCAATATGATAACCTTGTGTACCGCCTATATACTATAAATGCTTCAATACGCTTTTACTTTTATGTTACTTGTTACATACAAATTTATTTTAGTAAAGCTCATGTCTATAAAAATACTTACATTAGAGTCTATTGTTATTTCTTCAAAAATTTAATTTTTAAAGTGGTATAAGTTCATCTGGAGCCAAGAAAACGATTATTTTTCAATTATTTTTAGTAATTATTACTCCATTAATAAATTTAAAATTAAGAGGTTCAAAATGTTAAAAACATCACTCGAATTCATTACATTTGGCCAATATTTTAAAATTGATTCAAATGAAACCCCTTAAATAACTCAATACATGAAATATTAGACTTATACCACTTTCAAAAAAAACCAGCTCATTTATTATCAACCGACTTCAAAAAAAGAAGGAGGTTATACAATTCGGCTGAATGTTGCTTTTTTATATTTGTGCTTCCAGAACTCAGTTAATTCTGACCCGATTTTAAAATTTTTTTTGGAAATATGATAGACTATGCCTACAGATTGGTCCCGTTTTAAAAACAACTCATAATATTAAAAATTAAAGGGTGTCCCCATACAACATACATATTTTTACATGTATTATGAACTGTAAAGGGCACTTCTGTAAAATTTAAAATGACTGCGTGTTACTATAGCTCCCAAAAACTAAAAATTATACAAAAATAAATCAAAAAATTAAAAATAGGGACCTGCATTGCCAAATCCGCTATATCAACGAGTTCATAATTTGAATTTAGAAATTAAAGGGTGTCCCATAATTGATTAATATTTACTTATATGAGCCTATCTTTGGAACCGTTATAGACAAACGCTTGCAAATTGGACAGAATGTCGATTGATATGGCCGTTATAGTAACAAGTATTAATATTACAAATTATAAGTTAAAGGGTGCACCAATAGTTCATTAAATTTAATGCACATGGCCATACTTTTAAACAGTTGTAGACCGACGCTTGAAATTTACAGCGACAGGTTCGCTAAGTCCGATATAGCAACAAGTATAAAATTTGGATTTGTAAGTTAAAGGGTGTTCCAATAGTTAATGTAATTTTGTGTATGTGACCAAACTTTTGAACCGTTATAGACAGAACGCTGAAACTTAAAAAGGACCTGTACTTCTAAATCCGCTATATCAACGAGTTTATAATTTGAATTTAGAAATTGAAGGGTGTCCCATAATTCTTATAGATTTATTTATATAGGCCTATCTTTTAAATCGTTGTAGACAAATTTGACGCAATGTCGATTGCTATGGCCGTTATAGTGCACTCTTTAATTTTCAAATTATAAATTAAAGAGTGCACCAATAGTTCATTTATTTTGGTATATGGCCATACTTTTAAACAGTTGTAGACAGACGACTGAAATTTACAAAGAACCTGTTTTACTAACTCCTCTTTAACAACAAGTATAGAATTTGAGTTTAGAAATTAAAGGGCGTCCCATAATTGATTAAGATTTACTTATATTGGCCTATATTTTGAACTGTTCTAGAGAAACGCTTGCAAATTGGACAGAATGTCAATTGCTATGTCCGTTATTGTAACAATTAATTAATATTGTTACGTTTTTCCCTTTTAGACAAACGTACGGATTCTTTTGATTGCAAATACCACAGTGGCTTAATTCCGTCTTCGAACTTTATGGCTTTCTCTGGCTACACTTCTTGATACTACTGGTCTTGTGAACCCTTGGTCTCATTTTTACTAAACATGTGTTATTACTACAAACGCAGGCATCCACGCTACACTACTGTGTTACTCCGGCGAGACATGAACTACTCGATGCCTTGTTTAGTAACCTTAACCATCCACAGACATCTCCACTACTCTTTTTACCCAAGCCAGTCATCTTCTTTAATCCAGTAGTTACAACACACGTCTGCCATACACTGTTGTTATGCTGTTACACTTCCCCGCGCTAACCGCTATTGCTCTTACTTTTTATTATAAAGGGCTTTTTGACAATTATCTCTCACTCTTATATTAAATTGGTCATCTCCACTAAATTATCTGCCATGGCTTCACACAATAACTGTCTTTTGCCTCTCGGGAGATTTGTACTGCTGTTTATTAATTTTAATTGCATTATAACAATTATTAATTTTTCTTTGCACGCATGTCCGAATGCGGTATCGAACTCAGGACCCTCTTTTTTTCATCACGCACCTCTACCAACGCAGCCATTGAGGCTGCTCAGCTCTTGTTAGCTAATTGTGGTTTTTATTCTATTCTTATTCACCACGCTCATGCGGAAACAACTACAGGGGTTGTCAGATTTTATTATTCGTAACAGTATTAAGAATTTTAAATTAAAGGGTGTGCATTTAATTTGATGTATATTGCCGTACTTTTTAACAGTTGTAGACAGACGCTTGATATTTACAACGAACCTGTATTGCTAAGTCTGCTATAGCAACAAGTATAAAATATGGCTTTGGAAATAAACGGGTGTCCCAATAGTTGATAAAATATGGTGTATGTGACAGACAGCTGAATTTTACAAGGGACATATTTTGCTAAGTCCGCTATAACAAAAAGCTTATAATTTGAATTTAGAAATTAAAGGGTGTTCCCAAAATTAATGTAATTTGTTCTATATGGCCGTATTTTTTGAACCGTTGTATACAAACACCTTAATTTTAGACAAAATTTCCACTACTTTATTTGGTATAATAAGAAGTATAAAAATGTTATATTATAAATTAAATAGTTGATATAATCGGATGTAAATGGGCAAACTGTTAAACCGTTACAGACAGACGGTTGAAATTTACACAGAACCTGATTGCTAAATCTACTACAACAGCAAGTATATAATTTGAATTTGGAAATTAAAGAGTGAGCTTATAGTTGCTGCAATTTGATGTATATTGCCAAACTGTTAAACAGTTGAAAAAGTATAAAGTGTGGAAATATAAGTGTGTTCCAATAGTTAATGTAACCTAATTTATGTGGCCATACGTTTGAGCTGTTTTAGGCAGACAGATGAAATCCGTTTTTAAGTCGGTTTTTTTCGCAAGAATTATTTCATATTAAAATAGTCCATGCTCATTGAAAGAAACTGATACAAATATTTAAAGGTCACCATAATTTTTTGTGGTATCTTAAAGATGTATAAAATGGGATTTTAAAATAACTTTCACTCCAGGAACAAAATTTCGTTGCATAAGTTCATTCTGTAAAGCACAATAACCACGAAAAATTATAGTTGTTTTTATTTTTGAAATTGCTTAATTTGGTGAAAAAAAAACACAACTAGAAAGAGTATTTACATTTAACTGCTAAATTTGTATATTTATTCCAAATGCTTTAAACTAAAAATAAATCAATTATTTAAGTAAAATAAATATATTTATAAAGGACTTTGAAACTAGTGCCGTACACGTAAAGAAAAAATATGGTTGAGGTAACCATAATCTAAGAGCAACATAATATGGTTGCATTATATGGTTGCTAACAAAACATAGTATTGTTATATTTGCAACCATATTGTTGTCCAAAGTATAAGCAAAATTATGTTCAAATATAAAAATTAAATGGTTAAATTAAAATATAATAATATGGCTGAAAATGTCATGTTATATAATTGAATTATAATATAGTCTCGCAAGTGCAAAATTTTCCTGATATAAAAAACTGATTACTTTTTTTATTTATAAATGATTTGTCATAAAAATTATTTAAAAACATAAATTCATAAAAAAATCAATTATTTGCTTAAAATAACAAATAAATGATTTCACAATTATGCTTCAAACACAAAAATAAAGATTTATGTGCTTTCAATATACATATTTACTTCAACTTTTTTTAAATGTTTTGGTTTGTTCTCTTTTTATTTGTTTTCATATTTTGCATTTTATTTTTAATTATTTTGTACATAAATTTTTATTTTTTCAATTTCTTTAACAATCAAAAACAATTTCAAATTTTATCCACCAGAAAAATTACTAAACTGTCAAGAACTACAACAAAATATTTTTAAGCGTAAACATTATTCTGTTGCTTTTAACCATACTTTGATTAATAATAATATATTATGGTTAAATATTTTATCTTATTTTTAAAAAGTTATAAAACTTTGGTTGTGGTTGAAATTTTTTTATGTTAAAACCAACCATGTTGCATTTTTTGTGCACAGTAACCATATAATCGTTAAAATTTAACAAATAATGTTTGTCGTGACTAAAGTTTTGGTGAAAACAACTATAATTTGTTCTCCGCAACTATACACTGTTACAAAGAACATAATATGGTTATTGTGACCATATAATAACCATGTTTTTTTCTGCGTGTACATGGAAACATTGTACTGATTTATTCGTTTTTCGCCGGCGTAAGAATTATAAATAAATCTTATGTAGAGTTCGCCGGGTATGATTGCATACATTTTCATATACAGAAATATGTTTTATTTTTAAAACAAATATTCGCGACCATAAATTCGTCGTTTCTCCCAGTAATGTTTCTAGCTTTAAATATAAATTTTGAAAATTGTCATCATAATTTTGCTTTTTTTTGACGTGATCACCCTGCTTTAATTTTGCTTGATTTCTCTATGTGTTTTGCCTTTCCAGTATAAGTATTTGATGACAGCAAGTAAATTATTTATTAAAGTTTCAAGTTATATTATTCGTTTTCCGTTGGTTAATTGTCTGCTGATATTAGGAAGGGTATTTTTTCAAATAAAATAAATGCTCAGGTGCAGTTTTTGTTAAAAGCAAGCACCTTGCCACTCTAATTCAGTTTGCTTCACACACATTCAAGACACATATCACCTACAAATATCATCTTTTAGATCTCTTCATATCCTGGGTTGTTAGATGATTTTGGAATTCGCATCATACTGTAAGTAATTCTTTAGCACCGTACAAGCTGCCCATATGTAGCGGTCTGCCTTTTTTAGTTACTGAACTCTAATCGTAGTGTCATTTTTTTACTTATATACGTCTAGAATAGGTTGCTTTACCTTGGTTGTTCTCTGAAAAGAAATCAACAAGAAATTGCACTTGGCTCACGCATGGAATTGCCATTTGCGATGTGAACAATTTGCAAACACAAGAACATCAACAAAGGATAAACCACCAAAAATATCACCGCTAAATGTAAGACATTGCAGGGGAACCTTTCGGTGCGCACGAGTTTTATTAAAATTTACAATAATAATTTAAGAATAATATTATTATTTTCTTTAACACGGAGGAATAGTAATAATTGTCATACTAGATAATTATTTTAATTTTTAAAGTTGGGATGGTCATGAAAACTTAAAAAAAATTTTTTGATAAATCAAAGGTTTCGTTTCTACCTTTTTTCTGTCTCTTCACACTTTTATTTTAGCACTTTATTTCTGCCGCAAACAAACGTCGCCGCCCTACTAAACATATGAAATTCAAATCTATCAGCCCGTGACTGTGTGTTTGTGTATGCTCTCTTTGAATTTGTAATTATTGTTTGTATCAAAATGTTTGTCACATTTAAATCTATTAAATTGTAGTAATAACAACAACAGCAACAACATAAGTATAATCATCCATCCACAATGGAGTGACATAATTATACATGATGTATATTTCATGATGTTTTCTTATTTTAATTGTTATTTTATTATACATTAAAAATTTAACAACACACATGTACACGCACACATAAATTTACTCATAAATAATTTTACATATAGCTGACTGACTGGCTGTTTGTTTGGCTGTTTTAACAAGGCAAGGATACAATTGTGCCTGTTTTTGTATCAAATTGTATATGATTTTACTCTCTTGTTTTTATAAAAACAATATGTTTGTGCTAATGAAATGTTGTTATGTTTTTAATGGCACTCTTGTTTTTATTGTTATTGTTATCCTGTAAAATATGTTAGAACCCGAAAAATGTTCACTTTAGATAATCAAGGGTGTTACTTTTCATTCATTAAATAATGTAATAATAATACGAGCAGACATTAAATTTGCAAAACGTTTTTTTCGTTTCTAATTTTACATGTTTTTAATCTGTTAGAATTCTAGTGAAGTGACAGTGTATTTGGGCACTTAAAGAAATTAAATTATTTTTTACTGTCGCAATTATATCGTAATAAAAAAAGACAATTATCGCTCATTTACTAATTGAACGTCATAACGTCATAATTAAAAAAATTCATTTCGAAATAATCACAGTTGAAATTTTTGACTCATTCTTACCATCGAGAAAAATATCAGACTGCTTATGTTCCCACTACAAATAGTAAAATAATTCATATATAAATAATCCATTTAAGAAAACTTTCATCAATTATATATATTAAAGAGGATGTCTTGGACAAACTATGTGGAATGTTTGAATTGTTTTAAAATTTCGTGAGTTTCGTGATGATGCTCGCCCTGGTCGCCCGAGCACGTCAACAACCAATGAAAACATTGAAGCAGTAAAGAAAATGATTTTGAATAATCGTCGAATCACTATCAGAGGGATTGCTCATGATGTTGGCATATCGTTCGGCTCATGCCAAGCAATTTTAACAGATGTTTTGTTTTACGCATGAAACGTGCGGCTGCGAAGATTGTTCCAAAATTGCTAAATTTTGAGCAAAAACAACGTCGTATGGGCTTCGCTTAGGAGCTGTTGAACATTGAACACGGTGATCCAGATTTCCTCAAAAAGGTCATAACTGGTGACGAATTATGGGTTTATGGCTATGACATTGAAACCAAAGCCCAATCATCCCAATGAAAGCGTCCAGAAGAGCCAAGACCGATTAAAGCACGTCAAGTTCGATTAAATGTAAAGGTTTTGCTCACTGTTTTCTTTAATTGCAGTGGCGTGGTGCATCATGAATTTTTGTCACAAGGTCAATAAGGAATATTACATTGAAGTTATACTCTGCCTGAAGTAATATCTCAGAAGTAATATCTCAGAAATGCACACAATTGTGCAAAAAACAATCATGGATTTTGCACCATAAAAACGCACCAGCTCACACATCGATATTTTTGCGATAGCTTTTGGGCAAAAATAAAACCGTTATCATGCCTGAACCAACGTGTTCACCGGACTTGGCCCATGTGGACATTTTTCTCTTTCCAAAACTAAAGACACCGATGAAAGAAAAGCGTTTTGCTACGATTGAGGAGATAAAAGAAAAATCGAAACAGGAGCTGTTGGCGATACCAACAAGCGCGTTTCAGAAGGGTTTCGAGGATTGGAAAAAAAGCTGGCATAAGTGTGTTATATCTGAGGGGGACAAGATAGAAATTGATAAATAACTAAATACTTTTTGAAAAAATTGAAAATAACGGTTATTTTTTTTTTAAAGACCTCTTATATCCACTACTGTATCATAAATTTATAAAAAGAAGAACGGAGTTTTACTTAGAAAAAATATTCATTAACACAGCCTTAACGGAAAAAATACATTATGTATATGCAAAATGTCGGTACATTTTAAAAAGATCACCTTATCGTTTATTAAGTCCTAAAACGCATTGTAACGATGTAAGCATGAAATATCGAACAATTCTATATGATTTACTCCAAAATTTAAAGTTTTCAGTTATTACGTTGCATTAGTAAATGAGTGGTATGTACATAAAGGAATAATGAATTTCATTATGTTGCGTTTTAATTTAATTTTGTTACAAAAATTTTGAGTAAAAATCACGGAAACCATATTTTTTATAAACGAAATAGGTTCATTTCCTGTGAATATGCGTTAAATTCCTGCTTGCAGCCTTAAAAGAAGAAGGATACTGGAATAGAATAGTAAAATTTTTAGACATTCATTATTTTTTTTTGTTGCTCAAAAAATTAGTATATTAGCCTGCTGGCATTCGGCCTTTCTGTGAGGTCTATTATGCTGTCTTGACTCGGTAAGCGTCTTTTAACGATCCCTAATCTGATGTCAAATAATTGACTGGCATTTTTGAATACAGTTTAAAAATACTATTATTTTAATTTTTACATTCTTTCCTTTCCTGCCTTACAATTTTCTGAACGATCTATGAGCTAACCAATAGGTAATAGTCCATATTTTATGGTTGCTAGAGTTTAATTATTGCAATATATTGTTACGAATATAAGATCTGGCAACCCCTGTTGTTGTTGTTATCCGTATGAGCGCGGTGAATAAGTTAATTCAACTAATGGTGTGTGTATAAAATAAAAACCACAATTACTACCATCCCTAAATTAGCGCGTAAAAGGCAAGATAACTGTCAAAATTTCTCATGTTCATACAAAATGTATGAAGCATCCCTAAATAGCACGGCGTCAACGCTTAGCAATTGGAAAATCTAATTTTGACAGTGCGTTGGGAAGTGAAGTTGGCTGCATGTTGGTTTGTTTTGTTTTGTTATGGCTGAAAAGTAGTGACAATTTAGTTATTTTTAAGGCAATCTAGCGGTTTTATCTCTGTTTTTATTTTTATACAGCGGGTTTTATAAAATAAAATTAGTTAACATTACTGTTAAAGACACAAAGTTGACGCTGTTATTTAGGGATGACATTCTAGCGCAAAAGCTATGAATTACATTGCTTTGCGTCTTAGGCGTAATTTAGGGATGGCAGTTAGTTAACAAAAGCTGAGCAACTTTAATGGTTGCGTTGGTAGAGGTGCGTGCTGCAAACAAGGAGGTCCTGGGTTCGATACCGCCTTGGGACATGCGTACAACGAAAAATAATAATTGTTATAAAGCAATTAAAAATTAAAAAGCAGCAGTACAAGCCTCCCGAGAGGCAAAAGACAATTATTGTGTGAAGCCATGGCAGATAATTTAGTTGAGACGACCAATTTAATATAAGAGTGACAGATAATTGTCAAGAAGCCCTCTATAATAAAAAGTAAAAGCAATAGAGGTTGCGCAGGGAAGTGGAACAGTATAACAACAACAGTGTATGGCAGACGTGTGTTGTGGCTATTGGATTAAAGGGGATGACTGGCTTGAATTAAAGGAGAAGTGGAGATGTCTGTGGATGGTTAAGGTTATTAAACAAGGCATCGAGTAGTTTATGTCTCGCCGGAGTAAAACAGTAGTGAAGCGTGGATGGCTGCGTTTGTGGTAATAATGCATGTTTAGTAAATACGAAACCAAGGGTTCACAAAACCGGTAGGATCAAGAAGTATAGCCAGAGAAAAGCCATAAAGTTCGAAGACGGAATTTAGCCACTGTGGTATTTGCAATCAAAAGAATCCATACGTTTGTTATAATAGGAAAAAAACATAACAATATCATTGCTCAAACTCATGGAAAGTATTAGAGAAGTAGGACTTATAGATTTTTAGATGGAAAATTTTGGTTAGAGTTTATCGTGCAAAAGGCAATAATCCTCTAATCCAATTATAAAATATTATGTTACAAAAATAGAAAAAAAAACCTAATTTATTTGCTACCCAGCAAAACATGAGTGAGCCTAGCAAATACATTTATAATTACGCAATAACACATTTAAAGCAATTTCACTCTTATTATCCGCATACATTTGTAAATAATTTTTCTGTCTTCAAAATTTATATAAGATAAATAAACCCTTTAAGTTGAGCGCTCTTTTTAGATCAAAGCTCACTTGCTGAGCTAAAACAACTCAGCGAATCCAGTTGATATGTTTAGCTCTATTGTTATTGCTTCAATAGCACAATCAGTGAGCTAAAAAAATTAAGTGCATTCAGTTAATCTGTTTAAGTCAATTGTTTCTAGCTCATAAAATTTTTAGCATTATGTGAAAAATTTGTCAGAAATTAAAATCATATTCACACATACGAATAAAAAATTGTGTAATTGAAACACATATTAAAGATTAATTATATGTAAGTAAGCATTTTAATCTGACTACTTATATTTTTTATAATAATATATTTTCGGATCACAAAAGGATGTTTTTGCTTAATTTTTTAACTTTTGAGGCTTCACTCATATACATATATATTTTTTTAATATAAATAATGATGAACCAGACACCTGGCTTAATACCTGAGGTAAAAGAGCTCAGTAAAAAGAGCGCTTCATATATTGAACTAGGTCTTTCACGAACTACACAACTGTAAAGATAATTCTAAAATGGTTTTCAGCCGCAATTAATTTAATTTATTTGTTATTATTTTTCTTCTTTATAAAATTTATATTTCTTATGAGCAAACTATAATTGTTTTCTTTTTTCTTTGTATACGTTTATTTTTCCTATTTTAAAGTAAATTAAAAATTCTGCTACAAATGTAATTTGAAACCTAACATTACTTTGTATACTGTTTGAATTATGAAATTGAATTTGAAAAATATTACATTTACACACAAAATAGAAAACAAATTTGAATTTTATAATATTATTCTTATTCATTTTTCCTTCATGTTATATGTCAACAATTATACAGTAGTTATGTTATACATATGTAATTTGTAAGTCTTGATATTTAATTTCTTATTTAACTTAATATTTTTAATATGAGGATTCTTTATACTAAAATTGGATAACAGAAAACCCACTGAAATATTTTAAATATTATTTGTTTAAATACAATTTGTATATTATTTCGTAGGACCATGCAAATATTGTGCGAAGGACCATGTCAAAGGTTCAAGAGTAAAATACAGCGTATACATGAAAAGGAAATGAATATGGGTTCCAAATATTCATTTGGTTTCTTTATTGAAAATCAAAGCGATGTTTTACGGAAGCTTATAAGGTGTTCAGTAAAAACAAATCACCCTGAGCCACCTCATTACGTCTATACATTCATCCGATGTTAGCTTTTGCCATACTATCCAGTAGGAAGCCAAAGTAGGTTATCTGATGTATTTCCATTTAACCGTTATCAATCTTAAATCTTCTTTTCCTTTATCTTTAATTGCAAAGGAATTCTGACATCTTCTTATGTTACTGGGAGCATTCGTACTTTGCTTTAATGTATGTTTCGTTTGTAACCTTCACTGATAAATAATAAAAAAGTAAAAACAAATCGATTGGACCTAGTCCGAATCATTACCACTGAGTTTCTATTGGGCTGACCTTGTTTGCGATCGCTGTTTCACCCAGGAATAGGGTAGCTTTTATCAAAAGTTTACTAAATGTAAATGTGCGATTACCACAGATTGACCTGATTTGGGTCCCTGGTCACAGGCATATCCAGGGTAACTGTGAGGCCGATGATCTTGCTAAACAAGGCACATTGCTTCCTAACGTCTCCTCGCTACCAGATGTTGGAATTCCTCTGACAACGATAAAAATGGCCATAAAGAACCACTACCTCAATTTGGCTCGCAAATTATGGGTAGAGGAAAGTTCCTGTTATGTCTCTAAACAACTGTGGACTACACTGTTGACTAAGCGGACCAGGTAGCTGCTCAGACTAGACAGAAAATCCATAAGTATCACGGTCTCGGTACTTACTGGACACTGTCTAATTGGCAGGCATGCTGAAAGACTCGGTCTGCCCTTTAATGATTTCTGTCGCAGCTGTGGCTCGGAGGAAGAGGAAGAGACCGTACTGCACCTCCTGCACTGCCTATCCCTGGCTCGAAGAAGACTAAGAATTCTGGGCTCTCCTTTCTTTGGAACTCTTACGGAGCTATCATCACACTCTATAGGGGACATAGCGAAGTTCATCCGTGAATCCTCATGGTTATCGGCTGGGTAAAGGGAGTAGCGCCGCTTTCCTTGTGGTATCACAACGGGCCATTCGAATGTGCTCAAGTGAGCTTCGTCGCGAGAGGCTGCCACTCCTAACAAACTAACTAACTACCACAGCAAAAAATATAAATCGTATAGATGTTGTTCGCCAGGTAATTTTAAAATGCACATTCAAACAATCCTTTATTATTTATATGACAATTCAAATTCAGAAGCAACTGTCCAAATTGAAAATGTTTTAACTTTCTTAACATTTATCTATTTAAATTTAAAACTGCATAGAACAGGATTAAAGAAAGGAGTGTAATTCTTATATTATGACTTACATTTCAATATTTTATTTCATTTTTTTTAATTCTTTTAGTTACAAAATATACTAGATTGTTTTCTTGATATCTTTACATCCCAGTTAGCATTTTTTTTAATTATTGATCATATTCGAGTCTTTTTTGACTCTTCTACACGATTAAAATAATCGTTTATGCGCTCGTTTTAGAGTCGAAAATGATTGTTTTGTCGGTAGAAAATGGTACCCTAGCCGCGACTCTTCTGAACGAGTCCCTTATGACTCGCGTTTTCGACTCATTTTCGATACTTTTTTCAATCGTACTTGTAATCAAATACGATACTTTTTCGAGTCAACTTTTAATCATATTACTAGCCGTATGCGAGTCTTTTTCGAACCATATTAAACGAACATTTCTAATATATTTTCTCAAAATGAAAAATTGCAAACAACGATTTGCTTATTTTTTATAACACGCCGTATTGACGAGCCATTGATTTGTTCAAACATTAAACAATTTCATGTCCGCACATTAAAATGGCTATTGTAGACTATCGTTGTCGATGTCATGTCATGCTCGTCAAGGCGTAGTGTTTTATTATTTAGCATGTAATTCCTAATTTTCTTAAAATTCAAATTTAAAAAAATGAATTTAAAAAAATTTGAAAAAATTTATTTTACATTTGTGTCTATTTTTTTACGAAGTGACATATGTATGTATTTTTACGAAAATTAAAAAATAAAATATGTATTTGAAACATTTTTCATCGTTAGGCTGCGTTAAATATGTCTCCAAAATAATTCTAAAAACAGTCGAATTTCAAGCATTTGCTTTTTGTACTTTTTGTTTTTTTAGAAAGTCGCTTTCTATGCGTTTGTCGGAGTTATATTCGAGTCTCTTTTTAAACGCATAACTGATGAATCAGTTTTAAGTCATCTTGGGTAGTCTTAAAAGACTCACTTTGGTGATTTTTGTAAAAACAATCTTCCAAATGCTAACTGGGATAACAAATATTAAATACAAACACATACCCGTACACGTACATATGTGTGTTAATTTACAGTCGAATGTCTTTATCTAAGAAATCTACAAAGAAATACTTCAACATACAGATACTGACAGTATGTATGCGAGTATTTTCATTTGTAGTTTTAAATGCCAATGTTTTGTAAATTTCATGTTTATTTAGTCGTAATTTAATGATTTAGTAATTTAATATGGTTTATGCTTTTAGTTTTTTCTTTTACAAATAAGTAGAAAAACACACATTACCATACATTTATTACGCACAAACTGAAAAATTACAACTTCATTTATATTTAAATTCAGGGCAAAAATTATTAATATGGATATGATCTGTTTTCTTGTTCATAAATTAAAGTGCTAATTATCTCAGTGTGCTTAAGTACTTAAGAAACAAATCTCATTTGCATACCAAAGATGAAAATTTAATCTTTTAAAGTTCATACATCGTCTAGGAATGAATAGAATTTATATTTTTGTATTAATTTTATTACTCTTTTAATAATTTCTTAACTTTTAAAAATATATATGTTAAAACTATATTTAAGATAAAAGCACGGCTTTCCTCTTTCCATTCCGTAGTCAGAAAAATCTTAAAAAAATAATATATTTAAAAAAAAAACGTTTTCAAAATTTTCTGAAGGGAAGTTTTGCACCATTTTAATAAACATTAGTCTTGGCAGTCGTGAAGTAGCTAAGTGGCAAATTCATTATGAAAAAAATATGCGATAAACCAACGTGTTTTAATCGTTAAAACATTTTATAAAAATCAATCATCAATTACTGTGACGATGTGAAATATTTGGGAGAAACAACGTGTCAACAAAACGCACTAGCCTAATTCACAATCTTGTAGATATCGGACTGCAAAACACACCTGATTCAAAAATAGTTTTTTTTGAGTTTCCTAAAAAAACCATGTGTAAGAAAAGCTTTAAAAAATAATTAGTTGATTCTTTAATAGACTTGGTTCGTTGACTGTCAGCTGTCAGTTGCAATTAAGTGTTGCATAATTAGAGTAAATATAAACTATTGGTTTCAAGTGTTGCATATTAATACAAGAGTTGCAATTGCATTAGTGTATGTTTTGTGGGTAAAGAGTAAAAATAGACTGCACAGTTTTGCAAATCCTTTGATGTAAGACTATTTCACACTACAATGTTATGTAATGTAATCGCTGCAAGTAGTATAGCTTCCCGGCGGACACCCTGTACTTGACAAAAAGAAAAGTGTTCTAACGTTTGTACCTTTTAAGAAAAAATGGGGACCTTTGTGAAACAAAAATTTTGCGACAAAATAGCTCTTTACTAAACAGTACTTAACAAAATAAATTCTACAAAGGAGTTATTTCAACGAAATTGTTCCTTTTAAAACTCGTTTAAAAAAATATTTAATAGAAAAATTAAAACGTTATTTTTTACAAAATAAAAACCTTTAAAAATTTCTTTTAAGATTTTACTTTTTAATTTTTTCTCATATTTTATTATACCCTCACTACAAAAAATGGAAAAAGGATGGGGTATAACTAAGTTTGTCATTCGGTTTGCAATTTTTACAATATCCATTTCCGACCCCATAAATTATACTCGTATATATTCTTACTTCTAATGCACAGCGAAGTCGATTGAGCGTCCGAGTTAGTGTTGAAGGGACAAACTTGATTTCAAAAAATAATTAAATACTCCAATCGATCAGAAATTGTGTAGAATAACGTGCTGTTAGAAATGAGCAAGGTCGGTCCATGTCCACTACGCCTACATCAAAATTTTCCATATTATTAAGAACAATGAAAAAAAAACAAATATATGGGTTGACAGAGAATTAAAATATAAGAAAAAAAAACGAGGGAAAAAACTGGAGCTAGCCCATATTTTTCGAGTTGTGGGGCTCTGAAATTCTAAAATTTTTTTAAATATCAAGATGGGTATCATTTCAAAGGTCTTTAAGAGCTCTTTGAGGAAATGCAAATGTTTTTTAAAAATGCTTGACCAATTAAGAGCCGCTGTCATTTTTATATAAAATTATGTATAACGATGGCTTAATATAAACAAGGCCTAACCCCACTTTTTGTTACTTTACAGCAGAGGGAAAAAAGTTACTAAAATCGATAAAACAACAAAAATTTTTAAATTTTTTTATCTTTTCCTGTAAAATAATAAAAAATTAAGTTAGGCCTTTTTTATTTAGCCATCGATATGTAGTACTTAATTTTTTTTTATTTTTTAATTCTCTGTCACGCCAATATTTGCTTTTTTAATTGGAGTTGTTGGGGTGTAATAACGCCTTACGAAGTAAGGCTTTATTTCACTTCCAGTTGAGAAATAAGACCTTTATTGCGATAAGGGCTTTATTGCACTTTGAAAGTGACATGTGGCCTTTATTGAAATTTAGCCAATGGTGCAATAATGCCGTTATTTCATATTTTTTGATTCTTTTGTTACACTGTTCAATTTATTGTTTTGTTGTTGTTGTTGATAACAGCATTTCGCATACTAAACTGTCTCACTATTGGCATCTTAATTCTGTGAGAAGTTAAATTTTTTTATCTTCCGTAGTGTGACGCGCGTAGGGAAACTTTATTCAGCGAAGCCACCTGCCACGTCCCATAGAGGAGAAAAGCCCTAAGACCGGCCGCAGGCCGCCACGCAGGAAAACTTTATAAAGCAAAGATTTTCAATATTGTTGCAATTAAATTAATATTTGTGTATGCTTTATTCCAGACATTTCCTTTTATGTACATTTCAATGTCAAGCAAATCTTTCAAAGCATATATTCACGTACTACAATATATTCAAAGTAATATTTTTGACATAAAGCCCACAACATTCACGGTTTTTGAGTTTGGCTTAAAAAAAATTTATTGCTTCATTTAAAAAGAAATTTAAGTGAAATAAGACATTTACGGATTTATTTCACTTTCAAAGTGCAATAAAGTCCTTTTCCCAATAAAGGTCTTATTTCTTTTTGGAAATAAAGGCCTTATTCTCAATAGGAAGTGAAATAAAGCCTTTAAGGCCGTATTTCGTAAGGCGTTATTGCACCCTATCATTGGAGTTACTTTACTAAACTACATTTACAAAGATGGTGAAGGTAATAAAAATTCAGCATAGCAAAATATAGCATTCTTACTAGTTCTTTTATTTATTTATATAGCACAACCAGACATATATATCAAAATGAAAGAACTGAATAATGTTTGGTACGTCAACATTGATTATTTCTTATATGATGGTCCAATATTTATTATTTAAAATTTTTTATTTTTAAAATAAACGGTTAGGAACAATTCAACAAAGGGAATGATCCGAAATTGTATTAAGTTTGCTTATTTTTCGTTCAAACAAATGTTGGAAAAAATAAGTCGTTTGTTAAAAATTTTAATTTTTAACTTAAAGTAGAGCTAGAATTTTTTAATTTTGTATAAACTGTAGTTAATGAAGATTAAATTAAATGCTTTTTTGTCACGGGATATAACAAAAACAATTATATGCTGTTAATATTACCCGAATCTGTGACATAAAATCCATTATTTCTTAATGGAATATTGGTTTTTGCAAGTCACAACATATTTTAAACACTCCTTTAACATATAAAAGTTGTTATTGTTTGTGGTTCTCTCGTGCATTGAGCAATTTTTTTTCAGTTTGACATCTGTGTATTTTTATTATATGAATTTAGTTGATATCAGATGTCAAACTATATATAAAAAATATGCATTTTAAATAAAAAAAAGCGGCTATACTGCACTTACCCGATAAAATATTATGCCATATCTGATCCTATTTATACAAGTGTTTGAATGTATAAAAATTATATGTGTTATTATTATACATTCAGTATTTGCTATTGTAGTTATTAGTTTTGCTTTAAAATATGACTTTTGATTTACATAACAATTGTTGTGCTTCTTGTTATTGTGTAGTAATTGTATTGCTATTTTGTACTTCTTCATGTTAAAATATATTAATAAATTTAAATGTCTTTAAGAGTGTAAGTTTGTAGATGTTAATGCTTTTGACATTGTATTTAAATGTAGATTATGTTAACATAAATACTCTGGCATACTTACGTAAATAATTACAAATTTATGATTACTATGAAGGGTTTTTATTGTCGCAACAATAATAAGTCTGCACAGTGACTGGCAGAATTTATATTTGAAACACCAGGACACAGGAGTAAGGCTTTAACTTTATATATGAAAACAAATTAAAGACAAATAAAATGAACTTAGGCCAAAATAATTTTAATTCATTTATAATAGTTCTAATAATAATTTAATAAAAATTAAGTTATAAGCACGCTCGGTACAGCGCGCATTCATACTTACCTCATAACAATCAAAATGATACCACTACTCGGTGATGATACTGGAACAGCATCTATAATGTTGTGAGTAAACAAGTAAGAATGACTTAAAACAAAATTTGCATTCGTGTTCAACCGATGATTGAAACAAAAAGCAAAAACAAATGTACAAGTCGATATACAGAGAGAACAGTAAAGAAATACGTTGGTTTGTGTGTAAATTTCGTTTAACCAAATTAATATTAATATGAATATATCTCGTATACTTATTTACAAAGTTAGTTGGTTAAATATATGATGTTTATAAATTACACAACTAAGGTAGATAGATGCGAAGAACGCTGATGAAGGTCGTAGCGGTCCAGAAAGAGCAGTTTTCATTCTGCTAACGTCTAATTTTTCTTGTTTTCCTTGGAAAACGTCCGCATACATTTGTAAAAATAAATTTTAAAAAAAATATTTTTAAAAATTAAAAATAAAATGAACTTAAGCCAAAATAATTTCAATTCAATTAAATACATATGAGGGCTGCAATATATATTTCTGGCCTGGCAACACTGAGTGCTGCCAAGTGCAAGCTGATATTTCCATTGGAAAGTTTGTCATTTTTAAGCATAATCGTACTCAAAACGTTTTGACGTACGCCCATTATTTGTGTTGTTTACAGTGACTTGAAGAAATTAATATGGAAAAAAACTGAATTAACTCGTGAACATTTTCGCGCCATCATTTTTCTCAACTTTCGGCGTGGATTATCACGTCAAGAGCGCATTGATGAACTTAAATCTTTGTATGGCGATGAAGCACCATCCTATAGCACTGTGAAAAATTGGTATAATGAATTTAATAGTGGCCGAAGCTCGCTCAAAGACGAATTCCGTGAAGGTCGTCCAAAAACGGCTGTTGTGCCAGAGAACATTGATGCCGTGCGTGAACTCATTATGCAAGATCGACATGCGACATACCGAGAGATAGAGACATCCTTGGACATTTCTTCCACCAGCATACATTCAATACTGCATGAACACCTGGCCGTAAAAAAGGTTTGTTCTCGTTGGATCCCGCACAATTTAAAAGTCGTTCAAAAAAAGGCTCGTGTCGATTGGTGCAAAGAAATGTTGCACAAATACGATTGCGGTGCTTCAAAAGACGTTTATAAAATCGTCACAGGTGACGAATCATGGATCTATGCGTATGAGCCCGAAAAGAAACAACAATCGACCGTGTGGGTCTTCAAAGACGAGCAAAATCTAACGAAAGTTGTTCGTGGAAGAAGCACTTCGAAGCAAATGGTCGCCTGTTTTTTCGGCAAAACTGGTCATGTGGCGATTGTTCCACTTGAGCAAAGTAGGACGATTACTTCTGAGTGGTACACTACAATTTGTTTGCCTGAATTCATCGGAGAAATTCTAAAAACCAACAAGAGAAGACGAATCATTGTTCACCATGACAATGCGAGCTCTCACACATCGGTTCAAACCAGAGCGTTTTTGACCGGCCAAAACGTCGAATTAATAGGTCATCCGCCGTATAGCCCTGACTTGGCACCTAATGACTTCTTTTTGTTTCCGCACATCAAGAAAAAAATGCGTGGTCAACGATTTTCGTCGCCAGAAGAAGCTGTTGAAGTGTTCAAAAACCATGTTTTAGAGGTGTCTCAATCGGAGTGGAAAAAGAGCTTCGACAACTGGTTTGAGCGCATTCAAAAGTGTATAAATCATGCTGGAGAATACTTTGAAAAACAATAAAACCATTCTTGATTATAAATATTCGCATTTTCACTATTAGGCCAGAAATATATAGAGCAGCCCTCGTATAATTAATAACTTGTTTATATGGAAAAGTAACTTTTCTACTTTTTTCTATATTATACTTCTTTGCAATTGATAATCTGTGGTACAAGTTTAATTTATTTAAATAAAGAACTTAAAAACTAATCACTTAAAAAGCTTAAAAGATTTTCAGAAAGAGTCTGTTTTTGGCCCGAAAAATTCAATAATTTTTCCCAAAATTTTAATAGAGACCTGTGCGAAGAAGGTTTATTAAAACATAAACACAGGATAAAAAGCAATTTCTGTGCCGCTAAAAATTAATTATTAATTTTAGTTAGGCCTAAATTAGTCTGACGTCTGACGCTAGCAGAATTTAATTTAGCATCTGCACCATAAAATTCTTCTTTACTATACTTGTAAGCCGCTTTAAACCGTGTTAATAATTAATTTTATTACGTCATGCTTATAAACAGCGCGAAAGTGTAGACAAGTTTGTGATTGACCCGAGGGAAGACTTTGAATTTAGATCAAAATATTCAAATAAAAGTTATTGTTTTTTTAAACAATTTTAAAGGTGATAATTTGCCTCATTTTTAACCGACTTAAAAAAAGGAGGAGGTTATCAATTCGTCTGAATGTTGCTTTTTTTAATGTTTGTGTTGCAGAACTCAGTCACTTCTGAACTAATTTTCAACATTTTTTGTAATTAAATTTTTTTTAAATTCTTAAAAATTAAAGGGTGTCCCCATACAACACATATTTATTTTACGTGTATTTTGAACTGTAAAGGGCATTTATTTAAAATGATTGCGTATTACTATAATTCTCAAAAACAAAAATTAATACAAAAGTAAATCTAAAAATTAAAGGGTGTCAGCGTGGGTGACGTAAATTGACCTATATGGGTCTATCTTTTGAACCCTTATAGACAAAGGCTTAAAAATTAGACAGAATGTTGATGATTATGAACGTTATAATAACAAGTTTAAATATTTAAAATTATAAATTAAAGGGTGCCACAATGGTTCATGTAATTTGATATATGTGGCCAAACTTTTGAACCTTTATAGACAGACCTCTAAAATGTACAAAGAACCTGTTTTGATAACCACGCTATAATAACAAGTATAAAATTTATATTTGGAAATTGAAGGTGTCCTAATTGTTGCTGTTATTTGATGTGTGTGGCCGAACTTTTTTAACGTTACACAGAGTACGACTTTATAATATGAATTAAGAAATTAAAGGGTGTTCCAATAATTGACTTGTATGACCCTATCTTTGGAACCAGACGGAATGTCGAGTGCTATAGCCGTTATAGTAACAATATAAAAATTTAAAATTATAAATTTAAGTGTGCCCCAATAGTACATTTAATTTGATGTATATGGCCATACTTTTGAACAGTTTTAGACAGACGCTAAAACGCTATAACAACAAGAATAAAATTTGGATTTGGAAATAAAAGGATGTCCCAATAGTTGCTGTAATTTAATGTATGTAACCGAACCTTTAAATCGTAATAGACAGACAGCTAAAACTTACAAGTGACCTGTATTGCTAAGTCGCTATAACAAGTTTATAATTTCAATTTAGAAATTCAAGGGTAGTTCCAAATTTAATGGAATTTGACACATATGGCCGTATCTATTGAGCTGTTATATACAAACACTTAAAAATTAGACAGAATGTCCACTACTTTCTTTGGTATTATAGAAAGTTAAATAACATTTTTACACTAGTTGATGTTGTATATGGTCAAACTGTTGAACCATTGTAGAGAGACGGTTGAAATTTACAAAGAACCTGATTGCTAAGTCTACTAAAACAGCAAGTATACTACTTGAATTTGGGATTAAAAGGGTGGCCCTATAGTTGCTCTAATTTATGTATATT
Organism: Gymnosoma rotundatum; assembly: GCA_916610165.2. Lineage (NCBI taxonomy): Eukaryota > Metazoa > Arthropoda > Insecta > Diptera > Tachinidae > Gymnosoma > Gymnosoma rotundatum. The sequence continues at coordinate 113,375,334 of OU744337.1, read as the reverse complement.
GCCAAACTGTTAAACAATTAAACAAGTATATTGTTAAGAGATGGAATATAAGGGTGTACCAATATTTAATGTAATTTGATTTGTGTTATAGACCGACAGATAAAATCTGTTTTGAAGTCAGCTTTTTTGCAAGAATTATTTTACAAATGTTGTGAAATAAATAAATTATCGTTGGAGAGCCGCAGAGGTTCGGGCCTTGTACAAGTTTCGAAACAAAACTTACCTCAAAAAAGTTAGAAAATTGCTTTATATGAAAATAAAATCTCTTTACACGGTTTTCAATAATAATGACTTTGCAAAAATAATAACAAATCCATCATCTACAATGCAATTTTCGCTTGTCACTGTATATAAGTATTAATATTTTATAATGTCAAGGATAATAACTGGCATTTCTTAAACAATGATTTTACACAATTGTTGTTGTTACTGCTACTACTGCTACTGCATAAGTTGTTGTTTTTCATTGTTTTAATGTTTTTGTTACTTGAGAAATAAAGGGTTTAAAAGGCATTTATTAAAACAAATTATTATTGTGATAATTAATGTTAACAAAGATTGTTGCAAGTATTTGTTTTGTCGTTGTTCTCATTAATGCTGCTGCTTGAAATAAGAATTTTGGAAAATGTTGCAAACTAACAGAACTTACAGCAGTTTTACAATTATTATCCACATCAAGGTTTTCATATTTTTTATGGTCATAATCTTTGTGTGCCATACAATGAAACGCAGCTTAACCCAAAAAGAGTCATTAAAACAAGTTACATCATAATAATACACAGTAGTAGAAAATTTTTTATTTCAACCATAAAAAGAGTTATCATAAATAACAACAAAAAAAAAAATAACATAAGTTAAAGGTCAATAAAAAAAAACAATATTGTCACCTTAATAAAATTGTACACTTTGTTAGTTTTTGTTGAACAACACATTTAAGATTTGGTTAGTTTGTGTGAGGTTACAATTTACAATTAATTATCCATAGTGATCCCTCAAAATTTTTACACTTCTTACAGAACTATAATCAATTGTCTTTTCTTCCAGTCCATACATTTTAAATACTCTATATTCTGAGATAAAAAAAGTACCAAAGGATTTTTGACAACTGAAATGCAGGAATATTTTTACCTCTAGTTCTTCGGACTATCTGCAGAAATCTTTATTATTAACCGACTGAAAAAAATGAAGAATATTATCAGTTTGTGCCTGCAGAACTGATTAATTTCTCAACCGATTTTAAAAATTGTTTATTTATATAAGAGATTATGCTTGCAGATTGGTCCCGTTTTAAAAACAGTTCATTATCTCAAAAATTAAAGGGCGTCCCCATACAACATGCATATTCTTACGTGTATTATCAACTGAAAAGGGCACTTCTGAAAAATTTAAAATGACTGCATGTTACTATATCTCCCAATAACAAAAAGTCACATACAAATATAAAAATTATAGGGTGCCTATATGGGCACCCTATAATTTGTGATTTAGATTTACTTATATGGGCCTATCTTTTGAACTGTTATAGTCAAACGCTTGCAAATTAAACAGAATAATGGTTGCTATCAACGTTACAGTAACAAGTATTATTATTAAAAACTACAAATTAAAGGATGCGCCAATAGTTCATTTAATCTGATGTACAGTGATATGCAATAAAATAGAGCCACCTCATCCCCAATACTTTTACCCCTTATAAATCCCTCATACAAAAAGGTACGCATAAAAGACTTGTTCCACTCATTTTACACATCTCTTACAAATGTAATGCCGTTATGTTTAAAATAGTTTCAGCGTCATTAATCTTTATTTTAATGTCAGTATTAATTTGGATGCGAAAACGGGTGTGCAAAAAAAAAGAGCCAGCTTTGAAAAATAATTAACTTTTACAAATTAAATTTTTTTTAAATTAAAAGTGTATAAAGAGGTAAGCTTAGTGTTTTTTAAGTACAATTCGAAAGAAATCTCACAACATTTTTATATAATAGTATTTACAATGGGCAGAGGAAAACATTGTACATTTGAGAGTTGGGAGACAATAAAAAATTCCATAATAAAGAAAAAAGTTATAGACAAATTGCTTAAATAATTAGATGCTCTAAAAAATGGTGGAAAACGCCGTCAAAGCAAGGCAGAAAATAGGGGAAGACCGTCGAAAATTACACCTCTAGTGGAGCGAACTATTTTACGTCATGTAAAAAAATATCGTTTTGTCACTTCTTCCATCCTTAAAAAAGAGCATAATCTAGATAATTTTACCTCAACCACAAGAAGGATTCTTATTAGAAATAATTTGAAAGTTAGAAGTAGTAGAAAGTTCCCATACCCAAGTAAAAGGCACCTAAAAAAAAGATTAGAATATGCCTAAAATCATATTACTTGGCCTGTACGCAAATGGAGAAATATTCTATGGTCTGACGAAATGAAAGTTAATTTTTTTAATTCAGACTGAAGCAACCTTCCTGGACGAAGAACTCCCAACACTGAAATCGATCAACAATACACCACATAAACCGTTAAACATGAAGGTGGAAACATAATAGTATTGGGTAGTTTTTAACCGACTTCAAAAAAAGAAGAAGGTTATACAATTCGACTGAATGTTGTTTTTTTTATATTTGGGCCTCCAGAACTCAGTCATTTCTGATCCGATTTTGAAAATTTTTGGTAATATTAAAAAAATTAAAGGGTGTACCCATACAACATACATATTTTTTACGTGTATTACAAACTGTAAAGGGCGATTCTGTAAAATTCAAAATAACTGTGTATTACTATAGCTCCCAATAACAAAAAGTTATACAAAAATAAATCTAAAAATTAAAGGGTGCCCCCATAATTGAAGTAAATTTACTTATATGGGCCTATCTTTTGAACCGTTATAGACAAACGCTTGCAAATTAGAGAGATTGTCGATTTCTATGGCCGTTATAGTAACAAGTATTAATATTACATATTATAAATTACAGGGTGCTCCAATAGTTTACTAAATTTGAGATATATGGCCATATTTTAGAACAGTTGTAGACAGACGCTTGAAATTTAAAACGAACCTGTTTTTCTTAGTCCGCTATAACACGAAGTATATAATTTGGATTTGGAAATTAAAGGGTGTTCCAATAGTTAATGTAATTTTGTGCATGTGACCAAACTTTTGCACCGTTATAGACAGAACGCTGAAACTTAAAAGGGAACTGTATTGCTAAATCCACTATATCAACGATTTTATAATTAAAATTTAGAAATTGATGTGTGTCCCATAATTGATGAAGATTTACTTATATGAGCCTGTCTTTTGAACCGTTATAGACAAACGCTTGCAACTTGGACAGAAAGTCGATTGCTATGGCCGTTATAGTAACACGTGTTATTATTAAAAATTATAAATTAAAGGGTCCGCCAATAGTTCATTTAATTTGATGTATATTGCCATAGTTTTTAACAGTTATAGACAGACATTTGGAAGTTACAACGAACCTGTAATGGTAAGTCCGCTATGACAACAAGTATAAAATATGGTTTTAGAAGTTAAAGGGTGTTCCAATAGTTGATGTAATTTTAAGTGTGTGGCCGTACTTTTGAACCGTTATAGACAGAACGCTGAAACTTAAAAGGGACCTGTATTTCTAAGTCCGCTATATTAACGAGTTTATAATTTGAATTAAAAAATTAAAGGGTGTCCCATAACTACTGTAGATTTACTTATATAGGCCTATCTTTTTAACCGTTATAGAAAAGCGCTTGTAAATTCGACGCAATGTCGATTACTAGTAACAGCTGATAATATAAATATATAAAATTATAAATAAAAGGGTGGACCAATAGTTCATTTGGTATATGGCCATACTTTTAAACAGTTGTAGACAGACGATTGAAATTTACAAAGAACCTATATAACTAACTCCGCTAAAACAACAAGTACAAAATTTGGATTTGGAAATAAACGGGTGTCTCAATGGTTGATGTAATTTGGTGACCAAAGCTGAACTTTTGAATCATTATAGACAGACAGACAGCTGAAACTTACAAGGGACTTATATTGCTAAGTCCGCTATAACAATAAGCTTATAAATTGAACTTAGAAATTAAAGGGTGTTTTCAAAATTAATGTAATTTATTATATATGCGCGTATTTTTGGAACCGTTATATAAAAAACACCTGAATTTTAGACAGAATGTCCACTACTTGGTTGGGTATAATAAGAAGTATAAAAATTTTAAATAATTAGTTAAAGGTTAAAACCGTTATGATGCAAATGGGCAAACTGTTTAACCGTTACGAGTATAGACAGACGGTTGAACTTAACATAGAACCTGATTGCTAAATCTACTACAACAGCAAGATAGTAATTTCAATTTGAAAATTAAAGGGTGACCCTATAGTTGCTGTAATTTGATGTATATTACCAAGCTGTTGAACAGTTGAACAAGTATAAAGTTTGGAGATGGAATATAAGGGTGTCCCAATGGTTAATGTAATCTAGTTTATGTGGCCCTACTCTTGAACCGTTTTAGGCGGACAGGTGAAATCAGCTTTGAAGTCGGTTATTGTTTTTGCAATAATTATTGTGTTCTGTTATCTTATGAACGTACTACCGTCTTAATTCAGACATACTCTTTCGTAAGGAAGGGCTCAGCTCCCTGTTTTCTTTCCCTTCTACACAGAAAAAACTTCGAATCGCAAATTGCCTACAAATTTTTTTTTTATTGAAATTATGAAATAATTTGATTAAACAAATAATTGAATTAATAATGAAATTAGTTCAATTCGTTCTTCTAAAAAACCAACAAATCGATTTGATGAAGAATTTATCAGTTTAAAACTAATTTTAATTAAAACATAGGGACATTTGCCTGTTAATGAAGTGAAAGTTTTAGTAATTTTAAAGTGCGCCTTGTGTCAATATTGGGTGGGCTGCTGTAAGAAAAATATAATTTTTTTTTCTCATGCTTCCTTAGGAATCGAATTCTTTTGCTATAAATATATCTAAAGTGTTCATTTCTTACAGGTTACTTAACTTATAAGGTCACGCAAATATAATTGTTTGAATGTTTAAAATTACTATAATTTAGTCAAAATTTAGTGTATTTTTGTTATTTTTAGATTTTTTTATTTTTTTTATTTTGCTATTAACAGCTATAAAAAATATATTTTTTTTAATAAATAGAGAATAGGAAAAATTTGTTACAAAAACTGGCTGCCATTATTGCGTCATTATTTACTATTTCTCGCATTGTATCTTGTTTTAAACTATTGATTTCTACAAGGTTGCCTTTCTAAACTCTCATTCCCAGTTTTAAAAGTTTCTAAATGGCCCAGGAATTTGTTTTATTAATTTTGTTTTTCCTTGAAATGTACGTTCCGTTCAATCATTGATGGCAGAGCAATGCCCAGAATTTTATGGTGAATTACTTTGTGTAGAATCAATAATTTCTTCTACTATGCTTTCCTAGTATCAGTTAGGCTAAGCTTCGTTTGAAATTGAGAAATACATACGTAATTGTTCGTCATAAAATAGGCAATGTCGTCCTCCACTTTTACTAGCCAACATTCGTATTTCGATTCCACAACTTGTATTGAGTTAAGGTTTTTTATGTTCTAAGCAAGCAGTAGGATAAATCACTTTGCTTGCAGGAGATACGTAGGTGGTGCAAAAGGCTTTAAAGATAAGAGCAGTTCAGTTAAATGACTGCGTTTTAAAAACAACTTTTTTGTTTAATTTTTTTTTTATTATATGAGACAAGTTACATTGTTGTTTTACAGCATTTGCAAAAATTTACCTCTACCAGGCCTATTTTCTGTCCACTTTTTTGAATTTAAGAAAAATCGGCCTTTCTAATACGACATTAAATAAAATTAAAATTTATTGAACATAAAATCGTTTTAAATTTTTAAGTAAAAAATTTACTTTCATACGATCTGTTCTAAGATTTTTATACAAGAGTTAACTAAAAGTTTTTTTTACATCCCTATTTTAGACTAATTTTTCTTAAATTAAACAATTTATTCACAGCAATTACAGCTTAAGTGCTGTGTTTTATCCATTGGGAGAAAATGTATGTATTTTGTTTTCTGTTTTAAAGTTTAAAAACTTTTATTCTATTCAAATTGGTATTAATTAACACACATACTCTTTATTTTATCTCTATTCAAATAGCTAGATTTCTGTTTGTTTAAACATTTATTTAAATGAAACACAAAAATAGTAACAACAAAAACAAATTAAACTTAATTACAATGAATTTTTTAACAACAAAACTTTCTCCTAAATTACAACACTCACTTGTCATGTAACAATATTCCCAAAATATGCACAAATAAAATAGAACAAAAAAAAAAAAAGAAGAAGAAAAAGAAAAAACACTGAAGTGCATCATATTGCACATAAATCTCAAAAAAAAAAAAATGATTTAAATTACGTTTGAAATAAAAACAAGGAAAAATTAGAAAAATTTTTTAATTTTTAATACAAAATGATTTAGAATGTTTTTAAAAATGATTTTAAAAACAAAAAAAAATATTAAATTTTTTTTTGATATTAAAAATATATGTATTTATATTCCTTTCACTAAAAAAAATTTTTTTTTGTTAATGTGTCGAATTACCTTTAGCTCTTGAATTGTTGCTTGCTTATCGACGTGCATCTTTTCTTTCAAATAACACCTAAAAAGAAGCTCAAAGGTGTCAAATCACATGATCTTGGCGGCCAATTGACATCGCCACCTTGTGAGGTAACACGGCAATTGAATTTGACGCGCGAAAGATCCATTGTTTCGTTAGATGTGTGGCAAGTGTCACCGTTCTGTTAAAACCATATATCGTCCACATACATATGTTCATCAACGCTGAGCGTGAGAGATGCAATTGTTGGGCACGACGAGGAGCTGAGGTGGACGACTCTTTAGCCACACTATCGCGAACAGCTGCAATGTTTTCTGCAGTACGAGCTGTACGAGCTTGCATGATTTATCATATTGTACACACATGTGGACTTAATCGTCCACATGATCGAAAAAATCATGAAGTGCACGATATGCATTTTGATTTGAACGCTTATTTTCATAATAAGCCTGAATAACTTTAACGCTAATTTCTAGATTGTGTATCCTTTTATTGCTCAAATTGAGTTCGCCTGAAATTGACAGATGTCAAATTAAATGCAAAAAAAAAAAACTTGATGCTCATTCAACATTGGCCCTTAAAATTTAACCTTTTTATACTCGGTTTTGAAGGTTTGATCGACGACTTTTAAACAATAAAAACTGTTTTTAATCCCATGGAAACAAACATGGCAAAACTTGCAAAAATATACTCGCCCAGTTGTCCCAATGGCACAGCACCGGAAGGTCTGGAAAGCTAAAGCTCACATTTTAAGCTAAAATGCCCCTCTGTTTCTAATGTGTAAAATTCAATCGATTTTAAATCATACATATTGTAAATTATACATATTATTTAAATTACTCTTGATAGTACAAGCAGGATTTGTTATATTGGTGAAAATTGGTGACTTGAAGTAACAGTGTCTTTGAACATCTAAACTGAACAGAAAAACCAAATTTAAATCTTAATCCGCTTAGTTAAATAGTATTTTTAACTATTAGAATTATTAAATTACTAGTTGAAAACAATTATATTATATTGTTACGAAAAATTAAATCTGGCAACCCCTGTTTTTGTTTCCGTATGAGAGTGGTGATAACAATTAGCTAACGAAAGCTGAGCAACATCGATGGTTGCATTGGTAGAGGCTCTTGCTGCAAAACAGAAGATCGTGAGTTCGAGCCCAACTTCGGACATGCGTACAAGGCAAAATAATGATTGTTATAAGGGAATTAAAAATTAAGAAGCAGCGTTACAAACCTCCCGAGAAAAAAAGATGATTGCAGGTGATTTAGTAGAGACGTCTAATTTAACATAAGAGTTACAACAAATAATTGTCAAATCCCCCGTAATAATGAAAAGTAAGAACGGTAGCGGTTAGCACAGGGAAGTGTAACAGCATAACAACAGTTTATGGCAGACGTGTGTTGTGGCTATTAGATAAAGGGGATGACTGGCTTGGTTATAAAAGGCGTAGAGAAGAAGTGTGTGGATGATTAAGGTTACTAAACAATTCATCAAGTAGTTGATGTCACGCCGGAGTAACACAGTAGTGTAGCGTGGATAGCTGCGTTTGTAATAATAACGCATGTTCAGTAAATACGAGACCATAGGATTGACAAGACCGTAGGATCAAGGAGGATAAGCTAGATAAAGACACAAAGTAAAGAATACAGAATTTATAATGAACCACAGTGGTATTTACAATAAAAAAAAAAATAATAAATAAATAAAACAACAGAAAAAGGGAAAAGCGTAACAACAATGCAGATCTGGTTGCTTTTTTCAGTATGTACTAACGTAAATAAAAAATTGATGGCAATTTTATAAAGCATTCACACAGCACCGTAATCTTGTACTTACAAGATTTCGAGCAATATTCATTCCATTTATCCTGCAAAACAAAAATCAATTTTGCCACTAGATTTTGGCTAAAACTACTTAAAATCAAGTAGTACTTAGAGATGCAACTATGCTGTTATAATAAATATAAATTTGTTTCCGTTGCTTCAAACGTAAGTTAAGTAACTTTCATACTCGGTAACACCGTTGACATTAACAAACGCCGCTGGTAAAATAAAAAATGTTCATGTTTTAAAAAATTTAATTTTCGGCCGACTTCGAAAACGCCAATTGCTTTGTATGGTTTTTCATAGTGCCGCAGCACAAGATATTTAAAACGCCGTCGACAAGTATTAGCAACGCAATAAAAAGCAATGTAAAGTAGATGCTTTGCTTTGCAACGTTGCATGCATACACAAATATAAATACGGTAACACAACTGTATACGAACTTAACATTGATTAATTTTGTAACACAGCCTGCTTTGTCGGGCTAGTTTGTATTCATACATTTCAACTGTCCTCGTTCGACACAAATGTTTAACACATCTAAATACTTGTTGCAATATAAAATATTCTAAAGCAAAAGTTCTACATCTCTTCCTCTTACAAACGTGCGAAGACGTTATCTTAATTTCTGTTTTTATAAATCTTTGTCTTCAACCGCAGTTATGAACAAATTCACGCGTTCATATTTTAAAGGAACTGTTGTTTACACAATAAAATAAAAATATATTTGAATAATTAAATCTACTAAAAAGAGTTTAGAAAATATATTTCCATATACCGTAAATAAAGCTTAAATCTGTGCCAATAATATGGGCTAAAATGTCTTTAAGGAATCAAGTTACCTGTACACTCTATCAGCCAATCAGAATTTCAAAATAGTTGAATAGTTGAAAAAAAGCAGTTTGAAGCATCAAAAAAAAAAAAATAAACTGAAAATGTATTTAAACTTTGATGCAACTAAAAACGAACAAAAAACTAAAAATGTAATATCAATCAGTGATTTTAGTTTTTCAATCTGAAATAACAAACCATAAATCAAATTAGGCAGCAGCATAAAACACGATACAATTTGAAGAGCACTTATAGTCGAAATTTTTTTCATACATTCATACATACAAAAGTTACAGAAAAAAAAGTGTTTTCATATTAAAATTAATATCAATTACAATTCACAAAAATAACAACTCAGTAAATAAACAATATTAAAAGCAGCAGCTTGTTTTGACAGCCAATCAAGAATATCCACATTGCAAACTGTCATCTCTTCTACAGCAAAATACGGGGTCGTAAATAAATGTAGCGAAATGATAAATCGGATAAATTTGAGAACATGTTTTCAAGACTGGAAAGTTAAAAATGAAAAAAACTTTAAAACGATCGAGTTTTGTAAACGAAGCTGAGCGCTTTTAAGGCTGGAGAAGCAGGGTGATAAACTGCTGCATTTATTTTAATTAAATTTCACTTCTACTGGGGCAGACGTATGTCGGAATTAAGGGCTGCAGAAACTGTCTAGGTAAGTAGGAGTAAATAGAACACATTCTTAGTCTGGATCTGTGAGAAGGCAATCTTAAATAATTGTTCAAAAGGTTGTTTCTGGACTTAGACTGGCTTGATTTTTTTGGAAATTCGGGTGATTCTAAAAACTATAACGCCTAAGATTTCTGTGGGGACTAATTGGTTCTCGGGGCATTGTAATGAGCCATTAAAACTACAGTTCATTTTTAAAAATTACCTTTTTCTATCCATTTAGTCCTCCTACCTACCTGCTCCATTCAAAAATATTTTTTTTGATGAAGGGGCAACTTCTCTAGATAGCGTTATAACTCTTCGCCATTCCACGGATCTTTTTAGTTGAAAGCAAAAGGTATCAGCATTTAGAGTTTACAGATGATTTACATCGTCAGTTATAATCAAACCAAAAAAGCTAACTCAAAATTAAAAAAAAAATAAAATAGAATTTAAAACAGAACTTAAATACGCCAATCGATCGGATATATTGTCGAAAAAGGTGCTATTGGAGATCAGCATGTTTGGTCCATATCCTCTGAGGAAGCGGGCAAAACACCACTCCTACCTCCAAATTTTTCGTATCATTTGGAATAATAAAAAAACTCCACTAAAAAACTAAATATATGGGGCGATAGAGAATTAAAAAAAACATCAAGTGAAAAAATTAGCGATCGGCCATATTTTCCGAGTTACGGGCTTCTGAAATTTGTAAATTTTTTAGAATATCAATATGGGTATCATTTTAAAGCTTATGAAGAGATCTTTGAGGAAATACCAAAATTTTTAAAAAATGCCTACACCATTAAGATCCGACGGCATTTTTATGTAAATTGTAAAACTGTAGTACTTAATTTTTTGTTTAATTCTCTATCAGAAGTTACTTCACTGAATTCTATTTACATACATATATTGGGAAGGGTATAAACGATTCGGCATACGCGAATATAGCACTTTTACTTGTTTATTTTCATGTTTATTTCTAGTGGTTCGTGTTGCAATACATGGAAACAAAAAATCGTTGACAAGTAAAAGCAGCAAGTAGTTATTTAGTAATTTCATGCTTCAAATTTATACTGGAGTTCACTTAAATAGGACATTCTTATTTTAATACTCTATTTAAGAGACGGATAGATGTAAAAAAAGAACTAAGAACTTTGGAATATTGGTTACGATGTTTCAAGGGTCAGCAATTACATAATGTTAGGAAAATGTTGAGTTGAAACGATGACATATGACTAACTTACTCTAAGGACACTGCTTGTTATTAGCTTTTCAGACTAAAGCCTGGTACTGGGATGAAAAAATGTAACAGAAGTACTACTCCGTTCTTATTGCAGGAAAACATACGAAATGTTTCTTGCAACTTTTTATCAAAGCTGTGAAGTAGTAGGCACGTAGGCATTTTTTTATGCGGAACTTTAAAAAAACAGCTGATCATATGCCTATTGTTTTCATTTCTAAAACAATTAAGTATACGTGATAATAATAAAACGTTAAATTCTTCCAAATCGCAAGATAGACACCACATTTTAAATGTCAAAATTTTCGTATGAACTAATCAATTTTGCGCAATATTTTCCACAATTTGAAGAGGATAGTAGGCTTTAAGGAAAACCTATAAGAAACGTTCAGCACGGTGAAATTAAATTCTTAAAGCGCATATCAGCGTCTAATGTGTGAATCTAGGCAAAATAGCTTTAAAAATTATTTATTTAAGACATAACTCTTAATGAAATTTTAAAAGGAAAGCAGAGGTGTTACTGAGTGAATGGTAGGTCCCCTAAGGTAAAGGCGGGTTTCTGGACAGGTCTCAGAAGTTGGATACCTCGAACACACAATATTTTGGAAAAGTCATAAAAAATAATTTTTAGCTCAAATGTAAAGATTTTTTAAATTTAATTATATCTGTAAAATATCTAAAAAAATATTCTTATATGTGTAGATTATTTTTTTTTTTGGTTTAGAAGAAAATTGACTTGCATTATATATATTATTGTTACATTTGCGACCATATTGTTGTCCAAAGTATAAACCTAATTATATTCAAATATAAACATTAAATGGTTAAATTAAAATATGATAATATGGCAGAAAATGTCATGATATATAATGAATTATAATATATAAAATGGTAATTGCTTTATTCATTAATGATTTGTCATAAAAATTTTTAAAAAATTTAAGTTCATAAAAAATCAATTATATGCTGAAAATAACAAATAAATGATTTCACAATTATGCTTCAAACACAAAAATAAATATTTATATGCTTACATACATACATACATATTTAATATACATACATATTTAATTCAACCTTTTTAAATGTTTTGGTTCCCTTTTTATTTGTTTTCATATTTTTCATATTATGTGAAATTATTTATTTTGTACATAAATTTTTATTTTTTTCAATTTCTTTAACAATAAAAAAATTATTTCAAATTTTAGCTGCCAAACAAAAATACTAAACTGTCAAGTACTAGAACAAAATATTTTTAAGAGTAAATATTATTCTGTTTGTTTTAACCATACTTTGATTAATAATAATATATTATGGTTTAATATTTTATATTATTTTTAATAAGTTATAAAACTTTGCTTGTAGTTGAAATTTTTTTAATTTAAAACCAACCATGTTGCATTTTTTGTGAACAGTAACCATATAATCATCGTTAAAAGTTAACAAAAAATATTTATCGTGACTAAAGTTTTGGTGAAAAGTTGCGGAGAACTGCAACTAAACTTTGTTACAAAGAACATAATATGGTTATTGTGACCATATAATAACCATGTTTTTTTTCTGTGTGTAATAAAGTTTACAATAAATAAGTCTTTTTTCTCATAGCGCTTTCTTCGTTAAGCCTCAGAATTGGGAAAATGTTAAATCACCGCTTTTTTTTTAGGATTTTTAAAAATAGTTGATAGTTTTTTGATTATGTTAAAAATTAACTCAAAAATCGGTAGTAGGAAATCCTTTTAAACTATTTTAAAGGCAACCTGTAGCAAATGCAAATAGAAGACATTTAGGTTCAACATTTTAACGAGTCTCCGTCCAGCAGTATCCAAACTCAGTCAAATTTGAATAAAAATTTATAAATTGTTGTAACGTTCCTCGGAGTGCAAAGAACCGATTAAAAAATAAACGGATTTTTCAATCCTCAATTGTCGGCTACAAACTCCAGAAAGGACATAAAGGCCCAGTGATTTATAAAGTCGGAGAAAATATATCCCGTTCCGCATATTTATATTTTAAAATAAACAAAATTTAAATTTTATTTCACTATTTGCTTAAAAGATCTTTTATCTGTACTCACATAAATATATCTTCTGTCCAAAATAAATCGTTTCCAAACCACTGTGCTACGGCAAACATATGATGAAGCAGCGCGATTTGTTGACACAAAGAACTTTTTAAAGCGAAAAAATTATAACTAATTCTTTTCGTACATGCGAACAAATATTTCTTTCCAATATTAATATTGATAACAAAAACAAATTTTTTGATTTTGTTTTCTATACCGGTAAACGAAAGAAGTGTTCGTTCACATTTATTGAAATCTACACGCCTCCAAATCACTTGCTTTGCAACAGCATTTTCTTTCTTGCGAATATTCTTCACTTGTTTTACTTTTTTCAAGGATATCAAAGGTCCTGTCTATCTCTTATCCATCCCTTTCCTAAAAAATGCAGTACGGTTACTTGTAACTAAATAGGTTATGCCTGAAGTGCTACTTTTCTTTAAAAAAAGTCCCTTTTCAATAAAATTGTAGTGTTTACGATCTAAAAGTACTGATACAAAAAATTAAAAAGAAAAAAATAAACTAATTTTTTTGTTTCATTACTTCTGCGTCAATAACTTAAAATCAAATACTACAGAAAAAATTTAACAAATAAATTCTTAAAAATATAGAAGTCAAATCAAATTTGATCACTTTTGTTATGAACGTTGTTGACAACAATAATAAAAAGAAGAAATAAAAGGACAAAATAGTGCACACACTATAAAACAACTGCGACAAGTATCACTCGTATTAAATGAAATCAGCTGAAGTTATTTGAAGAGACAGCAATAGTTAGAGTTGATATTGAATTCTTATTTATGACTGAAATCGTAAGTGGCTGCAGAAAATAACACTAAATAATTCAAACATTCATCCTTTGTGTCAATTATGAATTAGAACAATACCGCAACTTCAGCTGATTGAAGCGGCACGCCGCGGCGTCAGTAACATATTTTTAACGTAAAATCGTTTTTTTTTTCGGTTTCTGATGTATATTTGTAAATACGTACTTAAAAGCAAAAAAAAAAAACATTTTGCAATTTCCTGGAAGTATGGTAACATTATTGAGAGAATATATGTCTCAAAATAAATCCATAAAACCGCGATTTAAGTCTAAAATAGACTTTATCTCGAAAGCACTTTCTGCGAGGAGTTTAATGTATCAAATTGCACGAAAACAAGTAAGAGTGCTATATTAGGCTATGCCGAATCGTATATACCCTTCACCATCTATGTAAATCTAGTTAAGTGAAGTAACTCCAATCACAAAAGCAAATGGTGTGACAGAAAATTTTGGTACTGCATATATATATATATATATATATATATATATATATATATATAATTTTGCATTAAAATTACATCGGCTCTAAATGGAAAAAAAATTTTTTGGTATTTCGTTAAAGATTTCTTCAAAAGCTTTAAAATGATACCCATACTGATATTAACAAAAAATTGAAAATTTCAGATCCCCGTAACTCGAAAAATATGGGCAAGCGCCAATTTTTTCACTTGACAATTTTTTCTTATTTTTAATTCTCTATACCCTATATATTTATTTTTTTGATTAGAGTTACGTTATTGTTCCACCTGACAATAGAAAATTTTTGAAAGATTGTCTGATAGATTGGCGTATTTATATTTCTTCTCTTTCGACACTATATCTAATCGATTGAAGTATTTTTTTTTTTTTTTTTTTTGTGAAATCAAGGTTGCCTGGACAACACTAACACGGACGGACAGACGGACATCGCTCAATCGACTTTGCTATGCATAAGAAGTCAGAAATGTAAAAATTGCACACGGAATGACAAACGTAGATATACCCTTTTTCCACATTCGCTAGTCCTAATTCATCATTCAGACTTAAAAGAATTGAATGTATTTTGAAGGAGAAAAAAAACCTTCATAGATCAATGATTTACATCAACTTAATTTTTAGTCGGAATTCACTATAAGGTTGAACCGTTTAGATCTGTCATAAATTGCAGTTGAATAATTCTTGAAAAAAAAAACCGACTACAAAACAGATTTCAGCTATCTATCTACAACGGTTCAAAAGTTTGGCCATATACATTCAGTTACATTTACTATTGGGACACCCTTTAATTTCCAAATCCAAATTTTTTACCCATTATAACTTTGCAGTACAGTTTCTCTGTATATTTCAACCGTCTATCAACAACTGTCCAACAGTTTGGCTTTATACAGCAATTTACATCAAATATAAGGGCACACTTTAATTCGCAAATTTAAATTTAGCAGACTAAGCAATTAAGGTTTCTTCTAAATTTTAGCTGTATATTTATAACGATGAACTATTGGGACACCTTTAAATTTATAATTTTGAATGTTTGTACTTGTTATTATAAGGATCATAGTCATCGACTCTTGAAAACTTTGGAACCGATAATTGACCTCCACTTGAGGAGGACAATTAATCCAGATCGACTCTCCGCCTCTCAACATGCGTATGTCAGGGGCAGATTTGTTAAGACGGCACTACACATGCTTGTGGGGTTTATAGAAAAATCCCTAGAGCATAAGGAATATGCATTGGTTGCCTTTCTAGATATAGAAGGGGCCTTCAACAATGTGAAACCGGAGGCCATTACGATGGCCCTGTAGGCACTGAACGTAAGTCGGTCGATAATAAGCTTTGTATGGAATCTACTGACTAATAGTGACCCTATTCCAGTATGGGGCTAGCTATCATATACAGGGTAGCTAGGCGAGGGACGCCACAAGGGGGCGGGGGGGGGGGGTGTTATCTCCCCTTCTCTGGAACCTCACCATGAACGCATTGCTGACAGAAATGGACTGCAAGGGGTTCAGGACTGTGGCATATGAGGATGACGTCGCGGTTGCAGTGTCAGGAAAGTATCGTGACACGCTATCGCAATGTCTGCAATCGGCGCTGGGTTGCGTCAGTAGGTGGTGTACCGAGAGCGGGCTTAGCGCGAACGCTCGGAAAACGGAACTTGTGCTCTTCACAAGATGAAACAAGATTCCAACTTTTCCGCTACCACTCTTTAATGGAGTGGAGCTTGGGTTGTCTGACAGAGCGAAGTACCTGGGTATCATCCTGGACTCTAAACTGTGGTGGACCCACAATGACCGATTTCGGGCGGATATGGCCTCAGTGGCTTTGTATGTGTGTAGAAGGGCCATAGGCAGACGCTGGGGCATCAATCCCAGCACGTCATACTAGCTCTTTAACACGGTGATAAAACCCATACTAATGTACGGGGTTCTCGTATGGTGGCCCGCACTGGGCAGACTGGCAAACTGCAGTACGAGAGGGCGTGACATTCCAACCTGGAACTATTTTGGGTGCCAGCTCACTCGGGCATACCCGGAAATATAGTCGCGGACGAACTCGCCAGATTTGGAACTCGGTTGGAGTCCCATTAAGCTGGTGTAGAGCTTACACTTCAGTAGGAACGCTTTAGGGCTGCGCAGTCTAGTTGGTCTGAAGAGGTTACCTGCAGGGTCTCGAGGACATTGTGGCCACAGTACGATAGCGGGAGGTCCGCAAATCTACTGAGGTTTCCTCGTGGGCAGCTGGTAAAATCTAAATTTTGATCACTAAAAAGCTAAAACTAAAATAACGGTAGAAAGTGTTGCAGAATAGCATTTGTAGATAAAACACGCTAAATAGATTTTTTAAGTTTTAGCGACGCAGATTTAGTTTTAGCCACTTACAGAATAAGGCTGCAGAATTGCATTTTGCATTGTATATTTTGTGAGAGTGGCATCTTGTTAAACATTTGTATGTGCTTTTTCTCAGTACAAAAGAATTTTTCGGCGAATCAATGGTACGATTAAGTAGTATAGTGAACAATCGCTCCACACAATGAATGGTCTTCGAAAAAATTTTAACAGATTAAAATTTCGGTACTTAAAGAAGCGAAATATGAAATACTGAAGCCAGAAAAATTATATAAAGCAACAACAAGAAAGTTACGAAGAGTAGAAAAAAAAACAATAAAAGTCTATTGCTGATAGTCGTGTACTATACTCTCTATCTCCTTAACTCCTCGCCAATAAACTTTATCTTTCTTTCCTTCAATTTGTATATTGCAAAAGGAGACTTCGATAGCATCAGCAAAGGAATTAATCTCGAAATTTGTTGCTCTGGTTTTAGTAGGTTAAAAGAGTGCCTTTATATGAAGGGCTGTTGTAGTTAAAGTGGTAAGCACGCTGATTACAGAGCTGGGTGGCCAGGGTTCAACCCTTTTTATATTTATTATTGAGTTTTTTTGTCGACTGTTTGTTATAAAGTTTTAAATAAAAAGCAATTTTTCCAGCTCGAGGTCAGTTATTTAAATTTGTTCTTTATTTTGCCGATATTTTGCTACAATCTTTAAGTAGCATCATCAGTAGTGCGATTCACTAACTTTTAACACTTTAAAAGGTGGTTAACTTTAACCACACATTTTATTGTTTGCACTAACCACTATGTGATTCACTAACTTATTTATAACCATGGTAAACAGTTTTATATTTCTCTCTCTCTCTCTCTGAGCGAAATGTCAAAATAGGAGAAAATAACAAAGAAGAATACAAAAAAAAACAAAATAAAAACCTTGTTATTAATAAATTTTATATAGTTTTCATAAATATGTATACATATATGTATGTATTTTTAATTTTTGGCTTTTGTGTTTTGTTTTTTTTAATTTTAATTGCTGTTTTTATTTTAATTATTCGTCTAATAAATTTTTTTGCTTTGTATCTTATTATTTTTAGTAATATTATTATTATTTAATTTCATTGAATGGTTTATCTTTTTATTTAATTTTTTTCAATAATAAAAAAATAAATTAATAAAGTCGTTTTATTTTACAAAATCATTAAAAAGGGTTTTATTTAATAAAATAAATAAATCGTACACTAAATACTCCAAAGCAATGTTATTCAACGATTATTAGGAACACGGTAAACAAACACTTTTTTAAACGGATTAAACCACACAAAAAATACTGCTGTTAATAAACCACAATTTGTTTTGCTAAAAATAACAGCTGACTGAAGCAGCTTGCTGTAAACACCAGTAGATATCGTTTAAAGTGTTAGTGAATAGCAAAATGGTTAATTTTGTGGTTAACATTTTTAAACGAAACAATTGTGGTTAAAAAAGCATAGCGAATCGCACTACAGGGCTTAGTTTTTTAAAAAATATTGGCCGAATTCATAGTTATAAACTAAAGACGACTCTTGTTAAAGTATACTCTTAAATAAAAGGCTCTTATTATCTTTTTTGCTTTCATAGTCAAGAATAAAGTATACTTTAAGTTTAGACGCCTTCCACTGGGTGCCGACTGTAATTTGATAAATGTTTTTATACAATTTCTAAACAAACATTTGAAAAAAGTAACCTTGTTTTTATTTTGTTCACTTTGGTATAAAAAACAGATATAGAGTATTGTGTTCCTAAACGAAATAAAATAATTTTGGAAAAATTAGTTAAAAACAGCTTTAGGTAGTTTTACATTTAGAGTTGACTTTCTCGCCAAAAGTATATTTTAAATTGTCTATGAATGAATTAGAGTCGACTCTAAAGTAAAACCGACTTTAGTTCCCTTAAAGTATACTTTATATTAACTATGAATATGGGCCATTAAGTTTAAAAATAACAAACATTAATACAATATAATTACAATAACAAAACAAAAAGTCTAAGAAATATAAGACAAACAATAAAAAAGTATGAGAACAGTCACAACTTTTAAGCTTACATGTGATTTTTACATAACACACACAGACGGACAAACAATAAAGTTTCCCAATCAACGTCAATTACTGCACTGAGTAAGTTAAATATTGCACTGTTTTCTTATACTAGTTATTACACTTTGAAGTTTATTCTCTCCTTTGTTGGTATATTAACAATCAAATAAAATTATATATAAATATATTTTTTTTGTTAAATGGTATAAAAACATATTCAGAATTAACTTAATAAATGCAGCCTTCTTCGTTGGTATTATGTCATAGCATATTCGCCGGCAAAGTAAAATAATTAATAAAATGGCCACCACTTGTCTTATCTTTTATCTATCCTATTATTAAAAAGTGTAGCACGGTTACGAAAATAACTAGAAACGCTATTCCTGCAGCCTTATTCTGTAAGTTGCTTAAGCTAAATCGCCATCTCTAAAATTATTTAATTTTAACAAAGCAGTGTTTTGCTACAAATACTACATTGGAACATATAACCCTATACTTTACACCCTCTTATTTATTGAAATAGACTTACAGATACCGATTAATTAGAGAAAATAAACATGGATAAGTTCAACTTTTAAGCAATTTTAGCTTAGGAGAATTACAGAATAAGGCCTCTGAAGTGCTACTTCCCTTAAAAAAAAAAACAAAAAAAAAAAAATGCGTAAATGCTGTGTTTCAGTAAAAGTGTATTACTATCAACATCTTTAAATCTAAATGATTATTATTAATAACAAGTTTTAAATCAATAGTTTTAACTACATTGGATAAGAGACAATCACTTTCAAATATTGATCTAAATGGAATTTTTTGATTAAATACTTTAGTTTCGATTACCATCAAAAAGCACACGTTTGAACTTACCTTAAACATACTTTAAACTTTTACACTCTTGTCATCAATTAAAAAAAAAAAAAATAAATAAATAAATGCAAACAGGTTACACATACAATTTGCTTTGTATTTTTAAATAATCTCCTTCTTGAGTCGCACAACACGCAGTAGTACTTGGTCACTATCCGTGAAATATTGATTTCGTTAACTGTAAACTATAACTGTAAACAGAAACCAGAAGACAATATTTTCTAAAAGTTTCTTGCAATGACTACGGGTTACGATATTGCTACTTTAAAAATTGCTTTATTCTATAAAAAAAAAATAAAAAGTAAAGAAATCTTTCGCATTAACTATGATAAGTTCAATGTTTATGGTTGAACATCGATTTTAAAATTAACCAAAACTATTTATTTAATTTCATGGTTTAAATTAAAAACATAATAAGGCCAATGCAGACAGAATTGTACCCTACAAACGTAATGACACATTTTAGTTTATTTTGTTGAAAACGTATGAGTTTAAACAAATTATTTCTTATAGTTTAAGCACTTAATGGAGCAAAAAAAAAGTTTTAATATATTGTCGATAATTTTAACGTATATAACATTATCTTTTAACCCATTTAGATAGACACCTTCAATATTCAACAATATGGATTTATTTCGAATTACTTTATATACGCGCCGCATGATTTAAAGGTTATATTTCTTGTTGGTTTTCTATTAGCAAGAAGTCACGTCATTGGTATCGAACAAAATAGTGAACAAAGCATATTTTTAGAAGTTGTAATCAGCGTTGCCGCTTTGGTCCAATCGGACTAAACTTGGTAGTTTTTCGTTTTTAAAAAACAGTTTGGTAGTTTGGTTGGTTTGTTGCATTTTTTTTAATTTTTGGTAGGTTTTTCTCCTGTAGCAATTTTTTAGCAATAGTAAATTTTTTACCTTAAAAATTCAGAACATAAAATAAAAAAATGTAACTTTGAATTAAATCAACAATAACTGTGAATAGTTTTACCACTGTTTTCAAAAACTGTTTTAGGTGTAATAAAAACATCTCTGCTTTTTTGCGTAAAGATGATTAAAGCTGTAGCCATCTCTGGTTTAAGAAACGCGAACAATATTAGGAAATTGAAGTTAACAATATTTTTGAGTAAAGGCGCATTTACAAGTGTTTGTATTAAAAAAATTAACAGACAAAATGGAAAAGTAAGTAAACTTTTTTAATTGTATATATGTACCTATTAATTACATAAATATTTACTAATATTGCATGTAAAGAAACAGAAAAAAAAATTTAGAACCGAATGGTTGAGCGAATTTGATTGGCTCCAGGAAAGGGATGGGTGTTCATTCTGCATAGTATGCTCTAAAACTATTTTAAATCATTACATCCATCTTAAAAATCACCAAAAGATAAATTTCCATCTCAACAATTACGGAAAAAAACCAAGTGAGTATAACAGAGTTTATGTGCAAGACACGCATTTTTAAATTTTTGGTAGGCTGTGAACGATTTTGGTAGGATTTTTGAAAATTATTGGTAGGAAGTCAATTTCTTGTGTGGCAACGCTGGTTGTAATGCTTCTTCTTAATCTTTTTTGATCAAAACAGGCTTGGGAAAATAACAACATTTTAAGTTCATTAAAGCACTTATTTCATTTTCGTAAAGAAACTTAAAACAGATTTTGTTATTATTTCGTTTGATATTAAAAATCGCAAATCACATCAAAAAACGTTTAACCTTCCTATCTGTCAACAAAATTAGAAATAATTTTCTTATTATGTAATATGATTTTAGGAACGTCTACAACGACATACAATATTCTTATTTTATTTTCTATAAATCGAAATTTTTAAAAAGTAAAACTACTGCTTAACAAAGTGTAGGGTGCAAAACTATTTATATAAGTTTTAACTTTTGTTATTAAAAATATTAATCCATTGATAGAAACTTATTCATATTTTTTTTTTGTTTTTCGTTTATCAAATACATATTTATACACTTGAAAAAAAGGAATATTTTAGGACTTTTACGTCGTGGCAGTTTTAAACAGAATATATAAAATTGTAACGAAAACTAGATATTGCTCTAAGAACAAACGTACGGATTCTTTTTTATTTAAAATACCAATTCGGCACACAATAAGATCTGTATTTTTTACTCTGTGTTTACTAAACATGCGTTATTAAAGATGTAGCCATCCACGCTACACTACTGTGTTACTCCGGTGAGACATGAACTACTTGTTTAATAACCCAAACCATCCTCAGACCACTCACACCACTACGCCTTACATCCACGGCAGTCGTCATCCCCTTTAATCCAATAACCACTTGACAATTATCTGCGCTACTCTTATATTAAATAATATATGCCATGGCTTCACACAACAATTTTCATTTCCTTCCCGGAAGGTTTGTACTGCTGATTCTTTATTTTTAATTGTATTATAACAATTATTTTTCTCGTTTGTACAAATGTGGCCTCGAACTCATGATCTTCTGTTTTACAGCATGCACCTTTACCAACCCAGCCATTGAGGTTGATCAACATTTCTTGGCTAGTTGTCGTATTATTCTATATACACACCATTAGTGGAAGTAACTTATTCACCACTTTTTTTTTTGCCACGAACATACCGACAACAATAACAGAGGCTGCCAGATCTTATTTTCGTAACAAGATGAAAGCTGTGTAATAATGTTAAATAAGCTAATTAAGTTTTTATGTCCGTAGCTAACAACAGATGTCTGTTAAAAGACAAATAATTGTTACGTATAACGGCGGGTGATTTGTTTTTATGGGGGAATAAATGGATACAGCAGTTAAAAATTTTTCTTGTATATAAGAACAGCAGATGAGATAGGTAAGACGTCTGCATTAACACAATAATATCAATGTAACCTACTTGATTAAGCAGCTAAGTTAATGAATAAGATATCGATTAGGTCGAGTCCCACTTTAGCCACAAAGAATTATAATGTGAATAGGTGCGATGATTTGTTGAAAGCTACAGAGCCGCATACTAAGAAATACTAGACAAGAATGGCGAAAACTCAAAATGTTGAGCTTGTAACTGCAATCAAAAGAATCGCTACATTTGCAAAGGTAAAACGTAGAAATTTGAATACGTTTTTTAACTATATATTCGAGATGTAAGGTGGTATTGCACATTGGTTCCAGAGATGTCTGCATTTCTGTTGAAAAGTTATCATGAAACTGATTTCGTTAAATATATCATGAAAGTGGCATTTACTTATAAACTAAAAATTATGTCTAAACAAAGCTTACACATTTTGAAAGACAAATATTAGACGAAGAACATTCATTAGATTGCACTATGGGCTCCCAGACCGGTTTTTGAGGCAAAAAATCATAGGAAGCTCCTAGACGCTTGAAATTTTGTGGGATTAAGTATAAGGCCCACTAAAGGTCTTAGTAAAAATTTAATGCTAATTTGGTAATGCCACACCCACTTCTATGTGCGAAAATTAATTGTGCGTCTAGATACATACAAATTATGACTTGAAACTGAGTTTGATTTAACTACACTGGACAACAGTGAAATAGTATTTAGCAAAAAATGTGCTAAGTATATAGAATTTGACCCGCTTTATTGTAGAAAATATATACATATATATAAGGGGATTTTAGTTAACGAGATATCGCATTTTCAATATTTCGATTTTTACGAATTTTTCAAGAAATTTGAATTCATAAATTCAAAATATAACACGTATGTATTTTTATAACTCATAAGTTGAGTCCAGCCCGAAGTTGAGTTGAACCCGGTTCACTTCGGGTGGCCTAAAACAATCGATCCGCTACCATTACTTTTCGGCTTGTGAACATGAAGACCCATTTCCTTCCAAACAGTTTCTTGGATTTTGCGTTTTCTTTCTTACACTAATTTCTTGTCCTCCGTATTTCGAATTTGCCATTTTTTAACCTGAAGTCTATATGAGAGATTAAGAACAAATTCAAGGCATCTTATTCATGCGTGTAAGGGGCTTATACCATATTTTAATGAGCTTGGTTTTGGCTGAAAGTCTAACGAACTTAAATCTTTTATTGACAACAACTGCTTCGGATTTGCTCCACATATTGGACATGATTGTGCGGACTTTGTATCCGTTAGCACGTTTAGCACCTTACCATCAATTAAAGTCATTATTAGTTCGTATTTCATTAAAATTTCCTTACCATTTGATAATAAATATTTCAAAGGAACGAGATTAGATATTTGAAGGTCCAAGTTTCTTTTTTCTTTCAAAATATGCTCCTTGGTTTCTCTTATATATTCAATTTTTAGCGGTCGACAAAACCGCATAGACTGAGGAGTACGGTTCTTCCAAACGATTGCGTCATCCGATGTGACTAGTTTTAGTGGTATAACGGAGGTAACAAAGAGGGAGCTATCTAAATTTTCTGGGGCATTGCTCTTATATATTTGTTTAAACAAACTTTGTCCTGTAGAACCATCGAAACCATAACTAAGAACTAATATCACTTCACTTATCTCAGGCATTATCGAAGCAGCAACTTGGTGTCGTTTCCCTGTTCTGCCGAAACTTCGGATGCGAGTTTTCGTTTTTGCCTCTCACTTCCTTCACTATAACCAATTTTAGGCCGACCTCTTTTGATTGGAACATCATTATTTATTAATTTAAGCTCAGTCTCACAGGATAACCATTGGCTTTCCTTTTTTTCGAATTTAGGCCAGATTCTGAAGTTTGCAGACCACTTTTGGTTGGCATATGCACAGAAATTATTAATTTTCTTCTTAATTGGTATCATACAGTTCTCATCAGCATCTCTTTGAAATTTACCGCAAATCCAGTTGATAACAGCAGTCACACTTCTATTATTTTCTAACCAAAATTTTACAATATCAGCATTTTTTATTTTTACGCAATCTAAAAATTTTAATATTTTAGAAGGTTGCAGATGGTTGCAGTAAATTTTTTACACACATTAACTAGACATTAGTAGCTTCCTGTGCACATCAGTTTTTCACACAATACGTTCCAATAAACAAACTTCTACTCCATTACATATGAAAACTATCACCAAAAATACACAAAAAAGACGGCACACTTAAACAGCCTACATTAAGTAATACAACAATATTTTTGCACAATTTTTTTCTTAATCTAAATTTTCATACCTTTATTAATATTTTCCATTTTAAAATAATTTATTAAGTTTGATAATTATTGCTTACTTATTCCTTTACTTTGTTTACTTATCAAGTGAAAAATGTATGAAAGCAAAATAAAAAAACAAAGTCTGACTTTGGAAGCTTCCCGTTAAATGCAGGGTTGCCACATGGTTATAATTTTTTGCACTTGAGTTCCCCAGGATATTATCTATAAATTACCATAGTTACTTTTTGGAAAATGTTAAGTTAAGAAATGGACTTTTTGCCTCAAAAACCGGTCTGGGAGCCCATAGTGGATTGTAAGGAAATCTATGCAGTGGTTCCAGAGTTATCTGCGTTTGTTGAAAAGTTACCATGAAACTAATTTCGTTGAAAAAAGCTTTGACTTTGAAACTAAGTCATGCTAAAGGTCTTAACGTGTAAATGATCTAAAAATGATAGTCATTTAATGAGATTAATAATTGTCTAGACATTCACGCTCCCAAAATTACAAGTTATGTGTAGCGATGCACTCAATGTCTTATTCTATTAAGTCGACTGTAACAACATCGTGCGGCAAGACAAGCCTTTCAAAAATATGTTTTCACCTCTAGTTTCACAATAAGTTCTAAACTATATAAAACTCACTTAGCGATCTACAGAACATTCTGAACTTCAGGTCTTCTCCTTGACCTATTTCTTTAAAAACGTTTAAATTAAAAGTATTGCTTATTCCCCAGCATCGCTATCCAAGTGTTTAATCAAAATTAAAATTTAAAAATGCGAATATAACATATTTTACATATTAAAGAACTCTTATTTTACATTGGCTTCCAAACAATAAAAACATATAAATATTCTGGTATTTTTATTTACATGTATGTATGTGTATTTCAATACATATTGACAGATAAACAGACTGACATTATAATCAACATTATTTCAATAATTTTGATTGTGTACTTATTAAAACCAATTGCACTTGTTGTTGTATATTGTTATTCTGCATTCGTATGTGAGAACCACAGTAGAATACACTCATATGAAAAATATAAATGTTTAAATTGATCCACATACAATACAAAATTCATGCATTTATTCTTTCATACATTCATTTATACCTGTGCGTTTATTTGACCATAAATTACAACAACAACAATAAAATCAGCTGGTTAATTTACGATTCGTAAAAATTAACGGATTTTTAATTATAAAGAAGCATATTAAAATATTGTTGCGTTTTGCTTTGTATTTTTTTTATTTTATTTTTTTAATTTAATGGTTGAAAAAATAAATTAAAATAAAACAACAAAAACAAAAACACATTAAGAATGAACACCTGTGTCGATTTTGTATGATGCATTGTGAGAAAAATCACCTAAATAAAATATTGAATTTATATCCGTACAGACACACATATGTACATACATTCCTACAAACGTTTATTAGCGGAGTACATTACGAACACTTTATTAAGTCAGAGCAAAAGTAATTTGCTGTTTATTGACAGAAACTCAATAAAGTTTTACGAAATCTTTTTAAAAACATTTTTGAGTTAAATTTATGATATTTTTTTTATTTATTTTTTTTAAACATTGTGATGTTTACTTTAAGCATTGATCCTAAAATGATTATTCAAAGACTTGTTCCTTTAAAGTGTTTAACATTAGCGGTATGATAATAGTATTACACTTACGTATTCATGATTGCTTTGCAGTACCATTAAAATTGCAGCTAAATATAATTGTATTAATACTGCAATTTTAGTGTCATTACCAACAAATTTTTAAAGATTATTGAAAAATCTTATTTTGAATTTATTGAAAGTATTAGGTGAACTGTTTTATATTATAATGTAGCTTTTTCTAAAACGCTAAATCCGTCATCAGCATTCTTCGTATCCCTTTAAGTTTAGTTGTCTACATTGTAAACATCATCTATTTAACCGAATAATTTTGTAACTAAAAATACAAGGAATATTAATAATCAATCAATATGAATCAATGTTACTTTCTTAAAAGAAACTGTTAAAATGAAAATAAATTAAATTCAGTAAGTATGAGTTAAACTTCTGTACGAATGTTTTGTATCTTGTGTTTTTTAAACTTTTTGCAGCGGCTATATTAAAACATATTTTGCATAAATTAAAAAATAAGGCACCCTTTTAATTGTTTATTGTTGTTTTTGTAGCAATTTAGGAATACATACCCCGCGTAACATTATAGCCTCTGCCTATTATTTAAAGAAGAAAAAAATTTTACAATATGTCTAATAATCATGTTACTCTATCAGTGTACCCTTCATTTTAATTTTTTGGGTACTTATTCTTATAGCAGACATAGTATTATTACCTTCAATTTAAAAAAAGAAGGTCATATTCGTCAAATTAAAGGCCTTTTGGAAGCACCCTTTTATTTCTAAAATTATTATATGCAATTTATTTTAATAGCGAACATATTTGTGCATACTCTGAGTTAATTTTTAATGTCTGCCTTCTGCGGTTGAAAAGCTAATGCTCTATAAGTGAAAATCGTGCCCATACTGGAACACCCTTTATTTTAAAGTCTTATTTTTTCAACTTGTTACTATAGCGTACGGTTTAAAAAATAGAAATATTTTTATGAATATGACGTCACTTTCTGAACACTCTTTAATATTTAGTATTAACTGTTATAGCGGCCATAGTAGCACATTTTCTTCAAGAGTCTACCCATTACGGTTCCAGAGTTAGTATTATTTAAATTTTTTTCTAGCTTTTTCTTTTTAATTCATGATCAAAGTTTTGATTGATAATATAAGTTTTTGTCCCATTGTTGAAATTCAAATCGATGCTACAGCTAAATTAAAAGAGATAACGACCAATTTTTGTAGTTCTATGTCCACATGTCCTCATAGTTTAACGTGTAAAAGAAACAACTTATGAATATCCCTTTAATGCTGGTAGTATATTGTGATTCCAAGAAAAACAAAACGCCTCTTTTCTCAGAAATTGTAAGTGATGTAAATTTCTTGAAATTTTTTCCGTAACCTAGTGGTAAATACCTATCCAAAATGCTACATAAAGTTCGGAGAAGAAAACCCTTGCATACCTGTGTTATCAGTAAGAATTTAAATAAAAAAATCAATTATCAGTGAAAATTTACCGATAATGAAAAATTAGATTGCATTATTAGTAAAAATGTAAATTAATTTTATCATTCAGTATGATATTATTTGATTTCACAATTAAATGGTTTTCTAATTGTGAATGCATAATTCAAATAAAATAATTCAAATAAAATAAATACATCTCCTATGTCATTTTAATATTTTTTCAAATATTATTATGAGAATAAAATCAATTTGAGCAGAATAAATTTCCTTCCCTTCTCCAATTCAAACATACATTTTATGATTTATTTTTTTATAATACACAGATTTCGTTGCTGATTTCTTAAATATTATTCACATTGATTGTCTTTGACTTATTATATTTTAAAGGAGCCGAATGTTTGCCAGTATAATGATATTTTATATTCGTGCTGCTTTATTATTTTGCCTTTCGCAAAAATATTTTATTTATGATTTTAAAAGAATTGTAATTTAAATTAATATACTTTTTGTATATTCTTCTGATTAAAATTCAGTTTGCAAGCACAATCAGCACATATGATATCCATTTAGTAAAAAATTTATGTATCTGTTTAATAAACTAAAATAGGTTGTATTAATAAAAAAAAAATTAAAAACAGCCTTTTCTAAAATTAAATTTAAGTTTAACTCTTCGGAGATTTTCTTTAAGTAATAAAAAAGATTAAAAAATATTCTATTCTAAGATGATATAATGCAGAGAACATACATAATCTCGTGTTATGTAAAGTTCAAATGTAGACTAAAAATTATACCATTTAAAATTTCGCTGAACTTGCGAAAAGGATAATTGCCAAATTGCATTCATTTTGACATTATTGATCAATATATTCTGGCAAATAAACATAATTAGAGTGACCCCTTAACAACACTCCCAAATTATGCGCAGTGTACAGACCCAATACTGTGTTCAGCAACGACGCTCATTAACAGGTTTGTTAAAAAACAAAATTTCCTTAAATGGTGACAGGTAAATCTACAGCATCCAATAAAAATCACCAATTAGATCGCTTGTTGCATTATTAGAAAATATTTCTTCATAAATAAATAATGAAAATATTGATGACATTGATCTGGGCAATAAGTGGTTTCAAAAATCCCATATTTTGACTTACACACGAAGGGTACTACCCCATGTGTGGGTTACCCTTTAGTATTTAATTTAATTTGTAATAGCAAAACATACTTTGGGTAAAGTCGAAATAAAATCCTGACATTACAATTATTTGTTTTTAGAAGAATAGAAATTTATACCGTGCATAAAGTTATAGTGTTAAAATATTACGGTAAAATAAAAAAAACCAACTGCAAAAAAAGAAGGCTATCAATTGGACTGAATGTGCCTTTTTTATGTGTGTGCCTGCATAACTCAGTCATTTCTAAAACGATTTGGCCATGCTTACAGATTGGTCCTGTTTTAAAAACAGTGCATAATTTTTGGGGTGCCCCCACACAACATACGTGTTCTTTAAATGTATTATGAAACGTAAAGGTCACCGCACTAAAATAAAAAATAAAACTAAGTAATAGAAAAAAAAAATCCAAAAATTAAAGGGTGTCCCCATAGATCCCGTAAATTAAGCTACATGGGTCTATTTTTCAAACCGTTAAAGACAAAATACCGATTATTGTGACCGTTATTATAACAAACTTGCGGACCCGGCGAACTTCGCCTCGCCCCAATTTTAAACCTTCAGACAAACTTTAGAGTAATAAAACAACACAAATATTTAAATTTTCAATGTGACTTATTTGATGGAATCAGTAGAGAGCGATTTGATGAACAATGTTTTTCGTTTTTTCCGGCGCAAAAACAAATAACGAAGACGGTTTTCCAACACGCGAACATGCAGCGTATGGCTGACCGTGCGAAAAACAGGGAAATTCAAGATTAATCCCACAGACTTCGAGTGATTGGCCTTTTTGTGGTGGTGATTGTGCAGCCCGAAGCTGTGCAATATGGACTCGTCTCCATTAATTTTGTTGTGCACCTTCCTCTTCTGTCCAAGGTTTGATTGCCTAATAGGAGGCATTAGTGAAGCAAATAAGTCTCCCTGAAAACCAATAATGACGTTTTTGACTAATCCAATTCAAAAGAAGAAAAGAGAAAATAAAAAAACAAAACAAAACAAACAAAAAATTGGATAAACTCACTTTTTTCACATAAACTTATTTTCTTTAAGAATGAATGTTTCAATTAATTGTAAAGCTTTTACGAGGGCTGCTCTATATATTTCTGGCCTAATAGTGAAACTGCGAATATTTATAATCAAAAAGGGTTTTATTGTTTTTCAAAGTATTCTCCAGCATGATTTATACACTTTTGCATGCGCTCAAACCAGTTGTCGAAGCACCTTTTCTACTCCAATTGAGACACCTCTAAAACATGGTTTTTTAACACTTCAACAGCTTCTTCTGGCGACGAAAATCGTTGACCACGCATTTTTTTCTTGATGTGCGGAAACAAGAAGAAGTCATTAGGTGCCACTTCAGGCTGTAAGGCGGATGACCCATTAATTCGACGTTTTGGCCGGTCAAAAACGCTCTGGTTTGAGCCGATGTGTGAGAGCTCTCTTGTTGGTTTTTCGAATTTCTCCGATGACTTCAGGCAAACAAATTGTAGTGTACCACCCAGAAGTGACCGTCCTACGTTGCTCAAGCGAAACAGTCGCCACATGACCAGTTATGCCGAAGAAAC
This sequence comes from Gymnosoma rotundatum, assembly GCA_916610165.2. Lineage (NCBI taxonomy): Eukaryota > Metazoa > Arthropoda > Insecta > Diptera > Tachinidae > Gymnosoma > Gymnosoma rotundatum. The sequence continues at coordinate 113,344,562 of OU744337.1, read as the reverse complement.
ATGCGACCATTTGCTTCGAAGTGCTTCTTCCACGAACAACTTTCGTTGCATTTTGCTCGTCTTTGAAGACCCACACGGTCGATTGTTGTTTCGTTTCGGACTCATGCGCATAGATCCATGACTCGTCACCTGTGACGATCTTATAAAGGTCTTTTGAAGCACCACAATCGTATTTTTGCAACATTTCTTTGCACCAATCGACACGAGCCTTTTTTGAGCGACTTTCAAATTGTGCGGGATCCAACGAGAACAAACCTTTTTTACGGCCAGGTGTTCATGCAGTATCGAATGTATGCTGGTGGAAGAAATGTCCAAGGATGTCTCTATCTTTCGGTATGTCGCATGTCGATCTTGCATTATGAGTTCACGCACGGCATCAATGTTCTCTGGCACAACAGCCGTTTTTGGACGACCTTCACGGGATTCGTCTTTGAGCGAGCTTCGGCCACGATTAAATTCATTATACCAATTTTTCACAGTGCTATAGGATGGTGCTCCATCGCCATACAAAGATTTAAGTTCATCAATGCACTCCTGTCGCGATAATCCACGTCGAAAGTTGTGAAAAATGATGGCACGAAAATGTTCACGAGTTAATTCCATTTTTTTCTATATTAATTTTTTCAAGTCACTGTAAACAACACAAATAATGGTCGTACGTCAAAACGTTTTGAGTACGATTATGCTTAAAAATGACAAACTTTCCAATGGAAATGTCAGATTGCACTTGGCAGCACTCAGTGTTGTCAGGCCAGAAATATAAATAGCAGCCCTCGTACCGTATGTGGATATAGTACGTGATTTACAACAAACCGAAATCAGTTTTATAATACACAAAACTGGAATAAATTACGGCAAGAAAAGTAGCACATTTGGTGTAGAACATGACAGTGCAAAAATTACACCTGTCAAATTGAGCACAGTCTAACTGCCAATTTATGCGATGCCTTCTCTAATAAGAATGTGATTGATTTCTTACTCACTCTTTTGGTTTGGTTTGGCTTGTTTGTTTTTTTTTCTTACAAAGCAAATGTAAGTCAATGTATAACGCCATCTATCGGATTTTGGCATTGACGTCAGTGAGGTGTATTACACCAGTAGTTTTGTAAGACGTTTCCTTACACAAAGAACTTTAAAATTTTTCTATTTCTGATTTGGAAAGCCATTAAGGAATTATTTCACGCAAAATTTCATACAAAAACTCGATTTTCAATTTTTCCAACTTCTCGACTTTTCCGGAGAGATTTTCCAAAATTTACTTCCGTAAAGACCTTCTCCTCGAAAATACGAATAACTGACAAAAAATTTAAGAGAAATCGGCCTAGCCGTTCTCATTTCATAAATTACTATACATTTTTAGATATAAATTTTTAAAATGGTATATTAAAGGGTGCCTTAATAATTTATTTAAATTGATGTATGTGGCCAAACTTTTTAACAGTTCTAGACAATCAGCTGAAATTTACAGGAACCTGTATTGTGTTCGCTGTAAGAACAGTATACGATTTGAATTATAAATTAAATGGTATTCCCATAATTGATGTAATATGACCTGTATGGGCCTATCTACTGAACTATTACACACAATTACTTGAAAATTAAAAAAATTCCACTTTTTCGTCTGACGTAATAAGAAATATGAATATTTAAAATTATAATTTGATATTATTATAAGTATATTGACATAATGTTGAAAAGTTCTAAACAGACGGTTGAAGTATACAAAACAAACTGTAACGCTATAACAACAGGTATAAAATTTGAATTTGAAAATTAAAGAGTGTCCCTATAATTTAGGTAATTTGATGTATATGATCAAACTGTTGAATAGTTGAAGACATACGGCTTATATTTACAAAACGTGTATTGCTAGGTCCGCTATAATAGCAAGCATAATATTTGGATTCGGAAATAAAAGGGTGTCCCAATAGTTAATGTAATTTGACGCATGTTGCCATGCTTTTAAACCGTTATAGATAAAAAGCTAAAATATGCTTTGGAGTCGGTTTTTGCAAGAATTGTTTACTTATTCCCGATTCTGTGAATTCTTGATAAAGATATTTTGTCAAGATTTTTTTCAACTAAAAGTTCGGTTGGTATTCTATGGAAACATTGATAAAAAAGGCTTTTGAAATTCACAGCTGGTGAATTTCTATTGACAGCTGATTTTAATTAAATTTATTAAATTAAATTATTGGCAAAAGCAAAAATATGGGTACACCAGCTAAGTAAGTATATTTAGCCGACTTCATAAAAGAAGGAGGTTATACAATTCGACTGAATGTTGCTTTTTTATGTTTGTGCCTCCAGAACTAAGACATTTCTGCACCGATTATGAAAATTTTTAGTAATATGACAAATTATGCTTACAGATTGGTCCCGTTTAAAAAACAGTTCATAATCTTAAAAATTAAAGGGTGTCCCCATTCAACATATGTATTTTTTACGTGTATTATGAACTGTAAAGGGCGATTATGTAAAATTTAGAACGACTTCGCATTACTATAGCTCCCAATAACAAAAAGTTATACAAAAACAAATCTTAAAATTTAAGGGTGACCCCATAATTGATGTAAATTTACTTATATAAGCCGTTGATATAGTCGTTAAAGTAACAAGTATTTACATTAAAAATTTTAAATTAAAGGGTGCGCCAATAGTTTATATAATTTGATATGTATGGCCATACTTTTGAACCGTTATAGACAAACGCTTGCAAATTTGACATAATGTCGATTGATATAGTCATTATAGTAAAAAATATTAACATTTAAAATTATAAATTAAAGGGTGTCCCAATAGTTCATTTAATTATGTATATGGCCATAATTTTAAAAAGTTGTGGACAGACGATTGAAAATTTCAAGGAACCTGTATTACTAACTCCGCCACAACAACAAGTATAATGTAATTTGGTGTGTGTGGCCGAACTTTTGAATCGTTATAGACAGACAGCTGAAATTTACAAGGGACCTGTTTTGCTAAGTCCGCTATAACAAGAAGAATAGAATTTGGTTTAAGAATTAAAAGGGTGTTCTCAAAATTATGCAATTTGTTCCACATGGCCGTATTTTTTGACCCGTTGTATACAAACACCTGAATTTTAGACAGAATGTCCACTACATTGTTTGGTATAATAAGAAGTATAAAAATTTTAAATTATAAATTAAAGGGTTTAACAATAGTTAATATAATCTGATGTGTATGCGCAAACTAATGATCCGTTATAAACAGACGATTGAAATTTAAAAGAACTTGATTGCTTAATTTATTGCAAGAGCAAGTATATAATTTGAATTTTAAAAATAAAGGGTGACCCTATAGTTGCTGTAATTTGATGTATATTGCGGAACTATTGATCAGTTGAACAAGTATAAAATTTGGAGATATAAGAGTGTCCCAATAGTTAATGTAATGTAATTTATGTGGCCATACTCTTGAACCGTTATAGGCAGACAGATGAAATCTGTTTTGAAGTCGGTTTTTTTTTGCAAGAATTATTACAAATTAATTGGCTATAAAGTATATTAAAAAACGTATAAATTTGTATAATTCATTAACCCGTAAAGGAAACCGAAATATGATCGGCTGCAAGTCTGCAATTAATTGCCGAGCAAGAACACTCAGGCGAACATTTTTTGTAAATTCTGCCTCCAACAATTGAAAAGGATCGCTTGAGTCACGTTATCTTTGTAAGTCACACCTACGCCTACTTTTTTCCGTATTTTCTTCGTCTTCACAAATCAGCATGAACACAATTATTTCTTCTTCCATTTTTCTAAAAGGATACCTAAATTTATTCATGTATTTTAAAAAAGAATCCATTATGCTGATATTTGCATGAAGCGTGCACTATTTACCGAATTTGAATACACACACACACACACACACACACACACAATGAAAAAGAGTTATCAATACCAAATGAGATTTTGACAAATTATTTATTTTATTAATTTATTTATTTATTAAATGCCAGTTGTAAGCCTTTAAGGCCAAATAACTGCAGATGAATTTCATATATGACACACAATTAATTTTAATTAAAAAATTATATATAATAATTAATATTGTTGCTTTTTTTTTAGACTTTCCCCCCCAAAAATTACCTGCACAAACACAATTAGCAAATTAAACAATTAGGAAAAAATAAGAAAATGAATTTAATAAAAAATGAAGAGCCATCAGCAATAATAATGGTTGAATCTTATACATGCGTTTTAAATATGTTTAAAAAATCTGATACTGTGTGTGTAAATCTCCTTTTAGAATATGGAATAACTGTATTCCAAAGCCTTGTAACCTTGATAATAAAGGATCTATTCATTATCAGTGTTGAATAATTTGGATAGACTAAAGTATGGGTTCTGCTTGACGAACCGAATTCGAATTTTTCCGCTAAATATGAGGGACAGTTAAACTTCTTAATCTTATAAAATAAGGCTATTTGCCGAGAGCTTATGAAGTCCTCAAAATCGAATCCCAATAACTCTAATGTATATCCAGAAACATGATCCCTAATATGCAGTCCATACATATACCTAATTATTCTGTTGAAACATAAATTTAATGTATTAATATTGCTACGTGATGTACAGCTAAACATTTCTAACCCATACAAAAACAGTGGAAAACATAGAGCCATTGCAACCTTTCTCTTGACCGCTCGAGGTAAATATATTGAAACGCTGTATAGCCTACGTAAAATAAAAGAAACCCTAGAAATAACAGAATTTATATGATTGTTAAAAGTAAGTCTGTCATCAATATGAAAACCCAGCGTCTTATGGACCCTAACTTGTTCTACTCTCTCGTTAATTAAAAAGGTATTCAAAAGAAAATTATCACTGTTGGAAAACGTCATAATCTTGCATTTGGAAGGATTAAGTGTTAAAAAGTTACGCATTGACCAATCAAGTAACATGCCAAGATCCGAGTTTATTCTGCCCTCAAAAATCTGTAGATCCCTACGATCAGAACAACCCACTAGCTGTATATCATCTGCATAAGTGTAGCATTTTAGAAAAGACAATACTTCAAATATATCATTAATATATAATAAAAACAGCAGCGGTCCTAGTATAGATCCCTGTGGTACTCCTCTAAATAAATCCAGCAGCCCAGAAACTTTGTTGTTAACTTTAACAAATTGAGCACGATTTTTAAGAAATGAAAATATAAGTTTAGTAGAAAGATGACTAAAATTAAATTGCTCAATCAATTTGATAGCCAACAAATCATGACTTATGGAGTCAAAAGCTTTATGAAAATCTAGGAACACTATTGCACACACTAACCCTTTATCGAGGTTGGCGCGAATAGACTCAACAATATCCAGCATCAATGTAGACGTGTTATATCCCTTCCGAAATCCTGATTGAAATGGATTAACAAATTGGGACTCATCCAAATGTAATTGAATTTGGTCTTTTAAAATAATTTCAAAAACTTTCGCAAAACAAGATAGAATTGTTATTGGACGAAAATCCTCTAGAGAACATGGTTTTTTTACTTTAGGAATAGGTATTATTCTACCAATCTTCCAATTTGTTGGAAAAACTGACCTAGTTATACATGAGTTTATTATATATGTAATGTGTGTGACAATGTCCGAAAATATAAGTTTTACAAAATGTAACGGTATCCCATCTGGACCTACGGAATTCGAGCGTAATTTTGACATAGCGTAGAATACGTCTATTTCTGTCACATTTCTAAATTCAAACCCAGTATTATTATTATAGTGGTCTGGGTCAAATGAAATTGTAGAGGATGATAATGGAGGCATTCTGGAAAATCCGTTAAATTCATCAGGATCAATTGAACTCGTAATGTTTGAATCTCCTACAACTCCTGTTAGTTTTAATCTCTCCCACAATTGTTTATGACTACAGTTTTCTAATAAATCAATGCATGACCTTCTTCTTATTTTACGAATTATAGTTTTTACTTTATTTCTGCAAACACAATAGTTCCTAACAGTAGCATCTGATCTCTGTGCTCTCATAGCTTGAAAAGCAACGTCTCTTCTAAATTTAGCCGCTCGAATCTCAGGATGATGCATCCAATTATTCAAATTCATCCGAGTCGCTCTTTTTAAAGGAACATGTTCATCGTATAAATTATAAATCAAAAATGTAAAATAAGATACCTGAACGTCCGGCTGTGTTGTACAATATATAGGTGAAAAATCTAAAGAACTTAAGTGTGAAATGCAACGTTCAAGATTTATTGACCTAATATCTCTATACATGATGCTTTCTACATCATCATTAATTGCTATAGAATATGAGAGACACACCATTGAATGATTGGAACTTAATGCAGGAAACTGGAATTGTCCCTTGCATTCAATTTTTTCAAAATTAGATACCAAGAAGTAGTCAATAAGGGACGTGCTTCCACTACTATCACAGTAATGCGTTGGTAAAGAGTTATGTACAACAGAGAGAGATGAACGTTCACAAATTTCACGAACTTCCATATTTCTGGTAAATATATCAACGTTAAAATCCCCCATTAACACAACATTATCATATCTTAATGTCACTTCAATGATATCGTCATTACACACATTAAAACTGCGATGAGGCAAGTAGATCACGCCAACTAAAATAAGAATCCCCGCACTAATCATTACCTCAACAAAAATACACTCAAAAACGCCCTCATCCATTGCGCTATGAATAACCCTAGCGTTAAATTTTTCAGAAATGTATAAACATACACCACCTCCCCGCCGTATAAGACGATCATTTCGATAAATATTAAATCCACGAATATTAACTGAATTATTTGATACAGCTTCCGTAAACCATGTCTCCGAAATGCCAATAATATTAATTACACTATCTTCAAACAAATTTCTTACTTCATCAAACTTGGTTGATCTTGAACTAGGTTTGAGACTTTGTGCATTAATATGAGCGCATTTCAATCCTGACCCATTTAATATTGAATTAAACATACTCTTATTGCTAATAACCATCCCTAAATTATCATTCATGTGTTAAATATAAAAGTAATTGTGTTTGTACAGACAAAATTATAACCCCATAATAGTTTGCAGTTGAATTCAATTTATATACTAAAAATACAGAATTCATTATTATTTTAACTAACATTAATTTCTGAAATCGTTATCCGCAAAAAATAATAAAAATATAAAAATAACTTATTTCAATATTATACATATTTTCTGTAATACATAACAAAATATAGAAAGAGCATTTTAAGTTATGCACAAAGCAGTTAGAAAAAAAAAATTAAAATTAATAAAATTTCAAAAATGACCATGTACATGTAAATAAATTAAGTTAATTTAGTTAATGCTTAAAGTGTATGGAAAATATTAATTAAAATTGAAAGCATCATTCACAGTAGATTCTGACCGAACATGTTGATCTGAATTAATCTTCAAAAATTCCTGGAGTTTCTCGTAATTAAAAGATTTTATAGCACCATCTTGCATAGTAATTAGCACCTCAGGAACATCCTTATTGTACAGCCTGAATTTTTTAATTTTTTTAGTTTTTAACATTTTTCTACATAAGAAATTCAACTTAGCAGCCTTCGGAGTTAGATGATCATTCAAGTAAATTCTATTCACATTAAGATTTTGTTGTTGTTTATTAACATTTAAAGCTTGCTCTTCATAATCTTTCTTTTCAGCAAATATATCACAAAGCTTAAGACATCGCTGTTTAAAATATGTTTTTAGTAATAAGTCTCTTTTGTAAACAGTATTAAATTTAATAAGTACATCATTTTTCTTTTTAATATAAGTACACATATTAACATCACTGTGTTGAATATCTACTTCGTAAATCTGACCAATTTTAAATATTGTAGAGTACAATTTTTCATTTGACAAATTTTTGGGTAATCCATTAACTATTATATCACTTCTATTAAGTTGTCGCCTGAGAGAATTATTTTCAATTTCAAGACTAAGCACTTTTGAACAGACGAATTCTTCTGTAGATTTTGTTTTTGATAAACATTTTTCTAAATCAGATTTAATCGAAGTTAACTGAGACATTACATCTTCAGAAATTACTTTTGTTAAATTCTTGATGCTATTTTCAAGTTCGTCCAACCTTGGATCTTTTCCGGAGTTCGGAGTAGTTGTCGGTGCAGTAATACAAGATTTACATTTAAATAGGAAACCGCCGTCAGATTTTTTCATAACTTTAATTATCTCAGAAGTTAAAGTTGGTATTTCTTGCAAAACACATTTAACGTGAAAGTTATTGCAGCAAAAGCTGCAACAAATTTTGTCTTTACTGCAAGTCGTTGCACAAATTTTACATATGTTAGACATATTAATTACTTATAACTTTTATTTATTTGTTATTATTTTATTTTTTTATTTTAAAGTGTATCAACTTTTTCTGGAGATGTTTTAAGTTTACTTTAATTTTGTTATATAAAGCAAATATATAGAAGTAACAAGAATAGAACGCAAAACCAATACACGATAATATTGTAGCGAAAATAAATTTTGTTTTTTTTTTTTAATTATTCTCTTTTTATGTATTTTGTAAGTTAGTACACTTGATGCATAGTATAAGAGTATTTTTATTTTGCTTGTTACTAGTTTAATACTTAAGACAAATTTAAAAACCAGTTTTTACAGTTGCTTTAAAAGCAGAGATTTTATTTCAGTATTACATCAGAACATATATAATTATATTGTTTTTGTTTTTTGTTTGTTTTTTTTTTTATAACTCTTTTGTTCTTTCGTTTTAATTTATAAAAGAAACATTATTATATTACTTTAAATAAAGGTAGTATTTTATTTTATTAATTTATAGTTTTGTAAGTGTTAAACACCTTCTTTATATATTTATTAAAATAAGTTTGTATTTTTTATGTTTAATATAAGAAAATATGAAACTTTTACGGATAGCGATCTAAAACACGTCTACTCTCTAGTCATGTCTCTACTTTTTATTAATTATTAACAAAAAAGCTTTTATTTTTTGTAGTAGAATACCAAATCTTGATAAATATTCAAGAGTTGATAAATACTCAATGTTTTGAACTTATCAAGTGCACAGAATACTTTTAATAAAATGTAAACTGAGATTAAGCTTCTAATATTTATGTATATTTTATAAAAAAAAACTTGCCCAAACGTTTGATATTTTCTCGCTGTAAAAACAAAAATAAACCTAAAGATAAAAGTTTAATTCTCTTTAAATAGTTGAGTTTTTTTAGCGCAATATCCTCATTTAAATTTATAGAATTTTTTTTTTTTTTTATTATTTACAATGTGAACTTATTTTTATTTATCTTTTTATTTGCTAGAGTATGTAATTCTATTTTAAAATATTATTATGACAACTAAAGTAATACGGATAATAGAAATATTGATTTTCTCATTATGCAAAAATATGAAAATTGATAAAACAAAAAAATCGGTCAGTAATTTTTTCTTCCGTTAAACAAGCAGTCATTATAACAATTTTTCATCGCATGCAAAATAAACTTCAGAGGGTTGGAGCAAATTATGATTAAATTTTTTTTTATAAAAATAAAAAATTCTACATAAAGAGGTAATGGCCATCTAATGAACTGTGGATTACGTTAGATAATTTTAGCAGGAATGGTGAAAAGAGTTTGGAAGCAATTAATGCAATGTGCACAGCCAGATGGGATTTAAGAGCTGCAATAACTGTGAATTATTATGAACACTTATTTTAATATATTTTGCAATTTAGGTTACATTAACAATGTATGTTAAATTTATTTTACAAGTTTTTTTTATTTAACAGAAAATAAAATTTTTAATAAAATTATACACAAACTTTTGTATATATGAAAAAAAAAATTTAATTTTTAAACAACATAATTGCTGAACGTCTTTGTTGGTAAAAAAAAAAGCTTTAACATTTAATAATTTTATGTATTTTGTTTAACCAAAATAGTTTCCTTAATAAAAAAATGTTTTCAAGTATAAAGAAATTATTATCCTGAAAATTTTTCTTTCCGCTGGTGCCTGAATTTCACTGACCTCTAATCAATTGTTAATGTGTAAAAACGTTCTTAAGCCTAACTCTTTCTGCCTAGAGAGAAAAATCAGTGATTTTTTATAGAAATTTTGTTGTTGTTTATTATATCAAAAAAAAAAATTCTATTGTAATTGCTTTTGTAAATAATTCTTGCAAAAAAAGCCGAAATAAAAATAGATTTCATCTGTCGTTCTATAAAGGTTCAAGGGTATTGGGACATACATTAAATTAGATTAACTATTGGGACACTCTTATATTCCATCTCCAAGCTTTATACTTGTTGAACTGTTAAAGATTTTGGCAATAACATAAAATTAGAGCAACTGTAGGGCCACCCTTTATTTTCCAAATTTAAATTAAAAAGTTGTTGATTTAGCGGACTTACCAAAACAGGTCCCTTGTAAGTTTCAGCTGTCTGTTTTTAACAGTTTAAAAGTTAGGCCACATCATCAAATATTGGCAAACCCTTTTATTTTTAAATCCAAAATTTATTCTTGTTGCTATGGCGAAGTTAGCAGTGCAAGTTCGTTGTAAATTTCAAGCGTCTGTCTACAACTGTTCAAAAGTATAGCCATATATAAAAAAATAATAAACTATTGGGGCACGCTTTAATTTATTATTTAAAATATTAATAATTATTGTTGCTATAACGGTCATAGCAAGCGAAATTCTGTTCAATTTTGTCTATAATGTTTTAAATAGACCATGTAGGTCTATTTACGTAACCATAGGGACACCCTTTAGTTTTAATTTTTTTTTCTATTTAAAATAATTATGTTTGCAAAACTAATTTAATAGTTTTAATTTTGAAATCAATAGTCCGACTATTTTATTATTGTAACTAAATAATTTAAATCCGGCTTAAGTTCATGCATTTTTTTAATTTCTAATTTAATTACGAAAGCAAAAAATTATTTACACATTTTTTTATCTTAATAAAGATTTTTCTTTACGAAAAAGATCATCTGTAAATCGCTGTGCTAGAAAACTTTGTATTTTAAAACGATTTCTACAACCAGCTTCTTTTATCTCTCAAAGTTTTTTTCTTGTTTCCAAACCACTGTATAACTTCAGTTATTAAATTAAAATAATAACAAAAATAAAGAAAAAATGTATTTATTAAAAGAAGTGGAAAGTTCGCTAACAAATGCCGGTAATTTTTCCATCAAGTCTTTGATCAATCAAGCGTAAAAATATTCTGCAGATACAATGATAAACTCGCCAACCGATTTTAATTTTTCCTCACTTTTTTCCTTGTGCTCAACCTTTTTTTTCTATAGAATTTTGCACTTTAACTACTAGAGTATCATCATTCCAAATGAAAAACAAAACAAAAATGAATAAATAAATAAAAAAGTAAAAATATAAATGGCAACAACAACGTCACTAACTCCGGTAGCAGGAACAAAAGCAGCCATAGCAATAAGGAAATGCAATGCAATTAAATAAGGCACCAACTTCAAAAAGTATTGAAAACAACAGTAGCCAGTATTCGGTATATCATAGTCGACAGTGGGTCAAAAATAACGATTTCTTTATTTATTTTGCAACGTTCTATTTTATAATCCTAAAGATCCCGTGTTTGAGAATTTAAAAGTTTTTTTTTTTCATTCTCATCTTTTTATTAAAAACCATACAATTACAAAAAGAGAATTTTACAGCTTTTACACGAGATATGTCATATACGTTTGTTCATCGAGTTATCAAAGAATTCTCTTCCATGTTTTTATATTTTTGGAGCTACGAGAAAAGTAATTTCATACAACATCATGATTTGTGTGTATTATAAAATTAAATTTCGTTTTGTCAACGAATGTAATATTTTCCAAATGTGCGTTTTTGCTCTTAAAATATTAATCCACATTTCTCTGGTTATTGAACAGTCGCTTCTAGCGAACAATCTTTTAACACATTTCCTTCAAAAAATATATAGTTATAGTTCTGTTCGTCATCACACGATTGCTATTAATGCACCAATTTGGCCAAATTTTTACTGTACTAAATTGCCGCACATTAATGAAGTAGTCCCACAGATATTTTCTTCAGTCACATGCTTGCCCCATTGAATACAAATTTTATTGCCGCAAAATGGCAAAAAAAAAACAATTTGGCGACAATAATTGCCGCAACCTAGTCAATCGGTTGTGTATTGTAATTATGAGAATCAGCTCTTGAGCGAACTTGAAAAATGACTGCATAAAAATGGTTTGTTCTTAAAAACGAAAAAAATGCTTCAGCGTTATATATTGTTACGTTTTACCCTTTTTAGCAGGCACACGTTCGGATTCTTTTGATTGCAAATACCACTGTGGCTAAATTCTATCTTCGAACTTTATGGCTTTCTCTGGCTATACTTCTCGATCCTACCGGTCTTGTGAACCCTTGGTCTCGTACTTACTAAACATGCGTTATCACCACAAACGCAGCCATCCACGCTACACTACTGTGTTGCTCCGGCGAGACATGAACTACTCGATGCCTTGTTTAGTAACCTTAACCATCCACAGACATCTCCACTACTCCTTTTATCCAAGCCAGTCTTCTCCTTTAATCCAGTAGCCTCAACACACGTCTGCCATACACTGTTGTTATGCTGTTACACTTCCCCGCGCTAACCGCTATTGCTCTTACTTTTTATTATAAAGGGCTTCTTGACAATTATGTGTTACTTCTTTTATTAAATTAATAGTCTTCACTAAATTGTCTGCCATGGCTTCACACAATAATTGTCTTTGCCTCTCGGGAGGTTTGTACTGCCGTTTATTAATTTTAATTGCATGATAACAATTATTATTTTTTCCTTGTACGGATGCCCGCATGCGGTATCGAACTCGGACCCCCTGGTTTGTAGTACGCACCTCTACCAACGCAGCCATTGAGCTGCTCAGATTTTGTTGGCTAACTTGTGGTTTTGTTATTCTATAAATACACCATTAGTTGAAATAGCTTATTCACCACGCTCATACGGAAACAACTACAGGGGATTTTTATTCGTAACAATATTATACGTACATTAATGTAAATAAATAACCAAATGGGTGTTCTTCATTCCTTCGATAAAGTTACACTCGCCTGCTTCCTTTCTTATGACTATGACCATACATATTTCTTCACTAAGATCCATATTAAAAATTGAATTTGTTACAATTATACAATTATATGACATAAAATAAAATACTTTGTACTTACAAAAAAATTATGAGCACCTAAAAAACAAGTTATTTAGAAAAGTATAAATTGCCGTGTATTGTTAACCTCTATTGCTATACAAGAACACAATAAATATTGCCGCACTTTTATGAAATATATTGTCACATGGTTTCTTATTGGCCAGTCGCACGATTGCCGCACCAGAGTTGCATTTTATTGGGCAAAACTAGCACAATATCGACCTAGATTGCCACATGTGCTAATTAATTGTAAAATCACACGATTGGGGCACAATATAAGGTAATATTTGGTGCACTGCGGCAATCATGTGATTCCACCTTAACCTTCTATCACTCATGAACTGTGATATGTTTGATTTTTTTATTTATCAGAAAAATAAACTATACGTGTTTTTCGATTTTTTACAATTTTTTTTATTTGAGGAGAAATTTACAAAAATAATAAGTAAATATATAAAATTAATTGAAATTTATAAAACTGTATAGTTACGAAAGGTGAAAGTTTTCAAAGCAATTATTGACTTTCGTGTAGCATAAGGCTACTACAGTGCACTATGTGTAAATCCAACACAATTTGGAAACTTTCACCTGCTTTGTTTATCTGACCATTTTAGCCCGTTTTCTTGTATAGTGTAAAGCCAAGAATCATGAGGTACTATTAATTGGTGTAGATGCGTTTGATGATTACGTTTTCATCCGAAACTTCTTCATTCTATCCATGTCCACTAATAGTTAATATGTACATATAAGTAATTTCATCGTCCTTCGCATTTCACTAAATAAATATTTATTGCCTTTTTGAAAAAAAAACTCTTGTAAAAAGTGTTATTAATCTACAAAATTACAAAAATCCTAATTTTATATTGTCCTTGGCTTCAGTACTCAGATTTATAAAAAAAATTAAAGCACATGAAATACTGTTAGTCCCACAGTTTACTCTATTTATTGACAGAGTGGAACGATTTAATGTTGTCGAATGATGATGCCGATAAAGTTGTTGTTGGTAATTGCAATGTAATGTAATGTTGCCAGGAACATAATACTTTTAAAAATGGAACAAAAACAAAACATAACGGAAAACGTGGTAATAGACAACAAACACTCGATATTAAACGGGGGATAAATAAATAAAATTGTATTTTGCAAGCAATTTCCAACAGAATACTTTTTATATCTTTCACCTTATTTGAGCTCAAAGCCACTCACTCGTTCTCTTGAGTTCAGGATAAAAATGGGTTAAAAACTGTCATTCATTTTGCAACAAATATGAAAAACAATAAACACACTGACACACATACACATGGTGATGATGACGCTGATGTCGATGGAAATGAGGAAAATGATTACTTTATAGCAATGGAGCAAGTACTTTGTTGATATTGATGTTGACGTTCATGGCAATGTGAATGATGACGATGATGGCTGTCGTAAAAAGTGTTAAATAGGCGCGTGTTTCAAATAAAACAACACCATCATCAACAGCCACACACACACACCCATATACAAACAACGGCATTTATCGCAGAAGACCAACAGCATCGTTGACGTTATTCATCAAACATGCAACAAGTTGTTTAAATAAGTGGAAAACTAGAAGTTTAAAAAGTTATGCCCTGTTGAGTGAAGGAAAGCAAGCAGAAGTTCTCATCGGGTCCGTTCACAAACAAAAACTGTTTTAACTTTTTTTATTCGTTTCATTTCTAAACTACAAAATGTTTAGAATTTAAAGTACACACGTGCATGGTTTATTGTTGGTTCTTTTTGTTTCTAAACAGATGCAATTATCTAATTACTCTTAAAAATGGAAGTTTGTAGTAAGAAAAAAATAAAAACCAAATTCCATATTAAGCTCAAGTACAGTGGAGTCGGTGATAAAATAGGTGAACATAAATATTTAAAGTAGTTCTCAACTCAAAACATTAATATCTTAAATGTCAGTGACCACCAGCGGTGAAAAAGGGTATATTTAAATTTGCCATTCCGTTTGTAGTATCTACAATATCCAATTCCGACCCCTTAAAGTACAGGGCGTCCGTCAGGAAAGTATACTACTTGGTTTGTTTATAATTTTTGATTAAATAAAAGGGAATTCATCTTATATTGATTGCCGTTTTATTTAATGACGGCAACTATGTATGGAAAAAATATCAGATAAATGTTCGACTCAAATGCGAGCCGTTTTGAGCGCTTTTTTTATTACATTCTCACACATTTCACGCGGTATTTCAATATTTGCATCACGAATATTTTTTTTGAGTTAAGTCAGGCGACCGTAGAGGCCAATTAACATCACCATTTCTTAAAATAGCTTTTTGTGGAAATAGTTATCGCACCAATTCCATTGAAACCACATGTTAATCAAGCCCAAAGCATGCAATTGTGGCGTTTAAAATTTTTCAATCAAATCACGATATCACTTTCCATTCACAGTTACCTTTACGCCGTTTACGTTTTCAAAGAAGTAAGGTTCAATGATTCCTTTTGAACAAAATGCATACCAGACTGTCAAGTGTCTACTTTACGGCTGCCAAATATGAACTGTTAAGACTAATGTTTAACAAAATAGCAGCAAAACAAAGTAGTATAACTTCCCGGTGGAAACCTGTTATATATATTCGAAGTTCTTTCAAAGCCAAGTCGATTGAGCGATATCCGTCTTGCCGTCTGTCTGTCTGTCTGTTTATGCTGAAATCAACTTTGCCAGAGCAAAATATGATCTAGAGCAAATTAGGAATCACTCCTACATAGCTTCGAAAAGTTTGCTATTGAAAATCAGCATAATACCTCGCCTGCCTCTAATTTTTCCATATCCTTTAATCAACTTTCGTTTGTATTCTTGCAGGTGGTTGTGTTTATGATAAAAAAAATAAATGAAAAACGTTATAGAATTGATAAGCGTTTTACCACTTACTACTTATTCAATACTTAATATTAATTCGCCAACTAAGCTGGGACATAAACCCTACGTAAAACTTAACCCTTTGCACTCGAAGCTTTTTTTCACTCATAATACCAGCAACTCGAATCAATTTTAGTAGAAAAAACCATATTCACATATAAGTAAATGATATGCGCATAAAAAGAAAAGTCATAGTTGTATTTTAACAGTTTTTTTTACCGTTACATAAACAAAACTTTCCTGAACAGATTTCATTTGTAATTTGTTAACAGAATAAATGAAGTTATTACGATTTGTTTTTGTCCTTATGTTATGAACTGAAAATTATTTGCATTGTCTCCATAGCGGAGCCCTCGAGTTTGAAGATAAATTTTAAATGGCTCCGCTCCGGAGCCCTCGAGTGCAGAGGGTTAAAATTTGGGTATATAAGTTTCAGCATAGCCGAATATATGTAGCACTTTTGTTTTCATTTATCCTTTTAGCAAATGATGTGCGATTTCAATATTGAAGAAAATTAGACATATTTTTAGTCAAACTTAATGATGGATGGAACGTGTAAAT
Source organism: Gymnosoma rotundatum (assembly GCA_916610165.2). Lineage (NCBI taxonomy): Eukaryota > Metazoa > Arthropoda > Insecta > Diptera > Tachinidae > Gymnosoma > Gymnosoma rotundatum. The sequence goes on along the minus strand of OU744337.1, from coordinate 113,327,916 downwards.
TTTTCCTCCATAAAACTATAATTTTTTAATGAACTTATGTTTTTGCCACTTATTGGCAATATTCTGGAGATGATTGCTGTATAAAAGATTTTAAAAGCTTTTTTTTTTTGCTAAAAGTCCAAAGGCAGTGACTTAAAATTTGAAGTCGGTTTAATGCCATTAGGCTCTGTATGCCATTAGTAATTCTCAAAAATGTTTAATGACAGCATTTTAAGCATTTTTAACGTTTAGTACTAAAATTCGAAAAGCATATTCACTTAATTTTTATTATCATACACACGCTTAGATTCCTTTTTAAGTGTAAATTTCAATATAAAATGGTGTTAGACTTGAAAGTGTCAAAGCGTAAGCATTTAAAGGTCATCAAAGAACAGTCCTTTTCTCCGCGATAAATAAAATCTCTTGAAATTTATGAAAACGCACATATCAACCAATTGGCATTTAGTTTATTTATGAGTATATTTTGCTTGACTTTTGTAATTTCTTATGCTCAATAAAAAATAACTCGCAATATCTAACTCATTGCTTATACTGCAAATTTTAAACAAGCCATTTTGCAAAATAACAATTAATTGGTGACACTGCTATCGAAAACGCACGAAAACATAAGGCCAACTAACATCATGAAATTTTTTCATGACATTAGTTGCATGAAATTTGTGCTTATCGGCAGGAAGTGTAAAGAAGCAAGTGAGGTAAGCGAAATAGCATGGTTTGAATTTTTTAGGGAATGTTTTACACTTGCTTTGTGCACGTTCTTTTTATTTGAAATAACGCAAAACATCTACAATAACATACATAAAATAATGCCTGCAAAAATCCGACTTCAAAACAGATTTCATCAACTAGAGGGGCACCCTTTAATTACTCAATTGAAATTTTATACTTGCTGTTGTAGTAGACTTAGCAATCAGGTTCTTTTTTAATTTCAACAGTTTGGTCATTAACATCAAATAACATCTATTTTTGTAACACCCTTTAATATATAATATAAGACATTTATACTTCTTATTATACCAAATAAAGTAGTGGACCATCACCTTTCAAATAAAAAAGTTAAAAATCGATCCATAAATGATTGAGTTATGGAGGCACAAATATAAAGAAAGCAAGTCGGTTAACTACAAGAAATTTGTACAAACTCCGCTGGAATAACAAATTTCATTATTAAAGCGCAGGTTGAAAGTTGCTGAAACTTTAAAAGTGCATTGAAAAAATCGCATGGTTTAAATGTAGACATACAGATGTGAATAAGGAAGCCTGGGTGGCAATGTCATACAATTTAATTAGAAAACCAACTAACAATTATTGCATTTAAGAAGGCGTAGTATAAATGAGGCACCAAAAAAATTTTTAAAAAATATCTTATAAACTTTATAATAAATGTATTCTCTTGCAGCACAGTAAAGCTCTTACTTCGTGATTTGTTTTAATTTAAAAACCATTTTACTTGACACTGTCAATTAATTGTGTAAGTGTCTGCTATATAAAAATTGAGGAAACAAAATCCTTATGACGTTTATTTTGCCCAATTTAAAAATTAATCAATTTCGTGGCACTATATTTCTAATTACTAAAATAAACAATAATAGCAGACAATAAATTTCTAAATACAAATCTTATTTTACAAATTATCATTGTTTTTTGTTTTTGTTTTGTTTTGTTTTTTTTTTTTTTTTTGAAATATCAAGTTACCTAAAATGATCTTTTTTATATTTACTTCAAAATTAAGATTTATTATTCAAAAATTAATTATACTTTTTTGTTGTGAAAATGAATGAGAGAATGTTAAAGTTGTTTAGTCACTTTATCTTTTTGTTGTTTTTTTTTCTTATTTCATTGTATTTAATTCTTAATAGTGGCAGGCATAAAACCGCATTTAAGACACCTTCTTAGTTTTTGTTGCTTTGTTTTTTAATCGGATTTTAAATAAGAAAAACTAAAAATGACCTGACTTAAGTGGCCATTAGCCTTTAACGTCAATTTGTCGCGTCGCGTCGTTCGAAACGAAATACTTTTCTATTTATTAGTGTAGCTGCTTTATGCAACGTATTTATGTCTAGAGTTAAGACAAGAACTAAATAATAATAAATGCATACACGCATATACGAATTAAAGTCTTTATCAGCAGGAGCACATTTTTAAGACAACAACATAATGCACATACCCTTCATTAGTTAAATAACAAAAAACAAAAAAAATACTAAAAGAGCTTGTCATCATCATCAGCATCCTCAGAATGCAACAACAAACAACAAGTATCACAGTTTTCCTTTAAGTTGTAATCGTAGCCTCTGTGACTATCCATCCAACAAAATATCCAGCCAGGCATTTAATCTAGTTGCTTGTATCTATTCATTATAAATTGCAGCCGGAAAGGATACATTGTTTTAGCTGTTTTACCTGGCGTTCGGATGAGTCAACATTGAAAGAAGTAAAAACTCAGAGAAAATTTGTTTATATACGAATGATATAAAAAAATAAAGTAAAGTATAAAGAAACATCCATACAAAGTTTAACTCTTTCATTTTGTTTAGGAACGTTGTGATAGTATCTAACTTTTTTATAATCAGCAGAACTTATCTTAACATTTGCAACTGGGATTCGTTCAAAACAAAAGCATAATTATTGCTGCAGTACAAAGTTTCAGCATTTTAAGAACGCATACAATTTTAAACGATGGTGGTAATGTAATAAACGCCTTTTTTACTCTTGTTTGAATAGACGGGGAAAGATAAGACTTTAAAAGCTTAATAAATGCCTTACAGACTTGCACTTATTTACTAAAGCATCCATTTAAAAATAAAAAAATAACAAAACTGTTAGTGGAGCATTTAAAGTTCTTTATTTTTAAGCTTAAATTAATTTAACATTTGAGGAAATGCTCCGAAAGGTGTATGGTAGAAAAAATAATTACTATTGCTAAATTGAAAATATAACAGGGGAAAATATTGAAGTAGGCCTCTTACTTTTGTATAACGGGGAGAGACACTGCAATAAAAAATGTGTTATATCACCAAGCAACTTTCCTGAGGAATCCCAGGACTGCAGTCGGTTGTAGAGTTTGTAGGCACCCACTTTGCAGTAGGTGCTTGCCTCCAAGCAAAGAGTTACTTTGTTGAATTTGTCTAGGCTAGACCGGAGAAAAACTTATTTGCATTTATAACTTGATGGACCTTTGCTGTCAGAGTCCCTGTTAACGATAGCCGGTTAACAGCCTCAGTAGCATATGCACAAGTGCTGCGCGCGGCTCTTATTATAAATGAAGCTACTGCGAAGAGCAGAAAACTTTGTGACCTACTAGAGAGAGAGAGTAAAACGGTTATGCTCAATAAGAGTTATATCCGTATATCGAACAACGTCCATAGTAGCTCTATCTGTACTTGCCGGAATACCTTCAATTAATCTTACCCTTGACGAAGGAGGATATATATATATATATATATATATACATACATATATAAGCACTACTAAATGGGTTCACAAACAGAAATTTCATATATTAAGAAACAAGCTACAGCAAGACTGCTTCAACAATTGCAAACCTTGTGGACTAACAGCATAAAAGGAAAATGGACACATAATATTATCTCACACCTTGAAGCTGCGTGAAAAGAAAGCATGGTTATCTCAACTTTTATTTCAGTTTAGCTTTTACTAGTCATAGAAACTACGCTTCCTATTTGCACAGTTTTTATTTAAAAGTTGACGTAATATATGAAATGTGTCACAATAGCAAGAACAACGTGGAATATACCCTTTTCCATTGCAAATTCTGTGAGAACGACAGGGATGATGGAAATCAACGAGAAATGGTCTAAACACTCAGCATATACCAACTGGATAAGGAATGAGAAATATGTAAGACTACCGTACTCAAACCCCTAATCACGTCACATAGGAATGATGGATGGGGGAGTAAAGTAAATTACAAAAACTGCAGAGTTCAGCAAATAAACTCCACACCGAAGTAGTGCGAAAGCTGTCCTGGGTTGGTTGTTCCTATGTAGGACCACTGTTAATAGTGCGGTATCATTGCGTCTTTTAGTTGCATGAATCTTCTCCTGAAAAATTTGAGTTATTCCCAAAGACCTATAGTAGTTTACATTCGGTGTAACTATTGCTATGGATCCACACGTGTTTTATTTAATGGCGCGATCTACAAAGGTATAGTCTGATGAGGTTTAGTCCCATGCTCTTTTAATGCTCAGAATAGTTGCAAACTTTTTCGAAGTTATATCTTTTTTCGATCGATCCATAAGTAGCGATTAGTATTTTTTAAAGAACTAAAGCACTCTCTGGCCGACGCAATAGTACCTATCTGTCCCTCCTCGCGCTATTCGGCAGAGGTAGAAGCTCAAGGAGGAATTCATTCAGTTTACTGTAATTTGGGCCAGTATTCAGTTTAGATTCATGCGATTTTATCCAAATATCATCTTAAATTTCTTTTCTAAGACATACTTCAGTATTTAACATCTGCTTGTCCCTTACATTTTTTTAGGTTTATAAAATATAACTATTTTCAAACGCTAACTCACATCCTTATGCTATTTTACATTCTAATTCACAAAATGTAGAAGCTTAAACTACTTTCGCAACGAAGCGGTACGTCGTTTTCTGCAATAATGATATCTGTGATACTTTAATTATAGATAAATTTCTGTTGAGCTTAAGGACATACACAAAGTATCAATAAAGAACTCGAACTTATATCTTGCCGATTAATCGTCCAGTGCAATTTTTCAGATTGCTCAACATAATATCGATACCTAATGCACAGACACATTCTGTATAAACTAAAGAGAAGGGCTGCCAGATTACCTTAATTTTTTTGATTTGCAGAAACAAGAAACACGAAACAAAATTTTACTTTTTTAAAATAGCTCCAAAATTTTTCTTTAAAAAGTGTTTGAAAAGCGAATGAACATTTTATTATGGTAAAGTGTTTTCTTTTAGTGTATTGCTTTGAAAAATTCACACTTCTCTAATGACATTCATTTTTTAAGATTTTTAGATGACTGTAAAGCACTTGGAAATTTGAATCTGGCAACCCTAGTAAAGAGCAAGCTACACAAGTGCTACTCTTGCGGATATATAGTACATCTAATAATATATACTCGAAACGACCAACATGTACTCGCACTGATTGCTCTGTATTTTATTTCGACAAGTTCTCGTCCCGACATGCAATTTTTATTTCTTTAATTTTCAGAAATTGAAATTTGAAATTGTATTGGTATCCACACATTCAAATTTGGTTTATGCAATTTTGGTCTTGGTTGCTAAGATTTTGGTTTTACTTAAACTACGAAAGACAAAACAAGAGAGAAATGCAAGTACAAACTCAAGAATTGCGCAACAAAAGTTGCAAAGTGTGAACGAAGAAAAATAGGAGAAAGAGAAAATAAATAATGAAATGCATTGATGGAAAGCTTTTTGTCATGGATATAAGATCGTAGAATTTAATTTTAAAAAGTTTTTTTTTAAAAGAAATTGATTGCCCATCGAGGCTTTAGCAATCGTGAAAAGAAAGCGTTTGACAACAGACAGTTTATCGCAAGTCAAAATAAGATTGAGATAAGACAAAAAAAAACAATGATATTCAATTGCCACCCTAAGGTGCTTTTGTGTGTGAATTTATTGATGAAAAATATCGTAAAAAAAAAAATTACTTTTACTAGGGCTGCTATATATATTTCTGGCTTGGCAACATTGATTGCTGCCAAGTGCAATCTGACATTTCCATTGGAAAGTTTGTCATTTTTAGCATAATCGAACTCAAAACGTTTTGACGTACGACCATTATTTGTGTTGTTTACAGTGACTTGAAAAAATTAATATAGAAAAAAATGGAATTAACTCGTGAACATTTTCGTGCCATCATTTTTCACAATTTTCGTCGTGGATTATCACGACAAGAGTGCATTGATGAACTTAAATCTTTGTATGGCGATGAAGGACCATCCTATAGCACTGTGAAAAATTGGTATAGTGAATTTAATCGTGGCCGAAGCTCGCTCAAAGACGAATTCCGTGAAGGTCGCCCAAAAACGGCTGTTGTGCCAGAGAACATTGATGCCGTGCGTGAACTCATAATGCAAGATCGACATGCGACATACCGAAAGATAGAGACATCCTTGGACACTTCTTCCACCAGCATACATTCGATACTGCATGAACACCTGGCCGTAAAAAAGGTTTGTTCTCGTTGGATCTCGCACAATTTGAAAGTGCCTCAAAAAAAGGCTCGTGTCGATTGGTGCAAAGAATTGTTGCAAAAATGCGATTGCGGTGCTTCAAAAGACGTTTATAAGATCGTCACAGGTGACGAATCATGGATCTATGCGTATGAGCCCGAAACGAAACAACAATCGACCGTGTGGGTCTTCAGAGACGAGCAAAATCCAACGAAAGTTGTTCGTGGAAGCAGCACTTCGAAGCAAATGGTCGCCTGTTTCTTCGGCAAAACTGGTCATGTGGCGACTGTTCCGCTTGAGCAACGTAGGACGGTTACTTCTGAGTGGTACACTACAATTTGGTTGCCTGAAGTCATCGGAGAAACTCGAAAAACCAACAAGAGAAGACGAATCATTGTTGACCATGACAATGCGAGCTCTCACACATCGGCTCAAACGAGAGCGTTTTTGCCCGGCTAAAACGGCGAATTAATGGGTCATCCGCCGTACAGCCCTGACTTGGCATCTAGCGACTTCTTCTTGTTGCCGCACATCAAGAAAAAAATGCGTGGTCAACGATTTTCGTCGCTAGAAGAAGCTGTTAAAGTGTTCAAAAACCATGTTTTAGAGGTGTCTCAATCGGAGTAGAAAAGGTGCTTCGACAACTGGTTTGAGCGCATGCAAAAGTGTATAAATCATGCTGGAGAATACTTTGGAAAACAAAAAAACCATTTTTGATTATAAATATTCGCATTTTCACTATTAGGCCAGAAATATATAGAGCAGCCCTCGTATTATAATAATTTTTATTGATTTTATTAATCAAAACCTACACGTAGAGTTGCGCCGAAGATCTCCAATTTATTTAATATCATGGAATTTAAAACAATTTGGAATGAATTATGAAATTGTGAGTACTTAATTTTCGATAGATTTGAAAAGTAATTTATACTTCTTTTACACAGGGTGAGCTAGAGTAAACTATAAACTTTTTTCATGAGTTTATAAAGGTTATACCTTCCGCCGGCAAGGTATACTATATTATTTTGCCAACATTTTGATAAGCATTAATCTCGACAGTTCATATTTGGCAGTCGTAAAGTAGATACGTGGCAAATTTATTATCGAAAAACATTCGAAAACCAATGCGTTTTAATCCTTAAAACATTTTATCAAAATCAATGATCGATTACTATGACGATGAGAAAGTTACGTGAAATTTTTGGGAGAAACAAGGTGCCAACAAAACACACTATTTATCGTGTCGTGAATTATTTCGAAGAAAGAACGGAGCCGTTCTCAGCAGCTTGGTCTTTAAAGAAAAACTTTGGTCACAATTTTGCGTGAGGATTTGTATTTGCTTTCATTAAAGATTGGCCGTAAATATGCCAATAGTATGTTACAACTCGCCCAAGACAAGCCCGATTTTCATGACAAAATCATCAGTATTCTAAAGTTCATTATATACTTTAGCTAAACCTGTGTAAAATAAGACGATTATAATTTATTCATGTGGGAAATTTTTTACTTAAGTTATAGAAACAAGTCGCTGGTCATAGCAAGTAGTTGTATACAAACACATTTTTTCAATTAATATAAAATATTAAAATTCATCGAAAAACTAATTAAAAAATACATTTTTTGCAAGGCTTAATTTCATGCTGAATTACGGGCCACTTGTAGAGTCTTAAAGTCAAATGGAAAAGTAATAAGTCATAACGGTGAGTATGACACATTTATATAAAATCTTGAAATTTTTTGTTTATCTTAACTCTAAAATACTTGCCATCACTGGTATCATGGACCATTAGAAAGAAAGTTTAAATAATTAAATACTTACCCTCTGACATACTAACGGCAACTGTTTATTTTATAAAAATATATTATTTATTACACACATTCATATTTATTTTACATATTTTATAGTTTAACTTTACTTTTTGACTGTTTTAAAAACTATTGTTGTTTCTTTTTGTTTTTCAAATTAATGTTTCTATACTTTGACAGCAGTTGGTACGAATAGAGCTGCTGCATCTGATGTGTCTTTTACATAACTCGTTTAATAATGATGAATTTATTTTAACATCTTTCAAAACTTTATATAGGAGTTTTCAATTGGAGCGAATAATTTATGAAATAAAATTTTGCTGGTTAAAATTGCAGGATGAAAACGTGAATGCACGATTCGAGAAAATGACATAATTAAAGCGTCAATGTGGATTTCTGGTCTTAAGCTCTGTTTTTTGCTGTTAATTAATATCAAATAATTAAAGAATCGAGACTGAGAACTTTATAAAAATATGTTGTTGATTTGAAGAAAATTTTAAGACTTTTTTGCTACTGAACATATTAAAACCCCTCCGAAAATATAGAGCACTTGCAATTTCAACTTTTTTGGTTTTTTTTTTGTTCTGAAAAATTACAACACAATAGCTGATGTTGTTGTTGCTTCTGTTGTTGTTTTAAAGAAATGTTAAAACACTTTAACTTACCTTAATTATTAAAGTTTCTTTTAACAACAAACACAACTTTATGCTGTCAGTCAGTCAATTGTTAAATAAAATACACTGAAAAAAAAGTTACAACAAACACTGGTTTTGTTGCCCTTAAGCATTATTGTAACACATAGTTTCTATTGCAAAATAATTCAACGTACAAGTGCAACTTTATCCAATACAAAAATATAGAAACGAGAATCTTAAAAGCATAAAAGCAAACAGAATGTCAGTAGTGATGAGCAGACTCTGTCTATTGCTCATGTTTTGCAATTGTATCTCTTATTATTTATTTATTATTTAAAGGCAAACGTCTGCAAATGGACTTTTAGTGTAAAAGACTTGTATATCTATCTGCTTTGAAAGTTTTCTTTTCTTTTACTGGACGTAGTATGAAATAAATTGAATAATACTTAACACTTTTTTAACCGACTTCAAAAAAGAAGGAGGTTATACAATTCGCCTGAATGTTGCTTTTTTTATATTTGTGCCTCCAGAACTCAGTCACTTCTGAACCGATGAAAATTTTTAGTAATATGACAGATTATGCTTACAGATCCCGGTTCCGTTTTAAAAACAGCTCATAATCTTAAAAATTAAAGGGTGTCCCCATACAGCATACATATATTTTACGTGTATTATGAACTGTAAAGGGCGATTATGTAAAATTTAAAATGACTGCGTCTTACTATAGTCCCCAGTAACAAAAAGTTATACAAAAATAAATCTAAAATTTAAAGGATGCCCCCAGAATTAATGTAAATTTACTTATATGGGCCTATCTTTTGAACCGTTATATACAAACGCTTGTAGATTCGACGCAATGTCGATTGCTATTGCCGTTATAGTAACAGCTGATAATATTTAAAATTATAAATTAAAGGGTGCACCAATAGTTCATTTAATTTGGTATATGGCCATACCTTTAAACAATTGTAGACAGACAATTGAAATTTACAAAGAACCTGTATTACTTACTCCTCCATAACAACAAGTATAAAACTTGGATTTGGAAATAAGCGGGTGTCCCAGTAGTTGATATAAAATGGTGCATGTGGGCGGACTTTTGAACCGTTACAGACAGACGGCCATTTGATGTATATTGCCAAACTATTGAACAGTTGAAAAAGTATAAAGTTTGGAGATAGAGGTGTGTCCCAATAGTTAATGTAACCTAATTTATGTGGCCATACGCTTGAGCTGTTATAGGTAGACAGATGAAATCCGCTTTGAAGTCAGTTTTTTTCGCAAGAATTATTTTTTATATATTCATTTGACACTTTCCTCTCAGTTTACTTATTTTATTTTATGTTGCCTCGTGCACAACAAGACTATAAGTCTTATAATTTCACTTGATATTTTACATAAAACAATAAAAACGTTACATACTCGTAAAATATATACGAGGGCTGCTATATATATTTCTGGCCTGGCAACACTGAGTGCTGCCAAGTGCAATCTGACATTTCCATTGGAAAGTTTGTCATTTTTAAGCATAATCGTACTCAACACGTTTTGACGTACGACCATTATTTGTGTTGTTAACAGTGACTTTAAAAAATTAATATAGAAAAAAATGGAATTAACTCGTGAATATTTTCGTGTCATCATTTTTCAAACCAGAGCATTTTTGACCGGCCAAAACGTCGAATTAATGGGTCATCCGCCATACAGCCCTGACTTAGCACCTAATGACTTCTTCTTGTTTCCGCACATCAAGAAAAAAATGCGTGGTCAACGATTGTCGTCGCCAGAAGAAGCTGTTGAAGTGTTCAAAAACCATGTTTTAGAGGTGTCTCAATCGGCGTGGAAACAGTGCTTCAGCAACTGGTTTGAGCGCATGCAAAAGTGTATAAATAATGCTGGAGAATACTTTGAAAAACAATAAAAACATTTTGGATTATAAATATTCGCATTTTCACTATTAGGCCAGAAATATATAGAGCAGCCCTCGTAAACATTAAAATATAGATTAAAGCATAAAATCAGAATCAGAATTTTTTTCTTGTAAACATAAATTCACAAAGATTTTATTTTTGTAAGATTTATTTTATATATGATTTGCAAAAATAATTTAAAAAGACTAGTTTAACCTGCAAAACGTTGCTTTAAATTTGAGTATACTCATTCAAAGGACGTATAGAATGGATCAAAAACTGTTACTCAGATACCAGAGTTCGTTAAATCTGCGGTAATGTGTAAACAAAATCATTTCAAAAAGATGATTAGGTTGTCGTGTGTATATTATTTTCAATGCTAAATGACACACCATAAAATACTTTCCGATGAATTGATATTCGATCACATCACATGAGGCAAAAATTTCGAATCGTTGGGATTAGATATGACTTGGCGAGCAGTAAGCATATGTTTTCCCTGTGGCATGGTTAATGTGATCAGACCATATCAACGTTGTGTTAAGGATAATTTCAAGATTTTTTGTCCATCTCACAATTTTCAATTTTTCCCCATTAAAGTTTATCTGGAGTTCAAAGCAAAGTTTTATTGATTTTGGAGTTATAACTAAGCATTTTGATTTGGCAAGGTTAGGACAAAGATCTTCATTAATTTTCAGGAGACAATTTTAATTGTTCGTTATATTGGTGCATCTATAAATCTGTACGTCATCCGCATACATGCGAGCTGTACTAAATAAAAGGTGATTGATTGAGTCGTTTTTGTAAATGGTAAAAAGCAGTGGACCAAAAATAAAGCCTTGGGACACACCCTTGAAGACATGCAGGGGGCATGAATATTGATTTTTAACAAAAACTGATTGTTGACGATTCGTCAGATATGAGGATAAAAGACAGATTAAAGACGGATTAAAGTTTGGGGAAAATTTAACAATGTTTTCAACATCATACAAACAATGTTGTGGTTCACAACATCAAACGCCTTAGAATGATTAAAAGGCATCAAAAAATGTTTTATATATTTCCATTATTAAAGCAGTTGTACAACCGTGTTTTGGGCGGAAACCAGATTGTGTTTCAGTGAGAAGTCTGTTATCACTAATAAAAGTATATATCTGTTGATGTAGCATTTTTTTTTTAATAGTTTTCACAAATACAGCAATATGGCAAGTGGTCGGTAAGCATTGTTCGATTAAGGAATAGGAATTATTTTTGCATATTTTCAGTTTAAACATTTGAGTTATTATGGTATTAAATATATTCTTTTAAAAACTTCGGATGGATTTTGTCCGTTCCGGTAGCATTGGATTTAATAACTAAGCAGGTGGAGAAAACGTCTTGTGGGTAACACAACTAAAGTTGACAAGTTTTAAACAACATTTCACAAAAGTCTTCTGTTCAGTTCATTTAGTTTGCGTTAGACATACATTGAAAGTAAATTATATTTTTAATTTCGATTAAAATGAGCGAAGAGAAATTCCTGAATTCAGGTAATTTTTGAAATGATACTCGACAATAATCACATTCCGGACAAGTATTTATCTAGTTAAAAAGTCGTAGAGAAAATTAGAATTTAGTGTTCGAGCAAGGAAGACGTTGAAGTTGTTTATGCGAAGAATTTTGGCATTTGCTGTCATTCATAAGATAAAGTAAAAAAAACCACGGGAAATATTATGCAGCTCTGACGAAAGCACTTAACGGAAAAAGATGTATTGCAGCGTAATAATAGTCTATCGTGGAAAAATGATGTGGAGATGCTCGCTTTCTCGACAAAGGCAGCAGTTTCTGAAGTTTAATGTTAATTCTTGCAAAAACTTAAAAATACACATTTAGCAGCTTAAAGAATATTAATTTAGTCATTTAACAGTAAAAATAGACGTTCAAATGGGTTTAAACAATTTAACTGAATTCAAAAATTTCTCATCGTGTATTCTCTGCGTATTTTCTCACATCATCTTAAAATCATGTACATATTGAACATTTACTTCAACAGTGTCTTAACTGCAAATTTAAAATTTTTTAAATGAATGAGTTTTAGTGATAAGCCTCTATCTTATAAAAAAAAACTTTTTGATAAATGAGAACAAATCCTTAACTTCAAGCAGAAACGCAGGTATATATAGCAAAGCCGACATTGAAACGACGCATATAGGGGCATTTTGCCAATCTAGCCGGACATTACTTTTTTTGTTGTTTATATTGGCTCTAAAAATTTACTGAGAGTACATTTCATTAATCTGAAACTTGGCAGAAAAAATATGACATTGTCACAGGCTGTTAAAGCAAAATAAGAATCGGACAAAGTCTTAAAAGAACTTATCCTACCTCTGTATATATTATAGTGATATATAACATTTTTAGGAACGCGATGGAGATCACTCTCACTTTTCACTTTTTCTTGCCAAAAATTGTGAAAAAATAATCCTTTTTTTTAATTTCGAACGCAATTTTTTTTATCATAAATAATTAAAACAAAATTTTTATAAGAATTAAAATAATAAGTTACTAATATAGCCTTTGACAGGTGTTTGAATTAAGTGCCTTAATTATATTAAGAATCTAAAGATACTTTCTTAATTATCTTAATTAATATATTTTAATAACATTTTAAGCTACATTGAATTATAATTTTATTACAACTTACTTACATGTAATTAAAGACCCAACACTTGATTTAATACCAGTATTTATAATCTATTTACTGCTCTGCGTTTAATAACGTAAAAAGAGCGACTTAAAATTTACGATGCAAGACGCAGGTAGATTTGTCTTACATGCAAAATTGTTTGTATAAATCAAAATGTAATCTTTAACTATGTACATATGTTACAAATATTCTTTAAGTACCTAATAAAACTGTACTTTACTTGAACTTGAGAAGTCAAAGAAGAAGGTCGTTTTAATAAAACAAGAAGAGCAATTAATAAGGAATTTGACAAAAATACAAAAGCCATTTTTGTATAGTTAATTATACAACTATTTTTTTTAATAACATAAAATTTATGGTGCCGAAACCCGGGAGGGATTAAATTTATCTAAAATATTAAAATAATTTGGTAAGAAAAGAATTAATTTGGTCGTGGAGATATTATCATGAGTGAGTTGGACAAACTTATTGAAAAGCAACGTGCTTTTTTACCTCATCTTAATAAATTGCATACTCGCTTCATGTCTATAGAAACATCTAAAAGAACACGCGGTTTTCTGAATAGCTTATTACAGGAGATTGATAATATAAGTGTACAGTTCAAAAATAGTCATGAAGAAATTTTAAACCAAATTCGGGAATCTTCCTTAAATTGTGATGATGTACCTTATATAAACGACGAGTGTTATTATGAATTTTCTGACTTTTTTTTGGCATTTAAAGGCCAAATTCTTGATTCTTTACCTGAACAGTCTAGTAATTCGCCTGATCATTCTAGTACATTTGCACTACCTGCTAGCCACGCAGAAGCATTTACGGGGATAGATGCCAAATTACCTACAATCTCTTTACCTAAATTTTCTGGCGAATATACGGAATGGATCCCATTCCAGGACATTTATTTGTCGCTTGTTCATAATAATCCGGCACTTTCAAAAATCCAAAAATTCTATTATCTTAAAGGTACGCTCTCTGGTGAAGCTGCAAGCATGGTAAGAACAATTTCGGCTACCGAAGCAAATTACGATTCCGCATGGTCTATTTTGAAAGCACGTTATTATAATAAAAGAATGATTGTAGATGCATTAACGAGAAAACTTTTTAACATTAAGAAATCCGATGGTACATTTCAGGCAATAAAAAATATTCTTGATACAACCCAGGAGTGTGTTACTTCACTTCAAAATTTAGAAATTGATACGTCGTCATGGAATCCGCTTTTAGTTCCAATAATATGTCAGAAGCTTGACTTGAGCACACGTAGAGATTGGGAACAATCTTTAAAGTCGTCAACCGAAGTTCCAACACTTGCGGAAATGTTTAAGTTTTTAGAAAGAGCATTTAGAACTCTTGAATCTTTGCATGAGGAAATTCCCTCTACCAGTAAAGTTAGTTATCAAAAATTTTCTGGTCTTAGGTCCAAAAGAAATGTTGTTCATACCAACCAAGTGACTTCCAAACAGAACATAATGTGTTTTCTTTGCAATAAACCGCATTATCTTTCAAAATGTTTTAAATTTTTATCTTTTTCACCTTCATCAAAGGAAACTTTTTTGTCCAAAAATGGAATTTGTTTTAATTGTCTTACCAGTGGTCATAAATGTAAGGAGTGTCCATCCTCATATCGTTGCAATATATGCAAAGGCTTACACCATACGATTTTACATAGGGTTGATAATATATCTGCTAAAACTCAAATCTCTAGCTCGGCAAACTTAAGCACTGCTGAAGTGTCGTCGAATAATGTTAATGGGTTTAGTAAAGTGATTCTTTCGACAATTCGTTTGTTGGTTAACACCAGCAGTGGCCTATTTCCATTGAGAGCCTTACTAGACCCTGGCTCTCAGTGCACGTTGATGACAGAAAGCGCTGTTCAGAGTTTAAATCTGATACGAAATAAGTCACATTACACAGTTTTGGGTGTAGGTGAATCGAAAGGTCATATTTGCCGTTCTTGGGTTAAAATTGACCTCTGCTGTCTGGATAAACAACCAGTAGTTTCTTGTTCAGCGTTAGTTCTTCCTAAACTTACCAATTATATACCCAGAGCAACATCTGACAGATATTCTCTACCGCAGCATGTGGAAATATCATTAGCAGATCCACTTTTTTATAGCAATGACCAGATAGATATAATTTTAGGGTCAGACATAATTAGCTCAATTGTAATTCCTGGGAGCTCATTTACCTATTTGGACTTATTCTTTCAAGAAACGCGTTTTGGTTGGGTCTTCTCTGGTTCCATCAAAGATAAATACGATTTCAACATAACTGTTAACCATGTTAACTTAGAAGAAACGTTGAGGTTATTTTGGGAGCAAGAAGAGGTTGATGTAAAGAGAAAAAATACTGAGGAGGAATCTCTTTGTGAGAAATATTTTTTAGATACGACAGAGCGATTAAGTGATGGACGTTATGTGGTTAAATTACCTTTTAGAACAATTGTTAAAGGGGAAACAAGTATTAACATGAATAATAACATTGCGAATGCATTTAAAAGATTTTTACATTTAGAGAAAAGTTTTCTCCGTAAACCGATGTTTTGCGAGAGATATAAAAGGTTTATGGAAGAATACCAAACACTCGGACATATGACGAGAGTAGGTTACTACCCAGAAGATGTTTCAAAGAATTCGTATTTCTTGCCCCATCATGGCATAATGAAAGAAAGTAGTACAACTACTAAGCTAAGAGTAGTTTTTGATGGCAGCAGTCATGCAGAAGGTTATACTTCCTTAAATGATGCACTTTGCTCTGGCCCCGCATTGCAAAATGACTTGCCACAAATTATGATTAGATGGAGAAGGCACAAAATTGCATTCTGTGCAGACATAGAGAAAATGTTTAGACAAGTTGAGGTTTGCTCAAACCACCGCCCTTATCAACTTATCTTATGGCGTCACAATCCGACGGACAGAATTTCAATCTTTGAACTTAATACCGTTACCTACGGAACAACCCCTGCACCATATTTGTCTATACGTGTTCTGCGAAAACTTGCCGAAGATTACGGTTCTACGTATCCAAAGGAGGAGAAAATACTTATGTCCGATACATATGTTGATGATTTTATTTCGGGATCCGAATCATTAGAAGAGGCTAAGACAATTCGAGACAACTTGATCACACTACTTAAGAAGGGTGGTTTTACACTGAGAAAATGGGTCAGCAATTCTGCAGAATTTTTAGGGGATATCTCGGAAGAATTTAGGGAAAATTCTGTCTCATTAAATTTTGATCAAGACGATATGGTAAAAACTTTAGGAATCCAGTGGATACCTAGTTCTGACATGTTTTCTTTTGTTGTAAATTCAGACATGGATGATAAAGTAACTAAACGTCAGATATTATCAGATTCTGCACGATTATTTGACCCTATGGGTTGGCTTGCGCCTTCTACAATTATTTCTAAAATTCTTTTCCAAAAATTATGGCTAGAAGGACTTGACTGGGACTCAAATGTTCCATTTGACATAAGAGAAACATGGTGTAAATACAGAAGCACTTTAAAGTGCCTTGAAAAATTTAAAATTCCTAGATGGGTGAATTGTAATCAGCAATCTAAAATAGATTTGCACTGCTTTTGCGATGCGTCGAATTCGGCATATGCAGCGGTTATCTATATAAGGGTATGTACGGAGCATTTAGTACATGTTAACATCTTACAGGCAAAAACCAAAGTTGCGCCAGTAAAGACAGTAACAATTCCGAGGTTAGAGCTCTGTGCAGCTGCCCTTTGTGTAAGACTCGCACACAAAGTGCGCGAATCATTAACTGATATTTCAGTTGATAATATAGTATTTTGGAGTGACAGTACAACAGTGTTAGGTTGGTTAAGAAAGCATCCTTCTTCTTGGAATGTTTACGTTGCTAACCGTGTGGCAGAAATACAGCGTTATACCAGTGTGGCGCAATGGCGTTATGTTCCATCATCGCTTAACCCTGCAGATTGTGCCACAAGAGGTATTTATCCACTAGATCTTTTAAATTTTGAAATGTGGTGGCATGGTCCAGGCTTTTTAAAGGAAAATTTCGCATGTTGGCCCGAAAAAATTTATAATCTAGAAACGACGTTAGAAAAACGTAAGGTTAAAATTATATCAAACTTATGCACACAACTTACGTATTCAGATATATTTTTTAGATACTCAAAGCTAATTAGACTAATTCGAATTTGTAGTTTATGCTTTAGATTTTATAATAACTGTAAAAGGGCAAAAGAATTTAGGGAAAATGGTACATTAAATTCTGTACAAATAAATAACACACTTTGTAAGCTCATAAAATTATCTCAAGAAATTGATTTTCAAGCTGAGTTGAAAAATATTAAATCCAAACTTCACATAAAAAACAAACATATCATGAAACTTATGCCATTTGTGGATGAAGACGGTATTTTGCGAGTAGGTGGACGTCTGCAAAATTCGTCCTTGCCTTATATCATCAAACATCCAATACTTATGGGTAAATACAATCCAATTTCAAAATTAATTATTATTGATGCTCACGAAAACACACTACATGGTGGCCTGACATTAACAATGTCCTATGTTTACCGTAAATATTGGATTATATCAGGTAATCAGTTAGCTAAAAGAATCATAAGTAATTGTATTCGCTGTTTCAGATATACCGCAAAAGCTTCACAACAAGTTATGGGAAATTTACCTCCAGTAAGATTAAACATCACGAGGCCTTTTAAACACAGTGGCGTTGATTATGCAGGGCCAATCTCACTTAAAAATTCGAAACTACGTTCATCAGTTATATCAAAAGGCTATATATGTATTTTTATTTGCATGGTTACCAAGGCAATTCACTTAGAGGCCGTCTCTGATTTAACTACAGACGGTTTTTTTGGCAGCGTTTCGTAGATTCATAGCTCGAAGAGGAGTATGCACAGACTTATATTCAGACTGCGGAACAAACTTTGTAGGTGCATCCAAAGAATTAAAAGTTCTTTACCAAAAGGGTCAAAACTCATTGCCAGCAGAGCTTCGCGACAGCTTGTCCAGTTCACGAACTAATTGGCACTTTATACCTCCAGCTTCCCCTCACTTTGGTGGTTTATGGGAGGCTGGTGTAAAGTCCACGAAATACCATCTTAGAAGAACAATATCAGATCGTGTTTTAAGCTACGAGGAACTATCAACTTTGCTGTGTCAAATAGAAGGATGTCTAAATTCACGCCCACTATGCCCACTTTCTTCTGATCCAAGTGATACTGATGCACTCACACCTGCCCACTTCTTGATTGGGGAGCCCACAGTATGCCTGCAAGAAGAATCTCTTCTTGATCACAATATAAATTATTTGAACAGATGGAAAGTAATCGAAAAAATTAAGCAACATTTTTGGAGGAGATGGAGATCTGAGTATCTAAGTCGATTGCAGTCTCGCCCTAAGTGGCTCAAGCAGCAGGCTGATGTTAAGATTGGAGATTTGGTACTTTTAAAGGACGAAAGATGTTCTCCAGGTCAATGGATGTTAGGTAGAATTGAAGAGGTTCATCCAGGCACTGATGGACGAGTTAGGGTGGTTACAGTTCGCACCAAGCAAAAGTTTTTGAAACGACCCATAACTAAAATTTGTTTACTCCCAACAGATAATATACATATGAGCAAATATATCTAAAAGAGTATTTATAAAGAAGAAAAGCTTAGCCTACACTGTTCGCTGTGAGTCGAAGCATAGCGGAGCCGATTGAGCTCGACTAAAATACTTCCATCGGTAGGCAACTTTTGTTTAATTTATTCACCTAAGAACACTAGTTCTTGGGGTGGAGTATGTTTGAATTAAGTGCCTTAATTATATTAAGAATCTAAAGATACTTTCTTAATTATCTTAATTAATATATTTTAATAACATTTTAAGCTACATTGAATTATAATTTTATTACAACTTACTTACATGTAATTAAAGACCCAACACTTGATTTAATACCAGTATTTATAATCTATTTACTGCTCTGCGTTTAATAACGTAAAAAGAGCGACTTAAAATTTACGATGCAAGACGCAGGTAGATTTGTCTTACATGCAAAATTGTTTGTATAAATCAAAATGTAATCTTTAACTATGTACATATGTTACAAATATTCTTTAAGTACCTAATAAAACTGTACTTTACTTGAACTTGAGAAGTCAAAGAAGAAGGTCGTTTTAATAAAACAAGAAGAGCAATTAATAAGGAATTTGACAAAAATACAAAAGCCATTTTTGTATAGTTAATTATACAACTATTTTTTTTAATAACAGGAAAAAAATCAATACAAAATCTTTATTCGTTTAGCGACAAAAAATAATATTGCAAACCTCTCAAAATCGTATAAAGTCAATAAAAAGATATGCGACTTATTTAACTTTCCTGACTTTAACAGTGTCCCAAAATGACAAATCTCAAACAACAGCCTTGAAAATTCACTATAAGTTTATAGATGTCTCAACATTAATTATTGGCCTAATGTCTGACAATTGGGAAAATTCCCCTTAATGCGACGCAGCAACTTCTTTTTAATGTACAATTATAGTGCATTTACATTATACCCAAATCTAGTACTAATGAGATTTCGAGTAAAATCTAGTTGATTTTAAGTAGATTTCCCATACAAAACAAAATCTACTTCGCCACTAGATTTTGACGAAATCTACTCTAAATCTAGTAGTACTTACCAATGCAACTATGGTTATTTTCATATTCTACCAAAAAATACTACGCTGTACAAGAAAAAATGACAGTTTTATTAAAACAATAAAAGGAAACTTATTTAAAATGTTAATAAAATGATAATATAAACAAAAGGAAAAAATGAGTGATGTGATAATTATAAATTTAATGTTAAAAAAATTTTTAAATAACAATTTTTTTGATTTTTTATTAATATGAAATCCTGCTAGTGTCAAAAAAATACAGTGTAAACGAACTGGATTTTGAAAGAGATTTCAAATCAAATCTAGTAGATTTCGATGTAATGTAAATGCACTATTAACGTTTTTAATACTCTTCTCCATTGGTGGAAAAGGGTATGAATCAAAATGTGATTTTATTTGTAATTTTTATAATATTCACTTCCGACCCCATAAAGTAAACATATTCTGACTTGTTATGCATAGCGAAGTCGATTGAGCGATGTGCGTCTGCCCGACCGTGATAGTGTTGAAATCAACTTTGCCAAGCACTAGATGAGCTAGTGCTAGATCAGACAGATCTTCATTTCGAAATTTGTGTATTGAAAATTAGCAAGACCGGTACATGTCCTTCGCGACAGAAAAACACCACGCCTACCTCTAGTTTTTCTATCTTTTCAACTTTTTTTGTGTTTATGATATAAAATTATTAAAAAAAAGGTAAAAAATAAATTGGTGAGTTTTTTCCCATCACTGAATTATACAAAGATCTGATACAGTAACCTTTTTATTTACTGAGCTGGGACAACAACCCTAAAATTTTCAAAAATTAAAAGCGATACCGATTTTAATTTTAAATTTTCAATGGGAAATCTGTACCATATATGTGGTTATGCATATACGATAAATCATATATAAGATTCGGCTTAACCAAATATAGCACTCTTACTTGTTTCCCTTTCTTTTTATTTACAACAAAACGTCTGAACTTATTTAATAGCAGGGTAACATTATTGAGAGAATGAGAATATATGAAAAGTCAATCTCAAAATAAAATAGATTTTATATTTTTCTTTATCTGCTTTCTACGACGATTTTTAATTTTCAAATTGCAGGGAAAAAACATTGGCCTATATTCATAGTTATAGAATAAAGTCGACTCTTGCTAAAGTATACTCTAAAATAAAAAGCTCTTATTACCTTTTTTGCTTTCATAGTCAAGAATAAAGTCGACTTTAAGTTTAGCCGACTTCCACTGGGTGTCAACTGTAATTTGATAAATGTTTTCATACAATTTCTAAATAAACATTAGAAAAAAGTAACCTTGTTTTTATTTTGTTCACTTTGGTATAAAAATCAGATATAGAGGTATTCTTAAACCAAATAAAACAATTATGGAAAAATGATTTAAAAACAGTTTTAGGTAGTTTTAAATTTATATACGTTTGAAAGATGAGGAAAAATAAAATAAAAACAACAAAAAAAAACACACCAGAAAACACGACGATAATTTACTTTACACAAATAATTTGATTTCAAGATAAACAAGTAAGAGTGATATATATAATATACCCTTCACCCTCTATATAAATCTCGTTAAGTGAAGTAACTCCAAGCAAAAAAGCAAATATTGAAATGACAGAGAATTAAAAAATAAAAAATTTTGGTTGTGCGTATATATTATGCTACGTAAAATGACATCGACTCTTAATGGGTTAAGCATTTTTAAAAAATTTTAGTACTTCCTTAAAGATCTCTTCAAAAGCTTTATAATGATACCCATATTGATATTTTATAAAATTTTAGAATTTCAGGAACTATGGGTAAGCGCCAATTTTTCACTTGATGTTTTTCTTATTTTTTAATTATCTATTGCCCCATATATTTATTTTTTTATTGAGGTTACTTTAATCTTTCAATGATATGAAAAAATTAGAGGTACGCTTGGTGTTTCGCCCGCTGCCTCGGAGGATGTAGACCGATCTTTCTGATTTTCAATAGCACCTCTTTCGACACAATGACTGACCGATTGACGTATTTAAATTTTCTCTAGCTGATTCAGTACCTTTGCGAGCTTGACGGACAGACGGACATCGCTCAATCCACTTCACTATGAATAAGAAGTCAGAATATATATATGTACTTTATGGGATCGGAAATGGATATTGTAGAAATTACAAACAGAATGACGAACTTAGGTATACCCTTTTCCCAGTTTCTGTGTTGAAGGGCATTAAAAAACATTAACAATAGATTCCTTATTTCTTCATAAATTAAATAAACGAAAAAACAAAAAAAAAAAAAAATTCGTGTAAAACATATAAAATAAATTGTGTTTTTAGTTGTAATAATATGTATAATTCCCTAACTGATAATATTTCGCTATTTTTCTGTTAGTAAAAAACTATTTTAACAATACAAGCCATTGTTTTGTCATTTTTATTACAAAATAAAAAAATATATTCAGAAATAGTAATTTAGTGAATTATTTTTATTTGGAGGATACTTTTTTTGTTACAAAACAGCCTTTTTTGACACTTATTAAAATATGTCAACGGTTGCACTGCTGGAGACATCGTCAGGCATTTTGAAAGGCTACAATTTTTTTTAACAAAACAAAACAAAGAGTATCGTGTTAAATAAAAATTATTTTGAAAAAATGTCATGAATATTCAAGCTGTGATACTGTGTTGAGTTTGTGTTCATCACAGATTAATTTTATTTAAAAATTATAAAATAAATTTAAAAATATTTATAATTTTGAGGCACGCTACTCAACAACTTAATGCTAACACAAATAATATGCAACGTAAATTTCACAGAATAAAAAAATAAACATTTACTAAACTTATCACATAAAAAATATTAAAACAAAAAATGTCATGTACTTGAATAAAGTTACGATGTTTGTTCTGACATTAGTTTTTTTTAAATAAAAAAAATTAAAGTATTAAGGTTTTGAAGTGCGTTATCTAAGAACTTACCGGGTACTCCAAAAAAACCGAACCTATAATTCATAAAAAAAAAAAAATTGAATAAATTAAAATTATAAATATTCACATAAATTTATTTTAGTTGATAAATATTTTTTCAACATAAATAAAATATTAATATTTTAAAATTATTAACTTTGTATAAATTTAGTATTAAAAAAGCAAGAGTACTATATTCGGCTATATCAAATCTTAGATACCCTTCACCATATATGTAAATCTATTTAAGTGAAGTAACTCTAATCAAAAAGCTAAATATTGGGGTGACAAAGAATTATAAAATAAGAATTAAAAAAAATAATTAAGTACGATACCTAATTTTACATAAAAATGGCATCGGCTCTTAATGGGTTAAGCATTTTTAACAAATTTTAGTACATATTTCTTGAAGGATCGCTTTAAAAGCTTTAAAATGAAACCCAGATTGATTGATATCTTAAAGAATATGGTGCGCAAGCGTAATTCTCTATGAAAAGTTCAGAGGCCCCTAACTCGGAAAATATGGGCGAGTGCCAACTTTTTCAGTTTATTTTTTAATTCTATATCGTCCCATATACTATTTTTTTAATTACAGTTACTTCATTGTTCAAAACGATATGGAAAATTAGAGACAGGCGTGGAGTTTTGCCCGCTACCTCGAATCCATCACAAAAATTATCGAAACTATATCTGATCGCTGGGCGTATTTAAATTTTCTCTAGCTCATCTAGAGACTTTGTAAACTTGATTTCAACATTAACACACACGGACACATGGGCATCATTTAACCGACTCCGCTTAACATAATTACTCAGCAGAAAGGGAAATTGTAGAACTTACACACGGAAAGACAAACTTAGATATACCCTTTTTCTACTTTTTTAGTGAAGGGAACAAGAACATCTATCAATGTAAATAGTATAGTATCTTCAAATGCCTGCATGTGACAATACTTAAGGCTTTAATTCAAAAACTATCTTAAAGTTTTATAAGTAGAAGTGCTATATTCGGCTATTCTGAATCTTATATACTCGTCAGCATCTATGTTAATCTAGTTTAGTGAAGTAACTCCAATAAAAAAGCAAATATTGGGGTGACAGAGAATTAAAAATAAAAATGGTACCGCATATATATTATTTTACATAAAAATGGCATCGACTCTTAATGGGTTAAGCATTTTAAATAAGTATTTAATCTTCTATTTGGGCTTAAGGTCACAAAAATTTAATTTTAAATAAAACTCTTTTTATAATGGGTTAAGCATTTTAAAAAAATTTTAGTATTTCCCTAAAGATTTCTTCAAAGCTTTAAAATGATTAATATTTCAAAAAATAAGAAAACTTCACAGCGCCGTAAGTCGGAATATATGGATAAGCGGCAATTTTTTTATTCAATGTTATTTTTTATATTTTAATTCTCCATCGCACCATATATTTATTTTTTTGATTGGAGTTACTTACTTGTTCCAAATGACATGAAAAAATTTGCCTGCTGCCTCGAAGAACATGGTCCGATCATGCTGATTTGCAATAACTCAACTTTCGACACTATATCTGATCGATTGGCATATATATTTTTTTATTTCAACACCAACACGGACGGACATCGCTCAACCGACTTCGCTATGCATACATAAGAGGTGGGAATATATATATACTTTATGTGGTCGGAATAGATATTGTAGAGAGTACACACGGAATGACAAACTTAGACATACCCTTTTTCCAATTTTTTTTTGGTGAAGGGCGTTACAACAATTATCGCAATTATTTCAAATAAAACATGTGAAATAAAATTGTTATATTATTGTTATATCTACAAATCATTTAAAATTCATACACACACACATTCACTGCAAGATAACATTTCAAACGAATTTCTTCTTTCGAAAAAACAAGCTAACAGAATCATTACAAAGATTTTAAGAATGAATGAAATTAAAAATATTTATATAAATAATATTTGCTTTGCGAACACATTTAATTAATATCTTTTTCAAAATGTGATTTGCTATAATAAAATGAGAGAAACAAGATAATAAAGTAGCGATCAAAAAACTTGCGTTGTCAAAAATAGTTTTTTTTTTCTCTGAAAAATTAATATAATTCAGTGGGAACTAATTAGTAAGTGGTTAATTAAGCACCATTTTTTTTTGCCTTTTTCATAAATTGTTCATCATACATAAAAACAACCACCTGTAGGAATAAAAAAAGATATTGAAAAACCAGAGGCAGGCATGGTGTGTTGCCCGCTTTCTCGAAGGACATGGACCGATCTTGCTGATTTTTAATAGCAAAATTTTCGAAACTACATCTGATCGATTGGCTTGTGTAGCTGTTCTATAGCTCCTCTAATGTCTTGGCAAGGTTTATTTCGCAGGAAAACGAACACGAACGGACATACAGACAGAACTAAGAGTATATATACTTCATAAGGTCGGAAGTGGATATTATAGACATTACAAATTTAGATTTGATTTTTTTTTATTTAAAATAATAAAATTGGACCTTTTGTTCTTATGCTAAGTATTTAAACTGAAATTATTTTAACAACTTACCAATTAATATTGAGCTTGACAATTAAATTTGAATTGTTTTATGCAACACTGTAATATAATTTTTTAATCATAAAACTTTAGAGACAGAAGAAAAGCAACTGTTTATTTAAAATTTCTGTAACTTTTCTGTGTTTTGTTCAACAGGTTTTGGCAAGAAAATAAAAAGCAATAATTCGACCTAAATAAATAAAAATAGAAGTAATTTTATAAGAATTACAAAAAGTTAAAATATTAGTATTTAGTAAAAGTAAATGCAATTAAGATGTGAATTTATATTAAAGATTAATCCGTTAGAATAACTTCCGTGAGATTAACTTACACAACACCACTCTCTATAAGGCAGATAAAATTAGATCATTAACACCACAAGAATCGTCAGTTGTTATTTACATAATTACCATTAGAGTGGGCAGTTTAAAGGTCGTGGCAACACTTTACTAATCGCAATAATTAAATTAAAAATGTTGATGGTAAGAAAAAATCTTTCTACCTCAGTATTACTGACATGAATATAAAGCGGAATATTGGGTTTACCAAGTCTAGCTCTAGAATTATATTTTCTGTTAACGCATTTTTAAATTTTCTTTAACTTGCACTCAAAAGTAACGAAACTGCATTTCTAGTGTATTTATATTTCAAGCTGTCAATACAAGAGAATATGTAATTGAAAATTCCATAAAAAGAAATATATTTATTCTTTGAATTTCGACATTCCTTTAGAAATAATTTTTTTTAGACCAAAAACCAAAAAACAAAAAATAATGAGAATAGAAATTTTAAAATGTTTAATGTCGAAATTACTTATATGAAACATAATTAACTGTGCATTGCTAAACCGGTTGCTAAATAACCACGTGTCCCATAAATTTTCTGATTCGTTTACGTATTTGTCTTTCCCTGATCGAATTGAAATGAATTTGACCACTTTATTTTAAAAGTCGACAGAGATGGATGTAAAATGAGTACAACTTCAGCTGCGCTGTTACAAGAAAACTACTGGTTTGATAAGAAACTGTTATTACATCACGTATTTATTTATTCTGATAGTTCATGGTTATTTGTCTTGCTTGTCTCAAATATAAAACAACAGAAACATTAACAAGAGAGATAAAAAAAAATAATTGCCATGAAATGTCAAAACCTAACCGCCCTAATTTTGTTGTTGTAAAAACGTAATCCCAATCTCTAAACAAATCGATTCTTTAAGTTACACATAAATATCTTAAACATTCAATAGAAAGATTAATCACAAAATAAACATTATTTTTGAATAAATTTTAGGAAACGAAAAAACTGTAATTTAATTTCAGTTACAATTTTTTGTTTTATTAATGTACAGCAGCAATAACAAACTTTTTTTATTTCAATAAAAACATTAATCAAAAAACTTAGAGTTGTTAAATAATTTCAAAACTATTTTGTGCTCAAAAAAAAAATTCTTTATCTATTTAATTGAAAACTAAGGTTTTGTTATTGATTGAAAACTAAAATACAGTCTTCGCCATTCAAATAAGATTTCATTTATTTCTGTATCCATAAATTAAATTCGCTATTATTCTAAAAAACAGATTACACACAGAATCTAAATTTGCAAATATAGTAATTGAGGTTAGATAAAGGGGTTTACTTACAGGATTTACTTTATCATATTCGGTGGTCACAGAGTCGTCCATGACTATGCATATTTTTTCACCGAAATCAATAATAAAACAGTAATTAATTAATTGTAATTATGATAATAATTGTGCCCATAATTATGAATTTCTTGTTTCAAGATATTTAATGAGTTGCATTTGAATCAATTAAAAAATAAGTTTCATTTTTGACAATTTTGTAAAAATAACATTGAATAAATTTAGTTTAAAATAATGTGGCATGAAAATAACTGGTAAATTCATTTTTTTGAAATTTTGACTTAGACCACTTTCATAATTATGGGCACAATTATGAAATAAAAAAACAAGTTATTTACAAAAAACAAAATAAATTGCCGCGTTTTGTTTACTTATATTGCAGCACTTGAACATAATAAATATTGCCAAAATTTTAGCAACCCTATTGTCACATGGTTTCTTATCGATCAGTGACCCGTTTGCCGCATCAGAGTTCCACAATATCAGCCTCGATTGTCGAATGTGCTTCTTGATTATGAAATCACACCATTGGGGCATAATACAAGGCAATAATGTCTTCGCATCTTTATTATGCTTTATTTATTTTTAGATTTGTATTTTTTTCTTTTTTTTTTGGAAAATTATCAGGAATAATTGATGGCTGAACAATATAACCAGATTATCCCCATTTATTTTAAAAAATCATCCTTTAAATTGCGCAACTTATAGACCATATAATCTTGGTGATCAGGCTATTTTTTTTTTGGATTTGTTAACAGACAAAATTGCCTCATATTAAGTGAAACTAATCAACAGCAGACCCTATACACTCCATATAAAACCAGAAAAATACGCCGCTTGATGCCGTTTACACGCTAATGGCATTATTAGCCATTATGAATGTCTTCTATGCATATAATATAACTGTGATAAGATTATTTCCGTACTTGAAATATTTTTGAAAATATGTTTGTTCATAGCAATGGATATAGAATACAAAAAATCTATTTTTAAAATTGAAATCATGTAAAAACTGCTGGATTGATGTAAATAAAATTTTGTACCGATGTCCCTGAGAACCTTGGTTCATATATATTCTCCTTTTTTTCGTAAAAATATGTCATTTCATTATGAAAATAAAATAAAAATTTTAAAGCATCGAATTTTACCGGTTTTATATTTATTTTTGTAGAATTAAAACTTTGACAGTGTTAACAGAACTCTACAATAAATATTTAAAAAAACATTTTTCTAAATTTGATTATTTTTTAAATTAGAAATGACACGCTGACAAAGTCGTGGGCACTGCCAGTCAAAAATAAAGCTAAAGCTTGCGTTACCATCGATACAGATCGTTACCGCAACATGATCAATTATTTTCTGTTTGAAAATAAGGATGATGTTGATTCGGGCGAGTTGTGATTCCAACAGGATGGCGCTACGTGCCATATAGAGAAATAAAAATTTTCGATACATTAATTTCGCGAAATGGGCCTGTAATTCGACCTCCAAGGTCATTAGATTTGACATGTCTTAATTATTTTCCGTTGGTACACGTAGGGTTACTAGTTTTTGCTTATAAATCAGCAACAATTGACCTTCTGGAGACTAATATTGTTCATGTTATTTGTAGCATAC
The DNA here is from genome assembly GCA_916610165.2 of Gymnosoma rotundatum. Classification (NCBI taxonomy): domain Eukaryota; kingdom Metazoa; phylum Arthropoda; class Insecta; order Diptera; family Tachinidae; genus Gymnosoma; species Gymnosoma rotundatum. Next base: position 113,299,276 of record OU744337.1, on the reverse strand, counting down.
AGGCAGCAACGCTACAAAACATGTCCATGTCGCTTTGTCAGAAACATCTGCGGTGACCGTTTGCAGGTAATCATTTTTAAACTTTAATGCGAAGTGCTGATCTTTCAAATAAAAAATTATTTTTATTAAAATTAATTTTTTCTATTGTTACAATTTTTCTCTTGGGCTTAAAAAAATAAAACCATTTTTGAATGACTACGTTGCCATCTCTCTGACAATAATTATTAAAACTACCTGGCACACGATATCAAAAAAAAAAAAATCATTCCAACAATTTTCATTTTAATTTTTAAGCCAAAGGAAATTATTATTATGAAATTTTCTTTTGTTTTAGGGGGTCAGGTAGACAATATCGTTCAGTATCATTAATTCACATCAGGTTTTTTTGTTTATAGAAATTCATTCTTGAGCAATGCAGGAATTTTGAAATTATTTAAAAATATTTTGTACTTTAGATATTCGTTGCTCTTATTTCTGTTTCAGAAGATTTTTTAATACGACACAAATTCAATTGAGTTATTACCTATTCTTAGACCAGGTGTGGCAAAATTCTGAGAAAACCACATTACTCTTGTTTTTAGAGGACTTAAGTTAAAAAAATTCGATACCGACCAATTCATGCTACTTTTTAAGTCCATATTACCGTTGTTATCAAGGTAACTCGATCCTTGACCTCTACTCAGTGTGAATTTGAATATTATAGGCATATGTTCAATTTACATTTTACAGAATTCTAACCGCTGATACAAGTCGTTTAAATAAATCGTTAATATAGTTGAACTTAAAACTGATCCCTGTGGCACTTTCAAGTAGAATGATGAAATATTACTCTTGCATTGAACATTTGATATCTTTTGCTTAGAAACGAACATATTAGTCTACGCGCTGAGAGCCCCAGGTTAAATTGATGATACTCGTATAACTTGTCGCATAATGTGTTATGAAAAAAGGAATCGAAATCTTTGATAAAATCTAGGAACACAATCACAGAGTTTAATTACCTGTGCCTTTTATTTGCTTCACAGAATCTAAAATTAAGACTTTGGTATTATAATTTTTACTAAATCCTGACTGGTAATTTTTAATGTCAATATGTGTCAATATGTTTTTGTAACTGATTCCTTAATAAAATTTTAAGTATTTTGAAAGTAACATTTGACTGGTCTAAAATCTAAATCTAAATGCAGTACGAGGGAACTTAAACTTTGGAACTGGACTAACTCTTGCTATTTTCCAACAGGTTTGAAAGTTGGCGTTACAATGCTGTTGATACTTTGAATATTACTTTTAAAAACCTAAGTAATATGCCATTAGGCCCAATCGCTGTGCTGCGCTAGGGTATAATTTAAATCCTTAACTGGAGTGTTACGATATCCTAATAATGCATTGTATACATCATCTTTTGTTTCTGATTATTTCAAAATTGTTTTCTTTATGCCAACTTTTCTTTCGTCCATAGCATTACTTTTAGGATAATTTGGACAACTTGTAATTCTTAGAAAATTTCACCTACTCCGAACATTCATATGATCTGAATGGCATGTTATCACCTACAACAACCTTTAATAAGCTTAATCTAGAAAAACCATCTATCCATGCTGTAATGATATCTAAAGAAGTCTTATATTTTTAGTGAATTAACTCAAACCACTTACAAAATAATCTACCATAACTAAAATTTTATTTTTGCAGAATATTCTAAAATTCAAAAGGCAAGTTTGGAATATCATGCGGAATAATAGGTTCCTTTATATTACATGGCCTAATTTCTTTACATTTTTAGCACTTTAAAATATAGTTTTCAATATCCTGATTCATATTCAATGAATAAAAAAACTCAGCTGCTCATTTCCTAGTTTCAAAATAACCATAAGACTTTCATGTAACTTTTTCAAAATTTTTGCCTGCAAAATCTTTGGGATTATTATGCGATCATTACAAAAAACTAATTTTCCTTTTACTGTCATATCGTATCTCTTTAATTTTTTCTGGCTATCCTTCCATAGAATATTTTCTTAGCAAACTTAGTCTTTCATCATATTTAAGGCCAGGATTTACTATCATACACAATCGCACGATTTAATCACACAAAAATGTGACAGAATTCTGTTCTACTCTAAAAATCGTTCCAAAATGGCGTCGTAGATGTCACACTATTATACAAAAAAGATGCAAAAACATATGGTTTTAACATTTTGTTGTTTTTTCTCCTCATGATCTTAAAAAAATCAACTCTGATCGCATAGAGAAAAATATTTTATGAATTATTTCAGAAGATTATAAAGTCGTACAGATCTGTCAAAAAACCTGTCAAACACATACACTTTTATTCCACACTATTGTACATTTTGAGCACACATGCAATTTTTGACATATCGTACGACTGAGTATGATAGTTGCATTTCCAGTTCTTTTAAGTAAATCATCTTGTACATTCATACTATGCACTTTTTCTGTTACGTCATCTTCATGTTTTGTGTCACCAGCTTCGATAAAATTTCTATAAAAATAGTCTGTCTGGAAACATTTTTAATCTTAATCTTTGTAATCTGGATAATCCAATTTTCTTTATATTCTTTTAAGAAATAGTTTCTAAGGGTTTATGATCTGATACGATAATAACTTTTCTTCCATAAATAAACTGATGAAATTTTTTACAAGCAAACACTCTTGCCAAAAACTCTTTTTCAATTTGAGCATACTACTTTTCTCCGCTTGATAAAGATCTTGAAGCAAGCGAAATAATTTCATTATTTTGAAATAAACAACAATCGAGTCCATCTTTTGAAGCATCAGTTTGAATTACTACATCATCTTTCTGATTGAAAGGTTTTAATATAGTATAATTTAAAATCATACTCTTAATTTTATTAAAACATTCTTCATAAATAGGTAATACCACATGATCATTATTTTTTAAGGTAATTCTCAGACCCAAAAACGATTGTAGGCTAGATTGGTCCTTAGGACAATTTAATGCTAAACTTAGGGATGAGCGATTCCGTGATTTTTGAGAAACATCGTTACCAGTAAACGTGATTTTTAAATCACCGTTCTTTTAAGTAGTTACCGTGATCACCGTTTGCGGTTTGTTTTTATTTAAACATTCATGTTTAGATAGGAAGTATATAACAGGAAATAATATTTTATGCAAACAGTAATAATAAGGAAAAGTGAATTTTGATCTCTACATTAAAAGCAGGTGTAATTAAGTTCGCCCAGGAATGTAGAATTTGGAACACTGATTGATTATAGGTTCAAATAAAAAAAGCACACAACGTTTTTTGTTTTTTTGCTACATATGTAGGTATGTGTGAAGTTTGGAAAAAAGAATAGTTGCTGTTAATAAGTAAAAGCAAGAAAAAGCTACACAGCAAAGAAGCTGCTTTGATATAAATATTAAAGAATGAAAGAGTCAAAAGTACTTATATTTTTCTTTTACAAAGTAAAATAAATTTTAGTTTGTATATGTGCAAAGATAAAAGAAAAGAATAAACCACAGATACTAAAATATCGCTCATCTCTTGCTAAACTGCTCTAGAGCCCAATCGGTGAAAGAACGACGATGATTAGATAGCGTTGCTCAAGCATGAGTTAATTTATAATGATTTGTCAGAGTTTACCGAAAAAATTAAGAAAACTTAATTTTTAGTGTTATTTTTCATAATTTATACTTCTATCGCGCTTAAAAAAACCCCGCTATTTATGTAAATAATTCAATGCAATAGAAATGTTAAAGTTCTTTAAAGGGGATATAATAGAACCTCAGTTAAACTCTTATATATCTAATTCAGTCAATAGTTCTTTTTTGACAGTAATGTCGCTTGACCTTCGAAATTGTATATACAGTATTGTCTCCTAATACGCCTGATTACAACATTTACCTTATAACGATTTTTCTCTTTAAAAATTATTTGCAAACTTTATCTCATATTTTTCTTTTCGAAAAAAAACGCAAAATTCTTTTTTCCATCTGTCTTTAGATCAAATACAAGTTTTAAATAGACCTCATAAAATACTCACTCCAATCACATTTTGCAGTGCCCATAAAAACTAAAAATAAAATTAGTTCTCTGTGGCCTTAAAGTGTGTAGCTTTAATTTTAATTTTATCAATTTTTTATATTCAAAGATGTTTTTCTTATGTTTTTTTGTTTTAACTTCATACATAAAAACAACAATAAAATAAATAAAAAATAAAAAAAAAATTATTCACTTGTATTATTACGTTTTTAACATGAAATTTTACATTTATATTATTCAGACAAATGATGATGTGGTAATAATATAAAAGAAAATAAAAAAAAGAAAAATAAAGAAAAAAGAGTAAAAAGGAGGTAGTAGTGGCTACAATGAAGGAGGACTGACGACTATTACTATTATTTTTGTATTTAACTGACATTTTATTTATATGAACATTTATTTGTTTGTTACCGAGTGAGTGCAATAAATGTATGTTTATATCTGCAGGATATAAGCAAAAAAAAAAAAAAAAATCAACTGGAACTAGAAAACATAAAAGATTCCACCATACCACTCATGCAGTAGCAAACATTAAATACACTTGAATCGTGCAACGGACAGAGAATACAACCCTAAACAAAACTATAGGGGACATGAAAAAACATGTATGAAGTTCTAAACTATGAATTGTATAGAAAATGTTTCTGTTTGTGACATTTATGTACTTTGTTCAAATTAACATTTAGTAGTAGCACTGGCACTGGCAGTGGAGACAGACAGACAGACACACAAATCGATTTAGTTTTTTCCTTTATGTTTTATGTTTTTTAATTTTGTGGTTCTGTTTTTGTTGTTTTTTAATTTGTTTTTTATTATTATATTTCATAAGAGTTCTTTTTATTTGTAGATGCTGTTTAACCTGTTCAAGTTAAAATTATATGTGGGGACTGTGTGATAATTGGAGATGAAAATTAAATGACTTTTAATTTATTGTTGAATGACTAATTTTTAAATCAGACTTCTTTTAAAAAAATGTATTAAGAAAGAAAAATTGTTTATATATATTTATAATCCCCTACTCATTTTCATTACACTTCAAAAACTCGAGTGGTTAAAGTTTTCGTTTAACACATTTAACTTGAACGTTGGAGAAAAATTGACATCGAAGAAGGAACAATGACATAATGAATAAAGACAAAACTCCATGATGATAGCAGTGTTGCCAGATTTTGATAATGTTGATAAAATATTGTTACGTTTTTCCCTTTTTAGAAGAAACGTATGGATTCTTTTGATTGCAAATACCACTGTGGCTTATTATAATTTCTGTATTATTTTAAATTATGGCTTTCTCTGGCTACACTTCTTGATCCTACCGGTCTTGTGAACCCTTGGTCTCGTATTTACCAAACACGCGTATTTACAACAAACGCAGCCATCCACGCTACACTACTGTGGTACTACGGCGATACATGAACTACTCGATGTCTTGTTTAGTAACCTTAACCATTCACAGACATCTCCACTTCTCCTTTTGTCAAGCCAGTAATCTTCTTTAATCCAGCAGCCGCAACACACGTCTGCCATACACTGTTATTATGCTGTTGCACTTCACTAAATTATCTGCCATGGCTTCACACAATAATTACATTTTGCCTCTCGGGAGGTTTGTACTGATGTTTATTAATTTTAATTAAATTATAACAATTATTATTTTTTCGTTGCACGCATGTCCGCATGCGGTATTGAACTCGGGCCCCTGTTTTGCAGTATGCACCTCTACCAACACAACAATCGAGGTTGCTCAGCTTTTGTTATCTAATTGTGGTTTTTATTCTATACACACACACACACCATTGGTTGTTGAATTAACTTATTCACCACACTCATATGGAAACAACTACAGGGGTTGCCAGATTTTATTATTCGTAACAATGTGTTCTTAAAGGCCAAAATTCACTATCAGACTTAAAATCTGTCAAAAATTGCATGTGTGCTTAATAAGTATGATAGTGTTGATTAAAAAAGGTATATGTGTGACAGATTTTTTGACAGATCTGTACGATTTTATAATCTTTTGAAATAATTCATCTAATAGTTTTTTCTATGCGATCAGAGTTGATTTTTTTGAGACGAGAAGTAAAAAACCAACAAAATATTTACACCATATGTTTTTTGCATCTTTTTTTTTATAATAGTGAAGAACCTACGACGCCATTTTGGAACGTTTTATAAATTAGGACAAAATTACGTGATTTTTGCGTGATTAAATCGTACGATTGTATACGATAGTAAATCCAGGCCTTAAGGTATTGGGGACCTTTTGGGGAAATTTTAAATATTTTTGTAATTTGTATATTACTCTTGCAGTTTGATTATCATTTCAACTACACGAAAATTTCTTAAGATAAAAATGTAAAAATAATAAGTCCTATTAATATATGTAATTGATACATTAAGTTTTCATTTTCACAGGCCATGAACTATCAAATTCGAACAGACACAACCAAGGCATTTTGGTAAGTCTCTTATTTGATATAAACAGTACCCTCTACAATAAATATTTACGCGTGCAAATTTGTGCCTTCCTCACACTCTTATCCATCAAATTTAACAAGTGAAAAACATGGCCTTTCTTGATTACTTTATACTCGACCTCATAAAGTATATATATTCTGAGTTCTTATTCATAGCAAAGTCGATTGAGCAATGTCCGTCTGTCCGTCCGTGTTAATGTTGAAAAGAAGTTTGCCAAGGCTCTAGATTAGCTAGAGAAAATTTAAATACGCCAATCGATCAGCCATAGTTTCAAAAGAATTGCCATTGAAAATCAGCATGATCGGTCTATGCCTTTCAAGGCAGCGGACCAAACACCACGCCTGCCTCTAATTTTTCCATATCATTTGAAACAATAAAGTAACTATAATAAAAAAAAAATAAATAAATAAATAAAGAATTTTAGAAAATTAAAAAATATAAAAAAAACATCAAATGAAAAAATTGGCGCTCGCCCTTATTTTCCGAGTTATGGGTCTCTGAACTTTTCAAGAAAAGTACGATTGTGTGCCATATTTTTTAAAACATCAATATGGGTATCATTTAAAAGCTTTTGAAGAGATCTTTAAGGAAATAAAAAAAAATTTTTTAAATTCCTAACCGATTAAGAGCCGATGACATTTTTATGTAAAATTATATGTGGTACTTAATTTTTTTTTATTCTTTAATTCTCTGTCACCTCAATATTTGTTTTAAGATTGGATTTACTTCACTAAACACTAGATTTACATAAATGGTGAAGGGTATATAAGATGCGGCATCTCCGAATATAGTGCTCTTACTTGTTGTCCATTATGACTATCTCGCAATAACTTTCTAAGCACATTAAATATGTGTGTAAACGTGCACTGACTTTTAAACATTTCACAAGAAAATTTAGATTCTTCTGTTTTAAATGTTGTCCAAATATATTAAAAAGAAATGCGACTAAAAGCGCCACGTTTAAAATCAAGTGTCTAAAAATAAAAAATGTATTTCTTCAATACCAAGATGTAGATTATCTTCTAAGTTAAAATATTACACAATAAAAAATGTTCAATTGAAAAAATTCAACTTTCCTCTTTTCTATTAAGACTTACACTGAACCCTCCCTCGCATCTTTCATAAAAATAGTAGTAAACTTAAGCTGGTTGTTTATAATTGTATACGTATTTATGTATCTATGTATGTGTGTAAAGTCGAACAAACATCCTTGCCTCTAGTTAAATTTGTCATCATCATCACAACCTTCTTTTCTTAGTTGCAGAATGAATGAGTCATTATCATGTTCTTGCTATTGCTGTTGTTATTGTTATAATTTATTTTTTTTATTGTTTTTGTTTTTGATACTTATTTTATTTCTTTTTTTTTCTCTTTTAGTTATTTATTTAAGTTTTGGTTGCAAGCAAATAAGAACAGGATTTAATTTTTTTGTTTGTTAATTTGCAGTTCATACTCGTACGTATATTTAAATTTTTGTTTTTTTTTGTATTTTAATGTCAAGATAAGCTTTTTTATTTACGATCCTGCTGTTTTAATTATAATCTTGAATTTTAGTATTTTTTATTAGTATTTTTTTGTGGGCTTTCTTTGTTTTCTTGCACTTTCGTAAATGGATCATAATTAAGGCTAAATGTTATCACAGTCATTAAGTTGAAAAGTGCTGAAAATATTGTAAAATTTTTTTTTGTTCCAAATCGAATGTTAATGACTTTTGAGTGCATTAAAATATTGGGGACAATATATAAGTGACAAACCTTATACTTATCATAGGTTTAGTAGATTTAAGTTATTTGGCTTTTACGAACTATCAAAAATTTACGATGTTTATAATTGAAGATATAAATTATGGAAGCAAGACTAAGTCTGTTAAATGCAAAACTACATCAGCATTTTATATTTAAAGAACCGGATGCATAAGTCAGTGTGACTATTTGCAGAACCAATAAATTTGTATTAAAAATACATTATTAATTTTAATTATTTTAATTAATTTTAACTGATTACAAAAAGAAAACTGATTACAAAAGAAATAAGTAGTATGTAAATTTTACTATAACTTTGTATTTTCAGTAATGTAATGCATCACCAGTAATGTAATAAAATTATTAATTATAACACACATTATTTAATAAATAAATGGGGTGACTTCTACACACATTTTTAACTGCGGTCAACCTTTAAAAATCCTTTTTCCAAAAATTACAGTAATAAGTAAATTTTTATTGGTAATTGCAGTGCCCCTGATCTGTTTTTTTTTCATTAATCAGTAAAAATTTGCTAATTATGAGGAAATTTTTAACAAAAAAATTAATAAATTATTTCACTTCAACAGACATATTGATCATCGTTTTGATAATGTCCTCTTAAGGCAGTGAAGTTTTACCTGCGTGAATTTAATATGTTTTTTCCCAAGTAAATATTCAATTTATTTAGTTGACAATCAGTTAGTACTTGGACGTGAGCGACATGCAGTACTATTAAAAAAAAAAAATCAACGTTCTATAAACTTTATAGCTCGGCTTCTCAGAACATCAAAATTAGGTGATTAGGATTTAACAAGAGGCGACGGAATTGTTCATAGTTATCTTACTATTTCCTTGTAAGCTTTTTTCTATCCACTCGTCAGAGTTTATAGGCGAAAAATAGTTTAACTTAATGTAGGAGAGAATTCATATTGAAAGGAATAAGAAAATAGAAAGGACGAGAAAGAAAGACAGACAGATGGAAAGAGTAGGGAAAAAAGTACAAAAAGTAAAGCAACAGTAGTAAGTTTAAAAATACAGACCATCATCCATCTGGTCATGCTCTTGTCATCTTAAAAAAAAAATAGTGATGTTAAAAACTTTATCTAAGGAATTGAGTAGGGTTAAAAACACTAGTTTAACGTCAGATTTAACGTCAGTTCATGGCCACGACAGTCTTAACGTGACGGTGGTTTTACTTCGTAAGTATACAATGCTACTAAGAGTACCCAGTAGGCGCATAGCGAACCTCAAGTAGCACATGCTACTAGAGAGCTGGGTAGTAGGATCATGTAAACCATAACGGGGAGTTACCCCGATACAATAACCGATACAGCGACCGTAATCCCTTCTGGCTATTGGCTACAGTAGTACCACTGATAAGTTGTGGAAATTCATTTTTAACAATTTTAGGCCTTGTATGCACAGACGACTTCACCTGTCCAATAGTTAGAGACAATAGCGTCAAGCAGGCGTTGTTTATAAAGCAAAAATACACTTGGGGTGCTACGCAGTGTGTGGTGGTGAAAATTGGCATGCATGTTTTTCTTAGGGAAAGAAGTATTTGTGCGAAATTTCGAGAAAATCTAATAAGTGCCACGCCCACCTCCCATAAATTAAAATTTGTAATTATTTAGAAACGTCTTTGGTGCAAGAAATATACGCAAACGTCTGCTCTTCCTCAGGCCTTTCCACATTTCTGGCAGGATTTTCGGATTTCGATGCCAGAAGAAGGATAAATAATTACCGAACAGTAGCCTCATTATTAGTTACGTCATTGATTTTCAAGATGTCATGAAGTAGGGTCGCTTTGCTTGCCAGCTCATCGACAACGTTGTTGCTTAATATTGTCTCTACTAAATATTCACTAATTTTGTTTTATATTAAATTTGTGGTTTTAATTCCAGCTAATTCTTTATTATGTATTGATTTCTTTGTTTCCATAAAAACTTTATTATAATTTAAATAGCAATAGATTATTCATGAATACAAAAAGTTGATTTCATTAAACAAATATCTACAAATTTATTCTTTTATATTGAATGAATTATTAATATTCAAAATTTTGTTCTAATAAATTAACAATATTTTTTCTAGTTTTCTAGCCAAAACAGTCATCTCTTAAGGTGTTTTGAAAACAAATTTAAATTAGCTCTTAAGTTAAAATTAATTAATATTTTGTGAAAAGTATTATTAATTCAGAGGAAGATGACATTAAATCGTTAATATACGAGTATTTCCAATATTAAATTTGCAAATTATTCAAATTGGCTAATTTGTAAATCAGCACACGGCCATTAATTAATACAAAATCTTTGCCGTTTTTTCGGTGTTTTTTTAATATTATATTATTCGGCCTTAATTTAAAAGATTAGTTTAAGGTGCAGTGAAATGACTCCCAAATAAAATAACTCCCAAATTAAATATGTCCTAACAAAAATGAAGTAACTCCCAAATTAAAAAAAAAAAAAACGAAATAACTCCCAACGCCAAAATGAAAGAAGACCCAAAAAGTTAATCTTTAATTAGTAATAAAAATATTAAAAAAAATAATAAATGCCAAATTAAATAAGTCCTAACAAAAATGAAATAACTCCCAATACAAATTATATTTGCACCCGGGCATTCCTTGACTGTTTTAATCCCTATAGTATAACAGGTACCTCCCAATGAAAGAGGTCTTTTTACTTTGATATCATACCATATATCATAGATATATGACCAAAGGCTGGCTATACAGACAATATTTTGTTTGCGAAGCCGCTGTTTCATATACCATAGAGAGATTTTTGAGCCATCCCAGCCTGTGTAGCCTGACTTTGGCCAGATGGAAGGGTTTAACCTCTATAGTAGAACAAACCCCAGATCCGCTCTCCAAAAGTTTCCCGCAGAAAAAAAACATGGTTGTTATATGTTTACAATAACCATATTATGTTCTTTGTAGTAATGTATAGTTGCGGAGAACAAATTATAGTTATTTTTACCAAAACTTTAGTCACGATAAACATTTTTTGTTAACTTATAACGATTATATGGTTACTGTGCACAAAAAATGCAACATGGTTGGTTTTAACTTAAAAAAATTTCAACCACAACCAAAGTTTTATAACTTATTAAAAATAATATAAAAATATTAAACCATAATATATTATTATTAATCAAAGTATGGTTAAAAGCAACCAAATAATGTTTACGCTTAAAAATATTTTGTTCTAGTACTTGACAGTTTAGTAATTTTTGTGGCATCTAAAATTGGAAATTGTTTTTTATTGTTAAAAAAATTGAAAAAAAAAAAAATAAAAATTTAGGAACAAAATAAATAATTAATTAAAAATAATATGCAAACAAATAAAAAGGGAACCAGAACATTTAAAGTAAGTTGAAGTAAATATGTATGTATTGTAAGCATATAAATCTTTATTTTTGTGGTTGAAGCATAATTGTGAAATCATTAATTTGTTATTTTAAGCAAATAATTGATAATAAAAATTTTTTATGAATTTTTTAATGTTTTTAAAAAAATTTTATGACAAATCGTTAATAAATAAAACAATAATCAGTTTTTTTTATATCAGGAAAATTTTGCACTAACAGGACTATATTATAATTCAATTATATAGCATGACATTTTCAGCCATATTATTATATTTTAATTTAACTATTTAATGTTTATATTTGAACATAATTATCTTTATACTTTCGACAACAATATGGTTGCAAATGTAACAATACTATGTTCTGTTAGCAACCATATAATGCAACCATATTATGTTGCTCTTAGATTATGGTTACCTTAACCATATTTTTTCTTTGCGTGCGGCTTCGCTGACTTAGAGTTTTCTCTGTAGGCAGAATAATATTAAATATCTGCCATTAGGTGACTTCTAGTAATAGGTCTTTAATTAATTAAAATTAAATAACTTCTAAGGTTAAGGGAGAAAACTATTTTGTTATAGAAGCCTGCGTTCGAAATACCATAGAGGAGAAAATCTTTGTAAGCGAAAAAATTGCTTAAAATAACATGGAGAAGAAATTGAAAAAAAATAAAACAAATGAAATAACTCCCAACAAAATCCCGTTAAGAGTTATTTCATGTGGAATTTATTTCATTATGAAATAACTCCCAATGAAAAATTATAAAATAACCTCCAAAAAATTATGTGGGATTTTTGAATTTTTTGTCGGGAGTTATTTAATTATTTTTTTGGAAGTTATTTCACTGTGCCTTAGTTTAACAGTCATGAGTTAATGTTGCAGTTTACATATAAAGAATACATGGGCGAATTTACAGTTACGTGGGTATTGTTTTATTATATAGATTAAATATCCTCTTTTTAGAAAACTCTTATATTTTATTGCTGGCTCGTATTTTACTACAGAACATGTTTTTATGCCCTTCACCACCAAAAGTGGAATAGGGTGTAACAAAAGTTGTTATTCCGTTTTTAATTTCTACAATATCCAATTCCGAACCAATAAAGTATTTAAATTCGGACTTCTTAAGAATAGCGAAGTCGATTGAGCGATGTCTGTCTGTCCGTCCGCGTTTGTGTTGAAATCAGGTAGAGAAAATTTAAATATGCCAATCGATCAGATTTAGTGTGGAAAGATGTGCTATTGGAAATCAGCATGATCGGTCTATGTCCTTAGAAGCAGCAGGCAGATTACAACGCCTTCCTCTAATTTTGTCACATCATTTGGAACAATGAAGTAACTCCAATCAAGAAAATCAAAAATATGGGACGGTAGGGAATAAAAAAACACCAACTAAAAAAAAATGGCGGTCGCCTATATTTTCCGAGTTAAGGGCATCTGAAATATTCAAATTTTTAAAAAAAATCTATATGAGTATCATTTTAAAGTTTTTGAAGAGATCTTTAAAGAAATACTTAAACTTCAAAAATGATTAACCCATTTAAAACCGATGGTCTTTTATGTAAAACTAGTACTTAAATTTTTTTTCTTATTTTTTAAATCTTTGTCGCCTTTTTGATTGCAGTTACTTCACTAAACTAGATTTACATAGATGGTGAAGGGTATATAAGATTCGGCATGGCCAAATATAGCACTCTTACTTGTTTATACACATATAAAAAAACGAAGTAGTATGACGTAAGCGAACAAAGTGCGTGGAATTTTATTCATAATTTTCTTAAAAAGTTAAATCATGAGTTTTGTCCACTTAAATGATAAATGTGTGTGAGCACAATTTATTTTTACTTAAAATGTGGGCAGTTTTTTATTTCACAATTTTTACGCCCATCATAATTGTTTTTACATTTTGGGGATTATCAATATTTAAACGACTGCTTTTATTTACTTATAATTGCTTTTGCACATGAGTGGTGAATCAATTATGCATCCTTGAATATAAATTTAGGACTCCGTATCCAAATGACCCCTATTGTTGGCGTTACAATGTCTGTCCCTTTACCTTTGTAACTATAACAGATGTCTCCATACTGTGTTGGCTTTGTTTTTGAATCGCAATAGACAGATACATTATGTAATTTGTATGTGCTCTATAATAAAAAGTACAAAAAACTAAAACATATAAGGTGTGATGTAACTTTAACGTATTTGGCTTTGGGTTTTTAACCGTAATAGACAGATATTTAAAATTTAAACAGAATATGCATAAATATATTCCCTTTGAAAATGTAGTCATGGTAGTAAGCACGTTGGCTACAAATCTGGTTGGCCAGAAAAAAAAATTTTTTTTTCTGTTTAATGGTATAAATACATATTCAGAATTGGCATTACAACACGCAGATTCCTTCGATACTGCATGAACACCTGGCCGTATAAAAGGTTTGTTCTCGTTGGATCCCGCACAATTTGAAAGTCGCTCAAAAAAAGGCTCCTGTCGATTGGTGCAAAAAAATGTTGCAAAAATACGATTGCGGTGCTTCAAAAGACGTTTATAAGATCGTCACAGGTGACGAATCATAGATCTATGCGTATGAGCCCGAAACGAAACAACAATCGACCGTGTGGGTCTTCAAAAAGGAGCAAAATCCAACGAAAGTTGTTCGTGGAAGAAGCACTTCGAAGCAAATGGTCGCCTGTTTCTTCGGCAAAACTGGTCATGTGGCGACTGTTTTGCTTAAGCAACGTAGGACGGTCACTTCTGAGTAGTACACTACAATTTGTTTGCCTGAAGTCAGCGGAGAAATTCGAAAAACCAACAAGAGAAGACGAATCATTGTTCACCATGACAATGCGGGCTCTCACACATCGGCTCAAACCAGAGCGTTTTTGACCGGCCAAAACGTCGAATTAATTGGTAATCCGCCGTACAGCCCTGACTTGGCACCTAATGACTTCTTCTTGTTTCCGCACATCAAGAAAAAAATGCGTGGTCAGCGATTTTCGTCGCCAGAAGAAGATGTTGAAGTGTTCAAAAAACATATTTTAAAGGTGTCTCAATCGGAGTGGAAATAGTGCTTCGACAACTGGTTTGAGCGCATGCAAAAGTGTATAAATCATGCTGGAGAATACTTTGAAAAACAATAAAACCATTTTTGATTATAAATATTCGCATTTTCTACTATTAGGCCAGAAATATATAGAGCAGCCCTCGTACTGAAATTATGATTTTGTTCGAGAAATTACAAAAACATCACTTATTGAATTTTCTTAGATTAATCTGGAAAAGGTATATAAGTTTTAGTTGCATGGATTAAATATTTTCAGGTTTGATACTAATGTTCAATATAAGTTTAATAACACTACCTAAATATAATACATTTATGCATGAATATTTATTTTTAATTTCAAACATTTAATTTTTATTCAACATAAATAAAAAAAAAACTATTTCTAAATCCTATAAACTGTTTTAAATTTGTGCCAAAATATTTGTTTGTTTTTTTTCCGTATCAGAATCAAATATATTTAAGCCGTTATTTCTAATTTTATTTTTTTCATATTTTTGTTTTAGTTTTAATTTCCATTTTGTGTTATTAAATTAATCTCTAAAACTAACAAATTATATTCTGACAATTATGATAATGGTATATGCCAACCAACCAAGTTAATATTCCAACTAATATTAAAATTTATAAATGGACACTAATGCGTTAAATTTTGTTAAGTTGAAATCGACTTTTAAACAACTTAAATATTTTTAGTTGTTGTTATTTTGATGTAAAAATTTGCAAACTGAATAAAAAATTTTATTCTTGTAGTAAACACTTATTGCGAATACTTTTCTTCATCATAAAAGAGCCGAAAAAAAGTCAGACGTATACAATGGATTAAAGATCATAGTTGATTATTGTAGTTTTTGCTTAAACTTTGAATTTTGTCTTAACTTTATTGTTTGGGTAAAAATCTTTAGTTTTTTTTAAATGTTTGTGAGACGTTTCTAAAGAGCTAAATAAGCGGTAGTGAAATGGCCGTCGAGACGTGCTTTCACCCTCAATAATCAATATCGTTGATTTTAATAATTAATCGAGATAATAGAAAATAGCACCAAAAAAGATTTCTTTTTGAAACTAAATTAAAAAAAATTATCCCTATTTAAATAAATCCGTAACGGTATTTTGACACACTATAAATATGATGGCGCTCTTGCTTCTCTGCACAATATTTTAACGTTTTAAGTACTACGGTACTTCGTTCGTGGAATTATGTACCTACAGAAGTCTTGTCTTGTATGAAGTTTGAAATCTAATGATAGTTTCACTATTTCTCTATGGTGACCTTTTATAAATCAAAATTATTTTTATAAAAAACTTAGAGCAAAAGTTTTCCACGCATAACAGAATAAACTTTGTATTATACTATAATTTGTAGATGTTAACGATTATTTTTAAATCTGGCACTTAATCAGTATTGCCAGAACTTTTATGTGTAAAATATGCGAAATTTAACAATATTTCGCAAAAAAAACTGCAAATTATTTTAAAAATCTTCAAATTAATTTTTCAATATATTTCTATTCTATATATCCGAATATTTATTACTTAAAAGGAAATGTATTTGCTTACAGAATAAATAAATTATGTTAAATGTTATAAACTTTATATAAAAATGAATTAAAATTTTTTGTCGTAGTTTGGTTCAAGAATATCATTTTTAGCAAATCTGAAGATATAAGTGTGACGAAACATTAGAAGTTTTAAGTTTTAAATAATCTTTTGTGAGCAATATTCCTAATTAAGATTCATTTTATACACGCAAAGAAAAAACATGGTTGAGGTAACCATAATTTAAGAGCAATATAATACGGTTTCATTATACGGTGCAAACAAAACATAGTATTGTTACATTTGCAACCATATTGTTGTCCAAAAAATAACCGAAATTATGTTCAAATATAAACATTAAATGGTTAAATTAATATATAATAATATGAAAGTGCAAAATTTTCCTGATATAAAAAACTGATTATTTTTTTATTTATTAACAATTTGTCATAAAAAATTCTTAAAAACATAAAATCATAAAAAATCAAATATTTGCTTAAAATAACAAATAAATGATTTCACAATTATGCTTCAAACACAAAAATAAAGATTTATATGCTTGCAATTCATACATATTTACTTCAACTTTTTTAAAATATTTTTGTTACCTTTTTATTTGTTTTCATATTTTGCATATTATTTTTAATTATTTATTTTGTACATAATTTTTATTTTTTCAATTTCTTAAACAATAAAAAACAGTTTCAAATTTTAGCTACCAGAAAAAAATTACTAAACTGTCAAGTACTAAAACAAAATATTTTTAAGCGTAAACATTATTCTGTTGCTTTTAACCATACTTTGTTGAATAATAATATATAATGGTTCAATATTTTATATTATTTTTAATGAGTTATAAAAATTTGGTTGTGGTTGAAATTTTTTTAAGTTAAAACCAACCATGTTGCATTTTTTGTGCACAGTAACCATATAATCGTTAAAAGATAACAAAAAATGTTTATCGTGACTAAAGTTTTGGTGAAAACAACTATAATTGGTTCCTCGCAACTATACATTGTTACAAAGAACATAATATGGTTATTGTGACCATATAACAACCATGTTTTTTTCTGCGTGTACGTGATGCGAAATTTTGTTTTATTTAAATTTACGTGATTAAATATTCTCTCGACATTGGTCGATGAATATGGTAAAGTCTTTATATTTTGGACAAATGCTGAAAGACTTGGAAAAGCAAAATCACCATTTATTATTAAATTTGGGCTAATACGCCTAGTGATTTCATTTAATTATAAAAATCAATAATTCAATATAAAATTTGTGCTTACCACTATTTCAGCTGCATGTATTTCTAGATATTTATTAAATGTTGTTCTAAAACGTTACTCATTACAATTTTTAATAGTTTTTTTTTAATTATAAAATGCAAATGTCTGTCGCTTCGCTTTGAAACATTTTATTAAAATTATATCGATTTGATTGATATTAACAGTAAATAAATAATAAATGTTTAAGCAGTCATATAATTCTAATAAGCGACTTACAACCGACTCTACGGAAAGCCAACGCGTTTGGGATTAATATCTAATAAAATTCATATTTTATCAAATTGGTTCATACATCTCTAGCGAGTGAGTGACATATTTATTCATTTTATAATATATAAATCTGATATTTGACATTCTTAAATTTGAGAACGGAAAGCTTTATGTCTGACACGACAGAAGCTCCATATACTGCGAATCCAACATATGCTGATGTCCAACAAAAAATTTGTGTATAGAAAAAGCCTTGCATTAGTCTACTTTTACCAAGCCAAAAAAGCAGATTTTACAAATTTATGCAGACCCAAACTGTCATGCATAAAGGATTTTTTATTTGAAACGAATGAAAATCGACTTTGGTTTAAGTTATTATATTTTTTAATTTCTAAAAACATTATTTTTTGGAAAAACTTATTTTACAAATGTATGCGTAATAGAAGTTGTTTCACAGATTTTAAAAAATCTTCGATTTTAGGCCAAAAATCTTCAAATCTGGTTTTAGGCAATTTGAAAAGATAAGGTCTACAAAATACAGATAAATCTGAACTTCTGGCAACAGTGCCCTTATTATGAGTTGCATTCGATTTTCTATCTTCGATGGCTAACGAAAATCGAATATCGATTGCCAAAATTGTTATTATGAGTTAATAGCACTGTCGAAAATTTCGTTGTCCAACGAATTTTCAATCCAACACAATTTTGCTTTTGATGGTTTGTGTCAGCTTTTAAAACTTATTGCAAAATTTAGTATTTGTAATTTTTTTTGCAAATTATGGCAATAAATTATTTTAATTACATACTTGTCAAAGGTTTAATTAATAATTTATAAATTAGTAAAACAATATTTCTTTAGAGTGACAGCTGTTTAACATGTGCTATTGTGAATAATTCAGTTGAGTAAAATTCACAATAGCACTATTTTTATCGATTGTGCGCCATAATATCAAATGAAAATTCGCTCGATCAGCTCTTTCGATTACAGTCACTCATAACAGGCACCTCGTGTTACTTTAATTGACAGCATTAGATATGACATTATGCTAAGCAAATAATATATTATTAATAAACATTTGTCTCACACTAGCTTTCAAATTTATAAAAAAATTTGAAATTTTGTCTACTGTATTTCTTTTACCGCTGATACTTTAAGTAGAGTGTTAAAAACAAATATGCTAATTTACATAATATAAATTCCCATCGAAAATTATTGTTAAACCTTGGATAATTTATGCAAAACAATGTTTAAATTTGTTTGCCCCTTTTTTCCCCCACAAAAAAGTTTAATTTAATTTGAGAACAACAAAAAGAAAAACATTTGGTAAAAACTAAATGAAAGCACGAGGCCAAAAAACACAAATTTGTAAAAATTAGTCAAATAACCAACCAACAAAGGCAACCATAAAAGCAACAATAGCAGCAACAGCAACATCAACTATTTAAATATTTAAATCAGTTTTAATCACTAGACCGTAAAACATGGAGAATTAATTTTTAAAAGATTTAAATCTCTTCTTTCTTGTCGGCATCGAAACTAAAAGTGTTGATGAAAAACCAAATGTGTAAAGAGCCGGCGAATTAAATCATTAAATTAATTTTAATCAGCCTTATTACGGTTGTCGAAAACGACATTCGAGAAGAGTCGAAGTCGTTGTCGTTAGAGACTTTATTTGGTACTATGTAAAATATTCGACTACCTAACATTTTGTAACAGATTAAACATTACAAGACGTTTCCTAATTTTTAAAACTTTAAATATCACGAAGCTGTCTGTGACAAACTGCCAAAACAATTAATGACGGTATCAAAAGTAGAGGTTAATAATAAAATTATTATTAAAGTTATATATACAAATAGTTTTTATTCTCGTCATCTAAAACAAAAAATGTTAAGTTTAGCTGCACTTTCATCTTCTGATGAAGAAAATTAGTATACTGTGTCGGAATTGAATGCTCTAAGAAGACAAATAAGACAAAAATCTGATATATTTTCTTTGCCAAATTCACAGTAAGTACCTACAAGCCCATTTTTTGTATGAATTATAATTTTGTGTTCAGATTCGTTCGCTTTTTTAGATTAAGCAAACCGGCTTTTAAATATGTTTTAGAAAAAATTACTACCCAACTATATTCAGCAAAAAGAATATCATCAGTGCCAAACGTTTTGAAGTTAGCAGTAACAATGCGCATTCTTGCCGAAGGCAGTTATCAGAAAGGAGCTGGTAACGATTATAACGTTGGACTCTCGCAGTCTTCAACCAGCAAAGTATTTAAGGAATGCATTAATGCAATGGATACCGTGCTTTGTTCTACCTGGATATCCTTTCCTACCGATGAAAGGGAGAAACAGGATATAAAAGAAAATTTTTATAATAAAAATGGCTTTCCTGGTGTCATAGGATGTATCGATGGCACTCATATTAAAATATTAGCACCAAGTATGGGCGAACGCTTTAAATATTACAACAGAAAAGGGTTTTACAGTTTGAACGTAACACTGGTAAGTACATACATATATAGGACAAATCTAATTTTGTTGATCATAATTTAATGAATTTGTTAAAGGTATGTGATCATAAGCTGCGAATTAGATATATATCTTCACACTATCCAGGCTCAGTACACGACTCACTAGTTTGGAATGCTAGTGAATTAAAGCAAATAATGAAGGATAATTTTATGAGTGGTGACAAGAATACTTGGTTGTTAGGTAAGATAAATCTAATTATAATAATAATTATAAAAAATTTTATGAAAATTGGTTTTTCTTTATTTATTAAGGAGATGCAGGCTATCCATTGGAACCATATTTAATCACGCCCTTTAGGTCAGCTGGAGAAGCAACTCCTCAGAGTAAATTTAACCTCATCCATTCTCAGACCAGAAATGTGGTCGAACGTACTATAGGAGTTTTGAAGAATAGATTTCGCTGCTTATTAGGAGCAAGACAATTGCATTATACTCCAAAAGTGGCTAGTAAAATAACAAATGTGTGTGCAGCATTGCACAATATTTGTATAGCCTATAATATGGAAATGCCTGAAACTAGCGATGCAATTGTTTTAACTGAAGAGTGGAATATTGAGGGAAATGACGAGTTACCAGCTTCAGCCATTAGAGAAAAGATAATGGAAGCATTAAATTTTTAAACTTTGACCACGGTAAAAAAAGTATGTTTGAAATTTATTTTAGTTCAAAAATCTATTGAGATAAAATTAAAAAATCCACAATTTTAGTAAATAAAATACTATTAAAAACTTAAGCTTAATTCATGTTTCATTTTGTACACAACAAAAAACTTAAACCAAAAGAGAAAAACCAGCAACTTTTATTTGAAAAAAAAAAACGAAGTTTAAGTTGTAAAAGCATTTTTATATTCTTCTAGTTCCATTTTGCGTCTTTTAATTTCGATTTCATCTGCTCTAAGTTTCAGAAAAAGCTTTTTTTGTTTGTTCTTTTCCTTTAATTCGTTTTTGTAAAGTTCAAATGTTTCTTTTTTTATTTTCACTTCACTTTTATATAGGTTCAATGATTCTTCTTGTATTTTGAGCTATTTCCTACTAAATCTTTCTATCTGTTTCAAAGAGTCTTTAACTTCGCTGTATAAATCCGTTTGGACTTTAAGCTGTTGTTCAAGCAAGTCACTTTTTACGGAACTATCTTTTCCCAACTTTTTGTTGACAACTTTATTTTTTGATGTGATTGCGACAATTTCTTCACTTTCAAAATCACAAGAAATATTAATAGGTTTTTCAAACGAATTCTTCCTTATGCCTATTTCCTCTCCATCCGGATTTATTAGGCTGTTTAATTGCAATAAAGCAGAAGCAGCTTCTTCTAGAGGAGACAAAGTAAACTGCTTGTTTAAGCCACCCCCGGTTGCACGATTCTCATTTTTATTGTGCAAAATTTTTTTCTTCAAATTGCACTTGTAATCGGCCCAAACCTTTAACCACTCAGGCCCAGTTCGAAAAGGCGGTCCTAGGGAATTAAGTGTATTTGAAATTTTCTTCCATTCCTCTTTGGTGTTAAATTTTTGTAAACCGCTGTGGTAGGATTGTGCAACTTCTGGTTTTTGCTCCAGCAACTCCACCATCTTCTCAAACTGTTTGACCGTTGTAATTTTAATTCTAAAGTTGTATTCATAGCATTAAAAACATATTTATTAATAAAATATTACAAAATACTTACGCCTTTGTTGACTTCATTTTAAATATTTGTTTTAAATATTTGTTTGTCGTGTGTAAAAAAACGATCGACTATTTTTTTAACTTTTGACAGTTGAATTCGAGAATCGTAGTAAGAAACTTGTAATAGAATTTTAAAGCAGAGTTGTGTTTTTTGAAATTCGAGAAACGTAGTACCAAAATATAAAATCGAGTATTTTGCAGCTCGAATACGAGAACCGTAATCAGGCTGAATATTATTAAATGAAACAACCAAGAATTACATTATAAAAATCTCATAATAAAGCTTAAGTTGAAAGAAGAAAAGTAAAAATCTTTCATATAAATTAAAACAGTCAGAAAAGAAAAACAAACAGAATGTATTTAAGAAGAAAAAAGAATCATCAAGATTTCAACAAAAAAGAAAAACCAATAAATTACCACAAAAATACATACAACAAAAGAAAAGTGTAATTAAATTTAAAGCCTACAAATGTTTGGTTTATTTAATTTCAACTGGAATGAAGTGTAAAAAACATAATCACCCCATCAACCACATCATCCCCGACATTAGGAACACCGCCAGCCAGCATCATTTATGGCCAGTTAGAAATTGTTGGAATTTTTATAAACAAGAAAAAAAAAACTAAACAAACAAAAAAAGGGCATAATTTACATAATTAAAATATAAACTTTGCTAAGTTTTTAGTTCATTTTACACTGGCCTAAATAAGGTTGCATTTAACATTAAAAATACATTTGCAGCCAGTTTATAAAGGAGCCAATTAATGCAGAAGCTTTACGAAAAAAAATATTTGGCAAAGGAAATTGCAAAATTTTGCAAGTAGAATATTTGAAACCTAAAAATTAAAAAAAGAAAAAAAAAACAGAATTTACTTCTGTACAAAAATCAGTTACTCGATTTAAGTTGCGTGGTATTATTATTGTTTGGAACAATTTATTTTTTCGACTTTTATAACGGCTTTACAGTGTCAGTAACTAGTTTTTAAGAATTATTCCGGAAGCCAATGTTTAATGTTTAAATGGAGCAGAATAAAAAGTATTTTCAATCGGGATAAATAAATAAAAATATAGCACGTAAATTTTATAAAAATTAAATATTTAAAAAAATATTCCCGTGTCTTAAATTAAATAAATTGCAAAGTGCCTGTGCATAGAAATAAATTATCGCAGTGTTTTTGATATTTTATTTTTCATTCTCTTTCAACTGTATAAAAGAGCCGAAAAAAATTCAGCCGTATGCAGGGGAGAAAGAAAAATAGAATTACTGTTGGTTATTGTTTTTTTTTTCTTAAACTTTGATTTTTGTCTTTGCTTTATTGTTTGGACAAAAATCTTTGGTTTATTTAAAATGTTTGTCAGAAGTTTCCTGAAGGGTTAAGTAAGCGGTAACGAAATGGCCATCGAGACGTGCTTTGACTTTCAATAATCTATATTTAATCGTGATAATTAAATAAAAAAAATAGCACGAAGTTTTTATAAAAATTAACAGTCAAAATCATAAATGTACATTAAGAGTTTATAAGCCTTTAATAAGCAAAGGTTGACAAAAGAGTATTCATAAACGTTTAATAGCCTACTAAAATCTTTATAAACCTTTGATAAATATCAGTTTTTTATTGTAGCCTCTACCCTACTTTAAACCGAAAATTAAATGAATTTTGTTAAGTTATGTTGTTTAAAACTTTATCCTGGAGTAGAAAAAGTAATTTTAAGAAGAAATTGTAAAATGACAAAATCGTCGGTGACCCTTAATTTTAAAGCTATGTATCGCTTATGTGTATATAAATATTTTGTGATATCTTAAACACTTTGTTGCGGAATGGGACACTATTGATATCATATGAGATCTTATCAAAATTCCTTTCAGGTGCCATACATATCGCAAACAAATTTTTAACCCAATAAGACTCTCAAATTAAAAACTTGCCCTTAGACCTACTTTTAGCAAGTACCCCAAAAGGTATACATACATACATACATATGTACGTACATATATAATTATGTATGTAAATATAGCAAAATATATTTGTTACAAAAAGCACCAATTTAATTAAACAAGGTGAAAATATTCGCAAAATTAATAATAAAAACTTAAACAAAATTTAACTGGTTTGTAATGGGCTAACATATTTTTGTAAAGATCCTGATACGTTATTTAAAAAGCTATCCAATGATACCTATGTACATACATACATACATATATTGGCCCATTCTCCCTAAGAATATTTGATATGTTGCAAATTTTATATAACGTAACTCTGAAAGTATGAGGTTTTCATATAACTTTTTCTTCTCAAAACTACTTTTCCTAAACCCCGGACAACTTTTTATTTTATTTGCAGCTACTGGGCCAAAATAGATTTGTTGCATAATATAAAAATAAATTAACAAATTAAATGTAAACAATTCGATATAGATCTTGTTATTCGAGTACTTTTCATTTTACCTGAGACCAAAATAAACAAAAACGTATTTATTTATAAATTTAATTATTACGTTTCTTGTTCGTATATTTTGCAGTAACCAACACATATATTTATACTAAAAAGGTTTCTTTTTGGTGTAAAAAAATATAAAGAGAAACCCATATTCGGTTTTCGGGTTAATTTAGAATTGGTTTTTAAAAGCACTGAGTATAAAATATTGATAGGAGTTGCCAGGTAAAAACTTTAGATTGCTTAAAGTGTAGATTAGTTAATCTACACAATAATACAAATTTTTATAAATAGTTTATTAAGCGAAAAGTGTTCAATAACTATTGTAAACTTTAAATCTAAAATAGGAACTTTTCATGAATTAGACCGTAAATATTTAAAAAAAATATTCCCGTGTCTAAAATTAAAAAAAAAAATAAATAAAAAATAGTATTTTTTTATAATATTTTTTAAAATTTTCTTATAAATGTGATATCTAATCTTTAATATAGAGTATCATCTTATATTTCTTAAAAATTATTTGAGAAGGACAACAATTTCCTTCCATAATTTAGTGGTTTTCCAGATGTTTGACGTGTTGTGATATTTTTGGCATCAATCTTTTTCCAAGAAAAGAAAATTTCCTTATTAAGATAAAATTTTTTTATGCATATATTTATATGAACGGCACTATAACGTAGATGACCGCTGCCTTTAAAATAAGGCAATTTGCTAAGACTATTATTCTTAACCCTCGTCGAACGAAATTTCTATGTTAGTACATATTTTCTAAGATCCCAAAACCTCACATATTTTTATGTTTCTCATAGAAGTGCTATCGCCACACTTAGCGCAGTTTGGCATAATGGTGTTTAGTTTACCACACTTGTAACAAAAAGGTAATCTTTGCTGAGCCACACATTCCTCAAAAGTATGTCCCATCTGGCGACAGTTCCAGCATATTGCTTGAAGCTGCAACTTTGCTTATAAATTTTGTCTCCTCATTTACTGAAACATTTGCTGCTGTTTCACTCACATATTTCTGAATCTTAACTGGTTGAAGCGGTATCTGTCGCATGTCCTTTCGTTAAAATATTTTTTCCTCTTCAAGACATATCATGCGTAAGTGTTCTCTGGAGGACACAGCCATTGGGTAAACAATTCTATGACTTCCTTAATATTTCTTTTGGCAATCTTAATCATTTCGTCTTCAGCAACTTGTATCTCCAGTTTTTTCCTAAATAAATTTAGACTATGGAAATAGTCGTCTATCGACTCCCCATGTAACTGTTTTCTTTTAATTAAAAATTTATCATTTGATTTGAATTAGCTAACGTCGAAATATTTAATTTTCATTAATTTAAATCTTAAAGAGATAAAATATTAAAATTTTTTTTATTAGAGAAAAAATAAAATCTTATTCTGAACCCCCACTACAGCCTTTATCCGTATACTTTGTAGGTTTCTGCTTATTGAGTTTTAAAAGTCATAAAAACTGTTTAAATTTTATACATTTACCGGATAATAAGACTACTTTGTGATGTACAAGCCGGACATACCGGAAATTATGGTTCCTAATGAACGCAAAAGCCTTTCATATTGACTGCAGTTCAAAAAATCAGAATTTTGTAATACTTCAAAAATCGTTCCAAAATGGCGTCATAGGTGCTACACTTTTATACAAAAGAATGCAAGAAACATTTGGTTTTAATATTATGCTGTTTTTTCTTATCTTAAAAAAAACAACTCTGAGCCCATAGAGAAAACTATTTTACGAATTATTTCAAAAGACTATAAAATCTTGCAGATCTGTCAAAAAGTATGTCACACACTTACATAATCCACACTGTCATAATTTTTGAGCACATATACAGTTTTCGACAGATCTTACGACTAACTATGATAGTAAATCCTGGCCTTATGTGTGAGCGACCTTTTCTTCCATATTGTAAAGAAATCAAAAGTGCAAGAAATAATATTTTGCCAAATTTGCCAGCTGGTTAATGCTAGGGGCTTATTCTGAATTGCGATGCGAAAATCAATTGAAAATTGATATTCTGTTAAGACTTTCGCAATAGCATTCGCAATTTATTTTAAATAGTGGCAACGCTGCTCAAATAAACATCAGTATCAATAAACGTCACATTAAAAATAAATAAATTTCTTGTGCTTGGCTGTGAAAATTGTTTCTAAAATTTTTTTAATAAGTCCAATCTTCTTAAAATTTAAGTCAAATATTTTTGAACTAGTTTATATGTTTCATACTTTTTTTATCCTGCAGCTTCTCTAATAGGTGGTCCATTAATATTTAGTTCTTCAGTTAATGTGTATTACAAAGTATTTGCAGACTGACGTGCATTTGGTGTTTTTAAATGGCCTCTTGCCAAATGGCTGTGCATATTCATAAATTCTATCGTTATTTAAAGTTGACGCGGTTTGTTGGTCTTATTGCTTACTTCCCTGAATTAAATAATAAATGTATGATGAATACATAAACAAAATATTGTTTTTTACTAAATTGTTTGTAATTTGCGAATGCTTTGTTGTCGAAAAATTATGCGAATTTGACATTTGAATTTAGAATACCGATTTTCCACCTTTTCGCATTTGAAATGCCATTTAAATAGAACTTTGCGAATATCGCAATACAGAATAGCAATTGTTCGCATTTATGTATTTTCGCATCGCATTGACTTTCGCATCGCAATTCAGAATAAGCCTCCTGTTACAACATCTACTTCAGTTTTTAGTATTGTAAATGGTGTAATTATAGTAAATTAAAAATGTATACATTTTGTTGCTATAGACTGAATATATTCTAGTTCTTGGTGCATTTTGCTACCCTCATAGAATATAAACTCAACTATTATTGTTATTACTTATATTATTAAAGATATATAAGAACACTGTAATAATATTAATATTTTTTATGGACGGTACCCAAAAGTGTAAGCAAGAGGGTTTCTCACAGAATTTATTATCTACGCTACAATATTCACTAGATTGGGATCACTAACTGAATACTTAGATCTTGCTATTATTCTCAATCAAAAGTTAAATTTTCGTATGCATATTATTATGATGGTAAACGAAGCTCGTGGTGTACTCGCATTTATTTAGAGGTAAGCCAAACAGTTCACTGACACAAACATCACGTAAGAATTTTTTATACACTTCTTTTGTAAGACCTATTTAGGGGTATGGATCTATTGTATCGGATAAACGCTCACATTGACCGTTTAGAATTAGTCGAAACCCAATTTCTTTTGTTCTATTTGAGATCTTTATTCCGTGATCGCGGTTTTAACCATAAAGTTCGAAATAAGGGAAATTTATATCAAGCAACACAAGCAAGTTCAGATTTATACCATATGCCATTTTTTTTTTTATTTTTTTCTCTCGTTTTAAGTTGTAGTAATATGCTTTATTTAAAATTTAAGCAATGCCTTATTGCTTATCCCTCTTGTCTCACCCTCACAAAAAAATTTCATGCTAGTTTCATGAAGAATTGCTTAGAGTAAATTGGCTACAATTCATGTTTTTAACATGCAGTTTAAAAGGTATTTTCACTTTTATATGCTGTAATTTACTCGTAAAAAAAAAACATATAAATTTAGTAAATAATTTAATTTTTTACGAAATTAGAAGTTTTCTTATTTTCTTTGGAAAACGTTCAATTCATTTGTAGAATCCACAGTTCTAATTAAATAAAAAATAAAATTAAAAAACGCATGACACAGTACATGTGCATTCGTTCTTAACGCATAACAATCAATATGATACTAAAACAGCATTTATAATGTTGTAAGAAAACAAGTAAGAATAATGCAAAATAGAAATTGCATTCGTGACCAACCGTGCAGAGAGAATAGTAAGGAAATTCTTTGATTTGTGTGTGGACTTCGTCCAAGCAAATTAATATTGATATGAATATTCCTTTTCATCTTATTTACAAAGTTATTTCGTTAAATAGATGATCCAGAAAATGCACCATTGAATTCTTTTGGTGTAAAATTTTTCTTGTTTTTTTTGGAAAACGTATGCATACATTTGAACAATAATTATTCTTTAAAAAAAGGTGTTTAGAAATTACAAAAAATTAAAACACTATATTTGCCTCCTTTTTAAAGAAGCTGCAATAAACCTGATTATATTGTTTAGATTTTGCGAAGGGTTTCAGCTTTGTATACTTTTGTCGTATACAGCAAAGCTGGTTATTTTTAAACTGCCTACTTTAACAACATATAGGACTAGGTTTAAATTAGCGTTTTTATTGATATTAATAAATGGTGTATGTCGCATTAAAATTTAATGTTCCCCGACGATCTATCCACTACTGGACACCGTTACAAGTTCTCCCTACAAATTACATACACGAATAAAAGGGAAACGGACACAAAATTTCAAAGCTCTACTTTTTTATAGCTCTTTAGATAAATGGTGAGGATAATTTATCAATTTGTTTATATAGTACCACGCCCACTGTTCTAATTCAGCTTAGATTTTACTTGCTATTCATGTAAGTAAAGAGGTTGTATAGTTCCAAGTGACAAACTGATAAATGTTTACTTTGTATCGGAAGTGCCACGCCCACTTGCAATTTCCAAAAAATATATAAAATATTCTACCATTCAGATAGGTAGCAGCAAACATAGGTAGCTATGGCAGTCGAACAACTTTTTTCTTTTTATTTCTTTTTACTCAATATCATCATCATTTCATATTTCATCATTTGTATATTTTCTTACCATCTTTTTTTTTGTCAAAATTAAACACAAAAGATTGCTGTCAAAACATATTTTTTACATGGAAATTTATTTTGAATGAAAAATTTTTATCAATATGTACATTAAACAGAAAACTTTATACCGATTAAAAATTAAAAAAAAATACATGCGTTTTTTTACAATAAATTTTTAAGCAATTTTTTCTTAAATGCTAGAATTATTTCATTAATGTGTCTTTATTAGAACAATTATCTTCATTTTATATTCATAAATGTTTACATTAACAGGATGTATTAAGTCTTCAATGTTGGCTTGCAGTTAGCGCCTTATTTGAGGTATGTTCTGTTATAAAATAAGCCGAGAAAACATTCCTTTTAATGCCTAATGGTCCACAAAATTCATGTATTGCTTAATTGAATATGAAAAAAAAGAAAGATTCCAATTTAAATAATTATTTATTAATGATCATAAAATGTGACCTAAAATATTTCAAATAGGAAAAAATATTTATTATTAATTATAAATTAAGTAATAAATATAGTTAAACCACAATTAGCTGAAAACAAAATAATAACACCATGCAACAAAAAATTTTTAAAAATTTTAAAACTAAATAAATTGCTAAATTATAATAATTTTTAATACAAGAATTATTTATTTTAATTTGTTGCATAGTGTTACAAAAATATTAAAAATATTTTTAAAAACTTTTCTCAACAATTTTAACCACACGGTACTTCGCACAACTGAAAATAAATATAAAATTAATATGATAACGGAAACCAAATTGAACAACCTAAAATGTTTAAGGGATATTAATTAAAATATACTTAAAAAAATTGAATATAAATTAACAGCAGCCAGTTATTACAGGAATCTACAAAATATAAATATTTAATTAAATTTGCTGAAAGAAAATTTATTAAATTTATTAAATTTACTGCGAGAAAATTCTGCAAAAAAAAATCGCGTTATTTAATGCTGTAAATAAAATATGTTGTTACAGGAATCTATAAGATATAAAAATTAAATTCAATTTGCTGAAAGAAAATTTATTAAATTTACTGGAAGAAAATTCTGTATATAAAAAAAATATTAAGTTATTAAAAGTTAATGCTGTAAATAAGTTATTTAATTAGTGAAAATACAAGAAGCTAAAATTAAAAACAGAAATTGATGCTTGTTGCTCTAAATTAAGTTTTTCACTAATAATCATCCGTGAACCAAAACCAATCCATTTACAAAAATCCAATCACAAACTGCAACAACCTGTAAATAAATCAAAAACACAAAAAAGGGAAGAAAAAAATCCCTGTTCTTTTAAAAAAAGTTAGGAGAATTATTAAAACTTGGATCATTTCGCCAGCATTTAGTTCGTTAAGAAAATAAAAAGTAACAAAACAGAAAAAAGGTAAAAACGATGGCAGCAATTTAAGGTTATAATTTCTTGATTTAAGGAAAGTTATTTAGAACGTCTTAAATATATAAAAATATGAATTTTTATAATCAAATGAATAATTTTGTTTCAGCTTAAGTTCACGTTTATTTTAATTTCTAAATTTGTTAAAAAAAAATTGTAACATATTTTTGTATCAATTTATAAAAATAATTCTTGAAAAAAAAACGACTTTAAATTAAATTTTAGTTGTCTGGCTATAATGGATCAAAAGTTAGGCCACATACAACAAGTTACATTAACTGTTGGGACACCCTTTAATTTCCACATCCGGTTTTTATACATGTGATAAGTAAGACTTTGCAATACAGATCCTTGAGAACTTAACCAGTCTGTCTAAAACAGTTCAACAGTTTGGTCAAATACATCAAAATACATAAACTATAGGGGCACCCTTTAATTTCCAAATAAAAATGTTATACTTGTTACAGCGCACTTTGCAACACAGTTTCGTTATAAATGTCAACCCTCTTTCTACGATTGTTCAGTAATTTGGCCATATATAAAAAATTACATTTACTAATTTAACACCCTTTAATTAATAATTTTAAATACTTATACTTCTTATTATACCAGACGAAGTAGTGGACATTTTTTCTATTTTTCTATGTTTGCGCATAAAGGTTCAAAAGATAGGGCCATACAGGTCAAATTACATCAACTATGGAAACACCTTTTAATTTCAAAATTCGAATTGTTTACTTGTTCTTTAGCGGACTTAGCAATACAGGTTCCTTGTAAATTTCAGCTGCCTGTCTATAACTGTTCAAAAGTTTGGCAACATATATCAAATTATATCAGATATTGGCACACCCTTTAATTTTTAAAACCAAACTTTATACTTGTTGTTTAAGCGGACTTCTACTCTGTCTACAACTTTTTAAATGTATGGTAATATAAATCAAACTAAATGAACTATTGGGGTACCCTTTAATTTATATTTTGAAAATTTATACTTGTTGTTATAACCGTCATAGTAATCTGCATTTTGTCCAAATTACAAGCATTTGTCTCTAACAGTTCAAAAGATAGGCCCATAAAGCTTAATTTGCGTCACCTATGGGGACACGCTTTAATTTATAAATTTATTTTTCTATTACGGCTCATAATACACTTAAAAAACATTTATGTTGTCTAGGGACACCCTTTAATATTTAAAATTATGCACTGTTTTTAAAACAGGACCAATCTGTAAGCAAAACCTTTCAAATAAAGAAAAAATTTTCAAAATCGGTTCAAAGTTTACTGAGTTCACTGGTTCACAAACATAAAAAAGCAACATTCAGTCGAACTGATAACCTCCTTCTTTTTTTAAAGTCGGTTAAAAACAGGAAAAATTATTCACTATCAGAATGTTAGTCAACATTTTCTGCATCCCTACATCAGACGAGTAAAACGCTCGAAATAAAGAAGCAGCATATAAGAAATTAGAATACGAGAAATAAGTTGGTCATAAATTATTGAGTAAAATGAGAAAAGTTTAAGGGAGAATGTCCCGTTTCTACAATTGTGTGTTGTCGCTTAATTGTTTTAAAGTTTACATTAAAGAAAACTTGTGTCCTTACGTATTTAATCCCTAAAAGTATGCAAAAAATAATGTTGCATAAGATAGATAACGTAAGATTGCCAAACTCAATGGTAACAGGCGCAATTAAATGTCGTTAACACTCTACTTCGACACTTACACTCAGTTGTTTTTCGCATTATTCTCTTGGTCTTTTCAACATGGCCTCACTCAAAGTGCTTTGAGGACTGCCACGAGTCTGGGAGAAATTACTTTGAAGTCAGCGATTATATATATTTATTAAAAGTTTTTTGTTGACACCTAAAGAAAGTCAAGTTTTCCAGTACAACCCTCGTACATAGGTATATATAAATGGAAGGAGAACTGTTATAATGCTTGACATAATAAACAAATGGCAAAATATATTTTTATATTCTCCGATATCATTTTCTTACCCGCATAAATGAAATGACATTAATCAAAATTAATCGCGCTGTAGTTTTTATTTCTTTCTTGGTGACGATTTATTTATTTATAAACAAAAAAGCTAAAACTATAAAAAAACTATATAATAAAATAGTTTCACATTTTTTTAAAGCCTTAAATATTTTGTGCTGTTTTTACTATTTGAAAAGAATTCTCATTTATTAAAGGATTCACAAAAAAAAAAAAAAAAAAAATAAAAAAAAAATAAATAAATAAAAGAAGTCCTATGCTAACTTTACTTTTTAACTTCTCACCATTTCCTATAAGTTTACAGTTTAGGTATTGTAATGATCTTTAAATGATCACCATGCTCGATTAATTGTTTTAAGAAACTGCCATATAGAAGTTATCAGAAGTTTGTTTTCTGTAATAATTTGATTTTAAATAATAATAAGTAAAGACTCTTCATTTATTTTTAACTTTCGATTCATTTATATTTAAATTTTCTCGTTGTATAATATTTTAATTAAATGAAATTAATTAAATTTAGAAATTAAAATTTTAAAATTATTAATTAATTAAAAATATTAACTTGTGTCATGTTTACAGAAATTTTTTCCACAGGTGTCAACTTGTTACGATGTTTAAGATTATTCTGTATTGAAATCTGTTTAAACTGTATGAGAGTTTCAAAGCCATAAATAAAGTTGTATAGTTTTAACAAAATATTTAAGTCCAGTACAGATTTGATTTGAGCTTTTAGACGTTTCTTCTCCATTAGGACGTAAATAAAGGCGGTTAAAAGTAAGCACAAAGGCCAACAACAGCAAAAGAAATGATTAATTTTTTGTTAAGAAACAGCTAAAACAACAAAATTAATTAAAAAAAAAACGCTGTATAAAATTCCGATTGAACGATAGGGGCAAAATTTGAAATGTCTCTTAGGTTAACTTATAGATTAGCATAATCCATGAGGAACATATGCTGTTTACATAAAATCTCCATTCGTTTCTTTCTATTGCGATGAATCTAATCTCAGTTGGTTGAACGATTTTCCTGTCTCCAGAAAAATAGTGCGTCTTCAGGTAGTCTTGGGTCTTCCGAGCGAATGTGCGCCTTGTGCGTTCCGTTGCAGTGTTGCGTGGTATATTTCGTCGTATGCTTACGGAGAGTGTGGCCTACCCAGTTGTATTTTCTTCTTATTATTTGCATATTGATGTCTTCCTACTCAGAGATTTACAGCAGTTGTTGATTTGAAATTATTCTTGGCCACCATATTTTTAAGATTTTGCGTAGGCATCGGTTTGTGAAGCTTTGCAATTTACGTTTAATGATTTGATTTACCCACAATGGATATTTCATATAGAAATATCGATTTTATACGGGCTTTGTATATATGTATCTTAGGTTTTGGCGAAAGGGCGTTATATTTCCAGACATTTCTCAGATTGTAAAATGCCGCCCTTACTTTAAGTATTCGCATATCAATGTCGTCAATTGCTCCTCCGTCCATTGTGATGTTGCTTCGAAGATAGCAAAAGTTATCCACATGTTCAATTGAGCTGCCTTTTGGAGTGAAAGTTGTAGGTTGATTTAAGTCAAATGATTATTAATAAAAAGTTAAGCAGACTAAAATTGAAAATTTCCATTCATTAATTGTTTTGAAGAAATATTGAATTTGTCACAAATTCATAATAAAAATCCTACTCTTTTCTAGATTTTACTCTTCAAAAGCTGAAGTATTTCCTGTATAATTTGAGGTATTTGCCATTTTTCGTTTGATAATGTTGCTGCTAAATTTGTTTTCATTATGTTTTTCATGATAAAAAAAAAACAACAACAACACTTAGAAGATGATGATGATGACCATGGTAGCTTATTCATAGAGCGGGTCAAGTGGGTGGATGTTGTGTTTAAAGTCTGTTCTAGCAAAACAAACATTTTTAAACGCACAATTTCAACTGCAAAATAGGTGCAAATGGATTTGAAAATTGGGTTAATTGTTGCTTAAAGGTGGTTTACGTTAAGTAAGCACAACAACACGCACACACATACACACTCAAATTTCAAAACAAAAAATGTATGCGCAATCATACAAATGTGTTACATGCCCAGGAAACATTTGTGTGTTTAGAGACTGATATACTCTTGCAACTTTTTAGAAAATATCTCTATACAAGGGCATATATTGGGCACAAACCTCTTGAAAACATTATGTTGGTGGCCAAACATTCCTTCACAAAAAGCTTCGCTATCTAATCACTATCAGAAATCTTCGAAAATTCTGCTTGAATTTTGAACAAAATGTTCAGTGGGTAATTTTAGCAAATAAAATGGTATTAAGACAGAAAAAAAAACAAGGCGTTGAAAGGAAGGAAGTTTATAAACACACATATTTATCCATTCGCATACATACAAGTATTCTGTTTTAACTACAAGTATAAACAAAAATACACACTCCCTAACTTATTTAAAACAACACACACACACACACACATGTACACCATCCACTCAAGTGAAAAAACCAACACACTGAAACATTTACACCAACCACCAGAAAAGTTAAGTGCAAAATGTAGACATGGTAAATATTGTGTGTGTTTTTAAGCTTAAAAGCAGAGAAAAAAAATAAAAAAAAAAATGTTGAGGTTAAAAATTTATATGTGTAGAGGGATTTAGTAAAAAAAAAAGAAATATTGGTTTAGGAGTAGAAATCAGAGGGAGCAAAAAAAAAGAACTCAACCGAAATTGTTGCTTTACTCTAAAGGCCTTATTCCTACGAATATAAGGAAAGTCTGCAGTCGAATTTTAACAGAGTAGAAAAATTAATGGCAAATTGCCATTTCCGTGATAAATTTATCAATATTTTAATTAGTTGGAAATTATATTTCGTAAGTGTTTTAAACGTGAGCATATGTTATATAAAAATAGACTAATAGTGATTGGTACTCTCAAACTTATGGGAACTATTATTCATTATAATACAACTACAGTCATTGTAAATAACAAACTGTTGTGCGTTTTATAAAAGTTTTTATTATATTGAGAATATCACTCTAAATCAATTTTATTTTATTAAAAACTAAATAATTTGTTGTTCATATACATAATGTATTCTCCCTTCTATCACTGAATTTAAAGGTCATTTTTTATCAAAGAAAAAAATTAAAAAATTGTTTTTTCGTTCATAAGATAAGAACATACATGGCAGTATTTAATTAGATGGAATAATTAATAGATGATTTCATTAGGATTGAATGGTAATGCTTTTTAATGAAAAGGGTTCATTGATAATTATTTGAAAAATAAAATCATTACCATTGACAAATGCCTAAATGTTTTAAAATCATTATCATTAATAAATATGTTCCTTCGCTTTGTATACTAAATACATATCTTAATGTATAGTATAGCATTATTTTAAAATGTCATTTAGATCAGAAAAATTTGATGAAAATGAATTTTCTCAGGAAAAATCAGACACTATATGAACATAAGTTTGTTTTCGTGTAAGTTAAAAGATCTGCTAGCTGGGGTGTTGGATGAATTTAGAACTGAGACATCAAGTTTTTTTAGCTATCTCACTTAAAAATCATTTTTATGGAAATTTTTAAATATAGATCTATCTACAAGAATATTAAGACTTATTTATTTTATGCATACTTTTTTAAGCTTCTGCGATCAAAAATTACTGTTTGATAAAAACAATTATTTTTGATTCAATTGTAATTAGTAATTTAACGTTTTAATTAAAACTTTATTACCATTATTAAAAACAAATAAATTTATAATAAAATCATTGACATTAAATGGTAGTTAAATTTTTGGTAATGAAAAAATCCCAAATATGGATGAGAACCACTTTTTTTAATTAAAATAATAACTGTAGCCGTTAGGCCATATATATATCAAACTTCGATTCATCAGTAAAAAATACAGAAGGCCAAATACTCTCTATCAATCTGTAAATTATACGGGAGCCGTTCATTCTTTACTTTTTTTCGGTACTAAAAGCTTGCAGCGACTATTTTTTTTTGCAGCGACGAATTAAAAAAATGTAAAAAATTTTAACAGCCAGTTTACAGAACACAATTTGCCGTATAGGCGCACAAAAATGTTACCATTTCCCATGTTTGGGTTTTTAAAACGCGAATTTTGTTTTTGTAAAAAACGTAACAAATGGCAATAGTTTCTGATATATGTATCGTGCATTGTAGTGTCAGACACGTCAAAACTGAGCGAAGAAAAAAAAAAACCATTCGTCAGGAGTTAATATTGTTGGGCAATTGCACATCATAACACTTTCACTTATATAAACATTTATTAGTATTATAAATATATTTAAATTATTGTTTATTTTTATAATATTATTTAAACTTTTTTATTTTCACAAATTTTTGTTTTTCAGATAAAAATTAATAATTATAAAAAAAAATAATAATAATTATAATCTTGTTTTGTTTATTTAACTCAGCTGTTTCTTTTTAAGCGCCGAAGTAGGGTTACCATCATTTAAGGCAAAAAAATAAAAATGTATAAGAAAAAAAAGTAAATAAAAAAATATTAATTAATACATTGGCAATACTACGGTTTGACACAACATTTATTTATACGAAACACAACGTAAGTTAAACGAAAAACAGGAACGTGTTACACGGACGCTGATTATAATCAGTAATGATATTACGTATTCGTTCATATGCCATCCGGTTGCGTTTCGGTATTCACGTAATCTATAAACAGGCTGTGAAAATACAAAGGTTTTTTTTTTCAAAATATATGAGCGAAAAATAATTGATATTGTTTTTGATATTTATGAATTCTTAAAAACGTAGCAATATTTTAGATATCAACAGAAAATTTAGAAGGATATATCCTACTAAAAAAAAGAATTTTATACGGTTCTAATCATCTGATCGACAGTGTATAAGTATGGACGTACCAAATGCAGCTAAATTCAGAACATTCAATCTTTTTATACATTCATCTTTAGCGGAGTACCGTTTATGTACCATCCAATATTTTTATTTTTTGAATTTGTTATACATAATTTCAAATTCAGGAAACTTAAGGACTAAATTTAACTTCCGTATTACAGGTGTTAAAATTTTGAAGCGGAATGCTATGAACCTCTTATTTGTTTAATCTTAGGTTAACAAAAATTTGTATCATTTAAATACTGTACTAATTTCAATTGAATCAGTCCTTATGTACAATAGCAAAAAAAAGTTTCTCCCCGTATTATGTTATAGTTTTTTCTACATTCGTTTAAGAGTATTTTTTTTTATTACAAGCATTTTTCAAGGTAAGAAAAAACACAAAAAAAATATTTTTTATAAGTTCTTTTACTGGTAAAAAGGTATTATAACTCAATACAAGTGATAGTAAAATCTATACGCCCACATACGCTCGCACACACATTCCATACAATTTCTGTATCTAACGGATATTTACAAAAGAAATTAGCCTTTAATAAGGATAATTTATGTGAAATAATAGAAATCAACAATTTATTAAAGGGATATCAACATGATGTAGGTATACAAATTAAAAGAGATTTTTGATATTTTTAAAATGATGGTTTGTATATTGAAGAGGAAAATATAACGAACTTGAAAAGAATAGCTTAATTATTGTCAGTTCAAGAGAATTTTTAGATTTAATTAGTTTTCTTTGGGGAGTTTTGTTGACAGGTGACCAAGAGAAATTGTAGGCGGGGCGCTTATTAGATGTCAATTTTATAGACAAAGATTCTTGTCAAAAGGTAACAAAAAGATACAAAAATATTTTAAAGTCATTGAAACAGAATTGTAACTAATTTGACTTT
Source organism: Gymnosoma rotundatum (assembly GCA_916610165.2). Lineage (NCBI taxonomy): Eukaryota > Metazoa > Arthropoda > Insecta > Diptera > Tachinidae > Gymnosoma > Gymnosoma rotundatum. Next base: position 113,261,016 of record OU744337.1, on the reverse strand, counting down.
AATTTTTGATAAGTTCAAATAAGAAATCACAAAATTTTTTGTTAAAATAATTTTTAACATTTTTCTGAAAAGAGCTATAAAACTTTGATTCGAATAATTGAATTATATTTTAATAAAAATAAAAACAACAACAACAATTAATAGTACTTCATGTTTCTAAAGCTAAGTAAATACTTTATTAAAGTTTGCAAATATTGTTTAGCTATTTGACTTCTTTCGCTTGAAAATTATGAAAATTAGCGGTGCAAATACCACGATTTAGAAATAAAAAAGACGTGTTTATTAGTTTACCGCTGACTACAATTCCGCACGTAATAGGTTCGTTCACAGTTGGAAAAAATTGTTGTTAGCAAGATTTCAATGATAATCGCTGTGGTCTAGATATGACCCAATTTCTTGACGTCAAACTCGTGTACGTGTACTGAATGCTGTAATATACATATACATGCTGGATGACCCGTTACGCATACAGTTTCATTTTGTGCTTTTAACTTCATGCTTTCGGTATCGCTAAAATTACAAATTTTTCATACTTTAAATTACGAACACTATATTGTGAATTTTGCGAAATTTTTGATTATTTCGAAATTTTTAGTAATCGCAATAAAATTAAAAATTTGTGAGTGCTTGAAGAACAAATACGATAAAAGCATCCAATAGTGACATCAAGTATATCAAAATTTCTAATTTTTTTTTTCTTGATTTTTCATTCAGCATTCAATATCTTGACCCTGTCAAGATCGCTTAACAAACATACAGCCAGAAAAATTTCGTGACTTTCCAAAATTTTTGTACAACATTTCGCACGTAATGCTAGCAGATTACCGTGTTTGAAAGAAAAATATAAGAAATTATCAATGCTGCACTAAGAGAAATATTGTGTAATTTATAAGCAAAATCATTTTTTTTATCATTTTTTACCATAAAACATTATTATATAAAATGAAGGCAAAAATATTTAAAAAAAATTCATTTCAGTATTTTTTCTATAGTCTTTTAAATATTTTTAACAACTCTAAGCAAAAAGAGGCAATGAAAAAAACAGTAAATCAAATTATAAAAGAAAAGAAATGTCTTTTTAATACTTGAGGGAATATGTATTTTCTTTACAGTAAAAGCATTGCATATTACTAAAAGACTTTAAAAAATTTAAAAACGATTTGAATACTACAAAAAACTCGCTGATAATCGTCTGACGAGTATAAGAATTTATATGACTTTAGCTAGCACAAGGGTTCTACGAATGGACTTTAAAATTTTAAAATCTCTCTAGCTGCATTTAATTAGTTCTTACATAAAAATCAGTCAGCCATACGAAACAAATAAGAAGAATTAATGAAGACTTTCTTGTAAAGAAAGTAATAATTAATTTTTTTAGATTTTTTACGTCTCATTCATCAAAAGTGTTTGGTTAACGATTGTCTTTCTAGGTTTGAAATACTCGTAACTACTTAGACGGCGGTTTTGATTTTAAATTAACAATAATATTTGAATGAATTATACTTGCTAAATAAAGATTTGCAAAAGATGTGAAAACAACTTAATTGCAATATTAGCAAGTAAAAGTGCTATGTTCGGCTATGCGGATTTTTTTTATACACCCTTCACCATTTATGTAAATCTAGTTAAGTGAAACAAAAAAGTGATCAAAAAAGCAAAATTGGGGTGACAGCGAATTAAAAAATAAGAAAGAAATTAAGTACTACATATACAATTTTATATAAAAATTTCATCGGCTCTTAATGGGTTAAGCATTTTGAATTTCCTTAAAGATCTCTTCAAAACCTTTTAAATGATACTCATATTGATATTTTAAAAATTTTTAAAAGTTCAGTCCCCCGTAACTCGGAAGATGTGGGCGAGTCCCAATATTTTTACTCGAAATTTTTCTTATTTTCTTATTTTTTTAATTCTTTAATTTTTTAAATTCTTTTTTCTTTAATTCTTTATCGCCTCTTGTATTTGTTCTTTTGATTGGAGTTACTTAATTCTTCAAATGATATGGAAAAATTAAAGGCAGGCGACGTGATGTTTTACCCGTTGCCTTAAAGGACATGGACGATCTTGTTAATGTCCAATAGCACATCTTTCAACACTATATCTGATCGATTGGCGCATTTAAATTTTCTCTAGCTGATTTAGTGCCATGGCAAGGTTGATTTCAACACTAACACGAACAGACAGATGGACAGACGGACATCGCTCAATCGACTTCGCTGTGCGAAAGAACTCAGAATATATATACTTTATGGAGCCGAAAATAGATACTGTGGTAATTACAAATGAAATGACAAACTGATTTATGCCCTTTATCCACTTTTTTTAGTGAAGGGTATAAGACCGTACTTAAGAGTAAATACACAAGGAAAATTGAAAATATCTGTAGCCAAACAAAAAACGGTCTGTTTCTTTACTCCATTTTAGGATCCCGTGGGATCCCAGTTTGCACGAAAATTGTTTTCTTACTTAAAATTGGGTAAATGAGAGCAGTTTTAAGAGTACAAAGTTATTCTTCTTGCACGAAACAGCCCAAACTTTTCTTCGTGCACAACAGCCTTAAAACACAAACAAAATACAAAATAAATTATTATTTTATTTTGTTGATTTATTGAAATTAATTTTTGTATTAAAACAGTCAAAATACTTTGAGTTTTTATTTTGTGTTTAAAATTTAGATTTTGTGTTCCCGTACTTTTATATAATTTTGTCTCTTTATGAGAGAAATCAATGCTTGCGCTCATTTTCACGAACTTTACCCAAAACGTAAAGAAACAGACTTATTATAAAATCAGAAAGAAACATTTTCACAAGTATTTTCAACAAGTTTTTATTATGTTTTTATTAAGCTTTAAGGCGCTTTCATTTTTCGGTTGTGATGTTCTTGGCCAGATGCTATTAACACTAATTGATTATTTGTTTTATGCATAATTTATAACTCGATTAAAATAAACTCCTACTGACATTTTGTAATATTTAAACAGACCTGTATATAAGAGATTTTTCAGCACAAACTATTGACATCAATAAATTTATTTATTTAGCTTTAAGATATATAAGATTGTTATCAACATAATAACAACACGTGGGAATAATTTAAAATATTTCTTTTCTATTTTTTTGTTTTGTTGTTGCCCCATTAATGAAATACGTTGTTTATATGTATGTATAAACAATGTTTATGAATTTAACATAATTTTGGCATAAAAATTAGTATTTTTCACTTCAAGCAAAACGTTTTATTATTGAAGCGTTTGAAGTCTATAATTTACATAATTAATCCATTAATCAAACGAACAAAAAAAAAAAAAGTCAAGGAAATATGCAAAATATAAAAAGAAAATAATTAAAACTGTATTAAACAAGTTTTAATTTACTTACAAATAAAGAACACAGAAAAATGATAAGTTTAAGTTATCAAACTCTCTCTTACAAGTGTACACTGCTGCCCAGAGTAGAGTATTCTTAAATGAAATAAAAGCTCTGAATTTTTATTTTAATAACATCCCACATCTTAACTTTAATTACATAAGCACAAAAAGTTTCTTTAAGTCCAGTAGATATTTTTAGGCTTAACGACCATAACTTTAACTATAAATAAATTTAAATTGACTAATAAATTATTTGCACAATAATGACAAAATGTATGTTTGTATGTATGTATGTATGTATGTATGTATGTATGTATGTATGTATATGTAATTATGTATGTATTAATGTATGTTTGTGTGTATAAATGTATGTATGTTAGTGTTAATTTATATTTTATTATTAAAACTTGTTTATTAATATTTGTGTACAAAATTAGTTATTTATTAAATATTTACAAGAAAGAAATTAATTGATATTTACTTTTAACTTTTCAACATTGTAATTCGGTTTCTTTCAATAAATAATAAACATAAAAACGTCTGAGATATTTTAATTTATTGCAACATCTTTGTTACAGGTGGGATACCGTTGCGTGGTAAGAAGATTTAGACACGTTAAAAACTCCCAATTTTGTTAGATTTGAAATAAAATTATTGAGGTGGAAAATGGAGTTAAAGATGAAGGTCCTATTCGTATGGTCCTATTTATCTAAAGTTTTTACGAACTCGGTCGACGCGTTCGTGTGTTGTAACTTTTCCTGACAATATGTGTTTTTGTTCCCATAAAAACAACAAGCCCTCAATTTTTGTACTAGAAACTTTCTTATTGATATGCATTGTTTAGAGGAATACTGTACCGATTCGAAGAGTGGGTGTGGTACCTCCCATATAAAGTGAAAGTTTTTCTCGTTTACCTAGGGCATTGTGAGCGAAAGGGTTTTAAAATTTTGTGTGAGTAACTTTTATATTAGCGTGCATAATCAAATAAAAACCTGGCTGGATTGGGGCAGAGAAGCGCATCCGGAATAGCTGGTAATTCAGAAAAAGATGGTTTCTATTTACGTACGAATTAAATTAATTTATTCTTGTAATGATGACAAGAAGCTTAAACACGTTTTCTTTCTTATTTTTTGCTTGTTCATTAAGCGGTAAATGATCCGATGTAAAAAAACACCAAATAAATTGTATTCTAGGCGGGAGGACCATTTTTAGTAGGTTCACGTTAAGAAAAAAAGCGTTAATGGAAACAAAGTGTATTCTTTGCCGTCCGTATATGCAATTTTATTTCTGATCGCCTGTTAGTTCAGAAGGACGTTTAGAGTATGTTGTACATTGCGTTGGAGTTTAAGTAAAAAAATAAAAATTGCTGCGTACCAGCTGTAGATGAGTTAGTTAAGGTGCCTTAAGATTTGAACAGCAAATGTGAAAATTAGGGCTCCTGTATTGCAAAACAAGGAAATCAGAAATGCAGAACGAATATTGTGTAGCCACTAAAGATGAGTTTTTGAAGGCTCATGGACACTCGAACAGCTTCTGCATTACTTAAATAGCTAAGACAGCAACAGACAATGAAATTTTTGGTATATCCATTAAACAGTTTTTAATTTATAAATTCTGTCATAGGGAAACTTTCACTAGTGAGTATAGTGCTATTTTTTTTATTTTTTTTAATATATTTTCAATCAATATGGTTTTTTATGTTGTTCTCTTCGGAGACTATCTGCGCTTATTAAATGGGTTTACAGCCTGGTTGTAATACGACTCTAGAATGTTATTATTTTATAATACATAACTGAAAACAATTTTTCTAAATTACGACTAATAGACAACTAGAGAAGCTTTTCTTAATAAAGATAGAAAAAAGATTTTAAATTTTGTGGACACTTAAATCACGTTCAGATTAGGAACAGAAAGCTGGGAACTGTTGTGTAATTCTCAGTTATACTGTAGTAGCTTCTATACACGACGGTGACTTTTTCTATGTAGAATACATAAGTTCCACATTTTGAGGTAAACTACCATTTAATGCTAATGATTTTATTTATTTTATAATTGTTTTTAATAATGATAATGAAATTCTTATGAAATAGTTTTAATACCCAGCAAGAAATTTTTTAAAAGGTAAACGAGTAAGGAATTAATTAAGCATTTTTGGCGGAAGGACTTCCCAACTGGATTACTAACCCAATTATTTAAACAAGGCCTGAGACTTTTATAATCAATTACCGAGAATCGATTACATTAATTATTGTAGGAAATATTCACGATCATTAGTACGTATTTTAAGGTAATCTTTTTTGACCTAAAGAACTAGTTCAATTACTACTTGAGTTTTTGCGAACTAATTTAATGTGTTTTGTAAGCGAGTAACAAAATACGGTAATCACAAAAGTAAGACATTACTTTTTAAGGTAATGTCTAATTTTTTTCTGGGTACTAATTATAATTACCATTGAATCCAAAAAAATTGTTTTAATAAATTTTTTGTCGTAGAAATTTTTTATGATCATAATGCCATTTAAAAATAATGTTCTAATGTATTTCAAGATGTATATTTAGTGTACAAAGACAAAAACTACATTCATTAATGATAATAATTTGAAACCATTTAATCATTATTCAATGGTAATGATTTTGTTTTTTTTTAACTAATTTTCAATGAAACCTTTTCATTGAAAAGCATTTACATTAGTAAAAATAATGATAATAATAAAAAGATCATTATCATTATTTATCATTCAATGCTAATGAAATCGTCAATTAATTAGTCCATCTCATTAATTACTGCCTTGTTTGTTATAAAATAATGCTCCACTTGGCAAAAGAAATTTTACATAAAATATTTTAAATAAACGTTCAGACAAACAATATTTATTATAAAAATATTAATTTAAGCTTAAACTTGTGAACAGTTTAGATAAGAATATTGATCTAATATAAAAACAAAGTTTTCCTTTTAAACTATCTAAACTAAAATTTTTGTCAGTTACTCTATTCCTCATAATTTCAAATGTACTTTCATTACATTTCATATTTTTTCAGGTGTTTTTTTTCTATGGCTGATTATAATCAAAAAATATAATTTTTCATTTGCTTTTGTTTTCTATTTTAATCGTATTAAAAAGTTACTTTATAACGTCTAGACTTTATGGATTTAACATGAGTTAGTAATAATAACACAATGAATTAAGTTGGCTATTTTTAAGAAGAAAATTTATGAAGTTTCCATTTTCCTTCAAATTGTTTAAAAAAAAATTTATAGATAAGAGAACTTGTTTTTACAATACTTGTTTATCACTGAATCTGAAAATTATTCTTAAATTAAAGCGTGCTATTAATGCCTGGTTTGTAGATAGCCTGAGATATTTAATTTAAGAATTTATACCTTTAAATTGCTGCTTGTCCATATTAGCACTTTTTCTTATACTGACGTAACTGTTTTTTGTTTTATTTTATTCTTATTTTTGTTTGTTTAAAAAATAAAAACGGAAATAGAAAAACAACAGTTAAAGGAAGGAAGTTTGGTAACAGTGAAAAACTACGAGCATTTCTTGTTGGCATTATTGTTAGAACACCCCGTGTCTAACGAAGGACAACCAAAATAAACCCAAAGTTTATTTAGGTTAATTCATCTCCAAAAGAAATAATAGAAAAAAGTAAAAAAAAGTGAACTGAATTAAGAAAAAAAAAAACAGAACAGAAAAAATCAATAATTTTGCTAAAGTATTGCTACATAAGTTTACATTCGAATACATACCGGGACTACCCAAATCTGTGAGATTTGCATTTGTTGAGTCCACACCAACAGCAAGACCGGTGGCTAAATGTGTTAGCCGCAACAGCAGGAGACAACACAGCTGAAGGCCAAAAAGGCTAATGATGTTATGGACGTTGAATATGATACTACCACCACTGTTGCTGCCATTTCTACTTCTACTGCGTCTACAACATTGGGGTTGTTGGCTACTGATGCTGGAATTTGCTTTAAGGCTATAATTTTTACATTTACGTTTTGAGGTTGTTGATGCGGATGCTGATGTTTTTAAACTTGATTCTGTTGTTGTAGATGATGGTGTGTTACAATAATTATTCGCTGCTGTTTTGCTATTATGACAACTACAGTAAAAATTATTTTCTTTGCTACTACTACTGCTGCTGCTATTATTGTAGTTGTTTCTGCTAATAATGAAGTGGCTGTTGTTGTTGCCGTCGAAAAACCCACTCCGTTCTTGCGATGTTAATGATGCTAATGTTGTTGATGTTGTATTGCTGCTATTCCCACTTTTTGCTTTAGTTGTTGCTGTCGTTAATTGGAAATTATGTTGTTGTTTTTGTTGTATTGTTTCCCTTATTGTATAACTGATGCTTTTACTGTTACAATAATGTTGGTTTTGTAGATTCTCATCTTTCTCATCGTCATTGAAAATTGAAGAAATGTTTTGTAGTTTGTTGCTGGTACTGCAATTGCTGTTGCTGTCTTTAATTTTTACATTTTCAGTCCTAACAACATTATAATTTTGTTGCTGTTCTTTTAAAGTTATTTTATTGTCAACATTAATGTCACTACAGCAAATACTACAATTGTTAATACTCCTACTGCTGCTGGTTGTTGCTCTTGTTGTAGTTGTTTTTTCTTTAGTTGCATTGCTGCCCCTGTAGTTGTTGTTGTAATTGTTGCTTTTAAAGCTGTTGTTCACGTAAAACATCATCGTCATCATTTTCCATTGGATTTAGTTTCTAACAATGAAGTGTTGTGATTTTGTTGATGATGTTGTTGCTACTGTTTTTTCTGTTCCCGTTCTTCGTTAACGTTTAAAGGCAATAGCGTTTTAATTTTTCGATTTATGTTATTTTGTTCGAATTTTTTTGTATGAAGCAACAACAACAGCAATAAATACAAAAGATGTTGTTCAAGTTTTAACTGCTGTTGTAGATGTTGTTCAAATTGATAATAATGTTTCTTGTAGTTTTTGCTTCTTCCACAACTACTTGATTGTTTAGTGTTATTGTAGATTTTTTTGTTGCTACTGCTTGTGTTGCCGCTGTAATATGATGTAGACGTTGATAACATGACATCGTTTAATTGCGTAAAAAGGTCAGCAGCAACATGTAAATATCTGTAACTATTAAAAAAGATAAATACGTTACAATTTTTTCTTCGTCTTAATGGTTGTGCAAAATAGTTTTTTTTTTGTTCTATTTATAATTTTTAACCCTTGCACGACCCTCAATTTTAATTTATAAATAGAAAAAATAAGATTTTATTTGTATTGATCGGGAAGAGATTTTAGATATCGCAGATTTATTAATCTATCGATTGAGTCACTTCGTCGAGGATAAGCAAGTGTGCCTTTACAATACAGATACATTTTTCTTTAGTCATTTGCTACTAAGTTTTTTTTTTACAAGTTGTTTGTGTACGTTTGCTGCAGTGACACAGTTTAGATAATTTAAATTTGATGATTTAATGCAGTGGGAAATTTTTGAAAGGACTTATTATTTTTTATTCAAGGTGTATGAATATTTATTTTCAAAATATGTAGCAGACTAATCTCAATCACGTGAAGAGACAAAAAGAAAATTTTTCAATTTTTGAAATTCGTGTTAAATACAAAAGTCATAGTAATGCTTAACTATGATTGAATTATTTTATGAAGATCAGCAAATTTTTTTTTTAATCCATAGCTTTTTTTGTTTTTTTGATCTCAGACTAGTGCGACGAACTGGCAGATTTTATAGTCAATAGTAGATAAGAAGCTGTTATATGATAAGAGCACTTAATCAGCTCACTAAATCACTTGTGAGTTGAATATAATGAAAATCATTAAATATTACATAATCTTTATTAACGCGAGTTAATATAATTATTTTTTTCTTTCTTTCTTTATTAACCTCAACATTATGACTTTTTAATTATTGAATTTTCGGGGATCTCGAAAATGGTAAGTAAAAATTAAACCATTGCAGACTTTTGCCCGTAAGACCATAAAGAAGATTTCTACAAAAGTTTAAGCAAAATTCAAAACTGCCTGGTATCGTATCAAAATAAATAAAATACCTAAAACATATAAAAAAAAACTTAATGTGTGTTTATCCGTTATTAATGAAGCAGCAAATTATAATCTTTTTTAACGAAAAACCAAAACTGTGTATATCTTAAGCAACTTGAAAAGCGATAAAGCGAAACTACTACGTGCTAACATAAAGAGAAAAATTCAAGTGTCAAACTACTATTAGGGAAATCCGTTAATCAATTTTTTATAATCTCTTGGTTGGGGAAACGTAGAGAAATAGGATTTTCGTGCTTCTTTCTTACGCTTTCTACTCAAGGGGAAAGCCTGTATAGAAATTAAAAGCTGTATTGAAGAAAATCTACAAAAGATAGTGGAATTAGATGTAGCCTCTCCTTCACACATAATCTTATTTGAATTACAGCAAGTGAAAGCAAGATTTTTAGATGCGAGGACAAATAAAACCAGAATTTGGAGATTGTTATACATCAGTGTAAGGGTGCGTACAGAGTGGGCGCTGAAGCCGAGCCGAGATTGTCAGTGCGATAAAACTGATTACACACAAGTCAATACAAATAAGCTTGTGTATAACACAGTGAACGCCGACAAAACCAGAGAGCAAAGCCGATGAGTGCGAGAAAAAAGTTTGAAAGCGTTTTGTGCGCTTTTTTGCATTCTTTATGTTTTCTTTTTAGCGTGCAGTCGTGTTTTTTAATGGTTTAAAAATAAAAAAATGGATATCGATCAAATAATAAGTGAATTATTTTATTAGTGAATTATTTTACCTCAGAGTCACTATCAATCTTTCGCAAGAAGTTACTGGAACCTTAATAAAATTTGTCCAGTTTTTATTTTGTTTCACACCTATCTTGTCTAGAATGCAATCAAAGGTTTCAATTTTCATTCGGGTATATTATTGAAATTTATGTGGATATTTTCTTAAATCATTATATAAATGATGAAATTCACTAAATTCATATCCTTTTAGTGTAACTGGATGTTTTCCAAATTCTTTTGTGTTAAAAATGCCTTAATCACACTTGGAGAAGCAAAATACTCTTCATCAGAAGAATCCATTTCTATGTAGAGCTATTTTATAAACACAAATAAAAAACAATACTAAATGACATAAAAGCAAAACACATGGAATAAAGATAATTTTAGCGCTGATTCTCGCATTCACTGTGTTATATACAAATTATCTTCTCGCGTGAAAATAAGCGTCAATAAGCTCGGCTCGGCTCCACTCGGCTTCAGCGCCCACTCTGTACGCACCCTAAGACAAATTAAATGACCAAAAAATATGAAATGAGTATCGCCATATCCAAGCTCTGTTATAGCCAGTAAAAAAACTTTCGAGATGATACGAATTTATGCAGAACCCATTTTAACGTTATTATATGTTCACAGTACTGCGTAGAAATTAAAATATACACAAATTTTTTCATTTATAAGATCCACAGTTCAACTCCTAATTTAATAAAAAATTAAATTATAAAAAAAAAAAAATTAAAAAAGACCATCTTAAATTAAGAATAAAGAAACTTTACTTATTTAGGTCTAAATGATAATCTTAGAACCTCTTAAAAACACGCGCCCTAATCCAGACATTTTTTTATCTTCGTCGTCCTACCATTAAGTTTCGAACGGTTTGTGAAAATCCATTTATAACAAATAGATAAATATTTTCGTACTTAAACAAATACTTTTTTTGCTGGCTATGCACCGGGTTATATCACCACCGAGTAATTGCAACTTTTATTGTTGTTGTTATTATTACTTGTACAAAATTTCAAGACTCAAGCTACTACAGTTCCCTAGGCAAACGTTAATTACTTTTTACCAATATTTAGCTGGTCTCTACGTGCTGTAGATCTCTTGGTACATGATACTAATATTTCATTTTGTATGCTCGGTGCCATATCCACTCTCCAATCCAACAAATTTACAAGGAAGTCAGTTGTAAAACATTTTAAGGCTCTATCTTAACGCTTTAAAAATGTAATATCCAAGTTACACAAAGTAAAATATTTACTTTCTATAGAAAGTGACACGTCCATTTAATATAAATTTTAAGCTTAAGTTGCAGAGATAAACTGGTTCTTATGACCATTTCGTTGGTTCCTTTCCCAAACACAATATTATTATTATTACTATTATTTAATTTGATCAATTTGTCGTATTAAGTCTTCTTTTCAATTTGCAAAACATGTTAAACAATTTTTTTTTATTTTGCTTGAGCAGATTTGTCACATCACTATTTAGAAGGAAATTTTCTGTTTTATTCTTTTAATTATAAAACATTTCGTATTGTTTTTTACGGTTTTGCAAGAAATTACTTCGCAGGTAGAATAAAATGTTGACAGAAACATTTTGACGTTAATAAACATAAAGCCAGAAACATTTCGTCCCCTTTTACAAAACAAACAACTTTAGCAACTTTATTTTATATTTATAACACATTTGTTTATATGAATTAAAGTTATTAAAATTGTATTGAGAACACGAAATAATTCCAATTAATAGTAAAATATTGATTTAAAAATTATTTTGATTTTTTTTTATAAAAAAATATGTTTTTAGTTTACTTAACAACTTCAGTAACAATATTTTATATTTATGTACATCACATTTTTTATATGAAATACAGTGCTTTAAAATAAATTGAAACCATGAAAATAAACTTAATTAAAATATAAATTTTTATTTAAAAAATTATTCCGAACAATTTGTTATATAAAAAATATGTTTTTCGTTTAGCTAAACCTATATCGTAATAATTCAAAGAATCAGTTTTTTTTTAATTCTGATACAACATAAAAACAAATAGTCCGTAATATGAACGCCTTAGCAAAGCACATTTACCTCTTACTTTAAATTAATAAAAAAAAAAAACATTCCCCACGTTTTGATCACAATGGTGATAATTAAAATATGAACAAATAATACACGATCACTAATTTAATGCAGCAATTAAATTTTATCTTGAACCTGTCTACCGACTGACCCCAGCGCATTGTGATAAGGGTTAATTATTGAAATGAGAAAACTTCAATATTTGAACACAATTAATACATTTACGTGTTTTCTGGCCACAATTCTCTCGGAAAACGTTTTGGCTGTTTTTATCAATGCATGTGTTTAATTGTTTTTGGTGTTTTTGTTTAAAAATCATACGCGATGCTTTCACGTTCGAGTTTATTAAGAAAATGAACACAAATTATTGTTATTTTAAATGCAATACTCCACTCGTTTGCCTTTTTTTTACTAAACGTTGCTCATACAGTTGTCTATCAGTTTGACTGTTTTTGTCTCTTTGACTCTTCTTGTTCTTAGTATTGTTGTTGGTATTACTATCACCGCTTGTTGTTGATTTAAAAATATAAAGTAAATAAAAGAAACGTTTAACAATGTATGTATGTATGTTCATTGTATGCAGTAGTGCTGACCTGCTGGTGGTAAACATTTATGTTGCCGCCGTTATCATCTTCAGTTTATTGTTGTTATTATTACTAGCGATGTTTGTTTTATATTGGTTTATAATAAAAACTTTTTATGGAAACGATCAGTGATGAGAAAGTTTCACAAAATAGCATTTTTTTTTTTGTTTTGTAAAACCAGAGTGCACAATTAAAATTTTTGACAATATCTACTTTTAAAACTTGGCCATACCGATTTTTTTTTAGAAATTTTGCTTGGTAAAACATCAGCTTAATTACAGTGCAGCCTTTAAACTTTATTATTAGTTCAATAAACTAAAATCTTTCTAATCATTTATCTTTTACTATATTTAGGTGTTTAATTACATAGTGCACTGTGGAGCAGAAATAAAATATTTTAAATATAAACTAGAAATTTCCTAACGGCAGAATAGATAAAAGAAAATTTTAAATGATGGTACTAAGTGTGTAATTTACGTTTTAAGATTTCCAGACATTTTCCTGAAAATTACTAAATAAATTTTGCAGAAGGAGGAGTAATCCAATGTAAGAAAACACTACACAAAAAAAAAAAAATACAAACAGAAACAGAAACGTTTCTCCAACGTTTTACTTAAAATTTTAATTTTGTTCTCACTGTTTCATTTTATGTTCATTTTGCAGTCATAAAAGAGAACCATAAAAAACTAAATGGCAAACCAAAACTTATGGTTTGGTGTTGGTTTTACTTAGTAAAAAAAAAACAAACAAAAGCAAACGTTCGGTTTGCTTATTTACGTACCCAGGTGTCAACAGTAAAGCTTTTATCCATAGTTGCAAAGTTTTTGCATTTCGGAATTAAAAATTTTACAGTTTTCAAGGCTTTATTGGCGGTTTTCCTAATTCACATATTTTTACTATTATTTTATACAGTTAGCTTTCAAGTAAAAGAATCGAAATGGTAAAAAATGTCTGCGAATTTTTTTTTCTAGATTCTAAAAAAGCGAATTTTTATTCAAGTTGAAATTCGTAAAGGGAAAACATTTATAATCAAAAAGCATCATCAATTCCAAACGGCATCTGCAGAAGAGGAATGTTGTAAATTTGCTCAATATGGCGCCCCTGTACCTCTTCGAACCCGACTAGTTTGAAAAAAAAATTTATTTTAGCTAATATATTCTAGAGTCGCAAACCCTGGATCGACGAACCAAATGGGTTTTAAATAGTTCTATATGCCTGCAATAATTTTTAGAAGTACAACATGACGCTAGGTATAGTTGTGGCCTGCATGACCAAAAGAGTAAAAGAATCGAGATTTGTTGATATATAATTTCGTTATTTTAAAATTCAAATTTGTAAATCTACGACGGCTGCTATATATATTTCTGGCCTGGCAACGCTGAGTGCTGCCAAGTGCAATCTGACATTTCCATTGGAAAGTTTGTCATTTTTAAGCATAATCGTATTCAAAACGCTTTGACGTACGACCATTATTTGTGTTGTTTACAGTGACTTGAAAAAATTAATATAGAAAAAAATGGAATTAACTCGTGAACATTTTCGTGCCATCATTTTTCACAACTTTCGTCGTGGATTATCACGACAAGAGTACATTGATGAACTTAAATCTTTGTATGGCGATGAAGCACCATCCTATAGCACTGTGAAAAATTGGTATAATGAATTTAATCGTGGCGGAAGCTCGCTCAGAGACGAATTCCGTGAAGGTCGTCCAAAAACGGCTATTGTGCCAGAGAACATTGATGCCGTGCGTGAACTCATAATGCAAGATTGACATGCGACATACCGAGAGATAGAGAATTCCTTGAACATTTCTTCCACCAGCATACATTCGATACTGCATGAACACCTGGCCGTAAAAAGGATTTGTTCTCGTTGGATCCCGCACAATTTGAAAGTCGCTCAAAAAAAAAAGCTCGTGTCGATTGGTGCAAAGAAATGTTGCAAAAATACGATTGTGGTGCTTCAAAAGACGTTTATAAGATCGTCACAGGTGACGAATCATGGATCTATGCGTATGAGCCCGAAACGAAACAACAATCGACTGTGTGGGTCTTCAAAGACGAGCAAAATCCAACGGAAGTTGTTCGTGGAAGAAGCACTTCGAACCAAATGGTCGCCAGTTTCTTCGGCAAAACTGGTCATGTGGCGACTGTTCCGCTTGAGGAACGTAGGACGGTCACTTCTGAGTAATACACTACAATTCGTTTGCCTGAAGTTATCGGAGAAATTCGAAAAACCAACAAGAGAAGACGAATCAGTGTTCACCATGACAATGCGAGCTCCCACATATCGGCTCAAACCAGAGCGTTTTTGACCGGCCAAAATGTCAAATTAATGGGTCATCCGCCGTACAGCCCTGACTTGGACCTAGTGACTTCTTCTTGTTTCCGCACATCAAGAAAAAAATGTTCGGTCAACGATTTTCGTCGCCAGAAGAAGCTGTTGAAGTGTTCAAAAACCATGTTTTAGAGGTGTCTCAATCGGAGTGGAAAAAGTGCTTCGACAACTGGTTTGAGCGAATGCAAAAGTGGAGAATACTTTGAAAAACAATAAAACCATTTTTGATTATAAATATTCGCATTTTCACTATTAGGCCAGAAATACATAGAGCAGCCCTCGTATATTTTTGCAACTTAATTACTATAATAGAAACAGACACGCACCAGATTTCATTTAATTTTATTATCTCTACAAATAAACAGTATAATGTCAGGGTGCGAAAACAATGAAAACAAAACGTTTGTTTTTGTCTTTGTTTTTTTTTGCAGTGAATAAAACAATAACAATGAGAAGGATTGTAGTATTTAGTTTTGTATTTTTTTTTTCATGAGTACAAAATGTACATTTAATTTAAAAAATGTTTTGGTATTTTTATTGGTAGTAAGAAGCATATAATATAATTCATATGAAAAGCTCATCGTTTGGCGTATTTGTTTTGGTTTTGCTTATGTAAAATTGATTGTCCTTGCATGCAACATTTCCGAAATGATTTGTTTGTTTTCATAAACTGTCTACTGTATATTAAGTACTTGTAGCTCCTTAGAAAGTAAGTATTTTTACAACTGGGATAAATAAAAGAAATCAAATGAACTTTGAATAAATTCTTCCTCTGCTACCAGCAGAGGTCCAGCCGTTTACAAATTGATTACTGATTTTTAAAACGATCTCAAAATGCGACACTATTTTAAAATTTAGACACCGTTTTGGTACTAATTGGAGAAGAGTTTTAATGGCCAACACTTTTTTATTTCTTTACGTTATAAATCTAACTTACGTTAAGTTTTATATTTTTATTTTTGTTGGTGTTTATGTTATTGAAGTTGTTGTTAACGATAATGACGATCAGTAGGAGACATTGTCGTTAATATTTCTGATCAACGTGTTAGTGAATTGTTTACGTTTATTTTTCAATATCATCATTATTATTGCTGCTGTTTCTGGCGATTTTGTTGTTGTGATTTTCTTTGTTTTTTTTTTAAATTTTTGTTTTGTTTGTTTTATTGTTATTAACGCTGTTGTGTGTTTAGTTTCAATAAACTCTTGAATTTTGTTTATTTTCCCAACATTTTTTGGTTAGTTTTTGTTGTTGAATTTATTTCTTGATTCCTATTTTCTTTTGCATTCGGTTCTATATGTCTTTGAACAGTCATAGTTGTTGCTTTTCTTCTATTAAAAATTATGTTGTGTTAAGACACCATAAGTTTTTCCATTTTATAAAGTTTTTTTCTTTCTGTTTTTCTTATATTTATTGTTGTGGTTGGCATAAAATTACCCAACTCTCTGACACACACAATGCACGCATTCATATAAAAACGTAAATAAACACACCACTTTACCTTAATTTTCTTATATTTTATAAAAATTTTCTTTTCATTTCCATGCGAAAAGTAAATAATTATATTTTTATATCTAATGGATGTATAAAAAAGGAAAATGAGATAAAATTTTATTAGCCGTATGTGTTTCTAAGATATTAATCTTAAATAATCTATAATATTTGCTTTTTAGATTTCAAAGTTCTTGTAAATATTTAATGTGTGTGTAATTATACACACTCACAATCAAGTCATTAAATTTTCTCAGTATGTAGCGCTGTGGGTAGATTTAATATTTCTTGTCAGTGAATCGTTAGTTTTGTGAATCCATTTCATTTTAATTCTTTCAAATCCTTTAACAAATAAACAAAAGCCTAGTTGCTATGAAGTGAAATAATTTTGTTTATTAACAAAAACACATTTCTGTACAGTTGATTAGATCCACTTATAGTTTTCAATGAGTCTCAAAAATGTTCAGAATTTTAGGAGCAACAGTTCTTTAATGCACAAGTTTTATATCACACGTTTTTTTTTTGCCAGATTGCTTTGCATCATTCGCAACAGAAGCTGGTTTAATATGGGTTGTCTGGTTTCAGTTGATTTGATATTTTTAATCTTTGTGATTCTTTAAAATAAATCTGATTTATTCGCTTTTAGGAAAATTTACTGCTCACCGAAACCTTTAAAGACTAAAAAGAGTGAGTGTCATTATGGGTGAAATAATTCGAATGGTTTCAAACAAGCAGTCGAATTAGTCGAATGATTTCGAAGATTTACATGCAAGTTTAAGTGAGCAGCCCGCAAAAAGGCGAGTTCACTTGCAGGCCAAAACGGCCCACTGTGGCGCTTTCGCTACTCAAAAGACATACCCACAGCACCCTATAGAACCCCTGATTCGAAGGTACCTCCTGGAGCGAAGTGTATCAGGCCAGTCAGTGTCGCATATTTGAGGCAGTCCAGTTCCTTAAAGAATCTTTGGCCCAAATGTTCGAGCCTGCGTACCTGTAGAGCTAGACAGTCGCAGAGGTGTTGAACTGAGTCCTCCTTATCCCAACAGCTTCTGCAGCACACGTTCCTACTTACATACGTGCGATTATATATGGTCCCCTTATGATCCCCACTTAAAGAGCTAACGAGTTTCTCCAAAGGGCCAAAGGATTTTTGACAATCAAAAATTGGTTACTGAGAACCACCTGAGGACAGTTTCTTTAAGCGTCCATTTCCTTAGCTAGTTCGCCACATGCGGCCAGCATAATGCATTCGTTCAACGATTTGAAGGATTTACATGATAAAAAGAGATTTTTGAACATTATTGATTCTAGTATTTTATTTTCATGCACTTATCCTATTTTATTAACTTTGATGTCAATTTCTGCAAAATGTTTTACAGCGAAAGAGAGTTAGAGAGAGCTCGGTAGCTGTAAAAGTTCATAAAAATACGTTCAGTATTTACAGCACTTGTTTTCATAAAATATACTGATGAATTGATATTAATATTTCCCAATGTAATATTTTAAAATAAAATAAAAGACATATTGAGCCTTTGCTGCAAAAGAGTAAAAACTAAAAATGTTTCTTCTCACTTGAGCATGGGCAAATATATTAGAGATATTATATGCCCGTTACTCATTAGAAAAATTTACGATTTTATCTTCAACCGTGTAAATTCTTTGCATAAAATGTCCTTACGACTCTTATAGAGTTTTAACAATATTTAAATTAAATGAAAATTGACTTATTTTATCTTAGAAAGAAAAAAAAAAATTGTTTGGAAAATAAATTAAAAATGAACAAAAACTGAAAATAAGTCAATTTTCATTCATTAATAAGATCGATGGTTCAAAGCCTGATTGGGGAAAAAATTAAAATTTAAAATATTTAAATTATTTAACATAACGTTTGGTTACGTTTTTAACATTTTTGTAACTATTGAAGACTCTACGTAACATTTATAAAATTGTTATATTTGGGCAAATTTTCGTAATTTTTGGTACAAACACGAAACCAAGTCATATTACTAAAAAAGAACTTTTTTCATTATTTAAGGCAAGAACCTTTCAGACAGCTGTTTTTCTTAACATATCAATTTGATTTTAATAACAAAGACTACGCACTTGCAAGTGCTTTTAAAATCCCACATGATAAAAATAGTTCGAAAAAATCAAAAATTAAGTTGATTAAGTTGTAGTCTGCTTAAATAGTGAAAAATCATGAAATGTTGCTTGCTTCATGTTTAGATACATCAAAGTGTTGCTGGCAACAATTTAGTGCGGAAAACTAAGATTTCTGTTCAAACTTGGCAACTGTAGTTACTCCGCTTGAAAAATTTTACAACTTGTTAATGGTAATGCACAACTACCCCGATTTCAAAGAAAGTTGTCTTTTTATTGCCTTAACCCTCCGATGTTCATAAGGGTCTGGCCAGACCCATTCGACCTTTAAATGTCTGTAGTTCTTTTTTAAAAAATAGCTGACTGACTTCCTAAAATATAGAGTGATTTACACAGTGAAGTAGTAAAATTTTAATTTTTAGCATATTTGTTGTACAAAAAAATTATTGTAAGGTACTTTCGTTAATTAAGCTCAAATGGGTCTGCGCAGACCCATATGAGCTTTGCATGTAAATTGTTTGATCGTTTGATGTAAACAATAAAAATGCTGACGGAGGCAGCACGTTATAACTGCAGCAAATGTACTCGTCCAATATGTCTCAATGAACATTCCATGCAATTACATAATTGCAAACCCAATTGCTCTTTGTAATGCATATTAAAGCACTTAAATAAATAAATAAAATTATATGTAAAACTTTATTTCTAACATTATTTTTATGGGTCTAGCCAGACCCTTATGATGCACTTAACGTATCATAAGTCACCGAACATCGGAGGGTTAAAGAATCGCCGGATTATATTGCAGAGAAATTTTCAGTAATTTAATATTGGAGTTTTTAGCAAATAAGACTGAATTTTGTCTTTAGTAACCGCATTTTTCAATCACGAAATATTAGTATTGAGTACAGATTTAAATATTCATGAGAATCATCGGTCTAAAATTCTTGTTTCATGCGCTTTTTTTTTTTTTTTTTTTTTTTGTTGGTATTTGTCAATACAATGAATTTTTTGCCTTGTTATTTTTCCTGAAATATGAAATAAACCATTTTACTATATTTTATAAAAATTACATTAAATTACTGTTTAGTTAAAGAAAATTTCAAAATGTAACTTTTAGTGAAAAAATTATAATTTTTTTTACGAAAAGCGTAACTGGCAACACTGGTCGACATCTCAAAATTATATGTTTTCTGGGCATTTTGAAAGAAAAAGGATTTATAAAAAGATCAACATACTTTTAGTAAAATCGATACTCTTTATTATATTTACTGGCCCGGATTTTTTTTTTTTTACAAATTCAATTCAATTATTAAAAGTATTTTTATATTTTCA
Source organism: Gymnosoma rotundatum (assembly GCA_916610165.2). Taxonomy (NCBI): domain Eukaryota; kingdom Metazoa; phylum Arthropoda; class Insecta; order Diptera; family Tachinidae; genus Gymnosoma; species Gymnosoma rotundatum. The sequence goes on along the minus strand of OU744337.1, from coordinate 113,240,933 downwards.
AAAACATGTTGTGTTGCTATGGCACACAAAAGTAATCAAAGGTTTTCTGTTCGTTTGATGAAAACATTTCTCTTTTGTCTTGTTTTGTTGCTTGTATAAGCAACAGCAAACAAAAGATAAAGATTTTATTTATCCATAGATACTTTATACTTAAAAAAAGGGAAAAAAGTATATAATTATTTGTTTTTATTTTTTTTTGCTTTAAAAACTACTTTTCGTAATAGTTAAAAACAGCAAAAATAAAAAAAAAAAAAATTTAAATGCTTTTAAGAAGCACACTTTTTTTTATACAAAGATCAATCAATAAAAAACACTTTCAGTTTTCTTTCGAAGAAAGTTTTAAAATGAAAGTGAAGCAAAGGTTGTTCAATACGGAAAGGTCGATATTGCTATTTAATGGGGGTTTGTATTATTTTTTAAGTTGTATTATAAAGCTATCTTTGAAATTATAATATTAAAAACGGAGCTTAGCAAGCATATTTTCTTCTTTGTTCTTCCCAGGCGACCATTTAAGTTTGGGAGACAAAATGTCAATGGATTCAGTGCAAAACAATTAACCAAAATCCGTATGTCGTCAAATTTAAAATTTGTTAAAAGCATCGAGGTTGATGAAGGTCAGTCAACAAGTCTTCTTATAAAAAAAACCGAAATTGAACGTGCTCTTTACGACAATGAATAATGTGCAGCAGTAGTAGTTTTTCAGGCATGGTAACCTTAAGCAGCCATTCTTGATTTAGAATTTATTTTTTCAGTCCCTTAAAATTCCAAAATTAAATTATCCATAAATCAGCTGCGAGTCATAATCAATGTATTCCTTTTAAATAAAACAAATTAAAAATTTTTGATACCTTTAACACCGAAAAAATTATCTAGACCCTATTGTAAAACCCTCTATATATAGAGTTCAAAGCGCATTCAATACAAGGCATTTCGTATGATGTGTAAATGTTAAAATAAATATAAAAAAAATCTCTTTATTGATTTTTTATTATGTTTGCATTCATTCATTAGCACATGTAAGTGTAGTGCTTATTACTGGATTTTCTTTCTTTTATGTTAAAACGCACTCACGAGTATTTATTTGCTTGTTTCATTTAAGGCTTTTCAATTACTTAAAATATGTTAATTACCTTGAATAATGTATCTTTGACTCAAACACATTGCCGTTCATCCAAACATATGTACACACATACATATGTATTTGTGTGCACTTAAAATGATTCATAAATAGATTTTATAACCTTTGTCTTAACGTTAATGTCTTTTAATATGTTCATTAATTACATTAAGTTTAATTATGTTGATGTCTGTTTGATAAAATTTGTAGGAGTAAAATTTAATTTTACAAAGTACAACGAAAACAACATATTGATGAAAACCTTGCTTGAAGAGAAAGATCAGCGGCATATTCGTAGTTGACGAGCAAATTTTTAAAGAAACTTGAAATATTGATAAAACACCAATTTGAGAAATTAAAGACAGAAAGTCTCAAAAACGAAAATTTGTTGTTTTCTCTCAAACAGAATTACTTAAAACTAGAAATGAGATACTTTTTAATTTAAATGGTGGGTTTAACAGATCAGAAAAAGGTAATCCAGGAAAATAATTTAATTTTAATAGTATTTTCCGTTTTCGTTAAAAGTTGATTAAAAAACATGAAAATAAGCTCAACTAAAAATAGTTCATTGGGCTGTTTACTTAAATAGTTATATAAAAATTCTAATTTCTACGAATGTTCGTTGCGAATACTCGTTGGTAGAAATGAAGAAATTTGGTGCGAAGAAAGAAATTCGTCGTGCGTAACGAACCAGCGATAGGTTTACTTCTATTTGCTACGTAAACGATTGATGAATATTTTGGTGTAGACTGACCGTTTTCTATTTGTTTTTTAAATTTTTAAGTATAAAAATTTTAAGATATTGGTTTATTTCTATTTTTGCAATATACTATTTTTAATAATACATACATATATATAATTTTAAATTCTGTTTGTTTTTATATTCAATTATCGATTTTTTCAAATAAATAAATTTCTTAATAACTAGTAGTGCCCAAAACTTTGTCTGCGTGTCATTTCTAATTTTCTTAAAATTTCAATTTATAAAATGTGTGTTTAAATAATTATTGTACAGCTCTGTAAACAGTGTTAAAAAGTTCTTATCTACAAAAATAATATACAATGACAACTATTTTTCTTACATTATACCGCTAAAATTGGGTTCTATTTTCTTTACGAAAAGACATATTTTTATGAGAAAAATAAATATTTTATATCTCAACCAAATTTCCACGGGACCTCATAAAAATTTATTCAAATCTATCCAGCAGTTTTTACGTAATGCGAACACAGACAGATAAAAAATTCAAAAAGAGCTGTTTTGTACTCCATATCGAACTATCTACAACATCAAAATTTTCCAAAAAGATTTTTAGTACAAAAATGACCCTGTTATAATTTGATAATATTATTTGATGACTTTCATTCCTGGGTTTTATGCAAAAAATTTTGGATGACAAAATCGTAGTGCTGTGCGAAATTAGTAGACCGTTCCAGTGGTGTTTATAGCATTAAGCTTAATTTAGCTCTGCCCAAAGCTGTTATAAACAAACTGTTTGCATAAAAATCTTTGATAATGTTTCCAACGTTTTGGACACAAAAGACATTATTAAATCGAAGGTACGTAGCCATACTTTGAGGCAAAAACAAATAACTTTTGTTAATATAAATTTTTTATAATTTCCAATTTTTGTTAAATTCATGGATCAATAAATTAGTAATTGATAACATTGATAAGAACTTACAAGCACACGGAATCGTAGTTATGGATTGTAATATTTTGCTTTATCGGAGCTTTAATACCCTTCATTTTAATTTTATGTTTTCATAATTCACTTGTAAACTTAGAGCAAAAATTAATGCAAGAAAATTAATATTCTTTATTAGAAACATTCGTTTTTGAAGTTTTACCGATTTAAGCTGAAGTATGTTACTTTTTTGGGTAAATTTAATTTTATTCGTGAATTACGATCTTTTTGAGAGATTTAATTTTCACTCAATTTTATATCTTTGCTCCAGATATTTGTAGATATATGATTAAGGTTTTTTTTTTTTTGGAAAAATTCGGTTTAATTTTTAGTAATTTTTATTTATTGGCAATTTTTGTTTTTTCGTTAATTTTTAAGTGACCTTACGAATTTTTGGAGAAATTAAGAAATTTATATAAATTTTAAAGTTTTTTTATAGACTTTAATTTTTACTTTCGTATCATTTTTCTTTTTGTTTGTTAGTTTTGCCTGATGTAAGGCCTGATTAATACTGCATGTAGAATAAACAAGTAAGAGTGCAATATTCGAGTCTTGTATACCATCCATCCAACCTTGTAAATGTAGTTTAGAGAAGTTACTCCAATCAAAAAAGCAAATATAGGAGACAATTAAAAAATAAGAAAAAATTTTTAAATACATATATATAATGTTACATAAAAATGCCAACGGCTCTTAGTGGGTTAAACATTTTAAAAAAATTTTAGTATTTCCTTAAAGATCTCTTTAAAACCTTTAAAATGATAATCCAGAAAATATGGGCGAGCGCCAATTTTTTCACTATATGTTTTTTTTTAATTTTCTAGCGCCCGATATATATTTGTTATAATGACTGGAGTTACTTCATAGTTCCAAATGATATGGAAAAATAGAGGTAGGCATAGTGTTTTTCGCGCTGCTTTGAAGGGCATGGACCAATCATGGGCCATGTTTGATCGATTGGAGTATTTAAATTTGAAATCAACACTAACACGGACGGACAGACTTCGCTATGCATAAGAACTCAGAATATATATAATTTATGGGGTCGAAATTGAATGCTGTAGTAATTACAAACGAAATGCCAAACTTAGTTTTACCTTTTTCCACTTTTTGTGGTGAAGGGTAGAAGCATGCATAAAAAAATGTTGCAGAAGTTTTTACTCTGACTAACGTAAATAATGCAGGTGGTTTCTATTGCTTCTAACCTTCTAACCTGTCTATTGCGCATTCTTTTGGTGTTAAAACTAATTAGAAGCTGCCAGAAAAATTTAAATACTAATTATAAGTATTAAAGAATTAAGGGTGTGAAGATAGCTCCGTCAGTTAGCTTCGTTTTAGACAACCCTGTTATTGTTTACATACATCTCACTCAGAAAATGTTAAGTTAACAGAGTTGAATTATATTAACATTTGCGTTTGAAAAATAAAAATATTAATAAAAAAGAATATAAATGCATATAAAATTAAGTTTATATATTAATAGCAAAATATACAAAGTCAAAATATAAGGATTTTTAAAAAGAGGTCGAAAAATTTATTTTCTTTTTTTTTATACAGGTATTTATCAAATACCCAAAAATAGGTAAAAATTGAAAAGGTGCGGCTTAGCGGACTACTGGGGGAGAGAGCCTCGACATTATAGATTTCAGAACTGTAAAGGTTATATTCAGAATTTGTATAGGTTTTTAGTAATGACATGAAGAAAAATGTGAAATTACGCATTACCCCATATGAAATTTTTTAAATGCCCAAAAATGGGTCAAAATTGAAAAGGTGCGGCTTAGCGCACTACTGGGGGAGATAGCCTCGACATTATAGATTTCAGAACTGTAAAGGTTATATTCAGAATTTTTATAGGTTTTTAGTAATGACATGAAGAAAAATGAGAAATTACGCATTACCCCATATGAAATTTTTTAAATGCCCAAAAATGGGTCAAAATTGAAAAGGTGCGGCTTAGCGGACTACTGGGGGAGAAAGCCTCGACATTATAGATTTCAGAACTGTAAAGTTTATATTCAGAATTTGTATAGGTTTTTAGTAATGACATGAAGAAAAATGTGAAATTACGCATTACCCCATATGAAATTTTTTAAATGCCCAAAAATGGGTCAAAATTGAAAAGGTGCGGCTTAGCGGACTACTGGGGGAGAAAGCCTCGACATTATAGATTTCAGAACTGTAAAGTTTATATTCAGAATTTGTATAGGTTTTTAGTAATGACATGAAGAAAAATGTGAAATTACGCATTACCCCATATGAAATTTTTTAAATGCCCAAAAATGGGTCAAAATTGAAAAGGTGCGGCTTAGCGGACTACTGGGGGAGAAAGCCTCGACATTATAGATTTCAGAACTGTAAAGTTTATATTCAGAATTTGTATAGGTTTTTAGTAATGACATGAAGAAAAATGTGAAATTACGCATTACCCCATATGAAATTTTTTAAATGCCCAAAAATGGGTCAAAATTGAAAAGGTGCGGCTTAGCGGACTAGTGGGGGAGAAAGCCTCGACATTATAGATTTCAGAACTGTAAAGGTTATATTCAGAATTTGTATAGGTTTTTAGTAATGACATGAAGAAAAATGTGAAATTACGCATTACCCCATATGAAATTTTTTAAATGCCCAAAAATGGGTCAAAATTGAAAAGGTGCGGCTTAGCGGACTACTGGGGGAGAAAGCCTCGACATTATAGATTTCAGAACTGTAAAGTTTATATTCAGAATTTGTATAGGTTTTTAGTAATGACATGAAGAAAAATGTGAAATTACGCATTACCCCATATGAAATTTTTTAAATGCCCAAAAATGGGTCAAAATTGAAAAGGTGCGGCTTAGCGGACTACTGGGGGAGAGAGCCTCGACAGTATAGATTTCAGAACTGTAAAGGTTATATTCAGAATTTGTATAGGTTTTTAGTAATGACATGAAGAAAAATGTGAAATTACGCATTACCCCATATGAAATTTTTTAAATGCCCAAAAATGGGTCAAAATTGAAAAGGTGCGGCTTAGCGGACTACTGGGAGAGAGAGCCTCGACACTATAGATTTCAGAACTGTAAAGGTTATATTCAGAATTTGTATAGGTTTTTAGTAATGATATGAAGAAAAATGTGAAATTACGCATTACCCCATATGAAATTTTTTAAATGCCCAAAAATGGGTCAAAATTGAAAAGGTGCGGCTTAGCGGACTACTGGGGGAGAAAGCCTCGACATTATAGATTTCAGAACTGTAAAGTTTATATTCAGAATTTGTATAGGTTTTTAGTAATGACATGAAGAAAAATGTGAAATTACGCATTACCCCATATGAAATTTTATAAATGCCCAAAAATGGGTCAAAATTGAAAAGGTGCGGCTTAGCGGACTACTGGGGGAGAAAGCCTCGACATTATAGATTTCAGAACTGTAAAGTTTATATTCAGAATTTGTATAGGTTTTTAGTAATGACATGAAGAAAAATGTGAAATTACGCATTACCCCATATGAAATTTTTTAAATGCCCAAAAATGGGTCAAAATTGAAAAGGTGCGGCTTAGCGGACTACTGGGGGAGAAAGCCTCGACATTATAGATTTCAGAACTGTAAAGGTTATATTCAGAATTTGTATAGGTTTTTAGTAATGACATGAAGAAAAATGTGAAATTACGCATTACCCCATATGAAATTTTTTAAATGCCCAAAAATGGGTCAAAATTGAAAAGGTGCGGCTTAGCGGACTACTGGGGGAGAAAGCCTCGACATTATAGATTTCAGAACTGTAAAGGTTATATTCAGAATTTGTATAGGTTTTTAGTAATGACATGAAGAAAAATGTGAAATTACGCATTACCCCATATGAAATTTTTTAAATGCCCAAAAATGGGTCAAAATTGAAAAGGTGCGGCTTAGCGGACTACTGGGGGAGAGAGCCTCGACATTATAGATTTCAGAACTGTAAAGCTTATATTCAGAATTTGTATAGGTTTTTAGTAATGACATGAAGAAAAATGTGAAATTACGCATTACCCCATATGAAATTTTTTAAATGCCCAAAAATGGGTCAAAATTGAAAAGGTGCGGCTTAGCGGACTACTGGGGGAGAAAGCCTCGACATTATAGATTTCAGAACTGTAAAGTTTATATTCAGAATTTGTATACGTTTTTAGTAATGACATGAAGAAAAATGTGAAATTACGCATTACCCCATATGAAATTTTTTAAATGCCCAAAAATGGGTCAAAATTGAAAAGGTGCGGCTTAGCGGACTACTGGGGGAGAGAGCCTCGACATTATAGATTTCAGAACTGTAAAGCTTATATTCAGAATTTGTATAGGTTTTTAGTAATGACATGAAGAAAAATGTGAAATTACGCATTACCCCATATGAAATTTTTTAAATGCCCAAAAATGGGTCAAAATTGAAAAGGTGCGGCTTAGCGGACTACTGGGGGAGAGAGCCTCGACAGTATAGATTTCAGAACTGTAAGGGTTATATTCAGAATTTGTATAGGTTTTTAGTAATGACATGAAGAAAAATGTGAAATTACGCATTACCCCATATGAAATTTTTTAAATGCCCAAAAATGGGTCAAAACTGAAAAGGTGCGGCTTAGCGGACTACTGGGGGAGAGAGCCTCGACAGTATAGATTTTAGAACTGTAAAGGTTATATTCAGAATTTGTATAGGTTTTTAGTAATGACATGAAGAAAAATGAGAAATTACGCATTACCCCATATGAAATTTTTTAAATGCCCAAAAATGGGTCAAAATTAAAAAGGTGCGGCTTAGCGGACTACTGGGGGAGAAAGCCTCGACATTATAGATTTCAGAACTGTAAAGGTTATATTCAGAATTTGTATAGGTTTTTAGTAATGACATGAAGAAAAATGTGAAATTACGCGTATATATAATGCGTAATTTCTCATTTTTTTTCATGTCATTACTAAAAACCTATACAAATTCTGAATATAACCTTTACAGTTCTGAAATCTATAATGTCGAGGCTTTCTCCCCCAGTAGTCCGCTAAGCCGCACCTTTTCAATTTTGACCCATTTTTGGGCATTTAAAAAATTTCATATGGGGTAATGCGTAATTTCACATTCTTCTTCATGTCATTACTAAAAACCTATACAAATTCTGAATGTAAACTTTACAGTTCTGAAATCTATAATGTCGAGGCTTTCTCCCCCAGTAGTCCGCTAAGCCGCACCTTTTCAATTTTGACCCATTTTTGGGCATTTAAAAAATTTCATATGGGGTAATGCGTAATTTCTCATTTTTCTTCATGTCATTACTAAAAACCTATACAAATTCTGAATATAACCTTTACAGTTCTGAAATCTATAATGTCGAGGCTTTCTCCCCCAGTAGTCCGCTAAGCCGCACCTTTTTAACTTTGACCCATTTTTGGGCATTTAAAAAATTTCATATGGGGTAATGCGTAATTTCTCATTTTTCTTCATGTCATTACTAAAAACCTATACAAATTCTGAATATAACCTTTACAGTTCTGAAATCTATACTGTCGAGGCTCTCTCCCCCAGTAGTCCGCTAAGCCGCACCTTTTCAATTTTGACCCATTTTTGGGCATTTAAACAATTTCATATGGGGTAATGCGTAATTTCACATTTTTCTTCATGTCATTACTAAAAACCTATACAAATTCTGAATATAACCTTTACAGTTCTGAAATCTATAATGTCGAGGCTTTCTCCCCCAGTAGTCCGCTAAGCCGCACCTTTTTAATTTTAACCCATTTTTGGGCATTTAAAAAATTTCATATGGGGTAATGCGTAATTTCACATTCTTCTTCATGTCATTACTAAAAACCTATACAAATTCTGAATATAACCTTTACAGTTCTGAAATCTATAATGTCGAGGCTTTGTCCCCCAGTAGTCCGCTAAGCCGCACCTTTTCAATTTTGACCAATTTTTGGGCATTTAAAAAATTTCATATGGGGTAATGCGTAATTTCTCATTTTTCTTCATGTCATTACTAAAAACCTATACAAATTCTGAATATAACCTTTACAGTTCTGAAATCTATAATGTCGAGGCTTTCTCCCCCAGTAGTCTGCTAAGCCGCACCTTTTCAATTTTGACCCATTTTTGGGCATTTAAAAAATTTCATATGGGGTAATGCGTAATTTCACATTTTTCTTCATGTCATTACTAAAAACCTATACAAATTCTGAATATAACCTTTACAGTTCTGAAATCTATAATGTCGAGGCTCTCTCCCCCAGTAGTCCGCTAAGCCGCACCTTTTCAATTTTTACCTATTTTTGGGTATTTGATAAATACCTGTATAAAAAAAAAGAAAATAAATTTTTCGACCTCTTTTTAAAAATCCTTATATTTTGACTTTGTATATTTTGCTATTAATATATAAACTTAATTTTATATGCATTTATATTCTTTTTTATTAATATTTTTATTTTTCAAACGCAAATGTTAATATAATTCAACTCTGTTAACTTAACATTTTCTGAGTGAGATGTATGTAAACAATAACAGGGTTGTATAAAACGAAGCTAACTGACGGAGCTATCTTCACACCCTTTAAAGAATTTCAATAAAATTAAAGTGAAATTAGTTGAAAAGGAAAATAAAAGTCAAATTTCTATGTTGTTCAACAAAAATTTCCACAAATTCGAACTTTTAATAACAATTTATTTGTTTTTCGCCAATTACGCACCCATATTGTCTAGAGCTCTGAAAAATTCATTGTCACTTTAACAAGAACACTTTGAAGAACATATACTTAATGAAAAATCTATAATTTCATCATTTCATTCGCCTGTGATGAGTCGTACGAAAATAAACTTTTAATAATGTAAAAAACAAGTCACGCTTACCACACTGCCTGGCCAAATGGCTTTTTAGAAATCATGAATTAAATTTTTTCTTCTTTTTAATCGACTTATAAAAAAGGTGGTTCGTCTAAATGTTGCTTTTTTAATTTTTGTGCCTGCGGAACTTAGTGATTTCTTATTCGATATTGAAAATATTTTTGTAATTTGATAGACTAAAAACAATTCATAATCTTATAGATTAAAGACTATCCCCATACAACATAATTTTTGCGTGTATTATGAACAGTAAAGGGCACTTCTTAAAAACTTTAAATGACTGCGTATTACTATAGCTCCTAATAACAAAAATTAATACAAAAATAAATCTAAAAATTAAAGGGTGTCGCCATAGGTGACATAAATTATCTATAAACTGTTAAAGACAAACGCTTAAACATTCCACAGGATGTAGATTACTTTGAACGTTATAATATCAAATATAAAAATTAAAAATTATAAGTTAAATGGTGTCCCAATAATTAATGCAATTTAATGTACAATTGTGGCCAAACTTTTGAACCGCTATAAACAAGCAGCTGAAATTTTAACGAACCTGTAATAACTCTGCTTTAATAACGAGTATAAAATTTGAATTTGGAAATTAAAGGGTGTCCCAATAGTTGATGTAATTTGAAATTTGTGGCCGAACTTTTTAACCGTTATAGACAGAACCCGCTATAGACAGAGCCCGCTATATCAACAAGTTTATAATTTGAACTTAGATATTAAAGGGTGTTTCCATAATTGCTGTAAATTGTATTACATACATGGGCTTATCTTTCAAACCGTTCTATACAAATGATTGCAAATTGTACAGAATGTCGTTTGCTATGACCGTTATAGTAATAAGTAATTATATTTAAAATTATAAATTAAAAGGTGCTCCTGATAGTTCATTTAATTTTATTTATATGTTATAGATAGACAGCTGAAACTTACAAGGACCTATATTGCTAATTCCGCTATAGCAACAAGTTTATAATACAAACTTAGAAATTAAAGGGTGTTCACAAAATTAATGTAACGTGACCTATATGGCCGTCTTTTGGGAACCGTAATATACAAATTCTCAAAAATTTGTCAGAATGTCCACTACTTTCTTTGGTATAATAAGAAGTAGAAATATTTTAAAATATAATTTAAAGGGTTGTACAATAGTTCATGTAATCAGATGGTTGAAATTTACAAAGATCCTGATTGCTAAGTCTACTACAACAGCATGTATATAATTTGAATTTGGAAATTAAAGGGTGGCCCTATAGTTGCTTCAATTTGATTTATACTGCCAAACTGTTGAACAGTTTAACAAGTATGTATAAAGTTTGGAGATGGATTATAAGGGGGTGTCTCAATAGCTAATGTAATGTGATGTATGTATGTGACCATACTCTTGAACTGTTACACACCGTCAGATAAAATCTGTTTTAAAGTCAGTGTTTTTTTTTTTGCAAGAATTATTCACTAATATTTTTATATGAATTTGCATTTGAAAAGCAAAAGTTAACATGTTTTCCACAATTTTCCCTTTTCAAAATCAACAACAAAACTTTATTAATACAGGTAATTTAAGTAAAACACTATGCTTGAAGTAATACGACCTAATTATATGATTTAGCCGTAGAAATAGTCAATTATGTTATTAACTTCTTTATAGCCATTATATTAGGTTTTTTTTTCTTTTCTTTATTTTAGTTTTTTTTTGTGTTCATTAAATTGCTGCTACAACTTAAAAGTTTTAAGCTTCAACTTATAAATGCTAAGGTATTCACCGTCATTTATGATTTATGATGATGCCACAATAGTTTTAACACTTTTTCTAGTTTAAATATCTGCAGTTATCTATAAGATTTACAATCTTTTTTTTCTTTATTTCGTGATTATTTCGTTTCTTTTTATTATCGTTTTTGTTTTTTTTTGTCTTGGTTCGTTAGACTTGTTGCCGCAAGTAAGAAGTAGCAATTATGGTTAATTTTTTATTTTAAACAAGTTTTCATATTTTATCTTCTAAATTTGTGGTTTTCTAAAACGATAAAACAAAAAAAAAAAAAAACGGAAAATATTCACAAATAATAAAATTATGATCATAAGACAATTAGAAAGAGTATCGTATCTATTAAAGATTGATTGAAGTAGGTAAACGTTATTCGATAATGATAATAATTAAAGTATTACTTTATTACCGTTTAGCTTTTAAAAATTTTTTAATGATTTTTTTAGTATTTCATGGTTATAAATATAACATAAATTTCAAACATTTTTGTTTTGTTGAAGTTTATTGGGAAAGTAGTGACTAAGAGGTGACTAAGAATAAATATGCAGAAATTAATATTATATTTTACGGCGATAATATTAATTTCATTAGCAACATAATAAAATGGCTATGAGAAAACCACTTCAATAAAACCTGTTTACTTTTTTTGCAAAGAGAATGCTCTAATAAATTATGGCCGAATGCATATCTAAAACTTAGCATAAGGGTTGGCATAAGTGACGAAACTAAGCGGAATATCTACGAATAAAATGAAGCTCTTTTTGAAAATAATGAATTTTTAAAATTCAAATTGCTTGCAGTTGTTGCAGATTTTTTTGCAGGAATTTTTATAATTTTTACAGCTAAACAAACACAATTTTTAGAACGCCAATTGACGTACATTATAAATTAGACCTAGAAATTTTTTTTATATTTTTTGTGCTTTACACTTGAGAAAGGCTTTAGGCCAGTATTTGCTTAAGTCGATTAGGTTCAGATAACTGACGAAATATACACCGAGTTCCAGATTTTTTGTATTGTACTTATTAATTGCCTTCCTTAAATCTTTACATAAATAAGTAATTTTCGGAAAAATAAACTAAGTGAGGTAAAATTGTAATTGGCCTAAAAGTTATATAAACTCCTTAAAGTATTAAACTATACAAATTGAAGAAAATCTTTTCTTATTTTGTGCTGATAACATTCTAAACTTATGTTCTTTTAAGCTTCCATATTTTTCCTTCAGTAATATAACCATTAATATATCGAAACTATATTTTTCACACAAAAAATTTATTAATTTACTTTTTTCTGTTTTCTCCCCCATTTGGCTTACAAATAACAAATGATGAATAGCACTTTTCTTCTTCTTATTTAGTTTTTGACGTATGAAGTACAATGTACAATGAAACACTGATACAATGGTTGTTCACAAAGAAGTAAACAAAAGGTAGTATGCAATACTACCTACACCTTAGCAGAGCTTGTGAATACGGCAAATAATTCATTTAAACATAAAACATTTAAACATAAGAAAAACATAAAACAAAAATCACATTAAAAAATAAGGCACAATACAACGTTTGAAAAACATATGAAAAAAAGTACTAAGTGTTGTATCGCATGTTTGCATGAAAATTACCAACAACACAGCTAGCACCGTTGTATTTTGTTAGCACTTAGCACTTACTAGGATGTGTGTGAAGATAAATACGTCAAGTTAAATACGTTTTTTAAAAAATGTAGCATGCGATAATTTTTTTCTCCCTTACATACAGTACAATTTGTATAGGAAATTCCGGACTTTTTTAACGAATACGATTACAGCTACAAAACCCTACGATCTCGGAGAATCAAACCTATTGGGAAATCAAGAGCACATATAGGGCTATTAAACTGTAAACACAGTTTATTCAAATTGAATTTGAGAAATTTTTTATAAGACGCGGAAAATTGACTTAGTGCAATTTTCTCATATAAGATGAGTTCTGTGAGGGATTTTGTCAATGTGGCCAAACCCTACGATCTCGCGGAATTGCACCTATTGGGAAAGCAAAAGCACATATAGAGCTATTAATCTGTAAACACAATTTATTCAAATTGAGTTTGAGAAATTTTTTATAAGACGCGGAAAATTGACTTAGTGCAATTTTCGCATATAAGATGAGTTCTGTGAGGGATTTTGTCAATGTGGCCAAACCCTTCGATCTCGCGGAATTACACCTATTGGGAAATTAAGAGCACATATAGAGCTATTAATCTGTAAACACAGTTTAGTCAAATTGAATTTGAGAAATTTTTTATAAGACGCGGAAAATTGACTTAGTGCAATTTTCTCATATAAGATGAGTTCTGTGAGGGATTTTGTCAATGTGGCCAAACCCTTCGATCTCGCGGAATTGCACCTATTGGGAAATCAAGAGCACATATAGGGCTATTAAACTGTAAACACAGTTTATTCAAATTGAATTTGAGACATTTTTTATAAGACGCGGAAAATTGACTTAGTGCAATTTTGTCATATAAGATGAGTTCTGTGAGGGATTTTGTCAATGTGGCCAAACCTTTCGATCTCGCGGAATTACACCTATTGGGAAATTAAGAGCACATATAGAGCTATTAATCTGTAAACACAGTTTAGTCAAATTGAATTTGAGAAATTTTTTATAAGACGCGGAAAATTGACTTAGTGCAATTTTCTCATATACGATGAGTTCTGTGAGGGATTTTGTCAATGTGGCGAAACCCTTCGATCTCGCGGAATTATACCTATTGGGAAATCAAGAGCACATATAGGGCTATTAAACTGTAAACACAGTTTATTCAAATTGAATTTGAGACATTTTTTATAAGACGCGGAAAATTGACTTAGTGCAATTTTCTCATATAAGATGAGTTCTGTGAGGGATTTTGTCAATGAGGCCAAACCCTTCGATCTCGCGGAATTACACCTATTGGGAAATCAAGAGCACATATAGGGCTATTAAACTGTAAACACAGTTTATTCAAATTGAATTTGAGAAATTTTTTATAAGACGCGGAAAATTGACTTAGTGCAATTTTCTCATATACGATGAGTTCTGTGAGGGATTTTGCCAATGTGGCCAAACCCTTCGATCTCGCGGACTTACACCTATTGGGAAATCAAGAGCACATACAGGGCTATTAAACTGTAAACACAGTTTATTCAAATTGAATTTGAGAAATTTTTTATAAGACGCGGAAAATTGACTTAGTGCAATTTTCTCATATACGATGAGTTCTGTGAGGGATTTTGCCAATGTGGCCAAACCCTTCGATCTCGCGGAATTGCACCTATTGGGAAATCAAGAGCACATATAGAGCTATTAATCTGTAAACACAGTTTAGTCAAATTGAATTTGAGACATTTTTTATAAGACGCGGAAAATTGACTTAGTGCAATTTTCTCATATAAGATGAGTTCTGTGAGGGATTTTGTCAATGTGGCCAAACCCTTCGATCTCGCGGAATTGCACCTATTGGGAAATCAAGAGCACATATAGAACTATTAATCTGTATACACAGTTTAGTCAAATTGAATTTGAGAAATTTTTTATGAGACGCGGAAAATTGACTTAGTGAAATTTTCTCATATACGATGAGTTCTGTGAGGGATTTTGTCAATGTGGTCAAACCCTTCGATCTCGCGGAATTACACCTATTGGGAAATTAAGAGCACATATAGAGCTATTAATCTGTAAACACAGTTTAGTCAAATTGAATTTGAGAAATTTTTTATAAGACGCGGAAAATTGACTTAGTGCAATTTTCTCATATAAGATGAGTTCTGTGAGGGATTTTGTCAATGTGGCCAAACCCTTCGATCTCACGGAATTGCACCTATTGGGAAATCAAGAGCACATATAGGGCTATTAAACTGTAAACACAGTTTATTCAAATTGAATTTGAGAAATTTTTTATAAGACGCGGAAAATTGACTTAGTGCAATTTTCTCATATAAGATGAGTTCTGTGAGGGATTTTGTCAATGTGGCCAAACCCTTCGATCTCGCGGAATTACACCTATTGGGAAATTAAGAGCACATATAGAGCTATTAATCTGTAAACACAGTTTAGTCAAATTGAATTTGAGAAATTTTTTATAAGACGCGGAAAATTGACTTAGTGCAATTTTCTAATATACGATGAGTTCTGTGAGGGATTTTGTCAGTGTGGCCAAACCCTTCGATCTCGCGGAATTACACCTATTGGGAAATTAAGAGCACATATAGAGCTATTAATCTGTAAACACAGTTTAGTCAAATTGAATTTGAGAAATTTTTTATAAGACGCGGAAAATTGACTTAGTGCAATTTTCTCATATACGACGAGTTCTGTGAGGGATTTTGTCAATGTGGCCAAACCCTTCGATCTCGCGGAATTACACCTATTGGGAAATACAGAGCACATATAGAGCTATTGATCTGTAAACACAGTTTATTTAAATTGAATTTCAGAAATTTTTTATAAGACGCGGAAAATTGACTTAGTGCAATTTTCTCATATACGATGAGTTCTGTGAGGGATTTTGTCAATGTGGCCAAAATCTTCGATCTCGCGGAATTGCACCTATTGGGAAATCAAGAGCACATATAGAACTATTAATCTGTATACACAGTTTAGTCAAATTGAATTTGAGAAATTTTTTATGAGACGCGGAAAATTGACTTAGTGAAATTTTCTCATATACGATGAGTTCTGTGAGAGATTTTGTCAATGTGGTCAAACCCTTCGATCTCGCGGAATTACACCTATTGGGAAATTAAGAGCACATATAGAGCTATTAATCTGTAAACACAGTTTAGTCAAATTGAATTTGAGAAATTTTTTATAAGACGCGGAAAATTGACTTAGTGCAATTTTCTCATATAAGATGAGTTTTGTGAGGGATTTTGTCAATGTGGCCAAACCCTTCGATCTCACGGAATTGCACCTATTGGGAAATCAAGAGCACATATAGGGCTATTAAACTGTAAACACAGTTTATTCAAATTGAATTTGAGAAATTTTTTATAAGACGCGGAAAATTGACTTAGTGCAATTTTCTCATATAAGATGAGTTCTGTGAGGGATTTTGTCAATGTGGCCAAACCCTTCGATCTCGCGGAATTACACCTATTGGGAAATTAAGAGCACATATAGAGCTATTAATCTGTAAACACAGTTTAGTCAAATTGAATTTGAGAAATTTTTTATAAGACGCGGAAAATTGACTTAGTGCAATTTTCTAATATACGATGAGTTCTGTGAGGGATTTTGTCAGTGTGGCCAAACCCTTCGATCTCGCGGAATTACACCTATTGGGAAATTAAGAGCACATATAGAGCTATTAATCTGTAAACACAGTTTAGTCAAATTGAATTTGAGAAATTTTTTATAAGACGCGGAAAATTGACTTAGTGCAATTTTCTCATATACGATGAGTTCTGTGAGGGATTTTGTTAATGTGGCCAAACCCTTCGATCTTGCGGAATTACACCTATTGGGAAATTAAGAGCACATATAGAGCTATTAATCTGTAAACACAGTTTAGTCAAATTG
This sequence comes from Gymnosoma rotundatum, assembly GCA_916610165.2. Taxonomy (NCBI): domain Eukaryota; kingdom Metazoa; phylum Arthropoda; class Insecta; order Diptera; family Tachinidae; genus Gymnosoma; species Gymnosoma rotundatum. Next base: position 113,223,972 of record OU744337.1, on the reverse strand, counting down.
AATTTGAGAAATTTTTTATAAGACGCGGAAAATTGACTTAGTGCAATTTTCTCATATAAGATGAGTTCTGTGAGGGATTTTGTCAATGTGGCCAAACCCTTCGATCTCACGGAATTGCACCTATTGGGAAATCAAGAGCACATATAGGGCTATTAAACTGTAAACACAGTTTATTCAAATTGAATTTGAGAAATTTTTTATAAGACGCGGAAAATTGACTTAGTGCAATTTTCTCATATAAGATGAGTTCTGTGAGGGATTTTGTCAATGTGGCCAAACCCTTCGATCTCGCGGAATTACACCTATTGGGAAATTAAGAGCACATATAGAGCTATTAATCTGTAAACACAGTTTAGTCAAATTGAATTTGAGAAATTTTTTATAAGACGCGGAAAATTGACTTAGTGCAATTTTCTAATATACGATGAGTTCTGTGAGGGATTTTGTCAGTGTGGCCAAACCCTTCGATCTCGCGGAATTACACCTATTGGGAAATTAAGAGCACATATAGAGCTATTAATCTGTAAACACAGTTTAGTCAAATTGAATTTGAGAAATTTTTTATAAGACGCGGAAAATTGACTTAGTGCAATTTTCTCATATACGATGAGTTCTGTGAGGGAATTTCCGCGTCTTATAAAAAATGTCTCAAATTCAATTTGAATAAACTGTGTTTACAGTTTAATAGCCCTATATGTGCTCTTGATTTCCCAATAGGTATAATTCCGCGAGATCGAAGGGTTTCGCCACATGCTACATTTGTTTAAAAACGTATTTAACTTGACGTATTTATCTTCACACACATCTTACTAGGGGGCTTGTGAATAGGGCAATAGTAATTTAACGCTTTGCACCCGACACATTTTTTAGTATGGGTACCCACCCAGCTACCCGACAGTAGTTTTAATAAAAAATTGTAAAAAAAATTTTGCTATGATTTTCCCTGAAACGCTTCAGTGTTCATACTGTAGGATCTAAGTGTTCGCCATGTCCATGGACTAATCTCACACACTCCTAGTAAAAAAATTTACAACGCATGCACGCGTGCATATGGTGCAATATTATCATAAATAGTAATGGCGCCTGAGAGGCGCCGTTCGAGTTGCAAAGGGTTAATGTAATTTATATAAAAAAAAATTTATTCCATATTCTAGGAAAAATAACAAGGTAACAAGTTCATTTGCTGAACAAAAGCAAAACGAAAATAAAAAAAAAAAAAAAAAATAAAAACGTATTTCATACCGATGATACTTATGAGGATTTAAATTAACATTTTGGTATAGAAAAATGCATGCTCTCGCCATTCAATGAATTTAGTTAAAGATTTTTTTATAAATCCGTTTTACTTTTTTGTTTGAAAGTTTGAGCCAAAACTAAAACTTCAAAATAAAATTACTGACATTTTTTCTGCAATATAATCCTGCACTTCCTAAAGGAAATTAAAAGACAACTTTCTTCTAAATCGAGGTTTTGCTACGATTGTCAAATTTTTCAAGCGGAATATCTGAAGTTGCTAATAATTTTCGCCGAGTACTTAGTTTTCCGCACGAAATGCAGCTTATATTTATTATTTCACAGTTGGAAAGAGTTGTTGACGAAAACATTTTGTTGTTTCTATAGATGAAGCTAGAAACATTTCGTGATTTCTTACGAAATCAGTGATATTATTATTTTTTTTTTTTTATTTCAAACTAATTTTTTATTTAGACTTTTGATTGCAAATGCAGGTTGTTATTAAAATACAATTGATATGATATAAGAGAGATTTTTTCCTCAAATAATGATATAAGTACTGTTTCAATGATATTACTTTATTTCGGGTCTGTACCAAATGTAAGAAATGTTACCAAACGGCAACACTGATATGAATAAAAAATATATAAATAAAATTTTTTTAACTTTTCTCTTTGCAGAATTCGAAAAAAAATTTTCCCCACCTACAAGTAGAGTTACCATTCCTGGACTACAGTCGCAATTTTATCCTTTTTTTGTTGTGGTGGTCTCTGAATTTTTGTCAAACCTTTTGGTAACCTCGGATAATTTTGACACTTTTTTCTTATTTTGTTACGACTTTCCCCCCTTCTTTGTAAGATCAACTATAAAAGCAAATTTTGTTAACAACGCAAAGCGAATTGAGTATTCTTAGTTCTGCTTTTTACATGACATCGTCGAAGCTGGAATGGTTGTCAAAATGTAAAAAGCAATCAAGATTTATTTCTTATTTTGCAACTTCTTTATACTTTTTTGCAATAGTAAAATAAAGAAAAAGTAAACTGCTTTTAACAATGTTTCTTTAGAAATAAAATAATTAATTATTTTTCCACAAGTAATTTAGATGTTTTAAAAATTTAAGTAATTAATCATACTAATGTACACACAAAAAGCGAAGCTAAAAATGAAAACTCTAGTATAAATGGTTTAAGCAAGACGAAGGGACTAAGCGGTTTTCATGATTTAACTACTTTTATTTTCTGAAACGACTTTTTTGTGCGAGTTTTTTATTTTTAAAAATTATTAGCGGTAACCCTGCTTACACTCATCACCTTAACACTTCAACGAAAAAATTTATCAGATTTTATAATATTACGAAAGACAGTAGAAATTTGATTTATTTACCATGACATTTGGCTAAAACCACTAAATCAGTATAAGGTGGTGAATTTACCTGAGCAAATACTTCATCCATTAGAAAAGGGGCCTATTATCAATGGTAAATTCTTATGTTTTACAATCCTTCCATATAATAATTTTGCCTCCGTTCAAAACACCATGTTGATTAGGTTTGATTTTACCTTCTAAATTACTTATTAAATATATTTCTACAAATAAATAAAGTGTGATTATTTTACTCTCCTGCGTTTGAAACTTCCTTGTTTTTTGAATGAAATAGTTTCTGCTAATTTAAACAATAAATAAAATGACAAAACAACATTGTAATGTATTTGTCTACTTAACGGCAGAGGATCTCCAGCAGTGTTTTAAAAATAAACAGGTGCAATTGCAGGCCATTTCGGTTAATCTGCTTTACCAGCACTGTTCCTTACAAATTCAAGGAAAAAATAATACAATAAACAGACACTAATTGTCCATGAGATACTAAGTGAATTGTTCATGTGTAAATTATCTTAGAAAAAAAAAAATAAAACAAAGTAGATTTCTAAAATGATGACTGGCATTTTTTTTTCTTTTTTGTAACAATTTGTTGTTTGCGACCACGTTTGCTAATTGTGAAAAATTTCTAAAAAAAGAAATTCGTGATGTTTTTAAGCAATTCTGTCTAAAGTAAAAATTATCTTAATAAATCAAAAAGTATTTAGACCAAATTCAGGGCATATTTACACAAGCTGTTTACGATATAAACAATTCGGTAAATGAATTAAAACTTCGATCCACCTAAATAGCGAGTTTTTAAACGCACTGCGATACTTTGCTTACATTTTGACACTTGTGATTAGTATATTCTGACAAATTATCGCGACAGATTCAGGCTTGAACAATGCTACTGAATTGTCAAGATTTATGGTAAAATTTTGTTCAGCGATGAGGCTCAGTTTTCGTATTAAGGATTTCTTAACAAACAAAATTTTCGAATGTAGAATACAACTGACCCATAACAAATTGACTTCATTATATCCAGAAAAATTTACCGTGTGGTGGGGGGGGCTGGTGTTACCTACGGTCAATGAATGTTGTAACCGAATCGTGATCGAAAATTTTTTGCTTGAAAACAAGGATGACATTGTTTCACTTCGTACTATGCGGCGACTGCAAACATCAACTTATTGAAATCAAAATATGGCGAAATTGCTTTCGAGAAATTCACTTCCGAGGTCATACGATTCGATACCTCTCTATTATTTCCTGTGGGGACAGTAGCCACTGTTTTATGGTAATAAACAAGCATTAAAGAATGCCTGGAGGCCAATATTGTTCGTGTTGTACATGCATAGGACCAGCAGTATGCGAAGAAGTGGCCTAAAATGTCAGGAACAACCGCACTGGTCATATGCCCGAAAACATTATCAAAGATTAATGACATGTATTGTTCTTCCGTATATAATTTTTTAAATAAAGTTTAGTTTCTTTCTTATATTTTTGAGAATTCAAAGTTCTATCGGGCTTGAGAAACACCCACGTTCGGATTTTTAATTTCAGCCGATTATGGATTAAATCTTTATGACTAATTTAGCGGTTGGTTTAAAAAGTTTTTTAATAAATTATTTATGCTGATAATAAATACATCAACCGTTGATGAAAGTATTTTTAACAGAAAAATGCTCCCACCACAAACCAAAATTAGTAACATCGGCTCGGAAGGTTATTGCCACAGTATGTTTAATAGACCTGCTCTCATAAAGCTGACAACCTTAAAACTTCGTCGAGCGAAACTGCGCATCTCTGTATTACTTTGTCATGGTAATGATGATTCTGAGTTCGTGCATATTTCGATTGTTTCGATTGATGTATAACACTACTTCTAAGATACTCTCCACTTAACAAGAATGCCAATTTGGCCTTAAGCCATCTTTTGCGGAATCTATCATGCTTAAAATCTAATTAAAGTTCGAGTTATCGATTTTAAGATTTATCGTAGGATATTGATTTTGTGGCGGAAATTTTTTTAAACAGATAACAATAAATATTTTCAGAATACAGTTGGACCAATTGCACCAACTAGAGATTGCTAACAGAAATCTTCATTTAAAGTTTTGGTACTAAAATCTTAGTAACTTTAAAAAACATTTGCTAAAATAGGTTTTACTTAGTCGAAGAATGATTAGGACTTGATTTTTGGTTATAACACATTAATGGTGAGATGATTCAAAAGTCACAGAAGTAAAGATGTTTGGAAAGACATTGTAGATGAATATTTTACTGCGAAACAGATAACCATAAATACTTCTTTAACCTTTTCATTTATGGTATTAGTACTAAAATCTTGAGAATATAAAAAAATATTTTATAATTCTTAAATTGTTGTCAAAAAAAAAAAAAAAAGAAGAAAATAAACGGATTTTTGTAGAGATGAACAAAAGGCAGTTAAACACTAAACAATGAAAAAGAACTAAAACAAAAGAAAAAAAAAAGTACGACAACATACCGGTTTTGACTGCGATATTTAAAAAATCCAGTTAATTTGTTTGTAATCCCATATCACAGAATTAAAAGATGTTTTCTTTTTAAAATATTTTTTATAAAACTAAATCTAACTGAAGTAGATTTTCTTTGACACAAATAATTCAGAAAAGTGAAGAAGGCATAATTTTTTTTTTAATTTTTATATATTTTTAAATTATTATTTAAGAACTTTGGCACACTTTTATTTACAGCATATTTATTGGAATTTCGATGCATGACATAATTACATTTGTATTTTTTTTATTAATCTTTTGTTTACATTTCTTTTATAACTATAAATTTTTTTAATATTTTTGTTTTAAATTTCTATTATTTTTTTTGCTTTTGTTTATTTTTTTGTAGTACTTTTCATAAAAGATTAAAAAAAATTTACAAAAGACACATGATTTTTTTTTGTTCTATTTCACATTAAATACAAAGATACAATTGTATCTATGACACTGACTTATGAGAGAACTGACAATTTGTATATTTTTTTTACTACCACCATTTTAATATTTATACTTGTACGTAGTACATCCACAGCAAACCATATTTTTTGGAAAAGATACTTTCTGGAGTAAACAACAAAAGCAACAATAACAAATGCATGCGGAAAATTTTAGATTTATTTAAGACGACTGACGAACAAATAAAAGATACGTGCACACATGGCGCTATTTAACATTGATTTGTGTTTTAAACATTTTGTATTTTTACTTTTAGCATTTTTTATCATTTGTTTACAAACATTTTATTTAATTCGAAGAAAAGCAAATAAAAGCCAAATATTAGACACCATACTTTTTTTTTACTATTAAAAGAACTATTTATCCTTTTCTACTGAAATAGAAGGAGTAATATGCTTGTACAACTCACACGTACACGTTATCACACAAATGCACTCACAAACAGAATTTATTCCTTTTATTGTTTGTTGTTATTAAATTTCAAAACGTATTTTATTTACTTTTTTGCTTTTTAAGTAACCGGCAATAAATTTCGAATTATTTTTCTTTAACTTTTTTTTTTATTTTCAAGTTGCTTTGCACAAATGAAACACGAACACGAGAAAAGTATGTGCAAGAGGCAAGAAACAAACTAAACACTAAAATCAACCAACAGCAGGGTCCATTACAATATTTTCAGTTTTTGTTTTCTTATTCTCTTTTTGTTCGCTCTTCTCTTTTTGTAAGTGATGCCAGCTGAGAAAAGTATAAAAAGCGCAGAATTGAATTTTTAACTGTGAAAAGATTATTATAATTCGCGTATAAAAGTAAAATTAATGTGATAGAAATATAATTTTACATTCAAGTTTTTTATTCCATATTCGCATGATTTAAGAAATAAAAATTGTCTTTTATAGCAAATACTTTTCAGAGTCGTTATAATATGTAAAAGGTTTCATCCACTTGTTAAAAAAAGCAAATATTGACGTAAAATGCCATTCGCGCTTAATGGGTTAAGCATTTTAAAAAAAATTTCGTATTTCCTCAAAGATCTCTTCAAAAGCTTATAATTCTTGTGAGGCTGCTGTAGTCTAGGTGGTAAGCACGTTGACTACAAATCTGGCTGCCCTGGGTTCAACCCTTGCGGCAGCCAAAAAATAAAAATGTTTTTTTCTGTGTAATGGTATAAATACATAATCAGAATTAACATAAAAACACGCAGCCTCCTTCGTCGGTACTTCTACATAGCATATTCGCCGGCGAAGTAAAATAATTAATAAAATGGCTATATCTATCTCCTTTCACCACCTGTCTTCTCTCTCATCTATCCCTTTCCTAAAGAATGTAGCACGGTTTAAAAAAACTAAGTAGGTATTGATGCCTGAAGTGCTACTTCTCTTTAAAAAAAAAAAAAAAAAAAACCGACTTCAAAACAGATTTCATCTGTCTGCTCAAGTGTATGGCCACATACATTAGGTTACATTTACTAATGGGACACACTTATATCTCTAAACTTTATACTTTTTCAACTGTTCGCTAGTTTGGCAATATACATCAAATTGCAGCAACTGTAGGGTTAACCTTTAATTTTCAAATTCAAATTATATACTTGCTGTTGTAGTAGATTTAGCAATCAGGTTCTGTGTAAATTTTAACCAACGGTTCAACAGTTTGCCAATATACATCCGATTATATTAACTATTAAATTTATAATATAACTTTTTTGTACTTCTTATTATACCAAATAAAGTAGTGGACATTCTGTCTAAAATAAAGGTGTTTGTCTACAACGGTTCAAAAAATACGGCTATATAGAACAAATTACATTAATTTTGGGAACACCCTTTACTTTCTTAATTCAAATAATAAGCTTCTTGTTATAGTGGACTTAGCAAAACATGTCTCTTGTAAATTTCAACTGTCTGTCTACAATGGTTCAAAAGTTCGTTCACATACACCATATTATATTAACTGTTGGGACACCCGTTTATTTCCAAATCCAAATTTTATACTTGTTGTTGTAGAAGAGTTAGTAATACAGGTTCTTTGTATATCTTAATAGTCTGTCTACAACTGTTTAAAATTTAATTTATAATTTTAAATATTATCAGCTGTTACTATAACGGCCATAGCAATCGACATTGCATCAAATTTACAAGCGCTTGTCTATAACGGTTCAAAAGATAGGCCTATACAATTAAATCTACAGTAATTATGGGACACCCTTTCATTTCTAAATTCAAATTATAAACTCGTTAATATAGCGGACTTAGAAATACAGGTCCCATTAAAGTTTCAGCGTTCTGTCTACAACGGTTCTTTAACTTGTAAATCCATATTTTATACTTGTTGTTATAGCGGACTTACGAATACAGGTTCGCTGGAAATTCCAAGCGTCTGTCTATAATTGTTAAAAAGTATGGCGATATGCATCAAATTAAATGAACTCTTGGCGCATCTTTTAATTTATAATTCTTAATATTAATACTTGTTACTATAACGGCTACAGCAATCCACATTCTGTCCAATTTGCAAGCGTTTGTCTATAACGTTTCAAAAGATAGGCCCATATAAGTAAATTTACATCAATTTTGGGGGCACCCTTTAATTTTTAGATTTGATTTTGTGTATAATTTCTTGTTTTGGAAGCCATAGAAATACGCAGTCATTTTAAATCGCCCTTTACAGTTCATAATACACGTAAAAAATATGTATGTTGTATAGGGAAACCCTTTAATTTTTAAGATTATAAACTGTTTTTAAAACGGGACCAATCTGTAAGCATAGTCTATCATATTACCAAAAATTTTCAAAGTCGGATCAGAAATGACTGAGTTCTGGAGGCACAAATATAAAAAAAGCAACATTCAGCCGAATTGTATAAGCTCCTTCTTTTTTTGAAGTCGGTTAAAAAATGATACCCAATGTTGTTTTCTTATTTTTTAATTCTCTACCGTTTCGTATATTTGTTTTTTTTAATATTAATATTTATTAAATTATTGTCTAAACCCTATTTTGTTCTTAAAAAAACGCCAACTAATATTTACCTATAACAGAAAGTATGAATTGCGTGGGGGAAATAATTATTATATTGTTGTGATTTAAGCATAATTTATGAAGAGTTTACAGTTGGGTACAACCAAATATACCACTTAATTAATTAACCTTGAAGAGCATTACTTTTCTTAATTATCACTTAAGTGCATAAAGTATATTTTATTCCCATAATTATATCAATAATTCTTTGTTTCGAACTATATAATATTAATAGTTTTCAACGTTCAAATTTTATATAAAAGTTTCTTAGCCTTATTTTTTGCTTACAATATGTGATATTTTTTTTAATTAACGCAAGACACTGCCACTACACGTATGGTACAGCATGAAGTAAAAAGTGTGAAAAGAATAAAATAAAATTGCATTTACTACTAAAGCTTGGAGTTGTGTGTGGACTTTGTATTACCAAATTATTAATGATTGGTTATTAAAATTCCAAACAATTTGTTTAAAATAGATGCAAAAATTGCTTACAAAGGATGTATAGATTAGAAATATACAATGTGCTGGTGTCTAATTTTTCCTATTTTAAGTTTAGAAATGGAAATAACATGAACTCGACAAATAAAATTCATTCTTTTGTGATAAATTAAAGCTTTAGAACCGTTAAAGATTTTTCTGAATATTATCACTGAAAAAAAGTCTTTTAATTGGCAACACTGTTAATGTTGTTCGCATGGTTGTTTATTTGTTTTAACTCTACTTAAATATCTTTTGGATATGAGAACAAAAAAGTAAGAAGTACAAAATAAAAATAAAATAAGAAAATAATAACAACATATACATACATACATCCATACAAATGCAATGCATACACACATAGATATGAGTAAAGACAAATAAAAAATAAAGGTGCACTTATAACATTTTTCCAATTTGTTATTTAAGTTTAAAGAAATAATAAAAAAAACAGAACAAAAAGAAAAAGAAAAGCAATGTTTGTGTTATTTTCGTTTATTTTTCTTCTTTTTTCCAATGATTGTAAAGTGTGTATGATGAGAGTAAAAAGAAGTTAGAGAGAAGTATGTATGAGTACAAATGTAAGTGCATGAATGTGCATGCGTGTATAAGAAGAACGGTACTTTACGTTTGTTGTTTATTGCCGTCATGTTTTTTTTCCTTCTAACTTGTGGCTGCTGCTGTTGTCGTTGTTTAATTTTTCTTAAGAGAACCGCGCAAAAATGCGTTTGATTTTTCTTCACTTTTGCTGATGTTTGATTGTTTTTGTAGTCTTCTAAACTTTTTAGTTGGTTCCATTGTTCTTGAGCACATACATACATATCGATTACATAGAATGGATATGTGTATATATATATACTTACATGGATACGTATGTATGTTTCTTTGTGTATGCGTGCATTTTCTGCATTTTAGCATTTATTTAAACTATTTTCAAGTTCTTTAAATTTTTTTTTTGCTTGGAGGTACCTTGCGTATGGCAAAAACATTATTTAGTGCACTTATTTATTAATGAGAAAATGGGAAATAAAGTAAATTAAACGTAAATGGAGCTAAATATGTATGTATGAATATTTTAAAGTCTAGTTTTTGAGAAATGTCAGCAAAATTATTTTAGGAAAAAGTGACTAAAAATAATTGACCAAATGATTTTTTGCGTGTTAAAATATCTTAAGAATAAAGAAATTGTTGGCAGCAATATTTTAGTGTTTAGCTAATAAACTAAAAGTCGTCATCCAAAATAAATTCTATCTAAGTCTACATACATACAGCATAAAGCTGAAGTTTGCAATACTTTTCGAAAACGGTAATATACATACGTACATACAGTTATGCAAAAATGTTTAACATAGTTTTATTTGACGTTCAACAACGTGTTTGAGGAAAATCCAATGCAAAATTTATCAACAACAAACCAATAAACTTTTAATCCCATTCTTCGTAATGAACAAGCAGGTTTTCGCCCACAGAGAATCTTCGTGGATCCCATGAATAGCTTATCTATTATTATAAGACCATGCATGGCGTTTCCCGCTTTAAATAACTTTTATTGTTTTTCAGAAGCCGTTTGTCATCTAGGCAATACAGAGTGCATTAAGAATAGTTCGAAACTTTATCGAAGTAATTAAGACCCTCTATGCAAACGCAATATGTCTATCCTATAGGTATGTGGTCCTTCTCCATTGTTGTTTAATACTGCACTTGACTGCACGAAAAAGTTTTATCTGCAGTCGAGAAATAAAATGGAAAAAATATAAAAGCTTCGAAGGCTTGGATTATACAGACAATATCTGTTTAACATCATACAGATATAACGATATAAGGTACAATTCAAATGTAGTGCAGTTAAGGCATCTAAAATAGGCCGTAGAATAAAAAAATAAATGATGTGAATAAATGTCTTTAACTCGAGTAGTCTCTGCATTAACAACTAATGCTTTGAGCATGTGACAACAGTGTATTACCTAGCAAGTATCCTGAGTACATGGTATGGCTCGAGTATAATTTTAATTTTTTGCCGACTGAGCTCCATATGGTGATGACCCAATATATCGGAAAAAATAAACATGGATGTTAATAACTTCTGCATGAAGTCAACAATTCTCTATGAATGTGAATCGTGGTATGCAGAGGCAATCCTAACACTCATAAATCTTTGACTTCTTAAAATCCTGAGAATATTTGGCCAGAGAAGTTGTCCAGCAGTAGTCTCTGCCAAAGAACAAATTAAACTCAATTAAAGCTAAAATTCTAATAAGAAAATGAAGATGTATCAAGCACACGTTGGACAAATCCGATGTTTATATTAAAAAAATGCCTAAAGAGTGGAACCCGTGGCGAATAGCTCAATACCCCTCTATATTATGAAAAGGAAATAATAACAATAAGGCACGAGTGAATTAGTTTCATGGTTTGGGAAACTTAAATATAATGAATCATGTGAAAGCCAAAGTATGCAATTTCATTAAGGTTGATACTTTCATTAAGATTCATACTCTTAGATTTTATTTACTCGTTAGGTGCTTTTAATTATATATTAAAGTATGCGATCACTAATTTTTCCTGACACCAATTACCATAATTAGTTCTATTAAATTTTACTGAATGCGAACACAATTCTTTGCTCGATAATCGTATGCCACTTAAAATTACTGTTCCGTTTTTAGGCGATTTAAAACGTCTAGCTTCTTCTAATATGAAAAGATGTGGCAACTTGGTTTAAGTTGTTTCCATTGCGAAAATAAATCTTCCCACAGGAAAACGAAATAAAGTAGAAATAACTCATTACTAAGAAGTGGATGCTTTAATGCTACCAAACATTTTCATTCTTCTCCCTAACCTTCGGACATAAATTTAATTCTTTAAGCGCATCAAACTGTTATATTTGTTGTCTTGTTTTTTTCTAATGAACTCATAGTGCTTTCGATGGTAAATTATTTTAAACCACGCCTGGGTCTACTATTTCGAAAACAAATATTGTTTGTACAACAAATTTATTAGTCTTGTTTTAAAGGTAAATTGTAATTTGTTTTCTGAATAACGGGCCAGAAAAAATATTTTTTGAAACAAATTTTACTTTTCCTGCATTTTAAATCGAGAAAAAAGTTATATGGACGAACATAAATCGACTTGTGGATTTAGGGTGATCAAGTTTTTTTGCATGATATAAATATGTTTGTTTCTCTCGTAGCTTAGCGATAAATGGATTAGAAGGAAAGAATCCAATAAATGAAAATATTTACACAAGTATTTCTGATAAAAGCAAAAATAAAAACTTTATTGGTCAGGCTTACGTTTTTTTCTTATATTTATAATTTAATTAGAGAAAAAAATTATATTCAAAAACTGTTTTCATTTTGAAATGGTTAATTTGAGAGAATGCTACGTTATTAAATACCTTTTTGGCGTAAAGAGTCTTAAAGTCATTTTTCTTTTTGGAAGTGACGAATCCTCACTTAAGTTTCAGAATAAATTCTACGCCTTTTAGTTTTTATAAGTCCTAATATAGTTTTAAAATGGACCAGAAAGTATTCTAAACAAATTGAAAAGAACATTTGTAATTTAAGCAACAGCCTTTTAAAATAATTGTAGAAAAAATATTTCTTATTATACTGCGTTATTCAATATTTAAAAACATTGAAAAAACTTATAAAATATGTAAAAAATTTTTAGTGCACTAAAATAACCAACTGTTGGCCCTCTTTCAGGATAATATTTCAATTAAAAGTGGCAATGCCTGATCAAAAACACTAAAGAAAAAAATAACATTTTTTCTTTGGTTTTTGTTTGTGGTCAGAAGATTTTTTTATATCGTAAAAAACAATTTCAATATTTTTTTCTTACTTGTTATAACTTCAACCAACATGTGTGCAAAGGAAAGAAATGTCTGTCTAATTGCATATGTGATGAAAAATGATTAAGACAACTTTGACACACTACCATCTGTTTAATAAACTTCTTACATTGTCTTTCTTACACACTAAAACAAAAAAGAACAACAAACATGTCATCTGGTTAAATAAAATACATTTTAATAAACTTTCTTTTCAAATACAAAATTAATCATTTTAAATTTACCATTTTATTTTCGATATTATTGACAATTTTTTTTTTGTTAAATAACATTTAATTCATTTTACCCCCTAAAACAACAGACTCGGTTTTTTCACTCTTTTATCAATTCAATTGTTATTTTATTATTTTGAGGTTCCGCCACACTTGGTTCAATATTTATTTCGACACGGATAAATGCCAAAGAATGTGGTATAATTGAAAAATATATGACAATTTGTACTCGTATGAAAGCACTGCAACAACAACACTAACAATTATTTTGTAAAAGCGTTTGGATGTTGTATATAGTGGATACAATGATTGTGTGTTTCTGGTTTCTTAGGGGCAACCACCAGTGTGAAGATTGTGTGTTGACACTGGATAAACAGCAACAATAAGAAGAGCAGTGGCAATCAATCAAATTGGATTAAGTTGAAAGAAATGTGTGTCTCTGTGTGTGTGTGGGCCTGTGGACAAAAATGTGCTGTTGACCGATAAAACAAAACAGTTTTTAGTTTTCGTAACCCAGACTAGAAGAGAAAATTTTTTGAAACTCAATTTATTACGATTTCATGCACCAAAAAAAAAAAAAAATAATAAAAAAAATCCATTCTGCCCTTAAAGCGTTTTTAAAAAATTGTTATTTAATAACTTCTTTTGAACTACAGTAGGCGAAATATTCATAATCGCGTATAATGGGTAGTGATATATATTTGAATAAATTACTCAAGTAATGAATACCTTACACTTTTACACCATGAGCAGCAACTTTGTTGGGCATAAAAATATATACTAAATCACTTGATCGATCGAAAATCATTATGTGGTGAATAAGAAAAAATAAGTGGACCAATGTTAAAACATATAAAATAAAAATTAAATTTTTTTTGGAATTATAAGTTGTAGTGTTTGACGTTATTTAAGCCGTTTATTTTAAAAGTGGTTTAAGTCAATTTGCTTTTAAGCTTATACACTTGCTTAAAGGATTATGTATCGTAAAATTTAAAAGTATAGAGACTAAATCTCGAAAAGACTATTTTGAATTTCTTATCGCACGTTGCCTATTTTTTCCCCAAATAAAGGGTCCGTCAAATGACTTTTTTTTGAAAATGCTATTAAAAAACACATTGAATGGTCAGTTAGCTTTAACTCCTGAACCAATTGGACTTTGTATGGCGTCGTACGAATGTCTTTATGCAAAATTCGTCTTAATAATGTCTCCGAAATGTTTAATTGTTGAGAACGACACTGAATTGATGTTGTTGGGGCTTCACGCACACTTTCTGCCACAGCAGCAATATTCTCGGGTGTACGCTTTGGTTTATCGATGAGGATGCCAGCTTCTTTCACTTTTTTCACAAGATACGAACATACGGAGCTGACCGTGTTTCTCTTCTTCCAAAATCCGTACGCAATTTTCGCACACATTCTGCAACATTACCATGATTTTTAAAGTAATGTCGCAATATTTCCCCACATTGTTCAAGCGTTCAGCGGAAGGATAAAACTAATTATCTGTCAACTCAGACATGGCCTAAGTGTTACCATTCGCAAAATAAGCACTAGTTGAAAAGAAAACTTTAGATGGCGGACCCTTTATAAACTTTGGTCGACATAAAATCTGAGCAGCTCTTAACATTTAAATTTGTTTCCCTTTTTTTAAGCGACTTATATCACTTTCAAAATAAACGCCCCATATAACTAATGAATTGAAATAACTTCGGCTAAAGTTATTTTCATTTCAAAAAAATTTTGAAGAAAGAAAAATTATTTACAAAATGCTCATTTTGGGGATAATGTTTGCTGAGGTTGGAAAAAACACACGGCTTACCTCGCTTAAGGAAATTGATGATCATAGATCTGTATTTCTGGCGTATGATGTTGCCTTTTATTGAAAATATGACCTGCCAACTTGTGCGATTTAGTTCTTTTTAATGACTGCTCATTTTATTTCAAAGTTTAAGATTGAGATAGTTAAATTTTTAGTTTAATATGTTTTTTTTAGTCAAAGTTCGTTTAGTTCAAATGATCTTTTAGTTCAAAATGTCTTTATAGTTTAAGGCTTCTATAGTTCAAATGTTCTTTCCCAGTTTTGTTCAAATCTAAACAAAAATTAATTACTACTGAGATTCTGGTGTGGTAACATTCTATTTGACTTACAATTGCTGCAGCGAAATCTTATCTATCTATTTTACAAGCAACACATCGATTAAGTGATAGCATAATAAAATATATATTCCTTTAATTTCTGCTATATTCTTTTCTTTATATCTGAAATAAAGACAAAAAGTAAGTATCGTTTTCTATTATATTTCAATCTGTGTCATTAATAGTGTCAGGAACAGTGTACACCGAAATATACATGCAATATAATCCATCAAGTAGTAGTTCAAACACAAAGCGTAGTTCAAAATTGAACTAGGTAGACGTACAAATTTAAACTAGTTTATTTAGTTTAAGCATTAGTTCAATTGAACTAGTTCGTTTATGAACCACTCAAGATTAATGGCTTGCAGTGTGCATAAAATCTTGTACACGTTAGATTTAAGAACTAAGAAATATGTTCAGGAAGGCCCTGTAAAGGAGACTTTATAGAAGCCAAATAACCGCGCTGGTGACTGGACCCGCCATTTATAAATTTAAAAAAAAAGCATGAACAGGAAGGTACCTAATGACTCTGGCTAGTGACTATACGAACCCAGTAATAAGAAAGGCGTTCAATAAGTGTCAATATTTTAACTATTCCGCGAATCGCAGTGGCGGAATAGTTCCATATCAATTCCCCATTGAATTGGAGAAGTTAAATTTAATACTAACAAGTTTGGACCACTTCGTATCTGTAAAGAAAGTACAAGGGTACACCAATAACTTATTTGGTGCAATTTGAAAATTTTACGATATTTACATTTTCTATTATTTACAACATAAATGTTTTAAAATTGGATTTTAGTTTACAAAAATTTTAAAGATAGAAGGGTGTGTCCAAGCGACGGTAGCGAGGAGATGTGCAAACCCCTTAACTTTTTGTAGCTCCCACCCCTTGAAACAGATCTTACAGACAGATATTACAAGATTTAGTAAATAACAAATCTTCTGCGTTATAACTACATTCATTCAGGGCAAAAACTATGTTACATTTATTTAAAGAACATGATTAGTTGTTGAGATTACAGACATTCAGCCTTTGTTAGAACTTTTGAGTTTGTTACACAAAATGACAACTGTCCCAACCAGATTTAGGGTTTCAGTCTGAAAAGTACAATTAAAAGACCCGCTCGTTGGCTGTGTGGCATGTAACACCACATCGTCACATCCATAGCATCCAATGTGAGAAAATAGGAATAACTGTGTTATGACGTCACGAAATCTGCCCTGTAGCAGTTATTGCTTCAATAGCCTCATTTTCAAAACGTATAATCCGACGATGCCTCCAGCCCAAACTTACTGTTTGTCAATCGTATGTGAGTTCTCTGAATCTCAAACACCACGGCAGTTTTATCGATTAACAAAGCAATCACGATGAAAAAGAGCTTTGGATAATTTTGCTTGAGAAACCTTTAATACTTTTTAAACATTGTTTAAAAATACAAGTACGTTGTTGTATCCTTTATAATGGGCTATTTTTAATAAAACTCAGCTTCTTTTCCAGGATTGCCAATACTGTCAAATTGGCATTGAATTGAGGTACCCATTATTATATTAAAAAAATTTGTGCTGCTTCTGTAGTACAAGGGATCCACACGTCTGAAAAATTTGTTCAAAAATAGCTCAAATTCTGAGTATTTTCATGCAAATTTTTTAGACGAGTCGAAGGTTTGTGATGCAAAAACAGCACTTTAATTTTGTATGTATTTTCACCAATTCACGCAAAGAAAAAATATGGTTGAGGTAACCATAATCTAAGAGCAACATATTATGGTTGCATTATATGGTTGCAAACAAATCATAGTATTGTTAAGTTTGCAACCATATTGTTGTCTAGCAAAATAATAACATTCTAAAGTATAAACATAATTATGTTCAAATATAAACATTAAATGGTTAAAATTTTCCATTCATTCATTTACAATTTGTCATAAAAATTATTTAGAAACATAAACTCACAAAAAATCAATTATTTGTTTATAATAACGCTTAGATCATAAGCTACAAGAAACAGTTATATAAAAATATATTTTATAAGCCCAAATAAATGTTTTCACAATTATGCTTAAAACACAAAAATAAAATGTATATGCTTACAGTACATACATACAAATATATTTATTTCAACTTTTTTTTTAATGTTTTTGTTCCCTTTTTATTTGTTTTCATATTTTTAATTTTTTTAATTATTTATTTTGTACATAAATGTTTATTTTCTTTTCACTTTCTCTATCAATAAAAAAAAAATTCAAATTTTAGCTACCAGAAAAATTACTGAACTGTCAGAACTTGAACATAATATTTTCTAGCGCAAACATTATTCTGTTGCTTTAAACCATATTTCGATTAATAATAATATATTTTGGTTAAATATTTTGTAATATTTTTAAAAAGTTATAAAACTTTGGTTGTGGCTGAAATTTTTTTAAGTTAAAACCAACCATGTTGCATTTTTTGCGCACAGTAACCATATTATCGTTGAAATTTAACAAACAATGCTTATCGCGATTAAAGTTTTGGTGAAAATAACTATAAATGGTTCGCCGCAACTATACATTGTTACAAAGAACATAATATGATTATTGTGACCATATCACAACCATGTTTTTTTTCTGCGTGAACTACTTTAATTTGATAAGAAATAAAATTACTTTAATTAGAAATTTACAGAATGACGTCACACATTAGTGCAATAATCCATTCCATAACGAACTAAAACTCATTTAATTTTATAAAAAAAATATCAAAAATATACATGATCAAATAACTTTCAAGGAAAACAATCTGATAAGTATCGAGATATTTCTAATGATTGCACCAAGATAGACATAATTTAAAAATACTTTGTAAATGCAAGATATTAAAAATGCAAACAATTTTCTATCGAAAAATTTTACAAAAGAAAACAAATAATAATAAAGAGTTATTGATTTCTATTACCTT
Source organism: Gymnosoma rotundatum (assembly GCA_916610165.2). Taxonomy (NCBI): domain Eukaryota; kingdom Metazoa; phylum Arthropoda; class Insecta; order Diptera; family Tachinidae; genus Gymnosoma; species Gymnosoma rotundatum. The sequence continues at coordinate 113,205,748 of OU744337.1, read as the reverse complement.
AATATACATTCATAAAATAAAACAAAAATAAAAACGATACTCGCATAAACATCTCAAACAATCCTTAAACAATTGTTCATATTGGATAAGGCAGATACTTTAAAATAAAAATAACTCATACCAAGTTTAAGCACGAAATAGTTGAACTCTTTAGAAAATTTCGTAAAATCTCAAGTTAGTTGATGCTGGCGCTGATACTGATGCTGATGCTTTTGCATATTTTTAACACAAAAAATATACAAAATAAAAAAAAATGAAAAAAAAATAAGAAAATTTTTGAAATGCTCAGCTAAACAACACAAGCTGATTTTCTTTGTAACAATTGTTATTGTTGGTGTTGTAGCTGCTGCCAATGGTGTTATTTGTGTCGTTGTAGATGGAGATGATGTTATTTTGAAATCAGCCGGGGTCTTAGTTGAAGTGGAAGTAGTACAATCTGTAAAAAAAAGAAAAATAGAAAATAAATAAATAACAATTGTTATTGATGATTTATAAACATTTATCAAAGTGATATATGCTAAATAAATACTTAATACAATTACAACAAAAAGGTAATATTTGAAATATACACATAAAGTAACAGGAAGACTTTTAAAGCTAAACAGTCATCAGTATGCGACAAACAAACTTTTAGCCAGCCCAGATTAAAATTCAAATAAACGATTAAAGTTTAAAGATATGTATTTTCTTCGATCTTTTCTTAGTTGTTGTTTTTTTATTTGTTGGTGCTTGCCATTTTTTATTTTAAGAGATTTTTGCCCCCTTTCATACAACCAAACACTCACTCACTTGAGTATTGTGCAATAGAAAATAGTAAAATAAATTATGAAAATATTGGTTCATTTGGTATGGATTTTTTTTTGTTTCTTCTATTTATTCATTTGTTTTTTTTTCTCCTTTGTTTAATACTGTATATTTAGATTTCATTTGTTTTATTTAAATATTTCTTTCATGTGCCTGTGTACAACATGTCCCTAGATATTTGGATAAAACGAAAAAAAAGGAATAAATAAACAAAACAAAACAAAAAAAATTTACATTTCCCTAAAAAAATATATATATTTTACGTGCTGATAATGACCTTTTGCTATTGTTAAATTCCTATAAAAAAGGTCGGAAATAAATATAATTGTGAAAAACACTTGAAGAAAATGAGCTGTTGAAAGTTCAGTGAGTTTGTTTCCTTCGTTCTTTAAGCCGAAATTTAGACGGATTAGGAATTTTTCATTTAGACTGTTAAGCGAATTTAAGTACATTTTCTAAGATGTTTATCTAGTTGTGACTTTTGGGAGTCACAAGTCTCTTAAAGGATCTGAAGGTTCTTTCAGTAATAATAAAAATGTAAAAAAGGGAGTCCCTATGGACACCTCTAATGTGCTGATGTTTTTTTATGATTGTTTTTTGGCCAGGATAAAAAAGGGTAGTAAAGTACTATCAAAGAGTTTTGAGGTCTCTCGATTCATTTGAGCATGTAGCAAAATATGTTCAACAGTTCCTTGCAGGTATATGGCAACGAAGCTTTTGAAAGTAAAAAAGAAAAAGTAAAGAAAAACTTGGCAGCTGCAATATTACTATGACAAAAATGTAAGTCACACTATGAATAATACGTTTTTTAAATGTATTTTTCTACCCTTCAACACAAAAAGTGGAAAATAGGTAGGGTATAACTAAGTTTGTCATTCCGTGCGTATTTGTTAGAATATCAATTTCCGACCCCATAAAATGTATAAAATATTTTGACTACTTATGCATAGCGAAGTCGATTAGGCGATGTCCGTCTTAATCCGTCCGTCCGTGTTAATGTTGAAATCAAGTTGGCCTCGTTTAGATATAGTATCGGAAGAGGTGCTATTGGAAATCCGCATGATCGGCAGCAGGCAAAACACCACACTTACCTCTTATTTTTTCATGTCATTTTGAACAATAAAGTAACTCCAATCAAAAAAATAAATATATGGGGCGATAGAAAATTAAAATATAAGAAAAAAACATCACGTGAGAAAACTGCCGCTCGCCTAATATTATCCGAGTTACGGAGCTCTAAAATTTTTAAAATTTTTTAAAATATCAATATTGGTATTATTTTAAAGGTTTTGAAGAGGCCTTTAAGGAAATGCTAAAAATTTAAAAATGCATAACCCATTAAGAGCCGATGCCATTTATATGTATATTTTTTTTCATTTTTTAATTCTCACCCCAATACGAGGGCTGCTCTATATATTTCTGGCCTAATAGTAAAAATGCGAGTATTTATAATCAAAAATGGTTTTATTGTTTTTCAATGTATTCTCCAGCATGATTTATACACTTTTGCATGCGCTCAAACCAGTTGTCGAAGCACTTTTTCCACTCCGATTGAGACACCTCTAAAACATGGTTTTTGAACACTTCAACAGCTTCTTCTGGCGACGAAAATTGTTGACCACGCATTTTTTCTTGATGTGCGGAAACAAGAAGAAGTCATTAGGTGCCAAGTCAGGGCTGTACGGCGGATGACCCATTAATTCGACGTTTTGGCCGGTCAAAAAGGTTCTGGTTTGTGCCGATGTGTGAGAGTTAGCATTGTCATGGTGAACAATGATTCGTCTTCTCTTGTTGGTTTTTCGATTTTCTCCGATGACTTCAGGCAATCAAATTGTAGTGTACCACTCAGAAATGACCGTCCTACGTTGCTCAAGCGGAACAGTCGCCACATGACCAGTTTTGCCGAAGAAACAGGCGACCATTTGCTTCGAAGTGCTTCTTCCACGAACAACTTTCGTTGGATTTTGCTCGTCTTTGAAGACCCACACGGTCGATTGTTGTTTCGTTTCGGGTTCATACGCATAGATCCATGATTCGTCACCTGTGACGATCTTATAAACGTCTTTTGAAGCACCGCAATCGTATTTTTGCAACATTTCTTTGCACCAATCGACACGAGCCTTTTTTTGAGCGACTTTCAAATTGTGCGGGATCCAACGAGAACAAACCTTTTTTACGGCCAGGTGTTCATGCAGTATCGAATGTATGCTGGTGCAAGAAATGTCCAAGGATGTCTCTATCTCTCGGTATGTCGCATGTAGATCTTGCATTATGAGTTCACGCACGGCATCAATGTTCTCTGGCACAACAGCTGTTTTTGGACGACCTTCACGGAATTCGTCTTTGAGCGAGCTTCGGCCACGATTAAATTCATTATACCAATTTTTCACAGTGCTATAGGATGGTGCTTCATCGCCATACGAAGATTTAAGTTCATCAATGCACTTTTGTCGTGATAATCCACGTCGAAAGTTGTGAAAAATGATGTCACGAAAATGTTCAGGAGTTAATTCCATTTTTTTCTATATTAATTTTTTCAAGTCACTCTACACAACACAAATAATGGTCGTACGTCAAAACGTTTTGAGTACTATTATGCTTAAAAATGACAAACTTTCCAATGGAAATGTCAGATTGCACTTGGCAGCACTCAGTGTTTCCAGGCCAGAAATATATAGCAGCTCTCGTAACAGATTTCCTTCTAAATTTTTAAATATTCTTAAAATTGCTTTTTGTTAAAACTGATTTTGCGTATAATTCATCTCCTTTACTTATCCTCCTGTTTCTTTTTTTTAATAAATAACTCTGTTTTAAATTGTTTGCAGCCGTAAATGCCTGTTTAAGTCCAAACTCACGAACGCGTCGACCAAACCCTAACATTTTAATGGAATTCGTTTTGACCGTTCGTGCGTTATAAAGTCACAACGCACTTGCAACAAATTTTTATAGACATATATACTAGATGTTGTTATTTCTTTCTGTGAGTGCATTTACAATATTTAATTTGTATGTTCTGATAATGACCAAAATAAATTATATATTTCTCTTTATTATTATTTTTCTTAAGTTTGTTTTCTAATGTACAAAGTGACAGTTGTTGCTTATACTTATTATGTTTATTATTTAAAATTCAAAAAGATAAAAAAGGAAATTTAAATAAATAATATAAAAAGGTCACTTTGAGAAGATGGGACAAAAAAAAACTCAGACACACACACACACAGATTTCATTTATCTTCAACATTCCCAGGCTTTAGTACAAATTTCATATTTACAACAAATCGTTTAATGTTTTCACTTTAATTTCTTACATTCATCATTTCTTATTTGAGGACCCATCTCCCTCTCCGAAAGTTTAAACAGCTGTAAGAGATTTTTCATTTTAATTGTTTACTAGAATGCTTTGGCAAAATGGTGGTTCGTTGTATACAACAACATTCATTTCGCGACAATAATCCTTTAAAATGGCTCCTAACAAAAAAATAATTTTAAAGGTTAAACAACACACACACTCAACCAAATGGTTGGAGCGCTCCTAATTTTGTTGGATGAAAATAAAATAAAAAATATGTTTTATTTAAACACATTAAATATTTTACAAATTTGTAGATCTTTTGGAAAGGCTTTTTTCGTTTTATCTGTTTTTATTTATATCTTGAAATTTGCATTAAAAATTAATTTATATCCAACTAAATGGTTTGTTTTAAAAACAAAAACAACAAAATGATGCAAAGAAGGAGGAAATTTAAACAAACAACAAATAGAAAGAGCACGTAGAGTTAATGAGATTAATATTATAAAGAACAAAAAAAAAAAAAAAAGAAAAAAAGAACAAAAAACAAAATGAAGAAATGAAATAATGAAACTCTGAAAGTATTATAATTAATTTAACACCAAGATATAAGAAATCATTTTACAGAGTCTTTTCTGTGTTCATTTTGTTGTTTTACCATAAACATTAGGGACACAAAAGGTTAATGGGTTTTTAAGGAGACATTATTTAATGAGAAAGACAACAAATACAACTAAATTAAAAAACAACAATAAATTTACTCTTTAACTTCTTGAAAGCCACATACAAAGTGGCACGAATATAATGACGTCAGAGGTTTTACAGTTCAGACAACAAATAATTTTGTTCACCAATTTACTACGATCCGGTTTTTTGTCGGTTCATCCTGCAGCATATAAGAAAATATTAAGCATTTGCAAGATTATCCCTCGCTAGAAGTAGTTGGCTTTTTTGGTACATAATCTCAATGCTACAAACGAGGACGGTTTCACACATCTATGAAGCAACATATCAGATAGTTCGGTTGAAACAGATACTAGTAATATGATATTTTGGTTAAAGACCTGACGGTTCGTCCTAAACTATTCATTTCCGCATGTTATGTTCAGCTTAAACTGATTCACTATGCGAGGGCTGCTATACATATTTCTGGCCTGGCAGCACTGAGTGCTGCCAAGTGTAATCTAACACTTCCATTGGAAAGTTTGTCATTTTTAAGCATAATCGTACTCAAAACGTTTTGACGTACGACCATTATTTGTGTTGTTTACAGTGACTTAAAAAAATTAATATAGAAAAAAATGGAATTAACTCGTGAACATTTTCGTGCCATCATTTTTCACAACTTTCGACGTGGATTATCACGATAAGAGTGCATTGATGAACTTAAATCTTTGTATGGCGATGAAGCACCATCCTATAGCACTGTGAAAAATTGGTATAATGAATTTAATCGTGGCCGAAGCTCGCTCAAAGACGAATTCCGTGAAGGTCGTCCAAAAACGGCTGTTGTGCCAGAGAACATTGAGCCGTGCGTGAACTCATAATGCAAGATCGACATGCGACATACCGAGAGATAGAGACATCCTTGGAGATTTCTTCCACCAGCGTACATTCGATACTGCATGAACACCTGGCCGTAAAAAAGGTTTGTTCTCGTTGGATCCCGCACAATTTGAAAGTCGCTCAAAAAAAGGCTCGTGTCGATTGGTGCAAAGAAATGTTGCAATAATATAAGATCGTCACAGGTGACGAATCATGGATCTATGCGTATGAGCCCGGAACGAAACAACAATCGACCGTGTGGGTCTTCAAAGACGAGCAAAATCCAACGAAAGTTGTTCGTGAAAGAAGCACTTCGAAGCAAATGGTCGCCTATTTCTTCGGCAAAACTGGTCATGTGGCGACTGTTCCGCTTGAGCAACGTAGGACGGTCACTTCTGAGTGGTACACTACAATTTGTTTGCCTGAAGTCATCGGAGAAATTCGAAAAACCAACAAGAGAAGACGAATCATTGTTCACCATGACAATGCGAGCTCTCACACATCGGCTCAAATCAGAGCGTTTTTGACCCGCCAAAACGTCGAATTAATGGGTCATCCGCCTTACAGCCCTGACTTGGCACATAATGACTTCTTCTTGTTTCCCCACATCAAGAAAAAAATGCGTGGTCAACGATTTTCGTCGCCAGAAGAAGCTGTTGAAGTGTTCAAAAACCATGTTTTAGAGGTGTCTCAATCGGAGTGGAAAAAGTGCTTCGACAACTGGTTTGAGCGCATGCAAAAGTGTATGAATCATGCTGCAGAAAACTTTGAAAAACAATAAAACCATTTTTGATTATAAATATTCGCATTTTCACTATTAGGCCAGAAATATATAGAGCAGCCCTCGTAAACGTGGAAAGGAGAGTACGTACTGCTCTTTTTAGGGTTTCGTACCCAAAGAGTATAAACGCGCAACCCTCTTCTTTTTGCTACAATGTCTTTCCGTCTTCCACAGACTACGATCTCTGGATTAGATGTAGTACTGTAGCCGCTATAACAGCAAATTTTAAAAGTTAAAAGGTGTTACGAAAGTGACTTAATATTTATAAAACTGTTTTTTTAACTGTGATAGGCAGACACGTAAAATTCATAGCAAAAAGTACAAATAATAAAATTCAAATTAAAGGGTGTCCCAATAGTAACGTGATTTTTATGTACGTGGCCTTGTTTTTAAACCGCAATGGGTAGACACATTAAGCTTAAGAATTTTTATGTACGCTTTAAGAACAAGTGCAAAAAATTTAAACAAAGATAAAAAAATATATATATAGGGTATTCCTATAGTAGCAAATATAATTTTATTTTTTTTTAATCTCAGTACACAGACATGTATAGTTTACACAGAGTTTGCAAATATTTTCGCTACAAAAATAAGTGTAAACAATTAATGTAAAAATTTAAGGGTTTTTCCCTAGAGGCCGAGATTTAGACAAATATGGCGCATAAGCCGTTATAGGCAGAGACTTGAAATTTGCATAGAGTATGTTTTGCCATGTCTACAACAAAAGATCAAAATAAAATTAAGTGAAGGGCGTTCTGATAGTAACGTGATGTTTAGAGTTAAATCAGCACCTGCTTTTTCTAGACTTAAGTTCGCAGCAGCTTTTTTGTATTTTTTAATAAAGTCACATATCAATTTCCTTAAAAATTATAATAAAAAATAAAAAAATCAAAGTTGAATAAACTTAATACTTAAGCACTGGGTTAAGAAGAAGCGAATTTTATATATATTAATTTTTAGTATATCATCTATAATAAAAATATAAAAAAAAAATAATCATTCAGATTCAAATGTTGCCAATTTTGAATGTATTTGTCTGCCTTTGTAAAAGCAAAGAGAAGGATTTTGGTTTACACAGTCAATAGCTACTGAATAAATCATAAAAATGTTCATATTGAATATGCAGAAAAAAAACTTGTGAATGCAAATAAAACTCTATTACATTTATCTCAATCTATATGTGAATGCGAATCTTTATATAAACAAGTACATATTCATTTATCATTTTATATGTGTCTGTGTGTGTTAGATATTTGAATAAAAATGTTTGCGGCGTTTTTTTGTTGTTGATATTTTTTGTGATATTAAATTTAAAAGTAAAAATATATATTAGGTGTATAACTAAAATTTCTACTTTATGAAATCCAAAGCCTTTGTGTATTAAAAAACGAAATTGTACTCTCACACACCATTCTAGATATACAAAATATATTGCAAGGATTTTCTCGAATATAAGCTCTTTATTAAAACGTAGATGAGAGTTCACCAGACATATCGTCCATAATCAATAAATAAAATTATACACACAGATTTAAGTCTTTAGTTGTCAGTTTACCAGTTCTATCCAATTTTATATGTATCACTATCATGTAAGAATTCACTTGCTAGGTTTTTTAAATTTTTAATACTTAAAAACTTATTATTTTTTGGTCTCACTTCTAGGTGAATAATTTTGTAAAGCAATATATTATTTCTACGTTTCTGTTCTGCTAAATTTATTTAAATGCGATTAAAAACGTCTAGATTATTCTAATATGAAAACATCTGGCAGTTGGTTCTAATTCTTTTTTTTGTTTATACTTGTATTTATGTATGTGGGAAATAAGTCAAACAAATGAAATCTGCAACTGCTACTTAAACAAGCTAATTAAAGGTACCTTTATACGACGTGTTTTTTACATATGACTTGTCACTTTGAAAATCCATATGTAATTTCACATGTATGTCAAAGTTGTCATTTTTACATATGGATTATAATTTTTGCCTTTAAACGTATATGTACATTACTTCTGACATTACCTACGAAGTCATTGTTTACAGCTGTTTATTTTAGTGCGAGTTTTTGTTCACAAACAACTTAAATAAAAGAAAATTGTGTTAAAATTTATAAAAAAATGGAAACAAAAAACTATGCAACTGTATTATGCAGCATTGTGACAATAATAGCTGCATTGAAAAAAAAGAAAAAGAAAACAACAAGAAAAAATCAAAAAAGAGTTCGATCTATTTGGAGCCAGCAGTGGTTGCTTCGAAGAGACACTGGGTTGGGTATGGCTTCCATGGTGATAAACGAACTTAATTTGGAGGACCCTAAGGCATTCCAGAATTTTTTAAGAATGTCGTACTCCACTTTTAGCGAATTACTAGAGAAAGTATCTCCCTTAATTTCAAAGGAAAACACGGAAATGCGTGAATGTGTCTCTTCTACTGCACGGTAATATTGACAAAATACTTGTAGTATAAAAATACATATAATTTTTATATTTTTAGATTACTTTTGACTTTACGGTTTTTAGCAACTGGAGAGAAATACATAAATTTGTCATATGCATTTAGGATTTCTGTACCATCCATAAGCCAAATTGTACCAGAAACAATCGAAGCTATTTATTTTGTCTTGAAAGACGACTTTCTGAAAGTATGCATTTCTTTTTATAGTGTTACACGTACACTTAACAAATACGTACATATATGTATGTTTTTTCTAGGTTCCGCAGAATCAAAATGATTGGAAGAAAGTTGCTGATGCATTCGAGCGGAAATGGAATTTTCCCTTTTGTTTAGGAGCAATAGGTAATAATCCTTTAGTTATGTATTTTTATTGAATAGATTTTTAATTTGCTTATTTATAAAGACGGAAAACACATCGCTATAAGAAGTAGGAAGGAATATGGATCCTTCTAATTTAATTACAAAGGGTTTCACAGCGTGATACTTTTGGCTGTTGTAGATGCAGACTACAACTTTCTTTATGTGAACGTCGGTTCTAATGGCAGGGCGAATGATGCAGCTGTATTTAATGAATCATCACTATGCACAGGTATAAAATATAATATGTTTGATTTTCCGCCCGAAGCTGAATTGCCTGGTACTGTATTAGTACTATTTGTCTTTGTGGCTGACGATGCCTTTCGATTATGTACCAGAATATTAAAACCTTACGGGTAGAGGTCAATAAACGCAAATAAAGTTTTTAATTACCGATTGAACAGATCACGTCGAGTAGTCGAAAATGCCTTTGGCATTTTAGCAAATAAGTTTCAAATCTTTCAGAGGGAAATAGACTTGTCAATAGAAAAAGTGGAAAAAATAACTATGGCTGCATGCACGCTGCACAATTTTATAAGAAAGCTAGATGGCTTTGATATACACTTATTGGATTCTGAAAACACTAAAGCTGTAAGCCTACAAAACGGATCATGGCGGAATGAAGTTACTCTAACCGGCCTTCAAAAGTGTCAAGGTAACCGAGCTGGAGAAGAGGCTAGGAAGGTGCGAGATGCATATTCCGCTTATTTTAATACCACTGGATCAATCCCTTGGCAACGTGAAGCTATACAGAATTTCCATTTCTAATTTGAATTGTTTTTCCTTAATTTCCTTTATATTATACAAATACTTACATAAAAATAACATGAGCATTAAAAAACGAAATTTTTCATTGTTTAATAATACCGTAAGATTTTTAATTTAAATGAATTTCAATTGTTACTTTTAAATAAAATATTAAATAAAAAAAGTTAAGTTTAAGGAACATTTCACCTTTATTAAAAAATAAATTAAAAAAATTATAATTAAAAAAAATTTAAATTTCATTTAAAGGTATTAATTAAAAAATAACAATAAATAAAAAATATTAGTTAAAACAAAAATACTTAAATTTCATTTATTTTTAACACAAAAACACAACTTTTTCTTTTCAAAAACGACTTTTTTCAATTAATTATTAATATTATAAATGTATATGTACATATGTAAATTGTTTTAATTCTAAACAAGAATAATTATAAAAAAAAAATTAAAAATCGCAATGAGATTGTATTTCAGCCTTTTTTGTATTTCATTTGGTTACTTAAAGGAAAACCAAACAACAATGAATAAAATATTAAATTGCTGCGCTACTGTTGCGCAGCTTTTTTTTTTGGCATCAAAAATGCATAAAGTTATGCTTTCTATAAGGTCTTCCTTAATATTTTCATCTTTTATTTTTCCTAGTTCGGACCTTATAAAATTGCAAAATGCCTCATCACTTTCGTTAATTGCTGGTTTTTTGCAATGTTTTGGAGTGCGCTAGCCGCTGCTGCTAGCAGGTCTTAGAACTTGAAGCGTCGCTTGTTATTCGTGCTCGTTTCGGTTGAGGAGAATCATTTTCTAATGGCGGCAGCGAATCAGAAGACTCATCTATCTGCATAGAGATTGAATCCTAAAAATTTTCAACGACAATATTTAGTTTTTCGGTTCGCGTTTTTCACAAAAAAGGTAAATTAATTAAGTAAAAAATACTTACAAAAAAATTGCATCCTCCTCCTTTTTTAATTTTAACAAAGTCCTCCAAAAAGGACAATTCATTAAACCACCAAGCAGATGATACATATGCATCATCCGCGCCAAGCCCACTTTTCCTTTCTTTTGTTTTTGCCAATTCGCGAGTATACTGGCCCCGTTAATATGTTATTTTGTTCTGAAAATATTTCATTGCGCAAATGTTCGGAATAGAAAAAATTTTACTTACCTTCACCTCGTTAGGTCCAATGGCGGAGTTAAAACCCTTCAAAGCTGCTGCCATCTCATTCAGCGCAGCATACCGGGCATGCTTTTTGTGGTAGAATTTATTTTTTGGGTTGAACAAACATTCGTGCTTCTGCCACAAACTAATTAATTGCCCTACGGCTTCTTTTGGCCAATCATACTAAAATAATTAAAACACCCATTATTTGTTTTCTTTTCAATTAAATAAAACTACTTACCTTATCCATTTTTTATTATTAAAGCTAATTTTATTTAATTTTTTTCTATTTAGGCACTTTTTATTTATTTAAAAAACTTTCTACAGCTGATGCTAAAAGAGTTGACAACTTTGTGTTTTTTTTTTTCAAGAATTTGAGTGCTTTCCGCGTTTTTTGGTGATTTAATAACGCTGAAAGTGAACAAAGAGTAAGTTGCACCACTTAAAGTCAGATGCTTTGTCATATAAAAATAGAACACGCTCTAATTGAAAATTTGTCATATGACTTTTAGATATGTATTTAACATAAGAAGTGTTTTAAATCGTTTACACGTTACATATGTATTTTGCAATGTGAAATCTGACAAGTCATATATAAAAAACACGTCGTATAAAAGTACCTTAAGTTGTTTCAAATCAAACATTTGATTGTGTGTGAATAGCAAAAATACTTTAAGCTAAAAAGGAAACTTAGTAGAATTATTAATTTCCAAAAAATCGCAAAATCTACTTTGCTAGATTAGTTCATAGCTAGAAAGCTAGTGAACAGAGTTAGAGCATGAAAGAGGTCATAGCCCGACCAAGCTTTTATATAATACTTTAGAACAGAACAATGCGTAGCCATTAGTCATCTGTCAGTCGATACTTTATCTTTAGTTCATATTTATACAAGAGGACAATATATTAGCGATGATATCTTCAGGTAGGTAAAGGCTTTAGAGGCAAATTTAGAACCCAATACAGAAGAAGGTCATCGAAGTTTCAATGTTCCAAGTGGCGGTGACTAAGACACTTTATTGCCGGATTTTGGCAGAGAAGACGTGTGATCGCTTAGTACAGATTATACGCACAGTTAGGCATATTGGCTCATCAGAGCAAGTGGTTTAATCTAGATTGTATAAAGTGCCGTCGATTCGAAGCTGGCAGACAAAAGAGGAAAGATAGAGAGCTTCTGTTTTGTGGAAAATGGTCCATCTCCTCGACAACTCATTGGCGACTTGATCGTCGTATATAATCTCTTGTTTTGTTAATTTATATCGCACAAGAAACAAGTTAATAATTGTTTACCTTAAGAACATATAACAATGTTAAATAATTAATTCAATTAAAATTAAATTATTTTCAGGAATTAAGAAATATAATTTTTAGTCACGACAGATTAATAAAATTCTATTTTAAAGTTAGCAAAAAATACCTCTACAGATCGCGCTATAAGTGAAATCGGTACTGCCTCTTAATGCTTTACTAACTACGGCTTGTTGCTTATTATGTGATCGGCTGAACGAAAAATCTTGTAGGGTAATCTAAACAAGAAGCGAGTAGGTGCTATAAAGAAGGTTCCATAATGATTTGTTGCATGATATTGTTTTAAGCACTCTGACATTAGCCGTAAACTGCATAAGATTTATTTTTTGGGGGAAGTTTAAATGCGCCAAAGAATGTAAGGTGGTTTATACAAAAGATCATTATTTAAAAAAAAAAAAAACAAAGCAAAAACAAAAACAAAAAAATAACGGGTAATTCTACAGTTAATACATTTTACAGTTTCTATGGAACTGATACAAATATTTAATTACAGCATAATAAAACTAAACTCAGAGCAACACAACAACTGCAGCAGCACATTCCAAATTCATTAATGGCTTCCAAACGGCCATGAATTTTACTTGTCGTTATTTGAACTCCTGTTAGTATTTGAATTTTATATTCACTTTAAATGAAAGTAATATATACGTAAAGTTATTTTTTTTTTTTTTTTTCATTTCAATAGATCATGTTACATGAGTCGTTACTGATAAAATCCATGTGTTAAATTAAAGATACTAATGAATATAATTTTTTTGTTTTTGTTTGTTTGATTTGTTTTCTTTTCTGTTAAAATCATTAAAAAGTTTTATTAAAAAATTATCAGTTTTTTTTGTCTTTTTGGTGTTCGTTATAAAAAATTTCAAGTTTAATGTTTCATATGGGAGCAGTTGTAAATGAATATGATTGATTGAGGTGTTTTCATTTGGAATTAATTCGATTTGATTAAAATGCATTAAATAAAAAAAATACAAACAATAAAAAGCAATTCTGTAATCAAAAGTCTTTAATGTTTAACCGGAGCTGGTTTTTTTAAAGAAGTGTGTGTGTGCTTTTGATAATCCGGCCGCACTCGTAGGTTGATTAACAACACACCACAAAAAGCTTTTAAAGTACTATATGTTCTTAACAACAGATATGACAAATTTTTTAACCGATTTGCTTTTAGTTTTAAGTAAAATTTGATTTTTTTTTTGGAATTTAGTAAAAATCAAAAATTTTCAAAATTAATTTTTTAGGCTACTGTGATAAAGCCTTAAGTTTAGAAAGAGAAAACAGCTTCCAATATGTGTTATTAAATTTCTTTATCAGAAACTGCTTGAAAAGAAAGCTGTCAGAGGCTTTTTCTAGAAAACTATCGCAGGCCAGGATAATGAAAAATGGTCAAAATTTAATGGGAAAAGACAGTGAAGGCGGCGGGCGTTTCTTCTTCATAAGCAAACAAATTGGTGACCACATTGAAATTAACACAGTACAATTTGGGAAAGTACCCATCTTTGAATAAAATGGTGCCTGATCTACATTCCACAACAATTATAATCCCAAAAACGCAAGACAAATATCTGCTACTTTCTCAGTAAGAACAGTTTGATCGTCAACATCTTCTGATCATAAAACCATATAAAACCTCTGGGAACTGACAGGAGAAACGGTCCCTTTTAACTAAATAAATTACAATAAATTTTGAAATTATATCGGTACCAATGTTTCTTAAAAATATCACAACATTTAATGTCCCAAGATGCTATTTTTCCAGGGCAAGCATTTTTTTTTTAATAAGAAATAGAAATAGTAACAGACAAAGCAACTTACAACAAAACTAGATAAATAAGATACCGTCATTCCAATCAATATCTTTTATGAGTCCTTCGTTTGCTTAAAATTTTCTAAGGAATTTTAAGATTTCTTTAATTTTCACTTTATTTTCGAGATACTGCGTCGAAGTCTCTTTAATAACGATATCAACTAACAGCACTTGCCGATTATTTTATTTACCATTATTTTATGAAATTTAAAATTTTTTCTCAAGTTCTCGTTATGCGAAATACTGGAAGTTTAATGTCACAGTTTTATTATTTTACTGTCCTCTTGAAAAGTGAATTCAACTAAAAACTTTTTATTTTATATGAACTTTAATACTCTTGTATATTTTATTTTATTCAATTTATTTTTTTATATTCAATAGTTTTTCCATTGTTTATGATTTATAACTTTTTTTTTCTCTGAAAATTTTCACCCAGTTTATGGGTTTCGTTTATGTATTTTTTGTTTTAATACATTCATGTCATTAAATTGCATATTAAATTGAATTTTAATACAAATAATTCTGTAAAATACGAGAGGAGGTAACAAACAACAAATACAAAATAAATAAAAAACGAATAAAGGGAAAAATACAATAGTATCTTGTATCTCAATAAATAAAATCCACTTCATTTACAGTTTATTTTACGAGTATTTGCTCGTTGTTGTATCTTTTTTTTTTAACTCCACACATTTTATTTGTTTTAATTGTGTATTGTTTTTTTTTTGTTCAATTTCACTGGAACGTTCATATTGAAAACAATAATTTAATATTGAGTCTAGGGTTTTAAATTATTTTCTATATAAAATAAAACAAAATAATTACATTTATTAATTTTTTTTTTGTTTTTCGCTGTACTTGTCATATTTATATTTTTTACAACTTTTAATTCCTAGAATTTTTGGTCTGTTTGCTCTTGTGTCTTTAATTTAATTCTTTTTCGATTAATTTTTCATAGATATCAAAAATGTCGATTTTTGTTTGTATTAAATAGTTATTCGAAACTTGTAAATTCATTGCATGTCACAAATAATACTAATAGTAACGACAACAAAAACACCACAGCTGCAGCAACGTCAATGACAAAACTACAAATATATTTTAACTTTTGTTTTCACAAGTTTTTTTTTTTATATTTCATTCGCTTCACAAATATTTTATAGTTTGCTTTTAAAGAACATTTTATGGGCACTTAAATATGATTTTGTATGCAATGTTTAAAAGAATTAATTGTTGATTTTTATATTTAAATGACAGAAACTGAAGATGTGACCAAAACTTAAGCTGGCTTTTTCATTAAATCAATTAAGTCTGCAAAAAATAATATAAAACATAAAAGCGTTTCAAAAGTGATACTGAACAGTGCTTGAGATCTGTCACAACGCATCCTGATAATGGACGCTTATACTAAGAACTTAAACACGTGACATATTTTGTAAAAGTTTTATTCTTTTCAAGATGTCGTTCTGACATAACGTAGCATACATTGCATAGAATGTAATACAGCATTTTCTCAGCATTCTTCGCTACTATTAAACTTAGGTTGTATACATTGTAAACATCATCTATTTAATCAATTAATTTGATAAATAAGAATACTAGGAATATTCAAAATTAATCAGTATTAATTTAGTTGTTCAAAGTTCATATACAACCCAAATCTTTTTTCATTGTTCTCTTTATTAATTATAGTATATATTTGTTTTTGTTTCTGGTAACCTTCGGTTGACCAGCGAAGGAAATTTTATTTATTTGTACTTTTTTTCATGTAACAGCATCTCTGATCCAGAAAATGCTGCATTACATTCATACTAAATTCTGTTGGTGTCTTATTTTTCCTATTTTCTTTAAGAATTTTTTTTGTAAATTTTTTTTTTTTTTATAAATTTAGAAATAAAATATAAATAAACTTAAGCCGAATTTAAGTATTAATTGGTTATAATTCAATATATGTATTTAAATATATTACAAATTTTAGAGAAGCGAAAAAAAATTATTTTGTATTAAAACTTTGAAGAACAGAATGAGAATTTCAATAAAAAATGCATAAAAAATATCAAAATATTTGTTTGTAAAAATTTTCTACAATTCGAAAAAGCACCTTGAAAATTCCATGGGGTTGGCATGTATGAAAAAATACTTAATACATAGCAGCATCTTTTAAGTTAAAAATTCGCTCCTTTATTTACTGTGGTTTCCAGGATATTGCTCTTAAAAATTGTAAATTTTTAAATTTAATTCTTCGAAATTTCGAATCGCAACTACAAATCGATGAGACAGGCAAGTACTCGTATATATTTTCAATGTATTTTAATACATTTTCTTCTAAGAAAAACGCTCTCATACTTCGCTAATAATATTTATTTGAATCTTTATTTGTAATTGCCTTAATTCTCGTTTGGTTAAAATAATTTTATATATAAGTATTTTTAGTTAAGAGTTTTAGAAAAAGATTTTCTGACGACTTAAGCAATGAGCAAAACGGTTACGGTAACCATCGATTAGCTTTAAAATTCAACTGCATTTAATTTTTCTTTATATTTAACGAAAAATTGCGTATAAAAATTGTTGAATAAAATTGCTTTGCATACAATTTCTCTATATTGAAATATTTAAGTTATTGGCTAATAACTCAAGAAAATGTCATGAAAACAACTGTCAGATTGTGTGGAGAGTGCAATTAAGATTATTAGAAATGAAAATAATGGTTGAGGGATTTTTCTGCTAGTCAAATCGACAACTAGGAACCGTAAGTCGTAAACAATTTACCAAGAAAATGTGAAGGGTTTGTTAGCTAGTAAGTCAACGGTGTTTCACCTTAAACTGGAAGCGAAATAGCGGGCTAAATGCATGACTAAATGCCAACTACTTTTTCTTGATATTTCACTTGTTAAAGAAAGCAGCACAAACAAGAGTCCACTCTTTAACATTTCTGTTGTAAGTGACATTTATTTTAAAGTTTTGTCATGAATTTTTTATGTAACTTTTTTATTCACATTTGAAACTTTTTTTTTATTTTATTCTTGCGGTAGATTTAAATTCTTTTTTAATAATAAAGAAGAAGACAAAAAAAGAATGATATGAAAAAAAAGGAAGGTAACAAGAAAGGGAAGTAGATCGTTTTCATTTTTAAATGCATTTATTGTAACAATGTCATGTATTCTTTGATTGTTATATTGATTTTCTTCTGCTTTGCAAACCATTTGTTTGATTGGCTGCAGTTTTTTTTTGCCATTGCAGCCAGAGTTGCAGATAAAATTTAAGAAAGAATTAAACATTTTCAGTATAATTGGACAAAATGAACTTAAAGTCGCAACTCAAAGTTACAATGCTTGTGAACATTTCGAAATGACAACGTGCTTTACAGTCTTTGTTGAATGTCTTGTAACTGCTACACATAAAGTGGGCATTGATATATCATCAGTGATATTTTTAAAACAATTAATATTTACAATTCCTTTTTAAAAAACTGATGTTTTATTTATTCAACTTGGTATACCCATTCTACGGATATAATAAAATGTATATAAATGCGACCTGTTAATTATTTAAGATAAAATGAAAAAGAAAGAAAAAACCAACAATCAAGAGTGCTATATTCGGCTATGCAGAATCTTATATGCCCCTCACCATATATGTTAAATTCGTTTAGTGAAATAACTTCAATCAAAAAAGAAAATATTGGGGTGACAAAGAATTAAAAAAAATATAAAAAATAAAAAAAAATTGGTACTGCATTTATATAATTTTACATAATTTTTATCATCATCGGCTCTTAATGGGTTAAGCATATTGAAAATATTTCAGTGTTTCCTTAAAAATCTCTTCAAAAACATTAAAATCATACCCATTTTGATATTTAAAAAAAATATGAAAATTTCAGAGCCCCGTAACTCGGAAAATATACGCGAGCGCAATTTTTTCACCTGACAGACGGATATCGCTCAAGCGACTTCGCTTTGCATAAGCAGTCAGAAAATATAGACTTTATGGGGTTGGAAATGGATATTGTAGAAATTGCACACGGAATGGCAAACTTAAGCTCTGTACAGACGGTTGTCAGGTCTTACAATATTGTCAGACCTAACAATGTTCTGACAATGACAAGGCAAATAAAAATTGTAACCACAATTTAGACTGTCAGTTCACACGATTGCAAGGCATTTGTCAGAAAACTGACCATCAAATTGCAAGAAAATTATCTGACAATAAATTTATCTGACAACATTGTCAGACAACAAATTGTTAGTTCACACGCTAGTAAGAATTGCCAAGTGTCAGAATTAAAAAATTTAAAAAACAATTTTTTTTTAATTTCGTTTAATGTAAATTATTATAAAAAATACAAATTAATATTATAAATCTTTATCAAAACAAATAGCTATTAATTAAAACGAAGAAACTATGACGATCCTAGTACCCTACGTTTTTAGCGAGGATCAAGAGGAATAATTCTTGCAAAAAACCGACTTCAAAACAGATTTTAGCAATTTATTTAAAAAGGTTCAAAAGTTTGACTACATACATCAACTATTCGGACACCACTTTATTTTTAGTTTTAACTATTTATATTTCTTAATATACCATACAAATGAGTGGACATTTTGTCTAATTTTCAAGTGTTTGTATAAACCGTTTCAAAAGATAGGGCTATATACATGTAAAATTACATCAGGTATGAGCGCACCCTCTAATTTATAAATTAAAATTATAAACTTGCTCTTTTAGAGGACTTTGCAATACAAGTTCCCTGTAAATTTCAGTTGTCTGTCTGTTACCGTCAATTATTGGAATACCCTTAAATTTCTAAATCTAAATTTTATTCTTGCTATTATAGAAAACTTAGCAATACAGGTTCTTTGTAAATATCAATCGTCTTTTTACAACCATCATATATTTACATATAATTAAACGATCTCTATAGTGAATATTTATACGTGTCATTGCAACGGTTATAGGTATCTACATTCTGTCCAATTTTCAAGCGTTTGTTTATGACGGTTCAAAGATAGGACCATGTAAGTCAATTAACATGAACAATTTCGGTTACTGCAACACTTGTTCCGTATTCCAGTTTCAAATATTCGAGCTTCATTCCTGAAGAAAACATTCAAGTTTTTTCCTACCATCAAAATTATTCCGTGAAATACCGTCGCTGTCCATTTTTTTTACGAGTTACTCTTTTTTTCTGCTTTAATTTTAATTTAATTTTTTATTTTATGTTCTATTTTTAAAGCACTTTTTCACTTTTTTCATTTACTTTTATCTGACAATGCTATCGTTGTCAAATGTTTAAAATTTCCAACATATTACAATTTATTTTATACTGACAATGCCTGACAATGTTCTGACAATGCAAATAAAAGCGTTCGCACAATTGTAAGATATCTAACAATATTATTGTCAGGTAGAAGTCTGACAATTTGATGACAATGGTTTTTTCTGACAATATTGTAAGACAACAATTGTAAGTTCACACGATTGTTAGGCGTTTTCTGCATATTTTTCTGACAATATTGTAAGATCTGACAACCGTCTGTACATAGCTTTAGTTATACCCTTTTTCCACTTTTTGTGGGGAAGGCTATAAAAATATTGGGTTGACAGGGAATTAAAATTAAGTACTATGTATAATTTTATATATAAATATAATCGGCGCTTAATGAATTAATCATTTTTTAAATGTATAATAATATCTTAAAAAATATGGTGCAGAATCGTACTTTTCTATGAAAAGATCAGATGCCCATAACTCGGAAAATATGGGCGAGCACCAATTTTTCTCTTGACGTTTTATTTTTATTTTTTAATACTCCATCACCCCACTTTGTCTTTTTGATAGGGGTTACTTCACTAAAATGGATTTACTGAGATGCTGAAGGATATGTATAAATTTGTCGCAAAAGCTTGAAATAATCACAAGAACATTCTTACCATCAATTTTTTTTATCGCCTTAAATCGATCTTTAGTTTCTTTTGTAGCTCAAAGAAAAATAATTTGCCATTTCTTTTTTTTTTTTTAATTTGAATGATTTTTAATTATACGAAAAAACATGGCTGTGCTTGACTTTTATTTACAATTAAGAAAACCAACAGTTTTAAAAATATTAAAGCCTTAATCTAGTTTTTAAAGATTACAAAAAAAATTCAACAGGTCGATAGACGCACCGACTTGTCATCTTTCTTGACAAATCATTTTGCTTAGTTCTTGGATAAATGTTGAAGAAAAATAAAAGAATAATCAAAAAAGAATAATAACACTGTACAACAAAATCAAATTTTTTCCAAAATTACAAGGTCCGGGCTATAAATTCTGATAGAGGAGACAAAAAAAAGAGATACGTGTATCGGCGTTTTGAAAGTTTACATCTGAATTTCATTTGAGAGGGGGTTAAAGTTTTCCAGCTCTGGCACATTCTTATTGTTAAACGGCTTAAAAAACCATGTGACCCTTACATTTTAGGTATAAAATGTGTTCAGCAAATTTATGTAAAATGTTACGAAGAACATTTTTGTAGAAATTTTAACCCTCTAACTCCTCAAAATATGGGTCTTTTTTGTCCTTCTTTTAAAAAAGAGCAAAAAACACTATTTAAACAGGGTTTTAGAGGGTTAAAATGTTCCACAAAAATGTTACCCGTTAAATTTTACTATAAGTCCCTGAATACACCAAAATGGAAAATTCAACCACAAAGTCAGAAATAAGACCCAACAAAAGAGAGCTTAGGGTTAATTTCGCATTTGTTAAGAATTTTGTTTTCAAGCCAATGTGGATAGCATTAATTACATTTTTTTTAGCTCTAGGCAATTCCACTTCATTATCATACAGTGTCCAGCATATTTCAGTGATAAGCGAATGAATGCTTTTACCTTTATCTTACGAAAATTGTTATTACTTACTGCCCTTTTATAAACCAGATTTTATTACGTGTGAAAAGGGATAATAATTGTGGTTTTAAAAAATCTGTTTTAGAAAAAACCAATTCGAGAATGTCCATAGACCAAAAAAAAACAGGTAAATATAAAAAAATTTCAATTGAACATTAAAAGGAAAATGTTTTATTTAGAATAACAAATTTGAAAAAGCAATTAAATATTATGATAAATCAGGCCAATTTGGATGTACAAAATAATGTAATTAGTAATAGTGGTTGTTAAAATTCCACAAATTTGGGAATGTCCCTAAATAAAACCAGGTACTAGAATATTTAACAGTGGTATTGCAAT
This sequence comes from Gymnosoma rotundatum, assembly GCA_916610165.2. NCBI lineage: Eukaryota > Metazoa > Arthropoda > Insecta > Diptera > Tachinidae > Gymnosoma > Gymnosoma rotundatum. The sequence continues at coordinate 113,184,264 of OU744337.1, read as the reverse complement.
AGGTAAATAATTTCAGTTGAAACTGAAAATGTTTTCAAATGTGATGTGAAAAGGGTAATAATTGCGGTGGTAAAAGATCTGTTAAAATTGCATTTGGGAATGTTAAAAAAGGTTAAATAATACTTATGTATGAATGAATTACTGCAATAATAAATATCGATGTTTTCCATATTATAAATAGAACTAGGTAGTTATTAAACACTAAAAATTAAAATGTTTTAGTTAAAAACTCCTCTTCTACGCAAATTGAGTCCTTTTCTGTGTGTTTTCTTGCCCGTTTAAATATTCAAGTAATTTTGTTAAGAGCATCAGTTGCATTCAAGTTTCAAAAGATTGACCATCTCATAGTAATACTAAATTTATTAAGAAAGAAACTCAGTTAACGTGTAAGATTTGTTTTGGCAAAAATGTCCAATTGTTTGAAAAAATTAGATTTGTTTTGCTATATCTGCGGTAAACATACTATACCGGAATATAAAGTTACGTTTTTTAATAGTAAAGTTGAAGACATCTATAAAAGGTATTTTGAGCTAGAAGTTTTTCCGGATGAACTGTGGACGCCGAAGCATTGCTGTCGCATTTGTTATAATGGATTAGTTTTGTGGTCCAAAGGTAATTAATTTTTCTTTGTTCTAAAACTATAGTTTTATTTTTGAACTCTCGCTGAAGGTCAACTAAATTCAATGCAGTTTGATATTCCTATGTCCTAGTCATTATGTTGATGGAACTATCGCTGAAACAGGAACCTTTTATTGCGCAGATAGTGATTACAAAGGAAACGAAGTTATCCCAAGACCAATATTGATGTCTCAAGACATTTAAATGCATTGGCTCGGAGACTGAATCTGTCTAAAAAAAATAATCAGAAATTTTAGCTGCAGACTTCAAAGGTCTTCATATACTTGAACCTGGTGTCAATGTTACCCGCTTTCGTAAGCATCAAGACAGCTTTCTGCCATTCTTTTCAGTAAACGATGATAACACGTTTGCTTATTGCAACGATATTAAAGGAATAATGAATGCAATGAATTTTGAGTATAACCACGAGGACTGGCGTATATTTATTGATTCATCTAAGAAGAGTCTAAAAGCTCAACTTCTGTATTACGATAATACTAAAAATCCAATTCCAATTGCCTACGGAATGAACATTAAAGAAAGCTATGATTCTATAAAACTAATACTGGACTCCGTAAAATATGAAGACCATAAGTAGCGGATCTGCTGTGACTTAAAAGTCGCTAGTTTCCTTTCAGGTATGAAGACCGGATACGTTAAGTACGGATGCTTTTTATGCACTTGGGATAGCAGATGGAAGGGTGACCAATATTCCAAAAAACAATGGAAGTTGAGAGCTGAGGGAACATTAGGAGAGCACAGTATTGTACGTCAAGCATTGGTACCAACTGGAAAAATTCTCTTAACCCCATTGCATATCAAACTTGGTGTGGTAAAAAACTTTGTTAAATGTCTGGATATAAATGGATCAGCATTTAATTTTCTGAAAACAATGTTTCCAAAATTAAGCGAAGCAAAGATTAATGAAGGTATGTATATGTTCTTCAAGTCGTTGTTATTGTTAAAAGTCTTAAAATTGGTTTCATACCTACAGGTGCTTTTGTTGGTCCAGATATAAGAAAGCTAATGCTAAACGCTAACTTCGACGAAACGCTCTCACCAATTGAGCTTGATGCGTGAAAAAGCATTAAGGAAGTGATAAACAATGTCTTAGGCAATAATCGTTCTCCTACTGCTCAAATATACGTAGACACCATGCTTAGAGCTTTTGAAAAACTAGGCGTTCGTATGTCAACAAAAATTCATTTTTTAAGTTCCTATATGGATTACTTTGAGAACCAGTTGTCAACAGAATCTGATGAGCATGGTGAAAAATTTCATCAGACATGCGCACCCATTGAAGAACGCTATAAAGGTAAAAGCATTCATTCGCTTATCGCTGAAATATGCTGGACGTTGTACGATAATGAAGTGGAATTGCCTAGAGCTAAAAAAAAATGTAATTAATGCTATCCAAATTTGCTTTAAAACAAAATTCTTAATAAATGCGAAATTAACCCTAAGCTCTCTTTTGTTGCGTCTTATTTCTGACTTTATGGTTGAATTTTCCTTTTTGGTGTATTCAGGGACTTATAGTAAAATTTAACGGGTAACATTTTTGTGGAACATTTTAACCCTCTAAAACCCTGTTTTAATGGTGTTTTTTGCTCTTTTTGAAAAGAAGTACAAAAGAGACCCATATTTTGAGGAGTTAGAGGGTTAAAATTTCTACAAAAATGTTCTTCGTAACATTTTACATAAATTTGCTGAACACATTTTATACCTAAAATGTAAGGGTCACATGGTTTTTTAAGCCGTTTAACAATAAGAATGTGCCAGAGCTGGAAAACTTTAACCCCCTCTCAAATGAAATTCAGATGTAAACTTTCAAAACGCCGATACACGTATCTCTTTTTTTTGTCTCCGCTATCAGAATTTATAGCCCGGACCTTATAATTTTTTGGTGTGTTGTACAGTGTAATTAGCTATACCACACGGCTTAGCAGCATTTAACCTACTACCCTCGTAAATAAGTACTTTTTTCATATAAAAAAAGTGTAAAGTCAAAAAATCTAAAACTCCATGGATAAAGTGTATTTTACAATTTTAAAACTTTTTCTTTTTGTCTAAGGAAAGTTTTTTTCCGTTTTTTTTTGTTGGCTGATAAACCCCAAGCATTTACTTTTGATTTTCATGCGGTTTAAGGTCTAAACTACTATACAAGATTGATTGGCATTTAAATTTCTTTTATGTTTTACGTTGTTTGAATGCTTATGGCGGCAATAGAATCAAATAGAATACTTACAAGATATTTTTATACTCTTGTCGTGTGTAGTGATGAACTTACTGATTTTGAGATTCACTACTGCTCCTACATGCCTGGTTTACTGGTTGACTTACAGGTTTTGTTCTTGTCTTTTTTTTTGTATTTTTGTTGTTGTAATTTTTGGCTATAATACCTTATGGATTTTGTTCTTTTAGTTTGATTGTAGTACTTCCACTTTTTTATGTGTTGGAGTGCAAAATTGTATTAGGATGAGTTTAAGCTACAGAAGCTAAGTAGTGGAGTGAGTAATAGATGGATATAAGAAAAAAGAAAAAGTTTTAAAAATAAAACATCATGGATGCACTGAAGTTTTTTGTGGCAGGAAGTCAATTGTACAAATCGATTGTGACTTTTAAAGTGTAGCATGTTTTTTTTTTTTCTTTCTTCATTTAAACATTTTTAAAAGTTTTAAGCCCATATTTTGAGTGTTGGTGGAATTTGAAATAGACACGTACTAGGTCACATAAAGGAGTTAGAAAGCACGGGAATTCGAACTTAAAAGAACACGGTTACTTTTATTAAGAGCATTTCTTGTGTGAAATATTGCTTCCTTAAAAACTCCTTGAAGAAAAAATTAAACAATTTTGCATGTTACATGTTTTTTTACTGCTTTGGTCCTTTTATTTGCAAAATAAAATAAGACACCCCTGGAATTTTTTTCTTTGATGGCACTTTATAAACTCAGTGCTGTGTAATTTAGACAAACATTGTTAAGCATAACACACTTTACTGCTATGCACACAAGAGCTCTCTCTCTCTCTTAGATGTTTAACTCAATACTGCCTTACAGATTGAAACTGCGATTTATATTTTTAGGCGAGTTAAAACGTCCAGAAGGCTCTAATATGGAAAAATCTGGCAGCTTGTTTTAGTTTTTTTATAGTTATGTATATGGTCGTTTCAATATGAAACTGCTGTAATAACTTAACTAAACCATTCAAAATTTCTGTCTTAAGTATATCCGAAAAAAATAAAAAAAATAATAAAAAAAAAAATAAGTCTTTTCACTACAGTTGCTGTAAAATTTTTTAATTGGCTCATTTTTACATAAGTATAAGTACCGGTTAGTTGAATTTTAAGGGCCGCTGTGACCCCACCTAAACGTCAATTTTTTCCGCATTTAACTTGACATTTTCCAATTTCAAACTACCTCAATTTTAGCCATGGAAATATACACAATCGAGCAACGCGTTAAAGTTATTCAGGCTTATTATGACAATGGGCGTTGAAATCAAAATGCATATCGTGCACTTCGTGACTTTTTCAGTAAATTGAATCGTCCAAATGTGCATACAATCGGAAAATTTGAGCAAACCGGGTCTTTAGGAGATGTGGAAACACCAGTGCATGCTCGCACAGGTGGTACTCCAGAAATAATTGCTGCTGTTCGCGATAGTGCGGCTAAAGAGCCGTCCACCTCAACTCGTCGTCGTGCGCAACAATTGTGAGATGATAACGAACTTTTTATGGCTCTTTTGTGCGACAAATTTAATGGCCGTGTTAGCTCACGTGGTAGCGGTGTCAATTGGCCGCCGCGCGCCGAGATCATGTGATTTGAAACTGTTTGACTTCTTTCTGTGGGTTTACTTGAAAGAAAAGGTGTTCGATAAGCAAGCAACAATTCAAGATCCAAAAGATGAGATAATTCGGCACATTAACGGCATAGAACCTTAATTATGCTTCACAGCATGAATTTGGAGCATGGGATGGAGGTGTACCGCCGAGGTCGGGACGACCATTTGGCTGATATTTTGTTCCATACATAATTGAACTATAGAACAATATTATCAAAATAAAAAGAAGTAACAAAAATTGCCCAAATAATTTGAGTTTTATTCAAAATCAACATCGGGCCTTAAAATTAAACCTTAAAGAAGTAGCTAGAAAAAATACTTTCCATATTAAAATAATCTAGAAGTTTTAACTCGTCCACACGTATTAGTAAAAATAGACGTTTTTACTTGCCTATAAATGAAAATCGCAGTTGCGAGTAGTACGGCAACATTAAGTAAGTATTAAGTAAGCAGAGAAACATTAAATTAAACGAACGCAATGAATAAGTAAAACGTGACATTATATTAAAATAAACTATAATTATAAAAAAACGATAGGAAATACTGCATACAATATATAAATCATACTTGAGAGTTTTTTTTTTTATTACCATTGAATTTTCATTGACATTCTTTAAAAGTAATTAAAGTCACAAAAAACTAACCATTTGGTTGATTTTGGTTTTTTTTGTCGATTTTATTTGTTTTTATAAATTTATATTAGCAGCCTCGCTAATTCTGAAACCTTATAAAAACGAGAAGCGTTACCATTATAGAAAATACTCGCCAAGCTAAATTAATTTGCCATTGATTTGAAATATAACGTTGCATTAATTCTATCAAAATGACATGAAAAATCACTTTCCTGAAACAAAATAAAGATTTAGTGCTATTTGTGACTTTCCATGTAGTATGAGTGTAATGCAGTTATAATTTTTTTACTGTTTATATTCACTATTTTGCACAAATGTTTAAAATTCTGTAAAGGCTGTTAAGCCACCGAAAAAATCGTTGTTTGGGTAACTTTATATTCCAAACTAATTTGGCATGTATTTCATGCCCGTAAGCAGTTTTTTTCATAATACATAGAGACAACAACAACAAATTTACATTTTAAATTAGTAGATGTCAGTAATAAATGGCCCTGTTTCAAAATGTAGTCATTTAGAAAATCACATAAACTAAAGGTAGTTTTTGTTAATATTTTTATTCTAGGTTATTTTTTTAAAGGCCTGTTATCTATTAAAAAATGAAATATAGGACAGTAAAAAAATAAATAAAAGTTAGTATTGAATAATTAATTGCAGTAAAATAATTTTGAGAAAAATGAAGCCGACAGCAAAAAACCTCAAGAAATATAAAATTCAAAAAATTTTTTTGTCAAAAACAATAAAGATGAGGGATAAGTATTTTGAATATAAATTACGTAGCAAATACATGTTTTTAAGTTTTTATATTGGTCAACTTAAGCTTAATCTCTTTCATCGTTTATTGAAAGTCTTCAAAAATAAAAAAATATTTCATGCTTTCAGCATTAGAAAAGGGAGATTTTCACAAATTTAATATTTTTTGCACCCACCAAAAAGTTGTTATTAAATATTTCAAAAATATTGGCATAATTGTTTTTTGTTGTTGTTGTTTAATAAATGACAGACCACAAATGATACAATATTCATATTTATGTGCCACAGGGAAATCAAACATACACGATAGATGCATATATTCAATCCCGCTAGTTCATTTAAGAAGTAAAAACCCACTAAATTCGTTAAAAGAAAGGTCCACTAACGTTAACGTTTTCGTATTATATTTTTATAATAATTGTCCCCTCATCACCTTTTTATTATAGTAGTTGATTTGATTAAATTTTTATTAGTGAAACAGATGACACTTTTACAAAACAGGAAAAAGGATAAAGAATCTCCCGAAAATTCAAAGAGCTGAACTGAATTTTTGTTTGTGAAAATCAGATATAACAAATATATCAACTTAAAGTAAATTTAAGTTGAGTTACATATGTATGTACATACTAAGGGTTGAGGGAATAAATGCAACAAGAAAAGAGGAGCTGCCTATTGTTGAGAAGAAGAGAATACAACAAATGTTTTTGCTAACTTCAAAGAAAACGTTAAATGTCGGTATAAAATTCCTAGAGTTTCGGAAAGCAATCTTTTACATGTAATGATTCTTTTTTAGGTACCACGCAGAGGAATAAGAAGACTTTTGGTAGGGGTATTTACCTCAAGCTGATCAAATTTAAGACAACCAGAAATTAGAACAGTATAAACTTGAGCATAATTATTGTCCATTTTACGTGGAGATACATGTTGGAGCATGTTGTCATACCAGAATAAGAACTCCAAAAGATTTATGTAAGGCGCTGAAGTCTTTCTTAAGACCTGGGCAATAAAATACTCTTGGCTTCCTAAGACAATGTTTCGAATAAAAGTCATTTGCTCTATGACCGAAAAAATAAACTTCAACAGTTATTTAAATAGTTGTGATGGCTGCAGTGGAAGTGGTTATCAACTTTGTCACTAGGGCTATCTTATATCATCCAAAAACTAACAACTCTTTAGTAGCATACTACCTTTTAAATAAGTTTGTTTATTTTGCTAAAATAATCTGCGCAGAAAGAAAAATAATAATAACATTTTAAGAACAATACTGGCGTATACTCATCAGAGCAAAGGGTGGGAAGTGTAATAATAGCGCGAAACGGACACTAGGGACTACACCAGCCGGGTCCTTAAGTCATCATCCATAGGCAAAATAAAATAGAATTCGCCAGAGATGCGCTGGCATGAATGTCACTTTCTGGTGCGACATAGCGTCCATGAACATTTTGTCCTTGGATGTTGTGACATGCCGCGAAATCTGCTAGATGAATGGAGGAAACCTGTTTTAATGAAACAGAAACTTGCAACTGTTGTCACCGTATGGACTAAAAGAATAGGCTTATCAATCGCAAGACTAAGGAGATGAAAAGCAAACTCCAACGTCGTAATGGCGGCATGTCATAACGTTCACGAACATTATGACACACCAGAAAGTTAACAAATATTCATTGATATTATAGGTTAATTTATGTGTGTGAAGATAAATTTTAAAATTTTTAGCTTTGCCACAAACCTTTTAATTTAACAGAGTTCTGTTAGAAAGATAACATAGCCCTGTTAAAGGAATAAAATGCGGTCTATGCATCCAAAGTGTAAATTTTATGGAAACAACGAAATATGGCAAAACCCAAATGATTGGGATTTGCTTGCGAGGTGTCCTTCTATACTTCTCCATACTTACAATATTTAAAAGCGCGTGTTGGAACGGGTTTGGGCACTTATATTTTTAATATTTGTATTTCTCTAAGGGATGAGCCCATTTTTATGGAAACAACAAAAGATGGCAAAATTGTAATAATACAGAAATGTGCATGAGGTAGTCTTCTTTCATTGTCCATACTTGGAATTTTTAACAGCGCGAGTTGGAACCGGCTTTTGGCACTTTTAAATTTTTAAAATTTGAGTTTCTCTAAGAGATGAGCGCATTTTTATGGAAACAACAAAAGATGGCAAAATTGTAATAAAACAGAAATGTGCATGAGGTAGTCTTCTTTCATTTTCCATACTAGGAATTTTTAACAGCGCGAGTTGGAATGGGTTTTGGGCACTTTTAAATTTTTAAAATTTGGGTTTCTCTAGGGGATGAGCCCATTTTTATGGAAACAACAAAAGATGGCAAAATTGTAATAATACAGAAATGTGCATGAGGTAGTCTTCTTTCATTGTCCATACTTGGAATTTTTAACAGCTCGAGTTGGAACCGGTTTTGGGCACTTTTAAATTTTTAAAATTTGGGTTTCTCTAAGGGATGAGCCCATTTTTATGGAAACAACAAAAGATGGCAAAATTGTAATAATACAGAAATGTGCATGAGGTAGTCCTCTTTCATTGTCCATACTTGGAATTTTTAACAGCTCGAGTTGGAACCGGTTTTGGGCACTTTTAAATTTTTAAAATTTGGGTTTCTCTAAGGGATGAGCCCATTTTTATGGAAACAACAAAAGATGGCAAAATTGTAATAATACAGGAATGTGCATGAGGTAGTCTTCTTTCATTGTCCATACTTGGAATTTTTAACAGCGCGAGTTGGAACGGTTTTTGGGCACTTTTATATTTTTAAAATTTGGGTTTCTCTAAGGGATGAGCCCATTTTTATGGAAACAACAAAAGATGGCAAAATTGTAATAATACAGAAATGTGCATGAAGTAGTCTTCTTTCATTGTCCATACTTGGAATTTTTAACAGCGCGAGTTGGAACGGGTTTTGGGAACTTTTAAATTTTTAAAATTTGGGTTTCTCTAAGGGATGAGCCCATTTTTATGGAAACAACAAAAGATGGCAAAATTGTAATAATACAGGAATGTGCATGAGGTAGTCTTCTTTCATTGTCCATACTTGGAATTTTTAACAGCGCGAGTTGGAACGGGTTTTGGGCACTTTTAATTTTTTAAAATTTGGGTTTCTCTAAGGGATGAGCCCATTTTTATGGAAACAACAAAAGATGGCAAAATTGTAATAATACAGGAATGTGCATGAGGTAGTCTTCTTTCATTGTCCATACTTGGAATTTTTAACAGCGCGAGTTGGAACGGGTTTTGGGCACTTTTAAATTTTTAAAATTTGGGTTTCTCTAAGGGATGAGCCCATTTTTATGGAAACAACAAAAGATGGCCAAATTGTAATAATACAGGAATGTGCATGAGGTAGTCTTCTTTCATTTTCCATACTAGGAATTTTTAACAGCGCGAGTTGGAATGGGTTTTGGGCACTTTTAAATTTTTAAAATTTGGGTTTCTCTAAGGGATGAGCCCATTTTTATGGAAACAACGAAAGATGGCAAAATTGTAATAATACAGGAATGTGCATGAGGTAGTCTTCTTTCATTTTCCATACTAGGAATTTTTAACAGCGCGAGTTGGAATGGGTTTTGGGCACTTTTAATTTTTTAAAATTTGGGTTTCTCTAGGGGATGAGCCCATTTTTATGGAAACAACAAAAGATGGCAAAATTGTAATAATACAGAAATGTGCATGAGGTAGTCTTCTTTCATAGTCCATACTTGGAATTTTTAACAGCGCGAGTTGGAACCGCTTTTTGGCACTTTTAAATTTTTAAAATTTGGGTTTCTCTAAGGGATGAGCCCATTTTTATGGAAACAACAAAACATGGAAAAAACAAAAAATTCCAAGTATGGACAATGAAAGAAGACTACCTCATGCACATTTCTGTATTATTACAATTTTGCCATCTTTTGTTGTTTCCATAGAAATGGGCTCATCCCTTAGAGAAACCCAAATTTTAAAAATTTAAAAGTTCCTAAAACCCGTTCCAACTCGCGCTGTTAAAAATTCCAAGTATGGACAATGAAAGAAGACTACCTCATGTACATTTCTGTATTATTACAATTTTGCCATCTTTTGTTGTTTCCATAAAAATGGGCTCATCCCTTAGAGAAACCCAAATTTTAAAAATTTAAAAGTTCCCAAAACCCGTTCCAACTCGCGCTGTTAAAAATTCCAAGTATGGACAATGAAAGAAGACTACCTCATGCACATTTCTGTATTATTACAATTTTGCCATCTTTTGTTGTTTCCATAAAAATGGGCTCATCCCTTAGAGAAACCCAAATTTTAAAAATATAAAAGTGCCCAAAACCCGTTCCAACTCGCGCTGTTAAAAATTCCAAGTATGGATAATGACAGAAGACTACCTCATGCACATTTCTTTATTATTACAATTTTGCCATCTTTTGTTGTTTCCATAAAAATGGGCTCATCCCTTAGAGAAACCCAAATTTTAAAAATTTAACAGTGCCCAAAACCGGTTCCAACCCGAGCTGTTAAAAATTCCAAGTATGGAAAATGAAAGAAGACTACCTCATGCACATTTCTGTATTATTACAATTTTGCCATCTTTTGTTGTTTCCATAAAAATGGGCTCATCCCTTAGAGAAACCCAAATTTTAAAAATATAAAAGTGCCCAAAACCCGTTCCAACTCGCGCTGTTAAAAATTCCAAGTATGGACAATGAAAGAAGACTACCTCATGCACATTTCTGTATTATTACAATTTTGCCATCTTTTGTTGTTTCCATAAAAATGGGCTCATCCCTTAGAGAAACCCAAATTTTAAAAATTTAAAAGTGCCCAAAACCCGTTCCAACCCGCGCTGTTAAAAATTCCAAGTATGGACAATGAAAGAAGACTACCTCATGCACATTTCTGTATTATTACAATTTTGCCATCTTTTGTTGTTTCCATAAAAATGGGCTCATCCCTTAGAGAACCCCAAATTTTAAAAATTTAAAAGTGCCCAAAACCCGTTCCAACTCGCGCTGTTAAAAATTCCAAGTATGGACAATGAAAGAAGACTACCTCATGCACATTTCTGTATTATTACAATTTTGCCATCTTTTGTTGTTTCCATAAAAATGGGCTCATCCCTTAGAGAAACTCAAATTTTAAAAATATAAAAGTGCCCAAAACCCGTTCTAACTCGCGCTGTGAAAAATTCCAAGTATGGACAATGAAAGAAGACTACCTCATGCACATTTCTGTATTATTACAATTTTGCCATCTTTTGTTGTTTCCATAAAAATGGGCTCATCCCTTAGAGAACACCAAATTTTAAAAATTTAAAAGTGCCCAAAACCCGTTCCAACTCGCGCTGTTAAAAATGCCAAGTATGGACAATGAAAGAAGACTACCTCATGCACATTTCTGTATTATTACAATTTTGCCATCTTTTGTTGTTTCCATAAAAATGGGCTCATCCCTTAAAGAAACCCAAATTTTAAAAATATAAAAGTGCCCAAAACCCGTTCCAACTCGCGCTGTTAAAAATTCCATGTATGGACAATGAAAGAAGACTACCTCATGCACATTTCTGTATTATTACAATTTTGCCATCTTTTGTTGTTTATATAAAAATGGGCTCATCCCTTAGAGAAACCCAAATTTTAAAAATTTAAAAGTGCCCAAAACCCGTTCCAACTCGCGCTGTTAAAAATTCCAAGTATGGACAATGAAAGAGGACTACCTCATGCACATTTCTGTATTATTACAATTTTGCCATCTTTTGTTGTTTCCATAAAAATGAGCTCATCCCTTAGAGAAACTCAAATTTTAAAAGTATAATTGCCCAAACCCGTTCCAACACGGGCTTTTAAATATTTTAAGTACGGAGAACTATAGAAGGACACCTCGCAAGCAAATCCCATTCATTTTGGTTTTTCTATATTTCGGTATTTCCATAAAATTTACTGTTTGGATGCATAAACCGAATTTTTATTCCTTTAACAGGGCTATGTTATCTTTCTAACAGAGCTCTGTTAAATTAAAAGGTTTGTGGCAAAGCTAAAAATTTTAAAATTTATCTTCACACACATGGTTAATTTTATGGTATTCTACGTAAAAAAGATGAAACGTTTTTAAAAACTGGCTTGCGGAAAATCTAGAGAAGAGAGAGGAAAAAATTCTTACGCCATGCCGAAGGCCGTTCTATGCAAAAAACCTGTAGTAAGCTAAGTAGTTGTTGTAGGTGCGGACTTTATGACACTTTTATAAGTGACACTATGTCCATACTAAAAAGAACACAATGTCGTTTTGAAAACGTCATAGTGTCCATGGACATAGTGTCACTTTTGGATGCTACATAAGTATCAACACTATGACATGCCACCCATAGTAACGACCCTGTCTACCTGGAAGTTAGAACTGATACGGAGGAAATGTGGGAATATGGAGTAAACCCGTGAGTAACAGTAACTCTTGTGTCAACTAGCAGACTATTTCTAGTGGACAATCAGGGCGAAACTGTACTAGCCGGTTGGATTCCACAAATTTAAAAGAATTGCAGAAGGCAACTAATGCGGACAGGATCGGATCAGATGCTGCGCACATCCAGTGCGATTGACCTATGTAAGCTAGAAAGAGGTGCACAGAAGTCTTCATATTTGATGCCATAAGCGACCTCTGTGTTATTAAAATGGTGGTAATACTCGCGGCTCTTAATAAAAAGGGAACTGGACAACGATGAAAAATTCTAGTGTGGAGTAAATGACTCTAATGGCGCAACGAAATTGGTAAAGTGTAGCAAGAAAAAACTTAGTTTCTAGGTAGATATTTTTAGTCTAGCGGTATCTACCGCCACATCGTATAAATATGTATTTTTGCAAAAATTCCATAGCTCGCCATGCGGCTTTCGCGAACATAAGTCAAAAAATAGTACTCTACATTTTTTCTCATTTTTTTCTAAATAAGAATATCTAAAACGATATATTAACTACAGGGTTTTAATAAATTCGTACATTATTGCTTTATAGATATAACCAAATTTAAAACCATAAATCATTATTTTTGTGAAATTTCCGTATGTTTGTCAGCGTCAACATGGTCATCAATAATAATGACTTTGTTGCTATTCCTATTTTTGTTGTTGTTGTTTCTAACAATAATGATTTTCATAATAGTAAAATTGAACCAGTAGAGATATTTTTCCTTTCAAAATTCCATTGTTGATTTAGATATTGTATGTATTTTGTTTTTACAAACCAGCTACAGGAGAACTCAAATAACATACAGACAGGAATATGCAAGCCAATGATAAAAAATCCTAGTGTGCACACTGGCAGGAAGCTCAAGCATAGAAATTTATATTGTAGCTATGAAATATCTAGACACAAATAACATTTATTTAAATGAAAAGGTCAACTTAAAATTCATAAAAAGATAATATTTTTTTGACAGGAATTAAGAATTTAGGTTTTAGATGATCAAAAACTCAAAATAAGGTGAGCGTACTGGGAGTAGCACTAATTTTAATCGACCCCTAGACTTTGATATAAAGGCAGACAAATATTTAACTTGGATGCCATTTAAACCTGAGCCTAAAGGAATTTTTTTAATTCCAGGCGACTACTACGTGACAAGAATAGAAGTCGTCACTCAAAATTCACTTAAGAATAAATGCTGATAATTGAGATCACAGAGTTCTTACGATAACTACAAAAGTAAAAAATAACGTTTCAACGCCTACCAATATTAACGCGAAAGGTATTCGAAAAGCGATATAAAATTAAACTTTACTTTTTTGCTTGAAGTAAAGCTAATTTTATTGTCAATTGGTTTTGGTATTACGAAATGCTGTACCCGGACCCCTGGTGCTTTTTTGTCCCTTAATATAGAGGAATTTTCCAGATGTTGGAACAGCGCATAAGATACCTAAACTAGACTGACATTTTATTTTAAAGCGACAAATGTTAAAGGAATCGTTGGGTAATTCTGATTCTATACCAAATTACACCCAAGAGAGCAAATGCAAGTTATTGCACGATCTTGGTGACCAATTAATAACAGTTGTCAAAGCAGTGTTTGGCTTACACGTCTTTTAAATTAGGCGGTGTAGAAAACAGTAGTGCAATATTTTCTATAGTACCGAACACTACAGTTCCATGTAGTGCTGTACAGCACAGTTCTATATAGTACTGTACAGTTCCTTTAGTGATGTAAAGTTCAATTAAGTACTGTTATTTTACCTACGATACACAGTGCTGCGCAGTTCTGTACAGTGCTGTATAGTTCTATACAGTGCCGTATAGTTCTATACAGTGCCGTATAGTTCTATACAGTGCCGTATAGTTCTATACAGTGCCGTATAGTTTTATACAGTGCTGTATAGTTCTATACAGTGCTGTATAGTTCTATAGTTCTATACAGTGCTGTATAGTTCTATACAGCGCTGTATAGTGCTGTCCAGTTCTATACAGTGCTGTCCAGTTCTATACAGTGCTGTACACTTCTATACAGTGCTGTACACTTCTATAAAGTACAGTACACTTTTCGGTGATGCAAAGGTTTATTGAAAATCGTTTTCCCGGATTTAAATATTTTGCTTAGTAATTTTTTTATTACGGCTCGTTTTAAGGGATAAAATTTTAATGACAAAAACTTGAATGTTGAAGAAGCGATTGCCTTTTTCATTATAAGCAACACATATTAAATTATTTGCTCCCCATAGTGCGCTAAAAAGTAATGGTTGTTACAAAATTTTTTGTTAACTAAATTATGTTGTGTTTATAAATTGAAATGGTCCAATAACACTTCCTAATAAACACACTTTAAATGACAATCTCACGCAGATAGAATATTTATTTATAATACAAATGAACATGCATATAACACTCACAAATATTAGCACAATCATACTTATCTAAATGCAGCAGCGATAACATTCGAATCTAAACAAAAATCTAACTTGCATCTACGACACCATACGTACGTACGTGTATTGACGTTCTGGAAAAGTATGGACAAATGCAAGAAAAAAAATTGTAAATAGTTTTGGGCAGAAATTTGAAATTGTAATAATATTTCAATTTTTTTTGTATTTATAAGCCACAAAAAAAGGGGAAAAAAATGTTACAGAGTTGACACAGTCTATGAATGATGATCCAACTACAATTGTAACAAATGAACAGAGACAAGGCATTCAACTTTCTATTTATGAAATAAACGAATAGAAATGTTGTGAGTGATTATCTGTATATCTAGTTTGGCTTATTGATATACAAACGGACATGCAGATACATCTATTTATTTCAAGTTTGATTTATTATTTTATTTGTATAATTGGCTTTCAAGGAATTGAATTTTCATTTAATTACATTGATTTGTTGTCACACACCAGTACCAGCCAGTAACATAAATACGAGGGATGTCCCAGCACTTAAAGAATTAAAAAAAAGTATTAAAAAAGTACTGAGGCAGCTTTTAGTATTAAAATAAATTTTTCGTTGGGTTTAGTTTCCATCCAGAAAAATTTAGCGTTCGTAAGATGATGAGTTGTGCGGGTGCCGAAAGGAGAAAATGCCTATGAATCGATTGGAATATAGAAGGTCTGCTGCTGATCAGGGGATAATATATAAATCATGGCAAAGCCACTATCCCTACTGTATTCTAAAGAATGAATGGGGTACATTTAATGTCTTCATCTAGTGGACCACATTCCAGAATATTTTGGGGTATGGTATGATTTTGAAAGTCTTAAATTGCATTATCTTCATTATCTTGAGGAGATGTCTGGAGATAGTAACAACAGTGGACTGAGAGCACGATATAACGATGATTGTATTTCGAAATGCAATTAAAAGCGTTACTTTTTAAAAATAAAAAATATTATGAATAAGACAAATTTAAAGAGACTGACAGTTGAAAAAGCCCTCGTACATATTTAAAAAAATGGTTGCTTACCATACAGTATCAACAATTGGGGGATATCTAATGGTTAACGACATTTTGGAATTTCAATATTTATAACTCTCATTAAAAATTCAAAATTATTTATACAACATGGTGTTAAGTGTGCTGTGAATGTACACACATATTTAATTTAAAAAGAAATAATTCATTTGTAGAAATTTCTTAATTAATTTTAAATTTTATTCATTTCTTGTCACATCCAAAAAATATAAAAAAATGTTTATTTTCACAATTTTCTAACTTTTCAATTATTTACATGAATTTTATGCGTGATACCTATGATTTATGATCAAATTTTATAGATTTTCTATTAAATACGATTACAGACAAAGAATAATAAATATGAAGAAAATTGAATGATTTTGTTATTTTAACATGAAGTGAATAAATAACCAAGCAATAAAATAATAATTACAATATTTGAAGATCTACAAGAGGAAGTAAAAGCATGTCAATTTACTGCTGGCTTAAAGCTAATAAAATTTATATTCTTAAAGGTAAGATTGACAGAAAACTGTAAAAACACATTAAGATATCTTATCTAACTTCTTCTAAAACAGATTAATTTTAATAAAATAATTTTTCTTTATAAAAGCAACTAATTTTTTCACTGGGTTGTAGATAATAAATTCTATATTCAAGAATGGAATAGTTTTTTATTTATAAACTTTATGTAAAATATAAAGAAATAAATATGAAAAATATCTATAATCTGTAAACAACACTTATAGATAATATAAATCAGAATAATGTTTAAGATTAGAAAAGTAAATGTTGACTAATATTTCTTGTACTGTAATGAGTTTTAATAAAAGAATTTTGCTTGAATTTTATAATGTAATAATAATAATAATGTAATATAATGTAAGTCCAGATTTACAGTATGCAATTTTTGTGGCATTTTTTTCTCAATTTTCTATTTAAGTTACAGCATTGTTCGTTATCTAAAAGTAAACATTAGCAAAAGTAACATTCGCTCAAAACTCAAGCAATACCATATTTCTTACTCTTCCTGCTTCACAAACAAACAAAAATTGCATGCTATTTTCATGCAAAATTGCATAGTGTAAATGCCGTATAATATAAATGTATACTCTACATTGTTGAAAAGTAAAGTTTTTTACAGTGGGGCCTCGATTATCCATGCTCTGGTTAACCGGTAACCCCGATTAACGGTGATGGCCAAAGATCAGTCTATTGTTTTTTGTTTGCAATGTTTTCAAATTGTTTGCTTCGATAAACAGCGATTATCTCTATTATCCGCGGTGGCAGAATTTTTTTATTAATTACAAATTGATACATACATACATACAATATGCAATAAACATGAAAATAGGGAATTCTCTTGCTTGCATACAATGATCCGGAAGCATTAGTTTAAGACTAAATTTTAAAATTTGAAAAGTGCGGGTCTTCAGATCTAAATATATTTAGTAGGGCATCGTTACCAGTGGTAGAAAGCAAAAAAAAAAAAAAAAAAATAAATATTAAAGGTAAATTTAAGACAACAAAAGTGCATCCAAGAAATAATTTGAGTGTTAAAATACTAGCTCAAAATGCGAAGTTGGGTTAAATTGTTAAATAATAATAATATTAAAAAATTCCTGAAAGAAAAATCTCGTGTGAAAAAAAAGAATAAATGGTATAGAAGTAGTAATTTCAAAAAACCAACTGCATATGATATTTTCAAAGGCTTTGACCATAGTACTCTTTCAAAAAAAGACCAGACAAAAATTATTCGTCTAAGACTTGGTCATACTTTCTTAACCCATTCACATATACTGGATAACAATTAATTAAAACATTGTAGCTTTTGCGGATTTTGTCCTATCAGTGTTAAACATTTACTTTATGATTGCTCTCACACAAATAACTTCAAAACCAATATTCTCAATGGGCAAAACATTTTCCAATTAATTAACTCTCCAATTACCATAGACAACAGTCAGACAATAATTGATTTCTTAAAACACGATAACCTTTACAATTCCATTTAAAATTTTTATCCATTTTTCTTTTCTTTCTTGTCATTTAGCTTAAGACCTTTATTGTCATAGCTTATTCTTATCATTATTATTATATTAATAATTTATTATAAGTATAATTTGTTAATAAATAAAATAAATAAATAAATAAAAAACGTGTATAATCAAAATTGTTATTTGATTAACCATGAAAATCGAATATCCGTTACGTTTCTGGTCCCGACTACCACGGATAATCGAGGCCTAACTGTATAAGGTACTTTAAAATATAGAATTGTTTTGTCTTATATCTACATATACAGGGTTTCCCCGCCAAATAAAATAAAATGAATCTCATATTTTATATTTTTTTTTATGTCGGCAATTACGTATGGAAAAAAATATTCGATAAATGCCCGCCTCTGTTATCCTCACAAATGCAAGCCCATTTGAGCACATTTTTTATTACATTCTCACCCATTTCACGGGGTATTTCATTAATTTCATCACGAAAATTTTGTTTGGTTTGCATTAACCTGGCATTTCAGATATCCCCACAGAAAGAATTCCGGAGCAGTCAATTCATGCTTCCGTGGAGGTCAAACAACACCACCATTTTTTGAAATAACTTGTTGTGGAAAGAGGCCTCGCAGCAATTCCATTCTAAGCCTGGCTTTAAGCGATGTTGCAACGTCTTGTTGATACCTCATATTAATCAAGCACAGATCATGCAGTTGTTGCGTTAAAAAGTTTTCAATCATATCACGATATCGCTCCGCATTTACAGTTACCGTTACGCCGTTTTCGTTTTAAAAGAAGTAAAGTTTAATGATTCCTCCTAAGTAAATTTCCTGATGAATAATTTGAGGGTTTTCAATTACCCAGAACCGACTATTTCCAAATGAAAATGTTCCTCGTCACTCATTATGCTTTTCGCAAGAAAATCGAATTTGTCATGGGCGAGTTGTAATATCCTATTGTCGTATGTACGGCGGCTTAAATGGTCACGTGGAGGAAGCTTTTTTTGTCAACTGAATCTTAAATGAAAACAAATGCAAATCCTTGTGCAAAATTGTTGCCAAAGTTGTTCTTTGAAAACCAAGCTGCTGAGCGCAGCATCGAATTGAGGATGATGGATGGTTTTGATCTTTTTCTTGAGCAGCCGTTATATTTTTAGCCGATCTTGCAGTACGTGACAGTCCATGCTTGGGCCTATTAACTACTGACCCTCTTTCTTCGAAATCATTCACTACAGGATAAAAAAAATTTCACATAACTTTCTCATCGTCACAGGAATCCATAATTGATTTAGACAAAATGCTTCTACGATTAAAATACGAAATTTATCGAATATTTTCCGATAATAAATTTACCATGGCTACCAAATATAAACTGTCAAGAGTGATGTTTACTAAAACAAAACAAAGTAGTATAACTTCCTGGCGAACACCCTGTATAAGCAATATAAATATATTGGGGCAAAGTAAGTCTGTGGTGTAAAATTAACTTTTTGGTGAAAATTTATCATTGTGATATATGAATTGTATTATTGTGGAACATTTACGAAATATTTTTAAGTAAATAAATGCTGCTCTTTGAAATAGCAACTTGTTGGCAAGACGGTCGCTCTCTGGTGTAACGAAGTAAATTAAGTGCGAAATTTTTTTGTTTTTGCTAAAACAAGAACAACTTTTTGTAAAATAAAGAAAATTTTTAATAAAAGTTAAAAAGAAAAATTTTTGCTATATTTGGATATGCCGAATCTTATATACCATTCACTATACATGTAAATCTAGTTTACTGAAGTAACTTAATGGGTTAAGCATTTTTTAAACATTTTAGTACTTCCCTTAAGATCTCTTCAAAAGCTTTAAAATGATATTTTAAGAAACTTAAAAATTTCAGAGACCTGTAACTCGGAAATTTGACACTATATCTCATCGATTGACATATGACAGTTTTAAAAATCAAAAATTTATTTTATTTAATCCCACCCTCTTTTTTTTTAAAGGAAAAACAAAAATAAAAAACTATTCAAAAACAACTTTTACCTTTCGCTATAATCTGGGTCATATTTAATAAATGTTTTATTAGCGCTAACTCAACAATCACTATTGACTTTAAATCAATTTGCATTTATTATTTATGTAAGCGGTTATCTTTCATGACAACGAGAATATACAATCTCTTTAAAATCTTAATATGTTTAATTGAAAGTGTATGAATTTCGCTAAATTATAAAAAAAAATAAGTTATCGAAATTTTTAGAAGTTTGTAAAATAAAATAGAAAACAACTTGTGAAAGTTAATTTATCATATTCGTCATATGACATGTGTTATTAAAAGGATATGAAATTGCATGAACATAAACGAAAGAAAAAAATACAAATATAGAGAAAATTATATACTATAAAATACTATATACTAGAAGGTGACATAAATTAATTTATATCAGATTTTGCTGAAAATGAATGTTTATAGAATTTTTAATATATTCACTTTAATTTTATACTTTGTTGCTAGTTTAGTTTGATTTTTGCAACCCCACAGCTATAATCATTCATAATATTTAGGTTAAACTAGAAATGCACGATTGAAAATGTGTGCAAATAGGTATTTCAACCGGTGTATATTTGGATGTAATAATAACATGCACATATATTTAAATAAAACATCTATAAAAAGTGTGTAAATAATAATGCCCGTAATTACAAGGGTTTATGTACACTTATAGTTATTGATGTTTATGAAAGTAAATATTGTGGTACAAGGCCTCGCATTAATTTAAGCCAATAATTTATTAACTTTTTCTAAAGGTGATTCTTTTTTGGAAAGTGTTCGTTCTCCAAAAAATTATTAAAACTAAAATAATATTTTTTATTTTAAATTTTTTTATTATTTAAAATAAAAAACAAATGCTACAAGATTCAATACGGAGCCATTACTTCAAGGGTAATAACTCAATATTTAAAATTTTAAATTTTACGGGTAGAAATGTTCTCCATCACGAAAAAAAACAATATCGAAGAACAAAACATTACCTTACCATTAACCGTGTGAATGAATTCTACAACTAGAAAGGACATACTGGCCTCCACAGAGTTAAAACTATAATTTAACTTTTAAACTAATTTATATCAGTTAATTTTTTTTTTTCAGCAAAGGCTTGACGTCGATAGTCAATTTTCCGAGTCTTATAAACCAATTTTAAAATTCAATTTGAACAAACTATGTGCGCAATTTAAAAGCACTATATGTTTTCTTGCTTCTCAATTAGATTTAATTCCCAGAGATTGAAGGATTTTGTCGCGGTAAACTTGGGAAAAAAAGTTTATCGCATGCTATATAAAAAAAAGTTTATATTAACTTGATGTTTTTGTTATTATTTATTAATTTTTACAAACTATTTTTGTAAGAAGCCTTATATTCTTTCAAAATAATTCTCAAATTTCCTATTATACGGGAAATGAAGCAGTCCGTAAAATCAAAACCATGTATTCAGGTTGAAGTTTCTGTTAGAATTTTAATTTTCATTTTTTCCTTAGAAACTAAGGGAAGGACAAAGTATACTTAACAAAGCTAAAGGGTACTTATATATAGTAATACAATTTTTTGTATATTCCTATTGATTGCGATTGATTAATGACTCTTGATAAAAAATATCACAGAGAAAAATCTGCGTTTCTAAAATTTTTACATCTGCCAAAATCATCAAATGTAACTTTAATGGCTAAACATTATAACCAAAAGTAGTTGTTTTTATGGAAATAACTTTTAGGCAGTTAAGGCCAACGTGAAGAATTACTGATCTTTGACTGAGTTGAATGCTAAATTTTAATAACTAGAGTTTTTTGTTTACTTGTTTTTTAAGTCCTTTTTAGTATTAGAAATGCTCACATTGCTTGATACCGGTGTTTATATAGAGCTTTTTTTTAGTTATAATTTCAACGAATTATAATATTTTTATTTATTGAAATAATACTTAAAACAAAGGTTTTTGATGAGTTTTTATGAGTCTTTTCTCAATGTCAATGAAGTTACAACTCAACTTAACTATTCTTTTGTTGCACCTATTTATTCTGTTTTTTAGTCGTCCGTTTATTTCTCGTCGCTCACTGTCTTTAGTTAGTATATTACATTAACAGTGTTGCATCTCTGATAAGGATTACCACTTCTAGCGGTACGTATATCTCTTCCTGATCGCACTTTATTACATTTAACAGACGACCTTATGTTCAAGGATATGACAGGACTATAAATTATTAACATTTTTTTTATAGGGATGTAAGACTTTTAGACCTTCTTCGTCCTGCAATTATTTGCCAATGATGACTGGTAGTTATATAGAACTCTGCTCTGCTTTTACATTGTGAAGCAGGAGTAGTAAGCAATATGGTATTTTTAAAGTTTTTATGAGATGTTACTGTTACTAATGTTTACTTTAAGATAACGCATAGGGCTGTAACTTAAATAGAAAATTGAGAAAAAAATGCCTTAAGAATTGCATAGTGTAAATCTGGACTATTAATTGCTGACCATCGATTGATTGTTGAAGACCACGTTTGGCTTCCAACCTTTTTGATTATGTGGTTGGTGTTTTGAAATCCAGAGCTGGACATTTCACAACAACGTCAAATATTTTCAAGCATTATCTACATAGAAATTAATCTCAAGCAATCATCGAGTTTAGTGCGTTACAATCTAAGTATAATATTTATTTCCGTTAGTAGTTGTACTCCTTTACCTAACAAGTTTCTGTGTTAAGGCAAGTTAAGCTACAGTAGACCGTATACTTCGGACCGGTTGTACTTCGTTATTTTTTACAATTTTCGCTATTATATTTTCTAACTTGTTCTGTAATATCCAGAGATATTGTAACGCGCCACTACGCTTCCTTATTTGATGCTGTCTTATTGCCTAAATGCGCAAAAGGACTAAAGCAACGAAGCATTAAAAAGTCCAAGGATAGATCAAGATTTGAACAAACGAATGCTGAAACCTTCTTAACTGAAAGGCCATATTAATTTTTACATGACCGCTTAAACGAGTGCTAGGCGAAGAATTTTTATAGTTTTCGTAAGCATTGAATACGCCAATAATAACTAAAGTTGTGTGGTAGAACAAGATAAACTTTTTTTATGCTGATTCTAAAAAGATTCCTATTCAGAACCATTAGTTAAAGGTAGGATTTTGTCTGCCCCGTATATAGCTTTGCTATATCAACAGTTCAACTCTTACCTTTATAAAAAAAAACGCAGGGCACAGCGCTTGTACATTTGTGCTTAATTCATAAGGATCAATATGATACTTAATCAGCAACTATAATTTTGTAAGAAAACAAGTAAGAATGATTACAAATAGAAATAAAAATTGCATTCGTTATCAACAAAGCAAAAATGTACAAGACGAGTTACAGAGAGAACAGTGAAGAAATACTTTGGTTTGTGTGTGGAGTTCGTCTAACCAAATTAATTTTTATATAAATACACCTTGTATTCTTATTTACGAAGTTTTTTTGGTTAAATAGATGATATTTACAATGTATATAACTTAAGGTAGATAGCTGCGAAGAATGCTGATATAATTTATTATATTTTATAATTTCTAAGTGTCTATTTTTTCTTGTTTTTGTTTTTTGGAAATCGTCCCCATACATTTCTAAAAATATTTTAAGAAATTAAGAAAAATAACTCAAGCCAAAATTAATTTCAATTCGTTTACAATATCCACAGTTCAACTTCTAACTTGATAACTAAAAAAAAAAAAAAAAAAAATATATATATATATATATATATATATATATATGTGAAGGTTTTAAAATGCAAGGCTATTTATTGTTCCGACAAAAAACTAAATGAAACTAACGGCAAGTTGTAATAATGGCCTGAAGTGTATCAAATAATATATTTTTGATTGTCAATACTAGGCCAAGAATTACTTATAAAAGCGAGCTTAGTCCCAAAGAAGGATATAAATTTAAGCTTACTCAAATATTTTAATTAAAACATATTTATAATAAAGAAAAATAAATCTAGTTGCAGAAAAAAATTATTGTACCTATTTATGATTTTAATCGTTTTCAAATACATTTTAATTAAATTTTTAATTGATTCGATTATGTATTTTATTAAAAAATGTGTTCTTTTTTAACTAAATTTCTATTTGGTCTAATTATTTATTTAATTGGACAATTATTTTTTTAATTTTTAATGAAATATATAATTGAATCAATTAAAACTTTTATAAAATTTCTACTCGAATCCCTACAAAACCTTTAATAAATAGTACTACACTTTTCTATGTTAGAATTAAATAAAAAATATTTGAATTAAAATCAAAAATACTATTTTTAATGTTTAAAGCCATGTAAACTAAGCCAATTGCTAATACTATTTATGTAATAAATGTATGCCATTTAAATTTATTTTTTTAATTACCTTAATAAAAACGGTCCTTGAAATTTTACGCTTTTGGCTTTTTGTTTGTTAAAAATAAGTCAGAGATAATTTAAATTATTTCTATTTTTATTTTTTTTTATTTTTGTCCATTGTGAAAGCGCGTACCTGATTTGACTTTAATTCAAAATAATAAATGACTAAAAAATGATTGTAATATTTTTTTTCTTTCTTTGTTGCTTCTGTTTGCATAAAACAACAATGACAGCAAGAACATGAAATTTATGAAACGTAAATCCTTGTTAAAAACTAAAGCAGCTTTTATTATTTTATTATTTTTTTAACAATTTATACAATTTATTTATTTTCGGCTTCTGTAATTTTTTCACGTCAATTTTGTTGTTTTTTTTCGTGAATATATTTGCCCTTAATACCGTTACAAATGAATAAATAGCTTGAAAAAAAGTTGTTAATACAAACACACATACACATCAGCTACAGGACAAAAATTTTAAAACAAACGGAAACGATAAAATAGAATAAAATGTTTATGTAGTGGTATATGTGTTTTATACGAGGGCATATTTAAAACTATCCGACGTGTCGTATAGATAGCGGCTGTTGATAGATTGACAGCTGTAAAAGGTAACAGCCTTCAGTTTAAAATATGAATTCCACTTGTTTATTATGGGCCAGTTTCACTGTGTCGCAATCGTTCGTTCCTTCGCTCAATTACATTCAAAACAAAAACAAATTCTAAAAAATTGTTTTTGTTTTAAATGTAATTATGCGAACGAACGATTGCTACGTAGTGACACGGCCCCATATTTATTTTGTCAGCATAAATGTTTTACTTTCAAAATGATTTTAATAACGCAAACCATTTTCAGAGCATGAATATATTAAGAAAGAAAGGTTTAGGAAAGTTCTGTCCTTACAGAACTTTCTCTTCGCTTAAATTATAAAGTTTTGGCTTGGGCCAGTTATTAGAGTCTGGAGGTACCTAAGAAATTGAATGTAAAAATAATTGTATTTTCTGTATGATGCAAAAAATATTTAAAAAATCAGGTTGAAATACAGAGACTAGCAGAGCAGTTGCTCTTATGTAATAACGTTGCATGATTTAATAAAAGAGAAAAAAAATAAGAAAAAAAAACATCAAGGGAATATTATTTAAATTAAATAATTTTCATAAAAAACTTCGTGCTATTTTTTAAATTATCCCGATTAAATTAGTTACCGATATTGATTATTGAGGGTCAAAGCACGTTTCGATGGCCATTTCGTTACAGCTTACTTAGCTCTTCAGGAAACTTCTGGCAAATATTTTAAATAAACTAAAGATTTTTGTCCAAGCAATAAAGCAAAGACAATAATCAAAATTTAAGCAACACCAATAATAATTCTATTTTTTTTCTCCACTGTATACGGCTGACTTTTGTTCGGCTCAATTATACAGTTGAAAGAGATTGAAAAATAAAATAGTAAAAAACACTACCATAATTTATTTCTATATACAGGCACTTTGCAAAACATTAATTAAAGACACGGGAATATTTTTTAAATTATATAATTTTCATAACAAACTTAGTGGTTAGTAAGCGGTAACGAAATGGCCATCGAGACGTGCTCTGACCCTAAATAATAAATAAAGGTAATTAATTTAATCGGGATAATTGAAAATATAGCACCAAACATTTTATGAAAATTATAATGTCAAGGAAAAAATTGGCGCTCGTCCATATTTTCCGAGTTACCTCGCTCTCAAATTTTAAAATTTTTGGAAATATCAATATGGGTATCATTTTTAAGCTTTTGAAGAGATCTTTAAGGAAATACTAAAATTTTAAAAAAATTCATAACCCATTAATATCCGATGCCATTTTTATGTAAATTTTTTCTTAATTTTTTAATTCTCTGTCCTCCGAATATATGCTTTTTTGATGGAAGTTACTTTAATAAACTAGATTAAAATAAATGGTGAAGGGTATATAAGATTTGGCAGAGCAGAATATAGCACTATTACTTATTTTATTTATTTTTAGGAATATCTTACCATTTTGGAGATAAAACCTTTATCTGACGATCTGATTGCATATAATAAACAAGAATCTCTCCCTCTTTTTCTTAGGCTTCAAAAACATAAAAGTTGAAAGATATGCAGTCTCAAAGGAATAGCGTGATAATACATCGAATTAATATATTTTTCACCTTTAAAAAAATCCTACGGGTCCATAAAAGATGGAAAAATCTGTGTTAAAAGTCTAAAACAATTTTATTGCTATAATGAATTTTTTATCTTGTAATATTTTTCAAATTGTTTTGTTTTTTATTTAAATTATTTTCAGAAATGTTATAATAATAAGTATTACATAATGCTAATATCCCATAACATTTTTAAATAAAAAACCAATTTATCTGTGTTGGTTGGAAAAGCTGGAATCTATAAGTCTTTCGCCAGTTGCTTAAGCAAAATTTCAAAGAATTTCTGTGACAATCCCTGTACATATTTACAATTACACCTGCACTCTTTAGCAAGTGTTCTTATTTTATTTAATTTTACACCTGAATATTTGTATATTTAGTTATTTATTTGTTTTTTTGTTTTATTTTAATGTGATGGATACTCTTGACTATAAAGTATGTATCGTATTTATTAAGTATTTTTTGTTACTTTATTTTATCATATATAATTTTATTTTTTAAACCAATATCAAATGGTTTGTTGTAAATGCTCGATTTCTTTTTATTTGAATTTTCAATTGAACAAGTTTTATTTTAATATATTTTATGCATTATTTTCCTGCAACTCTATTCAAAATATACATAATTCTATTAGTGCTTTACACACGTATGTTATTTTTTTACCTTAAAATCGTTTTTATGTTTTGGCATTTTTATATATAATAAAAATATATATAAAATAAGAAAATCACAATAACAGCATAATTTTAAGTGAAAACCAAAGGCTGTTTTGTTGGCTTGTTGAATAACTATGAAACAAGGGTTGTCATGCAACTGAAAATTATTGGAGAAATAGGAAGTATCATTCGTATTTTTTTAAACCTAATAAAAATTTTTCAATTCAGATCAAAATTTTAATCGATTAATCTCTGACGAATAATCGAGTAGATACTCGAATAATTTTTTTGAACTTTTTAAAAACAGCAATATGTTATATGTAACAGTATAATTTTAAATGAAAACCAAAGTCTGTTTTGTTGGCTGGTTAAATAACTATAAAACAAGGGTTGTCATGCAACTGAAAATTATTGGAAAAATAGAAACTATCATGCGTATTTTTTTAAAGCTAATAAAATTTGTTTAATTCAGAGCAAAATTTTAATCGATTAACCTCTGACGAATAATCGAGTAAATACTCGAATAATGTTTTTTTAATTTTTTAAAAAGCAACAATATGTAGTGAAATAAATAAGCCAAAAATCCAAAATGAAAGTCAGGCTATTTAGCATCAAATATAATAATTGGCAGTCAATCTAGGCGACATGAAGCAGTATTAATGCTGTAAAAATTGGTTGCTTACTTTCTTTGATAGCTCTCCCCTAAAAGTTTGATAAGATTTCATCGTTTCATTATAATAAACAGATTTTTTTATCCCAATAAAGTATTACCTGAGCCATTTAAATTTGTACTTTTGCTGTGATAATGGTTATTATTTGTTTGGGCCTTTGAAATCTGATGTCACCGTTGAATGGTTTTGAGCCAAGATCTGCGGATAACAGTTGGAAGTGATAACGGCACTAAA
This sequence comes from Gymnosoma rotundatum, assembly GCA_916610165.2. Taxonomy (NCBI): domain Eukaryota; kingdom Metazoa; phylum Arthropoda; class Insecta; order Diptera; family Tachinidae; genus Gymnosoma; species Gymnosoma rotundatum. The sequence continues at coordinate 113,156,384 of OU744337.1, read as the reverse complement.
TTTATATAATATCAAATATATGTGTTTAATTTTAAATTGTTTAACTGTAAAATTAAGAAAACTTTTTTGTCATCCTTTTATTAATTGACAATAATGATTGATGATGCCATAGTTGCTAATTGTTTGGTTTTACACATAATTTAAATCGATTATACGAATAATAAAAAAAAATGTTAAATTTTATAAAACCAGAATAACAAACAGCCCTTAATAAAACTCTGTTAAATAAATATACATATGCATAAATTTAACTAAAATTTATTACCTTTAGACTGTATTGAGCGTTAGTGATTATCAACGATACATTTCAGACTTAAAGTTTTGAGTAAACATTAATATTGTTTTCATTATTATTAATACATATATATTTTTATAATGTATTTAATAAAATGAATTATTTAAAATAATCTAGTATTAATGTTAACTAGCTTTTATGGCTTTTAACTTTAAACTGTAAGGAAATGCTGGCATTTTATTAATCAGATTAATTAGTTTCTATATTAAATATTAAAGTAAATTTTATTTAAATATATTTAATATTTTCTGAAATAGACTTTGGAAATTTAACAGATGCTTAACGTGTAGGTTCTGTAAGCGGAACATTTATTTAGGATGTGGTACATTCATATGGCAGTCTGGCTATTGGTAGCGACTCTCATACAGTGGAAAAAAACGGCAAGATAAGTAGCTTTAATTAAAAGATTATTGCGCATATCCGCAATATATAAGAGTATTTGTTTGAGCGAATAAGGTCGAGCATGACCAAAAAAAAAGATAATTCAAGGAATTGGATCGATGTTAAAAATAAGATTTCACTATCATGATTTCTGCAACCAGGCTTCCCAGATTTTTTCCAGTCGTGTCCCCAATTAGTTAAATTTTATACCTACAATTCCCCCAAATACAATTTCAACTATCCCCAAAAAACCCCACTACAAATAATACTATTTATTTTAAAATTCAATTTAAGTATTAACATACAACAATTTAAGTATTACATATATATATATTAAGTTGATTAACAAAATCGAGAAGTTCTTAATCAAAATGACCCATCTTGTTGTCTAGAGCAACGTTTTAGTACATATCGTGGAGTTAAACATTTAAAACATTTCAGAAGATGGAACAAAAATATCACAACAAATGGTATTATTTTTAAAGAGGGTAAAGAGGATATTGCATTATATTTTTTGCTTTAGTTTTCATTGAGTTCATTACTGAAAAAAGCGAATTCATTTTTAAAATTGTGATAGTAAAATTACAATAACCAGAAGCCGAATTTTAAAAAATCTCCCAAAAATCTCTTTAAATCCCCATAACGTTAAATACGTCTTCAAAGAATTCATTAATTCCTAAACTGAAATTTTCATACCCATTTTAGAAACAGAATCCCCTATTTGGGGACAAATTACCTAATCTGACAACACTGACTGCAAATTCATACCTTTTAAAAATCTATTTGTGCTCATGAAAAATTTCGACCTTACGTGTTGTTTGCAGAAGGTCGTGTTGTGTGAAACTATGAAAATCCACTGAATCAACTAAAATTTAAAAATGACAACAAAGTACGCAGAAAAAAGATTGGTGAAAAATCGGTTGAAGTGATCCAAATTTAACAACTAATATTATAATTGTTTTTTATTATAAATATGGTTTGTTACTCGTATATAAAGCACTTACAAATGATATTTGTTAATAAAGGTTGGCTACAACAAGAAAGGGATGTAAGAAAAAATGAGTAAGATTAGTGAAAAGCTCTCCAATATTTCTTACTTTTTTATAGATTTTTTTTTTAAGTTAGAAAGTTTTGCTTAGGGTTGTTGTCCCACCTTAATAAATGAAAAGGTTACTGTATCAGATCGTAGTATAATTCAGTGGTGCATAAGTAGTATGTGGTGAAATTTTTTTTTACCTTTCTTATTAATTTGTATTATAAACACAACCACCTACAAGAATACAAAAAAAAGTTGAAAAAATATATGGCAAAAAAGGCATACGTGGTGTTTTGCCCGCTGCCACGAAGGACATGGACCAATCTAGATGATTTTTATTAGAAAATTTTCAAAACTTTGCCTGATCGATTGGCGCATTTACAGAAATTTTCTCTGCCTTGACAAACTTGATTTCAACGCTAACACGGACAGAAAGATCGGTAAATCGACTTCGCTATGCAAAACAACTCAGAATATATTTACTTTGTGGTGCCGGAAACGGATATTGTAGAAATTAGAAACGGACTGACAAACTTAGCGATACCATTTTCGTCCTGTGGTGAAGGGTATATATGGCTGGGAAAAATGTTCGAATAATGTAATTTATTATAATCTTATTCGAGGAATTTATTTTTTAATAAAAGTAAATGTAAAATCATCAATTTGCATTTTTTTTATTCACAATAATGTGTGATATTGGCTGTTGGCACCAAGCTCGTTTGTATACGCCTAAAATAATAAAAAATTTTAAATATAAGATAATCGACTTGAAGCAAAGAAAGAAGAAAACTGTTTCCTATTTCATTCTATATTAACCGCTAGTTATTAAAACCAGATCAAGAGATGTATTTTGCCCTGAATCTTAAAAAAAAAACTGTAGGAAAATGAAATATTCAAGATTAAGCATTCAAAAATTTGGGTTGTTATTTTAATGGAAACATTTCTGCGACTTTCAAAAGAGCACGGTAAAACTGGATGATTCGAAATAGTAGGACAATAGAAATAGTTGATCGAAGCAAAGAACACAGTTTTATATATCGTCGAAAATTTTTTAAACTTTAGAAAAATAATACCAAAAAAAGTTTCTCCTATCAATACTTGGAAATTTCATTATTTTGAGAGTATAAGCCCTTGGTTCTTTGCATCTCACTGCTTCTATTAGCTCCGTTTTATAGTAACCAAAATGGAAAAAAATACTTTATAAAAGCAAATTTCTTGTTCTTCAAATTTTAGCTTTTTTATTTTATTTCGATTTATCATTCAATTTTTTTTTATAATTTTTCATTCTCTGAACTGTTTTCGAATTTTTGTGAAAATTTAATTTGTTGGTGCAGTCTAATTTGCATGGTAACATCAAAAACTATCACACAAAGTAAAAAAGACTGTATATTTGTATAACCGCACAAAAAAAAACCCCTTTTGTTTATATACGAAATATTCCTATTCTTTTAGAAAAGACTTGAACCGATAAGCGATTATATCTTAAAAAAAACCTTTTTTAGGGTCCTAAGATATTTGGTAAGAAAAACCATATTTAAAAATAAAAAACAAATATATGCAAGCTAAAAAAACACTTTCTAATTATTATGTAGATAAACTTAAACTTTTATTAGTCCATTAAATATTAATGATGTTAAAGTACATTATTATTAAAATTTCTATTCAAAAATGCATCTTTAATGTCTTAATTTGTAAGATTATTAAGTTAATTTAACTCTACTTTCTTATTTTATTATTGTGCACGCCCCCGCTTTAACTCATTTTCCATTTCACGGTCAATTTAACAAAATACATGCAGCACGCCTCATGCCTCATATATTTCAATAAAAAATCTGTTTCTTTTTTGTAGTTCATTTATTTATTTATTAATTTTATTTATTTATTAATTTTATTTATTTTAATTTACATATTTTAAAAGAGCATGTTTTTATGAAGAATTGTTAATGGATTTTAATATTTTTTTTATTTTATATCAAATTTTATTACATTTTATTTGTGTTAATAATTTTTCCTAGATTGAAAGTGATTTTCGGCATGCTAGGTGCGCGCTATAGTGATAAGGTTGTCGGTAGTTTTTTTTATAAATTATTTGCTCGTGTTAACTGAAATAAGTTGCAGGAGCGCACTGTATGTGAAAAATTAAGTTTTTTTTGCCACTACAACTCACAAGAGTGCACTCGTATTAAAGAAACTTTATTCGTTTTAATACTTTCACCTTATAGCGATGAATAACATTACCATTTGTTATTTATTATATTATGCTAATATTCCATAACTTTTTTGAAATAAAAATACAATTTATCTATTGGTTTAGAAAAGCATGTATCTATACGTATTTCGCCGGTTGCTTAAGCCATCTCATCAGGATCATCAACAAACAATCCACGTCTTTTTTCTGTTTGTTTTTGCTGTGCTACATGATCATATTTCACAAGAACATTTTACTTCCTCGGTTTCTTTGACACTTGTTCACTGGTATTTCATTTCAAGTGTCTTGTGTCGAGCAAGAGTGAAGTAAAGTTTAAGACGTCCGTTAGACAATGATGATAAGAGTTAATCCTTCTTTCTTTCGTATTCTGTACGTATTTCGTTGTTTGCTAAGGCAGCCTGCGCATCAGGAAAACTTTAACCAAATTTTTAGAAAAATCAAAAACATTTTTCTTTTCATGAACATGAACATTAAACTTAAGTAAATTTTTCATTAATAAATACATATCTACACAAGCCTTTACTTAAAAAAATCACATTTTCGGTGCGCCCAACGACAGCTGAGACCCGAAAAATTTCGCAGATTTTTAATCGCTAGTTTCGTGCACTCATTAAATTAATAATAAAATCTCTATGAACGAAAAGAGTCCGTCACATTTAAATATACTTTTTATTTCTGCATTATAAAAACAACACGTAACTTACCTTATCATTTTGACGTGCAGAGTATGTGTTTCAGTTAGTGCTGCCGTAGTCCTCAATTAATATTTAATTTTTGTTGTTTTGATATTTAACGCTTTTTGTGTGGTTGTGGATGTTTAAAAAAAAACATACATAAATACATTTGAGAAAAAAGGGTCATTAAAAAGCAATTAGTTCTTCTGTTTTGTCTTAATTTTTTTTTTTTGTACATAGAAAAATAATTTTATCTGAAGCGGTGCAAAACCCCACATAACTTTCACTCAAGTGAAAACCATGAAAACTATCCAAATGTGTTTTTATGTGTGCGTGTGTGGGTAAGGCCTTCTCCGTATTAATGATTCGGTTGTTTTGCTTTCGATATGGATGTCAAAGAATTTGAATAGTTGTAAGAAACATAAGACGTAAGCATTTAATGGTACAAGTAAAAACTATTTTTAAGTGGTTGTCAAATGAAGAGTTGACAGTTTTTGAAAATTTTTATTTCCATTTGGACATGAAAAAATTATAGAAAAAAAAAAAACATTTGAAAAGTAAATAAAATAAAAGTTTTACAAGAATATTCACTTGAACGAAATTTTACAAATAACATTGTAAAATTGCCTAATTGAATAATATTGTTTTTTACAAATTGAAAACATTATTTCAATTTCAACAATTTCTGGAATGATGTTTTCGAAAAAAAAAAAAAATATTAAACAGAAGAAGGGGTTGTTGGGAAGCGGTTTTACTGGCTTTACTTTGCTGCAGCATAAAGGAAAAACAAAAACTATTTTTAAGAGACGCAAGGCAATTTTCAGCCCTTCTATTAACTATTATGGAAAATCTATTATATAAATAATTCTTCAACACAACAGCAAATATTGATGCAAAAGAAATCTCTTAATTTGATTTATTTTTTTTTTAAGTAATATTTTTACCTTGACTTTAAAATATATTCGAAGCTGACTTTTGCTAAGAAATAATGTAAATATATTTGCGTCTTTTACCATAGTTGGCCAGAAAGAGGAATGGCATTCTTGTGCAACTTTTTCCTTTTGGCTAAAAACAAATCATAATTTTAAAATGCAGAGCCTATCAGCAACTATTAAAGGGGTGAATAGCACGACCCTTTATATTCATAAAATAACTTTTTGTTTTTTTGTTGTTTTTGTTGGCTCATTTTTTCTTAAATATGACGTTTTGTTTCCATTCACTGCATTGTTTAATTTTGACTTCAGTCTCAATCAATTAGTATTTTTTCTTTAAATATTATAACCTTTCGTAAGATTGAAAGACATTGGCCTATCTTATTTTTCACCGTATCTTGGCCCTGCATCTCTGCTAAGTGTTATTAACACAGAAGTAGAAAACCCACTATCATCAAAAACGCAAAGTTGTCGCTGATGACTTTTTCGCGCAGAACAGTATATGGTTGCAACAAAAAAATTATAGTTGTTTAAAAACAATACTTTTCTCACGATAAGCATGTATTTGTTAACATTTAATCATGAAATGGTTGCTACGCATGAACTTATATATTTATTTTTATATTTATGAACTTGGGTAAATAGAATGTTTTATTTTCTTTTAACAGCATTGTAATTGCAATCCATGTTTATTTTTGAAACAATGTTGCAGTGCCTCTGGTGTTAACAGGCGCATTATTTTTTGAAGCTTGTACAGCCATTTTATATATTTTTTTACTTCGCCGATGATTTGCTGTAGAGTAGTACCGGCGATATATATTAATATTCAGACCTTAATATACATTTTTTTAAAAATTATAGTTATTAAATTGACCGTGGCTGGGTTGCGAACCCAGGCCGTCGAATCAATAATAGCTTAGTAGTCAACGTGCTAACCATCTAAGCTTCAGCACCCACTAATTTGTCCTATTGGTAAATGGAATTTATATTTTTATGTAGTGGTAGACGATAGGAGGAAAAGTGGTAGCGGATATTTTTATGCGTCTGAATCAATTTTAGTCTTGGCTAATCGACTCTAAGAACTAGGACTTAGATGGGAGAAAAGGGCAAAAAGGGTAATTTCCGTCCGTAACGATTGCAATAAAGTTTTAAATATACTTAGATATTTATGTAGAATATTCTATGTTTATTTTGAAAAAAAAAAGGAATTAAAGGAGGGAAGTGGGGAATGGAGGACAGAACAAACGCTAAATTTTATAAATCTTAACTGATGTTAACCAAATCAGATTCTAAAGATATTTGAAATATAGATATCTCCTGGTCTATAAGATCCAAACAGGTTTTATAATCATAATAAGTTTTTTTATTATAATATGTTTTACTTTAAACATAATTATGATTATGTCTAAAATTATTTCATTATTTTAAACAACGGGATATTTTTTTTTAAATTATATTAATTTTTAAAAATTCTTTTTTTCGTGCTATTTTCCCGATTTATTATTTAAATCACCGATATTGATTATTGAGGGTCAAAGCACGTCTCGATGGCCATTTCATTATCGCTTACTTAACTTCTGACAAACATTTTAAATAAACTAAAGATTTTTGTCCAAACAATAAAGCAAAGACAAAAATCAAAGTTTAAGCAAAAACAACAATAACCAACAGTAATTTTATTTTTCTTTCTCCCCTGTATACGGCAGAATTTTTTTCGGCTCTTTTATGCAGTTGAAAGAGGATGAAAAATAAAAAATCACAAAACACTACGATAATTTATTTTATGCACGGGCACTTTGCAAATATTAAATTATTTTAAACAACGGGATTTTTTTTTTAATTGTATTAATTTTTCAAAGTTGTTTCTATTATGTAGGACAAAAATACCATGCCAATACAACAATATTATTATGTATAAGAACAATATAGTTTGACTTCAACCATACCATTTAATATTATGATTACCTCAACTATGTTTAATTCTTTGAGTGTGGGGTAGTTGACTGAAGACACCAACTCCACTATGAAAATTACTAGCGATGATGCCCAAGTTTTGATAAAAAGAACTCAAATGCGTATAACTGCAGACCAGAGCTGGTTCGCTAAACATAAAGAAATCAACTCACAAAAAGTTACACAACAATGTACATTGTGGTCGACCGACCTTTTCCTCAAAACGATTATGACAAAAAAAAAAAAAAAAATAATGCAACACAATGCAACGGTAAATAAAAGTTACACAGACTTGAGGTTTTAGATTTAATTCTACTACTTAAGGAGAGTAAAACCCTATACCCGGTTTGAAGTCTGTTGTGTTTAATCGGCCTGATGAAAATCAGTTGAAATTACGAAAAAAAATTTCAATAGTTTTTGCCCTACAACAACATCAGTCTTGGTTATATCTTTTAACTATATTTAGACAAAATATAGCTTAGACTTCAATCAACAATTTTTTTTTAAATTGTACTGCTTCCTGCACTTTTTTTTAATACGAGGGCTACTCTATATATTTCTGGCCTAATAGAGAAAATGCGAATATTTATAATCAAAAATGGTTTTATTGTTTTTCGAAGTATTCTCCAGCATGATTTATACACTTTTGCATGCGCTCAAACCAGTTGTCGAAGCACTTTTTCCACTCCGATTGAGACACCTCTAAAACATGGTTTTTGAACACTTCAACAGCTTCTTCTGGCGACGAAAATCGTTGACCACGCATTTTTTTCTTGATGTGCGGAAACAAGAAAAAGTCATTAGGTGCTAGGTCAGGGCTGTACGGCGGATGACCCACTAATTCGACGTTTTGGCCGGTCAAAAACGCTCTGGTTTGAGCCGATGTGTGAGAGCTCGCATTGTCATGGTGAACAATGATTCGTCTTCTCTTGTTGGTTTTTCGAATTTCTCCGATGACTTCAGGCAAACAAATTGTTGTGTACCACTCAGAAGTGACCGTCCTACGTTGCTCAAGCGGAACAGTCGCCACATGACCAGTTTTGCCGAAGAAACAGGCGACCATTTGCTTCGAAGTGCTTCTTCCACGAACAACTTTCGTTGGATTTTGCTCGTCTTTGAAGACCCATACGGTCGATTGTTGCTTTGTTTCGGGCTCATACGCATAGATCCATGATTCGTCACCTGTGACGATCTTATAAACGTCTTTTGAAGCACCGCAATCGTATTTTTGCAACATTTCTTTGCACCAATCGACACGAGCCTTTTTTGAGCGACTTTCAAATTGTGCGGGATCCAACGAGAACAAACCTTTTTTACGGCCAGGTGTTCATGCAGTATCGAATGTATGCTGGTGGAAGAAATGTCGAAGGATGTCTCTATCTCTCGGTATGTCGCATGTCGATCTTGCATTATGAGTTCACGCACGGCATCAATGTTCTCTGGCACAACAGCCGTTTTGGACGACCTTCACGGAATTAAATTCATTATACCAATTTTTCACAGTGCTATAGGATGGTGCTTCATCGCCATACAAAGATTTAAGTTCATCAATGCACTCTTGTCGTGATAATCCACGACGAAAGTTGTGAAAAATGATGGCACGAAAATGTTCACGAGTTAATTCCATTTTTTTCTATATTAATTTTTTCAAGTCACTGTTAACAACACAAATAATGGTCGTACGTCAAAGCGTTTTGAGTACGATTATGCTTAAAAATGGCAAACTTTCCAATGGAAATGTCAGATTGCACTTGGCAGCACTCAGTGTTGCCAGGCTAGAAATATATATAGCAGCCCTCGTATATTAATAATTTTTTTTTGTTTCACTACAGTAAGACTGAACAACTTTTGTAATATATCAATACAATCCAATTATGTCTAGGTATCCTAAGTAGCTCATAAAAATTAACTTTCAAGTTGCGGTTACCTCTCGTAGACGCGACTTTTAACTTTTTTTTTTATTTTTATGTGAAGTAGTCATAAATGATAGTGAACAAAATGTTATATCTTTGAAATAATCACCAAAAGAAGCTGCGGAAGACTAGTGATCTAACGATGTAAAGTAATATAAAAGTAAACGTTGATATTTCACATGCTACCGTCCCACGGAATCAATCAACCCCTGTAACCAATCTCTGGGAAAGCAAGTTGTATGCATATAACTTTTAGCTTTAAGTCTTGTGTCTTTTATCTTGTGACATTCAAGTAACAATTAACAGTAAAAAAGAATTTAGTATACATGGAAGTAATTTATTAGGAGCACTTATTAATTGAAGATTTAATTAGCATTGAATGGTAAATAATGCTAATGATCATACTTTCACTAACGGTAATGTTTTTTAATGAAAATATTTCATTGATAATTAGTTAAAAACCACAATCATTACTACTGACTAATGATTAAATAGAGTCGGATCAGTATAATTAATTAATGTATTTCTTGTCTTTGTATTTAGTGTATACACATCTTAGAGTATATTAGTGTTATTTTAAAATGTTATTCAAAAATTTGCTGAAATGTATATGTTTTAACTTTCTTAGGAAGAACCAGACACTATGGGAACATATTTTCGTTTTTGTGTGAGTAATAAGATCTGCTAGCTACGGTGTAACAAAAGTTTTTTTTGTTAAGTTTCTGCAATTAAAAATTTGTATCTCATTAAAACAATTATTTTTGATTTAATTGTAATTAGTAATTAAACGATTTTATTACAATTAGCAAAAACTATTATAATTAGAATAAAATCATTAGCAATAAATGCTAGTTAAATTTTTTTCGTTGTAATTTTTCCAAACAATGCCAATAAAATTTTAATGGCAATGAAAAATCCCAAGTATGATAAAGATACAAATGCTTAAAATATTTAAAGAATTTTGCTTTAAGACTGACACAAAAAAGCAAAGTTAATTAAAAGCTTTTTTGAATTTATTTTTCTCCAACTTTTATTCCTTCTTATTACATGGTTGATTTAATATTTTCTATGTAAAAATTCAACTAAATCTTTAAGCCAATAGGAATTACTTGAAATTTAATTAAAAAATAACAAAGAAAAAAAACAATAATATTTAAAAAGAAAAAATTATAAAAATAAAGAAAAAAAAAAACTACTAAGAAGATAATGAATGAAAATAATTATGATTTAAAAACTTTGCATTGAAAGAAGAAAATGCAAAATAAATAATATATAAGGCAAAGGTGTAAGAGCAGAAAAAACGTATCAATAAATTTTGAAAAAGCACGTAATTAATGCTGTTTAATGTGCTTTAAAGTTTTTTTTTTTTATCATAAATATTAATAGATGCTTACGGATGTAATAATGCAAATGATGACGGTGGTACCTCCCCTCTTCTCTCTCCATCACAAACTCACAGTCAATCAACCATTTTAGAATTTTAAGTAATAAAAAAAGTAATAAAAATTTGCTTAATCACTTGCGGGCGCATTAGCAGCAGATTGGTTATGATTCATTATTCAAACTAATATCCGTACGTAAGACTACTGCCAATTTTTTTTTCAACTTCATAATAGTTAAAGATTTTGTTCATTTATCAGCAAGACATTAAAAGTTAAAGGAGTTTTAAGCATTAAAATTTAAAAATTTAAAAAGAAAAGAAAATCTAAAGATGCATATATGACACGAGAATCTACAAAAGAATTTGCCGACTTTAGTTCGTAAAATTTTAAAGATTAACAAACATGTTTATGATTTCAACACACATTTAAGAATTTAGTTAAAGAACTTAGAAAGTTGTTATTTTTAATTGATTTTCAAAAACTCAATCCATTGCACCGTACACATCTCATCACTCAATAAGTCTTTGGTCTGACAAATACATGACACCTCAGTGTGACAGAGTTGTGTGATCCTTGAACAGCACAAAATGCATGTCAATATTTAATGTCATTTAAAATATAAACCATGTTACAGTGGCTTGAGATTTAAAAATAATGAATACAACTTGTAACGACTGATGTGATAAATATATAAGACACCGTGTGAATACCCGCATGAGATCCCTTCAAAAATCTACCATTTAGATCAAAAACTAATGTTCGTAAATTTGACACAAAAAAAAAGAACAAAGTTTACTCAAAGTTGCGTTTAATTGCACTAGACAACAAAGAGCAACTCATTTAATATTTCGCGAACTCTTCATTTGGAATGATAAATTTGCAATGAAGGTGAAACATTGTATTTAAAAACATTTAAATCGAATGAAATCAGCCTAGATGTAGGGAGGAGCATATATTTTTTTTCATTTCGCAAGACATTATTTTTTATACGTGTGTGAAGATAAATTTAAAAATGTTTATTTTTGACACAAACCTTTTTATTTAACAAAGCTCTGTTAAAAAGATAACGTGCCCTGTTAAAGGCGCAAAAATTCGGTTAATCCATTTCATTGAAACGACGAAAGATGGCAAAACCAAAATGAAGAGGATTTGTTTGCGAGGTGTCCTTCTATAGTTCTCCATACTTAAATAGAGTTGGAATATACTTTAAAATTTTTATAACTTATAAGCGAAATTAAGAGCATTTGGAAATGTGTTTATGAATAAATTCAAGGTTCGAATCTATATTTTTACAAAACTCCTGTATAATGGCCTTTAAAAACAGTGTTCCAATAATGTCACCTTTTATAAAAATTAGTCTCGTTAGAAAATACAAATCTTTTATGCTGAAATGGTATTTTCATAAAACTATGTTTATAAACGAAAGATCATTAGAAGGTTTACGGAAGTTTATAATTTCTCACTTTAAGAGAGATTTAAAAGAGATTTTATTTTGCTTTTAAAGTGATTTGTTTTACATTTATCGGAACAGATATCTAATTAGGAGCATGTTACCACCGGCCACCGCTAGACGAACTTCTGACAGTACACTCAGTATCGGCGAACCATAAATTTGTGCCTGCCAGGCGACAGTTTGGTGGATAAAGTCCTAAAACTTAAGGTATCTGGACCATTTTTCAAACGATTTCGGGGGAAGGAAGACAGAATATTTTTTTTTTTTGGTTACAAATTTAAACATTTTACAACTTTAAAAGTCAAAAATTAAGTAATTTTCTACAATCAGGTTGTTTTTTTATCTTAATCCTCAATTATATATATATTTTTAATTTTGAAATCATTACTTGACCTGATTTAGGAATTTGTAATTCATGGCTATTTTACTACTATTTTTCTAGCCCATCGGTAGATTTTACTAAAATGTTGAATTCAAGTTCAAGTTTATTTTAAATAAAAATTTTAACAATTAAATTATAAACAATCAAAAACAAAATTTCTTATATACTAAAGTGTTTTCACAGAGCTTCCACTCTTGCACATATCTCAATACATTAAAAAATAATTAACAAAGATTCAAAAAAGGTGGCGCCCTTTATTTCGAAAAACAAATTTTATACTTGTTGTTATAGCAGACTTAGGAATACAGATTCTTTGTTAATTTCAGCCATCTGTCTACAACTCAACAACAGTTTGGCAATATAAATCAATTGGGACACCCTTTAATTTCTAAATTCTTAATTTAAACTTGTTTTAATAGCAGACTTAGGAATACAGATTCGCTCTAAATTTCAAGCGTCTGTCTACATCTGTTCAAAAGTTTGGTCACATATATCAAATTACATTATCTATTGGGACACTCTTTAACTTATACTTTTAACGGCTGTATGCATAATAAAAACTTAGCATGAGGTTGGCATAAGTGACGAAACCAATTAGCATTTCTGCAAGGCTCTCCATACAATTCGACACCGAAAATAGTCACAAAATATAGTTATGAATCATGGCAAAAATATACAATGATTTTAAGTGCCAGGCCGCACGGCAAAACACACTGGGAGTCTTATAAATAAATTCACTCATGTCAAACTCATTCTAACTTTTTTATGCATGCGGCTCTAAATGTTTATACTTGTTATTATAAATTTCATAGTAATCGACATTCTGTCAAATTTTGAAGCGTTTGTCTATAACGGTTCAAAAGATAGTCCCATATACGTCACTTATGGGGGCACCCTTTAATCTTTAGATTTATTTTTATATTACTTTTTTAATTAGGAGCAGTCATTTAGTATTTTAAAGAAGTGCCTTTAACTGTTCATAATACACGTAAAATGTATGTAAGTTCTAAGGGGACACCCTGTAATTTTAAAGATTATATTTTGTTTTTATCAAACTGCAATTAATCGGTTCAGAAATGACTGAGTTCTGCTGAAACAAACATTAACAAAAAAATACATTGAGACGAATTGATTGATAACCTCCTTCTTTTTTTTAAGTCGGTTGAAAGTGTTCAAACTTTTACTTTTACAATTTGAATTTTCTTCTTCTATCGAAAACGAAATGTTAGCTAAAAGTCTTGCAAATACACATATATTGAAAGGTTTCCCTTGTAACATTAATTCAACATGAGGAAACAAATTTACGACGCCAAGAGAAACCTTGACGTTCTACTGTTGCTATTGTAGTCTGTTATGAACTTCTTGGTCCTCTCGAAAAATTGTGTCAAGTAAGTGAAATTAAATTGGGAAACAACGTATGTATCTGTAATATCATTCTGTTTAAAAGTACAAAAAATTTCTAATGATATAAAGCAGATGAATATTAAAAAAACAACAAAAAACCTAGATTATACAATATCCATGAGTAATAAAAGTGTTCTTTTAAAACACTGATTTTTAAAAGAAAAAGCGCAGCAGATAGTAATAGAAATCTGAAACCAGTAGTCAGTGTCTATAAGACCGAGTATCTTAAATAATTTTTCAACAGCAAATGCATGAGCAACAGTAATGAAAAATTACAAGAAATATGACCACCAGTAACAATTCTAGCGCTAGTAATAGTCTTTTAGATCACTTTGATAAAAGAAAAAATAATTTTCATTTTTGTTTGTGTGTGCAAATTTGCTTGAAACTTTTGAAAACTTACTCTGCACATGCAGCCCGCCAGTCATTCCATAAGGCGGTAGCAGTTGTTTAGCGAAGTTTGTATTTTGAGTTGCTGCTACTGTTGTTGTTATTGCTGGTGTTTCACTAGTAACTAATTATTTAAGATTTTCCCAGCATTTTATTTTTCACTGTTTGCTATTTCCACATTCTAACTTTTTGTTTGTTTCTTGTTGTGTGTTGTGTGAATATGGTTGGTTGCTTTAGATGTTCTTAGAGGAACGTTTGGTCATTTAGTGAGTTCGGCTAAATGTCTGAAGTTTGTTCTAACTGTTAAGACTAAACGACCGGTCATGTTTTTGATGCGTGTATGTATGTCTTAGAAGTTGTGCAGTTTTTATACAGTTCATTTGTTCTTAATTTCTTAAGTTATGACAATTATAAATAATCTTGTATTTGTTTTCCGGATTCTACTCTCTCTCTTTTATTGTCGTTCTTTAGCAATAAAATACTTCAAATGTTTCGTGTAATTTTCTATTAAATATCTGCGAATTTTTTTTTTGTTTTTTTTGTTTTTTTGGTGCTTGTTAAGAAGTTATATGTTGGTTTTGTACAGTGGATTCAGGCAGGAAAAAAGGCGTACAGATGTTTTACAATGTTAAGAAAGAAAATTTAACGTCGTTAAGTTTTTAATCATTTAGTAGACTTGTGGTAAAGTAACTCTGCTTCAAAAAGTTAGAAATGCAATGATTGCCGTTTATGACCAAATAAAAGCAAAATCTACTTCAATATATCATTTGATGTTTATACTATATCGAGGCAAGGAGCGAATTGGAATAAAATAATATAATTACTAAAAAAGTAATGTGTGTGAAGATAAATACGTCAAGTTAAATACGTTTTTAAAAAAATCTAGCATGCGATAATTTTTTTCTCCCATACATACAGTACAATTTGTATAGTAAATTCCGGACTTTTTTAAACGAATACGATTACGGCTACAAACCCTACGATCTCGGAGAATCAAACCTATTGGGAAATCAAGGGCACATATAAAGATATTAAACTGTAAACACAGTTTATTCAAATTGAATTTGAGAAATTTTTTATAAGACGCGGAACATTGACTTAGTGCAATTTTCTCATACACAATGAATTCTGTGAGGGATTTTGTCAATGTGGCTAAACCCTTCGATCTCGCAGAATAAGACCTATTGGAAAATCAAGAGCACATATAGAGCTATTATACTGTAAACACTCATTGTATATAAGAATTTCCATTATATGGTTGCTAACAAAACTTAGTATTGTTACATTTGCAACCATATTGTTGTCCAAAGTATAAAGATAATTATGTTTAAACATAAACATTAAATGGTTAAATGAAAATATAATAATATGGCTGAAAATGTCTATATATATATTTGAATTATAATATAGTCTCGCAAGTGCAAAATTTTCCGGATATAAAAAACTGATTATTGTTTTATTTATTAACGATTTGTCATAAAAATTATTTAAAAACATTAATTGATTAAAAAATCAATTATTTGCTTAAAATAACAAATAAATAATTTCACAATTATGCTTCAAATACAAAAATAAAGATTTATATGCTTACAATACATACATATTTACTTCAACTTTTTTTTTAAATGTTTTAGTTCCCTTTTTATTTGTTTCATATTTTGCTTATTACCCTGGAGTTAATGTCGACGTCGTTGACGGCGTCAAATGTCAAAAAAAAAAAAGTTGAATCGTATGAAATTGTAAGAGAGCAGTTAATCTCAACGCGTTGAAACGCCGTAAAAGTTCAATCTGTTTCAACTTTTTCGGCGACAACGACGTCGACATTAACTCCAGAGTTATTTTTAATTATTTATTTTGAACATAAATTTTTATTTTTTCTAATTTCTTTAACAATGAAAAACAATTTCAAATTTTAGCCACTAGAAAAAGTGTCTAGTACTAGAACAAAATATTTTTAAGCGTAAACATTATTCTGTTGCTTTTAACCATACTTTGATTAATAATAATATATTATAGTTAAATATTTTATATTATTTTTAATCAGTTAAAAAACTTTGGTTGTGATTGAAATTTTTTAAAGTTAAAGGCAAAAGCATGTTCCACAGTAACCATATAATCGTTAAAAGTTAACAAAAAATGTTTATCGTGACTAAAGTTTTGGTGAAAACAACTATAATTGGTTCTCTTATGTTACAAAGAACATAAAATGGTTATTGTGACCATATAACAACAATGTTTTTTATCTGTGTGACTTCTGAAAATCCGATGTTATTGCTCCGGAGTTCCATGTGCTCGACGAAAGCCAAATTGATAATCAGGAATAGCATCATGTTTTTTTTTAAATCGTTAGTAATTTGGATATGAATAACTTCTCAAGTATCTTTGAAAAAATAGGCAACATTCTAATGGGTCGTTATAATGCAACAAAGTTCTCAGGTTTATTGGGTTTTTTAATCATTATTATTTCGGCACATTTCCATGATATGATCTTGATGAATCCATGATATGGTCTTGATGAATCTTAAAATGGAGTTAAATATTTACGTTAAAAATATAGTGCTTTTTTCGATAATTATTTGACTACTAGTGGATCTATTTTATCATGTCCTGAACATTTTCTATTGTTTAGTTGAGAAATTTCCGTTTTAACTTCCATTGGCGAAAATCAGTTAATGGGGTAGTCCATTTGATATGCAGATTCTAAAAATTGAAGTATCTTACATTCAGCAATTGAAATGTGAGTTAAAAATATTGAAGATGAAACCAAATTAATTGAAAAAATTTTATTGATTAAAATTAAAATTGAGACAACGACAAAAAATGTTAACTAGAAAAATAAACTTTATTTCTCAAACTTTCTATGAACCTGAATACAAGCAGAAAAAAATCGGCAAAAAGCAGAGGAAAAAACTAAATCGCTTTAAGAGCTAAAAAGTCTTTTAAATTGCAAAGGTTTGTCATTAATGTTAAAAGAGTGTGAGTAAATCCTGTTAATAAAATAAAAAAAAAAAATTCGAAAACCATGAAAGTAGGAAATACACGCCAAATGGCTACAAAAATACATTCTAATAAAATAAAAAATCGCATCAATTTATTGCAATAAAAAAATTGACGAAATCTAAAAATTTGTTGTCTTTCCAAAAAAGCTTACATTGGAAATTAAAACACAAGAGACACACACACGCATAGAAAAAAACTTAAAGATGGCTTATGTCTAAAAAAAAATTGCACTAAATCACTAAAGGTTTCATCTATATCCGAAAAGGTCACCAATGTATATTCTCTGTACTCTAGATATTTCTCCTGAAATATTAAAATCACGTGAAGCGCAGTTTCAAAACACCTGCCCGTGGTGTGGGCATGTTCAGAGACCGAAAGCCGGTTCGGTTAAATCTTTGTCCTGAGATGAAGATTGATTATTCATTCTAGTGCTCTCAAGAGAAAATTGGTCATTTTGATAGGCCTGAAGTCCTTCGGTATGTGAGACCTTCCCCGATTTAGGAACAGAAGAGCACAGTATCATTTAGTCTACACAACTAAAATGTTGGGACCATGAAAGAAAGGCCGTATATTGTGACACCATAGCTAATCCAGTAATATGGATTAGCAACGATATCACAATATCGGCATTATCCAAAACATCAGCCGGTATAACGCTGTTTGGAGCGGCAGATTTGATGGTACAGAAGTTTCGCTCTCCACTTATATGGATGGAAATTTATCAGGTGTCAAAGGTAAGGTCAACAACATTGTATTCCCCTCTATACGGTAATTAAAATACAAGTGTCTTTTCCACTAACGACACACACCTGTTGGTGTATTACTTAAGAAGATCTAATACTGCTTATTAAAAAGATGTCACAAAGCAAAAACTGGGATTAGGGAATCTGGAGAAATTTCTATTTGAATTAAATTGAAATAACTTTCGTTGCTCACAAGCCGAGAATAAGCGGCTTGAGGGAGTAGCAAACAAAAATGGGGGCAAATTACGGCATTCGATATTGATCAAAATTTCAATAGAATTTAAATGTCATTTGCCCCCTGTTCTTCATTCGAAAAATCTTTGATTATTATAATTTTTTTATTTTTTGATACCACAGTTCCCAATAGAATATCAAATGATTCCATTCTCTAGCAGTCATGTTTCTCTTTATATGTAATAATTTTATTTTTAATACAACTTAAGTTTTTCTTTAATGTTTCGTGTGCGATTAGTTTACTTATTTCAAGGCGGTCTTTCTTTCGGTCGTTACATAAAATTTAACTACGGACTGCGAAAAGATTTTCCTGGCGAATGAATGAAAATGTTTATATTTAATTTATTTTACTTCATTTCAAAATTGCGTGCTTTAAATGTTGATAAATAATTAAATTGTGGTTATTAGTTCCTAAATCTAGATGGTCGTAAACTAAAAATGTGCGTAGGATTTTAATTTCTTTTTATTTTTTCCATTTACAACGAAGACAAGCCAGGCAGGCTGCTAAAGCAAACAAGAAATACTTTTAATTGTTGTTTAATTGGGGGAAAGAGAATTTTGATATCTTGTGGAAAGCAAATACAAATGATGTGACTAAAGACACAACGAAGAATAAAAAAACAAGTCGATTTCTTTTAAATTAAAAACTATTAAAGGCAGCATAAAGATAACAAAATGATTTTCTTTAAAAAAGCAATTATAATAATAACTTTTTTTAGATTTTGATTTGCAGCAAAAGCCAAGAGAAAAAAACGTCTTTTACTGAAAAAATCATCAATTTAAAGATTACAAATCTTACAAGATTTATGAACAAGATAAAATAAAAAGAAAATAAAAAATTCCATTAGTTAGTTTAAGGCATTTAAATTTCGAACAAAATTTAAAAATGGAAATTGTATAAAAAGTTAATTGTAATTTATCTTTTATAAAGTCCAAACTGAAGCCACATAAGAAAAGGAGATATTCGGTAGAATTGTTTAAAGGGCCCAAAAAATCACGCAAAAATCCCAAAAATGGTATAATTTTTAGTAGTGCTGTATTTCAGATGTTAACAGTGAGATAATAAATTCCCATCACAAAGCTGTTATGAAAACAGAAAGCTTAAAAAAACGCTTAGAAGTTTGGCTTAAATTTGATATTAAAAAACATATTTTTTAGACTTTGTATTTTGTAAAATGTTCATGATGTTGTAACTTTTCAAGCCAGTCGCACTATGTCACGTATAATTTGATTGATAGACTTTATAAGAAAGCTGTGACATTTTCCCTCAGCTTTAAAAGGCTGTTTAACACAGTGCACAGCTTTAAGATGACCCTCTAAGTGACAGTGTATTTCATAGTCAAACTATTGCTGTAAATAAGTTGTACATTCAGTTATTTAAAGCTTTATAATCTTTTTCCTATTTGTTTTTTTTTCAATTCTCTTTTTTTTTTGTACATATTAATAAACAATAAATTTTTCCTTGTGCATATTTATTAAAGGACATTAAAATGGCTTTTTTGTATTGGGTGGATTATTTTAGTATTAACGAGTTAATAACAGTTTATAGCAAACTTTTTTTTTTGTTTAACTTAAATATTAAATTACTTGTAATTAAAGAATGGTTTAACGTATTTTTAATTGTCTAGGCGGCAAATTTAAAGTTGCCTTTAAATATTGCTTTAGTTGAAAATCGAGGGTATTTATTAAACTTACCATTAAGTGATATTGAATAATTTAAAGACCAAAATACACATACCTACAAAGAAAATAATTATTATTAAATTAGTGACAATAAAATTAAAAACTTTTAACAATTAAAATTATTACGATATGAATAAGATCTGAATATAAATGAGAATTTTTTATTATTATAAATGCTAACAAATACTAAATTCAAAGTTAAACAAAATATTTTAAAAATATATATTAAAAAAAAAATAATTAAATAAGAATACAATATTGTATAATAGTGTACTATTTTTATGTTACAGATCACTCAATTGAACTCCATATAAACATTTTTCCAAAGTTGGAATAACCAGCTGGCTGGAATAACTTAAAAAAAAGGAATCTGCCTTTATTAAAATTAATCACACTTTCTTAAAAAAAGGACAGATTGAAGTTTAAAATAAAAGTAGTCTTTTGAACAGTACAATTTCGAATTTAATTCGATCACTGATAAATTGCGTAGTAAGCTTTTTATACGTATGTATAATATATATTTACAAAAAAAAAACTACGTCATGTTAAAGGATTCAGGAGATTATGGAAAACAAATTGTTTACCTCCTTTCAAAATAATATAGCACAAATATGAAGGCTTTAATACGCTTTATTATAATCTGCTTTTAGTTTTTCTCTGTTGCGTAGCGATTATTTTTAGGGGGCAAATTATATAACAGTTTTCTTTATAAAATCATAACTTGTTAATGCATTTAAACGTAACATTATTTAAATATTAGAACGGTTAGTGAAATCAAAAATTTTTTATTGTAATAAATATAAAATGCCATACAAAACCCACTACCCATTAAACAGGTTATTTAGCAAAAGTAAAGATAAAATACCAATTCAAGAATTATCAAATTTAGTCTATAGATTCGATGTAGCGGAAACGATAATGAGATTTGTAATAAGGTATATATAGGAACAACGAAAAATAAACTAGAATTGCTGGTCATAAATCTGATCAAAGATGTATAAATATTAATTCACAAAAAACTGCATTATCGTCTCATTGTGCCAAATTAAATCACTATCCCAATTTCTAAAATGTTTCAGTCATAAACATAAAAAACAATTATAAAATACATTATATTTTAGAGATGTTACAAATAATTAAGACGCCAACAGAACATAGAATTAATTTTAAGGCAGACACAGATAATGTAGCTCAGATTTATGGACATTTAGTAAATAAGAAATAATTTTGTACTTTGTATTTGTTATAAAAAAATTTTTATATGACAAAATAATTTTTTGTTTTTTAATTTTTTAATTTTAATTTTAATATTTACTCGTACTGATGAGCCTTTTTTTTTAACAATAGTAAGAGGAATAGAAAGAACATAAAACAAAAGAATAACTTAAGACTATAATGTATTATCTTAATTAACAATAATGTTTGTCAGCACCAAGCTTTATCTTTGACATAGAATAAAAATTAAATATTACAAAATAATAAGACTAAAAGTAGTACGCCCTTGCTCCTGAGGCTTACATAATTAGAGAGATAATCTCTATAAATACACTTAATTCTAAATGAAACAAAAATTACATACTAAATACTACAAAAATTAAAAAATCAAACAAACGAAATATCACAAAATAGTACTATCCTCTGTGAGTACCAGGTGTACTTTTTGTAAACAAAACTATAGCAAGTGTTAACATTTATATTAATCTGTATTAGTTCAATTAAAATTTTTTTGTTGATTAAAAATGTTGCTAATATAGTCATTGTCATGAAGCGAAAGTCTAGTAACATACCTTTTTAAAATGTCACAAATATACAGACCAATTGGAGTAACTTTTGATTGACTATAAACATATCGATTAGAATAGCGTTTATTGACTGCTTTGTAGTTCTTTCCTATACAATATCTCAAAACTTTCCGCTCTAGTATTTCCATTACTTTACTTGGCGAAATACTAAACCATAGCGGAAAGCCATAAAGAAAACATGGCCTTATACTTGATTTGTATAATAAAAGTTTAGTTTTCTTAAGTAAACTTTTATTATACAGAAGCTTTGCAAATGATCCTAATATTTTATAAGTTTTTTTTTTTTTTTTTTAAATATGTTAGTTTGAAAAGTTTTTTATTACATTTTTTTTTGATAATTAAATAAATATTTGTTTTCCTAATGATGCTACACAATGGAGTAGCGAAATATCGAAAATAAATATAAAAAATAAAAAAGACGACCTATCGCTTAAAAATTAAATAAAATGTAACATTATTTGTTTTGTTAGTTGTATACTGACCTTCATGAGCAATGACAAAAAAAAGTAAATTTTGCCAGTTCAATTTTTTTTATAAATTTTTAAAAACCAAAAAATTTTGCATTAAAATTGTTTTTCGGAGTTATATTCCGGTGTTTCGCTTATCCAAATTAGGTAAACCGTTTTAGTATTAGTATTATGGCAAATAAAATTAATGTTACAGCTTTTCTATTTGCAACGCCCCATAAAACAATGTCTACGTGATAGAAAAAACTAAGAGCACAATAAAATGAAGTGCATTGAATCCTCCTACCCATATATTTTAGTTTATCATATTTCTGTTTAAAGGAATATTAATTGTTCGTTTATTAAAAAATATTGGTTTTGCTTGTTTTGGGAGCTTTTAAGTGTAAATCGCTTTTTTCCACTTTCTAGTATAATTTTGCCAAAAACTAAGAAGAATTTATTTGGAATATAGTTATTCATTTTTTACATTGACGCTATTCAAAGAATGTCTCGATATCGTTCTTGTGAGTATCGTGTATGTTTAGTCTTCTAGACTTAATCTTCTGCTACATCATTCGCTCGTCACCCGCTTTTAATGATCTCAAAAACTAAGAATGTGAATGGCATGAGTCAAGAATTGATAAGGCTCCCAATCTGCAATGAAATAAAGGCCTGGTACTTAAAATCATTGTAGATTGTTTCCGTAACTCATAACTATATTTTATAATTATATTTGGTGTTAAATAATGTGCAAAGCTTTGCAGAGACACAGCTTAGTTTCGTCACTTATGCTAAATTTTTCTTATGCACACGGCTGTACAACATTTAAATTAAAACACAACATTCCGTTGTAAACTTTTTTAAAAATATTTATTTGTTACTTAATTTGGCTTTTCCAAAGGAACCAACGCAGCCACTAGAGATTACAGGTGTCGCTTAAAACAATTTCGCCTTAACACGGCTTTACTTTCGTCGACATATTACTTCTAAACAAAACATGGTTTGATTGATTTTTAAGATTAATTTTTTAGGCAGCGAAGTTCAAGATGGTAGATTCAACTTAAAAAACTTTTGTGACAAAATTTTCCCTATTGTCTTTTTTACATCGCTACATATTATTTTTAAAGGCAAATTAACTTGATAAATGACGCTAAAAAATTAACGTTAACATTCAAACACATTAATAACAGAGAGCTTATAAAATGCTGCACCATTTTTCAATTAAAAGAATAACGATGACGACCGCCTTAAAAAACTGTACGGTTGACAAATTTAAGCTGTGATGAAAAAAATGTCATTTAGATGAAAGCTTTTAATTTTCTATTAAATATTTTACGCTCTTTCGGCATTTCTAACCTTCAAATTGACTGCTGTTATTGTAAGTCTATTTATCACCCTCTGGTATTGTGTGTCATTTATTTAAGGATATTTTATTATTTAGTTCTATGTGAGCAGAAAAGCTAAAATAATAAAAAGTAAACAATACAATTTTTTATGTATTTTTTAATTATTTAACGCTTAAAACAGTTTGTATTCGGACTAAAATAACTAAGTGAACAATTTTTCAAATGTAAGCGATGTCCCCATAGATGACGTAAATTGACCTGTATGGGTCTATCTCTAAACCGTTAAAGATAAGCGCTTGCAAATTGGACAGAATGTCGACTATTACGACCCTTATAGTAGCAAATATTAATATTAAAAATTTTAAATTAAAGGGTGACCCAATAGTTTACTTAGTTTTATGTTTATAGCGATACTTTTGAACAGTTGTAGACAGACGCTTGAAATTTACAACAAACCTGTTTAGGGTGTCCCAATAATTGATGTAATTTGATGTAGGTGGCCAAGCTTTTGAACCGTTATAGACAGACATATCAAATATGTTTTAAAGTAGATTTTGTTGCCAGAATTATTTTCACTTATAGTATTTATCTAATCGCTTATCCTTGCGTGTAAACTATATAAATGCAGAGTTATAGCGCATTTTTAATGAAAATCACAAAGTTTTTTTGCTTGTATTCTGATACAATAATACAACCATACAACCGATACAACAATACCAGATGATCGTGAACTGAGCAAAAAAGCTTGTTATTGATTTTAGGATCTTGGGTGTTGAGTCTCCTTCTTAAATGTGGTCGCATTTTTTATTTCTAGGTAAATGATTTAAAAAGTCACAGAAATTATCTTTAAAATTGATGTGCATTTTTAGCACAACGTTCACATAAAATTATTCTGGCGACTCGCAAACCTAACGGACATGGCTGGTCAAACTTACAATTTATTTATTTGATTTTCATATGTTTGGTGTGTTATAGTTTCAGGAAGGTCAGCTTAAAAATTATGAAGTTTATAATGGCTAAAACAATTTGACGACTGCCTTTTCAAAATAATGCCAATATTTTTTAAAACTAAAAAAAAACTTTTTCTTATTTGTTAAACGTAAATATCCAAAAAAGATAATTTAAAGTTTTTTTGCTTTCGGTAACTTAATAAGATTTTCAGCAAAATAATTTCTAAATTTAATAACAACTTTCTTGAATTATTATCAAACTTAAGTCTTAGTTATTCGAGCTTAAAATTAACAATATGATGTCAATATTATTGTATTAAACTAAATAAACAGTTTATTGGAATAACATAACAAAGCCCTTATATCAAAAAGTTTTTCCAATTTATAAGCTTTTTAAAAAAAAAAAAAAAAAAAAAAAAATTGGGGAAAAAACTTTGATAAATGTTTAATAGATTGACGGTTTCATTGTATCCTTGTGTTTGTTTAAATGTAAATACATTTATTTGTTGTGAGGGCTTGAGTGTTTGTATACATGTGTGTATGTTGTAATCGTTTCCGCAATGGAAAATATTCGATGGTCAGACCACTTAAACTTAAGCCCACTATTAAATATGAAATCAGGACTTTAAAGGACTTTGTTTGCAACAGAGTGATTTGCTTAAGAATAAAAATAATTTTATCACAATTATCCTACAACTCTCAAAGGACCCTAAATGATTCTGCATGGAAATTTCTAAGCGCAAAAATATGTTCCAGTATTGATAAATATTGATGAGGGAACAGTAAAAGATTTTGCAGTTGAGAAAATTACATAAAAAAACTAATTCAGCAATTTAATTGCTTTCTTTAGACACTGTCCGTGTCAATTTGGCTCCGTCGTGTAAGGTCGTCATTAAATGTCAATAGAACAATTGTTTTTCTTTTCTAACCGATGCTTTTGTAGGTTTGAACTGCTGCTTCGCTTTTTAATCTACTCATCCAACGCGTTTACTTAAGCATAATTACTTTTCTTTATAATCAAGGCTGGGTTGGGATTTGAACTCATGGTGTTCTGTTTGAAAAGTATGTAGATACTGTAACAAACACAGCCAAACTGTTTGCTAAACAGGTGTTCGCTTACTTTCCATTTATTCCCGTTTACCACACATCCACCACACATAAAAGTGGTGGAAGCAAAGCTTATTCGACTCTGCTTACCACACACATACAGGCAACCACAATAATGACTTTTGTTAGTACAAAAGGGTTGCTTCGTATCAGGGCCACACGGTAACAACAACCAGGCATTTTAGCGGTCACGGTAGGTTAAGCCTTAAAGGAAAAATTATTTTTTGGTTAAAAGGTAACAAATCAATGATTTTATATTTTAAACACCTGATTAGTTCAAATAACCGTCAAATACACAATCAAACAAATTCATATAATTTATACTTACTACCGGCTTAAAATATAAACTAACATACACAGAAGTTCTTATATACACTCATACACACGCAAAGCTTCAAAGTGGTTCAGTGGCCTTTAGGGGGCACATGTGAATGAAGTAAAACAAAGAAGACGCCTGCATGCATGGAGCAGTAGCAGTAAATAATGCTAATTTATGTCATGTTTCATAATAAGATTTAACTATAAATGTATGTTGTGTATTTGAATAGTTGTGAATGGATGGTTTTACAATGTCTGTATATATTATATATACATACATACAAATGTCCGTCTTATTGTTGTAAAATGTGTAATGAGAAACCGCAACAATAGAAAATTCAAATATTAAAAAAAAAAAAAAAATTAAAATAAACTTAAATTGAATTTCTGAAAACCGGTATGAGTATTTAATATTTTCTTTATACCGACAGACCGACAGCCAAACAGTATGGAATGAGTGAGCAACTAACTGGAAAAGTAGGCAAATATTCAATAAAACATATTTCACATTAAAGCGTAACTAATGTTGCTAATAAAAATGTTAATCAAACATGCATTTCAACCAAAACTTTTTTTTAAAGAGAAACTTTTAAAAATGAAACTTAGTTCCAGCTAAAAGCATAAATTAAAATCCAAAACACAAAAAAAAACATATTACTTGAACTAAAGTATAGAATAAAATATAATAATAAATTTCCGTAAAAAAGAAGTTTGTCAAATCATATTAATAGTTAAAGTTATAATAACCCAGTTACAAACATAAAGACAGATAGACTGTCTGACGGATGATACGAACCATAACTTTTTTAATAGTATTTTTGTGAAGATATTTTGTTGGCCTACATCTAAATGTTCGTTAATACACGGTCTGTCTCTTGAATACTTTTGGATAGAAAGTCGTTGCCATTTAAATAAACTTTTCAACACAACTTCTACTGAATGATGGTTTTACTTAATATTGTATCAGTTTTTCTATTTTGTTTTGTTGTTGCTTTCTTATAGTTTTGCGTTAAGATAATCTTTTGATTTTTCTTTTTATAAATAGAATAAATTAACATAGAAACATCATTACTTACATACTTAGCGATGCTATTAAAGTATGATCTATGGGTATTATAGTATTTGATATGACAGCGCAGTTGAATGAGTGTTAAACCAGAAGCACCCACTCAGGAAAATCACTGCTACTCGTATGCAACTCTAAACAACAGATTTTGTATGAATCATTGAAATGTTATTTCAATTTGTGCAAGAAAGAAAAAAATCAAATAAATAAGGCGCCTGTTTTAAGCTGACTTAGTCTCAATCTCAACTACACAATATATTTGGCTTATAAAATGAGAAGTTTTTTCTTTATAGTAAACAAAATAAAATAGTACGAGGATAAGTCATAATTTCTTTTGAAAGACAACTACACTTGGGAATATTTCCATCTATAAGTTTGACGTTTTTATTTACAAATTGCTGGATTTAGAAAACTTTTGTCGCTTGCACGACAAGAGACCGAAATTTTTAAATTCTAAATGCATTTAGGCCAGAAAAAATTTAGCGTTTAAGACTGTAAAATTGCTTTTGTGCACTTAAACGTGGCACTTACGGGACACTTTTTCTCTATTTCTAGGCGACTCGAGATCAAGATTTCCATACTAGAAGCAGAGGAATATTTGAGTTTAAATTTTCAGTTTGAACTTTCGATACACGCAGAAAAAGAATATGTTTGCGGTATGATCACAAAAACTATATTATGTTATCTGCAGAAAACATATGATTGCGGTAAACATTTTCTAGGATTTATACATTTTAATATGAACACTAAGCCAGCATATAAATTAAAACGTGCAATAATGTTTAATTTCTTTTGGCTTAACTTTTTCTGTCAGTTGAATCGTTTGCTTGAGAGACATCTGTTATTAAATGCAAAGAAAATTCTTACCACGAAAAAAAGGAAAATAAAACGTTGAAATAAAATGAAAATAAAGAAGTTAGAGATAAAACAAAAAAACTTGCTAGTGTTCGGGGAGGGCAAGCGGAAACATATTTATCATAATGTGTAATTTTTTGAGCAGGAGTCATCTCCATAATGAAGCCTTTCAGACAAATAGAGAAAAAAAATATTTTTTTTGCTATAAAATGTTTTAAGTTTTAAAAGGTTTACCTAAAATACTTCCTTTTCGCCCTACTGTGCAAAGGTAACTTTGGTCTTTTGGGTAGGTGTGTTTTTGAAAAATTCAATGTGATTGATACAGCATTATAAAGTCTTGTTGTATTGAACTTTTTGGTGTTGTTTAGCCAATTACTTGGTATTTAAGTTGTGCATTTAATTAATCAGCCTACTTCATTTACCTAAAGTCCTGTTATTGATCCAACATTCTTTAAATGAAAAATATCGAAAAAAAGGCATTGCTCCAATTTTGCTTCCAATTCTCATCATAACTTTTTTGACGAGTGTGCAGTCAAGCATTTGAAGGTATTCTTAACGCAGTACCATTAAGCTTAATAAAACAAAGATCAATTAAGATATTTTGAATTTCTCGTAAAAATTGGTTTGAAACAGTATTTATTTTAAGATTTTTTGATCTTAAAAAGATTAAAAACTTCTCTCGAATATACAAATGATATTTTATTCTATAGTTTAACTGTCATATTTTCTTAGCCATTTACGATTTCGTTTTCTGGCATTTATAGCCCTCAAGCAACTCACGGCATACAATTTCTTTGCATATTATTATTTTATTATAATGTGGCTTCTTTTACTGCTTTAAAAAGTCTTAATATGGCTGCAAGTATATCTGTCCTGTATATGTCTGCTGGATTCTTAATTACAATTACCCAAATCAATGGTTTTTACTACTTGATAACATTGTAAAGAGTGTTTTGGGACCATTTAAATTATTTTCTATAATTTATTTAATACTACTGTACTTTTAATGTCTGCGTCTTTAAAAAAATAATGTTAATTTCACACTAAGCATCAAAATTAGGCGATTTATAATCTTTACTTCAATTATTTTCATAATAGTGAACAATAATTGAATATTTGAGCAAATCAGCATTTGCAGACTTTTAAACCATATTAAATATTTCATTTATGAACTTCAATTTCAATATGGACATTATCCCTAGGATAAATGCACAGATAGGAAGCATTAAACATCTACTAATGAGATGCGTAACTAATAAAATAGAGCAGAAATACATTTTAAATATACATATACAGACAGACAGACAAATATTCAAACTGAAAGGAAAATATTTAGACACACACACATAATCATGTACTTAAAAAGTTTCTTAAATAGATAGACATGAAATAATCACATCATATCAATACTCCTGACAACATTTGCCATAGAATATAAATGCATGTTTAATATATTCGTTTCTACTTATCCAAGTATAAACTAAATATGTGT
The DNA here is from genome assembly GCA_916610165.2 of Gymnosoma rotundatum. Classification (NCBI taxonomy): domain Eukaryota; kingdom Metazoa; phylum Arthropoda; class Insecta; order Diptera; family Tachinidae; genus Gymnosoma; species Gymnosoma rotundatum. Next base: position 113,126,938 of record OU744337.1, on the reverse strand, counting down.
AATATATGTAATAACACATACAAAAGCAATAAAAAATAACTATATTTACACATTCCAAAAATATACAAGGATATACAGTGAGGGTTAAAACATCAGCAACAGCAATTACATCATCGGCAAATGCATATTAATAGTCAAATATAGAAGAGCAAACAGTATAGAAAAATTAAAATAAAGTTTCAATCATAGAAAGCAGAAAGAACAGATATATGCATCGATTAATAAAAAGAACAAAGAAAAAGCTTTGAGTTGTGTATGGATTAAGTTGTTACTCGAATGAAAAAAATCGAATACTCGAATAATTTTTGTCCTAACAAGTAAAATATTTAAACTTAGAATAAAAATTTATTACGCTTTAAGGCTTAGAGTTGCCTGTGGACTAAACATGTAATTAGAATAAAAATATTTCATATATTCGAATAATTTCTGTCCTAACGCATAAAATATTTAAATGAAGAATAAAAAAATATTCGAAAGATGTTTGTCGGATATTTGAAAATACGAATATTTTTTTTTTTAAATTGTGTTTTTAAGCGTTGAGTTGTGAATTAACTACAGTTGTAATTCGATCAAAAAAATTCGAATAATCTTTGTGCTAACAAGTAAAATATTTATATTTACAACAAAAAATTATTTGTAAGATATTTTTTGAATATTTGAGTACTCGAATAATTTTCTTTAAAATTACTTTTAAAAATTTCAAGTTATGTGTGGACTAGACATATTATTCGAAATTATTCGAATATTTCAATAATTAAAAATTAAAATTTATTCGAATTAAAAATTATTCGATAGATGTTTGTCGACTATTTGAAAATATGCATATTTTTAAAAATTGTGTTTGAATGCTTTGAGTTATGTATGGGCTAGAGTTTTTATTGGAACAAAGTTATTCGAATAATTGAAGATTTTGTGCTAAAAAGTAAAATTTGCCAAATATTTTAATATTCGAATAATTTGTTTAAAATTGCGTTTTGAAACTTTAAGTTATATTTAAGTTTAAAATAAAGAAATATTTAAAGATGTTGAATCTTTGAATATTCGAATGATTTTTTAACAATAATGTTTCAAAGCTTCGGGTTGTGGTAGACTAGAGATATTGTTAAAAGAAAAATAATTCGAATAATCAAATAATTTTTGTCCTAACGAATAAAATATTTAAATTTAGAATTAAAAACTGTTCAAAATATGTTTGTTGAATATTTTAACAATCGAAAAATTTTTTTAAAAAATTACGTTTTTCAGCTTTCAGTTTTGTGTGGTCATTGGGACAAAAATAATTCGCATAATTTTTGTTTTACATTTCTAGAGCAAGTTCAAAGTTCCTTAAATTTAGTGTGATGAAAAGCAAATCTTTTGAAAAATTCAATTTTACCTGTTTCTATGTACCAGTTCTATATGTTTTAAACACTACTGTAAGCTGCCTTTTCTAAATATATCCCAATACAGAGTATTTGCAGCAAATTGTATTAAAATGTTAAACATGACATCACTTCAACCGAGTACAGAAAACACTTTCATCAAAACTTCACATATAAATATTTAAAACGAGCTACATCCTTTTATCGGCTTGATTTTAATTCAATATCCTTCGAAAGAAATATTTATGATAGAAGCCACAAAAAAAACCAAAAAATACAAAAACTAGGCTAGATTATATAAATGGGAGTAGGAGTATCATCGCCTTATATCCCTGTTTGTTCATTCAACTTTAGTTGCATGAATAACTATTTTGAGGACTATAGATATATCATCATTATAATGTCTGCGCTGTTAGCGTATAAAAAAATATTTGTGTGCCACAAAAAAAAAAAAAAAATGTAAGGCTTAATCAAACTAGTAGCTAAGAATTTATTTAGTCATGATAGTTTCGTTTTTTTACTAGGACAAATAATTCATGTGATGATGTATCCTCTTATACATATTCAAGAGATAGAGTGTTTTCGAAAAATATAATAAAAAAACAAAACTGCAAATAAAAAAAAAAATCGAGAAAAAAAACTGAAATAATTTTTAATAGAAAAAATGGGTGCAAAGGAAATTGCATATAGTTGAGTGTGAAAAAAATATTTTTAAAAAATATAAATGGAAATATTAACTAAGCATTAACATTCGAAAAAAACTTAATGGGAGGTAGCTAAAAGAAATAATATTTACGAGGGCTGCTATATATATTTCTGGCCTGGCAACACTGAGTACTGCCAAGTGCAATCTGACATTTCCATTGGAAAGTTTGTCATTTTTAAGCATAATCGTACTCAAACGTTTTGACGTACGACCATTATTTGTGTTGTTTACAGTGACTTGAATAAATTAATATAGAAAAAAATGGAATTAACTCGTGAACATTTTCGTGCCATCATTTTTCACAACTTTCGACGTGGATTATCACGACAAGAGTGCATTGATGAACTTAAATCTTTGTATGGCGATGACGCACCATCCTATAGCACTGTGAAAAATTGGTATAATGAATTTAATCGTGGCCGAAGCTCGCTCAAAGACGAATTCCGTGAAGGTCGTCCAAAAACGGCTGTTGTGCCAGAGAACATTGATGCCGTGCGTGAACTCATAATGCAAGATCGACATGCGACATTCCGAGAGATAGAGACATCCTTGGACATTTCTTCCACCAGCATACATTCTATACTGCATGAACACCTGGCCGTAAAAAAGGTTTGTTCTCGTTGGATCCCGCACAATTTGAAAGTCGCTCAAAAAAAGGCTCCTGTCGATTGGTGCAAATAAATGTTGCAAAAATACGATTGCGGTGCTTCAAAAGACGTTTATAAGATCGTCACAGGTGACGAATCATGGATCTATGCGTATGAGCCCGAAACGAAACAACAATCGACCGTGTGGGTCTTCAAAGTCGAGCAAAATCCAACGAAAGTTGTTCGTGGAAGAAGCACTTCGAAGCAAATGGTCGCTTGTTTCTTCGGCAAAACTGGTCATGTGGTTACTGTTCCGTTTGACCAACGTAGGACGGTCACTTCTGAGTGGTACACTACAATTTGTTTGCCTGAAGTCATCGGAGAAATTCAAAAAACCAACAAGAGAAGACGAATCATTGTTCACCATGACAATGCGAGCTCTCACATGTCGGCTCAAACCAGAACGTTTTTGACCGGCCAAAACGTCGAAATAATGGGTCATACGCCGTACAGCCCTGACTTGGCACCTTATGACTTCTTCTTGTTTCCGCACATCAAGAAAAAAATGCGTGGTCAACGATTTTCGTCGGTAGAAGAAGCTGTTGAAGTGTTCAAAAACCATGTTTTAGAGGTGTCTCAATCGGAGTGGAAAAAGTGCTTCCAAAACTGGTTTAAGCGCATGCAAAAGTGTGTAAATCATGCTGGAGAATACTTTGAAAAACAATGAAACCATTTTTGATTATAAATATTCGCACTTTCACTATTAGGCCAGAAATATATAGAGCAGCCCTCGTATAGACCTTCTTTGAGCTTTGCTGTCTGAAAACAAGAAATGTGCTACTCGAGCTTACTGATAAATTTGTTTCCTTCTGTGGAAATGTTTAGAAAGTAGCACGCGATGAATAAAAGTTTTTTGTCGTCTAAGGAATTACTATACTTATTCCAGCAAAATATTGAACTTTAACATTTTCTTTATCTGCTTAGAAAAACTCTGAAAAAGCGATTTCAGAATCCTGTAGAAATTGAATTTGAAGTTTTTTCAAAATCTCAAAGTTTTAAAAGACAAGTGGAAACACATTAAAAATAAGTTTTATTTAAGTCGTTTGTTTTGAAAGTGGTTTAAGTCCATGTTTTCTTATTTTGAGATATTTAAGGGTTTTTTGTTTGATTTGATTCAAAAATAATGTTAAGTGGTATTAAATTTTTTTATGGCTTTGTGACATTAAACAAGTTAGAATATATAACGTAATATGTTTTGTAAACTTTACTAGAAAAATAAGCTGTGTTTCAGAACCTACAATGAAATTAAACTACTTTTAAAATTAAGAAAATGACTTTTTTGCTTGTGAAAGGAAAAAAAAAACATTTATTTTAATGAAATTAATTTTAATAAAATTAAATAATAGGGATTAAAAATATTTTATATTTGAAGTAGATGAATGCAGATTTTTATTTATGTAATTAAAACTATGTTTTTTTATATTTTGCATAGGTGGTATATACCTTAGTAACTCCATCATATCGTTATACTTAGTATCCATCATATCGTTAGTAAACAAAAGGTAGTATGCAATACTACCTACACCTTAGCAGAGCTTGTGAATACGAAAATTATTTCCACTGGAACAATAAATTTTATTATACATAATTTCTAGAATTATTTAGTAAGTAAATTAAAAAAATGTTACTCAGTTAGTAAAAACAGTCAATCCTTAAAAATAAAGATGCTTTTGGTTTTAATTCTACGCTAATTTAATTTGAGACTTATTCTGCATATTTGATGCGCAGTGAATTTTTTCCTTTTTTTTTTTAATTTAGAAACAAGGTCCTTTGTTTTTGTCTAGGAGGGACACCGACTGTTGTAAACAACCCCTTTAGAGAACTTTCTGAAATCTAACGTCCATGAGTGATGAAAAAAAGTAGGAGAATTCCCAGCTATATGTAAAGTGTACCGAGATAAAAGGAACCTTAAATGGAATATTAAAAATTTTCATTTTAAAATGTATGTTTTGCTACGTTTTGTAAAGACTTATTGATTTTATTAACTAACAATTCTTCTGCTTTAAAAAGCTTTAAATAGTGTGAAGCATGAATAAATCCTGTCTAAAGCACTTCAGTTTCACTGAAAAATAGTCAAAAATTTGGTCGAGCCAAACAGTTTTGAAGCCCATTAAATTAATAGAACAACAAAAAGCTAATATTATTGTTCTAAAAAGAGCTGAGTAAACGATTACTTGCACTAATAAGAAACCACTGAGAGTAATGGTTGAGGTGTGTGTTTGCTTTTTAAACAGAAGATTATGAGTTCGAATCCCGAGAGAGTCTTAAATATGATAAAAATTGCTGTAGTAGATTAGTCGCAAAGGAAGATTTGTGCAAAAGTAAAATAAATCAAATGCAGCAATTCAAACTCCCCGAAATCTTGAGCAGAAAAGGACTAGGTAAACAAGTTAGTAAAGGCGGATGAAAAGTAGTTGAATTGGTTATGGCGCCTGTATAGTAAAATAATTAAATTGTGGTTCTAATCATTATGGGGACCTTGTTACAGACAACAACAGATCAGCATGAGAAATTGGTGACTAAGTTGGTTAAACAAGAAATTATTCGTTAGAGTCTCACCGGACTTACAGCGTATTGGTTGAAATGTTCTCGAATCAAGTGGAAGAGAACATGTGCAACAACTTTTGAGTGAAACTGTAAGCAAGACAACTGTAGCAATTAAGTTAGGCGATGGAAATTACATACAATTATTTTTTTTGTTTAAAGTCCAGCAGTCGCATTGTGATAGCAATGCTATAAGAGATATTTTGAGAATCATTGCAATCTTTACGAAAATTAAAGAGGCCGCATATTTAATGTCATGCGGCGATTGTTCCGCTTGACCAACGTAGGACGGTCACTTCTAAGTGGTACACTACAATTTTTTTGCCTGAAGTCATCGGAGAAATTCGAAAAACCAACAAGAGAAGACGAATCATTGTTCACCATGACAATGCGAGTTCTCACACATCGGCTCAAACCAGAGCGTTTTTGACCGGCTGAAACGTCGAAATAATGGGTCATACGCCGTACAGCCCTGACTTGGCACCTTATGACTTCTTCTTGTTTCCGCACATCAAGAAAAAAATGCGTGGTCAACGATTTTCGTCGCCAGAAGAAGCTGTTGAAGTGTTCAAAAACCATGTTTTAGAGGTGTCTCAATCGGAGTGGAAAAAGTGCTTCCAAAACTGGTTTAAGCGCATGCAAAAGTGTATAAATCATTCTGGAGAATACTTTGAAAAACAATGAAACCATTTTTGATTATAAATATTCGCATTTTCACTATTAGGCCAGAAATATATAGAGCAGCCCTCGTATAGACCTTCTTTGAGCTTTGCTGTCTGAAAACAAGAAATGTGCTGCTCGAGCTTACTGATAATTTTGTTTCCTTCTGTGGAAATGTTTAGAAAGTAGCACGCGATTAATAAAAGTTATTTGTCGTCTTAGGAATTACTATACTTAATCCAGCAAAATATTGAACTTTAACATTTTCTTTACCTGCTTAGAAAAACTCTGAAAAAGCGATTACACAATCTTGTAGAAATTGAATTTGAATTTAAAGTTTTTTCAAAATCTCAAAGTTTTAAAAGACAAGTGGAAACACATTAAAAATAAGTTTTATTTAAGTCGTTTGTTTTGAAAGTGGTTTAAGTCCATGTTTTCTTATTTTGAGATATTTAAGGGTTTTTTGTTTGATTTGATTCAAAAATAATGTTAAGTGGTATTAAATTTTTTTTATGGCTTTGTGGCGTTAAACAAGTTAGACTATATAACGTAATATGTTTTGTAAACTTTACTAGAAAAATAAGCTGTGTTTCAGAACCTACAATGGAATTAAACTACTTTTAAAAGAAAATGACTTTTTTGCTTGTGAAAGGAAAAAAAAAAACATTTATTGTTATGAATTTAATTTTAATAAAATTAAATAAGAGGGATTAAAAATATTTTATGTTTGAAGTAGATGAATGCAGATTTTTATTTATGTAATTAAACTATGTTTTTTTTTTTTAAATATAAATTCATGTAATAAAAAATTAAATTTATATTCATTTATTAAAGATAATATTATTAAGGAAAGATTTTGCTATTTTATTTCTCCCCATTTAGATTATGTGTGAGGTTGTTAAAATATTCATGGTGCATAGGTGGTATATACCTTAGTAACTCCATCATATCGTTATACTTAGGAGTTGAAATGGCACGTACATTGTTGTTTAATAGTGTTAAATAAATAAATAAATCAATCCATAAATAAATCTTTATCCACTTCCATAGATACTTTATAAAAGATTTTATAGGGTTCACTTCTTATTAATCGCATCCATCATATCTTTAACCAATTTACAGGTTCGCCACTAGTGTTTTTTAATCTTTTAATAATTGCTTCTTCCGTAGGTTTGGCTTCATGTTAGTTAATATAAATTTGTTACTCTTTCGACATTTTTTTATGGTTTCATAGTAATCCTGGGGGGCAAACATGAAATTATTTTTCCTCAGAGCCATTTCTACCATTTAAAATCACTACCTTTTGGCAAAAAAGAATGTCCTGATATTAAAACCATATGCTCATATGCTTTCTGCCGATTGCACAATTTTTAACCGTGTTAATGCCTATTTTATATTCTTAAACCACTTTTGAAATAAACGACTCATTTATCATTTTTATTGATCGGCTGGTTAAGAAAACTTTTTTTTTTCATTTTTTGGAAATTGGATAAAAAAATAAAATTTCTTTTTTAATATTGTATATCGATACTAGCGTGTGGCTTTAATTCCCAATTGCTAAACCTCGACTAGAAGAAAACATTTACTTATCATAAAGTGTTTTGATTGACTTACATTATGTGCTTTAGTGGTTTTTAATTTTGCATAAAGTCTTTAGTATGAAAACAATTATCGTCAAAATAGCGGCTAAACGTGTTTACAATCGAAAATAGCCGAAATTTTACGTTAGTGGTTTTTTCAATGACTTTTTGAGGAGTTGCTGATAAATTGTAAATCAATTACGAATTATAATTATAAGGAATGTCTATTAAAGAGACATAAAATTTCCTCTATACACCAGAAATGAAGCAAAACAAGTGAATTTGCCTCGAAGACAATATATTTGCCCTATTCACAAGCCCCCTAGTACGTGCTAAGTGCTAACAAAATACAAGGGTGCTAGCTGTGTTGTTGGTAATTTTCATGCAAACATGAGATACAACACTTAGTACTTTTTTTCATATGTTTTTCAAACGTTGTATTTGTTTAAATGTTTTATGTTTAAATGAATTAATATTTTTGTGTTCATGTGTAAATTATATTAAATTAACTTGAATTAAAAGATATTTTTATTAGTTTTATTTATTTAATTTATTGATTTGACTGATTTATTAGAAAGTTGAAGTTGAAAGTTGCCAATATAAAAACTGTTCTTTAAGATTTAATATTGCTTTAATGACTCGATTTCTAATATTTTGTATGGTACCGCCATCACCTATACCAAAAAGAGATGCTACCTTACGAACACAAGCACCATTTCCTGAATATCCCAAGCAATAAAGTACAATTTTAAGCTGCAAGTCAAGATTATAAGGTTAAAAATATATAGGCAAATTCCTCTGGCCGTAGTCGTATCATATGAAGAAATCTGTTTTCATCAAAATATCTTAAAACCCGATTATGCCATAATGATGATTTTGGTAGCCCTAAATGTATAATTCTGCGACTGGAGAGCAAGTACATTAGGTTCATCCTAAAAATGTCTTGAATTTCATCCTCACACAAAAAATTTATTAATTTATCTTTTTCTGTTTTCTCCCCCATTTGGCTTATAAATAACAAATGATGAATAGCACTTTTCTTCTTCTTATTTACTTTTTGACGTATGAAGTACAATGTACAATGGCACACTGATACAATGGTTGTTCACAAAGAAGTAAACAAAAGGTAGTATGCAATACTACCTACACCTTAGCAGAGCTTGTGAATACGGCAATTATTTCCACTGGAACAATAAATTTTATTATACATAATTTCTAGAATTATTTAGTAAGTAAATTAAAAAATGTTACTCAGTTAGTAAAAACAGTCAATCCTTAAAAATAAAGATGTTTTTGGTTTTAATTCTACGCTAATTTAATTTGAGACTTATTCTGCATATTTGATTCGCAGTGAATTTTTTCCTTTTTTTTAATTTAGAAACAAGGTCCTTTGTTTTTGTCTAGTAGGGACACCGACTGTTGTAAACAACCCCTTTAGAGAACTTTCTGAAGTCTAATGTTTTTTAGTGTTGAAAAAAAGTAGGAGAACCTTAAGTGGAATATTAAAAATGTTCATCTTAAAATGTATGTTTTGCTACGTTTTTTAAAGACTTATTGATTTTATTAACTGACAATCCTTCCGCGTTAGAAAGCTTTAAATAGTGTAAAGCATTTAAAAATTCTGTCTAAAGCACTTCAGTTTCACTGAAAAGTAATCAAAAATTTGGTAGAGCTAAACAGTTTTGAAGCCCATTAAATTAATAGAACAACAAAAAGCTAATGTTATTGTTGTAAAAAGAGCTGAGTAAACGATTACTTGCACTAATAAGAAACCACTGAGAGTAATGGTTGAGGTGTTTGTTTGATTTTTAAACAGCAGATCATGCGTTCGAATCCCGAGAGAGTCTTAAGAATGATAAAAATTGCTGTAGTAGATTAGCCGCAAAGGAAGATTTGTGCAAAAGTGAAATAAATCACATGCAGCAATTCAAACCAACCGAAATCTTGAGCAGAAAAGGACTAGGTAAACAAGTTAGTAAAGGCGGATGAAAAGTAGTTGAATTGGTTATGGCGCCTGTATAGTAAAATAATTAAATTGTGGTTCTAATCATTATGGGGACTTTGTTACAAACAACAACAGATCAGCATGAGGGATTGGTGACTAAGTTGGTTAAACAAGAAATCATTCGTTAGAGTCTCACCGGACTTACAGCGTATTGGTTGAAATGTTCTCGAATCAAGTGGAAGAGAACATGTGCAACAACTTTTGAGTGAAACTGTAAGCATGACAACTGTAGCAATTAAGTTAGGCGCTGGATAAAACATACAATTATTTTTTTGTTTAAAGTCCAGCAGTCCCATTGTGATAGCAATGCTATAAGAGATATTTTGAGAATCATTGCAATCTTTACGAAAATTAAAGAGGCCGCATATTTAATGTCTCGAAAAAAATTTTTATTTATTTTTATTTCTGTCTTCTAAGTAATGGAATATGTGGCCAATAGATAACTCAATTTGTTGTGTTGTGGGAAATATCTATAACGAAACGGTTGCCATCCACAATCAACGTTCGTCTTCCTGCATTTCTATTAATTTTGTTTTATTGTCATTAATACAATAGGACGTAGGAACGTAAAAATATTATCGTAAAAGCATAAAATAGAACACTAACATTTGATTCTAGATAAAACCGATCATTAGATTTTAAAACATTTCATTGATACAAGTTGACAGAAACGTGTAATCAAAGTTATTGCAATTGCTGCATAACGTTCATAATTAGAAAAGAATAAAAACACCTTTTAAATTGACGAGTCAGTGGAACAAAATCAATACTGATAGCAGTTTACCGTTATATTTCAGCACATTATACTTGACTAACAACTTTCTTACTCTTCTTCTTAAATCTATTAATTATATTAAACCTCTTCCCCATTAACTTAACAACTGTTTTTAACCTTCTTTTGCCAATTACAAAAGTTGAATATAATCAAAAGAAAAGCCATCACAAGAAGGATGTAAAGAGGAAAAAAGAAAAAAAAAAGATAATAATTGTCTTATTAAATTTACATACACTTAATTAAGTTTTTATTTAACTCACTTGAGTTAAGTTTAGTTTAATTCAATTCAATACATTAAGGAGCAAAGAAGAGCGTCTATTCGAATCATTAAAGACAATACGATGGACAGACTGGGTTACAGACAGGGCAGACAGATAGAGAAATAATCAAACAAATGAACATTGTGTAATTAACATAATTATTGTTTAATACATTACACACTCATACATTTAAGCATAAGAAGAAGAAGAAGACATACCGATAACTGTACAAATAATTTTTAGAAGATAAAAGGCCCGTCCATATAAATTAAGTGGCAAGTAAGAGGTTGAGTGAGTAAGTAAGTGTGAAAGAGTGTAAGCGTGTGTGAGTGTGAGTGATTTTAATAATGTTGTCGTTTATTACAAGTAAAGTTTTCCGGTTTCATATCAAAGGATATTAAAATTAGTATAAGAATAACTATAACTATTTTTGAAGTTGTAAAGAAAATGTACAAAATGCTGGGGTTATGGAAAACTAGATATCTTTGTGATAGTAATAAAATTATTTTGTTAGAAAATTTGTATATTTAATGACTAGATTGATGTCGGTACAAGGCTTCTTTATAATAAAATTAAAAACAGACTGCTGCAAGAGTGTTGAAGTATGTTTGCATGTATTTTTAGCCTACAGGCAAAAATTTAAATACTCTGTAGATAGATAAAAAAAATCTTTTCTTAGATATTGATTATTTATAAAAATACATATATAAAATAATTGGATGTTTATCTTGAAGAGAGAGGCTAATTATTGGGGTAATAGAGTGTTGAACTTTTTACATCAGTTAAAGTATGCGTGAAAGTAATGTAGAAAATTTATTTATTTTAAAATTTAACAATATATAGATTTTTTTTTTGTATTTATAAATGGTGTATTTTTTCAGCTAAAATATTTATGTATTTTATAAATTAAATTTGGCTGTGACTGAAACTTAAACATTTACAGTCTTATTTACAAAAATTTTTTATTGTAAGCTTAATGTGTACTTTAGTTATTAAACACTTTCTGTTTTATTAACCATTAAAAATAGTTTTTATTCACAAACGTTTAATGACGCAAAATTAACTATTAAACGATTTTAATAGTTTTGTAGTTTTATGTTGGCAACATCATGTCATATTATATGTAAATTTACGTTTAGTGATGCATAAAACAACGAACCCAATACCTGAATAACGTTTTTATAATTATAAAAGAATAATTAAATCAGCAATTATATTATTCAACATAACTTAAATTATCATTATTTTATTATTATTTATTGTTTTGTATCAGAAAAAAATTTAAAATAATATAAAAAATGGTGTTAAACCTTTTTTTATAAAATGATTTACTGAACGAGTACAAAAAAGTATTCAAATACCGAGCTTGGCATTACTGTTTGTACATCACTATATTATTTTGTTTATTTATGATACAAATTTGTGAATTTTTTATTTATTATTTTTTATTTATTATTTCCACCACGTCTGCGATGCGATATAATGCCCATCAACGTAGAGTCATAACGTCGATGGATATTAAAGTTATATTTTATGGTATTCTATGTAAGAAAGTTGTTACATATTTATAAGCTGGCTTGCAAAATATATTTAGTGAATGCTTTTGTGGGTTTACAATAGGGGAGAAAATCCTTGAAAGTGCCCTGCTGATGGCCGGCTATGCAGTAAATCTTTGGTAAGCGAAGCCGTTGTTGTTTCAAGTGCGGACACTACGACACTTTTATAAGTGACAATATGTCTATGCTAAAAACGATGCAATATCCATGGAAATTAAAACGTTTTCCAGAAGTAATATAATGTCTACGGACATGGACATTTTGTCAATTTTAAGTGCGAGTCCATTACCAGTATACGCTTGGACACTATGACATGCCGCCATTTGTGAAGCAAATATTTATAAAATAGAGTTTATTAAAATTGTTGTAGTTGCGAAGGGTGCCGACAAAGGTTATAGCGAACCAGAAAGTGCCTTTCACTCTGCTGGTATCGAAGTTCTACTGCTCTCATTAAAGTTAATGACAGTTAATAATAAACTTAAGTATACTCCGAAAAATAATAATTTATTTTTAAATACTGTATCTAAAAGTATTAAAAATATTTGAAAATTTGGTCCTTCGAACTGACCTTTGTGGCTTAAAATGGACTTTTAGTAAAAATTCAGATTAAGTTGTTGGCTTTTTTAGCATTTTTTTAGCTGAATAGAATTTTAAAGGGACTATCCTTTAAATTGTTTTTTCTGTTTAATTTACTAGAATTTCTAGTCGTCAAAAATCTTTAGCACACTAGCGGTAGTCTGTTCGTATTAACCCTTTGTCAACCACGGGCACAGGGGTGTCCCAAATAAAAAAAAAAATTATAAGTAAATAACGAAATATTAAAAGAGTTTCATTATGGCATTTATAAATTCTTAAGGATGTCTTTTAAATACTTGTTACAAATTGCGCGAATTTAGCTGCGTGGCTTAAGGTGTACGGTCATTAAAATTACGAAGGTTTATTAATTCAAATGCTAATTTCAAATTTTGTGTTTTTAAATTTTAAAGTGATTTGTAAAATTTTATATTGTGATAAATATTTGGCCTGGTAAGTACCATTTTGTTATATAAAGTTAAAAAACTAATAATAATTTCTTATGCATTGATAAATCGTCAGTAACTTCTAGAGACACTGGTGTCCCTATGGCCCGTAAGGGTGTGATACTTTTCACTGATTAATTTTTAATAATATTTTTACGTATTAATTATCGTTGTGGAGTTTTTCAGCTAAAGGGAAGTGAAATCCAACAAATTTTAATTGGTGACAATAGTGACGATGAGGATGATCTGCATCTGAGATACTTCTACTGAAAGATGACTGCCAAAGAATATCTGATGTCGAAATTGAAGCTACGAACATTTTACATTAGGACTCGGATAAAACATCATCTAAGACATCAACTACTGAATTAGAACCTATAGCCCAGCAAGCTAGCAACCCCCAAATTGATTTCAAGTGTAGCGCATTGCTAAAGTGTTTACAAATATGAAATATGAATTCGGAAAGAGGCAAATTAGTCCAGATACTAAAAAAAATTTTCCACTTTAGTGCTAGAGTCAGCAAAATACGCTCATCAAAATAGACGAGAATTCACTATTAAGAATGAGCTTGTTGAGCTTGTTGTCCAGTGTACAGTTTAGGCAAATTCTGGCTCACAGTTTGATTAACGGTTTTAACAATAGGCAGCGGGAGATTTTTACTTTGAAAATAAGTGCAGGGGGCAAATTATGGCACTCGATATCGATCGAAATTTCAATAGAATTTAAATGTAAATTTCGATCGATATCGAATGCCGTAATTTGCCCCAGTTCGGAAATCAGTAAAACGGCAATTATCGTCCCATCCTATGGAAAAGGTCAACGGCAGAAAGCTCTGTGTATATTATGCCAATTTTAAAAAAGAAAATGGAACAAAGAATACTTGTGGTTTCAAGGTTTTTATTTCAAAATATATTTTTTTTAAGCCTACTGCACCACACAAAATAGTTTAAATTACGACTTTAATCCTGATAGTCTCATGGTCCTGAAAGGGTTAAAAAGCCTAATTAAAGCCAATCAACACTCCTTTAAGTATTGCAGCTGCGGTCTTTCGTACAAAGAAATGTTTGTGTTAGAAAATCGAGTTATCTCAATATATAACAAAAAAAAACCCATTTACAGGCTAAAACTGAGCTTTGTTGAAATGACAGAGAATCACGAGTTTATCGAAAAATCGATCTGAAAGTTGTTGTTTGGGGTTGCCTGGTTATTATTCTGTGGGCTCCATTTCAAACGCAGCAGAAAATATTTTTTTAAAGTGAAAGATTCATTTCGAAGATAAAACATTTGATAAGAAGCACTTTTAAATTTCAAAAAAACTTAAGTCAATTTTGTTCTTTAAATATCTAAGAAATTTTTATATTTGTGGGATGTAAGAGAGAGCATGTTCTATTGTTCCATCTGCTTCTTTTTGCAAATAATGTATTGAAAATTTCTTTATTTTTTTAAGTCATTCCGGCCGTTTTTTAATTATGGCGTAAAACTGGTTGCAGGTGTAAATGAAGTTTTAAATTTTTTCTTTAATTTTACAGATTTCTTAAACCTGTTTTAATATAATAATTTTTATTATGTCTTCAAAAATATGGTCCTTCGAACTTCTTTAAGGTTCTTAAAATTTACAATTTTTAAAATCTTTTACTGCTAGTGGTTTGAAATATTAATGTATATAAATTTATAAATAATGTATTTGAATAAAAATTTTATAAATAATAAAAATAAATAAATTTTTTAATTTTCTTGATAGTTTTAAAGTTTTTACTTCAACCGAAACATAGCAGGCAAAAAATATTTCTTTCTTTCTATATATTTTTTATAACTGCTACGAGTATTAAACATGATTTTAGGTGTTAATAAAAACTTTAAAAACTTGTTAACAGTTTGAAGGAATAACTACAAGAAAAATAAAGAAAAACGTTTTTAAGCTAAAATCATAACTTCCATTATTTTAAATAAAAAGTTTTTTTAATGTATGTAAACGATGCGGTTACTTTTATAGTCTTGAACTTAGAGCTGCTAGTAATTACAATTAAAATGTTTTTGTAAACTCTGCAAAAAGTGACTACACTCACATCCACCTAAACGTTTCTTTAAAACAAGTTAGAGTATAGACATTTTAAGATGCCATAGAAATGAAAGGAAATGGCCGCTTAAGTTAAATGTTTTTACTGTAAGATATTTTATATATTAATTTCATGTTTATTTTGAAGTAAAAAAAGAAAAGAAAGTACACGAAATATATTTAAAAAATCTATATTTATGTAGAAATATTTAAAGTCAATTTAATTACACGTTCAAGCATTGATTGCTTGCTACATCTCAATACTTTATTTACCTTCTTTGTGCTGTAAAAAATCTGCAGCATCCCGTTGCTGTGTTACCGGTAGCACAGGAGGCACTAGTAATACACATTGCACTGGCTTTGTACTTTAATTACTTCATCGCAATTTAAGAAGATTGTAATTAAGCGTAAAAATAAACTGAATAACTTTCTTCAAATTTACTTTTTTCTTTCTTTCTTTGGTACGTATTGAGATTGATTAGTGCTGCATAAGTAACGTGAAAAACATCATTCTTTATTAAATTATTACTTTAGCTATTTTTAATTTATTTTGTGTTTATTAACCTCTTGAAAATTTTAAATTTTCTGTAAATAAGTTAGAAAATTTTATATTAAAAAATGTAAAATGTATCTGCATTAAATGGAAATAGCGAAATTAAATCAACGAAACAAAAACGTTAATAAATTAAAACTTATAGCCGTATGTTGGTCCTTCGGACTCTTTAAAACTGGGCAGAAAAAAGAAAAAATTGTAAAAAGAAAAAACCATTGGGGTTAGCTGGGTCATCGATCCCGATTTGTTGTGACTCAAGTAAATATGTCTTTATTAAGGCAATATTTCAACTCGATTATTGCTTAAAACAATTATAATTTACGCTCATTATTACAGTAATGCGGATAACGACGTATTCTGCGGTATCCTATTTGGAGTCTGCAAAAACCGAACAAATTAAAATCTGACTCAAACCAAATGGCTGGATGAATTCACATGCAAGATCTTAGGACCCATCTGACCCAGGGCTGACCTGAAAGATATTTAAGGGATACAGTGCCACTGAAGGTTTGACGAGCCCACAAAGGAGATGGAAAAATGGAGGAGGAGAAGGATAAGAAGATTTTGCATAAATATGTTTAGCTCTACGCTACCTGCGACGTAGGCACTACGGGTCCTTGATAGTCGCTCCAAGCTCTGTTATGCGTAGTTTTTGGGAGTGGGCGTTATACACATTAAACAGTACATCTAGTTCTTTTTTGGCATTTAACATGACTATACTTCCCGTCACGTTCTCACCTTCTCTCTTTTCGCATCGTGAATATTCCGGACAAAAGTGAGCTCTCATTTTACTTTTTTTAAGCTGCCTGTTATATTAACCTAACTTACAGGGAACATAATATGGTTATTGTGACCATATCATAACCATTTTTTTTCTCTGCATGTGTATTAAGGGAAAAAAACTAAACGAAAGGATCACTTCACTTGCAAAATCGCTATTGACGAAGGGATAGTACAAAAATATTTCTTTGTTATCTAGTTATGCATGACAAATAACTCTTGATTAACTTTTCAAAAAGATATAATATTAATTATGAATGTATTTTATTAAAAAGTAAATAGCTTGACATCCAAAGCTCATTGTATGCTCTGGAAAAGGTTTTATACGTTATCAAAATAATTATACATACCTTTCAAAAATATTTATAAAACATATTTCTTTGATACCATGCGACAGACAGCGCAATTAGAGCCAACCTTAATAAAAAGTTAACTAAATTTGAATCAATATATAATTTCCAAATATATTGGAAATAAAGACTAATAAATATATTTTAAGAGATTCAAATGATTTCAATTAATTTCCTTAGCTGCAGATACGAAATAAAACATTTAAACATAAAATTACTAAATCCTACAATCGTCTTCACAAAGACAACAAATTAATACTGGCAACAAATGGCTTTCATAATCTTTTAAAGTAAAACATTCATAATCATTATCAATTTAATCGTCAATGTTTTTGGTATTACGTAGTTTGCAATGAGTTTTTGAAAGAAAACTAGGTTAAAATGCCTTTCTTTATTAGCGGTTGACCACAAAAATTGTAATTGGGCCCCTATAGTTAAAATTACTCAATTTTCGTATACCCACAGATATAAAATAAAAAACAGAAACAAAAATACTTGTACTTGTTAAAGGTGAACAAGTTCGTAAAGGACAGCTGAAAAACAAATACGAGAGCAGTCAAAGAATATCTTATATTTGTTAAATAAAAAATATATTTTTTTTTTCTGCTAGAACGAAGACTTTAGTTTAGCACACTGGTAATAAGGTTCTAGAGCTTTTTAAATTTTGCAAGTTTATGAATAATAGAAAAACAAAAATTTTACACATGTTAAAGTTTTTATTTGTATTGGAATTAAAATTAAATTAGGTGTTTAATTCATTCAAATATTCATTTAATTTAAAAAGAAATAGATAATGTTTTAATTATATAAATGATTGAATCCATTAATAATTTAATTAAAAAGAAGAAAAAGAATTTCCATTAATATAAATAATTAAATCAACAAAACACTTAATAAATTGTCAATCTAAATTAAAATAAAATCTTTGAAAGGTGCAAACATTTTTTTATTTGTTGCACAGTGGTCTTAAAGACAAATTCGGCACGAAAAAGGTCATAACTCGTAAAGTGCTCGTAAAGTATCTCAAGGCATAAAAGTTTGTACAAATTAACTACATGACAGGGCACGATCGTTCACTAAAAATGGTTGGATTCGAACGAATTGGAGTGGCAATTTCTACGTAAGATAATAATAAAGATTGATTTTATTGTTTTTCGTAGGTGATGATTCTACAGACATGTATGAACACATACTGTGATATTTTATTGATAAGCATTTATTCACTTTGGCTAGTTTCTACATGCGTCTTCTAAATCATTTTGCAAGTCTGTGGTACAATTATTAAAAATTAAAGGTATGTGTGATCGACATAATGGTTCTGAATATCGATTCGACGGTTTTATTAGATTGTGTTCTCTAAGGGCAGCTTTTTGAATAATGTCTGCTCCATCGATCAAAATCTTCAGGATATTATGGAAATAGTTTCACGTATAGTTCTGCCATCCAATCAAGCCTTTTATTTAACTTTTTGTTCCATTTGCCTTTGCCCACTTTTGCGATAGTATTGTAACAATATTTCAAGCTGCTTGATTTAATTTGTTTTCATATTCACTATTTTCGTAATTCTACATATCAATTATGAGGAAAATTTAATAAAAACAGCAAACCAAATATTAAACATTAAAACTCTCTCGGTGATAGACATTGTAACCTAAAATTTCGATATTTAAATTAATGGCAAAAACTGGCAGCTAATACATTAATATTTAAAAATTCACATACTTCAGATCAAACAGAAATAAAAATTTGGATTACATTATGGTAAATGCACATTTTAAAGTCTAATACAAGTTAGAAAACAAATAAAACTGCACAATTAACGAATACATTTTGCTTTTCACAATTTTTTTTTTATTTTTTTCGTTCCGGTTTTTCGATGATAAATCAAGAATGAAAAAAGTACAATAAATATTATTAAATATTTTAATTCAATTTTTAAGCTTTGCAAATCACAAAAATCACAAAAATATCGACTGATTTCTTAATAAAAACAAAATACAAAAATTAATTGTGTGGAAAATAATCCTCCACCTAAAATATTGTAAGTTTACAAAAAACAAAAAAAAAATACCGTTATGCACGGTGGACTGTTGCCAATAAAATACCAAATTAGTTATTATTGTACCATTCGAAGAAACGACTTTTTTCGCGTTACATTAGTCATTAACGCCATCGTGTGATGTGGGGAAAAATTCACTTAACAATTGCTTAAGATAAGACAAAGCTGCTTGTAATGTGATGTTTTTATTGACAGTGCTGCTGACATCAATCACTTGGGCAGTACATAAGGTATGTAACAGACAGACACTGATCACACGGATAGAGATAATCTGAAATCACTTGTATTCGCAGAAACTTAATGCACCGAGTTCTGGTTCTAACCGCTTGTAAACTGGATACGTTTAACAATTACTGGTTACCGACCACCAAGTAAAATAAATAAATATTGAGCGATTGCATCACGCACAGGTCACGATGTGGGATTTGCAGTAAAGTAGTGGTTCGATTTTAGGGTGACTCTGCCGACGGTATTACCAGAACTTTTGTTGATGAGCGATACCGCATTTTTTAAACTTTTTTATTACTGAATTAATTCTTGTTCTGGAAGTAGCGCCCACTTGAATTATATGCTCACAATGGATGTTATAAAACTACTATTTCTAGGCCGTGTGATGTGCCGTTGAGACGTTTCGATTAGAACGATTACTGGGGCCTCAGGATATGGAACAGATATGTCTTTAATTCTAAATAAAAGAAGTGTTAAAAATTATCACCTTAAGTGCCGCACTTACTAATTAAACTTTAATTAAAATAGAAAATATTTCATCCTGAAAATAAAAAAAGCCAAATTTTTTTTTTATTTATTTAGAACTTCCTAATTTAAATTAAGTTTTTGGTGACTTAAATTTCTTATTTAAATAAATGTTTATATTTTTATTGCATCTTTATTTTACCCACTCCCATACAAAAGAAGGCGTGTGTTAATTAAATTGTATATGATTTTTAACTATTCCCTACTCCATGTACAAAAGCTTTTTTAGCCTTCTCTCGTTAAACAACAATATTAAATAACACTAAAATTGAGTAATAAAACAAAAACAAATTTCTCAATTATCTGACAACGATAAAGACCTTAAAGAAAATTCATACAACTAAACCAGCAGCTTAAACAGCACAAAAAATTAAGAAAATAGTCAAAGTAGAAACCACAAAAAAATTAAATAAAAATATAAAAAAATTAAAAATCGGTCACGAATTCGTAATACAGTTGTTATGTTACAATAAAATTTTTATATCCTACAAAACGAATGCGGCAGTAAGGAGTAACAGTAGTTGTAAAAACCAATGATGACAACTAAACTAACGTCAAAAGTCGTTAATCGAGCAGGAAGAGAATGAGCGGAAAAGAGTCCATAAATGCACGTAAACTGTCAAATAGAATAATTGTTAGTTAAACCTTCAAAAAAAGAAAAAAACATAAACACACACTAAACCACAAAACAATAAATAATAATGACAAGAAAATATAAAAAACAACAATAGTGCAATACCAGAAATTATACACAACCAGAAGACATGTTAACATGTACAACAACAAAAACAAAGCATAGTTGTTGTTTAAACAATTACATCAAATGAAATATGTTAAGGAGACGTCTACATAACAGCAAATATTGGTACATGTTGCGGCGTTGGAGAAGTCAAAAAAGAAATTGAGCTTGTAGTGGTGGGTGTAGAGGTGGCGGCAAGAGATAGATGATGAGACTAAAGGTGCTGCAGTTAAAAGTTGTTTTGTTTTGTTTTTGTAATGTTAAGTAATTGAAGTGTAAAATATTTCTTATTTACACATCATAAAAAATAATATAAGCTAAAATTGAAGACATATAAATTTATAGAAAATAAGACTTACTATTGGTGCGGGGCAACAGGAAGTGAATACCGAAAACTAAAAAAAAACACCTGAATAAATGCACCATTTAGCAAACAAAAGCTTCAAAAGATTAGAAAAGAGGGGTTCAAGAATGCATTGTTTAGAGAACTCACGAGGAGAAAGTAAATCTTTAGTGATTTCTTGACATTATATTTTACGTCAACAATTTAGAGTGCTGACCGTGACGACTTCAATCACCGTAGTTTTTAACTTTGATTCGTTTGTTCGTTATTCGCATAAGATGTGCGAACTTATAACACATCCCAGCAAAAAATTTGAAATTACCTTAAAAAGTACTTGCCATATAATGACTTACTTTTGTGATTGCCATATTTTGTTACTCGCTTACAAAACACATAGGTTCCCAAAAAACGAAGTATTAATGGAACTAGTTCTTTATGTTAAAAGAGACTACCGTACTAATGGTACTCATTATTTCCTACAATAATTAATGTAATCGATTCTCAGGAATTGATTATAAAAGTCTTATGTATGTTTAAATCATTAGGTTGGCAATTTAGTTGGAAAGTACTTCCGCCAAAAATGCTTAATTCCACACTCGATTACCTTTAAAAAAATTTTTTTGCTGGGATGGCTCTGAATTTTTTTTAGTCATGACACAACGGTTTGTCAGGAGACCAGATCTGTGTAATCTGTGTTTGGTGAAAATATTATAAATTAAATAAGTTATGTGTGTGTGTGCGTGTATTGGGTAAATAGATCTGAATAAAAAGTACTTCCACCATTAACTAGTGTGGTGCAGGTGTAAATAAAATAAAGGGAAATTTAACTTAGAATTGTTAAGCAGCCGTATTGGTTGTGCGACTAGAGGTTTCTGCTTGGTTAATAAAAATGTTAGGAGTTCATATCCCAACAAAGCTTCTAGTGTTAAGAAAAAAGTATTGTTGGTAAGTTGTTTAAATGGAAAACACTTGTTTGCACAGGATATGTGACTTAGATTAACGTCTGTACCTGGTCTAACCATTATTCTGTGCAATTTTTAGAACAGGGCTTGCAGGACCATGAATATACCCCTTGCGAAAGGGTCGGAGCCTACCCAAAAACTCCGCTGTGGAGAGTGCAATAGCACACTTTCGCCTATTCTACACCAGATCTGTAAATATAGACTTTAATTTAAACACAGGTACTGCGTGTGCCCTAATAACCGGCTACAGAGAGGGGCAGCTCTCTATATGGGCTACCGGTTCCCGTGGTGCCAGTTTATGTCTTTGCTATTATTATACATATGTTATTATCATATAAGGACGCTAGTGCATCCTTCGACAGTTACCCCACTGTCAATTCAGATTCAGTGCCTGCACACTGGTTCCCCCTATACCTCGAAAATATCTGTGTCAAAGCCTATGTTCTTTCAACCAGACTTGAAGTACCCCCGGGGCAGTAGTTCGCCGCACATCTCGGAGTCCAGATTAAAAGAGTACGGCATTTATTTTGTAGCCGCAGTAGATGGGTTGATGAAGCGTCCCTTCTATTAGAACAGCATATGAGATGGTAAGGGTTCCTGCAAACTTAACTATGTGGCTGTTGTAATAGATATATTAGACAAGCCTGTTAGATAAACAAAACAGAGTGAGTTTGAGTATTGCCAGAGGCATATCGTATTTTGGTCTGGATGACTGTGCGACTTGAACGGCACGTTTTTAAGGTGTTTTGAGTTTTTTGAAGTTAAACTGTGATGCTTAGATAACATTTCGATTATTTTTTACTCACTTTTTTTGTATTGCCGCAATTCGTGTTGTTTATAGTTCTATTTCTGAGCAACGGCGCTAAGTTGTTAAAAAACATTTTTCAAAATTTTCTGTAAAACTTGGGCTGCTTCATTAATATGATGCATTTTTAAAGTTAAATTTGGTGATTTGAAGGAAAATTGGGTAACTCATTTGAGGTTCTCAGTTTGGCATCAACATAGAAAACTCCACAGTTTAAAATTAGTAGAATTTGAGTGACTGTTATCCAATACTATACTAATAAAGTACACTCTACTTCAAGGTGGTGTAAACTACCGTTTTCTACAACAAGATGTCTAGTGGTAAAATTAAATTTAAATGCGGCACGGGCACACGATATGTTCGTATTCCGAAAATTTACAATTTAGACGGAACAAAAATAACGTCGTGAGGATGTCCAATTATGCAACTTTTAATGAAGGAAATTTAAATATGTTGCAGAATCTGGCCTTTTTTGTATATTGAGGCGATAGAAAAAGTTTCACTTATGTGCGAGTATGTCAGTTCAAAGCAAAGTTATTAAAACTTATAATCCGCTTGTATGTTTCGCTAGTTTTTTCAAAACAAGATTCTCTTTTTCTCTTTTTATTATTTGCAACGCAAAGCAAAATAGAAATAAGAATTAACGAAATGTATGCCTTTTCATAAAATTTATGTTGTATGTCTAAATTTGTAAATTTGTCAAAGAAAAAGTTGGTATGTTAAACGAAATCTTATTATAAAGAAAGCAATTAAAATTCGTATAGAATCAGAGTCACTTGCGACTACGAATTATCAGGATTCTTCTGTGTATTTAAACATTTGTTCAATTCACACGTTCTACAATAGTTGTATTTCATACAAGCTACAACTTACAACAGGCTATGCATTGCGTACTGGCTTAAGTAAAAGACAGTAAACTAAAAATCAGATAGGAAACTGATGTGACTTGTGCCAGTTTTAACAATGAAATGTTCATCGAACAAAAGACGTTCAATACATTTTCGGCGTAATAAATATTTCAATCATGGATAAGTGGAATACAAATATGTAAACTAGTAATAAACCATGTCGGCAAAAGTTGCAGTGATTTTGAAAAATGTCTGATACTTTTTCTATTCTACATTAACATGTGGCGCCATACCTCCCATTTACAAATGATGTACAGTACCAGAAGAAGACCAGCAATACTAAAGGGTTTTTCAACACGACAACTAAAAGCACATTAAAGCACTCTTCTATCTACCTTTTCTATTTTAATCGTAAAGTCTCTGGAAACTAAAGGGTTGCAGTTGAATTCTTAAGCCACCAAGTAATAATTTTTTTTTCTATTCGTGCTAACGAATTATTGTAAACTATAATTTTTATATTTTGAAAAATTTTATTCCCGACTTTTTGAAATTGTCATACTAAAAACTTCTCGTACTTAATTTTATTTAGATTTTTTTTTATTTAACTTTATGTTAATGGGAAATTACTTTTTCTCTGTGCTAATTAAAATTATAAATATCAAGACGTTTTAAACCACAACAACAAAAGATGTCAATAAAACCAAACAACTTATTTCTTCCTCAATACAAATGAGAAACGCAAACATATAAATTTTTAATCTACTATTTTCTTTAATGCTTGTGTTTTTTGTTGTTTTGCTGGTTGTTGAACTTCTTGTTGGTTTTAGTTTTCGTAAGTGTTTTCTAGCAATAAACTAATGAAATTGAAACCATGCTCCAACTCTCAAGTAAATAATTGCAAAAGACGATAACGACAATAAAACCGAAAAACAACTCATAGGAATAGTAAAACCACACACGCACACATGAAATAACTGCAAAAAGAATTTTATCAGACAAAAAAAAAGTTGATTATGAGTTTTTATTTAATTTGTTTTCCTTCGCTGCTCCATGTTATTTCACTTGAAAATAAAAACCAGGAAAAGAAGAAGAGAAACCGAAGCCAAATCAAACTAAAAACAATTTCAAAACTAAATAAAAGGACATATGTATGTGTTGGTGTGGCATGTGGCAACTACCAGTAATGAGTTTGATTGAATAAATGAACGTCTTACAGAATCGTATTTAGCTAATGAAGCTAATAAAACTTTGCGTTTAATTTTTTTTCTCATTACGTTTTCACTTTGTTTTTATTTTATTTATTGCATTTCAAAAGTATTCATTCGTACAAACACAAACGCAACAAAAAACAACAACTTCAGTTACAAACCCAGCGATTGCCAACTCAAGCCGTATAATTATTTTGAGATCAGATTAAATAATAAGTGATGGAAATACGACGACACATCCATATTAAAACATCAACATTTGCTACAGCCAGCCATATCATGCAGTTGCTAAGCAACAGATTTCTAATTTACTAAGGAAACATTTAGAAATGGAAAAGTTGTGTTTCCTTAAGGGTCGTACAAACAAGAAGGCGAGAGACAAAAGGAAAAAGAACACAAAGTTGTCAAAGTTTGAATTTTATATAAATAGTTTTCACTTGCAATTTAAAACATTTAAAGAACTTGGAGAAAAAAACTAAAATAAAATAAACGATAGTTATTTTTTTTAACTCAAGAACTTTAGAACTATCGATATAGTGGGAAGGTAACCATGAAGTAAGAAATAAATTTTTTTTAATTTCTATAACAATTTATTGTAAGGGTTTGTCGCCTTTAATATGGAGCATTAAAGTCTTTGAAAACAATTACGCACGAAAAAATAAAAGCGACTATAGATAAAACCTCTGTTTAAAATTCACATCATTAATTTTTGCAATTGTCAAATTAAAACGAAAGTGAAATTAAAGTCAAAGTATTGACATTTGATTTTTTATATCTAAAAAACTGATTTTTTGAAGGGGAAGTAGCACTTCAGGTAATAATACGAATTAGTTTGTAACCGTGTTATATTCTTTAGGAAAGGGATAGATGAGAGACAAGACAGGTGGTGAAAAGAGATAGATGCAGTCATTTTTCTTAGTTTTAAGCTATGAAGAAGTACCGACGAAGGAGGCTGCGTGCTGTAACCTAATTTTGGAATATGTATTTATGCCATTAAACAGGAAAAAACATTTTTTGTTGTTTGTTTGGTGAAGTGGCTAAACCCTGGGCAACCAGATTTGTAGTCAACGTGCTTACGCCTTGATTATAGCAGTCAAGTTTTATTCGGTTCCTTCTTTCCGTGAAGCTCTTGCCAATATCTCTATTTTAGCTTGAGCTTGTAAGTTTTTAGAGTCTGTTTAAAAAAATTTCTCAAACTCAATTTTCTAAATTTTATTTATTTTTCATGTTGCGACAGGATATCTCTGTTTCCCCAGTCATGATATTAGTCGGTTCTTGCACTCGCACAGCTGTCTATTAAACCAAAATCGATGAGAGTCACAGGAATTGCAGCATTTTTACAAGATCTTAGAAAATTGTTTGTCATTTAAAAGAAGAAAATAGAGCTGCTGCCATTAATCTTACTTTTGAGCGCATAGATATTTAAGCTTAAAAAACACTCAAGAAGCAATTTATGGCATCAGATTGCTTTCCGTATACAAATCCTTGGTCATTGAATATTTTCAACTTCTTGAGTTGTTGCCCAAAAATAGAATTACGAGCTACTGAAGAGCTTAGTACGACTCGGAAAAAATTATGTAAATCAAGGTCTAAGTGCAATATCTTCTAAAGAAAAGTAAACGAAGAAAACTAACATAAATTAGAGAACACATCAAAAAACATTTGTGCAAAATTCGATCTCAGATGTTTATTGGCAGATCAATTACTCTGTATTAACTAGACTTGTGTTTTATTTTGCTGTCATGGCTATGAGTCTATTTGAAATGCACTTTGTTCCAAGTTTACAGAATTAACCTATGAGTATGGGGTAGCCAGCTAGCTATTATTTGCTTTATGCTAAAAATTACTCTTGTCCATTTTTAATGACGGTCTAAGCTTCAATTGAGGGTGGTGACAAAAAAAGTCACGGTTGAACGGCGGTGGTGGTAAAAAAGTTTTTGCAACAGAATACAGAACTCTACAACTTAATGATTTTCTTGCGGTCAGGCCAACAAAATATGATAAATTTTAGTCGTTCGTTGTCAATAATACAATATTTTCTCATATTGCATAGAACGGATTAAAACAGATTTTAAGTTTTTGTAACACTTACCAGAGTGAACAATAGGCAACAGTTCTAAGTCAAACAAGAAATCTTACCTAAAAAAAAAATAAATAAAATACAAAATTAAATTAAAGTCTTTTTTCTAACAGATAATTAATCTTAAGATTTATAAAAATATAACAGCATGACGTAGATTTTATAAAGAAAAAGTTTTGCTGCTATTAAAAATTTTATTAGCTTGATTATATTTTTTTTATCTTGGATCAGCCCTCAGGGAACGACCCCTACTCAAGCAGTGCTTGGATTCAGAACTAGAAAATTAGGTATTGGGAAGTAGGATTGAGTGAGTAGCGTTTGTGGACATTCGATTTGCACTCTCCAACATTGGAAGTGACAGGAAAGATTATCTGCAGAAAGATGATTCCACATACCAATTTTTCTGCTAAAAAGCGAATTATCTCTGTAATGTATAGTGCGGTTCACTTGCCAATCGACCACAAACGGGTGAGCCTTTAATAAAGAGCGCGTTGTACCCAAAAACGTGCGGATATCGGGAACGAGTTCCCTACTCTCATAAGGACATATTCCATAGTAGTGTCGATAAAACAGCGAAACACAACCCACATGGCGTCGATGTTCAAGAGAGTCAATAAAGTCGCCCTCTCCCTTACGCGGTTTTAACTCCAAAACAGCCGGATGTGGGTGGTACAAATAGTTAGAATATCAGATAGGGTGAAATATCTTTTACATCGTTTGACAAAACCGAGGCACCTGAGAGCTTCTCGGCCCCTATCAGATTTTGCCCACAGCACCTGATTGAGGGTATCATTCATGTTCAGTCGCTTGGCCCCAACCTCTAACAGACTTGACCGTTAGCCAAATGAATGTGAATGACAAATACTGCTGTCATCTGCTACAGAGTAACAAGGGTTTAAAGTTTGATAAAGAAGGTCATTTAGAATTATAAGAAATAGGGTAGAAGATAAAACTAACAATATTAAAACCAACTATATATTTTCGGATTTCCTTTTGCATATCAAAATTTTTACGACGAAAAGTGATATTGATTATTCAAAGATCTATTAATTTTTAGTTTAACTGTTTAATACTCGAGAGTATCACTGCTGTGAGTCAGAGAATGCACACTTTAATCCTGTATTCATAATAGATGTCGAAGGACTATAAAGGGCTCAGCCAATTTATATTCTATATTCAAATTCTTATTTCTTGTGTCTATTCCGTTACTTATAATTTTTTTTAAATGCATTTGCTGTTTGAAAAATCTATCTGTATGGATATCTTACCCACCCTGGTAATGAGGTAGCCTTCTGAAAGTACTGGATTCCAAGTCGCTGAACTTGATCACAATTGCATAGGACTTGACAAATTGATGGTGGCGTATATAGGTAGCTCCCTTAGCGGCGTTCTTGGCTATCGTATCAAGCAAAAACCAGCCTTAGAATGTTTAAATTTTTGTGCTTTCTCAGCGTATTGTGATAACGATTATGAGATAAGGATTATGATTTTTTCGTTTTTTTTTCGTATTTTGAGGAAAATCCTGCAGCACTTTAAATTTTTATGTGAGTGTTTTTGCCTCTTCATATTTTGGTTCCACGAGTAGGCGAGTAAAGAGATGGACTATCCATGCAATGACGGCATAAATTAACTAGACAACTCATTACAACCAGCGACTGCTCTGGCGCCGGAGGGAGCTGTAGACACTACTCCTTCTGTTTTCCTCAACACCGATGAACCATTTTTAATTTTGCATTCAAAGCAATAAAAGCTTTTCTTTAAGTAGGAGCCAAGTCTTCTATAGTGTTGTTCATGTCGGTAGGGCTTTTAAAAGCGTATAAGTATTCTATGTTCAAAAATTTTATTAAATAATAAGACACGTCGTATTCTTTAAATAAATCTTTATAATGATGTCAAATTTTACAATTACAGTATTTATTTTAATATTCCACTATCCAATAACAAGTCATATCTTGAAGTTTTGGTATCACCCTCGTACAAATATTTTAAACTAATAAACGACCAAGGAAATCTTGAACGAATGAAATGAAACTGATATTCAACTAAACAGTAGAAAGCAGTAGCAAAAGAAATGGAAACAAAAAAAGGGAATATTGAGGCATGAAAGTGTAAATGCAAATAACTCACGCAATAAAACTTTAATTTCAAGCATAATCGAGTTGCAATGCGGCATATAAATACTATTTATATAACATTTATACAAATATATACAAACCAACACAATTTTCAACACATAAAGACAAACGTTCGAAATCAAGTATGAGAATCTGAAGAATACAGAATACAAAAACACTTTAGCACACAACAATAAAAGAAGCGTAACAGCAAATGAACAGTCAACCATTTATTTAGTTTAGTATTGCAACTGTAACAACAACCACAACACTAGGGCATTACACACAAAAAGCAATTACAACAATTTAAACTACAACAATAACAAGCAACATACAAACAGCACAAACAACGTATATAAGAAAAACCAAATAATACACTTCACTTAACCAATGCAATGAAGAAAATAATAAGAAAATATTCAATGCAACATTTGATTGGCAATAATTGAAAATGGTTGGCAATCAAATAATAATGATGTTGATGATTACAACAACAACAATAAGAGGCAAATAATAGAAACATTGGCAGACGTAACAGCAACGACAACACCGCAATCACTGAGTAAAAGACATTCTAACGAAATGCGAAATAAACTTACAAGAGACACAATGACGACGACGGTGACAATAACAAAAACAGCGGTAATAATAACGCTGCCATTAAAGCAACCAAGTTAACCGGCAAGAGAGAAGGAGCATAAAGTTTAGCTGCTAATGACAGTTGTTTTAAAGAGTTAAATTATTTAAGAAGACAAATTTAATTTTTTCTTAAGACATTCAAAACTTTAAATGAATAACAAAATTTAAAAAAAAAAGTTTTTTGATTTTAGTTTTTTGTTAGTTTCTTAATTAAGTTTAAAAGAATATAAGTTCTTTCAATTATAAAGCTTTAACTTTTCATCGCTTACAGAAATATATTGACCATTACAGTTTTATATTTAATATTGGATAAAAAATAAAAAGTAAGTTTATAAAGAAACAAAAAAATATTCTGTCTTACCAAAGGCTGAGCTTTTAAGTAATAAAGCTTTTAAAGGTTAAAATTTAAAAGGGATTTATAAAAAAAAAAATAACAAAATCTTTCTAACAGAATAACTTTTATCAAGAGTTTATAAACGCAAAAGATGACGCATTAGATTTAAATATTTAATTTCAAAAGTTTTTGGTTTAAAAGTTTGAAATTAAACAGCTTTTGAGAACGAAAGTTAAAGTTAAGCACAGCTTTTATCAAACAAATTTAAGCGCCAAAGTTGTACGATTTTTTAGTTTCAGAATTTAAAACTCCGTTATAAGAAGAAAAGTTTCGATTGAAAGATTTTTATGTAAATAAATTGCCTCACTTTCTCACCAGTCTAATTCACGTGCAAAAATTTCGCATTTTTCTTCACAGATTATAAAAAAAGAACGTATTAAATGTAACGGAACTTTTTATATCCTTCACCACAAAAACTGGATAAAGGATTTAACTAAGTTTGTCATTCCGTTTGGAATTTCTGTAATATCGATTTCCGACCCCATATAGTATATATATTCTGACTTCTTATGCATATCGAAGTCCATTGAGCGATGTCTGTCTCTCCGTCCGTGTTAGTATTAAAATAAAGTTTGCCGAGGCACTAGATCAGCTAGAGAAAATTAATACGTCAATCGATCAGACATGGTGTCGAAAGAGGTGCTGTGGGAAATGAGCATAATCGGTCCATGTCCTGCAAAGCAGCGGGCAAATCCCAACGCCTGCCTTTAAATTCATTCATTCATTCATTTCATTTGGAAGAATTAAGTAACTACAATAAAAAAAAATATATATGGGTCGATAGGGTATTAGAAAATAAGAAAAAAATATCAAGTGAAAAAATTAGGCTCTAAAACTTTTAAACTTTTTTAAAATATCAATATGAGTATCATTTTAAAGCTTTTAAAGAGATATTTAAGGAAATACTGAAATTTAAAAAAATGCTTAACCCTTAAGGAGCTGATGGCATTTTTTTTTTAATTTTTTTTTTCTTATTTATTAATTCTCTGTAGCCCCATTATTTGCTTTTTTGATTGAAGTTACTTCACTAAACTAGATTTACACAAATGGTGAAAGGTATATAAGATTCGTCATATATTCAAATATAGCACTCTTACTGGTTTAAGTTTGTTAAGTTTATAATCTTTTTCTAAATAGTTAATCCTTTAAGTATAATATAATCCTCTCCATGAATTATCTTGAGAGAAGTGAGAAGTAATTTTCTACCAGTTATTCACGTGGAAAGCAGTGAACAAATTCAGGTGTTTTTCTTAAAATTTTCTTATAATGCATTTTACTTTACTTTTTTATGTAAAAAGAGTTTTTCAGTTAAATTACTTTTTGTAAAAAAAGCAATAATGATAATAGTTTTGGCTCTTTTGGGTGTTGTTAAATCGTATTATTCTTTGTTTTAACAATCAACTCTAATTTTGTACTACTGAATTTCTCTGGCTTAAACTTCTTGATGTTTTCGGCGGCACATTAAATTTCCTTTAAAGTAAATTTTCTGATACAAAATATGCTAGACTAATTACAGCATGAGTTTATTAATGATTTATTTATAAAGGGTCCGCCAAATAACTTTTTTTACTTGAAAGTACAACTCTTTTGGTTAATAATGGAAAATAATTTCGTTTAAATGGCTGCCTCGGCTGGCCATGCAGTAGCCTACACAGTTGGTCTACATTACACATTATCGATTGTGTGCAGCTTTATTGCACCAATGGCTTCAAGAATACTGTCCTTTAAAGCGTCAATTGTCTCCGGCTTGTCGGCGTAATAGTTATCTCTGACGGCACCCCACAAATAATAGTCCAACCGTGTCAAATCGCAGCTCCGAGGTGACCAAACGACATCAGCTCTGCGGCTGATACTGCGATCTTCAAAAACAGAGCGCAAAACATCGAGTGAAGCTTCGGCTATGTGGCACGTAGCGCCGTCCTGTTGAAATCAACTGTTGCCAATATCCTATTATTCAATTTTTGTAAAAAAAAAATTCGTTCAACATGGCCCGATAAGGATCGCAATTGACTGTAAAGACCACTCCTTGCTAATTTTCGAAGAAAAATGGCCCTTTATGCCTCCGGACCTAAGTCCGCCCCAAGCAGTGACTCGTTTTGGGTGCACCGGCTTTTTAATGTATGCGTGCCGGTTTTCTGTGCCGCAAGTGAGACAATTTTACTTGTTTACATACTCGCCAAAACCAAAATGAGCTTCATTTGAAAAGACGTTTTTTTTGGCAAAATCGGCATCTTCTGTAAGTTTATTGCAGGCCCACTTAGCGAAGCGAAAACGCATTTGATGGTCAGTTGGCTTCAACTCCTGAACTAACTGGACTTTGTTAAATGTTTATGCAAAATTCGTCTCAATGATTTCTCCGAAATGTTCAATTGTTGAAAACGACGGTGAATTGATGTTGATGGCGCTTCATGCATACTTTCTGCAACAGCAGCAATATTCTTGGTTGTAAGCATTGGTTTTTGCTAAAAACGCTTTTTCGCAAGATAACGAACATACGGAGCTGACGGGGCTTCTCTTCTTCCAAAATCCGTTCACAATTTTCGCAAACACATTACCATGGTTTTCAAAGTAATGTCGCAAAATTTCCCAGCATTGTTCAAGCGTATACACAACCATATTCGCTCAACTGAAGGATTAAATTAATTATCTATCAAATCAGACAAGAGCTAAGGGTAACCATTCACGAAATAAGCATTAGTTGAAAAAAAAAACAAAACGTTAGATGGCGGGCCCTGTACTTTTTGAGTTTAAAGTCGTAGATAAATCTTTAAATTCATATTAACCTTTTAATTAAATATCGATTTCATTCTTTTACAATGGCTACCAATTCTCATTCTCACTTTGTGCACTCACTGGGCTTGCTGCTCAATTACTTGTAAGCAAACACTATTCCAGATACAAAATTATATCTATGGAATCATACAGTTTCTTTTACTGTCTCACAACTTGAGTCGATATTTAATTCACATTCACTTAAGTACTAATAGAAAGCTGCAGCAACCGAGAAGATAAAAAAACACTAAAGCAAAATGACCCCCAAGTATTTATATTTACGCAAATACATACATCATACATATTTACATTTATACATACATACTTATAAACATATGTATTTAGCAAAGAACAAAAGCAAAAATATACGTAGCTATTGAGATTACTTACTTACTTACACTGACACATACTTATACACTGTAGACTCAAAATGCATTGTTGCTACAACAAACTGAACTCAAGTAAATTTGAGTTCAATAGAAATTGTATATTTATATACACAAAGCAACCATTGTTTTCAACCATTGAAATTTAACCGCAACCACAACAGCTCAAAGCACTACAACAGTTCGTTGTCCACTTCAAACTCTTGTTTTTTTTTCAATGACCAGTGTAAGTTGTCCTCATCATCCTTCTCATAATTTCATGAATTCAATATTGCATCTATTTCATTGCCATCACCCTTTTATCAGTTCTCATGTTGATAAACAATAACAAATTGGCATGAGTTTGATAAACTAAGTCACCACCTCATCATGCCTAAATAGCTCTCGTAAGAATAATAGTTCTATAAAAAAATTTAAAGAAAAAGTTTTTAAAATCAAATTCGGCAAAATTACGAAAGTAAAGAAGCATTTAAGCATCCTAAAAAAAATACCATGTACCTTCGCTGTCGAGTAATAAGTTTTATGTGGCTGTAACTGGCCACACCATTAGGCAAGAGAATCCTACGAACTTTTATTGAGAAAGCAACAGAAAAAACAAAGCTGTTAATTCTGTGCCGGGTACATGAATTTGCCCTTTCGTACAAATGATTTTTTAAAAAATGAACGTGGTTGATCGATTCAACACTTGTCTGATATAATAATAAACGTTCTTTGAAATTTTTTTAATATCATGTTTCCCGAGGTCATGCATTTTGACTGCGTTACGATACTTCTTGCTGAATTTTTCTAAAAAACTCATGTCAATTAGCCCCAAACAACAAGGTCCACAAGCCTGTATAATTCGTGTCATCTTCAAAACTTATTATCCGCTACTGGCAGCTTCATGTTCTGTTCAAAAAATCCCCAGTGCATAGTAATTATTTTGACCGCAAGGAATAACATTTAAAATTTAATTGGGAAAAGTTCGGTTATTATTGTTTTGGTGTTCGTGGCAAATGCGTAGTCAGTCAAAAAATTATTAATTGTATTTTTACCATAAATCAAAACATTTAAGGCCGATATTCCCCGATATTAAATTTAAAATGGTGATTAATACTTGTCGAAAACGATTTTATTTGTCACAAGTTGTTAGAGGAGAAATAATCGCAGAAATCAATCGAGTCTGTAGTCAATTGAATATTTTTAAAGTAATTAATCGATTTTTTTGCTTTTTAGCAGGATTGGGTCAGATTATCTCCAAAGTCCCTAAGTCCTCTCGTCTAACATCTTCAAACTTCAATTACCCACAAAATTAATGTCTGTACATTTTAATCTCCGTATAAATATCAGGTTTCGCTTTGCTATTATCTTTAACTTTTATACCATCGATCTTTAAACACGCATTTTCTAGCCAAAACTTTTTCATCGTGGATTGGGGTAAGGTTTTCTTGAAGGTTTCCTTCTATACATCGGTTAATATTAAGCCTGACCCAAACAATAAAATTCTTATTTTGGAACACTTTTTAAGAGACTTCAAAAAAGAAGAGGATTATCAATTCGTCTGAATGCTACTTCTTTTAATGTTTGTGCCTGCAGAACTCAGTCATTTCTTGAAATTTTTTGTACTTTAATAAATTATGCTTACAGATTGGTTTCGACTTAAAACAGTTCATAATCTTAAAATTTAATGGCTGTCCCCACACAACATACACATTTTTACGTGCATTATGGACTGTAAAGGGCACTTCTTTAAAATTTAAAATGTTAGCTCCCACAGCTCCCAATTACAAGAAGTAATACAAAAATAAATGTAAGAATTAAAGGGTGTCCCTATAGGTGACGTCAATTGAAGTATTTGGGCCTCTATTTTAAACGATTGTAGACAAACACTTGAAGATTGGACAGAATGTCCAAAGTTATAATAACAGGTATAAAAACAGGTATAAATTTTCAAAGTTATAAGTTAGAGGGTGTCGCTAGAGTTAATGTAATTTGATATACGTGGCCAAACTATTGCACTGTTATAGACAGACAGCTGCAATTTACAAGGAACCTGTATTGAAAACTCTGCTATACTATCAAGTATAAAATTTTTGTTTGCAAATTAAAGAGTGACCCAATAGTTGATGCAATTTAATGTGTGGGGACGAACTTTTGAACTGTTATAGATAGAATGCTGAAACTTAAAAGGGACCTTTAATGCTAAGTCCGCAATAACAACAAGTTTTTTATTTGAATTTGGGAATGAAAGGGTGGCCCTACAGCTGATCTAATTTGATGTATATTGTCAAACTGTTAAACAGTTGAACAAGTATAAAGTTTGGAGATGGAATATAAGAGTGTCCTAACAGTTAATGTATTTATTTATTATTTACAAACCCGTTAAGACAGAACGAGTCACATCTCTATACACACATTCACAGAGCACAATTGGCTAAAAAAAAGAACCATATATAGGTCTTGTGGATTTAATTCCTCCAGCAGCTGTAATAATTTGAAAGCGTTCTTCAACCATAATTTATTCTGATTTGCCAGAGTATTTTGATCATAAATGTCAAGAAGTGAGCGTAGAATGACTATAATACTTCTGCCGGGTTTAAAAAATATCCGATACACTTTTTTGGTTATTTTTTTTATTCTACTTTATCTGAATTGTTTGAGACTTTTAATTCCTTTCTCTGCAAATACTGACTTTATTTTTATGTTTCGAAAGCTCATGAATGTATCGTCCTAAGTAACACTATGTACAAAACATTGCCAATGTAACCTTTGCTGTTCTCATTGTTTAGTGTCGTTCTTGTTGTGTGTCATAAGTGGTTGAGCAAATAGCCCTCCTACTCTGTGACAAAAAAAAAAAAAAAAAAGAAGTAAAGCAAAACCCAAAAAACCGACAACAAATGGTACTCAAAACCAAAAGTACCAGTAGCAGCAACAACATATCATGTAAATTTTTGTTAAATCGACCTCAACAACAAAGAACTGTTAAGATGATGCAAATAGACCAAAGTAAAGGGGACACAAGCTACCAGCACATAACTGATTTAAATTGAGATTCTGAGGAAGCAAAAGGTTAGTTTTGCCCGATTAAATAAAACACACAAAAAAAGTTTCGTATGGAGTAGAAGAATTAAATGCAAAATAGGTTGGATTAAATACATCTGTTGTTATTGTTGTTTTTCTGCCGATGTTGTTATTACGGTTTTGTTTCCCATTTCTGTTACATTGTATTTGAGCAAAAGCAGTTTGTAAAATCATTTGAAACACTTTCATCATTGTCATTGTTAAAACCATAAAAGAAGGTTCATTTGATAATAAACTTTTTGAAAGCTTTTAACTTTTCCATAACTTAAAAAAAACTTTGTTTTTATGCAGTTATCGTATGTGTCTTTCACTTTAAATTTTCTTTTAGCCACTCACACTTTTTGGAGTGTTTATAAATCCTAAAAAGAGTAACAAAGAGATACTCTAACGACATCAGTATGCATAAATATTGAAGGCGATGATGACAAAAAAAAAAAGGAAAACAAAAACAAAAAGGCAAAAAATCACCAGCAGGCAATTGCAACAAACACCCTCTTGAATAAAAAAAATTGTTGATTTTGTTGTAGAAAATCCACAAAAGCAACAGCTCTATTGCATTATTCATACTATGCAGATGTACATATGTATGTGTATGTATAAGCGTTGCTGTGTCAACTAGAAAAATTTAAATGCAGATAAGCAAATTTGCTTCTTTTTACCACACAAGTGCAGGCATGTCTCAAAGTAAAATGTAAAATAAATTTGCCAAAATGTATTGATGTGATACGAGGCACTCAATAAAAATTTTAAATGCTCAAGCTTTTTTTTTAAAAATTCAGGTTCGTTTCAAAATTATTTTCTTGAGAAAAGTTTCTTAAATCAAAATCTTCTTTTAACCGACTTCAATTCGACTGAATGTTGCTTTTTATGTTTTTGCATCCATAACTCAGTAATTTTTGAATCGATTTGGAAAATTTTTTTTTGAAAGGTGACGCTTCATAACAATAAAAATTAAAGGGTGTCCTCATAAAGCATATCTCTTTTTTACGTGCATTATGTACCGTAAAGGCCAACACTTTAAAATTAAAAAAAACTGCGTATTACTCCCAATGGCAAAAAGTAATACAAAAATAAATCTTAAAATTAAAGGGTGTCCCCATAGGTGACGTAAATTGACCTAAATGAGCCTATTTTTTAAACCTTTATAGACGAACGCTTGCAAATTAATCGGAACAAGAACGAATATTCAAAATTATAAATTAAAGGGTGCCCCAATAGTTTACTTAATTTGATGTATATGTTTATACTTTTGAACAGTTGTAGACAGACGCTTGAAATTTATAAAGCATCTGTAATGCTAACTCCGCTATAATAACAAGTATAAAATTTGGAATTAGTAATTAAAGGGTGTCCCAATGGTGTATGTAATTTGGTGTATGCGGCAAAAATTTTGAATCGTTATATAAAGATAGCTGCAATTTACAAGGAACCTGTATTGCTAAGTCCGCTATATTAAGAAATTATTTAAGAAATTAAAGGGTGTTCCCAAAGTCAATGTAATATACTGCTGTATCTTTTGAACCGTTATATACAAACGCTTGCAAATTGGAATAGCCACTACTTTTTGTGGTGTAGTAAGTAAGAAGTATAAATATTTTATATTATAAAATAAAGGGTGTTACAATAGTTAACGTAATTTGATGTATATTGCCAAACTGTTGAACAGTTTTAGACAGAAAAAGTTTGGAGATGAAATACATTAATTAATGTAATCTGATGCATGTGTCTATACATTTGAACCGTTATAGACAGACAGATATATGAAATCTGTTTTGAAGCCGGTTTTTTTTTTGCCAGAATTATTAATATTCACATTCAAATGTTACTTAAGTAAATTGCCTTTACTCTATAAAAATCACATAATATTTATTTTTTAATAAAAGCAGTTTTTTCTTTACCTCTTGCAGTCACTTGTTAGAGATATATACACAAAAATGTAACCCTATTGTTTCTCCCACAATGCCCATCAATATCATTCTTCTCGCAGTCATCGACTAGAATTCAAAGCGTTCTTATATACGGTTGTTTTTCCTGTCAAATTGAAAAAAAAAATTTTTCAAAAAATACAAAAATATAATTTCTCAAAATATAATTTTTGTTTGAATTTTTTTTTTTCTGATTTCGTTTTGCATTTTTGTTAACCACATTATTCTTTAAATCTACAAAAAAGTCGCGAATAGTAATATGTCCGATCCTCCCCGCCTGGGGGACAACCGCTGGGCAATACTAGCGGATCCCCCTCGTACCAAAAAAAAAAGAACAAACTTGGATATTATAGATTCATTCCCAGAATTGCCAATAATTCAAAAACCTGATCCGAAATACATAGTAATTTCCGCAACTTCCGGTAATAAGAAATTACAAGAATACTCGTGCTTTGCCGTAAACCGATCATTAAAACTAATTTGTTCCGACATAATACGCGTATCCGAATTAAGAGACGGAAATTTACTCCTTCTCATAGGCAGCAAAACAAACGCAGAAAAATTAATATCAATAAAAAACTTACCAGAGATATGTAACATAAAATGTGAATACCACTCAAATTTGAATCATACAAAAGGGACCATATATGCTCCATATTTAAACAATGTGCCTGAAGCCGAAATTGTAAGAGAACTTAAATCACAAGGAGTCGTCGAAGTTTACAAATACCAAAAACCAAACTCTGATGGTAAATTCTCCCCATGTGGAGTTATTCTCTTAACGTTTAACAAGTACTCCATTCCTGACAAATTGGATATATCGTGGCATAAAGTTAAAGTAAGACAATATTTTCCCAACCCTATGCGTTGCAAAAATTGCCAACTACTAGGGCATACCAAAAAATGGTGTAAAAACAACCCGCTTTGCGATAACTGTAGTCTACCTCCCCACTCTCCAGCCGAGTGTACACGTACTTTCTGCATAAACTGTAATGAAAAACACCCATCTAGCTCCAAAGAATGCAAAATATTTAAACAACAAAAAGAAATTCTTAAAATAAAAACAAAAGATAAATGCACTTTGCGAGCAGCAAAAGAAAAGTATCGAATGCAAGCACCAACAACTTCAACTTTATCTCAGTTATTTTCTGATGTTACTAATAACAATTTAGTAAACAAAACAACCAATTTAAATCACAAATCAAATAATAAAACAGAAACCCCAATACAAAATATTAACTTTCCAACAACTTCTACGCAAGTAATAAAAAAATCTGAACCAACAAAAAACAATACAGAACTAAACATTCCTACAACAAACGCGCAAGAGAAAAAAATACAAAAGCCTTTGATAAGTAATCAAAAATCTCAATCAAATACCATTTTAACAAGATCAATGGAAAAAAATTCAACAACTACAACAAATGCAATTATACCTAAAGAATCGCTTAACTTACCTCATAATAAAACAATTATTCCTGCAAAATCTGTTAAAAACTTAAATGTAGACGAAATAATGTTTGAAGACGAATAGTTCTCTAACTTATTTTCCAAAATGAATCTCAGAATCTTACAGTGGAACATTAACGGCCTCATAAATAATTATCACGAACTACAACTCATAATAAGAGACAATAATCCTGACATTATTTCATTACAAGAAACTCATATCCCACAAAAAAAAAACGACATTATTTACCCAAGACATTACATTGCTTTCTTCTGTAACAAACCTGAAAATACTACAGGTAAACAGGGTATAGCTTTACTAATTAGAAAAACAATTCCCCACCGATTAATTCAAGTTCATAATAACCCGACAAGTATAATTGTGGAAATAGATATTGGTTTGAAATTTTCAATAATAAATACTTATATTCCACCTCATGAAGCAATAACAGAGAGCAGTCTCAAACGCCTTTTGGATAAATGCACATCTCCCCTTCTTTTAACCGGTGATCTTAATTCTTGGAGT
The DNA here is from genome assembly GCA_916610165.2 of Gymnosoma rotundatum. Lineage (NCBI taxonomy): Eukaryota > Metazoa > Arthropoda > Insecta > Diptera > Tachinidae > Gymnosoma > Gymnosoma rotundatum. Next base: position 113,087,024 of record OU744337.1, on the reverse strand, counting down.
GTACTTTGGGGTTCAGCTCAATCAAACTCTAGAGGTAAAATTATTGAAAATCTTATACTAAATGAAGACCTTGTTATATTAAACGATGGCTGTCCTACTCATTTCACCACTCACAACAGTTTTACAAATATAGATATATCGCTTTGTTCGTCACAGCTTGCGCCAATTTGTTCATGGAAGATCTCCAATTGTTTACACGGTAGCGACCATTTCCCAATTTTTATAGAAATTATTAGTACAGCAGATTTTTTAAAATCTAAACACATTCCGAAATACAAAACTAACATGGCAAACTGGGCCTGCTATCAAAAACTGGCTGACGAAAAGTTTTCAAATTTTCAAACTACTAATAACGTTAACCAACAAGCAGCATTATTAGTCAAATCAATAAAATTTTCAGCTAGTAAAAGCATTCCTCAATCTCAAAGTATCAACTTCAAACCTAGAGTTTCATGGTGGTGCTCTTACCTTCAATCTTTAAGAGATAAAAAGCAACAACTTTGGCACAATTTCAAAAGGACTAGAACCGACGATAACCTAAATATGTACAAAAAATATAAAGCAATGTTTAAGAAAGCAGTGAAAGAAAGGAAGGCTGCGTGCCTACAAGCCTTTACAGAAAAAATTAACCCAATGTACCCTCCTCAACGTATTTGGAATGACATTAAACGATTGACAAATGGAAATAGCTCAAATACAATAAAGTATCTAAAAACCGATACCAACATGTTAACGTCTCCAATAGATATCGCGGACTATTTTGCAAAGCACTGGTCATATCTATCAGAAGATAGAAATTTCTCTTCCGTTTTTCAATCAGAAAAAAATAAATTTTTAAATTTAAACTACAGCCCGTTGTTACTTAATAAAAATGCAGAAAATATAGAAAAGGCTATTAACATGACCGAGCTAGAAGATGCTCTTCACTCAGCCTCAGGTAAGACTCCTGGCGAAGATCGAATATCGTACCCAATGTTAAAGAATTTACCAATATCTGCGAAAATACACATCTTAAATGTTTACAACAACATATTTTCATTAAAAACCTATCCTCAATCTTGGAAAATAGCAACAGTTTTACCAATACCTAAACCTAATAAGGATCATACAACTATTTCAGGATTTAGACCAATATCCTTACTTCCTTGCATTAGTAAAATATTGGAGAAAATCGTTTCCCGAAGATTAATGTGGTTCATGAAGGTGAATAACTTTATTACTCCCAATCAGGTAGCATTTATGAGGAAACAGGGTACCGAAAATGTTCTTCTTTACGTCCAACATTTTATATCAAAGGCCTTGTCAACTAAAAACCACATAAATATTCTTTCCACAGATTTCGAAAAAGCGTTTGACCGGATAGGAGTCCATATTATATTACAACAGTTAACAGATTGGAAAGTCGGACCACAAATGTTTTTCTTTGTAAGGAACTTTCTTTGCAATAGAAAATTTAGAGTTAGGATAAACGGCCACAAATCCGCAATATATCCTTTAAACAACGGCATACCACAAGGATCCCCATTGTCAGTTGTACTTTTTATTATAGCTTTTAACCAATTCAGCAAAATTGTTTCCAAATATAATCAAATCGAACACTCCATCTACGCTGATGATGCAGTAATATTTACCAAAATTAAAGACAACAACAAAGTAGAAGAAGTTTTTTCAAACATCTTAAGGGATATTGACAGCTGGTGCCAACACTCAGGAGCTAAAATTTCCTTTGATAAGTGTAGTACCCTACATATCTGCAACAAACATTCTTGCAACACCTTTGTACTAAAATACAATAACATCATTATAAAGCCAGTAAATCACCTTCGCATACTAGGCGTTATCTTTGATAAAAAGTTAACATTTAAAGAACACTGCATTGAACTAAGAAAAAATCTCAATAGTAGATTAAATATTATAAAATATCTTACTTCCAAAAACTTTCGAATACATACGTCCACAATCATAAATATAACTCGCTCTATAATCCTTTCTAAAATTGATTACGCACTCCCGATTTATGGATTATGCGCCTCCTCAACATTAAAGTTAATTACAACCCCGTACCACGCTGCTGTACGCCGCAGCATTGGCGCCTTCAGAACTAGCCCAATTAGAGCTATTTTAACAGAGTCCGGCATGCCTACAATTGAAGATAGATTCAAACAGCTTACGCTAAAACTTATCCCAAAGCTATATATTTGCTCCAACAAAATATTGTTCGAGGAAGTATCTAAAGCGATTAAACAGCAGAGAACTTATAGACTCCAGTCCACAATTTTTAAATGCATTAATTTCTTTCATGAACTTAATTATCCGATTCAACCACTGAAACAAAAAGAAATGCCAGTTCCGCCTTGGTTTTTAGATAAATCATCTTTTATCTTGAACTTAGTGTCGCTACCAAAAAATTGTACAACACCTGTTATCTATCAACAAAATTTTAAAAATTTATCAGATCAATTTATGAAAGAAAACTGGAATTTGTTATACACAGACGGCTCGAAGACGTGCACGTACACAACATTTGCAGTCGTTAATCAAAACGGTAATAGCGTAAAACTGGGTCACTTAGATAATCATTGTTCAAACTTCACTGCTGAAGCCTTTGCAGTCTTTAGTGCCTTAGAATATGCCTGTAAGACTAAGTTAAAATGCATAATTTGTACTGACAGTCTTTCCACAATTTCTGCTATCCAAAACACCTTGTATGACTCTCCATTAGTTAACCGTATAAGAAGCATACTGATCAAACAGCGCGAATTCATTAAAATTATGTGGGTACCATCTCATGTCGGCATAAGAGGTAATGAATTTGCAGATTTACTAGCCGCTGAAGTAAGTCGTAGACCGACAAAAAAATTCCACACTTTTGAACGTAAAGATATTTTAAATAGTATAGCAACTTATTTAGAGGCTGAACGTCTTCAAAAATGGGGTCAATATCAACACAATTATAAATCCTTCAACCCGGAGGGTAAAAAGCAAATTTACCCTAACAAGTGTTCCAGAGCTGAAATAACAATTTTCGCAAGATTAAGATTTGGACATTGCAAATTTTCACACCAACACCTACTGGATAAAACACCATCCCCTATCTGCGGTGCTTGTAATACACAATTAACAGTTCCACACCTCCCAAATGAATGCATTATTTACAACACATCAAGAAGAAACATCTTCAACAGTAACCTTCCATCTGATCTTTTGAAGAACATATCTGTAAATAACATTAAGTTAATCTGTAAATTTATAAAAGAAAATAATATTCAAAACCAAATATAATTCTAACTTTCGGGTCGAAGGCCTCTTTTTGTGCTAGTACCTTAACTTTAAGTCTTTTAGTTACACTAATTGTATTAGGTAATTAAATTATAATAAATAAATAAATCATTCTTCTATTTCTGGAACCGAGATAAACTCTTGAATTACAGGCGTATTACTCCAGCAGTCATCACAACAAATATTAAAAGTAGAAGGTAACAGTCACGTGATATGCTTAAAAATGTTGTTGTTATTGGTGTATATAAAACTATGTCCGATATAACAACAACTACTAGAAATTAAGCTTTGATTGAAAGGGTATCAAAGAGGTTACATGACTTTTGCATAAGTGTTCTTATATTTGAACCGCAATAGGAATAAATATTTTAATCTTTGCCACAAGAACAGATAAAAAGAATGAAAAGTAAAAATAATATAAAGAGTGTTCCAAAAGTGGCATGATTTTAGTTTTTAAGTTGTACCAAAGCATTAAGCGCTGTATCCGCTATGATGACAAGTATGAAAAGATTTATAGCGTGTCGTTGTAGACAGACATTTTTCAATTTTAAGGAAAACATAATTAAAACATAACAATAAAACTAAAGATTAAAAACACGGGAATATTAAATAATATAAATTAAACTTTAAATTTATTGTGCTTTTTTCCGGGTATTGATCGAGACGTGCTTTCACCTTTAATAATCAATACCGGGAAAATAGCACAATAAATTTAAAGTTTAATCTATATAATTTAATATTCCCATGTTTTTAATCTTTAATTATTAAAATTGCAAGTGCCTAAAAAAAGTGCATAAAAGAATGAATAAAATAACGTAGTGTTTGGTTGTTTTTATTTTTCAACATCTTTAAACTGCATAAAAGAGCCGAAAAAAAGTCAGCTGTAAGCAGTGTGTACAGAAAAATAAAATCAATATTGAGTATTGTTGTTTTTGCTTGAACTTTGATTTTTGTCTTTATTTAAAATATTTGTAAGAAGTTCCCTGACGAGCTAAGTAAGCGGTAGCGAAATGGCCATCGAGACGTGCTTTCACCTTCAATAATCAACACCGAGAAAATAGCACAATAAATTCAAAGTTTAACATAACAATAAAAGTTAAAAGATGGGCCATACACACATATATCTTCCACTTTTACTTTAGAAACTCCAGTCCATTTTTCCATAACAAAGTAAGGCATTTTATGAAGAAAAGCATTTTCGTGCAGAAAAAAAAACAATTAAAATGTATTTTTTCTCTACGTTTCACTTTTACTGTTTTACATGAAAAAGGCGATCGAATATAACTCTCTCGTATGGGTCGGTGTTTCAAATACTATTTTGGAGATACTCGACCGCTTGCAGGAGAGAGTGATGAAGCTATTCAGCTTTATTCTCACTGTTTAATTGAAGCAATGTGGGATGTCTTTCACTCTTTTATCGTTACTACAACAGAATATGCTCTTATGAAATCGGGGCACTTGCTCCCGAAAACCATAATTTGTACTCGCACCACGTTCTTTCTCAAAAGCGCATTCCTTTGTAGTCTATTGGCCAATGAATCGCGCTAGGCATTATAGAAAAAAAATCGTATTTTAGTTAAACTGTTCGTATATGAAATAAACTTTCAGAGAAGGACTTTCCTGTCACTTTCTATATCTAAAAATTCCCTTCCTCTTCCCTCCTTTATATAACTTTATTTTTTAGTTTTGGCACAATGCGTACGCGTCATCCCTCAAGTCCTGGTCCTATTATAAAAATATTACTTTAGTTTAATAATAAGTTTTAATTTTTTACATTTAATTTTTTTTTCCAAGTGGAAAATTTGTTTTACTTTTATGATCTTTAAAAGCATACCATGGCAGTCATTATAGATGCCAACATTGACATCAGCATATAATGAATTGATAAGGTATTATTTCATATGTCTTTATATATTACATTGTAATTTCTTAATTAATATACATAATAATTTGATTTGCAGAGCAAAAACTACTGGCATCAGAAAAACATGATCAACAAAACAACAGACGACAACATACAGTTAAATAAACCAACTGTCGGCAGATTTTTCAGTTGACAAATTTCCGACAGTAACGAGTCTAATAATATAACAGACACAACTGACCACAATATTTAAATAAAAAGTGACATATTTTTGATGGACTTTATTTCAACTTTAATTTGACATTTTGGTCCTTCGAGTCCAAAATTTAAAAATTCTATTTAGTTTAAACAACTTTAAAAAATTAAGATCCTCATCTCTCTACATGCAACATCTGTTTTGTACTGACACATAGAAATATAAAACTAAGTGTTTTTCATCTGTTGATTGCTGTCAAACAATAAAATACCCTTAAGTTATTCCACCCTAATGTTGCATACATACTTTGCTTTTAAAAGTTGCATATTTCTTTCGCTTTTTTCAGTTTCATTTTCAACTCGGAAACTATTTGCTAGATAATTATCTATATCCGTTAAATTGTTTCCTTTCATAAACAAATCAGTCAATTCCTTGTTTTTTTATGTTTGTGCATTACCCTGTTATCAGATGGAATTATTTGAAATGAAAGAAATTTAAAAATTCAGATGTCAACACTTAAACAAAACCGCAATACACTACAAAAACGAACACAAACACAAGGTGACATTGAAAGAACTTTATTCATAAAAGGGTGCATTTAGAATAAAATTGTGTGAATAAATTCACTTACGCGTAACATGAACTAAAAGAACGCAAACTTTATATCTCCCCTTTACATAAACAGGCGTAGAGTAATAAAAAGCGATAAAAAATTCATTATAAAAGCCGGAAATTATCTATACATTTTTATCAAAAAAATACGATCTACAAACGTAAATATAAATGAAATGCAAATGATGTACGAATGAGTAAACAAAACTAAACAAATTGCTAAGCTGATGAGAGAAAAAAAGAGATTTATTGCCATAAATTACCAAATAAAAGCCCTGTTAACAACAAAAGCCATATTATCAACAACATTCATCCAAATGATTATCATAATTAATATCACAATTGTACTGGCACTAATAAAACAACACAATAATTTTCATTTCATGATTCTTTTATTCTTTTTTGTTGAATCGAACAACAACAAAAAATTTATATCTTTATGTTTTTAATTAAACATTTCCCTTTGAGTCGTCATAAAAAGTAAAAAAAAAAAATAACAAAGAGATTCCTTCTTTCTGTGTAGTTTCGTTTGATTTCCATTCATACAGCGACTATTTGAAGAATGGCTTTAATTATTCCCTACCTACACGATTGATTCATCATTTACATCTCATCAAAGTGCTCACATTCATCCATGCACAACATTTATAGATGTTTGCATTTGTCATTTAAAATGTGTCGTACTTCTTTTTAAATACTTTTCAAAATCACTTGATGGCTTGACATCAATGGCAGCCAAATGCATCTTGTTTAAGTAGTTAACTGCTCAAAAAGCGAAAGGACTTTAGTTCTGAGGGAAAAGTAACACGAACGCAAAAAAATAAAAATTTTAAGGTATAGAAGTAATGAATTAGGGCCAGTTTCACTATGTCGCAATCGTTCGTTCGTTCGCACAAGTACATTCAAAACAAAAACAAATTCTAAAAAATTGTTTTTGTTTTAAATGTAATTATGCGAACGAACGAACGATTGCGACATCGTGAAACTGGCCCTTAAATTAAAAAAGTGATTTCCATCAAGTGACCGCCTATCCAATTAATGGAGATTCCTTATTATTTTCTTAAGTTTTAAATTGCAATAATTGAATCTATAAAGACTTTTAAGCCCTAGAAGCGGCTAAATTTAACACACTGCTGACAGGTTTTCAAAATCCCTCTCGTTAGTTGAAGTTCCTGTTAGCGGTTGCTTTATCTTGCTAAAGCAGTCAAAACTCGATTCCTCATTCATCAACATAATGCCACACAAACCCGTTAAGGATTGATCTTTAACGATCTCTAGTTAAAGTAACACTGTTACCCATTTAGACAGATATACCAAATAATCACTTCTCCACTATAGCTGTTACAAGAGCTTGAAGTTGCTTTTTCGAATGGCAAATGGCCAAAGGCTCAAATTACAGACCATTTGAATACAAGTGGACTTCGTAGCTCGCTGTGCTTTCTGTATATAAAATAAAATTAGTTTATCTCGTTTATCGATCGACAGTTAGCAATTTAACATTTAGAGTTCATCTAAAATTGTTGCATTTGTTAAATTTCAATGTTTGCAGAAAATTTCACAAGTCTCTTGGATGAACTAAATGAATGAGATCGGCCTATTGCAACATCTAATACTTAATTGTGTGCACACGTGGTATATGATAGACAGGATATAAATTGGAAGGCAAGCAGAAGAAATCTGAGACCGGAGAGAACGAATAAATTTATTAGTTATTTAATTAATTAAATTAAAACCACAGGAATCTTTTGTTAAATGAATTAATTGAAAAAAAAAATGATATCGTGCTATTTTTTAAATTATGACAATTAAATGAGGGATTAATGAGGGTGAAAGCACGTTTTAATGGCCATTTTGCTGCTGCCTGAGGAAACTTCACACATTTTAAATAAATTAAAGATTTTTGTCCAAACAATTAAAGTAAAGACACAAGTCAAAGTTTAAGCAATTATAAATAAAATCATTAAATATTAAAAATAGACTTTATTCTAATTCGATGCGATTGCAAGTGCATACAAAATTTAAAACTCTTATAATACAATTTTTTTTTGCCAGTTATCAAGTAATACTACGGGGGCTGCTATATATATTTCTGGCCTGGCAACACTGAAGGCTGCCAAGTGCAAACTGACATTTCCATTGGAAAGTTTGTCATTTTTAAGCATAATCGTACTCAAAACGTTTTGACGTACGACCATTCTTTGTGTTGTTTACAGTGACTTGAAAAAATTAATATAGAAAAAATGGAATTAACTCGTGAACATTTTCGTGCCATCATTTTTCACAACTTTCGACGTGGATTATCACGACAAGAGTGCATTGATGAACTTAAATCTTTGTATGGCGATGAAGCACCATCCTATGAAAAATTGGTATAATGAATTTAATCGTGGCCGAAGCTCGCTCAAAGACGAATTCCGTGAAGGTCGTCCAAAACCGGCTGTTGTGCCAGAGAACATTGATGCCGTGCGTGAACTCATAATGCAAGATCGACATGCGACATACTGAGAGATAGAGACATCCTTGGACATTTCTTCCACCAGCATACATTCGATACTGCATGAACACCTGGCAGTAAAAAAGGTTTGTTCTCGTTGGATCCCGCACAATTTGAAAGTCGCTCAAAAAAAGGCTCGTGTCGATTGGTTCAAATAAATGTTGCAAAAATACGGTTGCGGTGCTTCAAAAGACGTTTATAAGATCGTCACAGGTGACGAATCATGGATCTATGCGTATGAGCCCGAAACGAAACAACAATCGACCGTGTGGGTCTTAAAAGACAAGCAAAATCCAACGAAAGTTTTTCGTGGAAGAAGCACTTCGAATCAAATGGTCGCCTGTTTCTTTCGCAAAAATGGTCATGTGGCGACTGCTCCGCTTGAGCAACGTAGGACGGTCCCTTCTGAGTGGTACACAACAATTTGTTTGCCTGAAGTCATCGGAGAAATTCGAAAAACCAACAAGAGAAGACGAATCATTGTTCACCATGACTATGCGAGCTCTCACACATCGGCTCAAACCAGAGCGTTTTTGACCGGCCAAAACGTCGAATTAATGGGTCATCCGCCGTACAGCCCTGACTTGGCACCTAATGACTTCTTCTTGTTTCCGCACATCAAGAAAAAAATGCGTGGTCAACGATTTTCGTCGCCAGAAGAAGCTGTTGAAGTGTTCAAAAACCATGTTTTAGAGGCGTCTCAATCGGAGTGGAAAAAGTGCTTCGACAATTGGTTTGAGCGTATGCAAAAGTGTATAAATCATGCTGGAGAATACTTTGAAAAACAATAAAACTATTTTATTATTATTTTATTATAAATATTCGCATTTTCACGATTAGGCCAGAAATATATAGAGCAGCCCTCGTATTATCTTTGTGCATTATGTACGTCCAACAATAACATTGTACACTTTTCAAACTATGGCGAATTCATAGTAGTTGATATTACTTGTCTACTACTCTGAGTCTACTCTGAGAATGTCAAAGATAAATTTAATTGATTAAAATTGGTTTAAAATTATTAAAAAGCTGCTACAAAAAAAAAAAAAATAAATAAATAAATAAATAAAAATTGTTTCATCCTTAAATCGCTGTTTGTTTTGGATACGTGGGTTTGGTTTTTTCCAATTTAAATGAAAATCTTTGCAGAGCGGCAAGAATACCATCCATTCATTGTATATTCATATTTTTTCGAAAGTGAATTTCCAGTCTCTGGTCTATGGTATTCGCTGCCGCAATTAGGCAGCGTATACCACAAATACAGTTTAAGAGAATTCAGATTCAGAGAATTCAATTGACTTTAAATCAAAAAAAAAAAAAAAAAAAAATAATTCTATAACTGCATTAATGGAAATTTTGTCCTTGTCAGCTTCGGGAATAAAATTTACTTTGCTCTTTTTTATATTAAAAATTACGTCGTATCGAAACTAAATCTCAAAAATATTGTTCCAAAGATAATTACCCAAAATTTATCATCATTATATTTGATAAACTAATTGAATGTTCGTTCCTGTGCATGGAAAGCAACAGACTAAAAAAGCTACCATCTCTGTTTCAAAAATCAAAGGGGAACAAATAAACAACCAATAATGGTATCAAAAACTTTTGACAATAAAATCTACATTTAATCATTTAATTCAGAGCCGACTAAAAGCCAGAAATAACTAGAATCATATCGTTGACTTTGAAACTCCTTTTTCCATCCTAGCATTGGATTTTTAAAACAAAGATCTCAAGCCAAAATTTTTTTATATGAAAAATATGTAACTAATGAAGTATTCCATCACTATAATCAGTATAATACTGGAACAGCATCTACTGTGACAAAACAACAGGTGTGAAAAACTAAAAGTAAAATTGCATTCGCTGGGAAGCTGAGGGTTAGCAGAAAGCAATAACAAAAAAAAGGTGATGTATAATAAAGAGAACAACGAAAAAAGCTTTGGCTTGTGCGAGACCTTCGTCTAACCAAAGTAATAATGATTGAATATGAATAATCCTCGTTTTCTTATTGGTTGGTAAAACAGATGATGTTTACAATTTACGAAACTTTACAGTAAATAGAAAAATGCTGCGGACGGACGTAGCGGTCCAGAAAATGTGGCACCACATTTTTCTAGTGTCTGATTTTAACCCCTTTCTTTAAAAGTGAACACACAGTATTTTATATCCTTTACCACACAAGTGGAAGAGTTTGTGATTCCATTTGTAATTTCTACAATATCCATTTCCGATACCATAAATTATATATATTCTGAATTCTTATGCATAGCGAAGTCGATTGAGCGATGTCGGTCTATCCGTCCTTGCAAGTGTTGAAATCAAGTTTGCCATGACACTAGATCGTCTAAAAAAAAATTAAATACGCCCATCTAGCAGACATAGTGTTGAAAGAGGTGCTATTGGAAATTAGCAACATTGTTCCATGTCCATCGAGGCAGCGGGCAAAACATCACGCCTACCTCTAATTTTTCCACATCATTTGGAATCAATTATAAAAGCAAAAATATATGGGGCGAGAGAAAATTAAAAAAATAAGAAAAAACATCACGTGAAAAAATTGACGCTGTCCCATATTTTCCGAGTTATGAGCCTCTGAACTAATTTTACACAGAAGAGTACGATTGTGCACCATATTTTTTGAGACATCAATATTAGTACCATTTAAAAGCTATTGAAGAGATTTTTTAGAAAATACTAAATATTTAAAAAAATACGCAGAATAAAACATGGTTGTGATATGGTCACAATAACCATATTATGTTCTTTGTAACAATGCATGGTTGCGGAGAAACAATTATAGTTGTTTTCACCAAAACTTTAGTCACGATAAACATTTTTTGTTTTAACTTTTAACGATTATATGGTTGCTGTGCACTAAAAATGCAACATGGTTGGTTTAATTTTAAAAAAATTTCAACCACAACCAAAGTTTTATAACTTATTAAAAATAATATAAAATATTATATATTATATTATATAATAAAATATCAATATGAATGGAGTTCTCATTTAATCAATTTGGCTTTTGATATGAGACTTTCTAGTTTTCTATACAAAATTTGTGTAAAATCCACTGACGAGCTATTTGAGCAGTAGTGAAATGGCCATATATATATATATATATATATATATGCTTTCCCCGCAGTAATACATTTTAGTTTAAATTAATAAATATTTCATGAGAATATCATGAAATATTTATATTTCAAGGAATCGAACACGAATAAAGTAAATTAAGTAAAAAATATAATTAAAATATTTACATAGATGGTAAAGGTATATAAGTTTCGGCTTAGCGGAATATAGCACCCTTACTTGTTTAATTTATAATTATAGAACTGGTGTACGCAAAATTCTAGAACTTTAGGTTCTTAGTTTTATTCCCAAAGCAACTTAGTCTTTTAGATTAAACAACTACGTTACATGACATGATAAAAAATAACACAATAACGACACAAAGATTGTTAATTACTTTTTTTTTACCAAAGACAAATAGGTTTTTTCGCTGCAAGTTTACAAAGAACCTTTCGTTAACAAAACAGATTTTTAATCGAAGTGACGATATTAAACTTAACTGTTGTTAGCTGCTTATTTTTTTTTAATTTTTTTCATGCATATTAATCTTTTTGTAGTTTAAGCACTTTTTTTCTCAATGTCAAAGACTTGAAAGCCAAATCAATGTTTACTTTGTACTTGTTAACAATATTCTCTAAAGTTAGAAAAACGAACTAGTTTTTTTTTTGTAATCACAGACATATTAACAACAAAGGAAGCAACAGAAAAAAAAATCTTCCTAATAAGTAGATACATTTCCTAGGAAAAACATATATACCACTCCAACCTTAAAGCAGCAGTCTAAGTCTAGGCTGTTTGCAAAAATGCTTCACTATAAAATACGTTCACTACCAGCCCTCTACAACTTTCTACATTAAATGTCTTTTTGATTTATTTCGTTGATTTTGATTTCTCCCTTTTTTGCTTGTTTGTTTCATTTTAAATTAAAGTCTCCCCTTATTTTGAGTTTTCCATAAACTTTTAATACCTTTTGATTTAAGCCAAAATTGTTTTGGGTTGACTTTCGAGACGAGTGCTTTTGAATTGAAAATGTTTTTCAAGTTGATTTCAATAACTAAGAAACACAATGTATACTCCCCTCACGCTCACCTTTAACTGAATATTTTCTGTGTTCTTTGTTATTTTTGAGGAGGTGAAAAAATAATTTATGCAGTTTTGTGTTTCTCTTCTTCTTTTATATTTATTACTTAAAATAAGCAATACATCAATATTATGGAGATTTAAGAATTTGTCAAGCTTAAAAAATGTAAATTACTACCTGAAAGAAAAGTTTAATGCGATTTCTTAGTTGAAGCAGAATATCAACAGCAGGAGGGTGTTTTATAAACTCGATTATTGTAAATGAAACTAAATTGTTGCAGCAGGCGTTCCCAAACCTTTCCAGCCTGTCATTTAAATAGCAGCAATTTAAAAATGTGACAGTGCTATATTCGACCCTGCCAAATGCTACATAAACTTTTTGAAAAAGATGAAAGGTCATAATACTATCATGTCTTCCATTTTTTAATGCAATTAAACGATGTCTCAATAAATATTCCACGAAAATGAACGTAGAATAAAATTAAGTTGTTTTTATTTATTTATTTTTTTTTTTGTTTGAGGGAATTTTATTTAAAGGAAATCTGTATATTTAATCAATTTGAAATCTTATGCTAAAATTTGCCTTTTTTGTGTTATCGCTTTTATGGAAAATAATTATTTTTTAGTTATAGTTTCCTTTTTAGTACTTTCAGTTTTAGTGAAATTTAAGACGTCTACAGATTTTTAGTTCATTTTTCTAGTTTATAGATAAAATAAAAATGTAAAAATTATACTGGAAAAATTACAATCTGTCTTAATGTTAAGAAAATATTTTTATGATATTTGATATGCAATATTTTTGTTGGCGTGTTTTTTTTTTGTAATTTAATAAAATACTTTTTTTATTTTCAGAAGTTTCGCACTTTTTAAGCTTAAAACTACAAATAAAAGATGGGTCTTAAAGCCAGCATAGAAACAACTAAATTTATGCGTATTCATGTTAAAGTTTGTATAGTTACTTTTCTAAAACAGAGGACGGACGGCAACATTAGAATGTTCTTCGAAATCAAGGGTTAAGGAAAGAAATTGGCAAAAGCAAAGGATTTATTGATATGCTCCTATTCAAGCAGGGGTTCACGATACATCGGTATCAAATTTTTGCTTTTACAAAAAAGAATAATTATTCGAGAATAGTCTATGCAATAGTTGAAAAAGTTTAATTAACGAAATCGAATTTTTAAGCACAAGTTTTACCATAAAAGCATTGATACATTAAATGAATAATATCAACAGCTACTGCAGTGTTTAACATTAGAATTTTTAAGGCCAAATTAGAGCTTAAACGTACGTCTTTTATCACTTGTTGAATTATTTGTTCTTTCCAAAATTGCCAAAAGAATTGGTGCCAACAAATTTGCTTACAAGAGATAAAATCAAATGAAAGAAGTTGGTAAACTGAAAGGCAACTTTGTAAAAAAAAGTTCTTTTTAAAGTTTTGGTGTTTTGCTTGCCATGCCAGGGTATACTAATGCTGCATTCGTATAAATATTAAGGACTTCATGTCATATTTATATACAAACTTGCTAAAAAAAAAATAACCACAAAATAAAAAAAAATTTTTTAAGTTATCTGCATACAAAATTTAAAGAAGTAAAGTATGTAAACGAAAAAGTTTTTACAATTTAAATTGCTAACAATGCGATGAAAGGCATTAATGCGACAAAGGCAACCACGCATTTTTAAATGTTTCTTTAGAAAAAACTAAATACAGTCCATGTTTTAGGTATAATATACAAAATTAGAGAAACCACGAAAAATAAGTTGGAACCCTTTTAGGGCTGTATTTTTAGTGATGACGAAAAGAAAGTAAAACAAAACTTAAAATATCCTGGGTATAAATTTTATTCAGAATTTATGAAGAGAGGTGTGTATAGAATATATCTTGTTCAGAACAATTTCTAATATGGCAAGCACTTTGAAGCTTCGGACAATAGACTAACTAACACGCTTGTTTTACGGGGTACATTGAACAAATCATTATTAAAAAACATATTGGTTGTCTTTATTTCAACTGTATTATAAACCACCAATATTCAGGTCTAGCCTATAAGCTATTCAGTATTCCTCTGAAACAGATAAGAGGTTTAGAAATAATAATATACGATCTGTGAATACGAATGCCACCTGCCACCAACTGCCCTATACTTCTTCTAGTTAAAAGATTTTTCGCTTAAATTTCATCAATTCTTCGAAACTCATCTAGGCATTTTATACTTTGAACAGGACATTAAAAATAAACTGGCAGAAATGGTGTCGAAGAATTATATAAAGTCTAAGGCTCTTAATTTGTAAACATGAGTTTTTTGTTTTCAATTATTAAGTAGTTAATAAAAAATATGTAAAAACTTTTTCGTTTATATGCTTTACTATTTAAAACGATTAAAGCACATAATAAAATTAACAAAAAATCCAAATAACGATTTCTAACTTTTAGATCAAAAGCCGAAAATATATATAACACTCTTCAGATGAACTTGCTTGCATTTTATTAAGATTGCTGTAGGTGTCGACTTCTTTTTTACAAGAAGTGATAAGAAGGTCCATAATAAATAAAAAGCATTCAATTCGTTAAAAAATTAACATATTTTCCACTTACTCTATTCACTTTTTTTTTATTGATGTCTTTGATATAGAACCAATAAAATAAACATAAATCATTTTCCCTACGACACATGGTTACACATTTTAGAATTAGATAATTATTTTCCACCACCTACACATAATACGAACTATGACGAGGGCTTTTGTAAAAGAAACAAATACTAATGATCTGAAATTGAGTTTCATCCGCTTTGGAGTGACGATTATCTGAGAAACATTGCGATAATTGATAACTAGAGGAAAAATAGTTTCGCAATCCAAAAGCCAGAGAATTGTAAAAAATAAACTTTTTAAATGCGAAACCTTTTAGCTCCACAAGATGTTAACCTGGACTACCATCATACTACAGATAATATTTATCATACTTGGGATTTTTTCATTATCATTAAAATTTCATTGGTATTGTTTTAAATAATAACAACAAAAAATTTAACTACAATTTAATGCTAATGATTTAGTTTAATTATAATTGTTTTTACTAAAGGTAATGAAATTTTAATGATATCGTTTAATTGCTAATTAAAATTGAATCAAAAATAATTGTTTTTATGAAACACAAATTTTTGATAGCAGGAACTTAAGAAAACCTTGCATATAATAAATAAATCTTAAGACACTTGTAGATAGATCTATACTTAAAAATTTTAGTAAATTATCATTTTTAAGTGAGATAGGTGTAAAAGTGGATGTTTGAGATCTAAACTCACTTAACCTCCAGTAGCAGGTTTTAATAATGACACGAAAACAAAAATATATTTCTATAAAGTGTGATTTATTTCTAAGAATCTTAAGACATATATATATATATATATATATATATATATATATATATATATATATATATATATATATATATATATCCTCAAATTTTTCTGGTCCAAATGCCATTTTAAAATAATGCTCTACTATACTTTAAGATGTATATTTAGTATACAAAGAGAAGGAATGCATTCAATAATGATAATGACTTAAAACCATTTAATAATTATTCAATGGTAATGATTTATTTTTTTAACTAATTATTATTGAAAGTTTTTCATTAAAAAGCATTATCATTAGTGAAAATAATGATAATGATAAAAAATCATTAGCATTATTTATCATTCAATGTTAATGAAATCGTTAGTTAATTAGTCCATCTAATTAATTACTCCTATGTATGATACTCATACTTTCTTCTTAAAAAAGAGTCAGTGAGGCTTGTGTGACCCAACTAGGAACAAAACAAGTAGTTTATGTTCACTAAGTAAGAACAAAATAATTATAATGAATGATGGCTATTTTAACGGGGTACTTAAATATTTTTTTAATGTTTAGAACATTGCTAATTATTTGTACCTTACCTTCACTTGTTCTTCTGCGTCTTATCCTTCCATTTCGGTTTTTTGCTGGAATATTCCTTTTTTGACATTTGTGTTAATAAATGCGTAAATGTAATAGAATTTCGGACAACCCCTTTTCTTTAAAAAAAAGCACTTAATTTTACAAAAATTTCTCTGTGATCAAATGCTATTGTTTTTTAAGAGAAATTTTTTAAAGGAACATTTATACTGCTACCCTCGTATTACAGATAGAAAACCATTTTTGAAAATGCTCGAAACATAGTGCCCTCTTGTTTTTTGTTTTGTTCGACCAAAATAAACAGCAAGAAGTCAAGAGATTTACAATAATCTAATGATGACATTCATGGTGTCACAAAATGAATTACTTTTAGTTAAAAATGTGACATTCATGTCGCTACTGATGGAAATGACGATGATGATGATGACAATGTTCCCACCTCGATGCACAAACATTAATTGTATAAAATTCAGAAAAAACTTAAAAATTAATTCAAAAGATTTATCATTCATCATGGTATAATTATAAGTGCTAATTGGTAACACAGGCACTTTTGTATCTGCTTGTAAATATAAAGAAAAAGCCATCACCTTGTCTGATGGACAGACGGACGGTAATACGAGCATTTTAGTTGCATTTGTACAACAGTGTGTGTGTGGGTTACACATTTACGTAGTAAATCAACTCTTACATTTTAGCATCTAATTTATTCTAATACACTTTTGGATCAGTTTTTGTTTAATATGAATGTAGAGGTGGAGGTTGAAACATATGCGTGTACATGTATTTAGGATTAGGCAACTACAAACTAAATATTTATTACAAAATTTCAAAGCACTAATCTAGAATATAAATTGCTTAAACTTATATATGAACTTCTATCACTGTTGCCAGAGAAGCGTTTGTGGGTGGGTTGTTGTACATATACAAGATGAAATGATGAATGAATGATTGCCTTAGCTGTATAGATTTTCAAAAGATTGACCTGACCTACATTTAAGGATTTTTTGTTGCAGTTTGGAACATCTTGTTGCAAAATATTATACATAAATATGTACAAATATTTTATACTTATACATATTTATAAATATGCTTCATATTGCATATTTATGCTCATAGCCTGCCTGTGCCGTAGTTGTGGTCGTTGTATGTATTAAATAGTTGTGAATTTAAGGAACATCATGTTCTTGTGCTTCCATGTGTTTTGGGAAATTTCATAAATATTTGCATAAATTTTTGAAACAACTAAAACATTTTGATGAACACGACACATTCAGTCATGTGACCATTAATTATGGCGCTAAAAATGACACATGTCTTTTAAATTCATTGTTTAATAAATTAAAAGGATTTTGTAGTGAACGGTGAGAAACGAAATTAACAAAAAGAACGAAAAACAAATTATGTTCTTTTTTTTGACATGAGATTATTAAGTATTAAAGTAAAAAAAATAATTAAAATGTAGTTAATAACGAAAATTTAACACGTGCCGGATTTTAGTTCAAGAGTGCGGATCAAAAAGTCGTTCAGTATATCGCTTGATATTAAAAGATTTTTGCATCATATTATAACTACGAAGCACATCTTGACATAGGTCAAGCGGAGCCAACGACCAGTCATTAACGACAAACAAAATATTGATTGATGCACTGAACTTTCTGGTATTGAAGAATATATTGTCTTTCCAGCTGTTGAAACATGTCCAGATAATCTTAGTAGAGCTGTACCCCCCCCCAAAAAAGTTATTAAAAATTTTTTTTGGATATACTGGCATTGCAGAAGCTTTAATTTTCCACCATTGCAAATCGTGTTTAGTATTGTTAAATATTCGAAAAAATTATTCGTATAATTGCTTACTATAAGCAAGTCCTTAGTGGGCGTCTTCAGAATATCCAATCTCGTGCGAGTATTTCGGATATCCTTTAAACGGATAGCAAAACATTTTAACATTATCACTGGTGTGGCTGCGTGGACTTGGGACTAGCATTGGCAACTGTGAGGCTGCTAGGATCGCCAAAATGGAGACACTTCTAGCGGATGCAGAGATCAATGTAGTTTCTTGGTTTCCAATGCAAATATTTTAGGGATATTGTGAGCATAAGAAGTGATCACGGCTGGCAAGCTTTTGCTATATTTTCTTTTTATTTTTGTTCTACATACACGCAGAAAAAAAACATGGTTATTATATGGTCACAATAACCATATTATGTTATTTGTAACAATGTATAGTTGCGGGGAACAAATTATAGTTGTTTTCAACAAAACTTTAGTCACGATAAACATTTTTTGTTAATTTTTAACGATTATATGGTTACTGTGCTCAAAAAATGCAACATTGTTGGTTTTAACTTAAAAAAATTTCAACCACAACCAAAGTTTTATAACCTATTAAAAATAATATAAAAAATTTAACCATTATATATTATTATTAATCAAAGTATGTTTAAAATCAACAGAATAATGTTAATGCTTAAAAATATTTTGTTCTCGTACTTGACAGTTTAGTAATTTTTTTGATAGCTAAAATTTGAAATAGTTTTTTATCGTTAAAGAAATTGAAAAAAATAAAAATTTGTGTACAAAATAAATAATTAAAAATAATATGCAAAAGATGATAACAAATAAATATGGAACCAAACATTTAAAAAAAGTTAAAGTAAATATGTGTGTATTGTAAGCATATAAACCTCTACTTTTGTATTTGAAGCACAATTGTGAAATCATTTATTTGTTATTTTTAGCAAATAATTGATTTTTTATGAATTTATGTTTTTAAATGATTTTTATGACAAATCGTTAATAAATAAAACAACAATCAGTTTTTTATATCAGAAAAATTTTGCACTTACGAGACTATATTATAATTCAATTATATAAGATGACATTTTCAGCCATATTATTATATTTTAATTTAACCATTTAATGTTTAATTTGAACATAATTATGTTTATACTTTGGACAACAATATGGTTGCAAATGTAACAATACTATGTTTTGTTAGCAACCATATTATGTTGCTCTTAGATTATGGTTGCCTCAACCATATTTTTCTTTGCGTGTAGAAGACATTTTGCACTACGTTTCCTAGATAGCCTCGCCGCCAGCCTGGCTGTAGAGGCGTTAGGAGATCTTCATCTATTCATTATATAAAATCAGAACTAGTAAACTTTAGTACCTAACCTAACTTTTCTGGCTAATTTTTATATAAGCAATACCTTGAGACACTAGAATTTAAAATTTGATTGAAATAAAAAAAAAATATATATTTTTGATCGATTAACGGAAAAAACAGCCAGAGTTTTGTGTTTTTCTTGCCATTTCGCTTAGTATGGCAACGTCAAAAATAATTCTTAGTAACGCAACAGAACTACGGCATAACGATTTTTTTTTTCATACAGAAAAGAAATTAAATCCAAATTTACACATGCGATTATTTCGTGCCAATTTTTTTTCAATTCCGTTTAAAAGTTTCAGAGAGTTCCATTGCGTCCTTATATAGTATAAGACATGGCATTGAAATTTGTACATTACGCTTTTAAATTCGTTACTGTAGTTGTGTGTGTTATTTCAAAAAATACACAAATAACAAAACGTATACAGCGAACGTACACAAAGCAAGTGTAAAAAAATCCCCTCAAAATATGTGTGTGAAGCTAAATACGTCAAGTTAAATACGTTTTTTAAAAAATGTAGCATGCGATAATTTTTTCTCCCATACATACAGTACAATTTGTATAGTAAATTCCAGACTTTTTTAACGAATACGATTACAGCTACAAAACCCTACGATCTCGGAGAATCAAACCTATTGGGAAATCAAGGGCACATATAGAGCTATTAAACTGTAAACACAGTTTATTCAAATTGAATTTGAGAAATTTTTTATAAGACGCGGAAAATTGACTTAGTGCAATTTTCTCATATACGATGAGTTCTGTGAGGGATTTTGTCAATGTGGCCAAACCCTTTGATCTCGCGGAATTACACCTATTGGGAAATCAAGAGCACATATAGAGCTATTAATCTGTAAACACAGTTTATTTTAATTGAATTTGAGAAATTTTTTTATAAGACGCGGAAAATTGACTTAGTGCAATTTTCTCATATACGATGAGTTCTGTTATGGATTTTGTCAATGTATATTCCGCGTCTTATAAAAAATTTCTCAAATTCAATTTGAATAAACTGTGTTTACAGTTTAATATCTTTATATGTGCTCTTGATTTCCCAATAGGTTTGATTCTCCGAGATCGTAGGGTTTTGTAGCTGTAATCATATTCGTTAAAAAAGTCCGGAATTTACTATACAAATTGTACTGTATGTATGGGAGAAAAAAATTATCGCATGCTACATTTTTAAAAAAACGTATTTAACTTGACGTATTTATCTTCACACACATCCTCAAAATTCAAGCCATGCCATTTTATCTACCCCGCTTGCGTCTCTACACTTACCAACAAACAAAACTTTCATGAAACTAGTTTCATGCAAAATGCTGTCGTAAGAAAGAATCTTTTTTATCTTCAGGAAATTTTTTCTTATTCGCACATTTTGAAATGTGTATTCTATCAACAATGTTACCATACTTACAAGAATTTGTATGCTTTTTGTTTTCGCTTCTGAGTGTTTGACAAAAGGTAAGAAAACAAGTAAGAGTGCTATATTCGGCTATGCCAAATCTTATATACCCTTCACCATCTATATAAATCTAGTTTAGTGAAGTAACTCGAATCAAAAAAGCAAATATTGGGGTGACAGAGAATTAAAAAATAAAAATAAAAAAATTGGTACTGCATATGTAAATTTTTTTTTTTTTTTTTTTTTTTTAGAGAAAAGTAGCACTTCAGGCATAACCTATTTTGTTTCAGAAAAGATAGACAGGTGGTGAAAGGAAATAGTTATAGCCATTTTATTAATAATTTTGCTTTGCCGTCGAATTTGCTATGAGAAGTACCGGCTAAGGAAGCTGCATGTTTTCAATGTTAATTCTGAATATGTATTTATACCGTTAACAGAAAATAGAAACATTTTACATAAAAATGACATAGGCTCTTAATAGGTTAAGCATTTTTAAAAAAGTTTAGTATTTCCTTAAAGATCTCTTTAAAAGCTTTAGAATGATACCCATATTGATATTTAAAAAAATTTTTAAATTTTAGAACCCCGTAACTCGGAAAATATGAGCGAGCGCCAAAAAATTTTTTACTTATTGTTTTTATCTTCTTTTTTTATTTCTCTATCGCCCCATATATTTATTTTTTTGATTGGAGATACTTTATTGTTCCAAATGACATGAAAAATTAGGGGTAGGCGTGGTGTTTTGCCTGCTGTTTCGAAGGACATGGATCGATCATGCTGATTTCCAATAGCACCTATTTCGACTTTATGTCTGGTCGATTGACGTATTTATTTTTTTTTGTAAAATCAAGTTTGTCTCGGCACTTTTTGTGGAAAAGGGTATAAAAAGAAACAAGAAAAACAACAATTGTGCACTAAAAGATAATAACAGACATCGTTGCTTGTTTTTTTTGTGCCAGTGTTTTTGCTTGGACTTGCGATTTTATTCTGTTTCATCATTTTGATTATGGGCAATTATGAGATTGATGCATATTAATTTATCCTTGACAGTTTGTTGCATTTGCCAGGGGGATTAATATTTATGGTTGTTCTTTAATTTGTACAAAAAAATAAAAAAAAAACTTTAACAAAAAATAATCAAAATGAAGCCAAATTATAAAAAATGATTTTATTCTTCTTTTGATTGTTGGAATTAAAATCAATTCTGTATGATTTCTTTTTTAATAAAAAAATTTTTTATGTAAAAATTAAAATCAGCAACTTCACTTTCATTGTCATCATCATCACCATTGTCGAAACGTTTCTATTAAACGCAAATAATAACAACAATAGCAACGAAAACATAACAACAAAATACAAATAAAAACAATATTGTACACGACAATGAAAAATTCAGAAGCCAAAAAATCTCTGTCTCTCGACATTATGCCAGCTGCCAGACAACAATTTTGAATTGTTGCTGCTAGTCTATTGTTGATGCGGTCGATGTTGTTGTTTGTTGTTCTGCCAAAAACTACCAACAGCTTCAAGGAAAATACATATGGAAAAAATAGAAAATGAGAAAATAAATCCATGTGTTGCAAAAACTGGAAATGGCAAATAAATAATGACTAACTTTAATATTCTTCACATAACACTAAAGAAATAGGCAGACTGAATGAAAAAGTGCCAGACAAAAGTATCAAAAAATTTTAAGAGAAAAAAATAAACACTGTACACTTATACAACATTAAAATCGTATAAAAATACAATACAAAATAGCAAACTTTTAGACAACAAAATTAATTTATCAGGGTGTTCCTATTGGCCTGTGATAAACATAACTGAGCTCAAGTTATCTATCTCGCCAGAATAATTGTTTGCAAACGATTAGCAGATTCTGTCAGAAAGATGACACAGCAAAAAAAGCATGTCATGCTAATAAGTGTTTGAGGAGCCGAGGAGGACGAGCTTTTACGCCGGTTTATAATGTTAT
Organism: Gymnosoma rotundatum; assembly: GCA_916610165.2. NCBI lineage: Eukaryota > Metazoa > Arthropoda > Insecta > Diptera > Tachinidae > Gymnosoma > Gymnosoma rotundatum. The sequence goes on along the minus strand of OU744337.1, from coordinate 113,063,926 downwards.
ATGAAACAGGGATTTAACTCATTACACTTAAAAGTAGGGAAAGATTAACGTTGTAAAATGAAAGACGAACACAGTTAAAAATGCAGGCAAAGTCATTCATCAATATGATTACGTTCAGTCATCAAGTACAACTAGAGGAGAACCCAATATAAACTCATTACAAAACTGCAGTAATGAAAGCCTAAAAACGCTAAGTAGCATTTTCTACAGATTGACCTCCTTCTATTCTGTTATCTCTGTAAGCTTGGGATGCCAAACGGGATATCCCTCCTTATTTGTCTGAAGTTTTTTAACAATAAACTTTTCATCTAAAATTCCTAGGAATCGGGATTCTGAAAGTCTCGATATTAAAATCGCGGGAATTTTGATAAGCCCCGAATCCCGAAAATTTTAAATGTATATCCCGGCTTTTTTAGAAATCGTGTAAGCCCTCCAAGTTCAGAGATTTTCGAAATTACGATATACCGAAAATCAAGGGATTTTGGTTTTGGGATTTTAAGTATCCGGGAAATTTTAAACAAAAATTTTTGTAGTTAAAAATCACAAAAAAAATTAGAGCTCTGGTGTTGCACAGAAGCTTGTAGAATAAAAAAAAGACGGACTAAAACAGTTAAAAAAAACTGTGCTGGGTTTACCCTCGTATTGCCCAAAATAATAACAGAATATCACAAAAATAACTCACAATCTTGACTACAGAACATGTCATGTGTGAGTGAGCTGTACCAGAATGGAATAAAGTTGTGAAAAATCTATTAAACTAAATGAACATTTAACACAAAAACAAAAAAAAAAACAACACCAAACTTTCCTCTATTGGACAGACATTTAGTATTTAATAGCAACATGGATTAATACCATCTTCAACTTTGTTTCTCCTTGACACTTCTTTTACTTCTTATTGCTTGTTGAATTATTGTTTATATTTTTCGTTGGTCTTGTGCTGGGGTGACATTCGTGTGTTGCTTGAACGTGTAGCATGCGTGTGAGCGAGTGTGTGTGCAAGTATGTATATGTTAAGAAATCAATGTTGTAAAGGTCGTACGTGCGGCAGTGACAAGCATCAAAAACGTTGCCGCACCATTTTAACAACTAAGTCAAAGTAAAAAGTGAAACAACTAAACAAATTATAAAAACATAGCACGCAACATCAATATTCATATAGTGTAAAAATACATTTCCACTGAAATCGTAAAAAACACAAACTCTTACTAGCAGACTGCCACCATCTATCCAACTCATTCATGCCACACACACTTTGAGGTGTAGCTATAGAAGATAAAAAAAAAAAACACAGCAAATAACTCTTGCTGTTCTTGCTGTAAGGTTGTTTTCCCTCCAGCAAAGGAAGAGCCAAGATATGAATGAGTCTTATGTATGTTAGCAATATGAAGACATTAAATTGAAATTATAACATATTTTTTATTGCAGTATTTTTCTTTTGTATCTTTTTTTTATAACAATTTAAATAAAATAGAAATGATGATGTTGTACATCCCTTCTGCCACACTTCCTTCCCATTATTCTTCCCACCAGCAGCTACTAGTTGCTTGAAAAAGACAAGAAGACGATTCTAAATATGAAATTAGCTTAAAGGGGCGGGCAATGCTTTTTGTTAGTTTCGTAGCCATTGATTGATGTCTTTTTACATTTTTACTTAAAAAACAAAAAACAAAAGGGGTGATGGCGAGAATATAATTCAACAAAAATAAAACTGCAGCGAAATAAGGCAGCATTTGAGTTATTGAAATTTTATTCAAAACGTTTTAGGTTTGAGATTTTCTTTTTATTTCTTGTTAAATTTATTTTCTCAATGTTTATTAATTAATTAAGTATTTAACTTTTAGTTGTGAATTTTCAAAATTTTAATATGGAAATATCGTTAAAGCTGGTTCCAAGATAAACAAGATCATTTTACTTACATGACATAAATTTTTATTCTTTTGTTTTAGAGAATTTAAAAAACCATCAACTTATTTTTATTATAATACCCAGAAGTTGGTTCATTGGCGATTGTTAAATATTTGTAAATCTGAATAAAGTTATTTATCAGACACTTTTTTGCCAGGTTTCACAAATCTTATTTCTTAGTATGTTTATGTCTATAATGTTGTGCTATTCAGCTATTTCATTTCTGTAAAAAGAAAGGAATATTAGAAGCATAAGGTGGCAAAAAAACAGAGTAGCGAGTCCTTCTTACAATTCCATGTAATATGCAAAAAGGTTCATATTACTGCAATATCCAAAGAAAAAAACATGATTGAAGTAATCATAATCGAAGAGCAACACATTATTATTAAATCGTATAGTTGTAGTTAAATTCAAAATAAAAAATATTATTATTACTAGAATCATATTGTTGTCAGACCTAATAAAGTATAAACAAAGTATTGTTAAAAACAACAACTACATTGCTCATGGTAACCAAATATTTGTAGAGAGTAGAGTCACAAGCATATTTGTTCTCTTTATATATAACGATCTTTGTCCTCGTGAGAGTTTTTCTGATTTATATTGAACTTTCTTATGACGAAGTATTGGATTGATTTAGCTGGTATTTCTTAAAAAGGGTTCAAGATTTGTTTAGCAGTACTCCATGACTCTCTTGGTCAAACTTGCAATGCAATGATAACACAATACGTGCACACGTAAAGAAAAAACATGTTTGAGGTAACCATAATCTAAGAGCAACATACTATGGTTGCATTACATGGTTGTTAACAAAACATAAGCACTATTCACGATCTTTGTGCAATGGTCTTGCATCATAGCATTTGCAAAAAAGTGTAGCATACTTTTAGTTTACACCAACAAAACACACAGTAGTGAGTAAAATAAGCTACACATTTTGCAAATGCTATGATGCAAGACCATTGCATAAAGATCGTGAATAGGGCTATAGTATTGTTATATTTGCAACCATATTGTTGTCTAGCAAAACAATTTTATTCTAAAGTAGAAACATAATTATGTTCAAATATAAACTTTGAATGGTTAAACTAATATATCATAATATGGCTGAAAATGTCATGTTATAAAATTAAATTATAATATAGTCTCGTAAGTGCAAAATTTTCCTGATATAAAAGTCTTAGTTATTATTGCTTTATTCATTATCGATTTGTCATAAAAATTATTACAAAACATAAATTCACAAAAATCATAGGCTACAAAAATCAGTTATATAGAAATATAGTTTATAAGCCCAAATTAATGATTTCACTATTGCACTTCAAACACAAAAATAAAGATTGATATGCTTACAATGATTTGGTACCCTTTTTATTTGTTTTCGTATTTTGCATGTTATTTTTAATTATTTATTTTTTACATAAATTCTTATTTTTTCACTTTTTCTAACAATAAAAAACAATTACAAATTTTAGGCACCAAAAAATAACTAAACTGTCAAGAATTAGATAAAAATATTTTTAACACTAGAAAGACGGAAGCTTTGTATATATCTATATTGCCTGAAAGCAGTCAAAATGACTACATGTGAAAAAATGACAAATGTGCAAAGAAATTTATTTAACAGTGATTTTTGATAAATTTTAAATCACTTATAGTCATTTATAAGTTATTAATAACTATCAATAAGAATAAAATATCAGATCGAAAAAATTTTTTATATATTATCTGGACATTTTAAGCAAATACAAGTGCAAATCTTTTTAGATGTTAATCTTCCGCAAACATTTGTTTTGTTATTGTGGCAAAGTCGTTTTGACAAATATTTCGTTTGGTAAAATCCGTTGTGCTTGAAGATGTTGCAATTGATACACCTGGGTCTTTCTGTTGTGAAGAATGTTTCTCTCTTTCCGTTGTGTAATCGGCGGAAAGCTGTTTTGCTAATAGGAAAAGGAACTGAAAAGGAATAAATCTTAGAATTTGCTTGAACTTATCTCGGGACATAGTTCTCCTGAAAAATTCGGGACCCCGAGAATGCACTAACAAAATTATTTGTCATAACGTTTTTTCTTGCGTAGCCTGTTGGTCACGTCATACCCTTGAAAAAACACGTATATGGTAGCCTTCCGGAAATACCTCCTTCGTCAAATTTTGACCACACAATACCATAAGCAGCTGTTTCGCTCTCCTGAGAGGTATTTTCAATTTCTTCATCAGAATTAATTTGCACCCTACGCCTTTTCCTGGGCGCATTGATAATATCTTTATTTTCATCGTTGAAGCTAGCCTCTTTATCGCTCTCTTAAGAATCAGATGTCTCACTCATAATAAGATCAGATTCGTCTTCAGATGAAAGTTCCCATTTCGTTCCATTTGATTCTGTATCGGAACACTCCTCACACAACTCTCTTAGTTTTTCTAATAGTTCTCTTCTGTTGGACATTTTTTTCATGAACTTAGGCTGTAAAATAAATCAACTAAATAACGTGTTAGAACGACTGGCTGTGCGTAAAGCAGGCCTAACCAAGAACGAAGCGTGCGCAGTCTTATTGATACAGTATGAGATTATACACTCACAGATTTTCCGTCCCATCTGAATGACGTTACAGCGCATTCGAACGGAACAAAGCGCTAGGCTAGCCCTGGCGTAAAGATTCGAATAGCAAGTAAGAACAATAATAATTTTAGTTATTAGAACCGCAACTTATCAAGAATGTGTTGAAATCTTCAATTTATCATGAACTTGTATGTTAAAATTTTATTTCAATCTAGAGCCAAACTGGTCTTTTCCAAGCAATGACTGCTTTTCGGCAATATAGGTATAACACGTATATATTTCGCAAGTGAGGGACGGAGATGGGCAACAAGAATGATTATTTAATTCATTTATATGTTGTAGAAAAAGTCACAAAATTATAAGAAGCTGTGTTACTATTTAAATAATTATTTTCTTAATTGAAACTCAAAAGCAGTCAAAATGACTAGCTTAGGCAATCTAGTATTAAGCGTAAACATTATTCTGTTAATTCTTCGTTGATTAATATTAATATATTATGGTTAAATATTTTATATTATTTCGAACAAGTTATAAAACTTTGGTTGTGGTTGAAATTTTGTTAAGTTAAAACCAACTATGTTGCATTTTTTGTGTTAAAAGCTAACAAAAAATGTTTATCGTGACTAAAGTTTTGGTGAAAACAACTATAATTGGTTCTCCGCAACTATGCATTGTTACAAAGAACATAATATGGTTATTGTGACCATATCACAAACATATTTTGTCTGCCTGCAATAAATCACTATCTAACAGAACCGAATTTAATTTATTGTGTAAACTAAGAGAAAAGACATGGTTGTACTAGGGTCACGAGAACAATATTATGTTCCCTGCAACAATATATTTTTGTACCAAACAAATCCTGGTTATTTCAAACATATCGTTTGTAACGATAATCAATTTGTGATTAAAATTTAACAAATTTATTTAATTTAAAATTATATTGTGGTCAAAAATAATTAAGAACATAATTTTTCAAATTCGATTTTTTTTAACTAATCAATAACATAAATATAAGTAATATATTTATGTAATTGGCGGGGTATATTTATATTGTAAAAAGCAGCTAAATAACCGAAAGTTAAATATTAAGCGATATTAATTATAGAAAATAAATCTTTGACACTAAATCATACTGGTCCTTCAGCAATGGTCCTTTTGTGCATTCTAAGTGTCGCCAGAGATCAGAAAGGCCGACAGTTATAATTGAATATTAATCAAAATGATTAGAAAAACAATCGACTCCGGTTCCTTTCACTTCTAAGAAGAAATGAGGAGAAATTTACTCCGACCGCACCATGCTATTTTTGGTCTCATGCATTTATTCCTTTTCAACGCCGTCACAAACCTGGTCCACGTGTATTTTCAAACCATAAAAGCAACAATACTGTTCAAATAGAAAATAAACGAAAGAAGGATATTGTTATCACATTTGTAAGGCAAGGAAAGGAAGTATCTCACTTTTTTTTTGCTTATTCTGCAGTGTTATTCTGCTAAAAGTAAATTACGACAAAAAGGGTTATAGAATAGCATTTCTAGCCAAAATCCCTAAAATATTTTTTTGATTTTAACCGATTACGATTAAGCTAAAAAATTTACAGAATAAGACTGCTGGTTGGCAACTCTCAAAAACGCCTTACTAAAAATAATCAAGTTATTAAGAATAATTAAATAACATTCAGTTTAGAATTTTACAAAGTTTTCTTTTTCACCTGTAAAAAATGTTAAAAAAGTGAGCTACGACCTTTCTACATTAAGATTACGACATATTCTTATAAAGATTAGTTTTGGAAATTATTTCACATTTTCTAATCATATTTCACCAATATCCAATCATATTATAATCGCGGAAGATGCCACACATAGAAAATAGTAAACTAAATCGGATATTCAAACATAAACATGATTCTTGTTGTGATTCGTGATGTCATATTTTTCTTTTCTTCACAATCGATCAGATATAGTGTCAAAAGAGGTGCTACTGGAAATCAACATGATCGGTCCATATCCTTCGAGGCAGCAGGCAAAACACAACGCCTACCTCTAATTTGTTCATGTCATTTGGAACAATTATGTAACTCCAATCAAAAAAATAAATACATGGGGCGATGGAGAATTAAAAGATAGGAAAAAATATCACGTTGAAAAATTGGCGCTCGCCCATACTTTCTGAGTTACGGGACTCTGAAATTTTAAAATTGTTCAAAATATCAACATGGGTACCATTTTAAAGATTTTGAGGAGGTCGTTAAGGAATAGAAAATTTTTTTAAAAATGCTTAACACATTAAGAGCCGGTTACATTTTTATTTGAAATAATATATTTGCGTTCCAAATTTTTTTTTTTTTTTAATTTTTTGTCACCCCAATATTTGCTTTTTTATTGGAGTTACTTTATTGTTTCAAACGACATGAAGATTCGGCATAGCCGAATATACCACTCTTACTTGTATTTAAATAAATAAATTTAAATAAATTTCGGAGCACATTTTCGAAAGGATTTTAAATGTACAATTTGGTCGCTTTGGCAAAGAATTATCATTCCAAAACCCATTAACTCATCCCTCGCTTTTACAAATATTTATTATATTCAATTTTAAAACAAATTACGCCTTATTTTATTATTAGAAGAGAACAATCATGCAGTAAAAATATTGGCAATAAAAATTGTAATTGTTTCTCTTTACTAAAAAAAGGGAGAAAAAAAATAGAAGTTGAGGGATAATTTAAGTTTGAGACACAACCATTATAAATATTCATTGCAAGTAAATTTAAAATACAAATTCATTCATCTGTGTAGACAGACAGGGCGTCAAAACAGATCTATTGAAATTTAAACAAAAATATCAATGAGTCAGTAAAAGTTTTGGAAGAACGGCGGAATGAGACATTTAGTCAGTTCTATTACACACCAGACAAGTCATCCACATATATAAATATATTTGCTTGCAACAAAGAAAAACAAAATAAAATTGTAAAGTAAATGAAATAAAATACAATAAATATGAATAGCAACAAGAGAAAATTCCTCAAGTGTTTTGGCATGTTGGCAATGTTTAAAGCAATTTTTATTTATTTTTTTTTCATTTGTTTATGGCTGCTGCTGTTACTCGACTACTTAACAATGTCTATAAAAGTTGAGCGCAAAAGCATCAAGAAAAACAAGAAAACCAGTGACAACATGTGTTTGTTGTTGAATGATTGAATTTATAAATAAAACAACAACAACGTGAACATCACGCCAGTCTGTAGGTTCACTAGCTTCAAGTTGACGAGCATCATATCATGGAGGACTTTTTTCTATAGAAAGACTCTAACACTGTTGTGCTGTTGTTGTGACTGGTTCTTTTTTGCTGTTTTGCTGCACTATCCTACTTGAAAAATTTTGGCATCAAATGTCATCGTTTACATTCTATTGCCGTTGGAAATATTTGTTGTATATGAGTGTTGCTTTTGCTTGTCTCATTTAAGCAATTTTAGTTGTTGTTTAGAGATTTTGTTTTATTAATTTTTTTTTGTTTTGCCAAAAAAAAAAAGTAGTGGGTTGTTTGGTTGAATATTTATTTCACAAAACTGTTGGTATTCATGATCGGCTTTTTGGCTAAGTAAATAAAAAGAAATAATAATATGTCTGCTGAAATGTGCACTCGTAGAAAGTTTTGTTTGAAATTAACTTAAATCCCAGAAAGAAAAAGTATCCCAAGGGAAACCTCATAATAATTTGTGATTACAGTAATTAGTTACAAAAATTATTACAAAGATTTTAGCCATGTTGACCGAACTATAGACAGTTGCATAGAACAAAGTTTCTCACACATTCTTAAAAGCAAAATGAAGAAAAAAATTTTTTATACATAAATTCTTTAAATTTTGCTTAATCTTTATTTTTTTAATTGCAATTCATTTCGTTTGCGTCCCCTTCGGTTGAGTTTTACTTTGAATCAAATAAAAATGTTTTTTATCCTAAATTTTTGCTATTGAAAGAACACCTCTTTCGTATGGAAAATAAATGAACTTAATTCTCCAATAGCGTTAGAATACTATTTTTTATCTAATATAATATTCAAGCATTTATTGATTTTGTTTACTTTTTCACAAAATCAATATTTAGTTTTATCATTTTAGTAGGCAAAAGTCACAATATTTTCGTGACACCAAAAATTTTTTATTTGCCATTGTATTACATTTAATTTTCAACTAAGTTCTTGATAACAACTTATATCTTATATATATATATATTTATACTGCCTATGTTCTCCTAAAATATGAGAGGCCTATTGTCTGTAATTCTATGTCTGAAGAACTGCACGCAGAAATTAACATGGTTTTGATATGGTCACAATAATCATATTATGTTTTTTGTAACAATGTATAGTTGCGGAGAACCAATTAGAGTTGTTTGCAGCAAACTTTAGTCACGATACACATTTTTTGTTTAACTTTAACGATTATATGGTTACTGTGCCCAAAAAATGCAACATGGTTTGTTAAAACTTAAAAAAATTTCAACCATAACCAACGTTTTAATACTTGTTAAAAATAATATAAAATATTTAATCATAATATATTATTATTATAATCAAAGTATGGTTTAAAGCAACAGAATAATGTTTGCGCTAAAAAATATTTTGTTCTAGTTCCTGACAATTTGGTAATTTTTCTGGAAGCTAAAATTTAAAATTGATTTTTATTCTTAGAGAAAGTGAAAAAAAATAAAAATGTATGTATAAAATAAATAATTAAAAATCATATGCAAAATATGATTCAAATAAAAAGGGAACCAAAACATTAAAAATAGTTGAAATAAATATGTATGTATGTATTGTAAGCATAAAAATCTTTTTTTTTTTTGGTTGACGCACAATTGTGAAATCATTTATTTGGGCTTATAAATTAAATTTTTGTATCACTGATTCTTGTAGCCTATGATCTAAGCGTTATTGCAAGCAAATTTATAATTTTTTTGTGAATTTATGTTTTTAAATGATTTTTGTAAAAAGTCTTTTATATACGGATAATTTTGCAATTATAATTCAATTATATAACATGACATTTTTACTCATATTATATTATTTTAAATTAACCATTAAATGTTTATATTTAAACATTATTATGTTTATACTTTAGAATGTAATTGTTTCGCTAGACAACAATATGGTTGCCAATGTAACAATACTATGTTTTAATTGCAACCATATAATGCAGCTATAATATGTTGCTCTTAGATTATGGTTACTTAAACCATATAAACAGCCAGATCAAAATTCTATCGAAACAGTGAATACAAGGCCACCTTGAAAAGCTTGTATGGGTTAAAATTTTGTTTTGTAAGCAAAAATATTCTAATCGCCATATTATTTCAGCTATCCATGCTTCTGGTCACTTTAGGATTTTTTTTTTTTTGCAAAAATTATTTTCACCGACGAACTCTAATTTTGTTGATAAAAATGTGTCGCCTAGACGTGGTGCACTGATGCATTACTTGTCACGGTAATAAGCACGTAGACAACATGGGCGATAGAAGCATGGGCGATCCAAAGCATGGGCGCTCCAAAGCAGGACGCTAATGTTTTTTATCCCGTTTTTGGAGATATGAATTTGATTGTAGGCGTGTGACATTCGTAAAATTTCAAGTTTGCCTTACAAAGCGTCTACTCTACTTCCAGCTGAACAATTTTTCTCCATCCTTAACGCGGGATCGAAGTAGTTCAATTATGGGTGTCCATTTAGCATTAGCCCGTAGGTACATGAAATGAATATTTTTCAATTCCCCATCTCTGCAATGCATAAGAGTCCAACTATACTAAAAATTTGGCTCACAACCTCTCAACTCCAGGACAATTTTCAATTTTTTTCCATTAAAGTCTACAATAGATCACTAGCATAGCTTCTTCCCGTCCTGCAGGCTACTTTTAAAATATTTTAAATTCAGTTAAGATAATTTTTTTTTTGTGAGATGACTTAATAGCTGTTAAGTGGTAATAAACGAATTTTGGTTCTGTTCTTTGAAGTGATTTCACTAATGCCTGCTTCTTTATACATTTTTCATCTTTTATTTGATTTTTGTTTTCAGTGTATAGAAAGTTAAACGAGTAAATATTTAAAGCAAAACGTTTTAAAAAAATTAAATAAACTCTTGTTACTTTTGTTAAATTTCCTTTTATTTACCAGCAATTTGTCTATTTGCCGGTCTGTCTGTCTGTCTTTTTTTTTTGCCTACACACATAAATTCACACATTTTAGCAATTCTACGGACTGGTGATAGTTTTTTTTTTTTTTTTTGGAGGAATTTATTTTCTTTTCTTATTGTTCATTTCAAATATAATATTTCTAACACTCAAGCACGTTTTGATCTCATCTTAATATCATCCATGGCATTCAAACATCATGCAGTCAGTCAGTCATCACTAAACAATTTTTCGTTTTATTATTATTTGAAATTATTATTATTATTTTTCATTTGTTTGTGTTTTGTCAGGAACCAAAGTCAAGTGGAGAAGGGAGAAAAGAAGCAGAAGGAATGGTCAAAAGTATTTAAATGATTATTTGACCTTTTCGAAATTGAGTTGAATGAGGAGAGTCCATTGAATAGTATTTGTCTGTTACTTTAGAGATAAACATTTTGGTAGATTATTTGTAAAGGGTTTTTCAAAAGGAGAGAGTAGATTGATATTGACATTTGAAGGCGGTCCTAATGTGTTATGTGTGTTATGTATGTTAGGGTTGTTGCTCTGAGCAACACGTACATATAATGAATCTTTAAAATGGTAACGGGTGATGTTTTAATACAATGATTCTTAAGTTACAACCATTTTACATTTGCATGCTGTCTAAGTTGACCAGCATCACGTTTCTGTAACTAAAGTGAGAAATTTCTCATATGAAAATTTGTTCTTATTATTTAACACAGGGTATGATAGAGAAAGTGTTGTTCTTTATAATATAAAATAATAAAAACCGTTATTCTAATTCATGTGACAAATTTCTCACTTTAGATACAGAAACGAGAAACAGTTCATTGTAAAACCCATCGATAGCTAAAGGAAGAAGGAAGCGTAAAGCACTATAATCACTTTCGTAGCGTGCCTTCGAAAACAACTACAGAACGTCACTTCGAGACGCAAAGCTGCTAAGTGCCAAAATAGACTTTTCGAAAATTGAATGTCTTTACTGTAAAAACATAATTTTTGATTTAGTTTTCATTTCAATAAAATGATAATTAAGAAGAAATTGTGTTTATTTCTATTTCTTAGTGCCTCAAAGACACTAAGCCACTTGACAAACAAAAGGCACAAGCGGTATCCTTCGTTATTTGCCTTAATTATACTGATATACAAAAATAGTTTTAAACATTTTCAAGACAAACAGAAGCAGACACAATCTACAACGTTTCATTTTAATGAATCATTTAATTGTTTTCCAGCAGCAGGCTGTCTAAGTACAAGTATGGACAGCAATCAGCAGTTTAACTGCTAAAAAAATGTTTGTTGTAGCACAACAATACCCAACATACACAGCGGCTCTTGCAACATGATGATGATGATAATGTACAAAAAACAGAGCTTGAGTGAATGAATAACTCAAGGATTTTTTTCCGTTGAGTTTTTTTTTTTTTTTTGGTTTTTTTGGCACTTGATATTATATTTTTGACTTTTTAATGTGTTGAAGTGGTTGATTTATATTTTTATAAGATTTTTAGTCAATGTTTCAAGTGCTGTTATGTGCATAAAAAACAATACATTTACTAGCAGACTCTCACTACTTTTTAAGAGCACGTACCCCACAATCCAGTTTGTTGTAGACAACTTAATAGTAAATTTGTAAAAGCCCATCCCCCTTCACTACATCCGCCTTGTGTTTTTTCTTATATTTACTAACGTCGGCATTGGCAGGCTTTTTTTTAGAAAAAATTTCTTTATAAATAGAAACTCAACAAATAACATTAATAGTATTAATGTTGTTGTTTAAATCTTTTTATAATTGTGTTTATCTTAAAAGAAAAACAATAGAAAGATAAAAATGATTTATAAAGACTTTTATTCCCGCTCTTTTAATAAACAGAATACAAGGTGTTGTAAAAGTAATGCAAGTGTCGGAAAGTTTCAAATTTATAGCACCGCTTTACATGTCCGGTTACATATCCCGACTCCTCTAGAGGTGTCGCACAAGAGACGTCAACTTAATAGCTTACGTACGCAAACACAAAGCAAGTTCAAGACAGAAACCCTGGTTTGGTTCGGAAAGTGCTCTCATAAGCATTTAAACAATTTTTCTATGGCTTGTTGTTAACCAATTCTCCGTTCAATATGAAATACTATTTATCGGAAAAACTAATTTGGCAATTTTGATAAAAATTGTCGTTTAAAAATTTCGTTACAAATTTTTATTATGAATATAAGAGTACTAAAATTATAAAAACTAACTAAATTTATATACAGATCCATAATATTTAACTACCACTACCAAAGTAATTTCATTTAAGTTCCACTTACCTCTCAACAAATGAATTTTTTCCGCAAAATATCTGTAAATATAAAAAAAGTATAAAAATTAGTTACACAATTTTAAACTGAATATTAAAATCTACATAAAAAACATTTAAACATTAAAAACAATTTTCACCATTTTTATAGTATTAAAGAATAAAAAAAATTAAAAAAAAAACATGAAATGTCATAAAAAGGTTATAAAATTGAAATGAATTAAGCGTAAAGAATGTATTTATCATTGTAATGCAACGATATTTTTCATATTCTGCAGGGGCGAACGAAAAGCTATTTGTCTTTATAAAAGTTGAATAAAAACTTAAAAGAAGCAAAAAAGGTAAAAAGTTTGTAACGAATTCAAGTTATACATTTAAAGGGAAAAGTTTTGGGGTGAAAATGATAGTTATTTTCATACGCACACGTCAAAAAGGAGGACGTAATATTTAAAGCTGAAAATAAGTGAATAAATTTCAACTTTAAGTTCCAAGAAAATTAAAATTATTTATATTTATTTATACATGCATATGAGGGAAAGGAGCCCTGATGTTTGCTTTACATTTTAAAAATTAATAAAGCCTTAAGGTATGCTATATATGTGTGATTAAAAGCGGGTAAAACTAAAATTTGTAGATTTTTTAATGGTTCGCATGGAGAAAAAAGATGCTATGGGATTTTATAAAATAAATTGTAAAACTCGCAAAAAGTTAAAAGTTTGCAAAAAATAATGGAAAAAATTGAAAGAAATACGTCATCATTAAAAAGCTTACATTTACTATTCACAAAAACAAAAAAATACAAAATACTTTTCATTTGCCGACCTATTACATAAATATAATCAAATCTATCCTGTTTTTTAATTTCAAAAGTTTTTCTAATTTTGTGTTAATAAAGAAAACAAAAAAAAAAACATTTTCTGGATCGCTACATTTTTTATCAGCATTATTTGCATATGTTGTGAACATCATCAACGAATTTAATATATAAAAATACGAGAAATATACACACTTATACACTACATACGCTACAGGATGCTTAGAACAATATAATTTGTTTTTTACTTTGTTCTCTTTATTAATCTCTACACACATTTTTTTTAACAGGCGGTTTGGAACAATTGCAATTTATTCCGTTGATATTTTTTAGTAAGAGATCGAAAACTGAAATGTCAATAAAGGGCGCTTTAAATGGTCATGGAAGTCTTACAACATGTCAAATTTTTGTGTAGAATAGTAGCAGTGAAATAGCTTAAACAAAATACGTAATAAATCTGCACAAATTGAGAGCAAATACGGGTGAAAATTTGACAGTCGTATGGCTCTCTTTGTTTTTTGGAAATTTTCAAAAGATAATTACGAATCGTTAGATGAGGGCTGCATTTTTCTGCAAACCGCTATTTTAGTTTTGGTGTGTTTGTGTAAACGCAAAAAGAATCTGTCCTAAGACTTTTACTCTCAGTTTTAAAATACGAAATGAATTTTATATTATTTTCTCTTGGAATTTATGTACGCAACTCCGTACCGTTTAATTCCCCCTTAAATTAAAAAAAAATTTTCAAAATGGTCCAGCTTGGATAAGATCACTGAAATTCAGAATCGGCGACTTAAAAGAGATCTTCTTCGATTATATTTGAAAAATTTATTTGGCCCGTTTACGGCTTAACTTGAAATTTTTTGCTTCTATTTCTGTTCTTGTCGCTTTTGTATTTATAAGCGCGGGTTCACGTATACAATACAACCATAAAAACCCTCAAAAAAGAGAGCAACACATCATACACATATGCCAGCTCTCTACAAAAAAGGCACTTTTCAAACAATATCTCAAAACAATAATTAAATATATATTTTTTTTCATTGATGTTTTTATATCCTTCACCACAAAAAGTGGAAAAAAGGATATTTATAAGATTGTCATTCCGTGTGTAACTTCTATAACATTCATTTCCGACCCCATAAAGGATATATATTCTGACTTCTTATGCATAGCAAAGTCGATTGAGCGATGTCCGTCTGTCCGTCTGTCCATCTGTCTGTTCGTGTTAGTATTGAAATTTCACAGAAAAAATAAATGTGTCAATCGATCGGATATAGTGTCGAAAGCGATGCTATTAGAAATCAGCATGATCGGTCCATATCCTTCGAGGCAGCAGGTAAAACACCACGCGTGCCTCTTTTCATGTGTTTTGGATCAATAAAGTAAATCCATTAAAAAAAAATAAATATGTGGCACACTGTCTCTATTTGTTGAGCCAATTTAAAAAAAAAATCATCTCTAAAAGTTTGTAGATAAAATCATTTTTATGAAAACTCTTTTAATTCAACTAATACGGATTAAAGGAGCGAAATAAGTTTGGCATTCAAAATTCTACAAGCGTAACTTCTCCTCTGATATTTCAAATCATAACAGCAGTTTTGCTGCTCTGTGCCGTGTTGCGCAAAAACAAAACTAGTCGACCATACCCAGCAAAAATTAGACATTTCCTTAAAAAGTACTTGCCATATGATGTCTTACTTTTAAGATTACCATGTTTTGTTATTCGCTTACAAAAGACATCACATTAGTTAGCAAAACTAGATCTCTAAGCTAAAAGAGAATATCTTAACATACGTACTAATGGTCATCATTATTTTCTAAAATAATCAATGTAATTAACTAATTCTCACTAATTGATTATAAAAGTCTCATGTCTTGTTAAAATCATTAGATCAGTAATCTAGTCGTTCCTCTAAAAATGCTAATTCCACACTCAACTACCTTTTCTAAAATTATTTGCTGGGTAGAGATAAAGCCATTAAAAAAACAAAATTAATTTGAATTTTTTAAATATGTATAAAAAGCAAAATAGAAAAAAAAAATAATATTAAATTGAAAAAGTTACAAGAATAGCTGGCAGTGGATACGAAAGATAAGCATCCTCCCCAGGCATAAAAAGTAACAAGATGCATATTAAAAAAAAAAACTAAAAACTGATATAAATTAAGACATGAAGTAAATAAATACTAATAAAAAATCCATATACTCTCATCAAACAGTCAGCCAACGCAAAAAAAAAAAAACATAAAGCAATAATCTGTAGCATATTAAATATTTTCCCTTAAACTCTTACATACGAGAACTGTATAAGGGATGCATGTAAATAAGATGAATATAAATCGTAAATGATGATGTAAAAAATCACAGACATGTTAAAAAATATTATCCACAGAATATAAAAAGGAAAACAGTAAAAATATTTTTTAGAAAAAAATTTTCTGGAAGCAAAAAAACATTGCCAATTTTTACCAGACAAACAAAAAAAAAAAAAAAACAAACAAACATGCATTAAGTGGCAATATTGAACGTGGGAGGTCTAAAAATTACTGATAAGGAGCCCAAACTATTCCCACTGCAAGATAAGAGAAAGAGGCTTAAAATCGCTCTTTCGTTGCTATTAAAACTAAAAAATATAAATGTAAGCAACATAAGCTGTCGGTCGCCAAGTCACATACAGCTGACGTCACAAATGTTCTTAATATATGTCTGGGCTTATTACAACAATTGAAATAGAACTAGATTGGCTCTACAAGACCTGCTACCCATTATTAACTATGGCAACTTTAAAGAAGAGATACATGAAGTATTGAAGCCGCAAAAGGTGAAAAAAATAACGACTAAAACAGTCTTAGGGCTGAGTTCAGACGAGGGAAATAATGCTATCAAGAAACTGTGCTGATCTACTATGAACAACAAGTGTCACCAGTGTAGTCAGATCAGTGGATTTTTCCAGCGATTTTTGTATAAAAATGTGGATAAAAAACTGGCGTTGGGAAAAATTTAAATATTCAAGGATTTGTATTTGGCATAACTTTTAACGTTAGTACAACATGATAATAATTTCTTTTATTTAATTATTTTATTTACAAGCCTGTCAGGCGGGCAACATAAGCATCTCTTAAGATAAAAATGTTAACACAATTATTTTTGCAATATTTTTTTGGACAAAAGTTTACACATATTACGATGCTACTAAATCAAGACCATTTGAAGACCTGACAGAATTTTTTTTTCGGCAATTAACTCAATTTACAACAAAATATCAAGCAAAATTAGAACTGCAACGAGAGAGATTTGGAATGCGATTTCTTAATCTTAAAAATCAAATTATAGGTCGGTGAAAAAAAATTATAAAAATATATGTATTTCTTGAAATGGCATGAATTACAGTATACAGCTACCCGCACTTAAAGTGGGACAAATTGAAAACATTAGCTTGGCATTTACACTATGCAATTTTTCATAAAACTAGCATGAAATTTTTGTTTCGTTGGAAAGCAAGACGGGTTAGCAGTATAGCAAGCTTCAGTTTTGAAGGGATGTTTATGTTGGTTATGTTGTTTTGTTAAAATAAAAAATATCGCTGCAACTTATAAAGAAAATTGAAAAAAAAAATTGCATCAAAAAATGGCATAGTGTAAACGTGGACTTAGTTAAATTTTAAAAACTTACTTTTATTATACTTTACTATATTATAACAAAAACAAAAAAAAAAAAAAGAATTCAGTCAATTGCATTAAAATTATTGCAATATTTGCCAGTTTGTTTTGAAATCCATGATATAGAGGCTCACACTTAATGTGGGAAATTGCATTTTTCGTATTTGTATTTTTTGTCAAATAAATTTTTTAAACTTGGTTGAATATTTTTTTCCTGACAAGCAGAGCTTGAAGCTGCAGCGTTATAGATAGCAATAATTTGTTTAAAAAAATCAGATTTAATATTGTACCACTCTTCTGTTACAACTTCCTTAAATACAGCAATACTTTTTGGTGTCCGCTTAGATACTCTTTTTTAATTCTGCCCACATATGTTCAATAGCATTTAAGTCTAGAGAGGACTCTCCATTACATCTGGGCAATTATATAAAAGCCATTTTCCTACATTCAAAGATTAATGTTTAAAATCACTGTCTTGGTAGAACACGAAGTTGTCTTTTATCCCTGGCCAGTCGGCACTTTTTCTAACATTTTCTTTTAAAATGTTAATACTTTAAGCCCATAGTTCCGTTTATAAAATGTACCTGGAAAAACTCCTGCCGTTGACATACAACCCTATATTATAAGAGACACTTGACTGTTTTTTTTAACGCTCTTGTCTAAAAATTCAGTTAGAGGTTTTCTCCAAGCGAATCTTTTTCCATCTGTCCCAACGAGGTTTATTTGTGTTTTGGCTGTAAAAATAACCCTTAACAGTACTTAGCTTTGAAAAGAAATGGCGCACCTTTATTTGCATGCTTTTGAGCGAAAGCGTATTTCAGTTTTTAAAAATTCTCTTATATTAACTCCGGCTTTTAAATGAGAATTCCTTTGAAATAATCTTACTAAGAGTAGCAATCCAAAAAAAAAAACAAACAAAAGATCACGCCAGATACGGGCTTGAATCAGAGTTCGGAGCTACTATGAACAGCAAGCGGTAGCAAGTGGAAATTATTCCCAAAACAGGGGTTTTTGTATGAAAATGACAATACAAAATTGGAATTGCAGATTTTTTAGATTAACATTAAATATTAAAGGGATTTTCAAGGGTTTTGAATTTTGCGTTATTTTTAGTATTAATGCAAAGTGATTAACTATAATTCCAACTGTTTTGAAAAGAATCTGGGAAACTTGTGCACCACCTGCATGATCAAGAGTTGCATGACAGGTAGTATAAAAACTCTACATCGACACGGAGGTCTTAGCCTCACAATAAGATAAGAGAATTATATTTAAAGTTATCGCCAATGAAATGAGAAGGTGGAGAAGCTAGAACCTATCGGCACACGGAGTAATGGCATAATAGTAAGTCACACAAGCCATTACGCTCAAAACAAAAAAAGTTTTGTGGACTGCGCCTGTTTAATACTTATTGTGGGTAAAACTCCAGGGCTAAATGTAAAAGCTTAGCATTGGCTGGTATTTGACTGAGCAATTCACACAGTGTCATAAGGCATGCGAAGGCTATGATAAACCTCTGCCAAAAAGCGTTGTTATTTGATTTTTAGCATGTGCAGAAGTTAAGTTAATGATCGCACGAATCCCAGACAAATCTAAAACTTTTTCATTTTTGGATTAGATGAAAATATTTCCATCGATTTTTCCGTTTTTTGTGCATCAATATTTAACTATTGTAATAGGAAATTTAAATATTTATAGCTAAGATTCCCTTTTCGTTGGAACCCAAAAGATCAACTCACAAATAGCAAAATTCTCAAACAGTAAAGAGCAGAAATAATTAGAAATCTTCAACACTAATATTGGGTAACTCTACAGCTATTCTCGTAAATGCCTGACTTCAACATTTAGACTAATAAATGGTTGTATTAATAAGAACATTGATGTTTCTATGACAGGTATCATTCTAAATAAAAAAGAAGTAAAAGAGAAAAATCATCACGCATCATTGTTCACATTACAATTTAACACTGGCAACTACGTTACACATACACACACACATGAACGCCAAAAATAGCCAAGAATGTACTAAAATAAAACAAAAAAATATATGTATGTTTATTTTATGTATTATTGCGTCTACAGAACTTTAGGCATTTCAAAACAGATTTTTGTCTCAAATTACTTGAACAAAGACAAGAGGCTGAGAGCAGAGTTAAATTTAATACAAAAACATTAACGTCCAGAAATGTGCAAATAAACATCTAAATATATGCATAAATATACATATATTTAGGTAAATTCTTTTACACAAACATATATAAAGACACAAGTCATATTTGAAGACAATCCAAATTATTATGAAAACTAATTTAAAATTTTAGAATAAAATGAAAATTATATATTTAGAAATTATTAAAATTACTCCTTCGGGGTAATAACTGAGAAATGAAAATTAAATTAAAAATCATTTTAAAATTCTAATTTTAGTAAAATCACATTTTTTAAGGTAAGAAGAAGTTCTATAAGAGGGTAACTTTTCTCGAGTAAACAGACTATGAGATTTGACAGCTGGAGAAATGTTTTGACATTATTCGTATTATATAAAAGTTTAAGGCAAGACAAAAAATTTTTCTTGTTAATTATAGTGTCGTGAAACGTCAGCACATGACAAGACTTTATTATAAAAATGGTGATTATGTGGTGGCCGAAAAAATTAAGCAGGATTAGAAGAAAACCATTAAAGTGCGAAGAAATTATCGGGATTTTTGAGCAGAAATTATTAGAAAAAACTGCATTGTTTCGTATGTATAGGACGCAACCAACAGAAAATATATTGATTGGTAATGAGCGGCATGCGAGTGCTTCTTGAAAATAAGCCTTGTGGGTGTTTCAAATAAGTCGAGCGATGAATAGCAGTTTAAAAAAGGACTTTAATTCACGGCAATCGTTTTGGGGTGCTAATCGAAAATAAGCCTGGTTCCCAGACCAGCTGATCTCAGTTTGTATTTAGACTTATTGGCCTAAAAGACTAAAGGCAACAGATGACACTTTCAAGGGCGAAAGGTTCACAAGCCTTACATTAACAATGAGGAGACAACGTAAGCGGCAGGGTTTGGGCAGAGGCTTAAGCAAGTTCACGCTTTAGCAGACTCTTGGCGCTGAGAAGAAAAACAGCAGACAATCTGCTGTAGAGCAATCCCAAAAATGCTGAAGGGGACAACAACTATATGGTAAGCTCGAATTTTTCTCAAGAAGTCTAACCGCGGAAAAGTAAAATAAATCTGCCAAGACGGAGATGAATTCAAACACGAAGGGTTTCTTACTTTAGATCGGAATTTTTTCATATTTTTTTATTTTTGGATAAAAACTCAAAGTGATATTATTGTCCAAAAGATAAGTCATAATCTGATCTTCTTTGGGGACACCCTTTATTTTGATACTCCCTTTTATTGCCGTCTCTGTGTTAGTTCAAAAAATAAGCTAATATCCGTAACAATCATGCCGTGTATAGGGGCACCCTGTAATTTTTAAGTTTATGTTTCTTTGTTTATCGTTATAGCGACCATATAACTTCGAGGGCTGCTCTATATATTTCTGGCCTAATAGTGAAAATGCGAATATTTATAATCAAAAATGGTTTTATTGTTTTTCAAAGTATTCTCCAGCATGATTTATACACTTTTGCATGCGCTTAAACCAGTTGTCGAAGCACTTTTTCCACTCCGATTGAGACACCTCTAAAACATGGTTTTTGAACACTTCAACAGCTTCTTCTGGCGACGAAAATCGTTGACCACGCATTTTTTTTCTTGATGTGCGGAAACAAGAAGAAGTCATTAGGTGCCAAGTCAGGGCTATGCGGCGGATGACCCATTAATTCGACGTTTTGGCCGGTCAAAAACGCTCTGGTTTGAGCCGATGTGTGAGAGCTCTCATTGTCATGGTGAACAATGATTCGTCTTCTCTTGTTGGTTTTTCGAATTTCTCCGATGACTTCAGGCAAACAAATTGTAGTGTACCACTCAGAAGTGACCGTCCTACGTTGCTCAAGCGGAACAGTCGCCACATGACCAGTTTTGCCAAAGAAACAGGCGACCATTTGCTTCGAAGTGCTTCTTCCACGAACAACTTTCGTTGGATTTTGCTCGTTTTTGAAGACCCCCATGGTCGATTGTTGTTTCGTTTCGGGCTCATACGCATAGATCCATGATTCGTCACCAGTGACGATCTTACAAACGACTTTTGAAGCACCGCAATCGTATTTTTGCAACATTTCTTTGCACCAATCGACACGAGCCTTTTTTTGAGCGACTTTCAAATTGTGCGGCATCCAACGAGAACGGCCAGGTGTTCATGCAGTATCGAATGTATGCTGGTGGAAGAAATGTCCAAGGATGTCTCTATCTCTCGGTATGTCGTATGTCGATCTTGCATTATGAGTTCACGCACGGCATCAATATTCTCTGGCACGACAGCCGTTTTTGGACTACCTTCACGGAATTCGTCTTTGAGCGAGGTTCGGCCACGATTAAATTCATTATACCAATTTTTCACAGTGCTATAGGATGGTGCTTCATCGCCATACAAAGATTTAAGTTCATCAATGCACTCTTGTCGTGATAATCCACGTCGAAAGTTGTTAAAAATGATGGCACGACAATGTTCACGAGTTAATTCCATTTTTTTCTATATTAATTTTTTCAAGTCACTGTTAACAACACAAATAATGGTCGTACGTCAAAACGTTTTGAGTACGATTATGCTTAAAAATGATAATCTTTCCAATGAAAATGTCAGATTGCACTTGGCAGCACTCAGTGTTGCCAGCCCAGAATTATATATAGCAGCCCTCGTACATATCCTATGGTAATTCCCAGCATTTTCCTTAAACGTTTTTACCCTTTGAGTACGAAAACAAACATCAATCTGAGTATTCAAAACTCGATAATTATGTAAATTAGAGGATTCAGTAGATTTAAATACTCTCACGCCTTGGTAAATAAATGACGCGTGGGGCGTTAATAAGTGTGAATACCCCAAACAGATACAAAATAAGTTGCTGAGATACAATTGAACGCCGCAGCCTAAAGTCTACCGATTACGCTCACTCAGTTTTTATGGAAAGGACAAAGGTAAATAAAAATGATGGCGCAGTCTAAGTGACAGGTTAGGTGGGCGACATCTACCAGCTGTTAACCGACAAATTATTTAAGACACTGTGTAATTTTTAAACATCGCATTCTGCATAAAAAGTTGAATATCGTGAAGTGGCCATTCTGAGAGACTATTTATTGTGTGCCTTTTCTAAGCCACGTCTCAGTCAATAATCGGTAATTGACTGATGTCCATTGATAAACGCATAGATGGGAGCTTCGCTTGTTTTGTATGTGATATTTGAATAGTAAAAACCTTATTTTCAATTCAGCCCGCCCAAATTAACAAATCTTTTTGGTAAAAGGTTACAAAAAAATCGTGAATCATGAATATATTTACCCAATTTCATAAAAAATTAGAAAGCGATTTTTTTCACCCTTAAGGTTTTTCTTTTTTAATTGAATACCCTTAATTGTTTATATAGAAGCTGTTTGAACAAATATATTAAGAAATTGTGTGTCTGGTTTCGAATGCAAACATTAGGGAATAATTGTTTTTGGCACATTTCACCTTGGGCATTTTTATATTTCAAACGTTTTGCTGCTACAAAAAATTAAAAGTAATAGAAATAGAAATAGAAAAAGAAGACGTTATTTTCTACATTTAAGTGTTATTTTTTTCTTTAGAGAGAACACGAATAAACAAGAGTTTGTTACCTCTTCACAATTTCTTTGCAATAGCACACTGCTAAAGTGGTTTCACTTTTATAAGCCATTGGAGACACATGAATGTAAAGAAAACATTTACACATAGAAAAGGACAAGCGTTAGAATAAAAATGGGATAATATAAATTTTTTCTATTTTCATATAAAAGCCAAATATTCTTACTATTACTGTCTATAGTGCACTGGGATTGATGTTAAGAAAAAAAACTACAACTAAGTTAATTTATTGCCCACATGAAAAAAAAAGAAAATCATTCACTATAAAAGAAAGTTTAATAAGAAAATGTTAAAAATAATCTAAAGAACCGCAAATTCAATAAAAAAAACCAAAATTATTAAACTTCAGAATGTAAAAATGATTTTTCTAAAAGCTGTTCGATGCACACAATTTCATTGTTGTTGAAAGTTTTTTTTCCATTTTCCGTCTTTATATGTATTTGATGTAACGGTAACTGTGATTGTAATTTTTTATTTTTTATTATTATTTTTTTTTTTGTTGCAAAGAATTTCATATCAAAACTTGATTCCAAGTCATTCATATGAATGAAATTGTAATTTCATACAATGAAAATACTTTAATACAGTTTTGTGGCAATAACAAAAACAAATATTTATGTGTTTCTACATTTATTGTTCCACAAATGTATGTAGAAAGTGTCCGTCCGTCCGTCCTTCCGTTCGCACGTATGTTTAGAAATGAAAAATCGTTTCATGGCACAAGTAGTAACTTGAGGTATTGAAATGAAAAATAATCTTTTATCCAAAATTATACTCAACACGTAAAAGGTTATAAATATTTTGTTCATTTTGTATTTTCAGTTTGTTCCCTTAATTTCTCGGTGTCGGTTGAATATTTAACAAAATGACGACTACGTGTTGAGGATTATTTACAAAACGTTAACGAGGGTGGGTTTATAAGAATCTAATCATCTAATCTAACATGCAATAATAACATTGAATTTAATTAAAGATTTGTCATTTTAAATCCCATTTGTGTTTGCGATTTACCTAAAAGGATTCTTTTGTGTTTGAAGTTATTTAGTGTAAGTTTAGTAATTTTAAGTCGTACGTACGTAGTCTTTAGCTGTGTGGAGAAACTATTACAAATTTGTGTTGATTTGGTAAAAGAGAAATTGTTATATTCTTTATTTTTGCTTATATATAAAATACTGTCTTCGCAAGAGAAAAAGAAAAAATAGCAAAATTGAAAATGATTTCGAATAAAAAGACTTTAAATCTTTGAAAGAATTTCTTACTAAAAACAATTATTAAAGAGTGCAGCGCAGTTTAAGCAATAGAGCAGCAAAGTTTTTAATAAATGTAGCATGCGATAAATTTTTTCTCCCATACATACAGTACAAAAAATACAGTAAATTCCGGACATTTTTAACAAATACGATTACAGCGATAAAACGTTTCGATCTCGGACAGTAAAACCTCTTGCGAAACCTTTTTATAAGACGCGGAAAACTGACTAGTGCAACTTTCTCATATAAGAAGAGTTTTGTGTCTTATAAAACATTTCTTAAATTCACTTTCAAATAAACTGTGTATACTACACTTTAATAGCTCTGATTGTGCCCTTCATTTCTAAATAGGTTTGATTTTCCGAGATCGAAGTGTTTTTTCGATGTATTCGTATTTTTAAAAAAAAAAGTCCGGAATTCCCTATACAATTTGGGAGAAAAATTTTATCGCATGCTACATTTTTTAACAATGTATTTAACTTGACGTATTTATCTTTAAACACATTCTTATGGCTTTGAAAGTAAAGTGGAGGCTGCTACAATGGTTAGTTTATTTTAATATCTGATAACTTTGATTTGATTTTACGAAATACGAACGCAAAATTAACAACACAATGCAAATCACCGCGTTTTGGTGCATCTGGACTTCTCAAATAGCAGTTGCAGATATATCCAACAGCAAGTGAAAATATAAAAACCAGTTTCAATAGAAATCAAAATAATGCGAGAAAGCTTAAAATCTCATTTGATTTATATGGCTTAAAAGAGTTTAAGATTCCATGGTTATTCTACCTGATTATTTTACTAAACTCATACGTGAAAAATTTTCGGAAGTAACCGTGATGAACTTAAAAATTTATTAATGTTGCATAATTTTATAACTGAGTTCGACTAATTTAGCAAAGACCCAGGTACGTTTAAAAAATGTAACGTATATATATGCACTTGTAAGGACATTAATCCAATAACAAGGAATACATCCTCAAAAACGCTGGCGCTATTGTGGCCGGTAGGCACAAATATGTTTAAACTAAGTTAAGCTAACTTTGGATACCTGGCGACATCTAGTTTGGATATAGACTTACTGTGCATTCTCTGTTACTTGAAATCTTATTAATTCATAGTTTGAAACCATGAGAATCTGACAAGAATAGAGAAGGAAACAAGTCTCCAAATGTACTAAGATGTTCCTAGGACAAGGCACCCCTGAGACAACAAAGCGTTAGCAGGATAGCCAGACATGAGCTTGTATTTAATCAATATACCATAAGGTACGTAAGTGACAGGTCACTAAAATTTTAGAAACCATCCGTCCAACATGAAGAACGAAGAACACGATACTTGCTGGCTGTGCCTAAAATAGGCTGAGACGGCAACGCACCGGCTGGAATTTGCTTACGTCCACAGACAGATGCATACTAAATACAAATACTATGGAGAACTTTCTGTGATAAGAAAGCAAATAGACACTTATCAAACAACTGAATAATAAAGGCTATTGACATCATGAGGCTCAATGATAAGGTTATTATTATTATTACAAATTTTGAATAGACGTTGCATAAGGATCACTTTGTACAAGATCCTATCAGAGCTCTTCTACAAGCAATATAACAAAGGATCAAATGGTAGCTCGAACTGCGATAGTAAAAAGGCATGGTAACATCATGCAGAAGCAATGCTAACCCCGATCGTGCTTTTCTAAAATACAGATCAAAATAATAGTTCCCTAATTTTGCAAATTAACATCTAATCTTGAACTACTCTACGGGCTAAAAATCTTCAATTGTTTGCAAAGGAAGACACTGATTTTAAAGCTAAGCTGACTGGTCAACAACAAGTATTAAATGTTACAAAATTTTAAAATAATTCTCAATTTACTCTATCTTCAATAGATTTTTCGAAAAAGCAGCAAACACAACAACAATAAAAATAGAGAAATTTTTTAACTGCCGTATGTAGAATTAGAAGTAATCGTCGTCTTGTTCTAAAATAAATACGTGCGTGTCAAGTAATAGTTTAAGTTAAGCAGAAAATTTTCTACCACCTTTTTCCCACTTACAGGCCAAATCTCTCCTGCCGGGTCTCTATCAGTACATATTCCTTTGCAACAATAATTTATACAAAACACAAAAAAAACCCCAAATAAATAATATTGAGTGAAAATGTTTAGAGTATTTAACCGAAACCAAACAGAAACAAAATTATTGAGAAATAAAAAACATTAAATAAATACACACGCAACCATAAACAATCTCTCCACCCTGTTATGAACAAAAAGACAGGAGTTCAATAATAGCATTGATGATAATGCTGATGATGATGATGATGAGGATGATTACTATTAAAATGATGAGGAACAGGAAATTTTTAACAATTTATTAAAATATAATATCAAACTCGTATTAAAAACAAAATAGAAAATAGTAAAATTTTATAATACCCAGGGGTGGTTTAGGTGTTTTTGAGAAAATTCATAATGAAACAATAAAAATAAGAGGGTTAAAATCATAACGAGACAAAAATGGAAACCAAACAAAAAAGTTTCCACAAAAAAAAAACACAATAAATTAATTAATTACAATGTTCGGTGATGTGAAAAATGATGGGAAATTGTTATTGAAAGCAATTTACCATGATTGTGACCAATATGAAATATATGAGAAAAAAGAAACCAAAAACAAATACAAATTGATTATATTTAAAAAAAAATTAATAAATAAAAACTACGAACAAACACAGCGTTACAGACATAGATTAAAATAGGTAATAGAGAGAATGATGAAAATTAAATTCTAAATTTTACCCCAAGCAAAATTTTTAATGGTTTCAATAAAATTCAAAACGAATTGAAGAGCATTTTTATATAATTTTATTTGCACTTTTAAATCACAGACATCTTAAATATATTCAGTTAGTTCATTACTATGTGCGAAGGAATGGAAATATCCGGCGTAAAAAATCATTTAACCCTCTAATGCCCATAAATATTTTTTATATAAACATCGAAAGGGTTAAAATTTATTGCTAAATTTAATTATTATAAAAATTGTAAAAATATTATTGACGTGAAATTACGTAAATTGATTTTGCATTTATCACAGAAAGCTTGCGTTTCTAATTTACATTCGGGCATTTTACACATTTGATTTTCCGGAACGGTCCAAAAATACATACTAGTTAATGCCAAAATCCATTAAATCAAACAATAAGCGTTGGATTCTTGAGCCCCATATTTTGCACGACCATGTTCCAGCATTGTCTCTGATCCTACCAACCACATGGTTTTTAATGGAAAACTTCCCATAAATTCTAAAATCTCCTCCTCCTTCATTTTTGAGAGCTTTTTTGCTGCTTTCCTTCCATTTTGCACTGTTACACATAAATATTGTTACGAATAATAAAATCTGACAACCCCTGTAGTTGTTTCCGTATAAGTGTGGTGAATAAAGTTAACTCAACAACCAATGGTGTGTTTACGGAATAACAAAACCACAAGTTAGCCAACAAAAGCTGAGCAGCCTCAATGGCTGCGTTGGTAGAGGTGCGTACCACAAAACAGAGGGTCCTGAGTTCGATACCGCATTCGGACATGCGTGCAACGAAAAAATAATAATTGTTATCATGCAATTAAAATTAATAAACAGCAGTACAAACCTCCCGAGAGGCAAAGACAATTATTGTGTGAAGCCATGGCAGACAATTTAGTGAAGACGTCTAATTTAATAAAAGGAGTAACAGATAATTGTCAAGAAGCCCTTTATAATAAAAAGTAAGTGCAATAGCGGTTAGCGCGGGGAAGTGTAACAGCATAACAACAGTGTATGGCAGACGTGTGTTGTGGCTACTGGATTAAAGGAGATGACTGGCTTGGATAAAAGGAGTAGTGGAGATGTCTGTGGATGGTTAAGGTTACTAAACAAGGCATCGAGTAGTTCATGTCTCGCCGGAGTAACACAGTAGTGTAGCGTGGATGGCTGCGTTTGTGGTGATAACGCATGTTTAGTAAATACGAGACCAAGGGTTCACAAGACCGGTAGTATCGATCAGTATAGCCAGAGAAAGCCATAAAGTTCGAAGACAGAATTTAGCCACAGTGGTATTTGCAATCAAAAGAATCCGTACGTTTGCCTGCTAAAAAGGGTAAAACGTAACAATATTATAAAATACAAGATTGCAGTGTTAATGCCCTAGTCCGCCTGTAGACGGGCTGAGAAGACATACTAATCCAGTAGCGATTCTATTTTTTATAATAAAGAAAATTAATATTAATGTCAACGAACGATTAGATACTCACCAGTAATTTTTTTTGAGCCGATCTAAAGCTTTTAAATGAATTGAAATTGATGTTATAATTTTCGGTAATAACCGTCTTCTCTGGCTGTGAACTTCATACGTTTGGCGAGCGCTTTCGATGTGATAACATAGTTTTCAAGCCACGTGTTTATTAAAACTGAAGAGGTAGTGATAAAAATAGAAAGTGTTAAGACTAAAAGGTGGTGGGTTTAGGTAATTTTTGTCCCTTTAAATGTTATTATGCAGGTAGATTGCCTGATATCTGTCCTGTTTATTGGGGTAAATAGTTTAATATTTGGGTCTTTTATTATTGGATAGGAAAGTGTGACCGTCTGTGGGTGTTTTTCGTTTGTAAGAGTGTTTTAGTAATTTTAGTGGTGTAAAAATCGTGTCAGAGGTTGTGTTTACCTGTTCGTTAATAATGTCTCCGTTGAATGTTCGTGTTTTGTAAATTTCCATGTTTTCAAGAATATCTAGTCTTCGTCCTCTTTTACTTGGGTGTAATACTGTCATACATTCATCTATTTCTCTTGGTTCGTGTCCATGTGTGTTAAGGTCTATTGCGAAATTGGATTTTCCTTTTGTATGATCGTATGTGTTCTGTAAACCTTGTTTTTAATGTTCGTCCAGTTTGTCCGATGTATGTATGGTTGCAGGTGCAAGTAAGTCTGTATACTCAGCTGGTGCTAAATTTAGCACCAGCATAGAGTGTTGGTTGTTTTTAGTGTTGTGTGTTCTTTCCGGAAAAGGTTTGTTAATCTATATATTTCTGGTCCTCGGTTATTACCGAAAATTTTAACATCAGTTTATTATATACTGGCGGAATCAACCCAATTAATTTAATACCTTTTAAATATTATTTTTTCGATGAAAAATATTGACGTTTTTTCTTAAAGAATTAAAAATGACCTTTGCCGCTCAAATTCAAGATGATAATGTTCTATTTGTCAAAGCCGTTGATAAAATAAATTGATAAAATAAGCTTTAAAAATAACAATTTTATGACGGTCTTTGCTATCCCGTCTAGAGAAGGATTTGAGCTATAGAGGGTTAAGCCAAAGCAATTAAATGGTCGATAACTACCAACACTGTGATTTTAACACGTCAAAAAATCGTACTCTTCATAACAAGATTGAATGGCGTTGAGTGACAGTAACAAGTCCCAGTAGAGGAATACTTTGCCGCGGCGGAGTTCAAAATTAACTGAATAAAAAATTATGAAACAAAAAAGAAATCAAATTAAAAAGGAAAAAGAATTTAATGTAAGAATTAAATGTATTGTCACTAAATTATAGGGAGAGGAGTCAAGAAACTGACAACTATATAAAAGAAATTGCTTGGGTTTTCGCCCAAATAGGATAATACTTTTTCTTGTAGAAACATTTAGTTTAAACTGTAAGAATGTCAACTGTTTGTAACCAAAGGCATTTTAAGTTTTAAGCAAAATTTTATTTTGTTTGAGCACGATGCACATTACGACAAAAGTGTTACCAAGAAGATAGACTTTGACATCTGTCTGCATGTGTCAAAGACTCAAGTTTTAAGTAAGAATGAAGAACTTGAAACTAATAAAGAAGGAATTCTACAAAGTATATTTTTATTATGGATACATCATGCTCAGCTCTTTCGGGAGCTTTCAGGCAAACTAGTGCAACTGGAGGATGTTTAGCACATCCGCCGTCACTGTTCGAATGGCAATATAAATGCAGTGCGTAATAGAATTGGTAATAGTTAAAGAGCAGACGTTTGACGTAGTGTACAGCTACTCCAAAAATGAGGAAATGCCCACGGCATAAAAATCTAATTTATATTATAAATATCTTTGTAAATTTTTGTTTGTTTGTTTGTTTATTTGTTGCTGCGTCAACCACGATTAAACGGCAGAACCGATTGTAATGAAATTTGAAACACAGGTAGATATTTGTCTCGCTGTTTTAATTTCACGCACCGGAGCAGCAGGGGAGTAAGGGGGAAAACGATTTTTATAAATTTTAAAACAAAGACATTTCCTCATTTATAGGATCTAATAATAATTTGTTTTCAAAGCTAGGACCCAGGTGAGAAAAATGTGTTAAGCAAACGTTAGGTTAAAACGCATTTGGGTTCCAAAAGGTCTGTCAATTTACGATACTTTCCGGCGCATTAAGGAAGCTCCTAAAAATGGTAATAATCCTTCATCGTTTTTTCGTTTTTATATAGTCCGTTAGCTCTTGCAATATCTAGTTGCTGTGAAATCACAAATAGAGTCTGAATTTCGCTTTAAAGGCATTTTACAACTTTTTCCTCCTCTTTTCTAACATATTCTTTAGAAGTCACTAAACAGAAGGCTCAATATCATGCTGCCGCATTATCACAAATTTCGTAATGTTTTGTTGTTTTTGAGCGGATTTCATAAAACACAATACAGTAAACTGGAACTTAAGCTAATAATTTCCTTAAATTTACAGCATATAAGCGTTACACCAAAAGTGCTGTGTATCTCTTAACTACACTTAAAGTTTAACATCCTTCAGATCAAATAAGATTTATTATTTTTATTAAATTTATTTAAAAAGAAAAATTAAGAAAAGCAAAATATTCGACATTTTATAATCATTATTTCAACGTTAAACTTCAAACCCCAAAATCAGAATTTCCTTCCTTTTTAATTAACGAAACTTTGAGGTTATAATTTCAAATCTGGCCGTAGTAGACACGTATGAATGTTCATGTGTGTATAGAGGACAAGAAATATTATTATTAATTGGGTTGATTCCGCCAGTATATAATAAACTGTTGTTATAATTTTCGGTAATAACCGTCGTCACTGGCTGTGTACTTTGGATGTTCGGCGAGCGCTTTCGATGTGATAACATCATTTTCAAGCCGCGTTTTTGTTTAAACTGAAGAGATAGTGTAAAAAATAGATAGTGTAAAGAATAAAAGGTGGTGGGTTTAAGTAATTTTTGTCCGTTTAAATAGTATTATGCAGGTAGATTGCCTGATATCTGTCTTGTTTATTGGGGTAAATAGTTAATATTTGGGTCTTTTATTATTGGATAGGTAAGTGTGACCGTCTGTGGGTGTTTTTCGTTTGTAAGAGTGTTTTAGTAATTTTAGTGGTGTAAAAATCGTGTCAGAGGTTGTGTTTACCTGTTCGTTAATAATGTCTCTGTTAAACGTTCGTGTTTTGTAAATTTCCATGTTTTCAAGAATGTCTAGTCTTCGTCCTTTTTTACTTGGGTGTAATACTGTCATACATTCATCTATTTCCTTTGGTTCGTGTCCATGTGTGTTAAGGTGTTTTGCGAAATTGGAGTCTTCCCTTTTCCTTTTGTATGATCGTATGTGTTCTGTAAACCTTGTTTTTAATGTTCGTCCAGTTTGTCCGATGTATGTATGGTTGCAAGTACAAGTAAGTCTGTATACTCCGCTGGTGCTAAATTTATCCGTTGTTTCTATTGATGTCTTAAGATTGTTACGTAGAGTGTTGCTTGTTTTTAATGTTGTGTGTAAACCTTCTTTTCGGAAAAGGTTGGTTAATCTATATATTTCTGGTCCTGTGTAAGTAAAGATGTGTCGTCGTGTTGTGTCGATAGTTTCCTTGTCTTCTTTCTTCTTGTTTTTGTTGTTGTATTGTCTGAGTAGTTTGTCGATGGTTGTGTGGTTGTGTCCGTTATTTTTAGCTATAGTGTAAATTGTATCGAGTTCTTTGTTGTATTTATCTGGAGCGAGTGGGACTATTTTAAGTCTGTGAATCATGTGTCTAAACGCTGCGAGTTTATGTTGAGTTGGATGGTTTGAGGAGCTGTGGATAGTTGTGTCTGTCATGGTTGGTTTTCTATAAATGTCAAAGTTTAATGTATCAATTCCTCGTATTATTGATATGTCAAGATAATGTAAAGTTCTGTTTTGCTCTTTTTCCATTGTGTATGTGATTTTATTGTGTATTATGTTTAAGTCTATAAGAATTTGTTCGGCGTTGTCTCTTTCTAGGATGCATATAATGTCATCTACGTATCTGTAGTAATGGGTTATTTTATGTTTTTCCATCAGTTTTTTGATGTGTAGTTGTTCTAAGTGTTGCATGAAAATCTCTGTGAAGATTGCGGATGTTGGGTTTCCCATGCCGAGTCCATCAGGTAGTTTATAGAAGTTATTGTTGAATCTAAAGTAGTTTTGTTTTAATATCGTCTTTGCAATATCCATTATTTCGTTGATATATTGATTGTCGTATATGTTGGAAAGTATGTTACGTAGGATAGTCAAAGTTTCGTGTGTGGGTATTGATGTATATAGATCCTTTATGTCGAAGGAAACGAGTCTCGTATTATCAGTGATTTTGATGTCTTTAATTTTGTTTATGAGGTCTTGTGTATTTCGTAACATGTATGTGTTCTGCAAATTTATTTTCTCTTTTAAGAATGTGGCAAGGTGTTTGGCCAAGTTATATGTAGGCGCAGGTTTGTAATTTACTACAGGTCTGATTGGAATATTTTCTTTATGAATTTTAGGTTGTGCTCTGAGTGTAGGGGGTCCTGGGTTCATGTTCATGAATATGTATAACTTTCCGTCAGTGAACGTTTTGCAGCGTTTTAGTAGGCTTCGTATTTCCTTTTGGAATGAATCGGTTGGGTCATTCTTGAATTTTGTGCATTTTACTTGCTGAATGAATTGTTGTGTTTTCTCTATATAGTCTTTCTTGTGCATTATTACAGTTGTGTTCCCCTTGTCTGCTTTAGTAAGTAATAGATTATTATTCCGAAGTTTTGCTTTTATCTGTCTAGTAGTTTTTTGTTCGTCAGGATTAGTTTTAGATGAAGTGTGTTCTCTTATTGTTTTTTCAAGTACATCGGCTATCTTGTGTCTCATGTGTTCTTGTCGGTCAGTTGGTAAGTGTGTAATAGTAGCTTCGGCGTCTACGATTTGGGTTTCAATTGTTTTTTCTATTTTGTCAAAAGGTAGATTATGTTTTAGTCCCTTCTCTATTAGTTTTGTTTCATTGTCGCTGAATTCTATGTTTGTCAGGTTTTTCACTCGTGGGTAAAATTCTGAGTTTGTACGTTTTTCAGTCTGTTTTGTGAGTTTTGTAAATTTTCTTTCCATCCGCTTGTATTTGTCAGTCATCTGATTTTGTATCCTTTCATGTAAGTTGTGTAAAAATGTGGGAAATAAATGGTAAAGATTATGTCTTGTTAATAAGTCTGTTACTTTTAAGTGAAGATGATAAGTTTCCTTATTGAGTTTGTCTTTTTTAATGTAAAGTGAGCGTATTTCAGTCTTTATCCATGTCAGTTGGGCTTTGACTATCCTACGTAACATACTTTCCAACATATACGACAATCAATATATCAACGAAATAATGGATATTGCAAAGACGATATTAAAACAAAACTACTTTAGATTCAACAATAACTTCTATAAACTACCTGATGGACTCGGCATGGGAAACCCAACATCCGCAATCTTCACAGAGATTTTCATGCAACACTTAGAACAACTACACATCAAAAAACTGATGGAAAAACATAAAATAACCCATTACTACAGATACGTAGATGACATTATATGCATCCTAGAAAGAGACAACGCCGAACAAATTCTTATAGACTTAAACATAATACACAATAAAATCACATACACAATGGAAAAAGAGCAAAACAGAACTTTACATTATCTTGACATATCAATAATACGAGGAATTGATACATTAAACTTTGACATTTATAGAAAACCAACCATGACAGACACAACTATCCACAGCTCCTCAAACCATCCAACTCAACATAAACTCGCAGCGTTTAGACACATGATTCACAGACTTAAAATAGTCCCACTCGCTCCAGATAAATACAACAAAGAACTCGATACAATTTACACTATAGCTAAAAATAACGGACACAACCACACAACCATCGACAAACTACTCAGACAATACAACAACAAAAACAAGAAGAAAGAAGACAAGGAAACTATCGACACAACACGACGACACATCTTTACTTACACAGGACCAGAAATATATAGATTAACCAACCTTTTCCGAAAAGAAGGTTTACACACAACATTAAAAACAAGCAACACTCTACGTAACAATCTTAAGACATCAATAGAAACAACGGATAAATTTAGCACCAGCGGAGTATACAGACTTACTTGTACTTGCAACCATACATACATCGGACAAACTGGACGAACATTAAAAACAAGGTTTACAGAACACATACGATCATACAAAAGGAAAAGGGAAGACTCCAATTTCGCAAAACACCTTAACACACATGGACACGAACCAAAGGAAATAGATGAATGTATGACAGTATTACACCCAAGTAAAAAAGGACGAAGACTAGACATTCTTGAAAACATGGAAATTTACAAAACACGAACGTTTAACAGAGACATTATTAACGAACAGGTAAACACAACCTCTGACACGATTTTTACACCACTAAAATTACTAAAACACTCTTACAAACGAAAAACACCCACAGACGGTCACACTTACCTATCCAATAATAAAAGACCCAAATATTAACTATTTACCCCAATAAACAAGACAGATATCAGGCAATCTACCTGCATAATACTATTTAAACGGACAAAAATTACTTAAACCCACCACCTTTTATTCTTTACACTATCTATTTTTTACACTATCTCTTCAGTTTAAACAAAAACGCGGCTTGAAAATGATGTTATCACATCGAAAGCGCTCGCCGAACATCCAAAGTACACAGCCAGTGACGACGGTTATTACCGAAAATTATAACAACAAATATTATTATCCTTTATCATGCTACTCACCATGCTACTCATTTACACCTTCGTTTGTATTTGTATGGCAAATACGCAAAAAAAAAACGACAAATACTAGAACAAACACATACATTCATATATGTATGTACATATGTTTGCTCACATTTGCCTCAGTACTTGATCCCAAGGCCCATTAGTGTGATACACCAGTTATTTGTACTAGTATTTGTTGTTGTTGTTTAAAGTGTTGTTGTTGTTGGTTTTGTTGTTACTTTTGGATATTTATTTTTTTTGCTTTGTAAACGTTCTCGTGTCATTGCCATTGTTACACAGGAATTTCAACACATTTGTTTTTGCAAGTAGTTGAATGTATATGTGTATGTGTTTTCGATATCCTTGCTATATCTTATTGTAGTTTTCATTTTCATTATAGTTGCTGTTGCTGTTTTTGTAATTTTACATAGTTATTTTGTCGAACACGAACTCAAGCACGAACTTATGAACTTTTAATAATTGTTGAATTGTGAAAATGGAAGAAAACAACGACAACAAAATAAACTTAAGGTTTTACCCTTTCTTTTCTATTTTTATGTGCTGTTTTTTTATTATTTCAATATAAAGTTGCTGTTGCTGTTGTTGCCACAGTATGTTTTCTATAAAATGTTGTAATAAAACACGCAGTGTCTAAAAGCGAACTACCTGTCGCTATTTAAATATATTTTTTTGACTTTAGTTAACTATTTGGAGACAAATAAGTTTGAATGATTCAACGAGGTTAGTTTAAAGTAAAGTTGAATTCAAAATAATTCCAAAACTATTTTAAAAAAGGATTGTAGCAAGCGAGGTTATATTCTTCATTTTTAACAATCGTCTTTTATGAAGCGGCGTAGGGTTTTCAAGGATGTGTGTGAAGATAAATACGTCAAGTTAAATACGTTTTGAAAAGAATGTAGCATGCGATAAATTTTCTCTCTCATACATACAGTACAATTTATATAATAAATTCCGGAATTTTTAAGAAATACGATTACAGCGACAAAACCCTACGATCTCGGAGAATCAAACCTATTGGGAATCCAAGAGCACATATAGAGCTATTAAACTGTAAACACAGTTTATTCAAATTGATTTTGTGAAATTTTTTATAAGATGCGAAAAATTTACTTTTGCAATTTTCTGTGAGAGATTTTGTTCTATATGTGACCTTGATTTCCCAATAGGTCTAATTCTCCGAGATCGCAAGGTTTGGTCACATTAACAAAATCCCTCACAGAACTCATCGTATATGAGAAAATTACACAAAGTCAATTTTCTGCGTCTTACAAAAAATCTCAAATTCAATTTGAATAAACTGTTTTTACAGATGAATAGTTCTATATGTGCCCTTGATTACGCAATAGGTTTGATTCCCGAGATCGTAGGGTTTTGTTGCTGTAATCGTATTTGTTAAAAAAAAAGTCCGGAATTTACTACACAAATTGTACAGTATGTATGAGAGAAAAAATTTATCGCATGCTACATTTCTTAAAAAACGTATTTAACTTGACGTATTTATCTTCACACACATCTTTTAAGGTCTGTATAACTGAAAAAGATGGTTGTACAAATCAGTGATCCGCAACTATTACTAACGTGATTTACCATAAATTATATGTATTTAAAGCCTTCACAAAAGGGAGCACAGTAAAACTTTTAAGGGAAATCAAAAGGAAATCCGTGGATATGTTCCATTTGGTATCTTCTCTGCAAATCTATGGTCGCATGTGGTTTTAGTCCCTATGGTAAACCTCTTAATGTTCATCGTAACTATAAGCTCATCACGCGTTGTAGTCTATGTGTCTAATATTATCATGGGCATTCAAAATGTATAAAGCAAACCCAAGAAGCTCAACGTCACCATCTTACAATTGGAAAATCTGATTTTCAACGCGTTGGGTATTGAACTTAGCTGCTCAAAAATATATTGCTTTTGTTATTGCTAAATAGTAAAAGCAGTTTAGGCTTTTACCCAATTAACAAATTTTTAATTAGGCTTGAGTTTAGGTATACTTTATTTCATTATATTAGTAATAAAGAAAAAAATAAGAAAAAATAATTTAAAAATTTTTTGTGTCAAATTTTAAAGAAAACACACTATTCGTTGTCAGCATTTTTTCGTATTTGTCAACCTTAGTTTGTGTACGTTGCAAATATCATCTATTTACCAACTTATTTGATAAACAACAAGTAAGAGTGCTATATTCGGCTGTGCCGGATCTTATGTACACTTTACCATTTATGTAGTAGCTTAAATCAAAATATAATATTCAGGTGACAGAGAATTAAAAAATAAGAAAAAAAAATTAAGTGCTATATATAATTTCACATAAAAAGGTCATCGGCTCTTAATGGGTTAAGCATTTTAAAAATTTTATATTTTCCTTAAAGGTCTAGTTAAAAGCTTTTAAGTGATACCTTTATTGATATTTTAAAAAATTTGAGAAGTTCAGAGGTCCGTAACTCGGAAAATATGGGCGAGCGCAGATTTTTTACTAGATGTTTTTTTTCTTAATTTAGAATTCTTTATCGTCCCTTATATTGTTGTTATTATTTTTTTAAAGAAGTTTTACGTTTCTCCAAATGATATGGAAAAATTAAAGGCAGGCGTACTGTTTTGTCCGCTTTCGCGAAGGAAATCGGCCGATCTTGCTGATCTTCAATAGCAAAATTTTTGAAACTATGTCTGATCTATTGGCGTATTTAAAATTTTCTCTAGCTTATCTAGTGCCTTGAAAAAGTTTATTTCAACTCCGCTATGCATAAGAACTCAAAATGTACGTCGGAAATTGATATTGTTGAAGTTACAAACGGAATGACAAATTTAGATACACCCTTTTTCCACTTTTGTGGTGAAGCGTATAAAAATATAAGCTTGGTGAAGAGGCTTTCCTTCACACAGTTTGAAAGGCTATGGTTTGGGTGCAATAAAAAATTTTTGTTTTTTGTATATAAATGTGTTTTTTTACCTTTTTAAATAATTTTCTTTTCTAATTTTTTAAGCACTAGGTCAGTTTATAAATAATATAACTTTAATTTATATTTTGAATATTTCGCCATATGATAGATTATGCTTACAAATTGGTCCCGTTTTAAAAACAGTTCAAAATTTCAAAAATTAAAGGGTGTCCCCATACAACACACATATTTTTTACGTGTATTATGAATTGTAAAGGGCACTTCTGTAAAATTTTATTGAATGCGTATTACTGTAGCTCCCAAAAACAAAAAATTATACAAAAATCAAAGGGTGCCCCATAATTGAGGTAAATTTACTTATATAGTCCTATCTTTTGAACCGTTATAAACAAACGCTTGCAAATTGGACTGAATGTCAATCGCTATGGTCGTTATAGTAAGAAGTATTAATATTACATATTATAAATTAAAGGGTGCGCCAATAGTTTATTTAATTCGATGTATATGGCTATACTTTTGAACAGTTGTAGACAGATGCTTGAAATTTACAACGAACCTGTATTGCTGAGTCCGCTGTAACAACAAGTATAAAATTGCATTTGGAAGTAAAAGGGTGTTCCAATAGTTGATATAATATGATGTGAATGTGGCCGGACTTTTGAACCGTTATAGACAGACAGCTGAAATTTACAAGGGACGTGTTATGCTAAGTCCGCTATAACAAGAAGCTTATAATTTGAATTTAGAAAGTAAAGGGTGTTCCCAAAATTAATGTAATTTATTCTATATGGCCGTATTTTTTGAACCGTTGTATAAAAACACCTTATTTTTAGACACAATTTCCACTTTTTTATTTAGTATAATAAGAAGTATAAAAATGTTATATTATAGATAAAATAGTTGATATAATCTGATTCGTATGGGCAAACTGTTGAACCGTTACCGACAGACGGTTGAAATTTACACAGAACCTTATTGCTAAAACTACTACAACAGCAAGTATATCATTTTGAAATCAAAGGATGACCCTTTAGTTGCTACAATTTGATGTATATTGCCAAACTATTGAGCAGTTGAAAAAGTATAAAGTTTGGAGATATAAGTTTATCGCAATAGTTAATGTAACCTAATTTATGTGGCCATACACTTGAGCTATTATAGGCAGAAAGATGAAATCTGTTTTGAAGTCGGTTTTTCTTCGATAGAATTAATTCTCTGTCACCTGCCTGTCTGTTACTTCACTACACTAGATTTACATAAATGGTAAAGGGTATATAAAATTCGGCATAGCCAATTAGAGCACTATTACTTGTTGTGCTTTTAGTATGAATGAACACGAAGGACTCAGCATAAAAGGTTCAGTAACAAAATATATATTTTTTTATAACTTTTTCATTATTTACAGGCTGCCAAGATTTATTTCTTATGAAAGAAATTAAATATATATATATACTTTTATGTCAAATGTTGCTACCAATTGCAATAAATATCAAATTGCTCCACTAAACAATAAAAAAAAAATCTGGTATTTTTACCACAAATTTGTATATTTAAATAAAAGCGTATTTGGATTTGATTTATTTATTTAATTTTCTTTCAATTTCGTGTTCAACGTTTGCGGTTGCATCTATTATTATTTTTAATTTAGTTCTTGAATTGTTTTCAATTTGTTTCGAAATGACGTGCATTACTGGTGCGAATGTTATTAATTTTTTAAAATAGTTTAACGGCTGCACGTTATTATTATTTTTTCCATGCAATTCTAAAAATTAGGAAATTTAGATACAAAACACAATAATGATTTGAAAATGTAGAAGAAAGTAAGAAAAAAGTAGAAATAGCAACACAAAACGAACATTATGTGGCATAAATGATATCAATGAACTTTAGCCTTTTTGTTGGAAAAATACTATTTAAAACATACACCCAAACACAAACATTCGTCAACCTCTTTTTGTGCTCAATCCCTTTTGTTGAAAAGAAATGTAATAAAAATACCAAAGAAATTAAACTGAAAGTGTGTGATTGTATTTTGTTGTTGCTTTCAACAGGGAGGTTTTAAATTTAAAACGATACAACAATTGTAACCGTTCTTGGGTTGCTTTGCAAATTACAAGAGGATTTTGTTTTTTTTTTTTTAATTTTGAGGAATAAAATGTGTTGTTGGATTATTTTTATTCTGTGTTGTGCTTCTTCACGTTTTCCTTTTTTGTTAGTACGTTTCTGTTTTATTGTATTTATATATTTCTTTTTTAAATTCTTGTGAGTTACATATTGTACACTGTAATCGTAGTTCGTGTTGTATTTAAATTGTTTAGCAGAGGTGTTGTTGGCTTATTTCGTGCAACTACATTATGGAAATAAATTTTATTGTTTAATCAACTCCGAAGGCATTTCATGTCAATTTGTTTTTTCGTTATTAATAGAAATGTCTTAAGCACAATTGGAAACATGTTAGACAATTCTCCAGAATTCTATAAGAACTGCAAATAAAAACTTGTTAAATTAAATCAATTACATATTCGAATAATTGATAAAAATTTGTTTCTAAATTAATGAAAGCATTCCACTATAAAAATGAAAGATAATTGTGAAATTAGTAAAATTTAAGTAACATATTCATCATTTTTTTTTTTTTTTTTTTGATGAAAAGGAAAAAAATTTCAAAAATTCTTTTTTGTCAGCTGAACAGTCTAGAAAGCTCGGATTCGAATCGTAAGCTCGCTTGCTCCTTTGCTACTATTTTGAGAAATTCTGTTATAGCATGTTTACACGGCAATGCGAAGCACTTGCTTCGCTCTCTGAATCATGATTGCGAAGCATGCCGTTTCCACGACACATACTACATGCTTCACATTGACTTCTGTTCTAAAATTTTGTTTTTCGTTTCAATTTTAGTGTTTGTAATTAATAAAATTTTAAATTATAATATAATTATTTGTTTTTATATTAACACATATTTACACAGCACTTTTAATATTGGTTTACTTTTTTGTATACATTTAT
Source organism: Gymnosoma rotundatum (assembly GCA_916610165.2). Taxonomy (NCBI): domain Eukaryota; kingdom Metazoa; phylum Arthropoda; class Insecta; order Diptera; family Tachinidae; genus Gymnosoma; species Gymnosoma rotundatum. The sequence goes on along the minus strand of OU744337.1, from coordinate 113,022,505 downwards.
ATACAGCTAGTTCAGATAAACTTGCGATAAAAATTAGGGAAGACAGAAATTTTTCATGCTTCGCAAGTAGATTCAAACTGAATCGTCTCAAAATAACATGCTTCGCTCTCAAGATTTTATATGGCGAAGCACGTTGATTCGGTCGTGATTGAGCTGTGAATCATGAAAAGAGAGCGAAACAAGAATATCGGGCTCCGTGTAAACATAGTATTAAGTAAACTCTCTAAAATACTAATTTATTTCCAAAATATTAGAAGGCGTTGCCATTGTAGCGCTTTTGATATTAACCGGTAATTAATTTTTTATTAGAATAAATCTTATTTTCGACATGTTATAGATATTTTTTAGAAAAGTTCAAAATGCATCTTTATTAAATGTTTTGGTTTGAATTTTAATAGCATAAAAAGTAAGACAGTGGCAACCGTGTTTGCTACAGATATCATATATATGTATGTATATAAAAGTTTCTGTCATTTTTGTTTGTCCTTTGTCATTAAGATTATGATTAAAACTTCTTTCTAAACAATGACCGGTATTTCATTCAACAGTGACATTCATATGAACGACAATGTTCTGGTAGAGAAGAAGAAACTTGAAAATGTTAACATTTAAAAATCTTAGGCTTAGGGTCTCAAAGAATGGCTACAAAACCGTTGATTGCGAAGTAATGGATGGAAGAAGTTCTTGAACCTAGTGCGACCGGCCTTCTAGCGTTTTCAACAAATGACCGGCTCTTTTTTCTTGCTGAAGTATCCGAGACTTTCTTTACTACGCTGAGCTCTTGTGCAATTATTTAATGCCTATTATCTTTAACTATTAGCACTATGCGGCTCTTTCGGGGAATTCCAACTTGTCGGTCTAAGAGCTTCTGAGTTTTAGGTGCGAATGTTAAAAACAAGGGTTAGCCTCTGTGGAAATAGTAAAAGGGGAGAAATAAGAAAAATAATAAAATATTTTCTTAATTGTCTCATTTTACATCGGTAAAGCAGATGATAATCTGATGTGTTACTCTTCCGACTTGAAGCTTAAATTCCACCAGATTATTACACAAAGCGAGCAATGGTATTACCCGCAAAATAGTCGAACTTTATTTCGGTGAGTTTGAAATGGACAATAATTACATTAGACAGTAGAGCTGCAAAACTATCGATAGTCGGCACATTCGTTAGTTTCGATAGTTTGCATGAGAACTATGGATACTATCGAATTTTTTTAATTGCTACTTTTGCAAACTATCATTATCCGATACTATCGGAAAAAAATATTGATAGTCAGCCAAATATAAAACTATCGATTTTTTGCGGCTGCATTAGACAGCATTAAAAGACGATCCTTGATGTTTGGGTAACTTTGCAATAGTCGAACTCTATTAGACTGAAGATGGCAAGCAGGAAATAATTTTTGCACCAATTAACAGGTTTCTTCGTTATTAGATTAAGATTTAATTAAGTTTTTAATTAAATCAATTATCTATTTCATTAAGAAAGAAGAAAATAATTTTCTAATTAAATAAATAATTTAATTGATTACAAATTTAATTAAATTGCAATATGAAAGCAAGCAAAATTTTAATTGGTACAAAAACTATTTGTTGTGTTATTTAAGTAATCCTCTTTGGACAGCGAAGAACGAAGCTACTCACACCTTATCTGTGCATGATTATTGTAAGATGTTAGCGCACTGTTTGCCAGTAGATTAAGAAATGCTGGGAACTAAGACTGGCGACTAAGAGAACTCAGTTTTGTTAAAGAATGTTAAATGCAGCAAAAAAAAAAACTAAAACCGAAAGAAAATATTAATAACTCGTCAGTTAAGTGGTCGTCCTTGATGTCCCAGTCAACAAATTAAAATGGCTGTGGAAAAAGGCGTATGTGCAAGCGCATCCATTACAGTTGTTTTAGATTCAGAGTCTTTATCGAGAAGGGATGTCTATTTGACTCATAATTAAATCACTTTTATCAAAAAGTAAAAAAATTTATTTAAGAAAGGGCAAAATGCCACGACCTACGGTTGTATTATATGTGAGTGATCATTCAGAAACTGTCATTTAGTTGACCTCCAAAAATCTCAACGACAGTATAGACAGATGGAGTTTACACGAGGTTAACTACAACTTTACAAAAATAAGTTGTAATTGACAAAGAATGTGACAAATAGAAAAAATAAACGAGGGAAAATTAATTAATAACTTCCTTCTAAGCATTAATAAAGTGTTCTAAATTGTTTGCATGTTAAAGAACTTTTCGTTTATTTATTTTTTATTAATTGGAATGTTAAACCATTTAAAAATTGAAAACGCTTTTCTTGTCTTAAGTGTCATAAGAATAATTTTCATTAAATTGTGTTATTATTTCACCATTATTTCTCTTTTCTACGTGGTTTATACTTGAATAATGATAAAAAACGAATATAATGTCGTGGGTTTTTCTTTTAGTATTTTTAAAACAGAAATTAAAATAATGAGACATTTATTTCAGCTTAAGCACGTGTATGCAATTTATGGAGAGTTTTTTTTTCATAAATTCTATTTTTCGTTTCATTATTTTTGAATGGGATTTTGAAATAATTTTTAAGATTTTATAAATTGTTAACATGTGTGTTATTTCCCGTTAAGTACTTTTAGTAAAAAAAAAACGAGAAAATAAACGCAATAGAAAAAATTGAAACCATGGATACTTGGATCAACATTTCAATAATTTTTTTGTTTATTTGTAACTGAATGCCTCATTAAGGGTAAATTCTTAAAATAAAAATCCATAAATTTACTAGATTAAGGTTATTTATGAGTTTTCAGTTTTTTGTTGTTATTTTTGTTTTTTCGGCAAAACACAAAAACCTTAACAATTGCAGTATTTTACAATTCAAATAACAACAGAAAGGTAGACATTTGGGGGAGGGTGATAAGTGTATCATTATTTATTTTCAAAAAATAAATTAAAAGAAAGCAATTGAAACTTTAAAACAAAACAATTAAGGGGTCTAAAAAATAAAAATATATATATTTTTTTTAAATTAAACAAAACTGAACGGCAGACAATTTCCTTGTTAATTTCTTTCTTAAACTTATTAAAACTTTTACCATTAATTTTCCTTAAATATTATTTTAAATATTTGAAAAGAAATAAAAAAAAAATACTTTTATGGATTCTCAACACACACCTTATTCAAATTGACTTCTATTTTATATGCTGTAAAATATTTTTCAATAAATCCGTATCGGTATTTTACATGTCTTTAGTATCCTTTTTTTACATTTTAACCATTATTTTTATTTTAAAGACTCTGTGTTTTTTTCTCTCTCCTCCCAAAATGTCTTGTAAAAGAATAGAAAAATTTATGCGTTTCGATAACAATTTTACTAATTTTCAATGGTATGATGTAGCTTAAATCGACCGATATACATATATGTAAACATATGCAAATGCATGCATGCTTTTATATGGTGCATGCAACTGTACAGAGAAGGTAAGAAAAATAGCATGTTAAATTCTTTTTCTGAAAAAAAACTTGTATCTTTAGCGAATTAAGTTTGTAGAGAATTCTACTATTCATTAAAAAAAATTATTTTTTTAAATAATCCAAAAAATAATTTTAAAATATTTAACGGTAAAATTACTTTTTAACGAAAAAATAATTTTTTTAACTAACCATTCACTTTTTAGCCACAAAAGTTAATTAATTAACGAAGTAAATACTTTTCAACGAAAACTATATCATTTTATAAAAAATAAGCGAAAAATTTAATTTTCACCAAATAATATTTTTTAATTCTAAAATTTATTATTTGCTTTTGCTTAGTTACAAAGTTAGTTGGTTAAATAGATTATGTTTACAATGTATACAACAACAACTCTAGGCTTCTTTTTCAAAAGACACGTATTTTAACTTCAATCGCAAAAGTTTTTAAACTCAAATTAAAAAATTTTGTAAAAATATTTTATTAAAAAAATACGTATAAATTCGAATTAAAATATAGTTTTCACTAATACTTGAGATATCGATTAACGAAATATTTAATTTTGATTGTTTAAAATTTTTGTTAACTAAATGAGAGTTTCAAAGCTTGCCAGTATATTTGTGTAAATAAGCTTGCGCACGTGTTTTGGTTTTATCATAAATTATTTCTTGTCATTTTACTAATTCAAAAGTTCTCATGTTCTTGTTAAAGTGAAATGGGAAAATTTTTTATTTTAAGTTTAAATTTTAATTAACCTTATTTATTTGGTATTAAGAATGGATTTTTAATTCTCGTTTTGTTGTAAATAATTTGTATATAAGATTTTTCTTTTTTAATATTTTAAAATAAAAACTTCATATCCACTTCTACAAATCTTTTTTAAAATATGTTTGCAAAATCTACTTTGAAGTACTAAATGAAAAAGAAATTAAAGTAAGAAAAAGGCACTAAATAAAATAAAAAATACGCTTCTGCAGGCCGAAGCGTTAGTCAGCGACAATAACAAGCTCTAAAGAGTCATGATTGAAAATTACGTTTACTAGCAACACTTTTTTATAATACATCGGCAATTCATGTCCCGCAGTTTGTCTAACTAAAGGAGACATTTGATCGTGTTATTCCTTCCAAATTTTCCAATCAATTGGCAACAGCATTGTGTGTGTTTTAACGCCTTTATTATATTATATAAAGGGTTATGTGTGGTCACTGATTTAAGCGAACAACAGTAGTACTGATTTGGAAACCACAGCGGGGAAATACCCTAAATACTCAAAAAATATCTCAAAAATTGAACTTTTAGAATATGAAACATATGAGCCAGCAACGTCGCCGACGTACCTGGAGTTAACTTTGAAACACTAATGATATTACATGATTCATCATAAAGCTTGAGTATTTCGCTGCCAGCCAAAGCTGCACACCTTACAAAACGATCAATTTTATTTTTATAAATTCATTTTATTGAATGCATATATTTAAAAATCATATGTGTTCTGGCCCTTAAGACTTAAAATATTTCTATTGAAAGTTGGGATCGGAATATTGTGTTCAATCGAAATGTTGATAAATATTTTTAATCAAAAATTATTTTTGCTTTTTTTTCCTTTAATCTAAAGTTTGTTATTCCAAGAAAATTTCAATTAGTTTATTGGATTTAATTAAGTTTTTAATTGATTCAACTATTTATTGAATTACAAAATTGTTTGTTTATTTTATAAACAATTTAATTGAATCAATCATAAGGCAAATGACGCCTTTAATAGGTGCCAAATTTCTTTTTCTGTGCTAAATAAAAATTCGTTTTTTACTTATAAAATAAAATAAAAGTTTTAAATTTATGATCTGCTTATTCATGGTGCCCAACTGCAGTTGCAGTTAATCCTAGAATAGTTTCACAAACATTGCCAATTTATAGATTTTTTTTCTGTTTGCTACGAGTAGAAAGATACTTGGGCGCATATAAATTCAAATGAATAGAAAAGTGAACCTATACATGAGTGTGTGCGCGTCTGTGTGTTGTCAGCAATAAATACAATTTTTCACATGCGTTCTGACATCGCATACCATTTCCACACTCCGTACATTGTTCTATTCTATATGTTCTAAAGTTTTAGCTGTTCCTTCGAACTCCTTCTCTCAGCCATTTCCTTCCGCCAACATGTTGCTTATGTTTTCACATTGGACATATGAATTGGACTGAACTTTTGTGCTTCAATTCAATTTTTTTTTTTTGTTTTGTTTTATTTTTGGTTACAAAAAAAAAATTAAAAATAAACGAAAGCAAATAAGCAAAAACGAAATGTGAAAAACTTTTGAAGGCGTGAATTTTCCAAAATTAGCATAAACCAATAAATCTTTTTACCATTCGATACAGATAAAATACAACATTAAAAGTAAAATTACATTTTATTAGCTGTCTTAAGAAGTTTATTTTGTTGGCTATTGGAATGTTTTGGCTGGTAAATGCTTGTGATCGGAAACATTTACAAACTTTTAAATTTACTGTAAGCAACCATTTGCAAACGAAATGAAAAGATAAATTTATTTCGTTAAAGAGAAAGAAGTACAACTTCCTAGATATAAAAATTAAAGCAAAAATTTTAAAATATCTACGGATATTTAGGACCTAAAATGTTTTGCCTCTATTCTTACATACTTTATAACTAAATATAACAAAACGAAGGTGTTTTTGATGAAAAATATTATGTTTTGACTGGCTTTTCTCTGTTTTTATTCTTTTATTTTGAAACTTAAGGCGGCGGTTTAAATAAAATACAAGGTGGGGCAAAACTAATGTTCTCATATTAAAAAATGAACAGAACGAAATCTGCTTAAGTTAAATAATTCTTGCGAAAAAAATTGACATCAAATCAGAACAAATCTGTCTATAACGGTTCCAAAGTAAAGCCACATATGTTCATCAAATAATATTAACTATAGGGACCCCCTTATATTCCATCACCAAATTTTATACTTGTTATAGCAAACTGAGCACTACAGCTCCTCAACCGTCTGTCTACAACTTTTTCAAGAGTTTGGCCATGTACATAAAATGATATCAACTATTGTAATACCCTTTAATTTATAATTTAAAATATTTATACTATTTATTATACAAACATAGTAACGGATACTCTGTCTTATTTTCAAGTGTTTGTATATACTGGTTCAAAAGAAACATCCATATACATTAGTTTTGGGCACACCCTATAATTTCTAAATTAAAATTATAAACTTGTTGTTTTAGTATACTTAGCTATAGGTCCCTTGTAAGTTTCAGCTGTGTGTCTGTAACGGTTCAAAAGTTTAGCCACATACATCAAATTATATAAACTATTGGCACACCCTTTAATTTCCAAACCCAAATTTTCTAGTTGTCGATATAGCGGAGTAAGCAATATAGGTTCAAGCGTCTTTTTACAAATCTTGAAAAGTATGGCCATATACATAAAGTTAAATGAACTATTAGGGCGCCCTCTAGAATATTATTTTCAACATTTATACTTGTTTCTATTACGGTCATAGCAATCAATATTCTGTACAATTTGCAAGCGTTTATCTATAACTGTTCAAAATATAGGCCCATATATGTCTATTTGTGTCACCTATGAAGACACCTTTTAATTTTAAGATTTATTTTTGTATTACTCTTTGGGAGCTATAGTGATGTGCAGCTTTTTTAACTTTATAGTGGTGCCCTTTACGACTCATAATTCGTGTAAAAAAACACGTATGTTGTATGGGGACACCCTTTGATTATTACGATTATGAACTGTTTTTAAAACGGAACCAATCTGTAAGCATGGTCTTTTAAAAAAGAAATTTTTAAATCGACACACAAATGACTGAATTATGGAGGCACAAATATAAAAAAACGACATTAAGTCGAATTGATAGCGTCCTTCTTTTTTTAAAGTCGGTTAAAAATTAAATTTCTGGACACGCACATTCGGTTAGTGAGCAGAAAATAAGTAAACGCACTGTTCGATCGCAATGCTCTGTTTGATAAGGAGGTTCTGCTTTACCTCACTGGATCCAATCGGAGGCACTAAGAATCTGGCTGAGCTAACCTAGACACGGACGAAGTGTTCTCGGGGTATAGGGGAAACCAGTCCCCCGGTGTGCAGGCACCAAATCTAAAAAGACAGTGGAGTACTGTCGAAGGATGCACCAGTGTCCTTCAATAAACTGACACCACGGGAACCGGTAGCCGATACAGAGAGCCGCCCATCTCTGTAGCCGGTTATTCGTGAGGTCTCTTCGGGGTACACGTGGTGGCTTTGGTTAAAAGAAAAAGTCTATATCTGCAGGTCTGGCGCGAATTCGATGGAACTGTGCTGTTGCACTTTCAACAAACGGGTTTGGATAGTTTCCAACCCTCAAGCTAGGGGAAGTTCATGGTCCTGCAAGTCATGTTCTTGAAATTGTAACTCTGTTGGCTACGTCCAATGGAGCGCGACAGTCGACGCTTTGTATTCCACTCTGTAGTCAGAACACCGTCAGGTTAGATACTGACATTAATCTTGATCACGTCTTACCTCACTGGTCACGTTAATGAGTAAAACAGCAAAACTAAGAGCTGCCACATGTTATACAGTGCGTTAAGCAATAGTTTTAAAACGGAAACATTTTGTAAATTCGCCACGAAGGTCATGCGATGCATTATCTGGAGTAACATCTTCAACTTTCAACGATTTAAAAAACAAAAATGTGGAGAGTATTGCTGATATGTTTTGAAAATGTAGTCAAAAACTAATCTCCTTGATTGCAGTACATAAAGGTCAGCGCCTACCAAATGACTGAAATCATATCCAAGCTACAACTTTATAAAATTATTCTTCCAATTTCTCATTTTCAGATAAATAGTCTCAGTGTATTGTTATTGCAATTCCAAGCTGATCGCAAGATGTTTCCCCGTAGTGGGTGGATATATGTCACATGTGCATACTGAAAAACATATCGCCGCGTTAAACGAGAGTATGAAGAAAGATTCAAATTTATTGATTCGTGTACAGTAGCAGAAATTCGTAGAAAATTTTGCGATCTTGAAGTTTAACTTAAGGAAGAAACGCCAGTTAACCAGGAAATACACCGTTTGGTCACACGATAGTGGCATCATTGAACTATATTTCTTTAAAAATGCAGCTGGAGCCGACGTAACACTCTATAGAGAGGTGGTGACTGTACCCCGATTGATAAGTTTTTGTTTAAAATGTTGATAACATCGTTGCTTGCGAGTAGTGACTTCAATCAGATGGCGTTATGTTCTATACAATGGCTCATTGAAATCAAAACTTAGCGATAAAGTGATTTAGAGAAATGGACCTGCTATTAGACCTCCAAGAACTTGTTATTTGATACCACTCGATAATTTCTTGTGGGGCCACATGAAGTTACTGGTTTATGATGATAAACCAGCATTAATTGACGCCTTGGAATTTAAAATTTTTTGTGTGATTCGTGACATACAATCATAAATACTCAAAAACGTAGTACTAAATTGAACTCGATGACTGACCTTTCAATTGAAAAAAAAGCCAATCTAAAAAGTTCATTCTGCAAGTTTGAGAGACGTCCTGTCGCCTTTTACTAGTGAGTGTATTAGTTGGATAGACTAAGTTTTTCATGTGTGTGAAGGTTAATACGTCTAGTTAAATACGTTTTTAAAAAAAATGTAGCATGCGATAATTTTTTTCTTTCATACATGCATTACAATTTGTATAGTAAATTTCAGACTTTTTTAATAAATAAAGCGACAAAACCCTACGATCTCGGAGAATCAGACCTACCGGTTAATCAAGGGTGCATATAGAGATATTAAACTGTGAACACCGTCTATTCAAATTAAATTTGTGAAATTTTTTATAAGAAGCGGAAAATTGACTTAGTGCAATTTTCCGTCATAAAAAAAAATCTCAAAGTCAATTTGAATAAACTGCGTTTACAATTAAATAGCTCTGTATTTGACCTTGATTTCCCAATAGGTCTAATTCTCCGAGATCGAAGGGTTTGGCCACATTAACAAAATTCCTTACAGAACTCATCATATATGAGAAAATTACACTAAGTCAATTTTCAGCGTCTTATAAAAAATTTCGCAAATTTAATTTGAATAGACTGTGTTCAGAGTTTAATAGCTCTATATGTGCCCTTGATTTTCCAATAGGTCTGATTCTCCGAGATCGTAGGGTTTTGTCGCTGTAATCGTATTTATTAGAAAAAGTCCGGAATTTACTATAATAATTGTACTGTATGTACGGGAGAAAAAATTTATCGCATGCTACTTTTTTTAAAACGTTTTTAACTTGACGTATTTATCTTCACACACATAAGTTTTTCTAGTGTGAGATTCATAGTGAAGAAACAAATTTCCTAATCCATTGCAAAGGAAAGTGACTGTGGACTAAAATTTCATAAAGAATAAGCAGGACTCTTTTATACAAACACCTCGAACTCATTTTTAATTTGCCTAGGAGTCATGCCTGCAAGACGGACTTTAAAAATAAATCGATAGTCGCTGTGGTTTGATTTTTTTTATTTATTTCGTAAAGAAGCATTCGTTAAGGTTTTCTTTTATTGATTTTTCTCTTAGTGTAGTGGCAATGTCACAAATAACACAATCTAAATTGCATCTGCTGGTTGCTAAAATATCGCGACAGTCATTAGTTAACCCTCGTTATTGTAAGAAATAAATTCGAAATTTAATCCTTCTATCCCGTCTTTAGTTTATTCTTCCAAATTTATACAATGATCGATTGCTTTTTGAATTTGTGACAATAATAAAGTATGAGTTTTGTCCCCCCACAATTTTGTATTAAATATCAAACTTAAGTTTGTTGGCGATAGGAATTTCCCGTTATTATTTTTTTTTGTAGTCATATCAAAATGTCACTTAAAAATGTTTGCTTAAATAAAGTACTTGAAAATATGTGGGCTTTAAATATATAAAATTTAAGCAAGAATTCGAAATTTTCAAGTTAAATAACAACATACAAGCAAATCTGAGCCAATGAATTTATTTAATCTGCCAAAAAGGATTTCATACACATCGATTCATTGGCCTCTTCATCATAAATATTTTCATTTCTGACTGCAACGTCAAGTGTTTGTAGATAGATGTGTGGGTAAGTGATTGCGGATTCTGAACAATACGTCATTTCTTTTATAGCTAATCCTGTTTTTGCATTTTATTGCTTTCTTACCAGCCCTCATTTCAATCTGATTGTGTGTGATTGTTTTTTTTTCGAAATGTTCGCTTACATATTGGCGTGTTATTTGTGGTAAAGTCATGTGCCCGCGTAACAAATCAATCTTTAAATGGCCAGCTGATTTTTTGTTGTTGCCTTTCTCTTTTCTGTAATTTTGTGTGTTGCACAACTCTTAGTATTAGATTTATGTATTTTTATGCTGTATTAACATTATTTTATTGATCTAAAGGGAATTTTATTGTTACTCTTTCGGTTTCATTTTCTATTCATTTCATTTCTTTTGTCTGTCTTGTCGTCGTCATCGTCGTCCTCATAGAACGTGCTGGCTGGCTGACTGGTCTTGCCACATTATTTGTTTGGTCTACAAATAAAAATACCAACAGCCATAAATAGTGGCTTTATATTGGCATGTATGATTTAATGATTTGTTTCCTTTGTTGTTAAACTGGAAATAGTACTAAATTCAAAAGAGGATAATCAAATGCTAGAGATGGATAGATGCTTATCAAGATAGAGATAAGGAGACTTTATGTGCGTTACAGTCATTATAATTTTGCTAGTCGCAAAAGGATTGTTGTTCTTTAAATAAGGTTTCATTCATCAAGATGGCTAATAAATCATGTTGGATGTCATATAAAATATTTTAATTTCAAAATCTTTAAAGACAGCAAAGAAGAAGAAAAAGAAGAAGAAAAAGCATATGTCAGGTTTGTTACAAAGTTGTGAGCAATAAATTTACCAGTGGATTTAAACTATTTTAAAATAAAGTGGTTCATTCTGACAGATCGCTATCTTGAAGTCTGGCATAGCCCGTATCAAAAGTGAAACCGCAGCTTTTAAGCAGCCATTAGTCACCGATTGGAGCGGCAATAACATGATCATCGAGTATTGCTGATGGAGAAACCTATTGAAATCAAAGTTTTCGTTCGCTTATATGCTTGGCTAACTAGTCATCGAGAGAGATTCTTCAAATCGATGTTTAATAAATACAAAATCAATAAAGAAATCACCAAATTTAATTTAATATTCTTAAAAAACTTCGTGCTATTTGTAATTTAATCTCATGCTGCACGGCCAAGACCAAATATCTCTTTCATCTATATCATAATCCAAACTGAATGTTGTGTCCTGTTCAAGAAATAAATCCATCAGTTGCGAATTTGATTTACACATGAAAAGGTTCGGTCCAAAATTTTAAGAGTCTGCCCATTATGGTTACGTACCCAAAGGGTAAAAACATCATCCTTTTGTTTTTGCTATAATATCTCTTCGTCTGTCACAGCCCTCTATATCTGCAACAGTAGTAGGTAGATAAAGAAGGTGTATTAGTATTAGAAAATCCATTATTAAAGGGTATTGCCAAAGTAAAGTGATATTAATAAAAATATTAATATTTTTATTTAAATGTAAAATTCGCACATTCACATGTAAACCTATATCCCTAATGGCAACAAATACAAAAAAAAAACAATAAAGGGGTGTCCCCATATTGACCTGAGTTTCACATAAGTGGCCTTGTTATGAAACGACAATGAGCAGGCACTTTAAGTTTAAATATTTTTATGTCCACTCTAAAATATAATAAAAAAAAATATATAAATAAAATTAAAATATAAAGGGTGTGACATTGACGTTTTCTAAAATTATACGTTTTTAGTGTTTTAACCGTACTAGGCCGACATTTAAAACTTACGCAGAATGTATACAAACATGTCGACTAAAAAATTTGTATGAAAAATACATTTAAATATTAAAGGGTGTTTCCAGAGAGACCATGATTTTGACGAATAATTCTATTATAGGCAAATGTAGATTATTCATTGCAGAGTGACCGGATAGTAACGTAATTATCAAGTATATGCTCTTATTCTTTAAACCGAAAAACGCTGGGACTAAGAATATACGCAAAATATGTATATCAGTCCCAATATTCTGTGATTTTAACAGGTCTGTACGGAGGTGTGACTCCGAATCACATTTGACTGATATTCTGGGTAAATTTAAGTTGTCTGCCTATTAACGATTAATAATACTTTGTCTTCTTCCATTGTAATCCTGGCTGTATGCGATGTGGCACCGTCTTGCTATACCACATGTTAATAAAGCACAAAGCATGCAGTTTTTGTGTTAAAAAGTTTTCAATTATATCACGATATCGCTGCTTTAATATTCAAAGAAGTAAGGTCCAATGATGCCTCCTTACCAAATGACACATCAGACTGTCATCTTTAATGGATGCAATGGTGACTGGTGAATAATTTAAGGGTTATCCATTACCCACAACCGACTATTCTGTTCAATCACATATGCATCCAAATGAAAATGTGCCTCGTCACTGATTATGATTATTTTTTAAAACCGGAGTTGTCATGGTCGAGCTGTAACATCCTATTAGCATATATACGGCGGCGTGAATGGTCTTTTAGAAGAAGCTCTTGTTCCAACTGAATTTTTAATAGAAACAAATTCAAATCCATGTGCAAAATTGCGGCCAAACTTGTTCTTTGAAGACCAAGCTCCTGATCACGGTGCCGAATTGATATTAATTGACCAGCAGTTATATTTTCAGCCAATCCTGCAGTACGTGTTTGTCCACGCTTAGGCCAATAAACTTCAGACCATTTTTCTTGAAAAACATTTACTACACGATAAATAATGCGTTTTGTTTGCTCGTTGATTCTCCTAAAAATTCCACGTAACTTTCTCATCGTCACCGTAATCGATGATTGATTAAAACACCTTGGCTTATCGAATATTTTGCCATAATAAATTTTCCACCTGTCTACTTCACGACTGAAAAATATTAATTGTCAAGACTAGCTTCCCGGCGGGCACCCTGTATAAGCCAAATTAACGTCTTTATGGGCGCACGCTTTAATTAAGAAATTTCTGCGTTGAGGACGCCGAAATATTCTTCAGTGAAAACAGGTAACAATCGTCAAACGTGTGAATTCTATAGATAGAAATGTCTTAATGGCCTCTTACGAGTTAAAACAAAATCTAAATCTTTAAACGTATTTACGTCAGTTCGAATTATTTTTAAAAATATCCCTCTTGCAGCAAAAGCTACATAATGACAAACTTTATACAACTTCGATAGATTAACTATTAATAATCCGGAGATTATTTGTTTCTAAGAGTCACTTTTATAGATGTCCTGGGCTGTCTAAGTGACCTATGTTTGAACAACGCCATGTCTTACAATAAAACATGTAAACTAAGAATCCAATTCAAAGTTACTTAAGAGACGCAAAGTCGCAGATGCAAGTTTGCTCTTAGTCTTCTTCGTCCAATATTATGTTTGCAGTATGTTTAATAAAAATTGCTCTTTCATCCAAATACATGGCTTTTATTGTTATGAATAATAGTCATCTTGTAGTTAGTTGCATTCTGTTTTCTATCTTAGGTAAGATCAAAAGTATTGTGGAGGTCTTAATAATAGAAATTATGGACCATATGCATCTCACCTTTTCTATTCCTTGATTACATTTATAAATCCAACCAAATGTACTTTTATATGACCTTTTGTGTTATTAAGTCGCAGAGCCGTTTCACTCTCTTTTTTTATGAAAATCCCCAAGTGCTGTAAGAGAATATACTTCAAAAAGAAGTGAGATTGAAAGTAAGAGACATTCCGACTTCACGGCATTTAGACTATTAGAAAGAAGTTTGTAGCCGACAGCGTCTGTCCTTCAATCACCAACCAAGATTGTTTAATTAAGGAAAAAGTACTCAAAACAAACCACCATGTAGACGGAGCGCAGAAGCTGTAATGAATTTGAATTGTCGCTTGCTTATGGATTTTAGCGAATGAGAAGAGATTTTTCTGCTGATGTCCCATCGCTTTAACAAGGAGATTGAGCGGTTTCGTCTGCAAGTTTAAACGTTTATTAGCGATAAACTCTGATCAAACTTGTAACGATGTTTCTTCGGCTTAGGTAAGCTCACCGACGTCCGAGAGTTCTGTGACAGAAAGTTTATGCTCTCTTGATCATACGGAAAGAATCACAAACAAATAACTTTTGCAATACTCTTTATTTTTTCTTTATGAGGCGGTTAATGTACCCATGGACATGAGGTATTCTGTGGCAACGATGGATTTTACATACTACTACCGTCTTAAGAACTTTGTTAAGCAGAGAAAACAATGAGATATCACCAATCTTTTCTACTTAACTATTCCACAGACTGCTGAGTTGAGAAGTCAATATCCAGAATACCACAGAAACACTTCGCCAACTGTGATCTCTACAATGCCATCAAAACGCTCTATTATTAGTGGGAGACCTGCCGGATATCACGGGAATACCACAATAATACAGTCATGGTTATTTGGTTAAATCTCTCTGCTTGGCAAATAATCGCTTTAGGTAAATAAATTATAACAGTAGGGTATCACCAATAATAATGATCTTACCAACTCAAGCGCTGAGCCAATATAATCGTTGCGTACCAGTAGATGGCGTGTCGTGATGAGTAAAATAAATGATTAAAAATAATAATTCATGATTTATATAAACAAAATTTATTCAATTTAAAATACTTATGGGTGTTGAAAACGAGGCACTGCTGACTTTCATCGTCACAAACTACAATATATGACATCACAAAAATGGCAAACCGTGGTCCTATATCAATGGGCACTTTAGATTACAACTATTCAATTTTTGGTTGAAGCGGGATATGCGACTCTCACGCAAGTGACTGAAAACTGCCAATATTCGGTATATTTTGTTAAAATAATGGCACTATTTTTTAATTTTCATAAATTAATTTTCATGAAAATTAAATAATTTAGAAAAAAAATATTCCTATTGTCTTTAATTTAATGGCAACATTCTACTCCCTTTTAGTTCTTAATACTTCAATAGGATGAGTAAACTAATAAAACAGAATACTAAAAATAAAAATACTAAACTCCAGTGAATATTTTTAAGTTTAGAACGCACATTTTTAGCAAAAGCGCTCATAAAATTATAATTAGACAGTTGTAAATAAAACTAAAAATAACTTTATAATTACTTAAATTGAAATAAATCCTAAATATGTTGCAAAATATTTGCATTAACTGTCAAATAATATAAAAGACAAGAAGGCGTTCTCTTGTATTCTGTCAGTGATGACAAATATTTTTTTTTATTTAATTTTTTTTTGTTGTGTTGGAGACACCATAAAATTATGTGCTGCTATAACTAATTCAACATAATGTTTCACTTCAGAAATTACTCGTAAACTTAAACAGTTTAATGGAATCAAAGCTAAGAAAAAGTGTGCACTCACATATGTATGTACTTATATGTGCATGAGTATGCAAAACAATTTGCAACATGAGGCAGCAAAAAACAGCGCATAAAAACCATAAAAAACACGGCATAAATGATGCCAACAACTGATTGTGACGTGAAATAGGCTGTAATGATAATGGTATGATAGTAAGAGAAGTACAAAAAAAGAAACAGAAATAGAAATATTTATTTATCTGAAATTGTAGATGATGATGGCATGCAGAAAATACAGACATGCATATACGACGAGTACTAATACTCTAACTCTACTCCAACAAAACTTTTCTTATGCTTGACATCTATAAAGACTAAAAAAAAAACATAAACACAAAAAATTTTCACATAAACATTTGTATTGTGTCGTTGATTTAATGCACAATGGGGAAAAAGTATGCGTTGGTACAATCTGAAACAAAATTCAAAAATTTTATTGTTTTTGCTTTAACTGTAAATCGTACAAACGGATTTTATTATCAAAATATTTGTTAGCCATAAATATTCTCTATCATTTTTATTAACAGTCTATCTTCTCTGCTTTCTCTTAAGAACTAGTTGCCCCTTCTAAGGCCCCAAGAAGCTCTTCGAAAATTAAATCAATTACTACTACCTTAACTCATCTGAATTATTTACTTTTCTTAAGGCAAATGCTCCACTGTGCTTTGTGAGATCAGAAATTTAACAAAATGTTTACAGGCTTTTCCGGCAGGCACTTAGGAATATACGCAATTGCTGGCACTACAAACAATAAGTTTTTTTGTCTTTCTTTTTTTTATTGTAATGCAACATTGACTTCATCATCATTCTTAATATCATGGTAAGTGAATACACTTACCTTCAAACACACATCTTTACAAGTTTAGAGGCTCTCAGCTCTTTTTTCTTTTGCCGGTAGACTTAATGGGTAGAACGGCAAACGACATGAGCACGACATAAATGGTGCTTTATAGACTCTTTTTTAGTTTTTTTTTTTTCATTTTATGTTTTTTCTTACTTTTGTTTGAGACTGTATCATCTACAATAAAAAAAACGAAACCTCTTATCATTTTCGATGTCACATTTTTAAGAAGTGTAACAAGCACAGTGGTTTAAATGCTATTAAGTTTGAACAAATTTGGTGTCTCATGAACCACTTAAGCTACCTTAATGAAATTTTACAGAGTCACAACAAAAGGTATTTTGTAGTGAATCTGCGAACTGTGGGAACTGTAAACAAAAGGGGGGCTTCTCGGTAGGACACCGAATTTGGGTACCTCGGGAACATAATATTATTTTAAAGTCATACAAAGTTAATTTTTAACTAAACACAACTGAATCGTTATGAAACAGAAGGTTCACTTAAAAATACCTCTCCTTTACCTCCGAATTTTGTCCAAAATAAATCGTTTTCAAACCACTGTGCAAAGTAACAATGGGCACATTGATGTTGTCATAAAACAGGGTTGGCCAATAGTTTTTTGTTGCTTTTTTTTGGAATTTTTTGGGTACAAAAAACGAAGATTTTTTAGAACACATTGTGTTTTGTGTTAATCGTTTTATGTTTCGTTCGTTACAAAAGTTTTGAAAATGGCGAAAATTAATAAAAAAAATAATTTCTTCACCTTTATAAATGCAATAAAACATTGGGCTTTTATCAAGCGGTTAAAAGGTTTAACCTAACGGGTGGTCTTAAGCATACTGCACGAGGTTAATTCTGAGTCACACCATAACGCCAAGTTTTTTTCCTAATTTAATTTGACACTTCATTGTTTCAGTATTTGAAAAATTCAACCGTAAAGAGGTACTAAATTGAGCAGCGCGTTAAGATTGTTTTCGAAAATGGACGTTCACATCAAAATGTATTCCGTGCACTTTATGTTATTTTTGGTCAGCATAATCGATCAAATTTGTGCACAATGGGGTGTGCATGCTCTTTCAGTTCGTTATGCGGAAAACATTGCTGTTGTTCGCGATAGAGTTTCAGAAGAACCGCTAACTCCGAATCGCTGTCATGCCCAATAATTGTGCATCTCGTGAACAGCACTGTTGCGAATTTTTAATAAAGATTTGAATTTACACGCCAACAAGAATCAATTGAATCAAGAGCTAAATTCCAGTGACCATTTGAAGCATCATCAATACACCGAATGGTTGCTTAAACAGACAGAAGCGAATGGTGACTTTACAAAAAAAAACTATTTTCAGCGACGAAGCGCACCTTTACCTCAATAGGTTCATAGACAAGCAGAATTGTCACATTTGGGCAAATGAGTAGCCGATGTATACACAATCTTTGATGCTGTATACGGCCTGGCGGCATCATCGGTTCATAATTTTCCGAAAATTAGGTCGACCAAGCAGTTAGCATGAGTGGTGATGATGACGAATTTCTTGTAGACAAAAATTGAGAATATGGACCTGACGATATGTGGTTCTAACACGTTGATGGCACTTGCCACATACCTTACGAGACAACGGCCCTTTTGCGCGAGCCATTCAATGCCTGTTTACGCTCGCGTCGTGGCAATGCTTATTGGCTGCCACTATTATGTGATTATACTCCGTTGGACGTACTTATTTTGGGATATTTAGCTATAGTGTAAGTCCATAACCAAAGAACAACTTAAGAGCTTAAGTATGTATGTCAATTATGTCTTAGAGTCACTAAACATATGGATCAATGGATAGGAATTTGTCACCGAAGGCGCGGCGAGCATTTGCCTGATATTTTCAACCATGGTACTCTGCCTACAGCGCTAGTCGAAGGCAGTACTAGTGTTAATTAAGAGGAGTGAAAGAAGGAGGAGCCAAGCTGTCTATTTTGAGAGCATAGGTGTAGGTGTGCATGTTTCAGCACTAATAAAATTGCAATGAAAATAAATTTACTGCAATTTCACTTTCATTCATTCATTTTAAACTTTTTAAGTTTAATTTTACTGGTAATGAAATTTTAAATAAATTATTACTGAAATCAATAGAAAAATTTTACTAATTGATGTTTTTTTAGTTATCATTCAAAATGCACTGATAATGAAAGTTAAATTACAATATCAGTACAAATTTACTGCTAACGCGCACTAAATTACATTATTCAATAAAAACTTACTGGTTAATGCAATTTTTAATGCAGCTAAAATTTAATTTGGTATGTCCATGTGCGTTTGAGAGCCAAAGATATGGACATCTAACTGCAATTTCAAATTAAAATCATATATTAAAAAACTAGAAATATCAGTTAGGAAAAGCAATTCTCCACTGCTTATGCAACTTTCCCTATCTCTCTTTCTTAAAACTTCCTCGTAGTGGTGTTGCATAAGTTTTCAGATCTAAAAGTATTAAACAGCTTCAACATTTACCTAAAAATAAGTTTAAGGTCTTTAAAATTCTTATTTTCTTTGTTTATTTCGTAAAATGTCTCCTAAGAAACATGCAATTTACGACACTTTAAACCTTAAATGCAATAAACAAAAATGTTATGTTAAACTTTTATACAAATAAAGAATACCGCGATATTTTATCACAATTCTGTCATTGAAAGTAAAGCTACTGGGAAAGGTTGCTCGAACAATATTTTTACTTAGTCGTTGGTTTGGAATATACTCAAGCATGCATTTGCCACCAGTTTGCAATGTACTCGAATGTTAAATTTTTTTTGTTTGTTTTAAAAGACAACGAGTACAAAAATCACCCAGTTCAAGAAGATGTTCTAAGGATGTAAGGAAAATGCAACTTCATTTTCATCATCATTTCTTTATCATTATAAAACCTTTTTATTTTTGTTGTTGTTATTATACACCATGAAATATGAAGAATATTAACGTATGATTTTCTTTTTTTTTTGTGATTTTTTTTATGAAAATGTTGGTTGGTTGCATTTTTATCCAGCTTTCCATGAATGAGCAAAGATGTAAAATGCATGTGTTTTTTTTTTGTTGCTGTTTCGTTTGTAAGCAAGGTTTATTATAGCAAGTATGTATTACAAGGAGTATGCAATAATATAAACATTAGAAATTGCTTTATATTATTTTGTACTCGATGTTGCTGCTTTTTAAATCCTTAACAGGAAAACAATTCTGCAAATCCTTATTATGTCGCGCAATTGTTGTTTATGCATGAGAATGTTAAACACATTGTTGAGGACGAAAAAAAAATAATAATAATAAAAGAGAAAGATATAAAACTTGAAAGAATATAATGTTGTAGGATTTGAAAATTAAGTTATAGGAAGTTTAGTTGACTGGTGCAGGGACATTTATTTTATAAGAAAAGATTTTATAAAATTGCTTTAGAAGTGTTAAAATGTATAAAATTGCTTTTAGTTCTTAGTGGAATTGTAAATAGATTGCAATAGTAGTTAATCATTTATTTAATTTAAAATACTTACAGAAAATTAAATAGATTTTTATTTGCACATACCTGGAAAGAGAAACAAAAAACATGATTAAAGTTAAAATTTATAAATTAAAAATTTAAAATTAGGTAAAAATTATTTGAGAATAACGATTAGACAAAAATATCATACTTGAGATTTTTTCATTACCATTGAAATTTCATTGGCATTGTTTGTAATAATGACAATGAAAATAAAATTAATGCTAATGATTTAATATTAATTGTAATTGTTTTTACCAATGGCAATGAAATCGTTTAAATACTTATTACAATTTAACCAAAAATAATTGTTTTTATGAAACACAAATTTTTTATTGCAGTATCTTTAAAAACTATGCATAAAATAAATAAACTTTAGCACTCTTCTAGATAGAACAGTAAAATTTTAAAATTTCAATATTTCATCGTTTTTAGGTAGGATAGGTTTAAAACTTAATGTCTGAGATCTAAAGTTACCTAAGACACCAGCTAGCAGATCTTATAACTTACATGAAAACAAAAAATGTTCTACAAGTGTCCCATTTTTCCTGAGAAATATAAAATATACCATTTCACCAAATTTTTCTGATCTAAATGCAGTTTTAAAATAATGTTCCACTATACTTTATGATGTGTATTTCGTGTACAAAGGCAAGGACTACATTCATTATTTATAAGTACTATAAACCATTTAATCAATGAAGCTTTTTCACTAAGAATAATAAAAATAATGGTAATGCAAAAGAATCATTAGCATTATTTATTATTCAATGCTAATGAAATCGTCAATTAATTACTCCATCTACTTAATTACTCCCATGTATGAAAAATATTATAATCAACGTCATACGGTATTAAACAGCAGAAGCTAGTAAACACACACACATTTTAAGGCGCATTATACACCTTAGGATTGATTTTACAACCCAAATGCTAAATGAACAATCCCTATTCAAGAGACTGTTTATAAATAACGCAAAAAAGTTTTGCCCTTAAAATTTTGTTATTTAAGTAGATCCAGGAATTGTTAGAGAGAAAGGAGACGGAAAGTTACTTACAGACAGTGTAACCACTAATGCCGTTTTAAAGGCTTAACATAACGTATATAATTTTGTTACATGTATTTAGTTATTCCGCTTGATATATCTGACAGCACCATAACAATACCTTGATTTAGAAGAAAGTTGTCTTTTTATGGCCTTGAAGAAGTGCCGGATTATAAATATACTATATATATTACGGAAAAGTTGTCAGTCATTTTATGTTAAAGTTTAAATTTATCTTCAATAAATGTATTTTAAAAATTAATAAAGGAGTTAATTCTATCGTACCTTAATTTTTCAAAGAAAAAGATGAAATTAATTTATAAAAATAACAAGCAGGAGTGCTATATTCGGCTATACCGAATCTTATATACCCTTCTCCATCTATTTAAATCTTGTTTAATGAATTATTTTCAATCAAAAAAGCAACTATTGAGGTGACAGAGAGCTAAAAAAAAGTTAGTACTGCATACATTTACAATATAATTTTACATAAAAACGACATCGGCTCTTAATGTGTTAAGCATTTTTAAAACATTTTAGTATTTCCTTAAAGATCTCTTCAAAAGCTTTAAAATGATACTCATATTCATATTTTAAAAAAATTTGAAAATTTCAGAGCCCCGTAACTCGGAAAATATGGGCCAACGCCAATTTTTTCACTGGAAGTTTTTTTTCTTATTTTTAATTCTGTATCGCTCCATGTAATTGTTGTTTTGATTAGAGTTACTTTATTGTTCCAAATGACTTTACAAAAAATTAGAGGTAGGCGTGCTGTCAGCTGCTTCGAAAGACCAGGTCCGATCATGCTGATTACCAACAGTAATTCTTTTGACACTTTATCTGATCGATAAACATATTTTTTTTTGTGAATTCAAGTTTGCCGAGGCCCTTTATCAGCTAGAAAAAATTAAGATACGCCAATCGATCAGGCATTGTTTCGAAAATTTTTGATATTGATCCATGGCCTTCGAGGCAGCGTGCCACGTCTGACACTAATTTTCTCATATCATTTGGAACAATAAAGTAACTCCAATCACAAATAAACAAATATATGGGGCGATAGAGAATTAAAAATAAAAGTTGAAAAATTGCCGCCCGCCCATACTTTCCGAGTTAGGGGTCTTTAAAAGTACGATTGTGCACCATATTTTTTTAGATATCAATATGGGTAACATTTAAAAGCTTTTGAAGAGATCTTTCAGGAAATACTTAAAGTTGTTAAAAATGCTTAAACCATTATAAACCGATGATATTTTTATGTAAAATTATAATTATATAATACACAAAAATTATATCAAATATGGCACCCCAATATTTGTTTTGTTTTTTGTTAATTAAAGTTACTTCACTAAACTAGATTTGCATATATGGTGGAGGGTATAAAAGATTCGGCATAGCCGAATAAAGCACTCTTACTTATTTTGAGTTAAATTAGCAAAATTGTATTGATTTATTTGGCAATGAAGAAGTGAAGAAAATTTAACTTATTTTCAATACCTTCATCTTCATTTTTCAAACATTTTTCATAAACACACTGAAACCCTTGGGTTGCTGCCATAAGCCTCTGTTATATCATGCATCTGTTTTGGTCAAAGTTGATTCAATGCTTGTTGAATGTGTTGCAAATAAGGATTATTATCTCACTATTATCTTGCAATACTGCCAATGTTGCCATTTACCAGGCAAGACTCACAGCTGCAGAGACACCATAAATAAAGAACCGACTTAAAGGGGGTTTGCATGATTAAGGGGTAAGAATCTTTTAGGAAATGTAATAACCACAACAGATCGTTATTCAAGTACGAATGTAGTTGGAAGTGATTGTTATATGCAACATCGTCATACTCTTGGCCAACGTCATTCTTGTGTTGCAATATTAAAGTTTTGGTAATTGTGGTCGCTATTGTCGTTAAGATAGAAAAATAAAAGAAATCATTTTTTGTGGCATTATGCTGAACACAAGAAGAAGAACAAGAAAAGATGAACTATAACAGAGCATAGTTTTATGTTTTTTTTTTTGTTCTTTGCGGCTTTTTTTAAATGCAATGAGGTCTGCAACAAACCGGGCTACTTGGTATTGTGGTCATTTCTTGTTAAAACTATTTGTCTTCAATTTTGTTCTTGTTGTTTTTGTTCACTTAAATTACGGTTGTTTGGTCATTTTTGTTTTTAATGCATTATGTGAGGACATTATATAATGATGTCCTTCCGTGTTATGGTTTCATTGTCCTGTTTTTTTTTTCTCTCATTCGTTTTTATTGCGACATTTTAACCATTTTTTCCCATTTTATGTGTTTTGCAAACAAATGTACGCTTAAACGCTTTAATGTTGCTATTTATACTGGTTCCGTCGTTACATTGTTTAAAAGCAAAAGCATTTTTTTGTTGACTAATTCTAATGTAGTGCAAATAAAGAAGCAGCTCAATAATGCTGCCAGTAATAACGAACAATCAGCACCCCATATAAGATTTTTAAATACTTTTTAGGAATTTTAAAATGATATTGAGAATAATTCTTTTCGTTACGTTTGCTTTTTACAAGAAGAGGGAATAATCGTTTGAACTAAAGAAAGCGGAAGAAGTAGATAATCTGCTAAAGCTTTCGTTTAAGCATTGTGTAATCGTCAGCAGCCTGTAAGGGCTAAAGGGCAGATCCTATTTAAAAAATTGAAACAACAATTTTAATGTGGGAACGGTCATATTTAAACTCAACTCGACAAGTACCAGTCGACCACAAGAAATTATTTAAACTTAAAATAAATGTCAATTCGTGTCGTTATTTGTTAAAATAGGAATACATTCAGTGACCAATGAGGGTTCAAGTGGTACTCAATATTGGATATGGACTGCTTCAGTATCCTTTCCGGCATAATCTAGATTTTTTTATATGGAAGTGTCAGACAACTACTCGTTGATTCACAAAACTAATTTCGATAATTTGCTACAGAAACGGGTATTAAACTTGTGTTTTTTTACCCTATTCGATAGAAGCGTTCTTCAGGTATATGATTATGATCATGAAAGACTTTCAAACACGCTTGTTGCAAAATACTAACTGCGTCTTCACAAGCTACATGTTACAGAAATAATTTAAAAGAAATCTTGGTCTATCGGAAGCACACTAGTTCAATTAAATAACTCGAAGATCAAAAACCTTCTAAAAACTTAAATCATTCACTCTTTCTTCTAAAGTAAAATATTTTATTTTCGCTATATTTTTCATCTAAAAATGCCGCCTTAACACTTATTTGCCACAAAGGAAAAAAAATAAAAAATTTTGATTTAATTTGTTTTATCTTAAAGGTTACAAATCCATTAACAGTTTAGTGTCTACCAATCTCATTCAACCAGCTAATGTTGCATGCTACATTAAAAGGAATTGAGGCATTGAAGAAAATAAACAACAGCAAAGAACAAGCTA
This sequence comes from Gymnosoma rotundatum, assembly GCA_916610165.2. Taxonomy (NCBI): domain Eukaryota; kingdom Metazoa; phylum Arthropoda; class Insecta; order Diptera; family Tachinidae; genus Gymnosoma; species Gymnosoma rotundatum. Next base: position 112,997,741 of record OU744337.1, on the reverse strand, counting down.
AAACTAGTTTATGACAATATTACACAACTCAGGCAAATAATGTTGTTTATGGTCATGGAGCATACAAAAGCAAATATGACAACAACCAAACAATCTTACACACACACACACACACACACACACAAATACACAAACACACATTTTGTACCTTTAAACAGCAATTTTTTTTGTAGGTACAACCAACAACCACAACAACTACATTAACAATAATATTACACAACGATACAAAAATAAAGTGACAAGAGGAACAAGAGGAAAAAATTGAATTCTAAAAAACAAAAAGACCGCAGGAAGAGACTCTAATTTAAACTATTCATGCAACTAAACGATCATTTTTTGTTGCCAAGGCAAATAGCACAACAACATGCGTTTACATATATATCTCATGTATATTTCCCTTTAGTCATGCGAGGGGTAACTGAGAAGGTGTTTATTTCTTCTGATTTTTACCAACAAACAAAATCCGATAGGGGTCCTTAAAAATGTGTTTTGCAGATTTTTTATGACAAAGTAGTCATAGTAGTAAACTCGTTGATCGAAATTTCAACAGAATTAAAATGTAAATTTCGATCGATATCGAAGGCCGTAATTTGCCCCCTGGTTGGCCAGGGTTCAACTCCTGCGCCATCAAAAAATAAAATGTTTTTTTTTTTCTGTTTAATGGCATAAATACGTATTTAGCATTTACATTAAAGCACTTTGTCGATACTTCGTCATAGCTCATTCGCCGGCGAGGTAAAATAACTAATAAAATTTTCTTCATAATCAACCGTTTAATCAAGAACATAAGGCGGGCAGTGTTGAATTAAAAATGAAGCTCTTTCTCCTCTAACTTTCTCCATCACCACCAGTCTTATCTCTCATATATCCCTTTCCTCAAGAATGCAGCACGGTTACTTCTCTTAAAAGAGAAAAAATTCCTTAGAGTGTCCGAAATAATCTACGCAGGCATTGGATTACAACGAATGCATGCGATTAATATCCCCCCCCCCCCCCCCCCCATACACATGGTACAATTTGTACAGTAAATTACGGACTGTTTTAACAAATACGATTACAGCGACAAAATCCTTCGACCTCAGAGAATCGAATCGAATCTCAGAGAATTGAAGGGCACAATCAGAGCTATTAAACACGTAAACACAATTTATGCAAAAGTGAATTTGAGAAATTTTTTATCAGATGCGAGAAATTGCAATTTGCTATATTCTCTTATACGATAAGTTTTGTGAGGTATTATGTTACTGTGACCAAACCCTTCAATCTCGGAGAATCAATCCGATTAGCGAATAGAGGGCACAAACATAGCTTTTTAACGGTAAACACAATTTCAATACCCAACACCACAAAAAGTGGAAAAAGGGATTATCTAAATTTGTCATTAAATTCCGACCGCTTAAAGTATATATATTCGGAATTCTTATGCATAGCGAAGTCGATTGAGTGATGACCGTCTGTCCGACCGTGTTAGGGTTGAAATCAACTTTGTCAAGGCACTATATGAGCTAAAGAAAATTTAGATACGCCAAACGATCAGATATAGTTTCGAAAATTTTGCTATTGAAAATCTAAGAGGCAGCGGCAAAATACCACGCCTGCCTTTAATTTTTTCATATCATTTGGAACATATCTAGTTTAGTAAAGTAAGTCCAATCAAAGATACAAATGTATGGGGCGATAGAGAATTAAAAAAATAAGTAAAAAAAATTCTCGATCGCCCATATTTTCCGATTTACAGGCCTCTGAAATTTTATAATTTTTTAGAACAACATATGGGTATTATTTAAAAGGTTTTGAAGGCATCTTTAAGGAAATACTAAAATTTTTCGAAACTGGTTAACGCATTAAGATCCGATTTTTATGTTAAATTGTATGTAGTACTTATTTTTATTTTTTCTTGTTTTCGAATTCTCTGTTACCCCAATATTTGTTTTTTTTTTTTTTGATTATAGTTACTTCACTAAACTAAATTTAGATATATGGTGAAGGGTATATAAGATTCGGTATAGCCGAATATAGCACTCTTACTTGTTTCAAACTGAATTAAAGAAATTTTTTATAAGACACTGACTTAATTGACTCATATACGATGAGTTCTGTTTCAATTTTGTTCCCTCACCATTAAAAACACTACAAAACTAAAAGGCACAATCCTTCGCATTGATTCTGTTTTGATATTGTTTTATTCACTACATAAAACAAGTCAAAACGAAAGAAACGTTTCGTTTTGTTTATTTTTGCATTTAAATGACCCTCGCATTGACATAAGAAAAAAACACCTTGTGTGTGATAATTTAAAACAAATTCTGCTTGAATATACTTTTCACTTAAAAACTATATTTGTAGATTGCAGCACAAAAACGAAAAAAAAGTTAAAGAAACATGTATCATAAACTACAAAATACTCGAGAAAATAAAAAAAAAACGAGAAACAAAGTTGTTTTAGTAGTTCTAGTACAAGATTGTTTAAACAGCAATAGCAACAACAACAAAAATAATAACTAAAAACTAACGTAAATGATAATCATCTACAAAATGTTGATATCTCTTGTATTTATGGTAACACTTTTTTTACAACTTCTTTTCCTTTGCCTTGTAATACATCAATTTTCCTAAGAAAAATGTTCGTTATTTGGCAAAAAAATAAAAAAACAAAAAATTTATGTAGAAAAAAGTTTTATTTAGAGTTAATTTTCCTTAAACAGTAAGAAAACGAAACACTAAAAATAGTTTAAATATCTTTGGATTGGCAAGATCTTCACTGTAAACTTATCGCAAGTGGACAAAACAAGTCCAAGACTAAAACCAGTAATTTCTTTAGTCGCTGTTGTAGTGTTTAAGAATGCAAAAAGATATTTCTAATTGATAATTGAATTATAATAAACACATAAAGATACACATTTTTCTTGTATATTACGCGGTTTATTATGCTAAAGGAAATGCCAAATCTGTTATGTATGTAATTTTCAATTTGATATACTGACAGTAATACTCTTGGGTATGAGTACAGGAATACTTTATACAATCGTAGAAAAGAATGAATGAATGTAAAATGTAAGTGTTCATTGCTTGTATTGATTTGCCATGGTTAGTCTTTTTAAATGGAACCAGTTTTCAATTCTTTAATCTTGATACATAAACATTTAAATATTTTATGAAATAAAATTTTTTCGCTACAAAAAAAATGTGGGAAAATTTCTTTCTACTGGAGTGTGACAGAGGAGAGAAATAAATATAATTTGAAAATTATTATAATTTATATCTTTTAAAACTACAAATCCAATGGTCAAAGAAAGTTACTATTTCAGGTAGACAAACTCCCAATAATTTTAGGGCAGGACGTCATTTCTCTAACTTTAATAAGGAAACTTTAAAAAATCTTATTGCTGTCAAATTCTACGAAAACTTTTTGACAATAAATAATATTGGATTGTTTAAGAAAGCGAGATAAATGCTTTCACTGACGAACTGTAGTGCGAGTGCGGTCGTTTAATTGGTAGAATTGAACTAACTCTGCACCTTTCATTTAAGGGACCTCTATCACGCGATGCACAGTGGGCAGAATTAAATTTATTTTGGGTACCTCGCACCTGAAAATTTTTCTAAAGCTTAACATTTCTCGAATTTTTATTTTAAAATTTGTACATGGCTTTAAAGGCCTCGTCAATACTTACAAAATAGTGCTTTAATCTGCTATTAGTGCTGCTGTTATAAATGTTTTAAAATTAAAATTTTTGAATTAAAATTAAAAACACGGGAATATTAAATTAAATCAATTAATAATCAATAGTGGATTGTTGTTGTTTTTGCTTGAACTTTAATTTTTGCATTTAGTTTATTGTTTGGGCAAAAATCTTTAGTTTATTTAAAATATTTGTGAAAAGTTTCCTGAAAAGCTAAGTGAGCGGTAGCGCAATGGCCATGTGGACGTGCTTTCACCTTCAATAATCAATATCGGTGATTAAAATAGTTTATTCGGAAAAACAGCACAATAATTTTAAAATTTTTGATTTTTCTCAAAATATTCGGTACAATTTTCAGAAAATTTGTTTGAATTTTTGTTTGATTTTTTTGCCGTACACGCAAAGAAAAAATATGGTTGAGGTAACCATAATCGAAGAGCAACATATTATGGTTGCATTATATGGTTGCAAAAAAAACATAGTATTGTTACGTTTGCAACCATATTGTTGTCTAGCAAAATAATAACATTTTAAAGTATAAACATTATGTTTGTTCAAATATAAACATTAAATGGTTAAAATTTTCCAGATATAAAAGACTTAGTTTTTATTGTTTTATTCATTTACGATTTGTCCTAATAAAATTTTTAGAAACATAAATTCACAAAAAATCAATTATTTGCTTATAATAACGCTTAGATCATAAGCTACAAGAAACAGTAATACAAAAATATATTTTATAAGCCCAAATAAATGATTTCACAATTATGCTTCAAACACAAAAATAAAAATGTATATTCTTACAATACATACATACAAATATATTTATTTCAACTTTTTTTTAATGGTTTGGTTCCCTTTTTATTTCTTTTCATATTTTGCATTTTTTTAATTATTTATTTTATAAATAAATGTTTATTTTTTTTCACTTTCACTATCAATATAAAAGAATTCAAATTTTAGCTACCAGAAAAATTACTGAACTGTCAAGAACTTGAACAAAATATTTTCTAGCGCAAACATTATTCTGTTGCTTTAAACCATACTTTGATTAATAATAATATATTATGGTTAAATATTTTGTAATATTTTTAAAAAGTTATAAAACTTTGGTTGTGGTTGAAAGTTAAAGCCAACCATGTTGTATTTTTTGTGCACAGTAACCATATTATCGTTGAAATTTAACAAACAATGTTTATCGTGACTAAAGTTTTGGTAAAAATAACTATAATTGGTTCTCCGCAGCTATACATTGTTAAAAAAGAACATAATATGGTTATTGTGACCATATCACAACCATGTTTTTTTTCTGCGTGTAGTTATGGAGTAAGACTCAAAATATTCTGGGCGTACGTTTAAACCAAATTTCGAATAAAATTGATCATTCTTGTAGAAGATTGAAGTCCCCATATTTGACCTATTTTACATTAAAATTTTGTCTTTACCCTATATTTTGTAAAATCCCAAGAGTGGGATCGGAAAAAGAAGACTATTATAAAAAAGACTATATATAGTCCGAATTTTCGCTAAAAGTATTTCATGAACCCTAGTCTATATGTGAACTTTTTGGGTAAAAGAGCAAGAAATTCCAACTTTGGGATTATTGATTTTTATTTTGGAATTTGTGGGATATTATTACCCTTTATATCGCAGATTACTTGCCTTTTGATTTTAGTTGACCAAGTGCAAATGATCAAAATATTATATTTGATTTGCCTTAACCATCTAGTACCCAAATTTTTCGTCCGCATTTCACAACTTTCTAAATTTAAACGATCGTGTTAGCTACCCAAGATGCCACCATAAGTTAAAAATATGAGTTCAAAATATATAATAATATATTAAAAGCAATTTTTGGACTTCTCCGAATTAGACAAAATGCAAAAAAAAAAAAAATAACGGTATTTGAAAGCGAATAAGTGAGTACTAGAGGGTTAATTTATAAAAATATTATTGCATATTCAGTAGTTTTACTTTTCTCCAATTGGACCGTTTTAACCATAATTTTTTAACCAATTTTTTTTTTGGAGCGCAGCAACAAATATTAAAACTTTTTCTTTTATTTTATTTTTTAATGTACATATATCAATATGGAGGACGCAGTTTCCTATCAAACAAAAAAAGACCTCAATAACATTCTTAGGTGTTCTGAAATTATGGCATGCGGAAAGGCTGGATTGACTTAGATCAATCGAAGTACCACAAGCTTGAGTATGATTTTGATAATAGGATATGGAAACTTGGGATATAATTTAGCTCATATGAAAATCGGGCAAAATCGGGACTATACGAAAAAGATGATGAGACATAAAAGCATTGAAATAAATAATTAGTTCAGGATCAATGCATGTTTGATCATGAGAGAGAACAAAAGTAAGGTTATGTCTCCTGAAATTGCGTATTTCGCTGTGGTTTTTGTGGGTCTCAAATAGATTCATTTACCATCAGTTTAATAAACAGTGGCTTTTTGCGATTTCAAAATTTCAACAGAAAATATATTCTTACGTTTTTCCCTTTTTAGACAAACGTACGGATTCTTTTGACTGCAAATATCACTGTGGCTCATTATATATTATTTATGTAATAGCCACAAAACACGTCTGCTATACACTGTTGTTATGCTGTTACACTTACTTACAAGGGACGTCTCGATAAATATCCGTTCCTCCTATATTAAATTAAAGGTCTCCACCTAATTATCAGCCATGGCTTCACACACTAATTGTCTTTTGCTTCTCGGGAGGTTTGTACTGCTGCTTCTTAGTTTTTAATTGCACTATAACAATTATTTTTTTCCGTTGTAAGCATGTCCAAAGGTGAGATCGCACTCACTATCTTCTTTTTTACAGCAAACACCTCTACCAACGCAGCCACTGAGGTAGCTCAGCTTTTGTTAGCTAATTGTGGTATTATTCTATACGCAAACCTTTAGTGGAAGTAACTTATTCACCACGCTTATACGGACAACAAAATGAAAGGATGCAAGATCTTATTTTAGTAACAGTATTTAGAAAATGTATTTTGAGAATTCTAAATATTTAATATTTTAATTAAGTTCAAGTGTAACCTATTTGGTCTATTAAAATTTAAAATGATTACATTGCAAGCAAATTTGGAGCGGTCTCATGGCTAAAAAAGAGTATAAATTTTAATAGTAAACAACGTTACAGACACATTTGTAACCCTGAGAACCATTGATATTGTTGTGAAATTCGTCACGAAAATTTAAAATTTTGTCGGTGCAAAATATTAAAAAAATGTCATAATCTAAATAAAAAGCCATCACTAAAACATTTCTGTGGCACTAAAAAAACTTTTAAGTTTTTGTTGAAGAATTTTTATTGCAAAAATGATTTATTAGCCAACCTATAAAATATGCCGCCTTCGTGTAACTACTGTACGTTTAAGCTTAAACAAAATATTTGAGAGGCCGTCAAAGAGGTCTCTAACTTCAGCGTCCTTTAAGTTTTTAAGCGTTTTCTTTTGTTTTTGGTAACAGCTTTATGTGTCTCGTTTAAAAATTACATTGAACCTGAACTTTAAATAATTTTAGAAGGCAGTTTAAAGTCTATAAAAATTGTCAAAGCTTTTATGTAAAAGGGTGTTTATTACTTAGAGGTAAAAAAAAGTATTTAATTGATTTATGTTCAGTTTAATGGTCAATTAAAATTTTTCTTCACACATCAGCCATTAAAGAAAGCCGACTAGTTGTATAGACTTATTTTATTATGAATATAACTTTGTAGCTCATAACGTAGGCATTATTGTGGACAGATGATGGTGGACATAATTATCCGTTTTAGACTTTGTTGAATGACTTAAAAATGCATTCTAAGAAAAGTTATTTTTTTGTAAATTAGTACCTAAAGATACCATAATAAAATTTATTTTAAGAATATTTTCAATATCTGAAGTAAAACTACCAAAGTTTTTATCTTTGATCATCCTCCGTTCTTAAATTTTGATCTATTCACATTTATATCTAACACAGTCACTGTCCTTGTTAAGAGCTTTGACAAATTGTTTTAAGAACCGTAGCTTGAAACGGGGAGGTGGCTATATAATGCGATCCCTAAGCACTAGTGGTTCATTAACTATATTTTTCATTCCCAGAACAATAGCTTCTCCTGAAGGCCAGCCTTTCTATTAAAGCGTTAAAATTTATCTTTGGAATTAAATTTTGAGTGGCCTCCTTGTTTTCATAGAGATATCAGAAATCATATTCATATGCAATTTACACAACTCTTCGCCAGTTTACTTTAAGGCTAAATGTCCAAACAAAACAACACCCTGTACAACAAGAACAACAACAACAAGAAAGGAAATAAGATAACTTAACATTGCTTGCGTATATAAATGTATGTCCATTAGACACAAATACAGGCACTTACATTGCAATTTGGTCGCAAGACTAGAGTGTTGCAAACATGGTCAACGACATTTACACAAAAGATAAGTCCCAGTTATAAACAATATGAATGTTGCTTATTGCTCGCTTTGAGTTTAGGATTTTGGTCCTCACCACACAGCTACTAATGTCCAAGTGAACCGACATGAAACAAGATATTTTCTGCTTATTTTAAATACAATAAAAATTACAAACAAACAACACATACACGCGCGCACACACATTAAAGTCAAATGGAGCAAACCAAGCCAACAAAATTGATATTTTAGTATGGCATTTGCCAGGTAATCTCATGGAGTTTTTAAAACTGTGCAAAGTGTTTTTCTTCGTATTTCTGTTAAAACACATATTTTGTTTTTTTTTATCAAGGGGGAGAACACAAACTTTATTAAATAAAATAAAAATAAGGTCCAAGAAGAAGATGAGGTTAAGAAAAAGGAGAAAAAAATAAATAAATAAATGAATAGATAGTAAGAATGATTTGGTTGATTGGTCTGTATCGTTAGACATAAAAACAGACAGTTCAACGAACAAACAGATAGAAAGACAGACAAGCTGAACGATTATAACAGAAAATTTGTTGATTGTCCTCGGTTGGTTGTTGTTGCTGTTTTTTGTTTATTGCGGCATTCTTTGGTGGCACAGCACACCATCGTCGTCCCCAGCACTAAGAAAAACCAACTTGACATTCTACTCCGCCAACACCACACCATATTAAAGAGCACATTTACTTTTTGCAAGCCACCTTCAAAGCCGTGAACAGTAAAACATCAAGCAAGTGATAAAGTAAAATAAAACGACAGAAAATTGTAAGGTTATCGGATTTGTTTCTGCCTGTCTTCTCCTGTCTTCACAAACTGTTTAAGATAAATATATATATATACACACACACATACTTGGAATGGAGAACAACACTGCATTAATTCCACAAGAGCCACATGCGTTTAATTTTTATTTAGATAGTGAATTTTCATTTTCTTATGATCGCTCGACGTTGTCTCTAAGAACGTGGGTTGATTTTTAATTAAGGCGCAAGCAAGCAATTAAGCTGCCAAAGACTTAATGAGGATTTAGTACCTTAAGTGTAGGATAATTTTAAAAGTTAAAGGACATTACAGTCATACAGCTTAACAAAAGCTACATGGAAATGTTTAAGCTCTTGTTTACCAGAAATTAATTAAGAAAAAAATTTAATAAATGGTTTTCACGTTATTTAAAAACCTGTTTACAAACACAAACAATTAGCAAGTGATCTAATAGAGTAAATGATGGCTTCTTTTACCCAACATTGCGAAACGTATCATTACTAAAGTGTACCCTAAGCATTTGTCCCAACATTGTCTGGTGTCGAGAGTGTGTGACTTAATTGTCAACCTGTAATTGTACATTATTTTAAACGCATTCATTAAAGTTTAAAAGATTAATCAGTTGTCTCTTATTAATAACTAAATATTTCATATTTTTCCCAATATTTATGATATCATTGTTAGGCAATCGAGGAGCCCTCACTCTTATCAACACGATACAGCACCGAAAAAAACGACAGTTTGGCGATCGTCTAACTTTTTCATTACTATTCAAGCAAAGCCTGTTATAGTTAACTATAGAACATAATATAAATTTAAAATTTAATAAAATTATTTAAGTATTTAATTTGTATACATTAAAAAATTAATTAAACATTTTAAATTAACTTTTTTGAGCGAAGTAGCAATTTAGGCAATAATTAAGTTACTTTTTGTAACCGTGCTACATTCTTTAGGAAAGGGATGTATGAGATATAAGACAGGTGGTGAAAGAATGAAGATATACCCATTTTATTACTGGTTTCACTTCGTAGGCGAACATGCTATGGAGAAGTACCGATGAAGGGGGCTGTATACTGTAATATTTAATCTGAATATTTATTATTAATACTGTTACACAGAAAACATATTTTAATTTTTTGATTGACGCAGGGTTTGAACCCTGTCCAACCAGATTTGTAGTCAACATGCTTACCACTATGACTACAACAGCGTAATTAATTGACGGTTTTTTTATGCAACTGTCTTGAAGGCAACTTGATCCCAAAAAGCAGAAAAACGAAAGGCTTTTGTCGTCAAAGGCGATAAAAAGTAAGTGCTATACGTAACTTTCGACTGCAAAAGAAACTTGATCTATCCGCAGACAGTTGAAAGAAAAATGCATGACTATGAAAAATATAATATTTGCACATGGAGACACAATAGAACTTTTTTTAACAAAATAGCAGGTTGAGCCTGATATTTCTTACAAAAGCTTTAAGATCAGGGTAAGAAAATGAATAAAACAAGTTTTGTTCTTTGTAGTAAGTAAAGCTAAATTTAAACAGATACAGTGCGAAAGATTCTAATATTTAGTTTTGTAATGTTTTTTTTTCGCAAACACAAAATATTCATTAAATTATCGCACAAAGCTAGAAGTGAAAAAATTTTAACGTTTTAAGCAAAAACATTTCGCAAACGTTTGCCGAATGAGTTGTTTGTTATAGTAGAGAATTTTTAGTACTTTGAAAGAAACACTTATTTCTTAGCGAACTACACAACGAACTTGTACAATTGTATTTATATATCAAAGCAAGTAGATGAGCGAAAAGCCATCGCAAGGACGCAAGGCTACTCCTGTCAAAATTTAGGTTTTTTTAAAATAAAAAAATTTTGTTCCCGGAAGAAAATTGCAATTGAAACAGCAAAAAAAAAAGGAGAAGTAATCTGTTTATAAATGATTTCAGTTGAATTTCTAAAAAGGCAGAAAAAAAATAAACTGACTCATTACAGCCCGTGGCAAGTTCCCTTAAAAAGACAGGGAGCTGCAAGTTAAAAGCTTTCAGGGTCCAACACATTTTGAAATATAGTGAAATAAATAGACCTGGCCAAGCAATGCTCTGCTTAAACTTATAAAAAATCTATTATAAAAATTACAAAAATCGTAAAAATAAAAATAAATAAATTATAAAAATCTTAAAAAGCAGACTATTACCGAAAATCCTCAGCGGAATAATAGAAGAGGCACAACTGACACCTCAAGTTCTAGCGAAAACTGGTATAAGAGAATAATATTGACTTTATTATATAGTTATTCATATAACCATATTAAAGTTCAACTGTCAGGTCTTATCAAAATCTACAATAAAAATTACAAACAATTGTAAAGAATTCTTCTTAAAGAAAATGAGAAATGCATTGCTTAAAATAAAAGTTTTAAAAACCGAAAAAAATATTTGTTTTCTGAAAAAATTGATAAAAGTTAAAGCTTATCCGACAAGTGGCACCTCCATGATACTTTAATAATTAACAAATAAAAATAAGAAGAAATGCTAAAACCCTTAACCGAATATGAGCATTGTCAAACTATTTATTCAAAACCGATTAAAAGTCGATTTTATATCATTTGGTTTTGAAGCTACTGTTCCCTTCACCTACGTTATTAGTTAATTTTTAATTCTTTATTTTATTTTGGCTGTCTTGCAGCAGGAGAGAAAACAAGAACGCATAATCAATGAGCAAATTAAAACAACATAACTTTATGGTATCGTCATCAAAACGAAAAAAATAAAAACGAAGCAACAGCATCAGCATCATCAACAACTAACCAATGAGTGAAAACCAAGCAGCCAAACAACCAGTCAAACCATGAACCCACCAAGTCCACCACTAGCTGCTACGATAACGCAAGTAGAAGTACAAATACTTAAGGAAAAGAGTAAAAGCAACAACATTTTCTGCAGTAACTTTCTGACATTATGTGACGTACAGACATTCATACATGTTAATGGATGTCTACATTCTCTGTCATCCTCGGTAGTACCGTGAACGGTCCATAGCCACTACATAAGCAGAGGAGTAAGTTATACATACTTTTCTACATGCAGTAATTTTTATATGTGTACATGATAGGTAACATTTAACTATTGTGTATGTTGTCTTTAATTTAGTTTTTAATAGCTAAAGCAACACATTTATTTAGTTTAAAATTTTTTTTCTCATCTTTTCATTTTGTCGTGTTATAGTTGGTCATTTTTCCATTTTTAATTTTATGTCCTCCTTTTTTCTTGTAGATGTAGATGACTTTAAAATAAACTTTGAGGTTTTGTATGAGAGAGTAGTTTTCGTTTTTAAGTGTTTGTGTTTGTGTATGTGCGATAAGTGTTCTTTTAATTTAAGTTTTTAAAGTGCTGGTGCTGCAAAGTAGTTTTAGTCGGTTTTTGTTGTGCATTTTACTTTTATTGTGAAAAAGATAGATATTTCATTAATTAACACTTTTAGCCAGCCTCATTCAATTATAAATACATACACTTACATACGGATGCACATACTATCTATTTATTAGGTGTGCGTTGAGGCAAACATGTGTATTAAAAAAATATTTAAAAAATAAATGTAGAAAAATAAAAGATAATGAAATTAAATAGTTTTGTGTTTTACTTGCATTTAAATATATTACTGACCTTAAAAGCCCGTTTATAATATTTTATAAAAATTTAGTTATATTCGAAATTGAGGTCTACATAGAATTACCACTAAACTTTTGTTATAGTAAATAATAAAGCAGATTATAATCCGTTAAAACATACTTCGTACATCCTTGATCCAAATTCTTACTCATTGAAATGTAAATCAAGACAAAGTGACACACGCTTGTTGACCGTTTCGAGCCAAAAATCAATTTGGCCGCTAAATATAGGCGATAAACAATTAAACACACTTAGATAATAATGCCTATTTATTATTTTTGTTTGCAAAGGGAAAGTGTAGAAAATATAGGTGGTGAAGAAGGGTGATAGATAAAATGTTTCATTTTCTTTTCACAACATTGTAATACGAGTAGCACGTTATGTTTATTTTTAGAACAATGTTTCAGCGCCTCTGATGTTAACAGACTCGTTACTTTTTGAAGCTACTGTCATTTTATATATTTTTTATATCGCCGACGATCTGCTGTAGAGTAGTGCCGGCGAAGAAAGGAGTTGTGCTTTTTTATATTAGTATCCAGACCTTAATATATATTTTGAAAAATTAAACTTGTTAAATTGACCATGGCTGGGTTACGAACCCAGGCCAGCGAATCAATAACAGCTTAGTAGTCAGCTTGCTAATCATCTAAGATGCAGCATCCTGCAATTTATTTAAACCTGACTTTAAAATCAGTCAATAATTCGTGCAATTTATGGACAAACAATTGTGTTTAACAATGAAGTTCCCTTTTGGCTAAACGCATTAGATTTATGAACAACCAGCAACGTTGGACGCCTTAAAGACCAATATTGTTCGTGCTGTTCGCTGCATAAGGCCTGCAATGCTCGAACAAATGACCCAAAATTAACTTTCAGAGTGCGTTTCGTCAAGAACTGACGCGGTGGCCATACGCCAGAAATTATTTTATTGCAAAGTGCATGTGCATAGAAATAAATTATCGTGGTGTTTTATGACATTTTATTTTTCATCCTCTTTCAACTGCATAAAAGAGCCGAAAAAAGTCAGCCGAACACAGTGAAGAAAGAAAAATAAAATCATTGTTGGTTATTGTTGTTTTTACTTAAACTTCGAGTTTTGTCTTTATTGTTTATTTAAAATGTTTGTGAGAGGTTTCCGGACGAGCTAAGTAAGCGCCAGCGAAATGACCATCGAGACATGCTTTCACCTTCAGTAATTAATATCGGTGATTTAAAATTAAAATCGGGATATTTAGAAATTAGCACAATAATTTTTAAAGACAAGTATTAGAGAAACCTACAATAATTAGTTCCACGATGCCAACAGTTCTTCTTTAATGTAATGTATAATTGACGTATAAATGATTTAATTAATTAGAATATGTGTTTTTTTTTTCAATTAATATGAGAATAAATAAAATTTATAACAGCCGCAAAAACGTTTTCTATGCATGCTATACTACGATATTTCGCAGACTCTACGATTAAATGATGTGGATATATATAAAGAACATGGTTCCGAAAGAACAGTGTTTCTTTAGGCGTGGCCAACAAATTAATCCATGTCAGATCAGTGGCTTGAAATAAAAGCAAAATCTTGTCCCGTGATTTCAGATAAAGCCGAATTATTACTTTCATGTTTATAGTTTATAATATAAGCAACAGTTTCACGAATCTTTGCCCTTAAAAAAACTGTATCTAGTAAAAGAATTTCTTTGCCAATATTTGCATAAAATTGTATATGAAATACTTTTTTGTGGTATTTATTTCCTTTTAAGATAATAATCAGTCCTGGTAGCGAATAGGAATTATTGACATGTGACTTTAATGTGTAAGCATCTCACTGTTTTATTTTATTTTTTTTTTCTTTTTTTTTTTTTTTTTTGCTTTTTGCATCTTAAAGAAATACGAAATGCTAGTGACAATTTTACGATGTCTTAAGTTTTGATAAAAATCTAAAGGATAATAAAGAAGAAAATTTACGAAATAGGAAATATATTACTCGTAGCTTTTAATTTTAGAATTTTGAAATTAATTAAATTTTTTTTAAATAGAGAAAAAAAGAAACGTATTTTAAACTTAAATTCAGAAAATGTAAGTTTTTTGATATTTCCATAACTAAAGATGTTTTAAGAAGAAAAACAAAGACAAGGTATTTTTAATCATTTTACTCTGCTTTGCCTTCAATACAGTTCTATTAAATTTATATTTAATATTTTCCATTTTCCTTCGATTTAAAATCTTTTCATCTTTTCATCGATCCATCTATTGAATTAAGAAAACAAAAATTGTGCAATGAACAGGATTTGTGTAAACTCTTTCAATATTCGTTAAATATTTGGGAATCGTTACTGAAGCGTAGTCTAAAATGTCATAATTATCTAGTGCGAATTTGATTCATATGGCCTCGACTCATTCTGTTTTTAATTTCATTTAAACGGAAATGAAAACCAGCTTCGATGTTACCCGTGGATCATTGATTTAAAGGTCGACAAACACTCAACTGTTCAGGAGGGACAAAAGGTGATTCTTAAGTTCTGCTTCAGCCCTCAAACTATAGCTTATTTATTTAAGCCCGATAGAAGTTTAGATTGTATTGCGATGTAATAAATTTTATTTACGATTTTTTTTTATTCGGGAGAGTAAGACATGGCAATAACAATACATGGCAATAAGTTCTGAAAATTATTTCGTTCATTTGGCCGTTGCAGCTGCTGTTGAGAAAGCACATTGAGCCCACTTTTTCAAACCTTGCTGGCCGTATGTAACAAATAACTCAAATAATGTTGGCATCTAAGGTGTCAATTGTTATTGGATTATCAGTGACTTTATGTGGAAATACAGGATTGGTGTCAAATCGCACGACTCTGAAAGCCAACTGACAGGTCCATTACTCTAAGTTTTATATCAAGATTTTTATATAGATTTGAACTATCACATATTATAACTCTTCCTTTCCTTCATTTTCTTTCCGATGGTCGTACTTTTATCGTAAAAACTAGTCTCTTAAAACAGATATATAACGATTTCCTAATAAAATCCTACTGGTCGCCTTGGTTATAAACCATATAAATATTGTTAAAAAATTTTAAATTATCTTTAAGGCTTTAACTTAAAGAGCTGAACTCCACAAAGAGAAATACAAATCAATTGCCTTTTAAAGTGTGTCAAACAATTTTATTTCCTTTAACTGTATTAAATCAAATTTTTCTACTTTAATAAATGTTTCATTTCCTTTACCAAAGTGCAAATAATGGCCACAGCAAGTCATTTTTGTATATGTATGAGTGAGTGTATGCTAATAAAAACTGCATGCATATGCACATACACATATAGGCCCCAGGGGAAAATTTTTTACAACATAAAAATTGTAATGAATCGAACTCCACCTTAGAAACAGTTGCAATACACAATAGGTGTCCATTTACATTAGTTTTGGAAAACATCTCATAAATAACAAATAAAACAAAAGAACAAATTCAAAAAAATAAAAAAAATACAACAAAATAAAATCCCTTCGAGTCATTTGGCCGTTTTTTGTTCGATGAAGTTTATTAAACATTAAAGTAATAATTTTTAAACTTTTTTTTGTTGCACTAAAAATCAATAAAGCAACAATTTATTCGCTTGGTGTGCCAAATAAATATTTTCGAATAAAAGCAAAATAAAATAAGAGCAGTATGAGTTTTAGAATTTGAGACAACTGTCTTTTTTCATGCAAACTTTTCTTTCGTTCACTTAAACATGTGGTGTCTCAAAATCCACAAATTAAATAATTATGCTTTTTTAGTTAAAAGCTTATGTAAAAAATATGTCCACCGCCAAGCGAGTGGAAGGAAGAGGGAAAAGGTCATAGTATGAGTGTGTCATACACAGAAAAAGGTTTTTGCACCTATTATAATTTTATTTACCAGCAGTTTAATGAAATTTTTCATTGATTTAATAATTTATTTAATAAAAAAAATTGTTATCCCCTTTTTTAATTTAATACATTTGATACAATGAATTATTTAATTCGAAAATTTTATGTTTATTTTTTAATTAAATATATAATTGAAAGAATTAAAAATATAACTAAATTTCCATCAGAAATGAAGAAGCTGATCAATCTTGAAATCTTTCTAAATCGAATCTAACATGAAGAGAATTAAAAAGGATTTTAAGTCTCACCTAAATCTGTAAAAACAAATTGATGTCAAAGACTTCTCTGAAAACCTTCAGTGTGGATAGTTTATGCAGTGCAACGGATTGCTTGCGTGGATATAAGTAGGTCATACGCTAATAAGTTGTTTAAAAGAAAATGGGAGGCAATTATGCTTCCAGAGTTGCTATTCATCACCATTAGGAAGAAACCACAAAATTGTGACTTACCACCCAATGTCACTCCTCCGTCTTTACAAGGAAATTGTGGGAATTTTAGATTGTTTGAACCCATTACGGAAGGTGAAGGCCTTATTGTAAAAAAAAGTCCGTTTACTTGGAGTCTAGAACGCACTATTTACCTAGAAATGTGGAATATTGGCAATAGAGATAGGAAATACTTGGCAGAAAAACGGACGAGACTTCTATTAATGAAATCACGCAGACGTGGCAATAAGGAAAACAAAGTAACTGTGCGCGCTATCGGAAAAAAATTATCAATACTACGAACGTTATATTTAGTATTTCTGTAGGTTTTCGTTTATAGAATTTAGAAAAAAATAATGCATATACGAGGGCTGCTCTATATATTTCTGGCCTAATAGTGAAAATGCGAATATTTACAATCAAAAATGGTTTTATTGTTTTTCAAAGTATTCTCCAGCATGATTTATACACTTTTGCATGCGCTCAAAACAGTTGTCGAAGCACTTTTTCCACTCCGATTGAGACACCTCTAAAACATGGTTTTTGAACACTTCAACAGCCTCTTCTGGCGACGAAAATCGTTGACCACGCATTTTTTTCTTGTTGTGCGGAAACAAGACGAAGTCATTAGGTGCCAAGTCAGGGCTGTACGGCGGATGACCCATTAATTCGACGTTTTGGCCGGTCAAAAACGCTCTGGTTTGAGCCGATGTGTGAGAGCTCGCATTGTCATGGTGAACAATGATTCGTCTTCTCTTGTTGGTTTTTCGAGTTTCTCCGATGACTTCAGGCAAACAAATTGTAGTGTACCACTCAGAAGTGACCGTCCTACGTTGCTCAAGCGGAACAGTCGCCACATGACCAGTTTTGCCGAAGAAACAGGCGACCATTTGCTTCGAAGTGCTTCTTCCACGAACAACTTTCATTGGATTTTGCTCGTCTTTGAAGACCCAAACGGTCGATTGTTTTTTCGTTTCGGGCTCATACGCATAGATCTATGATTCGTCACCTGTGACGATCTTATAAACGTCTTTTGAAGCACTGCAATCGTATTTTTGCAACATTTCTTTGCACCAATCGACACGAGCCTTTTTTTGAGCGACTTTCAAATTCAAGGAGAACAAACCTTTTTTACGGCCAGGTGGTTATGCAGTATCGAATGTATGCTGGTGGAAGAAATGTCCAAGGATGTCTCTATCTCTCGGTATGTCGCATGTCGATCTTGCATTATGAGTTCACGCACGGCATCAATGTTCTCTGGCACAACAGCCGTTTTTGGACGACCTTCACGGAATTCGTCTTTGAGCGAGCTTCGGCCACGATTAAATTCATTATACCAATTTTTCACAGTGCTATAGGATGGTGCTTCATCGCCATACAAAGATTTAAGTTCATCAATGCACTCTTGTCGTGATAATCCACGTCGAAAGTTGTGAAAACTGATGGCACGAAAATGTTCACGAGTTAATTCCATTTTTTTCTATATTAATTTTTTCAAGTCACTGTAAACAACACAAATAATGGTCGTACGTCAAAACGTTTTGAGTACGATTATGCTTAAAAATGACAAACTTTCCAATGGAAATGTCAGATTGCACTTGGCAGCACTCAGTGTTGCCAGGCCAGAAATATATATAGCAGCCCTCGTATTCACTCCAATGTAATTGAAAGTCATGGTTTTGTTGATTTAAGAACTCTAGAGATTATATTCAGAATTCATATTAGATTTTAGAAAAAGCATTAAAAACACGACTGGACTTCAAATAATTCTTGCGAAAAAAACCGACCTCATATAAGGTTTTATCTGCCTGTCTATAACGGTTCAAAAGTATGGCCACATACATCAAATTACATTAACTTTAGGGACACCCGTGTATTTCATCTCTTAACTTTTTACTTGATATAACAGATTTAGTACCACAGCTCCTTGTAATTTAAATTTCGTCTGTGTAAAAGTGTTCAACAGTATACATGAAATTGCATCAACTATTGTGATACCCTTTAATTTTTAATTTAAAATATTGCTTATTATACTAAACTAAGAAGTGGACATTCTGTCTAATTTTCAAGTGTTTGTATATAGCGATTAAATTACATTAATTTTGGGAACACCCTTTAATTTCAGAATTTATATTATAAACTTACTGTTGTAGCGGAGTTAGCAATACAAGTCTCTTGTAAGTTTTAGATGTCTATCTCTAACGGTACAATAGTTTGGCTACATACTTCAAATTACATTAACTGTTGAGTCACTCTTTCATTTCCAAATCAAAATTTTATACTTCTTGTCGTAGCGGAGTTAGCAATTCAATTTCATTGTAAATTTCAAGCGTCTGTCTATAAAGGTTCAAAAGTGTGGCCATATACATCAAATTAAACGAACTATTGGGGCACCCTTTAATATATAGTTTTGAATATCAATGCATACTCCAATAACATTCATAGCAATCGACATTTTGTACAGAGTGCAGGCGTTTGTCTATAACGCTTTAAGAGATAGTCCCATAAAGGTCACTTACGTCACCTATGGGGACACCCTTTAATTTAAACTTATTCTTGTATTACTTTATGCTATTGTGATCTAAAGTGATACGCAGTTTTAATTTTAAAGCGGTGCCCTTTACGGTTTATAATAAAAAACACGATTGTTGTATAGGGGAAAACCCTTCAATTTTGAAATTGTTTCAAAAATCACTGAGTTATGGTAACTTCTTAACGAACGTTACCTTTGATAAAAAAATTACACAGATTTAGCAATATAGAAGACAAAGCACAGATATTTTTGATAAAAAACAGAGCCGAACTACCGACTTTTATTGAATATAGAATTTAGAAAGAAATAAAGTTAAGCACGGGCGTTGAAGCGCATGCTATTGCAGATTTCAGAATTCGACTATTTACATTAAGAACTTTTATATATTAAATATCAGGAATGGTACTTAAAAATTAAATTCAGGTTTTGATCAGAACCCTTAATGTAATACAGACGGAGTACTTTCATGTGGACATAAGTGTTCATGTAATATTTTTTTGAAGTTTACGAGAAGAAAAACGTACACTTTTGAGAAATGGATTAAGTAATGATGAGAATGAGGTTCGTGAGAATCGTTAAAGTTTTTTGCTAATTTATTGTTCTAGGTGTAGCACACCTTCAAGTTTACGTGAGGAAGAAGAATACAGTAGTGATCAAAAAATGTTAACAATTTAAATCATGTCCACCTTAATTTTATTTATTTATTTTTTTTTTTTTTTGATAATGCGAGCGAGAGTTCAAATATTTTTAACACTTAAGTTCAAGCAGTTCCAGCAATATTTGTTTTCATGTTAAATTTATAAAAACTAAATTTCTACAATTTTCAATTTACATCCTTAAAGGTCAAATTAAATATCTGAAATGAAATTTTTTTAAATTATGTTTTTTTTCGTCTCTTAGAGAAATAAAAAACAGCGAAGGAACCAAAATGAAATAAATCAAAGTTAACTAATTTATTTCAGTTTGTTTTCACGTTTACTGTAAATTTTATTTATAGTGTGTATGTGTGTGTGTGAGCGAATAAATTTATGTGTAAATTTCAGCAAATAAACAATAAAAATTAAGGGGGGTCTTTTCACCTTTTTCTCAATTTTCCATTACAATGTTAGTGGAAGTCTAAGGTCCTTTTAAAGTCAATAGTATGGAAAACTAATACAAACAGGTATGGAAACAAATGTTTAATGCGTGCGTTTTTCCATACAGCTACTACAGCAATGATATTATTATTATTATTAGTGTAAGGTTGTTTTTGTTGTTGTTTCTGTTTTAACTGCTGTATACATTTTATTTAATGTTGTGGCTGGTTTTGATGGCTGTATGGTTAGTGACTTGGTCTGGGTCTGAGCTCAATGAGTGTCTTTTTGACGCCGACACCATCAAAACTACAAACACTAAATTGGTGTTGGCTAAATGGTATTGTATACTTGCTGCTGTTGTTGTTATTTTTGTTTTTGTCATAATGGTGTAGTTGGTAATCGATGTATTTGTACCCTTTTTACTTTTGTTGACCATGTTAATTTTCTTGTTCTTTTTGATGTTTTATGGTTGTTGTTCTGTTTGAATGTTTTTTTTATTATTGATTTTCTGTTTTTTTTTTTTCTTCATTTGTGTTTTCTCTGTTTTTAACTGTTGTGTTGTCATGTTGTTTGTTCGTTTATTTGAATTGAGCTCCCGCTGCTGTTGTCCAATATGAGCAGCATAACACAACTACGACAGTTGTTGAAATTAAATGCTCACATGTGGATATTTTCTTCTTATTCTGTTCTGTATTTTGAAGCCGAGTTGTATCGATCGTTTGTTTGTTTGTTGTTTCAGTTGTTTTGTAAAACATTCGATTTATAAGTTTATTGTTGTCAAAGTCTGTGAAATTTTTTTCTTAAGTTGGTATATTTTCACATTTGAGAAATAAACGAGTGTAAACGAACAGTGATTCGAAATAAAACGGAATAAAATGCTTTATATGACTCCAGTACTAATTGGAAAAATTTTCAATAATAGGTATTTGTAGGTAGCAAGTAAGGTAACTAACTTGTTTATAGGAAAAGTACAGATGAAGTTTTACAACGCTCAAGATAATTACTTTAACGTTGCCAAGACGTCATAGTCATATCTGGCTCCATGTGGATAAATGTTTTCTGAAACTGTGGGTACTGGATGTTATGGTCCACCAATGTCTGTTTCGGATTGAACTTTAGAAAAACTTACACCAAACGTAAAGTACGTAAACATAAGGAATATTGTAATCTTTATGTCACTTGACATTAACTTAGTGACAAATTTAAACTCAGGAACAAAGAAAAACTTAGTGAGAAATTCTAACGCAGTGACAGATTTGAACTCCATGACAAATAACATAATTGGCAAATACAGTTAAAGCTCCCGTGGGCGGACACCGACCGTCAGAGCAGATTTGTCCGTTGTGGGGAGGTGTCCGTCTACGGGAGAGTTGATTAGCAATGGTCAGCATTCACTGCTATTAAATATTCTATGAAACAAATTTGAATGCATACTCGGACATCGAAGGCACTGAAGAAATTGTCCGCTCAGTAGAGGTGTCCGCTTGCGGGAGGTGTCCGCAAGTAGAGTTTTCACTGTATTAACTATGTGATAAGAGACATTGATTCAGTTAAAAATTTTTTTCAGAGTCAAAGTTTATATTAGTGACAAGTAAAAGTCAGTGACAAATGTAAAATTTATGACAAATAATAAAAATTTGAGAAATATTAATTAAGTCACAAACTCTAAGGCGGTAATAAGTTTTTATGCAGTGACATATGTCACGACAGTGACATAAAGTGAAATGTCAGTATTAAAATATTAACAAATATTTAATTTAGAGACAAAATTTGCAAACATTAGTTCCGTGACAAAGTTTTACTTAATGGCATATATTAGGTCAGTGACAAATGAAAGTAAGTGACAAATATCAACTCAGTGACAAATATTCACTCAATGACAAATATGTACTTAACGCTAATAACAACTCTGTAGTAAATATAAAACCATTGGCAAATATTCGTTAATTACTATAATTAACACAAGATAACAAAACCTAATTATCAGTAAATATTAACTCAGTGACATATATAAATTAAGTGACAAATAACAGCTCGGTGCCAAATATGAATTCTGAGACAGACAAGTAGCTGCTGAGTGACAAATATGATTCCGGTAATAATATTATCAGAGAGACAAATAATAGCTCACGAACAAATAAAAACTTGGTGACATACGTCAACTTAGTGAGATATATTAATTAAATGACAAGTATTTATATAGTGAAAAATATGACTTTGGTGGTAATACAAGCTTAATTAGCATTTGTCATTAAGTAAGTATTTCCTTGAGTTTATTGTACAAAATTGTTTTAGTGTCATAATTTTCCATCAACAAACCAAACGACCTTTCTTTTACTAATTTGAAAGTAACTGTTCATACTGGCCTCGTATTTAATCAACTCCACAATGATAGCGATTTGTTGTTCTCTTGTACAATTTTGTTGTCCGTAATGTTTTGTGTGTATGTTTTCAAAGGGTTTCTTTTAGTTGCTTATATTGGTATTGTTTTAAGCCACTTTAATTGTTGTTATGTTTCTGTTAATGCTTTTGTAAGTGGAGTTTGTCTGTTACCTTTATTTATTTTTTTCTTTTCTGCTGTATTTTTGAAGATAGTTTTGTATTTTTTTGAATGCATTTTTAAAATAACTTTACTTAATTTGTTGCCTTTTGTGTTTCATAATGACAGGCATTCGTTAGCTTCCTTTCTGTTAATTTTGACATTATTTTTTTTTTCTTATTCTTATTTTGCTTCAGTATCTTTCATAAAATAAGGGACAAATGCACATTCACATTTCTGTTATTAACCTGAATTGGTTACGGGAATTTTTATATTAAAAAGAAGTTGTTTATTAAGAAGCTTGAAGCTGGCATTTTGTTAATGCCAACAACTCACTCTTGTTCTTTCAAAAATTTAAGAGCAATTTCTGTGACATAGAGCCAGCTTTCAATATAAAAGCTAATTCACACTCTGATAGCCGGATAAATTTGCTCACTACTCGCTGGAGTGTGGACCATTGATGCCAACTTAGCTTTTTCGCGCTATTTTAAGCTCTTTTTAATTACCGCTGACGTGAAGCTTTTCGATTAAATTCTATTCTTATAAACAACGCTTTTGGCACTTTTTGTATCTTTAAAAAAATTTTCTCCTTTTACACTTTATTAATTCATATTTTTTTGTCGCTTTAAATTTCTATAAATTATCATAGTTTTTTTTTGCAACTACGCCTTTGGTTATTGTATTATTTGTCACTAAGTATAAATAAATCGACAAAAAGTTTAGAAAGACTTGATAAATTTTGGATTGATGGTCAGCATTTTAAAATTTAAAACTAATAAAAATTCTTTTATGTATTTAAATTTATTATCGTTTTCGTACTTTAATGCCGAAATAGAAGAAGGGCGTAGAGTGTTATAAATTTTTACGAGAATTAAAATTAGGAATTAGGAACCTGCTGTTCGGCTAATGGTTCATCATCAAATATTCTTGTAACAATAAGTTCAAATGAAAAATATATCAAGTCGAAATATTATACAGGGCGTCCGCTGGGACGGTATACTACTTTGTTTTACCACCATTGGTCATAACAGTTCATATTTGGAAGTCGTGAAGTAAACACGTAGCAATTTATTATGGAAAAGAATTCGATAAACCAATGTGTTTTAATCCTTAAACCATTTAATTTAAATCAATCGTCGGTTACTGTGACGATGAGAAAGTTATGTGAAATTTTTGGGAGAAACAACGTGCCAACAAAACGCACTTTTAATCGTGTAGTTAGTGAAAGAGGGTCTGTCGGTGATAGATTAAGCATGGACCAAAACGCACTGTAAGATTGGCTGAAAACATTACTGCTGCTCAAGAAAGAGTGCACAACAATCCACCAACCTTAATTCTACGACGTAGTCAGGAGCTTGGTCTTTAAATAACAACGTTGACTACAATTTCGCACAAGGATTTGCATTTGATTACATTTAAAATTGAGTTGACATAAGAGCTTCTTCCACAAGACCATTTACACCACCGTAAATATGCCCATAGGATACAACATCTCGCCCATGACAACCACGATTTTCATAAAAAAATCATAATGAGGCACATTTTCATTTTTCTGGGCAATGGAAAACCCTCAAATTATTCTTCAGTCACCTATGCGTCCATTAAAGGTGACAGTCTGATGCCCAGTTTGGTCAGAAGAAATCATTGGCCCTTACTTCTTTGAAAATGAACGTAACGGTAACTGTGAATGGGGAGCGACATCGTGATATGATTGAAAACTTTTTAAGGCCACAACTGCATGCTTTGGGTTTGATTAATTAGTGGTATCAACAGGACATACAGCCAGGATTACAAAGGAGTTGCTGCGAATCCTCTTTCAAGAAATTGTTGTGTTGATTGGCCTCCATTGTCGCCTGGTTTGACTGCTTCGGACTTTTAAAAAGCAAGGTTTATACAAATAAACCAGAAACGCTTGTGCAACTCAAACAAAATAATCATGATAAAATTAATGAAATACCTCGTGAACTGTGCGAGAATGTAATAAAAAATGTGCTCAAAAGGGATCTAATATTGATTTCCATACATAATTGTCGACATTAAATAGAACATTCTCTTTTTATTTTAATCAAAAATTATAAACAAAGTAGTATACAATATATGAGACGCGTTTTGCATTTGAAAAGTTCGCATTCCTGGTGTGGACCTGGGTTGTTTAGAATAGCAAGTGAAATTTCTGCTAATATCTTATTTGTCTACATCTAGATACTAAAAAGTTTTGTGCATCAACGTCACTACCGCGCACAACACTGTTCGGTCGCTCGTGAGTTTACAATCTGTAAAGTCGATTAATGTTAACAAACCTTCAGCCACAAGTTGTACAAATTGTTCTTATTGTTCATGTAACAAACATGAGCATTTCGAATTTTTAATGGAATAGATGTGTTCAAAGCTTTTATTGTGCAGTATTGTGTCTAAATCTCATTTAAGGGTTAATTTAGAATTTCCTTTTAATGTCGCCTTCGCAAACAGCAAGAAACCAACAGAAAAACTTTTGGGATTTTAAACATTTTTGTAATGTTTGTTATGTTTCTTTAGTTTCTTTTTTATTTTGTTTTGTTTGAGTTTTTTGTTTTATTTTATTTTAAATTCGTTTGGGTCTTGTCAAAATTTCTTGGAAATTGATAAAGTTAATTAAGTGCCATAGACAAGAACGTCGAACAGCTTATGCGTAGGCACATTAATTTATAATGTTTTCTTTTCTCATTTTTATTTTTGCTTTTATTTTTTATCTTTAAGAAACCAAAGAAAAAAACTAAAATAAAATCCCAAAAAACATGTTTAACTTTAAATTCATTAAAAGAATGTGTTGCATTTTAATACCCTTTCAATCGATGATTATTCGCATATCATCGGGATGTCAAGTCGCTGATATGTCTTCTTGTTTGTACTACGTATGACCAAAAACCATTGTGTATGGCAGTGTCTACATAAATATTGAACGCAAGTTGTTTTTTTTTTTTAAATCATAAATTTATTAATTTATTCTTTATAAATAATTTATTTGTTTTCATTTGTTTGCTTTCATTAACTATACAAATTTTATTAATTTATGCATTTCTTGATTTCCTTTTTTATTGTTTTTTTTTTTTTTTTTAATTTTAATTTTTTCACTGATTGTGTTGTGCTTTTTCATTTTGTGTGTCGCAATTCCTTTCACATTAAAGATGTTCTTCGTTCGTTAGTTTTTTGTCCATTTGATTAATTCTTGTATATTCGATCACCGCTGTTTTCCTGAATACCGTAAATTGTACATGGAATAAATGGCACTGGTTATGAGCATTTAAGTAGGTCAACCAAAGATCAACTGTTTGATTTAAAGGAAGGGAATTTAAAAATAATTGTGATGACTAAAAAAGGCAATCAGTGGCTTTAAAGCATAAGACAACAAGGAATTTCATTAAGAAGAGAAATGTCGGTTAAAAAAAAAAACATACAATTAAAATCATAATTGTGGTACTGACACAAGAATTAATAAAAGTGATTTTTATTAATTAATAGAAAAAAAAAGAATTGAGCGTTAAAAATTTCAAAAAAATCTACAGATTTGAGGGTAGTAATTGAAGAGTTTCTCAGCACGAAAGAAGAAATTAAATTAAATGCAAAGTGATATCAAACATTTTTTTTTTTTTGCTATTCGTTAAGATGAATGCTGGGAATTTCACAGCTTAGGAAAACCTACGAGAAACAATTTTTACCATTTGGGTGGTAAAATCAGAGTATTCAATCGCTTGTTCAGAAGGTATTTGCTGAAAGTTTTGAAACTACATCTTGTGAAGAGTGAAGTATGTATTACCTCCATGTTCCTTCGAATATTGTTACATACCGATTTTTTAATTAAATCCAAGACCGACGTGGCACTACAATGAAGAAAACTTCCAGCTTAAAGTAAGTCCTAGTGTGAAATAATATTGCATGCAGTACCAGTGGCTCTCGATGGACAAGATTGTAAAACGAATTTTCTTTTAGTTCATGTCGTAAACAAAAGCCTCTGATAGCAACACATTTCGGTGACCGAGATATGTTTCCGGTGAAATGAAGATTTAGGAAAAATTCTCTTCAATTATTACAATCTGAAATATGTTATCCAAGTAATAATAATTAATCTAAAAAAACAAAAGACTATTTACACGATGAGTTTCACTTTTATATTAAGGGCTCAATGTGGAAATAAAATTCTAATATTGTAATTTCTTAATTTTGTTTGTTGTTGTTTTATTATTAAAAAAGAAAAGCTCAACCATTTCACTCTGGTCATGTTAACGTTTTGATGTTTTACACTTGTATTGTCTTATAATTCTCATTTGGTTAATATTGTTTCTAGTGGAAACAACTATAATTCCGGTTACCGAATGACTCAATTTAATATTAACTTCAGAAGGTTTTGTCATAGTTCTTTATTAGTAAAATAATTGCCAAAATAATTAAAACTTCTAGCTTTTTTATTTTGTAGAGTTAATAAATGATGTTTTCGCTTGATAATGGAGTTGAGATGGAACCTTCTTTTTCATACTTTTTTATAACAAAGTTTTCTGAGGAATGATAGTAGTTTGCTTCTAGCAGCACAGTCAAGTAGCGTTGCATGCGCCTCGCTTTGACAAGATTAAACCACTCAGTAGCTTAGATAAGTAACAGAGCAGGGTGGAATAAGCTAAGCCAAGCGCGTCTCCAAAAATCTCACCAAGTTAAGCCCTTATGTAGTTGACTACAAATCTGTGTCTCGTGATATATAAAGCAGGTGAACGTTTGACACTTCTTTAGCTCTGTCCTCACAGCTGCGACAGAGAACATTAACAGGAATATGGAATCAAAAAGAATGCTTGCCGGAAACGCGTCGTTACTAGCAGCGAATTTAAAATATCCTTCTGATTTCAGTTTATAAGTGAAATGCTAAGTTTTTCATTAAGAGAGTGGCAAGTTAATCTGGCAACCATCCATTTGCCCTGATTTCGCCACCTGTTTTTAGCCTTACTAAGAAAGTGTCTAAAATTAATAGTCCCTAGCGAAACTGATACTGATACCCTGATATTTAAAGAAAATCCTATTCTCCTTGTTAGGAGAGTATTAAAACGTGTTCCTTTAGTTTGGCTAAACAATGTCCTAGTTGTTTTAAATCTTTCACTTCTTAATAATGCGAAGATGATTATTCTTTGCATTACTGCTTTTAAGGCCCTGCTAGCTCCATTCATACTAAAGTAAGTAACCGTTTCAAAGTCATGAGCTAGTGAAGCTTTCCTGGCCACATTTATTAATTATTAAGGCCCTTTTTCAAAAGATCATATCTTTCAGTTGACAACACTATTTTGTTCGTCAACCGAGGGGTCATTTATTCTGCGGTTTTTTTTTAATGAACCCTTTAATTTCTAAATTTAAATCATAAACTCGTTGAAATAGCGGATTTAGTAATACAGGTCCCTTTTAAGTTTCAGCGTTCTGTCTATAACGGTTCAAAATTTAGTTATATACTCAAAATTACATTAACTATAGGAACACCCTTTAATTTCCAAATCCAATTTTTATATGTTGTTAAAGCGGACTTACCAATACAGGGTCGTTGTAAATTTTAAGCGTCTGTCTACAACTGTATGGCCATATACATAATTTTTAATGAACTATTGGCACACCCTTTAATTTATAGTTTGTAATATTAATACTTGTTACTATAACGGCCATAGCAATCGACATTCAGTCCAACTTGACGAAACTTGCTTTTGGTTCATTGGTCACAATTTGATGTCTTCAACTAATTGGTCTTAACCTTGCTGGGAACAACAACTAGACAAAAATAAATAAAAACAAACAAATAAAAAAACACTTAATTTTTTTGTTCTTTCTTTAAAATAAAAATATAATTTCTGATTTTTTATTTTTTCGATATTTCGCCATACCGTTGGGTGGCATTTTCAGGAAACAGAAAATAAAAAAAAAAAACAAAAAAAACCTTTATGTGATCGTTCACGTAATGCTGTACTAACAGACCCTCAAGCTAATCGCATGATACTATTTTCTTAGGGTACGTCAAAAACCAAGATAGGCCTAATCACTGGGTGTACAACACTCGGAGGATTGTTTTGAAATACGACCAACGCAACAGCTGCAAAAGGAGTGTTATAATTGGATACACAGACAGAGTCATTTACGGGCTGACCACGGCGCCCACATAATACAATAAAATAACCTTTCCAATAAAACTAGTTTAGTTAATGTGATTTATCTTTTTTCAAGAACTGCAGCCGTGTTGCTTAACTCGCGCTTCATATATTTCTCTTTCTTCAAACTGGTTTGTGCCAGTACAGTGTCTGAATAAAAGAGATCTTGAAACAATGTTATAGAAACCGTAAGCTACCTGAAATATCATATTCATGATTATTATTATTATTCACTCAACAGAAAGAAGTAATCGGTCGATATTAAACAAAAGTTATTCCTTTTTTCGTGTAGAAAAAATCATTACAGCAATTTAACACAATCGACCTTGCTATTCAACTAGACTGTAACTGCAACCAATAAAATTGAATTTGTAAAAAATTAATTTTAGGATTAAGACTTCGCATGTGAAACAAATGAAAAGGACAGACTACACAAAAATGCGCGAAATTTATTTTTAAAATAAAATAAAATGTATACGAGCATATTATAACTTTAATTAAATCAATTTCGATGCGCTGTCTGTTTGTCGGCCTGCTTGATAAATTTTACAAAGGACCAGCAAGCAACGTCCGAACGATGCCATGCCTAAAGAGCAGTCTTAAGAAAAAGCTAATAAATATTAAAAAAAAATCCAACTTAAATATTATGCATATTGCTTTAACAATCCAAAAATATCAATACACTAGGGAATAACAACTATATTTAGTAAATGGTAAGGAGGAGGCTGTTGCATACACACATACTCATCTAAATTGCCTTGCTTGAGTAACAGCATCAACAATAATTATTTTTTCATACTACTTATGAGGCAAAAGAGCTTTAAACAGAATGCAACATACTTGTGCAACAAACAATATCCTTGACCCCTTGATTTCAATTACAATTGCAGTCCATGCCAATTATGCTTCGCTTATTTTTTACTGGCATTTTTGAGCAACAAAAAAAAGAAAAAGAAGGTACGGGCAAAAATATTTTAAACCAAGTTAAAAATTTTAAAATATGCCAAGCAAACGGACATGTTTATAAATGTTTGTGTTTATGTGGCACAAACAAAACTATTCGTAATAATTAGTCACAGTTTGTAGCAGCAGCAGTAGATGGGGCTAAACAAAACGTGCTACACAAAATGCAACTTATTATTTACAAATGGCAAGTAACACACCACAGAGACTATGCACATTCATAGCAATATTTGCTACTTGCAACAGAGCATACAGTAGCATTTCGCTCAACAGCAACAGCGATAATAATAAAAAAAAAAAAAATTAAAATAAAATAAGATAAAAACAGTCAGCCACAAACAACTGCTGCTTTTGCTGCCACATTCAGAAAACAAAAAATCCAAAATAAATTATAACCAAAACAAAAATGAAAAAACGCAGAATTTAACAAAGTTGCAACGTTAAACACATCAAAAACTAATGAAAAGAAAAGATTTTTTTTTTTTGCAAAATATTTAAAAAATAATTTTCTTTCATACTTTTTTTATCCGGTTTAATTGCAATAATCTGCCAGTAGTTTTGCAACTAAGTGGTAGATGCAACAACAACAGCAACAACAAAATAAAGAAATAAACTCATCTTAACAGTTTCAATTAAATGTTGTTGAATATTTGTTATAAGCAAAAGTTAATTACACAACAATTTGTACTCAGGTTTAAAATGATGTCGAGGAGTCGTCTTTGATGATGGCTTTTAAAAGTTGCCCCATAATGATGCTGGTCATTAAGCCAGAGAAAGAGAGAGGGAGAGAGAGAGAGAGCAAGAACAAAATACATAGAAAGAAGTTAAACACAAAATGTTAGTAAATTAAAAATACGAAAAGGAAATGAAGAAATGTTAATAATTTGTGTTAAAATTAACAAAATAACTTTACTTTATTTTTTGAATATCGTGCAAAATATGTACGAGGGTTAGTAAATGTAAAATATAAAACGTATGATCAAAGCGTTATAAAAACTTGTTTACGGCGACTAAACAACTATAGTTTTTTCATTGCAATCATACATTTTTTTAAAATAAATCATGCATAAATGATTTATTTTTCATGACGAGCAGTTGAGGCACTTTGGTGCAGTGCAGTGGATAAAAACAAACAAAACGTTTCGCAAAAGTTTCATGCAAAGACAAAGTTTTTAAAATTTTTTCAATCGTTTCATACTTGAGCGAAACCAAAACAAAAATTTTTTGTATTGTTTTATGATATTTTAGTTGTTGTTTTTATTTTATTTAATTTTTCAACATCTTTAAACTGTATAAATAAGCCGAAAAAAAGTCAGCCATATACAGTGGATAAAGAAAAATAAAATTATAGTTGATTATTGTTGCGTTAATTGAAGATTAATTTTGGTCTTGACTTTACTGTTGGGACAAAAATCTTTAGTTCACTTAAAATATTTGCGAGAAGTCTTTTGAAGAGCTAAGTGAGAGGTAGAATAACAATATCGGTGATTTTAATAAATTATTTGGGAAAATAGCACGATAATTTTTAAAGCCTAATTTATCTAAATTATTTAATTAAATATTTCTGTGGTTTTAATTTTAATTACAAATATTTTTGAATAAAATAAAAGCGTCAACAAAATAATTGGCATTTAACTCATCTGCTTTCATTGTTATACCAAAATAATCATACAATTGCATTGTGTAGTTGGCTTAGAAATGAACAGCCTTGTCTAAAGTAGCGAGCAAATCCATCAACAAAATTACGAAACATTTTTTTTCAATAAGTTTCAATTCCAATCTCATTGTTTCCCCTTCTGCTTGTGTATGTTTTAGTTAAAAACTAAATGACACAATCTGATTTGGTTTTACTTATGTCATAGAACAATTTGAAATTAAAAGAAACGTTTTGTTTTCCGTATTTTCTTGCCCTGGTCTTGAGGACGGCAAGCCGAAATTGGATTTAATAGCATGTAAACAGCTTCTTCGAACCGAATCGGATAGTTCTTTCTAAAGAACAGTTTTATCGCGAAATATATGGAGGCAATTATAATTCCGTGTGTATTAAGATGTCGCATAATACTGTTTGCAAAAGTTTCCACAGAGTTTCCTTTAAGCTCGATATATTAAATTCTACATCTTTCTAATTTTTATTTTCAATTTTTTTGTAAGGGCCTTAAAATATGCATTAAGGCTGCTGTGGTTATAGTGGGAAGCACTTTGTTTACAAATCTGGTTGACCAGGGTTCAACCCCTGCGGCAATCAAAAAATTTAATGTTTTTTCTGTTTAATGGTATAAATACATATTTAGAAAAACTACAACATGCAGCCTTATTCGTCGTTACTTCTTCATAGCATAGAACGATTAAAAAAAAAACTAAATACTTCTCTTAAAAAAAAACAATAAGCATTTATTTCAATCGTGACCTCTAGGAATTTTTTCAGGTTTGATAACAGGACATAGTCAAAAAAGGTTGGGTCTAGGGAGAATGCTGGATGGCGTTCGTAGACAAAGTTATGGATTTTTGCCTTAGTGACAACACATGCGTGCGTGCGTTAACAATTAAACATTCATGTTTACAGCCTCAACCTCCTTAAGCGCTTTCGTTTCTTTAATTTTTTTTACTATTTTTTGCGTAACGATCTCTTTTTAGAGTGACTTAAGCGTTTGGCGTCATTAGTTCTGGTACGACTATAACGAAACTCAACAAATCACGTCGAACCTTTAAACTAAATGATAGAGAAACACTATAGTATTTATCAACCCTTGCTTTGGCTTTAGTGACGGTTTTGTTTACGTAAAAATAACACGGAACCAAAATTTTATACGCAACTTGCCCACGATTCGACTGTAGTCCCAAAATACAACACTATAAACAGGAACAGTGTTGAATTGAAAGTTATTGAGCAGGGTATACAAAATATCATGTTATTATTGAGCTGTCATGGTATTTCAACACTCTCGTGGAAAAAAAGGAAGAAGAGAAGAGTAAGAAATATTCGTTATAGTAAAATTGAAGGGAATTCCCCAAGGCTGAAATCAATGAAACTTTTAGCAAATGCCTGAACGTCTGATACAATAATGTGTATATTAGTATATAAGAATATGCTAGGCACTGGAGCGATTGTGATTCAGTAGAGTTATATGACATCACAGTGAATCAACTATTGACATGAACTTTAAAAACAACTTTAATTATTTAGAATTTATTTAAGAATAATTGAAGACCACGTGTGTTTTGGCACTAAAAGGTTCTTACAAACCATATCTCCAACTGTTACCTTGTTTGGCCTTCGAGTTTATTGATACCAACATTTGCAACAGGTTAAGACAATACTCTGGAATCAATTTAAATTGTGAGTTGATATCACTAAAGCCCGTTTTACACTATAACACTAAGTATTATGAATTGTCAATTGCTTAAGAATTATGAAAAAGTTTAATAGTGTGAAAGCATATTTGACATCCCCTAATACAAATACATTCTTAGAAATTTTTCTAAGCACTATGATGATTTATTTTATTAGTGTTGTTTTGCTGCTCATAAGCCAGCGAACAATTAAAAGTTCACTCTAAAAAAACACTTTTCAAAAACCTACCTAGGGAGCTCTGAACATGCCCTATAATGGTTCATGTCATGACTCCTATATGACACTCAAATATATCTATAAAGAGCTCTTTTAGAGATATATGATATTTGTAAGAGCTTTTTGATTAAAAGCACTTTAAGCTGAAGCAGTTTAGTAGAACAAAGCCCTTATTTTCGAAGGATTTCGAATAGCAAATCATTGTTTTTTGTACTCTTTATGAGCGTAAGAGCTCTGAGAAATGGGCAAAGTTTCCTTTCAGATTCATATGGTTTGCTAGTAATTGTCATTTAAGTGTGATAGTGTAGAAACAAAATGCAATTGTATGATGGATTTTTCGACAATCACAACAATTCCCATTAGATTTATTTCTTACAAAATCTAGTGCAACTATTAAGACTTGTGTATGAAACAGTATGATTGGGCCTTAACAAAGCAATCCTTAATTTAATCAAAAATGTTCTCGTTTAGTTTTGTTTGCTTATCGCACTTAAGGCCAGGGGGCAAATTATGGTATTCGATATCGATCGAAATTTGAATAGAATTTAAATGTAAATTTCGATCGATATCGAATGCCGTAATTTGCCCCCAGATTTCACTATCATATAAAGTCGTATGAAATGAAATGAACAAGTTGACGGATTAGCCAAAAGTTCGTTAAACCAAAATATCTCAATAGAATATAAATATCAATACTCTGATTATAAACAATACATTGGAAAATATATTTTTGATATCTGGAATGACTTATGGAAAAATAATAATAATTCAAAATTGTATGAAATCCAAAAAAATATATTACACAAATTAATTACACCAAATATATCCAAAACCGATCTCATTAAGCTAAATAGGCTAAAATTAGGGCATTGTCTATTCTCTCATAAACATATTATTGAAAAAACACTTCCCCCGGTCTGCAATTGTGGACAATTACTGAGTATTAAACATATTTGTAATGAATGCACGCACCTTCATGAAGCACGCATAAAATATAAAGTACATAATATTAAAGTACTCCAAATAGAACATAAATTTAAAAATATTAAAAAATTTTTAATAAAAATTAATATGTATAACAAAATTTAAATCTGTAAAATAACTCATATAAATTACATTTAAGATGAATTTGTAAAACTACTAGGCCTATATAACCTTATAGTGTTGGGGCCATTAAACTCAAAATAAATTAAAAATTAAAGTCGTATGATTTAATCATACAAAAATCTGACAGAATTCTATTCTACTTTAAAAATCGTTTCAAAATGGCGACGTAGGTCCCACACTATTATGCAAATCCACACTTCCATATTTCTTGGGCAGACATACAGTTTTTGACAGATCGTACGACTGATATGATAGTTAGCCTTGGGTTTAAAGAGAAATTAATTATTATATCAACTTTTTATTACCAGCTTAATACGATACAACAAAACTTGAATTTTGTAACAACGAAATAGCAGTTTACATATGAGAAAGTGGAATTATATACCGCTAACGTTCAATTAATACAATGGTTTAAATTACTTAAAGATAGTCTTTTGTAAAGATATTTTTTATTTGGAATAATTTATGCTAGTATTGTTTTTTTTTTACTTACAATTTTGTTGCGATTATAAATATAATATTTCATATGGCAATTCATGTACCTGAAAAATAATACAAAATATAATAGATAAGATTAATCGCCAGTTTTATGAAAAAAAAAATTTAGATAATTCAGCTTAAAATGGATGAAAAGAAATAGGAAAAAAGTATACTTAACTTTCTTAAATACTTAACAAGGTCTGACCATCTTTTGCAACAATATATATTAAAATTTTTAAAAATATGATATATAAATAAGAAAATAATAATAAATAATAATAATTTAAAAAGCAGCACACACAAAAGAAAATATTAAAGCTCAATCAAAGAAAAGCTTAAAATTTTCTGTTTTGCCAAGCCGTTATAATGCAACTACTCAATTTAAAAATAAAAATAAAAAGTGAAGACCTTAAAAAAATTATATATATTTTTGAATTTAAAATCAACCGGCAAACCATTCGTTACATCTTCCTTAATAACATCGATATGAAATGTCTGCATTAATGCTCTTGACAGATCTGGAAACTTTGTGCCGTTAAAATACACCCATGATTTCGTTGTAATGCAGTATTACTGGACACAACGTATAGTACCAAATTTCAAGATCAGTTCGCTTTATTGCAACACATTGGTAGAAGTAAATAAAATAAAATGCCAGATCTACTTAAAGCTCCTTTTTAAGAGCAAAAACTGATTTAAATAAATTTGCTTGAAAAATCTTAGATGCAAATAAATAACTGTTAAATGCTTAATTATTTTTTTTTTTTTTATTATTTATTTATTTCAAGTCTATGGAACATTCATTTCCTTACAGACGATGCTTAAATTAAATAGATAACAAACTTTAATGTAAAGTATTTTATACTAAAGTTATAATTATATAAAAAGTATTAAAATAAACTTAGGTTAAAATTCTAAAAAGTTGCATTTTAAATTCAGTTTTTGTTGTGCAAAACTCTAAACCTTGAGTAGGAAAAGTGCCATTAATTAAGTTTAAATAATTAGGCGAAGTCGGTTGTGCGATGTCCGTCTGTCCGTCCGAGTTAATTTTGAAACCAAGTTTGCCAAGGCACTAGATGAGCTAGAATCAGTTGAAATACGGCAATCGATTAGGCAGAGTTTCGAAAATTTTCCTATTGAGAATCAGCAAGATCGGTCTACGTCCTTAGCGGCAGCGGGCTAAATACCACGTCTGCTTTTAATTTTTTCATATCATTTGGAACAATGAAATAACCCAAATAAAAAAAACTAATGGGGCGATAGAGCTAAAAAACCAAGAAAAAAACATCAAGTGAAAAAATTGACTGTCGCCAATATTTTCCGACTTATGGGCCTCTGAACTTTTCATAGAAAAGTTTAAACTAGATTTACATTAATGGTAAAGGGTATATAAGAATCGGCATAGCACTCTTACTTCTTGTTTTTTAGATTATCATTTTTGGAAATTGAATAATAGATCATATAATTTACAATTGGTTGTGAATTACACAAATATTTTATGCCATCGATTATTACTATGCTGAGTTATACCATTGTTGCTTTATTCAGGTCTTGTAGACATTCAAACAAAAAGCTGACCACATCGAAGTTTAATAGGGCACATCCTCTCTCACTATTCTACTGTCAGCTTTGGATTTACATTTTTTCAATGTTTCTTAGGAACTACTTAAATTTGCGCAAAATAAGGTATTCCCGCCGTGCCAACTGTGAAGATTTGCAAAGTACCACTTTTATTACACAATAACAGCAAATTTAAATTATTTTTTTTTTATAAATTGCTAAAACTAACAACCGAAAATATATTGATTCCTAGCCCAATCTTCAACGGATACTTATTTCAGTCTTTTCTTAGCTTGTTACTAACATTTTTCTAACAGTGTATTAAAGTGAATGAAAGTGCACAAAAAAAAAGTTCAGCAAACTTCTGTTTTTAATGGATATTTCTTTTTAATATCTTGTAAATGCAAAACAATTTATTGCATAACGGAGAGATGCCGAAAAAACAGCGATTAAAGCAACATTACAGTAGAAAGAAGAAAAGGCAATAAAAAAAATATTTTCTGAACTAAAAACCTGGTAGAAAAATCCAATAAAGAAAAGATAAAGATGGTGATGCTGGTCTTTAAGATGTGAAAAGAGTTGTTTTACTATAAAGATATATTGTGGTCTTCAGTTACATCTTCAGACATCAATGATGGCTAAATTCTTTTCGTTTGACTGTTTCAAGCTGAAGAACGAACGTTTACAAACAAAATGCGCACTGAAGAGCTAAAGATGAGGAAGAATATAATAACTTCATGGTTAGCTGATTGTCTGTTAGGTTGGCTAATGTTAATGAATTGTTGTTGTTGCTTTCCTTTTAGCCTGATAGCCGCCTCTATGAGAGATGACGTTTCAGAAGCTTTATACAAAGTCTTGGCAATAACAACAACAACAAAATATAACAAAAAAAAAATTATTTCAAATGAAAAATTACAGCTTTTAAGTACTTAAGATTATTGTTGCTGTTTTTATTAATGTTTTGTGTGTTTGTTTGCTTGTTTAGTTCTATGTTTTCCGTTTTGTAATTTAACAACACATGAAGTAATCCTAATGACTGTCTTGACCCAATGATTGAGGCCATATTGTTTCTGGTATATCAACTTCACTTTAACGCAATTTTCCAGTAGTCTTGTCTATTCTTACCTCATGACAAACACTGTCGCCTTTTCGCTCTATGTGTGCCAACAAAAACAACAACCAACATGAGTGATGATCTTGTGTAATGACCGCAAAAGATTATTTACATACATGAATGGTTAAAAATTAGATAGAGGACAGTACAGATCAATTAATTATTATATTTATTTTTGTTTTACATTACGAATCTAGAGAATTTCAAGTTGTAAAACTGAAAGACAAAAATTTATGAAAAGATTAAAAAAAATATATAATTATAACCAAGTGACCAGAAGCAAGTGGTTGATTAAAGAGCAGTAAAAAGTTGTCCTGCAGGCTGATTACGAAATAAACAAGAATGATCGCGCAACTGAAGATGACAAATGGCTTTATTTAAGTACAATGACCTCATGAGATAAGACATAAAGAGAGTGTATGAAACTGTAAGAAAATGAAAATTATTTACATCGGTAGTGAGGTTCTGTAAACTTATTTCAAATGATGAAGGAAGATGTCTAGATACGGCAATATAATATTTCCCAATTAGATATTAAAAATTGTCATTAAAAGTTTACAAATGCAAACCCTTTGACACAGCGACAAATTTTCAATTCAATTCAAGATAAATTGTTAAAATAAAAAAAGCGAAATATAAACTAACATCTTCAGCTTCAGATCTGAATAAAATCGGTTCTAGCATTCCTTATGGAGAAGGGACTAAAAATAATCTACCTTTTGACAAAATACAAACAACAATTGAAACCCAAATTGTAGACGCCGAAGCTACTATTACACACTTACCAACTGACCGACAAGAACACATCAGACACTACTCAGACAATACAACAACAAAAACAAGAAGAAAGAAGACAAGGAAACAAGGAAACAAGGAAACAATCGACACAACACGACGACACATCTTTTCTTACACAGGACCAGAAATATATAGATTAACTAACCTTTTCCGGAAAGAAGGTTTACAACAACACTAAAAACGAGCAACACTCTACGCAAAAATCTCAAGACATCAATAGAAACAACCGATAAATTTAGCACCAGCGGAGTAAACAGACTTACTTGTACCTGCAACCATACAAAAACAAGGTTTACAGAACACGTACGATCATACAAAAGGAAAAGGGAAGACTCCAATTTCGCAATACACCTTAACACACATGGACACGAACCAAGGGAAATAGATAAATGTATGACAGTATCACACCCAAATAAAAAAGGACGAAGACTAGACATTCTTGAAAACATGGAAATTTACAAAACACGAACGTTTAACAGAGATATAATTATCGAACAGGTAAACACAACCGCTGACACGATTTTTACACCACTAAAATTACTAAAACACTCTTACAAACAAAAAACACCCACAGACGGTCACACTTACCTATCCAATAATAAAAGACCCAAATATTAAACTATTTACCCCAATAAACAGGACAGATATCAGGGAATCTACCTGCATAATACTATTTAAACGGACAAAAATTATCTAAACCCACCACCTTTTATTCTTAACACTTTCTATTTTTATCACTACCTCTTCAGTTTTAATAAACACGTGGCTTGAAAACGATGTTATCACATCGAAAGCGCTCGCCAAAGGTATGAAGTACACAGCCAGAGACGACGGTTTTTACCGAAAATTATAACAATATTAATAAATTAGCAGCACGACAAATTTTATTTTTCTTCAGGAATTTATTCTCTATTTCTTCCAACTATCACTTGATACTTAACATGAGTTTTAATAAACTCATAAAACCATCTATACCAGCACATTCGGTGTGGCTTGATCTACTCAAAGTCTTGATTGGCAAACACGCGCCCTTGAACCGAGAGAGCCCAATTACTCACTAACTTGTTTAGCAAACTCATGAAGCCATCCAGCCCATACTATGCTGCTGATACGTCAGAGACTCGAACTCACCATTTCCTATTTTATAAACAAGCAATGACTGTACCCACTGCAATTATTATATTGTTACTTTCCCTGCTAACTAATGCTCCGTTAAAGCTTAGAATACGATACCTTCGTTGATACTACACAGGATTCATAACCACCTTATTCATCCTAACAATACAGCAATACACTTTTTCCATCGAGACTCTGGGACGTTTATACTGGCGATTTCCTTTTTTCATATTTTTAACAACTCATCCAACCACAATTTTTAATTTTTCTGTATCTACGCAGAAACCTCTAACAATGCAACTACTGCAGTTGTTCAACATGTGTTAGGAAACGTTTTCATTTATTCTGTTCGAACGCACCACACTTGTTAGTGGCGGAAGTATTACCTCGATGATGAAAGGCAAACACAAAAATTGTTTAACACAAAACATGTCATTGTAACATAGAATCCATTATAAAGGGTCATCCAAATGTGACGCCTAGATGTCAGCACTATATAATTTTTACACGTGACATCTTTTCAAATGACATAAGCCATTTTGTTTTATTAGAAGGTAGTACAGTTTTAATCATGGACAGGTACACATTGCAACAACGCGTTTACACCATTCAAAGATATTATGAAAATGGGCGTTCTTTGAAAAATACCCATCGCAAAATTCGTGATTTCATTTAAGAATGGATGGACTCGTCAATAAGCAAAATTGTCGTATCTGGGGTGATAAAAATCCTCGTGTTATTCATGAAAAATCTCTGCACCCACAGAAAGTTACTGTTTGGTGTGCATCTTGGGCAAATGGAATCATTGGACAATTTTCTTCGAAGATGATGCTGGAAATGCTGTTACTGTGAATGCCGAGCGATACCAATCAATGTTGAGAGACTTTTTATGGACACAGTTGAATCATATTGATGTGTCTGACGTCTATTTCCAGCAAGACGGTGCTACATGCCACACAACTCGAGAAAACATTACGCTTTTGCGATCAAAAATTTCCTCAACGTGCAATTTCACGAAATGCAGATTTCAACTGGCCTCCAAGGTCATGTGATCTAAAACCATTAGATTTTTTTTTGTGGGGTTTTTAGAAAAGTCGAGTGTATGCTAACAAGCCACAAACAATTAATGATCTAAAGAGCAACATTCAAGTTGCAATTCGTGAAATAACACCAGCAACATGTCGGAAAGTCATTGAAAATTTCGATATTCGGATTGATGTCTGCAGCCGCAGTCATGGTGGACATTTGAATGATATTCTATTCCACCTTTAATTGTAATGGATCATACTTTTAATAAAAAAAAACCGCTTGAAAAAATTGCAAATAGTTTATGTTTTATTTCAAAGAAGTACTAAAAGTACTTCTTATTCTCTCATTTTCAGACACGCACTCTTCAACAATGTTACCATAGTTTTAAGAAATTAAATGTTGTTTGCTTTTAAATACTTAACAACAAGAAAAAAGAAGAAAATATAATTAATAGTTTTTTATTATGGTTCTATAATAAAGATTTATTCAGCTTGGTCCTTTCTTATCTAATCTACAATTCCAGATTTTTAATGGACAACAACAGCTATTCTTGCTAATGATATAGTTCCATAACCGCAATAAAAAAATTCTTTAATGTCTTTATTTACAGTTTTTCATAATTCGTTTTTATAGAGATAGTAAGTCTTAAACCCTCACTACATTTATTAATAACTTTGAATTTAAAATCACTAACACTTCTAGTAGTAAAGATCATCATAGCCAAAAGGTGAATGCTTTCAAAGAGCACACGTAAAGAAAAAATATGGTTGAGGTAACCATAATCTAAGAGCAACATAATATGGTTGCATTATATGGTTGCTAACAAACCATAGTATTGTTACATTTGCAACCATATTGTTGTCCAAAGTATAAACAAAATTACGTTCAAATATAAACATTAAATGGTTAAATTAAAATATAATAATATGGCTGAAAAGGTCATGTTATATAATTGAATTATAATATAGCCTCGCAAGTGCAAAATTTTCCTGATATAAAAAACTGATTACTTTTTTTATTTATAAACGATTTGTCATAAAAATTATTTAAAAACATATTTGCTTAAAATAACAAATAAATGATTTCACAATTATGCTTCAAACACAAAAATAAAGATTTATGTGCTTTCAATATACATATTTACTTCAACTTTTTTTAAATGTTTTGGTTCGTTCTCTTTTTATTTGTTTTCATATTTTGCATTTTATTTTTAATTATTTACTTTGTACATAAATTTTTATTTTTTCAATTTCTTTAACAATCAAAAACAATTTGAAATTTTATCCACCAGAAAAATTA
This sequence comes from Gymnosoma rotundatum, assembly GCA_916610165.2. Taxonomy (NCBI): domain Eukaryota; kingdom Metazoa; phylum Arthropoda; class Insecta; order Diptera; family Tachinidae; genus Gymnosoma; species Gymnosoma rotundatum. The sequence continues at coordinate 112,955,522 of OU744337.1, read as the reverse complement.
CTAAACTGCCAAGCGTAAACATTATTCTGTTGCTTTTAACCATACTTTGATTAATAATAATATATTATTGTTAAATATTTTATCTTATTTTTAAAAAGTTATAAAACTTTGGTTGTGGTTGAAATTTTTTTATGTTAAAACCAACCATGTTGCATTTTTTGTGCACAGTAACCATATAATCGTTAAAATTTAACAAATAATGTTTGTCGTGAATAAAGTTTTAGTGAAAACAACTATAATTTGTTCTCCGCAACTATACATTGTTACAAAGAACATAATATGGTTATTGTGACCATATAATAACCATCTTTTTTTTCTGCGTGCATTATCATGGTCATTTATTGTTTCCCGTCCGGTATTTGTTAGATATAGCTTCCTTTTCGATAGAGTTTACCGAACTCCTAAAGCATACAAACATACCTCCCATGTAAGCCACATGTTCTGAAATAAATTGTAAATACAAACTTAACTGTTTTGAAATCTAAAAGATCATAGTTTTTCATCTTATATGGTCTAATTCCAGCACTACTCTTAGTTTTATAGATCTGTGGCAACTTTATGCATGCAACATGTGCAATAAATTAAAACGACTAGTCGTTTGTTTTATCTTGTATAGTAATCAAAAATCACGAGTTCGAATCTCACCTTAAACACCGTGCAAAACAATATCAATTTTGTGATCAGGATAGTTGCATTATTTTCTGCATTTCATTGGGAAACAAGAGACCGCTAGTTTAAATTCAGATCTACAGAGTACGATTATGAAATACTAAGTTTTATTTGCTTGAAATGTGAAAAACAAAACACGAAAAAATTGCTTTTTACTTTTACATCATAACTGGTCATCAATAATTTCAACTCCTCAATAATATACAACTGACTTTCAAATTCTTATTGCTTGACCAGTAAGAGCTTTCCACAAATCCAAGAGGCTTTTTAAATCACAAAAATTCACATCCTTTCAAGAATCTGCAAAACTTTTCTGTCCTATTTCTATATTAAAACAATCGCACTCAATATAACGTCACACCTTCTACTTAATAAAACAAAAAACAAAAAAAATTTGCAACACTCTTCAAACACACATTTAAGGCACAACGGCCATCTTAAACGATAAATTTCGAACACAACTTGTATTAAATATAATTTACGACCAACACTAAGAAAAAATGTTACATAACGAAAAACATAAAAACTTATCGCAAGAATAGGTGAAAAGGTAGAAGAATATAAATAATGCAAAGTAACTAAAACGACAAAAAAAAACTCCAAGGATTTTGAAGAGAAAAAAAAGGACCAATAATAAACAACGCCATCGAAGAAATGGTCAACTGCAGAAGAAATTTGTGAAAAACAGAAGTTGAACTGAGAATGAGGATAAAAAAAATGTAAGCAGAATTAAGGCCAATTGCGTAAAATTAAGGCAGCAATAAAAAAGCAAAAATCAACAAATTAAATGAATATTAAAATTAGCATTAATCCGGCAGAAAAACTTACAAAGACCTCTCTGCACATTTGCTACCTAAAGGTGGCAAGTTGTCACCTCTTTAACAAGGCCTTCTAAACGAGTGTGTTGCAGTACGCATGGAAAAAATAACTGACGTAACCATAATTATAAAACCTAATAGTGTGAGAGACACATGATTTTAGTTGTTATTTGAAATAATTGTACTTATAAGAATGAAACAGAACAGCAATTACGAAAGGAAAAGAAGCGCGGTGAATAGAAAGAAAATAAGCAAAATTAAAAAGACCTTTGTGATAAGAAGACGTTAAAAAAGTCAATGAGTAAAAAAGGCATCGAGATGGTAACACCGATTAAGAAATATAGAAAATAGAAACTAAATGCACAGTGGTATATATTTCAATAGATAGAAATTTCACGACCATTATTTTTGTTTAAAGGAGTTGGTTGTCTTATTTTATGCAAGATTTTTAAGAATTAAATAGTACAAATTTTCAGTTGAGTCTATTATTATGTTAAAAAATTTGGATTAAGTTATCTTCACACACTTAACATTTACAGTCAGTACGATTACGCATGGCACGTAAGAAATTGAAAAAAGGTAAGAAAAAACGTTTAAAGTCTTAACTTGGCTTTCATCATTTTATCCACCCTCCTTACACAGTGCGGCAGCTGCTCGTGAGGAATTCTGGACATCCTATTTTCAACTACTTTTTTAAACTTTGCTAGAAAAACCGTAAAAGTGTTGGCCTCCAAGGCGTTAATTATTGTTGCTATATCAGCATAAACTAGTAACTTCAAGTGGTGCTAAAGAAAATAATCGAGATGTGTCAAATCCCAAGACCTTGGGGGCAATCAACTTCCAAATTTTTTTATTTTAATAAGATGATAGGTTGTGGTCGCTAGTAGCATCATTCAGTTGAAAAACACATCTCACTCGGATTAATATTATTCATATTTTCCAGCAAAAAAATCATTTATCATCGACTTTAACGCAAGCGCAGCCTTTATTTTATAAAGTCCAGTGATGCCACTTGTGTATAAACCATACCAAAGGGTGCATAATTAAATCTGTAGGGTGCCTTATGAATTAATTTTACTCCATATGCAGCAATTTCGTTTATTAACGAACACGTTAAGTCAAAAATGAGCCTTATCGCTGAACACAATTTTACGTCTATAAGTTTCGTTAATTGATCACTAAATTTTAGGGTAAACCTATAAAGTTTGGTAAATTCTTTGGGGCTTGAAAATACCCGCAGTTCAATTCACTACTCTTTTTTTTAACGATTATCGTTTGTTAAATTGACTTTACAACAAAATTTCGATTGTGCCATCCAGTAACGCTTTTAACGATATTCGTTGTTGCTAAAAACCAGCTGATATGGTTGGCAAGTTCTTCTTTGTTAAAGATGTGGCTATAAATTTTGAGTTGTTCAATCTGTCAGTACCGTGAAATATCTCCTAAATTAACTTCAAAAAATGAAATTTCATACTAACTGGATTCTGTTGGGTTTTATTTCATTTGTTTTGATAATTGGGATTTATTTCATTTTTATTGCGAGTTATTTCATTTGAAAGTTATTTAATTCCATATAATCTTCGAATTTTTTAGAGTTGTTTTATTTTTTTAATTCTCCTCCATGGTAGATTGAATGAAAAATACAACAAAGTATAGTTAAATCTTAAAAAAAATTGGTTCGCAGCCTAAGGCAATAGAGTAAAATCAGAAATGTTGGTGTTCTGCTTAATTTAGCAAGGGACAGAGATGCGTTCGCCGAACTCATCAATTAGTTAAGTAGTCATTCTTAGAAAAAATATTAAAAAAACATTGTAATGCGACTATGTTTAAAAATAATAATTTAATGAAACTTAATTTAATAAAAAAAATTGTATGTTCGCCAACATTTGATTTTGGATAGGCAGATCCAGAAGAAGTATATTGAACATCGGCTTCGCTTACAAATTTTTTTCTGTATAGCCGGCCTTCGGCCACGCTGGAAAATGTTCTGCTCTATGGTATTTTGAACACCGTCTTCGCTAACAAAATATTTTTCTCCTTCAAACTTCAGGTATGGTATAGAAGTTCTTTAATTTTAATTAATTAAAGATCTATTATTAGGAGTCACCTAATGGAAGCTATTTAATTAGGACTTATTTCATAATTCTGGGTACAGAGAAAACTTTAAGTCAGCGAAGCCGGTGTTTGCTATGCCATAGAGAATAAAATACTTCTGTCTGGCCAAACGCCGGCTATACAGGAAACTTCGATGAGCGGAGCCGGGGTTTGTTATACTATAGAGGTGAAACCTTTTCATCCAGCCGAAGGCCGGCTACACAGGCTAGGATGGCTCAATGATCTCTCTCTAGTATATGGAACGCTAACAAAATATGGTCTGTATAGCCGAACTTTGGTCATAAATCTATGATATATGGTATAATATCAAAATTAAGGACTTCTTTCATCGCGAGGTACCTGTTATACCATAAAGGTTAAAGTTGTTAAACAGTGCCAGGGTGCAAATTTAATTTGTATTGGAAGTTATTTAATTTTTGTTGGGACTTATTTTATTTGGGAGTCAAATAATTTTTTTTAATATTTTTATTTTTAATTAACGGTTAAGTTTTTGGATCTTATTTAATTTGGGCTCTGGGAGTTATTTGGTTTTTTTAATATTGGAGTTATTTCATTTTTGTTGTAGCTTATTTCATTGGGAGTTATTGCATTGGAAGTTATTTCATTTGGGAGTTATTTCACGGTATCAAATCTGTCGACAAAATAAACGACGTAACTCGTGTGTTTATGTAGATTTATACCTGCACATTAGCATAATTACAGAAAATAAACACAGTGGCCCATATAAGTCGGTTTTACTTTAGAGTCGACTCTAACTCATTCATAGACAATTTAAAATATAATTTTGGCGTTAAAGTCAACTATAAATTTAAAACTACCTAAAGCTGTTTTTGTCTCATTTTTTCCATAATTATTTTATTTTGTTTAAGAACACAATAATATTTATCTGATTTTTATATAGAAGTGAACAAAAGAAAAACAAGGTTACTTTTTTCTAATGTTTGTCTAGAAATTGTATTAAAACATTTATCAAATTACAGTTGACACCCAGTGGAGGTCGCCAAAACTTAAAGTACACTTTATTCTTGACTATGAAAGCAAAAAAGACAATAAGAGGCTTTTATTTTAGAGTATACTTTAACGAGAGTCGACTTTAGTTTATAACTATGAATATGGGCCAGTTTGTTTTAATTTTAATGAAATAAAACCAAATTAAGTTATTTGCATTATTATTATTATTATCAAAATAGACAAGCGTTTTAAGCTATAAGCGGACACGTTACTAGCAAACTAAAATAATAGTGCACACCCAAAGTAAAAAAAAATAATTTATCGCATTTTCAATAAATAAATATTTATTGAGTAATTTTCAAATTTGTTTAAACTAAAATAAAAAATTAAAGAAAAGGGCAAAGAAAATTCAGCTCATCTTTTACTGTTAATAGCTCCATTAAGCACTTGCTGCATGTTGTAAGTACACCTCTGCCAACAAACATCACACACAAAAGTTTGAGAAAACTACAAGAAAAACCTTTAGGTGTTTTTTATGTGTATTTATATACAGTCAAACTTATACTTACATTTATACTTGCACACATCTACAAGAAACATAAACTCAATAGCAACTTTAAAGTGTTTTTATTTTATTTCCTTAAGAATTTCTCTTATTAAACAAGTAGTCAAAGTTAAAAGAGTAAAATGTAAGAAAAACACAAACATAAACTTGTAGAGAAACTGACAAAGAAAAAGAAAAAACCACCTTAAGTTGATTGCATTTTAAAGTACTACATGCAGCAAAGTGTTGCAGTAAATATCAAAGGCAAGAGGAAGAGAACAAAAAAATAAACTTAAGAAAAATAGCGCCTTCAAATTATTTCCAATTCATTTAATTTGTTGATTGTCGTCAGTTAAGTATACGCTTTTAACAGAAATAAAAGCAAACTTTACGTTTTTATTTTATATTTTTTTTTTATTGTTGTTGTTGTTGTTGTCCTCTTGTTCATTATTCCTTTAAAGCGGGTTTCCCTAACCTTCAGAGCAATTCAAGCAATTTAGAAGGCAAATGAAAATTCTACCAATAAACTGGCAAATAATAGGTTGCAATGCACTGCCTGACTAACTGACTGACTAACTCTGACTCTGACTGTATTAGCAAGTGGTAGTCGATTATGGAGTTGTAGTGCTGTGTGATGGCCATGATAATACACATTTACCGTCAGATGGAAATGGCATTAAAGTTTTAAGTTGTTATGAACACACAAAGTTTTGCGCCACTCTTGAATAGTGTTTAGTGTTTTTTTGTGTTAAATATGGGCAGTTTAAGCAACCAATAACATGAAATAAATACAACAAATAAGTGGCATTGTAATGGCTTTAAAGTGTGCGCTTGTGTGAGTACAAGTGTATTTGTGTTGGTTATAAACAGCAACAAAATATATAATTATAAAATAAATATTGTGGTTGTTGCTATTAACGTTCTATACAACTTACTTACGAAAAACAACAACCACAAATAAACAGAAACTAACCAAAACAATCATCAGTATTTGAGTGTGTAATTCAAATGAATTTACACCAGTGAGCAATTCAATAGCAGCAGTAGGTATATGCACAATTAAGAAAAGAGGTCGTTGGCTAAAAATATGACAAAAAAGACAGCAAATGGTAGTAGGTAATTATATCCATTGCTGTAGCCGCAAGATGGTGAAAACTCCGAACCATCTGTAGAAAATTCTCTACAATTCTTGTATAAAAACCTGATGTCAAAAATAAGCAGTAAATAGTATCGAAGCAAATTTACGGAGGGCAAAAATTCTTCATCGAACTATTTAAAAAATCAAACTCTGGGCTTTTCTTGCCTTCTCAGCGATCTATGGTGATTATTGTTGGATCTTTTTGTTGCTTTATCAACTTGCCACTTCGTTCTTTTAAGAAACTTATAACACTTGTTCCCTAGCAAACCATTAGGATAACGCTTAAATAACGCCTACAAATTGTCCATGTTTACTTTGAAAATCAGTCCCGCAACTTCAAGACGCCAAATTGCATTCAGCAGTAAATCTCAACGGGTTTGTTAATAAACAAAATTAACGCATATGGAGTAATAGCAATCCACAACAGACTATATCAATTCCGTAAGACTTCAGAAAATTCACCATTTGGTGCAGTTTAATGCCGATGGCATCACTGGACGGTTATTTCTTCAAAAATGAAGCTGGAGCTTGCGTAACGATCGATAAAGATGTGACCGCATTAATATCAAATATTTTTAAAAAATATAGATTACTTTAATCTACGCGACACGTTTTCAACCGATTGCGCTATATGCCATACAGCGACCGCAACTATCGACTAATGGAATTCAAAATTTACGATAAGTTAATTTCGAGAATTAATTAATTTCGATTATTTGAATTGGGATTCCTGACGTCCCTGATTTATACTAATTAACCAGCAACAATTGAAGTCGTAAAGCCCAATATTGTTCATTTTATTACTGACACAATACAATGCTAAAAAAACGTCCCAAAATCAGACGCCCACAAAGGGCTGCCGCAATGGCCGGATGCCCGAATTTATTATTTATTTCAAATGTTAATGCCATGTATTGAATTTTTCAATTATACTTTTCTACAGCCCTTTAAATGCCATTGAACTCGTGTGAAGTTTTGTATAAGTTAGTATCCTAAAAAATCTTTCTGCTGATATTTATTTTTTTTATTAAACTAATTATTTAAAGTTATTCTGCAGTTGCAAATTATATAGTTTAGTTTTTTGCGTATAATTACACCAGACAGTCCAAAGTCGATAAAAATGAAGCAATAGCAAAAATAACCAATTTCGTTATTAGACAGTGTTTCAAAAATAATCAACATGCGCATCATTTGGTCCAACTACAATTACATTCTTGAATTATTTAAGGTTCGAATACAAAAGTTTGTGTGAGATCCTTTTCAAAATTCAGAAAGCGTGATTCGATGTTGTAGACTTAGGTTGCAGTACGCATATGATCTTTTAAGCGTATGCCTGCCAGAGATCATCTTCGCTATGCTGAACGATAAAATGGCTGAAACCTAATGATTTTTACCTAGACAATGGTATTTGAAGTTGGTCCCATAGGCAAATGTTGGAATGTGTTGGAAATTGTTCAAAAGCAAGGAAATACAGGGAAGCCGACATACTCCGACTTTGCGTGTCGTTATTTGCATTTGCCGTCAAAAATAACAGTTTCATATTGTTACAAATATATAATATGGTTGGTGAATTAGTTGTGGTCATTCATTTTTTGTGCTTTGTTGTTTAATTTAATTTTAATTTTCAACATGAACTATTTATGTTTAAATGGTTACCGACCGCAATGCTATTTAGTTTCTCACAACTGTTAACAAAACAACAAAAAACTCTGCTATGTATGTATATTAACTTTAAATATACAGCTGAATAGTTTAAGGTTTATTTCATACATTTAGATGTATTATAATCTGCAACCCATATTTAAACATTGTAACATTAAGACCCCAAAGGGGTCCTTTTCTATGATTAAAGGTAAATTCGAAATAGGGTTAAGCTTAGGCGCTTAAAAGCACACACATGATCACATATAAATATGTACATACTTATGTTTTAGCACGAAATACAACAAAAACAACAAAAAGAGAACAAAAAAGCAAAACGTTAATATTTAAGTAAAGAAAAAACAAAAAAAATATTTAATATTTATACTGTTTGTTGTAAAAGTATACGTTACATGTACATAAGTGTATTATAATGGCCTTAAGTTATATTTTAGTTAATTTATAAAGATTTTAAATGGCTCTTTAATATCTTTAAATTACACATAATGAGGGTGTTTTAAAATTAAACAAAAGCGCAAAATGTGTTTTTTTTTTTTTTACTTGTAATTTATTTTTAGCTTTAGTTGGCGTGAGAGTGCGTGTTGTTGTATGAGAAATGTTAAATATACACATTAGCCAGGTAATTAAATTTTGTTTGGCCAAGACAGCAATAAAAATATATATACAAAATGTGTATATATTTGAGGCATTAAACACAAGCAAAAACTACTAACTTTTTTTGCAGTAAATGTGGTAAGGAAATGGTCTATTATATATGAACTGTTAAGCATTTGAGTAAAAATTGCTTTTACTGTTGTTCGAAGTTTTTATATTACTGATGAGTGATGATTTATGACAGTTAATAACAGACTTTTTTCAAGCTGTTGTTAAAGTATTTAATAAATTCGTTTATATGTTTAAAATAAATTTTTATTTTTTATTTTTACTAGCTTTTGCCTACGATTTTGTCATAAAAAGTACACAAAAGTATTTTTTCTTTTAAGTACGCAAAATTTTAGAAAGAACTAAAGCATAAAACTAAAGCCTTCTACACATAAAATAAATTTATTTAGTTTTTATCGATTCTAGTCGCCTCCTAAACTTTTGCTAAAAGTTATTTTTCTATAGATCGAAACCCGTTATTTGTTTTACTTTAGATAAAAGCTATTCTTTGTTCTTTTTTATACCAGTGACAATGCGTGTGCAAAATTTCGTAAAGACGGTTAAGTTAGTTATGGGGTGAAAGAGTAACAAACGCATAAAATACTGCAGAAGTCATTTTATGACAAAAAAAAATGCTACGCTTCAAAGCCTCTTTATGGCAACAAAAGAAATAGTACCATTGCGAAACTCTCATATCGCTCCTTTATTGCAACATAGTCATATCTCAAAAAAACTTGAACTTGGCAAAATACGATTTAAGTTTTCAAGACATAAGTCCTATGATCTAATTGCCGCAATTGCATTTGCTATTACTTCGGTTCAGCTTGGGATATAAAACTGATTTTTTTTTTTTGTTTCAACATGTACAGAAGGTCTAAAAGAGCAGTTTTGCTTAAGTAACTACAAATTTTTAATTTTTTGAGATATGACTATGTTGCAATAAAGGAGCGATATGTCGCTCTAAAATCTACGATTTTTTTTTTTTTTATATTGGGAATTGAATTTTTACTCTCCATACACAATTCTATTTTTGTTGAGGAGGAGATTTCTTTGTAGAACAATGCTATTTTACAACAAAACTTTGTTTCCTGCGTAATTAAAAAGAGTATTGAAAGTAGTGTTTAAGAATTGCCAGTATAAGAAAACTAGTGAGCGTTTGTGATTAAAAAGGTTTTTCTAGTAAAAAATGCGAGAACCTACTTGTCAAAAAAAAAATTTTTTTGTTGGCATGTTTTTTTCTTTTTTTGTGTATGAATACGTAACTAGAATATTTAAGGGAGACTGCAAAATTTCGAATATTAAAAATAATCAAGGATTGGGTCAATCGTTTGGCCGCAGTTACTTTTATCCAAAATGGGGTCAAGGTAAATATAGTGCAAGCCACTGCCCATCCCTGGCTCGAAGAAGATTTAGAATACTGACTCACTCTAAAGGGGACATAGCGAAGTTCATCCGGGAATCTTCATGGTTCTCAACTGGGTAAGGTGAGTCGCGCCGTCGTCCATGTGGTATCACAACGGGCCATTCGATCGTGCTTAAGTGAGCTTTCGTCGTGAGAGGCTGCCACTCCTAACTAACTAACTAAATAATACAGTGCAATGTCATGTATTCAGAAATTATAAGCAGAACAGTAAAAGAATTATTGACATCAAAATTTAAGTCTTAAAATAACATTTCACACATCGGCATCTGTTAGAGGCCAATGTTTGTAGTTTTAGCAACTTACATTTACAGAAAAATTTTAATTGAAATGATGGCTCGGGGTCAACATTTGAACTAACCAAAGCATATTTAGTGGCTGACCTTAGATCAAACAAATTTGAATATTTTGTTAAAAACTACAAATATCCTTAACAAATGTATCGGTGGGGATTTTCACGAATACGAGGGCTGCTTTATATATTTCTGGCCTAATAGTGAAAATGCGAATATTTATAATCAAAAATGGTTTTATTGTTTTTCAAAGTATTCTCCAGCATGATTTATACACTTTTGCATGCGCTCAAACCAGTTGTCGAAGCACTTTTTCCACTCCGATTGAGACACCTCTAAAACATGGTTTTTGAACACTTCAACAGCATCTTCTGGCGACGAAAAACGTTGACCACGCATTTTTTTCTTGATGTGCGGAAACAAGAAGAAGTCATTAGGTGCCAAGTCAGAGCTGTACGGCGGATGACCCATTAATTCGACGTTTTGGCCGGTCAAAAACGCTCTGGTTTGAGCCGATGTGTGAGAGCTCGCATTGTCATGGTGAACAATGATTCGTCTTCCCTTGTTGGTTTTTCGAATTTCTCCGATGATTTCAGGCAAACAAATTGTAGTGTACCACTCAGAAGTGACCGTCCTACGTTGCTCAAGCGGAACAGTCGCCACATGACCAGTTTTGCCGAAGAAAGAGGCGACCATTTGCTTCGAAGTGCTTCTTCCACGAACAACTTTCGTTGGTCGATTGTTGTTTCGTTTCGGGCTCATACGCATAGATCCATGATTCCTCACCTGTGACGATCTTATAAACGTCTTTTGAAGCACCGCAATCGTATTTTTGCAACATTTCTTTGCACCAATCGACACGAGCCTTTTTTTGAGCGACTTTGATATTGAAAAAATAATTTCATTTTAAATTTGTTATTTTAAAGAAAGAAAATTTAATTTTTGTTTCCTGTTTCCTGATGATGCCACCCAAAGGTGTGGCGAAATATTGAAAATATAAATAAAAATTTTTATTATTTATAAAACTGACCTAGTGCTTAATAAATTAGAAAAGAAAAGGTAATAAATATAGTTAGAGGAATCGAAGTAATTTATTTATTCATATGTACTTCAAAAAATTTAAACAAAATTTACATTAAAACAAACGAACAAATTCAGGAGAAAGAAAACGAAGTTCTATACATTATAACAGCAAAAACTATTGAAGCCTTTTCTAAACTTTTAACTGCACAAATAAAAAAATTCTTAAATTACTTGGTTTCCGCATTGCTTTCAATATTGTAAGCAAAAAATTTCTATTTTACTCATTTAATTATTTATTACCAAAAATAGACTAAACCCAAAAAAAAAACTATTTAACTACGCGATTGCCAAAACTAAAATAAGACTGACTCCCTATTTTTTAAAGTTGTTAAAAAAAATTATTTTATACAATTAAAAGAAGAATTTTAAAATTTTTGTTTGTACTCCTTCATTTGGTTCTAGCTTTTGAATTTTAACAAAAATAAAAAAAAACAACAATCCCCAACAGAATGAAAAAAAATAAACTTTTTCCTGAACCAACCAAAAAGACTGGCGGCGGCACAGAAGTAATTCAAGAAAAGCTGAATTGCTGCCTACGAGTGTAATAAAGTACAAGTACCAACCTGCTTTCCTAAGGAATAAAATAAGAAAAACACAAACACACACACGAGTAGTCGTCACAAAAATGCACACTTGGGTTAAAAAATGTACTACTTTGGTTTCTTGTAAATTATTTTCGTTTCACATTTTTTAGCTTGAATTCTATTTGCTTTTTTTTATTTTTTGTATTTTCATACATATTTGTAGTTTGACTCTCTTCTTGTTTTGAAAAAAAGCCACACGTAAGATTAGTTTTGCCCCAAAAGTACAATAAAGCTGCAACAATAGCAACAGTAACAACAACAGCAGCAGCAACAACAACAATACAAGCAACAGAAAAATCAGCTTGTCTTTTATGCTGTCACAAGAATATGAACATATTTTAAGGTGCAGCAAGTTACTTTAAGACACAAAACAGAACCGACCAAGTAGAAAGAACAAAAAAAAAATGAATTACAACTGAAGAATAAAATCCTTCTATTTGTATCATTTATGACGTTGTTATTGTTGTTGTTGTTGTTGGTGGTGGTGCTAATGCTGGTACTGTCTTTTGTTTTTATTTTATTTGTTGTGTAGTAGAATCCAGTTTTGTTTAAATTTTTCTTCTGTCGTTTGTGTCGTGTATTCATTTTGTTCGGTGTTGCACTTAATGCATTTTTTAATACCCCCAAAACTCCTCTGCCTGGTTTCTGTTTTTTCTCTGCTGTATTTTTTTTTTTTTTGTGGTGTCTATACTTTTCAGAAAACTTAAAGAATGAGTTCGTTTACGAAAGAATATATCTAGAGAAAAATGGAGAAATGCGAAAAAATAGAAAATCCTAATACAAGTTCTCAAAAAATTGCCAGACCTCTTTTTAAATTATGGGAAAAAATTCAGTGAAGTTTCAGGAGACAATTTAAGGCTTTAAGCGAAAACCTGACCCAGTCCGAATGGTTTTTTCCATATTGAATATCTATTTAGTTCTGGCATGCAATCATGTTCTCTTTGAACCACTACAGCCTAGACAGCTTAAAAACTAACATTACATTGTAGGTAAGTAGCTTTAAAAATTACACGAGACGAGTCAAGTCCAATCTACCAAATATCTAACGTTCAAAACGAATATGAATAAATTCGTCTTACTTCACGTGACGTGATGTGTAGTACAACATCATTCCCAGACTGCCCTGCAGATTAAAAGAAGTTGGATGAATTTACATATAGACGACACTTTTTTATATTTTTAATTGGAAGGGCTGCAGAGTGGGTAAATGCCATATCCAGAATGTAAGTTAGTTGAAATCTCTTAAAACGGACATGTGTAAGAAATATTTCACTTGTATTATATTTATTATCTTTAACAATTCTCCTTCTGTTTAAGTATTTTTTTTTTCTTTATTTTAAAATTGTAAATAATTTTTTTATTAATTTTTTTTTTTGCCTTACCAAGGTTATTGGACCCAGTGTTGCCTAGGCCTAATTTTAGGACCTTTCTAAGTACTGTGTAATATATTTGCTAGGGGGATATACACCGAACAGGTTAAAAATCCATCGAATTGGTTTGGATTTTATTGGCCAGGAGATATTTAAATTTTAAATATCTGCAGAATCTGATCTTATAACGATCGGTTAAAATCTACAAAATTGAGAGTTTGTTGACTTTCTCATTTGCCCTCCAACACCTTTTTTTATAATAAACATAGAATATTGTTACGAAAATAAGATCTGGCAACGCCTGTGGTTCTTGTCCGTATGAGCGTGGCGAATAAGTTACTTCCACTAATGTATAGAATAATACGACAACTAGCTAACAAATGTTGAGCAACCTCAATGTCTGCGTTGGTAGAAGTACTTGCTGTAAAACAGAAGATCATTTGGCGTAGGTGTATTTCGACTACGACTATTTTGTAATACATTAATCATAACTGTTACGAGCTATCATTAATCTATTATAAAACTTTTAAGAAACGTCGAGTTTTTGCTACGAAAACATCAAACGCGATAAGGATGAAGATTTGCAATTAAAAATTAACAAGCAGCAGTACAAACAGCCCGGAAAGATTTTATTATTGCAGGTAATTTATCCAGGTAGAGCCACTGACTGGTGGCATTTGCATTTAAAAAGAATCCGTATGTTTTCCAAAAGGGAAAAACGCAACAATATTCTACCCTTCACATAAATATTAACCTATGTTTAAAATTTTATTGTAATCCGTACATAAGTAAATGCCATTTTTTCCCATTGCCTCTCATCTTAGTCCTAGCGGTGGTAACAGATGTAGACATATTATATAGATATAGATATATTAAAATCGATTAGCCGAAACTCTGTTCTCTTTCTCCCCTCCTGGTCATGTATTTTAAGATATAAATGCCCTATTTTACAATGAGGAGAAATATCTAACCGTGTTTCAGATTTCATTAAAATCATGACATGATTGACGCACGCTTAGAGAAACAAATAAGCAGTTTCTTTGCTTATTTGTTTCTCTTCAAAGATATTTATAATATAAAGGGTCATCCAAATGTGACGCCTAGATGTCAGCACTATATAATTTTTACACATGACATAAGCCATTTTGTGTTATTAGAAGGTAGTACAGTTTTAACCATGGACAGGTACATATTGCAACAACGCGTTTACATTATTCAAAGTTATTATGAAAATGGGCGTTCTTTGAAAAATACCCAAAGCAAAATCTTGTTTAGTGACGAAGCTCATTTCAGAATGGATGGATTCGTCAATAAGCAAAATTGTCGTATCTGGGCTGATGAAAATCCTCGTGTTATTCATGAAAAATCTCTACACCCACAAAAAGTTACTGTTTGGTGTGCATTTTGGGCAAATGGAATCATTGGGCCATTTCTCTTCGAAGATGATGCTGGAAATGCTGTTGATGTGAATGCTGAGCGATACCAATCAATGTTGAGAGACTTTTAATGGACACAGTTGAATCATATTGATGTGTCTGACGTCTATTTCCAGCAAGACGGTGCTACATGTCACACAACTCGAGAAAACATTACGCTTTTGCGATCAAAATTTCCTCAACGTGTAATTTCACGAAATGCAGATTTCAATTTTCCTCCAAGGTCTTGTGATCTAACACCATTAGATTTTTTTGTGGCGTTTTTCGAAAAGTCGAGTGTATGCTAACAAGCCACAAACAATTAATGATCTTAAGAACAACATTCAAGTTGCAATTCGTGAAATAACACCAGCAACATGTCGGAAAGTCATTAAAAATTTCGATATTCGGATTGATGTCTGCAGCCGCGGTCATGGTTAACATTTAAATAATATTCTATTCCACTTATAATTGTAATGGATCATACTTTTAATAAAAAAAAAACAGCTTGAAAAAATTGCAAATAGTTTGTGTTTTATTTCAAAGAAACATGTAGGCGCGTTTTTCGGATGACCCTTTACTAGTGAAGTCAGCACAGAGTATAAGAATACATACCGCATGCGCTTAAAAGCGCCTACGTATTTGTTGTTGATTTTTTATGTGAGCAAAATCACATGTTATCCTGAAGTCAGAACTCACGAACTCGTCAAGCAATTTCGTGCAATCTTTAGATAAACCATCTACACGACCATGCGAACAAACTCTAAAAATTGAATCAAATTCGGTTTGACGGATCGTGGGTTATAAAGTCACAACATACTTGCAACAATTTTCTATTAATGTATATAAGATTATTACAATTAAAATTAACTTTTAAATAAATGAAATTAACGTATTTAACTAATAAAACCAGAATTTTTTATACAGGTAGAGTTTCGGTATAAGAACATTGCGATTCAGTTATTCGTTTAGATCATCAATCTTGGTTTAACTACTTTTTACTTGTTTTACTAAGTTTATATGTATTTGCAACTAAAAATATTGCAATTAGTAAATTTTGTCGTATAAACATTTTTAAAATGCACGACGTTGCCACCTCCCCAGACATTTATAATGCTTTTGACAATCAGGCTCGTGTATTCACACTCACATGTTTAGCTTTGTTTTCTATATATCAGTGTTGCCAATTAGTTATAATTTTACCTTCCGGCACCACTAAAAATGGAATAAAATTCTTGTTTGTAATTTGCGGTACAAACAGTGAATTAAGCAATTGCAAATAATTTTTTATTTACAAAAAGCATGCGTACGAACTCAATCATTAACCATGTATCGAATTTCAACCCGAAGTACAATGTTGGCTGAAAGTAGAAACAATTTTATATTTACGAGGGCTGCTATATATATTTCTGGCCTGGTCACAGGTGACGAATCATGGATCTATGCGTATGAGCCCGAAACGAAACAACAATCGACCGTGTGGGTCTTCAAAGACGAGCAAAATCCAACGAAAGTTGTTCGTGGAAGAAGCACTTCGAAGCAAATGGTCGCCTGTTTCTTCGGCAAAACTGGTCATGTGGCGACTGTTCCGCTTGAGCAACGTAGGACGGTCACTTTTGAGTGGTACACTATAATTTGTTTGCCTGAAGTCATCGGAGAAATTCGAAAAACCAACAAGAGAAGACGAATCATTGTTCACCATGACAATGCGAGCTCTCACACATTGGCTCAAACCAGAGCGTTTTTGACCGGCCAAAACGTCGAATTAATGGGTCATCCGCCGTACAGCCCTGACTTGACACCTAATGACTTCTTCTTGTTTCCGCACATCAAGAAAAAAAATGCGTGGTCAACGATTTTCGTCGCCAGAAGAAGCTGTTGAAGTGTTCAAAAACCAAGTTTTAGAGGTTTCTCAATCGGAGTGGAAAAAGTGCTTCGATAACTGGTTTGAGCGCATGCAAAAGTGTATAAATCATGTTGGAGAATACTTTGAAAAACAATAAAACCATTTTTGATTATAAATATTCGCATTTTCACTATTAGGCCAGAAATATATGGAGCAGCCCTCGTAAATATATTTATATTTTCTATATATTTATATTTTTTGCAATGAATTCATTCTTTATTGTTCTGTTGATGCTGGCTGCTGCTAAGAATTCCTAAGATACATATATACAAACACATACACACACACAGACACATGAGTAAGTATGTCCGTGCGTCTGTTGATATTATTTTATTCATATTAAACACTTTATTCTTATTTTTATACCTGGCAGGTGAGTTTTGTATTTATTTCATCGTTTGTTCAAAAGGCTCTTGGTGTGGATGATTGTATCCGAGTGTATGTTTATACAAGTCACAGAAAAGGTTATAAATTTGTATATTTTTTTGTTGTTGTTTCTGTTATTCGCAGCACTTAACACGCATTCTAATTGCACATGAACAAAACATATTTTGTATTTATATTCTTATGTTTTTTTTCATGTGTTTCTTTCCATTTTTGTTGCTGTTATTCATTTATTCCATGTGTTGTTTTTTTGTTCTTCATTAAATGTTCAAGTTTTTCATTATTCCTTGTTTTTTGGTCTGAACTCTTTGTTGTTGCTGTTGCTATACTGACAAATCATATAGAAATTATGACGGAGTAGACACCAACAACTAAATCTAGGTGCACATATGAGTTTTTTATGATCTTGTATATTTTTGCAACATAAAGTAAAAACAAAAACAAACAGAAAAACAATAAAAGGAAATGAAAGCTGAAACTTATCCTTTATGCACCACACAAATGCTCTCACACACATACACACACTTTAATAATTTTAAGTACATTCATGCTTTAAACATTTATTAATTTTTATTTTAAGAAGGGGTTTTTTGTTACTGTTGTTGTTTCTATCTCCATGTGCATGTCAGACTGAGATTTGTTGGTTTCAGTTTTTGCTTTGGAAAAATTTTCTGTTTTTTTTTTGTTGCTTTTCTTAATTGTTTTTTTCACTTTTTTGGTTGTTACTTAAGTTTCATGCAAAAGTCTATTTGTCTAAGGATTATTGAGAAATTTGTTTTTTCTATACAAATTTTTTGTGTGGTTTGTTCATCAAGTAAGTAGTATAAATTACAGGCAAATTAATTATAAATCCAGGAGAGCAACAGCAAAAAACAAAAAAAAAAAAAAAGTGAAACGCAAACAGACTTTAGCAATACGTAATTATAGTTTCATTAAAATTCAAAGTGTTTCTTTGAAGAATACTTTTTACGCCCCTGATTTAGTTGCACGCAAGTAGTGTGTGTTGTGACTGTAACTGTGCATGTAAGCCTTAATTCAAGGCTATCTCTTATTACTAAGTCTAGTACGGTAGGGATTTAAAAGGATTACGCGTTTGGCATAATAATTCAATATTTCGTAAAAGTAAAGTAATTTTATTATCAGCAAAGGAACGTTAATATGCCCCCTCCGATTTAGTATAACTTTTAAAAATTCCTTAAGCTTAAGAGTAATCAAAAATGCTAATAATATTGCGATTACAATGCAGGTGATGTGAAATGAAAATTAATTACTTGGTTATGAGTTGCTATTAAAACTAGATCGATAACGTCTAGAGCATGGCGAAATAATAAAAGGTGGTATCTATGCCATATTTTATAATTTTTGCCGTAAACGCTTAATATCAAACACCATATGAAAAAAAATTATACATATTTTTTATATATAGGAAGTTTGACATTTAGCGTTTGCCGCAAAATTAATTAATTCGGCATCGCGACCACCTTATATTATTTTGCCATTGAATAGAAATTGAAATCTTTCGAAAAAAAAATATTTTTTTAAATGACAAAAGAATGAGTACAGGAAACGGGATCTAAGAGACATCTAAATATGAAAATATCTACAAGATCTTAAAACATAAAGAGTCGGTACAACATCAATTCATGCAGGACAGCAGAGAATGTTTTGCATTGATACATAATTTTTTACTCACGTCTAGATTGTTGTAGAAATCTTCAACAGGTTGTCACAGTGTATCACTTGGTACTATTTGGAGTTCACTGAAAATTTGGTGAATAACAGACCAACCGAGGCGAGATACCTGAGTATTAACATTAAGCAATTATCGAAAAATGAATTCGGATAGAATTTCATTAAATTTCTTTTTCATAGTTACGGAGAAAATTCAGATACATAAAATAAGATTCTTACTCACTTGCAGAATTAATGAACTCAAATGCCTTTTTTTATTAAAAAAGGACCTATCATAAATCTCCATATATTTAAAAAAAAAAAATACGTGTGTATTACACTGGTTTACAGCCAAAACATACCAAGAACACCACATGACTAGATAAGTTAATTAAGACCTCCTGAACATGAAAAACGCTGTAATTATTTTTTTCTAAGTACCGTTCTTTAGATAACGGTACTTTTCTGTTTTTCGGTGTATGGTACCACTCAAACCCTTGTGGAGCCCAGCCGAAAAGTCTGATCAATATAAATGGCATACCGTTGGAAAGGTAATTAAATATTTTTCCCACGAAATTGGGCTCCGAATGTGATGAACAAGGTGAAAGATTTCACCAGGAAATGGAAGATATCGAGAGACGTTACTAGGGCTGGTGGGATGATTAAACGATGGCGGACTATTGTTGGTTCCTCATTCGCGAAGATCCATCCGAAAAAAAACGCAAAACTTCAAGTCGCTCGTCATTTTAATTTAAATTTTTTTAATTTACGCCGAAAATAGTGTGTGATCAATGAAAATTAAAAAATTTTCGTTCCACAAAATCCAAATTACGCTTAAAATATTAGTAATAAAATTTACTATTTGATAAAAGAATAAAACATTCCAGATCTTTACTATAACGTAGAAAAAAACCAAATGAAAATAAAAAATTTTGAAAAAAACGTAAAATTTAGGCAAATTTTAAACTTTAAGGTGCCATAACTCAGCCATTTCTTAACAGACAGAAAGTTACATCATATCGACGCAAAAGGCACTCAATTACCTTTCCAACAGTGTGCCATTTATCTCGATCGGGCTTTTCGGTTTGGCTCTACAAGGGTTTGAGTGGGACCATACACTGAAAAACACAAAAGTACCGTTATCTAAAGAAGTACTTAGAAAAAAAATAATTACAGCGTTTTTCGTGTTCAGGAGATCCCAATTAACTTATCTAGCCAAGTGGTGTTCTTGGTATTTTTCCAAATTAAAAATTTGTAAACCTGTGTTAGTGATCGATAAACCCAAAAACTACTTAACCGATTTTGACCACATTTTATATGCATGCTGGGCCGTGTTTCTGTGTAGTTTAAAGTTCGTCGACAGATGTTTTGTGTTCTTGCACCGTAACTCAAGAACTACTGCACCGATTTTGACCAAAATTTATAATTATATTCTATGGTTCGCGAAAAATTTCCCTTTTTGGTGTTTGTTCCCGATAACTTAAGCCTTTTATCACCGATTTCGGCACCTGTGGCACATCGTTCAAATTATATATACCTGTTATAAGAAGGCGCAAAAAATAGGTTCTACGGTTAATTACAGCAATACCTTGTAGTTTACCAATTGTTACGCGAAAAGACTTTAAATTTTCTTTAAAGAATATTTAAAGAATATGGATCGGTACATTCTTCATTAACATTTTTCACGTTTATCTACCTTAGCTTGTGTACATTGTAAGCATCATCTATTTAACGAACTAACTTTGCAAATAAGAATACGAGGAGTATTCATATCAATATTAGTTTGGTTTGACAAAATCCCCACACATCTGTAAATCGTCTTGTACATTTATTTTTGCTTTGTATTAATCGTCAGTAGATCACGGTTCATTAAAAATAACAGTCAACAAATGAGTGTTACCAGATCAATTCGTTTCGATACACTGATTGTATCAAAAAACGTCTGAAACAAAAAAAAATTTAATGTGGTTCCGCCAATTATGCAAACACATTAAAAAAATGTAGACAGGTAAAAAAAAAATTTTTTTTCAAAATAATTCTTAGGATTTATGGCAAAATTACACTAGATGAAATTCATATTCTTAAAGACTCGGCTTTCTTTTTGCAAATTAAACGGAATGAAAAGTCGTAACAAGACTGGAAACGTTTTAGACCTTACTGCTGCATTAGAAGAAGGACCCTACCTCAGGGAGCTTAAAGAGAACAGGATTAAAAAGTTATAAAACAAAAAAAATCTTCTCTTCTTTGATGGAATTTTTTAAACAACAACACATTAAATGGACATCAAATCACACTTTATACTAAACCAATTATGGAAAGAAAGAAAATATTGATATCAGTTTCCTACAGGAATATTAAGAACAAGTTCATATGGTACATTAGTTTATAGACTGTGTTGAAATATATGTAGCACCTGTTCTCTATGTGTTAAATGTGCTTCAGCGTAAGCTAGCATAATAAGGATATTTACATAAAGACTCGACAAACGCATGCAGAATATAAAGCTGATTCTTTAAACTTTGTAATTATGTTTCATTCCTTATAATCAAAATGAAATTCTGATGACTTCTTACTGATTTTACTCTTTAAATCCAACAATATCCGACATAATCTGACGCAAAGTCAAACAAAGTGAGAATTTGACCAACATATTTTGCCCGTAATCAGATAATGAAATATGATTCTTATAATCAAAGCTAAAGAAATATTAACACACTTCACTTTAAATTAAGAACCGAAAAATCTTAAGTGACCAGCAATGACAGAAATTAAGAAAGCAAGAAAAAAAGCAAAAAACTTGCAATCAGCCTTTCTCTTAACAAATAAAAAAACGTAACAAACATTTAAGGCCTTCACGATCTTAAAAATGTTGTAATTAAGAAAATAACAAACAAGAAGAAAAAGAAAATGCACCGTTTAAAAAACCCAAAACCCCGAAAAATGAAAAGACAGCTGCCTCAATATTTTAATAAAATAAAACTAAACAAAAAAAAACATTTTATTAAATGGAGAAATAAATGAAGAGGACAAGCCAGAAAATACAGTTAAAAATTACATCCACAAAAAAATATTTAACTGAATCTCGAAAACATTTTGGCTTAAGGGTGTAACTTCAGATAACTATTGACTTTCATATGGTTTATGTAAACCCAGCCCACAAATAACAGATTTCAATTGCTGATTATACAAAAAAGAATTGGAAAAATTATACAATAAAATATAAAATGAAACAAAATAAGAGAAACAGAAACAGAAACTTTATTGTTTATAGACAGAAAGAAAAAGAAGAAGGAATTATTGTATAAATGAAGTTCAAACCTACAAAAAGAGACAGACACAGCTTAAGTAAAAATCGAAAAAATTAAAATACTTTAATAAACAAAAACACCAGATTTAAAACTACAGATATACAACACAGATGAATTCACAGAATATAGACAGATTATTAAAGGAATGAAATGATTTTAAAGCAATGTAGCTTCATTTTAAATCAAATACAATGTCTTATATATTTAAGCCTGGTTACTAAGTGCAAGAATTTATGCCTATTTTAAGTGGTATTTTGATATGCTCATGGGCAACGGAAAACTACAAATCGCATCTTACTGGAAGTTTATCACAATTAAACTTCATTTATATAAATGAACTGACTGTGGAGAAAAAATTAGTAACGATCTATTCTGTAAGTCCCGTATTTAAATTATGTATATATACAATGTTGCGAAACAAGGTAACAACTTTTATGGAGAAAACCCAAAGCAAGCGGCACGCGGCATGCGGCAATAATATTACCTATTTGAAAGAAAATTGGTTTGTAAATTTAATTTAACTTGGCAATGCCGTTAAAAGCGACCGAGCGGCAATGTTGAAATTATCACTTATATTCTTCTTTTGTGTTTCTTTTCTTTACTAAATCGATGTTCATTTTATTTATTTTTCTTTTTAAAATTTTTAACAATTAAATTTATTTATTTCCTTAAAGCAGAAAACTAAAAACGTTTTATAGTTTTTCTCTCGAGCTTTTACCCCACTACGCCGCGTTCATTTGCCTACGTAAAATATATTCAAGCGGCAAAACGAACAGCTGGTTGCCCCGCGTCCGCATGCCGTTTACATTGGGCTTTCACTATAATACTGATGCCCGGACTGTTTTTTTACTTATTGCTAATAGCAATAAAATCAGTGTATAACATCAAATTGCAGGCAATTTAAGCAATAATCAAGTGAGAAAAAAAAAATAAATTGTATTGAAAATATTATTAGAAAATATTTTTAAATAATACAAAGCACTTCATGCACTACTTATTAACCTTTTTTCTACACTTCACTACAAAAAGTGGAAAATGGGTATATACATATAAGTTTGTCATTCCGTGTGAAATTTCTACATTATCCATTTTTGACCCCATAAGTCAATTGAGCCATATCCGTCTGTCCGTCCGCGTTAGTGTTGCCTCGGAAAACTTGATTTCACAAAAAAATAAATATGTCAATCGATCAGATATAGTGTCGAGAGTGGTGCTACTGGACATCAGCATGTTCGGTCCATGTCCTTCGAGGCGGCAGGCAAAAAACATCCCTGCCTGTAATTTTTGTATGTCATTTGGAACAATAAACTAACTCCAATCAAAGGAATAAATATATGGGGCGATACCGAATTAAAAAATAAGAAATAAACATCCAGTGAAAAAATTGGCCCTCTCTCATATTTTACGGGGCTCTGAAATTTTTAAATTTTTTAAAATATCAATATGGGTATCATTTTAAAGCTTTTGAACAGATCTTCGAGTAAATACTAAAAATTTTTAAAAATGCTTAACCCATTAAGAGCCGATGGCATTTTTACATAAAATTATATACATGCAGTTACTTCACTAAACTAGATTTAAATAGATGGTGAAGGGTATATAAGATACGGCATAGTCGAATGTAGCACTCTTACTTGTTATAAAATACAATGTCAAAATATAATGAATTAATTATTTCAAGTTCCTGCCGCTTTAAAACAATTGAAATTGATTGTCGTCAGAGTAATTTAAAATTTATTTTTTTTTTACACACAGAGAAAAGACGAGAGAACAGTAACAATCAAAATGAAATCATTTATTTAGATTAAAGTTTTATTTTGGAAAGGATATTTTACAAATGTTACATGTTTTTAAACAAAAAGCGACTATCGCCCAAACTTATATTTTTATAAATTTTGCAGTTTCGTGATTAAAATGTTGCTGGGTTAATATTCGACTTCCCTATGTATAAGGATGAAAAATATATACACCTTTACCTTTTCTATAAATATACATATGTATATACCTTCGATTAGGTATATTATAAGCATCACTTAATAAAACATATATTTTTATAAATAAGAATACGAAAAATATTTTAAATCAATATAAATTTGGTTAAACAAAGTTCATACACAAAGCAGAGATATTTTTCTTGTTCCCTTTATTACTCGTCACATATATTTGCTGTTGGTTTTTTTCAAGCTGTCAGTTTAACAACGAATGCAATTTTATTTCTATTCATACTTTATTTTTCACAACACAGTAGATGCTGTTTCGTTATCATACTGATTAATAATGGTGCTTTCTTCATAACAATCAGTAGGATACAAGAACAACACATAAGGCGTTGTAAAGAAAAAAAATTTGAAAGCATAAAATCAAATTTTTAATACATATTTAGAATAACATAGAACAGAATAGAATAGAACAACACAGAATAGAAAAGAGCAAAATATAATAATATAGAACATACTATAATAGCACTAAATAGAATAGAATATAATAGAATAGAAAATAATAGAATAGAATAGAACAGAACAACATAGAATTGAATAAAATAGAATAAAATAAAATAGAACAGAATAAAACAGAATAAAACCGAATAGAATAGAATCGAATAGAATAAAACAGAAGAGAATAGGATAGAACAAAAAAGAATAGAACAACGTAGAATATAATAGAATAGAACAACATAGAATTGAATAGAACAATATATAATAGAACAGAATAAAACAGAATAGCACAGAATAGAACAGAATAGAATAGTATAGAATAGAATAGAATAGAATAGAATAGAATAGAATAGAATAGAATAGAATAGAATAGAATGGAATAGAATGGAATAAAATAGAATAGAACAACATAGAATTGAGTAGAATAAAATAGAACAGAATAAAACAGAATAGAATAGAATAGAATAGAATAGAATAAAATAGAATAGAATAGAATAGAATAGAATAGAATAAAATAGAATAGAGTTGAATAGAATAAAACAGAAGAGAATAGGAAAGAACAAAATAGAATAGAATAACGTAGAATAGAATATAATAAAATAGAACAACATAGAATTAAATAGCATAAAATAGAACAAAATAGAATAGAACAGAGTAAAACAGAATAGAATGGAATGGAATAGAATAGCATAGAATAGAATAAAATAGAATAGAACAGAAAAGAATTGAATAGAATAGAATAAAACAGAAGAGAATAGGATAGAACAAAATAGAATAGAACAACGTAGAATATAATAGAAAGGAACAACATAGAATTGAATAGAACAAAATAGAATAGAACAGAATAAAACAGAATAGCACAGAATAGCACAGAATAGAACAGAATAGAATAAAATAGAATGGAATAAATTAAAATGGAATAGAAAAGAATAGAATAGAATAAAATAGAATAGAATAAAAAATAGAGTAGAATAGAATAAAATAGAATAGAGTAGAATAGAATAGAATAGAATAGAATAGAATAGAATAGAATAGAATAGAATAGAATAGAATAGAATAAAACAGAAGACAATAGGAAAGAACAAAATAGAATAGAATAACGTAGAATAGAATATAATAGAATAGAACAACATAGAATTAAATAGCATAAAATAGAACAAAATAGAATAGAACAGAGTAAAACAGAACAGAACAAAATAGAATAGAATAGAATAGAATAGAATAGAATAGAATAGAATAGAACAGAATAGAATAGACTAGAATAGAATAGAAAAGAACAGAAAAGAAGAATATAATAGAATAGAATAGAAGAGAATGGAAGAGAATAGAATTAAAACGAATAGAATTGAATAAAATAAAATGGAATTTTTCATAATTAATAATCTTTTTTTTTCGTATTTATTTTGAAACATTCAGTTATCTACAACTGTTCTTATTTTTTGTTTTAATTAGTGGAGTGACAGACATAACATTTTGCAAGGGGGCGCTGCGCAGTATGTAACACTCTGGTTCAGCATCTTTCCCTTTGGATTTGTTATTAGTGCTGATGTAAATTGTCTTGTTTAGGTTTAAAATATTTTTGCAACAACACGAACAGTTACAGAAAAGCTAAAATTAAACTCAATAGTAAAAAACTTTACTTTATTAAGGAAAATAAAAAAACTTTAATAATGTACAACCATAACTTGGTAACTTATTAAAACATTATGTAAATTAAAATTCGTTACGGTTTTGCTTTTTTTTTTTTTGTTGTTTTGTCTTGATCACAAACAAACATGGACATAAATGTAAAAAGTAAAAATTTAACAATTAATAATAATTAATGTTTTATATCTTTTTAAATGTTGTTGTTGCTCGTGTAATATTAATAATAAATAATAGGCATGTATTAATATATCTTATTTTACCCCCTGTATATGTCTGATTGAGTTAAATAATATTAAATATGCGTACAGAACAGACAAAAGTAAAAATTTAAAACTGCGGGACCTTTAACAACAACAAACAAAAAAACAAATGAATAAACGGTCCATAAGACAAATGCTTAAAGCTACTGAAGATACTAAAAGAACAACTTAAAAACAAAATGCTACAAAAAGTCAACCCAGCCCAGCTTACGTTGATCACAACAATAATAACAACAACAACAACAACAAATTACAACAAACAATAAGATAAATAAAAGTAATAAAAATAACAAGAGATTTTATGTTAAATTGTTGTTTTGTTGTTGCTATAACTGATGTTGTTCGACTGATGTTCACAAAAAAAAAGTACAAGAAAATATTTTTAGTTTTGTGTATTAAAAAAAAGGCCACTTCTCGTATTAACCCTCAAAAGGTAATATAAATTCAAAACTTGGTTTCCATATAATAAATATTTAAAAAAATATATTTTTAGGGAGAGGAAAACATATGGTGCCCATATCTCCTTAAATCTAACATACATTTGTGAAGTATTAGTCCTCTTTAATCCAGCATTTTGCTCAAGGTTGAACTATTCTAAGCTTAAGAATGAAGGTTAAGAATTAGTAATATTATTTGAAGACATTTTTCTCAGAGTATACGAGATAATATTTTGATACACGAAAGAATCGAAAGTAGTTGTTATAAATATGATAAGTGGTTCTGCACACCTGACTGTATAAAAGTGTAATCGATGGCTTCATATTTCATGTTATTCTCTGCTTATCTAAATAAGTAGTATTGTTTGCGTTGGGTTGAATAACTTTATGCTTCCTATGTGGTATACTGCGTGAAACTAGCGTAACTTACAATATTGGTGCGTGCAATTCTATCTTCACAATTCGTCTATAAGATCAGTTCAAAAATTTAAATTCAGCAGAACAAAAGCTGTGGTAGTTTAGGTTGGCATTTCATTACACATTGAGTTATACCATCCTTTGTAACATAAACGTGAGTTAAGGCAGGGCAACACGATAGTAATGAACATTTAATTCCTCAGTTCATGAGAGTTTTGGGATATTCACGAATACCTCGAAAAAAAAAACGTTCGTTTTAAGGTATTTTTAATTTAATACCTTAACCAATAGCGATATTTGTTTAACTCTTTCCGGCGTGGTGCTATGAAAACTATACCACTTATCTAATTATTCTTTCTACAGTTTTTGTTCAATGGCCTTTTTGAAATACCTCTTTTACAAGTAAATTAAGGTTCATAGTTTAGAAATAAAAATATTTCAGGTGTTTCAAAAAGAATGTAGGTAGTTTTCTATATTATTTAGAACATTTCTTAAAAACATCGCGTAAGGCTTCGTTCTTTTAAAATTATTGATTAATAAGATAGTTAAAAAAAGTGTTTGAAAGAAGCGACACCAAAAATAAACTGTAAAGTTGAAGTGGTGAAGGTTGTAACTTGATGGTAATAAAAAATAATACTACTGCGCCTTATAATACGTAAATATCCATGGCAAAAAAAATATACTCAAAGAGTAATATTTCCTTTATACTGGAAATTATCGAAGATGAAGTTGATTTGAAAGAAATTGCATCAGACGGCGATCCAATTGTCGATAGGGCTGAAGACCTCGATGAACGGAACCAAATCCAAGAACTTTATGATAACATCAATGCATTTATTATTGAGAATAACTAACCAGTTAAAGGTTTTCACCAGCGACTTGTGCAAAACTAAATAAAAAACACCATAAGAATAAGAAACAAAAAACCTGTTGTAGATCCAAGAATATGAGCCTCGTCATCCCATCAGCTGGAAAGAGCCAAAGCACGATGATGTACGCACTGTAGCAAAACTGGCCATTAGAGACGCGCTCAGGTGATGTGCTCTACTAGCGATTTTTGTTTAAGCAAAACAAAATCCTGCTTTAGTAACTTTCATAAAAAAAGCTTTTATTATCGTGGTGGTATAAAAAGCTTACCACATCCTTATGCAGTATCCTACAAGGATAACATTTTTTTTTCTGTATTTTTTTTTTTTTTTTTTCAACAAATTACTTCAAAAGCAAATAACAATTTGTTTTAATTTTAGAAGATTTCATATAGCACGCTGCAAAGAGTAAAAGACAAAAACTAAAGGAAGAGGACTTTCAGTGCCCAATCAAAGCGAGATACTAACTAAACATGCACAGGCTTGACGAACTCGGACAGGCAGTTATCATGGTACTGCTTGAAATTTGAAAGAAAATACTAATTAGTTAGAGTAACATTCGTTCAGTTACTTGTTCACAATTGTCAATGAGAATATTCTCACATAGCCTCAATGCTTTATATCAATTTGTCGAGAATGAGGCATCGTAATTCCGATATAGAACTCCGCGGGAAACATAATGGCTGCGGATTAAAATCATATTGAAGAGAACATGTAGAATGTTCTTTAGCCAATTCTACACTTTAGGGATCTTTTATATACAAAAAAGTCTTAGCATACGGGTGATAAGACTGGGAAAGGACTCCGCGTATTTTTTCGTGAGCTAATTATAAAAGATCACTTAAGAATAAAGTCGCACTGCGCAACTATATGCTGTAGAAATCGTTGTCCATATTGTGTGGATAAGCCAAGTCTATGTTAAGTTTTTGTTATGCATACGGTTGTAAATGTTTTCAACCTATTTCGTACTTTGGCTCGTTTTTGGAAACCTTGTACTTAGCAGGGTTAACTTTCGTATCATCAACCTGTGCTGTCTTTTGAGAAATTATATAAAATGTACGGTATTGTAAATTAGGCACTTAAAACGACAAAAAAAAAACGATTGAGACTGTTACTGGGGCAGGAAAAAGCAAAAGAAAACACACAAAAAAATTTACAAGAAATAAAAGCGAGAAATATGTAAGTAAGTTACTTAAGATGTGTTTAACGTTTATATTGATGTTATTTTTTATGACTTTTTATACACTCCGAAGTTGACTTAATTGATAATTGGAATTTCTGTTGTATTTAAATATTTTTCTTCAAGGCAATTCACGGCTTCTTTACCACCTCCTGTTGATGTTGCTGTTGCAATGCAAAAGGCAGCCAAAACATTTTCAACTGCTGGCAATAAACTTTTAAAAAATGATCAAGGGGTAAAGAAGAGCAAACGGAACGCGAACTTATGCAATAAAAATAACAAATTGAAAGGAAGATATTCAGAGGATGGTTTGGCAAGTCAACAACAATAACAATAATTATTAAAATGTATTGAAAATGTTGATGATGACGATGATCATGATGAAAACAACACAAAGAGATAAAAAAGCTCAGGAAACAGAGAAGTTTGAAAAGAGGAAAAAAAAAACACAATCTTACCACACCGTGCAATAATACCACGACAATACAAACAACCAACAAAAATGGTGTTTTGAAGAGGCGTTCTAGCGTTTCAAATTGGGCTCAATGCTTTTTTATCCTCACTTTGGACTTTTTTCTTTTTGTTGTTTTTGTTATTCCCTTTTTCATATGCCAAATTGCTTGGGAAGGTATTATGGTGAATTGTGTGACTGTAAGGACAGCAAAAGCAACAAAGAATTACCTACCTTAAGCTATCATTGCTTGCTTATGAAATTAAATAACACACTATGCAACAATAACAGCACAACAACAGCAAAACATGACTAAAGTGGCATTTAAGCCGTTTTTATTCATCACTCGCTTCAAAATTTTTTTGTTCTTTCTTTATTTTGCCATAAAAATAACACCGGCACCAGCAAAAATAACAACAACAATAATAAAACATAAAGCGACACATGCATAAAACATACATGAGTGATGACGACGTTTTTTCTAAAGGCATCAGTAGGATGATAGCATTTGTATTGGACGCACTAAAAAAACTGAAGATCTGAGTTATGGTGATGATGTTACCTGCCCCAAAGATTGTCAAAATAACACACGGACAACGCACTTAAATATATAGAGTTGCCAATAAAAAAAAATTATTTTAGCCGCCTGGTAAAAATAAAGAATTTTTGGGTATCTCAATTAATCTTGAGGAATAAAAAATTTCTTCTTTACTTTATTTCAAGCTGCTACAAATTATCTTATATAATATTTTCTGAAACATAATTTTGATTTCTAAACAAATGCTGGCAACCCTAGCAATATTTGAGCTAAGCTGCAGAGTTTCAAAAGAAAACTTCAACCAAAATAATCCGACAGGCGCGCTAGAAAATAAAAAAAAAGATGAATATTTGTTCACATGACCGACAAACGCAAAAAAAATCTAATTATAATCAAAAAGTTTTTGAGTGCAGCAATTTAGATTTAAGGGGATTTTCCCCAAATGTGCAGGGATTTTAAATTAAAACAAATTTAAGACAGCTTAACTACCAGAAGCGTAAATAGAACTGTTATACGTAAACGATAAAATTGAGCGTTGAGATGAAAAGGTTATTTCGTGTTACTTAAGTACAACAACATCGTTTGTACAATGAACGAGCACTCAAAATAAAAATAATTTTTAAAATAAAAAACATATTTTCGAGATAAAACTATTTCGTGATTAAAATGTATGTCTTGACAAAAGGAAAATAGCTTAATGACAAAATGCGTTTACACAAAAATTACTTTAACCAAAAAACCTATTAAAAATATTTTTTTATTAAAATACTTTTCAATCAAAATGAATTTTGTTACTGTTTTTTATATAAGCTAATTAGGCCTATTCAGATAAATGTAATGAAAACCAATTTTATTACATTTTTTAATCCCGACGTTTCGTCCATTTTTTGTTGACTTTTTCAAGGGATATTCGTCTGTATTTAATAAAATTATTATTATTAAAATGTATATACAAAAACAACAATCAGAACTTACAATAATTTAAGCAATATTACATTTAAGAGTAATTGTTTTACAAAAGACAAACATTTAAATTTTGCACTACTTATTTTAACAACAGTTGTACTTTTAAAGCTTTTATTTTAATGCAACACTATAGCTTGCGCTTATGTTGTCAGTGTCTTCTTTATGATTCATTGTTTTTGTAATTTTTTGTTGTATATGTAAGCTCTCAATTATGAAACGTTTTTTCTCCACTTTTTCCTTGTCAAGTATTTTAATCGTATCGAAGTCAGCTGTGTGTCCTGTTTCTATCATATGTTTATATATAAAAAAACAGTAACACAATTAATAATATATATTGGCCAATCAACACATAAACAAGAAAATGAATTTTGATTTCCAATGAATTTTAATTCGCCGTACAATGGCGGCTTCTTTTCTGTATATTTTTAATTTATATTCTTTTAATCATGTACTCGTAACACATAAGAACAGTTCTAAGTTAAACCTCAATAAAGCAACAAGCTCTTAATTTAAATTTCCTACGAAACTACTTTGTGTTTAATTTTGCACAAACACGCTATAAAATTAGGAAGAGAAAGTTTCTCACCCTAACAATATTTTAATTGACAAATTACTCCAAATGAAGAATTTCTCATACAGAAGATTTTTTTAATTTGACAACAACTTTTAATTTAAAAATTTCAAATATTCTTTTATTTCAAAATGCGCTTTTAATTTCGAAACGTAACTTTAATTCCAAGTCGTAAGTTTGTTTCAAAAGGTACTATTAATTTCCCGATTCACTTTTAATTCGCAAGGTACTTTCAATTGAAATTGTAATTGCAAAAAGAAGCATTTAGTCGTAATAGTTTTTTTTTCATTCCATAGGTTATGTATTTATAGAAAGAAAGGTACTCTTATTTAAAAAAAAATACAATTTTTTTTTTTTTTTTTTACCCTGACCAGGATTCGAACCATCGATTTTATAAATTAATGAAATTTTAGTTTATTTTCGGCTTTTTGGTTCTTTTTAATTAATTTTCTAAACATTTTTAGAAAGAAAAATTATTTACAAATGTATGCGGACGTTTTCCAGCGTCTAATTTTTCTTGTTTTCTTTGGAAAACGTCCGCATACATTTGTAAATAATTTTTCTTTCTAAAAATGTTTAGAAAATTAATTAAAAAGAACCAAAAAGCCGAAAATAAAGTAAAATTTCATTAATTTAAAAAATACTATTTTAACAATGTATTCTTAACACATAAGGTACTTTTTTTAAACGTACTTTTAATAATAAATTTGCTTATCATGTAAAAAGAACCTTTAGTTTAAACTGGGTAATTGTTAATCGTGAAGATTTTAAAGAAAAATTATACTTTAAATTCTGAAGGAACCTTTATTAACCTTTATTTTTAACACAAAAAAATTTTTAATACAAAAGGTACTTAATAAATGGGTAATTTGAGAAGGAAAGTTACATTAGA
Organism: Gymnosoma rotundatum; assembly: GCA_916610165.2. NCBI lineage: Eukaryota > Metazoa > Arthropoda > Insecta > Diptera > Tachinidae > Gymnosoma > Gymnosoma rotundatum. The sequence continues at coordinate 112,922,889 of OU744337.1, read as the reverse complement.
CTTTTGAATAAAGGCTTTATTATAAATAAAAAAATTCTTGTAGTTCAAATTAATATACTATTGACATCGAAAAACATCTTAAAAAAGGAAAATGCTCTACACAATTGTACAATTTTAAAGAACCAAACAAACGTACGTTAGGTTAGGTTGCTCAGGCCGTCGGCGCAAAAAAGAAAAGACCGACTCACTTGGATCCCAATGGTCCCATTGTGTCACCTGGAAACAGGATGTACAGGGATCAGATTGAGGTCCCTACGGTACCATCAAAAATCCACATTCAAACCACTCCGAGGACCGGATAAACAAGTTTATTCTAGCAACATCGCAGACAGATAAGTCTGCAAAACCATGCAGTCTCGGAATGCCGAAGTTAGCCGCTCTATTCCCAGAAAGAGCCGGGCAGTGGCAGAGCAGATGCTCCACCGTTTCCTCCTCTTTCTCATCTTGACAACTTCTACAGTAGTCATGATGCGGAAGATTCAATCTCCTAGCATGGGCACCAATGATGCAGTGCACAGCCACCAGTGTGCCCAGCTGCCCCCGAGGAAACCTCAGTCGACTTGCGGATCTCCCACTATCGTACTGAGGCCACAGTGTCCTCGAGACCCTGCAGGTAGCCTCTTCAGACCATCTACACTGAGCAGCCCTAAAGAGTTCCAGCCGAAATAAAGCTTTAGAGCAACTTAATGGGGATCCCACCAGTGGATCTATCTCTCGGTCTTCCATCCGGGCTCCAAATCTGGCGAGCTCGTCCGCGACCATATTTCCGGGTATGCTCGAGTGAGCTGGCACCCAAAACAGTTCCAGGTTGGAATATCTCGCCATCTCGTTAAGAGATGCCCGGCATTCACGAACCAATCTGGATGTCGTATAGACACCTGATAAGGAGTTAATCGCGGCCTTGCTATCAGTACAAATCCGGATATACTCTCCGTATATCCGGTGGTACCTCATCCAGCAAGCCGCCCTTCTAATGGCTGAGATCTCAGCCAGTACCACGCTACATTGATCATGAAGCCTAAAGTTCATCCTGATCCGAAATCTAGGAATGAAGACGCCAATTGTTTGGTCATGGCCAAACAATTGGCCGGTCGACCGGTAGCCACTGCAGCATTGTAAAAAGGGCCCTCGACGGAGTGGTGCGTATTGCATCAGTGACTATCAAGGCCGAAGTGCGCAGTATCCTGTTCAATATACTGCAGTTCGCAAACCTGCCCAGAGCGGGCCACCATACGAGGACCCCATACATTAGTATGGGTTTTATTTTATTTTGATTTTTGTGAACTTTCATTTTTTGAGTAAGAATTTTTCTCCAAAAAAAAATATTCTGCAAAATAGTACTTTTTGATAAGAAAAGTGGTACTTTCAAATTCAATTTTTATTGACAGTATATAATATTTGCATTTCACTTAATAATATAATATAAATGATAAAGAGTTCAAGTTTAGCATCTTTTTTTCTCTTAATTAATATATCAGAGTTTACAAAGTTTTATTAACATAATTGTTAGTATAATTTTTGGAGGAAAAAAATTTCAAAAACCTATTTAAATTTTTGGTAATTTACAAAAAAATAAATTTATAAAAAAATAAATCTACTTAATTCTATTTACCTTCTTGTATTCCGGAATTAACAGAAATTAATGTTTAGAAAAGATTTACAAGATTACAAGAAGGTACTTTTTCCTTAGAAGTCAATACAAAGGGATATAAAAAATCAGATTCCCAACTTTTATCTTTAGATAATATATATAACTTCTCAATCAAATCGGTGTCTTTAACCCAAATATGTTTAAAAACAAAATAGTGATTTTTCATACAACGGAACATTTTCTTTAAAGGTACTTTAACTAGATTACAAAACATATATCTGTTATAAAACTTAAAATTGTTATAACTTTTGGTACTTTTTCCGTGCTAAATTTAATTTTCATATCATCAGAGAGAGGTATTTTATGATTCTGTGCATTAAAAGGATTTTTTCCTAAAAAGAAACACAATTAAAAAAAGCTTTTATTTTCTTATAGAAAAAAACAATTTTAGATTAAAGAAAAACTTTCAAGTCAAACAAATATTTTTATTAAGTAACGCAAACTTCTTGATAAATAAGTAATAAGATAAGAAAAAATAATCTTAGTGCAACTACATAACGACCTTTAAGCAATTCTGGCGTCAAGGATGAGGTGTTGGCAATCATAAATTATAAATTTTTTTTATTTTACTTTGTAACAATGTTGCAATATATCTACGAGTTTTTTCATTGTTACTGCTTTTTATTTGATTATTGTTGTTATTTTATTGAGCAAGTAATGTTGTTGCTGTTGTTATTGCCGCACATTTGTGTAACAAGCATATACCTATACATAACAACGTGTTGTTGCAAACAATTTAAATGGCATTTTGTAGTTTGCTAAAGTGTTGGAAACTCATTTAAATACACTACACGCAATTCAATCTTAAACGTGTTGTTGTTACACGTTACAACATGAAATGTGCAGGTTTTCTGAATTTTCTTTTGAATTTTACATTTTTTGTTTTGTTTTGTTTTGTTCTTTTTCTTTTTATAATTTTAATTGCTTTCCACCATACATACAAATAGGCCAACACATTCTGACAACCACGCAGGCGCAAATCATCTCTTGAAAACATGCAGGCACGAAATGGACAAGAGGAATCGAATTAAAGATACAACAGTCAACAAACTTATTTAAGAAAGAAATAACAATTTAAAATGAAAAAAAAATAAAAATAAAAAAGGAGTTATTACCTCATTTTTTCTTGTTCTTCTCTTAATGTGTTTAATGCAGCAACCGCTTGATTTAAACAAGCAAAAAAAAGAAGAAAAATGAGAAAAACACACTGAATTCATTGAAATAAAATCGATGGTCGTTTCATGTTGTGGATGGATAAATTCGCCATTAACAACATACAAGTGCAATCGGGCGTTTAACCAACAAAAAACATCTGTTTTACAAAGAACTTCAGCGACGACGACGACGGCGGTAATGAATTCAGTGGTGATGACTGTGGTATTGATGTTATTGGTTGGCTGGCTCGCTGGCTGCATTAACTCTAGATTTAAGCAAGAAGAATAATGACAATGCTGTTAATATTAGGTTTCTTTATTGATATATTGCTTTTGAAAGGTGAACACAACCAATTTCCTTCAAAGGATTTAAATAAAAAGAATTACAACCACAATGTATGATAATTGTTAAGAAGGGATTTTAGTTTAATAAAGAAAAATCGCCATCATTCAATAAGGAATGTACATATATAAATGATAAACTCCAATTTAATATGGTTGAATTGTATATAGAAACGCCTACATACACATGCTTTAACTTTTGAAGTGAATGTGTTTTGACACCAAGTTTTCTTTATAAAATAAAAACCGATTCAATTGTTATTGAAATATATCAACTTCGCAATAATTGTTTTCTTATCCCGGACATACCTTTTTCGGAACTATTTTTATTTTGCCAGCAAACAAATTTTATTTCAAGATAAAACTCATTAAGACTAATTAATTACAGTTTAATAGCTCTATATGTACCCTTGATTTCCCAATAGTTTTAATTTTCCGAGATCAAAAGGGTTTGTCCACATTAACAAAATCCCTCACAGAGCTCATCGTATATGAGGAAATTGCACTAAGTCAATTTTCCGCGTCTTATAAAAAATTTCACAAATTCCATTTGAATAAACTGTGTTCACAGTTTAAGAGCTCCGAGATCGTAGGGTTTTGTCGCTGTAATAGTATTTGCTTAAAAAAAAAGTACGGAAATTACTATACATCTTGTACTGTATGTATGGGAGAAAAAATTTATCGCATGCTACATTTTTTGTAAAGTATTTTACTTGACGTATTTATCTTCGCAAACATGCTTAAAAAGTAAATTTAATTCATTAGTGCATTAGTTCTATTTAACGGAACGTTATCACTTCACCCCAAAACATTAAGTAAAATATTTTAGTTAATTGTGATATCATATTCGAGTGAATGCCTGTTATCATGATAACAAGAGCTTTGTTAAATTATTGTGTGTTTTATTTAATATCGGCAATTATGTATGGAAAACCATATCAGGTAAATGTCCGCCTCTGTTAGCCTCACAAATGCGAGTCCTTTTGAGCACATCTTTCATTACATTCTCGTACATTTAACGCCGTATTTAATTAATTTTAGCACGAATATCTTGTATGTGTTGCTTAAGCGAATGCGAATCCAATTAACTAGAATTCATGCATCCAAGCTTAAACAGCAAAAACTTCAACCAATTTTTTACAACCAATTTCGATAATAACGCAATAAGATCATGAAAGCGATAAGCAAGAGTACAGGGTTTCTATGCAGCAGATATCACAGATATGAAAGTTGTTCATCGTCATAATCAAGGACTGGCAGAAATAGATAAAATCGATCATTAACTGGCAGTTTATCATCCACGGATAAGAAAGGACAAGTGGTGATGGAGGCCAACTTTCGCATATTTACTGGATGCATCGCTTGTCAATGGATGGCTACTTATGCGAAAACAACAGCCAAATGATCCAAGCTGTTTCATACACATTTTCCTAAAGGTAAAGGATCTTAAATAAACACTTATGTCCGATATGACATACCACAGATTTAAAGTACCGTTTTATAGGTATTGAAAGCAATAAGGGTCTTTACTGCCAAAATCCCCTATAGGGCCACCTACTAAAACCAATGTTTTACCTTTTAAAAATATTTAAGAGCATTCAGAAAATCTTATGTACTAATGGGGTTAATGGAATTTAATCTGGGGCAGCCCTTTTACAGCTTTACTTTAATATGTCCACTTTATAAAACAATCAAAATCAAAAAAGAAAAACAAACTAATAATCTTGGCATAAGCTAACTTTTACAGCACACTGTACATTCGGATCATTATGATAGTGAAGAGTACGTGTCTTGAGTACTTTATATGCCGCACTCACAGTTTGCTGCAATTATTTTTATTCTGCTTTATGGTGTTGTATGACAAATGAATGTTGTTCCCTTATACGCACTAACTAACACATGTTGATTTGATGTAATGATAAGCTAGAAACCAAGTTCCGTTTTTTATTTATAAACCACTTTTTTTCGTTTTTTTTTCCTGGAATTTGTCATATTAAGAAATGTTTAATTACAATATTTCCACACAAAGCTAAAACTCATCTGTGAACTGTGGAATTAATGATTGAAAGATATCAGTCATTTGATTAGTAACCAAATGTTATACGTTCGTTCTGTTTTAAAAATACTTTTCTAATTTAATGGAGTTGGATGTGCATGAGTGACTAAACATTTGAGCAGGTTAAACAGGCCTAGTATCTGTTGCTTTAATTATAGTTAATTTAATTCTAATGAATTATGAGTAGATTTTTTGGAGTACGCTTTTTGTAACAGATGTTAGGTAAATAGGGGTAGTAATTAAATATATTGGTTTTATTAGAATAATTAAATGATCGTGTCGTATCTCTAGGTTAAATATTAAAAAAAAACAGATTCGTTATGGCAACCAAATTCGTTGTCAATCAAACGTTGCAGGTTTTACGAACTTTTACATAATTATATTAAATTCAGTAAATTATTAAATATACTTTCCGATATACAAAAGGTACTTTATTATAAAATGTACCTTTAGATAAAAAGATTTCTTAAATAATAATACTTGAAAATAATTATGTATAAATTATAATTAAAACCAAAAGTTACCTCAAGGTACTTAAAATAAAAAGTACTTTTATATAACAAACAATAAAACATATTTCTTAATGAAAAACCTTCTTTAAAAAACATTGTTTATTTTTAAAAAATTTACTTTTTGAAGCACAAATATATTTTTCAGCAAAAAATTACTTCATTATACAGAATTGACTTCAAATAAAAAATAATTTTAAAAGGTGCTCTTGAAAAGGGAATGGAAAACTATTTAAGAATAAAAAGAAAGTACCATAAAGAAAAAAAGTATCAGAAAGGTACGATTATGCTGAAGCGTTCTTGAAATTAATTTTTATAATTTATACATTTATTTAAAATAGTTTACAATAAACAGAAAATAAAAAAATATGCTTTTAATTAAAAGATTCTAAAAAAGTTGGTTTTTAAAAGGTAAAACATTGGTTTTAGTAGGTTCCCCTATAGCGGATTATTAGCAGTAAAGACCCTTGTTGCTTTCAATACCTATAAAACCGTACTTCAAATCTGTGGTATGTCATATCGGACATTAGTGTTTATTTAAGATCCTTTACCTTTAAGAGAATGTGTGTGGAACAGCTTTGATCATTTGAGTGTTTTTTTTTCGCATAAGTAACCACCCATTGACAAGCGATGCATCCAGTAAATATGCCAAAGTTGGCCACCATCACCACTTGTCCTCTCTTATCCGTGGCTGATAAACTGTCACTTACTGATCGATTTTATCTATTGCTGCCAGTTCTTGACTACAACGATGAACAACTTTGATATCTGTGATATTTGCTGCATAGAAACCCTGTCCTCTTGCTTATCGCTCTCATAATTTTAATCCGTTATTATCTAAATTGGTTGTAAAAAGCTCGCTGAAGTTTTTGCTGTTTAAGCTTGGATGCATGAACTAGAGTTAATTGGATTCGCATTCGCTTAAGCAACACATGCAAAATATTCGTGCTAAAATTAATTAAGTACGGCGTTAAATGTGCGAGAATGTAATGGAAAATGTGCTCAAAAGGTCTCGCATTTGTGAGGCTAACAGAGGCGGACATTTACCTGGTATGGTTTTCCATACATAATTGCCGATATTCACACATATGAGGTAAAAGTTTACCCGTTAAATTGGTAAAGTTTTCTTTTTGTTTTATTTGTGATAAATTGACAACAAAATTCAAACAACAGAATAAATACTCGTAGGAAACTTACAAAATATTTTTTGAAAATATATAAAGTAACAAAAGATTTCATATTAAAAAATAGATACTCTGAAATAAGTGGCAAAATGGTGTGTAATTAAAGGCCTCTATTTAAAAATTAAACACAAGCTGATGTATTACAGCAGCATAAATAAATACTGTCAGATCTTACAAGACGTTCAATATTAGTTAAAACAATTGAAAATAAACAACTAAACAGGAGCATGTCAAGGTTGTGTAATTAATTGCTTTCAATATACATCACACAATCGGACACAATTAAGTTTTTTGCTTTCCATTCTACCCTCGTATTTGTTTCATTGTTTCTATACTTTCATTAATTGCTTTTAAAAAACCTCAATTATAATTTCTTTTAGGATTTAAAATTGTTGTTGTGAAATATTTTCAAAAAATATATCGTAAATAAGCGTCAAAATGGTACACAACTGATGACTACAAAAAGGAAACGTGGTTTTTAATAATTCATCATTAGAGGCATTACCTTCTAAAAATAAACAAAATTTCCGCATAAGGAGTGAGACCAATCTACAAAAAATCCAGAGCTCGTTACCGCGCCATATAAGGACATGATCTGGACGGTTTGTGTCTCAATGGGATGACGTTACTTATCATATAGCGACCACAACCGACGAATTAAACCAAAAGCGTTGAACTCCAAATGACGATAAGCTAATATCGAGAAATTCACATGTAAATTGACCTCCAAGAAATTGACGTTTCAGAGGCGTGTTTTTCGTGACACATGAATAGCAGTGCCCCAACATTAAGCTTCCGTCTATTTTTCAAGGAAAAAAACTGTTTGTAAAAAAGCTTAAATATTTCATTATTGAAACAGCCCGAAGGGTAATTTAAAAGTTAACCAACCCAGTGTAAAATGCAGGACAATAAAAAGGCAAATTTTATGTTGATTAAATATAAGCGGATTAAAGTTTCAGTAAAATAATTAAAAATTCAACGATACTTATTATTGTATATAAAAGCGAATATCAATGGCCATTACCCAAATCCCCACTTAGCTATTCAAGAAACTTTTCATAGAATTTTAGATAACCTAAAGATTACTGTCCAAGCAAATTGTGGCAATAAGACCCATAAAGACAAAAATTTTAAGTAACACAAAACAACAATGACAAAAATATAATTTGATTTTTCTTTTTATATAAAAATTTTAAAAAATTTTTTCTATACTCACAGCTTAAGTTACTCTTTGGTTTGCTTTTGCGTTTTCCCATTAATTGGGTCAAATAGTTACCTGCAAGAAAAAAAAAAAAACATTTCAAAAATAGTAATAAAAATTATTAAACTGTTGTGAAAAATGTAGCAAAAATATTTTTCTATTCATAAAATGTATGTATGAAGAGCCTGCCTATTCGGCCAAGCAACATATCTCTTTTGTATAAAATTATTTCATTAAATTTAACTATTATCTGCTGGCAACAGTTTTTAGTTGCAACAAAAAAAAAATCATAAAAGGAAAAATATGTCTATGCATTGACCCAAAAAGCAATTGACGCTACATAGAAAAATGTACACAAGCACATACGACTGTACAATTTGCATACATATTGATAGTTATTCATATTTATTACAAAAATATTTACCATCTCTTGATAGTCGTCCTCCCCAACTGTAAGAGAAAAAACGAAAAAGAAACAACAACAAAAACTTAGCAAATTTCTTGCCAACCAGTATCAACCACACACACACACATATGTACGACTACAAATGATTTTCTTTTACCACATGCTCCCTTAAGAAACGTCAGTCAGTAAGAGTAATAAATATGAGGGGAGACAAGAAAAAAAATCCTTGATCTCTTTTTTTTTTTTTTTTTTTTTTTTTATTTCAATGCCTTTATAACTCTTTTTCAACTACTATCACATACAAACACAACAACAAAAACTATAAAAATTGTAGTGGGTATAATAGTAAAAGAGGTTTTGAATGAATATCAGTACGATGACTTTGTTAAGTGTGGCACAGTGTACTTGTAGTATTCAATCTATCCTTTAAGTATCTACTAGTTTATAAACATGCAAACGTTGCATTAATTTAATTTATGATTTCTTTTATCATCAAAAAAATTGTTTGTGTCTGCTTCTCTTTCTCTCGTCGTATCAACTTTTCTTGTTAAGGATTTTTTTTTTTTTTTATTAAAATAATTTTATTTTATAAAATAAAGCAGAGTACCATCAAAATTGAAAAGGTCTATTTTGGTAGTCAGGTTACATATTGCATCTATAATAAATTTTTCTGTTGTCAAGCTACACACATACAGCTGCGTAAATAAAGGGACAGGGCTTAGCGTTCACTATATTTGCCTTGAAAAAATTTGAATGAATTATAAATATAAAATTTATTTTAAAGCGATTAAAAGTGGTTTTAGCGCACTATATATAAAATATATATAAAATATGTTTGTTTGTTAATGGAAAAGCTAGAGCAGTATTCACCAGTTGGCCGACCTTCCTGGAATTTTTACAGTTTGTTATTAGAAATGTGAAAAGTTTGCCAAGGCACAAGCCAACTAGAGAAAACTTAAGTAAGCCAATCGAACAGACACTGGGTCGAAAGAGGTACTATTAGAAATCAGCAAGGTCGGTCCATTTCCTTCGACACAGCGGGCAAAACACCAAGCCTCTCTCCAATTTTTTTCATATTATTTGGAACAATGAAGAAGCTCCAATAAAAAAAAAAAAACAAATATATAAGGCGATAGAGAATTAAAAAATAAGAAAAAAACATTATGTGAAAAAATATGCGCTCGCCCATATTTTCCGAATTACGGTCCTTTGAAATTTAATTTTTTTTAATATCAGTGTGGGAATCATTTTAAAGCTTTTGAGGAGATCTTTAAGGAAATCCTAAAACTTGTTTAAAAATACTTTACCGATTAAGAGCCGATGTCATTTTTATGTAAAATTATATATTTTTATTTTTTAATTCTCGTCACCCCAATATTTGCTTTTTTGATTAAAGTTACTTCACTAAACTAGATTAACATATATGGTAACGCGTACATAAGATTCGCCATAGCCAAATATATCACTCTTGCTTGGTTTTTGATATTTCATGTGGGCGTGGCACTTTCCATACGAATTACATATATATTATCGTGTTACTTGGTAACTGTAATGGTAGCACATCGTTCAAATAACCTTCTTATTAGTAAGAAGGGATAATGTAGCGAATTGGAGTTGTATTGCATTGGCACAGTGGGCGTGGTAATACCATACAAAAAAAATATGTTGTTGTTTTACTAGGGAACTATTGTAAGGGGAAGGGAAGTATGCATAATGAACTAAAGCACTGGCTGGAGTAGAACAGTAGTCGTGGTACGACTCTCCCGATTAAAGCAGCGTAGCTCTAGAGCAGCAAAACTATCGAAAGTCGCCCCATTCGATATTTTCGTATGTTTGCCTAAAAACTATCGATACTATAGTTTCGATATTGCACTTAAAATCTATCGATACATTCAATACTATCAAATTTTTTAAGTGCTAATTCTGTAAACATCGCTATCCGATGCTATGGCTATTGGTAAAAAAAAAATAACAATCAATAGTCAGCCAAATATAAAACTATCGATATTATCGAAAGTACTACCGAATGTTTTGCAGCTCTAACAAGCGCACCGAGAATAGCTAGTACTAAAAAAAGTGCTGCTTTAAACGATCTGAAAGTAAAAGCGAATTCTCTTTTAAGACCAAGACAAACCTTGCATTTCATTACAAAAAAAGCTGAAAAACAACATATTCATTGCATTTTCAAAACGCCTAATGAGGTAAAAACGTAGGATTGGCATACTCTTCACATTTTATTCAGAATTGGTCAACATTCAAATGTGATGCGATAATTCCGATGGAATGACTCAATACGTGAAACCCTTACTACTTCTTCCAGTCAGAAGTGAAATTACAGAAATTTTTATAAAAACTAACGCACACAATCTTGCCATTCTATTTCTCAAAGTCGCTATGATAAATGACTAAATTATACTAGAAGTAAAGTGGCAGCTGTAGGGAAAGCAAAATTACTTATAGAAAGTTTCTACCCGATGTTAGATAAACGCCAGAAAATATTTATTTTGTTCTATGGGAGATGCACCGTTTCATTCGTTTCAATTTGTGCCAAGTTTTGTCCACAGAATAAAATGTTTACATTTATTAAAAGTTTTACTTGTTTTTAGATTTAAGTTTAATTAAATATTTTATTGATTCAATTAACTTTTTGATTATTAAATTGTTTTCTTCTTTCTTAATTAAATATATGATTGATTTAATTAACTATTTAATCAGGAATGATGCCCTTTCTGAGATATCTAAGAATAAGTTATATGATTTCATTTGATGTCTCAGTGTTACAGGGTAGTGCTAGGGCAGCCAAGTAATTTGTTCGTGTGAAAATTGAGTCCCATAAACTCTATTCGCTTGCCAGCGTGATAATATAGTTCTCTTAATAACAATAATCAATATTTCAAGGAAGTAGAAGTCTGGAAGTAGAAACTCCTATAATGTGCTTAAACATAACTACTCTAACTCACCGCCACCTCAAAATCATACATTCAACTTTATATAGACTTAAAGACCCAATCAAAATTTACAAAGTTAAACGACTATCTATTGTACTCATTACAAAAAAACAAAAACCATAAGAGGTTCCTAAAACAAAAACCTATTTCCAATAATACGAGGGCTGCTATATATATTTCTGGCCTGGCAACACAGAGTGCTGCCAAGTGCAATCTGACATTTCCATTGGAAAGTTTGTCATTTTTAAGCATAATCGTACTCAAAACGTTTTGACGTACGACCATTATTTGTGTTGTTTACAGTGACTTGAAAAAATTAATATAGAAAAAAATGGAATTAACTCGTGAACATTTTCGTGCCATCATTTTTCACAACTTTCGACGTGGATTATCACGACAAGAGTGCATTGATGAACTTAAATGTTTGTATGGCGATGAAGCACCATCCTATAGCACTGTGAAAAATTGGTATAATAAATTTAATCGTCGCCGAAGCTCGCTCAAAGACGAATTCCGTGAAGGTCGTCCAAAAACGGCTGTTGTACCAGAGAACATTGATGCCGTGCGTGAACTCATAATGCAAGATCGAAATGCGACATACCGAGAGATAGAGACATCCTTGGACGTTTCTTCCACCAGCATACATTCGATACTGCATGAAAACCTGGCCGTAAAAAAGGTTTGTTCTCGTTGGATCCCGCACAATTTGAAAGTCGCTCAAAAAAAGGCTCGTGTCGATTGGTGCAAAGAAATGCTGCAAAAATACGATTGCGGTGCTGCAAAAGACGTTTATAAGATCGACACAGGTAACGAATCATGGATCTATGCGTATGAGCCCGAAACGAAACAACAATCGACCGTGTGGGTCTTCAAAGACGAGCAAAATCCAACGAAAGTTGTTCATGGAAGAAGCACTTCGAAGCAAATGGTCGCCAGTTTCTTCGGCAAAACTGTTCATGTTGCGACTGTTCCGCTTGAGCAACGTAGGACGGTCACTTCTGAGTGGTACACTACAATTTGTTTGCCTGAAGTCATCGGAGAAATTCGAAAAACCAACAAGAGAAGACGAATCATTGTTCACCATGACAATGCGAGCTCTCACACATCGGCTCAAACCAGAGCGTTTTTGACCGGCCAAAACGTCGAATTAATGGGTCATCCGCCGTACAGCCCTGACTTGTTTCCGCACATCAAGAAAAAAATGCGTGGTCAACGATTTTCGTCGCCAGAAGAAGCTGTTGAAGTGTTCAAAAACCATGTTTTAGAGGTGTCTCAATCGGACTGGAAAAAGTGCTTCGACACCTGGTTTGAGCGCATGCAAAAGTGTATAAATCATGCTGGAGAATACTTTGAAAAACAATAAAACCATTTTTGATTATAAATATTCGCATTTTCACTATTAGGCCAGAAATATATAGAGCAGCCCTCGTAGTAGGTTTTTTAACAAATAAGTAGCGAAGGGATCATCTGTTCTATAAAATATAATTTATCACATCTTTGCTGCAGATAGTGAAGTGTTGTAAAGTTGAAATTTGTTTAATTAAAACTATTCTTATGGTAAGGAAATGAGCAAAATACAAAAACTTATAAGGACTAAAAAAATTTTTCATCAAAATTTAATAACTACAAATTTCTTTAGTTGTTATTTTTAATTTCGTATGTATATTACACGTAACTGTGTTTATGGTTCTATAGAAATTTTTTATAGATATTTGACAATAGTTTTTTTTTACTTTTTTTAGCAACTTGTGTCTGCATTAAAACAAAACTAAGTGCACTTCATAAAAATTATGGTCTTTTTGGCCACTTGCCAATTTTAAGACAGCTTCCCTCAATGCCTTAAAAAAATATTTTTAAAAACTACACATACACTCGTATTCATGCTTAAGATACACACCTACATTGAATCATATTACTTATAAGCAAAATACACTAAAACTATTTAAAGAAGAGAAAAAAAACTTTTAAAAGACTGTAAAAAGAGACGAGAACTGCTTTTATTTTGCATTGAAAGAAAATATTCCTTTTTTTTAACACAAAAATCACTAAAGCAGATGAGCAAATTTATTGAAATTATCTTTTAACAAGAACAACAAATAACTACAGCTACTTCTGACTTGTTTTTAAGAAGAACATAAAATAATAAAAAATAATGTAGTTATAAAAAGAAAGTAGGTGCTAAATATGGGTCAAATAGCCTTTGACCTTTAAAACCACTTTAATATCTGTCTACAAGCCTTTTTTATAGCTAAAATATGTTTGTACCCCTTTATGCACTCGTTAGATACAAAACACTTGTTTCTTAGTGCTCTTTGCTCTTTCGTCTTTGGTTAAGTTGGGTCAAAACTAAATTATCCCTGTAAACTTATTTTCTTAGGACTCTATAATATGTGTTAAATACATACATAGATAGACTAAAGACAGTGTAAAGTTTTAGTTTCTTAGAGAAAAAAAAACATTTTTTTGAACTGCACGCAGACCTGTGATCTGTAGACAGATTAATATTTACGTCATCAATTTTTTTTGTATCAAACAAGCCTACTGTAGACTTTTCTGCTGGACAACTTTGGACTCGCCTAGCTACGACAGGCACTGTCATAATTCTCTTACACTTCTTTACTTTAAGCCCGATGAAATTTTAAATTGTAAAATATCAAACAAAAAAATAAGTAATTTTAAACCAAGTATTTTTTATTCTTAAGATCAATACATGTCATAACCATTTGAAAATGAATTTAGGCCAATGGCCACCACGACTATTCTACGACGAAAAGCATTGTTAACTACCGTTTTTAGGCTACTATTTCGAGCATTGCTAGGAGTATATCTCGAATAATACGAACAATGTTGGCCTCCATGTCACCAACTGCAGCTGATTTATCAGCACAAGCCAGTGACGTCACGTGGCCCATTAGAAAATAACCGAAATCATTTTGATTTCAAGAAGTCATGGGTTAAGGTCGCTACATAAAACGCAGCGACATCCTGTTGAAACAAAATCTCACTCAAATCAACTTCCATATTTTCAAAATCATTGATCATGGTTTTTTAAGAAATAAGTTGCAATGAAGCCACCACGTAATCGGGGTATATTTCTAGATTCAATTGAGTCTTTTGGAGTTTTTTGCGGACTAATTTCAGCTCAGCTTAAAATAAGCCTTATATTGATAATAAATGTCAAAAAGAGAGCGCACTATGGCAGTCCGTTTTGCGGTAGTTAACTACGGTCTTATAATCAGCCTACGAACTGTCGTCTTACAGTTCAGTTCTTCTTTCCTATTACACTTAAGGTACGGTCACATATGACAAACATTTGCCTAAAATTTGTTTGCTATTGTTTGGCCTAAATTTTTTCAAAACAATACAAAATTTGTTTTATGGTCACACTACGCACATTTATTTGCCTATTTTTATTTGTTGAAACAGCTATGAAGCAATGTCAAATAAAATACAGGCAAACATGTTTTATGTGCGGTCACATTTAAAATAATATTTGCCTTAAAAATATATTTGATGAAACCGAAAAAAACATAAATTTATTTGCTCACAAACTGCTGCGCATGGGATGTCTTCACTGCCATTCAATTTCTTCGGCATTATTTTAAAGTTATTGCAAAGAAAACGTGTAAAATATTATTAAATGCTAATTACAAATGATGAAAAATAGTTGCTACTCTTAAATATTTAATTGCAGTACAATATACATGAGTTCAAAGCAAACAAATAATAACCATTTGTAGATGGAACAAGAATATACAACGGTCGAAAAAATTTTTTCATCTAGGCAGACTCTGGGCGCATCTTTTTAAAGGTCTCAAATGAAATGTTTATTCTCTTCCTATAATATACTTTTCCTATACCTTATACGAGAAATTAAATCCCAGTTTTTAATATAAAAATAAAATATCCACCGCTGATAGCCATAAACTATAAAAGTTGGTCAAATAATGGTGGCTAATATTATATTTATGCACCCGCATGTATTATTTATAGAGATTCCATTAAAATAATTATTACACATAATGGCAATGTGAGAAGAAAATTTATGATGAATAACTCCCATGAATGTAAGTTCCAAATAAACACAGCCTAGCAACAATATCAAATTTTTCATATTCTATGCTATAAAGAAGCTTCAAAAGGTGTTCTAAAGAAGAAGCACAATAAGAGGATGAAGCTAAATAGGAATTAGAATCCACTTCTTAACAATAAATTTTATTATTCATTCATTACATTTTTTTGATTAAAATTTCTAAAAACTTTTAATTTATTTAATATATTTTTCAAACTACAGCTGTTTATTTGTTTACTTGATATAAGTGTAGACAAATAACATGTTGAAATAAAAAGTCGCTTAAATTAAAAAGTCTATTTCACAAAGAATCAAACTACAAATATGCAAAATTTTAATTGGGATACAAAGTTCTACAATTTTTAAGAAATTTTAATGTTTCAGTTTTCGGGAAATAGGGGAAAAACTCTTGTACATATAGTTTTTAAAAATTGTTACATTATAACATACCGTCAAACGAATATATTTATATTAAAAAAATCTGTTTACATTAATTGCAAAAATAATATTTCAGCTTAGTACTTATAGAACATATATCTTTTGATTGCAAATCGAAACAGAACAGTTTGAGTGCTTAAAATGGATATTCACTAATGACTCTTAGCTCTATTCCTACGCTTCGAGTAGGGCGGAAGAAAATTTTGGTTTTGTTCTGCACATAGCCGACTGTTTTCGCCTCTTTAAGCAGTTAAAATGCGTGGGCACTGTGTTTCTTGTTTAATATAAATTAATCGATATTGATTCTTAAAGTGAAAGCATGTTGCTTGTTGTTATATATAACTTCATTTAAAAGTTATCTATAAGCATTTTAAAACAAAATGCATCTCAACCTTATCATAGGTTTATGTGCAGATATATAACAGTATATAATTTACAACTTTAAACTTTAACTTACCTTTAATTTACCGGCAACGTAAATTTTCAAGTTATATAATTTCTTGCGACTTTACTTTAAACCAATACTTAACTAAAAATTTATAAAAGAAGATTTAATAATCCCTAATGCCACATCTTTTTTACATACAATTTTAAAACTTTGCACCATTCTGAGGCGAAAATGTCGAAATATACCAAATTATATATAAAATACTTTGATGATATATAACTCGAAAAATATGTGGCCCGAAAACTTTTTTAATTTACTTTTTCTTCCAAAAATTTCACCTTATTATTTTTTATCTATAATTTTATTTTTAATTGCTTACAGTATTTTGTTTCTATTTAATACACATATAAGTTTAAAATTATCAGCGAGATTTTTCGAAACTTAATAATTTAGTTTAAATACTGGGCAACATTGCTAATACAGCTGTTATTTGCCTAAAAATGAGTCAAATATTTGCCGTCGAGTGGTCACACTATGTTCACATTAGAAACATTTTGTTTACTGACAAATAATTTTATTTGCCCAAAATCAGCTGTGATGCTATTTGCTTCTAATAAATATTTAGTGGTCAGACTACGGCAAATAAATATTTGCCGATTTCAGTCAAATGTTTGACTAATGTGACCGTACCTTTAGACTACAGAACCGTAAAAAAAATTTCTTACACTAAGACCATTGGTGTTATGCCTAGGATGCAGAATAACATTAAAGCCTCCATTTTATGTGCGAAAAAGAGAAAACTACTAAAAATGATATTATATTCCTATTGCTCTTTTTTACACAAGTATTGGAAAATAAAAATTGTTTCCTCTCAGACCGTCTAACACAAACTTCTAGTTTTTACTTAGAACAGCACCTAAAGCTACCACCTTATAGTCTGGCCGTTATCTTTTACTTCTCCTTACACTACTCTACTTGTACAAGCTTGCACTTAAAATCTTTTTAAAAGGTTACTTTACAGATTTTTTCATAATTCAAGAACCGCATATCCGCATCACAAATCGGCATAAGAAATTCTTTCCTACCATAAACTTTTCTGTTCAAAAAAAGCTTTCTTTTCGAATATTGTAAGTTTTGCTGAGGTTTGTCGTCTTAGCTTAGTAACGGCAACTGTGGTGAAGGGATTAAAACAGAAAATATTGTTGCGTCTTTCATTAATTCTTAAATCATTAAACAAGTTAATCAAAATATATCACAGATGGTTTTGTATCAGTTGTTAATAAATTTGTAAATCTGAAGCTGCAGAAAAGATTTTTAATTTGTGGACATTAAAAACGCTCCTTGAAACTGTACCCATGTTAATATTTTTAAGGATTTTTTTTTAATTAATCGACGCTTCAGTATCTTTGCGTACAGTATTTTTAATAACTCTGAAAATCCAAGTTTGATATAATCAAGAAACTTTAATATGTTCCACCTGTGTAATATTTTATTAAACAACTTGCATGCCCGCAACTTCGACTGCGTGTCATTTCTAGGGCTAGATTAAAAAAAAAAACACTTTTTAGAAATTGTTTTTGTCTTAAATGTAATTATGCGAACAAAGGAACGATTGCGACAACGTAAAACTGGCCTCTAATTTTCTTAAAATTCAAGTTTAGAAAAATGTATTCCTAACTATTTATTCTAGAGTTCTGTAGAAAGTTAAAAATTTTCCATTTAAAAAATAAAAATGTACTGCCAACTATTTTAGTAGCATTATATCGGTAAAATTGGGTGCTTTCACATTTGTATCTCTAGTTTTTCTGCGAAATGGCATATTGTCAAAAAAAAGAAAAATTCTTTATTTAAGCCAAGGTTCTAAGGGACCTCCCCACAAAATTTTATTTAAATCCATCCAACAGTTTTTATGTATGCAGTGCGAACACAGAGAGACAGACAAACAGACAAAAAATCGAAAAATATTTGTTTTGTATACAGTTGTATTATAAGTATAGATAATTAAGCCTTAAGCTTAAAAAGTAAAGTAACCCATATATGAGCATACTGTATTACTTTTTTACTGCATTACGTGTTTGAGTAATCACCAAGAAATCACTTTCACATGCCTTGTTTCTCTGAGAGGGTATCTTTATATTGATACAACTTTGTGTAACTTTTTACACAATTTTAACATTTCTTTCATTCGGTACATTTATGTTGTATCCAACCCACTCTCTCTGGTCATATATTTTTAATGGTTCGTGTTTTGTCATCATTATCTTTAATAAAACAACAACAATTTAACACGTATATTACTACAAACAAAAACATTAAAAAAACAAGCAAAAACAAAAGACATATAAATATCGCATCAAGTAAGTTGTAGATATTAAAACAAGCAGCTACTGTTGTGCTGCGTTGTGTCTGCTACTACTTCCAACGAAAAATATTATGGTACTCTTAAGGCAGCACTTTAAAGACATTAAACTTTAATTTAAATCGTTTTCAAATTAACTTAATTCCTATTAAAACGAAAAAAAAACACTACCGACCGTGTTTTATATGAAAATATATTTCTTTGTAGCAGTCGTTGTTGCTGTTGTTTGTGGTCATCTTTTTGTTGACGATTTCTTTAACAACTACTATTTGATTATTGTTGTTATTATTGTAACATTTGTCCAGTCCACTAAACCAAAAAATTCTGTATTCTCTAATTCGCCTACGTTAAGTTGACAGCTATGAAAATTAAAACAAACAACAATAAAAATATATTCAAATTAAATGAATATAAAAGAAAACTCAGCACCAGAAGCCACAATTGCAACAAAAATGAATAGAAAGAAAACAACATTAGGCATTTATGTGTACATTAAACCTGAAAGTATTAAATACAGTGTTGGCGTGAGAATTCGAGTAGATGAATAACAGGAGAAAAAACAACTGCATCAAACAAGACGATGACAAAAAATTGTTGCACCAAGTGTAGATCGGATTATTTATATACTTTAACGACGAGTGTTCATTGTAAATATTGCAATTATAGAGGAAGGAATTCCAAAAATTCATACAAAGACTATCGTTTTATACTAAGACTATCGTCTTACACCAAGACTATCGTCTTATACTAAGATTATCGTCTTATACTAAGATTATCGTCTTATACTAAGACTATTGTCTTATACTAGGACTAACGTCTTATACTAAGACTATCGTCTTATACTAAGTTTATCGTTTTATACTAAGACTATCGTGTTATACTAAGATTATCGTCTTATACTTGTACTAAGACTTAAGACTATCGTCTTATACTAGGATTATCGTCTACTAAAGCTATCGTCTTATACTAAGACTATCGTCTTATTCTAAGATTATCGTCTTATACTTAGACTATCGTCTTATACTAGGACTATCGTCTTATAAAAAGACTATCGTCTTATACTAAGATTATCGTCTTATACTTATACTAAGACTTAAGACTATCGTCTTATACGAGGATGATCGTCTACTAAGGCTATCGTCTTATACTAAGACTATCGACTTATTCTAAGATTATCGTCTTATACTTAGACTATCGTCTTTTACTAGGACTATCGTCTTATAGAAAGACTATCGTCTCATACTAAGATTTTCGTCTTATACTAAGACTATCGTCCTATACTAAGACTATCGTCTCACACTAAGATTATCGTCTTATACTAGGACTATCGTCTTATAATAGGACTATCGTCTTATACTAAGCCTATCGTCTCATACTAAGACTATTGTTTTATACTAAGACTATCGTCTTATACTAAACCTATTTTCTTCTCATAATTCAACTATTGTCTTCTTATAATAACATTACAGTCTTATATTCGGGAACTGTCTCTTCCTTTATTAAGCTTATTTTTTATGTTCATTCTCTTACTACCGTCTTATACAGAATGTACACACTGATGTTTGGACTGTTGTCTTTTGCACTCGAAATATGGACCGTTGGCACACTTATAGTATTATACAGAGTCTTTCAGAGTCTTATTCAGAGACTACTGCCTTATGTTTCTACACTCAGGACATCCAATTTTGCTGATACTACCGTTTTATATTGCGCCGTCTTATGCAAAAATTACTGCTTAATTTTTGGACTAGCTGGTCTAATCCCAAGAATATTTTCCTACACTCAGGCTTTCGACATTTTTAAGACATTTTATACTATGGACTTACTTTTGGACAACCGACATATACCCAGTTTTTTGTGCTACACTTAAATTACGGTTTCATACAGAGACCAGCATCTCACGCTTTGACTACCGACGAATAGCGACTGTAAAGTGTCATACTTATACTATCAACTCCACTCTAGAACTCAGAAAACCATTTAAACTAACACAACTTCCCTTTACTTAAACATTCTTATTTTACACAAGTTATTATCTTATACCGAGAATTCCGTATAATACAACGTATATTGCACATTACCGTAGACTACCGTTTTATTTCCCGAATAACAAACAGCCTTCTCGTAAAAGACCCCATTGCATCATTTGTAGAATTTTGTGTTGCTAAGAAATAAAATCAAATTCAATTTAGTCTAGTAAAATCCAGTGCAACCCTCGTATACTGATTGCACTTTTAGGGGGATAGGCACCATAAAAAAATATTTAAAGCAAACCAACAACTTAAAAGTCATGTTATTAAGGTTGCTTAATACTTTGTTTATTGTATTAGGGAAAATGCAAGTGGCAGTGTAATGTTCATAAAGTGGAATTTGCAAAGAAGCTTATTTTGTTGTGCTTAATTTTTTTTTTTTTTTGGTTTTCTTTGCCTACCAGTACATAAAACTGGGATTTAAGGTAAATGGAGAACGTAGTTTTGGTTGTGTTTGAAGTGAATCTGTTTGCCAGCTTAGTATTGCTTGGTTGCAAAAATTTTTGAATTTGCTAGGGAATTGTAACACCCTGTTAAAAACGAAAAAAAAAAACTATTCAAATGTTAACTCTTTAAATACGAATATGCATGTTAAAGGAGGTATGGGAGTAAAGAAGTAAAGGTTTTAGTAAATGTGACCTCATTAAAATAATGTTGTTGTGTTTTTTTTTTTGTTGTTTTTTCTGTAGTTTAATTGTAATCAAAATGAGAAAGCAAGGAAAACAAACAACGGTTGACGAAAGTACAAGTAGTTTGAGTTAAACAGATTAAGTATGATGCAACTGAAAGCAGTTTGAAGACAAAGAAATGCAAACTTGTGGGTATAAAATGACATGTTGAGAAACCAGCTGAAGCACGATGACATAACATCACTTGACAGATTTTTGGAGAAAACTTAAATTAAAGGGTTACCTAAATTTTTTTTCTTTACAATAGTCAGTACATTAAAATCATATAATTATTATAAACAAAATGTTTTTAAAATAAGCAGGTTAAGGGTATTTTTTTAAGCCCGATAGAACTTTAAATTGTAGAAAATAAAACAAAATAATTACTATTAAATAATAAAATTGTTTTTTTTTTAAGAAAAGTTCTTATTTGCACATGACTACGCAGCACATCAATGAGCATGCTCATGAGCAAATAAATTTAAACGTAATATACCAATTTTATTAATAATAAATTTAATAAAAAAATAAATTTTTAATAGTAGGCAGCAAAACAACTAGGGACTCTAATTTTTAGGCAAATTTTGTGCGAATTCGTTTTAATGGAATCCATAAGTTCCATAATGCTCAGTTGATTTTATGGAGATTATTTAACCATTCATAACAGAATAAACACACCCAATAATAACTGTATGTACATATGAAGTTGGTAATGGAATTTAAAAATAATTTCAATTAAGTTTTGAAGAGCGCTATTAAAAATGTTTGAAAGTGAACCAACGAAGAAAACGGAAAATTGAAGAGGTCGTAAAACTGAATAGTGATAAGAGCCGAAAAATTTACCTTTTTGGATTTTTAGTGATAGCGACTTTTTCAAAGTTTTAATCTCACCGTTAGAAAATAATTTTTAACCAAACCTAAATTTACGTAATATTTTTGATGTTATTAAGAATTGCTATGTAAAATTAGTCTACACCAACACAATATATAGTAATGAGTAAAATATGCTACATAATTTTGCAAATGCTATGATGTAAGAGCATTTGCACAAGATTGTAAATTGGGCTAATATGTTTATCAAAATGTAGGCACATAGTGCGTATGTACCGGTATATGTACATATATTCGTACGTACTATATATGTACATATACTTTTTTGTGGACCCAAAAGCAACGACGTATGCTAATTTAATAACAAGTCACACAGAAGCACGTATTTATTTTACGAGTACCATTACACATGGGCAATTTTCTCTATTTATTTATTTGTGCTTTTTTCGAATACATCAAAAAAAAAAATGTTCTAAGTATTAAAAAAAATCGTTTTGAAATATGTGTTACATAAAAAATTTAATTTGGCTCGATTCACGCGACACTCACAAAATGCGCACCTGCTCTCTTTCGCATGCGCTGGTTTACGTGCGTCAATTTTTGTTTGTTAAAAACCCATTAAGACAAAACTAATTATTGCTGAACACGATTTTGCGGTCAAATATTGGATCATTTTCTAAATCAATTGATGACTGATTTTCACAGTAAATATGAATAATTTGTTATCCTCGCGCCAGCGTCGATCTAGAAACGATGACTTGCAGACTATACTCATCCTAGGTGTCAAATAGTGAGGCAGAATGACAGTTAGTTCGACAGTAAAAGCTTTTTCAAGGGCTTAAATAAACACTTTACTTTCACAGAAACCACTTAATACGAGGGCTGCTCTATATATTTCTGGCCTAATACTGAAAATGCGAATATTTATAATCAAAAATGGTTTTATCGTTTTTCAAAGTATTCTCCAGCATGATTTATACACTTTTGCATGCGCTCAAACCAGTTGTCGAAGCACTTTTTCCACTCCGATTGAGACACCTCTAAAACATAGTTTTTGAACACTTCAACAGCTTCTTCTGGCGACGAAAATCGTTGACCACGAATTTTTTTCTTGATGTGCGGAAACAAGAAGAAGACATTAGGTGCCAAGTCAGGGCTGTACGGCGGATGACCCATTAATTCCACGTTTTGGCCGGTCAAAAACGCTCTGGTTTGAGCCGATGTGTGAGAGCTCGCATTGTCATGGTGAACAATGATTCGTCTTCTCTTGTTGGTTTTTCGAATTTCTCCGATGACTTCAGGCAAACAAATTGTAGTGTACCACTAAGAAGTGACCGTCCTACGTTGCTCAAGCGGGACAGTCGCCACATGACCAGTTTTGCCGAAGAAACAGGCGACCATTTGCTTCGAAGTGCTTCTTCCACGAACAACTTTCGTTGAATTTTGCTCGTCTTTGAAGTCCCACACGGTCGATTGTTGTTTCGCTCATACGCATAGATCCACGATTCGTCACCTGTGACGATCTTATAAACGTCTTTTGAAGCACCGCAATCGTATTTTTGCAACATTTCTTTGCACCAATCGACACGAGCCTTTTTTGAGCGACTTTTAAATTGTGCGGGATCCAACCAGAACAAACCTTTTTTACGGCCAGGTGTTCATGCAGTATCGAATGTATGCTGGTGGAAGAAATGTCCAAGGATGTTCCTATCTCTCGGTATGTCGCATGTCGATCTTGCATTATGAGTTCAAACACGGCATCAATGTTCTCTGGCACAACAGCCGTTTTTGGACGATCTTCACGGAATTCGTCTTTGAGCGAGCTTCGGCCACGATTAAATTCATTATACCAATTTTTCACAGTGCTATAGGATGGTGCTTCATCGCCATACAACGATTTAAGTTCATCAATGCACTCTTGTCGTGATAATCTACGTCGAAAGTTGTGAAAAATGATGGCACGAAAATGTTCACGAGTTAATTCCATTTTTTTCTATATTAATTATTTCAAGTCACTGTAAACAACACAAATAATGGTCGTACGTCAAAACGTTTTGAGTACGATTATGCTTAAAAATGAAAAACTTTCCAATGGAAATGTCAGATTGCACTTGGCAGCACTCAATGTTGCCAGGCCAGATATATATATAGCAGCTCTCGTAGTCAAATATTTGAGAAAAATTATACGAATTTAGTTTAAAAAAAAATTAAGCAATAACAATAACAAAAATGTGTAAGCTTAACTTCGTATAACACCATTCTAATTTTATAATTAGTCAAGTGTTTGAATACAAATCCATAGTAATAGTTCTAGGACACAAAACAAATTGCAGTACAAGTATGAGGTACAATTTAAACTTTATTTCATTCATATTTTCTTTAATACTTGTACATTTCATTTATAGCCATAAACATATAACGAGCATTTAATGTGCTTCTTTTTTGGGTCAATTGCTTTAAGTATAACAATTATTTCTCATGTATAGAAAAAATATTTCAATGGAAAAAAAAAAGGAAAAAATGAAGAGGCAGCCCATAAATTTTTTGTGATATCGAGTGAAAATTGCATAACTTGACATACCAACCCCGAAACAAAAGACTTTTATAAAAAGAATTCATAATCTTCTTATGAATATAACACAAAACAAGTTTTAAAGCAGAAGATGTTGAGAAGGAACAAAGAAAAAATTAGGCAAAAAAAATTATACCTAAAGTGTCTTAATAATATTTCAAACCAAATTATAAAACAAATTATGCATTTTGTGTAATAATGCAAATTTTTAAAATTTATCTTTCTTTTCTCTGTTGTGGTACCCGCCACAGCCAAAAACCAAAAAAGTTCTAAGGCACAAAAAAATACTGACAGCCACAAAGCATAAAGCAAGGCAGTCGAGAGAGAGAGAGAGAGATAGAGAGACGGAAAAAAATTAAATTTATGACTTTTAGCATGTACTTACTCATATATTAAAAACTTAAAGTGTTTTACAATTTTTTAAAGGGAATAAAAAATATACTGGTAAACTTAAAAAAGTTGTAAAGGAAAAAGTTTATCATGGAAGCAAATAATAATTGTGCGATTACAAAATTATAAGTATAAAGGAAAAAATAAAAAAAAATTCTTCCCTTATAATTGTAGGTCAAAAAGTTTTTCCAAGCAAATGTTCGTTAAAAAATGAAAACGTGTGAAGTACGATGTGCAAGTGCATTGGTTTCTCTAGCAAGGGTCAGAAAAATTCTTATATGATTTAAATCGCTTTTGCATTCCACGTCAGCAGCCTTAAGGAGCAGTGGGTTTTAGACACAGAAGTCAATTAAAAATATCAGTATAAATGAGAGGAACACAAGACAAGTGTTAGTTCTTAAATAAACTACAGGCAAATATAAGTGACGATAAATATAGATAGTGTGTACAACATACACAACTAGGCTTGCCAGATCCCAAAAGCCTGAAAACTGAAAAACGTAAAATTTGCGCCTGGATTTTAGAAAAAAAAACTGAACCTGTTTAAAATGCACTTGTTGTTCCAAAAAGTGAAATTTTATTAAAAATTAAAAAAAAACACGTTAACATAACAATTTATTTCAATCTTACGTTATATTAAGTACATATTTTTATTAAGGTACTTAGTATATGTCTTTTGCCACATATATTTTGAATTTTTATTTACAGAATTTACTAACTCTTTTGCTTTATTGGTATGCAAAAAAGTTTGAAAATTTTTGCAACTTTCATCAAAGTTTAATCTTATTACGAGTATAATTTCATTCTATGTCTCTCCTGAGAGTATAAATAATTTTAAAATACAAAAGATCCTTTCGCAAAAAGCATCGCTTATTGGAATGGAAAGAACGAATGAGACCAATTTATACAGATTTTGTACTTTATTTTAATCACATTTTTTAAAAAAGACGGACCATGTCTTATCGATTGGAATATTTTTGGAAAATTATTAAATTTCCCTCGCAGGCAGCAGAAGTAAAATGGTAATAATCGGAATTAGAAAAAGATAAAATCTAAACATTTGCAAATATAGTTATAATTTCATTGTATTTAGAACGCAATTTTTCTGTACAAAATATTAATTTCATTATAAAAGAATATAAAATATGAAAAAACTGGACTGATTGCATTTTTCCTGGAAACTGGACCAGACATAAAAAACTGAAAAATTCAGGCGAATCCAGGCCATCTGGCAAGCCTATACACAACCTAAGGTAGATATGTCGATGCTAAGAAGGCTAAAGGTACGGTCAGATTAGTCAGCTATTTGATCAAAAAAAGGGGAACCACTATTTTTACAAATGTTTATTGAATGTTTTCTGATACTTACCATTACGAATAACGATTTATAATATAAGAAATATTTTACCTTTTATATTGAGAAGGCTCTAATATATCGTTATAAGTATTTTAGAAGGACAAAGACGTTTTTCCATAACTTAGTGGTTACGTCTCTTTGTTCAAATATTTGACTTATTTGACCGTACCTTAATAGTGTTACCTGATTTTGCCTGTTTTATACTTTGACTTCTAACTTACGTTTGCCCCATTTTACTAATTCTTTTTTCTTTTTTATGGAATGCTTTTGTAAATTTTTTTTTGGCAACGACACATTGTTCGACAACCTTAGCAAGCAAGTTAAAATAAGAAAATGTTTCAATCAATAGGAGGGGTATCAATGTTGGGCTCGCCGAACATGATGTTTCACACAGATCATCAGAGACATGTGCTTGATGTCTACATATACGGGTCAAAGTCAGACACTAGAGTTGGGGGAAGCGTCTTTCCTAGATTTCAGATCAAGATGAAGTTTAGGCCATATAATTCAGGCTGAAATCTCAGCCATTAAAAGGGCAGTGGGCTGGATGAGGTACAACAGAATATACGGGGAAAATATCCGGATCTGTACTGAGGCCAGGCCACGATAAAGTCTTTATGGGTTATCTACACGACATCCAAATTGGTCCGTGAATGCCGGACATCTCTAGATGAGATGGCGAGACATTCCAACCTACAACTAATAAAGGTTTCGGCACACTCGGTTATAATCGGAACATAGTGGCGGATGAAGTCGCTAGATCTGGAACTCGGCTAAGAGAAGAAAAAATTAGATACACTGCTGGGAGTCCCGTTAACATGCTGTAGGGCTATACTTCAGCGGGATTTCATATTGCCGCTGCACAGACCAGATGGTCACCTGCACTATTTCGAGGACGTTATGGCCTTAGTATGATGGTAAGTGATCTGCAAATTTGCTGAGGTTTCCTCGAGGACAGCTGGGGACACTCGTGTGTACGCTGACAGGACACTATGTTATCATTTATCCGATCTGCGGGTTCGTTTGGGGATGAATCTGGTGGGATTCAGAAAGCCTGAATGATCCTTTGCACATAAGGGATTTAGGCAACACAAAGGACTCAAGTGATTCGTTTTTCGCATGCCGGAAACCTGTGGAATCTAACCTAACCTTTGGTCCGGCATTGAGGGTATTTTCGTGTTTAAAATTTTCGAAGATCAAGTGTTAATAACTTCAGCTGAAATGATTTTTGTTTTTCAATACTCATAATACCTCCGCATACTCGGATAATAGTTTTCCTCTCAGTCAACCTTCATAAAATTAGTTTTATTCTTATAAGTAAAATCTCACAAATAAAGGTTCTTTAACTCTATTTAAACTTAGTTAAAACTCACTATTAAATATTTTTGTATTCAACATTCAACATTAATTAACTACTTTTATTCCTGATATAATAGATAATCCTAAACATCCATTAGCTATAATACCTCAATATAGAAAAAACAATTTTAGATCTAAAATGCCCGTTTTCAATGTATTTTATCTGGCCAAAGGTTTTCAAAAATGTTTTTCTTTAACTTTTCTGTTCGCCTTTTTGTTTAAAACTGCTATAGAACATGCAAATACGATTTTTATTTATAGGCGAGTAAAAGCGTTTAAATTGCCCTGATATGAAAAGATCTGGCACCTTTAATAAGAATATATATGTACCATAAAACTTTAGTTCACAAAATAACTGAATTAGTAGATCATTATGTGGAAATAACTTTAATTAATTTTTTCTTAAGGTTTGTTCATTTGGCTGCACTGTTTATTAAATATAAAGTAATGTTTCTATGCACCTAGTTTTATGTGAAATGTGTTATTTTTTTGTAACTATACACGCTTGGAGAATTTTAATAAAACTTTTGTGTTGTTGTAAATAGATAGTATTACCATTTGTTTCAAAAGTGTAAAGTATATTAAAATTAAACCTGCTTTCTGCACCCATATTTTTATCTAAACATAAACTAATATCTTAAAACCTTCCTGCTTATATCAGCTACAAATTTTTTCGTACTATAAAATTCTGATGACATAGTAAGTGTCATGATACTGTCAGCTGCAAAACTAAACAAATACATATTTACCACCTTGTAATTGAATTTTTAACACAAAGTAAATTTTTATAAATTTTAATTTGATTTCAAAATTAAAATTCGCGACGCTTCGCCTGCATGCAAAATTATTGTTGTGGAAATATAATGGTTGTAATAATTAAGTAGAATATCAAACTTTTTAAGGTGTCACAAAAGTCAATACGTATAAAGTTAAGGATGTGTTATTAAGTAAAATTAAGTTAAACTATTTCATTTATATGAAAAGGTGAAGTTTTAAGACAGAAAAGGTTTTGCTTTAAAAATATATATTTATGTGACATCAGTAATATCACTTATCAGACATGGTATTATGATCACGATGTAGAAGATCATAAACATAATTTTTCATTAAAAGCCAGGGGATTTTTTCAATTCTGGAATATAAAAGGCAAAATTAATAATGCGTTTAGTACGAGGTGTGTTGTGAGGCAATAGGGAAATTTTTTTAATTTTTCATCTACAACAAAAAATTTTTTTAAATATTTAAATAAAGAACAAATACATAATTTCTTATTGAATAATTATTTTAGTTAATTATATATTTAATAAAAAAAAAATGGAGGAAACCAATATAAAATTTTCTAAACAATTGAGTTAATTAAAAATTAAATAGATTTTCAATCTGAAAACGAATAAAATTAATAGATTTTCTATTTCCAAGTCCATTTATTTATTTATTTTTTAATAAAATATTTTAAACTGATGTTTTGTCGTATCTAAACAAATTCAGTGACGACTGCCTAATCTAAGTATTTTTTTTTCACAACCTGAATAGGTTGGCCTTAAAAAATGGTAAAATTTCCGTAGTTTACGATTATGTTTAATATTTGTTTAATGATTTTTCCCCACAAATAATGAATAATGTTCAGGACCAGTTTCAGACAGTTTTTAATTTCAAATAAAAAGGAAATGGTTCTGGAAAAAGAACAAAATTAACTCTGCGACAAAAATCTATTTTAAGAACCGTCTAACATCCAATTTTGGTGGACTTATAAGACTAATAAGATAAAATAAACTAAAAAACATAACCAGAGTTTGTTTTCAAGACTGATTTTAATCTCAAAAGAAAGAAGAGATCAACACTTATAACGATAAGAGAAAAAATTAATCATGACGAGCTGAAATTTGTAGTATTGAAAATTAATATTAAATGATAAAGAAAGATTAAAACACAATTATATTTCTTAGTTATAGCCTAAACACACCTCGTTATTATTTATTTTTTTTTTTCATTTTTTTAATACATTTAAGATTTCTTAGCTGCAGATTTAAAATTTCTTGGTATTCAATTTTTGCCTTGCATCCTTTTCTGAAAGCTGATAAGCTTTTTTAGGGCAAAATTATGTATTTGATTTTGGCTTGCGAGAAGTCAAACCATAAGCGGAAAAAAGAACAGTACCCCAAAAAAAAGTTTTGCACAGAATCAACGTGTTATTGACTTCAAATGCCTTAAAGCAAGTATGGAGTGTTGAAAAAAAGATTTAAACAAAATAGCTGAAGACATTCATAAAAAGGTTTAAACTTTAAGAAATATTAATATATATTTTTTTAATGTAAAAAAGCGAAAAAACAACATATAAAGCGTTTAAGCTAAAACAACAAATTTATTTAAAAAGGAAACACAAGCAGTGAAGAAAAACTTGGCAATAAGCAAATAACACATTATTCGAAAATATTTAAAACAACTAAAAACTTTAACAAAATATTGCAAACAAGAAAAAAAAGAAATGGAAGAAACAAATTTATAATGTTACGACATTAAAAGCCTTTCTTTTATTTCACTCTTTTCACAAGGAAAAACATTAAGTCTTTAACAGAAATTGTTAGAAGGAGCCGGAAAACTTAAGAAACAAAAGATATAAATGAAAGACAGGCGACATGATACTTAAAGCCAAGAACAAAATAATATTTAACAAACCTAAGGCACTATTAAATTGCAGGAGGAAGTGGCAGAGGAAACATACTTTTCATGGTATTTGCGCTGGTAAAAGAATTGCAAGTTCATATAAAATGGGATGAATCAAAAAAAATATTTTATTTTATTATTTAATTAAGTTAAAAAAATTTTTATTGATTTTAATTTATTCAGATAAATTTTCTTTGGTTTTAATTTACTTAAAACATAAAAGAATGTCTCTTTCAGATCACTTACATTCAGTTCACCCAAAATTAATATTTCGTTTCGAACATTTGCTTAGCGCGTCAAGCGACATTTATTTGTCAAATACTCTTAAAATCAAATCGGAATGACGTGGTGTCAACAAATTATAATTTAAAACTTCAAATTAAAGAGTGCGTTAGTAGTTGGCTGCTAAGAAAATAACTGTCATCCCTAAATTAACGCGTGAAGCGCAAGATATCTGTAAAAATTTTTCATTTGGAAAATCCAATTTTGACCGTGCGGTAGGAAGTGAAGTTGGCTGCTTGTTGGTTTGTCTTGTTTTGTTATGGTTAAAAAGTAACGACAGTTTAGTTATTTTCAAGGCAATCTAGCAGTTTTAACTCTTTTTTATTCTTATACAGCGGGTTTTATAAAATAAAATGAGCTCACATTACGGTTAAAAGACACAAAGTTGACGCTCTTATTTAGGGATGACAATCCAGCGCAAAAGCTATGAATTACATTGCTTTGCGTCTTACGCGCTAATTTAGGGATGTCAGTAATTGCTTTTATTATTGTGGAAAAGTAATGCCAATTAAGTTAAAAATCAGTCCAGCGATTTAATATTTTTTTACCCTTCACGACAAGAAGCAAAAAAAAAGGCCACATTTAAGTTTTTCATTTCGTTTGTAATTTCTACAATATCCATTTCTGACCCCAGAAAGTATATATCTCCTAAGTTTATTAAGCAATGTCCGTTTATCTGTCCGTGTTAGTGTAAATATCAAGTTTGCTAAGGTACCAGATGAGCTAAAGAAAATTTAAATACGGCAATCGGTCAGACATAGTTTCAAGTGAAAAAATTAGCGCTCGCCCATATTTTCCGAGTTATGAGGCTCTGAACTTTTCATAGAAAATTACGATTATGCTCCATATTTTTTAAGATATCAATATAGGCATCATTGGAAAGCTTTTGAAGAAATCTTTTAAGATATACTAAAAATTTTAAAAAATACTTAACCCATTAATAGCCGATGTCATTTAAAAAAAAACTTTATATTCTACTTAATTTTTTGTTTTTTAATTCTGGGGCAATTGGCTCTAGCCTCTTAACAGCCAAACCTAAATTAGGGGGTATGTATGAAGCAACCCATAATAGCGCGGCGTCAACGCAGAGCATGTGGAAATTTCAATTTTGACAGTGCGTTAGAAAGTAAAGTTGTCTGCTTGTTATTGTTGAAAAGTAATTACTTTTCGGTTAATTTTAGGACATTCTAGTAATTTTATTTTTTTTATACATGGGTTTTATAAAAAAAAATTAGTTAACTTTACTGTTCAAAGTTGACGCTCTTATTTAGGTATGACATTTAAACTTTACGCGCAAATTTAGGTTTAGCTGTAAGAACAAATCATTATAAGAAGTTGCAGCATTGAACGAGAGGTGATAATAATTAAACTCAATAACAAATTAAGACTAAAATTAAAGAAAATTACCTGCTCCTAATATTAACCTAATTGAGTTAAGTCGTTCTCAAATAGACCACTGTTATTTAATAATTACTGGATTAAATAAAATACGTTTTTTATAGAAATAATATATATTTCTTGCCCATAATATTCGAGTATGGGAACAGTGCAGTAATTTGAATAGGTTTTTTTATAACTTCTACTGACGTTGTACACCTCAGTGAAGTGACTATAACAATAAAAAAAATAAACCAAAATACGTTGAAAAAGTAAAAGCAGCAACTCCTCTTAAAAACGACAAATAATGCATGAATATATTCAGGAAATTTGTGTCACAAACATTTTGTACACTTGAAGAAACTTAAAAACTTAAATAAAAATAGAAACTCTTAAGAACATAAAGCAAATACATAATTATTTGTATATTTATTTATATACACGTTTGCTTAATGCAACATTAAGCAGAAGAAAAAAATTCCAGGACTCACTACTTGACACAAACACACACGCTCAAACACTGCTAACATTTACACTGCGCTCTCTTAAGACAATCATCTCTACTGCGTAAATTGCAATTAACACACAAGTAGAAAAATAACAAAAATAAACTTAGAACTTAGAAAAGAGTCTGTGACAAAACAAAAAATATATAAAAAAAAAAATAACGCAGTAAAAATAAACCGGAAAAGCTTTTAAAGTCACTCACACACTTAAAAAAGTCACGCATTCATACTATAAATACACATCTCTACACCGGAAAAATATTAACTCTTAGAAACAAAGCAATAGAAAACGGAAGGAAAGCAACAAATTTAAGCAGAATGCGACAAAAAGCCAGTAAATATGGAGGCATCAACTGAAAAACTTTAGAATTTAACCAAAAAAAGAAATAAGCACAAGAAAATTAAATAAACTAAAAAAATAGTATAATAAAGAATGAAGAAAAAATATTTCTACACTTTACGAGAGCACAAGAAAAGATACACGACACTTTGCGCTATAGAATGTCATCATAACAGCTGAACACTCAAACACACATACAACAGTCTTGTTTGTACTTATATTTGTTTATTAAAAGAATGAATTCATTTAGGCAAATTCCCGTTAAAATTAAAAGTGTAAACTTTCTTTTCATGTGTAGAATATTCTCTAGCTCTAGTTATTCAAAAAAATACTTATTTTGGACTCTACTACTCCTCGCATTATTAAAAGTTACCCGAAACACACTCAAACGAAAGGAATTAATTAAACTAATTTTCGCGACACATAAAAAGTATGATTAAATATGTCGACGCTGAGTTTCGTAGACATGTGCTTGATGTCTATACTGACAGGTCAAAGTCGGACACGGGGGTTGGGGGGTGCGTCTTCAATCCTAGATTTCGCATCAGGTTGAAGCTTAGGCTACAGGATCAATGTAGCGTGATTTATTCGGATCTGTACTGACAGCAGGCTGCGACTAACACCCCATGGGGTGTCTATACGACATCCACATTGGTTCGTGAATGCCGGACATCTCTGGACGAAATGGCGAGACATTCCAACCTGGAACTATTTTAGGTGCCGGCTCACTCGGGCATACCCGGAAACATAGTCGCGGACGAACTCGACAGATCTGGAATTCGGATGAGAGACCGGGAGATAGATCCACTGGTAAGAGTCCCGTTAAGCTGCTGTATGGCTTTATTTTAGCTGGAACTGTTTAGAGCCGCGAAGTCTGGATGGTCTGAAGAGGTCACCTGCACGGTCTCGAGGACATTATGGCCTCAGTATGAGGCCTCGAGGCCAGCTGGCTACACTGGTGTCTGTGCTGAAAAGGCACTGTGACATTGCTACCTATGCTAGCAGACTGAATCTTCCGCATTATGACTACTGTAGAAGGAGGAAACGGTGGAGCATTTTCTCTGCCATTGTCCAGCTCTTTATGGGAATAGAGCGGCCATTTTCGGCAGTCCGAGACTGCATAGTCTTGCAGACTTATCAGTCTGCGTTGTTGCTAGGATAAACTCGTTTATTCGGTCCTCGGGGTGGTTTAGATATGGATCTTTGATGGTACCGTAGGGACCCGAATCTGATCCTTGCACATCCTATTCCAGGTGACCTTCAAAACCATTAAAGTTAACGAACTGCTTTTTTTTGTTTTTTTAAATTGTTAATTTTTCTAGACCAGATTGTTTTTCATAATATTAGACTCTATTTTTTTTTTAAATTGTATTTTAAAATCGCATTCTCGGTAGACAAAAAATACGAGCGACGCACGGTGGTTCAGAATTAATTTTCATTGGCCAAAACCTATATTTTTTGTTGACACAGATTCTTAAAATTTTTATGTCACCAGAAAGAAAACCGATCAAAACTAAGGTAGCCGAAAAATTGGGTCAAAAGATTCGCAGTAGTGGGCGTGGCATGCTGCTAAAGGCAAAGAATTTATGTTAATTTAAAAATAAAATAAAAATTGTAATATTTGATCTCATATTAATTGCGATTTCTTAAAAACTGTTATCGATATTGAGCTGCGGTTTTTTTGTTATGTTGGGTGAACTGTTGTTTTTAAGAAATGGTATATGCACACCCTGTATAATTTGTAAATAGGGTGTTATGTTTAAAATTGGAAACCTCCATATATTCGCAAAGTTTGAAGTTTAGTAGTATATAACTTCTAAAGGACAAAAAAGGACAAAAAACCAAAACCACCCAAAGAAAGGCAAAAGTGTTCTCTTTAAGCCTATATATACTTTTGCACTCGCCCGGATCCGCCCGTAGAACACTTTTTCTATTTTAATGAAAATACTTAGCATTTTTACAAACAAATTTCTATCAAAACTGCTAGTAAATTTACTTTAGAAGTCATTCACTGCCAAAAGTACAAATTGCAGATAGCAAAACGTAAGGGGAAAGAGAGGAATCTAACTAAAAAGTTAATTTTATTCGAAAATTGAGAGTTTTAGTACACAAAACAATTTTTGGTAAAATTTCCTTAAAATCCAGTATAAGTTGTATATGACAAATTTTCCCATAGAAAACTTGTATAAACCGAATCAACTTAGGTAGTTAAACTCAGTTTTTTGTGTTTAGGTAATCTACTTTAGGTTTAACACTTTTATATGTAGTATAAATCACAATAATTTGGAAATAAATTTTATTTCGGTACAAGTATTCGATTTAAAAAGGCAAATTTATTGTACGTTTTCCAAATCAGCTTAGGTAGTTGAACTTGGTTTTTGTCTTAAAAAATTCCATACAAAAGAAAAATACCTGAGCTAGCCTAGGTAATAATAGCTCTAATATTTTTTTGTGTGTACGTAATCTACTTTAAGTTTGACATTTCTTTATTGAGTATATAAGGACAAAAATTTGAAAATAAATTTTACTGTCAGACCAGAATTCGATTTGAAAATGTTGATAATTTTTTGGAAGTTATTTTTATAGAACTTCAACAACTACATTATTTTCAGCTTAATTAAAATATGGAAACTTTCAGCTATAATGAATTGACCGAAGAATATTTTAAAAACAAAAACAAAGAAGATGTTCTAAACCATATTGAAAGAAAATTGAACATAAATGCTATCAGCAGTGAAACGCAATTGGAAATAAAAAACAAAGTATCTGATTTCGTAAAAATATTGCAAAAACGCTACAAGGAAGTTCACTATAGTAAAAGTAAATTTTACAAGCGCTTTGAAAATTGGTTACAAGGTGAACTTAGTATCAAGGTGATTTCAGAAACCACAAATAAGAAGAGTAGTGGAAGACCAGAAAAATCGCTAGATAACTGTAGCCATAGATCTAAGAGACGAAAACTTAAGAATATAAATGAAGAAATCGGTTGCGAAAACATTAAAGATAGTTTTCTTTACAAGCTGCGATCACAAAAACAATTAACGAAAGTGGATATCATTGAAAAAGTCATTTCTGCTAGTCCGGTGAGAACAAAACGGATCCTTAAAAGCATTCCGACACCAAACCAGGAAAAACAGTTCACAAATGAGGAAGCGCTTGCATTATTTCTGGATTTAAAGTTAACAAAACAGCAGTATACTCAACTCAGATTACGTGCGATCGAAAAAGGCTCAAATTTATACCCGTCATATCATCACATAATTGCAGCTAAAAAGGAGTGTTATCCTCCAAAGGAATCTATCAAAATCACACCAATTTCGGCACAGGTACAACTGCAAGCTGTACTTGATCATACAGCCGAAAGGTTGCTAAAAATCACTTAAAGTAAGTGAGTTGAAAAAATATGGAAACTGCAATTTAACTTTTTTTTGTAAATGGGGATGCGATGGGTCTTCTGGACAAAGACAATATAAACAATTTTTATGTGAGGATATTTCTGACACAGATATGTTCATGGTGTCACTTGTACCATTGCGATTGATAAAAAACTTAGAGGACTCGGAACCTTCGTCCAGCACAGTGAAAACAAGTTATATTTGGAAAAACCAAACTCCATCGTCTACAAAATACTGCAGACCAATAAAATTTGAATTTAAAAAGGAAACTCATGATACTATTAAGAATGAAGTAAGTGACATTAGAGCTCAAATTTCAACACTAAGGCCATTAGAGTTAGAGATAGAGGAACAGGCTATTAAATTGAATTACCAATTAATACTATCTATGATAGACGGAAAAACTGCCTAGGTTTTGACTGATACTAAAGCTTCATCCAGCTGTATTATATGTAAAGCAACATCAAGTCAGTTAAACCCAGAACCGACAAAGTCGGAGGATAGTATTGATGCATTTGAATTTGGATTATCACCGCTACATACGAGGATAAGATTTATGGAACACATACTGAAAATAAGCTATGATTTGGACTTCGGAGCTTCAGGATCAGTAAGAAATAATGATACCAACAAAGAGATAAGAAAATTGAAAAAGAAACAAGTTCAAGATGCATTTCTCAAGCGCGGATTGATTATAGATCAACCAAAACAAGGATCAGGTAACACAAACGATGGCAACACCGCAAGAAGATTTTTTTTGGATCCCGAAACTACATCTGATATAACAGGTGTTGATATAGATGTTATTTCAAGATTTAAAACAATTACTGAAGTACTTGCGTGCAATTAACTAATTAATGCTGAAAAATTTGGTAATTACGCCAAGGAAACCGCTGCTATATATACATCCAAATACAAATATAGAAATATGTCAGCAACAGTGCATAAAGTTCTTTATCATGGAGAAGAGGTCATTAAGCACCATTTATTACCAATTGGAGATTTGTCAGAGGAAGCCCAGGAAAAAAGAAACAAGGATTACAGGTTTTACAGAGAACATAATACCAGAAAAATATCACGAATTTCTACAAATGAAGATTTATTTCATATATTATTGGCAACTTCAGATCCCTTCATCTCTAGCATTCGAAGTCAATGGAAATTGAATCATTCGGAACTAAATGCCGAAGCTAAGGCACTGCTACAGGACACAGGAAATACAGAGCAAAATATAGAATATTTACAGGAAATATTCCAGCCAAATGAATAATAATTATAATTTGAATTTAGTATTTGAATAAAATAAAGTATACAGACATTAATATTAAATGTTATTTTATTTACCTAGAATCTATTTATAACTATAAATAAATATGTATATAATTAAAGAAAAATTAAATTACACTGTTTTGTTTTAAAATTGACCAAAAACTAGGAAATATGTAAGTATTGTTAGGCATAAAGTTGAAATTTGGACAATCCTAATGAAAATACGGAAAATACCTCAGTGAAAATACGGGCCACCCTAAGGATAGCAAAATATTGTATTGTCATCCAAGATTGACCCGTGGACCAAATTTGAGCCACATTGTTTAAGGAAAAGTGGGTCAAAAATGAGTTGGCACATTTGAAACGGAATTTCAAACAAGAATTAGGAAAAGCAAATCGAAAGTTCAACTTTAGGCTTGAATTTCTCAGCAACGGCTGAACCGATTTTAATAAGGCCCAAACTCGGTAAAAGCTTAAGAAATCTTTATTAGTTACAGAGTTTTGGACAATGAAAAACGTTTCTGAACCACTGTGCGACGTCTAAATTGTAATATATTCTATTAAATTAAAAAAAAGGGGGAAACTTTTATTAAATTAATTTATTTTCAAAAATTTTAACTGTATATAAGAGCCGAAAAAAGTCAGCCGTATACAGTGGAGAAAGAAAAATAGAATCATTTATTTAGGTTATTGTTGTTTTTGCTTAAACTTTGATTTTTGTCTTTTCTTTATTGTTTGGACCAAAATTTTTATTTTATTTAATATGTTTGTAAGAAGTTTCCTGAAGAACTAAGTGAGCGGTAGCGAAACTACTAATTTAGTATTTCGCTCTTCAAAAGCCTTAAAATGATACCCATATTGCTATGTTTAAAAATATCTTGCACATTCGTAATTTTTTATGAAATGTTCAGAGGCCCGTAACTTGGAAAATATGGACGAACGCTAATTTTTTTGCTTATTGTGTTTTTCTAATTTTTTAATTCTCTAGTATCCCATATATTTTTTTTTTTTTTTTTTTTTTTGTTTTGATTGGAGCTACTTTACTAAATTAGATTTGTTGCAAATGTTATGGAAAAATTAGAGGCAGTCGTAGTGTTTTGCCCGCTTTTGGACTGATCTTAATGACTTTCAATAGCAAAATTTTCGAAACTGTGTCAGATCGATTGGCGAATTTAAATTCTCCCCAGATCATCTAGTGCCTTTGCAAAGTTGATTTCAACCCGAACACGGACGGGCACAAGGACATCGCTCAATCGACTTCGCTATGCATAAGAACTCAGAATATATACATGTACTTTTTTGGGGTCAGATATGAACATTGTAGAAACTACAATGGGAATGACAAACTCAGATATTCCCTTTTTCAACTTTTTGTAGTGAAGGGTATAAAAAACACACTCCTTTAAATAACTGACTAAAAAAGTTCAGCAGCAATGCGATACAAGAAGACAAACGTATTAGAAAAAACTACTTATGACATACGTAAGTGTTATAAGATTTGTTTATACGAGTATATCCTTTTTTTCTGAGAACTTTTCTTATGTGTCAGTCAACAAGAACGAGTTAGTGTATCAAGATGTGTGTATGTGAGAGTGTTTGTTGCACTGTGTCTTCATATGTGTATTTAAAAGTGTGAGTAAGAGTATAAGTAAATATAAAATATTTGTATATTTCTCATACAAAAGTGCGACTATAAGATTGTAAATTTATACCAAAAGCATGGCAATTCATGCACTAGAAAAAAGCAACAACAATAATAACAGCAATAACGAGATGAACATTCAACAGCAGCAATGAGAAGCACAAAACGATGATGATGAGAAAAATAAATGTATCAAGTAGAGTGTAACATCATGTGTGTCAAGACGAGACAAGATTTCCGTTTTTCAACTGTTTCTTTTTGTATTTAATATTTTTGTATTTTATTTTTGTATATATTTTTTTTTTGCCCAATTCTTATACAAGTACCAACGAAATAGTAGTATAATTTACGTTAGCACTTTCTTCATCATCCTGATTGTCGTCGTCAAAATCATCAACTTCCTCACCAATGTTTATTCAAGTTGTGTTGCATGATATTTTGAGTATGTGTGCGCGCTCAAGTGTATGCAACGAGATACAAATTTAAATTTTTTTGTTTATCTCGTTTTTATTCCATGTTGATTTTTTGTTTGTTTGCTCTTTTTTTGTCGCATGCAACACCCTGTAGTTCTGTTATAACTAACTGGTGCAACAAACTGCAGGTCTGTAAATTTGGCTGATGATTTATGACCCGTAACACTTGTCAAAAAAACCAAATTTTGCCAGATTTACTGCAAAGGTCTCGGCAGCTTTAATAGTAGACTAAATCCCAGGTGACATGAAAGCAGATCGGGATAAATTACCCTGCAGTTCAGAAACATGATTTACTAGCAGATGTTTTCCACTTTAGAGTGCAGAGACTACCAGATCTCTAGGCCAGTCCTAAAATATATTGAATAAAAAGACATGAATTAAAGTCTTGAAAGCTAAGTCTCGGTCAATCGTTTGAAAACCAAATGGACCACAGTGAGCTATCTTTCCCTACTATGCTCACCTACGCGTTCTTTGTGAATACGAATATTTATATACAATAAGATTGTAAAATTGCAATTCTCCTTCGCAAGCTCGTTTTAAGTGATTGACACAGTATCTTCTGTGCCATTTTTTAAGACAAGTTACACTTAAAAAATAACTTATCCTGGATTATTTTTTCGTTTTAAATAATTAACCCTCGTGTTGTTACAGTTCATGTGTAAGCAAAATGTAACAACAGCAACAATAAAAAGGAAAACAATGATACACAATGTACTTAAATATTTTTCGGTTATTTACTTTTGTCACAAAAAAAAATATATTTAAACAACATGAGAAGAAGCCTCTTAAACAGGTGTCATTAGATACACATGAGAACGTGTGGGAAGCCTTATAAAATCAGGACATGTATGAAGCAAAAACAAAAAATAAAAATCGAAAGAAAAAACTTTTATCTGATGAAAAAAACTTTTATTATACTTTTTATTTTTTGTTGTTTTTGTTTTCTTAAGTAAAAGCCAATCAAAGTGATAGCAAAATTGAAAAGGACAAAATAATTAAAAACTAAAAAGAAAAAACGTTACAAACTTTGGCATATGATAAAAAATTGTACATACAAAACCGTTGAAAAAATGTTTTGCAAATTAAGAATCTTCTGGAATATAGTGCTGTTTTTCATTGTTGATTCATTTAAAATTTAATGTGAGTTGATTAAGTAGTAAGAATTT
Source organism: Gymnosoma rotundatum (assembly GCA_916610165.2). Classification (NCBI taxonomy): domain Eukaryota; kingdom Metazoa; phylum Arthropoda; class Insecta; order Diptera; family Tachinidae; genus Gymnosoma; species Gymnosoma rotundatum. The sequence continues at coordinate 112,881,860 of OU744337.1, read as the reverse complement.
AATACCTATTTTAGCTTGAATAAGATTTATATATTTAAAAAAAATCCTTTTTTTGTGCTATTTGAATGTTTTAACCCGATATAATAATTAAATCACCGATATTGATTATTAAATGTGAATGCAGGTCTCGATGGCCATTTCGCTACCGCTTACTTAGCTCGTCAGGAAACTTCTCACAAACTTTTTAAAATATGTTCCTTCCGGATTTTAATACAACGTGGATGGCAAAACATGCCTCAACAACTGTGTGCTTGAGATGACTACTTCTGAAATTAGCACAATATGCCTTAGGAGGCCAAAGTCTATGTTACTCGTGATTTAAATCTCTTTCGGTTATTAGGAAAAGCTCTTGATAGTTGAAACTTCTTTAGCAGGAATTGCAGCGTGTTCTTATTTAGAACCCTTAACATCTGCTGATCTATTAGAACACATCTTAGTTCTTACTTTCGCTTTACTTTTATAACCAAGTGCTTGTCAGTCTTCCATCTTAATATACAGTCTCTATAACTTTTAGAGGTAACAGAAAGGTATCGATGAGCCTGTGTCTATCCATACCTCGCTCCTTCTAGACTCGTCTTGCTACTAGTCTCTTTGTAGTGGCGACCATAAAAAAAGAATGTTCTTAGAAAGGAGACATAATTAAAGGAGCTTAGAGGAAAATTACAGCATTCAATATCGATCGAAATTTACATTTAAATTCTATTGAAATTTCGATCGATATTAAGTGCCGTAATTTGCACCCTGGTCTCTAAAGTGTGGTCTTTAATATTAACTACAAGCTGTCTACTTCAGAAATGAGAGGCACGGACTGGGTTTAAAAAGTAGATCTAGTCACACCAAGGGGAAATAAATTCCGCAATGGGCTTCAAAATCATGCGCTCAAACCAGTTGCCGAAGCACTTTTTCCACTCCGATTAAGACACCTCTAAAACATGGTTTTTGAACACTTCAACAGCTTCTTCTGGCGACGAAAATCGATACCACACATTTTTTCTTGATGTGCGGAAACAAGAAGAAGTCATTAGGTGCCAAGTCAGGGCTGTACGGCGGATGACCCATTAATTCGACGTTTTGGCCGGTCAAAAACGCTCTCGTGTGAGCCGATGTGTGAGAGCTCGCATTGTCATAGTGAACAATGATTTGTCTTCTGTTGTTGGTTTTTCGAATTTTTCCGATGACTTCAGGCAAACAAATTGTAGTGTATCACTCAGAAGTGACCGTCCTACGTTGCTCAAGCGGAACAGTCGCCACATGACCAGTTTTGCCGAAGAAACAGGCGACCATTTGCTTCGAAGTGCTTCTTCCACGAACAACTTACGTTGGATTTTGCTCGTCTTTGAAGACCCACACGGTCGATTGTTGTTTCGTTTCGGGCTCATACGCATAGATCCATGATTCGTCACTTGTGACGATCTTATAAACGTCTTTTGAAGCACCGCAATCGTATTTTTGCAACATTTCTTTGCACCAATCGACACGAGCCTTTTTTTGAGCGACTTTCAAATTGTGCGGGATCCAACGAGAACAAACCTTTTTTACGGCCAGGTGTTCATGCAGTATCGAATGTATGCTGGTGAAAGAAATGTCCAAGGATGTCTCTATCTCTCGGTATGTCGCATGTCGATCTTGCAGTATGAGTTCACGTACGGCATCAATGTTCTCTGGCACAACAGCCGTTTTTGGACGACCTTCACAGAATTCGTCTTTGAGCGAGCTTCGGTCACGATTAAGTTCATTATACCAATTTTTCACAGTGCTATAGGATGGTGCTTCATCGCCATACAAAGGTTTAAGTTCATCAATGCACTCTTGTCGTGATAATCCACGTCGAAAGTTGTGAAAAAAGATGGCACGAAAATGTTCACGAGTTAATTCCATTTTTTTCTATATTAATTTTTTCAAGTCACTGTAAACAACACAATTAATTGTCGTACGTCAAAACGTTTTGAGTACGATTATGCTTAAAAATGACAACCTTTCCAATGGAAATGTCAGATTGCACTTGGCAGCACTCAGTGTTGCCAGGCCAGAAATATATATAGCAGCCCTCGTACAAACTTTTTATATCTGCTCCGACTTACAAGGATTTTAATTTTTCTTATAAAAAAACTTATTTTCTTCTTTTTATCTTGACGATCTAACATTTGTAAACTTTTTATATTTAAAATCAAATTCAAATTAATGGCAGCTGCCTAACAACTCTTCACGACACTTGTGGTGCAATCAAATTTGCACCTTAAATATTTATTTATGCACATGATAAAATAAAATATGTCATATACATTTCATTTTCCTTTAAACCAAAACAAATGAGTTGAAAATATTGAAGTAACGGTAACCAAATAATTAAATAGAAAGCGTAAACGCAGAAAAATATTGCTAAAAGAAAACCCCATATGCTTAACAGTGGTAAATTAATTTTTAAGATTTTCCAGCAAAACAAAAATACTTGTTTACAGATGCACAGAAGACATTACGGGAGCGTTTTGTTCTGCAAAAATTTTTTTATAAGTATACTGTACATCTAATGATAAAAAATATATAGACTTTTTAGTTTTAATTATTTGACGCGCACTATTTTGACTTCCACTTCCACTTTATACATTTTAATATTTATTTATTGATTTTTTTTTTGTGTTTATTCATTCTCATATTTTTCACACATCCTTTCTGTTTGTGTGAAAATCCTTTAATATAAATACACAGCAAATGAAAAATAAAACAAAAAATCTACCTCATTTATTTGTGGCACAAACAGCCAGCCACCTTCCTTTTCTCATTTCCATTTCACTTTTAAATACATGGAAGAGCTGCTAGTGATGACAAAGAGTACAAGTGAGGGGAAAAAGGTTTAGCTGAGGCAGCATTCAACAAAGAAATCTTTGCTAGAAACTCAAAATAAAATTGTTGGCTGTTTTCAAAAATCATTTCGTTTCATCTTTAGTGGCTTTGGGTTCTTCACTTTATAAAATTTTCCTATAGAAATTACTTTTAGCTCTTACATAATGTTTATAAATATATTTTACATAAATACATAAATCCTTCAGCTTCTGCTTGAGATTCATGAATATTCAAAAACATATGAAAATAAAACAACAAAAAAAAACGAAAACTTTTCATTTCGTTTATTTTCTTTTTATTTTTAAGCAGCGTTAAGGAAATGAAAATAATTGACATTTTTATACATCGTACACCAGCCACAGAGCTCGTACTGCTTCACAAAGGCTGTAGCAAACAAAATCTGGACAATTTTTAATTTTGAGAAAATTTGTATCCAACAGTTAGTTTTAAGATTAATTTCTGGAATTGTATAACCGCTAATAAAATCGCAGCGGGTTAATTCTAAATTTAAAATTAAATCTGTGGCTAGATATTAGTTAGCTAAGGTACTGTTGTAATGTATAATGCTTATAATTTTTCATGAAAACTAAGGTCTGATTGCTATAAAGCAACACGCTTGTGACGGCGTCCAGAATGTGCGTGGGCGCCTATCGTGCGCGCATACTGTTTCTTAGAATAGCATCGACTTCCTAAATTAAAAATACAATGTCATCGTTTTTGAGATCTGAAACTGTATAAAACTGTTAAAATTGTTTGTAACACGGCGAAATTAAAACAGATGTAACTATTTGCCCAGCAGTTTGATTTGTTTGGGTTGGAAAATATCAAGGTGTGAAAATATCAAGTTTATTTAAAAATTTATTTCACAAATTTGATAAAAAATATTTTTCTTTAAGTTTTTTTTTCTTTGTCCGTGAGTATGCTTTTTTGGACCTACTCAGTCCTACAAGAAACAATGATTTTGCCTTGCTAAATATAAGTTGTAATTTGGATTTAAAAGAAATGCATTTATGTAACGGAAATAGAGAAAAAGCATAAAAGCATTTAAGGATGCAAAAAATCTGGTTTGGGAAGAATTTTTTTGCCTTTTTTTGTGAATTTATGTTTTTTAATAACTTTAGTGACAAATTAATAATAAATTAAACAATGAATATTAAATCAAATCAAACAACAACGGGATTTTTTTTTATAATTTGATTTGATTTTTTATTAGCAAAGTGTCCGTGCATAGAAATAAATTATCGTAGTTTTTCGTGATATTTTACTTTTTATCCTCTTTCAACTGTATAAAAGAGCCGAAAAAACTCAGCCGTATACAGTGGAGAAAGAAAAATAGAATTACTGTTGGTTATTGTTGTTTTTGTTTAAACTTTGATTTTTGTCTTTGCTTAACTGTTTAGACAAAAATTTTTAGTTTGTTTAAAATGTTTGTCAGAAGTTTCCTGAAGAGTTAAGTAAGCGGTAACGAAATGGACGTGCTTTGACCCTCAATAATCAATATCGGTAGTTTTATCATGAGATTTTCAGCCATATTATGATGTTTTAGTTTAACCATTTAATGTTTTTATTTTAACATAATTATTTTTAGATTTAACCATATTATTGTTGTTAACCATATTTTTATTGTGCTAAACAACAATATGGTTGCACCCCAGCTATATTATTATTAAATGTAACAATACTATGTTTTGTTAACAACGATATGATACAACCATAATATGTTGCTCTTAGATTATGGTTACCTCAACCATATTTTTCTTTGCGTGTAATGTTAATTATGAATATGTATTTATACTGTTAAATAGAAAAAAATTTTTATTTTTGATTACCTCAGGGGTCGAACTCTGGCCAACCAGATTTACAGTCAACGTGCTTACGACCATGACAATAGCAGTCTCAATTTGGGGCTATATTTAGAACCATTATAAACGAACGCTTGAAAACAGACCAGAATGTTGATTATATGACCGTTATAGTAACAAGTGTAAATTTTCAAAATTATAATTCAAAGGGTGCCCAATAGTTTATTTAATTTAATGTATATGGCCATACTTTTGAACAGTTGTAGACAAGCGGTTGCAGTTTACAAAGAACCTGTATTGCTAACTCCGCTATAAAAACAAGTATACAATTTGAATTTGGAAATTAAAGGGTGTTTCCAAAATTGATGCAACTTGACCTGTATGTTAGTATCATTTGAATCGTTAAATACAAATACTTGAAAATTAGACCGAGTGGACATTATGTCTTATGTCTGTTTGGTATAATAAGAAGTATAAATATTTTAAATTATAAATTACATGGTGTTACAATAGTTGTTTCAATTTGGTGTATATGTTCAAGCAGTTAAACCGTTAAACCGATAGAGGGTAAAAATTTACAAAGAATCTAATTGCTAAGTCTACGAGGGCTGCTATATATATTTCTGGCCTGGCAACACTGAGTGCTGCCAAGTGCAATCTGACATTACTATTGGAAAGTTTGTCATTTTTAAGCATAATTGTACTCAAAACGTTTTGACGTACGACCATTTTTTGTGTTGTTTACAGTGAATTGAAAAAATTAATATAGAAAAAAATTGAATTAACTCGTGAAAATTTTCGTGCCATCATTTTTCACAACTTTCGACGTGGATTATCACGACAAGAGTGCATTGATGAACTATAACCTTTGTATGGCAATGAAGCACCATCCTATAGCACTGTGAAAAATTGGTATAATGAATTTAATCGTGGCCGAAGCTCGCTCAAAGACGAATTCCGTGAAGGTCGCCCAAAAGCGGCTGTTGTGCCAGAGAACATTGATGCCGTGCGTGAACTCATAATGCAAGATCGACATGCGACATACCGAGAGATAGAGACATCTTTGGACATTTCTTCCACCAGCATACATTCGATACTGCATGAGCACCTGGCCGTAAAAAAGGTTTGTTCTCGTTGGATCCCGCACAATTTGAAAGTCGCTCAAAAAAAGGCTTTTGTCGATTGGTGCAAAGAAATGTTGCAAAAATACGATTCCGGTGCTTCAAAAGACGTTTATAAGATCGTCACAGGTGACGAATCATGGATCTATGCGTATGAGCCCAAAACGAAACAACAATCGACCGTGTGGGTCTTCAAAGGCGAGCAAAATCCAACGAAAGTTGTTCGTGGAAGAAGCACTTCGAAGCAAATGGTCGCCTGTTTCTTCGGCAAAACTGGTCATGTGGCGACTGTTCCGCTTGAGCAACGTAGGACGGTCACTTCTGAGTGGTACACTACAATTTGTTTGTCTGAAGTCATCGGAGAAATTCGAAAAACCAACAAGAGAATCATTGTTCACCATGACAATGCGAGCTCTCACACATCGGATCAAACCAGAGCGTTTTTGACCGGCCAAAACGTCGAATTAATGGGTCATCCGCCGTACAGCCCTGACTTGGCGCCTAATGACTTCTTCTTGTTTCCGCACATCAAGAAAAATATGCGTGGTCAACAATTTTCGTCGCCAGAAGAAGCTGTTGAAATGTTCAAAAACCATGTTTTAGAGGTGTCTCAATCGGAGTGGAAAAAGTGCTTCGACAACTGGTTTGAGCGCATGCAAAAGTGTATAAATCATGCTGGAGAATACTTTGAAAAACAATAAAACCATTTTTGATTATAAATATTCGCATTTTCACTATTAGGCCAGAAATATATAGAGCAGCCCTCGTACTATAGCAACAAGTTTAAACTTGAAATAAGGAAATTAAAGGATGCCCTTATAGTTATTGTAACATGATGTATATTGTCAAACTGTTAACAGCAAATGTAGTGCTTATATTTGGATTTGGGAAGTACAGGGTGTCCCAGTAGTTAATGTCATGTGTTAGTTAATTCAGATGAATTCTGTTTTGAAGTCGGTTTTTTGCAAGAATTATTTTAAAAGTTTTCAATTAAATGGTTTAATCCAAACAACAACAATATTGAGCATTTATTGTTGATAAGTATTAAGATCACGCCACCCAAATCATCCAAGACCAGGCAGAATAGGTGGTAGTTCCACTAAATGCACGTATGAATAATGCTTATGTAGATACATAATTTTTGGCAATTAAAACAAGTGCACACTCAAAGCAATGATATATTTCTGGCGAAACGTTTGAAGCACCACTTAAATAGTAACATCTCTTAAATCTAGAAGTATGTATCAAAGAAATAATTAAAGTAACGAATAAGAAGATTAGGGATGCAAACTTTTTGTTTTTAGTAATCAACTAAACATACAAGTCGTTAAATTGCACACAAATATTTAAATTTTTACAAATTAAACAGATTAAAGGTAAAGTATGCATATCGGACCTTTTCTGCAAGAAAATTACATATGATTTATTTAATTTGCGAGTTTAAAATGCAGAAATGTTCCTTTGATTTTGATTCTTTATCCATATTAATTCGATGGATAAAAATGTTTCGTTAGCCTCTAGACAATATCTAAAACTTTTTTTGGAAAATGACTTAATTAAATAGGGGGATTTTTGGGGATAAAATACGGTTTCTGGAGACTTTTTTGGTAAAAAAAAACATTCGATTTGAGGATTCGAATTAAAAAGAATCCAGGATAGCTGACATATAGTAAAATCACATTGTGAATATTATTTTAATAAATACGAGGTATAAAAAATCTTTTTGTGGGTAAAGGACAGGTACTATGAGTCTTTTACATTTTCTATTGCAATACATTTGACGTAGAAGTAACAGTGATTGTTATTAAATAAGTTACTTTAACTCCCCTTTTCCTGCCATTAGCCCACTGATAAACTTGAGTAATGAGTAAGGTTAGGACAGCCAGCTACATGGGAGAACTTAAAGAAAAATACTAAAACAAATACAATCTCTGTCCAAGATTTTACTTAAGAAAAGCTTAGTCACATAAGCAATATGGTGAAGGTATCGCAGAGTAAACTGGTTATATCGAAACTTTGCGAGGAAGCAAGTTTTAGACAGTAAACTCAGCTTATGCTTGAAGTTTTCGCCATTACCATAACAACTTTTTCATAGAATTTGCTGTGATTTTGAACTTTTAGTGCATGAGAGTCAAAGGTCAAACTTCTAAATTCTTAAAATAATAAAAACGTTTTAACGTTAAAAGCAAAAAAAACCTGCAACAAAAGCTTTGAAATAATTTAGATAAAAACCTTTTAAAACGAATACTTAGCAAAATGGCCCGTTCAAGAGGTCAAACGTGGCATTTTTTTACGGTTTCCTAAAGTAAAAAGAAAATTACTATCAAAATGTTTGCCTCACAAAGAGATACCGTCTTCTCTGTATTTCATCAATTATCTTCTGTCAATCATATTTTGCCGTACACCTGAAGTCTGCAAATATAATATATTGTACGTTTTGTTATTTACATAACGTTAATTGTTTTCCGTACGTGAGATATGTTCTATTTCAATTGTGGTTAGAGCTTACTTGGGTTCCTAAAACTATAAATTTATTAAAAACTTCTAAAGTCTGTCCTCTGCAGTAGTCATTTCTTAAAGTATGATGTGAATGCTTTCTTCGTTTAAAATGGTAGTTAAACCGTTCAGCTTCATTATAGATTTTAAGGATCAAGTCTATGTTTACAAAATATTCGTAATTAAAAATGAAACTGTCCCTATTTTATTTATTTCAGCATTTCGATTTCTGAAATTGAAAGAAAGAACGAAAAATTACAATATATGAAGCAAAAAAAGCCACAATTAACATGATGCGTTATATTCGTGCATGCACATGCATGCTTCAAACTCATATACAGACGTATAACAGATACAAAAAAGGAAACGGAAGAAAATAATGCAAGCCCATGCATACCCATTCATACACATATACATTAAGGAGACGGAAGAAAATAATGCAAACCCATGCACACCCATTCATACACATATACATTAAGCATTACTAGCGGCACACAATTGTTAAGCAAAAACTTTAACAACACAAAAAACTGCAAGATGTTGTTTGCATATTACTGCTTGTATTGTAATTCGACAGAATTGAAAAAACAACAAAAAAACAAAACTTATTAAGGATGTTTGTAGATTTTAAATTAAGCCTGGAAAAAACACATGTATGTAATTATAAGAAAAGCAAAAGAAAACAAAAAAAGTTCACCTGCAGGTAGTTGCTGAATAATTGAAGAACTTTCAACAGGCAACCAACCAACTTCTTCCTGATTCGCAAAATATAAATTTTTTCAATTTTTTTTTTTATATTGTCAATTCGTTGTTCATGGGGTTTACATTAAATGTTATGATTGCATTAAATATATATTTGTAATTCTTCATTTTATTTTCCAACCTCCCCCTCAAGTGACTTTCTTTTATACCTTGACCTGAATTTAATTTGTCGCTTGCAATTTGTATGCAAAAGAAAATTTTTTCTTTATGCTTTTTACTTTCAATTCTCTAAAGATGTTGGAAACCATCAATTTTATTAATATAGTTGTGGTGTAGAATTTTAATTAAATCTACAAAACCAGATAAAACATGAAAAGATGTGAGTTAATCGAGTTTCTTTAATTGTCTGACTTGGGGAGACAGAATTTCTTTTTACCCTAGAAAGCAGTCATTCCTGTAGCAGAGCTATAGTTGCTGCTGAAAAAGGGATTTTATCTTATGGAAAAACGTAAGAATAAGCAGTCATCTATTGATAATGACATTCATGACTACGTTTGACAAGCATTTATTAGCACCTAATTCGTGTATACGAACTTCAGACCGACCTCACATCATATGATACAATGCATACACGCAATTAATCTGAAAAAAATTCCATCGAAGCTGAAGATTTTTAATGCCATCACAAACCACTATTAGTCGCCCAAAACCCGAGTCCATAATATATAAAAACCTGAAAGCATCTATTTATTGCACATGGAAAACCGATCTATTCGGAAAGAAGTGTTTCTAACACGGATTTTAAACAGAGATTTCACATATGTGACTGTGCATCGTCTAGCAAACACTAAAATAAAGAAGTCAGCGTATTTTTTGAGTATTCAGTGACTCCTCGTTTCACAAAGAATCGACTAGTAAAACTAATAATGTCATTTTCCGATCTTTCACTGGACATAAAGGAATTCGCATAGAGCGTTTTTTATAGCTTATGAGTCTAATCGGCTTAAAGGACTTACTTGGCTGTTTACGTTAAAAGTCTAGGATATTTTAATTACTCTGTTTGCTGCCTTTCCCGCACTACTAATATTACAGCCATTCTAGTAAAATACAATTATGAAAAAATAAAACGTTGCCAGATCTTTCTTTATTAAGAGAATGTAGACGTTTTTAGTCGCCTAGAATTAGAAATTGCAGTTGCGAGCAGTGTGAAAGTATTATTATTATGCAAGGCAGCTAAAAGAGAGCAGAAATGTGTGCTTAGTAATAAAGTGTGTGTTGTCTGCTAAATTTTTTTGAAGTGCACACATAGGCTAACATCAAAAATAATAATTGTTGCAGTTGAAAAAAAAATACTCAACATATAAAAAATGCAATTATTTTGAAGAATATAAAATAATAAATTAAAAATTTTTTCCGCCCTCCACTTTTTTAAATCACAAAAAATGATTTTTGTCTGCTGTTTAGTTTTAAGAGTATAATTTTATTTATTTAGTTTAATGACCTTGAAATCTTTCTGCCCGTGAGTAACAATAAAATGCGAAACCATTTGGCGAAATATACAACGTGGCCTTTTTCATACACCTGGTTTTTTTAATATGTAAAAAAAGATTCAGTGAAAAGTAAAATCTACGAGTATTTACTGTTTTTATTTTTTCATATAAAATTTATAAGTTTTTATTTTATTTTTATAAAAAGCCCATTTATATATTTAAATAATAAAAATAAAAACCATTAAGGTTTATTTATTTTGTTCATATTTTTTCATATTTTATAATCTTCTTTTTATAAGTCCTTGTGCCAAACAGCAATAACAACTAATAAATTTTAATAAATACAATAAATGCTAGAATATTCAAGTACCAATAAAACAATACAATCAAAAACTGAATAAAGAATATTAAACAATAAAATAACGACAACAATAACAATAACAACGGAAGAGAAAATTTACCTAGAGTCAGCCAGAACAACAAAAGGGCAAAAAAAAAATTGTATTAAAAGTTTTACAATTTTTTAAGAAAACAACAAGATTTTATTGGAAACAAGAAGGAGTTTTCTTTTTTTTTTCTTCTTCTCTTTTGTTTATTATTTCAAACTCAATATTTTGTTTTAATTTTCAGTATATATTTTGCTATTGCTGTTGTAGAAGAGAGATGTGTGCTTAAGTGCTTGAAAGTACTTAATACTAAAGTTTGATGACTTTTTTTCCAATTTTATTTTTTGTTTTTTTTTTCAAGTTTCTGCAGTTTTTTCTCCAAGTGACCCACAAAATTTGTAAGGATTTGTGTAAGTAGTTATTGTGTTCGTTAGATTAATTAAAAAACTTGCACAAAATTTATTTGCATATATTTCGAACACACTCCCTCTCACTTATGCACAGAAAAGAAGATTTCAACAATAAATAAAAACACTCAACACAACAACTTGCAATAATGAAATGAAGTAAGAAGAATAAAAATAAATCCCTCAAAAAAGTTGAGAATAAGACAAATATTGGTCTGCAGGAAAATGCTGGCACCATTGTACGTTTTTTTAAAGCACAGAAGTGCACAAAACAGTCTTGATTGTTTCAATTAAGATTTGGCAGTAATTGCCTCTAAACAGAATTGGATTTCTGTTTTAAATCTTCATACTGTTAAAATAAAATACATTATTTTTAAAGAATAAACAAAAGCGAGAAATTAAAGAGCATAGAATATCATGAATTTATGTCATTTGTTTTCAACTTTTCTAATTTTAAATTCTTTGGAAGAACAAATCTTGAAAACCCTCTCTGTTACAGAGATGACTCTCTGATCAATCGCAAATCTTCTTTCACAAGATATTGTGTTTTTTTTTTAATTTTTAAACAAGGAAAATACATTGGTTGCCACATTTTTTTCTAATTCTTTTAAAGTAGCCATTGCAGATAACTTCATGAACGGCCAAGTGCTTTGATAGAAGTCTCATCAATAAATCATTGAGGGTTATGGAATATTGAAAGCTCCTTAAATAATTTATAATTTTATTATTTTATTATTATTATAATAACGCAGCCAGAAACAGCCTTTTATTAATCAACTTAAACGTATTAAAAAAAGATTTACCATAGAAAAAGCATTTCGTGAAGCTCTTTGTTGGGTATGACACCAAAGCCTATTACTTAAAAATATTTTTAACTGATCGTTCAAACGTGCCCCATCCAACGACAGTTAAAGTTGCCCATGTGTCCTCTTTTGCTTGCTGTATATAATTGCCATGCCAAATGGTTTTCGTGCCTACATATCAAATTTCGCTGGTTACAGAGCTTTCCTAAATATTCACGAAAATCAGACTCAATGAACGACTCTACCGATGCATTGTGCCAGAATTGGGAAAATAGATTATGGGACGAAATACACAAGGAGAACTGTTTGTGGATATTCGATTTAAGCATTTCCGTTACAGAAAAGTCATTTACAGGAAGTTTATGCCACAAGCAATTTTGCCATACAACGAATTCCCTCTGTAATGCGTTTTGTGATTCTCTGGTCTTAAGTAATAAAGGTGTAGCACGCAAAAAATACGAAATTCGGGAAGAAGAGCTCTGATTTCATAAGAATACGTTACATTGCGTCATTTCTCCATTGAGTCAATAGAGTTGGATACACTAAAGTGAGCGATTAATTTCTTTGCTCCGTCGCTTTTGCTGCCCCTACATGAGAGTTGTTTTCTATTTTCGAGCTGAGCATTTCATTTGTAACTTGAAAAATATATTTCACTGAACATAACACTAAGTTGTTATGCCAAAAACGTTGAGAACATATCGCTCCTTTATTGCAACATAGTCATATCTCAAAAAATTAAAAATTTGTAGGTACTTAAGCAAAACTGCTCTTTAAGATCTTCTGTACATGTTGAAAAAAAATCAGTTTTATATCCAAAGCTGAACCGAAGTCATAGCAATTGCAATTGCGACAATTAGATCATAGGACTTATGTCTAGAAAACTCAATCGCATTTTGCCAAGTTCAAGTTTTTTTGAGATATGACTATGTTGCAATAAAGGAGTGATATAAAATAGCATGTTTGTTGGTACTCGTGTGTGAAAAGCAAACAATACTGGATCGTGCGAACGTTAACCTGAACCCTGTACACACGATCTCTTTCGGAGAATGTTGCAAAATCGTTATTGAATATTTTATTCATATTCTGTTGCCGATGATAAGGTTATGTCAAAGAAAGAGCTAAACGTGGGTGTACGCAACCCTGAATTAGTTTTGAACATGTTGAAAAACATTTAAGCTATAGCACCTCGTAAATAGTACGATTCCTGAAAAAGCTCGATATAAATTCAATGAAGCCATCACCGATATCCAAAGCAATGAGTTTTGATTCAAGTGTAACATGTCACAAGATATCAAACGGCTTAAAAATATCTAGAGCTACCATCTTACAGGACCATCGTTTGCTTAATTTGAAAATGTTATTGAAGTAATGGAGAAGTTGTCACTTTATGTCGCACTCAAAACGCACGTTGAAAAACGTTGATGAACATTATGCGTATCTAAAGAAGTGATATATATGCTGCTGTTCTCTGTTGACATAGATGAAATAAAAGCAGTACGGATAAATTGGCTCATTGGCTTTTATTTACAGTGCGATACAAAAGTGCTTTAATGTCAAATTTCGAAAAAATTCTACATAGAATTTTACATCCAACACAGGGACTTATACATTCCATTGATCTTAATGCGGCAACATATTGAAAGATTCGCTAGCCCGCAACATTTAAAATGATCGAAGTGGCTAAGAAAGAGGATATTGTTGTCGGTCGAACATCAGAGGGACGGAGCATTTAGCACTGTGCATATTTAATATAAGAATAAGAATAAAACTTTCTCTTCAGTACTAATAAAAACATGGCTTAAAATTGATGTTCTCACATTGTGAGACAACAAAAATAAAATCGCCTAAAATTGCAGAGGTTGAGGTTAAATTTATTCACACTGTATATACGGTCACCCTTTTAACTTTATCTTCACTATCCCCATGAGTTTAAAATATAAGTGAACTCAAACAAAACAGGACTGGTGTAGGATTTCTTGTAGTTTTTTTTAAACTTGTCCTTTCGCATATCTGTGCCAACAAACTTCAAAAAGTTATCTGGGGATGATATAAAAGAAAAAGGTAATAATGCTTCTGTTTTTTGCTTCTAGCGGTTGATTTTGAAAACAAAATGGCAATTTTGGTTTTCTAAAATGCAAAGTTTATTTTTTTTTTTTTTTTTTTTTTGTCATTTCAAAGAATACCTGCTGTATGTAATTGTATGTATATGTATCTGTGTTTTAGTGTATGTGTTTAAATTAACAGAAAAGAAATGTAAAGGTGGTGTGGTTGCTATTGTGGTTGGGGTTTAAAATCCTGTTAGTTAAAAAATACTCTTTGACCACACAAAATACATTCAAATATAGAATTTCTGCAGTTACGTTTTTTTTTTTTGAAAATCTTTCTATCTCTATCATTTCACAACTTTTATTTATGCAAGTATGAGTGTGGAGATGTAGTACGAAGTTATATGATAATTATTAAGAACTTTTTTCTTCTTCTTTAATTTCAACTAAGCAATAAGTGACAAAAGAATTTTTTTGTTAGCTGTTGCTTTACTTTTGTTTTTGTTCGAACACAACACAGAAGTTTTTTAACGTTGACAAAAATTAAGAATAACATTGGAAATAAGAACAAAACTTCTGTTTACTAAATACAAACAGATTAAATTTTTCTATAGTTTTTTTTTGCAGGTTATATTTTTCTAAACAAAGGGTTTGAACCAGAGAGTTAAGTTTAAAAGTTCTTAGAGAATTATAATTTTAAGTGTTAAAGTTTGCTTAAAGGTCTTAGATTGAACAACAATATGAAGAACAAACAAAAAATATATATTTTAAATTCGCAACTGGCATTAACGAAATATTTTAAGGATCTATTTCTTTTAAAATAAATTTAATTGGTAACTAGTGTTTGCCTACATCTGTCTGAAAACTGTGTTTAACAACAAAACTTATTACTTTTGAATTCCTTGCAATTCGATCCAGCGTCCAAATGAGTCAGTCAACCTTTTCATTAGCTGATTTACAAAACAAACAAAAACAAATTAAAGTTTTCACGGTTGACCAGCAATTTACTGCTGATAACTAAACACAAACTCTTTCTGCAGCAAACATATAAACAAATACGGTGTGTATTTAGACAGTTTTAAACATTTCATGCAAATTTTAATATTCAATTTTTATGTCCATTTTTAATCACGGGACAGCTAAACGATAAAGATTTACGACAAGTCAGAGGCAACCAAAGGAAATATGAAAGCTGAATCTAAACGATTAGGAGGACAATTATATTTATTTTCTGTGATATCTATGCGTTTGCTAGTAATGATTTCTCGACCGATAATCCGTAAGTCATGTTATACGGTTGTAACTGTTAAAGTATATATCATATTTTACGACAGGTAGCTAATTGTTTTTACAAAAACAAAGAAAAAAATATTTTTAATCTTTTTTATCGCTGTTTTCTTTTGCCTCAACGAAATTTATTCTTTAACGTTTTTAAAGCCTTTAGAATTAAAAATACTGTAAAGCTGTTGTTAAATTCTAATGTTATTTAAACGAGCCGTTTTTTTTTTTTTAAATATACTGAAGTTAAGTCTGAAAAAAAGAGTTACATTGTTGTCGCAATTTTTAAGTCTCGATTATAAAACAATTAAAAATATTCTTAATTTATTGCTGTTTCTTATGAGTGAGCAGTCACATATATCTTACAAAATAACCTCAGCGATTAATCAGTATGTAAACTCGATTGTGTTGATAGTTGTTTTTCTTTTGGTATATAATAGATAAGCAAAATCTGTACACTTTGTTGTATCAGTGAAATAGCATTAAATTTAATTTTTTACTGCTACTGCAGTTTAAATTTCATGACAAATAAATTTTTTACTAATTACTGATCAAATTTAAAGTAATCAATTTGAACATTTACTGCAATTAATTTTTATTGATTACTGAAAAAGAAAAACTCAATTACCAGTAACTTTAATTGAAATTTAACTTGCATTACCAGTAATCATAACATTTTTACTGTTGACTGATAAAATAAAAATTTTCATTTTAGTTATCAATGAAATTTACTGGTAATGAACATTAAAATGCAGTATCAGTAAAAATTAACTTACTACTGCATTTTTTTTCATTATCAGTAAACATTTACAGGTTACTGCAATTTTGAATGCAGTTAAAATATAATGCAGTGTGACCATGTATGGGTTAATTTTATCCTACCATCAATACTTACGACAAATCAATTTTTCACATGAACATCGGATAAGATCTAACTAGTCGATTGCGTTTTCACACTTGATTTTTCATACAAAATTTTAAACACTAAACCCTGAAGCAATCGTGTCATAAATCTTTTTCGAAAAAGGTTTATCATTTCATAGAGAACTGTGATGCACAAGTGCAATAAACTACACTCAATATTTATTTCTTTAATTGTTTTATGTGTGTGAAGATAAATACGTCAAGTTAAATACGTTTTTTTTTAAATGTAGCATGCGATAATTTTTTTCTCCCATACATACAGTACAATTTGTATAGTAAATTCCGGACTTTTTTAACGAATACGATTACAGCTACAAAACCCTACGATCTCGGAGAATGAAACCTATTGGGAAATCAAGGGCACATATAAAGCTATTAATCTGTAAACACAGTTTATTCAAATTGAATTTGAGAAATTTTTTATAAGACGCCGAAAATTGACTTAGTGCAATTTTCTCATATTAGATGAGTTCTGTGAGGGATTTTGTCAGTGTGGCCAAACCCTTCGATCTCGCGGAATTACACCTATTGGGAAATCAAGAGCACATATAGAGCTATTAATCTGTAAACACAGTTTATTTAAATTGAATTTGAGAAATTTTTCATAAGACGCGGAAAATTGACTTAGTGCAATTTTCTCATATACGATGAGTTCTGTGAGGGATTTTGTCAATGTGGCCAACCCCTTCGATCTCGCGGAATTACACCTATTGGGAAATCAAGAGCACATATAGAGCTTTTAATCTGTAAACACAGTTTATTCAAATTGAATTTGAGAAATTTTTTATAAGACGCGGAAAATTGACTTAGTGCAATTTTCTCATATTAGATGAATTCTGTGAGGGATTTTGTCAGTGTGGCCAAACCCTTCGATCTCGCGGAATTACACCTATTGGGAAATCAAGAGCACATATAGAGCTATTAATCTGTAAACACAGTTTATTCAAATTGAATTTGAGAAATTTTTTATAAGACGCGGAAAATTGAATTAGTGCAATTTTCTGATATTAGATGAGTTCTGTGAGGGATTTTGTCAGTGTGGCCAAACCCTTCGATCTCGCGGAATTACACCTATTGGGAAATCAAGAGCACATATAGAGCTATTAATCTGTAAACACAGTTTATTCAAATTGAATTTGAGAAATTTTTTATAAGACGCGGAAAATTGACTTAGTGCAATTTTCTCATATTAGATGAGTTCTGTGAGGGATTTTGTCAGTGTGGCCAAACCCTTCGATCTCGCGGAATTACACCTATTGGGAAATCAAGAGCACATATAGAGCTATTAATCTGTAAACACAGTTTATTCAAATTGAATTTGAGAAATTTTTTATAAGACGCGGAAAATTGACTTAGTGCAATTTTCTCATATACGATGAGTTCTGTGAGGGATTTTGTCAATGTGGCCAAACCCTTCGATCTCGCGGAATTACACCTATTGGGAAATCAAGAGCACATATAGAGCTTTTAATCTGTAAACACAGTTTATTCAAATTGAATTTGAGAAATTTTTTATAAGACGCGGAAAATTGACTTAGTGCAATTTTCTCATATTAGATGAATTCTGTGAGGGATTTTGTCAGTGTGGCCAAACCCTTCGATCTCGCGGAATTACACCTATTGGGAAATCAAGAGCACATATAGAGCTATTAATCTGTAAACACAGTTTATTCAAATTGAATTTGAGAAATTTTTTATAAGACGCGGAAAATTGACTTAGTGCAATTTTCTCATATTAGATGAGTTCTGTGAGGGATTTTGTCAGTGTGGCCAAACCCTTCGATCTCGCGGAATTACACCTATTGGGAAATCAAGAGCACATATAGAGCTATTAATCTGTAAACACAGTTTAGTCAAATTGAATTTGAGAAATTTTTTATAAGACGCGGAAAATTGAATTAGTGCAATTTTCTGATATTAGATGAGTTCTGTGAGGGATTTTGTCAATGTGGCCAAACCCTTCGATCTCGCGGAATTACACCTATTGGGAAATTAAGAGCACATATAGAGCTATTAATCTGTAAACACAGTTTAGTCAAATTGAATTTGAGAAATTTTTTATAAGACGCGGAAAATTGAATTAGTGCAATTTTCTGATATTAGATGAATTCTGTGAGGGATTTTGTCAGTGTGGCCAAACCCTTCGATCTCGCGGAATTACACCTATTGGGAAATCAAGAGCACATATAGAGCTTTTAATCTGTAAACACAGTTTATTCAAATTGAATTTGAGAAATTTTTTATAAGACGCGGAAAATTGACTTAGTGCAATTTTCTCATATTAGATGAATTCTGTGAGGGATTTTGTCAGTGTGGCCAAACCCTTCGATCTCGCGGAATTACACCTATTGGGAAATCAAGAGCACATATAGAGCTATTAATCTGTAAACACAGTTTATTCAAATTGAATTTGAGAAATTTTTTATAAGACGCGGAAAATTGAATTAGTGCAATTTTCTGATATTAGATGAATTCTGTGAGGGATTTTGTCAGTGTGGCCAAACCCTTCGATCTCGCGGAATTACACCTATTGGGAAATCAAGAGCACATATAGAGCTTTTAATCTGTAAACACAGTTTATTCAAATTGAATTTGAGAAATTTTTTATAAGACGCGGAAAATTGACTTAGTGCAATTTTCTCATATTAGATGAATTCTGTGAGGGATTTTGTCAGTGTGGCCAAACCCTTCGATCTCGCGGAATTACACCTATTGGGAAATTAAGAGCACATATAGAGCTATTAATCTGTAAACACAGTTTAGTCAAATTGAATTTGAGAAATTTTTTATAAGACGCGGAAAATTGAATTAGTGCAATTTTCTGATATTAGATGAATTCTGTGAGGGATTTTGTCAGTGTGGCCAAACCCTTCGATCTCGCGGAATTACACCTATTGGGAAATCAAGAGCACATATAGAGCTTTTAATCTGTAAACACAGTTTATTCAAATTGAATTTGAGAAATTTTTTATAAGACGCGGAAAATTGACTTAGTGCAATTTTCTCATATTAGATGAATTCTGTGAGGGATTTTGTCAGTGTGGCCAAACCCTTCGATCTCGCGGAATTACACCTATTGGGAAATCAAGAGCACATATAGAGCTATTAATCTGTAAACACAGTTTATTCAAATTGAATTTGAGAAATTTTTTATAAGACGCGGAAAATTGAATTAGTGCAATTTTCTGATATTAGATGAATTCTGTGAGGGATTTTGTCAGTGTGGCCAAACCCTTCGATCTCGCGGAATTACACCTATTGGGAAATCAAGAGCACATATAGAGCTTTTAATCTGTAAACACAGTTTATTCAAATTGAATTTGAGAAATTTTTTATAAGACGCGGAAAATTGACTTAGTGCAATTTTCTCATATTAGATGAATTCTGTGAGGGATTTTGTCAGTGTGGCCAAACCCTTCGATCTCGCGGAATTACACCTATTGGGAAATCAAGAGCACATATAGAGCTATTAATCTGTAAACACAGTTTATTCAAATTGAATTTGAGAAATTTTTTATAAGACGCGGAAAATTGACTTAGTGCAATTTTCTCATATTAGATGAGTTCTGTGAGGGATTTTGTCAGTGTGGCCAAACCCTTCGATCTCGCGGAATTACACCTATTGGGAAATCAAGAGCACATATAGAGCTATTAATCTGTAAACACAGTTTAGTCAAATTGAATTTGAGAAATTTTTTATAAGACGCGGAAAATTGAATTAGTGCAATTTTCTGATATTAGATGAGTTCTGTGAGGGATTTTGTCAATGTGGCCAAACCCTTCGATCTCGCGGAATTACACCTATTGGGAAATTAAGAGCACATATAGAGCTATTAATCTGTAAACACAGTTTAGTCAAATTGAATTTGAGAAATTTTTTATAAGACGCGGAAAATTGACTTAGTGCAATTTTCTAATATACGATGAGTTCTGTGAGGGATTTTGTCAATGTTGCCAAACCCTTCGATCTCGCGGAATTACACCTATTGGGAAATCAAGAGCACATATAGAGCTATTAATCTGTAAACACAGTTTATTCAAATTGAATTTGAGAAATTTTTTATAAGACGCGGAAAATTGACTTAGTGCAATTTTCTCATATTAGATGAATTCTGTGAGGGATTTTGTCAATGTTGCCAAACCCTTCGATCTCGCGGAATTACACCTATTGGGAAATTAAGAGCACATATAGAGCTATTAATCTGTAAACACAGTTTATTCAAATTGAATTTGAGAAATTTTTTATAAGACGCGGAATATTGACTTAGTGCAATTTTCTCATATAAGATGAGTTCTGTGAGGGATTTTGTCAATGTGGCCAAACCCTTCGATCTCGCGGAATTACACCTATTGGGAAATTAAGAGCACATATAGAGCTATTAATCTGTAAACACAGTTTAGTCAAATTGAATTTGAGAAATTTTTTATAAGACGCGGAAAATTGACTTAGTGCAATTTTCTAATATACGATGAGTTCTGTGAGGGATTTTGTCAATGTGGCCAAACCCTTCGATCTCGCGGAATTACACCTATTGGGAAATCAAGAGCACATATAGGGCTATTAAACTGTAAACACAGTTTAGTCAAATTGAATTTGAGAAATTTTTTATAAGACGCGGAAAATTGACTTAGTGCAATTTTCTAATATACGATGAGTTCTGTGAGGGATTTTGTCAATGTGGCCAAACCCTTCGATCTCGCGGAATTACACCTATTGGGAAATCAAGAGCACATATAGGGCTATTAATCTGTAAACACAGTTTAGTCAAATTGAATTTGAGAAATTTTTTATAAGACGCGGAAAATTGACTTAGTGCAATTTTCTAATATACGATGAGTTCTGTGAGGGATTTTGTCAATGTTGCCAAACCCTTCGATCTCGCGGAATTACACCTATTGGGAAATCAAGAGCACATATAGAGCTATTAATCTGTAAACACAGTTTATTCAAATTGAATTTGAGAAATTTTTTATAAGACGCGGAAAATTGACTTAGTGCAATTTTCTCATATTAGATGAGTTCTGTGAGGGATTTTGTCAGTGTGGCCAAACCCTTCGATCTCGCGGAATTACACCTATTAGGAAATCAAGAGCACATATAGAGCTATTAATCTGTAAACACAGTTTATTCAAATTGAATTTGAGAAATTTTTTATAAGACGCGGAAAATTGACTTAGTGCAATTTTCTCATATTAGATGAGTTCTGTGAGGGATTTTGTACTTGCTCTTGATTTCCCAATAGGTGTAATTCCGCGAGATCGAAGGGTTTGGCCACACTGACAAAATCCCTCACAGAACTCATCTAATATGAGAAAATTGCACTAAGTCAATTTTCCGCGTCTTATAAAAAATTTCTCAAATTCAATTTGAATAAACTGTGTTTACAGATTAATAGCTCTATATGTGCTCTTGATTTCCCAATAGGTGTAATTCCGCGAGATCGAAGGGTTTGGCCACACTGACAAAATCCCTCACAGAACTCATCTAATATCAGAAAATTGCACTAATTCAATTTTCCGCGTCTTATAAAAAATTTCTCAAATTCAATTTGAATAAACTGTGTTTACAGATTAATAGCTCTATATGTGCTCTTGATTTCCCAATAGGTGTAATTCCGCGAGATCGAAGGGTTTGGCCACACTGACAAAATCCCTCACAGAACTCATCTAATATCAGAAAATTGCACTAATTCAATTTTCCGCGTCTTATAAAAAATTTCTCAAATTCAATTTGAATAAACTGTGTTTACAGATTAACAGCTCTATATGTGCTCTTGATTTCCCAATAGGTGTAATTCCGCGAGATCGAAGGGTTTGGCCACACTGACAAAATCCCTCACAGAATTCATCTAATATGAGAAAATTGCACTAAGTCAATTTTCCGCGTCTTATAAAAAATTTCTCAAATTCAATTTGAATAAACTGTGTTTACAGATTAAAAGCTCTATATGTGCTCTTGATTTTCCAATAGGTGTAATTCCGCGAGATCGAAGGGGTTGGCCACATTGACAAAATCCCTCACAGAACTCATCGTATATGAGAAAATTGCACTAAGTCAATTTTCCGCGTCTTATGAAAAATTTCTCAAATTCAATTTGAATAAACTGTGTTTACAGATTAATAGCTCTATATGTGCTCTTGATTTCCCAATAGGTGTAATTCCGCGAGATCGAAGGGTTTGGCCACACTGACAAAATCCCTCACAGAACTCATCTAATATGAGAAAATTGCACTAAGTCAATTTTCCGCGTCTTATAAAAAATTTCTCAAATTCAATTTGAATAAACTGTGTTTACAGATTAATAGCTCTATATGTGCTCTTGATTTCCCAATAGGTGTAATTCCGCGAGATCGAAGGGTTTGGCCACACTGACAAAATCCCTCACAGAACTCATCTAATATCAGAAAATTGCACTAATTCAATTTTCCGCGTCTTATAAAAAATTTCTCAAATTCAATTTGACTAAACTGTGTTTACAGATTAATAGCTCTATATGTGCTCTTGATTTCCCAATAGGTGTAATTCCGCGAGATCGAAGGGTTTGGCCACACTGACAAAATCCCTCACAGAACTCATCTAATATGAGAAAATTGCACTAAGTCAATTTTCCGCGTCTTATAAAAAATTTCTCAAATTCAATTTGAATAAACTGTGTTTACAGATTAATAGCTCTATATGTGCTCTTGATTTCCCAATAGGTGTAATTCCGCGAGATCGAAGGGTTTGGCCACACTGACAAAATCCCTCACAGAACTCATCTAATATCAGAAAATTGCACTAATTCAATTTTCCGCGTCTTATAAAAAATTTCTCAAATTCAATTTGAATAAACTGTGTTTACAGTTTAATAGCCCTATATGTGCTCTTGATTTCCCAATAGGTGTAATTCCGTGAGATCGAAGGGTTTGGCCACATTGCCAAAATCCCTCACAGAACTCATCGTATATTAGAAAATTGCACTAAGTCAATTTTCCGCGTCTTATAAAAAATTTCTCAAATTCAATTTGAATAAACTGTGTTTACAGTTTAATAGCCCTATATGTGCTCTTGATTTCCCAATAGGTGTAAATCCGCGAGATCGAAGGGTTTGGCCACATTGACAAAATCCCTCACAGAACTCATCGTATATTAGAAAATTGCACTAAGTCAATTTTCCGCGTCTTATAAAAAATTTCTCAAATTCAATTTGAATAAACTGTGTTTACAGTTTAATAGCCCTATATGTGCTCTTGATTTCCCAATAGGTGTAAATCCGCGAGATCGAAGAGTTTGGCCACATTGACAAAATCCCTCACAGAACTCATCGTATATTAGAAAATTGCACTAAGTCAATTTTCCGCGTCTTATAAAAAATTTCTCAAATTCAATTTGAATAAACTGTGTTTACAGTTTAATAGCCCTATATGTGCTCTTGATTTCCCAATAGGTGTAAATCCGCGAGATCGAAGGGTTTGGCCACACTGACAAAATCCCTCACAGAACTCATCTAATATGAGAAAATTGCACTAAGTCAATTTTCCGCGTCTTATAAAAAATTTCTCAAATTCAATTTGAATAAACTGTGTTTACAGATTAATAGCTCTATATGTGCTCTTGATTTCCCAATAGGTGTAATTCCGCGAGATCGAAGGGTTTGGCCACACTGACAAAATCCCTCACAGAACTCATCTAATATCAGAAAATTGCACTAATTCAATTTTCCGCGTCTTATAAAAAATTTCTCAAATTCAATTTGAATAAACTGTGTTTACAGATTAATAGCTCTATATGTGCTCTTGATTTCCCAATAGGTGTAATTCCGCGAGATCTAAGGGTTTGGCCACACTGACAAAATCCCTCACAGAACTCATCTAATATCAGAAAATTGCACTAATTCAATTTTCCGCGTCTTATAAAAAATTTCTCAAATTCAATTTGAATAAACTGTGTTTACAGATTAATAGCTCTATATGTGCTCTTGATTTCCCAATAGGTGTAATTCCGCGAGATCGAAGGGTTTGGCCACACTGACAAAATCCCTCACAGAATTCATCTAATATGAGAAAATTGCACTAAGTCAATTTTCCGCGTCTTATAAAAAATTTCTCAAATTCAATTTGAATAAACTGTGTTTACAGATTAATAGCTCTATATGTGCTCTTGATTTCCCAATAGGTGTAATTCCGCGAGATCGAAGGGTTTGGCCACACTGACAAAATCCCTCACAGAACTCATCTAATATCAGAAAATTGCACTAATTCAATTTTCCGCGTCTTATGAAAAATTTCTCAAATTCAATTTGAATAAACTGTGTTTACAGATTAATAGCTCTATATGTGCTCTTGATTTCCCAATAGGTGTAATTCCGCGAGATCGAAGGGTTTGGCCACACTGACAAAATCCCTCACAGAACTCATCTAATATGAGAAAATTGCACTAAGTCAATTTTCCGCGTCTTATAAAAAATTTCTCAAATTCAATTTGAATAAACTGTGTTTACAGATTAATAGCTCTATATGTGCTCTTGATTTCCCAATAGGTGTAATTCCGCGAGATCGAAGGGTTTGGCCACACTGACAAAATCCCTCACAGAACTCATCTAATATCAGAAAATTGCACTAATTCAATTTTCCGCGTCTTATAAAAAATTTCTCAAATTCAATTTGAATAAACTGTGTTTACAGATTAATAGCTCTATATGTGCTCTTGATTTCCCAATAGGTGTAATTCCGCGAGATCGAAGGGTTTGGCCACACTGACAAAATCCCTCACAGAATTCATCTAATATGAGAAAATTGCACTAAGTCAATTTTCCGCGTCTTATAAAAAATTTCTCAAATTCAATTTGAATAAACTGTGTTTACAGATTAAAAGCTCTATATGTGCTCTTGATTTCCCAATAGGTGTAATTCCGCGAGATCGAAGGGTTTGGCCACACTGACAAAATCCCTCACAGAACTCATCTAATATCAGAAAATTGCACTAATTCAATTTTCCGCGTCTTATAAAAAATTTCTCAAATTCAATTTGAATAAACTGTGTTTACAGAGTAATAGCTCTATATGTGCTCTTGATTTCCCAATAGGTGTAATTCCGCGAGATCGAAGGGTTTGGCCACACTGACAAAATCCCTCACAGAACTCATCTAATATGAGAAAATTGCACTAAGTCAATTTTCCGCGTCTTATAAAAAATTTCTCAAATTCAATTTGAATAAACTGTGTTTACAGATTAATAGCTCTATATGTGCTCTTGATTTCCCAATAGGTGTAATTCCGCGAGATCGAAGGGTTTGGCCACACTGACAAAATCCCTCACAGAACTCATCTAATATCAGAAAATTGCACTAATTCAATTTTCCGCGTCTTATAAAAAATTTCTCAAATTCAATTTGAATAAACTGTGTTTACAGATTAATAGCTCTATATGTGCTCTTGATTTCCCAATAGGTGTAATTCCGCGAGATCGAAGGGTTTGGCCACACTGACAAAATCCCTCACAGAATTCATCTAATATGAGAAAATTGCACTAAGTCAATTTTCCGCGTCTTATAAAAAATTTCTCAAATTCAATTTGAATAAACTGTGTTTACAGATTAAAAGCTCTATATGTGCTCTTGATTTCCCAATAGGTGTAATTCCGCGAGATCGAAGGGTTTGGCCACACTGACAAAATCCCTCACAGAACTCATCTAATATGAGAAAATTGCACTAAGTCAATTTTCCGCGTCTTATAAAAAATTTCTCAAATTCAATTTGAATAAACTGTGTTTACAGATTAATAGCTCTATATGTGCTCTTGATTTCCCAATAGGTGTAATTCCGCGAGATCGAAGGGTTTGGCCACACTGACAAAATCCCTCATAGAACTCATCTAATATCAGAAAATTGCACTAATTCAATTTTCCGCGTCTTATAAAAAATTTCTCAAATTCAATTTGAATAAACTGTGTTTACAGATTAATAGCTCTATATGTGCTCTTGATTTCCCAATAGGTGTAATTCCGCGAGATCGAAGGGTTTGGCCACACTGACAAAATCCCTCACAGAATTCATCTAATATGAGAAAATTGCACTAAGTCAATTTTCCGCGTCTTATAAAAAATTTCTCAAATTCAATTTGAATAAACTGTGTTTACAGATTAAAAGCTCTATATGTGCTC
This sequence comes from Gymnosoma rotundatum, assembly GCA_916610165.2. Classification (NCBI taxonomy): domain Eukaryota; kingdom Metazoa; phylum Arthropoda; class Insecta; order Diptera; family Tachinidae; genus Gymnosoma; species Gymnosoma rotundatum. The sequence goes on along the minus strand of OU744337.1, from coordinate 112,855,423 downwards.
TTGATTTCCCAATAGGTGTAATTCCGCGAGATCGAAGGGTTTGGCCACACTGACAAAATCCCTCACAGAACTCATCTAATATCAGAAAATTGCACTAATTCAATTTTCCGCGTCTTATAAAAAATTTCTCAAATTCAATTTGAATAAACTGTGTTTACAGAGTAATAGCTCTATATGTGCTCTTGATTTCCCAATAGGTGTAATTCCGCGAGATCGAAGGGTTTGGCCACACTGACAAAATCCCTCACAGAACTCATCTAATATGAGAAAATTGCACTAAGTCAATTTTCCGCGTCTTATAAAAAATTTCTCAAATTCAATTTGAATAAACTGTGTTTACAGATTAATAGCTCTATATGTGCTCTTGATTTCCCAATAGGTGTAATTCCGCGAGATCGAAGGGTTTGGCCACACTGACAAAATCCCTCACAGAACTCATCTAATATCAGAAAATTGCACTAATTCAATTTTCCGCGTCTTATAAAAAATTTCTCAAATTCAATTTGAATAAACTGTGTTTACAGATTAATAGCTCTATATGTGCTCTTGATTTCCCAATAGGTGTAATTCCGCGAGATCGAAGGGTTTGGCCACACTGACAAAATCCCTCACAGAATTCATCTAATATGAGAAAATTGCACTAAGTCAATTTTCCGCGTCTTATAAAAAATTTCTCAAATTCAATTTGAATAAACTGTGTTTACAGATTAAAAGCTCTATATGTGCTCTTGATTTCCCAATAGGTGTAATTCCGCGAGATCGAAGGGGTTGGCCACACTGACAAAATCCCTCACAGAACTCATCTAATATCAGAAAATTGCACTAATTCAATTTTCCGCGTCTTATAAAAAATTTCTCAAATTCAATTTGACTAAACTGTGTTTACAGATTAATAGCTCTATATGTGCTCTTGATTTCCCAATAGGTGTAATTCCGCGAGATCGAAGGGTTTGGCCACACTGACAAAATCCCTCACAGAACTCATCTAATATGAGAAAATTGCACTAAGTCAATTTTCCGCGTCTTATAAAAAATTTCTCAAATTCAATTTGAATAAACTGTGTTTACAGATTAATAGCTCTATATGTGCTCTTGATTTCCCAATAGGTGTAATTCCGCGAGATCGAAGGTTTTGGCCACACTGACAAAATCCCTCACAGAACTCATCTAATATCAGAAAATTGCACTAATTCAATTTTCCGCGTCTTATAAAAAATTTCTCAAATTCAATTTGAATAAACTGTGTTTACAGTTTAATAGCCCTATATGTGCTCTTGATTTCCCAATAGGTGTAATTCCGCGAGATCGAAGGGTTTGGCCACATTGCCAAAATCCCTCACAGAACTCATCGTATATTAGAAAATTGCACTAAGTCAATTTTCCGCGTCTTATAAAAAATTTCTCAAATTCAATTTGAATAAACTGTGTTTACAGTTTAATAGCCCTATATGTGCTCTTGATTTCCCAATAGGTGTAAATCCGCGAGATCGAAGGGTTTGGCCACATTGACAAAATCCCTCACAGAACTCATCGTATATTAGAAAATTGCACTAAGTCAATTTTCCGCGTCTTATAAAAAATTTCTCAAATTCAATTTGAATAAACTGTGTTTACAGTTTAATAGCCCTATATGTGCTCTTGATTTCCCAATAGGTGTAAGTCCGCGAGATCGAAGGGTTTGGCCACATTGCCAAAATCCCTCACAGAACTCATCGTATATTAGAAAATTGCACTAAGTCAATTTTCCGCGTCTTATAAAAAATTTCTCAAATTCAATTTGAATAAACTGTGTTTACAGTTTAATAGCCCTATATGTGCTCTTGATTTCCCAATAGGTGTAAATCCGCGAGATCGAAGGGTTTGGCCACATTGACAAAATCCCTCACAGAACTCATCGTATATTAGAAAATTGCACTAAGTCAATTTTCCGCGTCTTATAAAAAATTTCTCAAATTCAATTTGAATAAACTGTGTTTACAGTTTAATAGCCCTATATGTGCTCTTGATTTCCCAATAGGTGTAAATCCGCGAGATCGAAGGGTTTGGCCACATTGACAAAATCCCTCACAGAACTCATCGTATATTAGAAAATTGCACTAAGTCAATTTTCCGCGTCTTATAAAAAATTTCTCAAATTCAATTTGAATAAACTGTGTTTACAGTTTAATAGCCCTATATGTGCTCTTGATTTCCCAATAGGTGTAAATCCGCGAGATCGAAGGGTTTGGCCACATTGACAAAATCCCTCACAGAACTCATCGTATATTAGAAAATTGCACTAAGTCAATTTTCCGCGTCTTATAAAAAATTTCTCAAATTCAATTTGAATAAACTGTGTTTACAGTTTAATAGCCCTATATGTGCTCTTGATTTCCCAATAGGTGTAAATCCGCGAGATCGAAGGGTTTGGCCACATTGACAAAATCCCTCACAGAACTCATCGTATATTAGAAAATTGCACTAAGTCAATTTTCCGCGTCTTATAAAAAATTTCTCAAATTCAATTTGAATAAACTGTGTTTACAGTTTAATAGCCCTATATGTGCTCTTGATTTCCCAATAGGTGTAAATCCGCGAGATCGAAGGGTTTGGCCACATTGACAAAATCCCTCACAGAACTCATCGTATATTAGAAAATTGCACTAAGTCAATTTTCCGCGTCTTATAAAAAATTTCTCAAATTCAATTTGAATAAACTGTGTTTACAGTTTAATAGCCCTATATGTGCTCTTGATTTCCCAATAGGTGTAAATCCGCGAGATCGAAGGGTTTGGCCACATTGACAAAATCCCTCACAGAACTCATCGTATATTAGAAAATTGCACTAAGTCAATTTTCCGCGTCTTATAAAAAATTTCTCAAATTCAATTTGAATAAACTGTGTTTACAGTTTAATAGCCCTATATGTGCTCTTGATTTCCCAATAGGTGTAAATCCGCGAGATCGAAGGGTTTGGCCACATTGACAAAATCCCTCACAGAACTCATCGTATATTAGAAAATTGCACTAAGTCAATTTTCCGCGTCTTATAAAAAATTTCTCAAATTCATTTTGAATAAACTGTGTTTACAGTTTAATAGCCCTATATGTGCTCTTGATTTCCCAATAGGTGTAATTCCGCGAGATCGAAGGGTTTGGCCACATTGCCAAAATCCCTCACAGAACTCATCGTATATTAGAAAATTGCACTAAGTCAATTTTCCGCGTCTTATAAAAAATTTCTCAAATTCAATTTGAATAAACTGTGTTTACAGTTTAATAGCCCTATATGTGCTCTTGATTTCCCAATAGGTGTAAATCCGCGAGATCGAAGGGTTTGGCCACATTGCCAAAATCCCTCACAGAACTCATCGTATATTAGAAAATTGCACTAAGTCAATTTTCCGCGTCTTATAAAAAATTTCTCAAATTCAATTTGAATAAACTGTGTTTACAGTTTAATAGCCCTATATGTGCTCTTGATTTCCCAATAGGTGTAAATCCGCGAGATCGAAGGGTTTGGCCACATTGACAAAATCCCTCACAGAACTCATCGTATATTAGAAAATTGCACTAAGTCAATTTTCCGCGTCTTATAAAAAATTTCTCAAATTCAATTTGAATAAACTGTGTTTACAGTTTAATAGCCCTATATGTGCTCTTGATTTCCCAATAGGTGTAAATCCGCGAGATCGAAGGGTTTGGCCACATTGACAAAATCCCTCACAGAACTCATCGTATATTAGAAAATTGCACTAAGTCAATTTTCCGCGTCTTATAAAAAATTTCTCAAATTCAATTTGAATAAACTGTGTTTACAGTTTAATAGCCCTATATGTGCTCTTGATTTCCCAATAGGTGTAAATCCGCGAGATCGAAGGGTTTGGCCACATTGACAAAATCCCTCACAGAACTCATCGTATATTAGAAAATTGCACTAAGTCAATTTTCCGCGTCTTATAAAAAATTTCTCAAATTCAATTTGAATAAACTGTGTTTACAGTTTAATAGCCCTATATGTGCTCTTGATTTCCCAATAGGTGTAAATCCGCGAGATCGAAGGGTTTGGCCACATTGACAAAATCCCTCACAGAACTCATCGTATATTAGAAAATTGCACTAAGTCAATTTTCCGCGTCTTATAAAAAATTTCTCAAATTCAATTTGAATAAACTGTGTTTACAGTTTAATAGCCCTATATGTGCTCTTGATTTCCCAATAGGTGTAAATCCGCGAGATCGAAGGGTTTGGCCACATTGACAAAATCCCTCACAGAACTCATCGTATATTAGAAAATTGCACTAAGTCAATTTTCCGCGTCTTATAAAAAATTTCTCAAATTCAATTTGAATAAACTGTGTTTACAGTTTAATAGCCCTATATGTGCTCTTGATTTCCCAATAGGTGTAAATCCGCGAGATCGAAGGGTTTGGCCACATTGACAAAATCCCTCACAGAACTCATCGTATATTAGAAAATTGCACTAAGTCAATTTTCCGCGTCTTATAAAAAATTTCTCAAATTCAATTTGAATAAACTGTGTTTACAGTTTAATAGCCCTGTATGTGCTCTTGATTTCCCAATAGGTGTAAATCCGCGAGATCGAAGGGTTTGGCCACATTGACAAAATCCCTCACAGAACTCATCTTATATGAGAAAATTGCACTAAGTCAATTTTCCGCGTCTTATAAAAAATTTCTCAAATTCAATTTGACTAAACTGTGTTTACAGATTAATAGCTCTATATGTGCTCTTAATTTCCCAATAGGTGTAATTCCGCGAGATCGAAGGGTTTGGCCACATTGACAAAATCCCTCACAGAACTCATCTTATATGAGAAAATTGCACTAAGTCAATTTTCCGCGTCTTATAAAAAATTTCTCAAATTCAATTTGACTAAACTGTGTTTACAGATTAATAGCTCTATATGTGCTCTTAATTTCCCAATAGGTGTAATTCCGCGAGATCGAAGGGTTTGGCCACATTGACAAAATCCCTCACAGAACTCATCTTATATGAGAAAATTGCACTAAGTCAATTTTCCGCGTCTTATAAAAAATTTCTCAAATTCAATTTGACTAAACTGTGTTTACAGATTAATAGCTCTATATGTGCTCTTAATTTCCCAATAGGTGTAATTCCGCGAGATCGAAGGGTTTGGCCACATTGACAAAATCCCTCACAGAACTCATCTTATATGAGAAAATTGCACTAAGTCAATTTTCCGCGTCTTATAAAAAATTTCTCAAATTCAATTTGACTAAACTGTGTTTACAGATTAATAGCTCTATATGTGCTCTTAATTTCCCAATAGGTGTAATTCCGCGAGATCGAAGGGTTTGGCCACATTGACAAAATCCCTCACAGAACTCATCGTATATGAGAAAATTGCACTAAGTCAATTTTCCGCGTCTTATAAAAAATTTCTCAAATTCAATTTGAATAAACTGTGTTTACAGTTTAATAGCCCTATATGTGCTCTTGATTTCCCAATAGGTTTGATTCTCCGAGATCGTAGGGTTTTGTAGCTGTAGTCGTATTCGTTAAAAAAGTCCGGAATTTACTATACAAATTGTACTGTATGTATGGGAGAAAAAAAATATCGCATGCTACATTTTTTAAAAAACGTATTTAACTTGACGTATTTATCTTCACACACATCGTCGACAACTGGTTTAAGCGCATGCAAAAGTGTATAAATCATGCTAGAGAATATTTTAAAAAACAATAAAACCATTTTTGATTATAAATATTCGCATTTTCACTATTAGGCCAGCAATATATAGAGCAGCCCTCGTATTACAATTTTATTTGTAAAAAGAATTAGAATTTGTATTAAGTACAGTTGAGTAAAAAAAAGACAATTTATATAATCAGCGATTATTATAATACAACCTGTCTGCTTTGAAGTCAAATGAAAAAGAGATCGTTTAAAATCAAAATTAAAGACAAATGCCTTTGTACAATCGTATTTAAAATTGTTACATATACGATATACATACTGTAATATTGAGCAAAATATTTTAAACTTCAATGACTACCAACAAGATAAAATTTCTGTGTGTAAAAAACAAGAAGAACCGCTAGCATTAATATGTAATTAGTCACAAGAGATTTAAGAAAAAAAAAAGAAGAGATTTCAATATGTTGTTAAAATGCATTCTCCAATTTGATTTGAGTAATTAAATCGTAGTATGGCAAATACGCAAAACCAGTATTTTTGAACAAATGCATTTCAACAACATACTTTGTATAATTAGATTAGATACACTAGTAAATATTTCAAAAATAAAAGTACAATTAAAATATTTATAAGTAATTTGGTTTTAATAAATAACAGTTTCCACAACAGTCGGGTTAAGATATTTTTGCGTGGGTTACGGAATCACTGAAGACTTGTCAATTTAAATTATTTCCTTTTTAGTATAAATATGAACAAGATCAGGTTGCATTGAGTAATGATACAGAATTTACAGAATTGTTATCAAATATTCAAAAGCAATTTAAGATTTTAATCATATAAAATATTACTACCAGCAGGCTAACGGTACCGCCAATGGTCAACCGCCGTTGATTGTTGTCATACGGCATATGTTTTTGGAATTATAAAAACAGCTGATGTCAGATGGTTTGTCAGATCAAAGTAGAACACGTTCTAAACAAAATTTTGTCAGACGACTTTTCACATATTTTTTACAGAAGCAACGTTTTAATAGCCCTGCAAGACATGTATGTGTTTAACACTGGGAAAATTGACATGTCTGATGTAAAAAACATGTTGTGTATGGCCAGCTTTAATTTTACCAATTACAACTCAACCTCCCAATAATTTTTTGAATTTACATTGTGTTAAAACCTTGCATAATTGTGACAAATATACTTTTTATGGACTGTGAAGATACTTAGTTGCCTTCGAAATAGATTTCTATACCGAAAATGCTGCATTATCGGTCATTTATTTGCCAATGTTCATTTAATAAAAGTAAAATTGAAATTAATGATTTTCAAGTTGATAGTTATCAATTCTTTGGGAACGTCTTTCAAATAGGATATTGTACTCTTAAGGTTATTACATAAAAACTTCTTAAACTTTTATATAATTTTAAAGCTCAGCAGTGAATTGAAATATTGTTTTGCGTGGACCCAACAGAAATTTGTATATGTTGCTGTTATTTATTTTTCCTCCATGTGATTTAATGTCTTTTAATATTTTATAGTTATTCCTTAATTAAAATTTTTAACTGAAAAAAGAACAAAACGTTACTTCACCTTTTTTTATTATCCTTGCGTATTAAATAACAAGTTAATTACTTTCTTTAATTGTAACCACAATTCAAAAAGTTTTATGTGAACTTGTTGGCATAATAACTGACTATAAAATAAAATACACCATCATGAAAAGCGGAACTAAAATGAATAATTCAAAAAAAAAGAAACAATAAAACATGAGATAAAGCAAAAAAAGCCAGACATACGAACAATAACAAAGTAATAAACTCAACAATGTATAACAAATTGTTTCTTTTTTTTTTACTTTGAATAACACAATAATATTAAAAATTTACAATTCCTAAGATTAATCTGATGTCTTTGGTATGGTGGATATTTCATTTTCATTTTCTGTTTGTCAATCTGTCTCTCTAATGATACACAGCACTACACAGCACAGTGGAGCAGAAGATTGAAATTAAGAAAAAAATTTGATTATATGTTATTCATGCAAAACCGATTAACTGAAAAATTTTGGTATGTTTGGTAAAGATTTGAATTAAAGTATTAAATGATTTTTAAAAAATTCAAGATTCTATTTCGCCAAATAATGTTTATTACGAAGAAGAGTAAAAAACTATTACAAATGACAAAAAATCTTTTACTGCAAAATAAAAAAAATAAAAGCTATCTAAGAATTGAAGCCCTTAAACATCTGGCAACGACCAGAAAAAACTATGCCCAAATGTTGACCAAGACTTTTTATTTAATTTAGGTGGCTCCCATCTTTGTTTGGTGGAATTATTCTGTTTAGCTAGGTTTTGTCTAAAATCTATTACACAAATTTTAACAGTGAATAGCTTGGTGTAGCGTCGGCTATTCGGCGAAATTAAGTTTATTATTTTCGTAACACCAAATGAAGCTTTGAAAAATTTATTCAAAAATTTGATAATTCGACTGGCAATGATCTAATATTTTGTTTATTATTGAGTGAAAAACCTTAAATCTTCAAAAGCGGATAAGATTTGTACAGTGCTGCTTCAGGAAAACCGTGAAACGTAGCTATCACCAAAATGTTGTATGACATAATTCGATTGGTCATTGTAATAATTCAAAAAAAAACTGTAATTTGTATTTAAAGTTCAAGCTGTTTTTCTTAGCTAATCGAGCATCAATTATGGAAATATGTTTTTACTATAGTATTTAAGAATTTTTATTTTATGGTTCTAGTTCCAAAACACAACTAAATCTTACAGTGTTGCCGTTTGGTAACATTTTTTACAATTTTTGTAACTCTTGAAGGCTTCGTGCAGCCATGTATTATTTTTTTATATTTATCCAATACAGTAAGTTTTGGTACAGACACGACATAAAGTAATATCACTGAAAAGTTACTTGTTTCATTACTTATGGTAAGCACTGATCTTAAATTAACTTTTCTTAATTGCAAATGCTATCAAAATCCCACATAAAAATTAGTAGTAAATAAATAACAAATTAAAACTTTTTTTCTTGCTATTTTCTATTATCCCGAATTGTTAGTTATATTACCGATACTGATTATTGAGGGTCAAGGCAACTCTCGATGACCATCTAGTAACCACATACTTAACTCTTCAGGAAACTTCTGACAAACATTTTAAATAAACCAAAAATTTTTGTCCTCGGTAATTTAAATAATTATTCGGTTAGGCAAATAAGACTCAAATTTGTCTTTAATAACGGTATTTTAAAAATAATTAATTTAGTAAATTCTATCGAACCTCAATTTTTTAAAGAAAAAGGGCAAAGGGATTTATTAAAGAAATCCAACTTTAATTATTTTTATTGAATAGCGAGAGCATTCACTTTTCCATTCGGAAATATTGAGTCCTAATTTAAATACTCATGAATATAATATCATCGGTTTGAAATTTTATTTATATGTTTTTCTTTTTTTTTATTTTATTTTATTTTATATAAATTACATTAAATTGCTTTAATAAAGTTTTTATTTGACCTTGTTAATTGATTATATTTTATTTAATTTTAAATTAAATTATGATTTATTTAATTTTTAATTATTTATTAATTTAATTATTATTTATTTATTTAATAATTTATTATTATTTATTTAAGCACAATTTTAAAATGTAACTTTTAATAAAATTATGTAAATATTTTGATGGAAAAGTGAAAGTTTTTCCTGTCTTCTCCTGCCAACACTAAAATCTAATATCTCACTACTTTTCTCCCTCTCTCTCTCTATCTTACTGTATCTTTATTTCTCTTTTAATATCTGCCTCTTTCACTCTCGGTCCGACATTAATGGGGAAAAGAATTATTTTTCCATGTACGATTAAGAAAATAAAAAGCTTAAAAACCAGTTAACTTTAACAAATTCACTCCACATATTTAAACTTAAAAAAGATAAAACATGGAAAAGTTTCTGCTGACAAGTGTTTTTAATTATAAAACAGAACAAGAATACACCATCCAAGCACAACGCTGGCTTAAAAAACTAGACCCATATAAAAATGATTTCACTAAATGTACAATTGTAGTTTTTTCTGCTTCTGTTTATCTGGCTTTTTGGCATAAACTCAGGATCAAAAATTAAATGCATTAAATCTTTTAAAAGTATGGTAAGACTGTTGAGGTCGTTTGCTTACTTCTCATTTTCTTGTCGGTATTTTAATAAATCGCTCTTATATATAATTTAAAGCTTGGAAAAAAAATTATTACAAATTTAGAGGCAACAAAATAATTATAGAATATTTTTTAGGATCTCATAAAATATCCAAAAAAGCTTTTAGCATCGCATGGTTTAATTTCTTGTGTTGATACACTGCAAAATCAAGCGTTTGGCGTTGAGCTTGAACAATCAAGTTATCTTGCGATCAAGCTTAAAGCACATAAATCAACATTTTATTAAGAAAATATAATCACAAATGTTTATACTACAATAAAATAAAATGATTTAACTATTATTGTGAGTAAAGAAAAGAAACAGAAAAGATTGTTAGAAAGAAGAGGGCGGTAGTATGAAGGATAAAATGATATTGAGAAACCTTGATAACTTTCACTAAATGGTTTTCCGGTATACTTTTACACCAGCAGCTTGTTCTATTACATCACAGGCAACATCATTTAAATTAACACAATTGTTAAAAAAAAATTGATTAATTTTTTTTTACAGATTTCTCCCACTGTGCGGCAACATTATTAGCGTATCTAAAGAAGTTTTATTTTGACTCAAATCTAAAGTATAAAATATGTTTACGTGCTTGTGTTGAAATATGCAAACACAGATATCATAAAAATAACACAAATAAAAAAGAAATACGCATAATTTAAAATCGGTTTTTTTCACATGCTTTTTTTTCTTTTGGCTTTACTTTGAATTCAGCGAGTACTTGCAGCAATTTGAGAAGTATGAGTTGTGGTTTTTCGTATTATGGGCCTTTTTTATTATCGAATTTTGCCTGACTCCAAGGCAGCTAGCCAAACGAAGTTGAGACTGTTGCAGGATGATGTTAGCGATGGCATTTGTTACGGATGCTAAAACCATTGGCGTTGAATGGTTGTGATGGTGGTGGTGTTGGTGGCGGCACAATTCTTATCATTTCAACGCGATCGCACCAACAAAAGTAAATAAAACCAGAAATACGTAAAATATGTACGAGTATCTACAATCCAAAAGCAAAATGTATTTCATACACACATTATTTGGGAATAAATCCCTATCTAAGTATCAGTACGTTTGAAAGAATGTTTCGCTAAATAAATGTTCAATGTTTCTTTATATCTGTACAACACGCCTTCGAAATGTTTAGAAAGCATAAAATTTTAGCAAGAAATAAAAAGAAAATTAATACCAAATCAGTAGGAAAAAAATAAAACAAACACTGAACTAGAGATATGCAATTTAATGGTTCGTTTTGGTTTAATAATGGCGACAATTGAAAAACGATAAATCTTTTAATATTAAAGAAAAACACACACAAACACACACACACACACAGTATTTCTTTTTGCAATCTCGATTATGTTTTTCTGACATTGGCTTTCAAATTGAAGAATATTTATGAGGTCTGCCTGCTAGCGAAGGCGCTCATAAAAAGAAACACACGCACACAAATAAAAACAACAAACTATCAAATTGTGGTTTGCATATGATTTTAAATAGAAAATTACTTTTAATTGATAGAAAATACTAAAGTAAATATAATAAAAAAAATCTATATGGACAGATAAATAAAACACAGTTTTGGGTTAAAGTTGTCATTCAATTTTGATTAAGAGACATTTCTTATGAAAATTATGTAAAAGATAAAAATCTTGATTTTGTGCACATGATTTAAAGTTCATTTAAAAATTACTTTTGGCTAATGAACCAGACTCTTGTGTCAAAATTTATTATTTACTTTATTTTTAGCATTTTGTAAGTTTCTTTGAACTCATCCCCTGATGTTGTTTAAAACTTGAATTTCATTTATAAAGATTTTCTTTTGAATTCAGATATTTTCATTTTCTATGGTTGAAATACATTTGCCATTTATTGCTTTAATATATAGAATTTTTCATTTAATTTAAAGTTTAAATGAAATATATCTTTACTTTTCAATACAAAGAAATACATTTGTTTACATTTATTTTACAATTTAAGTTATTTTGTGCTAAACTTTCTCAAAGTTTTCAAATATTTAAAATGTTTTCTTATGAAAACTAAAAGAAAATCAATCAATATTAAAGCATTTTCTGTTTTAAGCAAAATCCTTGAACCATACACTCACAAAAATCGTTAAGTATTATTTTTAGCCTCAAAAAAAAAATTGACATAAGAGAAAAAAATTTACCGCCGGCAAAAAAAATTTAAAACTAATTCTTATCTTTAGCAACAATTGACATGACACGAACTAAATCTCAAAAATATATTCGACTACTAACAATAGAATTTAAAAAAAACGTCGAAGGCCATTTCTTTAAAACTAAAATTTCATCGAAAGAAAAAAAATAAAAAATGTTCGGTAGCCAGCGGTAATCTGAAAAATCCTTCATCGCCAGTGACAAAAACAACATCATACGGGTTGCCAGAAAAATCGTTTTTTACAACAAAATTATCATCGGCCGCTACTGGAAAAATTTCTAGAAGAAAACTTTTTCTGTCGCTATCGACAAGAATATCCAAACCCCAGAAATCTGTTGTAGCTAGTGACACGACTTTTTTTAAATAAAATCACAGAGGTCGCTGGCGACAAAATTATCTAAAACAAAAATTTTTCGGTGACAGACGACAATATTTTCTAAGCTAGAATTTTTTTTTTAACGCTAGGAAATGACTTAAAAACCAAGCGACAAGGACTTGTGAATCCGAAAAATTTTTCATCCCTATCACCAGTCACTAACGACACTATTTTCTGACACCAAAGATTTTTCGTTCACTGGCCATCGGACGCCACCGATAAAAATGTCTGAATCCAAAAAATCTTCAGTCGCTAGTATCATGACTTTTTACAACAAAAAATAGAAGTCGTTGGCGATATTTTCTAAAACAAAGTTTCTTCCTGTCGCTGGCGATAATATTTTTTAAAATTAGAATTTATCGTTTGCGATAAGATTTTCTATAACGAAATACTTTTCGGTATATTTTGTCGCTAGCGACAAATTTTGCCAAAACCAAACAAATTTTTGTCACTAACGACCAGAGTTCCGCAAAAAGAATTTTTGATCGCTAACGGTCTAAAACAAAAAATCGACGGACAAGATTTCTGAAACCAAAAAAATAATTTTCCACTAGCGACAAGAATGTCTACTGCGTCAAGATTTCTGAAATCTTTTGTCAGTAAGGACAAAAGTTTCTCAAACCAAATGTCGATCGCTAGTGGCAGGGTTTTTTAAACTAAAAATGATTTTAATTTCTAGTTTATTAGAACAAAATGTTCTTAAACTAAAAAATTGTTTGTCGCTAACAAAACTTTTTCAAACATAATCCTAGGTTTTTTTCGCTAGTGGCAAGTATTTGCTAGAATTGAAATTGTTTTCCGTACCCTGTAAAAACTCCTTATCACTGTCGACATAATAATTCAAAGTAGAGTATATCGTTTGCTCTTTTTTATTTTTAAAATACAAAATTTTTCGCTTATTTTTTCAAAAGAAAGAAATCTCTGCTCTAAAAAGTTTTAAAGCTGTCTAAAAAATAAAAAAGTTTTTCAGAAAATCTCTGTTATATTTCAAAAAATTGTAGTAACATTTTTTGTTTCATGTTAAAAATTCAAAAAATAAAAGTTTTTAATTAAATCAATATATTTCACTGAGTTTGTCCTTGAGTTTAAAATACATTGTGTTCGTTTGCTATTCAACTTTTAGTCTATGATTTTTTCATAATTTATAAGGAAGAAAAAAAACAGCTTGTTTCAGTTATGTAAATTTTTATTTTTTAATTTTGTAATATTTTTATTCTGTTACATATTTAAGTTTTCCTAGTTATTTCAATTCTTTAACAAGTTTCCTCGCCACGAGAAAAGTCATTGATAGCGACTGTTTTAAATAGGAAAAGTATTTTTTTTTTTCCTTTTTGTTATGTATGCCAGCCAGTCAGTCAGCCGGGGTTTAAACAATGAGAAAAGTCGGTTTTGATTAATTGCTTAACAAAAACTTTGTTGGAGTAAAATTTGTTTGACGACCACCACTACTCAAACACCCTCAAACAAAATATTGTTAAAGAAAAGTTTTCTCTTCTTTTTTTAATACAAATTATTAAATGAACCATTAATTACCCATAATACAAAAAAAAATATTACTAATGGTAAGTTCTACTCATTATAAATGTTTTAGAAAAATTTCGTATATTTAGAAGAGCAAAAAAAATTTGAAACTTTTTTTGAGTTTTTATTTATCTGACATTTTGTATTCCCACTCATTAGGCACAGTGGAAAAACTGCATTAAAAAAAGGTAAGGAATATATAGATTTTATAGTCATCAGTACATTCAGAAAAATGAACCGTTTGGCACGGTTAACAATCTGAAAGCCTCATTGTAGTGTGACGGAACTTATGTAACGGTCGTTGGCGATCGTTACTGCAACATGATAATCTTGGTTTTCTTTTTGTTGAATATGGATGACAGTTCCGGGCGACATGTGGATGTATCTTGTGATAGCAACCACCAAATTATTAAAATCTAAATTTAGGTATAAATTGATTTCGAAAAATGGACATGTCAATGGCCTTCAAGGTCTTAATTATTTCCTGTAGAGGACCGTAAAAGTCAGTGGTTTATGCTGATAAACCAGCAACAGTTGACAACTTCAGGGCAGTTTTTAAAAGAAGGGCCCACAATTGAACGTCAATAATGCACTGCGTCAACAACAGCCACGGTGTCCATATGCCTGAAATTAGTTGAAAACGTTAATCCCATTAGTTGATCTTTCGAACTAATAACTTTTTTAAATCAAATTTTGTATATTTATTGGTTTCTTTCAGGTTTAAAAAATACACTTAGTTATTTTAAAAAAAAAAACTATTCAAGTGGAGTAATATGGCAAGATCTGAATTTAATACTTCAGAACGCTCAAGACTGCTAATATTAAAGAGTTTGCCACAACTTATATACCGTGGCTTCTGTACAACAATATTTTTTCTTTATGTCATTGCTACGTTGGGGTTTCAACTCAAGATTTTTATTTTTGCTTGCTTATCAAGCACGCACCTAAACCAGCCATTAAGGCAGCTCCAAAATTGTTGGGTATCTTTTACTTGATATGTTTACCACACAAATGCACAATACTTTTGTTTTTTTTTTTATTTATTCATTTATTTTATAAGTACGAGGGCTGCTATATATATTTCTGGCCTGGCAACACTGAGTGCTGCCAAGTGCAATCTGACATTTCCATTGGAAAGTTTGTCATTTTTAAGCATAATCGTACTCAAAACGTGTTGACGTACGACCATTATTAGTGTTGTTTACAGGGACTTGAAAAATTAATATAGAAAAAAATGGAATTAACTCGTGAACATTTTAGTGCCATCATTTTTCACAACTTTCGACGTAAATTATCACGACAAGAGTGCATTGATGAACTTAAATCTTTGTATGGCGATGAAGCACCATTCTATAGCACTGTGAAAAATTGGTATAATGAATTTAATCGTGGCCGAAGCTCGCTCAAAGACGAATTCCGTGAAGGTCGTCCAAAAACGGCTGTTGTGCCAGAGAACATTGATGCCGTGCGTGAACTCATAATGCAAGATCGACATGCGACATACCGAGAGATAGAGACATCCTTCGACATTTCTTCCACCAGCATACATTCGATACTGCATGAACACCTGGCCGTAAAAAAGGTTTGTTCTCGTTGGATCCCGCACAATTTGAAAGTCGCTCAAAAAAGGCTCGTGCCGATTGGTGCAAAGAAATGTTGCAAAAATACGATTGCGGTGCTTCAAAAGACGTTTATAAGATCGTCACAGGTGACGAATCATGGATCTATGCGTATGAGCCCGAAACGAAACAACAATCGACCGTGTGGGTCTTCAAGGACGAGCAAAATCCAACGAAAGCTGTTCGTGGAAGAAGCACTTCGAAGCAAATGGTCGCCTGTTTCTTCGGCAAAACTGGTCATGTGGCGACTGTTCCGCTTGAGCAACGAAGGACGGTCACTTCTGAGTGGTACACTACAATTTGTTTGCCTGAAGTCATCGGAGAAACTCGAAAAACCAACAAGAGAAGACGAATCATTGTTCACCATGACAATGCGAGCTCTCACACATCGTCGAATTAATGGGTTATCCGCCGTACAGCCCTGACTTGGTACCTAATGACTTTTTCTTGTTTCCGCACATCAAGAAAAAAATGCGTGGTCAACGATTTTCGTCGCCAGAAGAAGCTGTTAAAGTGTTCAAAAACCATGTTTTAGAGGTGTCTCAATCGGAGTAGAAAAAGTGCTTCGACAACTGGTTTGAGTGCATGCAAAAGTGTATAAATCATGCTGGAGAATACTTTGAAAAACAATAAAACCATTTTTGATTATAAATATTCGCATTTTCACTATTAGGCCAGAAATATATAGAGCAGCCCTCGTATTAAATACTTTACAAAATTTCGAATAATAATTGTCTAACTTTTATGAATTTAGAATTTGAATATGAATATTTATTTAACTCTGTATAATACCGTATTTAATATAACTGACTACATTTTATCTAGAGACGTGTACACTTTGCTCATTTTTTTATACTGTTGATCATGTTATTGTTTATAATTAATACTTTACAAAACAATTATCTTTGCTTTGGCACAGTTTTTAGATTGCTGAATTCTAAAATCCGTTGCATTCCTTAAGTTGTATGATTGCAGGACCTCGCCTATTTATCTTGGTTGTTCTGATACATATTCCGGCGTTTTCCCCATTTTCATCTTTTGTACAATTGCAATCTCTGTTTTACATTAAGCCATTTCAATATATCAAGCATTAGAGCTATTGAAGTATGTATATCGATTACATTTTAAAATAGCGCGCATGGCCTTACTTTTAATTTTCTGTAATCTTAATATCCATTGATCTGTTCAGCATGTTAATATTATAGTTGAGCCGTATTCAAAGTGAGGTTTTATTATGGTGTTGTATAGACTTATTGAAGTGACAACTGAAACTTTATTTCATACATGTTTAAAATATCCTATTTTCTTTCCGAGGTTGTTTGTTATAATACACAATTTAAAGTAATATTATTTTTTATGAATATGGCGGAAAATGTTTAATTTTATTAATTTTTTCTATTAAAATATTATTTAATGTAAATGGTCTATTTGGAATTCATATTTATCTCTATTATTTTTGTTCTTCTTTCGTTTAGTTTGAGTTTATTTCCTTTTAGCCAGTTTTTAATATTACACATGTCGTTTGCTAAAATTTCATAGCATTCGTCTCTCGTTGTTGATTTCAAATAAATAAGTGCATCATCGGCATAAAACACAATTTTACTGTTTTCTAATACATTTTCACTATCATTTAAATATATTAAGAATAGCAGTGCCTCTAGGATTGTCACGGTAATTTATCTTTCAACTTGTTTAACTCCTTTTCGTCAAAGTATTTAGTTATTATTGTATATTTCTGTCCAAAAAAATTTATTTTTATTTATTAAACAGACTGATAAAGAACACTGGATAGACACTTTGACTTCCACTGAGGGCTCTCTCTTATACAATCTTATATTACACGAAATATATTGTAAATAAACTTTTTATAAATTATTTACCATATAATTTGATCATAATATTATTGCAACAATATAAAAAAAATCAAATAGTAATTAAATTTAGCTTTTTGGCCATCCGTCTTTAAAACTATACCACAGTGCAACAACTCAGCAGCAAATTATAAGTACAACCAACAAAAACGTAAAAAGTCAGAAAAATTAAAAGTTTAAACGATTCATTTTTGTTGTTTTTATTTTTTTTCCTGTTTTAAATATATATTAAGCACGTTTTAAAACAAAAACGATAGAAAAAAACTAGAACAAATCCGAGAAGTGGAAAAAAAGATCTACGACATAACTGCCACTAACAACTCTACCACTTCGCTGTTGCAGCAGCAAAAAGAAAATCACAATCAAACACACTCACATGCTTTAGTGTAATGACGAAGCTAATTTCATGAGCAGTTTAAACAAAATAAAAGTAAGTACAGCAATTTTTGCTGCTATTTTCTTTTTGAAAAATGGCACAAAAACTCGAGGCCATAAACAAAAATACGTTACACACAAAACAAAAAAACTTCAGCAACTACAAAAATCCATTTACCATCAAAAAAAAAAAAAAAAGAAATCTTTCATGTTCCTAATAGAAAATTTTGCGTATTATTTGTGTTTTGCAACATTTTGCAGTTTAACATTTTGCATGAACATTAATTTTTGTTGTACGTTTCAACAACTTTTTCCTGTTGTGTTTTAACGAATTTAAGAATTTTGTAAAACAACAGTGCATTAACGAGGGCTACAGAGAAAAGTTTGGAGTATCAATTCTGTGAAGTATGTAAAGAGGTTAATAAAAAATATGTGTGTGAAGATAAATTTTAAAATTTTTAGCTTTGCCACAAACCTTCTAATTTAACAGAGCTCTGTTAGAAAGATAACATAGCCCTGTTAAAGGAAAAAAAATTCGGTTTATGCATCCAAACAGTAAATTTTATGGAAAAACCGAAATATAGAAAAACCAAAATGAATGGGATTTGCTTGCGAGGTGTCCTTCTATAGTTGTCCGTACTTAAAATATTTAAAAGCACGTGTTGGAACGGGTTTGGGCACTTATACTTTTAAAATTTAAGTTTCTCTAAGGGATGAGCCCATTTTTATGGAAACAACAAAAGATGGCAAAATTGTAATAATACAGAAATGTGCATGAGGTAGTCTTCTTTCATTGTCCATACTTGGAATTTTTAACAACGCGAGTTGGAACGGGTTTTGTGCACTTTTAAATTTTTAAAATTTGGGTTTCTCTAAGGGATGAGCCCATTTTTATGGAAACAACAAAAGATGGCAAAATTGTAATAATACAGAAATGTGCATGAGGTAGTCTTCTTTCATTGTCCATACTTGGAATTTTTAACAGCGCGAGTTGGAACCGGTTTTTGGCACTTTTAAATTTTTAAAATTTGGGTTTCTCTAAGGGATGAGCCCATTTTTATGGAAACAACAAAAGATGGCAAAATTGTAATAATACATAAATATGCATGAGGTAGTCTTCTTTCATTGTCCATACTTGGAATTTATAACAGCGCGAGTTGGAACCGGTTTGTGGCACTTTTAAATTTTAAAAATTTGGGTTTCTCTAAGGGATGAGCCCATTTTTATGGAAACAACAAAAGATGGCAAAATTGTAATAATACAGAAATGTGCATGAGGTAGTCTTCTTTCATTGTCCATACTTGGAATTTTTAACAGCGCGAGTTGGAACGGGTTTTTGGCACTTTTAAATTTTTAAAATTTGGGTTTCTCTAAGGGATGAGCCCATTTTTATGGAAACAACAAAAGATGGCAAAATTGTAATAATACAGAAATGTGCATGAGGTAGTCTTCTTTCATTGTCCATACTTGGAATTTTTAACAGCGCGAGTTGGAATCGGTTTTGGGCACTTTTAAATTTTTAAAATTTGGGTTTCTCTAAGGGATGAGCCCATTTTTATGGAAACAACAAAAGATGGCAAAATTGTAATAATACAGAAATGTGCATGAGGTAGTCTTCTTTCATTGTCCATACTTGGAATTTTTAACAGCGCGAGTTGGAATGGGTTTTGGGCACTTTTAAATTTTTAAAATTTGGGTTTCTCTAAGGGATGAGCCCATTTTTATGGAAACAACAAAAGATGGCAAAATTGTAATAATACAGAAATGTGCATGAGGTAGTCTTCTTTCATTGTCCATACTTGGAATTTTTAATAGCGCGAGTTGGAATCGGTTTTGGGCACTTTTAAATTTTTAAAATTTGGGTTTCTCTAAGGGATGAGCCCATTTTTATGGAAACAACAAAAGATGGCAAAATTGTAATAATACAGAAATGTGCATGAGGTAGTCTTCTTTCATTGTCCATACTTGGAATTTTTAATAGCGCGAGTTGGAATCGGTTTTGGGCACTTTTAAATTTTTAAAATTTGGGTTTCTCTAAGGGATGAGCCCATTTTTATGGAAACAACAAAAGATGGCAAAATTGTAATAATACAGAAATGTGCATGAGGTAGTCTTCTTTCATTGTCCATACTTGGAATTTTTAACAGCGCGAGTTGGAATGGGTTTTGGGCACTTTTAAATTTTTAAAATTTGGGTTTCTCTAAGGGATGAGCCCATTTTTATGGAAACAACAAAAGATGGCAAAATTGTAATAATACAGAAATGTGCATGAGGTAGTCTTCTTTCATTGTCCATACTTGGAATTTTTAATAGCGCGAGTTGGAATCGGTTTTGGGCACTTTTAAATTTTTAAAATTTGGGTTTCTCTAAGGGATGAGCCCATTTTTATGGAAACAACAAAAGATGGCAAAATTGTAATAATACAGAAATGTGCATGAGGTAGTCTTCTTTCATTGTCCATACTTGGAATTTTTAACAGCGCGAGTTGGAATCGGTTTTGGGCACTTTTAAATTTTTAAAATTTGGGTTTCTCTAGGGGATGAGCCCATTTTTATGGAAACAACAAAAGATGGCAAAATTGTAATAATACAGAAATGTGCATGAGGTAGTCTTCTTTCATTGTCCATACTTGGAATTTTTAACAGCGCGAGTTGGAATGGGTTTTGGGCACTTTTAAATTTTTAAAATTTGGGTTTCTCTAAGGGATGAGCACATTTTTATGGAAACAACAAAAGATGGCAAAATTGTAATAATACAGAAATGTGCATGAGGTAGTCTTCTTTCATTGTCCATACTTGGAATTTACAACAGCGCGAGTTGGAATGAGTTTTAGGCACTTTTAAATTTTAAAAATTTGGGTTTCTCTAAGGGATGAGCCCATTTTTATGGAAACAACAAAAGATGGCAAAATTGTAATAATACAGAAATGTGCATGAGGTAGTCTTCTTTCATTGTCCATACTTGGAATTTTTAAAATTTGGGATGAGCCATTTTTATGGAAACAACAAAAGATGGCAAAATTGTAATAATACAGAAATGTGCATGAGGTAGTCTTCTTTCATTGTCCATACTTGGAATTTTTAACAGCGCGAGTTGGAACGGGTTTTGGGCACTTTTAAATTTTTAAAATTTGGGTTTCTCTAAGGGATGAGCCCATTTTTATGGAAACAACAAAAGATGGCAAAATTGTAATAATACAGAAATGTGCATGAGGTAGTCTTCTTTCATTGTCCATACTTGGAATTTTTAACAGCGCGAGTTGGAACGGGTTTTGGGCACTTTTAAATTTTTAAAATTTGGGTTTCTCTAAGGGATGAGCCCATTTTTATGGAAACAACAAAAGATGGCAAAATTGTAATAATACAGAAATGTGCATGAGGTAGTCTTCTTTCATTGTCCATACTTGGAATTTTTAACAGCGCGAGTTGGAATCGGTTTTGGGCACTTTTAAATTTTTAAAATTTGGGTTTCTCTAAGGGATGAGCCCATTTTTATGGAAACAACAAAAGATGGCAAAATTGTAATAATACAGAAATGTGCATGAGGCAGTCTTCTTTCATTGTCCATACTTGGAATTTTTAACAGCGCGAGTTGGAATGGGTTTTGGGCACTTTTAAATTTTTAAAATTTGGGTTTCTCTAGGGGATGAGCCCATTTTTATGGAAACAACAAAAGATGGCAAAATTGTAATAATACAGAAATGTGCATGAGGTAGTCTTCTTTCATTGTCCATACTTGGAATTTTTAACAGCGCGAGTTGGAATCGGTTTTGGGCACTTTTAAATTTTTAAAATTTGGGTTTCTCTAAGGGATGAGCCCATTTTTATGGAAACAACAAAAGATGGCAAAATTGTAATAATACAGAAATGTGCATGAGGTAGTCTTCTTTCATTGTCCATACTTGGAATTTTTAACAGCGCGAGTTGGAATCGGTTTTGGGCACTTTTAAATTTTTAAAATTTGGGTTTCTCTAGGGGATGAGCCCATTTTTATGGAAACAACAAAAGATGGCAAAATTGTAATAATACAGAAATGTGCATGAGGTAGTCTTCTTTCATTGTCCATACTTGGAATTTTTAACAGCGCGAGTTGGAACGGGTTTTGGGCACTTTTAAATTTTTAAAATTTGGGTTTCTCTAAGGGATGAGCCCATTTTTATGGAAACAACAAAAGATGGCAAAATTGTAATAATACAGAAATGTGCATAAGGTAGTCTTCTTTCATTGTCCATACTTGGAATTTTTAACAGCGCGAGTTGGAATCGGTTTTGGGCACTTTTAAATTTTTAAAATTTGGGTTTCTCTAGGGGATGAGCCCATTTTTATGGAAACAACAAAAGATGGCAAAATTGTAATAATACAGAAATGTGCATGAGGTAGTCTTCTTTCATTGTCCATACTTGGAATTTTTAACAGCGCGAGTTGGAACGGGTTTTGGGCACTTTTAAATTTTTAAAATTTGGGTTTCTCTAAGGGATGAGCCCATTTTTATGGAAACAACAAAAGATGGCAAAATTGTAATAATACAGAAATGTGCATGAGGTAGTCTTCTTTCATTGTCCATACTTGGAATTTTCAACAGCGCGAGTTGGAATGAGTTTTAGGCACTTTTAAATTTTTAAAATTTGGGTTTCTCTAAGGGATGAGCCCATTTTTATGGAAACAACAAAAGATGGCAAAATTGTAATAATACAGAAATGTGCATGAGGTAGTCTTCTTTCATTGTCCATACTTGGAATTTTTAACAGCGCGAGTTGGAACGGGTTTTGGGCACTTTTAAATTTTTAAAATTTGGGTTTCTCTAAGGGATGAGCCCATTTTTATGGAAACAACAAAAGATGGCAAAATTGTAATAATACAGAAATGTGCATGAGGTAGTCTTCTTTCATTGTCCATACTTGGAATTTTCAACAGCGCGAGTTGGAATGAGTTTTAGGCACTTTTAAATTTTTAAAATTTGGGTTTCTCTAAGGGATGAGCCCATTTTTATGGAAACAACAAAAGATGGCAAAATTGTAATAATACAGAAATGTGCATGAGGTAGTCTTCTTTCATTGTCCATACTTGGAATTTTCAACAGCGCGAGTTGGAATGAGTTTTAGGCACTTTTAAATTTTTAAAATTTGGGTTTCTCTAAGGGATGAGCCCATTTTTATGGAAACAACAAAAGATGGCAAAATTGTAATAATACAGAAATGTGCATGAGGTAGTCTTCTTTCATTGTCCATACTTGGAATTTATAACAGCGCGAGTTGGAATGAGTTTAAGGCACTTTTAAATTTTTAAAATTTGGGTTTCTCTAGGGGATGAGCCCATTTTTATGGAAACAACAAAAGATGGCAAAATTGTAATAATACAGAAATGTGCATGAGGTAGTCTTCTTTCATTGTCCATACTTGGAATTTTTAACAGCGCGAGTTGGAACCGGTTTTTGGCACTTTTAAATTTTTAAAATTTGGGTTTCTCTAAGGGATGAGCCCATTTTTATGGAAACAACAAAAGATGGCAAAATTGTAATAATACAGAAATGTGCATGAGGTAGTCTTCTTTCATTGTCCATCTTTGGAATTTATAACAGCGCGAGTTGGAACCGGTTTTTGGCACTTTTAAATTTTAAAAATTTGGGTTTCTCTAAGGGATGAGCCCATTTTTATGGAAACAACAAAAGATGGCAAAATAACCTTTACAGTTCTGAAATCTATAATGTCGAGGCTTTCTCCCCCAGTAGTCCGATAAGCCGCACCTTTTCAATTTTGACCCATTTTTGGGCATTTAAAAAATTTCATATGGGGTAATGCGTAATTTCTCATCTTTCTTCATGTCATTACTAAAAACCTATACAAATTCTGAATATAACCTTTACAGTTCTGAAATCTATAGTGTCGAGGCTCTCTCCCCCAGTAGTCCGCTAAGCCGCACCTTTTCAATTTTGACCCATTTTCGGGCATTTAAAAAATTTCATATGGGGTAATGCGTAATTTCACATTTTTCTTCATGTCATTACTAAAAACCTATACAAATTCTGAATATAACCTTTACAGTTCTGAAATCTATAATGTCGAAACTTTCTCCCCCAGTAGTCCGCTAAGCCGCACCTTTTCAATTTTGACCCATTTTTGGGCATTTAAAAAATTTCATATGGGGTAATGCGTAATTTCTCATTTTTCTTCATCTCATTACTAAAAACCTATACAAATTCTGAATATAACCTTTACAGTTCTGAAATCTATGGTGTCGAGGCTCTCTCCCCCAGTAGTCCGCTAAGCCGCACCTTTTCAATTTTGACCCATTTTTTGGGCATTTAAAAAATTTCATATGGGGTAATGCGTAATTTCTCATTTTTCTTCATGTCATTACTAAAAACCTATACAAATTCTGAATATAACCTTTACAGTTCTGAAATCTATAGTGTCGAGGCTCTCTCCCCCAGTAGTCCGCTAAGCCGCACCTTTTCAATTTTGACCCATTTTCGGGCATTTAAAAAATTTCATATGGGGTAATGCGTAATTTCACATTTTTCTTCATGTCATTACTAAAAACCTATACAAATTCTGAATATAACCTTTACAGTTCTGAAATCTATAATGTCGAGGCTTTCTCCCCCAGTAGTCCGATAAGCCGCACCTTTTCAATTTTGACCCATTTTTGGGCATTTAAAAAATTTCATATGGGGTAATGCGTAATTTCTCATCTTTCTTCATGTCATTACTAAAAACCTATACAAATTCTGAATATAACCTTTACAGTTCTGAAATCTATAGTGTCGAGGCTCTCTCCCCCAGTAGTCCGCTAAGCCGCACCTTTTCAATTTTGACCCATTTTCGGGCATTTAAAAAATTTCATATGGGGTAATGCGTAATTTCTCATCTTTCTTCATGTCATTACTAAAAACCTATACAAATTCTGAATATAACCTTTACAGTTCTGAAATCTATAGTGTCGAGGCTCTCTCCCCCAGTAGTCCGCTAAGCCGCACCTTTTCAATTTTGACCCATTTTCGGGCATTTAAAAAATTTCATATGGGGTAATGCGTAATTTCACATTTTTCTTCATGTCATTACTAAAAACCTATACAAATTCTGAATATAACCTTTACAGTTCTGAAATCTATAATGTCGAAACTTTCTCCCCCAGTAGTCCGCTAAGCCGCACCTTTTCAATTTTGACCCATTTTTGGGCATTTAAAAAATTTCATATGGGGTAATGCGTAATTTCTCATCTTTCTTCATGTCATTACTAAAAACCTATACAAATTCTGAATATAACCTTTACAGTTCTGAAATCTATAGTGTCGAGGCTCTCTCCCCCAGTAGTCCGCTAAGCCGCACCTTTTCAATTTTGACCCATTTTCGGGCATTTAAAAAATTTCATATGGGGTAATGCGTAATTTCTCATCTTTCTTCATGTCATTACTAAAAACCTATACAAATTCTGAATATAACCTTTACAGTTCTGAAATCTATAGTGTCGAGGCTCTCTCCCCCAGTAGTCCGCTAAGCCGCACCTTTTCAATTTTGACCCATTTTCGGGCATTTAAAAAATTTCATATGGGGTAATGCGTAATTTCACATTTTTCTTCATGTCATTACTAAAAACCTATACAAATTCTGAATATAACCTTTACAGTTCTGAAATCTATAATGTCGAAACTTTCTCCCCCAGTAGTCCGCTAAGCCGCACCTTTTCAATTTTGACCCATTTTTGGGCATTTAAAAAATTTCATATGGGGTAATGCGTAATTTCTCATCTTTCTTCATGTCATTACTAAAAACCTATACAAATTCTGAATATAACCTTTACAGTTCTGAAATCTATGGTGTCGAGGCTCTCTCCCCCAGTAGTCCGCTAAGCCGCACCTTTTCAATTTTGACCCATTTTTGGGCATTTAAAAAATTTCATATGGGGTAATGCGTAATTTCTCATTTTTCTTCATGTCATTACTAAAAACCTATACAAATTCTGAATATAACCTTTACAGTTCTGAAATCTATAATGTCGAGGCTTTCTCCCCCAGTAGTCCGCTAAGCCGCACCTTTTCAATTTTGACCCATTTTTGGGCATTTAAAAAATTTCATATGGGGTAATGCGTAATTTCACATTTTTCTTCATGTCATTACTAAAAACCTATACAAATTCTGAATATAACCTTTACAGTTCTGAAATCTATAATGTCGAGGGTTTCTCCCCCAGTAGTCCGCTAAGCCGCACCTTTTCAATTTTGACCCATTTTTGGGCATTTAAAAAATTTCATATGGGGTAATGCGTAATTTCTCATTTTTTTTCATGTCATTACTAAAAACCTATACAAATTCTGAATATAACCTTTACAGTTCTGAAATCTATAATGTCGAGGCTTTCTCCCTCAGTAGTCCGCTAAGCCGCACCTTTTCAATTTTGACCCATTTTTGGGCATTTAAAAAATTTCATATGGGGTAATGCGTAATTTCACATTTTTCTTCATGTCATTACTAAAAACCTATACAAATTCTGAATATAACCTTTACAGTTCTGAAATCTATAGTGTCGAGGCTTTCTCCCCCAGTAGTCCGCTAAGCCGCACCTTTTCAATTTTGACCCATTTTTGGGCATTTAAAAAATTTCATATGGGGTAATGCGTAATTTCACATTTTTCTTCATGTCATTACTAAAAACCTATAGAAATTCTGAATATAACCTTTACAGTTCTGAAATCTATAATGTCGAGGCTTTCTCCCCCAGTAGTCCGCTAAGCCGCACCTTTTCAATTTTGACCCATTTTTGGGCATTTAAAAAATTTCATATGGGGTAATGCGTAATTTCACATTTTTCTTCATGTCATTACTAAAAACCTATACAAATTCTGAATATAACCTTTACAGTTCTGAAATCTATAATGTCGAGGCTCTCTCCCCCAGTAGTCCGCTAAGCCGCACCTTTTCAATTTTGACCCATTTTTTGGGCATTTAAAAAATTTCATATGGGGTAATGCGTAATTTCTCATTTTTCTTCATGTCATTACTAAAAACCTATACAAATTCTGAATATAACCTTTACAGTTCTGAAATCTATAGTGTCGAGGCTCTCTCCCCCAGTAGTCCGCTAAGCCGCACCTTTTCAATTTTGACCCATTTTCGGGCATTTAAAAAATTTCATATGGGGTAATGCGTAATTTCACATTTTTCTTCATGTCATTACTAAAAACCTATACAAATTCTGAATATAACCTTTACAGTTCTGAAATCTATAATGTCGAGGCTTTCTCCCCCAGTAGTCCGATAAGCCGCACCTTTTCAATTTTGACCCATTTTTGGGCATTTAAAAAATTTCATATGGGGTAATGCGTAATTTCTCATCTTTCTTCATGTCATTACTAAAAACCTATACAAATTCTGAATATAACCTTTACAGTTCTGAAATCTATAGTGTCGAGGCTCTCTCCCCCAGTAGTCCGCTAAGCCGCACCTTTTCAATTTTGACCCATTTTCGGGCATTTAAAAAATTTCATATGGGGTAATGCGTAATTTCACATTTTTCTTCATGTCATTACTAAAAACCTATACAAATTCTGAATATAACCTTTACAGTTCTGAAATCTATAATGTCGAAACTTTCTCCCCCAGTAGTCCGCTAAGCCGCACCTTTTCAATTTTGACCCATTTTTGGGCATTTAAAAAATTTCATATGGGGTAATGCGTAATTTCTCATCTTTCTTCATGTCATTACTAAAAACCTATACAAATTCTGAATATAACCTTTACACTTCTGAAATCTATAGTGTCGAGGCTCTCTCCCCCAGTAGTCCGCTAAGCCGCACCTTTTCAATTTTGACCCATTTTTGGGCATTTAAAAAATTTCATATGGAGTAATGCGTAATTTCTGATTTTTCTTCATGTCATTACTAAAAACCTATACAAATTCTGAATATAACCTTTACAGTTCTGAAATCTATAATGTCGAGGCTTTCTCCCCCAGTAGTCCGATAAGCCGCACCTTTTCAATTTTGACCCATTTTTGGGCATTTAAAAAATTTCATATGGGGTAATGCGTAATTTCACATTTTTCTTCATGTCATTACTAAAAACCTATAGAAATTCTGAATATAACCTTTACAGTTCTGAAATCTATAGTGTCGAGGCTCTCTCCCCCAGTAGTCCGCTAAGCCGCACCTTTTCAATTTTGACCCATTTTTGGGCATTTAAAAAATTTCATATGGGGTAATGCGTAATTTCTCATCTTTCTTCATGTCATTACTAAAAACCTATACAAATTCTGAATATAACCTTTACAGTTCTGAAATCTATAGTGTCGAGGCTCTCTCCCCCAGTAGTCCGCTAAGCCGCACCTTTTCAATTTTGACCCATTATTGGGCATTTAAAAAATTTCATATGGGGTAATGCGTAATTTCTGATTTTTCTTCATGTCATTACTAAAAACCTATACAAATTCTGAATATAACCTTTACAGTTCTGAAATCTATAATGTCGAGGCTTTCTCCCCCAGTAGTCCGATAAGCCGCACCTTTTCAATTTTGACCCATTTTTGGGCATTTAAAAAATTTCATATGGGGTAATGCGTAATTTCACATTTTTCTTCATGTCATTACTAAAAACCTATAGAAATTCTGAATATAACCTTTACAGTTCTGAAATCTATAGTGTCGAGGCTCTCTCCCCCAGTAGTCCGCTAAGCCGCACCTTTTCAATTTTGACCCATTTTTGGGCATTTAAAAAATTTCATATGGGGTAATGCGTAATTTCTCATCTTTCTTCATGTCATTACTAAAAACCTATACAAATTCTGAATATAACCTTTACAGTTCTGAAATCTATAGTGTCGAGGCTCTCTCCCCCAGTAGTCCGCTAAGCCGCACCTTTTCAATTTTGACCCATTATTGGGCATTTAAAAAATTTCATATGGGGTAATGCGTAATTTCTGATTTTTCTTCATGTCATTACTAAAAACCTATACAAATTCTGAATATAACCTTTACAGTTCTGAAATCTATAATGTCGAGGCTTTCTCCCCCAGTAGTCCGATAAGCCGCACCTTTTCAATTTTGACCCATTTTTGGGCATTTAAAAAATTTCATATGGGGTAATGCGTAATTTCACATTTTTCTTCATGTCATTACTAAAAACCTATAGAAATTCTGAATATAACCTTTACAGTTCTGAAATCTATAGTGTCGAGGCTCTCTCCCCCAGTAGTCCGCTAAGCCGCACCTTTTCAATTTTGACCCATTTTTGGGCATTTAAAAAATTTCATATGGGGTAATGCGTAATTTCTCATCTTTCTTCATGTCATTACTAAAAACCTATACAAATTCTGAATATAACCTTTACAGTTCTGAAATCTATAGTGTCGAGGCTCTCTCCCCCAGTAGTCCGCTAAGCCGCACCTTTTCAATTTTGACCCATTATTGGGCATTTAAAAAATTTCATATGGGGTAATGCGTAATTTCTGATTTTTCTTCATGTCATTACTAAAAACCTATACAAATTCTGAATATAACCTTTACAGTTCTGAAATCTATAATGTCGAGGCTTTCTCCCCCAGTAGTCCGATAAGCCGCACCTTTTCAATTTTGACCCATTTTTGGGCATTTAAAAAATTTCATATGGGGTAATGCGTAATTTCACATTTTTCTTCATGTCATTACTAAAAACCTATAGAAATTCTGAATATAACCTTTACAGTTCTGAAATCTATAGTGTCGAGGCTCTCTCCCCCAGTAGTCCGCTAAGCCGCACCTTTTCAATTTTGACCCATTTTTGGGCATTTAAAAAATTTCATATGGGGTAATGCGTAATTTCTCATCTTTCTTCATGTCATTACTAAAAACCTATACAAATTCTGAATATAACCTTTACAGTTCTGAAATCTATAGTGTCGAGGCTCTCTCCCCCAGTAGTCCGCTAAGCCGCACCTTTTCAATTTTGACCCATTTTCGGGCATTTAAAAAATTTCATATGGGGTAATGCGTAATTTCACATTTTTCTTCATGTCATTACTAAAAACCTATACAAATTCTGAATATAACCTTTACAGTTCTGAAATCTATAATGTCGAGGCTTTCTCCCCCAGTAGTCCGATAAGCCGCACCTTTTCAATTTTGACCCATTTTTGGGCATTTAAAAAATTTCATATGGGGTAATGCGTAATTTCTCATCTTTCTTCATGTCATTACTAAAAACCTATACAAATTCTGAATATAACCTTTACAGTTCTGAAATCTATAGTGTCGAGGCTCTCTCCCCCAGTAGTCCGCTAAGCCGCACCTTTTCAATTTTGACCCATTTTCGGGCATTTAAAAAATTTCATATGGGGTAATGCGTAATTTCACATTTTTCTTCATGTCATTACTAAAAACCTATACAAATTCTGAATATAACCTTTACAGTTCTGAAATCTATAATGTCGAAACTTTCTCCCCCAGTAGTCCGCTAAGCCGCACCTTTTCAATTTTGACCCATTTTTGGGCATTTAAAAAATTTCATATGGGGTAATGCGTAATTTCTCATCTTTCTTCATGTCATTACTAAAAACCTATACAAATTCTGAATATAACCTTTACACTTCTGAAATCTATAGTGTCGAGGCTCTCTCCCCCAGTAGTCCGCTAAGCCGCACCTTTTCAATTTTGACCCATTTTTGGGCATTTAAAAAATTTCATATGGAGTAATGCGTAATTTCTGATTTTTCTTCATGTCATTACTAAAAACCTATACAAATTCTGAATATAACCTTTACAGTTCTGAAATCTATAATGTCGAGGCTTTCTCCCCCAGTAGTCCGATAAGCCGCACCTTTTCAATTTTGACCCATTTTTGGGCATTTAAAAAATTTCATATGGGGTAATGCGTAATTTCACATTTTTCTTCATGTCATTACTAAAAACCTATACAAATTCTGAATATAACCTTTACAGTTCTGAAATCTATAGTGTCGAGGCTCTCTCCCCCAGTAGTCCGCTAAGCCGCACCTTTTCAATTTTGACCCATTTTTGGGCATTTAAAAAATTTCATATGGGGTAATGCGTAATTTCTCATCTTTCTTCATGTCATTACTAAAAACCTATACAAATTCTGAATATAACCTTTACAGTTCTGAAATCTATAGTGTCGAGGCTCTCTCCCCCAGTAGTCCGCTAAGCCGCACCTTTTCAATTTTGACCCATTATTGGGCATTTAAAAAATTTCATATGGGGTAATGCGTAATTTCTGATTTTTCTTCATGTCATTACTAAAAACCTATACAAATTCTGAATATAACCTTTACAGTTCTGAAATCTATAATGTCGAGGCTTTCTCCCCCAGTAGTCCGATAAGCCGCACCTTTTCAATTTTGACCCATTTTTGGGCATTTAAAAAATTTCATATGGGGTAATGCGTAATTTCACATTTTTCTTCATGTCATTACTAAAAACCTATAGAAATTCTGAATATAACCTTTACAGTTCTGAAATCTATAGTGTCGAGGCTCTCTCCCCCAGTAGTCCGCTATGCCGCACCTTTTCAATTTTGACCCATTTTTGGGCATTTAAAAAATTTCATATGGGGTAATGCGTAATTTCTCATCTTTCTTCATGTCATTACTAAAAACCTATACAAATTCTGAATATAACCTTTACAGTTCTGAAATCTATAGTGTCGAGGCTCTCTCCCCCAGTAGTCCGCTAAGCCGCACCTTTTCAATTTTGACCCATTTTCGGGCATTTAAAAAATTTCATATGGGGTAATGCGTAATTTCTCATCTTTCTTCATGTCATTACTAAAAACCTATACAAATTCTGAATATAACCTTTACAG
The DNA here is from genome assembly GCA_916610165.2 of Gymnosoma rotundatum. Classification (NCBI taxonomy): domain Eukaryota; kingdom Metazoa; phylum Arthropoda; class Insecta; order Diptera; family Tachinidae; genus Gymnosoma; species Gymnosoma rotundatum. The sequence continues at coordinate 112,823,838 of OU744337.1, read as the reverse complement.
TTCTGAAATCTATAATGTCGAGGCTTTCTCCCCCAGTAGTCCGATAAGCCGCACCTTTTCAATTTTGACCCATTTTTGGGCATTTAAAAAATTTCATATGGGGTAATGCGTAATTTCTCATCTTTCTTCATGTCATTACTAAAAACCTATACAAATTCTGAATATAACCTTTACAGTTCTGAAATCTATAGTGTCGAGGCTCTCTCCCCCAGTAGTCCGCTAAGCCGCACCTTTTCAATTTTGACCCATTTTCGGGCATTTAAAAAATTTCATATGGGGTAATGCGTAATTTCACATTTTTCTTCATGTCATTACTAAAAACCTATACAAATTCTGAATATAACCTTTACAGTTCTGAAATCTATAATGTCGAAACTTTCTCCCCCAGTAGTCCGCTAAGCCGCACCTTTTCAATTTTGACCCATTTTTGGGCATTTAAAAAATTTCATATGGGGTAATGCGTAATTTCTCATTTTTCTTCATCTCATTACTAAAAACCTATACAAATTCTGAATATAACCTTTACAGTTCTGAAATCTATAGTGTCGAGGCTCTCTCCCCCAGTAGTCCGCACCTTTTCAATTTTGACCCATTTTTGGGCATTTAAAAAATTTCATATGGGGTAATGCGTAATTTCACATTTTTCTTCATGTCATTACTAAAAACCTATACAAATTCTGAATATAACCTTTACAGTTCTGAAATCTATAATGTCGAGGCTCTCTCCCCCAGTAGTCCGCTAAGCCGCACCTTTTCAATTTTTACCTATTTTTGGGTATTTGATAAATACCTGTATAAAAAAAAAGAAAATAAATTTTTCGACCTCTTTTTAAAAATCCTTATATTTTGACTTTGTATATTTTGCTATTAATATATAAACTTAATTTTATATGCATTTATATTCTTTTTTATTAATATTTTTATTTTTCAAACGCAAATGTTAATATAATTCAACTCTGTTAACTTAACATTTTCTGAACGAAGCTAACTGACGGAGCTATCTTCACACCCTTAAAAATGTCAATCGACAGGTATATTGTTGAAAGAGGTGCTATTGGAAATCAGCATGAGCAGCAGGCAAAAACCCCTCGCCTACCTATAATTTTTTCATGTCATTTGGAACAATAAAGTAACTCCAATCAAAAAATAAATATGAAGGACGAAAGAGAATTGAAATTTAAGAAAAAATCATCAAGTGAAAATATTGGCGCTTGCACATATTTTTCGAATTACGGGGCTCTGAAAATTTCAAATTTTTTTAAAATTTCAATATGGGTATCATTTTAAAGCTTTAAAAAAAATACTAATATTTTTCAAAAAATTTTAACCCATTAAGAGCCGATTTTATTTTTATGTAAAATTATATATATATATGCAGTACCAAAGTATTTTTATTTTTTAATTCTCTTTCACTCCAATATTTGCTTTTTTAATTGGAGTTATTTCATTAAACTAGATTTACATAGATGGTGAAGGGTATATAAGATTCGGCATAGCTGAATATTGCACTCTTACTTGTTTCTTTTCCTATTGAATATTTACGAATATGCTTATTTAATTTTACTAATTATACGCGTCAAGCCAGCCATTCAACGCTTTCATGCTCTGAAAATTGCTCACCAATTAGTATGAAAGGGCGTCTGCAAGGGTTGGCGGAAACAAGAGCAAGTGGAAAAAACATAAACTTAAGCATTACCAAAACTTTTTCCTATGTTTTATACTTTTATAATTTAACTAAGAAATGTTATCAAGTTTAATAAAAAAGTTAATTCGATTGATAACTTTCTTATCAATAGAGTTATTGATCCAGACAGACTTTGAGTAACAACACAGTACAAAGTAAAGAAAACGTCAATGCAATTTAGGTGCAGAGCGGAAAAAATGTGAGCCAGATCCAGAACGCATATGTGTCGGAAGTTTTATAAACTGGCTGCCAGGAGCCTCTACGTAACTCTACAGAACTGTCTTCAATTTAAACGTACTACACGCGGGTTCTAATGACATCTATTAGACCCGCAACGGTAGTCGCGCACTATATGGATTTAAACCACAGCCACCATTTTACTGCTACGAAAGTACATGGTCAGTAGCATTTAAGGGGTCTAATCTGCTGATGCTACCAATTTAAGTTGTAGGGATATATTAAGTTATTGGCCGGCGCTCGAAGGTGCTGTTTTGGAGTTTCTTTGCCCCAAAAAAGTATGGGAAGCAAGTTTATCACATATCTCGGGGAAATTTTTCGTCAAAATTTTACGACGAAATAATGATAACGGTGGAAGAAAAAACTTTTAATCCTATTACTAGGAGATAAAAGGTAGCTTTAAAAATATTAATTCTGCCTAGTATTTAGTATTTCAAAAAATAAATACAACAGAACGTTCGATTCCGAACTGGTAATGAATTCATGACACTGGTAAAGGCCTAAGAGCGGAATAGCAAAAGATTAAAAAAAGCAACCAGTTCATCATTTTTTTAGCCTAAATTGGCTCTTAAAATTTATTGAGTGCACCTAGATTAATGAAAGTTGGCGGAGATGCTATGGTCATAGGCTGTTAAAGCTTGAAAACAAAAAAATCAGACAAAGGAAAAAAAAGCACCCCTTAGAAGAACTAATCCTACCTCTGAAAAATGCAATTACAACTTTTAAGTTCAAAGAATGTTTAAAAACTTAAAGTTGAGAGATTCTAAAATGCCAATTTAACCCCGCCCCTTTTTGTAGGCGTTGAAATAAAATATTATTTAAAACAAGAATGTAGTGGTTAAATGAATTGGATTACATACGTCTAAAAACCATAAAAATAATTTTTTATGGGCAGAGGGAGGTATTCCTACAACCCCCCCCCCCCCTCAAAAACTACCCTGTGAAAAAAAATTTTAATTTTTCTGCTAATTTCCTAAAAATATTCATTATTAAGCTTCCAATACTCGAAGCATGAAAGAAAGGTAATAACCTGTTTTTGGAGTGGGTAAATAGTGCGCTAGACGCAAAAACGCGCAACGTTTTTTTCTACAGCATAAAAGTATGGATCGCATATTTTATAGTGATATATAACAATTTCAGGAATGCGATGGAGATCACTCTCAAAAACCTTTTCACTTTTTTTTTTTTATAAAAATTTTAACATCAAAAATCCGTTTTTAAACGAGGGAAATATTTTATCATAAAAATTAAAAAAAAAAAATCTTAAAATTAATACAAGTAGCTGCTAATATAGTATGTCACAGAAAAAACAACAATAAAAACCTCTAAAGATCCTATAAGGTCAATAAAAACGTATGAGATTTATCCAACTTTCCTGACTCTAACAGTTTGCCAATACGACAATTCTCAAGCAAAAGCCTTGAAAATACACTACACGATGCAGAATTTCGTTATCTGTCCAGCTGCGTACATAAATTTTTACATTTCTTAAAATTAATTATTGGCCTAATGTCCGGCTAGATTGGCAAATACCCCTACATGCGAATAGAAGTTTTACAGAGCAGAAACATGCATATGATTTCAGCAAAGTAATGGACAAACAATATACTCGTATTAACCCTTATCGGTCGTAAGTCACCTCTGACGTGACAACAGTACTTTTCTGCAACGGTCGTATGGCACGTGTGAAGTGACAAGTATGTCGAAACATACTGTCTATTGATGAGATTTGTTTTTAAAATGCATTCATTTCTTCAATTTACCGTTACCATTTGAAAATACGTATTTACCGTTACCGTTTGAGCATAAGAATCTTTTCAGTTTGTCGTTATCAGCAGAGCATTTAACTTGTGCAATAAACTTTCAATTCTTTTTTTTAATGTTAAAAATAACTACAACCTGGTGAGAATCAAACGTGTGAAAAGTCGCGTCCGATAAGGGTTAATAATAATTTAAACTCCATTAGTTAATCAAACAAATCTCTCTTTAGAAAAAAAATATAATAATTAATATTTAATTCGTTTTACGTGTTCATTTAAAGCCAATTTGCAAATGTTTTAATCGATTTTTATTATTATATTCTTAACTTTAATAATCACATATTGTCATTAAATAAATACTCAAATTGTGTTCCAGTGAAACGTATTCGCATAAAATTAAAAAAAAAAGAAACAAAAAATAACTCAACTTTAAATAATAAATAAATTTTGTTTGTGATTTTTAAAAATGATAATAAAAATTTATTTTACATTTGTTTAATTCATTTTGTACTTAATTTAATAATACAATATCATAAATGTGAAAAAGTTTTTTATTATATAAGGAATTTAAGTGGAAAAAGTTGTTATAAATTTAGGATTTTAATAAATGTTTTAACATTAAAAAAATAACATTCAAAACTACAACAATGTATTGTCAACTAATTTTAGTAATATTATAAACAATTTAAAAGTAATTAAAAACTAGTTTTTGTTTGTTTATTTGAAAAACAATTGTCAAAAGGAAAACTTGTAAAAGTTTTTAGTCAATATGTAAGTACAACAGCACTCGTAATTTCATAGATATAAATTTAATGATTTGATACAAATAATTGATAACAGTACAAAATAGAGCATTTTATCACATTTCAAACGATTTATCTAATAAAAAGATAAACGAATTATATTTTTAAAAGTTAAGAAAAAAAAACATGATTTAACAATCTGTGGTAAAAAAATTAATTCAGTTTAACTAAAGAAATAATCCTTAAATCAGAACACTTCTTCTTTTTTTAACCGACTTCAAAAAAAAGAGGAGGTTGTTAATTCCACTGAATGTTTCTTTATTTACGTTTTTGCCCGCAAAACTTAATCAGAACAGATTTGGAACAGATTTTCAAAATGTTTTTTTCTTATTTGAAAGGTGATGCTTACGGATTAGTGCCGTTTTAAAAACAGTTACTATTCTTAAAAATTAAAGGGTGTACCCACACAACATACATGTTTTTTAAGTGTATTATGAAGGCACCACACTAAAATTAAAAATAACTTCGTATCACTTTAGCTTCCAATGGCAAAAACTAATACAAAAACAAATCTAAAAGCTAAAGGGTGTCCCCATAGGTCACGTAAATTGACCTACATGGGCCTATCTTTTGAACCGTTCTATGCAAAACTTGAAAATAGGACAAAATGTCGAGTGCTAGCACCGATTTACTAACAAGTATGAAATTTGGCTTTGGAAATTAAAGGGTATGCCAATAGTTATTGTAACATGTATGTAGGCAAACCTTTAAACCATTAGAGACAGACAGCTGAAACTTACAAGGAGCCGGTATTGCTAAGCCCGCTATATCAACAACTTTATTATTTGAATTTACAAATAAAAGGGCGTTCCCATAATTGATGTAAATTGTCATATATGTGTCTATTTTTTGAACCGTTATAAACCAACATTTGCAAATTGGATGGAATGTCGGTTGCTATGACCATTATAGTTATAAACGGACGGTTGAAATTTACAAAGAACCTGATTGCTAAGTCTACTACAACACTAAGTATAAGAATTAATTTGAAAATTAACGGGTACTCCTACAATTGCTGTAATTTGTTGTATATTGACAAACTGTTGAACAGTTGTAGACATACGAGTACGGTTAATATTAACAAGAAGCTGTTGTGCTAAGTCCGCTTTAACAAGTATAAAGTTTGGAAATGGAATATAAGCGTGTCCTAATAGTTAATGTCATTTGATGTATGTGGCCATACTCTTGAACCGTTATAGACAGACAGGTGAAATCAGTTTAGAAGTTGGATTTTTTCGCACGAATTACGAAAGTAGGATGTGGCAGCCTGTTACATATTAGATAACGGCTGTTGTTGTTCCAGTGTGCTACATCTGCCAGTAACAAAGTGTGGAATCAGCGTATGTGAATAGAACAAACAGAAAATTTAGCTAATATATGCTAAGCAGCCTTGTATTTTATGGTGATAGTAGTAACTGGTTTTGGTTTATGAGATGACCATGAGTTTCTAGCCAAAAACGACCTTGATTGATGAACTGGAAAACAATTCATGTTGAGTCGACGCGCTGCATTTCAAAACTTCTTGTGTCTCAATTACGCCATATATTAAAAACAATAAAATCAACAGTGGTAGTAGTGGATAAGTTTGTTAATAGGTTGGTAAAGTGTTTCTCCTGTCTATCTCTAGCCAGATGATATTGTTGTCTCAATGACGGTATGCGTTAAAGCGACATGTTTGCTATGCATGCCACTAAGTTTGATTCTCGCCGAATATGCACGGTTATGCGAAAAAGATCTGCGGTACATCAAACATCGCCTTATGTGGCCTCTTCTGTATAGAAAACTTGTTTCTGGACTACGACAAATTAAAATAAAAACATATCGAGCCCTAGCTATCCTTACTGCAATATTCTACCTTTGTCGATCTTCTTCTGAGAAGAAGTGCTTTATATTCTATTGTAAGTCGCACTCTAGCATATATTTTTTTCGTTTTTTTTAACTCTTTTTTTTTCTTTGGCTCAGCCGGTCACAATGAAATATCTATGATATGTTCGGCATTCTTTACAGCTGTCATTTTTAACATTGCTGCAGCTTTGCTTATAAAATAGACGTTCAATTGTTCAACTTTTTTGTTGGTTAGCAACTAATTACAAAAAAAATGGTTTGACAGACGACGCCTCAATAACAACAAACTGCATATGTGTACATATATAAAGATTTGTGGCTTAATAAGTAAAGGACTTATTTGAAAGGTGGTAAACCCTGATTTTGTAAGACTGACATTTTAGTATGCTTGGATACAAACATAATTAAATGGTAAAATAGTCACGAATAATCAATTGGTTAATTAAAACGGCAGGCTATTTTCTTTTATCAAAATGTGTTATGCGATTGTGAACCGTTAAAAGAACTTTAGAATTTACAATATTTTTATAATTATTCCTTTCGAGCGTACTCGGGACTTAAAATCTATTTTTGTTTCTTTATTGTCTAATTTTGTTTTTATTCATTATTATTTAATTTTCTATTTTCAAATTTAATATTCGATTCGACTTGATATACGCTTTACTACATTACTTTCAGCTCTTTCTTTGGTTCAGCTGCGGCAAAATGTCCTCAGATAAAAGATGACACGCTTGACGATATCATTTTATGATTATATTCCTTAGGCGACGACTTAATATTCGACTCAATCGCACGATTCGTTCACAGAAAAATCTGGAGGATCTTTGTTCTACTTATAAAAATCGCAATAAAAAGTTTGTTTATATGTATGCATCACACTGTCATACAAGAAAGATCGTGCAATACATATTATATATTTTATTTTATTTTATTTTTTTTTCTTAGAAGAAAACCAAATCAAACGGTCGGTAAAAAAATCTTTTACACATTTTAACTTAAAACACCATTTTCTATTTCTTGAACACACATGAGCTTTTTAACAGATTTGGCGACATCATCTTTGTGTCGCAATGGACATAAAACTACTTGCAAAAACTCAGGGATAATAAAAAAAACCTCTACAATAAAGCTAAGTCAGTCGCATCATCTCAAGCTTAAGTAAAGGGCTTGTTCTAGTTCTAAGTACCTGCAGTTGAGTTTGAAGAAGTGTTTATATATAGTGTTCCTTTCAGTTAGTAGAGATTTGCAAGACGCTATTTAGAAGGAGATATCCAAATGTAGTAAAAATCGTTTGGCTGGGAAACAATTATTCAAATATTTTTTTTTTTTCATTTTTTATACTTTTTCTAAATTTTTGGTTGGCGTTTTAAAACTGATCGAAAATCATTACACTCATAAAAACGATCTATTTCAAAACAATCGGTTTCTTACACAATTCTGCTCATGTTTTCGAAGTCATTCGATTTCTGATACTTTGACCCAAGTTTTTTTAGCGAATAATAAATAAAACAAAATGTTACAAAATGCAACTATTTATCGAAAATCATATAAATTTTAAATTAATTACGATTAAAGAAGTTATTTCCCTAACTTTTGTTGTGTATCTTGAATATTTGTCATTACGAAGAGATAAACAGGTAAAAAACTTTTAAATAACTAAATTGAAATGCAAATGCTTTAAAAACACTTAAATTGATTAATTTATTTGGATTGTTTTCTTACCTTTATCTTATTTTTAATAACACCTTCAGCAGCAATTCAGGTTTTTAAAGAGTGCACGATAAAAAGAAAAATATAATCCACAAATAAACAAAAATAAATAATAAATAACAACAAAATTTAAATACAAAAACAAAATTTACAAAGCTGTAAATAAAGTTTTTGCAAAAGCAGCAGCAGCAACAACAGGCAGAGAAAAAACAATTCTGCTAAATGAAGCAGCAGACGTTTTCAGTTGATGCTTTAAAAACATGATTTAAAGAAATTAACCATTTCAGTCTTAAAGCCGGCAATAAATAAAGAATTTATAATGCTAACATTATAAAATTTTAAGATCAAAAACATATAATTGTTTGAACTTACAAAATTACACTACTGCACTTGATACAATAACAATTTGATAGGATTTTGTTAGTGTACTTCACATAATTTTTTCTATGCTCTTTTTTTAAGACTCTCTTTCTCTCATAAAATTATTTTTGGGGGATTAATTAAATTGTTGGATACTATACAATAAACACGGCGAGGATGTCGTTAATAAACACACAATTAAACACGAACACTATTTAATATTTATATTTTATATTTGAAGAAATTTTCAATAATATGCTATTGTTTAACTCTTAATTCTGTTAAATACTTTATTTAATTAAAGTTTTTAATTATTTAAAATCAATTTCGATTTTTACTTATTTTTACAACAAATTATTATCATTAGAACGGCAACGAGAAGAAAATTTTGGTTGGTTTGTTTTTTTAACACACACATTTACACAAAGCTATAAATCAGTAGCATAATATAAGCAAGGAAAACTACAGGTTAAGAAAATCGAGTCTTTTGTTTGTAGTTTAAATTCTCCTTAATTAATGTTTTTGTTGTTTATGCTGCTGTATAAAAACAATTCAAGGCAGAGCGCAGCGACGTCGATGCTTACGTCAACGTTTTTAATAACTGTGTTTGCTTTATTTTTTTTTCTTGTTGTTTTTGACTACAACTTTTTCACTTGCTCAATTACAAGAAATGGACAAACACACAGGTATATTTAATTAAATAATTTTTCATGTTTTTTACTATTGAATAAAGGGACTTTAAAAAAATTTAGCTTAAATATGTTTTTTTGCAAATAGACATTAGTAGATATTTTTTAAGAAATTCCTTTATCCTTTAATTCAAGCAAATCTTAATCCAATAAGAATTTGTTTCTTTAATTTTTTTTCAGACGAAGATTTTTTATTTAAGCCACAATTAAAACATAATTTTTAAATTTAATGCTTAAAGCTAGTCTTCTCAAAACTCCCAAATACACTTTTTGTTATTAATGAATAGTTTTTTTTTTTATTTTCTAAATAAAACACTGATTTTCATAAAATCCTTTAAAGTTTTATCCGCTCACGATATACACAATTTACGCGCTACGCCGCCGTCTTTTTCCAACTGATGCAGTTTTTCTTATTAAATGTATATTTTTTATATTTTGCTTTGTTTTGTTTATTCTTGGGTCTGCTTTTTATTTTTGCTTGTTGCCTTTGCACTCGTTATTTGCAATTCGTCTGTATAAAAATCTGGGTTGTTTCATTAAAGTAGTATATTAAAATAATGCACATTTGTAGCAACAGTGTGTTGTGTTAAGAGAGTATTACCAGTTGAAGATAATATTAGTAACGGAGTTCTACAATAGAGGGAGCGATTTAGAACAGGCGAAGAGAATGAATGAATACTCTCTATAATTATAAACAACTACATATAGTAAACATATCCTTATTTATTAATTTTAAAAAACCAATAAGATGGTAAAATGAATTTGTTATCTAGAAATTTACTTGGGTATTCAATAATGTCATAATAACCTGTTATATTTTTATAGTTATTTATTTTTTTAGTTGAATTTTTTTATTTATATATTGTTTAAGTCAATTCAGCAGGAAACCTTTTTTTAAATTTTATGAAAGCAATTAAGTTTTTTTTTTATTTTAATTAAAATTGTAAGCTATGAAAAAGTCTTGCAAATGCCAAATTACAAATCTATTGTTTAAAAATTGTCAACTAATAGCATAATCATGAAATCTATAAGTAAAATTTGGTGGTTGAAAATAAATTTGCTTATCGAAGGCACGAAAGATGGACATCGCTACTTTCTCATAAGCAATTTTCATTGGTTTATGTTTAGTGTTCCGTACGCAAAGTGTAAAAACGTACTATGTTTGTCTACCTGTCACATCCCTTTATCGTTGGAACCATATTAGGTAAACTCTTGTAATTCATAAAAGAATTGTTATTTTTTGAAATGTGTTAGGCAGATAAGTGCGCTATATCAACAAGTAGGAAAAATAAAACTTTAAATAAAGTGGTGTCCTGATATTGACGTGATTTTCACATACGCCGCCCTGCCTTTGAAGCGCAATAGGCAGACACTTAAGTTTAAGAAGCAGTACAAATAATTAAAAGTGAAACTTAAAAATTAAGAAAGTGTTTAAAGGGTTTTAGTTTTTTAATCATAGTAGACCGATGTTTAAAATTTACATAAAGTATATACAAAATTACAAAAATTATTTTCAAAGAAGTCTCTTGTCTAAAAAAGTACTCGAACGGAAAAACAATAAGAATTCGTAAACTTTAGTAAGGAGCTGATAGTAAAAGAACTTAGCGTTGGAAAATTTATCGCTTTCAGCCATCTTCGCAATATCGGTACCAACTTTCATTTTTGTTAAAATGAAAAGATTTTTGATAATATCAGTAAGAAATAATATATTCTCGCAACAATGTGTCTTTATTTTTTTTAAATTATATTTGATAAATCCAAATACGCAGTAGTACATTGAAATTTGTTTTCATTGGATTTTGTAAGAAGGAAATCAAATTAGAATTGTTGTTATTGTCAAGATATCTAACGTAACATTACATTTTGATTTCACACTATCACACCACCTTATACTGAAAACTCATTTGGGACGAACGACAAATTTTTCGTTGCGAATATTCGTCGATAAAAAAATTAAAATACATTTGTGTATTTGAAAATGCGCACAATAAATGCGTCGACGAAATTCGTCGTGCGTTACGAACTCTGCTATAGGTTTATTTCTATTTTTTTATCTTTTTGCTTAGAGGGGCCGTTTCTCTGTTTATTTTTTATAGTGTTTTATTTCTTTTTATTCTATTTTTTATTCAATTTTTATTCTTTTTATAGCCCATATATAAAAAAATACTATTTTTAATAATATATTTAATTTTAAATACTTTTTATTTTTATCATGTTCAATTATTAGCTTTTAAATGAATTATTATTTCTATTTTTTACAATTTTGGCTTAAGTTCGTTATTAACTGTGATAAATTCTAAAGATAACAGCAAAATCAATTGCACTTTCTGGTTCGCTACAACCTTCGTCAGTATTTTTTGTCTATATCTACAAGGTAGTTATTAATTGTAACCAGAGTTGCCACACAAGAAATTGACTTCCTACCAATAATTTTCAAAAATCCTACCAAAATCGTTCACAGCCTACCAAAAATTTAAAAATGCATTTCTTGCACATAAACTCTGTTATACTCATTTGACTTTTTTCCGTAATTGTTGAGATGGAAGTTTATCTTTTTAGAATGAACACCCATCCCTTTCCTAAAGCCAATCAAATTCGCTCAACCATTCGGTTCTAAAATTTCTTTTGACTGTTTCTTTACAATGATCCCTAAAAGTATTATATTATTTAAAAATGTTTTAAAAGAAAAATTTTAAGAGTGGTTTTACCTGGTTGATGGTATGTCGTCTTCTGAAAATAAACCTTCACTCAAAAATATTGTTAATTTCAATTTCATAATATTGTTCGGATTTCTTCAGCCATGGTTATAGCTTTAATTATCTCTATGCAAAAAGCAGAGATGTTTTTTATTTCACCTAAGACAGTTTTTGAAAACAGTGGTAGCACTATTCAAAGTTATTGTTTATTTAATTCAAAGTTACATTTTTTTTTTAATTATATGTACTGAATTTTTAAGGTGAAAAATTTACTATTACTAAAAAATTGCTACAGGAGGAAATCCTACCAAAAATTTACCATAAATGCAACAAACCAACCAAACTACCAAACCGTTTTTTAAAGTCGAAAAACTACCAAGTTTGGTCCGATTGGACCAAAGCGGCAACGCTGATTGTAACTGCTATTTAGATGTAATGAAATATGAAAAAGTTTTTTATTTTCATAATGTATATTTCAAAATTTATTTCTCTACACTTGTTATATATTATAAATGTTGGTTGACAGCGAAATATTTACCTACACTAGCATGAACTATCCTCCACTATCATTACTCTATATTTTTCTAAAAAAATTTCAAATAAGAACCATATAAAAATTATTGCTTTTTTTAAATACATGGTCACTCTAGCAAGTGGCGTATGTAAACAAAAATATATTTTGAAATTAATTTATAGATAATTTATTCGTCCTAATTGTGTTTTGGTCGACGAATTTACCCAAATATGATTAAATGACGAATTCGTAGTACTGTGCGAAAATCGTGGTTCGTACCAGTTTTGTTTATACTGTTACGCTTTTCATTTCTTATAACAAACATACGGATTCTTTTAAATGCAAATACCACTGTGGCTTATGATAATTTCTGTATTCGTTTACTTTACTTATGGCTTTTTCTGGCTATAATTCTTGATCCTACCGGTCTTGTGAACCCTTGTTCTCGTATTTAGTAAACATGCGATATTATTACAAACGCAGCCATCCACGCTACACTACTGTGTTACTTCGGCGAGACATGAACTACTCGATGCGTTGTTTAGTAACCTTAACCATTCACAGACATCTCCACTACTCCTTTTATCCAAGCCAGTCATCTCCTTTAATCCAATAGCCACAACATACGTCTGCCATACACTGTTGTTATGCTGTTACAATTTCCTGTGCTAACCGCTATTGCTCTCACTTTTTACTATAAAGGGCTTCTTGACAATTATCTGTTACTCTTATATTAAATTAGACGTCTCCACTAAATTGTCTGCCTGGCCTCGCACAATAATTGTCTTTAGCCTCTCGGGAGGTTTGTACTGCTTCTTCTCAATTTTTAATTGCATTAAAACACTTATTGTTTTCCGTTGTACGCATGTCTGAAGGCGGAATCGAACTCACGATCTTCTGTTTTACAGCACGCACCTCTACCAACGCAACCTTCGAGGTTGCTCAGCTTTTGTTAGCTAATTGTGGCTTTTATTCTATACACACACCATTAGTTGAATTAACTTATTCACCACGCTCATACGGATAACAACAACTGGGGTTGCCAGATGTTATATTCGTAGCAATACCATTATATTTTAACAGCAGATTACCAAGCTGGTACGATATTTAAGCAACGGCGGCTGCAGAATATTATTTTTTGGCCGTTCAGCTTCTTGGTAAATTAAAAATACAAAATAAAACAAGTTATAAAAAAGTTTAGCTATTTGCAAACAAAATCCATATGTAAGCGACAAGTGTAGGGGCAATATTAAGTAGTTGCAAGACAATGAAAGAATAGCATAGCGCGCTATCTTTTGCAATGAAATCGGCATGTTTCTTCGCTTAACAGCTGCTTTTGCTATTTTCTTCATTTGCTTAAAAAAAATAACCCTGATAAAATGAAAACTGTTAGCGTTTAGAAAATTTTCTAAAAATGGTTAAGAACATATTGCTTTCACAGCATCACACTTTCTAATAGGATTTAAGTTTTTGATAAGTTTTAATACTCAGTACTATAATTGGAAAGGGGCTTTAGCGGATTTATTTCTATCACGTTTATTCATGATATATCTCACCATAACTCGAGATCCAGAACCAGAAGATGGGAGATAAAACTACATTATAGTTAAAACGGTCACATTAACATGGTTCATCAAAACTCGAGTACAGTGCTTAAGATCAAAAAGAGCTAATTTTGGAGTGACAGTGAATTAAAAAATAAGAAAACACTTAAGCACTTCATGTACATAATTTTGTAAAAAAATGTCATCGGATCTTAATGGTTTAAGCATTTTTTTAAAATTTTAGTATTTCCTTAAGATCTCTTCAAAAGCTTTAAAATGATATCCATATTGAAATTTAAAAAAATTTGAAAAGTTCAGAGGCCCGTAACTCGGAAATATGGGCGAGCGCAATGTTTTTCACTTGATGTTTTTTTCTTATATTTTAATTTTCTATCGTCGCATGTATTTGTTTTTTTTTTTGATTGGAGTTTCTTCATTCTTCTAAATCATATGGAAAAATTAGAGATACGTGTGGTGTTTTGCCCGTTGCCTCGAAGGACATGGAGCGGTCTTGCTGATTTCCAATATCAGCTCTTTCGGCACTACGTCTGATCATTTTACATATTTTAAATTTCTCAACCTAATCTAGTGCCTTGGCTAACTTGATTAAAACACTAACACGGACGGACAAACGGACATCGCTCAATTGACTTCGCTTTGCATAAGAAGTTAGAATATACAGTATTGGGCAAAACCTAAGAAACGTTGTCCAATATTAGCTTCTGAGTCAAATTATGTTTAAACGAACATATTTCAATTCAATGTTTTAATGCAGTTTTCTTAGTTTCTGTGTCATACAATATTACAAAAAAAAATTTGTAATTATCTCTCACCTAACGGTTCTTTTAGTACAACAACAAAAATTACTCAAAAATTCATTGGGCAAAACCTAAGAAACTTTTTGCTTTTGTACAATAAATTTATTTTTTTTTTAAGATAACGGTAACTTCTTATTTTTTTCGATGATTTCTTATGAAAAAGTGATCTAGTATGCATTTAAAAGCGTGTAACGAATAAATTTCGCATTTAAAATTAAAATAAAATGCAACGTAAAAAATATTGTGAAGCATTTAAATTGAATGCTATAACGCATTATAATGCAGGCAAATTACAGGCTGAAATTGCAAATTTGTTAAAAGTAAGCAAATCAATGGTTTCCAAATGGATAAACCTTTATAAAGATAAAGGAACTGTACTCAATATTAATCCTGGAGGAAGACCTCGTAAAACATCAGTTCGTGATGATAGAAATATCAAGAAAATAATAAAAAAAAAAACCCTTTATCTCGTCAAAAAAAATTGTGTCAGAATTAGGCTTAAGTGTTGATGCCAGCACAGTCCGCAGACGAGCGAGAGAGGCTGGATTGAAAAGTTATAAAGCTTCCAAAAAACCTCTTCTTACAAAACGTCACGCAAAAAAACGGTAAGTATTTTTAAGCTTACAAGTCAACCATTAATGCCTGATTTTTTAGGCTCGAATTTGCAAAGAAATATCTTGATTGGCCAGTTAAAAAGTGGAAAAGTGTGCTCTTTAGCGACGAAAGCAAATTTAATTTTTTCAACTCGGATGGCATATGTCGTGTGAGACGCAATACTGGTGAAAGGCTTAAACCCCGATATTGTAAAAAAACTGTCACGCATGGGGGTGGCAATGTGATGGTGTGGACGTGTTTTTCAGGTCATGGTCTAGGGCCGTTCCACAGAATTTCTACCAAAATGGATTTGTGTATAGGGACATTTTAAAAAATAAGATGTTGCCATATGCCGAGTGGAATATGCCACTTCGATGGGTGTTTCAACATGATAACGATCCGAAACACTCATCGAGGTTGGTAAAGGACTGGATACAATCGAAAGGGATTCAATTGCTTGATTGGCCGGCCCAATCGCCCGATTTGAACCCAATCGAAAATTTATTTTCCATATTGAAGAGGAATGTTGGATCGAAACGATTCTCCAACAGAGACGATTTATTTTTTTGTCTGGAAGATGAATGGATACGAATAGATCCAAAAATAATTGATAATTTAATCAAATCTATGCCGCGTCGGTGCGCCGCAGTAATAAAAAATAACGGTTATTATACAAAATATTAAAAGTTTCTTAGGTTTTGCCCAATGAATTTTTGAGTAATTTTTGTTGTTGTACTAAAAGAACCGTTAGGTGAGAGATAATTACAAATTTTTTTTGTAATATTGTATGACACAACAACTAAGAAAACTGCATTAAAACATTGAATTGAAATATGTTCGTTTAAACATAATTTGACTCAGAAGCTAATATTGGACAACGTTCTTAGGTTTTGCCCAATACTGTATATACTGTCGAAAATGGATATTGTAGAAATGACAAACGAAATGGCAAACTTAATTATACCTTATTCCACTTTTTGTGGTGAACGGTATAAAAAGAGAACAGCATAATTATTGCGCGTACTGTAATACTTTACTTGATTTCTTAATATTTCTGTTATAAGTATTTTTATTAAATCGTGTAATTTATTCCATAGTTATTTAATCGAACCATAAATGTTCTGTAAAATTACTGATGCATTTCCTTAAACGTTTTACTATATGACTAATAAAAGAACTCGCAAACACATGGGTTTAATAACATTTAAAGGGTGTCAACATAATTCCTATCACTTGGACTATGTGGGAAATTATACAATACCTCTCCCTGCCCGCATTATCGTTAAATAAATTTCCATTGTGTTTAAGTGCAGTAATTTGCTATAATTTTTGAATTTTGTTTATCAAATTTTTCATATATTTTTGTTGATAAGAAAAGCGTTAGAGAATATTTACTCATGCAAAAACAAAAAACAATACTATTGTAACAAAATGCTTTGAACAATTATTAACAAAAGTTAAGAATTTAGTACAAGTTAGAGGTAGAATAGCACAAGCACGCTTGTAATTAAATTGTGATAAAAAATTATTTAATAAAATTTTTAAATAAATAAATGAAAATTTATAAATTAAAAAGATGAAATTAAAATTTCTTAAAATGCCGCTTTATTTAGAATTTCAAATAATAATTTTAATATTTGCCTCAATAACGACTATAAAAGCAGGTGTGTGTGTTAATGATAAAAAGCCTTAATTAAAATAATTGTTAAATTATTAATGCTAAATTTCTTCCTTTTCTTTAATCACAGAAAATCCCTGTATTTATGAAGATACTTGCAAGGGCTGTTTAAGTGCTCATATATCATGCGCCTGGTGTACGGATAAGGTGATTAGTTCTCAAATTAATATTAAATTAATTAAATATAAAAAAATTAATAAATTAGCTTTATGAATTACGTTATCGCTGTCTCAATCGTTCACAATTATTACAACATGGCTGTCATAAAGATCACATTTATGAAAACGAACCAAAATTTCATACTCTAAACAATGATCCTCTTAAGGATTATGAATTCGCCGATAATCGTGCAGTGCAAGTGCAGCCTCAAAAGATTTTCTTAAAATTAGTCAAATGTAAGTAATTTCTAGTGCTGCAAAATTTTTTATTTAATAATTACAAAATATGTACTCATGCAGGAATATTAGTAATTATGTGTATAAATTTAATTGTGGTATCGGCAAAGATAAGTTATCTAAGGTTTAAGGTTATCTATTGGCAATAATTTGTTTTTTTTTCTGTTTATTTAGTTTGCTTTAATTGTGTTTGTTATGCGGCATAAATAAATGGCCACAATTAAAAAATATATAAACAATAAATAAGTAAAGCGATTTTTAAGCAAATTTCAATAAAATTTTTTATTTAAATACTTCTAAACGAACACTGAAAGCAACAATTTTCACGAAATTAAACCCATAATTATCATTTCAAAATATCTTAAAAATAAATCTAATATCCAAAATAACCTATAACCTATAAAAACGAAAATTCTTTGTACTCAAAGCGATTTGAATACTTAGTAGTCGCATGAGGAAAAAGACAAAAAATGCGTATATTTTGTTTGCGTAAATTTACCTGGGGGCTTAATTTGAATTGCGATGCGAAAATTAATGCGATGCGCAAGTGAAATGCGATGTGAAGGACTTAGACTTTCGCAATTTATTTCAAATCGTGTCAACGCTGCTCCAATAAACTTAAGTGTCAACAAATGTCAAATTAAAAAAAAAAATTAATAAATAAATAAATTGTTTGTGTTTGGCTGTGAAAATTGTTTATTAAATTTATTTAGAAAATTCTTATAAAAAAAAATAATAAATGGATTCTGTGGCATTCTGAAGATGAAGAAGGCCTTGAGCAAAATGAAAGGATACAGAGAAGATTGCTTCGAAGCAATTGTTGGCCCGAAGAAAAAAGCGTCCGGTAATCCATTTACAGAATCCGTCAAGTTTAACAATTTTACCACTTTCTCCTCTAAGGAAGAAGTCAAATATTTTTGAACTAGTTTTTATATTTAATATTTTTTTTCTATACTGCAGCTTCTCTAATAGGTGTTCCATTGATGTTTAAGTCCAGTTAACGTTGGCCACAAAGTATTTACCGACTGACGTGCATTGGGTGTTTTCAAAAGGCCACTTGTCAGTTGGCTGTGCTTATTTATAAATTCTATCTTTATTTCAATTTGATGCGGTTTAGTGGTCTTATTGCTTGCTTTCCTGAATTAAATAATCACCCCTATCATGAATATATTTTCACTCGAAATTTTTTTCCTTTTCAACAAATTGCAATCGTAAATAATTCATGTGAACAATTTTTCACTTAAACAAAAATTCCCCTTATCGGGATTGATTTTTTCCCTCAAAATTTTTTCCCTTTTCCCTTAGATTTGTTCACTTAAATTTTGCTGGGGAACTGCATACATTATGCCAGTTTTTATATGTTTTAATTAGAATGTTTACATCAATAACACATTTTTTTAATTCAACATCAGTTAGTGCAGTGCAGACTGACATTATGCTCGTCAAGATGCAAAACAAAGAGATTAATCTATTAGTTATAAATTTATGAATATTTTTTATTAAAAAAATATTTTTTAAAGGATCCGATACAAAAATTTATTTTATTGATATGGGTCAGTACCAATGTCTAAGGTATGTTAGGCAGGCAGCCGTGTTGCCACAGCCCACTTGGGTCCACTTGGACCTTTTGTGTCTAGGGTAACTTGAAGGGCTTTTAAGCGTCTTACAGGTCACGTTCTTGAAATGAAATTGTTCTCTGTTGTAGTATCTCCTCCTCTTGCAACAACACAATAGGACCAATCATTAACATTTTTTCCCCTATTAATATTTTCTTCTTTCTAATTTGTATTCAGCACGAATTGATAGCAGGAACAAACGTTCCCATGAAACTCACGATAGCAATTTTCCCTTCACATTTTTAATTTTTCACATTTTATTCACGATAGGGGTGAATAAATATATAATGAATAAATAAATAAAATATAAAATAACAATTGTTCGCATCAATGTATTTTCGCATTGCATTGATTTTCGTATCGCAATTCCGAATAAGCCTCCTGTACAAGTCAGTAAACAGCGAGGAAAAATTAAAAAAAAAAATAATAATTTGCACATTTTAGATTCCAATGATTGGAATAATATGCACTCGTATGTAAGAAAGTTGTTTAATATTATCAGCAGTGAGTACTTTTTAAACCTCATTTTTTTAAAATGTATGTGTATGTAAAAATGTTTCCTTTCACCCCAAAAAATGGAAAAAGAGTATATCTAAGTTTGTCATTCCCTTGTATTTTCTACAATGTCTATTTTCGACCCCATAAAGTATATATATTCTGACTTCTTATGCATAGCGAAGTCGATTGAGTGATGTCCGTCCGTGTTAGTGTTGAAATTAAATTTGCAAAGGCAACGAATTTAAATACGGCAATCTAGACATAATATCGAATGAAGTGATAATGGAAATTAGCAAGATCCTTAGCAAGGTCCTTAAATGCAGCGGGCAAAACATTTCGCCTACATCTAATTTTTCATATCAATTAGAAAAATAAAGCAACTCCAATAAAATAAAAAATATTTGGGGCGAAAGAGATTGAAAAAAATTGAAAAACACGTTAAAAGAAATTTTAAAATTTTTTTTAATATCAATACGAGGGCTCCTCTATATATTTCTGGCCTAATAGTGAAAATGCGAATATTTATAATCAAAAATGGTTTTATTGTTTTTCAAAGTATTCTCCAGCATGATTTATATACTTTTGCATGCGCTCAAACCAGTTGTCGAAGCACTTTTTCCACTCCGATTGAGACACCTCTAAAACATGGTTTTTGAACACTTCAACAGCTTCTTCTGGCGACGAAAATCGTTGCCGCGCATTTTTTTCTTGATGTGCGGAAACTAGAAGAAGTCATTAGGTGCCAAGTCAGGGCTGTACGGCGGATGACCCATTAATTCGACGTTTTGGCCGGTCAAAAACGCTCTGGTTTGAGCCGATGAGTGAGAGCTCGCATTGTCATGGTGAACAATGATTCGTCTTCTCTTGTTGGTTTTTCGAATTTCTCCGATGACTTCAGACAAACAAACGTTGCTCAAGCGGAACAGTCGCCACATGACCAATTTTTCCGAAGAAACAGGCGACCATTTGCTTCGAAGTACTTCTTCCACGAACAACTTTCGTTGGATTTTGCTCGTCTTTGAAGACCCACACGGTCGATTGTTGTTTTGTTTCGGGCTCATACGCATAGATCCATGATTCGTCACCTGTGACGATCTTATAAACGTCTTTTGAAGCACCACAATCGTATTTTTGCAACATTTCTTTGCACAAATCGACACGAGCCTTTTTTTGAGCGACTTTCAAAATGTGCGGGATCCAACGAGGTTTGTTTGTTACGGCCAGGCGTTCATGCAGTATCGCATGTATGCTGGTGGAAGAAATGTCCAAGGATGTCTCTATCTCTCGGTATGTCGCATGTCGCTCTTGCATTATGAGTTCACGCACGGCATCAATGTTGTCTGGCACAACAGCCGTTTTTGGACGACCTTCACGGAATTCGTCTTTGAGCGAGCTTCGGCCACGATTAAATTCATTATACCAATTTTTCACGGTGCTATAGGATGGTGCTTCATCGCCATACAACGATTTAAGTTCATCAATGCACTCTTGTCGTGATAATCCACGTCGAAAGTTGTGAAAAATGATGGCACGAAAATGTTCACGAGTTAATTCAATTTTTTTCTATATTAATTTTTCCAAGTCACTGTAAACAACACAAATAATGGTCGTACGTCAAAACGTTTTGAGTACGATTATGCTTAAAAATGACAAACTTTCCAATGGAAATGTCAGATTGCACTTGGCAGCACTCAGTGTTGCCAGGCCAGAAATATATAAGCAGCCCTGGTATGGGTATCATTTAAAAGCTTTTAAAGAGATTTTATCTTTAAGGAAATAGTCAATGTTTATAAAAACCTTTAACCCATTAGGAGCCGATTCTTATGTAAAATTAAATATAGTACTTAATTTTTTTTTTAAATCTCAAGCAATTGCCTGCCTCTGTGGTGTTTCAAAAGAAAAGTTAGAATATTACCAAATTTACATTATTGTGCTATTAAGGTGATAGCAGTTTCGTATTTTTACCATTAACCAGAATATCAAACTGCATATAAAAAAAAATTGTCACTAACTTTTTTACATCCAATTTGAAATTTAAAGCAACTGAGAAAATGAATGAGTGTAACACTAAAGTCAGCTGACGAATCAGGAAAATATGAATATGTGGTTTGTTATTACTTTAACGTTCTGTTCTGTCAGTAGAAAATAGTATTTAACGTTAAGTTACTTGAAAGTTGTTTGAGAGTGTGAGTGAAAGATTGTAAACAAACCTATTTTTTGTTATTGTAGTTTTAGTTTTTTTGTTGTGTTGTGTATTCTATTTTCTTTGTTTATTATAAACAGCTGATATGTTGTTACTGAAAAACTGATAACAATAACAGAAAGTAAAGACTAATGAAGCCTTAATAATAACTGGTAATTGATTCGCCTTGGAAATTTTTTTTGTTATTGTTTTGTTATTTTATAATATTACACTACCTAATCACAATTTTACAAACTGAAAACATTAATTTTTGCTTAAATTTTTAAATAAACTGGAATTATTTCTTTTATTTATTTATTTCGTTGTCAGAAGGTGTAAAACAGAGCGAAATTGATAGCCCAGTCTCTTAGTTTTACTAAGTATTCAATAAGCCTTGTGTGCAGGAATATTAGATGTAACCAGTTTTCGTTATTTTGAAGATTTTATTCAACAATTTTCACATTTCGACGATTGTCGATTTTAATTTTAAAATCCCTTAATTTTTTAACCGCAAATTTCGTTTCCAGTTTTTGCAATGAAAAATCATTTTTTAAATACATATTATATTCCCAATCGTTACATAGAACTAATAAATATAATATAATAAATAACTAATAATAATAGTGAAAACTTTAGTCAACTTGAACTCTCTTTTTTGCTGTTGAGTTCATTTTGGCTTTTATCTACGATATGGCAAATTCTTATCACAATTATTTGTAAATTTGTTATTTTATTTGTAGAGCAACTACAACTACTGTTTACAAATGTTGTGACTGATGAGTATTTATGTCATCACATTATCAGACAGATAGATGTTAAAATCTTGATGTTTATTTATTAAAAAAATTTGTTAAGGCATTTAGTTTTAACACATTAAATTTTTAATTTATTACCTTGCCAAAAGAGGAGAATTAGAGTCAAGGACTTAAGTCTTCATACATACCCAAAATTTCAGAATATCGCTAATTTAAGAGTGTTAGAAAAAAATGTTCGTGTTGAATACCTTTTATTTAATATTAATTACTATACAAAAACGAAAAATTTGTATTCAGTTAATTGAAAAAATTGTAAAAAGGAAGAGACCAAAGTGTTAATACATTACAAGTATTTTGTTTTAAAATAAAAAATTATTGGCTTATTAAAATGTTTATTATAAAATTGATATTTTGTCAGCACACCTTTAGCATCAGCCACTGCCTTCATACGTCTTGGCCTTGATGATAGCAGATTTTTCAGTTATTTCAGGAGTAATTTGATTCCAGCATTTTTATAAAGCTGATTTTAAGGACTCCTTGTTGGTTACGTAAATATTGTAAATATTCCAAATGTGCTCGATAGAGTTTAGATCTTGTGATTGGGGAGGGGCATAATATAGCAACTAATATCTAACAATGTGCGCTGTATGTTTAGTATCGTTGTCCTGTTGGGAAATCCAATGCTGTCCAAGATCTAACATGTTAACTCACGGCTGCAAATTGCATTCTTAAAGCTGTTTATAATAGTATCGATCCATAATACCTTCTATAAGCACTAACCGTCTAACCCAAGATGCTGCAACGGTTCCCCAAACCATTACGTTCTCACCACCATGTTTCACTGTCGGAACAATATTATTTTTATCAAAAGGTTATACTTACTCTCATCCGTTAACAAAAGCTTTTTCCTTATTTTATTATTTTTTTGTTTTTTGCAAAATCAAGGCGAAGTATTCTATTTTTTCCGATATTAAAAGTTTTCTGTGATGAATTCTACTTACTTACCATTATCTCTAAACGGCCTTTGAACCATTGGGGGCAGTTATTCTTGAAGTATTTTTAACCGAACTTGTGTTTATTTTTTAATTATATATTGTACGGTAGGAAAAGATGTATTAAAAAGTTTTCCAATTTCTCTATGGAATTCGTTCTTTTTGTGTTCTTGAACCATTATTTTTTTATTTCTATGCTAATGTACTATTGTCTTCAAGAGTACTCGTCTTAATACTAAATTACCTAATCGCAGCCTATTTGCAATGCATTGTTTGAACACTTCTGTTTCTCTTTAATTTAAATTTTTAGTAAATATTCCGTTATTTTTTTAAAGATAATCGAACATTTTATTTTCATTAAGTAACTAATATCTAGTAAAATGTAGTCAACATTAAAACTTTTCTATTACTCTTAAATTACCGATTTCCTAAAATTATGGGTATGTATTAAGGCTTTAGTCCTTGACTGTACATTTTATCAATTTTTTTGGCTGGTCGATATGGCAACCAACTTTAACACTTTTTCTACATTTTACGTACATAAACAATGAGGTATTTGTGTCTAAGAAAAGGCTTGTGAGAGTAAAAAAATAAGAGTAGATTCTCCATTTAGTATATCGTGAAGCAAAATTTAGTATCACCTCTCTTTCTGTGTTTCCGACTTTCCGAGTTACCCCCAAGCAAAATAAAGAAGCTGTACAAATACAACTGCTTATGCCGAGAGTTTCCAAACACATTCTATTATTCGAACAATACACCTTTATATAAGTAAGATCATTAGATAACTTTTTCAATTTTTGGAAAAAAATAAAAAAAATTTTAAATTAAAAATTAAAAACTTCATTGACAAAAGGAGAATTGGTTTTGAAGCTCAATATAAAAATGTAAAAGCTTTAACAAAAACTATCCCAAAACAAACCAAGTTTTTACTTTATCTTCCATTGCTTTCTGTGTGGGCGGAGTCAAACCCATTCAATATCAATATGCTTTAAAGGTATTATTCTTAACTGATTCTATCGAAACTTTGCAAAATAATTTTTTCTGACAATACAAAGTTAACAGCGCGCTTAAATTTAAGCCCAAAGCATTTTTATGGAAAAAATGTAAAATAGAAAAAACACTTTGTCACGAAAAAAAAGTAACACTAATAAACAGAGAATAGAACACAAAAATGAAAACGAAACCCGACTTAAGAAATATTAATTATACGAGTAAACCTTAAATTAGACGTGCCACACCATAACGCCATAGCCGTAACCATGGCCATAACCATAATCATATTTACTGCCAGCGAATAGTGGTGCCATAGCCATAAGCAACTCTTATTTGTTTTGCCGATTGTTAAGAAAACAGAGCAATGAAAAATATAAATTAAAACTCGCCAATACAATGTAGAGAAAGTGAAAAACAAGAACAAAATAAAAAAACAAACAGTTAATACCTAAATGCAATAGTCAGTTGAATATGGTTATGGTAAAAATCAAAATTTAATTAATATCTATGGTTACGGTTATGGCTATGGCATTATGGTATGTCACCAATAATCCAATACAGTATTTTCCAGCTGTTCAACTGTTTTATATGGTTATGGTTATGGCACCTCTAATTGAACCTTTAATAACGCGCTTACTTTTTTTTAAGAAGAAGAGAAAGACAAAGGCAGTAATGCCTGCATATTCAGGCATGTCACATAGCCACAAATGTGTTTAGAATTTGTAAGTTGACCAAAGCAAAAATCCCAGAGTATTGTAAGTTGTCAAAAATCACTATAAAATAAAAAATTAATTTGTTTCGCATTAAAATAACTTTAACCATTTTACAGAATGTTAATAAATGTATTATGAATTCATTTTCCTTTAAGCGCATCCGGAACGCATTAAACTATCATATCGTCCAGCACGCAACAATCCCCTAGATCTGTACGTTCTTATGGATTTAACTTGGACCATGAGAGATGATCGTGAGACTCTAGTCAAACTGGGCTTTGAATTAGCCACCACTCTTAGAAATTTAACTTCAAATTATCGTTTGGGTTTTGGAAGTTTTGCTGATAAGCCGGCAATGCCAATGATAATGCCAAATCTCAAGGAAAATCCGTGTGCCACCGAGCGACAAACTTGTGAACCCACTTACGGTTATAAGCATCATTTATCGTTAACGGAAGATGAAAAATTATTTGTACGATCTGTTAATGGTGGCAAAGTTACTGCGAATTTGGATAATTTAGAAGGTGGATTTGATGCTCTTATGCAAGTATTGGTATGTTCACAAGAAATTGGTTGGAAAGAGGAGGCTCGTAAAGTGGTTATATTGGTGACCGATGGTTTTATGCATTTTGCTGGTGATGGTTTATTAGCTGGCATCGTTAAACGCAATGACAAGCAATGTCACTTGAGTCCAGACGGGGAATATTTGGGTTCTTTAGAATATGATTATCCATCGTTAGAGGAAATCTATAGGGAATTGCTTAAAAGAAAAATAAGTGCAATATTTGCGGTGACAGAAGAGGTAGTTATGACTTACAGAGAGATTAGCAATTTAATGAAGGAGATCAGCAATGTAGAGATCTTGAGTGCTGATTCTTCTAATATCTTGGAATTAATAAAGAAGAGGTAAAAGCTCGAACAATATTCGATATAAAAATATATATAATTCTCTTTACTCTATAGTTATGAGAGTTTCATAAAACGCACTCAGTTTACCGACAATAGTCCGGATTTCATTAAAATGGAATATGAAACAGATTGTGGAGGCCAGTTTTCCTTTTTGAGGAAACGCAATTATTGCAATGATGTGGAATTGGGTAAAACGGTGGATTTTTATATTAATGTAACTCTTACCGATTTTCCTAAAAATGGCGTTTATGTGAGAATAGAAAGAAGAATTCAAAGCGCAGATCGAATTATAGACATTTTGATTTTGTCATTGCAGACTCAAAAAATACGGGTAGAGGAATCCTCCTTAAACGAGTTTATGGAAATTGAGGTGGAAATACAAAAACCTTGTCCCTGTAGTGAAGAATCCGAGTTAGATGACGAATACAGTAGATTTCAGTGTAATGACAATGGCAATCTGCAGTGTGGCATGTGTCAGTGTGATGCAGGATGGTAAGTTTTGGTTCGCTTTAATTCTTTAAAATATTTTAATTAAAAATAAATCATATACATTGAAAGGCTTGGTACCTTTTGTAATTGTCCTATTGACATTACGAATGCCACCACAAAAGAAGCCATTGAAAATATGTGCCGTCAACCCTTGAACTTGGGAGACTCTAAGGAATTAGGTTCCATTTGCTCGAATCGTGGCGAGTGTGATTGTGGAACGTGTTTTTGTTTTCCTGGTTTCAATGGAAAATTTTGTGAATGTCCTGAATGTGATTACGATTGCGATCCCGAGAGGGCTGATTGTGTTTGTGGTGAATGTGTCTGCAAATATGGTTGGTCAGGCAATCGCTGTAACTGTAGAGAGAGTACTGATGGCTGTATTGGACCAACAGGAGAGATTTGTTCAGGACGCGGCTACTGTGAGTGTGGTGAGTGTTTGTGTGATGAATCTTATATGGGTAAATTTTGTGAAATTGGATCTGAGACCGAAAACAAGCTGTGCGCATTCTATGAGCCCTGTGTCACCTGTTTGATCGAAGAGAAAACTGATATGGGTAAATGTGAGAATACAACTGAAATATGTTCAAGTGCTCAACAAAATGAAAGATTTACAACAGCTTTCATAACTGACGAAATAGGTTTGAAAGTTTTACTTAATTATTGAAATTCTTATTTAATTTAAAATTTTTTCTTTTAAGATGCTGAAATACGCTGTTTGGCTCGTATTGAAAATAAATTTGGCTTAAAATGTGATCACTATTTTACCTACCAGACAATGGGCCAATCGCAAAATTATTTACTTATACAATTAAATAGTTGTGAGCCCATAAATTATGTAGCTGTAATAGGTTTCGTCTCTGTGGGCACTTTTATTTTAGGTTTGCTTTTGATTTTGCTTATATGGGCTTGTGTCCGTGCTAAAGATGCTCGCGAATACGCCCGTTTTGAAGAGGATCAACGTAACAGTTATTTGATTGAGAGTCCTATATATAGGGATCCAATCAGTAGATATATTGTGCCAAAGGAAATTAATCGTAAACAAAGTAATCCATTTTTATGACATAATTAATTAATTACTTTGTTTTCATATTTTTAGAGAGAGAATGACAATAAATTTTATATTTATACTGTATTAAACTTACAACAATTAATTAAATAATATTTTTAAAAACAAAGAATAAAATATAATCCTATTCGTATCGGTACAAAGTGCAAAGATGAATAACATCAGCTATTACTAAGTGGAATATACATACTTAAAAGCAATTTGGATATTTTAAAAGTAAAGTAACCATCACCACCTAAAAGACTTTTTATTTCGCTAATAACAGCAGTAAAGATATAATTATATTGCAAAGTTCGCCGCGTATGTCGAATTTCGGCCGACGGCATTATTGTGGGCATTTTCATATACACAAACGTGTTTTATTTTTGATGACGAATATTCGCGACCTAATTTTCGTCGTTTATCCTAGCATAAATGACACTTTAGAATTTTTTAAAGTAATTATTCTGCTTCTGCCGTTGTTATTTTAACCAAAGAAAAAACAAAAATTTTTAATGTACGGCAAAGTGTTTACAGGGATGTTATAAATTATGAAAATATATAGCATATGTTAGGGCTTCGTACATGTATCTTATTGTGTTGGATTTTAGTGAAATTTTTTCTAACCTTAAAATTGCATTGCATTTTAAGATTATCTAATTTAATAATCTGAACTACTAATACTTGAGATAAATGCTGGAAAACTTTAATGTACAAAATTTAGTTCTTTACAAATTTTCAAGTGGTGCCCAAGTTCCGAAACAAAAACTGTTATTTTTTATGTTAGTTAATTTTACGTCAACGATTTGCCTAAATTTCGAAAAGCAACAGAAAATAATTTTAAAGTCCTCCTTCAGAAAAATACTGGACTGTTCAGTGTTACTAAATGTTATTAAAAGGTTTTCATGTACTCGAAAAACTTGCAAAAAAAAGAGTGGAAAAAGAGTGTAAAAATATGTAAGAGAAACATTTTTTTGCAAGTTTTGGCTAGTAAAATCTTTACTAGAAAGAATTAGTCAAACAGCTGTTTTTCACAATTGTTTACAAAATAATTTCCTTAAAAATTGTCTCATAAATGAAATTTTTGTAAAATTAAAGAAAATGAAGGTATTTAACAAATAAAAGAATAATATAAAATTAATATTGGGCGATGTGGATAAAAATATAGTTCTAGCTAAAACTAGCAAATTTTAAGTTTAAACTAGTTTTGAGGTGAATGCAATTTTCAGATAAAGCTAGTGCTTTCTTGATGCCTAGTTCAAGCTAGTTTATCCAGTGTTTGCTCAAAATATGTGTGAATAAAAACTAGTAAGTACTTAAGATTACTAGTTTTAACTTAAATTTTTGTAAGCATGTTATTGAGGTGCTGGAAATACATTTATTCATCAAAAAGTGCATTGTCGTTTGTTATACCCTTCACCACAGGTGGAAAAAGGGTATATCTAAGTGTAATTTCTACAATATCCATTACCGACCCCAAAGAGTGTATACATTCTGAGTTCTTATGCATAGCAAATTCTATTGACCAATTTCCGTCTGTCCATCGGTGTTAGTGTTGACATCAACTTAGCCAAGGGACTAGATGATCTAAAGAAAATTTAAATACGACAATCGATCAGATATGGTTTTGAAAATTTTGCTATGTAAAATCAGCCTAATCCATTTTTTTTTCGAGACAGTGGGCAAAACACCAGGCCTTTTTTTACCATATCATTTGGAACAAATCCAGTTAAGTGAAGTAATTCCAATCAAAAAATATATGGGGCTATAGAGAATTGAAAAATAAGAAAACACAAGTAAAGGAATTGTCGCTCGCGCATATTTTCCGAGTAAAATATAATTTTATGCTTTTGGATCATATCAAATATATGTGCACTATTTCTGTCACCCATCGTGAGAATAAATAATCAAAACAAAATTTTATAATAAATACGAGTATGTACTTTATGTATAAAATAAATAATCAAAACAAACTCATAGTGTTACCAAAATATTTAACTACAAGTTTTGCTTAGAATTTATAAGAAAAAATGTTTTTTTGTAAACAGAGGCAACACTCGAATGTTTTTATTTTCCAGTATAAGCTATCTCTTTTCAGTACTAGCTACCTAGTAGTAGCAAAGCCTTATTCACACTTTTTGTAGTTTATACTTTCCAGCCTTGCTAGTACTTAAAAGTTTAAGCTAGTACTAGGTACTATGTAGTATAAACTGCCTTCTTATTCACTCGACCCATAATCTTATTGTTTTGTTATTTTTTTTAATTTAGTTAGAGGAGAATACTGCAAAGAAGTTTTAGATAACAGAAATTTGGTTTATTATCTCTCATGTTTGCGGGTGCTTTCGTTTTTTAAGCATTAAAAGTAAACAAGCCAGTGATCAAACATTCAATGCAATGTTCGATCACTAATTGCATGCACATTTAAAAACTTTATTTATACACATGTATGAAGTTTAGGTTATTTTTAATGTAAATTTTTTACATTTAAATTACAAGTAGTCTAGTCTAGAACGTATACTTTAAAAATGGAACTACATAATAACGTTCATTAAATTTTTCATATTTAGGAGAATAATTTCAAAAAAATCTGTTTTACCCTGTCGTTGCTAGTTTTTTTAGTAAAGTTATTGAACAGACCTTGTATTAAAAAATCTGTAATAAAAAAATAGTTTCAATAACACAACTATTAAATTTGAAGCATTAATACAAATGTTAGTGCAATAAAATGTTATTAAAATTAAAAGCATACTTTACGGAGTTATATGTGCAGAGTTGGTTTTTTTAAAGTTACTAGTTAACCCTGACTTTAGCACACATCAGGTTGACAAATGCAATTTTAATTCATTGTGTAGATTGAAAGAATGCTGATAAATAATGTAGAGGTTTAGAAAATAAGTTTTATTTTTTTGTTTTTTTTTAACTAAGACCTCATTTAAAAGTAAATTTTTCTTTATTTACCACATTACGAAAATAAAAATTGATCGTCAAAATTATCTCTAACTTTTTTATTTTACCAATTAATATTTGGTAAAAAAATTAATAGATTTACTAATAAATAAAAACATGATTGATTTTTTTTTTAATTTTTATTTTTATATTAATTTATATAATAAAAATAATTGTTGAGTATAAAATACATTGGTTAAATATGTTTATTGTTATTATTATGCATTCTTTTTTTGGTGTACTGGTTCTGAATTAATAAACCATAAATTTAACTAAACTTCCTTCTTAACTAAAATTATAAGGCAACAAAAGTAAAACGTACATTCAATAACATAGTTATGATTAGACAAGTAATTGATTTAATTACAAAAATTATTGGTTTGGTTTATTTTAGCATATGGAAAAAATTGATCACAATCAGGGTTTTAATTGTTTGCTTAAAGATAGCAACATCATTAAAATTTTTGCTTTGCTTATATATTTTTCAGCAAAAAAAAAAACTAATTGTCTCAGCATTTACAAAACATTTCGTTATAAACGAAGCAACAGCAAAAAGCAAATGCAAAAAAAAAAAAATAAAGAAAGAAGCGCATTTGCTTTAGCTGTCTATGTGTTAATTTCTGCAGCAAAGCAATCAACAAAGCATATATTTTGAAAACGTTTGCTGTGACTTAAGCAATAAGTTGATGTTTGTGTCTTCTATTGCTGCTGCTTAAAAAAAATATTTTTAAACTGTATTTTCTTACATAATGAAAGTAATACATACACAAATACGTTTGCAATGTTAAAAGGGATGAAAAGCAGCGAGTTACAGCAAGTTACAGCAAGAAACAGCAAGAAACAGCAATCGTAATCAGCCACAACTTTATAGTAAAAAGTTAAGCAAAACTAAAGAAGAACTGATTGCTTAAGTAACAGCAAACGTTTTTAAAATAATTGCTTTGCTGCAGGAAGAAACACATAGTCAGCTAAACCAAATGCCTTTCCTTCTTTTTTTTTGCATTTGCTTTTACTGCACATTTTTCCACAGCAACAGCTAAGCAACTGTATATGCATTGCAAATAATCTAGCATTTTTAATCACGGATCACAATAACTGCGTACAGTTTATTTTGTTCAATTTGATAACATGCGTTATGATAATATCTATGGATGACTTCAGACTAACGCTATGCGAGATAAGAGGCCTAGTAGACATTTTGCATATTAACTGGATATTTTTTTTCAAATTTACTTTGCAGAAAAAAGTGCTGCGTTTATTCTAAACGAAACAAAAATAATAGTGTGCTGTAAATGATTGTGCGAGACCTATGAAGAGATTTTGTAATGATTCCCTATCATTGATCTAATATGAATCCAGTATATCAAAACTAAGACATGTCGCTAAAGCTACAAAGCCATCTATATGAAAGTTAATTACGTCAGTATTTGATAAAAAAAAGAATAAAAGTTAAATATTTTGCAAACCTACTACATTTTATAAGAAATAAAATCCTAATCTATATTTCTTATTTCGGGTAAAAGATGGTGTAGTTTCATGAAGAAAGGGTGCAGACTGGTTCACGGTTTTTTGATGCCAAAACCAATGATTTTTTTTGCCGAACTTGAAAAGAATTAAAATAATAAAATTGCTTTAAATAAGGAGTGTTTTTGTTGGAATTGAAAGCCTTCATTTTAGTGAAAAGTAAAAGATTTCAGATTTCTTATTTTATTTTTTTTAAGAATATTAATATTCTTTAAAAAAAGTTGGATTTGGTTTTACATAAGCTGAGCTGAATAATCTGTTATATTTTAACACTGGCAAGTGTCTGTGTGTTAAAAATAAAATAGCAGGAAATTTTTGCTACCAATTAGCCGTGTTGACTGAGTTGATT
Source organism: Gymnosoma rotundatum (assembly GCA_916610165.2). Lineage (NCBI taxonomy): Eukaryota > Metazoa > Arthropoda > Insecta > Diptera > Tachinidae > Gymnosoma > Gymnosoma rotundatum. The sequence goes on along the minus strand of OU744337.1, from coordinate 112,791,500 downwards.
GCGGTGTTCAGATTTCAACGATTCCATCGATATAATAAAAACTGTGATTGAGTATAGTAAACAGCAAGTTAAACCTCACTGGTTTTTTAGATAGAAGGGAAAACATTTGTTTAATAGTCGCCTGTATCAACGAACAAAATATAAGATGAAGCAAAAAATCAAGCTAGACGAACCCCAATATTGGCTGAGTTGGTTGAAAATTAGAATTAGATGTTCTTGGCATCAAGACTCAATGGAACAAGCCTGTTTTTGAGGTCGCAAAAGAAGTATTCAAGCGCCTAGGTTTTCTGAAACGGTGTAAGATATACGTCACTCCTTCTGATCTTCTCGCTATCTATTCACATTTATGAGACCGAAAATTGAATACAACTCTCATTATGAGCTGGTGCTTCAAAGACTATTTTGGAGCTACACGACCGCATGCAGGAGAGATCAAAGTAGCTCATCGGTAATAGTAGAGTACCAAGCTCTATTGATTAATGGAGCGTCGGTGCACTCTTTTACCGTTACTACAACGGAATGTACTTTATGAAATCAGGGAACGTGTTCCTGAAAACCGTAATTTCATACGCGCAACGCGCTAAGCATCAAGAAGGCATTCCTTTAAGGTCGATTTGCCAGTGAATCGCACTATATATTACAAAGAAAATTCGTTTTTAGCCAAAAAGTTCGTAAGTGGAATTAAATTTCTGGGGCTTTCCTGTTACTTACAGTGTGCAAACATTCAAATCAAATGTCCAAAAGCACTACTCCCTCTATACTCCTTCCCATAAACTAATTTTCTAGTGCTGGTCCTAACCAAAAGAAAAAAAACAAAAATATTCGAATTATTTATACAGAGATAAATGGGAAAACTTGTCAATTATTGGACTGGACGGAGCCTAATAGCAGCTGAGTTAGTTGAAACTAAACTAGAATCAGTAAAAATAAGTATATTTAGAGTCAAGCTATAAGATAATAATTAACAGTTTACGCTTGTATTTGCACTCAAAAGACCCGCTACGTTTTTTAAAGTAAATACCGTTATAATTAATGGAGGTTAAGCTTTAGAAAACGTTTTTGTTATGACTTCAAGTGCTTAACTGTTTCTTTTTGACCGGTAACTAAAATCACATGTATGTATTGCACATTGTAAAATTAATGGTTAATTAAAATTTGTCTTTTAATAATTTTATTAAACTTTGCAATGCACAGAAAAAATAATATTTATTTGAGCTTAACTTTATGTTTAATTATTGTTGTTGTTAAGTTTTTCATTTCATTATTTAACAAATTTGTCTAAGGCGAATTCATTTATAGATGGTCGTAATAGCTCAGCTGTGTTTTGTTTATGTTCAATGTTGTTGTCAACGTTGTAAAATAATTTAAAAAATAAAAAATTTTCAAATAATTTGAAAAATTTGTAAAAATAAATTTAAAAAATGAAATACGAGCAGAAAGAAACCAACTGATAAATTACCATTATAAGCACCAAAGAAGGATAAATTGAATTCGGCTTTCTTTGGTTTAGTCAGATATTTTTGGCATCAACTTGATGGTCTGCAACAACAAACTTCCATAAGGTTTTTATTTCTGTAGCCTAGAGGTCACCTAATATTTAATACGCCTTGAATTTGTCTGGTTAATTTTACAATTTTAAATGAAGACTTTAAAAAATTGAATTAAAAAAGAAAAACTATGGTCAAGTCTACGCCAATGATGTTTAGATTTATAAAAACAAATTATGTGATAGGTCCCATAGGTAAATGAATAGAAATTTCATTTTTTCTTAACGTATAAAAATTTGATAATCCTGCCTCTTTACAGCTCATTATTTTAGAAATGCTATGGACAAGTACTTTCATCGGGCAATAAAATTAACCAAATGGTGACTTGTATATTTGTATAGGTCTTTGGACAATGACTTTTTGAATTATTATGACTGAAAATGAGATAGTTCTGCTTATATTCATATAATCATTTACCAATTAGCTTACTTCGAGAATTTTTTTTTTTGGCGGGTGCTTTAACCCTTAAACTAAGAGAAAAATTGTGTCAGTGTTAAGAAATCCCATAAGAAAATACAGGCCTATCTACGCCAATGCTAAAACTTAACCATGATAAATTGTCAGAATTGACAGAGTTGCCAGATGAATTTTTTTTTTAAAGATTGAAGTTTTTCTTTTTCAAATTCTTTGTGTTTTTATTTAAAAAATATTTTTGAAATAATTTAAGACAAAAAATGGAACTAGCTGTATATCGAATAATGTTTGCAGTTTTTAGCTGGGGATGTTCCAACATTTTTTTTAAATTTTTCTGAGCAGTCTTAATTTTAAAAAAAAAACTGTTTAAAAAATATTCTTAGGGTTAATTTAAAAAATGGCTTTCAAAAGAATAAAGATTTCATTACATTTTAAGTTTAGTTTATAACCATTAATTTCTTATATGAAGTGTTACCATATCATTATAAATTACACCCAAATTATAGTTTAGAAAATAAAATAAAACAAACATTTTTTTTATTGAAAACCCTGATTATTTAACTTATAAAAATAATTTTAATAGATTTTATACATATTTATTTTAATATCACTAACAAAACTTATTAGTTAATTGTACAAGAAAATATTTAAAAGTAAAGATACGAAAAATAATTAAACATAATTTTAATTTTAAAAAACGTGAAGCTGTGACAACCTGGGGAAAGAAAACGAGAAAAAATCCTTTTAAATTTTCAAAAACTAAAAAAAAAACGATTTTCGCCACCGTGAGCTTGTTATTCTATACTATTTTCCTTCTTTACTTTAAATATATTTTCTAAATAAATTTTGTCTAACTAAAACTAAAAATACTAAAATTAATTTAATTAAAATAAAATTAAAAAAAGGAAAGAAAATTATATAAAAAAAGTTATTAAAAATATGCCAATTTAATAAGTTAAAAGCAAAGAACTTAATTAATAAGAACTCTTGAATAAATTTCTAGACTCATAAACCTACAAAAACACTAAAGAGTTAAAAACAAATGACTAAATTAAATATTATATACAATAAGCAAATAAGAAAATTATAAAACACGCTCGCCCAATGAAGGTGAACGTTGTATTAGCAAAGAACCCGCTTTGGTTAATGATTCCTTAAATGTTTTACTGCCAACATCTGTTATTAAAGGAGTGGATGCAGTCAGTTCAGTAGATGGTTTACTAAATGAAGTTTTTTTGTAAAACTTTAAGAGAGACTTTTGAGCTGATCCCTGTGGAGAAGCATCAGGCACTAGACGTTTAAGTAAGCCAGCAATACATCCCCAGGGAAAGGTCCTTAAATAAAAAACTTTTATATTAATTTATCAATTTTAATGTGTGCAATTACTTACCATTTAAAGGATAATAGAAGCTTAATGTATCCTGGTATAATGGCAACTTTTTGATTTTTCTTTATGGCGGTAATAATGCGATCAGCCACATCATTTGGATTGAGTGTAGGAACCCAACTGAAAAAAATATTGTTTTATAATATTTAATTAATTTATTTAATCGCAATCTTCTTAATAAGGACATGCGGTTTTATGAAAACTGTGGTATGAAATTTTAAATCATCAAATCTAATAAGTTTTACAAATCAAAAAAAAAAAAAAAAAAATCATTGTTAAGTTGTTTTCTAATCGATTCTTTGTAGACAATATTTCGTGGCAATTAAAATTGTTTTTTCACTGGAGCAAGTTTTTTCTGTCTGGAAAAGCTAAATATAAAAGAGCAGCTGCATGATATTTGACACAAGCTCACCAAGATAAATCAAACATCTGGCATCCTTAAAAAAAAAAACAAAAATGAATTTAATGTTGCCTATTTAAAAATAGCTTCATGTCAACTCTGCTAATGCTTAATAAAGTAAGCAAACTGCTTGGTTGCAGTCCACTGTTATGTGCAGTAAAAAGTTTAACTGTCAAATGAACTGTTATACTGGTCTCAGTTTTTTACATATATCATCAGTACACTTATGAATTTGACATTTAAGTTCACTATACCCTGCCATTATCATTGACATTTGAACAGCGTTACCAAATTACTCAGATTTACTTTGAAAATCAGTCATCACCAAATTGTGTTCAGATATGAGGCTTATTTTTGACTTAAACAAAATTGCCGCATATGAAGTGATGAAACCAATCTAGAAAAACGCGGCTTACACGCTGCTTTTTCAAAAATTAAAGCGGGCCTCGCCTTACGTTCGATGAAGATCGTTAATGCGGCAACAATTCAATAGGATGGTTACTGCAACGATCGACTAATTCGAATCAAAATTTGGATATAAGTCGATTTCAAGAAATGGACCTGTTAATTATCCTCCAGGGTCGTGCGTCATAACAACTTAGATTGTGTGCTATGGGGTCATGTAAAGTCAGCAATAGTCCAGCAATAATTAACAATTTAGAGGCCAACATTGTTTGTCTTGGTGGGGAGATACTGCCAGTAATGCTCGATTATCCGTGATCCGGTTAACCAGTAAACCTTGATTAACCTTATGGCCAAAGATCAGTCTATTGGTTTTTGTTTTCAATGTTTTCAAATTGTTTGCATTGACTAATCGTGATAACCTCTACTACCCGTGCTGCCAGAATCTTTTAATTAACTTCAAATTCATACATACATACAATATATAATAAACATGAAAAGGGGAATTCTCTTGTTTGCCTACAATGAAACAGGAGCATTAATTTAATTAATGTTCACTTGCTAAATAATAAAAATATTAAAAAAAATCATATACTCAAAATTGTTATTCGATTAATTGTGAAAATCGATTATCCATAATGCTTCTGGTCTCGACCATCACGAATAATGGAGGCCCGACTGTATTGTGATATGCCCGAAAACAGTTTCAAATGTTATTTACATTTTTTAAACTTTCGAATACAAAATATTTTTTTTATTTGGTACAATAAAAAGTTCAATCGAGTTAAAAAAATTAACTGACTTTTTCGTAATAAGTAGGTGTTTGACAAATCTTAATACTCAGTATTATAGTATGAAACGGGCTTAAGTTGTATTCTAGTCGCTTCTTTGTACAAAATTTTAGTGGCAATTGAAACTTGTTTTCAACTGAACGAGCTAAATATAGATGTTAAATGTTTGTGCTATTTAGGGAGCAATATGTCAAAGAGCGGCTGCAGTCGTCAGGATATCCAAAATAAGCTCTTTAAGATAAATGAGGCTTCTGATAAACTCAAAAAAATTTTAAGTTCATGTTGTCTATTTAACATGCATTTAATGCCAGCACTGCCATACGGCTGCGAAAGTTGAAACGTTTCCGCTAGTGATTTGCAAAGTCTTTCAGCATTAATACATCGCTGTCTCTAATGCCTTCTTTACATATTTGAAGATAAATTAAATATCCAGCTATGGTTCCAATGATAAAAATATTTAGTAAAAGTCAAGCGTCTGTAATGTGCGGTGTTTTAAAGCCCGATAGAGATTTGACATTTTTTATCAGTATACTTGGGATTTTTTTATTACCATTGGCAATGCTTGCAATAATGACAATGACAAAATTTCAGCTAGCATTAAGTGCTAATGATTCCATTTTAAATTATAATTGTTTTTAATAATGGTAATGAAATTTTAATGAAATTGCTTCATTCCTAATTACAATTGAATTAAACATAAATGCTTCTATGAAACACAAATTTTAATTCTCATAAAATTTACAAAACTATAATCAAAATAAATAAAACTGAAAATAAAATAAATCCTAACACTATTGTAAATAGATCTATACACCAATACCCCGGTTTGCGCCGCTAATTGGGACTGAAAAAATGAGACGCAAACCGAAACGACGCAAACTGAAGCAGAATTTTTAATTGTTTACGTATGTATTTGATTTTCGTTTAGTCAATATAGGTTTTAAACATTTTAGCTTAGAAAAAGGGTTTTTTCATCAAAATATTTTTTTATTGTTTTTTTTTTTTTTAGTTTTTTAACTTCTTGCTGTTTAGACGTTTCGTAAATCTTTTGTCTACTTTTGTAGAAAGGCGTAGTCCAAGGTCTGTCCAGATATCAACAGCCTTTTTCCCCTAATTTAAAACGTTGTAAGATATCCAGCTTTTGTTCTAAAGTTATTTGCTTTCTTTTTTTGCTCATTTTTTTAACTTTTAGACTGAACTTCACACTACGACATATATGTAATTCGAAACTAATAACTACGCTTAACATGTAAGCAACGCACACCTGCAAATTTGCTTTCTAATAAACGGGAAATGCGCTTTTTCTGCTTTAGCTTTGTAAAAATATTTTCATATCAACGACGTAAATCGAAGCATTTACGATGCAACTTCGAAGCCATGAGACGCAAACTGTAACAAAAGCGAAGCAACATTGATATTCCAGAAACTTAAAAGAAGACGCAACTTCGAAGCGACGCAAACTGAAGCGACGCAAATCGGGGTATTGGTGTATTTAAAAATATTAATAATTTTTAATTTTTATGTGAGATAGGTGTGAACCTTAATGTCTGAGATCTAAAGTCTCCTAACGCTACAACTAGCAGATTTTATAACTTACACGAAAACAAAAGTAGGTGTCTGTAGTATATCATTTGTTCTGAGAGTGTTAAAACCCAAATATTTCACCAAATTTTTCTGATCTAAATATCATTTTAAAATAATGCTGTACTATACTTTAAGATTTGTATTAAGTGTACAAAGACAAGGTACATATTCTTTAATGATAATGATTTTAAACCATTTAAGCATTTGTCAATTATAATGATTTTGTTTTTTAAATAATTATTAATGAAACCATTTCATTGAAAAGCATTACCATTATTGAAAGTAATAATAATAATAATAAAAAAAATCATTAGCATTATTTATCATTCAATGCTAATGAAATCTTCAATTAATTATTCCATTTAATTAATTACTCCAATGTATGCAAAATATCCAAATGAAACTTAATTACGAAATTGTTTATTTAGGTAATTTTATTGCTGTTAATAATTATTTAATACTAATGTATTTAATTAATATAGTTTATAACTTTTGTCTTAATGGGTTTATTAGAAAACAAAATTTCCACATATGGAGTGCTGCCAAGCCATAGCAGACTTGCAACAGACTCAACATGTTCAGAAAATACAACGCTTCGTTAGACCTTATTTTTTCAAAAAGTTCGCGTTATGTTCGATGCAGACTGTTATTATTTTATGAAAATATGGGTAACATTGATACGGGCGAGATAACAGAATGACACTGTGTGCCACACGGCGTGTGTAACCATTGACTTATTCAAATTAAAACTTGGCGGTAAGTTGACTTTAAAACTGGACTTGTCAGCGGACCTCCGAGGTTATGCGATTTTCCTGCTATCAACAATTTCCTTAAGTCACGGGATTATGCCAATAAGCCAACAAATTAACATTGTGGAAGCAAATAATTTTTGGTATTTTTCCTGACATACAATGCTCGAAAAAAGGACCTAGAACATCCGATAGGGTAATATGCCCAAAATCAGTTCCAAATGTTAATTCCATGTGTTCAACTCTCAAATACAAATTTTTATATCCTTCACCACAAAAAGTGGAAAAAGGGTATAACTAAGTTTCCCATTCCATTTGTAATTTCTACAATATGCATTTCCGACCCCATAAAATATATTTATTCTGAGTTCTTATGAAAAGCGAAGTCGATTGAGCGATGTCCGTCTGTCCGGTTGTCTAGTCGTATTGGGGTTGAAATCAAGCTTGCGAAGGCACTACATCAGCTAGAAAAAAATAAATATGTCAATCAATCAGACATAGTGTCTAAAGAGGATCTATTGGAAATTAGCATGATCGTTTCATGTTCTTCGAGACAGCAGGCAAAAACACGCCTACCTCTATCTTTTAACTCCAAAAACAAAAAAATATATAGGGGACCATAGAGAATAAAAAAATTAAAAAAAAAACATCAAGTAGAAAAATTGGCGCTCGCTAATAATTTCCGAGTTATGGGGCTCTGAAATTATCAAATTTTTGGAGATATCAGTTTGGGTATCATTTTTAAGCTTTTGAAGAGATCTTTAAGTATATACTTAATTTTAAAAATTCTTAACCCATTAAGGGCCGATTGCATTTTTATGTAAAATTTTTAAGTCTTTGGTACAATCAAAAATAATATCGGGCTTTAAAAATTAACTGGCTGTTATTCCTCCGTCAATGGTTATTTTTTTTATTTATCAACGTACTTCAGTAGCTCCAGTAATGCAAAAATTGTATCTGATATCTATCTGCTTTTGATGCAAGTCATTTTCATAATTAACTATTTTAAATTCTAATTACCGTGCATTAACATCATCAAACATGCCAGTATGTTGTATAAAGAATGGACACACACAGGTTGTTTGTATATTTGTATGACCAAGGACTTCAAGTTCTAAACGCAATGCCTCATCGAAACCCACCTAAAAAATATGAAAAAATACGAAAAAACTAAATTAAAAAGATTGTAAAATATCTTAAATAAATTCTTATTAAGATAACAAACAGAGAGAGAGAGTATAAAACGAATAAACAAAAGCATGAAAAAAACAAACAAACAAATAAACAAACTACTTACAGCTGCAAATTTACTAGCACAATAATCAACCAATTTGGTTATGCCAACATGACCAGCCAATGAAGCAATAGTGGCAATATGGCCGCGCTGATTCTCAATCATTTTGGGTAGAAACGCTTTGGTTGTCTATAATAGAAATAAATACACAAGGTTAACTAGAATCTGTTGTAATATTGCTTAATATCAACACACAAAAAAATAGCTTTTAGCTAAATGCTTTGAATGTTACGCCAACATTTAACAGGTTTAATTAAAAAAAAAATAAAAACAAAACTTACCCAAAAGTGTGCCATTACATTTACATTAAACGAACGTTCAATTAAATGATCAGGGGTATCAAGTAAATGTAGACCTGACACAACACCAGCATTATTAATCAGTAAAGAAACCTGCAAATATCAACAGAATATTTAAGTTGCCAAAAAATATTTTTTAATAGAAAAATCAATTAATAAATAAAGAATTGCAAAATTTTTTTTTTGGTTTATGCCTCGATTTAAGAATTTTTTTTTCAAACATTCAGTTATTTAGTAGCGAAATTCAAACTTATGTTGAAATTTCACACTTTGATTGCTATTGTAGTAGTATTATTTTTTTAGGTTTATGCATAATTAATAGAAGTTAAAAAAAAACAAACATTATGTAATAACGAAAGATTTAAGACACAAACTTGATAACCTGTATTGCGCAACCAGAAGCAGCTGAAATTTTTTTGCTTAAATTTTGTGGCTGCGGTTAAATATATTTTTTTAGAATGTTGCAACATTCTAGTTGGTATTAAGAAATAGTCAATTGGCGTAGAGATATTTTTGTGTGACGCAACATTTGTAAAGAGATCTTCGATTTGAAGAAACTTAAGTAAATACATTTCTAGAATATTTTAATTACGTTAAATATTTGTTTTACGAAATATTAAATGGGACTGACGTAAGTATATTTGTAGTAGTATTTTACGAGTATATATATTTTACATATTTACAAATTATAAGATTTTTTTTTAATGCAAAATAGTTTGATTCAAAGGCGATTTTCCTTAAACATAAGGTGTTTGCATTAAAAAATTCATGTCAATGGCAATTTAATAAAATCGAAAGTTTTTTTACTTCATTTACTTCTAGAACTTCATAATTCAAAATTTTTTTAAATCTTAGAATTAATCATACAGAATTTTTCGCCATTTCATGCTTTACATTGTGTATACGTTTCATCTTTTTCCACGTTTAAACAGTATAAGTCGTTATTTCACTTCATGTTTGGAAACTTTGTTTGTCAATAAGAACAACACATTTGAGTTGTGGAGTAAACTTCATAACGTAAAAATCATATCGCTTTTTAATCGTCACATTTTACATATAATGGAATTTTTAGAGTTATGGCTGTGTTGATGAAAAATATTATTAAGTGAAATTCCCTTCTTTCTCTTTTCACAACTAACGACATATTTTAGTTTACAACACAGTATCTGATAAATTTTTACAGCAAGAATGTCATTATTCGAACATTCTACATAGTTTGTCCAAGACCAACCCTTTAATATGTAATTGATGAAAGTTTTCTTAAATGATGAATCATTTTCATGATATTTTTTTCGATGGTGGGAACAAGTCAAAAACTTAAATTGCGATTATTTCGAAATGATTTTTTTTATTATGACGTTCTATAAGTAAATGAGCGATATGAAAAAATTATTTACATCAAATGCGGCTCGTTGTTATAAATAGTAGTTTTGTCTTTTCTAATGCAGTCCGCAGTTAATTTCTCGTGTTTCCTAGCAGCGCCGTCTATGTCATTGTCACTGTACGAAAAATAGTAATGGAGCTAAGGGATCTCAAAACTTTTTTTATTGGAAGATATCTTTTATTATTATCATTAATGTGTAGTTAATTTTTTATAAAAATTTGGCTCCTACAGGGAACCATATTCGTATAAAACTTATTATTAAAACAAATAAAATCTTAAAAAGGACCTGTTTTTTTACTAAAAGACTTCTATATCTGATAAAGGGAGTTGCATTTGGTAAGACAATTCTTGTATTTAAAAAAACTGTATTTAAGGAAAAAACAATTACGTTTGGTAAAAGGGTTTCTAAGTTTACCGAATTGTAATTTTAGGTAACAGCAAGTTTTTAATTGCAATAAAAAGCAATTGCTATGATTGTGATATTAAAATCATTTTTTGTTACTATTTTTGTTTTCTTAATGGATGACAATAAATTATTTCTTTAGTCAAATTAATTATGATAAATGCTTAAAGATGCTGATAAGTCTAAGGCAAAGAAAAAAATACACAGGAAACAGACGTTATGATTCTTTAAATAGTTTAGAACTTCATAATTTTGAAACAAGATATAATTGCTCAGTCTTGCAATTGCATGAGATTAGGAAGGCATATGAAAGAAGTAGAGTAATCAAAAGAGTATTTTAATATAAAAATAAAAATTTTCGCATGGATCTGATGGAAAGATAATGTTTTTAAACAAGAACGCCCATTTATTGTATAACAGAAAGACTAAATCCAAGTTTACACTATGCCATTTTTTGATGCAATTTTTTTCAATTCTCTTTATAACTTGCAGCAATATTCGTTATTTTGAACAAAACATAACCAACATAATCATCCCCTTAAAAGACTAAGCCAGCATTTCTTCTTATACTTATACTTATACTTATACTAGAACCGCTATAGTTACAAAAATATAAAAAGTTTAATTTATTAAATAAAAGTGCATAAATTTCACTTGGATTTTCGTCTTAGATAATGCGATTAGATAGCACGATCTTGTTGGTTTATTGATAGGAACATTATGTGGAATCAAATGTCAGCACGATTAAAGCCTGAAGTTTAAAATAGGAAAAATCTGTTAATCATGTCTCTATTCTGTTCATCGTTTTTTAAAACTACTACTACAGGTCCTAATAGTTTTTCCGGTTGTATAGGAAAAAAACTTGTCAAGTGCCTTGATTTTAACACATTGTTGACCGTCAATTTTACTGAAAATTATTTCATGTCTCCGGCTATTATTTCGTAATTGGATGTGGAAGTAAAACAATAAAAATAAACTTTAATACAATTTGAATCACAATCACTCGGACAATCAAATAAAGAATCCGCGTGTAATTCATTGAAAGGTTCTTCATTACGTTCCGTCATTGTCTTTTAAAATTTTTTTAATTATTAAATAGTTTTTACAACAAAAGATTTGGCGGGTCTTATAAGCGAGAGAAACGGTTTGTGTTATACTGACTAAGAATTGCACCGTATGGTCGCCAACAGAAAAAACAACAGCGATGCGATAAAAAAGCGCATCACGAGTTTACTCGTGGTCGGTCAGCAACGTTCGGCCATAAAAATACGAGCTAACTCGTGACCGGTCAACAATGTGTTAAACTAGAAGCCATTGAAGCGATTTCCATAAAATTACCGGAAGTTAATATTAACTTAACTTAATTATGCACTAATTAGAAATACCTATATAAAATATGTTCCGCCATTGCGGCTGGCTTAGTTTCATCAAGTTTAGCTAGTAGAGACCTAGGAAAACTAGCACACTCTTGATGGTTTACTTATGCCCATATGATTCCCGTTTGTGTATTGGTATTGCTTAACCAACTAGCGATTTTCATTATAAAAATGTACGCACCACCATGGTTTGATATAAAGTCAAGGCAATCATGTAAACACGACCCACTTAATGTTTTCAACATGGTTAAAAGAAATTTATATTTAAGAGATAACCTAAAAGATATTTTTTTAAACTATGTAAAGAAACTCATATTTTTCACGCCCTGAAAATATGTTATTAGCTACAAGACGATGATTCAGAAATAAGAAAATTGGCTTTTCAAAGAGTGTTAAAAGTCAGAAGAGGAACCATCACAGATAAAGTTTGGGAATTCTATCATTCATATTTTCAAGTACATGCAGCAAATTACTATGATTTGGTAGATGGGGTGAATGAGAAAGCAACAGAACCTCCAATGATAATAAAATATATTGATACAGAAATTTTATAGATGATCAATTAAGAAAATAGCTTTCTTGAATTGAAAAAGTTTCCTTGCCATAATCAAGCAGTAGAAAGGTATGTCAAAAGTAAGAAATGTTTTCATTCAGTTCAGAATAAAACAAGGCAAGATATGCCATTATAGGAAACTAAATTCCAATTTTGTAAAAAATGGCACTCTTGACTAAGGGGAAAAAAATATTTTGTTTTGTTTAGTAGTACTTATTTTTATTAAATGTATTCTAATCAATTTAAATTAAATTCATGTAAAACACTTTAAACCAAATTATTTTTATTTCTATAATTTCAAAAATTGTAAGTCCCCTGAATCCCCTCAAGACCTAGACCTAGAAAGCTAATTTGTTTGTGTATGTCTGAGGCTATGGAGCATCAATACATAATACAGGAGACCCAAATTCGAAAAAAAAATTTCACCCCACCCTATTAAATTTTTTCTAAATACAAATGTGTTTCTTCTTATTATTAAGTCTTATTAACCTTCATAAGGTCCTCAAATTTTACTTACGTTAACGTTCTTTGGGTCAAATTTGACCCAGTTAGAAAATTCGATATGAAAAAACTTGTTTTCTTTAATTAAGTTTTTAAGGTGGCGGGAAAAACAATTGAAAACTGGAAATTTCTTCCTTTGCGATTATCGAACAAGAGTAGCGGGTGAGGTGTGGTTTCACGCTAATAATGTTCTTGCTCCGGAATCTTCCTTGACTATTTGTAAGAGGTTGTCTGAAATATCTTATTCCACCTACTTTTGTTGTCATTGCTGCAGTTGTTGCTACATCAATTTCATTTCCACTAAAACTATCAGTTGTCTCCGCGATTCTAAGTTATCTTCATATTCTGAACAAATCTCCTCTTCGTCCGATAGTGCATTTAGCAAATTTTCTATTTCACTAGTATTCATTTTCCGACAAGAAATACAGACTCGACACTTTATAACGTTGATACGTTTGATTAGTTCCGTGTTTATTATATGACTGAAAACAGTTTTGCATAAGATAATAAGCTTTGCTTTTTACATGGGGACCGATTTTTCATACCAGTAATGTTCACCAAAAATGGAGAAAATAAAGGAGACAGATATATTGACTTTTAATTTTGGTGAAAAAAACATTTGCCATTTTTCTTTACAAATAAATTTTTTAACAAAACTGTGTAAAAACATAAAGATTTTGTTACGGGTCAAATTTGACCCGAAGGTCTTAAGTGCTAAAAACTGCATAATTTTGTGTTGGTACAATATTTTCTTATAAAAACCAAAAATAGTTATTAGTATTCAAAAATAAATAAAATTCATAAAATATCTAAAATCGTAACCCCCTACTTTCGGAAAAAAATAAAATTTTCTTGCAAAATGGGTCAAATTTGACCCGAAGACGTTATGAAGGTTAAAAACAAAAATTGTATGAAATATTAATTTTCAATTTTAATAAATTTTTGGCATGGATTTTTTTACTATAAAGTGCCATAAAAAATTAAGGAGTAGTCAAATCAGCAGTAAAATTTATTTATTTATATTTGGAATCGCCAATTTATTTCTAATATATTTTGTTTAAAAAAAATTTTTGATAAATTTTATAAACAATTAATTTTCGTAAATTGGTATAAATTCTAATTAAATTAAATATTGTGACCGAAGCTTACTAATCAACTGCCTCTTTTGAAATTTTTAAATAAGTTGTTTTAAATTATTTTCAAATATTTATTTAATAAAGCAAACAAACTGACAACAAAGTAGCCAGCCAGAGTTAATTAAACAAATTATTGTTTTGTTTGTAGTTTGTAAATAAAACGTTTTAATTTCATTAACATCAAGCACAAGTCAACAGCCTTAAAATATTAGCAATGACAGCAAATCAAAAGTACTAACAACAACTTGCAATATTTTTAAGCTTGAATTCAACACACATAATAAATAATTGCAAAATTTTTTAAAATAAAAAAATTAAAGAAATGAGCTGTAGTTAAAATTGTCAGTTAAAAAATTATGAACACATAAATAAATTTTCTTATTGCATGTTGTGAGAGCAGCTGAGACAGAGGTACTTAAAATGAGATCATAATTCGAAAGTGGATATAATTATGTATTTGTGTGTCACATTTTAAAGTTGTAACATTAAGACATAACACACGATAATATCAAGTTTAGAGTTATTTCGCTTTTATAGCTTCGTTTCTTGTGAACTAGGTCATCAGCTGAAGCATATACGAAGGGTGTAAGGTCTGATAAAACTTACGGAAAAATATATTCATCAATTCAGTTGGAAACGAACTGTGTTAGAAATGCGGTTCATTCTTGGCTTAACGGGCTTGTCAATAATCGAAACTGCGAGCGAAAACAATATAAAAAAGATTGCGGTTTATATGCTGGCGTTGCCATTGGACCTTATTTCTTCCAGAATGAAGCGGAACATGTTCAATGATTTTATGTTTTAAAATATGGATGACATTGATTCGGGCAACCACATCCATCAATTTATGCAATCAAGACTTTGTGATAAGTTTATTTCGAGAAAAGGGCATCAAAGGTTATGCAATTTAATACCTAATGTATGTAGAACTCTGCCCAGAAGATCTACAAGCTCTTTCCCGATTTTTCCCTTATAAAAAGGATCTCCTCGCCATTTATATTACCTTTATCAGAGTAAAAATACAATACAATCCTCATGTATGGGATGGTGCTTCAAAGACTGTTTTGGAGATACTCGATCGCGTATAGAAGCTCAGGCTTTGCTGACTCACTGTAGAATTGACGCAATGTGAGACGTGTTTCACTGTCTTATCGTTACTACAATGGAATGTGCTCTTATGAAATCAGGAAACTTGTTTCTGAAAACCGTAATTAAGGACGGGCAATACGTTTTCATCCAGGGCGTATCCCATGGCAGTAGATTGGCCAATGAATCGCAGAATGCATGACAAAAAAAATTCGTGTTTTAGCTGAACAGTTCGGATGTGGAATGAACTCCCTGCGGATATGTTTCCTGTACCTTTCTGCATACAAAGATTTAAAAGAAATGTCAAGACGCACTACTCCCTCTATCTTTCTTCCCATAACCTAATTTCCTAGTTCTCGCTTAATGTGTTGACAAGTGTCATCCCCTGAGTGCTGGTCGTGTTAAAAAAAGAAAAAATTAAATTTTTTTGAAAACCCCCTTGATTTGAAAAAAGAAAAGAGTATTTTAGCATCATCCTAGGGCTGGTATGGCTGGACACGGATAATTAAACATATTTTCTCAACAAGATGAAGACCCAGAAAGCTAAATGTTAATCACATGGAGGGGCGAAGAATGTAAGTAAGCGATTGTGTGCTTAAAAAACAATATGTTAGAGAACAATATGTTTTTATTACACACAACATTTTTATTTTAGAGTCCTGTTCAAAATATTTTGCTTAGATGAAAAAACGTGTTATTTCAAGATAACATTTATTTCGCTCACGGTTACTGCTGCATTTACGATTACCCCTGCTTCAATGACAAAGTTTATTCCTCAAATCGTTTGTTCTTTTTATAGCTAAAAAAACTACCTTTTAATATTAATGAAACACTCCATTGAATTGATTGAAACATTTTGGGTGATAAAAGAGTCAAGATCAAACAAGTTTTTTAATATTTGTTATTGGCCATTAAAAAGGAAGATAAACCTTTTTATTATTCTTAAAATCTAATAAACTATGTGTTAAAAATATGATTTTATGATATCCATAAATTACAAGTGGAACCTATTAAAAAACAAAAGCAAACAAAAAATTTATAGAAAATTAAAGGTCTAGAGGACAAGGTCTTACATAAACGGAAGAGAATAATTTGAAAATTTAAATAACATTTATTATTATGTTAATAAGTTACATGTTTATAAAAACTAGCGATATTCATGTCTTTTTTTTTTATTTATTAATTTTGTTTTGTATCACAGTTTTCAGGGTTTCTTATGGTTGACAATAAATATAAACATATTTAAAAACCAATTTTCAAATTTAATATACTTTTCAAACTGAATTTTAATTTGTTATTTTGCATACAAAGTACCAAAACTAATAATCATAACAAGAGCTCAAGTGTAACAGATAATAATTTTAAACTTTAAAAAAAAGAGCTCAAGTATTTAAAAAAAAAATTCAATTATGTAAAAAGCGAAAAGTAAAACAATAAAATACTTACATCACCAACTTCATGTCTGATAACTTCCGCTGCTCTATAGACCTCTTCTTTTTTAGAAATATCCACCACATAACCTTTGCAATAACCACCACACTCCTCTACCATTTTTACCGTCTCATTAATGCCTGTTGTTGGCAATCAAAACAAAAGATTTAGAAAACAAACTTTATTTTTAACATTCATTAAAAAAAAAAATAATAATGATAATGATTACCTTGTTTATTTATATCCCATATAAGGACTTTTGTTCCCATTTTAGCCAAACGCAGAGACAAAAGTCTGCCCAAGCCATTGCCACCACCTGTTATTAAGGCAATGTCGTTATTTAGCTGCTTTTCAGGATAGCCAAATGCTATGTAATATAAGTCCTGTAATGAGGTGCAAAAGAAATGGAATTTTGTTAAAAATTTATAAATTGTCCACTAAAAACTAAAAAAAAATCAATTAAAATTAATGAGTGTTTTAATGAACAGCGCGTGTTTAAAATATTAAAGAAGTAAAATATATTGAAAATGAATCTTTTTTTGCAGTCGCAACAAAATCTTGTTGTCATTAAATAAATTTACAAATTTATAAATTTAGTTACAAGTAGCCGTTACACGTTTTAAGTACTTTAAGGCCTAATGGCTTTTTAAAGGGTTTCTCAGTAGGCTATTAAATTTAATTATAATTTTTTTAATATTTAATATGAATAACAAATATTAAAGTCTTATTTTTTAGAACTCAGCCAGAGTAAAACGCTATTATCAACATAATCCACAAAAAATTTATTTTATTTAAAGGAATTTTCTTATTTCTAAGTTTGAATCTGAGATGATGATTCGGAATATATTTGTTCTCAGTTAATATCGAGGTATAGACATAGGCGACAGAATTTTAAAATCCATATATGATAACTAGAAAAATCTTTCACTCTGTGAAAAAACATTTAAGAAGCAGAAAAGCGTTACTTAAAGCGATTATTTGATATGTGGAATAAATAAAGACTTTGAAATTTCCAGCTTAGAGAAAAGACTATAAGATATGAGTTTACTTTAAATTCAAGGATATCAGCTCTATCAGATTATATCACTTTTAAGTGGTCAATTTGGACATCACAGTTGAACAGTTAACCTTGTTTTTGCATAAAATTTCCTGTCCTCCAATCCTGCAAAGCTTTGCTCTGTTTCAAACACATAATTTACATATCTAATTCATTTACTTTTAAACAATACGAGTTATTGTTCAATTGTTCCTTTATTAAAGGATCAGTCATTGTTTTTAGATCGATATTGCTGCGATCAGTTTCCATTTTTTCACCTAATATTCAGCGTTTTTTTTAATATTTTCGTTCCTAAGTTTCCAGGTGGAAGGAGGTATATATCTAAGTTTGTTATTATGTTTTTAATTTCTACAATACGAGGGCTGCTATATATATTTCTGGCCTGGCAACACTGAGTGCTGCCAACTGCAATATGACATTTCCATTGGAAAGTTTGACATTTTTAAGCATAATCGTACTCAAAACGTTTTGACGTACGACCATTATTTGTGTTGTTTACAGTGACTTGAAAAAATTTATATAGAAAAAAATGGAATTAACTCGTGAACATTTTCGTGCCATCATTTTTCACAACTTTCGACGTGGATTATCACGACAAGAGTGCATTGATGAACTTAAATCTTTGTATGGCGATGAAGCACCATCCTATAGCACTGTGAAAAATTGGTATAATGAATTTAATCGTGGCCAAAGCTCGCTCAAAGACGAATTCCGTGAAGGTCGTCCAAAAACGGCTGTTGTGCCAGAGAACATTGATGCCTTGCGTGAACTCTTAATGCAAGATTGACATGCGACATACCGAGAGATAGAGACATCGTTGGAAATTTCTTCCACCAGCATACATGAACACCTGGCCGTAAAAAAGGTTTTTTCTCGTTGGATCCCGCACAATTTGAAAGTCGCTCAAAAAATGGCTCGTGTCGATTGGTGCAAAGAAATGTTGCAAAAATACGATTGCGGTGCTTCAAAAGACGTTTATATGATCGTCACAGCTGACGAATTATGGATCTATGCGTATGAGCCCGAAACGAAACAACAATCGACCGTGTGGGTCTCCAAAGACGAGCAAAATCCAACGAAAGTTGTTCGTGGAAGAAGCACTTCGAAGCAAATGGTCGCCTGTTTCTTCGGAAAAACTGGTCATTTGGCGACTGTTCCGCATGAGCAACGTAGGACGGTCACTTCTGAGTGGTACACTACAATTTGTTTGCCTGAAGTCATCGGAGAAATTCGAAAAACCAACAAGAGAAGACGAATCATTGTTCACCATGACAATGCGAGCTCTCTCACATCGGCTTAAACCAGAGCGTTTTTGACCGGCCAAAACGTCGAATTAGTGGGTCATCCGCCATACAGCCCTGACTTGGCACCTAATGACTTCTTCTTGTTTCCGCACATCAAGAAAAAAATGCGTGGTCAACGATTTTCGTCGCCAGAATAAGCTGTTGAAGTGTTCAAAAGCCATGTTTTAGAGGTGTCACAATCGGAGTGGAAAAAGTGCTTCGACAACTGGTTTGAGCGCATGCAAAAGTGTATAAATCATGCTGGAAAATACTTTGAAAAACAATAAAACCATTTTTGATTATAAATATTCTCATTTTCACTATTAGGCCAGAAATATATAAAGCAGCCCTCGTATCCCTTTCCGAGCCCAAAAAGCAATACCCATCTGTCCGTCCCTGTTAGTGTTGAAATCAACTTTGCCAAGGCTCTAGATGAGCCAGAGAAAACTTAAATACGCCAATCGATCAGTCATAGTTTAAAAAAATTTCTGTTGAAATGCAGCGGTCAAAACACCACTTTTGTCACAAATTTTTCCATATCATTTGCAACAATGAAGTAGCTACAATCGACAAAAAATAAATAAATATATGGGGTGATAGAGAATTAAAAAATAAGAAAAAATCATCAAGAGAAAAAATTAGCTTTCGCCCATATTTTCCGAGTTGTGGGTCTCTGTTCTTTTCATAGAAAAGTACGATTGTGCACCATATTTTTTAAGATATCAATATGGATATCATTTAAAAGCTCTTGAAGAGATCTTTAAGGAAACACAAAAATTACTTTAAAATAAATGCTTAACCCATCAAGAGCCGAAGCCTTTTTTACTTATATTTTATTTTTTAATTCTTTGGCACCCCAAAATTTGTTTTATTTTACATTGGAGTTACTTAACTGAACTAGATTTGGTATGTAAGATTCGGCATAGCCGAATATTGCAGTCTTACTTGTTGAATGGCAAATTTGTCACAATGTTCTCACAGACTGCAGACATTTATTGCATTGTTTGATCTTCTAATTTATTCATTTTTATTAATTATTACTGAATTATTATTATTATTTTCTAGATAGGGAAATAATTACTTTGTATGATTCGCTATTTTAAGAGGTATTGTTTGCTTTACCAAGTTCATTAATAGAGTAATTAGCACCTAGTTTGAAGGCTCCAATTTTTATAGAACACAAAATAAACAATATTAATTATCTGCTTTCTATTAGAGGTGTCACGCCTACTATCACAGTTTTTCCAATTTTAAGTTCCTGTAAGTAGCTTTTTAACAAAGTTATTTATGCAAAATTTATAGGTTTCAGATTTTATACATGATGTTCGCCGGGATGGTATACAACTTTGTTTGTTTATAATTTTTGATTAAATAAAAGAGAATGGATCTTATATTGATAAATGTTTTTTTAGTGTCGGCAATTATGTATGAAATACAAAATCAGATAAATGTCTGCCTTTGTTAGCCTCACAAATGCGAGCCCTTTCGATCATTTTTTCATTACATTCTCACACATTTCACGTGGTATTTCATTAATTACATCACGAATATTTTGTTTGAGTTGCTCAAGCGTTTCTAGTTTATTTGCATAAACCTTGCTTTTTAGGTATCCCCACAAGACGACCGTGCAGGCGAATCAACATCACCATTTCTCTAAATAATTTGTTTTGGAAAGAGGTCTCGTATCAATTTCATTGTAATGCTGGCTGTGTACCAAGTGGCAACGTCTTTTTGATACCACATGTTAATCAAGC
Source organism: Gymnosoma rotundatum (assembly GCA_916610165.2). Taxonomy (NCBI): domain Eukaryota; kingdom Metazoa; phylum Arthropoda; class Insecta; order Diptera; family Tachinidae; genus Gymnosoma; species Gymnosoma rotundatum. The sequence goes on along the minus strand of OU744337.1, from coordinate 112,770,669 downwards.
CCAAAGCATGCAGTTGTGAAGTTAAAAAGTTCTCAGTCACATCACGATATTGCTCCCCATTCACCAATGATTCCTCCTGACGAAATTGCACACCAGACTTTTTTTTTAATGGATGCAAAGGTGACAAATGAATAATTTTAAGTATTTCCATTGCCCAAATGAAAATGTGCCTTGTATGTCATTATAATTTTTTCATTAAAATCGGGGTTGTCATGACGTGCTTTAGGATCCTATTGGCATAGGTGCGGCGGCGTAAATGGTCTTGTGGAAGAACCTCTTGTGTCAACTGCATCTTAAATGGAAGCAATTACAATTCCTAGTGCAAAATCGAGGCTAAAGTTGTTCTTTGAAGACCAAGTTCCTAAGCACAGCGTCGAATTGCGGTTGATGGATTGTTTTGAACACTTCCTTGAGCAGTAGTAATGTTTTCAGCCGATGTTTCAGTACGTTGTGGCCCATGCTTGGGCCTATCACCTACACAGCCTCTTTCACTAGACAAGGTGCCTTTTGTTGGCACCTTGTTTTTCACAAAAATTTCACGTAACTTTGTCAACGTCATAATAACCGATGAATTATTTTGATACAAAGTTTTAATAGTTAAAAAACGTTAGTTTATCGAATACTTTTCCACAATTTGCTACCTGTCTACTTCACGACAGCCAAATATGAACTGTCAAGACTAATGTTTACCAAAATGGCGGCAAACCAGAGTAGTATACCTTCCCGGATGTGCGATACGATTTTTTTCCTATGTGATTGAGTGGAAGTTTCTTCCTACATTTTCAATACCCAATATTTTTATTCGACTAACCACCAAAGTTAACAAAGTTAATTGGACAAATATAAAAAATTGTAAGTGTAATGCCTTAAGGAAAAATAAATTATTTAAAGTGTATAAAAAATTCATCACTAAATTGTCAAATTAAAAATATATCAACAGTTTTCTTTGCAAGTTTTTCAAAACAATTTAAAAACAATTATTTAAGCGTTAACAAGATTTTAAATTACTTAAGTTGCGTACACCTTTTTTATTGTTAATTTTTATGAGACAATTTTATATACAAATTCTTATTAAAACTAAATAATACTAAAAAAGGTAAATATGCTACCACATGCTTGAACAAGTTTCAAAATTTATTTATTAACTACTTAAAATAAATAAGTTAAAAATATTGCAAAAAACAAAACATATCTGTGGTTTCCATCGCAAGAGATGTTTACCTATCAGCGTTGATTTTGTAAAGAAAAGTTATTAAGACAATCTGATATTGTTGCATTTTTTAAATGTATCTTATTTCTTTAGTTTCAACTAAACAGACCGCTGAAATAAAAGCAAACTGGTTGTAAAAAAAATAACAAAAGTGGAAAAAACTATAAACAACATATTTTTCAAGGTCATTTTTTTATCGTTAAACATCAAAACATTTGCTCTTATTTAAAAAATATTTATAAATGAGGAGCAAAAGAAAAACACAAAACAATAGGTTACAAAAAAAAAAAATCTGTTTTTATTCATTTCATTTTTGGACTAGAAATTGTTGTCATTAAAAGTCTGTTGGTAGTCATTTGAACAACCGTGAATAATTGCTGTGACTTAAGAGAGTGAAAGATAGACTATTATGTCAATGTGTCATTTAATTATGTTTTTGAAACTTTAGTGACAAACATAGGAAAATTAACACACAACAAACAAAGGTTTTTTTTTAATTTGATTTCGATTAGTAAGACTCACACCTGCAACTGGTTTTTGTAAAAAAACATAGCCTTAAGGTTAGGGTTTTGTCAAGATAAACTTGTGAATGTGATAATTATGTCAGCAATGCTTTTCACTATATTATTAAAAGAAGATATATTATGTATGATTTTTTCATAAAAAGTCATAAGAATCTATAAAGTTGTATTTATTACCACATAAAATATACATAAACCAAACTTCATTTATTGTTGGAATGTGCTAGCTGAGCACAAATGTTGAATACTCTATTGGATTTATAAAGACTAAAAATCTCAAGTTATATATATATAGTCGACTTCAAAAAAAGAAGGAGGTTATCAAGTTGACTTAATGTTTTTTTTCTATCTGTGCCTCTATAGCTCAGTAATTTTTGGATCGATTTTGAATTTTTTTTTTGACAGGTAATGCTTAATGCTTAAAAATTAAAGAGTGTCCCCATATAACACACATGTTTTTTTACGTGTATTATGAACCATAAATGGCACCATTTTAATATTAAAAAAAAGACTGCGTATAACTAAAGGTCCCAATGGCAAAAAGTAATAGAAAAACAAACAATTTGAGGGTGTTTCCATAGGTGACGTAAATCTACTTATATGGATCTACCTTTTGAACCGTTATAGACAAATGCTTGCAAATTGAACAGAAGGTCGATTGCTTTGACCGTTATAGTAACAAGTATTAATATTCAAAATTATAAATTAAGGGGTAGCCCAATGGTTTACTTAAGTTGATGTATTGTATGGCCATACTTATGAACAGTTGTAGATAGACGCTTGAAATATACCACAAAGCTGTTTTGCTAACTTCGCTATAACAAAAAGTATACCATTTGGATTTGGAAATTAAAGGGTGTCCGAATAGTTGATGTAATCATAGTAGATGTAATCTCTTAAACCGTTATATACAAACACTTAAAAATTTAAAAGAATATCCACTATCTTGCTTGGTAAAATAAGATAAAATAAGATAATAATATTATCTACAGACGGTTTAAATTTACAAGGAAACTGATTCCTAAGTCTACTACAACAGCAAGTATAAAATTTGAATTTTAATATTAAAGGGTGTCCCTCTAATTCTTTTAATTTGATGTATACTGCGCAACTATTAAAAAGTTGTAGATAGACGGTTGAGATTAACAAGAAGATCTAGTGCTAAGTCTGCCATAACAGCAAGTTTATAATTTAAATTTATAAACTAAAGGGTGTTGCCAAAAATTAATGTAATTTGATCATTATATACAAACACTTAAAAATTAAACAAACTTTCCACTACTTTTTTTTGCTATAATAAGAAATATAAATATTTTAAATTATAAATTAAACAGTGTTATAATAGTGGATGTAATTTGAGGTATATTGCCAAACAGTTGAACCTCTATAGACAGACGGTTGAAATTACAAATGAGCTGTAGTGCTAAGTCTGCTATAGCACGTATAAAGTGTAGAGGTTGAATATAAGGGTGTCCCAATAGATAATGTAATTTGATGTATGTGGCTATACTTCTTAACCGTTATCGATAGACAGATGAAATCTGTTTTGAAGTCGTTTTTTTTTTTTTGCCAGAATTATACATTAACTATAAGTTCGTTAATGTATAATTCTGGCAAAAAAACGACTTCAAAACAGATTGCCAAAATTACCATAAAAATAATTTTTTCAAAATGTGTTGGATGGAATAAATATTCAAATAAAATAATGTCCACCAAAATTATACGCAGAGAAATAAAAATCGTAATGACAACAGAATATTTTGCAAAACTGATTCTAACTGAGCTACATTTCACAGGCTCCTACTCACATCAGATTGGTTAAAAAAATTTATGTATACGTGTATAAAACACTAAATATGTTTATTTGTTTGTTTGTGACAAAACTACTACACCAGTGGGGCGATCCTTCTGAAATTTTTACAGTTTGTTATCAGATATGCACTTGGTAAATTAGGAAACTTATTTGTTTAATATGGCATGTGAGCGTGCTACTATCCATACAAAAATAATATTAATCATCGTCTTCCTTGATAACTGTGTTAGATAGCAACTTAAAATATTGTTGAAAAAACTCTTTGAATAATATGCATTATGAAATAATGGGCGTGGTACCTCACATATTAAGTGAAAAATTATTATCGAGTACACAGCGAACTACAATAGTTAGAGTTTTGAAATGTTGCATAATTAACTCAGATATTCGTGTTAATTATCTGCCGAAACTCAGACTAGATTGCTATAGTGGGCGTGGCACTTCCCATAAAAATTAAACAAAATTTCTACCATATACCTTTAAAACTATAACAGGTAGACTCACAAATTTTTTTTACCAATTACCATATCAATATCATATCAATATAGAGAATTCAGCGAAATACATACAAAGTGATTTATTATTATCGTGTACGAGTACATAGAGAACTTCAATAGGTAGATTTTTGAAATTTTGAACAAATGATTCTGCTGTTAATATTCTTAGCTAAAGAAAAAAATAGTCTGCATTGAAACATTAGGAATGATACCTGCCATACAAAGTGAAAAGTTGTTATCCTTTATTAAGGAAACTGTAAAAGGAGGCTATTTAAAATTTTGCAAAAGTAACACCAGTATTAGTGTGTGTATAATTAAAGAAAAACTGGTTGTAATGGAAGAGTGGTCGTGGTGCGATTATTTCTATTAAGGGAGCCAAGCGAGGTAGTTAAGTTAAAAAAAAAAAACAATTAGTTCCGGAATTCTTAATTCCATTAAAAGTTGTGTCAACAATATAGTAACGATATTCATTAGCGTGCACAGGGGCTCCTCTTTGGTATGACAGAATTTTCGACTAATAATACTACGAGGGCTGCTATATATATTTCTGGCCTGGCAACACTGAGTGCTGCCAAGTGCAATCTGACATTTCCATTGGAAAGTTTGTCATTTTTAAGCATAATCGTACTCAAAACGTTTTGACGTACGACCATTATTTGTGTTGTTAACAGTGACTTGAAAAAATTAATATAGAAAAAAATGGAATTAACTCGTGAACATTTTCGTGCCATCATTTTTCACAACTTTCGACGTGGATTATCACGACAAGAGTGCATTGATGAACTTAAATCTTTGTATGGCGATGAAGCACCATCCTACAGCACTGTGAAAAATTGGAATAATTAATTTAATCGTGGTCGAAGCTCGCTCAAAGACAAATTCCGTGAAGGTCGTCCAAAAACGGCTGTTGTGCCAGAGAACATTGATGCCGTGCGTGAACTCATAATGCAAGATGGACATGCGACATACCGAGAGATAGAGACATCCTGGTGGAAGACCAGCATACATTCGATACTGCATGAACACCTGGCCGTAAAAAAGGTTTGTTCTCGTTGCAAAAATACGATTGCGGTACTTCAAAAAACGTTTATAAGATCGTCACTGGTGACGAATCATGGATCTATGCGTATGAGCCCGAAACGAAACAACAATCGACCGTGTGGGTCTTCAAAGACGAGCCAAATCCAACGAAAGTTGTTCGTGGAAGAAGCCTTTCGAAGCAAATGGTCGCCTGTTTCATCAGCAAAACTGGTCATGTGGCGACTCTTCCGCTTAAGCAACGTAGGACGGTCACTTCTGAGTGGTACACTACAATTTGTTTGCCTGAAGTCATCAGAGAAATTCGAAAAACCAACAAGAGAAGACGAATCATTGTTCACCATGACAATGCGAGCTCTCACACATCGGCTCAAACCAGGGCGTTTTTGACCGGCCAAAACGTCGAATTAATGGGTCATCCCCCGTACAGCTCTGACTTGGCACCTAATGACTTCTTCTTGTTTCCGCACATCAAGAAAAAAATGCGTGGTCAACGATTTTCGTCGCCAGAAGAAGCTGTTGAAGTGTTCAAAAACCATGTTTTTGAGGTGTCTCAATCGGAGTGGAAAAAGTGCTTCGACAACTGGATTGAGCGCATGCTAAAGTGTATAAATCATGCTGGAGAATACTTTGAAAAGCAATAAAACCATTTTTGATTATAAATGTTCGCATTTTCACTATTAGGCCAGAAATATATAGAGCAGCCCTCGTATTTTTCGTTCCACTTTTAGCTCTGAAAATTCGACCCTGAATTTCTGTGAAACATTTCTATAGTCATCATCACTAGCTTTGAATTGGATTAGTTTTCCTACTCCGTAAATAAAATCGGTCGAAGAAATTTTTTTCTTAAGCGGCGTAGGGGTTCGCCCATGATTTCTTTCGTACGGCAGCTGCCATACTTTTCACTTCCGTGTGCACGCCAGTGACGATATTGACTATGACGAGGTCGATGGAAAGGAGTATAAAAGCAAGAGAAACGTTTACAAATTGTAACTTTCTTTCACTTAAAATAATCAGGCATGTCACAAACTCCGATCGGAATGGTTTTAATTCCGTATTAACAATTCCGATCGATTTATTTTTTACCGTCTTCAGATTCCGATCGATTTTGTTTATTTAAAAAAATGCTTAAGCTTGATCTTTTTATTTAAATATTGCAATATTGCGCACACCTAAGTAAATAACAACAACAAGGCTAATCTAAATAAGGACACATAATGAAAGTAAATTTGAAAACCGTTAGTAAAAAATTGCAAAGAATCTTAATTTCACTTTGAAATTTAAAAATGGGGTCATTCCGAAGAAATTTTTTGATTTTCGTTTTCCAAAGAACCAATATACGGAATTGAAACTACTTTCGATCGGAATTGAGCTCTGTGACATGCCTGAATATTTAAAATAAGTTGATCAGTAGGTAACTTTATTATGAATTTAGCTTCAAATACATTTGCTTAATTTTTTTTTTATTTTGCTAATTCTAAGCTAGATATCTCTAAAAGATAAACATTAAATCATCAAAGGGCTTCCCCGAATTAATTTCGAGTTATTCGATTTCAACCCTGTGTTGTTTCAAACTCACAGAAAGTCTTTTTTCATACTTTTTTCTTCTTCTCGTCAACGCAGATTTAATTTTACATAAATCATTCGTTGTTTCTGCAACAACCTTTTATTTTTTCGTTAATTGAAATAATTGGTTTGATAATATATTTGTTTATTAATGTCTGAAAGGATGTCTTAACATTACATTAACATTTTGATTTTTTACTAATTTTACATAAAGCATTCGTTGTTTCTGCAACAACCTTTTATTTTTTCGTTAATTGAAATAATTGGTTTGATAATATATTTGTTTATTAATGTCTGAAAGGATGTCTTAACATTACATTAACATTTTAATTTTTTACGGTTACTAATTTTATTATTTTTAAAATTTAGCAGACAACTGAACAAAAACGCCTTTAAAGCAATAAATGCAAAAATGTACAATTTTATTTTTAAAATGGGCGTTATCTTGAAAGATCCTTACATTTGGTTGCCAAATTTAAGTTGAATGGCTACTAAACCTCAACGAAATGAAGGGTTTGTTGAAACATTATTTATATAAATGGATAATGATGGTTATTCGTAAATAATATTTTTAATAATATGATTGTGAATGACATAAAGTTACATCAAGATGCGCGGAGCACAACTTATAGTAGACATTTCTTCTTATTATATAATGCTTAATCCTTAATTCTTATTAATATCAATGCTTTGTACAATTTTCTGTATTTAAATTTTCCCACTTAAACATCCCCTTTAAAATCAAAAGATTTAAGACACCAACTAATAGTTTAAATTTAAATAACAAACATTTCCTAATAATTTCCCTAATAAACTCTAATTAGCAATGCACGACACTTGTCTAAGCTTTTAGAAAAAAACATATTTTTTGGCATTTTCTCAGCCGCAAGATATCTAAATATACGATAATTTAATCAAACAAAACAAAAACAAGAAAACACTCAAACAACATTCATGCCAAAAAAATGATGCAATTTAAGTTTTCAAATGCAAGTCTAAATTAAAGACAAAAAAAACCCCAAAAAAATTTATAATAACAACAAAATGTTACAACTTCCACAAGAAGTTGAAAATGAGTGTTGCATGATATTTTTTTTTGTATATTATGCGGTTGCTTTACATGTGTATTTGTTTTATTTAAGAGGCATTATCAATAACCATTGCAGTATCAACGGGCTTGGAAAAAAGTAAAACACTTGAATATCAACTAACAACCAACTAAGACATTTGCAGAAGTAGTTTAACCACTTCACTGACCTTCTTTGAAATAGAAATACATTTTGCTTTGTGCACGATTATACATATTTAAATATATAAAAGTTTATTAGCCATACAATTCAGTTTCAAATCAAAAAATCGAAAGCTGGTTTGGTTGCCAAAAAAAAAAAAAAAAATATTTCTATGCGAGCTTTTGTATCATTTCGAGTGCTTAAAAGAGTAAGTAAAGTGCCGGTAGAGGCACTTCACTTCTCAATTTGTTTTACCACTGCTGCTTAAATGTGTGAAGAAGTAAATTAATTCTTAAAAAAATTACAATCCAGTATGAGTTTAAAAGATTAGTAAAGCTTCTTATAAAAAAATTAAAAATACTTAAACGAAAGGAGATAAATACTTATTAAGACTTAAATGAATATTTTAATGAATTTTATGGTTCATCTAATAATTTTTTCAATTGAGTTGGTAAATATGGAGTTAAAAGCAGGCGTCGCCTTTTTTGACAAAGAGCTAGTTAAATAATGTGAACAAAGTTGCAATACGCCTTATATCTCGAAATAATCAAGACAAGAGATATACAGCCCGAACTATACAAAAAACTCATGTGTCCTGGCGGGCATTTTAGGGATATTGCCTTTTATAAATAAAGCAGCTATTCTGGGTGCGCTCCGCTGCTCAGATCCAGCGAGGTTTTTAAGTTGATTATGCACGCTAAGTTACTTGTACCAAATTTAAAATCCTTTCCCCTCACAGTTACCTAAGTAAACGACATGCATATTAATGAGAAAGTTTCTAGTGCAAAAATTCAGGGCTTGTTGTTTTTTTTATGGGGACAAAATCACATGTTGCCATAAAAAGTCGCAACTCACGAATGACTCGACCAATTTCATGCAAACTTTAGATAAACGACCATACTCGACCATACTAACAAATCATAAAAATTTAATCGATTTCAAGTTATAAAGCCACAACGCACTTGCAACAATTATATAAATATAGAAGAAGACAAAAAAAATATGAATTAGAAAAAAATACTTTTTGACTTGTTTTGGTGTATTTTATTTATAAATTGCTTTTTATTTATTTCTTTTTATTAGCATTTATTTAGAAAACTGTAAGAGGCTGTCAAAATCACTAGAACTTACTTGGCCGCTCCAGTAGATACAATTTTTTTTCATTGTGCATTTTAGTTACTTGATTTTAATATCGTTAGCTAAAATGAAAACTCCTGCAACTAACAAAAAAATATCAAACTTTTTTCTTGAATGCAAAAAGATACGTTTTCGTTTAATTAAAGCACAAAATTTAACAGGAAAAAAAATATATTTGGAAATTCTTGTTAGTTAGCGACTATCACTTAATTGTAAGTTAGAAGTAGAAAACATTATTAAAATTCATTAACAGTTTTCTTATAAAAAAGTACAAAAACAAATTTTCGACTCATTTTAATAGTTGAAGCAAATAACAGCAGGTTAAAGCTATTTTATAATAAATTGTATATTGTATATACTTTCTTCTAAAATAAAAATAATGAATAAACGTAAAAAAATAAAATTATAAAAAAATATATTTTTTTAATGTCAATAGATGGCTTGGACTTTTAGAAATGGCTTCGGAGTAGTCTTCTGGTCGTTCAAATTTAAGTCACTTTTTCGAGAATTGCTGGCCCTATGTCAAGAATAACATGAACACTGTTGATCTCCAGTGGACATCATCAGATAGGTCCACTATAAATACTCAAGGCTATTTAAATCAAATGACTTGGAAGGCCCACTTTTCGAATTTCATAAGTCGATGGTTGTGGTCTCCATATACAATGTTCGCCCATATCAATGTCATATATATACTCAAATAAAAAATCGTCGATTGTGATGCGGTTGTTGAAAAAATAAGGTCCAATGATGCCAACAGAATACAAACCGCACCAAACGGTGCATTTTTTTTTTTCTAGATGTAATAGAGTCTGTACGGTTTGTTGTGTATTAGTTACACTCCATAAAGGGCCCTTTTGTTTATTAACAAACCCGTTAAGACAAAAATGTGCGTCATCACTAAATTTAACATATAGAATATTGCACGAATTGATGTCTGATTTTCAAATCTATTTATGAGGACGTAGTAAAAATCTCCTTTTTACTTCTCTTGCAATTTTCTTCGACATTTTCAGTAAGTTGTATTTAACATGAACTGTTTAAAGCATTTAAGATTATTGCGCCCTCGACAGTTGGCATGATGACTGCTAACATCGATTTATCTGATACGTCACAGTGAACTCATTTAACGATTTTTCTCTAGAGTTTTAAGTGATCGACGTATTTTAATAATAAATAAAATTACTGGGCCAAATAAAAAACTGTACAAGCGAGGTTTAAGTCAGCGTATAAAGCGTGATTAAAATTGATGTTAGTGCTAATCCTAAGCCGTTTTGGTCATTTGTTAAGTCAAGGAGGAAAGCTTCAGACATTTCCTTAAACATGGTCTTTGGTGACGATGTTTCTGTTTCAGCTCAAGATATAGTCAAAATGTTTGCTAAATATTTTAAATCAAATTGTTGCTCTTTTGTAAACCAAACATTCAAATAATCTATCACCTTTTAGATGATAGATATTGGCAGCTTGAAAGTGTCAGAATATGGTGTTTATATGGCAACTCTAGAAATACAACATAATTTCAAGTTAGACTCTAATGGATTATGTTCCTTTTTATAAAAAAAAACGTATATCTTCTTTAAAGTTTGCATTAACTTTTATATTTAATTTATCAGTAGATAAGAGCAACTTTATTGATAATTGGAAGAATACTACTGTAACGCCTGTTTTTAAAGACGGTGATAAAAACGATATTACTACTTACAGGCCGATGGGTCTTATTCCGGTAAGTTGATGCAGTTCATGCTGATTTTAGCAAAGCCTTCGACAAAGTTTGGCATTATAAATTTCTTCCTAAATAACATTCCACTGAGTTTCATTCCAAGTTTTTAATTCAAAGCTCATATCCACAGGCTTCTGGTGTACCGCAAAGTTGCATCCTAGGTCCGCTTTTATTAACCTTATTCATAAACGATATATCAATATATTTTACTAAATCTAATTTTTTGTTGTATGCTGATGATTTGAGAGTGTATCATAAAAGTTCGAACATTGCTGATACTTTAGCCCTACAATGTGACTTAAATCAGCTTACTCTCTGGTACTAGCAAAATTATTTAAGATTAAGCTTTACGAAACTTTTTTAAAGGCTTATTTTAGAGCGCGAAAACTTATTGTTTCATTTAATTATTTTTTATTATCTATTTAATTAAAGTAAAGTCTGTAAGGAAATAAATGTTTCGTAGACTTGACATAATTAAAATTAAAGAATTAGATAAAAGTTGCAAGACAACGTTACGTTTGGCACGTTAATTTGGGCTGGTCTGAAATGCACCTACTTAAAACCAAAAGAGCTGCAATACCATTCTATCTATCACTTAATAATTTGCCTGTTTCTTGCTCATATTTTTGTAAGCAACAAAAGGCCCCCACTGTTACCTCACTTAATAGCTATATTTTATCCAACATTTCATTTTTATAAAAACATTATCAAGTGCGGCTTAGAGATGGCTGTTGAAAATTAATCTTCATGCTTGTTATGAGTATGATTAATATGCAGTTAGAGCAACTGCAAACAACCATTTAAAACAAATATTATTGTGTATTTATATGTGCCCCCTAAATTAATAAGAAGCCAAAAAAAACCTACTGAAACTAAAGTTTGCAAAAAAGCTAAGAGAGTCTTTGGAAGCTTTAGATAAACACTTTTGCTACAAGAAAGCAAATAAACGCTGAGCAAATAAAACTATAAAAAATTAACAGTTTTCGCCTTTAAACAGGCTCTTTGAAGTTTATGTTATTGCTAAGCCGGCAAAACTCAAAATATAAAACTAGGTCAACGTGTTGCTATTACTTATAATCTAACTACGCTATTCATTTAGTTTGAAAAAATTTTTTTATTTTTTTTTATAACATTTATGGCTGGATGTGTGTTTGTTCAGTATTTATACATTCCACTTTTTTTGTTTCTGCGATTTTGCTCTATTTTAATATATTTTTGCTATTGTCTCTGTTATTTTTATTATAATTATTATTTTCTCATAAGCCACTGTCAAACATCAGTGGCATAATAATGAAAGCAAAAACTATTCGTGTTAAATAAATTTGAAATATAAACAATTGCCATAAATAAACATTTTTGTAGGTTGTGTTTAGTATCATATTTTGTTTGTTATTGTATTTATCTTGTCACGTTCAGAGTTCACATCATGACAGTTTGACATGTGGAAAAAAAAAACGAAAAAAAATTTGTTTGTTTTAGTTTTGTATGGAATTACTCATTTAAAGTTATAAAATATATAAATTTTTGATGGTTAAGTAATTTTTTTATTTCTTAACAATTTAAAAAATTATTGTGCAAAATATTGCTTAAACTTTTTGGACTTTTATCATGATGTAGGGTTTAAGGTAAGGCCATCTTAATTGGGTTTCAAGATGTTTATAAAATAGAAAAGCTTTAATTTTGTTTAAAAGTAAATTGTAAAATCCTTAGTATCTTCTTTCTAAAAAAGAACCATAAAATTATTGATCATTTTTATCTTTTAAATAAAAGGTTTCGCTTTTACTTGTTACTGGAATATTTTTATTATATATATTTTTCAACAGCTTCTTGAGGCTTAATTAAGTGCATTTGAACATGGTTGGGAGAAGCAAAAAAAAATTTTTTTAAATGAAAAATGCTTGTCACTCTTAATAAAGAAAGTAGAGAAAAATGGCTTAGATGGAGCCTCAAAGTCTAGACAAATGAATAGTGACTGGTTAAATAATATACACAACCTAAAGTAGATAGAAAAAATATTGGATATAGCGATTCGGAAAATGCTGCATTATATTCTGCTAATGTTTAAATTAATTTTTTCGTGTGTTAACCAAACTAAAATTTTTAAGTTTTACATCACGTTATATGTAATTATTACTTTATAAAAAATTTTTTAATTTAGCTTCATTTAAAACTTTTCCACGAATTATGATCTACACTTAATGATTCTTTAATTGCCTAATGTTTTTGAATATAACTTCCTATCAATTAGTATACAAAATTTGTTTTCTCTATATTTTCGAACACAAAAATAATTGAATAATTTTGGCACGACAAATTGCATTGTTATGAATCGCCATTAATAATCTTTGCGTTTGTTGTTAAAGTTTGAATAGAGAAAATATGAAAAAGATTATTTAAATAAATTTTTTTTCTTCAATGCTTTTAAAGAAAAAGGTAAATTAAACAATTATATAATCGCTGTATTTTATTGACTCGCTTAAAGTTTTCTGTTTAAAAATTTTATGAAAAAAAAAAAAAATTGTTACCGAAATAAAAAGCTTTGAATCAAAAGCTAGAATTTTAAAGAAATATCAAAGTTTATCGCTCGCTTAATATTTTCTAAACATTCAAAATTAATATTAAAAATTACTATTTGTTCTACTTTACCACAGACGTCAATTTTTTCATAGATTTTAAATAGTTGCAATAGAAACTTTTTGTTGCTTTAATATTTACAAAAGCTGCTTACTTTTAAACAGAATTAAATAATATTGCTACATGTTTTTGTATTTGCTAATAAACTTGTTGTGATTTACTAACATGTTGTTTTAAGATTAATTCTATAAAAGCGGATATTAAGGAGGCCATTGCAGAAAAACGACTCAACGTTGAAATTAGCAGAAAATAAAAGCCAATTAAGCCAACGTAAATGTTTAAAACATTAAAAATTTATTAAAACTGTTCAATATTAAAAAAAAATTAATAAGCAGAAAATAAAATTTATAATATTCAATAAATTAACTTTTTAATAAATGCATAAGGTTACATTTGTTAGTATATTGTTATCAAAATAAAACAAAAATATTAAAAAAAATATTATATTTTTTCCTATTCTATTAATTTTACGAGTAATTATTAACTTTTTAAAAATATTTTTTTTTCTTTTTTAATTAAAAATATTTCAAATGCTTCACTTATAATTATTTAAAAATTGAAATTTTCTTTAATAAAAAACAATTTGTATTTTTTTAATGTCCGTCACACTTAGATGATATCTAAAACGTGTCATAAAATCATTGAACCTTGACGTGGAAATAAAAGTTTAAATAAAATAAATAATAATAAATTAATTAAAATTACTCTTATAACTTATAAATTAAAATGTTAACACGAGCACAACAATAAAAGGAAGAAAAAAAAAACAAGTAAGCGTGCTATATTCGGCTATGCCAAATCTCTTACACCCTTAACCATATCTATAGATATATTTTATATAAAAATATCATCGCTCTTTATAAGTAAATCATTTTTTTTAATTAAGTATTTCATTAAAGATCTCTTTAAAAAGTTTTAAATGATACCCATATTGATATTTAAAAAAAAATTGAAAATTTCAGAGGCCCGTAACTCGGAAAATATGGGAGAGCGCAAATTTTATACTGGATGTTTTTTTTTTCTTATTTTTTATTTCTATATCGCGTTACTTCATTGTTTTAAAGGATATGGAAAAATGAGAGGTAGACGTGGTGTAATACCCGCTGCATCGAAGGTCATGGGCCGCTCTAGTTAATTTCCAATAGTACCTCTTTCGACACTATGCCTGATAGATTGGCGTATTTAAATTTTTTCTAGGTGATGTCCTGCCTTGGTCAACGTGATTTCAACACTAATATAGACTGACAGACGGACATCGCTCAATCGATTTCGCTATGCAAAAGAAGTCAGGATGTATAGACTTTATCGATTTGGAAATGGATATTGTAGAAATTACAAGCGGAATGTCAAACTTAGTTATACCCTTTTTCCACTTTTTGTGGTAAAGAATATAAAAACACGCAATTAAAATGTTTTAAAAAAAATAAAAAATTAAATATATGTTTCCAATATAATAAAATCGGGCTCTTTAAGCACATAAGAATATAATGTAAACTGTTACATCGATCAACATATACAATATTAATATAAAGCCTCAAGTACGTACCACTATACAACACACAAGCTGCTGCTGCAAAAATTATAAAATAAAGCGATACAAAGAATATTAAACTGCAACAGATTCCTGTCACTTAGATGGCTTAATATACATCAGAGAATCATGCTTTAAACTATAAATTGTATTTGGTACATAAAAGCGGAAGATGAACCAAATTATTTGACTGGACAACTGAGATATGTTGGAGGAGTCCAACAGTACAGGCTAAGAAATGCTCTAGATTTAAGGCTTTAAAAAATCAGACACAAGCGCCACGCAGAAAACAACACATACAACAAAATACACACAGAAAAAAGATTGGTAACAATTCGCTTCATACGTTGAAAACTCAATTACAAATATAATAATTTGATTTTTAATATTAATTATAATATAATAGTCTTGATTTATTTTTTATATGAAAAGCTAACAAATGATATTTGCTTCTAAAAGTTAGTTGTAACACATCTTAGAAAAGTTAACATGACCGATTTGTGTCTTTACTAAAATCTATTCTATTAAATGGAAGATGCAACTAAATTTATTCAGTACATTACTACTGAAAACCAAATTTTGTAAGTATGAGTAAGAATCATAAAACTCGATTGTATATTCTGAAATCGAAAAATGTTTGACACAATATAAATAAAATTTGTACACATTATAAAATTCAAAAATATTTTAGTTCAAAAATAAATAGATTTATTAAAAGTGGTAAAAAGTTCTCCAATATTGGTAAATGGTAAGTTCAAAATTATCTCAGAAACACATTTATATAAAAAAATAATTTTATAATATTTAATTTATTTCGCAGCGCAAAACGTCGGTATGGGTTAGCAAGTTGAAGAAACTATGTGGAAAAGAAGAAAACATGATGTGAAGGAAGAAGAAAGCTGCATTCAATGTTTTGAATCATGAAATTTATAATGTTTAATCTTATCCTTATAATTTATTATTAAAATAAAAGTAAATATTAAAAAATTATTTTGTTTTGTGTAATTCACAATAATATTTTATAATCATCCAAGAATCATTTTTTAAAATGGTTATGACTGCTATATTTATTCAGTTACTGCAACCGAATTCACGATTATACACTCAACCGACAAAATTAGATTGGAAACAAATTCAGTTCTTATAACGAATTTCTTTTCTCTGTGTACCGAATTACTTAAAAAATGAACGAAGCCTGAATGAGCAGAGCTCAAATATGTGATATATTTTGATAAATGTTTTTATACAGATTAGCTTTTCTTGGAGCGCTTCGCTACCCTAGTGAGAATAATTGTATCACGACCACTTTTCCAAGCAAGTTTTTTAATTGATTAATTTGAAAGTTATAACAGATTTTGTTCTGTCTATTGTACCTTATGAATCACTTGTTTTTTATATTTCAAATATTTATAAAATTGTTTTGTTGTTAAAATCGATTCCGCGCTCTTTCTCCTCTCCCCCATGTGCGCTTCTTTTCCTTATATTTTAAACAAGCATACCTTCTAGAAATTAAAAAAAAATTCTATCTCTGTTTTAAATTTTTTAAATCGATGCTGCTGTAGTCGTAACTCACGAATGGGTGCAAACCTTATATAAACCATCTACATGATCATACGAACAAACCCTAAAAATTTAACTGAATTCGCTTTGACCGTTCGTAAGTTATAAATTCATACACACAGAAAACAGATAGGTATAAATTCGACTGGTATGTTCAAAATTTAATTACTAATATAATAATTTGATTTTTAATATTAATAATTAATAATGTTGATTTATTTTTTACATTAAAAGCCAACAAATGATATTTGCCTTCAAATGTTGATTGTAACACCTCTTGAAAAAGTTAACCTGACCGATTTGTATGTTTACTTAAATCTATTATGTTAAATAGAAGATACAACTTAACTTATTCAGCATATTATTACTGAAAACCAAATTTTGGTAGTTAGAATCATAAAAATCGATTGTGTCTTCTAAAATCGAAAAATATTTGACATAATAAAAATGAGTTTGTACAAATTACACAAAAAATAATCAATATTTTAGTCTAAAAATACAAGATATATTGTTAGTGGTAAAAAGTTCTCTAATATTGTTGAAAGGTAAGTCCAAAAACAACCTCACAAAGACATTTGTAAATTAAATAATTTCTTAAATTTTTAATACACTTCGCTACAGCAAGACGTGCGGTATGGAATGGACATTTAAAGAAACTGTGAGGAAAAGACGAATCATGATGTAAAGGAAGGAGTAGGCTAAATTCGACGGCTTGAGACATGAAATGTAATGTGTAATCTTATTCCTATAATTTACTTTTAAAATAAAAATTAATATTAAAATATTTAATTGTTTTATTTAATTCACAATAATATTTTATAGTCACCCCAGGATAATTTTTTTAAATAGTTGTGAGTGCTAATTCATTCAGTTATTACAACCGAATTCAAGATAATACACACAACCGACAAAATTCGATTGGCAACAAATTCGGTTCTCACAACGAATTTCTTTTCTCTGTGTAACAAACTTACAACAATTTTTTATTTTATATAGAAGATTAAAAATTCTACTGAATTAATAAATAAAAAAAAAAATACACAGCATAAAATTTTACACCCGTATTAAGTATATGGAAATAAGGTAAACAGCTTCCTTGACCAACAATCATTGGCAAGAGTATTTTTTAATTTTTATTATTATTAAAAAAAAGAGGAATATCTTAGTAATTATTATTGCAGCCAGAGACTTCCTAACAGCCTTCGCCATCAACAGAAAAAAATAATTAACTTTAATAAAATCTTTGTCATATCAGATTATATTTAATGAAAAATTCGTAATTTTGTCTAATAGTTTTACAGCAGAAAAAAGAATAATTAAAGTAAAAATTCAAATTGCAATTAGACCGAATTTATTCAAAAGTTTCTCTGTAATGCATTGTGTCACTGACCAATTGTTTATAAATATATGGGCTTTAATTGACAAACTCCTTGCATGCAAAAAATATACAACTAAGTGCCAGTGGTAATTAACAATAGGGCTACTTGTGGCATTTTAACGAGTTATGTTTCTCGCTCATACTAAGGGCCTCTTATAATGTACTTTTTTTAAGGCAGCATGTTTTGTTTTACAATAAATTGATTTCGAAAGTATGTTTCTTAAGTCTTTCTAATGACAAAATCAAACTTTAAAAAAATTATTACAAACTAAAATCGAAAATTTTTGTAAAGGCATAAAAATTTTTATTTGTGCAACTTCTTTACACACAACTAATAATTGTTAAAATTGTTTTTAGTTCTATTTATATATTACCAGTGCTGCGCTTTGCTCCAGCTATTATAATATTTTTTTTTACATTCCTTTTTATTTACCTTAAAAAAAATTAAAAGACTTTTGTTTGTATTTATGTTTGAATGTTTTTGAATTAAATCTTGTATGGTTTTATATTTGTTTTCTTAAATTTTGAAGTTTGTTTGTCTAATAAAACGGTTGTGTGTGCTTAACGCCACTTATTGTATATTAAATGACAAGTAACTTTATTTAATGATTATTAAAAATTTTCATACCCTGCTGTGATTTTCGTACTTTAATTTGTCAAATAATTTTTTTTTTTTCAAAATAATGTTAAGAATCGTGACTTGCATTTTATTAGATTGTCTACATTGTTTTATTTTATTAGCATAATAAAAACTTGAATAATAGTAATTTAAATAATTATAATAATATAATAATAAGTATAAAATATTTTAAATAATTTACTAAAAATATTAAATATGCCAATATTTGGCAATAATAGCTATTGACGATGTTAGCCGAACTACAGTACAGAAAAAGATTTGTTTTATATTCTTTATTGTCTAAACATTTAATGTAATTGGTTATGTATTTCTAAATTTTTTTAGCCCTCATGCGTTTACTCAAAGGAGTAAAAAAATATTAGCATAAGGTTTGCCAGATGGCCTGAAATGGCCTGGATTTCCCAGTTCTGGTACGAGTTTTTTGTCACCAGTTAAAATACAATTTTTCAAGTTAATAAACAATTCTTTAGTTTTAAAAAATATTTTTTGTTGTTAAATATTCATGAAAGCTCTTGTATTTTTCTTTATAGTTTTAAGATCTGGCTAATCTTTTATTTATGTTTCCATTTTAAAAACTGTCAGTCGATTTACTTAGCAATCCAAAACATCTTCCAAAAATGATGCAAAAAATTAATGCCGTTGAGGAAGCAATAATTAATGTAATAGTAAATCGTAATACTCTGGAAGTCAAAAAATTATAACGAGGGTTTTATTTTAAAAACATTTTAATTTTCTAATGAACTAATAACTGTCTGCCTAAGGTCCCCAAAATAAAACTATAGATACAGTACATTTTTTTTTCTATATATTTACTAGATCAGATTTCTTCAATTTTTAGCATAGCATTCTTCAACAAAAGTGATTGTATTTAAGATAAATCTTTATTAAATCCATCTATCATACTTTCTGCTTCACCTCCACTGACCTTCTTGATGTGTTTTCAGTCCGGCTTTCTATGCGGGTTTCTTTGTGGTTCCATTGCTAATTTAAATGAATATCATATAAATTTTAGTTTGATTCAACTAAAGTAGGAAGTTAGTATCTACTACACACAGATATATGCACAATTTTTCAAACGGCAGTTTTTAGTTATACTGAAAATATATAACCAACAGATTAACCAGTTCTATAAATATATAGAGAACCCAAAAAATGCAAGCAATAGATTGATTATCTCTGGATGTGTCCCATTTGATTTGTTGTTAAGGTTTTACAGGATGAACATCTGTTATAAAATGTCGTATCTTGTCTCATTAATACAGAGGGGATTAAATGTTTTATAAAAATTATTTAAAAAAAAAAAAGATTTTGAAGATTTGCTTGACTGTGGTTGTAATAATTTATTCATTAGAGCTAATTGAAATCTTATTATTTTTCAGCATGAACAAATCATTAGAATATTAATTTAATTATAAAGAAAAGTTATTTATTTACTTTTTTGTTTAATTAGACAGATGTGTTTTTATTTATATTTGATATCTTATCAAATGCTAATAAACATTTTATTAGTTGATAATGCTTTAACGTGAATAGATAGTTTAATAAAAAATCTTACTTGAAAAATCAGTAATCATTTTAATTTATTAATTTAAGAATTAAATTGCCGCATATGGAATGAAGCCAGTTTAAGACAGATCAAATAGACTCATTAAATTCAGAAAAATAATCCGTTTAGTATGGTGCCCACGTTCTTGGCATCTTTGGAACTTAGTTCTTAAAAAATGTAGCCAAAGCTTTCATTACATTTGATAGAGATCGATATTTTTTTTTCTTTTTTGAAAGGACAAACATCAATTAATTTAATTAAAAATGTGACAATAAGTTGTTTTCTAGAAGTGGACTTTTCAATTAACTAAAAAAAAGTGCGCTAAAAAGTGCAGTGGTCATTCGCAAGAAATAATTTTCAATTGCCAGTGACATACATTGATCATTCAAATAAAAAGATTTTTTATTAAAATTTAATTTCTTGTGTAATTTCTATCGGATTAAAAAAAAATATTTTTATTAATATGGCAGTAAGAATCTAAATTAATATTTGTTAAATAATTTTGAAATGCGTCAAGTAGGACGAAATACGAATTTCGTCCAACACGACAAATCCGTCGTTAAAAATTCGTTGTATGATGATAACGCTGTTATAATTTTTTAAAGTTGTTTACTTTTTTTGAGCTGCTAAGGTGACCATAAAAAATAATACTTAAAGTGTTAAATATTAACAAAAATACAACCGAAAACTATTTTTATATTTAACTAATAATAGTGCACTTGTATTAGGTGCAGCAAAATATAAATTTATAATTTTTTAAGTAAAATAACTTTGTTTACTAAAATACTTTCAAACTAAATTCAAACATGGTCACATTGTACTGATTTGCTCGACGTTCGCCGGCGTAAGAAATAGAAATAATTCTATTGCAAAGTTCGCCGCGTATAACGAATTTCGTACGATGTCATAATTTTGTTTTATTTTTGACGACGAATATTTGCGACCAAAAATTCGTCGTTCGTCACAGTTGTGTATCTATGTAGAATTATATGAAAAACGTGCCATAGTATGTATAGTTCACCACTTTATTTTGTGTTTTTTTATTTTTTTTTCATTTAAAAAATTTAAAAAAATTAAAATTTAAAGTGTCTACCTATAAAGGCTTGAAAGAAGTGCCCTATACGCAAAACTCATATCTATATAGGGAAACTATTTAATTTTTTACTTAATTAAATTATTCGTTGTTGTAGTGACCATAACAGTACACCTCCTGTGAAACCTTTAAATGCTTACCTAGTACAGTTGCAGAGATAGATTATAGGGTCTTTCTCTAATAAGGTTAATAGGATCTAACAAAATAGGTTTTCAATTTAACAACTCAGATAGTAAGATTTGTGCCATTCAATGATAATGGACACAATGGTGTACATTTTATGGTAGTATAAAATAAAAGAGAAGTGGAAAATTTTAAATACTAAATAAGCTTTTTTAACTTACTGTCTTCTCAATTTATATATTTATGGTTTATTCCTATTCGTACCTAAAAATAAAGAAAAAATATTTGAGTATTAAAAATAAAGAAAAAATATTTGATTATTAAAAATTAAATAATTATTTTTATTTATTATTTATTATTTTTAAGGCTGCACTTTGTTGCCAAAATAATAAATTCTAATGTGGTTATTGTTTTTTCTCATTCTCTTAATTAATAAATATAAACAAAAATTATTACGATTAAAATTAATTATTTTTTATTTCCCAATATTTGGGTTATCCTGAGTAACCATAATCAAGAAATCTAGAGATAAAATTGTAAAATTATAAAATTATTTCCGATTCTATTTAAATATTTAAAGAAGAAAAACCTATGATATACTGCCATAACCATGGAAGCAAATAAACGATAATTTCTTAAATGACTGTTGTATTAAATGCTATTTTTTTACTGCTATATTTACTCAAATTGATTTATTAATAAAAAAAATAGTTGCAAGTGCGTTGTGATTTTATAGCTCACAAACGTTCAAACCAAATTTGATTAAACTTTTAGGTTTTGTTCATATGGTCGTGTAGATGGTTTATATAACGTTTGCACGAAATTGGTCAGAGCGTTTATGAGTTATGACTTTGCAAGGCAATACGTAGGCTCCTTCCTATAAGCGTAAGCTATTTGTATATCCTATACGATTTTTAAAGGGTATGTAACTGCGTCGTTCATTAGATTAATGCTATATTGTATGAAAATATGTTACGTAAAAGTCTTATTATTAACACTTCCGCTCTATATAAAACGGTAATTGCTTCAAATATTTCTCCATATAATAACGTCAAAATAATTTACACTCAACAGATTCAAGATAACAAAATCATCTAATTTTCTAAAAGCAACCTTTTTTTAATCTCCCTTATTGTTAGTAATTATTATTAATTATTGGCTTCAACACAGCAGCTCAAATCACAAATAAAACCACTTAAAGTTGAAAATAAAATATTAAATGTAATTAACAAACAATGTCGTATTTGACGTGAACATAACTCTTTATAATAAAAAAACAAAACAATTAATTATTGTTGCACATGTTGCATTCGTGCTGAGCACAGTGTTAAGTGCAGTGAGGCATTCAAACCCTTTTAATTTGATTTGCAGTTGTTTTTTTTTTTTTGCAATGTCAATCAGGTAACAAAAACTAAAATGTTTCTTTTTTTCTTTAACTGCCTTAAGCTGTTTAGAAAATGTTGCAAACAAAAAAACTCATTGATATCAAATTTAAAAATTCATTAAAATGTAAAGTACACCCGTGTTATGTTTAATGTTTATTTTGTTTCCATTGTATTATGATGAATTGCACTCAACGTTTTTGTTTGATTGTAACTTTAAAGAGGGGAATGAATTTGCAATTTATTCATTGAAATACATTGAACATAAGTTGTTGTTGATATTTTTAGTTTGGCAAATGTAAATGTTAAATTGTATGACTTAACAATTTTTGCATATAAATTGCTAAAATTAGCTGTTGTATTTATAATTTGTTTTCATTTTTTATAATGTTTCTTCTTGTTAAATTTAACTTTAAGGTTAATTGTAATAGTATTTATGTTTTTAATAGTATTATAATTTCAGGGTTTCTAAGCAACAACAAAAAAAAACTCATTAAATATTTCTTAGATTAAGAGGCAATTTACACTATGAAATTTTTTATGCAACTAGCATGATATTTTTCTTTGGTGGTGAAGCAAGAGGGGTAAGCAATATGGCATGACTTGAGTTGGCGCTGCAACTTAAAAACAGAACTGAAAGAAATTGCATCAAAAAATGGCATGGTATAAATCTAGAATATGAGTATGAGAGAATTGCTTATTATACCATTAATTTATTTATAACTCAGGCATAATAATTTTCAGTCCTATTCACAAAAATTTTAACACTTTCGGGACGGAGTTTTATTTTGCAAGCCAAAATATGTATGGTAAAATTTTTTTCATATTCTAAAAGGTATGATAAAAGTATTATGTTCTCCATACTTAAAAATTTTAAATTCGTCCTTTTATCCTGGGACATATAATCCCAACAAGTATTTTCATGGGGCATAAAACCCCAATCAGTGTTCTCGAAGAGCGATTCGAAATTAAAAAGATAACTAAAATATAAATATTATTAGATTTAGATAAAAGTTTACATTTATTTTTAACATTTTAGGAATGCAATTAGGTATTTATTTGTGGAATGGCCCAAAAGACTTGTAACATATGGCGTTGTTACAACCTGAGCATATCATCTTTCTTCGCTTTTCTATGCCAAGTGAAGAACAGCGGTCACAGCGACAACGCTTCTCTTGCTCTACTGGCAAGTGGTCTCCAATATTGATGCTATTCGTTTATGGACGTTTGGGAGTTCTACCTCCCTGGCGATTGCGTTGAAAATAAAGAAAAAAGAAAGTTTGAAAATTGCTGGGACGTATTATCCCAGTAGTCCCGAAAGGGTTAAACTGCTTAATAAGAGGTTAATAAGAAAAAATCGCTAAAGTAGTATTCACAAATGCTTAAAAGCACTATTACGCTGTTATTAATCATTAATAAATTTCAAATATTTAATGTAGCAGTTACCCTTCTTTAAGCCTTTAATTAAATTTTGAAAAGCATTTTTCCCGTAAAAGTTTTTACTGAAAAAGTGTGAAAAACTATTAATAAAAAAATAAAACGGATATAATAAATTTAATTTCTACAATAGGTAAGTTTTTAAAACATACTTAAATATATGTGCAAATATTTTATAAAATGCAAAATTATTGCAGATACTCTAGCCTAAAATGTCAAAACGTTCTAAAACTTTTAATAGGAGAAGCGATCCGTTTCAACTACCTAATCATCTATTTAATTCGCGATACAGGTTTAATCAGGAAACAGCTCAAAAAATTATAAACATGGCCAAGGATGAGATAGAAGTAGACAAAAGAGGCTGTGGAGCTTCAGCCAAGTTACAGGATTTTGGTGGCTGTGCGTTGTTGGGGCCGAAGAGAGGTAAGTATGAGAGGCAAATAGTTTTAGATACTTACGAAACACATTTAAGGTTTAGGGGTAAGATGTAGAGGCAGTACGTATCATTGCCGAATCTTTAATAAGTCAGTTATAAGCAACGTTTTAAAAATGACGATTTAAGAGGACGCTTGTTGGGTAACTGCAGGTATAAATTACAACTATGTATATGTATTTTGTTACACCATTTAAGACCACAAAATGCAAATGAAATCAAATACAATAACGCTCAAGTTATTTTGGGGTTTGGAAGCAGCGTTTTCGTGGTTTATTGACTTACAATTAAGTTTTCAAATGCAACAAATTTAGTTATCACTTTATCTGTTTTGCACAATATTGCAATTAAAGAAAATTAACTATTAATATTTGAGGCAAATATGTTTAGAATAGGGAAAATATCATAATTTAATTAATTGTTCTTTCATAATTAAAGCGTTGTATTTTATTGATTTGAAAATAAAAATATAAAATAAAATATTCACAAATTTGTATCATAAATAAGCAAAATAAAATAGTGATGTACAAAAAGTAATGTCAAGCTCGGTACTTGGATATTTTTTGTACTCGTTCAGCGAATCATTTTATAAAAAAAGGTTTAACACCATTTTTTATATTATTTTAAAGTTTTATCTGATATAAAACATAAATAATAATAAAATAATGATAATTTATAAATATTTCTTTTTGATTATAAAAACATTATTTAAATATTTGGTTCATTATTGTATGCATTACTAAACGTAAATTTACATAAAATATGACATGATGTTGCCAACATAAAACTACAATACTATATAAACCGTTTAATAGTTAATTTTGCGTTATTAAACGTTTGTGAATGGTTCATAAAACAAAAAGTGTTAATAACTTAAGTACGCATTAAGCTTACAATAAGAAATTTCTGTGAATAAGTCTTTACTTTATTGTTTGGACAAAAAACTTTAGTTTATTTAAAATGTTTGTGAAAAGTTTCCTGAAGAGCTAAGTAAGCGGTAGCGAAATGGCTATCGAGACGTGATTTCACCCTGAATAATCAAATCGGTGATTTAAATAATTTTTTCGGGATAAACAGCACAGTATTTTTAAAAATAAAAAAAATTAATTTAAATTTGCCGTAATTTAATTTTAATATTTTTTAGTTTTTTAGGAATTAGAGTCCGTTTCAACTCTTCTCAGTAGCAATAAATCGAAAGCAAATGGCATCTAGCATCACCATAAGGTATACTTAATATTGCGGGGATTTTTTAAGATATCATTTTCTATTATAAAATATATATTATCAATTACATTGTGATTAATTTCCTAGAATTATGTATAAATTTATCTTTCAGTTACAGATCTCTGCATAATTCTGCTTTGCCAAAAATTATTTTTTATTTTTTTTTATTATAATTTATTTTAAATCTATTAGTTTGATTGCCTTCAACTTTTTACTTTCAGAGTTTTTCGTTTAAGTTATTAAAATTTTTTAATAATTTTATTCCATGCCAGTCAGCATTGTAGGCTTAAGGTTCACAAACTTGTGTTTGTATTTAATGCAAAGAATTAAAAACTTTTTTTTTAACAGGTAATAGGATGTCTAGCTATAACTATTAAAAGAGCTGTCATCATGCGCTCACTTTTTAACATTTATGATCAGTATACTGTGACATCATGAAAATATTTACGCTTGAACAACGTTAACAAATTATCCAAGTTACCATTGAAAAATTAGTTATCAACTCAGTCATAAATCAAACGTATGGAAACAGACTTAAAGATTTATTAATAAACAAAATTACCGCATATAAACTGAAACCAATCCACCAAACACCCCAGAGACTTTATTACATCCATAAAATCGCACCCCTTGGTACAGTTTACATGCTTGACACTATTTATTTAAAAATGAAGTAAAGGCAAGCTCATCCATAAATAATTATGTAATTATAATTATGTATAATTAGTTTGAAAATATAGATGACATTAATACAGGAGAGATGTAGTTTTATTAAGACAAAAATTTGTCGAAATTTAGATGTGTAAATTGACCCTCTAAATCGTGCGATATGACACCTCTCAATAATTTTCTGTGAGGCCACGTAAAGTCACAGGTTAATGCAGAAAATCAGAAAAACTTACGCCTTGACGTTCAATATTTTGAACGTAATTCGTGACATACGATCAGAAATGTTTATTTATTATTTTTTGTATTTTAAAGTTCTATCGGGATAAAGAAAATATTATGCTGTCTTAAAGGAATTTTCAACTAGGTGTCATTAATTCCGATTTATTATCTTTATTTTGTTAAACATCTATTCTACTAGCATTATTTAAAGAAAAATAAAAAACAAAATAATAACAAAGAGAGCGGAGAGAACAAAGTAAAAATATTAATTAAGAATGTAAATACTTTCTACGTTATTAACGAGTATTATTTATTAAGACAGTAAAGCAGTGTTATTACTGTTTCAATTTTATTATTTAAGGTTATCAAAACTAGTTTATTTTACAATTTAATCGGATTTATTTAAATCCTGTAATTAAGATATAATAATAGTAATTGCAAATGGAAATAATTAATACAAAATTATATAGCAGCGATTATTTCAAAGGTCATTGATGATATGAAAAAATATAAAAATACTTTGAACCGCAACTGAGATTTTAATTTTCTTTTTCCTTTTTCCTTTATAATTTAAATTTGTTTAATTGTAAATAATTAATGTTTTGTATACAACATTTTTAAGTTGTTATTGTTTTTTGTCTTATTGATTCAATAAAGTTCTTATTTCATCAATTTGGCTTTTTTATAAGACCTTCAAGCTTTCTATACAAAATTTGGGTAAAATATACTTATGAGTTATAAGAGCAGTAGTGAAATGGCCATTTGGATATGGCTTCCACGCAGTAATACATTTCAGTTTGTAGTAGAATCAAGCACGATTAAAGTAAATTAAAATCAAAAAGATTCCGAATAATAAATTTTCAGATTGATAATTAAAAAAATAAAAAATAAAAAAGAAATGAAAAATTTTTTTAGGCATCAAGTGTTGTTTTCTAAAAGTCATTTTTACTAAAAATATAAGTTTTAATATTGTTCGAATTCCTTGCAGTAAGTTTGTTTTTTTAATAAAATAATATTTTGTTATATTTAAATTTAAACAAAAATTTATCTTGTTGAAATAAATTAGCTCTCATTTATTTAAAATAATTGCTTCTTTAAAGGCAGTAGCAAAACCGAACAAAAGACTTAAGAAACACGTGTTGCCTACGTGAGCCACATTAAAAATTTAAAAATTATGAATAAAGATTTTAAGAGTAATTAAAGCAAAAATCGCATAGACCATATAAAATATATACGTTGTAAACGAATAAAAAAAAAATAAGATAAAAGCTAACAAATAATTAAAATTACTTAACACCATTGAATAGAATTGGAAACGTGTTAAGAATTTATTTACGTGTTATGTAAATAAATATGTCTTTATAAAAGCGAAACTCTGAAATCTTAAAAAAATAGGAAACAAAATTTTTTAATTTGTTTTATTTATGTTTCATGGTAGTTTCCTTTCTTTTGTGATTTTTATATTTCTCGACAAAAAAATACATATAATCAAACTGAGCAGGGATGGCCTTCTCATTGAGGTCGAGAAGACGGCACTTGCGACTGCAACTCCAAACTCTAAGTAGGGTAAAAAAAAATATTTATTCATTGGTAATTAATGTAGCGTTTCTTTTATATTTCTTAGCTATACGATAAATTATAATTCTTGTCAATATCAACATGAATAGACTGACGCCTGTACAATGCTTCCAAATAGTGCAAATGGGCCCAAAACAAGATAACTGTGGGTCTTGATTTACATAAGCGAAATTTGTCAACAATAAGACTGATAATTCCCAAGTATTTTTTTGAGACAACGTTTCATTCCAAAAGAGAAAACTGAGCGTTTGGTTTGCTTTATGGGCTGGTATAATCATTGATTCGTACTTCTTTAAAAACGTTGCTGGTCAGAACAGTAAATAGTGGCTGCAATACAGCCTTGATTACTAAATTTTTCGTTCGAAAATTGAACAATCATGATATGCAGGGGCTGTGGTTTCAACAAAATGGCACAACATGTCACACAGCTCATGCCACAATTGACTTATTGAAGGAAACACGTTTTGGGCCCGTGAATTAGCCTTCAAGATCGTGCGATTTAAAGCGGCTTGATAATTTTCTGTGGGAAAATGTGAAGTCGATATGACCGATATGTTCGAAAAGTCTTAAAAAATAAGAGCTTCAGATTAGACTACGTCTGAAAAAGCCAGAAGTAATATTCAAACTATAATGCTAGAAATGTAAATTTAAAAATGAATCTTTGTTTTATTCCACCTCAGAGTTCTATGCGTCTGAAGATTCGCTTAACAATCCCTTTCATTATCTCTTAAAGGAACATAAATTTAAATCTGCTTTTAAACTTCCGTGGTTTAGCGGCTTACTCAAGCTTTGATTAATGTTTAGGTCAAAACTTAATTTTCTTTATTAGATTTTTAGCTTTGATCATATGCATTCGTTTTAACCTTTTTTACGGTTTAAATTTTACTAAAAACAAACAACTTTTTTTTTATTATTAAATTTATTTTGACTTTAATTTAAATTTTTGTTTTCATACCAGCATTAATGCTATTACTTTTAATAACTTTTAATCTTTTTTAATCTCTTCCCGAATTAAATAGTTTTTTTTTAATAATTTTCATAACCCAAACTACTTATTAAGTAATTTTGCCTAAGTTATTGAACTCCCTTAAACAAACAATAACGAAAACAACAAGAAATAAATCAATTTTTTGAAAAATTCCATAACAACTTCATGACTAAATTAACGCTTAATTGTACACGTTTTGGATCATCTCTAAAATACTTAATTTTAGATTTAAGAAAAAATGTTTACTAACTGACATTAAAGATGTTATTTAAAAATACCTCTTTAAAAAAACAACAAAAACATCACAACACAAAATAAAAAAGAAAACAAAAAAAATGTTAAAAGAAATACGAAACTTAAACCAGTGATACCAAACAACAGGTTAAGGAAGGTCAGTGATTGTAGAGTTGCTGCTGCTTCAGCACAACTATTGAAGCATAAAAGTACAACAAAATAACAATAAAAACAAATAAAAAATAAAATAATTCTTTTCCAGATGTTATGCAAAAGCAACGACCGCAATATTTGGCATTTTGATTTTTTTTCTTATAAAATTATAAAAAAATGAATGCATAATGTTTTTAATTAAAAAATAAATATTTTGGATGCTTAGTTCTCTTAACTTTAAATACAAAACATATATGAAAATATTAAAAATCAATTTCTTATGTTTTAATTTTCAGGCAAATTCTAAAAAATACTGGCATTAAAGTAAAATTAACTTTGAAAAGTAAACTATTTACTTTTGTTTCAGGAAGCGAAGTCGTTAGGCTTATATTCAAATAACATCCACCACGATTTAAATTAAAAAAAAGAAAGCTGCCGCCAGCTAAATCGGGTTAATGATATTCTTCCACATCATTTAGTGCAATAATTTTAGCTGTACTTTTTTATGTAGAATTTGTAAAAAGATAAGTTTCAAATCACACACATTTAAAAAAAGAAGTTTCCAGTTAAATACAACTACAAATTTCGTGTAAAAAAAAATTGATATCAGCTTATGCCCAAGTCCACCACGGTAGCTGCATGTATTTATTTAGCCTTCAGCACTAAAAATATTGCAGCTATGGTCAACACCTAGTTCATTTTGTTTAGGGCCGCCGGTGTATTTAACTATCGGCTTCTCTCTCTGTTTGACATTTTGCAAAATAATTCTCTGTTCAGTCATATGCTTTAATTGTGCAATCAAGAAATTTACGCAATTAATGCCTAAATTGAGCTCAAGTTACCATATAAGAAATCAAGTAATAAATTAAATATTAGTATATAATCGCATTACTAATTGAATAATATGCAAAATGAAAACCTTGCCAACAAGTAAGTATGTTTACTCTGGGAACTATTTTTAGTGAGAAGAAAAAATTCTTAATATTGACAAGCCGCTTTAAAAAAATATAAACAAACAAATAAAAAGAAAATGGCGGGTCATACGAAAATTGCTTTTGACACTTCCAACTTTAAAGCAACAACAAAAAGCCATGTTGTTTTTGTAAAAAAAAGAGAAATCAGCTGAGCGGAAGACAATCCCTAGCAAAATAAATATGCCTTGTGCTAATTACATACGCTTAGTTGAGCATGTGTGAACACCAAAGTAAATTGCGCAATTAAAGTTAAATTAACTCAATTAAAAAAAGTTGTCTGAGTAGGGTATTAGTCGCTTGCTGCTCAATTTATTTGTTTGCAAAAACATACAGAATACCAAATACTTCAAGGTTATATGCAGAACCTGCCTGTTTTAATGATTTTTCGTTAATATTTCTTAACTCAATAAGCTCTACAAAAAAATTTTTATAAATTTTAATATAACGTTCTAATTGAATTTCAGTTTTACATCAGTAAAGTACTGAATTTTAAAATATTTGTAGGAGTCGCTCCATGCTTAGAAATTTAACAGCATTAGGGACAATTTAAAGAGTGTTGCTTTCTTTGTATCTGTCATAATTTTATTTGCGACAATTTATATAGAAGCAGTTATTTCCATTAAGTAAATTTTTATGAAACACATGCCTTAAAAACTAAAACAGAAACAGCGAGGTCATACGAACAGCTTTTTTTCAAATTAATTAATTCTCGGATACATCAGCTTGGCACCTAAATTATATGGCTGTCAAGTCAAGTCAAGAAGAATAAAAAGAGATACAGACTTGTAGGTACTTGCAATGCGATTGGTCTTCTCATTCCAAAAAAAAAAATTCTAAGCATTAAGACACGAATGACTCAAATTAATTTTCAAATAGAATTTTTTTAACTGCAAAAACAAAAATAGCATGCGTGCACAGAAATTGAAAGTCTATTAAGACGTTGAGCATTTCGTGATATTTGGCCCCGCATAAATTTTTAAATATTTTTTACGATGGAATTCGTCTGCTTAGTGAAGGCAGAGAAGCAATAAATAAAATTTTTAATAAAAAACAAGTAAGAGTGCTATATTGGGCAATGCCGAATCTTACATCCCCTTCATTATGTATGTAAATCTGGTTAAGTGAAGTAACTCCAATTAAAAAAGGCAAAAAAAAAATTGTATTTATAATTTTAGATCCCTTTAAAAGCTTAAAATTTTATCCATATTGATATTTAAAAAATTTTTATATTTCAGAGGCCCGTAACTCGGAAAATAAGGGTTCAGGAATGACAAACTTAATTATACCCTTTTTCCACTTTTTGTGGCTAACAGTCCCAAACTGACTGCTGAGGTACAATCTGATCTGAGCAAAAAATTAATCGCATAAACATGATTTTCATAATCAAATTGCACCATCCAAAAAGCTTTTTATTTACGAAATAAATTGAAGAGAATAATTATTTTTCTATTTCACGACAGTTCTGATGTTCTCACTCCTTTTTATATTTTCAGTTTTTGTTTTTTAATTTTTTATTTAAGGTTGAAATTACAACAGTAACTTCCATGCGGGCCTTCAGTTTTTTTATAATGTTTGAACAGACCTTGAACTTTTGTAAAGGCTGCAAAATATATTGTTATCAGCTGATATGGTATTCCGTAACAAAAAAATTTATTGAATATTAAAAAGTTTGGCAAAAAATTTAAGTTAACATTGAAGTTTTTATGCTGCCGAATATTATCACTCTTTAATCCATTTATTTTTATTTGTGTTATCTAATAAGATGACACACATCAAGATTGGTAAAAATGTATTATAATTTCAACAAATTAACGTTAAATAGCAAACAAAAAAAAGAAGGAAAAACTACGCAATATTGTATGAAATACTTGAAAAAGTGACCAACAGTAATTTTAAATTTATAAGATAATCTTAAGTTTAAATAAATATTATAAAACTGTGTTTTATTAATTCAACAATTCCTTACTTAATTATATGCAGCTTTTTAGTTTACAATTATTCAAGTTTATAATGTGTTTTTATTAACGCCTTTGAACTATGAAAAATTATTATTATTTTTTTCTATTTTATTTAATAGATGTTAAGTTATGATTTTAGTTTTAATTAAAATGAAATAATTATTTCTACAAAAAAGCCTTGACTTTGTTTTAACTAACTTACATTTAATAACCTCGTTGATAAAGATCTTATACCTTTAACCCATGTGTAGTTTGTATGTTTTGTAATCTACTAATATAACGCGAAGGTTATCTTCAAAGTTTGGCCTTAAGAAAGATGTAACATTAAAAATTGATTTAAAAAGAAAATTATTTGCCTTGGTTTGAATTTAAATATTTCAGTTTATTTATTTTAATTTATTATACGAGTATTGACTTTCTAATAGAATAATATTTTATATTTATAATTTTTTTTTTACAATATTAGAAGAAGGTCCTATCTATATATTCTTCAACTAGAGGCAAATATTTTTATGTGTATTCAAATATCTTATTTATTTCTGGATTATGTTATTCATTTGAAGAAATAAAAATGTTCCTTTTTTTATACCCTTCACCACAAAATGTGGAAAAATGGAAATCTAAGTTTGTCATTCCGTTTGTAATTTCTACAATATACATTTCCGACCCCATAAAGTATATAGATTCAGAGTTCTTATACATAACGAAGTCAATTGAGCGATGTTCGTCCGTGCCTTTGCAAACTTGATTCCAACAAAAATTTAGATGCGCCAATCGATCAGACATAGTGTCTAAAAAGGTGCTATCGAAAATCAGCCGGATTAGGCAATGTCCTCTGAGGCAGCAGACAAAACACCATGCCTACCTTTAATTTTTTCGATAGAGAATTAAAAAAATTAGAAAAAAACATCAAGTGAAAAGATTGGCCCTCGCTTATATTTTCCCCGTTACGGGGCTCTGAAATTTTCAAATATTTTAAAATATCAATATGGGTATAATTGAAAAGCTTTTGAAGAGATCTTTCAGGAGATATTAAAATTTTTAAAAAATGCTTAACCCATTAACAGCCGAGGGAATTTTTATGTAAAATTATATACTTACTGCCATATTCATAGACAATCAAAATAGATTTAAAATATATTTTAGAACAAATTTGTATGAAAAATTTGTCATAAAATACATTTCAAATTTATTTTATTTTTAATGAATACGGCAGTTTATTATTATATATTTAATTTGTTTTTTTATTCCCTGTCACCCTAAGATTTGCTTTTTTGATTGAAGTTACTTCAGTAAATTATATTTTCATATATGGTGAAGGGCATATAAGATTCGTCATAGCCGAATTTAGCACTATTACTTGTTTTTTCAATCATCTTGATTAAAGTTTAATTTAAGAATCTGATCATTTATTGATTTTTTTTTTTGCCATTAGGTTTGAAATATCACAGTTTAAATTTATTACAAGAAAACATTGTATGTTGCCATCAAATTTGGAATAACACTGGACTATTTTAGGGTTCCATACACGAAGTGTAAAAACGTAACAATGTCTGTCCGGCTGTCGCAGTAGATCCCTGAAATTTTACTGAAGATTTTTACAGAAGTATTACTATAGCCATTATAACAAGAAATTAATAGGTGTTCCGATAGTGACGTGATATTTAATAAAATTTATATAAAAAAATTTGCAAAGCGTCTCCTAAGATCGCCGTAAATGGCTTCAGTTTTTTAACCGTGATGGGCGGACATTAAAAATTTACACAGATTATATACAAATAGATCATTTAAAAAAATAAATGGTAAACAATAATTTTTAAATTAAAAAAGTGATTCCAAAATGCCGTAAATTTGAAGGATGTGGTCTTATCTTTTCAACCGGTATAGGCGGACGCTTGAAATTTGTTCTGTACAAATTTGCACTGCTGTGAGAATAAAAATTAAAATTAACGAATAGGTCTCACATTCACAGCCTGGTATTTTGAAAGCGTAATGGGCTGACATTATAAATTTACGAAGAGTATGTATTAACAGGTCAGTATAGAAGCAAGTATAAAAAATTGTAACCAAAAGATGTTTCCGCTATTTTCACAGAGTCTTATGTGAAATTTACTCAAACTATTTTTTTACTAAATCCGCTTAAATAAGTTTAAAACATAAAATCAAAATTTAAAGGGTGACCCATACATAGTCAAACTCACACTTGGAGAATTTATTTTATTAATCTTACCCACTCAGCCTTAATATTTCCTTTTTTATAATTTTTACCACTGTACTTTTGTATTCAAGATATTGATAATCACATTTCTCAAGGCATCAATAAACTTGTGCAATAATTTTAACATGCTTCTTCTTTTTTTAGTGGCATGTAATTATTTTAAACTTAAAGTAAATTGCTTGTAATTTGTATCAGATAATGCTACATCATATTTATGAAGCTTTTTATGTTGTACACTAGAGGCGCTATAATTTAAATTTATTTATTAATTTTTATTAATTTACTTAAATTTTTTACCAGAAGGAATATGAGTTTAATGATAAGCCTACTAGTAGTAAGTTAGTAGGTAATGGCTTTTGTTGTTTATTCAAGATTCAAATGAAGTTTGCTTTACCTGAGTAAAGAATTCAATGATAAATGTGCCTTGAAACTTTTTATTTTCTTTGTGATACGTTTGTGATAACGCTTGTACACCGCATAAAATAGAGGAAACAGGCTGTTAATTATAAAAATGCATAAATGTGTCTCACTTAATGAGGGTATACTTATACACCTATTTGAACGTAAATATTTTATCCATAAATAAAGTTTACTAAAAAAATAATGTAACGAAATTATTTAATGATTGTGATTTTCGCCTAATTTAAAAAGTCAAATTTTTAAACGTGTTAAAATTACATCAAGCTAATTTTATTTGAAGAATTGACTGATCATGTTTAACTTCTAAAGATATTTTAAGTTTAAAGAAAATAAAAGCCAACAAAAAAAATTAAAGTAACCAACCAAGGGTTGGTACAAAGCAAAAAAAATCTAAAAATGAGAACAGTGAAGAAATACTTTAGTTTGTAGTGGACTTCATCTAACCAAATTAATATTGATCTGAGTACTTCTCGTATTCTTATTTACAAAGTTAGTTGATTAGATAGATGATGTTTACAATGTATACAACCTAAGGTAGATAGACGCGAAGAATGCTGATGAAGAATGTAGCGATTGAGAAATTGCAACATTACATTCTTATTGTTCTTGTTCTTGTTTTTTTTTTGTTTTTTTTTTGGAAACCGTCCACATGTAATTGAAAAAAAAAGTTTTCTTTATAAAAAAGAAAACATTTTTAGAAATTAAGAAAATTTACTAAAGCCAAAAATAATTACAACTCATTTGAAAATAAAAGTCCCTTGAATTTATAACAAGTAAAGTTATTCTGATTAAAGGCTTATCAAAGACAAAAATGCGAACGGGGAAAAATTATAATTATTGCCAAATTGTTACGTTCATAGATTAATTTTTATTTCATTGGCAAACACAACTAATTTATAAGAATACCCTTAAATTTATGTAGTATAGCTTTCAATTTCATACAACATTTCTCTACACATTTTGTGTAAGGACACTCCAAACTTTTTTTATAGAATGTTAAGATTTTGTTTATATTTGTTTAGGTTTACGCATGTCCACAAAGATTTTACTGAAAAAATTTCCTGTTATTGACATTATTCAAAAATACTTTGGCTTAAAAAAATTTCTCCAAATGCAAATGAAATTTCGATGGAAGACGATGGAAGGCGATGGAAGAAAAATTATTTTTATTTTAGCCAAAATAAAAATTTGTTTCTAAAAAAGGTTTTTAGAAATTTAAAAAGGATCTTAAGCCAAAAATCAATTTCAATTCATTTACAGTATCCACAGTTCAACTTCTAATTTAATAAATAATGAAAAAGGAATTAAATATTTTTTTTTCAATTTTTAAAATTATTAGTCGATCTGTTTTTGTATTGTAACGAAATATAATATTAATTTAATATTAAGGTGGCTAGATGAAGTTCACACACAACCCAAAGCTTCTTTTCTCGTTCTCTTTATTAATCTTCATACATATTTCTGCTTGCTTTCTAATATATATGGGTGAATTGCAAATTACAATCCTTCATTTCATTAGCGATTAGTAATTTTATATATTTAATTGTAATATTTTAAATCAAATCAAAAACATTGAAATTGAATCAGACAATGAAATAATTTGCTACAACCTTACATTTTACTTACAGCTGGATAAACTAAAAATAAAAATTATTAAAAGCTTAAAATTCTTATATAATCATTTTGACATTAATAATTAGTTGAACAATTATAGTATTAAAATTAAATGAATAATCCTAATCTGGCTTAAGCTCAAGTATTTTTAATTCCTTAAGTTATTAAGAAAAATTGTATTATGTTGATGTCTACATATTTAAATTATCTTATATATTCAGCTTTAAAGATAATAAATAATTATATCAAGTATAAGTTAATACAACTTTCTAAATATATATGAAACTAAAAATGCCCACGACTTCGTCTGCTTGTCAATTTTAATTTTCTTAAAATTCAAATTAAAAAATGTATTTTTAAATATTTATTCTAGAATTCTGTAGACTATTAAAAATTTTCCATTCACAAAAATAAAATGTGCTGACAACTGTCTTAGTTCCATTTTCTCTATTTTCTTTTCAAAATAGCTTATTTAAAAAAGTATTCTATATTTTAGCTAAGGTTCTAAGGGACCTCCTTACATAATTCGGTTTAAATCCATCCAAGAGCTTTTACGTGATGCGAACAAAGTCAAACAGACAGGTGTTTTGTATTTCTTATCGATTACTATCTACATCAACATAAAAATTATCAAATTTTTTTTAAATATCAGAAAATTATGGATAAATCATATTTAACAATATGATTTACTATTTTTATAAATTTTAATAATAAAAATGTTAAAGCTGGTACCTATACGCCAGCTCATATACATTTTTGGAAAAGCCCAAACAGTTTCTTTTAAGTACAGAATTTCCACCAACAACTTGAAAATTATAAAACTATCAAAAAAAATATAATTTTTATATAAATAATTTTCATGAGTTGGTTTTTTTATATTTTTTGTTTAAATGGAAGAGAATGGATCTTAGATATATTAAAAATGTTTTATTTTAATTATGTATGAAATTATGTATGAATACGAGTCCTATTGAGCATATTTTTCATTACATTCTCACACATTTCTCGCGATATTTCCTTGATTTAATCACGAATATTTCGTTTGAGTTACTCAAGCTGTTCTAGTTTGTTTGCATAAACCTTGCTTTTGAAATGGTCCCACCAAATTGCACATCAAACTGTCTGTTTTAATGGATGCAAAGATAAATGTTGAGGGTTTTCAATTGACAAGAACCATCTATTCTGTTTATTCACATATCCAATCAAATGAAAATGTGACTCGTCACTCATTAAGTTTTTTTTTACAAATCGGGGTTGTCATGGGCGAGCTGTAACATCCTATTGTCATACGTACTGCGGCGTAAATAATCTTGTAAACAAACGCTCTTGTTTTAACTAAATCTCAAATGGAAACAAATGCAAATAATTGTGCAAAATTGTGGCCAAAGTTGGTCTTTAAAGACCAAGCTCCTGATCACTGGTTGGGATTGAGTTTGATGGAATATTTTAAACACAGCAGCAGGAATTTTTTCAGTCGATCTTGCAGTACGTTACGGCCCATGTTTGGCCCTACCACTTACAGACCCTTTTTCTCCGTAATGATTCACTACACGATAAATAGTTACTTTTGTTGACAAGTTGTTTCTCCCAAAAACTTTCACGTAACTTTCTCATTGTCACAGTAATCGATGATTGATTTTGATAAATGTTTTAACCATTATCGAATATATTTCCATAATAAATTGTGTACTTCACGACTGCCAAAAACGAAC
Source organism: Gymnosoma rotundatum (assembly GCA_916610165.2). Taxonomy (NCBI): domain Eukaryota; kingdom Metazoa; phylum Arthropoda; class Insecta; order Diptera; family Tachinidae; genus Gymnosoma; species Gymnosoma rotundatum. The sequence goes on along the minus strand of OU744337.1, from coordinate 112,732,220 downwards.
TGTCAAAGCTAATGTTTGCCAAAATGGCGACAACGCCTCTATTTACTTAATTTTCTAATGAAAAATTTTAAAATTCTTTGTGGAAAATTTCAATTTTTACTAAAATTTTAACTTTATAGTTTAAGATTTTTTATATCAAAAAGAATTTGCATTTAGCAATTACTAAGGATAGAAACGAGCATTTTTTATTTACACCTTAAATGCATTATATGTATTACAATAAGATTCTAAGAGAAAATAATGATAATTATATATATTATTTTTTCTTTATTTTAACAAACATTAAAAAATTCATGACATAATAACAACAAAAAATTTCTGTCTTAAATCTTTTGTTTTAGATACTAACAGCCTTTTGTTTTAGATACTAACAGCCTTTTGTTTTGGTAATAAAAATAATATTTTATTAAAAATAATATTTATCAAAGCAGTAAAGATTAAGAATTTTTTATAAATATTTTCCATAATAACTCTAATATAAGGTTTTCCTAATATGAAAATTTTTTATTCGGAATCTTTTTTTTTATAATTTACTATTCGTGCTTGATTCCTTCATATATAAATATTTCATGATACTCTCATGAAATATTTTTTATTTAAAACTACAAATAGAATTTATTACTGCGGGAAAGCATATCCATATGGCACAAATAAAGTAAATTAAAATAAGGTTTTCCAAATTTTTTATTTAATTCCTTTGGGAAAAACTGCAGTTGAAATATCTTTTTTATTTCAATTTTAAAACTTAAGGCATTGTTAATTCGTAACTACAGTTTCTTAAACTTTAATTCCTAAAAAATAAAATGTCTTTCATTATTTAGTATTTTTTTAAGAATTAATTAATTAGCATAATCATGAATTAAAAAGCATAAGGAAACATCAGAACCGCAATCAGGAAGGAAGTAAGTATAAAAAAATTCACGTATATTTTAGTTCCGCAAAATTAACTTTATTTATAGAGAAAAAAATAATAAAATAGCTTAAAAAGTATTCTAAACACAATAACAAACAAAAAATAGCACGATACTTAATTAAAAAAAACAAGTTTTTTATAAAGAATTAAATTTTTAGTTTTGGTAAACAAATTAATATTTTATTTACAAAGAGGGATTTTTTAAGCGTAAATTGTTTTCAATTAGGCACATAACAAAATAATAGCGTTTTATGTAAAGAAAATAATTTGGAAGTTTGGAAAATTTTTTGAACATAATGGCAGATAAATCAGAAATATCATACCTTATAAGCATGAAAACCAATACAAAAATATATAAACCGACAAATTATAACACATCGGCTTAAAACAACTTTACTTAATACAGAAAAATATTTTTGCACCTATTAAAAATTTCAAATATTTTCATTTTAAAATGTAGTTATGTATTTCATTGATTAAATCTATATATATAAAAATGAATGTCTGTTTGTATGTTTGTGCTTTATAGGAGGCCAAACCCTTGGACCGATCTTCCTGAAATTTTCACAGCATGTTACTGTGACTCTGGAAGGAATAATAGGCTATATGAAGTTTTAATTGGACAAAGGGGCGCGGCACCGCCCATATAACCCAAAAATTTCAATCGCCATATTTTGGCCATTTTTTGACCTACGTCGACGATATTTAGTACATATGGTATTGGCATAATTGGGAATACATACCAGGAGAAAAGTGGGTAGGACCCCGCCCCTTTTTAGAAAAATTAAAAATCGTAATATATTCTTAACTACTGGACCAATCGTCATTAAATTTTCGCAATAGGATATTCTTGACTATATAAAGTTGGGAGTGGACTAAGGGGATGGCCTCGCCCATATAACCCAAAAATTTATATCGTCATATCTTGGGCATTTTTTGACCTACGTCGACGATATTTGGTACATATGGAATTGGCATAATTAGGAATACGTACCAGGAGAAAATTGGGTGGGACCCCGCCCCTTTTTAGAAAAATTAAAAATCGTAATATAGTCTTCACTACTGGACCAATCGTCATTAAATTTTCGCAATACTTTTCATTTTATTTAATAACGAGGGGGTAGCGAAGCACACAGGGTTCATCTAGTTATTTATATAATCTTCATTATCTGTATGGCGTCAGAAATACAAGGCGACAGGAACTTTAATGGGTTTTTTTAAACTGCATTCTCGTTGTCAATATTGCCATTTATCGATGTTTGGCAATATGAATTTAGTATTTTGTAAGGAAATGTGACGTTGACATTGCCTCGAATTGCCGTTGGTATTATCGTCTGTGAATGAATAAACTATAAAAATAGCAGAAATAAAATTTATAATGGAGAAACTGAAGATTACCAATCCCAACTAATTTGAAAAATTAGTCCAAGAGTGAGAGCTATCCATCACTTGCTAGAGGTTTTCGAAGAGGCACTGTTCCTTCTAATTTTATTTTATTTTTATTTATTTATTTCCTAGTGTAATTTAAAGCCTATTGGGGCCAAGAAATAGTGGGAAAATAATGCGGCTCTTCTAAACGCCCATTGCCCACCAAACAGAACGAGTGATGGATGGCAAAAGGTATGATATATAGTGCTTTAGAAATTCATTTTGGAAAAGTTCTTTTAACAGATATGTCGCGGAAGCAAAAAAAAAATATGGAACAAATCAAAAATGAAGAAAAATGTTGTCTACGATGGGTTAAATTTTAAGTGAAAAATTTGGGGCTGACGCTTAGTTTCGGAGTTAGGGACCTTCAAAGTTTGTATGTATAATATGGTAAATATCGAGTATTTCATGGCGGAATGAGGCAATATGGGTCATTGGAAAGGAAATTTCAGTTTTTAATTGAAATGGAAAAGAATTTAAAAAAATAATAAACTTCCTAAACTAATAGAAAACGCCTATTAAAAGGTGCTTAAACCAGTAATTTTTTCTTATTTTCTTCATCACCGGAGTTTTCGGAAAGAAAGTATATTTTTTTTTTTTAATTTCCCAAAATGGTTATTTTTAATACGATTAAAAATAGTAAAGAAGTAAATCAACTGAATCAAATATAAGATATGTGTATTATTTCTTATTGTCATTATCGATAAATAGGCATTGAACTGTTAGGAAATACCAATTGATGTTGTGTCGAAGTGATGTTGCCTGAAAATTGCAACGATATTGCCAACGCAAACAGAACAAGGGTGAATATAATTTTGATATTATGATTGGAAAATTACATTTAAAAAAACATTATTTGACTATAACAGCCACTGATGAAGAACTGTTCAAATTTCCATGCTGATAAATCTCCCTGTATTTGTTTGCTTTATTAATATAAATGAATGCCTTCATTGAGAATTCATATAACACATTTTGCGTAAATGAAAAAAAAGCAAAAAAGTTTGTGTTCGAAGTCTTTTGTTTTCAAATAATTTTTTTCTTCCTTTTAAAGAACTGCGTGTGTATATGCTAATCACATAATTTATATACGAATAAATGGCTGTTTCAGAATTTATATCTGAGTAAATCATTAATGTCCGTCGGAACATCTACACAAATTGTAATAACAGATAAAAAACAAATATAATAATTGAGCCGTTTATTTTGAAAGTGGCATAAGTCACTTTTTGAAAAAAATCGAGTTAATGGCAACACTAAATACAACTAAACGGTATCTTTAAAATAAAAAATAATCACAAAATTACTTTATATTAAATATGTTGATGGTATGAAGAATTATTCTATATAAAATTTTTTCAACAATTTTAGTAAATCACTGTCCCTTAAAAACATCACTTCAGTAAAATAGTTTAAACAAATTTAGTATAATTATAAAATTATATCAGTCATTTTTCTAAAATATTTATTTTGAAACTCGCTTAAGTCACTTTAGCGTAATGAAGAGTGGGTATTTTTTAATGTTTATAGGAAATTATTTTTACTGAGAAAAATATAAGTACCATAAGATAACAAATTCAAGTAAATCTTCTTGAAAGTTAGCATTCAAATTTTAAAAAATGTTAAAACGCAATCCCTTAAACATCTCGACTTAAAAACAAAGTGACTTATGCTACTTTCAAAACAAACGGCTTAGTTCAACTTTATCTGTTTGTTTGTATTTATTAAATTTGAAAAAAGTTTTTTTTTAATAAAGGAGTCTCTTTATGACATAAGTTTGCTTTTAGCATTTTTAGGTAACTTTTTTTAGTTCCTTTTTTATTTTTATTTGTTTTTGTATTTTTTTTTCAGTAATTTAAGCCTCCTGCACTTTTTGGGTCAAACTGATATAATTTTATTTTTTTTTTGTAGTGATGTTTTAACAAGCTGAATTTTTTTTTATTAAACAGTTTTAGAAGTTATAAAAATGTAAAAAATTGTTGCAAGTGTGTTGTGACTTTATAACTCACGATCGCTCAAATTGAATCTAATTAAACTTTTAGGGTTTGTTTGTATGGTCGTATAGATGGTTTCTTGAGTTATGACTTTTAATGACGACATGTGATTTTGTCAACATAAAGAACAACAAATACATTGGCGCCTATCAGCACATGCGGCATGTTTACTGTGTGCTGATTTCATACACACGGTATTCAATGTTAATATTCATGCGTAGCGAAGCACGCCAGGACCCTGTAGAGTTAAGTTATAAGAAACGTTTATTGTTTTTGATCTAATTTACTAAATAACATCGTTAGTCTTGTTGCGTTCATCTGATCCGCTGAATATTTGTTGCTCGAAGGTTTGCTTTAAAATTGTCCGAATCAATTTAAAAAGTTTAAGTACGTTACAGATTAAAAATTCTACAATTATTTTTTTTTTTACTTTCGTAATGCTGAAAGCTTAAAAACGGAAAAATATGATTCATTATATTGCTGTTATTGGTTTGGTCTTTGAAAAACTTGTGCCGTTTTTTTTGATAAAAGCAACCAATTGGACGAATCACAATAGTTTCGGGTAAATCTGGACCATCTAAAAGTTCTGCATCTTTTTTAGGTAAACTAAATCATCATTTGATTTGGTTGCAGAATAAAAAAAAAATGTTGTATAAGCGATTAAATTAAAAGAGTGGCTTTTTCTTGCTTGTAGGTTCTAAATCTTACACCAGCATTTCGGGGTATATCAGAGATCATAAGACTCTGTATTTAGAAATTTAAAGATTTTATTTGTATTCAAATTGGAATTTTATTAAATTTCTGATTGACTCATTTACTTATCGGCCTAGAACTTCGTTGTATTTATTATAACTATATAATTAATTGAATTAATTTTTAATTAAGAAAATTTTGTAAATATATTTTAATTAAATATATAATACAGCGAATTAAAAAATTTATTTAAATTTAGAATTGGAAATAAAATAAAATAAATTAAAACCTTTAAACTTTTTTTCCTATATATATATTTCAATTAAATGTATAATAGAGCCAATTACAAAATTTAATTAAATTTCAAATTGTAAACCGCTTAATCTCCATCGCAAAAACTCTAAAAAAAACAATTTAGCGATTTTTAGCTACAAATGTTATTCTGTAACACTTTTTGCCGAATTTATTTTATGCTTTGTAGCGATCGAGATTTAGCAGAACAACTTAAATATGACAAAAAAAATTATTTCATTTAATCACTTATTTTGATTTTTTTCTTTGTCAAATTATCATGACAGAACTTTACGTTGTTAAAAATAAATAAATAAAATAATATTTCATTTTCTTTATTTTACTGTCTTCTTTTTCTTTTTTATTCACTGCAATTTGTTTATAAAAAAGTTTCAAAAAAAAATAAAATATAATAATTAAATAAATAAATAACAGCCCACAATAGAAAGACAGAAATATAAATTGTAAATAAGACCATAAAACAAATTAAAATATGCTTCCATATTGTTTATTGTTATAAATTAGACATAACGATTCGTTGAAACAAAAACTTTAAATATTTTTAAACTTTATTTGTAAATTGATTTAAATTAAATTAAAATAAACTTAACTCACCTGTAATATGAAGCCAATGGAGCAAATAATGAACCATGAAAATTCAAGAAATGGGTTAATCCAAGTCTTAAACTTTGGTCGCTTAGTTGGCTGAGCGGCAACAGCTTTTATGGCTGCAGATGATGGCAATGATGGCACATTTGAATTTGGTAAATGACCATTTAAGTCATGACCATTGTTATTTTCTTCAACCATTTTAGGAAATATTTCTCAAATTTTTATTTATTATTAATTATTTATTTAGTTGCATAAATAATTTTTTTTTTGGATTGTAATAATTTTGTATTTTTTTTTCAATTTTGTTTAAAATCTTTAAAGATTTTTATTAAAAAAAATTATTTCATTTTACTCATGTGGGATATATATTATTAATATTTATTTTGTTTGTTTAACAACCCAAATTATATAGAATTGCAAAATTTTATTTAAACTATAACGAATTTAATTTTTTTGGATTCTTTTATTTTGAAATTTTGTAATTTTGAGTAGAAGAAACCGAACAAGATAAAAATTTATAACCGCGTTTACACGTCTGCTCTCATGAGCGCAAGTAACTTTTGTGATTGTTAAGACAAAACGAAAAGCCTTCTTAACTCTGAATATTAAAAGGCAACAACAACAAAAAACAAAGCTCACGAAATAAAAAAAAACTTTAAAAAAAATAACATTAACTGAATGTTACTTTTTGCTTTTTATTGTTTTTGCGTTTATTTAAAAAATTTTTTTTTGTTTCATTAAAAAAAATATTGAAAGATTTTGGTTGATAGTTGTTGTAGGTTTTATTTAAGCTCAGCAATAATAAAGTCTTAGCTTTAAGATAAATAACTTAGAGTTGAATTAAACTAATAAAAAATTGTATTAAACAAAAAAATTTCTTTTGTGTTGGTGTAAACAAGTATTTGTTTGCGTGTCTTAACTACGAGAGTGGTAGTCGAATTAGCTTTACATGTAAATCACAAACAATGAGGGTTAAAGTTTTCCTTTTGTTATTCTTTTAGAAACAAATGTGCTAACAAAAACTGTGTCAAATATTCTTGTATAATAGCATTACTTCGAAGATTTTGCATTTGCTTTTTTTCTTTCTGTTGTAGCAGCGAAAGTCGTCACCTTGTGTTCCCTTACAGAGATTGCTAATCTGTTCTTTTTTATATTATTTTATATCTTTATTTTCTTTGTTATGAGGGCTGCTATATATATTTCTGGCCTGGCAACACTGAGTGCTTTAAGCATAATCGTACTCAAAACGTTTTGACGCACGACCATTATTTGTGTTGGTTACAGTGACTTGAAAAAAAAATATAGAAAAAAATGGAATTAACTCGTGAACATTTTCGTGCCATCATTTTTCACAATTTTCGGAGTGGATTATCACGACAAGAGTTCATCACCATCCTATTGCGCTGTGAAAAATTGGTATAATGAATTTAATCGTGGCCGAAGCTCGCTCAAAGACGAATTCCGTGAAGGTCGTCCAAAAACGGGTGTTGTGTCAGAGAACATTGATGCCGTGCGTGAACTCATAATGCAAGATCGACATGCGACACACCGAGAGATAGAGACATCCTTGGACATTTCTTCCACCAGCATACATTCGATACTGCATGAACACCTGACCGTAAAAAAGGTTTGTTCTCGTTGGATCCCGCACAATTTGAAAGTCGCTCAAAAAAAGGCTCGTGTCGATTGGTGCAAAAAAATGTTGCAAAAATACGATTGCGGTGCTTCAAAAGACGTTTATAAGATCGTCACAGGTGACGAATCATGGATCTATGCGTATGAGCCCGAAACGAAACAACAATCGACCGTGTGGGTCTTCAAAGACGAGCAAAATCCAACGAAAGTTGTTCGTGGAAGAAGCACTTCGAAGCAAATGGTCACCTGTTTCTTCGGCAAAACTGGTCATGTGGCGACCGTTCCGCAACGTAGGACGGTCACTTCTGAATGGTACACTACAATTTGTTTGCCTGAAGTGATCTGAGAAATTCGAAAAACCAACAAGAGAAGACGAATCATTGTTCACTATGACAATGCGAACTCTCACACATTGGCTCAAACCAGAGCGTTTTTGACCGGCCAAAACGTCGAATTAATGGGTCATCCGCCGTACAGCTCTGACTTGGCACCTAATGACTTCTTCTTGTTTCCGCACATCAAGAAAAAAATGCGTGGTCAACGATTTTCGTCGCCAGAAGAAGCTGTTGAAGTGTTCAAAAACCATGTTTTAGAGGTGTCTCAATCGAAGTGGAAAAAGTGCTTCGACAACTGGTTTGAGCGCATGCAAAAGTGTAAAAATCATGCTGGAGAATACTTTGAAAAACAATAAAACCATTTTTGATTATAAATATTCGCATTTTCACTATTAGGCCAGAAATATATAGAGCAGCCCTCGTAGCTGTTATTTATTCCTTATGTTAAGTTCAAATGAAAAGTCGGGCAAGTCAGCGCCAGCTATGAGTCAGGCACAAAAAGACCATCCAAACAGTTAGCTGTTATACACAAAAAATTACACCGCTGGTGACTGTCAAAACAAACAATCGTTTGTGCGTGTGTTAATGTCTGTGCCCACGCACAAGTATAAAAGGCTGAACATTATGTAAATTCGTCAATATATTTCTTATCTCAAATTGCTTGTTAAAAACACTATTTCAGAAGTTCAACTTTTACTGGTGTTGGCCAAGTCTGTGACTAGTGGCGGTGTGGAATTTTAAATTTCTCAGTAGTCTTCCACATGGTCAAGTGGCCCGAGCAAGCGCTGCGCCTATCTTAGTAACCGCGTTTTCAACCGACAGTTATTGTAGCTGCTTGTTGGACGCTATCTACGCAACCGCTGTCTGTTTGGTCGCTACTTGCACCACCGCTGCCTGTTTACTGCCACCCGTGCCACCGACGCTCAGTAGCTCCTCTGCCTGTTTCACAGACCGCTACCGTTGCTGCCTGTTTTACCGTTACATCGCCTGACCGTTATTCACCCTTCGTGGGTGATGATCTTAAAACTCAGAAGAATAAAACGAAGTTTTATAACGTTAGCAAACAATAATTATTTTATCCAACCCTCATAAAAATCTCCGTGCTATCCCCAAGTCATTCCGATATATTAAGAAATATTCCCGTGTCTTTAATTAAATAATTAGCAAAGTACCTTTGCAAAGAAATAAATTATCGTAGTGTTTTTTGATATTTTGTTTTTTATTCTCTTTCAACTTTATAAAAGAGCCCAAAAAAAGTCAGCCCTATACAATGGAGAAACAAAAATAGAATTACTGTTGGTTATTGTTGTTTTTGCTTAAACTTTGATTTTTGTCTTTGCTTTATTGTTTGGACAAAAATCTTTAGTTTATTTACAATGTTTGTCAGAATTTTCCTGAAGAATTAAGTAAGCGGTAACGAAATGACCATCGAGACGTGCTTTTAACCCTCAAAAATCAATAAATTCAATCAATCGGGATGAATGAGTGACAGCACGGGGTATTTTATGGGGGTAGGATAAATTAAAAAATATTCCCGTGTCTTTAATTAAAAGTTGTTTTATTTTCTTTCCGTCGTAACACAACCGATACATTATTAACGACCCTGGACTCCACTGCAGCTATCCCAGCAACAAGCGTAGAGCTTGTCGTTACACTGTCAAACTCAGATATTCTGAGTTGCTAAGGAATGCGTGGTTCCCACATTCAGTTTAGGACAGGTATTTACCTGTTTTATAGAGATTACAAAAGTTTTACGTAGACAGACCTCTTTGTATGAATATTATATTGAAAGAATCTTTCTTAAGGTACTTTTTTTCTTCTTTCCTACTTTCCATGTTGTTAGCGTGTAATTCACACTTTTAAAGCACAAGTTATTCTCTTCGATGTTATCATCCTTTATCTATTATTTATGTAGTGTTTACAACTTCTAAAACAATGCAGGAACTTTTAAAGCTAACCTCGTAGAAAGCCTAAGCTTAAACATAGACAATTGAAAGTTTTAATTTGTTGTAAAAGCTTTTTGTTCGTACAGTTGCTTGTGTGAATTTGTGTGTGTGTATTTAATAATTGTTTTTCTAGTTACTGGATGAAAGAAAATTTACTATTCGTGTTAACTTGACCCAAAAACAAAAAACACACAAGTAAATAAATAAACATAAAAATATCAAACTTATACTCTAGACCTTCATCCTGAAACAAACGATTGTACACTTCACTGTAGTTGTGTGAGTTAAAGTTTGTTGGTCAGTTTTCTTACATGCATTTGAGTATCAGGTTTGTTTTTGAAATAATTTCATCTGTTTGTTTTTGCTTGGCAAATTTTTTTTTTTATTGTAAAAGATGTATTTTTGTATGACTTAAATCCCTGAATTTATCATATTAAAGCTTTTATTAGAAAAATATTTATTTTATTTATTTTTTTTTTTCTATGAAAATGTCAAAGTTGTGTGTTACAAACACGGGATATACGCTGGTATTAAAGAATAACAATTTAATTTATATAAGCGAAAATTGTCTTTCAATAAATAAAATTAAAAAAGCCAGTTTTTTACTTTGTATTTTTAATATTATTTATTTTTAAGCCTGTTATTCTGTTAGAATTTGTTAAACTAGTTAAGCAACATTGATTTTTTATATGAAAAACTTGGCATAAAAATGTGTATTTTTTTTGTGTTGAAAAAATAAAATAAATATGAGAAAACGTTTTTTTTTTTGTTGCGAAATAGTTATTGATTTTCCTCGTTTATTTGCTAACTTGGTATTTCCTCTATCTCAAATTCGAAGAAGCGTTGCATGGCATTCCCTACAAGCCATCCTCTGAGGTTTATTACCGCTTTGGGATTTACTGGGCATTTACTTTTATGCTGCTGTATATTGGAGGCCGATAGAAATTCATTGCATCTTCTAGTGATCTCTCCTCTATATTAAAGTAAAATAAAGTATTTTACGTTGTTTCTCTCTTGATATTCTCCACCTGCTGGATTAATCTTCTATGCAAATTAAATTAACGTCGAATCTTAAATACCGTAAATACACACAATGCAAAGGTGTGTTTTCGAAATTAAGAGGAAATCGTAGTCTATTATCCATAGTTAGTAGCTTATGAATCCATTTAATAATTGTTTTTAAAATTGGCATTTCAAAAATTATCTGGAAAGTACGTCTGACAGATTGATGGGGTTAAAATGTTCATTGATCATATAAGGCTTTTACAAGCCCCATTAAAAAAACACGGACAAAAAATCATAACCGGAATAAAATATCGAAATATATTTATGCGTTTCACCTTAATGGAAGTGAATTTCTGCTAATTATTTTTATAGAACTTTGACAGATTTCTACGTGAACTTATTCAGCTAAAAATAATTGGCCGAAATTAATGCAAACATAATTTGGCAGTAAAACTCCTTTTATAACAGTGCTAGACATTTAATCGGTCATTTTACAATCACGCAAGTTCGGTACACAAAACATTGCGTAGTTTACATACATGTCTGTAGCAAACAGCGTTGCCAGGCATAAAACTTAATGCTAATTTTGCTTGACCCTTAATGGTGGAAGGCCAATGCACGCACCTATTTAAAAAAAATTAGTTTGTTAACAAAAATATTCATACAAAAGTTTAACACGTTGAATTTAATTTAATTTGGCAATGCCATTAAAAGCGGCCGAGCGGCAATGTTTAATTCAGTTTAACTTTTTGTTTTGTCGCTTTGTGTTTCTTTTCTTCACCTAATCGTTTTTTATTTTACTTATTTTTCTTTTTAAAATTTTTTAGCAAATAAATTTATTTAGTTTTGCGTCAAATGTTTTTACACTTTAAAACATCGCGTTCCTTTGCCCATGTAAAATAAATTCAAGTGGCAAACAGACAAGGCCGCGTCCGCATGCCGCTTACATTCGACTTTCACTATAAAAGCAATAGCATTACAAAAGTTTTTATACATTGCATTTGAACTTTGATAAACAAATACGTATGAACACACGCCAAAATTTTTATATACAAAAATAATTTTATTTTAATTTAATACCAAAAGCGCTACAACGGTAACACCGTTCATAATTTTGTTAAGATTTCGTATGCTGCTATATTTTTATTGTAGAATATTAAGAATCAACTTTAATTACTGAAAACCTGAAACTGTATTAAAATACAACTTAAATTTAAATGCATATTATTTAAATTTGTATTTCAAAATGAAGTCAAATGAATTGTCCATGAATTTGTTAGTCTACAGCCGAACAACAGTTACATTTTATTTTATAATCGTGTGTGCGGCAAAAAAGCATTTTGATTATTTCAATAATTGGCTTTTAATCTTTTTATCAGCGAGTTGGGAGTTGTTTAAGTAATAATTACGCAGACAAAATTAATAATAATTTTTATAACTATTAACAAACAATTGTTTAAATTTAACTTGAGTTTTATTAAAATGGTAATAAATTAATTTTTTTTCCAATTAATTATATATTATATATGTAAATATTAAATACCAGTCTTAATTTTTTTCTCCATTGTTGGTAATAGGCCTGCCTTGGGAGAGCGTATATTCCCTCACAGTAATAATGTAGAAAAATTCTTCTTATGACTAAACTTTTCTCTTTGTTTAGGGCTGTAGGAAAAAATAAAGCAATAGATAACCTCACTGATGTGGTTCTCTGTGAACTAAATTCCAAAATGGATGCCAAGAGAGAGCTAGCGTTTGGAAGTTGGAATTTCAAACAGGAAATTTTTAGTTATTATAAATTCTCTACTTATATATGAACTAATTTTTTTGAAAGTGGTATAAGTCCACTTTTTTATATAGAGATATTTAAAGGTTGCATTTGAATCAATTTATATATATTCAACATTAATGAATTATGATATAATAATTACTAATATTATTTGAAAAAATATCCGATTTTTTGGGTCCACATGGACTTATATCACTTTCAGAAATAAAATTTTACCAGAAATGAAAACATGAGTAAATTTAGGCCCATACTTTTATTGATATAAGCTTTACTAAAACAAATTTTTATATAAAAATTAATAGTTAAAATGAAAACATTTATATACACTTCATTTTTAAATAGGAAAAAGACATTTTATACTTAATTTTTTGTAATATTAACATTTCGAAGTATTTGTGGTGAATAGGCGGTATATAAGGTAATAAACTTATGCTCATGAAGTTTCATAAACTAGTACCATATTAATTTTGCTGAGGTTGTTTGTTCTTCCCTTTTTTCTAAACTAAAAAAATTGGTTTGAATGGAGTATTTTCTTCCACATTAATTTGTTAAAAAAAATTTTGAAAGGTTCATTCTTTTTAAACCTTATCCAACATATGTGAAGGCAGTTTGAAATATCTCTGTCCATATTTTTTCTGTTTAAAGCTTAAAGTCTTCTCTTTTTATTTCCAACAAAATTAAAATGACGCTGTTTTCTGCGGCAAGCCTTTATTGCATTATAATAATCTTGGGCAGTCTATAATTGGTGTTTTTCTTTAATGCTGTTTCCACAACTGCAAATTATTTGTCGTTTGGAAGAAATTAATGGAAGTTGTTTTAATTAAACTTATTAGGAATGGACTTATTCCAATTTCAAAAGAAACATTTGTGCTATAGAATTGTGTAGCAAAACTGTTTTCGTTTATTTTATGTCAAAATAGAACTCTTTTGAAAGAAGGAAACTATAGCTCTTTAAAATTACTGTTATCTTAATTTTTTGCAAAATTGGACTTATACTACTTTTATAAAAACCAGTTCATATATCAATAAAAAAATTTTTATAATAATTTTTAGTAATACTTTAAAAATGTTATAATAATGTTTATTTAAAAAAAGTTACCTCTTGATAAATAGTTTCTCTTACTCATGAATAAAAAACTAACTATTGAACTATTTTTGAAACATAAAATGTTAGTTTTTGTAAAATTTTTTTTTTCTATTTATTTTATAAATAAATAAAATAATAAATGAAGAAAAGAGAAGAAAATATTTTTTAGTTATTAATTGTGGCTATTGATATATTAAATTTTAAGTGAAATTATACATCAGTGTCCAAAATTAAAAATACGAAGTAAGCGCATATTCGGAAAAAAATTCTAGAAAAATACAAATAATAAATTTTTCTCCAAATTTTTAAATCTCAATCCCCATGGGAAGGTTCTTATGGTGGAGTAAAAGATCTCATTTGGCAGCTCCTAGTTGTAAACAGCGGTATCGAGATGAAAACTCAGATATATTTGTTTAACAAACTGTACCGGGAGCACACTAAATTTAAAAGAATATCTAGTGCAGCCTTAAATTATGCTGAAAGAGACAAACTACAGAGGGAAATGCAAGGGTAGACTTAAGAGACAAAATAATGCAAGTATGTCCAGCTGTGATATTTAAAAATACAAATTCGAGATAAATATCTCATGTGATACCTTTAGATTATTCCTAAAATTTTTTTTTTTGTTAATTTTGAATAATAATTAAAAAAACGTTATGTTTGAGAAGTTGTAATCTATTTTATGAAAAGGTTCATAATGTTTTCGGCAGCTTTTTTACAATATGAACTGCATTTATTTCGCATGGAATTGTTGTTAACAGAAAACATTGTTGTTAAATATTTAAGGACACTAAACGAGATTAAATGATTCTTTGCATGGGTACCATTGAATCTGCAGCAAAATAATACTCCGATACATTATGCCACATTTATTAAAGGATTTTTTTAATTAAAAAAGATAAACTTGGAACTAATTACACACTAAGAAACGAAACACAATGGAACAAAAGTAAACAAAACCAATAAAAATAAATAAATAAATTAAAACCTATTGAGCAGTGTTATAAACTGTATCAACAATATTTAAGATATTAGCTGTCCCTCGAGAAGAAGCCCAGCTCCCCTAAGAGTCAACAGATCCACTGGAGAAAGGTGCTACGCTATCTGAATGGCCTCCAGACTCGTGGCTTAAGAAAAACATCCTCTCACTCACTGTTTTCCACGGAACACGCACCTTCCATGAACTTCAAAGCTTTCCCAACCATAAACGAGTCTAATCGACTAAAATCGACCGCGCCGTATATAGAACTACAAGAGGGCCTACGGAACTCTCCGTTATGCCCTATATACCATCTCAAACCGAGACACACAACTAAGATCCGACTCTCCCATTTCCTAATCCTCTCCATCTGGGCTGAAGAAATTCTAAACCCAGCTGGAAAGGCGTAAGAGATGAGAGAAGGATCTGGCGGTACACCAAAGGACTCACTTTTTTATCGAGTCCACCTCTGCATTTTAGTACACCCTGATATGCACAGTAGGCCCTATTGGTGCTTTCAAGCACATTATCAATGTGCCGATATTGCTCAAAGTTTTCATGAAATGTGACGCCAAGATAATTTAACCTATTCGAAGTCCTGATAATGTCGCTTCCAACTCTAAAGCACGGTCTGATAGATCTGCATTTCGGGTAAATGTATTTACGCCTTTTCTTAAACATTATACCGACAGTCTTACTGATGTTTATATTCAGACAGCCCAAAAATTAAATAATAATGGATTTTTAATTAAAATAAGCTAAATGATTTTAATCATATGAATGTTAAAAATTTGAATTTCTTAGACTTTCTCTGAAAAAATAAAACTTTAGTTTTTATTGCTAATATTTATGCCACTGCAAGAAATTGCTCTGCCGGATAGCAGTGAAATTTTAGTTGTCGATTAAATTTTAAAATATTTACGCCAAGTGCGAGTTAAACTCCATATTGTAACTTATCTTATTGTTAAAAAGACACGGCTATATATTCCAAAATCACATTTATATTGGAATACGCATCACTTCATTTCATTTTATTTCATTTTTATTTTTGGTGAAAATTCCAAGCATCTGCCTCTAAAGGTTTAAAAGATAGGACCATATTCGCGGCCTCTATGAAAACACCCTTAAATTTTTAAATTTATTTTCACACTTGTTTTTACAGCGGGTTTTTTATAGTTGTGTCTTCCTATTGCAGTCCAATTACCAGGACAGGTACTTGAGAAATACAAAACTATTGGAACACCCTTTAATTTAAACTTTTATTTTTTTACTTGTCACTATAGCGTAAATATGATGTGTCTGCCAATAAAAAAAATAAAATAAAAATAACACCCATACGAGGGCTGCTTTATATATTTCTGGCCTAATAGTGAAAATGCGAATATTTATAATTCAAAATGGTTTTATTGTTTTTCAAAGTATTCTCCAGCATGATTTATACACTTTTGCATGCGCTCCAACCAGTTGTCGAAGCACTTTTTCCACTCCGATTAAGACACCTCTAAAACATGGTTTTTGAACACTTCAACAGCTTCTTCTGGCGATGAAAATCGTTGACCACGCATTTTTTCTTGATGTGCGGAAACCAGAAGAAGAAGTCATTAGGTGCCAAGTCAGGGCTGTACGGCGGATGACCCATTAATTCGACGTTTTGACCGGTCAAAAACGCTCTGGTTTGAGCCGATGTGTGAGAGCTCGCATTGTCATGGTAAACAATGATTTGTCTTCTCATGTTGGTTTTTCGAATTTCTCCGATGACTTCGGGCAAACAAATTGTAGTGTACCACTCAGAACTGACCGTTCTACCTTGCTCAAGCGGAACAGTCGCCACTCGACCAGTTTTGCCAAAGAAACAGGCGACCATTTGCTTCGAAGTGCTTCTTCCACGAACAAATTTCGTTGGATTTTGCTCGTCTTTGAAGACCCACACGGTCGATTGTTTCGTTTCGGGCTCATACGCATAGATCCATGATTCGCCACCTGTGACGATCGTATAAACGTCTTTTGAAGCACCGCAATCGTATTTTTGCAACATTTCTTTGCACCAATCGACACGAGCCTTTTTTTGAGCGACTTTCAAATTGTGCGGGATCCAACGAGAACAAACCTTTTTTACGGCCAGGTGTTCATGCAGTATCGAATGGTGGAAGAAATGTCCAAGGATGTCTCTATCTCTCGGTATGTCGCATGTCGATCTTGCATTATGAGTTCACGCACGGCATCAATGTTCTCTGGCACAACAGCCGTTTTTGGACGACCTTCACGGAATTCGTCTTTGAGCGAGCTTCGGCCACGATTTAATTATACCAATTTTTCACAGTGCTATAGGATGGTGCTTCATCTCCATATAATGATTTAAGTTCATCAATGCACTCTAGTCGTGATAATCCACGTCGAAAGTTGTGAAAAATTATGGCACGAAAATGTTCACGAGTTAATTCCATTTTTTCTATATTAATTTTTTCAAGTCACTGTAAACAACACAAATAATGGTCGTACGTCAAAGCGTTTTGAGTGCGATTATGCTTAAAATGACAAACTTTCCAATGGAAATGTCAGATTGCAGTTGGCAGCACTCAGTGTTGCCAGGCCAGAAATATATATAGCAGCCCTCGTACTTGAATAAATATCAGGTCCCTTAGGGAACACTTTTAATTTTTAGTAATTTTTGTTATAGCAGATACAGCAATAGATCTTCTGTGAATATTTTAAGAGTATGCCTATAACGGTTCCAGCAATAGATAACTGTGATAGATGAACAGACATTGTAGCGAAAAGAAGAGGGTTACGTTTTTCAACGATTTATTTGTCGAACGTATAAAATACAAAATATTAAAAAAGAGTGTGGAACAACAATTTTATTCTTAAAGGCTTTTTTTTCAATTATTTTTTATTGAATCTGAGTTGATAGTTCAGTTGTGAAAAAATAAATATTTTCCAATCGAATTATAATAGCAAAAGACATATAGTGATTATAGATTTTCATAAATCATGTCAAAACAAAATAAAATAAATAATTTTTAACTTTTTCAATGCAATAAACAAATGCCGTTATTATTATGTCAATAATGCAAAATTTATTGGTATAAATTAATATTTGTTCTACCTTGAACTGAATGTTGTTTTGCATTTCTATAGCTTCTTAAGACTCTAAGTATTAAGTAAAAAGCCAAATGAAACTGGAAAATATTTAAATTTAACAAGGACTATCTAAATAATTAAAAGTCAACTGATTAGACTTAACATTCAAGATTCTATAAAGTCTCGAATATTGAAGAAGAAGTTAAAGAACCTGTTGTGTTTTGCATTTTTTTTTGTCATATCGAAAAATTCTCTTTTGTTTGTTTTCAATATTTTAAGGTGCATTGAACTTTAAAAAAATAAGTCGCAATAAAATTAAATATTTGAATGACTTAAATGTGATATTGAAAATAAAAAATGAATTATAATAATTAGAATTAACGTTTGTATTGAATGGAGGTCACAAATATGTACATATAAAGTTATAATAAATGTGAATGTTCAGTGACTCTGTCTGTTATTGCAGTGCAACAACAGACATTCAGTTAAACACTAGTTTTTATTGTTTATTTATTTATTGTAACTTATATAATTTCTTGAAGAGGTTGGCGAAACATCGAAAAATAAAATATATGTTACAAGAAGGACCTTCAAGCTCAAAAATTATTTAAAACTACATTAATTAATTTTCACAAAAAAATTGAATTTAATTAAATTTGAATCAGTTCAAACGATATTAGCAAAAATGAATTTCAATTCATTTCCAATTCAAATGAATTTGTTAAAAGAATAGCAATTCGTTTGTATTGAATTGATTTTGAATTCATTTAAATAAATTAGAACAAGGAATTGCAATTCAAATAAATGAAATAAAAATTGAGTTGTAATCAATCAAATTCAAGAATAAATCTAGAGGGACTGAAAACTGAACATTTTTCTACCAAAATAAAAGTATTCAGTACAAATTTTGAAAAGACTTGTCCTCGATTCGCTCTTGATCAAAGAAAGCATCAAATCAGTTAATTCAAAATCAATTTAATTCAATCGAAAAAAAATTGCAATTAGTAAAATAAATAATGATTCGCAAATTAATCCAAAAATTAAAGAAAAAATATTTGGGGAGTTCCTCTAGCGACATGATATAAACGTGTAAGACTTTTTTCAGCCGTAGTAAGCAGACATTCCAAATTTACACAAAGCATGTACAAATTTATCCGCTATTAAAATAAGTGTTAACCATAAATTTGAAAATAAATAGGTGTTTCCATAGAGCTAAGCCTTTTAAAACAAAATATTCTACAAAAATTATTTAAAATAAAAATTTATTTTGTTAATATTTTAAAATCAAATTCCTTTATTCTTTAGCTGTCTTATGATAAAAAGAATAAATATTTGCATGCTAATGTTATTTTTTTTTTTCATATTTCGTAGAATTAAATTTTTTATTTAAAACATGCCTGACGTATGATTGTTATTAATTCATTTAAACAACGAAAAATTACATTTATTGACCAAATCTTTTCGCACAAGTCTAAAATTAATTGCTATTTATCTTATAATTATAACAGTTTTGCTAAAATTTAACGAACAAATAAGTCTATTTTTTAAAAGTGCTAAAAAATGCAATATTGTTAAAAAAAAACATTTTTAAATTCAAAATAATAATTAGTACTTTTTGCCTTTTGCAGTTAATCCAAATCTTAAGTCAGTAACCGTTTTACTCGTGATGAATCCATCAACATTTAATTAAATTGGAATTATGAAATTTGACAAGAAGCAGATAATCTAATAAATTGTCTCAGTCAATGGCCACGACAAGCTCAAGGCAGCAGCAAATGAACCCTTTAGGTGGTCGATACAACAAACTGAACACCCAAAAACCGCTATCATCAGAAGGGCATAGGCGAAGCCTATCGGCTTCACGTATGTCAACTAGCAACCACACGAGGCCAACAGTATTTTTTTTTAAAGCGGGTGCTTTAACATTTTCAAAACTAAAAAGTCACAATTAGAAATAGCAACTTCAAGAATATTTAATTTTTATTGTTATTATTGTCTTCAATTTTATAACTTAATTATATAAATTTTCGCTTTCAACAAAGAAAAACTCAGTTAGAAACATCTTTATGATTCGTTTTTTTTCTAATAAAAATAAATAAGTAAAAAATAATTAAAAAAAATTAATAAAAAAAAACTTCCTTCTTAAAAAACCCACAACAATCAAATATACAATAATTAATAGTTTCTTTTTTTTTCATAACTATTCTCATAATATCAATTAAAGTTTTTTAGCACTTCACCTTAAACAGATGTTTAACTAATTTATGTTAATTTCACATAATGATTGTTGCTTTTGGCAATAAATTTTTTCTTTAGATTTTTTATTTGTATTTTAAACTTTTTTTCAATACTTTGCAAAAATAAACTCATGTTAACAATGATGACTGGCAAATCAAAAGAATAAAATTATTATGACATTGGCAGGACATGCGCAAAAGAGAGATAATGAAATAAAAAATATCTGAACATGTGTTGCTAAAATGTTGCAGTCTGTCCAAATTCTTAACAGTTCATTACCCGCAAAGTTATGACATGATGTTAACGTAGTTGCCAGATGATTTGTGTCAGAAAATCGTTTAACTTGGCTGGAAAATATTTTTAAAAACTTAGAAATCGTCAAAAATCTAGTCTTAAATAATTTTTTTAAAAGTAATTATAATTCGAAACAACTTCGGTAATACTTAATTTTTTTGCTTATTCGAGTTGATATTGGCAGTTTGCGATGACCTTGTTAAATTGGTGAAATCTGCCAAACTTACTTATTATTTGTGCAAAATTACATTTGCAAGTTAGACGATTGGACAGAACGTTAAAATGATGAAACTTTTCCCAAAAAATTTGTGTTTGTCTTAGCTCAGGTTAGCTCAAGAAGAGTTGTACCCATAAAAAGACGCCTCTACTTGAAGACTCAGAGGGTGCATTATAATTCCCTTAATATAGCCGAACTACTAAAAGACGCTTGCGCCCTTATGCACCTGATTTTACTGATGAAGCAGATGTTTTCTTTCAGATTACACTGAGCGATGGCCCATAGCTGCTCATTAATAATATCGCCTAGCAATCTTAGCCTTCAGCATAATGTGTCCAACAGTTTCTTACTCCTCTGCGTGCTGGCACATCCTGAAGAAATACGATGCAACGTTGACACATGACCAGTGATTACACCCAAAGCGACCCTTAGAACTAGCAGATGTTTAGTCTTTAACGTGTCTGCAGTAGGCCAGTCGGTCCGTTTATACTCCCGAATTCCTCCCAGCCTCTTAGGACTAATTTGTTATTCTTACTACCCAATCAAATAGAAGCGTTTATCGGTGACTTCACCGATTCTATTCATAAGATTTTTCAAAACATGAATGACAATTTTTATATGATTAATATGTTTCGATTTTAAAAAGAAATTTGTAAGGTCATTAGCATAACCGAACAGCATTGCAAGTAAAGTAGCAGCTTCTATTCATCCCAGTGTTCAAGTTCACATATATTAGTCGCAAAGATCGTACGATTTGAACCTACAAAAGCGAAGCGCTTAGAAAACGTTTGTATTTAATTAAATTAATTAATTAATTTATTTATTTAGTTTTATTATTATTTTAACAATTTATTCAACAACAGGACCCGTAAAGTTTTATATCTTGTCTGCAAAGAGTACTCGCTAATGTTTATAGTATTGCAGGCGTAAATTTAACATGAAATATTTAAGTTAAAAAAAATCCGTATTATTTTTTATGTAATTATTCCGATTAAATTAATTAACGATATTGATTATTGAGGGTCAAAGCACGTCTCGATGGCCATTTCGTTACCGCTTGCTTAACTCTTAGGAAACTTCTGACAAACATTTTAAATAAACTAAAGATTTCTGTCCAAACAATAAAGCAAAGACAAAAATCAAAGTTAAAGCAAGAACAACAATAACCAACAGTATCTCTATTTTTCTTTCTCCTGTATACGGCTGAATTTTTTTCCGCTCTTTTATACAGTTGAAAGAGGATGAAAAATAAAATATCAAAAACAGGCACTTTGCAATTTATTTAATTAAAGACACGGGAATATTTTTTTAAATATTTAATTTTTAAAATAACTCCGTGCTATTTTTTTATTTAAATATCCCGCTTAAATTAATTACCGATATTGATTATTGAAGATCAAAGCACGTCTCGATGGCAATATTTTTTTAATGTGTAATACAATTTTTTAATCAATGATAAATAATAGAAAATTTTTAATTAGTTATTGCATACTTATAAAGTACTTTTTGTTTAATTGGTTTCTTTTATTTCCATCAGGTGTATTAACTACGTTGATTGGCAGCTAATTAAGAGCTGTGAACAAAATAACAGTGAAAGTATTTCTGCCATATTAATTTGCAAAATGGCATAGTTTAAACCCGCGCATTTTTCCTGGTGTTGAAGGAGTGATCGATTGGCTGTAAGAGTTTGCTGCCTTTGAAGAACTCTTTTTCAATTTTTACATTTACATTTTATTTTTACATTTACATTTTATTTGTATTGTTGTTGTTACTAATGTTATTATGGTTAATAATATCGCTGTTAACCATGTTGTTGTGGTTGATATTGACGTTCATGTAATTATTCTTGTGTGTAATATTGCTATCGTTGATGTTGATGGTGTTGTTGCTGATGTTGCTTTTGCTATTGTTAATGATGTCAACAATGCCATTGTTTATGTAGTTATCGATGTTGTTGAAATTGTTATTGTTGCATGCTGTTGTTGTTGTTGTTGATGATGGTAAAAGACTTATTCTTTCAAATAAAAATAATTTTAATTTCGCAGATTAAAATTTTTCAAATTTTTTTAGGTAACATTTTGACCCACCCTAATGCGAAATTTTAAAACGAAAACGTCAAATTTGAAAATCGCCAAAAGGCGTTGTTAAATCAACGAATATGGTAAGGATATAATACAATTTTTAAGGGCCGTTTTTTAAAGGGTTGTTTTAATCGAATATAAAAACAAAGAGAAAAGAGAAAATTATATGCTAAAAAAGAGTAAAATTCTAACGACTTTTTCTCTGTATCAGTGTTAGAGAAAATATAAAACAATAAACAAAAACAGCTGCTAATGAACGCCTCTTTTTTTTATCATTCTTTTATCAACTTTGTGTTTCATAAAAATACAACCCTGATCCAATAAAATGCAATTGCTTTATTATAAGTTTTTGCTCTTTCCTACAACGAAAATTCTATTTATGATACTTTACACCAAAATAGAACATGTATGTGCACCACTGAGTTGCAATTTGATGAAACTTTATAAATATTTTATAACTGTGAACAATTTAACTTTAAGATGAATTAAAAACAAAGAAGGTTTTGTGACAATTATAATTAAAAAACAAATTAATTTCTTAATTAAAAATAAAACCATTTTCTCAAAAAATATATGTTAATTTTCGAAATAATTATTTAAACTTCAAATTTTTAAAGTTTTTAGGGTTCCGTATCAAAAAGGTTAAAAATGTAATTCTATTAATATCCGTGCAATATCAGTACGTTTCTCCGTCTGTTGCATGTCTTTATATCTCTTGAATCGTAAACGGTAAATACTAGATAACCGTTACTACAATAAGTATTAAAATAAAGCTAAAAATTAAAGAAAGTCCAAGTATGGAATTGATGTGGCTGTAATTTTGGACAAAAATAGACAGGTCTTTTAAAAAATGCTCTTAGAATATCTTCACCTGAACGAGAGTATTTCTTAATTTTATATATTTATCAATTGTTGCTGTAGTATCTGTAGTGGTACATAATCTTTATTATTTTTTTACAATGTTGACAATCATAATTTTTAATAAAATTTTTTTCTTTTAATTTAGCTGAAAAATGATGAAGTTCTGAAGTAAAAAATATTAAAAAAGAAAAAAATTGCACACAAATAGACAACATATTAATTTTAAGCCAAGAAAATTTAACTGTTTAAAAAAACATCCATCTCAATAATATTTAAAGCAGTTCTACATATCCAGCATGATCTAAGCTTAAATACTTCTACGTACAAAATTATAAATCGGACGAACCGATTTCTGTTTTCGTTAAATCCCACTGTCCACTAATTATTCTAAAGAATTTATATTTTCATATAAACTTAAATGAAATATGTTTATTACTTGTTTCTTTTTTATTTGTTAAAATTTTTTTTAATAACTTGTTTGTCTTTTCAAGTAAATTTTATAAAGGTTGAACTTAAAATATTGTTAATTATAAATACTTTGTCACGCTGAAAAATAAACAAGAGAATTTATATATTTAATTTAAATATTTTGTATGCAATAACATTAAAATAAATCTAAAAAAAAAATTTACATTCATCTTATACAATACTACTCACGCATCGCGATGTAGCTAATTCTTGCAAACAAACAAAAAACGATTTCAAAACAGATTAAGGCTGCTTGCCTAAAAAGGCTTGGCCACATACTTTGATGTATAGATAAATCAAATCACATCAACTGTTAGGACACCCTTTAATTATCAGTTCCTAATTTTATACTTACTGTTATAGCGGACTAAGCAATACCGGTTCCATGTAAATTTAACCGTCTATATAAAAGTGCTTTACATGGGGTCATACGAGTATTCATCAAATTACATAAACTATTCTAATCCCCTTTTGTTTGTAATTTTAAATACCTATAATCCTTATTATACCAGACAGTGTAGTAAACATTCTGCCTATAGATCAAATTACATCAACATCCTTGAATGTTTAAATTCAAATTGTGTACTTACTGTTATAGCGGACTTAGCAGTACAGGTTCTTTGTAAATTTCAACCAACCGTCTGAAAAGGATCAACAGATCACTCTTGATTTGCGAAAAATTAAGAATAAAGTAAAAAAACGTACTTGTTCGTACCAGGGTACGGAAAAAACAAAACGTTTGGTTTTATTTTACAGCCTGCTTATAGAACACGTCAAGAGCGAAACGAAACCGGATGGCATATGGACGAATACGTAATAATTAGCGTCCATATAACACGTTCCGGATTTTTCGTTTAACTTACGTTGTGTTTCGTATAAATAAATATTGTGACAAATCGTAGTATTGCCGATGTAATAATTAATGTTTTTATTTTCTTTTTTTATAAATTTTTTGTTTTTGCCTTAAATGATGGTAACCCTGCTTAGGCGCTTAAACAGAAACAGCTGACTTAAATAAACAAAACAAAATTTTAAAACAATGACATACAAATTTTTATCTGAAAAACAAAAATTGTCAAAATAAAAAAGTTTAAATAATATTATAAAAATATGCAAAAATTTAAATATATGTATAATACTAATAAATGTTTTTATAAGTGAAAGTGTTATGATGGGCAGTTGCCCAACAATATTACCTCTTGACGAATGGTTTTTTTTTTTCTTGGGACAGTTTTGACGTGTATGACACTACAATGCGCGATACATAAACCAGAACCAATCGCCATTTGTTACGAAATGACGTTCGCATTTTAAAAACCCAAACATGGGAAACGGTAACGTTTTTGTACGTCCAAAAGACAAATTGTGTTCTGTAAACTGGCTGTTAGTTTGTTCTTTGTAGTTTTTTAAATAGTGGGAAGGATTGTACCAGAAATTGATACGTTTTAAAAAAATAAACTTTTTGCAAAGGTTTACTACTTGAATTGTTCGCTTTAATTGAAATTTTTAAATTTTGGAGTTAATCATATAAAATCGTTTCCCATTTCATGGTTTATATAGTTTCATCTTTGTGTCTTTTGTACTTTCCACGTTTTAAGAGAATAAGTCGTTATTTAAGTTCATGTTTGAAAACTTAGTCAATAAGAACGACACATTTGAGTTGTGGAATAAAATTACATAACGTTAAGATCATATCGCTTTCTAAAGCATCGTCACATTTCTTGTTGTGACTTTATGCATTTTTGAAAAGGTGATCTTTTTAAAATGAATCGACTTTTTGCATATAATGTACAGGTGGGTCGCGGCGTACTTCTCTACGCATAAATATTAACATTGAATACCGTTCATACGATCACAGACGCCTAGCTAGTTGTTGTTGTTGTTTTATTTTTATTTTTTTTATATAAACATAATCATATATTTTCTTGAAAGTCAAATCTCACAAACGCGTCGACCGAATTCGTTCAAACGTTACATAAACCATCTACAAGATCATCCGAAGAAACCCGTAAAGTTTATTCGAATGTGGTGTAAACAATCGTGAGTTATAAATTCTCAATACACTTGCAGCAATTTTTTATATAAATAATTTTTTTTAATTTATGACACAATAGCGGATATATTTTTACAACAATAATGTCATAATTCAAACATCCCATATAGTTCGTCCAAGAGCTGCCCTTTAATAAGTATATAATTGATGAAAGCTTTCTCAAATTGGTTTTTTATTGATGAATCGTTTTAGTTATTGTAGTGGGAACTGAAGCAGTCTGATATTTTTTTCCATAATGAAAACGAGTCAAAAACTTAAACTGCAATTATTTTAAATTAAATTATTTTGAGTTGTGGCATTCTATTAGTAAATAAGCGCTATATTTCTTAGCGAAGTACACAACGCAATTGTTCGATTGCATTGGTATTAATGCAAGTGGATGAGTAAAAAGGCATTTGTTTCATATGTCACTTTGTCATTCAAAAATTATTTATTTTGATTTCGCTCATGTACAAAATGATTGAAAAAATTTAGAATGTCCTTGTATTAAATGTTTGCCTGACGTTTTGTTTGTTTTGTCCGCTTTTACATTATGCAACTTTTGTCGCTGCAATTTTTCTCTTTTCTTTTTTAAAATCGCATTTGCTTCTACATTGTACAATTTTTATTGCAGCAATTTTTGTAGATGTACACACGTATGTATACACGTATGTATACATGTGCTAACTTCATGTTTGAAAACGAATAAGGAAACGAAACGAATTTCAAGAGTACGTGCATATGTGTATCACTTTTAATTTCTCTCTTCTCGCCAACAAACTAAGAATTGCAGCGACAAAAATTGTCAAATGTAAACTGGCACTTGCGTACGCTGGCAGTTGCTATAAAAACGTTTTATTTTGTTGTTCGTTATTTTATAAATTAATTTTCCTATAAATTAATACAAAAATTACTAAAAGTTGTTTGAATAATTGATATTTGTAGCTTTATTATTGACCTGTCTAGTTACTTCATAAAAAATAAAATTATATTAAAATGCATTTTATTACAAATATTCCCTTTAAATTTCTCCTAAAATACATTTCAAATCTATTTTAATGTTTTGTGAATATAGCAGTTAATAATTATATTTTAAAGTTAAAAGTTTTGTTTTAATTTTTTTAAAGCCGAAAATAAGTCAATTTTAATTTATGTTTAAGGTTTAGTTTTTAAAAATTATTACAAAATTAGACAAAATTAGAGGATATATTTAAATTTTATTTTATATTGATTGAAGTTCTTTTATTTAAAAAATAATGATTTAAGTACGAGGGCTGCTCTATATATTTTTGGCCTAATAGTGAAAATGCGAATATTTATAATCAAAAATGGTTTTATTGTTTTTCAAAGTATTCTCCAGCATAATTTATACAATTTTGCATGCGCTCAAAACAGTTGTCGAAGCACTTTTTCCACTCCGATTGAGACACCTCTAAAACATGGTTTTTGAACACTTCAACAGCTTCTTCTGGCGACGAAAATCGTTTGAAGCACCGCAATCGTGTTTTTGCAGCATTTCTTTGCACCAATCGACACGAGTCTTTTTTTGAGTGACTTTCAAATTGTGTTGGTTCCAACGAGAACAAACCTTTTTTACGACCAGGTGTTCATGCAGTATCGAAGGTATGCTGGTGTAAGAAATGTCTAAGGATGTCTCTATCTCTCGGTATGTCACATGTCGATCTTGCATTATGAGTTCACGCACGGCATCAAAGTTCTCTGCACAACAGCAGTTTTCCGACGACCTTCACGGAATTCGTCTTTGAGCGAGCTTCGGCCACGATTAAATTCATTATACCAATTTTTCACAGTGCTATAGGATGGTGCTTCATCGCCATACAAAGATTTAAGTTCATCAATGCACTCTTGTCGTGATAATCCACGTCGAAAGTTGTGAAAAATGATGGCACGAAAATGTTCACGAGTTAATTCCATTTTTTTCTATATTAACTTTTTCAAGCCACTGTAAACAACACAAATAATGGTCGTACGTCAAAACGTTTTGAGTATGATTATGCTTAAAAATGACAAACTTTCCAATAGAAATGTCAGATTGCACTTGGCAGCACTCAGTGTTGCCAGGCCAGAAATATATATAGCAGCCCTCGTATTTCATTTTCTTTACTAATTTTTTAAGCACTAGATCAGTTTGTAAATAAAATTATTGTTTGTTATTTTTTACTTTTTTTTTAATATTTCGCCACACCGTTGGGTGGCATATTCAGAAAACAGGAAACAAAAAATATCAATAATTAGATTTTCTTTCATAAAAACAATTATATACAATTTAAATATTTCTTTAACGACAAAAATTCGGTTTTAAAAACCAAATATTTGTTTTGATAAGAAAAACGCATATATTAATTAATTAACCATATTTAATTTTTTGCTTAGCCAGAATTAAAAAATATCCATAAGATTGTTTTATAATGTTTTATGTAAAAAAATATGTTCTACGCCTTGAAAGTATACACAAAATTTGTAAATATAAATCAATTTAAATTTAAAAAGATTTATTTTGATAACACAAATTAGGCGTGTTTTAAGCGGCCTTCAATAACAAATTATTGTTAGGCCTTAACCAATTGTTATTCTTTTATATCTTAAATTATTTTAATTTTTAAACAGCAAATTTAATATTAATTGGCTGACTCTAAAGACAACCAGTTTTGCTGGTTTCTTTTTTCTAATAAAATAAATAGAAATACAAAAACAGGTTACAGATTCTTCCGTTGTTTATCGAATTGTTTAGGATTTATTGTTTTTAATTCTTTAACACTTTAACCTTATTTCTTTTATGCTATAAATTATAATTTGAAATTAACTAATTCACTGTTTTAAAAATAGCGTATTAAGTAAAAATTAAAATAATAACGTAGATGAAAAAATCTACTTCCAATTATTTTTTTTATTATTAATTTAGATAAGGAATGGAATTATTTAGCTTTATACGTTTTAATCTTGTATGATTTTTTGTTTATTTTCTAACAACAAGCAAGTGGAATGCATATTCATATGGCCATTTCGCTATTGCTTACAGCCAAAACTAAATTAGCGTAACGCGCAAAGCACTCTGATAAATAGCTTTTATGCTGGAATGTCATGCCTAAATAGGAGCGTCAACAATAATAAAGCAAAACAAACATACAAGCAGCCAACTTTACTTCCTAACGTACTATCAAAATCGGATTTTCCAATTGCTATGCTTTGTCGCCGCGCTATTATGGTTTGCTTCATCCATTTTGTATGTACATGAGAATTTTTGACAGATAGATTGCGTTTTACGCGCTAATTTAGGTTTGGCTGCTAGTGAAAAATTATGTATTTCCTAGTTTCGGTCACTCATTTCTTGCTGGATTGTTTTAAACTTAGTAACTGCAGATAAGTTCGAGTAAAATTTTGAGTTAGCGTTAGGTTTGGCTGTTACGCAGCTCCTTATTTTGTTCAGGAAACTGATTAACACTTTGCGGCGTGGCGTACATTATAAAGTACGTCGAATTTTAGCATACATGTAATTAATATCCAGATGCAGGTTCGTTGTGATGATGCTTTTAAATTCTAAACAGGCTGTAAAATTTCTAGATAACTTGAAATCAATTTTTTATATTTTGTCTAGTCATCATCGACGCAGCCTCTAGTATGTGAAAGTTTATTTTCAAATTAAAAACCAAAGAATGGTTTTTCTCGCTTATTTTTTTGATGAATTTTTAAATGTTTCTTTTATTTGTGTACATATGTATGTATGTTAAGAAATTTAAAACCAATAAAAAAAATAAAGTACAATGGTGTTAAGGTTGAAGTAGATTTTACATTAAAATGTACATCTTCAAAACCCACTTTATAATAAAAATTTGCCCCATAATTTTTTACACATGTTCTTTGAAGCCTTTTTAAGCTATAAAAAGCATATCGCTGGTCTCATGTAGAAAGGCCCTAACTCGCATATATGTAACTATACAGGAGAAGGTAAAAACATAACAAAGTAATACTAAAAATGCAAATGCTTAGAAAACCGTTATTTTTGATACTATTGCATTCAAATTATGTGACAAGGTGTATCTGTGTGAAATGTATTGGAATCACGAGAAATTTCAATTTCATAAAAAATCGAGTTAGGGCCTTTTTACATGAGACCAGCGATATATAGAGTTTTTCAACGGCCGAAATTAATTCCAGAATCCATACTTATAACTTGCCTTTAAAATACGCATTATCTAAATGAAACTTTTAGTTAAGTGGGGAATAAAGTGACCTGTAACTAATTTTCGTAATTACAATTTTCTTGTAAAAATAAAATTTTACATTTTGAAAATATGGCAGTATAAAAACAAAAACCATCTACTTTTGACAATTTAAATTTGTTCTTAAAAATGTAGTGGCCACACTGTATTTTTAATTTATTTATGCATTCTAAAAGCCAGTTTACATTAAGGGCATTGTAGCTGACTTTTTTATTGTTTTCTCTTTTGGAGTATCTCCATAAGTTATCACACGTTTACATTATGACTCTTTTGTAGCGAGTGAGAGAATTTTATGATGTTTAATAACCAATTTTTCAAGTGTTGCCATAAACTAAACGTATTAATTTTTCAACATTTTTAAACAATACAGAAAAAACAGCCATTTTGGTAACACCGCTCAAGCATAGAACTTCAAAAAATGAAAGAGAGAAACAGGAATGGGAGAAAAATCTGAAAAAAATCATTAATATTTATTTCGTGCTACTTTTGCTACCCCGTAAGCTTCCCTACACCTCTTGCCTAAAAACTTCTGCATCATGACTTTTGTAGCTGATACAATGCCCTTAATGTAAACTGGCTCTAATCAAACTAAACATAATTTTTTCGTATTTCGTAAAAGTGATAAATTAAGACGTTAAATTTGAAAATGTCGACGCAAAACAGTTGTGTTTAAATAAGATTTTTCTTTATCTCATTGTAGTAATACACCAATTCCCGAAAAGTTATTTATTAATTAGTTATTTTTTAAGAACTAATATATTAATTTTTCTTTAGTTGTTTTTATATAATATTATTTTTCTTATTATATGTATGTTAATAAAACCCCAAAGTTGTCTTCGATTAAAATAGTTCTTGCCATTGAATCGACGCTGCTTATAATTTGGTTCTGATTTAATGTCAGCTATTTTTGTTTCGTTATTTAATTGTAAACATGTTGATGATACTAAAAAACACCTTTTCTAAAAATTCAAAACATCTCTTGACCATATTAAGAGTAAAAATTAGAGATTTATTAAAAATTTCAAAAAAGTAAGACTGCTAAATTTCGTGCGAGTTTTTCCACTTTTCTCTTTTCTCCTATTATAAATTGTTTCCCCTTTTGATTGACTGCGAAAAGTAAAAAAAAAAATTCAGGGGTTGAATCGTTACAAACGTGTTCGTATCAACAATCGTATGAAAAAAAATTACGTGATACGTTAATCGTATGAACTGAATGGTTCACAATAGTTTTTAAATTAAAAAATTCTAGAGCTAAAGAAAGAGTGTTCAGGCTGGTCAGTTTTTCAAATTTTGTTGTTTCCAAAGGTCAAAACCGATTTTTTGCCTATAGCGCTCGATTCAAGGACTGCTGCTTCAATTAACACTTCTTCCCTTGGCACCAGCAGCTTTTCTTCATAAAGGCCTCCTTCATTTTGGTTTTTCAATTTAATAAAAAAGTTTTTTCCTTCGCTTGATACTTATTTTTGATCAGCCTTAAGCACAAAATTATAAATATAAATATTATCTTGCAAAAATATAAATTGCGAATATCCTATTTTAAAATTTTAACATCATTAACTGGTGGTACTAGTGCGTTCATACACTTGGAAAGCTCATACCATAGTCTGTTAGCAGTAGATTTCAATATGCCCTATTAGGAAGCATGTTTTTTGCCAAATTTTTGTGTTCATTTATGAATCTTAGATTTAAGTTATTGTAATAATAACTTTATCATAAACTAAAATCAAATTTGTTTAATTCGCACTTTTTTTAGCGGATTTGTTGCATTTTTCATCTTATTCGAACTAAGTTTTGTTAACGTATGACAGTTCGTAAAAAACGTACGTATTGTTATTATTATTGTTAATTACCATCCGTTGACGTATGTCATAATCCGAAAAACGTATTTTTACGATAGGTGTTGTACGTTCACGGATGCACAGTGGTCGATCCCATTGGCCAAAAATAAAAAAATAAAAGCCAAAAATTTGTCACCAAATGTGGCATCACTGTTTCTTATAAAAACAAGGTTTTAAAAGTTGTAGTTGTTTTTGTTTTATTCTAACTGTAGTCTTTAAGAACAGCTTCAAAAAGAGAGCAAGTTAACGCTTGGTTTTTGCAGTGTGAAAAAGTGAAAGTGAAGTGCACGCATACATAAGATTTTTTGAGTATTTTCTTCATATATCGTATAGGCTTCAACTACAATTCCGAGAACAAATGGGACTAATAGTCGACAAGCCAAAAACTGGAGGGAGTGGATCTTCCAATGATGGAAATACAGCACGACATTTCTTTAAAGATGCTGACTTGTCTGCAGAAATAACAGGCATTGATAAAGAAGTAATTGAAAGATGTGCAATATTATTGCAAGCTTTGTCTTCAGGGTATAATATTAATATCGAAAAATTTAGGAAATACGCGCTGGACACTGCTAAGCAGCTGACTAATAAATATTCGTGGTACTATCTTCCCCCCACAGTCCATAAAATTTTAATTCATTCTTCAGATGTTATTAAACATGCGCTGGTATCAATTGGAGAGCTCTCCGAAGAAGCTGCAGAATCCAGAAACAAAGATATAAAGAAATTTCGACTTAAGCACACGCGCAAAATTTCACGCATTTCAACAAATACCGATTTATTTAACCGTTTACTTTTAACTTCGGATCCTTTTATAACAGGTCAACGAAGGTTACCATGCAAGGAGAAATCAATTTTAAAAAAATCAGTTTTTGAATTGTTAGAATAATTTTGAAGTCATTTTTCATTTAAGGGGGCGTTATTAATAAGCAGTTTTAAAACTGCTATGGGTCCTAAACCATTCCCAATTTATCACTAACTCATTCTGACATATTTATAAAGCCGTGCATGAAGTTTCACGATGATACCTATATTGGAAATATTTTTGGCCGCCGACTCTATACAGCTCCGACCACTGTGGGATGTAACGAATCCACCCCAGGAGAAAAATGTAGGTATTATAAATTATAAAATAAAAATTATATAAAAACAAACAAAAAAAAACTGCCTTCAAATTGAGAAAGAAATACCGTGAGAATATTCATAATTAGGCTGTATATATCCTTCACCATCTATATAAATCCAGTTTAGTAAAGTAACTTCAATCAAACAAGCAACTATTTGGGGCGACAGAGAATTAAAAAATAAGAAAAAAATGAAGTACTACTATACCTAATTTTACATAAAAATTGTTAGTATTTCCTTAAAGATCTCATCAAAAGCTTTTAACTGATACCTACATATATTGATAGTTTAAAAAATTTAAAAATTTTAGAGGCCCATAAACCGGAAAATAAGAGCGAGCGCCATTTTATTTACTTAATGTTTTTTTTTTTCTTATTTTTTAATTCTCTATCGCTTTATATATTTGTTTTTTTGATAAGAGTTACTTCATTGTTCCAAATAATAATAATTAAATAATATTAAAATAAAATCCTGCGGATTTCCAAAGTCACCTTTTTCGATACTTTGTCTGATTGATTGGCGTATTTAAGGTTTTTTGTTGAACTCAAGTTTGCCTTTACAAAGTTGATTTCTACACTAACACGGACGGACAGACGGATAGACGCATACCTGAAAGGTCTCTTCGAACGCTTTTCAATGATACCCATATTGATATCTTACAAAATATGGTGTACAATCAAAACAATTTTTTCACTTGATGTTTTTTTTTTCTTTTTTTTTTAATTATCTATCGCCCTATATATTTGTTTTTTTTTATTGGAGTTAATTCACTGAACTAAATTCGTTTCAAATGATATCGAGAAATTAGAGAAAGTAGTGGTGTTTGCACGCTGCCTCGAAGGACATGGACTGATCTTCCTGATTTTCAGCGGAAACATTTTTGAAACTGTATTTTATCTATTGGCGTATTTAAATTTTCTCTAGCTCATCTAGTGTCTTGGCAAACACGCTTTTAACACTAACACAGACGACATCGTTCGATCGACTTCGCTATGCATAAGAAGTCAGAGTACATATACTTTATGGTGTCGGAAATGGATAGTTGTAGAAATTACAAACGGAATGAGTATATTTTCCACTATTAATGGTGAAGGGTATAAAATTAAGGAGATTATCAATTCGATTAAATGTGGCATTATTTTGTTTGTGCCTGCATAACAACGTCATTTCTAAACCAGTTTTGAAATTTTTTCTCTATTTTACAGATTGAAAAACAAGTCTTAATTTTAAAACTTCATAATACACTTAAAAACATGTATGTTTTTAAGTGTATTATGAATCGTAAAGGGCACCACACCGAATCTTATTTACCCCTCACCATCTATGTAAATTTAGTTTAGTGAAGTAACTCCAATCATAAAAGCAAATATTTGGATGACCGAGATTTCAAAATTTTACATAAAAATGCCAACGGTTTTTAATGGTTTAAGCATTTTTCAAAAAATATTTGTGTTTCCTTAAGGATCCCTTGAAAAGACTTAAAATGATACTTATATTGATATTTAAAAAAATTAATTTTCAGAGCTGCGCAACACCGAAAATATGGGCGTGCGCCAATTTTTTCACTCGCTGTTTTTTTCTTATTTTTAAATTCTTTATCGCCTCATATATATATATATATATATATATATATATATATATATATATATATATATATATATATATATATATATTTTTTTTTTTTTTTTTGATTGGAGTAACTTTATTAATCCAAGTGACAAGAAAAAATTAGAGGTAGGCGTGGTTTTTTGCCTGCTGCGTCGAAGGACATGGACCGATCATGCTGATTTCCTTTCGACACTAAATCTAATCGATTGAAATATTATACTTGAGTTTAGCATAAGAAGTCAGAATATATATAATCTATGGGGTCGGAAATGGATATTGCAGAAATTACACACGGAATGACAAACCTTTTTATACTCTTTTTCCACTTTTTGTGGTGAAGGGTATATTAAAAGTTAATGATGTAATTTCACCTATATGGGCCTATTTTTACATTGTCCTATACAATTACTAAAAGATTTGAAAAAAATTCTACTACATCGTCTGGTATAATAAAAAGTATAAATATTTAAAATTATAAATTAAAGATTGTTAAATTAGTTGATGTATTTTGATATATGTAGACAGTTAAAACCTGTTTTGAAGTTGCTTTTTTTGCAAGAATTATTATAATATTGGAGTATTAGATAAATCTTAACACTCAGTGTTATAGTATGAAACGGCTGTGTCAATATAATTTAGAAAAAGTTTTTTAAAGCTCCAGATAATTTAATGTTAAACGAAATATTATGAGTTTTCAAAATAAGTAAATAATTTCAGTTTGCATATTATTTTTCTTCTTTGAGCCTAATCATGATCAAGGCGAATAAATAACCAGATGGTAGCCACGGCGAATTCATTCGCCGTTATCCTAACTGTCAAACTCCATATAAAACATCTGTATAACAGTTTTTAGAATAAAGAAAGGAAGGATAAAGGATAAAAGAAAGAATATATCAAACACATTTGAAAACCTGAAACTATGTATGCAAATTTTTTGATTGGCCCCACATTAAAATATTGGTTAAAAATAAAAATTGAAAGAAAAATGTTGAGTTGACCCTTTCGGGAGTTTTATTTTGCAAACCCACATTATGTATGGAGAAATTTTTTTCATATTCTTAAAGGTATGATAAAAGTATTATGTTCTCCATACTTAAAAATTTTAAAATCGTCCTTTTATCCTGGAACATATGATCCCAAATATTTTCATGGGGCATAAAATCCCAATCAGTGTTCTCGAAGAGCGATTCGAAATTAAAAAGATAACTAAAATATAAATATTATTAAATTTAGATAAAAGTTTACATTTATTTTTAACATTTTAGGATTGCAATTAGGTATTTATTTGTGGAATGGCCCAAAACACTTGTAACATAAGGCGTTGTTACAACCTGAGCATATCATCTTTCTTCGCTTTTCTATGCCAAGTGAAGAACAGCGGACACAGCGACAATGCTTCTCTTGCTCTACTGGCAAGTGGTCTCCAATATTGATGCTATTTGTTTTTGGACGTTTGGGAGTTCTACCTCCCAAAAAAGACAGTTTGAAAATTGCTGGGACGTATTATCCCAGTAGTCCCGAAAGGGTTAATACCCTGTATTTGAATAATATTATAATATGCAGATTAAGGTTTCTTCTTTTCATTCCTTTTTGATTTGACAACATTTACATACAAACAAACACGCACCAATGTATTAGCTTTGCTCTTAATTAAGTATTAAAACAATTATTTTTAAAATAGCTAAAGACTTAACAACTTCTTACTAACACTCTTGAACTAAATATTTAAAAACTTGTCTTCTTGTTTAAATTGTGTTTGGTAAATGCTGCTAGTCCAATTCAAGGTCAAGGTTAATTAAAACTTTACAAAAAAAAAAATATATAAAACAATTTAAATTGTTGTATGTTGTGAGTAGTAGACAGTGGGCAAAACTGGCTAGAATCAATAGAAAAAAATTAGAAAATATTAAAAAATGTTTAGTCAGTCTTCAGAAGATATTATCTAAAGGTTTTCCCATTTGTTAATTTCAATTTAATTTGTCGATTTGTTTAGTTATGGTATTCGAACGCATTCAGTATTTTTGAATTTTAAATAAATTTCTATTTTTGCTGCGAAGTTCCTACTTAAATTGAAAAGAGTTTTCCAATATAAAAAGTTACATCCATATAAGATAAAATAACTTAATTGAAAGTCAAAGTTGCTTTTGTTCCCAAACATTAATTATTTTTTATTTTACATAGTGCCTACATTATTATTAACAAATATTTTAAAAAGAGTTTTTAATGTTTAAATTGTACTTGTACCAAATTTAAAGTGTTTTAACATAAAAAAAAAATTCCATAAACGTTTGTTTGCCAAAAAATCTTAACTGGTAGCAATTCAAAACATTCAAGTAATTTTTAAATTTATTCTTATTGACTTTATGACAACGCTCATTATTTGCATAAAAATTTAAGCATTAAAAAAAACATTAGTTGCTTTTGATTTGAAATCTAATTTTTAATTGATTTTTGTAAATTCATATGAATACAATGAACGAGTATGATTTGCAAAGTTTATATATCATTCATGTTTGCAATAATCATGAATAAGATAAATTAAGACGACATCTGGTATTTTACGGCAAAAAAATTTTCATGTTTTCACAAATTAACAATTTAATCACGTTGTTCTTTGATTCAAACATATAAGGTTTAACTAAATTTGATAATGTTATAATTTCAATATTTTACTCATTAGTTAAAAAAGTAAGTTTGACAAAATTTAAAAATTCTATTTTGTTATTTATTTTTTATGGTGTGTTTTTTGCTCTACGAATTCATACCAATTTTTAATAATTATTTTAGCAATTTTAGCGTAATCGATTACACTTTTTGCTATTGAAAATCAGCAAAATCAGTCTATGTCCTTCGAGTAACAGTACTATATTCGGCTATGTCGAATCTTATATACCCTTCACCATATTAATACCCTGTTCAGACATACGTTTTAATTTAGACAATTAAAATTTTAATTGAGTAATTAATTTTTGTGTTCACACATATCCAATTTAATTTACTTAATTCAAATTTGACAGTAGATTATAGTTCTGTTCAATAACCAAAAGTTGTTCCTAATTGTTATTGGAAAGTGTTTTTCAAGTGAAGCAGCGAAAGAGTAAAAAAGAGTATAAGATGTGAATGTTAATAAATTTGTTACTACTTTTGTTACTGGCAAGAACAGAACAGCTGATTCTTGTTCTGTTTTACAAAATAAGTTAATAAATATTAAATACTTTGAATTGAAGTGTTTATTAGCACTTTCCACGAAAATATTTACATCACATCGTTGCTAGACTAAAACGGTGTGGCTTTTTTGCCATAATTTGTATGGCGATTTCAAAACCGAATATCTGCAGCTAAAATTTTTTACAACCACTCAGCACAAAATATGCATAATATTTATAGTTTTTGATTTTAAATACAAAAAATACGTATGTATAATAGTTAGAAGAAATCTGAGAAAACTATATATAAGTAAAAGCCAGGATAATAAAACAATAATCAAAAGAAATAGAATAAAATAAACTTAAAGTTTTACATAAAAAAAAAATAGAAAAATTTTGGCAATTTTGCAAAATATTCGAAAAAAGGTGTTCACAATCGATGACAAAGCTCTTGCAAATACAAAATGCTTTAAGCATCGAACACCGCTTTTTTACTGTTTTAGATATTTATTTTTATGGTTGTTTGTTATTATCGTCAGTTCGTCTTTACTTTGCTATTTTTTCCAGAAATGTGTTTATTTTTTTTTTATTAGGAATAGTAATGTTGTAAATTTATATTTTACTCTACCGTTGCTAGTTTCTGCCGGAAATTTATTGAACAGACCTAATTTTTACATTAGAAATTTGTGTTTGTAAATTTGGAAGAATAAAGAAAAGTTCGGCTTTAAAAGAAAGTTTGCTTGTTTTTATTTGAAATATGGAAGTCTTCCAGTTTGTACGATCAAGTTTTGAATGCACGCTAGCTTTGAATTTCCATTAAATTTTCAAAAATTTTTCATTTCATATAATTTGAAAATATTTTATTTTTCATTTTTATGGCATTTAGTTTTGACATTTTATAAAACTTTCTCTAACTGAACACACTTCACGAGGGTTGTATGAAGAAACTTAATCAATTATCGACTTAATTAAGTACTAATTGAAAAATTTTTTAATTAATTTCATATATGGTAAATTAAATTCAATTAGGGACTTAATTGCGTAAATTCCTTTATTGCGCAATTAAAACGTATATCTGAACAGGGTATAATATGTAAATCTAGTTTAATGAAATAATTCCAATCAAAAAATCAAATATTGGGGTGATAGTGAATTAAAAAATAAATAAATAAAGCATTAAGTACTACATACCAAAGATTTAACATAAAAATGCTATCGGCTCTTAACGAGTTAAGCGGTTTAAAAATTATTAGTATTTCCTAAAAGATCTTTTCAAAAGCTTTATAATGATACCTATATTGATATTTTAAAAAATTTGAAAATATCGATTGTAGTGTTTTTGCTCTTCAGTATGATTTTCCCTTTTTTGTGTGACGTTTCCAAGAAGTGAAAACGAACCCTTATGTTTTCACTACAATGTCTGTCCGTCTGTCACATCTATCTATCTTTGGAACCTTGTGAGGTAGGCTCTTGTTATTAATAAAAACGATGTTTTTTACTTACTCTACTCGTATCAGCAAATACTAAAATTGAAAGGCATTCCCAAAGTCACTTGATGTTCATAAAATAGATTTGTATAGTGTATGTAAAAATATTTTCGCTATAGCAGCAATTACAAAAAATATCAAATTGATATCAAAGGGTGTTCCAAAATGTTTTGAATCTCAATAGGCAGACACTTTAATCTTGAATATTTTTATATCCGCTATAAGAACAAAAACAAAAAATTCAAATAAAAATCAAATATAAATATATGTATAAATATAAATATAGTTTTAAAAACGAAGCAGGCATACATTTAGAATTCACACAGAGTATGTGCAAATATGTCCGCCATAAAACTAAGTATGAATAATAAATTGAAAAATTAAAGGGCGTTCTTGCAGCGGTCGTGATTTTAACGAATATAACCTTACATTTTAAACCGTTCTAGGCAGAAGCTTGAAACTTGCATGCGAAAATAACAAAAACCGAAAATAAAACCAAATAGAGGGCATCCCGATAGTAACGTGATTTTCACATATTAAGCTGGGAACACAATTGGAACGAGCGACGAATTTCGTCTAGCACGATGAATTCGTCTGCAAAAGTTCGCTGCGTAAATTCGCAGGATGAAAAATTACAATTGTTATGATGAAGAAAATTGTTTGCTGCCTAGAAAAAGCCATTACAAGGCAATTTTTTGGAAAATAATTCCGGATGTTTAACTTAGTGATGTACATTAAGAAATAAACAATAATTAAGGACAAAATAACTTTATTTACTAATATATTTAAAAAATAAAAAGAGAAACGACAACCCTGTACTAGTTTGTCGTTTGCCGGCGTAAGAAATAGAAATAAATCTATCGGAGAGTTGATCACGCACGATGAACTTCATCGACGGCGTTGTTGTGTTAATTTTCATATGAAAAAAATGTTTTTTTTCTGATGACGAATATTCGCAACGAAAAATTCGTCATTTGTCCCAATTGTTGTTCCAGCATTACTCTTTAAACTCTCAAAAACTAATTATAAAAACCTTAAATGTAAAATAAAAAAATTTAAATTTAGCCCATACATGATAGGGAACCCTTCGCGTGTGAATAGTGTTATTGTTATTACTTTTTTAAAGTTTGTTTTTCTTTTTCATCTTATTTCAACTTTAAATAATTAATTGTTTATATAATTTTATTTATATTCCACTATTAAACCTAATTTTATCTGAGACGATAACCAGACTCATAAAAAAAATTAACAAAATCTTTTAAACTCGACACTTCACTTTTAATTAGAAACATAAAAAATGTTACTCAATTTAGTTCTTATGAAGGTTATGTTTTTGTGAGAAATAGTCAAAGTCTTTTAGATTTTACCAGGTGTAAAGCAAAAAAAAATTCAAATGTGTCTAATTAAATTAAAATATAAGGAAGTTACTTTAATGGAATTAATAAAAAAATATTGTTTATAATAATTGGCCAGATATAAAAAAGTTAAATCAAGTTTTATAACTTAATATGGTTTAATTATAAAACAACTTTTAATAGCTTCTGATAATACTTGAATACGTTTCATTATCATTAATTCTTCCGAAAGTAAATTATAATTTTATACAAATTTTAAATCAACAGTGTGGCATTTTTAATAACATACAAAAAATATAATAATTTTATTGAAAGAAAGAAAGGGATGAGCAATCCTATGATTTTTGAGAAACATCGTAGCAATGAACGTGATTTTTAAATCACCGTTCTTTTAAGTAGTTACCGTAATCAACGTTTGCAGTTCGTTTTTATTTAAACATTCATATTTATATAGGAAGTATATAACACTAAATAATATTTTATGCAAACAGTAATAATAAGGAAAAGGGAATTTTGATCTCTACAATAAAAGCAGGTGTAATTAAGTTTGCCCAGAAATGTAGAATTCGGAACACTGATTAATTATAGATTCAAATAAAAAAAGCACGCAATGTTTTTTGTTTTTTTGCTACATATATATGTAAATGTGAAGTTTGGAAAAAAGATTAGTTGCTATTAATAAGTAAAAGCAAGAAAAAGCTACACAGCAAAGAAGCTGCTTTGATATACATACATATGAAAGAATGAAAGAGTCAAAAGTACTTATATTTCTCTTTTACAAAGTATAATTAAATTTAAGTTTGTATGTGTGCAAATATAAAAGAACGTTCTTACGGGGAACTGTTATTTGATCAACTCAGTCACTGTAGTGACCAGTGATTTTTTAATCACAATGATTAAATCACAGGTACTAAAATATCGCTCATCTCTAGCGTATATATCACTCACCTAGTAATTAAGTTTAATGAACTTTAATTCTAGTTCTTGAGAAAAAAAACACGCAACTTTTTATGCGCTTGAATAAAAATTTTCATCCATTAAAAAATAAATTTTTGTAACATTACACAGAGTGTCATTCAACGAAAACAAGTGTCAAGAGCTCTTGTACAAACAACAACACACACACACTTTTTGTAATTTCCTTGCCTTTTAACGCAGCATAAATAAAAACTATTAAAAAGGGTCCTCAAGACTAAAGTATGGATGAATGAAAAATCTTTTTTACCTATTGATTCTGTTGGTGAATTAATTCAAGTATTAATGTAAAAGTACTTTTGAAATGAATAGTACGATAGTCTTCGTACCAAATGTTTGCCTCAGAATAAATTAATCGGTAAAATACAAGTTGACATTCTAATTAGAACGATAATCATTTTGTAGGGCTTGACTATAGCAATAAGCTGATATTAACTGTCTGTGTGTGGGCCATAATGTTTAAGCAGCGTTTATCAAATATAAAGTTTAGAACCAATAAAAAAAATATATTTGTTATAGACAAAACTTGCTTAGAAGTTCGTAGAAGTGAACATTTTGACAGGAGTTTTAACGTAAACCGTTGTTACCTTCTTTAAATTAAGTTGAACGATGTTTGATTTAGCAATATTTCTAGGCTAGACCCTTTCTTATAGCGGTGTATAAAGTCGCAGAACTATAGCAAAAAACAGCAATCATATGTAAGCCAGTCGGGTAATTGTATATTTGTTATAATTCCTTAGTTATTGTATACATGTGCCTTTCACATAAAAACAAAACTTCGCTTCTTCTACACACACACAGCTCTTTTTATTCCATTTCCATCGCGACCTTTATAAAGGTGCTCTAAAAACGGTAGATTTAGTAAGAGACGTAAGAATGCCTTAAGGTCTTAAAGTAATCTAAGAATAAGAATTAAGATTGTGTTAATAGATAACGTAAGGTACTTCTAGCATGCTACTCGTATGTAAGGAAAAGACACAACGATGTATAACACGTAAGTCTTTGTATAACACGTAAGGTAGTATTAATATTAGCACGTCTTACTTTATGCCGTTAGACATTGTTAATAAACGACGAAAAGTAATTTTAGTATATGACTTAAGGCAATTTTAGTACTATACGTAATGTAGTTTTACTATAAAACTTAGTAAGGTACTCAGTATTAACACGTAAGGCAATCAAAATATAAAAAGAAGTCTATTTTAATATTTAGGTACGGTCGGATTAGTCAAATATATGACTAAAAAGACGTAACCACTAAAATGTTTGTCGTTTTCAAATACTTAAGACATAAATTCCTTCTGATTATAAAAGGTAAGACATAACGTTCATTATATCATAAATCGTTGTTCGTAATGATACGTGTCAGGAAAGATTGAATAAACATTTTTAAAAATAGTGGTCATGACTTTAATACGTATAACGTATGCAACGTAAAGTCCGTTTATAACGTAAAGTACTGTTGTTATAGTGTGTAAGGTAATATTAGTATTAAAAAGATGGCCTTGGAGTAAGATGCATAATGCAAGTAGTTTATGTTTAACGCCCCTAAGTCATAAGATAATTTTAGTATACGATGTAAGCTATTTATATATTATGGCGTAAGATTTTTTAAATTTAATACGTAAAGTGAGACATAATTTAATCTTAGCACAAAACGGAAGGTAGTCTTCTAATTAACACTTAAATTAGTCTGGTTATTTACATGTAGAGTAATAAAAGTTTAAATACGTAAGAAAGTTTAAGTAAAAAATGTGAAATATTCTTAATACAGTATGGTTAAATAAAAAGAAATGGACCTTATATTGATGGATGTTTTATTTAGTGTCGCCAATTAAGTATGAAATACAATCTCAAATAAATGTCCGCCTCTTTTAGCCTCACAAATGCGAGTCCTTTTGATCACATTTTTCATTATATTCTCACACATTTCACGCGGTATTTCATTAATTTATTCACGAGTATTTTGTTTGCATTGCTCAAACGTTTCTGGTTTGTTTGCATAAGCCTTGCTTCTCAGATATCCGCACAATAATAAGTACGGGTTAATCAAATCAGGCGGTAGTGGAGGCCAAACAACATCACCATTTCTTGAAATAACCTGTCATGGAAAGAAATCCTGGCACCGTCTTGTTGATACTTCCTATTCATCAAGCCCAAATTATGCAGTTGTAACGTTCAAAAGTTTTCAATCACATCATTTTGAAGAAGTAAGATTGAATGATTCCTCCTGATCAAACTGCACACCAGACTGTCACTCTTAATGGATGGAAAGCTGACTGATAAATTATTTGAGAGTTTTCCATTGCCCAGTCCCGACTATTCTGTTTTTTCACATATCCATCCAAATGAAACTGTTTCTCGTTACTTATTATGATTTTTTCGTGAATATCGGGTTTGTCACGGCGAGCTGTAACATCCTATTGGAAGAAGCTCTTATATCAACTGAATTTTAAATGGAAACAATTGCAAATCCTTGTGCAAAATTGGGGCCAAAGTTGTTTTTTGAAGACCAAGCTCCTGAGCACGGTGTCGAATTGAGGTTGTTAGACTATTTTGAACACTTTCTTAAACAGCAGTAATTTTTTCAGCAGATCTTACAGTACGTTGTGGTCAATGCTTGGGCCTATCAGATCCTTTTTCTTCGAAATAATTCATTACACGATAAATAATACGTTTTATTGGCACGTTGTTTCTCCCGCAAATTTCACGTAACTTTCTCATCGTCACATAATCAATGAAACGCGTTGATTTATCGAATATTTTTAATAATAAATTTATCAATTGTTTACTTAACGACTGCCATATAAATGTGAAATGTTAAGACTAATTTTAAATAAAAAGTATTATACCTTCCTGATGGATTCCTTGTATATATTGCTGAGTTGTCCTAGTGTAAAAAGTATAAATATGACTAAATCCTTTCTCAAGCCGTTAGTATCTTATAATGACAAGACTGTAATGTTATCATGAGACTGTAGCCTTAAACTAAGTTTAAGAAGTTAGTTGGAAAATTGAGTATAAGATTATGTACTAAGACTTTATTATAGGTAGTCTAAGTGTAAAGAGGTAATATTTAATCGAATTTAATA
Organism: Gymnosoma rotundatum; assembly: GCA_916610165.2. Lineage (NCBI taxonomy): Eukaryota > Metazoa > Arthropoda > Insecta > Diptera > Tachinidae > Gymnosoma > Gymnosoma rotundatum. Next base: position 112,687,377 of record OU744337.1, on the reverse strand, counting down.
CAGACTTATCTGATCCAGACACATAAATTTCAATTCTGCTTAAAGTGTAGTGCCTTAAAATTCACCCATATGCATATTCATACAATTGTTTGTTTTCTGAAGTACCCACTTCTTGCAATTGCACTTGAACAGATAATTTTGGCGCCTAATTAAGTTTGTTAAAACAAATAAACAGAGAGCAATTGCATTTGGAAGACAAGCTACAGGGCAGGCGCTTAATAAGCACATGTTGTACTATAAAGCTTTTTAGCTCATGTTAGCTTTTAAAGCTTTTTAAATTGCTTGTTAAAGCATTAAGAAGACCTTTGCATAAATTTAAACATGAAGGAAAATATTAGTTTTTAGTTGGTTTTTAAAGCGCAAGGTTTTACTTTGATCATCAAACGCGACAATCGAATTTTACTTGTTCTTACAACAACAATGAAACGTGATTTTCACTCATAAATCTCGAGGGGTTTCGTAGACTTCGTTCATTAAGAAAGGGGTCAATATTAAAACAACAACTACAAACAAATAAGAACAATGAAATAAATAATAAATTAACAAATAAAAAAATAAAGAATGAAAATATAATGAATTGCTTGTAATTTGCAATTGTATAAAATTTGAAAAGAAAAATATATAAAAAGAAAATAATTGTAATGTGAAAGCAAAATGTGATAGTAATAATAAAAAGGAAAAATTCAATTATGTTTGAAATCAAAGAATTTTTATTACACGTCATATAAAAAAGTAACAAAATAAATCTGTTCTGCATTCCGTCCAGAGCAGTATAAGTGGCGACATTAAAAAAAATCCATATTTGGATAAAAGCCAATAAGTTTCAGTCCACCAACAAAAGGATAAATAATGGCTACCACAAGGTTTGTATGGTTGTATAGGAACAAAAATATCTTTCCATCATGTGTACAGATTTATGTGTGTCGCGTTAAAGTCCCTTAAAGGCATTTGTAGAATATAACTTTTGTTCAAATTTTTATATCAATATTATTTTAACTGCCAATCAATATATGACGTTGTAGAATTTAGACCTTCTTTTAGTTTTATTTTTTCTATAAAATAGCAACAACATGCAAACATGTATTTTAGTCTAATCACTAGTTTTTAATTAACATTTCCCTGATTTCTTTTCCCCGTAAATCTTCTACATTCTTAATGTTCACAAAAACATTTTGTGTTCTTTTATTTTAGGTGTCATTACTTGCGTATTTTATGGGGCATTTTCTTCTATTTGTTTGATCTAAAAATATATTTATCGCAAATTTTGTTTGTTTATGCAGTTTTTTTTTTCTTTCTTTTATCAATTAGTATATATTTTTATAACCCTCAAATGCGAGCTATAGAATAAATTTAAGACCAACGACTGTCATTTATTTGTGTTTATAAACGTAAGGTGGTAGTTTTTTAATAAATAGAACTAAGTAAAAAATAGTATTAGACTTAAGGTTTAATTATACGTGCTATAGCCGTAATCATTGCCATAACCATCACCATGGTTATTAATTGTCATCTGTTACTGATGCCATAACATTAAACAGGTATTATTTATGTTGCAATTGAAAAATAATTTGACCAATAAAATAAGAGGATATTTTTCATATATTTGTTACGATATTCAACAGTCAACTCTCTAAGGGTTTTTAACGGCTATGGCTATTGTGTTATGGATACGGGTGTCCGCCGGAAAGTATACATCATATATTGTTTTGCCACCTTTTTAGTAAACATAAGCACTGCCAGTTCATTTATTATGGCAAAATATTCGATAAACCAACGTGTTTTAATTGTTAAATTATTTTGTCAGAAACAATTATCGATTACTGTGACGATGAAAAAGTTATGTGAAATTTTTGGAAGAATGAATGATTTCGAAGAAGGAAGGTCGGTCGGTCTGTAGGTGATAGAACCAAGCAAGAAAGAAGAAAGTGTTCAAAAAAATCCATTAAAACTAATTGCTGCAAAGCTCAGGAGCTTGGTGTTCAAAGAAAAACTTTGGCCACAATTTTGAATAAGGAGATGCATTTGTTTTCATTTAAGGTCTAGTTGACGCAAAAGCTTATTCCACAAGATCCTTTACACCGCCATACATATGCCAATTGGATGTTATAGCTCCCCTATTATCATGAAAAAATCATAATAAGTGACGAGGCACATTTTCATTTGGATGGATATGTGAATAAACAGTATAATCGATTGTGGACAATGGAGAACTCTTAAATTTTTCATCAGTCATCTTTGCACCCATTAAAAGTTACATTAAAAGTGGTGGGCAATTTGGTGAACGATCAGTTATATCGTGATATAATTGAAATTTTTTTACGCCACAACTGCAAGCATTGGGCTTGATTGATATGTGGTATCAACCAGACGGTGTCATATCGCATACAGCTAGAATAACAATAGAATTGCTGGTAGACCTCTTTCCCCAACAAGTTATTTTAAGAAACGATGATGATGGTTGGCCTCCATGGTCGCTGGATGTGACTGCACTAGATTTTTTTTTGTGGGCATAGTTGAAAAGCAAGGTTTATGCAAACAAACCAGAAATGCTTGACCAACTCTAACAGAATATTCGTGATGAAATTAATGAAATACCGCGTGAAATGTGTAAGAACAGTGCAACAAATTTTTGACAAGATAATCGAGTGTGGAATTAAGCTTTTTTGGCAGAAGTACTTCCCAACTAGATTGCGCACTTAATGATTTTAACAAGGCATGAGACTTTTATAATCAATTACTAAGAATCGATTGCATTAATTATTGAGGGAATTAATAAGAACCATTAGTTTTTATTTATTTTTAACATAAGGAAATAGTTCCATTACTACTTTCTTTTTTGGGAACTAAAGTAATGTGTTTTGTAAGCGAGTAACAAAATATGGCAACATAAAAGTAAGTCATTATGTGGCAAGTACTTTTAAAGGTAATGTCTAATTTTGTGCTGGGAATATAATGAAAAACGTACTCAAAAGAGCTCACATTTCTAACACTAGCAAGGGCAGGCATTAAATTAAACATTAAGTTAAACATTTATCAATATAAAATCCATTCTCTTTTATTTACTCAAAAATTATAAAAAAACAAAGTAGTATACCTTCCCAGCGGACACCCTGTAGTTACGGTTCTGACATGTCTAATTCGTTTCGATACAATACATCAGTTCAAGACAGTTTAAACTAAATTCTGAGCAATAGATAGTAATTAAAGTACAAAAAGTAAGTCTGAGTATAAAGAGTGTGAGAGAGTGAGTCGAAAATCTCAGAGAAAATAGATATTCTGGATATAAAATTTTATTTCAAGTAAAAGATATTCGTTTTAATATAGACGGTATTTTAAGTACAAGGCTTAGTATAAGTCTTAGTATTAGGCGGTAGTCTAAGTGCAAGTCTGAGTGTAATACGATGTTCTAAGTATTATACAAAACTCTGAGAATGACTACACTGCAGTCGAATTAAACACCAGAATTCTTAAAATAAGCAGGTGGTCTGCATATTATTCAATAGTAATCCGCGTATAAATTGACAGTTTGAATACAAAACTTTAGTCTGTATATATGACAGTGCTCCTGGTATAAGACTGCAATTTGAGTATAAAACGGTAGTATTAGTAACGCATTGTAACCCTTGTATGCTACGATTAGCTGAATATAACTACAAAGTATATATATAAAATGATATTCCAATACTTAGTAAGAGCAAGTTTAATGGGATTGGTATAATGAGGTAGTTTGTATAGTAGTCTAAATTAGGCAGATGAGGCTTCTTCCTTCATAAAATTTCGGGTGTTTAAAAAATGGATCTTGCGAACCAAACCAAAGTCTAAGATACTGCATTTGCTCGAACGTAATTTTCTACATGTAACGCAATTTATCTGGATTTTTACTAAATTTTTCATTATTAAAGGCGGACAGTTAGAAGTGCAAAAAAATATTAGTCAACAAATAACAACGATGTTCTTTTTCGAATAAGCGCTCAGTATAAGGCGCAAGCCTGGTAGAAAATAACTAAAGTTTGACTGCTTAAAATAACTTTAAGTAGATCAATAATATGTATTAAAGCTGTATGCAATGACCATTTGAGAAATCCAACCCAAGATATGCTAAAAAATATTTCAGAATAATTCTTGCAAAAAAAAAACCAGATTTCATCTGTCTGCCTATAACAGCTTAAGTCTATGGCCACATAAATAAGGTTACATTAACTACTGGGGCACACAATTTTTCTTTATTAAAGGCGGACAGTTAGAAGTGCAAAAAAATATTAGTCAACAAATAACAACGATGTTCTTTTTCGAATAAGCGCTCAGTATAAGGCGCAAGCCTGGTAGAAAATAACTAAAGTTTGACTGCTTAAAATAACTTTAAGTAGATCAATAATATGTATTAAAGCTGTCTGCAATGACCATTTGAGAAATCCAACCCAAGATATGCTAAAAAATATTTCAGAATAATTCTTGCAAAAAAAAAAACCAGATTTCATCTGTCTGCCTATAACAGCTTAAGTCTATGGCCACATAAATAAGGTTACATTAACTACTGGGACACACTTATATCTCCAAACTTTACACTTTTGCAACTGTTCAACAGTTTGGCAATATACATCAAATTGCAGCAACTATAGGGTCACTCTTTAATTTCCAAATTCAAATTATATTGTTAAATTTTTCACTTTTAGAACAAACGTACGGATTCTTTTGATTGCAAATACCACTGTGGCTAAATTCTGTCTTGATCCTAATGGTCTTTTGAACCCTTGGTCTCGTATTTACTAAACATGCGTTATCACCACAAACGCACCCATCCACGCTACACTACTGTGTTACTCCGGCGAGACATGAACTACTCGATGCCTTGTTTAGTAACATTAACCATCCACAGACATAACCACCTCCACTACTACACCATTTATCCAAGCCCAGTCATCTCCTTTAATCCAGTAGCAACAAAACAACACACGTCTGCCATACACTGTTGTTATGCTGTTACACTTCCCCGCGCTAACCACTATTGCTCTTACTTTTTACTATAAAGGGCTTCTTGACAATTATCTGTTGCTCTTATATTAAGTTGGACGTTTCCGCTAAATTATCTGCCATGGCTTCACACAATAATTGCCTTTTGCCTCTCGGGAGGTTTGTACTGCTGTTTATTAATTTTAATTGCTTATAACAATTATTATTTTTTTCGTTGCACGCGTGCCTGCATCCGGTATCGAACTCGGACCCCCTGGGTACGCACCTCTACCAACGCAGCCATTGAGGCTACTCAGCTTTTGTTGGCTAACTTGTGGTTTTGTTATTCTATAAACACACCATTAGTTGAATTAGCTTATTCACCACGCTCATACGGAAACAACTACAGCCGTTGCCAGATTTTATTATTCGTAACAATATACTCGCTATTGTAGTAGATTTAGCAATCAGGTTCTGTGTAAATTTCAACCGTCTGTCTGTAACGGTTCAACAGTTTTCCAATATACATCAGATTATATCAACTATTGTAAATCCCTTTAATTTACAATTTAAAATTTTTATGCTTCTTATTATACCAAACAAAGTAGTGGACATTCTGTCTAAATTTAAGGTGTTTGTATACAACGGTTCAAAAAATACGGCCATATAGAACATTAATTTTGGGAACACCCTTTAATTTCTAAACTCAAATTATAAGATTCTAGCAGACTTAGCAAACAGGCTGTCTGGCTATAACGGTTTAAAAGTCCGGAGGTTAGTAATACAGGCTCTGTAAATTTTAATCGTCTGTCTACAACTGTTTAAAAGTATGGCCATATACCAAATTAAATGAACTATTGATGCACCCTTTAATTTATAATTTTAAATATTATCAGCTGCTGCTATAACGGCCATAGCAATCGACATTGAGTCAAATTTAAAAACGCGTTTTTTTAACGGTTCAAAAGATAGGCCTATATTAGTAAATCTACAGTAATAATGGGACACCCTTTAATATCTTTATAATATTCAAATTATAAACTCGTTGATATAGTGGACTTAGCGTTACAGGTCCCTTTTAAGTTTCAGCGTTATGTCTATAACGGTTGAAAAGTTTGGTCACATACACAAAATAACATTAACTATTGGAACACCCTTTAACTTCCAAATCCAAATTTTATACTTGTTGTTATAGCGGACATACCAATACAGGTTCGTTGTAAATTCCAAGCGTCTGTCATTAACTGTTAAAAAGTATTGCAATGGCGCACCCTTTAATTTATAATTCTTAATATTAATACTTGTTACAATAACGGCCATAGCAATCGACATTCTGTCCAATTTGCAAGCGTTTGTCTATAACGGTTCAAAAGAGAGGCTCATATAAGCAAATCTTTATCAATTATGGGACACCCTTTAATTTCTAAATTCAAATTATAAACTCGTTGATATAGCGGATTCAGCAATACAGGTCACTTTTAAGTTTCAGCGTTCTGTCTATAACAGTTCAAAAGTTTGGTCACATATACAAAATTACATTTACTATTGGAACACCCTTTAACTTCCAAATCCAAATTTTATACTTTTTTTTATAGCGGACTTAGCAATACGGGCTAAAAATGCGATTAATCTTCACTACATTTCAAGGTCACCTAAATCCATTATACTATTAATGAGGTCCCTTCGGAATACACGTGGTAACTGTGATTAATTAAAAGTCTATTTCTGCGGCTGTGGGGAAGAATAGACGAAAGTGTGCTGTTGCACTATCAATAGAGGAGTTTATGGGTAGGCTCCGACCCTTAAGCAAGGGGTAGATTCATGGTCCTGCAAGCCATGGTCTTAAATTTGCACAGAATAGTGGTTTGATCACCGTCTGGTAGGGCTTCGCACCAGTAACAGACGTTAATCTAATCTCTTATCCTTTAGGTAGATGGGTGTTTATGCCACTATTTTGATGAACGCTCTACAGGTCATACCATTTGACATATTAAAAATGTATCATTTTAAATTAAAAAAGTTATTTTTTAGTATAATCCTTAAAATAAAAATGTAATAAGTTTTAAATAAATTTACAAAAAAACTTACTTAAATCGTGATTTTATGGGTAAGAAAAAAGTGCAGTAACTACTTGTCTTTTAAAGTTTCCCATACACTTAAGTGTCCGTGTTTCATATTATTGTTGTATTGTTGCTGAAATTAAATAGCATAATCGGCAAAGGGAAAGGAAGTTTACTTGAAACCCCAAACTTAAGATCACAATTCTTTTATTTCGAAATAATATGAACTTTTATGTGTTATGTAATATATCCATTAAAAATTAGTTTTCATGAGGTATAAAAAAGATGATTGTAGGCCACTTCAGATCTTTTAAAAATATTAATGTTGGGGTCCTAGTAAAATTTTTTAACATATTAAATAAATTTTTTCTTTTTTATTTGGTGGGTGTTTACGGTGTCACAAAAATTGCTAGGCTTTTGCAAAATTTATTATTTGCATTTTTATTATTAAATACATCTTTTCGTAGTTAAAATTTTTTATAAATCAATAAAATATTTGCTTGGAAAAATAAAGATTGTATTTAATTCAATAAATCCTTTAAATTTGATATAGAATATTTTAGGGCCTTTTTAACTTAAATTTATTATGAATTTTTTGATTTTTATATTTTACTCTTTTTGCCAATTCTATCCATTTTAATTTTTATTTTTAATGCACTTTGCTTTCGTGTGCTATAAAGATACGAAACATAAAATGGATTTAGAACAAAAAATAAAACAAAATAAAAATTCATAAACAAAAACAGAAACAGAAATGCACTAAATTTAATGTAAGAAATATTTGTTTTTTGTGTAATATTCGTACACAGGTCTTTTTTTCATACTAGAGAAATATTACACATATGTACGTCGATGTGACTTTAAGTACGTACTTATTTCGCCTAAGGGCCGGAGGGTTGAACTATTTTTTAAGATTTAAAATAACAAATTAACAGGAATTAGATTTATTTTTTATTTTACAAAACAGTGTGTCATGTATGTATTTTTGTATAATCTAATTCATTTTGACGATTGTAAAAGGGAATTAAGGGCGTTCTAGATTGCGTAAAATGTTTAGTAGTAATTCTAGGGTGCTTTTATAGTGTAGAAAAAACTATTTTACTGGTCAATTATTTTAGTTGCAGAAAAATACAAATTAAATATCATTCTCTTAAGCCTTACCTTTCTTTAAAAACAAAACCTGATAATGAGAAGAGCAGTTAAACTTGAAGGTAATCAAAAATACAGATTCTACCATTTTTTCAAGAAGTTTTCACTTTCTCATATCGTAGACTCTCTTTTGTTTATCAATAATAATGAGTGCCTGCAGAGATGGTTAGAACCGGGTCTAAATATACAAAGTGGGATGAGAATGACTGACAGGCAGAAGTATTTGCTATAAAAATAAAAGCAAAATGGTTAAGAAAGAATATAATATTACAAGAGGTTATTGAAATTTTTACTAACAGTTACCCATAAATTTGGTTTGTTGAATTTGTATAGATTTTATCCCCACCCGGGGCAGTTGCCTTGGTGGACTTCGACACCATCACGTAATTACTTCTGTCAGACGAGACTGCGAAACGCAAAATTGGCAAATAATAAGCATTCAAAGACCAACTAGTGGTTTAAGAAAACAACGGTGGCCCGAAGGTATTTCGAACTCTGTACCGGTTTCTGGTGAGGGCTTTCGGAGAGGATCGTGATGGCTATGGTTTATTTGCTCCTTTTAACAGCAGCGCGATAGATTTAAAATGGCAAGAAGCGATATACGGTTCTGCAAACCGCATTGTTAAAGTTGCTACTTGGACCGCTTTACATCCCAAGGGCATTGGTAAAAGTATTGTATTCTCCCAGTGGTAAGAACACCGTCAGAGCGCTTACCCAATGGCTTGGAACTGACTTTAATATTTAACACACTCATGTCACTCATTCGGATTAGAATGGCCTTAATTCCGTTTTAACTATTCCAATCGAATTTGTTTGACTTTTTTCAGACTTTGATCGATTTTGTATATTCATAAAAAATGCGGAAATTCCACTTTGTAATTTTAATATGGCATCATGTATCACACCAAAGTTATAAACAGGATAATCTAAAAAAAATATTAAGTTTGTAAGGAAATCAATTCTACTTTGGAGCCTAATAGTGGTGTCAATCTGAATTGAGTTCTATGACCTGACTGTATATAATCAAGTATAGTTAATAAACGCTCAAAAGAAACTTTCAATTGTTTGTAAGGATATGGCATTATCATTGGAAAGTATGTTTCAGATACACGCAAAGAAAAAACATGGTTTAAGTAACCATAATCTAAGAGCAACGTACACTAGTTGTATTATATAGTTGTTAGTAAAACATAGTATTGTTACATTGAATAAAACTATAGCTGGTCATGCCACCATATTGTTGAGTAGCCAAACAATAACATGGTTAAGTATAAACATAATTATATTTTAATATAAACATTAAATAGTTAAATTAAAATATCATAATATGGTTAAAAGTGTTATGTTAAATAATTGAATACAAGGATATTCTGGTTTTTAAAGACTTAAAATAATTATTTATTGTTTTATTTATTAATAATTTTCACAAAGATTATTTAAAAACATAAATTTACAATAGAATCAATTATTTGTTTTCTATATGTTAGTAATAATTAAAAGGCTTAGACGCATAGACTATAAGAATCATTTATACCAGAATTATAGTTTATAAGCCTAAATAATGGCATCTCATCTTCATCCATTCTTATGTGTACATCCATTTTATATTCTCGTATTAAAGATATCGTACGATTCGTAATGTTAATTTGGGATTTGCGGTGATATATTTTGTTACATAATAGGAATTATTGTTGATGTTTACTATGACAGTTTCAATAGAAAAATATGTAAATGGTTTCACAAATATAAGGAACTAGCTGTTCCTGGATCATTTCGCTACCCCAATGAGAATAGCTACCACGATCACTCTTCCAAACAAGTTTTTTAATTCATTAATATAAAATGTATTAAAGATTGCTTTCTCTCTATTGGACCTCATGAATCGAGATTTTTTATCTTGCAAGTATTCTTAAAATTTTTTTTTTATTTATTTTTTTCCCTTTAAATTATTTTTTTCTCTTCCTGTTAATTTTTTTTAAATAAGCATATCCTCTTGGAACTTCTAAATAAATATATATCTATGTTATACTTTTTTAATTAGTGCAGCTGTAAATGCCCGTTTTAGTTATAACTCACGAACGCGTCGACAGAATTCGTGCAAACACAAACGCCGACCATACGGAAAACCTTAAAAATTTTACATTTTTTCTTATTTGTTAATTTCCTGGCACCCCAACATTTGCCTTTTGAATTGGAGTTACCTCACTAAACTAGATTTACATATATGGTGAAGGGTATATAAGAATCGGCCAAACTAAATGTAGCATTCTTACTTGTTTTTTTTGATTGCAAATACAAGTCATATTATTTAAATAGGAGTTGATTTTAAGAAAAGAGCGGCGCTAGGCATTATCTATACTTATAATAAAACATTAACGTAGTCATTTCGGTACTTGAATTATTTTTGAAAAATTTTGTTGTTGGTGTAGATAGTAACTAATCGATATGCAATACAAAATACCTACTTTTAAAATTTATTATCTGTATGTGTGCGCACCTCCTAAAAGTTGCTGGATGGATTTGATAAAAATTTTGTAAGGAGGTACCTCAAAACCTTAGTTGAGATATAGAATAATTTTTTGTTTCCTAAATGTATGTCATTTCGTAGAGAAAACAGAGATTTAAATGAGAGAGCTAAACTATGCAATGAATTTTTTAAAACACATTTTTCTAAATTTCCATTTTAACAAAATTAGAAATGACACGCAGTCGTAGTCGTGGCCACTGCTAGTTTTGAATTTAAGAAATACCATTATATTTTAAAGCTCAAGGCATAACATTTTATATTTTGTTACAAAAATATGATTTGGCAACCCTTCCCATTTATACAATAATAAAAGCTAAACAGAGCTAAAAACGAGCAACAATCTACGCAGCAATCTCAAAACATCAACAGAAACAAGCGATAAATTTAGTACCAGCGGTGTTTACAGGACAAACTGGACGAACATTAAAAACAAGGTTTACAGAACACATACGATCATACAAATGGAAAAGGAAAGACTTAAACTTACCCAATAAATCTTAACACACAAGGACAAGAGCCAAGGGATGAGTATATTACAGTATTACACCAAAGTAAAAGAGGACAAAGACTAGATATTCTTGACATATTTAACGAACAGATAAACACAACCTCTGACACAATTTTTACACCACTAAAATTATTAAAACACTCATACAAACTAAAAACACCCACAGATGGTCACACTTACCTATCCAATAATAAAAGAAGGAAATCTAAGTATTTACTCTAATAAACATGATAGATATCAAGCAATCTACCTGTTTAATACTATTTAAGTAAACATTATCCTAACGGACAAAATTGCCTGAACCTATCACTATTTACACCACAAATACCTAACACTATCTCTTCAGTTCTATCAAAAACGTGGCTTGAAAATGATGTTTTCACATCGAAAGCGCTCGCCAAATGTACCAAAGAAACAGCCAGTGACGACGGTTTTCACCGGCAGATATAACAACAGTATAATATTAAATGGAGGAACAAACTCAATTAACTTAATGGAGCTAAATAGGTTGCAATTTTGCCAACTCCGAATTGCATTGCAACGGCAACGTTGGCGATTGCGTTCGTAGAAGTTGCTCCGTGTTTGTTAAAACAGAATATCATGGTTTCAGTTCCAATCGGCGGTACTTTTGTAGAATAAAAAAATTAATTATACTTGCCTGGTAAAAAAGGAAAGCAGCCAGGGTATGTTAGAACAACATATAAGTAGGAGAAGGCACTTGTAAATTGGAGATGCAGTTGAAATGGTTAAGGATTCAGTAATTAGGAGACAGTAAGCAAAATAATGAAGGAGCCTTGGTTAGCAAGTGAAGTACGAATATATCAACGGTGTCTGCTAGTCTTGACTAACAGCCTGTTTATAGAACACGTCAAGATAAACCGGATGGCAAATGGACGAACACGTAATAATTAGCGTCCGTGTAATACGTTCCGTTTTTTCGTTTCAGTTAAGTTGTGTTTCGTGTAAATAAATGTTGTGTCAAATCGTAGTATTGCCAATGTATTAATTAATGTTTTTTATTTACTTTTTCTTCTTATAAATTTTTGTTTTTGCCTAAAATGATGGTAACCCTGCTTCGGCGCTTAAAAAGTAACAGCTGAGTTAAGTAAACAAAACAAAATTATCAAACAATGAAGTAAAAATTTTTATCTGCAAAACAAAAATTTGTGAAAATAAAAAAGTTTAAACAATAGTTATAAAAATAATCAATAATTTAAATGTATGTATAATACTAATAAATGCTTTTATAAATGAAAGCGTTAGATGGGCAGTTGCCCAACAATATTAACTCCTGACGAATGGTTTTTTTTCTGCGCTTATTTTCGACGTGTCTGACACTATAAAGCGCGATGCATAAACCAGAAACAATTGCCCTTTGTTACGTTTTTTACAAAAACAAAATGACATTCGCTTTTTAAAAACCCTAACATGGGAAACTGTAACGTTTTTGTGCGTCTAATCGACAAATTTTGTTCTGTAAACTACATAGCTGTAAGTTGGTTAAAAGAGCATAGTTGTTGATAGTAAGATCGATTAAACACCTTAATAAGTAGTACGAGACATGCTATTCTAACGCAGTTGTGTTTAACAAACAAAACATTGTAGAAACAGAGAAGGAATTAAGACACTTGAATAAATAAACTGCCTTAGCATTGCAAAATTAATTAGTCGGGCTGGTATTTGCAATTACAAGAAGGCATGTAAATGGAAACAATTAAAATAGCTTTAATGTCAGATGGTTACACTATCACATAAGCTCTTGAAACAAGTAAAGCCCAAATTTAATTTTTTATAAAAAAATGTTTTCTTTTTTAATAAATGTGAAAATAAATATTCTTGCAGAGGATATGGTTTGATATAGCTTTCAATGCAAAACGATTTTTCACACTGCTGTTATTAGAATTAATTTTTAATTATAACTTTTAATCGATTTTCATGGAATTTTATTGCAATAACATTCTTAATCAAACCATTCTGTTCAGTCATTAATCATTAGTATATCACAAATCCCATTTGGTTAAATAAGATAAAAAGAATTAATAGAGCATTAAAGAGGCTCATGGTCACATTACATTCTGTTTTATAATTCATAACATGTACAAAGTTAAAAGAAGAGCTTAAATTTGTTAAAAGAAAAAATTATATTTTTCTTCGTTCACATTTGTTTTTCTTTACTCATGTTAAACAAACAGAATCATGACAAACATAAAAACTTTTTAATCTTGTTTGTTTTTTTACTTCTGCTTTAATAGCAAACCATAGTCCAATATGTTTTATTAGATATTTATGTCGTTAAAAACCCCTGCCAGGGATTAAATAAATCCAAGTTCATTGATTGTCCTCGAAAGTATAAATTAGCAAATGACAACCATTTTAAAAGTTAACTTCTTTTTTTTATAACTTTTATTCATGCTGAGTTTTTTGCCTGTGAAGATTGAAGGGAAGCCATTTTATTCGTGACTTACTCCACTGCATGATTGTCATATTAAATTACTCAAGGGACAAGTTATTTTTTATTTTTTTATTTTGATTAATATCAGAGAAAAATATAATCGCAAGTGCGTTTTATAATCAGCTCCTGTTTATTAAAATTGTAAAAAACAACTTTTGAAAGTACTAAGATGCTCTGCCTACGATAAACTCTTTAAATAAGAAGTGGGAAAAAATTATATAGAAAATTTAAGAATCAAAAATGAAATTAAGTGCCAAAAATCGAACGTTTTGTTAAAACGAAGAAATTTTAAATTTATTTTATACTGATCACAGATTAAGCCCATTTCCATGTAGGACGCTTAGTTATCCAGATAAATTAGTTTAACCCTTTCGGGACGGAGTTTTATTTTGAAAACCAAATTATATGTGGTGATATTTTTTTCATATTCTAAAAGGTATGATAAAAGTATTATGTTCTCCATACTTAAAAATTTTAAATTCGTCCTTTTTTCCTGGGACATATAATCCCAACAAGTATTTTATGGGACATAAAACCCCAATCAATGTTCTCGAAGAGCGATTCAAAATTAAAAAGATAACTAAAATATAAATATTATTAGATTAAGATAAAAGTTTACATTTATTTTTAACATTTCACGAATGCAATTAGGTATTTATTTGTGGAATGGCCCAAAACTCTTGTAACATAAAGCGTTGTTACAACCTGAGCATATCATCTTTCTTCGCTTTTCTATGCCAAGTGAAGAACAGCGGACACAGCGACAACACTTCTCTTGCTCTACTGGCAAGTGGTCTCCAATATTGAGGCTATCCGTTTTTGGACGTTTGGGAGTTCTACCTCCCTGGCGATTGCATTGAAAATAAAGAAAAAAGACAGTTTGAAAATTGCTGGGACGTATTATCCCAGTAGTCCCGAAAGGGTTAAAGGTTTTCATGTAAAAATGGGCTAAAAATTAATTTAAAACTTTTTTTTTTGTGAAATATTAAATTTCTTTAATTTTTTGAGTATAACACCTTAAGCCCGTTTTCTTTTAAGACGTTTAAATATCCAGTAAATGTGTTTAAAAGTTTCTATGTAAAAAATATAAAAAAAATTTATCAAAAATTTAACCATTTATTTTGGTTATTGATTTGTTTATCCACTTCCCAGTTGGAAAAAATTATAAATTTCAGGCCCATGCTTCTTGTCTAAAAAAACAAATGAATTGTAACATATTCATTTAGCTTCTCACACTAAAATATTATAATTGAACTTAAACGACTCATAGTTTTGAGGGTTTTTATTATTTTTTTTCAGCCATCCTTAACGCAGCTATTGTAACAGTATTGAACTGGGTAAGACGGTCCCTCTTTATAAGTTTTAGTTGACTCAATATTCTCTCCACACACCCATTGGAAAATGAAAGTATAAAATTAAACCTGAGCATTTAAGTCAAGACTATTCAACCTTAATATTCCGGCAAAATTGTCAGTTAAAGTTTTAAAGCAAAATAGTTTCAAATTTGTCCTTAATACCGATATTTTAAAATTATTGAAATAGTAAATTCTGAGGAAGCTTAATCTCTCAAAGAAAGACATTTAACCGATTTATTAAAAAATTAATACGGCAGAAGAATTGTAAAAACAGTGGACAATATTGCATATTTGAAAGCAATAAAACGAAAGCTCTTTTCTATATCGTAGTACTGTCGCCACTAGCGAGTTATTAAATTTTTCAACTACTAAGTAAAGTTAATAACAATTTTTAGAAATTCGAACAGAGCAAATAGTTTTCAACACGTAATAAGTGCAGCACATATTGTTTAGCAATTGGAATAAATTGTTGCCAGAAACATTTTGCTAATATTAAACAGAAAGCAAAAAACATTTCGTGACTTTAAACAGAAAGCAAAAAACATTTCGTACTTTTTCAGTAATATAACTTTATTTTGTGGCACAAAACAAAATTATATATATTTTGTGGAGCCTTCAAAAGTTACAAAAAATGTAACCCAACGGTAACACTGGCTATATGGCTCTGCCAAATATTATACCCTTCACTATATATGTAACTCTAGTTTAGTGAAGTAACTTCAATCAAAAAGACAAATGTTGGGGTGACACAGAATTAATAAATAATAAAAAAAAACATTAAGTACTAATTACGTAAAAACGTCATTGGCTTTAAATGGGTTAAGCATTTGGAAAAAAATTAGCATTTCCCAATAAGACCTCTTCAAAAGCTTTTAAACGATACACAAATTGATATCTTCAAACCCATGGTGCACAGTCCTACTTTTCTATGGAAAGTTCAGAACCCCATAACTCGGAAAATATGACCGAGAGCCATTTTTACCGACTTCAAAAAAAAAAAAAGATGGAGTCTATAAAATTCGGCTGAATGTTGCTTTTTTTATGTTTATGACTGCAGAGCTCAGTCATTTCTGAACCGATTTAAAAATTTTTGCTAATATGATAGATAATGGTTACAGATTGGTCCCGTTTTTAAAAAACAGTTCATATTCTTAAAAATTAAAGGGTGTCCCCAAACAACATACATATTTTGTACGTGTATTATGAACTGTAAAGGGCGATTCTGTAAAATAACAATAACAAAAAGTTATATAAAAATAAATCTAAAAAGGGTGCCCCCATAATTGATGTAAATTTACTTATATGGGCGTATCTTTTGAACCGTTATAGACAGACAGCTCAAATTTACAAGGGACCTGTTTTGCTAAGTCCGCCAACAAGAAGCTTATAATTTGAAATTAGACACTAAAGGGTGTTCCCAAAATTAATGTAATTTGTTCCATATGGTCGTATTTTTTGATTACAACACCCTAATTTTAGACAGAATGTCCACAACTTTGTTTTATATAATAAGAAGTATAAAAATTTTAAATTATAAATTAAAGAGTTTTATAGTAGTTTATATAATCTTATGTATAAAAGCAAACTACAACAGCAAGTATATAATTTGGAAATTAAAAGGTGACCCTTAATTGCTCTAATTTGATTTATATTGCCAAACTATTGAACAGTTTAACAAATATAAAGTTTGAACCGTTATAGGCGGACAGATGAGGTCTGATTTGAAGTCGGTTTTTTTGCAAGAATTATTTCACTCAATTTTTTTTTAATTTTTGAATTTTCTATTTCTCCATATATTTATTGTTTTATTGGAATTCACGAAACCAGATTATATAATATGGAAAAAAAGACAGGTGTTTTGCCTGCTGCCTCGAAGGATATGAACCGGTCTTGCTGATTTTCAATAGCAAAATTTTCGAATATACGTTTCATCGATTGGCGTATTTAAATTTTTCTAGATCATCTAGTTCTTGGCAAAGTTGATTTCAACCTGAATATGGACGCATATAGAAACATCTCCCAAACGACTTCGCTATGCATAAGAACTCAGAATATATACACTTTATAGGTTCGGAAATATATATTGTAAAAATTACACACCGATGTCAACTCAGATATACCCTTTTTCCACTTGTGGTGAATGGTATAAAAAAAATAAACGAAAGTATACATATGTGTGTTTAAAATAAATTTTTCGTGTATGTAAGTTCATATCAAATATATTTAAACATTAAGAATCAGATTCTTGGCTTTGCTTTAAAGCAAAATCATTTATAATTCTAACACACATGCAAGCAATATTTTACTTTAAAATAAAAAATAAATGTTGCTCATACGCGTACACATTTCACACATGCGATTACATTTGTAACTGTGTTCTTTCTTCTTCCTTTGCTTAATTATCTTTTGTCTCTGGCTTTTAAATATTTGCACAATTTTCTATGACATTTCCATGTTTAATTTCTGCTGAAATCTAAAGAAGAAGATTACAGGACTGTGTGTTTGTTTTCTCTTCTTCCTCTTGTATTTTTAGATATTTTCATTGAAAGATTGTTTGTATATGTATGGGTGGATGTGTGTGTCCTTAGATGTAGGCGTGTATAGGTTTGTTAGTTTGATTTGGCGCCACTTGGTTTTATTAAGTTTGCAATTTAAACATTGAGATGGTTTGTAAAATTGACAAATATGTAGATCTGTTTGTATATACGTGCGCTTTGTTAACGACAGTGGTTTGTTGATTCTAAGAATTATGCTCTTCTTTTCTTCTAATAACTGTGTTTTTGTCGTTGCTTTTTTCTTTCTCCTTTTTGTGTCATTTGCCAGTAAAAGACTCTAATTTCGCTTAACAAGCCTCATTTAAATTACATGCATTTGTGATTTAAAGGAAATTCTCCTTTTGAAAATGTGTTTTTTATTTTTCCCTTAAGGTATTATCTATTTTGTTACAAGCTCAAGTTCATATTCAAAGAAAGTGAGTAAACATTCCTGCCTGAATAGAAAGTTTTATAAAAGGTTAACAATGTCAGAATATTAAATAATTATTAAACAAAAAATACCTGAATGAAAACCCAACAAGTGAAATATAAACGCTTTGGCTAAGAATCTCCAGACCTGTTTCTTTAAAGTTAGAATCATATTTCTTTTTAAGTTAGAATCATGATACCAAGTGTGAAAAGTTTGTTAATTTTAAAATTTTTTTTTGCTTTTTTTTTTATTTTAATTGCAAAAGCCGTGAATATTGCTCCTCTTCTCTCGAGTTTAAATTGGCTTTGAGAAGGCAAATGTTACAAATACCCATTTGAGAAGGTACCAATCTCTAATATTTTTCGTAATTTTTAACGATCATAACACTTTTAGCCCCCGTCGACTTGAGCAATTTTCATATTCATTTTCGCGTCCAGTAATAACTTATTGACTGTCTAGAAGTTGTCTTGAACAATCTTTTCAATTATTAAGTCTGCATAACAATAGTTTTTAAGCTTGAGAAACACCAAATGCACCGCATGAATATCACCGAGAAAGGAGATGCAGTATGACAACCGACCTACTGGCCAATCGAATTTAGTCAGTTGCGCTTAATATCTAATATTTAGTTAAAATTTATGTTTTAAGTGTTATTGTCAAACATGAAGAATTCCGTACCATGTTTGAGCCACGTTTGAGACATTCCGTGTGTAATGTCTATTGTAGACCCTTTTCGACCCCATAAAGTATATATATTGACTTCTTATGCATATCAAAGTCGACTGAGCGATGTCCAGCTATCCGTCCCTGTTAGTGTTGAAATCATAAAAAAAATATTTCAATCGGTCAAATATAGTGTCGGAAGAGATTCTTTTAAAAATCAGCGTGATTGGTCCATGTCCTTCTAGACAGCAGGCAAAACACCACGCCTACCTCAAATTTTTCATGTCATTTGGAACAATAAATTAACTCCAATCAAAAAAATAAATATATGGGTCGATAGAGAATTAAAAAATAAGAAAAAAACGTCAAGTGAAAAAATTGGCGCTCGCCCATTTTTGCCGAGTTACGGGGCTTTGAAATTTTTAAAATTCTTAATATGTCAATATGGGCATCATTTTAAAGCTGTTGAAGAGATCTTTAAGGAAATACTTAAAACGTCAATAATGCTTAACCCATTAAGAACCGATTTCATTTTAATGTAAAATTATATGTATGTAGAACCAAATTTCTTTTTAATTCTCTGTCACCCCAATTTTTACTTTTGGATTAGAGTTACCAATTTTTGCTTTTTTGATTGGAGTTACTTCACTAAACTTAATTTACATAGATGGTGAAGGGTATATAAGATTCGGCATTGCCGAATAAAGCATTCTGACTTGTTTTTAACATTTTTTAAATTGGTTAATTTGGGTAAATTAAAAATAAGTGCTTATAAAAATAATGTTACTATTAGAATTTTTTTTTATATTAATCTGCCTAAATATAAGCCTCGGTCTTATACGGTATAAGGCGTTATATAAGAACATCACATTACTATCATTTAAATTTTATTGTCTTTAAATAGATATTGTAGTATATTCTTTTCATATTTGTTAAAATCATGGCGAAGTCTTCCTCCAGGATTAATATTGAGTACAGTTCCTTTATCTATATAAAGGTTTATCCATTTGGAAACCATTGATTTGCTTACTTTTAACAAATTTGCAATTTCAGCCTGTGATTTGCCTGCATTATAATGCGTTATAGCATTCAATTTAAATGCTTCACAATATTTTTTACGTTGCATTTTATTTTAATTGTAAATGCGAAATTTATTCGTTACACGCTTTTAAATGCATACTAGATCACTTTTTCATAAGAAATCATCGAAAAAAATAAGTAGTTACCGTTATCTTAAAAAAAAACAAATTTATTGTACAAAAGCAAAAAGTTTCTTAGGTTTTGCCCAATGAATTTTTGAGTAATTTTTGTTGTTGTACTAAAAGAACCGTTAGGTGAGAGATAATTACAATTTTTTTTTTTTTTTTTTTGTAATATTGTATGACACAGAAACTAATAAAACTGCATTAAAACATTGAATTGAAATATGTTCGTTTAAACATAATTTGACTCAGAAGCTAATATTGGACAACGTTTCTTAGGTTTTGCCCAATACTGTATATATTGTATTTGAAGCACAATTGTGAAATCATTTATTTGGGCATATAAACTATATTTTTATATAACTAATTCTTGTAGCCTATGATCTAAGCGTTATAATAAGCAAGTAATTGTTTTTTTTATGAATTTATGTTTTTAATGTTAATGAATAAAACAATAATAAGTCTTTTATGTAAGGAAAATTTTGCACTTACGAGACTATATTATAATTCAATTATATAACATAAGATTTCCAGCCATATTATTATTTTTTAAATTAATTGGGTTGATTCCGCCAGTATATAATAAACTGTTGTTATAATTTTCGGTAATGACCGTCGTCACTGGCTGTGTACTTTGGATGTTAATAAAAACGCGGCTTGAAAATGATGTTATCACATCGAAAGCGCTCGCCGAACATCCAAAGTACACAGCCAGTGACGACGGTTATTACCGAAAATTATAACAACAGTTTATTATTTTTTAATTTTACCATTGAATGTTTATATTTGAACATAATTATGTTTATACTTTAGACAACAATATAGTTGCAAATGTAACAATACTATGTTTTGTTAGCAATCATATAATGCAACCATAATATATTGCTCTTAGATTATGGTTACCTCAACCATGGTTTTTTCTTTATGTATTTTCTTATAGCGAAAATAAAAATAAAAACAAGGTCTTGTTTTTCAAAATCATGTCAGTATTGGGACACTCTTTAGTTAAAAGTTTAATTTTTTGTACTTGTTACCTTATCGACACTGTTGAAATTTGACATGGCCTATCATAGTACAAAAATAATATTATGAATGAATATCAAGTCACTTTCGTGATTCGGTTTCTGTGAAAATTTTAAGCGTGTCTCTATAACGTACGGAACCTTAAAGATGATTTGAATTGAAAAAATATAAATACGTTGTTGCAATCAACTAAAACCATACGAATTAAAAATGTGCTTAAGTATAAAGTACCTAATGAGCTAAAATCGAGACTTAAATTTTGTGTTGTTGCATCCAATCTACACCACGAAATACTGTAAGATATCTTTTTATAGTTAGTTATAGTTATAGTTCAATTGAAATCCCTGGTCATAATCTTACCAGTCAATTTAACTAAATTTTTGTTTCTCCTTAAGAAATCTAAAATTTGGTATTACCTGCTTTCTACCGCACACTTTAACTCGTCGGTCACTCCATACTATATCTGCTGACGTTCCAATCGATGAAGATGATGTACGATTACTTTTGTATTCATTTCAAAAATTTAGAAAGTCTTTAAAGCTGGTGCGGAACAGCATTATTTTATTCACTTTCACTCTCCACTCTCTCTCTATTTACACTGCTTTAGTTTTGTTTCAAAGTATCAAATTCAATAATATTCGCTATTGCTCAGAATTGCAAACTGCATATTAAAAAAATTGGTACTGACTTTTTGAGCAACGCTGAAATAAATAAAGTAGTTGCTAATTGATTCGCCTTGGACTTACGTGTATAAATGAAGAAATATTTCATTTTCTTAATATTTGTTATTAGTAAATATGTGTGTAAGACATACATTGATTGCATGTGCTTATATCATAACTATTTGTAAATTAAATGGTCTCTTCTTTACTTTTAGCTTTTTGTTAGATACACTTTCAAATGGCAGCGGTGCTCGCTTGACTTTGGGATCTGCAGTCTTAGTTTATCTTATAGCCTACAATGAAACCACTGCGCCCTGTGTTGTCCTGGCTACCTTAATGTCAACAGTATTTAGTATTCTGGCAGGTAAGCAATTTCATCAACTACATAAACAAATCAGAGAAACTAAATATCACTTGTGTTATTAAAA
This sequence comes from Gymnosoma rotundatum, assembly GCA_916610165.2. Lineage (NCBI taxonomy): Eukaryota > Metazoa > Arthropoda > Insecta > Diptera > Tachinidae > Gymnosoma > Gymnosoma rotundatum. Next base: position 112,665,434 of record OU744337.1, on the reverse strand, counting down.
ATTTTCCTAAATTTACAGCTCGTTGCAAAACAAGTTTGAGAACTTTACAAATTCCCTACATACGTGCCAGCAACAAATTTGATTTTGGCTGCCTTTTCTTAGCCACCTGGATGGATATGTTGGCAATATTGTGTGCTTGTGGAGCACTCACTCGTACATTAAGCTTGTGTTTAGATGCCATGACTGGTGGACTGGCACATATCATGATTTTAGGCGAGTGTGGAATACATACTTAAATACAATTTTTGTTGTTTAAAGTTAAATGTTTGATGTCTACTTTCAGGCCGTAATTCACCAGCCAACGAACCATGGCCAGATGTTTTGGGTGTTGGTGTAGTGTTTTTAGTTACTGGCATGTTTATGTTGGGCCTAGAGGTATGTGAAGAAATATTAAATATTTATTTAATGGCAAAATATAAAACACCATGTGGTGTGATTTAAAGTGATAAGGTAACTTTTTAGTTTGTGTACTTTATTCGATGTCATGCTATGATTTTTACTAAATTTGGTTTATAAAACAAATTATGAAATCAATGAAATGAATTAAAATTATCAGTTAAGTGCTAAAAGAGTCCATAATTACCATGACTTTATTATTTTTATACCCTTCTCCACAAAAATCGGAAAAAGGGTACGAGGGCTGCTATTTATATTTCTGGCCTGGCAACATTGAGTGCTGCCAAGTGCAGTCTGACATTTCCATTGGAAAGTTTGTCATTTTTAAGCATAATCGTACTCAAAACGTTTTGACGTAGGACCATTATTTGTGTTGTTTACAGTGACTTGAAAAAATTAATATAGAAAAAAATGGAATTAACTCGTGAACATTTTCGAGCCATCATTTTTCACAACTTTCGACGTGGATTATCCCGACAAGAGTGCATTGATGAACTTAAATCTTTGTATGGCGATGAAACACCATCCTATAGCACTGTGAAAAATTGGTATAATGAATTTAATCATGGCCGAAGCTCGCTCAAAGACGAATTCCGTGAAGGTCATCCAAAAACAGCTGTTGTGCCAGAGAACATTGATGCCGTGTGTAAACTCATAATGCAAGATCGACATGCGACATACCGAGAGATAGAGACATCCTTGGCAATTTCTTCCACCAGCATACATTCGATACTGCATGAACACCTGGCCGTTAAAAAGGTTTGTTCTCGTTGGATCCCGCACAATTTGAAAGTCGCTCAAAAAAAGGCTCGTGTTGATTGGTGCAAAGAAATGTTGCAAAAATACGATTGCGGTGCTTCAAAAGACGTTTATAAGATCGTCACAGGTGACGAATCATGGACCTATGCGTATGAGCCCGAAACGAAACAACAATCGACCGTGTGGGTCTTCAAAGACGAGCAAAATCCAACGAAAGTTGTTCGTGGAAGAAGCACTTCGAAGCAAGTGGTCGCCTGTTTCTTTGGCAAAACTGGTCATGTAGTGACTGTTCGGCTTGAGCAACGTAGGAAGGTCACTTCTGAGTGGTACACTACAATTTGTTTGCCTGAAGTCATCGGAGAAATTCGAAAAACCAACAAGAAAAGACGAATCATTGTTCACCATGACAATGCGAGCTCTCACACATCGGCTCAAACCAGAGCGTTTTTGATCGGCCAAAACGTCAAATTTTGCGCATGCAAAAGTGTATAAATCATGCTGGAAAATACTTTGAAAAACAATAAAACCATTTTTGATTATAAATATACGCATTTTCACTATTAGGCCAGAAATATATAGGGCAGCCCTCGTATAACTTAGTGTTCATTCCACGTGCAATTTCTAAAATACCATTTCCGACCCCATAAAGTATATATGTATATTCCGACTTCTTATGCATAGCGAAGTCGATTAAGCGATATCCGTCCGTGTTAGTGTTGAAATCAAGTTTCCCCAGCAAAACTTGATTTCACAAAAAAAAAATAATTATCAACCGATCAGATATAGTGTCGAAAAAGGTGTTAGTGAAAATCAGCATGATCAGTCCATGTCCTTCGAGAAAGCAGGCAAACCACCATTGGGAACAGTAAAGTACCTCCAATTAAACACTTAATATATGGAGCTATAAAGAATTAAAAGATAAGAGAAAAACGTCAAGTGTAAAAATTGGCACTCGACCATATTTTCCGAGTTGCGGGATTCTGAAATTTTCATTTTTTTTAATATCAATATGGGTATCATTTTAAAGCTTTAAAAGAGATCTTTAATAAAATACTAAAATGTCTTAAAAATGCTTAATCCATCATTTTTATGTAAAATTATGTATATATGCAGTACCAAAATTTTTTTTATTTTTAATTCTCTGTCACCCCAATATTTGCTCTTTTTAATGAAGTTACTTCACTGAACTAGATTTACATTAATGAAGAAGAGTATATAAGATGCGGCATAGCCGAATAAAGCACTCTTACTTGTTTTTTTAATTCTGTCTTAAGATATATCAAATATGTGAAATTCTGAAATATGCGAATAAACTTGAAAATGGCCACAGTGCTGTAAATTTCGAAAGTAAATTGAAACGTGTAAAACTGCAGATTGTAAAAATCAAAGTTAAAACAAAAGTTGTCAATACGTCTTCTTTTAAGATTCTTTTACTACCTACAATGACCCGTGAGAAAGCTTTCCAACGATTTAAGTCAAGCATTTCAACTTTTAGCTTCGCATGTATTACGCTTAATACTTGCGTGGTAGTTTTTGATCTTTAACCAAGTTTTTGGTAAAATTCTTTTTCATACGAGTGCACAATATGAATTGGACTCAACCCTAAGTGCACTCATTGTCATTTTAGTCAATCTGTTTGCGTTTTCATTTCCTTTTACTCAAACTTGTCTCCGTGAACCTAGCAAAGAATAACCTTATTGAATTCAACAAAAATATTTTAATTATGGACGTGTGAATACACTAAGGATCCTAATACCGATTGTCCAAGTTGTCAAATAAATTACAAAAGTGAGTGCCAAATAAAACGACTCACTTACAGATTGTAAAAAATCCCTTCACTCGATAAAGAAAAAACAAAGTGATCACAGATCCTTGGGATGTACTGTACCACTTCTAGTGAACATAATAGTTGCAAATCGGAGCGTAAAAAAATCTCTCGTCGTAAGAGCTGCAGATGATGCTTAGATGAGGAGGAGTCGAAACACCCTCAACACTTTCCCTGCGACAGACCGGCTATGCAAGAATACAGACAGGCTCAAATATTCAAGTCAAAGAATCTTTCAAAACCCGGACTGATATATTTTGCAAGAGGTTGCAGATGATTTTTACGTGCTAAGGATGTGAGATTTTTACAGGGAAATACAAAAATCAACGAAACCCTTAGCCTACTGACTTTCGTGTGAACTCGTTTCATGCGAGAGAGCCGTTTAACCTAATCTGACATTATTGTTGCTATATAACTGGTTTACTTTTATTCGATATTTCCAAGTTTTTTTAGCGACAGCAGACAGACAGATCGTATTGAAAGGTTAAACATGTGGAAAATGTTTGTGCCACGACTTTTTACTAAAAATCTTCTAAATAATTTTGTTGAAGAGCTGAAATTAGCAATTTGGAGTACTAAGCGAAATAAAAACCCAATAGTTTCGTCACAATTATTCAAACAAAATATTTTTAGAAGCGATTAGTGTGCTGTTTCTATATAACAGCACTTAAGTACTACACTTTATTCTTTAGCACAAATAAAACAAAAGTAACCTTATCAGTTTGTTGCTAACCGTATTTCAACATATGAGCTTATTTTATAAGGCTGCTAAATAAATTTAATTTTGTTTTAAATTTGGTTTTAATTTTATTATGTTTCGTTTTCTCTTCCTAATAACTGTTGTAGCACTCAAAGGCTTTTAGCTTTATAATGGCTTTAGCCATGTTTGGTTTAAATGCGATATTAAGTGCAGTTGGTTGGTGGAATGGTGATGCTGTTGCCTGGCATGAAGAAATTTTGCAGCCAAATGGTTTTAAAAGTGTGAGTTATATTTTGTAATAAAAAAGTACTTAATATTATTTTATGTTATTTTAACGATTATGGTATTTTATAGATTTTTTGTTTTATATTTTCTCATTTTCCTAAGTGGCATTTCAAGTAATTTATTATACAAACATAATATTTACACAAGCTAAAATAGCTAAAGTAATATCAACATAAGTTTAAGTTTAAGTTTAAGTTAAAAAAAGTTACGCATAGTGTTTTGTGTTAAGAGTGATACTCACATGTTGATATTTTTGCGAATCACTCGACCTTTTTTTAGTTTTCTATTTTAATAGAGCCTTTGTATAAATATTGGATTTTTACCTCTATGCTGTGAGCAACACCGGCTTCGCTCACCAAAGATTTTCTGCAGAGCCGGCCTTTGGTTGCGCGAAATTATTAAATTTTCTCCTTTGTGACTTAACGAATACTATCCACGCTTACTAAAGATTTCCTGCATATCTGGGTGCAAAATAAAACTTCATAAGAATATTTTTTTGTGATCTCTTCGACTTATACCTTTGTTGCAGCAACTTTTGGTATATCCATTCATAAACTTAAACGTTCACCAGCAGTTCTTTTTTAATTTTTGCTTTATGGCACTCAATCATTCAAACAACCTAAAAGTGTAGTTTTTCTTCCGAATTCGAAAAAACCTCCAGTAGGGAAGTGGAAATAGTATTACTGGCATTAAAAACGTCAATGATTTTTAAGTGCCACTCAATTTATATTACGAGCGTTTTGACAGGTAATATGACTAAAACAATTTCATAATATAAACCGCCATATAATGAAGTTAAAAAATACATATACATCTAAATATATATAACTAACAATTTTTTTAAATTATATTATAGTTTTTTGCGTGCTCCCCGATTTTTTTCTTTAATTTAACGAATAATGATTCATTGTTTTATCTTTTTTTTAAGAAATCAAGGTAGATAGTTCCATGCCAAAATATCATGGTCATAACTTACTACTCTATGTTAATTGTAAAAGCTTTAATCGCTGATTTAATCCTCCTCTAATAAAAAAAATTTTCAAACAAATTATAAATCACGACACAATCAAAGTTTCAATCAAAGAAGTACAAAAAAGAGTCAGACAATGAAAGTTTTACAAGATTTTAGCAACAAATATTAACAAAACAAATTACGAAAAATTAAAATTTAACCACAAAATTAATGTTTTAAATGAGTTCTGTCGAAAGAATAATGCTTAACCTCCAATACCTTAACAGCCATACCTAAACAAGGGCGGAAAGCGTTTTTTTTTTGCTGCCAAAATTTCTCATGCCAGTACATTTTGTATGTAGCATATCAAAATAACGCGGCAGCAACGCTTTACAATTGGAAAATCCGATTTTAACAAGGCGTTTAATAATAATAATAATTTTTGTTTTTTTTTTATAAAATTTTCAATTTACACAAAACAAATACCAGAATTGTTATTCTTTTTAAAGTAATTAGGGAAGTTACTCGTATATATATTTTTGCAAAAAATCTAGTTTAGAACTTAAAAAATTGTATCCGGGGTGTAAAATTTTAAGCAAAAATTTTGAGTGAAAATTTTTAGGCTGACCTTTATAGCCAATTTCACAGTAACGAAAGAATATATTCTTTCGTGTTCTAAGCGAAAGAAAACTGATTTGAGTTTCACAATCTTACTCCTATGCGAACGATGGCTCGAACGACAACTCGAAAGAAAACGTAAGTGTTTTCATACAAAAACCGATTTCTGTGTAAAGAAGGTGTTATCAACACTGCGAACGCAAATGTCAAAATCGGTCACTTGCTATTTTATGTTCGTGTAAATAATAACATTACAAAAAACAATACTTTTGTATTAAAAATTAACTTAAAATTATAAATTAATAATGGATAACAAATGGTAAGTGTAAAAATAAATACAATAATTGATTTCATTTTAAATGGAAATTGTTTTTATTGCAGTTTGCTTCATCCTTTGAAGTGTCCAAAAAATGTATAGCGACTGTTATATCCATCTGTGCTGGCGAAGAAAATGATAATACAAACACTTGCTTTTAAGAAATAAGATGATACTCACGATTATAATTTCTAAATTGGAGTGGGTTAAGGAATCGGATAACACTTTTATATAATTTAATTTTTCTAATTAATTTGTTTTTTTGTTTGTTTTTTTTTATTGTTTAATACAAATAATAAGTCAAAACCATTGGTGTATCTTTTATTTTTATTTGTAAGCAGCTGATCACTGCTACGCACGGTTGTGTTTGCATTCAAATAATTACGTAGTATTTTTTATACTTTTAAAGAAAATCGCTATAATTTACAGAAACTTACGATCTGGTACCACCTTGGTTTCTTAAGAGAAAAATTTATAAACGTAAGTGTAAGCGAACGAAAGTGAGTGATACACAGAAAGCCAAAAAGGCTCGAAAGTGAGTGACTGACTTTCTTTCGCTTAAGTTTTCTTTCGTTATTGTGAAATTGGCTATTAGTTTTGGAGTTACGAACCTACAACGTTTATATGTATAATATGGCATATATCGAGTATTTTATGGCGGAATGACGCAATGTGGGAATCATCGGAAACTTATTTTTTGCTTAGATTTCCATTTTACACCCCATAGACAACATTTTTTTCATTTTTGAGCTGTGTCCGTTAATTAGACTTAAGCCTTAATTTTAAATAACCCTTTTTTTATCATTTTGACATAGCGATGGCGTTTTTGTTTAGGTGTGGCATTTCAGCGTTAAAGCTATGCTTTCCGCTTTTATTTAGGTATGGCTTAACTCGGCTCGATGACATTTTTTTTTTTGTACAATTTTATGTAGCACATAATTATTTTTTTTATTTTTAAATCTCTGTCATCCCAATATTTGCCTTTATGATTGGGGTTACTTCACTAATCTAGATTAACATTAATGGTAAAGGTGATATAAGATACGGCATATCCGAATATAGCACTCTTGCTATTTTGTACTTAATTTTATAGCAGACTTAGCAATTCACCCTCTATACAAATTTTATGCATCTGCCATTACTGGTTCTAAAAATGAAGCAATGATTTGATAAATTTTCGGGCCATGGGATGCTCCATTTAGTATCCAAATATATTGTTTACAATGTATTTTTAAAGCGAACACATTTCTACTTGCTTTATGTAAATTCTAAACGTCTACCTACCTTACACAATCTATTTTTTAATATTTTCTAAATTTCTACGAAAATAAGATTTGCCAACACTTTACTAATGTTCCCCGTGTGCGTGCGTGTGTGAACAGATGAAAATGAAAAGTTAGCTAAAACAAGCCAAGCAGCCACGTTAGCAGAGTTTTATCGAGTCATGAGTTTAAATCCCATCAGTGCCATGAATAAAAAAAATCATTTTTTCTGAGTATTTATTCGCTATAGGCAGCAGCTTAAATCTTTCAAAGTTTCCTTAAAAGAAAGAGGGTTGACGAAGGCGGCAGTATATTTAAATATTAGCTGAGATGGTTATAGTACCTGCATGGTAAAACAAGAAAATCAGAAAAGAAGAACAATTGTTGCTGCGGTGGGTTAGTTGGTGAGAGTGCCTGTATATAAAAGCAGCAGATGGGATGATTACAGAGCCAGTATAGTAAAACAAGCAAATTATGATTCAAACCTCGTAGGAAGTAGCAAGAAAAGTAGCCATAAGAAACAGCGCTTTGAAGTCGTTGAATTGGTAAAACAGATGGTCGGGGGAGCCATAGATTGTAAAGGTCTGCATGGCTGCAGGGTTTAAAGCCGTATGTTGCTAAATAAGACATTGTTTAGTTAAAGCCTCACCGGTAAAACCCAGTGTTGTAGCGTAAATGTCTGCGTAGGTTTGTGAAACATGCCCGTTTACAGGAAGGGACAAAATTTAACAATTGTATTTGTACAAATGAGACTATAACATGCTAGAGGACAGAAGATAATTTCTTGTTCTTGGTTTTCTAGGTTTTATAATATTTTCCGTAAAATTTAAAATTTTGGAATTTATTCTTTAAATTTTAAAAATTTTAGCTTCCGGTAGCAACTATTTGTAATTGTTTTATATTCTTTTTCATCTTCTTACAGCTTTTAACCGCCACCGCTCTATTAACGTTTTCCTTTCCAAGTGATTTTCCTTCGCAAAGGACTGGTTGGCAGCGTTTTACGGGTTTTTTTCTAATTTTATTGGTAACAATATCATTACTTTTGGCTTCCGGTTGTTTAACCACCATTTTACATTTCAAGTATGTTTTAAGTATTTTAAAATCCTTAAAAAATTATAATTTACACTAATCTCTCTCCGTCTCTCTCTCTCTCTCTCTCCCTCTTTTCATTATAGAGTTGCAAAAGAATATGCTGCTGTGCCTTTATTTTATATTTTAGATGAAAACAATTTTCATAAATTAGTTCCAGCCGCAGCTTGCATGTTAATGCTGACTGTGACAGGTGGATTTTTAGAATTATTTCCCGAATTGTATCGTATTATAGTCAGATTTTCCACGTCAGAATGGAGAATTTTAAATAAACAAATTGCTTATGAAAGTTCTGAAAGTGGTAATCCCGTGTTGGCGGTGTTTATAGCAGGTAAATCATCAAAACGATTTTATTTAAAGTGAATTGTTTTACATTAACTGTTTTTTATTGTTGTTGTTGTTAATAGGAAGTTTATGCGCCATGTTATCATTTGCCTGTCCTCTGCTGAATCTCACTCATATTTTAGCGGCCAGTCATTTATGGGCGGTATTTTTTAGAGCTTTATATTTGCTTTACTCGCCATTTAGACCAAAATTTATCTTGCAATCAAGTAAGTTTATTAAAACTTCGGTAGGGCAAATGTTCCATTAAAAAATTGAATTGAAACACAATATTTTCTTTCAGATAGCGATTCCTCTTTATCCTATAGCCGTCTATCAACCGAACCAATTAGCCACAGTACCTCAGCCTCGCGTTTAAAGCGCAGTTTGTGGAATTTAAGTGTTGGCAAACAGGTGCCGAGTAAAAAGCCGAAAACAAAACCCAAAAACAAGCAGGAAGTAGAAAAAGAGTGGTTATTATTAGGCGAACCTACTTCCCCTTGTCCTATAAGGGAACCCAAGGATGTAGAGTCAACCATTTTGTCAGATGGAGAGCCACCGGTAATTGATTCTCTTTCAAAATCAATTGGATTTGATTTTTCATTTTAGTATTTTTTAATTTAGCCTTCTGATTTTGAATATCCGGATAAATTTGACAACACTGATTCGGATACTTCTACCGATATAGATGCCATTGTTGATGAATATAGACAAAAGGTTAAAGTTACAACGGCTGGTCCTTTAGATCGCACTGCTCGAGTACCCACCATTTCGTCATGGAGAGTTACCATATTTGCTATAGTTGTGGTATTTTTAGGTATTGCCCTAAGCTTGGCTGGAATTTACATGGATTGGGCGCCGGCAGCTTTAACGGGATCTATCGGTAACTACTTGAGATAGCTAACTTTACAAGAATTGAAACTATTAACATGGAAAACAAGTTTCTAAGAAACTTTCATTTCGTTTAGGCTTTAAGAATCATTAAATTTATTTTCAAAAAGCTTTTAAGTAAAATTATCTTAAAGAGAAGCTTTAACGGGTTTTATCGGTAAAAAGATAAAAAATTTATAATTTTTAATAATAAAAGCTATAAGAATGAAAAAAGAGCTTTTGATATGTTAAAGCTTCAAGAAGCTTTTTAAAATTATTTTTCAAAAAACTTTAGCTTGTTGCTCTCAAAAAAAGTTTTTCAAGGATTTTAAAATTCTTCTTCTTTTTTAAAGCTTTAGAAAGCTTTAGTTCAAAATTTTTTTTAATTAAGTAAAGAATTAAAATAACACCTATATTTTTTCCTTTCTTAAAAGGTGTTTTCATCATAAGTATCATGATGGCTTTTATACCCAAATACACCAGCAACGTAGTCAATGTAAGTCCGATCATATGCTGTTCTAGCATATTTATCAGCGGCATACTCTTTGCCTCTTGTGCTCAAAATTCTTGGCCAGCTATTGTTATTTGGATTTTGGCTGGCTTATTCACACTTATACGTTGTGAGTATCTGTGCTGTTCGTGTCTTAATCAAACGTCCAATATTAATGAACAACTAATACCGAGTGTCTCGGCCAAAACCTCAACAATTGGTACAACAACAATACGCATGCCAAGGCCACCTAAAGGTATTATTACCATACCCACCCGTGTCAATGCACCCAGATGACAATCTGAGTCCTCGGAGGGCGAAGATTTGTTCAACGAGGACTTTAATATGCAAGATTATGAGGAAGAAGATGAAAATAATGATGGTTGGACTGAGTGAACGAGTAAAATAGAAGCTACAAAACCAAACAAAGAAATGTGTTATTTAAGTGATTTTTAAAATGCTTTCAAGTTTTGCCTCAGCAGTAATAAATAACAAAATATTTTACGAAATTATTTGCCACAATAATTGTCTCTTTATATTGATCTTACAAAAGTTATATGTTGATTAAGAAAAATCTTAAATCCTGTTTTAAACAATTAACACATAGTTATTGATTAAAAAAAAATTTACCATTTTTAATTTCCTACAAAAAACAATTATCATTTATTTCTGCGAACATTTATAATGTGTAAATTGAAAATTAAATATTTTTTTCTTCTAAAATTAATTTTTGCCTACGAGATATTTGAAAGTTTGTGTACGTAATTTGAAGTTACGAACTCAGTAGAAGGGTAAAAGATATTCTCATCTTTTTGGTAACATTTCTTTGAGTTTTATTTTTTATTTTAGTTAAAATTGTGTTATTTAAATATTTTATTTGGAAATCTTTAGAAGTTTAACTACAGAAACTTACAACAGTATGTTCACAGCTACCCTGTTTGTAGTTGATACAACATACAATATACACTATTTTGTAAACTCAGTGATTAAAACAAACCAAAAATATAATAATATAAAACATAATGACAGGACTAAAAATGCAAATCGAGTCTTTGCGGCAAGAGTGTCATAAGTCCAATTTTTCGATTCCGTGTTTAGCTTGCAGAAATGTTTCTCAGGGATATACATATATACCTATATCACATAAAAATAAACCATGATTATATCTTTAACCCTGTAAATTGTGTGAGGTGAAGCAAAATGTTAAATTTCAAATGCATTTTTTTTTCAGTTTTATTTTTATTTATTTTTTTTTAAATATGACTTTCGCTACAAAGACTTGATATTTTAAAAAATAAATGGAGAAAAATTATATAAAACATGTCATTTTTAACCGACTTCAAAAAAAGGAGCAGGTTATCAATTCGTGTGAATGTTGCTTTCTTAATATTTGTGCCTGCAGAACTCAGTCATTTCTGAACGGTTTTGAAGTTTTTTTGCAGCTCATAATCTTAAAAATTAAAGGGTGTCCCCAAACAACATACATATTTTTTACATGTATTATGAACTGTAAACGGTACTTCCTTAAAATTGAAAATCACTCCATATTACTAAAGCTCCAAATAAAAAATAGTAAAAAAAAATTTTAAGTTAAAGGGTGCCCCCATACGTTACGTACATTGACCTATATGAGCCTATCATATGAACTATTATAGACGGACTGAATGTCGATTTCTATAAATATTTTAATAAGTATAAACATTTAAAGTTATCAGTTAGAGGGTGTCCCAATAGCTAATGTAATTTGATGTTTGTGGCCGAACTTTTGAGCCTAAAAGAAAAGACAGCTGAAACTTACAGGGGGCCTGTATTGCTTTATCAACAAGTTTATATTTGCAATTTAGAAATTATAGGGTGTTCCCTATATTGGCCTATCTTTTAAACCCTTATATACAAATGCTTGTAAACTGGACAGAATGTCGACTGCTATGACCGTTATAGTAACAAATATTAATATTCAAAATTATAAATTAGAGAGTGCCCCTATAATTCATTGAGTTTGAAGTATATGCCCAAACTTTTGAATAGTTGTTGGCAGACCCTTGGAATTTACAAAAAATATGTATTGCTAAGTCCGCTATGACAACAAGTTTAAAATTTCAATTTAGAAATTAAAGGGTGTTCCCAAAATTTATCTAATTTCGCCTATATGGCCGGTCTCTTTTAAATAGTTTTCTACAAACACTTTAAAACTAGAAAGAATGCCTACTACTTTTCTCAAAATAATAAGAAGTATAAATATTTTAGATTATAAAATAAAGGGTGTTACAATAGTTGATGTATATGGCCAAACTGTTGAACCGTTATAGACAGACGATTGAAATATTCATAGATCCTGGTGGCTAAGCCTACTACATTAAGTATATAAGTCGAATTTGGAAATTGAAGGGTGTTCTTATGGTTGCTGTAATTTGATGTATATTGCCAAACCGTTAAACAATTGTAGACAGATGGTTTAAATTAACAAGGAGCTGAAATGCTAAGTCTACTATAACAAGAATAAAGTTTGAAGATGGAATAAAAAGGTATCCCAATACTTAATGTAATTTGATGTATGAAGCCATTATTTTGAACCGTTATAGACAGACAGATGAAATCTGTTTTTTAGTTGGTTTTCTGCCGGAATTATTTACATCTCTTGTTTCCTTTCTCGTTCGCCAACAATAAGAAAAGACCCTTTTTTAAACCCTTCACCACAAAAAGTGAAAAAAGGGTACAACCATTTCCGACCCAATAAAGTATTTTTATTCAGAATTCTGTCTGTCCGTGTTAGTGTTGAAATCAAGTTTGCCAGGACACTAAGATCAGCTAGAGAAAATTCAAATACGCCAATCGATCAGAAATGGCGTCAAAAGATGTGCTGTTGGAAATCAGCTCGATTGGTACATGTTCTTAGAGGCTGCAGGCAAACTCCTACGCCTACCTCAAATTTTTCCATATCGTTTGGTATAATAAAGTAACGTCAATCAAAAAAAAAACAAATATATGTGGCGAAAGAGAATTAAAAAATAAGAAAAAAATCATCAATTGAAAAAATTGGCGCTCGCCCATATTTCTCGCACTACGGGCGTCTGAAATTTCAAGGTTTTTTTTTTAAATATCAATATGGGTGTAATTTAGAAGCTTTTGATGACATCTTTAAGTAAATACTTACCCATTAAGAACCGATGGCATTTTTACGTAAAGTTATATAAAATACTTAGTTTTTTTCCAACTTTTGAATTCTCTGTCACTTCAATATTTCCCTTTTTGATTGGAGTTTCTTCACTAAACTTAATTTACATGGATGGTGGTGGGTATATAAGATTCGGTATAGTCGAATATAGAACTCTTTCTTGTCAATTCTCATATTACGAACTCACTAGCTGTTAAACATATTTTATAAATCTTATTTTTCTAAAACCTGCTACTTATTTAATCTTCACGATTTTTTTTTTTTTGAGAGAATACACTTTCCAACAAGACCTAGATTTTATCTCTTTCTCAAACTAAAATATTCTTAAAGTGATAACATTGTCATATCTTTTAGAAGCATGTGTATTGTAATAAACAAAAATAAAAACAAGTTAAAGTGTAAAGAAATTTCAATTTAGTTTAAAATAAGGCCAGACAACATCAATATGACAACTAATAGCGGAAGGCAGTTATTAACACGAAATGAATGTTTAAAAATAATTAAAAATGATTTAGAACTCAAAAGTACCAGTGACATAAATCTGTTGACATATAAAATTGAAAAATGTTCAGCAGATTTAGTGGGTTTTATGGGCGAGTATTATAAATTGAAAGTGGAGTTCATGGAAAAGGTAAATTTCAAAAATTAGTTTTAAAACCTTGAATTATGCAAAGTTTTATATGATATCTTTAAAAGAAATCACAGGTATATATAAATCGAAGTTATTTCGTTAAATCTGTGCCAATTGATAATGAATTATATCGCAATGAGTGTGAACCTAAAGGTTTTTTTTATTAAAGAAACCAATATTTATGAAAATATATTACCGAATATACAAAAATATGCAGAAAAATCCCTGTTTCCTAAAGCCTATTTAACTCGAAAGAAATTATTGGTCTTGGAGGATTTGTTAGCGCCAGCAAAACGTTTAAGACAAATGCAGCCCCATGAAGTGTACACAAAGCAGTATTACGAAGTGTTTTTGCGACATTAAGCGGAACTACATGCTGCCAGTTTGGCTTGGGAGTTAAAAGAAAAAGTTAACATTGGTCAGCAATTTGAAAGTATTTTGTTTGAACTACAACTTACTAATAATAATTAGTGGTACACAACAGGCATTAGGGTAAATTTTATTACATTAAAAGCAAAAAATATTAATATCAATTTTATGATTTACAGACTATCTTACACTTGGGTCAACAGCATCCTAAATATCAGTACCAGGAAGCATTAGAATTTATCAATCACAAACTGTACAATATTTTACTCAACATGGAGGATTTTACTAAAGCCTCCCAAAATTTTCGCAATGTTTTATGTCATCGTGATTGTTGGGATCGTAACATATTTTGGGAATTTAATGCATCGAATGAACCGATAGCTTGCCGCATGGTAGACTTCCAACTTACCCGCTATAGCCCACCGGCTATAGATGTTTTATATTTTCTTTACAAAAACTTTGAAAACCGTCAACAAAGATCTAAGTTGTTAAAAAAGCTTTTACATTATTACTATCAGTCTCTGAAATATTTGTTAAAACGTTTAAATTTGCCGCAGAATATTATAACACAAGAAGAGTTTGCAGAGGATTGTCAACTCGCTTTATTGCCCATCTTAACTTTAAGAGGAATTTGTGAACCATTGATGAAATTACCTCAAGGTTGGTCTGAAAATATGCGTAACAAGGACCGGAAACTTTTGATCGTTATATGAATTTAGACCGCACAGAAATGTTAAGCAGAGTATCAAAGATTGACTCAAGTTATATGGATACAATTTTAATGCCTGTTTAAGAAATATTGGAATACTTTGGTTTCGAACCAAAGTGAAATTTTAAACTTGAAACAACAATATATCCACGCATATATCGAATTATAAAACATTAAAAAAATGCTTGATATCTTTAAAAAATATGCATCTGCGATTAAAATAAAAACTTTAATATAAGCGTGCGGTCAGATTAATGAAACCTTTGACCAAGAAAGCGCAACCACTATTTTTGCAAAAGTGTATTCAATCTCTCCTGATAGGTATAATTACGAAGAGCGATTTATACTATCCTAAATGTGGTATCTTATCTTTTCTATAGCGTGGGGTGTTATGTTTCTTAATAAGTATTTGAGAAGGACAAACAATTTGTTTTATAAATTAGGTTTTACGTCTTTTTGGTGAATTATTTAACTAATCTGACCGTACCACAAGTCAAACGTATAAAATTTATACCGAAAATGTTATACAACTTTTGAAATATTTTGTGTTCGTGGGAACATGTCTGGATAATGATTTTAAAGTTCCAAACATCTTCTGTCAATATCTTTTCAATTTTCCTTTAATATCCTTATAACTTCAAAAGTTGCAATTTTTTAAAGGAAAAATCAAAAAATAAACAAATAAACATATTGAAGGAATCGAGCACGATTTGAGGTCGGGGTACATAGAACCTGTCATACATTATACTTCAACGCATTCAACTTAAAACAACATAACGACGAATGAGGTTGACACTATGAGGACTCTGTGACGAATAAAAAAGTCATTAAAACACAGTAAGAGCGAAAATAAAACAAGAAGAAGCAGCAAATGATAGCTCTCAAAGTGTTCAACGTATGTCAAAAGTAAAAACTTGTCCAACTTTCGTACTTTATGTTGTCGGAAACGTACTGATTGTGACAACACTCATAAGGGAACATGTATTTTAACTTACTTGTCAGTTGAAAAGGATAAAGTATAACGTATGATGGATTCTATGTGCCCCGGACTTAGCAATTATAACATAAAAAAAATCATAACAAAATGAATTAAATAATTTGGCTTAAGTTCATTTTTAATTTCAAAATTTAGACACCGGTAAAATGTAATGTAGCTATTTTCTGCATCGCTACATTTTTCATCAGCTTTCTTCTTAGCTTCCCTCTTTAGGTTGTTCACATAAAGGGAAATCACGCTTCGTACCAAACTACTACTGCAAACGTTTCAAGTCTAGCAAACGTATTATACATATACGTATTATACATATGCTATGTTTTGCAAAACCATAACAACAACAAAATATATGGAACTGAAATTTGCTGCACCGTAGCACCTTTACAATGTTAAAAACTGTTGCATATTTTCAAGAGCAAACTTTTGCAACTATTTTTAAGTAAAAAGTTGACGATTTTGTTTTTTTTCTGTTTTCTTAGGCATTGTATTTTACGAGTTACAAATCTTACTTTTAAAAAATTTATTAATGTTTCCAAAAATCAGGTGTTACAATAAATTTGCTATACGTTTTAAAAAAGGCACTAACGCTTCGTATCGCAAATCGTTGTAAATATGGTAGACTTGCAGATATGCTACGAAGAGTGAGTTCCAACTAAATTTTTAACTAAGAATACAATTGCCCTATTCAAGAGCCCCCTAGTACGTGCTAAGTGCTAACAAAATACAACGGTGCTAGCTGTGTTGTTGGTAATTTTCATGCAAACATGCGATACAACACTTAGTACTTTTTTTTCATATGTTTTTCAAACGTTGTATTTGTTTAAATGTTTTATGTTTAAATGAATTATTATTTTTGTGTTCATCTGTGAATTATATTAAATTAAATTGAATTAAAAGATATTTTTATTAGTTTTATTTATTTAATTTATTGATTTGACTGATTTATTAGAAAGTTGAAGTTGAAAGTTGCCAATATAAAAACTGTTCTTTAAGATTTAATATTGCTTTAATGACTCGATTTGTAATATTTTGTATGGTACCGCCATCACCTATACCAAAAAGAGATGCTACCTTACGAACACAAGCACCATTTCCTGAAGATCCCAAGCAGTAAAGTACAATTTTAAGCTGCAAGTCAATGCGTAGTTGGAGCCTTTCGCCAATTGTGTGAAAGACATCTTCATTTTTTATAAGGTTGAATATATAAGCAAATTCCTCTGGCCGTAGTCGTATCATATGAAGAAATCTGTTTTCATCAAAATATCTTAAAACCCGATTAAGCCATAATGATGATTTTGGTAGCCCTAAATGTATAATTCTGCGACCGGAGAGCAAGTACTTTAGGTTCATCCTAAAAATGTCTTGAATTTCATCCTCCCACAAAAAATTTATTAATTTATTTTTTTCTTTTTTCTCCCCCATTTGGCTTATAAATAACAAATGATGAATAGCACTTTTCTTCTTCTTATTTACTTTTTGACGTATGAAGTACAATGTACAATGTCACACTGATAGAATGGTTGTTCACAAAGAAGTAAACAAAAGGTAGTATGCAATACTACCTACACCTTAGCAGAGCTTGTGAATACGGCAAATATTCAAACAAACAAAACACTAGTTGTTTTGTCTGCAAATCATTACATTTATTTGTTTTTGATTTATTCTAACTAACGCGTCGGCTTCAATTACAAAATAATTTAAAGTTATCTATAAAAATGTTTTTTTTTTAAGAACCAGAAATATTTCCTCAATGTATACGTCAGTTAAAAAATTGTTAAATTAAAATTAGTATAAAAAAGTCAGCGAAACATGTCGTTGACAACATTTTGTTTTGTTAAAAAATCATTGATATGTGCTATAAAATTAGAGTTAAATAATTATATTTTTAAAGGTTAATTTTAAAGAAAACTTTACATCTACATATTAAAATTATAATTTTAGATACAGTCAAGAACTTAAGTCTTCATACATACCAAAAATTTCATATATTCACCAAACAAAAAGTGCAAAAAAATAATTTTGTGTACCAGACATATTAAA
The DNA here is from genome assembly GCA_916610165.2 of Gymnosoma rotundatum. Lineage (NCBI taxonomy): Eukaryota > Metazoa > Arthropoda > Insecta > Diptera > Tachinidae > Gymnosoma > Gymnosoma rotundatum. The sequence continues at coordinate 112,647,633 of OU744337.1, read as the reverse complement.
TTCCATTTTAATATAGAAAAAACAAATTATAAAGATAGACAAAAGTGTTCATACATAACAGAAAAACATTTTTGACTTCCAAAAAGTAGTTAATTTTGGATTAATTTTTAAAGCGTTATATTTTGTTGGTCCACCGTTAGCATCAATCACTGCCTGCAGACGTCTCGGCATTGAAGTGACAAGACTTTCGGTCATGTCAGGAGTAATTTCGTACCATCACTTTTGTAATGCTTCTTTTAACGTTTCTCTGTTGGTAACACTAACATAACCGATTTTCCGCTTTAAAATATCCCAAACGTGCTCAATCGGGCTTCGGTCCGGTGATTGTGGAGGCGATTTCAACTGCCTTGGTGCATGATAAATCAGCCAATCTCTCACAACGTTCGCTGTATGTTTGGGATCATTGCCTTGTCGGAAGATCCAACCCTGGCCAAGACCAAACATATCAACTGATGGCTGAAAATTGCATTCTAAAAGCTGTTTATAATAGAATTGGTCCATAATAACATCAATAAACAACAACCGACCAACTCCAGATGCAGCAATAGCGCCCCTAACCATTACGTTGCCACCATTATGTTTCACTGGGGGCACAATATTCTTTCGCTCGAGTGCTGAATTTTTTTTAAAGCCACACTATTTCACGCCCTTCATTTTCAAACAAGTTAATCTTGCTTTCATTCGTAAACAATACCTTTTTCCAAAAATCTGCGCCTTTGTTAATGTGTGCTATGCAAATTCAAGGCGAAGTCTTCGATTCTTTTCAAATATCAAAGGTTTTCTGCGGGGAACTCTGCTTGCATACCCTTTAGCTCGTAACGCTCTTTGAACCGTTTATGGATGAACTTTCTTATCCGTAATATTTTTGATCTTTTCTGCTAGTTTAGGCCCTGATATTCTCGGATTTGTTGCCACTTCTCTTAAATTAAAACTGAGAGCTTCTTCGGTCGTCTAGATCTTGGCTTATTCTCTACGGAACCAGTATTTTCGTACTTTTTAATTATGTATTGTAAACTGGCAAAAGGTATTTTTAAATTTTTGCTAATTTCACGATAAGATTTTCCTGCTCTACGCTTTTGAAGAATAAGATCTTTTACATCGATGCTAATTTCTTTACGCTTACTCATCTTGACAATTGAAAACTATTTGAATCCAAAAGACCCAAAAACACAGTTCAACAGATACGGAGGCCTACTTCGATTGTAAAAAACTATCTGTATTTGAATAATTACGAGTTGCAAATTATGATTAAAACAGAAGAGACTACATTGTATGAACACTTTTGTCCATCTTTATAATTTGTTTTTTCTGTATTTATTATTTTTTGAGTTGAATGAAAATTTTTGTTTTTATTTCATAATTAAATGGAATTAAATATGTCTGGTACAAAAGAAGATTTTTTTACACTTTTTGTTTGGCGAACGTATGAAACTTTTGGTATGTATGAAGACTAAGTCCTTGACTGAATGTTTCCCACATTTTCTAAGCAAAAAAAAAAACCCTTGATATTTTTTTTTTGTCATATCAACAACCAAATTATTTAAAAGAATAGTTATCGATAACTTACTTTCTCAAAAGAATTTATTTATTAAGTTTTTATTAAAAAAAATAAATAACATATTTTTCTAGTAAATAACCCATTAACTTAATTAAATAAATATTAGAAAAGCTAATGATAACTTAATTTAAAGCAAAATAAAATAAAATAAATAAAAACAAAGCAAAATAAAAATAAAAGACAAATTATTTTCAAATAAGTATAGTTTTATTAAAAGTTAATTTAAAGATAAATAATTTATTCCATCAAAATATTCATTGTTTTGACAAAGCTATTTATATCAAATATCAAATTAAGAGAAGTAAATCTAATTTAAAGAAATAACTTTAATAAAAAAAAAAACAAAGATAGGAATGAAAGAGAATTAAAAAATAAAAAACACTATATATAATTTTTCATAAAAATTACATCGTCATTTAATGGGTTAATGTTTTTTTAAGTTTCTTATTTCCTTAAAGTCTCTTCAAAAGCTTTTAAATGATACCCATATTGATATTTCAAAAAATTTGTAAGTTTCATAGGCCCATAACTCGGAAACTATGTGCGAGCACCAATTTTTTTTCACCGGATTTTTGTTTTTCTTGTTTTTTTTTTTAATTCTCTATCGCCCCATATCTTTGTTTTTTTAAATAAAGTTACTTTTCACTATTTGTTTCAAATGATATGGTAAAATTACAGGCAGCACTTGTTGATATTCAGTAGCAAAATTTTCGAAACTATGTCTGATCGATTGGCAGTATTTATCCTAAATAAGTATTAATATAAATTTCGAACTAGAAATTGAAAATAGCAAACTTCTGTAAACTAATCATATAACTGAACTTTTCTATAAATGAAATTATTGATAATTAACTGTTAACTAAGCGTTTCTCGAAAATTTAATTTAAATAGTTTTTAATTTTCACTCTATTATTTAAACATACAGAAAGATTGTCAAGAAAAAGTTAAGAAAAAGCTTAGATAACGGGATTTTTATAAAAAAAAATATTATAAGCAACTGAAGTTTTTTTTAAACAGTTCTATGAGAAACTTTGAAGACTTAAAATATATCGATAACCTTACATTCCGCTAGTGTATAACTTTTACTGTTTTCTTTAAGAAAACGTCCGCAAATATTTGTAAATAATTTTTCTTTTTTAATTCTTAACAAATTAAAGTAATAATTTAATTAAGCAGACATTAATTCATTTATTATAATATATCGATGACTTGGTTTTTTTTTTTAGAGAAATTATAATCCTGAATTTCGTATAAAGAAATTACTAACAACTTAAACTTTTCTGAAAAATAATATCTATTGATCCTTCTTAATAAAAAAATGAATAAATTAAATTTTATAATGAAAATATCAATAACTTTAATATCAAAATCAAAATACTAACAATTTAGTTTTTTGACAAAAAATATATCAAAATCTTTATTTTGTTTCTTATAATATATATAATATAATATATAATATATATTATTGTTAATATTTAATTTTCTGTAGAAGTTTTTAAAAGAAATTAATTTGTGGACGACCTTTATTTAATGGTCAATAAACATCATGGATAAAAAATTAAAAACAATTTCTCAGTTGTAATTGCTGAATTGACAATTTTTTTTATTTAATGTTCAATTTTTATAATTTTTAATGTCAATAAAATTTGTATGTATCTACAAATAATAGATATGAAAACAAAGTGAGAACCAGAGCTTCTTTATTTCTTAAATTTTTGTTTTAAATCTAAGATGCTTACAATCCTGTTATGTAGATAAGATATATATATATATATATATATATATATATATATATATATATATATATATATATATATATATATATATATATGTACATATATGCATGTATGTTGTAAACAAGACGAGTGATATTTCTATTCGCAACCTCTCGTAAATTGCACGTAGTATCAAATACAACCGGAGTAGTTCTGAATACGCTGTTGTAGTTGTTATTGCTTAACTTCGAAAATTTAAATAAATTATAAAACTTAAATAAAAATAAGTAAGAGTGCTATATTCGGCTATGCCGAATCTTATATACCCTTCACCGTATATTTAGCTCTAGTTTAGTTAGGTAACTCCAATCAAAAAAAAAAATATTGGGGTGACAGAGAATTAAAAATAAGAAAAAAAAACAATAAGTTCTATATATAATTTTACATAAAAATTTCATCGGCTCTTAATAGGTTAAGCAACTCGGGAAATATTGGCAAGCGCCAATTTTTATAATTGATTTTTTTATTGTATTTTTTAATTTTCTATTGTCCCATATATTTTCTTTTTACTAAACAAGATTTATAAAAAATTATATCGAAAAATTAGAGGCAGGCTTTGTGTTTTGCCCGCTGCCACGAATTACATGGACAGATGTTGCTGATTTTTAATATCAAAATTTTCGAAATATCGCTTGGCGTATTTAAAGTTTCTCTAGCTCATCTAGTGACTTGGCAAAGTTGATTTCAACACGGACGGACATACAGACGGCATCGCTCAGTCGACTTCGCTATGCATAAGAACTCAAATATACTTTGAAAAGAGTTGCTATTAAAAATCAGCAAAATCGGCCCATGTCCAACGAAGCAGCGGGCAAAACACTACGCCTGCCGCTAATTTTTCTGTATCATTTGGAACAATAAAGTAACTCCAATCAGGAAAACAAATATATGGGGCGATAGAGAATTTAAAATAAGAAAAAAAAAAACTAAGTGAGAACGTTTATTCTACAATCTGAAAAAATGAGGCGAAAAAAGGACTGACAGAACAAGAGCTCTTTCAGTTATTAATGGAAAGTGGCGTGAAAGACTTTTCAGACGGTGAAAAGGAAAACGTATTTTAAGTCATTTCGGAGAATGAAGCGGAAGATGGTTTTGCCCCCGAAGCTGTGAAAGAAGTGCCCGTAGCGTTAGAGAGCACAATAAAAAATTTGAAGTGGGTTTCAAAAAAATTTTTTTCCCAACATGTTGACATCGAAGATGAAAAATTAGAAGTTTCTGAAACGAAAAATTGAACACCTTTCGATTATTTTAACTAGTATTTTGACGACGATTTTTGTCTCTTACAAAGCAATATCTATGCAATACAATGAAGCTTAAATTCAACTCCTGATGAATTCAAATGATTAGATAGTGCCCACATCGTTGAGGGTTGCATGAAGTTGCCTAGAATTAGGATGTATTATTGACCTTCGATAAGAGTTCCAGCAATAACAAAACTACCAAGAGATCACCTGTTTAAACTATGAAATAATAGGCACTTTGTGAATAACTTGGTAGTTTTACAGGAAGAAAACAAAAGCCACAAAAGTTTAGTGTTGATGAGCAGATGATGCCCTTCACTGAAACAACTCAGTTGAAGCAATATGTAAAAGGAAAACCGAATCCAGTTGGTCTTAAAAACTATATTTTTGCTTCCCCAGATGGTCTTGTGCTAGAGTTTTTTATTTGCCAAGGAGCAAAAACATGGCCAAACGGAAAACCAAATCCGACTTTGGGCATTAGTGGTACGGTAGTTGAAAGACTTACCGAAAACGTTACATATGGAAGCAAAGTATTTATGGAACGCTATTTCGCAATTTGCTACATTTCCTTTTAGAGAAAGGAATTTATAGTACAGGCACTATTATGCAGAACAGATTACCCAAAGCACTTGCCAAATTGTCAACGGAAAAAGTCCTCCATAAAAAAACGAAGCGGTAGTTTCGACGAATTCGTGAGCCAAGACGATGAAATATCTGTCATTGGTTGGGTAGATAATAAATCAGTATATTTAGCCACTACCGCAGTCCGGTCGGAACCTCTTCAAACTGTTCGACTTTAGGATGAAGGAGAAAAAAAACGCATAGATGTTAATTGCCCAAATGTTGTTAAAAGGTACAATACATCAATGGGAGGTGTTGACCTTGCCAATATCATACTACCGCATTGCGATTCGTACAAAAAAGTGGCCTGTAAAAGTGTTCTGTCACTGGCTATATCGAATTGTTGGATTACTTATAAAAAGGATAGACTTGTTTGTGGTGCTAACAAGAAGGAGCTTATGGATTTATTACAGTTTAAGCTTTACATTGTGGAATGTCCCTCTGCTTGCTCTAGTACTACGAAAGATGCTAGATCCCTACGCGACGCTACCTTGATAGCAGTTCTATTGCCGAATTCGTTTCCTCCAAGGGATTTTCGACTCTCTGAAAATAGACTTCTGCCTGTATGCGAAGTCGAAGATAAAAATAAATATATGAGATGCCGCAAAGAGGGCTGCCAGCAAAAAACGCGATTCAAGTGTACTTCCTGTAATTTTTTTCTCTGTATTTCTAAAGAAAGACAATGTTTTTTTTTTTTTAATTTCAGTCTTAAATCTTTTTGTTTTTGTAAAATCTCTATTTGAATGGATATTTTTTATTTTCTTTTATTTTTTGTTGATTTGTAATGAATTATTAAAAAGTGTTTGCTTTAATATTTCAATAAATAAAAATTAACTAAACTTGTTCAAAATGCTTATTAAACTTTACAAATTCCAAATGTCCAGCTAACTGCACCTGTCATATTTCAGTAGTGCTGTACTTGATAAGGAAAAAATTGACTTTTTTAAACTAAATGCCGCCAGGTCAGGAAAATAAGGTTTTGCATTTTTTTCTTTAGGGACACGCATCTGGGACTGAGGAGGGTAAAGATAACAGATTCAGCTTTATTATAACAAATTCATATTTAAAATTTATTTTAAATCATTAATAACACATTTAAAAACTTGATTATTTTTGTCTCATTGGGTTACTTTTTTAAATTTTTGGTACTTGCATCACTGTTAACAACGCTTTCCTAAATATGCTGGTGTAAAAAACGAAATGAAAAGAGAACATACTGTAATCTCAAAAGAGATATTTGCTATGAATGCAATACATTTCTCTTAACTGGCTTTTTGGCTTACTATCTGCTTTTTTATTGTATTTAATTTATTTGCTTATCGTTTAAGTATTTTGAATAATTCATAACAATTAATAAAACACGTACAAATTACTTCTAAATGAAGTGCGCTCATCAACCTTTCCATACACTGAGAATGTTTCTTACTTATCTTATCACTACCACAACAACAAAATAACTGAAACAAAAACAAATTGCAAGTTTGAAAATACATATATGGACGAAAAAAAAATTATTTTAAATAAAATACATTAAGCATTTAGTGTAATCAAAACAGCGTTGGCTAACAGACGACCGCCGCCGTGCTGGTTGCAATAAAAATTTTATCTTCATGTGGTAATCAAATGTCAACATTAAAAATAAAACTATTATTTAAATCAATAAAATAAATTAGTTATGAGTGAAATTGAAAACAAACGCCATCATCATGATCTAGTCACAAAGACCGAATGTCAATTGATATTGGAGAATATTCTAAATGAGGAAAATGCAAGGGGGTCCTTGATATCATACGAAATAGTTCCAGAGCTGGGCTCTGTTGGTTATTTGGGTGAATATTTTCATTTGAATATAAAGTTTCAAAAAGAAAATGCAAGTGTTAGAAAAGACACACACTGTACAAAGATTTTTTATTTTAAATGATTTCTTGTTTATATATTTCGACAGGCTAAAGATTTCACTAAAAGACGTTTGTTTGTAAAAACCATGCCCTTCAGCAATCGCAATATGTCTGATTTTATTGAAAGATCAGGTATTTTGAAGAAAGAATCCACGCTCTATGTAAGACTGCTAAATGAAATGAGAAAGTTTTGTAAGTAAAAACTCATAAATTATAAATTAGTTTCGTTAGTCCAGTGCACTGTGGGGCTGCTTAAAAAAGGAAGTCATTATAAATACACATACATTTATCAGTTTTCAACAATTGCTTTATATTTGAGACATTTTCAAGAGAAGACAAAATTATCGAAAATCACATTAGAAACATAGAAAAGATTTTCTTTAACAGAAAAATTATATCGTTACTAACTTAGAGAAAAATAAAGTTATCAGAATATTTTGAACAAAAATTTAAACTATCGATCTTTCTTCTGTAAAATATTGTTATTCATAAAATTTCAGAGCATATTTTAATTATCGATAATTTTTCAGTAGAAAATTAAGTAATCGATTACATTTTATCAGCAAAATATCGTTATCGATAATTTTCAAATAATAATATAAAGCTATCGATAACCTTTGTTTACCGCAAAAACAACTTTATCATTAATATTTCTAAAAAAGAACAAACAAATTTTATATGTTCCAACGGAAAAAAATAAGACAAATTTATCGATAATTTTTTGTCTAGAAAAAAACTTGATTTTTCATAAAAAAAATAAGTTTAATTAACGAGTTTTTATAGAACAACAACTTAATTAAAAATTTTTCAGAATTAAAATTTTAATATTTAATATTTTTATCGATAAACTATCATAGCTCCTAATATCTGGTGTGCGCAATGCTATTTAGTTAAACCCGATCTTTTTGTTATGCAAAACATTGTGGACTTAGGTTATGAACCTGTTAAAGATGTTTCAAAATTTCTAAACAAACAAGAAATTAAAGCAATACTCAAGGGATTAGCATCAATGCATGCCTGCAGCTTGGCGTTTGAGCAACATAATCAAGTCAAAATTGGTGATTTATTGCAGGATGTTCTCTATGAAGTAACAGTTTCCCCCAAAGTAGTGTGGTATACAGCAGGCATTAAGGTAAAAATTAAAATATTCATATTCATTTTTTATATTTTCGAAAAGATTTTTATGAACAGGCTGTTCTTGCAGTAACTTTAAAGCATCCCCTGTATCAAGCGGAGCTTTTACAACATTTTATTAAGAACGAATTACCTTCAATACTTAATACGGTGTATGATATGGTCAATCCTTCAACGAAATATTGCAATGTATTTTGTCACCGTGACATTTGGGGTGGTAATGTGTTCTTTTCAAAATCAAACTCCTGTGAAAAAGGAGCAATTTTTGTAGACTATCAATTGTGTCGTTACTCGCCAGCTGCAATCGATATTTTAATGACTTTGTACCTCAATACAAGACCAAGTGAAAGGAAACTAATTGAAAAGGAATGTTATAAATTCTATTATGAGCAATTCTCCAAAGAACTGATAGCAATGGGTTTAAGTGCTGAGCAATTTATAACATACGAGACCTTCTTAAAATCTATTAAGGATATGGCCCTATTCGGAGCCCTTTACAATTGTATTGCTGCAACAATTTTAAGAGTACCTGGTGATTATTTGATGAATATGAAATTAAATCACCCAGAAGAGTTCCATCGATATACAAATGTGGATAGAACACAGGAGGTATTGGAGTTGGTAAAAAGCCATTCAGATTTTAGTTATTATATGTTAGAATGTGTTGAAGATATGATGGAATTAGTACTAAAATTAAACTAAATATAGTATGTATGTTATTGAAAATAAATAGAATAGAATAGAATAGAATAGGCGTAGTATAGAAAAAAACAAAAAAGAATTTGTTCCCTGGGAAAATTCTTATGCCAAGTATTGATACAAAAAAGTTCATCAATTAATTCCTATATTTAAACGAATGTTTTGCTATCAAAAACTTCTAACGAGAATTAAAACAAAAATCCAGATAAATTTTTAAGCTTTAAGAGGAATACTGTCAAACTACGTGCATAAAAATGTATGTGCAAAATGCATCCAAAAATGTTATAGAAGCAGTACTCAGTTCTTATTGTAAAAGAAAAAGGGAGTTATTTTTATACGGAGTTTTTCAACAGCTGACCACATGTTCATTATACGTTTTTGATATTAAAAAAAAAGGGAAGTGCAAATAAATGACAAAAAAGAAATTAAAGATAAACAAAAAACTTATGAAAAAGAAGAAGTTAAGTTTAGTGTCTTTTATTTAAGTTTGTATTAAAATCTATGATAATTAAAAAAAAATTAAAATATAAAAGTTCTTTTAAACCACGTGATAGACACCACATTAAAAATGTTAAATTTTCCAAGTTAAAAAAATAAATGTTGCTCAACATTTTTCACAAATTCCCAGAGTGTAATTCTGCTCTCATAAATTTATATATTATAATTTCTATAAAAAAAATTTACAGTAAAATATAAAAATCGGCAAATGTATCTATGCAAACATTTTGCTAACAACAATTTTTTCTAACGAATAATGTTGCTGGCGAAAAATGTTGCTAACGAAGAATATGTTCTTCAAAATTTATATATACAATTTGTTGTTACCAACAAGTGTTGCTAACGAAAAATTGTTTCCAAAAAAAAATGTTGCCAACGAAATATTTGAAAATCTTTGAAGAAAATTTTTTCTACAGAATCATGTTGCTATCTAAAAGTTTTCGCATAAAAACATGTTATTAAATCCTATAGAAAGATATTGCTATCCAAAAAGTTTTCTGTAGAAAAATATTACTATCAAAAAGGTTTCCTATAAGAAAATATTGCTATCGAAAATTCTTCTTATAGGAAAATATTGCTATCGAAAAGTTTTCCTATAAGAAAATATTGCTATCGAAAAGTTGTCCTTTAGAAAAATAATGCAATCGAAAAGTTTTCCTTTAAAAAAATTTTGCTATCGAAAAGTTTTCTTTTAGAAAAATTTTGCTATCGAAAAGTTTTCCTTTAGAAAAATTTTGCTACCAAAAATTTTTCCTTTAGAAAAATTTTCCTATCGAAAAGTTTTCCTTTGGAAAAATTTTGCTATCGAAAATTTTTCCTTTGGAAAAATTTTTCTATCGAAAAGTTTTCCTTTGGAAAAATTTTGCTATCGAAAAGTTTTCCTTTAGAAAAATTTTGCTACCGAATATTTTTCTTATAGAAATATTTTGCTACCGAATATTTTTCTTATAGAAAAATTTTGCTATCGAAAAGTTTTCCTTTAGAAAAATTTTGGTACCGAAAATTTTTCCTATAGAAAAATGTTGCTATCAAAAAGTTGTCGATTATTTTTTAATTATAAAATGTTGCTATCAATAAATTTTTGTATAGAATAATGTTGCGATATAAAAAAATTCCCCTATAGAGTAATGTTGCCAATAATATTTTGTGTAAATTTTTTTCCTATCGAAAAATCTTTTATGAAAAGTTTCTTGTAGAAAAATGTTTTAAAATGTACCTGGCACGAACATTTTTTATTAAACAATGAAAATTTGCTCCAATAATAATAATAATATTTACAATATAAGAAAAATAAATTAAATTATTCTTTATTAAAAAATTATTTAATTTTTTTTATTTTAACGGCTTATTATTTTATAATATTAATGACAGCTGCAATTATATCGTCTATACTCTCCTCCATTAACCGGCAAAAATCTTCATTCTCCATCATAAATTGCAATAGTTTTGTTGATCTCTCCTCATATTTGTAATAATCCGTTACAAATTCTTTAGGAACATTCAAAACAGTTATCGCTAAAGCTCTATAAACCAAACCAAGAAGCTTCAAATCTTCAATTGAATTTAATAATTCTTCTTCTGAGAAAACAATTTCACTTATAGGTTTATCGCCCGAAGTATTGTTTTTTATATGCTGGACCACTTGGTTATAATAATATTTAAAATATCTCGATTGTTTTTCAAGTCTCTCTTTCTTTGATAAATTCATAAATATTGTAAAAATAACATCAATAGCTGCAGGACTGTAGCGACAAGTTTGAAAATCCACCAACACAGCCGGTTTATTTGTATCGTTCTGATTAAGAAAAATATTACCACCCCAAGTATCACGATGACACAAAACATTACGATATTTGAGAGAAGTATTAGCCAATAAATACACATTTTTCAACTGAAGTGGTAGCTCTGAGGTCAAACATTTTTGTGGCAGATTTGTTTGATATTTAGGACGTTGTCTGGCAATTTCTATTAATGCGTTAATACCTGTACCAAACCAAGCTATATCTGGATGTATAGTAATTTCTTTAAGGATTTCATTATAAACATCTTCAATGTTAGATTTAGTCTCATACTCGTAAAGAATGCTTGAAGCATGCATCGCTGCTAGCCCATTTAAAACAGGTAACATTTCGTTTTCCTTTAAATTGTCCTTTAAGGCTAACGAGTAAAGACCTCGGCTATCAAGATCTTCTAAGACAAGAATATTTTTATTGCACAAATAGACGTTAGGACACCAACGTTCAGAGGCTGTTAAAGTATTAAAGAATTAAAAAATGATGTTTTATTTACAGTGGAACAAAAAAGTTTCAGATGCAAACAACACAGTTGTTAAATAATTATTAAAGTTTTTTCGATCAAATATTTGAGAGAATCAATTTCCAGTCGATATATTTTCTGTTAAAAAAAATTTATTTTTCAAATCTTGATAATCGATTATGTATGTTATCGATAAATTTTGTATAAGAAATTCTGGTTAGAGACTCGAATTGTTTGTTGCCAAATTTTCTATATAATTTATTTTTTTATAAATTATTTTTTTATAAAGAATAATATTGCAATCGACTAAATATTTGTAGTATTACTTTGCAACATTCATTTGTGTGGTCAGGTTTTAATTATTTTGGATCGATTAGCTATAAAACTAATTAAATTATCGGTTAATTTTTATAAAATTTTTTGCTATCGATACTTTTTTATGGGATATCTTGTAATAGAATTTAAATAATATTGCTGCTATCGATTAAATTTTAGAGAACATGTTCGTTACAAATTTATTTCATAAATACTCGCTACATCTAAAAAAAAACTTTTTTTGTTATCGCTAAATTAATTAAATTTTTTTTTGCTACAGATAGTTTTAACACAAATATTTTTTTTTTTTCGATCAATTAAGTGTAGAAAATAATTGTCATTGATCAGTTTACTAAAAAAATTACAATTTTTAATAAAAGTTTAGAAAGAAATAAGTAACTGAAATAATTTTTTATTTTAAATTTATAGTTTTAAATCCTACAGAAATATTTTGTTATAGATTTTTTTGATTTTTTTTTGATTTTTATTCTGTTTATTATTTTATATAATTAATTGGGGCAAAAATATATTTGTAAAATTCTGTGTTACCTTTTTTTTAAACTTACAAAATTTTTGCAATTTTGGCAATAACGTAGAATACAAAGAACTTTCTTTGCTGAAAATGGTAACCTTTTCATGTTCGTTAGGTACTGGTGGTAAATTTTTGACAAAAAATTTCAAAAATATGGCAGCATCGTTGTCAGCATTATCATTGTTATTTAACTGTAAATAATTAATATTCATCCTAAAGATATGCTATATTTTTCATGACTTTTGTGTGTTAACTAATACCCACCTCTTTGTCGTTATAACACTGAATAGTCAAACGATAATATTCACCCAAAAATCCTTTAACTTCTGTCGCCGAAACAATTGTAAATGATTTAACCTTAAAATTCTTGTTGTTTTCTTGGTTAAATTTGCTAACAATTTCCTTACATTCCTTTAAGTTTAATAAAGATGCCGGATTTTCTTGGGACATATTTTAAGATTATTCTCACTGTGTGTTTATCTTTAAATCTCTTTTGGTTTTTGGCTTTTATCCAAAAGTGCACACATCTATTGTGCACCAATTTTTGTATAAAATTTTGTACGTTCTACTCAATTCGAATCTTTTTAATTCACTGATCGCCCAGTTGTTTTGAATTTAGAAATTTGTTATACGTTTTCCTTTTTTTATTTATTTATTTTATCTAATCACTTGAGCAAATGTTTTTCTTGCCACTTGTTCATCGAATTGTATGAGTATAAAACAAATGTCTACATATATTTGTGATTTTAAATGTGAGTTTGATCAATAATTTATTGACTCATTTTCACACATACATTTTTTGCATTTTGATAAAAATTATTACACTTCAATGATTCCTCAAGGGATGTGTCGGCGAGCAAACGGCAGAGCAACAGATTATTTTAAATTTATATAAATTGTTTATACGTTTAATTATACTCTTCCATGATAGTTTTAAAATATCTGGAAAAAGTTTTTTTTTACATTTTTCTGCTGCTGCAAAAAATTATCTAATTTGTAAATAAATATAAAATAATAACACAACTTAAAGTGGTGATTTTTATGATAAATGCAGAACAGCCACATATGAATACTTTAAACTTATCTTACGAGTAAAGCTGCGAAAGCAGTGCTCACAGTTAAAAAAGCAGCATGGTTGGCTTTGACATTAATTAATAGCTTAAGGATCGTACGCTAAAAAACAGACTGATATAAACACAGTTGCATTGAGTTTTGATATCAATTAATTATCAATCTGTTCGAAATTTCACACACAGTTTTTAGAATCCTTTGAATGTTATAATTGTTCTGATTTTACTTAAAATATAGATCAGGTAAAATTGAAGATCGAATTATTTTGAAATAGTTTGCTACATAAATTCTACTTTTTGTATTACCATCAAGCTAAACCAAAAAAATCTTAAAGCTACCATGGCAAATTCGATCCATCAATATAAAAGCAATTACTATAATGACAAATAAGTAACTGCGGCGGTTATACAAGTAGTAGTAATTCAACTTTCAAAAAATACCTTAAAAATAAAAGTAGGAAAATAAATAAATTAAGTTTAACGAGAACACTTTTTATTTAGTCTTTGCCATCTTTTGCTGAAAGATGATATTTCCCTTTTCCTTTCATTAATTGGGCCACCAACGTTAAATTACATTTCAATTCTACGCATATTTTTAAAATCCACAACCGTTAACGATTTCACTGCCTTCGAAATAGTAGGATTAAATTTAACTATTTAAAATTATTATGTTTACTAGTATTAATTTTTTGTTTCGTTAAAAGCGTTGGATTAAAAGCAGAGGTCGCCATCCAGAGAGTGTGCCTTAAAGGAGAACGGATTGATGATTTTGCACTAAAAAAAAGTGACTACGTTACCATTATGGTAATTTGTAAGATTAAATTGTCAATATTTTTTTTTACATTAACAAAAACAAAAAAAAAATGTAATATATTATTATTATTAATTTATTGAGTAGTTAAATGCTAAATGTAAAAAAGTATATTTTGTGATTGTTTTTAAATATTCATAGTGAACTCAATTTTACGAAAATTCCTTTTTTTGAGGAGAAAATCATCATATTCAGAAAAAAATCATATTTTATGGAAAACAGTCATAATTTTTTCAATACAAAATTTTATTTAAAAATTATAATTAAAATACCTATATTTATTACGAGTAAATTAATGAAAATTGACTTATTATATTTACATATATTGTATATATTTAAATTATCATTATTGTTAAGCAATTACGAAGTTCTACGAAGAACAATCACCATAATATATACAGGGTTTCATATTTTTACTAATATCTTGGTTAATTTTAAAATATAGCAGGATCAGTTTCTTATTGCTAAATAATCTTTTGCATATAAGATACCTTCGGGAGTGCTGTTGTCTAATATATTTCTATATTTAGTTTTGTTTAAATTGACTGTTGAATATATTTGTTCGACATTTGCTGAAGAAATGGGAAAACTTTTTAAGTTTTGAACAAATTTTGACAACACCAGAAAAACTGGAATATTGTCAGAACGAGTTATTTTTGAAAATTGTGACCAAAATTTTTTCTCACAGCTAAGATTATCTAGAGTTGTAAAATGATCACTGATTTTATAAAACGGAGTTCTCTAAATTCGTTATCTAAATTTTGAATATCTTTTTGGAAAATTCTGTATTAAGCCTGTCAGAGAATTAATTTTTCTATTTATAATTTTTAAAGGGTCAATACATGATAGCTCTTCTAAAAACGTATCGTAAAAATCAAATCATTTAAATATTTGTTTATATAACTTAATGTAAAATGCTACAAAATTTTCAATAAATTCACTTTTCTCATTTGCAGTGAGTTTTGCGCTAGAAATTTTTTGTTTAACAAAAACACCCAGATAGACTTCTTCGTTGTGTAGTAATATACTTTTGTTTTCAAAGTCAAGGTTGTTATTGAGACTCAAGTTCACATATTCTGTTTGTATAAAATTATCTAAAATTTCCTCATTCATTCTATGTATTTGACAGGATGAATTGTGTTTTGTTTACAGCAAGCTGATACAAAACTTAACTTCACTATGTAGTACAATTACAATGAAAGTACTACACACTAGAAATACAAAAATCATAGTTTTTATAAATTAGAAATCATATTTTAAGAAAAAAAATCATTTAATCATATTTTGGCTCAAAATCATCAAAAACGTGATAAAATCATCATTTTTTGATTCATCATCAGTTTTACTAAGACAACGTAGCACCACCCATTGTGCAGATAGCTTTTCCATGTCGAAATTTATTAACAAAATAATAATTATTTTTATAAATTCAAATATTTCTGTTACAATATAGTTCCATTATTATCTAAACTAATACTAATTATAATAATAATATTGTTAAATACAAAAATAATATAGTGTGATTATAAAACAAAAAATATTCGACCAAAAAGAACCACTAAATTATGATAAGAAATTTTTGACCTTCTCAAATACTACTGATTTTAAAAGGTATCACACTTTTTTTTATTATAAATCGTCATTCGTCTTGATACGTGTTAGGAAAGATCAAAGAAGCATTTGTTAAAATAGTTGTTATGCTTTTTTAGTCGTACATTTGATATGTCTAACCGCATCTTTATTTTAAGGTTTTTGTTTTTATTTATTTTAATATTTCTTGTCAAAAACTTTCTTTTTTACTTTCTACAATATCCATTTCCGACCCTATAAAGTATATATATTCTGACTTCTTATGCATAGCGATGTCCGTCTGTCCGTCCGTGTTAGTGTTAAAATCAAGTTTGCCTCGGCAAAATATGTCAATCGATCGAAAAAGGTGCTATTTAAAATCAGCGTGATTGGTCCATGTCTTTTAAGGCAGCAGGCACAACATCACGCCTACCTCTAATTTTTTCATGTCATTTGGAACAAAAAAGTTACTCTAATGAAAAAATGGGGCGATAGAAATTAAAAATACAAGAAAAAACACCAAGTAGAAAAATTGGCGCTTAAAGCTTTTAAATAGATCTTTAAGAAAATACTATTTTTTTTAATGCTTAACCCATTAAGAGCCGATGTCATTTTTATGCAAAATTATATATGTATATGCACCCAGCAAAAAATTAGACATTACCTTAAAAAGTACTTGCCATATAATGACTTACTTTTATGGTTGCCATTTTTTTGTTATTCGCTTACAAAACACATTACATTAGTTCCCAAAAAAGGAAGTACTAATGGAACTAGTTCTTTATGTTAAAAGATAATACCTCAAAATACGTACTAATGGTTCTCATTATTTTTTACAAAAATTAATGTAATCGATTCTCAGTAATTGATTATAAAAGTCTCATGCCTTGTTAAAATCATTAGGTTGGCAATCCAGTTGGGAAGTACTTCCAAGAAAAATGCTTAATTCCACACTTGATTACCTTTTCAAAAATATTTGGCTGGGCAGTACAAACATATTTTTTATTTTTCAAATTTCTGTCGCCCCAATATTTGCTTTTTCGATTGGAGTTACTTCACTAAATTAGATTTACAAAGATCGTATAGGGTACATAATAATCGGCATAGCTGAATAGCACTCTTACTTGTTTTTTATTTATTTCATTTTTTACAAAAAATTACAATTCATATTTTCTACTTCATACGAATCGAAAGCAAATTAATGAGCAGCCAAGGGCGAAACAAAAAAATATTTTTTAAACTAAACACTATTAAAGTTTAGCTAAACTTTTATTATGTAAAACCAAACTTTACGTTGTTAATAATATGTAATGGTTTATAAATATTATAGTATTTTGGGATAGTTAGAAACCTTAGGTATTGATTGGATTAGAGGACTTTTTACCGAAGAAAAAAATATTAAACGATTTAATAGTAACAAATGTTTTTTATCGTGACCAAAATATTGTTTAAAAGAAACATGATATGTTCACTACAACTGTACAATGTTCTTGTGATTAGACCACAATGGTGCTTCTTATGTTTAGACTCATTAACCTAATTGTATATAATCTGAAATATTAGCGCATACAGAGTGTAAACTTTGTCTTATTTGTTTTTTAATTTTCTATAGGGTTTTGATATTTTCAATACAGGTGTTAGTTGAAAGCTCAATAAGATTGTTTTTTTTTTTTTTCAAAAAAAGCAAAGTTGTTAAAACATATATTTTTTTAATTTTAAGATATTTCGGCTAAGTTAGGTTTAGAAGCGTAAAGCTAATAAATGGGACACCTGCGCTCGGAGACCCATAGAGTTCATTGTGATTACCTTCGAGTTTTTAAATCAGGAACCGTAAGTTATCTACCATCCGTCCCTCTACCATCTGTTTAGAAGCGTAAAGCTAATAAATGGGACACCTGCGCTCGGAGACCCATAGAGTTCATTGTAAGTCCCTTCGAGTTTTTAAATCAGGAACCGTAAGTTATCTACCATCCGTCCCTCGTGAAGCTGACGACATCCTTCAAATTACATCGTTGATGTTGAGATCCTGCAGTTATTCCCTTATGGCTCCTAGTTCAAAATTGTTAAAGGATCGCTGAGACATATATTTTATTAAAAGCTCTAAGTGTATCTGATATAAAATTATAATCTCTAAAATTTTTCCTTCATAGCAGTAGCAGTAAGCGTTATGTCAGCCATTTAAAACTAGCAAGGAAAACAGTAGACATCCTTCCGTATTTTTTTATCTCAACAACAGAAGCGTTTAAAACACTGCAACTGTTTTTCAGGGTCAGGTTAAAGGCTGCAAAAAAAATATAAAATTTAGATAACAAGACAATCTCTAAACGGTATAAATGTGTAAATTTTATAATCACAAAAAACACAAAATAATACGAGATAACTAGATTTATCTAAACTTTACCTTGTAGCTTTATACTACAAGTAATTATTATAACTAGGAAATGTAAAACAACGTGATAAAAAAGATCAACGACAAACACAGTAATATCCAGATCATCAAGAGAGGGTTACACATCTTCCTTCTTCGCTTAATTAAGAAGCAGTTTGCTGTAGTTCGTTTTTCCTTAACATGCTGCCATAGGGACGTATAGTGATATAATAAAGTATTTCCACGAAACTTAAAAGACTAGCACCAACAAATAGCCCAGTCGTTCCGCCAATAGATACTTAAAAGAAAAACAAATAAGAATTTAAGACAAGTTCCATTTTAGTTAAGCAACTTAACTTACCCACCACATCCAATTTGTCCCTGACCACACTACGCTTATAACGTTCGGTAGGTAGATCCACCAAAGCAATTTCAACCTTCGAAACAAACGTTTCATTAACGAGACTGAAAATTAAATAAAAATAAATTATTTCTCCTAATTATTTTTTTATAAACTTTCCTTACTTTTCTTTACTATCGATCACTGTTGTAAAGTCTACTTCAGTGCAAGATGGTAGACAATCACAGACCAAACCTTTACGTCCCTTAGACCATTTTGCTTTGATCACCGACAGTTCCTCATGATAACGATTTAGACACACTAAACCCGTCATATTGCATTTCTGCCAACTGGGTGTATTGGGCGATATATGACTAGAACAGTTACATAATTCTAATTGCTTGTTCTTGCGGCATTGCACAGTGCAAGCACTGTAACTGTAAAAACTATGCACATCTAAATTGTTTTCATCTTTAAAGCGACAGTTGCGTTGAGAGACACTAGTGTCACGAATTTGTTCGTCATTTTCAATGTCTCGTTTTAAAATGTGGCGTCTTTTAAGTAGCAATAAAGCGAAAGTAAGTTTGAAAAAAATTATTTTAGAAAATTTGTTTATTTACTTACACAAAGGAGATGTTGGAATCTATAATTAAATAGTCCGTCTTAGGTGTAACTAAAGTGGGTACTTCTTCTTCGCCCAAAACAAAAACCTTAATGGAAAAATGAATTATTTTTTTAATAAATATCTATTCTTGTAATTTCAACTGCACTTAAGCGGTGTTCAGTATTTCTTGGGAAATACTGTCAAAAGCTAAGTAAAGAAATAATAATTATGTTGCTGAACTTTTTCTTCGTCCATTTTTGAACACACAAAGGCACAATTTGTTGCTGGCAACAATTCATTCCAACTGCGAAATAATATGAGTGGCACTTATTTTGTACAAAATTGTAGAAAACCAACAAACACAGAGGCAATAACAACGACAATTTCCTTCTAAAGCATTGCATTCACACTACTAATTAATTTTTAAATTTGATAAACGAAATGTTCAATGTTGCTAAAAAATTAAAGCAAATTTGAACAAAGTATTTTAGCTTCAAAGAAAAACTTAAGAAAATTATTTTAAAGTACTTTTCAATGACAACACTTACCATTTAGATTACTTGGAATTAGTCAAGTAATGACTTTTTTAATATTATATAAATATGCCTAATATATTTGAAAACAAAAAACTAAAAGTTGTTAATGTCTTCAAAAGCTTATACTTTATAGCAAAATTAAAAAAATTTTAGTTAAGCCCAAGTTTTCCTTTTTTTAATTGTAATTTTTTTAGGGGCCTATTACGGTACACAACTGAACTTTATTTTAGTTGTAATTGTAGCATTAAGTTGTAAAATGGCATTACCAAAAACAACTCAATCTGTCAAAAATGTTTAAGTTGTAAATATAAAGTATTACAACTTTTTTGTGGTATTACCGTTTGCAACTCTGTGTTAGTTGAGTTGTCAAAAGTATCAAAAAAATACAACTGCTCAGTAGCTGTTGCTTTAAATAAATTATTTGCAAAAAATGGAGGTATAAACTTTATCTTGTCTTAAAATAATTTATTAATCAACGATTTCAAACTAATTTATAGAAAAAATAAAGTCACTACAACCAAACAGTTTGAAAAACTTGTTCAATTAATAGAAAATAATCCCGAATTTGCACGCGGCAAGATGCAATTTGGGTGCAGCAAAAATATGAGCAAAGAATTGTGGGAGAAATTCGCCAAAGAGCTTAATAGCTTAGGACCGCCTACGAGAACCGCGCACGTGTGGGAACGAGTAAGTAGTAATTTATTACTAATTTATTACTTATGGCCAATACAATGAAAGTATAATAATAACTTGTTTCTCTTATAGGTATGAATACACTATAAGGCAAATTTAAAAAGAAAACTGGCCAACAATTGTATGAATTATCAAGCAACTGGTCCCTCCCAAGAAGTATCCTTGAATCCACTGGAGGAAAGTGTAGAGCAGTTAATACAAATAAGGGAGCAGGTTGCAACTGCTGGTAATTGCTTCGGTAGTTTCGTGACGAAGGATGTTGTATCGGTGGTAGATGACACTATCGTTGAAGCATCTTCTACGCATATGAAGCTCAGGTAGCAAACATTGAAGATCGGCTTAATTCTTCTGCATCACCAGCAATTAAAAATCACCGCAGGCGCAATAATTTGGAAACTGAGCGTTTACAGCTATTAAAAATGCAAGCACAAACTCAAAAGGATATATAAAAAACAAATTGGGCAGTTAGAGAAGAGCGTAAACAAAAATTACGAAATAAACAAAAAATTGCTGCAGATAAAGAAACAAAAATTCAATTTATATAAAAGGAAAGCAAGGGAACGGTCTGAGCTAAATGCATTAAAAGTAGAAGTTTAAAAACTAAAAATAGCTAAAATGAAAGGACTTTTAGAAGATGGTGTAAATAGTTCCTGAATTGTTAAACGTTCTTTTTTCTTAATGTGCCTTGAAAGGGTTTTCTTTATTTTTTTATTTTTGGAGCACATGAAGTGAAATTTTTTTTAATTAACTGATTTATTTTTGGATTTGTTCTGTTTCAGCGTAAAAACAAATTCAATAGTTTAATTTTTCTGTCAATTTGCAACTTTTTTAGGCCGGCAACACAAATACAAGTTCAACTGAAATTAGTTGTTTGTTAAGTTGTTTTAAAGTTGAGTTGTTTTAATTTAACTAAGTGGGGTTGTAAACCATAATAGGGGCATAAATTATTTTCAAAAAATATGGGTTAGAACAGGTTACTGCAATTAAGACACTAAAGGAATGTAATGCATTTTCTGAATGGCTTAATACAGATATCTTGGTATATTAGCGTTTCAATTAGTGTATGTTTTTAATTATAACTACAGAACAACTCAACGAGTACATGGGTTAGGTCTACAAGGTCTACTTTCACTGATGGTTTCTAAAAAAAAACATCGAAAATTTTTTACGAATATGCGCTACACGCGCACTTTCATGATGATGTGTTTTCTCTATATAAAATGTATATTATTTTTTTATCAGAACTACATTTTGCCGGTATAAAGCTCTGTTTGCTTGCGTCATTTGACTGAATTATTTAATTTCTGTGTATTTATTGATCGTCATTTAAGTTTACTGTGCGAAAGGAATATTTGATTTAGAAGGTATAATATGCAGACGGAAACCTGTTATAACTTTCATGTTAATCCAATAAAAAACTTGCTTGGAAGAGTAATCGTCATACAATTATTCCCATTGGGGTAGCGAAGCGCCCCAGGAACAACTAGTAATATTATAAAAATACTATACAATTGCTCGAGCAAACTATTGGCATCACTGTTATGTTTTTTTTTTCTTTCTCTTGAGAAATTAAAAAAATTACTGTGTTGTTTTTATTTTTAATACGCCGTACGTCTGCATTAAGAGTCGGCATGTAACCAACCTAACGTAGAAGGGAATGTAAGTAAAAATAAAAACCTGGTTTGTTTGTTGCTAACTTTTGTTAAAGCCTTAACATTTTTGTGTAATTCTCATGTGGTTTTTGAAGTTTTTATACTTAAAGGAAATGTTTTTGGATTTTCTAAAAATTTGGATAAAGGTTTCCTGGTATACATAGATACCTGCTATACAAGCTAACAAATAAACTGCATTTTTATTTGAAAATATAATGGGATATTGACATAATATAATAGACATGTGACCGGTCTTTTTCGGTCAATTATCAAAGACTGATTCGTTCGTTCATTTCGTTCAATCGGTCAATTTGAACGAAAGGAGCCGGTTAAATATCTGGCTTATTTCGTTCAATTAAGTCATCCGTTCAATTTAACCCGTACACTATTGAACGAAAAGACCGGATTTAAATGACCGGGTCATTCCGTTCACTTGATTGATTAGGTCAATTTAACCCCTTCGTTCGCGAACGACACAGCTCTATAATGTAATAACAAATCATTAATTTGTTAATCAATATGTTACTTTTTTATATATATCTTAGAGGTCCCATTATGAAAATTATAACTGCATCAAAAAATCAACGCAGTTGTTAAATGCAAAACAAACTGGATATTTCGGTTATAAGCTCAAATTTTAAAAAATAATAGGATCTTGGATTCACCACCTAAATCCAGTTGGAAAAGAGGTATATAACTTTCGATATTCCAAAAAAAATAATTACTTACCCCGGGTTCGAATGTGGACTTTTTAGGCAAAATTTTTAAAAATTGTAATTTTGCTATTTTTAATGGATGATTTGGAGTTTCCCTATACGGTTTGTCAAAATTATTCTCCGTGACAAAAAAGCATACATTCACAATAATTCCTTGAAAAAAAAGGCGTTCTTAGTAAACTCCGGAAGAACTTTCAAAAACCATAATTTTTCTTTAAATATTAAATGCCCGTGTTTAATATTTTTTTTTCTTTTTCAAGAGAAGTAGCACTTTAGGCAACAAAGCCTATTTAATTATTATTGTAACCGAAAGGGGAAGAGCATTGAAAAGACAGGTGGTGGAAGTAAATAGATAGAGAGAAATGCTTAATTTTTTGTTCAACACTGCCATCGCCGTTAATGCAATGGGCAGTGATAAGCGCCCGCAAAATGATGTTATTTAAGCGGTTGTTTTTTGAAGGAGGCTGAGTACCGTAATATTACTTTCTGAATATGCATATATACCATTAAACAGAAAAAGAATTGATTTTGTTTTCTGGTAGCCGCAGGTGTTGAACCGAGGCTTATCTATTTTGTAGTCAAAATGCTTACTACGTTGGCTACAGCAACTGAAGTTGTTTTGTGTAAATAAGAAGCGTAAATAAAGCAAACTATAACTTATTTTAACTTACCATTGCTTCTGTATAGATTTCCATTTTCAAGGAACCCGGTCCAGTATAACGATCAGACCACATATTTAACTTTGGACCCTTGCTTTCCCTAAAAAAAAAACAATCACATTTTTAATTAATCATTTCCAAGGAAAAAAACTGCAACTAACTCTGATTGCAAAGAATTAATAGCATAACAAAGACCCAACTCCGTTTCCATACGTTGAAAATATGTACAACATTCAAAAGGTTCATTATGCCACGAACAATTTTTAATAGTATTTTCACAGCTGCTACGCACCAATTGTGCGTAATAAGAAAAATTTTTCAGAAAACAATTCTCTAAAGGTTGTTCGCCACCACACTCATTAACAGTATGATACGATTCGCCACGAAAGTAAGCAATTTCACTAA
Source organism: Gymnosoma rotundatum (assembly GCA_916610165.2). Taxonomy (NCBI): domain Eukaryota; kingdom Metazoa; phylum Arthropoda; class Insecta; order Diptera; family Tachinidae; genus Gymnosoma; species Gymnosoma rotundatum. The sequence continues at coordinate 112,623,683 of OU744337.1, read as the reverse complement.
GTACTTCTTCTAAGGTAAAATCATGGTCTTCACCCCAGAGTCTAAAAGTCGTGTAAGTTTGTTTAATAAGTTACTTGATCATTTATTGTCTTTTTATTTACTGCATGGCAACTTCTTGTATACGATCCATATTTTTAGACTCACAAACAACTATGGCAGGAAAATTAGTTTCCCAATCACGGTAACTAGACTCCACACCAAAACTGATGGAATTATTCTTAAAAGCAGCTAAGAAATGATAAAAAGTTAAATCATATAATAATTGTGAAGTTTTTATAAATAGTAGTAAGTTTATTTTTTTTTTGATTGTAAAAGGATTTGCAGGTTTTAAAGCAAATCATTCTTTGACCCATAAGAAATCCATAATAATTAATTTATTTAGAATAATAATTTATAACTCACAAAAAAATAAATAAATTGTTCTGATATCTCATATAAAGAAAAGCAGAATAAATATTGTCTATTTGACTGTTGGTGAAATAAATTATATAAAAGCGTTAAAGAGCTTAGAGACATTAATGTTAGTCTATAAATACTAACGATGTAATACTTCAAATTAAAAGTTGCAGAAAAATCTTATATGAATATCCAAAACTAAACATATTTTAAAATTTATTTTTACTTAAGCTTGATATCAATAGGTGCCGGAAAAAACAGCGAAGCATACATAATTATAATGCAGAAACGCGTGACCATTGGCAACTAAATATTGGGTGCAAAGCACAGAAAGGCAGCACTAATGCTAGCAACAATTCTAAGGGCACATGCAACCTGTGATACCAGAATTATCCTGGATTATTGGCACTCTACACACGCAAAAGACATCAACATATACGAAATGGAACAAAAAGAACAACAGTTAAAAACTGAACAGCCACTCTCACGATCAAAACCTTATGCCACACATGACGATACAAACAACAAGAATTTACAACATACAGTAGGAACAAAGTCCCCTCACGGATAACCCAAAGGTCATAAAATTTACTCAACATCATCAAGGTATTATTAAAACAAAAACGGAACATCAAGATCGAGACTGATTGAAGAGTTTACTAGGTCGCGGACACAATCATATTCAACATGAAAAACAGAAAAGGAGATAGCAGCAATAAGCATGCTAGATAGCATGCAACACAATGAAAAAACAGAGGGCAAGACACAGACACAAACCATTGAACTGGCAGCTTCCACAAGCACCACCAGTAAATCACAAGAGTGAACCATTCTGCCGTCAAATCCTGCGGATATCGGAATAAGTTTTGGGCCACCTTTTCTAAACTCTTAAAGCCATTCTTCTAACATGGGATAAAAGCGTCGAAGTCCCAAAGTTCCGATCGGACGCTTAAAACATTTCTAAAATTATAATGCTTAGTATGGACAACTCTCACACTATCTAGACCCCTAACATTGTTAAAGAAGTTCTCAAGTCCCCTCCCATACCATTCGTATCGACCAAACGCAATCTAGATCTGGCCTAAGCACCTTCTGAAGTTGTTCGTCTTTTTATACCCTTTATCACAAAAAAGTGGATTTCCTTTGTAATTTTTACTAATATCCATTTCCGACCCCATAAGGTATATATATATTCTGAGTTCTTATGCATAGCGAAGTTGATTGAGCGATGTCCGTCTGCCTGCCCGACCGTGTTAGTGTTGAAATCAAGTTTACCGATTTCACAAAAAATTAAATATGTAAACCGATCAGATAAAGTGTTGAAAGAGGTGCTATTGGAAATCAGCATGATCGGTCCATGTGTTTCGAGGCAGCAGGCAAAACACCACGCCTACCTCTAATTTTTTCATATCATTTGGAACAATAAAGTAATTCCAGTCAACAAAACAAATATATGGGGCGATAGAGAATTAAAAAAAAACATCAAGTGAAAAGATTGGCGCTCACTCATATTTTTCGAGTTATGGGGCTCTGAAATGTTCAAATTTTTGGAAGAGATCTTTAAGGAAATACTAAAATTTTCTGAAAGCACTTAACCCATTAAGAGTCGATGGCATTTTAATCTAAAGTAATATATATGCAGTACCAAATTTTTTATTATTTTATAATTCTGTCACCGCAATATTTGCTTTTTTGATTGGAGTTACTTCGCTAAACTAGATTTACATAGATGGTGAAGGATGTATAATACCCTGTTCAGACATACGCTCTAATTGCGCAACAAAGGAATTTACGCAATTAAGACCTTAATTGAGCTCAATTTACCATATAAGAAGTCAATTAATGGCCCTTATTGTGTTTGGCGTAGGCGTATTTCGACTACGACAATTTGTAATAGATTAATGACAATTGTTGCGAGCTTTCTTTAATCTATTACAAAACTTTAAAAAAACGCCGAGTTTTTGCTACGAAAACGCCAAACACAATAAGGGTGAATAAATGGAGCAATTAGTACTTAATTGCATTACTAATTGAATAAGATGCGAAATGCAACTCTTGCCAACAAGTATGTTTACTCTTGGAACTATTTTCAGTGAGAAGAATAAAATCATTAAATTGACAAGCTGCAAGTAAAAAATATAAACAAAAAAAAATAAAAAGAACATGGCGGGTCACTTCCAACTTCAAAGCAACAACAAAAAGCCATGTTGTAATAAAAAGAGAAATCAGCTGGGCTGACGACACTACCTATTAAAATAAATATGCCTTGTGCTAATTGAATAAGCTTAATTGAGCATGTGTAAACGCCAAATTAAATTGCGCAATTTAAATTAAATTACCTCAATTAAGAAAACATGTCTGAACAGGGTATAAGATTCGGCATTGCTGAATATAGCACTCTAACTTGTTTTTTTTTTTTAATTTTTACTGGTCTCCATTCGTTTAGTAATCAAGTGCACAATTTATGATTTGCTGTAATTACTCAGTAAGCATGGTGATAGATATGTCTGCCTGGGGAGGATACACATCGTCAATCCCAAATTAAATTTTAAAGAATTTTATCTTTCTTTTGTATTGTAAATACATGATTTTATTTTACTCTCCGTTAAGGGGCAATAGCCCCCTCCAAAAATTTTTTTTAGTTATGCAATGGCTGTATGTGAATCTTGACTTTATTCAAATTAAATAGTTAATTACATTAAGTGTTCATCTTTGATCGTCTGGTAAATATTCTGCTAATTAGTAAAAGTGGGTAAATTTGTGCGTTATACAAGTTACCATTAATAAGCATAAATAAAAATATGTTTTTTTTTAATTTTTATTAAACATTTTTTCAATCTTTAAATCGGTAAAGTAATTTAATTAGTAAAAGTAAAGCTGCAAAAAGTGTTAGAAATTTCAGTTTAGTATTTTATGATAATTGTAAAATACTAAAACCACGTTTGCACTATTCCATTTTTAGATGCAAATTTTTTCAAATCCTTTATAAGTTGCACCGATATTCCCTAGTTTAAACAAAATATAACCAATATAAACATCCCCTCAAAACAGAAGCTATACTTTATTGCTTACCCCTCTTGCTTCATCACCAAACAAAAATTTTGTGCTAGTGTCATAAAAAATTGTTTAATGTAAATGCCGTGTAGGAGTGAAGCTTTTTTCGATAATATCGTAGTTGGTTTAAGGCAGCAAAATGGCCACTAAGACGTGATTTTATCGACAATAATCACTATTAGTGAATTTAATTAAAGAACATATTTTCCAATAACTGAAATAATTAAGTATTTTGCTTCTTTTGGTAGTCGTTCTGGCAGTAAATGATATACGCTTCCTGTACGTAGAGGCCTTTTTAACTGACTAAACATTATCGTTTATAGTAAAGGAGTTATTGCGTTTAAAGGTTTTAAATGTTTCAAGACCTCATTTCAGGTTTTTAAAATATTGGATGTTGTTAAAAATTGTTGATCAACAAAGCAACACAAATCTCTGCTACATAAAAATAGAATTTCGTAATGGATTAATTAAGGGATAGCACTCTTACTTGTTGTAGTGCTACGGTCTATGGAACTTAGTTGAGGGGAAGTTTTTAGCAAGTAGCATAAACACCAAAATCCAAAGTGCCATCGTGGCCGTAGAGCCCTCATTGCTAAGAATATATGGTGCGCTTGACTGTCGCTTCTTTCTCATTCTTAGCCAATTTGCAGCGATGCCTTATTGCATCCACTATAATGGCTTTAGCCACTGACCTCACGGTCAAAATGCCAATGTTATATTCTTATAAGATAGCTAATAAATGTAATGAGTACACAAATCTGTCTGACGTCGCTAAAAAGATCACAATTTTAGCTCTATAATAAACTACACGTAAAGAAAAAATATGGTTGAGGTAACCATAATCTAAGAGCAACATAATATGGTTGCATTATATGGTTGCTAACAAAACATAGTATTGTTACATTTGCAATCATATTGTTGTCCAAAGTATAAACATAATTATGTTCAAATATAAACGTTAAATGGTTAAATTAAAATATAATAATATGGCTGAAAATGTCATGTTATATAATTGAATTATAATATAGCCTCGCAAGTGCATAATTTTCCTGATATAAAAAACTGATTTTTTTTTTTTATTTATAAACGATTTGTCATAAAAATTATTTAAAAACATAAATTCATAAAAAAATCAATTATTTGCTTAAAATAACAAATAAATGATTTCACAATTATGCTTCAAACACAAAAAAAATGTATATGCTTACAATACATACATATTTACTTCCTCTTTTTTTAAATGTTTTGGTTCCCTTTTTATTTGTTTTCATATTTTGCATTTTACTTTTAATTATTTATTTTGTACATAAATTTTTATTTTTTTCGATTTCTTTAACAATCAAAAACAATTTAAAATTTTAGCCACCAGAAAAATTACTAAACTGTCAAGTACTAGAACAAAATATTTTTAAGCGTAAACATTATTCTGTTGCTTTTAACCATACTTTGATAAATAATAATATATTATGGTTAAATATTTTATATTTTTTTTAAAAAGTTATAAAACTTTGGTTGTGGCTGAAATTTTTTTAAGTTAAAACCAACCATGTTGCATTTTTTGTGCACAGTAACCATATAATCGTTAAAATTTAACAAAAAATGTTTGTCGTGACTAAAGTTTTGGTGAAAACAACTATAATTTGTTCTCGGCAACTATACATTGTTACAAAGAACATAATATGGTTATTGTGACCATATAATAACCATGTTGTTTTCTGCATGTAAGGTCGATTCTAATGCAGGCACTCATAATTCTTAGTGTTTCAAATAACGATCCTCTAGTTAAAACCTTTACCTAGCCGTACTTAAACTATTCTGTCTAGAACTCTAGCCATTTTTGCTTTTTTCGGACCATTTTACAAGTAAAGCGCATTAAATATTTTCTACTTGTTTTCAAGAAGTTTGACGGATAATTGTCGATACAAACTACTTCTTTGGAAATTAAAATATATTTTGAAATAGACTCAGCTGAAGATAAATCTCGTGATGTTTCTAACGAATATAACGGATAAGCAACAGAGTTGCCCTATATTTTTTCGCCAATTTTGCACTTGAGTCTTAAAATTCCTTTAATATGAAAAAGTGAAATTATGATTAATTTTATACCCAATGATACTTTAATTAACATCCACGAGGCAAACCATGCGGCAAATAAACATAAGCACCAAAAGATTTTTTCCAACCAGCTTGACTCTTTATTTACTATAAAACGTGCTCCATGTAACGTAGAATTTTGCAAATATTCCTCAATCACAACACGTAATCGCACCATATTCTATTCTTTTGTTTTCTTTTTGAACACTTTCACCGCTTTTTGTTTTAGTTTAGAAATGTTTCTGTTATTACTGCAACTTATGGCATTTAGGTCTTGGGCTTATAAATGTTGTAGTCAGAAATTTAAACGACAACTATATAGATTTATATTTAAGTTATTGTTTTCCAAGTTCAATTATTCTTATGATGGCTTATCTTAATTACCAAAGTGAGCAAGTGTTCTTATTCCCACAATTATTTTTTAGCTGTTTGTTTTGGTTGTGAATAAAAAATAAAACCTCCTGCTTAATTGATTAGACCCACATAATTTTTGTTAGCAGAAAGCGTCTTTAATTGATATCAAAAGCATATCCAAAATATTTTGATGGTAAACTAATTTTACGAATAAATTAAATTTAAAAATAAATATTTTTAATAATTATTTTTTATTGGATTTAAAATACGGTTTTTAGTGAGTCGTAAGGTGACCTTAATGATATATCATACTCAGTCGAACTGTCTGTCAATAATTGCCTGTCTACTTAAAAAGTGTGTGAAAGACTTTTTGACAGATCCGTACGATTTTATAATCATTTAAAAAAAATCATAAAATGGTTTTTTCTACGCTATCCGACTTGACTTTTTTAAGATGGGAAGAAAACAAGTAAGAGTGCTATATTCGGCTATGCCGAATCTTATATACCCTTCGCCATCTATGTAAATCTAGTTTAGTAAAGTAACTCCAATGAAAAAAGCAAATAGTGGGGTGACAGAGAATTACAAAATAAAAAAATGCCAGCACTGCATATATGTAAATTTACATAAAAAATACATCGGTTTTTAATGGGTTAAGCACTTTTTTTTAAATTTTAGTATTTCCTTAAACACTTCTTCAAAAGCTTTAAAATGATACCCATATTGATATTTAAAAAAATTTCAGAGCTCCGCAACTTGGATAATATGGGCGAACGCCAATATTTTTACTTGATGTTTTTTTTTTTCTTTTTTTTCTCTATCGCCCCATATATTAATTTTTTCGATTGGAGTTACTTTATTGTTCCAAATGACATGAACAATTTAGAGGTAGGCGTGGCGTTTTGCCTGCTGTCTGGAAGGACATGGACCGATCATGTTGATTTCCAATAGCACCTCTTTCGACACTATGTCTGATCGATTGATATATTTATTTATTTATTTTTTTTTTTTTGTGAACACTAACACGGACGGACAGACGGGCATTGCTCAATCGACTTCGCTATGCATAAGGAGTCAGAATATATATAAACGGATATTGAGAAATTACACACGGAATGACAAACTTACATATACCCTTTTTCCACTTTTTGTGGTGCAGGGTATAAAAACAACAAAATATTTAAACCATATATTTTTTTGCTTTTTTTAGATGTATAATAGTGTGGCACCTACAACGCCCTTTTTGAACGATTTTTAAAGTAGGACAGAATTCTGTCAGATTAAATCGTACGACTGTGTATGACAGTGAATCATGGCCTTTGATGACATTAATGAGTGTTTCCAACCATTTTAAAATGGGCTGTGGAACACAGCTGTCAGCTAAACCTAATCTTATACCACATGCACACAAGTGCATTTTATCGAATCAGTGTGAAAATTGAAATTTGACAGCGAATATTTAAGCTAATATTGGTAATCGCGCAAAACTCGTTGATGGGATAGATTGATGGAGGAAGACAAAAATGGAATTTGAAAATTAAAATAAACCATACCACTACTATTGTATGTTTTTGCTACTGTTCACATAAACGAAATAAAAAGTCTGTTGCTTAACTTTTTGGGTAAAGTAAGTGAAAATGAGCGCAAGCATTGTTTTCTCTCCTAAAGAGACAAAATTATATAAAAGCACTGGAACATAAAATCTAAATTTTAAACACAAAGTAAAAACTTAAAGTATTTTGACTGCTTTAATAAAAATAATAATTTCAATAAATCAACAAAATGAAATAATAATTTATTTTGTATTTTGTTTGTGTTTAAGGCTGTTGCACAAGTTTAAATAAATTGCAAGAAGAAAAAGTTTGCCCTGTTTTGTGCAAGAAGAAGAAGAACTTTATTCTCTCAAAACCGCTCTCATTTACCCAATTTTGAAGTAAGAAAACAATTTTCGTGCAAATTGCGATCCCACTGGATCCTAAAATAGAATAAAGAAACAGACCCATAATTAATAAAAATATAAACTTGCAATCAAACGTCTTAAGTTCACTTCCAGCAATTCCACTGGTAGTTTAAAATTAAATCATACGTGACTGTGTGTCTTATAATTATTTATCAAGTGACCTAAAGTATAACCGCAAAAATAAATAAAAACAATTGTTCGATCTTTAAACAGTTTTGAATTTAAGCTTTTATTTTGTTAAACTTTCACTTATTTAAAATGAAATTATCAACTAAATCTTCCAGCATGTCAGTCAATCTCATTCTATATATTTCATCTGTAAGAAAGGCCTTTAAACAAATATCCACTCGCTTGCGATCAAAAAAATCTGAAAATCCATCCGTAGACCTGGTCAGACTTTGAGTCAATTCCAGAGGTAATATTGTTAGATGAGAAAATAGGCAGGATTCAATGAGGCCACAAATACGAAATTCCTCTATGGAGCCAATAAATTCGTTTTTAGGAATAAAATCTTCCAACGAAAGCTGTTCACGCCGTAAGAAATCACGCATACAACGATAGTACTCTTCAACAAGTTCTAAAAGATATTTCACACGAAATGCTCTACTAGTGGGTATAGTTAGCAAGGTGATTAAATCCACCATGGGAGGAGCATAGCGAGCCAATTGAAAGTCAACAAAACGTGAATGAATCGGAATATCACCGTATTTACTATACTGGAACATAATATTATTGGCCCACAAATCACCATGAGAGAATACATTTTGATATTTTTCAGACGTTTGCACTAATTTAAATATCACAGACATTTTCTCGTGTATGTTTTTAAAAATAAAATCCAAATGATCTTGATATTTCGGCATAAGTTTAATCAATTCTTTAAACACCTTAATAGCATTATTGAAATTTTGAATGCGCACATGTTTGGCAGTACAATTCACAGGATAAGCATTTTCTTCTACAGCCAAAGGATGCAGTTCTATGAATTTTTGCTTTTGCTTAATTTCAAACACCAAAGAAGCAGCATGCAAAGCTGCTAAATTCTTAACGGCACATTTTAAATGTTCTGAATCATAAATACCATCTCGTCCCGAACCCATTTTATAGCCTTGCTGATGCAAATCTTCAAATACCAGCCAATTGTTGTCGGCATAATAGCATTTGGGTGCAATTCCTTCAAAAATCTCTTGTAATCTTGGCAGAACATCACGGTAAACAGCAATTTCCTTTTTAAAAACTCCAAATTCTTCCATGTACTCCATACGTGAAGCAATTTCTGTAGGTGCTGATTTGGTAAAGAATCTTAACTTTTTTAAAGAATCTTTTTGGTCAGCATTCTGTACGGATAGCTCCACTATTAAATAACGATGATGGCCTAAAAATCCTGAAGGATGTTCTGACACAGGCTTAAGTTTGTAATGTTCAATTTGAAAATTATTGGCCGTTTCATTGTTCGGTTTATCATTAAAATAGCGGTGACACAAACCCTTTACATCATTTGCCGTTAACTCAATTACGGTTGCCATATTAAGAGAGGATTCTGCCACAAAATGTACAACTAGTTGTTTTAAATTTCTAAAACTTACTGAATGTCGGAATATATTTTAAATAATTAAAATTTGTTAAAAGTTAAAACGTTTTTATTATGCAGCGTTTTAATCTAAATCTTTTATCTTTCGTTTATTATTTTAAGTTCTTTTATTTATAACGCATAGTAAAATGATTTTATGATACTTTTTTATTGTTTCTTAAAATCAGCCTTCATAAGTGTGATCATCACTTCTTTTTACTTACGCTTACGCTTACGTTACGTTTATTCCTATTCAAAAATACCAGCACGTAGTTTTTTCTTTTTAAAATTTTGGTTCCTCTTCTTTCTTATTCTGTGGCTCTGACTATATTTGTATTTACACAATCCCTAAACATGCGCTTTTAACACACTTACGTAACCATCCAGCACTCCTAAACTTTATGGCTGTAGTGAGACTTCAATTCTGAGTGTCGTGTTTAGCATACATGCGCCCTTTAGCACTGCAGTCATTTACGCGTCTCTGGCTAGATTTGTTCCCACGATCTACTACTTTATCAACCAAGCACTTTTGAGCCAACTGAGCAGAGACTGCCACACGCTGTTGTCATCCTTTTACTTACTAACTTATGCTCTGTTAAGGTTTGTTTTTCTACATTCAAACATACAAACGCCCTCACTAAATTATTTACCTCAGCTCCACAACAACATTTTCCTCCACGAATAGATACCCCGAAAGATTAAAGCTGCTGTTGTTCATTAACTCACCTTTTACGGAATTCATTATTTTTCTAAGACGCAAGAAGCACAGACGAAAGAAAAACATCATAAGGACCAGAAAAACATCGAGCAGATTTCTAACCGTATAACTACAGCCAAGCCATCATCATTAAAAAATGTATCTCATAGATTTTTTTCTTATGTAATTTTTTATACATGACAGAATTTTCATTTTTGGTTAAGGTCTATAGGAAGCTTCTAAATTCTAAATTTTACATAATTTCTCTATAGGACACCCAGAGCATGAGAAAAGGAGAGATCAAGAGCTACTTCTGTGCAAACTGGCAGACTCCTTAATTTCAAGAATCAATCAAAACGAAACGGAATTAATGCGAGCTAGTCTCAGATCCGTTAAATTTCATTAGTCTAAAAAATATCAGGATCCAACTAAATAAAGTCTGGCTCGAATGGTGCTCAGGGAGACATTAATATAACTGTTTTAGTGACAGAATATGGCAACTTCAGATATCAACTTAGTAAGATAAAAATAAATGAAAAATCTTTTTTTTTGTGGGCTACGCCTGAGGGATACAGCAGTATACAATATATGTGGATCTCCAGCATTATCAGCCATTAGAATGGGGATAACGGGTCGAGCATATTAGATATGTATGCCATTATAAACTTCAGTTTATAGTTAAAGCTGGCCATTTTACAGGACTGTGTGATGAAATAGGAAATTCACAGCTGTCAGTCGATGAACACAAATAAGTAGTCAGAAGTAAGTGAGTGTAGGCGGAGCCGCATTTTTAGCTATTTTGTGAGTAAACTGTCAAAAATCTACAACTTTTTAAAAATTTATATTTTCAGGTCGATCTTTTTTTGTTTGATGCATGGGATTTGGTGTGGGCATTTGCCGCATAGTGGAGAACTTAAGGGACCGATCTATTAGAGTACGTGTGGGTGATCTAAGGTCTGACGAGAGCTTGATTTCTGCTGGAGTGCCACAGGGCTCGTTACTAGGCCCAGTGCTATATAATATCATTGTTTCCGACATACCACAGCCGCTGCGGGAGGATCTTTTACTTATGTATGCCGATGATATTCTGATTGCCTCATCGGGTGCTAGAACAAGGAATATTAATGAACAACTGAACCGATACTTGACGGTACTGGCGGACTATTTTACAAAATGGGGTCTTACCTTAAATATTGCGAAGACCGTGGCCGTAATGTTTAAGGGAAGGCGGAAATTTATATACCCGAATTTTAGACAGTACATACCATATTTGACTGTCGGACAAGAACTTATTGAGACTTCGGACAGGCTTAATTACCTTGGTGTCACCTTCCATTAGAACTTTGAGAGCTATCGGCATATCGACGACATACTTAAGAGAAGCAAGTGAATTTACTCTGCATATCAGGGAGCTCTCAAACGTAAGGGGGGTCTTGATAGGAAAGTGCGTCTTCTAGTGTACCGCCAAATTATCCGTCCTATCATCTCCTACGCTTTTCCGGCCTGGTTCTGGATTTCTTCGCACAAGATGGAGAGGTTACGGAGATGGGAGAGATTGGTTTTGGTCGCATGTCTAGGGCTTTGGCCTTATATAGAACCAAACAGCGCAATTCGCAGGCCATCATGTAGATTAATTTACAGCGCAATTGATTTAGAGGGCGCACAATCCTCAGAGAACTTCTTGGTAATGGAATGCTTCTTTGCGTCGAGAAATCTGGAGGCTGTTCGGATGTCAAGGTATCTGTCTCCGGTTGATCTGTTGACCCTTAAGGGAGCTGGAATTCTTGACGAGGATGCAGATCTCCTTTTTTATCATAAAAGGCTGCATTCTTTGAGTACCGAGAATACAGTTTATAATACTGCCCAATTGTTTTATTTTACTTTATTTTAATTGTACTATATCATATTTGTTTTTTGTTTAATATGAATTTGTTACTTTTTCTTATTGTTTTTGTTTTATACCTTTTTCTGTTTAATAGTTTTAAATTATTAGTTTGTAAGTTAATTTAGGTTTTTTTTTTTTTTTGTAATTAAATTTTAAGGGTTTCCCTTTTTTGAGGAATTAAATGCAAATTTTGTATACCTTATGCTAGCGATGTGCTATGCAAATGTACAAGTTTTATGTTAATGTGAAAGTCTTTGATAAATACTATTGTATGCAAAGAATATTTTTTGTTAGATGTACTAGTGCTTAAGCTTTTTTTATTAATTATGTTGGAAAATAAATATTAATTGGTAATTGTTTGATAGATAAAGCTTGTGGCTTCAATTTGATTTATCAAGATCAATTTATAAGACCAAACAAAAATCATGACTTAGAGAATGACGCAGAGGTGTACGGCTTCGAATTTAATTTTAAATTCGTTTAACACTATGTAAACTGTTTTTTTTTTAAGTTTTTATTTCTTTTAAAGCTGAAACTAATTTCAAAAACAGCATTAAAAGACCTGAATCAAATAGAAGCAAGAAGAATCATTCAATTGCATTTATCTTTTGAATCGTTCAGAAGCTTATCTGATTTTGTTTTAAAATATTTTTATCTAATTTGTGCATTGGATTAAGAGTTTTGAGAATACAAAATTAAGACTACATTAAATCTGTAGACCATATAAAAATAAAACGTAAAAATAGACATAAAGCAAATACGAACTGATAATTTTATTTATATTTTAACAGACATCTTTTCTTAACTACATACTATAGAGAATACAGATAGATATTATTACAAGTGTAATACATTTAAATAAAAAAATATTTTAACAATGTCAAGATCTTAAAGACAAACTCTTAGTGCTATCATTTGTTACTTGTGCATCCAACCAGTGTCATAATAAGCGTTGTCAACTTGGTGCTTTTCGCACCATTTTGGGTGCTTTTTTGAATTTTTTGTGCGAAAATTTCACGTGTTGGTGCGTGGTGCGTTTTTTTTATATTTTGGTGCTTTTTTTAATTTGTGGTGGCACCAAAACAACTTTAACACCACTTTTTTTTTTTGGTGTGAGAAAAAAATTTTTCTACAAAAAATACACCTGTTTTAATACCATTTCGTTTAAGACGTATCAAATCATAAGCACAAAATGAAACGGTATTGTTGTTGTATTTATTTATGTTATGTTAAAAAAGAAACATTTCACTGTTTGGAATATACTATTCCTTTTAGAATTTCATGGTTATTGCTTTTGTAGTAAAGGCTGCTGCCGTATCTATTAAACAGCTTAGCAAAAGCAGAGTTTTGTTGTGATCAGTTAACCGACTTCAAAAAAAGAAGGAGGTTATACAATTCGACTGAATGTTGCTTTTTTTGTTATATTTGTGCCTCCAGAACTCAGTCATTTCTGATCCGATTTTGAAAAATTTTGGTAATATGATAGATTATGCTTACAGATTGGTCCCATTTTAAAAACAGTACATAATCTTAAAAATTAAAGGGTGTCCTTATACAACATACATATTTTTTACGTGTAATATGAACTGTAAAGAGCGATTCTGTAAAATTTAAAATAACTGTGTCTTACTATAGCCCCCAATAACAAAAAGTTATACAAAAATTAATCTAAAAATTATAGGGTGCCCCCCTAATTGATGTAAATTTACTTATATGGGCCTATCTTTTGAACCGTTATAGACATACACTTGCAAATTGGACAGAATGTCGATTTCTATGGCCGTTATAGTAACAAGTATTAATACTACAAATTATAAACTAAAGAGTGCGCCAATAGTTTATTTAATTTGAAGTATATAGCCATACTTTTGAACAGTTGTAGGCAGACGCTTGAACTTTACAATGAACTTGTATTGCTAAGTCCGCTATAAGAACAAATATAAAATTTGGATTTGGAAGTTAAAGGGTGTTCCAGTAGTTATTGTTATTTTGTGTATGTGACCAAACTTTTGAACCGTTATAGACAGAACGCTGAAACTTAAAAGTGATCTGTTTGGCTAAATCCAACGAGTTTATAATTTGAATTTAGAAATTAAAGGGTGTCCCATAATTGATGAAGATTTACTTATATGAGCCTATCTTTTGAACCGTTATAGACAAACGCTTGCAAATTGCACAGAATGTCGACTGCTATGACCGTTATAGGAACAAGTATTAATATTAATATAAGGAATTATAAATTAAAGGGTGCGCCAATAGTTCATTAAATTTGATGCTTTTTTGATACTTTTGCACAGTTGTAAACAGACGCTTTAAATTTACAATGAACCTGTATTGCTAAGTCCGCTATAACAACAAGTATAAAATTTGGATTTGGAAGTTAAAGGGTGTTCCAGTAGTTGATGTTATTTCAAGTGTGTGACCGTACTTCTGAACCGTTAAAGACAGAACGCAGAAACTTAAAAGGAACCTGTGTTTCTACGTCCGCTATATCAACTAGTTTATAATTTGAATTTAGAAATTAAAGGGTGTCCCATAATTAATGTAGATTTACTTATAAAGGTCTATCTTTTGAACCGTTATAGACAAACGATTGTAACTTTAACGCAATTTCGATTGCTATGGCCGTTATAGTAACAGCTGATAATATTTTAAATTATAAATTAAAGGGCGCACTAATAGATCATTTATTTTGGTATATGGCCATACTTTTAAACAGTTGTAGACAGACGATTAAAGTTTGCAAAGAACCTGTATTACTAACTCTCTGTAATAAAAAGGATAAAATTTGTATTTGGAAATAAACGGGTGTCCCAATAGTTGATATAATATGGTATGTGTGGCGGGACTTTTGAACCGTTGTAGACAGACAGCTGCAATTTACAAGGGACATGTTTTGCTAAATCCGCTATAACAAGAAGCTTATAATTTGAATTTAGAAATTAAAGGGTGTTCCCAAAAATTAATGTAATTTGTTCTATAAGAATTATTTAACTTATTTCTTTGTTGTACAACACTTATCGTAAAAATACGTTTTTCGGATTATAACATACGTAAACGGATGATAATTCACAATAATAATAACAATACGTTATCGTATAAATAAACGTACGTTTTTTACGAACTGTCATACGTTAACAAAACTTAGTACGAATAAGATGAAAAATGCAACAAATCCGCTAAAAAAAAGTGCGAATTAAACAAATTTAATTTTAGTTTATGATAAAGTTATTTTTACAATAAGTTAAATCTAAGATTCATAAATGAACACAAAAATTTTGCAAAAAAGATTCTTCCTAATTGAGCATATTAAAACCTACTGTTAACAGACTATGGGATGAGCTTTCTAAGTGTATGAACGCACTAATATCACCAGTTAATATATGTAAAGATTTTAAAATAGGTAATTCGCAATTTATATTTTTGGCAAGAAAATAATTTATATTTTTAATATTGTGCTTAAGGCTGATCAAAAATATGTATCAAGCGAAGGAAAGAACTTTTTTATTAAATTGAAAAACCAGAATTAAGAAGGCCTTTATGAAGAAAAGCTGCTGGTGCCAAGTGAAGAAGTGTTAATTGAAGCAACAGTCCTTGAATCAAGCGCTATTAGCAAAAAATCGGTTTTGACCTTTGGAAATAACAAAATTTGAAAAAATTGACTAGCCTGAGTACTCTTTCTTTAGCTCTAGAATTTTTTAATGTAAAAACTATTGTGAATCAATCAAAAGGTTACAATCCGTTTACAATGGTATGTCATAATGCCATTTAGTTCATACGATTAACGTATCACGCAATTTTTTTCGTACGATTGTCGATACGAACACGAATGTAATGATTCCACCCCAGTATTTTTAGTAAACTTTTGAATTTGAAAACTTATCGATGATTTTTAGTCTTTATTTTTTTTGTTAGTTGCAACTAAATTTTTTGTTAAAATTTAAACTCTTCAGTAAAATTAAAATTTGTATGGAATTATGATACAAGTGTGGTAAATTTTCAATTATTAAATGATATTTCGATTCCCTGGTAGTCTAGTTATTTTCTTTCAACAGCAACATTATAAATAAAAATTTATGAATTTACAATAGCAAAAATCTTTTTAATACGAACAAAGACGAATGAGCAGACAAACGGCCGAGATTTAAAGTATACCAATCTTAAATCGCCTCCCTAGAACCAAACTTCGTGCAGGTTATCTACATTGTTAAGCTAAAGGAATAGAAAGCGGCGTGCAATTGTTTATAACTTCGAAAATTTAGTTTATAGTTAAAAAAAAATTGGCCATATTCAAACAATGCTGCCAAAATCTCATAAATTACATTAAATAGATTTCTTAAGGCCTTATCTTTAAGAAAACGTTTAAAATTTTTTTTAAATTATCAAAAAACTATTTTGGCTTAAGTCCATTTATTTTTAATTTCTAAAAATCTTTTTTAGAAAGAAAATTTCTTTTTACAAATGTATGCGGACGTTTTCCAATGAAAACAAGCAAAAATAAGACGCTAGCAGAATGAAATGCTGCACTTTCTGGGCCGCTACGACCTTCATCATCGCATCTATCTACCTTAGTTGTGTATTTTTACAAACATCATCTATTTAACCAACTAACTTTGTAAATAAGAATACGAGAATACTCATAACTCATATCAACATTAATTTGTTTAGACGAAATTTACACACAAACCAACGTATTTCTTTACTGTTCTCTCTGTATTTCGTCTTGTACATTTGTTTTTGCTTTGTTTCAATCATCGATTGAACACGAATGCAAATTTGTTTTAAGTCATTCTTACTTGTTTACTCACAACCTTATAGATGCTGTTCCAGTATCATTTTGATTGTTATTAAATAAGAAATTAAAAATAAATGAACTTAAGCTATTCTATTCATTTATATAATATTCAAAAAGTTCAAATAATAATTTAATAAAAATTAAATTATCAAAAAACTTTTAAAACTTAGCTAAAAAACCGAAGGAAGTTTTTGACCAAAATATAATGATTTTCCAACTTTTTATGAAATTTCAAATAAAATATTTTTTCATAAAACTAACATACTAGAAAAAAACATAATAATAAATCTATATTACGTATTAAAAAAAATGCAAGTGAATAACCAAAAATGCTAAGATAACAATTTTATACTTAAAATTAAAAGTCGAATTTCTCTAAAAGTTCAAAGATATATATGTAGAGTACTCTTAAAAAAGTTATATAAAATTTAAACATTCTTTCCACCCAGGGTTGACAACCTAACGACCTATGAAACTACTCTATACTGAAACATGGTGTGGAAATGTAATAGACGAAGAGCCTGAATCGCGTTTTATTTAAATCTAGTAAATTGTTTATAAGTTCCACACATTTATTACATTTTTTTTATATTTCACTACGCTGTGCGATAAGACAAAAAGAGTTGCCAGAATTTTTATAAATCCAGTTTCTAAATTACAACTTTTTATCCACAAAAATCCATAAAAAGTACTTTATTTTATTCCCAAAAATCCTAATAAAGATAATAACATTTTAACTTAAATACATTAAAGCAATAACATATTTAATTAATATCTTTTATGAAATAATGTCATATATTTATATATTTTTAACGACTTAAAATTTGAGGTCCTTTTGCATAAGCATTGTCCTTAGGTTAACAAAGTAGAGTCAACACCAATTCTGCCTAGTTTTTAAATGGTCATGATGTAGCGGCGTTTATAAAAAACTTTTGTCCAAAATATGCTCAAATTATCTGTTGTTTGTAGGAACATATATTTTATACGTTCAAAAAAAGGTTTTGAAGAGATATCTTTTAAGTTCTTATTCACAATCATAGTCTAAGCCCGTTGAATCTAAAGAGAAAAAAGTACAATGAAAGAAAATTTACTGAAAATTTTATTATTTATACATGTTTACTTTTAGCAACGTTTTTGCTAACACACTAAAAGACTATATTACTCAATTTGCAATAATATTAAAAGTAGCGACTAAAATGCAAATGCCCAAACAATTTCGAGAAAATGTAATATTTTCCAAAAAAAAAAAAAAAAACAAAATTGCCATTTTGGGTATAAATCCCCTAATCTGACAACACTGATGATAATTTTACACATAAGCTCTGTTCCTATGTTGAAGGGCTTGCAGATTTTTTTTAAATAATTCTTGCAAAAAAAGCCGACTCCAAAACAGATTTCATCTGCCTATAACGGCTCAAGTGTATGGCCACGTAAATTAGCTTACATTAACTATTAGGACGTCCTTATATCTCCAAACTTTATACTAGTTCAACTTTTCAATAGTTTGGCAATATACATCCAATTGCAGCAACTATAGGGTCACTCTTTAATTTCCAAATTCAAATTATACTTACTGTTGTAGTAGATTTAGCAATCAGGTTCTGTGTATATTTCAACCGTCTGTCTGTAACTGTTCAACAGTTTGCCCATATACATCAGATTATATCATCAATTGTAAGACCCTTTAATTTATAATTTAAAATTTTTATACTTCTTATTATACCGAACAAAGTAGTGGACATTCTGTCTAAAATTAAATTGTTTGTATACCACGGTTCCAAAAATGCGGACATATGGAACAAATTACATTAATTTTGGGAACAACCTTTAATTTCTAAATTCAAATTATAAGTTTCTTGTTATAGCGGACATAGCAAAATATTTCCCTTGCAAATTTCAGCTGTCTGTTTATAACGGTTCAAAAGTCCGGCCACACATACCATATTATATCAACTATTGGGGCACCCGTTTATTTCCAAATCCAAATTTTATACTTGTTGTTATAGAGGAGTAAGTAATACAGGTTCATTGTAAATTTCAGTCGTCTGTCTACAACTGTTTAAAAGTATGGCCATATACCAAATCAAATAAACTATTGGTGCACCCTTTAATTTATAATTTTAAATATTATCAACCGTTACTATAACGGCCATAGCAATCGACATTGCGTCAAATTTACAAGCGTTTGTCTATAACCGTTCAAGAGATAGGCCTATATACGTAAATCCACAGTAATTATGGGACACCCTTTAATTTCTAAGTTCAAATTATAAACTCGTTGATACAGCGGACTTAGAAATACAAATTCAGGGTTCTTTTTATAACGATGCAAAAGTACGGCCACACACTTGAAATTACATCAACTATTGGGACGCCTTTTAACTTCCAAATCCATATTTTATACTTCTTGTTATAGCGGACTTACCAATACAAGTTCGTTGTAAATTCCAAGCGTCTGTCCATAACTGTTAAAAAGTATGGCAATATACATCAAATTAAATGAACTAATGGCGCCCCCTTTAATTTATAATTCTTAATATTAATACTTGTTACTATAAGGGCCATAGCAATCGACATTCTGTCCAATTTGCAAGCGTTTGTCTTTAACTGTTCAAAAGATAGGCTCATATAAGTAAATCTTCATCAATTATGGGACACCCTTTAATTTCTAAATTCAAATTATAAACTCGTTAATATAGCGGATTTAGAAATACAGGTTTCTTTTAAGTTTTAGCGTTCTGTGTACAACGGTTCAAAAGTTTGGTTACATACATATAATTACATTAACTATTGGAACACCCTTTAACTTCCAAATCCAAATTTTATACTTGTTGTTATAGCGGACTAAGCAAAACAGGTTCGTTGTAAATTTCAAGCGTTTGTATACAACTGTTCAAAAGTGTGGCCATATACATCAAATTTAATGAACTATTGGCGCACCCTTTAATTTAAAATTCGTAATATTTATACTTGTTACTATAACGGCCATATCAATCGACATTCTGTCCACATTGTCTTTAACGGTTCAAAAGCTAGGCCCATATAAGTAAATTTACATCAATTATGGGGGCACCCTTTAATTTTTAGATTTGTTTTTGTATAATTTTAGTTTTTAGGAGCTATAGTAACACGCAGTCATTTTAAATTTTACATAATTGCCCTTTAGAATTCATAATACACGTAAAAAATATGTATGTTGTATGGGGGCACCCTTTAATTTTTAAGATTATGAACTTTTTTTAAAACGGGGCCAATCTGTAGGCATTTTTCAAAATTTCAGAAATGACTGAGTTATGGTGGCACAAATATAAAAAAAGCAACATTCAGCCGAATTGTATAACCTCCTTCTTTTTTTGAAGTCGGTTAAAAAACAATACAAAAACTATTTAGCATTTACAAATATCCAGCAAAATAAAGAAAACTTTACAAATGGTAACATTTAATGTCAATTGAAATCACTTAAAATAAGAAAGAAGGCTACTTACTACAGGCTTCGATCAAATTATTTGACTTAAAGTTTATTTCAAACTTTCCGGTAAATTCGATTTGCCAACTTAAAAAATACAAGGTTGTTGTCTTCGCTTTTGACTTAAATTATTTTTTAAGTTTTAATTTTCCTACACCAACTCGTTTATATTACAAACATCGTTAATCACTAACTAAACTTGTTGCTGATGGTAGTTTATTTTAACCAAAATAAAAGCTAAAAAAATAACAACAAACATTGCATATTGATTTCTGTTAACTTCCCTATTAACCACAACTATTAAAAGTCAGAGGTTTACTATACGGGGGTTTATAATTTTTAGGCAAAAAGTAATAAATTCAGTTGTTTTTAATTCGTGTTGGACTAGACTTCGCGTAGCGGTTAACTCGCAAAAACTATTACACAAATTAAAATTTTAAACATACACTTAACGGTTTATTGTTTGTTTATAACGGTTAAATATTTATTAACAAAATAAAAGAAAAAATTAAGCGATAATAAAGTGTTTAGCAAATTTATTAAAAATTGAAAATAATCAAATGTGAGTTTTATTCTTCAATAATTGACAAAAAGTTTATACATAAAATAAAACATCAAAATACAAATTTAAAGTAATAAAGATAATACAATATTTACAAGGTGATGTTACGAAAATAGAGGTTTGGCTGAAATATTTTGTATTGTGTATTTTTTTACAAAATTCCCAAAAACTCGAGTATATTCTGTAGCAGTTACACAATTACGTCTAAAAAGCCAATCATTCTTTTCAAATTACAATTTCGTGATTTTTTTCAAACGACTCCTCCAGCTGTTATTAAATTATTGTTTTAATCGAAATCTCCTTACGCAGAGGAGTTTCAATAACTATTTTATTTGATTATAATTATAGCTTTATAATATACTTGAAACTTTAATGTTTATTTTGAAATTAGAGAAGCAGATTTTTAATTCTTCTAACGTTGCCATATTTTTAATTATTTAATTATATTAGAATTTCTACATTTTTTCTTATTTTTATTTTTGGAAGACATACTGACATTTAATTATTTTGTTTGATTTCTTTCTCAAAGCGTGCAAATAATACTAACGCTTAGTATTGAGACCAAGCGATTTTAAACGCCTACTTTTTAAAACGACATTTTACAAGTTGCAAAAATTTCGATGATTTGTACGGCTAATAAACACTCGCTATATTCGTTTTGAAAGTGTAGGTATAAAATATCTTATTAGATGTCTGGTTAGAAGATTATCTAGACCAACATATTCGAAATCAAGTTTTAATTCACTATAATGCCCCTTTTTGTGAATAAAAAGTGCAAGATTTAGAAAATGTTTACTAATGCTGCAATTTAATTTTCATTACCAGTAAACTTTTATTGATTACTGGAAAGAATCAGTAATCAGTACATTTTACTAGAAATCAATTTACATTGCCAGTAAAAACTCTTCGTTTATTAAAAATGTGTATGAGAAGCTTCTTGGAGAGCTAAGTAAGTGGTAGCGAAGTGGCTATCGAGGCGTGCTCTCACCCTCAATAGTTAATATAAGTGATTTAAAAAATAAATAAAAAATATCACGATAATTTTGACAAATATTTAATTTAACTGGTTTCGTTTTAAAATCTCTTCGTTTGTGACTATTAAAAACATTTAATTTATAGCATCCGTTATTGTTTTCAGGTTACAATTAATAAGGTCATTTCAAGACAACTTTTAACTGCCTTATTAAATTTACAAAAATGGTTACTGCAAAAATTGCAGTAGTCAGTAAGACTTTACTGATAATGCAATTTCAATTAAATATTTACTGGTAATAAAAGCAAATTATAGTATCAGTAAAAATTTCATGGTTCTGAAAATAAATTTCAGTATTAGTTAGTGCAAAATTTACAGTAGTCAGTAAAATGTTGCTGGTAAAATAAATTCAATTTCAGTAATGAGTGAATATTTACTGTTAATGAAATCAAATTAAACTACTAGTAAAAATTAACTGTTGCTAAAAATAAATAACAGTATCAGTAAAGATTTACTAGCTACTGTAATTTTTAATGCAGTTAAAATATAATGCTGTGGTGTTCATGTCTATGTAAATCGATTAAGAATTTGAAAGGTATCGAGTAGGTAATTTTGATTTTTTTATTTATTTATTTTTTTTTTTTTTTTGTGAGGAGTAGTTAAAAAAGAATATTAAGAATTTTTAATGCAGTAGGGTTCTGAAAATATTAACTTACAGAAATCAACTGCAAGTATGTGTGTTTGCCACAGGTTTCTATCTATGGATCCTTAATATCTAGACACTTGTATTATAGTGCCCGTTATATCTATATGTAAGTACAATTAAACTGTAACAGAATCATTTCTGTACATGAAATATATTTTGAAAATTTTATTGTTGGTGTAAATAGTAATTGAAATCTATTCATATAATAAAACTGTTAAGCTATGTACAGACGGTTGTCAGATCTAACAATATTGTCAGAAAAATATTCAGAAAATGTCTAACAATCGTGTGAACTTACAATTGTTGTCTAACAATATTGTCAGAAAAACCATTGTCAGAAAATTGTCAGACTTCTACCTGAAAATAAATTGTTAGATATCTTACAATTGTGTGAACGCATTTATTTGCATTGTCAGAACATTGTCAGGCATTGTCAGTATAAAATAAATTGTAACATGTTGGAAATTTTAAACATCTGACAACGATATCATTGTCAGATAAAAGTTAATGAAAAAAAAGTGAAAAATTCATTAAAAACAAACTTAAAATAAAAATTTAAATTAAAATTAAAGCAGAAAAAAGAGAGTTAAAAAAATAGACAGCGACGGGATGATTTTAATGGTGGGAAAAAACTTGCCTTTTTCAAGCACTTTGAAACTAAAAATAAGGGGTGTCCCAATAGTTGATGTATGTGGCCAAACTTTTGAACCTTTTTAGACAAATAGCTAAAATCCGTTTTGAAGTCGGTTTTTTTATATTCGCTAAAAACGTAAGATGTTAGAATCGTTGCAGTTTCTTCATTTTGATTAATATCTATTTGTTTTGATAAAAACTTATAATATTAATTTGTACCTTTTAAAATATTTTACATTAAAATTAATTTAAACAAATTTTCTATTGAATTTTTTAATTCTGACACTTGGCAATTCTTACTACCGTGTGAACTACCAATTTGTTGTCTGACAATGTTGTCAGAAAAATTTATTGTCAGATAATTTTCTTACAATGGAATTGTTAGTTTTCTTACAAATGCCTTGCAATCGTGTGAACTGACAATCTAAATTGTGTTTACAATTTTTATTTGCCTTGTCATTGTCAGTACATTGTTAGGTCTGACAATATTGTAAGACCTTACAACCGTCTGTACATAGCTTTACAAGGTCATTTCTGTGAATGCAATTATTTTTGAAAATTTTTTTGTTGATGTAGATAGTAATCGATATAGAATATAAAACACCTATTTTTGGAATTTTTGTCTGTCTGTCTGTTTGTGTTCACATCACGTAAAAACTAATGGCTGTATTTGAACAAAATTTTGTGAGGAGGTCCCTTAGAACTTTGGTTGCAATATAGAATTTTCGTAAAGATAAGTCATTTCGTAGAGAAGATAAGGACACAAATATGAAAACACCCAAATTCACCGGTAAATGGTACTAAAACAATTTTTAAAACATTTTATTTTTGTAAATGGAAAATTTTTAACACTGGTTACAAAACTCTGCAAAAAAAATTTTAAAACATATTTATCTCAAATTTGAATTTTAAAAAAATTAAAAATGATAAGCGGACGAAGTAGTGGGCGTGATGTCCCTCATAGTGACGTTATTGCGATTAATGTAGCCAAATATACAGTACTGTTCGAAACCTAAGCAACTTTTCCCCACTAATTAATAATAGACTCTTATCTTTTCTTTAAATAAATGTATAGAAAATATTTTTTTTATTTACTACTACACAATGTGTCTACAACCTAAAAATAACAACAAAAATTAAAATCCCTTTCTTTGGAAGTTATGATAAAATAAAATCAAAATTAACTTAAAAATTGGCTGTTCAAAACCTAAGCAACTTTTAATATTTGCTATGATATCCTTTATTTCTTACGACCTCAGCGCATCTTTTGGGCATAGATTCAATAAGATTCGATAGAATCGATGTTGTTATAGCTTCCCACTCCGATTTTAGACAGTTCATCAACTCCTGTTTATTTTTAAAGCGTCGAGTTCCAACTCTCCGTTGTAAAATTCCAAAGAGGTTCTCTATGGGATTCAAGTCTGGCGACTGAGGTAGCCAATCCAAAACTTGAACCTTCGATGAGTGTTTTGGGTCATTGTCATGTTGAAACACCCATTGAAGTGGCATTTCCCACTCAGCATAGTTAAGCATGTGAGTTGCTAAAATGTCTCTGTAAATAGAAGGGTCCATTTTTGTTTGAATTTCTACATAGGAACCAACACCACCTGCCGAAAAACAAGTCCAAGCCATCACATTCCACCCCCATGCTTTATTGTGGCTTTTGAGTACCGAGGATGTAGCCGCTTTCCTTTTGGTCTTCTCACGAGGCAAATTCCATCTGAATTAAGTAAGTTAAATTTAGATTTATCACTAAACAAAACAGTTCTATATTTGGATATAGTCCAATCCATATGTGCTCTAGCAAAATCCAACCTAAAACTACCGAAAAGCTGAGAAAATCAGAGACTACGTTGCAATCACTCAAACAAACCTCTTTTTTAAATGCTTCTTAGTCAGCATAGGCTTTTTAGATGGCATGAAGCTCCTTAGGTTTTGCTCCAATAAACGTTTTCTTACAGTGGAAGAACTAATCTGAAGTTCAAGCTCATTCACTATGTCTTTCGACGAAATAAATGGATTTTTTTTAACTAGACGGAAAATGTTCTGGTCTGTTCGCTCAGAAGTTTGTCGAGGTCGCCCACCGCTATTGGCCTTCTCTACTTTCCCAGTAGCTTTATATTTTTTTATAAGTCGGGAAACTATTGATTTATTAATATTTAATTGGTTTGCTATAGCAATTTGGGGTTTACCGTTATTAAAAAGTTGAATAATCTTTAGCTTAGAAGCTGATCCATAACGTGTTCGCGTCATGGTTGCACTTCTAAAGAATTGGTACCACTTAAGTTCATAAAATCAACCAAAATTACTTTTTTCAATAGCAATTATAACGGGACTAAAATTTTTGTTTAAAAATTTTGTTGTTGTTTTAGTTAATATTTCGCAACAAATGCAACAATGTAAAAGTTGCTTAGGTTTCGAACAGCGAATTTTTAAGTTAATTTTGTTTTTGTTTTATAAATTCTTTCAAAGACATAAAATGTATTTTTTGTTGTTATTATTAGTTTGTAGACTATATGTATAATAATAAATAAAATTTTTCATTCATCTATTTAAATATAACATATACGACCATGAGTATTTACTGGCGAAAAGTTGCTTAGGTTTCGAACAGTACTGTATATATTAAAGCGTTACAGCCAGACACTTGCAATTTGGACATAGTATGTAGCACTATATCTGCTATAAGCCCAAGTTTAATAAATGAAAAGGGGGTCCAAACATGGTGCGAAAACCTTCGTGCATGAGCTTAACTTACGCTTGCTACCAGTTTTAATTTTTTTTTTTGGAAATATTTTTTCCGGTTGTCAAAATACTCAAGGAATTTATAAACCTATGGATATTTTGCATGGTATAATTATTTAAAATTTTTATGATTGAATATAAAAAAATTATCGATATGTTACTAAAAAATTTTGTAACTAGTAGTTATGATGAAAAAAGTACCAGAGTAAAGGTTCAAAACTTCGGTATTTTTATGTTGATGTATGACTGCGATATACGTTTTCTTCAGTTTTAAATTTAAAATCGTCGTTTAAAAGTGCCAACCGCTATATAATTTGTATATTATAGATGTATTAGCAGCAAGCGGAAAATATCCAGCACAACCTGTTTGGATTTCTTCCAGGTAGCAATAAATGTCTTAATTACGTGAGAAGAATCTCAGAACTATAACCTAGAACTATAGGTGCTGGGATTGTATCTGAAAACAGAGTATCACTTCATTAGAAGCTAGTAAGCAAGGCACAGGAGCATAAGCGCTGCAAAATTGATAAGCTTTAAATAAATAAAAATTGTGTGACTGAGTATATTACCAAATTAGATTAAATTTTTTACGTGGAATATTAAAGAACATTTTGTTTAAATTGAAAAACGTATTAATGTAATAATTTTGGAAAATTTTACATGCTGCAGCTTCTGAAAAAAGGGATGTAACCAAGAGTTTACACTTATATGACTATAGCTTATTTATCAAGCGTTTTTATCTTTTGAAATCTCTTAGGTACATACATATATCCCTTTTGACATGAGTTGTAAAAGACCAAATTCTTGCACGTCGCTGAGTTTTCTTGCTGACAGTAGCAAATGTTTTAAAAGCTGTCATTCGTATAAATTGGCATCAAATCAACCAGAGAGCCACAGGCTATCAACAATGACCTTCCTCTGAGTACATAATTGGTTTAGTGTGGAATGGTACCACGAAAATCAGGAGCTCGCATTCATCATGGTTCTTGTTTAGTTTGTTGGTGAAGACCTTTGGGAGCAACGTGGTGGCTGTAGTTTAGACTCAAACACGCCGATGCATTGCTACAGAAGCCGCCAATTGTCCTCAGCAACTATGATCTCACCAGAAGCACCGTTGCATTGTGTCATCACGGCTAGTAAACACGTTAACCTTGAACACATTTCCCCACATCAACCTGCCCATACTGAAAAATGTATTTGCATTTAAATGACTGCATAAAAGCAAAGCTTCATGTTAACCTTCTGCCATTCAAGGGTTCAGCTTAAATAGCAATTTTATTTAACAAAACATACAACGAAATAAATCAATATGAGGTGTGAAAAACAACAATATGCAACTTGCAAGTATTGTTTTACAACGTTAATAGTTTAAAAATAACTAAACATCAAGTCATTAAACAAAATAATAATAAAAACAACAATTAAGTTGCCAAATGTTACCATTGACTTATTCTATCATTGACCATCATCATCATTTTTATGAATAGCTATACGGCCGTTATTAGCCCAGTGGGTATGCAAGTCACACATATTTGCATAAAAGTACACAATCATGCAAACACACATTTGTTTAGCAGCTATTTTTTCAACAATGATTGCAGCATAACGCAATAAATTTATTAAGTAATAAAATTTTATTTATAAAAAAAAAAAAATAAATGCTTTTAAATGTTTTTTTAAAATTAAAATAAAACTTAAGCAAATAATATAAGAAACCATAAAATGAGACCATAAATAGATCAGGAGCCAAATTACGGCACTCAATTTTGATCAAAATTTCATTTAAAATTTAATTGCGTTTCAATTTAAATTGTATTGAAATTTCAAGGACCATTATTTGCTCCCAGTATTTTTAACACCACCAGTTTCAGTTTTTACACTGCATAAAGCAACAACAAAAACAAAAACTAATTAATATTTAAGTACTTTTTTGTTTTCAGTATGGCCTATAATTAAGAGAATTTTTATTGTTTAATCGTTATACTAAAATTATGCTTTTGACTCTGTACTTAAAGTAAACTTGTATTTTGATGAACACACAATTGCTGTTATTCGTACGTGTAGTAAATTTAAAAATTTTGGCGGTGGTCAACCGCTGTCAGTATTTTCATTTCAATTAATTTTAAATACAGAAGGTCATTCATATCATCGCACAGTAGGTAATTTGCTTTTTTTATATTTGTGCCTCCAGAACTCAGTCATTTCTGATCCTATTTTGAAAATTTTTGGTAATATGATAGATTATGCTTACAGATTGGTCCCGTTTTAAAAACAGTTCATAATCTTAAAAATTAAAGGGTGTCCCCATACATATTTTTTACTGTAAAGGACGATTCTGTAAAATATAAAATTACTGTGTATTAGTATGGCTCCCAATAACAAAAACTAATATAAAAATAAATCTAAAAATTAAAGGGTGCCCCCCTAATTGATGTAAATTTACTTATATGGGCCTATCTTTTGAACTGTTATAGAAAAACGCTTGCAAATTGGACAGAATGTCAATTGCTATGGCCGTAATAGTAACAAGTTTTAATATTACTATTAATTGAAAATGAAAGGGTGCGCCAATAGTTCATTATATTTGATGTATACGGCCATATTTTTGAACAGTTGTACACAGAGGCTTGAAATTTACAACGAACCTGTGTTGCTATATCCGCTAAAATAACAAGTATAAAATTTGGATTTGGAAGTTAAAGGGTGTTCCAATAGTTAATGTAATTTTGTGTATGTGACCAAACTTTTGAACCGTTATAAACAGAACACTGAAACTTAAAAGTGACCTGTTTTGCTAAATTCGCTATATCAACGAGTTTATAATTTGAATTTAGAAATTAAAGGGTGTCCCATAATTGTTAAAGATTTACTTATATGAGCCGATCTGTTGAACCGTTATAGACAAACGCTTGCAAATTGGACAGAATATCGATTTCTACGGCCGTTATAGTAACAAGTATTAATACTACAAATTATAAATTAAAGGGTGCGCCAATAGTTCATTTAATTTGAAGTATATAGCTATACTTTTGAACAGTTGTAGGCAGACGCTTGAAATTTACAATGAACTTTTATTGCTAAAACCGCTATAAGAACAAATATAAAATTTGGATTTGGAGGTTAAAGGGTGTTCCAATAGCTATTGTAATTTTGTGTATATGACCAAACTTTTGAACCGTTATAGACAGAACGCTGAAACCTAAAAGTGATCTGTTTTGCTAAATCCAACGAGTTTATAATTTGAATTTAGAAATTAAAGGGTGTCCCATAATTGATGAAGATTTACTTATATGGACCTATCTTTTGAACGGTTATAGACAAACGCTTGCAAATTGGACAGAATGTCAATTGCTATGGCCGTTATAGTAACAAGTATTAATATTCAGAATTATAAATTAAAGGGTGCGCCAATAGTTCATTTAATTTGATGTATATTGCCATACTTTTTAGCAGTTAAAGACAGACGCTTGGAATTTACAACGAACCTGTATTGGTAAGTCCGCTATAACAACAAGTATAAAATATGTTAAAGTTAAAGGGTGTTCCAATAGTTGTATGTTGCCGGACTTTTCAACCATTATAGACAGACAGCTGAAATTTACAAGGGGCATGTTTTGCTAAATCCGCTATAACAAGAAGCTTATAATTTGAATTTAGAAAGTAAAGAGTGTTCCCAAAACTAATTTAATTTGTTCTATATGGCCGTATTTTTTGAACCGTTGTATACAAATATCTTAATTTTAGACAGAATGTCCACTACTTTATTTGGAATAATAAGAAGTATAAAAATATAATATTATAAATTAAATAGTTGATATAATCTGATGTATATGGGAAACTGTTGAACCATTACAGACATACGGTTGAAATTTACACAGAACCTGACTGCTAAATCTACTGTACAAAATTTGAATTTGAAAATTAAAAAGTTACCCTATAGTTGCTGCAATTAGATGTATATTGCCAAACTATTAAACAGTTGAAAAAGTATAAAGTTTGGAGATATAAGTGTGTCCCAATAGTTAATATAACCTAATTTATGTGGCCATACACTTGAGCTGTAATAGGCAGACAGAAGAAATCTGTTTTGAACTCGGTTTTTTTCGCAAGAATTATTATAGTTGAATTCAAACTAGAATTCACTTTAATTTTTTAGAAAAAAAAACCCACTGTACAAAGCCTAGAAATATATACGAGGGCCGCTATATATATTTCTGGCCTAATAGTGAAAATGCGAATATTTATAATCAAAAATGGATTTATTGTTTTCAAAGTATTCTCCAGCATGATTTATACACTTTTGCATGCGCTCAAACCAGTTGTCGAAGCACTTTTTCCACTCCGATTGAGACACCTCTAAAACATGGTTTTTAAACGCGTCAACAGCTTCTTCTGGCGACGGAAATCGTTGACCACGCATTTTGTTCTTGATGTTTGGAAACAAGAAGAAGTCATTAGCTGCCAAGTCAGGGCTGTACGGCGAATGACCCATTAATTCGACGTTTTGGCCGGTCAAAAACGCTCTGGTTTGAGCCGATGTGTGAGAGCTCGCATAGTCAGGGTGAACAATGATTCGTCTTCTCTTGTTGGTTTTTCGAATTTCTCCGATGACTTCAGGCAAACAAATTGTAGTGTACCACTCAGAAGTGACTGTCCTACGTTGCTTAAGCGGAACAGTCGCCACATGACCAGTTTTGTCGAAGAAACAGGCGACCATTTGCTTCGAAGTGCTTCTTCCACGAACAACTTTCGTTGGATTTTGCTCGTCTTTGAAGACCCGCACGGTCGATTGTTGTTTCGTTTCGGGCTCATACGCATAGATCCATGATTCGTCACCTGTGACGATCTTATAAACGTCTTTTGAATCACCGCAATCGTATTTTTGCAACATTTCTTTGCACCAATCGACACGAGCCTTTTTTTGAGCGACTTTCACATTTTGCGGGATCCAACGAGAAACAAACCTTTTTTACGGCCAGGTGTTCATGCAGTATCGAATGTATGCTGGTGGAAGAAATGTCCAAGGATGTCTCTATCTTTCGGTATGTCGCATGTCGATCTTGCATTATGAGTTCACGCACGGCATCAATGTTCTCTGCCACAACAGCCGTTTTTGGACGACCTTCACGGAATTCGTTTTTGAGCGAGCTTTGGCCACGATTAAATTTATTATACCAATTTTTCACAGTGCTATAGGATGGTGCTTCATCGCCATACAAAGATTTAAGTTCATCAATGCACTCTTGTCATGATAATCCACGTCGAAAGTTGTGAAAAATGATGGCACGAAAATGTTCACGAGTTAATTTCATTTTTTTCTATATTAATTTTTTCAAGTCACTGTAAACAACACAAATAATGGTCGTACGTCAAAACGTTTTGAGTACGATTATGCTTAAAAATGACAAACTTTCCAATGGAAATGTCATATTGCAC
Source organism: Gymnosoma rotundatum (assembly GCA_916610165.2). NCBI lineage: Eukaryota > Metazoa > Arthropoda > Insecta > Diptera > Tachinidae > Gymnosoma > Gymnosoma rotundatum. Next base: position 112,592,357 of record OU744337.1, on the reverse strand, counting down.
TTGGCAGCACTCAGTGTTGCCAGGCCAGAAATATATATAGCAGTCCTCGTAGCTATTATGGTTATTGTGTAAATGCAATAAATGTACAGAGCCGATCAATAGTGGATGACTTAAAGACGAGGAGTAATTCTGGTCTTTGGAGTTTTAGTGATTTATATTCTTTTCCTTATACTTGGTCTAAGTGCAAGAGATCTTCACAATGTTGGTTACCCAAATAAAATAAATCTATTAAGTGCTAGTCGAAGTCACTTACTTATTTAATTTAATTAATTTTTGTTCAAAATATAAGTGTTGTCCGTAATATAAGTTTACTTTAAAATTACCAAATGCTTTATTTTTTTACAACATATTGGCATTTGATGAATATTTTGAAAAAGAAATAAAAATAAGTCGATGGCAGATTTTATGTTCATAGTTCACTATGCCAAGTTTAGTGTTGCTTCTCTGGCATACGGCCTATGTATCTGATTTCTGATTTTGGATAATGCTGCTCAGTGTTTTAAAAATGATTTATTTTGGACATAGTTCTTAAATCTTAATGAGGTGTTGCTAAGTGGAAGTGCGAACGTTCGGCTCTCTAGAGTAAGGGGGGTCTTCCGGGTAGCCTCCAAATTCGGGTACCTCGAGAATATATTTTTTTTTGAAAGTCATAAAAAATTTGTTTTAACTCAAAAGTTAAGATTTTGTAGATATATGTAAGTGCTTGAAAATATTTACAAAAGATGTGTTTACAAGTGTAGGTTATCGTTTATAATTTTGAGAGAAAATTGGCTTACAATTTTTTTTATACCCTTCACCACAAAAAGTGGAAAAAGGTTATATCTAAGTTTGTCATTTCATTTGTAATTTCTACAATATACATTTCCGCCCCATAAGATATATATATTCTGAGCTTTTATGCATAGTGTAGTCGATTGAGCGATGTCCGTCTGACCGTCAGTGTAAGTATTGAAAGCAAGTTTTCCAAGGCACTACATGCTCATAGAGAAAATTTAAATACGCCAATCGATCAGGCATAGTGTCGAAATAAGTGCTATATAAAAGTAGCAAGATCGGTACATGTTCTTTAAAACAGCGGTCAAAACACCACGCCTGCCTCTATTTTTGTTTTCATATCATTTGAAACAATGAAGTAGATCCAATCAAAAAAATCAAATATATGGGGCGATAAAGAATTAAAAAATAAAAAAACTTGGCGCTCGCCCATATTTTCAGAGTTACAGACCTCTGAACTTTTCATAGAAAAGTACGATTGTGCACCATATTTATTAAGATATCAACATGGATATCATTTAAAAGCTTTTGAAGAGATTTTCAGGATATACTAAATTTTTTTAAAAATGAATAACCCACTAAAAGCCGATGACTTTTTATGTGAAATTATATGTGGTACTAAATTTAATTTTTTTTATTATTTTTTAATTTTCTGTCACCCTAATATTAGTCTTTTTGATTGGAGTTACTTCACTAAACTAGATTAACATGAATAGTGAAGGATTTATACGACTCGGCATAGCCGAATATAGCACTTTTACTTGTTCTTTTTAAATTTTGGCCCACATTAACTTAATGTCTTTAGCCTGGTGTTTTTATTAATGATCAGAATATCACTTAAAGACATTTAGATAAGAATTTACAATAAATAAGTTTTAAGATTTTTTCTGATTGATCTTTTTGCTTAAAAGTAAAAAGCTGACGAATTGGGAAAATTAAACTGTTTTTTCAGGATTTTCCCCAAAAAGGCGGTACTCTTATTTTGCTAATGCAATTTAAACTTACTTCAGTACTAGCAAGTTTGTTTAAACTAAAAGAAAATCAGGTCAAGAAATATAACGAATCTCCCTTCAGCCCTGTCCAAACATAGCCAATTTTGAAACAAAATTTATAAATTATTGTAAAATTCCTCGGAGTGCAAGACACTGTTTAAAAAACGTAAACGGAACGCGAAAAATTACATGGTAATATTATTTATCTAGATGTCATTGGCTATCCTCTAATACCATTTACATGTATATCAATGCATATAAAAAATTGTTGCAAGTCTGTTGTCACTTTATAACTCACTACCCTGCAAACATTTTCCCCCTTAAGCGATTTTCTAAAACGCTCGCTTGTGTGCCTGTTGCGATTCGCGAATAGAGATCCGCCGGCGATTCGCAAATAACGACTCGCGGGCGAATCACAAATAGCGACGTTCACTTATTTCTGCATAAGTATTTTCAACTGCATTTAAATTACGATTTCTCACTATTAATTTAGCGGCTTCTCTCTTACTTTTCAACCGCAGTGCTTTGTTTTTATCAATATATTACATTTACACACCACTTATTTATTTATTTCTTTTTGATATTTTATATTTCCGATCGAAAGTTATGAAAATACACAAATGACTCAACTCAAATGGATAAAGAATGCAAAAATACGTTGTTAGAAATATTTCCCGTTACCGGTGTATGCTCGCGTATTCATCACTCGTTGTAAGGCATAGGCGATGGCACGCGATTCATATCGTAAACATAATCAAAATTGTTTTCAGATTTAAGTGTTTTTAGAACAAAAAATTACTTACTTGTGTACGCTCGCGTTTTCATCGCTTAGTTATAAGGCATAGGCGATGGTTAGCGATTTATATTCCCTGAGCAGAATCGCGTAATCATCGCCAAACAAACCAACGCCGAAAAATCTCAAAAATGTTTGCACGGTATCGGTCAAACCGAATTCGATTAATTTTTTAGAGTTTATTTGTATGGACGTGTAGATAGTTTATGTTAAGTTTGCACGAAATCGGTCGCGAATCACGCCGGAATTCGCTAGCATATATGTATTCAATTTGCTGGAGTTTCCTATACCTCGCCTCCTCATTATTTTTTTCCTTATTTTATGTCCGTCAATCGAAGATATGACAAAAATATGTAAAAGTCAAAAGGCGCAGACTATACGAAAAAAAACACCATGCAAAATTATACGTTGATAGAATAACTTTCGAAATTACCACTTAAAAACCAGGCATCACTAGTATAGTGTAAATTACTGTTGATTAACACGGTACTTAGTTATAAAAAGGTATTTGGATATTGATGGTCTAACTTTTTACCCATTATAAGGAAGTGCGTAAAAAGACGGCTTTACTTTAGTATTCTTTCTAACACTAAGTACCTACTTCTATTAACAAAAAAGCCACTCGAGACAAATTTGTAATTAACGAAATTAAACAGGAGCTTCAATTTGGCATAAAAACTTTCCAAGCACCCAAAAGTCTTGATTTAAAATCTGGTATTGCTTATTTTAGCCTGTAACGCCTTTTTATAAGACCATGTGGAGTTTGACTAAATTCATTGTATTTTGGAATATTTTTTTTTTATTTAATTGACGGTCGCCACCGTCTCTTTTTAAATTCGTTTTCAACACCATTACGTCCCTTAGTTATGAGATAGAAAAACATATTCAGCATTAGGTTCCATGCCTCTCAACTAGATTTTACTGTAGTGATATGACCAATCGAAAATGTTCCTCGTAATTACTAGCATTCACCTTAGAATGAGGTCCCTCATGGCTTTCCGATTGCGATCGTGCTACTCTAAAACCAGCAAGTGATAAACAATTAAATGCGGTGTGCAATGCCATCTTAGCTTCTTCCAAGCGCAGGGTAAGAGCTGCTGATACACAGTTTTAGTGAATCCAACCATTAGGTCATCCCCAGAACAGAGTATGTCAGTTTTATAGTACTGCAGTTGTTGCCTTGCTTACCCTGGGTGCCAGACTATATGTTCCATAATTTAACCAAATTCGAACTGCTGGTCTTAGCACTTTTAAACTTCTTTATCATTTGTCTAAAGTTCCTTTAACATTCCCTCCTTCGTCTCTTATTCCCGCTTTTACGCGCCTTCTACTCAGAAACCACTGTGGGTACAACTTAACATTTCGGCTGTTGCAACAGACTTTTCTTCGCTCTTCTAATGTACCGCAACCGTCTAGATTTCTTTGACGTCAATGGTATTCTTCATCATCGTCGCACTAGTAATGCAGAAAAAATGCCTGCCTACTCAGAGCCTTAATAATACAAGTAAATCTTTATTTAAGCTGGAGGTCTTCTGGTATCCACATTCAACATACTAAAGAGCAAATTCCTTCCTGGCCACACATCTCTGCATATGCAGTAACACCGTGAATTAGGATATTATTTTAAGAGCCCGGACTATATTTTCAGTACCTTAAGGAAAATAAATTTATTTTAAGTTTCGAGATGGATGGACAATTTCATTGGCTAAATTAAAATTATTTTTAAAAATTTTATTAAACTAAGAGCGATATATACAACATTCACGGATAATTACATTTCTCTTAGTGTATTTGTACATTCGAGTTATAAATAACTTAAACAAATGTGTAATGAAAACTATAAATATTTTTATTTACAAAATAACAAAACAAGATTGCTTGGTTACTTGAATTGAAGATAGCAGAGACACAGATTAATCAAAGTTGTAATTAAACAAAAACCGTGATAAAAAAGAAATTATTGTAAATCGCTTTTAAGTTAAATACATTTTTATCAACGATATAATTAAGTTAAATCAATTAATTTAATTTAAAACAAAAAAAAATATTAAATAATCAAAATAAGAAACTCAAACGTGTTTTAAGTCGGTGGAATCTATTACAAATATTTTGTTTTAAAACTGTAACAGAAGGTCATGTCCTGCATATGAATCAACCTAGTGACCTAAATACTTTTTATATCAAGTATATGTTTTTTTTTTGGCAAAGGTTTTTTCAATACTCTTCACTTGCAGTATTATGAATTCATGGTTTATTTTGTATTTTTCTTTTATCATTTTATACAATTTCGTTTTGTGTTTATATGGAAAATAAAAGTTGATCATTAACAGACCTGTGAAATAATGCAATCTAATTTTAGCAAATAAATTTTAATAATGTAAGGAAATGAGGATATTATTTAAAAAAACAGTATTCATTATTTTAAGAATAAGACGTTGTATTATTATAAAGTTATAATCGAAACAATTAATTTTGCCAACGTAAGTCAGAAGTTTAACTATCAGATGCATAACAAAAACCTTGTTGTGGGTGTAAAAAGTCACAAAACTGTGCAGGGTTTCAGAGAGCTAAAATATATAGCGGGATATGACTTCATTCTATATTGATTTTAAAATGACAATTTGACACCGAATATCCTGAGCCTGAGATCCTGCCATAAGCCGGCAACCATGTGAAACTCATGATAACATTTTGTTACGTATAAGACGCTAAATATTTATTATTTTATATTAAGACTTCTTTCTGTCTACAGTCTAAAAATTTAATGGTAAAGTAAAAATACAACGGTAGTCTGAATGTTATCCGGTTATAGGAATAAAAATTTTTTTTGTCTAGTCTGAATATAAGATGGCAGTTCAAGGGTGAGTCGGTAAACTGTGTGAAAGAAGGTATACTGAGTATGAGACGGTGTTCTCAGTATCAGGCAGAAGTCTTAAAATAAGTCGACGGTCTGTGTATAAGTGGGTATCATGCATATAAGACTGTTGCCTTTGTATAAGATGGTGGCTAAATTATAAAATATTAGCATCTGTTTAAGACTGTACTGTGTGTACAAGACGGTTATAAGTATGAGTATAAAACAAAAGTTTATTGATAAGACAGAAGTTAAATTGTAAGCTGATATGCGATAAGATTGTCATAAAAGTATAACTCAGCAGTATGGTATATCCTGAAATTTTCTGTGTAGAAGTCGGTAGACCGTATATAAGCAGATGGAGCATATGACCGCTTATAAGAGAGTTTTAAAAAACAGAGAACTGTTGTTGAGGCACATAACTATTTCTTACCATAAGTTCAAAATATTATAAGGTAGTATAAGACAATGTTATGAATATAAAACATGCAGTCAAAAATTATTGTTTTTTGTTATAAATAGCCTATACTGAGATACTTTACGCAGATACATCAAACAAAGAACTCTTAGTTAGAGTAGAAGACGATGTCTAATTAAAGGACAGTATTCCTGAATGAAAACACAGTCACAGTATGCTAAAAGTCTAAATGTTTTATGTTGGAACATATTTGACATTAAAAACTTTTGAACGTGGTTTCAAGTGATTGGCGTTTTTTATAGCTAACTGTCAACTTAAATACAAAAAAAAAATCCTCAGGCATTGTTCGCTTAAAGCTGTTTTTATTTCCGTGACAAAAAACAACCTTAAAGGGACCACAATTTTGCATGATTTTTAATTGAGGAGTAGAAGAAGAAAAAATACTCCGAATAGGGCATCACTCCCCTGGAAATGGAAAAATATTTATAAAAATTAATAAAATTCTGCTTATATTTTCAAAAATACATCTAAATATAAAATAATGCATTGAATGAAGGACAACAAAATATGTAACAAAGTCACATAAAAGTATCTATATTAAATTATTATCTTTATTAATAACTTTACAAACTGCATTAAGTAATAATGTCAAAAAAGATGCTTAAACGCTTGCATAATATTAAATATTTAGTTTTGTGTGGTGGCCTATTTTGAATGCGGCTCTTCAGACCACAGATTGAGCGAACTGAAACCAACGATAAAATGAGTGAATGTAATTTCCAGTTTAAGTAAAAGTTGTAACTATTTACAATATTTTTTTTTTTTTTGCAAATATTTGACTTCACTCATCCATGCGCCCATTTAACCAAACTGCTGCATAAAAGACTTGTGTTTCTTACTTAGTGCGTCGCATTATTATTCTCCGTATTGGTTTGTTTTTGTAGTCACATGGTCAATTTTGAAAAACAAAAATCTGGTTGTTGTAGAAATATTTTGAATGTGTCGTGTTTTTTTATGCGAATCTTTTAATATCAGTTGTTAACTTTTCATTTGTTGTTTCTTATTTTCTTTAGTGGCTCTGGATAGTTACACTGAATGGCTTCTGTCTCCTTTTTTCTTTTTTTTTTCTACTTGTGCTGGTACCACACAAAACTGTAGGCAAAAATAATTGGCACTTGAAATTGCATTTTTATTATGTAACAATCATGAATTTAAACTAAGAAGCCGGTTGCTAGGAAATTGTTTTATTATTTGAAAATATTTCGTTATTATTTTGGCGCAAAGTTGAAACTAATTATGAATACATTTTGCATTATTACAGGTGGTGAAAGATTGAGCAATTTAATAAAACTAATAGATATAATTTGCATTATTAACTCGGACAACTTAATTTATCATTTTGCATTCAGAGATCCATCTTATTGTGACGCTCTTTTATGCCTGCCTTATACTCATATCTAAGTCTGGCCTTAAACTATTTATAATACAATATACCCATTACCATTCGTATAATACTCAGAGTATCGCCTTATTCTTATATCACCGTTTTAAAATTAGGCTACAGTTTTAAGCTCTGTTCACCATATTTCTTGAGACCATAGTCTTATATTAGAAAAACCCATAATATATTAAGCGATCGTTTTGTTCTCAAACTAGCGAGTTTTACTAAGACCACCTACTTAAGCTTAGACTACCGCCTTGAAATTAGACGATCGTCTTATACATAACTCTTATAATCAGACAACAAATTTTAAGTTAGACTATCATTTAACATTAAGACTGTCTTGTCACATAATATTCCCACCACCGATCATATTGTTACAAAAATAAAATCTGAAAACCCCTGTTGTTTTTTCCGTATGAGCGTGGTGAATAAGTAATAAGGAACAGACAATTATTGTGTGAAGCCATGGCAGATTATTTAGTGGAAACGTCTAATTTATAATGAAAGAGTAACAGATAATTGTAAAGATGTCCTTTAAAATAAAAAGTAAGAACGGTAGCGGTTAGCGCAGGGAAGTGTAACAGCACAACAACAGTGTATGGCAGACGTGTGTTCTGGCTATTAGATAAAGGGGATGACTGGCTTGGATAAAAAGGCATAGTGGAGTTGTCTGTGGATGGATAAGGTTACTAAACAATGCATCGAGTAGTTCATGCCTCGCCAGAATAACACAGTAGTGTAGCGTGGATGGCTACGTTTATAGTAATAACGCATGTTAAGACCATTGGATTCACAATACCGTAGGATCAAGAAGTATAACCAGATAAAGCCACAAAGTAAGAATACAGAATTTATAATGAGCCACAGTGGTAATTGCAATCAAAAGAATCCGTACGTTTATCTATAAAGGAAAAAAACGTAACAATGTTATACTTAGAGCACTGCCTTGTTCTCGTATCATCGTATTAAAGTATACGCTATCGTTTTAAACTCTCTGCACCACAATTTTTTAAAACTATAGAGTCTTATATTCGAAATACCATTTTTTATATGTTAACAATTTTTACTGCGACTATCTTCTTCTACGTAAACTACCATCTCCAGTCTTGCAATCAAAGTTATACTCAGTCTATATTTTAATGCTTTGAGTACTCACACTAACCTCGAAATCTCAGACTTGCCGTCTTACAGTAAACCTAATGTTCCTGCTGAGGTTTTATACCGTCTTATATTTAGATCTCAGTCTCATACTCAGACAAATGGCATTTAATGACTAGGACTCAGACTACCGTCTTATACTTGCAAAGTAACTATCATCTTTTTCTTTGACTCCATTTTTATACGCACACAAAACCATATGATCAAGCTTATTTATACTCATACAAATGTCATATACTCAAACCATTCAAGACTTGGACTATCGTCTTAGAAACAGACAACCGGCTTAAGTAAAGCTTTAGGCTGCCATCAAAAGCTTCGATTCTGTATTCTTATAGACTGTTTACAGTTTTTGCAACTTACTTCTTAATTATAAGAATCTCTTCTTATTCCAGATTATTGTTTTATACTATGTCATATGGCCTTCTTATCATACTCAATATTACTTCATATACTAAAAATACTGCCTTATACTCAGGATACTGCACTACACTCAAACTGCCGTCTCCTAATTATTATAGCGTCTTGTGTTTAGACTAACGACTTACACTCAGGTTATGGTATTTTTCTCCAAATAGCGTCGTATTATTTTTATTAATGTTTATGTCACAGGTTTTGATATTAAGAGTATCATTTTGAGTATTATGTTCAGAGACAACTGTCTTATATTAAGACTACTACTGTTTAATAACGGTTTATGCCAGTTTTATACTCTACCTTATGACCGAACTTGCGGCTATTCCTCCAAAAAAGCTTCTTATACTTAGCCCACCGTTTTTTTTTCAGGCAAGAGATTCTAGTCCTCGGACAGGCCTATCTACGCGAATGATAAAACCAGTGTTTATACTACGACAATGAAAATAAAGGGTATTTTTTAAGCCGGATTAAATTGTAATGAAGAATTTTTTATACTAAATATCAGAACATGGCACTATAATTTAAGAATGATTTCGGGCATATGACCACCGCGACTGCTCATAAGAAATCGCATTCTGGACGTCCAATTTTTGCTCACTTTTTTCAAGCATTGCTAACCAAATGTCAGGGATAACACAAACAATGTTGGCCTCCAAGGCGTTAATTGTTGCTGGTTTATCGGCATAAACCAGTGACCACCTGACCCCACAAGAAATAATGAAAGGTGTCAAATCGATCGACCTTGGAGGCCATTGACAGGTCAGTTTCTGAAATCAACTTATCGCCAAAATTTGATTATAGTAACTCGATAGTTCCGGTCGCCGTATGACACGTGGCGCCATCTTGTTCAAACCACATTTCGTCGGGAGGTGCGGTAATAACCTCCATTGACCGTAACGTGAGATCTGGCATTATTGTCGAAGAAATAAGGTCCGATGATGTCAACAGCGTGTAAATCACTCTAAACGGTGCATTTTTCCGTAAGCAATGGAGTCTGCAGGATATGTTGTGGATTGGTCTCACTCCATATGCGGCAATTTTACTTATTAACAAACCCGGATGGACGGCTCAGACGGACAATTATGTGCACCATAAAAATCACAAGTTCGTCTATAAGTTGCTTGAATTGATGACTGATCTTCAAAGTTAACTTGGATGATTTGTTAGCGCTATTCAAGCGTGAGTCTATTCATAATTATTTGCCAGAGTGTACTGAAAATTAAAAAAAATAAATCATTAGAATTTATTATTTTAGTGTTATTTTTTATAATATTATAAAACTTTTATCCACGCAGACCTTTCTAGCAGCTTTCACAACTATCATACGCTTATTTCGTTACTCATTCCACAAAGTTGTGTCCGATTTCTATTTATACTGCTTTCTTAAGTCAGATCTGCGTTCTGATAATAGTTTTATACCAAATTTCTGGTCTTATACTGTAACAAATTAATTTTAAACTAATTTTTTACACTACTTTCACCCTCGAACTGCTTACACTGTGAAAAATTAACTACCCACTCCTCAATGTTTATTAATTTAAAATGAAACACAGTGTTTCAAACACTTAAATTATCGTAAAAACTGATTATTTTGGTAAATTAAAGTCTATCAAATTAATTTTGTGCGCTTAAAAAACACACTGCTGACAAATTATAATGCAATCACCATGTCTATCAATTTATTATCTTGTAACTAATTTACAACATTTTAGCTGCAAAAAAATAATTAATCTCAGTGGTTAAAACAATTTAAAAGAGTTAAATAAATATAAATCTTTAGTGACTAATAGACCTCGAACATTTACAAACTTATTTGTTAGACAAATATTGTCTCAAATTTAAACGATTGAAAAATATTACAACATTAAGCAAGAGAAAAAATTACTTTCAATACTGCAACAAATTTTAACAACAAAACATTTATTTTAAACAATTTTAATTTTGTTTTCAACAACAAGAACCGCATGTATTATAGAAAATTGGAATATGTTAACATCAATATGGGCGGATGAACGTTAAATATAATAGTAATTTGTATTAGATGTTTTTAAAAATATATATCAGGGTTGGAAAATTAAGTACAATTAACATTTTGAAAGGGAAATTTTTTTGTTTATAAATTTAACGCTGTTTAATTTAAACAATATTAAAGCATTATTTATGTTGGACTTTTGATATGTGGTCAGTAATATATTTCGGCAGTAAGGCGGCGATAGATGCTATCGCCGCATGTGGTTGTATTGGAGACATAATTTTAACGCAAAATCTGTCTGCTAACGCTAATTGCTATTGTGGAATTTCATATGTCGATTATACTTTATGAGGCTAAAGAAGCGACTTTTGGCTTCATCTAAGTTGCAATTCTTACCTAAAACAGCTTGGCCTGGTCGGAAAACATTTCTAACCAATTTTTTCTGAATTAACTCAATTTTAGTTGATAAGGTTAATTCAATATTCTGAGCATACTTTGTACAAACTTTGTAAGTAAAAGCAGAGTCACTCAAAGTATTCCTGGTGAAAAATTAAAAACATGCTCCGGTGAGAAATAATTTTGGCACGGATTTGCTAATCGTCTCAATCAAGAAACAGGCCATTTTTGGTTTTTATCTTAGTTCAGCTGTATAAAGAAATAAAAAAAACAATTTAGAATATGTTAAAAAGATTTTTATTCATAAATACAAAAAAATTATAAAATCACTTACAAAATAATAGCAAATGTTGGAAAAAACGAATACTATTCGATTTTTGTTGTCCTAACAGTATTTAAACAAATTTTTTTCTCTATGTAGGTTTATGTTTGTTAATAGTTGTTTTACAATAAATGAAGTTCACCATTCTGCTTTACAACTACCACCTTCAATTAAAAGATATCTTTTATGTAGCGTGCTCATTTTAGTACTTTCGGTGCTAGATTCAGCACTTTTTTGTTGATTTAGCAGCAAAATTACCGATCAGCACTTAGCACTATTTTTAGCACTTTCTAACTATTCATTTTTTTTCATTTTTTATTTTTTCATTTTTTAGCACTTTTAATTAATATAATTTACAAAATGTTCCAAAAAATTATTAGTGCACTTTATTGCAAAACACAACCTTTCGCGTGTAACAATTGCAATAATAGCAACGTAAGTCTGGCAAAATAATTTAATAATTTATTTTAAACCTCTTCAAGCACTTTTTAATATCTCCGAATTAAAAAGTTGTATATTCAAATCTTACTGCGGTTACCTAGAATAAATTTGCCTAAGTACATAATATACGCGTACATAATAAACGCATATGCTTAAGCTGACTACGTGTTTCTTTCTGCAGCAAAGCATTTATTTACATAAATACGTTTCCAATGTTGAATGAAAAGCAGCGAGTTACAAGTATCAGCAAGAAAAAGCAATAACAAAAATTAAAATAAAGAACAACTGACTGCTTAAGCAACAGCAAACGTTTTCAAAGTAATTTCTTTGCTGATTGCTTAGCACAAGCGCGTCTTTATTTTTTTGCATTTGCTTTTTTTCACATAATGTAAAGACTGAATTATTGTTGGACTGAATTTTTATTGTGTTTTTAAGACTATCTATGTTTAATAAATTTCTATGTTTAATAAATTATGTTTAGAATTTTCCATTTATATATTCTTTGAATATTTTCAGGATACGCACAATTGATGCATTTCGGTTAAATTTTTGGGTAAAATGCATTTTTATTAAATTAAGTGACTTCGCTAGAATTGAAACATTAAAACTTAGAATTTTTTAGTTAAATTTTGCCTACTTCACGATTTTTTTAACGATTAATACTTTTGTAATTGAAAACACGACTTACTTTTGCTGAATGTAACGGAACAGCGGAATAATGTGGGAAACAAACATAAAGGAAAATCAGAGCAGTCGATACAAGCCGGCCTGTTTGACATTGGTTCAAAAGAAGCGAAAATATTTAGCCTGAAACTTTTCGCAAAACCGATGTATCACGGTCTGAAAACAGCCTTTTCTAATATAATCTAATTGGCATAGGTATCGAAAGTTTACAAATTTCTTTTCCATGACTTTAAATGTTATGTACAATTACTGGCAAGCACTCGTATACTGTGTTAAATTCCAAATTTCTCTAAGGCTTTAACTAGCTTTAAGACATTATGTATAATATTAATCCGAATTTTCCCAGAATTTTTGAATCAAGTTCTTTATTTTCTGCTGTGAATAGAATATTTCCAACACACATCTTGCCGTGTTGCGTATTTTGAATTTTAAGACATAGAACCAAATAATATATTACGATAATTTTGTAGTAGTTTGATATCTGAATTTGAAGACTCAAACGAAAAAAATAAAATACGACCGACAGTTTTGAGTTATGCATGTATGTCATAAACTAACTCCCTGTGCAATTGAAACAAGACGATTTTCTATAAAATTTGAGAGCAATATGCAATTACTAAAATTAAAATAAAAGAAGGCGTAGGCAGTCGAAGTATTGTTTTTTTTAATTATTTCAATAGACAATGTTTAAACTTCTAGCAAACGAACAGGTTTTCCTTCTCTGACCTCCTTTTGTTATTTACTACCTGTAAAATCTTCAAAAAAAACGCACAAAGCTTTTTGAGAAAAGCTCTTGTTTTAAGTTAACGGAACATCGAAAATAGAAATCAAAATAAACTAAAAATGACTCATAATATCTTTTAATATGTCATTCTTAAAAATGCACTAAATTTGTACATTGTTGATTTAAGAATTATTTACAAAAAACTTAGCGAGTTTTACCTGAAAATATGAACTTTTGGTATGGTAACTTGCATTTTTCAATTTGTGCTGCTTTGAGAACATACTGCTGCCCTGTATCAAAGTTAGAAGAAAATATAAAGAAATGTTTTGTTATTTTTCTTATTTAGACCATATATTCTTCACCACAAAAAGTGGAAAAAGGGTATGACTAAGTTTGTCATTCTGTCTGTAATTTCTACAATAACCTTTTCCGACCCCATAAAGTATATATATTCTAAGTTCTTATGCATAGCGAAGTCGATTGAGCGATGTCCGTCTGTCTGCAAAGGCAACAAATTTAAATACGCCAATCGATCGGACATAGTATCGAAAAAGGTGATATTGGAAATTAGCAAGATCGGTCCATGTACAGCGGGCAAAACACCACACCTTCCTCTAATTTTTGCATATTATTTGAAACAATAAAGTAACTCCAATAAAAAATTAATATATTGGGTGAGAGATAATTAAAAAATTAGATACAAAAAACATCAAGTAAATAAAATTGGCGCTCGCCATTATTTTCCGAGTTTCGGGGCTCTGAAATTTTCAAATTTTTTTAAATATCAATATGGGATCATTTTTAAGCTTTCTAAAAGATCTTAAAATTTTTAAAAAATGCTTAACCCATTAAGAGCCGATAGCATTTTACGTAAAATTATATATATGCAGTGACAATTTTTTTTTTTATTTTTTAATACTCTGTCACCCCAATACTTGCTGTTTTTGATTTGATTTGAGTTACTTCACTAAACTAGCTGGTGAAGGGTATATAAAATGCGGCATAGCCGAATATAGCACTCTTACTTGTGTTTCCTTGTCGTTGATAACTGGTTGCTGGCTTATAGTCACATTTACTTTAAAAATGGTACTATTTGATGGTCATACCGTACAGGTTTTAAGTCTTACAAATCATTCCCCAAGTCCATTTACTTTTTTACACTTGGGAGAATAATTTTGAAAAATAAATTTGGTAGTTTTTGCTAGTAAAGATACTTACAGGCAGCGCCCCTGGTGTTAACAGGTGTATTAAATTAAGGAGTTTTGAGTCAAGTTTACACTATTGTACTACAACACAATAATACTGATGCTATAAACACAATCAAAGGCTACCGACCATCGACTACCGACTACAAAAGTAGCTGGCTACAAAAATAGCCAAGTTGCCAGCTACTTAATTCTTTTAACGACCATCGACCACTAACTACAAAAAATAAACAACTGTTTTGACATATGTATGTATCAGAGTTAAGGCCCAACTATAATGTGCATAAACTAGCTTATGCCAACTTATACAACTGTGCAAATACATTAAATTATATGTGGTAAACTATAATGTGATTAAGATAACTTTTCGTCAAGTTTCGTTAAATTTCATTTCTTTATGCAAGGTACGAAACTGATCGCACTTTCCGTACGGAAACAGCTGATTATGCTTTGATTTATACATTAATAAAGAAATTTTCTAATTAAGACCTAAATTGTTAAATTTTTTAGTTCTAAATTCAATAAAAAATGTAGAAAAAAACAACATATTTCTTTATGGCCAATTTTTTACAATTATAATATATTTAAATTAAATTTGTATTTATACACACATATGTATACCATATAGGGTTGCCAGACGGGCCTGATTTGGCCTGATTGTCAAGTTTTTTAATGCGCGTCAAGTGACAAGTGAAAAAGTGATTTGTCAATGTTTTTTGTAAGTTAACTTTTTTTTCAAATTTATTCTAGCTACATATGTAATAATACTTAAAAAAGTAAGTTTATATTTCTAAAAAACACATCGAAAGAGCATATTTTTACAATACAACTAAGGACTAATATGATACATATTTTTTATATACCAAAGATAGGAATAGAATGTCCTTCGATCTAATAAGAGCCGAACTATTAATAAGAATAAATTTTAATGAGCATTGCAAAAACTTTCAAAATTTTTTAACAACACCCGATGGTAGAGAATTAACTAATTCTGTATCTAAGAATACGAAATATATGTGGCAAAATAAATAGAGCCTATATTTTTTTTCTTAAGATAGTACCTATATTTTTTTTTTAAATAACGGCTAAGTTTTCTCTAAAATATATAACGACTGAACTTTTATTCTTATATTGTTTTTTGTTTCTTTTACATTGTTTCTGTTATTTTTGTTTTTATTCTAATAATTTTTATAAAAAAAATAATAAAAAAAATTATATAAAAACCAATAGTATGAGTGTTTTTATTTGTCAAGTTTTTTTTCAAAATCGAGTTTTTTTTTTGGGCAATGTCAAGCTTTTTGGCAAATTGGATCTGGCAAGCCTAATACCATATAAACGATGAACATCGTTGCATTTTTTAGTACGGTTGGCCACAAACACAAAACAGAAAATAATTTGTAATAATTTTTTTTTACATTTTCTTAGAACATAAACCAAAATATGTAAATGTGTTTGTGAATGTTATTATATATATATAAAATATTTTCTTTAAAGCCTTTTAGTTTTAAAATTTTGTTGATTTATATAGAAATTATTTTTGGCAAAAGTACGAAATAAACATAAATGTGCAACTGTGGCAAATAAGTTACTAAATTTATATTTGTACATTGTAGCCACATAAATTTCTTTGATAAGTTACCTAAGCATTTGACAGGCTTTTCGTTGAATTTTTGACATAAGCTAAAGCTAGTTTATGCACATTATAGTTGGGCCTTTAAGGCCCAACTATAATGTGCATATACTAGCTTATGCCAACTTATACAACTGTGCAAATACATTAAATTATATGTGGTAAACTATAATGTGAATAAGATAACTTTTCGTCAAGTTTCGTTAAATTTCATTTCTTTATGCAAGGTACGAAACTGATCGCACTTTCCGTATGGAAACAGCTGATTGTGCTTTGGTTTATACATTAATAAAGAAATTTTCTAATTAAGACCTAAATTGTTAAATTTTTTAGTTTTAAATTCAATAAAAAATGTAGAAAAAAACAACATATTTCTTTATGGCCAATTATTTACAATTATAATATAAATTAAATTAAATGTGTATTTATACACACATATGTATACCATATAAACGATGAACATCGTTGCATTTTTTAGTACGGTTGGCCACAAACACAAAATAGAAAATAATTTGTAATAATTTTTTTTTACATTTTCTTAGAACATAAACCAAAATATGTAAATGTGTTTGTGAATGTTATTAAATATATAAAATATTTTCTTTAAAGCATTTTAGTTTTAAAATTTCGTTGATTTGTATAGAAATTATTTTTTGCAAAAGTACGAAATAAACATAAATGTGCAACTGTGGCAAATAAGTTACTAAATTTATGTATGTACATTGTAGCCACATAAATTTCTTTGATAAGTTACCTAAGCATTTGACAGGCTTTTCGTTGAATTCTTGACATAAGCTAAAGCTAGCTTATGCACATTATAGTTGGGCCTTTAACCAAAACAAAACAAACTTGATTTTTTTTTAAGTGAATTTGTGTAAAAAAAAATGTTAAATGTCTCAAGAAAATTAAATTAACTTTATAAGTACTATTGCTAAAATAGTGGAAACAAAGACTTCAGTGTATGAAGTGTCCACGTCCATATTTGCATGTAAATTGAACTAAACATTTACATTAAACAATATAATAAATGTATATAAACAGTAAAAATTACTATTATATACTTATTAGTTTCAATAAAAAACCCAAAAAATAAATATAAATGAAACAGATTAGAAATTTATGAAAAAAGAACTAAATGGAAAATTTCACAAACAAAAAGTAAATGAAAAATGTATTTTTTTTTAAATCTTAATTTAATACTGCAGGGGCATATAACTACAGCACCAGGGTATCCCACAAGTATTTTGATATTACTAGTCTCTCCAGGAACTGCACATCAACCTACACCTTTGTATAGGAAGTGGAAAATCCTGTTGAATAAAAACTGTGCGCGTTGCGACTTCAATTATAAATTCACTTTTTTTCTAAAAATCTGCTCGCGCGCAGATGTTCCCCCTTCGAGATAAAGTAATAAACTGATGGAAAATGTAAACAAATTAACAGATGATTATTATTTTTCAATGGTGCCACTATAAAAGTTTTTCGCGCTTTTAATAGCGATATTTAATGTATTGCGTTTTTAAAAACACCATTTCATGCATTTATTGTATTGGCACCACTAATCTGTTTTTTGTAGCCAAGAAAAATAGAAATTAGCCTAAGTTGGCTACGGGCTACAAAAGTAGCCGTGTAGTCGGTAGTCGTGTAGCTGCTAAAATATTTATTCTCATAAGCACGCATGTATTCTATTTTTGACATCTTGTAGTCGATGGTCGGTGGACATGATTATGTTTATAGCATGATACAAAAACATAAGGAGTTTGCAACATGCATACATTTAGTTTAGCTTTAACCCTTTGACGCGTGGCGTACATTATAATGTACATCGATTTTATCAACCCGTCTCTTGTTCAAATTTTAGCATACATGCAATTAATTTGCAGTTATAGGTTGGTTGTGATGTTGTTTTTTAAATTCTAAAGAGGCTGTAAGATTTCAAGACAACTTGAGATCATTTTTATATATTTTGTCTACTCATCATCGACGCAGCCAATAATATGTGAAAATTTATTTTCAAATTAAAAAAGAAAAAATGGATTTTCTCGCTTATTTTTTTGATGAATTTTTAAATGTTTCTTTAATTTATGTACATATGGGTTAAAGAAATTTAAAACCAATAAAAAAAAATAAAATAAATTGAAAAAGTTTTTAGATTGAACCAGATTTTATATTAAAATGTACAGCTTCAAAACCTGCCTTACAATAAAAATTTGTCCCCATAATTTTTTACACATGCTCTTTGAAGCCTTTTTAAGCTATACAAACCATATCATATATAGAATTTTTCAACGGTCGAAATTAATTCCCGTGTCAAAGGGTTAATGAATCATTTGAATATCTTGCATACAAAGGAGTGTTTTGTATGTGTTATTGCTAACGGTATCGAAAATAAGATTAAGTAATAAACAATGCATTTACAAAAGCAAACTCTACAAGCAATGCAATTGCTACTGTTAATGATTGAAAACGAAATAAAAATAGCAGTAGGCAGTAAAATTAAGTCAACTCATGTCATTCTCTGTCATGGAGAAGAAAGGTTCATTTGACTTTTGTTTATAAACACACACGTTAATAATTTTAGTCTCATAGATATGTTTTTAAAAAGTTGTCAATCACATAAGACTTACTATTCATTGTATATCGTTATAGTTGCGATACCGTTAATAAAGATGTCTAATTTTTAATAAAAATTGGACAATACGTGCCAATAACTATTATATTGTTTTCTTTGTTCGTCGACTTGTTTTATGTCGAAGTATCACAATTGTCTAAAGATTACTTGTTGTGTGTAATAAAAACCACGACCCATACAATAATTGGTAAGTCGAATATAAAATAATGTTAATAATTCAATTGAATGCGACATTGAAACATACAGTTACATTTTAAAATAAAAACAACAATTGGTTGATAAATAAATCTGTAATAATTCTTTAGAAATTAAATAATAGATACTGTAATTATTGCCCCTCAGTTGAATTTTAAAATTTGGTATTATTATATAAGTATATTATTTCTAAAGCACTTTTTTTGTCGATTGCAAATATCTCCCATACCACCGCAACAATTTTAATGAATGATATCTCATTTTAAAGCTTATTTCTAACACTAATGACGAAAAATAATTAGAAATTGAAAAATTAATATTTTCATTAATAAAAATTATATTTCATATTGAGCAGTGATTATGTGTTTTTGTTCAAGTGTGGTAATGTAGGGTCGCTTCTGCATGATAATACTGTTGTCATTATGATTATATATTTTTGTTCAAGTGTGGTAATACAGGGTCGCTTAATAGTAACGCAGTTCTACATAATAAAGTATGTTTTAAAATCCATTCTGGCAATGCTGCCAGATATTTTTGTTTGTATTAAGGATTCCTACGGGCAAAAAGTTAACGATGATCATATTATTACCTCTAACATTGTATTCAAAGAAGTATTACAAAAGCATTTAAACATACATATGTATGTATGTAAATATGTATGATATATTATGATTTCTAATATGTTTATACTTTTAATAAAATGTATTGAAGTTACTAAAATTTCCATTAATTATTTTTATTTTATCTTACAAAAGTGACAACTAACGCTGCGAAATATTCGCACGGGTCAGTCTAGTTAATTATATATTATATATATGTACAAGGATTTCTTCTAACATGTTCGAATTAATTTATTTGCCATCACTTCCATGCTTACATCAAAATTATAATCATTTGAAAACCGAGTTCTTTTGCCTCTGTCTTAGCCCTTCTACTTTACAGTATGATTTTCCTCATAATTGAGACTCACCAGAATAAAGAATGAAAGCATTCTTCAGCTAAATGTTTACGACAGTTTCTCAAATTCTGCTCTGGAATAAGTTTCTGCTAACCTTGTGATTATTAATGAATTCTATAGAAGTTGGGGGATAAAAATTAACCCAATAAATCTGAGGCTATTTATGTGTTTGAGAAATCCATCAGGAAGTGTTCGCTTTATGTTGTTTTGCAAAGTAAACTATTGAAATTGACTTCAGATGGCATTAAGATTTTATTTCAAAGCAAGATTAAGCATCTTGGTGTTTCATTTTAATGGCAAGAATTAAGGCACAGAAAATTAAAAATACGTTCACGAAACTGATGACTTAGTAAACATTAGCAATAGTAACATCCCCTCAAAACTTGAGCAGTACCATATTGTTTACTCCTTCTGCTTCACAAACAAACAAAAATTTCATGCCAGTTTCATGAAACATTGCATAGTGTAAATGCCGCATAATAATCACCCAAGTCGATAGTCAAAGCTTTTGATATTCAAGGTAAGCATCAGGCCTGAACTGCTATATAAGTTCACGGTGTGGTTTATCATTTTTCCGACGGCAGTTAAAGATTGTTGAACGTAGTGTTTTAGATTTAGTATTAATCGTTATCAGTCATTTAATAAAAAAAATCAAATTTATTTTTGAAAACTTCATCATATAATATATAATTCTAGATTTTTTATATTTTCGATCGAGAAATTTGTTTGAGCTGATGAAATTGTAAATATGCTTTACCAATTAATAAGGATATTATCATGTCGAAATGTTCACTCTTACCTGAATTTTATAGACTAGCAACCGCTGTTGCCACCATGGCTAATTATAAATTATATATGTAAATAAATTGAGTAGACGAATACTCAATGCCAAATATTTATTGCCGTATTCATAGAAAATCAAAATAGATTTGAAACATATTTTAGGACAAATTTGTATGAAAAATTTGTCATTAAACACATTTCAAAGTTATTTTATTTTCTATGAATATGGCAGTTAACTTTCAAAGTGTTTGAAAAAGTTTTAATCGATCACTAACTTGCAGTCATTATATTGCAAACGTTAAAAAAAACTACATATTTTATATTTTAGAAATGGTGTATAATTTCAAACTAGCATTAGAGGCGACGTAGTCTTAACAATATTTTTTTTTTTTTTTCGTTACGTCTTCTCATTTAAAAGTTCATCTTTTTTAGGTTTATAATTAATTTCAATTTCGTTTCCTGAACGCTTCGAAAAGGAAATAAATTATTGGAGCAATGTACTCTAGTAAATACAAGTACCCGACAACTAAAATAAATGGGTGTGCAAAAGGAGCGGGTGTTTATGATTTTGAGATTTTTTCATAATTATTGCAGTGGCAGGGAACATGTGATAACGATATAATTTTATAGAGAATAGTAGATAGTGCTTATTGTAAATTGTTGAAACGCAAAATCTGACAAAAACATACACGCAAGGTGATGTCCTTTTCCAAGGCGAATCAATTACCAGGTGGGAGCGTAGGCGAATTCAATAATTTTCGCCGTGAACACTACTGTCAAACTCCATATATAAAAAATCTGTGCACTATTTTTTATATAAAAAATCTGTGTACTATTTTTTATATATGAAGTTTGACATTCGTTTCTACCAGCAAAAAATAATAAATTCTCCAACGCTGCCACCTGGTAATTGATTCGCCTTGTCCTTTTCTATACATTAGAATTAAATAAAAGCTTTGCTCCCATACTTTTTGGGTAAAGTTCGGTAAAATGAGAGTAAACATAAATTATTCTCAATTGAAGACAACATGCCCGAAAGTACGGGGATCACAAAGTTGAGTACGGGAACACATCTAATATGACATCAAGTTTAAAGAGACGAGTCTTCCGCATACGTTTTGACAAATGAGAGATGTCAAATCTCAAATTGTTAAACTTATTTGAGCATATTCTCAAAGATTTTGCGTTATAGTGCAGTTTTAACAAGTTGAGCCAGTTTTTCTCAGTATATACTCGCGTTTTGAGTCCGCTAGATTCATTTGGCCTCTTTTTTGCAGAATTTTACTGATGTCTGAAGATCAATGCACATAGAAACTATAAACCCTTTATCACCATTCAAATACAGATTAAGAGACTTTGGTTTTATTATTTGTAAATCTAGATTAGTGAAGTTACTTCGATAAAAGAAAATGGCAGAGTCATGGCGAAATAATACCAGGTGGCCGCAATGGCGAATTCATTAGTTTTCGCCGCATATACTAAATGTCAAACACCATATAAAAAAAAATTTACATTTTTTTTATACATGGAGTTTGACATTAAGCGTTTACAGCGAAATTATTTAATTCGCCATCGAGACCACCTGCATTATTTCACCATGGACAGAGTATTAAAAAATAGGAAAAAAAATTAAGTACCACATATGTGCCCATAATTATGAAAGTGGTCTAAGTCATATATTTCTTGTTTCGAGATATTTAATGAATTACTTTTGAATAAATTAAAAAATATTTCTACGTTATGCGACAACCACTATATTTACCACTATAAAATTACATTGAATAAATTTAGTTTAAAATAATGTGGTATGAAAATAACTGGTAAATTCATTATTTTATTTATTTTGGCTTAGACCACTTTCATAATTATGGGCACATATGTATATATAATTTTACATAAAAATGACTTTTGCTCTTAATGGGTTAAGCACTTTTGAAAAAATTTTAGTACTTCCTGAAAGATCTCCTGAAAAGCTTTTAAATGATATCCATATTGATATCTAAAAAAATTCCCACAACTCGTAAAATTAAGGCGAGCATCAATTTTTTTACTTGATGTTTTATTTTTTAATTCTCTATCGCCCCATATATTTGTTTCTTTGATTAGTTAAGACTAAACTAGATTTTTCCAAATGATTTGGAAAAATTAGAGGCCCGATCCCTTAAAGGACATATACCGATCTTGCTGATTTGCAATAGAAAAGTTTTCGAAGCTATGTCTGATCGATTGGCGTATTTAAATGTTCACTAGCTCATCTAGTGCCTTGGCAAAGTTGGGTTCGGAAATGGATATTATAAAAATTACAAACAGAATGACAAACTTACATAAATCTTTTTTCCACTTTTTGTGGTGAAGGGTATAAAAAGTGTTCATATTTTAAACGCAACCTGTTATATTTAGTTTTTCATTTATTCGTCGCTATGGGAAACATGTTATTACCAGTTCAATGCAACTGCTTGTCATACTACTGATACTCACTCGTACGAGTGAGTAGCATAATTTATTTTTAATAGAAATAGTTTAAATTAGTGACTATTTGCTTTAATTTAATGCAGCCTGTTGCCAACTCACGCACTTTTCAATTTTATAATTTTTTATCTAAAAAGAGAGTGTTAATGCGAATAAGTCTGTATGAAAGTAAAGACGACTTGCTGTAATGAATATTTCCGCATTTTGACGTAAGATATTTTCCCTTTTTTCTAAACACTTTTTGTTGCTACTTTACAGTTGTGGAAATTGTTAAATAATTAATAAAAAAAAGTTGTTCATTAGATCAGATATATAAATGTGTTTATCTTTTTGCTCTTATTAATGTGGTTTTATTTTAAATACAGTTTTAAAATAATTGATTTTTTATGACTTTATTTTATACGATATCAATCTTGTTTCTTGAAATTGTAAAGATGTGAAGTCGATGACTAAAATGTGAAATAAGTTTCCTTAAAATAAACATACAGTGGTAGTCATTTGATAATCTTCACATAACTTTAAACTATTTTATTTAAATCATTTGATTTAATCAACTTTATTGGATTGTATTTTCATGAAAAAGTCATATAATTATTCAATTCATAAATCGTATATTGAATACTAGGTAAAACTAATGGCGCATTTTTTCAAATCAATGTCATTTTTTTTTAAATTAAAATCGGGAAAATATTTTTGAATAATTAATTTGTTCATTAAACAGTGAATGTGCGAATAAAACGTTGTGTGAAAAGAAAAAAGAGTGTGTGTGCCCAAGAAGTGCAGATAAATATAAAATAAACAAAACACAACAATTATTAAAAAAGAATGCGTTTCTTTAAGAAACATTTAACATTTTTAAAAGTTTTTTATTTTAATAATAAAAAACATTGCGAAATAATACTAGGTGGGCGCGATGGCGAATTCATTAGTTTTCGCCGTAAGTGCTTTGTCACATTGAAATTTATTTACTGATTTTACCCTAAAATTACTTTTTATCAACCTAAAAGTTCTTATTAGATGAAAAATACTTACTTATGTATGAATTCCACTATGAAAATCAAAGTGAACAAAACCATGAAAAAATTTTACATTTCACGGAAAAAGAAAACATTCATGATGAGGTGAATTTCGTTTTTAAAGAAGTGTGAAAAAATTTCATGTGGAAAATAATTCGCGACAGGGGTGAATATTTTATAATCTTATTTCATATCGCCGCTTTTAAGAAAAAATAAGTAAGAGTATTATATTCGGCTATGCCGAATCTCATATACCCTTTACCATCTATGTAAATCTAGTTTAGCGAAGAAACTCAAATCAAAAAATTAAATATTGGGGCGACAAAGAATTAAAAAAAATATTGGTACTGCATATTTATTTTTTACATAAGAATGACATGGACTTAAGCACTTATAAAAAATTTTAATATTTCCTTAAAGATCTCTTCAAAAGCTTTTAAATGATGTCCATATTGATATGTACAATCTTTTTAAAAATTTCAGAGCCCCGTAACTCAAAAAATAGGGGCGAGCACCAATTTTTTAACCCATATATTTATTTTTGTGATTTGAGTTTTTTTTATTGTTTCGTATTACATGAAAAAATTAGAGGTAGGAGTGGTGATTTGCCTGCTGCCTCGATGGGCATGGATTATGCTGATTTCCAATAGCATCTCTTCGCTTTATATAATCGATCGGTTTGCCTTGGTAAACTTGATTTCAACACAAACACGGACAGACAGACAGGACATCCCTCAATCGATTTCGCTATGCATAAGAAGTCAGAATATACATATGATATACATATTTATTACTTCTAGAACGTAATAATTCAAACTAATTCATTTCGAGATAATCTCAGTTTAGGTTTTTGACTCGTTCTCTCCATCGAGAAAATTATCAGACTGCTTAAGCTCCCACTACAATTAGTAAGATGATTCATAAATAAAAAATCCATTGAAAAAGACTTTTAATATTTATAAATTAAAGGGTGCTTGTGTTAAGCCTTGTAATAAGAGAGGTTTGCCTTGAAAGCAAATTTGCTTTTATTTAACGAAACGTAGTGTGAACTAACTCTGTATTTCGATTTAAAAAAAAAAAAAGGAATTCGAATTTGTATGTCAAAACATTGTGTTTCGAACGTCTTTTCTTTTGAATCGAAATATAGAGTAATCCCCTGAAATTGATACACCAATATATTTATTAAACTATCAATGTCAATAGCCGTCCTTCGTTGATCGATTTTTAGTAATTTTATCATCAGTTATGTTGGCGCACAAGTGTTCCATAGACGAGATTTCTTTCCGACTTTCGATATAAGTGTATAAAAAAAGTGAATTTCCTCAAGCTTTGCTTTGAATAGTTTAATATTTCTTCTTTTTCCGCAATATATCTAATTGAATGAACTCAAATCAAATATGGTGACCATCTTGTTACACAAAAACTTTTTGTTCACATAAAGGTGTGCCTAGTGCCGCCATACGACAATTATTTCATAACATTCATGGTGTGTAAACCTTTTTGGCTAAAATAAAATAAATGCATTCTGCAAAAACTATAAATTAATTAATTATAACACTTTCACTGCCGCCTCAATTTAGTTACAATAAAAAATTAAAAAAAAAATACAATTGTGATATTTAATATTTATGGTGTTATTACAGGTAGTAAGACCACCAGACAATAAGATTTATAAAAAACAATAATAAAAAGCAAAACGAGACCAGAAACGTGATTTTAAATTATGGTGTTATTTTGTTAAGACAACCAATTGGAAATAAATTTAAAAAAGTGAATTACACTTACCTCACTTTAAAAAAAATCTTTATTATTGGTTAAAACAGCAACGCTTTAAATGTTAATACCTTAATTAAACTAATCTGATTTTTTTTTATCAAATATGTGTTTTAAACTTTTTGATGTCTCTTTTCTTCTCTAGGTCTCCTTTAAACCCCTTTTTAGTGATCAGTTTAAGTCTGATGGTTTTGGTGACGGCTAGACCACAATTAAATCGTTATCAACATATTGCTGTGATAGAAAATGATGCCTGGGAACAGACCTTACCGAGTGAACTACGAAATCCCTTTTATAAAACGCCTAGAGTAAGAAATGCTTTGGCCAAGTCGTCTTGGTTTGGTCCGGGCGAAATGCCGGTAACTAAAACAATGTTAACTTTAAAGGGTGTGTACAAATCAAATGGGACAGAATTTATACAATATAAAGTAAAAATAAGCGTCAAACAGAAAGGAAAAGTAATATAAGAGCTTTAAAAAAAAATTAAAAAGAATTTTATTTTGTTTCTAAATAAACATTTGACTACAATTATGCTTTCAGTATGATTTTCGGTAATAACCGTCGTCACTGGCTGTGTACTTTGAATGTTCGGCGAGCGCTTTCGATGTGATAACATCATTTTCAAGCCGCGTTTTTATTAAAACTGAAGAGATAGTGTTAAAAATAGATAGTGTTAAGAATAAAACAACATAAACAAGAAAAAAGAAGACAAGGAAACAATCGACACAACACGACGACACATCTTTACTTACACAGGACCAGAAATATATAGATTAACCAACCTTTTCCGAAAAGAAGGTTTACACACAACATTAAAAACGAGCAACACTCTACGTAACAATCTCAAGACATCAATAGAAACAACGGATAAATTTAGCACCAGCGGAGTATACAGACTTACTTGTACTTGCAACCATACATACATCGGACAAACTGGACGAACATTAAAAACAAGGTTTACAGAACACATACGATCATACAAAAGGAAAAGGGAGACTCCAATTTCGCAAAACACCTTAACACACATGGACACGAACCAAAAGAAATAGATGAATGTATGACAGTATTACACCCAAGTAAAAAAGGACGAAGACTAGACATTCTTGAAAACATGGAAATTTACAAAACACGAACGTTTAACAGAGACATTATTAACGAACAGGTAAACACAACCTCTGACACGATTTTTACACCACTAAAATTACTAAAACACTCTTACAAACGAAAAACACCCACAGACGGTCACACTTACCTATCCAATAATAAAAGACCCAAATATTAACTATTTACCCCAATAAACAAGACAGATATCAGGCAATCTACCTGCATAATACTATTTAAACGGACAAAAATTACCTAAACCCACCACCTTTTATTCTTAACACTATCTCTTCAGATTTAATAAAAACGCGGCTTGAAAATGATGTTATCACATCGAAAGCGGTCGCCGAACATCCAAAGTACACAGCCAGTGACGACGGTTATTACCGAAAATTATAACAGTTTATTATATACTGGCGGAATCAACCCAATTAATTTAATACCTTTCAGTATGAATTATTATTACACATTTTGTCGAGCACACCCTTTTTTAAACAACTTTATGTGATTTCTACACAATTATATAATTTCAATATTTTTCTTTTAAGGTTTTGGAAAGACAAGCTGAAAAGATTGCCAGACGGGAAATTTACAATGTTTTAAGTCATGCCGGTCTCATAGAAAGAAGAAACTTTTTATAAATTTAAAATCAAAAACATCAATATAAATATAAAATGTGATTTTTTGTATTTGGTTTTCCTTTCTTTCTAAGAAAATAGCATTTATTTTTATACATATGAAAATAACTTGATTGCATTTACACTTTCTTTAGAATAAGAACAAAAAAACAACAATAAAATGTAAAATATAGAAGTTGTTTAATTTGTTTAGATTGTACATTGAAAAATGAAGGATTAACTTTTTTTAAGATCAACATAAAAATTCTTATAGTTATTCTTATATATAAATAAAAAAAGAAAAGTTTTAAGGGAAGATTTATGTTAAATTAAAGAATAAAACAATTAAAAGTCAATATTTATGGCCTGTCTGGCCATGCATCTTAATTTGCTTTCTTCCTCTTTGTGGGCTGCAGGTGTTTTACGTTTCAGCTCTTCTGTTCTGTTTATTAACTCTTTACGTATTTCTTCGATGGAAACATTGGATGGTGAAGATTTATTATTTATCATATTGGTATTATCGTTAACTGCAACGCCATTCTCATCATCTTCATCCTCTGAATGGCTGGCAAATCCATTATGATCTCCATTAAGCTGTAAAGTTAAATTATCTTCGCCTTTGTTATTGTGATTGGAAATGTTATCAATTGTTTTTAAATTGCAACATTTAACCATTGATTTAACGAAATCTTCACAAATTAAACTCATGGGGGGCATTGTATGCACAGACATGTCAATGAGCTGAAATCAGAGATTAAGAAAATTTATATGAAATATTTTGTCACATTTCATTTTCAATAAAAGAATCAGAAAAACTTGTGGTATTTCGGTTATACTTTAAATTTTTTCATTACCATTAAAATTTCATTGGCATTGTCTAAATTAATTAGAATAACAAATAATTATATATTTAGTGCTACTGATTTTTTAATTACAATTACATTAACTAATGTCATTAAAATTATAACGAAATATAATAACGAAATTGTTTAATTACTAATTACAGTTGAATAAAAAACAAGTAAGAGTGCTATATTCGGCTATGCCGAATCTTATGTACCCTTCACCATCTATGTAAAACTAGTTTAGTTAAGTAAAAAATGAAGTACTGCATATACAGTGCAACTTCGACAATCCGAACACATATAGTTTTAGGGTCAGTCGGATTAACGAGGTTTCTGGACTGTAATATGTGAACATTAGGGGTATAACCAAAATAAGGCCCTTTCACCACACTGTAGCCGATGTTGTGCTGAAACCGAAAAATGTTTCCTCAGGTCATTTCGAAACAAAAGCGTTCCGCGTCGAAGTCGATTTCTGAAAGCCCTTTAAGTTTTTTTTTTGTTTTTTTTTTGTTTTATTTTTTCAAAATTTTTTTATTTTATAATTATTTAACTACTTACATTTCTTAATATGATTATAATCAAAATCACAATCTGAAAACTATCTTTGTTAAGTGAAATTAACTCAATATTAATATTTTTATTATTTTAGAATTCACTGATCCCAAACATAATTGAATTTGACGCGGAAACTTTTTTAACAAAAATCTAAAGATGCAGTTCTTATTGTTTTTTATGCTCTAGATCGAATGGATAGGGCCATTTGGTATTTTTTAAAATTGACCGTACTGGCGCATGCCCGGACTGTAGAAGTTGTACTGTACATAATTATGTAATTTAACATAAAAATGCCATCGTCTCTTAATGGGTTAAGCATTTCTAAAAAAATTTTTGTATTTCCTTAACGATCTCCTTAATAGCTTTTAAATAATACCTTAACTGATATTTTAAAATATTCGAAATTTTCAGAGCCCCGTAACTCGGAATATAGGGGGGGGGCGCCAATTTTTTCACTGATTGCTTTTTTCTTATTTTTATTTTTTTGATTGGAGTTACTTTATTGTTCAAAATTACATAAGAAAAAAATAAGATGTAGGCGTAGTGTTTTGCCTGCCGGCTCGAAGGACATGGACCGATCATGCTGATTTCCAATAGCACTTCCTTCGGCACTATATCTGATCGATTGACATATTTATTATTTTTTTTTTTGCCTCGGAAAACTTTATTTCAACACTAACACGGACGGACCTCACGGAGTTTCGTTCTCTGATTACTATCTGCTTAATATCGCTAAATTAGCCCACAGAATTATATTAGCCTTTACTCCACATTTCGGTGGAGGTCGTTTTATGCAATAGTAATGTTTTAGCATGCGAATTTACTTCGCAGTAACTCTCTACGTTTAGATACGGATGATTTGAAACGAAAAACTGCGTTATTTTGGTTTTAATAACATTGGCCTGCGACCCCACAATAAAATATTTAGTAAGATAAAATTGTGGGTTACCTGTGGCTAAATCATGGCATCTCCACAAAAGATTTTTATACCCTTAAATCGTTGACGTTCATTGCGGCGTTATTGCTAAAAGTAATTTGTAGTTACTGATTTGTTGCTCTCGTCGTTAATGGTGATTTTATTTGAAAGCGACAAAGTACGGATCAACGATTTAGCTTGGTCTAATGCGGCAATTTCGCTAGCTAACAGACATACTTAATTAAAACTGCGCTAAAAGTCTACTATCGAAACTACTAGACAGCGAGTTCACCATGTGTGATTAACTTACACAGCATTGTCTGTTCAAAAGTTACTGTCAGATTGTAAACTATTTACCAAGAGAACCAGACTACTTTTAGCGCTACTACCTGGCAAGTGGGCTTCTTATCCAGTGAACTAATCGTGTCTCCTCATTGATATTAATGAGATAGCAACGAGTATTTCACCTGTTTATAAAATTTCGACAAATATGGTTTGTGCAAAGTCATTATTTAGTAACGTTAGTTGGCTACTAGGAGACTAAACAGTTTTACGTGCCATCATCACGATCACGACGATTGACAACTTATTCTTTTTATAGCCTTCACCACAAAAAGTGGAATAAGGTTATACGAGGGCTGCTCTATATATTTCTGGCCTAATAGTTAAAATGCGAATATTTATAATCAAAAATGGTTTTATTGTTTTTCAAAGTATTCTCCAGCATGATTTACACTTTTGCATGCGCTCAAACCAGTTGTCGAAGCACTTTTTCCACTCCGATTGAGACACCTCTAAAACATGGCTTTTGAACACTTCAACAGCTTCTTCTGGCGACGAAAATCGTTGACCACGCATTTTTTTCTTGATGTGCGGAAACAAGAAGAAGTCATTAGGTACCAAGTCAGGGCTGTACGGCGGATGACCCATTAATTCGACGTTTCGGCAGGTCAAAGACGCTCTGGTTTGAGCCGATGTGTGAGAGCCCGCATTGTCATGCTGAACAATGATTCGTCTTCTCTTGTTGGTTTTTCGAATTTCTCTGATGACTCCAGGCAAACAAATTGTAGTGTAACACTCAGAAGTGACCGTCCTACGTTGCTCAAGCGGAACAGTCGCCACATGACCAGTTTTGTAACAGGCGACCATTTGCTTCGAAGTGCTTCTTCCACGAACAACTTTCGTTGGATTTTGCTCGTCTCTGAAGACCCACACGGTCGATTGTTGTTTCGTTTCGAGCTCATACGCATAGATCCATGATTCGTCACCTGTGACGATCTTATAAACGTCTTTTGAAGCACCGCAATCGTATTTTTGCAACATTTCTTTGCACCAATCGACACGAGCCTTTTTTTGAGCGACTTTCAAATTGTGCGGGATCCAACGAGAACGAACCTTTTTTACGGCCACGTGTTTATGCAGTGTCGAATGTATGCTGGTGGAAGAAATGTTCAAGGATGTCTCTATCTCTCGGTATGTCGCATGTCGATCTTGCATTATAAGTTCACGCGCGGCATCAATGTTCTCTGGCACAACAGCGGTTTTTGGACGACCTTCACGGAATTCGTCTTTGAGCCAGCTTCGGCCACGGCTAAATTCATTATACCAATTTTTCACAGTGCTATAGGATGGTGCTTCATCGCCATACAAAGATTTAAGTTCATCAATGCACTCTTGTCGTGATAACCCACGTCGAAAGTTGTGAAAAATGATGGCTCGAAAATGTTCACGAGTTAATTCCATTTTTTTCTATATTAATTTTTTCAAGTCACTGTAAACAACACAAATAATGGTCGTACGTCAAAACGTTTTGAGTACGATTATGCTTAAAAATGACAAACTTGCCAATGGGAATGTCAGATTGCACTTGGCAGCTTTCAGTGTTGCCAGGCCAGAAATATATATAGCAGCCCTCGTATCTAAGTTTGTCATTGTGTAATTTCTACAATATCCATTTGCGTCCCCATAAAGTATATATATTCTGGAGACTTATTCTGAATTGCGATGCGAAAACAAATGTCAAATTCTCAAAATTTATTCGACAACAAAGTAGCATTCGCAAAGTATAAACATGCAAGTGAAAGATAATATTTTATTTATTTATTCATTATATATTTATTATCTAATTCAGCAAAGCAAGCAATAAGACCACCAAACCGCGTCAAACTGAAATAAAGATAGAATTTATGAATAATCACAGCCAATTGGCAAGATGCCTTTTGAAAACACCAAATGCACGTCAGTCGGTAAATACTTTGTAGCTAACGTTAACTGAAGACTTAAATATCAATGGAACACCTATTAAAGAAGCTGCAGGATAAAAAAAAGTATTAAATATATAAACCATTTCAAAAATATTTGACTTCAACTTTAATAAGTTTGGGCCGATTTTAAAGTACACACCAAACAGAATCTTAGACGAAATAAGACCGACATTGGCGATAGCCCATCAAGATATAATCCACTGTCTTCCTGAGAGGAGAAAGTAGTAAAATTGTTAAGCTTGACGGATTCCGCAAATGGATTACCGGACTCACTTTTCTTCGGGGCAACAATTGCTTCTAAGCAATCTTCTCTGTATCCTTTCATTTTGCTCTTCTTCATCTTTTAACCACAGTGCCACAGAATCCGCTTAAAATTTTATTTACAGAATTTCCTAAAATAAATTTAACAAAAAATTTTCACAGCCAAACACAATTATTTTTTTTTTTAATTTGACGTTTGTTGACACTGAGGTTTATTTGAGCAGCGTTGCTACGATTTGAAATAAATTGCGAACGCTATTGCGGAAGTCTTACAGAATACCAATTTTTTTCTTGCATCGCATTTTATTTACGCATCGCAATTCAAAATAAGCCTCCTGACTTCATATTTATAGCGAAGTCGATTGAGCGATTTTGTCTTCTGTCCGTCGTGTTAGTGTTGAAATCATTTGAAACAATAAAGTAACTCCAATCAAAAAAATAAATAAATGGGGCGATAGAGAATTAAAAAATAAAAAAAAAACATCAGGTAAAAAATTGGCGCACGCCCATGTTTTCGAGTTACGTGGCTCTGAAATTTTTAAATTTTTTGTAATATCAATATGGGTATCATTAAAAAGCTTTTAAGGAGATCTTTAAGGAAGTACTAAAATTTTTCAAAAATGCTTAACCCATTGAGAGCCGATGTCATTTTTATGTAAAATTATATACATGCAGTACTCGTACCAAAAATATTTTTATTTTTTTTAATTCTCTGTGACTCCAATGTTTACTTTTTTTAATGGAGTTACTTCACTAAACTAGATTCATATAGACGGTGAAGAGTATAAAAGATTCAGCATAGCCGAATATAGCACTTTTACTTGTTAATAGAAAATTTTATCATTTAAGCACTTTGTACAGTGGGGGAAAAGTGGCAAAAAAAATGGTAACAATTCGATCGCTATATATATCATATTGGAACTTCACACGGCCTGCGTGTATGTGTTGTCGAGTTTAGGACCTTAATCTGAAGCTAATAGCGCTTAGGAAGGCAGCGTCGCTTTGAGTTAAAGTAGCACACCTCGGGTATACAGTAAACCAAAACAGTATCCTTTGAAGTTTAGGAGATATTCGGCTTTTAAAATTAAATATGTTATTTTTCGTTCTATCTTCGTATATCATTTTGGTTTTAGAGAAGCCAAAACCCTTATCGATTTTTTTTTTATTTCTTTTCTATGGACTGACAACATATTTTTTTAATTTTGACTAACTTGTCGTTATAAATAACTTATTTCACAAAATAAAACTGCTACCATAGACTATGAAAACCTTAAATTTTGTAAAGAACCCATTCTCTAAAGTAGCATATTTTGTTGTTATTAAAAAGCAATAATTTCAATAATTCGTTTATTCAATTCAATTTCTTTGCTGCATTTAATTATCAAAAAAAAAAAAACTTTTTTATAACTGCTCTTTAACTACATTTATCCTGTGTTATTTTTACAATCTTGGTCATTTTAATTAGTTGCAATTTACATGCGGGGTCATATTTATAACAGCCAAACACTCTTTAAGTAATTAATTTAATCATGTAATCAAAACTATATTCATGATCATCTTGCTCATGATCTGCTTACTCATTGTTATTAAAATCAAAAAAGCGAAAAAACAGATTAAAAAAAAACTAAAAAATAAAAAAAATATCAAGAGAAACTAAAAGTGTTACGCGTAAAAAGTTCTTTTTAAATGATAAACATTTCTTTAGAATTATACTTTTAAAACAGATTTTAAGTAGTTTAAACTAGATTTCATTTAGAGAAAAAGAAAACAATTATCACTGAGTACTTCATTATTTATTATTTTTTTCCTATGAAATTTAAGTAAATCATCAAAAAATAAGAAATAATATTTATAAAGAATGATTATTGCAAAACAAGTTGCTAAGAGCAGAGACCAATTAGTTATTTACAAAACATGGAAAATAGTCTTCTTTTATTTTGCTGCACTTCACACATTAATTGCTCGTTGCAAAGTAAGATTTCGAAAGGTCCAAACTGTCACGAATAATACGTTTAATGTTGTCCTCCAATTGTCAATTGTTGCTGGTTTAAGAATAAATTGGTGAACCCACAAAAAATAATCGAGAGGTGTCAAATTGCACCACTAATTTACAAGTCCATTTCTTAAAATCAATTTGTCAAATTTTAATTTCCATAACTCGAATTCAATTCATTCGTCCCCCAGCGGATAAACCACACCAAGCGGTGCATTTTCGTGAATGTATTGAAGTCTGTAGAGTCTGTTGTAGATTTGTTTTACTTCGTATGCTGCAGTTTTGTTCATTATAAACTAATTAAGCCAACAATTCTTGCGAAAAAACCGACTTCAAAAGAGATTCATCTATCTGTCTATAATGATTCAAAGGTATGGCCACATACATCCAATTTCATTAACTATTGTGACCCCCTTATATTCCATCACCAAACTTTATACTTGTCATAACACACTTAGCGCTGTTCAACATTTTGGCCACATACATACATCAACAGTTTCGCGTTTATCAACTACTGTAACACCCTTTAATTTATAATTTGAAATATTTATACTTCTTCTTATACCAAACAAAATAGTGGACATTCTGTCTAATTTTCAAGTGTTTCTATATAACGGTTAAAAAGATACTGCCATATAGATCAAATTACATTAATTTTGGGAACACCCTTTAATTTCAAAATTCTTAATACTAAATTATAGATAGGATCATATAGGTCAAAATTCATCAATTATGAAAATACCCCTTTAATTTCTGAATTAAAGTTGTAGCGGACATAGCAATACAAATGCGTTATATTATTATATCAACTATTGGCACACCCTTTAATTTCCAAATCCAAACTGTATACTTGTGTGTCCACAAGTGTTCAAAAGTATGGCCGTATACATCAAATTAAATGAATTATTGGAGCACCCTTTAATTTATAATTTTAAAAATTTATACTTGTTACTATAACGAACTGAGTAATCGGCATTTTGCCCAATTGTCAAGCGTTTGTCTATAACGATGCAAAAGATAGGCCCATGTAGGTAATTTTCCGTCACCTATGGGAACACCCTTTAATTCTTACGATTTATTTTTTTATATTGCTTTTTGATATTGGGAGCTATAGTGATACTCAGTTTTGTTTTTTAATTGTAGAGTAGTGCCTTTTACGGTTTATAATACACTTAAAAAACATATGTTTTATGGGGGCACCCTTTAATTTTTAAAATTCACAATCTGTTCAGAAAAAGAAAAATTTAGTCGAATCTGTAACCTCCGTCTTTTTTTTTTTTTTTTTTTTTTTTTTTTGAAAAATGAGTCTGATTCGCGATAGATCTTCATATCAGTTTCCAACTGATGCAGCGCCAAATAGGCAAAGAAGTGACAAATATAATGGTCTCATATAGATATAGGCCAATATCTTTACACAAAATTTTAATCCTTAAGCATTAACGGTGCTTAAGAACAGACTTTTGCATCATCTTGTATGAAAGCCAAACTGACTTTTTTAACTTGACATATTGCCTATCCCTCGTACTTATTTGAAATCAAGTAACAGACGGTTTTAATCAACTCTTTTTAATTAATTTTTGCTGATTGAACCGCCAAAGAAACAAAGCACGTGATTTATAAAAAAATTCGTTGATAAACTTTGAACTTTATTATCTCGTTTTTAAAATTGTGCACAGGCTGAATATTGTTTGTGTTAAAAATTTTTATTTACATTTTAAGAGTAGATAACCACAGTTGCATGTCAAAATTCTTTTAATGATTTAATGGAAACCGAAAGTTTTTCTCTTTTTTTTTGAATTCGCCAGACAAAATTTTAAAATGATTTAATTTGAAGATCATTATGATCTTGAAATATAATAAACAACTATTACACTGCGTTGCATAATTATAAATACAGCTAAGTACAGTGGAGCAGAAAGAAAATATTCTGGAAATAAATTATTAATTATTAAACGGCACGACTGATTGAACAAGGAGAAGTGTTCTAGACTTTTTCTGCAGACGTTTCACATTAGGGCTACTTGCACTTGCAAATTTTCCTGTGACTTGTCAAGTTTATTGCTTTCCAATAAAATA
Organism: Gymnosoma rotundatum; assembly: GCA_916610165.2. NCBI lineage: Eukaryota > Metazoa > Arthropoda > Insecta > Diptera > Tachinidae > Gymnosoma > Gymnosoma rotundatum. The sequence continues at coordinate 112,555,679 of OU744337.1, read as the reverse complement.
AAAAACACCTGACAAGAAAACTTTTTTAGTTAGTGATAGATTTCTGAAATTTATACCAAATTTTACTAAAGTACTTAATTCCAAGTAAAGTAAATAAGTGAAAAAAAATGCAGGCTTAGACAAATCAAATTATGAAATTCCCAAATCAAGCTTCAAAAATCCCAAATTGGCCCTAGGGTTTTGAAAGTTAAGGTGGCAGTTTTGGAATTTTAGAACATAGTGGTTGGTGTCTTTCAAAAAATTGAATAAAAAATTATAGATCCATTACGAAATTCTATTTTTATGTCGCAGAGATTTGAGTTGCTTTTTTGATCAAAATTTTTTAACAACATCCAATTTTTTAAAACCTTAAATAAGGTCTTGAAACATTTAAAACCTTTAAACGCAATAACACCTTTACTACAAACGATGAAACTAGCACGAAATTTTGAAGTAGCGAATATTGCTGCAACTTAGAATTGAAAAAAGTTGCATCAAAAAATAGAATAATGAAAACATGGACAATTATTATAAAATACTACTACGATAAACTGAAATTTCTAGCATTTTTTTTCAGGTTTACTTTTACTAATTTAAATGCTTTACCGACTTTAAGATTGAGAAAATATTTAATAAAAATTAATTAACGTGCTCTTTCCAACAAAAAAAAAAAAAAAATATGTTTTTATTTATGCTTATTAATGGTAAATTGTATAACGCACAAATTTACCCAAAAATGAACACTTAATGTAATTAACTATTTAATTTGAATGAAATCAAGAGTTTCTATTTAAGTTAAGATTCACACATAGCCATTAGCATAACTAAAAAATTCTTTTGGAGGGGGCTATAGCCCCTTAACGAAGAGTAAAGTAAAATCATGTAATAAAAATTTAAAAATTTAATTTGGAATTGAGGATGTGTATCCTCCCAGGCAGACTTACCTACGACCATGCATATTACTGATTAATTACAACAAATCATAAATGATGTACTCGATTACGAAACGTATAGAGAGAAATATTTATCAAAATATTTATCAAAATATGTTTTTGGAGAAATAGAGAATATACTTTTTTTATTTATTTAGAGATTTACGAGTATGTGGGCAAACACATTTGGAAAAAATGGCTTTTGAGAGGGGAAACGAAAAAAGGTATGAACTTTCCTCTTGAAGAAATGTGTAAAAATGCTGTAGAACATTTGTGTCATGATACTGTAAACAATTGTTTTAAGTTATAATGCACAATACTCGCACATTTAAATGGAATTGAGACCAACACATTTTTAGAGGAAAAAAGAAAATAATATGACTTAAAATCTTCTTTGTTATATTATTTTCTTTTCTTTCTTTTTTTTTTTTTTTTTGTAGAAAAACAGTGTTAATGTTCTTACAAAAAGAACATTTCCAACTACAAAACCTAAGCTGCAACTCCTTTCGTTTGCCAAAAATAAGGTGTCATGCAGAGAAGAATGAGTTAAGAACGCTTTCTTAAAAAAAGATAATCTAATAAATGCACATATTTTTGAAAAGGGGACACAGCAATAAAGAAAAGAAGAGTTTTATTATGTGGTGGCATAGCGTATTATCGGGGGCTATCTATTTGGTTTTTAAATCTAAAAGAGTCATCGGATCATATTTGTCCCTCTTTTTCATATCAGGAACCCCGCAAACTATCACCCCTGCCATAAATATATTTTCTCTGGAATTTTTTTCCCTTTTCCACAAATAGCAATCATGAAAATTCCCCTTGTCGTGATTGATTTTTTCCCTCGAAATTTTTCACTTTTCCTTTAAAAAAATTGATTTAATTCAATATTATTGCAGTGCAGACTGACATTATACTCGACAATATGCAAAACAAAGAGATCTATTGCATGTAAATATATGAAGATTTTTTTATTAAAAATTTCTTTAAATAAAAAATTGAGATATTAAAAATCTAATACAAAAATGCATTTTATTGAATTGGGTCAGTAGCAATGTCTAGGACTTTTAGCCGTTTTGCACATCATATTCTTGAAATAAAACTCTAATTTGTATCCAAAAACTCTTTCTTTTTTCTTGTGCACTGATAGCTTATTTATTTTGAACAGCTGTTCAATGAAGGAAACAAATATTTCTTCTCTAATTTTTTTCTCAAACTTTTAAAGAAAATTTGATTAAAACATGTAAATCCACAAAAAAAAAAAACAGAAAAAATAATAAAAAAATAAATAATTTTAAATCGAAATGTTTTATTTTTTATGTATTTCATTTTGTATGAAAAGAGTTTCTGGTAAAAACAAACTGTTTTGCCTTAGTTTACTTTGCAATGGCAATCCAGATTACTGTGTTTTTTATATTAGAAGATTTTTCGATTTTTCTGTTTTTGTTTGAAAAAATAATTTGATTTTAATTTTGTTATTTTAAAAAAAAGAAAATCTAATTTTTTGTTTCCTGTTTCCTGATGATGCCACCCAAAGGTGTGGCGAAATATTGAAAATATAAATAAAAATTTTTATTATTTATAAAACTGACCTAGTGCTTAATAAATTAGAAAAGAAAAACTATTTAAAAAGGTCAAAAAAACATTTATATATTATTAGAAGAATGTCTAGTCAGTGTTTAAAGGTCTGAAGTGAAGCTATAGAAAGGCTCTCTACGCCGTCAAAAAAAAAAAAAAATAGGAGCTTACTGTCATTAGATGTTGCCCTAATTTTTTTAAATTACGTATTAAATTGAAACAAGTAAGAGTTCTATATTCGGCTAAGCCGAATCTTATATACCCTTCATCATTGATATAAATTTAGTTTAGTTTGGTGGCAGATAATTAAAAAAATAAGAAATACAATTAAGTACTATTTATAATTTTACATAAACATGTCATCGGCTCTTAATGGGTTAAACAATAAAAAAAATAGTATTTCCTTAAAGATCTCTTTTAAAGCTTTTAAACGACATCCATATTGATATCTTAAAAAATATGGTGTACAATCGTACTTTTCTATGAAAATTATGGGCAAGCGGCAATTTTTTCATTTAATGTTTTTTTCTTATTTTTTTATTCTCTATCGCTCCATATATTTGTGTTTTTGATTAGAGTTACTTCATTGTTTCAAATGATATGGACAAATTAGAGGCAGGCGTGGTATTTTGCTCGCTGCCTTGAAGAACATAGACCGATCTTGCTGATTTTCAATAGCAAAATTTTCAAAACTATGTCCGATAGATTGGCGTATTTAAATTTACTCTAGCTTATTTAGTGTCTTGCTAAAGTTGATTTCAACACTAACACGGACGGTCTTGATTATGGAAAAATGAACCAAAGTGTTTTAATCGTTAAAACATTTTATCAAAATCAAACATCGATTACTGTCACACTGACAAAGTTACGTGAAATTTTTGGGAAACACAAGGTTCCAACTCTGTAGGTGATAGGCCCAAGCATGGACCACAACGTACTGCAAGGTCGGCTGTAAGCATTACTGCTGCTCAGAAAGTGTTCAACACAATCTATCAACTTAAATTTGACGCAGCAAAAGCTTGGTCTTCAAAGAACAACATTCGCAAATATTTTGCACAAGGATTTGCATTTGTTTCCATTTAAGGTTCAATTGATATAAGATCTTTTTCCACAACACCATACAGCTCTTCTATGACAACCCCGATTTTCATGAAGAAATCATAGTACGTGAAAAGGCACATTTTTATTTGGATATATGTGAATGTATATGTGAATAACCCTCAAATTATACATCAGTCACACTTGCATCCATTAAAAGTGACAGTCTTTTGTGCATTTTGGTCAGAAGAAATCATTGTACCTTACTTGTTTGAAAATAAAAACGGAGTAACGGTTACTAAGAATGGAGAGCGATAGCTTTTTAACGCCACAACTGTATGCTTTGGACTTAATTAACATGTGGTATAAAAAAGACGGTGCCACATTGCTGCGAGACCTATTTCCACAACCAGTTATTTCAAAAAATGGTGGTGGTCGCCTGATTTGATTTCTCCGGACTTATTTTTGTGGTGATATATGCAAACAAACGAGAAACGCAAACAAAATATTCGTAATGATATTAATGAAATACCGCGTGAAATGAGTGAGAATATAATGAAAAACGTGCTTAAAAGGGCTCGCATTTGTAAGGCTAACGGACATTTATCTGATATTGCATTCCATACATAATATAAAATAATAAAATATTGTTGCAGCAAAAATATATTATTAATTATAGATAAAAACTTTTGAAGATGAAATTTAAAAAAAAAATATTTATTTGAAAATTTTTAATTTGAGAATCATTTTTTTCGTGCTTTTAAATGCATACCCTGAATACTGAAATAATAAATTCTATAATGTGGCAAAGTTCCAAAAATATAATAGAAAATATTATCAAAATAGTTGGTCTCGTTTTGCTAGGAAATAACTTTAAGCTTCCCATGCGTCAAGTACGCAAACAAATAGAACGCCAGGAAACAAAAGCATCAGAGTCATACACACATACATATACACACTTTTTGTTTTTAAATAGAAAATACCTACGACAATGTGCATAGAGTTCATTTTAATAAAGACTTCGCCGGCATAGAGGAATTCAAAACACTTTAAATAGCTCTTTTGCAGTAGCTGCGTAATATTTTCAAAAGTGTGTTGTACACTCGGCTGTGGTACATACATGTGGCGCTAGATTCTTAAAGTCAAGCAATCGTTAGGCCAGTTGGCAGAATTGTTTGTGTTGTGATATAAAATCTTGCGCTTACGAAATTGCACCAGTCAATTATCATTGTAAAACGAGACTGAAAACAACCGGAATACAGCGAAAATAAAAGTTTATTTTTTTTTTAAACAAATAACAAAAACATTATAATAATAAATAATAAATAACAATAATTTATATGAAAAAAATACATAAATAAAGCTAACAACAAAAACGATTTTGTTTCCGTAAATAAGCACAACACTTTTCAAAGAGGTCTTTAAGAAAAACTATAAAAAAAAGTTATAATTAAAAAATTTCTTTACTAAAACTTTATTTAAAAAATTGAACCAGGAAAAACAGTGAACTTTTGAAATTTATTTTCGAAGCAAAACCAAAATTACAATAATAAATAAAATGTTGCCAAAGAGCTTTGATTTGTTAGTGACATTTGTTTTAATTTTTACCATTGTCCTTTTATTGCCAGCCGGTCAATGTGGCCCAGTGCCAAAAATAAACGAGGTAAGGAACAACAATAACAGCAAAAATACCTAAAAACATCAGAATAAATGGCGTCTGTTTTAGTTTATTTGTAAAAAGGGCTCTTCACTTTAGTGGAGCTTTACAAACAAACAAAAAAGTCATATAAGGAAGTTACAATAAATATCAGCAAATGTACAAAAGAATAAATAAAAAAAATAAAACCATGCACCGAAATTACTTAAAAGCATGTCTTCAACAATACTGTGCTTAAAAACAAACACAGACACCCTTACAAAGATGGATTTTTCCGTGTAGCTTAAGTGTAAAATTCTGAAAATTGATTTATGATCTATTCAACAGTGTTTCCAACTTCCTACGATTTCGTTTTTAAGTAAATTTTCGATCAATACTTATATGGATGGAAAAGAAAACACGACTATTCCTAAAAGTTGTTTAATTTAAACAAGTAGAAGACAAGTGGTAGACACTTAAGCGAAAATTTATTTACTTTCCCTTCACTAAATTTATATTCTTTAGACTTCAGAGCATACAAAAGAGTATTGATTTAGATCGAATTAATTGTCAATTTCCTTAGTATTTTATGATAAATAATGCAAAATTTTTTTAACATTAACTAATAATTGGATGGTTTCAAAACATAACCATTCCACCATTGCTTGTTTTTTTGTACACGAATAAATAGCCTAAAGTATTGTAGAGTTTTCTTTTAAGATGACATTCTTATTAGAAAAATTCGGTAAAGTATTTATATTTTAGCATTCTCAGGAAAAAAGAGACACTATAGGAACATATTTTTATTTTTTTTTTTTTTTGCATATTCTGTAAGTGAGAAGAACTGTCAGCTGGGATGTTTACTTGACTTTCGAACTCAGAAATCAGGATTTATACCATTTTACTTATTACACTAAAGTGCAAAATTTGTTTCAAACATAACAACAACCACATAGAAAATAATTTTGCATTTTGCACTATTTATAACCAAGTGCATAAAATATATGCAAAGTTTCTCCCAAAACGTATATTCAACGTCAGTTCAGCTGTGTTGCCAAGCTTACAAAAAGTTAATTTTTGCTTAAACAAGTAAGAGTGCAATGCTGAATCTTATATACCCTTCACCATATATGTAAATCTAGTTTAGTGAAGTAACTGCAATCAATAAAGCAAACATTGGGGTAACAGAGAATTAGTTTCATGTCATTTGAAACAAATCTAGACTAATGAAGTAACTCCAATCAAAAAACAAATATGTATATGGGATGATAGAAAATTATTCCTGTAGGTGGTTGTATTTATGATAAAAATTAATGAAAAAGGTGAGAAAAATCAGTGAGCTTTTCACCATAAAACTTTATGGTAGGAAAGAATATTTATTTTAGAACAGTGCTATAGCAACTCTAGTGTTAGGTAGACGCATAAGCTTAACAGTGCTGCTATGCTCGAATTTATGACAATTATCATTCATTTATTGTTAGTATATTATAATAATTGTCATTGTGAACTTATACCATACATGGGAGTAATCAATTAGCTGGATTAATTAACTGACGATTTTATTAGCATTGAATGATAAAATAATGGTAATGATTTTTTTTAGCAATATCATTATTTTCTGTAATGGTAATGCTTTGTAATGAATGGGTAAAAAACAAAATCATTACCTTACATTTCAAATCATTATCATTAATAAATGTATTTCTCGTCTTTGTAGACTTCTTAAAGCAATATTTCACAATGACATTTTAATCAAAAAAATTTGGAAAGATGTATATGTTTTAACTTCAACAGGAAAAATGAGTCACTTGGGAACATATTTTTTGTCTTTCGCGTCATTCGATCGAGAATAAACTTTAAAGCTAGAACAGCCGCTTTATTATTTCCTTTCGCCGAAGATTTATGCTGTAATGGTTATAACGACAATGGAGAGCGCTATGAAATAAACCAGTATAAACAAAAACTTAATATAAAAAAAGTAGTGGTTGGGATATGAACGCAAGACCCCTCAAACTGATCACATGCTTAATTGTCGACTTAGCAGCCATATAAATAAGAGGCGAAATTGAGCAATTTTGATCACCGCATCGTAAATTTTAGGCAAAGAATTACTTAGTTTATCAATAGCTGCAAATGAGAATTATAATATGCACTCATTGATGTTCAATAATCCATTCGATGAACTCTTTTAGCTGTGGGTGTTGATTAAATTCCAATTCTTACATTATCTTATCTCGTGCTGCAACATTTTTTTTTAATTTAAATTTGCATTATTCTCCTCGATGGTGTATCGATATTTCTGTTATTTTAACGCTGGTCTGTTGCGCATACGAATTTAACTTAGTTTTTAATGCATTTTTTAAATCTCAACTAGTCCAAATTACAATCATATTCTGACTATCAGGCATGTCACACATTCCGATCGGAATGGTTTTAATTCCGTATTTATCATTCCGATCGATTTAGTTTATTCCTAAATAATGCTGAATCCACAGCAGGTCTAATCTAATTAGGGACACATAATACAATTAAATTTAAAAACCACAAATAAAAAAACTTCTATTAAACCAAATTCCACTTTGAAATTTAAAAGTGGTTTTATTCCGAAGAACTTTTTCGTTTTCTGAAGAACCAATTCGCGGAATTGAAACCACTTTCGTCTGGAATTGAGTTCTGTGACATGCCTGTATATCTTGTAGGAATTTTGCTAGCTATCAGACTTTATATTTTAAATATTGTTAAACAACAAAATTACGTTGTTTCTACGCGCTTTGTTTTCAATAAATCTAAGCTGTCGGATGTCTAAACTGCTTTCTATTTTTTATTAGTAAAAATTAACCGCAGATAAAGCGGTTAATTCAGAAACATTTAAAAATACGTGTTAGAAATACAAGATATAATTTGGTAATAATAATCTTAAAGCCGATGGCATTATGTTTTTTAAGAAATATTTTTTTTAACATCACTGTCTTAAAAAACATAATATTTATATATTTGACTAGTGGAGATTAATAAGGACACTAATAGAAGTGTTCTCAAATCATTTTTTTCTATCCCCTTTTTTTATTTTAATATCGTCCGAAAACTCTTATACCTATTTGGTTATGTTAAGTGATTAGCACAGCTCTGTTATGGTAACAGAATGTGGCTAGGGTAATAAATTTTAAAATTTAACTTCAGACATATATTTTTGTAACCATTGTTTCAATAAAAGTTGAAATTATCAAAATGAATAATAAATTTATTTAAATTTGACAACAATAAATAAGTAAAGCTAGATTTACACGATTGAAGGTGTTTTGAAGTCTTATCCTAATTTTGATGTCCTATTTACACGTATCAAAATTTTGATCAAAATATTCTTTCAATATTTTTCAAAATCGTTTGACAAAAATTTGATCAAAATTTGTTGAAGCTAATTTATACTATTGGTAAACTTTTTATATTGAAAATATTGACTTTGATGAGCTGTTTTGCTTCTTTTGTGAAATAACTTTTTATTATAAAAAAAAAAATTAATAAGTATGGACGACGACGTAATCATCATAGCACCAACATTTTTAATATTGGAGGAAGAAGGAAAGGATAATAATGCAAAAAAGAAGAAAACAGAAGGAACATTGGGTTCGACCTTTTCTTTTGGAAGGTAATGGTATGTATGTCTCTTTTAGAGAGCGATTGTAAAGGAATTACCCCGACCTACAGCGGTCAAAAAAAGTATTCGACATGAAATCTTATTTTTACAAATCATTTATTGTGTTACATGCGGACAAGAATTTGAAGCATTTAGTTGTAATTTTTTATTACAGTGGAGATAATTTCTTATTAAAAGTAACAAAAATAAATAATATTTGAGAATGTGAGATAATTCTGCGTATTTTATAAAAAAGACAAAATTCCAAAGCAAAAAAAGTATTCGACATCACTCATTTATTGTCGCCTTTGCGTTAATATGTCGACTATGCTTGTTGTTGTTATTGTTAATACCGTTAGGAGTTTAGTTCGAAGCTTTTTTCATGCATTGTTTTCATTTAGTTTCACGTGGTTACAAAAATGGGGCGCAAAGGACGAGAAACCTCTATTGAAATAAGAAATTTAATAATCCACCATTTTGAATTAGGCAAATCGGAAAATTCTATTTCAGAAATTGTTGAAAGACCACGAACTACTGTCCATTATATAATAAAAAATACAGAGCTGCAAAAACAGTTGAGAATAAGCCCAGGTGTGGTCGTCCACGGAAACTTACAGATGTACATGAGCGACAAATACTGCGCGAAGTCAAAAAAATCCCCGAGTCAATGCATCAGCATTAGCCAAAAATATCAAGCAATACGTAGGCACTGGAGTTACTCCCCAAACAATTAGAAATGTTTTAAAAAAGCATCAATTTCACGCACGATCAGCTAGAAAAAAACCTCACATCTCAAAGAAAAATATAATTATGCGATTAGAGTTTGCTAAAATGTATGTAAATGAGCCAGAAGAGTACTGGATGTATGTAATTTTTGCTGACGAAAGCAAATATAATCTTTTTGGATGTGATGGTAAGGTTCTAGTTTATCGAAAAGCTAATACAGAGTTGGAGGAAAGAAATATGGTGCCAACGGTTAAGCACGGTGGAGGTGGTGTTATGGTCTGTGGATGTATGGCGGCATTAGGAATATGCAATTCATTGATGGAATAATGGATCATTTGAAATATCTTAAAATTTTGAAGGAAAATTTGCGTCCTAGCGCAAAAAAATTAGGACTTGCCGGCAAATTTAAATTCTATCAAGATAATGATCCAAAACATTCCGCAATGAATACAGGATCATGACTTTTGTTCAACTGCCCGCAAGTGGTAAAAACGCCGCCACAATTTCCAGATCTTAACCCAATTGAACATCTTTGGGGTCATCTGGAGAAAAAATTAGATCTCGTGCATTTACAAATAAAAAACAAATGAGGGCAATATTGCAGGACGAATGGTATAAAATTGAGCCAGGATATACAATGTCATTAGTAAAGTGTATGCCCAAGCGTTTAAAAGAGGTTATACGGGGCAAAGGAAGAGTAACTCGTTACTAGAATGTCAATAAGAGCTTAATTTTATAATAGTTTTTGATATGTCGAATACTTTTTTTGTTGCTGTTTTTTAGCTTAAGTTGTAAATATTATATTTTTTTATTTTGGTAGTTGTAAAGATCTCATTTTTTTACAGAATTATATTCTTTGTTCCTCAATTAATAAAATTTTGTGTGAATTTTACCATTAAACAAAAATTAATTATTTTTATTGAAACACAAATAAAATTGTATATAGATGTCGAATACTTTTTTTGACCGCTGTATATACATAGATTATTTGCTGAATCTCGTCACCCCATCAAAAGAAAAAGACAATACTAAAATGCAGGAATATATCTGCCTCGGAGAACGCCTGGCAATAACCTTGAGATTTTTAGTGACTGGGGACAGTTACGCAAGTCTGATGTTCTTGGTTAAAAGATTAAAATCATCGATATGCAATTTTGTGCCTGAAGTCTGCGCTGCATTATATAAAGTGTTATAAGATTAATTTTTAAAGGTAAAACTTATTAAATAACAAAAATCATATAAAAAATAATATCTATCGGTACAGTTGCCAGCAACAGAGAAGGAATGGGAGAGTATTTCCCAAAATATAAATAAAACGTGGAATTTTCAATCGGGGCATTAGATGGAAAACACATCGATATTATAGCACCAGCACACTGTGAAGCGCATATTTCAATTATAAAAAGAAAAACAGCATTGTTTTGATGGCGCTTGTGGACGCGAACTACAATTTTGTTTACATCGACGTTGGTGCAAAGGGTAGAGAGTCCGATGGCGGAGTATTCAGTAATTGTTCGCTATCGAATGGATTATATAATAATACATTGAGTTTGCCGCAACCGACACCCTGCAGACAAAAACCAACAATCCTCAAAAGCATCAACATCATCCCAATCCTCAAAAGCACAATTAGTTAATGTCTCGAAGTTTGATTCTGTACCTCCTGATTCACGATTTCTCACAGTATCTACAAAGTGTAGAACTGCAAAATGTTCATATTTTGATATTTAAGCAGCGCCACCTTGTCGACTTTTGGAGGTATTTAATTTTTTGTGCTCCGCCTTCAATAAATAATAATTTTTAATTTGATCAAAACATACAAAAAAAAAAAACAATTTATATTACATCGTGATCGCACAGCGTTTAATTATGATTTGCAGTTAGCTATGCAATGATTCGTTGCAGCAGCAATTTCTGACCAGCACTTCTCTTTTTTATTTCTGTTCCTGTACCCATCAATTCTAAAATTCCTGTCTACTTTTTCTGTTGCTTGTGATTTTTGCGCAAATTGTTATTTATGGTATCATTTTATAAATATTAATATAATATTCCACAAATATATAGTTATTTAAAATGTAATACTACCCAACTCATATTAACAACAAACATTTATACGTAAACAGCTTATGTATTGAATCAAAAGAATGAACATGCTGTCAAATTATTTATATTTTTCAATATTGCCCAAAGCTATTTTGATGCTTATTTACACGGTATCAATAAAATGTTCAAAAGTTTTGTTCAATAAAATTTGAAGGAATTTTGCTGTTTACACGAATCAAAAGAATTTCGAAAAACAATTTTGAAGAAAATTTCAATCGTGTAAATCTAGCATTATGCAAAAACTTGCAAAAAAAAATTTCTAACAAAACAATTCAGTTTCTGGTGAGAAACGAGATTTATAACTATAACCAAAACTGAATAGTTCATATTTTGATTAAAGTGATCCATTATCAGCTATTCAGTGTCGCATAACCTTTATTTGAAGAGTATACCAGAACTTTTTAATTGTTTATATTTTTATCATCAAAATAGAAATGGTATCAAATATATTATAAATAAGTCCAGACAAAACTCACAATAGATTTCTTAAAATAGAATTTTAAAAACAATTAAAAGCATGTGTTTTGTTACCTAAAGCTACTATTAATCAATTTGAAGATTAAAATAATTTTAAAACATGTTTTCCAATCTACAGCTAGTTTTTAAATACAGACATAGTATAATTATCTTCTGGTGAGGAAAATTAAAACAAAAATATTTGGCGTAATAGAAAAGACTAAAATATTAAGAGCGGGCCCCCTTTTTTTTTGCTAACAACTTATTTGTGATCAGTTAGTACTTTCTGACTTAGCCTGACCTAAACTAGATCTGAGTTAATCAAAATGTAAACTACATCACTGGATAGTTTTCTTTTTTCGAGGACAGTTTTGTACCACATACGAAGCATATCGTTAGTATAATTCGCAAAGACGCTAAGTCTACTTTTTCCAAAATTGAGATTTTAATGCAAAACGGCAATACTATACAAAATACACACATATGTTACGACAACAAACTATGTCATTATGTAGTTTAAGGTTGTTGTAATTTTGTGGTTAGCAAAAACACTAAGTCCACAAAACTACGAAAAATATTAAAAGGACTTGCTAACTCCCCGAATATTAATTTGTTCTGGTCTATTTTTTTCTAAAGCTGTGAAAAGTGGAGTTCTAAAAAGAAAAATAAATAGCGTCTTTTTAAAAAGATAAACATTTAGATTTTAGTTGTTATTGAACAAAAATTTATATTTAATTTAATTTACAATAATTTTAGTATGTATTTTTAAGAAGTTGATATGATTCTTCCCATAGTTTCATTTGGATTTAATACGGACTCAAAAGATTCTTTCGAATTTCATTCGAGAACGAGAACCCGTAGAAAGAGATTTCGCTTAAAGAGAATATGGTGTTTTTTTTTTTGGAAAAGAGAATACAGATATTGATTGGAAATATGAAAAACAAAAAGGACAGACATTAAAGAAGAGGTGTAACAGTAAAGAAAATACTGCTTTAAAGTGCACATAGACCTCTGAGCAAAATAGGAGAAAAATATTCGACGATTTTTGGAAAATTAGTTGGAGCGAAAAAAAACTGTATTTAAATATGATGAAATGGAAAAGATTTTATTTCTTCTTTAAGTTTTACAAAAAGAATTAAAGAATAAAAATGCATATTATTATATTTTTGTATCCTTTTAATAGAAATGAACTGAGCTAGGTGTTTGTTTTTTTTTTATTAAAATGGAAAATTAAATCAAGATTATTTTTTTTTAATTAAAACTGGTTATAGGAAAATGTGCTGAGTCCAAAATATAACGAATATGTTTACAAAACAAAAAAGCTAAGTCCAAAAAGGTCGAACTTCCCTCCAAAGATTTCGTGGAAATGATTTTTTGATCCAGGTTATTTAAAAAGATGTATTTTGTCAAAAAAAATTACGTTGAAAAAGTTTACAAATTGGTTATAGGAAAATGTGCTAAGTCAATAAAACGAATATGTTTACAAAACAAAAAAGCTGAGTCCAAAAAGGTGGAATTTCCCTCCAAAGATTTCGTGGAAATGAATTTTTGATCTAGGTCATTTAAAAAGAGCTATTTTGTCAAAAAAATTACGTTGAAAAAGTTTACAAATTGGTTATAGGAAAATGTGCTAAGTCAATAAAACGAATATGTTTACAAAACAAAAAAGCTGAGTCCAAAAAGGTGGAATTTCCCTCCAAAGATTTCGTGGAAATGAATTTTTGATCTAGGTCATTTAAAAAGAGCTATTTTGTCAAAAAAATTACGTTGAAAAAGTTTACAAATTGGTTATAGGAAAATGTGCTAAGTCAATAAAACGAATATGTTTACAAAACAAAAAAGCTGAGTCCAAAAAGGTGGAATTTCCCTCCAAAGATTTCGTGGAAATGAATTTTTGATCTAGGTCATTTAAAAAGAGCTATTTTGTCAAAAAAATTACGTTGAAAAAGTTTACAAATTGGTTATAGGAAAATGTGCTAAGTCAATAAAACGAATATGTTTACAAAACAAAAAAGCTGAGTCCAAAAAGGTGGAATTTCCCTCCAAAGATTTCGTGGAAATGAATTTTTGATCTAGGTCATTTAAAAAGAGCTATTTTGTCAAAAAAATTACGTTGAAAAAGTTTACAAATTGGTTATAGGAAAATGTGCTAAGTCAATAAAACGAATATGTTTACAAAACAAAAAAGCTGAGTCCAAAAAGGTGGAATTTCCCTCCAAAGATTTCGTGGAAATGAATTTTTGATCTAGGTCATTTAAAAAGAGCTATTTTGTCAAAAAAATTACGTTGAAAAAGTTTACAAATTGGTTATAGGAAAATGTGCTAAGTCAATAAAACGAATATGTTTACAAAACAAAAAAGCTGAGTCCAAAAAGGTGGAATTTCCCTCCAAAGATTTCGTGGAAATGAATTTTTGATCTAGGTCATTTAAAAAGAGCTATTTTGTCAAAAAAATTACGTTGAAAAAGTTTACAAATTGGTTATAGGAAAATGTGCTAAGTCAATAAAACGAATATGTTTACAAAACAAAAAAGCTGAGTCCAAAAAGGTGGAATTTCCCTCCAAAGATTTCGTGGAAATGAATTTTTGATCTAGGTCATTTAAAAAGAGCTATTTTGTCAAAAAAATTACGTTGAAAAAGTTTACAAATTGGTTATAGGAAAATGTGCTAAGTCAATAAAACGAATATGTTTACAAAACAAAAAAGCTGAGTCCAAAAAGGTGGAATTTCCCTCCAAAGATTTCGTGGAAATGAATTTTTGATCTAGGTCATTTAAAAAGAGCTATTTTGTCAAAAAAATTACGTTGAAAAAGTTTACAAATTGGTTATAGGAAAATGTGCTAAGTCAATAAAACGAATATGTTTACAAAACAAAAAAGCTGAGTCCAAAAAGGTGGAATTTCCCTCCAAAGATTTCGTGGAAATGAATTTTTGATCTAGGTCATTTAAAAAGAGCTATTTTGTCAAAAAAATTACGTTGAAAAAGTTTACAAATTGGTTATAGGAAAATGTGCTAAGTCAATAAAACGAATATGTTTACAAAACAAAAAAGCTGAGTCCAAAAAGGTGGAATTTCCCTCCAAAGATTTCGTGGAAATGAATTTTTGATCTAGGTCATTTAAAAAGAGCTATTTTGTCAAAAAAATTACGTTGAAAAAGTTTACAAATTGGTTATAGGAAAATGTGCTAAGTCAATAAAACGAATATGTTTACAAAACAAAAAAGCTGAGTCCAAAAAGGTGGAATTTCCCTCCAAAGATTTCGTGGAAATGAATTTTTGATCTAGGTCATTTAAAAAGAGCTATTTTGTCAAAAAAATTACGTTGAAAAAGTTTACAAATTGGTTATAGGAAAATGTGCTAAGTCAATAAAACGAATATGTTTACAAAACAAAAAAGCTGAGTCCAAAAAGGTGGAATTTCCCTCCAAAGATTTCGTGGAAATGAATTTTTGATCTAGGTCATTTAAAAAGAGCTATTTTGTCAAAAAAATTACGTTGAAAAAGTTTACAAATTTTAAAAACTGACAATTTTTCGGTCTTCTGTAAAATATGAAAAAAATGGACTTAACACATTTGTTAATTAGACTAACGATATGTAGGGAAGTATAACTGCAGTGTTAGTTTTTTAAGAAAATCGCGACTATTTCAATCAAAATTTTTAGCGATCATGCTCTAGCTTAGCCAACTTGTCATTTTTTTATTTGGACGAACTAAGAACTACGAGATCGATGTGTATTATAAATATGATGAAACAGAACTGGAGAGTAACGCTTTTTCATAATACTAGAGTTTGCCATGTGGTAAAAATTCGACAAAGTTTACTATGAAACATTTTTTTCTTTGATTTTTTTATGTACACACTCGAGTGTGGAATACATGTGAATTGTTTGCATGTGTAGTGGTAGGAATTTAAAGGTCATTTATTTCTTAAATACTGAACCGCTTAAATAAAATCGGTTGATCTCGAAGTATTGTGTTTGCCTATTTATATATAGATTGTCTTTAAATGTAATTAATTGTCTTTAAATGTAATTAAAGGATAGAGACTATTTTATTTTGAGAGCGATTTTTCTTATTCTCTTATTTTGAGGCAATAATTTTCTCATTTATGTTATGATATTTTTAAGAAATTGCGGCTTTTTTGGTTTTTGTCAGAAATAATAATAAAACAGAAGCATTCAGTTATGAGTCATTTCAGTTATGAGCGTTGTTTTTTATGCCAGCGTTTTTAAATAAAGTTACGATTTTGGTTGTGTTCTCAGTAATTAGTGTTCAGGTCCAACAAAATTGTTAAGATGGAGATTGCAAGAATTATTTGAAGAGTCATTAGGAGAAGATTGAGCAGCAATACTTAGGCGTTTAAAAGCCTTAGATTTATTCAAAACAAACTGAAACCAAAAGAAGTGCTCTAGCATATAAAGTCACCGCCACCCTCCCCCTGCTTTTTTCCATATCAGAACTAAAACCTGAGAATTGCTTTTGAGATGGAAAACATAAATTCAAATTAATTACGCATGAACGAAATGCGAAATTTAAAAAACTTTAAAAAATGTTTACTTTTTATGAATAATTTAATTTTTATCTCGTTTTTCATTCAAATAAGTATTTCAAATAGGTAAAAATATTAATTAATTAATTCAAATTATTTTAGCGCGAGATGATGCCGGATGTACCTCAAACACATTGCCTGCGTTATTTTAAACATAACGTTATAATGATGAGACGCTGTCGACATTTACGTGTGCCCACTGCTCCACGAATGGGTGATGTGAAAAAGTGAGATAAAATTTAATTCTTTAAATTAATTTTTAAGATGTTTACATATTTAATGTTGTTTTCTTTGTTTTGTTTTGTTTTAATTGCAGATTAAATCACATATTACATTATAACATCGCTAAAACGAGTGATACCAAATATTGAAAATAAGAAATTATTTAAGAATTAGTTTTGTTCGACTAGACAGATAATGACAGGGAAACCAACTAGAGATAAAACAACAGTCATGTAATCTCAAAAATCTACCGATGCTTTATCTTTATATTACTTTTTTGTAAGGCGACCTCAAATCTACTGTTACGTTATTTAGAATGTGAAAATATTGAAACTAAAAATTCAATCTGCATAAATATTAAGTTTTACACTGTAATTGTACTTTAAATGTTCATTTAACAGCCAAAGTACTTTATAATTTTAAGTATTATTTTATGTTAATTTGTATCATTTACTTTTTTAAGTTGAAAAATTTAATTAAAAATAAATACATTTTGTGATTTTTATATCATTATCAATTAAAACTAGCTATATCCGGAGCGCTTCGCAACCCCAATGAGAATAATCGTACCACGACCACTCTTCCAAGTTAGTTTTTTATTTGATTACTTCTTAATAGGCAGAAGTAATCAAATGAATCAGGACTTTTTATATTTTAAATATTTTTTTTATATTAAAATTGATTTCGCGAATTTTTCCTCTCCCCCTCTCTACCCTTCCTGTTCCTAGACTTTTAAATAAGCATATCCTCTTGAAACTTATAAATATCACTGTTTTAATTTTTTCTACAATCGGTCCAGGCGTAAAGGTTCAATTAGACGTGCCATAACCATAACCATATAAAACAGCTGTTCAAACCAACCTTATGGGAAACTCTGTATTTGATTATTGGTGACATGCCATAATGCCATAGCCATAACCGTAACCATAGGTATTAATTAAATTTTGATTTTTACCATAACTACATATATATTGAATTTAGGTATTAACTGTTTGTTTTTTTTTTATTTTGTTCTTATTTTTCGCACGTCGCTGCATTGTATTGGCGAGTTTTATTTTATTGAGCTGCTTTCTTAACAAACTGCAAAACAAATAACATTTTTTTATGGCTATGGCACCACTATTCACTGGCAGTAAATATGATTATGGTTATGGCCATAGTTACGGCTATGTCGTTATGGTATGGCACGTCTAATTTAAACTTTAATGCCCGTTTTAGCCTTAACAAACGAACGCGTCGACGGAATTTGTGCAAACTTTAGATAAACCATTTAATCGAATTCAGTTTGACCGTTCGTGAGTTATAAAGTCACAACACACTTGCAACCATTTCTATATATAGAAGAGAAAGATGAAATAAGTGCAAAGAAAAACCCTATGGAAAATTAGGAAGTTGTTCAAGTATTTACAATCTTCATTCCACAATTCGATTTGGGTACTTCGAAAATTCAAAAACTTTTTATTAATGATCCCAAATAATTTTTCCGTACATTTTCCGTACACAAAAAGTAATGACTTAATAAATAATAGTATTTTCGTCATGTCTGTACGTCTGTCCGTCTGTTTGTCGCAGCCTTTTACCCCTGGAACCGTAATAGGCAGACTCTTAATATTTTCACAGAAGATGTATTACTATACCGGCTACAATAACAAATACCAAAAATTAAAGGGTGTTCCGAAAAAGACATAATAGTCATAAAAATATTATTTCTTAAACAGCAACAAGTAGAAAAAACTGTAGATAAAGGGTCTCCCAATATTGACTTGACTTTTACTTCAGTTTTTCAACCGTGGTAGGCAGACATTTAGAATTAACACAGATTATGTACAAACATCTCCGCATTAAAAATAAATTGTAAAACTAATTTAGAAATTAATAAGTGTTGCCAAAAGGCCGAAAATTAGATAAATATGGCCTTATATTTTAAACCGTTATAAGTAGATGCTTGAAGTCTGCTTTAAGAATAACTACAAAAACTAAAACGAAAGGTATCCCGATAGAACCGTTATTTTCATATGTACTGTACAGCCTTATTATTTTAAACCGTAACACAGTAGTTTTCCCTAATAGGCCATAAATAAAAAAATGAAATGAAAAAATGAATGTTTTTTCTTCGCTGTGTTACACTTAATTTATTGAATAAAATATAAATAATATAAATTTTGTTGTTTTTCATTTTGCAAGTTTTAATTTTGTGTAGGTTTCGAGAAATAATAATAGCTGCAAAAATATAAGCAAATTAAAAAAAAATCCGTAGCCTTTTAGTTATTTGCCCTCATACATCTACAACTTCTTCTACATTCAATTGTCGATTTTTTAACCCTCTCTAAATTATGGAGGAGGCTTTGTTTATTTTCGCATATGGATGTGATTAACCTAGTCAACCGACGAAAAATAATTAATTACATTTTGTTTTGTACTATTTTTTTTTTTTTTTTTTTGTATAATAACAGGAATCGATAACGATATTTTACTAAGGAGTCCCATAATTATCCAAGCTATAAATTCTGAATTTAAAATTGATGCCGAAAAGTTTAAAAATATGCTGTAGAGACAACCAGAAAACTCGAATATCCCTGGTACAAGCTCCTTCCATTGGTACAGAAGATTCTGAACCATCGAGGAGAATTTTAGGAGGAAGCAGCTTAATTAAAAAGTAAGAATATAAAACAGTTTAGATTGCACCGTACACGACAAATATCGCGATTAATTACAAATACTTATCTTTTAAATAAGCTCCAATTATTTCTAACTGCCATCCCTAAATTAGCGCGTAAAGCGCAAGATAACTGTCAAAATTTCTCATGTACATACATACATACATATTAGCAATTGGAAAATCCAATTTTGACAGTGTGTTAGGAAGTGAAGTTTGCTGTTTGTTGGTTTGTTTTGTTTTGTTATGGTTGAAAAGTAGTGACAATTTAGTAATTTTCAAGGCAATCTAGCGGTTTTATCTCTTCTTTATTCTTATACAGCGGGTTTTATGAAATAAAATGAGTTAACATTACTTTTAACGACACGAAGTTAACGCTGTTATTTAGGGATGACATTTCAGCGCAAAAGCTATGAATTACATTGCTTTGCGTCTTACGCGCTAATTTAGGGATGACAGTAAAGCTCGCAAATTACTAAACCTGAATTTTCATTTTTAAAAACTTTATTTCAAAAATGCTTAAAACAAATCTTTGTGACTACAATTGATAATATTTTTTGGTAAAAATTGACAAACTTTAACTTCTTCGACATGGCCATTAGATCAACGCCTACAAAGAAAGAAAGAGACGAAAGTTGGAGGTGGAGACTACATTGAGGAATTAAGAATGATTTTCAGACTCCCAAATGACTGTAGTGTTTTACAGGCAGAAATACCTGCTATCACATATCAACGTTGATATGTGTCGACGCACTAGATTTGTTATTCTACTTGTCGTTATGGACACTTATCGATTACTGCTCAAAGATTTTTTGTATTCTATAACAAATTAGACAACGATATTGTATTGACGAGACTCTGTTTTTTGTCGACGCCTTTTTACATAACGACTGGAAGTGTTTTAAACCAAACATAACATTGAAAATGTAAAAAAGTGAAATGCAAATCAATTTGAAAAATTGGTGAAAGAATTGCAGAAGAATCCATCTCTCGTACTGGGTTTTCACAGAGGCACTGCTCCATGCAATTTTAAAGAAAAGTGGAACGAAATTGGAAAAATTCTAAATTCTCTTCGTCAGCCTAGAAGATTAGCAGATGGATGGCAAAAGGTAACAAAATAAAGAATCGAATAGGGATTTATAAAAAAGTTTTTAAAAATTACTTTTAATGTATTGCGAAATTTAAAATTCATAGTGAATAAAAAAGATGGTTACTAAAAAAGCGGAGTGTAATACCACTAGCAGAGGAATGTTTAAGCAATTTTCACTTAGTCCGCTGGATAATAACACAATGGGACCTTTGGGACCCAAGTGAGTCGGTCTTTCTTTTGCGCCGGCGGCCTATACAACCTAGTCCGCTGGAAGAAGCTGTGGAAAACATTCTTGAAATAAATAGCCATGCAACAATCAAACTGATTTACTGCAGAACACAGCCAGATACAGGCAAAACATATTTACATACTTGCGATCCGGCAAATTAAAAATATTGCAATTCTGCCTAAAAAGTTTTCTTTCCAACATAAGTTTATGTTTTTTCGAGATTTCATCATCAATTAAATCAAAATTTTCTTCACCTATAGAAAACATTTTACCATAAAAGTATCAATCACAAATAAAATTTAACAAAAAACTTAGGAATGTGCATTTTCATTTCATAAAAATCGATAAACCGTCGACGTCGTCACAGGATTGTTATCGAATGCAAAATTTTTATTGAATTGACGCCGACATTGATACGAAGTGATACTAAAACGACGACGACAACTAGAATAAGGGTGATTAAAAAGCGTTACCGTTAGTAAAAAGAATGATAATGTTAAAAAATCATTAGCATTATTTATCATTCAATGCCAATAAAATCGTTAATTAATAAGTCCATCTTATAAATTACTCCCATGTTTTTTACCACGTAAAGTAATTCGGCACTTTTCTGATGTGTTATTTAAGTTGCCACAATACATAGTTTTATCTTTAATTACTGTATCTCATTTTTTTGTTGTGCTGAATTGCCTATTTTTTCTGTTCATGTTTCATTCTATTCTTCTTACTATCTTTTTCAACATTTTTCGATGTTTGCTTATCTGAATGCTCCACGGTACTAAAAGGGACCCACATCCAACATTACAAGCATTCTGCTCTTAACATTTACTCTTAATATAGTAATAAAATAAAAAAAGACTCACCGCCTTAACTGCAGTCTTATCGTTGTTTCCTAAAACTAGGGGACCGTTTTGACGTGATACAGTTTGTTTGTCGGTAACAGTTTTAGTAGCGTAGGTGCCGAATGTCGTATAATGTAACGTTTCTTTAGCAGAGTTTTCAAATGCAACAGGTTCTGGAACATCAGGATCTTTATCATGTAGTGATGATAAATATATAATTTCTTGATCTTCGTTTAGGAAATATAAAATAGACTGAGACTGCCAATCTACATTAATTGATATTTGTTTGGGATAACGACGGGGAATCCAAGCAATGCCATGCACTTTTGGTACATTACGACGTATATAGATGGGCAGCGGTACATTGGGTTGAAACAGATGTACTAAAATTTTTATTTAAATTAGTTTTGTTCTCATTTATATATTTTAAACATATTTTGTTTACTTACATTCTTTATTTTTCGTAACTACAGCGACTAAATTAGTTAGCGGATCAAAAGTCAAGTGCTGTACACTTAATTTGAGAACAGCTTGTAAACGCAAGGTTAACAAATTCCATATTAAAATACGGCGTTCAGTGCAAACCACCACTAAGTGGGCGTATTCACCAGCAGCAAATTGCACATGTGATATTTCAGCCATAGTTGGATTTGGTAACACAAGATTTTTGTGTACAATTTTATCGACATTTTGCTTTGTCTTGGCAACATTTCCTGGTGTCTTTTGGTTTTCCAAGTCATTTCCCAAATTCAATAAATTTAGCAAAGGTATTAGAAATGTACTGACTCTATTATAGTACTGCATTTGCTGTTTGATGTGACGTTGGAGACGATACTTTGCTTTAAAACGTTGTCTTAAGTTAAAACGAGATATTTGCAAGTGCAATTTGTCTTCAGCATTTCTTTTTTCAAACAATTTACCTAAATGCTCTGCTAGTTTTGTTTTCATTTGTGGATGCACTTTGCAGGCTATACCCAATCTTTGATAGAGTAAGACTTTTTGAAACAAATTTAGTTCATGCATTTGTGAAATTTTCTTATATAAAGTGGTCTTTTGTTGGTCATCAATCTGCTTTAGCGTTTTGGTTGCATCAGGAGATTTTTTGCAGTTTAAGGTTTTTCGCCACTCTTTAATTAAAGTTTCTTCATTTGCATCTAGCAGTTTGATAAATGATTGCATGAGTTTTTTTCGTTTTTCTACCAATTCTGATTTAGCTCCGTTAATAGTTTTTATAGGAAGTTTTATTTGTGCCTTTGTTACGCAGCCATCTAGACCACTTGAGCCAGTGAGGGCAGCTTTAATTTTAAGATTATTTGATTTATATATACATAGAGTATTGCCAAAGCCAGCGGCCAATAGAGAACCATCTTGTGAGAATGATATTGAAGCAATTGGCAGATTTTTATATGACGTTTTGGCAATGCAATACCATGTTTTTCCTTTTTTATAAATGTTGTCAGAGTCATCGAGCGACCAAATTTTAATAATATTATCTTCGCCTACAGTGGCGCACAAAAGATTTTCCACTTGATAGTCATTAGAGAACTCAATAGCTTTGAAACCACCTTCATGAGGCAATTCAATATTGGTATTTAAAGCATAACTGAAAACAGTAAGTTGATTAATTATTTATTTAATATAAAAGTTTACAGATATTTTTTATATTAGGTCTGTGTCTTTACTCTACTTTGGGATCCCGTGGGATCCCAAAATTGTTTTCTTAGTTCAAAATTGGGTAAATGAGAGCGGTTTTGAGAGAATAAAGTTCTTCTTCTTCTTGCACGAAACAGCCCAAACTTTTTCTTCGTGCAAGTTATTTAAACTTGTGCTACAGCCTTAAAACACAAACAAAATAAATTATTATTTCTTTTTGTTAATTTGTTGAAATTAATTTTTTTTTATTAAAACATTCAAAATACTTTGAGTTTTTATTTTGTGTTTACAATTTAGAATTTTTGTTCCCGTACTTTTATATAATTTTGTGTCTTTATGAGTGAAAACAATGCTTGCGCTCATTTTAGCGAACTTTACCCAAAAAGTAAAGAAACAGACCTATTGGCTATAACTTTTATGTTCTAATAAATATTTTTTATTGCTCAATAAAATTATTTCTAATAAAAGATTTTTTACGTTGATTCTATATATTGAGCAACTAAGAAAGATTTTAAAAACCTATTAAACATTCAACTCTCTGCGAAAAAAAATCTCTTAACAGTAAATCTTAACACTTAATCAACACGCAACTGTTTAGCTGGAAGGGTATGAATGATATGTGCTTATTTACGTAAATTCTAGTTTCCGTAAAGCTACTCCAAATCTGTAAATTGTATATTTATGTCCAAATGGAATTAATAAGCGCTAGAAGCAGAATTTATAGTTATTGTTCAATTTCTCGAATAAGTTTTAAAACGATCCATAGTTGCCAAATATAACTAGTTTGATTCGTAGACGTTATTAGAGCTTAATAGGGTTTATGGGGGTTATATCGGATTTTGTTGAGCTATATCGTTGTATGCAAAACAAAATTTAAAGTTTTGGATCACGTGAAATAATAATTTTTGAGCAATGTAAAATATGTGTAGGAAACTAAATAAGTTGAAGTCTTATTTATGCCCCTGTCTTAAATGGGATTTTATTTTTACACATTCTGAAAAAATAAAAACTAATAAAATGGTGTTATCTTCAGAATAGGATTAAATCGCACATGTTATTTAAAAACATTGATTTTAAATCACGTATAATTATATTCCTCGATAGTTTAGTGATCAGTAATTCAACCCACAAAAATAATTACTTACTTTTGGGAGTCCTCTTGATATTTCCAAAACTTCAAACGTAATTCTGGTAAATGTTCCTCATCATTAAAAACTTCGCCAGTAGCCATCCAATCAATATTAAATGCTGCCTTAGTTACATTAATATTGTAAAGAATTTTTTCTCTTTCTTTAGACAACAAATTTTGATTAACAATATTCACCTAAAAAAGAAATAAAAAACCCTTACCAAACGAACTTCAAACAATTATGATTTAGTTTTCACATACGTTATACAGCAAACTTTTGGTGTAAGTGTTATAAAATTGTAATGACCCTATACGTCCATTTAGCACTAAGGAATTGTTACGAGGATTTAAGCGTAAACCTGCTGGATATTTAAAGCTTCCAGCTTTATCATCAGCGATATAAGTAAATTCCTGCAGATTCTGATGTAGGACTTTCTCAGTGCCATAGAACTGTACGCTGTTATCATTTAAACATGCCACTACTCTTGTATTGTCTGGACTTATAACCAGATGACGTATTTCAGCTGCTGTACGTGGTATAAATTGCCTTATCTTCGGATTTTCTATATTCCATTTAACGATTACAGACTCTTCACCACTACTGTAAAAACTTGCACCAGCGACAGTAAAACATATACTGGTTACCTTCGTATGATGCCAATGATAAAGACTCTGAAAATGTTAAATATGAAATTAAAATAAAAAAATATTTAAAAAAATTTAATTTACGTACAGTTTTTATTCTTTCTTTATCGTAAAATTCACGCCATAAGAAAATTTTACCAAGTTCATCTCCTGTCGCTACACATTCCTCCGATGTGTGCATTTGAAGAGCAGTAATAGGTACTTTGTGAGCGTTCTCCCATCTTAAAAATAAAATGAAAAAATTTAAAATTTTTCTTAAATTTATTAACGCTTTATTCTATTGTACTGTTAGTAATTTATAATGATTATTTTTTATTACAAATCGGTTTGTTGCTTTAACTTTAAATATCATTACCTTGTACATATCCATGTTTTGTAATTCACAAAATATACAAACTGACCCTGAGTCAACACCAGATTTGGAAAGTTTTTATTATCCACAACAACTAAGGGACGTTTCATGCTAAACACACAATTGAATTAAAAAACAACATATACAATATTAAAACCATTACTCACGATAATCTTAAATTGCAAGGTACTTCTAGGAAGCTCTTTTCCTCTCGACTTAATATACGCCATTGCATTGGTTCATAAGATATTTTGAAGCATATAAATGCATGAGCTAAATCAGATTTTCCATAGATATTAAGAAGTTTAAAATTTGTTAATACCCATGGTTTGTTATCAAAAGCAGGAATATGTAGAATATTCTTAAGGACACCAGTTTTCCATTCCCATGAGAAAATTTCACCTTTGTTATTGCAAGCAATTAAGATGTTATCATTATGCAATTCAAATTCAAAATCTATTAAGGGAGCAGATGAACCCTCTAGCTTTCTCACAAATTGATAACTTATGGTGGAGTACACGTTGACTTCATTTTTCGTCATAAACAACAAATGCCTGGAAGCAATAAAGGAAATAAGTAAAAATATGTTGTATAACTTGGCATACTTTTAATTTTCGACTTACTCTCCACTTTTAGAGTATATTGGAGGATGCTCTAAAATACTTCCTCCAGCTAAATATTGAAACTTTAAATTGTTTTCAAATTCCATTTTTTCAAATGGATAAAAACTTTCACTATATCTATATAATCATAAATAAATTGCCACTGTAATCGCCGTGTTCCTAATCAATGCAGTTTAATTGATTTTAAAATTAAAAATTAATTTTTTAATACAAATCTCTTAATAAATAAAACGCACCTCTATCGCACGTGTTGAGGTTCGAAAAATGTTTTTTTATATTTTTGCTAGAGTTGTGTAGTTCGTAAACGACTTATATCAATTGAACTATCTAGTCAATTGAACTATATGGAATATTCTTTTTACTGAGGTATGTGCTCAGATAGGGAATACCTTTTTAGTTCATCATTATTTATATTAAAACAAATATAAAATTATAAACTTGAGTGAAACCTTAAATCTCATTTAGGTCCAAATTAAGCAGAAACATCCTTTAGTGATCAGAAAATATATTATTATGAACCAATATTTTATTAGTATTGATAAATATGTATTTAATGTCCGATGAATTTATCACAGAAAACTAAAAATTGTATGAGTTAAAACAATTGAGTTAAAGATATCAATTGGAAGCGCTCAGTTGTTTCATCTCACTAAGTAAGCTTGAACTAATTGATCGTAGTAGTTCGTTCTAATGAGCCAGCTTAAAAGAAGAGTCTCTTTAAAAAGGTGATAAACCCAACTCTAATTTTTGCTACTATAGAAGGTAAAGTTGCCAGATGTTAATTAATGATGAGAGTACCATGAAATGAATAAAGCAGAAGTATAGCATGTTTACACCACAGATTAAGATTATCTGTTATTATCTGTGCTTTATATTTGTGGTTTACACTACAAAATGAAGATTAGCTTTGCTCTCTGAATAATGATTGATTTGACTTCAGTTCTAAAATATTATTCTTCGTTTTAAATTTTGTGTTTCTAATTAATTTAACTTTGATATATAATTTAATTATTTGTTTTTATATTAACACATATTCACACACATTACTTTTAATATTGTTTTCCTTTTTGTTTACATTTCTATACATCTAGTTAAGATAAACTTGCGATAAAAATTAGAGCAGACATAAATTTATATGCTTCGCAAGTAGATTCAAACTGAATCGTCTCAAAAAACATGCTTCATGCTAAGAACATAACTGGGATGAATGACGAATTTCGTCCAACACAACGAATACGTCGTCAGGAATTCGTTTTGTAAATTCGTTGTATGAAACACAATAACGACGAAAAACCCAGCTGTTATAATTTTTGAAGTTGTTTATTTTTTGTAAGCTGCTAAAAAAAAATAACATTTAAAAAGATAAACATTAGCAAAAACATAACTAAAAACTATTTTTATATTGAACTTATAATCTGTACGCTTATTGTAAATGCTGCAAAATAAAAATACATAATTTTTTTAAGTAAAATAACTTTATTTACTAAAACACATCGAATCTAAAGTCAAACATGGTCACTTTGTTCTGATTTGTTTGACGTTCGCCGGCTTAAGAAATAGAAATAAGTCTATTGCATAGTTCGTAAAACGTTTTCCTTATAATAGTCTACGTAAGATATAAGTACTTTAAGTCATCCTAGTATTCGGAAGACTTTCACGGCACTTCCTATAAAGCAGAAGCTGATTTTAAATCATCAAACAATCAATATTTCATTGAATTTGTTTTAACAGACCAGATAACCTGCTCAGCACTTTTTCCTTTGGATATCGAATTGGTTGTACTACATCTTTTTATATCCACACCACTATACCACCGCCCCTGTTCGGATTGAAATCAACTTTGCGAAGACACTAGATGAGTTTAAGAAAATTTAAATACGCCAATCAATCGGACATAGTTTCGAAAATCTTACTAAATATACCTGCTTCGCTCTATTATTTATGATTCACAGCGCAATCATAAGCAAATTAACGTGCTTCGCGATATAAAATCTTGAAAGCGAAGCATTATGTTTTGAGACTTTTCAGTTATAATCTAATTGCGTAGCATGAAAAATTTCTGTTTCTGTAATTTTTGTCGCGAGTTAATCTGAACTAGCGTATATAAGTGTAAGGAAAAAAAAATAAAATAATGGGTAAAGTAAATAAAAAGGTAGCTTATAATACATAGTTCCAAGTGCTAGCATTAGTTTCAACTTTTCGATACTATCTATGCTGAAAAGTATAAACTACAAAAACTGTGAAAAAAAAAATCTTTTTTTACAATAACACAGTCACCAATAAGTAACTGTTTTTGTTTTTCTGATTTTATTTCATTTTTATTTTTTTTTTAATTTTTTATGGACTTTTTGCCCTATTGATTCAATGGAGTTATCATTTAATCAATTTGGCTTTTGATATAAGACTCTGAGGTTTTCTTTACAAAATTTTCGAATTAGCGAAACTGCTATATAGATATTCCTTTCCCGCAATAATACATTTCACTTTTTAGTTTAAAATAATAAATATTTCATGAATATATATTATAAAATATTCATATTTGAAGGAATCAAGCACGATTAAAGTAAATTAATATAATAAAGATTTCAAAAAACAAACTTTCTTGTTAATAAACTAACATGTTTTAGGGAAAAATTTGATATTTTTTACCAACATTTATAAATAAAAACAATTAACAATGCAATTTTTGACGAATAAACCAATATTAAATTTATTTCAAGCACCTCGATGACATGCTTACAAAAAACTAGAAATTTTAAGTACTTATTAGTAGATATTTCCACATGTTTTCAGCAAACTCTAGAAAAACTAGGTTGAACTAGGCAACAAAAATCACTAGCTTTATCTGAAAATGTTTTTTACCTTAAAACTAGTTTAAACTTAAGATTTACTAGTTTTAGCTAGAAATATATTTTTATTCACACCACCCAATATTAAATATGGTGTGTTAATATGTAATAATACAAAAACATATAATTTAATTGTAACTTAAACTTAATTAATTACAAACACAAAAATTGAAACGAAAAATAAAATGTTATACAACAGAAGTAAGAGCGAAGCGTGTAGATTGTGACGTGTAAACGCTATGGTTCGCATTCATGATTCAGATAGCAAAGCAATTGTTTATTTTTCCGTGTAAACATGCTTTGTGGTGTTTGTTTTATTTTGTTTTTCATTCTTTTTTACGAATCTGGTAAGCCCAAGCTTTTTAATGGTTACTATATGCGAAAGCTGCGTATTGTGAATTTAGGTTTATATTTACAGCTGACTTATTATCAACAAAAAAATTTTTTTTATAAAAAAAAATTGAATTAGCACGTTACAAAAATGTAAACAATATTTTTTCATGAAAGAGAGTGAAAAAATCAATAGATGTACTAAGTCCTTGCAGAATATCGTGACTTAATAATAAATATCATTTGTTGTACTTTAACAATAAAAGCATACATGAAAATTTCACATCCAGAAAAAAAACTATTAAAAGGGACACGCACCCAAAACAGCTTGTTATAAAAATAGCACTTATAAAAGCCACGAAGGCAGCTACAGAGCTATTTAACAGTAGCCAATAAAAATTTCACAGCAAATTGATAAACAGCAAAGACAAGTTTAAGTTAAAGGTTAGTAATAATGAATTTTTCACTGACGTTGCTGCTGATAAGCATAGCTTGCATAGCAATTACTAATGCACGTGCCGACAAAGATAATCGCCTACAAGTTGTCTATGCAGTTAATGCTGGCGGTTATGATCATATTGACAAAAACGGTATACATTATGAATCAGATCCCCTTAATGTGGGAACAGCCTCGGATTACGGCAACCATTTATTAATTATTGGCCGAGTTCATGAGCAAGATGAAGTTTTGTATCGAACTGAACGCTATCACACTGCTACATTTGGTTATGATTTACCCTTGGAAGGAGATGGTGACTATGCGTTGGTGTTGAAATTTTGTGAAGTATACTTCAATGAACCAAATAAAAAGGTTAGTGACAATCAAATTGTTTTTGAAAAATAATTGACTTAAGAAGTAATCAGTTAACCATTTTTAAAAAAGATAATTTTAATTGGTTGTAAAGATTATCGATCCATTGTAAAAGACATCAAAAACAAAAATTTTAAATTAAATCTGAAAACAAATGGTAAACGAATCATGAAGTTCCTTCCACAAACCACTTTTCGAACTGTTTTTCGTTCAATTTTTTTCAGAATTTCTTCTCTTTATCACAAAATAATTTTAACATGAATATAAAAATAAAAATAATTTTTAAATAAATTTATTTTTCTTTTAGATTTTCGATGTAGTGCTTAATCGCAAACATGTAGTGGTTTCAAATTTAGATATTTTTGCTGAGGTTGGACGTGGTATAGCTCACGACGAATATATCAATATTGCTGTAAGACGTGGAAAATTACATTTCAACGATGAAGTTTCAGATATTCGCAATAATATGGTGCGCTTAGAATTTATAAAGGGCTCATATGACAATCCAAAAATAAATGCCTTTGTATTATTCAAAGGTGATATTGATAGAATTCCCAAATTAAAACCCTTGCACACCGATGCTGTCATACAAGATATCGATCTAAATGAAATTTCCGAACAAACAGCTACTGAAAGCGTTCCTGCAGCAACAGTCGGCAGCACAAAGAAATCGTTAAATGTTAAAAAATCGATAACAGAAGAAAATAAAATATCTACACCGCCTTTGGAGGAAGAGGAGGACGAAGATAATTCACTAATAGCAGATGATGAAGAAGACGATATGGATGAGTTATTAACGGATAATCGTAAAAATAGTAAAACTAGTGGACCTCGGCAACCGAATCCCTATACTGTGGATGATTCAATGGTTTTGATGCCTGTTTTTATAGCGATTGGTTGCTTTATACCACTTCTCTTCTGTCTGTGTAAATTATGAGCTGATTAAGACAAATTTCTTTCAGCTTTATTTAGAACATAAAAATTTACTTTATTTTTGAGCTGTGGTAAAGGAGCCGGCGTAACAGTGGCCTGCAATTTTTGTGTTCTCTGTTAAATATTCTTTAAAACGCCCAAATTTGTATCAAGTATTAATTAAAGTTCGAAAAGCTATATTCGAACCAAGTTGTAGGAAACAATTTTAAAAACTTTTTTGCTGCCATAATTGATCCTCATTTTTATTTATGGCTATTCAAGCTTTTCTGTTTTTAATATTAATAAACATTTTTTTTTTTTTTTTTTGTTTATGACATCCTTTGTGTACTTAGCGTTTAACTTATTTTTTTATTTACTATAATAAAACAGAGACTTTTTTGTACTTTAATGTTCCTCATTAGGGTTTAAATATAATTTTTATCATTATTTTATTGAAGCTCAAATTTGTATAGCACTAAGTTTTTCTCAACAAAGTTTTAAGTTACTTTTTAAAAACTTTTAATAAAAAAAGGAATTGTTTTAAATATAGCTAAATAAATTAAAGGAAATATTATCTTAACTAAAAACAAAATAAATGAATTATTATTTTTAGTTAAGCTTAAGCTTGTTACATGTTTATGTGAGTAAATAGTAATGACAAGATATTAGAATGTATTTATTCTTGAAACATTAATTTTTCAACCAATGATTTTTATTATTAATTCACAACGAATTGTTGTTTACTAACACTACCAACTTCCTATTTATAGGAAACAGTAAAATATTTTCTATAAACGAGAGAAATTAAGTTTATTCAATAATGAAATTAAAGAAATGATTACAACTTGGACCATAAAGTTCAATTTGGAGCTAAAGTAGACTTATAGGGCAGCTACAGTCTAATTTGCCATTTATTATAATTCGTTTTGTTTTATTATACAGTAAGAGGCTATACTTCAATATAGAACATTAAATTCGACAAGGACTTTGCTATTATATTTTTTAGCGATTTTTTTATTTTCAAGTGAATTTATTTTTTTTGAATTATCTATATATAAATAGATAAAATCAAAACTTCGGAATCCTTTTTCTCCTCTCTTTGTTAACCGATTTTGTCTATTCTTTCACATATTAAGTTGCTATTACTACACATGCAAAAAATACACATATATTCATAACATGAGTGTGTACATAAAATAAAGAAATGTTCAATAAAAAACTTGGTTGAATTTTGACCACAAGGCTCTAGTTATTTAAATTGTTTGATATGACAACTAATAAATTTCATAATTCGGCTAAAGTTCAGTTTTAATTTTTATTTAGTGTACTAAATAACATCTTTCGAATTGAAAGTAATTTTTCGATTTCAAATTTTTTTTTCTTGCAATTTTATATGCGAGAAATGTTGTTTTCATTGAAATTTGTATTTCTGTTGAATAAAAAAAAGTTAGATTTTTAATTTTTTCCCTGACCAGGATTCGAATCATCGATTTTATAAATTAATGAAATTTTACTTTTTTTATTTTAGATTTTTCATAGAGTTTTACTGTGAACTTTCGGAATTTCTTTCCCACGGAAAAAATTCCTCCAATTATGGATTTCGTGGGAATAAAATTATAAAAAGTGGCATCATCGTAATTTAAAGGGAGTTTTTTTGTTTATTTTTATATAATTTTATAATTTGTAATACCTACTTTTTTCCTACGAATTTTTTTCACTTTCCGCAGTCAATCAAAAGGGGAAAAAATCATTGATTGTACTACAATTATTTAGTATCCATACAAAATTATTTGCAGAAACACAGATGTATAATTTTGTTTTTAGTTTTACATTTAATTTATTACTTTCTCAAATCATTAGGTATTTTTTAAATTATCTTTGTTAATGTTTTTTTTTCTGTTTTAGTTTACTTTTTAAATGCCCGCATATGGTCTTGCTACCCGGTGCCTTTTTTAGATACTTTTTTAAATTTATTTTTTTGGAGTATATTGTAAATAAATATATAATTAGAGAAGAGGGAAAAGTGAAAGAACTTGCACGGAATTTTTGCTTATTATTGGGCTGATTGTGTTTTTTGATTAATCTTAATTAAATAACTATAACATACTGTTAAAACTCGTTGCAATCAAATCGAGTTCAAATTCTTTTTATAGACAAATATGTATTTAGTAATTAATTTCCTTTTACTAACATTAAAATTTTTCAACCTGTAAAAGATTATTCGAACTTATCCTTGAATGTTTTAATAAAAGGATATATACTTTCGCTAGGCCTCCCTTTAAGTGACAAATTTTTAATTAAAAAGAACACGAACATTTTTTTAATATTACACTATCAAATCAAAATAGCTTTTCACAATTCACAAAAATGAGAATTTTTTATTTTCATAAATTATATTCATACTAAGATTACTTCTCTGTTTTCAAATAAACAAATTAAACTTACTATAATTAAGAGACAAGATTTGAATGTTCTTTCCAAATATCCAATAATAAAATGATTAACTAGTTAAATTTGTTTGTTTTATAATGAAGAAATTATTAATGTTTGTATTTTGAAGTGAAGAAAAAAGAGATAGATACAAAAACTAATAATGATAAGTTGTACAAAAATTATACTTGAATAAAGTTAAATAAATTATTGAGTTTGAGGGCTATTATTCAACATTAGGTATAAAAAAAAATTATTCCAAGCTCAATAAGTATTTACGAACATGAAACTGATATTAAAACAGATTTAAAGTAAGACTAGGAGGCCACTATTTGTTTTCTGCCCGAACAGTGAGCGCCACACAAAACAATATCAGCATAAATCAAACGATCTCTACTAAACACTAAATTCTTGACATTTTCAAAAGTGGCCATGGCAGCACGCTCTAAGATCGTGTCGCCATAACATAATTTCCCACAGGCACATTTTGGGGCCTCTAACAATACATCAACTAAAATCCAAGGCAAGGTAGCCGTCGAATATGGCAATTTATGTTTGCACACTGAACGGGAAGCCAAAAGCCACAAAGGTGTAGCTGTAAGTATATTTTGTACCGATGAACAGATTGGATTTGCAAATTTTTGTTCTAAATCGTATTCTTTTTGGGGCTGAAAGTTATTTCCCCAAACGTCTAACATTTCTAGACGGTTGCTGTTGAAAGCTGCCGGCAGTGATTCTAGTTGGTTTGTAGACATATGCAAATAACGTAAATTCTTCATACGTCTTACGCCAAAAGGTATACGTTTTAGTAAATTATTATTAAGTTTTAATGTGACCAGGTTTTCGAATTTTATAAGCTTTGGAGGAAAGTATTCCAATTTATTGGCCGAAAGATCAAGTTCTCTTAAAGAGTCTTGCAATGTTTTGCCCTGCAACCATTGCCAGCAATTTTTATCACCTAAACTATTATTATTCAAGTGAAGTTCAGTCAATTGTAAGCGACCCATTTCTTTCGGAATCTGAAAATAGAAAAAAATTCTCTCGAGTTCTCTTTAAAAAAAAACCAATTTATTTATTACCTTTTCTATCGTATTAAAACTCAAATTTAACGTGGTTAAATTTCGTAAAGAACAAATTTCAAATGTCACCTTACAAAGTTGTATGCCTGAAATAGTTAACGACTTTAAGGTTCTGGGAAAACCATTTGTTGGATAATTCCCACGATTTAAAATTGTTAATTTTGTTTGCGGTTGAGACTTTTGCGGTATTGCAGTGGCCGCTGCTATATTCATTTTTAAATTAATGGAATCTTTGCCCTCCAAACCAAGTTTTAATGTTTGCAGGAATCCCTTCAATTGTATTGGATCACATTTAATCATTAAATTCTCGGCCGGCTGAATAAAACTTATAGTGGCTTTGCCGTCTTTTAGGAATTTTGTGAACATTTTTTCTATGTTGTTTTTCACCTTATAACGTTTGCCCATCTTATCTTGCGGAGTAAAAAGAATAATTTCTAGCTCCTTTTTACTATTTCCATTGTTGTCTTTCGCGGTTGTACTAAAACCCACCGCCAAGGTAGCCTTTAGCATACGGGGTGTTTTGCTCGTCTGTGTCTGACGATTTATTACTTGTGTTTCACAAAGTATTTTCATTTTATTTTTTATCAAACCAGTAAAACATTTGAATTTGAAGAGCTATTTTATTTTAAAATTTAACAGAAGATTTTATTATTGCCATTAATTAATAAAGCAAAGTTATCCAAACAAAAAATCCGCCTTTTCTGTGGAAATTTGTTTTTGTTTGTGAAATAATAAACTTTTGTTTTCATTTATTTTCTTTTTAAACAGATGTGGCAGGGATGGAAAGTTCAGTTCAATGTAGTTTTCTTATTTATTAAAAATCACAAGTCGGTATTACAATGGATCAACTTGCCTGAAAAATTAATATCGAAATAAAACACAAACTGACTGTTTATACAATCATTCCAAATATTGGGTCCTGATTACACAATGTTGTATCTATTAAATCAAAAATATTATTAAGAACTACGAAAAAAATACCAGTTTAAAATTTTTTTCGTTAATAATTATGAAATTAGTGATGGTGTTATACAAACATGACGCTATTTACTATTTTTTCGATATTGTACTATTTCTTTGTATAGCATCCTCATCAGGTATTAACAAGTATTAACCTTTTTCTGCTTTTGTGGTGAAGGGTATAAAAAAATTATTTTAACTCCAGTATAGAACGGATGATTTCAATATAAATTAATTATGCAAATCACACGTTAATTTTTATGCTGACAGTCTAAGTCGTTGGAACTCGGTTATCAGCTTGAAATTGTGAAAAAAGTTGATGAACATTTCTCAAGTAAAGGCGTAAAACTAATTTTGCGCCATATTTGTGATAAACAATCAATTCTTCAGCAAAATTGTTTTAATCTTTATTAGGCAAAAAAAAAATGATACTTCAAGAGCAATTGGTAATAAATCTTTCCCTTCTAATCTATAATTTGTAACACACTGAAATGTAAGGTCTGCAGCAGTTAATGTTATTTTGTGATTTTATTAGCACGCTAGCGTAACTAGTTTTCAGGCACACTCTCATCGATCGGGATATGAGCCATGCTGCATGATAAAATAAAAGCTTAATATAAAATAAACTCAATTATATCAAAATGATAAATTTATTATTCGGAATCTTTTAAAATTTAATTAATTTACTTTATTCGTGCTTGATTCCTTCAAATATAAATATTTCATGATATTCTCATGAAATATTTATTATTTTAAACTAAACTACAAAATGAAATGTATTACTGCGGGGAAAGCATATCCATATGGCCATTACACTACTGCTCAAATAGCTCATCAGTGGATTTTACCCAAATTTTGTATAGAAAAACAGAAAGTCTTATATCAAAAGTCAAATTGATTAAATGAGAACACCATTGAATCAATAAGACAGAAGACAATAACAACTCAAAAAAGTTCTACACAAAAACACAGCAAACATTTAGTAACTATTTTTATTTCATGAGAATATCATGAAATATTTATATTTGAAGGAATCAAGCACGAATAAAGTAAATTAATTAAACTCAATTATATTAAAAACATCGCATTTATCTTTCCTCTTAGTGCTTAAATATCAAATTGTCATATTAAATTGTTAACTACCGGTTATACCTGTTTTGAAATATTGTGGTATCTAATTACCTTATAAATATTTGTAGTTATCAGATCAATCATGTTGTGTTTGCAAAAAAGAAAATTATTTACTGAATTTAAGAAGACTAGAGTTTGATTTGTGGTCGAAATTCGACCAATCCTGTTCTAGAACACTTTATTCTTTGGTTATTTTACGTACACATCTATGAGTGGAATATAAGTGAATTTTGGCACTTGTAGTGGTAGCCATTTAAAAGATCGTTAGTTTCTTAAATACTGAACCGATTTATATGAGATAAAGACGATGCACTAAAACTCGGTAATATCTACAAACAGATGAAAGTATATTCAAAATCAGTGGACAAACAGAAGAGGAAAAGGATCCCGATGTTTTGTTTTTGCCTATTTTTATATAGATATGTAAAAATAAGCAAGTGTAATATTCCTGAATTCCTATTATTACAAAAAAAAAAATTGATTTCTTCTTATATACATCACGTTCCAATAGCTAAAACAAAGTTATTAGTAATATATTTTGAAAATAAAAAACTTGGCGGTCAAAGTTTTGATTAATTCTGTTTTGTTGAAGAAAAGTACAAATTAAAGATTTCAAGTCTCCATGCCTGAGCAGTAGTGGGTTTCGTTTATTTTATTATCCAGTGGCTTTCAAACTACTGATTAGTTTACTTTCTAAATTGCAGTTACATTTTTGAATACAGTAAATTTTAAGTACCGACTTTTTAAAAAAATGTTAAGATATAAACTTACATTTCCAATTTTTTCTTTTTACTTTTTTTTTTAATTGCCGCAAATTTATTTTATTTTTACTCTTTTCACTTTGCCAAATCAACAAATTTAATTTCCATTTGTTTTTTTATTTTTGATATAAACTCCTAGTAGCTGATCAGAGATAGATAGATAGATTGAATAGTATTTTGTTACACATTCTGTGCAAACATTTTCTTTATTTGAGGTTTCAGCCAGCAAAAGGCGGTTAAGCTTAACACATAATTTATTTTAAACCGACTTCAAACAAGTAAGAGTGCTGTGTTAATCTAGTCTACTGAAGAAATTCCAATCAAAGAAGCAAATATTAAGGTAAAAGGGAATTAAAAAATAAGATAAAATCAAGTACTGCATATGTATAGTTTAACATAAAAATGCCATCGGCTCTTAATCGCTTAAGCATTTTTTTTAAACTTTAGAATTTCCTTAAAGATCTCTTCAATAGCTTTTAAATAATCAAAAATGCTTAACCCATTAAGACCCGATGACATTTTTTGCACAATTATACGTATGTAGTACTTAATATGAAAATTTATTATTCGGAATCTTTCTTATGTTTATTTACTTTAATCGTGCTTGATTCCTTCAAATATAAATATTTCATATATTTTCATATTTCATGATATTCTTATGAAACATTTATTATTAAAAAATACAAAATGAAAAGTATTATGTATATGAGCAGAGCCGAAACGGCCATATAGATATGCTTTCCATACAGTAATACATTTCATTTTGTATTTTTTAATAATAAATATTTCATGAGAATATCATGAAATATTAAATAAATAAAGCGAAAAAGAAAAAGAAGAAAAATCTTTATAAATAACAAAAGTGTGTTTTATTTTTCGTTTAAAGCGGCTTATGATAAACTCATAAGTAAGTTTACCCGCAAGAAAACTTTTGAGACCTTAAAGAAAACGTATTAGAAATATAGTGTTTAAATAGATGAAACGCCCAACAAGGGGAATATTCACCCCATAGACAGAGTCAAATTCTAGCCGCGCTTGTTTTTGAACACATCAAATAAGTAAGTAACATTACAGAGCTATACAGTTTCTATTGAACCTACATTCATTAAGACTAAGGACCAACATTAGAATTTTATTTTTTCCTATAAAGAAAACCATAATGGCAACCGATAATAATCCATATAAAATCTCAACAATTATTAATATTGAGTAGAAATTAAAATACAACACTGATGTGCTTGAAATCAATTGCTCCTAAACTAAGTTAAATTTTGAAATTAATCCTCAGACACAAACCAATTGCGTCTAAACCAAACTAATTTTGTCAATACACAAAATATTGACTCAATAAAAGTTTATGTATGAACATACTATTATTGGAACTGATCTCTTTTTAACAATAATTGCTGCTTTGTTACAATTTTAAATCAACATTTCTCTTTTTATTATCTTTACTGTTGTTATTTTCCTTCGTCAATTCTACATTTTTGTAGATCTTTTACATTTTCTTGGGTAACGCCTCTACTTTATTTATTGGGGTATACTATAGCTACCCCACGGATTTTGGCATATCTTCTGGATAATTTTATTGAAAAGGATCTAAAGACAACAAGGATTTCTGGGCTATTGAATCAACCTTTTTACCGGCAATGCATACGGAAAGTATATCTGTGACTTATATGCAATGTAAGCGCTTACTTTGTGTCGTATTTTTTTCTTTTCTAGATAATACGGTTAAACCGACTATCATCAAATATGACAACAATTTGCTGTAACTATCTCGTATACAAAAAGACAATTCAATTTATATGTAAACATCAAAATCGCAAATGGATCACAGGTTTTTAACCGTAAAAACTAATATTGTACAGAAAAATATAAATCTAACCTACTCAGGCACCTAAGTATTATCACAGATATTAAAGTAGAAATTGCGAAGGCAGGTCTAAAAACTAACCAGTCCAACCTGTCCGTAACAAGAAACACTTCTCGAAATGGTCAAAGGACATGAAGCAGTGACATTTCTGAAAAACTTAAAATTTTTAAGAGCCCTATGATCAGTATTTGTTGATCTGCTAATTATTCTAATGAAGCTTCCACTTCAACAGTTTCTTAGTTGTCCACTCAAAATCTTATTCGAACCCATTTTAGAAACATAATAAAATAAAACACTATCATTCCACATTTTGAATTAAAATCTTCAGCCGACATAAAGAAGTCATGGCCGCCGTTTTATAAATAATTTTAAAATACTTAAGATGGTAGTAGAAGAATAAGTGAATATTTAAATTTATTTACAGAATTTTTCAAAGAGATAAGGCTGTTAGCAAATGTTTTTGAAAAAATTTATATTTTTTTAAGTAAAATTCCTAATAACAAATTTTAAACATTTTTTCATTTTTCATCAAATTTAAAAATTATCTACGAGGGCTGCTCTATATATTTCTGGCCTAATAGTGAAAATGCGAATATTTATATTCAAAAATAGTTTTTGTTGTTTTTCAAAGTATTCTCCAGCATGATTTTTACACTTTTGCATACGCTAAAACGAGTTGTCGAAGCACTTTTTCCACTCCGATTGAGACACCTCTAAAACATGGTTCTTCTGGCGACGAAAATCGTTGACCACGCATTTTTTTCTTGATGTGCGGAAACAAGAAGAAGTCATTAGGTGCCAAGTGAGGGCTGTACGGCGGATGACCCATTAATTCGACGTTTTGGCCGGTCAAAAACGCTCTGGTTTGAGCCGATGTGTGAGAGCTCGCATTGTCATGGTGAACAATGATTCGTCTTCTCTTGTTGGTTTTTCGAATTTCAAACAAATTGTAGTGTACCACTCAGAAGTGACCGTCCTACGTTGCTCAAGCGGAACAGTCGCCACATGACCAGTTTTTCCGAAGAAATAGGCGACCATTTGCTTCGAAGTGCTTCTTCCACGAACAACTTTCGTTGGATTTTGCTCGTCTTTGAAGACCCACACGGTCGATTGTTGTTTCGTTTCGGGCCCATACGCATAGATCTATGATTCGTCCCCTGTGACGATCTTATAAACGTCTTTTGAAGCACCGCAATCGTATTTTTGCAACATTTCTTTGCACCAATCGACACGAGCCTTTTTTGAGCGACTTTCAAATTGTGCGGGATCCAACGAAAATAAACCTTTTTTACGACCAGGTGTTCATGCAATATCGAATGTATGCTGGTGGAAGAAATGTCCAAGGATGTCTCTATCTCTCGGTATGTCGCATGTCGATCTTGCATTATGAGTTCACGCACGGCATCAATGTTCTCTGGCACAACAGCCGTTTTTGGACGACCTTCACGGAATTCGTCTTTGAGCGAGCTTCGGCCACGATTAAATTCATTATACCAATTTTTCACAGTGCTATAGGATGGTGCTTCATCGCCATACAAAGATTTAAGCTTATCAATGCACTCTTGTCGTGATAATCCCCGTCGAAAGTTGTGAAAAATGATGGCACGAAAATGTTCACAAGTTAATTCCATTTTTTTCTATATTAATTTTTTCAAGTCACTGTAAACAACACAAATAATGGTCGTACGTCAAAACGTTTTGAGTACGATTATGCTTAAAAATGACAAACTTTCCAATGGAAATATCATATTGCACTTGGCAGCACTCAGTGTTGCCAGGCCAGAAATATATATAGCAGCCCTCGTATTGTTATCTTTTGCTTATTTGTGTTAACATTTCACAATTATTCCTCAGAACTACTAATTTGGCGATAATATCAGTTACGAAATACTTGAATGGAATCACATTTAAAATTCAAAATGATTTTAAAGACAGCAGTGATTGTTCAGATATTTGCAATAACAATAGTATGTTAATGAGTAAATAAATTAATTAATTAAATAAAATTAATAAATAAGTTAAATAATTAAATAACTTTTCACTTTAATCTATTAAAACAAAAAGTATTACAACCAATAATGACTGGTTTCGTTCACAGGATGCCTACAAATACGACATCATCTACAGAGATTATCCGTTATTTTCGCCTTGTGAAATTCCTAACGTATATTTTGTGGATAGAATTTTGGACATATCAGATTTATATTTTGAATACCTGAGTAACGAAACGTCTTATATTCATGGATCGTTGGTATTCATTGAAGATGTTGGAACGCAGGATGTAAGAAGGTTTTACATAAGTTAAGGTAGTGTTCGTTTTTATAACTGTTTATTTTAGAATCCATTTACGTTAGAAGTATTTAAAAAAAGCCGCGGTACTTGGGTCAGTACTATTTACTCTATGAAAAGCGCAGATTGGTGCCAAACAATTTTTGAACCCTCTGCAATTTGGTACAAATATGCGAAGAATGTTCCCCGGGAAGATCGAAAATGTCCACTTAGTAAAGGAGTAAGTAACAATTTGCTAAAGAAAAATTGACAAATTCAAATTTCCATAGAAAAGCCGCTTTGTGAAAAATGTTGCTTTAGAAAACAGTTTAAAAAAAACTCTTACCCTGGAGTTAAAAAAAAAAGTTGAAACAGATTGAACTTTTACGGCGTTGCAACGCGTTGAGATTAACTGCTCTCATACGATTCAACTTTTTTTTTGACATTTGACGCCGTCAACGACGTCGACATTAACTCCAGGGTTAAGAAATATTATTTGACAAAATTTTCTAAAATAAGTTTATTTCTAACAACTATTATTATATACAGTTTGATTTGTCAAATTTGTAAAAAAAATTGATTGGCGACAAACTGGTCAATAAATAAGTTTAATCAATTACTTGTAGCCATTTCTATGGAAAAAATTTTTTCTAACGAATTACTAACATTTTATTATATTAAATTCTGACAAACTTTTCTTGTGATGTTAAGATTTTACTGAATTTTTTTATTATTTTTATTTAATACAGTTAAAGCTTAGTGTCAATGAAGCATCATAAATGACAGTTGACACTCCTGATCCTCATCTTTCGGGAGATTATAAGATCCAAACAATGGTCGAATTTAAGGGAATTAATGTTACCATGTGCGTTAATATGTTTGCGGAAATTTATAGGAATTGATTGCTTCACTTGTACGTAAAAAGAAAAAATTAAAAAACTTATAAATTATTTCGTAAACTGGGTCAAATACTAATTATGTATAAAGTAGACGATATAATAAATAAAGGAATCTTAATAATTGTATCCTGTTTTAAACCACTAAAATATTTTTTTTTTTACTTAACGGCATTAAAAAATTAGACGAAAAAGAGATACTAATTTACAGAAAATTATTGATCTTTATATCTTATTGACATAAAACAAAAAGAAAAAAATTCACAAGGAAATATTAGGTGTGTTTCTTTACTCCTCTTTGGAACCCCATGGGATTACAATTTGCACGAAAATTTTTTTTCTTTAAGAATGGGTAAATGAGAGCGGGTTTGAGTAAATAAAGTTCTTCTTCTTCTTCTTCTTCTTGCACAAAAATGCCCAAACTTTTTCTTCATTCAAGTTATTTAAACTTTTGCAACAGCCTTAAAACACAAACAAAATACAAAATAAATTATTATTTCTGTTTTGCTGATTTATTGAAATTAATTTTTCTTACTCAAACAATAAAATATCTACTTTGAGTTTTTATTTTTTTGTTTTAAATATAGATTTTGTGTTTCCGTTCTTTCGAAGTGAACTTCGATTTGAGACCA
Source organism: Gymnosoma rotundatum (assembly GCA_916610165.2). Lineage (NCBI taxonomy): Eukaryota > Metazoa > Arthropoda > Insecta > Diptera > Tachinidae > Gymnosoma > Gymnosoma rotundatum. Next base: position 112,512,673 of record OU744337.1, on the reverse strand, counting down.
ATGACAATGAAAGTACAACCCATCCAATGTCTGTATTCAATTTCTATTTACATTTACACAGCGATGGCGATGGTCGAACACAATATACATTGTTAGCGAAGGTTGGATTGGTGCAACTATTATGGTGAATTCGGAATACAATACGATCTATCTGAATACCATTGATCTTAAAATAAATTTATACTATCGCATAATTAAAAAAAAGAACGTTATTTTTTAATATTTTATTTTTTTATTGTTATATATTAGTTGTTATAGTAAGAGAAATAAAAAACAAGTAAAAGTGCTATATTCGGCTATTCCGAATTTTATACACCCTTCATCATGTATAGCAATACAGTTTAGTGAATTAACTCCAATAAAAAAAGCAAATATTGGGGCGACAGAGAAATTAAAAATAAAAAAAATCGGTATTGCATATATATAATTTTACATAAAAATGATATCGGCTCTTAATGGGTTAAGCATTTTTAAAACAAATTTTAGTATATCCTTAAAGATCTCTTCAAAAGCTTTAAAATGATACCCATACTGATATATTAAAAAATTTGAAAATTTCAGAAGCTCATAACTCGGAAAATATGGGCGACCACCAATTTTTTCGCTTGATATTTTTTTCTTATCTTATAATTCTCTCTCTATTTTTTTTTTTTTTGATTGAAGTTACATTATTGTTCCAAACGACATGAAAACATTAGAGGTAGGCGTGCTGTTTAGCCTCTAGCTTCGAAGGACATTGACCGATCATGCTGATTTCCAATAGCACCTCTTTCGACACTATATCTGATCGATTGACAAGCCGAGGCAAATTTGATTTCAACACTAACACCACTTTGCTATGCATAAGATGTCAGATCATATATACTTTATGGGTTCGAAAATAGATATTGTAGAAATTACACACGAAATGAAAAACTTATATATCCTTTTTTCACTTCTTTTGGTGAAGGGTATGAAAATAGTAAAGTTATCAATTTGACTAAATGTTGCTTTTTTTATGTTTGTGCCTCCATAACTCAGTGATATATGGATCAATTTCTTTTATTTGAAAGTTAATGTTCACAGATTGGTCCCGTTTTAAAAACAGTTTACAATCTTATAAATTAAAAGCTGTCCGCATAGGTTACGTAAATTGACCTACACGGCCCTATCGTTTGAACCGTTATAGACAGAATGTCGATTGCTATGACCGTAAAAATTATAAATATTCAAAATTATAAATTAAAGGGTGCCCCAATAGTTTACTTATTTTGCTGCATATGGTCATACTTTTGAACAGTTGCAGACAGGAGTTTAAAAGTTACAACAAACCATTTCAAACCGTTATACACAGACGGTTGAAATTTACAAAAGAAATCACTTTATTTTAGAAAATTTTGTCACACAATATTTTTTAAGAGTTTTTTTTTAATCTGTTTTCTAAAGCAAAATTTTTCACAAATCGGTTTTTCTGTAGAAATTTGTCCTAAATTATTTTGTTTTTATTTCATTACAAATCGTTTCTTTTTATTCGATTTTGTCTTAAGTAATTTTTTTTAGCAAATTGTTGCTTACTTCCTTTCTAAATGGACATTTTCGATCTTCCGGGGAAGCATTCTTCGTATATTTGTGCCAAATTGTTAAGGGTTTTGCACAAATCTGCGCGTCTCGTAGAGTAAATATTACTGACCCAGGCACCGCGGCTTTTTTAAATACTTCTAACGTAAACGTAAAATAAACAGTTATTAAAACGAACACTACCTTAACTTATGTATAACCTTCTTACATTCTGCGTTTCAATATCTTCAATTAATTCCAGCGATCCATGAATATAAGACGTTTCGTTACTCAGGTATTCAAAATATAACTCTGATATGTCCAAAATTCTATCCACAAAATAAACGTTAGGAATTTCACAAGGCGAAAATAACGGATCATCTCTGAACAAGATGTCGTATTTTTAGTCATCCTGTAAGCGAAACCAGTTAATTTGTGTTAATAGATTAAAGCAAAAAGGTAATTAATTAATTAACTTATTTATTAATTTTATTTTATTAGTTTATTTATTTACTTATTAACTTACAGTACTATTGTTATTACAAATATTTGAACAATCACTGCTGCGTTTAAAATCATTTTAACAGGTTCCCTGTCCCCATACAAAAATTATTTTTTAATGGTATACGTCCCACATATATTTTTGTAATTTTAATGTTATAGGTATTTTTCGAGTGTTTTTTAATTAGCCATACGAATCTTTACTGGATTTATAACGGTAAAAATATATGTATTAAATATGCTACATGAACTTGTCGTTTCGAAATTAGATCCCATACGTTGCATGTATCATATGTGATATGTATCACTAATGATTCATTGAGGGTATCATGTATCATATATGATACATGGACTTTGTAATCATGGTACAAAAAAATATTTTTGTATGACATTTGATACATCGGACAGGGAACCTGTTAAATTTAAAAAAGCTTAGTGAAGTCACCAAGAAAGACAGTTATCCGCTGCCTAGAATTGATGACACCTTAGATACGTTGGTCGGAACAAAATGGTACTCTATTTTGGACTTACAGAACTACATTTGGCAAGTAGAGAAAGCCGCCTTTAGCGCGAGTTATGGGTTTATGGCAGTTTAACGTAATGCCATTTGGGCTCTGCAATGCCTTAGCTACTTTTGAGCGTTCAATGGAATGTGGGCTGAAAGGTATCAATTGGAAGACGTGATTAGTTTATCTGGACAACACACTTGTGATGGGGAAGACATTGAGCGAACACCTCAAAAACCTGGATATAATATTAAAGCAAAGAAATGTGCTCTGTTTTAAAAGGAGGTCAAATACTACAGTGAGTACTGCGTTACACAACGGGAGCCAAAAACCAATATAATCATTGCTTAAGCGGCTGCCAGCTTGCATGAATTAACTTAACTAGAAAATCACATCCATATCACTGGAGTGAGGCAATGGAAGAAGCCTTCCAGAGGTTTAGAGAACTTTTTGTATTGCACCAGTCCTCGCCTATGCTATAGCTGGACAAAAATTCATATTGGACACGGAAGAAAGTGGCTATCGAATAGAAGGAGTGCTTTCTCAGGAGGTTAATGGGACAGAAAAGGTCACTGACTACTACAGCAGGGTGCTGTCTAAGCCCGAAAGAAAATACTGCGTTACACAACGGGAGCTTTAAGCAATGCTGGAGTGTGTTAAACATTACCGCAAATACTTATACGGTCAACATTTCATCTTAAGGACAGACCACACTGTATTACTTTGGTTGATGCAATTTAAGAACCCTGAAGAGCAGCTTGATCGCTGGGTTGAACGTCTGCAGAGTTAGAGCGGCTCATCAAATATGGCACAGGTAATGTTGAGTCTATTAGAGGCGACAAGGCTTAAGTGGGCGGCTGTGTTACGAAGATGATTTATTTAAATCATAAAAAGTAGTCAAAATAATTGTGACCAAGAAAGTAAAACAAAATAGGCTATTGCATCTATTTAATCACATTTGATCATAAATCAAAAACAACTTAAACCAAGTGACCAATAAACAAACACAATACACAACCCTGCACACACCTCCATTGTATAACAACTAAATAAGAATACACATCGTGTGCCTGAAACAATAACGGAAAGTTCTGTAAGTAAATGACAATGCCTACATCATGTATCTGATATGATAATGGAAAATTGTACTAATAGTTGTACCATCTAGTACATTCAAGAACCCTTTAACATTTGATATATAAAAGCAACGAACATAAAAGCTGATTCTTTTTGATTGTAAACTTCATTTAGTGAAGATCTTGTAGTACAACAGTTTATCCGTTACAGAAGTAGTAAAGTTGCCATTGTATGTTTGTGATGTATTAATCGGGAGCGAATAAATAAATAGTCGCCTGCATAAATTGTGTCATTTAATAAAAGCTGTAAAAGTAGTGTGTTATAATATTGCAATAAAAGAACTCAATATATTAAACGTTTTTAAATTAAATAAACGTAACAATATTAAACCGCAGTGATATCGGTGCTGCGAAATTACTTTGTTCCCTTCTTTGGTTAATATATTACACAAGCCTCTAATATAGTATACAGTGCCTAGAAAGGTATTAAAATTCGACCTTAGCAACGCATTCAATTTAAGCTTTATCAATGTGAGAAGGCATCAATTAAATAAATACTTATTATTAATTTTCATTTGTTAATGTCAGAATTTGAAGATTTTTAGTACTAGTAGTCATAAGGGAAATTGCTATCTTAGCAGCAGTTAGTTCTGCCGTAAAACATTCTTTTCCAATGGTATAACGACACCAAATGTTGCAATTCCAATTTGAAAAGAAGCACCTGAATAAAATATAATTACTAAAGCAAAACATTATTTAAAGGCTAAAGGAATAATGTTGTTTTTACGGTATAAATATATAAACTTGAGTTAATCATTGCAAATTTGTTGGCATTCTTGCGGGCAATTACTTTTCTGGCATTTATCATGAAGCCCATCGCTTGTTATAGGTCTTGATACCAAACTAGCTGCGCTTTTTTCCAAAATGTACTAAACATGATATATGGGGCTCAAATCTATGTAGTTATAAAGACGTTGCTTTTAATGAAACTGATGCTGTTCGGAAATAATTATTTATGGAAGTATATACATATTCGCATTCCTTCTTGATGTCCTTCCATAAATTGTGAAGCGTCACGCATTAGAACACCACAAACCAATATAATCATATCTCAATCGCAGTACTATGACTTACATTAAAACGAGAGCACAAAAAACCTAAAAAGATTTTATGTGTCCATTCCAAGATAATTTTTTTGTAAACAGAATGCCAAGTACTCCTAATTTGTTGGTAATATTATTTTCAAAACTCCTAATGTTTACGGTATTAACACAGCATCTTTTTATTCGACAAACATGTAGAACGTCAGCTTTAATTGCACACCACCTCTACTGGTGGCCCAATTCTATATAGTTTGGTCTAAGTTGATTAGACTATTTCAAATTTCTAATTGTTTCCGGAAGTGATTGCGAGAATATTGTAAACATAAATGCACAAGGTTGCCACCTTTTCAAAGGCAATGCGCCTCGACTAAAATATCAATAAGGCTAAAAAGAGCTAAAAAGTCGAAAATGTGGTATATATAAGTTTATCATTCCGTGTGAAATTTTTACAGTATCCATTCCCACCCCATAAAGTCTATATATTCTGACTTCTTATGCATAGCGAATTCGATTAGGCGATGTTCATCTGCCCGTCCGTGTTAGTACCGAGGCAAACTTGATTTCACAAAAAAAAAAAAAAAAAAAAATTAAATAGATTAGAAATAAGCATAATCGGTCTATGTCCTCCGAGGCAGCAGGCAAAATACCACGCCTACTTCTAATGTTTTTATGTCATTTGGAACAATAATGTAACTTCAATAAAATAAATATATGGGGCAGTAGAGAATTAAAAAATAAGAAAAAAACATCAAGTGGAAAAATTGGCGCTCGCCCATATTTTCCGAGTTACGGGTTTCTAAAATTTGCAAAGTTTTTAAAATATCAATATGGGTATCATTTCAAACCTTTTGAAGAGATCTTTAAGGAAATACTAATATTTTTGTAAATGCTTAAACGCTTATTCAGATAGATCTTACTGTATTCCGGATTCACCATAATAGTAGGACCCATCCAACCTTCGCTTACAATGTATATTTTGTTGGACTCTTCGCTTATTTTGTTGGACAAATCTTTCGACCTTGGATGGGTTGTACTTTCATTGTCATTGATCTCAAATCGAAGTTCACTTGGAAAAAGCGAAAAATCTAAATTTTAAACACAAAATAAAAAATTAAAGTAGATACTTTAAGTGCTTGAATAAGAAAAATTAATTTCAATAAATCAGCAAAAGATAAATAATAATTTATTTTGTATTTTGGTTGTCTTCTAAGGCTGTTGCAAAAGCTTAAATAAATTGCTCGAAAAAAAAGTTTGTGCTGTTTGGTGCAATAAGAAGAAGAACTTTATTTTGTCAAAACCACTCTCATATACCCATTTTTAAAGTAAAAAACAAAGATGCACACAATATCAGCTTTTAAAAGAAAAAAGAAACCAACCCTTGTTTTTTAGGTTTTAAGCTCAAGCTGTAATATTTCTACTTGTTACAACTTACTTTAGAAAAAATAATCGAATGAAACTAGAAAAAATCAGGTTAGTGGTTTAAAACAGGATACAATTATTTATATTGCTTTATTTATGATATCGTCTATTTTATACATAATTAGTATTTGACCCAGTTAACAAAATGATTTTTAAGTTTCTAAATTGTTTTTTACGTAGAAGTGAAACAATCAATTCCTATAAATATCCGCAAACATATTCCAACAGAGAATTTTATTAAGTTTCTTTAACTCAATCATTATTTGTATCTTATATTCTCCAGGAAAATGAGGATCAGGAATGTCATCAGTCATTTCTGATGCTTCATTGATATTAACCTTCAACTGTATTGAATAAAAAAAAAAAATTAGAAAAATCTTAATATCAATAATAAAATGTAAGTAATTCGTTAAAAAAATTTATTCCATAGAAATGGCGACAAGTAATTGATTAAACTTATTACTAGTCGCATAGACTAAATCTATGTAGATTTAAACAAGAATTCTATTAAAAGATGTTTAATCCCTGATAAAACATATTTAAATTAAAAGAAAAACGTAAACAAACAAAAGAAATGTATAGCAAAATAAAAATAAAAAAAAAATTTTTTTAAATAAATTTTGACACAAAAAATGATGTAAATGTTATAGATATATATACATACTTTGATCAAACTGCATGTAAAAATATTTTTGGGAAATCAGTTTATTTTAGAAAATTTTCTCAAATAATATTTTTTATTAGTTTTTTTTTTTGAAATCTGTTTTCTAAAGCAACATTTTTCACAAGTCGATTTTTCTATAAATTATTTTGATTTAGAAAATTTTATAACAAATCGTTTATTTTTATCAGATTTTGTCTCAAGTTAATTTTTTTTTAGCAAATTGTTACTTACTCCTTTTCTAAATGGACATTTTTGATCTTCCGGGGGAACATCCTTTATAAGTTTGTTCCAAATTGCAGAGGGGTCAAAAATTGTTTTACAGAAATCTGCGCGTCTCATAGAGTAAATAGTACTGACCCAAGTACCGCGGCTTTTTTTAAATACTTCTAACGTGAATGGATTCTAAAATAAACAGTAATTTAAAACGAACACAATCTTAACTTATGTATAAACTTCTTACATCCTGCGTTCCAATATCTTCAATGAATTCCACCGATCCATGAATATAAGACGTTTCGTTACTCAGGTATTCAAAATTTAAATTAGACATGTCGAAAATTCTATCCATAAAATATACGTTAGGAATTTCACAAGGCGAAAATAACGGATCAACTCTGTAGATGATGTCGTATTTGTAGGCATCCTATAAACGAAACCAAGCATTATTGATTGTTATACTTTTTGTTTAAATAGATTAAAGCGAACAGTTAAAATATTAATCAATTTATTTGATTTAATTTATTTATTTACTCATTAACTTACTATTGTTATTACAAATATTTGAACAATCACTGCTGCGCTTAATATCATTTTGAATTTTAAATGTGATTCCATTCAAAATCGACCTTTTATATTTAAATATACCTTTCGTTTGTGTGTTTTTATTTACATTGATACATATAACATTACGATTTTAAATTGTGTTTAAATCATGTTAATTTTATCACCATGGATTAAATACGTTTTTAATCAGAACAAGTATTTCGTAACTGATATTATCGTCAAATTAGCAGTTCTGAGGAATAATTGTAAAATGTTAACACAAATAAGCAAAAGATAACAATAGATAATTTTTTAGTTTCAAATCTCGTTTGTTTTTCCGGAAAAGGTTGTTAAACTACTGATAAGATCGCTAAAGTTCTAATAAAAGTGTTTAAAACTTGTTATTAGGAATTTTATATAAAAAAAATATTTTTTTTTTTTCAAAAACATTTGCTAACAGCCTTATCTCTTTGACAAATTCTGTTAATAAATTTAAATATTCACTTATTCTTCTACTACCATCTTGAGTTTTTTAAAATTATTTACAAAACGGCGGCCATGTCTTCTACGTTTCGGCTGATGACTTTGATTCAAAATGTCGAATCATTGTGTTTTATTTTATTATGTTTCCAAAATGGGTTCGAATAAGATTTTGAGTAGATAACTATGAAACTGTTGAAGTGGAAGTTTCATTAGAATAATCTGCGGATCAACAAATACTGATCATAAGGCTCTTTAAAATTTTTGTTTTTTAGAAATGGCACTTCATATCTTTTGTCCATTTCGAGAAGTATTTCTTGTTACAGACAGGTTTGACGGGTTAGGTTTCGACCTGCACTTTGATTAGTAAAGCAATTGCTACTTTAATATCTGTGATATTAATTAAAGTGAAGTTTGGATGGGTCGAACACAATATACATTCTTAGCGAAGGTTGGATTGGTGCAACTATTATGGTGAATTCGGAATACAATAAGATCTATCTGAATACCATTGATCTTAAAATGAATTTATACTATCGCATAATTAAAAAAAGAACGTTATTTTTTAATATTTTATTTTTTTATTGTTATATATTAATTGTTATAGTAAGAGAAATAAAAAACAATGCCGAATTTTATACACCCTTCATCATATATCGCAATATAGTTTAGTGAAGTAACTCCTATCAAAAAAGCAAATATTGGGGCGACAGAGAATTTAAAAATAAAGGAAATCGGTGTTGCATATATATAATTTTACATAAAAATGATATCGGCTCTTAATGGGTTAAGCATTTTTAAAACAAATTTTAGTATATCCTTAAAGATCTCTTCAAAAGATTTTAAATGATACCCATATTGATATATTAAAAAATTTGAAAATTTCAGAAGTCCGTAACTCGGAAAATATGGGCGGCCACCAATTGATATTTTTTTTTCTTATTTTATAATTCTCTATCACCCCATATATTTTTTTTGATTGAAGTTACATTATTGTTCCAAATGACATGAAAAAATTAGAGGTAGGAGTCTTGCTTTGGCTGTTGCCTCGAAGGACATGGACTGATCATGCTGATTTCCAAAGCACCTCTTTCGACCCTTTATCTGATCGATTGACAAGCTGAGGCAAACTTTATGCTCTTTTATGTTTGCGCCTCCATAACTCAGTGATTTCTGGATCAATGTTTTTTTATTTGAAAGTTAATGTTTACAGATTGGTCCCGTTTTAAAAACAGTTCACCATCTTAAAAATTAAAAGCTGCCCACCGTTATAGACAGAATGTCGATTGCTATGACCGTAACAATTATAAATATTCAAAATTATAAAATAAAGGGTGCCCCAATAGTTTACTTATTTTCTTATATATGGCCATACTTTTGAAGAGTTTCAGACAGGAGCTTAAAATTTACAACGAACCTGTATTACTAACTCTGCTATAACAAAAAGTATATAATTTGGATTTAAAAATTAAAGGGTGTCCCAATAGTTGGTGTAATTTGATGTATATGACCAAACTTTGGAACCGGATTAGATAGACAGCTCGAACTTACAATGGACCTGTATTGCTAAGTCCGCTAATTAATAAGTTAATATTTTCAATTTAAAAATTAAAGGGTGTTCCCAAAATTTATGTAATTTGACTTATGTGGTCGTATCTTTTGCCCCGTTATATACAAACACTTGAAAACTAGAAAGAATGTCGAAATATAGTAGATTATTTATTAAAGGTTGTTAAAATAGTAGATGTAATTGGATGTATTTGGTTTAACTGTCAAACCGTTATAGACAGACGGTTGAAATTTACAAAGACCCTGACTGCTAAGTCTGCTACAACAGCAAGCATAAATTTTGAATTTGGAAATTAAAGGGTGCCCCAATAGTTTCTGTAATTTGATGTGTATGATCAAACTGTTGAACAGTTGTAGATAGACGGTTGAAATTAATAAGGAGCTGTAGTGGTAAGTCCGCTGTAGCAAGTATTCAGCTAAGAGATGGAAAATTAAGGGATCCCAATAAATAATGTAATTTGATGTATGTGGCCATACTTTTAAACTCTTGTATACATAGAGGTGAAACCTGTTTTAAGGTCGGTTTTTTTTGCAAGTATTTTTGAATATAGTATCAAAAACAAGTATTAAAATAAAAGTAGTTTTTAAGAAAAACCGACTTTAGTGTTTAACTATGATTGTAGGCCATTTGAAGCACAGATAGATATTTGTCCGAATATTAAAATAGGGTATTTATAATTTTAAATAGCGGACCAGGAGGGCAGAAAAGCTTCTTCCTTTTCCGAATTTTTTATACATCCGAACCGAATTAAGGAACTAAATCGATTTTATTGAAATTCGAAAAATAGAGATGTCCTTAATTCGGAGGTTCAATACGTAATGTCTATTTCCAAAGCTACGAACCATATGAGAAGGGAAAACGGGCATTTGCGGCTGACCCAATTTTTATAAAATTTAAAACAGAGATAGATAATTTTTTACAAGTTCCAAGAAGGTGTGCTTATTTAAATAATAAGGACCAGGTGGGTAAGTCGGGGAAAGGGACAACGAGCAGATTTTAACAACAAGAGATTTTAAAGAGAATTTTAAATATATATAAATTCTGATCCTCAGATCTGTTTTAAATACTGCGTTCTTATTAAACAGATGTGTATAAGTTCATTTTTTTGTTTGAAAAAATTCAGTTTTTTTAAACACTATCTGCCGTATTCATAACATATTAAAATAGATTTGAAATGTACTTTAGGACAAATTTAAATGGAAAATTTGTCGTAAAACACATTTCAAATTTATTTTATTTTTTATGAATATGGGCATATATAAACAAAAAATTGAAATTCGAAGTAGTAAAATAGCTGATTGAAAAATGAAATTAAAGGTTGTAAAAATTAAAAAGCGTCCGAAAAAATTAAAAAGCGATCCGAACTTATGCTACCTATAATACCAGCTAAGCTCGTCGTAAATTAGGGTGGTTCTTTAATCCTTCAGAATATAACTTTTAGTTAGAATAAAATTAAAATAAGGTAGCTGTAAATTTGAATACATACATATGTAGATATTGGGGTACAAACATTAAATAAAAACAAAATAATACAAAATATAACAAAAAAAAAAAAAAAATATTAAATAAAAATTAGGAAACTGCAAAAGTTTTTATTTTTATAGAGAAACGGAGATGTGAATTGTCTCTCTCTTCAATACCCGCCCATGACCTTGCTATTCTTTTGAACATTTGAATAGCCCACTTAATCTAACTTTCGGTTAACTAATTGTTTCGCCAAATTAAGGAAGAATTTTTGCATTTCATTTTTCATATTGTTTAAATTTAAATTAAATTTAATGAATTATGAAAAAATGTTAATTAAGAAAAGAGAAATTTTTAGTTTTAAATTAGAACAGTTAGTTTAAAGTTTTCACTATTTTAGTTTTAAATTAATATATACATATATACGAAAGAAACAAAATAAACTTATACCACACTCGCCAAAAATCTCGTTCCGACGACTCCAGGCCTGTTGTCAAAGGAGCTTGATATTGGATGCAGTGTAGTTCACAGATTATCAAATTTAGAATTATATAATTATAAGGGTTATATTTATATTAAATAAGTATTTATGTGTGTTTGTGTGTGTGTGTGTGTGATTGTGTGCGATTTTGTGTGAGTGTATAAAATTAGAAGAATTTGGGAACTACATTATATAAATTAGAAATTCTAAATGTGTTCCGTTTTGATGTTAAAGTATTGTAGCTGCCTGGGTTGTTAATATGAAATTCTTGATTTCATGAAAGATTCACAATTTTTCTTAAATCATATAATGATTGAAGAGCTTGGCAATTTCTCCAGGCTTTAAGACCCGAGAATCCAAAAAAAAAAACAGGAAATTCTCACTAGGGCTTGAGTAAACTGGTTGTTGATCCAAATTTTCTAAATTTATATCCCTTTTCTGTCTGTACAAAAAAAGGATAAAACACACTTATCAAGATGTCGGACAGATAATTTTTTATTTTATTTGTTTGTTTTATTTTCTATTTCTGTTATTAAAACAAAACAAATGACCTTTTTTTGTATTTAGCATCCCAAATTTTCATATATATTATTTAAAATATAATTTAAACAAAATTAATCGATCTTGAGAACAAAAAATAAAGAAATGTATAGCACTTTTAAATATTTTTTTCTTCACACTTCAACAAAACTTTTAAGAATGAAAATTTTTTGTAAAATCTACAAAAGCTAAAAGTCATAAAAGTCATGGTACATTCAGTTTTTTTTTAAATATCAAGGTGCTCAGTACAAGTATAAAAGTTATCTAATTGAACACAAGGGAGTTCTCACAATATACAGCTCTTTTTAATGGCGGACGGAATGGCGCTTTTCGTATTTAAAAAAGTTACAATAAGTTTCTCCTTCTTACTACGAAATTAAAACGCTGTGACCTTGGTGCTGCGATATTACTTTTGTTGCATGAGACTTTTATAACCAATTACTGAGAATTGATTGCATCGATTATTATAGAAAATAATCTCTTTTAACTTTAAGAACTAGTTCAATTACTACTACCAACTAATGTAATGTGTTTAGTAAGCGAGTAACAAAGTATAGCAATCACAAAAGTCATTATATGGTAAGTACTTTTTAAGGTAATGTCTTAATATTTTGCTGGCATATTATAAAGTGTCTAGAAAGGGATTAGGACTCGACCTAAGCAACCTATTCAATTTAAGCTATATGAATGTGAGAAGGCACCTATAAAATAAATACTTATTGATTTTCATTTGTTAATGTCATAATTTGGTGATTTTTAGTGTATGCCCTAGTTAAAGCAGGGGAAATTAATATTAGTTAGTTCTGCCTTAAAACGTCCTTTTACATCTGTACAAAATTGGGTTAAACTTTTTTGTTCAACAACACCAAATGTTGTCACCCCTTTTTGAAAAGAACCATCTGCATAAAATATAATTTCTGGAGCACAACGAAAATAAATTTGAGTCTTAAATTGTAAATTTGTAGACATTACTTGCAGGAAAAAGTTTTACTGGCAATCTGATATTTTGTTTTTTTCAAAAGGCTGACAATTTGCGCAAAAAGAGATTGGGATCAATACCTTTGATGTTCATAGTGCTATCAAAATTTATCGTTCAGCCCATCACTTATAGCTGCGCTTTTTACCAAAATATACTGAACATTATGATATTGGGCCTCAAATCTAAATAATTTTAAAGACGCTGCTCTTAATGAAACTGATGCTGTTCGGAAATAATTATTTATGGAAGTATATACTTATTTGCATTCCTTTTCGATGTCCAACCGCAAATTGTGATACCAAGCACCAGAACACCAATAACCAAAGATAGTCAGATACCAATGGCAGTAATATGATTTGCATTAGAAAGAGAGCAAATATATCTAAAAAAAGATTTTATATGACCATTCCAAGATAAATTTATTATGAACAGAATGCCAAGTATTCTCATTTTGTTGGTAATATTTATTTTAAAACTTCTAATATTTACGGAGTTAACACAGCATCTTTTTATTCGAAAAAAATGTAGAAAATCAGCATTAATTGCACACCACCTCTACTGGTGGCACAATCCCATATAGTTTGGTCGAAGTTGATTAGACTATTTCAAACTTCTAATTGTTTCCGGAAGTGATTGCAAGAATATTGTCAACATAAATGCACAAGGTTGCCACATTTTCAAAGGCAATGCGCCTCGACTAAAATATTAATAAGAGCTAAAAAGAGCTAATTTACCAAAAATTACGTTTTTATTCCCTACACCACAAAAAGTGAAAAAAAGGAAATATCTAAGTTTATCATTCCGTGTGAAATTTCTACAGTATCCATTCCGACCCCATAAAGTCTATATATTCTGACTTCTTATTCATAGCAAAGTCGATTGAGCGATGTTCGTCTGACCGTCCGTGTTAGTACCGAAGCAAACTTGATTTCACAGAAAAAAATAAAATAAATGTGCCAATCGATAAAATATAGTGTCGAAAGAGGTGCTATTGAAAATCAGCATGATCGGTCCATGTCCTTCGAGGCAGCAGGTAAAACACTATGTCATTTGGAACAATAAAGTATCTCCAATCAAAAAATTAATATATTGGTCGAAAAATAATTAAAAAATAAGAACAAAACATCAAGTGAAAAAATTGGCGCTCGCTCATTTTTCCCGAATTACGTGGCTCCGAAATTTTCGAATCTTTTGAAATATCAATATGGGCATTTTAAAGCTTTTGAAGAGATCTTTGAAGAAATAGTAACAGTTTTTAAAAATGATACACCCAATAAGAGCCGATATCATTTTTAGGTAAAATTATATATATGCAGTGCCAGTTGTTTTTTTATTTTTCAATTCTCTGTCACCATAATGTTTGCTTTTTTGATTAGAGTTACTTAAATAAAAGCGGAATGTAGCACTCTTTCTTACTTGTTTTTTATTTCTCTTGTAATAACAATTAAAATATAACAAAAAAATAAATAAAAATGGAATAATAAAAATAAAATAAAGTTCTTTTTTTAATTATTCCGAACTTACCATAATAGTTGAACCCATCCAACCTTCGCTTATTGTGTTGGACAAATCTTACGACCTAGGCCATCGTTGTGTAAATATGAATAGAAATTGTATACAAACATTGGATGGGTTTTACTTTCATTGTCATTGGTCTCAAATCGAAGTTCACTTGGAAAGAGCGAAACACAAAATCTATATTTAAAACACAAAATAAAAACTCAAAGTAGGTATTTTATTGTTTGAATAAGAAAAATTAATATCAATAAATCAGCAAAAGAGAAATAATAATTTTTTATTTTGTATTTTGTTTGTGTTTTAGGGTTGTTGCAAAAGTAATAAATTGCTCAAAGAAAAAGTTTGGGTTGTTTCGTGCAAGAAGCTATGGTATTTCTACTTGTTACAACTTACCTTAGAAAAAACAATCGAATGAAACTAGAAAAAATCAAGTTAGTGGTTTAAAACAGGATACAATTATTTAGATTTATTTATTTATTATATCGTCTACTTTATACATAATTAGTATTTGACCCAGTTAACAAAATGATTTTTAAGTTTCATAATGGTTTTTTACGTAGAAGTGAAACAATCAATTCCTATAAATATCCGCAAACATATTCCAACAGAGAATTTTATTAAGTTTCTTTAACTCAATCATTATTTGTATCTTATGTTCTCCAGAAACATGAGGATCAGGAATGTCAACAGTCATTTCTGATGCTTCATTGATATTAAGCTTTAACTGTATTGATTAAAAAAAAAATTTGTAAAATCTTAATATCAATAATAAAATGTAAGTAATTCGTTACAAAGTATATCTATATTAAGTAGTTGCAAGTCTACAACAAATACAACATTAGAACAACAACAGGCGTTTTGTTTGTGTAAAATCATGTATTATGTCAAAAAACAGTTCAGAGACGGTAAAGTGGCTAACATTTTATCATTTTTCTAACTAAAAAATTAATATGAATTTTTCTTAATTATTATAAAAAAAGTAAGAGAATGACCTCTAAATGACTATATCAATGTAAATTTAAACAAAAATTCAATAAAAGGATGTTCAATGCAACTTGAGTTCGAAAAGTGTAATTTGAATATTTCGTTTACCATCCCTGATAGAACATAATAAAAATGAAAAGAAACACGTAAAAAACAAGAGCAAAATAAAAATTGAAATAAATGTAAACAAATTTTGACACAATACATGATAAACACGCACACCAATAAAACTATCACCTGAACTCCTGCATGTACTTAATATAAATATACTTTGATTCGTTAGAAAAATTGTATTCCATAGAAATGGCGACAAGTAATTGATTAAACTTATTACTAGTCGCCAATCAAATTTTAAAAAAAAAAAAAAAAATTTGCTGCAAATAAAATTAAAAAAATTGTCATAAAATATCAAATCAAACTTAAAGTATCATCATGTTTTATGTCAAAAACATCTCAGAGGTGGCAAAATGGGTAACATTTTATCATTTCTCTAACTAAAAAATTAATATAAATGACGTTTTTAATGACTAAATCTATGTAAATTTAAACAAGAATTCCATTAAAGGATGTTTAATGCAACTTGAGCTGGAAAAGTGTATTTGTAGATTTCGTTTACCATCCCTGATTATACATATTAAAATTAAAAGAAAAACGTAAACAAACAAGAGAAATGTATAGCAAAATAAAAATTGAAACAAAAATTAAACAAATTTTGATACAAAAAATGATAAACACGCACACAAATAAAACTCTCAGCTGAACTCCTGTATGTACTTGTTATAGATATACATACATACATACATACTTCGATCAAACTGTATATAAAAATATTTGCTAGAAATCAGTTTATTTTAGAAAATTTTGTCAAATAATACTTTTCAAGCGATTTTTTTAAATCTGTTTTCTAATGCAACATTTTTCACAAATCAATTTTTTTCTAGAGAAATTTGTCGCAAATTATTTTGTTTTAGAAAATTTTATTACAAATCGTTTCCTTTTATCAGATTTTGTCTCAAGTAAACTTTTTTTTAGCTAATTGTTACTTACTCCTTTTCTAAATGGACATTTTCGATCTTCCGGGGGAACATTCTTCGCATATTTGTGCCAAATTGCAGAGGGGTCAAAAATTGTTTTGCACCAATCTGCGCGTCTCATAGAGTAAATAGTACTGACCCAACTACCGCGGCTTTTTTTAAATACTTCTGTCGTAAATGGATTCTAAAATAAACAGTTATTAAAACGAACACTACGCTTACTAATGTATAACCTTCTTACATCCTGCGTTCCAATATCTTCAATGAATTCTACCGATCCATGAAAATAATATGTTTCGTTACTCAGGTATTCAAAATTCAAACTTGACATGTCGATAATTCCATCTGTAAAATCTACGTTAGGAATATCACAAGGTGAAAATAACGGATCATCTCTGAACATGATGTCGTATTTGTAGGCATCCTGTGAACGAAATCAGGTATTATTGATTGTTATACTTTTTGTTTAAATAGACTAAAGCGAAAAGTTAATTAGTTAATTAACTTATTTATTAATTTTATTTAATTAGTTAATTTGTTTACTCATTAACTTACTATTGTTATTGCAAATATCTGAACAATCACTGCTGCGTTTAATATCATTTTGAATTTTAAATGTGATTCCATTCAAAATCGACCTTTTATATTTAAATATACCTTTCGTTTGTGTGTTTTTATTTACATTCATACATATAACATTACGATTTTAAATTGTGTTTAAATCATGTTAATTTTATCACCATGGATTAAACACGTTTTTAATCAGAACAAGTATTTCGTAACTGATATTATCGCCAAATTAGTAGTTCTGAGGAATAATTGTAAAATGTTAACACAAATAAGCAAAAGATAACAAAAGATAATTTTTTAGTTTCAAATCTTGTTTGTTTTTCCGGAAAAGGTTGTTAAACTACTGATAAGATCGCTAAAGTTCTAATAAAAGTGTTTAAAACTTGTTATTAGGAATTTTATATAAAAAAAATATTTATTTTTTTTTTCAAAAACATCTCCTAACAGCATGATCTCTTCGACGAATTCTGTTAATAAATTTAAATATTCACTAAATCTTCTGCTACCATCTTGGGTTTTTTAAAATTATTTGCAAAACAGCGGCAGATATGCTTCTTCGTGTCGGCTGAAGACTTTAATTCAAAATTGTGTTTTAATTTATTATGTTTCTAAAATGGGTTTAATTAAGATTTTGAGTGGACAAAGAAATAAACTGTTAAAGTGGAAGCTTCATTAGAATAATTAGCAGATCAACAAATACTGATCATAGGGCTCTTAAAAATTTTAAGTTTTTCAGAAATGTCACTAAAATTAGCTGCTTCATGTCCTTTGACCATTTCGAGAAGTGTTTCTTGTTACGGACAGGTTGGACTGGTTAGTTTTTAGACCTGCCTTCGCAATTTCTGTTTTAATATCTGTGATAATACTTAGGTGTCTAAGTAGGTTAGATTTATATTTTTCTGTACAATATTAGTTTTGACGGTTAAAAACCTGTAATCCATTTGCGATTTTGATGTTTACATATAAATTGAATTGTCTTTTTGTATTTTTGTCATATTTGGTGATAGTCGGCTTAACTGTATTATCCAGAAAAAAAAAAAATACAACACAAAGTAAGAGCGTTGCATATAAGTCACGGATATACTTTGCGTATTCCTTGCCGGTCAAAATGTTGATTCAGTTGCCTAGAAATCCTTGTTGTCTTTAGGTCCTTTTTAATAAAAGTATCCAGAAGATATGCCAAAATCCGTGGAGTAACTATAGTATACCCCAGTGAAAAAAGTAGAGGCGTTACCCAAGGAAATGTAAAAGATGTACAAAAATGTAGAATTGGAAAAGGAAAATAATAACAGTAAAGATAATAAAAAGATAAATGTTGACTTAAAATTGTAACAAAGCAGCAATTATTGTTAAAAAGCGATTAGTACTAATAGTATGTTCATACTTGGACCTTTATTGAGTCAATATTCTGTGTATTGAGAAGATTAGTTTGGTTTATACGCAATTGGTTTGTGTCTGAGAATTAATTTGAAAATTTAACTTAGTTTAGGAGCAATTGGTTTCAAACACATATTCTGAACAGTGTTATATTTTAATTTCTATTCTATATTATTAATTATTGAGATTCTGTATGGAATGTTGAGCTCAATAGTGGCTTTTATTGAGAAAAGCTAAATATTGAGTAATGTCTGAAGAGGCTATAATAATTTGGTTAATATTGATAAATGATAATGGAAAAATTTCTTTATGCAATTAAGAATTTTGCCTTTGGCACTGTATTGCTACAGTACAATTGGTAAATTTACAAATCCAAATAAAATTAATTTAAGAAAGCATCTTTTATTATGGTTGCCACTATGATTTTCTCTATTAGAAAATTCTGATGTTCGTCCTTACTCTAAATGGATGTAGGTTGGGTTTCCGGCGATTGTACCAATAGAAACTGTGTAGCTCTGTAATATTACGTACCTATTTGACGTGGTCAAAAATAAGCGCGGCTAGAGTTTGACTCTGTCGTCATAAGCCACCTTAAACGAAATATAAAACACACTTTTGTAATTTATAAAGATGTTTCTTAATTTTCTTATTCTTTTAATTTAGTAATAATTTAGAGTTTAAAATTACAAATCATAATAAAATACGGGCTCAGCTCAAATATGAAAAAAAGTTGTCCTCGGGGTGTAAATTACAAAAAAATTAAAGTGAAAAATTTTGAGCTGGCCCTTAGCTTCAGAGTTACGTTTGAAGGTATAATGTGACATATATCGAGTATTTGAAGGCGGAATTAGACAATATGAGTATCATTGGAAACGTAATTTTAATACATTTTAACTTAACTTTATGTCCTTTCATACTTTATTTAATTTTGTTTGTCTTAAATACTTGCGAAAAAAAACCAACAGATTTCATCCGTCTGTCTAAAAAGGTTCTAGCGCATGGCAAGAAAATAGTGGATAGTGGGTATGAGTGCAGGACCGCAGTAAGAAAGCTATTTGCCGCTGAATGCCAGAAGTTACCACCTCATGCAGAAACAATTGTATGGGCACGTGTGGGGGCAGATTGTGTGGATAACCGATTGTAGGTGGTAGAGCTAAAAGAAATAAAAGACGATAATTTCCCAACTAAAGATCTAGTGAAAATCTTTGATGATGAGAGAGTTAATCTGTCCAGTAAAGAACTAGAAACAGAATGTTTTGGTCGATGTGAGACAGCAGAAGCCATAATAAACGAGAATATTTATGAACGAGATTTATTAGCAGAACAAGTGCAAAAATGAGTGGCAGATCTGACATCTTCTGACAGAAAAATGCAAAGCAGTTGCTGAGAAAATATGTCTCCGTCTTTGCTCTAAATAATAAAAGCCAAGGTAAAACGCCAATTGTGAAGCATGAAATTAAGACTGGCAAAGCGGAGCCTAAAAAACAAGCATCCAAAAGTGTTCCCATAGAAAAACGAAACGAGTAAAAAAAAACTATTCAGCGAAATGGAACGGAATCATTAAACCATCCTCGATTCCGTGGAGCTCGCCAATAGTTTTAGTAAAGAAGAAAGATGGCAATACCTGGTTTTGCATTGACAATAGGAAGCTCAATGACGTCACCAAGAAAGACAGTTATCTGCTGCCTAGAATTGATGACGCCTTAGACACGTTGGCCAGAACGAAAAGCAGAGATACTTTGGACTTACAGAGCGGTGATTGGCAAGGAGAGATAGCCGATAAGGACTAGGAGAAAACTGCCTTTAGCGCAAGTTATAGTTTATGGCAGTTTAAAGTGATGCCATTTGGGCTCTGCAATTCTTCAGCTACTTTTAAGCGTTTAATGAAACGTGTGCTTGAGAGTCTCAATTGAAAGACGTACTTAGTGTATCTGGATAACATATTTGTGATGGGGAAGACTTTAGACAAACACCTCAAAATCCTGGATGAAATAATTAAGAAATGTGCTCTGTTTCAAAAGGAGGTCAAATACTTGGATCATGATTAACTGATAAAGACAAAGGGTTGGCAGTAAAGACCTGGCCTCTACCAAAAAAATCTTCATGAGCTGCGTAGTTTCCTCGGGCTTTGTAAATACAAAAAAATTTTTGTGCTAAACTTTAATTAAGTGGCTGCCAGCTTGTATGAATTAACTAGAAAGTCACATCCATATCACTGCAGTGAGGCAATGGAAGAAGCCTTCCAGAAGCTTAAGGAACTTTTGTGTATTGCACTAGTCCTCGCCCATTCAATAGATGGACAAAAATTTATATTGAACATGGATGCAAGCGGCTTTGGAATAGGAGGAGTGCTTTCTCAGGAGGTTGTTGGGACAGAAAAGGTCATTGGCTACTACAGCAGGGTGATGTCTAAGCCCGAAAGAAAATACTGCGTTACACAACGGGGGCTTTTAGCAATGCCGCAAATACTTATACGGTCAAAATTTTATCTTAAGAAGAACTCTTTAACATTATGTATATAAGAGCAACGAACGTAAAAGCTTATTCTTTCTGATTGTAAACTTCATTTAGAGAAGATCTTGAAGTACAACAGTTTATCCGTTACAAAAGTAGTAAAGTTGCCATTGTGTGTTTGTAGAGTATTAATCGCGAACGAATAAGTAAATAGTCGTATGCATAAATTGTGCCATTTAATTAAAGCTGTAAAAACACTGTATTATAATTTTGCAATAATAGAATTCAATAAATTAAATGTTTATAAATTAAATAAACGTCACAATATTAAACCGCAGTGAAATTACTTTTGTTGTCTGTTTTGGTTAACATATTACATAAGACTATAATATATTATACAGTGTCTAGAAAGTGATTAAGATGCGACCCTAGTGATTGCAAAAATATTGTCAGCATGAATGCACAAAGTTGCCAACTTATGAAAGTCAATACTCGTCGACTAAGATACCAGTAAGAGAGCTAATTTACAAAAAATTACGTTTTTATACCCTTCACCACAAAAAGTGGAAAATTTCTACAGTATCTATTTTCGACCTCATAAATTCGATTGAGTGATGTCCGTGCGTGTCAGTGCCGAGCAAACTTGATTTCACAAAAAAAGTAAATATGTTAATCGATCAGATATGGTGTCGAAAGAGGTGCTATTGGAAATCAGCATGATCGGTCCATGTCTTTCGAGGCAGCAGGCAAAACACCACGCCTACCTCTAATTTTTTCATGTCATTTAAAACAGTGAAGTAACTCCAATTAAAAAAATAAATATATGTAGCAATTGAGAACTTAAAATAGGGAAAAACATTTAGTGGAAAAATTGGTGCTCGGCCCCATTTTCCGAGTTTCGAGGCTCTAAAATTTTTCTTAATATCAATAAGCTTTTAAAGAAAGTTTTAAGGAAATACTAACATTTAAAAAAAAGCTTAACCCATCAAAAACCAATTTAATTTTTATGTAAAATAATATATATGCAGCACCAATTTTTTTATTTTTAAATTCTCTGTCACCCCAATATTTGCTTTCTTCATTAGAGTAACTTCAATAAATTCGACATAGCCGAATATAGCACTCTCACTATTTTTTCATTTCTCTTATTTTAAAAATTAATATACAACAAAAAAAAAAAAAACAAAATGTTGAAAAAAATAAAGTTTTTTTTTATTATTCTGAATTTACCATAATAGTTGAACACATCCAACCTTCGTTAACAATGTATGTTGCGTTGGACCTATCCAGCCTTTTTATGTTAGACAAATCTTACGACCGAGGCCATCGCTGTGTAAATCTAAATTGAAATTGTATACAAACATTGGATGGCTTGAACTTACATTATGATTGGTCTCATATCGAAGATGTCTGTAGCAAAAAGTTCACGGAAATAATGGAAACAAAAATCTAAATTGTAAACACAAAATAAAAACTCAAAGTATGTACTTTGGCACACACAAACCAACGTATTTCTTTACTGTTTACAAGACGAAATACAGAGAGAACAGTAAAGAAATACGTTGGTTTGTGTGTAAATTTCGTCTAACCAAATTAATGTTGATATGAGTTATCAGTTTTCTCGTATTCTTATTTACGAAGTTAGTTGGTTAAATAGATGATGTTTATAAAATACACAACTAAGGTAGATAGATGCGAAGAATGCTGATGAAGGTCGTAGCGGTCCAGAATATGCTGCATTTCATTCTGCTAGCGTCTAATTTTTCTTGTTTTCTTTGGAAAACGTCCGCATACATTTGTAAAATAAATTTTCTTTCTAAAAAAGATTTTTAGAAATTAAAAAATAAATGAACTTAAGCCAAAATAATTTCTAATCATTTATAATAAATTTTCTTGTTAAATTTTCAAATAATTTGAAAAAGAAAAAAATTTCAAAACCAAAAAATGAAATATAAGGTAGTGCTGCACGTGTAGGAGGAAGAAACCAACTGTTGCAACTTCATTTTAAACACCAATTTTTAAAATAAAAAATTTTCAAATTAAATCAAATTTAAATTTCAAAACCAAAAAATTAAATATGAGGTATTGCTGCACATGTAGGAGAAAGAAACCAACTGTTGCAACTCCATTTAAAGTACCAAATGATGATAAAAGGATAAATTAAATTCGGCTCCTCTTGTTTAGTCAGCTATTTTTGACATCATCGCGGCCATCTAGTATTTAATGCGCCTTGGGATGACCTTTAACAAATCAAACGGCATATAAAAATATTTTTTTTTTGGAAATCAGTTTATTTTAGAAAATTTTTTCAAATTATAATTTTTAATAGTTTTTTTTTTGAAATCTGTTTTTTAAGCAACATTTTTCACAAATAATTTTTATATAAAAATTTGTCACAAATTATTTTATTTTAGAAAATTTTATAATAAATCGTTTATTTTTATCAGATTTTGTCTTAACTAAATTTTTTTAGCAAATTGTTACTTACTCCTTTTCTAAATGGACATTTTCGATCTTCAGGGGGAACATTCTTCTCATATTTGTGCCAAATTGCAGAAGGGTCAAAAATTGTTTTGCACCAATCTGCGCATCTCATAGAGTAAATAGTATTTACCCAAGTACCGCGGCTTTTTTTTAAATACTTCTAACGTGACCGAACACTACCTTAACTTATGTATAAACTTCTTACATCCTGCGTTCCAATATCTGCAATGAATTCCACCGATCCATGAACATAATATGTTTCGTTACTCAGGTATTCAAAATATAAATCTGATATGTTCAAAATTCCATCCGCAAAATGTACGTTAGGAATTTCACAAGGCGAAAGTAACGGATCATCTCTGAACAAGATGTCGTATTTGTAGGCATCCTGTAAGAGTAACCAGTCATTTTGTGTTAATAGATTAAAGTAAAAAGTTAATTCGTTAATTAACTTATTTATTCATTTTATTTTATTAGTTTATTTATTTATTTATTAACTTACTATTATTATTACAAATATTTGAACAATCACTGCTGACACCTTAGATATGTTGGACGGAACAAAATGGTACTCTACTTTGGACTTACAGAACTGCATTTGGTAAGTAGAGAAAGCCGATAAGGACTAGGAGAAAACTGCCTTATGGCGCGAGTTATGGTTTATGGCAGTTCAAAGTAATGCCATTTGGGCTCTGCAACGCTTTAGCTACTTTTGAGCGTTCAATGGAATGTGGGCTGAAAGGTATCAATTGGAAGACGTGATTAGTTTATCTGAACAACACACTTGTGATGGGGAAGACTTTGGCGAACACCTCAAAAACCTGGTTATAATATTAAAGCATATTACAGCTGCAAGACTAAAATTAAGTGTTAAGAAATGTGCTCTGTTTTAAAAGGAGGTCAAATACTACAGAATTTTTGTGCTAAGCTTTGCTTAAGTGGCTGCCAGCTTGCATGAAATAACTAGAAAATCACATCCATATCACTGGAGTCAGGCAATGGAAGAAGCCTTCCAGAAGTTTAGGGAACTTTTTTGTATTGCACCAGTCCTCGCCTATGCTATAGCTGGACAAAAATTCATATTGGACACGGAAGAAAGTGGCTATCAAATAGAAGGAGTGCTTTCTCAGGAGGTTAATGGGACAGAAAAGGTCACTGACTACTACAGCAGGGTGCTGTCTAAGCCCGAAAGAAAATACTGCGTTACACAACGGGAGCTTTAAGCAATGCTGGAGTGAATTAAACATTACCGCAAATACTTATACGGTCAACATTTCATCTTAAGGACAGACCACACTGTATTACGTTGGTTGATGCAATTTAAGAACCCTGAAGAGCAGCTTGATCGCTGGGTTGAACGTCTGCAGAGTTGGAGCGGCTCATCAAATATGGCACAGGTAATGTTGAGTCTATTAGAGGCGACAAGGCTTAAGTGGGCGGCTGTGTTACGAAGATGATTTATTTAAATCATAAAAAGTAGTCAAAATAATTGTGACCAAGAAAGTAAAACAAAATGGCCTATTGCGTCTGTTTGATCACATTTGATCACAAATCAAAAACAACTTAAACCAAGTGACCAATAAACAAACACAATACACATCGTGTGCCTGAAATAATAACGGAGAGTTCTGTAAGTAAATGACAATGCCTACATCATGTATCTGATATGATAATGGAAAATTGTACTAATAGTTGTACCATCTAGTACATTCAAGAACCCTTTAACATTTGATATATAAAAGCAACGAACATAAAAGCTGATTCTTTTTTATTGTAAACTTCATTTAGTGAAGATCTTGTAGTACAACGGTTTATCCCTTACAGAAGTAGTAAAGTTGCCATTGTGTGTTTGTGGTGTATTAATCGCGAACGAATAAGTAAATAGTCGCCCAAATAAATTGTGTCATTTAATAAATCCTGTAAAAGTAGTGTGTTATAATTTTGCAATAAAAGAACTCAATATATTAAACGTTTTTAAATTAAATAAACGTAAATAAACCATATTAAACCGCAGTGATGTCGGTGCTGCGAAATAACTTTGTTCCCTTTTTTGGTTAATATATTACACAAACTTCTAATATATTATACAGTGCCTAGAAAGGTATTAAGATTCGACCTTAGCAAAGCATTTAATTTAAGCTTTATCAATGTGAGAAGGCACTAACTAAATAAATAATTATTAAATTTCACTTGTTAATGTCAGAGTTTGAAGATTTTTAGTGTATGCCCTAGTAGTCGCAAGGGAAATTGGTATCTTAACAGCAGTTAGTTCTGCCGTAAAACATACTTTTCCAATGGTATAACGACACCAAATGCTGCAATCCCCTTTTGAAAAAATGCACCTGAATAAAATATAATTACTAAAGCAAAACTTTATTTAAAGGCTAAAGGAATAATGTAGTTTTTACGGTACGAATATAAACTTGAGTTTATCATTGCAAATTTGTTGCCATTACTTGCGGGTAGTTACTTTTCTGGCATTTATTATGAAGCCCATCGCTTGTTATAGGTCTTGATACCAAACCAGCTGTGCTCTTTTCCAAAATATACTAAACATTATGATATTGGGCATCAAATCTATGTAATTATAAAGACGTTGCTTTTAATGAATCTGATGCTGTTCAGAAATAATTATTTATGGAAGTATATTCGCATTCCTTCTTGATGTCCTTCCGTAAATTGTGAAGCGTCACGCATTAGAACACCAAAAACCAATATAATCATATCTCAATCGCAGTACTATGATTTGCATTAGAACGAGAGCACATAAAACCTAAAAAGATTTTATGTGTCCATTCTAAGATAATTTTTTTGTGAACAGAATGCCAAGTCCTCTTATTTGGTTGGTAATATTATATTCAAAACTCCTAATGTTTACGGTGTTAGCATAGCATCTTTTTATTCGACAAAAATGTAGAACGTCAGCTTTAATTGCACACCACCTCTACTGGTGGCCCAATTCTATATAGTTTGGTCTAAGTTGATTAGACTATTTCAAACTTCTAATTGTTTCCGGAAGTGATTGCAAGAATATTGTCAACATAAATGCACAAGGTTGCCACCTTTTCAAAAGCAATGCGCCTCGACTAAAATATCAATAAGGCTAAAAAGAGCTAAAAAGTCGAAAATATGGTATATATAAGTTTATCATTCCGTGTGAAATTTTTACAGTATCCATTCCCACCCCATAAAGTCTATATATTCTGACTTCTAATGCATAGCGAATTCGATTAAGCGATGTTCATCTGCCCGTCCGTGTTAGTACCGAGGCAAATTTGATTTCACAAAAAAAAAAAAAATTAAATAGATTAGAAATAAGCATAATCGGTCTATGTCCTCCGAGGCAGCAGGCAAAATACCACGCCTACTTCTAATGTTTTTATGTCATTTGGAACAATAATGTAACTTCAATAAAATAAATATATGCGGCAGTGGAGAATTAAAAATAAGAAAAAAACATGAAGTGGAAAAATTAGCGCTCGCCCATATTTTCCGAGTTACGGGTTTCTAAAATTTGCAAAGTTTTTAAAATATCAATATGGGTATCATTTCAAACCTTTTGAAGAGATCTTTAAGGAAATACTAATATTTTTGTAAATGCTTAAACGCTTATTCAGATAGATCTTACTGTATTCCGAATTCACCATAATAGTAGGACCCATCCAATCTTCGCTTACAATGTATATTGGGTTGGACTCTTTGCTTATTTTGTTGGACAAATCTTTCGACCTTGGATGGGTAGTACTTTCATTGTCATTGGTCTCTAATCGAAGTTCACTTGAAAAGAGTGGAAAATCTATATTTTAAACACAAAATAAAAAATTAAAGTTGATACTTTATTGTTTGAATAAGAAAAATTAATTTCAATAAATCAGCAAAAGATAAATAATAATTTGTTTTGTATTTTGTTTGCGTTTTAAGGCTGTTGCAAAAGTTTAAATAAATTGCTCGAATAAAAAGTTTGGGCAGTTTCGTGCAAGAAAAAGAAGAATTTAATTTTTCAAATCCGCTCTCATTTAGCCATTTTTAAAGTAAAAAACAATTTTCGTGCATATTAAGATCTCACGGGATCCCAAAGTAGAGTAAAGAAACGTCCTAATATTTCTTTGCGAATTTTTTTCTTTTTGTTTTATGTCAATAAGATATTGGGGGCATAATTTTATGCAAATTAGTATCTCTTTTTGTGTTTTGCCTTTCAAAGATGCACACGTTCTTAGCTTTTAAAAGAAAAAAGAAACCAATCCTGGTTTTTTTAGGTTTTAAGCTCAAGCTGTAATATTTCTACTGTTACAACTTACTTTAGAAAAAACAATCGAATGAAACTAGTTAGTGGTTTAATAAAGGATACATTTATTTTTATTGCTTTATTTATGATATCGTCTACTTTATACATAATTAGTATATGACCCAGTTAACAAAATGATTTTTAAGTTTCTAAATTGTTTTTTACGTAGAAGTGAATCAATCAATTCCTATAAATATCCGCAAACATATTCCAACAGAGAATTTTATTAAGTTTCTTTAACTCAATCATCATTTGCATCTTATGTTCTCCAGAAACATGAGGGTCAGGAATGTCAACAGTCATTTCTGATGCTTCATTGATACTAAGCTTTAACTGTATTGAATAAAAAAAATTGTAAAATCTTAATATCAATAATAAAATGTAAGTAATTCGTTGGAAAAATTGTATTCCATAGAAATGGCGACAAGTAATTGATTAAACTTATCACTAACCCACAATTAAAATTAAGAAAAAGCAGTTTCTCTATAAAAAAAAAAACATTGTCATAAAATATTTATATATAGAAAAATTTGAAAACATAGATTTCATTGTAGGATGATCTTTAACCAATCAAACTCAAAGTATCATCATGTTTTATGTCAAAAAACAGCTCAGAGATGGCAAAATGGGTAACAATTTTTCAATTGTCTAACTAAAAAATTAATATAAATTTTACTTAATTATTAAAAAAAAAATAACAGAATGACCTTTTTAATGACTACATCTATGTAAATTTAATTTTTATTTTGCTTTACATTTCTTTTGTTTTTTACGTGTTTCTTTTCATGTTTATTATTTTCTATCAGGGATGGTGAACGAAATATTCATATTACACTTTTCCAACTCAAGTTGCATTAAACATTCCTTTATTGAATTCTTGTTTAAATTTACATTGCTATAGCCGTTAAAAGATCAGTCTCTTACTCTTTTATAATAATAAAGTAAAATTAATATTAAGTTTTTAGTTAGAAAAATTATAAAATTCCCGTCTCTGAACTGTTTTTTGACATAATATATGATTTTACACAAACAAAATGCCTGTTGTTGTTCTGATGTTGTATTTGTTGTAGACTTGCATGTACTTGTACTTTAATACATGATTTGATCAAACTGTATATAAAAATATTTTTTAGAATTCAGTTTATTTTAGAAAATTTTGTCAAATAATACTTTTTAAGCGATTTTTTTTTTAAATCTGTTTTCTAATGCAACATTTTTCACAAATCAATTTTTTTCTAGAGAAATTTGTCGTAAATTATTTTATTACAAGTCGTTTCTTTTTATCAGATTTTGTCTCAACCAAATTTTTACTTACTCCCTTTCTTAATGGACATTTTCGATCTTCCTGGGGAACATCCTTCATAAGTTTGTGCCACATTGCAGAGGGGTCAAAAATTGTTTTACACAAATCTGCGCGTCTCATAGAGTAAATAGTACTGACCCAAGTACCGCGGCTTTTTTTAAATACTTCTGTCGTAAATGGATTCTAAAATAAACAGTTATTAAAACGAACACTACGCTTACTAATGTATAACCTTCTTACATCCTGCGTTCCAAAATCTTCAATGAATTCTACCGATCCATGAAAATAATATGTTTCGTTACTCAGGTATTCAAAATTCAAACTTGATATGTCGATAATTCCATCTGTAAAATCTACGTTAGGAATATCACAAGGTGAAAATAACGGATCATCTCTGAACATGATGTCGTATATGTAGGCGTCCTGTAAACGAAACCAGTAATTATTGCTTGTTATACTTTTTGTTTTAATAGATTAAAGTGAAAAATTGATTACGAGGGCTGCTATATATATTTCTGACAATCTGACATTTCCATTGGAAAGTTTGTCATTTTTAAGCATAATCGTACTCAAAACGTTTTGACGTACGATCATTATTTGTGTTGTTTACAGTGACTTGAAAAAATTAATATAGAAAAAAATGGAATTAAAACGTGAACATTTTCGTGCCATCAGTTTTCACAACTTTCGACGTGGATTATCACGACAAGAGTGCATTGATGAACTTAAATCTTTGTATGGCGATAAAGCACCATCCTATAGCACTGCGAAAAATTGGTATAATGAATTTAATCGTGGCCGAAGCTCGCTCAAAGACGAATTCCGTGAAGGTCGTCCAAAAACGGCTGTTCTGCCAGAGAACATTGATGCCGTGCGTGAACTCATAATGCAAGATCGACATGCGACATACCGAGAGATAGAGACATCCTTGGACATTTCTTCCACCAGCATACATTCGATACTGCATAAACACCTGGCCGTAAAAAAGGTTTGTTCTCGTTGGATCCCGCACAATTTGAAAGTCGCTCAAAAAAAGGCTCGTGTCGATTGGTGCAAAGAAATGTTGCAAAAATACGATTGCGGTGCTTCAAAAGACGTTTATAAGATCGTCACAGGTGACGAATCATGGATCTATGCGTATGATCCCGAAACGAAACAACAATCGACCGAAAGTTGTTCGTGGAAGAAGCACTTCGAAGCAAACTGTTCCGCTTGAGCAACGTAGGACGGTTACTTCTAAGTGGTACACTACAATTTGTTTGCCTGAAGTCATCGGAGAAATTCGAAAAACCAACAAGAGAAGACGAATCATTGTTCACTATGACAATGCGACCTCTCACACATCGGCTCAAACCAGAGCGTTTTTGACCGGCCAAAACGACGAAATAATGGGTCATCCGCCGTACAGCCCTGACTTGGCACGTAATGACTTCTTCTCGTTTTCGCACATCAAGAAAAAAATGCGTGATCAACGATTTTCGTCGCCAGAAGAAGCTGTTGAAGTGTTCAAAAACCATGTTTTAGAAGTGTCTCAATCGGCGTGGAAAAAGTGCTTCGACAACTGGTTTGAGCGCATGCAAAAGTGTATAAATCATGTTGGAGAAACCTTTGAAGAACAATAAAACCATTTTTGATTATAAATATTCGCATTTTCACTATTAGGCCAGAAATATATAGAGCAGCCCTCGTAATTATTTAACTTATTTATTAATTTTATTTAATTAATTAATTTATTTAATTATTAACTTACTATTGTTATTGCAAATATCTGAACAATCACTGCTGCCTTTAAAATCATTTTGAATTTTAAATGTGATTCCATTCAAAATCGACCTTTTATATTTAAATATACCTTTCGTTTGTGTGTTTTTATTTACATTGATACATATAACATTACGATTTTAAATTGTGTTTAAATCATGTTAATTTTATCACCATGGATTAAACACGTTTTTAATCAGAACAAGTATTTCGTAACTGATATTATCGCCAAATTAGTAGTTCTGAGAAATAATTGTGAAATGTTTACACAAATA
Organism: Gymnosoma rotundatum; assembly: GCA_916610165.2. Taxonomy (NCBI): domain Eukaryota; kingdom Metazoa; phylum Arthropoda; class Insecta; order Diptera; family Tachinidae; genus Gymnosoma; species Gymnosoma rotundatum. Next base: position 112,481,547 of record OU744337.1, on the reverse strand, counting down.
AGCAAAAGATAACAATAGATCATTTTTTAGTCTCAAATCTCGTTTGTTTTTCCGGAAAAGGTTGTTAAACAACTGATAAGATCGCTAAAGTTCTAATAAAAGTGTTTAAAACTTGTTATTGGGAATTTTATATAAAAAAATATTTATTTTTTTTTCCAAAAACATTTGCTAACAGCCTTATCTCTTTGACAAATTCTGTTAATAAATTTAAATATTCACTTATTCTTCTACTACCATCTTGAGTTTTTTAAAATTATTGACAAAACGGCGGCCATGTTGTCTACGTTTCGGCTGATGACTTTGATTCAAAATGTCGAATAATTGTGTTTTATTTTATTATGTTTCTAAAATGGGTTCGAGTAAGATTTTGAGTGGACAACTAAGAAACTGTTGAGTGGAAGCTTCATTAGAATAATCTGCAGATCAAATAATACTGATCATAAGGCTCTTAAAAATTTTTAGTTTTTCAGAAATGGCACTCAAATTAGCTGCTTCATGTCCTTTGACCATTTCGAGAAGTGTTTCTTGTTACGGACAGGTTTGGCGGGTTAGGTTTCAACCTTCAATTTGATTAGTAAAGCAATTTCTACTTTAATGTCTGTGATATTAATTAGGTGCCTGATTAGGTTACAGTTATATTTTTCTGTGCAATATTAGTTATTAGGATTAAAAACCTGTGATCCGTCTGTGATTTAATTTAATTTTTTATATATTAATTCAGTTGTCTTTTTGTATACGAGATGATTACAGCAAATTGAAATATTTGGTGGTAGTCTTTGCCGGTAAAAAGGTTGATTCAATTGCCTAGAAATCTTTGTTGTCATTAGGTCCTTTTTAATAAAAGTATCCAAAATCCGTGGAGTAGCTATAGTATACCCCAATGAAAAAAGTAGAGGCGTTACCCAAGGAAAAGTAAAAAATGTACAAAAATGTAGAATTGACGAAGGAAAATAATAACACTAAAAATAATAACATAAAGGTAATAAAAAGTTAAGTGTTGATTAAAAATAGTAATAAAATAGCAATTATTGTTAAAAGGCGATTAGTTCTAATAGTATGTTCATACTTGAACCTTTATTGAGTCAATTATTCCATGATATAAAAATAGAAGGTAGTTCCATTCTCTCTTTTCGTCGCCATATTAACGTTCTGACGTTTGCGGGAATTATGAAAATTTAAAAGATCCCGGTTTTCTGTTTTTTTTTTAACTATATTAAATTTTAAAGGAAAGAAATACATAATATAAAAATCATAACCAAATTTTTTTAATCAAATAAAACAAAATTTAGCAAAAATGTTGCCTTTTTCCGGACTGCATTAGTAAAAGACGTTTCTGCAAGAATTCTGTAAGATTTTTCAAACTTCGAACAATTTGATTTGCCAAATGCATCTTTAGTGTGGTCATTGCATTTTGGCAAAAAATGACTTTATTTTCGACAAGAAAAATGTACTATTGAAAAAACTGTTTTTCCAGACTACAAAAGGTAAAATATGGAATAAAATATTTAATTTCAGTTTTGGCTTAAACAAATACAGGTTTCGTTCGGTCTTATTTGTAAAGGTAAAATAATACTTTTTTTTCAAAGTAACGTCTTAATTAATTAGGTAATGAAACAAAAGTGATAGATGTTCAAGATAACTTAATCGAGTTTTCACATATAGACGAACCGTTAAGCCTCAAAATATATAATTGCCCTATTCACAAGCCCCCTAGTAAGTGCTAAGTGCTAACAAAATACAACGGTGCTAGCTGTGTTGTTGGTAATTTTCATGCAAACATGCGATACAACACTTGGTACTTTTTTTCATATGTTTTTCAAACGTTGTATAGTGCCTTATTTTTTAATGTGATTTTTGTTTTATGTTTTTTTTTATGTTTAAATGTTTTATGTTTCAATAAAATATTATTTTTGTGTTTATGTGTGAATTATATTAAATTAAATTGAATTAAAAGATATTTTTATTAGTTTTATTTATTTAATTTATCGATTTGACTGATTTATTTGAAAGTGGAATAAGTCATTTCTGTTGTATATAGTAGGAGTGGGTATATTGGAAACATATCTTAAGGTTTGTTCTCTGCCACCTTGTTCTAAATTATATTTAATAATAATGTTATGAAGAATGCAGCAAGCCATTATCCAATCATTGCATCTTTTCTTATTTTGTGCTGATAGCATTCTAAACTTAAGTTTTTTTAAGCTTCCAAATTTTTCCTTCAGTAATATAACTTACTTGAGTCAACCATTAATATATCGAAACTATATTTTTCACACAAAAAATTTATTAATTTATTTTTTTCTGTTTTCTACCCCATTTAGTTTATAAATAACAAAAGATGAATAGCACTTTTCTTCTTTTTATTCAGTTTTTGACGTATGAAGTACAATGTACAATGGCACATTGATACAATGGTTGTTCACAAAGAAGTAAACAAAAGGTAGTATGCAATACTACCTACACCTTAGCAGAGCTTGTGAATACGGCAAATATGATTAGTAAAATACTGGTTGGTGAAAAAAAACACAAATGGAGGTAAATTACTTTATTTTGTTTTTCGGCAAGATTTACATTTTATCACTAGCTAAAGGAACAACAAGAAAATTAGCTGCTGTAGTCTAGGTGGTAAGCACGTTGACTACAAATCTGGCTGACCTGGGTTCAACCCTTGCGGCCGTCAAAAAAAAAAATGTTTTTTTCTGTTTAATGGTATAAATACATAAGCAGAATTAACATAAAAACATGCAGCCTCCTTCGTCGGTACTTCTTCATAGCATATTCGCCGGCGAAGTAAAATAATTAATAAAATGGCTATATCTATCTCCTTTCACCACCTGTCTTCTCTCTCATCTATCCCTTTCCTAAAGAATGTAGCACGGTTGCGAACTAAGTAGGCATTAATGCCTAAAGTGCTACTTCTCTTAAAAAAAAAAAAAAAAAAAAATAGGATAGGATAGGATAGACTTGAAAACTTTTCGGGATATATTATTTTAAAATGCGGTTAAAGGAATTGGATTCTCAAACCTTTGAGGAAAGCGATCAAAATTATATATATATATATATATATATATATATATATATATATATATATATATATATATATATATATATACGTGAACGTTTTATCTGAGGGTGGCCTTTGTATCTATATTTAACTTTTCTTAAAATTAATGGCACTGACTAATTTATTGGCCCCCATATGCAAAAATTTAATATTTTTTTTTTTTGGAAGACAATTTTTTCGTAATTTTGTGTTAAAAGATAAAAAACTGCTTGTTATAAAACTTATTCTGTTGTCGTTTTTATTAATTTAAAAAAAAATTGTATTTATCTAATGCTAAGGACTTAAAAACTTATATAAACAATATTGATATCATTATAAAACGCTCTGAAACACAGTTTGCTTAATGAACTTATTAGGCAAATTGGTTCTATAGAAAACGAAAGATTTTTCGGAATGAAAGGAATGAATGAAATTTACTTTCTTTGAATTTCTGTTATTTGCGGATTTCAAATTTATTTTATTATGTGTCCTTATTTGGATTAGCCTTGTTGTTTACTTTAGTGTGCGCATATTACTACATTTAAATAAAAAGGTGGAGATTAAGCATTTTTTTTAAATCATCAAAATCGAATTGAATCTAAGGAGGTAAAATAGAATCGATCGTAATTGTTAATACGGAATTAAGACCATTCCGATCGAATTTTGTGATATGCCTGTATATTTAATTATTAATTACGTGAAAATAAATAACAATCTTTGAAACTTTTATATTAAATTGCTTAATTCAGTTAAAATCTTACTCTACAATTGTATTTTTAATAAATTATGATAATAAGCAAATTTTTATAAATTGTCTTTTAGAGTCAAAGGATTTGTTTCTGTGTAATTTATATTTATAGTAAATACATTTGAGTTTTCTTTACATTCATTATACAAATTACACATGTTATTAAATAGTTCAAAATTAATTTTTTCTTATTTATATCTGTGGCAACGCAAATTGTGTTGTTTATAAGAAATATAATTCCCGCAAACGTCACAAATTTTTCAAGTGGAACTACCTTCTATTTTTATATCATGAATTATTCTGTGTACTGACAAAATTAGTTTGGTTTAGACGCAGTTGGTTTGTGTCTGAGGAACTGCAAGAGTGTCTGTTTTTAATACTCTAAGTATACTCATCTTAAATGCGGTTGCGGTGTGATCGCCACCGCATTTCTTTTGTGGGAGTATTTACTATACCCATTCCATTTGAGTATTGATGAGTTTAAGTGTCTAGCACACTCAAGTAAAATGTTTGCGATGCTGGCTTTACTTTATTCGTACTCATACTCACAGCAAACACCAAGAGAGAGATTTTAACGTGTGTAGTGAGAGGAAAACAAAGTTTTCAGATCAGAATTATTAAATCAAGCACAATATCAAAAGTCGCCAATGTCTAAATTAGCTAACATACATACATCTTTGAAATTATGAAAGTTTATTTAATATATAATAGAACCCTCAAGAATAGTTCATTGTTTATTATATAACGTAAAAATGTGGCAACGCTGCTTACAAATAAAGAAAATTAAAATTCTCGCGTACGAGTATAAAAAATACTTAAAAAAACACTTACAAGAATGGGTAAAATAAACACCGCAACTTTTTATTGCGGTGCTTAAAATACTCGAGTATGAAAAATATAGAGTAAGTATGCGGTGTACTCATGGTAGCGGTGTACTCGTGCAGTTCTCTGTTAAACACATCTTCTGAACAGTGTTGTATTTTAATTTCTACTCAATATTATTAATTATTGAGAATTTGTATGGAATGTTGAGTTCAATAATGGCTTTTATTGAGAAAACTTAAATACTGAGTAATGTCTGAAGAGGCTATAATAATTTGGTTAATATTGACAAATGACAATGAAAAACTCTCTTTATGGAATTAAGAATTTTGCCTTAAAGTGCATTTTTGCAGTCGCTCTGCACTGAAAGGAAGTGTTTATTTAGTTAATTTGTAAATCAAATTAAAACTAATTTAAGAAAGCATCTTTTATTTTGGGTTGCCAGCATGGTTTTCTTTGTAAGAAAATTCTGATGGTGGCCCTTAATCTAAATGGATGTAGGTTCGGTTTCCGGCGATTGTACCAATAGAAATTATGTACTTGGTTATGTTACTTACCAATTTGATGTGGTCAAAAATAAGCGCGGCTAGAGTTTGACTCTGTCTCTGGGGTGAGTGTTCCCCACGTTGGGCGTTTTTCTACTGAAACACTATATTTCTATTACATTTTCTTTTAGGTCTCAATAATTTTCTTGCGGATGAACTTAATTATATGTTTATCATAAGCCGCTTTAAACTAAAAAATAAAACACTTTTGTCATTTATAAAAATATTTCTTATTTTTCTTATTCTTCTTGTATTTTTTATTTTTTTTATGTCTTGCTTTTGCTATCTTAAGAATGGGAATCACTAGTGGTTATATATTATTAAGATCATTTGTTGCGTTTCTTTTTTTGTTTTTCAATTTTTATTTTCAATCACTTCATTTGTTTTGTGTCCTATAAATTTTTATAATTTTGAGTTGAAGTCGCGCAAAATTACAAATCATGCTTCGGCTTTAATCTAGTTTACGGGAGCAGCTCAAAAATGAAAAAAAATAGTTGTCTACGGGTTGGGTTGGCCCTTTGCCTTAGAGTTAGGGACCTCCAAAGTTTGTATGTATAATATGGCATATATCGAGTATTTTACGGCGGCATGGGACAATAAGGGCATCATTGAAAACGTAATACCTCCTTGACTAAACTTAAATTACAAATCATGATAAAACGCTGCTTCATGGTCTTTTATACTTTATTTTATTTGTTTTGAATACTTGTTGTGACCACGTTGAATAATTCTTGCGAAAAAACCAATAGATTTCATCTGTCTGTCTATAACGGTTTTAGAGTATGGCCACATACAATAAATTACATTGACTATTGAGATCCCCTAATATTCCATCTCCAAACTTTATAATTGTTAAAGCGAACATAGCAACACAGGCTCCTTGTTAATTTAACCTGTCTGTCTACAACGGTTTAAAAGTTTGAATACGTACATCTAATTACAACAACTATTGGGACACAATTTAATTTTCAAATCCAAATCTTATACTTGTTGTTGTAGCAGATTTCGCAACACACTTTTTTTTTGCAAATTTTAGCTGTCTGTCTATGGCGGTCCAAATGTATGGCCGCATACATCAAAAAACATTAACTATTGGGTCACCCTTTAATGCCCAAATTTTATTCTTGTTACAAAAAAAAAAGACCACAAAGGCCAACCCTAAAAGAGAGCCGACTATATTGAAACGGCGAAAGCCTGCAATCTAGAGCAACCTTCGTCTGAGACCTCTACCTCTAGACCACAGCTGGGTGCAGCGACTCTGTTGTCTGTCTCAACATCCCGCACCGCAATCTCCAAAGGCTGCGTAGTGCCCTCTTCGAGCACCTCAATCACCCCTGCTACAAAACAGAGTAAAAGAGGGGCTGCCCCGCATATTGGTTCAACTACTGCTGTGAGGGTATCGGTTAAGCCAACCCAAACAACAGGTAGTCTGGGCCCTAGCACGTCCTCCTCTTCTCGTGCACACATCAACGCGTCGACGCGGGCGTACAGGACCAGAAGATCTGCCTATCGGATCCTGCAAAAGCTCGGTGGGCATGATCCAAATACAAAAGTTTTTTTTTAACTAATATGAATTAGAAGTAAAGTAGGAAGTACGAATTTTAACATTTGGCTCCATCTTATTCAACTGAGTGTTAATTCAAAAATCGAGAACATTTAAATTGTTTGGTTAACAGAATTATTACTCGTTTTTAAGTTTAATAAATTTCTCATCTTTTTAAATTAACATTCGCTATTTTATAAATTAATTAAATAATTGAATGAGATTAAATAAAACAACTTGAAAGTTCAAAGTAAAAGGTATATCAACCCACTTTTCTCCATTTGGTTCAACCTTATTATATGAATCATTTGTACCTATTTCTTTAACAGTCCATGTAATTATGACAGCATTTGCCTTTAATTTTTAATCCATAACTAAAAATAAATTTATTTATAATTTAAAAATTTTTAAAACACATAATGCAAAAAAACCATATTATCAGATCGAACTTGTCATATTGCATAAGCCGTATCGCTTTGTATATGATTTCTTAATTTGGTCTTGATTAAATTTATGTCACTGAAAATTCTTTCGACGTCTGCGTTGGACCACGGTAAAGACACCGTACAATTACTTATCTCAATATTTTACTTATATTTAGAAATCCCTGTCCAAAATTCAAGTGTATTATCAATATTAATCAATTTTATTAAGTTTTTGTTTTTATATTGGTCAAAAGTTTTTTCTTTTATGCCTTCACTGTTCCAATAATTATTAAATATATTTAAGTATGTATTAAATGCAAAAACACTGCAGTATTTTACGTAAAAAGAAATTTGTATACTTTAAGAGTAAAAGAATTAAAAAAAAAAAAAAAAAAAACAATAAACAAATGGCTAAATCTTGTAGCTAGATTGCATTTAGCCATCTTTTGACAACCATGGGAAGTTGTGTGAAAGAGATAACCGATAGGAGTGAATTTAAAAAAAGACAGGTTTTTTTAAGTAGTGATTGCGTGTGGACAAAACTTATAGTAATAGATTATTTTTTTGATGAAAACAGTGAGAGAACATAAGACATGCCTTGCAGCAAATAAGGAAGATTTTAACATAATTGAAAATTGACTATCGAAAAGGAATCTCCTAAAAAAAATAAAAAGTATCAAAATTTTGAAATTTCTTAAAAAAACAAAAATTTGAAGCCAGAAACAAACAAATTTAATTAATTTACTTTATTCGTGCTTGATTCCTTTAAATATAAATTTTTCATGATATTCTCATGAAATATTTATTATTTTAAACTAAACTACAAAATGAAATGTATTACTGCGGGGAAAGCATACCCATTCACTACTGCTCAAATAGCTCATCAGTGGATATTATCCAAATTTTGTATAGAAAAACAGAAAGTCTCATATCAAAAGCCAAATTGATTAAATGAAAACTCCATTGAATCAATAAGACAGAAGACAATAACAACTAAAAAATGTTCTACACAAAAACACAGCAAAACTGTAACAGTCTTATTCACAAAAATTTTAAACTGCTTAATAAGAGATTAATAAGAAAAAATCGCTAAAGTAGTATTCACAAACGCTTAATAGCACTATTAGGCTGTTATTAATCATTAATAAATTTCAAATATTTAATGTAGCAGTTACTCTTCTTTAAACCTTTAATAAGTCGGTATTTCTGTTTTGAAAAGCATTTTTCCCGTAGAATTTGTGAAAAAATGTGAAAAACTATTAATAAAAAAGTACAACGAATATAAAAAATTTAATTTCTACAATAGGTAAGTTCTTAAAACATACTTATATATAAATGCAAATATTTCATAAAATGGAAAATTATTGCAGATACTCTTGCCCAAATGGCCAAGGATGAATAGAATTAGATAAAAGAGGCTGTGGAACTTTAGCCAAGTTACAGGTTTTGGTGACTTTGCGTTGTTGGGGCCGAAGAGAGGTAAGTATGCGAGGCGAATAGTTGTAGGTACTTACGAAACACATTTTATGTTCAGTGGCAAGATGGAGAGGCAGTACATATGACTGCCGAATCTTTAATTAGTCAGTTATCAAGCAAAGTTTTAAAAAATGGCGATTTAAGAGGACGCTTGTTACGTAACTCCGGGCATAAATTACAACTACATATATGTATTTATTTACATCATTTAAGGCCACAAAATGCAAATAAAGTCAAATACAATAACACCCAAGTTATTTTTAGGTTTATAAGATTGACGTAGTTTATTAGATTTAGTTTTTCAAATGCAAAAAATTTTGTTATCATTTCATCTGTTTTGCACAATATTGCAATTAAATAATCGGTACGTTTCCGGGTAATATATATCAAATTAACTATTAATATTTGGAAAAAATATATTTAGAATAGAGAAAATATCATAATTTAATTAATTGTTCCTTTATAATTAAAGCATTGTATTTTATTGATTTGAAAAATAAAAAATAAATAAAAAATTCACAAACTTTTTTTTTAAATAAACAAAATAATATAGTGATGTTAAAACAATAATGCCGAGCTCGGTATTGGATACTTTTTTGTACTCGTTCAGTGAATCATTGCATAAAAAAAGGTTTAAGACCAATTTGTATGTAATTTTAAAATTATTTCTGATGTGCAACAATAAATAATAATAAAATTATATATGAATGTTTTTTTGACCTTTTTTAGTTAATTTTTGTTTTCTAATTTTTTAAGCACTAGGTCAGTTTATAAATAATAACAAATGTTTATTTATATTTTCAATATTTCGCCACACCTTTGGGTGGCATCATCAGGAAACAGGAAACAAAAATTAAATTTTCTTTTTTTTTTTTATTTTTTTTTTTTTAAATAACAAATTTAAATTTGTTATTTTAAAAAAAAAGAAAATTTAATTTTTGTTTCCTGTTTCCTGATGATGCCACCCAAAGGTGTGGCGAAATATTGAAAATATAAATAAACATTTGTTATTATTTATAAACTGACCTAGTGCTTAAAAAATTAGAAAACAAAAATTAAATAATAATAAAAATAAAGGAATCAAGCACGAATAAAGTAAAGTAATTAAATTTAAAAAATTCCGAATAATAAATTTTTCATTTTGATATATTTGCATGTGCACCTTGCTTATTAATAAAAATTGTTTTTTCAATTTTTATTTTTTCATTGAATCTTTCAAATATATATGAATGGTTCCCAATGGGATCCCTTATGTAGAAAAATGAAAGAAAAAATAAAAATAGTTACTAAATGTTTGCTGTGTTTTTGTGTAGAACATTTTTGAGTTGTTATTGTCTTCTGTCTTATTGATTCAATGGAGTTCTCATTTAATCAATTTTTCTTTTGATATAAGACTTTCTGTTTTTCTATACAAAATTTGGGTAAAATCCACTGATGAGCTATTTGAGCAGTAGTGAAATGGCCATATGGATACGCTTTCCCCGCAGTAATACATTTCATTTTGTAGTTTAGTATAAAATAATAAATATTTCATGAGAATATCATGAAATATTTATATTTGAAGGAATCAAGCACGAATAAAGTAAAGTAATTAAATTTAAAAAATTCTGAATAATAAATTTTTCATTTTGATTATTCATTGTTGTATGCATCACCAAACGTAAATTGAAATATAATAAAACACGATGTTGCCAACATTAAACTACAATAGTATTAAAATCGTTTAATAGTTAATTTTGCGTTATTAAACGTTTGTGATAAAAAATTCCTATTAACGGTTAATAAAACAAAAAGTGTTTAATAACTAAAGTACACATTAGGCTTACTATAAGAAATTTTTGTGAATAAGACTGTTAGTAACTATTTTTATTTTTTCTTTCATTTTTCTACATAATGGATCCCATTAAAAAATAAATTTAGTAAATTAAATTTTATAAAAGAAGATTTACATATTGTACTGTTTTGGACTATTTTAGGGATTTCTCTGATATAAATTTAATTATTTATTTTATTTATTAAACTTAATGTTTCTGTTTTCAATATTTAATTTAAAAAACTTTTTGGGGCGAATATGTTAACTTCAAGAGCGCCTAAAAGTAAACAACAGAAAATTTCAGTTTTTTGTTTTGGTCACTTTAGTACGGCTGTACCCCTACAGAGGGAAGATATATTTGGTTAAGAGTAACTTTTAAAATAAGCCTCAGAAGATTAAACAACTTTAGGGAGCTCCTTCAGGTCAAGAGAAAAAACAGGACAACGAGTGTGTAATTTCTACAATATCCATTTCCGAACCCATAAAGTGTATATATTATGACTTCTGTTGATATCAAGTTTGACGACTAAATCAACTGTTGTAAAACCCTTTAATATATAATATAAAATATTTATACTTCTTCTTATACCAAACAAAGTAGTGGAAATCCTGACTAATTTTTAGGTGTTTATATTTAACGGGTTAAAAGATACGGCCATATAGGTAAAATTACATTAATTTTGGGAAAACCCTTTAATTTCTAAATTCAAATTATAAACTTGTTGTTATAGCGGACTTGGCAATAAAGGTCCCTTTTAAGTTTCAGAGTTCTGTCTATAACGGTTCAAAAGTTCGGCCATATAATTCAAATTACAGCAACTATTGGGACATCCTTTTATTTCCAATTCGAAATTTAATTCTTGTTATTATAGCAGAGTTAGCAATACGGGTTTGTTACAAAAATTTTAAGCGTCTGTCTGCAACTGTTCAAATGGATGGCCATATACATAAAAATAAATGAACTATTGGGCTACCCTATAATTTATACTTTTAAATACTAATAATTTTTACTATAAGGGTTATAGCAATCAACATTGTGTCTAATTTGCAAGCATTTTTCTATAACGGTTCAAAAGATAGGCCCATATAAGTCAACTTAAATCAATTATGGGAACACTCTTTAATTTCTAAATTTAAATTGTAAGCTTGCTGATATAGCTGGCTTAGCAATACAGACAGGTTGCTTTTAAAATTCAACATTCTGTCTATAACGGCTTAAAAGTTCGTTCACATACATTAAATTACATCAACTATTGGGACACCCTTTAATTTTCCAAATCGAATTCTTATAGTTGTTATTATAGCGGAGTTATCAACACAGGTTCCTTGTAAATTTAAGCTGCCTGTCTATAACGGTTCAAAAGTTTGGCCACATATATCTAATTACAGTAACTATTGAGACACCCATTAATTTATAATTTTAAGTGTTTATACTTAATATTGTAAAGGTCATTGTAATCGACATCCTGTCCAATTTTTAAGCGTTTGTCTACAACGGTTCAATAGATAGTCGCATATAAGTCAATTTATTTCACCTATGGGGACACCCTTTAACGCTTCGATTCATTCTCGTATTACTTTTTACTATTGGGGGATATAGTAATATGCAGTTTGTTTATATTTGAAGGAATTCCGCTTAATAATACACTTTAAAGCATGTATGTTGTATGGGGACATCTTTAATTTTTAAGACCATGATTGTGAACGGGATCAATCTGTAAGCATTATTAGCATTTATTGTTCCAAATGACATGAAAAAATTAGAGGTAGTCGTGGTGTTTTCTTGCTGCCTCGAAATTTTAGCACTAACACATCAACAATTTAACGTGAATTAGAATCTACTTTTGTGTAAATTTTTTGTTGTGTCGTAAACTTGAAATCCGGCGTTTGGCAATTTTTTGTTTTTGATAAAATTAAAAGAGGGAGTTTTCTCGAGTTTAAGCTCAGGCTATAATATTTTCACTTGGTTTAATTTACTGTTAAAAAAACAATAATTAAAAAAAAAAAATAAGTATCCAAAAAAAAAAAATCAGGTTGATGATTTAAATTGTTAAGAAAGAAAACTGGATATAATCTACAAAGAATTCTCGTTTTTTTATTATACCGTTTATTTTATTCACAATTAGTATTTGGCCTATTTTACAAAATGATTTATAAGTTTCTTAATTGAGTTTATGTACAAGTGAACTAATCAATTCCTATAAAATTCTGCAAACATATTAACACACATGGTAATATTAAGTTCCTTTAATTCGATCGTTATTTGCATCTTATAGTCTCCAGAAAATTGAGGATCAGGAGTGTTTAGAATCATTTCTGTTGCTTCATTGAACTCAAGCTTTGTCTATATTGAATAAAAAAAAAATACTAAAATCTTAATGTCACATCAAAAGGTTTGTCACAATTTAATATAACTAAATATATAAAATTAGTTTTTATTCCATATAAAATTAAATGCAATTCTCATAATGATTGAGTAAAATTTTAAGTATAAAAAAATTTTAAAACATAAGTTTTCGTGTAAGAAAATTTTTGACACACATTAATTATCTTAGAAAATTGTGTCACATATTAATTTTCTTATAATTTAAGTCAAAAATTAGTTTTAGTAGAAATAATTGTTACGTATTAATTTTCTTAAAAAGTGTTGTCACATATTAATTTTCCTGGAAAAATTTTTTCACATATTAATTTTCTGAGAAAATTTTGTCACATATTGCTTTTCTTAGAAAATTTTGTCACATATTTATTTTCTTAGAAAATATTGTCACATATTAATTTTATTAGAAAATATTGCCATATATTAATTTTCTTAGAAAATTTTGTCACATATTAATTTGTTTAGAAAATTTTGTCACGTATTAATTTTCTTAGAAAATTTTGTCACATATTAATTTTCTTAGAAAATTTTGTCACATTTTAATTTTCTTGAAAAATTTTGTCACATATTAATTTTCTTAGAAAATTTTGTCACATATTCATTTTTTTAGAAAATTTTGTCACATATTAATTTGTTTAGAAAATTTTGTCACATATTAATTTTCTTAGAAAATTTTGTCACATTTTAATTTCCTTGGAAAATTTTGTCACATATTAATTTTCTTAGAAAATTTTGTCATATATTAATTTTCTTAGAAAATTTTGTCACATATTAATTTTTCTTAGAAAATTTTGTCACATATTAATTTGCTTGAAAAATTTTGTCACATATTAATTTCTTAGAAAATTTTGTCACATATTAATTTTCTTGGAAAATTTTGTCACATATTAATTTTCTTGGAAAATTTTGTCACATATTAATTTTCTTAGAAAATTTTGTCACATATTTATTTTCTTAGAAAATATTGTCATATATTAATTTTCTTAAGAAATTTTGTCACACATTAATTTGTTTAGAAAATTTTGTCACGTATTAATTTTCTTAGAAAATTTTGTCACATATTTATTTTCTTAAAAAATTTTGTCACATATTCATTTTTTTAGAAAATTTTGTCACATATTAATTTGTTTAGAAAATTTTGTCACATATTAATTTTCTTAGAAAATTTTGTCACATTTTAATTTCCTTGGAAAATTTTGTCACATATTTATTTTCTTAGAAAATTTTGTCACATATTTATTTTCTTAGAAAATATTGTCATATATTACTTTTCTTAGAAAATTTTTTGACATATTAATTTGTTTAGAAAATTTTGTCACATATTAATTTGTTTCGAAAATTTTGTCACGTATTAATTTTCTTAGATAATTTTGTCACATATTAATTTTATTAGAAAATATTGCCATATATTATTTCCTTAGAAAATTTTGTCACATATTAATTTGTTTAGAAAATTTTGTCACATATTTATTTTCTTAGAAAATTTTGTCACATATTAATTTTCTTAGAAAATTTTGTCACATATTAATTTTTTTAGAAAATTTTGTCACATATTAATTTTCTTAGAAAATTTTGTCACATATTAATTTTCTTAGAAAATTTTGTCACATATTAATTTTCTTAGAAAATTTTGTCACATATTAATTTTTCTTAGAAAATTTTGTCACATATTAATTTGCTTGAAAAATTTTGTCACATATTAATTTCCTAGAAAATTTTGTCACATATGTGTTAATTTTCTTAAAATATAAATTTTTTTAGAAATAATTGTTACGTATTAATTTTCTTAAAAATGTTTCTTAGAAAATTTTGTTACATCTTAAATTTTTTTTGACTTTGTTACAAGTAAAATTTCTTAGCAAGTTTTATTACAAATCGTTTCTATTTATAGAAGTTTGTCTCAAGGCAACTTCTTTTTAATAAATTGTTACTTACTCCTTTACTAAATGGACATGCTCGATCTTTCGGGGAAACCTCACTCATATACTTATGCCACGCTGCAGAAGGGTCAAAAATTGTTCTGCACCAATCTTCACGATTGATAGAGTAAACAGTATTGACCCAAGTACCCCGACTTTTTTTAAATATTTCTAACGCTAATGGATTCTAAAATAAAAAGTAATTAAAATGAACTCTATCTTAACATACATATTTATGACCGTCTTACATCCTGCGTTCCAATATCTTTAATGAATGTCACCGATCCGTGAAAATAAGATGTTTCGTTACTTAGGTATTCAAAACTCAAATTAGACATGTCCAAAACTTCATCAGCAAAATGAACGTTAGGAATTTCACAAGGTGAAAATAACGGATCATCTCTGAACAAGATGTCGTATTCGTAGGCATCCTATGAACGAAACCAGCCATTATTGATTGTTATACATTTTGTGTTAATAGATTAAAGCAAAAAGTTAATTAATTAATTAACTTATTAATTATTACATTTATTTATTTACTCATTAACTTACTATTGTTATTATAAATATTTGAACAATCACTGCTGCGCTTGAAATCATTTTGAATTTTAAATATGACTATATTCAATATCGACGTTTTATATTTTAATATATCAAGCGTGTGCGTGTTTTTATTTACATACATATGTATGTTTATGTAACATTACGATTTGAAATTGTGTTTTAATCATGTTAATTTTATCACTATGGATTTAACATGTTTTTAGTCAGAACAAGTATTTCGTAACTGTTATTATCGCCAAATCAGTAGTTTTGAGAAATAATTGTAACTTTTTAACACAAATAAGCAAAAGATAATAAAAGATAATTTTTTAGTTTCAAATCCTGTTAGTTCTTAGGGTAAAGGTTGTTAAACTACTGATAAAATCGCTAAAGTTCTAATGGTGGTAGCAGACCTCTCAGGAATAAGTTCCTTCCATATATTTTTAATTGCATTGATATTTATTGGTACATCCGTTTCAAATTAGAAATTCATGAATTTGTTGGTAAAAATTAATAAACAATTTTTTTAAAATTTGTTATTTTGAATTTTATTTACTAAAACAACATTTCTTTAAAAAACATTTGCTAATAGCCTGATCACTTTGAAAAATTCAGTAAATAAATTTAAATATTCACTTATTCCTCTACTGCCATCTTGAGTTCTTTAAAATTATTTACAAAATGGCACCCACGTCTTCTTTGTGTCGGCTGAAGAATTTGATTTAAAATGTCGAATTATTGTGTTTTTCTTCCTAAAATGGGTTTGAATAAAATTTTGAGTTGACAACTAAGAAACTGTTGAAGTAGAAGCTTAATGAGAATAATCTTAAGATCAATAAATACTAATCATACGGGCCGGTTGGACTAGCGAGGTTTCGGCCTGCTCTTTGATGGGTTAAGCAATTTCTACTTATATAAAACTTGGCCACTTAGCCACTACTTAGTTTTTTTTTTTAATTATTAATCATATTGGACTCTTTTTTGAGTCCGTTACATGATTATAATAATTGTTTATGCGATCGTTTTGGAGTTGAAAATGATTGTTGTTTCGGGATAAAATGGTACCCTAGACGCAACTCTTCTGAATGGGTCTGTACTGTTTTCAATCGTACTTGTAATCAAATACGAAAATTTTTCGAACCATTTTTTGGTGAAATTTCTCGCCGTATTTTAATTGTATTTTCTTAAAAGTAACTCCAATCAACAACAAAAAAAATATGTGTATATATATCTATATATGGGGCGATAGAGAATTAAAAAATAAGAAAAAAAAAAAACACCAATTGAAGAACTCTGCAAAAATTTCAAAAATGATTTTTTATGGATTATTATACCCTATATCATAACGCATATGTGTGCAAAATTTTCAACACTTAATATTACAAATGATCAAGTTATATTTAAATTACTAAATTATCTCTCAGTAAATGAACAATTTTCTGAAACTAAATAACCAAACATTTATTTAATTTACTTTTTTGAACACAACCAACTGCAGAAATTCAAACGAAAGTTGAAACCTGCTTAGTAAGCGCTACTAAGTTTTCTTACCCTTTGTCATAAGCCAGATACACCTGCAGGAATACAAACGATAGTCGAAGAGAATGTATGGACAGGTCTTGCTGATTTTTAATAGCAAAAATTTCAAAGCTGGGACTGATCGATTAGCGTATTTAAATTTCCTAGAGCTTATCTAGCGCCTTAGAAAAGTTGATTTCAATACATTTATAGTATGTTTACACGGCAAAATGAAGCACTTGCTTCGCTCTCTGAATCATGATTGCGAAGCACACCGTTTCCACGACACATAATACATGCTTCGCATTGAGTTTTGCTTTAAAATTTTATTCTTCATTTAAGTTTTTGTGTTTGTAATTAATTAAATTTTTAATTAAAATTTGTTTTTAATTAACACATATTCAGACAGCACTTTTAATATTGGTATACTTTTTTGTTTACATTTATATACAGCTAGTTTAGATAAACTTGCGATACAAATTAGGGAAGACAGAAGTTATTCATGCTTCGCAAGTAGATTCAAACTGAATCGTCTCAAAATAACATGCATCGTTCTGAAGATTTTATATGGTGAAGCACGTTGATTCGGTCGTGATTGAGCTGTGAATCATGGATGAAAGAGCGTAGCAAGAATATTGGGCTCCGTGGAAACATAGTATTGCGTCCGTCACCCGGGCATCGCTGAATCAACTTCGACACGCATAATAACTTAGAATATATATTTTTATACTCTATGGGGTCGGAAATGGATATTGTATAAATTACACAGGGAATGACAAACTTGAATATACCTCTTTTTCCACCTGTGTGGAAGGGTATAAAAACAGTTTAATTTTGAAATGCTGTAAAATTTTTTGTATTTCTTTATGTACAATATACACTCTAAAAAATTAATCTAATAAAGTATTTAATAATTCTTGCAAAAAAAACCGACTTCAAAATAGATTTCATCTGTCTGGCTACAACGGTTCAAGAGTATGCCCACATAAATTAGATTACAGTAACTATTGGGACACCCTTATCAGAGAACTGCAAGAGTATCTATTTTTAATACTCTAAGTATACTCATCTTGTGCAAGTATTTACTATACCCATTCCATTTGAGTATTGATGAGTTTAAGTGTCTAGCATACTCAAGTAAAATGTTTGCGATGCTGGCATTACTTTATTCGTACTCATAGTCACAGCAAACACCAAGAGAGAGATTTTATCGTGTGTAGTGAGAGGAAAACAGAGTTATCAGATCAGAATTATTAAATCAAACACAATATCTAAAGTCGCCAATGTCTATATTAGCTAACATACATACTTCTTTGAAATTTTAAAGTTTATTTAATATATAACAGAAAATAAATTAAATAGAACTCGTAAAATTCGCCATATTTTCATTTATTAAAAACACAACAAAAGTTTACTAATAACTCAAGAATAGTTCATTGTTTATTATATAACGTTTTTGTTAGGGTTTTTTAAGTCACACAGGAGAGAAATTTAAAAATTCTATTCGTTAAGCAAATAGATTTTTAAAATTAATAAATAGGTATAAAAGCAATAATTATTTTAACAAAATAATATATGTAAACTAAAAACTTTATTGCAATTTATTATTTATGAGGTCTAATGAGATTCAGTCAATGCAATATTACATACCTGTTTTGTTAAAACTAAAAAAATTAAGTAATTTTCCTTTTATTCACGGATTCCAAAAAAAATATATTTTATTTTTTATCATTTTGTTTTCCTAAATACCGTTAGTAGCAGGTTTATGACAACAAGGCGCATAAACTGAAATTATTCGTACATAAAAAACAGCAACAAAATAAGTATACCTGCTTTAAATACTGTACAAAAGCTATGCCTTTAAGCGGGTTTTATTGCATTTTATTCATTAAATATGTGTTGTATTTCATACGTATGAAAACGGTTGTTGTCGGTTTTTCTGCTTATAATGTTTAAGCAATAGATTTCATCAAATTTTGTTTTTTATTGTTTATAAATAGATCTGCATACAATGCAGAATTTCATAAAACGGCAGTAAAAAACTTTAATAGGGTAAAAATGTGGCAACGCTGCTTACAAATAAAGAGAATTAAAAAATTCTCGCCTACGAGTATAAAAAATACTTAAGGCCCAACTATAATATGCATATACTAGCTTATGCCAACTTAAACAACTGTGCAAATACATTAAATTATATGTGGTAAACTATAATGTACATAAGATGACTTTTCGTCAAGTTTCGTTAAACTTTATTTCTTTATGCAAGGTACGAAACTGATCGCACTTTCCGTACGGAAACAGCTGATTGTGCTTTGGTTTATACATTGATAAAGAAAAATTTTAATTAAGACCTAAATTTTTAAATTCTTTAGTTTTTAGTTCAATAGAAAATGTAGAAAAAACAACATTTTTGTTTATGACAAATTTTTTACAATTATAATACATTTAACCCTTTGCACTCGAAGCTTTTTTCACTCATAATACCAGCAACTCGAATCAATTTTAATAGAAAAACCATATTCACATATAAATAAATGATTGCTTCAGTTTTCCTATGTTAAGCGAAAAGTAACAGTTTTTTTACCTTTACATAAACAAAACTTTCCTGAACAGATTTCATTTGTAATTTGTTAACAGAATAAATGAAGTTATTACGATTTGTTTTTGTCCTTATGTTATGAACTGAAAATTATTTGCATTGTCTCCATAGCGGAGCCCTCGAGTTTGAAGATAAATTTTAAATGGCTCCGCTCCGGAGCCCTCGAGTGCAAAGGGTTAAATTATATATTATATATATATAATTATGTATATCAAGGCAGATTAATATACTAGGTAGTGGCAGTAGATCAGTTGACTTTCTTGTTTATGTTTTCAGATGTCATATTTTGTTTACACTTATTATTTTTTTTCCTACAAAATTTTTTTTCTTACAGTGGTGTTGTGGAAATATTTTTAAAATTTTCATAAAACAAAATTGTTTCAAACAGGTTTTGAATTTTATTTACAAATCGTAGGCTTTGCCTCTTCATGATTTTGTTTGCTCATTTTATATGTTAAACCCAAGAAGTTTGGTACAAAATGTGTTTATACACATTTTTGGTGTTTACATATAAAAAATAAGCTGACATAATCACGAGGTTTAGGAAGCTCCTTGAATATATGCATGTAAATAGCATCAAAGGAAAGCTTATGACGTCTAGATTAATAATATTCTAATTTTTTTTCGAGCTACATTTTCAAAAACTGAAATAATCATGTTAAGATGGGTTTTTGAGAAATTAAATATCACAACGCATCGGGCTATTCCTACAAAATTTTTAAGTAATACAGCAAAAAGTGTTTTTAATCAAATAGAGAAAATGTCCCAAAAAAATTGTTTTTTTTTTAAAGAGGCTTTAGATAATCACGGGGCTGTCAAATGGTTTTTGGAGTATGTAGACAAAATTTGGAGACTTACCGTTTACCTTTTTTAATCGGTGCTTTGCACTCCGAGGAATTTTACAATGATTTTAAAATTTTGCTCCAAAATTGGCAATGTTGGAAAGGGCTGGAGGGGAGCCGTCATAATTGTTGACCTAATTTTGCTTTAGTTTGTCTTTAAAATTGTTTAAACAAATTTGTTACTACTGAAGTAAATTTAAATTACATAAGCAAAGAAAAGAATACCACCTTTTTGCGGAAAGTCCTTAAAAAACGATATTTTTACATTTTCTCAATCATAACTTTAAACTTGTTTATTTTAAATTTTATTAATAATATAGCAAATGTCCTAAAGTAATAATCCGATAATTAATAAGCGTACTACGCCAAAAACACTAAGTTAAGATTAGCTACATTCTAACATATTTTTATAGACATTTTCAAGGTTTGATTAAATTTAAAACATCTTAACATTTGAGTTAAAAATAAACTTCTTATCACATTTGGGTACGTTAGACGTTTTAAAAATACTGCTCTGCCTCTATAGAATTTCGTTGAGTTATATAATGTGGTTTATATGATACCCAATTTTGCCAAAAAAAAAAAAAACTTTTTTAAACCACTGTGCTTTATTTGAATTTGACATCTGAAAATATATTTTACACAAACAAAATACATGTTGTTTACTTATTGTTGTAGGTGTTTTAGAACTGCTATTACCTGTAAAATTAATGTGCCTTGATGTATATACACATATGTATACCATTATGCGATGAACATCGTTGCATTTTTTAGTACGGTTGGCCACAAACACAAAACAGAAAATAATTTGTAATAATTTTTTTTTTACATTTTCTTAGAACATAAACCAAAATATGTAAATGTGTATGTGAATGTTATTAAATATGTAAAATATTTTCTTTAAAGCCTTTTCGTTTTAAAATTTTGCTTATTTATATAGAAATAATTTTTGGCAAAAGTACGAATTAAACATAAATGTGCAACTGTGGCATATAAGTTACTAAATTTATATAAGTACATTGTAGCCACATAAATTTCTTTGACAAGTTACCTAAGCATTTGACAGGCTTTTCGTTGAATTTTTGACATAAGCTAAAGCTAACTTATGCACATTATAGTTGGGCCTTTAGAATTCTTAATGGGATATTTCTGAGACTAGTTTTTAGGCTCTTTGTTTGAAATATACCAACAACAAAAAACACTTACAAGAATGGGTAAAGTATGCGGTGTACTCATGACTGCGGTGTACTCGTGCAGTTCTCTGACCCTTATATCTTCAAACTTTTTACTTGGTCAACTCATCAATGGTTTGGCAATATACATAAATCTACATTAATTATGGGGCACCCTTTAATTTCTTAGTTCAAATTTAAACTCGTTGATATAGCGGACTTTTAAGTTTCGGCGTTCTGTCTATAACCGTTCAAAAGTTCTGCCACATACTTGAAATGACATCAACTATTGGAACACTCTTTAACTTCCAAATCCATATTTTATACTTATTGTTATAGCGGACTTAGCAGTACAGGTTCGTTGTAACTTTCAAGCGTCTGTTTATAACTGTTTAAAAGTTAGGCCATATGCATCAAATTAAATGAACTATTGGCGCACCCTTTAATTTATAATTTTTAATATTAATATTTGTTGCTATAGCGGCCATAGCAATCGACATGCTACTGTCTAATTTATAAGCATTTGTCTATAACGGTTCAAAATATGGGCACATATAAATAAATCTACATCAATTATGGGAAACCCTTTAGTTTTAAGATTTATTTTTGTATAACTTTTTGTTATTATTATTGTTATGCAGTCATTTTAAATTTTACAGAGTGCCCTTTCCAGTTCATAATATATGTAAAAAATATGTATGTTGTATGGGGACACCCTTTATTTTTTAAGATTATTAACTGTTAAAACGGGATTATGCTTACAGGTTAAATCATATTATTAAAAATTTTCAAAATCAGTGCAGTTATGACTGAATTCTACAGGCACAAATATAAAGAAAGCAACATTCAGTCGAATTGATAACCTCCTTCTTTTTTTGAAATCGGTTAAAAAGCTGTCGTAAACTTAAAATGAAAAAATATTAAAAAAAGGAATTTAAAAAATACCTAACGATTTATTAAAATAATAAATAAAATTTTCAATAGTAAAATTAAAAACAAAATTATGCATCTTGAATGTTGTGTTTCTGCGGACTGCTCTTTATAAATACTAAATAATTGCTCGTAGTGCAATTAATGATCCTGTTCCATGACTCGACTAATTTGAATACTTTACACTCCGTTAAAATATGTACAACTGAAAAGGGTAAGAAAAAGTGAAATAATTGTTTGCGTTTTTATTTTTACCATACTCTTAAGTTTCTGTTTTTTTTTTTTGTTTGTATTGTTATAGCGGCGCTACCACTTTATATTAATTCTTCTGGTTTGTTGCTTTTCATTTCTAAATATCATAATGTGGTGATATCTGGTAAATACAGGCTTTTTTGTCTCAAATGAAATTACTGCCTTAATGGCAACTAATTATATCGCGGAAGCTACTGGTTACAGTGAAGATCCTAATTCTAACTTGGGCAAGGTTCCCCCAATATGGGTACCTGACAATATGGCAACAGGTTGTATGCAATGCTTAGTCAAATTTACAATGATTAAACGTAGATATCATTGTCGAGCATGTGGTAAAGTTTTATGCTCTGTTTGCTGCTCGCAAAAATTCAAGCTTGATTTTCTTACTGAACCGGAATCTAGGGTTTGCGTACAGTGTTATTTAATACTTACACAAAGAGAAACATAAAGTTTTGTTGAACCAAAAGAAAATAATACGACATCTTCTACTTCTACAGAAGATTCAAATGTCTCAATAAACGATGACATACCTTCGACAGCTAGATCACCGAATCCTAATAATCCAATGGAATATTGTTCTACTATTAAGCCGCATCGTCAAGTCAGTGCAGAGCAAAAAACGCCCCCCATGGTCATTGTACCTGTAGGGGTATTAAAAAAAGATAACGGAAGTTATTAATCGAATTCTTCCAATTCCAGCGGGCAAAAGGCTTGCAAGCAAAAATCTGTAAAATCTGGCTAATATAGACCAATTTAATGAGCCTAAACAACCTCGGCGACAAAATGAACGTTCAAGCAGAAACACAACCGGCTTATTCACGTAGATTGCGATACTATAAGTCAGAACACTTATGTGGTTTGTATGAGACGAAAGCAAATACATCTAAAAAGATTCCTTATTTTGCTTAATTCTGGGGAAATAAATTTCAGGTATTCGTTCCATAATAAAAACAAATAAAATAAAATTCATACAATATTTTGATCCTTTTTTTAAATTCTGTAATTGCGATCTAGCCGAAAAGCAATAACAAATAATTTTACTTTAATTAGAATTTCTTGTGTCGTAAATTTGGATTTCGGTGAGTTTCACGATTTATTGGTGTAAACCGTCTCAGTTTTTGATAAAATTAAAAGAGCTCGTTTCTTGTTTTTTCTTGAATTTTAGATCAAGCTACGATACTTTCACTTATTACAACTTACTTAAGAAAAAACAGTCGAATGAAACTACAAAAAATCCGGTTAGAGATTTATATTAGGATGCAATTATTTAAATTACTCTTTTATTATATTGTCAATTTTATATATAATTAGTGTTTGGCCCAACTTACAAAAGGATTTGTAAGTTTCTTAATTGATTTTTCACTTGAACTAATCAATCTCTATAAACATCCGCAAACATATTTACACACATGGTAATATTAAGTTCCTTTAATTCAATCATTATTTGTATTTTATATTCTCCAGAAATTTGAGGATCAGGAAAGTTGAGAATCATTTCTGTTGCTTCATTGAAATCAAGCTTTGTCTGTATTAAATAAAAATAAAACATTTTAATCGTAGTGTCACTAAAAAAAATTTATCACAATTTAATATATTTATATATTCATATATGCAATTCGTTTGAATAATTTTATTCCATAGAAAAACAAGTATAGCAATCTTACTTGTCTTCGTCTATGCCGAATCGTATGAACTCTTCACCATCTATGTAAATCTAGTTTAGGAAGTAACTCTAATCAAAAAAGCACAAACTGGAGTGACAGAGAATCAAAAAGTAAGAAGAAATGGGTTAAGCATTTTTTTTTTTAATTTTTTCACTGAATATTATTTTCTTACTTATTAATTCTCTATCGCCCCATACAAAGGTTTTTTTTGATTGGAGTAGCTTTATTGTTCCAAATAATATTCGTTTAAAGACATGGACCGATATTGTTGATTTCTAATAGCACCTCGACACAATGTCTGCAAAAGCAATTGCATACGAGTATAAATTTTATTTGTAAAGATCGTTTTGGAAATTTTTTATTATATTATGCTAATATCCCATAACATTCTTCAAATCTGTTTTTAAAACCACCAAACATTTTTCGTAAAACTACTTTTTTTTTTATAGAAATTTGTAGCAAAACGATTGATGATTGTCTTATAAAATTGTGTCACATAATAATTTTCTTCGAAAATTTGACATAAATAAATTTTTGCAGAACATTTTGTTACAAATTATTTTTTTCAGAAATTTTTGTCACAAAATCATTTTCGTAGAAAATTTTGTTAGAATAATATTTTTTTTTTGGAAAAGTTCGCCACAAATTTACTTTTTTAGAATACTTTGTTAAATTAAATTTCTTAGAAAATTTTGTCAAATGATAATTTACCTAGAAAATTATGTCGCATATTCATTTTCTTAGATAATTTTGTCAAGTATTAATTTTCATAAAAAAATTATGTCACGTATTAATTTTCTTAGAATATTTTGTCACATTAATTTTCCTAAAAAATTTTGTCACGTATTAATTTTCCTAAAAAATTTTGTCACGTATTAATTTTCTTAAAAAATTTTGTCACGTATTAATTTTCTTAGAAAATTTGGTCACGTATTAATTTTCTTAAAAAATTTGGTCACGTATTAATTTTCTTAAAAAATTTTGTCACGTATTAATTTTCTTAGAAAATTTCGTCACGTATTAATTTTCTTAGAAAATTTTGTCACGTATTAATTTTCTTAAAAAATTTTGTCACGTATTAATTTTCTTAAAAAATTTTGTCACATATTAATTTTCTTAGAAAATTTTGTCACATTAATTTTCCTAAAAAATTTTGTCACGTATTAATTTTCTTAAAAAATTTTGTCACGTATTAATTTTCTTAGAAAATTTTGTCACGTATTAATTTTGTTAGAAAATTTTGTCACGTATTAATTTTCTTAAAAAAAATATGTCACGTATTAATTTTCTTAAAAAATTTTGTCACATTAATTTTCCTAAAAAATTTTGTCACGTATTAATTTTCCTAAAAAATTTTGTCACGTATTAATTTTCCTAAAAAATTTTGTCACGTATTAATTTAATTAGAAAAATTTTGTCACATATTAATTTTCTTAGAAAATTTGGTCACGTATTAATTTTCTTTCATATATTAATTTTTCTAGAAAATTCTCTGACATATTAATTTTCTTTAAAAATTTTGCCATACATTAATTTTCTTCTTTTTTCTTGCCACATTTTTTAACTTTTTTTTTTTTCCAAAATTTTGTCAATTATTACTTTACTTTGAAATTTTTTTTACGTAATAATTTTCTTAGAAAATTTTGTCACATATCAATTTTCTAAGAAATTTTCATCACAAATTAATTTTCTTAAGAGAATTTGTCACTTATTAATTTTCTAGAATATTAAGTCACAAATTAATATTCTTAGAAAATTTTGTCACAAATTAATTTTTTTTAGAAAATTCTACAAATCGTTTCTTTATAAATAGGTATACCTTAAGCCAATTTAGCATGTTTTTACTTACTCCCTTTCTGAATGGACATTCTCGATCTTTCGGAGAAATCTCATTCGTATATTTGTGCCAAACTGCAGAGGGGTCAAAAATTGCTCTGCAAAAATCTTCACGATTTATAGAGTAAACAGTATTGACCCAAGTACCCCGACTTTTTTTAAATACTTCTAATGCGAATGGATTCTAAAATAAACAGTAATTAAAAATGATAACTAACTTAACGTGTATATGACCTTCTTACATCCTGCGTTCCAATATCTTTAATGAATTCCAACGATCCATGTAAATAATATGTTTCGTCACTTAGGTATTCAAAATTCAAATTTGTCAAGTCCACAATTTCATCCGCAAAATAAATGTTAGGCATATCACAAGGTGAAAATAAGGGACCATCTCTGAACATGATGTCGTATTTGTAGGCGTCCTGTAAACGAAACCAGCCATTATTGATGATTACACTTGTTTTTTTTGTTTTAATAGATTATAGCGAAAATGTATTTAATTAATTTATTTTATTTAATTAGTTTATTTATTTTCTCATTAACTTACTATTGTTATTACAAATACTTGAACAATCACTGCAGCGTTAAAAATAACGTTTAAAATCATTTTGAATTTTAAATATGATTCCATTCAAAATCGACCTTTTATATTTAATTATAACTAGCGTTTGTGTGTTTTTATTTTCGTACATATGTATAACATTACGATTTGATATTGTGTTTAAATTGTGTTAATTTAATCAACATGGATATAATGTTTTAATCTAAACAAGTATTTCGTAATTGAGGGATAATTACGACTTGTTTACACAAATGTATAAAATAAAACTTAATTTTTTAATTTGGAGTCATGTTTGTTTTTTGAGAAAGTTTCCGCTTGTCGGTCCTCAGTTATTTCTACACTCTTGATAAAATTGCTAAAGTTCTCATGTTCTTGGTAAATGTTTAAAATTAATTTTATTTTGCTTTTTATTTATAAGATTATTTTTTTTTTTCAAAAACATTTGCTAACATTCTGAACTCTTTAACAATTTTTGTATCTAAATTATAATATGTCTTTTGAAATAAACTTTCAGGAATGCTACAAGATGTGAATTACTAATTTTGCTAAAAATCTTAAACGTTGTTATGGTATTTTCGGTCTGAGATGTTTAATGATAAGAGCGTATTTGTATAACGGTAAGACCGCACTTTCTATATTAGCTAGGACTCGTCGGATTAAGGTAGGTTCTTGGCCTTCGTTATTTCATTAAAAAATCAAAACCAAAGCGAATCTAAGTTTCAAAATTTAATTATATATTTTCGGACGAATATTTTGTCAGAGTTATTGCAAGTTAAACTGAATGTAATTAGTCCACAGTTTTATTTTCGTATCTAGAGATGCTAACACTCTTTGCCCTTACTATTCTTTTTCTTAATTCTTATTATTTAACGAAGAAACTCGATAGCATACCCTACACATTTTATGCAGCAATCTTAAATTAATCGCGTTATTTATTTTAACCCGAACTCGGACGGACAGACGGACATAGTTCAATCGACTTCATCAGGTTTGACTCGTCAAGCCTTTAGTTTTTGGGAGAAAGAGAGAAGAGAATAGAAAGAGGTACAAACCTGACCGTTTAAGAAAATGTTATACTTGAAGTTGGCTGCAGAATAGAAGTTTAAAGCAAAGAAAACAAAACTTGATGAAACAAACTTGACGGTGTGTGTGAACACAAATGCAGGTTTTATAGAAAATTAATCAAAAATTGATCAAGTAAACCTGACGTGTGTGAGAGAGGACATATATATATATATATATATATATATATATATATATATATATACTTTATGGGGTCGGAAATGGATATTGTAGAAATGAACCGAATGACAAACTTCGATATACCCTTCATTTGCTTTTTGTGATTGTGTAATAAAGCACTTGACAATTCGATTTCGTTGTTGTTATTATCAATGCTTGATGAAAATATACGAGGGCTGCTATATATATTTCTGGCCTGGCAACACTGAGTGCTGCCAAGTGAAATTTGACATTTCCATTGGAAAGTTTGTCGTTTTTAAGCATAATCGTACTCAAAACGTTTTGACGTACGACCATTATTTGTGCTGTTTACAGTGACTTGAAAAAATTAATATAGAAAAAAATGGAATAAACTCGTGAACATTTTTGTGTCATCATTTTTCACAACTTTCGACGTGGATTATCACGACAAGAGTGCATTGATGAACTTAAATCTTTGTATGGCGATGAAGCACCATCCTATAGCACTGTGAAAAATTGGTATAATGAATTTAATCGTGGTCGAAGCTCGCTCAAAGACGAATTCCGTGAAGGTCGTCTAAAAACGGATGTTGTGCAAGAGAACATTGATGCCGTGCGTGAACTCATAATGCAAGATCGACATGCGACATACCGAGAGATAGAGACATTCTTGGACATTTCTTCCACCAGCATACATTCGATACTGCATAAACACCTGGCCGTAAAAAAGGTTTGTTCTCGTTGGATCCCGCACAATTTAAAAGTCGCTCAAAAAAAGGCTCGTGTCGATTGTGCAAAGAAATGTTGCAAAAATACGATTGCGGTGCTTCAAAAGACGTTTATAAGATCGTCACAGGTGACGAATCATGGATCTATGCGTATGAGCCCGAAACGAAACAACAATCGACCGTGTGGGTCTTCAAAGACGAGCAAAATCCAACGAAAGTTGTTCGAGGAAAGAGTACTTCGAAGCAAATGGTCGCCTGTTTCTTCGGAAAAACTGGTCATGTGGCGACTGTTCCGCTTGAGCAACTTAGGGCGGTCACTTCTGAGTGGTACACTACAATTTGTTTGCCTGAAGTCATCGGAGAAATTCGAAAAACCAACATTGTTCACCATAACAATGCGAGCTCTCACACATCGGCTCAAACCAGATCGTTTTTGACCGGCCAAAACGTCGAATTAATGGGTCATCCGCCGTACAGCCCTGACTTGGCACCTAATGACTTCTTCTTGTGTCCGTACATCAAGAAAAAAATGCGTGGTCAACGATTTTCGTCGCCAGAAGAAGCTGTTGAAGTGTTTAAAAGCCATGTTTTAGAGGTGTCTCAATCGGAGTGGAAAAAGTGCTTCGACAACTGGTTTGAGCGCATGCAAAAGTGTATAAATCATGCTGGAGAATACTTTGAAAAACAATAAAACCTTTTTTGATTATAAATATTTGCATTTTCACTATTAGGCCAGAAATATATAGAGCAGCCCTCGTATGTAAGATTTTTAACCTGAAGAATTATTTGAACGATCTTTAATTACCAATTGTAAAATTTTTGTTTGTTTGTTGATGTTATGTTTATACTTTTTAACAGGGTTATGTTACCTTACGCTTTTATGCCGCAGTATAACTTAGTCTTTTACTCTTCTAGTTTTTAAATTCATTTGTATACTTATCAAGCAGATCTACAATCAGATCAGCTTCACTTGTACAATTATAATTAAAAAAAAAAATTACACAATAAAATATTATAAAAATTATTTTACCTAAAAAAACTTGAAACCCATGGTATAATTAGTAGAGGACAAATTACGGCATTCGATATCGATCAAAATTTCAATAGAATTTAAATGTTCATTTCGATCGATATCGAATGCCGTAATTTGCCCCCAGTTATCAAGCCCGAATCGAGATTATTTTGTAATATTTTAAATGTTTAGTACTTTTGGGTGAAAATATACTTTTTTTTGGGCTTAGATAGGGCTTAATTCACAAAACCCCTTGTATCCGTGTATACTGTGTATTGTTCAATTAAAATACAATAGTGTATGCTTGTTGTTGGAAATTTTCATATAAAATTTCAATACACCGATACACCTTTATTTTGCATGTTTTTGAAAAGTTGTATTGGTAATCGTGTTATCAATTACATGTGAATTCCATATCACATTGAGAAGAAGAAAATCAACAAAATTCATTTGTATTGTTGATGTTAAAAATTTGTTAACAAAAAAAAAAAAAAAAAAAATGGAAATTAATTTTTCAGTCCTATTGTTCATTTTACTTCCTGAAAACCTTCTTCTGAATACTTATTTTCTTCTTCTTATTTGCTTTTTGACGTTTAATATACAAAATAAATTGATACAATAATACACTGTGTGTTCAGAAGCATATAAACAGAAAGTATATTCAATACAAAATACACCATACAAGATTTTGTGAATTAAGCAAATACATACAGACAGAAATCGACTTCTCCATTTTAACTATTTTGCTTTTACTTCCATCAGTTTTATTTATTCAAAGGTACAAAGGCACCAAATTATATAATTTGAAAAAAAACGGTTCTATTTAAAATTATCTTTAGCATAAATATTAACGCTGTAAAAAAAGAAGACGATACAAAAGATTCAATTTTAATTTAGATCAGGGATGGGCAACCTTTTTGTAAAACGGGACAAAATTGAAAAAAACTAAACCTAAGCGGGCGGTAAATAAAATTTTTAGAAGTCTAACAAAAATAAAATATTTCTGATATTATATTTATAATACTTTTTATCACTGCACAATCCCATTACAAAAAATAAATAATAAGTTGTATAATTATATTAATGAGACACCTGCCACTGCTTATTTGTGTTTAAGGTACTTATGTCTGGTTTAATTTTAGTAGCAATAACTACTAAGCTATTTTCTAAATTGTCGTCTGTAATTCGCGATCTATATTTTGATTTTAAAAAGTCATTTTCGAAAAAAGTTGTTAGCATTTATATTTGCTCATAAACAGTGAAACGTTTTTTAATTAATTAATTGAGCAAATATGTGCGCATCTAAGTTTTTATGAAATTCAATTTTGATAATTCCACAAATTTTATTTTAAGACCTTTTCAATCTTGTAATTCAATTTATTCTAACTTAAAATTTTCGGGAATTTTAGTCACATTTTGGTTAACAAAAATTCAATTAAAAATACATCAAAATAGCATTCTTTACTGCTGAAATCCATTAATCTTTCTTCAAACTCTTAAAGCAAAGCAAATAAAATATTACTATATTGTTACGAATTATAAAATCTGGCAACCCCAGTTTTTATTTCCGAATGAGCGTGGTGAATAAGTTAAGTCAGCTAATGGTGTATGTATAGAATAATACCACAATTAGCCAACAAAAGCAGAGGTGCGTGCTGTAAAACAGAAGATTGAGGGTTCGATCCCCGCCGTCAGACATGCGCCGCACAACGAAAAATAAAAATTGTTATAATGCAATAAAATTAATAAACAGCAGTACAAACCTCCCGAGAGGCAAGAGACAATTATTGTGTTAAGACATGGCAGAAAATTAAGTGGAGACGTCCAATTTAATATAATAGCTACAGATAATTGTCAAGAAGCCCTTTATAATAAAAAGTAAGAACGGTAGCGGTTGCGCAGGGAAGTGTAACAGTATAACAACAAAGTGTATGGCAGACGTGTGTTGTGGCTGTTGGATTAAAGGGGATGACTGGCTTGGATAAGTGGAGTAGTGGAGATGTCTGTGGATGGTTAAGGTCACTAAACAATGCATCGAGTAGTTCATGTCTCGCCGGAGTAACACAGTAGTGTAGCGTGGATGTCTGCGTTTGTAGTAATAACGCATGTTTAGTAAATACGAGACTAAGGGTTCACAAAACCGTAGGATCAAGAAGTATAGCCAGATAAAAGCCACATAAGAATACGGAATTTAGTCACAGTTGTATTTGCAATTAAAATAATCCGTACGTTTGTTAAAAAAAAGGGAAAAAAGTAAAAATATTTTTGTTTTTCGTAACTATTTTTAATGTAACTTTTTTCGTTATGACTTTTAAAGACTGTTTTATGTTGTTGTTTTATATCTTCGTTCGAATACAAAACAAAAGAATATAACCTTTTTTAGTTTTCTTTTGTTGCCTGTCACTGCTTAAGGGCTGGCCACCATATAAATTTTTATTATGCATGCGGGCCGCAGTTTGTGTGTACGTGGGCCACAGTGGACCTGCAGGTTGCCCACCCCTGATTTAGATTATACTTTTCTAATCCGGTTTATACTTTCAAAAAACCTATTTGATATTTTCATAAATTTTTTCTTTCATTTCTAGTAAAAAAAATGACTCACATGAGTAAAAGAAAAATGTGTTTTTGAATTCATATTTGTATTTGTGATTTTTTTTGTTTATTTGGACCTTATTGATGAATGCTTAATATTGTATGTGTGTGTGTGCCTTCTTTTAACTACTTGATTTTAAGTGTCACTGTTAAGTTGTCTGTATTAAACTTTAAAGTTAAACATACATTCATTTCTAAACTCATGGCAATTCACTCATATTAATATGTAAACATACTTATCCACTCTGCTTACAGTTTATCTTTAAATAATGTCCTTAATTTATATACATGTGTGGATGTACAATCGAAAGAAACTAAATAAACTTGTCGAAAAGAACATTTGAATAAAAGTTGGACTTTTTGTAAAAAAAAAAATTTTATCTCAAAACTAAAATGAAAACATTTCTAGAAAAAAAGAGAAATAAAAAACACAAATCCTTTGATAACATAAAAAATGAACAGAAAAAAAAATAAGTTTAAGAATATTTCTAAATTTGTTTCCTCATATGTGTGCGTATGTAGTTTATTTTTTAACTTTCAATAACATCAATAAGAAAAATCAAAATAAGGACTACGATAAATGTTAAATATTTACTTTAAATTTTTAATAAAAGGAACAATCATTT
Organism: Gymnosoma rotundatum; assembly: GCA_916610165.2. Lineage (NCBI taxonomy): Eukaryota > Metazoa > Arthropoda > Insecta > Diptera > Tachinidae > Gymnosoma > Gymnosoma rotundatum. Next base: position 112,448,751 of record OU744337.1, on the reverse strand, counting down.
TTAAGGAATTTAAAAATTGGTAAACATTTGTATTCATATCGTATTTGAAATTTATTTAATGTTTTAATAAATGTGACCAGCGTCCTTTTTTGGCCATTTAAATAAAACAGAAAAAGACATGTATTTTAGATTTTATTTCCTTAAAATAGATGACTTTAAAAACAGACGGAATATTAAAGAAGTTGTGTGCACAGTAATCACTGTTAATGGAACAAAACCTTTTGCTTGGGGATGTTTGTTTACGGTTAAATTAAGATTTTTCATTTTTTTTTTTAAGAGAAGTAGCACTTCAGGCATCAATACCTACTTAGTTCGCAACCGTGCTACATTCTTTAGGAAAGGGATAGTTGAGAGAGAAGAAAGGTGGTGAAAGGAGATAGATATAGCCATTTTATTAATTATTTTACTTCGCCGGCGAATATGCTATAGAGAAGTACCGACGAAGGAGGCTGCATGTTTTAATTTTAGATCTGAATATGTATATATACCATTAAACAGAAAAAAACATTTTTTATTTTTTTGACTACCACAAGGATTGAACCCAGGGCAGCTGGTTTGTAGTCAACGTGTTTACCACTTAGACTACGGCAGCCTCATAGAAATCCTACGTTTTTCTTCTTCACTAAACATATGACTTACTAAACTTACGCAGCCATTTAAACCACAAAATTCAGTGATTTTCGCAAGACTCGAACTACTTGATGTCTTGTTTTACCCTTGACCACAATAGGTGGAAAAGGGGTATATCTAAGTTTGCCATTCCGTGTATAATTTCTACAATATTCATTTCCGACTCCATAAAGTTATATATTCTGACTTCTTATGCATAGCCAAGTCGATCGAACGATGTCCGTCTGTCCGTCAGTGTTGAAATCAAGTTCGCCACTACAAAAAAAAAAAAAAAAAAAAAAATATGGCAATCGATCAGATATAGTGTCGAAAGAGGTGCTATTGGAAATCAGCATGATCAGTCCATGTTCTTCGAGTCAGCAGGTAAAACACCATGCCTACCTCTAATTTTTTTTAATGTTATTTGTAACCACAAAGTAACATCAATCAAAAAAATTAATATGTGGGTCGATAGAGAATTAAGAAATAAGAAAAAACATCAATTGACAAAATTGGCGCTCGCCATATTATCCGAGTAACGGGGCTCTGAAGTTTAAAAATTTTAATTTTTAATTTTTTTTTCCTGACCAGTATTTGGACCATAGATTTTATATATTAATGAAATTTGACTTTATTTTCCGCTTTTTGGTTCTTTTTAAATAATTTCTAAACATTTTTAGAAAGAAAAAATATTTAAAATATGTATGCGGACGTTTTCCAAAGAAAACAAGAAAAATTAGACGCTAGCAGAATGAAATGCAGCATTTTCTGGACCGCCATATCCTTCATCAGCATTCTTTGCCTCTATCTACCTTATGTTATGTAAGTCGTAAACATCATCTATTTAACCAACTAATCTTAATATTAATTTTGTGAGACGAAGTTCACACACAACTTAAAGCATTTCTTTGTCGTTCTCTTTGTAAGTCGTCTTGTACATTTGTTGTTGCTTTTTTTTTGTGCTAGCCATTGGATAGCCACGAAATGTTGTGTGTGAACTTTGTAAATAATTTTTCTTTCTAAAAATGTTAAGAAATTTATTAAAAAGAACCAAAAAGCCGAAAATAAAGTCAAATTTCATTAGTTTTCAAATTTTTTAATATATTAATATGGGTATTTAAATTAAAAAAAAAATGCTTAAACCATTAAGAGCCGATGTCATGCATTTATAATTTTACACAAAAATTATAGATGCACTAACAATTTTTTTTTTACTTTCTTATTCTCTGTCACCCCAATATTTGCTTTTTTGATTGAAGATAATTCACTAATCTAGATTTACATAGATTGCGAAGGGTATATAAGATTCGGCATATTCGAATATAGCACCCTTACTTGTAATATTTTTAAAACATGTGTTTGGCACGTTTTGTATCTTTCAATAAATTTTCCTCTTTTTATCCTTTATTAATTCATTTTTTTAATTTGCAACTAAATTTTTGATTACTAAGTAGGCATACGTAATAAGCTTTTTATAATATACCGTTTTCATCGGTATATATCAATTTTGGATAAATTCATTTAATAAAATTTCCTTTTATAAATTTAAAGTTGTTATCATTTTCGGCCTCTAAGGCTGAAGTAGAGGTGCTTTGAATTTTTTCGACAATAAAAATAGGAACCGAAAGGCTTAATTAATATAAATTATTGCTGACAATGTCCGCTGTTAGATTAATGGTTCAATCCCAATTGTTTTTGCAAAAAAATGTCCAATTAAAAAATATATTAAGTTGAAATGCAATATAAGAACAAATATTTCTGTCTATATTTGCTGCTATATAAGAAGAAAATATTAATTTCACTCTTTTTATATATGACTGTTGTTTGTTCTATTTACAAAAATTTAATACCTTAGTACATATACTTATGCAAATAACTGTGTTAATTAAAACTTTTCTTGTAAATGTAAAAAATATCTGTATAAAGTACAAATAAAATGGATAGAAAAATAAAAAAAACGTTACTTTTGAAAATTGGCTCCTTCTAGCTTCTTTTCATCGCTTAGTCGACGCGTTTTGCCTTTGAAAAGTTGGCATCTCTGCACTCAAGTGCAGTTTTGGTTGACATATACTATATAAATTTGTTTTTGCATTTAATATTCATTTTACTGCTTGTTGCTACCAAAGTTTTTAAATTTGTTTTATTATTAGCATTACATTTTACTACAGTCTTGTCTTCTTTTTTCTTTTCTTTTCGTTTGTTTAATTTTTTTTTGCAGAAATATGTCAAAAACAAATAAAGTAAAAGTTCAAGCATAAATAAATATGTTACCTTACAGATCTGATATTGGCAATCTATTTCTCCCGTGCTTTGATTTATTTAAACCGACTCATATGCCTCAGTAAACTATTCCGACTTTACTTTACTTATTCCAAATAATGAAGTTTCGATTTTTTGCCACTTCACTTTGTCGATATGTAAAATAGAGTATGTGGTCGAGTGTTTAAAAGTTTAAGCTCTTTGCCAAGTTTTATTTTGTGAGGTGAATAATTCTCCAAAATAAAAGAAAGAAATTAAACATTATTTAAAAAAATAATTTTTGGCCGGTTATGGGATTTTTTATTTCCATAATTTATTTCGGGTTTCAAACTGGAACAGGAGAATTTTTAGAGAGTGCCCAGTAATCTATCGAATTTGTGATGAGGAACAAATGGTTCTAGGACCTAGGTCTAGGTCTTTAACCTGACCCAAAAATATAAGACAATTATAACTTCTACAATGAAAAAAAAAAACAAAAGAAGTTGTTTAACGGTTAAAATCAGACCAGTGACCATTTCGAAGTGCAACTAAATATTGTTTTGGTCGGACAACTGGCTATCCTTCATATAGGAGTTAACTGCATATATTCTTAGGCTAGGGTTGGTCATCTTTGAGTAAATGTGATATCTTGCTTGCCTGTCTGTTTAATAGAGTGACTAAAAGAAGGATAACACCAACTAATTATGTAGGTCGGCAGCACTTTAAACTGAAGGATAACTAATTGAACAGGTCATCTATTTAAAATTGGTAGATCGTAAAAGCTATTGATATTTAAAAACAGTTATCTTTGGTTGAATATAGAAAATTTATCAGGTAACATCAATTTGTTGTTGAAAATGTTGAAATCCAACAAAGCAAAATTTTCGAAAATCATAGTAGGATTTTAAAATTATGGTATGTTATTATCCGGCCCTGAGGTCTATAAGAAAGCAACCCTAAGACACCCATATAAAGTTTTTTTAAGTTTGAGGTTTTCATGGCATTTATATCGAGAGATGTGATGGAAGGCTCATAAGGACACTCATGTGTGTAGTGAACTTACCGAATTATAATTGAGAAAAAGATCTCTCAGTTCATTTTTAATGTATTGCGGACCGGAAAGTCTGTTTTACGCGTGTTTATGAAAGTAAAATATTACTGTACCGAGAATTGTATGGAAGAGCTATAAACATGTATTCTTATCCGTATGTACAAAATTCATTTTAAGAGTTAGTAACATCGTGTTTTTGTTGTCACGATATTCGTTTCATGTTTTTGTTGTATTTAAAAAAAAATAATATTGAAGTAGTAAAAAGAACACAAGGAAACAAACGAGTTCTATAACATGTACGAGTACATATGAAAATATTTTTGTTAGCTTATAATATTTTTTTATTTATATACATAAATACATGTCCGTACTGGTATCGTCATATTACATATTACTATTCTTTTTTTGTATTAAAAAAAAAAAAAAAAAATTTTTAACATGTTCCATTTTTAGGGCATTTTTGAGGTGCTTTAACGACAACTCATTTGAAGAGGTGGAAGGGTTCTTGTCGAAAAAATAAGTAAATAACTAAAGCGACTTCTAGCTTCACAATTCTCTAGCGGACTAAAATCTTGAATAAGAGCCTTGCCATATCTTCCCCTCTCTTCCATATTAGACTTGTTCTTTTAAATGTTGTTGCAATTGCATAACTACAGTTATTCTGGGCATCAGGTTGTAATTAGCGATGAAAAATGACAATGCGAAATTCAAACTATTCATCATATTTAGAGCAGAATCGTGAGCAAAACCAACACTAGGAGTATAGCAAACAATCTATTGCGCTGGGATTATGCATTCGATGATTCAAAGATGCTGATATGTGATTGAAGAGAAACGTCCAGAATACGCCACCGTATGCTAAGAGACACTAGATTATAGTTTTTTACACTTAAAATGCTGATTCACTTGTTACTGTATCAGTCAACAAAAAAAAAAAAAAACTGTTTAAAAAATTTAGTCAGTAGGTTTTACCTAACTACTAAAGCTTCGCCCTTTCTCTATCTAATTACCGTTTGGCTACATCGATGTAGTGTAAAGGTACAATTATGCGAACGTCCACTTAAGCTAACCTAACGGCCGTTTGTTTTTAAATATACTAAAACAATGCAAATGCTTACCGAAATTAACTGTCACGTTTCCGGAATGCTTCAACCTGTATAAAATAGGTTTTGACGGCATTGTTACGTGACATTCGTAAGACAGTGCTGGAATTCTATGTGGTAAGTACCATTGCGGCACATTTGCCCGTTTTAGGTACTTTTGAAGTAATTGATAATAATTGTATCATTCATCAGTTTTTATGATTTTGCTTAATAAAAGTATAATAAATAAATAGTTATATTAAATACATAATAATATTTTTTAAAATAGATAATTAAATTATTCAATACATTGCACATATTGCAAGTTAATTTAGTACTTTTTCCAAATTTACATGTACGAAACAGTGCCCGCAACTATGCCACAAATCTCAACACTGTTCTGAACAGCTGCAGCATATTGAAAATTGTGTTAGATTTTGTAATTTAATATTTTAGCTTTTATAGTTTTTTTCTTTGCAAAACAATTGTACTTATTTCTTTTCGGGTTTTTGAAATTAAAATTACAAACAAAATTATAATCACACGCGAACAAATTGTGCTGCACAATGTTTTATTTTTTTTATTTTATTGGTAAAGTTTCTATAAATACATAAACGACCGTACGTTAAAATACGTTAAGTTTTTCTTACATCAATGTTCGCATAACGAGGCCTTTACTCGGTGTTTAAAATTGTGTTGATTAAAAAAGCAAAATAAAAAAGTTGAATAACTTAGATCGAATCATTTACCAACCCGATTGTCCGGTTTTCAATTTTGTGCGAAATAAGCTAAAACGAGCAAGTATTGGCAGATTTATTTACAAGGGATAAAGAAAATTAAAAACTCTTGATCAATAATCGCGAATCTTGGAAGAACGTAGCCAGGTAAAAAGGTGCCTAAGACAATAACGGCCTACTTATGTGCCTTCTTTTACAAAATTCTAATTATGATTTAATCTTAAATAAGGAATTACATATGAAAAGAGCAAGTAAGATCTGTTCTTAATGAAACTTATTTATAAAGAACCACTTAGACAATAATTTTTCTTGCGAAAAATTGACGGAGGCTTTTATTTGGTTTTTAACCGACTTAAAAAAAGGAAGGATGTTATCAATTCGACTGAATGCTGCTTTTGTTATATGCTTACAGATAGGTCCTGCTTTAAAAACAGTTCATAATCTTTAAAATTAAAGGGACTTCCCATGTATGTTTTGTATGTGTATTATGAAAGGGCACCACTAGTCGCAAAAGAGTGCTATATTCGGCTATGCCGAATTCTATATACCTTTCAACATATATTTATATCAAAAAAGCAAATAATGGGGGTCAGAGAACTAAAAAATACAAAAAAATTAATTATTACATACAATATAATTTTACATAAAAATGTCATCGGCTCTTAATGGGTGAAGCATTTTTTAAACAATTTTGTACTTCCTGAAAGATCTATTCAAAAGCTGTTAAATAATATCCATATTGATATTTTAAAAATTGTAGAAATTACAAACGGAATGACAAACCAAGTTATACCCTTTTTCCACTTTTTGTGGGTGAAGGGTATAATAAGTCTAAAAATTAAAGGGTGTCCCCATATGTGACGTAAATTGACATATATGGGCCTATCTTTTAAACCTTCATAGACAAACGCTCGCAAATTCTATGACCGTTTTAGTAACAGGTATTAATATTAAAAATTAAAGGATGTCCCAGTGTTTACTTAATTTAATGTATATAGCAATACTTTTAAACAGTTGTAGACAGACGCTTGAAATTAACAAAGAACCTGTATTCCTAACTCCGCTATAACAAAAAGTATAAAACCTGCATTTGGGAATTAAAGGGTGTCTCAATAGTTGATATAATTTAATCTCTATGTAGACAAACTTTTGAACCGTTATATACAGACATAAAAAACTTTAAAAGCATTTGTGTTGCTAAGTTCGCTAAAACAACAAGTTTTTGATTTGAATTTAGAAATTCAGGGGTGTTCCCAAAAATTTTTTTCCAATAATTTTTCAATACAAGTTCATGGTTGAAATTGCACAAGTGATTTGACTGCTATTCAGCACTTGGTTTTTTTAGACGTTTTTAAACATCGCCAACGCTTGTCAACCGTGTCTAACAAATAGCAAATGTCGACGGTCCTCACAGAAGATAAACAGCAATACGAACTCCTAGAGTCTCGATTAGAAGAGGAAAACAATTTTTGTGTAGTCACAATACATAAGCTGTTGATGGCACATGTTTGTATATTAGAATAGCAGATGAGATGGTTAAGGCGCCTATGTACTAAAAGCAAGGATTTCGTGGTCTAAACCTTAATGGAAGTAATAAAAGTAACAATGTAACATTGTGTGATAGTCGTGCGTTTGTTGCTTAAAACAACCTCGACAATACGATCGAGCCTCTGCAGAAGCTAAAGCGCATTGGGATCTGGATGGCGGAGCGGGTTAAAGATGCACATGAAGTAAAAGACATCAAGTTAAAAGACATCAAGTTACGAAAGTGAGGAAAAAATGTTGCCATAGATTAAAAAATAAATAATAAAGTGTGTGTAAATCACTTGGGTACAAGTTTTTTTTTCAATACATTTTATATGATTTGTTTTCCTGTTTGCTTTACAATTTCTCTGTTTATATGTTACTTATGTAGATTCACTTCAGTTTTATTTGACTAGCTGTAGTTATTATAACTATAATTGTTAACTCAGCTTTGGAGAATTGTGCAATTATTTTTCTATTTTATTTTTGATGACCACATAAAACAGAAATGCTGGCTATCATTTCACACATAATAAAACATAAAACATTGTAATCGATATAAAATACAGTGATACGGACAGTTTGTGTCCGTATCACGTAAAAACTACTGGATGGATTTGAAAAAAAATTTCTAAGGAGGACCCTCAGAACTTCTGTTCAAACGTAGAATCCTTTTTTTTTCGTATAGTATGTAATTTCGTTAAGAAAATAGAGATACAGATGGGAAAGCTCCCAATTTTACCCGTATAATGGTATTAAAACAATTGTCAGAAAATTTTATTTAAGTAAATGACTCGCAGACGAAGTCGTGGGCATTGCTAATAGAAAAATATAAAATGAAATTATTGAAGTACTTAAGAGTGTCTCTTTTCAACTTTTTGTTTAAACAAATGAAAAAAAAACAAAAACGCTCAAATATTAAAAAAAGCTCTTGGGTAAATACTTTATTATATTAATTTAACACTCCAAAGGATATTATAATAGATATAAAGGATAATCCAAGTTTTATGATCATACACAATTCATTTTTCTGTTTTTTTGTTAAATTTGGAAACAAAATACACTTATAGCTTCATGGTTGGTAAGTGACACCATTCCTAAGAATTCATGAACGTCACCGCATGAGTGTAGGAATGCAAAAGAGGACGTTAATGGAACAATTTATCGCTACTGGGAATTCATTAATAAAATAACGACAGCATTCTGTTTTATTTATATTTTTTTTTGTCAAAAATATTTTCTTTATATATTGAAAGAAAAATAGTTACAGAATGTTTGCTGTGTTCTTGTATAAAAAATTTTCGAGTTTTTTAGTCTTTTTGCTTTGTGGATTCAATGTAGTTCTCATTTGATCAATTTGGTTTTTTGTATAAGACTCTTAGGTTTTCTATACAAAATTTGGGTAGAATCCACTGATGAGCTATAAGAGCAGTAGTAAAATGGCCACATGGATATGCTTTCCTCGCTGTAATACATTTCATTTTGTAGTTTTAATATTTTTTTTAATATAGGTAATATTGTTATTAGAGTTTGAGACAAAATATGAGAGACTGACAAGAATGTGAAATATATTTTATGTCAGTTGCATAGTCATTGAACGATATATTATTTCAAATTTGTGTGGAAATATCGTTACTGTCGTCTATTGTGCATGTACACTGATTTTCTTGTATAAGAGCTAAATTAAAAATTTTTAAGGGAAAACATGAAAAATGGTATCGTAAGTTACGCTTGTTTACAGTAAAATTTTTTATTTAATTTAATTTTTTTATTTAATTTAATTTTTTAAATTAATTTACTTTAATTGTGCTTGATTCCTTCATATATAAATATTTCATGACATTCTCATGAAATTTTTATTATTTTGAACTGAAAAATTAAATGTATTGCTGCATAAATACAGAAGGAGTTTGGCATTAGTGAAGTTATTGATAAGGCTCCCTTCCCTCCCAGTGTGTTTTGCCATTCGGCCTGGCACTTAAAATCATTGTAGATTGTTGCCATACTTCATAATTATATTTTTTAACTATCTTCGGTGTCAAATTATATGAAGAGCCTTCCAGAGACGGCACTTAGTTTCGCCACTTATGCTAACCTCCTGCTAAGTTTTTGTTATGTATACGAACGATAGTATACAATTTTTTTGGGGTTTTTAAAGTCTTTTTGCCTTAATGCCGAGGCAAACTTGATTTCACAAAAAAAAAAAAAAATAAATTAATAAATATGTCGATCAAATATAGTGTCGAAAGAGATGCTATTGGAAATCAGCATGATCGGCCCATGTCCTTCGAGGCAGCATGCAAAACACCACCCCTACGCCAAATATTTTAAAACATCAATATGGGTATCATTTTAAAGTCTTTGAAGCGATATTTAAGGAAATACTAAAATTTTTTAAATATGCTAACCCATTAAGTCATTTTACCTAAAATATATGCAGTACCAAATTTTTTTTATTTCTTAATTTTCTGTCACTAAACTGAATTGACATAGGTGGTGAAGGGTATATAAGATTCGGCATAGCCGAATATAGCTCTCTTACTTGTTTTAATTATTTTTTTTAACATTTATGCTATTTTATACAATTCTTTATTAAGCAGCATCTTAGCTAAGAGACCTTCTATATTAAAATAAATTATATTCACTTTCAAAGGCTTTTAAATTACTCGTGGAATCGCATAAAACATCGAGTTGTAGTAGATCGAAATAAAATTTTAATGAAATTTTTAAAAATTTTCTTCGATCAAAGCAATTTTTTCGACAAGTAATAACAATACCCACAGTAGTATAATTTTCTAAATTAGTGCTCCTTGCGGTTAAGTCACGTTTTTTAACATGATCGACAGCCTTCACTACAGGCGGTTTATAGCGAGAAAATTCTCTTTTGATATATTATTTTCTCAAGGTTGCAACACTTAAGGCCGATAAATAAAAATTGATTAATTGGCTGCACAGTTTCTTGAATATGAAAAGTTGTTTCAATTCACTATGATTTACGGTATACAGTTTATCATGAAATTTTTTTTTACAATTTTTTTAAAACATGAAAACAATGATCGATTTTTTCCAATTAAATGAAAAAGAAAAAAAAAATCATAAGTCTGCTAAAGAAGTTTTAAAATCGCCACAAAATAAATTTTTTTATTATCCTAATGCTATGCAAAAGAGTGTTAAATACATTAAAATTATACAAATATTTATATAAGTATGTATGTATGTATAATACTATCTACTTATATTAAAACGATATTGTTTTCCTTTTTTTTTAAATTTATATTGCATAAATACATTAAAGGAAATTATCTAGCAAATATTAATTTTGGGCATTTTAACTAACTTTATCAACCATTAAAACAAACGAACTGGTGATTCACACAATTAACCAAAATAGATGACGTAGTAGTGGTAACATGTGTATACTTTTATATCAATCTGTATTATTATGACGGTTTTATGCGACATGTTATTATAGCCTACACTATGACCCCACAAATTGTATATATTTTGAATTCTTACTTAGTTAGTTAGGAGTGGCAGTCTCTCTCGACGAAGCTCACTTGAGCACAATCGAATGGCCCGTTGTGATACCACAAGGAAAGCGGCGCGACTCCCCTTACCCAGCCGAGAACCATGAGGATTCACGGATGAACTTCGCTATGTCCCCTATAGAGTGAGATGATAGCTCCGTAAGAGTTCCAAAGAAAGGAGAGCCCAGAATTTTTAGTCTTCTTCGAGCCTGGGATGGGCAGTGGCACAGGAGGTGCAGTACGGTCTCTTCCTCTTCCTCCGAGCCACAGCTGCGACAGAAATCATTAAAGGGCAGACCGAGTCTTTCAGCATGCCTGCCGATTAGACAGTGTCCAGTAAGTACCGAGACCGTAATACTTATGGATTTTCTGTCTAGTCTGAGCAGCTGCCTGGTCCGCTTGAGGTCCAGTGTAGTCCACAGTTGTCTAGAGAGATAACAGGAACTTTCCTCTACCCATAATTTACGAGCCAAATTGAGGTAGTGGTTCTTTATGGCCATTTTTACCGTTGCCAGAGGAATTCCCACATCTGGTAGCGAGGAGACGTTAGGAAGCAATGTGCCTTGTTTAGCAAGATCATCGGCCTCACAGTTATCCTGGATATCCCTGTGACCAGGGACACAAATCAGGTCAATCTGTGATCGCTCCGATAGAGTGTTAAGTAATGAGCGACAACGCAGGACTAGCTTAGATGTACTGTATGCACCAGCAAGCGCCCTGATTGCCGCCTGACTATCCGAAAATATCTGAATAGCAATGCCAGAAATATCGTCCCTAAGCGCTATTTCGGATGTTTTCAGAATGGCCATTACCTCGGCTTGAAAAACGCTGCAGTAGTCAGGAAGTCTAAGGGAGAGTCCTAGTCCAAGGCTATTGGAGAAGATTCCGCAACTGACTCTGTCGTCAAGTTTCGAGCCATCGGTGTAAATGTCAACAGTACCACTCACAACCACTTCGTTACGGACCCATATCTCCCTACTCGGAATATGGGTCTGAAATCCGTGGTCCAGAGCGGGAGTAGAAGAGATGTAATACTCCATACATGGCAGTGGTACATCCAAATCGATAATCTTAGAGTGCCCTATATCCAGCCTGAGCCAGCGTGAGAGAGCATTAAGTCTGACTGCACAGCATTTAGCCTGTTGCAATACCAGAAGTTTGGTGGGTAACCAGTGGAGAAGAACATACAAAGCCTTTGTCGAAGTAGTTCGGAGAGCTCCAGTAATCAAAATGGCGGATGTTCTCCTGACTTTATCAAGGGGCTTTTGGTTAACCGTTTTTTCGAGAGCGGGCCAACAAAAAACAGCACCATAGAGAATATTTGGCTCTATAACTGCCTTGTAGAGCCATGAGATGATCCGAGGCTGAAGGCCCCATCTTGGTCCTAGAGCCCTCTGGCAGAGATAGAGCGCGCAGGTCGCCTTCCGAGCTCTTTCGGCAATGTCTGCCGTCCATTGAAGTTTGGGGTCAAGTATCACCCCAAGGTATTTCACACTTTTACTTACACTTAGCACAGTACCGTTCAGCCTAGGTGCAGTAAAAATCAGGATCTTGTATCTCCGTGTGAAGAGCATAACCTCCGTTTTGCCGGGGTTAACGAAGTCGATTGAGAGATGTCCGTCCGTGTTGGTGTTGAAATCAACTTTGCCAAGGCAATAAACAAGCTAGATAAAATTTAAAAAACCAGGCGGTCGGACATAGTTTAAAAAATTTTGCTACTGAAAATCAGCAAGATGGGCCCATAACCTTCGCGGCAGCGGGCAAAACACTTCGCCTGTCTTTTAAGTTTTCCATATCATTTGGAAGAATGAGGTTATATAAGATGTATTTTTACAACTACTTTTGCAAGTAAATATTATAAATCGTATGTCAACCGACAATATCAAGAGACATGCGACATGTATCATTAAACTGATATGTCCGATGTAAAAAAACATGTCGTGTAAAGCCAGCTTTACTCTTAAGATATTACATATATAAATTTGTATCTGAATGTTACACATACATAAATATACAGTGGGCTACATAATATTGGAAACTTTCAGAAAATTAGAAAATGTTTGCAAACTAGCTGCTTGAACTTTAATTTTTTGTTTTGTTTGGGAAAATTTCCAAAACTTAATGTTTGATGTATGATTTTGTACCCAAATAGGAAAATAATAAACGAAATATCCATACATTTCTTCTTTAAATAAATGGAGCATAACATTTATCAGTAAAAGCCTATTCCCATATAGATTTCACGTGGCTTAGCAAGTCATGCCTTAATATTGTAATGTATGGTCTTAGCAGTGTTTTATTTCGGTGATTTATCTGAGAATCTTCTTGAATGAAAATATTAAAGCCGTTTTGTTTTACTCAGGGTGAGCTAGAGTTATTTATGAATATGTTTATAATTATAAATGATTTTGGCTTAAGTTTATTTTAAAATTTTTAAACATGCTTTTTAGAAAGAAAAATTATTTTCCAAAATTTCATCCATTAAACAACCTTTTTACAAAGTTGATTGGTTAAATAGGTGATGTTTACAATGTAGACAACCTAGTGTAGATAGATGTGAAAAATGCTGATGAAGAATGTAGCGATCCAGAATATGTAGCATTACATTCTGGTGGTGTCTAATTTTTCCTCATAAGTTTGTAAATAATTTTTCTTTCTAACAAATTTTTACTAAATTAAAAACTAAATTAAAAACGAACGCACCTAAGCCGAAAAAGGTAAATTTTAGTTAATTTTTTTATATTGTAAATTCATTATATTTTCTAGGTCACCCTATAAAACATTTTTTTACGTGAGCAATTTCTTACTTTAGTTACAGAATCGAAATGAAGATAGTAAGCTTCTATTAGAAAGTGCATTCTTAATATCAGTTTTGGTTTACTGCTATTATTTTTAAATAAGAAAAAAATGCAAATGCGTTAAAATGCATATTTTGATTGAAACACCTTAAACACAATAAAGCATTAACGAACTTTTATTGCGTAAGTTTTATCTTCATTTACATATAAACTATAACCTAGAAAAGATTTTATAACATTTCTCTTTTAGTAAGAGCAAATTAAAGAAGAAGCAAAGATTGCGGTTCCGTTACAATAAAAAAAATGATTTAAGGTGGTAGAGAAAAGATAATACATAACTAATTTTAAGTCTTTATTAATTCAAAACATTAAAAATGCTTGATTTTTTGGTTTCTTTTAATAGTGGGATAAGACATTTCCTATCAATTAAAAACTCGATAAAAAAAGGTTTTGTAAAGTTTTTTTTATTCATATTTCTGCCACTGTATGTATGTTTTCTCATGGTATTCACTATACCAAAATATAAAAAAAACAACGTTAATATCACATACGTTATGTATCGCATACCACTTGACAGATAAAAGTTTTTCTTAACTTTGTTTACAATAAATGTCAAGCCATTTCTTTTTTTTTAGATTTTATTTTTAATACTTATTGCAGATGTCCTTATCTGGGGATTATAAAAAATATGAAAATGTACCAATAGTTGAATAATAAAAATTATATAATAAAAACGATAAGGAATAAAAAAAAGTTTTTCTTACTATTATGTTTTGCTTGTACATTCAAAACTAAATATTAATGTAAAACTTTAAAAAAGTTTAAGCCTTTTGGTAGTACATATAACCAGTTTTCTTTGCAAGTGAAAAATTTGAAAAATATGGATATATGTTATTACACTAACTTTGTATTTTTTAAATATTAAGTTAATTTATATTTATAAAGTAATAATTTTTTATGTGTGATTAATCAAAATATACATTTTTAACTACTTTAAAGAGACTTACACCATAATAAAGTCAGCAGAAAGTAGAAATCTTTCAATTACATAATATTAACAACGGGATGTTATTTGAAACGAAACTATTTCTCTTCATGAAATACTTCAATAAAAAATTATAAAAAATATTAATTTAAAGAATAATTAATTTTACTATTGTTGCTTTCAGTGTCTGGTTTTAGGATTTATCATTTGTTTGTATTCATTAGGATTATTTCTATCAAGGATGAATAATACAGTATGAAAATATAGAATGTTATGAGTTAAGAAATTATTCATTAAAAAAAAAAAAAACGCATGTAATCCAGCATCTATAATGTGGTGAGGAAATAAGCAAAAATGATTAAAATTAAAAATTGAGGTCGTACAAAGCAAAACATATGTACAAGACAAGTTACAGACAAACCTTAATTAGCGCGTAAAGCGCAATGCAAAGCCTAAAGCTTAAATATCATACCTAAATAAGAGCGTCGATTAGTGATGTTAACTCATTTTATTTAATAAAACCCAATGTATAGAAATAAACAAAGAGATAAAATCGCTAGATTGCCTTGAAAGTAACTGAATTGTCATTACGTTTAAATAATTAAAAGCAAAACAAACTAACAAACAGACAATTTCACTTCCTAATGCACTATCAAAATCGGATTTTCTAATTGCTGGATTGCGCGTTACGTGCTAATTTAAATTCAGCTGTTACATAGAGAATAGTGAAGAAATAATTCGGTTTGTGTGTGGACTTCGTCTAACCAAAGTAATATTGATATGAATACTCGTCGTATTCTTATTAACAAGGTTAGTTTGGTAAATAAATGATGTTTACAATATACACAACGTAAGATAGATAGTTGCGAAGAATGCTGATGAAGGATGTAGCGATCCAGAACATGCAGCATTACATTCTGCTGGTATCTAAATTTTCTTGTTTCCTTTAGAAAACGCCCGCACTTGTAAAATACGTTTTCTTTATAAAAAAAAAATTAGAAATTAAAAATTGATCTTAAGCCAAATTAAACTTTAATAAATTTGGAAATATTTATTTCTGTAAATGCTCACCTGAATCACTGTTCGATTCTAACTTGCAATTTTTTTTAAAGTTTTATATGTAATATAATAATCAAGAGGGATTTTATATTGTATGAGAAAATCTAAAAAAAAGAAATTTAGAAATAACCACACATATAAAAAAAAGGTACAAGAATTTGTAGTACAATATTAGTATGTCTTCAAGGAAATTTGACTTACAACATTTTTAAAGTATTTATATTTGTAACTTCATTAACAATGAAAATTTACAATTGCAAACGATTCTTTTGGAAAAAGTTTAGAAATAAAAACTTCGTAGTAAGAGTATATTGTATTCGTTGTTATCATTTATTATTTTTTTCAAAACGGACTTATACCACTTTCTAAAAAAACGGCTCATATTTTACTTGACATTTTATGCTCAGAATGTTTAAAAAGTTGTGGACAACTTTTCTTCTAAATTTTAATTTTCATAAATAAGATTGGCTGCTCTATATATTTCTGGCCTAATAGTGAAAATGCGAATATTTATAATCAAAAATGATTTTATTGTTTTTCAAAGTATTCTCCAGCTTGATTTATACACTTTTGCATTCGCTCAAACCAGTTGTCGAAGCACTTTTCCCACTCCGATTGAAACATGGTTTTTGAACACTTCAACAGCTTCTTCTGGCGACGAAAATCGTTGACCACGCATTTTTTTCTTGATGTGCGGAAACAAGAAGAAGTCATTAGGTGCCAAGTCAGGGCTGTACGGTGGATGACTCATTAATTCGACGTTTCGGCCGGTCAAAAACGCTCTGGTTTGAGCCGATGTGTGAGAGCTCGCATTGTCATGGTGAACAATGATTCGTCTTCTCTTGTTGGTTTTTCGAATTTCTCCGATGACTTCAGGTAAACAAATTGTAGTGTACCACTCAGAAGTGACCGTCCTACGTTGATCAAGCGGAACAGTCGCCACATGACCAGTTTTGCCGAAGAAACAGGCGACCATTTGCTTCGAAGTGCTTCTTCCACGAACAACTTTAGTTGGATTTTGCTCGTCTTTGAAGACCCACGGGCTCATACGCATAGGTCCATGATTCGTCACCTGTAACGATCTTATAAACGTCTTTTGAAGCACCGCAATCGTATTTTTGCAACATTTATTTGCACCAATCGACACGAACCTTTTTTTGAGCGACTTTCAAATTGTGCGGGATCCAACGAGAACAAACCTTTTTTACGGCCAGGTGTTAATGCAGTATCGAATGTATGCTGGTGGAAGAAATGTCCAAGGATGTCTCTACTCTCGGTATGTCGCATGTCGATCTTGCATTATGAGTTCACGCACGGCATCAATGTTCTCTGGCACAACAGCCGCTTTTGGACGACCTTCACTGAATTCGTCTTTGAGCGAGTTTCGGCCACGATTAAATTCATTATACCAATTTTTCACAGTGCTATAGGATGGTGCTTCATGGACATACAAAGATTTAAGTACATCAATGCACTCTTGTCGTGATAATCCACGGCGAAAGTTGTGAAAAATGATGGCACGAAAATGTTCACGAGTTAATTCCATTTTTTTCTATATTAATTTTTTCAAGTCGCTGTTAACAACACAAATAATGGTCGTACGTCAAAACGTTTTAGAACGATTATGCTTAAAAATGACAAACTTTCCAACGGAAATGTCAGATTGCACTTGGCAGCACTCAGTGTTCCCAGGCCAGAAATATATATATAGCAGCCCTCGTATTCACAAATGTTCTGAGTGGATTTTTTATTCAGTAAATTTACTGACCACTCTAACAAATGAGTATTTTCAAAATAAATTATTTGGATGGCTGCAAAATCTTGTCGCTTATCAAGGTTAAAAGATATCACTCAATGCTGCTGGAAATGTGAGAAGAGACAGATTACAAACTGGCCAACTTTGCTTTGATAAAGTCTTTGTCTGGTCGGTGACGAGAGTAAATTTAAGTGTCAATTATCAGTAGTAGATTTTTGTAAAAATCGGCTTTATATTATTTTTGGATCTGTTGCCCATTTTAGAAATAGAAAAACATTTCTTTACGAGGATCGCATCTTCATTTTCCTAAGAACGGGTTAAGCAGGCGATTGTATAGCAAAAAGAACATGAAAACAAAAAAACTCATAGTGTCGAATCTTTTGCTATTTGGCTTCATCTACCTAACTAATTTAAGTAATTTACATTAAATAATACGAAATAGTAAAATTTATTGAAAGGAATTTTTTTATTCATAAGACTAATAAATGCATTAACATTTGAAATTGATGTGGCCACTATAACTATTCTTCATGATGCGCATTATGGACGTCCAATTGTCCGAAACTTTCTTCAGCATTACTGGCCGTGATTTTACTTGTGTTGTTATTTGTTACGCATTTTGTTTGTTATATAAATTCTTTCTTTTTTGTACAGTGACTTAGCCCGGCCTTACTATTAGGTTTTGAATAGCCAGCGTTTCCATCATGCCATCCATTGGGTTTTACTCCAGAATATTTTCCGAAGAACTGTGACCAGCTGTGTAAGCACCTTTTGGAGAAAGGGAAAAGTCATCAATAGAACTGGGGGAAATTCTGATATTTGTCAAATGGAAAAGTGCTCTAGCACATGCCAGAAAACGCAATAGACCTTTTATCCGTGTCGGAACTTTTCCCTGTATGATCATTGTTCTATTGAGAATACAAAATAAATGTTAAAAGAAGAATATTTTTCTTTCTATTATTCGAATTTTTAAATTTTGAATATTAGAAATTTTCTTACACTCTCTTAAATACGGAATAATACCGCTATAAGCAAAGCAAACGATATGCGAATGCTAGAATGTTATTCTTTATAATCTAACTTAAATAAAAAAATTTTAATAATTTCTTTAATTTATTTACCTTCAACCGTATGACACTTAATTTAAATTGATTTCTCATGCCATTACAAGTAATGGTTCTTCACGCTAATTATCAAAATATTGCACCTTAAAACGTTCTCAATTCAAATTATTAGTTTGATAAACAAGCCAAAGTATTCGTTTCTTTTCTTATGAAAGGGTGGTGGAGTTTTTCCATTTGAAATTGATAAGATGTAAAAGGCATGCTTAGAATCAAAAGGTAACATATTTTCGTTTTTGAAAAGTCTTTATAAACTTTCTATTGAAACATACGAGGGGCGTTTAGAATCAAACGGTAACATTTGTTTCTTCTTCGAAAAATCATTATAAAGCAGTTTTACACAGTTTTGTAAGAGCTTGACGAATAATATACGAAAAAAAGTGTTTGGTAGTCTTTGGAATAGAAAAACTCTTAAGTCTGAACTTACAAAAATAACCTTCGAAAAAACATGAAATTGAATATCAAATTGGCACATGCGCTTGCAAAATACGAAATAATTCTTGCGAAAAAAATGACTTAAAAAAATTTCACTTGTCTGTGTATAACGGTTTAAAAGTATGGCCACATCACCGAAATACATTAACTATTGGAACCCCCTTATATTCCATGACCAAACTTTACACTTGTTTTTTGCAGACTTAGCACTAGAGCTCTGTGTTATTTTTAAACGTCTCTCTACAGCTGTTTAACGGTTTGTCAATATACATCAAATTTTGGTAACTATAGGATGACCCTTTAATTTTCGAATTCTGATTTTATGCTTGCTGTTGTAGTAGACTTAGAAATGAGGTTCTTTATAAATTTCCACCACCTGTCTATAACGGTTCAACAGTTTGGCCATACACATCAAATTACATCAACTATTGTAACACCCTTTAGTTTATAATTAAAAATAATTATACTTCTTCTTACACCAAAGAATATAGTGGATGTTCTGTTTAATTTTTAAGTGTTTGTATATACGGCAGTATAGTTCAAATTACATTAACTTTGAGTACACCCTTTGATTTGTGAATTCAAATTATAAGCTAAGCAAGATAGGTCCCTTGCAAGTTTATGCTGTCTGTGTACAACGGTTCAAAAGTTTGGCCACATTCAGTACACTACAGCAACTATTAGGACACCCTCTAATTTCCAAATCCAAATTTTATACTTGTTGTTATAGCGTTAGTTAGAAATACGTGTTCATTGTAAATTTCAATCGCCTGTCTGCAACTGTTCAAAAGTATGACCATATACATCAAATTAAATAAACTATGGGGCACCCTTTAAATAATAGTTTTGAATATTAATATTTAATTACTATAACGATTATAGCAATCGATTTTTTGACCACTTTGCAAGCGTTCGTCTATAAAGGTTCCAAAGATAGGCCCATATGCGTCAATTTATGTCACCTATAGGGACACCCTTTATTTTATAAATTCACTTTTGTGTATTAATACGGAGTATTTAAATTTTAAAGTGATGCCCTTTACGGTTCATAATACAAGTAAAAAACATATATATATAGTTTATGGGGCACCCTATAATTTTAAGATTGTGAACTGTGTGGGATCAATCTGTACTTTTTAATTTAAAAATAAATTTTCAAAATTGACCCAAAAGTGAGTGAGTTATGGAGGCACAAATATAAAAAAGCAACGTGCAGTCGAATTGGTACAAAAATTAGGAACACACCTCTTCTTCTTACATTTGAAGGCAAATAATCTGATAATGTCGGCTTAATATTTTTCATATTCTTGCATAAAAGCGATTTGAAATTACGACTCGCATGGGGGTTGAATAACAAATTCATTGAAAATAATTGTGCATAGTTGCATATTTTGGAAACTAATAGAAATATATTTAAGTTTTAAAGAATTTGTTTGGAAGGCTTTGGGGATGCGTGTGCTACAACACTGATAAGATTTGAATATTTTGTTTGTTTATTTTAATGCTAAATAATATTTAAGGAGCGCGCTTTTTGTTGCTTTCGGGGCATGCCATAAATTGTGACGCTGATGCACGCAAACTGGGGATAAACTTATTTTGTTTTAGAATGGAAGGGGGGGGCGGCAGCCAAAAATACATTTTTATAATCTTTATTTCCTTTTGGTTTTATGCTTCCCCCTGCATATTTTTGTCCTAAACATGCTATTTCTTTTACGGCCACTTTTGTTTGTGCCTGTTGTTTGTACAAATGTTTGCCTAATTCTATTGTTTTACCAATTTTATGTTTAGTTAACATCGAAGTGATATTGGTTGCATGAATGGGCCAAAAAATGCAGTAATTTAAATGAATAATTTAAATTAAAAAAAGATGGATTAGTTTTTTTGCTCACAGAAAAATTGTTGTTATGATTGGTAAGACGCGAAAAACAAAGCATTTTTTTAGCTTAGCTTGGTCTATCGGAAGTACTTTCTTGTGATCAAATGAATAATTTTAATTTTCTGAAGTTCACGTATCAAAATCTCTTAAAGCAGAAAGATTTTTTTAAAAAGCTTTGTGTTAAGTTTTAAAGAATACAAATGAAGTTAAACAGTGGCAAAATGCTGCATTTTCTGGATTTCTACATCCATCAGTATCAATGTTATACTAGATACATACAAGGCAACATTAAATGAAAAATGGCTTGGAATCCATATAACTTTTTCAGTACAGAGAAGACAATCAGACAAGAGACCTTTAAAGAAATGAGAGTTCTGTGTGTATTTGGTGCGTTCAAGAAAATGACACGAAAGACTACCGAACATCGTGTTTAGATATATCGGGTGTGGTTTAGGCCCGATAGAACTTTAAATTGTAAAAAATAACACAACAAATTCTATGACGCGGCTGCTTAGATCGAGGCGCATTCTGGACGACCAAGTTTTGGTCACTTTTTCAAGTACTGCAGGCCGTATGTCACAAATAACACGAACTATTTGTTGCTGGTTTATCAGCATAAACCAGTGACTTCACGTGGCCCTACAGAAAATAATCGAGAGATGTTATTTCACGACCATGTAGGCCAATTGACAGGTCCATTTCTCGAAAACAACTCATCAACAAATTATGATTTTAATAACTCGATCGTTGCGGTTGCCGTATGGCACTTAGCGCCATCTTTTAAAACTACATTTCGTCCGGATGAATGTCATCCATATTTTCAAACAAACAGTCATTAATCATAGTGCAGTAACGATCTTCATTGACCGTAACGTGAGACCCGGCCCCATTTTTGAAGAAATAAGTTCCGATGATGGCACTTGCATGTTGAGTCTGTAGGGTATGTTGTGGATTGGTGGTACTCCATATGCGGCAATTTTGCTTATTAACAAACCCGTTAAGCCAAAAATGAGCCTCATCGCCGAACACAATATGGCGATAAAGCAAGGTGTCAGCTACTAACTGCTCTAGAGCCGAGTCGGTGAAAGAACTACGAATATAATGGTCTCGTGGCATTAATTCCTGTACTAGCTGGATTCCCCCCCGGGGGTACCAAGAGTCTGTGCTGATCTAACTTAGGTGCAGACGAGGGGCCTTGGGGGTATAGGGGGAACCACTCCCCCGCAGGCACTGAATCTGGATAGACAGTTTAAACTGTCGAAGGATGCACCAGTGTCCTTAATAAACTGGCACCACGGGAACCGGTAGTCCATACAGAGAGCCGCCCCTCTTTGTAGCCGGTGATTGGTGAGGTTCCTTCAGGGTACTCGTGGTGGCTGTTGGTTAAAAGTCTATATCTACGGGTCAGCTGCGGAATAGATGGAAGTGTGCTGTTGCATTCTCAACAGACGGGGTTGGATAGTCTCCAACCCTTAAGCAAGGGGAAGTTCATGGTGCAACAAGCCATGTTCCTGAAATTGCAACTCTGTTGGCTACGTCCGATGGACGCTTTGTATTTCACTCAGTGGTAAGACCACCGTCAGGTACTGACGTTAATCTGTATCACGTATTGTACTAGCTGGATCTAATACGGGTGTAGGCCAAAATTTTTGCGCAAAATATTCCACTGAGTAAACGGACAGAGCCCCAATTCCTGCGACCGAAAACGAAATTTGGATCTCGTTATTCTCTTCGGTACGCACATTCCTTCGATGTGTTGGTGTTATTGTATGTGGTACAAAATCTATCCACAGTTTGAAGGATGACTTTCTCAGACGGACGAATAGGGCACCATAAAAATCACGAAGTCGTCTATAAGTTGCTCGAATTGATGATTGATTTTTAAAGTAAACTTGGATGATTTGATTGATTTGTTAAAGCGTGAGTCTATTCATAATGATTTGCCAGAGTTTACTGAAAAAAATAAAAAAAAAAAAACATTTTTCATCAAAATTTCTATTATGCTTAAAAAAAAAAACACCCAAACTGTGTTAAAATTCGGTATTAAACTGAAGGGGTGCTTTGAGCTAATTTTAAAATTCTACCAAAATAAATTTCGAATGATTTATTATGACATTCATTTTACTTTAATAAATGTACCAAAAAATAATATCTTTTAATATTTCTCTTTATTCGAAACTGGCCTTTACGCCAGTATATTTTGCATTATACTCAAATTGAAAGGTTTTGTTACATTTAAATGCATTAATTATTTAAACCGAATTTCATTTTCAATACGTTTCCTTCAAATTTATCAAATACTTGAGATAATAATAATAAGAAATAATTCTTTTATTATTTCTGTTAATAAATATGAGGGGTTAGTGAAGCAGAAAATGAGTGGATGTTTGATGGTTTATTCACAGTAATGGAATATTCTCCCTGGGGCCATAAGCTAGTCAAAGTATTATAGTGCATTTTAAAAAAAATTTTTTACCACCCACGTATTCTCAACCCTTAAAATAAAATTAATATTTTTTCGTTTGTTCATAAAGTTAATTTGTTACATAAATTTTTTTTTAGATTTTTATATTTCGACAAAAGTAACAAAAATTCATAAGAATTGGTTTAAAAGAAAATTCAACAAAATTTTATAGACGCCCTTGCAATTTTGGTGATTCTTGTTCGTTTTTAAAACATTTTTGGTTTTATTCTTGCATGATGTTGTTTCACTGATAACGATGAATTTTACATCATCCTTCTTGTATGGCCTGCAGCCATGTCATCATTTTAATTTGATATTTTTCAAATAAATTATTTTGCTTTCGACTCATGCTCGCCCCTTAAATGATGCCTTGATTAGCCATACATACGAGGGCTGCTCTATATATTTCCGGCGTAATAGTGAAAATGCGAATATTTATAATCAAAAATGGTTTTATTGTTTTTCAAAGTATTCTCCAGCATGATTTATACACTTTTGCATGCGCTCAAACCAGTTGTCGAAGCATTTTTTCCACTCCGATTGAGACACCTCTAAAACATGGTTTTTGAACATTTCAACAGCTTCTTCTGGCGACGAAAATCGTTGACCACGCATTTTTTTCTTGATGTGCGGAAACAAGAAGTCATTATGTGCCAAGTCAGGGCTGTACGGCGGATGACCCATTAATTCGACGTTTTGGCCGGTCAAAAACGCTCTGGTTTGAGCCGATGTGTGAGAGCTCGCATTGTCATAATGAACAATGATTCGTCTTCTCTTGTTGGTTTTTCGAATTTCTCAGTCGCCACATGACCAGTTTTGCCGAAGAAACAGGCGGCCATTTGCTTCAAAGTGCTTCTTCCACGAACAACTTTCGTTGGTTTTTGCTCGTCTTTGAAGACCCACACGATCGATTGTTGTTTCGTTTCGGGCTCATACGAATAGATTCATGATTCGTCACCTGTGACGATCTTATAAACGTCTTTTGAAGCACTGCAATCGTATTTTTAAAACATTTCTTTGCACCAATCGACACGAGCCTTTTTTTGAGCGACTTTCAAATTGTGCGGGATCCAACGAGAACAACGCTTTTTTACGGCCAGGTGTTCATGCAGTATCGAATGTATGCTGGTGGAAGAAATGTCCAAGGATGTCTCTATCTCTCGGTATGTCGCATGACGGTCTTGCATTATGAGTTCACGCACGACATCAATGTTCTCTGGCACAACAGCCGTTTTTGGACGACCTTCACGGAATTCGTCTTTGAGCGAGCTTCGGCCACGATTAATGTGCTGTTTCCATATTACGGGCGATCAACACGTCTAGAAAATTTGTATGAAAATAACTCAAAAAACTGAGTGCTTTTCATACAAATTTTTTAGACGTGTTGATCGCCCGTAATATGGAAACAGCACATAAATTTATTATACCAATTTTTCACAGTGCTATAGGATGGTGCTTCATCCCCATACAAAGATTTAAGTTCATCAATGCACTCTTGTCGTGATAATCCACGTCGAAAGTTGTGAAAAATGATGGTACGATAATGTTAACGAGTTAATTCCATTTTTTTTCTATATTAATTTTTTCAAGTCACTGTAAACAACACAAATAATGGTCGTCCGTCAAAACGTTTTGAGTACGACTATGCTTAAAAATGACACACTTTCCAATGGAAATGTCAGATTGCACTTGGCAGCACTCAGTGTTGCCAGGCCAGAAATATATATAGCAGCCCTCGTACATACATACATACATACACACATAAAAACATGCTAAAGTATTTTATGATTTATTGTATTAATATAAATTTGTTTTTGTAAATTGCTTATTTAATGGCAGTTAATGACTTTTGGATGTAGTGTATTTCATATTCTGTCTTCGGATTTGTATAGCTGTATTAGCATAAAAAAACTTGCAAATTTAGAAGAAAAAAATTGAATTCTTAGTTTTTTGATATCTACTGGAATATTTAATTTCTGAAGTCTATTATAAATAATTTACCTGTTCAGAAGATATCGTATTTCAGACTATGCGCTATAACCAATGACATAATACTAATTTCCAAACCACTGCTTTTGTATTATTTTCTTTGCTTGTATCGCTCATTATGATATCAGCTTAAAGGTTAAGTTTTTCGATCGGAGTTACTTCACTAAACTGGATTTACATTTATCGTGAAGAGTATAATTTTTTATATATCGTTCTTTAGAAAGTGATAGGGTAATGAAGATAGGTGAGGAATAATTGTAATAGATAAAATGTTTCTTTTCTTACAATGCTGCAATTGCTTGTAAGGTTTACTTTGAGAACATTAAATAGACGCCATATAGTTTTAATGCGGTTATAGACATTTTTTTATGTTTACTTCATTGAAGATGTAACGTATATTGATGTGAGTCACATGTAGTTCCTACAAGATAGCCCTGCAGGATAACACATTTCTCGTATTCTCTAAATTTGGCTTCAACACCATGTTTTTTAATACTACTGAATTATTTTTATTGAAGCTATTAAACCAACATCTCTATATTGAAAGAGAAAGCTTGTTCACATTTATGTAAAATGGTCATGAGAACTTTCGACAAAAGTACGATGTTTTTCATTATTTAGGATGTAAAGAAAAAGTATTAAAATAAAAAATTAAATCGCATTCGTTGCTAAACCGCCCGTTAACACAAAGCAAGAACAAATTTATGTGACAATTAGTAAAGAGAATTTCGTGTTGGGCTGTGTGAGGACTTCTTCTTCCTCACTGAATATGGATTGTTAAGTTGATGATGTTAAAAATGTGCACAACCTAAGATATGTAGATAAAATATAAAAATGCACAAATAGAAAAAAGACGATCTAAATTTAAAAACAAAGTTCTTGATTATAGATTGTAAAAATCTTAAACTTTCAATCTTGAATTTTTGCCAGTAAGATTGACGTTCTCGAATTCAAGCATAAAAACTTAAAATTAAGAATGCAATCTTGTAATCAAGAACTTAATCTTAATATTGAGAAAGTATTCTTTAATCTAAGATTGCGTTCTTAAAATTAAGATTTAATTCTTGATTTTTTCTGAAATTTAGCATCACTGAAAATGTGTTGTTTACAAATTGTAAAACGCTGAAGAAAGAAGACACATTTGGGGAAAATTTTATAAAAAGTATTAATTTTGACTAAATACAAGTCAAAATGGAAACAACGACGAAATGGTGCTTATAACTATTCCAATGAGTGACACTTTAATACCGATGACAAGTGGTTATGAGTTGATCAGCATGCCAGAGAAAGTTGCTTCGGTGATGTCAGACGACGCTTTGCTTCAAAACCTTTTGCAAGAGTTTCAGATGGAGTCTGATTTCAAATATCTCAAGGGTAAGTGTTTCTAAATATTTATAAGAAATAGAAAAGTGTTCGCATGCATACATTTATTTATTCCAGACTCAAAAGTGACATTTGTTTGCGTAGAAAAAGAAGAGGTAATAAAGAAAGAAAAATAAGTGTCACCAATAATTAGTTTTTTTAGTTTGCAGTTGACGAAGATACGCTCTCAATGCCATCGAAGGTAGGTAAATGGTTGAAAACCTATACGGATAAATTTTCAACAACAACTCTGTATGCGCTAATAGAATTTTGATGAGATAAGAATCGTTGCTTCTAATTCTACACAAATAACACGCAAAGTATATTTGCTTTCCATTATTTTGACAAGGACATCTTCGAAATTTATAAGCAGCAAAAAAATCTTACAAATGATAAGCGAGAAGAATTTATTAGAATCGTCGTTGAGGAAGTATTAAAAAAGGATCTTACAATTCGTTCGCAAGATTTTAACACTATATTGACAGCAATTTGCGAAGCTTTTCCAACTGAGTGAAACGTAATTTGAATAATGATATCTTAATAAAATATATGTAATTGAAATTTCTGAATTTACAAGTCCTCCTTTATATTTATATCCCATTAATAATTGCCCTATTCACAAGCCCCCTAGTACGTGCTAAGTGCTAACAAAATACAATGGTTCTAGCTGTGTTGTTGGTAATTTTCATGCAAACATGCGATACAACACTTAGTACTTTTTTTCATATGTTTTTCAAACGTTGTATTTGTTTAAATGTTTTATGTTTAAATGAATTATTATTTTTGTGTTCATGTGTGAATTATATTAAATTAAATTGAATTAAAAGATATTTTTATTAGTTTTATTTATTTAATTTATTGATTTGACTGATTTATTAGAAAGTTGAAGTTAAAAGTTGAAGGTTGCCAATATAAAAACTGTTCTTTAAGATTTAATATTGCTTTAATGACTCGATTTCTAATATTTTGTATGGTACCGCCATCACCTATACCGAAAAGAGATGCTACCTTACGAACACAAGCACCATTTCCTGAAGATCCCAAGCAGTAAAGTACAATTTTGAGCTGCAAGTCAATGCGTAGTTGGAGCCTTTCGCCAATTGTGTGAAAAACATCGTCATTTTTTATAAGGTTGAATATATAGGCAAATTCCTCTGGCCGTAGTCGTATCATATGAAGAAATCTGTTTTCATCAAAATATCTTAAAACCCGATTATGTCATAATGATGATTTTGGTAGCCCTAAATGTATAATTCTGCGACTGGAGAGCAACTACATTAGGTTTATCCTATAAATGTCTTGAATTTCATCCTTACACAAAAAATTTATTAATTTACTTTTTTCTGTTTTCTCCCCCATTTGGCTTATAAATAACAAATGATGAATAGCACTTTTTTTCTTCTTATTTACTTTTTGACGTATGAAGTACAATGTTCAATGGCACACTGATACAATGGTTGTTCACAAAGAAGTAAACAAAAGGTAGTATGCAATACTACCTACACCTTAGCAGAGCTTGTGAATACGGCAAATGTAAAAACATATGTTAGAAATAAGTTAATATAGGTATATAAATACATATATGTGTATATGTAAATACAAATAAATATTAATTTAAAATATAAAAACTTCTTTTACTTCAACATTGGAATTTTGATAAAAACCATTATGACAATTTTTAAAATTTCAGTGCTAAAAATAATCTTAAAACAAGAATTTAATTTCTAAAATTTAAGAATTAACTCAAATTTAAATTCAATCTTAAAATAAGAATTTTCTTAAGATTATATTCTTAAATTTTAAGAATGTAATCTTGATTTAAGATTTTTTTTAGGAATACATTCTTGAATACGATCTTATGTTGAGAATTAATTTAAGATATATAATCCTCAATGCGATCTTAAAAATTCAAGATCTTTTTCTTGAATCAAGAATTTTCGCGCTTAACAGACTTTTAAAACTGAAAAAAAATCTTGATTTAAAGCATAAAATCTTGATTTTAGCACGTCTTTTCCCTTAGTGTAAAGCATTACATTCTGATAGCATCTAATCTATTTTTTTTTATTAACACAAACATTTGTCATCAACCCTTTGTAATAAATTAGGGATATACTATATATAAAATATGCGTCATCTTAAGCCGAATTAAAAATTTTTCATATAATAGTTTAGTTAATAATTTTTAAAAATTAAATTAAATAGGAAAAGCTTTATTTTGTATTTAATATCTCACTTATTGTAGATATTTGAACAATCTTTACATACATAAGTTCACATTATAGATTTGTTTCTGCCTATCTGTCATCAACACATTAGTTTACACATTATATGCCGAAATGATTGCTAATCCTTTATAAGTTAAAGAAAATTTCGTTTTTTGTGTAAAAATTTAAACATTACTACTGACTCCTTATCATAGTCAAGTCATATGTCAATTAAAGGAAAAATATTTTATTATTTTTTGGTTTTTGTGTTCTAAAAAGTATATGGTAAAAACTCGAGGGGCTTCCTATATCTATAAACGTGCCATCCAAAACAATGTGATCGAATTTAGCAAGAATAACTTTGTGGTTACTGCTTGACTAGCCCTGTTTCCTAAGAATGGTCTAATGCTGTCCCAGCTGACAATGTGTCTTTGAGTTTCGAAAATCACATGGTAGTTTTCAGAACCAAACAATAAGTTAATTTCGATAAGGAGAAAAGGGAAACTTTCATTATTTTTTAAAATAATTTTTGAGAGCTAAAGCGAGCTGCTTAGGCATAATGGTTTGTTTTTCACTATCTTTAATTGTCAGCTCTTGAAATGTTGTTTAAAAGTTACCAATACTTATTTTTTTAATTATTTTGGCTTTGTTTTTTATTGCGTGCACTATCTTTTTAAATCTTATTATTTTGTTTAGGCACACCTCGGATCATAACTAACCGTTTAATCTCTGTAAAATATTACTTCTTACATTACATTATCGGACAGACCTGTTAAAAATCTGTCTTACCAACGAGCTTTTTTTCCGTAATATAACACTTTTCCAACACTTATTAAATTTTTGATAAAATTAACAATTAAATTTAAAAGAGAATCAAACCCGTAAGATAATGCTATATATCTCACTGAGATGAATAATTATGTGACTTTAAAGACAACAAAATTAATTCCATTAACTATTGGGGTGTGTTTTAAATCAATGTTGTGTATGAAAGAAAATTTTAATTTTTTAAATATAATTGAATTTTGAGTCAGCCCTAATAATATGTCTGCTACAAGAATTTGTATATATAGTCAGTGAAACTTTAGTATTCACTCCAGATGCTTTAAGAATACAGTAATTAATTTACTGTATTAAATGTTTCCTAGTAAATAACGGATTCTCTTTTTTGTATAAAAAAGTTTTTAATTAATTTACCTTTAAAATCAAAAAGGTAAAAACTTATATTGAGCTGCAGTAAAATGTGCCAACTTTTCTAGAGAACTAATTACTTTAAATTATGAAAAGGGTGATTCATTAATTTTACCATAGACATGTTTAGCTTTATTGCTAAAATCTTGTTAAAATATAATTTAATTATTATAAAATTATAGAACACACAACGTTAGAGTTCAACTTTATATTTGTTAAAAACTTATTTTCTTGCCTTTAGTATCTTATAATTTTTGTTCAACATCAAAACACTTAACACTTTGGGAACATAAGAAAGAGAAAAAATATCTTAATAAAAATATTTGTTAGTTATAAGTAACTTTATTATAGAAGCAAATTTTTTATATAAAAAGGGTATCACACACCTAACACAAGATCTAAATTTGCTAACGTGTATACCGTATGGGGGACTGATGTTTGTAAAATGGAGGACTGCATGAGAGATATCAAGGCGATGAAAAGTGGTCTCGCAACAATAGGATGTTGATTATTTAACTAAAATCATTCTAAGTAATGAAGCACACTTTCACAATGATGACTTGGTTCATGCTAAAACTTACAGCGTGCGGGTTTGAAAACCTTTCTGTTGGAAAACAAATGAGCGAACAAAGTGAATCATACTTATTTGAAAATAAGGCTCAACATCATTAGAGTTTCTAAAGAATTCTTCTAGAAGGGAATATTTATTAAGCGACGAAAATTGTTGACCACGCATTTTTTTCTTGATGAGCGGAAACAAGAAGAAGTCATTAGGTGCCAAGTAAGGGCTGTACGGCGGATTACCCATTAATTCGACGTTTTGGCCGTCAAAAACGCTCTGGTTTGAGCCGATGTGTGAGAGTTTGCATTGTCATGGTGAACAATGATTCGTCTTCTCTTGTTGGTTTTTCGAATTTCTCCGATGACTTCAGGCAAACAAATTGTAGTGTACCACTCAGAAGTGACCGTCCTACGTTGCTCAAGCGTAACAGTCGCCACATGACCAGTTTTGCCGAAGAAACAGGCGACCATTTGCTTCAAAGTGCTTCTTCCACGAACAACTTTCGTTGGATTTTGCTCATCTTTGAAGACACGGTCGATTGTTGTTTCGTTTCGGGCTCATACGCATAGATCCATGATTGATGACGATCTTATAAACGTCCTTTGAAGCACCGCAATCGTATTTTTGCAACATTTCTTTGAACCAATCGACACGAGCCTTTCTTTGAGCGACTTTCAAATTGTGCGGGATCCATCGAGAACAAACCTTTTTTACGGCCAGGTGTTCATGCAGTATCGAATGTATGCTGGTGGAAGAAATGTCCAAGGATATCTCTATTTCTCGGTATGTCGCATGTCGATCTTGCATTATGAGTTCACGCACGGCATCAATGTTCTCTGGCACAACAGCCGTTTTTGGACGACCTTCACGGAATTCGTCTTTGAGTGAGCTTCGGCCACGATTAAATTCATTATACCAATTTTTCACAGTGCTATAGGATGGTGCTTCATCGCCATGCAAAGATTTAAGTTCATCAATGCACTCTTGTCGTGATAATCCACGTCGAAAGTTGTGAAAAATGATGGCACGAAAATGGTTACGAGTTAATTCCATTTTTTTCTATATTAATTTTTTCAAGTCGCTGTTAACAACACAAATAATGGTCGTATGTCAAAACGTTTTGAGTACGATTATCCTTAAAAATGACAAACTTTCTAATGGAAATGTCAGATTGCACTTGGGAGCACTCAGTGTTGCTAGGCCAGAAATATATATAGCAGCCCTCGTATTATTTATTATATTATACTTATATCCCATAACATTTTTAAATAAAAATGCAATTTGTTCGTTGGTTGGAAAAGCAGGTATCTATACGTATTTCGCCGTCTGCTTAAGCCAGCTCATCAGGAAACCTTTATCCAAATTTGTAGAAAAACCAAAAACATTTCCTTTAAGTATCAAAACTTCAAAAACAACATGAGAGTTATTTAAGAAGCCAATACAGAAATGTTGAGGCTTTAACAAAAATTACCAACAAACAAACCACGTTACCGCGTTACAAACCACGTTTTTATTTTAAAATGTTATGGGATATTAGCATAATATAATAAATAATCTATTCTATATCATATGTTTAACGATAACATATTTAACGATAACACAGAGTTGCTTAAAACAAGCCGATATAGTGGGAAAAATGTTCATCGTTAAGAAAGCGACTATTATTTTGCGTTGTTAGTTTTGTCGACAAAATAAAATACGTGCAACTTGTGTTATTATTACAGTTAAATTAAACCTACATTTTTACCGTAATAGATATTCAAAAATAAATTTCTTGAATATGTTTTGACTGCATTTAAGAAGTTATGTTACGGTTATGGCATGTCACCAATAGTCAAATACAGTGTTTCCCATAAGGTTGGTTTGAACAGCTATTTTCTATGGTTATGGTTATGGCACGTCTAATTAAACCTTAAACAGACATCTAAGATATAAAGATATGCATGCGACTCGTTTGATTTCACATGTTTTTGCTCATCTCTTTTGTGCTGTTCGTTTAATTGTTGAAGAAGATGCCACTCAATTTTAACTTGTTTCTATTATCGTTAAGCTGAAGTTAGTGAATCATTAAATCGTTTTTTTAAACAACAGAAAATGTCGACAAGTATAAGTAGTAGTAATTGATTCGCATTGGTAAATATCTTTCACTATAATGTTCATTATAATTTATTTCAAAATAGAACTATATTATACAATTTTAAATTATTTTAAGTTGATCTTTCATTTTAACCTTCCTACACTGTAAGAATTAATTAATATAATTTTAATATTTAAGAGCAACTTTTCTTTTTAAAAACTTGGTTTTTTGAGAGAAGTAGCACTTCGACGAAGGAGGGGCTACGTATTGTAATGTAAATTTTGAGTATGTAGTTATACCTTTAAACAGAAAAAACTTTTAGTTTAATTTTTTTATTGCCGCAGGGGTTGAATCCTGGGCAACCAGATTTGTAGTCGACGTACTTACTACCGTTACTACAGCAGCCTCCCTCATATAACAAATGTCATACTTTTAGCTTTGTTTTTTAATTTGTGGCCTATGACAGCGATATTTATGATCTGATGCACTATTCATATAGATGACCTATTTATTATTTTTTTATTTATGACAAAAATAATAAAAATTAAGCCCAAATAATGCGTAGCTTTTGGAACACTCTTTCTTATGATTTTTCCGATAGCAGTTTTTGATAAGATGAGTAAAAAAAAAAATAATGTATATAATAACAACAAGAAGAAAAATCGTTGAAAAATTATTATCTATTCGTTTATAAAATAAAATTCTTTGTGTAAAAAATACAACATTTGAAGTATCAGTTTATTACAGAGGTGCTGTTGAAAAGCTTTCAAAAGGTTTCAAGTACATTTTTTAGGTGCTAAAAATTTTATAATTTTTTTAATTCTGTTGCATCAAGTTAATTAAAAGTCCCATTATTTTAAGAGGTTTAATTATTTATTTAACTTATTATAGAAAAAATTAACTGAAACATTCAAGTTTTTAGTTTCAACAGTACAACGGTATGAGGTATAATGTTGTTCAGTATAAAAATGTTGCAAATACGTTATTGCAAAAATGTGAATTTTTTAGTTTTAATTTATTACATTTTTATGTTTTTATTTTGCATAGGTTTTGAACTCATTACCAATAAATTAAAATCATTTTCAACAACTATTCGATAGCCTTCGAATGTAGGATTCGATCGCCATTGAATTTTTCTTTTGTACAATAGACCCTGACACTCGCATACTGTGGAAAATGTGTTCTAAATATGTTAAACTGAGAATTTACTGTGACGAATCTTATATAACCTTCACCATAAATATACTTAAATCTAGTTTAGTGAAGTAACTCCAAACTTTAAAAACAAATATTGGAGTGAAAGGGAATTGAAAAATAAGAAAATCAAGCAAGAGTGCTCTATTCGGTTATGCCGAATCTTATAAACCCATCACTATCTATGCACATCTAGTGAAGTAACTCTAATCAAAAAAGTGGTACGGCACACATATAATTTTACATCTAAACGCGATCGGCTCTTAATTGGTTAAGCATTTTTTTTATGTTAGTGTTTCCTTAAAGGTCTCTTCAAAAGCTTTAAAATGATACCCATATTGATATTTTTAAAAATTTTAAAATTTCAGAGCCCCGTTATTCGGAAAATATAGGCGAGCGCCAATTTTTCCCTGGATATTTTATTTTTATTTTTTAAATATCTATCACCTATTGTTTTAATTAGAGTATCTTTCTTGTTCCAAATGACATAAAAAATTAAAGGTAGGTGTGGTGTTTTGCCTGCTGTCTCGAAGGTCATGGACCGATCTTGCTGATTTCCAATAGTACCTCTTTCGACACTATGTCTGATCGATTGACATATTTATTTTTTTCTAGCTGATTTGGTGCCTCGGCAAACTTGGTTTCTACACTAACATGGACAGGCAGACGGACATCGCTCTATCGACTTCGCTATGCATAAGAACTCAGAATAAATATACATTATGGGGTCGGAAAGAGATATTGTACCATTTTTTCCTTTTTGTGGTGAAGGGTATAAAAAGAAATATTTTTTGGGTCAGATCACAGGCGGCCTTGTTTTTTTGTACAATTTTTTTCAAGTTTTTATTTCACCATTGTAAAAGAAACATTATAGAGTCTTTGACAAAAATCAAACTGATAGACTGACACACTGTCACCAAACTTTCCTTGACACACTCTTCTTGTGAATTTATAAAACATTCATACACAAAATTTCTCTTTATAATTTTTACATATTTTTGTTTTCAAGTGCATTTAATGTTCACAAGTTATTACACAATTTGTATGTGAAACTGAGTATAATATTTGCTCATATCATTTTTAAAACTTATTTCTGTTTCCATTTCTGCGAATTTGCTTTTATAAGCAAATAAATTGCACATAAACAACAACCACATATTTCAAATATAGTAAAAGCTTTCTATTATTTGATCAAACGTTTACAAACGATAAAATCATGATACTTCAAACGCGTGTTAGCTGGGTGTACAAAGTGACTTTTATTATTTGTTAGTACACATTTCTTTTCCTTAGAGTATTTTCTGAACGAGATTGAGGAAATAAAGTAATGACTGGACTTAACAAGTCGTAAAATTCATCAATTCAAAAATACATTTTATGGAAATGATTTATAAAAAATAACAACCAAAAAAATGTAACAAATCGCTATAAAAAATGAATAAAATGAAAGGAATCAAAATTAAAATTACGGTTTTCGCCTTTATAAAAGTTTAAGTAGAATTGTGCTTTCAACAAAGTTGCCAGACTGTGTTTAGTTCTGCAACTATTGTATTGCAGCGCCTTTATTCTACAAATGTCTTGCTATTTTGTAAAAATTAAAAATGATTTACTTTTATTTTGAAATAAAGGCAGGGAGAGCTGAATTTAATTACACTCAAACAACGTTCACCAAGTTTCATACAAAATAGTTTTCATAAACATAATTTGCTGTCCCTAACTTTACCAGTTATTTAAATTAATCTTTGCAAGCGGTTTAAAGCAACTGAATAATCTTGCATCATTTTACAGATTTGGGCGATTTTCTGATATCAACAATATACTTTATATAGATTTAAGGAAAATTAGTAATAGAAAAAATATGAAGGCTTTTTACGCACAGAATAATTTTGCTGTCACAAAAATATATTTTAGCGTGACTGGTTATTTGATTTGGATATTTAGAACACAGGAGCATTAAGGATAAAATTACCTTATAGTTATTCTAAACTCAACAAATTCTGATTTATTTAAAAATTACTAAAGGAAAAGTAAAATAGTTTCACAAAATTCGAAACAATTTGGTTTTAAACAATTAGGAGTACCATATACGTAAGTCTAGTTAAGTGAAGTAACTTTACTTAAAAAAACATGTATTGGGGTGAAAGAGAATTAAAGAAAAAAAAAATAAAATTGAGTACAACATATTTTGCATAAAAATATCATCGGCTTTTAATAGGTTAAGCATTTTCAAAAAATTTTGGTATATCCTCAAAGGTCTCTTCAAAAGCTTACAATTATACCAATATTGATATTTTAAAAAATTTGAAAAGTTCGGAGGCCCGGTACTCGAAAAAAATGGGCGAGCGCCAACTTTTTCACTTGATGTTTTTATCTCATTTCTTGATTCTTTAACGTTCGCTTTAAAATCAACTTTGCCAAGGCACTAGATGAGGTAGAGAAAATTTAAATACGCTAATCAATCATATACAGTTTAAAAAATTTTACTAGTTAAAATGTGCAAGATCGGTTCAGGTCCTTCGAGGCAGCGGGCAAAACTCCAGTCCTGCCTCTCATTTTTTTACATCATATCATTTGCAAAAAATCTAGTTTAGTAATGTAACTCCAAATAAAAAATAGCAGTGATAGGGAATTAAAAAATAAGAAAAAAACATTAAATAAAAAAGTTGGCGCTCGCCGATATTTTTCAAGTTATGGCCCTCTGAACTTTTGTTAGAAAAGTACGATAGCGCACCGTACACATAGAAAAAATATTGGTAACAATTCGCTTGATACGTTAAAAATTCAATTACTAATATAATAATTTGATTTTGATTATTAATAATTTATTTATTTTTTATATTAAAAGCTCTTAGAATAGTTAACATGACCGATTTTTGTCTTTACTAAAATCTATTCTATTAAATGGAAGATGCAACTAAATTTATTCAGTACATTACTACTGAAAACCAAATTTTGGAAGTGAGAATCATAAAACTCGATTGTATATTCTGAAATCGAAAAATGTTTGACACAATATAAATAATATTTGTTCGCATTACAAAATTCAAAAATATTTTAGTTCAAAAATAAATAGATTTATTAAAAGTGGTAAAAAGTTCTCCAATATTGGTAAATGGTAAGTTCAAAATTATCTCAGAAAGACAAAAATAATTTTATAATATATAATTTATTTCGCAGCGCAAAACGTGCGGTATGGGATAGCAAGTCGAAGAAACTATGTGGAAAAGAAGAAATCATGATGTAAAGAAAGAGGAGACCTGCATTCAATGGTTCGAATCATGAAATTTATAATGTATAACCTTCTTCCTATAATTTATTTTAAAATAAAAGCAAATATTAAAAAATTATTTTGTTTTGTTTAATTCACAATAATATTTTATAATCACCCAAGAATCATTTTTTAAAATAGTTGTGACTGCTATATTTAATCAGTTACTACAACCGAATTCAAGATAATACACACAACCGACAAAATTCGATTGGCAACAAATTCGGTTCTTATAACGAATTTCTTTTCTCTGTGTATTTTTTAAAATATCAATATGGGTATCATTTAAAAGAATTTGAAGAGAATTTTAAAAAAATACTAAAAATTTAAAAAATGCTTAACCCATTAAGAGCTGGTCTTGTTTTTATGTAAAATTATATGTATGCAGTACCACCCCAATATTTGTTTTTTTCATTGGAGTTACATCACTAATCTAGGTTTAAATATATTTTGAAGGGTATATAAGATTCGGCATAGCCGAATATACTTACTATTATTCATTATTTTTAAAAAAGTTTTCCTTAAATATATGAAAACGTTGCAAATAAAAATGCAGTTTCCCCTTTAAAAGTCTGTACTTATACTGTTTTTGTTAAATGAAAAAATTTATGAACATAAATTTATTAATTTATCAATTAATTTATCAATTAAATCAATATTTCTCTAATTTATTTTTCTTCAAAAAATTTTTGACGAAATTGCTTTCCGTAACAAAAGTGAGAGGAACGATTTCTCAAGAGAATTAATATCACACAAAAATTGCACGGCATAAAACATGTTTTTATGTTCTTTGTTTGGTGAGTTTCAGCAACAAATTCACTACAAATGGATTAATGAAAAATAATGAGTTCATAGAATATTCTAAGTATCTGAAGAAGTTCTCCAATTTTATTGTAGCTTAATCCTTTGCAGTATTGATATAGCAATTTTAATCGATGTTAAACATTCAAATTTGTCTGTCGCCCCATTTCCACAGAACTAACTCCTGCCATCTTCTGTCCGCGGTTAAGTAGCATTAAATATTGATTGGATAACACCGATCTAGCGAGGGATCTTCTAATTCATTATTAGGTAATAAAATCATTTATGTCGACTTCATTCAGTAAGTAATAACACAAAAAGTAAATATTTTTAATTCGTTGTGTGTTACACAAAGAGAATGACGTGTATTTTATGGTCCTCTACGAATGCAATAGCATTATTTTTCTGTTCTCGTTAGGAATCAGCTATATATTTCTGAATGTAGAACTAAACGTTTAATTCAATTCAAGCAATTTATGGAATTTTTAAATTTTTTTATTTCGTTTTAAGATTTTTGCCATTTTTTAAGATTTTGTGGGTTAATTTTTTATATTTGTTTCTATAGACTTTTTCGCGATTTTTCTTGCTATGAGCGTTTTTTGTCTAACTTCATAAATTTAGCGTTATAAGCTTCGCTTTTCTTGTCGCTGCCATTTTAGCTTTAAGCAGTTGAGTCACTTTTTCAAGTATTTTTGTGTCTTTCTTTTTTAAATTTTGGTAATAAAGTTAAGTCATTTCTTGATTTCGGCCGAAATTAACCTGAAAATACGCAATTTCGCATACATTTTGCCAAAATCGAATATTTTACTTAATTTCAACTGGTATAAGTCCATTTTTTCATATATTGAGATATCTTAGAGTTTGTGTTAAAATCAATTCAAAACTACGAGGGCTGCTATATATATTTCTGGCCTGGCAACACTGAGTGCTGCCAAGTGCAATCTGACATTTCCATTGGAAGGTTTGTCATTTTTAAGCATAATCGTACTCAAAACGTTTTGACGTACGACCATTATTTGTATTGTTTACAGTGACTTGAAAAAATTAATATAGAAAAAAATGGAATTAACTCGTGAACATTTTCGTGACATCATTTTTCACAACTTTCGACGTGGATAATCACGACAAGAGTGCATTGATGAACTTAAACCTTTGTATGGCGATGAAGCACCATCCTATAGCACTGTGAAAAATTGGTATAATGAATTAAATCGTTGCCGAAGCTCGCTCAAAGACGAATTCCGTGAAGGTCGTCCAAAAACGGCTGTTGTGTCAGAGAACATTGATGCCGCGCGTGAACTCATAATGCAAGATCGACATGCGACATACCGAGAGATAGAAACATCCTTGGACATTTCTTCCACCAGCATACATTTGATACTGCATTAACACCTGGCCGTAAAAAAGGTTTGTTCTCGTTGGATCCCGCACAATTTGAAAGTCGCTCAAAAAAAGGCTCGTGTCGATTGGTGCAAAGAAATGTTGCAAAAATACGATTGCGGTGCTTCAAAAGAAGTTTATAAGATCGTCACAGGTGACGAATCATGGATCTATGCGTGTGAGCCCGAAACGAAGCAACAATCGACAGTGTGGGTCTTCAAAGACGAGCAAAATCCAATGAAAGTTGTTCGTGGAAGAAGCACTTCGAAGCAAATGGTCGCCGGTTTCTTCGGCAAAACTGGTCATGTGGCGACTGTTCCGCTTGAGCAACGTAGGACGGTCACTTCTGAGTGGTACACTACAATTTGTTTGCCTGAAGTCATCGGAGAAATTCAAAACACCAACAAGAGAAGACGAATCATTGTTCACCATGACAATGCGAGATCTCACACATCGGCTCAAACCAGAGCGTTTTCGACCGGCCAAAATGTCGAATTAATGGGTCATCCTCCGTACAGCCCTGACTTGACACCTAATGACTTCTTCTTGTTTCCGCACATCAAGAAAAAAATGCGTGGTCAACGATTTTCGTTGCCAGAAGAAGCTGTTGAAGTGTTCAAAAACCATGTTTTAGAGGTGTCTCAATCGGAGTGGAAAAAGTGCTTCGACAACTGGTTTGAGCGCATGGAAAAGTGTATAAATCATGCTGGTGAATACTTTGAAAAACAATAAAATCATTTTTGATTATAAATATTCGCATTTTCACTATTAGGCCACAAATATATAGAGCAGCCCTCGTATTGGCAAACTTCAATGAATTCGGGTGATATTTTTTACACTATACACTTTTAAAATTTTATTATGAAATAATAATTACTAATATTAACTTTCAAAAATAACATTTTAGAAGAAATAAAAAGAGGAGCAAATTTAAGTTCATATTATAATAGACATAAGCTTTAGTAAAATAAATGTTTATATAAAAATTAACAGTTTAAATTTATATACACGAATAACCAAATTTATTAAAAGTTTATTTATTTTATTTATTTAAAAATATAAAAATGGTGAATAGGCTCAATAAAGTTTTATAAATTGGTAACATATAAATTTTGTTACGGTTCTTTAGCCCTTTCTTTTTTTAATAAAAAAATTTTAAGGCAGTTTAAAATTCTTTGTCCGTATATTTTTGGGTTTATTAAAGCCTCTTCTAGAGATTTTCATTTCCTATAAAATGAAAAATGAAGCTGTTTTCGTTAAGCCTTTATTGCATTAAAATAATCTTAGGCAGTATATAATTTGCGTTATTCTTTAATGCTGTTTCCACAACTGCAAACTATCTGACGTTTGTAAGAAATTCATGAAGGTTCTTTTTAATTAAAATTATTAGTAATGGACTTATTCCATTTTCAAAAGAAATATTTGTGCGATAGAATTGTACAGCAAAACTGTTTTTGTTTATTTTATGTCAAGATAGAGCTCTATTGAAATTGTGATTGTAACTATGGAGAGTAGGATTCTATAGCTCATTAAAATTATCGTTAACTTAGTTTTTTTAAAAAATGGACTTATACCACTTTCAAAAAAACCAGCTAAATTATCCAATTTCAGGCGTCGCAGCATTAATTTATTTTTTAATATTTTTTTTATTGATAGCTTCCAATTTGTACTAAATTTGTTTGTAAAAAAATAAAATAATAGTAATATAAATAAAAATGAACAGCTGTTTCCAAAGTTAACTCAATTGCCAAATAACCCAGTATAAACACTTTAGATTTCGTTCGTAATTTCAGCTTAAAATTACTCAATTTCGTGGCAGCCTGAAGGTGCTATTAAAAAATCACTTCAAAAAATGATTATTTGTTTTTAGTTCATGTGTTTAAACATCTGGCCACCTTGTATTTGATATTTGTTAATATTTCATATAAAAATTATTTGTGTATAAAAGGTTACCAAAATATTTACTTTGATGTTAAGTTTCGTTTGTTTGTACGTGTTCCTTCATTTGTTTTTTATATTTTCTTTGTCGTTTACACATTCACCCTCCTGATTTGAAATGTCTTGATTTACGTTTATTTAACCAACCAAAAATTATTAAAAAAAAAACCAATTTAGCCCTC
This sequence comes from Gymnosoma rotundatum, assembly GCA_916610165.2. NCBI lineage: Eukaryota > Metazoa > Arthropoda > Insecta > Diptera > Tachinidae > Gymnosoma > Gymnosoma rotundatum. Next base: position 112,407,341 of record OU744337.1, on the reverse strand, counting down.
TTAAAATTCTGTTGCTCGTTTTCCTAAAATAAGAAAAAGAAATAGTAAAATAAACACAATCTTTTGAAACAACTGCAATATTTTGTAATTTGAAAGAATGCTAAAAAACAAGTTAAAGTTCTTTTTCCTTAAACAAATGACCAGGATTCGTTTTACTTTTTACAATAATTCTATCAGTTGAAAAACATTTTTTTTGTTGATTTTTCCTGCTGTTTCATAAACATGGAGTTTTTTTCTCAATACTTTGTATCGCTTTCATTTCTTATCTGCTTTGATTTCCCTCCCCTTTTTGTCCGTCTCCCCAGTGTGAGTGTGGTGGTTTTCAGGAAGTTAACATTGCTTTTCTTACCAACCTGTTGCAGTTTTTTTTTCAGATTTTATTTGTTGTTAATAGTTTTTTGATTTTATCATTCGTTTTTGTGTTTACATTTATTTTATACTTGAGTGCATTTTCCATTTGTCCGATTATTTGTTTTCTAAATATTAAAAACAGAATAAATTTAAATTTCAAATTGATTATTTATTGAAGAAAGAGCGCTTATCATTGCAAGGATTTGCTATTTGTCTTATCATGGTTCACAAATTTTAATATTGTGTTTATTAGCCTTAAAGGCAAATAAAAACGCGACGTAGATTTATTTCCTTACTGTGATTAAAAATAAACATAATTTTCATAATATTATTCAATTTTTAAAGAAAAGTTTATGTGAATTTGTCATTCCGACTTTAATTTCTTTAGAATTTATTTGTGACCCAATAGGAAATTAATATTCTGTACGCACCTTCAAAAATAATCATTAATCATTCAAGTATCACCTTCCGAAATCGAAAATTCAATAAAAATCCTAAAAACATGAAAATTCATCAAAGAATTCAAAAGTTTAATTTTAATAAATTTAATCACCAGGGATCAAAGCTGGGCCACCAAGATACTTATATTAATGGTTTGGTAATTTTTGGATGTAAATGTGGGCATTAAAAGTGAAAACAAGGTATATTTACGATTGTCATTTCGTTCATAATTTCTACAATATCCGTTTTCGACCCTATAAAGTATATATATTCCGATTCTTATGCATAGCGAAGTCCGACCGTGTTCGGGTTGAAGTCAACTTTGCCAAGGCTCTAGATGAACTAGAGAAAATTAAAATACGCCAATCGATCAGACATAGTTTCGATTCCTTCGAATCAGCTGGTAAAACACCACGCCTGCCTCTAATTTTTCCATTTCACTTAAAACAAATCTAGTTAAGTAAAGTAGCTCAGATCAAAAACACAAATATATTGTGCGATAGAAAATTAAAAAATAAGACTTTATTTTTCAAGTTTTGGGCCCCTGAACATTTCATAGAAGTGTACGATTGTGCACCACAGTGTTAAAGATATCAATATGGGTATCATTTAAAAGCTTTCGAAGAGACCTTTAGGAAAATGCTAAAAAATTTTAAAAATGCTTAACCCATTAATTATAAACATGCAGTACCAAATGTTTTTTTTTTTTAATTCTCTGTCATCCCAATATTTGTTTTTTTCTTTCTTTTTAGCCGAATACAGCACTCTTACTTGTTTAATTCTCTGTCACCCCAATATTTGTTTTTTATTAGAGTTACTTCACTGAACTAATTTTACATATGTGGAGAAGGGTGTATAAGATTCGGCATAGCCGAATATAGCACTCAAACTTGAATATTGCAGGAAACAAAAATATTTATATCAAGTTTTTTTCTTATTTGTTTATGCTATTGTTAGAAAGAAATATTTAAAGCCTTATGCAAAAAAAAGACTAACGTCAACTTTAAAGTTCACACTAGTTAACTAACACACTAAGCCTAACAAACGTATGGTAAAAAATGGTATCCTAAAACACTACTTTAACTAATGTATGCTGCAATACATTTTAAACGTTAATACTGGCAACACCATTCACTTTTTATAGTTAATGATACATAAACACGAATATTAATTTGTTCGGGTAGTCATCTCTATTGAAAAAGTTTTATATTATTGTAAAGTAAAATTACTTTTTTTTAATTAAGGTATAAACTAATGTTTTTAATACATGAAAAACAAAAATTCAATGCATTAACAATGATGTAAAACATTTAATACAACACTTTTTTGTTAGAATTGATATAAATTATTTGAATAACGAGCTTTGTTACGAGCTTTGTTTACTTTTGTTGATTATATGCACATCACTATAGAATTTTGTTAATTTATGTTATTTTTTATGTGATTTCAATTGATTTTAAGTAAATTGTGATAATTTTAAAATAAAATCATCAATCCTTGGCTTGTAATTTCTTGGCCGATTATATCCAGATATTTCAATTATGCGTTCTAAATAAAATATTACAATATTAAAACAAGTTTTACCGATTCTGCTCACTAAATTTAGTGTATCCGTTTTTTAATTTTTTTTTTTTTTAATTTACATAATTTTTTTTCGTTTTATTAAGAACTTATTTCCACAAAATTTTTGTTGACAATATGTATTCCAAAAAATAAATATCAAAAACGTCACTTTAAAGTAAGGGGTTACCTACTTTAAAAATTTTAAAGTTGACGTAGGGCTTACCATACGTTTGTTAAGCTAATAATCGTTTTTGGATGAATTTTGCTTAACAATGAGTTTAAAGCAGCGTTAACTTTTTCTTGCATAAGAGCGTTAGTGTTTACTAACTTAGTCAATATATGAACAAGCAGACTGGACAATATACATGGAATAGTTATGTATTTATTACATCGCGTCTCATTTTAATAATTATAATAATTTTTAAAAGTTATTATTTATTCGACGATATCATTGTAGAAAAAATGTCACATACCGACACAGATATGGCTTTAAAAAAATTAAAATACGGAAGTTTTTCTAAATTAAACCCCTGATATATTAAAGTTACATTGTTACCTTAAATTCTGTAATTAATTTGACCATGAAATTGTGTCAGGTCCAGACGGAATTTTTATACATGACCACGAAAACTATTTCCATTTTTGACACTTTCAAACCACTACATTTTTTCATTAACTTCGACATACACCTGCGTTTACTATCAACTTTAACATCGAAAACAGTGCTTCCTGGGTGCCATAAATTAAGGTGAAAACGGAATCTAAAAATATTTGTTCTACTCTTTTTTTTTTAGTATTTTTACCGCGTAAGACTTTTACGTTCGGCACTATGGAAGTCTTTTGTCAAAGCTTGGATTTTTGTAAACTTTTAAATGATCGAGTTTTTAGTTTTTTTTTTTGCAATTAATGAATTTAAAATTTATATGTTTTGGTGAAACTTTGTGAAGGTGTAATATTTTGGTGAATTTTCGATTCTAAAGTGAAATTCTGTTTTCTTGATGGTCTAAGAATATTGCTGCTGTAGTAAGGAGCATTTAATAAGATGCTCAGTATCGTTCTCAACTTCTTTAGCATTTGATTTATAACTACGTGTTTGCAAAAATTAATCAACTTAACAATTAGTTTTTTACAAAATAAATTAGATGACAACTTTATTTCTGGAACTAGTCAAGTTCACACTCGTTTATGTGATTCAATGCTTCTGGAATGCTTTTTATGGGGCAAATCAGAACTCCTTGAAGCATTGGAAGCCAGTATTCAAGTAGTCAAATATTGAACTGAGAGACCTTTGGATTCGTAGCCGCGTTGTACATGTGTTGGAAGTTACGTTTAGAAAATCGATGCCACGAAATTATTTACCAACTTCTCATGCTCTCGATCTTAAAATTTTCTGCTTGTGGTGAAAGGTACAAAAAGCAAAAACCGACAAAAAAATTTACTTTCACAATCGACCCAAAATCAAAATTACTCCAATCAATTTCTGTAAAAAATTTATATCTCGCTAAAAGTTCACTTATCGCTTTCCAAAGGTGAATAGCCATTATAATTATCAATGAATCAAAGAAATTTCGTTTCTGCCTGTTAGAACTTGCGGATAAAACGGTTTGGATACGATTTTTTTTAATCCGGTATCTCATGAACTACTAAATGAAATTTTACAGGTACTAAGTAAAGGTGTTTCTCAGTAAACAAACGAACGGTCGGCCACCTAGGGTGAAGGGAGGATTCTGGATGGGCCAGCAAATTTGGGTACCTTGGAGACATTGTTTTTTGAAAATTTCATAAAAAGTTTAATTTTAGTTTAAATGTTAAGATTGACCGAATTCATTTAATATTATTAGCGTAGCGCGCTTATTAAAAACCGCTTTATTACTTTAAGGCATTTGCTATATTCTTAGAAAAATTTAGAATACAAAAAGTTTCAAGTTTCGTTCTTGTAGCACTTTTCGTTAAAAAGTTACATTGAATTGGAAAAATATAAAAAATACCGCTTTTAAGGGTTTTCCCCAAAAAGGTGATATTCTCTTTGTGTGTATGTAATGTAAATTTACCTCGCTACTAGCAAATCTTTTAAGCGATTTTAAAGACAACGTATAGAAAATGCGAATTAAGAAAGTAGGTTCTCCCTCGGGCCCTATCCAAACATAGCCAACTTTGAAACAAAATTTATAATATATTGCAAAATTTCACTGGGTGCAAAGCAACGATTAAACAAATTTTAAAGGGCTTTTAAGTCCCCAATTATTGGCTATATATTTCAAAAAGGAGAGCCCCACGACTAATATGTTGAAAAAATTTTAAATTCTACCATTTCATTTAAAACTTTTTCATCTATCACATTTCAAAATTTTGTATGAATATCTCGATGAGTTTTGCTTTTGTGGCAATTTTAATTCCATATTTTTCACAAAAAATCACCTCAACGACAATTTTTCAGTTTTTAAGGTAAGTGTTATTTAAAAAATGGAGCGCGAAAAAAATGATTATAATATTGTTAATCTAGAAGTCATAAGCTTTCCTTTGATGTCGCTTAAATGTATATCGAGCATATATTTAAGCTACAGAAGCTTCCTAAACCTCGCCTCCTGATGATTTTGTTTTGCTCATTTTATACAAAGAGCTAGAAATGTGTATAAATACATTATGTACCAAACTGAAACAAACTGAAAAAAAAAAAAAAAAAAAATCGTTTTCAAACCACTGTGCGGTATAAGCTAAAAAAGTTAGTATTACAAAAACGAAAACTATAGCGCTTTTTACAACAATTAAGATTCTACAAATGCAGTCGGTACTGTAACAGCTGAGGTTTCTATTACTTTTATATTTGAACTGTTATTTAATCTTTTAAGCCAAATGCCCAAGAGAAAAGAAAAAATTTATTTTCACAAAGTAAATCTAAATCATATCTCTTTTAAGTTTCCGTATTTTTATTACCTCCGCAATACGTCAGGGTATTTTGCTGAAATATTACAAGGAAAATCTTAAGCCGTGAGATTTTTTTCAATCTTCCATATAAAAATTGATTGGGTATCGATTACAAATAATAATCTTTTTTTTTCTTTTTCTTCACCACACTCTTTTCAAGGCTGTTAGTCAAAGTGTGCTTTGAATTTATTGTTGTAACCGATAGGGGTGTTAATGACGATGACGACAAGAAATTTTTGTGTTTGGCAGGAAGTTAATGTTGGAAGTGTAAATCTAGAAGAAAATGATGCTAATGAGTTGATTGGGCTTTTGATGTTGGTTTTTTGATTGTTCCTTTTAAAAAATAAACTAACTGTTATTTGGTATTTTTGTTCTGGTAATATTTTTCCTCCGATACTGTACTTAACACCTCTACAGATGGAAGAGAAAAGGTATAAAAGCCACGTGAGATGTGCTGCTTTATTTAAAGCATACTAAAATGTTATTTTTATTTAAAAAAAAAAATAGACGGAGATACTAAAAGACAATGACGCGGTAAACATTTAAAACAGTCATCTTCCCTTTATTTTTATACATTTAAAAATTTTCATATTTTTTTATTTTAATAAAAAAAAAAATAATTACAATAATAAAATTTAAGGTGACAATTTTTCTCTACTTAACACGAAATTTCATTTCTCCCCCTTTTTGTATCGCTTACTTAGAATCTCATGTCAATTGACAAATTACAGTTTTTAAAATGCGTGAAATTGTCGACATTGTGGAAAATGTGCAATTTATCATATTTTTGTGCCCAGACTGCTGTACAGCAAGTAGTTACAGTTTAAAAGGCGTATGATTTTGATATTTATCTCTATTTATACTGTAATGACACTTTATTAAATTTCTATCAAAGTCATTAAAAAACGGGTTAAGAGTCATTAAAACGGCTCTTAAGCCAAATGTGCTGCACTTAGAAAACCCTGCTCAGCTAATTATTTCGAGAAGTGCCTACAAAATTATTTTCATTTAAGTTATTAAAAGCTTCGAATACCTTAATATTTTTGCAAAGCGGTTATTAATTAGCAATTACTAAACATCTGAACAAATTAAGCACTCCGGGCCTTACCTAAGCGGCGTAAAATGGCAATAGGTTCGGTCACCTCAGATGTGTAATTTTTCGGGAGGCTTGTCTTTTTTGCCTTTCCTCAGATTAACAAATGTTTAGTGTTTAAAAGCTTTTTATAAGGCCTTTGAAATCGTTATAATGTACAGTTAACGAGTTATTTGCATATGAAAATTAAAAAATCAAAATTATTTTTTGGACTCTTGCAGACTTATCGGTTTGCTATGTTGCTGGGCCTCTGGGGTGGTTTGGTTATGAATCTTAGATGGTAGCGTAGGGACCTAAATTAATCCTTGCACATCCTATTCCAGGTAACACAACGAGACCTTTAGGACCCAAGTGAGTCGGTTTATTACGCCGATAGCCTGTGCAGCCTAACCTAACCTAACCTACATACATTTTTAATAATGTTATAAACTTTTCTGAAAAATGTACCACAAATTTTTTCCCCAGCAAAATTTAGCCCAATGTCTTTACCAAAAAATATGTGATTTTTATACCCTCACTACAGGTGGGAAGAGTCAGCCCAATCATAAATAACCTCACGGAAATTCTTTCTCACAGAATACATTTTTGTCGAGAAATGATTCGTCCAATTAGGAATTTCATGGGAATAAAATGATGAAAAGGTGGCATCATCGTATTTTTCCTTCGCAATTTTTTAGTTTTTTCCTAAAATTTTTTTTTAATTTCCGCAGTGAATAAAAGGGAAATAAAGTAATAATGGGAGAAAGTAAAAAAAAAAAAAAATCACACGAACACTTTTTTTTATAATTGGGCTATGTATATATAAGCTTGTCATTACGTTTGTAATTTTCCAATCTTCCGTGTCATAAAGTATACATATTCCTAATCCTTATTCATAGGGAAGACGATTTTGCGATGTACATTTTTACGCTTTTTATTTTAAGTTGTCCTTTTTTTTGTTTGTAAGTGCTGTTTTTTGCTTCGTTGTATTGAAAACCTAAATTTTAGATAAAAAAAACATCAAAATTTTACTCAAATATTTTATTTTCACCAACATTTCACCATAATATTAAACTTTGCTAAAATCTCTTTTTACAATTAAAACTGAAAATTTCATACTTAAAACTCAGCAAAAAATATTGGAATTTCACTAAAACGATTAAAATTTTACAAAAAATATTTATTCTCACGAAAATTTCACAAAAATTCTTAATATTTTTAAAAAATTTTACTTGCAATAAAATATTTGAATTTTCATTCAAATATCAGACTGTAATCGATCCATTCATTTTTGAATTAATTCGCGAATCAATAATGCACTGCAAATGAATTAAATGAACTTTTAGTCAATTCAAATGAAATAAATAAAAATGAAATGCAATTCGTTTTCAATTCAAATGAATTTTTAGAATGAATTGCAATTCTTTTCTGATTCAATTGAATTGATTCTGAATTAATTAAATTCATTACCATCTCATTTGAAGTGTCTTCTCTGATCGTTAATCATTGAATATTTTCAGTTATTTCAGTCCCACTAGATCTGCTCTTGAATTTGATTGATTGAAACTCTTTTTTAACACCATTCATTTGAATTGCAATTCATTGTTCCACTCATTTAAATGAAACCATATTGGAAATGAATTGCAATTCACTTAAAGAAACAAATTACAACTTGTTTCTGCCTAATTCGTTTAAATTGTTTTAATTTTCATTCAAATATTTTTTGTTGTGAAAAGAATTAATTAAAAATTTAGCTAATGCGTAACGAATCAAAATCAAAAAAGAATGATTCATTTAAAGCTCACCCTAAGTTACACAAAAATAACTAAAAACTATCACCAATTTAAAAGTTTTCTGAAAAATCCCATTTTTCTTAATATCGAACCCAGATACTGCAGGGTCACAATTTAAAATTTTTAAATTTTCAAGAGATCAAAAAAACTGTTTATATAAAAATAGTGTTAATATTTAAAAAAAAATTTAAATTGTATATTGCAATTGTGGAAATAAAAAATAATTAATTTATGGAAAAAAAGTCAATTTTGAAAAATTTTCAGTTGTGACCCTTTAATATTTAGGGTGCGATATCTCAATTATATCAATAATTTAAATATTCATGCCTTAACTTTTACTTATTTGTACGAAAACGGTATTTTATGACCCCATTTAAAAAATTTCAATTTTGGGATTTCTATGATATAATTTGGGAATTTTTCGATTCGGTTTCTCAAGGCCTGAGGTTTATTTTCCATCATTTGATGTTGTTGATCAAATGAAATTTTTGTCGTATGTACTTTTCGTAGTTGCTCCATTTTAACTTTCTTGTATAAAACCATGAATAACAATATCCCTCTTCCCGACTGGCGGGATCGAAAATATTTAAATTTTTAACATTAAGCTTCTATCAATATTTATCACTTTAAAGGTGATGTTTTATATCCGAGAGCTGGGTTATTATTTCATTACTCACTGCTCAATGTGAATTATATGTATGTGGACTGGTTTTTTCCTCATAAATATTAATGCTTCGAGAAAATATCGGTCTGTGTATACTATTACCTATATTAGTATAAGATATTTTCAACGGATTTTAAACAACTAGCTAGAGTAATTTCAGAAGCTGTAGCTAGCTAAGTGGAGATTAAATAGTCTTTATGAATAACCTTATACTTTACTTGCATTAATTTTAATACATTGTTCAAACATACGCTTTAATGGCGCAATTAAAAATTTTACACAATTAAGGCCTTAATTGAGCTCAATTTATCATATAAGAAGTCAATTAATAAATTGAGCAATTAGTAGTTAATTGCATCACTAATTGAATAAGATGCGAAATGCAAACCTTGCCAGCAAGCATGTTTACTGGGAACTATGCTCAGTGAGAAAAAAAAATCATAAAATTAACAAGCCGTAAGTAAAAAATATAAACAAACAAATAAATAGAAAATGGCGGGTCATACGAAAATGGCTTTAGACACTTCCAACTTCAAAGCAACAACAAAAAAAGAAAAAAATAAAAGAAAAATAATTTCTCTTCAGCTGAGCGGACGACACTACCTAGTAGAATAAATATGCTTTGTGCTAATTGAATAAGCTTAATTGTGCATGTGTGAACACCAAAATAAATTGCGCAATTAAAATTGAATTAGGTTAATTAAGAAAACATGTCTAAACGGGGTATAAGGTAAGTTCTGTCTTAAATTCAAAATACAAATCTTAAAATATTTTTACTAACTAAAAATAGCAAAACAGAACAATTCAGTATTTTTTTTTCAATTTTCAAATTCATCTTTATTTACAGTTTTTATTTACATATTTACAAATTTTCGAGATTTTATCACTAGATATTACAACGAATTATATTAAGAATCATAGACATTGATATATTTTTAATATTATTTAATAATGTTTAAAGGAAAAATAGGAAAACCTTTATCTGATGAAATAATTAGCCAAATATAGTTAGAAAATATATATGTTTATAATTATATTACCTCAGATAATACATATACACATTTGATGATTTGCTGTTTCGTTATAAATTGAAGCCGATTCACTACATTCCCTTATCAGTTGATAAGGAGAACTTTCTATTGTTTCGTGGTATTTACTATTGATTTATTTCATGAATTCAGTATTAAATAATGTTCACAACATAAAAAAAAAAATTACCGTTTACAAATAAATTGCTTCCGTTAGTGGCCTATTGGTCTTATAGTGTTAATAATCCAATATTTTCATTTATGTTGGTCATGTGAGTTAAAAAGCAGTTTTATAAAGCATCTCATAAGGTTCATTTTTCTGGAATCGCTTCTATTGGATTTCAAGACAAATGTACCAGCGGTAGTATTTCTTCTTTTTATTACTAAATCTTTTGTTAAAATAAAAACTTTTTGCGACATTCGTTGTAAAAAAAATTTTTCTTTCAATCAATTCCTAATAATTTATCTATTCAAAATCAAGGTCATTAGGTAGAAAGGAATGAATAGATATCAATAACCATTTTTAATTCTTTTTTTAGCTTGACGCATTTTCATAAATAGTTCATTTTTTATAATATCATGAAAAACTCGTTAAACTTATTCAGTTTAAAGTAATGTGGTATGAAGGAATTGATCTGCTCATTATTTTATTTTGACTTGCATTACTTTCATTATTAAGGCGACTATGTTCCAGGGAACAACGAACTTTTTATTTTATTTATTTATTTATTTACATATTATACTTATAACTAAATTATTAGTATAATGTAGAAGTAAAAGGAGCTATAGCAACGTAGGCCTTAAGCTCAGTTAGGTTTAATACTTATATATGTTTGTAAAGGTTGCTCTCTGTTAGAAAGTCTTCTATTAGTTTGATGTCACGGGATGTCGTAATATTATTGATAATGTCAAAAAAATCTTTTTGCTTTAAAATGCTACTTTAAATTTATTAATTTGTGGACAATTTGAAAAGATGTGATTAAGGTTTACTGGTGTGTGTCCCATTCTAAGTCTCATTACATTAATTTGATGTTTTCTAGAAAAAGTTTTTGCTTTTTTGAAAATTTGAGAGGCGTTCCATTTAAGAGGGCTGCTTCTTTTGTACCAGTCGGTTGTAAGATTCCAATTGTTTAGTTGTGAGTTATGGAAGTATTGTTTAATATAACATATTATGTCATCTTGGGAGTAATTTGGAGTGGCAATCAGAGGAGCGCGTAGAGCATCCTTTGCGATTCTGTCGGCGATTTCATTACCTTTTATGCCCGAGTGGCCGGGAACCCATACCAATTTAATGTCTGGTTGTTTCTCGATTATCATTTGTCGAATTTGATTGGGGTAGAACCTATTGTTGTTGCAGTTGCGGAGAGTGAGTCTGTAAAAATGGCAAATTTTCGCTATAAGCTCGGCCGAGAAGCTAGTAGTGTATTCGGGTAGAAGTGCATTTTCTAATGTAGCACTAATCTTTGTTATACTGTAGCTCACTAAATTGTTAGATTTTGATCCATCCGTGTAAATAAATGTATGATTGCTTACCTGACTTTGTATATCTAGAAATTTTTGTTGGTATATGCTTGTGTTGTTACATGATTTAGTGAATTCGTTAAGATATTTAACGAAATTCTGCGAATCCAACGTCCAGTATGGGAGGTATGCTTGAAATCGCGGACTTTTATTAAATGGAACGTTGTGAACGATCTTATTAACCATATTTTTTAATGTAATAAGATTCCAGTGCTGCCCAAAAGTAATATTTCTTCATACTAAAGCAAACGAATTTAAAAACTTATCGAAAAGTCGGTATTTTTAGAGCAGAAAGTAGGCAAATAGCACTATGATAACTTTAAGGCAAAAAATCGCTGAAATGCCGATAAATTGGCAAATATGGCAGGCCCGGTGCTGCTTCAATTTAAATAAAAGTTGATGCCATAACTTTCTTCAGCAAAATTTTCATTAGCCATGGAATGTCGTGGTATCTTTTTAAAATCATATGTCGCGCACTTAAATACTAAACATATCAACTCTGTTTTCATCTCGGTTTACTTTTAAAAAAGTATGGACCAATGACGCCTACTGGCAGTCGTTTTTTGAACTTTTTGTTTTTTTTTTATTTTTCAGAATTTTACATTGTTAATAATTCTTATAATGTTATAATTAAAAAAAGACTTTACTTTTGGACATGGTGAGAATAAATTAGATCGATATTTTCGTTTTTTCAATTATTAACAAAATTGTTACAGGAGATAATATTATTCCTTTATTACTTTTTATTTATATCGAATTTTAAGTAGGGTGTTAAATATTTAATACAACCTACTTGAGCTGATTAAGGTCCCATTAATTTACACTTTTTTAGTGGGATAAAAAAAATGCTCTAAATATACGATTATGTAGAAAATGTTGAATAGAATTGTGTCACTGACAGCTGTTTATATTATTAACACTTTCCTGGGGAGGCAAAAAATGCAATTTTTTTTTTTTTGAAAATGAAGAGAAAAATCACTTGTGCCAAATGACATAAAAAAATCTTTTATTCATCATAATTTTTGGTGTAGAAGTGTTAAATACTCGTATAAACATTTACAAGTGCTAAATATGCAAAATACGAACGACTACTAAACGATGTTTCAAGTAAATTAAAAAAGTATAAAATGCAACTGAATGTAATCAAATTTTCATACATAATTTGACAATTATACTTGAGCTACTTGCAAGTATATATTTCATTATGCAGTCCTTCTTCACCCAAATGATAAAGTAGGCCTAATTTTTTTCTTTCTTGGCTGTAGATGACAGCTGGCATACACTTCCCTTTTCATCCGTTGCTTATATTTTATTTTTTTTCAACACAATGTTTCATTTATTTTCTTTTTTTTTTTTCTTCTTATGGTTTTTAAGAAGTTTATGGAAGCAGGGACAACACAAGTGTTTTTACAGTATATAGAATATGGGAACATGTTTATGTCATGTGTTAATTTTTGACATTATGAATGTTAAGTAATTTGTTATTTTAAATTATGTTGTTGCATACTGCTTGATTTACATTTTTATTTTTTTTTTGTCACAAGCAATTATGGATTTATGTTCCTTTTTAATTTTAAAATAATTGGGGAGTATTTAGAAAGTAATTTTCCCATTTATTGTGGGGTGAGTTGTTTTTTTTTGGAAAGTTGCTTGAATTTAAGTGTTCATTTTATTTTTATTAATGTTTAAAATTAAGGAAAGGAACGATGTAAGGATTTACTTTAAATATTTTCTTATCGGAATTAAAGTTTAAAAAGGAAATAAAAACTTTTTGAGTTTGCATGCTAACTGTTTGTTAATAAAATTCTGATAATAAAAATAATAAATTTTATTATATCTCAATTTATAGGGAAAAATTCTTTCGCGCAATTATTAGATATTTTTTTTAATGAAGGCGACATTTTTAACTAAATTTTCAAGTAAATTGCACGCAAAGAAAAGACATGGTTACCATAGTTACCATAGTCTAAGAGCAACATATATTGCATTATATGGTTGCTAACAAAACATAAGCTCTATTGACGATCTTGTGCAAATAATCTTGCATCATAGCATTTGCAAAATTGTGTAGCATACTTTTAGTTTACACCAACAAAACATATAGTAATGAGTAAAATATGCTAAGCAATTTTGCAAATGCTAAGATGCAAGACCATTTGCACATGATTGTGAATTGGGCTATAGTATTGTTACATTTGCAACCATATTGTTGTCTAGCAAAACAATAACATTCTAAAGCATAAACATAATTATGTTAAATATAAACATTTAATGGTAAGTTTAAAATAATTTAATATGAGTAAAAATGTCATGTTATTTAATTGAATTATAATTGCAGAATTTTTCATAAAAATTATTTAAAAACATAAATTCACCAAAAAATCAATAATTAGCTCCTAATAACGCTTGGATCATAGGATACAATAATCAGTTATATAAAGATATACGAGGGCTGCTCTATATATTTCTGGCCTAATAGTGAAAATGCGAATATTTATAATCAAAAATGGTTTTATTGTTTTTCAAAGTATTCTCCAGCATGATTTATACACTTTTGCATGCGCTCAAACCAGTTGTCGAAGCACTTTTTCCACTCCGATTGAGACACCACTAAAACATGGTTTTTGAACACTTGAACAGCTTCTTCTGGCGACGAAAATCGTTGACCACGCATTTTTTCTTGATGTGCGGAAACAAGAAGAAGTCATTAGGTGCCAAGTCAGGGCTGTAAGGCGTATGACCCATTAATTCGACGTTTTGGCCGGTCAAAAACGCTCTGGTTTGAGCCGATGTGTGAGAGCTCGCACTGTCATGGTGAACAATGATTCGTCTTCTCTTGTTGGTTTTTCGAATTTCTCCGATGACTTCAGGCAAATAGATTGTAGTGTACCACTTAGAAGTGACCGTCCTACGTTGCTCAAGCGGAATAGTCGCCACATGACAAGTTTTGCCGAAGAAACAGGCGACCATTTGCTTCGAAGTGCTTCTTCCACAAACAACTTTCGTTGGATTTTGCTCCTCTTTGAAGACCCACACGGTCGATTGTTGTTTCGTTTCGGGCTCATACGCATAGATCCATGATTCGTCACCTGTGACGACCTTATAAACGTCTTTTGAAGCACCGCAATCGTATTTTTGCAACATTTCATTGCACCAATCGACACGAGCCTTTTTTTGAGCGGCTTTCAAATTGTGCGGGATCCAACGAGAACAAACCTTTTTTACGTCCAGGTGTTCATGCATTATCGAATGATGCTGGTGGAAGAAATGTCCAAGGATGTCTCTATCTTTCGGTATGTCGCATGTCGATCTTGCATTATGAGTTCACGCACGGCATCAATGTTCTCTGGCACAACAGCCGTTTTTGGACGACCTTCACGGAATTCGTCTTTGAGCGAGCTTCGGCCACGATTAAATTCATTATACCAATTTTTCACAGTGCTATAGGATGGTGCTTCATCGCCATACAAAGATTTAAGTTCATCAAAGCACTCTTGTCGTGATAATCCACGACGAAAGTTGTGAAAAATGATGGCACGAAAATGTTCACGAGTTAATTCCATTTTTTTCTATATTAATTTTTTCAAGTCACTGTAAACAACACAAATAATGGTCGTACGTCAAAACTTTCTGAGTACGATTATGCTTAAAAATGACAAACTTTCCAATGGAAATGTCAGATTGCACTTGGCAGCACTCAGTGTTGCCAGGCCAGAAATATATATGGCCAAAATAAATGATTTCACAATTGTGCGTCAAACAAAAAAAAAAAAAGATTTTTATGCTTACAATATATACATACATATTTATTTCAACTTTTTTTAATGTTTGGCTCCCTTTTTATTTGAATCATATTTTGCATATTATTTTTAATTATTTATTTTATACATAAATTTTTATTTTTTTTTTTCAATTTCTCTAATAATAAAAATCAATTTCAAATTTTAGCTACCAGAAAAATTATCAAACTGTCAAAAAATAGTACAAAATATTTTTTAGTGGAAACATTATTCTGTTGCTTTTAAACATACTCTGATTAATCATATATATTATGGTAAAATATTTATATTATTTTTATTAAGTTATAAAACTTTCGTTGTGGTTGAAATGTTTTAAGTTAAAAGCAATCATGTTTCACTTTTTGTGCACAATAACCATATAATCGTTAAAAGTTAACAAAAAATTTTTATTGTGACTAAAGTTTTGGTAAAACAACTATAATTGGTTCTCCGCGACTATACATTGTTACAAGGAACATAATATGGTTATTGTGACCATATCACAACCATGTTTTTTCTGCGTGTGTATATTTCGTTTCGAGTACGTAAACAGAATTTGCATCAAATTACTTTCTTATATAAATCCAGCATTAATCGGTTAGCAAAGCGTGGTCTGTCTGTCTAAAATGCTCATGCTAATACAAAATGTCAACGCGTGGCAACTAAAAATACCTAGATTTACAGGTTAGTGCCAAGAAGCAATAGTCGGTTCATAGCCTCAAAGTTAATAAAACCCTGGCCATTGCAATGGCTACAATTCGGTAGAGGCGTTTGACTCTTAAAAGAATTCCCAATGCTTCGGTTAATTACTGAACATGTGCCTTTCATGTGGGAAAAAAATTTCATTAGTACTTATACTTCGGCCCTCGCTTAAAGGAAAACCTATGTTTGCAAGTGTGAATTTACATAATTCATTGTCCGGTTTTGGAAATAATTTTACCAATTCTAAAGCTGATCTTTGGCTCATAGAAGTTAAACTTTATTTGTTATAAAGGGTGTTTTTAAAAGCCCGATAGAACTTTATATTAAAAAACAAAAAAACAAAATAATAAAATAAGTAAGAGTGCTATATTAGGCTATGACAAATCTTATATACCCTTCACCATCTATGTAAATCTAGTTTAGTGAAATAACTTCAATAAAAAAAGCAAATATTGGGATGACAGAAAATTAGGTTAAGTTAGGTTGCACAGGCCGTCGGCGTAATAAGACCGACCCACTTGGGTCCCAAAGGTCCCGTGTGTCACCTGGAAACAGGATGTGCAGGGATCAGATTCAGGTCCCTACGGCACCATCAAATATCCAAATCCAAACCACCCAGAAGACCGGATAAACAAGTTTATCCTAGAAACATCGCAGACAGATAAGTCTGCAAGACCATGCAGTCTAGGACTGCCGAAAACGGCCGCTCTATTCCCAGAAAGAGCTGGGCAGTGGCAGAGCAGATGCTCTACCGTTTCCTCCTCTTCCTCGTCTTGACAACTTCTACAGTAGTCATGAAGACGCCCCCCCGACAAAGAATTAAAAAATACAAAAATTTTGGACTGCATATATATAATTTTACATAAAAATGCCATCGGCTCTTAAAGGGTTAAGCACTTTTAAAAAATTTTATTATTTCTAATAAGATCTCTTTAAAAGCTTTAAAATGATATCTCATATTGATATTTTAAGAAATTTGAAAATTTCAGAGCTAACTCGGAAAATATGGGCGAGCGCCATTTTTTTCACTTGATATTTTTTTCTTATTATTTATTTCTCTATCGCCCTATATATTTATTTTTTTTCATTGAAGTTACTTTATTGTTCTAAATGACATGAAAAAATTAGAGGTTGGCGTGGTGTTTTGCCTGCTGCGTCGAAGGACATGAAGCGATCATGCTGATTTTCAATAGCATCTCCTTCGACGCTATATCTGATCGATTGACAGATTTATGTTTTTTGATTAATATAACGAAACTTTTATTCCAAAGAGGAGTGCATGACATTAACATTTGAAAATGATTTCAGTCATATAGACCCCGCTGTTGTTCTTGACGAAGCGTATTCTGGACCTATAATGTTGGGTAACTTTTTCGAGCCGTATGTGACAAATTACATAAATAAATTGGCCTCCAAAGCATCAATTGTTTCTTGTTAAGTAACATAAACCATTAGCTTCATATGGCTTGTCGGTAAATGATCTCACGATCTTGGAGGTCTAGTAAAAGGTCCATTTCTTGAAATTTTAATTTCAATATGTCGATGGGTGCGAACGCCATATGTCGCGTAGCGCCATCCTATGGCTACCAGATCTTGTCCAGATCAATTTTATCTACATTTTCAAACAAAAAAATCATTGATCATGTTAATTGAACTGAACACGAGTTTCAACTTATTTTTGAAGAAATAAGATCTAATAGTGCTACCAGCGTATAAATCGTACCGCAAGGTACAGTTTTCTGGTTCTCATGGAGATTGCCAAATCAAATATAAATTATTTTATAGCATTGTCCAATCGTCAATCTATTCATAAGGATTTGCCAGAGTATACTAATAACAAGTGTTTAAAAGTGGGGACAGTATGATAGTTAATACTTTCATAAATTCTATCGGGCTAAAAGAAACACCCTTTATATAAATATCTACGGCCATATGCATAACAAAACCTTAGAATGAGTTTGGCATGAATGAAGAAATTGATAAGGCTCTGAGTGTTTTGCCGTACGGCCTGGAACTCAAAATCATTGTAGATTGTTGCCGAGACCTATAATTATATTTTGTGCCTATTTTCGTTGTCAAATTATGTGGAGAGTCTTCAGAGACTCTGCTTAGTTATGTGACTTATGCTTACCTAATGCTAAGTTTTTGTTATGCATACGGCTGCTAAAATATTGTTAAAGCTATATATAAACAGCGATAGTTAAAAAATTATATTAAAGCAATATTTGCAAGAAATTTATTGAAATAAATTAAAAGAAATTTAAATATATAAAATAAAAAATTATAATCGTTTCAATTTAACACCATTTAGAATGTTATCGTAATTTCTAATCACACAAATAAAATCATATTCATTTGTATGCATAAATAAAATACCAGAAATATTTAACCAAAGTTCAAAATTTAATCCAATATTTTACGCACAACTTAATTAATTGCAAATTCCAATTTAATTTTCCTCTTAAAGCTGGTATTAAAAACAAATCATTTCATTAGATAAACATTGTTGTTGTTGCTGTTATTTTTGTTTGTTAGTTTGTTTATTTGTTTGTTTTAACAAATGTATTAATGCATAAATATGCAATTATTGAAACGTATAAAATACATACAACCGAAACAATTTATGCATAATCAATAATTTTCATAATGAAATGACATTTTTAGTTGTCGGCATGAAGCGAGAAAAAGTATTTTTCACAAAACGATAATAATTTGGAAAATGTTTGGTTTATTGTTTAGAATTTGCACGTGGGAAATGCACTTTTCATAAAAAGTTGCAGATAGTTCAGATGATCGATTCAAATTCTTAATAAAAAAAAAAAAATAATTAAAAATAAGAAGTTCTTATAACGATTATATTTTAATTTATCCAATAGCAATCAAAATTTAAATTTAATTTCGTCACACTTTAAGACGTTAGCCTTCTGCTCACTTGATCAATTATTTTGCAAAAACGAAGGGTGTTTCCTTTATCAAATTCGTTCTTCTTGTCAGGGTTCTTGTGTCATTATAGCGACAGCGCACATATTAATATTTTGCCAATTTAGCCAGACGTTAGTCCAAAAATTAATTATGATAAATGTAAAAATTTAAGTACGCTGTTGGACAGATAATGAAGTTGTGCATCGTGTAGTGAATTTTCAAGGCTTTTGCTTGAGATTTGTTATTTTGAAACACTGTTAAAGTCAGGAAAGTTGCATAAATCGTTTTTATTGACTTTATACGATTCTGAGAGGTTTGCAATATATTTTTTTGTGGCTAAACGATTAAAGATTTTGTATCGATTTTTTTCCCTGTGATAGGCTTTATTAGCAGCTACTTATATTGATTTTTAGAAAAATTCGGGAATGTAGCACGATAATTTTAAAGTTTAACTTATTTATTTTGATATTCCCGTGTTTTTAATTTTTAATTATTAAATTGTAAGTGCCCGTGCATAACGGAACAATAAAATATCCTAGTGTTTTTTGATGTTTTATTTTTTTTTATTATTTTTTAAGATTTTTAAACTGTATAAAAGAGCCGAAAAAAGGGAGCCGTATACTATAGATAAAGAAAAGATAATCAAATTTGATTATTGTTGTTTTGGCCTTAACTTTGATCCTTATCTTTACCTTATTGTGTAGACAAAAATCCTTAATTCATTTAAAAAAATTGTGAGAAGTTTCCTGAAGATTTTAGTGAGCGGTAGCGAAATGGCCATAGACACGTGCTTTCACCTTCAATAATCAATATTGGTGATTTTAATAATTTATTCAGGAAGGCAGCATAATAATTTTAAAATTTAACTTAAATTTGTATGATAAAGAATATTGTTCGAAATTAAAAAAGGATTATTTGTTAAATTTTTTGTCCAAAAAAAGTGAAAAGATTTTTAAGAGAGATCTTCATCGCGGTTCTTAAAATGTTATATATCACTTTAAAATTTGCGATCTCTACTCTTATACCTCAAAAAAAAAAAAAACATTGCGTTGAAAAGGATTCAGATTCGGAAGAGGTCTTTAAAATATTAACCGAAGAAGGACCATGGCACTCATTACAATCGTAGTGCAAAGGAGAAGTTGTTTTAAATAAATTTATTGTTATAATTTTAAATAAAATTTACCGCTACAATTATAAATAAGTTATTATACCCTGTTCAGACATACGCTTAATTTAGGCAATTAAAATTTAAATAGAGTAATTAATATTGGTGTTCACACATATTCAATTTAATTGAATCAATTAATATTTGACAGTAGAATATAGTTCTGTTCAATAACAAGAAGTTGTTATTAATTGTTATTGGAAAGTGTGTATTTCAGTACTTCCAAAGAAGCAGCGAAAGAGTAAAAAAGAGTATAAGATTTGAATGTTAATAAATTTGTGACTACTTTTGTTACTGGCAAGAATAGAACAACTGATTCTTGTTCTGTTTTACAAAATAAATTAATAAATATTAAATACGTTAAATTGAAAGTCTTTATTAGCACTTCCCACGAAAATATTTGAATCACATCGTTCCTAGACTAGAATGGTGTGGCTTTTTTGTCATAATTCGTTTGGCGATTTCAAACCGAATATCTAGAGCTAAAATTTTTTACAACCGCACAGCAGAATATATAAATAACATTTATAGTTTTGGGTTTTAAATAAAAAATATTTTGAATTGAAACTAACGTTTGTATAATAGTTAGAAGAAAGCTGAGAAAACTATGTACAAGTAAACACCAGGATAAAAAACAATAAACAAAAGAAATAGAACAAAAAAAAATTTACAAAAAAGACAGACAAATTTTGGCAATTTTGCAAAGTATTCGAAAACAGGTGCTCACAGTCGATGACAAAGCTCTTGCAAATGCTAACTGTTGCAACACAAAATGGTTTAAGCCTAGAATACCGCTTTTTTTTTGCTGTTTTAGATATTTATTATAATAGTTCTTTGTTATTATCGTCAGTTCGCCTTTACTTTGCTATTTTTTGCCAAAATGCGTTTATTTACTTTTTTCGTTTGGAATAGTAATGTAAATTTTTATTTTACTCTATCGTTGCTAGTTTCTGCCGGAAATCTATTAAACAGACCTAATTGTACATTAAAAATTTGCGTTTGTAAATTTGGAAGAATGAAGATAAGTTCAGCATTAAAAGAAACTTTGCTTGTTTCCGGTCAGTACGATCAAGTTCTGACTGCACGCTAGCTTTGAATCTCCTTTATTGGGCAATTAAAACTTATGTCCGAACAGGGTATTACTATGAATAAATTAATTATTTTCAGATAATTAAAATACTATAAATTAAGAAATAACAAAAAATTTCAGTTATAAACTCGCATTAGTTTAAGGAACAGTTTAAATTAAATTTTGTGTTTGTTAATTCATGTTTAATATTGTTTTTTATTGTTAATTTTATCAAAATTCCTTAATTTATTAATGTAAACTCTACTGTCATAGTACGACCCCTTGAGAAAGTGAACAAAAAATTCACGAAACGTTGGGGAAAAATGTAATAAAAATTGTTTTTTATTTACATGGATTAATTCAGGCCTGATTAGCTTAAAATATAAGATTATACATAAATAAAAATTTCGTTTTAATCACATTGGAAAGATTCATAAAAACTATTTTTAGAAAATTGACTAAAAAATTAAAAAAAAATTTCGCGGGGCTATATTTAGGTGTGGTATTGGTATTAAAAAAAAATTATATCAGATCTCTTACTCCTGTCTGTGTCTTAACATAAGTAGTAAAAGCTTAGTTTAAATCTTGAATTTATTTATAGCTCTATTGAAAAGGTTTTACAAAGACTCGCAGTTTTGGGAACGTTCAAAAATGTTAGTAATTTCGTTTTTCACTTAAGTTCCCATAAGCAATCAAAAATTATTGTCATTTGAAATTACAGCAAAATCATTAGTAAAACGTAAAAAAAAGGCAAAATTTGTTCATTTGTTGTTTATCCAGATGAATTTGTAAAGAACTGTTCGTTTAAAATTGGGTTTTCGATTTGAAAAAAGAAAAAATATATAATTTAAGAAATGTAATTAAAGATACAAATTTACGTCTTGTTTTTTTAACTTATTTTCTGACGTATTGCACGCCCACTGGCGATTGAGGTAAAATTTAAGTTTTTGTACGCTTTTTTTTAAGTGTAAACAAAGAAGCTTTCAATTATTAATAAAATTTTGGTTTGTATATATCAACAACGAACGAAGTGAAATGTCAAAATAGACAATCTTAAAAAAAAATTGTTCGTGTGTGTTATATTAATTTGTTCCGTTTGCAATAAATAAATAAAAATGGATTGTTTGACCAACACAATGTAAGTACTTTTAAATGATAGTACTTTAATAATAATTATATTTGCAAAATAAAAAAGACCAACCCTAACCAGTTTCGTGCCTTTGTAGACTCGATGGACGAGTTCCTAGAACTAGCCACCTCCAGTCCCAGTTTCGGTAAAACAAAGGCCGAAATTGAAGCCAAATGGGATACTGTAGCTCAACGGGTAAATGCGGTCGGACCTCCAACACGAAATGGAACAGATTTTAAAAAAGTGTGTTCTTTGTCATTTGATTTATTTCCAATGATATTTTATTTTCAGATATGGGCAGACTTCAAGTGTAAAATCAAGGGGAAAATAGCGGAGAACACCAAAGATATAAATGGTTCAGGTGGCGGACGGTCTTGTATAACAATATTAAAAGAAATAGAAAATGACATATGCCACCTTTCCACAGCTACAGCTCCCAACGGGAATACATTTGGCGTAACTTTAAGGCCGAAAACGAAAAAGCCAATTGCTTTGGAAGCAACGCCACCCAAACGCGCAAGTAATGTGGCAGTTGTGTCTCCAACAACTTGGGCACAAAGACATGCGCACCGCCATACTATAATATCACCAATCCATTCAACACCAACGGCAAACACTCCAACAATAGATTTAGCACACCAAAAACACCAACTGCCAACTACAGGAAATTCTTACCCACAAAAACAGCAACAAAACGAAAATGTACCGATAGCAACATTCAAGAAGCAGAACAAATAAAACTTTTAAGACTACAGGTGGAACAAAATGCTTTGTTAGTGGACGAGATGAAGGCTTAAACTAGAAATCTTAAATGTAATGAGAGAAATAATTTCTTTCTTAAAAGATGAATAAGAATGATAAAGTGTCTGTAGGCAAAAAGTATACATTGAATTGTACATTGAATTGTAAACTCCGTAGCATACATAATTAACAATAGGATCGTCACATTAATTTCCAAGAGAAAATAGGTAGCCACCATTTGCCTGAAATTTAAAAAATGTTGACAATTTTAAACAAGTGGGAATGTTGCTACTTCGTCTGCCTTTTTTCATTCTTGTTCCCAGTTCTCCTAACAAAATTGAAAATACTTCCGTGCTAACAAGAAAGTTTGCTATAAATCTACAAAAAAATTCTTATCTTCATTAAATCAAATTATATTCATATACTTACTTTGTTTCTCGGAGATCCATAACATTGGTTGCATCACGCAAAATTCTACGGCTTAGGCGACTGTCTGTAGTGTCATTTTCCGGAGTATTTATAGAAAATCCGAGAGCAATGGACGCAATATTTTTTTTTTTTTTGGAAAAAAAAGCAAACAATTGAATTTCTTTTCGTTTTTTATTTATTTTTCAATACCTGTTGCTGTTGTTACTTTCACAGCTAGGGTTGCCCCGATTTCCCAAACATCAGATATATTTGTAATGAGAAAGTTTTAAGAAATGTTGATAAACCAAGAAAGAGAGCTTTTATGCCCAAGCGAAGAGATACAATGAACACAGTTAAAAACTTGATTGCTTTACAATAATTCTTGCGAAAAAAAAACCGACTTCAAAACAGATTTCATCTGTCTGCCTACAACAGGTCAAGAGTATGGCCACATAAATTTGGGACACACTTATATCTACAAACTTTATACTTTTTCAACTGTTCAAAAGTTTTACAGTATACATCAAATTACAGCAACTATAGGATCACTCTTTAATTTCCAAATTCAAATTATATACTTGCTGTTGTAATAGATTTAGCATTCAGTTTCTGTATAAATTTCAACCGTCTGTTTATAATGGATCATTAATTTGCCCATATAGATCAGATTATATCAACCTTTTAATTTATAATATAACATTTTTATACTTCTTATTATAATAAATAAAGTAGTGGATATTCTGTCTAAAATTAAGGTGTTTGTATACAACGGTTCAAAAAATACGTCCATATAAAACAAATTACTCAAATTTTGGGAACACCTTTTAATTTCTAAATCCAAATTATAAGCTTCTTGTTAAAGCGGACATAACAAATCATGTCCCTTGTAAATTTCAGCTGTCTGTCTACAATGGTTCAAAAAGTCCGGCCACATACACCATATTAAATCAACTAATGGGACACCCGTTTATTTGCAAATCCAAATTTCATACTTGTTGTTATAGAGGAGTTAGTAATACAGGTTCTTTGAAAATTTCAATAGTCTGTATACAACTGTTTAAAAGTATAGCCATATACCAAATTCAATCAACTATTGGTGCACCCTTTATTTTATATTTCAAATATTATCAGCTGTTACTCTAACGGCTATAGCAATCGACATTGCGTCAAATTTACACGCGTTTGTCTATAACGGTTAAAAAGATAGGCCTATATAAGTAAATCTACAGTAATTATGGGACACCCTTTAATTTCTAAATTCAAATTATAAACTCGTTAATATAGAGGACTTAGAAATACAGGTCCCTTTTAAATTTCAGCGTTTTGTCTATAACGGTTCAAAAATACGGCCACACACTTGAAATTACATATACTATTGGGACACCCCATTAACTTCTAAAGTCATATTTTATACTTTTTGTTATAGCTCACTTAGCAATACAGGTTTGTTGTAAATTTCAAGCGTCTGTCAACAACTGTTAAAAAGTAAGGCCATTTACATAAAATTTAATGAACTATTGGCGCACCCTTTAATTTATAATTTGTAATAATAATACTTGTTACTATAACGACCATAGCAATCGACATTCTGTCCAATTTTCAAGCGTTTGTCTATAACGGTTCAAAAGATAGACCCATATTAGTAAATTTACATCAATTATGGGGGCACCCTTTAATTTTTAGATTGATTTTTGTATAAATTTTTGTTTTTGGGAGCCATAGTAATACGCAGTCATTTTAAATTTTACAGAATCGCCCTATACAGTTCATAATACACGTAAAAAATCTGTATGTTGTATGGGGACACCCTTTAATTTTTAAAATTATGAGCTGTTTTTAAAACGGGACCAATCTGTAAGCATAATTTATCATATTACCAAAAATTTTCAAAATCGGATCAGAAATGACTGAGTTCTGGAGGCACAAATATAAAAAAAGCAACATTCAGCCGAATTGTATAACCTCCTACTTTTTATGAAGTCGGTAAAAAACAGGCTGTTAATATGTTTTTAATTTTTTATAACCTTTTATCAATTTAGCAATATACAGCAAATTACAGCAAACTATAGGGCCACCCTTTATTTTCCAAATTCAAGTTTTATACTTGCTGTTGAAGTAGACTAGGCAATCAAGCGTCTGTCTACAACTGCTCAAAAGTATGGCCATATACATTAAATTAAATCAACTATTAGGGCACCATTTAATTTATAATTTTTAATATTAAAACTTGTTACTATACGGTCATAGGAATCGACGTTCTGTGCGATTTGCAGGCGTTTGTTCAAAAGTTAGGACTGTATAGGTCTATTTACGTCACCTATGGGGACAACTTATAATTTTTAGATTATTTTTGTATTACTTTCTGCCATAAGGAGCTGTAGTGATACGCAGTTTTTATAATTTTATAGTGGTGCCCTTCACGGAGACGCAATTTAATTTTTGAGATTCTGAGCTGTTTTTAAAACCGGACCAACCTGTAAATAAAAAAAAAAAAAATTAAAAATCGCTCCAGAAATGGCAGATTTATGGAGGCACAAATATAAAAAGCAACATTTAGTCGAATTAATAACCTCCTTTGAAGTAGGTTAAAAAAGAGCAGAATCTTTTTTAAATTTTTATTATATTGTTAGGGAAATAAGATCTTGCTTAATATATGAAAACAACAGTATTGCTGGTGTCCACGGTAAAAACCGAGTTGAAAAAGTTTCTTTCACCAGGATAGTGGGTGTAGAATAATGAGACAATTAGCTAACACAATTTAAACAACCTCAATGGCTGTAGAGGTGCCTGCCTGCTGTTGAACAGCAGATCACCAAGTATTGAGAACATGAAAAGAACAGTACAAACCTTTCGGTAATAAAAATACAATTGTTGTGTCCATTGCAGATTATTTTGTTAAGACGTTTATTTAATATTAGAATAGCAGATAACTGTTAAGGCATTTATAATAAAAAGGAAGGGCTTCTCTAACTCCTAAAAAAACAGCATAGCAACAGTGTATGGCAGATGTGTGTTGTGGCTTGGATGTACAGCATGTAAGTGGTCTCTGGTTTATAGTTAGTTAGACAAGGCATCAGCCAGTTAGTTCATGTCTTACCTTAGTGACACGGTAATGTAGCGTAGATAGCTGCGTTTTGTAGGCAAGAGGCCAGAACTTAGGATCAAGATACAGAAATGTGTAATTTGCCGCAGTGGTATTTTTAGTAAAAAAAAAACAAGAACGATTTGTTTTAAAGGGAAAAATGTAGTCATATTTTAATTAATGATGCTTTTGCACAAGTAGCACTTAACAAAATACTCACTCTATAAACTACATAAAATAAACAAGTCCAAACTGGCTTTTCTTTCAATTCTATCAGCCAAGGAAACGATTAATGGCCAGAACTTTATACTCACTTTTGAATTTGGTTTTTGAATTTGGTTTTCCGCAGTAAAACTGCTTTTTGACCAGTTAGACTATAATTCTACTCCTCTGTAAGTTGGTTGCAAAATTGCTTATTATATTATGAAATAATTATTTTTTCTAGGTTAGGTTTTATTAAAATTAAAAGCGAGAAACTATAAGTTTTTATTTTTAAATAATTTTTTTTAATTAAAAAACATTCAAATTTTAAATGAGCAGTTTTTTATTTACGACAAAGCCCAGGAACGCAGATAAACCATAATACAAACATTCAACAAGAACTTCAAAAGGATCCCAAAACACGTGGAGTACAATATGCCAATGTGATGTCATCATTGTGGCAGGACTAGATTTAAAGAGGGTTTGGCTGCGAAAATAAAACAATAATGTAGCCTTAGCACCAATGAAATTGAAACAAATTTTTCTGCTGTCACTTGCTACTTATTGTTTCTACAATTTATTATGTTTTTGTGACACTAAATTTATGAAAAGTGTCAATTAAGTTTTCACAGTAAATAGTGGCATAAAAGTTGAGTAAAGTGTGGTTTTAAAAGAGTAGGTTATGATGGTAATTAAGTCACTAGACATTTAAAGCAAAGTATGTGGGTCGTCATCATTAGAGTTCAAAATATTTTTGAGTTTAACACAACAATAACAAAAAATAAATTCTACAACAATAACAGGATAATGGGGCACTCAAATTTTATATGGCTCTCATTATTTCATATGTTTTGTTGCCTTGTTTTAAAAGTAGCAATGTGACTTTTTTTTATTTCAAACAGGGTTATGGTAAAAAATAAATGCCTTTGAACATGGGGTTAATTATATGAATACAATACAATTAGTTCAAGTCAAAAATAATAACAATACTCAAATTAAAAGCAAATTAAATCTTTTGGGTCATTATGATTTTACTTCTATCCCTATAAAAGCTTTCTGCCACAGTTTTTGTGCTTTGTTTTTAAGTTCAACATTAAATTAATACTCGTCCTGTTTTGAAAAGCACCAAATTAAAGATTTACTGCTTTGCCAGAAACACACATAAATAGGAATCAAATTTTATTCCTTTATGCCACGATTACTTTGTAAGAGGTTCACATCAATCTTTTTCACGTTCACGTTACTAAAAACAACTTTGTTAATTTGCAACCACCAAATGTAAATTGCTAGAAATCTCTGCATTTCATGTCTTGAAGTTAATTATTTAGAAAAACGTTAAAGTACGAAAAAAAAAGAAAAACCCATGAAGTTTGTAAAATTTATTTTGTTCGGTTTAAATTCATTTAGTTAGTTTCAAGTATTTGATTTTGCAATATAAATTTTATAATTCTGAAACAGTAAAATAAGTTCGCTAAGTGTGAGTTTTCTTCACACACGAAAGGGTTCAGTACCATGTACGAGGCAACTTCTTTTTTTTGTATTATTTGTTGTTAAATTATTTTATTTAATTTTCCCTATAGCAGACGTATCAGTTTATATGCTGTGCAAAAATCTAGTTATTGCCAAACTGTTGAAAAGATAAGGAAAAATTCGTCAAAATCACGGCTTCTATGGAAACACCCTTCAATTTTTAACCGACTTCAAAAAAAGGAAGGAGGTTATACAATTCGGCTGAATGTTGCTTTTTTAATTTTGTGCCTCCAGAACTCAGTCATTTCTGATCCGATTTTAAAAATTTTTGGTAATATAATAGATTATGCTTACAGATTAGTCCCGTTTTAAAAACAGTGCAAAATTTTAAAAATTTAAGGGTGTCCCCATACAACATATGTACATATTTTTTACGTGTATTATGAACTGGAAAGGGTGATTCTGTGAAATTTAGAATGACTCCATATTACTATGGCTCCCAAAAACAAAAAAAATATAGAAAAATAAATTTAAAACTTAAAGGGTGCCCCCATAATTGATGTAAATTTACTTATATGGGCATATCTTTTGAACCGTTATAGACAAACGCTTGCAAATTGGACAGAATGTCGCTGGCTATAGCTGTTATAGTAACAAGTATTAATATTACAAATTATAAATTATTGGGTGCGCCAATAGCTCATTAAATTTGATGTATATGGCCATACTTTTGAACAGTTGTGAACAGACGCTTGAAATTTACAACGTACCGTACGTATTGCTAAGTCCGCTATAACAACAAGTATAAAATATGGATTTAGAAGTTAAAGGGTGCTCCAATAGTTAATGTAATTTTGTGTGTGTGACCAAACCTTTGAACCGTTATAGACAGAACGCTGAAACTTAAAATTGACTTGTATTGCTAAATCCGCTATAACGACGAGTTTATAATTTGAATTTGGAAATTAAAGGGTGTCACATAATTACTTTAGTTTACTTATATAGGCCTATCTTTTGAACTGTTATAGACAAACGCTTGTAAATTTGATGCAAAGCCGATTGCTATGACCGTTATAGTAACAGCTGATAACATTTAAAATTATAAATTAAAGGGTGCACCAATAGTTCATTTAAATTGGTATATGGCCATACTTTAAGCAGTTGTAGACAGACGATTGAAATTTTCAAAGTACTTATGTTACTAACTCCTAACAGCTGAAATTTTCAAGGGACATGTTTTGCTTAGTCCGCTATAACAAGAAGCTTATAATTTGAATTTAGAAAGTAAAGGGTGTTCCTAAAATTATTGTAATTTGTTCTATATGGACGTATTTTTTGAACCGCTGTATACAAACACCTTAATTTTAGACAGAATATAGTGCATATTCTTTAATTGGTTTATAAGAAGTATAAAAATTTTATATTATAAATTAAATAGTTGATAAGATGCATATGGGCAAACTGTGAAACCGTTACGTACAGACGGTTAAAATTTATACAGAACCTGATTGCTAAATCTACTACAATAGTAAATATATAATTTCAATTTGGAAATTAAAGGGTGACCCTATAGTTGCTGTAATTTGATGTATATTGCCAAACTATTGAACAGTTGAATAAGTATAAAGTTTGGAGATATAAGTGTGTCCCAATAGTTAATGTAACCTAATTTATGTGGCCATACACTTGAGCTGTTATAGGCAAACAGATGAAATCTGTTTTTGAAGTCGGTTTTTTTTCGCAAGAATTATTAGAGAATATATTTTTTCATACTCTCTTTAAATTTTAAATGTCTTCCTACAGCGGTTAAAAAAACTAAAGCCATATTTTAGTTTTATTTTTAATTTTTTGTAAAGATAAATATATTTATCTTTAAATTTATGAAAAAAGCACATGTCCATGTCATTATAGACATACCTTTTAACTTAAAGTTCTTTTTCCAATTCTTGCTGTAGCTCTAAAAGTTTTACTGAGATTGTGCAAATTTATAGAGTAGGAAATTACTCATGAATATGCAGCACGAGTGTCAAAATTTGTATACACGCACATGAGTATGAACAAAATTTTTTTATCTTAACACGCAGGCAAATGAGTATACATGGACTATAGAAGCACATGAGCATGTACAAACTGCAAAACAAAAAAATTGTTTAAGGTACAGCTACATCAGTAAACATCATCGTTTTTCCCTCAATAACCAATATCGGTGATTTAAATAATTAATCGAGAAAATAGCACGAAAAAAAAGATTTTTTGAAAATTAAATAATATAATTTTACATGTGTTATGAACTGTAAAGGGCACCACTAAAAAAAAAATAAGAAACAACATATCACTATAGCTCTCAATAATAAAAATTAATAGAAAAATAAAACTTACGTCACCTATGGGCCTATCTGTACATAATGTCGATTGCTATTACCGTTGTAGTAACAAGTATTAATATTTAAAATAATAGATTAAAGGGTGCCCCGATGATCATTTAATTTGATATATTTGGCCATACTTTTGAACAGTTGTAGACAGATGGTTGAATTTTACAAGAACCTGATTGCTAAGTCTACTACAAGAGCAAGTACAAATTTTTAGTTTGGTAATTAAAGGGTGCCTCTATAGTTGCTTTAATTTGATGTGTATTGGCAGACGATTGAAGTAAACAGACAGACGATTGAAGTTAACAAGGAGCTGTAGTGGTAAGTCTGCTATAACAAGTATAAAGTTTGGAGATTGTTGACTGAAATTCGTCTTCACTTGCAAATGATTTAAATGGCAGAGATAAGAGGTTGAATTTAATCTATTTTATTTCTTTTATTTTGGTGAACGGAATATTTTGATACTATACTTTGTAAGGGGGAGTACGTCCTTAAATCATTTGGAATGATTTCTATAATTTTTAAAGTAACTTTTCTCGATTGATAGTTCTTTAATTTCCTTATCGGGTCTGCTGTAATTTTGCTTCAATTTTAAGAACCTGTTAATTGTACTATATACAGTATCTATCTCTTGAACTCGCGAATGCCCTGCTCAGAAAATTTTCGAGTTATTGTTTTAAAATTTATTCTTTATGCAAAAAATTTAGGAAATATTTTATTTTTATTTTCCGATACACATGAATCACTGCATAAAATTATATGCTCAATATTGTTAAAATTATGAAAATTTTTTTCTATAATTTAATAATAGCACTAGCAATATCATTCCTAGATCGACGATTTGGTAAGGTTTCAAATTGCACAGTGAGTTAAATTTAAAACCTATTGTTTTTACTAATTGTAACAAATTTCATGTATGTACCATAAAGAAAAAAATATTTTCCAAAAGGTGGAATATAAAATTAAATGAAAATTTTTTCGAATGTCGAAATAGCACTTACTTAAATAGTTTTTTTATTTAACTTCAAAATTTACATCTGAGAAAAATATTGGAGTACTTCTTGGCGTAAATTTCTTTGTACATAATTATTAAACTTTGAATTCAATTATCAAAAAAAAAAAAAAAAAAAAAATGGGGGATACGTGAATATAACTTTGGCACGACGAGATAATAATAAGCAAGATCTTGTGCAACCATGTGCCATATATTTTAAGAGTGGTATACGAAATAAGCGTAAGTAAGTTGAATTTGTACATGTGCGTTAAGTAGGCACAAACAAAAATTAGCTCTTTGGCATGCCTACATTTATTTTCTGTGCATATTTTATATACGGAACCCTTTGTTTGTTGTTCAGGTATAAAAAGAAGGATTTTTATATACATATAAATTTTTTTTTACTAACAATGACACGTTAAGTTTTTCTTAAAAAATATAATTCAATAATAAAATATAATTCAGAAAAAAATTAAATTCATAAAATTATACTTTCTCTGCTTCAAACTTTAGTTTAAAAATTTATTATAAAGGACTCAAATAAATGTTTTAAAAAAAAAATAATAAACCTTAAATCACACAAAATCTGTAAAATTAAAAATAATTAAATCCTTTTTCTTTGTCTTCCAAATTCACACAAGTTGGATATTTTACACACAGACAAATTTAAAATTTTGCAGACACAAAGATAAACACAGGTGTTAAAGATTTTAAGATTTGGAAAAATAGCCTCAATCCAAAATCAATTTATTTCATCCAGCCATTGAGACGATAGCAGGCAATCAAAACACAATTTTATTATACGAGTATTTAAAATAAAAGTTTTGAACAGGTTGTTATGGAAATATGTATACAATTTTATTTATGTCACAAATAACCCAACAAAAGATTCGACGGTAAAGTTAAGCAATGTTTTAAAGAGAGTGAAGAGAAAGCGAATAGAATGAAGCTTAAATCTTTAGTTGAGGAATATTTAACTGTAGACAACATTTCCTTGATGTTCTTCTATAATCACTAGAACCTCCATTAGATATACCTCGGTATTCATTCTTAATTCTTAACTCTCCACTCTCTCAATTGACGTTCGATTAAGGAAATGTAAGTTCGTACTGAGTGCGTTGTTGGACGCATAGG
The DNA here is from genome assembly GCA_916610165.2 of Gymnosoma rotundatum. Taxonomy (NCBI): domain Eukaryota; kingdom Metazoa; phylum Arthropoda; class Insecta; order Diptera; family Tachinidae; genus Gymnosoma; species Gymnosoma rotundatum. Next base: position 112,374,815 of record OU744337.1, on the reverse strand, counting down.
GGGGCTTAGTCCAAATCTTTTCGACGGAAGTTTCTCACCACCCATGCCAATACTAATGAAATTATATGTAAATAAAATATCTAACCTAAATAAATAAATTAAACTGGCTGAAGTTCATTTTTATTTTTAATATTTTTTAAGAAAGACAATAGGCACAGTTCGCTATCATGCTTACTTCATAACAATCATTACGATACTATAACAGCATATACAATGTAGTAAATTAACCTTGTCATTTATTTAACTAGGTAGTGTCATCCGCCCAGCTGGTTTGTAGTTGTAAATGTCAAAAGTCGTTTGAATTTTACGACGTTTATTTACGTATTTGTATATAGAGCAGTTATCTCTTATTTTTCTTTCTGTTTTTGACAAAGCAACAATAAAAAGCCGTGTTGTTCTTGTAATGTTGTGTTTGTTGTAGAGCCGCTACTACCTAATAAAATAAATGTACCTTAGTTGTGAAGAAAAAACTATGAAAAAATAATTTTGTAATTGTGGCTGTACCGATGATTGGTAGCAAACATTTGTTTTTATGCATATGTGATTTATAAAGAGTACAACGAAGAAAGATTTATGTTGCGCGTAGACTTAGTCTAACCAAATTGGTCGACTAAGAATATTTATCGTATTCTTAGTTACAAAATTAGTTGGTTAAAAAGATGATGTGTACAATGTAAACAACCCTAAGTATATGGATGGGGAGAATGCGTATGGCGGATGTAGCGTTCCAGAAAATGTTGCTTTATATTTTGTAAGCTCTTAAAATTTTCTGTTTTCTTTAAAAACTAACGCAAACCATTTTTAAATAGTTATTCTTTCTTAATAAATTTAGTAATTAAAATATACATAAACTTAAGCCGAATTAAAATTTGGCTATGCTGACTCTAATATACTCTTTACCATCTATGTTAATCTAGTATAGTGAAGTAACTCCAATCTAAAAGCAAATATTGGAGTGACAGATAATAAAAAATAAATAAAATAAAAAATTTGGTACTACATAAAAATGATATCGGCTCTTAATGGATTAAGCATTTTTGAAACAATTAAGTATTTCCTTAAAGATCTTTTCAATAGCTTTTTAATGATACCCATATTGTTATTTAAAAAAATTTGAACATTTCAGAGCCTCGTAACTCGGAAAATATGGGCGAGCGCTAATTTTTTTACTTGATGTTTTTTTTTCTTATTTTTTAATTCTCTATTTATTCTGTTAATTGGAGTCACTTTATTATTCCAAATGACATGAAAAAATTAGATGTAGGCGTGGTGTTTTGACTCCTGGCTCGAAGGTAATGGACCGATCATGCTAATTTCCAATAGCACCTTTTTCGACACTAAATGTGATCGATTAACACATCGAATGGACAGACATATATAAAAAATTGATGTAAGCATTATAAATTCACTATAACTCTAGAACGGTTAAACCGAATTCGATTAATTTTTTAGGGTTTGTTTGTATACTCGTGTAGATGGTTTATCTAAAGTTTGCACGAAATGGATACGTTCGTAAGTTTCAGCTTTGCAAGACAATATGTGATTTTGGACATATAGAAAATAACAAGCCCTGAATTTTTGCACTATAAACTTCCTTATAAATACGGAAATTTTTGGGTTCGAACTGATTTGAAAAACTAATTCTAATTTAATAAAGTTCAGAAAATAACTAAGTGCTCAAGTATAAGATCCAATAAGCCATGTCTGTTTTCAAAGCTATAATGAGAGGAACGGGAAAAACGGGCATTTACAGCTGTACCAATTTTAGTAAACTTTAAAACAGAAATAGATATTTATTTAAAAGTTAAACGATGATATGGGTAATTGGGGGAGAGGAAAATTCGCTGAATAGATTTTAACAAATGCGATTTTAAAGAAAATAGGCAGAAGGAAATCGGTTGTAATTTCCATGTTAATGCGCATAGTTAAATAAAAAACTAGCTTGGTAAAGTGTTAGTGGAACGATTATTAACATTGGAGTAGCGAAGCCCACCGGTAACAGTTTAATAGTTTCAAAAGTTAATACAACTTTTTCGAAAATTTAACTGTTCCAGTCACAACCTGTTGTAAGATAGCTAAGTCGTCGGATTTCACAACAGCTGTAGAAATATTGTTGGTAATTTCTGCGAGGGCTGCCATATATATTTCTGGCCTGGCAACACTGAGTGCTGCCAAGTGCAATCTGACATTTCCATTAGAAAGTTTGTCATTTTTAAGCATAATCGTACTCAAAACGTTTTGACGTACGACCATTATTTGTGTTGTTTACAGTGACTTGAAAAAATTAATATAGAAAAAAATGGAATTAACTCGTGAACATTTTCGTGCCGTCATTTTTCACAACTTTCGACGTGGATTATCAGGACAAGAGCGCATTGATGAACTTAAATCTTTGTATGGCGATGAAGCACCATCCTATAGCACTGTGAAAAATTGGTATAATGAATTTAGTCGTGGCCGAAGCTCGCTCAAAGACGAATTCCGTGAAGGTCGTCCAAAAACGGCTGTTGTGCCAGAGAACATTGATGCCGTGCGTGAACTCATAATGCAAGATCGACATGCGACATACCGAGAAATAGAGATATCCTTGGACATTTCTTCCACCAGCATACATTCGATACTGCATGAACACCTGGCCGTAAAAAAGGTTTGTTCTCGTTGGATCCCGCACAATTTGAAAGTCGCTCAAAAAAAGGCTCGTGTTGATTGGTGCAAAGAAATGTTGCAAAAATACGATTGCGGTGCTTCAAAAGACGTTTATAAGATCGTCACAGGTGACGAATCATGGATCTATGCGTATGAGCCCGAAACGAACAACAATCGACCGTGTGGGTCTTCAAAGGCGAGCAAAACCCAACGAAAGTTGTTCGTGGAAGAAGCACTTCGAAGCAAATGGTCGCCAGTTTCTTCGGCAAAACTGGTCATGTGGCGACTGTTCCGCCTCAGCAACGTAGGAAGGTCACTTCTGAGTGGTACACTACAATTTGTTTGCCTAAAGTCATCGGAGAAATTCGAAAAACCAACAAGAGAAGACGAATCATTGTTCACCATGACAATGCGAGCTCTCACACATCGGCTCAAACCAGACCGTTTTTGACCCGCCAAAACGTCGAATTAATGGGTCATCCGCCGTAAAGCCCTGACTTGGCACCTAATTACTTCTTCTTGTTTCCGCACATCAAGAAAAAAATGCGTGGTCAACGATTTTCGTAGCCAGAAGAAGCTGTTGAAGTATTCAAAAACCATGTTTTAAAGGTGTCTCAATCGGAGTGAAAAAAGTGCTTCGACAACTGGTTTGAGCGCATGCAAAAGTGTATAAATCATGCTGGAGAATACTTTGAAAAACAATAAAACGATTTTTGATTATAAATATTCGCAATTTCACTATTAGGCCAGAAATATAAAGAGCAGCCCTCGTATGTGAATATTTTCAACAATATTTACAATTTTTGGTATATGAATTTGTTAGGAGAAAACTGTTTCTTTGGGTTAATAAATATTCCATTTCTTTATATAATTATACAATATTATTTAAATTCATTTTCTTGGTTGGTAAAATATATGATGTTTACAGTGTACACAACCTAACCGTAGATAGATGCAGACAATGCTGATGACAGATGTAGCCATCCAGCAAATGTTGCGTTAATTCCTGATAGAGTCTATTTTTTTTAGAAACAAACGTAAATGTATATAACGTAAACCGGATTAATAGTGGGATGATAATTTTAAGAATTAAAAATATACAATGCAAAATTTAGATCCTACTTAGGACTGCGCAGTGTCCTAGCTGTCTCGGCAAGTTGGCTACTTGGGAGTGCCTTGATGTTGGCAATTAAAAAAAAGAGATACTTTTAGTAAACAACTTAATCGCCAGGGGTGGTTAAAGCCTGCCCTCTTTCTAGGGTTTCCAAACGAAAAGAATTTTATTACTTTTTGATAATTTTTTTTTTGCTTGATTCGCAATCATTTTCAAGTTTAAAGGTATGTTATGTAGAAAAGAATAAACTTAAAGTTTAAGTTGCAAACCCTTTTAAATCAACTTTATCTTTGGAAAAAAATTCCAACAATCCTGTCGATAATCCAGATACATAAACACATACACATAGATAATCTTTGGCTTATGTATCACTTTGTGCATAAGAGTTTAGTCAAATTTGTTTTGAGGTTTTAGAAAATTGTCTGCTCTTCAGCATGTTGATGTATCATCTACACTTATCAACCAAACAATAAAAGTTTATAATCCAGTTTTGTCATTTAGGGTTTAAACATACAAATGTTTTCCTTTTTTGGCCACAAACTAATTATACAATAACAAAAGTTTTATATCAGCAATACATACTCACACGAAGACTTTGGTATTTGTAAATTATACTGTGTAGCAAAAGTTCTACATGTAACAATCCATTATGACGTCTGTCTGTATTTTCTCTTGTCTTGCTTTTATTCAGTATGCGTTTTGAACTCTTTGTTTATAAAATTATGTTGCATGTTTTTTACTTGCAACAGGCACATAGTGCATCATATTTTTCCTATAACCTACTCACAATTTTCATTTCCCTCACTCAAACGTCACTTCCTCAAGAAAAAAACTTTTTAGTTTTAGCCCTCTTTATGTTGACACTTATGCACTTTACCGCCTCTCTTTGATGTTTGTATTTGCATTTGTATTTGAGTTTGTGTTTTGGCTTTTATCTTTGCTAAAACTCATAATGCATTTGAATCTTTACAGCACTATTTGACATGCAAAAGTTTCTTCCCTTCCCTTTTCCTGTTTTAGTGGTTGTAGTGCCTGCTAACTTTATATACAGTTCTTTCATTTATAGAGTGATACAAGTTTGCCTTTGCTGTTTTTTTTTGTTTGTAACTTTAGACTTCTTGTAAGTTATTTGTTATGTTTGCGGTCTGACCAAAACTTTTAGCGCCTAGTCGCTTATTTTCATTTTGAGGTTAGAAGCATTATGAAGTATTATCTTCTCAAATTTAAATGAAATTAGAAATTTTAGTTTTATGAAGTAGTTTTTTTTATGGTTAAAATGAGATAAACCTGCTATTGCTTTTGGCTTGGAAAAAAATAAAAGAGTTAAAATAAATAAAACTTTCTGATTTAAATACTTTATTTGTATTTGTAAAAAAATCATAACAAAAGTAGTGAAAAAGAATTCTGTGTACTTGTATGTAAATGAGTAAATGTTAAAAAAATGCCAAGTAAACTAAACCCAAATTGTTATGATGAGTTTAGGGTACTAAAATAATATTATTTGATGCATATCCTTAGAAAATTGTTATAAATAAAACAACTATGATTCTTATATTTAGCCGTGCCGTGAAGGGTATATGCCGGACAGACGGACTACTCTTAAAACAAATAAGAGTGCTATGCCGAATCTTATATACCCTTCATCATATACATATGTAAATTAAAAAAAAAAAATATGTAAAGAAGTGGCAGAGAATTAAAAAATAAGAAAAACAAATTAAGTACAATAAATAATTTTACATAAAAATGTCATCGGCTCTTAATGGGTTAAGAATTTTTAAAAAATTTTAGTAGTTCCCTAAAGATCTCTTCAAAAGCTTTTAAATGATATCCATATTGATATCTTAAGTAATATGGTGCACAATCGTACTTTTCTATAAAAAGTTCAGAGGCCCATAACTCGGAAAATATGGGAGAGTGTAAATTTTTTCATTTAATGTTTTTTTTTCTTCTCAGTTTTAAATTCTCTATAGCCTCATATATTTGTTGTTTTCCCTTCTTGTATACCATCTTCAAACTTTATACTTAATATAACAGACATACAATAATTTGCAAGCGTTTGTCTATAACGGTTCAAAAGATAGGGCAGTTTACGTTACTTATAGGCACACCCTTAAATTTTTAGATTTATTTTTGTTTGACATTTTGCCATTGGGATCGTTATAGCGAAGTTTTTATTTATTTTAAAGTGATGCTCTTTACGGTTCATAATACAGATTTAAAACATGTGTGTTGTATGGGGACACCCTTTAATTTTTAATATTATGAACTGTTTTTATAACAAGACCAATCAGTAAATATCACCTCAAAAAAAATTCAAAATCAATCCAGGATAACTGAGTTATGGAGGCTCAAATCAGTGTGATCCGATCCAAAAAAATTTTGGAGCTAAATTGGCTCCAAAAATGTGCTAAAAAATGCTACAAAATTTTTTTAAGTGCTAAAACAATACCAAAATTTAAATGTCTTAGTTTTAAGCAAATATTTTTTTGGACAGTTCATAGTTTTATCATTTATGTTAATGTTGCTTTAGAAATATTTATTTCCATTGAAAAAAACCAAATTTCTTACAACAATTAATCATTTATCAAATCAAATAGTAATTCGGTCTTTAAAAATGCTTGACTATTTTCAATGCATTTGTAGTTGCTTAACTGTGCTATGGAAAAATGTGCAGCAAAAGCAAAAAGCAAATGCAAAAAATAAAGAAAGAAACTCATTTGCTTTAGCTGACTATGTGTTTCTTTCTGCAGCAAAGCAATCAGCAAAGCAATTACTATGAATACGTTTTCTGTTGCTTAAGCAGTCAGTTGTTCTTTATTTTTTTTCTTGCTAAACTCTTTACTATGAAGTTGTGGCTGACTACGATTGCTTTTTCTTGCTTTTACTTGCTGTAACTTACTGCTTTTCATACCTTTTAACATTTTAACGTGTTTAAAATCGTTGCTCTTATTACAACATTAAATGGTGTTGTTTTTTTTTTCGTAAAAAGCAGCAGCAAAAGAAGAATAAACATCAATTTATTGCTTAAAGCACAGCAAACGTTTTCAAATTAATGCTTTGCTGCAGAAAGAAACACATAGTCAGCTTAAGCATATGCATTTTTTCTCTTTTTTTGCATCCGCAGTAAGATTTAAATTTACAACTTTTTAATTCAGAGATTTCATTAAGTGCTTAAAGAGGTAAAAATAAATTATGAAACTATGTTGCCAGACTTACGTTGCTATTATTGCAATTGTTACACGCAAAAAGTAGTGTTTTGCAGAAAAGTGCACTAATAATTTTTTGTAAATTCTATTTGTATTTGTAAATTCTATTAATTAAAAGTTCTAAAAAATGCTAATTGAAGAGTTGGAAAGAGCTGAAAGTAGGGTTAAGTGCTAAATCGGTGCTGAATCTAGCAACGAAAATGCTAAAATGGGCATGCTGACTCAAATATGAAAAAGGAACGTTCAGTCGAATTCATTTACTCCTTTTTTTAAATCGCACAAAAATGTTTGAAAACAAATTAATACATTTTAAAAGAATATTCGCTGTTTAATATTTTTTTTTTTTAATTTTGTACAATAAAAATTTTAGCGTAAATATATTAGTTTTTGTATCTTGTAAATTCTTCAATTTTGCCAATTTATTGGTAATGTCTTTTTTTTTAATATTTTGTTTAAATATAATATTTTTTAATTTCGATTATACTTTAAATTTGGAAATATTTGATTTTTTTTGAAATTTGTTTTCTTGGTAAAACTTATGAAATATTCGGCCCTGTTCTGTAAAACGAATCCGAGTAAATTTCTCGTTTTAAAACCAATCAACATTTTCTTGGAGTTTTCTAAACCGAATTCGCACAATTTTACTCGTTTTAAAATCGAGTAAACAAACCTGGTCGAAAGTAAATCGAATGCAATTTAAAAAAAAAAAAAAACCATTAGAATAAAAAATTTAAAGTCTTTATTATTATTCTTAGTTAAATTTAATACATTTTAATATACTTTATATTATAAAAAAGTTAGTTTCAAAACACTCTTAAATTGCTTCATATTCTTGCCTCAAGCTTGATGAAAATTAGTTGCATGAATAAAAGCACTCTTTCTGGTAAAAGTTTATACGGACATTCGAAGTATCTTTTGTAAACACAAATTGACGATAAAAGTTAAATTTTAACAAATCTTATTTAAAAACAAATTTTTCACCAAATCACAAAATTTTTGCAAATTGCTTTCTTTGTATATTTAATTGACGTATTTTTCGTTTCTGAGATAATTGTAACCTAATGCAAATGCTCCGGGCATTTTCAATTATTGCCTTAAAATAATAAATTTGTTTATTTTTTCATTTACGAGTCAGTAAAAGTTCGAACTTAATTTCGAATAACGCCAAAATGAGTAATTTGCAGAACACGAAATAGTAATTTCATCGGTTTTGAAAATCGCTCGTTTTTTAAAACGATTCGGTTTACAGAACAGAGCCGATTATTATGTTTATGTATATACATACATACATGCAATGGGATGCGAAAGATTTAAAACGAAAAGATTTAAAAGAAAAATGTTTTTCTTTTAAATGATTTAAAAAAACAAATGTTTTTAAACTAAGCTATCAAAAACCTGATTCATATTCCGAAAAACAGGTATACGATGAAAAGTAAAAATAAATAAATTAATTCTAAAACTAATTTAATTTACAGTCGCAAGCTTTAGAAATGCGTATGTTTTATTTCTTGATAAGAAAAGGTGTATAACTATTTAAAAAATGTTTGTAATTATATTTGTCGATTATTTTCCTTTAAATATTTATGTTTTTAAGGGACTGTTCAAATATTTATATTATTTCATCATCGACATGTCAAAATAATGAGGAATGTGTTAAAATAATATTGATGCTACTGTATTGGTGTTCGTGCACTTAATGTTTTTCCAATCTGTTTGCTTAAGTGATCTTTTCAGAAAATAACAAAATTGTCAAACGCAACCACTCCAAAACAAATGTAAACAATTTGACCCTCCCCTCTCAGAAGTGCATGAATACTTGTGTGGTTAATTTTTAAAACAAATAATTTAATTTGAAAATAATGAAGACAAATGTTGAAATTATTATTCACATATGTTGTCATTTTAGATTACTAAACCTGGGTTAAGAAAATGTGTTTGTTTTTCTAGCAATTGCAGTATCAACGTTTGGTTGATGGGGAGTTTTAAGTGGTGAGAATTTTGAGGTTTTAAATATATTTCCACATCAAGTAGTTTTATTAAAGGTTTATTGAACATATTGTCTGCATACAAAATTTGTTTAATAAACGATTTATGTATCAAAAATATTTCTCTTAAACACGAACATCAATATGTATTTTTTCAATAAGTTTTTAATAAGTATAGTTTTAGTTTGAAACTTCTTAACATTCTTAAGCTTACTGGGACTCAAAATTAATTAAATATACTTTATGATAACAAATAAATTAAAAAATTTGACTTAAGTTTCATTTTTATTTAAAGTTTTAAAGTTTTTAATAATTTGTTGCATTTGTGGCTCAAACTACGGTAAAAGAAAGCAATAAAAAATAAGTGTGTCGGGTTATGAAATGGAGCAACGTAAGACAGCTTTGGTTTGTAAGTGGACTTCATCTAACCAAATTAATATTGATTAATTATGAATATTTCTCGTAGATGTAGAGAGTCGCGAAGAATCCTGATGACCAATGTAGCCATGTAGAAAATGCTGCTATAAATTCTACTGGATTCCAATTTTTCCTGTTTGTTTTAGAAAACCTTTACTAGAACTTGTAAATAATTTTTCTTTCTTAAAAATTCTTTAAAATTCTAGTAATTTAAACAGAAAATGCAATTAAGTCGAAGTTAATTTGGATTTTATTGCAACTATTTTTATTAAATAAATTATTGTTTTTTTTTAATTTTTGGTTTATGTTGGTTTTTTATAATCTTAAAGAGAATAGTAAAATTGAGATAACAGCAGAATGAAATGAATTCTAAAAAACATTAAACAAAAAAAAAAAAAAAAAAAAAAAAAAAAAAATTAAAAAAATTATTTATATAAAAAAAATAATAAAAGCCAAAAGGAATTTGCCGCTTAAAAGTATTGTAAGTCGCTCTATTAAAAAATAAACGAAGAATTTCAAAATATCAAAAACTCCATAAGTGAAGGAACACAACACGCGACGATAACGAAATTTTCATACAAATTTGACATAAGTTATCGTTCGACAACAATGCCGCCATGGCAAAATAATACCAGGTGCCCGCAATCGCGACTTCATTAGTTTTCGCCGTATATGCTAAATGTCAAACACCACATAAAAAAATTTATTTATATTTTTTATATATGGATTTTGAAATTTAGCGTTTACGGCGAAATTATTGAATTCACTATCGAAGCGAAATAATACTTGGTGGTCGCAATGGCGAATTCATTAATTTCATCAGTATTATTTCACCATGAATGCCGCTGAGATTTTCTAGTCGGTTTTTATTATTCTCTCACATTAATTTTCTCACTCTTTTAACGATAATGCCACATATATATTTCCAATAATATTTGTATTTTGTAAGCATTTAAATTCACAATAATAGCAATTGCACATTATTTAAATAAAAATAGAACAAAATTTCAGGAATAAAAATAACTCAAAAAAAACTGATATACTTATGTACATAAGTAAATGAAAAAAAGAATTGAAAAGGTAAAATATATTAAAACAAAAGTGATTGAAAAATTAGCTGAAAAGGTGAAAAATATGAGCTCACTTATCATCCTAAACCAGTCATCATTTATTCTATATGCTTCTCTTCAATCTTTATTAAGGTTTTGAAAAGTCCGATAGAATTTCCTGCAGTTTTACATGTTAAATGTACTTAATATTCTTTACATTTCTTCAGTTTTTTGAATGAAATTCATTTGATTGATTAAAATGTAATAGGATATTAAAAACAAAATATTTTTGAAAATAAACGCTAAACTGAAATGAAAATAAATATAATTAATACCTAATTAATTTACGTTATTCGTGCTTGATTCCTTCAAATATAAATATTTCATGATATTCTTATGAAATATTTATATTTGAAGGAATCAAGCACGAATAAAGTAAATTAATTAAATTTTAAAAGATTCCGAACAATAAATTTTTCATTATAATTAATACCGTCAGAGAATCGTCCTTGTTTTGTTTGCTAACTCTCAGTAACGATAAATCGTTCCGTTACCGTCGTCTGTTGTGTTCCTACACTAACTCTATATAAATCTAGTTAAGTGAAGTAAATCTTATCAAAAAAGAAAATATTGGGGTGACAGAGAATTAAAAAATAAAAAAAAATTTTGGTTCTGCATATAAAAATTTCAACGGCTCTTAATGGATTAAGCATTTTTAAAAAATTTTAATGTTTCCTTGCAGATCTCTTCAAGAGCTTTAAAACAATACCCATATTGATATTTTAAAAAATGCGAAAATGTCAGAGCCTCGTAACTCGGAAAATATGGGCGAGCGCAATCTTGTCACATGATGTTTTTTTTTCTTATATTTTAATTCTCTATCGCCACGTATACTTAGTTTTTTATTGGAGTTTCTTTATTGTTCCAAATGACATTAAAAAATTAGAGAGGTAGGCGTGGTGTTTTGCCTGCTTTCTCGACAGACATAAACCGATCATGCTGATTTCAAATAGCACCTCTATCGACAATATATCTGATCGATTAACATTTTTTTTTGTGAAATAAAGTTTGCCTCGGCAACAGGGACGGACATCGCTCCATCGACTTCGCTGTGCATAAGAAGTCAGAATATATACTTTATGGGGTCGGAAATGGATATTTAATTGCTTATTTTTAATTTGGGTAATATTAAAGGAAGGTCTTTTAACACAACAACCAACCCATACGTTTGTTTGCCACGGCTTCATCTCATTATTTCGCTGCCCACTTTATTTCCATCCAGCATATTTTCCAGTTTTTAAAATAGAAAAAAAGTACCGGTTAGATTTATGTCGAGTATAGAGGTACCCTCTTTTAATCAAAAAGTTGTCCCGGGTATTTTTATCCTTCATTAGACTCTAAATATCTCGGTTCAATATTGAGAACATTTTACACACACAAAAAGAAAAAAATATTTATATTTTATGAAACATTTCCATATGAATGGTTTCCTTCTCTAAAGCTTATCTTGTTTTAATAAAATTTATAGCACTTAATTTGTTTTTTTTACAATTGACAGTTTTATTATTATTAAGATTAAATAATCAGGCAAATTTAAATGTATGGGTCATTTCATATTAAAATATATTAAGACAGTATTTTCATATCCGACCTTTATAATTCAAATAAAAACCTTATTATACTTTCATTTGTAAAGTATGAAAAATAGTTTAAAAATCGTTTATATTCTTGTTTCTGCTTTAGTATTGTTTATTTGACTGATATTGAACATTATGTTATGAAGAATGCTGACGAAGGTTCCAATAACACATAGAAAAATGAAAAATTGCTGTTCCACTTTATGAAAACCTGGCAAAGTACTTGATTTAAAAAGTATTTATTAACAACTTTAATTTCAATAAATTAATTTTTAATATTTACACTTTGAAAATATTCTTACGCACTTAAAAAGTTTTATCATTCATAACATTATGAAATAACCCATATCTTTTGCAAATGAGATATATAGCTGTATGTGTTGTATAAAATATTTAATTTTGCAATTTAATGCATGATTTGTTAAGAAATAAAAAAAGAAAATTTTAAAAGTTTTATTAAATCATTTCATTAAAATTATGAATATGAAATCTAAATAAAAACTTAAGAAATATACGAGGGCTGCTATATATATTTCTGGCCTGGCAACACTGAGTGCTGCCAAGTGCAATCTGACATTTCCATTGGAAAGTTTGTCATTTTTAAGCATAATCGTACACAAAACGTTTTGACGTACGAACATTATTTGTGTTGTTTACAGTGACTTGAAAAAATTAATATAGAAAAAAATGGAATTAACTCGTGAACATTTTCGTGCCATCATTTTTCACAACTTTCGACGTGGATTATCACGACAAGAGTGCATTGATGAACTTAAATCTTTGTATGGCGATGAAGCACCATCCTATAGCACTGTGAAAAATTGGTATAATGAATTTAGTCGTGGTCGAAGCTCGCTCAAGGAAGAATTCCGTGAAGGTCGTCCAAAAACGGCTGTTGTGCCAGAGAACATTGATGCCGTGCGTGAATTCATAATGCAAGATCGACATGCGACATACCGAGAGATAGAGACATCCTTGGACATTTCTTCCACCAGCATACATTCGATACTGCATGAACACCTGGCCGTAAAAAAGGTTTGTTCTCGTTGGATTCCGCACAATTTGAAAGTCGCTCAAAACAGGCTCGTGTCGATTGGTGCAAAGAAATGTTGCAAAAATACGATTGCGGTGCTTCAAAAGACGTTTATAAGATCGTCACAGGTGACGAATCATGGATCTATGCGTATGAGCCCGAAACGAAACAACAATCGACCGTGTGGGTCTTCAAAGACGAGCAAAATCCAACGAAAGTTGTTCATGGAAGAAGCACTTCGAAGCAAATGGTCGCCTGTTTCTTCGGCAAAACTGGTCATGTGGCGACTGTTCCGCTTGAGCAACGTTGGACGGTCACTTCTGAGTGGTACACTACAATTTGTTTGCCTGAAGTCATCGGAGAAATTCGAAAAACCAACAAGAGAAGACGAATCATTGTTCACCATGACAATGCGAGCTCTCACACATCGGCTCAAACCAGAGCGTTTTTGACCGGCCAAAACGTCGAATTAATGGGTCATCTGCCGTACAGCCCTGACTTTGCACCTAATGACTTCTTCTTGTTTCCGCACATCAAGAAAAAAATGCGTGGTCAACGATTTTCATCGCCAGAAGAAGCTGTTGAAGTGTTCAAAAACCATGTTTTACAGGTGTCTCAATCGGAGTGGAAAAAGTGCTTCGACATTTGGTTTGAGCGCATGCAAAAGTGTATAAATCATGCTGGAGAATACTTTGAAAAACAATAAAACCATTTTTGATTATAAATATTCGTATTTTCACTATTAGGCCAGAAATATATAGAGCAGCCCTCGTATGAATGAAATTCGTTCAAGACCGACTATGTTTTTAGTTAGTATAAATGCAAAATGAAGATTTTCTATGAGTTTTTCATTTTTCGTAATTTTTGGCGAAATTGTTTTTTTTGTGATTTTTGAAAGTTGCCAGTCCCCATTGTTTTAGTACAAGCTCGATGATTCTCTATGGCATCTCCCATTAATTTATAATTAAAATTAATAATAATTAAAATAATAATGAAGTTCTGTGTCAAACAGTTTTTCTGAGGCTGGCAACATTTTGCCATAAAAATGGCAGCAGTTAAAAAAATAAATATTATTTTTATTAATTTTTTCCGTTATTATTTAAATAAATTAAATGAAAAAAAATGTATTTCAAATTAACAAAAAGCAAATGTTATAAATAACTTTTCTACTACACAGTAAATGCTAGATGGACTTTGCATAAGTTTTGAATTTAAAAACTCTCAGCAGTATTTTAAGAAAAAGAGGCTCGTTTAAAGCATTTGTCGGTTGGCCCCTTTTTTATTCAATATCTCTAATTCTCTTAATCAAATACAGCGTAACATATTTTAAAGTCTCGTGATGATGACGCACATTAATAAATTATATGAATAATAATAAAATTAAACTCGTTATTTTCAAATTAAATTATAAATATTTAAGATTTGATTTGTAGACTCAATATTTTCTTGTTCAGATTTAATAAACATCTTATCGGTTTAATGGCTTTCTAAAGGTTATCTTGTTCATTTGTTGTATAGTTATCGGCGTATATAAGTATGTATATCACAGTGGCATTGTCACTATGGGTATGTATCAATTTATGTTCGTGTGATTGTTTGACCGTATGTTAGTTGGCATGGAAAATGTGTAAGTACAAAAACAAAAGAACAATAACAATAAAAATGATGACCAACAAAAAATAAAAATTGATATAACCGAGTATTAAACACTTGAGCCTTTTATTACGAATTCCAGTAGGAAAATTAAAGAAATTCATGAAAATTTATTTTTTTAATTTCAAGTTATTTTTTTAAAATAAGAGCTTACAGATTATTGTAAAAAAAAAAATGATTCAACTGAGGGGAGCTAAGGGGATACAGCCTATTCTACCGAATTGACAACCTAACCTGCTAAAGGTGCATTCCGCCAATAACTAACGAGGCTCTTCCGATCGAAGTTGGGTGCTATAACCCACTGCCCTTTGCCTACCTGGAGGCAAGTAGGCTGCCTCCTGCTTTGGTCTAATCAACAGTTCATTATAAACCAACCCTGATTACTGAAACCATAAAGCGGCAGATCAAATTTATATATATTGATGGCACTGATCTAACAGTAATCTTAACCAAACTTCATAAAGCGTTAGCTTCTGCAAACGTAGCTACGAGTCGCGTATTGAGATTAGACTAGAAGCCATACACGAGAGTAATTAATTAGAAGGGCTAATTAATTAACGATTTCTTTAGCACTGAATGATAAATAATGCTAATGATTTTTTAGCATTATCATTATTTTCACTAATGGTAATATTTTTTTATGAAAAGGTTTCATTGATAATTAAATAATTAAAAAAAAATCATTACCATTGAATAAGATTAAATGGCTTCAAATCATTATCATTACTGAGTGTATTTTTTATCTTTGTACACTAAATACACAATTTAAAGTATAGTTTTACTAGCTGGGGTGTTCGTGACTTTAGATCTTAGACATCAAGTTTTACATCTATCACTCAAAGTTGATAAATTATAACAATTTTCAAATATCGATCTATTTACAAGTGCGTTAAGATTTATTTATTTTATCAATAGTTTTTGTGAGTTTCTGCGTCCAATAATTTGTGTTTCCTAAAAACAATTATTTTGTCTCCAAATGTTATAAGCAATTAAACGAATTAATGTAAATTCTATTAGCATTAGTAAAAACCACTGATGAGCTATGTGACCAGTAGTGAAATGGCCATATGGATGTGCTTTCCCCGCGATAATACATTTCAATTTGTAGTTTTAATGAAATATTTCATGAGAATATCATGAATACATAATACATATTTGAAGGAATCAAGCACGATTAAAGTAAATTAAAAACAATTACAATTAAAATAAATTCATTTAATGGTAGTTAAATTTCTTTCACCGATATTATTTCAAACAATGCCAATTAAATGGTAATGAAAAAATCCCAAGTATTCTGAAAACATATTGTTATTAAAATGATATTTATTTAGTAACGAGAATTTAAATATTGGATCGTGTCTTTAATAAATAAATAATAAAAAAAATAACAAATGTGTGTGTGGTATACAGAAGAGGTAGAGGGAAATTGAACAAACAATTTTTGAACATTGCTAAACAGAAACAAAAAAAAAAAAACATCTTGAGTTTAAACCCCGATCGAGCATTGAAAAGAAAGATATATAATTATTGTTAATTATGTTGAATATGTTTCTCTTGGAGCCTCTAAGCTACAACACGGCACTAATTGCCTAAGCCCTTTAAGGCTTTAAACTAGGGAATAAGGGGATTTACGATACCTATACTGGTTACTGGTAAGGCGTTCGTAATGGCAAATGGTGTAGAGGACACTTGCTACCAAATACTGGTACATTGCAATAGCAAACACCAATATTGTGTTTGGAGTTAAGATTTTGGCTCTTCATCAAAGAGTAAAGGTATGATCCTGCAAGCTATATGTTAAAGGTTGCTTTTTAAGGTGTCACTATCCACTTCGAGGTCGCAGAAAGACGCTTTGTAACTACTTAATAGTATGATCACTAACAGGATAGGGTTATCATGATTCTGAAGTACATCTTTATCACATATTAGGTAGTCAGGATGGCTGCGTTGCTTATGGTGAATGTGTACAAAAACAAGAAGATATTTTATCATTGGACAATGTTGCTCTAACGTGGGACTTATAAAACTTTAGCGTTAGTGCATAAACTAAAAACAGTTTTGTTTATAATATTATCCCAATATCTCATATGAGAAATTATATATAACTGTGTTGTTCTTATTTTAAAAACGCCTTACGTCTGCATTAAGAACCGGCATGTAACCAACCTAACGCAAAAGAGAATGTAAGCAAAAATATAAACGTGGTTTGTTTGTTGGTAACTTTTGTTAAAGCCTTAGCATTTTCGTATCGGCTTCTAAAATAACTCTCATGTTGTTTTTGAAAATTTTATACTGAAAGGAATTGCTTTTGGCTTTTCTAAAAATTTGGATAAAGGTTTCCTGATGAGCTGGCTTAAGCAACTGGCGAAATACGTATAGATACCTGCTTTTCCAAACCAACAAATAGATTGCATTTTTATTTGAAAATGTTATGGGATATTAGCATTAGATAGTAAATAATATAAAACAGGTAAAATTTAAATGACTGTTTAAGAAGCGATCCGTGTTAAAAGAGTTATAAGTGTCGATAAATAATACACAATCATTCATTATTTATGTTTTTTCTTAAATACAATCGTCCACTGAGAGTCGTTTACAATGACAATCTTTACTTGTGTTTGTTGTAATTTTATTTTTATTTATTTTTTGCAGTAGAAAAACTTGATTGCTTTAATTTGTAAAAACGACCCTACAAGTAATTTTTAGTTGAGATAAAGAATATTTTTGCAATCAGTTGTTATTCAGATCTTCAAGTTAAATGACGATAATAATGAAAACACTAATAAACATTTTAAAATCACATTTTCTATTAAGTGTATTTTTGTTTATTAACTTTAGTTCGTTTATTTTGACAGCGGAAAAGAAAACGAATAATTCTTGGTCTTTTTCATTGGGTAACATACATTTATTTGATATACCTAAATTTAGCGATTCTTTGTCGATTTTTGGCGGTACAGACGCGAGTAAACAACGTAGTGCGAACTCAGTGGAAGTTGATTATTCTAATGAAGTGTTTATTGATCCAAATATAGTGGAAGATTCACTTTTAAAAACGGTTAGTGTTGAAATTATTAATTATGTGAAATTGAATTGCTTTGACAGCTTGAAATTGTCTTTTCTTTTAGCCAGATTTAATTAAAAAATATGGTTATCCGTCGGAAATACATAATGCTACGACAGAAGATGGTTATATATTGGAACTACATCGTATAGCGAGGCCTGGAGCAATACCAGTGTTGTTGACTCATGGTTTATTGGATAGTTCGGCAACGTGGGTACTTATGGGACCCAATAGAGGTTTAGGCAAGTATTCTATATTAAATAATTAAGGACAGACTTATTGGTCAATTATATTCTGGACTTTGTGTATCTTAAACAGCAAAAAATATGCGCTTATGCTCTAAAAGTGAAGAAATTATATTTTTGTGTAAAAAAATGACTGTGTGTCGCAAAAGCCAAATAGCGTGTAAAAAGAAAGTGTGCAACTAATGTTTTGACAGGCCTGTTTGATTTGCTAAGCTTTTAAATAATAACATAAAATATTAGTTTCTCTCGAATCAGAGTTGCATTTTGGGTTACATAGTTTATGTGTGACAGTGTGGCATCTATACTCAACTTTTGTGTGATTTTCTTAAGTAAAACTAAAATCCAAGAGATTTTTTTTGTGAAAGCATTATTTGGAATAAAAATGATCTAAAAAAAAATATGTTTATATAAAGAAAAAACTTTGAATAATTGTGTTGTGGTATTTGCCTCTAATATAAAATTGATTTATGTTTTTAAAAAACTGTACATAACGGAAACTAGATATTTTTTTTAGGAGGCAGTAATTCTTTAAGAATTTCAATATTCATAAGAATTATTTAAAAATAAAATGTTTTACTCCAAAATTGTTTAAACAAGAGTAGTAAAGTTTGCCTGAACTTATCGCTTTTTGAAGTAAGAGGAATGCCATGGTGATATTTCGTCTAATGCTAGTTTTTAGACATTTGTCAAGCAAACGAATGACATTAATCTCGAAAACATGATACGATACCAAAACAAAGCAAAAAAGTTTTAATTTTTAATGTGGCAACCTCACTGAATAGAGTAGCCACGAAAGTAAACTGCCAGGGCGAATTAATTTTACCAGGTGGCTTCGTAAGGTAAATGACTACTTTTAGCTTAAGTTTGTTATGTGTAGAGTAGTTTTCAATAGTGTATAATTTTATATTACAAAAGTTCATTTTTCTAATATTCCTTAAAATATTATATTACTTTAATTATGTTTGATTCCTTCAAATATAAATATTTCATGATATTCTCATGAAATACATATATATTATTTTATACTAAAAAATTAAATGTATTCTTTAAAATAGAATTATAACAAGAGTTTTAAATCAATTTAAAAAACAGAGCTTGCTAAAAACGTTATTAAAAAGGGCAATTCAACAGTGCGGTAATTATTTGTTTTGAAGTTTACCATACACTTAAGGCCGTGTCAGATAAAACTTTGTCGCTTTGCGTGACGTTTCAAACGTTGAAAAAAAGCGTAAAACGCAAGAGGTATGTCACAATAAAAACTTTAACAGCGCTTAATTATTGTTTGTTTTTATATGTTTTTCTTCCATAATTTTCTAAAAAAAATAATAAAGGAAGAATATTTAATAAAAAAATAATATTTTAAAATACTTAACTCTTTTACGTTCGATTTTGCCAAAAATTATATACAAATGTATAGCAGCTAATTGTCAAAGCGCGCAAAAAGATGAGTGTTGACCAACTTTGTGCTTTGCTTTGCGTTAAAAGTGCTTTATGTGACATATTTCATATAAGTTCGTGCATTTTATCTTAGATGTCAAAGCGAATTTGCAACGCAACGCAACGCAAAGCAAAAGTTTTATCTGACACGGCCTTTAGTTGCATGGTATTCTTTCTATTGTTGTAGCGGCGCTGCCATCCCTTATAAATTCGCCTTGTAAACTGGTAAAAAAAATATTGATTTTTGTCTTTTCTTATGGTTTGGACGGAAATCTTTAGTTCATTTAAAATATTTGTGAGAAGTTTCCTGACGAGCTAAGTAAGCAATAGCGAAATGGCCATCGAGACGTGCTTTCACCTTCAATAATCAACACCGGGAAAATAGCACAGTAAATTTAAATTTAAAGTTAAATTAAATTTTTATAAATAAATAAATATATAAAGATAATTCCTTTTTTTGTAGCACATTATGTGCACAAGGATTTCAAAAATTACTGTAGTGTCTTGCAAGAGCTTTTGATACTTGGCAGCCGAAAACATTTTAAAAATTTTGCAACAAAAGGGGAAATCACATGATAGATTAATAGCATAAATAGCTTGCCATTGTTAAATATATCAACTAAATAACAAACATGTACAAAAATAAATATAAATTATGTATTAAAATGGACAACATCAATACTGGACTGGAAAAGCCATTATAGGGAAGGCTACACCACCCCTATTGCAAATTAAAAACCCCTGTGCTTCTTTTCTTTCTTGAAAAATTTTTAATATATGACACAACTTCCTTCTCAGTACGACGGTTATAGCCCTTTTCGTAAAACCTATAATTTTTGTGAGATCTTTTTAAGATCTTATATTATTGTTTGAAGACATTGTTACTTTTACTATTAATGGGTATCCACCATAAAAAATTGAAAAACTAATAGTTCCTAAATAACAGCTTTGTTTAACACTTGGATGTTATCGATGCATTTTGTTAAATACAATTCAAAAGAAGTTACGTCTGGCCTGCGGATTATGGTTAGCTCAAACCTAAAGGCCTCATTAATCTTTACTTTCTGTTGTTGTGATTGTTGTTCTGTTCCGTGCTAGTTTGCTTTTTAAATTATTGTGATAAGTTTTT
The DNA here is from genome assembly GCA_916610165.2 of Gymnosoma rotundatum. Classification (NCBI taxonomy): domain Eukaryota; kingdom Metazoa; phylum Arthropoda; class Insecta; order Diptera; family Tachinidae; genus Gymnosoma; species Gymnosoma rotundatum. The sequence continues at coordinate 112,354,200 of OU744337.1, read as the reverse complement.
CTCTAATAACATATCGCTCCTTTATTGCAACATAGTCATATCTCAAAAAATAAAAAATTTGTAGTTACTTAAGCAAAAGTTCTCTTTTAGACCTTCTGCACATGTTGAAAAAAACCAGTTTTATATCCCAAGCTGAACCGAAGTTATAGCAATTGCAATTGCGGCAATTAGATCATAGGACATATGTCTTGAAAACTTAAATCGCAGTTTGCCAAGTTCAAGTTTTTTTTTGAGATATGACGATGTTGCAATAAAGGAGCGATATCATCTGCCTCTAATAACCAAAGAAAACATAATGCACAACACAACAAAAAACCTACAATTACAATAACAAAAATAGGTTTACTTACAACTTTGCACTCACACAACCAAATAACTTTCAAGTAACTTAACGTTAAATTCTATTTTCTACTAATTCAAACGGAACAGAACGTCAAATAACAAACTGCATTTAACAGAAACTGATCAGCTATTTTGTCACGGAACGGAAAGTGAAGACTAATTCTACTTTAAGTCGGTAATTGAAAAACTAAAAGCATAAAGACAATATCGCTAAGTCTCAAATTAAACGAGGTCCCTTAGCCTAGCTAGACAATCCCTCTAGAGACGCCTCTCCTATGCGTTTCAAAGACAGTACCCAAAAATGTTGTTTCTAATAGCACAAATAAGAAGAGCTACGTATACCGTATTTAAGACTTCTAGAATCTTCGAAGACCTGGATAACAACTGCTATACGAACAAGTCTTTTTAACACATTCCTACATTTGTCTTCTAGATTTGAACAGATAGTATTTTGTTTCCAAGACAGCACTCTCGCCTAACTGTCAACAAAATTGTCTGTCATATTAATATCGTAAAAAACTCATTTGACTAAATAAGTGGTAAAAATTTTAATAATATTAAATCCGAAAAAAATTAATGCCAAAGAACCTCTTGAAGTCCCTAACTTATTAATAATTTATGTTAAAAATTAATCAAATTAAGTAATCAAGTGTGGAATTAAGTATTTTTGTCGGTAGGACTTCCGAACTAGATTACCAACTTAATGATTTTAACAAGGCATGAGACTTTTATAATCAATTCTTGAGAATCAATTACATTGATTATTGCTAAAAATTTTGACGACCATAGGAAATATTTTAAGATATTCTCTTTTAACAAAGAAGTTGTTTAATTACTACTTGCTTCTTTTGTGAAGTAATGTAATGTGTTTTGTAAGTGAGTAACAAAAAATGGTTATCATAAAAGTAAGTCATTATATGGCAAGTACTTTTTAAGGTAATGTCTAATTTTTTTCTGGGAAACTGTGTGCATGTTTAATAATGCTCTACGTTAAAAAATCCTATATTTAAATCGGAGCAAGAATGAAAATGTTTGCGCTTTTCGCAGAAGGAAGAACTAATTATGAAAATTTTTACTTGCTAACTAGCAACGACTTCTTTCAACTCGGTTACTTATTTCTCTGATATGTAAAGTTACTTGCACTTGTAATTGAAAGACAAAATTTTACGCCTTAATGCCAATGTAAAGCGTGACTTAAAAAGAAGGGTACATGAAAAAATAAGAAGAGGGAAGCGACGTAGAAGTTATCTGCGCCGTCATATACTGTAAAGTATTTGCTTAAGGTCCAACTATAATTTGCATAAGCACGCTTCAGCTTATGTCAAAAATCTAACGAAAAGCCTGTCACATGCTTAGGTACTATATTAAAGAAATTTAGGTGACTGCAACGTACTTACATAAATATAGTAACTTATTTGCCACAGTTGCACATTTATGTTTAGCTCGTACTTTTGCCGAAAATAATTTCTATATGAAAAAGCAACGAAAAAACTTAAAAGAAGATGTTTTATATATTTAATAACATTCACATACACATTTACATGTTTTGGTTCATGTTCTAACATAAATTTTCATAAAAAATATTACAAGTTATTTTCTGTTTTGTGTTTGTGGCCAACCATACTAAAAATGCAACGGTGTTCATCGGTTTTAAAAAAAATAATTTTAATTTATTATATTTGTTAAGAATTAGCGAGAAGCAAAAATGTGCCTTGTTTACATTTTGTATTAATTAAAAACTAAAAATTTATACTGTGGGTCTTAATTACAATTTTTCTTTATAAATGTATAACACAAAGTACAATCAGCTGTTTCCGTACGGAAAGTGCGATCAGTTTCGTGCCTCACTTAAAGAAATGACATTTAACGAAGCTTGACGAAAAGTTATCTTTACTCCCTCTACAAAAAAATAATTTCGATTTAGTGTGTGTCAAATACCTCAATTTTTTTTTCATTCAGTTTAGACTCGTATCTACTTTTCATTTCTATATTGATCTCGTTTACTATGACAGTCTAGTATCCATCTGTCAAGATAAAAATCGATAAATGTGATACTGAAGACAGGAATTGGCTAAGACCATAGCGTATATTGCATGCGTATGTCCAGAACTCTCTATAATTGACACTACCTATAGACATAACATAAATTTGGATGTTGGAAACTTTAACCTTACCTAGCAAGCAATTAGACATTACCTTGAAGAGTACTTGCCATATAATGACTAACTATTGTGATTGTCATTTTTTGTTACTCGCTTACAAACCACATTGCATTAGTCCGCAAAAAAAAAAAGAAAGTAGTAATTGAACTGTTTATTAAAGTTAAAAGAGAATACCTTAAAATACGTCATTATTATTTCCTGCAATAATCAATGTAATCAATTTTCAATAATCTATATATAAATTTTTTTTTGCAAGTTGGTTGTGACCTTATAACTCACGAACGGTCAATCCAAATTCGACTAAATTTTTGGGATTTGTGTAGATGGTTTATTCAAAGTTTGCATGAAATTGGTCGATGCTTTCGTGAGTAACGTTTTTCATGACAACATATGATTTTGTCCATATAAAAAACCAAGAGCAAATATATAGGTGAGCGTTTGCGGTTTGAATACTATATGCTGACTTCATGCATACTGTAAAAACACGTTGTAGCGCATACACGCATACGCATTGATCGATTAGAGCCATATTTTCAGCCCAACTTAATCAAACAATTAATTTGTTTTTTTTTCAATCGCTTCAAATTTTGAATTCCAAATATATTCTTTCAATTACAAAATATAAATAATATATTTAATAGTGCCTAGAAAGGTCCTAAAATTCGCCCCAGGCAACGCTGGGTACAATAATCTAATTTCTCACACCTTTTTAAGTCATTAAGTTGATAATTTAGTTGGGAAGTGCTTCCGCCAAAAATTATTAATTCCACACTTGATTACCCTTCCGAAAATTTTTTGCTATATAGAGACGAATGTTAGAAATAACAACAGACTATATAAAGGAACATCGACAGTACGTGGCTATCGGGCCACAGAAATTAATGGGGAGAGACGAGAATGTAAACCCATTATCGTAATTTTTTGATTTGGTTTTCCCCCGTAGGCAATTTATTCTTATCAAAAAACGAAAAAAAACACAAAAAACATTAAAGCTTATTTTTATTTATATGACTAAACTTTTTTTTAATTTCCCTTTTATTACGAAAGTCAATTTAAAGTTGACCCTGAAACTGATAACAGTGTAAAATTTAATTGTTACGTAAAAGTCACCACCGAAATAATAACTAACTCTGACGTTTTTGTTTATGGTTTAGCTATACTGACGTATTTCTACTAAAAAAATTTTATGATTGATTATTTTCTGCTTACAGCCTATCTTTTATACGACAAGGGTTATGACGTTTGGATGTTAAATGTGCGTGGCAACACTTATTCTCGAAAACACATTAAATACACCACTAAAGACGCTGTTTTTTGGGACTTTACTTTTCATGAGATGGGTAAATATGATTTGCCCGCCAGCATTAATTATATTTTAAATATCACCGAACACAAACAGCTTCACTATATCGGTCATTCCCAGGGCACCATGACATTTTTCATAATGTGCAGTGAACAGCCGCAAATGTGTGATAAAGTCAAGTTTATGCAGGCCTTGGCACCGATAGCTTTTATAAAACATGCCAAAAGTCCGGTAGTGGAATTTTTGGCTTGGTTCAATGAACCATTGGCGGTAAGTATTTAATACATTTTTTTACATTGAAATAATAACTTTATTTTGGCAATTCCTTTTAGTTACTTTTGAAATTAATTGGTGCTCACGAATTTTTACCAACCAGTGAATTTATTACCATGTTTAGTCAAATTTTATGCGATGAAGATTCCATAACCGAGGCCATTTGTACAAATGTTATATTTTTAGTAACCGGTTTCGATAAGAAACAAATGAACGAAACTATGTTGCCGGTGGTGTTGGGCCATGAACCAGCTGGTGCATCCACAAAACAAATGCAACATTATGGCCAGCTGAAACGTAGTGGTCATTTTAGACAATATGATTATGGTTGGATACGTAATCATTGGCGCTATAATTCCATTTCACCACCTGACTACAATCTAACAAATGTTGAGTGTAAAGTTGCTCTTCATTATTCCATCAATGATTGGCTGGCTACACCAAAGGATGTAGAAAACTTACATCAACGTTTGCCAAATGTTGTGGGTAAATTTAAGGTCAATTACTCAGAATTTAATCATTTAGATTTTGTTTGGGGTATCAACGCCAGGGATTTGTTGTACAATAAACTTTTAAAACTCATAGAAATGATAGAGAGGGGAGACTTTTGATGGTCCTGTAGAAGTTTTGATGAGATTTTAATTAGGCTGTAAGATAATTTTAAAAGAGTCTTGTTAAACTAAGCCCGGAGTAGCAGTAAGTGTTATTTTTGTAATATAAAAACCATAAAGCAAAAAAAAAAAAAAATGTAAATAAAAAGTATTTAAATAAATAATTATTTTAACTTATAATTTACTTTATTCGTGCTTGATTCCTTAAAATATAAATATTTCATGATACGAGTATGCTCATGAAATAATTATTATTTTAAACTAAACTAAAAAATGAAATGTATTACTGCGGGGAAAGCTTATCCATATGGCCATTTCACTACTGCTCAAATAGCTCATCAGTGGATTTTACCCAAATTTTGTATAGAAAAACAGAAAGTCTTATATCAAAAGCCAAATTGATTAAATGAGAACTCCATTTAATCAATAAGACAGAAGACAATAACAACTCAAAAATGTTCTACACAAAAACACAGCAAACATTTGGTTACTATTTTTATTTTTGTTGTGGCTCTTATTATCAATCTTATTAAGTGAAAAACAAATCCCATTTAATTAAAAAAAAATTATTTACAAAGCAACCAATTTGTTAGCTGACGGTTGCTTTGTCGTTAATTCGATTTGCCATTATAAAATACATGGACTTACGTCAGAGCAACGCAAGAAATTCTTAAAACCACTCCCACATGCCAAGGCCCGCGGTAAAATAAAAAAAGCTTAAACTTAAAAAATGACTAGCGAGATCATGCATTATAACACTATTAGATTATTTCATTTTATAATGGCATTTGTCAAGAAAATTGACAGGCAAGAGACCATTTAATACTTAAAAATATCGATGAGTTTTTATTCGACCTGCAATCGCCAGCGGAAGTGGTCACATCTCTGAAATTATATTACAATACCAGCAGTGCCCACGACTTTGTTGGCGTGTCATTTTAATTTTCCTTAAATTCAAATTTAACTTTATATTCCATAGTTCTGTAGACAGTCTTAAAAGTGCTGACAACTGTTTTCGTACCATTAAATTCGTAAAATTGGGTGCTTTCACTCTTTATATTTTTTGGTCTACGAAATGACCTATTGTTACAAAAAAAGTATTTCACATTGGAATCAAGGTTCTAAAGGACCTCCTCAGAAAATTTTGTTCAAGTCGATGTAGTATTTTTTACGTGTTGTGAACACAGACAGACAAAAATTCCAAAAGAAGGTGTTTTGTATTCTATATCTATAACTATCTACAACAACAGCAAATTTACAAAAATATATCATCTACAGAAATGACACTATTATTACATATATAGATTAATGGCATAAAACTCTTTGTCTGATCAATATACATTAAGATTAAGATATATTGAAGTCATATTCTATTCAGTTCTATTATACTGATTGATTAATTTAACTAATTGTGAACTTTAGGAAACCAGGGCACGAAAATAAACAAAACGAAACGTTGCTTTCTGCTCTTTGTAGAGTGTAAATCGAAAACAAAACAGAAACAATGAGAAAGCTAGTAATAAAGTAGTTTTTTGTTTGTCGGTAAGAGGTGTAGTAAGGCAAGCAGGGTGAGCAAAATGGCATGGCATGGGTTTTGAGTGCATGTTTTACACTTGCTTTATGTAAGATCATTGTGGGTGTTTTGTTGTTTGTGTGTTATTTGAAATAACACAAACAACTACAATGACGATTACCAAAGTAAAAGCGAAATGTAAAAAACAATGTGAACTAAATTGCAACGTTTTGAGCACAAACGTTTCCCATACGTAAGCTGATTAGACATGTGCCCGGTCGTTTGTTTCAGTGACCGGTCTTTTTCGGTCTATTATCAAAGACTGATTCGTTCAATCGGTCAATTTGAACGAAAGGAGCCGGTTAAATATCTGGCTCATTTCGTTCATTTAAGCCATCCGTTCAATTTAACCCGTACACTATTGAACGAAAAGACCGGATTTAAATGACCGGATCATTCCGTTCACTTGATTGATTCGGTCAATTTAACCTGTTTGTTCGCGAACGACACAGATCTAATGCTAATTGGTTTGCTCAATCTAGTAGAGAATGCATTAACGCTTGAAAAAATACACATGATTCTTAATGAACTACACAACGCAATTGTTTTGGTACATGAAAACAAATAGATGAGTGAAATGCAAAATGTCAATAAAAAATTATTTATTTTGGATAAAAAAATTTAAAAAATTTTATTTCTCTGCTGTAAACGTTTCTGAAACATTTTGTTTGTTTCTTACACTATAGAATGAATTTTTCAATGAATACAACTCGCTCACTTAGAGAGATAGTAGAATAAACAAGTATTTTATAGGGCTTTATTTAAATAAAAAACTGAAAGATTTTATGCGTGCTAAAACATTAATCGTTCAAAATCATCACATTATAAAGAGATTTTAGATGTTCCTCAATAAAGCTGAAAATCGAATAAACTTCTGCTACATCTTTCCTTAATCATAAGTGAATCAGATCAGCCTTTAGAAATGTTAGATTGATTTCTAAAACATTTTGTTGTAATCAATAATAGAACCCTAAAAAACTATTCGATGAAAAAGAATAGTGATACAAATAATGATAACAATTAAATTGTTGCAGTTATTTCTATTATTATTATTTTTATGGAATTATCTCATTTTTATACAGGTTTTTACATTGTACTTTGCATACGAGTCTAATAAAAAATTTAAAAAAAAAAGAAAATACTTTCCGGTTCATATATTTTTAATAACCAGAAATTTTAAACTTTGAACTATTTATTCAAATTGTAAATTTTACAATGAACTTGAAAAAGCTAAAAAAAACAATTAATTGTAATTAACGATAGACAAAGTATTTTCGATGTAATAAAAAGTTAGTTAATTATTAGTGTTGCCAACGTGATAATATTAATCGTTAGTAAACATTTATAAGATATATTATTAACTCTTTTTACGTGAGCCGTACTCAGATGATGACTCCTTCCTATGTGATATATTGTACTGTAGAAAGATTGTGTGAATGAAACATTTTCAGCATAAAAGGATTTTAAAGATTTCTGCAGGTAAATTATTTTATTTATATACTTAACTTGAGAGTAAAAAAATAACGTTTTTCTTGAGTTAACTAAGATTTTACATTGCACCTACTTAGGCTTGCCAGATCCCAAAAGCCTGAAAACTGAAAAACGTAAAATTTGCGCCTGGATTTTAGAAAAAAAACTGAACCTGTTTAAAATGCACTTGTTGTTCCAAAAAGTGAAATTTAATTAAAAATTAAAAAGAAACACGTTAACATAACAATTTAATTCAATCTTACGTTATATTAAGTACATATTTTTACATAGGTACATAGTATATGTCTTTTGCCACATATATTTTGAATTTTTATTTACAGAATTTACTAACTCTTTTGCTTTATTGGTATGCAAAAAAGTTTGAAAATTTTTGCAACTTTCATCAAAGTTTAATCTCATTACGAGTATAATTTCATTCTATGTCTCTCCTGAGAGTATAAATTATTTAAAATACAAAAGATCCTTTCGCAAAAAGCATCGCTTATTGGAATGGAAAGAACGAATGAGACCAATTTATACAGATTTTGTACTTTATTTTAATCACATCTTATCGATTGGAATATTTTTGGCAAGTTATTAAATTTCCTTCGCAGGCAGCAGAAGTAAAATGGTAATAACTGGAATTAGAAAAAGATAAAATCTAAACATTTGCAAATATAGTTGTAATTTCATTGTATTTAGAACGCAATTTTTCTGTACAAAATATTAATTTCATTATAAAAGAATATAAAATATGAAAAAACTGGACTGATTGCATTTTTCCTGGAAACTGGACCAGACATAAAAAACTGGAAAATTCAGGCAAATCCAGGCCATCTGGCAAGCCTACACCTACTACTCTTACCTACTGTCACTGATTAGCTACTTCACTCTGTACTCAACTGGTGCTCCAAAATAGATTTTTTTTTTAAAGAGAAGTAGGACTTTAGGCAACAATACCTATTTAATTATTTTTGTAACCCTACTAAATTCTTTACGAAAGTTATAGATGAGAGATAAGGCAGGTGGTAAAAGGAGAAACATAAATATAGGCATTTTATTAGTTGTTTTACTTTGCCGGCGAATATGTTGTGATGAAGTCCAGACGAAGGAGGCTGCGTGCTGTAGATTCTGAATATATATTTATAGCATTAAGCAGAAAAAATAGTTTTTTATTTTTTGGTTGCTGCGGGTGTTGAACACTGGCCAATCAGATTTTAAAACCGGCTCAAGTTGGGTTTAAAAAAGGTTGTATGAATAGAAAACATTTTAGATTTAATGAAGCTAAGATGCACTCTTAACTATTGTGAGCTTTTTGGCAAGACATCCTTAATTGAAATTTCGTGTCGCCTCATACCCTGTTCAGACATACGTTTTAATTGCGCAATAAAGGAATTTACGCAATTAAGTCCCTAATTGAATTTAATTTACCATATAAGAAATTAATTAATAAATTTTTCAATTAGTACTTAATTGAGAAATTAATTGATTAAGTTTCCTCATACAACCCTTGTGAAGTGTGTTCAGTGAGAGAAAATTTTATAAAATGACGAAACTAAATGCCATAAAAATGAAAAATAAAATGTTTTTAAATTAAATGAAATGAAAAATTTTTGAAAATTTAATGCAGATTCAAAGCTAGCGTGCAGTCAGAACATGATCGTACTGCCTGAAAGAGTTCCATATTTCAAATAAAACCAAATTTATAAACACAAATTTCTGATGTAAAAATTAGGTCTGTTCAATAAATTTTCGGCAGAAACTAGCAACATAGAGTAAAATAAAAATTTACAACATTACTATTCCAAATAAAAAAAAAAGGAATAAATGCATTTTTGGAAAAATAGCAAAGTAAAGCCGAACTGACCATGATAACTAACAACCATAAAAATAAATATTTATCTAAGACAGAAAAAAGGGGTGTTCGATGCGTAAAGCATTTTGTATTGCAACAGTTAGCATTTGCAAGAGCTTTGTCATCCATTGTGAGCACCTTTTTTCGAATACTTTGCAAAATAACCAAAAAAAATTTTTTTTTTGTAAAACTTTTAGTTTATTTTATTCTATTTCTTTTGTTTATTGTTTTATTATCCTGGCGTTTACTTGTATAAAGTTTTCTCAGATTTCTTCTAACTATCAATTCATAATATTTTATATTTAAAACCGAAAACTATAAATATTGTGCATGTTTTGTGCTGTGTGGTTGTAAAAAAATTTAGCTGTAGATATTTGGTTTTGAATCGCCATACAAATTATGGCAAAAAATCCACACCATTTTAGTTTAGCAACGGTGATGTAAATATTTTCGTGGGAAGTGCTAATAAACACTTTCAATTTAAAGTATTTAAGAGTTATTAACTTATTTTGTAAAACAGAAAAAGAATCAGCTGTTCTGTTCTTGCCAGTAACAAAAGAAGTAACAAATTTATTAACATTCACATCTTATACTCTTTTTTACTCTTTCGCTGCTTCTTTTTAAGTACTGAACTAAACAGTAACAACTTCTTGTTATTGAACAGAACTATATTCTACTGTCAAACACCAAAATTAATTACTAAATTTAAATTTTAATGGTCTAAATTAAAACGTAGGTCTAAACAAGGTATAAAATAATAGTATCCAATTTAGGAGTAAAGAGTTTTGCCATTATGTGGCGGTATCTGGCACGATTAATGTTTAATATGTGACAAACGTCATTTGGAAAAAAATGTCGACTAATAAAATATTGCAGAACTTTTTGTTTAAATGAACACAAATAATGTACCTTTAAAATAATATCAGAAAGGAAAACCGTGAACTTCAGCCTACCAAAATTTCAGGTTTTTTTTAAGTACCAAAAAAAAAAAAAAAAGAAAAACAAATCCTACATGATTTAAAACCCTTTTTATGAATGAAAAATTCTTACAACTCGTACATTTTTTAAAGTATATTTTTCAAAGTTGGAGTGATACTCAAAAACTTTACTCGTTATTTCGTATTTTTTATCCATTACTTTATTTTGTTTTAGTTTATATTATAATTTTAATCATTTGCTTATTTTAATATTAAACGAGTAGAAGCTCAATGGAATTTTGAATAGTGGTTTTTTACCACAAAATTTATTAAAATTTTTATAAAGAATATTTACTTTACGCAGTTGTGTATATAAAAATATATTTACTTAAAATAATTGTGCATCAAGCAAGAACGAATTCTTTTTTAATAACGCAGATAAAAAACATTCAATAAAATAAAAAATTTTAAATGAAATTTACTCAAAAAGAATAAATAAATAAATCTGCTTAATACGGTTCTATTAAAACGCACTTTAACGGTAAATAAAAATTAAAATAAATAATAATTTTCATTTTTGTAAGTACAAAATAATCATAGTAACACGGAGTAAATAATTTTCATTTGTTTTTTTTTTTCTATAAAATAGCTTAAAAAACCTTTTCAGATTTTAGTCCATTACGAGCCACGCAACTTTAAAATTTATGGATTTGATAACAGTATCTTAAAGAAGATGATTTTATGATTTTTTTTTAAAAACGCATGCTTTTATCATGTTATTTCATATCCAGTCATGCACTTGTTTTTTTTTCCAGCACCCTTCTAAATAAAGGGTGCTTTGTTAAACGACTTAAAAAAAAGAAGGAGGTTATCAATTCGACTGAATGTTGCTTTTTTATGTTTGTTCCTGCAGAACTAGTAATTTTTTTGAAACTTTTTGGCAATATGATAGATTATGCTTACAGATTGGTCTGGTTTTAAAAACATTTGATAATCTTAAAAATTAAAGGGTGTCCCCTACAACATAAAATTTTTTTACGTGCATTATGAACTGTAAAGGACGCTTCTGTAAAATTTAAAATGACTGCGTATTACTATAGCTCCCAATAACAAAGAGTTTTATAAAAATAAATCTAAAAGTAAAAGAGTGCCCCCATAATTGATGTAAATTTACTTATATGGGCCTATCTTTTGAACTGTTATAGACAAACGCTTGCAAATTAAACAAAATATCGATTGCTATGGACGTTATAGTAGTAAATATTAATATTTAAAATTATAAATTAAAGGGTGCCACAATAGTTCATTTAATTAGATGCATATGGCCACACTTTTGAACAGTTTTACATAGACGCTTGAAATTTATAACGAACCTGTATTTGCTAAGTCGGCTATAAATAAAAGTATAAAATTTGGATTTCGAAATAAACAGGTGTCCTAATAGTTGATGTAATTTGGTGTACGTAGCCGAACTATTGATCGACAGACAGCTGACATTTACAAGGGACCTGCTTTGCTAAGTCCGGTATAACAAGAAGCTTATGATTTGAATTTAGAATTAAAGGGTGTTCCCAAAATTAATGGATTTTTTTTTATGTGGCCGTATTTTTTGAACCGTCATATACAAACACCTGAATTTTAGACAGCAGGTACACTACTTTGTTTGATATAATAATACTTCTTATTATATGAAATAAAATTTTAAATTATAAATTAAAGGGTTTTACAATAGTTGAAGTAACTGTTGAATCGTTATAGACAGACTATTGAAATTTACACAAAACCTAATTGCTAAATCTACTGCAACAGCAAGTTTATAATTTAAATTTAGAAATTAAAGGGTGACCCTATAGTTGCTGTATTTTGATGTATATTGTCAAACTATTGAATAGTTGAACAAGTATAAAGTTTGGAGATAAAGGGTGTCCCAATAGTTAATTTAATCTAATTTATGTCACCATATTCTACAACCGTTATAGTCAGACAGATGAAATCTGTTTTGAAGTCTGATTTTTTTGCAAGATTTATTTAAAAAACTAAGAAAGAAAATTCCTTTAAAAATAATACACATAAAATTTACATATTTCCTTTTTTTCTCACTTATAACTCAATAGTGCAACTTAGTTAAGGATGAAGGACAGAGTATATGAGAGTTGATTGAAATTTTTGTAGCAATTCTTTCTCCACCTATGGATAAGATCACTGCAGCTTCTCTGGTTAAACGACCCAACTTGATGCATGGCATTTGCTTCATTACGCAAGTTTGTTTCAGAACCTTTTTCGGTAAAGATACAGGAAAATCTTTATCCTGTACAGGAGAACCAATATCTGATCATTATACAATTGGGAAAATATCACCGGAAATGTGAAATATTTGAGGAATGGTAGTGCTCATTTTTATAAATTTTCGTTACGAGATTTTTTATAAACTGAAGAAGTGCGGGAATATCCGACCATGCCTAGTCATTCCAATGACAGCCTAAAAAAGTAATAGATAAGGAGTTTTGAGCTCAAACCAGTAGCTAAATACTGACACCACGAGCGTTGGTTGCCTTCAGGGACCCAGATTCACTGGAATGGCGTTTGCGTTTTATATAACCACAAATTAAGAGGTATGAGTTAATATGGTCCCCAACTTTTAATAATGTAGTCTCCTCCCAGGGCACTAAGAGTCTGGCTAAGCTAACCCAGGCACAGAAGAAGTTTTCTCGAGATAAACGGGAAACCAGTCCACCGGTTGCGCAGTCTATTTTGAAGAGCTAGTGCGGAATGGATGAAGGTATGCTGTTGCACTCTCAATGGACGGAGTTTGGCTAAAATCCAACCATATAGCAAGGGGAAGTTTCATGGTCCTGCAAGGCATGTTCTTGAAATTGCGAAAAAATAATGGAGTAAGTACATGGTCCTGTAAACCATGTGTGGAAAGTTGCTAGTTGCCACTGATGTAAAAGCTTTATCACAGTATTCAGGAGTTAAGCATTCAAGATTCATTTTTATACCTGCCGATATGGACTAACCGGACGGTGGTCTTACCACTGAGTGAAATGCAATGCATTGAGTAGCGCCCTTTATTAGCGTAGCCAAGGAAGTTGCAAATCTAGGAACAAGGCTATCAGGACCATGAAATACCCCTTGCTTGATGGTTGAAGACTATCCAACCCCGTCTGTTGGAGGTACAACAAAATACTTGGTTAGGACCGCACCTTCCCTGTGGACAGCGACTTTAACCAAAACCCACCACGTGTACCCCGTAGTGATCTCGCCAATTACCGGCTAGATAGATAGGCGGATCTTTGTATGGGCTACCGGTTCCCATGGCCCCAGTGTAACTAAATGCACTGGTAAGTCCTACGATAAGCATCCAGCTTGCTAATCCAGATTATGGAACCTGCGCACTGGGAGACTGGTTCCCCCTATATCCCGAAAGCACGTCGTCTGAACGTAGGTTAGCTCAGCCAGACGCTTAAGGGAATTTTTAGGAGTATAGTAGTGTTGCATATATTAACAATTCACAATTTTCACTGTAATGATGTTCTAGGATCCTTCTAAAGAATATAAAGTTCACCGCCTGCATTAAACGCCTCATTATTAACCTTAATAATAGGAAAAGCTTGACAGCGAGCATCATTTTTAGCGCTTGTTCTTCTAATATTGATTTCGGATGATCAGGATCAATAAAATTGTTTTTCCATGTACCTTACGTTGAAGAAATATTTTCCCTCAGAAATGGTTCTTTCGACATAAAAATTGTTGCTGCTGTATTTGAAGTCAATCCATAGGTTGGCTAAAAGTTGTTAAGTGTTGTCTATTTCACCAGTGAAGAGAAAAACGCTGAAAGAAGTCCTAGGCAAAGCTAAGAAGAATATGCTAGTAAAAAAATATTAACTTAAACTTAAACACCCAGTTTATTGTACAAAGGTGTTTGCTAAAAAAAATATTTGTATGTAAGTTTTTGATGGAAAATCAACTTTGCATTTATGAATATGCATTTTGCTTGTTTTCATCTTTCTTTTCAATAGTGTTATGGTATGTGCGATGATAGTTTCTTGTGTCTATTGTTCGGTCATGTATGGTGTTTTAGCATCTATAAATGCATGCACGTGCCTGCCTCTTTAGTCATCATTGATATGACACAACGTGAAAATTAGTTCATGTTTCTTTGTTGTTTTTTTTTTCTTTTCTTATCTTAATGCTACTAGTTTTGTAACGATTAAAACATGGAAACAATGTAGATTGGTCTTTTTTTATTGTGATATTTTATTAGTGGCGTGTTTTGCAGTTATTGGTTTCCTACAGCGAACACCTTCCTATCTTTGCAAGATAATTGTTTTGTTTTTGAATGCTTCTCTTTGTAGTCGCTGACATTGTTGAACATGTTCTAGCAATAATATGCAAATTTTTGGGATATTGTCATTTATAAATCTGAAACATATATTTTAAATTGACTTCGAATTTTCTTTTACCAGCGGCTTTTAGTTTTTTTCGAAGTTTGCTTAAAAAAAATTTAAGTGTGAAAATATTCTGTTTAAAAATTCAATAAAATTTATATGTTAACACAAATTGTCTTTACAGGTTTTGTTTTCAAGTAATCTATTTTTCACTGTTGAGATTGAATACATACTGCTTTGCCTTAAAGGAACACATTTTCGATTTTACTTTTTTTTTTGTTTGTTGATTTTTTTCTATTGTTGTCGTTTTAAAATTACTTTCGTGATGTTTTTATTTTTCATGTGAATGTATATTAATTAAATTTAGTTATCAGAATTTAGGTGCTAATGGTCATTGTGTAAAGTGGCCCAGAAGACTTTTATATAGAAACGAAAATGAAATAAAAATTAATTTTTTAGGTTACGAAATCCGAGCACAACATTTGAGACAAATAATACTAAGTTTTGTTTGGAGGACAAAAGAAAAATTTCTTTGTTATCTATCATTAGCTCGGTTTAATTATCTGTAATTAACGATATGAAATTACGCAAATTAACGAATTCGATATCGCGACCACGTAATAATTGATTTGCCTTGGTAAGAGGCTTGCAAAGTGAATTAACCGTTTTTGCATAAAAGTTTTTAAAGGTTATCTTATTGTGCTTGAAAAACATAAAGAGGGCGCAAAACGTCGTTCGTTACCAGCGTGCCCATTTTAGCACTTTTGGTGCTAGATTCAGCACTTCTTTTGTTGATTTAGCAGCAAAATTACCGATTTAGTACTTAACACTTTTCAACTCTTCACTTAGCATTTTTTAGCACTTTTCAATAATATGATTTACAAAATGTTCCAAAAAATAATTAAAGCATTTTTCTGCAAAACACTACTTTTTGCTTAATTTAATTTTTAACCTCTTTAAGCACATTTTGATATTTAATTTAAAAACTGAATTATTACTTTTATTGTATTTTTTAGACTTTTTATGTTTAATAAATTATTTATTGTCTTAAGAAATTTGGCTTTTTTCAATGAAAATAAATATTTCTAAGGCAACATGAGCATAAATGATAAAATTATGAACTCTCCAAGAAAATATTTGCTTAAAACATTTACATTATAGCACTGTGATTTAGCACTTAAAAAATTTTTGTAGCATTTTTTTGGAACATTTTTGGTGCCAATTGAGCTGCAAAAGTTTTTCAGATCTGGTCACACTGTTCGTTATACAACAATACTGAATTTTTATAAAGCAAACACTAGAAAAATAAATTCCCTGTAAGATTAAAGCTGAATGTGTTCTTATGTTTTAAAGTAACGTCTTTAGTCTGAATCCATGATCCTCCCTTTAGTGGTGCTTCACAAACAAAAATCTTATATTTTAATCTTTTATTTTTAAATAATTTATTTTTCTTTTCATAAAATATATTTTACCACTACTGCTCAAATAGCTCATCAGTGGATTTTACCCAAATTTTGTACAGAAAACCAGAAAGTCTTATATCAAAAGCCAAATTGATTAAATGAGAACTCCATTGAAACAATAAGACAGAAAACAATAACAACTCAAAAATGTTCTACACAAAAACACAGCAAACATCTAGTAACTATTTTTATTTTTTCTTTCATTTTGATATATTTTACCAAATTTAATCACTAACATGTACAAAGGATATATGTATTTGAATGAAGATAAATTTGCAATTTAATAGGAAAAATTATTGATCACACAATACACCTTTCACAGGATTTTATTTTTTTTTATTAAGAAGTTTTTGTTTTATTGATGTTATTGTTGTGGCTATTTTCTAACTGAAAAATGTAAATTTGTTAGTTTCATACTTCAACAAACAGAAAGCAGTACAATGGTGAGAATAATAAACAAAAATCAGAAGTTTATCTGAGAAGAAAAAGAAAAGAACAACTTAACATAAAAATTTTATTTTTGTTGCAGTTTATATTGTTGTCGTAGCAAGATTTTAAATCGTACCCTAAAGCATTGCGATATATATATAGTTTATGCCCTGCAAAAAAACTTTTATTATTTTGCTTTCGAAACGGTTCGCTGGCAGTTAAATTCTTTTTAATATTTAGTTATAAAAAATGCATTTTTAAACAAAACCAATATTAGTAATTAAATTGGTTAAAAATATTTCATATGCACACAGAATCAAGAAAAGCCATTAATTATATACGATAGCGAACTTAAGCATAACTTAAAAGAATACACAGTCTGTTTTTTATACTCTTCACTACAAAAAGCGGAATAAGGGTATATCTAAGTTGGCCATTCCGTGTGTAATTTTTACAATATCCATTTCCGACCCTATAAAGTATATATATATATATTCTGAATTGTTATGCATAGCGAAGTCAATTGAGCTATGTCCGTCTGTTCGTCCGTTTGCCGAGGCAAACTTGATTTCCAAAAAAAAAAAAAAAAACATAAATATGTCATTCGATCAGATATAGTGTCGAAAGAGGTACTATTGTAATTTAGCATGATCGGTCCATGTCCTTTGAGGCCGCAAGCAAAACACCACGCCTACCTCAAATTTTTTCATGTCGTTTCGAACAATAAAGTAACTCCAATCAAAAAAATAAATATATGGGGCGATACAGAATTAAAAAATAAGAAAAAAAACATCAAGTAAAACAATTGCGTTCGCCCATATTTTCCCGAGTTACCGGGCTCTGAAATTTACTAATTTTTTAAATTATCAATATGGGTATCATTTTAAAGAAATCTTTGAGAAAATATTAAATTTTTTTAGAATACTTAACCTATTAAGAGCCCATGTCATTTTTATCTAAAATTATATGATTGCAGTACCAATTTTTTTTTAATTCTCTGTCACCTTAATATTTGCTTTTTTTTATTGGAGTTACTTCACAAAACTAGATTTACATAGATGGTGAAGGGTATATAAGATTCAGAATATAGCACTCTTACTTATTTTATTCAATGTTAGAAAATCCTCAGTGACAAGGATTTATTCAAGCGGCTGGTTTTCTTAATGACTATTTCTTCAGATTTACTTGGTTAAAAACAAGGCGATTGAATACAGGTGAACAATCGAACAATACAAAAATCAGCAGGCAATTTGTTGCTACAAAATCTAAGTATGTTGTCAAAAAATATTGTTTAAAAAAAAAACAAATTCAAAATAAAAAACATATACATATACATATATCTATAATTGATGTACAAAATAAAATAAAGTTATATAAAAACTAAAATCTAGGCAGTGTGACCAAAATAGTGTGTCAAATCTAATGCATCGTTCCTGCACGATGGTGATATACGACCGTCCTTAGGGATATTGAATGGTAATTATTAAAAAGCCATGATGTCAATATCTGCTCCACTGGCCAGTCAGGCAGGAATATAAATCGGAGGAGAATATTTTTTCAATTCTAACCTAATAACTATTTTTATTTGGAATACATTCCTTTCACAAATTGAATCGTATTTTTCACCGTGTTGTTAACAATAAAGGTGTATCTCGATTACGTCATTTAAGTCATGTACGTTTGATAATGAAAATAATGTTGATGACTCTGATTTTTTTTTCTGTATTATTTCGCAATAATTTAAATCCTTAACTTTGGAAATAAAATAGGCAAATCGCATATTTAAATTTTCTGTAATAAAAGTCAGCAATTTGGCGATAAATCGCCAACAGTGGCATCATTACTTCCTTCTAGGCTGTATTGTCTGTCTCTTTGTTTAATAGGAGAGGAAAAAGAATGCCTGCATCAAACTGACCTGACACAATAATTTTTGCAAAAAAAAAAAACCAGACTTCAAAACAGATTTCATCTGTTTGCCTATAACGATTTTAGAGTTTGGCCACATAAATTAGATTACATTAACTATTGGGACTCCCTTATATGCCATCGTCAAACTTTATACTAGTTAAAATTTTCAATAGTTTGTCAATACACATCAAATTACAGCAACTATAGGGGCACCCTTTTATTTTTAAATTCTAATTATATATTTGTTGTTGTAGTGGACTTATAACGGTTCAACAGCTTGGGCATATACATCAGACTATATCAACTATTGTAAAACCCTTTAATTTTTAATTTTTATACTTCTTATTTTACCAAGCAAAGTAGTGGACGTTGTGTCTAAAATTCAGGTGTCTGCTCCAAAAATACGGCTATATAGGTCAAATTACATAAATTTTGGCAACACCCTTTAATTTGTAAATTCAAATCTTGCCATATCGGACTTAGCAATACAGGTCTCTTATAAGTTTCCGCTGTTTGTATACAACGGTTCAAAACTTAGCCACATACACTAAATTACAGCAACTATTGAGACACCCTTTTATTTCTAGATCCAAATTTTTTAGTTGTTGTTATAGCGGAATCAGTAATACAGGTTCTTTGTAAATTTCAATCGACTGTCTACAACTGTTGAAAAATATGGCCATATACATCAAGTTAAATGAACTATTGGGCCACCCTTTAATATATAATTTTTAATATTAATACATTTTACTGTAACGGCCATAGCAATCGACATTCTATCCAATTTGCAGGCGTTTGTCTATAATCTTTCAAAAGGTAGGCCCATATAAGTAAATTTTCATCAATTACGGGGACATCCTTAAACTTATAGGATTATGAACTTTTTTAAAAGGGGACCAATCTGTAAGCATAATCTATCATATTGCCAAAAAATTTTAAATTCGGTTTAGAAATGACTGACTTCTACATTCACAAACGTAGAAAAGCAATACTCAGTCGAATTGATAACCTTTTCCTTTTTTTGAAGTCCGTTAAGAAGGCTTCCAGAATTGCCAACCATATTCTTCATAGCTATGCCTCATTTTTTATAGTTTCATTTTGGTTTATCTATAACATTATTAAGAATAGATCTTTGGACGTACATTAATTCTTGTAGAAAATAAGTCCTTCTAAAGGAAAATTAAATGTCCTTTGAAATAAGAATTTTTAAACGTTTGAGCTGTCGAGTTATTTAATACCTATTTAGTTTGTAACCGTGATAGAGAAGACAGGTGTTGTAAGTAGATACATATAGCCATTTTATTAACTATTTTACTTCGCCGGCAAATATGCTATGAAGAAGTATAGACGAAGGAGACTGCATGTTTTAATGTTAGATCTGATTATGTATTTATACCATTAAACAGAAAAAAACATTTTTATTTTTTGACTCCCGCAAGTTTTGAATTCAGGGCAGCCAGATTTGTAGTCAACGTGCTTACCGCGTTGACTACAGCAGCGGGCATTAAAGACTTAAATTTTAAGAGTCAGCCTATTTCGGTTAAAAAAACCACTCTACTGTTGGAACACCCTTTAATTGTTTTTGCCCCGGTTTTTAATGCTGACATAGTCCTACATACACTGTGCAAATTTTATATGACTGCCTATTATATTTAAAAAATTTCGTCACTTTTGTAACACACTTTAGTTTTTAGTATTTGGTGTTAAAGCGGCTATTGCAATACACCTTCTGTAAATTTCAAATACTTACGTATAACGGATATAGAAATAGAGGGATGGGATTGACGGACAGAAATTGCAGCGAAAACAATATGCTTTTGTACATGGCGAAATAATACAGGTGGTCTCGATAGCAAATTCATTAGTTTCGCCGTAAACTCTAAATGTCAAACTCGATATATAACATGACATTTAGAGTTTACGGCGAAATTAATGAATTCGCTATCGAGACCACCTGTATTATTTCGCCATGCTTTTGTATTTACCCAAGAAGTATTATATTACAGATGGTCTTAAAAGCCTAGCTGATTTTCGTTTATGTTCAATGTTGTTATAAGTATTTTAAAATAATTTTCATATAGTTTGAAATTCTAAATTTTATAAAATCATTTTAAAACCAAAAAATGAAGTATAAGACATTGCTGTGCATACGGGAGAAAGAAACCAACTGATACAACTACATTTAAAGTACCAAATGAGGATAGAAGAATAAATTGAATCAAGCTTCCTTTTGTTAAATGATCTAATTTTGGCATTAACGTGGTGCTCTACAACAACAACAAAATTATATTATGTTTAAAAAATAGCACAAAGTTTTTTATGAAAATTAAATAATTTTAAAAATATTCCCCTGTCTTTAATTGAATAATTTGCCTAGTGCCTTGAAATAAATTATCGTAGTGTTTTTGATACTTTAATTTTCATCCTCTTTCAACTGCATTAAAGAGCCGAAAAAAAGTCAGCCGTATACAATGGAGAAAGAAATATAGAGTTACTGTTGGTTATTGTTGTTTTTGCTTAAACTTTGATTTTTGTCTTTGCTTTATTGTCTGGACTAAAACTTCTAGTTTATTTAAAATGATTGTCAGAAGTTTCCTGAAGATTTAAGTAAGCGGTAATGAAATGGCCATCGAGACGTGCTTTGACCCTCAATAGTCGATATCGGTAATTAACTTAATCGGGAGAATTTAAAAAATTGCACGAAGTTTTTTTATGAAAGTTAAATAATATATAAGGTTTTGTTTTTATAACCGTGCTGCCACCTAATATTTAAGTCGATTTGTATTTACGCTTTAGGTACGGAATCCAATAAATTAAAAAAAAAAAAAAAAATAATAATAAGAAAAGTCAATATACATAAATGTGAGCATTTTAATAAAAAAATAATATCTGATTATAGTAAAAAATCACACTTCTTGATATTTATTAAATTTCTAATAAATTAACAATTACTTAAGCTGTTTATTTTTAAAGTGTCATAAGTCACTTTGTTTTTAAGTCGAGATATTTAAGGGTTTGCATTTTAACGCGTTTAACAATATGGATGCTAACTTTCGAAAAGATTTACTTGCATATGTTATCTCATGGCACTGATATTTTTCTTAGTAAAATAATTTCCTTTAAACGTTAAAAAATCCCCACTTATCATTATGGTAAAGTGACTTAAGCCACTTTCAAAATAAATAACTTAGAAAAATGATTGTCATAATATACTAAATTTGTCCGACGTATTTAACTGAAGTAATGTTTTGAAAGAGCAGTGATTTACTAAATTATTTTTAAATAACTATGGTATATTGGGAGTATATAATAATGGACATTGAAAGCCACCTAATTCCATAACTAAAATAAGAATATTTTACCTAATTCGCTGTCTGATAACATCATATAAAAGTAATCTTAATTAAATAATGCTAATACTACTATATTAGATGTCACTATAATATAATTTACAAAATTGCATTATTCTTTTGCATTTATAAAAATAAGTCTAATGACCACAACGGAAATAATTGAAAACAATATTTCTGATACATTTATCACATGTTCCTATTTCTTTTACACTTACTTACTTACGCCACTTTCAAAATAAACACGTTTGTTATACCGTTAGTTACGATAATTTCTCTTGAAGTAGTTTATTAGTATTTAATGTTAGATTTTTTTTTTAAAGTGACTTATGCCACTTTCAAAATAAACGGTTTATTTATAGAAATTATTTTTCACAATCTTAGGTAGTTTTCGACATTTCGACTTTTTGAAACTCCGCAATTAATCTTGACCGCGGGATTGGGTTGATTGGCATTCCTAGAATGGCCTGCAGTGACAAAGATTGCTGAATTGCCGGCTGTAGACATTTAAAGCTACGACATCATTATCTCGCCTTTCAACTTATTCTATTTGTATTTCAAGAAGAAAAGAATTATGGCATTTGCCTTTGCATAAGAAGAGATAAAAGCAACAAAATAAAACTTTGAGATCAAAACATCCTTGAGTATGAGAAAAGAAGAATCTAGCTCAGGGGCGCTATATTTAGTTTATGATCTTGCATAGTGTCACACTATGAGAGTACCATGGTACTCAATTAAGTAGCAGAGATTAATGAAATTATTTAAGTTCACAATTTGGAGTATAAATGAAGAGTTAAATTCGTCAAGTTTTATATCACAAAGAAAGCTAAAAGTTAGTTATTATTTAATATCATAAAATTACCAATTGTTTAACAAAAATCTTGTGAAGATTTTTTCTTGCAATTCTTTCGCAAATTAAGGAGTTCAAACAAAAAATACTCCTGTTTATGCTCTTGGAGTTTCACTTGTCTATAACTTATTGACAGGGTAAATAACAGCTTTACGGTCTTGTTTTTGTTGCAAAAAACGTACGAAAATTATCCTGTCATTACTTTCAATCAATATCTTTTTTTTTTTGCAAAATAAATTGAAAGGTGAAAAAACTTTTCAATTAAACTAATTGCAATTTTGTTTTTTGTTTTTAAAGGAAACGCAATTATTAAATTAGTAGGGAGCTACATGTTTAAACATTTAACGATAGTGAGAGAAATAATAGGGAACAATTTTTAAGGATGTGTGATGGATACCAAACCAATGGCAACTTTTCCTGCAAATTACGCAAATATTTCCGTGTCTTTAATTAAATAATTTGCAAATTGCCTGTACATATAAATAAATTATCGTAGTGTTTTTTGATATTTTATTTTTCATCCTCTTGCAACTGTATAAAAGAGACGGGAAAAAGAAGTCAGCCGTATACAGTGGAGAATGAAAAATAGAAATACTGCTGGTTATTGTTTTTTTTTTTTGCTTAAACTTTGTTTTTTGTCGTTGCTTTATTGTTTGGACTAAAATCTTTAGTTTATTTAAAATGTTTGTGTCAGAAGTTTCCTGAAGAGTTAAGTAAGCGATAACGAAATGGCCATCGAGACGTGCTTTGACCCCTAATAATCAATGTCGATAATAAATTTAATCGGTATAATTTAAAAATAGCACGAAGTTTTTTTTTATAATATTTAATTTTTTAGTCTTTAATAATAAATATGTTAAAAAATATCATGAAATATTGATACACATTTGATGGAATCAAGCACAACTAAAGTAAATTAACATAAAAAAGGATTCCGAATAATAAGTTTTCGTAGTGATGTATTTTATATATTTTTAACCCCAAAACAAAGTCCATTAGTATCAAATTCAAAATATCTAAGTAAATCTGTTATTCTCGTATGCTTTTCGTCAAGATATAAAAAGTTTCAAAACAGAAATCGTCAAACGTGAATATGTGATATTTATAAAAAAAAAAAACATGATCATGATGTCAACATGATGTAAAATCGTCATATCTAACACCTGTGACTTAAAGCTTCCATAACTTTTTTCCAAATAAAGGTTTGTCTACTTCGAGGTACCTTATGTGTATCCCAACACCTTTTTAGACCTTTTGCCAAGGAGCTACTGCTTCAGGAGTATCTTTAAAACTAAACCTGTCTACTTGTTGCGTCGTATCCTACTGTATATTTTTACAGAGTTCATTCCACTTAAGTATGTCAACCTTCTAGCGGAGACAAGATATAACTATGGGCCTTCTACTGGCCGCACCATAAGTGGGTGTAAGTCGAACTTGTGACTTATGCTTGTGCCTGCGACACAGCGGCCTTTTTTTGGTAAGTTCAATTGGTGCGTTTTCTTTGATTCAATTTATTTATCTAAGTTGTCCGGAGATATGCGTGATAGAACAAGCAAAATTCATATATCATTTGTCCGAGTTGAGGTTTTGCAACTAAAGTCGAGTAGGAATCGAAGCTTTATTCATTTGCTCCCATTATTCACCTTAAAAAGTGTTATTATTACAAAATTTTAATTTTGCTCTTTGCAATTTTTTTCATACTAATTTAAATATTAAATATAACTCCAATTAAGTATCATCTTAAACTTATTTTCAACTCCCATTAAAACGAGTACAATAACATTTATTGTAACTTGCAAATTATAAATAAACTTTTGCCTTTAACGAAGAAAAGATCACATTTTTCCGTTTTATTTTTGTATCAGTAAATATTAATGGCCAATATTTGCTTTGTTGCAGCACAAGAAGCATCAAAAACAAAAGCCCTTAACATAAGTGGAAGAGCTGCCTTTTGTTACTCCTTATCGAATAAATACAAGTTCATATTACAAAATGACTACGACGATGTTACTTCTCAGCTACCCTGAGCATGTTTAGATTGTGCTTTTGCCTAGAATTTTCTTTTCTTTCCGACTGAAAAAATAAAACAAAGAAAACTTTTTTAACTGAGTTTTATTTTAGCATTATTTTCAATTTAGTTTGCAACAATTGATACGAGTACTTGTGTTTGAACTTCCTTTAACTTCGACAAATTATTCCTGCAACATTGGAAGGAACAATATTCATTATTGTTGTAACCATTGTTAAGCATCAAATTTGTTTTTATTTTTATTTTCATTTTTATTTAACTTTAATTGATATTGCAATGATTTTAAAATATTAAATTTCATTCAATATTTTTATAATTGTTGACTCTTTGTAATGGCTAGAGTAGCAAAAGGAAAGGTCCTTTTAAAAGTTCTTTATATATAATATGCAAAAATTAATATGCAATATGACACTTTTAATGTTTAGCAAATGTTAAGGGAGACAAATAATAAAATGCAATAAAAATTTGGTTGGCATTAAATTTGTTGTGGCTTGAGAAAATATGGACAGAGTATTATTTGATTTTTGTTTGGAAATTTGTAGACATTGTTATAAAATTTTAACAAGACTCTAGTAAGAGTCGTTTTTTTAGTTGATTGTATTATTGTTTCAATTAATAATAATGAAGTTTATAAAACTTGAAAGTAACAATTAAAGTACTGTTCGTTAAAATTTCGGACACTTTAAATCACTTACTACGTTTTTAAGGAAGTATTAATAAAGAGCAGTTTATTAAAAAAAAAACAAATGTTTTGTAGACGTTTAGTGCAAGAACATGAACATATAAAATTTTTAAATATTGTTTTGCTTGAGCGAAACTAAAACAAATACGTTTTTAATGAAAAAGAGCAGCAAGATTAGCTTTTCGCTCATTTACTTGATTTGGTATAACAATGCGATAACAATCGTACAATTGCTCTGTGCAGCTTGTTAAGAAATAAAAGTTTTTATTTTTAAATAACGAATAAATAAATCAGCAAACGTTTTTTCGCAAAGCGTTTCAATTTTGTTCTCATTGTTTTCTGCCCCTGTATCCCGTTTCTGAGCAATTTTTGAATGAAAATATTTTAGTCGTCTTTTTTACACAGGTTGAGCTACAGCAAACTATTTAAAAATGTAAAATTTTTAATTTCTTTATATTTTGAAATTTCTGAATTACTCTGGCTCACCCTGCTTACAATAAGATGACTACAATATGTTCGTGTGAGAAGTTTTTCACGCTCATACTAAGTGTTTTTCTCTTACGAGCAAAAATAATACAAATGTAGCTGACGCCATCCTTTAGACTGCAAAGACAAAATATTAAAGTAAACGTTTCGTTTTGTTGGTTTTCATACCCTGATTTAGATATTAAAACATAAGAGAGAGAGAGATAATGCTTTTTTTAAGTTATTGAATAAGAAGGCTAAATTAAGTCAAGAAGACTCTAAATACCTGTCGAATTTCAGTGTTTATGGACATCTTTTCTTTTTTTTCCACGTAAAGTAAGGAAGTTCTGAAATGTGCTTTGTTATGATCGAAGTTCTAGAACTTCAGGCATCATGAGTGCAAGATAAAAACCGAAGAATACTGCCTGGAAGAGATTGAAACCATAGCGCACTGGCCTAATAAAGAAAAGCAGATATATATTAAATGTCGATGCTATTGGGGAATAGATACTAATAGGGAATAGACTAGTGTTAGAGTGTTACTCAAAGAAAGATAACTAGTCGTTATTAACCTCTTCTGTAATTTTTCCAGATTCGAACTATCGTTGTTAACAAACTTCTTTGTAGGTTCGCTTACTTCTGGGTTAGTATAATGGTCCTGCTGTCAATGACTTATATAATATTAGAGAATAATTAAAAATATTTATATCAATAAGAGTTACAACTCCTTGATTGATAGTCGATAAAGCAACTCGTGATAACCAACAACATAAAAAACTCTGGGCTTAAATAAAGTTATTTAATAATAAGCAACTTCTTTAGTGTATTTATTCTAAATCTAAGTTTGTTACAAGGCCTCAAAGTGAAAATATACAGGTAAAGTGCACCTCAAATATCTTTATTATCAGGCATGCCACAGAACTCAATTCCGATCGAAAGTGGTTTCAATTCCGCAAATTGGTTCTTCAACAAACGAAAAGCGAAAATATTTTTCGGAATAAAACCTTTTTTGAATCTCAAAGTGGATTTTTTTTTAAATTTTTTTTATTTGCGGTTTTCAAATTTACTTTATTATGTGTCCTTTTTTAGATTAGCCTTGTTGTGCACAATATTGCAACATTTAAATAAAAAGGTGGAGATTAGCATTTTTTAGATAAAAGCAAAATCTATCGGAATCTTAAAAAGGTAAAAAAGATAAAACAAAAAAAAAATCGATCGGAATTGTTAATACAGAATTCAAATCATTCCAATCGGAATCTGTGACATGCCTGTATATCATGTATTCCGGCTAAACACCCTGTTTTTGAGAAATAAATAAACAATTGTTTGGAGAATGGTATATAAGAATTGGGTCAGTTGAATATTGCACTTTTACGTGTTTGGCGTATCTTTGATATTTTGCTGTTTTGACCACCTTAACGATTTTACCATACAACAAGTAAGAGTGCTATCTTGCCTACCCCCTCGAATCAAAAAACAAATATTGGCGTGACAGGGAACTAAAAACTAAGAAAAAAAAGTACTTTTTTTAAAATGCTATAAAAACACTACTGAATATTTTCTCAAATTTCTTTTTTTTTTATTTGAAAGTACAATCCTTCCGGTTAATAATGAAAAATAATTTCATTTAAATGGCCGCCTTCGCTGACACGACCGGTCCAATTTTTAAGCACATTATAGATTGTGTATAGCTGTATTTCACCAATGGCTTCACGAATATTGTCCTTTAAAAAGTCAATTGTCTCTGGATTGTCGGCGTAACACTTATCTTTGACGGCACCACACAAATAATAGTCTAACGGTGTCAAATCGCAGCTCCAAGGTGGCCGAACGACATCAGCTCTGCGGCTGATAAACCAAATGTTGCCATAATCCTCCTCTTCAATTTTTGTGAACGAAAATTCGTTCAACATGGTCGTTTAACGATCGCCATTGACTGTAACGGCTACTCCTTGCTTCTGGACCAAAATCCGCACCAAACAGTGACTCGTTTTGGGTGCTCCGGCATTTCAATGTATGCGTGCAGATTTTCTGTGCCCCAAATGCGAAAATTTTGCTTGTTTGCATGCCCGCCAAAATCAAAATGAGCTTCATCTGAAAAGATGATTCTTTTTTTTGACAAAATCGTCATCGGTAATGTTGCAATATTTCCCAGCGTTGTTCAAGCGTATACACAACCATATTCGTTCAGCAAAAGAATAAAACTAATTATCTGTCAAATCAGACATGTGCCAAGTGTTACCATTCACGAAATAAGCACTAGTTGAAAAAAAAAACGTTAGATGGCGAACCCTGTACATAAATATAATTTTACATAAAAATGTCATCGCCTCTTAATGGGTTAAGCATTTTTAAATTTTTTTAGTATTTTCTTAAAGAACGCTTTTAAATGACACCCATATTAATATTTTAAAAAAATGATGCACAATCGTACTTTTCTAAAAAGATTCAGAGATCCATAACTCGGCAAATAAGAGCGAGTGCCAATTTACTTACTTTATGTTTTTTTAATTCTCTATCGCTCCATATATTTGTTTTTTTTTTTTATTGGAGTTACTTCACTGAACTAGATTTGTTCCAAATGAGATGAAACTTTTTGCACTTTTTGTGGTGAAGGGTATCACAAGTTATACACAATACAGAAGCATTCTATATCCCTATTTCTGTTTCGACTTTTTGAATAGCAAAGCCTAAAAATTCTGTGTAAAGAATTAGTTTTCTAAAAATTCCTTTTAACTTCTAAACCTTTAATCAACTGCGCACTTACAAGAAAGTTAACCCTAAGTATTCATGAAATGGAGCTAGACAATAGATTCAAAAAGAATTGATATCTTTGTTTTAAGTTCTGTTAGCTCGACAGTAATGGACATGATGATTACCAAACAACAAATATAAAACTAACTCTAAATGGCAAGCAATATAATTACAGTATCTTACGATGTTTATAATAAATATAAAATCCTCACATTAAATTTTATTGTTCATAACACATGCTGACGTACAAGAAATCAAACGAAAAATTTAATTAAAATTTATATTCATAAATGCTCTCAAAGTTTTTGGCAAATAAAATCATATTTGTTACTAAATTAATTTAATGGTTAAACATGCAAATTTTTCATCATCATCGTTTCAAATGAAATCTGTTGAAATAAAAGGAAGAATACGAGTACAACGCAAAAGCAACGCCAACATCCTTCCGCAGCAACTGACTGCAAGAGGAAATTTTAAATTTTTTTTTGGGGCATAAAAAGCAATTATGACGCCCTAAACAAATATGGAAGCGAACTGACAAGCAAATAAAACAACACACAAAGAGACAAATCAGGCAAATAAAATATTCGAAAAATCTCCCCTCCATCTCTAATTCGCGTTTTAAAGAATTAGAACCATGTGGTGGCATATGAATGTAAGTGTGTTTGTGTATGTACGGGGACATTGCTTCTCTCTTCATACACACAAACTTCAGAAACTACAAACATTTTGCTGTTAAAAACCAGGGGTAAAATAAGTTACTACACCGCGTTTGCTTTATATTTTCATATTTGTTTGTTGTAGACATTAGAAAAAAATAGAAAAATGTAAATTTTGTTTAGAAATGTGTGTAAATAAGCAAAAGTACTCAAACAAACTCTCATATTGTCTAAACAAACACCGTATAACAACGAAATGAAACATTTGATGAGGCTGCATTTGTTTGTTACAGAAAAAGAAGAGAAAATAATAATTGAAGAAAGAATACTTCTTAGTCAAATTACTTTCCGTTCTTTAACTATTATTTTGACATTCTTACAATTTGTTTTAGTAAAATTTTGGGAATTATGATACTTTTATTTTTTGTAGAATATCTTCTTCGATTTCAAATTATAATGAAGGTGGCCAATTTAGCTGTTTTCCGTCTATATGTAACGTTTTTTTTATTAGTTTATATTAAATGTATTAGTTTATTATTATATTAAATGTATTAATTATTTGTTTTAAATAAAAAAATAAACGGTTTACTTTCGTATTACTACTCTTGGCTACGGCGGATTCGTAACATCCGTGATCGTATTGATAATCGTACGAAAAAAAATTACATGATACGTTAATCGTATGAACTAAATGGCATTATCACATACGATTGCAAACGGATTGTAATCTTTTGATTGATTCACAATTGTATTAAAATTAAAAAATTCTAAAGCTTGAGCTAAAGAATTCAGGCTGACAAGTATTACAAATATCGTTGTTTCTAAAGGTCAAAGCCGACTTTTTGCCTTAAGCGCTTGATTCAAGGACTTCTGCTTCAATTAACAGTTATTCACGGGCACCAACAGCTTTTCTTTATAAGTGGCTCTTCCAGTCCGCTTTTTTAAAATTAAAAACAGTTATTTCTTCGCTTGATATTTTTGATCAGCCTTAAGCACAAAATTATAATTATAAATTCTGTTCTTACAAAAATTTAAATTACGAATTGCCTTTTTTAAAAAGTTTACATAATTAACTGGTGGCACTAGTATGTGCATACGCTTAGAAATCTGCTCCCATAGTCTTTAGCTGTAGATTTTCTTTATGCTCATTAGGAAGCATGTTTTTTTTGCCAAATTTTTGTGTTCATTCATCAACTTTGACCCTCAATAATCAATATCGGTGATTTAAATCATGAATCGGGAAAATAGCACAAAAAAGATTTTTTGAAAAATTTATTTTGTTTTATTTCCTTCTTCTAGCGAATTTATTGCACTTTTCAAGATGTTCGAACTAAGTTTCGTTAACGGATGACAATTCGTAAAAAACGTACGTTCAGTCATACGAAATACGTTTTTGTTATAATCTCCAATATTGTGAATTATCACCAGGAAACGTATGTCATAATCCGAAAAACGTATTTTTACGATACATGTTGTACGTTCACGGATGTAACGATTCCACCCCTAATTTGAAACATTTCGATTATAATTATTTTTTTCTTCATGTTTTATAAGAAATATTTAATACGAGGGCTGCTCTATATATTTCTGGCCTAATAGTGAAAATGCGAATATTTATAATCAAAAATGGTTTTATTGTTTTTCAAAGTATTCTCCAGCATGATTTATACACTTTTGCATGCGCTCAAACCAGTTGTCGAAGCACTTTTTCCACTCCGATTGAGACACCTCTAAAACATGGTTTTTGAACACTTCAACAGCTGCTTCTGGCGACGAAAATCGATGACCACGCATTTTTTTCTTGATGTGCGGAAACAAGAAGAAGTCGTTAGGTGCCAAGTGAGAGCTGTATGGCGGATGACCCATTAATTCGACGTTTTGGCCGGTCAAAAACGCTCTGGTTTGAGCCGATGTGTGAAAGCTCGCATTGTCATGGTGAACAATGATTCGTCTTCTCTTGTTAGTTTTTCGGATTTCTCCGATGACTTCAGGCAAACAAATTGTAGCGTACCACTCAGAAGTGACCGTCCTACGTTGCTCAAGCGGAACAGTCGCGACATGACCAGTTTTGCCGAAGAAACAGGCGACCATTTGCTTCGAAGTGCTTCTTCCACGAACAAGTTTCGTTGGATTTTGTTCGTCGATTGTTGTTTCGTTTCGGGCTCATACGCATAGATCCATGATTCGTCACCTGTGACGATCTTATAAACGTCTTTTGAAGCACCTCAATCGTATTTTTGCAACATTTCTTTGCACCAATCGACTTTCAAATTGTGCGTGATCCAACGAGAACAAATCTTTTTTACGGCCAGGTGTTCATGCAGTATCGAATGTATGCTGGTGGAAGAAATGTCGAAGGATGTCTCTATCTCTCGGTATGTCGCATGTCGATCTTGCATTATGAGTTCACGCACGGCATCAATGTTCTCTGGCACAACAGCCGTTTTTGGACGACCTTCACGGAATTCGTCTTTGGCAAGCTTCGGCCACGATTAAATTCATTATACCAATTTTTCACAGTGCTATAGGATGGTGCTTCATCACCATACAAAGATTTAAGTTCATCAATGCACTCTTGTCGTGATAATCCACGTCGAAAATTGTGAAAAATGATGGCACGAAAATGTTCACGAGTTAATTCCATTTTTTTCTATATTAATTTTTTCAAGTCGCTGTAAACAACACAAATAATGGTCGTACGTCAAAACGTTTTGAGTACGATTATGCTTAAAAATGACAAACTTTTCAATGGAAATGTCAGATTGCACTTGGCAGCACTCAGTGTTGCCAGGCCAGAAATATATATAGCAGCCCTCGTAGTAAAAATATATACATACATAACTATTTTCATGAAAAAAAATCATTTTTGGACAACCATTCGCAGAGACTTTTTTCTACATCAACTGGACGTATTCGAACTGAAAAACATGTGGTTCCAACATGATGAATCAACAGCGCGTACTGTAAGACCTACAAATAAAATTGTGAGGTCTGCATTTTCAGGTCATCTAATCCCTAGTTCTGAGATTTGCTTTAGCCGACAAGATCGCGCTATTTACCTGAGCCTATTTCAACTAAAGTCTTAAACTCTTAAAGTTCTCGAAGTGAATATTCATCAATGCCGGAACCATCCAAAAATACAAAAGCAAAACTAAAATTTAATACTTATTAAAGAAATTACAAACAAAGAACACCTTTAGCATCTCTAAATGTAGCAGTTAAAATATAAATTTAAAAACATTTTTACTTTCAATTGTTTCTTTGTTTAGAAACAAAAACCCAAACACACTGTCGACTCATGCCAGGCAACATTTGCCTGCAACAAACCAAAACAGTAGAAATTGAGGGATGCAACAAAGCGACCACCATATAAGCGGCAAACATATGCACACAAATATCCTTCCTGAACATATTAATTTCAATAGTCCTTGTTCTCTTATCCGTACTGTTGTTATCACTCTACTTTTACACCACAGAGTGTTTAAGGGTTTTAAGTCCGCAACAGCATCAAAAACAAAATAGCTAAATCCACATGTTGCCTTATGATGCTGCTTTTTTTCATACATATTTTTATAGCAGCAAATGTTAAAGTCAATACATTTTTGGGGCTTTATTATTTTTAGTAAAAAAATGTAAAGTATAATAAAGAAAATCTATTGTTGCAGCACATCAAAGTTGTGTGGCTAAAAATAGACAGCACATCATAGACAGCGAGAAACACTAGTATGCGAACATATGAAAAATTGCCACATAGACACTATTAAAAGGACATGCAAGTCAATGGTGGGATTTTTTTTAAACTAAATCAAAAGCCCAAAGATTTAACAAAGTAAGTGTTTATGACAACAACAACAAGAGTTTAAACCACATATACTGTACACATGGAAATTGGTATTATCATGGCAACCCAATGACGTGTAATGGTAAGCAGTTAAGTCCAAAATTTTACAAATAATCACCTGCCCTTAACTAGTTTTTTTTTTTGCTGTTGGTGTGGAAAGAACAGCAACCAAAGTTAATATATTTTCAAAACACTTGAGGCTGAGTTGGACGCATTAACTAATGATTTAACCATTTATTATGATTATATTTTCAGCTTTTGGCAGCATAGTTGCCCCTTTCTTTTTTCTCATTTGAAACAGTTGTATGTGACATACATATCGTGCACCTAGTTCCAAAATGGCACAACTCAAAATTTTAACTTTTCAAAAATCGACAAAAAAAAACTGTTTTTGACCTGAATAAAAATGGTTAAAAACAAAAATTTTGGACTAATTAGTAGAAAATACATACCGATTATAGTATAAAAAGTTCTTTTTATTTGTTTAATATTTATACACTAGATAATGAACAATTTAATTAAATTTTGACTTGATTTAACCATTTATTATGATTATATTTTCAGCTTTTGGCAGCATAGTTGCCCCTTTCTTTTTTCTCATTTGAAACAGTTGTATGTGACATACATATCGTGCACCTAGTTCCAAAATGGCACAACTCAAAATTTTAACTTTTCAAAAATCGACAAAAAAAAACTGTTTTTGACCTGAATAAAAATGGTTAAAAACAAAAATTTTGGACTAATTAGTAGAAAATACATACCGATTATAGTATAAAAAGTTCTTTTTATTTGTTTAATATTTATACACTAGATAATGAACAATTTAATTAAATTTTGACTTGTGTCACTTATGAACTAGATGTGTGATATGTACATGAAAAATATTTAATGTTTGAACTAAAGGCAATTGAAATAAAAAGTAATAACCAAGGCAGATTTATTTTACTAGGTAGTGTCGTCCGCCCAGCTGGTTTGTAGTTTCCTTTGTTTGCTTACGAATATCAAGAAACACTAACAACAAGCGTTTGCGAAACAGAGCAAGCATTAGTATTGAGAGTTATTATCTTTTATTTCTCTTTGTGTTTTTGACATTTCCAACGCACAAAACAACAATAAAAAGGAATGTTGTTTTTGTCAATTTTGTATTTGTTGTAGAGCCGCTACTGCCTACTAAAACGAATGTGAATTGGTAATACCGTAAGAAAATATTTTTGGTAGAGAATTATAAAAAATAAAATTTATTTCAAGCATCGATTCTTGATGGAGCTCACTCTGGACTTTCACTTTTAGGTAGAATTTTCGAGCATTGTTGGGCATAAGTCACGAATAATATTTATAATATTCGCGTCAAGTAGTGCTGGGTTATCAGCACTAAGCGGTGACTACACGGCCCTACAGAACACAAGTAAGAGTGCCATATTCGGCTATGCTAAATCTTGTTTACCCTTTAACATCTCTGTAAATCCAGTTTAGTGAAGTAACTCCAATCAAAAAAGCAAATATTGGGCTGACAGAGAATTAAAAAAATAAAAATAAAAATTTGGTACTGCATATATATAATTTTACATAAAATAATATCGGCTCTTAGTGGGTTAAGCATTTTAAAAAAATTTTAGGATTTCCCTAAAGATCTCTTCAAAAGCTTCAAAATGATACCCATATTGATATT
This sequence comes from Gymnosoma rotundatum, assembly GCA_916610165.2. Taxonomy (NCBI): domain Eukaryota; kingdom Metazoa; phylum Arthropoda; class Insecta; order Diptera; family Tachinidae; genus Gymnosoma; species Gymnosoma rotundatum. Next base: position 112,319,207 of record OU744337.1, on the reverse strand, counting down.
TTAAAAAAAATTGAAAATTTCAGATGCCCCTTACTCGGAAAATATGGCAGGGGGCCAATTTTTTCACTTGATGTTTTTTCTCATTTTTTAATTCTACATTGCCCCATATATTTGTTTTTTTTTTTGTTGAAGTTACTTTTTTGTTCCAAATGATATGGAAAAATGGAGGTAGGCGTGGTGTTTTTCCTATTGCCTTGAAGGACATGGATCAATCTTGTGGATTTCCGATAGCATCTTCTCGACTCTGATCGATCAGATTGACGTATTTAAATTTTTTCTAGCTAATCTAGTAGCTGGGCAAACTTGATTTCTACACTAACACGGGTGTATTATCGGAAGAGAATTATAAAGAGCGTTTTTTAAGACCCAAAAAAATATGTTTTATTTAAAAAAAAAAAAATTATTTTGAATATTAATACATGGTATTGAGACATATAATCTATTTTGAGCATATGGCCACCTCGGCCGTTCTTGATGCAGCTCATTCTGGACTACCACTTTTGCGTAGATTTTTTGAGTATTGCTTTCATAAAACATTGGCGCCAATTGTTGTTGGTTTATCAGCATAAAGCGGTGACTACACGGCCCTAAAGGAAAAAATCTTTAGGAGTTAAATCTTTAAATTAACTTATTGTCAAATTTGGATCTTAATAAGTCGATGATTGCGCTAAAGCAGAGTCATCCTATTGACAACACATCTTGCCTAGAGCAAGGTAAATAGTATTTTCAAATGCAATATCTTTGTTAATGGTGCGGTTACGATCTCTGACCGTGACACTGACTACAGATTTATTTTCGAAGAGGGAATGACTACTGATGCCAATAGCGTATATACTGCATCAATCTGAGCATTTTGTTTTACTCCACATGCGATTTTGATTGTTAATGAAGCACTTAAGCTAAAAGTGAGTCTCATCGCTGAACAATTGATAATTGATTTCTAGAATAAATTTAGATAATTTGGCAGCGTTGTTTATGCGTCGCTAGTGATTTGCTAAAGTATGACAATCCTTAATATGAATAATTTTTGAAAAAAAAAACCGACTACAAAACAGATTTTAGCTGTCAATCTATAAAGGTTTAAAAGTTTAGCAACATGCACCGAATGGCATTAACTATTGGGACACCCTTTATTTGCCAAATCCAAATCTTACACTTGTTGTTTAAGCGGTTTTCGCAATACAATTTCTTTCTCAATTTCAACCATCTGTCTACAATTGTTGAACAGTTTGGCTATATTTATCAAGTTACAACAACTAATGTAACACCCTTTACTTTACATTTTTAAATATTTATACTTCTTATTATACCAGATGAAATAGTGGACATTTTTTCTAATTTTCAAGTGTTTGTACATAAGGGTACAAAACATAGGGCCATATAGGTCAAATTACATCATTTATGGTAATACCCTTTATTTCTAAATTCAAATTGTATACTTGTATACTTGTTATTATAGCGGACATAGCAATATGGATTCTTTGTAAATTTTAACCGTCTGTCTACAAGTGTTCGAAAATATGACCACTTGCATCAAGTAAAATTAACTTTTGGGGCACCCTTTAATTTTGAAAATTTTTACTTGTTATTATAACTGTCATAGTAACTGGCACTTTGTCTAATTTTCAAGCGTTTGTCTTTAGCGGTTCAATATATAGGACCAAATAGCTGAATTTGACACAAGTATGGGGACACCCTTTAATTTTAAGATATCTTTTTCTATAAATTTTTGCTATTGGGAGCTATAGTGATATTTAGTGTTTTTAAATTTTACTGTTCATTATACACTTAAAATACATGTATGTTCTATGGGGACACCCTTTAAAAAAATTAATATCAATTTAGAAATGACTGAGTTAGGTAGGCACAAACATAAAAAGTAACATTCAGTCCAATTGATAACCTCCTTCTTGTTGTTTTTTTTTTTTTTTTTGAAGCCGGTTAAAAATTAAGTGCGGTATGACAGTTCAAATGACAGGTTAACCTTTCGTGAGTCCTCTTGGGCTTAAAGAAGTGCTAAAAAAATTTACACAAACCAACAAACGTTTGAAATCAAAGTTTTCATGTTTTGTTAAATTTACTCTTTATGTATTTCAAACCTAAGAAAAATAATCTCAAAAGGTATTTCGAATCAATATTTAGGCATTCAGTTATTAATAGTGAATATGGTCTCTTGTTCTATTCACGCCACTGTTTCTTTTTTAGCTCACGTAATGAATTTCTATCGCATTTTAATTCCAACTTCACATTAGTAAAGCTTCAAAAAAGATTGAGATGTTAAGTATTTTTATATAATAAATCAACTAATTGATTAAAAAGTTTTACTATCTGCTTCATAAATAATAAAATACACGCAACTTTTATGAATTGTTGTTATAATTAACTAAATAAACAAAGTAAAACTATATTAACATAAAATTAAAATAAAAAACCACAAAGTATCAACTTCAAACGCACAAAAAAAAAGTACTTTCATATCAGCATTAATGTTAGTACACACACAAAAATCACTTACTTAATGAAACAACCAAATAGTAACTAGAACTAGCAAAAAATCACTAAAATAACCGTCTATTTACGAGTATAAGATGAGTTGTGTGTTAAATAAAAAAATAGTTCAACAACCAATGTCTTCATTTCGTCAAATAAAGTCATCAACTATAACATTATTGTTGTCGTCACCCTCTGACAAAATAGCAAACAACAACAAGCACATGACTTCATTATCAAATATTTTCTGACATCACTTAAATAAAACAATGAGAGTTTTTTCCAGGCTGCTTTTAAAAGGAAAATAAGTATGAAGTGGAAAAAAATCAATAATCCGAAAAAAAAAAACAATTTTTTATTTATTTTTGCTGCCTACAAATTGATAAATCCTCGTTGTTTAAGCCCAAGAAATTAATTTTAAAAATCAAATCAACCCTTGATTTGCTTTTTCTACCGTTTACCACATGTAAAAGTGGGAAAAGGAACTAATTTCTACAACATCTACTTCCGACTCCATAAGGTATATATATGTAGAGTTCTTAAGCATAGCGAAGACGATTGAGGGAAGTCCGTCTGTCTGTCCGTGTTCGGGTTGTAATCAACTTTGCCAAGATAAGATATAGAGAACTTAAGTACGCTAATCGATCAGACACAGTTTCAAAAATTTTGCTATTGAAAATCAGCAAGATCGATCTATTTCCTTCGAAGCAGCGGGCAAAACACCACGCCTGCCTCTAATTTTTCCATATCATTTGGAACAAATCTAATGAATGAAGTAACTCCAACCACAAAAGCATTTATATAAGGCGATAGAGAATTAAAAAATAAGAAAAAAAAAAACTGTGAAAAAAATTTGAATTGAAAATTTGAATTGAATATGGGCGCTCGCCCATATTTTCCGAGTTATGTGCCTCTGAACTTTTCAGATTTTTTAATATATCAATATGGGTATCATTTAAAAGCTTTTGAAGGGATCTTTAAGAATATACTTAAGAGCCGACGATATTTTTAATCGTCTTCGATTGTGATTGACCAGGTAAGTAACTTTATAAAAACCAAGATCGTGATGTATGCTAATAAAAACAAATACATATTGCCCTTGCATCACTGTAATTTATTTTTCTATACGTGGCCACCATATAAAAAACTTTATCGATTGTCTCAGAATTCATTCTCACCTTAATAAAGTACCTCTTCAAAGAGATTACTTTTTTAAATCACTTTTATATACACAATTTATTTTCCAATGAAAGTACGTTTTCGAAGAAAAGTGCTGTTTTGCGGTGAAAAATAGAAAAAAAAAAAAAACGTCTAAACGAAAGGAAAATAATTTTTAATTATTGTATTTTTTAAATTATATTAAACAACGGGATTTTTTTAACTATATTAATTAATTTTCAAAAAATCTTTTTTTCGTGCTATTTTCCCGATTAATTATAAAAATCGCCGATGTTGTCTTTAAATGTTTGCGAGAAGTTTCCTGAAGAGCTAAGTAAGCGGTAGTGAAATGCAGCGCAAATATTTGCACTTAAAATACAAAATACAAAAATTAAAAAGAAATTTACGTGAAATATTTTTGCAAATAAAACCAGACTTCGACAAAGATGGGAGATAATGGAACCACCCATAGTAGTAAACATTTTGTAAAAATTGCAAAATTCCGCATTTTATAGCTTAAAAGAAAATTCGATATATGTATATTAAATGGGCAGCTTTTAAATGAACCGGTGTGACACATAAAACTTCGAGTCTGCACAGTATGTCTCTATAGTAAAAGCCTCTCAATTTCTAAATTTAAAATTTTACCGTCTTGTGTTTTAAATAATCATCGCCAATTACGCCTTTAAAGATGCGTATAAAATTCATGTGTTGTGTAAAGACAAGCTTTACTTTTAAACTTTTTTATTTTTATACACTGAAGCCAACTTGGGAAGCCAACTTGTGAACCAACAACAGCTTTCAAGGCTAACGAACTGTGTTGCATTTTATTTGTTTATAATTAAAAAAAATAATAAATCATAATCTATACATATAATAGAAGTATAATAGCCTTTTTACACTTGCTCACATCTTTCATCTTTCATCAATTTGCCAAGATGTAACATCTTCGCCATAAGAAATGCATAGGGCTTAAAATCAACATCTTTAAACATCTTTACAAGATGTTCCTATCTCATTTTGTTCCACTCAACATCTTTCGATAATTTTAGTGTCATCACTAGAAAATGGACATAAAATATAAAAACGAAACACTTGTAAAAAATACAAAGAGTAAAATGAAAGAGGCGCAAGGTTATTAATTTTAAATTGCCATACTGATAAATAATAAAAATAACTTTGAAATTTGTTTTATGACAAATTCTCCGTACAAAATTGTCCAAAAATACATTTTAAACCTATTTTAATACTTTACGAACATGGCAGAAATTATTTAAAAAATTTTTAAATAGTTTTTCTTTCTAATATTTTTTCAGAAATTAAAATATACGTGCAATTAAGCAGAATTAAATTTTTTCATTTTGCAATTGCAAAAACTGAACATTGAAATATTAAAAATTTTTTAAATAGTTTTGTATAAAAGCCGCTTTGCCAACTCTCCTTAAAAAATTCCGCACTTCTATTGGGGAATATCTTATTCCCAAAAACTACAATTTCTTCGTTCTCCAGCATAACTTCTGCTAATTCTTCACGAGCTATAGTTAAACCAATTATTGAAGACTTTTTTTTAGCTCCATTTTATTAACTAGCTTAATATTTCGGTATACGCATAACAAAGTGTTTGTCAAAGATGAAAGATGAAAGATGTTGCAAATGTAAACAACTTTTTTTCATTTTCAACATCTTCCACGTGTTCCTCATAGATGTATGCAAGTGTAAAAACCCTATAACAGGGTGATTTGTGTAAATGAAATATTTTTTGAAATTTGGATGTCAATGCAGAAAGTAGTCGATATGGAATACAAAACACCTGTTTTTAGAATTTTTGTCTGTCTGGCTGTCTGTCCGTCTATCTGTTTTCGCATTACAAAAAAGCTAGTTGATGGATTTAAACAAAATTTTGTTAGGAGGTGCCTTGGAACTTTAGTTGAAATACAGAATATTTATTTTTCGTTAAAATAGGTCAGTTCTTGACAAAATAGAGATACAATCGCTAAAGCACCCAATTTTACCGCTATAATGGTATTAAAACACTTGTCGGTACTTTTTATTTTTGTAGATAGAAAACTTTTAACGCTGTCTACAGAACTCTTGAATAAATACTTAGTTGAATTTGAATTTGAAGAAAATTAGAAATGACACGCACACGAAGTCGTGGGCACTGCTAATAAAAAAAAAAAATAAAATAATAAAATGCAAATTATATTAAACAACGGGAATTTTTTTTTAAATTATATTAATTAACTTTCACAAAATATTTTTCTTGTGCTATTTTCCCGATTAATTATTTAAATCACCGATATTGATTATTGAGGGTCAAAGCACGTCTCGATGGACATTTCGTTATCGCTAAGTTAACTCTTCAGGAAACTTCTAACAAACATTTTAAATAAACTAAGTATTTTTGTCCAAACAATAAAGCAAAAAAAGGAAAAAAAATTAATAAATATTTGCAAAGTGCCCGTGCATAAAATAAAATAAATCATCGTAGTGTTTTTTGATATTTTATTTTTCATCCTCTTTCGACTGTATAAAAGAGCCGAAATTACTGTTGGTTATTGTTGTTTTTGCTTAAACTTTGATTTTTGTCTTTGCTTTATTGTTTGGACAAAAATCTTTAGTTTATTTAAAGTGTGGGTCCGAAGTTTCCTGAAGAGTTAAGTAAGCGATAATGAAATGGCCATCGCGACGTGCTTTGACCCCCAATAATCAATATCCGTGATTTAAATAATTAATCTGGAAAATAGCACCAGACAAAGATTTTTTTTTAAATAAATTAATATAATTAAAAAAAAAATAAATGCCAATTATTTATTACTAGATTAGATTGTAATTTAAATAAAATACTTAGAGATATATTTGCTTGCAGTAAAACTGTTACAGACTAAGTGAGAATTTTATACAGTCATAAAACCTGATATTAAGCGTTAATAGAAAACTGTGAAGAAACGAAATTGAAATTGCGTTAAGTGTAACATGTGAGTGTCTTTTGATGAAGTCAAAATATTTTGACCAAATTCCATTTGATAACCTCTTTACCACTTCTTGTTACTATTTTTTTCTGTCAACGTTATTGTATTTAATATATTTGTTATATGCGTGATTGTTGTGTGTACGAGTATTATGTCAATATTTAACAAATACACGTACATGGCAACAACAAACACGTTCTAATGTAAACAATAATGACATTCAAACAACAGGCTGTTTAACTTTTCTTTTTGAAAACGTGAGTAAGTTGATCATACGTGAATGTATGTACACACATTTATACAATAATTTATGTAGTTCAAACGTGCATGAATAGAAACACCCTCGTTACATTATTTTCGGGTGTTATGAAACGAACTGACCAACAAAATTAGTTTTTCTCTTAATGAGGTAACTTTAGAACAAATTTACACTAAAATTTTCGTACTCATTGTGCAAATACATGTAAACAAACACATAAGAAAGCAAATTTAAAAAAAAAATACATATAATATAAATAAGTGTCTGTCCGTCCATGTTATTGCACTTTTTATTATTATTGTTATTATTATTATATTTATCTCAAATATCAAATTGTTTACGTTGACAGTACCACACAAAAAAATTTCTTTAAACATTGAATGGCTCAAAAATAATTGATGTTTTAGTCTTGAAAAAATTCAGGAAATATAAATAAGGCGAACCTTTAATCGTTTCGACAAGATCTTTAAAATACCTAAGAGGTACTTTTTTCACTTTGCTAACGTAGTGGTTCTTCGGATGGCAAGGACCAGTACTTCAATTTTCAATTTGCTTTTCCCTTTTTTATTTTTCTATTTCGTACTTGTTGCCCTAAACTTAATTTTTAGCCATTCACCCTAAAATACTGTATTATTCTAGCGAAGCTCAGACTACTTAATGTGCTCTTTATCAAACATGCGCGTATAAGCAACTCAACTATCCAGTCCCGACAATGCTGTAAAACGAACATTAACGCGAACTGACAATCTCCTCTTCTGTTATCTCTCAGGCCCTTTTTAACCACTTAACCAGGGCTCCCCAACACAGTTGTTATCTTGGTAATATCCTTGCTAATTTAGCCGACTGCATAATAAAAGGCACCTTGAAAATTTCATCTGTAGTTTTAATATACAGGCGCCTTTGCTAATTTATCTACCTGTGTCCATAAGATATAACAGCTAAATGTAAGTTAGGAAAAATAGAAAGTTGTTGCTAATGTTGTGCTTCTAACATTCGAATGCGTAGTGTTCTTCAAATTTTATAATTGTAGAATACAAATTTAGTATTTCTTTTCTTAAAATCGAAGCAGCTAAAGTCGATTTTACCCACCCTGATTTTATGCAAGAACATTGAAAATAAATTAGAGTGTTATTGCTAGTGGGCACAGATATATTTTTGCTTTTTTTATAAAGAGAAGTAGCACTTCAGGCATAGATACCTACTTGTATCAATGTAACTTCTTTAGGAAAGGGATAGATGAGAGAGAAGACAGGCGGTGAAAGGAGATAGATATAGCCATTTTATTAAATATTTTACTTTGCCGGCAAATATGCTATGAAGAAGTACCGACAAAAGAGGCTGCATGTTTTAATTTTAGATCTGAATATGTGTATATACCATTAAACAGAAAAAAAACATTTTTATTTTTTGATTGCCGCAAGGGTTGAACTAGGCTTGCCAGAGCCAATTTGCCAAAAAGCTTGACATTGCCCAAATAAAAACTTGATTTTGAAAAAAAAAACTTGACAAATAAAAACACTCATACTATTGGTTTTTATTTAATTTTTTTATTTTTTTTTTTTTTTGTTTTCATAAAAATTACGAGTATTAGAATAAAAACAAAAATATCATAAAAAGTAAAAATAACAGAAACAATGTAAAAGAAACAAAAAACAATATAAGAATAAAAATTCAGTCGTTATATATTTTAGAGAAAACTTAGGCGTTATTTAAAAAAAATATAGGTACTATATTAAGAAAAAAAAAATATACGTCCTATTTATTTTGCCACATATATTTCGTATTCTTAGATACAGAATTAGTTAATTCTCTACCATCGGGTGTTGTTAAAAAATTTTGAAAGTTTTTGCAATCCTCATTAAAATTTATTCTTCGGCTTTTATTAGATCGAAGGACATTCTATTCCTATCTTTGGTATATAAAAAATATGTATCATATTAGTCCTTAGTTGTATTGATAGTAAAAATATGCTCCTTCGATGTGTTTTTTAGAAATATAAACTTACTTTTTTAAGTATTATTACATACAGTAGCTCACAGCTTATTTCGTGCAGCTTCAAACCACAACTTTGAACTACTACAGTAAACAAACTGTAAATGATATCAAAAAAATTTAAACACACAATTATTATAAAAACATTCCTTTATTTAAACAAAAAGTTTATATTCATATTTATAACTATATGCAAAAGTAATTTAAAAAAAACTTAAAATATATGAAAAATTCAGGTCACAGCTAATTTCGTGCACTTCCAGCAGCCATAGAAAAAACTTGCATGGACTATGCTTAATATTTTGTATGGCCTCCCTTCTCTTTAATTACACCCTTAAGGCGACTTTCCATCGAAGCAACAAGTTTTTGAGTAGTTTCGCGCGGAATCTTTTGCCACTCCTCAACCAGTGCAGTTTTTAGTTCATGCAGATTCCTAATTTGCCTTTTTCGTATAGCCGAGTCCAAAATTGCCCACAAATTTTCGATAACGTTTAAGTCGGGTGATTGTGGAGGTGGATTCATGAGGTGTTGGCAGTTCCATATCAGCCATGATTGCACAATACCCAATTAATGTTTCGGGTCATTATCTCGGTAATACCGAAATCGATCGCGTATACCCAAAGCAGCGACACTTTCACACAAATTTTCTTTCAATATGTTTAAATACACATTCTTGTCCATTGTGCCTTTAATAAAAACGATGTTGCCCACTCCCGAGGCAGCCATGCAAGCCCAAACCCTCACACCTTCTCCGCCGTGTTTGACAGTTGGCTTTAAGTGTTTATTTTGGAGCCCTGTATTGGCTTGACACCACACGTAATTTATGCCATCCGAGCCAAAAATATTGAATTTCGACTCATCAGCAAATATTACGTCTTCCCAGAATGAAATTGGCTTTGTCACGTGCTCCTGGGCAAATTGAAGTCGACGTTGCATATTCTTTTTAGATACAAACGGTTTTTGCGAGCTACTCGGCCATTGAAACCATGTTCACGCAGCATACGGCGCACTGTTTCCGTGGAGCATACTTTACCCATTTCATTTTGAATTCCCACCACCAATTTTGGAGCCGATATTTTAGGGTATCCCTAACTTTTCGAATAATTTTTCTTTTATCAGCATCTGTAAAAATTTTATTTAGAGCATTTCTGCCCTTGTCCGCCACTTGATTCTCGCGCTCATACCTTTGAATAATATATTGGACTGTACTAGCACTCAGTCCTACTATCTCAGCTATTTTTCGCTGACTTTTACCTTTCTTTAAATGCATTAAAACCGATTCTCGCTTTTCTAAGCTAGTCCGCTTACCCATCTTTCAAAAAACACGTATTTATCCTTTTCGATGTAGTTAAAATTAAATTATACGCATATGAATAGCAAAAGAAAACACCAAATAGAACAAAAAGTAACGGTAATCTAAACAGAACCTACATATGAATACAAAATCTCCAGTTAAAGAGAGTGCACGAAATAAGCTGTGAGCTTTTTTTTTCTAAGAAATAAACTATTTTGATCATTGCTAAAGAAAGGCAAAATTTTCAGATTTTCTGAACTATACATTTTATTTCAGATATAAACAGCTAACATTTGAAACCAAAATTTTTTTGGTATTATAAATGATTTTTATTCTATAAAGATGAAAAGTTTTATTTTGCGCCTGCACGAAATAAGCTGTGAGCTACTGTATGTAGCTAGAATAAATTTGAGAAAGAAAGTTAACTTACAAAAAACATTGACAAAACACTTTTTCACTTGACACTTGACGCGCATTAAAAAACTTGACAATCAGGCCAAATCAGGCCCGTCTGGCAACCCTAGGTTGAACCCAGGGTAGGCGGTTTGTAGTCAACGTGATTACCACTCAAGTAAATTCAACATTCCAGTGATTTAACTTTAATTCAAAATTATCATCATTGTTATGTTGGGATTTGAACTTATGATCTGACCTGATATAGGATACAGAAATCCTAATAACGTTCTTATAATAATAATATTCGTCTATAAGAATTCTCTAATTTACTTTTAAGTCACCTTTTATCATCTTAGTGACTGCTTTTTAATTGCAAAGTCCATAGCCAGCTCACATGCGGTGGCATGTAATAACGTCCAAGGTCATAATGTCCATCAACGTAGAGTCATAAGGTACATGGAGGTTAAAGGTATACGTTTTTTATAAACTGGTTTGCAGAAAATCTTTGGTAAGCGAAGCTGGTGTTGGTTATACCATAAAGGAGAAGACCCCTGTGCCCGACCGAACGCCGGCCATACAGGAAATCTTTGGTAAGCGAAGCCGTTGTTAATTTAAGCGCTGATATTATGACACAAGGTGACACAATGTCCATACCAAAAACGACACAATGTTAATTGATATTATGGTGTTTTTTCAATTTTGAATGCGACATAAAGTCTATGGACATTATGACATGCCTACCACGCAGGATCCTTCACTGACTTATTTACGCAACTACACACAATATTTGTCTTTCTTTTCTAGAATATAGATTCCGGGAGGTTTATACTTCTGGTTTCCATTAAATTGCTGCTTAAACATTTCATTCAACGACAATTGATTTTGGCTGTATTCCTACGGCCGATAGGAGTTGAATTCGTGATATTTTGCAATCATGATACAGTGCCAATCTTAAAATCTAAAGGGTGCCCCTATAGAATATACATGTTTTTTGCGAGTATTTTAAACCGTAAAGGGTATCACTTTAAAATTAAAAAAACTGTGTATCACTATAGCTCTCAATTGCAAGAATAAATACAAAAATAAATCATAAAATTATAGGGTGTGCTCATAGATGACGTAATTTGACCTATCTTAAGAATCGTTATAGACAAACTCTTGCAAATCGGCCAGAATGTCGATTGCTATAACCGTTATAGTAACAAGTATTAGTATTCAACTGGGGATGCCCCAGTCGTTCATTTAATTTGATGTATATGACCATACTTTTGAACAGTTGTAGACAGAAGTTTGAAATTCACAACGAACCCGTATTGCCAACTCCGCTACAATAACAAGTATAACCTTTGAACCGTTATATACAGACAGCTGATACTTACAAGGAACCTGTTTTGTAAGCCCGCTATATCAACAAATTTATAACTTGAACCAACATTTGTTAAGATTTAACATTGGGATCAATGATTGTTTTGATTGTGAATAATTTTATAAGGAAAATGATTCTCACCGATGAGAAATTTGTTAACTCTTGTGTTTAGTTTTACTAAATGTGTGGTCTGAATTTATGAAATAAGTTATTGAATACGAATTTTCATTTTTTCTGTGTTTTAACATAAGACATGCCGCAATTATGTACCCTAAATAAAACAAAACAACTTTTCCCTTTCAACTAGAAAATTAATCTTTCGAATCAAAAATTATCTTCAAATATTTTTTGAAAAATCACGGATTTTAAGAACAATAAAAATACGCTAAAAAAGAAAAATTATATATTGTTATCAGCGTTGCCACACAATAAATTGACTTCCTACCAATAATTTTCAAAAATCCTACCAAAATCGTTCACAGCCTACCAAAAATTTAAAAATGGATTTCTTGCACATAAACTCTGTTATACTCATTTGGTTTTTTTCCCGTAATTGTTGAGATGGAAGTTTGTCTTTTTAGAATGAACACCCATCCCTTTCCTGGAGCCAATCAAATTCATTCAAACATTCGGTTCTAAATTTTCTTTTGACAGTTTCTTTACAATGTTCACTAAAAGTATTATATTATTTAAAAATGTATTTATTTTTTAATTTATTATTCAAGCACAAGGTCTTTTATTTTTTATCTTTTATTTTTTCAATATTTCGCTACTCCCTTGTGTAGCATCATCAGGACAAAGAAATATTTATTTGAACACAAAAAAGCAACAAAAAAAAAAAAATAAAAAATAAAAGACCCTGTGCTTGAATAATAAATTAAAAAATAAATAATTAATAAGGTCAAATAAAAAACTATATTAATATTATTTAAAAATGTTTTAAAACAAAAATTTTAAGAGTGGTTCTACCTGGTTGATGGAATTTCGTCTTCTGAAATTATATTTTTTTCATTTAATTTTGGAGTTTTGATAAAAATCTGAAAAAAATACATGCAATATTAACAAATATTTATGTAAAAAAAATTTACTTATTTTCCTATTTGTCTGTTAAGTTTTTTTAAACATACACTTGAAAATAAACCTTCACTCAAAAATATTGTTAATTTCAATATCATCTTGTTTCTTAAACCAGAGATGGTTATAGCTTTAATCATCTCTACGCAAAAAAGCAGAGATGTTTTTTATTACACCTTAAACAGTTTTTGAAAACAGTGGTAGCACTATTCAAAGTTGTTGTGTATTTAATTCAAAGTTACATTTTTTTTAATTTTATGTTCTAAATTTTTAAGGTGAAAAATTTACTATTACTAAAAAATTGCTACAGGAGGAAATCCTACCAATAATTTAAAAAAATGCAACAAACCAACCAAACTACCAAACTGTTTTTTAAAAACGAAAAACTACCAAGTTTGGTCCGATTGGACCAAAGCGGCAACGCTGATTGTTATGAAAGGAAGATCTGGCAACCCCTGTCGTTGTTAACAGTATGAGAGTGGTGAATAAAGTTAATTCGACTAATGGTGTGTGTATAGAATAATACCACAATTAGCTAACAAAAGCTGAGCAACGTGAATGGTTGCGTTGGTAGAGGTGCGTGCTGTAAAACAGAAGATTGTGGATTCGATCCCCGCCGTCGGATAGAATTAAAAATCAATAAACAGCAGTACAAACCTCCCGAGAGGCAAAAGACAGTTATTGTGTGAAGCCATGGCAGATAATTTAGTGGAGACGTCCAAATTAATATAGAAGCTACAGATAATTGTCAAGAAGCCCTTTATAATAAAAATAAGAACGGTAGCGGTTAGCGCAGGGAAGTTTAACAGCATAACTGTGTTTGGCAGACATGTGTTGTGTATTGAATTAAAGGGAATGACTGGCTTGGATAAAAGGAGTATTGGTGGATGGTTAAGGTTACTAAAACAAGGCATCGAGTAGTTCGTGTCTCGCCGGAGTAACACAGTAGTGTAGCGTGGATGGCTTCGTTTGTAGTAATAATGCATGTTTAGTAAATACGAGACCAAGGGTTTACAAGACCGGTAGGATCAAGAATTATAGCCAGAGAAAGCTATAAAGTTTGAATACAGAATAATGAGCCACAGTGCTATTTGCTATTTGTATAAAAAGTACTTTTTAAATAAAAATCAAGAAAAAGATTTTGATTCTAACAGATGCATTTCTCAAAAGAAAATCGTATTTTGAAGAAGAACATTTACAAGTTACTGATTAGAGAAAACTTGTAATTTAAAAGCAGAAGTTCCATTATAAACAACCAAATGCGCGTATTTAACATCAGACATGCTGCAATACCACTCGTCAAATAAATATTAGGTAGATCCAATAATAGGGCTTTCAATAACTTTTTTTCGTCAACACTACTCTATAAAAAGAATTGCCAAATCCTAACAACATGAATCAAGAAAACAAGACTGCGTATTGCGCAGGTCCGTTAGTTTTTTGTATAGCGGTCTCTCTCTTATGTGTGACGTAGGCATAGAATATTTTATATAAACAAACTTCATTTTTGTATGAAAAGTGCAACAGAATGAAAGTAAAAACGGTGAACATTTATTAAAAAAAATAGTTAACCGAATTAGAGTATCATGGTCACGAAAACCTTGCAGGCCACATTTGCCTCAAACTTAAACATTATATTCCAGATATTGCAGTGGCACAAAACAAGGAAGGTCCAACGTATTCGTGGGTTGAGCATGCATCTGAGGGCGGACTAATAAGCCGACACCTGAAACTATGAAACACATTAAAGAACTGAACCAAATATTAAAAAATAATAATAAAGACGGTCTTCTCATTAAACTATATTTTGTAAAAGAGGTAAAAAAAGTAATTTTTTATATCAAAAATGTATTTTAAAAAACGAAAACTTAATAAGGAGTTTAAAGTCTCAACTTATTTGTTTTATTTTTTTTTTAAACATTTTTGTTTTAATTTTATTTTGAAAACAATTTTTTTACTGTCAGTTATTTGGCTTTAAGGTCATTAATAATTATTGTATATGTATTTCCTTTATAAAAAGATTAATTTAGAATTACTAATGAAATAACTTCTGAAATTAATAATTTGTTATAAGAATTTTCATATAAGCCAAAATTTAAAATTTTGTTAGCCCGAAACAACTCTTCTTCTTCTCGCGCTTCAAGCCTAATCACAAAATTTTTACTCGAATATATCTCTTTTCTTCCCATTTAAAATTTTGTTCAAATCGATGCATCCGATTGGAAGTTATGCAATTATTTCCAGCCAAAAATCTCCTACACTTTTTACAACAAATACTCATTTTCATTCTATTGTGACGTAGATGCGCAGTAGAAAAATTTTTTGAATGGCTGAATGCGCAATCTTTTTTTCTTGATTCATGTCCTGACAATTGATAAAAACAGCGTCTTTAACCAAAATGAATGTAGATAGGGAATGCTAAAAAACATTAAAAAATAAACAGTTGCTCTTAAAAATCTCTCTTGAAGCATTTCTGAAGTTGAAACAAAAGTGTCGCAACCAGTGTTATCAGTTATGGCGATTTCCATCTTGGCGATAACCATTTTTAAATGGCGAGAGGCGAGATTCTTGGCGGTATTTAGAATACTTGGCGAAATGTTTGGCTATTTTTTATGATTTTCACTAATATAACATCGTAAAGTAAAATTTATTTAATAATAGAAAAATTATAATAACCAAAAACATAATTATTAAAAATCTTAAAATCCACAAAGTGCAAAATACATCCTCAAAGAATTCCTCAATACTCAAACTCAAATCTTCATCACCATTTTAAAAATAAAATCGCTGAATTAGGATAAATCCCCTAATCTGACAACACTGTCATTGCCGTTTAACGGTTTTTTTTTTGAAATTCCAATTTATTTAATAAGCAGTGGTAAGTTGTAGCTTTATTGGTTTGTAGATTGTAAGCCAAATTTAGGGGTTTTTGCCCTCTTCCCCTTGGCGTAAATATTCTATTTTCCTAGGAGCTCTTTTTGTTTAAGTTTATTGAACATTAAATACGTGTGTTTTACATTAATATATTTATTTTATGCACCAACTCTTTAAAATCTAGTACGTCTGCCATTGATGCACATTTTATTAAGCAACTATGAGTATCATTGATGATGAGATAGAAATTTATTGGCAAATATATGAATGTATTTTAGTTTATGATGCTTGTTGGAGTACCTCATAATATAAAATGCAAATTGAAAACTAAATATAGAAAAGTACATAAAAGCATAAAATATTTCCTATAAACAACTCATGTGTTTATGAGTGTAAACAAGTGTTTCAAGTACACGTTTCTATACATCATCAATAAATGGTTACAACTGGTAAATGGATAAATAAATTTATAGTTACAAATAGATTTAGAGGGTGTCTGTGTGTGTATGTGTGTGCCATTTTCAGCAGGTCGTTTTATTTTTAAATTTATGATGAGTATCTGATACACTTTACAGTTTTACAACACCTTTTTATGTACTTTACAATAACAATGTTTTAATGGTTTAAGGGTTGTGTGAACATAAATCAAACACACAAACATACAGTTTTAACCCACATTTTGCCTCAATATTTATTGAAAATTATTTTTATAATTTACTCTGTACGTTGTCCACTGTTGGTTTAATTTTTGCTTTTTGATGTATTTATCAATAAAACTAATAAACAACAATAAACAATAACAAGTATTTATCTCTTGTTTACATTTTAAATAAAAGTTTGTGTTTGTGAAACTAATTCGCTTTTTATAGGGTTTGGCAAAATTAACGTTAAATTATATGATAAAAAAACGTTTCTTTTTCTTTAAATCGAAAAGAGAAAATTTTTTCAAATTGTCTCCAGCTTTGGAAAAAATCATTTTACTTCAAGAGAACATTTACTTAAATATCTTGCATCATTCTAAAACTGGAATTTAATGAGAAAATTATAATAAAACTCAAGGAAAAGTATCACTCCTATTAAAGAAATTTAAATATTTCTAACAGTGAATATATTAGAAGTTTTTTTTTTATTTTCATATTAACTCATTAGTGCGCAGAGTCCATTACAAGAGACGCTTTAATTTTAAAATAAAAATTTGGCTATACCGATTACTAACATTCCAACGAAGCATTTTTTTTTTATTTCGTTTGCTTGCAAAATATTGAAATATTGAATAACAATTTTTGAAGAACCGAAAATCTTGAGTTGGGTAAGAAATATTGGAATATATACATATAATGCTAGAAACCCAACTGGGACGAACGACGAATTTCGTCCAACACGACGAATACGTCATCAAAAATTCGTTGTGGAATTTCATCGTATGAAGCACAATAACGACGAAAAAGCACAGCTGTTATAATTTTTGAAGGTGCTTACTTTTTTAAGCTGCTAAGGTGACCATAAAAAAAAAATTATATTTAAAAAAAATTATATTTTAAAAAACTAGAAAAAATTTTTGTATTTAACTTCTAATCTGTACACTTATAATAAATGCTGCAAATTAAAAAATGCATTAATTTTTTAAGTAAAATAACTATTTACTAAAATACTTCGAATCTAAAGTCAAACATGGTCATTTTGTTCTGATTTCTTCGTCGGCTTAAGATACAGAAATAATTCTATTACATGGTTCGCCGCATATAACGAATTTCGTCCTACGTCATGATTGTGTGTATTTTCATATAAACAAATGTGTTTTATTTTTGACGACGAATACTCGCGACCAAAAATTTGTTGTTTGTCCCAGTTGTGTTTCTAGCATAAAGTGAAAATAAGTTTTATGATTCAATTGATGTAAACAATTTACGACAAAAAGTTGTGCCACGTGCGTGCAGTCACTTTGAATGCAACGTCTCGTAAAACGTACAGTGCGTCCGTAGTACAATTGTGATACAATGATTGAGTACAAGATTTTTTCATACCGATCAATACATTAATAAAGGGAATGACGTCTATGAGGAAAATCTTGATTATCTCGGAACTTTTACTTCAGGATCAATAGGTGAAGAGCGAAATGAACATGTCCACTTCGCTGAATCCCGTTGATAAAAAAAGAAGAGAGGGGATTTGTAGATCATAGATTTACAAATAATAGAAATATATTGCTCGCACCATGGAAGAATAATACCTAGTGGACACTTAGTTTACCAACTTTGCAGTGCAAAACTAGAAGTTTTTTTTTAAATAAAATGTTTTCCAAGCGACTTAATTAAATCATTTTCTTTAACAATTGATAAAATATATTTAATAAAAGAGACCAGGGCACTTGAGCCAGTAATGGGTTAAATCGAATAAATCTAATTCTGGATCATTTGATTTTATTCCAAAAACTAGTACAATTTAAAGTTAAGTTTATTCGAATTAGGGTTTGATATTCTCTCCAGTTAAAAAAATTAATATGAAAATCTAGTTCTTGTTAACAAAAGATGGAGCACGACATAATTATATAATTATGCACACATGGTTACGCTTTTAGGGATAGGAATTGGCTGGTTAAATTGTAGAAATTAACGGTGTTTAATTAAATTAAGTAGATTTTTACATTTATGTTAAAACGGGCTAAGAGATTGATTGATTAGATCGAAGAATATTTTTTATTTTTTTTTATATAATAATAAGAATATCCATTTCCGACCCCATAAAGTATTATATTCTGACTTCTTATACATAGCGAAGTCGATTGAGCGATGTCCATCTGCCCATCCGTGTTATATTAGTAAGTTTATATATGCCAATCTATCAGACATAGTGTCAAAAAAGGTGCTACTAGAAATCAGCAAGATCGCCCCATGTCATTCCAGGCAGCGGGCAAAGCACCACCCCTACCTCTAAATTTTTCATATCATTTGGAACAATAAAGTAACTCCAATAAAAAAAAAATAAATTTATAGGGAGATAGAGAATTACAAAATAGGAAAAAAAAACAGTAAGTGAAAAAATTGATGCTCGCCCATATTTTCCGAGTTATGGGGATCTGAAATTTCAAAGTTTTTTCTAAATATCAGTATGGTTATCATTTTAAAACTTTTAAAGAGATCTTTAAGGAAATATTAAAATTTTAAAAATGTTTAACATATTAAGACCCGATGACATTTTTACGTATAATTATATACGAGGGCTGCTATATATATTTCTGGCCTGGCAACACTGAGTGCTGCCAAGTGCAATCTGATATTTCTATTGGAAAGTTTGTCATTTTTAAGCATAATCGTACTCAAAACGTTTTGCCGTACGACCATTATTTGTGTTGTTTACAGTGACTTGAAAAAATTAATATAGAAAAAAATGGAATTAACTCGTGAACAACAAGAGTGCATTGATGAACTTAAATCTTTGAATGGCGATGAAGCACCATCCAATAGCACTGTGAAAAATTGGTATAATGAATTTAATCGTGGCCGAAACTCGCTCAAAGACGAATTCCGTAAAGGTCGTCCAAAAACGGCTGTTGTGCTAGAGAACATTGATGCCGTGCGTGAACTCATAATGCAAGATCGACATGCGACATACCGAGAGATAGAGACATCCTTGGACATTTCTTCCACCAGCATACATTCGATACTGCATGAACACCTGGCCGTAAAAAAGGTTCGTTCTCGGTGGATCCCGCACAATTTGAAAGTCGCTCAAAAAAAGGCTCGTGTCGATTGGTGCAAAGAAATGTTGCAAAAATACGATTGCGGTGCTTCAAAAGACGTTTATAAGATCATGGCAGGTAACGAATCATAAATCTATGCGCATGAGGCCGAAACGAAACAACAATCGACCGTGTGGGTCTTCAAAGACGAGCAAAATCCAACGAAAGTTGTTCGTGGAAGAAGCACTTCGAAGCAAATGGTCGCCTGTTTCTTCGGCAAAACTGGTCATGTTCCGCTTGAGCAACGTAGGACGTTCACTTCTGAGTGGTACACTACAATTTGTTTGCCTGAAGTCATCGGAGAAATTCGAAAAACCAACAAGAGAAGACGAATCATTATTCACCATGACAATGCGAGCTCTCACACATCGGCTCAAACCAGAGCGTTTTTGACCGGCCAAAACGTCGAATTAATGGGTCATCCGCCGTACAGCCCTGACTTGGCACCTAATGACTTCTTCTTGTTTCCGCACATCAAGAAAAAAATGCGTGGTCAATGATTTTCGTCGCCAGAAGAAGCTGTTGAAGTGTTTAAAAACCATGTTTTAGAGGTGTCTCAATCGGAGTGGAAAAAGTGCTTCGACAACTGGTTTGAGCGCATGCAAAAGTGTTTAAATCATGCTGGAGAATACTTTGAAAAACAATAAAACCATTTTTGATTATAAATATTTGCATTTTCACTAACATATAGAGCAGCCCTCGTATATGTATTTTTTATTTGTAAAATTATTTTGGGAATTTTTATATTATTTATTATATTATGCTAATATCCCATAACATTTTCAAATAAAAATGCAATTTATTTGTTGGTTTGGAATAGGTGGTATCTATACGTATTTTGCCGGTTGCTAAAGCCAGCTCGTCAGGAAACCTTTATTCAAATTTTTAGAAAAGCCAAAAACATTTCCTTTAAGTATAAAAACTTCAGCTCCGTCTCGGCTTTAGCAACCAGCGAAATACGTATAGATACCAGCTATTCCAAACCAACAAATAAATTGCATTTTTATTTGAAAATGTTATGGGATATTAGCATAATATAATAAATAATATATATATGTATTACTTAATTTAGTTTCGTATTTTTTTAATTCCCTGTCACCCCAATATTTGCTATTTTAATTGAAATTACTTCATTTAACTTGATTTACAAAGATGGTTAAGGGTAAATAAGATTCGGCATAGCCGAATATAGCACTCTTACTTGTTTATTCTGTGGTTGTTGTTCACGATACCCATTGTATTTGAAGACACCCTTTATATTAAACTTAAGGTATATCGAGTTACTGTTATTCCACTGATAATAATAAGTTAGTCAACTAAAGTTGTTGACTGATAAGAAACTAATGGCTGTGGTCTTTGAAGATACGGTAGAAATTGAAGAAATAAAAAAATAATGTAAAAATATCACCCATATACCTACATACTATTTATGATTGGTTTAAAAAAAAAACAGTGGTTCTTCATTGGCCATTTAAATTTTAACTTTTAGTTCGAGAATACAAACTCCGTAACAATATAAAGTTATATGCAATTTATTTTGCAACCTGTTTAAACACAGAAATGTTAAAAATTTCCATTAATCATCATCATTCTCATCAATATTTAGAATTGAAAAAAAAAAATTGAACATCTTAAAATTTTTGTACAAACATTTAAATTCCGATGCAACCGCAATTTGTTGTGTTTTGCAGCTTTTTTTCTACATACACCTCCACACAACATGTTGCAAGCATATTTCAGTTGTGTTTCAAACTTGTTTGATGTTAATATAAAGTTTTAGGTTGTTTGTTGTTGTTGAGACTGGAAGTCTGTTTAATGAATCTAAAGTAGCTGAAACATTAATTGCTTTTGGTAAATAAATAAAAAGTTCCTGCATTCAATAAAACTTCATTTATCCGTGCTTTTTGTCTCTGATGCCTTATCAGTCATAAAGTATTGATATCTAATCGATATCAAATAAAGAATAATAATATTCTTGACTGTTTCTTACAGTGGATGAAACTGTTATCAATCAAATTCAAATTATGTAAAAATTTTGAAATTGTTTCCCAAAATAACATTTTTATACGATGATTCCTTAATCCCTTTGCAATTGCCGCAATTAAAGAAAACATCCTTCAACTAAGTACGGGGACACAAGGTTTGTTGTGTACTAATTATAAAAGTTGGGTCTTTAGCTTTTGTCAGGTACCACCGTTATACTTATTGTTAGGCTTAAAAGTAGGAAAAATATTTAAAAATAGTGCAGATTATTTATTGAGGGAAAACCCAAATTCTATACACATAAATGAGATTCTATTTTATAACCTTTAGCAATAACAAAAAAATCTTCTGGACACCACTGCTGCATCAATTGGAAAAAGGGAATAAAATTTAAATATTTTCCCAAAATTGGGTTAAATACATTTTTGTTTATTTCAAACATTCCTACTTTGTGACTTAATGAAAATATTGTAACATGATTATTTAATTGAGTCTCAGGCGGCTTAAAAGTTCAGTTGGTCCAACGGATTAAATCTGAGTTTTCTTTCCTTTTTCAAGCTGATAACAAAATCAAAATAATTTTGGTGGAATTCAGTTCAAAAAAGTACATTTCTTGAAGCCGGCTGATCTGTAGACCATCACAGCTGTTCTTAACCATTATAGTTCTAAGTCATATTTCGGACACATTTTGTAGAGAATAATATTTCAATTTGTAATAATAATTATTTGACAAGTATCAGTAGCTGTTACAATTCACCCATTGACGGTGAAACTATAAATGTCAAAACGAAAATTAAAGGGTTTGGAAACATTCATATTTTACAATAAAGAAATGCAAAAGTTATGGTCAATCTTATGTGAGTACAAGCACTAAAAAGTTGATAGCAAATGAGGTTAATAATTACAGTGATCATTTAGAAATTAATTGTTCTAAAGACAGACATATGTTTAAACAGAATGTTTGTAATGAAAAAATAAACGAGGGATTTATATATCTGATGCGTATAACAACCTTATTTTACAGCAACAAATAAGGTTTTTTTCCTAATATCTAGTACTTATTTTAGATTTTCAATATTGTTGGCAATGCTCTCAAAGATAGTAACATATATGACATGTTCTGCACGTATAGATGACGCAATAACAATAAAATAACTGGTTCTTCATATCTTAATATCATTTATTTTTTTCCCTTGATCAGATAGAAAAAAATGGACTACAGCTAGTAAAAAATTAATTAATTTTATTCACATATTGAATAGATAAATTTATAAAGCATTTGTTATATGCCATCTTGCAGCTGGTGCTTCAATCATGGCCTGATTTTTCCACATCCTTTAGCTTATTGTCAAGTAACACAACAATTGCTGCCTGAAATTTAGAAGTGCGTTTTGAACCACCTATAGTTCTGCTTATAAAAATGCTGCATTCTGTGAAGAAAGAGCTTTAGTATTTAGTCTGAAAAACGAACATCTAGACTATGTGATACCAACCCCTAATGTATGTTGTAAAGTACATTGTATATACGATTTTAGGCATAACTATGTTCAGCATTTGAAAAAACTCAAATATTTATTCATTCATATATATTATTCTGATGTATGTCCGGATGTAAGTACATATGTACAATTCTCTTTCCGGAATTTTTTGAAGCCGTCTCATATTGCAGAATGGCGGAATTTGGCAAAGTTAAAGTATATTTGCTCTGTTGGTGCAAGACGGAGCCAGATTTTTGAATTTCAGTTTGTGGGCGGTGGAAGTGGCTTTGGAATTTTGTTAGAATCCTCAACATTCTTCCAATGATTATTTTAGGGAAACCTATGTAATGTTATGTATAAACTTTTAAAAAAATATTTTTTGCTTGACAGGGAGAGGCTTTGTGACTAGTTAATTCATAAAATTTCATGGCCAAAGTGAAAGGAGTGAAGAAAACCTGATATGCTAGGAAAAAGACGTAAATTTATCAGAAACTGCACGTAATGCGGCAGTCATTAAGATCACTTTCAATACACATATTACAAACAATTTAAATTATGTAAATAATCGTATACATATTTTATGCTTTCCATACCACTGTGTCAATGAAAATGTTGCAATCGAATACTGGAAAAAGCCGCATTCCAACATGTTTGATGCATTGAATTTATCGTTTCAAACAAAAACAGACAGTGAAAATAGAATCACATTCAGTTTGATTAGTCAGTGTTTGGATTTCGTTAAGAGTGGTAGAAGCAATGGTTGCGTGTGAATGAGCTAAATGTAAAAAATAACCGTCATTCAAAATATTAGTGATTTTTAAAATTCTAACAAAATAATTAAAGATTTGTGTAAAATTCTACAAAGCATAAAAAATTATAAAAATTTTTCCTTGTAAAAGTGGATTTATTTTTTTTAAGGAAAAGTAATGTGGAAATAAAAAAGAAAATTTTTTTAAAATCTTGAAAAATAACGGTAATAATATTAAATTATTAAAACAGATAACAAACAGGTGAAAATTTGATAAATTTGATAGTTGGAAAGTTTATAACAATAGGGTAAAATAAGAATTAATTTAAAATAATTAATTAAAAAAAGTTATAAGAGAAAAATCGCAAAAAGAAGTTAAAAATAAAAAATTGGCAAAATTAAACAAATAAGGTAAATGTGAGTTGTTGTTTGCTTCTTTTTCTGAAATATAAAAATTTTAAATTTAAAATAAATATTGAGTTAAAAAACAAAAAAAAAAAAAATAGAGAACAAAAATGTTCTTAATGTGAAATATTGAAACCTGAGACAAATATAAAATTAAGTAATTTTAAAATGGGAAAATAAATTTTAATTAACAATTGATGTGTGTAAAACGTTCGGAACTCATAAATTTTCCCTAAAAACACAACCCTAGAATCCCACCCCTTTTCCGCAGCATCACTAAACTAAAATCCGATTATGGAGGACGAATTACGTTGCCCTACTTGCAAACAGCTTTTTGCAAATCCTGTGTTATTGCCTTGTTTTCATGCTCTGTGTTTGGGTTGTGCTTTGGATATACAAACACCCTACACACCAGGTGCCATCTTAGCTTCCGTTACAGGCGGTTCGGCCTCATTAAATGGTGGCACTATTCACAGTGTAGCCGCTACTATACATCCTCACCCAACGGGTATAGCTGCAAATCATCACACGCACTCACATACACACGCCGCTACCAGGCATTCATCAAATTCGTCGGCGGCCAGTACAGCCAGTTCAGCAACTGGCTCTGAATCATTAACTTCGGATCAAGATCAAGCCGATAAGGTTAGTATTTTAAGTGAAGCAGATTCTGGAGTAGTTTGCTGTTCCAATATCTCACGGCCAGTTTCATACGCTGGTACCAGTCACATTCAAGGTTTGTTACAAGGAGCTGCCTCAGCGCCACCTGGCGCTGCCTACAGTCTAACTTGTCCTTTGTGCCGCAAAATTGTGTTCTTTGACGAGGGTGGTGTACGAAATTTACCACCTTATCGTGCCATGGAATCCATAGTGGATCGTTTTTGTGCTCGTGAGGCTTTACGTTGTCAGATGTGTGAAACGGATCCCAAAGTGGCCTCCTTAGTGTGTGAACAATGTGAAATACGCTATTGTGATGCTTGCCGTGAGTTATGCCATCCGGCTAGGGGTCCTTTGGCCAAACATACGTTAGTTAAGCCTAAGGGCGCTGCTCAACAACGTGAATCCGTGTGCGGAGAACATGAAGATGTTTTGTCTATGTATTGTTTGACCTGCAAGTTGCCAGCTTGTCCAGAATGTATAAACGATCAACGTCATCCACAACATGAAGTGCAGCCAATCACCACTACTTGTAAAGCTCAAAAGGTAAGAGAAAGTGAATATGTTTTTTGAAAAAGTGCCCTAAATTAATAATTCATAAAGAATGTAAAAAAAAATTTTTGTCCTCGAGGGGACGGACAAAATTGTTTGGGTATTAAAGTGCTTTACAAGTTTTTTCATTTATGCAACTCAAGGAAAAAAAATTTATTCAGCAATAGAAGACTTTTTAGGCCAGTTAAGTTATCCAGATGGCAGTGTAGTTCAGCACAGGGTACTAATTTTCAAACTTTCCATATCTTATATTTTTGTTTTCATTGGGTATAAAAATTTGTTATTAACACTCGAAATTACATTAAACTAAAATATTTAAAATAAAAAAAAAATTTTTCTCTCATTTTTATGTTGGGGAGGTATATTAAATTTGCAATGAATCTAAAAATTATTATTTTTATTGGAATATTTTATTTACTAACGGCCGTATGAATAACAAAAATTTGGCATGAGTGAATAATTTTAGCAGGGTCTCAGCGAGCTTATCCACAGAATTTGACGCTTATAGTATGCATAGACTGTGTTAACTATTTTTACAAAAACTTAAGTGTCAAACTGTACGTTATACTTCTCTTGCATCTAGGGCTGCCAGATGGCATAGATTGTGCAGCTCTAGTGCGAGTTACCTTTTTAAAGTTAAAAGACAATTTGTAAGGTTAAAAAAGGATTTCTTTAATTTTTAAAAATAATTTTTTGTTGAATATAATTTTTAATTAATTAAATTAATATTTTCTACAGAAAAAGATTTATACTAAATAAAAAGAAAACAAAATAAAAAAATAAAGTACAAAATCTATATAAATTGATCTCATTTGATCTTTATTTCAATGCTACTTAGTAATCTATGCTCACAAGAAGGAGTAGAATATCCTTCGACCTAATAAAGACTGAAATATTAATACGAGTAAATTTTAATGAAAGTTATCAAAAATTCGTCCGTAAACTAAAGCAAAAAAAAGTACTTGATTCTGTAAATAAAAATTTAAAATATGCGTGGCAACAAAAATAGATATAAATGCATATTATGTGACTGTATATTTTAATTTTAAATCATTTTTTTTTTATTTTTGTAAAGAAAAATTTAAATAAAATTGTTTTTTAACTATAGGTGCTTTTCTAAAATTTCCGGTTATTTTTTACAGTTCTTTGACTTTTGGTATCTGGCAAGTCTTCTTGCTTCACTTAAATCTGTGTTCACCTGTTTGTGAACATATGTAATCTCTCAATGAATTATTCACTTCTTTAATCTAAAGCTAGAGTAGAAGACCCCGCTTCAGCCTTTCAAAGTGGTTTAAGGGTGGTAGAGCAACATGCATTCAAAACTGGTGCACTGAAAAATAAAGTTTTTATTCTGGTGATTTTTATTTGTATTGTGAACGGCTCAAGAGTTTTTTAGTCGGAATTGTTCACCCAAAATCGATTAAGTCCGTTTCTATAGCAAACACGGTTTCCTTTATAGGTTCAACTTTAATTACTAGTTGTATGGACCTAATACAGAAAGTGGTTTTCACATTCTTTAGATTTAATAATCGTCTGTCTAATTTTAAGACTTTTTTTACGAATCAGTTAGGTTTTTTCTAGCAGTAAAGTTTTTTAAATGAGAAACGACATCCGTCGAAATTAATTTTGTGTGAAACTTCGTTATATCAATTTTTTAGTATCTTCTCCTTAACTTATAAAGAGAAAAATATTTTTTTTTTATGTAAACATGCTTTTGTAAATACTAAAGCAAAACCTTACCCCTTATCTTCATAATTTAATCCTAAATTAAAATTGAAAAAATGTTTACTATGGAATTTGCGACAATTGGCCATATACATACGTACAACAAATTGCATTAGCTATTGTAGTACCCTCTAATTTATAATTTAAAATATTTATGTTTCTTATTATACCAAATAAAGTACTCGACATTCTGTCTAATTTTCAAATATTTGTATAAAACGGTTCACAAGATACGGCCATATAGGTCAAATTACATTAATTTTGGGAACACCCTTTAATTTCTAAATTCAAATTTTAAACTTGCTGTTATAGCGGACTTAGCAATACAGGTCCCTTGTAAGTTTCCTGCTTGTCTATAACAGTTAAAAAATTTGGCCACATACATCAAATAACATCAACTATTGGGGCACCTTTTAATTTCCAAATTCAGATTTTACACTTGTTGTTAAAGCGGAGTTAGCAAAAGAGATTCTTTGTTAATTTCAAATGACTCTCTAAAACGGTTCAGAAGTATGCTTATATACATCAATCTAAATGAACTACTGCGACACCCTTTTATTCATAATGTTGAATATTAATACTTGTTACAATAACGTACATAGCAATTGACATTGTGTTCAAGTCTTTTTTATAACTATTCAAAAGATAGGCACTTATAAGTTAATTTATGTCGCCTATGGGAACACCCTTTAATTTTTACATTTATTTTTGTATTACTTTTTGCATTGGGAGCTATAGTGAGAAACAATTTTTTTAATTTTAAAGTGGTGCCCTTTACGGTTCATAATACACGTAAAAAACATATATGATGTATGGGGACACCCTTTAATTTTTAAGACTATGAACTGCTTTTAAAACTAGACCAATCTGTAAGAATCACCTTTCATATAAAAAAGTATTTTAAAAATTGAAATGTCTTAGTTATGGAGGCACAAATATTAAGAAGCAACAATCAGTCCAATTGATAAACTCCTTCTTTTTTTAGAAGTCGGATAAAAAGAGCAACACGTGTATTAAATTTTATATTGTTAAGGAAAAACTTTTAATTAATGCCTTTATATACTAATGAAAGCAATAAATTGTACAAAATGCCAGAAAAAATACTATTATTTTAAGAAAAACATATACCTGAATAATTTATATGTGTATAATGGGCTTGTGTTTTTAAGCAAATAAATGTATGTATGAATATAGTTAAATATTTATTTATTTATATTTTGTTTTGTTAGAAATTGTACCATTAGGAATTTTTCTGTAAATTGCAGTTGTAACAGCAATAAGAGATTCTTGCCGTAAGCAAATAAAAATCCAAGTTGTAAATCTTTATCCTTTCAAACATACGAGTAAAAATGTTAATATTAGATTGTCTCCTGTTATCTTACGTACAAAATTAGCTTGTTAGTTTTTACTTTTAGTAACTAAAATAGGAACAAATATTTATATTTAAGTAAGTAAATAAAATTCTTTTACGAATAAACAAGAAAGAATAGTAAAGATAAATATTTTTTTATAGGTGGGGTAAATTAAGCTACATTTCATAAAATGTCCAGTGACCTACATAGATATTGTATGGGTTTATAAATCTTTCAAGTTTTTTTTTACAAAATTTACAATTCTTATTTAATTATTTGTAATCTATTAAAATTCTTCTAGTGCATAGAATTATTATGAAAATTTCTATTTTTTAAGATTGTTGTTTTTGCTAGTTTACAAAAAAAAAAAAAATATTAGTTTTATTTTTTATTAACTGGCACTAATTTTCCCGGCCATTTTTGTATTATATTGTAATATAAATTTAATAAAATTAGCTCATATTAAAGCAGCTGTGAATGCAACAGACAAAAACATGTTTGTCTTTATCTAAAAGACTTTTCTACTTAATTGATTTTAGTGAAGACAAAAACTAGAAATCGTTTACAAAGCAGGGTACGAACATAAATAAAACGAAACGTTTGGTTTCATTATACCCTTCACCACAAAAAGTGAAAAAAGGGTATATCTTAGTTTGTCATTACGTGTGTAATTTGTACAACATCCATTTCCGACGCCATAAAGTACATATATTCTGAATTCTTATGCATAGCGAAGTTGATTAAGCAATGTCCGTCTGTCATTGTTAGTGTTGAAATTTCACAAAAAAAAAAAAATTATAAATATGTCAATCGATCAGACATAGTGTCGAAAGAAGTGCTATTAACTAAATCAAATCCATCAAAAAATTAAATATACGGGAAGATAGAGAATTATAAAACATTTTATGAAAAAACTGGCGCACGCCCATGTTTTCCGATCTACGGGGCTCTGAAATATTTAAATTTTTTTTAAATGTCAATATGGGCATCATTTTAAAGCTTTTGAAGAAGTCTTTAAGGAAATACTAAATATTTTTAAAAATGCTTAACCCGTTAAGAGCCGATGACATTTTTATGTAAAATTATATATATGAAGTATCAATTTTTTATTTAAGTCTCGGTCACCCAATATTTGCTTTTTTGATTGAAGTTACTTCACTTAACTAAAATTACATATGTAGTTGGTGAAGTGTATATAAGGCTTGGCACAGCCGAATATAGCACTCTTACTTGTTTTAGTTATACTTTGTCGTTACTTAAAGAAAAGCAAATCAGAAATAGTGAGAAGGATTCTACCATTTAGTTTTGTATTGCTTTTGTTTGTGAGCACAAAATGTTCATTAAATAAAATGTACGCAGTTGGAAAAGAAATCAGTGAGCACAGAGTTTTGAGAAAGAACGTATCGCAAACGATTGCCAATTAATAATTTGCTCGTTATAGCAGAGAGCAACACTCATTTTTCAGCCAACCACGCAACGCATTTCTGTGACTTTATAAGTATACAAATCGAGTATATGAATTAAATGTCTATTGTTTTCTTTGCGTTCTTTGTCTTTTCAAATTTATTTGTTTTGGTTTTACTCATGTACAAAACAATTGAAAAATTGCTTGAAACGTTTGCGAGACGTTTTGTTTGTTTTCATACCCTGCTACAAAGCGATGCGATTAATGCAATATTTTATGTGCATTGTGCTTCCTTAAATAATTTGCATGAATTTAAAGGCCACAAGTCTTACATTATAATAAGTATTTTGTTTAGGAGGTTCTAAAAATTAAGCGTTCAATGATTTTTTCATAAACTACTTCGCATAAAGACGAGAATTTCTCATTTTTCATATTTATTTTTGTATTTATATTAATTTTTAAAACATTAAGTTTTCCCCAAAGACTAATTAAAAATTGGATTACAACAACCTATTACACTCACACACACACACATACTAAGAAGCCTTCAATTTGCTATGACAACTCAAATTTATATTTGATTACTCTATTAGTAACTAAATGAAAGTAAAAATGTGTATAAATACTTTGTTCTGTATATGTTTACATATAATAGTGAACATGAGCCCAACTGAAAATTAATACTTCATTTCTTATTAAAACAGCCTGAAAACATCATAACAAGATAAGTTTATTTATAATGAACCTAATAATATAAATCTTGAAAATTCTACGTATAGGTAGCTCCAGTTTTAGTTTGTACAGACAATTGCTAGCTTCATGTATAGAGGATTTCTAATGTCATTTATATAACTCATTTATTTATTTATTTTTGTTGGTTACAAGTGATCTTCAAGTAAGCGAGCGTTTTCAATTAATAATTAGCCAAGTATGTTTATTTGTCGCGAAGTTGTGCTGCTTTTAAGGAACATCATTTCATTGAAAGATATAAAAAATAAATAAAAATATTATATTGAAGATTTTTATGTGATTAATTTAATTTTTACAATAGTACTTGAATTTAAGAAGCTGTAACTGCAAAATAAATTGGCTGATTTGCTTTTGATTTAAGATACATACACACGATGAAAAAGAAAGCTCGCAAAAAATGGTTCAACAATTATTTTAAGATCGCAGGTCGCAAATGTAGCCTAAAGTCAGGTCAACTGCTTTAAAATATTAAATATATGAAAACGAATAAAAACAAATAAGAGTGCTATATTCGGATATGCCGAATCTTATATACCCTTCACCATCTATGTAAATCTAGTTTAGTAAAGTAACTCTAATAAAAAAAGCAAATATTGCGGTGATAGAGATTTAAAAAATAAAAAAAAATTTGGTACTGCATATATGTATATAATTTTACATAAAAATGTCATCGGCTCTTAATGGGTTAATCATTTTGAAAAAATCTTAGTATCTCCTTAAATACCTTTTCAGAAACTTTACCATGGGTACAATATAGGTACATATTGATATTAAAAAAAATTTTAAATTTCTGAAGCCTGTAACTTCGAAAATATGGGCGAACACCAATTTTTTCACTTGATGTTTTTTTCTTATTTTTTAATTCTCTATCGCCCTTTATATATATTTTTTTTTATTGGAGGTAGGCGGGTAGGTGTGGTTTTATGCACGCTGTCTCGAAGGACATGAATTGGTCTTGTTGATTTCCAATAGCACCTCTTTCGCCACTATGTCTGATTGATTGGCTTATTTAAAGCCGGACAGAAGGGCATTGCTCAATCGACTTAGCTATGCATAAGAACTCGAAATATATATACAGTTACGTTTTTCCCTTTTTAGACAAACGTACGGATTCTTCTGATTGCAAATACCACTATGGCTCGTTATAAATTCTAAATTCTTTCTTTATAGCTTTATCTGGCTATACTTCTTCGTCCTACGGTCTTGTAAACCCTATGGTCATGTATTTACTAAACATGCGTTATTACTACAAACGCAGCCATCCACGCTACACTTCTGTGTTACCCCCGCGAGACATGAAATACTCGATGTTTGTTTAGTAACCTTAACCAATCACAGACATCTCTACTACTCCTTTTATCCAAGCCAGTCCTCTCGTTTATCTAATAGCCACAACACACGTCTGCTATACACTGTTTGTTATACTGTAACACTTCTCTGCGCTAACCGCTATCGTTCTTACTTTTTATTATAAAGGGATTCTGGACGTCTCCACTAAATTATCTGCCATGGCTCCAAGCAATAATTGTCTTTTGCTTCTCGGGAGGTTTGTGCTGCTGCCTCTTATTTTTTAATTGCATTACAACAATTATTATTTTCCGTTGTACTCATGTCTGAAGGCGGGATCGAACTCACGATCTTCTTTTTTGCAGCAGTCCTCTACCAACGAAACCATGGAGGTCGCTCATCTTTTTTTTGTTGACTAACTACCATCCCTAAATTAGCGCGTAAAGCGCAAGATAACTGTCAAAATTTCTCATGTACATACAAAATGTATGAAGCATCCCTAAATAGCACGGCGTCAACGCTTAGCAATTGGAAAATCTAATTTTGACAGTGCGTTAGGAAGTGAAGTTGGCTGCTTGTTGGTTTGTTTTGTTTTGTTATGGCTGAAAAGTAGTGACAATTTAGTTATTTTTAAGGCAATCTAGCGGTTTTATCTCTGTTTTTATTTTTATACAGCGGGTTTTATAAAATAAAACTAGTTAACATTACTGTTAAAGACACAAAGTTGACGCTGTTATTTAGGGATGACATTCTAGCTCAAAAGCTATGAATTACATTGCTTTGCGTCTTACGCGCTAATTTAGGGATGGCAGTAATTGTGGTATTATTCTATACACATACCATTAGTTGAATTTGCTTATTCACCACGCTCATACGGAAACCACGGTCATACGGAAACAACAGCGGGGGTTTTATTATTCATAACAATACTTTAGTGTATCGGAAATGGATATTGTAGAAATTATAAACTGAATGACAAACTTAGGTATAAAAATATGGATTATTGAAAATTATTAAAAACTCCAGTTTCGTAACAAACGACTACTGCTTTATGTTTCCAATTATTTTTGTTAAATTTTTACAGGAAAATCTGAAATCCGTGAGAGTAAAAACCGACAATTCACAGATATTTCAAATAATAAAAAAATTTCCTTTTTCCAAGGGTATAAAATTTTCGGCACAATCAAATAGAGAGCTGTTACTTAAAACAGTTCTTTCTATCTTCTTCTTGTCCTTGCTTTAGGCGCACAACTTCATGATGTCCTTAAAATATACTATGACCCCAAAATGCTATGGTTATGTAAATAAGTGTTATCATAATATGACATCTCATTTGGAATCTCTACCATCTTATTTGATATTAAAATAAAATAAAATTTTATACATTTGAGGACATTTTGGGAATTTCATTAGCATTTCATAAACAGTTTGATTTATTTCATTTTGACCACATGTCGCCCCTATTAAAGACATTTATTACTCAAATAAGTCATGAAGTTCTATCTAAATAAATCATAAACTATTTCTAAATAAAAATCACAACAAAATCTGACCCATATAATACATATTCATGATTATTGATAGAGAGCTATAATTACAATTGTATTGTTTTATTTCAATTTTAATTAAATTTATGGAGTAAAATAAATTTAATTTAAAATGGAGTTAAAATTTTATTTGAACTTATATTTTTCTCACGATACTAAAGCTATATATTATTTCCAGAATATGTTTCCTTAATTTTGTAATAAAATTTAAATTGTTTAAATGCAAAATTAAAAGAAAACTACACATTGTAACCACACAGAAATTTATAAGAGAGGAAAACTAAAACAAAGAACAACAAACATTGAAAATATAAATAACCCCGAAAAAAGCAATCTTTCTATAATAACACCAGCTGGTAACATATTTCAAATTCCGCAACCCTATAACACATCTCATCATATACACACCAGTGATAAAAAATGTCAAAGAAATATCCTTAAACATACACTGCAACCATAAAAAATACATAAATAAAACAAATTTCATTAAATAAGAAACGAAACTCAACTTAAAGAAAAATTTGTTAAACAAAAGAAAATATTTTCTTGAACAGGTTTTGTTAAATAACACAGCTAACTGCTGTTATTCTGTTGTCTTAGTAACCAATATTATTTTTTTTTTTATTTTTAGTTTTCCTTTTATTGCCGTCTGCTATTTTTTCTTACTGTATTTACACAATTCCACACTTTCTTTAAATACTTTAACTCTTTATCTCACTCTTGTTTTACACTTCCTTGACCAGTAATTTCCTGTATTCGTTTCCTATTGTTAGCTGCCTTCGGAAACGCTTAACGATATTATCTGAAAAAAATCCTTGTTACAAATTTTTCTTACTTTTTAATTTTTGTTTTCGTTTTAGTTTTTAGATTTTTTAAAGTTCGTTCCTTATTCTTTAAGATTTCATTTGATTGCATGAACTCTACACAGTGTTATTTAGATATTGAAATTTTGGGGTTCAATGAAATGTACTTAAATCGAAAACTAGCTAAAACATTCAAGTGCTACACCAAGGACTAAATGATACGTTTTCCTTAAAATTTGCCATTTCGTAAAAAATAAAATAACTTTGAAATATATTTTATGACAAATTCTCCTTACAAAATAAACTAAATTTCATTTCAAAATTTTCAAATCTAATTTAGTGTTTTGCAAATAGGACAGTCAGTGTTTCTTCTTACATCTTGCGAATATTTATTGATTTCCTCTGATATTTTTTACAATTATTTTGAATAATTCTTGCAAAAAAAACCGACTTTAAAACAGATTTCATTAACTATAGGGTTACCCTTTAATTTCCAAATTCAAATTTTTTACTTGCTGTTGTAGTAGACTTAAAAATCAGGTTCTTTGTAAATTTCAACCGTCTGTCTATAACGGTTTAACAGTTTGGCTTTAAATTACATCAACTTTGGTAACACCCTTTAATTTATAATCTAAAATATTTATAATTCTTATTATACCAAAGAAAGTAGTGGAAAATTCTATAACGGTTCACAAGATAAGGCCATATAGGTCAAATTGCATTAATTTTGGGAACACCCTTTAATTTTTTCATGCAAATTTTAAACTTGTTGTTATAGCAGACTTAGCAATACAGGTTCTTTGTTAGTTTCAGCTGTCTGTCTATAACTGCTTAAAAGTTTGGGCACATACATGAAGTTATATCAACTGTTGTAACACCCTTTAATTCAGAAACCAAATTTTATAGTGGTTGTTATAGCGAAATTGGCAATACAGGCTTTTTGTTAATTTTAAGCGTCTGTCTAAAACGGTTTAAAAGTATGTCCGTATACATTAATTTAAATGTACTATTGGGGCACCCTTTACTTTATAATTTTCAATATTAATACTTGTTACTATAACGGTTATAGCAATCGACGTTCTGTCCAATTTTCTAGCGTCTGTTTATAAGGGTTCAAAAGAGAGGCCCACATAGGTCAATTTACATTAATTATGGGAACACCCATTAATTTATAAACTCAAATTATAAACTTTTTGATATAGCGGACTCAGCAATGCAGGTCCCTTGTAAGTTAAAGCTGTCTGCCTATAATGGTTTGTACGCATACATTAAACTACATCAACTATTGGGACACCCTTTAATTTCCAAATTCACATTTTATACTTGTTGTCATAGTGGAGTCAGCAATACAGGTTTGTTGTAAATTTTAAACGTCTGTCTACCACAAAAAAGTATGCCCATACACATAACATTAAATGGACTATTGGGGCACCCTTTAATATATAGTTTTGAACATTAATACTTGTTACCATAACGGTCATAGCAATTGACATTTCATGCTTTTGTCTGTTCGAAAGATAGGGCCAAATAGGTTATTTTCGTCACCTGAGGGGTCACCCTTTAATTTTTAGATTTATTTTTTTTTTATTAATTTTTGCCATTGGGAGCTATAGTGATACTCGGTTTTTTTAATTTTAAAGTAATGCCCTTTGCGGTTCATAACACACGTAAAAAACATGTATATTCTATAGGGATACCCTTTAATTTTTAAGATCATGAACTGTTTTTGAAACGGGAACAAATAAAAAAATATCAAAATCTATCCAGAAATGACTGAGGTATGGAAACAAAAATATAAAAAAATGTCGAATTAATAACCTCCTCTTTTTTTGAAGTCGGTTAAAAATTTATTTTGTTTAACTCACATTAAAGACCTAAATGTGAACTCACGCTAGATGCCAGCAGTATCTTAACATTTCTAAATCTGTGTTCTTTGTGACAAGTTTTTACACCTTTAAATAAGTCCCTTTAAAAACTGAAATATTTCTCTGTATAAATTATTTTTATTTCCTCTTGTTTTTGTTTTTTTTTTTTTGTAGTCTTATGAATGAATTGTGGTTTCTGTAAGAATATTTATTACCCTCCAACTGTCAAGGTTGATGTTGGACGCATTTTTCATGTAAATTCTGACAGATATGGAGAGCCACCTCCTTGATTATGAAAAACCATCTTGGCATAGTATTTTCTAAATATATAAATAAAAGAAAGGGGTTTTCCCATATTTCTTACTGCTCTTAAGGGTTGTAAACAAAATCTAAAACGCACACAGAAAAGAAAAATTCTTAAGAAAAGCAAATGTAAAAAAAAAAAAAATTGGATAAGATGCCATTAGGATACTCCTTTATTACTCACTATGAGAAATAGTCATTTTTTTCATGTTGTTTAATAATATTGGGTTTCAAGTTTTTATTTGTTAAAAAAGAAATAAATTGTTGAATAAGATTGATTAAAACATAAATTTGTTTTTGTTTTAGATATTTTCATCAAGTTTACTTTTGCTTAAAAGTTTTTATTCTGTGATTTAAAATTTAATTTGGGACAATATTGGTGTTTGTTTATTATTTGCTTTTTAATAACATTTGAAAATTTCTTTTAAGCAAACAACTGAAATTTATTTGAATTTTAAATGAAAGAGTTGAATATTTAAATAAAAATAAATTTGATAGCAAATGCTTTAGGAAAATATTGTTGAAAATAGAATTTAAATTTTAATATATTTGTTTTCGAGAGTTTGTTTCCTATTTTTTATTTCTGCAAATTATGTGCTTTAAGGAATCAGTACCCTCAACAGTTTTATACAATAGAAACAGCAAAATAACCAATTATTCCCAAATGTTTATTAATATATTTTTGCTCTGGAATCGCAAAGTACTCGTAAATAAAACTGAAGGTCTATGGTCTTAAATCTCTTTCGGTTGTTAAACCCCAGATTTGGAATGAAAAGATATATTCGAGGAGATTTTGTAGTAACACATTTGGATAATTGGTTAAGTTTTATATACAGTGATCTCCATTATGGTGCCTTTCCAAAAAGTACCATTGAGGAATTATATTTTTACCGGACAATAATTAGATGTATTTTCTTTTTACCAAACACATAATTTTTTAAATAAAAATTCTCATTCTCTCTAAAGTTTCATAATTGCGTTTGGACTATATTCGGCTATGCCGAATCTTATATATCCTTCTCCATCTATGTAAATCTAGTTAAGTGAAGTAACTCTAATCAAAAAAGCAAATATGGGGGTGACAGAGAAATAAAAAATAAAAAAAAAACATGGATACTGCATATATATAATTTTACATAAAAATGTCATCGGCTCTTAATGGGTTAAGCGTTTTTAAGAAATTTTAGTATTTCCTCAAAGATCTTTTCAAAAGCTTTAAAATAAAATTAAAAGTTTGAAAATCTCAGACCCCCGTAACTCGGAAAATTGGGCGAGCGCCAATTTTTTCACTTGATGTTTTTTTTTCATATATTTATTTTTTTGGATGGATTTACTTTATTGTTCCAAAAGACATGAAAAAATAGAGGTAGGCATGGTGTTTTGCCTGCTGCCACGAAGGACATGGACGGATCACGCTGATTTCCAATAGCCCCTCTTTCGACACTATATCTGGTCGATTGACATATTTTTTTTATGGGGTTGAAAGTTAATATTTTAGAAATTACAAACGGAATGACAAACTTAGATATACCCTTTTTCCACTTTTTGCGGTGAAGTGTATAAAAAAACTGGACTGTCATCTCTCGGAATTTTCAATTAAATTTATTTGACTTTATTGCGCCGCGTCTTATCAATCTGCAAAGCTCGAAATCAAAACTGAAGCTCAATTTTCATTTAAAAATATTTGTCTTATTTCCGGAATTATTTAAATTTGACCCAAAATGGAGGATGAGTTGAGAAAATAAAAAAATACATAAACATCAGATCCTTTAAAATGAACATCATGGACAGATTATGAAATCATATACCAGTAGTGCATTAATTTTGTGTACTTAAAATGCACTCGGTGCTAACCAGGTGTACTAATGGCAACACTGGTGTTACTCAGAATATGCTGCCGAGTTAAAATTAATTAACTAAATTATTAAATAAAAAATTTTCTTATTTAAAATATCAAAAAAAGAGTTTTTAACACCAAAAATTTAAATCCTTTTTTTGTCTATCCAGCAACCAGACTGTTGCTGTCGAAAACATTCATTGAACTAATTTAATAATATTTTTGTGTTGGTTTATTTTTTATTTTAATTCAAATTTCCCCAGTGGCCCAAAAATAACAGGAGAAAATTATATTTCATTTTGTTAGTGTGTGTTTAATATTTTTTGTGTTTGTCATTGGCTACATTCATTCTACATTCATATATTAATATAAGTCTGGAAAACAAAGTGTGAAATAAGTACAAGTGAAGAAAAAAAAACAAAATATTTTTATATATTTATGTACATAGAAAAACATTTTACTGCATATTTCTTTCTTGCTAGATGGTGAAATAAAATTCTAAAATGGTTGCAATGAACTGTAAAAGGGACCTACTTTAAAACCTATTTGGTGCACCCAAATTTACACTTGCTTATCAACTTAATATTCCCTTATAAAAATCAGCACTTTTACTTATATTTTACTCACATTTTTTTATTATATTTCATATTTTTTATTTTCATATGAAGTAAAAATTCTTAAAAATTAAGGCTTCAAAAATTAAAAATAAAAAAAAGGATTTAGAAAAGTATTTTAAATTTCGTATAAAAAAGTAAAAAGTCTAATTAATATTATAAAGTACTTAAGTCTAAGATCTACAAAAATTATAAAACAATCTAAGCCAACGCTTACACTATGCCATTTTTTGGTGCTGTTGTGTTACCTGGTGGCTTACTGGTTCTGCGGTGATGCTGGAGCTTGATTTTGATACCCCAAAAGAAACCTCGTTGATACCTCAAAAGAAACCTCGCTTCACAATAGCCTCCGTGCAGGAACGTGGCATCCAAATTAAAAACAATGACAATGTATGCCGTTTTTCTCTTTCTTTTTTCTTCTTTTATTTAATTTCGTTTTAACTTATTTTTAACAATTTTTGCTCATTTACTTTAAGATTAAACAATTTTATTGCTCATTTACTTTAAGATTAAATAAAGAAAAAAACTTGTATCGCAAACCAAAACACCATAATAAATAAACCCGCGATTCGTACAGCAGTCCGGAGCAAAGCCAAAAATAACGCCGATCGAGCAAATGGACGGCGCACCAAATGAACCACAAAAGACCGCAGGCGTGAATTCGCCGCAATGGTGTTCCCACATGCTAGGACATCAAACACGACTGGAACAGACATACCGGCCGCCTTGCGACATTGTCGCAATATGGAGCCACGTCTTAACATGATGTTACAGATACAATTTAAAATTCATTATTTTATCGTTGACAAACAGTTTAATTATTTTCAAAAGATGGTTTTAATCACTAATGCGTATGCATACTTATTTATCTACATGGCATATGGCTCAAAATAAAGTTTTTGTTTTTTGTATAACATATAGGAAATTTACTTTATTAGTATTAAATAGAAAAATAATGGTTTCTTATTTCATTTTTTTTTTTCTCAAATTAGATTATAATATAATAAACGTATTAATTTCATATATTTATTTATACTGGATCACCTTCCCCAAAGTAGGCAAAGCCAAACACTGTCTCTTGCACCAAGAGGTGACCAGGTTTTCCTGTTGCTGGCCCTATGAGGATTCGGCTTGCCGCATCCGCTCCCAGAATAATGTAATAAGGGCGACTTTTGTACCATCGTCTATTGGCTGAATAGACGTCCCCATCATCTCGAGTAAGACTGTCGACGTCTTTGCTAGGACTTAGCCCGTAGTGCTTGTCATCTACTAAGAGTTCCTTGGCAAAATGTCCTTGGCCCTGCCGATGAAAAATGGTAATTGTGGTTCTTCCTCGCTGTACCACACAGCGCAACAGCTCTGCCTCTTTCCTCATAATTGAAGATATGGCTACGGTGGGATCAATCAAGGCGCGTGTCCAAAACTTTTTTCCACAGGGCCCAGTTTGCACTTGAATAGTGGCCGTCATCTCCACCCATATTCTGTCGCGTGGCATCGGGTGTAGCCAGCTATGATGGTCCTGCCAACACCGATGACACCGGTCAAGGCTTTTACATTTGGCACGGGTATGGGACTGGGCTAAGCAGTTGTAACACAACGACTTTTTCGCGACGATCCGGAGTTTTTTCTCTACAGGCAGAACTACGAAACGTGAGCATTGGCGTATGGCATGGAGTCGATCACATAGGGGGCAGCGGTAGTTGTCGTTGAATGGAACTCCAGCCATCATTCTGGAAACGGTTTAAATTTTGATTAGACGAGGGCTACTACTGGAGAAGGATTTTTAGTATATTAAGTAAAAGTGGGCAGAGGTACTAATTTGTGGATCGGTCGAGTGATAATACCGTTTTGGGTTTTTAAGTCTGCTACCCTCACTTTACCATCCGAACCACGATAAACTTTTATAACACGACCTAAACGCCATTCTGTAGTGCCGGTGGGCTCATTTTTAAGTGCGACAAGGTCATTTTCTTTTAAGTCTATCTGAGCTAACTTCCATTTAGTACGCTTATGCAACTCTTTTAAATATTCATGTTTCCACCGGTGACAAATTTCTTGTTGTAAAGCTTTTATTTTGCGCCATCGATGCACAATACTAAGTGACGACATTGCTTCTTCTGGTTCCGCCGGGGACAACAAAGAGGACCCTATTAAGAAATGACCTGGTGTAAGGGCCGATAAATCATCAATATTTTCAGACATAGGGCCAAGAGGACGGGAATTGAGGCATGCTTCTATTTTCGCTAGCAGTGTAGAGAACTCTTCAAAGGTAAATTTTATCTGGCCAGCAGTTTTCTTAAAGTGTGTTTTGAGACTCTTTACACCTGCCTCCCATAACCCACCCATATGAGGGGCTGCCGCGGGGATAAAGTGCCATTCTAAATGCTGCAATCCATATTTTTCTACCGCAGTGTCACGCAGCTCTTTAACTACCTTTTCAAAATTAGCTTTGATTTCACGTGCAGCGCCAACAAAATTTCTGCCGTTGTCTGAGTAGATGCAATTTGGGCAACCACGACGAGCGATAAAACGAGCTAAAGCCGCTAAAAAGGCAGGGGTAGATAAATCGCTTACAGCTTCTAGGTGAATTGCCTTTGTAGAGAAACATACAAAGAGACACACGTAGCCTTTCGTTATTCGGCAGTATCGACCTGTAAAACTCTTAATCTCAAACGGGCCCGCAAAATCCACGCCTGTATTGGTGAAAGGGCGACTTAGGGTAGTTCTTTCTTCAGGTAGCGCAGCCATGATTTGAGTCTGAAGTTTTTTGCGGTGTAAGACACAAACCTTGCAATTATGAATGACATTTCGGACAAGATTTTTAGCCTTTATTATCCAGCACTCTAGACGAATTACGTTCAGCACCAGACGGGGGCCACCATGATGGACAAGCTTGTGGATAAATTCAACATACAGCCGAGCTAATCTACTGCCATACGCAAGTATAATCGGATATTTTTCATTATAAGTCAGAGAAGATGAAGAGCTAAGACGACCATTAGCGCGAATAATATTATTTTTGTCCAAAAAGGGTGTGAGGGTCAGCAAAGGACTTCGGGAGTCAATTTTCTTATTAGCGGACAAGCGATGGAATTCATAAGCAAAGTAGAGTTGCTGGGACAGAAAAAATAGTCGATTCCTAATGAAACGCAACTCACTGGCAGAGATTCTTATTGTCTCGAACTTTTTATTCTCCCGTCGACTTTTACTCGCGAGTATAAAAAATCTAAAAATATACGCCAACACATGCCACGCCCGCGACAGGCTTGAAAAACGCTCAAGTATGTCCTCCATTTCAGTCGATCTAGCAATAAAAGTTTGAGCCATTTTTGATTCCTCTGATGTTTCAAACTCTGACATTCCTGCGGGCCACAATAATTTATCACCGCTGAGCTAAGCAGGACCATGCCACCAAAGATTGTTTTCATAAAGATCCGAAGGTATCAGCCCCCGGGTTGCTAGATCGGCAGGGTTATCACTAGACGATATGTGACACCAATTTTTATTACCCACTTTTTCTAATATTGTGGCCACCCTATTTGCAACAAAAGTTTTCCAGTTACAGGGGGGTTTTCGTAACCAGGCAAGAACTATGGTTGAGTCGGACCAGAAATATGTAAACTGCATACTTATATTAAACGTCGGAATCACGCTTTCGATTAGATTAGCCAAGAGGACCGCACCACATAACTCCAGTCGAGGCAATGTAGGTTTCTTTATGGGGGCTATTTTTGTTTTGCATATGAGTAACTTTGTGTGAACTATATTTTCAAAGCTAACTCTTATGTACAATGCGG
The DNA here is from genome assembly GCA_916610165.2 of Gymnosoma rotundatum. NCBI lineage: Eukaryota > Metazoa > Arthropoda > Insecta > Diptera > Tachinidae > Gymnosoma > Gymnosoma rotundatum. The sequence continues at coordinate 112,276,485 of OU744337.1, read as the reverse complement.
CAGCGTAAGCTAATTCAGATGAGTCACAAAAACCATGAAATTCAATATAACAACTGGGTGAATATTGAATCCAACGCGGCAGTTTTATACTTTCGATATCCTTATAATTTTGAATAAAATTTTGCCATTTTTTAAGAGCTGCTGGTTTTATATGCTCGTCCCATTCTATTTTATCGAGCCACATCTGCTGCATTAAAATTTTTGCCGTAATAACGACTGGGGCCAACCAACCTGCTGGATCAAACAGCCTAGCAATCACAGAGAGAACCTCTCGTTTTGTATACGACTGCTTATATACAATTTTTTCAGCCGTAAAGAAAAACATATCCTCTGCCGCGTTCCAGTGGATCCCTAACGTTTTTGTGGTACTCTTATCATCGAGCGACAGAAAAGAGTTGTTCAAAAGATGTTCTTGGGGCAAACTTTCTAAAATTTGTTTTGAGTTAGACGTCCATTTTCGCAGCTCAAAACCTCCTAATTTTAAAATACCAATTAATTGGTCACGTGCCAACAAAGCATCTGGAACAGAATGTGCTCCGACTAGGGCGTCATCGACATACATACACTCTCGTAAGATTCGAGCCCCTAGTGGGAAACGTCGCTCTTCATCATCGGCTAACTGTAGAATGGTCCTAAGGGCCAAATATGGGGCACAGTTTACACCGAAAGTTACAGTATTTAGCTGAAAATCTTCTATTTCATCATTTTCGGAACTACGAAAGACGATTCTCTGGAAGGGCCTATGTTCAGCTTTAACAAAAATTTGCCGGTACATTTTTGAAATATCCGCATTGAAAACAAACTGAAAAAATCGCCATTTTAAAATCAGATTAACTATTTCAGCTTGCAGAATTGGGCCAGTGTACAATAGGTCGTTCAAACTTTTACCGCTAGAGGACGCGCTGGAAGCATTGAAGACCACTCTTAATTTTGTTGTTGTACTTTCTGGCTTAAAAACGCCATGATGGGGTAAATAGTAACTTGGACCACCTGTGGCACTTTCCACTTTTGCCATGTGACCCAACGTTAAATATTCTTTTAGGACCTCATCATACTGTGCTTTTCTATCCGAATTATGCATTAATGATTTTTCATTTCTCAAAAATTGACTAACAGCAATATGTCTATTGGGACCAAGAGCAAAATAACTATTCTTAAAGGGCAGACTAACTGTATATCTCCCTTCGGAATTTCTTTCAGTAGTAGAACGATAAATGTCCTCACATTTTTTATCTTCTTCTGATAAAATCTGCTTTCGAGACACCTCTTCTAACTCCCAGAATTTTCTCAGCTGGTCATCAATAGAAACTTTTGTCATATGAGACATTCTTACATGACGTGGGGACACACCATTGGTTGGGCCAGTTACAATCCAGCCAAATACTGTCTCCTGAGCCACAAGGGATTCAAAAATACCATGTTGGACTCCTCCACGCAGAATTAACGGGTACAAATCGCCTCCTAACAACAAATCTACCTCACCGCTTTCGTAAAAAGTTTCATCAGCATATTGTAGTTTTGGCAATACTAGATTTTTTGTTGGATTGAAGGAACATGTGGGGACACTACCAGTCACACGTGGCACTACTAAAGCATCGACATTAAGGGAAATATTCTGATCATACTGTGATACAATTACAAACGACGCCATTTTAGAAGCTTTGCTTATAACTTCTCCGCCTAAACCTGTAACCTCGGCTGTAACCGGAACAGTGGGCAACTTAAGCAGTCTTTGTATTTTTTCAGAAATAAAACTTTCATCAGAACACGGATCGATTAGAGCACGGACTTTATAAAATGCTCCAAGGCTTTTAACTTTCACCCACGCTGTGGCTAACATGACCTTTTTTGTCACTATCGTATGATGCGACTGAACAACTCCAGATGGACTACTATTAGTGGACTGTAATTGGCTAATATTATTTTGTCTTTCACGCTGAAATTGTTGAGTCTGACTTTTTTTTACAAAATCTTTATTCGCATATTCTCTATGTAATAAAGTGTGGTGTTTCTTCTTGCATTTTGAGCAACTATTTGGACTATTACATTCACTGTATAAATGGCCTGTGTTTAAGCAATTAAAGCAAAAGCGAAACTTTTTTAGAATTGAAATACGATTTCTATAGTCCATACTTAAAAATTTGCTACAGTAACTCAACTTGTGATTTTCCCTACATAATTGGCATGGCACTGAGTCAACTTTTGTATGATGAGCCTTAAACTGTTTTGCTTTAGGCAACACTGGATTCGAACACAGATTGGCAGACGTTTTCATGTCACTAATTGCATTATTTGTGGCCATAATGTCTGAAACACTTTCCAGCGCGTGAAACCTATCAGTCAAAAAGTTATTTAATTCATCCCATTTGGGAACCTCTGTTTTATTTTTTACAGACTGTTCCCATAAATTTAAAGTGCACTCAGAAAGCCGCGATGAACATTGGAACACGAAAATTGGGTCCCATGACTCAATATCAACATTGTACAGTTTTAAGACAGCCATGCAATTATTTACTTCTCTTTGGAGCCTCTTTATATCCAAAGCAGATTCACCCGTACATGGAGCCAAATTAAAAAGAACCTTAAGTTGACTATTGATCAATACCCTTTTATTTTCGTACTGCGATTTTAAATTGTCCCATGCAACTTCAAAATTATCGCCAGTCAGAGCTATATTTCTATTTACATCACGGGCCTCACCATCAGTTTTTCTAAACAAGTAAAAAAGCTTTTCAACTGGGCTAAGTCTCGAATTGTTTATATAAATGGCAGTAAACATGTCCCTAAATGTGGGCCATGACACGTAGTCCCCATGAAAAATCGCTGTGTCACATGGAGGCACGTTCATCGAACCACCAAGGTTGGGAACCACTGCTTCTGCTTTTTCTTCAGCTTCTTCTCCTAACTCCTTCTGAGCTTTAGCGAGAATATTTATGCAACGTACATAAGTCTTACGCACCTGAGGATGTTTTGCCTGCACTACTACTAATTCTTTTTTCTTCTCTACCGTCTCTGCTGAACACTCATCATAGAGCTTCTTATATTTTGCCCATGCTTTACTCAATTCATTTTTCTCAAACTCAAAAGCATCTTTAGAGTATTTGGAAAAGTCCTCATCACTTAGCATAGCCTCGTAGCTAATCACTTCTTCAGCCGCCCGTAAATACTTTTCATATGTCGTCATTATAGTATTTACTTAATAAGAATTACGGATGAACACAGAGAAACTTTCCAAAAAATGTATAAAAATGCCAGAAAAAATTGAATTTAGAGACACTATAAAAAAGCCCGCAAAAAATTTTAAAAATGTCCGCCAAGAGATACCGAAAAAATTTTTCAAAGAAAAAAGATGGACGCCAAGAACTTTCTGGTGTTATTAAAACAACAAAATATAGTGTAACGGTTTATACAAAATGGCCCAATATGGCTTCACAACCACGTTTCAAAATTTTGTTGTTAGGTTTGATAACCTCACTTTCACCGAGCCACAAATTTGAGACACCAAAATGAAACACAAGTAATACTAATATAAATATCACGTACGCACCTTTTTCCAAATTTGCCGGGAGAAGGACCAAAAATGTTGTGTTACCTGGTGGCTTACTGGTTCTGCGGTGATGCTGGAGCTTGATTTTGATACCCCAAAAGAAACCTCGTTGATACCTCAAAAGAAACCTCGCTTCACAATAGCCTCCGTGCAGGAACGTGGCATCCAAATTAAAAACAATGACAATGTATGCCGTTTTTCTCTTTCTTTTTTCTTCTTTTATTTAATTTCGTTTTAACTTATTTTTAACAATTTTTGCTCATTTACTTTAAGATTAAACAATTTTATTGCTCATTTACTTTAAGATTAAATAAAGAAAAAAACTTGTATCGCAAACCAAAACACCATAATAAATAAACCCGCGATTCGTACAGCAGTCCGGAGCAAAGCCAAAAATAACGCCGATCGAGCAAATGGACGGCGCACCAAATGAACCACAAAAGACCGCAGGCGTGAATTCGCCGCAATGGTGTTCCCACATGCTAGGACATCAAACACGACTGGAACAGACAGGTGCTATTTTTTGCATTTCTCTTTATAAGTTGCAGCGATATTTGTTATTTTAAACAAAACATAACCAACATAAACATCCCCTTTAAACTGAAACCATGCTATATTGCTTACCCCTCTTGCTTCACAATCAAACAAAAATTTTATCCTAGTTTCATAAAATATTTCATAGTGTAAATGCCGTATAAACTAAAAAAAATAATTATTTTAAATTCAACTAGAAAACGAGCAATAGGAAAAAATATTATACTTCACAAGAATATAAAAAAAAACTCAAAAAGTAGAATTATTACAAAACTGGGACATATTAGAAATTAAATTACTATCTAAACTTTAACTACTTTAAAATACCACCATAGAAATATCACCACCAAAAGAAAAATTTATAAAAATTTTAAACTTTACTAAAAATTTTGAAAAAGATTTGTATTGCACTTTCTCCAAAAAGGTGATTTATTGAAAAATCAAGCCATATTTTCCAAAAATTTTAAATTAATAAAGCAAATCTCATTAAAATGCTGAATATTCACCAAGAAAACCAGAAAAAAATCTAAAATTATTTATTTTATATATTTGTTTACACAATAAATTCTGGGTCAAATTATTGTAGTATCATAACCCAACTAACAATTTTGTGTGAACTTAAATTTATTTACATTTCCATTTCTAAATTTATTAAAAAATGAAAATTATGATATTTTACATAAAAAATAACATTTCAACAAAAAAAAAAAATGTACCAAAACACGCCCAATTTAAAAAAAAAATTTAAGAAATGCAAAATATTAGTCACAAACGAGGATAACCAAAAAGACAAAACTAAAATTTAAAAAAATGGTTTAAAAAAGTAGAATTTAAAAAAAATATAGATAATAATTATAAAACCAACAGAAATCATTAGATTAAGATTAGATTATTAACTTTAGAAAAGAATGATTTTATGAAACAAAAAAAAGGTAAAACAAATCTTATATACCGTTCATCATATGTATAAATCTAGTTCAGTGAAGTAATTCCAATCAAAAAAAAAAAAAAAAATTTTGGGGTGACAGAGAATTAAAAAATAAAAAACTGAAGTGCTGCATATACATAATTTAACATAAAAATTTAGTCGGCTCTGAATGGTAACCATTTTTTAAAAATTTTAGTATTTCCCTAAAGATCTCTTCAAAAGCTTTTAAATGATACCCATTTTGATTTCTTAAAAATATGGTGTACAATCGTACCTTTCTATGAAAAGTTCAGAGGCCCATAACTCGGAATATATGCGCGAGCGCCAATTTTTTTACTTGATGTTTTTTTTTCTTATTTTCTAATTCTCTGTCACTCTAATATTTGTTTTTTTTTTTGATTGGAGTTACTTCATTGTTCCAAAAGAAATGGAAAAACTACAGGAAGGCGTAGTGTTTTGCCCTTCAAAGGTCGTGGACCGATCTTGCAAAATTTCCGAAACTAGTGCCTTGGCAAATTTAATTTTAACCTAAACACGGACGGACAGACCGACAGACGAACATCGCTTAATCAACTTTGCTATGCAAAAGAACTCAGAATATGCATTTAGAGTTTTGAATGAAATTTTTATGCAGGTAATTCGTTTTGAAAAATTAAAATGTTTGGTGAACTTTTTGTAAAAAATAATATTTTGGTGAAATTTTGATCGTGTAGTGAAATTCCAATTTTCATCTAATCTTGAGTTTTTTTTGCTCTTGAGTTTTTGTTTATGTAAAAATGTTGCTAAAAATGTAATATTTTGGTGCAATTTAAATTTTTTGGTGATATTCCAATTACCTCAAATTTATAGTTCTGTTTTTCAGAAATTTTGGTTTTGATTAAAACAAAGCAAAAAGTAAGAAAAAACGCAACTTAGAAACGTAATAATAATAGAGGCGCTAACTTTTTGTTACCACTAATTATAACCCGATGTTGCTATATTTTAATAGCACCTCTTTGGAAACTATGTCTGAGAGAAAGTGGTTCACAAAGTTTCTGCAGCTCGTCTGTGGACGAGGCAAAACTAATTTCAAAACGATTAAGGGTGGACATTGCTAAATCGACTCCCCAATGAGAATAATCAAAAGTTTTTTATTTGAAAAATATGGAAGTTATAACAGACTTCCTTCTGCCTATTGAACCTTTTGAATCAGGACTTATTTATCTTTTAAATATTCTTAAAAAATTGTTTTTGTTAAAATCGTTTCTATGCAGAGCAGAATAAATTGAAGTATTACGAAAGAGCTTTGCTAAATAAAAAAAATAATAATATAATTTCGTTTTTATAAATAACACTAGTACTTATTTAAGAACTCAACTACTGCTGAAAGCTAAGCTACTTGAACTACTGCTGTTATTTTCATAATAAAATGCTCTCTTTTCTATACGTAAATATTTTATGGGGAACATGTTCAACACTAAGACTAAAAATTTTAATATTAACTTAAACCAAAAATGCAAATGCAACAACTACATCTTTGTAAGTTTTATATATATTTGTATAAGCCAAAAGAGGCAAATGCAATAACTATATCCTTGTAAACTAAATGTATAAAATGTATAAAAAAAGAGTATAAAAAAAGAGTCAAAAATAAAAGGATTTATACATTTTAGTTTTATTTTTCTATATCATATAAAAATTTTGTATAAAATACTTTCGCCAGTAAAACATTGACTTGTGTGTACGAATGTAACAAAAACAGCAAAGTAAAAACTACTGCAGTATATTTATTCATTTATTTAACTTAATATTAAAAAGTTATTTTTTTTTTCGTATATTTAGTTCATAGGTACGAGTATATTTATTAAAAATTTATTATAGCATTTTTGATTTGGTAGAAAAAAGATTTTTCCACAAATATTTGTTGAATGTATACAATTTTGGTAAATAAGCAAAAAAAAAAAAACAGCTAGCAAGCAGATATCATGTTTCGGAAACTGCTTTGAAAGTGTTGCATTTTGTGAACATGGCTTATCAATCACCTATAAAAACAATTTATGATTTCCACAAATCCTAAAACTGTCCTTATAGATTTAAGGTGCGGTCACACCAGTCAAATATTTGACCAAAAGGGCATAATTACTATTTTTAATAAATGTTTATTTGATCTTTTCGACACGCATCATTACGAAAGACGATTTATAATATTGAGTTGGATCTTATATTTCTTAATAACTGCTTGAGGAGAAAATTTTTTTAATTCAGCTATTCGCGATGATATAGGCTTATTTCGAGTGTCATATTTTATGTTAATCTCAGTTGCTTATAAGGTGCTATAAGTTTTTTTTTTTTTAAAAACCATTAAGAAAATTGCTATAGGGTCACTAGCTAGTTCGGAAGTTATGGGTTGGCTTCATATTTTTCGTTGGGAATAACTTTATATTAAACTATCTTATTATACCAGGCGTTGCTGCGTTTAATTTTAGGTTTCTAGCCTTGCTTGCTATGGGGCTCCATTTCGCACAGGTAAAAAAAAAAATGTTTTGTAACCGAAGGAATAATTCCGGAAGCAAAATATTTAAAATCTTCGAAAAGGCCACCTATTAAATTCAATCTATTAAAGCAATTTGAAACTTCTAGATCAGCAGCTTTATTCTGCAAATCGGTAAAGCTAAATTTCCATCGCTAAATTGTAAAACAATTTATATACCGATTTTTGGCTACAAATGCTGTTATATAACCCTTTTGCCGTGGTATTTTTAGTTTTTTAGGGATCGAGATTTAGATTTAGCTACGAGAATTAAAGAATAAGACTGCAGGATATGTCTATATTTAAAGTATATTAAAAATCCAATTTTGTTAAGATCGGTTAAGATGGATAAATTGCATTCCAACCCACGCCCACCTCCCTCTGCAACCGTTGTTTCCAAAAAAAGAAACCTAGAGTAGTCTACCCCATACCATACTTGGGATTTTTTATTACCATTGAAATTTCATTAGCATTGTTTGAAATAATGACAATGAAAAAAAAAAAATTAACTACTATTTAATGCTAATGATTTTATTTTAATTATAATTGTTTTTAATAATGGTTTAATAAATTTAAATGAAATCGTTTCATTACTAATTAAAACTGAATAAAAAATAATTGTTTCTATGAAACATTAAATTAATAAATCTTAACAATCTTGTACTGAGATCTGAAGTCATCTAAAACCACAACTAGCAGCTTTAATAATTTACACGAAAACAAATAGTGTCTCATTTTTTCCTGAGAATGTTAAAACATAAATATTTCACCAAAATGATGTAAATGTCATTTTAAAACATTGCTCTGTTTTGCTTTAACACGTTGACTTCGGCGTCGGTCCCTGGGACCGACAGTATTAAAGTTTAGAAATGAAATTAGTCTCAATGAAATGTGATCATATATAATTTTAATGGCAATAATTTTATGGGCAATAACTATTTCCAATTTTCTTTTTACGAACAATCTGTACACTTCGGTAGGTTTTTTGTAACTGATCATTTCTCGAAGATACGTACGTGGAAAAACACTTATTTTACTATGCATCATAAGACGTCCAAAATACCGCGACAAAGCCGGCTGAACGAAAAGCACAGCAAATTCGGCGCCGGGCTCAACGTGTTAAGATGTATATTTGGTGTACAAAGGCAAGGAACATCCTCATTAATGATAATGATTTTAAACCATTTAATCATAAGTCAATTGTAATGATTTTGTTTTTTAACTAATTAATAATGAAACCTTTTCATTAAAAAGCATTACCATTAATAAAAATAATTATAATGCTAAAAAAATCATTAGCATTAATTATCATTCAATGCTAATGAAATCGTCAATTAATTAATCCATCTAATTAATTACTCCCATGTATGTTCTTTACATAACTATGTTAAAAATTTTATTGTAATCGGTACAGAAGTAAAGTTTCATTTTCCCCCTTTGTCTCTTATTGAGGTCCTAGCTCTGGAAACAGATACAGATGAGGTCCTATCTATATTTCAAATTTCAGACTGCGTTAGAATTAATTCAGACTCATTAAAATGCTCGCTTCCCTTTTTTCTCCCCTCCTGATGCGCTACTTGAAAAAATATCAGCCTTGTTTTAAATATTATTAAAATCGCTTCAGTCATTTAGCCGTGAAACTTACAAAAATATTTCTAATATATATTAAACCAGCAGTGTCCGCGACTTCGTCTGCGTGTCATTTCTTATTTTCTTAAAATTGAAAAATGTGTTTTTAAATATTTATTTCAGAGCTTTGTAGACAGTATTATAAATTTTCCATTTACAAAAATAAAATGTGCAGACAACTGTTTTAGCATCATTACACTGTTAAAAATTGCTTATTTAATTTCTATATTGGAATCAAGGTTCTAAGCGACCTCCTTACAAAATTTTGGTTCAAATCCATCCAGTAGTTTTTACGTGTTGCGAACACAGACAGACAGATAGAAAAAAATTCAATAATTAGTGTTTTTTATTCTATATCGATTGCTATCTACGCCAACGACAAAATTTTCAAAAAATATTTCATATACAGAAATGACCCCGTTACAGTTTTGTTATAAGTATAGATTAGATAACTGCCGAACGAAACAACTTGTATTTAAAATTTTGTTTTCATTTTATGTGCTAATTAGATTTAATTCATTTCTTGGTTGGGATTTACTTCATTTACCTTTTGATGTATTTTTATTTTATTTGTGGTTAGAACTTTTACTTGTTTTTTATTGAATTAAAAAAAAATTAGATTTATTTTTACTTTTTGATAAGGTGCGTATTTAATTTTTTTTGGAAATCATGTCATTTGGGACTATTTCTTAGTATCACCTTTTAACTTAGGAATGATTTTTTTATATAAAAATAATTTTTTATTTCAATTGAGCCATTTTCATTGAATTAACTTTCTCAATTAACTCTCAGAAGTTCTGAAAAAAATTTTATGAAATTAAAATTGCAGCAATGAAGACATTAACTGCAAAAAATATTTGGGAGTCCCTAGAATTTTTAGGCAGCTTAGAGTAACCTATACGCTCTTGAACCTCACTTCCAGCTGTATTAAAATCTTTTCAGATTTTTAGAATAAGTCTTTAGTGGCAAACAGTTTTCCCTGAACTACAAAAAAATGTAATAGATTCATTTTCACGAGCTCATCTACTATCCTTCCCTGCCTTTAGCAATAATTAATTTGGAAGAACTTTTAATTTGCTGGATGCTTGCTGCACTTCCTATTGTCATATACCTGATGTCCGGTACCATTAAAAGATTCTTCTCTGCCAACTGCTGTTTCGGTAGGTATGTATATTAAAGCCTAAATTGTGTTGTACCACAACTCTTTTGTTGTCAGCGAAAATTCATATTCAATCATGCGGCTGATATTCGACTACTTTTAGATCTCCTTTACATCAACATGCTTCTTATACGTTATTCGCTTCGCAGCTGTTCTAGTTAACTACTTAATCCTTTTGCAGGAAATAATTAAATATCACTTACGTAACGCGGAAGATATGAGTTTTTCATTTATTAAGAGAAATTATTAAAAGTCAACGAAGCGTTAAAACATAATGTTTTTTTATTGACGGAGAGGAATATATTAAGACCAACAAGACAGCGGGGTATTAAATTGTTTACACTTACGAAATGCCTTTTGTATGGATGTGTCCATGTGAAGATACTGTTTTTCTATTTTAAATAATTTTTTTTATACCTAGACCATAAAAACGATATGAATAGAGCAGGAAGCAGGTTCATGTGAATAAACTACTCCTTTATATTTACAAACAAAAGGATGTAGAAAAAACAGCATTTACAAAAATCATAAAAATATATAAAAAATTGTAGTGAGTTAAAAGTAAAAAAAAGTTGTAAATAAATAACAAGTAAGAAAAAAATGTATGAAAAATTTTACTTTACAATAGAAGTAAAAAGTCAGATATTTCAAAGACTGAAATCGTAAGTTGAAAATTAACAGAAAAGCACCACACGGTAAAACTCTTGACTAAAATAAATCTTAATAATTAAAAATTCGTGCAGAAGAATACCGACTTCAACACGGATAGACGGGTAGAAGGTAATTGAATATGAAGTTAGAACTTCAGTACACACTTTGTTTCATTTTCAATTGTTTTACAGAACACATTACCAATGGAGACACCCCTTAATTACGAATTTCAAATTTATTTAAGGTTCTGTGTAGTTTTCAAGTGCTCGACTATAACGGTCCAAAAGATATGGATATATATGTTAACCACGTCATCTATGGAAACACCCTTAAATTTTATTTATTATCAGTTTCAGTTATTGAGAGCTAAATTTGTTTAAATCTATGCAGTTCAATAGACATCAAAAAAGTAAATATTGGGATGACGGAGAATTAAAAAATAAAAAATATTTTGGTACTGCATACATATAATTTTACATAAAAATGCCATCGGCTCTTAATGGATTAAGTATTTTTTAAAAAATTTAGTATTTTCGTAAAGATCTCTTCAAAAGCTTTAAAATAATACCCATATTGACATTTTAAACATTTTGAAATTTCAGAGCCCAGTAACTCAGCAAAAATGGGCGAGGGCCAATTTTTGCACTTGATGTTTTTTTCTTATTTTAAAATTCTATATCGCTCCATATATTTATTTTTTTTTGATTGGAGTTACATTATTGTTTCAAATGACATAAAAAAATTAGAGGTAGGCGTGGTGTTTTGCCTGCTGCCTTGAAGGACATGAACCGGTCATGCTGATTTCTAATAGCACCTCTTTCGACACTATATCTGATCGATTGTCATGTTTATATTTTTTGTGCTTAGGCAAAATTGATTTCAACATTAACACGGACGGACAGATGGATATCGCTATACATGAGAACTCAGAGTATGTATATACTTTATGGGATCGGAAATAGATATTTTTAAAATTACACACAAAATGACGAATTTTTATGGAGGGTACAAAGATGTGGCGGATGAAAGAAAAGTCTTATATTCACAACTGAATAATACTGATTATCTGAAACTTTGGGCCGATAGGTATGTTCATAGACTATTAATTTTGCAAAAATCCCACCGATTTGCTGGTTGATTTTGAGCAGTGGTGTAAGGAGCAAACCAATTGATACAATAATTCATTCAATTACAGAAATGTCAAAGTCAGAGCTGGATACTTTGGTAAAAAGTGACTGATAAAATACTGGCGATTGATAAAAATAAATTATTGCTTCTCGAAACGAAAATTCAACTCAGAAAATGTAAAATAATTATGGTCTTGAATTAGCGAAACAAGAAAGCTCAAGAAAGAGCCTCCTAATTTCATACAAAATTAAATAATTTTCCATTTTATTTTGTATGACATCTTCTTAAAATAATAAAATTGCAAACTCTTGTGTTGGATTTTACAGCTGGAAAATAATTTTATTATTAATAAATGTATCATAGATCATGATACAATAACGATCCCCAATGAACGTAACGCAGCTCTGTCGTTATATAATATTCAATCATGCAACCAGCTTAAAAACTGCACCATGCGGTACATTTTTCAAAATGTAATGAAGTCTTTAGGATATATTGCGGATTGGTTGCACTCCATATGCAGCAATTTTGTTTATCGACAAACCCGTTAAACCAAAAATTAGTCTCATCGCTAAACATAATTTTACAAATTCATAATTAGATAACTGATTTTCAAAGTAAATCTGGATAATTTGATGATTTTCCAGAGTACATTGATTATAAATGACAAAGATTGCGCGCACTACGGCAGTCCGTTTAAATATCAACCAGAGTTCAAAATTTTAAATTTATGAGCATTGAATTAATAACACTTATGATCTTTTTCATAAATGAGATTTCTTTATTTTTTTATTTTTCACGTTCATAAACGATCATTACATCAATGAAGGCGTCTCTTTTGTCTTTAAGCATTCATATATGATAAGGGGTAAATAGCATCATTCTCATTAATGCTGCTTTTCATAAAATAATGCGAAGGATTTATCAGCGTTGAGTATTCTAAGATGAGATTAATGCAGCTTCTCATATATGAGAAAAAAATTTTTTTCTCTTTCACAGTCATTAACGAACGACGGCAGTATAACTATTAAAGGTATATATTCTGATAAATAAACACTTGCGTGAAAAAAAAATGTATAATTTTTTCACTTTTGAATATAAAGAAAAAAATTACATCATCACATTCATAAATGAAAAAATCAAAATAAATTCAAGCCTCTCACACATGTCTGAAAAAAGCAAAAAAAAAAAAAAAATTAAAATGTCTTACTGTTCTCTCGTGTGTAAGAAGTGAGAGAACATTTTGGTACTCTGCTATCAACCATTTCGTAAGTTCCATAGGTCTTTTTAAAACAGCCTTTAAACACAAAATGCCCTCAACGTATTCAGTTTATTTTACGTAGAAGGCTATGGGTAAATAATTGTTTATTTTTCAAGAGTAACTGACATTACAAACATGATAATAAATTTCTTAATCCTAATGGTATTAAAGAATAAAGAAGGCATTAGTGAACTGATTTTTAATGAATGCAGAAATTGTGTTGCAACTATTTTGTAAACTGACATCGACATTAAATAACGTCATTAATAATTAAACTGCCACCAGTGCAATTTACTCTAAAGAAAACATACCTTTTAAGATCTGTTCACCTGGGAATTGGTGTTAGTAACCTGGTTCATAGACCAACTGCAGCTGCTATACACTTACAACTACAACCGCAGATCCTTATTTTATTTCCTTGTATTTTCTTTTTTTAATTTTACCTGAGTTATTTTCAATACTTGTTAGCAATTTTTCTCATTTTAGGGGTGTGTGTATATGTATATCCATTGTTTGTTGTATTTGAGGGGTGTTGATGGGATTATAAGCATGTAAAACATTGATTGAATCTATTTTTTACTGTTCATGTTTTGTTGCATGTTGCAAATTTTCAAGTCTCTTTTATTTATTGGCAGATTAAAACTGTTTTAAACACGCAGATATGAAAGGTAACTAGAAATATGTAAATAATCCTCTTATCGGTCAGTTATAAAAATAAAAATCATATTAAAATTTTAATAAATGATTTTGGTTTGATATTTCTTTGGGCAAGAAAGAGCTCAGGTGTTTAAAGTTTTAGTTTTTTTGTTTAGTAGCAAAAGGATTAAAAAACAATCAGGATGAAAAAAATAATTTGATGAAAAGAATAATTAATTGCTGGTGGCTTTGAAGATAATTTTAGAGTAGTAGAGGATTTTTGTTAGTAACTGTAAATCAAAACGATTTATCGGTTTAAGTTTAGTTGTTTTATTAAAAATGCATTCTAATAAAATACTAGTAATTTCGTAAGTGTGAAAAAGATTCTTGTAGGGTTCCCAGATTCAGATTTTCAAAATGCTTTTTGATTTTGAAAAATAAATTATTAATGTTGAATATAGAAAACAGTAGAGCTGTGAGTTAAGATTTTTAAACAAATAGTCATTTAAGAAAATTGGTACAAAGTTGTTAAGTTTGAAAAAATATTGTAAAAATAACATGTTTTCTTAATTCTTAGCTATCATTAAAAATTCTTTAAATCAATCCCATCTGGCAACTCTAATACCCCGTGAAGTGCTGAAATTTAAAAGGCTTTTGATGAAGGGCTTCAACAGAAATATTTTCCATTATCTAGAAGAATTAAAGTATCGAAATTCAATGCTAAAGGCTTTAAAATGCAAATCATAATCATAAAAAAGTTTTACTGCACAGATTACCATCAGATTAAAAGGTGCTTTCGGTGTAAACCTTAAAGAAAAATTTTAAGTTTTTTTAAAAGTATCATTTGTTTAAACAATTAGTAAACGTTGTTCGTCACATCAATTTAGTGTCACACATTTTAATAGCTGATGTGATGGTATAAAAAATAACGCCGCAATAATTTATAAATTTAATTTCTGTTAAGTTATTTTTTCGAAATATTAAATCTTTAACAAAATACAATTTATTCACAAACTCTCTGGCCATCCATAAAAAAACAAATTTTATATTGTTATAATTTCTAATTAATGATGCTTGATTGCTGCTGCACGTGGTAGAAAACTCATTTAATTCTCTGCACTTCCATGTCATTAAACAAAAAAAAAAAAAAAACGAAATTTAATTTAATTTAATTAAATTTATTATTTATTTAATTATAAAAATTTTTTTTGTTCTAATATTTAATCATGCATAAAAATTACTCGTTAAGGTTATGTTTTAAAACTTTGTTACATTTTTTTCAATTAAGTAAAGCAACATTTAAATATTTCATTGTATGACAATTATGAGTTGAACAATGGAAATGATAAGGAAAACTGTGTAATTACTTTTTTTACTGTTTGTGAGAAAAATTTGACGATTTAGTCGCTGTTATGATTCATTTTTATTCTTAAGCTACAAGTGGACAATTAAATAAAACTGTATTTACGAAAACTTACTTAAAATGCAGCTGGACTACCTTCAATAGCAGCCATTATGCCCATAAATGTGTTTTAAAATTGTACTAATCTCATGTAGATTTTAATTTAGTTGTGAGGTCAAAATTAGCATGAAGTTGAATATAAAAATTTAATGGCATAAGTGACGTTCGTATATCAACTCAAGTATATTATATTTTTATCTTAAATTTTTTTTGTATCGTTGAAAATCTTCAATGGAGAGCAGATACGTAAATATAAAAAAAGAAAAATAGAAAATGGAAAGATTAACGTAAAATCTCTCGTGAGTTCAGTAGAAATGTTGGTGATCACAAGTCTTAAATTTCGAGTTTGGAACGATTAAAAAATAATTAAATTCAATATTTTTTCAAATGAAACGTTATTTAAATACTAGAGCGGCTTAAAAGATCCATGGCTTTTCAAACTTTCATTTTAAAATTTTTAAAACTGAATATTAATAGCAGAACGCCATTAGCTAGCGTTTTCGAAAAAATGGAAAAATTATTTTAAGTGTTTGTGAGACAAGATTTTTAGGGCAAACAGCCATCATCAAAACCAAGCAAAAGTTGTATAAGAACTTGTGTCAGAAGGACCACAAGTGATGCTAATGGTTTTGAACTGGCCTCAGAGCTTGTTTTACGTGAGAATATGGAAAAAGTTTATGATATGATGGTGGCACATTTGAGAGGTTTTTGATACGAAAGCCAGCTTTGTTTCGGAAAGATTTTCACAAAATTGCAAAAACACAATTGTGTGACATGACAATTTTAATCAAGTAGTTTATCTGGGCAATAAACTTTTTTACTATCTGACAAACTGAGCCTGCCTGTCAATATGGAGATTTCAAAACTAAAAGAAATCGCTGCACTAATAGAAATTTACCTATAATAATAAAATGATTGATAATTAGAATTCATATCTAAAATCTTCGAACACAAAATAACGAAAATATTTTTTCGAAGAATAAAAAAATGATACAAGATAAAATTAATATTTATTTTGCATGGGAGTAATTCATTGACAATTTCATTAGCAATGAGTAATAAGTAATGCTTACGATATTTTTAGCATTGCTTTTATTTTAGCTATTAGTAATGCTTTTTGCGTCGCAAAAATGAGTTTTTGTTTTGTCTTACGAACCAAATACACATTTTTGAAGAGGGAAGAAAAAATAAAAATACAGGTGTATCGGCGATTTTCATGTACACGTCAGAATTTTTTTTGCATAAAGTATAAAGCTCATAGTGTCCGTCTGTCCGCTTATGTGAAAGACTTTGGATCGATTTTTAATCTTTTTTTTTTTGATCCAATAGAGCTGAAATTTTGCAGGCAGACTGGTGAAAATGTCTGTATCACGTCAAATTTAAAAAAAAAATATTTTTATCAATTCTCAAATTTTTCTAAATTTTTCTAATTATAATTAACTGGTGTCAAAGCATTACCATTAACAAACGTTATTTCTTAACTAGAGTCATTAATATTTCATCACAATTAGTAAAAATATGATAATTAAAATATAAGCATTAGCATTACATGGTATTTAATTTTTTTTTATTGTCATTAGTTTTAAAAATGCCAATGAAATTTCAATGGTAATGAAAAAATTTTAAATATGATTTCCATTTCCAAAAGTATTTTGTGATTTAAAAATTTTATTGTAAAATATTATGTTAAATTAACCTACAACATTCTAAAATAAAATAAAAGTGCAATTGATCAAAATGTCTTACTTGATTACTTATTTACCCAGACATCGATATAAGTTTAAGTAATCGAACTTTAAGTGCTTGAACTAGTTGATAATCGGTCATATCACAATGTTCCCTGATTTCCATTTTAGTTAAAAAAGCTTAAAAAAATCTATTGACAATATGTAAAGTAGAGCCAATTTTGAGAGTCGTCCTAAATCTGGTTCATTTTTAAATAGAAACCTGGTGACAAAACATTGTAACTTGGTGACTTTTTTTTGTATAAAAATCTACCATCAATTAAAATTAAAAATTGTTTTATCAAAGGGAGTATATGGCTCTTCTTTTATTCGCAAAAAAATATATATTTTTTATTTATACTAAAAAAGGGTGATGATATAATAACGCAATACCTCACCATGTGTTCATTACAATTCACTTCTTAAAAACAAACACACACGCATGCAAATCTGCAAGTAGGTAAGTGGCACGCTTGCCCATATGGTTTTGAGCAACACAATATAATAAAACAAAATGCAGCTCTTTTGTCATGATGAATACTGAAATGTCAACGACAACTTTTTAAGTACTTTTTATTTTTGAAAACTATCACTACTTATTCTGTGGGTCATGTTTTTTATAATGATTTTATCCTTAAAAATGTGTCATAAATTTCAAAATTAACGTTTTTATGGTCTTTCAAGTTTTTTTTTCTCCTACAAAGGGCTTCATTTTTTTAAGTGCCTTGACACAACAACTGTCGTCAAGATCATTTCAAAATTATGGTTCATGTTAGTGACACCAATAAAAGCCTGCATGGATCATTACTGTGGGTGAATAAAATACGTTTGGGAACATAATTCGAAACTTTTAAAAACATTTTTATTGCTAAAATTTATTTTTTTATGTATTAAAAAAAATTATACTCGACGCCTTTATTTCAACGACTTTATAAAAGTTCATAATTCTTTATTGTTTAATGTTTATTTCTTTACTTGTATGAGCGATGGCTTTTAATGTTTGTTTATTAAGAACAAGTAATAAAAATAATATTATCTTTGAAATAAATAAAAATCAAAAAAAAAAAAACATATTTTTCAAAAAGCATGTTACAATCGATTTTTATAGGTGAAGCGCAAAGAGGACAGAAATGTCATACAAAATGTAATTAAGTTTAAACATACCAAATATAATAAACCGAGATAATAAAGATTTTTTAAATAAAAAATAAAAGTATCGTGCGTGAACAGTATGTAAAATTTAGAGCACTTTTATCTTGTTTTTCAATTAAGTCTTCTGGTAGACTTTTGTACTTCCTTTAGGGGTGTTACAAAAGTATTTAAAATTTTATAACTATTTAGATTATTTTCTCATACATATATAGTTCTTATTAGTGAAACATAATAACTCATAGAATAGTTTTATATAAGAAATAAAATAGAAACATTGCTGGCTTTTAGGACTTCCAATAACATTCTTTATAAATGGGTCTGCATGTTATGAGAGAAGGTATAGTTTTTTATATGATCTAGAGGTCCAACTAAAGCAGCAATCTATTTGTAAATAAATATATATTGAAAAAATCAGTGTTGAGCTCCAGTTCTGTTATTTAATAAACTTTTATAGATAAACTCCGAAAAAAGTTTCTTGAAGTTTCGAAATCTTCTCTGCGTATTTTCTTGGATTTTCAACAACAATTAATTTTTTTGATTCTTTTTTCCAGAGTTCTTTAAGTGAAGTTCAGAACATTTAAGAAATTGATTAAGTTTAGAAGGCATTATTTCATAATATTTTTAAAATGTTTAGCACAAGTGAATTAAATCAATTTCAACCTAAATTAATTTTTTTTTTAATTGCAAATAATTTCTTAAAAAGAAAATTTATTTCCAAATATGTGTGGACGTTTTCAATAAAAAAAAAAATAATTAAAAAAACATTTTTTAAGCGAACGAACATGTTTTACTCTATGTGGTACTTTATTTTTATACATGATGTATAATTTGCAGTTAGTGTTAGTTTCGTTATTATATGTAATCCGTAGTAAAAAAAAATAGCAAAAGTCAGTTTTTTTCCATTAGCGTAACTAGAGGAAGGAAGGAGATATAGCCCGATAGAACTTTCTACGCCAATATATCTTACGAATATAATGCACTTTGTTATTACCACATCCTTAAAGTTTTTTATTTTTACTCTATGCGGAGAAAGAAAATTCAAAGAATTATGTTCTTCATACATAGAGAAAGACTAAGAAGTCAATTTCATTATTAAGACGTGCAAATCACGATCAAGGATTTCAGGAAAATATGGTAGGCGAAAGACAATAGAAAATATTAAAAGCGACTGAAGAAAATATTTGTGGCATACCGTAAAGATAGACCAAGAAATGATTCAGGTTTTTAAAAAAGATAGTGATAAAAATTTTAATTTTGCAAATAAAAGCAAAGCAGGCTTTGGCTAACATATAGATTGACGTAATAATTCATGGCTACAGAGGCATTGGCACGAGTATTGCCATGGACTTAGTATAGATATTGACAAATATGAAATATATATTAACAAAAATGTAAATATTGACATAGACATTGACATCAACAATGAAATAATTATTTTATATGAATATACATATTAAAACTATTGAAAAGATATATAGTATACCATAAATGTGCACAAAGAAATTGATGTGGATAAAATTATTGGCAAAAATGCTTACACGGACTGAGTGAGAAATATATACATTGATATTGACATTAATAGCAAAAATGTTGTAACATTGACATGCAATTTATTATAGATATTTATTAACATATACACCTTGAAATTGATATTGTTATGTCGATGATATTGACATTAACCATAACTGTTGTTATAATTTTCGGTAATAACCGTCGTCACTGGCTGTGTACTTTGGATGTTCGGCGAGCGCTTTCGATGTGATAACATCATTTTCAAGCCGCGTTTTTATTAAAACTGAAGAGATAGTGTTAAAATAGATAGTGTTAAGAATAAAAGGTGGTGGGTTTAGGTAATTTTTGTCCGTTTAAATAATATTATGCAGGTAGATTCCCTGATATCTGTCTTGTTTATTAGGGTAAATAGTTAATATTTGGGTCTTTTATTATTGGATAGGTAAGTGTGACCGGCTGTGGGTGTTTTTCGTATGTAAGAGTGTTTTAGTAATTTTAGTGGTGTAAAAATCGTGTCAGAGGTTGTGTTTACCTGTTCGTTAATAATGTCTCTGTTAAACGTTCGTGTTTTGTAAATTTCCATGTTTTCAAGAATGTCTAGTCTTCGTCCTTTTTTACTTGGGTGTAATACTGTCATACATTCATCTATTTCCTTTGGTTCGTGTCCATGTGTGTTGAGGTGTTTTGCGAAATTGGAGTCTTCCCTTTTCCTTTTGTATGATCGTATGTGTTCTGTAAACCTTGTTTTTAATGTTCGTCCAGTTCGTCCGATGTATGTATGGTTGCAAGTACAAGTAAGTCTGTATACTCCGCTGGTGCTAATTTTATCCGTTGTTTCTATTGATGTCTTGAGATTGTTACGTAGAGTGTTGCTCGTTTTTAATGTTGTGTGTAAACCTTCCTTTCGGAAAAGGTTGGTTAATCTATATATTTCTGGTCCTGTATAAGTAAAGATGTGTCGTCGTGTTGTGTCGATTGTTTGTGTCTTTCTTCTAAGGTGCTGGGTAGACTTTGACCAGAATTGTCTGGTTAACTATATAGGCGCCTTAACTAACATATCGAGCTTAAGAGGGCGGCAACACAGAGTCCACTTTGTCTTGGCTGAGTAGATATGCATCTACAAATAAAATCAATCAAAGCGATTTTTTTGTTTATCATATCTTCTTTCCTTGGCATTGATCCACACTATCACGAGTAAGATAAATTAAACAATTGCCGTATTCACAAGCTCTGCTAAGGTGTAGGTAGTATTGCATACTACCTTTTGTTTACTTCTTTGTGAACAACCATTGTATCAGTGTGCCATTGTACATTGTACTTCATACGTCAAAAAGTAAATAAGAAGAAGAAAAGTGCTATTCATCATTTGTGATTTATAAGCCAAATGGGGGAGAAAACAGAAAAAAGTAAATTAATAAATTTTTTGTGTGAAAAATATAGTTTCGATATATTAATGGTTGACTCAAGTAAGTAATAACCGTTTTCCTTATTTTGTTACATATTTTAAATGAAAAAAATTAATACAGGTGATGAAGAAGATGAGGATGAAATTCAAGACATTTTTAGGATGAACCTAATGTACTTGCTCTCCAGTCGCAGAATTATACATTTGGGGCTACCAAAATCATCATTATGGCATCATTATGGTTTTAAGATATTTTGATGAAAACAGATTTCTTCATATGATACGACTACGGCCAGAGGAATTTGCCTATATATTCAACCTTATAAAAAATGACGATGTGTTTCACACAATTGGCGAAAGGCTCCAACTACGCATTGACTTGCAGCTTAAAATTGTACTTTACTGCTTGGGTAGAATCTCTTTTTGGTATAGGTGATGGCGGTACCATACAAAATATTAGAAATCGAGTCATTAAAGCAATATTAAATCTTAAAGAACAGTTTTTATATTGGCAACTTTCAACTTCAACTTTCTAATAAATCAGTCAAATCAATAAATTAAATAAATAAAACTAATAAAAATATCTTTTAATTCAATTTAATTTAATATAATTCACACATGAACACAAAAATAATAATTCATTTAAACATAAAACATTTAAACAAATACAACGTTTGAAAAACATATGAAAAAAAGTACTAAGTGTTGTATTGCATGTTTGCATGAAAATTACCAACAACGCAGCTAGCACCGCTGTATTTTGTTAGCACTTAGCACGTACTAGGGGGCTTGTGAATAGGGCAAATATAACATAAAAATTTCAAAAATAAATGTTGATGGTTTTTTACTAAGATTTCTCCACTGGTAGTAAAATTTCAATTAAATCACACAACTTCACTTATTAGACGCAACACTTCAAATTAATTTGAAAACAATTACAGCTTCCCTCTTTATTTAATTTAACTGATTACTGACACATTAAATATCAAAAGATAATTTTTAACAGTTTAAAATAAAAAAAAAAATAAATTTTATGACCTTTAACAACTTTTTAAATTGACATTACAACTTAGGGAAAAAAATATTGAAAAAAGCACCCTAAAATTTTACAAACGATTTTAAAGTTGTTTTTTCATTTTCAAAAATTCAATTTAACTACAAAAAATTTAATTTTAATTGATTTTGTTTTTTTTCGTTATTCTGTTCGACCAGAATTGATTTTTTTTAATTGGGCTGTACCCAGACACCCGTCATCCACTCGCAAACGCATGTTCTTTGAATTGTGTCTGTGCTATCACTTCATGTCATATTTAACTTAGTGTCTGTACATTTTTTTGGACTTTTAATTTAGTGTTTTTAGCTGGACCAACTTTTGTATTGACTTTAAAAGATTGATTACGTATTAATAATAAATAGAATGAAATGAAGATGGGTGGGCATACGTTTCAAACAATTTTCTTGTTTAAATTAGAATAATAAGAAGTCAAGAGAGAGTTGTAAAATAAAATCAAAACCTTCTTTAAATAAAATGTCTGTTCTTTATAATTAAATTTAAGGTAACTGAAAATTAAATAAATACAAGGTTTTTCAATTGAACACTTAGCTAAAGACTGAGACACGTGGTATTTTGTCTCATAGATTGTTCTAAACATAGAAATAGATAAGACATTGAGGCAATAAATTTAATAAGCAAAGACAGTGACGTTGAGACAATTATTGACATTGAAATAGACAGAGATATCGATATAGATATTAATATAAACATTGATATAGACATGACATGGTTCATAACACATAAAAAATCATTTGCGTAAATATTGATGTAAATTAAAATGGCAAAAGCAATGCCTTCGGGAAACAGGTACTGAGATTGAGATAAAAATTTAAACCAGTTAAAAAAAAATGAAAAAAAAGACAAACAAACTATAGAGAGTGCTGTTGACATAATTAAATCATTTATAATTGACAAAAAAAAAATTTTTATTGATGAACACTTTGGTGTTATTACTGGAATAAGATATTTGGCTATATCTTAAGAATAGTATGTTGTATATCACGTATAAAGTCTATGTTATCATATTTAATCACATTACAGTCATTAATACTTTTGTTTGTGTCTGTAATTTAAATGAAAAATTGATTATTTGAAAATATTATGGTCCTCTTCTTTTTTTCACAAAGCTAACTAATATTCATTATTAACATTTTTTATTGCTTTACATTAAGGTAAATTAATTTTATCATGCTTAACTTTGTTATGTGTAGGGTAGCTGTCAAGAGTGTGGCAGTTTACCATATACTTATTTGCCTGCTTTTTTTATTATTGTATTTTTGTAGCGGCGCTGCAATCTGTTATAAATTTGCAAAAAAAAAATTTTTAAGGTACATGCACATGAGTGAACATCTTCATGCACATTATTATGTGTATTTGGTTTTTTTTGTAAAAGTACGAAGTTAAAATTGTTTTTAAATAAGTAAAAATTCCATACATACATAACAAAAAAAAAAAAAAAACACTACAATTTGTTGTTATTGTAATCAATGAACGTCTTTGTCTTCCATGTGCAAGATCGTGTGCACTTCACAAGCCATGTATTTTAAGAGTGGCACACAAAATGGGTTGCACTTGCACATGTGCGGTAAGTAGGCACAAACAAAAATTAGCTCTTAAGCATTAAACACATTCGCCCCAACATGATACACGAACACACGACAGCAAATGACGCTAGCAACATTTGTCACCTTGTACGCAGCAACATAATTATTTTAAAGGCAGCAGCTACATAATAAAATTATGATTTTATTGTGTATCAGTGATGTCACTTTAGCAATTTTTAAGAAGCAGCTCTGATTTATAAATAAAAAATATTTTAACTATTACGTAAGATGCTATTAAAAGAGTAAAATAATACTTTTAAAGGTAACGTCGATTTTTCGTAGTAAGCAGTATTAAGTACTAAAGAGCTGCACAAAATGTTTTTAAAGTTCTATGTTCTAGTGTACACTACTTACAAACACAGAATTTCAGTGTAAATATAAATATCAAAACAATCATAACAAAACATGGCTCTCACTAAAACAAAACAAGCACCATTCGAAAAGTCTCTCTTTACAGCTTTGTTAGTGCTTGTGTTTTAAAACAGAGTAGAACATCAAAAAAAAAGACGAAAATGAAGTAAAAAAACGGTAAATCATAGTAGAAACATCGAGTGCACTAGAACATATACAAAAATGCTCACAAAAATAAAGCAGTGTTGTTAAAAGTGCTGTTGAAAGAAAAGAAAAGTGCTTGTATATAAAGATATGATATGCAAACATACAAATATGTTTTTTTGTTACAGGCTGTTTTATTGTTATATTATTAATATGAAAATATGAAACTTCGGATAAAAAATTCATTTTTAAAAAATATTTTTATTTTTTCCTTCCTATCAATTGCTGAACCCTTTTTTAAAATTTTTTGTATAGAACTAATAAAAAATATATTATTTAGTACGATCGAATACAGGCAATTTTTTTTTATTTTTGTTAAGTTTTATTACTATTCGTTTTTCTGAAAATCCCTCATATTGAGAAAAACGAAAATGATTGTAGTTTCTCTTTAGCCTAATGATCTAAACACATTCGAGACAGCAGCTACCGACTGCAAAATGTCAGAATTAGAATGCATGTGTTTATATGAGAATGATTAATTTGTTGACAGCAAGGCAACAAGGCGACAGGTTGTTGTCTGGGCTGAATTCGCCGCTGCAGTCAAATTAAACTAATTTATATTTTTATTGGCGACAATAAACAGTTTAGTGATGTCATTACTATAAGACATGTAAAATAATAAGTGCTTAAAATCTCTTATTATGAAAAACGAAAAGAACAATAAAAATATAAAATAAAAATTATTTATTTAAAGATTTAAGTGTAAATCTATGATAAAACTGTAACAGGATAATTTCAGTACATGAAATATTTAAGGAAAATAGTGTTGCTGGTAAAGACAATAATTCATTTGGAATACAAAATACCTATTTATTGAATTCTTATCTGTCTGACGTAAGTGCTGCTGGATAGATATGAGAAAAATTTTGTGAGGAGATCCTTTAGAACCTTGGTTCAAACACGGATTTTTTTATTCGTAGAAAAATAGAGAAACCAATGCAAAATCAACCAATTTTACCGGTATAATTGTACTTAAACAGTTGTCAGCACATTTTAGTTTTGTATACAAAAAAAATTTAACACTTTTTACATACTTTTCAATAATTGCTTAAAACATATTTTTTGAATTTTAAATTTAAAAAAAACTAGAAATGCCACACCGACGAATTAAAAATACTACAATTGTCATGACGAAGAATAATTGTAAAAATTTCTGAGGAATGTATTAAGATGTACATAAAACTAAAATTCATTTTTTGTGTGGACAACATTTAGTTAAAAATTTACTTCTGTTCTTAGTACTTGCTGGTTGAAGTACTTATATTAATTTCAATTGTCGTATGGGATATCTGTAAATACGTAACACGATTGGTTTTAATAGATATCAAAAACAGCTGTTTTTAGTATTTTTATTTTTAGTGGACAAGAAACTACGTGACACACACTACTGTACTTATTATTGCTTCTGAGAAATACCTCTATATATTTTCAATCTTAAAGACAATCCAAACGAATTATTCTACTCTTACAAAATAGTTAAAAAATTCTTTTAATTATAATCGGAGCTGCTTCTTTAAAAATCGCTTAAATAACATCACTGAAATACAGGTAATTCGTATTTTTATTATGTAGCTGCTGCCTTCAAAATAATTATGTAGCTGCGTACAAGGCGACAAATGTTGCTAGCGTCATTTGCTGTCGTGTGTTCGTGTATCTTGCTGTGGCGAATGTGTTTAGAGCATAATTCTGCTATAAAAAACTTCAATCATGTTTTGAATGTTCTACTTCAGTTTTGATATTCTATTTCATTTTTGTTCTAGTTCAGTTATGTTTTACTTCAATGTTGTTCTAAAACATTTTTGTTCTTTAATCTCTATTTTGGTGGCAAAGCAAAACATTTGTGTTTGGAAGTATGTGTTTGAAAATGAGAGTGTTCTATACACACACTACTTGAAATTTACCTGATTGCTTATAAGACATTTTTCTTATGCTTGTGCAGCCCTTTAGTAAGTACAGTAATGTGTGTCAGTATAAATGAATCGTATTTGCTTGTTCACTAAAATAAAAAATAAAAATAAAAGCTTTACAGTTCTATGATATCTATTAAAAACCAATCATTTTAAATATTTACAGATGTTCCAAACATGAAACTTTTTACTCATAAAAGACAATTGAAATTATTATAGGGGTTAAGCTGTATAATAACTAAGAACAGAAGTAAATGTTTAACGAAATATTGTCCACATAAAAATGAATTGTAGGTTTATATACACCTTACCACATTCCTTTAAAGTTTTTACAATTATTCTTCGTATAATTTGGCCATGACAATTGTAGTAATTTTAATTCGAAAAAATACCAGCAGAAAATACCAGAATACCAGCAGTGCGCACTACGTCGTCGGTATGGCATTTCGAATTTAAAAAAAATCAAATTTAGAAAAATATGGTTTTATTTATTGCAAAGTATGTGAAAAGTGTTAAAAATTGTCTGTCTACAAAAATAAAATGTGCTGAGAAGTGTTTAAGTAAAATTATACTAGTTAAATTGAGTGATTTAAAATTTCTATCTCTATTTTTCTATATAAAAATATTCTATATTTGAACCAATGTTCTAAAGAATCTCCTCACAAAATTTTACTCCAGCAGCTTTTACGTGGTGCGAACCCATGCAAACAAAAACTCCAAAAATAGGTAAGTTTTAGTCCGAGTCAATTACCAATACACCAACAACAATATTTTCGTAAAATTTTTCATGTACAGAAATGATTCGATTAAAGTTGTACTACTAATGTTCACTGAAATCTTTAAAAAAAAAATATTTTTAATTAAAATTTTTATTGTTCTTTTTTTTCATAATAAAAGATTTTAAGGACTTATTTTTTTACATGTCTTATAGTACTGACATCACTTAAATGTTTATTTCAGTGGCAAATTCACCCTAGACAACAACCTGCCTTGTTGCCTTTCTGTCGTCAAAATAATCATTCCCATCTGAACACATATTTGACATTTTGTAGTCGGTAGCTGCTGTTGCGAATGCTTTACTCGTGTGAATATTCTCCTATATTTTTTGTGTATATTTTTCTTTATATGCATGTCCCGCTCTTGAGTGGGCAAATGCGTACCCAGGTTTAATTTTGTGGTCAGATACTAAAGTGAATAAAGTTGACAGCGTGTGTTTTTTTTTTTTTGTATAATAATAATTGTGTAATCGTCAAAATAAATTGTGTTATTTAATTAAAGATCTCAAATTTGTCTTTAAGTAAATATTTTGCATTTAAGTGAACTCAATGAACTAAGCGTTAAGTAAAAGGTTTAAAAAGCCTCAAAACTTTCAAGGAATTGGAGATATTTTAAAAAAGGAAAAAAAGCTTCAAATTTAAAGGGGAAACTCTTTTAAATACACAATATCTTGTTATTTTAGTATTAATGTTACCCAACTATTATTAAAAAAATATTATACAACAACTGGGATTAATCAATACCAGGATTTCAGTATTCGGGACTTACCGTCTGGCATCCCTGGTTGCTAAACAAGTCTTTTATTTTTAAAATGTTTATAAAAGCGATGTTAAAAATAAAGTTTCCAGTAAACAAAATTATAAAACGCAATTTATATAAATGCTTTTTAAGCGTAAAATCCTCAAAAAAAAAAAAAAAAGAAATTCATTTAAATTAAACACACCCACAACAGTGACCATGAATAATAAAACCTGTACAAAAACACAATTTATTTTAATGGCATTTTATACAGCATTTGTTCTTCAATAATTATAAACCACACAATATATTTAAAACATAATGAACACAAATGAATGACATGTTTTTCTTACTGTGAATGATTTTCCAACAACAGAAAGAGGATATGAAAAAAAAGGAATCGAAATTAGTTGATTTTGTGACTCTGGGTTGATTTCATCGCAAGGGAAGTACAGATAATTATTGCCATTACCAAAATAACAATTACAAAATTATTTGTTTCATGACATTTTTTTAGTCACGTATAATATGGCATGATATCTAGTTTTATATAAAACAAGATGAACCCGGTGTGCTTCGCTACCCCCCTCGTTATTAAATACAATTAAAAGTATTGCGAAAATTTAATGACGATTGGTCCAGTAGTTAAGACTATATTACGATTTTTAATTTTTCTAAAAAGGAGCGGGGTCCCACCCACTTTTCTCCTGGTACGTATTCCTAATTATGCAAGTACCATATGTACCAAATATCGTCGACGTAGGCAAAAAATGCCCAAGATATGAATATTAAATTTTGGGTTATATGGGTGAGGCCACGCCCCTTTTTCCACTCTCAACTTTATATAGTCAAGAATATCCTATTGCGAAAATTTAATGACGATTGGTCCAGTAGTTAAGACTATATTACGATTTTTAATTTTTCTAAAAAGGGGCGGGGTCCCACCAAATATCGTCGACGTAGGTCCAAAAATGGCCAAAATATGACGATTTAAAGTTTTGGGTTATATGGGCGGTGCCACGCCCATTTGTCCAATTAAAACATATAGCCTATTAATCCTTTCAGAGTCACAGTAACATGCTGTGAAAATTTCAGGAAGATCGGTCCAAGGGTTTGGCCTCCTATAAAGCACAAACAAACAGACAGACATTCATTTTTATATATATAGATTTTATTTTATAAGAAATAAGAAATACGAAGACGGTTGTAAAAGTATCCTTGACACATAGAGAAAAATCTTTTACATTATTCCGAAATCTCAAGTGAAAATTAAGAAACACTTTAAATTCTAGTGTTCTTAAATCCAGCTGGAATATAAATGTTTTTATAAATAAACCTCAGAATTTATTAAAAAATATTTAGAACATACGTTTCTATAACGTTTTTACGTTTTTAGAAAATGTTTTATAACGCACAACAATTGTTTAAAAGGCTCTACTATTTCTATTTCGAGAGTTTTTCGTGAGGATAGTTAAAAGGTCTTGCTACAAGCACAAATATTTGGAGTCATTTATTTAAATTGTTTGCAATTTTTTGCTATAAAAAATAAATTATGTGCGAGTACATAATTTATTTTGCAGTTTGCCAGCTCTGTTTGAGTGAACCATAAAAAAGAGCTAAAATTAACTTCGTTTATAAACCTGCTGTTTTATTAAACGTATTAAGTTTATACTAACATCAGTCATTACTACTTGTATTTTATGTCATAAAAACAAAATAATAAAAAAAAAAATAATAACAAATGTTTTATTTCATATTTGAGTAGACCTACTGTGTGCTCTGAGGTGAATATTCATATGAGAATTTAAAACTTTTAATTGAGGCTATAAACCGCCATGTGTGTATTTGTGTTTCTAAGCACTTATAAATAAGGAAATGAAAAAGGTCCTTTTTATTATCATGCACATATACTTACACATACCGAACATTAGATTTCTGCTGTGTTCGTTAGGTACAGAGAAAAAAAAAATCAACCAACTTAATTTATATGTGTTGTAATTTATGCTTTTTTTGCATGTTTTCCTGCAATTGTCAAGATTTTTATACACTACCACAAACGATACCAAATCATACAGCCAACTAAATTCAAAGGCCATACAAATACATAAAGGTTTTCTCGGAAAAAAAATTATAATAGCTGGTGCCTCTAAAAGCTAAAAAACATATGCAAATATTAAAACATTAACAAGAGTTTAAAGTATAAACAATACAAAATGCTGAGAGGTTGGAAATGTTTTACGATATAATTACAAAAATCTGCCTTTCTCCTCTTTCTAAAGCACAAAAATATTTTTACCTGCACCCATTAAAGGTTTATTTCAAAGCAAAAGAAAAAAAACTAATGTATGAATATTCAAATATATCAGAAGTTTATGACTCTCCCAGCACAAATACTTAATTATTATTAACATGAGAGCAGAACAAAAAATAAATAATAAAATACTATAGAATGTTTTATTTTAAAGTGATGATTATAAGGACTGATATAAACATAACATGAATTTTTTTTTTAGTTATATTTTCGTCATCACTTTATTTTGATTCTGCTTTAGCCGGCTTTCTGATAACGTAGTAATGCGATTACGATAAGATTTTGACTTAGATATTCAAAACAATAACTGGGATTTGACTAGATGTGGACATAATATGAAAACACTATGAGTAATTTTGCTAACCGACCTTAAGACAGACAGACAGAAAAATATTGATTGCACTAAGTAAATTAACGCAGTCTCCATACGACATGTTTCGCCATTATTTTAAAACCACATCTCGAGAGCATTAATGTCTTCTATATTTTCAATCAAATATTTATTGAGCAGTCATGATATGGTACCAATTTTCCGCGACCGTAACGCAATTTTAGTCTGTTGTTTTGAAGAAATAATATACTAAAAGGTCACCACATCAAGTGGTGGATTATTCTAGTGTCTGAAAGATCTGCTGTGGATTAGTTTCACTCATTATGCGGCTATTTTATTAACTAACAATCCTGTTACGCTAAAACTGAACTTTATTGCTGAACAGAATTTTGTAATAAATTCACAAGATGAATTGATAACTGATTTTCAAAGTAAATATGTGTAATTTGGTAGATCTACTTACGCCTTAGTATAAAAACGACGATTCGCCACAGTGTATTGATCATAAATGTCTAAAAATGGGCACAGAGGAAAATCAATATGAATGGAATAAAGCAAAAACATAAGTTCTTCTTCATAGCATATTCGCCGCAGAAGTAAAAAAACTAATAAAGTGGCTATGTCTTTCGCCTCACACCACTTGTCTTATCACCCATTTATGCCTTTCTTGTAGAATGTAGCACAGTTACGAAAATAACTAAAATAACTAAATAAATACGGTCATGAAATCTAAAATAAAAATTTAAATAAAGAAATTTTGAAAGCATAAATGAAAAAAGAAATGTCTGAGCAGCCACAGTAACACTTGTGAAAATTTAAAATTTTTGCCTCCTATGGTTCAAAAGAAAACTCCATATTCAAGTGTTTGCCTATTAACAGTGCAAAAGATACACTCAAAATCATGTGTTGAGGGGAAAACCCTTTAATTGCTAATTTTAAATCCCTGCTTGATGTTATAGTGGATATAATAATACACATTCAATGTAAATTTCAATATGCTGCATGTAACGGTTCAAAAGTAATGCCGATATGCGTCAATATTATAATTTGTAAGGAACACCCTTGAAACTTTAACTGTTTCTTCAGTGCGTTAATATGCATTAAAATTGTTGTGTCATAAAACAGAAAACCATAAAGGCCAAAATACGTCCCTACTAACATACCCTGCATTCTATAATATCCGATGTTGTAGCGTATATTATATATAAAGAAAAAGCCACATTCGTCAAGTTCATGTCCTTAAGGGTACACCCTTTAATATTAAAGTTTATACTTTATTGACTTTTGTTCTAAGTGGCTATCGTGGGACCTGCTTAATAAACATTGGACGTTGTCCTAATTTAAAAAAAGCTTGTGTGTTGTATGTTGTTTGGAGACACCATTTAGTTATTAATTTTTCTTATATTTTTTTAAAATGAGACCAACATAAACCTTCCAATATTAAGAAATATTTAAAATCAGGTCACAAATGTCATACATATTTCTGAAGTAAAAAAAAAAGAAAATAATGAAGACGAATTGATAATCTTTTCCACTTTTTTAAGTCGGTAAAAAAGAAAGCGAATTGACTGAGAATAGACTACAACTATAGTATGATTAAATTTTGACTATATTATGTTACGGCAATAGCAGGCTTTCACTAAAGGCTAGGATTCACTATCACATACAAACGCACACTTTAATCACACAAAAATCTGACAGAATTCCGTTCTACTTTCAAAATCATTCCAAAATGGCGCCGTAGTTGCCACACTATTATACAAAAAATATGCAAAAAACATATGATGCAAGTATTTTGTTTTTTTTCGCTCTTACCTTAAAAAACAACTCCGATCGCGTGAGAAAACTATTTTATGAATTATTTCAAAAGACTGTAAAATCGAACAGATGTGTCAGAAAGTCTTTTACACACATACTCTTTCAATCCACACTAACATACTTTTTGAGCACAAACGCAATTTTTGACAGACGTACGACTGAGAATGATAGTGAATCCTGGCCTTAAAGAAATAAGAAAAAAATACTTGACCATGGTAATGAAGAGACTGTAACTAGACTATACAACACTACGTCTGAGCTATGGAAAAATTATAATTCATGACAGGAAATATAGACTACACTATGTATATAGTATTTATAGACTTTAGTTTAACTAGATTAGTACATGATCATACTATGTTTATTACTATAATTCACCACTACTTAATTTTTAACTGTAGCTAAGCTACGACAAAATTAACTGCGTTTTCATCACGACAAGAATGTAACCTTTTACTAAGAATACATTCTCTTTATTTAAGGACTTGGGTGTGACCTAAAAAAAGGTAATAATAGATTCCGCCTGAGGTGACTAGATTTTAGTTAAACTATATTTCGGTAATTTACAGCTGCAATTTGATTATAGTATCAAAAAATATTTGATTTAATAATGTTTAGCCCTCGTCTGTATTAAATCATTTTTGGAAAAAACCAATTGAAAACAGATTACACCTATCTATCTGGTGGTTAAAATTTTGGCAACATACATTAAGTTACGTTTACTATTGGGACACCTTTTAATTTCAAAATCAAAATTTTATACTTGTTATCATAGCGGACTGAGCAATAAATATACTTTGTTAACTTTAACCGTCTGTTTACAACTGTTCATAAGTTTGACTATATACAGCAAAATATATCAAATATAGGGGCACCCTTTAATTTCGAAAATGACTTAGATACTTAATATTATAGCGGACATAAGTATTGAGGCTTCTTGTTAATTTCAGCTATCTATCTATAACGTCTCAAAAGTTTGGCCACATACATAAAATTACATAAACTATTGGGACACCCTTTAATTTCGAATTCAGAAGTATATACTTGTTGTTATAGCCGACTAAGCAGTACAACGTCAGTCTACAATTATTCAATAATACGGCCTTATACATTTAATTGAATGAACTCTTGGGGCACCCTTTAATTTATAATTTTAAATATTTATTCTTGTTATTATAATGATCATAGTAATCGATATTGTATCTAATTTTCAAGCGTTTGTTTACAGCGATTCAAAAGTTAGAAAAGTTATGTCACCTTTGGGACACCCTTTAATTTTTAGATTTATTTTTGTATGACTGTGCTAGTTTTTTAAATTTGAAAGTGGCACCCTTTACGGTTCGTAATAAGCTTAAAAAACATATAAGTTTTATGGGAACGCTCTTTAATTTTTAAGATTGTAAACTGTTTTTAAGATGGGTCTAATATGCAAGCATAGCCCTTCAAATAAGGAAAACATTTTTCAAAGTCAGTTCAGAAAAGACTGAGTTCTGCAGGTACAAACATTAAAAAAAGGCAACATTTAGACGAATTGATAATTTCCTTAATTTTTTAAAGTCGGTTAAAAACTTGTGCGTTCGACGAAGTTTTGACTGGACAGTGAACAGAGTATGAGTAGGCTGTGGCTAGGAGGTGAGTTGATTATAAAAATACTTTCTATAGTACGAATTAATAGTGGCAAAACTATTAAATAGCTGTAATTCGGCTACAGCTAGACTGTCAAATAAGAATTATAAAAAAATATTTTGACCGAAGCATAAATGAAAAATAACTTATTTCTATAAAACATAAAATAAAATTTCATTAATCTCAGTCCTTATTTGGTTTTAGAAAAACATAAAAAAAATTCAAATTCGGGCTTAAAAAAAAGGAAAACATTTCCGTCACAAAGTAAAGTAAAAACCTGTCAGGGCATATATTATTTTTTTGCATACATTTTTTTCTTCTTGTTGTTGCTTGCTATTCAAAACATTTTTTTTTTCTTTTCCTGTTTTAATAAACTTTATTTCATTTTTTAATGTTTATGAGTGGGCAGTTGCAATAAAACACTAAAACACCTCTGGACTAATTTACCTTAATGGAGAAATTTTAAATTGCAGATGTTAGTAATTTCCTAATATGGAATTGGTGTCAAACAGTTGACAATTGCACAAGGACTATATTATTAAAAATAGATTAGACATTATGAACCCTTAAAAAGTGGATATTTAAACGGATTAATTTTCTTAATTTACAAAATTCTATGGAAAAAGTATTTAAAATTTTTAAATTTAATTTTGAGGAGAAAATAATAGTTAATTTGGCAAAAAGTGATATTATTAACAAAAAAATTTAAATTTTACTAAAAACAAAATTTGTTTATACGAAAGATCGTCATCATGGGGCAAGTGGCTGCAGCGACTGTTCTTGACAAAGCGTTTTATTGGCCTTAAATTTTGGGCGGCTATTTCAAGCATTGTTAGCTGTACGAATAATTCGAGCAATGTTGACCTTCAAGGCGTTCATTCTTGCTGGTTTATCCTCATAAATTAGTGACTTTTTAAGGCGCCACAGGGAATAATCAAGAGGTGACAAATCAAACGGCTTTGGACGCCAATTAACAATCCCACTTCTTGAAATCAGCTAAATTTTGATTTCAGTAAGTTGATTAACGCAGTCTCCATACGACATGTAGCGCCACTATTTTGAAACCACATTTCGAGAGCATTAATGTCATCTATATTTTCAATCAAATATTTATTGAGCAGTCATGATATGGTACCAATTTTCCTCGACCGTAACGCAATTTTAGTCTGTAATTTTGAAGAAATAATATACTAAAAGGTCACCACATCAAGTGGTGGATTATTCTAGTGTCAGTAAGATCTGCTGTGGACTGGTTTCACTCCTTATGCGGCTATTTTATTAACTAACAATCCTGTTACGCTAAAACTGAACTTTATTGCTGAACAGAATTTTGTAATAAATTCACAAGATGATAACTGTGTATTTGGTAGCTTTGCTTAAGCTTCAATATAATTACGATGATTCGCCACAGTGTACTGATCATAAATGTCTATTATAAATGTCTGGAAATAGGCACAGAGGTAAATCAATATGAATGGAATAAAGCAAAAACATAAGTTCTTCTTCATAGCATATTCGCCGGCGAAGTAAAATAACTATTAAATTTGGCTATATCTTTCTCCTTACACCACTTGTCTTATCTCCCATTTATGCATTTCTTGTAGAATGTAGCACAGTTACGAAAATAACTTAATATGTACGTGACCCCTCGTGTGCTACTTCTCTTAAAAAAAATAAAAATATTATCTAGACTATCATTTCCCTGTGAATTGCCATTGTCTTGTTTGTTACTTATGTTGACTATGATTGCAGTCACGTCACTACAAGTGTCTTAACCCTCCGATGTTCGGTGACTTATGATACGTTAAGTGCATCATAAGGGTCTGGCCAGACCCATAAAAATAATGTTAGAAATAAAGTTTTACATATAATTTTATTTATTTATTTAAGTGCTTTAATATGCATTACAAAGAGCAATTGGGTTTGCTATTATGTAATTGCATGGAATGTTCATTGAGACATATTGGACGAGTACATTTGCTGCAGTTATAACGTGCTGCCTCCGTCAGCAGTTTTATTGTTTACATCAGACGATCAAACAATTTACATGCAAAGCTCATATGGGTCTGCGCAGACCCATGTGAGCTTAATTAACGAAAGTACCTTAAAATAATTTTTTTGTACAACAAATATGCTAAAAATTAAAATTTTACTACTTCACTGTGTAAATCACTCTATATTTTAGGAAGTCATGGACTAAGAAGCCCCAGCTATTTTTTAAAAAAGAACTACAGACATTTAAATGTCGAATGGGTCTGGCCAGACCCTTATGAACATCGGAGGGTTAACTAGACTAAGACAAGACTGTAGGTGAACCATGCCATGTTAATAGCTATTGGCCAGTCAGCGAATATATCTTATCTACGAACACTAAGAGATCTCTTAGTAAATGCAGATGCTTCTTGCAGGCTATGGACAAACACAATCTCTTCACAGTTTTAAATTTACTATAAAATACCAGGAAAACAGCCCTGTCTGTAATTATGATGTCAAAGCGAATACGAGTTTTTTGATATTTCGATTCATTTTTAATTTTTAAAAAATTGTGTGAGCAAACCTTAATAAAAAGAATTTTATAACTTAACTTTAAATGAAATAAAATTTGTTCTTCCTAAATTATTAATGTCCCTTTAAAATCTTTTTACCTTCTGATGACAAAAAACTAAATATACAACTTTGTTTGTGGTCTTGTAATTATTTATTAGAATACCATGACATTTAACTGTCAATAAGTCAATCAATATGTCATTGGCTAATTTCCTCTGTGTTATTGTTGGTTTTATTGTTTGTCTAGTTATAATAAAAACACTATGTAACTGCAGGGATTCTTTTCTAAAAGTTGCCACCAACAAATCACTTACAAAATGACAGTTTTGTTGATGAATATTTTATATTCTCAATTTTATAGTTTCCCTTTTTAATAGTTAAGCACCCGTTTTGAAAGGCTGAACGACTCTTTTAAATTTTCCTTTTTGCAAACAAATTGGAAAGAAAAAGTTTTCTTATTGACAATAGCAATAATTTAGACAGACAACTGTAAAATTTTAATGTTGATAAGGAGCGAGAATAATAAATTTATTGATTTTATTTTTCGATTTTTTAGTGGTTTATTTATGTGATTTGGAGGGCAGTTAATGTGGGGTAGTAAAATAAAGTATTTATTTTACTAATTGATTCACTTTGTATTTGTCTTGTGGGTAATTTAAATATTAATAATGTTTTTTTTTAATTTCTTTTCTTTCAGGTATGCGTTAATTTTAAATCAATTATTGAAAGTAAGTTTTATTTTATTTATTTTCTCTCCTTCTTTAATAGATCTAAAAAAGAGTTTTATAATGTGTATTTAAAATAAGTTGTGTTTTTATTTTATTAAAGCTGAAAGTTATTTATATTTTACTTTAAGTGCGCAGTGTTTTGCACGACAAGCTTAAAATTGAAAATTAAAACATTTTTGTAATTAAAAATATTGTATGTGGATGTTTTTTAATGCAGGGTGTCCGCGGGAAAAGAATACTACTCTATGCGATTTGACACCGTCTTGCTGACACCATACGTTAATCAAGCTAAAAGCGTTAAAAAGTTTTCATTGATATCACGATATCGCTCGTCGTTTTAATTTTTAAAGAAGTAAAGTCCAATAATTTCTCGTGACCTCCTACAGTCGACTAATCTGTTTATTCACATATCCGTTCAAATGAAAATGTGCCTCGTCACTCGTTATGATTTCTTCATAAAAATGTCATGGGCGAGATTTAACATCCTATTGGCATATGTACGGCGGCGTAATGAGTCTTGTGGAAGAAGCTCTTGTGTCAACTGAATTCTAAATGGAAACAAATGCAAATCCTGAGGCAGAATTGTGGCCAAAGTTGTTCTTTGAAGGCCAAGCCCAGAGCACGGCGTCCAATTAAGGTAGATGAATTGTTTTAAATACTTTCTTAAGTAGCAGTAATGTTTTCAGCCGATCTTGCATGCGATGTGGTGCAGGCTTGGGCCTATCGCCTACAGACCCTCGTTCTTCGATATCATTCACTCTACGACAAATAGTGCGTTTTGATGGCACATTGTTTTTCTCAAAAATCTCACGTAACTTTCTTATCGTCACAGCAATCGATAATTGATTTTGGTAAAATGTTTAAACGATTAAAACATGAATATTTTTTCATAAAACATTTGCCACATGTCTTCTAAACGACTGCTAAATATAAACTGTCAAGACTAATGTTTACCAAAATGTTGGCAAAGTGAATTAGTATACCTTCCTGGCGGACACTTTGTACAATAAGTTTTTTAATATTATACTTTCAAACCTGAATGTACCTGAAATAGGCATAAAAAACACAAAATATTTTGTAACGTTTTTTATGCATTGGTTTTATATTTTCACTTCTAACAACAACATTTTACCCTTAAGGTGTGTGATGTTCTCATGTATTTATATTAAATTTTAATGCATATTTTTTTATTAATATGCACAAAAGGTAAATTAAATTTTTTTTATGCCTTTTGTTCACGTATTTACTACCAACATCTGTCTGCAACCTCGCCTTAGTTGTCTCTATTTTGTCTATCAAATGACATATGCTTACGATGAAAAAGTATTCTATTTAGCATGTTCTGAATTACACAAGAAATTTTTACTTTCCTATTTTTCAAGGCATTGTTTTTGTAAAAAATAATTTTATAGCAATAATGCTTTGAAAAATTTGAAGTGTAAATTTCGTGTGGAATTCAGAACATGGAATCAAGGTCCCTTAGACCTCCTCACAAAATTTTGCTGGTTTTACGTGATGCGAAAACAGATAAATATACAGACAAAAATTCTAAAAAATAGGTGTTTTGTATTTTATATCGATTACTATTTACACCAACAACAATTTTTGTCAAAACTATTTAATGTACAGAAATGATCCCGTTGCTGTCTTATTATATGTATAGATGCCTGAAAATATGCTACGAGGGCTGCTCTATATACTTCCGGCCTAATAGTGAAAATGCGAATATTTATAATCAAAAATGGTTTTATTGTTTTTCAAAGTATTCTCCAGCATGATTTATACAATCTTGCTTGCGCTCAAACCAGTTGTCGAAGCACTTTTTTCACTCCGATTGAGACACCTCTAAAACATGGTTTTTGAATACTTCAACAGCTTCTTCTGGCGACGAAAATTGTTGACCACGCATTTTTTTCTTGATGAGCGGAAACAAGAAGAAGTCATTAGGTGCCAAGTCAGGGCTGTGCGGCGGATGACCCATTAATTCGACGTTTTGGCCGGTCAAAAACGCTCTGGTTTGAGCCGATGTGTGAGAGCTCGCATTGTCATGGTGAACAATGATTCGTCTTCTCTTGTTGGTTTTTCAAATTTCTCCGATGACTTCAGGCAAACAAATTGTAGTGTACCACTCAGAAGTGACCGTCCTACGTTGCTCAAGCGGAACAGTCTCCACATGACCAGTTTTGCCGAAGAAACAGGCGACCATTCGCTTCGAAGTGCTTCTTCCACGAACAATTTTCGTTGGATTTTGCTCGTCTTTGAAGACCCACACGGTCGATTGTTGTTTCGTTTCGGGCTCGTACGCATAGATCCATGATTCGTCACCTGTGACGATCTTATAAACGTCTTTTGAAGCACCGCAATCGTATTTTTGCAACATTTCTTTGCACCAATCGACACGAGCCTTTGTTTGAGCGACTTTCAAATTGTGCGGGATCCAATGAGAACAAACCTTTTTTACGGCCAGGTGTTCATGCAGTATCGAATGTATGCTGGTGGAAGAAATGTCCAAGGATGTCTCTATCTCTCGGTATGTCGCCTGTCGATCTTGCATTATGAGTTCACGCACGTCATCAATGTTCTCTGGCACAACAGCCGTTTTTGGACGACCTTCACGGAATTCGTCTTTGAGCGAGCTTCGGCCACGATTAAATTCATTATACCAATTTTTCACAGTGCTATAGGATGGTGCTTCATCGCCATACAAAGGTTTAAGTTCATCAATGCACTCTTGTCGTGATAATCCACGTCGAAAGTTGTGAAAAATGATGGCAGGAAAATGTTCACGAGTTAAATCCATTTTTTCTATATTAATTTTTTCAAGTCACTGTAAACAACACAAATAATGGTCGTACGTCAAAACGTTTTGAGTACGATTATGCTTAAAAATGACAAACTTTCCAATGGAAATGTCAGATTGCACTTGGCAGCACACAGTGTTGCCAGGCCAGAAATATATATAGCAGCCCTCGTAGGACGTTTGTTTTTATCTTATATATCCTATATCTTAATACTTGTAAAGATCTACCTGGGTTATAAAGTTTGCTAGAATATAATTGACCGTATACGAGTTCTTGTTGAGCAACAAACAACGCAATATTGAAACATCAAAGTTTTCATGCTTATAATATTGGTGGGATGTTTGTAAATATGTATGTTAGAATTTCATATCTACGCCGTATTTCCCGTAAAAATTAAAGGCTACAGGTTCATTTAGCCGACTGTAGAAATTGTAAATGAAAATGTAAATGTAGGTCTGCTTATAGAATGTGTAAAAACTTGTCCTGTGTTTTTGATATATTTCTGTTTATCAATAAATAACAACGCACAGCCGTTCAAACCAATGATGGCCACTTTGCGATGTTGTACAAAAAGTACTTAAATATTTCCATGGTACTAAAAATAATAATTTTGTTTTGTAATAATGAAAAATATAATATTTTTATAAGTTATACTTAGCCTAACAATTTTTCAAAACATTACAAGTACATGCAGGAGTTTAGCTGATGATTTTATTGGTGTGCGTGTTTATCATATTTTGTGTCAAAATTTGTTTGCATTTATTTTAATTTGTATTTTTCTCTTGTTTTTTACGTATTTCTTTTCATTTTTATTATGTTCTATCAGGGATGGTAAACGAAATATTCCAATTACACTTTTCCAACTCAAGTTGCATTGAAATTAAATTTACATTGATATAGTCGTTAAAAGGTCATTCTCTTATTTTTTTATAATAATTAGAAAAATGATAAAATGTTACCCACTTTGCCGTCTCTGAACTGTTTTTTGACATAATACATGATTTTACACAAACAAAATGCCTGTTGTTGTTCTAATGTTGTATTTGTTGTAGACTTGCATGTACTTAATATAGATATACTTTGGGTTATAACGTATTTAATTTAGAAAAGTAAATTTCATAATTTATTTAAAATTATGTTGTGTTGTAAAAGGGATAAATAAGTACTTAAAAAGGATTTGTACTTCACTTCAATTTTTTATAGTATTAACTATCACTGACTACATTTGTCACGTAACCTCGTATTGAAATTCTATTTTTAGTAGGTTGAAATGTTACGGCTAAGTAACATTTCAGTCTGCTAAGCATTTGCATAGCTTTTCGTATAACAAAAATGATCAGCTGACACATCTACATTTACATTTCTACATTTACGGTCGGCTAATGTACCTTTAAATTTTTTACATGCAAAAGGGTTGCTATTTAATTTTAAGTAATTAAATTTTTATGTTTTCATATTAGCATTTCATTTGAATAACTTAAGAAATGCTTTCGTTTATCTTCAAGCGTTATTTAAATATTCCTTAAAAAATGTTTTGTTTGTTGTATTTTTATTTTTTATGTTTTTTTGTTGACAATTAAATCTGGGTCAAGTTTTGTTAAACTCCATCATTGCTCTCAATACAATGGAAGAAAACAAAGAATAAAAAAAAAACAAAGGAAAAGAGGAAAAGAAAGAAAGAAAAATGACAATAAAACCTAAGTCTTTAGTAGTAATTAAGAAACAAATGTGATAACATGGTGAAATTTCTAAGGACTAAGAAAAGATAAATATTTTTGTAAAATTATTTTATTATTGGTTATTTTTCAGCAGAACTTTTTGATAAATCTTATTAGTATAACACACATACACAAATTCAATTAATAAAATCAACAATAGACGCTGTCAAGAACAAATAACCACTTGTAAGGCTACAGGATTCTTACCACAAAGAATCAAATGAAACTGATGTCTGTTATCTAACACAAAGGGCTGCCGGCAATATTGTTTTTACTTCTTTGCTATTGGGTTTTTTATATTCTTTGTCTTACTATTTTTTTAATAAATAAATGTAAGTGCTTGTTGTTAAACCTTAAGATAACAGCACAATTTTATGTTGTAATTAGCCTATTTTGTGTGTACATGTGTGTGTGTATGTGTGTTTACACATAAAGCGGTTGGCCTTTTGTTCTCAAGCTTCTGTAATAATTTTTTTTTTAAATTCAATTATCTCTTCTTTTGTGAGTAGAAAAAATACAAAAACACTAATCATAATGAAAGAAAAAATAAATAAAATAAAAACCAAACAGCCTATTATATCGTACATTTTGTGGTCCTACAAATTATTTACTGGATGAAAGTTGTGGTTTCGTGCTGTTTTCAAATCATTCTTTTTATGCTATAACAAAGCAAATTATACTACCACAGCTTTAATATGTTTAATGATAATTTTATCTTACAGAATTAATGAATGCTAAATTAGATTAGAAAAAATTACAGAAGTGTTTGTCTACAGATTCCTACAAGTCTTACAAGAGCAATTAAAATTACTCAAGATAACATATTAAATTTTATACAATTTTAGCAGAGGTATGATGAAAGTCGTCAAAGAATTATTAAGGAATTTTTATCTTAGTACAGAAATTCACAATAATATAATTTGGTCATTAGCCAAGAGGGCAATAAAATTTAATTGCTTTAACATTTCTTCCTTATAATTTCAGTCCTAAGATTAAATAATCTAAATTATTTATTTTATAAATTTTATTATGTCGTTTATACAGTCCGGTTAATATTTAAAAGAAATCTCATTTGTATCAGATTTTTTTTTAACAATTTTATCTCAAGAAGTTATAATTAATAATAATCATACGACACCGTGTACTAAATCAGTAGTTTCAAAATCATGTTTAAGGCCGTTTATGAAATATTTTTTTTAATTCTTTAGTTTTTATATTTAAATGTTTACGATGCTTTACTGCGGTTGGGTTAATTCTTTTGTCATTAATATAACTTAAAATTAGGACATTAAGTGAAACAAGGTAACTATAATATTTTAACGTAAAAAATGGAACTAATGGAACTTTTCTATGCTGGTGACAGCATAAATTAAAAAATAGCTTTTTACTAACGTTACAGTTGTATGAAAAATTTTCATTTGATTAAATACTCGTATATCAATTTATTTGCTTATTATTTTTTGATGATGATATGTAGGCAAAGACGAAACATGGTTGATATAACCATAATCTAAGAGCAACATATTATGGTTGCATTATATGGTTGCTAACAAAACATAGTATTGTTACATTTGCAACCATAATGCTGTGTAGCAAAACAATAAAATTTTAAAGTATAAACAGAATTATGTTTAAATATAAACATTAAATGGTTAAATTAAAATATCATAATATGGCTGAAAATGTCATGTTATATAATTCAATTATAATATAGTCTCATTAGTGCAAAATTTTACTGATATAAAAGACTTAGTTATTTTTGTTTTATTCATTAACAATTTGTCATAAAAACTATAGTTAAAATTATAGTTAAATATTTTATATTATTTTCAATAAGTTATAAAATTTTGGTTGCGGTTGAAATTTTTTAAGTAACAACCACTCACGTTGCATTTTTTGTGCACAGTAACCATATAATCGTTAAAAGTTAACAAAACAATATTTATCGTGACTAAAGTTATGGTAAAAACAACTATAATTGGTTCTCCGCAACTATACATTGTTACAAAGAACATAATATTGTTATTGTGATCATATCACAACCATGTTTTTTCTCTGCGTCTGTTAACGGTCAATTTTA
This sequence comes from Gymnosoma rotundatum, assembly GCA_916610165.2. NCBI lineage: Eukaryota > Metazoa > Arthropoda > Insecta > Diptera > Tachinidae > Gymnosoma > Gymnosoma rotundatum. The sequence goes on along the minus strand of OU744337.1, from coordinate 112,232,653 downwards.
TACTTTGAATATTTTTGTAGTTATTTTAGTTTTTAGTCTTAAACTAGAAATTAAAGAACCACACAAATAAAAATACTATCTCGCATGTGATTATTAATTTAAAATAGTTAATTTTCTTGCGCGACTTTTTTGAGTGACTCAAGAAATTTCTTCTAATTTTAAAAATTATATGTGAATTTAAAAATCAAGTGCTTAAAAAGTAAAACTATATTTAATTTTGTTCAAGTCTTTAAATCCATTATTTCCACTTTTCACTTAAAACGATTAAAAAATCATTTTAAAGAAGCGTTTCACAGCTGATTTTATTATGTTACTCTTAAATAATATTAATCATACGTCATCATATACCAGAACTATAGATTTTATATCATCTTAAAAGCTGTTTTAAATTTGCTTCAATCTATTCTAAAGCTTGTTTTAATTTACTTAATTTTTCTTATGCTCTCAACTTTCTACACCAACAATTTAAATAACAAAAATTACAAAACTTAACCACTTCAAACTGTAAGAAAGAAAGAAATGTAATCTTTATGTTCTATTATCCTTTCTTTGTATGTTCTAACATGTTAACAAAACCTATGAGGTTTAAAATAAAAATGAAACACATATACACCTTCAAGAATTATGCTTTTTATCCTAGAATTTTTTCAATGCTCCCTTATATGAGCAGACACGTTCATGTCCTTAAACCACCTTTATCGTCAGAAAAAAAAAACACTTAAAAAATTAGAAAGCGAGCAACATAAGGAATAACAGTTTTTACTTTTTCCATTTTCCTCTGGCTTTTCTACATTTTTATTCATTTTCTATTCCAAGATTATTTGAACTTTTAAGAAAATATAACTAAAAACAGAATATAGGAAAATTAAACCGGGAATTTGTTGGTTGAAACAAATAAAGAAAAAACAAAAATACAAATGTATGTTCATGTTTAAATTGAAATATGTAAATAAACTCTAAGCTTTGGGGTTTGGAGTTGTATTTTATATTTTCCTTAAAGCATGAATATAACATGAGATCAAGTTTGCTGCGGTATTAAAATTATTTTAACCATTACCAACACCAAAAACCATTAAGTGATGTACTTAAAAAAACTGTTTCTGATAATGAGTTTGAGAATGTGAATATTAACAAAGTTATGAAAAAAATATTTAAGTTTAATAAAGACAAAGGTGTGTCGACATTTTCATAAAAAGAATCATGATAAACATTGAAAATTTTCTGTATTTAAAAGGTAACTAGCGAATTTAAAACTTATGAATTCAATTTGAAAATATATATTTTTATTTTTATCAGAAAGTTTGAACATATTTTATCCCGTAGACCTATTCGAAAAACTAAGCGATTTTAAATTACGTGTTGTTTTAGAATCACACGTTTAATTTCAGCCTGTCTAGTTGGTCACACAATTAAATTTTTTTAAGAGCGCTTTCTAAGTCTCATTATTACTTATTACTTATGAAAAAAAAAAGAATGTTTCAAAAATCAATAATTTTTTTTATTTAAAATCATACTCTTGAAACACATGCTAATATTCTATGATATACATACTACACGAACGTGCAGTATGGTCGAACGGCCAGATATATGAAAACTAATGATTGCAGCCACGATTTTTTTAACGTTAGCTAGACTTGATTAAGAATCATTGTTTAACCCAAATTTCAAAACTTATGGTTTCTTTATATTTTTTGAAGTTTCAATAAGCAAAAGAATTACTTTTACAAAAACTACTTTTCCAAAAAGTAATTTTTAAAATATGCCTCTACTCCTTTTACACTTTTTCATAGTTTTGACATTTTTTTACGTTTTTCTCCAAAAACTCAACTGCGTGGTTTGCTTCTTTGGGATTTTTTTTAATTATTGGAATTTCATTTGCATTGTTTAAAATAATGACAATTTAAAAAATATAACTACCATTTAATTTTAATAATTTAATTCTAATTATAACTGTTTTTACTAATGGCAATGCAATTTTAATAAAATCGCTTAGTTGCTAACTACATTTAAATAAAAAATAATTGTTTTTATGAAACACAAATTTTTTATTGCAGATGCTTAAAAAAACTATGTATAAAATAAATAACTAAATCTTAACACTCTTGTAGATATATCTACAATTGAAAGTTTTAATCATTTATAATTTTTAAGTTAAACAGGTGTACAACTTTATGTCTGAGATCTAATGTCACATAAAACACAACTAGCAACTATGCTCCCAAAGTGTTTCATTTTTTCTGAAAAAGTTAAAACATATTATTACGAAAATAAGATCTGGCAACCGCTTTTGTTGTTGTTGAATAAGTTACATCCACTAATGGTGTGTGAAAAAACTTAATGGCTGCGTTGACAGCGGTGCTTGCAACAAAAAGATCGTAAGTTCGAGCTCACATTCAGACATGCGAAAATAATAATTGTTGTTATGCAATTAAAAATTAAGAAGCAGCAGTATAAACCTCCCGAGACAATTTTGTATAAAGACAGGGCATGATAATAAAGTGAAGACGCCCTTTACAATAAGATTAAGAGCTATAGCTGTTGGCACAGAGAAGTGTAAAAGCATAACAAAAGTGTATGGCAGACGTTGATTAAGGCATCGAGTAGTTCATTTCTCGCCGGAGCAACACAGTAGTGTAGCGTGGATAGCTGCCACAGTAGTATTTTCAATGAAAAGAATCCGTACTTTTGGCTTGTAAAGGGAAAAACGTAACAATATAAATTTGACCAAATTTTTTTTTATTTTAAAATAATGTTTAACAATACTTTAAGATTTGTGTTTAGTGTTTAAAGACAAGGAATACATTCATTAATTCAACCATTTAGTCCTTATTCAATGGTAATGATTTTGTTTCCTAACCAATAATCAATGAAAAGTTTTCATTAAAAAGCATTATTATTAGTGAAAATAATGATAATGGTAAAAAAATTATTAGCATTATTTATCATTCAATGCTAACAAGATGGTCAATTAATTAGTCCATCTAATTATTTTCTGCCATGTAAGGTGGTTTTTACCTAAAGATTTGATTTTTATAACCACAAAATAAAAAGAAAAACTTATGTTTGCAGTGTAAAAATATTTTTTTATTGGCAAGAGATCACTTATCTAAACTTTATGTGCGGTTAAGTGGCCTTTGTAGCAATTTTGACAATTTTTTTATTGTTTCTTGTTTTATTTGGAAAACTTTCGCATATATTTGCAAAATAGTTTTTTCTTTCTAAAAAAGGTTTTTAGAAGAAAAAAACCGAACTTAACCCATCCAATACTGATGGGATACATGTGTTCCACCAGGTGTTTCCAATTAATTAAACACAATTATTACATACATCCCCATATATTTTTATCCCATCAATTTTTGCAAGCAAAGAGATTGTTGTTGTTGTATTAAAGTTTCTAAATTGCACGATTAGAATTCATATACTTTTTATTTTTCATATTGTTACTATTGCGACGTAGGTGTCCCAAAGTAATTTACTCATGGGACAACCTTTTCCCAAGACATTTTTCATCCTTTACTTAAACGCATCCTAAGGAACAATTTTTGAGCCATTATCAACTAATTACTTCAGAAAAAAGTTTGTGCCCTTAAAAAAATCGTATTGGAAGGGTTAAACCAAAATTAATTTTATTTTTTTATAATATCACAAGTCTTCTAACAATCACCATAATTTTGAACCATGCTTTCACAGTTGGAATGCAAATTTCTTTTGCTCACTGTTGTAAGACTAATCAATGTCGAAAATTTTTAACATTCACTGTTTTAAATGTAGCTTTTTCTGCAAGATATAGAAATAGAGGATGTTTGTTCTTAAATATAAGTTTTATTAAGAAACAAAATTTATTCAAAAAAACCTTCCTGGCCTGTCTGCCAAGGCAAATCAATTACCAGGCAAATCAATTACCAGGTGCCAGCGTAGGCGAATTCATAAATTTTCGCCGTATATACTACTGTCAAACTCCATATATAAAAAATCTGTTTACCATTTTTTTATATGAAGTTTGACATTCGTTTCTACCAGCAAAAAATAATAAATTCTCTAACGCTGCCACCTGATAATTGATTCGCCTTGGCTTTGAGAGCACAAGTTATATATATTATTTAATTTTTTGTTTCAATTTGGTTTTATTCTTCTGTGTGAGAACAATTTCTTGACAGACTGTGTATTAGTGCTGGGAAAATTGTTGAAATGATACGTTTCAGAACAGGTTTCCTTACGCGTCTTCCTTTTTTATGTATGTAAGTGAAAAAAAAATCTTGAAACATGAGATGATTAAAAACCCTGTCATTCCGTCACCACTTCTTCTAATATGAGCAGCGGAAATTTAGGCTGAAATTGGATAAACTTAGTTTCGTGCCTTTTGTAATGATTTTTGATAGAAAGTTAAACATCTAAAGAAATCAAGTAATAATAAAAAGAAATTCATATCATATCTGTATCTGTGTTAACAGGACCTGTAAATAAATTATTAAAAAAATAAAAGTTATCCTTAAGGACGTTAAAATCTCATCTCGTTCTTTCCATATGCTTTCGTAGTTTTGACTTTAGGTAGGTAAAATAAAAAATACTTATTCAAAAATTTAATAAAAGCGATTTCTGTTAAAGTCTGTACCGAAGATGCCAGTGAGTTCTTGTGGTTTCAATTTTGTATTGATCTTTATTTCTTTTCTTCTTTATTGCATTTCGTTTTATGGCATCAATTGTTAAGATTTCGTAAATTTTTTCCTCTAATTATTTATTAAATCTTTAAAAAAAATTTAGACATTTCTGATGATTTAATCTGTTTTTTAATTTCAAATTTCCTGAATTTTTGTGATGTGTTCAGGCCTTAGGGATTTTACTCCACTGTCAGGATGAAAACTTGTTACTAACATTTTAATTGAATTGTTTCGTTTTAGTACAATTAAAGGATTGAAAGAGCGTTTCATATTAAAAAACGATCCACTAAGGATTGCTTAAGGCACTTCAAATTTTGCATATCAATTTACCATCATATTTTTATATAAATATTATTTTATTATAAATATTATTTATTACTTTTCATATTTTTCAAGAAAATATTGTAAAGTAGAAAAAATATTTTAAAGCTGAAAACTATATAAATTACAATTTAAAGCAAGAATTTTTATTGAATAAAATAAATCATGTCACAAAACTGTTTTTCATAAAAATTGTTCTTTCAATATACATACATACATACACACATACTACATACATATATCTAAGTCTAAGATTTTCACAAAGCTGGAATCGAAAGTGAGAAATATTAAGTCAAATATATTGTTTCAAATGATGGGCAAATGTTTCTTTCAAACGCACAAACTTTTTAACGATTTTTATACTTAAACAAAATCAGCACAAAGTTTGCCGCAAATGACACAATTGGCTTTTCTCTAATATATTTCTTTCTTTTAAAAATTAATACAATTGTAAAATTGCATTTTGTGGTTCGCTAAGAAATAAGTATTTCTTTGAAGTGCTTATACATTCTCTATTATAACGAGCAGATCAATCAGCGAACGTTTAAGAAACGTTTTTTTGTTTCTAAATGTTTAAATTTTATCTTTTGTAAATTTTTTTTTTGTTCACGAGCAAACAAAACCAAAACTTTTACTCGGTATAAAGTACAAAACAAAACGGTAGCAAACGTTTCATTTCATTTCTTATTATGTACTGCTTTAAAATATTTTTTTTTATTTTTTTCACAATTTTGCTAAGATTGGATATCTGATTTAATATGAGACAAAAGAATTTGTTATTTATACTTTAGCAAAATAATTTTGTATCTACAAAATAACTAAACTATTTTAAGGGGCACAGGCTGCTACGAGGACTGCTCTATATATTTCTGGCCTTATAGTGAAAATGCGAATATTTATAATCAAAAATGGTTTTATTATTTTTCAAAGTATTCTCCATCATGATTTATACACTTTTGCATGCGCTCAAACCAGTTGACGAAGCACTTTTTCCACTCCGATTGAGACACCTCTAAAACATGGTTTTTGAACACTTCAACAGCTTCTTCTGGCGACGAAAATCGTTGACCACGCATTTTTTTCTTGATGTGCGGAAACAAGAAGAAGTCATTTGGTGCCAAGTCAGGGCTATACGGCGGATGACCCATTAATTCGACGTTTTGGCCGGTCAAAAACGCTCTGGTTTGAGCCGATGTGTGAGAGCTCGCATTGTCATGGTGAACAATGATTCGTCTTCTCTTGTTGGTTTTTCGAATTTCTGCAATGATTTCAGGCAAACAAATTGTAGTGTACCACTCAAAAGTGACCGTCCTACGTTGCTCAAGCGGAGCAGTCGCCACATGACCAGTTTTGCCGAAGAAACAGGCGACCATTTGCTTCGAAGTGCTTCTTCCACGAACAACTTTCGTTGGATTTTGCTCGTCTTTGAAGACCCACACGGTCGATTGTTGTTTCGTTTCGGGCTCATACGCATAGATCCATGATTCGTCACCTGTGACGATCTTATAAACGTCTTTTGAAGCACCGCAATCGTATTTTTGCAACATTTCTTTACACCAATCGACACGAGCCTTTTTTTGAGCGACTTTCAAATTGTGCGGGATCCAACGAGAACAAACCTTTTTTACGGCCAGGTGTTCATGCAGTATCGAATGTATGCTGGTGGAAGAAACGTCCAAGGATGTCTCTATCTCTCGGTATGTCGCATGTCGATCTTGCATTATGAGTTCACGCACGGCACCAATGTTCTCTGGCACAACAGCCGTTTTTGGACGACCTTCACGGAATTCGTCTTGGAGCGAGCTTCGGCCACGATTTTTCATAGTGCTTTAGGATGGTGCTTCATCGCCATACAAAGATTTAAGTTCATCAATGCCCTCTTGTCGTGATAATCCACGTCGAAAGTTGTGAAAAATGATGGCACGAAAATGGTCACGAGTAAATTCCATTTTTTTCTATATTAGTTTTTTCAAGTCACTGTAAACAACACAAATAATGGTCGTACGTCGAAACTTTTTGAGTACGATTATGCTTAAAAATGACAAACTTTCCAATGGAAATGTCAGATTGCACTTGGCAGCACTCAGCGTTGCCAGGCCAGAAATATATATAGCAGCCCTCGTATAACAAGAGTATTGAGTTTTAAGTAAAAGATAAAATATCTATGGTATAAATAATAAGACAAATACAAATTGTCCACCTTGTTGTGTTGCTTATAAAAAACAAAATTTATTGTTTGTGAGTTTTTTTTTATTTAATTTTTTTTTTACTCAAGTAAATTACAAAGTGTGAAGAAGACCTTTTTCCATTAAATTGGTGGTGGTGTGAAATGTCTTGAGGTTATAAAATACAAACTGGTTAAGGGTCTTGAAGCAAATAAATTTTTATTTTTGTTAGTTTGTTTTTGATGAAAAAAAAAAACACAATATTTTCATTTAAATATTTATTTCTTAAAAGAAAAAGTTATAAAATTTGATTTATTTGGTGGGTGTTAAAAAGGATCATTGAGCATTCATTTATTTAAAGTATTCTAGGAGTAAATTACCACATAATGCATTGAGTGAATGAATTTTATTAATTTTCTGAGTTAAGCTGAACGTAATTAAAAAAAAAAATTAAAACAAAACGGGGTTTTAGGTTTTTTCTTTTAGTTAAATTTTCCATTTTATTAATAAAGCAAACATTTTTTTTTTAAATTTCTAGCAAAACCTACTTTTTTTTCGAAGTAAACAAAAATTGAGTTGAATTAATTTTCAGCCTAAAGAAAAATGGTAATAACATATCTAAGAGTTAGGGAGTGGATAATTGTAATTATGTTTTATTATATAATGACCTCAATCCATCAGCAAGAACTTTTACATTTACCAAAGTGAAGGGTAGGAAAACATTTAAAAAAGGTTATGATTAATAAAGATATTTCGAACGTTTTTGGCATTGATTAATATGATTCAAAGTAGTTACGGTTACGCTTGTCACTCAGATAAAAAGTGGGTAAAAGAGATCATTATTATTATTATTATTATTACTTGGTTACGTTTCCCAGCCAACAAAAAAAAAAATGATGATTTTTTAAACCCGATAGTACTTAAAAAATGTAAACTGCTGAACTATCATATGACGCACACTTTTCGACGTTGATGATCATTATACGTTGATAAATCAACATAAATAGATCAAGGCATTAACAAAACTACCGAATTTTCTATTTATATATACAGTCGACTCTCGTAAACTCGAAATTCAAGGGAGTCTTAAAATATTGCGAGTGTTTAAATTATTAAATGGTTCGAAATTTTTGAAGAGAAAATAAATAAAACTTTGAATTACCAAGTGTTTTTAACTAACTGCTAATGTTTTACATACATATTTATAATGTGAATTAATTAATGTTTGAAAAGAACTCAATTATACGGGTTTGCTTCGACGCACATTGCTGCTCAGATTTTTCAATAGATTTTTAAGAAGAAAAAGTGCCTGATATGCTGTTTTATCAGTTTCGTTTTGTAGACAAAAGCTTTGTAAGTTGTGGATTGAGGCTCTTGCTTCCTTAACTGACACTTCTGCCAAAGGTTCTGAACTATCATCTTCATCTTCATCGTTGCTCTTTTCATTCGTATCTGTCGAAGATAGAATTTCGTCATCGGTTAGTGATCCTGAGACAGCAACATCTTCATCCACTTCATACTTTTTGTCCTCTACACTGTCTAAGCCAAATGACTAGGCTTTCTTGCAGAGAAGGAAATTCACCTTTAATTGTTCTTTTCCGTGCTCCAGCAGTTTGAGCGGCAGTAACTTTCTCCTTGTTCTTATTATGGTTGAGAGCGTACTGAGAGGAATCGTAAATCCTTTCGCAATATCGTTTTCTTCTCATCTCTTTCTACTTTTTCAATTAGCTGCTCTTTTTCAACCACCGTCAAACATTTATACTTTTAAGGAATCATATTTAATGAAAATTTTTAATCTGTATGCCAACGAAACGGTTCGTGCGGAAGTGTGCGTCAAAATGTGCGTAACACGCAACCACGCATACGAGGGCTGCTATATATATTCCTGGCCTGGCAACACTGAGTGCTGCCAAGTGCAATCTGACATTTCCATTGGAAAGTTTGTCATTTTGAAGCATAATCGCACTCAAAACGTTTTGACGTACGACCATTATTTGTGTTGTTTACAGTGACTTGAAAAAATTAATATAGAAAAAAATGGAATTAACTCGTGAACATTTTCGTGCCATTATTTTTCACAACTTTCGACTTGGATTATCACGACAAGAGTGAATTGATGAACTTAAATCTTTGTATGGCGATGAAGCACCATCCTATAGCACTGTGAAAAATTGCTATAATGAATTTAATCGTGGCCGAAGCTCGCTCAAAGACGAATTCCGTTAAGGTCGTCCAAAAACAGCTGTTGTGCCAGAGAACATTGATGCCGTGCGTGAACTAATGATGCAAGACATGCGACATACCGGGAGATAGAGACATCCTTGCACATTTCTTCCACCAGTATACATTCGATACTGCATGAACACCTGGCCGTACAAAAGGTTTGTTCTCGTTGGATCCCGCACAATTTGAAAGTCGCTCAAAAAAAGGCTCGTGTCGATTGGTGCAAAGAAATGTTGCAAAATACGATTGCGGTGCTTCAAAAGACGTTTATAAGATCGTCACAGGTGACGAATCATGGATCTATGCGTATGAGCCAAAAACGAAACAACAATCGACCGTGTGGGTCTTCAAAGACGAGCAAAATCCAACGAATGTTGTTCGTGGAAGAAGCACTTCGAAGCAAATGGTTGCCTGTTTCTTCGGCAAAACTGGTCATATGGTGACTGTTCCGCTTGAGCAACGTAGGTCGGACGGTCACTTCTGAGTACACTACAATTTGTTTGCCTGAAGTCATCGGAGAAATTCGAAAAACCAACAAGAGAAGACGAATCATTGTTCACCATGACAATGCGAGCTTTCACACATCGGCTCAAACCAGAGCGTTTTTGACCGCCCAAAATGCGAATTAATGGGTCATCCGCCGTACAGCCCTGACTTGGCACCTAATGACTTCTTCTTGTTTCCGCACATCAAGAAAAAATGCGTGGTCAACGATTTTCGTCGCCAGAAGAAGCTGTTGAAGTGTTCAAAAACCATGTTTTAGAGGTGTCTCAATCGGAGTGGAACAACTGGTTTGAGCGCATGCAAAAGTGTATAAATCATGCTGGAGAATACTTTGAAAAACAATAAAACCATTTTTGATTATAAATATTCCCATTTTCACTAATAGGCTAGAAATATATAGAGCAGCCCTCGTAGTAAAGGTATTTTAAGGGGAGTCCAAAAATTCAAAGTTCTTACTAACACACCAAGAAACTTTTCAAATTTAATTTTCGAGTGTTTGATTATATGAGTTCGAATTTCAGCGTCCTAGCAATCATTTTTTCGTTCGAATTACCAAGTGCATAAAAATGAGAGATTTTGTAGGGGGCTCGTGATAACTTTGAATTAATGAGAAGTTCGAAATATTGCAGGTTTACATTAACGAGAGTCGACTTTATATATATTTTTGAAAGCAATCATTAATTCACGTAACTTATAGATGACTCATGAGTGTTATGGCGCCTAACATCGTTCATGTGAAAAAATAATTAAAAAAAACCGTAGATACATTCCATATTAGATACACTATAAAATTGCATAATACCAACAAGTCGAAGAAATTTACGTAGTAAGGACAATATTGCCGCTTCAAGCGAAAGTATCAAAGCAGAAATTTCAATTTAGTAGTTCATTGTCTGTCGCAGGAATTATAGTGTATGTACCACAACATGGAGTTATTTTTGTAAAGATCTTGGCCCCTTTATCCGTAAACGATCCAGGTGGTGAATGAACTAAACCCAAAGGGACTATTGCAACGATTGACTAATTAGAATCAAAATTTGGTTATAAGATAATTTCTATCCTAAAATTGCCTTCCAAGATCATGAAATTTGACAAATCTACATTATTTGATGTGGAGTCACGCGATGTCGATGGTTGAAATCATTTACAAATCTTGCAAATAAAAAATTGTTCGATTAAAATTTAATTTTTTGGGAATATTTTTTACAATTTAAAATTCTCTCAGGGTAAAAAAACACCCTTTATAAACTTGAATATATATTTTACAAAAAGTGAATTGAAGCTTTGTTCAGGTTCAGAATCCTTAACTGGAGATAGTTTTACCACTACACAAATGCAGAAGCAAAATAGAGAGTCGTTTTATTTACTTTTATACCCCTCGTCACAGGTGGAAAATCAATGACAACTGTAGTGACAGCAACATGTTAACGCTGGATGTAAAATACATCACAGTTGTTTTTATACCCTTCACCACAAAAAATCTAAGTTTGTCATTCCATTTGTAATTCCTCAATATCCATTTCCGACCCCATAAAGTATATATATTGACTTCTTACGCATAGCGAAATCGATTGAGCATTGGCTTTCAGTCCGTCCGTGTTGGTGTTGAAATCAACTTTGCTAAGTCACTAGATAAGCCAGATGAAAATTTAAATACTCCAATAGATCAGATATAGCTTCAAAAATTTTGCAGTTTAAATTCAGCAAGATCGGTCCATATCCTTCGAGGGTGTGGGCAACACACCACGCCTGCCTCTAATTTTTCCATACTTTTTTTTCAATTTCCGTTTGTATTATTGCAGGTGGTTATTATTTATGATAAAAGGTAGGAAATCTTGGTTGCATTTATTAAGCTGGTTGCTGTTTATGATAGAAAATTAATAAAATTAAGTGTGGACAACAAGCCTTTGAACATAAAAACTTTATGAAAAAATTTCGTATTTGGATTTAAAAAATTTTTTTTAAATTAAATTTATCCAGAAATCTTATGGCTTAAAACAATTTATAAAGATAACACTCAAAATGAAAATGTGTAAAAAAACTTTTGCACAAATATTGAAGCTCAACAAGTACCTAAAATGTACCGCATCATAGGATTCTCCTGTATGATAACACCATTCTATTTTATAAATATTTTTAAAATAATTTTTAACTCAGATTTTTTTAAAACTATTCAATGCGAAACCATCGCAGCCATCCTCGTCACACAATAATTACTCTTTCTTTTATCACTTCAATGTGATTAACCAACGTAGAACCATGCCTGACTTTTCCTTATTATTACGAAAACTTAGCTTTCTTAAAATAGAAAGATGTAAAAAAGTTTTTAGATTATTTTCGTAGCAATTCCGTTTTAAAATTTATTCAACTTTAGAATCACCCTCGGTGGCCGACCGTTCGTAGGTTCAATGCGAAACAACTCTGCCTTGCCTCTGTGAAATTTCTTTAAAATATCTTAAGTGGTTCACGGGATACCAAAATAAATCGTTTTCAAACCACCATGCTAAAATGTACATAAACGTCTTAATTTATTTCTACTTGAGCCAGTTTTTAAAATATTTCTATCGACTCTTTTTTATTCGAAGAAATCCAGAAAAACTCCAGGACACTGGAGTTTTAGTTAAAAAGCTATTAACTATTTTATTTAGTTATTTAATTAAAAATTTCTGCACTAAATATTTGTATGTTTTAAATATTTTTATTGCCTTTTACTTATTTTTTTTACTACAACAATCTTTCTTAATTACTCCTTGTTTTATTTTACTTTGTTTTTGTCGTTTGCATTTTTATTCTTTATTCTTAATTCTTTATTTTTCATAACTTCTATTTCTCATGGCACCCCAACCTAAAATAGCTTCTGGTTATTAAACTGCATAAAAGTCATTTACATCATAAAACTTAAACATGCATTTGACGTTCCATAGAAAAGAAATTACAAATAAAACTGATGAAAAGACACCAACCATTCAGAGCAGAAGAATGTTGCTTTGAGAGTTGTTTCTGTGTGTTTGTTTTTTTTCATATTTGTTTTTATTTTATTTATTTACCTCTTCAGGTTGTAGTTGTTAATAGATGTGTTAATACATGCACATACGAGGGCGGTTTTAGGATAATATAAACATTAATTTTTAGGATAATATTAATTAAAGCAAATAAACAGCTTGGAAGAACATCCGTAGTTTTGTGACACAATATTATTTAATGTTTACTTTAAAAAATAAAGTACATAAGCAAAAGTTTTATAAGTCATTTATTATCATAATCGTTACTTCAGTGTTGTACTGAATATGTCAGCAGCTTTTTTGTCTCGCCTTCTCATAAACTACTGCATTTTTAGTTGCTACTTTTCTTTGAAGGATACAACTCCTTAGCAAATGGTTATTCTAAAGTATATTCCAACATTATATTTTCTGATAATCGAACAGGGTTCAATTTAAAGTTTGAAAAACCCAGTGTGGTTTGTTTTTTCGCAAGTTTTCGGGTGAATGTGAGAAACATGACTCCATCTGATTTTCTTGCTAAGTACGTCTTTTTTGTCAGAATGAAAGTGGATACAACTCAAATATATGGGCCGGTGCTTCAAAGATCATTTTTGAGTTACATTATCGCGTGCAGGAAAGAGCGAAGAAGCTCATCGGTAATAGTAGACTATTTATTGTTGTTATTTTTGGCCACCAAAAATTTGGCCAACAAATTTTCTTCTTTTTAATTAAATAGACGACCCCTTGAGAAAGTGAACAAAAAATTCACGAAACGTTGGGGAAAAATATAATAAAAAATTGTTTTTTATTTACAGGCCTGATTAGCTTAAAATATAAGATTATACATAAGTAGACTATTTAGTTTTATTAACTTACTGGAGCATCGACGCAATGTGGGATGTGTTGCGGTCTTATCGTTACTACAAACGAATAAGCTCTTATGATATCATGTGCAAAATACGTTCTTCATCAATGCGCACTATTATAGGGAAAATTCGTTTTTTAGCCAACAGTTCATATGTGATATAATCTTACTGCGGATGTCTTTCCTATCATTTTCAGAGTAAAAACATTTAAATCAAATGTCCACAAGCCCTACTCCCTCTATCCTCCTTTCACTAACCTTATTTGTTAGTGCTCGCACAACGCGTTGCATAAGTAGGGGTCATCCTTTGCGTGCTAATCGTACTAAAAAAAGGAAAAAAAAAATAAGTTGTTACGAATATAAGAATTAACAACTCTTTACACATATCTGCCACAATAAAAGATAATGTTTTTTGTACACCACTAAAAAGAGTGGTATATTTTTGTGTATGTGAATAGAATAAAGAAAAAGTTAGCTATCACATGCAATTTCGGCTGCATTGGTAGAGGTGTCTTCTTGCTGGTTAGTCATGAGTTCATACCCCAACAATGACTTTTAATTGGTACAAAATATAATTTGTATTTAATAGCAATGATATGTTGTTGGGTGTGATGAGCCAATCAAGGCAAGTGTATATAAAAGCAGTAGATAGGAGACTGAATGCCTACAAAGAAATCATGATCCATTATTAAGTAGGGAAAATAACAAGATAACAACACTGAATGACACTCAGGTTTAAGTTTATTAAATGGGCTGGTTGATAAAGCAGGAGATCGTTAGTTCGAATGCGACCGAGAAACGGCGTATTAAGTTTTGGAATACTGCTTGAGTATAAAGGTGCGCGTTTGCTTAACAAGATATTATGTTGTTCATTTAACAAAGTTACAACATACGCAAGATTTCACACCTATAAAAAGAATGTCTTCAAGTATAATAATCTGCATTACGAACCACAGTTTGCTTTATGAAAATCGGCTAAGTAGTTTAGAAGTTCTTATAATTTTTAAACCCCAGAATTTTTAAACTCATTTTATTGTTTTGTAAATTTTCTCCGCTACTTAATTTTTAAAACCACCCTCGTATATAAATATTCCTTATGCACTTGTAACAAAGCAAAATCATTTGTGCTTGCGTATGTGTAAACAAAACTTTAACTATTTCCTTTGGATACACTGTACGTCGTAGTTCGCCCCATTTTTATTTTAGTTAACAGTTGTTATTGATGTTGCTGCTTCTGGTTGCTGTTGTTTGTTGTCAAGCTCAAAAGGTTAAAATGTTAAATGTAGCAGTTTAATTCACATCGTCAGAATCTTTATCATCCTGCTGGTAGAAGAGTGAAAGGTAAAAAAAAAGAATTAAAATAAATGTTTATAAACAAACCACAGGGGATGTTTTATGTTGGAATCAAAACAAATAGAACGTAAATAAATGTGACAGAACGTAGAGACTTTATAAGTTTAAGTTTTAAATAAGAAATTATAGGGAAGAAGATATACAAAATTGTAGATTCTTGCATAAAATATATTTTTAAATTAAATACTGCAGGGCTTGTTATTTAAAAAGGAATAGATTTAAGGACTTTTAAGAGGATAAACTATCTACTCGTTTTGTACAGATGATGTTGTTTATTTATTGAATCTTGTTCATTTTTTGAATACATCAGTTTAGTTTTGGATCCCTTCAAAGCTTGTAGGAGTAAAAATATTAATATTAATTATTTAATTATTTTCAGATTAAGATCTAGTTGTAATAAAACTTTCTCCTTACTATTGTGTGCGAAAAATGTTTAATTCCTAGGTTGAGCACTACCATGACATTCCCATTTATTGTGTATTTATTTGTGGACTCTAGAAAAAGCTCACAAAAGGTATTTTTTCTTTTTGTAACAGTCGTGTCACATGTAAAGTTGATGTGCTATGACGGTATTGGAACGACAATTATCTTTTTGCTTTTGCTATTAACAAATATTTTGAAACAAATTCGAGCATGTAATATATTCTCTTAACATCAGTAGAGCTCTAAAGAGTCTTATTTTAGCCCAAAATAAACGCCTTTTGCAATACTAGTTGTAGGGTTAAAAAGAGTCTCGTTTCAAATGGGCATAATCCCAACAATTAAGAAATTTTTTCATTACAAAACAAGTTCAAAACAGTGGCGTAGATGGACATTTCCCCACACAGCTCAAACCTCATACAGAAAAACATGAGTAAAACACCAACTCCCGAATATTTTTGTTTCTTATTAAATATTTAATATAAGACTCAATTTACCTCTTCGTCAAAAGGCCTCCTTCATAATAATTAAGAAGTTACTCCTAGATTTGTGACGAAAAGCAAATTTTACCTTCTTTAAAAAATATATTTGTCTGTATTTTATATCCTTAACCACAAAAAGTAGAAAAAGGGTGTAACTATATTTGTCATTCCGTGTGTAATTTGTACAATATCCATTTCCGAACATATGCATAGCAAAGTCGATTGAGCGATGTCCGTCTGTCCGTACGAGTTAGTGTTGAAACCAAGTTTGCCAAGGCACTAAAACAGCTAGAGAAATTTAATATGGAAATTAAATTTAAATACGCAAATCAGCAAGATCGGCCCATTTCCCTCGAGCCAGCGGGCAAAGCAGCAATCCTACCTTTTCTTTTTCCAAATTATTTGAAACAATGAAGTAATTCCAATAAAAAGAAAAAGAAAAATAAAAATATACTGGGCGATAGAGAATTAAAAAATAAAAAAGAAAACATTACTTAAACATTTTTTCGCTCGCTCATAATTTCCGAGTTACGGGCCCCTGAACTTTTCAAATTTTTTTAAATATCAATATGTGTATCACTTAAACGCTTGTGAAGAGATCTTTAAGGAAATATTAAAATTAAAAAAAAAAAAAAAAATACTTAACCCATTAAGAGCCAAAAAAAAAAAAAAATTTTAATTCTCTGCTATCCCAATATTTGCTTTTTTAATTGGAGTTACTTCACTAAACTGGATTAAGATTTATTGTGAAGGTTATATAAAATTTGGCATAGCCGAATGTAGCACTCTTGCTTGTTTTTAGTTGTGCTTGTAGTTTTTAGTCAATTTTTAAAATTAAAGGGTGCCCTCATACACCAACCATGATTTTTACTTATTTGTCGAACCGTATGGCCAATATCATCTTTCACCAAAGATGGTATCACTATTGCTCGTAATAACAGGAAGTTAGAAAAACTAAACACTCTAAAGTTACATAGAATTTGTACTTTTATGTCTTCTATGAAAACCAGCATCAAATTGAAAATTAAATGGTGCCCCTATAGGTTATGTTCTTTGATAGCCTTATGGCCTTATCTTTCTTTAATTTCAGATTTTTTGCCCGTCTGTCTATTTTGATTGTGCTTTCGTATGTGCCTTTTCTCTTATGTGAGTTTTCTCCTTAAAAATCGTCCTAAAAGACGTCTTTGTTGGGTCTCCTTTAGTCCGAATTAGTAACGAAAATAATCTACATCACAAAGTGCCCCACTGTTGAAGCAAAACTTTATTAAAATCAGAGATCGAATTGTATTCCAAGTCTTCGGCTAATATTTTTTGACGCACTAAGCCCGCAATGCTCTTAGAAGCAAGAATCGTTTCGCTACTACAAAGAATAGCTAAACGCTTTATAAAATACAGAGAAGAAAATAATAAAAAGGCATCCTTTTGATGGTGAAATATTGCCTGATTTTGAAAAGAAAAGAATTTCTGTCGTAAGATTAACAATTGCTTTATGTTGCTACAGCTTCTGGAAAAGGCAGAGAAATGCAAAACGAAACGACCCCAATATAAGTAGAGAGATGCTTATATGATTTTTGTATTTCCTAAATAGATGAAGAATTGAAAAATTTGAACACTTTAATTCTACTGCATTTGCAATCTCTATACACTTTTTAATCTTTGTACTCTATTCTTTTGCTGTTTAGAAAAGTTTCTTTTAAATATTTCATATCATCTTTTCTATATTTCTTTATTAAAAAAAAAACCTGCATACCTTGCAAACGTAAAAATAAAAAGGCAAAGAAAAGTCTTTTATATAATGTTGCCCATAACAGTTTTGTGATTTATTCAGTTTTCCAAAATATTTCAAACATATTCCTTAAGTGTATAATTAAAACATTGACGAAAGCAATTCTTGCTTAGAAGATTAAAATTAAATAAAAACCTTTTTTTAGCAAAAGATAAGTTAAGAAAGACATAAAATTTTTATGTTCTTTGAAACTAAAAGTGAAATGAATTTATGTTTTGATTTTTAATTTTAGTTTTAGACATTAGAATATTTATTTATAATATTAGAATTTTAGCAAACTTAAAAATATTGTTGATCGTTTGTGAATCGTGAATATTTTCAAGGGTTTCGTACCTAAATAATAAAAACGTAACCCTATTGCTTTCCCTATAATGTCTGTTGGTTTGCTATAGATCTATGTAAAGCTCTGCAACTGTAATAGGTTGAATCTAGGCAGAAAGTCGTTAAAGCCGTTATAACAATGAGGGTGCTGTAGCTTCACGCAAAGAAAAAACATGGTTGCGGTAACCATAATCTAAAAGGAACATACTATGGTTATATTATATAGTTATTAGCAAAACATAGTATTATTACTGTAGCTTGTCTTGCAACCATATTGTTGTCTAGCTTAACAATAACATGGTAAAGTATAAACATAAATATGTTAAAATGTAAGCTTTAAATAATTAAATTAAAATATCATAATATGGTTAAAAATGTCATGTTATATAATTGAATGCAAAGATTTGCTGATATAATAGACTTACTGTTTCATTTATTAATGATTTGTTACAACAATTTTTTAGAAACATGAATTACAAAAATAAAATTATCAATTTGTTTGATATATGTGAGGCTTTGACGCATAGGCTATAAGAATCATTTATACAAGGAATATGGTTTATAAGCCCAAATAATGGCAGCTTATCTTCATATATTCCTATATGAACATCCATTTATGGAGTAAAATTTATATTCTCCTATTGAAGATATCATACGATACATAATAGTAACTCGAAACTGAGTCAAAATTTATCCAAAACTTCTAACACGTTAATCTGCGGTGATATATTTTGTAACATAATAGCATATGGCAATGGTCTCACGATTGTGCCTAAAACTTTAAAATAATATTTATTTCAACTATTTTGAAATGTTTTGCTTACCTTTTTATGTGTTTCCAGATTTTGTATATTATTTTTTATTTTCTCTAATAGTGAAAAACATTTGAAATTTAAACTAATTAAAAAATTACTAAACTGATAGAAAAGTATTCTGTCAAGACATAGAACAAAATATTTTTAAACGCAAATATTATTGTGATTGCTTTTAGCATACTTTGATTAATAATAATATATTATGGTTAAATATATTATATTATTAACACATATTTTTAGGGAAAATATATAATAAAAATTATTTTTTTACATAAACTACTTTAGGGCTCATTAGCTTAAAATGTTAAATTAGACATACGTCAATTGGAACTTGGTGGCCAAAAACAACAACAATAATAATTATAAAAAATCTTAACTAGTGATAAAACTTTAGTTGTGGTTTGAATTTTTTAACGTCAACCCTGTTACATTATTGTACACAGTAACCACATAATGGTTAAATGTTAGCAACGAAAAGTTTGTTGTGACTGCAGTTTTTTTGAAAACAACTATAATTTGTTCTATGCATTGTCACAAAGAACATAATATGGTTATTGTTACACTATCACAACCATATTTTTTTCTCTGCGTGTTAGATGGTTAGCACGTTGAATCCTTATTTGTTCGTAACCTAGCCACAATCAATTTAACAACTTTAGTTATTCAAAAATATATATTAAGGTCTGTACACTAATATATGTAAAGAAAACTCAGTTCCCTTCTTCGCCGGTACTACTCTATAGAAAATCGTCAGGAAAGTAAAGAAAAGAAAAAATAAAATGACTGTACAAGCTTTCTTCACATCCTGTATTCTCTACTCTATACCTTTCTAAAAGAGATAATATAATTAATAAGTTAGCATTATTACCTGAGTGATACTTGTGAAAATTAAAGAGTGTTGTGAAAGTGACATGAGCTTCATAAAATTAATATAATTTTTTAAACTATTATACGCAGAGACGACTAAATTTGCACAGTGTTAGCAAAACTATTAAAGTGCCTTTGAAGTTGTAGCTGTTTTACACTTTCTATGAAAATTTCATGAGTCTTTTTATTATGCTCCCAAAGATAGAGATCTGTAACCGATGGAGAGAGCTTGTAACGAAAGCAATAGGATTCCGTTTCTTTTTCAGGATATGGTACCCTTTAAAATAGTTAACTCATATTAACGTGACTGTTAAATGAATTTCTTTGTATTTTCCTAAATGAAAATAGAAGAACCAATAATTTCCCAGCAAAAAATTAGACATTACCTTAAAAAGTACTTGCCATATAATGACTTGCTTTTGTGATTACCATATTTTGTTACTCGCTTACAAAACACATTACATTAGTTCCCAAAAAAGGAAGTAGAAATAGAACCAGTTCTTTATGTTAAAAGAGACTACCGTACTAAATGTACTTATTACTTCTTACAATAATTAATGTAATCGATTCTCAGGAATTGATTATAAAAGTCTCATGCCTTGTTAAAATCATTAAGTTGGCAATCTAATTGTGAAGTACTTCCGCCAAAAATGCTTAATTCCACACTCGATTACCTTTTCCAAAATTTTTTGCTGTTATAAAAATAATATTAACTCTAAATTAAGGTCCCAATTAATCAATCTGCTTCTGCAATTTCATTAAAACTTTACCTTTCAATATGACCTTCAAATATTTTTAAATATTTAAGACTTTTAATACAATCTCTACTGCATAAATTGCGCTTTTACGAATATTTAAAATTTTTTATTCCCACAACACACTCTCCTTTATGACATTTGCCTTTAATTTTGCCACTTAAGTCATGTCATAATTAGCAAACAGTAAACCAATTATTTGCAAATGAAAGTCTATTGCAATTTAACATGAATTTTGTAATAAACCCATTTAAGAGTGGAATGTACAGCTTTACAATAGAGACAATAGTTACATCGTCATAATGTAATTTATGATACCAAAAGAATTTTAATAAATTATACACGAGATGTTGTAAGAGAAGGATATAATCATTATATGTGCAATAATATGATGATAATAATAAAGTTTGCTAACGCAAGGACAATGCCGGCAGTCTGTATATTAGTGGCGAATTAATTAAAACTGTCATTTTTATTATTGCAAACATTTTCCTACATTGAATATGCAGCACCGTGTTGATGATAGAACTGTTGCTGATGGTACAACGAATAACTACGTATTAGCAGTCACTTGAAAAAGAAACTCACTGCCTTTGTCACTGACAAAAAAGTAACAACATTATTTTAAATAAATTGCTGCGACTAAGAAAAAACAAAATGCATTTTCTATTATACAGTGACATTATTTTGTTTCATAATAGACACAGAAAACACAAAGACATTGAATTAAAATTTTTGGCAAAGAATTTATATTGTAAACATAAATTTTGTAACTCTAGCCAAGAACATTGCCGCCAACCATTTTATGCACAGAGTCTTTGAGCACCTAAAAGCATAAAATAATTTGCTTCTTTTCTAGCAGCTGGGAAAAATAGAAACAAATCTAATTAGCAATATTTATGAAAATTAACAGAGATATTACTTAAAATTAACATAATATTTTTTTTTCGTTTTTTAGACTCTTACAAAGGATGTTAGTCAGCGAATTTTGACTTTTAATCATTATAAAATGCAAATAATGGAATAATTTTTAATTAATATTCAAGTGATTATTAAGCATAAATACTTTTCTTTTTAAAATTCTTACAAAAGTTATTTATTTCAACTGGCTTTAAAGAAACTTTATCTAAAAGCCTGTACAGACACGACCAGGGCGTATGATTAATATTAATTAGTTGCTAGTTTAAATAAAAAGCTTCAGAGCTTGATAATTTATTCAGTTTTATGAATATTTTTAAAAGGTTTCGTTAAATAAACTTGTTGGCGACTACTAATGCATAAGCAGAAGCACCAAAGATTTTTGAATTAGTAATTTATTTTGTAAAAGAAATTTAAAGGATACTCAGAAGTTTAAATTTGTTTTACTTATTTATTATAATCTTCACCACTAAAAATAGAAAAAGGGTATATCTAAGATTGTCATTCCGTTTGTAATTTTTACAATATTCATTTTCGACCCCATAAAGTATATATATTCTGAGTTCTTGAGCATGGCGAAGTTGATTGAGTAATGTCTGTCTATCCATCTGTCCGTCCGTGTTAGTGTTGAAATCAAGTTTGCCAAGCCACTATATTAGCTAGAGAAAATTTAAATCGATTAGACATAGTTTCAAAAGAGTTGCTAATGAAAAAGCTGCAAGATAGAGGATTAAAGAATAAGATAAAAAACATCAAGTAAAAAAGTTGGCGCTTGCCCATATTTTTCGAGTTATGGGCCTCTAAAATTTTCTTAGAAAAAGTACTATTGTGGGCCATACTTTTTAAGATATCAATATGGGTGTTATTTAAAATTTTTTAAAGATATCTTTGAGGAAATATACAAATTTAAAAAAAAAAAAATGCTTTAACCATTAGGAGCCAATGGCATTTTTATGAAAAATAGTATTTAATTATTTTTTATTTTTTTAATTTCCTGTCACCCCAATATTTGTTTTTTTTTGTGATTGGAGTTACTTTGCTAAACTAGATGTACATATTGGTGAAGGGTTTCTAAGATTTAGCATATCACTCTTACTTGCTTTTTAATAGCATCGTTCTCTAAACTTCTCATTTGGAAATGTGGATTTTTTTAAATCTTCTTTCATTTATTTTCGTTATATCATAACGGACAAGCTGAAAAAAGTAAATTAATTACAACATGGCAAAGGAATATTATTTAAGAAATTGTTAACATTTTTTTTTCTGAATGCAAATTTTTTAAAGTAAAGTTTTAATGTGACTTATTGCAAATAGAAATATTTAAAAAAGCAAAAGTTGTGTTAAACGAGTCTCCCACATTAATTGTAGTCTTTTCTAGATTTTGTGCAAATTTTTAATAGAAAAAGAGTTTTCCTTTGCCATAGGAAGTAAATAATTTCAATTCTAGAGGTAAAGAGAAGTAAACGTTAGCGATTGACAGTGCTATGGATAATGCGCTTCTTGGCAGATGGCTTCTTTGCAACAAAACTATTTAAGTCCATTTTAGATATCAGTAATATCGCCAAATCAAAGGTTTCTTTATTTTGGTGAGTTATTTCTTTGTTTCGATGACATTTCATTTTTGACAAATCTGTGAATTTTTCGTGAGTTTTCTCTTTCCAGCGATTTTTGATAGTTGGTGCGTTTTTTTTAAGTCTACGTGCTGTTAAATGCAATTCTAAGCAAAAACATTTATTACCTCTCCGATGTTTTTTTTTTCTTTTCCTTTTAAAAATTCCTGTTTGTGGGGAAATAATTTTTTTTTCACCTCCCAGAGATTAGTATGTAGGATGAAAATTGTTTCTACCGATGCAATTTTTTTTCATTATACAGGGTCCGCCATCTAACGTTTTTTTTCAACTAGTGCTTATTTCGTAAAGGGTAACACTTAGCTCATATCTGATTTGACAGATACTTAGTTTTATCCTTCCGCTGAACGAACATGGTTGTGAATACGCTTGAACAACGCTGAGAAATATTGCAACATTACTTTGAAAATAGTTGCAAAAATTGCGTACGGCTTTTAAAAGAAGAGAAGCTACGTATGTGCGTTATGCGAAAAAAACCGACTTCAAAACAGACTTCTTCTGTCTGCCTATAACAGCTCAAGTTTATGGCTACATACATAAGGTTACATTAACTATTGGGACACACTTATTATATCTCCAAACTTTATACTTTTTCAACTGTTCAATATTTTGGTAATATACATCAAATTACAAAAACTATAGAGTCTGGCCACGTACTCCATATTATATCAACTATTGGGACACCCGTTTATTTCCAAATCCAAATGTTATACTTGTTGTTATAGAGGAGTTAGTAATACAGGTTCTTTGTTAATTTCAATCGTCTGTCTACAAATGTTTAAAAGTATGGCCATATACCAAATTAAATGAACTATTGGCACACACTTTAATTTATAATTCTTAATATTAATACTTGTTATTATAACGGCCATACCAATGGGCATTCTGTCCAATTTGCAAGCGTTTGTCTATAACGGTTCAAAAGATAGACTCATATAAGTAAATCTTCATCGATTATGGGACACCCTTTAATTTCTAAATTCAAATTATAAACTCGTTGATATGGCGGATTTGGCAATACAGGTCCCTTTTAAGTTTCAGCGTTCTGTCTATAACGGTTCAAAATTTTGGTCACATGCTCAAAATTACATTAACTATTGGAACACCCTTTAACTTCCAAATCCATATTTTATACTTTTTGTTATAGCGGACTTAGCAACACAGGTTCGTTGTAAATTTCAATCGTCTGTCTACAACTGTTCAAAAGTATGGTCATATTTATCAAATTTAATGAACTATTGGCGCACCCTTTACTTTATAATTTGTAATATTAAAACTTGTTACTAAAACGGCCATAGCAATTGACATTCTGTCCAATTTGCAACCGTTTGTCTATAACGGTTTAAAAGATAGGCCCATATAAGTAAATTTACATCAATTATGGGGGCACCCTTTAATTTTTAGATTTATTGTAGTATAAATTTTTGTTGCTGGGAGCTATAGTAATACGCAGTCATTTAAAATTTTACAAAATCGCTCTTTACAGTTCATAATACAAGTAAAAAATATGTATGTTGTATGGGGAAACCCTTTAATTTTTAAGATTATGAACTGTTTCTAAAACAGGACCAATCTGTAAGCATAATCTAGCATATTACCAAAAATTTTCAAAATCGGATCAGAAATGACTGAGTTCTGTAGGCACAAATATAAAAAAGCAACATTCATCCGAATTGTATAACGTCCTTCTTTTTTTAAAGTCGGTAAAAAAGTGAACAAAAACTGGTATCCTCATCGAAAAACCAAAGCGTGAAAAGCCAAAAACAGTGCGTACAACCGAAAATATTGCTGCTGTGGCAGGAAGTGTGCGTAAAGCACTATGAACATCAATTCACCATCGTTCTCAACAATTGAACATTTCGGAGACATCATTGAGACGAATTTTGCATAAAGACCTTGGTATGATGGCATAAAAAGTCCAATTAGTTCAGGAGTTGAAGCCAAAGCGTTTAAAAAAAAAAAAAAATTTTTTTTCAAAAAAATTAAGTTACTTGGCGGCCCTTTTATATGTCGGACCTATTAGTTCTTCAAAATTGTTATTCAAAGTAATGTAAAATCACTGGAACATAAATACAAATAAATATAAATGATTTGAGTAAATAACTTAATCGAACATGTTGTGAAGATAAATATGACCAATGTGGCCAAAATCACACATATGGCCCAAATTTAATTTTCATCATATTTTCATTACTTACAAACTCAATTTGAAAACAAAGTGTTTATATGGAGCAATATTATTGACCCAGTGAACACCACCTATGTGGTGCCACTTCTTTCTGTCTTAGAGACAAAAATTTGGTGAACTGACTTTCAATAAAAATAATTTTTATTTATGTAGATATAATTCACAAGGTTTTAAAAGTCTTATTATTTGTTACAAAACAATTGATAATTTTATTTATAAATATAAAACAATTCGTGTTTGTATGACGTTACGTCAAACATATTTAACTTTACACCCAAGGCAGATTTATTTTACTAGGTAGTGTCGTCCGCCCAGCTGGTTTGTAGTTGGAAATGTCAAAAGTTTTTGTATTTTCCTTTTTTTGTTTACGAATTTCAAAAAAACACTAACAACAAGCGTTTGCGAGACAAAGCAAGCATGTGTATTGAGAGCAATTATCTTTTATTTTCCTTTGTGTTTTTGACGTTTCCAACCCACAAAACAACAATAAAAAGGCATGTTGTTTTTGTCAATGTTGTATTTGTTGTAGAGCCGCTATTACCTAGTAAAATAAATCTGCCTTGTTTACACCAATATATATTTTACGTAAGTCCTTATGTCAAAAACATATATACCTCGTCATATACACTTGAAAAAAATATTCAGCAAAACATTTTCAGCAATTTGTTTAAAGCATCTTAAAAGTGAAAATGAGAACTAAATTTCGATAAAAAAAATTTTAAATGTGATTTACAAAAATTTCAAATAATTCTTAAATTTTTCGTTAAAACGAAGAAAATTAATAAACTAAGACAACAATTTATTAATAAATTCGTTTTACTTCTTCTCATTTCAGGTATGGTATCATAATTGCTTTAAATTAACTGCTGTAAATGGCCAAGTATTAATAACATCATATGAAAGTGACAACTTTATATTATTAATTATCTCTTAATATACGAGGAAGAAAAATATAATTATTTTCTAAAGTTTTTTTTTAGAAAATAATTATAATATTTTTCACATATGTATATTTATTTTAAAATTAATATTTTTTTCCTTGGTTTGATATTCTAGATATGCTCTGGTAGGTTTTGTTCTAATTTTTCTTATATTTATATTTTAGTCACGTTCCACATATTCTTTCTGAAGAAGAATTTTTAAATTAAAAAAAAAAAAAACTTTAATAAAAAAAAAAAAATAAACGTTTTTTTTTATTGCAAAATAAAAAACAAAATAAATATAGTTTTATTGATTTTACTTTCTTTTCTCAGTCGCGAGTAATTACGTTAACAGCATTGTTAGCTAATGCACAAACAACTTCCATATAGTTCACAGCTGCCATGTATTTCATAGCTGCCATGTAGTTCACAACTGCGGTTTCTGTCTACAGACGAGTAAAATCGTGTAGATTGTTCAACTATAAAAACATCCGGTAGTTTGTTCCAGTTAATTCTCTTAAATTAGTATTTAGTACGTTAGGGTTTAAGTCAAAGAAAACGATGCTGCAAAAACAAAGAGAATATTACTGTATCGCTTAAAACTGTGTTACAAGTGATTGAATACCATTTAGAATTTTTGTGTTGTTGTTTGATGTAATAGAGTATTTATTTCTTCACTTGCTTAAACAAACTTTCGTTACAATATTTGTGGTACCCAAAATTTATGTAATCTTTGCTTACAATTTCTTCTGCTCATTGTTTTTTATTTTGTCTGTTTTATAGCAGCAATTGGATGTGACAAAAATTATTGTTTTGCAGTAGGTAATTTAAAAATATAAATAAGGATCTGCAATCAAACTTATAGTGTAGTCTCGAAGATTGTTAGGATTGATTTGTCAAAACAGAATTGGCCTGTTCTTCCAAGAAGAATATTTAAAGTACTTTTCGCATGTTAAATTTAAAAAACATTAACTTATCTTAAGTCTTAAAATTAGAAAAGATTAAAAACCGGCGGTACAGGGAGGTGGCTTTAGTGATTAAAATGAAAGTAAATCAAGTTTCTCTTTGCTAATTTGAGGCATTGTGGGCTTACAAGCCGTAAAGTCTACACTCTTCTACACATATTTTTTAGTCACGGCAAGTTTCAATGCCGTAAGACAAAGATTAAGAAAGTTTTTTTTAGTCCAAATTAACTAAAGTGAAAAAAAATATTTGTAGCTGGTGACATCATTTAAATAGATAAACCTTTTCAGATTTTTTTTAACAAAAGAAATTCACATCAATAGAAAATTCTTTTATTATTATTTTTTTTTTATTATGAAAACGTAAATTTATTTTTCAAACGTATTGTTTATAATAATCCTTTTCTGGTTAACTAACATTTTCATAATATTTGTAGAAACCCATTTCAACTTTACTCTTAACGCAGTTGATCAAACCCTGTAAGGTTGTCATCCTTGTTTTTATATTGAAGCAACAAAAACCCATAATAATTTTATTATTAATATAAATTTACTAAAGCAAATGGCTTTTAAAATAATGTTATATTTCTATCATATTCTCACAAATTTGAAGCAAAATGTTTGCTTGATTTTCCAAAGCAAAAGAAGATTACGCTCCATCAAAAGCTCATATATCAGTTTTAGCTGTGACATGTTCTCTTTTTTCTACGTTTCATACTGAAAGCATTAGTATTGTCTAGTCCAATCCAGTTTCTTAAATTGTATTACTTTTTTTCAAAATCGAATCTATATATTTAGTTAAAAGCAAATTGTGACTTTAAACTCCTCCCTTTAAAACTCAATTTAATTGAGTTTCCTTTCGATGTCTGTCTGCTTACTTTTATTAAATATTCCTAAGGCTTTTAGAATATTTTTATTATTTTTTGATATATGTGTATATGGGACGTATTAAACCACTTTTTGCCATAAAATTCAATTAAAATTCAATTCAGTATTTTGTTTTTTTTTTTTAAGTAAGTCTTTAACTGTGTGAGCCTTGTTGCAGCACATGAACGAGCACATTATTGTGAAAATAGCTAATTTTATCTTTCTAAAATTTTAAAGACAAACAAAAAACCACAAAAACTATCAAGTGCGAGTAGATGAATTAAGTAAGATTTAAAATTTTTGTGAATTAAAAACGAACCTGCCGTATTAAACAGAAAACTTCAGGCAGGTGAAACTCTTTGGCTTAGTACAAAATTTTAGGGCCTTGGTATAGAAGCATTTTATTGCTGCTTTATAGCCAAACAGAAAGATAAAGGAATATCTGCAATGAGACAGTTTTAAGCCACACACTGCGTAAAGAATAGATTTATATAGAGAGAAATTTTAAAATCTTTTATAAGTGATATTTAATTAATTGTTTAATTGAAACAATTATTTATTTTGTCAAAACTAATTCAAAAAAGCTGACTTCAAAACAGATTTTAGCTGTCTGTATATTACGCTTCAAAAGTTTATCCAAATGCATCATTTTACATCAACTATTGGAACAACCTTTAATTTATAATTCAAAATAATTAAACAATTTAACTGCCGAAATTTTAAGTATTCGTATATAACGGTTCAAAAGATATGGCCATATATGTAAAATTAAATCAATTAAATCAAGTAACCCTTTAATTTATAAATTCAAATTGTATACTTTTTCTTATACTCGTAGCAGACTTAGCAGTACAGGTTCCTTGTAAACTTCAGCTATCTCGCCTTAAAACATAATCATGTCCACCGACCATCGGCTACGATATGTTAAAAATAGAATACATGCGTGCTTATGAGAATAATTCTTTTAGCAGCTACACGACTACCGACTACTTTTGTAGCCGGTAGCCAACTTAGGCTAATTTCTATTTTTCTTGTTACAAAAAACAGATTAGTGCTGCCAATACAATAAATGCATGAAATGGTGGTTTTAAAAATGCTATACATTAAATATCGCTATTAAAAACGCGAAAAACTTTTATAGTGGCACCATTGAAAAATAATAATCATCTGTTCATTTGTTTACATTTTTCATTTACTTTTTATTTGTCAAATTTTCCATTTAGTTCTTTTTTATCAATTTCTAATTTGTTTCATTTATATTTAATTTTGGGGTTTTTTATTGAAATTGGTAAGTATATAATAGTCATGCAAATATGGACGTGGACACTAAAGTCGTTGTGTACTTATAAAGTTAATTAAATTTTCTTGAGACATTTAAAATTTTTTTTCATACAAATTTACTTAAAAAAGTCAAGTTTTTTTTGTTTTGGTTAACTCTGATACATATGTCAAAACAGATGTTTATTTTTTGTAGTTAGTGGTCGGTAGTCGTTAAAAGAATTAAGTAGCTGGTGACTTGGCTATTTTTGTAGCCAGCTACTTTTGTACTCGGTAGTCGATGGTCGGTAGCCTTTGATTGTGTTTATAGCATAACGGTTCAAAAGTTTGGTTATATGTATCAGATTACATTAATTATTAGGCCACCCTTTAATTTCTAAATCTAAATTTTGTGCTTGCTGTTACAGCGGACTTAGCAATATAGGTTCTTTGTAAACTGTACGTCTAAAAATGTTTGACAGTTTGGTCATATACGTCAACTATTGTAACACCCTTTAATTTATAATTTTAAATATTTATACTTCTTATTGTACCAGACAAAGTAGTAGATATTCGGTCTACTGTTCAAGTGTGTGTGTATATCAAATTAAATAACTATTGGGGCACCCTTTAACCTATAGTTTGGAATGTTTATACTTGTTACTATAACGTTCACAGCAATCGATATTCTGTCCAATTTTCAAGCGTTTGTCTGCAGCTTTTTATTATAAAGGACTATTAAGGTCAATTTATTTCATTAACGGGGACACCCGTTAATTTAAAAATTTATTATTGTACTACTTTTAGCTATTGGGATTTATGGTGAAAGGCAACTGTTTCCAATTTTTAGTGGTGCCCTTTACAGTTTCAAATACACATAAAAAACATGTATTTTGTGTTGACACACCCTTGAATTTTTAAAATTGAACTGATTTTAAAACGGGACCAATCTGTAGGCATACATTTCTAAATAAAGAAAAAGTTCTCAAAATCAGTTTAGAAATGACTGAGTCCTGCAGGTAAAAACATTAAAAAAAGCAACATTCAGACGAATTGATTACCTCCTGCTTTTTTTTGATTGGTTAAAACACAAAAACAATTCTAATTAAATAAATAATTGAGACGAAAACGGCATCAACCCGTTAAGAGTCATGTTGTCCATTTTAAATGTTAATATTCGATGATACTTTTTTGTCAGAATCAGAATATTGCAGTATTTTGTGCACCTTAAATAAAAAAAAATTTTCTGATTTATTATGAATTTTTTATAGATAATTTTATTTACTTGTAACTGATTTTAATTTTTTATTAATGAATTTATTAGTTATTGCATTTATCTGTGTTTCAAACTTATAAGAACCATTTTATGTTTGTTTAGAGGAAACAAACAACTTATTTTTTGTTATTATTATTGTCTTTTTTTAACTTTCCTCCTTTTACCAAAAAAAATAATAAAACACTTTTGTTATTTTTTGACTCTTGTTGTATTTGAAAGTATCTCCACTTTCTCCTTTACATCTGCCCAAAAAATATAAGCCTTGTTGAACAAACTATAATTTATAAAAATGTTTTCTCGCTTTGAGCACAATGCTATTTTCCTACTTGTGCTCTTTATGCCACTTTCCAAAAAATAAACATTTGCACTTTTCACAGTTCAAATGGAGTCCTTCTTTTGCAATCTTGTAAGAATTTTTATGTTTTGAAGCTGACTTGGTTGAAAGAAGGCAAATTGGAAATATACTTAACGACATCATTTTGCATAGGAAAGCTTTTATTTAAATGATACTTTATAAAGTTTTCTAAAAAAATATTAAAACAAATTTATTTTTTTTTCATTTATTTTTACCGACATTTATTGTTTTTATTATGCTTCTTTTTTAAACAAATTATTTGCAACATATTTAATAAAGAGCTCCAAAAAGCACAGGCAATGTTAAGATATCTCATTCATGTCTTAAAAAAAAACACATTTAAATAGGTAATTTAAAATATAGAGGAAGATATAAAAAAAAAATTAAAAATAAAAAAGACATAAAACTGTGTGGCTTCTAAATAAATGGGCTATAAAAATATCACACTTGGAAAGCGAATGGAAAAATAATGTTTTTTGTAGACAAATTAGTACTTTTTTATAACAGGCCACAAGGAATAAAAAAAATTCGTATTTGACAGTAGCAGAACATTAAGACTGTTTAAAAAATTAAAGGTAAAGTAGAACCACATTCTTAAAAGAGAAAATAAATTTGCAGAACAAATACATGTTATGAAATACACAAGACCTCATAAACAAAATTAAGGATATCAAAATCACTGATAATACGAGACTTGTTTCCTTTGACATAAAGGATCTATATACATCAATACCCACACACGAAACTTTGACTATCCTACGTAACATACTTTCCAACATATACGACAATCAATGTATTAACGAAATAATGGACATTGCAAAGACGATATTAAAACAAAACTACTTTAGATTCAATAATAACTTCTATAAACTACCCGATGGACTCGGCACGGGAAACCCAACATCCGCAATTTTCACAGAGATGTTAATGCATTAACATGAACAACTACACATCAAAAAACTGATGGAAAAACATAAAATAACCCATTACTACAGATACGCAGACGACATAATATGCATCTTAGAAAGAGACAACGCCGAACAAATTCTTACAGACACACAATACATAACAAAATCACATACACAATGGAAAAAGAGCAAAACAGAACTTTACATTATCTTGACATATGAATAATACGAGGAATTGATACCTTAAATTTTGACATTTATAGAAAACCAACCACGACAGACACAACTATCCACAGCTCCTCAAACCATCCTACTCAACATAAACTCGCAACGTTTAGACACATGATTCACAGTCTTAAAATAGTCCCACTCGCTTCAGATAAATACAACTAAGAACTCGATACAATTTACACTAATACAACAACAAAAACAAGAAGACAAGGAAATAATCGACACAACACGACGACACATCTTTACTTACACAGGACCAGAAATATATAGATTAACTAACCTTTTGCGAAAAGAAGGCTTACACACAACACTGAAAACGCAACAATCTCAAGACATCAACAGAAACAACCGATAAATTTATCACCAGCGGAGTATACAGACTTACTTGCACCTGCAACCATACATACATCGGACAAACTAGACGAACATTAAAAACAAGGTTTACAGAACACATACGATCATACAAAAGGAAAAGGGAAGACTCCAATTTCGCAATACACCTTAACACACAAGGACACGAACCAAGAGAAATAGATGAATGTATGACAGTATTACACCCAAGTAAAAAAGGACGAAGACTAGATATTCTTGAAAACATGGAAAATTACAAAACACGAACATTTAACGGAGACATTATTAACGAAACAGGTAAACACAACCTCTGACACGATTTTTACACCACTAAAATTACTAAAACACTCTTACAAACGAAAAACACCCACAGACGGTCACACTTACTTATCCAATAATAACAGACCCAAATATTAAACTATTTACCCCAATAAGCAGGACAGATATCAGGCAATCTACCTGCATAATAACATTTAAACGGACAAAAAATACCTAAACCCACCACCTTTTACTATTAACTCTATCTATTCCTAACTCTATCTCTTCAGTTTTAACAAATACGTGGCTTGAAAATGATGTAATCATATCGAAAGCGCTCGCCAAACGCACTAAGTACACAGCCAGAGACGACGGTTATTACCGAAAATTATAACAACAGTAAAAAAGAGCCTTTAAAGCTGCCTAGAATAATGATATTAGCGCCAAAAACAAACAGCAGATGGAGATAGAGCAGGGCTGGATAGTTAAAGATTTTTATAGAAGGCTGTAAAAAGTTAAATAATAATTATAAGTCTGGTTCAACACTTAGCAATAGAATTCGAATTAAAAAATTACTGCGTTCTTCAGAGCATAAAATCCTAGACCAAGTGGCTAAGGATTATTAAGAAACGAATTAGAAATTCATTTCTTTTTTGCTTTTTATTGTTAGCTCTTCTGAAGCAATCATTTGACAGCAATCCTCTTATACATTCATCACAACATCGAAGTTCTTTTTAATTTTTTGCTGGCTTTTAAAAGAAGAAAATTATTCAATTGGCTCTATTGTTTTATCTACTTTACAAATCCTTCAAAATCCAAATTCCAATGTTTCAGTGTTGGGAATTTTATGTTTACAGATTGGTTCTATTGCATTATAGGATATTTTAACCCTTTTTTCCAAAATTAATTACAGCCAAACGGCAGGACCAATTTGTATGAATTTTTTTGTAATGACTTTTGAAAGACTATTAAGAGGGAGGAACGGATCTTTAAAGTTTTGCATACACTAAAAACAACGTTAGTATAGTTAACTAAAAAATTAACTAAGAATTAGTTCCAAATGGGTTTCCAGGTTTCTGTATCCAAGATTGTTTTTAGGTCTTTGATAGATTATCTGGTGTTCTAAAACGTTTTTTGCAAAAATTTTTTGGAGTGTACTCTGACTTTCAAAGATAGCAGTTGAAAATTAGCTTACCAGCCGTCCAGGCTTCGATTTAGTGGAGGCAGACTGCGCTTCAGGTTTTCTTATCGTACCTTTAAGCTAAACAGCATGCTATTTTTCAAAAACTCTAAAACTGCTACAACATTATTGCGATTTCATATTTATATTTGAGCAAAATTTTCTTGACCGCTCCTTTGTATGTTGTTTAAAGTTTTCGGAACAATCGCTCTCACCAATGTATGAAAAGAAATGGGTACAAATAGCGGCTTTTATGTCATATTCATTGTGTTGCTCTCGCGATGTATTGAATAACTCTGAATTTGACACGCAGAAAAATGCGTTTTTTTTAATTTTGCAGATATCCACAGTTGAAATTTATTAAATCAGGAAGGTAATATTATGATTTTATGGCTAGCATGTGCTAGCATTTTTTCGGAAGTCTAAATAAAATTTCAGTTCATAATTCCATAAGTTAATCTTAAGGTCAGTTTAATTTTTCCAATTTAATCGTTCTAATAGATGAGTTTACCAACATTCCACTACATGTCATTAGAGTACTAACTTTCGACATTATTTTTAATTTTTTACTTTTTGCAAATTATGTATTATTATTATAAAAACTTTTATTACAAACTATCACAAAATTCACTGCACTGAATCGTTTTTTTAATAACTAATTTAAAATCGCAACAAAACATTTGATAAAGTAGCAGTCAGTCTATTCTTTCAAAAAAATTAAACGGACATGTTTACTTTATTATTCCCTTTATAACAAAAGTCGTTGAATATAGAGGATGTGCCTACTGAGACGTGAATTTCTTGAATATGACTAAAAAAAGTCTACTTTTTTCGCTTTAACCATCTGGTTGAGTCGTGTTTGATTAAAATAAGTTATACCTCGTTCCAAAATTAAATTTCGCGTGGAATGATATTTGATTGAAAAAAAAATAATTCTTGTTTTTTTAAATCGACTTTTTCAACAAATAATTACAAAATCTACAGCTTTATAATTTTCCCAATTAGGCCATTTTATTTTAAAAATGTGTAGACACTTTGCAACGATTTCGCACAAAAATAAAACGCGCTATGAAAATAAAGGAAACATTAGTATTTAAATTTACCACAATTCTAGGCTCATGTGACTCAAGGACCTTGGCTACACAGCTTAAAGCTGATTTTTTTTTTTGCAAATTAACTATAACTACAAATTCAGATATATCCTTCAAATATCTTGTATATCACCTTGCCACTCTATGTATTGCCGATAGTTTGGACTGTAATTAATTGTTGTTTCCCTCTTTCCAATATCAGTTCCATCCTCAACTGCAGCCTTTCTTATGAAATTAGCTGTGTAAACTATACTAGAGAAACAGCATAAATTTACGGTCATATTAGTCAAATATCTTATCAAAGAGACTTAACCACTAACTTATGGAAAACAAATTTTGTCCTGCTCAATACAAAAGGTAAGATATCACAAATCGTCATTTGAAGTGACTTGTGTCAAATATTTGACTAATCTGGCTGCAGCTTAAGAAATTTGATCGAACTTTCTTTTAACAAAATTAATTCACAAAATATGTGTTCAACTTATGGCGATACTTGATTTTTGATTAATTTTATTTCAACCAAAATTTTTTATGAATATTAATCTTTTACGCTGTCAGAGTCGTGTTACGTTCGAAAAATTAGATCTCATTAAAATAATTAAAAAAAAATATATCAAGACCTACATAATCATTTGGAACTTATGCTAAACTTATAGTATAATTGTTGAAGAACTGTAATTTGTGTTAAGTTTTCCATGCACTTAATATTAAAAAAATATGTATTAATTCTTAATACACATCCATTTGCCAATATTTGCTTCTTTTTATGCATCAACACATTTTAATAGTGATTTGTCTATGTGAAAAAGTCGCTGCTAATTTGAATCAACAATATTAAAAATTCATTAAAAATTTAAATAAGCAAAAATAAAAAAGAAAGTCATTTTGCATTAAAAAAAATAATAATTACAGATTTGCTTCTGTCAGCTAGTTAAGTATTCATTCGTTATGTCTCTTCTTCCATTTTCTTATAATTTAAAAAAGGCAAATATTTAGCTGTAATTTTTTCATACTTTTAGTTTTTAAGGATTTTCTTTGTTTCTTTTTTTTACCATCATCTTAATGAAGTCTTCGGAACGGTTTTTAACTCACTTAAGTTTTCAGTTGTTTTTGTTAGCAATAAAAGAAACTAAAAATTAAAAACAAGTAATAGTGCTATATTCGGCTATGACATCGGTGTAAATCTAGTTTAGTGAAGTAACTCCACTAAAAAAAGCAAATATGGGGTGACAGAGAATTTAAAAATAAGAAAATCAAATGGCTCTTAATGGGTTAAGCATTTTTTAAAAATTTTAGTATTTTCAATGAATAGAAATTATTTTGGCTAAAGTTCATTTATTTTTAATTTCTAAAAAAAAAAATCCTTTTTAGAAAGAAAATTTAATTTAACAAATGTATGCGGACGTTTTCTAAAGAAAACAAGAAAGATTAGACAAAATTTTAGTATTTCCTTAAAGATTTCTTCAACAGCTTTTAAATGATACCCATATTGATATTTTAAAAATTTTGAAGTTTTCAGAGGCCCGTAACTCGGAAAATATGGGCGGTCGCAAATTTTTCAATTGATGTTTTTTCTTATTTTTTAATTCTTTAACGCCCCTTATATTTATTTTTTTTTATTGTTCCGTGGTGTTTTGCCCGCTGTCTTGAAGGACATGGACCGATCTTGCTGATTTCCAATAGCACCTCTTTCGACATTATGTCTGATCGATTGATATATTTTCTCTAGCTGATATAGTGCCTAGGCAAACTTGATTTTAACACTAACACAGACGGACAGATGGACGGACATCGCTCAATCGATGTATTATGGGGTCGAAAATGGAAATTGTAGAAATTACAAACGGAATGACAAATTTAGTTATACCTTTTTTCCACTTTTTGTAAAGGGTACAGAAATTAAAATGTTAAATAAAAGAAATATATTTGAAGATAGCTGAACGCTCTAAGCGCAATTCGCAAATATTCGTTTTCAGAAATAAGACACATCTGTATTTATGAAGTCGGGCACAATTAGTGCATCAAATGAAATTTTTCGTGAGTAACGAACTCTGCGAACAATTTTTTTTTTTGTAATAATCGCTCCATTAACTATTAGTACAACCAAATATTATTTTAAATGAAATTATTAATAATTTTTTCATCCGAATTGGCTTTTAGACGCTAAATTTGTCCAAATATTTTTTGATGACGATTTCCTAGTATTGTGCGAAATTCGTCTTTCGCCCCACTTATATGGCATTGTGATATTTATTACCAATTAAATTTAAAATTTTTCTCGATAGGAAAAGAAAGTAAATTTTAATGTAACTACTCGTATTAATAAATCGAAGAGTCTTGGGATTTATTTTAAGATGTGAAACCCTGCAGTGTGACTGTGTAGTAATGATGGTTTCTTCAATTGTAATCCTTCAGCGTCTAATTAAGTTACTAATGGCAAGCAGGGAACAAAATATTCAGTAAAGTTTACCATTTCGCTGCTCCTATACCACATAAGTGCGAAGTAATGAACTTTCATAAGCCGCCGAGGCTAGTGTACAACGAGGCCCAGAAATCTCGGTGCAACCATCATGGTCACACAATTATCTGTCATTAAAACTCCTCCTTGATGGTGAGGATAACTGATTGGTAGGGTCTACGTTCCTTTACTTAATCAGAGCCTTCACAACGCTGATTGTGACCGTTTCGTCCTTGTCAATATGTATTCGAAATCTGAATTGAAAAAGTACAAGTTAGGATCAAGATTTAAAGTATTTGTTTATACAATCTCATGAACTATGATATCTGCTTTACGTCTCAGTGGTCTTTTTCGTATTAATGCAGCCAAATAAAAAGCTATAGAATCACAAGAAAATCAACTCAAGTGGAAGTTTGACTCACAGGCTCAGAACATCTTTTAATTCAAGGCTTAATTTTTTTGTTTGTTGTTAAAATTTAAGTTGTCTGTCTATAACGTTTTAAAAGATAAGGCCATATTCGTCAAAATCATGGCAGCTGTGGAAACACCCTTTAATTTTTATATTATTGTTCACCATTATTTGTATATCGGACGTGTTTGTACATAATCTGCGTATATTTTAAATTTCAACTTTTACGAACGTTAGTGTGGTACTACGAGGGCAGCTCTATATATTTCTGGCCTAATAGTGCAAATGCGAAAACTTATAATCAAAAATGGTTTTATTGTTTTTCAAAGTATTCTCCAGCATGATTTATACACTTTTGCATGCGCTCAAACCAGTTGTCGAAGCACTTTTTCCACTCCGATTGAGACACCTCTAAAACATGGTTTTTGAACACTTCAACAGCTTCTTCTGGCGATGAAAATCGTTGACCACACATTGTTTTCTTGATGTGCGGAAACAAGAAGAAGAGTGTACCACTCAGAAGTGACTATCCTACGTTGCTCAAGCGGAACAGTCGCCACATGACCAGTTTTGCCGACGAAACAGGCGACAATTTGCTTCGAAGTGCTTCTTCCACGAACAACTTTCATTGGATTTTGCTCGTCTTTGAAGACCCACACGGTCGATTGTTGTTTCGTTTCGGGCTCATGCGCATATATCCATGATTCGTCACCTGTGGCGATCTTATAAACGTCTTTTGAAGCACCGCAATCGTATTTTTGCAACATTTCTTTGCACCAATCGACACGAGCCTTTTTTTGAGCGACTTTCAAATTGTGCGGGATCCAACGAGAACAAACCTTTTTTACGGCCAGGTGTTCATGCAGTATCAAATGTATGCTGGTGGAAGAAATGTCCAAGGATGTCTCTATCTCTCGGTATGTCGCATGCCGATCTTGCACTATGAGTTCACGCACGGCATCAATGTTCTCTGGCACAACAGCTTCGCCCACGATTAAATTCATTATACCAATTTTTCACAGTGCTATACGATGGTGCTTCATCGCCATACAAAGATTTAAGTTCATCAATGCACTCTTGTCGTGATAATCCACGTCGAAAGTTGTGAAAAATGATGGCACGAAAATGTTCACGAGTTAATTCCATTTTTTTCTACATTAATTTTTCAATTTTTTCAAGTCACTGTGAACAACACAAATAATGGTCGTACGTCAAAACGTTTTGAGTACGATTATGCTTAAAAATGACAAACTTTCCAATACAAATGTCAGATTGCACTTGGCAGCACTCAGTGTTGCCAGGCCAGAAATATATATAGCAGCCCTCGTATAGGAATACCGTTTATATTTTATTTTTTAAAAATCTTTTGCTTGTTCTTATAGAAGATATACAAATACTTAACGTTCAGTTTTAAAATAACACCACGTACGAAAAAATTGCATCAGTATTAGGACACCCAATAATTTGGTGTTTTATTTTTTAAACCTGTCGCTACAGTGTATGTGTATGTAATAGTGGTCTATGACAGACAGCCAAAAAAATAATGTTACGTTTTTACCCATTGGATACGGAATCCTAAAAAAGGAAGAGAAGTAAAGAGTTAATGCTTTACTTGTTGAAAAAAAAACCATACATATCTACAACTTTTGTTTTTATTGCAAACTGATATTTCTTTAATTTTTTTTATTTAAATTTTAAATGAATTTTAAATGTTGTTGATTTAAATTAGCAGTGACTTTCTTGCGTTTACAAATCACTATTAAAATATTTAATATCAAGTCTGAAAAAAAGGAATATTTGGAAATGTAAAAAAATAAATAGAAAAGATATTATAAATGAATGAAAATTGACTTATTTTCAGCTTTCAATTCATTTTAATTTAATTTCTAAGCATTTTTAGAAAGAAAAATTGATTTACAAATGTATGCGGACGTTTTTCAAAGAAAACAAGAAAATATAGACGCTAGCAGAATGAATTGCAGCATTTCATCCTTTATCAGCGTTCTTCGCATCTATCTACCTTATGTTATCTACGTCGTAAACATCATCTATTTGACCAACTAATCTTAATTGTTATTTGGTGAGACGAAGTTCACACACAACTTAAAGAATTTCTTTGTCGTTCTCTTTGTAACTTGTCTTGTACATTTGTTACTGCTTTTGTACTAACCTTCGGACTGTTATAAGTTTAGTATGAATGTAAATTCGCGGCGCCTAGCGTTTGTTTTAATATTGTTACGGTTTTTCACTTTTAAAACAGGCAAACGTACGGATTCTTTTTGATTGCAAATACACTGTGGCTAAATTCTGTCTTCGAACTTTATGGCTTTCTCTGGCTATACTTCTCGAACCTACCGGTCTTGTGAACCCTTGGTCTTGTATTTACTAAACATGCGTTATCGCCACAAACGCAGCCATCCACGCTACACACTACTGTGTTACTCCGGCGAGACATGAACTACTCGATGCCTTGTTTAGTAACCTTAACCATCCACAGACACCTCCACTACTCCTTTATATCCAAGCTAGTCATCCCCTTTAATACAGTAGCCACAATACTCGTCTGCCATACACTGTTGTTGCTATGCTGTTACACTTCCCTGCGCAACCGCTACCGTTCTTACTTTTTATTATAAAGGGCTTCTTGACAATTATCTGTTGCTCTTATATTAAATTGGACGTCTCCACTAAATTATCTGCCATGGCTTCACAAAATAATTGCCTTTTGCCTCTCGGGAGGTTTGTACTGCTGTTTATTAATTTTATTTGCATTATAACAATTATTATTTTTTTCTTTGCACGCATGTCCGAATGAGGTATCGAACTCAGGACCCTCTGTTTTGTAGTACGCACCTCTACCAACGCAGCCATTGAGGCTGCTCAGCTTTTGTTGGCTAACTTGTGGTTTTGTTATTCTATAAACACTCATACGGAAACAACTACAGGGGTTGCCAAATTTTATTATTCGTAACAATATTTTTAATTTTTTCATAATCAGGATTTGAACCATCGCATACATTTGTTAATAATTTTTCTTTAAAAAAATATTTAGAAATAAAATTAAAAACAAACCAAAAGCCAAAAATAAGTCAATTTTCATTCATTTATAAGATTGATGCTTCAAATCCTGTTTGGAAAAAAAATTAAAAATTAAGAAAAGATATTTGTATAAAAAATAATTAACCTTCTTTTAACAATAAGTGTATAGAAAGTTAAAAAATCTAAACTTTTAACTAAACAGATTTCAAATCCTTAAAGCTGAAACTGACAAATTTTTTAGCTTTTTTAATTTTTTGCTGGCACTCGCGCTTTATCAGCGTTTACCTAGAAGAGTTTCATCAGTCGCCTAAATAGCCTTCAATTTTATCACTTATTTCTCTCCCGTTTAAACTATTTTTAAGAATTTATTTATATTCTTAGTTGACAGCTACGTCAATTTACTGTTTTGTAAAAGTATAAATTTAAATGTACTTTTCGAATCAAGTACATGAAAAAAATATTTATTTTTGTAAAGAAAAGCAACAAAAAATAACATAATCCTACGAATGACCCCATAAAGCAATAAAAATTTACACCAACTTTTTCACAAACCTTTGAAATCCTCCGCAAAAACAATATTCTTCAACTAACAAACAACTTTTTAAATTGATTGTGAGGTTAAACTCAGAGACAAAACGTCAATATACAAAGAAAGAAAAAAACACAGAAAAGTTGCCAAGGTAACTGCTAAAGATAGGACTGTTTAAAGTCTGTGTCTGAATTTAAGTTTCGAAACTTTCTTATACAAAGACAGACAACATTGAAAAAAATATAAAACAACTACTAAATGTTGTTCCTTTTGTTCAAATACCATATAAAAAAACAAAAACGATAAAAATCATTGTCGAGAAAAAACACTGGTTTCAGGTGGAAAAAACATGATGTAACACCACCGCAGACAAAAACTTAATACTGCACTGTAAAAACTACAATCGTCTAGTAATAAATGTCTTAAAAAACTTTTGTGTTTTCTTCTTCCCACCACAATATTCAAATAATTTTTTAACATTCTTGGGAAAAACCATTTTTTCTGTTGTTTGGCTTTAAGCATATATTGCCCTTCCATTTCTCTGTTTCAAGGGGAAAGAAAGCCTAAGACTGTTATTTTTATTTTAATAAAGTTTATTATTTTTTTTAATGATACAGTTTTTGAAATTCATAAAAAAGTAGAGTTTTTCATTTCAATTAAACTGGCCTTTAAAGAAGGTGGTTATGAAGGAAAAGTTTGAAGGTTGGTACAAAGGAAAAACAAATGTACAAGATGATTTACATAGACAACAGTAAAGAAATGCTTTGTGTGTGTACTTTGTATAATCAAATTATATGATATGAATAATCCCCATATTCTAATTTACAATGTTAAAGTTAAAGTTGGTTAAATAGATGATGTTTACAATGTAGACAAACTAAGGTAGTTACATAAATCCGAAAAATGCTGATTATAGATGTAGCGATCCTGAAAATCTGCTGCTAAATAATTTTTCCTTCCTAAAATTTTTAGAAATTTAAATAAAAAATTAATGCTAGGAACACAACTGGGACGAACGACGAATTTTTGGTCGTGAATATTCGTCGTCAAAAATAAAACACATTTGTGTATATGAAAATGCACACAATCATGACGTAAGACGAAATTCGTCATACACGGCGAACTATGCAATAGAATTATTTCTATTTGTTACGCCGGTGAACGACGAACAAATCAGTACAAAGGACCATTTAGATTCGAAGCATTTTAATAAATAAAGTTAATTTACTTAAAAAATTTATGTATTTTTATTTTGCAGCATTTATAATAAGCGAACAGATTATAAGTTAAATATAAAAATAATTTTTAGTTGTGTTTCTTTTAATGTTTCACTTTTTAAATAATATTTTTTTTTGATGGTCACCTTAGCAGGTTACAAAAAGTAAGATACTTAAAAAATTATAACAGCTGTGTTTTTGGTCGTTATTGTGTTTCATACCACGAATTTACACAACGAATTTTTGACGACGTATTCGTTGTGTTGAACGAAATTCGTCGGTTGTCCCAGTTGTGTTCCTAGCATAACTGAAGCACGAATTAATTTTAATTCATTGGTTTTTTAAGTTTTTTTTTTTTAACAAATAACTTTGTCAGACATCTGAAGGGTAAGAAACTAGTTTGAAGCAAAAACCTGGTTTCTTTTCAGATTATCCTGGAAAACTGTGTACGAATTTTAATGGGTATTCCTAGAAAGTTCTGAAGAATATTTTGTACGACTATGTAAAGATTTTCGGATTTATGTCTTACTTAAGAAAAAGGCCAAAAAATATAAAACAATTATAAAATGCTCATTACATAAATATCTGTAGAAATTGCTGGCCAGAAAAAATTATCTGCCTTATAACTCTGAAGATTTTTTGTACAGCGTTTTATCACAAAAAAAAAATTATAAAAAAATTCCATATCAAAAAGTACCACTTTATAAGAGAGTAAAAAAATAAATTCCATAAAAAAACGTACCACTTTATAAGAGAGAAATACGGAACTTTTTATAATTGTTAACCCAAACGATTTAAATATTTATATCTTTAGGACTAAACTAAATTTCTCAAAAAGATTCTTTGAATTTTAATTTCTATTAAAAAAATATCTTAAGTTTAAAATTGTTATATATTTTTAATGCTTCATCCTTTGATATTTAAAACATTTTAATATTTAAAACTTCTTTTGTTAGAAAAATCCCTTTAATTTGTGTGTTTTTGTGGTTAAAAGTAAAGAATTAAATAAAATTTTATTTAAATAAAAAAACAATTTACGTAAATAATATTAACTTCCGTATTGTTTTTTTTTCTGTCTTCTGCTTATAACACATTATTGCACACACACACACACACACACACATAAACACAAAGTATTAAAATTTTATTTCTTGTGTTTATTTCTAATGTTTTCTTGGCCCTACGGTCGTTTTTCTATTGTTGCAATAAAACTTTCAACTGTAATAATAAAATATAAAATGAGTATGTGTTTGTGGAATAAAATAATAAAATCTAAAATACAAAATTGTTGTTGGTTTTAGTAAAAAAAAAGCAAAATAACAGTACAACTATAAAAAAGCCCAAAGAAAATAATACAATTAAGAAGAAAGAAAGAAAGTAGAAGATAAAATGGAAGTCAGACAAAATTTCCTTTTTGCTTTTTG
Source organism: Gymnosoma rotundatum (assembly GCA_916610165.2). Lineage (NCBI taxonomy): Eukaryota > Metazoa > Arthropoda > Insecta > Diptera > Tachinidae > Gymnosoma > Gymnosoma rotundatum. The sequence continues at coordinate 112,188,671 of OU744337.1, read as the reverse complement.
CTTTATGGCTTTGGCTCTGCTTTTGATATGTTGTTTAATAGGCTCCTTTTATTTAGATTATTTTTTTTTGTTGCATGTTAATGTTGGTAAATAAGTATGTGTACAAAAGTCTTCTAAGATAGACAACAAACAACACATGTTATAAGTCTTTATTAGAAATATACATTTATACTTATAAATTGTTATAAACAGACACTTGTATTTTGTATCAGACTTTCATTCTACAAATATCTACACATGTTCTTCACATATATTTCAAAGTCTTTATTAACAACATCTTGCTACTTAAATGTTTAGTTAGTTAAATTTATACTTCTTTATAAGTTAGTATGTATATGCATGTGTATTAGTGCAATTTAAATGTAAGGTGTCTATGCTGTTGGTTTCTACTGTTGTATATTTGTTTCTTGCCAAACAACGTACAATTTCTTCAACTGCTACTACTTTCTCTCCAGTGAAATTTTTCATCCACAAGAATTTAAGTTATTTTAAAATTGTTTCGTTTAGTATCTTTTAATAGCAAATATTGTTAGAAATATTTTACCGCTTCCTTCATTTCAAATGTACTACGAGGGCATAGAGATAGAGTTTCAGGCTCAATAAAAACGGTGAATTGAAAATTTTTATTTATTTTCCAAAAAAAGAAAGCTTTTGTAAGCTTTGAAAAAGTTTATTTTCTGAAGGTTAAAAAGCTATATATTTTAAATTACCTAACTAAGTGTGGTTTTAAAAAGACTTCTTTCTAAAAGTACTTTCATTAAAATACACTTTTTAATCAAATTTAAATGATATTTTTTCTTGAAAATTAACAATAAGATATTGTAAAAAATACAGACAACTAAGCAAATATACTTGCAGAAGGTCATAGAATAAATTTGAACCTTGTTTCTCTAACGGTTCAAAGATAAAAGTGTTGGACTATAAAAATTTAAAATATAGAGTCATATAAGTGAATTTATACCAGCTGAAGTAACACCCTTCAACAATTATTATTATTATTGCTTTATTATTGCTTATTTTTTTTATTGCTTTCTGTTATTGTTGAATATAGAGAAAATATTATAACACCTTACGGTTAAATAGACATGTACAAATCATGTGTATTGTATGGGGAACCCATTAGTTTTAAATATATAATATTTTTTTTTTAATGGGGAAAAGAAATCCAAAATCGGCTAGGAAATTACTAAGCGCAAATAAACAAAGGCAGAAAAGATTTTGGTTATTCCTCAAATAAAAGTTTTTTACTTCGTTCCAGATATTTATTTGAAACTAATTTTGTAAAATCTTTATAGGAGTACTTTAAAAACATATTTAAAAAAAACTACATTTTTAAAAAAACAATATTTATATATATTTTATTTTACCAATAGAAATTTCAAATAATGAAAAAGCAAAAAAAAACTTTTTTTTTTAAATGTTTTGAAAACAGATAATTTTGTAAAAGGTACTTTTTCCAAAAGGTACTTTTGATATATGCTACTTTTTATAAAAGGTACTTTTTATAAAAGGTACTTTTTATAAAAGGTACTTTTTATAAAAGGTACTTTTTATAAAAGATACTTTTTATATAAGGTAATTTTTTTAACTGGTACTTTTTATAACTGGCACTTTTAATAGCTGGTACTTTTTATAAAAAGTACTTTTTATAACTGTTACTTTTTAAAAAAGGTATTTTTAATAAAAGGTATGTGTTACAGGAGCCATATTTCTAAAAAAAATTATTATTAATATTATTCAAAGGAAGTTACATAATTAAATCAAAACTGCATTATTGCCTTTCTTTCTGAACTTTTCATCATAGGAACATTTTTTTAATTGCATTTTTGTAAATTTTTTAATTATTTTTTTTTTTTTTATTTATATTTTTTATTATTTGTTTTTCATTATTTCTATTTGTTTTAATAAGGTACCCTATATAAGGTACTTTTATAAAATACAAAATACAAATTAGGAATTTTTAATTTTTTAAAGTCTCTTTATAATGAGCTTCTTTATACAGGGGTTTTCTTTAAAAAAGTATTTTCTACAAATTAGAAAAAAGGCATTTAACGAAACAACTTCTTATAAAAGGTACTTTTTTAAGGTATTTTTTATACTTTTTTGAAATATTAAACTTCTCATACCCACCCACTTTTAATTGTTGTGTTAAAAGATTACTTTACATATCTTTCTACTAGAATTCTCTACGCACAAGTGTATATTTAAGCTCTTAATATCTCATTCCTTCTGTATTGTTGCCTGAATGTCTTTATTTTCATTATTAAACTTTTAATATATTTATGTTATTAAAACATATTTTCCTTTGTTACTCTTTTTTTTTTCTATTGTTGTAAATGTTTGTTTTTATATGTAGTTTTTTGTTGTTGTTGACTGTTTAGCTCAAATTACCTTTTAAGGTATTTAAGTAAAATTCTTCTGTTAAAATTTTAGTATAATTAATTTAGGCAAAAAATTGTTCTTCTTTGATTTTTTTATTTTTGAAAACCATTAAAATTGTTGAATGAAATAAATATGTTTAAATTGAAATATTTTAGTATTATCTCTTGGCAATTTGTAAATATATTAAATATTGTGGGAAATGTGAAGAAGCTTCCAAAAGAAATTTCTTAAATTTAAAAAATTTTTGTTATTAGAAATATAGTTTTAAAATAGTTTAATAACGAATTAAGAACAAAAAGTCTTACAGTCTAGTTATTTAGTCAGCTCTGTGTTGTTGGCTTCAGAGTTTTAATGATAAATTTGAAGAAAGGGTAGAACGCAAAAAAATAAGATTTTGGTGAAATAAAATTATTAAAAGCTAAACTCTTTATCTTGGCAACAACCAATATATACAAATCAGATAATAATTTATCAATATTGTAACATTTTCCTCAAAGTACTTTTTAAACTATTTTTTCCACAAAAACCTATCAAAATCGGATTTTAGAATTGATCTGTTTCAGCAGCCTTTTTTCTGTCCTTTGCATTTCTTTAACTTTAGGTTTAAGGAAATACTTTTCAAGATCTTTGCGCTACTTCCAACAAGATTTGAAACGAACCCTCCTTTATTTCTAAAGAGATAAAAGAAAACAGTAAATATTGAATTAGTCGAGAGTATAATTAAAAGTGAAACAATAATAATAATAGTTACACAAGAAATAAAAACAAACTCACATACACTTACCCACTTAAACGTTAAAATAACAGCACATGTGATAAAAGTTTATAATATAAAATAAACACTCGCACACTTACATGACGCAATAAAGTTCTTTAAGTATGTTTGCATAATTTCCCATTGATATTTTATTAAACATATAAAGAGAACAAAGTATACATTAAAGAGCAAAAGCAGAAGAGAATGAGTAAGTGCATGTTTACATTAAATGCACTTTATTAATGACATTATACACATGTAGATAATTGGCTCTCTCCTCCTCTTAAAAGAGATAAAGTATCGGGTGCTTCTTGTTCTTTAAGTTTTAATTTCCTGCTTTATGCAAAATGCGTATGTGTGTGTGTGTGTGTTTCGTTTGCATTTAATGTTATTGTTGCCTTTTATTTACTTGTGAGGGTTGCTTTCTTTTCTCTCTTTTTAATTTTTTCAGTAATACAAAAGCAGGCTCATTTTCGTAAGCTGTATCAGTGAGTTTTATTTTATATATTGATAATATTAAAAGCATGTTAACAAGCATATACACTCCAGTAAACATTAACACAAGCATATGTTGCTTTATTAATGTAAACATGTACATAATGCAAACACAGTTTGAGACTTGTGTGTGTAAAAACACTTTTGGTGTTCAGATAAGAGTTTTGCCATAATTTCCAGAAAGTAATTTTTTTTTATACATCTTTGCATCCTGACGTTATTCTTAATTCTTTGTTTCTTTTTTCTTGTTCGTTGTTAAACTACGTGTAAAACATTTTTAATTGCTGTTGCTATTTAAAACAAATAATAAATGCTTGTGAAAAAATTAAAGATAAAAAGTTTGTGTGTAACTTCTCGGCATCCTTGAAGAAAAAACAATATGAAATCACCAACAAATCAGAGCATTAAATATTTTTTATAAAAAATGTGATTTATTTCTCGAATACACACAGTTTTAAATTGATGTTAATAATTAATATTTATTAAAGAAAAAATGGTTAATATTCGCTGGTTTATGCTTTGAAGCATAACAATTAAAGATCAGAACTTTAAATATGGATTTGTGAATTGATTTTATATGTTTGACATGTTAAATCGTCTATTTTGTATGTTATTTAAAGTGGAATGAACCTTTTTACCAACTAAAGATTTTTACCTCAGAACAAACTTCAAATATATCATCCATTCTAATCTTATTTACCTTTCTTTTGTTAAGGTTCGCATCCTATTTTTAAGACTAAAATATTTAAAAATAAAATTCAAAAAGTTTTCTTTTTTCCCAGATAAAATCTTAAGAGAAATTAAATGCATTAAACATTTTTATTCAAAAAAATACCCCTTTTTGAAATTGATACCTCTATCAAATTTCAATTTTCAAAAGTGTCAAAGAAATAAAATACAAAAAAGTTTAAGCAACCAGCAATAAACCCCTTAAAGCACTGCTACTGAAAGTAAAAGCAATTTTAAATATATCTAAAGAAAGCTTTTTAAAAAGACAAACTTTACCACTTAAAATGATTTCCAAAGGTTTCAAATATTAAACAATTTGGTACCTGGAGTTTGGTAATTTCTTATTTGGCATATTAACTTCTCTTAAGTAAATACTGCCTTTCAGAAACTTTCTTTAAACTAAAAAAAACCTTTGTCACATTAAAGTCGATAAATAAATGCTTGTCACATACGTCGAAAAAAAAACTTTATGCATCTTAAATTAACCCTACTGATGTAATATTAAAACTTTGAATTTCTGTAATTCGACATTAAATGCCGAGTAGATATTAAGACCCATAATACTGGTGGTCAGTGAACTATTTGGCATGAAGCTTCTTCCTTCTGGAACCTTAAGAAAATGGTTTTGCCTCCCCGTAATGCACTCAATAATTCAAATTTCAATTGCCTTTTTGGCAAGTCTTTTGTGTGCTTCTTGGTCATCGGATAAAATAATACTTATTTTATTAAATGATCTCAACCCAATATTCTTGTACAGAAATTCGGAATCGTAGACAATCGGAAATTTTTGTCTAAAAACAAATAAAACTATTAATAGGAGCAAAAACTTTTTTTCTGTATACAAATTTAAATAATTAATATTTATCATACGCCTATATGACCTTTGGTTACAAAAAGAAAAAATAAAAATTTTATTTAAAAAGAATTAGTACAACCTCCATTATTAATGATTGCGTGTTTTCAAAATAATCTCAGAGGTTTCTAAACTGTTTTTATGTATTTTATAAACAAAAGTTATTTCATCATTAGTTTCAGTAAAAAATCAGCAAAACAACTCACTTTTAGAAAAAGCAAAAAAAAAAAAAAAAGATTTATTCTAAACACCAAAACAACAAAATTTGGTTGTCATAAATAAATTCGTAAAGTTTTCCCAAAAATTGTAATGACTTAAAACATAGAAAAAAAATATAAAACGTGGCCCGAAAACTTTTACTTTTTGTCGGTGGCAGTTGTTTGGCCCAGCAAACAAATGTAATAATTGGTGTTGGAAAAAAAGAATCACGCATTTGTAAAGAAGCAATAGCAGGAAAAAATAAGACACGTAAAATAACCATTAACAAACATTTAGCAAGTTGTTTTTCGGTTTTTGTTTTCGTTTAGGATCCCACTACTAGCCATCCCACCCACAATTTCAATACAAAATATATTAAACTTCTTTCTCTCAGTTTATATTTTTAAATGTTTTATTGTTTTTTTTCTCTTGAATAGGAAGTAGAAATTCTTGTAGTAATTTGCGTTGGTTTTTTGCTTCAAGTAGCAGCACCACATGTTGCCGTTACCCCCTGGCGTTTGTTAATATGCTAAAGACCAAGAAATAACATGTTGTTTTAATGTCACTTGCTGTGCACATTTTCTTCTAAAGTCTTTTGAAAACAAAAGCAATTTGTATTTAATTAAAAAATTTATTTTAAATAATTTTGCAATTTGAACTTAAACTTTAAACAAATAAAAATTAAAGTAAGTTTTTTGTTTTAAATTATCCTTTTAATAAAATCTTCTTTTACTTCTGCTTAGTTCGATTGTAAACCTCCATATTAATGTTGGCTATATAAGCAATTGTTCCCCAAAGTGCTATTTGATTTTCCTCTAAACGCCCGTTTAAATTTAGCCTAACAAAAAACAGAAAAAAAATCAAACAAGTCATTTGTATTTATTTATAACTTGGTATGTGTTAGAAGACATTTTATTTTCTTGTTGCTAAAAAATCAATATATTTTTTCGTTTCGGTCGTTTATTAAAGTTGTATGTGTATAAATATTTTTAGGCAAAGTAAACAAATTTTGAATTTAGTTTGATTTGGAAAAAATACATAAACTGAATATTTTTATACAGTAGGTGGCGTATGAGTGTTTTAAATTTTTGACTTAACTTGCAATTTAATAAATAATAAATTTTGCAATAGAGTTCTTAAAACAATAACTACTTTATATTAAGACTAAGGTCTGTTGTTAGACTCCCTTTCTTAATTCTTTTTGTTGTAGAATGACCGCCAGGGAATTGTTAATTGAAATTTGATTACGATAATCCTTAAGCTGAGACCTTTTATGTTATATTATTATAAGTGAGTTTGTAATATGTATTTGGAAGGTAGCCTGATTTAGCATTACGTTGCTTTATTTTAGAAATCTGTTGTAGCCTCTAGCGGTACACTTTCCCAGCTGACGTAGTATTTTTTTCGGACTAAAGGCCAGATGAAACTTTTGCTTTGCGTTGCGATGCGTTGTAAATTCGCTTTGACATCTAAGATTAAATGCACGAACTTATACTAAACTATATGAACCCGGTGTGCTTCGCTACCCCCCTCATTATTAAATAAAATTAAAAGTATTTATATATTTACTTCAAAAAATGCCCAAGATATGACGATATTAAATTTTGGGTTATATGGGCGAGGCCACGCCCCTTTGTCCACTCCCAACTTTATATAGTCAAGAATATCCTATTGCGAAAATTTAATGACGATTGGTCCAGTAGTTAAGACTATATTACGATTTTTAATTTTTCTAAAAAGGGGCGGGGTCCCACCTACTTTTCTCCTGGTACGTATTCCTAATTATGCCAATACCATATGTACCAAATATCGTCGACGTAGGTCAAAAATGGCCAAAATATGGCGATTTAAATTTTTGGGTTATATGGGCGGTGCCACGCCCCGTTGTCCAATTAAAACTTTATATAGCCTATTATTCCTTCCAGAGTCACAGTAACATGCTGTGAAAATTTCAGGAAGATCGGTCCAAGGGTTTGGCCTCCTTTAAAGCACAAACAAACAGACAGACATTCATTTATATATATATAGATAGATATGTCACATAAAGCACTTTTAATGCGAAGCAAGGCGCAAAGTTGGGCAACACTCATCTTTTAGCGCGCTTTGACAATCAGCTGCTATACATTTGTATATTATTTTTGGAAAAATCGAACTAAAAGAGTATTTTAAAATATTATTTTTGTATTAAATATTATTCCTTTAATTTTTTATTTTAGAAAATTATGGAAGAAAAACTAATAGTCAATGAAAACTACTATCCACTTTCTACGTAAACAAACAATAATTAACGCTGTTAAAGTTTTTATTGTGACATACCTTTTGCGTTTTACGCTTTTGTTTAGAATTTGAAACTTCACCCAAAGCGACAAAGTTTTATCTGACACGGCCTTAAGCCTTCTTTGTTGCATTTGAAAGTATTCACTGTGAAAGTTTTAAGTGAGAGAATCACCAACCACAAAAGGGTTGCCCTTGAAAAAATGAAAAAAAGAAACAAATACTCAGTGGTTACTGTTTTTTTTTATAAAAGATTTTTGAGTTCTTGTTGCTTTTTTGCTTTGTTGGTTTAATGTAATTCTCATTTAATCAATTTGGCTTTTGATATTAGACTCTTTGGGTAAAATTCGATTGTGAGCTCTATGAATGGTAGTGATATGCCTATTTGGATATGCTTTTCCTGCAATAATAATTTCCTTTTGTAGTTTTCAATAATAAATATATCATGATAAATGTTTGAAGAAATCTAGCACATTTAAAGTAGATCAATATAGAAAAAAAAGCATTTCGAGTCTTTTCATAAAAATATGAACTTTTTAATATAAATAATATATTATGCTGAGTACAGACAACGCAGTTTGTTTCTGCAACACGTTTCACATTCAGGTTTTATGTTTTGACACAAACACTGAAACCAACAGTTAAACATAAACGCAATCTCAGTTCTGTTATTTTATATCATAACATTAACATCGAGCGGAAAAGAGGATGCAAGAATGAATCCTGTTTTTAACTTTTTCAATGCTTGCGTTTATATCAATATTTTTATATTCAATAACTAATTTTTCAAATAATGCTACTTTTATAATTTTATTTTTATATTTATCCCTTTTCACATCTAATTTTGTTATTTCTTAATTACTTAGATGTTTACAGCTTGCTTGTTGTCAATGTACTAAACACATAAAATAATGAAACAGCAATACAAACAATGCAATCTGTTTCAATGCAACCAGAAAATATCAAAACATTTTGATGTTAATGATGCTGGCTACAGACAACGCAATTTGTTTCTGCAACACGTTTCACATTCAGGTTTCATGTTTTTACCCTAATACTGACACCAACAGTGAAAACATAATCGCAATCTCAGTTCTGTTATTTTATATTAGCCCAATTCACAATGTTGTGCAAATGGTCTTGCATCATAGCATTTGCAAAATTGTGTAGCATATTTTACTCATGACTGTATGTTTTATTGGTGTAGACTAAAAATATGCTACACAATTTTGCAAATGCTATGGTGCAAGACCATTTGCACAAAATTGTGAATTGGGCTATTATAACATTAAAATCCTGTTTTCAACTTTTTCAATGCTTGCGTTTATATCAATATTTTTATAATCAATGCTGCTGCTTTTAAATTTTATTTTTATATTTATTACTTTTCACATCTCATTTTGTTCTTTCTTAATTACTAAGATGTTTACAGCTTGCTTGTTGTCAATGTACTGAACAGATAAAATAGAGAAACAGCGATACAAACAATGCAATCTGTTTCAATGCAACCAAAAAATATCAAAACATTTTGATGTTAATGAAACCTGGATTGCAACCCGAAGTGAAACATGAAACAGGAATTCAGACGACGCAATCTGTAATGAAATGGAACAGATTCCAGAAACACATTGCGTTGTCTGTAGCCAGCTTGAAACCTGGATTGCAACCTGAAGTGAAACCTGAAACACGAATTCAGACGACGAAATCTGTAATGAAATGCAACAGATTTCAGAAACACGTTGCGTTGTCTGTAGCTAGCTTTAAGATAATTATATTTGAAAACAAACTTAAATTTAAAATATGTGTGTAAAGTTAAAACAAAAATGAAAAGAAGTCAGAAAAGTAAATATCGAAAAAGATTTATATTTCCACATACTATTATGAAATGGAATTTTCGCAGTATAAAAAGTTGTCTAACTCACGACAGAACCATATTCTACAGATTGTTTTTATTATTTTGATAAATGTCGCTTTTGAAAATATTTCTCTATCACCATCCAACGCAAGGCAGAGTACTTGGGCCAATATTGTACACCAATTTTTCAGCAGATATGCCTGCAACCAATGATTTAATAATATCTACATTTGCAGACGACACAGCGATTAATGCAGTTAGCCAAGATCCGACGGACCTTGAACAGATTGTGATTAACCTTCTGGAAAATGGGTTTAACAAGTGGAATATAAAAGTAAACTCTGATAAGTCCAGCCACATCACATTCACACTAAGAAGGCAAGATCATCTTCCATTGTATATAAATTGGGAAGTAATCCCAACACAAAATAAAGTGAATTATCTTAGAATGTAGTTAGACAATCGATTTACGTGGAAGCCGTATATACAAGCTAAAAGACAAGAACTTAAAATAAAAACTCGTAAACTGTACTGGCTACTGGGACCAAAATTAAAACGCTATTTAAACAATTAATAAAGGATTTATATGTCCACAAAGAAATACGAAGATTTAGTGAAAACAATCTCCAAAGATTAAGCGAACATGCAATTCCTCTTGCCATTTCGCTCTTAGGCAACATGAACGTAACTAGAAGATTAAAGCGTGTACATACGTTATATTTACTTTATGTTAAAATTAATAGTTTTTATATATTTATGTATTTCAGTGGAACTCCGTAACTCTGGATTAATAAATTTGCTTATTGACGTCGTATCGATTGCAAATAAAGAACGAATTTATATTGAAAAAAAACCCAAAACTTCCGGTTTTAATTTTCAATATCTCTTTCCTTAATTTTTTTTAGAGCAGTTTTATATTTTTTATACTCTTCACAACAAAGAGTGGAAGTGTTAGTGCTAAAATCAGTTTTGCCAAGGCATAGTGACGAAAGAGTTGCTATTGAAAATTAGCAAGATCGGTCCATGTCGTTCGAGGCTGCAAACAAAACACCACGCTTGCCTCTAATTTTTCCATATCATTTTGAAAAAATCTATTTTAATAAATTATTTTTGCCATTTCATTACTATTACGCACAAAACTATACATAAATTCTGTAACTTATTTTTATATACAGTTTTTACTTTTACACTAAAAACGAATAGTTATTTCTTTGAATTACTAAACTTTTCACCCAGTGTATCGCTATGATTATCCATACAACTACATTGTTAGAAAATAACCACAGTATATATGTAAAACGTTATTGTGAACACTTAATTGGACAAAATAAAACAATAAGGAAATTTAACAAAACATTAACAAAATTCTCACAATTAGAAATCATTTTGTATAAATTCGATAACAAATTTGCACAGGAATAAACATAAAAAGGAAAATTTTGTAAAAAAAACATGCACTGCCTTAAAAAAAAAATTAAAAATTAAAATCTCTAAAAATGTTTATTTAACAAAATGTTATTTAGTGCAAACAAAATAACAATATTTAATAATTAAACAAAACAAAAAAATTTGTTAATTAAACGTTAAAAAACAAACACATTTTCCATTCTGAACATTAAAGAAAACGACATTTCAGTTAAAGTCTAACATATTTTTTAATGACATATAAATTAGTGGTTTTTAGTTTTTTTAAAATAACAAAATTTAATTTTTCAATTTCATGCTTCAAATAATTTCAATAACATTTTTAAAACAGTTAACAAAACAAATATTATACTCGTATGTGTGTGTTTAAGTTTCAATTCATTACTTCCTCTCAACCATTTTACTTTTAATTCGAATATAATGTGAAATATTTCTGTTTATATGTGGAAAAAGAGATGGCGTAAAGGATATTCTAAATATGTGTATTATCAAATGAACACGTGTCCGGTTTGTTTGACGAATGAAATTCTCTTGTAATTTTTTGAAATGCACTTTACCTTTTGGAAAACAGTTGCAGGAAATAAATTTAATTTTGAAAATCACTTACAGCCTGCGTCTGTCTATTTGTTTTTGATGGGGGTAGTTTAGATTAGAGCTAAGTGATTTGCTACACTAATAGCATCAGCACATTAAAAGAATTACTACAATACGACAAAAAGCAGTAGAATATTATTTTAAATTTTTATTTAACAGTTATTAGACTTGCAGGTGTTTGAAATATTAAAATAACTACTGAATTTGCAAACAATGCCTGTTCTCGTCCATTATAGTTGTCCAGAGGAGCACAACAAGCTTCAATTCTCGGACCCCTTCTTTTTATTTTGTATATCAATGACTATTGCTAAATCCCCATAAGTCAAGGTCCATCTTAATTCATAAGAGAAATTTTGAAATTTTTATTAGTGGAGAGAAGATTGAAGTTGTGAACAGCGCAAAATTTTACACACCTTTACACATAAGAATAATGCTTGGATGTGAACTCTTTGCAAGTTGTGACTCATTAGCTATATGTCTTATATTACAACATTTAAAGATGTGTCTTTGGCTTTCGGCGAAATTATCAAGTTTCTAATTTTTCTTTAAAACTTTTCGTATTTCAGATTTATGTTAGGATTATGGTAAATAAGTTTGCCCAATTTATAAGAGGTAAAAGCTAACTATCCCACTTTATCATTCTCTCGTTTACGAATGGCAGTTTTTTATGTACGCGGCACAAAAATATCCAGTATAATTTTTATAAATTTTCTAATCAAAACTGAAGATATTTTTCTTTTTTAAAAGTATTTCCAGTTTCTTTGGTTTTTACCTTTCTGTTCCTTGCATAATCAAAATTTAACTTAAACAGAAATTCAATCATTATGAAACACTGAGTGAGGTATTATGTAAAAACTTTTAGATTAGCTATATGTGTTATGAGAACTGTACTGTAATTTAAGTGAGAAACTTCCTACAAAAAATTTTATAGTCATTTTGTTTAATACAGTGTCGACTAAAATTTATCATATATTTTTTAAAATAAAATAATAATAAAAGCTCATGAAGGAATCTGGCTGATCCAATCAAAAACATAATACTTTCATGTGAGAAATTTCTCACTAAGTTACAGAAATGAATTAATATTAAAGGTGACATAAGGTGTACTTTTTAAAAAGTGTGGCTTGGTATTAAATAAATTTTCAATGCTTTTAAATCCGAACACCAAGCGGCCACCAATTATTAATTAAGTGTTTTTTCCGGCCAAAATATATTGTTCACTAAAAATATACTTTTACATATTTTATATTTTCAAGGTTCATTTTTTAAGAAATAATCATTAAGTACCTTCATATGTCTTACAAAGGCATATTTTTCAATTAGAATATCCCAATTACTGCCTGTTAACTAACACCTCATTTATAAAACCCTTTTGTTTAATATATTGAAAGTACTCCTTCACAGTTTTAAAAAGTACTTTTTTCCATAAAGATTCGAAATGTAATAAAATTACACTTTTACGGTCTTTTTAACACTTTTTTGAAAGTACTTTTTTTTGTTAAAGTACTTTTTTATAAAAGTACCAAAGTGTCAAAAAATTTGTTTTTTATAGTTTTTACTAAAAACTTTTTGCTAAAATAATATTAAAAATATTTTACATTTGAAATGTCATAGAATAGAGTTACCGTTTACAGTTTGTCGCTTTTTCTTGCAAATTATGATTTTAATTTCAAAAAGTACTTATACTTTCGACAGAATTTCTTCCCAAAGTATTTATTACAGGAAATTGACAGAAATATTTATTCGAAAAAATCTACATTTTTGTTAGGCAAATATATTGTCTATAAAGCAATCCATTTCTCCTTAATAAATGGCATTTGAGTCTCAAAATTCGACAAAATAACGACTTGAAACCTGTGTAGGAAAAAATAGTACGACATAAAATAAAACTATCTTTAAAACTGTACAAACCCCTTAAACGATATCTGTTTGTTTGTTTGTTTCTTTTTTTTGCGTAATTTATAGTCCATGATTTAAATTAAATGAAAATTCCAATTTTTTAAATACTTCGTCAGTAAAACTACAAACAAAATCTGTTTCCATTGAAACAAACATGCAATTCACCCTCAGGAAAAATAAACACTCGTTCCAATGAGGCGTACAACATTTATCCCTTTTTGAATGCGATTCTGTAAAACACAGTATAAAATTTGTAATTTTAGATTTTGATAAACGTATCTCCATAAATGTTTTTTTTTCACAGTTGAATGAAAGTGTATTTCAGTAAAAGAGGTGTTACTATGGCATGTAATTTTTTTCATATTTTTTTTTTTTTCGACAACCTATGGATTCATTGTGGAACTCACTCGTCTTCTTAACAAATTTAGCTAGAAACCAAATAAGAAAAACCTTTTACTGTATTGCCTTCAATTCGTGATAATGATTAAAGGTACGCAAGAGATAGATTATAACAACTACAACAATAATTTCCTTATAGCATTTTTGAAAGGGTAGTTTAATGTTGTTGTATCTTTTGGGGTGGGATGATCAAGTATTTGTGTATTTTTTTTTTTTTTTTTTGGACTATTCTGTTAAAATTTTTAATTCATTTGGAAATTTTGTCACATTTGTTCATGTTACGTTTAGTTTTATGGTTTCATACTCTTTCATCGTTTCTCAAATTAACTCTTGTTGCCATTTATTGTGTTTTTCTTTTAATCCCACGGGAGAAATAATTCATATTTGTTTTTATATTTTTGTCATTAAAATAATATGCAGGCGAGAAAAAAACATAAATGCATTATATAACATATTTAAAAAAAATGTAATTAAAATTATTAAAACAGTTAAGACAACTTTTCCTTAATACTAATTTATTGTGGAGTTTCATAAAAATATCATATTCTAATTAAAAAAAATAATAATAAGATAATCAGCTGTATAGTTTGAGTTACAAGGGGAAGTGGGACTTCTCCCTGCCTTGTGATTTTGTAGAACTGCGAAAAATAAACTATCGAACTTGTAGTGAAAAGTCACAAACCATGTCACTGAATGGCGAAGTAATTTTTGTTCGAAATTATCCTGTCAAACTAATAACTTTACGCAGGCATCTAGCTTTGCTTACAGTGGGATTATTAAAAAAGACACGAAAGACTAAAGAGTTAAAAAAGTACACAGTCCAACCACAAGAATAGAAAAATTGTCGCATGTGTCAGGGTAAAACAATAAAGCTCAACAAGACGCTGAACGGCTAATTACGTAACCTCTGAGATACTCCATTAGAAAAGACGGAGATAAAGGATGGGAAAAAATTTAATAAATGAACACTCTGAAAACTATGAACCAGTTTAATCACAAAATAAAATAAAAAACTCTAGCTCAGTTTTAATAAATGGTCGAGGAAGTAAAAACTAAAATTACTGTAAGGTAAAAGTGCGAAGCCACTTCTCTTAAGGCAACTTCAATCAAAATAAGGGTTATAAATGTTTTCAAGATAACAAATCTTATCACGGTGGTACAATAATCCTCGCACGAAAACGCATCACACCAGAAGCTTAGCTGTCTATAGCGCTTCTGGAAATGGAAGGTATTTAGGTATAAAAAAAAATAATGAGATATGTGTGTATGACCACATGTACCATACGGCAGATTTTCCATTGAAAAGCTTTAAATAAAAATAGGCATGAGAAATTCTTTCTTACCATAATTACAAATGGAATGCCAAACTTAGATAAATGCTTTTCTACCTATGATGAAGGGTATAAAATTAAATTTTTAATTAAATAAATAAATAATTGAATAAGTTAAAAATTTATTGAGTTAAAAAAATAAAATAAGTCCCTGATAAGGCCTTAAAATTCAAGTGAATCTATTTTTTGTCGTAACTAAACTATTTTCACTTAAAAAGTTAAAATTAAACATTTTTAAAGATTTTTTTTTAAATACTCGACCCTTTTTTTTGCAATTTTTTCTCAATTAACTTGCAAGCAAAATTATAAAACTTAAAAAATTTAAGAATCATATTTTTTCTAGATTAGGAAATCTTCGATTTTCAAATTAAAATTTGTAAAAATGCCACACTTTTACATATTGTAAGCCAAAATAAGCACCATCAATGGTGCTAATCATGAAAGTAAAATATCGCAATGAACCTACGTTTTTCCTACCTGTATGACACAGAGTTATGGAAATGAATGTTGCATAAAAATTTCAATAATTTGGTAAGCGTGTTGCAACTGATCCTCTTCAAAAGCGACTTATTTTTTTTACGAAATTGAACTTTCACAACAGGTTATAAAAACGAAATAGGTGTTAAAATGGCATAGAGGCTTTTGTTTCTCTCAAAGGTATTATGGATATTGTAGGATTCTTGATACATTATTCGGTTTTGTTAGATCTGATTTTTGTTTACAAAATTTTATGTGGATGTTTTTAGAAATACCTTTCCATTTAAGTCTCAGTTTAAGTCTCCATTTCGCATAGTTTTTAAATTTCCAATTTTTCATTAAATTAATCAGTTTAAAAAAAACGTGCTATTTTTAATTAACCTGATTAAATTATTAAATCACCGATTAATTGATTATTGAGGGTGAAAGCTCGTCTCAATGGCCATTTCGCTACCGCTTATATAGCTCTTCAGGAAACTTCCCACAAACATTTTAAATAAACTAAAATTTTTTGTCCAAACAATAAAGTAAATACAAAAATCAAAGTTTAAGCAAAAACAACAATAACCAACAATGATTCTCTTTTCTTTTTTTTTTGTTTATTCACAAATAGCTGTGTGTTTTATAAACTCTTTTATAAGCAAATTAAATAAACTCTCTCCTGAATATTTCATTTACAGTTAATTTAATATTCTTGTTTTAATTTTTTTATTGAAATTATTTATTTTTTCAATTTTGGATTTTTCATAATTTTTTTAATGCTTCATTACACGCGAATAAAGAAACATAAAAATTGTGAAGTCATTTCTCTTAAAAAATAGCAACAAAAAAATCTGTATAACAGCAAACATAATTACGAATGCTTCGACATAATAATGACAAAAATTACATGTTTATTTTTCTATAACAACTGGTTTCAGTGTATAAAAAAATTTCCAATAAAATAAAAAAAGATATTTTTCTTCTCAAATTTTTTAAGCATTAGGTCAGTTTATAAATAATATAATTTTATTTTATATTTTCATTATTTAAAATTAAATGTTAGAAATTAGATTTTTTTGAAAAACAAAATTAAAAAAAAATCTAAGTTTTAATATTCTTTGTTTCCTGTTTCCTGATGATGCCACCCAACGGTGTGGCGAAATATTGAAAATATAAAAATAAAATTATATTATTTATAAAATGACCTAGTGGTTAAAAAATTAGAAAAGAGAAATTATTTAAAAAGGTCGAAAAACAATTAAATATAAAAACGATAGAAAGTAATAAATTAATTGTACACTAAATAAAAAATATTGTTGCAGAATAAAAACCGAACACATCTGATATAATGAAATAATTAAATGTCTACTTAATCATACACTCAACTGACAAATATTTAAAAAAAAATTAAAACATGACTTTTTGTTCGTCTTTTTCGCGGAAAATTATACTATAATAAATATTTTTTGCTTCAGATTATATTATTGTTTAAATATTTTTTCGTATGGGTTAATACTTTAAGTTTGTATGAAATTAAAACGCCTTAAGTATTCCCCAAAACATAAGCTTTATTTTTAGCAATATGATAATAAATATAAATTTATCTCGTTTAATACACAGAAGCCATAAATCAACAGTTATAAATTAATGGTTATAAGTCCAAAATAAAGAAGACTATTGAAAGGAAAGAGAAACAAACATTAGCCTACACCTTACAATATGGCAAAAAACATTTAAAACCAACAAAAAAGTGATAAAGTTGTGGTAATGTAAAATTTATTAAAGGCTGTTTTAAATTCACTTCACTATTTAATTTTACACTAATTGCTCAGTAAAGTGTTGAAAACGTTAAAAGAAAATGTGAAAGCGTATAAATTATACAATAGTATAATACAGATCTATTCAATATTTGGAAAACAAATGTAAATTTTACGATTAAAGCTATCCGATGCCATGAAGAAATCTTCTTTGCAACAAATCGATTTATTTTATAGCAGTTTCAAATATGCAAGAAATTAGAGTTGGAATAAAATCTTGTGAACACTAGATTTTCGAGAGAAAGCTTAAAAAAGTCAGCCGTATACAGTGGATGAAAGAAATGTGAATGGCCATCGAGACGTGGTTTCACCCTCAATAATCAATATCGATGATTTAGTTAATAAATCGGGATAGTAGAAAAAAAGCACGAAAAAGAGATTTTTTTTTTAAAAATTACGTAAACATTTTTTTAGTTTTTTTTTACTGGAGCACATAACCTTATTCTATTAGTTGGTTTTAAAATGCAACACAAAAACTTAAACGCTAGAGTTTGAATCAATATTAAAAATTTTGTTAATTCGTTAAAATAAAAGAATATCTTCCATTTTAAAATAAATCACACACAAAGAATTCCGAAATAATTATGGGCTATCCTTCAGTATTCTATTACATTTTTTTTATTTGCTGTTTATTTTAATTTGGAAGATTGTTCAATATATGTTAAAATTTGGTATTCTAAAGGGACACCACTAACGACAAACCGCTTCTAAAAAAGTTTCCTTTGCCTTTCCCTTTCTTTCACAATGATTGCTGGCAACCAATTCGAAATTTACGGCAACCCTACCCTCATTGAATCACATGCTACTACCAATCTGTACTCTTATCCTTAATGATTTGAGACTATTGGCTGGTAAGCGTTGGCCTTCTTATCCATCATAATATAAGTTATAGTATCATTTTGTATAATTGTTTTTATAGTTATAGTGGGCACACGCTCTATGTAAATTTCAAAAGTTTGTCTGTTGTTTTTTGTAGAACCATTTTGGGATTTCACTTTACAAAATGTTAACATTTTTGTGGCCGAAATTATCTACAGATAATATTTGGCAGTCATCCTCTTAATTCTTTGAAGCATATGGGACATATGTGTCCCTGAAAGTTTTAGCATCATCTATTTAACCAACTTATCTTTATATTAATTTGATTAGACGAAGTTCACACACAACCCAAAGCATTTCTTTATTGTTCTCTCTGGAACTCGTCTTGTACATTTGTTTTAGTTTTGTATCAAGCTTCGGTATGGTCACGAAATGCAATTTTTATTTTTAATCATTCATAGCTGTTTGCTCACAACATTAAAGATCCTGTTCCTGTAAATATCTTGCGTTCATTTTTATTTTAATTTAAAAATTTTTTTCCTAATCAGGATTTGAACCGTGGCACCTCTTAAAGCATGTTGTCTTATAAATCGAAGAAACAAATTTATTTTTGTTTATCGTTTTAAAAATTTTTGCCTAAGAGAAGCCTAATGAACACTTGTCACGGAAGTTATTGTTGACAAATCAGGCTTTTAGCAAAAAAAAAAAATATTTGTTTATGATCACGAACGAACTTTAACACGTGACAATTTAGAGTACACCTTTTCAAACCTTTATGAATTTTTAACTCATAAAAGATTTAAATTTTTTTAACGGGATATTAAATATGTGGTTTTGGAAACGCTACGATTACTCCTTTATGTTTAAAATGCCATATAAATAAATATAAATTCCTCACTTTACAGTTGGTTAGAAAACTAGGTTTTTTAAAGAGGCTTTTAGGTACTTTAAACTGATTGGCTTATCAAATTGGTAAAATTTAATGCCACTTATGGCAATCGTTTTTTACCAGCGTCTAAAAAAATCAAATTAATAATTCTCTTAGTTCTTTTTATGTCACTTAAATTTGTCTGATTTATTCAAAAGTACTCCTTTACTGAATTTATATTCTATTTTTTGTTTTTTTTTCAGCTTTTAATTTATATTATTGACATCTTTTCTACGACTCACTGTCAATTTACTGCATCTGGTTGCTTTTTGTTACTCATTAAGAAACCACATATTTTTGCATTCATAAAGCGATTTCACATTTCGAAAATAACATTCAAAAATTTCTATTAAAGTACAGAAAGAAAACTTTTAAAAAATATTTTTCATTACTAAACTTTTTTTAATGCATTTTCTTCTTACAAGAAAAAAACTATTTTCTATAAGGGTACTTTTTAAAAATAGTACCTTTTCAAGAAAAGTACTCTTTAAAAATATTTGAATTTTTTATTTTAAAAATCTTAAAAAATATAATATATCTAAAGAAGTATTATTATTCAGAGATATATAAATAATAGATATTAAAAAAGAAATCATATTTTATAAAAGAAGGTCCAAGCAACAATTTTTTTTAATAACCTGTTCAGTAGGTACTTTTTAAGACATTGTATTTTTTAAAAGGAAACAATAACTAAAAAGTTCTTTTTATACATCGGTTATAAGTGTTTTTATCCAAAACTTTGCCGTTTTAAAATATATAATTTTAACTAAAAAAAAAATACATTTTAAAAATTGTTTTCTAATTTGGGTTCCCATAAAAACAATGTAAAAACCGAATTTTTTAAAGTATTCAAAGAAAAGTATGTATGTTTAAAAAGAATTTTTTACGAAAACCAACCATGGCATTTTTAAATGAAAATCCTATTAAGACATTGAAAAAATAGTTATTTATAAAAAGTACTATTTTAAAAACAGTTCTTTCTTCAAAGGCACTAAAGGTACTTTTTAAAAAATTATGTTTTTAAAATTTGTTTATTTAATTTAAAACCTTCATACAGGAATCTGTAAAAAAGTAACAAAAAAATCTACAGATATGTTATAAATTTCTTGGCCGTTTTATTGTTTTTACACAAAAAAATTTTAACCTTAAAAACTAATTAAACAAAATTTCCCATATAAATTTTTTAAAGGAAAAATGCAACAACTAAAAAGAAAAAACCAAACACATGTGCCAACTCAAACCTCACATTTAAAATATAAAAACACTTTAATTTAAATTTTTAAGACTTTTTTCTAGTGACCAGACACTGGTAAATCGAAAATGTTTTCTGTAAATGAAAGGTGTCATTGTGTGAGTTGTTTTGCAACCATGCAGAAACCTCTAAACTTCTCACACCAACAACATCATCAACAACACAATTATAAATTTAAAAAAAATTCTATATTGTCTTGTGGCATAAGAACACAACAACAGCTACTGACGGTCAAAAACAAAAGGCAACAAAATGTTAATGCAACAAAAATTAAAGCTCTTAATTATATTCAGTGTATAAATCCTTTAACCACACACAGACACACACAGTTTCAAATGTACATAAAAGTATTTTAATAGAAATGAGATTATAAATATATTAGATTTTTCTTCTCATACTACTCGTATTAAGATATGAGATTTGGTTTTTAGGAGAGCACATTTGGTACCATTTTTGGTACTTTCCTGTACATATTAAAAAGTACATTTCTAGCAAAATTTCTTTCAGTCCAGCCATAAAACATTTTAATTTACTTATTTAACTTAATAATATTAATGAAAAATACTATAAATTTTTATTAAAAAACGGGATTTTCTTCGCTTTGAAATAAAGTAGCAACACGTACACATCGTTATGTTCCATGACCACAACTTTGACGACCACTTTTCTATCAAACCACTTATACATAACATCGTCTCCGCACAATGTTGCATTTAATCCCAACAATTTGCAATTTTTGGCAATTTAAGTCAAACCAAATAAAGTTTATGACCAAAAAATAGACGTCCAGAAACCACTCTTTCATTACGCCATGAATTTAGGCAAATAAGGGTGGACAGTTAAATTTGTTTGTTTGTGGTCGTAATAGCAGGATTCTTTTATAAAAAGTAATAATATCAAGTGGCAATTGCAAAGCTTTTCATACCGCCTCTATATTTTTCTGCACATACACACACACACATAAGTATCTATACAGCCTTAGAAAAAAAGCTATAAAAGCCATATTCACAAAATTGGTTACAGGGGTGCAAATGGCAGACAATTTAAGCACAAAATAAATGACAATTATTTTCGTTATTTTATTATTTTAATGGCAAATATGCTTTGGTGGCATCAAAAATTATGTTTATGACGAAATGAAGCATAAATATAAATTTCGGCAGTCAAATCATCTCAAAGGATTTTTTATTAAAATATTTCTGCAAACAACACACCGTATATTTTTTGAAAATTATATATCGTCGGCTAAAAGAAAAAATTATGTAACTAACAGAATATCAAAATCCGTTGTTCAATTGAATTTTCTGCATTAAATGAAAATGTAAGTTGCGCAATAAAGAAAATAAATTTATTTTCTCATTAGTTACATGGTTCTCACTTTAAGCAACAGACTTAATTTTCTTAGTTTTTGTAAGCTGCTGTTTCAAAAGTTAATAAAAAAATGTTTTTAAGAATTACGTTATTAAAGTCTCCCTCTTTACATAAACTTTAATAAGGTACTTTTTAAAATTATCTCTTCAGGGGTTACTTTTTTAAATGTTGTTTTTCAAAAGATATTTGTTTAAAAAATCATTTTAAAACATCAAATTAAAAAAGTACTTTTTATCTCATAAGCTTCTTAAGAAGTTTTTTAAAATGTAATTTTTCAAAAAGCGATTTTTCTATATAACTAGATATATCGAATTTGAATGTTACCTTTTAACCAACTTCTAAAAAGTAGAAGGTTATCAATTACTCAGCTCTGAAGTGATTTAAAAAAAAATTGACTGAACGTTGATGCCTGCGGTTTGGTCCCATTTCAAAAAGTTCATAAAATTATAAGGCGCCCCAATACGATACAGGTGATTTTTTACATTTCCATACCTCACAATAACAGAAAAAAATAAAAAGAAATAAACTTATTTCTTAAAGGGTGTCCTCTAAGTTAATGTAATTTGGGGTATATGAACGTATCTATTGGAACTTTATGGATAGCAAATATAAATAAAAATAAAGTATGTATTAAAATTTTTATTTCATTTTCGATGACTGTATGCCCGTCCGTTAACCATTGTGTTTTCTAAGTAACCATTTCTAAGTATTCAAATCAGGCGAGGATTCTGTGCAGACCAGGTTCATATAAAGATATTTTTTAAAATTTTAACCGATTTCGGCAGATGTAAATCGAATATTTTAGGGCCATTAATTTCGATGCTGATTCCAGTATTACTTTTTGTTATGAACTTAATAAAATAAGATTTCCTTATAGCTTAAAAAAGCGCGGTAAAATTTTTTTTAAATGCATCAGTTGCTTTATCAATAAAAATTTCTTACTTGGAAGCAGATTTTATTCTCCTGATTTTATTATTTTCTTTATTAGAAATGTCTCAGTTAATGGTCAAGCTACCTGGAATTTCTTGGCAGACTTAGACTTGTATCACTTTACTAATTATTCTTAAAAGTTTTGCAGAGAAAAGTTTTACGTTAAAAATCTTTCAAACATTCTTTTGGCGTCTTTATAATTAATGAAAGACTTAATTTAATTTACATTTGTAAAAATTTGGTCAAATTTCAACTGGTGTCAGAAGTTGGTTTCTGAACAAAACATTCAGTACCATTTTTCTAGTGCGTACTATCGAAAAAGGGCTATTAGAAGATGCACCTTAATTTCAGATTATAATATTTCATATTATTTTAATTATTTCTATAGTTTTAGGTATTGAAATTAAGTAACTTGAAACAAAAAAGTTAAGGTGGTTCATTAGCTAAAGATAACATTATTTTTGTAAATTTAATAAGGTGTTGATAACAGAAAGAATCACTAATAATAACAATTATTTAATATGGACACCATAAATCAGATAAAATAATCTTGAGGAATTTTAACAATTACTTATTTGCTGAAACGTAATAAACACCATCAGACAATAGTGACAAGCAAAAGACAAGCGTCCAAATGGATTTACCAGCTCTTTAAAATCCCTAAATTTAGTTTTATAATAATTCAGCGCTGCGTAATTATTAGTATCATTATTCCTTTCATGTAAGAAGGCTTTCAGACAGAATAAATATAATGAGACCTTTTATTGTTTGAGGCTAAGTTCTGCTCACAATTAAGTAAAGCAGTAGAACTTTATTGAGATGTTACACTCAATGATAGTAAACGCGGATACTTGATAATATTTTGCGTGAGGCTATACTGAAGTATGTGACAATATATCTTTTGTACATCTTTCTTAAGGGCGTCTTAGTCTGAGTCAGGTTCAATTTTGATCTACAGTTTGCAAAGCAAAATAAAATGTATGATTCTGCATCATTGAATTGCAGCACATACATGGTGTCTGCCGGGTAAGTATACTACTCTACTTATTTCTAATTTTTGATGTGAAAAGAGGTCTCGCAACAATTACATTGTAATTCTGGCTTTATGCAATGTGGTACCGTCTTGTTAATACCACATGTTTATCAAGGCCAAAGAATGCAGTTGTGGCGTTAGTAGTTTTCAATCATATCACGATATCGCAGCCCATTCACAGTTACCGTTTTGCCGTTTTCATTTTAAGAGAAGAATGGTCGAGTGATTCCTCCTGACGAAATTGCACACCAGACTGTCACTTTTAATATATGCAAAGGTGACTGATGAATAATTTGAAGGTTTTCTATTACCCAGCGCAGACTATTCTGTTAATCAGTAACTTGAGGATTATTAATTGCTCTAAACCTACTATTTAGATTATTTACATATCCACCCAAATGAAAATGTGCCTCGTCACTCATTATGATTTTTTAATGAAAATCGGGGTTACCATGGGCGAGCTGTAACATCCTATTGGCGGTCGCGTAAATGGTCTATGTACGGCGTAAGTATTCTTGCGAAGAAGCTCTTGCATCAACTGAATTTTAAATGGAAACAAATGAAAATCTTTGTTCAAAATTGTGGCAAAAATTGTTCTTTGACACCCAAGCTCCTGAGCACGGCGTCAAATTGAGGTTGATGGATTGTTTCGAGCCCTTTCTTGAGCACTTTCTTGAGCAGCAGTAATGGTTTTAGGCGATCTGGCAGTACGATGTGTTCCGTACTTGGGCCCATCAAAATGTTTTTTTGATTAAAAACACGTTGGTCTATCGAATATTTTTCCATAATAAATTTGCCACGTGTGTACTTAACGACTGCCAAATATAAACTGTCAAGACTAATGTTTACCAAAATGGCGGCAAAACAAACTAGTATACCTTTCTGGCGGACACCCTATATTAGAAATCAAGTGCTGATATTCAAAAGTATACACCAGAAGGCTGTAATGTGATCTTTTTTTCAAGTATCGAGATGCTTCAGGACAATGACTGCAATTGAGATTCGGTCATAGAGTCGGACATCTTCACATACCAGTAAATAAGAACGTGGTAGAATAGTTCCTTTAATAAAGTTTTTATCTTCCTAGAGGCAGCTATCCTAAAATTAATATTTCGGTAGTAACTAAGACTATTTCCCGATGTTGGATATGATCTTAACTTATATAGTGAACATTGTGTTACTGCTTAATTTTGAAAATTCTCTTGTCAACATTCATGTTTTTAATGATTCACTGGACATGACGCTTTGTGTAACACAACCAGAACGATCTCCATTAGTCAAGCTATTCGCTTTATTTAAGACGGCATTTACACTATGCAATTTTTCATGAAACTAGCATGCAATTTTTGTTTGTTTTTAAAGCAGAAGGAGTAAGCAATATAGTATTGCTTGAGTTTTAAGGGAATGTTACTGTTGCTAATGTTTACTTTTAGAACACCAATAACGCTGTAACTTAAATAGAAAATTGAGAAAAAAATTCCTCAAAAAATTGCATAGTGTAAATATGGTCTAAGTTTTAAATATTGTTTAAAAAAAATAATATAATTTTTCTTCTCCTACTTAATCATTTTTAAACTCTCAGAGGCCAAACGCCTTAGCAAACTCATAATTTATTATGAAACCACGAGTTACTAAAAACAGTCGCCGTCATCATCATCAGCCACATAAACATCATTTAATAAAAAAATAAAAAAAAAATGAATGAATATAAAATTTATAAAATATTTTAAAACTACAACTTTTTTATGACTAATATTTGGCTTTATCTCTTGACCATTTAACACAAAAGCCATAAAAATAAGCAACACAATAACAAAGTTAAAAAATAAAATTTGCAAAAAGGAAAAAATCAAATAAATTAATATAAAAATAAAAAAGTTTTACCGGAAAGTTTATCAGAATTCATGACGATAATTGTCAATAAAAAAATGTAACTTCGTCATCAGTGTACAAACAAATATTCAAATTATTGACAAACTTGTAGAAATTTTTATAAATAAAAATAAAAGTAAAATGCTGTGAAATTCCTTTCGAAATACATTTACTTAAATGCATGATTGATTTTTTTACTTTTTCCTTAAACAAATTACTAGTTTTTAGTCTTTATGGGTTTTTAACGATGTGTTAAAAAGAGGAGGCCATTTATGGAAATAATAACAATAGCTTGCAGAAATACATGAGGATGGTGTCTACACTCAAAGGTGATTTGTAACTTAAGATAATGTGTTAGTAAGAAATTGAATTTATGGTGACGGACTTTCTCTTAAAGTCAATTGTAGGGGATTTATTTTCTTATTCTTTTTTTCTTGTGGATTTGATAAACAATGAATAACAAATTTAGTAACATTCAGGCATCAATTGCAACCCAATTGTTATTAAAGGAAACATATAATTGCAGGTGCAATTCACACAGCCGTCATGATATGCTACATAGATATGAAAACCCTTTTGAACTCAATCGTCCGTCAAAGCACATACATATATCATGGAATTAAATTGAACAGTGGGTTAGAATCATAATAATTAAGAGACCAATATGCCTATTTTAAACTAAAAAATAATGGGTTTGTAAAATATATTTTGGCTGCAATAGAAAAAGTTTCAAGTTTAGAATTTAATAATTTCTACTTTAGCCCCGCTAGTAACTGTGCCATAAATTCTCAAAGCTGCGTATTCATATTTTTTTTTTACATTTATCACTTTTATACAAGTTCAAAATATTAACTTAATTTTAAAGTAACTTACAAGCTTTCAAATAGCACAAAAAACTAAAGATTTTAAAAATTTTCAGACTGAGATTTTTAATAAATTTTTTAAATTAAATAATTGTTATAATTAAATAAAAGAAAAATAAATCAAAAGTCAATTCAATTCAATTCATTTCAATTTACATTTATTTGAGCCTTCTTTTCTTACAATAAGTTAAATATTATTTTTATAATTAAAAGTGAAACCAGGAAAACTTAAGACTATAATGTATTATCTTAAAAGCAGTATATTTGACACAGCACCATGCTTTAACATTAAATTGTACATCAAATGAAAACTATATAAGTTAAAAAGGAAATATGCCCTTGCTCCCGGGTCTAACATAACTAAAGAGAATAAATCTTTTAAATTTACTTACATCTACATTAAAATAATAAAAATTAAAATAAGAATAATAAAACAAAACAAAAAGAAACTATCCTCTGTGAGTACCATGGGTACTTTTTGTAAAAAAAGTGATGTCTTAAATTATTATTTAAAGTCAAATAAAATTTTAATCTGAAAA
The DNA here is from genome assembly GCA_916610165.2 of Gymnosoma rotundatum. Classification (NCBI taxonomy): domain Eukaryota; kingdom Metazoa; phylum Arthropoda; class Insecta; order Diptera; family Tachinidae; genus Gymnosoma; species Gymnosoma rotundatum. The sequence continues at coordinate 112,161,597 of OU744337.1, read as the reverse complement.
CAAAAAAGAAAGGGTGCTATATTTGGCTGTGCCGAATATTATATACCCTTCACCATATATGTAAATCTAGTTTAGATAAGTAACTACAATCAAAAAAACGTGTATTGTGGTGACAGAGAATTAAAAAAATGGGAAAAAAATCAGCTCTTAACAGGTTAAGCATTTAAAAAAATGTTAGTATTTCCTTAAAGGTCTCTTTAGAAGCTTTTAAATAATACCCATATTGATTTCTTAAAACAATTTGATGCACAATCGTACTTTTCTATGAAAAGTTTAGAGGCCCATAATTCGGAAAATATGGGCGAGCGCCAATTTTTTCACTAACTGTTTTTTTCTAATTATCTATGGCCCCATATATATTTTTTTTCATTGGAGTTACTTCCATAAACTAGATTTGTTCCAATGATATCGAGAAATTAGAGGCAGGCCTCGAAGGACGCGTACCGATTTTGTTGATTTTCAATAGCAAAATTTTTTAAACTATGTCTGATCGATTGGCACATTTTAATTTTTTCTACCTCATCTAGTGCCTTTTCAAGGTTGATTTGTAACACAACAAGGGCGGACTGACGGGCATCACTCAATCAATTTCGCTGTACAATATTTTGTTTAATAAAATATATAGCTTTTCTTTTAAATTCGTTAATATATGTTGCATTTTAGTATCGAACGGAAGCATGTTGTAGTGATGTAACCTCTTATGGAATAGTGACCTCTGCGTAGATGTTGTTGTTATTCTTGGTAGTCTGAAGTTGCTAATATTTCTCAAGTGGTATGGATGTCTTTCTCCTACATACCTTAGTTGTTCAATTAGGTATTGGGGTGCATTTGCAATTTTCATTTTCTGTATAAAATCTAACGTGTTCATTTCTAATCTTAGTTTTACATTGAGCCATTTAAGTATATTAAGCATTCCTTCTATCGGTGTATATATATATTACTTTTTAATATTGAACGCATTCCTTTATTCTATAGTTTTTTGATTCTTTCAATTTGTGTTTCTGTGCAGCAAGTATAAAAACTGTTGAGCCAAATTCAAAGTGTGGTTTTATCATTGTGTTGTAAATATTAATTGCAGTGATTGTAGACACTTTATTACGTATCCGTTTAAAAAAACCAATTTTTTGCCAATTTTTTTTTTGCAAATAAACTCTAAATGTTCACTAAATTTTAATTTGTTATCAATTATAAATCCAAGGTATTTTATTTGCCTAACTTTTTTAATTATCTGTTTATTTATCTTAAAAACCATATCTATTTGCATAAGCTTTGTTTTATCTTCATTTAATTTTGATTTATTTAGTTTTAACCATTAATTTACATTATTTATATCATGTATCATATTGTCATAACATTGCTGATTTGTATTCCCTTCTGTAAATATTAGTGTGTCATCAGCATATCGTTTATATATACATATATGACTAGATTAACCCGGTGTGCTTCGCTACCCCCCTCGTTATTAAATAAAATTAAAAGTATTTATATATTTACTTCAAAAAATGCCCTAAGATATGACGATATTAAACTTTGGGTTATATGGGCGAGGCCACGCCCCTTTGTCCACTCCCAACTTTATATAGTCAAGAATATCCTATTGCGAAAATTTAATGACGATTGGTCCAGTAGTTAAGACTACATTCCTTTTCTCCTGATACGTATTCCTAATTATGCCAATACCATATGTACCAAATATCGTCGACGTAGGTCAAAAAATGGCCAAAATATGGCGATTTAAATTTTTGGGTTATATGGGCGGTGCCACGCCCCTTTGTCCAATTAAAACTTCATATAGCCTATTAATCCTTCCAGAGTCACAGTAACATGCTGTGAAAATTTCAGGAAGATCGGTCCAAGGGTTTGGCCTCCTATAAAGCACAAACAAACAGACAGACATTCATTTTTATATATATATAGATAAATAACAATGCTCCTAATATTGATCCTTGAAGTACACCGTATTCGTAATTTGCGTTACGTTATTCACTTTCACCATTTGTTTTCTACCCGTTAAGTATGATTTAAACCACATTAGTTCATTTTCCCGTATTCCGTAATTATAAAGTTTTCGTAATAAAATGTCACGATCAATTGTCTTGAAATCTCTTTTGAAGTCCAAAAAAAAAAAAAATAGCCATAATCCTCCTGCTCCGTTTCACATATTTCCATTTATTAATAACGTTGTTTCACATGAAAAGTTTTTTCTAAATCCAGATTGGTATTTTGAAAATATATGGTTTTTCTGAAAATATTCATCAAGTTGCTGGTTTACTACTTTTTCAATAATTTTTTCACAAACTTTAAGGTATTTATTGGCCTAAATTCTTCTTTTTTATTTTGCTGATTTTTTCTGCTGGTGTTATTAATGATATTTTCCAGCTTTCCGCGAATTCTCCTTCTTCAAACATTTATTAATAATTGGTTGGTTACATGCCGATTAAATATATTTTGATCTTATAAGAGAGAAAACAAAAATCTTAACCACAGTTTGCGCAAGCAAATGCAAAAAATGTAAATATTTTAATTAACATAATATGGTTATTAATAAAATACTTTGGTTATGAATGCATTAACAATTAATTAAATAATTAAAAATTTATTTTTTTGCTCAAAATCCAATTTGTATAAAATTTATATTTTTTATTATAAAAAGTCCTTTTATACCTTTTACTAGTGATCAAAGATTTTCTTTATTTTCAAAATTGTAAAATTTATTCACTGCTACCATGTATTTTGATTCAAAACATAACATAGTTTTTTGTGACTATACAATAATCATGATTTTGTATGCATCAGAGGGAACAATATACTTAATAGGTTCAGAGCAAGTTTAGGGTTTTCCATTAATAGAAAAATCTTACAAGAGTCCATATTTTATTAAATTATTAAGGTCCTGATAAATAGCTGAGAATAAGGGAACCAATCCAAGACGTTTAAAAATTGAAGCGACTCTTCGAAAAAAATTAACAATAATTTCAATATCCGTACAGTTTTTATTTTTTTTTTCAATTATGACAGATTATGGAATTAAAAATTATAAATGAATTGAAATTATTTTGGCTTAAGTTCATTTTATTTTTATTTATTTAAATAAATTTTCTTTCTAAAAAAGATTTTTAGAAATTTAAAAAAAAATGAACTTAAGCCAAAATAATTTCAATTCATTTATAATTTTTAATTTCATAAATGGAATTTAAAATTTTTATGGATATTCTTTTGTATAGTTTTAAAATATTCACCTTTCATTTGCTTTATAAGTCCATAAAGCTAATTACAAATTATTTTACTTCTATAATTTATCTTTTGTTCTCATTTAAAAACTAAAATGTTTTGCTTTTTGTGTGAGAATCTGAAAAATTTTATATAAAATCTTGTTCAATTTCAAGTCATAATTTAATTGTTGCTCCCTTTAACAACAAGTTACTTATTGCATGCACTTACATGCAGGTAATAGTTTCTTAAGCATATCAAGGCTAAAATAAGCATTCTTTGTAATAACATTTAGTTCGAACTAGAACTAGAGTATAATTTTGTAGGAAAGGAAATACACGAAAGAATTATTTCTATTCTATTCAGAACTTTTCTGTTATAGTTTTGCTTCACCAGTTTATTGCAATTTATACTTCAGAAATGAATTGAAAAGGAACTGTAAACTGTGTGAAGAAAGAGTCTGCTGATGCAGTTGCAGCAACAACTAACACATCTCTTCAATCATCATCAATTTCGCATCAAAATCTCGTTGTTGCTGTTGTTTGTCTTTTACTTCATTCTATAGTTTTCATATGTTATCCAATGTGCAGCAGGGCTAAATGTGTATGTTGCATGTAAAAATCATTTTCTTTCAAAAAAATTTAAATTTTTATTCATTCATTTATTCATTCCAACTGAAATTTTTTGCGCATTTACTTTACTTACTTGGTCTATTCGTTTTAATAACGTTTAAAATTGCTATTGTTTTTGCTGCATGATTTGTAGTTACTTATGTTTGTAACACTTTGTTAACAATAAATGTATTTTCTCCTCATATGATGATTGTCTTTAAAGTTCTGTAGAACTCCTTGCCTTAACTTAAAATCGAAGTTGTCATCAACATTATCATGTGATATCATTGAAATGTAATGTCTGCATTTGATGTAAAGTTATTGATATCCGTAAATAGAATTTGTTCACTAATGAATGTACATCAATTTGATATCGTTAAGATAATATCAGGAACGTTGTTACTGATATTGCGACATTATCAAGCGTTAAAAATAAAGCACCGACAACATCTGTCTATCATAAAATTATTTGTAATTTGTCATCATGGCAGAGAATATTTTTGTGTTTTGTCTTTGAGAGTTTAAGTTTTTGGTGAAATAGTTTGTTGTTAGATTTTGTAATATTTTAGTTATAAAGACCTGCTGCGTTTGAGTTTGGATAAATTACTCGTATTGAATTAAGTATTAGCCAAACTGAACAAATAAACTAACTTTCAGTTTTTTGAGGTACTATTAAAAAAACTACAGAAATATATTTCCTAAGAAGTAGGGAAAAGCTTTAATCCGAATTATTGGAAAAAAAGGTTGTAAAAGGTTTTGTAAAAAAAATTTCAAACATTAAAAAGAAACTTCCACGCATTAAAAAAGCTCTTATTAAAGAGAGCTTTCAAAAAATCATAAAGGTGCGATTTAAAACATTTAAGTGAATGATAAATTTTATCGCACATTTTTAAAAGTCTGTGGATAAAGAGTTTTGTCAAAGTTCCTAAAAGATTTTAAAATTTGCTTTAAAAGTTTATAAGTGGAAGGTTTTTTTATGTTATTAGGACTAATATTTTAAAAGAGTTTTTTATATATTTATATTAAAAAATGCTTTTTAGCTTTTGAATAAAATATTTAAGTATAAAATCGTTAAAGAAGCTAAACAAATATTTTAAAGTTAACTATTTAGTGAAAAAGGCTACTGATATTCTAAAACGAAAAATTCTTCGTAAACAAGAGCTTTCAGCTCAGTTTGACAGACTTTTAAAAAACTTCAAGATTCTTTTACTAAGGCTGAAAAGAAACCCTCTAATTTTATCGGATGGATTTTGTTGCTTTTTTTTAAAGAAAGCTTAAAAAGCTTTATAAAAAACCTTGGAAAGGGTTTTAATATATTATTATTGAAAAATAGTTTTTAAACTTTTAAAAATTTTAAGAACCGAAAGATGACCTCGTATGGTGTTTTTTAAACTATTTTCATAATCTCTCAGTAAAAAAATATTATCAATCCCTAATGTTAAAATACCAAGTTTAACATGAAAGATTGTTAATATTGAAAGTTTTTAGATTTGTTAAAGCTTGACAGATTTTCAAAAAGCTTTAAAAGATTCATATGGTAATACCTTGGAAAGCTCTTAGAAAGCTAGTAAGGCCAGCGTTGCCAAAAGCTTTGGGAAGAAAATCATCATATGCAGAAAAACAATCATATTTTAAGGAAAAAATCATCTTTTTTTCATTACAAAATTTTATTTAAAAATTATCAATAAAATACATATATTTATTGTATATATTAAAATTATTATTGTTAAGAGTGCACGAAGTTTTATGAAGAACTTTTACTATAATACATAGAGGGCTTCATATTTTTAATAATATCTTGGATAATTTTTAAATTATAGCAATAAGAAACTGTTCTTATTGCTAAGTTATATTTTACGTATAAAATACCTTCGAGAGTGCTGTTGTGTAATCTACTTCCATGTTAAGTTTTGTTTAAATTGACTGTTAAGAATATTCGTTCGACATTTGCTGAGGAAAGGGAAGACTTATTAAGTTTTGAACAAATTTTGACAACACCGGAAAAGCTAGAATGTTGTCAGCACGAGTTGTTTTTGAAACTTTTGACCAAGATTTCTCACAGCTAATATTATCTAGAGTTGTAAAATGATCACTGACAGTCTTATTCACAAAAATTTTAAACTGCTTAATAAGAGGTTAATAAGAAAAAATCGCTAAAGTAGTATTCACAAACGATTAATAGCACTATTACGCTGTTATTAATCATTAATAATTTTCAAATATTTAATGTAGCAGTTACCCTTCTTTAAACCTTTAATAAGTTTTGAAAAACATTTTTCCCGTAAATTTTTTTACTGTAAAAGTGTGAAAAACTATTAATAAAAAATATAACGAATATAATAAATTCAATTTCTACAATAGGTAAGTGTTTAAAACATACTTAAATATAAATTACAACTATATGTATTTATTGACACGATTTAAGACCACATAATGCAAATGAAATCAAACACAATAACGCCCAAATTATTTTGGGGTTTTGAAGCAGCGTTTTTGTAGTTTATTAGATGGACTTACAATTGGTTTTTCAAATGCAAAAAATTTAGTTATCACTTTATCTGTTCTGCAATTAAAGAAAACGATACTTTTCCAGGTAATAAATACCAAATTAACTATTAATATTTGTGGAAAATGTGTTTAGAATAGAGAAAATATCAGAATTTCATTAATTGTTCTTTCATAATTAAAGTATTGGATTTTATTAATTTTAAAATAAAAATAATAAATAAAAAATTCACAAATTTGTATCATAAATAACAAAATAATATAGAGATGCACAAACAGTAATGCCAAGCTCGGTGTTTGGATACTTTTTTGTACTCGTTCAGTGAATCATTTTATAAAAAAGGTTTAAACACCATTTTTTATTACTTTAAAATTTTTTCTGACATTAAACAAAAAATAATAATAAAATAAAGATAATTTAAGTTATGACAAATAATATTATTGCTGATTTAATTATTCTTTTTTAATTATATAAACATTATTCAGGTACCTGGTTCGTAGTTGTATGCATCACTAAACGTAAATTTACATATAATATGACATGATGTTGCCAACATAAAACCACAATACTATTAATAGCGTTTAATAGTTAATTTTGCGTTATTAAACGTTTGTGAATAAAAATTGGTATTAATGATTAATAAAACAAAAAGTGTTTAATAACTAAAGTATACATTAAGCTTACAATAAGAAACTTTTGTGAATAAGACTGTTAAAATACTAAAGTCATAGTTTTTATAAATTAGAAATCATAATTTAAGAAAAAAATCATTAATATCATCATATTTTGGTTAAAAAATCATCAAAAATATGAGAAAATCATTATTTTTGCAATGCTGAGTAACGCCCTTTACTAAAAAGAGGGTTTCTGAAAAAAAGAAGAGGGAAAAAAATTTGTCATTAAATTCTTTGAAAGTTTTTTTACGAAATAAAAGCGTTATTAATAGTTTTAGAAAAAAAAAGGAAGGAAGGAAGGAATTGCATGGAAGGAATTTAATTAATTACAGTAAAAAAATATAAAATTTTTAAAATGGTAATAAATTGTCGGTGAGAAAAAATACATACAATAATATGTATTGGGGTTGCCTGTTCAGCTATTTTTTTAAATGTGGCCATTTTTATTTCACTGAGAATTTTCATCTTATATTGTAAATAACAAAGTTGGTTAATTGCATTTTCCTTAAAAAAAACGTTGCTGCAATCTATCAAAAAATAAATAAAATAAAATTGTTTCTTCAATATGGCTTTGAACATATTTGCACAAAATTCTGTGTAAATATCCCACTTTATGATTAATTTGTGTTTTTTCATCTGTTTGATTACTACTTTTTGGACTGTACACTATTCAATTCAATCAATTTTCAATAACAGAATCAACATTTGTATTAATTTTACGAAACACTTATTAAATGACAGCCTCAAGTTCTATACAAGGGAAAAAGAAAAAATTTAATTGCAATTTTTCTTTTAAAATAAGAGAAAAAAAAAATAAAAAACAACTCTCTGCTATAAAAATATACCGATAACGGAACTCATGCTACAAATGCCTAAAATAATGTGTATTTTTTTTGGAGCTGCAAAAAATGAAAACTAATTTTTATTTCTTCATTGGTTTCACTAAAGGATAAAAGACACTTTAACTGCAAAAAAAAAAAAAAAATTGTTGCACAAAAAATAACCCTTAACATAGCAAGCGCCACTTGTTACAAGTGGAAAAGCAGAAGCCATCACAAGTATTAACGCAACAGCCCAGCAGGATGACTACAACATGATTCTTTCATGGTTTATAAGATTTCTCTGTTAAAGTGAAGCCTATAAGTGTCATTTTGCCAGTTTTAAACGCGGCTATTTCAACGCATTTAACAAAGAAAAAGGAAAACTATACAATTTGTCTTTCCCATAGATTCTGTGTCAAAATAATGGCTACAAAAGCTAAAATGACAAACTGCATTTATTGATTTACTTTGATTATAAAATTTCATTTATTTTTTTTTTTTGTTTGCTAAGTTCTTTCTTTTCTAATCCATTGTTGTTCAATTTTTATTATTGCTTTAGTCAATATTGAAAAATTATATTAAAAGAACTTTTGTCCTGGTTTTGTTCGTTATGTTCTTTAAAAAAGGATTTTAGGATTTATTATGAGATTTTCATAAAGTACAAAAAAATGTAAACAATTGCTCTGTGTAGTCTTTTTTATTTTTTATTTAAATTTTATTGTAACAACCAATTTTCATTTTATTATTATTTTTTATTTTTGCTTTTGTCTTCTTTAGCCCTTCGCAATACTTGCAGGGTGAATTATTCTTTGATAGTAAATCTTTGTAGGATTATTCACACATTTTAAATGGAATTAGTATCCAGTGGCGAGGTATTCAGACATAAATTTGATAAATTGGATTTTCGCCGGCATTTATTTGGATTTTTTGTCCTTTATATTTATTTGTGTCTTTTATTTTTATTATAAGTAGAACTGTGTTGTCCTTCTACTTGTTAAATATTTTAACAAAATATTTTTTTTTATGAAGGGAGCAGCGAAAAAGTAAAAATTACTGTTATTAAACTTTAGAAATGTTTATGAGAACTCATGCGTGATTATACTTAAGTATTTTTTCAGTAAGCACACATATTAATTTGCATATGGACATTTCTTCTTTGTCGAATGCGACATTCGTACACACACTAAGTATAAAAAAACAGATGTCAAAATTTTAATTTATTTTGACAAAAGGCTAATCAGTGTTGCCATTAAAAGCTTTTAAATGATACCGATATTAATATTTTAAAAAATTTAAATATTTTTAGAGGCTCAGAAATATGGGTCAGCGCCAATTTTTTCACTTGATTTTTTCCTTATTTTTTTATTCTATCGCCCAAATATTTGTTGCTTTTTTTGATGAGTTACTTTGTTGCTCCAAATGATGTGGAAAAATAAGAGGAAGGCGTGGTGTTTTGTCCACTGTCTTGAAGGAAGCGGACGGAGGGTATTGTTTTTCCACAGCAAACTTTTCGAAACTGTGCCTGATCGAATGCCGTATTTAACTTTTTTCTAGCACATCTAGTGCCTTAACAAAATTGATTTCAAACTAACACGGACGGACAGACGAATATAGGCCAATCGACTTCGCCTTGTATAACAACTGAGAATATAAACAATTTATGGGGTCGGTAACAGATATTGTAAAAACTACAAACGCAAAGAAAAAACTTAAATATAACTATTTTACATTTTTGGTGGTGAAGGGTATGAAAACGTATAAAAAAATTTCAGCCCGATGATTCTCATGAGTATTTAAAACAGGACTGAATAGTAATATTCCGTGATTAAAAAGTGCATTCTATCGCCCTTCAATAAAATCAGTTAAAGTAGGAATCTTTTTAATAACTCCGTTTAACCTTTTTCTTTAAAAGATTGTCCTCTGATAGAACTTAATGTTTAAATAATTAAAAAAAAAAAAATTAAAGACAAATTGGAGAGAATTGTTGCATGAAACATTAGCTGTTTCTAAACATAAAACAAGAAAATTTTCGTGATTTCACACTTAAGCATAGTACTTTGTTCATCATTTTGTGCGAAATATTGTCAAAAGTCCATATAAAAAAATTACAGTGAAATAAATAAAAAATAATATTGTTGTAGTACTCTGTTTATTTGTGAAAAAGTCAAGAAATGTTTCTCGCAACATCTTTACCAATTAAGAAATTTTCTTGGGAGCATGTTTTTCAACTACGAAATAACATAAGCAGCACTTTTTTAGCACGGAATTAAAAAAAAAAAATTTTTTAGTCCGTTTGCTTTAATTTAATTTTGTTGTGTTTACGCAATTTAAACATTATCTCCTTTTTATTTCGGAGTAATTTTTTTATATTTTATTTTATTTATTTTTTTATTTAATTTTAACTATTGTCCCACGTTATATGTCGCATGCGACATTTTGTTCCATAAAACTTTTTCTTGTTATTTTTTGCTTTTTATTTAATTAGAGTTGCCTTAATGGTTATAATTGATTTTTAATCCTTTAGAGGCAACACTATAAAATTAAAAAAAAAACTGCGTATCATTAAAGGGTTTTCCCATAGGGGACGTAAATTGACCTATATGGGCCTATCTTTTGATCGCTTGAAAATTGAAATGTAGATTACTATGACCTTTCTAATAACAAATATGAATATTAAAAATTTATAAATTAGAGGGTGCTTCAATAATTCATTTAATTTCATGTCTATGGCCAAACTTTTGAACAGTTGTGGACAAACGCTGGAAATTAATATAGAATCTCTATTGCTAACTCCGCTATAACAACAAGTTAAACATTTGGAATTGGTAATAAAAGCGTGTCCCAAAAGTTGATGTAATTTAATGTATTGCTCTGTCCACTATAACAACGGGAATACAATTTGAATTAGGAATTGCTCTTCATGGGCCTTTTTTTTGAACCGTTTAATACAAAGGCTTTGTCAGGTATAATAAGAAGTATAAATATTTGAAATTATCAACTTATTTTAGTTGTCGGCGTCGTCACATATCAATGTTGATATGTGTCGACGCATTCGATTTGTTATTCTACTTGCCGTTATTGACACTTAGCGATTACTGCTCAAAGATTTTTTGTATTCTATAACAAATGTGACGACGATATTGTATTGACGTGACTATGTTTTTTGGCGACGCCTTTTTGCATAACGACTGGAAGTGATTTAAACCAAATATAACATTGAAAATGTAAAAAAGCGAAGGCTACAAATTCAAATCAATTTGAAAAATAAAAATTTTTTTGCAGAGGCACTGCTTCATGCAATTCTAAAGAAAATGGGAAGAAATTGGAAAACTTCAAAATTCTCTTGGCCCATCAAGAATATTAGAAGATGAATGGCAAAAGGTAATAAAATAAAGGATTGAATAGGGATTTATAAAAAAGTTTGTAAAAATTACGTTTAAGAAATGGCGAAATTTAAAATTCCAAGTGAAAAAAAGATTGTTGCTAAAAAGCGGAATGTAAAACCACTGGAGGCGGAATGTTCACTCCGTCCGCTGGAAGAAGCTGTAGGAAACCTTCTTAACTTCGAGAAGCATTTAAATAGTGAAGGAGCAATTCAAGGAGTTCAAATATTAGACATGGGAAATGATTCTAATGACATGGAACTTTCTGAAGTCGAAATGTCGTTGAAAGCACAGCCAGGAGCGGGCAAAACATATGACTGTACTTGCGATACGGCAAATTAAAAATATTGCAATTTTGCCCAAGAAGTTTTCTTTCCAACACAAGTTTTTGTTTTTTCAAGCTTTCATTATCAATTAAATAAAAATGTTCTTTGCTTATAGAACACATTTTACCATAAAAGTATCGAACACAAATAAAATTTAAAAAAAAAACTTGGGGATGTGAATTTTCATTTCATAAAAATCGATAAATCGTCCACGTCATCACAGGAATCTTATAGAATGAAAACTTTTTATGGATTTGACGCCGACATTGATACGAAGTGATATTGATACTAAAACGACGACGTCAACTAGAATAAGAGTGTATAAAATTAAAGGGAGTTACAATAGTTGATGTTGTTCGATGTTTAAAGCCAAAATTTTGGCTTTAAAGGGTGTCCCAATAGTTGATGTAATTTGATGCATATGACCAAATTTTAAACCGTTATAGACAGACAGCTCAAATCTGTATTAAATTCGATTTGTTTTGCAAGAATTTTCTCTAATTATTATTTCAAGTTTATTCAGTAGCTAATGCCAAAGTAAAAATTCCTTAAAAATGTCCAAAAAAGCTGTCTTAATTAAGAAAAGAATATTAAATCATCGTGCATAAATTTGCTTAAAGAAGTTTTATTTACATGTACTAAAGTTTAATATATGCACAAATAATTCTGCACTTTAATTCTCAGCAAATTTAGGTCAAACATTCTTATTCATTGTTTCCTTTATGTTTAAAACAATGTAATTTTACCCGAAAGTTCAGAAAATTTCTTCTATAAAAATTATTTCATAATAAATGTTTCTTGAGCGACAGTGAACCAGCTGTTGGAAGAAATAAAAAAAGAGAAAAATATTTTACAACTTTCTTTATGAATTTTTTATGGCAGAAAATAACTTTTTATTTAAGAAATACAAGTTTGTTACTTTATTATTCTTTGCTTCATTGTCACTTTTGACTGTTTAAGATATTGTTTCAGTTAAATAAAACAATTTTTTTTAATAAATTTTTGAGTTGGAAGTTGTCAGATGTACAGGAGTTTTATTTTTAAGAAGAATTATGCATTTGTGTATTTATTTTATTTTGTAGATTTTTTAAAATAAATTTTAACAATTTTGCATAACGTTTTATATATTACATAAACGTAATTCTATGAAATTCTTTTTTAATTTACTTAAATTAATTTTAATATTTTATTGTCGTTTCAGGTTTGTACAAACAATTATCAATTATTCTTTCTATATCTGTAGTGCGATTCACTACTCTTTTTTAACGATTTTCGGCTTGTTAAATTGACTTAACAACAAAATTGTCGATTTTGCTATTCAGTAACACTTTTAACAATTTTCTATATTGTTAAGAAAACGACCATAATTTTTGCGTTGTTAAATTTGTCTACAAAATAAACAACGTACAACTTGTGTTTATGAACATTCATACATACATATAAGCCTATACACAGAACATATACATTTATTTGAACGAAAAATAAAAACACAGTTTGTTTTCAGTTTAAATAAATTAAACATTATTTTTTAAACTTAGCACATTTACGCATATGTAAAATTTATTTAAAAAATAAATTTCTTATTAAAAAATATTGCACATAAACATATGTTTCGACCGTATTTAAGAAGTGGTAACTGCAACTCTACAACCAAAACTATCATTATGCTTTTCCTATTGTCAAACTCCATACACACATATAATAAAATACGTATTTATGTGTATAAATTGACATCTAAGAAATAAACACATGCATGTGCCTTGCTTGAATTCACATGTTTTTATTATTCTCTTTTGTGTTTTTCGTTTAGCTGTTGACGGAGATGCCACTCAAATGCAACTTGTGTCTATTATAGTTTAGCTGAAGATAGTGAATCGCTTCATCGTTATTGCAAACAACAATAAATGTTGTCATAAATAACTATTGTCGTTAAAGTTAGTGAATTGCACTACAGGACGAACTAGAGTGGTCAGTGATTGACAAATTACTTACCGCTCCGTTCTGTTTATTTTCTTCATTAGAAGTTTAAACTTGTTACGCTGAAGATTTACTCTTCAAGGGCACATAGTTTGTTTATAGCGGTTCATTTACCATCAGCTTAATGTTACTTATTAACCAATAACAAATTGTGATTCATTGAGAGCTAATTTCAAATAACTAACATACCGATCACAGGTGATGGACACTTAAATAAAGTACATTTTTGTTCAAATCATTTACCAAGTCTTGGTCTGTGGTCGACTGTCAAATAAAATGAAAAAGTTTTTGAAAGTCCTAAAACGCTCACGAAATCTTTTAAAGTTACTTTATTTTATTAGACCGGGCATCATCCGTATTTGTAATAATTTTTTATTTAAAAGAGGTAAATAAATTGGTAATAAAGCAAATGCTCTGTTCGACTATAGTGCATTTACTTTACACTGAAATTAAATACATACGAGACTTTGAGTGTAATCTAGTAGATTTCCACAAGATTTCCCAGGCAAATTAAATCTACTCAAAATCTATTAGTACTAAGTTATACTAAGCTGTGCAAGAAAGTTATGACATTTTTATAAACTACAAAACAAAATTAAAAAAAAAAAACAAATACAAAAATTTCGGCTTAATTTTTAGAAAATGAAGAAATAAACACATATAACCAAAAAATTAATGAATTCTAAATTTTAGACATACGAGGGCTGCTATATATATTTCTGGCCTGGCAACACTGAGTGCTGCCAAGTGCAATCTGACATTTCCATTGGAAAGTTTGTCATTTTTAAGCATAATCGTACTCAAAACTTTTTGACGTACGACCATTATTTTTGTTGTTTACAGTGACTTGAAAAAATTAATATAGAAAAAAATAGAAATAACTCGTGAACATTTTCGTGCCATCATTTTGCATTGATGAACTTAAATCTTTGTATGGCGATGAAGCACCATCCAATAGCACTGTGAAAAATTGGTATAATGAATTTAATCGTGGCCGAAGCTCGCTCAAAGACGAATTCCGTGAAGGTCGTCTAAAAACGGCTGTTGTGCCAGAGAACATTGATTCCGTGCGTGAACTCATAATGCAAGATCGACATGCGACATACCGAGAGATAGAGACATCCTTGGACATTTCTTCCACCAGCATACATTCGATACTGCATGAACACCTGGCCGTAAAAAAAGTTTGTTCTCGTTGGATCCCGCACAATTTGAAAGTCGCTCAAAAAAAGAAATGTAGCAAAAATACGATTGGAGTGCTTCAAAACACGTTTATAAGATCGTCACAGGAGACGAATCATGGATCTATGCGGTCTTCAAAGACGAGACAAATCCAACGAAAGTTGTTCGTAGAAGAAGCACTTCAAAGCAAATGGTCGCCTGTTTCTTCGGCAAAACTGGTCATGTGGCGACTGTTCCGCTTGAGCAACGTAGGACGGTCACTTCTGAGTGGTACACTACAATTTGTTTGCCTGAAGTCATCGGAGAAATTCGAAAAACAAACAAGAGAAGACGAATCATTGTTCACCATGACAATGCGAGCTCTCACACATCGGCTCAAACCAGAGCGTTTTCGACCGGCCTAAACGTAGAATTAATGGGTCATCCGCCGTACAGCCCTGACTTGGCACCTAATGACTTCTTCTTGTTTCCGCACATCAAGAATGCGTGGTCAACGATTTTCGTCGCCAGAAGAAGCTGTTGAAGTGTTCAAAAACCATGTTTTAGAGGTGTCTCAATCGGAGTGGAAAAAGTTCTTCGACAACTGGTTTGAGCGCATGCAAAAGTGTATAAATCATGCTGGAGAATACTTTGAACAACAATAAAACCATATTTGATTATAAATATTCGCGTTTTCACTATTAGACCAGAAATATATAGAGCAGACCTCGTACTTACAATGTAGGTATACTTAAGTTTTTATGCTTAATTTTCTTTTTGTTGTGAATAAGAAATCTACTACAAGAAAACGTACTAGATTATGAACAGAGGTCGCCATCCAGAGAGTGTGCTTTAAATCAAAAATTAATTGGTTATTTTGCACCGAACTAAATTTTTGCGTTACAATTATAAAAATTTATAAGGTTAAATTATGATATTATTTTACAAAACACTAGATATTTAATTATTGAATAGATGAATGCACGTTTTTATTGCCTTCTTTGTCATTGTGTGTGTAACTTCTATAATATCCACTTCCGACCACATAAAGTATATATATATTCTGATTTTTTTAGGCATAGCAAAGTCGATTGAGCGATGTGCGTCTGTCCGTCTATTTGTAAGCGTTTATGTTAAAATCAACTTTGACAAGTCAATAGATGAGCTAGAGAAAATTTAAATATGCCAAGTCCTACGAGGCAGCGGGCAAAACATCACGCCTGCCTCTAATTTTTCCTCATCATTTGAAACAAATCTAGTTTAGTGAAGTAACTAAAATCAGCAAAAAAAATAAATGTGGCGATATAGAATTAAAAAATTAGAAAAAAAACATCAAGTGAAAAAATTTGCGCTTGCCCATAATTTTCGAGTTATGGACATCTGAACTTTTCATAGTGAAGGGTATCTAAGATTTGGCACAGCCAAATACAGCATTCGTACTTGTTTTATTTCATTTTTGTTTAAATGTTGTAATTGAAATAAAAAACTTTATTTTTGCTATTAAGTTTATTTAAAATGTTTATCAGAAGTTTCCTGAAGAGTTAAGTAAGCGGTAAAGAAATGACCATCGAGACGTGCTTTGACCCTCAATAATCAATATCGGTAATTAAAATAATTATTTGGAATAGTAGGAAATAGCAAGAAAAAAAGATTTTATTTTGAAAATTAATTAATATCATAAAAAAACCCGTTGTTTAATTTAATCAAATGATTTTTTCTTAACCTAATTTTTTATTTGATTGCGATAAAGAACTTCCATAATTAATTAACCGATCAAGCAAAGCGTTTTTCAAAACTACATTGAAATTTTTATTGTAAAAAGTAAGCGAGCATTAAGTTTTAATCAAAAATGTTTAATTCGAAAAATGAAAATGATTTTGGGCATATAACAACCGCGGCTGTTCTTGGTGAAGCGCATTCGAGACATTCAATTTGGGCCACTTTTACAAGCATTGCTGGCTGAAAAGCATCATTTATTGCTGGTTTAACAGGTAACCTAAAGTAGACCGAACAGGAAATAATCGAGATTTTTCAAATCGCATT
The DNA here is from genome assembly GCA_916610165.2 of Gymnosoma rotundatum. Classification (NCBI taxonomy): domain Eukaryota; kingdom Metazoa; phylum Arthropoda; class Insecta; order Diptera; family Tachinidae; genus Gymnosoma; species Gymnosoma rotundatum. The sequence goes on along the minus strand of OU744337.1, from coordinate 112,144,885 downwards.
GCCAAGTTTTGATTTTAATCACGTCGCGTAGCACCATCCTGTTGAAATCAAATTTCCTACGGTTCAATCTCATCCATATTTTCGAACAAAAATTTTTCGATCACGGTGCTGTAGCATTCTCCATCAAGCGTAATCCGACTTTTAACTTCATTTTTAAAGAAATAAAGTCAATTTTTGTGGATGTAATTCCTTTAATGTGTTGGTGTAAAGAGTATGAGGTACTAAGTCTATCCACAGATTAACAGTTGGACGATTATGTGCGCAGTAAATATCTCGAAGTCATCACGAAGTTGTGTGCATTAATGACTGATTTTCTAAGCAAAACTGGATAATTTGGTAGCAGTATTCAAGCATCAATTTATTTTTGAATATTTTCCAGAGTATACTGATCAAAGTATATTTATATTAAGTATATGCAAGTCTACAACAAATACAACATTTCATGTATTATGTAAAAAAACAGTTCAGAGACGGCAAAGTGTGTAACATTTTATAATTTTTCTAACTAAAAAATTAATATTAATTTTACTTAATTATTATAAAAAAAGTAAAAGAATGACCTTTTAACGACTATATTAATGTAAATTAAAACAAGAATTCAATAAAAGGATATTCAATGCAACTTGGGTTGGAAAAGTGTAATTTGAATATTTCGTTTACCATCCCTGATAGAACATAATAAAAATGAAAAGAAACAAGAGAAATGTATAGGAAAATAAAAATTAAAATAAATGTAAACAAATTTAGACACAAAACATGATAAACACGCACACCAATAAAACTATCAGCTGAACTCCTGCATGTACTTGTTATAGATATACTTTGATACTGATCATAAGTTGAAGAAAGTGAGCGCAGTATGACAGTTCGTTTGACTGTTAACATTTTCGTTAGTTCTATTATGCTTAAAAATACACTAGTAATTAAAGTGAGTAATTTTTTGTTTCCATTCAATTGACCAACCTTTCGAAAAGCTAGTGAATCTATTCTGATCTCCTCGGTAATGTTATATTGTATAAGGATTACTTATATTTTATTGAAAGTCCTGTTTATCCTCAGAGTGATTTCAGAATTAAAACAACAAAATGAAGATAGGCAAAAACTTTATAATTGTCCAATATTTTTATGCGTCTTATCAGCATCGAATTAAATACATGGTATTGTTGCAATATATGCACGTCAAAATAAAAGTAGCAATACCAAAAAACGAAGTAATGACATGTGTTAAGAAAAATTATTCATAACTGAGAAAAAAAAAATAGGCGTAGCTAAAACTTTTCTTATATACCTTGTGCCGAAGAAAAATTTTGTTTTATATTAAATGCCAACTGTTACTATTTTCCATCATTACATGCATTTATCGTTAGTTAAAAAAGGTCACGTGCAGGCGTGTAAAAATCTATCCTGAAAAGAAAAAGGAAACAACAGGAATTAATGTTTCTACTAAAACGTAATGAAAAAAAAAATAGAGTATAAAAAAAAATATTTGTATAAAAATAAAAACTGTTGTTCTGGTAGGCGTAAATAAAATCGTTTGGCTTCCGTTAAAATAAAAGTTACAGCATTAAAATATGAAATTAACTTGTGCATAACGTAATAATTTATTTGTATAAAATTTTGATCGATTGGCCTTGGTATTGACTTTTATGACACACGACGTAACACAGTTAAGTTGCTACTTTATAATATTTTAACCCAAATACAGGTCTAATGGAAAGTGTGACATTAAATAAAGAATTAAGGGTAATTACGAAGCAAGGAAAAAGGGATGGAAAATATTTTTCTTTTAAACGAAAATTTTGGAAAAACTGTTTTTTGTCATTAATTTTTTTTTTTGTGCCGGAAACACACACCCCCCAAATCTGTTATTTCAATGTAAAATAGAAAATCAATTTATAGAAAATTAAAATATTTGAAAATTATGAATTATTCATTTTAAAACGATAAATTTCTAAAAAAAAAAAATTAAACATAAAGTACAGTTACATATGTATTTTAACTTAAAGGGGCTTAGCAAATTAAATTACTTTACGTTTATATCAAATTAATTTTTTTTTTCAAATTTAAAACTTGGTGAAGTTATGCCTATAGCGCTTATGTAACCAAGTTCCAACTTCATTGATACTTTTATAGTGTTCGGAAATATTGAGATTGCTGGTCAACAGTAATTACCCACTTTTTTAGAATCTTTCAAGACTATAATTAACTAATGCTTTAAAACTTTAAGCCACGCATCAGAAATTACTGAGCTTTCTCTTGATGTCTCAAAAGTTTCGATTGCAGATTTGCAGTAAACGTGCTTACCACCATAAATACAGCCGCCGCAATGAAATTTTTTTCTCTAAAAAAAAACACGTATAAAAAATAAAAAAAAAAAACAATTCCTTTGAATTGACGGAATGCAAAGCATATACAATACATTCGATTTATCGCAAACTGTTTAATTTACGCTATCCAAATATCTCCTTAATCCACCTTCAGGGAAATTATAGATGGTACGTTGACTTTAATATTTTGATGTCCGGACATATCAAACACGCATATAAACTGTAATACTAAACGTGTGCGAAAATAATAAAGAAAATAATTATTTAGGGACAAGAGCGTGTTGAGTACGTAAATGATCAATTTGAACTTCTTCACATTGAAAATGACAGGTCAAACCTCTACAGGTAATTTTTCCATACAAAAACTGTTGAGAAAGAATATGCGATTTACTGTGTAATGCGCTAAAAATGATCAATGAAATGTCTACAAATTATTCTTGTAAATTAAGCAAAAAAAAAATATACTTCCAAACACTGGCTGAGGTTCGTGGAATATGAAATGAAGTTTTAGTGATACTCAATTTTAATTAAATTTAATTTAACTTTTATAAAAATATGTATAGAAATCTTTGAGTTTTCTCTATAAAACATTTCTAGAGATAAAGTCGAATATGTATACAACCTGTAATTTATAAATTTAGTTTTCTATATACGAGGGCTGCTCTATATATTTCTGGCCTAATAGTGAAAATGTGAATATTTAAAATCAAAAATGGTTTTATTGTTTTTCAAAGTATTCTCCAGCATGATTTATACACTTTTGCATGCGCTAAAACCAGTTGTCGAAGCACTTTTTCCACTCCGATTGAGACACCTCTAAAACATGGTTTTTGAACACTTCAACAGCTTCTTCTGGCGACGAAAATCGTTGGCCACGCATTTTTTTCTTCATGTGCGGAAACAAGAAGAAGTCATTAGGTGCCAAGTCAGGGCTGTACGGCGGATGACCCATTAATTCGACGTTTTGGCCGGTCAAAAACGCTCTGGTTTGAGCCGATGTGTGAGAGCTCGCATTGTCATGGTGAACAATGATTCGTCTTCTCTTGTTGATTTTTCGAATTTCTCCGATGACTTCAGGCAAACAAATTGTAGTGTACCACTCAGAAGTGACCGTCCTACGTTGCTCAAGTGGAACAGTCGCCACATGACCAGTTTTGCCGAAGAAACAGGCGACCATTTGCTTCGAAGTGCTTCTTCCACGAACAACTTTCGTTGGATTTTGCTCGTATTTGAAGACCCACACGGTCGATTGTTGTTTCGTTTCGGGCTCATACGCATAGATCCATGATTTGTCACCTGTGACGATCTTATAAACGTCTTTCGAAGCACCGCAATCGTATTTTTGCAACATTTCCTTGCACCAATCGCCACGAGCCATTTTTTGGGCGACTTTCATGATGGCACGAAAATGTTCACGAGTTAATTCCATTTTTTTCTATATTAATTTTTTCAAGTCACTGTAAACAACACAAATAATAGTCGTACGTCAAAACGTTTTGAGTACGATTATGCTTAAAAATGACAAACTTTCCAATGTAAATGTCAGATTGCACTTGGCAGCACTCAGTGTTGCCAGGCCAGAAATATATATAGCAGCCCTCGTACATATATATATTTTTATTGTTTTAATTTGAAATGCCTGTCGTTACCGTTCAAAAGCAGTCATGTACTCTGTATGGGCGCACAACCTTTATTTTTAAAATTTATAAAAAGGTTGTCTTAGTGTGACCAATATGTAAGTATTCGTTGCAGAAATGATGACGTATTAGAACAACAAGTCTAAAAAAACAGACGCATTTATAACCGTCTTTGCTTGAAGTCAGGAGTGTATTCTTTCTTATTCCATTGGCTTATATTGCACTATTGTAAATTCAGAAACAGTTAAACACAACTCACTTTTCGTCGATGCCCTAGCACATGAATATAGTTTGATACCCTAATGACAAAGATGAGTTATTGCACCCTCTGCAGTAAGTGGTCGAGTGCACCAAACTAAATTTTGCAATGCTAGTCCATACATGAGAAATCAATTCCTTTTTTACACGAATATAAGTTATATAAATAGTAGGCAGCAATACTAAGCAACAATCTCAAAACATCAACAGAAACAACCAATAAGTTTTGTACCAGCGGAGTATACACACTTTCTTGCACCTGCAACCATACTGGACGAACATTAAAAACAAAGTTTACAGAACACATACGATCATACAAACGGAAAAGGGAAGACTCCAACTTCGCAATACACTTTAATACACATGGACACGAACCAAGAAATCTAAAAAACATATGAAAGTCTACAAAACACGAATCCTTAACGGAGACATTATTTACGAATAGGTAAACACAACCTCTGACATAATTTTTATACCGCTGAAATTATTAAAATACTTTTAAAAAGAAAAAAAAAATACCCACAGATGCTCACATGTACCTTTCTGATAACAAAAGACGGAAATCTTAAAATATTTACCCAAATAAACATGACAGATATTAAGCAATATATCTGTATAATACCATTTAAACGGACAAAATTACCTAAATGCACCACCTTTTAGTTTTAACACTATCTCTTCAGTACGAACAAAAACGTGGCTTGAAAGTGATGTTATCACAACGAAAGCGCTCGCCAACGGTACCAAGTCATCTCTGGCTGTACCAGATACGACGGGCTTCACTTCAGATGATATCTTAAACTGCTATACTTGGGGATAGAAGCATGTTTGGCAGTTCATCTGTATCATTCATATTTTTTTTGGACTTGGTCAGTCTCTCAACGCGATCGCCTGTTACATTCTAACAAAAACCAAAGTCTAATTAGTAAATTCTGTTGTGCTAGGTTTTAGAAATTCTGATTAAATTTTTAAATTGTTTAAACTTTTCTCAGGATATATATATGTATGTATGTAACTGCTGTAACGCTAGCTTTAATATTTCCTTGGGAAGTTTTTTTTTTTTAAACACTATTCATTTTCTTAAGCAAATATTCAACATTTATTCATGCAAGCAATTAGATTTTTTTTGTCGATTTCCAATTCTATTTGCTCTGGAGTGACACAAATTTAGCACACAAACAGAAACATTTTCCAAGAATGAATACGAAAGAATAAAAAAGAATGTACATAAATGGAGAAAATTAAATTTGTTTTACGTCAAATTGCATAAATGTCAATTTCAAAACTTCAACTTCATGTACAAAGAATGTTGAACAAGTGTTGGACCAAAAGAGGATGTTCAAGTAAAAAATATTAAAAGAAAAACTACATGATTTGGCATAGTTTTCCAACACATACTTTGACAACAACAAAAACGTAGTCACTATCATCATCATTTTAAATTTTTACTCGTATATTGAAAAGAATCATTTTTTAACAAGTTTTGGTAAAATAATTATGAAAAACATTAAGTAAATATATTTAAAAACATATAAGACTATTTTAATTGTATTAGAAATAAATGTATTTTGTTTTAATTTTGTTGCTTTTTCTTGATATTTAATTTGAAAACATATTCAATTATTTACACATTTGAAAAATTTTCATAGTTTATTTAACTTGTTTTACAAAAGTTTTTAAATTTTTAAAACAAGGTTCAAGGTATTTATTTAAGAGATACCTCTTGAAGATTACATATTTTGTTTTTCGATTAACTTACATTAAGGTTTTACATCGTAGTCCATGTAAAATTTAATTAAAAGTAAAATTGATAGAAATATCATTGGTTTTTAATAAAGTAATTCAAGGGTTTTTATTTTTATGTACAACTACGAAAGAAAAGTGAGCATTTGCTTTTAAATTAAAATTTACAAAATTTATAATAAGTGGAAAAGTTATATTTTTAGTTATTTAGGTTTTTAAGTGTAAACAATATATATTATCAATGCACATTGTGAGGACTTTACTTTGGTTTAATTAAAAAAATATTTAATAGTTTTATTTAAAGAGAGAAAAAGTTGACACATTTTATAAAAAAAAAATTTTAAATAGTATTTAAAAAACATTTTTATAATTTACAAATTACAAATAAAATAAATTTTAGATTTGAAATAATTGAAAGATACAATTACTTTTAAATCAAAATCGTGCACCGCCTTAAATTTTCAATAAACAATATTCTAAAAAAACAAACACTTAATACTCTATTTCAGAAAATGGCTTTAGAATACACATTAAATTAATAAGTACTAGCAGTGCCCACTACTTTGTCTGCTTTTAACTATTTATTCCAGAGTTCTGTAGACAATAGTAAAAATTTTCAGAAAAAAAAAATAAAATGTGCTGACAACTATTTAAGTACCACTCTACGGGTAAAATTGAGTACTTTCACATTTGTATCTGTAGTTTCTTAACGAAAAGACATATTTTTAAGAAAAAACAAAAGTATTCTATATTTGAAATAAGGTTTGAACCTTCGCCTTACCAATACCTACCCGGGTGACCTTTTCAGTTTTATTTTTTCAATAACTTGGCCAATTTTGATTCGATCTAAGAAAAAATTTGACTCACTTAATAAATTGTTGTTGTTTTTCAACGTATTTTTTTAATTTTTTCAAATTTATTTCATGGTTTACCAATAACCTCCAGGGTGGGTACAGAACTAATAGTTATTTTAACTGCAATTTTTAAAATTATTTTTATATTAAATATTATAAAATTAAGAGATCAATATCAAGGTAATTTTACTTATAATTTATTCAATTTGATTATGCTTGATAGCATTTTTCACATTTAGTCTGACTAAGGCTGTGTTCTGCACAAATAGGATTTTTACAATTAACACAAATTTGCCTTGTATTTCTTTTATGCTTCTTGCAGTAACAAATGTATCATTTTCTTAAAATTTTAATTCGATCAGTTGCATCTCTTTCTGGAACTCCATCAGGCTCAAAGCTCTTAGCGGTAACTGATTCACCTAAAAAAAGTGTATTATCTATTTTTTTGGTTTTTAAAATTTGTTACCCAAAATGCATTCCATGGCTGATCTAATTGAAAATATTCCAATGTCTTGTGGTATTTTCGACCTTGTCATTATTAGAGGATGGCATAGATCTTCACCAAGGCTCTCAATGAACTGCCTTCTCTGTGATCCCTTTACTGATTTTCCCCCATTATTTGCGGAATATATAATAAACGCAGCCAGTGCTATTATATCTAAAATATTGAAGAAAACTGCTAATGGCGTTATGCGGAATACTGTGATAATATTTTATACATAGTGTCCACCCTTGGTCTTATAATATAATATTATTTCTGGCTTATTTTGTGGACCAGAAATATTTTTATTGCTGTGCATGGTAGATAATAACACAACTGATTTGTTTCTGGCTGGAACATATAATACCATTGTCATATTTTCAGAAAAGCCGAATGAACTGGATGTTTCTTCTCGGCTTCGAGATTGCTTAAACTCTTCTGGTATGTTACTTTTATTCTTTTTAAGTGTACCTAACTTCCATCCAGCTAAGTCATTGGCTAACGACAACGAATTATCCATGGTGACATTTCTCCCAGTGTTTTGTACATGCCGACAAGATCTTTTACAAAGCGCTCACCTTGATTAGTATCACTTACATTATTAATTTTTCCGGTATATATTTGTCCTTGAAGTGGATTATAAGTATTGGAATCACATGCCCACCAGATTTTGATGCGATATTTTGCTGGCTTAGAGGGCACATATTTAGTAAAACGCGTTCGACCCCGGAATTCAAATAACTGCTTGTCTACTGTAATTGATTTATGGGGTCTATAAATAATGATTTTCTAAATTTCTGAAGAAACAAAATTATTTAGCAAAAATTTTTAGTTAATTTTTAAACAAGTAAGTGTTATATTCCGCTATGCCGAATCTTATATACCCTTCGCCATATATGTATAGCCCAGATTTCCTATTGAATACTTTAAATTAAAATCGGCATAAGAAATTCTTTCATAAAGTTTTTCTGTTAAAAAAGCTTTCTTTTCGAAAAATGTAAGTTTTGCTTAGGGTAGTTTTCCCAACTTAGCAGAAGAAGGGTTGCTGTGCCGGGTGAAAGCTCACAAATTTTTTGTTTCTTTTTATCATAAACAACAACTGGAATACAAACGAAAGTTGAAAAACATATATATAATAGCAGGCGTGGTGTTTTGCCCGCTGCCTCGACAGACATGGACCGATCTTGTTGATTTTTCTCTACTTAATTTCTTACTTAAATTACTCTCTTACTTAAATTTCCTCTAGCTCATCTATTGCCCTAGCAAGTTGTTTCAACCCGAACACGGCTTAGCTTTGCATATGAATTCAGAATATATATACTTTATGGGGTCGGAAATGGACAAACTTAGATATACCCTTTATCTACTTTTTGTGACGACAAACAGTATTTCTTTAAAGGCGATGCATAATTTTTGATTTCATTTATGATTTCATTTATACAGCAAATATTATGCAGACAACGTTGCCACGTTTGCATTATATAGCACAAGTTTTTTATATGCACGAAGAGATACAGAATAAAATTTTGCTTATTAAAATAGTTTTGTCCGATTTTCATAATAATGCTTTTTTTTAAATATTGTAAAATTATCTTCTCTACTGCTGCCTCACTTATTACAACAAGACGGCGCTAATTAGGTCTTTGCTTTGAAAATTTTTGTGGCTGGTATATTTTTACTAAAAATTACAAACTGACCCAGTTTAACAAAACTGTAAAATATTGAAAATCATAATTTGAGGCTTGAAGGTTATAATTTACGATTTTTTGTATTAGCATGGTAATTTTTTTTAGATAGACCAATTTTTAAGAAAGTCGCTAAAGAACTATTGCTTTGGAGGGCACAAAAAAAACATTTTAAGAATAAAAAAGTTCTTTTTTGCGAAAAACCGATTTGATGATTTTGCTTACTATTGGTACCCATAGTTTGTGGCGCTTTATCAAGAACCTTAAGAGCTTGAGTTCTAAGCCTGCTAGAATTCCTTAGTAATAGGTCTTTAAATATTTTTCTATTTGTATTTTTGAACTTTAACATGTTTTTTCTACGGTCTTTACATTCCTAAACATATTCCTTTTTGTATAACGCATTTACCTTAGATATTACTAAAATATTTGTAAAAGGTAAATTAGCTTAAAGCCCTGATTTTCTTCATTATTTTCAACATATTATTAACTAAACCTCCGTACTTAGCAATAATAACGCATTAAAAAAATCTGCTGCAGCTTAGATGATTAGCACAATGACTATTAAGAAAATGATACCCAGAGTTCACATCCCAGGCAATTGCAAATAACTCTTTATATTTTAATGAAAGGAAGTAATTTCTCTTCTTGCGGGTATATATTACAACATCATTTATAGACGGTATTTCCATGCAGCATGTAATCGTCTCCGTAGTGAAATAACCTTAACCTTAACATGACCTAAAAATTAAGGATCGCTAAAAATAAATATCTCTAATATTTTCAGACTACTCTTCACTATCTATTTTCTAAGAAGGTAGAATAGTAAAAATTTTTCCTTAAGTGTTATTTGATTTAAAAAAATATTTTATATGATTTAAAATTACAACATGATGTCGTAAAGCAAGTGACTAAAAAATAAAAGAGAACACATTTTAACAAAATGGAAAACTTCAAACTTTTTATTTCCTTTTGAATTTTACACAATCATTTTATTTTTAATGTAATATACGAAAGAACAACATTAACACATTAAACTTAAAGTTAATATACATTATACTTTCTCCTTTTACCATTTCCTCTCTACTTAAATAATATTTTTTAGTCGACGCATTATATATATTGTTTACGCTTAAAGTATCCCTTAAATAGTTATTCCATACACGTTCCATTTCCTTAAAGAAAATCTTGAAGAAAAATTCATCATTACAAACTGTCATGTGTGAGACATAAATAATAATTGAATCTATCAACCAGATCACAAATTCCCTCGATTTTAATCATAATTATTTAATCATACCATAGTTGTGGTAAAGAGAGTTGAAAGACGGGGACACCGAAAAACTGTCATTAGCAGCAATTGCCAAATTCTTCTAGTTATAAATTACTTTACACATAAAAAAAAATAGTTTAGGAACAAACCACTTCTCTAACAATATTTTCATATTTATCAAAGTAAAAGGCAAAAACTATTTTAGCGCACTACGTGTACAAAACCAATCATTTAAAATAATGTCAGAGAAAGCAGTTAAGCAGCCAGTAGCAATAATTTTCATAATATTTCAACATGTGTGAAACCATATTTTCCTTAATTAAATTTCAGAAATGTGTTTGGTCGCAGTTATGTGTTGAAAAATTTTACATGTTAAAGTTTTAAGCAGCTTTAAATATTAATACATTAATATGAAAGTTTAATATTTAAAATCTGTTTTACGTTAATTTATTTTAATTGTGCTTGATTCTGTTAAATGTAAATATTTCATGATATTCTCATGAAATATTTTTTATTTAAAATACTGAAATAATAATTATTTAAAACGAAATAATAAAGATTTCATGAGAATATCATGAAATATTTCTATTTTGAAGGTATCAAGCAAAGTAAAGTAAATTATTAATGCCTTGGTTTTAAATGTTTTATATTAAAGGAATTTTCTACCAGATTTTCTTTTGTCTTGTTTTATAGATGGCTTTTATAGAGTCAGCAATGTAAAGAAATATTTACGTTAACTCAGTGTTAAAAACGGGGGTTTGACCTTATTAACCGACGAAAAATTTTTACAATCGGAATACTTGCCCAGGCGTGGAGCAATGTCGATGGGACATAAATCCAATACATGATTATATACGCCTGATCTGGTACCTTGTAAACAGTAAAGAAGTACTTTATTTTTAATAAATAATTAAATTTTCGCTTTAAATTTTAATTTTGGAACTTTACCATTTAGGAGCGAAAATGGCACCTCGTGTATCACAAGAACTTTTTAACCATTTTGATCTACAGATCAATCTTTAGCTTTTTTAATGAATGTTTACCTAAAAAACTGCTTGGTCTTTTATGTTTTGTAATAGATCTTGCTTTCTTCTAATATTTCATTACTAAAAGAAAACTGCTCCGGCTTTAACTTCAAACCGTCAAATACTTCTTCAAAGTTTTTGTTAATGTTAAAGTTTGTTGAAATTCACAAAATTTAAAGTAATTGAGTTGTTGATAACAGATTTCATTTTTAATTATTCACTACTTCACCATAAACCTTTAATAGTTTGGCTCCAAATTAAATAACATCCTTCTAAATTTTTGTTAGTGTCCCCTACTATCTTCTTAATTGAAAAAAAATATTTTAATAATAAGATCGACATATAGCCTCTGCTCTCATTTTCACAAACTGAAATATTCTTTAAAAAATTACATAAATAATTTAAAATTTGTTAAAAAAACGACAAAATTCTATAGTTTGTCAGATTATATTAAGACTTTTTACGATTATATATGCTGCTTAGCAAGCTGGCAGTGCTCCGGTTACTTATGATAACACACATCGGGTATACGAAAACTTCAACTCTTATTAAATTCTTATCTCTGAATTGAATGCTGCAATACTTTGTTTCTTTTACAAAGCCTGATTTATGGTAAATATAGAAAAAAACATAGAAATTCCATTTTTGGAAATTTTTAAAATTTTCCTGGGGACTGTAGGAGTTGCATTAGTCAATCCTTATGTTTATTTATATTATATTTTCTCCATTTTACTATAACCGTATTTTGATGTCCTTTCTAAATTTTACCGTTTTATTATTTAATTTCTTTGTTGCGAAAGTCCAGTATTTAATATTAGTAAATTTAATACAAAAGTTTTTCTACATTGTTGGCAAAGTAAATACTTTTAATAAAATATCCCCCGAAGAAGTTTGAAAAAAAAAAAAAAACTTTGAAAGAAATAAATAAATATATTTTGATTTTTTGGAAACGAATGTCTTACCATAATAGCCAAAGGAGATTAAAAAAATCTCAAAATAAGAATTAATTAAAAGTATTTTACCACAAATAAATAATTATTATACCGGCTCAAGTTCAGGCGTATTTATCTTTCTAAATTTTGTAAAAAAATATTTTTAATAATTTCTGTATTAATTTTTAAAATAAACAAGAAAAATTAGACACAATCAGAATGAAATGAGGCATTTTCTGGATCGGCACATACGACATCAACGTACTTTGTAAGTTGTACAAACATCATCTACTTAGCGAACTAATTTAAACGAATTAGAATGTGAAGATAACCACAATCAATTTATATTAGTTTTATTCTATACACAACGCAAAGCCTTTTTCTTTGTTTTTTTTTTTTATAAATTGTCACATACTTTCGCTCTTGCTTTCTGCTAGCTATTGGTTTACCAACGATAGCAATTCTATTTTTTTAAATACATTTAAATTTAAATAACTTAGTGCTCTTCTCAACTTAAAAATAGTGCAATTTCATATATCAATGTTAGGCAAAACCATCGTTTTTCCTATTTGAGCAATTTTTAGCCCAGGCCTTATTTTATAGAGGCACTTGGCCTTGGAGGGTTTGAGATCTTAATGTTAATGAAAACATTTCTTCTTAAAGTACAGGGGAATAAATATATTTTTCGTTTTTCTTAGTTTTCATTTCTTGAATAAAACAGATTGTTATAAATTTTGTTAAAAAATTTTTTTAATCTGTCATACTTGGGATTTATTCATTCCATTGAAATTTAATTTGCATTTTTTGATACAATGACGTTTTAAAAAATTTAATTAGAATTTATTTCTCCTGAGAATGTTAAAACATAAATTTTTTGTGATAAAAATGCTATTTTATATTGATGCTGTACAACACTTAAAGGTGTTTTTTAAGTTTACAAAGACAAGGAGAGACGTAATGGTAATGCTTTGAAATATTTTAATAATAAGTCAATGATAATGTCCTTATTTTTTAACAAATTGTCAATGAAACCTTTTCATTAAAAAGCATTACCATTAGTGAAAGTAATGATAAAAAATCATTAGCATTATTTGTCATTTAAAGCTAATGTAAATGGCAATTATTTACTCCATCTAATTAATTACTTCTATAAATGTAATTTATTCAAAAAACTTTTAAACAGATTAATTTCAATACTGTCCTTACATATGATGTTAAGTTATAAATTAACATGGTTATTATGCTAAAGTTGATGCCTATTTAGTCATGGTTCTTAACTGTGTTCAAAAAGTCAGCTCTTTAAGTGCTGCTAATATGCAGTCGTACAGATGTGACATTGATATTTCGATGTTCTTTCACGTTATTAAATTTTGCCATCACATGCCATAAGGATATTATTTGGCAGACACGTCGTCATAACTTTACAAGAATCCTTATATCGGTACGTATGTATAAGTGAACACTATACGTGTTGTATTTTCTAAAAAGGTTTTATATTTAGCTATGTTGTGAGAAAAGAAAAATTAATATAGAAAATATTATCCTAATGTCTTATTGCAAAAGGAAGAAAAAAAATTCAGTCAGCCATTCAGTCATATGTGGTTTTTGTGTCTTTAAAAGTTTTATCCTTTTGAAACAACCAAGTGAAAATAACGAACAGGAGATAATGTTTATATTTACTACAGTGAAAGTAGAAATTATAGTAATAAAATACAATTTCGGTTTGCATATAACTAGGCTTAAGCCTTTTAAATATCTAAAGCATACTTTTAGGTGAAACTAAGAGTTCAGCATGGAAATATATTTCTTAAATTTTTGACGCTGTTTATATTATAATTTATATCAGGCTTATCGCATACTCTAAGCAAAAAGTGTCTTTTTTAACTTAAAATACCAACAGCATATTTTTTTTCTCATCTGTATTTTATATATTTTTTGCAACGTCTTCTATCTTCGTTGGCAGCTCACGAGTTGTGGTTATTTTTATTTAGTGGCTTTCTGTTTTGTAATTTTTAGACATCGTTGTCATATTTTGCTTTTCTTCATTTTTTATCATAATATTTTGGGGTTTCTCTTTATAGTTTTGTCTTGTTATTTAACACATCCTTATGATAAATGTTTGTAGTTTATCTTTAGGTTGCCATAAGTTCTTGTTTTGAAACATTTTTGTTGTTAATATTTGTGCTGATGTTGTAGTTTTTTTTTTTTTTTTGTGAAGTAATAAACCTCAGGCGTTGAAGCATGGTAACAATAAAAGGGCATATATCAATACTTTAAAACATGTACATAAATAGTTATTTAAATAGATGGAAAGCATGCATCTTTTTTCTACGTTAAATACTATTGGAAAGTTTAGCAAAAAGTCTTTAAAATAATCTATATGATTGAATATTTTAAAAAGTCCAATATACTTCTTTTCTAATTTTTTTAGCGTGAATTTTCCTGCTTTTGAGTAATTTTTTGAAGTGTAAAAAGTTCGTTATTAAACTTTATTTCGCATATTAAGTCTTATAAAAGTGGACTTTACTCTTGAACGCATATTTGTAAATTTTCACTAGAGTATTTGTAAAAATTGCAGATTTTATATAAAAAATAACAAAACAAGAAGTATTTTTTTGCAAATTAAAAAAACTAGACATAATTTAATTATTAAAATGAATTTAATTTTCTTTTGCTTTATGCATTCTTTTTTAATATTTTGTTATTATTTTCTTCATACTTGGGATTTTTTCATTACCATTGAAACTTAATTGGCATTGTTTGAAATAACGACAATGAAAGAAATTTAACTGCCATTTAATGCCAATGATTTTGTTTTAATTATAATTGTTTTTATCAATGGTAACGAATTTTTAATAAAATTAATTATTAATTACAATTGAATCAAAGATAAGTGTTTTTATGAAACACAAATTTTTTGTCGCAGATAATTTAAAAATATGTATAATAAAATAAATAATTCCTAATACACTTGTAGAAAGCTCTATATTTGAAAATTGTTAACTAATAAAAAAAAATTGTTAAACATTATGTGCGGGATCTAAAGTCACCTAACACCTCAGTTAGCAGATCTTATTACTTACACGAAAACACAAATATATTTCTATAGTGTCTCATTTTTCTTGAGAAAGTTGAAAATATATATAAAAAGATGTCATTTTAAAGATGTGCATATAGTGTACAAAGACTATTTGTTGTCTTTTATTAAAGATAATGATTTGAAGCCATTTAATTATTAGTCAATGGTAATGATTTTGTTAATTAATTATTAATGAAACCTTTACATTAAAAAGCATTACCTTTAGTAAAAATAATTATAACGGTAGAGAAATCATTGGCTTTATTTATCATTTAATGTTAATGAAATCGTCAATTAATTAGTCCATCTAATTAATTACTCACATGTATGATTTTCTTAAATTTGAAATCTTAAGGGGCTTAATTTAATATTTTGTAACGTTAGCTCTAAACATTAATTCGGCCAAGTACTTAGCCACAGTATGTCATCACTGTAATCTTTAATAAAAACAGCCCTTGTTTTTTGCTTAAATTTTTTTAGAGTTTGATTACTGCGTTTTTAAATTTTTGTTGTCTTTTTGCTTTGTTGTTTAAATATAATTATTTCTCATTTAATCATTTTAGCATGAAATATAGGAATCTTGATTTTCTGTGCAAAATTTGTGTAGAACCCATTGACGAGCTATATAAGTAGTAAGGAAATGGCCACAGGGATATGCTTTCTTTGAAGTAACACATGATTAAAATTTTACAAAATAGTTATACTTGAAGGAATCAAGCACAATTAACGCAGATTAATGAGTATTAATGTTTAAAACTAGAAAGCTAAAGTGTGTTTTCATGGTGATGTAGATTTATGTTTATGATATTACTTTTTAAAACGTTAAGGTTAGAAAATTCAAAATTTTTATAAAGTGTGTTTTACAATTTTATTTTTTATTTCATATTCCATGACTATGTTTACAATGTTTAGCGATTGGAATTTCTTAAAAGAATTTTATTTTCTTGCAGGAACTGGTACTCTTTATATACGAAAGAATAAGTAAATCTCCATGACAAATATATTCTTGGAGGCGTGTTTAACCTTTTATTCTGAAAAATTTAATGGATACTTTAAAATTAAACAAGTCAAAGTGCCATATTTGGCTATGCCGAATCTTATATACCCTTCACCATCTATGTAAATCTTGTTTAGTGAAGTAACTCCAAAAAAAAAGCAAATATTGGGGTGACACAGTATTGTAATATAAAACAAAATTTGATACTGCATATATATTATTTTTCGAAGGCTTTAAAATGGTACCCATATTGATATTTTTAAAAAATTAAAAATGTCAGAGCTGATTACACTGTTCTGCACGAAAATCCTCCTTTAAACCAAAATATGCTTTCTTACGGTTTTCAAATGTGCTGAACACGAATTTGAAGTCAGATTCTGTCTATCACGCACAGTTTCTTGAGTAATTCTAGTTTTTTAATTCAAAATTGTGAGTTTTTTGTAAATTTGACGAATTTTTTTGGCATCAAAACATAATGAAAAAATTCAAAAGCCCGATGATTTTGAGCGCCATAAAGTATGTTTGAACAAAAAAAAATTGCTTGATGGGAATATTACAAGTGGTTGAAGAAATATGGCTTAAATTTTTTTGTGGTGGTATCCTTTTCATTCAAATCCCTACCTGCCCCCCTTTCACCCTCAATACCCCAACTCCCCCCCTCCCACTCAGCCGCTCTCTTGTCACTTCTTTCTTCTAGGATTTGATCAGTACTCTAGAGGCTTTCGCTCCAAGTTTCTCCTCTTTTCTCTCAAAATCAGAGGGTGATAGAATTTTTCTGAGTTCAGATTCGGACTCAGCACACCTGAAAACATAAGAAACAGGCAAAATTGTTCAAGGGAGAGGAGAAAAGTTTGTTACTAAATAAAGCAGAACGTTCACGCTTTTCTCATAATCCACCGCAATTTGAAATAAAAGTGCAACATAGCGAACCATTGCAAGATACAATGGTTGCAGTATTTAGCGAATGGACTGTCCCGAAAAGGTTTAATTTGTTTCTAGTAACTGGTACTCTTTATATACGAAAGAATAAGTAAATCTTCATGAAAAATATATTTTTGGAGGCGTGTTTAACCTTCTATTCTAAAGAATTTAATGCATACTTTAAAATTAAAAAAGACAACTTTAATTGCTAAAGTATGAAAAACAAAAAATAATTTATTACTGATTTTGTTAGAACCGGTAAACTTTTCAGTCTCAGCGATCAACGCTGGCGATTAATATCTTAAACGTGACAAGAGTTAGAAATGCGAAGATAACTCTTCAGAAGCTAGATCTTCAATTCATAATTCCACAAAAATAAAAAATCTTGGGATTTTGGTCTCCTTAAAAAACTGTTATCCTTCTAGAATATGTTATTCATGCATAAATATTTTTCATCAACTTTTTTGCAATTTTCGAATCAAAAAAATAGTCAAGCAATATATGGCCACGATAGCTTTGTTAACTTTTCGTTAGAAAAAAATTCAATATAAAATATTTTCCTCCAATTAGTTAAAAAAATATTATGACTATTTTCAATTATTTAAAAATTCTTATATGTACAGAGCCGGACAAAATTATGCACTGCGGGACCAACTTTTTACTTAATCTGCCATATTTTTAAATTAATAAGGCACAAACTGAAAATTTTTTTCCTTCAACAAGATAGTGACCAGAAATACTCTGCTGATGATGTTACTGTGTACTATTTATCATGTTTTTCGCATTCTACTACGTCAACGGCAATTGTCTGACATGCAACAAATTTAACATCTTTGAGATGAAGTAGATGAAGATGAAGGACGAGAGAAAAAATAAGGAAGGAAATCCTGACACAAGACGGGCATAATAGTGGAAGTGAAGTTAAAGAAAACTAGTTCGTTCATTAGCAACAAGATTAATAAACGTAATAATAAAAAAAGAATATGTCAAAAAGTATTAAAAAATTTTAAATATTATTTTACATCCAAACACATTGTGCTGTGTGAATAATTTTGTTCACTTGTATTCGCCCCCTAAATAAAATTTTGCTTTATAACTTCCCTATACAGCATAAAAATTACAATTTTTTTTATTTTTGAATTAAATTACATTTTTACAAATTATCTTGTTAGAAACATCAGTCTGTGCCTTATTAATTTACAAATAAGGAAGATTAACTATAAAGTTGATGCTTGTGTGAATAATTTTGTCCGGCTCTGTATGTAGTTTTGTTAATTAAAACAATTAAATTTGATTTCATCATAAATTAAACAAAAAAATTTACATTTGTCATAAAAACATGTTGTATCTGTCAATAAATGTCAAACTGTCATACTGGCTCTAAATTCATATTACTGTATATATGTGTGTGTGTATCCAGCCAATTAAAAAATCAACAAAGTAAAAAAAATTAATCAAATACAAGTGCAAATATAAAAGTATCTATGTATGTAAATATAAAGTTGACTTTGTATTCGTATTAAATCAAAACAAACAAAAATGTCTGCGTTTATGCATCAAGTGCTGCAAAAACACATGTCAAACGTTTACAAAATTTACATTTTAAACAAATGGAAAACAAAAAATTAAAGTAAAGTTTAACAAATTATAAAATAGAAACAAATAAACCAAAAATTGTTTGACAAGTTACATGAAATTTTTCACTCATAAAAAGTTTGAAATAATACCAAAAAAGAATTACAATCACATTTATTAAAATGTTTTTAAAATAAATGCAGGATGTATTTCTGCACAAAAAAAAAATTTTTTTTTAATTGTAAAATTTAGTTTAACAACAAACTTTTTCATAATAAAATGGCCAATTATTATTAAAAACACAAAACAGAATTTATAAAAATTAAACAAAAAATCTCTGTGTGTGTGTTAAAGTTTTTTATTATTTCTATAAATTTTTAAAGTTTCATAATCATTAAAAACAATTTTAAATGCCACTTAGTTGCAAGTAACACAATGTGTAACCTCAAGTGGTGTGGAAAAAATGGAAATTTTAGAGGAATAGCAATTTTATTTAAATTTTCAAAATAAATTTTATTTTTCCTTTGATATAGATAATTGTTTTAAAATGTTGTTGGGGAATTCATTCCAACGTACTCAATCTATTCTTAGATCCATTTTAATAATCCTGTCATTGACTCGTAGTTGTTGATCTAGTTGATTTAAAGGAAAAAACGAGTGAAAAGTTGAGCAAGTGATCCGGCTTTATCTTCTAGTTGAAAATCAAAGGGCATAATGACTGCTTTAGTTCCATGCGCTGTGAGTCAAGTGCGATCAGCCACAACAGGGAACGTATGTAATCAGCCCATGTAGATGTTACTCCCATTTTCTCCTTTTTAAAGTATTTCTGGAATTAAACCCTCATCTTATCCTTCGGAGCCTAGATTACTTAATGTTTTAAAATGTGATTTCGCAAGTCGTGGCGACAGCAAAATAAAAGAAAAATTTATCTTACTCGTATACTCAAACAAAAATTTTTCTGAAGGTCTTAACTAACTGTTTAGTAAAAAAAAGTTCGATTGAATACTGAAGTGCCTTAAAAGATAAACATATTTTTTAATACGAGATTCATAAGCTGACGATAAATAAGACAAAAGATTAAACAGCTCGCATATTGCTAATAATTCAAACTGTCTTTTAAAAATCAGTATTAAAGTTTCGAAAATAGCAGCGCCTAATAAAAAAAACTGTTTTTTATCCGATTGTGCTTTTTATTTAAAACAATAGCAAACTAGTTAACCCATCACTGTAACCTGGGCATTTTGTTTTTGCAAACAGTCAGAGCACCCAATAATATATAAAAAAAATATTTGCATAAATAATGTAAAAATCGTTTATATGTGTGTGCGGTATTTATGTAAATGTTATTCATATGCAAACCCTTAAGTAAATTATGTAAATTTTTCTTTTATTTTTTTCCTATTTTAAAATCATATTTCTTTTAATTTTTTTTTTGTACCATCCCTGTGCGCAAACACGACGTTGCCGGAATTATGATTTTGTTTTAGTTGTTTTTAGCTGTTTAACGTGAGAGTAATTTGATGAAATTTTTATTGATATCTATAAAAATATTCATTAAATGCAATTCACATTTAATCATTTAAGTTTCAGACATAAATATCTTGAAGCTGTGGTGAATGTATAGCCATATGGCTACAGATTCCGCTCGTAAAACAATTCATATATAATTGTTACAGATATTGAATATTTAATGAAAAATTATGGAATATTCATTTTTAAATTAGCAATATTTTAGGCAATAATAGCAAATAATAAGTTTAATTTGTTTCTTAAAATTGTGTATGTGACCGAAAGGTCAATTAATAAAACAAAGGTTTCCATGATTAGAAAATCTTGGAAACAGGAACAATAGCAGCTGAACCCAAGAATTCAGATTTAACCTTGATTTTTTTCTTAAGCTGCCCTGATTGACTTTTAGCAAATATTTTTATAATTTCATCCACAGTTATCACCCGTTCTTCTTTATGCAACTTTTGTATTTCTGTTTCTAAGTCAGTTTTTACCAATCACACCAAGATGGGGTCAATGCACTTAGATGATCCATAGTCTTCGCATTTTGTAAATGCTAGATTCCTTGAGTTTACTTTTTCTACAGCCATAGGCGTTTAAGCTTTTTGATTTTCATTTAAAATGTTAAGTTTGTTTGGCATCCAGAATTGCTGAGATATTTTGCTTACTCTTTGACTTAAAGACTGCTGAAATTGCAATATATCCGCTGATTTCTTTAAACTCTCTTATACCTCAACTATATTTTAATGCTATGATTTGTAACTCCATTCCAGCCCCTTTGCGTAAGTACCAATTCCTATTATGAACAAGAGCCACAAAACTATCGATATTCGGCACATTCGATAGTTTTTATAGTTTTTTTTTTAAATATCGATAGTACAGTGTCGATAGTTTTCTTAAAAACTATCGATTCTTTTGATGCTATCGAATTTTTTATGTGCTAGTTCTAGCAACTATCGTTAACCGATACTATCGCTATGGAAAAAAACCTATCGATAGCCAGCCAAAATTAAACCTATCGATATTATCGATAGTACTATCGATTGTTTTGCAGCTCTATTGTAAACGGAATTCACAAGGCTTATCAATACCAAGTGGTCGCGATTACGAATACATCAATTTTCGGCGAAAGGCTAAATATCAAACTACATATATAGAATATGCTGTTTGACATTTAAAGATTCGCGGCTACCAGTAGTATTTCGCCATGGGACGGGAATTCACTAAAAGCTAAGTTTTGAATCATGTTTCTACTGAGAATTCTTAAAAGCTCCTCAGTAGAAACATGTCTCAAAACTTCAATATATTTGTTGGAATCATGCTTCTGTTTTTATAGTTGATATTAAGAATTCTACACAAGGAGCTAATCATTAATTTACGAACTATAGTCTGGTTGAAGATCAAAACTATATAAATTCCTGTAAAGGTTTTGTCGCTTTTTCAGTAGTTCGAAAGCGCGTTTGGCTAATCTGGCTGAGCTTTTTTAAAATTTGTTATATTCTGTAACATCATTCCCTGCCTTAATTTTGTTTGAAAACATTTTTAATATTTATTTTGCAGTGATGTATTTATAAACTGTTACTTTTGTTTTTACCATAACGGCAATTTCACTAAATAAACAACAACAAAAAAAATATATATATAGTATATAAATGTTAAACAACAATGTATATATTGTTGTTTAATATTGTACAAAGCTAAGAAAAAGTCTCCGTAGACTCTCGAAAATGATGAAATCAAAGCACCTGTGTTTTTTTATATGTGTGAGTGTTTATAAAGTAAATGGAAAAATTTCAATGACAATAAACTATAAAAAATCACCTCCAATCAATTAATGACAACTGTTGTACAAATATATGCAATTATATTTATTTATTTATTTAATTCAATTTATCTTATTAACTTTTCATAAAACAAATTTCTTTTTATTTTTTTTAATAGAATTTTAATGTTAAACATCAAATTATAGATGGATGTATGTGTATATGTATGTACATATATTTTATTTTTTATTTATTTACTCTCATGTTTGCTTTTAATTCATTTGTGCTGTTACAACTGTTTTTATTATTTATTGTTTATTTAAACATTGTTAGTTTTGCTGATGTTGCTGTTTTTTCACTTAATTAAAATTGCATTAAATAATGTTTAAATAAAAAATTTTATTAGTTCAGAGAGGATAAATTTAAAAAAATATTTTTAAGATTTTATTTTTCCAGTTATTGTACTAAAATAAAAAAAAAACAAAATTCAAGCATAAAGTGTTTTTCAATATTACGGCGTCTATGGAAACACAATTAAATTTTTAAACTTATTGTTCGCAGTTATTTTTGAAGCGGATCTATTCGTACATTTTCTTAGTATATTCTCAATGTTTTTATCAGTGATTCTCTATCACTGTGCGGCGGCACTTTTGTGTGCCACCAAATTTTAAAAGTGTACCTCAAAATTTTGAATATAAAAATGTTATTGAACAACTTTAAAAAAAAAAAAAAAAAAAAAAAAAACTGAGTGGTCAATACTTCTATGGCGCCAACAAACATAATTAATGGCGGCATAGGCCTATTCTGCAACCGAATGACTTAAATGTTTTTAATATAAAAACGGCAAAATGAAATATCTCAGCTGAAGTCTTCAAACAGGAGCTATGTCAGGTGTAATTTTTAATGTACGTTTGTAACAATAGTATCACTTTGCATGGTATATACCACTTTGCTTTCCAAAAATCAAAATTTAATTTTAAAATATTTAAAAAAAAATCAATTAAATCATTTTGGATTAACAATAGATACGATTATTCAATTAAAGCCAAAAAAGCTTTAAACATATTATTACAATTTTCCATTTCG
This sequence comes from Gymnosoma rotundatum, assembly GCA_916610165.2. NCBI lineage: Eukaryota > Metazoa > Arthropoda > Insecta > Diptera > Tachinidae > Gymnosoma > Gymnosoma rotundatum. The sequence goes on along the minus strand of OU744337.1, from coordinate 112,121,743 downwards.
TATTTGTGTGAATTCGGTTTTTCATTATTAACTAACATCAAAACTAAAAAAAGAAAAAGACTATTAAGTGTAGAAGACGTCATAAGTGTCATTGTTATTTATACGACTGAATATATGTAAATGAAATTATCAAAAAACGTCAAGTGTAAATTTCGCATTCAAAGTGTATCTATTATTTTTTCTAGTCAATTCCTTATAAACGTATAAACGCATTATATTTACACATAATTATATTATCATAAACTATTTTACGAAATGTGCCGCCAAATTTTAAAATCGTAAAAAGGTTAAGAATCACTGGTCTTATACTACGGTTGAAAAACTGAAGTTTAAAATATAAAACTTAACTTTTTAAATCACGTCACTTTAGAAACACCCTTTATATTTTCTATAACTTATTTTAATAGCAGACATTAAAATCGGAAAACTTCAAGTGTCTGCCTATTGTGGTTCTACAAGAAGGCCATGTACGAAAAAATCTTACCGCTAGCTTTACACACACTGCGCAAATTTAACGTATTTTCCAATCAAAATCCAAGAAATAATACTGTAATAAAAATCCCGTCACTTTCGGAACACCCCTTAATATTGTAATATATAATACGGTAGTAGAGTAAGAGGGCGTTGACAAACGGACAGACATTGTAGCGAAAACAATAGGGTTACATATTTCTCTTTTTTGAAAATGAATAAATTTAATAAATGTTTCGCGTATTTTTAATTTGCAAAGAGTCGTGTGTAATTTCTACATTCTCCATTTTCGACCTCATAATGTGTATAAATTCTGACTATTTATGCATAGCGAAGTCGATTGAGCGATGTCTGTCTATCCGTCTGTGTCAGTGTTAAAAAGCCTCGACAAACTTGATTTCACAAAAAAAAAAAAATATGTCAATCGACCAGATATACTGTCAAAAGAGGTGCTATTGGAAATCACCATGATCGGCCCTTCGAGGCAGCAGGAAAACCACCACGCCTACCTCTAATAATCAGTTTGTGGGGGCTAGAGAATTAAAAAAACAAAAAGAAACATCAAGTGAAAAAATTGGCGAGTTACGGGCCTCTGAAATTTTCAAATATGTTTTATCATTTCTATTAGTTTCTTATCGGCCAGTCACACGATTGCCGCACCAGAGTTGAATTTTATTAGGCAAGACTAGCACAATATCGTCCTTGATTGTCGCATGTGCTAATTGCTTGCGAAATCTCATGAGTTGGTCATTATATCAGGCAATATTTGATGCATTTCGGCAAATGTGATCCCGCCTATAGTTTGAACTTTTAACGTAACTGCTCCAAATATAATGAATAATAATAATGATTTATTTTTGTGTTATTTTTAGAAGTATTCATTCTTGCTAATTTCATAAAATGAAACCGGTTTTATTATTTTCACTGTTTTCGAGGTGGATTCGCTAGTAAAATGTAAAATCTACAAAATAAATGCTGAATCTTTTAGCACGATTTTGTTTTGTTCCGAATGTAAGAGTAAATTTTCCCTTCAGCACTCTCTATTGTCACTCTCTAGGGTTTTCTGAAGGAATATTTTTTTCTCATAAGGAAATTTGTTTATAAAAAATTTATTTATTTATTTTTGCAATTTTTACTACTTATGACCGCTTAATTTAATTGATATGTAGGCAGTCGTTTTTACGGTTTGGCTATCAATAATTTTTTTAAAGCCAGCATAAATCTTAATTTCATGTAAAACTGGAATTCCTTATAAAACATTTTTAGCACTTGTTTAATTTCATTATTATTATTATTATTTAATTACGTCGCCTTTTTGTCAACCGTAAAAAATAAATAGATGCAATAAAAGCAATAGTGTTACAAGGCAATAAAATAGTTTTAAAAGCATGTACACGAAAGAATATTTACAGTGTTAAATGAGGCAGCAATTACCTTAAAAAGTCTATATTTAAATTCAATATTTCGCTTAACTTCAATCTTGATATGAACAGATGATGCCCTCCAGTCTGAACAAATTCATATAAATTGTTCACATTTTCTGTTGCTTTATTGTGCGACAAACAATTGCAATAAAGTTTTTGTTAAAACGAGCAAACAAGCTGCGAGGTGCTGCATGAAAAGCGAAAAACATCATATAATAAAGAAAAACTTTTTAATAAAAACATTTTCAAAAGAGTCCCGCTTTTATTTGATTTTTCCTCCTCTACTTCCTTTTGTCAACTACACAGTTATTAATAGCAGAGTTTTTTTTTTCTTCATTTATTGAATGGGTTCCACAAAAGTTTGTAACATCTGGAGTGTGTGCGTTTGCAACTAAAAATTGTTACAATGCAACAAGGCAGAAAAAGTAATGGGAAATGATTGTAACTGTAGGCGCTTAAATAGCAGTTGTAACAGTGGCAACATACAACTGCTGTTTTTTCACTTCTTCTATTATACGAACATTTTTAGTGGTTGACTTGTAGGCAACAAAAGTCTTCTTGTATTTGGTGTCTGTCTAGACATGATTATAAAACGTTGAGCATGGAAATTGAATTGTACGTTCACTGACAGCCAACCACACTGACTAACAGTCTAACTGTCTGTATAAATTTGTTGGAATTATTTTATGAGAGACTGAGGCAGAAATAGAGAGAGAGAGAGCCCCTTTTTGTTTGGAAATATTGTTAAAATATGCAAAGGTTCAAGGAAATAAAATTTATTTTTATATTTTTTAACTTGTTCCTTTTTAATCGTGACATGTTTAAGAATTTTTTTTATTGTGACTATTTTATTACTGTGGCAGTTGTAGATATTTTTTGACAAGAAATGTCAATACTATATGACAATTAATTGTAATATTTGTTTATTGTTTCTGCTGGTGGTTTGATTTTAAAAATGACAACGCACGCCAGTCGTTGTAGGTAAATAATGATAAACTAATTTTTTTATTATTTCCTTTTTTAACCGACTTAAAAAAAAGAAGGAGGTTATACAATTCGACTGAATGTTGCTTTTTATGTTTGTGCCTCCAAAACTCAGTCATTTCTGAACAGATTTTAAAGATTTTTGGTAATATGATAGCTTATACTTACAGGTTGGCCCCATTTAAAAAAGAGTTCATAATAAATGACTGCGTATTACTATGGAATTTAAAGGGTGACTCAATGTTTGATGTAATTACATGTATGTGGCCGAACTTTTGATCTGTTATAGACAGAATGTTGAATCTTAAAAGGAACCTGTATATTTAAGCCCGCTATATCAACGAGTTTATAATTTAAATTTAGAAATTAAAGGGTGTCCCATAATTTATGTGTCTTTACTTATATGGGCCTATCCTTTAAACCGTTATAGACAAACGCTTGCAAATTTGACATAATGTCGATTGATATGGTCGTTATATATAGTAACAAGTATTAATATTAAAATTAAAGGGTGCTCCAATAGTTCATTTAATTATGCATATGGCCACAATTTTAAACAGTTGTGGACAGACGATTGAAATTTACAAAGAACCTGTATTACTAACTTCGCTACAAGAACAAGTACAAAATCTGGTTTTGGAAATAAACGGGTGTCCCAATAGTTGATGTAATTTAGTGTATGTGGCCAAACCTCTCAACCGTTATAGACAGACAGCTGAAATTTGCAAGGGATCTGTTTCGCTAAGTCCGCTATAACAAAAAGCTTAGAATTTAAATTAAGAAATTAAAGGGTGTACTCAAAATTAATGTAATGTGTTCTATATGGTCGTATTTTTTGACCCGATGTATACAAACACTTGAATTTTAGACAGAATGTCCACTACTTTGTTTCATATAACAAGAAGTATAAAAACTTTAAATTATAAATTAAAGGGTTTTACAATAGTTGATGTTATCTGGTGTATATGGTCAAACCGTTGGACCGTTATAGACAGACGGTTGCAATTTACACAGAACTTGATTGCTAAATCTACTACAACAGCAAGCATATAATTAGAATATTGAAAATTATAGTTGCTGTAATTTGATGTATATTGCCAAACTATTGTTGAACAAGTATAAAGTTTGGAGGTGGATTATGAGGGTGTCCTAATAGTTAATGTTAACTAGTTTAACCATTATTAGCAGACAAAAGAAATCTGTTTTGAAGTCGATTTTTTTTTGCAAGAATTATTTATTTATTGTAAAAATTTAAATTTCAGCAAAATGTAAAAAATCGGAGTTATGAACATATGCATGGACATTTGAACATAAATCTAAATCCTTTGGAATTTCATCGCTTCTAGCTAACAAAGCTGGAATAAAAAGAAATATTATTATAAGAGCTATTTTCATTTATGGAAATGTTAAAAATGGACTTAGCTATAGGACGATTCTCAGTTACTGCTTGGCAGATGAATGACATTAAAGATATTTTTGAGACGGAAGCAAAAAAGTGTAAAAATAAAAAAAATGAAATTGTTAAAGGTATCTTGACAAAGACAAGGATGTGACGGCCTATTTTTGTCTTATGCTGTCTTCTCAGAAGCTTAAGAAGAGAACAGCAAAAACAAACCCGTTAAGTTTTCCTTCCTTAAAAAATTACATCATCAAAATACGTTATTAAATGTGCAAAATACTTAAAGTTAAATGTAAAATCATAAAGAATAAAACATTACTTTTTAAAAGCTTAAGTAAATGTGTGTGGAATTTAATGGCTCAAAAAGAATTGTTCATATTCTGTTCTATCATTTTAAATGGACTCTGAGGAATCAATGTTCAAATGTTAAGAACATAATAAAACTGACATTTTCATTAGGACCAGACGTTTTTCATGGGTATTAAAACTTAAAAATCATAAAAAAAAATATTTTTTCAATTTACTTTTATTTTAGATGAAGGTTGCTTTCTACAAACATGACCATCAGCAGCATTATTTAAATTTTTACAATCAGCTGCTGTAGATAACTTTAAAATGTAACTGTAAAGTGATCATTAATTATTATTTTTTATTTCTTTCCAGGTATGACTTAGACTTGTCCTTATTCTTGTTAGCAGTAAGTGAAACTCCATTATTTTTAAACTTTCAGTTTTAGTTGTTACAACTTCTATTTGTTAAACAGTGTCTCGCAAATTTCGAATCTATTTTACTTATGTGAAAGTACTATTTATATGTTAAAATATTAGTTTTTCCTCCTTTGAGTCCTTTATGTTCTTAGTACAAGTGTGTGTAAAAATCTTTCCTTAAAAATCTTTCCTTATCTGTAACGACGTTTTCTCAATGTGAGTTGGCCCCCAAAATTCTGCAAGCCTGTAGTTTCCAGTTCTAAACTGAATTCACATATCCCTAATATTGTTGCTTATGTCGGTGCACATTGGGGCTGTAAACAAACAAGTTTCAAAGCGCCTACACAGAAGGGAACATTCAACAGTACAATTTGATCTTGACCTTCTTAGTCCTTTTAGGTGAAACACAATAGGTTTCCAAATTGAAGATTATTATTTTCATTCGATTAGGCCTTTAAAACCATAAAATCGTTGTATATAACGAACTAATGAATATTTCTAAAATATCTTAATTTGACATGAATTTTAATTTTTAAATTTGTTAAGAAAGAAAAATTATAAAAAAAAAACTTTTTTTTGTTATTTTGAACGAAATCAGGAAAAATCAGATACAAGTAGGTTGTAATGCTGGGTCGGTTTACCTGTCATCAGCATTATAAACATCATCTCTATGTATGTTGTTGTGTATTGTTAACGAGTAATTTGAACATGGAAAATATTTTTATCCATTTTTATTATAAAATGTTATGGGTTTTTAGCATAATATCTTTCTATAATACTCTTCATTTATAAAATAATAATTTTAAAACTTAAAAAAAGTATTTTATAAAAAAGTTTAAAATTTAAAAAATTTTTATTTTATCCCATAAGCTTTAAAATTCTACAGTTGGGATCCAAAAAATGTAACCGGTTTTAGCAAAGACTATTTTTTTGTAGTTGTTTGAACTACAACTAACTTAAAAAAAAGAAGATAGAAGTGGGATTTTTTGCAGGATTTGAGATAATGATATTAATAAGTTTATAGGTACCCAAAGGTATAGTCAGATAGTTCATCCAAAAGTACTTTTAAAAGATCCAGTCCTCGAAAAAATTTAATGGATATTGTATACAAAAATTATTCTAGTTAACATTTGGTATTGTGTTAGTTAATTTTGAAGTCTGTTTTGGTATTGTTCTAGATCAATTCAAATTTCGTTCCATTTTCTTTCCATTTAAGTTGCACAAATCTTCAGCTTTATTTGGTATTGCCTCAATCTGCTGCAGCTCCCATTGAGGTATTTTTCACGTTTTGTTTATTATTCATTATAAAATCCAAAATTTTCATTTGAGTGCAATGTTAAGGGTAAAGAAATTGCCAACGAACTTGCAAGTTTGGTCTCGGAGGATATTGATTCTTAAAGAGCGAAAGCAATGAAACCAACCATTAGTCGGGAATGTCTGAAAAAACAGTCCTGGGAGGCTAGGGAGGATTTGAGGATTAAACAGACCATTGGTCCGAGCTTAGATATGGAAAGTCTAAAGTCTTCTGAGTTTTACAGAATAACTCTGAGGATAGTTGTAGGTATGATCACTTTTACTTGCGCCATTAAGGCAATAACGAGTAGATGGGGTAAAAGTAAATCGAAATTTTTATAGTGATGGTGTTGAATGTTGTCTCTGGCAGGTATTGGAAAGCCACAGCAGTAGATGGCTGGCTAGGCGACATCGGTCAGCATAATCAGGTAAGCCAGGTGGCTAAACCATGCATGGTAGGAAGCAAGTGTTACTTAACTTGACAATCTAAACGGAGATTGTCAATCGTTGTCTCCAACTGGAGGTGTTTCTTATGGGCACAACTCTTCGTAACTGAACCTAGTGTAAACTTGATATCTGTCTAATTAAAATTGTCAATAATACTTTAGTATTATTCTTACTTCAGTGAAATTTCCTTCTATTTTAATTTCTGTTTGTTACGAGGGCTGCTATATATATTTCTGGCCTGGCAACACTGAGTGCTGCCAAGTGCAATCTGACATTTCCATTGGAAAGTTTGTCATTTTTAAGCATAATCGTACTCAAAACGTTTTGACGTACGATCATTATTTGTGTTGTTTACAGTGACTTGAAAAAATTAATATAGAAAAAAATGGAATTAACTCGTGAACATTTTCGTGCCATCATTTCTCACAACTTTCGACGTGATAATCCATGACAAGAGTGCATTGATGAACTTAAATCTTTGTATGGCGATGAAGCACCATCCTATAGCACTGTGAAAAATTGGTATAATGAATTTAATCGTGGCCGAAGCTCGCTTAAAGACGAATTCCGTGAAGGTCGATCAAAAACGGCTGTTGTGCCAGAGAAAATTGATGCCGTGCGTGAACTCATAATGCAAGATCGACATGCGACATACCGAGAAATAGAGACATCCTTGGACATTTCTTCCACCAGCATACATTCGATACTGCATGAACACCTGGCCGTAAAAAAGGTTTGTTCTCGTTGGATCCCGCACAATTTGAAAGTCGCTCAAAAAAAGGCTCGTGTCGATTGGTGCAAAGAAATGTTGCAAAAATACGATTGCGGTGCTTCAAAAGACGTTTATAAGATCGTCACAGGTGACGAATCATTGATCTATGCGTATGAGCCCGAAACGACACAACAATCGACCGTGTGGGTCTTCAAAGACGAACAAAATCCAACGAAAGTTGTTCGTGGAAGAAGCACTTCGAAGCAAATGGTCGCCTGTTTCTTCGGCAAAACTGGTCATGTGGCGACTGTTCCACTTGAGCAACGTAGGACGGTCACTTCTGAGTGGTACACTACAATTTGGTTGCCTGAATTCATCGGAGAAATTCGAAAAACCAACAAGAGAAGACGAATCACTGTTCACCATGACAATGCGAGCTCTCACACATCGGCTCAAACCAGAGCGTTTTTGACCGCCCAAAACGTCGAATTAATGGGTCATCCGCCATACAGCCCTGACTTGGCACCTAATGACTTCTTCTTATTTCCGCACATCAAGAAAAAAATGCGTGGTCAACGTTTTTCGTCGCCAGAAGAAGCTGTTGAAGTGTTCAAAAATCATGTTTTAGAGGTGTCTCAATCGGAGTGGAGAAAGTGCTTCGACAACTGGTTTGAGCGCATGCAAAAGTGTATAAATCATGCTGGAGAATACTTTGAAAAACAATAAAACCATTTTTGATTATAAATATTTGCATTTTCACTATTAGGCCAGAAATATATAGAGCAGCCCTCGTACAACCTTAATTTTTTTAGCTGAAATTATTGTATTCAATGTAATTCAGTTTTAGAACTTTTTTTTCTATTTCAGTTCTGCTCAGGTTCACTTGCTCTAAAAATCATATTTATACTTTAGTACTATTTAAGATCTACATTATTTTTAGTTTAGTTTCCATCCAGCGCTAATTCAGTTATCCTTAAATTTTCATCAAATTCCACTTGACTTCTATTTTACATTTTCTTTTAACAAATCAACTAGAACAACATTGTATGTTCTAGTTGATTTCATGTTGTGCTACAGTTCAGTTTAACTTGAATTTAATTTAATTCTTGTGAAGAAATTGATCATGTTGTTCACTTCTGTTAGGTACTTTGAAGTTCTGGTTAATTGCTAAACCTTTTTTATTTAAAGTTTATGATCGATGTTCTAAATTCATGTCTAACTTTTGTCGTCTCTGCTTGGTTTTGGCTCAATAAAATTCAGTTTCATTTTAGGTCTTGTTCATATCTGGTTTTTTTCAAGCACACTTCTGACTATATCTTAATCTTGTTTAATTTATATATAGATCATATTCACTTCTATTTCAATTTCGGTTTAATTTTTTCTTTTATTAATAAATAAACAACCAGCAATCCTTTAAGAAAGCTGACTCCATTATGATTCCTAATTTTTGCCTTTTACTTAAAACCACAAAGTAAAATTGTTTTTTACTAAAAGTAATTCAAATGTAACAAGGTTTTGCTTGTCAACAACAATTTGTACAATAAAATTAAATAAACAGTTTCAATGATGATAGAATAACAACTCAATTTTGCCAACATTTAAAACCAAAAAAAAAGAGAATTTTGTATAATAAAAAGATGTTGCCACAACTGACAGTTACGTTGAGCAGCACTCCGATGATGATGACAAGAAAATTTCAGCAAAACCACCGTTATAATTTTCATTTTTCTTTCGCAAATTCAATGCAGCAGCATTCGTGAAGGGAAAAGAGAAAAGAAAAACAAACTTAAACTTTTGGATCAACAAACTTGAGGTTCAAGTGTATAAAAGTATATTTTCGGAATGTTGAATGCGGTTGATTGGTGATGGTAGTGCTTGTTGTGGCATTATCATCTTGCACAAGTGTTAAGTTTTCAATTCAAGTAGCTAAAAAATTGTCAATTTTTGTTTTGAGGACATAAATATGTATGTATATCAAGAGGAAAAACAGTGTTTGTGTTAAGGATAAGCTGGATGATAGAAAAGCATTAGTCGTGTGCGATAAGTTTTTCTTTTAAAGTAAAAAAAAATAAATAGAAAACATAAAAATATGTTAAATAATTTTAAATTACTTTTAAGGAAGAATAATTTCTGATAGTGTAATATAGATTTAAAAGATGAAGTAATTCGGTTATCAAGTTCAAAGTGTAGAATACTATTAACTAAGCTATTCTGAATGCAATAAAAAAATCAAAATTTGGGGAGTAAAAATGTTATATAAATGCTGATTCCTAATTACTATATTGTTTCAGGTGAGTAGTAGTTTCTAGGCCTGATTTTCTGTTTTTCCTTCAGGTAATAAGTTTTACAATAATGAATGATATATTGGGCTGTGCCGAATCTTTTATACCTTCTAAAAGATGAATTGTATTTTTTTTTTTTTCCTAAAATATTCACTTTATGTTGGAATTTTTTTCAATATAATGAAAATCTTTTTTGATGTATTTGGTTTGTTTATTTGTCTTCCTGGGGGTCTCTACTCCCAAAGGTCCTACAGCGAAATGCCCACCAACTTTTGTCTGGCCTCAGTATGATAGTAGGAAATCTGCAAACGTGCTGAGGTTTCCACGGGAACATTTGGAAAGGCTCATGGTTGCGCTGACAGGGTACTGTGTTATCGGTACCCATGCTTGCGGACTGAATGTCTCTAACCACGTCCCCCAGGGACCACCATGAGTCTGTGTTGATCTAACAACGGTGCAGACGAGGATCCTCGGGGGTATAGGGGGAACCAGTCCCCCAGTGATTGCAGGCACTCAAGCTGGATAGACGGTTGGGTACTGTCGGAGGTTCTTACCAGTCTCCTTTTTGATAATAAAACATATTTGTAATAACAAAATTAAAAAGACTGGCACCACGGGAGCCGGTAGCCCATACAGAGAGCCGCCCATCTCTGTAGCCGGTTATTGGTGAGGTCCCTTCGGGGTACACGTGGTGGTTGTGGTTAAATTGTCCATATCTGCGGGTCTGGCGTGGAATAGAATGATGTGTGCTGTTGCATTCTCAACAGAGGAGATTTATGATAGGCTCCGACCCTATAGCAAGGGGTAGATTAATGGTTCTGCAAGCCATGGTCTTAAAATTGCACAGCATTAGTGGTTTGACCACCGTCTGATAAACGCTCCGCGCCAGGAACAGACGTTAATCTAATCACTTATCCTGTCTGTAACCACGACTTTTATATGAGTTGTCGGGATGAGGAGCATGTGCTCTGCTATTGCCCAGCTCTTTCTGGGAAGGTAGCGGCTCTTTTCAGCAATTTGCATAGCCTTGCAGTTCTATCGGTCTGTGATGTTGCTAGGATAAACTCGTTTTTCTTTGGGTTGGTTTGGGAGTGGATATGATAGTATGTGAACATAGACAGACATACGGACAACAATATTTTATGTTCACAAATGATCCCATTACGTTTCATTATACATATGTTTAGATGTGATATTTTCGTGAACTTTTTATTTTTAATCTAAAGTTATTTCAGAGTTTTCATCTTTTAATGAAATTCAAGTTATTTTTATTGAAACTACAATTTATTGCGAGATTTTGTTGAAATTACAATATTTTTTATACATATTTTTACAACAAAACAGGTGATAGCACATCTTTGGAAACAATTTCTGTCAGATTAGAGGGCTTAAATTATATAAAGCTTCTCTATGTTCTAAGTTTAACTAATATCAACCCGATTATGAAGAAGACGGGCATCGCTTAATGGACTCCCCTATGTTAATGATCCAAACATGAGGTCGGAATTAAATATTGTAATAAATTCATAAGCGCTATTCGCATCAGGCAACGTGTTAACTAGACTCAGTTATAAGGAAAACGGACATGGACTCTATGTCCATGGAAATTATATCACTTTAGAAAACGTTATAAAGTCCATGGATATTGTATTTTTTTTAATATGGACATACTGTCACTTACAAAAGAGTCATACAGGTATGTGATGGAAATCGATTTCGAAATCGAAATCGAAACGATTTAAATCCTAAAATGGTTGCGATATGCTTACTATTTTCGTTTTTTAAATACCTTCAATATAGTTTTCAATAACTCTCCATTCAATTTCTATAATTACTTTCGGGTAACTTCTTTATTACTGTTTAAAAAATATCTCAAAACGAGTCGTTTTCAAATCGATCGATTTCCATCACATACCTGATAATGTCCGCACTCAAAACAACAACGGATTCGCTTACCAAAGGTTTTTTGTAAGCCAGTTGATAAAATATTACACGTTTTTATATAGAATACTATAAAAAATATCCATTATACCCATAGATGTTATGACTCTACATTGATGGGCATTATATCTGTAGACGTTACAACATGACGTTAGCTATGCCTACATAATTCAAATTAGCAAAAGTAATTGATCATTCTCATTTTTTAAGGCGTAAACGTCGTATAGACTACGATCAGGAAAAATTATGGTTTATAATCAATCTTGGAATCTAAGATCGGCTAAGTGTTTCACCGTCAGGGGAGCCCTTGGCAAAACTGGGGAAAACATCAGCTCCTGGATTAAGTCATATTTTTTCATAAATGAAAATTTTTCTTTGTTAATTTAAAAAAAGTAAAAAAATTAAACATCAGCAAAATTTAATGCATCTCTTTCTGGATCACTACAGCAGTCAGCAATATTCTTGGCATTATCTGTAACGTGAGATCCGGCCTCATTTTTGAAGATATAAGGTCCGATGATGCCACCAGCGTGTAAAGCACTCCAAACGGTGCATTTTTCTGAATTCAATTAAGTCTGTACGATATGTTGTGGATTGTCCTTACACCACATGCAGCAATTTTGCTCATTAACAAACCCGTTAAGCCAAGAATGAGTCTCATTGCTGAACACAATTTGACGATAAGACAATGGATCAGTTTCTAACTACCATAGAGCCCAATCGGCGAAACAACGACGCATATAATGATCTCGTGGTTTTAATTGCTGCACTAGCTGGACCTTATACAGATGTAGGCCAATATCTTTGTGTAAAATTTTACACGTAGTAGACGGACAGAGGCCAAATTCCTGCGACCGATGACGATTAACAAATTTGGATCTTCTTGCGCACTTTCGTTTACAGCAGCGAAATTCTCCTCAGTACGCACATTCCTTCGACGTGTTGGTGTTATTGCATCCTCTGGTAAGTGTGTGGTACTAAATATATCTACAGTTACATGGATGGCTTGCTCGGATGGACGATTATGTGCACCTTAAAAATCATGAAGTCGTCTAAAAGTTGCTCGAATTGACGACTGATTTTCAAAGTAAACTTGGATAATTTGATAGCGTTGTTCAGGCGTGAGTGTATTTATAATGTTTTGCCAGAGTTTACTGAAAATAATACAAAACAATTTTCATCAAAATTTTATTTTTTGTGTTATTCTTTATTATTTAAAGTTATATCGGCCACTGCACTGTCTCACCAATATCATGGATAATGTTGAGACAGTGCATGATTGGATTTGCTTTTTTTTATCATTTCCCACAGCGTACGTTGTTAACCTCTCCTAGAAAACATATAGGCTGTACCAAAAAAAGAAATTAATGAGTTGTACTATGCAAACTCTCGTAATAATACCAACACACTCTTGAAATTCATTAATATTAAAATTAGGAAAATGGAACAAATTTTTGTTCTTAACCTTTTCTACAAAAAATAATTGCTTATGATTTCCTTAAAGGCCTTTTTAAATCATATTAACTGAAAACCACCCCATCCATAGTTGATACACAAATATGAAAAACAGCAAAAACAAAGCCGTTAAGTTTTCATTCCTTAAAAAATTACATCATCAAAATACGTTATTAAATGTGCAAAATACTTAAAGTTAAATGTAAAATCATAAAGAATAAAATATTACTTTTTAAAAGCTTAAGTAAATGTGTGTGCAGTTTAATGGCTCAAAAAGAATTGTTCATATTTCGTTCTATCATTTCAAATGGACTCTGAGGAATCAATGCTGAAATGTTAAGAACATAATAAAACTGACATTTTCCATTAGAAGCAAATGTTTTTCATGGGTATTAAAACTTAAAAATCATAAGAACAAATATTTTTTCAAGTTACTTTTATTTTAGATGAACGTTGCTTTCTACAATCATGACCATTAGCATCATCATTTCAAATTTTACAATCAACTGCTACAGATAACTTTAAAATGTGTATGTGTATGTTGAGGAGAAGGTATTTTAAAATACTTTAATTTTAAAATCAAAATCCTTTAATAAACTAATCATTAATTATTGTTTTCTTCTCCTTCTTTCTAGGTATGACTTAGACTTGTCCTTATTCTTGTTAGCAGTAAGTAAAACTCCATTATTTTTAAACTTTCTGTTTTATTGTCACATCTTCTATTTGTTAAACAGTGTCACGCAAATTTCGAATCTATTTTACTCATGTGAAAGTACTATTTATATGTTAAAATATTAGTTTTTCCTTCTTGAGTCCTTTATGTACTTAGTACAAGTGTGTGTAACTACTTGTTCCTTTTGTAGATACATGTTGTTTGGTCTACGTGATGTTTATTAACAAAAGTCAAAAATGTACAAAAAAAAAAAAAATATTTAGTTGAATATTCCGTTGTACAAAACAAAAACAAACCCCAAAGAAACAGAAAAATAAAAATTGCGCCCAAAAAAAAAAAAAAAAAGAATTCCAAGTGCAAATATGCGCCACATTGCAGTAAAATAAGTTTTTTATTTTCGTGTTTTGTTTTAGTAAACGAAATTACAGCGCATTTTTTTTTTTTTTGTCTTATTAAGGAATTCAAAAAATATTATATTGACTAAAGTTTGGGGTTGTTTTGAAGAGGTTTGCTTTTGATTGCTCCACTGCTAATCATTAAACAACGAAAATAATACCGTTAAAGCAAAGGGAATTAGTTTTACTGAAATCTAGAAAAGAAGAGGATATAAGTCTGTCCATCTACGTGTATGTTTAAATATATATTTTCGATATTTTCCTTAGGTTTAAGCAAATTTAAAAATTTAGAATCTTTAATTGAAAGGCGGTAGTACAATTTTCAGCCAGTCAGAATTTGAAAATGTAGTTCCTAAAATCGACAAAAATCCTTTAAACTCACGATGAGTAGTTGTAGTGTCTAAAAGAACTAGAAAAAAATTTAATTTAATCTATAAATATAAGTATCCCTTATTACTCTTTAATCAGTCAAAGGAGTTGCCAGATTTTGTAAAAAATTTCACAAAATTCAGCGTTAAAATTCGCCAATTGTATTTTTATGCACTACACCACAAAAATTGGAAAAAGTGTATATCTAAGTTTGTCACTTCGTTTGTAATTTCTACAACATCCATTTCCGACCCCATAAAGTGCATATATTTCGAAATCTTATGCATAGATTGAACTACTTCTGTCATAGCAATAGATTAGCTAGAGAAAATTTGGATACGCCAATCGATCAGACATAGTGTCAGTAAAAAGGTGCTATTAGAAATAAGCAAGATCAGTCCATATCCTTCAAGGCACCAGTCAAAACGCCACACCTACCCCTAAATTTTAGTTTAGTAAAAAAATTAGTCTATCAATGAAATTATGTCAGTTTATTACAAGCCAAAAGAAGAATAAAGAGTCACAATGTGTAATTACATTAAAAACGGATTCTTTAACCTAGAATTGGAACAAGTTGCGGGCATATTACAACTTATGGCCCAAAGATTTTGCAAAGGCAACGGTTGGAAAAGCTGCGTGGTAAGACAATCGTTAAGGCTATTAAGATGAAAAGATTTCTTGTCGACATATTGCTAAATAATGCTTGCAAAAAAAAACGACTTTATAACAGATATCACCTGTCTGTCTATAACGGTTTAAAAGTATGGCCACGTACCTCAAATTACATTAGCTATTGGGACACCCTTGTATTCCATTACCAAACTTTATACTTGTTATAGCAGACTTCGCACTATAGTAACTTGTTAACTTCAGTCATCTTTCTACAACTGTTCAAGAGTTTGGCACTATACATTAAGTATCAGAAACTATAGGGGCACTCTTTAATTTAAAAATCCAAATGTTATACTTGTTGTTATAGCAGAGTTAGCAATACAGGTTCTTTGTAAATTTCAAGCGTCTATCTATAACTGTTCAAAAGTAAATATTTCAAATTAAGTAAAATATTGGGGTACCCTTTAATTTATAATTTTGAATATTAATACATTTTGATATAACGGTCATAGTAATCGACAGTCTGTGCAACTTTTAAGCCTTTGTCTATAACGGTTCAAAAGATCGGCTTGTATAGGTAAACTTACTTTACTAATGGGGACACCCTTTAATTTTATATTTATTTTTGTATAATTTTTTTGCCATTGGGAACTACAGGGATACGAAGTTTTTGTTTAATTTTTAATTGGTGTCCTTTACGGTTCATAATATACGTGAAAAGATATTTGTTGTTGGGGACACCCTTTGATTTTTCAGATTAGAAACTGCATTATCTTTAAAATAAATAAAAAAAATTCAAAGTCGATTCAGAAATGAATGAGTTATTGACACAAAAAAAAAAAAAAGTAACATGCAGTCGAATTGCTAACCGCCTTTTTTTTAAGTCGGTTAAAAATAAAAAAATGTCTTCTTTTCTTATAAGCTGTTTTAAAATGACAAATCTAATTTGGAGCCATTACTTTTGAAATTTGAAAAAAGGCATTTCACAAACCAGGATCATAAGTGCGACCTCTCCTAAGGAATCTTAAAGCCATTCTACTCTTCAATATCGATATCATCCATAGCAACGATTTAAAATATATTTTTTAAATGCTTTTGAAAAAGAAAACATTTTTCGGCCTGGGTTAAAAGAGTAGTGTTTAGTAATAAAAATCAATAAAATAGACTTGTTTCATATATTTTGGCAATGATATGTAGTTTTCACTATAATGGTTACATCAAAGCGAATTCATTAACTTTCGTCGTTGCCGTGGAAGTAAAAGATAAATTAATGAAATTTTAAACTTCTAACACCTGTTGAAGATTCGACATGGTGTAGGTTTTCTATAAATAAAATTCTTCGAAAAGTTCCCAATAGCGAAAGTTGATTTGCATGGATAATGGTTGCAACACATTAAGTCCACGCATTCTTCTTTTTCATCAAACTTTTCTTTTACACTAAGAGAGCTTAAGCCTTTCTGTAATGAAGATATATTTCAAAAAGTGCATAACTATTTTAAAAAAAAACCGTAAGTGATATGCGCTAAAACTATCTTCTAAATAATTATATTTAAATAAAGTATTTAAGATATCCGATTTTTTATATTCTAAGTTCTCTAAGCTTAATTTGGGAACATGGTTTTTAATATTTCAAATGTCTTAAATAAAATTTCCATTCATTACAAATCGTATTCCCTAAAGTCTTTAAGTCACAAACCTATTAATTCCGAAACAAAACATTTTTCTCTTATCGACACCACAAGTTTTATATTTTAAATTGAATGCACATTGGAAAGCCAAACATAGCTGTTGCAGTATTTGATGCTCGTAATGCCTGAATATAAAATAAAAACGAGCACAAGAATGCTTTTAAGAACCCCCAAAGTAAAATGTGAAAATAAATTCCAACAACAATATTCCTGATGATAATCATTTGATAAGGATGTCAAGCATTTGCACATTTTAAATGGTTGCATAAATGCATTAGAACACACACACACATACAAAAACAACTCTAGGTGTGGAACAACAATGTTGTTTGTTATTTACCGTAACAAATGTATGTGAGTGAATGACTAAGTGCAGCACATCGAACATACAACCAGAGACCTGCGCCGAGCGGCTAATAGCCGGCTTACAGCCGCCGCCGATGATTTTAGAAAGCCGCCGCCGCCGCTATTTTTTCAGCTAAAATTTGGCTAAAATTTAGCCGCCGTCGTATTGGTCACACATACCTGAGTGAAAACAAATGAATATTTTATGTTAGCGTTTTTTATGCCAGAAAATATTTTTTTATTTGTAAGGTTAAGCTTACAGGTTGTTAAAAAATAATTAACAATTTCAAAGCTAAAAACTGCTCGATACAATACAGAGTATTTAAAAAAATGGAAAGCATATTAAATTATTAAAAAGCAACTATAGAACTAGTTTAATTTTATAACCAAATTTAATAAACCATACCGTTTAAATTTTAATGTGTGCGGTTTATGTTTGTTGAATTTTACCCATTACCCCATTTACTCAGATTACCCCATTTTAACCCCTGACTAGACATGCAATTTTTGTTTTTAAAGTTTTTTAAGCAAATTTAAGTTATTAATATATATCAAAATGAAAATTTTAATCGTAAAAATTACATTCTATCAAGAAAACGAGTTTTTTTTATTATAGTTAAGGAGCAAGTACTTATTCTTGCTAATTTGTATGAAAGACACTAAAGTATTTTGTATATATAAAAATCGATAGCAGTTAAACTTATATGATGAAAAAACGAACAAAAATTGCTAATTTGCATCAAGTGGATATTTTACTTTTATCACCTCAAAAAGCTAAAATAACACCACTGGTAAAAATAAAAAACGTTGAAACTTAAAAATAATACTAGGAAAAACTGATTAAACAGAATTTCATTTTACTTTTTATTGAAAAAATTAATTTTGAAATAAAATGAGTGAAAACAAAAAAATAACATCTTTTTTTAAAAAAAATAATATTAATGAAGAAGATTCGGATTCCAGTTCCGATATTGGACTAAACGAAGTGGATTCGGACATCAAAAAATATCAAGACATATTGAACTCAAAGATGCAAATCAAAAATAAATCAAGTATTGCTTTGGTGAAAAAAGCTGCAGGTGGTTCTCTCGTTTGGAACTACTTTGGACAAATGAGAGTTCACAACAAAATTGTCCTAGAAAAGTATTATCTATGTAAACTTTGTTTTGAAACAACACCAACACGATTAAAAGGGTAAATAGTAAAAAAAATTTTTTTGCTACAGAGCTTTGAAACCGCAATAGGTACAATTAAGATTTTTCGAAAATGTGCATTACTATATATAAGTTTGTCATTCCGTGTGTAATTTCTGCAATATCCATTTTCAACCCCATAAAGTGTATATATTCTGAATTCTTATGCATAAGGAAGTCAATTGAGCGATGTAAGTCTGTCCGTCCGTGTCACAAAAAAATTAATGTCAATCGATAAAATATAGTGTCTAAAAAGCTCTTGGAAATCAGCGTGATCGGTCCTTCGAGGCAGCAGGCAAAACACCACGCCTACCTTTAATTTTAAACCGACTTCAAAAAGAAGGAGGTTATAGAATTCGGCTGAGTGTTGATCTTTTATATTTGTGCTTCCAGAGGTCAGTCATTTCTGATCCAATTTTGAAAATTTTTGGTTGTATGATAGATTATGCTTACAGATTGGTCCCGTTTTAAAAAAAAGCTCATAATCTTAATTAAAGGGTGTCCCCATACAACATACATATTTTTTACGAGTATCATGAACTCTAAAGGGGATTTTGTAAAATATAAAATGACTACGTATTACTATAGCTCCCAACAACAAAATGTTATAAAAAAAATTAAAAAATTAAAGGGTGCCCCCAAAATTGATGTAGATTTACTTATATGGGCCTATCTTTTGAACCGTTATAGACAAACTAACGCAATGTTAGTTGCTATGGCCGTTATAGTAACAGCTAATAATATTTAAAATTATAAATTAAAGGGTGCACCAATAATTCATTTATTTTGGTATATGGACATACTTTTAAACAGTTGTAGACAGACGATTGCAATTTACAAAGAACCTGTATTACCAAGTATAAAATTTGGATTTGGAAATAAACGGTTGTCGCAATAGTTAATGTAATATGGTGTATGTAGCCGGACTTTTGAACCGTTATAGACAGACAGCTGAAATTTACAAGGGACATGTTTTGCTAAGTCAGCTATAACAATAAGCTTATAGTTTGAATTTAGAAATTAAAGGGTGTTCCCAAAATTAATGTAATTTGTTCTATATGGTCGTATTTTTTAAACCGTTGTATACAAACATCTTAAATATAGACAGAATGTCCACTACTTTACTTTAGAAGTATAAAAATGTTATATTATAAATTAAATTGTTGATTTAATCTGATGTATATGGGCAAACTGTTGAACCTGATTGCTCAATCTACTACAACACCAAGTATATAATTTGAATTTGGAAATTAAAGAGTTACCCTATAGTTGCTGTAATTTGATGTATATTGCCAAACTATTGAACAGTTGAAAAAGTATTAAATTTGGAGATATACGGGTGTCCCAGTAGTTAATGTAATCTAATTTATGTGGCCATACCAATAAAAAAAAACAAATATATTTGACCATAGAGAATTAAAGCATCACGTGTAAAAATTGGCGCTCACCCATATTTTCCGTTTTACAGGGCTCTGAAATTTTAAAATTTTTTGAAGTATCAATATGGGTATCATTTAAAAACTTTTAAAGAGATCTTTAAAGAAATACTAAAATGTTTTAATAATGTTTAACCAATAAATAGCCGATAGCATTTTTATGCAAAATAATATATATGCCGTACCAAAATTTTTTTTAATTTTTGATTCTCTCGTAAAGAGTAACTCCAATCAAAAAAGCAAATATTGGACTTTTTTGATTGGAGTTACTCTTTACTTGTTTTTGCATTACATTTTGCCAAAGAATTTAATTCCAATTCAAAAAAAATAGAATTAATAGAAATTACAATGATGTTTTCTTCGAATCGAAATACAGAGTAACCAACCCCCTATTTCATATGAGGTGTGTTCATTTACTAAAAATTTGTACAAATTTGTAACAATTGTTACTAGAAAGCGTTCATTAACCCAAACCTTAAATAATTCTTTATAAAATCACATTACAAAATACTTAATATTATATAATTATAATAATAATAATAATAATAATAATAACACAAAAGGTGTCAAAATAATAATATCTATTAACGCATGCTTATTATACCACGCATTAAAAACACCATTTTATGAAAATTGCTTGGAAAATAAATCACAAAGTTGGAAGTAAACATTTCTGCGGCCTTATTCTGTCGTTATTTCCGATACTTGAAATAAAATTTCTATGTGTAGGCAGGCTGTTCCCAGTTAGCATTTTTTTAATTTTTGATCATATTCGAGTCTTTTTTGACTCTTCTACACGATTAAAATAATCGTTTATGCGCTCGTTTTACAGTCGAAAATGATTGTTTTGTCGGTAGAAAATGGTACCCTAGCCGCGACTCTTCTGAACGAGTTCCTTTTGTCTCGCGTTTCCGACTCATTTTCGATACTGTTTTCAATCGTACTTATAATCAAATACGATACTTTTTCAAGTCAATTGTTGATCATATTACTAGCCGTATACGAGTCTTCTTCGAACCATATTATACGAACATTTCTAATTATATTTTCTCCAAATGAAGCATTTCAAACAACGTTTTGCTTATTTTTTATTACACGCCGTCTTGACGAGCCATTGGTTTTTTCAAACTTTAAACAATTTCATGAGCGCACATTTAAATGGCTTATGTAGGCCATCGTTGTCGATATCATGTCGTGTTCAAACACCGAGAAAACGAAGCATTAACATCGCCAAGTTTTTTCCACGCAGACAAACATAAAGAAATGTTTGTAACCTATTCTGCTGACGTTTTGTTCATATGCGAACCAATCAATTGCTCGTCAAGACGTGGTGTTACATTATCTTAAAATTCAAATTAAAAAAAATGAATTTAAAAAAAAAAATATTTTGCATTTGTGTCTCTATTTTCTTTACGAAGTGACATACATATGTACAATGTGTGTTACGAAAGTTAAAAAATAAAAATAAAATATGTATGTATTTGTTCATTTTTTCATCGTTAGGTTGCGTTGAATATGTCTCTAAAATAATTCTAAAAACAAGCATTTGCTTTTTGTACTTTTTGTTTTTTAAACAAGTCGCTTTCTGTGCGTTTGTCTAAATTATATTCGAGTCTCTTTTTAAACGCACAACTGATTAATCAGTTTTAAGTCATTTTGGGTAGTCTTAAAAGACTCACTTTGGTGATTTTTGTAAAAACAATCTTACAAATGCTAACTGGGTTATAACGTATAAACTATTTAAAAATAGATATTTTATTCATTAATTTCATTCAAAAGTAATTAATCACCTTTATCGTATATAGCGTATTTCGACTACATCAGGTACTAGATTAAATAAAATTGCAAAACTTTTCATTATTCTATAACAAGCCGTACTCGAAAAACGCCAGTCACAACAATGCTGAATATAAAAGACATACTTACATACATATATATATATATATATATATATATATATATATATAATTTTTCCAAAAAATATAGGGGTAGTTATTGAGTACTCATATGTACCTATACATTACAACACTATTTTAACTTGCAAATTTTAGCTAGTAAAGTGTTCATTTACTTTTTCACATTTTTCTCGTTGCAAATTATTACTAGTAAAGTAAATGAACACACCTATGGTTACATACTTATTTTGTAAAAACAATAAGGTAACGTTTTTACACTTTGGCCTTATTTTGGCACTGTCACTTTCACATTTATGACTTTACTATTAATCTATTACAGGCACAT
Organism: Gymnosoma rotundatum; assembly: GCA_916610165.2. Classification (NCBI taxonomy): domain Eukaryota; kingdom Metazoa; phylum Arthropoda; class Insecta; order Diptera; family Tachinidae; genus Gymnosoma; species Gymnosoma rotundatum. The sequence continues at coordinate 112,099,676 of OU744337.1, read as the reverse complement.
AAGTTTTTTCTTTGGTGAAGAAAATGTAAAATTCGGCATGGTCGAATATATAAACTTTGCTCAATTTATTACATATATTTTAAATTTCTTCGACTCAATAAAGAAATAAACAATTTTAGGTTTGGAATGTCGACCTCAACTTCAAATCTAAGTCACCATTTAAGAAATGTACACAATATTAATGTAACATCAAAAATAGCTGATTTAACGCAAAAAAAAACTAAATCCGTTTTGTCTGGGAACAATAGCATTTTCAGTAACCCAGAAACCCAAAAATTTGCTAACGCTAGGCTTCTAGTGGAAATGTGTTGCAAAGACCTACGCCCATTTAACATAGTGGAGCAACCTGGGTTTCTTAATTATATGCAAGCTATTAAGCCCAATATTAAAATGCCATCCGCTACAACTCTGAGTCGGTCTGCGATGGAAGATGTGTACACGATTTATAAAAGAACCGTCCAAGATTTCATTAACGAAAAATGCCCAAAAAATATTTCCTTGGTGCTAGACTTGTGGACAGACTCTTTTAAAAGACGAAGTTATATAAATTTTAGAGTCATATTTTGCCACCAATTTGCACCATATTGCATAACATTAAAAACTGAGGTATTTCCGCACCCACACAATAGGTATACAATAGCCAAAAATATAAGTGACACGCTGAGGGATTTCCAGTTAGAAAACAAAGAAATTGTTGTGGTAAGTGATGGCGCAAGTAATATTATCGCTGCAATGAAGCATAATAATATGAAAAGGCTGGGTTGCTCCGTTCATAGCTTGCACAGATTAATTGTGCACGATATTTTGCAAAACCCAACGTTTACAGTATTTTATGAAATCACAAAAAAGTTAAAGCAAATTTTCAAAAGCTTAAATTATAATACCGACGTTGTGTTAAACATTCAAAGGACATTTGAAGACTATGATATATTTAATATATTAAGCGAGGCTACAGAGCTTTATGATCTCGTAGAGACTGAGAAACAATTCCAATTTTTAAAAGATGAATGTGAATTGGAAAAAACTTCTATGGAAACCCTTAAAAACTCCAATGACACCAGGTGGAACACATTGTGTTATATGTTTCGCAGTTTTACTAAAAATGAGAAAGTGGTAAATATTGCCTTAGTGGAGATTGGCAAGACAGAATTAGCTCTAAACAATATGGAGAAGCAACTTTTGGCGGAATTTTTAAAATTTTTAGAAATTTTTGAAAATTGTACCAAACATCTGCAAGGACGAAAATACCCTACAATAAATTGTAACATTGTTTTTTATGAACAAATTTTAGATTTGTTACAAAAAAACTACGAAACAGCAAGCTTTGAAGAAATCATAAAGATTTATCATTTTTCAATTGAAAATTTTCCAAAGCGATTTAAAATTTGCAAAATTCATGTTGTCGCTGCTCTTTTGGATCCTGTTCAAAAACACTGGCCAAGAATAGACAAATGGTTGAAAAAAATTCCTGCAAACCAACCTCTAGGCCTGTATGAAGAAATACAACGTGATGATCCAGATGGTGGAACTTCTCGTTTACAATTATTTTTTAATGAGTTAAAACGAATGATTGAAGACAGCGACTTAATTTTACCAACTCCAACTCATTTAATGAAAAAACAAGTAAGAGATTTTTAAATAAAAATATTTTATTAGTAAAATAAAAAATATTTTTTATTTCTAGAAACAAGATGAAACTGATACCAATTGGTCTATGGCATCTTATGTATTAGCTACTTCAAACACCAAGCAAAAAGACCCCATTAAAAGCGAAATTCAAAAATATTTTTCAGCCACTTTTGAAGATTTAGATGCTTTTAGCTGGTGGCAAAAAAATGAAAAAGTAATTATTGCAAATTTTCTATGTACTTTCTGACTGTTGTAAGAAATAAACTTTTAATTTTAGGAATATCCCAATATTGCAATGCTTGCCGCCTTCATATTGAGTATACCATCCACAAGTGCAGCTGCTGAAGAAGCATTTTCTAGTGCTGGTTCTCTGGTAACTGCAAAGAGATCAAACTTAAATTCATTAAATATTAATAGAGTTCTTTTTATTCACGACAACTATGATTTAGTTAGTAATATAATAAAACTTTAGTATTGCTTTTTATTAAAATAATATGCTTAAGACCAAATAAAAATATTTATGAAATAACTCAATATTTTGTATCAAATCTTTTTACATTATTTTTTTGTTTGTTTATGTATACAGAACATATGTACATATATCTGTTATTTAAAAATTTAACAAAATCAATCAACATTTACTTACCAAAAAAAGTAAATTTATACACAAAAGTAATTTTTATATTTTAGCTACACTTAAATTTTTTTGTTTTTAATGGTATTTAAAATTACTTTTATATATAGATTTGCTTTTTTGTGCTTTTGTTTATTTTTTTAATAGCAGGAATATAGGTTTTGTGTACATATGTACATAGACATTGTATTGATTTCGAAAAATATGTTCGAACAAAATTTGTAAAATATAATAAATTAAATACAATAATAAAATATTTTAAATATAACTTTATTTATTTAAAAAAATTTAATTAAAATTTAAATTTTTAATTTCATTTTATAAACACATAAAAATTTAGCACATAGAAACAGCTTGTTTTTTATGTATGAGTTTACTTATTAAATTGCATACATAATATATAAATAATATGCTTCCAGCCGGCTAACAGCCGATTTTTAGCCGCCGCCGACGATTTTCCTACGAGCCGCCGCCGCCGACCAAAACCCCTCGGCGCAGGTCTCTGCATACAACATTTCCAATTGAAACATTTGCTACATTTTGTATGGCATACAGTTTTAAAAAATGCAGAAAATATACGAAAATAAATTAAGAAATCATATGCTATTTGAAACAAATCGTATTCGTTTTAAGGAAAAAAATTTAAAATGAAAAACCAAACAAGGAAAAGAAATGTATTTTAATATGGAGCATGATTCCCAAATGAAATTTTGGAAATAGATGTTGCTACGGTTACTGAAAAAAAAAGTTTACGTTACCACAGTACCCCATTTAGATATTCTAAACTTCCTTGTTGTGGGATTCCAATAAATTTTTTCTGCAATTCTTATACAAAATTAAAAACAAAAAAAAACATTGCATTTGAATTGTTTGCTTCTTTTGCAACAAAAAAAAAAAAAAAACAATGTTAACATATTTTAGTTAACAAACAGTAAATAAAATTAACACAAAAAAAAAAAATAAACGTACTTACATACTGCAACAGCATTCTCTTACAGCAGACAGCCAGGCACGCAGTCTAAGTCATACGCATTATCTGCTTACTAACTTACCAACTCTTTTCTACATGTCTGATAAATGTTCACCAAAGAAAAAGGATTTTGTTTTTTATCTTTGTTTTTTCTTCATACAAATCGTTTTTACATGAATGTTTTAATGTAAGAGTTCATGGACCGTGAAATGAGGTTATATTGTAACAACATGTTTTTATTTCAGTTGATTTATGAAGAGCAATCTTAATGACATATTCTGTTCAAATCTTTTTTGTTCAGTTCTTTTACTGCTGCTATTGTATATCTTCCCATATTTGCAAGGCGTAACACATTAAAGGGAATACGTTGGTTGTTAAGCTTTGGTATTTTTTCAATGTTTTCTTTGTTTAGTTTTTGTTTATACAAAAGGTGGTCTTAATCAGTGTTGCCGTTTAGTAACATTTCTCATATTTTTGTAACATGTATAATATTACTATATTTGGCCAAATTTTTGTAGCTTTTGGTACAGACACGAAATAAAGTATATCACTGAAAAATTATTTGTTTCATTATTTAAGGTAAGCACTGCTCTTAGCACATCAATTCGATTTTAATGGCAAAGACTATCAAAATCTCTCATAAAAAATTAGTTTGAAATAAACAAAAAATAAAATTGCTAAAGTTTTACTCTGTTCCATTAAGAATAGTACTCTGTTCATTTTTTCCTGCGAAATGTTGAAAGGTTCCATTAAAAAAAAATATTGCGAAATAAATAAGAAATAATGTTGCTGAAGTAGTTTATTTGTGAAATAGTCACGAGATGTTTCTCGCAGCATGTTTAGCGACAAAATAATATTATTGGCAACATTTTTCTTAAACTACGAAATAACATAAGCAGCACTTTTTTCGTACGGAATTTTTTAAAAAACAAAATGAAAAAAATGGACATTTAAAAAGAGAAAAAACAAAAATTAATTTATTGAGGCAGAAAAGCGTTTTCTCATTACTCGTACTGCAATTAAAAAACAAAATTATATATGTATATATGCGATAAATTCCACAAAATAAGATAAGCTAAATGAATATTTACTTTTCTTCGGCTTTAGTAAATTTTAAATTTTTTTTTCAGACAATGTGGAATTCTTGAAGGCGATAGAAACGATAATTATGTTCTAAAACACTGTGTTGGCACTAGTAGCTAATTGTTAAATTTTTCAAGCTAAATAATACATGTTGCTTAATATTTTGCACATAATTGAAAAGAGTACTAGGCTTTAGTGAGAAATCACGAAATGTTTCTTTCTTCATGTTTAGATACTGCATAATGTTTCTTTAATAAATTTTCTCAACTGTAAAACAATATGGGCTGCATTTAGTGCAGAAAACAAAGTATTCCGTTCAAACTTGCGAATAATATTTTAAATTTTATTTATTCCGCTTTAAAAATTGGACCACTTGCTAGTGGTACCATATCAATACCTCGATTTAGAAGAGAGTTGTCTCTTAATTTTTATGTTTAATGTTGAAGTTTAAAGCAAATAAGTGTCAAATTTGTCTTAAATAACATTATATTTTAATGATTAAAGTAGTATAGTCTATCGAATCTCAAGCTGTCATAGAAAAAGGATTTATTAAAAAAATCCTACTTTAACTAATTTTATTGAATGGCGAGAATCTTGGTTTAAATACTCATGAGTTTTATCCGGATAAAATTCTTTTTCATACGTTGTTTTTTTTTTTTTTTTTTTTTTTTTTTTTTTTGTTCAGTAAATAAAATTGTTGCCCTATTATTTTTCCTGAAATATGAAATGAAACTTTTTACTACACTACTTTACTTGAATTGTGCATGATTCCTTAAATATAAATATTTCATAATATTCTCATGAAAAATGAAAGAAAAAAATAGTTACTTAATAGTTACTGTGATTTTTTTGCTTAATTGATTCAATTTATTTTAAATGTAATCAATCAATAGAAGATGTAGGAAGAATCCACTGATGAGGTATATGAGCAGAAGCAAAATGGCAGTAATACATATCATTTTTTAGTTTTAAAATAATAAATATTGAAGTAATCATGAACAATTAAAATAAATTTACATAATAAAGATTTCCAATAGTAAATTCTTCTTGACTTTTTGTTTTATTTTCTAAAAAAATAAAACAAATAATAACATTTAATTACTATTTATCTATAGAAAATTTTAAAGTGTAACTTTCCACGAAAAAATGTAACTAATTTGATGGAAAAGCATTACTTTTTCCTGTCTTTCCCTGGCAACACTGGTCTGAATATGCGATTTTTCTTCTTTTTCTTAATATTAGTTGGTCGCTTACTCATCACACCTGGTGAGTATTTTAAATGTTTAACCGAAGTATTTATTTGAGTGTAGAAAATATATTTATATCGAATGTTACTTAAGGTTTAACCCTGTATTAGTAAATATATAATAAAAATATTTACTGAAAAAAATTTTTTAACATGAAAATAATAAAGTTGTTAAAGTAGTTAAAAATAGAACTAAAAGTATTTAAGAATATTTTAATAATTATGGTAATCGGCTGCTGTTCGTTCATCTCCTTTATAAAATATGGTGGATTGGTATTTAGCAACAAATGTTAATTAAATTTAAAAAAAAATGAATTACAATTTATTTTGCTTAAGTTCACTTTTTATTATAATATCTTATATTTTTGAGAAAAAAAAAATAATTTACAAATGTTTGCGAACGTTTTCAAAAGACCACAAAAAAAAATTAGACGCCAGCAGAATATAATGCAACATAAAAAAATAGTAGAAAATACATAAATATACTAGATAACAGGAGTGTATGGAAAGAAACGAAACGTTTTGCAACCATTTAATGGAAATTCATATCTTAAAAAAAAAAATTGCAATTGTTTTGTAGGTCAGCAAAAGCAAAACAAATACTTTTTGAATGACAAAGAACGCGAACAACACAATTGGCATTTCACTCATCCACTTGCTTCGATATAATACCATACAAGTGCTTAGTTCGCTAAAAAAATAAGTGTGTCCGCTTTTAAGGCGCTATTACATTCGGTACTGCAGCGAGCAAATCAATCAGCGAATGTTTGCAAAACGTTTTTTCCATTATCTTATCTTCGTTCGTAAAATTTTTTATACATTTTGTGCTTGCGAGCAAACACAATACAAAATTAAAATGCACAATCTATAGTGAAATAATGTAGTTGGCCTCGACGACGGATTAATTATTTTGGCCGTAAACGCTAATAAAAATATGTGTGGCCGTTCTGAAAAATATCGATTAGATATGGAATATGGCACACAGGGTAGGAACTTAATTCGTTTGCAATTGCCTTCGAAACTGTAGGCCTTTTGTGACTTATTTCTTCCTGTCTCTAGGCACTAGATGAGCTAGAGAAAACTCAAAGACTCGATTGGCGATTAGACATACATAATTTCAGAAAATTTTCTATGGGCTTCTGAACTTTTCGTAGAAAAGTACGTTTTTTTATGTAGAAAGATGAAAGAAAAAATAATAAAATTAGTTACTGAATGTTTGTGGCGTTTTTGTAAAAAAAACATTTTTGAGTTTTTATTCTTTTTTTGCTCTGTTGATTCAATGAAATTCTCATTAAATCAATTTGGCCTCTGATATAAGACTCTTAGGATTTCTATACAAAATTTGGGTAGAATCCACTGATGAGCTTTATGAGCAGTAGCGAAATGGCCATATAGATATACTTTCCCCGCAGTAATATATTTCAGTTTATATATTATATATTAATACATTATAATTATTATAAGTAAATAAATAAAATACTTTTTAACATTTAGTTAACTTTCTCATAATTCTTGTCGTGTTCGCTATAAAACTTATTATTCTTTCGATTTTGCCCTCATTTTTTCATATCATATTTTTCCTTAATGGTTTGTTTAAATTCTTGCTTAAGTAACAAGTACATTATTTGTGTTCTCTTAAAAATGGATAAACACCCACTACAAAGCATCGTTAAGTCATGTCATGGCGAGCAACGAGCAACGATCAAAGGACTCAAACACAATATTTTGTTTTAATAAATTACAATAGACACACCGACCGCACCTTTTTTAATTTTTTTTTTAACTTTTTCTGATTCCAGATGTTTGTTGGTGGTGACTTAAACTGTTACAACGAATTGTAATGTGTATTAATTTTGCAAAGTACTTGTGTAAATCTTGAAATTTCTTTGCTCCTTTGAAATGTTGGCTTAAATACAGTTTTTGATTTGTGGAAAATTGCTTAATAACTGAGAAAAAAAGTTTTGTTTTATTTTTTTTAGTTCTGCTTGTTGCTAGATGATTTTGCAAAATCGTTTATTGGAAGAAAAATTTTGTGGAAATTTTTTTTAATAGAAATAACTTTCATGAGAAAATTTATGATTACAGTTTGGAGGTGTAGGTTAGCTACTAAAAAATAACATTTTCAGAGAAATAGAAAATACGTTCTCCAAGTTATTAAGGAGATCTTCTATTAGGGAAAGAGGAAACTATAAGCAGTTTAAACTGTTGTGACCAACAGAGTAGCACTTATATAAATGTCCCAAAAAGTAAATAAAAATGCATCCAAAAATCTTAGGTTACTAATTTGTTAGTCTAGTAAAGAAAGAGAAATTATTTAAAATACACGCAAAAAAAAAACATTGTTGAGGTAATCATATTTTAGTTTATGGTTGTATTTTAAAGTTGTTACCAGTTGTTGCCACCATATTGTTGTCTAGCTGTACAATAACATCGTAATAAACATTAAATGATGATATTAAAATATATTTATATGGTTGAAAATTAATGTTATTTAATTGAATGCAAAGATTTCCTGACTTAATAGACTTATTATTATTTACTGTTTCATTTATGATTTATCACAAAGATTATTTGAAAACATAAATTCATAAAAAAATCAATTATTTGTTTTCTATATGTGAGAAATATTTAAAAGGCTATAAGAATCATTTATACAAACAGTTACACACATTCCTTGTCCATTAATGGATTAAAGGTTGCATTCTCGTATTAAGGAATCATACGATACATAATGTAAATTCGGAGCTGGCTCCACAATTCTTCAAAACTTCTAACACATTAATCTGGCAGCCGCAATTATTATTGATTAATAATGTTAATGGAAATTATGTAAATGAATTCACAATTTTGCATAATACACAAATATAAAGAGATTTATTTCTATTTCAACTGTTTTTAAAATATTTTGCTTACCTTCTTATTTCTTTTTATTTTTGAATATTATTTTTTATAATATATTTTGTACTTAAATTTTATTTTTTATTTTCCCTAACAATAAAAAAATCCAAAAAAAAACTAAACTAAATTGATAGAAAAGCTTTTTGTCAAAATCTATAAAAAAATATTTTTAAACGCAAACATTATTTTGTTTGCTTGTAACCAAACTTTATTTAATAATAATATATTATGGTTAAATATATTGTTACGAAAGTAAGATCTGGCAACCCCTGTTGTTGTAAACAGTATGAGAGTGGTGAATAAAAGTAACTTCCACTAATGGTGTGTGTATAGAATAATACCACAATTAGTTAAAAAAAAGTAAGAGCAGGTGCGTGCAGCAAAACAGGAGGTCCTGGGTTCGATACCGCCGTCGGTCATGCGCACAACGAAAAATAAAAATTGTTATAATGCAATTTAAAATTAATAAACACCAGCACAAACCTCCTGAGAGGCAAAAGACAATTATTGTGTGAAGCCATGGCAGGTATTTAGTAGAAACGTCAAATTTAATATACGAGCAACAGATAATTGTCAAGAAGTCCTTTATAATAAAAAGTAGGAACGATAGCGGTTAGCGCAGGGAAGTGTAACAGTATAACAACAGTGTACGGCAGAAGTGTGTTGTGGCTATTGGATTAAAGGGGATGACTGGCTTGAATAAAAGGAGTAGTGGAGATGTCTGTGAATGGTTAAGGTGACTAAACAAGGCATCGAGTAGTTCATGTCTTGCCGGAGTAATACAGTCGTGTAGCGTGGATGGCTGCGTTTGTTATAATAACGCATGTTTAGTAAACACGAGACCAAGGGTTCACAAGAACGGTAAAAGTATAGCCAGAGAAAAGCCACAAAGTTTGAACACAGAATAATGAGCCACAGTAGTATTTGTAATCAAAAGAATCCGTACGTTTGTTCAAAAAATGAAAAACTTAACAATATTTATATTGTTTTTAGTAAGTTGTAAAACTTTGGTTGTGGTTAAAACCAACCAAGTAACTACATATTAGTTAAATGTTAAACGAAAAAAAAAAATGATTGACAACCATAATTTGTTTTCCGCAACAATACTCGTGCATTGTTACAAAGAAAACAATTGTGCACAGTAACCACATAATGGTTAAATGTTAATAAAATGTTAATGTTAATAAAAAACTGTTTGTCGTGACTGAATTTTTGTTAAAGGCAACTTTAATTCGTTCTCCGGAACCATACATTGGTACAAAGAAAATAATATGCTTATTGGGACGATAGGGAAATTGTTACTTAAAATCTCTATTGCTGTTCTAAAATGCCAGTTAAACTTGATATTAATGGTTGTTTCAATGAACTTCATGATTGTTATAAGAGCAAAGGAAAACTTAAGCGCCTTGAATGGAAAAATGAAACAATTAAAAAAAATTGTAGTGAATCTTCAAAGTTTATTGATACTGCAATTGTGTGCTATAAATTGAAAATACAATTTCAGTAATCACTTAGAAAAAGGACTCATAACTTGTCTTTGTTAGAATTTAACTAGAAACTTATACAGACTTTTAATATCCCAATTGTGTCAATTAAATTGATCGTATCAATCATTTGAAAACCTTTTGCTGACTTGAACACACACACCAAATAAAAATAGTAATTAATGTCGTTTAGGGCGAAAAATTTGAGTTTTCTTAAATGTTGAAAAAAAGAAAACTAAACGTTGTATTCCCTTTACGTTTTACAGCAACTGAATTGGTAGCAGTAATAAAAACTATTTAAACAAATGCTAAAGATAAATTAACACTAATTCCCATTGTAAACACAAGAAATTGAGATAAAGAAGTCAACAGGAATAACGACAGCAATAACATTTTATCAAACATAAATGAAACTGAAGACAAACACAAAAATATACAAAATCAACAAAATAAAAGGACTAAAAGGACTAAAACTAATGTCACACACGTTTCTGTTAAAGCAATTATTTGCAAAAGAAATGAAAATAAAATGTAATGAAAGAAGTTCACGTGACTCTTGCTTTACTCTTATGTATTATGTGCATACTCATGTATAATTATATGCATATATATATAAAGTCATGTGTGTGTGTGTGTCTGAATTACACAAATACTTTGAAATGAATTTAAGAGTAAATATAAATTCTGAAGCTAAAACAACAACAATGACAAAACACATCTCGCACAGTGTAAATAAGAAAACGGTGCCATTTATTTTTTTGGAGGTTGAGGATTTAATTTCTATTCCAAACAATTTTGAAGATAAAATAATAATTAACAAATTTAATATTTTAAATAAAAAACTTTCGTAAAAATTAGATTTTAATCAAAAAAATCTTCATATTTTTTGTGTTAAACTTACGGAAATTAAATTTCAGCAAATGCGTTACTATATATTATATATATATATATATATATATATATATATATATATATATATATTATTTTAATAGAGGGATGATAACCATAAAAAGAATTAATTCCTTAGAGCCTAAAAGAGGGCAAAAAATTAGCTTGTGATGGCTGATCGAAGTTTCTTGTAAGACTTCCCCTTGTTTACAGATCTTGTGATAAATGACTTTAATTTATTTAACTACAAAATATCGCTTTTGTCTTAGAATTATTTTTGCAAGTTTAAAATTCTCACCCAATGTGCGCAATATTTCCTTTTAACAAAAACACCACTTGTTTTGCAACATTTTATATGTTTGTTTGGGTTCATAAAGACATTCGGCTCAATAAAGCAATTTCATTAAGACTCATTGATTTCAAAAAAATGTTATTCGTATTTATGGAGGTAACTCCCAACTCCTCAAGTAATTTCCGTTAAAAGACAAATTGTACTATTTCTTTTTTTTTCTATTTTTTACCCGCCCTTAAACCGAAGTAAATCAGTGTGTATGTGTGAATGAGTGTCTTAAAAAATACGCAAGAAGTATCACAGAATTTCCTTTTTTATTTACATTTAATATGACTCCAGGCTAAAAGTGCCATGTACCAAACACATAGTGTTTTTTAGCAGTCCGTATTGTACCGTTATTCTGTGAAAGAGACAGGATGTTTAGTAAGGATTTTTTTATTTTATTTTTTGCTTTGATTTGTTTATGAGAACCTGTGTATAAGTTGATAGCTCAAAATTTAACATCAACAAAAGCAAAAAATGTTTATTTGTGCTGTTTTTAAAAGGCCCGCAGGAATTTATGGGAAAAATTTTAATAACATCTCGCCAAAAACAAAATAACAAAAATGTTAAATAATACGGTAGTTCGTGGCAAATGGAAATTTTTTTAATAACATAGAATTGAAAAAATAAAGTTTAAAAAGCGAGGAGTACCATACTTGGGACTTTTTCATTACCATTGAAATTTCATTGGCATTGTTGGAAATAATGACAATAAAAAGAAAAATTAACTATGACTTAATGCTAATAATTTTATTTTAATTATAATTGTTTTTTATAATGGTAAAGTAATTTTAATAAAATCGTTTAGTTACTGATTAGACTTGAATCAAAAATAATTGTTTTTATGAAATACAAATTCTCGATCGTAAAAACTTAAAAAAAAACTATGCATAAATTATATAATTCTTAACATGCTGTTAAATAGATCTACACGTATTTGAAAATTTTAATAATTTATTATTTTTAAGAGAGCAAGGTGTAAAACTTTATATCTGAGATCTAAAGTCACGTAACGCACCAGCTAGCAGATCTTATTACTTACACAAAAACAAAATATGTTCCAATAGTGCCTAAATTTTCCTGAAAAATACTTCACCAAATTTTTGTGATCAAATTGTCATTTTAAAACAATCCTCTACTATTCTTTACGATGTGTACCTAGTGTACAAAGACAAAGAATACATTCATTAATGATATTGATTTAAAAGCATTTAGTCATTGATCAATAATATTGATTTTGTTATTTAACAAATTATTAATGAAAACTTTTCATTAAAGAGCATTACCATTAGTAAAAATAATGATATTGCTAAAAAAAATCATTAGCATTACGTAGCATTCAATGCTAGTGAAATCGTCAATTAATTAGTCCATCTAATCAATTACTCCGATATATAAGGACTGCATATAATAAAAAATCTAAGCTAAGTAAGGTTAGTGTTGTCAAAAAATTCTAGTCCCTTAATTGTAGAAGATTAAAGACACTTGTTTTTTCTATAATCGAAGTGGCTGCTCATCAACTTTTTTATTCTGTTCAACTCGCACACGCTACAGTTTCTAGTGGTGGAAATTAACAACTTCCACCATGTTTAATGAACAGCAGTATGAGCTTTAAGCTGTTGTTACAGTTCGTACATGCACATACTGCATTTCATTTGGAATAAATGAAAAATTGCTGTAACCAGTATATTTTTACTGTTAACGAAAGGCAGTTAGACTTATCGGAAAGTATTTACAGATTACCGAAATAAGTACAGTAAATAGTAAATTTTTTACTAGCCCTAAAATAAATTTTCATTACCAGTACTTTTTTTTACTTATTACTGAAATTGGAATTTCGTTACTAGTGAAAACATTGCTGTTACCACTAGAAATTATGTTATCACTTCTATTTTTTAAAGATGTATTTTTTAAGAAACTAATTAAAATTTAGTTTAATTGTACTTGCACGTTGCTGGTTTTTTTTTTAGTATTAGTACCAAATTTATTGGTAATGATATTAAGTGCAGTATCAGTAAAAATTTACTTTTAATTCAATTGTACTGCTATTGCAAGGAGCCCACCTACGTTGCAGTTATGAAATGCTTCACATCTTATTTCCGAAACAAAATATTCCATCTTAAAAAATTTTTTTTAAATTACTTCTGGCTTATTTTTTTAGTTGCTCCCCCTATCTTCTCTTAGATTCTTAAGCACTGGTGAATTAAATAACACTTTATAGTCACAGGAGAAATAATTTTTTAAATCAAAAGACGGGTCTTGAGATTAACTTTTAAGGAGAAACTTTATTTTATTGTAGATTTTATTTTTAAGCTCTTTAGGCCTATAGCTGTCGAAGTTATAATAAAAATAATTTAATAATTTACTTTAATTGTGCTTGATTCCTTCAAATACGAGTATATATATATATTTCATGATATTCTTATGAAATATTTATTTCCTTAAATTAAAATAAAAAATAAATATTTCATGAGCATTAAGGAATAATGATGTTCTTCTTATGAAAATTTAATGCGCTGTTCGATGAACTAAACACCTTTTTCAAGTCTCAAAAGAAGCTTTCAAGTGCCTCGGTTTTTTGAAACGATGTAAAAGATAATTCGCTCCACCTGATCTTGTTACTATTTATACCATCTATATCCGGCCAACTATACAACCCTAATGTATGGCCCGATGCTTCAAAGTCTGTTTTGGAGTTGCTCATAAGTGTCACTAGAGTATCCAATACTGTTGACTCTCTTGAACATCAACGCAATTTGGGTTGTTTTTCGCTGTCTTATCGATAGTACAATAGAATGTGTTCTAGTGAAATTAGGAAACTCGTTTCCAATATCGGAGCGTTTTTGCGTGCAATACGCTCCTTAGTAAGAGCTCATTCATTTGTGGGCGATTGGCCAGTAAACCGCATTATACATTACAGAGAGCATTCATTTTTAGCCAAACAGTTCGTTTGTGCAATCGTCTTCCTGTAGAGGTCTCCCCTGTCATTTTCAAAGTTGGAAAGTTCAAATCAAATGTAAACAAACACTACTTCCTCCATCCTTCTTGCCATATTCTAATTTTCTAATTCTGGCACAAAGCATTGCTTGAGAAGGTGTCATTCCCTAAGTGCTGGTCCGATATAAAAGAAAAAAATTACCATCGACATTTCGTTGGTTGTTTGTCGACTTTTTCTAGTGTTAGTATAGTGTATTACCTTGAACATCAACAGCAAACATGGAAGATATTTTATATTAAGTTAAAGCAATAGAAACATCTTAGTTAATAATAGAGATTAGCTAATGGCTAGTCTACAGCCTGCATTAATGTTGTCTTTCTATCTCTTTCCACATTCAAAATTTGCTGCAAAATTGGTTTAGCCTTTCTATTTAAAAGTTATTAAAAGGCAGATTTCAAACAAACACTTCGTTTTTTTGATTATCTTGTACACAATAATAAGTCTTTTGACAAAAGTATGTTAATGTTCTTTTTTGAAATTTAATTTCATAATTTCTACATACAAAAAAGACACTTACATACACATGCAAATAAGTATAAGCCACTGTTAGACATTATTTAAAACAGTAGAAAAGAAAATTATTTTTTTTTATTTTTGCCCATGAAAAATATTCTTTTCACAAACTTTAAAAATTAAAATTTCTATTTTCTACAAAAAATAAATGAACTGTTCGTATTTATCACGAAAATATCTTAACGGTTTGTCAATATAATTTATTGATTGAATCAACCACAATTTATGTAGACAATGACAACAAAATAACAAGAAAAGGCAACCACTAATAGTGGCTGTCTGTGTAACGGAATGTAGTGTAAGAGTATTAGTGTTAAGTGTAAAGGAATAAAGAACTGAAAAATGTTGCTGGTTGGGTTGCCTTTAATATCCGTTTCCGTTTTGTAAATTTACTGTCATTCATTTTTTTTGCGATAGTGTGCGTGTGTATATATTTATGTTTATATTTATGAGTTTTTGTATGTATTTTTTGAACATTTGTCTGTTTAGGTATAAAGCTGAATAGCCATTTCAACAGTCTACTCTTTACGAGATAAGCACGAAAAGTTTTTAAAAACAATTATTAGGAGTTGTCAATTTTCATTTTTTCATTTCATTCCTTAAATTCGTTAAGCGGTAAGTAAAACTTTATACCCTGTTCAGACATACGTTTTAATTGCGCAATAAAGGAATTTACGCAATTAAGTCCCTAATTGAACTTAATTTACCATATAAGAAATTAATTAAAAAATTTTTCAATTAGCACTTAATTAAGTCGATAATTGATTAAGTTTACTCCAACAACCCTTGTGAAGTGTGTTCTGCTAGAGAAAATTTTATACAATGACAAAAGTAAATGCCATAAAAATGAAAAATTAAATATTTTCAAATTATATGAAATGAAAAGTTTTTGAAAATTTTATGGAAATTCAAAGCTAGCGTGCAGTCAAAACTTGATCGTACAATTTGGAAGAGTTCTATATTTCAAATAAAAACAAGCAAACTTTCTTTGAAAGCCGAACTTCTCTTCATTCTTCCAAATTTACCAACACAAATTTCTAAGGTAAAAATTAGGTCTGTTCAATAAATTTCCGGCAGAAACTAGCAACGATAGAGTAAAATAAAAATTTACAACATTACTATTCCAAATATAAAAACGGAATAAACGCATTTTTGGAAAAAAATAATAAAGTAAAGCCGAACTTACCATAATAACAAAAAACCATAAAAAAATAGATACAAACGGTGTTCGTTGCTTAAATCATTTTGTATTGCAACAGTTAGCATTTGCAAGAGCTTTGTCATCGATTGTGTGCAAATTGCCAAAAATTTTCTGTCTTTTTTGTAAAACTTTTAGTTTAATTTATTCTATTTCTTTTGTTTATTGTTTTATTAACCTGGCGTTTACTTCTTCATAGTTTCCTCAGCTTTCTTCTAACTATTATACACACATTAGCTTCAATTCAAATATTTTGCATTTAAAACCGAAAACTATAAATGTTATGTATATTTTTTGCTGTGTGGTTGTAAAAAATTTCAGCGTAGATATTCGGTTTTAAAATCGCCATATAAATTATGGCAAAAAAGCTACAACGATGTGATGTAAATAATTTCGTGGAGAGTGCTAATAAACACTTTCAGTTCAAAGTATTTAATATTCATTAACTTATTTTGTAAAAGAGAACAAGAATCAGCTGTTCTGTTCTTGACAGTAACAAAAGTAGTAACAAATTTATTAACAAACACATCTTCTACTCTATTTTACTCTTTCGCTGCTTCTTTTGAGGTACTGAAGTAAACACTTTCCAATAACAATTAGTAACAACTTCTTGTTATTGAACAGAACTATATTCTATTGTCAAATTTTAATTAAGTAAATTAAATTGGATATGTGTGAACACCAAAATTAATTACTTAATTAAAATTTTAATTGTATAAATTAAAACGTATGTCTGAACAGGGTATTAGACCTTTTCATTTTACTGATAATTTTTAAACGATACAAATCTTAAAATTTTAAAAAGGAAAATTTCGCTGGTATCCAAATATTGAAAAATTGGATGGATGTGGTTACAATTTCAACATTAGTTTCGATTATCTGAATCAATGTTTTACTTAATTGAGGTATTTTCTAAACTGGCCACAAAGTGATTTCACAATTATTGGGGTTTACCCTGTTGAAATAAAATCTTTGTTTATTTAAAATTTTACCCGTAAATCAATGAATTTATTCTTCATTTGCAGGTATTATAATTACGATAGCGACTAAAATGATATAAACTAGAGAATTTAAATACCATTATTGTAGATGTTCCTAATATCTGACCTGATTCTTCTTGAATTTTAAGTAGAAGTTAAAAAACAGCTGGTTTTTTTATTGATTCTTAAAAACACCTTTATAAAGATTAGTCTTAAAAACTTCTTAAAAAGTCCTTTGATTTTCGTTTTAAAAAACTCTATTTTGTTTTACATTCTTAAAGACTCACTAACCTTTCCTCGTTTATACAATATTTCTAACTGAACAAATATTTATGCTGTCTTCCAATACAATTTGTCAAGGCGAATTAATAACAGGTGGCCTTGACAGCTCCGGCGACTATTTTTTGCTGGTATTTTTCTCCCTTCTTCAAATGTCAAAATACTTTTGTCGGTTACAAAAAAAAATTGCGCGGCATTTGTAACAGAAATTTAAGTTTAACCACGAACTGCGAAATAAAGTGTGATTTATCAAAAAATATAGTTTTTATAAAAAATAATTTTGTTTGTATAACAAAAAATACAATTATAAATATAAAAATGCGTTCTTGTGCTTTGTGCAAAAAAAAATTTGAAAAAGGAAGTGGCTCATTGTTCCACGTTCCAAAGGACATTGAGAAAAGAATGCAGTGGGGTGAAATTTGTGGAAAAAATTTCTACTAATAAAAATGTATTTTTAATGCTGTTTGTATTTTTAGCGAGAAATACGGAGTATTTAAATGGCACCGGAAATGTAGAAGATGACAAGACGGTCTGGCTTAATTCCTCGGGAGCAAATGAAATGTTAGAGCCGCAAAATATTGACTGTAGCAATATAATTGAAGAACTGCCAGAGGAAAATGACTTTGTCAACTTTGATGAATCGAACTTAGATGAAGTTGGGATTCTTCAAGAGGATGCCTTAGAGTACATAGCTGGTTATATAATAAAAAGGTTTAATCTTGAAGAATACGAAAGTCATGAAAGTTCATTTACATGGGTTGACCAAGTTTCAAAAACGTCGCTAAAAAAGCCAAATCAAAATTTTCTTGCCGAAATTAGAAACTTGGAAATAGTGTTTCGAAAAGCAAACGGCGATAATATATCACACTGCCGCAACTTAAAGCAAAACCTAATGGAAAATAGCAAATCCGTGAACCTACCTGATAACATAAAAGATTTTTTCTTTAAATGCAGAATTTACTTTCGAATTAGACATCTAAACAGGAGATTAAAGGAACAAAAGTCGAAGCAAAAACTATTGGGATTTAGCAAACTGCTTAAAATAAAATATTGAGATATTTTCTAATACTTTTTTCCTTTCAGGGCGAAACTTTTTAAATAAGTTTTTAACTTTTTTGGGGTAATAAACAAAATTACCAAAAAAGGAAGCCTTTTAAAATAACTTACGGCAGTTTTTGGTGTAGTTATCACTCTTTCTTTTAATATGATTAAACCTTTGTAACAAAATCACCAACAACATTTTTAAATAGTAAATTTATTAACAGCATATTCTTGTGTGCATCTATATATTATAAAAATAAACTCAAATAAAATAAACTTAAAAACCTGTTATTGAAATTAAACATTTATTAAATTTTTGCTCCACTTCTTGTTCTGGTACACTGATAGCACACAATCTGAAGACAGCGTAGAAACTACCGGTCATAGCCCTTAAACAAAACATACGCATGTACGAAATGACGTTGAATATATCCAGGTGGGTCTGCATCATCCTTTCCCTAAAAACTTTCGTGTAGTGCACCACTTTTCTCTTGGCTTAAATTGTACCACATCCGTACACACTTGAAATACATCTTTTCCAATCGACGTTACACGGTTTTTTTGTCTCCAGCACGACGGCTAGCCTGTTGTTTACTCAGCCGATTTAAAATAGTCAAACTGCAGCTGGATTTGATGGTTTAAATTCAAAATTTCAGGTCATTTATGCTTTTTTTAATTTGTTTTGCAACTTTACTTGTAAATGTTTACTTATTTTTTTCTGATGTTTTTGACAGCCGAAGATTATTTAAATTAGTTTATACAAAAACAAAATGTACGTATTTCTTTCGCAGTGTTGTATTTATTTTCGCCGTGAGTATACCTGTTATTAATTCGCCTTGCAATTTGTTTATCAACTTTATTTTTTCCTCCTTTTTTCAACATATTTCTCTTCATTTATTTTTTATTTTTTGTGTGTGTAGTGTGGTAGAAGCAACAAAAATAAAAGAACTCTTCAATGAAAAACTATATTTTGTGACAACATCTGTTTTGCTATTGCGGAGAAAATTTTTGTTAGAATAAAATGATTTTTTATATCTATTTTGTTTTATTTTCTTTTAGTTGTTATTTAAGTTGTTTTTTTTTTTCTTTTTTGCTTAAACACCCAGAGACAAAGATAAATTGTTTAACATTGAACTGTTATATATTTATTTTATTTTGCTTTTATATCATTGTTGCTTGCCACTTTTTTGTCCTTTTATTTTAAGCATTTTATATAACATTGTTTTGCTGTAAATAAGGATCAGTGGCAAAAAAAAAACTTGTGTAAAAAACATTTTAAATGCGACTTTTAATTTCAAAAAGTTAATTAAACACACGCTCACAACTAACACGGAGGTAAGAAGACCCTAAGTTTGGATAGTTGTCGCTGAACAAGATATTTAAAAGGATATATTAAATTTATAAAAGTTACTTACTATTCCTGGTGCTCTTCGCTACCCTTACAATAATCGAATAATCGAATAATCGTACAACGACCATTCTTCGAAGCCAGGTTTTTATTTAATTATGCACACTAATATGATAGTTTCAACAGATTTTCATTTGCCCATTGGACTTTATGGATCAGGACTTCTCTATATTTCATATACAGCGCGTTTTTCTCTACCCTTCTGCTTTTTCTCAATAAATATATATCTCAGTTTTAAATTTTATAAAAATTGGTGCAGTCGCAAATGCCCGCTTTCCTCCTTTTTCTCTCATAAAAAACATATTTTACTATAAGGATAAATATCTTCAAAAGCTTCATATTTTTCTTAAATCGGTTAGGTCGTTTAGCCGTGATTGACGCAACAACAAACAAACTAACAAAGATATTTATTATAGCCCAATTCACAATCTTGTACAAATGGTCTTGCATCAAAGCATTTGCAAAATTGTGTAGCATATTTTTAATCTATACCAACAATAAATAAAATTAAATTAAATATGTTACACAATTTTGCAAATGTTATGATGCAAGACCATTTGCACAAGATTGTGAATTGGGCTAATATATATTAGATGAAACAAAATGCATTTTAATCACAAAAAAAAAAAAGAGCCAGCTTAATCTTTAGTGATTAACAACAAGTGGTTGCTCTTTAAAAGCTTTCTGATCCAAAAATTTAAGCTTACCAACATAATTTCATCTACATATTAAAGTTATTTATTTAATAAAAAAAAAACTCTATGTTGACCTGAAAGTAATTAAATCGTAATTATTCTTTTACAATAACAAACACAGTTCTCCAAGTAAGAGTTCAATATTCGGCTATACCGTGTTTTATATATAGTTCAGTGATATAACTTCATTCAAAAAAGCAAATATTGGGGTGACAGAGAATAAAAAAATAAAAAAAATCTAAACAACTAAACTAGTAACAACTTAACATAAAAATCTCATTGGCACTTATTGGGTTTAGAATTAAAAAAAAGTAGTATTTCCTGAAAGACCTAAAAAATGCACAATCGTACTTTTCTCATAACTCGGCAAATAGGGGCAGGCGCCATTTTTTTCACTTGATGTTTTTTTCTTATATTTTAATTCTCTATTGCCCCATGTATCTATTTTTTGATTTTGGTTACTTCAATAAACTATATTTGCTCCAAATGATATCGAAATATTAGAGGAGGGGTGGTGGCTTGCCGGCTGCCTCGAAGAAAATGGAATGATTTTAAATAGCAAAATGTTCAAAACTATGTCGATTCGACATGTTTTTTTTTTATCATTTAGTGCCTTGGAAAATTTAATTTTAACACGAACAGGGTCGTACAGACGGACATAAACTTTTTCTACCTGTGGAGAAGGATATAAAAATAAAAACGAATCGGGACTCTGATAATATTTTCTAAAAGTCCCAAATGTATATAAAAGGAATAAAATATAATTACTTTTGTTTGGATGGGCGTGGCAAAAGCTCCCCTTAGTCAGGTTAACAGACATATTTCAGAGTAACTCGAGAACGACTCATCCGATTTTCATAAACAAAACATCAAAAAATGCGTAACAGTATTATATTTAATTTAGTTCTATATAATTTTTTTCTATATTTTATAATTTTATTTATTCAAAAATTTAAGAGGGGAAAAATTTTTGTTCTTGCATAATGCGTTTATTTGTTAAGTTTAAAAATGCAATGAAGAAAAACCGAAATCGGATTTGAGTTTAGAACATCAAAATCCATATAGTCCACATAGTTTTATGTGAATTTAAATAATTATTATTAAGAATTGCTTTAAGGAAAACTGAAACACTCCATTAGCTGCGAGTGCAGTACAAAAAAAGTCATCTTGAAGTACTTTAAATAAAAATTCTGCTAAAAATAGTTTTATTATTCACATAAATCATTTATTGTTTCTTCTTATTATATTATTAAAAGAATTATGGTCAAGTGTAAAAAATTCTTTCACACCCTTTTAAAAAAAAGAAAATTAAAAAAAAAAACAAAAAAAAATTGTTGAACAGAATTCCTTTGAACAACATACAGCCAATATTTGTTGCAGCACTTTCATTGATTAATTAACTTTGTTTGAGATTGTGTTCACATTTACAATATTGTTATGTGTTTTTTCTCTTTTCTTTTTTTCTTTTTTTTTTCAACATCAGTTCCATTAAAATTAATTTTATTCTTGAGTGCCTGTAAAAACAAAAGAATAGTACAAATAAATTTAATTAAACCAATTTAAAAAATCTAAATTGAATCTCAATGATATCGCATTGATGACAGGGGTAAAACAATTTATTGGAAAAGTGTAATATGTTGAAAGTATGTATGTACAAAAATAAATTTTTAATTTATTGAGTGATAATTTTGAACATGTGGTTACTGAAAAGATATTCTAATTGTTTAAGGACGTGCTTGATGTTTTACAATATTTAATATAAATTTCTTTTTTCTTCTTTAACACATTTTCCTCTTCATAAATAAATAAAGAATCGCTTTCCTTTAAATAAACTTGCGATTTTCAAACTAAATTATCCTCATCAGTTTTTCAATGTACCCATTTTTCTTATCACAATCTCTTTTCTCAATCTTTAATAATTTAAAAAGCACTTTGTTATCTTAACAGAGAATAATTTATGATTTAAAATATTTTTTTTAAATGAGGCGAAACTTCTACACTTTATCCACAGTATGAAATCAAGAAGTCACGGTCATGCTGTTACGTAACAAAAAACAACAAAAAAAAAACAATTTCTAAAAGGCTTCCTTTTCAATGATGCTGCTTTCTCTACCTTCAGCCAGCTTCATCGAATTTTTTTATAAAATGTACAAAAACTTGCAGAATCAAAGATTTTCTCAGCACCAAAAATTTAATAAACTGCCAAAGGAAATTAAAGTAAAGAAAAAAAAAATATTTTTTGTCGAATATGATATTTAAAATTTGGAATATAGATTTAAGAAAACATCACAACAGTCACCGAGATTGGGACTAAATACCGTTTATGATTTAAGTCAAAGGTATTTAAAATTAAAATAGGCCCAACACAATTTATTTATGCTTTTATTAACTGAATCTAAAAATGCAGAAGACTTTCTGGACTCTATTTGATGACTGTGAAAAAACCAAGAATATGTGTTATTGTCTCATTCTCTTCTATGTTTAATCGGAATGAAGGCCAATCATTAGAAATATTTTTCGAGGTGATCTAACGCAGAGATGGGTTAAGACCTGGGTATTTCCAAACGCTGGGTATTTACGTATTTATACCCACTTTTCAGCTATTTATCTAATTTTGGATAAATACTTATTAGAACAACAAATACTCGCTGTTACGTAGAGTAAGAGAAATGTGAAAATTATCAAATTTATTTTGAACATATTGTGTTTAAGTGTATTTTGTTTATACATTTCTTGATGCGTTTTGCTCAGATAAGGCACTTTTGACTGCATCAAACATAACAACAATTCTTAGTAGAACTGCTAATCAGCATGCTTAAGGCAATTCAATGTAATGAGTGGGAGCGATGGTAACAACAATGCTCAAGCATTGATTAAATTTAAAAATTATTTCATTTGCTATAAAAAATTTAATTCATAATAAAAAATTAAATTCTTTTAATTTATTTAAATTTTTCTTTATTCTGATTTATACCCACATTTTGAGTAAATACCCAGGTGCTTAGGTAAATATCTGGGTATTTATATTTAAGTACGCAATTTACCCTTATGCCATCACTAATCATACATAATAATTATCAACTGGGAAGGTAAAGTGTTAAGTTTCCCCTACATTTTTCAATCATTTCTAGTATCGGACAGGTTAAATTTGAGATGTCCTTGCGCATTCACATAAAGGCTGTGTCTTGGACAAGTTAATAATATTAACTTTTACGTACAAAAACAGCTAATTTTCTGCAATTGAAAACATTTTTGATGACACAATTTGATTTAAAGACTGTTAACTTTACTCACAAAACACTGTACTAAAGCTTGCTCTGCCTTTATATTATTTTTTCGAGGTGGGATGCAGATTACATTACTGTACTTTCTTCATGCAAAAACTATGATTTTATTTTTCTTTCTCCACTGCATACGGCTGACTTTTTTTCGGCTCTTTTATACAGTTAAAATATGTTGAAAACAAAATATCACAAAACACTACTATAATTTATTTTGACAAAGTGCTTTGACAGTGCTATACAAAGCTATCTCAAGATCTCATAACCCTACCTTTGTTCTGTCCACTTTATATAGTATTCGATCATATAATTGTTCTTTATTCTTAAGTGTAAGACTGCATCACATACGTTCGCCTGAAAAGTCCAGTGTGATCTTCAGTTGGGAAATCTAAAAATAAAATTGAAAAGCCTTTTCGAATAGATTTAAAAAATCCGAATATTACGATTTTTTTAGTTCACTCGAGTGAATTGTTGTTTTTTGTAGATTTTAGTGTCCATATTAAGAGAAGTACTCTTGAAGGTTTGTGTCAGAGGGCTATAAAAATATACTAAAAATTTCATGGATTCCATATTAACGCTTGAGGTAGCACTATTTCTAAATCAAAATATGTTATCAAGGGTACCTTTTTTATGTAAGAGACGTCAACAGATTTTTAAAGGTGCAACAGCAAGCATGATCAGCCCAATAGCATAACGGGATGCAATTTGTTCTTGCGTTGCGTTTTATAGGGTATTATTCTCCCCTTTCTGGGAACCAGCTTACAATTCAAAGCCAGTGAAAACCACTTAAAACTGTGAAGCACATACATATTTTACTCACGCTCTTTTTTTTGGATATATGAATATTTTCTTCTTCTTTCGTTTATATTTTGATGCTTTATAAGCTTATTGGTCCCGGAGTTCAACGAACATAATTTGAAGGCCTTTCAGGTCACTGCATGATATATGATGGCCTTATTTACTATGGGACTCTGCTTCGAACACAAGAGAAATCTAGCAAGTCAGTTTGGATCTTATAGACTGAAATCTGATTTTGTTAGGATGTATGCGCTACAAAGTGTATTTAACGTGTTTATAAAGGCAGCACACAGTATATATATATATCGTACACGCTCATAGGCGGTTAGATAATTTTTTTTTCTTTTTTATACGGTCAAAATCACGCGTCGAATGATTTCGTGCACTCTTTAAACAAACCATTTGCACGGCCATACAAACAAACCCTTAAAATTTAATTGAGTTTGATTTGACCGTTCGAGAGTTATAAAGTTACAACACACTTTATATATATAAAGACATCATAATTTGTAGTTTTTGATCTAAGCGCATATCCAAATGCTTCATAAAGCTTTGGTTTTATTAAAGGTTTTGTTAGGAATTGTTTCATTTAAACAAAGTGTTTACAGTCTCAACCGACTTACATATTCTAAATTTTATAATAAAACATTAACATTTACAAAAGCCGCACAAGTAATTGACTTAAATTTTCCTCACAAAGAAAACACTGTTCTAAAAATTTACTGCAGTAATTTCGCTGTATTTACCTGCAGCCAAAGCCAACTTCACCTTGTTTACATAAACCATCTCTGCCTTAACAACCTTAAACTACACTTTTTCTATTTTATTTCTGATTTATCCCTACAAATTTTAGATTTCTTATTCTAACACAAGAGTCATTAAAATGCTATAAAATATTTTTATAAATTCTCGTTTATTTACTTCATAACAAAAAGAAGGGAAAAATATTTGAATAAAATATGATATGAAAAAAGTATTTAAATTTTAAAAAAGCCAATCATGTTTTACTTATTAAAGCAATAAATCATTTGTTTTCCTTATTCATTTTTTTATTCCTTTTTTATACTTCTAACTCCTCCTTTTCATTTTCAATTTAGCTTTTAAATAAAAAAGCTTATAACTTGGCTATAAAAATTTTGCATACAATTTGGTTTTTCAAAGAAGAACTGTTTAAGAAGATAAAGTATAATGGGGCAGTCAGTAAAAATCAACAAAAGAAATAGAAGTTAAAAGAATCTGTGTCTAACAAACAGAGAAAGTCTATTATGACCAAACAAACCCTTGATAATGTAGCTGGCAGCGCACAAAAACATGAAATAAAAAAAATATTGAAAAAACTGCAAAGAATTAAAAAGAAGCAGCGGAAAATAAATCTGCAAAATGATTGAAAAATTAATGATGATCCTTTTATGGTATTATGAACACATTTTTATTTTTATTTTTTATATGAAATGAATAGGATTTGAAAAAGAGAAGTTTCCATAGTAGCATTTGTTAAATAATAGTTATTTTGTATAATAATTAAATGAAATTGAAAAGTTACCAGTTGATGCTGTAAGTTTTGTACATGAAAAGATTAAAGCAAATCAGCTTCAGAGGCGATTCGTAAAAGGACACTTCATTATAGTTTTGTTTAATTAATAATCTAGTGAGGAATGATCATAGGTCGAACAAAGATTCACATATTTAAGAACTACTGTGGTCGCAAATATGCATTCAGAAATATTTAAAAAAAAATAAAAAATAAAATTTTGAAGCATATTTCAGTAAGACAATGATGTGCAGCAGGTTAGATACACAGCTTGTAGTTTTCTATTATATTGTTACGTTTTACCCTTTAAGAACAAAAGTACGGATTCTTTTTGATTGCAAATACCACTAAATTCTGTCTTCGAACTTTTTATGGGCTTTCTCTGGCTATAAGTTCTTGATCCTACCGGTCTTGTGAACCCTTGGTCTCGTATTTACTAAACATGCGTTATCACCACAAACGCAGCCATCCACGCTATACTACTGTATTACTCCGGCGAGACATGAACTACTCGATGCCTTGTTAAGTAACCTTAACCATCCACAGACATCTCTACTACTCATTTCATCTAAGCCAGTCATCCCCTTTAATCCAATAGCGACAACGTACGTCTGCCTTACACTGTTGTTATGCTGTTACACTTCCCCGCACTAACCGCTATTGCTCTTACTTTTTGTTGTAAAGGGTTTCTTGACAATTATCTGTTGCTCTTATATTAAATTGGACGTCTCCACTAAATTATCTGCCATGGCTTCACACAATAATTGTCTTTTGCCTCTCGGGAGGACTGTACTGCTGTTTATTAATCTTAATTGAATTATAACAATTATTATTTTTTCGTTGCACGCATGTGCGAATGCGGGTATCGAACTCAGGACCCTCTGTTTTGTAGTACGCACCTCTACCAACGCAGCTATTGAGGCTGCTCAGCTTTTGTTAGCTAACTTGTGGTTTCGTTATTCTATAAACACACCATTAGTTGAATTAGCTTATTCACCAAGCTCATACGGAAACAACTACAGGGGTTGCCAGATATTGTTATTCGTAACAATATTATAGCTCCAATCGAACTACTGCCTTATCTACTTAATGCACCCATCATATGCGTCCTCAAATTTTAAATTAAAAATTTTTATATTTTTTAAATATAAACAAAACTTCCTTCAGTTTGGGTTCATACACAAGTAAAATTATATTAGCTTAATTACATATTTAATTGAACAATAACTACAATTTTTTAATGTAATCATTAATTAACTAATAATATAACTTAATTAAAAGTCATAAAAAAGAAACAATTTTTAAAAAAATTAGTAATCGAATCAATTAAAAATTTACTAAGATTTCAGTTTAAAACCCGTACTTGCGATTTTTTTATATTTTATAATTTTTATTTCATTGACAATTTTGAAATAATTACAATGAAAAAATTTAAGTAATAATTAATCCCAATGCCAATGATTTTATTTTGATTTTATTATGAATAAAAATTTATAAAAGCACAAATTGGTTAAAAAAAATAAATCTTTATTCTCTTTCAGATGGATATAAAATTAATAAGTGAAATAGCAACAAAACTGAGATGTGAGATCTTAGGTCCCCTAACACCCGATGTTATTACTTACATGAAAATATTAAAAAATATATTAATCAAAAAATGTTTATGTTTTGAAACCATTAATGGTAATGTTTTGAAACCATTAAATCATTATTCAACGATCATCATTATTATTTATTATCAATAAAATCTTTTCAATAAAAAGCATTATCATTAATGAAAATAATGGTAATGCTTGAAAAATCATTAAAATTACATATCTCTAAATGCCAATAAATTTTCAATCAATTACTCCTTCTAATTAATTACTCCCACTTATGTCGAAAAGATATTAAACCTTTAAGGGGCGCTAAAATATTTTTCAGTGCAGGTAATATACAAAACTATAGTTTTATGTTCGACAAATAGAAAAGGGCTTCTCATTTTGAAAAATGCATTTGACTCTAAAGCATGGCTTATTATTTTTTCTTTTATATATTGACGCTAATTGAGGAAAACTTCATTACAAAATGTATTTTTTTTTTCAATAATACTTTAAGAGTATTTTTAAAGTTTCACACAAACTTGCAATTCACATATTAAAAACACGTGGAAAAGTTAAAAAGAAAAACTGGTCCCTTTTGTGAAAAAGTACCTTTTACTATTTTGGATACATTTATGAAATCAACTTACATCAATCTTAAAATCTTATCGTTTGAGAAAATATTTCATATCAATTTATTCTCTATTTTAAATTTAAAAGGTCTTTTTGCTGAAGCAATATTTATGCTCTTAGTAAGAAATGTAATACTACACAATCGTGGGGTGTTTGTTCGGTGTTTAACTATTCACTTTTTGAAGTTTCAAGAATAATGAAGATATAAAGTACACATGTTCGGATTATCTTTTTTTGAATCCAAATAGAGAGAGAGTTACAATTCAGGTGTTGCCCTACAGACAGGTAGAAGCCTGAGCAATCACTGTTGCAGGCAATACTTTCTTATTTTTCAATAACTATAAAATCTACTTCTGATATCATAAAAATCGAGTACTGGTTCACGATGCCCAATTGTCTTCCTTTAAGGATGTTGTTTACTGCACGAAACATTTAATCTTTTGTAACCGTTTAATGATTTGTAACAGCTGTCTTACCTTAATCATGGGGAACGGTGAAAGCCCTTTCCTGTCTAATAGAAAGCTTCTGAACAAAATAAGTTTTTGAATGTCTTAAATATATTTTGCAAATTAAGTTAATTAGCAATTTGCAAATTTAAAGGCCGCGGGTGCTAAGAAATGACAAATGAATGAATGACGCACTCGCTTATACGTCAGCGCTAATCGATTGATAATTACAAGCAATTAGAAGAGTAGCGTCTTTAACCTAACAGCGTTTAATAATGGATGCTCTCGAATGAGGAGAAATCAGGAGATTGATGTTTATATTTTTCACAAATTAAAAACAAGCATACAATCATTTTCAAGCGTTTGATACTCAACTTTTATGTTCTACCATACGATTAGGAAAGTCCATAGTAGAATGTTCTGAAATGAGAATGTGCAAAAGTGAAGTTGTGCGGATTTTGTTTTTCTAAAACTTATTTTTCCTCAAAAGGCTCTTAAAGTTTCGTCACTACTCAGTTGATGTTATACTTTCAGCAAAAGTATCATATTTTAAACTCATATATGGTTCTAAAAGTTAACGAACTGACCTGAGGTTTTACAAAGAACTTAAAATGTACATGAATAAATGTATGTTGTAATGGTTAATGATATGTTTCCTTTTTTTTTGTGTAAAAGTTTATAAAGTTGTGTGAAAGTTACATTCTCAAGTAGAAAATGAAACCGAAATTAAAGTTTAGCATCAATAGAAATCAAATTGTAATAAAATAAAATAATCAAATTACATTTTCTTCGAACTTCTCCATTATCTATGTCTGGCTGATTTTTTATTTTTAAACACACACTTGAGCATTTTATTAAACTTTTAGACAATTTTTTTTTTCCTCCATACTTATTCTCTTCTATCAAATGAATTTAAATAGACAGTAGATAAAAAACAAATATTTTATTAAGGGTTTTCTTTACATTTAGCTTTGAAAATAGATTTGTTTAGTTGGTATTATTTGCTTTTAATTTAAGGTTTTATCGATGACTAGAAAGGTAGAGAAAGCAAAAATAATAATTGACTTCCACAGTAGGTTTTTTAGCCTTTTACATAATTCCTATGAAAAACTTATTTTGTTTTATTCAATATTAAATATGCAATTTGATGAATGAAGCAATATTTAAACAATATTTGTACAATCTTAACTTGTTATCAAAAGGTATTAAATATTATATTTGGTTGAAATAAAATAACGCAGCCTTTTAAAATTCGTGACTTGACAAATTTGTCATTATCTAATTCGGTGACACTGAACTTTTTTAATAAATGGTTTATTTTTTGCTGAGTATTATTTAAAATAAAGAAATCTTTTCTCAGATTTTTATAATAATTGCTTGTTTTGGTTACTTAATTAATATTTGTCTTCTTTTAAATTAATTTTTTTCTTTTTTAATTTACGCACTATTTATCTGCTTTGACAAAGTGTTAGGAAGTGAAGTGGCTGTTTATACGTTTGAGTTGTTTTTGTTGAAAAGTATTGAAAATTTTTAGGGCATTGAAGCGGTTTTATCTTCTTATTTCTATACACTGTGTTTTATAAAATAAAATGAGTTAAAACGACGGATATTTCAGGGTAACATTAATGCGCTAGATAGCGTTTCGCTTAACTCTCTGATTAAGGTATCGCTCCCATTCCCACACGAAAAATGCAAAATTAAAAAACAAAACACTAAGAGTGCTATAATTTGCTATGACAAATCTTATAAACCCTTCACCATTAATGTAAATCTATTAAAGGAAAGTATTTCCAATAAAAAAGAAAAATATTTGGGTGACAACGAAATCAAAAATAAGAAAAAAATTAAGTAAAACATAAAAAATGTCATGGGCTCTTAATGGGTTAAGTATTTATTTAAAAAGTATTTCCTGAAAGATCTCTTTAAAAGCTTTTAAATGATACCCATATTGATATCTTAGAAAATATGGTGCACAATCGTACTTTTCTATGAAAAGTTCGGAGGTACACAATTTGGGAAATACGGGCGAGCGTCAATTTTTTCACTTAATGTTTTTTCTTCTCTTTTAATTCTTTACTGCCCCATTTATTTGATTTTTTTGGTTGGAGTTATATCATTGTTCCAAATGATAAAGACAAATTTGAGACAGGCGTGGTGTTTTGACCGCTGCCTCGAAATATATGGTCCGATCATGCTGATTTTCCACAGCAAAATGTTCGGAATTATGTTTGATCTATTGGCATACTTAGTTTTTCTTTAGCAAAGTTAATTTCAACACAAACATAGACTGACAGTCGTATATGCGGACAAATGGACATCGTTCAATAGACTCCGCTATGCATAAGACTCAGAATATATACACTTTATGGGGTCGGAAATGGTTATTGTAGAAATTACATGCGGAATGACATTCTCAAACATAACCTTTTCTGCCTATTGTGAAGGGTTTTAAAAAACTCTGCCAATTAATATAAAATTTTATTAAATACAATATCCTCGACTTCGTATTTATTTTACCTATTGTTACGAAAATAAGATCTGGCAACCCCTGTTGTTGTCCGTATGAGCGTGGTGAATAAGTTACTTCAACCAAGTTTATGGAATAATACCACAATTAGCTAACAAAAGCTATGCAATCTCAATAGCTGCAGTGGTAGAGGTGCTTCCTGTAAAACAGAAGATCGTGAGTTCGAGCCCACCTTCAGGTATGCGTACAACGAAAAATAATTATTAGAACTGTGTCGTTTGCGAACGAACAGGTTAAATTGACCGAATCAATCAAGTGAACGGAATGATCCGGTCTTTTCGTTCAATAGTGTACGGGTTAAATTAAACTGATGACTTAATTGAACGAAATGAGCCAGATATTTAACCCGCTCTTTTCATTCAAATTAACCGATTGAACGAACTGAATAAACGCATCAGTCCTTGATAACTGACCAAAAAAAAACCGAACAACCGGGCACATGTCTGATAATAATTATTATAATGCAAATTAAAATAAAGAAACAGCAGTACAAACCTCCCAAGAAGCAAAAGACAACAGTGTATGGCAGACACTGGCTTGGATAAAGGCATAGTGGAGTTGTCTGTCGATTGTTAAGGCTCTAAACAAGGCATCGAGTAGTTAGTGTCTCGCTGGAGTAATACAGTAGTGTCGCCTGGATGGCTTCGTTTGTAAAAATAACGAATGTTTAGTAAATAAGTGATCATAGCATTCATAAGACCGTGGGATCTAGATGTACAGCCAGATAAAGCCACAAAGTAAGAATATATAATTTATAATGACCCACAGTTGGTATTTGCAATCAAAATAATCCATACGTTTGTCTAAAAGGGGAAAAATGTAAAACCATTTATCTATACCTCTCACCTTTTTAACTTCTTGGTATTGAATTTCTGATTAACTTCCTAAAAAAGTGACATGCTGCTCAGCACAGCAGAAAAGAAAATTATTTAAAAAAAGCTATGGCAGCTTAAACTCTTAAAATGACATTTATAAATGTGTCATAAATCTCACAAATCAAACGTAAACAATCTGCTTTGGGACAACGTCAGCAAAATGTGTATAATTTTCGTTAAATACAATTTAATTGATTTTTCATATCTCTGTTTCAAGATGAACTCGATGTACTGCAACGAACATTATTGTAAAATTAATCATTAGTCATTTTATTTCGAGATTTTTAAATCAGCTATAAAAAGTAAATGTTGATGATGTTGATGTTGATGCTACATGCTGCATGCAAAAAACAAAACATAAAGCTACGAGCATAAAACGAAACAACACATGGCTGGTTTGCTACTGCTCTTAGTATAGTAGTAGAGTTTCTGCGAAAAGTATTTGTATACGAGATTGAAAAAAGTAATGATTTTTATAAATGATCTTTTCGAAATGGAGAAAAAAAAAATGAAATAAATGATTTTTCCTTTCCTAAACTTCCAACCGAAGAGCACAAACACACACAAGCTGCACAGTATTCAGTTAATTTGAGAATAAAATCATATTTAATTATTTTGACAGCATTTTATGATGAGATTTTCCTATAACATTGCATCTTGTTTGGGAGGGATTTTAAATGTTTTCTGACAGCCAATCATTAATTGTAAAATGTTATCATAACAATATCAAAAAAATGTTTAATTCATTTTAAATGAAATCATAAAAAGCAACAAAATACAATTCCATTTGGGATTAGGAGATGCTCTGTTGTATATTTTCAGCACAATACAAGATTTATTAAGTGGCATTTAGAGAATTGTGTCAGTTTTTATTTCATAACTTATATCTTAGCCAAACATAAATCTATCATTGGCTTTTTGTCCAACAGTGTCGTTTCTGCTTCATTTTTGGATTTTTTTTTACGCCCCTATATTATTGTGGCATAAAAGTGTGATGGAGTGTGTTTAAGAGTTTCACAAATACTCTTTGAATTTGGTACACTTGCCGCTTCCGTAACAAGTGAAATTGATAAGGGGCTACTGTTTTTTGTTTTTAAATTAAACAGACTTATGAGATAAATAACGCTTATAACACTTATTTTATCTTTTTTTCCTTGACTTGCTTAACTAATTTGTAATCATTAAGCTGTTAGTGTTCTGAGAAAAATAATTTAAATGATATAAATCTGAATACTGGATGGGAAACTGAGTTTTCAAGCGACTTTGCCACTTAAATAAAGTAAGCAAATGTAGCTCTCATTTTGTTTAGTGTCAGAGGGGTCCCCTTTAA
This sequence comes from Gymnosoma rotundatum, assembly GCA_916610165.2. Classification (NCBI taxonomy): domain Eukaryota; kingdom Metazoa; phylum Arthropoda; class Insecta; order Diptera; family Tachinidae; genus Gymnosoma; species Gymnosoma rotundatum. The sequence continues at coordinate 112,066,397 of OU744337.1, read as the reverse complement.
AATTAATATTTTACATTTAAAAAGACCTGTAGTAGAATTTTTAAATTTCCCTCATTGTATCTTGAGCAAAATCATAGATGAGAAGTGCTACTGAGTGGCCAAATGTTCTTGTAAAATTGGCATATAAGTATTTTATGTGCGTTGCCTTATAAGACTCGTCATTACCCAGTTCGTCCGCTGTGTTATGTACTGTAAAGAAACATAGTTGTTTTATTTTTAGGAAATTGTTTATTTTAACAAATAATTCATTGAAGTTGATTACACTTTTTATGACAGTTTTAATTTCATTTATTAATTGCTTTGTTAAATATAACGTTTACTTAAGTATTTATTTCAATAAATTATATAGGAATATGTGTATTTGATTCTATTAATTCTGTGATTAGTCTGTGATATAAAAAAAGCAACTTGAGATAACGAATTCAGAATAGAAGACTAATTTTGGGACCATCTCCAAAGTCTAAAAACTTTTAAGTCTTACATAAGAAAAGTGTTTATAAACTAGTCTCGTCCGATCTTCAACTTTTTTCATACGGTAGCTGGCAAGATCAAGACCTCAACATGCGTTTCACAAATTTCGCAGGACAGTATATGTTCTAAGGTTTTTCCTATATTGTTGTTCGAATATTTTTGAAATCGTTATAAGCAGAGAGAAATCTTGGTTTTAAAAGGATCGCCGAATCACGTTATAACTCTGTAACAATACATGTTTGTGGTAAACAAAATATTATTATCTTAGATAATACCTTAGCCGCTAAAAATAACATTTGATCATTAAATGGCACAAAAGGCGCAACTAGACTGATTTGAATTAAATGACTATTGCTAAAACTCTTATCATAGAAATACTATATAATTATTCCAAACTAAGATTGTATTATTAACCATTATTAATATGACATATTAATTTATACGAGGAAATAAAATTAAGTTTTAAAAAGAGTGACTAAATACTTTATATCAATGATTTGATCGCAAACTATTGGTTAATTTCAGAACATACGTAATGTACAAATTTCAAACAGAAATGTCTTATAAAAAATAATCAGCCTTATTCTGTTTGGCGTCGGTAAAACAAGGCAACAGCAATTTTAATCGTTGTTAATATAGCTATATATCGATAACTGGCAATATAAATTTGGTATTTTGTAAGGAATTGTGACGTTCATATTTTCTCGAATTGCCATGATATTGTCGTCCGTGACTTAAGTGTCGTGTACAAACAAAAAAATTAAGTAAACTATGAAATTACTATCAATAAAATTAAAAATGGCCAAACTGAAGATTGATTACCAACCCCAACTAATTTGAAAAATTAGACAAAGAGTTGAAAAAATTCATCACTTGCCAGAGTTTTTGCTTTGTTAGTTGAATATGGTTCTCATTTAATTAATTTCACTTGATATACAACACTCTTGAATTTTTTATAGAAGAAGAGGTAGAATCCTTTAGTGAGATACATGAGCAGTAGCGAAATGGCTAAATGGATATGCTTTCCCCGCAGTAACATATTTCATTTATGTTTTATAAATAATAAATATTTAATCAGGATATCATGAAATACTTATATTTTAAGGAATCAAGCACGAATAAAGTAAATTAATTGAAACTTTATAATTGTTTAACTATTTGTTGTTGTTGTTTTTTTTACAAAAGCTAGTTTTTTCTTTAGTTTTTTGTTTGAAATATATATATATATATATGCCAAAGGCATACTTTGGGGACACTAAAATATTCCAATTTTTTTGATGAATCTAGGTAAATTTTGTAAAAACAGACCTATATATCCCGATATTTTCGTCTAATTTTTATATAAATCAGAACAGCATCCCTTTTACTAATTAACGCATATTACGAGAACAATTGTTAATTTAATGTATATAACGAGGCCATGTCCTCAATGTATCTAATAGGTAAAAGAAAAAAAATGTTGCCATATTGGAAGTTATTTTCAGAAAATTCTTGACGCCGTCAAAATTTCATTCGCTTCCATCGAACTTGTAAGAAAGTGATGCTAATACGTGTACACTTTATATGCAATAATGAGTATAAATGCAAAATATTAGTAATAACTATTAATATTTATAAAAATATCTATTTTAAACAGGTTATTAATCTTATATCTTTTTTATAAAATATTAATTATGTATTTTTTTTTTACGATATTTCGTTACGCCTTTATGGAGACTCGTTAGGAATAGCAATTTGTATAAATTTAATTTAATATTTTTATAAACAGAGATTGAAACTTAAAAAATTACATCAAAAAACAAATAGATATTATAAAATGGAATTTATAAATATTTTTAAACTATAAACAAAAATAATATAACGTACTAACTCTTAAAATAGGTAATACATAATTATGTATTCTGCTACTAACAAATAAAATAAGTATATCAAAACATTTTAGGTTATTAGTTAAAAAACCTAACTTATTATCAGTAAGACTTTAATTTATACCAAGTTTTCTTAAGTGATTTTTAAATGCTTCTTCACTATTTATAAAAGTGTTTGCATATTAAATAAATTGAATTAATAAACATTCACTATTTCAACATAAAAAACGTTGTTATTAGTACTCAGTAGATCCCTTGCTCTTTTCTACAGAAAATACAAAATAAAAATATAGTTCATAATTAATAAGCAATTACAAATAAGTATACGTGTTTTCTTCTAAACATATTTCTTTAATTTTTAATTTCATTTGCAGTACCACATAACATGAAATTTGTCTAATCAACTTTTGGCTAGTTTTTTGTATCTTATTATTTGAATCTGCGCAAGGATTCGCTCCATTGTTGCAGGAGAACAAAAAAGGTACTTATATTTTTAATAATGCTTGGTTGAAAATTTTGGCTTATATCTTTTAATAAGTTGAATGCGTTAGATCAGAAAGGAAATCCTAGAGTGATGGAAAATTTAAAAATAGAAAAAAACTTTCAAGTTGTTTTAAGCGCTACCAGTATTAATAGGTTACTTTGGAAAATAGCACGTATGTTTAATTAAACCTAAAGCTCAAAGGCTCATAACTCGAACATTACGGATTTTTGCACTTTATTTTTTCTTCTTATTTATATGTAGTACTTTATCACTCTATGTAATTTTACTTTTTGATCGGCAGGTTTCTGCTAAACTAGATGTATGTTCTTAGATTTTTTTGGCTGCATACACATGAAAACTAATAACACCGATAATAAAGCATTCTTATTCGTAAATTAGTATTTCGTTTCTATAACTATATAAAAAACTGTGAAACAAAAAATTTAGAGGTTTTCAGTTTTGTCAGAAAGTTTTACAGCAGTTAATGTGTTAAGTGGCAACATTGAATATGTTGTTAAAAACTACACTAAAACAGCTTTTATGTGAAAAATAAACAAGTTTAAAAAAAGAAAGTAATGCTATATAATATAAAAATTATTAAAATGTTTAACATATTAAAAAACCGCAAAAACTGTGGATAAATAACAGTTTTAACTTTTTCTTCAACATATTGGCTGCTCTTTTTGTGCGGAAGGTTGTAGCCTTCCTTGACCTTGTCCTCACCTCAATCGCTGCAATCATCCTCTTAACTCAAAATGTAATTGTGGCTAATGCCAATTATCTGCAAATGCATAAGGCATTGTAAACTTTTGGAAAAACAAGCATTAAACATTTTTTGGAAATAGGTGTTCAAAACAGCTTTCATCTGTCTGCCTATAACAGTTCAAGTGTATGGCCACATAAATTAGATTACATTACCTATTGGACAGCCTTATATCTCCAAACTTTATACTAATTCAATTGTTCAATAGTTTGGCAATATAGATCAAATTACAGCAAATATAGGGTCACCTTAATTTTCAAATTATATACTTGATATTGTAGTAGATTTAGCAATCAGGTTTTGTGTAAATTTCAACTGTCTGCTTATAACGGTTCGATAGTTTGCCCATATACATCAGATTATATCAACTATTTAATATATAATATAACATTTTTATTCCTCTTATACCATGTCATGTCCCTTGTAAATTTCAGCTGTCTGTCTATAATGGTTTAAAAGTTCGGCCACATACACCATATTATATCAACCATTGGGTCACCCCTTTATTTCCAAATCCGAATTTTATACTTGTTGTTATAGAGGAGTTAGTAATATAGGTTCTGTGTAAATTTCAATCGTTTGTCTACAACTGTTTAAAAGTGTGGCCATATACCAAATTAAATAAACTATTGGTGCACCCTTTAATTTATAATTTTAAATATTATCAACTGCTTCCATAACGGCCATAGCAATCGACATTGCGTCAAGTTTACAAGCGCTTGTCTATAACGGTTCAAAAGATAGGCTTATATAAGTAAATCTACAGTAATTATGGGACACAATTTAATTTCTAAATTCAAATTATAAACTCGTTAATATAGCGGACTTAGAAATACAGGTCCATTTTAAGTTTCAGCGTTCTGTATATAACGGTTCAAAAGTTTGATCAAATACACAAAATTACATTAACTATTGGAACACCCTTTAGTTTCCAAATGCAAATTTTGTATTTGTTGTTATAGCGGACTTAGCAATAAAGGTTCGTTGTAAATTTCAAGCGTCTGTCTACAACTGTTCAAAAGTATGGCCATATACATTAAATTTAATGAACTATTGGCGCAGCCTTTAATTTATAATATTAATACTCGTTACTATAACGGCCATAGTAATTGACATTCTGTCCAATTTGCAAGCGTTTGTCTATAACGGTTAAAAAATAGGCCCATATAAGTAAATTTACATCAATTATGGGACACCTTTTAATTTATATTTATTTTTGTACAATTTTTTATTTTTGGGAGCCATAGTAATACGCAGTCATTTTACAGAATCGCCCTTTACAGTTCATAGTACACGTAAAAATATGTATGTATATTGTATGGGGACACCCTTTAATTTTTAAGATTATGCACTATTTTTAAAACGGGACCAATTTGTAAGCATAGTCGTATTACCAAAAATTTTCACTACTGCTCATATGGCCATTTCACTACTGCTCATATGGCACATCAGTAAGAATATCATGAAATAAATTAATATCAAAAAGATTCCAAATAGCACATTTTCATATTATTTATGTTTTTATTTAATATATGTTTTAAGCATAAAAAATACATTAAAAACAGGTAACAAAAAGAACTTTCCATATATATGTACCTATGTATATCAAATAAGTTTAGTGATTACAATTTACTAAAAAAGTTTAGCAAGCGAAAATATTTGCGCCCGGCAGAAGGCCGCCTACACAAAAAAATCTTTATCAAGCGAAGCCGGTGTTGGTCATATCACAGAAAAGGAAACTTACGCCCGGCCAAAGTCCGGCTTCCTAGAAAATATTTTGTATGTAAGCGAGGCCGGTGTTGGTAATACCATGAGGACAAGATGTTTGCGCCCGGCCAAAGGCCGGCTACGCTGAAAATCTTTAGTAAGCGACGCCAAAACTAAGAGCTGCCCGAAAAATTTCCTATAAAAAAAATGTTTTTATTTTTTTACTATTTTCCTTTTAATAATACTCACCTCAATAGTACCCATATTGCCTCATTCCACCAAAAAATACTCGATATATTTCATATTGTGCATAGAAACTTTAGAAGCCCGTGACTTGGAAACCAAGGGTCAGCCTTAAATTTGCCACTTCACATTTTTTGTTTAAAATTAAATTTTAATTTTTAATCTGATTCCGTGTTAACTCCGCAATTTCGTAGGAGAAGATAACAAACTCTAACAACAATACTTTTTTTACAGGGTTGTAAAAAAACTTTTTTTGTGTTCATAACAAAAATGTAAATAAAATTTGACTTTTTGAAAACTTTTTTTAAATGGCACAATTCGTCAATTTTTCATAAATTTTAAAACAAAAATTTGCAAAACAAAAAAAGTCTAAGTTGGCAGAATCAAATTTTCAGGTTGTCATATTCGCCAGTTTAAAAATGAAGGAGCTACACCTAAAACATATAGTGATGGTTTTTTAGTTATAAAACCAAAGCTTAAAGTGGTGCATCATAGGGACTAACGCTAGTCGATAGAGTTTAAAAATACGAATCGATCGTGGTTATCTCGTTTGTCGAAAGACTGTACGAAAAACGTTATAGGCCAGCAAACTTTTCAATTGTAAAAAAAAAATTGCTTAAAAATATAAGTTAAGTTTTTTCCTTATATCCCGGAAAGTAATCCGCGTGCACATATACCGCTATATACGATCAAAAGATGATAAAAATAAGAATCGATCGTGGTATAGTTTTTTTTTCTGAAGTTAATTAACTATATAATTAAAACTAATTTCTCACTTTTATTGACCACATATTCTTTTTACTTTTAAAAAGTAATAATTTTTTTTTGTTAGACCGAAATTTTTAATAGCTCAATGACAATGGGGGTCCAAAGATATCTTTACTAATGGCCTCTAAAAGTTCTTAGTAACCGTTACTAAAAAGCAAGGTAAAATGATAACAAGTGAATTTTGTAAAAGCAATTTTGCATATAAAGAAAATTAAAATTGGAAAAAAACTATCCTAAATTTTATAAAAATTTTGATTCACTTTGACGATTTTTTTAAATTTCAATCTTGCAACTATATAATAATATATATGTATATTTTTATATTCATCTATTCCATCTCTCTTGTTAGGAATGCATGAAAAATCAGTAAGTTCTATTTTTTTAACTAATTTTTTTTCCTATTACAAAGTTCCTATTTTATGCAACTCTAATCACGACGATTGGATACAAGGCGAATTCGAGGGCAAATTAAAACGTGTTTGCCAGTATACAGTGTTGTAACAAGGCGAACTTAAACGGTTCGTTGCCACTATGCAAGTAGTGATATAATAATTTGGTATAATTTCTATACTATTACACTAATTGTTGAAAACTTAAAAAGAGAAACATTTTGCAAAAATTATATAATGCTTTTATAACTTTTGACATTGTGCAACTATTCCGTTCTAATGATTAACTTGGTGAAACTTGTTTTCGAAAGTTGAAAAATGTAATAAAATATATTTTAAATTAATATATTGTTACAATATTTTTACGTGAAATTTTATACAATTATTCACGCAATAAAAAATAAGTAGAACCTATGTATATGCAATACAAAATTATGAACTGAAAAGTAATTAGATTTCTGCCACTTTTTATACACTTCACTATATATATGTATGTGAAAAGAGTATATATAAATTTATCATTCCGCTTGTAATTTGTACAATATTCACTTCCGACCTTCTACAGTATAACCTTATTAAACGATACCCATTCGCACTGTTTTTGTGCGCAATTTTTACGACGCGTAGATATAAACAAAATTTATAGAACTTTCTCCAAAAGTAAAAATTTTATAATTTCGAGTTATTATTTACTTGTTAATGAAATGCGATAAGCAAGAAAGTACTTTTGTTTTTAATATGAAAATCAATTTTTCAATCGTCTATTCAACAAATGTTTTATGCAAATACATTTTTTCCATAATAAATGTAATATGCATATCTTTATTACAAATAATTTTATAAAGAATTCATGGTAGCATGAAGAGTCACAGACAATTTAAATTAAATTTTTAAATCGAATTTAATTTTTTTATGGTTATTGGGATGAATAATTATTATGTATTTTTTAATTTATGCAGTAGTGTTTGATTCAAGAAAAGTTTAATCAAACTGCGGCAGCACTCAAAAACTCTTGACCATCTGGCAACACAGTGAATGGACTAACGGTATTTTACGGCGAGTTAAAAGATCGCAATGTATATACATGTATGAAGGATTCCCAGATTTATTTCGAGTGGTATCCCCAATAAGGTAAATTTGATCTCCACAATTCTCCAAAAACCAATTTAAGTATCTCCAAAAATCCTGAGTACAAATAACACTATTTACTATTAAATTCAATTTAATTAATAACGTTGATTAACAAAATCGAAAAGTTCTGAATAAAAATCTTTTATCTCATTGACTAAAGCAATTTTTTGTTACAGGTTTTTGGGTTGAAACATTTAAAGCATTTCTGAAAATGGATGCGGCATTTTAACACACATTATTTTTTTAACACTTGTTTATTATTTTAATTTTATCTTCTATGTTTAAAAGTTATTTTGTTTTTACCACTGGCAACGATGCCGGCACTTCTCAAATTTGAAAATTAAATTAATCATTTGTAAATGCTTCTAACTCATCATATGCAAACAGCAGAATTCCTCATGTTCAAATTTATTATGTATATTGTATGTACGAATTTGAAGTTAAAAAAATTCTGATATCAGTTATCATGATTCATGGTTATTCGAAGCAAACAATTTAAAAATATTGCAAGCAAAAGACAGTTTGGCCATCACGGTTAATGGGGGCTACCGGTTAACCGGATTACGAATAATCGAGGCTAGAATACATTATAATTTTTAGCAATGGAAATATGTACGTAGCAAAAAAAAATTAAATTTATTTAATAATAGTAAAAGTACAATAACTATTAAAAAAATTCCAATACGCAAAATATATCCTCAATTACCAAACTGAAATTTTCATCCCAATTTTGAAAATAAAATCTCAAAATCTGACAACCCTGCATGTATATACATAGATATGCTTGCATGTTTCATTGCGTGCAGTGTTGCCAGAAGTGAAGATTTTTCTGCATTTTGCAGCTCTGAAATTGCCAAAAACCGGATTTAAAGATTTCTGCCTTTAATCCCAGATTTCTACAGTAGATTAAAAAACATTTATGCAGCTGAAATAATTAAAGGCAAAAGTGTTGACCAATGCGTTATGCAAAAAAAAAAAAGGTGGTTGTATTAAGTTTTATATTGAAGTATGGGATCATGTTTTAAAAAGAAGTACTTTTGATTATAAAATGAAATAGCTAGGCGTAGTTAGTCTGAATTTAATAATAATCAGTGCAACAAAATCAGTTCGGACTTTGCTAAAAAAATGGAGCTTGGGCTCGGAGTTAAGCGAATTAAATTTTAGAGATATACTAAAAAAACAGGTATAAATTCAATATTCGGCTATGCTGAATCTTGTTTACCATATGTGTAAATCAAGTTTTTTCTTAAAGATATCTTTAAAGGATTTTAAGTGATACCTATGTATATTGATATCTTAAGCAAGATGGTGGACAATCATTTTTTTCTATGAAAATTTCAGAGGCCCATAACTAGAGAAATATAGGTGAGCAAAAATTTTTTCACTTGATGTTTATTTTTTAATTATCCATTGCCTTAAATATTTGTTTTTTGATTGAAGTTACTTCACTAAACTAGATTTGTTTAAAATGGTTACCACTATGCAAGTAGTGATATAATAATTTGGTATAATTTTTATACTATTACACTAATTGTTGAAAACTTAAAAAGAGAAACATTTTGCAAAAATTATATAATGCTTTTATAACTTTTGACGTTGTGCAACTATTCCGTTCTAATGATTAACTTGGTGAATCCTGTTTTTCCATAGTTGAAAAATGTAATAAAATATATTTTAAATTAATATATTGTTACAATATTTTTACGTGAAATATTATACAATTATTCACGCAATAAAAAATAAGTAGAACCTATGTATATGCAATACAAAATTACTAACTGAAAAGTAATTAGATTTCTGCCACTTTTTATACACTTCACTATATATATGTATGTCAAAAGAGTATATATTAATTTATCATTCCGCTTGTAATTTGTACAATATTCACTTCCGACCTTCTACAGTATAATCTTATCAAACGATACCCATTCGCACTGTTTTTGTGCGCAATTTTTACGACGCGTAGATATAAACAAAATTTATAGAATTTTCTCCAAAAGTAAAAATTTTATAATTTCGAGTTATTATTTACTTGTTAATGAAATGCGATAAGCAAGAAAGTACTTTTGTTTTTAATATGAAAATCAATTTTTCAATCGTCTATTCAACAAATATTTTATGCAAATACATTTTTTCCATAATAAATGTAATATGCATATCTTTATTACAAATAATTTTATAAAGAGTTCATGGTAGCATGAAGAGTCACAGACAATTTAAATTAAATTTTTAAATCGAATTTAATTTTTTTATGGTTATTGGGATGAATAATTATTACATCTTTTTTAATTTATGCAGTAGTGTTTGATTCAAGAAAAGTTTAATCAAACTGCGGCAGCACTCAAAAACTCTTGACCATATGGCAACACAGTGAATGGACTAACGGTATTTTACGGCGAGTTAAAAGATCGCAATGTATATACATGTATGAAGGATTCCCAGATTTATTTCGAGTGGTATCCCCAATAAGGTAAATTTTATCTCCACAATTTCCCAAAAACCAATTTAAGTATCCCCAAAAATCCTGAGTACAAATAACACTATTTATTATTAAATTCAATTTAACTAATAAATTTGATTAACAAAATCGAAAAGTTCTGCATAAAAATCTTTTATCACATTGACTAAAGCAATTTTTTTATACAGATTTTTGGGTTGAAACATTTAAAGCATATCTGAAAATGGATGTGGCATTTTAACATATTATATTTTTAACACCCGTTTATTATTTTAATTTTATCTTCAATGTTTGAAAGTTTTTTTTTTTACCACTGGCAACGATGCCGGCACTTCTCCAATTTGAAAATTAAACTAATCATTTGAAATGCATCTAACTCATCGTATGCAAACAGCAAAATCCCACATTTTCATATTTATTATGTATATTGTAAGTACGAATTTGAAGTTAAAAAAATTCTGACATCAGTTATCATCATTCATGGTGATTCGAAGCTAACAATTCAAAAATATTGCAAGCAAAAGACAGTTTGGCCATCACGGTTAATAGGGGCTACCGGTTAACCGGATTACGAATAATCGAGGCCCGAATGCATTATAATTTTTAGCAATGGAAATTTGTACGTAGCAAAAAAATATAATAGTAAAAGTAAAATAATTGTTAAAAAAAATTCCAAAACGCAAAATATATCCTCAATTACCAAACTGAAATTTTCATCCCAATTTTGAAAATAAAATCTCCAAATCTGACAACCCTGCATGTATATACATAGATATGCTTGCAAGTTTCATTGCGTGCAGTGTTGCCAGAAGTGAAGATATTTCTGCATTTTGCAGCTCTGAAATTGCCAAAACCGGATTTGAAGATTTCTGACCTTTAATCCCAGATTTTTACAGTAGATTAAAAAACATTTATGCAGCTGAAATATTTAAAAGCAAAAGTCTTGACCAATGCGTTATGCAAAAAATTAGTTGGTTGTATTAAGTTTTATATTAAAGTATGGAATCATTTTTTAAAAAGAAGTACCTTCGATGATAAAATGAAATCGCTAGGCGTAGTTAGTCTAAATTTAATAATAATCGGTGCAACAAAATCAGTTTGCACTTTGCTAAAAAAAATGGGACTTGGGCTCGAAGTTAAGCGAAATTAAATTTTAGAGATATACTAAAAAAAACAAGTATAAATTCTATATTCGGCTATGCTGAATCTTATTTAACATATCGCACTTGATCAACAATAGGGTATTAACTCAAAAATTTTAAAATATCACTTTTTTCAAGAAATCAGCTAACAACATCAATATCTATCTACTGTAAAAATTTCAACGTATTCCGTTTACTCTTTCATCTCAAAAACCACTTTTGAGACCATATTCATGATAATGTGGTGATAACCTTTATTTCAACAAAAAGGTATTATTTCGAGTTAATACAAAAGTTAACATGGAACTGATTCGAAAATTTTCATAAAAAAGGTATTATTTTGAGTTGATTCTCTTTTCAATTTGGTTTAATTTTGAGTTGATACTGCCTTGTTGATAAAATTTGTTTCATTTTTGATCGAAAAATTTCAGAAAAATGGTATTAACTCAAAAAAATTGATTTTTTTGCAATACTTGCACAGATTTCTAGGAAGAACGATGTAAATATATTTTTAAATGGAATTTGCTTCCTGTGGTATATTTGAATTTTTAAATTCTGTTAAAATGTGGCCACAAACAGTTTTTTGACTCTACTGAAAAGTTTAAAATTTTGAGTTAATACCCCCTTGTTGATCAAGTGCGATATGTGCAAATCAAGTTTTTTAAAGGCTTTTATGTGATACCTATATTGATATCTTAAAAAAGGTGGTGGACCATAACTCGGAAAATATGGGCGAGCAAAAATTTTTTCCCTTGATGTTTATTTTTTAATTCTCCATTGCCTTAAATATTTGTTTTTTGATTGAATTTACTTCACTAAACTAGATTTGTTCCAAACGGTATGGAAAGGTCGAAGGCAGGTGTGGCATTTTTCCCGCTGCTTCGAAGGATATGGCCCTTTCTTGCTGATTTTTAAAAGCAAATTTTTCGAAACTATGTCTGATCAATTATATCTTTGTTAGTATTCATAACACTTTCAAATTTGTCATTAATGTCATGAGAATATTTCGTGAGGTAAATTTAAATAAAACGAAGTTTTGCAACTTCCTATAAAATTCATCTTTAGTAGGAATATTGCTTAAAAAGATTATTTAAAATATAAAAAATTTCTAATGTTTCGAACGAACTAATATCTACAGATTTATTAAGAATGAAGTCACATATTATTTATAAACAAAAGTAACAGAAATTTTTATTAATTTTATATAAAAATTATAATAACATATTACAACTTTATATATGTACGTATGTAATTTTAACATAATTCATTTATTTTATAAGCAAATACTACTTAAATGAAAAATAAAAAAACTTTTGGAAAAATGAATTTGAAGATTTTTAAAATAAGGTACAGATTTTTTAAACTTATATTTATTTGAAAGTAATATTTTTGGATTTTACACACATTAATTCTGGCAACACTGATTGCGTGTTGTATCTAAAAAAGTTCAATATTCTTTCAATCGTATATTATTATATCAAGCAATAGATAAAATATTTCGAAATTTTTACAGCGGGTACATTTAAATAATATACTTCGATTTTTTTTGCAAAAAGTGTTAAAATTTAAATTGATACAGCAGTTAATACAGTTAGCTGCCGCTACGGTTGCGTTTTATTTAACAATGTTTTGTCTCCGCAATGTGTTTTAAATTGAATTCAATTTTTTAATTATTGGGTTGTATGATAATTAACTCCTTTTTTTTGAATCAAGAAAAATTTTACTAAAACTATGGCAGCACACAAAAACTTTTGACTATATGGCAACACAGTGAATAGACTAACGGAATTTTACGGCGAGTTAATTTCTTAAAAAAAGTGTCGGGTATGTATGTACATTTTGTTGCGCATTATTTTGAGTTTGAAGCTGTTACTGGAAATTTTGGTAAGTAAAAATGTTCAATATTTTAATATATTTACTCAGAATTTAAATTTATAACTTTGCAGAAAATCGAAATATATTTTAAATCTACCGATTGTAAAAAAAAAACTCTGAATATTTTATCTCTTGGTTGGAAAAAAGTGGACAGTTTGATTTTTTTATCCAAGGTAAGTACATTTAAAATTGTCAGTTATTGTCCCTTTTACTACAAAAACTGAATTCCACACAAAATTTTCAAAGCATCGTCATTCAGAATAATAAAGTAACTCCGATCAAAAAAGTAAAGATATGGTGCGATAGAAGAATAAAAAATTAGAAAAAGCATCAAGTAAAAAATAGGTGCTCGCCCACATTTTCCAAGTTACGGGGCTCTGAAATTTTCAAACTTTTTTAAATATCAATCCTTTGGGTATTCTTTTAAAGCTTTTCAAGAGATCTTTAAGGAAATACTTAAATTAAAAAAACTGCTTAACCTATTAAGAGCCGATGTAATTTTTATGTATTATTATATATATATTAATTCTCTGTCATCCCAATATTTGCTTTTTTGATTGGAGTTACCTTACCAAACTATATTTACATAGATAGTAAAGGGTATGTAAAATTCGGCATAGTCGAATATAGCACTCTTACTTTTTTTTAATTCGTTACGAATAAGCTAAATTTTGAAATAACTCTTATCATGAAAATGAATGTTGCAGAAATTAATTTGAATCCCTTTCAAATTTAACTGCAGAATGAGTTGCAATTCGTTTTAAATTCACATGGATCTGTTAAAGTGCATTTCATTTCTAATTCGTTTTAATTAAAATGATTTAAATTTATACATTTAATAAAAGTTTTTAATATTAATACTTGTAACTACAACGGCCGTAGCAATCCACAAAAGATAGGCCCATCTAAATAAATTAATTCTGGGAGACCCTTTAGTTTTTAGATTTATTTTTTATTACTTTTTCTATTGGGAGCTATAGTAATAAGCAGTCATTTTTATTTTTACAGAAGTGCCCCTTACTGTTCAGAATACACGTAAAAAACATAATGTTGTATGAGGACACCCTTTAATTTTTAAGATTATGAACTGTTTTTAAAACGGGACAAATCTGTAAGCATAATCTAACATATTACCAAAAATTTTCGAAATCGGTTCAGAGTTAAGTCGAATTGATAACGTCCTTCTTTTTTAACCGACTTCAAAAAAAAGAAGGGGGTTGTATAATTCGACTGAATCTTGCTTTTTTATGTTTGTGCGAGCAGAACTTGGTCATTTCGAAACCGATTTTGAAAATTTTTGGTAATATGATAAAATTTTAAATTTAAGTTTCACATTTGAAAAAAATATTAAAAAAATGTAAAAACAATTTCTCTTTAATTATTTAATGTGTATATATATTTTTTTAAATTAATTTATCTCAAAAGCTCTCAAGATGGCGATGCTGCAGATGGTGATGTCATAAATAGCTGCGCGAGGCTCACGGATCCTAGGACGTGTTGCTTTTGCCTCTGCGCATACAAGCGCCCATGTTACTGTTGTTGAGTATTGCCACACTTGTGCCCTGCGGTGAAGACTACACTTGCATGTTATCATATCCCAATGGATCGCCACCAGTATAAAACAAAACTTTTTTTATGTTTTCCAATGCCTCAGCACTAGATTTGTAAAATAAAAAATGTATAAAAAATCTATTGTTTAGTCCAAAAACAAACTACATTGTAAATTTTATAAAAGAAAATTTTGTAAAAATTCTTTTAATTTTTATATGTAATTGTGGTGTAGTATTTCTGTTTTGTTGTTTTTGTTTCGACTCATAAAATTTGGTAAAAAAAAAACAAAAAAACTACAATAATTGTGGTAACATATATTTAATTGTAAATGGTATGAATTTTGGAAGGCTATTAAAGCTTAAACAAAAGAAGAGATATTACTATTATTATTTTAATTATTTGTATTAGAAAGTTAAAAAATCGATAGAAAAAGGAAATAATTATACGATACGCACATGTAAGATAGACGACATAAACATTGAATTGATATTGAAATTGTTTTAAATATAATTATCGTGGAACATTTTTATATTAAAAACAACGGACTTTATTAAAAAACCAAACTGTTAAAGGAAACTGCAATAAATATGACACAAGCAAAACTCTCTTTTTAAACACTTATCTTTGTCTGAACATGACCCAATATAAAGACATTTATTTTCACAACAACAAACAAACAAAAATCTCCCAAAATTCCTACAGTAACAAAATATATTAATTGTAAAATTTTCTTTATTATAAGTTAAAAATCAATTTAATAATTTTTATTACTCCCTATTAAAAATATATTCACTTTATTTTTACAATATTTTTAAAACACATTCCCTAAACTTATAAAAGAGTCGAAAGTTTTCTTTTTGTTGTATGTATTGTTTTTCACCAAATAAAAAAAATAATAAAAAGATAAACTAATGAAAAAAAATCAAAGGAAGCAGCAAGTGTGCTATGCCGGTGCTAAGCCAACAATAAAATTATATAAAAAAACTTAAAGAATTAAATGTTACTATATTGTATTAAAACTCAATAAGATTAATAAACGTAAAAAACACTATTTAAAGTGAATAAAGAATTTATTTTTAAAAACTCCCTCCATTTAAACTTAATATTATTAAAAATAATTGAAATAATTTATTTATTTTGTTTTAACTTATTTATTTTTTGGCACTTTATAATCTTGTTTTGTTTTCCTCTTTTATTCTTTTAAAATTGTTTCACAAATATTGTACCTCTACAAAAAAAAGAAGAAACTATGGTTTATCCTTTATATTATTTTTTATTTAATTTTTCATTTGCATTATAATTATTTTCAATGTTTTTCTTGTACTACTAAAATTAAAATATATTCACCTTTTTCTATTTAAAATGCAATAAATATGTATTAGTATTAAAAAAAGTCTATTATTTTATTAGTAAATAGAGACACTCGAAAAGATCACTTAATAATTTTCTAAGTTTCTTGCCATCTTTATTATTTTGCTTTCAGACGGTTAGTTGTTACTAGTGATTAAAAAACTATATATACATATTTTTAATACAAAAAAACGAAAAAAAATCAATTGACTCTATTTTGAAAAATATTAGTATTTCCTGAAAGATATCTTCAACAGTTTTTAAGTATACACCTACGTATGTCTTCCAAAGTATCTATGAAAAGTTCAGAAGCCCATAACTCGGACAATATGGTCGAGCGCCAATTTTTTCACTTTAATTATTTAAGTCTATTACTCCATATACATGTTTTTTTTTGATGGGAGTTACTTCACTGAAACAGATTTGCTTTAGAAAAATTCTTTAAAAATTTAAACTATAAACAGCACTTTAGAATTATTCTTAAAGAAACTTTATTTTTACAATTATTTACATCATATTTTTATTTTTAATTGTGTGTCCTACTTGCTTACAAATACAAATACAATATCATCCATACAATAACACTGAAGTCAGTAAAAAGTAATTTTTTGACGCCGTCGAAATGAGAAGTTTTTTATGGAACTCTGGCAACATCATAAGAATTAAATATGCACAAAAATCGATTTATATTGTACTTATTGAGTGTATATAGGCAAAAACGCATTTAATGATAACAATATATTCATAGTGGAACCTATATATTGTAAATTTAGAAAATCGTAAAAAAATGTCCTTGAATTCACATGTCCCCAAAATATGCCTTAGGCATATAAAATTTTGAGGACTGGACTCAAAGTATGCAAATGTCCTTAAATTATACGTGGGAACGAAAAACTGACCTCAAACTATGCCTTTGGCATATATATATATATATATATATATATATATATATATATATATATATTTAATATTCGCTCAATAGTTTCGCAGTTGTTCCGCAGAAAACTTTCCACATTAACAATATTGTTAAAAATACCACGGTTTGCTAAATATTTTTGCTATTATTAACTTCTTTAATTTAAACGAAATATTTATTAAATCTCTTTTTTATTAACGTATTGTAGTTATGTTGCTTTGGTGTTCATTTCTTTATTTCCCTTTAGATCAGCATTTACAGTTCTGGAAATTGCTGTTGCTGTTTATGAACTTTATGAAGTTAAAATTGCAAAAAGATGTGGATCTTATAACCGTTCAAGGAAGTGATACTTTCTCAAATTCATTGTTTAATACCAACAAGTGAATTTAAGAAGGCAATGATATATCAACTTAAAAAATATGGTTGTCACAAAATAAATGCATCTCTTTAACGGTTTTTTGTAAGTCCATAATCCAAAATAATAAAAGAAATTATTTACACAAATTATAAAACATAGAAGTAGATAAAATGCAGATTTTATTAGGTGGCGCGGATTACTATGAAGTTTGTTCAAATAAAATTGATCTGTATAACGAGATATTTCTCTTGTTCTAGAGTTCAGACTCAACATCATTGGGTTTTTACCTGTAAAATTATTCAAAGACAAAGAATATATAACCGCCCGCGTTTAATTTATAAAAATGATTTTGGGAATTGTCGCAAAAGAGATTGCCTTACCTTCTATTCGTAAATAAGAAAGACATTGCCATTTATATGCTGACTACACTGCTATATACAATAATGGCAGCTTTAAACGATACAATTCATTTTTTTCTAGAAAATAAATACGCACTAACATATTGCAGAAAATTAAAGTTTATTTGAAGAAAAAAAAACAAAGAATATTTGTAAATTTGTATTTTCTTGAACTATGGTATATATTCTAAAGGGATTTTTATATATTGTGAACATGAGCTCCTGAACTCCTAATGGTCTTGGCAAGAATATTTACTCAGTGAGTTAATACTGTTTTTAAGGTCTCACAAACCAATTCAAGCGTCTCGAATTTTACACGTTCATTAGCATGTCAAAATTTACTTTAGAGCTGCTTGAATGCATTGTAAAAGACGAAAATTGATTATCAGACACCAATGCAAGGGCGACTACATTTTCTTTATTGGGAATATATTTTGAACAAAATTACAACACTTACGCAACGTGTATTCTCTAGCAAACTCTTTTCATCAAAAGTTCCTTTTAATTGCAGTATGTACCAAAAAATCTCCTGTAGGCCTCTTTCCGGATACAACATTTGATGCACTCTTGTGTTCTGTTTTCTTTATGACTCATTAAAAACTTTTCTTAAAAAATTTTATTTTCTATTTTAAGCGGGTGACAAAAGCTCAAATATTCGAATCAAATTCGATTATTATGTGCGTATTTTTGTCACATTCTTTTCTGTAAAATAGCAAGATACTTACAGAATATGATTCAAATATATGTATTTTTGTTATTCGCTTTATTTAACTAATGCGTACAATGTGAGATGGATAGATATGGAATGAATAGTTATAAATAATTCTTTCTGCTTGAAAAAATATATGACTGCATTACAAATATTTTTTTTAACAAAATTTTCAAATTTCAAACAATGATTTATTTTTACTTTCATATGGCACGAAGAAATCATAAAAAATGCACATTCCTTTCAATTTTTGGTCTTTCTCTCTTTTTAAATGAAAATATCGAATGAATGGCCGTTACGGTCGTTATTTATTCATTAAAAATTTGTTTTCAAATTCAACTACATTAATTCATATCCAAAATAATTAGAACACTCTATTTACGAGTATTGACTCACAAACTTAAAAACAAAATTATGAATATTAAATATCCATAAATTTTCGCTCAAACAACTCTAATGGAAATTTTATGAGTTTTAAATATTTTTTTCTCATTACTTTATAAAAAAAAGACAAATAGACAAAACTTTTACTTGTTAACAAAAATAAATATAACTTGAAGTGAAAAAATTTTTAAAATGAAGAAAACACCCATTCATTTTTCAATGACAAATGATTATTATTATTTTCTAATGCGGTTAAGTTATTAAGAGTTGGATACAGAAGAAAATTAATATTCATTTAAAATACTTGAATAAAGTAGCATAATTTCCACATTAAACTTTATCTGGTCAGTAGCGTTACAAACTCATAAATTTGCTTTAAACAAATGTAGCGAGAAAAAATAAACCGTTAGAAAAAAAGTGTGGAATAATAAAAATAATATTTAACTGTTGTTACATTTAACATTAACAAAGTATAAAAATCATGAACACAAAATAAGGCAGACATTATGTTAAAGTGGCATAACCTAGTAAACATTTTATTGTGAGTTTAAAAATTTTTCAATTTTAGTTAGTTTATAATTATTAAAGAGCTAAAAGGTATTTTCTATTTAATTTTTTGGAAAAATGGGTGATCACATAAAAATTAGCGAAAAGTAGGCTGCGACACATGTGCGCAGAACCTAAAAGATAGACATTGATTATATCCTGTCCTATTATAACTGCCTGGTTCATGATTTCCTTAACTGATTAACCCGCCAATACCTTGCGAGGCATTTTTGCCCATCTCCTCCGGCACCATTTATTATCCTCTCTACCTCCTGGGTCTCCTTGTCCATCTCTGTCGGATTGTCTTGGTCTTGTGGGATTTTATTAAAATTGAAATTCCTAAAGTTCCCAGTAATGGAGATAAGACGTCTACTGCACAGAAATACACTTGCGTAGGTACGCTATTTAAAAACTGGAGTTTGCTTCACTTAACCTAGCACACAAAAACATGACCAAACTAGGAGCATGTTTATGGCCGACACCGTGGAAGTTGTATAAGTTTAACTTCTTACACTATACTCAGAAAGGAGCAAGACATAACGTTGTGCCTGTCAGCCGATGGCCTTTTCTTAGTCTTATGTAGTCTAATATAAGCAATATAACCGTTCACACTATATCTGTTGCATTAGCCTTATAAACATGCGTTTCGTGATATTCATTTTCTTCTAATATTTTCAAGGGCATCCACAGTCTAGCTCATGAACACTATCTTACTCCATGCAAATATTGTTTATTTACATAATTAATCAATTAATATTTTTCCCATAAGTGCAATTTAGACTAATAAACAGAGAAAAGAAATTCGTTATAAGAAGCGAATTTGTTGCCAATCGAATTTTGTCGGTTGAGTGTATTATCTTGAGTTCGGTTGTAATAACTGAATGAATAAGCACTTACAACTATTTTAAAAAATTATTCTTGGGTGACTATAAAATATTATTTTGAATTAAATAAAACAATAAAATATTTTAATATTTATTTTTATTTTAAAAGTAAATTATAGGAATAAGATTACAAATTACATTTCATGTCTCGAGCCATCGATTTCAGCCTACTCCTTTCTACATAGTATTTATTCACCTCCACATAGTTTTTTCAAATTTTCATCCCATACTGCACGTCTTGCTGTAGCGAAGTGTATTAAACATTTAAGAGTTTTTTTAATTTACAAATATCTTTGTGAGGTTGTTTTTGGACTTACCTTTCAACAATATTGGTGAACTTTTTACCACTAACAATATATCTTGTATTTTTATTCTAAAATATTGATTATTTTTGTGTAATTTGTACAAATTCCTTTTTATTATGTCAAATATTTTTTATTTTAGACGACATAATCGATTTTTATGATTCTAACTACCAAAATTTGGTTTTCAGTAATAATGTGCTGAATAAGTTTAGTTGTATCTTCCATTTAATACAATAGATTTTAGTAAATACACAAATCGGTAACGATGACTTTTTTAAGAGCTTTTACAACCAACATTTGGACGAAAATATCATTTGTTAGCTTTTAGTGTTAAAAATAAGTCAAAACTATAATTTATTTATATTAGAAATCAAATAATTATATAAGTAATTAAATTTTAAGCATATCAACTGAATTTTTACCAATATTTTTTCTGTGTGTAGAATCTATTCAGCACTATTTCCTTTTATTCTACTTACTCCTTTAGCGACACTGACCTTCGCATACTAGCTTTCATTTGCTTTTGACTGAGGTACCCCAGTGAACCTCAATACTTTAACTTACAGAAAACATTTTTCATCTCGGACTTATCAATTTTGAATACATTACATTTTGAGTACTTTCCTTACCTTTTTCTAATGAATCTATTCTTAAGTGTTTAAATTTCTGACCCATATGTTCGCTGGGTGTTTTAGTTTTGCGACTTGTGCTACTTACAAATTTTTCATTCATATATTTTTCCAGTTTTTTAATTATATTTTTTTCCTTAAACAAACCGTCTGAGAAAATATCTCTTAATGTTGGTATTAAATGTTGATATAAAATTCTGTAATTAGCTAAAATGTCACGTACTTTTTCTTTGATTTGACTTTTATTTTGTTAATGTGTTTTGGGTATTTATTTCTTGTTTTTTTTTTTTTTTTGTTCAAATTTAAACTTATACATTTATTAGAATAATAATAGCGTTTCTTATAAATTTATTTTTTATTATAAAAGCAAAAACTTTTTTGTCTTTTCAGGTATGTACAGATTATATTTCTTACTCATACATATATATTTAAAGAGGGTAAGTGTTTGTCATTAAATGAAAAAAGTCTGAGGTTAATAATATCATATCTTTTGTTTAAATAAAATATCTTTTTATATTTTGCAACGCTTTTAGTAAATAATTTGCATTTTAAAAGCCGTTCTGCCGTTTTCTTCACTGGCAGTAGCTTTAACTTTTTATATTTAAAGTTAACGATCTTCTTTTTATTATCACGATGCATTAATGCAATTGACTTATCTAAGCTTGTCATTCCCTCTTCCGACCCCATAAAGTATACATTTTCTGCCTTGTTATGCATAGCAAAGTCGATTGAGCAATGTTCGTCTGTCCGTCCGTGATAGTGGCAAACTTGAAAAAAAAACAAATATGTCAATGGATCATATATGGTGTCAAAAGAGGTGCTATTGCCTTATCGGTCCATATCCTTCGAGGCAGCAGGCAAAACATCACGCCTACCTCTAATTTTTTCATTTCGTTTGAAACAATAAGTTAACTCCAACCAAAAAAAAAAAAAAAAACAAATATATGGGGCGATAGATAATTGAAAATAAGAAAAAAAAAACATTAAATGAAAAAATTGGCAGTCTACCATATTTTCCGAGTTACGGGGCTCTGAAATTAAAAAATTTTATGGTATGAACATTTGTTATGCCGATTTTTATTTAAACCATTCAATGGAAAATTTGCAGTATCGTACATGTGGTTATACATAGATAGATGGTAAAGAGAATATAAGACTGGGCTTGACTGGACTGGATAGGTAAAAATAGAGCCCTTAGAAACCTCTGCAGGAACTAGCACAGAAGACTATCGAACAACTGCTCTTAAGCTTTTACGTCTGTCTTCCAGGCATTTTTTCAGAAAAGTGGTTCTTCAGAATTCTCTAGTTTCTTCTAGGCCGTTACGTGCATTTCTTTAGTTTAGAACTTTTAAAATCGCTAAAACCTAAAAGACGCTTAAAAAACGGCAAAACTACCCAGCAAAAAATTAGACGTTACTTTCAAAAGTACTTGCCATTTAATGACTTACTTTTGTGATTGCTACATTACATTAGTTTCCATAAAAGAAAGTATTAATGGAACTAGTTCTTTATATGAAAAGAGACTACCGTACTAATTGTTCTCATTATTTCCTACAATAATTAATGTAATCGATTCTCAGTAATTGATTATAAAATTCTCATGCCTTTTTAAAATCATTAAGCTGGCAATCTATTTGGGAAGTACTTCTGCCAAAAATGCTTAATTCCACACTCGATTACCTTTTCAAAAATTGTTTGCTGGGTAACGACATTTTGGAGTTTTTTTTAGGATTATTGTTTCATAAGGATATATAAGAGCCAATATTATGAAATGGTATTCTTAATCAAAAATTTGATCAAATGAAGCAATAATATGAAGAATAAACTTTAGTTGTGATATTTAAACTACCTGATGGACTTTCCACATAAAACGATTCAAAAATATATATGTAAACAATTAAATATATATATGGCATCAATTAATCGCGCTTCTTTAAAATCAGACCCATTAACTAAATCCCTTAAAACATCAACTGTGAGGCAGATAAATTTTTATTTAATCGTTTTCACACAAATTTTTATACGAAGCACTTATGCCATCTCGTTAAAACCCCAACACTTAATAGCGTAAAAACAATGTGTCGCTAAAATAAATCATTGACACTTTTACTCAATGAATACAAGATTTCGCAAATTGAAAATACTATAGCTGTTATAACAAAATATTCAAAAACTACAAAACAAAAGCTGAAACTAAAGCAATTAGTGTCAGTGCGGTTGGTGCAATAAAAAATAAATATAACATTTTTTTTTTTATTTAAAACTGCCTTTGGATTCCAATGATCACAAACAACAACCATGCGATTACATGGGCAGAATACCTGAATGAAGCGAAATAAAAAAAAAATACAAAAATCACAGACCGGAAACCTTTGAAAGGAAATAAAAGCTTGAAACAAGCATTTGAAATCATAATTTTTTTTTATAAAATTTTTCAAAAAAGGTGAGATAAAAATTATAAATCAGTGTGAGCTAAAACGAAATATTTATGAAATATATTAACGAAAGGGGCGAGATTTTTATGTTTCATAAAATAACACAAAAATTTTGTAAAATACATTACAAAAGCTAAAAAGGATTTACATAGTTGTTATAAAACTTTGTTTTATTCTAGATTTATTGATTTAGTTCTATTTTTCAGTTTTATTTTTTTTTTCCATTTCATTTAGGTTCACAAAGATTTTAATGGCTTTAGTTTTCTAACATTTTTGCTTTTATGTTGACATTTCCTAGCGGTTAGAAGTACCCATGGCTACAGCAACAGAGTTATGTCAGTTATAGATAAAAAGCTAAAATAAAGAAAAAATATATTAAAAGATTACAAAAAATTCGTTCAAAGATTTTTTTATTAAATAACTAATTGCTATGATATGATAGTGGTTTTATTTGTTTTCAATGAAGAAAAAAGTTAGTGGGGAAAAATAACAGATAAAGAGTGTTTTGATATTTCTCTTGTCAATTTAGTTTTATTGATAGAAATATCAAATTAATAAAAAATGCGATTTAGTTTTTAGTATCAATAATAAGTGTAGTTCAATTGAATATAAAATGACATTTAAGTGCAAGTTTTCAAAGGATGTAAAGATAAATTTGTTTATATTGATTTCTTTTTTAGTTTCGCAGTTAGATAATTTTTATAGGTGGCATGTCAAAACGTCCAAGGAAAAAACGATGCAACATTAAGTCCATCAACGTAAAGTTATATTTTATGGTGTTTAAGGTAAGAAAAATGCAGATGGTCATAAGCTGACCAATGAGAAAAAAAGTTCCCCTTTAGAAGAAGTAATCCTACCTCTGAAATTTGCAAGTTTTTTTTTAAATTTATTTGTTATTTTGCATAGCAATTACAACCTAGAAAACAAGAAAAATCGGACCAAGAAGAAAAAAGTTCCGCTTAGAAAAACAAATCCTATCTCTGAAAATTGCAAGTTTTTTTTATTTATTTTCATGGCATTTTGTTTAGCAGTTACAACTGTTAATATCAAGGAATGTTTAAAAACTCAAAGTTAGACTCAAGAGATTCTAAAATATCATTTTTGCCCCGCCCATTTTTGTGGGTGGTGAAATAAAATATTATTTGAAATAAGAATGTAAAAATTAAATTAAATGGATTACACAGGCCTTAAAACCATAGAAATTATTTTATATGGGTGGGTGGAGGTATCCCTCTCGTCGCAACCCCAAAAAAGTCCATATTAAAAATTTTTTTTTAACTTTTTTTTATCAATTTCCAAAAAATATTCATTGTAATGCCTGAGCATTCCTCACCTACCAAGTTTATTATTAACACTATATTTTTGTTAACTTATAGTATTTTATTTATCTGAAAACAATTAATTCATAATTATGAAAGTATAATATAAAGTATAATATAAATATATTATAATATAACTTTTATATGATTGTAACCGTAAATTTTATTTAAAATTGTTACAATTAATTTATTTATACTTAACAAAAGCCATTGTTCATCTTCGTTCAACGCTTATTATAGGCGAAAGCATGAAAAAAAGGTAATAACTTCTTTTCTACAGTATAAATTAGAGATTGTAGATTTAATAGTACTATATAACATTTTTACAACCATGATGGAGATCACTCTCAAAAACATATTCACTTTTTTGACAAAAAATTTATTTTTATTTTAAAAATGTATAAGTAGGGGCAAATGCAGCTTAATATTATAAAAAAAATTTTATTAGTTTAGCCACAAAAATATATAGTATATTGCATAGCTCTCAAAATCGTATAAAGTCAATAAAAACACAAAAAGTGAAATTTTAATATTTAAAAAAAAACACGCAGTTTTTGCGCATTTTTTTTCTACAGTATAAAAGTAGAGATCGGAAATTTTTTAGTGATTAGGACCGTGACTAAGATCACTCTCAAAAACTTTTTCACTTTTTTAGAAAATATTAAAAAAAAATCCTTTTTTTAATTTCAAAGGAAATTTTTTATCATAAAAATTAAAAGAAAAATTCTTCTAAAAAATAATATACATAGGTAGCTGAAAATATAGCTTTTCGGAGTAAAAAAAATCAAGACTAAATCTTTATTCGTTTAGCCACAAAAAATACTCTTAAAATCGTATAAGGCCAATAAAAACGTTTGCGATTTATTCAACTTCCCGGATTTTAGCAGTGTCTTAAAACGACAAGTTTTAAGCAAAAGCCTTGAAAATTCACTATACTATGCCGAATTTTATCATCTATCCACCTTATTACATGAATTTTTATTCATGGCTAGATTGGCAAAATACACCTCTGTGGACATTACGAGGCTGCTATATATATTTCTGGCCTGGCAACACTGAGTGCTGCCGAGTGCAATCTGACATTTCCATTGGAAACTTTGTCATTTTTAAGCATAATCGTAATCAAAACGTTTTGACGTACGACCATTATTTGTGTTGTTAACAGTGACTTGAAAAAATTAATATAGAAAAAAATGGAATTAACTCGTGAACATTTTCGTGCCATTATTTTTCTCAACTTTCGACGTGGATTATCACGACAAGAGCGCATTGATGAACTTAAATCTTTGTATGGCGATGAAGCACCATCCTATAGCGCTGTGAAAAATTGGTATAATGAATTTAATCGTGGCTGAAGCTCGCTCAAAGACGAATTTCGTGAAGGTCGTCCAAAAACGGCTGTTGCGCCAGAGAACATTGATGCCGTGCGTGAACTCATAATGCAAGATCGACATGCGACATACCGAGCGATAGAGACATCCTTGAACATTTCTTCCACCAGCATACATTTGATGCTGCATGAACACCTGGCCGTAAAAAAGGTTTGCTTCGTTGGATCCCGCACAATTTGAAAGTCGCTCAAAAAAGGCTCGTGTCGATTGGTGCAAAGAAATGTTGCAAAAATGCGATTGCGGTGCTTCAAAAGACGTTTATAAGATCGTCACAGCTGACGAATCATGGATCTATGCGTATGAGCCCGAAACGAAACAACAATCGTTCGTGTGGGTCTCCAAAGACGAGCAAAATCCAACGAAAGTTGTTCGTGGAAGAAGCACTTTGAAGCAAATGGTCGCCTGTTTCTTCAGCAAAACTGGTCATGTGGCGACTGTTCCGCTTGAGCAACGTAGGACGGTCTTTTCTGAGTGGTAGACTACAATTTGTTTGCCTGAAGTCATCGGAGAAATTCGAAAAACCAACAAGAGAAGACGAATCATTGCTCACCATGACAATGCGAGCTCTCACACATCGGCTCAAACCAGAGCGCTTTTGACCGGCCAAAACGTCGAATTAATGGGTCATCCGCCGTACAGCCCTAACTTGGCACCTAATGACTTCTTCTTGTTTCCGCACATCAAGAAAAAAATGCGTGGTCAACGATTTTCGTCGCCAGAAAAAGCTGTTGAAGTGTTCAAAACCATGTTTTAGAGGTGTGGAAAAATTGCTTCGACAACTGGTTTGAGCGCATGCAAAAGTGTATAAATCATGCTGGAGAATACTTTGAAAAACATAAAACCATTTTTGATTAAATATTCGCATTTTCTCTATTAGGTCAGAAATATATAGAGCAGCCCTCGCATTACAGAACTTTATACATGAAAGACAGACAAAAAACGTCCTCTTAGTGACGACCGCAATTGCCAAAATAATATCACGTCCTTTAACGGTAATGCTGTAGTACATTACACAATGGTCGTTAAATTTTTTGAATAGGGACTAAAATAATAAGCAATTAATTTTTAAATGTTATAAGGAAAGCATTTCAAATAAGGAACTTTCTTATGATTATAGGTTGTGAGGCAAAAATAAAACTTTTCTCTAAATGAGTAGAAGAACTATTCAATTAAAATTTTCAATTTGGATCCCAGAAAAAATTAAAAATAAAAAATCGCGACGATTGCAGCATGAACTTAAAACAGAAGCTTGAGAACTATTTCGCTACCATAGTGTCAAATTCAGATGTCGTGCCTCACTGTAGAAATGTAATGTAAGAACATTACGATCGATATTGAAAGGGAAAAAGTTAACACACTAATTCTTAATAATTTTTATTTATTAATAAATTTTTGCCGTTTTTCTTCAAAACTCATTATCTTTCATTTATTATAAAACAATTTATTTTAAGCATAATTTTCTCAAACGTTTATTCATTTACGGTTGTAGGCCTCATTAGTTAAAACGCAAAATAATTAAAATTAAAAAAATAACTCATACATACAAATCTTTTCTTATAAGTAAAAAAATGCATAAAAACGTACAATAAGAATTCCTCACATCCTTCTTTAAGTGTTAATAAAACACTTCAAACATTCGTATATCAAGATTATAATGATCAAGACATAAAAACGAGAAAAAGCAGAAAAAAAGTGCAGACCAAACAAAACTATTTTAAATAAGTATGTTAAACAATAAAGTTTAAGAAATAATAATTTAGGTTTTACAAAAAATAAAAAATAAAATGCATCCCTTATTTCCGGCAACACATCCAAACACACACAGCATTACACTTTCTTTCCACTATGATCTAAATCACCAGGGATTAAAGTGCATTAACTGTTGGATGTGTTAGTGAAAAATATAATGAGGACAACAATACACAACAAGGCGCCTGTAAAGTGTTTGAAAATATTTCTTTTGTTACTCTCTGACATTGTTAACGATTATCATCGTCATAATGCACTCAAATACGCACTATCTTTTTTTTATCCTTAGAAAGGACAGATGTTTTATGTATTTCCAAACAATAATTTCTATTGATTATTGATGGAAATAATTATAAAATACTAAATATAAAAACGACAGCTTGCTGGAGAAAGAGCATTCAACCCTCCTTTTTTTTCTAACAATTAACTGCAGCTCATGCAAAAAGCTGATGTTTCACATCACGAAACCACCATGTGACAGGCATTTGCTTCCTCCCTTCGTCTGTAACCCATACTTTACACGATTTATGTGTTTTTGTTGTTGTTTATGTTCTCATATTTTATATATTTTTTTTTTAATTCATGTGTAGATTTATTGATTTAAACGGCTTAGAATTTTATTATATTCAAACAATGGTAAACTACTGATCCTGCTGTTGTTACGTTTGTTGTGTTTGTGTGGGGGTTAGTTGTTGGTCTGGTGTCGTGTTATTTACATGTGATGTGCAATAGGGATTTTAAACTTAAATATTCTCATGGATTAAAACTGTATTACTATGTTTGTGTAACTAAATTTAGAAATATGAAATAAATAAAATGCCACTTTATAAATGAAAAAAAAATGTAAACTTTTAATTGGAGTTTATCTGGAGACTTAGAAACATGTTAAGCAAGTACGGAAATGTAATTTTTTTTAATTTATTGTAAATATTTACAACAGCTAGAAAGGGAAGTTTGGGCAAACCCGTTTTCTTACAATTGCTTTATTTTAAATACTAACACGAATCGATCAGGTACGAGTGAAGCGCAATGCGGTAATATGCTTCAGATCATTTTACCACCTATTCCTCACTTTCCTTCGGTTGGATATCATATAAACGGTCGCAAAAACAACAGTAGCTTGTGAAGTATTTTAGCAGCATATTAGCGCAACAGAAGAGTGGAATAAAAGAAAGACTCAGAATAGAAAAATAGTAAACAATTAAAGTACAGCGGTCGAATGAGAAACTAACAAAAAGAACACAAAAAGTTTGATCTAAAACTGAAGGGAGTGGTAAAAAACGCTATAAATTAACACTAATTTCTGCTATATACCTAAACGTGGCTGTACTTGAGCATTCGTTACAAAAAAGCCTATACCTGACTTTTAAATTTTGCATAAAGAATGTGTGTTGAAAGCGATTAAAAATCAGTGATTTTAGAATAATGAACGAAAAATCAAAATAAAAGTTATTTTTGATGTTCACCATGTTTTTGCTTAAAAATCAAAAAGTATTTATAATTTTCATTTAATCAGTTTTGTTTTAGATTTAAATATTTTAAATTAATTACAATTCTCATTCAGTAAGATTTATTTTAGACTTGAAATCTACGGTTTATGAACAACGTTTAAGTAGAAAGATATAAAATAGTAGATACTTTTAAAGAATTGATATTTTTCTCATGAGATTTACACTGAAGATTTATGAAAAATTATGTTGTGGTTGCGGAAAGTTTCTGTGTTTCTGTGGCTCTAATGGCTATACTTTTTGATCCTATGGCCTGGTATTTACTAAAAAACGCAGCCATCCACGCTATACTTCTGTCTTACTCCGGAAAGACATGAACTACTCGATGCCTTGTTTAGTAACCTAAGCCGTACACAGACCACTTCACTATGACATAGATCCAAGCCAGTCATCCCCTTTAATTCAATAGCCACAACGCACATCTTCCGTACACTGTTGCTAATTGTTACTTCCTTGCGTTAACAGCTAGAGCTCTTTCTCTTATTATAAAGGCCGTCTTGATAATTATCTGCTGCTCTTATATTAAATAGACACCTTGACTAAATTATCTGCCATGGATTCACACAATAATTGTCTTTTTCTTTCAGGGAGGTTTGTAGTGCTGCTCCTCTAGTTTTAATTGCACAATAACAACTATTATGTCTTTTGTACGCATACCTGTTTAGGTAAGCTCCAACTCATTATCTTCAATTTTACAGCATGCACCTCAACCAACGCAGCCATTGAGGTTGCCCAGCATTTGTTAGCTAATTGTCGTGTTATTATATACACACACCCTTAGAGGAAGTAACTTATTCACCACTGTTTTTAACCACGAACAACGGACAACAACAAGAGGGGTTGCCAGATCTTACTTTCGTAACAATAATATATATTGCTTATTTTATAGTTTTAAGTTTTATTTTGTTTTTAGGGAAGATAAATTTAGTGATCTTAGCTAAATTAAAAAAAAAATATATAAAAATTATTGTACTCTCTATATCTGTAATTTAATAAAATTAATGTTAGAAAAATTTTAATACGTTGATAAGAATTAAATAAGAATTGTAGTTTCAAAAGATAAGTGAACTCTTCGAAATAAATATGATGTGACATGAACAAAGTTTGCTAAACAGCTGACGAATTATATGAGCAGTACCGAAATTGCTATATAAATATGTTTTTTCCCACAGTATTCCATTGCATAGTTTATTTTCTGAAGACGCACATTTTGTTAAATTATTACAAAATATTTTGTTGTTAGAAACTAAATCATTTAAAGGAATAAAAATGATTGACATTAGTAATGAGGAACAAATTCAATGATTGGTGATATAATTCTTGAACTCGCTCCAACTAAAAACTAGCGTAAAACTTTAAAATCTCAAATTTTTATTGATTGTATTGATAATATTGTTTTAATTATTAAAGCTATATTCAGCTTTCTTTAAAGCATAATTTCGAGATAAAAACTTTTTGTGTTTTAAAGGCTTTGGTTGTTATTCTAAATTTGTTTAAAACTTGCTTACAATCTTTGATGTGTTAACTAAGGTCTGGCGTAGGACTAAACAACAAAACATATTGCTCTAGCAGGCTGCTTCAATGGTTATCAAATATGTGCGATAGATAGTTGTTATAACCTTGTAACCAGAACTGGTTAGTTATGAAAAAATAGCACACAAAGTTTGTATTTGTTTCATTTTAAAATAATACCGGTGTTGTACCGCCCAAAAGTTGCAGCGATTTTTTTCTAATAATAATGGATGCAGTGTACAAACGAATTTTTTAATAAAATAGTTAAATAAAATTAACAACAGAAACGAAAGTGCATTACGTACTAGTGATTAAATATTATTAAAAATAATGTATTTAATTAAAATATAATTTTTATACATATTTTCAGGTAGACGTTTTTTTTAAACGTTTTACATTTTTTATTTAACAAACAATTTCAATTATAAACACAGCTGTCCAACACAAAGAAATAAAAGATTGAATTTTAAATGCCCTCAAACAAAAACATTTTATAAAATTAAAAAACAAAAATCTCTTTTAAAACTTCACCCTCATCTCATACATTTTAAGAACATCTCTTGCACATTCATGCCTTCCAAGAAATAATTGCACACAAACCTTAATTTAAACAAAAAAATATATATTTTTGTAAACAATGTCCAACCCAAAGATGCTGACAGTGATAAAGCATAATTACAATATTTTTCTCTTTGTTGTTAACAAACACATGGTGATGTATCATACCTGGCGGATTATACACAAATATCCAACAACAAAAGACTAAAGTAGAACATGCAACAGCACGTGCGTCTTGGTGACAGTACAAAATTTCTTTTTAAGTTGGCTGTTTACCTTTTTTTCTGTTTGGATGATTAAGCAACAATTAAATGAGGGCTCATTGGAAGAGAAGAAAATAAGGGGACAGATGTTTATGTAAACACAAGAATTTTTTATCATATGTTTTTTGCTGCAAACATCATTCCAATATGAACGGCTAGATTTTGTCAGTCCGTTTCTTTAGAAATTTTGGAAGCTGGTTTGTAAGTTCACCGTGTGTTCTCCTCGCAATAAATCCAACTTATGCAAACGTTTGATTTAGAATTAATGGTTAAAGGCGGCATAGAGCTCCGAGGGCATGGTCCCACGTGCCACATAGTAGATGCCGCAGAGGAAACTGCATAATTCGTTCACGTTCAATGTCCCGAATAAGTCCCCAGTCAAGTTTTTTCTTAATATAAACACCATGCATGGTAGTAATTAATTAGATGGACTTATTAATTGAAGATTGCATTAGAATTGAATAATGAATAATGCTAATGATTTTTTTAGTATTAACATTATTATTAATAATGGTAATGCTTTTTAATGAAAAGATTTTATTAAATTATTAAAAATATAAATATTATCATTGACTAATGATTAAATGATTTCAAATCATTATAATTAATGAATGTATTAGTTGTCTTTGCACCCTTAATACACATCATACAAAATAGTAGAGCATTGTTTTGAAATGGAATTCTGGTCACAAAAGTTTGGTGAAATATATATATTAATTTTCTCAGGAAAAATATGACACTATGGGAACATACTTTGTTTTTGTGTAAGTAACAAGATCTGCTAGCTGGTGTGTTAAGTGGCTTTATATCTCAGACATAAAGTTTTACACCTTTGCCGCTTAAAAATGGTAAATTATTATAGTTTTCAAGTATAGATCTATCTAAGTGTTAAGATTTACTTATTTTATAACTCTTGTTTTTTAAGTTTTTCCTTCGAAAGTTTTTATTTCGTAAAAACAATTATTTTTGATTCAATTGTAATTAATAATTAAACGATTTCATTAAAATTTCATTACCACTAGTAAAACAGTTATAATTAAAATAAAATCATTAGCATTAAATGATACCCAATTTTTTTCATTGTCATTATTTCGAACAACACCAATGAAATTTCAATGGTGATAAAATAATTCCAAGTATGATAGCCATTGGATATTTCAAAGATCATCGAAATCTTTTTTGGGACGATTTTCAGGCGATTACTATCGCTTTTATTGTAAATATGACTCTTAAGACCAGGAAT
Organism: Gymnosoma rotundatum; assembly: GCA_916610165.2. Taxonomy (NCBI): domain Eukaryota; kingdom Metazoa; phylum Arthropoda; class Insecta; order Diptera; family Tachinidae; genus Gymnosoma; species Gymnosoma rotundatum. Next base: position 112,033,090 of record OU744337.1, on the reverse strand, counting down.
TTAGCAAAATTTGATAGCTTCTTAATTCATTGAGAGATGCTTTGCAATCCATTACTGCCTGCCTTTCCAACATCAAGTGACCAACCATAAACCCCAAAAGTTATTAAAAAGTCGCAGCAGCCATATAGACCCTTTTTAACACCTCAAAAACTGAGTTTCGAAATCGGGCAATGACAACCACTGACGTGAAGAGAAATAAAATCTGTGTTTTACCAGGCAATCCAAATATTAAGGACGAATTAGCCTGCTAAAATTACGCAAGCTAATTTTTCTTAAGACGTTGAGTAAAATATACTTCTGTAGTGACATGGCCAACTGCACCGAATAAAAATTACCAAAGCAAGAACCTATGCAATATTTATAATAGGATAGGAAAAAGAAGAAATATTTACATATACATATATTTCTGGCCTGGCAATACTGAGTACTGCCAAGTGCAATCTGACATTTCCATTGGAAAGTTTGTCATTTTTAAGCATAATCGTACTCAAAACGTTTTGACGTACGACCATTATTTCTGTTGTTTACAGTGACTGGAAAAAATTAATATAGAAAAAAATGGAATTAACTCGTGAACATTTTCGTGCCATCATTTTTCACAACTTTCGACGTGGATTATCACGACAAGAGTGCACTGATGAACTTAAATATTTGTATGGTGATGAAGCACCATCGCATAGCACTGTGAAAAATTGGTATAATGAATTTAATCGTGGCCGAAGCTCGCTCAAACACGAATTCCGCGAAGGTCGTCCAAAAAACGGCTGTTGTGCCAGAGAACATTGATGCCGTGCGTGAACTCATAATGCAAGATCCACATGCGACATACCGAGAGATAGAGACGTCTTTGGACATTTCTTCCACCAGCATACATTCGATACTGCATGAACACCTGGCCGTACAAGAGGTTTGGTCTCGTTGGATCCCGCACAATTTGAAAGTCGCTAAAAAAGGCTCGTGTCGATTGGTGCAAAGAAATGTTGCAAAAATACGATTGCGGTGCTTCAAAAGACGTTTATAAGATCGTCACATGTGACGAATCATGGATCTATGCGTATGAGCCCGAAACAAAACAACAATCAACCGTGTGGGTCTTCAAAGAGGAGCAAAATCCAACAAAAGTTGTTCGTGGAAGAAGCACTTCGAAGCAAATGGTCGCCTGTTTATTCGGCAAAACTGGTCATGTGGCTACTGTTCCGCTTGAGCAACGTAGGACGGTCACTACTGAGTGGTACACTACAATTTGTTTGCCTGAAGTCATCGGAGAAATTTGAAAAACCAACAAGAGAAGACGAATCATTGTTCACCATGACAATGCGAGCTCTCACACATCGGCTCAAACCAGATCGTTTTTGACCGGCTAAAACGTCGAATTAATGGGTCATCTGCCGTACAGCCCTTACTTGGCACCTAATGACTTCTTCTTGTTTCCGCACATCAAGAAAAAAAATGCGTGGTCAACGATTGTCGTCGTCAGAAGAAGCTGTTGAAGTGTTCAAAAACCATGTTTTAGAGGTGTCTCAATCGGAGTGGAAAAAGTGCTTCGACAACTGGTTTGAGCGCATGCAAAAGTGTATAAATCATGCTGGAGAATACTTGGAAAAACAATAAAACCATTTTATTTATTATATTATGCTAATATCCCATAACATTTTTAAATAAAAATGCAATTTATTTGTTGGTTGGAAAAGCAGGTATCTATACGTATTTCGCCGGTTGCTTAAGCCAGCTCATCAGGAAACCTTTATCCACATTTTTAGAAAAACCAAAAACATTTCCTTTAAGTATAAAAACTTCAAAAACAACATGAGAGTTATTTAAGAAGTCAATACAGAAATGTTAAGGCTTTAACAAAAAAAGTTTTTATACTTAAAGGAAATGTTTTTGGTTTTTCTAAAAATGTGGATAAAGGTTTCCTGATGAGCTGGCTTAAGCAACCGGCGAAATACGTATAGATACCTGCTTTTCCAACCAACAAATAAATTGCATTTTTATTTAAAAATGTTAAGGGATATTAGCATAATATAATAAATAATATTATAAAAATTCCCAAAATAATTTTTAAAATAAAACCATTTTTGATTATAAATATTCGCCTTTGCACTATTAGGCCAGAAATATATAGAGCAGCCCTCGTATATCTGCCAAATTTCAATATAAAAATATCTCAGCATTTCAACGATGGCAAACTACCAAACAACACTTATCCAAGTTAAATATCCTGTTGATTCAAATCCTGCATTTTTTAAATCTTTCTATTCATGTACATGAAACCCCAGAAATTCGAGTCAGAGATAAATGTATTTATGTAAGCATACAATTATCAACTAATCTTACTAACCTTACGTTACTAATAGCCCTTGGAACTTTTTCTTATCAATATTTCACCATATCTCTTTTAAACCTATTAGCATTTATAAACTTTAATTTTACTTAATTTTTAAAGATTAATTTAAAAACCTTGCAATTTTATTGCATCCGTCTTAACACACAAGCAAACCAACACCCTCTTCCTCTTTTCGCGACACATACTTTCCGCAAAACAACCACGAAAAATAATTAAAAATATTAATTTAAAGCGACAAAAAAGTATCAAGCACTTGGGTTTTGCCTTAACCTTCTACATGCGTTTCAAAAGGACAACTTAAATCTACCACTTGTACAAAATGTAACGGTAATAAAAAGCGGTTATAATTACACCAAGGAATATTTCGGTAGTAATTTGTGGTAAAAAATAAATTTTAATACAATAATTATTTATTTTACTTTCTGTTTACCTTTTTTTTCCTTTTAACCAAAGTGTTCAGAGTAAATTCAACAGGCAATAGTGGATTTTTTTTTTAAATTTGGCTTAAACAAAAACTGTTACAAGGAAAAAATTATTTTAAATTAATTCATGCAAAATAATCTCATCTCATTAAAAATGTCTTTGTCTGTTGCAGCACATGTGTCAAAACCCTCAGATTAGAGGGGATGTTACTCTGTAAATTATTATTATTACATTTTTATAAATATGCTATAGTTAGTTATTAAAATTATGGAAATGTATATCAAACTTGACGATATAGACCGAATCATACTATCAAGTGTTGATATGCACTCTTACAGATTTGATCTGGTAGATCTGTGTTGCAATATATTTATTTTTTATACGGTCACTAATCTAATACATTGTGCTGGAATAAGGATAATCAGCTTTATAGATTTCTTATGATTAAAGTAACAGAAAGATCAACCGAATTTAGTTTATTAAAAATCTGTGTTAGGCGAAACATCGAATACGATTTTAATAAGTTGTTCAGTTCACTGGCTATTAGACCCCAAATGGCTGAGATCTCAGTATTTAGTCCATAAAACTAATAAAGGCTTTCCTTATTTCTTCACTTTATTTTACATTTCAATAAATATTTGTTTATTTTATTTTTTCTTTAATTAGAAGTTGAACAGTGGATATTATAAATGAAATGAAATTTACTTTGGTTTGAGTTCATTTTTTAATATCTAATCATTTTTTTTAGAAAGAAAAGTATTTTACAAATATATGCGTACGTTTTTCAAAGAAAACAAGAAAAATTAAATACCAGCAGAATGTAATGCACCATTTTCTGGATCGCTACATCCTTCATCAGCATTTGTTGCATCTACCTACAAAATAAATTTTCTGTCTAAAAAAAGGTTTTTAGAAATTAAATAATTAACTTAAGCCAAAATCAATTTTAATTCAAAATCTGAAATATTAAACACTCGTGATAACAGCAAACAATCACAATTGAAAATTTTATAGTAAAAGCAAAAATTAAAAAAAAAAAATTATTGCGATTATCTCACATTAGTAATTAATGATTTTCAGTTCTCTAAAATAAAAAAGGAACATCGCCCAAAATTCCACATTTTAAAATTTACTTTACCAAAAAACACAAAATATCGCCAAAAAAATAAAATTTCAAGAAAACATCGAAAACAAAACGATAAAAATCGAAAATTCATAATAAATTTTAAATAAAAAAAAAAACAAAAATATTGAGAATACACCAAATACTTCAATAATCACTAATCGACGAAAGTTCTTCGAACAAAGAAAAATTGTTGCATTTTTAAAAAATTCATTACACTGGTGCGCTGCAACGCTTTGCAATCGAAAAGATAACAGAGTGGATTTAATTTTATTAAACGTCCTTAATAAGAGATTTTAATATTTTAATTTTTTTAAATACTTCGCATTATAGTGTATACCAGTGTTCGAAAAAAAACTGTACACAAACCATAGCGTACGGCACTGATAAAATACTTTAAAATTCCATTTTAGTGTTTGTGAACTTGTATGTGTACCCATTACGTACACAACGTCTACAAAAAGAAGAACGCAAACTCTAACAAAACGTACTGAACAAAGTTCACAAACACTATTTTTTAGTGTTTGTGTACAAAGTACGCTAAAATGATCAGTACAAAACGAAAAAATTGCGTTTTAGTGAACTTTTTTGCGTACACTAACATTTTTTTAGTGTACGCGAGGTTTTTTATTTATTGTTGTTTGTAATAATAGAAATATTTCGCCTATTATGAATAATAACAAATGTCGTTTAGTAAAATGCAAATAAATGTCCTATATATTCTAAAAATTCATTTTTTTTATTTGTAGTATTTTTAAATAAAGATTAAAAAAAGAGACATTTAGGAAATCAATTTCAATTTTTTATGATGAGTATTAAGGGTTAATTAAGAATTAAAGGGATTAATTCGTTCTTTTTTTGCGCAAGCAGCAAAAAAGAGCGAAAAGAAAGACCCTGTATTTTCCAATTATATACTATTAAACATTAAAAACCGTATATTCGGCTTTTGTATATCAATTTATTTCCCAATAAAGAAAGTTTTTAATTTTCAATTAAAATATACTATAAATATGCTTGCAATTTATTATATCAAAAAAGTTATAAATAATATATTAAGGTATATACATACATATATACACTAATATATGTATACATATGTATGGATAAGTAAATACTGTACTATATATTACAATACTATAAACAACAATAAATAAAAAACCTCGCGTACACTAAAAAAATGTTAGTGTACGCAAAAAAGTTCACTAAAACGCAATTTTTTCGTTTTGTACTGATCATTTTAGCGTACTTTGTACACAAACACTAAAAAATAGTGTTTGTGAACTTTGTTCAGTACGTTTTGTTAGAGTTTGTGTACATGTTCGTAAACACTTAAAGAGAAACGAAGTGTTTTGTTCTTGTTGTAGTGAATGTGTTTGCGTTCTTTGTATATGACGATCAGTACAGTATATAAACGTTGTGTACTTTAGAGTTTTTTTTCGAACACTGGTGTATACACTCTAGCTCTTTTGGAAGTCGTTTACTAGAAAAATAAACTGGCACATTTCCCGGCTTTTTATAAACAATAAACTTTTTTTTATTATATGTGTACACACATACCTACATACAAACATAAAATTACCATAAATGTTTTAATAATACATTTTTTGAAATTTAATACTTATTGCCATTTATACCATAAACACTCGTACATTTCCATAACTTAAAGTCAAAAGAATTAATTTCAGTTCACACTCAGTATTGTTGACACTTGAGTATAATTTAATGTGGATTGTTGTTGACAATAATTATTATTACAAAAGTTTTAATTAACAGATGACAAAAAAGGGTCAAAAATACAAATTAATGATACAAAAGTGTTTGATTGCAAATATTATTTAATTATTTTAATTGACATTATGGGAAATTGAGTATTTGTTATTCCCAGAACTAAAAGAGGACATCAATAATAATATTGAATTTTAAGAACTTTTTTGACATTGTTATAATATTTGTCTTGTAACTGACCGAAACCAGTTATATATTTTGCCGAATTGCCTTTTTAAGCCTGATGTTAAACAAAATAACCAGTCAGACTCAGTAGAAAACTTTCGAATTGCAGAAAGCTTTTATATATGAAACACACTTAATTCTCATTCAATGTAAGGGTCAGCCATCTAACGTGTTTTTTTTTTTCAACTAGTGCTTATTTCGTGAATGGTAACACTTTACTCATGCTTGATTTGACAGGTAATTAGTTTTATCCTTCCGCTGAACGCTTGAACAAGACTGGGAAATATTGCGACATTACTTTGAAAATCATGGTAATGTTGCAGAAAGTGTGTGGAAGAAGAGAAGCACCGTCAGCTCCGTAAGCTCCGTGCTATCGTTACCTTGTGAAAAAAGTGAAAGAAACTGGAATCCTCATCGATAAACCAAAGCGTGAAAAGCCAGAAAACAGTGCGAACAACCGAGAATATTGCTGCTGTGTGGCAGAAAGTGTGCGTGAAGCGCCATCATCGTCAACTTACCGTCGTTCTCAACAATTGAACATTTCCGAGACATCGTTAAGACTAATTTTGCATAAAGACCTTGGTATGACGCCATAGAAAGACCAATTGGTTCAGGAATTGAAGCCAACTGACCATCCAAGTTTTTTTTTGGCGGACCCTTTAGTAGTATACAGTTCAGTGAGTTCAGAAAAATTATTAGAAAATTATTTAAACTTTAGCTGAACGCTGTAATTCTATGCTATACTGTCAACAATGCAGCCTTTAACTGGTTGCAACCAAAGCCTTGATCATAATGGGGTGCTGCTGAAGAACCATTTTATGTTCACTGTTACAATATATGTTTGTGGTAAAAAATTATGATTGTTTTGAACAATACTTTCGCCAAGATAAACAAAGTTTCATTAGAATTTTTCCATTAAATGGCTATAGCGCACTAAAAGCGTAATATGATTGGATAAAATTAAGAAATTTTTGATAAAATTCTGACCATAACCAAAGTTTAATCGTTCAAAAAAAAAAAAATAAATAAAGTATATGATTAATTTAAAAGAGGTATATTGGTTTCAGTGATTTATTTGCAAGCTTTCGATTCGCATAAAAACACTTTGTATCGAATACAGTTCTAATTGTAACAATACATGTGTGTTTAATGAAATTATGATTAGAATATAATGATATAATTTGATCATAATTGGATTCTCTCAGGTTATGGTTACCGCAACCATGTCTTCCTTAACGTATTTGTTTTAAATTTGCAGATATAGATATAATATTGTATAACGCACAGAAAAATATTTTTCAAGATTGTATTATCTTTCAGATTGAAAATTAATTAATTAAATTTTAAATTAACTTAATTATATTTTTAATTAAAAAACAAATAAAGTGCTATGTTCGGCAATACCGACTTTTATATACCCTTTACCATACATGTAAATCTAGTTAAGTGAAGTAACTCCAATCCAAACGACAAATATTGGGGTGACAGAGAATTAAAAATTAATAGAAATTTATGTTCTTCGTATAATTTAATATAAAAATATTTGTAATTCCTTAAAGATCTCTTCAAAAGCTTTTAAATGATACCCATATTGATATCTTAAAAAATATGGTGCACAATCGTACTTTTTCATGAAAAGTTCAGGGGACCATAACTCGAAATATATGGGCGAGCGCCAATTTTTTTACTTGATATTTTTTTCTTCTTATTATTTAGTTCTCTATCGCCGCAAATGTTTTTTATTGAAGTTACTTCATTAAACTAGATTCGTTCCAAATAATATGGAAAAATTTGAGGTAGGCGTGGTCTTTTGCTCGCTGCCTCGAAGGCCATAGATCGATCCAGCTGATTTTAAAAACTATTTCTAATCGATTGGCGTATCTAAATATAAATTTTCTCTAGCTCATCTAGTGCCTTGTCAAAGTTAAGTGCAACACTAACATGGACAGACAGACGGATATCACTCAATCAACTGCGGTATGCATAAAAGCTCAGAATATATATATACTTATTGGGAACGGAAATGGATATTGTAGAAATAACACACAGAATCGTAAACTTAGATATACTCTTTTTCCAACTGCAGTGAAAAGTATAATAAATACAAAAATTTTCAATTAAATAATTAATCGAATCAATTATATTATATATAATTAAAATAAAGATAATGTTTTTCCAATTAAATAAAGAATTGAAACAGTTAAAAATTTAATTAAACTTTATTTATAAAACAAATAAAAAATTTGAAACTTTTTCTTCTGTTAAACATGCGGTAGCCTTGAGTCAAGTTTTGAAGATTATTTTTGGTAATTAGATAGAATAATATTGATAAGCGTTCGCAGTGCAACACTTATGATTCAATGACTTTTAACATTATAATACGCTGCGGTATATTTCATATGCATCTAAACAAATTTTTTTCCCAATAAAACGATTGTCCAGATCTTCTGAGGTGGAAGTAAAACATGATGTTCTTGTTGCATGCGGCTTTTATATACTTCCCGCGAAATAACGAAAGCAGTGGAGAACGATGTGTATAAATCAAATCGTAGATTTGAATATTATTTCTTATTGGCTTACATTTTGGCATAGCCGAGGAAGCAGAGTTCTGTGTACAGTCTTTATATCAAATGCTCAGGGTACTAACACATTTACATTGCTTTCTAAAGTTACCTTATTTATGTTTATTATAATAGTTTGCTTCAAATGTTACTTTGATCTCTTTGTAATCTTCAATCACTTTAAACGAATAAAAATTTTAAGTTATTTTGTTTATGCCACCACAAATAACTTGGAAAATCAAAATAACATAGACTACAAAGCGTTGCAGTAGGATTTTATTACTTTTAATCTGAATAATAAACACTAAATTACCCCTGTTAATACAAAATTAAAATTCTATGATTAAAAAAATTTGACGCCAAATCAGACAACGCCTCTTTTTGTACTCTCTTCCCTCTACTTTTAAATTTCTCTGCATGTTATATAGTTAAACGAATGTCTAAATGCAATTGCCAGTGAACATTGTTTATTATTATACACAAAAAAAATTTTGTTTCATTATTTAGATATTTTGTTTTTGATAAAAATAAATTGCATTTTTACAATTTTAATTTTAAAGTCAATATCAGAAAGAAAGACACAAACATTTGTAGAAGATGCAAACAAGAATGACTTCACTTAAATATTATTATGAAAAATGTGTCTAGCCATATCACAGACTGACTTACATGCCACAACACAAGTCGTATTAAACAAATATAATTTTTATACAACAGCATCACATTTTTCACAAGGCGACTTCTCCTTACGATGATAAATAGCTCTTGCACAAATAGCTCATGCACAAAGTGTTTTAGGTTTTAGGTAGCATGTGTCATGTTGAAAATGAACCATTAAGATAATGATCACTATCAATTTTTTTTAAATTTTTGCTTTCATATTTAAAAATCAATATGGTAAAATATTAAATGTTTTAAAATTTATATTTTATAATATAATATAATTTATAAATGTACTTTAAGTTTTATAAGCTTTTAATATTCAAAAGTCGACAAAAGAGTATTCACAAACGCTTAAAAGCCAATTAAACATTTTATAAACCTTTAATAAACATCAATTTTTTATTGTAGCCTCTACCACATTTTAAGTTAAGTTAAGTTTTCTTCCCTGGAAGGTCATACTTAATTTTGTTGCGCAAAGGCCAATCTTTCGTTTCGACGACGGCTAAAACTGTGTTAATCATCAGCAACTTTTAATAGCCAGTTTTTTTTGTATTAACTGTTTTTTTTAACGAAATAAAACAAAAAAAAACTAGTTTATTTTTTATTAAAAAACTAAAATTTCACAGCAGTGGTCCCGGTACATGCTTTTTTCTTACAATTAGATGATGATTTTGTCATTCGTCGCTTATATGATGGACAAAGAACGCATATCTTTATTTTCTTCACTTCTAAATTCTTCAGAAGCGCTGTTATTATTTTCAGTGGTATTCGGCAGCATATTCACAATGTTAGATTGCACAGATGTTCTAAACGTTGGTATCTTAAGTCATTCAGCCAGCTGTCCTTGGATAAGAAAAATAAGTAACTGCTTCATGAATTCGTCATGACTCAGAGGATTTTTCTTTATATTAAACATATATGAGTATATATAATATAACTATTATTTAAAGAAATGTTAGTATTCCATAAAATTGTTACATCGGCCATCGGTTGAGCAGCTCATTACGCTGCACATGTGGTCGAACTTATGCACACCGCCTACCGTTTTATTATAAAATTCTACCATTTATGGCTTTTTTAAACTGGGCTTACTGCACCCTTTTCATCACACGATGATATCAAATAAACCATTTTAATTGGCTTTGGCTTGTAAGAAAGAAGCGTTAACTCATTGTTATAACAAAACATTGAGGTTCCATATTTCCGAATTTTAAAATATTTTTAACTCCGTAGGAATTTCTTTGTTGTTTGTGCGAAGAGTTCTCACCAGTGTGAGCTTATAAGGTTCACCTAGTAAAGATTTGACTAGTGGTACTGATGAGAACTGATGTCGATGTGTTATGTATCGCAAAAGTGTAAGTAAATATTTTTTGATATCTTAAACACTTTGGTGCCAAATCGGACAATATGGATATCATAGAAGATTTTATAAAAATTCCTATAAGGAGCAATACATATCGACTATCACTATTGTAAACGTTAAACCTAAGATAAGAACTTTTTATGAATTAGACCAAAAATGTTTCAACTAAACTCTCGAAAATTAGAGGACATGGAAAAGGTTTCTTTAGGGAGAATACTAATCTATTAGATTAAGTTAAGTTGATATCAAACAACTTATTATTTTAGCATACATTTGTTATAAATTATATATTCGCTCACACGAAAAACTTATTAAATTCTGTCTTCATAAGAAAATAATAAGAAAAATTGTACGTGAAAGTGTGTTAAGGTGCCATACTGTTACCCAAAAAATATGCAAGTTAAATTGCACACTATTGCTCTTTTTAGACATATTTGTCATTTTTGACTTATCTAAAGACTAAATCTCATAGTGTTTTACGACCTTTAAAAAGAAATATCGAACTATTTAACCAGCTGCGGGAAATATAAAATTTTTCTTTGCTTTGATTCAGTGGCGGATCCAGGATTTTATTTTGGGGGGGGGGGGGGGAGGGGGGGCTGAGTGGGGGTCCGAGGGAGTTTCTCCAGTATAAAGCGACATGGTGGGTACCTGGAAATTTTTGGAATTTGAGCTATTAAAGCCAAGCTATTTTACGAATTAAAAAATTTTGTTCTTATACATTTGCAAATGTGTTTGAATAATAAATTTGAGAAGGAAAGTAAAGCAGTGCCTACAATAAAATGTAAAGAGAATTTATTTTAAATTACATAAATCTTTATATTATTATTTTATTAAATAAATGCTGTCACAGTGACAGCATTTATTTAAATGGAAACATATTTTCAAGAAGCAACACTATTTTACACTAATATTTTGTACAAAAAGTTAACACAAAACAATCGTCAACAACAGCCTTTGAAGAAAAAATAGATTTAAATTGAAAATAATAAGCAATTAAAATTAAATTACGGGTATTTTAAATTAAATTTATTACCTTCAAAAAAATTGAGCTAATTATCAATTATTAATATCACCGATTTTAATTATTTAAATTGGCAAATGTAGTGAATTAGCATATATTCCTGCTCCTTCATTGCTAAAATTAACAAAATTTACATAAAAAACACAAATAGAAAATGTATATGTTTTACCCAAATTTTAGCACTCAAAAATATTCGTTGCTAAAAATTTTATTAATTTTTTATTTAAAATCGCTTATTTGAAATAGAGAATACAATATTAGAAAATTTTAGCGATGACGACAAATTTACGGCGAATTGGATTTTTAGACATCGTCAAATTAAGCAATATACATTACAGAATTGCCTTTACAGCTAAAAATCGCTAAATTGATTTTTTAGATTTTTAGCGATGGAGTTTTAGCTTTAGCAACTTACAGAATAAGGCTGCTGTTCTGCACGAAAATCCTCCTTTAAACCAAAATATGCTTTCTTACTGTTTTCAAATGTGCTGAACTCAAACTTGAAGTCAGATTCTGTCTATCACGCAGTTTCTTGAGAAATTCTAATTTTTTATCCAAAAATGTGAGTTTCTTGTAAACTTGACGAATTTTTTTGGCATCAAAACATAGTGAAAAAAATTCAAAAGCCCGATGATTTTGAGCGCAATAAAAAATTGATGGGAATATTACAAGTGGTTGAAGCAATATGGATAAAAGTTTTTTTCCTGTATGTATAATCTCAAAATTTTTTATGGTGGTATCCTTTTCATTCAAATCCCTACCTGCCCCCCTTTCACCCTCAATACCCCAACTCCCCTCCACCAACTCACCCGCTCTCTTGTCAATATTTTCTTCTATGATTTGATCAGTACTCTCGACACTTTCGCTCCAAGTTCCTCCTATCGCTTCTCAAAATCAGAGTGTGATAGATTTTTTTTGAGTTCAGATTCGGACTCAGCATACCTGAAAACATAAGAAACAGGCAAAATTGTTCAAGGGAGGGGAGAAAAGTTTTTTTTTTTGCAGAACGGTGTTATTAAATACATAAATAATTTCTGTCATAGTAATAAAAAAATAAAATGGGTTTGAAATGTTTTTTATGGAAAATTTTCATACATAAATATATTTAAATATATTGACTTTTATACATATAAGACTTAAAATAATTTTGTCTATTAAAACTTATAAACCACTAAATATGCACTGTGACATATTTTGGAAAAAACGGGCAAAACTGACTGTTACATGTGGACTCTGATTTTAAATTTAGGTTCCAGAAAGTTTGAAAAGCCAAAAATTTTATTCTCAACTATAATTACTTTGCTGTGATCTGGGTAATTTGAAGTGTGTTACATTACAAATTTAAGCTTTATGTCCATTAAAAAAAATACTTAATGGTCCTACTTTTGATTATAATTATTTTGCTTAAAGAAGGTATGTGACATGATAATTCTTTCTTATCTGGCTTCGTTAAAGTACCACTACTGTGTTATAACACAAATTCTAATTCATTTTTCCTATAATCGCTAGTACATCTGCTTATCCTTATTAGACAAAATTTTCTTTATTATTATTTAATATTAAGATTTGCGTTTGCGTTTTAAGGGTATATGAAACCAGAGTATTAAATATAAGAAGAGAATATCCATCCATCTTTGTGTAGATAAATGCAATCGTGTTAAAAAAAAAACTTCATCTTTTCACTCTAACAAAAAAAGTCACATTTGGGAAACTTGGGACACTATGGGTCGATTTTCACAGTTTTGTGATCTGCGGAATATGCTGAAGAAGAATGTAGCTATTTAATAAATACATAAAATATTCGAAATTTTATGTGTGACAAGACATTTTGTATGAAATTAATTGAGCTATTATTGTTAGTAAAATAAAAATTTTTTGTTCAATCATTTTTGCATGTGAATACGCAACTTAAATACTCAAAACAAAATTTTACTCATAACAATTTTAATTGTGGGAAAATGTTTATATTTGACTTAAGTTGAAAAAAGTGCGGAACTAAAACATATCTTTATGTATAATTTGCATATACAAACATGGCTGCATTGTTTTCTAAGTAAAACGATAAAGTAATTAATATGCAGACGCATCAAACAGTGTATGAGTTTCTTGCTTGCAAAATGTAGAAGATGTAAAATGAAATGAACAATTTAACACCACCTGCCCACACAAAACACGGAACTGAAAACTAACAAAATTTTAAAGTAAATACAACAAAATATTTTTTTTGCTTATATGAAAATATACAACAGTTACATTAGGTGCAATAGAAAATTTATAGACTTTGAATAATTAAAAATTTTTTGTAAATTTTTAAATAATAATAAATATTGTTTGTTTTTTTTTTGGGGGAATTTAAGTTATTTTATTTTTAAACTTTACAGATTCCTAATATCATTTATAGTTTAAATCTTAATGAAACATGTCTATCTATCATTAACAACCCATGCAGACATATTTAGTACCCGTTGGAAATTTATACCTTCTAAAGGAAACAAAAACTATTTTGTGACGATCCAAAGTGGTTTTAAAGGTATTTATTTTGGACATAATTCGATATGTCATGAACCACAATAGGTATAATAATAAAATTTTTACAAATACAAAGCAGAGGTGTTTCTTAGTACAGCTGCGAACGATCGGCTCCCTAGGGTAGAGAGGGTTGTCTGGGTAGGTCCCCATATTTGGGTGCCTCAATCATATACATTTTTGGAAAAGTCATAAAAAGTTTATTTTAAATCAAAGGTAAAGATTTTTAAATTTAATTAGAACTTTTAAATAGCTATTAAAAAATTTTCTTATTTGTGTAGGTTATCTGTTTTAGTTTGGGAGAAAATTGGCAAACAAATTTTTTTTTGGCGCAGTACACTTATTAATAATCGGATTATCATTTCAATATAAGTTCTATATTCTTAAAAAAATTTAGAATAAAACAGTTAAAATTTTTGTTCTGATAGCGCTTTTCGTTTAAAAAAATTACAAGCCTAAATTAAGAAAATGTAAAAAATATCGTTAATTAAGGATTTTCTCCAAAAAGGTGGTATTCTTTTTTGCTTATGCAATTTCAGTTTACATCCGTACTGGTAGGTGTTTTTTAAACCGTTTTAAAGACAACCTTTAGCCAATGTTAATAAAAGAAAATATCGGTGAAAAAATGTAACGGTTCTCCCTCCAGCCCTATCTAAAAATAGTCAATATTGAAACTTTATTCATTCATTAGCTAATTCATTAATTATTGTCAAATTCCTCGGAGTGTAAAGCACAGACTAAAAAACTATAAACGGTCTTTTAAGTCTCCAGTTGTTGGCTACACACTCCAAAAAGAATTTGACAGCGCCGTAATAAATAAAGTCAGGATAGACTCTATTGTAAAAAAAGAAAAATTTTTTGGCATATTTTTCCCAAATCCGGGAATTTATATGTTGAAGTAAAAACAACTAAATTTTATTTCACCATTTGATTAAAATCTCCGTTGTATATATAATTTAGAGATTTTGTAAGAATCGAATTGTTTTTTGTGCACTGCTTATTTCTAAAAAGAACACCTTACGTCATTTTTCCAGTTTTAAAGTAGCCTGCTTTTGATTTATTTTTATCATATTTTAAATGTAAAAATACAATGTGTTTAATTAAAATTTTTGCCAAACTGAAAAATACAAATAGCTAACGACATGTGCTTATTATACACATTTTTAGTTTTTAAAAATATTTGCAAAAATTCGTCAAGATACCTTCGTTCATGAGATATCGAATATTGTCCAAAATGAATCGTTTTTAAACTGATGTGATACCGATGAACTACGAGCAAAACTTATTATAATTTAAACTTTAAAATTTTTTATTGTGCTATTTTCCCGGTATTGATTATTGAAGGTGAAAGCACGTCTCGATGGCCATTTCACTATCGCTTACTTAGCTCGTCAGGAAATATCGGGAAAATAGCACAATAAAAAATTTTAAAGTTTAAATTATATTATTAATTATTCCCGTGTTTTAAATTTTTATTAAAACTTATTATGTTTTTCATTAATTCATTTAATGTAAGAGACTTACTATCAATAGACATCTAAAATACGAGGGCTGCTCTATATATTTCTGGCCTAATAGTGAAAATGCGAATATTTATAATCAAAAATGGTTATTAGGTGCCAAGTCGTTTTGGCCAGTCAAAAACGCTCTGGTTTAACCAAATGTGTGAGAGTTCGCATTGTCATGGTGAACAATGATTCGTCTTCTCTTGTTGGTTTTTCGAATTTCTCCGATGACTTCAGGCAAACAAATTGTAGTGTACCACTCAGTAGTGACCGTCCTACGTTGCTCAAGCGGAACAGTCGCCACATGACCAGTTTTGCCGAATAAACAGGCGACCATTTGCTTCGAAGTGCTTCTTCCACGAACAACTTTTGTTGGATTTTGCTCCTCTTTGAAGACCCACACGGTCGATTGTTGTTTTGTTTCGGGCTCATACGCATAGATCCATGATTCGTCACCTGTGACGATCTTATAAACGTCTTTTGAAGCACCGCAATCGTATTTTTGCAACATTTCTTTGCAACAATCGACACGAGCCTTTTTTAGCGACTTTCAAATTGTGCGGGATCCAACGAGAACAAACCTCTTTTACGGCCAGGTGTTCATGCAGTATCGAATGTATGCTGGTGGAAGAAATGTCCAAGGATGTCTCTATCTCTCGGTATGTCGCATGTCGATCTTGCATTATGAGTTCACGCACGGCATCAATGTTCGCTGGCACAACAGCCGTTTTTGGACGACTTTCAGGGAATTCGTCTTTGAGCGAGCTTCGGCCACGATTAAATTCATTATACCAATTTTTCACAGTGCTATAGGATGGTGCTTCATCGCCATACAAAGATTTAAGTTCATCAATGCACTCTTGTCGTGATAATCCACGTCGAAAGTTGTGAAAAATGATGGCACGAAAATGTTCACGAGTTAATTCCATTTTTATCTATATTAATTTTTTCAAGTCACTGTAAACAACACAAATAATGCTCGTACGTCCAAACGTTTTGAGTACGATTATGCTTAAAAATGACAAACTTTCCAATGGAAATGTCAGATTGCACTTGGCAGCACTCAGTGTTGACAGGCCAGAAATATATATAGCAGCCCTCGTAAATTGAAAATTTTTTTTGTAGTTTAAAAAACAATCTAAAATTTTGAAAAATTTAAAGCGATATCGAAAGATCGTAAAAATAATACTTGAGGGTACATAGGAGAATTAAAAAGGGGAATCTTCATAACACAAAGTTGTTGAGCTCAACTGCTACGAAATTGTTAGAACCTCTTGAGCTTAAAGGCAGAATTAGTCTTTACGTTCCGTACCGCGACGAATCAGCTGATCAGTTTCTGCTAAATGGAAAATATTTATTTGTGGTTTGTTATTACTTTGACGTTATGTTCTGTTCCGTTCGTATCATTAGAAAATAGAGTTCAATGTTAAGTTTCTTGAAGGTTGTTTGATAGTGTGAGTGCAAAATTATAAACAAACCTATTTTTATTATTGAAATTTTAGTTTTTTTTGTTGTGTTGTGTATTGTGCTATCTTTGTTTATTATAAACAACAGATATGTTGTCACAGAAAAACTAATTACAATAATTTAAAAAGCAGAATGGCACAGAACAGAACAGCAACAGAAAGTAAAGACTAATGAGGCCTTAACAGTTGCGTCTTACAAACAGCTTGCTTCAATATACTGCAAATTAACAGCTGATAAATGTAAACAATGAAACGGAAATAAATGAAGGACAAAAAATAATAATTTAAATTAATTAAATAAATTTATAAATAGAAGCTATATAATGCTTAAGCAATAAGTGAAGTCAAAACTGTTTATATAACAGAGACCGAGCTCTCTCTTGCCTGTACTGCAGATCGGTTTTTCATTATCAAAACTATAGATAGTATCAAAATTATTCAAATATACCGGTGCATTTATAATAGCTTCTAGTCTGCGGTAACTTAAAGTGCACACCTATCACCTAAGGCCAAAATATAGCAATTTGAAAAAAAGACAAATAAAGCGACACAAGAATTCATTTATTATTTATTCGTAATTTTTTTTGCAGTACAAATAAAAACTCTATATTTCCTATGGGGCATTTGTGCAATATTTTCAATTACGAAAAACCGAAAGAAAGAAACACAACTGTGATGTATTTTACATCTAGCGTTGATATCTTGCTGTCACTACAATTGTCACTGACTTTCAAACAGCAGGCAAAACAAGCAAACATAAAGAAATTTTAATAAACAACACAGGTTGCTTGTATAAATAACTATGCACGAGCATCAGCTCACACACGTATTTACATGCAACAACTTGATTTAATATCTTTGCAAAGCAATTTCTGTTTTAACCAAGTAGAGATGAGCAAAAATGACACACATGCTGACATTAAAGAAGTTGTTACACACAGTGCAGTTACCACTCAGTCTTTGTCATTTGTAGTCAGTCAGACTTGACTTGAGCAAAAATACAAAATAAAAAAAAAAATTAAACTTAAAATTTATGTTTTTTCCATAAAAATTATTTGCATACGTGTTAAATATTACAAGCAAATAAATGTCGCATTTAAATGCAATTAAAAGATTGTATGTAAATTTTTTTACATGTTGTTACTTTTCGACATACAAACAACACAGGCACTCATATAAAACTTCATTATTAATTCCATAATGGTACTGTAATGCTGGATTTATTTAAACGAAAATTCTCGGTAAAAGCAAATACAAGCGAAGGTGGTGTCATCTTGTGTTGGCTCTCCTATTCATTTAATTCACCTGAATTTGTAAGAAGATCGTTATGCTTTTGAGAAAACTGTTTTAATTGGTGTAAAATATGTGTTTTATTTGCTTTTTTAATTTGTTTTTAATTTAATTAATATAAATTTTTTATGCAAATAAACTTTACCTTTTAGTACTTTTGACAAACGTACTTCTTGTAAGTGGAACAAGTATGTATTTATGTGTTTTAAAAGATAAACTTAAAAGGACTGTTTCTTTAATTAAAATTGTTTTTGTGAATTAATTATTGTAATTTTTTCCCAGGTACTTTTTTTTTATATTTTAAAAGTTTTTGTAAAACATATTTCAGGACATATTTCCAAAAATACTTTTTTTTAACTATATTTTTAATGTTCAATTTTAATTCTTTTGAAAAGTTATTTTTTCAAAACTATTTTTTTATTTTGTTTATTAAAAAGTACTTTTTAAAAGGTACTTTTCCAAAGGTACTTTTCCATAGGTACTTTTTTATCTTTATCAGTTAGTTATAAAATTTACTAGTTGCAATATTTTTCACTGCATACATATACACAAAGTTACATTTCCAATCAGCGTACGAAAAAAATACTTCATTCATTTTAAAAACTTTTTTTAATAAAAAAGGGCGCAGACGTAACAATTGGCGTTTTACTCATCTACTTGCTTTGATATGATTATAGAATCATACAATTGCGTTGCGTAGTTCGCTACGATATATGTGCTTCTTTTTGAGCACTAAAACGTCCTCTACTATCACCAGAAAATTAATCGTTACCCGTTTAGAAAACCTTTTTCTGGAAGTCGTTAGAATTTTGTCTCCATTTTTTTCTCTTTCGGCTCAGTACATTTAATTTTATGTACAACAAAAACAATACAAAATTAAATGTTTTGTTTCTTTTTCACTTACACAAGAAAATAAAGCAAAACGAATGCAAACGTTTCGTTCCGTTTGCTTTCGAACCCTGCTTTCAATTAATAATAATAATAATTGCAACTTTTGCGAAACGACCTTTCTTTCGCAAGGCATATTTTTAAATATTATTTTCTAAAGTAACATTTTTCTAAAAGAATATTTTTTAATATAATTTTTCTGAAAACTTTTCTTAAGCGTTTTTATAAATGTAGTTTTCCACAAAATACTTTATTTAAACGATAATTTTGGCAAAAGTTGATTGTCTTTAATAAACAGTTTATTGAAATGTACATCAAAAGTACCGGGATGACAGTTTCTAAGGATATTCAATTTTCACAGGAACTGTTTTCAATACATTGCAAAGATATTTTTAAGGTCAGTAAGTAAGAACCGTAAGAAAATGACAATGGTTTATAACGAAGTCTTTTTAGAAGTGGAGATATTAGTCTGTGAAGGAACTTGGAAGAGATGGATAAAAATTCCTCGCCAAAAATGTAGGAGCTAATTTCTTAAGGCAGTATTTGTGGCAGTAACCGATCAGTAGGAGGTCTAGTAATTTTCTCAGCCTGTTTATAGAACACGTCAGGAGCGAAACGAAACCGGATGGCATATGGACGAATACGTTATAATTAGCGTCTGTGTAACACGTTCCGGTTTTTTCGTTTAACTTACGTTGTCTTTCATATAAATAAATGTTGTGTCAAATCGTAGTATTGCCAATGTATTAATTAATGTTTTTTATTTACTTTTTTCCTTATACATTTTTTGTTTTTGCTTTAAATGATGGTAACCCTGCTTCGACGCTTAAAAAGAAACAGCTGAGTTAAATAAACGAAACAAAATTATCAAACAATGAAGTAACAATTTTTATTTGCAAAACAAAAATTTGTGAAAATTAAAAAGTTCAAACAATATTTATAAAAATAAACAATAATTTTGGAATGTATGTATAATACAAATGTTGTTATAAGTGAAAGTGTTATGATGGGCAGTTGCCCAACAATATTAACTCCTGACGAATGATTTTTTTTTCTTCGACCATTTTCGACTTGTCTGACACTACAATGCGCGATACATAAACCAGAAACAATTGCCATTTGTTACGTTTTGTACAAAACTAAATGACATTCGCGTTTTAAAAAACCAAACATGGGAAACGTTAACGTTTTTGTGCGTCTAAACGGCAAATTTTATTCTGTAAACTGGCTGTTAAACAGTACCTGAAAGAAGCTGAGACGTTAGCGCATATTGGGTAAATATGTATCATTGACTAGCATTAGTCTAAAGACCACGGACAATCGTATGTAATGCTATAGAGAACCTTCTGCTTAAGGAAAAGTTAGAAATTACGAAAATAATGTAATGATAAAATAGGTCGACAGGCTGAACCACCTACAGCCTAGAGTAAGATCTACTATTAGAGGGACAAGCCTCAACGAAAATGAGATAAAATAAACAATCGAGTGCCAGAAAGAAATAATTGAGGATTCCAGGAATCTTAAGAGGTCTTCTTCTATATCTCCTCCACATAAAAAAATATTACGGCAATAGTTTGTAAAAATATTTTACTTAATCCAAGCAAGTCTTAAATAGATGTTTAAATATCGTCGTAAATTCAGATAAACTAAAAAAAGTCTTAAAATTTTCTACATCTAAAAAGACAAAACGATTATTCATTCAAAATAGTAAATTGTCTGCTAACATATTCTACGAGACTTTCTTATTTGCAGGGTTATTTCATAAATTCATGTTGAGTATTTTTAAAATATAAAAACCAGATAAATTTAATAGCACTTTAACCAACATAATATAAAAGATAATATAAACGACAACTAACTTCTTGTGACCAAACAATAACATACATATTTACAAAAAGAAGAAAAAAAATTTTTTTTAATATTTTCTTTATGAAAATATCAATAACAATTTATGTTTTTAAATTATTATAATTTATATGTGAAAATTATTCAAAACTCAACTTTGTATAATGTAGACGACCTTTAGTTCTTCTAAGCATATGGTGATTTATTAATATTTCCTTCGGATTTTCTCTTTGCAATTTAATTTATTGATTTTTGTTTTTTCGTTATATTACAGAAAACATTTATTTTTAAACATAAATTTTCAATTTATTTATGATTTATGACTTGTGATTTGCAAACATTGAAGGGGTTTCTTAAATAAAATCTTAAAAAAGAATGACTCCTGTGTGTTAAATGATTTGATCTTTTAAACGTGAGTAAATATTTTAAATATTTATAATAAAACTGTTGTTTTATCTATGGGAAGATGCTTATACTATTAGCAAAATATACTTTATCACTTTAAAGTTTATTAATAACCAAAAGTAGTGAATGTCAGAATTCATTTAAAAAACATTTTGTTTATAAATTTTAAATTTTAAAAAGTGTTTATTAAGAACTTTTGGGATTTGTGCCTGGTAACTGGTAAATCCATATCAGTAAATAAAAACTTATTTTAAGCTGCCCCAAAATAGAAATATCTGTTTCAGCACCCAAGTTTGAATTACACAAAAATTTATTACACTTCGAAGTCACGAAAAAAATCATACAACACATTCTATTATTACTAAATGTTAATAATTCTTGTGAAAAAATACCGACTTCAAAGCAGATTTCATCTGTCTGTCTATAACGGTTCAAGAGTATGGCCGCATACATCAAATATCATTAACTATTGGGACACCCTTGTATTCCGTGTCCAAACTTTATACTTCTTATAGCACACTTAGCACTACAGCTCCTTGTTAATTTTAACCGCCGGTCTACAGCTGTTCAGCAGTTTGGAAATATACATTACATTACAGAAACTATAGGGGCGCCCTTTAATTTTCAAATTCAAATTTTACACTTGCGGTTGTAGTAGACTTAGCAATCAGGTTCTCACACAACGGTTCAAAAGTTTGGCCTCATACATTAAATCACATAAACTATTGAAAAATCCTTTAATTTATAATTTTGAATGTCGACATCAGTTACAATAACTTTCATAGCAATCAACATTTGGTCCAATTTCCAAGCGTTTGTCTATAACGGTTCTAAAGATTGACTCATTTGGACAATTAATGTCACTGATCAGGGCACTCTTTAATTTTTAGATTTATTTCTGAATTGCTTCTAGCTATAGTAGAGCGTAGTTTTTATAAATTTTAATGCGGTGCCTTTTACGGATCCATAATACAGGTAAAAAATATGTAATTTAATTTTTGAAATTAATGTAATGAATTCCTTTCAAATAAAGAAAAAAATGTCAAAAGCGGTCAGCAATGCCTGAGTTATGGAGGCACAAGTATAAAAAATAATTAAAATTTTAACGAAAAAGGACTATCACACAGGTGAGTGATATGTTCAGCAGTGCCAGATCTTATACATCCTGAACTTTTCTATTTTTATTTTCTCAAATTATATTATTATTATTATTATTTGAGATTTAGCTGAATTTTTGATACTTTGATATAATTTCGATTGCGAATCTTTTAGCGAAACTATTAAAAGTTTTTTATTAAATTTTTGGCTCGTAATGAAAACATTTAAAACATTTCTTTTTTTTTGCAAAATTTATCTTTTTTGTGTAATTTCCATGAAAATTTAGTTTTAATTGTCTTTTTGCTTTCTTGATTCAATGGAGTTCTCATTTAATCAATTTGGCTTTTGATATGAACTCTGAGGTTTTCTTTACAAAATTTGGTCTGTTACGCATTTCCAGCTTGGTTTAGAATTTCTTCTGCCCAGATGGAGAGACTTAGGAGATGGGAGAGGCGGATCTTAGTTGCGTGCCTTGGTTTGAGACCGTATATAGGGCGTAACGGAGAGTTCCGTAGGCCCTCTTGTAGCTCTATATATAGTGCAGTAGATTTTAGTCGAATAGACTCGTTTATGGTTGAGAAGGCTTTGAAGTTCATGGAAGGTGCACGTTCCGTGGAAAACAGGTTAGTGAGAGGATGTTTTTCTCAAGCCTCGAGTCTGGAGGCCGTTCAGATGGCGAAGTACCTTTCTCCAGTGGATCTATTGACCCTTGGGGGAGGTGGACTTCTTCACGAGGGTGCAGACCTGCTATTTTATCATAGGAGAAATAATACATTGAATATTGTTGATACAGTTTATAACACTGCTCAATAGGTTTTTTTTCTCTTTTATTTGTTTTGTTTTAAATTTTTATTTATTTCAAATGGCTGTGCAAAAAAATGTACAAAATTTTTATTTGGTTAATAGACATAGTCCTTGAAATATAATGTAGTATGTAAGGAATTATTTTAATGAATTGTTAGTTTTAGTTACTATTTTTTATAAAGATTTTTTGGAAAAAATAAATGAATTAACGAATTAATTTACAAAATTTGGGTAGATCCACTGATGAGCTATATGAGCAGTAGCGTAATGGATATGCTTTCCCAGCAGTAAAACATTTCATTTTGTAGTTTTGACTAATAAATATTTACATATAAAGAAACAAAGCACGATTAAAGTAATTTAACTTTAAAAATATTCCAAATAAAAAATTTTCTTACGAGTATTGATAATTTTATTTAGCGAGTTTGTAAATTATTAATAGCATTTTTATTAATATTTAGTATGTAATGAAATATCAATTTTTTGATTGCATTTTTGTGTAATTGATTTAATGATATGGTTTTTAAAACAAAAAAGCCAAAAAACAAAAATAACAAAAAAAAAATGAGGAAAATAGGGGTACTGGTCTTTTACATAAGTTGCTGCATTAAAATAACTGAGTAATAAATTTGTACGTTTTTAATATTTCTACCTGTGATGAAGGCTACACAACATAACTAAACAATGCACACAAGAAAATCGATTTGATTTTCTAAAGAGCAAATGACGTAGAGTGCTTATGACTGGATGTCATCAGAGTTTGTAAAAAGAAGAACCGTTTCTTGATCGTCATCACGGCAGAGATTACTAGGAAGCAATAGATCTAAAGCTTTTTTGTGCAAAAAAGCGCAGAGGTAAAAAAAAAAAAAATTAAAACCTGTCATCATAAATATGTTGTACGATTATTGTTATTATTATACTTCACAGGTTTATTCTCTGTTTAGTAGGAAAAAACCTCCGGTTTTTTTTACAACGTGTAGGAAGATTTAACGCTTATATATGTTAAGGTATTAAAAAAAACCATTTTTAATACTTAAGACTTTCAAAGGCTCTTATTTTATACAGAGCTAACTGTGGCCCCGTTTTTAAAAAATATATTCTGTAACTTTCCCTTTTTTTCGGTCTAATTATTTTGTGTGCAGAAATTCGAAACCCTGTTTATTCACGAAACAATGCTCTCAGAATGTATGCATTTTGCAATAAGACACAATTATAATATTTAAAAAACATAAACACACATTTTTTTTTATTTTTTCTAGTTGTAATTTAAATCCACTTGTAATCGTACCCTAATGAATGTATGAGCGGTCATACAAATGAAAATGAGTTTTACGAGGGCTGCTATATATATTTCTGGCCTGGCAACACTGAGTGCTGCCAAGTGCAATCTTACATTTCCATTGGAAAGTTTGTCATTTTTAAGCATAATCGTACTCAAAACGTTTTGACGTACGACCATTATTTGTGTTGTTTACAGTGACTTAAAAAATTAATATAGAAAAAAATGGAATTAATTCGTGAACATTTTCGTGCCATCATTTTTCACAACCTTCTACGTAGATTATAACGACGAGAGTGCATTGATGAACTTAAATCTTTGTATGGCCATGAAGCACCATCCTATAGCACTGTGAAAAATTGGTATAATGAATTTAATCGTGGCCGAAGCTCGCTCAAAGACGAATTCCGTGAAGGTCGTCCAAAAACGGGTGTTGTGCCAGAGAAAATTGATGCTGTGCGTGAACTCATAATGCAAGATCGACAGGCGACATACCGAGAGACAGAGACATCCTTGGACATTTCTTCCACCAGCATACATTCGATACTGCATGAACACCTGGCCGTAAAAAAGGTTTGTTCTCGTTGGATCCCGCATAATTTGAAAGTCGCTAAAAAAAGGCACGTGTTGCAAAAATACGATTGCGGTGCTTCAAAAGACGTTTATAAGATCGTCACAGGTGAGGTATCATGGATCTATGCGTATGAGCCCGAAACAAAACAACAATCGACCGTGTGTGTCTTCAAAGAGGAGCAAAGTCCAAGAAAAGTTGTTCGTGGAAGAAGCACTTCGAAGCAAATGGTCGCCTGTTTCTTCGGCAAAACTGGTCATGTGGCGACTGTTCCGCTTGAGCAAATTAGAACGGTCACTTCTGAGTGGTACACTACAATTTGTGTGCTTGAAGTCATCGGAGAAATTCGAAAAACCAACAAGAGAAGACGAATCATTGTTCACCATGACAATGCGAGCTCTCATACATCGGCTCAAACCAGAGCGTTTTTGACCGGCGAAAACGTCGAATTAATGGGTCATCCACCGTACAGCCCTGAATTGGGACCTAATGACTTCTTCTTGTTTCCGCACATCAAGAAAAAAATGCGTGGTCAACGATTTTCGTCGCCAGAAGAAGCTGTTGAAGTGTTCAAAAACCATGTTTTAGAGGTGTCTCAATCGGAGTGGAAAAAGTGCTTCGACAACTGGTTTGAGCGCATGCAAAAGTGTATAAATCATGCTGGAGAATACTTTGAAAAACAATAAAACCATTTTTGATTATAAATATTCGCATTTTCACTATTAGGCCAGAAATATATAGAGCAGCCCTCGTAAACTATAGAAACAATCAACACTGGCTACAGACCTGTGAAAAAGTTATTGGTCGTCAACCAGCCTACATTCGTAAAGCATTCAATGACAATTCATTTTAAAACATTTTTATCCCTTTTTTTAATTTTTATTCATTGCAAATGTGATCATATTTCTGTGAACAATTTGTGACTGACGACAACACTTCACATGTTGAGATCATTTAAATGCATCTCATATTACTGCAATTGTTTTATGTTTTTTAAGAGTGTGTTAAAAATAAAACAAATTATTATTGTTGTTAAAAAATTAACACATATTTTTCATATGTTAAAGACATTTAGTAAAAACATTTAAATGTTAAAGTGTTCAAGTGTCTAGATTTCAAGTGCCCTAGAAGTTGCTGATCCGAAAAATGTAAGCGCCTTTTTGGGTGGCATTTTTTTGCAGTTGGATATTAAAATAACATGTTTAATATGAAATGAAACGCTATTATCCCACCACGGATTCTGTTGCACATTAAAGTTTCGCCTTTTTGTGTGTTGTTAATATGCTTGTGTCAATGACAACAGTTGGCATAAAAGCTTAAATGTGTTTGTGTTTTTATTTGTTTCGTACAAAAATTTTATTAAAGCATTTAATTTTATTTTTACCTTTTTTTTTGTGCAGGTCTAGTGATTGACCTTTTTATTGTTTTCTTCTGTTACTGTTTTCAAAATGTTCAAGTTTAAATAATGAGTCTGCCTTTATTTAAGTTGACAACGACAGCGTCAAATGTTTGTAGTCTCTCTAAATGTCCGATAAACGATTTTGTTTGTTAAGGAAATAAATTAATAAGTAAAAAATTACTCAAGCAGTGATTCAGGAAATATTATGGAAATTCAGAAAAAGGTGCGTGAAAGATTTATGTGAGTAAATATTTTTTATACAATTTTTATGAGAGCTTTTAAGGCCAATAGAACTTTAAGTGGAATAAAAATACAAAAATCTGAATTTAAATAAAAACATTTTTTGTATTAAAAACATCAATAAATGGGACTAATATATGAAAAAGATGGCGGACAGGCACTGTTCTGAATGAAGCGTATACTTTTTTAAATATTGATGGCGAATAACACAATGTTGGAGGTCAATTGTTATTACAATAAATCTTTGAGTTCACGCAGCTCCACGCAGAGGTGTCAAGTCACACAACATTGAAGGCCAATAGAAAGGTCATTTTGTCAAAATCAAATTAGCGCCTAATGTTTATTTAAATTATTGGATTGTTGTGGTCGCCGTATGGTCATTCTATTGAAACACATCTAGGTCGGATCAATGTCATTTATGTTTTGAACTAAATATCATTGGTCATGCTGTAACGATATCTCTGTTCGCCGTAACGCAAGCTTCGGCTTAATTTGTGAAAAAAATAAGGTCCAGTGATGGCACTGGCATATAAACGACACCATACAGTGCAATTTGTGGATGTAATAGAGTCTATGGAATCTATAGGTCCATATGCGCTAATTTCGTTCATTAACAAACCGGTTAGAAAAAAACAAAAGCCTCATTGTTACACACACACATATTTTTGCGTCTGTAAGTTGTGCAAATTAATGACTTAATTTAATTTTTACTAAAGCATCGTTGTTAAACCCTCAATAAAATCGTTAAAAAATATTTCAAAATTTTAATTAAATATACTAATTCATATTTAAAAAATACAGTTTTAATCTTTTTGACATATTAAAATTATTATTTAATAGCCAATAACAAAAGTTGTCGGTTTGAAAAAAATTAAATTAAAAATACAATTGAACTTAATTGCAACAGTATCATTTTTATGAAAAACAAGCTCTTGTTAAGCTGCCATTTGCAAAAGCTTTAAATAATAAATCTTTTAATTTAATTCATAAGCTGTTGTGACACCTGTAATCATTAAAGAGATATATGAATGTACATACATACACATGTACAGCAGCTTGTAATTTTATCACAAGTGCCACCCTTTCTTTTTTTTTAATTAAAACATTAATTATTGTTAACATTATTAAGCCTCATCTGCCAACCATGTCTAAGACTTTTTCATGGCTTATTTATGAATGTGTCACCAGCAAGCGTCACATGCCGTAGTTTTTGTAAAAAATGGAAAATATTTAATTCAACTTGACAATAAAATTAAAAAAAAAATTAATTCCATTTTAACAACAGTGGAGACAAAAAATACGATTATTAATGAATAACTAAATTTAATGTTTAATTTTAAAAAGTGTGCATAATTGTATTTAAAACCACTCCATTCATTTTTAGACGATCATTGATATGCATAACTGGCAAAACACAGTGTTTTTTTATTTATACAAAAAGAGTATTTTTTTAAATTTTTTTTTTTTTATTTACTCCAATGTTAAATCCAACTTATCCGTTACTACATGTGTGTTTCTCAAAACTAAAACGCCGGCTTGGTAGTTTGCGCAGGAAAAACTTTAGCAGAAAAATAAATAAATAAAAACACAAAAGATGATGAGGAAGAGATGCCGCACTGCTTGTCGTCTTAAACAAATAATCCAATTTAAAATAATCATGCATGGCGTCTGCTTAACACTCGACTCTCCGCATTCACTGTGCTTATACCTTCTTCATTTTCTGTTATTGTTTATGATGATTCCTTCTTGAGCTTTTAAAACCAGCTCATCATATTTCTTTGTGTTTTTCTGCACAAATTTTTTTTTTGGCTTTTTGTTTCCTTAAAATTAACTGTAAATTATTCTTAAACGGATTTATAAAGAAAGAATGAATTCTTAAAAGTTTATACCTGCTATATATTGAATATACAGATAGCAGTCTAAAAATGTGCATTTTTACTTGAATCAGAAAGTACATTTCAAAGGTCTACTAATGGAATTATATGTCGTTAGACTAGTTTTCGTTGTTTTTGAAACTCATTTAATACAAAAATCAAAGTAAACTTAACCATCTGAGGGGCGCATTCTTGTAAGTGCAACAAAAAAGTACTCAAACAAAAAGCACTCGTGGGACGGGTCACATGTAGGGAGTATAAATATTATTCAATTTGGTACCAATATTGTTAAATCAACCACCAGTAAGTTCCTTCGATGCCCCTGTCCCAAAAATCGTTATCAATGCGTCTGTCTTACGATAATTGCATGTGGGCCGTATAATACAAAATTTACCAATTTAGGATGATTCACAGAAAGTTCCTTGTAAAATTTGCTCCACTAATTAGATTTTTTTTTTTTAAAGCAGCCTCTAACTATCAAGCTTAAATTATTTTTAAAATATAGTTTCAATCTGGAAAAAATGCTGCTCAAAAGAAGAACATTATTTTTATTTCCTTTCATGAACTGAAATCGATAGTGCGTTTGGTTTGTAGACTTGCCGGGATTAATGGTTTTAAGATTTTTCAAATACAGGGTGTCCGTCGCTATTTTGATAATGACAGTCGTGACAGTTCGTATTAGGCAGTCATGAAGTAGATACCTGGCAAATTTATTATGAAAAAATATTCGATAAACTAACGTGTTTTAATCGTTAAAACATTTTATCAAAATTATCGATTACTTAATAAATTTATTTTATTCGTGCTTGATTCCTTCAAATATAAATATTTCATGATATTCTCATGAAATATTTATTATTTTAAAGTAAACTATAAAATGAAATGTATTACTGCGCGGAAAGCATATCCATATGGCCATTACACTACTGCTCAAATAGCTCATCGATTACTGTGACGATTAGAAAGTTACGTGAAATTTTTAAGAGAAATAACGTGCCAAAAAACGCACTATTTATCACTTTAATCATCATTTCGAAGAAAGAGAGTCTGTAGCTGATAGGCCCAATTATGGACAGCAAAGTAAAGGTTAACAATGGAATTACCGCAAGACCTCTTTCCACAACAAGTTATTTTATGAAATGGTGATGTAGATTGGCCTTTACGGTCGCCTGATTTGACTCATCCGGACTTGAGCAAACATACCAAAAACGCTTAAAAGGGCATATATAAATATATGATCCATTCTCTTCCATTTAATTAAAACTAATAAAAAAAAAAAACAAAGTAGTGTACCTTTCCGGCGGACATACTATAGTTGTGACTAAGCGGTCGCTTTTCAAAAGTTCCCTTCTGTTTAAGGTCATTGGGAAGAAATTAGACTTGTAAATTGATACAATTTAATCACTTAGGATACTTTGCTTGCGTATAAATTAAATAGTTTTATTCATTCCAGAGATCTTTTATAACGAAATAACGCATTAAACTTTTTTTAATCACCTGAATAAATATCTATAAAAGACTTTCCATCTACTAGACGCCATACATCAAACTAAATCAAAGACGAGTTTGTAGTGGTGCCACTCGGTTAATAATAATGATGTCACAGATAGTCTGAGAAGACGCCTTATTTCTATAATAGTGAGTAGGATACCTTCCGGGCCTAGGGGCAGAACAGCGGTCTGATCTCCAGACGCCTTCCCGCGGGGGTTACTATGAGTCTGGCTGAGCTAACCTAGGTTCAGACGAAGTGCTCTCGGGGTATAGGGGGAACCAGTCCCCCGGTCTGAAGACACTAAATATCGATAGACAGTTGAGTACTATCAAAGGATTCACCAGTGTCCTTAAATAAATTGACACCACGTGAAGCGGTAGCCCATAGCGCCGACTTTCTCTGTAGCCGGTTATTGGTGAGGTCCATACGGGATACACGTGCTGACTGCTGGTTAAAAAGTCTATATCTGCAGGTCTGGTGCGCAATAGATGGAAGTGTGCTGTTGCACTCTCAACACACAGGGTTAGATGGTCTTCAACCCTCAAGCAAGAGGTAGTTCATGGTCCTGTAAGCCATGATCTTAGAATTGCAACTTGGTTGGCTACGTCTAGAAGAGGGCGCTAGTCAACGCTTTGTATTGTACTCAGTACCGGCCAGGTACTGACGTTAATCTTGATCTTCACATGCTGGTATTACTACTCAAATATTCAAAATATCTGCTTATACATCATCGGTAAAAATAATGGGTCGAAAATGGCCAAGTATGAGTCAAGTTTGAAATCAGAATTTAAATTGCAAAAAATCTATAGATCCATCAGAACATGGGAAGAAAACGCGGAAGCAAAAACTCTTACAATAAAACTTATGATAATAAAATGAATAACAGATTAGTTATTACTAAAACAGCCAAGATTATGAAGATGAAAATGTTATTTTTTATTATAACATTATTGACCGGAGAACCAAAATCCTTTTATTACGAAAAAAAGTTTATTTCAAATATGCAGAAATAAATATGAAATATAAAAACAAGGAGTTGTACTTTTTGCATTTTTGAATATTTTATTAAAACCTCATTAATTTAGAACCCTGCAGTCAATATCGCACACTTATTAAACACCATCATCATAATAATTTCTTTGGTATTTTTAACATATCTTATGTTACAAAAAGTATGTGAAAACGTCTTAGTGAGCTGTTTTAAAGGCAATGTACCCGTATTGTCTTACGATGATTGTTGGGGTGTAACGAATTTAATAGTATCGTCAAAAAAAAAAAAAATATAAAGAAAATGAAAGGAAAGAAACCGAAATAAGTACGTGTTGTTTTTACATGGCGCATCCTCATCGAATTGCCATAAATCAGCCGCAACAATTTATTTAAAATTCATATGTTGTCATATCGTTAAACCTTTTTTTAAGAATGGGAATAATTGTTATTCTCTTTTCTTTTTTTTATTTACAAGAATGACAGGGCTAGCTGGAAGGCAGTTAAAGCTTTTAACTTTTGTAGCATTAAGAACAATGTGTGTTTACTACTGTTTGTGAGTATTTCCCCTTTAAAATGTGGTTTTTTCTTTAAACGTTTCTATAAACTCAATTGTTGACGTGCTGCCAAGAAGTGTTTGTTTGGCAGTCGTTATGAAACTAAAGTTTGGAGTTATGGACGGGTTATACGAATGACTATTTGTTTGTCAATATTTCTTTTTAAGATCATAATAATCGTTAAAAATGATTTACGACAACAAGGGCAATGAAAATGATGTACAAAATATCAACAAATGTTATTGTGGAAAAATATTGTTAATTTTAGTAAAAATAAAAAAAAATAATTATTGTACGTAATGAACTGAGCGCAATTTTAAGGATTTTTGTAGAGGATTTTGATATAATTTAATTTATATATCTGCTTTAATTAAAAATTTCGTTGATATCTCAGCTCACGCTACAACGAAACTATTAACCAGACGCAGACATTTAAGCAAAATAAGATTACAATTAATAATTAATCTGAGTTTTGCTGTTTGTGTTTGTTAATTTTTTGTGCAATTTTTATTTTATAAATATTTAAGCATGTCCGTATTATTAATTCCAATCGATTTCGTTTATTAAAAAAAATGCTTAATCTCCACCTTTTTATTTAAATGCTGCAGTAATGCGCACACCTAAGTTAACAACAGAGCTAATCTAAATAAGGACACATAATAAAAGTAAATTTGAAAACCGCAAATAACAAAATTTCTAGGAATTTTAATTCCACTTTGAAATTAAAAAGTGGTTTCATTCCGAAGAAATTGTTCGTTTTTCGTTTTCTGAAGAACAAATTTACGGACTTTCGATTGGAATTGAGTTCTGTGACATGCCTTATTATGTTTAAAGATAATAATTTGTAACCGTTTTCTTGTCGGTGTATTGAAAAGCGTTAAAAGATAGCTAATTGGAGATTTTGGAGATTTTAAAAATATTAAAAATAAGTTTCAGAAACTTTCTTGTCGCCAAAACTCCATAATTATCATCTAAAAGCATAGCAGAACAGTGCCTAAAAATTCAACCTAACCTTCTAAATATTGGTTACGGCTTAAAACAATGTTTCTATCACATTCTTAAAGATAAAAAAATGGACGGAATTTTTTGTATACTTGTAATGTCTGTGGCAACAGCGTTTTTCTTAAAGCTACCAAAATTTATTAAATCCCATAAACTTTTCACAGTTTTAATTAAAAAAAAAAAAACATTTTAAAGGCTATATTTACAACTTTGCTTAACAAGTATTTAAACCGGAGTTAAGAAGTGGATTGGTTATTAAAAGAAAATTGTACAGCGGCAACACCGTTCAGTATAAAATTACTGCAAGTGTTTAGTTCAAAATTGTTTATGTGTACAGTGATCATTCCTATTTTTTCCAAACGCTTTTATTAATGTATAAACTGTTGAACTGTTTTGCAGCTTAATTTAATTCTTAAAAAAATGTCCCTAAACTTAAATTTAAAACAAAATAAACATTATAAAGGCATAAAACTTGTGGTATCAATCAATATCAGTATCAATCAGTATCAATAATGTGCTTCAATTGTGATTATTACTTTTGGAACAGGGCTGCCAGATAATATTGATTCTACTACATTTCGAAAACTGCGCAAAAATAATTAAAGCGTTTTCTAAGTCTTCATTAAATTTCATTATTTCAAAACAAAAAGCATAAAAAAACAATCCCCAGTACTTCTATGTATTTTATAATCATATTATGTAAATGCATAGTCTAGAAATAGCTTCTCCGTATTTTTCATTGTTTTTGCGAAACTAATTTCTAGTTAGGCATCAGAAATCTCTGCAAATATGTATTTACCAATTTAATAAATTATAATAGAACGGAAAAAATCTCAATCATTTTCAAAGCTAATACAAGTCATTTAGAGATGCCAAATTTGATCTATTTCTCTCCTATGAATACTTTATCATAATTTATCATAAGCCCGGGTACATAAAAATTCCAGAAAAGGACTAAGCTTCTCTTTCCTCCTGGTCCGATATTTAAATATATAGATAACTTATTTTACCATGACAACAAATATCTACCAGTGTTCAAAATTTCATTAAAATCGATTCGGTCATGATCAGAGTTCAACATTTTTCATTCATGAGCATTTAATTACGAGTATAAACATTTATGATATTTTTCATTAACGAGATTTCTACAATTTTTTTTTATTTTTCACGTTAATAAACGACCATAAACGACCATTTTCTTACTACAATCACACAGTGCGTCACTTTCGTTTTTAAACATTCATATATGATAAGGGATAAATAAAATAATTTTCATTAATGCTGCTTTTCATAAACGAATGCTAAGAATTGTTCCGCGTTGAAAACTTCTCTTTTATAATCTTCCAAACGCGAGAAAATGCAGGTTCTCATTACGGTCATCACGGTCATTAACCAACACACAAAAAACAAAATAAAAAAACAAAGTAAAAAAACAAAATAAAAAACCAAATAAATTGTCTCCCTTCGATCCCACATGAATTCATGTATGTATAAGCATTGATACAACTAGGGGTGAAAAAAAAGAAAATGTGTATTATAAATGACAATATAATAACTAGACTTGGTAAAATCTTTAGGAAATTAACAATAAAGCATATCAAAAACAAAATTTATTAAAAGCTATAATTTTATTAGTACCTTAATATACATACGTATTTATAAATTCTGTTATTTAGTTGAAACAGTACTATGTATATACATAACTATATTTAATATGTAAAAAAAATTTTAAAAATATTTTTTCAGGATAATTTGCTTAAAGCATATGAAATTTAAAAAAAAATAATTCAAATGAGAGCTATTATTATTAATTAAGCAGCTATTTCTAATACGAAATGCTGACTTAACGGATACATTAGAAATAAATAAGCTTAAGAAATTAAGGTACGTTTAGCCGACCGTTGAAATCGTAAATGTAAAGTAAATGTAGCTGTACAGAAAATGTAAATGTAGTTGTAGTTATAGAATGTGTAAAAACTCGTCATGTGTATTTGACATAAACAAAAACTAATAATAATAAATAAAACTGTGGCATGACCATCTCTTCTGCCACAATTCTTCTGCAATAATCAATTTGATTTTTTTAAATTGAAAAACATTATTTGTGTGCCTGTGCATAAAAGAAAGAATTAAATAACGTAGTGTTTTGTTGTTTTTATTTTTCAACATCTTTAAACTGTATAAAAGAGCAGAAAAAAAGTCTGCCGTATGCAGTATATAAAGAAAAATAAAATCAAAGTTGATTATTGTTGTTTTTGCTTGAATTTTGATTTTTGTCTTTTCTTTATGGTTTGGACAAGAATCTTTAGTTCATTTAAAATTCTTGTGAGAAGTTTCCTGACGAGCTAAGTAAGCGATAGCGAAATGGCCATCGAGACGTGCTTTCACCTTCAATAATCAATACCGGGAAAATAGCACGGTAAATTAAAAGTTTAATTTATATTATTAATTATTCCCGTGTTTTTAATTTTTAATTATTTGTTTTACCTAGGTATTTTAATTCTATAGAAATCTGCTTCCAAATCATCCTTTTCTTCTCTGGATTCATCATTCGTTCTTTTATTTATATTTCTGTTTATCAATAAATAACAGCTGTTCAAACCAATGATGGCCACTTTGAGATTTTGTGCAAAAAGTACGTAAATTGTTCAATGGCACTAAAAATGATGTATTTTTAATACAACATTTGCAAAGTTACACTCAGCCTAACAATTTTATTATACATTATATGTATAACATATTTAATTTAGAAAAGAAAACTCCATAATTTATTTAAAAATATATTTTATGTGGTAAAATTTAAAAACTTGAAAGTTTAAGTAAAAAAGGACAAATAAGTACTTGAAAATTCAATTCAATTTATGATAATATTTACCATCACTGGCTACATTTGTCACGTAGCCTCATATTGAAATTCTATTTTCAGCAGGTTGAAACGTTACGACTAAGTGACATTTCCGTCGGCTAAGCATTTGTATAGTTCTTCGTATAACAAAAATGATCAGCTGACACATCCACATTTCTACATTTACGGTCGGCTAACTGTACCTTTATATAAAATAGTATGTATTTGGTTTTAAAATAACTAGTAGAGTAATTTGTTAAAGGTCACTGAAGAATACAGTAAGACATAATAGCTGAAAAGTAAATATTTTACATCTGCATATAATCAAAAACAAAAAAAAAAAAACACACGTGAACCCATAATGAAAAAATATTTTTCACGAATTTTTCACTTATGAAAACTTTTAAAAATTGTAAATTCTCATTTTTAATAGAAAGAAAAAAAATAAATCATCACTTATAAATGAAAAAACCAACATATTTTCTAGCTTCTCATACAGTGAGAGAGCATTTCGGCAATCTGGACGTGATTGACACACCAACAAACCAACAAACTTACAAAAAGATTTAAATTCTAAGTTCAAATTTAGAAAAACGTATTTAAAAATTGTTATTATTATTATTAAAAAAAAAAAAAAAAAAAAAAAAAAAAAAAAAAAAAAAAAAAAAAAAAAAAAAAAAAAAAAAAAAGGAAACATATATTTGACAAACATACGAAAAACGATATTTCTGTTACAATTATTTTGTTATTTTCATTTTCATTACAAACATTAAACATTGACATTCGAACTGAAACATACATATCTTGCCGCTTGACCGCTCCTTACCCTTCGTAAATATTTCTTTTTCTTAGTGTTATAGTAATTTCTTGCTCTTTTTTGTATCATTAGTCTGGCTCCTATTGCATTTAAAAGATACAATTATATAATGCTAATAAATAACAAATAAAATGTAAGAAAGTAATAAATGTTTTCTACGCGTATTGCATTTATTCTCATCTATTCTCATTAATGTGTCACTCCATATCTTTTGTTTTTGTAAGCAACTTCTGTGTGTCTTTTGGTTTCTGGCTGATTCGATGTTCACACAATACAAATAACAACAATCAAAATGGTATTATTTTTATTTTTTTCAATAATATCCAGTTTAAAGACGTCAATTTGTGTGTGTATGTGTGTGTAACTTAAAAAGATTTCCTAAGGATGTTGTTGGTGAAGTTATTTGCTTTCCTCTATGCTGGCTCTTTAATTTCTTTGGTTGTATTTTTAATATCGTGTTAAATGGCGCCTCTATATTTTATTAGAATTTGCAGTAATTTAAACAAAATAAATATTTATGTGTGTTTTGTTTTACTACAAAATTGCTTTTTTTGTATTTGTAACTGGTGGCAAAAAAAAATAAATAAATAAACAGACATATTTTATTGCCGTTTTTTTTCTGTCGTTTTCATTTTTGTTTCCAATAAAAGCCTGAGCATCTAAATTAGTGCTACACTGGTTACTAATCGCTTTACAAGACATTAACACTGTATGGTCAGGTAATATTTGTAAAATGTGCACATTAAGGAAATGGAATTTCTATTAAAATAATCTTTAGTAATTTGAAGAGAAAACTGTTGTGTTGAACAAGTTGTTGGGGAATTTATGATTTTGTTTTTTCCAATGAATTTAAAAAACAAATTTTGTTTGCATTAAAAATTAAATTAAATTCAAAAATTAAAAATTTTCTTTAGAAAGTTTAAATCACAAAAACGACAACTTTTCGACTTTGAATTAAAAATGAAACAGGATCTTTGGAGTTTCTCATTAAAGAGGACCAATGGCGAAAATAAAAAACTAAACTATTTTAACAATATTTTTATTTTACTTGAATGCCTCCTCATAAATGGCGTTTTCTAGACAATGACATTTTAAGGTTAGCAATATTCTTGCTCGAAAATCGACTTAGCAGCTGATTGTGGCTTTGTTATCAGTTTGGTTTGTCGGTATGTAATGAACAGCCTTATGAGAGGTTAACGTTTCGCAACTTGTTCAAATATACTTTTAATATTTATTTCCAACAACAAAAAAGTTCATTTTTGCGAAATGATTATATAGTTAAGGGAATTGCCGCGATAAAAGTGTAAAATTCCAAATATCATCACCGAAAACCCATTTCATCCATTGCACTTTACTGTTTGGTGCGTTTTATGTTCAGGCGAGTGGAGTTAGTTTAAACGTTTTAAAACATACTAACGGGCTGTTCTAGTCAATAATAAATATATAGTCTGCGATACAATAAATTAGAAACGGTTGGGCAATAAGAACGTAGCATTCTGCATTTATTTGTGAAAAACGACAACAATTAACGCGAATATTGGATCGCGTCGTCTACATTCCAGACGCAATGGCCTATAAACCATTAAATCTAGATTTATTGAAACAATTCTTGCAAGAAACCGGCTTCAAAGCAAATTTCATCTGTCTGCCTATAAAAGTTCAAATGTATGGCCACATAAATTAGATTACATTAACTATTGGGACACCCTTATATCTCTAATCTTTATACTAGTTCAACTGTTCAATATTTTAGAAATATACATCAAATTACAGCAACTATAGGGTCACTCTTTAATTTCTAAATTCAAATTATATACTTTCTGTTGTAGTAGATTTAGCAATCAGGCTCTGTGTAAATTTCAACAGTCTGCCTATAACGGTTCAACAGTTTATACATCTGATTAATTTAACTATTTAATTTATAATATAACATTTTTATTCTTCTTATTATACCAACTTAAGTAGTGGACATTCTGTCTAAAATTAAGGTGTTTGTATACAACGGTTAAAAGAATGCGTCCATATAGAACAAATTACATTAATTTTGGGAACAACCATTAATTTCTAAATTCCAATTATAAGCTGCTTGTTATAGCGGACTTTTCTAGAAATGTCCCTTGTAAATTTCAGCTGTCTGTCGATAACGGTTCAAAAGTCCGGCCACATACACATCATATTATATTAACTATTGGGACACCCGTTTATTTCTAAATCCAAATTTTATACTTGTTGTTATAGAGGAGTAAGTAATACAGGTTCTTTGTAAATTTCTACCGTCTGTCTACAACTGGTTAAAAGTATAGCCATACACAAAATTAAATAAACTATTGGTGCACCCTTTAATTTATAATTTTAAATATTATCAGCTGTTACTATAACGACCATAGCAATCGACATTACGTCAAATATACAAGCGTTTGTCTATAACGGTTCAAAAGATAGGCCTATATAAGTAAATCTACAGTAATTATGGGACACCCTTTAATTTCTGAATACAAATTATAAACTCGTTGATGTTGCGGACTTAGAAATACAGGTGCCTTTTAAGTTTCAGCGTTTTGTCTATAACGGTTCAAAAGTATGGCCACACACTTGAAATTGCATCAACTATTGGAACACCCTTTAACTTCTTAATCCATGTTTTATTCTTTTTGTTATAGCAGACTTAGCAATACTGTTAAAAAGTATGGCAATATACATCAAATTAAATGAACTATCGGCGCACCCTTTAATTTATAATTTTTAATATTAATACTTGTTACTAAAACGGCCATAGCAATCGATATTCTGTCCAATTTGCATGCGTTTGTCTATAACAGTTCAAAAGATAGGCCTATATAAGTAAATTTACATCAATTATGGGGGCACCCGTTAATTTTTAGATTTATTTTTGTATGACTTTTTGTTATTGGGAGCTATATAAACGGGACCAACCTGTAAGCATAAGCTATCATATTACCAAAAATTTTCAAAATCGCATTAGAAATAACTGAGTTCTGAAGGCACAAATATAAAAAAAATAACATTCAACCGAATTGTATAACCTCCTTCTTTTTTTTAAGTCGGTTAAATAAAATAGTTCTTATTTTATTTAAATGAGGTGTGAGGTGATTCGTAAGTTTTCCAATATTATCAAATAGAAATTTTTTCCCTTAATAAACTTTTTTTTGTAAATGGAATTTTTTAATTTTTTGATTTAAATTTAATATGCTTTGACTACGTAGCTTCCGTTATCTTCATGAGGCCTTTTAAAAAAAAATCTCTACTTAAGCACTGTTGTAAATTTTTTCTTTCAATTTATCTGCCATTAAGGTCTTTTAACCCTTTGTTTGTTCTCAACATTAAAATACTTTATTAGTTTAATCTTTTAAAGATCATATTTTAAGTTACTTGTAAAACTCTAGTAATCCTTAAAACACAACTCCCACTAAAGTAATGTAAAATACACAGGTGTGTTGCTTCCTTTAATTGTAAACTAAATAAATAATCAAATATTTAATACTCAACTTCAAGTATTGTTCATATTTAAGTTCAAGGTTGATGCAAATGAAGATAATAAAAAAG
Organism: Gymnosoma rotundatum; assembly: GCA_916610165.2. Taxonomy (NCBI): domain Eukaryota; kingdom Metazoa; phylum Arthropoda; class Insecta; order Diptera; family Tachinidae; genus Gymnosoma; species Gymnosoma rotundatum. The sequence continues at coordinate 111,993,182 of OU744337.1, read as the reverse complement.
ATTAAAAGTAGTTTTAGTGGTTAAGTAAAACATATGCACCGCACCCACTATTCTTTACAAAGTGGATAAAATAGGATTAAATATCCCTACCGCTTTTTTAAGAGGAAAGTAAAAACAAAATAAAACAGAAAATTTTACATTATTATGCCTGCTTGTGCTTAATACGAATGAGTTTAAAACAAATAAGAATGCTATATTCGGCTATGTCGAATCCTTTGTACCCTTCATCATATTTGTAAATCTAGTTTAGTAAAGTAATTCCAATCAAAAAGAAAAATATTGGAGTGACTGAGAATTAAAGAAATGTGTAAAAAATTAAGTATTACTAAAAATTTTACATTAAAATGTCATCGGCTCTTAACGGGTTAAGCATTTTTAAAAACTTTCGCATTTCTAGAAGATCTTTTTAAAAGCTTTTAAATAATCCACAATCCTTCTTTTCTATGAAAATTTCAGGGGCCCATAACTCGAAAAATATGGTCGAGCACCAATTTTTTTCCTTTTTTTAATCATCTATATTCGCATATATTTGTTGTTTTGGTTATAGTTACTTGACGAAACTAACTGATATGGAAAAATTACAGGCAAGCGAACAGACAGACTGATGGACAGACGGATATCGCTTAATCGACTTCGCTATTCATAAGAACTCTGAATATGTACACTCTATGGAATCAGAAATAAATATTGTACAAATTATAAACGGAATGACAAACCTATAAATATACGCTTTTCCACTTTTTGTGGTAAAAGTTATAAATATGACATCAGTTCAATAGTTATCGAATATACTGTTGGTTTTTTGTTGATTGGTTCGAGAAAAGTGTATGAGTTTCTCAAATTGGGTCGAAAAAAATATATATTTATAAGAAGCTAGTAATTTTTTTTTTATGAAATATTAAGATTCTCTCCATTCGCTGCCCCCATCCTTTAAATCCGAAAACTTTGTTTGCAACTAAAGTTATCTCGTCATCTTTAGATTCTGTAATCTTCTCTAGGTTAACGGGTATGAAAATAAAAAATAATCAAAAATATAAAAAACACAAGAAAATATTTTTTAGAGGAGATGTTCAAATCATATTACGAGCTCCCGAAAATTTTCCTTCACGAAAAATTTTTCTCAAAGCAGGAATCTCACTTAATGTTGGACTGATTCTTGGATAAAACAAAATTACAATTATTTATGTATGCGAACAGAATAAAAGAAATTGTTTTCCAAAAAACTAAACGAAAAGTTCATATCCCACAAGAGCTCTGTGTTTAAAGAAAAAATTCGATTTGAGTAGTTAATTAAAAAGGAAAGAAATATAAAGTTGTATTTTCGATCAGGAGAAAGGAAAACAATTGTTGGGCAGCGGTGGTAGATGAGTTGGCAAAAATGGTTGCATATAAGAACAGCAGATGAGACAACTGTATAATACACCTAGGACATAGGTATCCAACTCTTAATAGAGCCTTACGGGAAAATAACAGTATTGATTAAGGGCCTGGTTGGAGCAACAGGCTGCGTGATATGAGGCCACATGTTTAATTAGTTTGAAAACTCGTAACATAGTCTTTTGTGCAAGTATGGCTGCTTAAGAGTGTAGAAGCACATATTTATTAAACGAGCGATCGTGCGATCCAATCTAGCCTGAGTCACAGAAAATTTTAAAATTTCAATTTATGAAATGCAAAACACAACTATTACACGCTAAAGCTTGTTTCACACTATAATACTCAGTTTCAAGAATTGTCACATACCTAAGTCTTATGAGAAAGTGTAATAGTGTGAAAGCAAATGTAATATAAATGTCAAATAATACGGACAGGAATTTGACATTCCATAAAACAATTTTTTTTTAGAAATTTTTCCAACCACTGTGATTATCAAAGTTTTTCAAAACTTTAACGCAGTTTTGGACAATCACAACTACTGTCTTGATTTCTATAGTGCGAAAGGAGCTAAAATAAGTACATTTTGCTACCGGCCTCTTAACGTTATGTATATAGACAGCCATAGCATTTAAACTTTTGCTGCATAATGCATAAACACAGCTCACAAGCTGCACCGCCATTGTTTACTTTAAACTTAAGAACTATAAACTTAAAAGTATGAGTAAGTTATACTAAAAACAACAAGAAGATTTAAACTTTTTTTTACATTTGTTTCAACTAAAAAACAAACAGCTAAACCAACAAACATTTAGTTGTGTTTCCTTTTTCTGGCGTATCTTGTGTTTGTTTTCATTATAACTAAATTAGTGCATCATTATTATTGTGGTAACTTCAGCTCCTGTATTTAGTTTTCGTATTTTTTTTAGGTAGCACACAGAGTCTACTTTACGTATGTGTGTGTGTGTGTGCATATCAGCAATGTTTTTTTGTTTGTTTCCTTTTTAGGAAGTAATTAATTATTAAGGTTTGTTTAATTTTCATAATTGATGACAAATTATTTAACACTTTCATGTCACAGAAAAATTTTGTCACACTTTGTCGCAATTTTTTCGTTGTATTTATAAATTATTTGACACGGAAACTGAGCAACAAGAAAAATTACACTATTTAAAAAAAAAAAAAAAACACATAAAATATTTACAGCGGTGGTGGTCAACAAACCTTTTATGATTTTATGTAAAAAGTGAAAACATTTTTGGCTTAAGTAAACAAGAATTTTTTTCCCTTATTAAAAAAATTTTTACGACCAAATTATTTTACGCAAAGAAGCGTTTTTATTAAAATATACATACATATATATATTTATATTTCTTATATATTTTTTTAAATTTTTTTGCTTTTTCCTAGGAATTTATTTTAGGGAGAATCAGAAAAAACTTTATGTAGAAAAGCTAAAAAATAAAACTAGATTTCTGCTGTTTTAAGATAAGTATAAAATTTAGCTTTTAGAACTATAAAAATGTTTTTATGAGAGTAAAAATCCTGATAAAAAATAAGAATTTCCAATAGGAATGAATACCCGTTAAAAACTTGGCTTGTGGCCCCAACTGTCTGGTGCGTAAGAATATATCCTCCGGCATTATTAAAAAAAATTTTGAATCCTGTTTTTGAGTTCCACGCAGCAATACCTTCCTTTAGATCTTAATAATTTTCAGCAAAACAATTCTAGTTTTAAATTATCTCTTGAACAATTACCTTTGTCAACCAACTGCCCCACTTGAATTTTGCTTTGTTGTGAACGATGCCCTAAAGGAGCCTTTCCGTCTGATGGGTATCGGTTAACATTAATCTCACCCGACCATATAAACGATATATTTCTCTAGTTTCCAAATCAGGCTTATTTCGATCAACGAAAACCACCATTCCTATCTTTGTAGGGAACTCAGCCCATGCGCTTGCGTTAAGTTCTAGCCGAACAGCAACTTCTTTGGGTGTACCCCAGCATTTACACTTTTTTTACATTACGCTCTTATTACAGTTACTACCGTTTATAGACCAGTCTTTAGGTTTTACACTCTTCTGCTGCTTAAATAACATTTTGTTATAATAACATTTTAATTTTATGTAGAAAAAGTCAATTAAATTAAATTGTCGATAACACAAAGGTATCAGGAAATAACCCAGCTGGGTTGTAAAAGTACAGGTACCTGCCGAACTTAACCCAAACTTGCCGATACGACAATCATCAGTATAATAAAATTAATATATTATTCTGTCGCACTCACAGAAATAACAATATTCGAGTCCTAAGTGGAAATGCGACAGGACTTTTCAATAAAATGGAAAACTGATGCGAAACTGTCAAAATTTACTTAAGATAAATAAAAGTTTATATATTCATTAATTATATTAATAAAGTAAAAATCATATTGTAACCATTTAATTGATGTACGAATAGTATTTCTAAAAGAGAAAATTTAACAATATTTTAATAATTTCATACGTATGTGGACTGTTTTGCTCTCCACTGTGCCTAGTAAAATACTCTAGAAGTGACGCAGAATTTCTTAACATATTTAATAAATTTAAATTATTTTTTGTTCCCTTCTCTTATTTATTTAACAAATGATTGTGTGTAGTCAAATATATGTTGTAGTTGTTTTAATTCGAATTCTTAAGGATTTGTTTTGAATGTGGAATTTGTTAATTACAATTAATATCCAGCTTAAGTCCTCTTAATTTTTGTGTTTTTGGAAACAGAAAAATCATAATCAACTTTAAATGAGCAAAATATGTTTTTTAAAAAAAGTAAACAGGCTGCCTAAAGCTTTAAGAAAGGTAAGGGTTAACAGAATAAAAAAGCTGTTCAAATTTAATCCACTAAGGGATGTTCTTTATGAGCTTAAAGGATACAAAGATCGACCATCACACAAACTAGAAAAAGCATTACAAAATTGTTGAAAACATGTTCTGAAGCATTTAAAAAAAAATATATGAAATTCTATTTTGCTTAATTTACATTCATTGAAAAGATTTGTGAATTTTGTACGGCAAAGAACTAAAAATTCCTGACAGAGTGGTTGGTTGGCTGTTTGGTGATTTTAATGCTCAGCGCCTGTTTTGAATTGATAAGGCATTTTTTGTTTAGACGTTTTTTTGTTTCTTTTTGTAATTTGAGTTATTTGTTTGCCATGAATAATTATTAAAATTAATAAATGAATAAATAGAAGGGTAAATAAATCTTATTTTAGTGAAAAATGCAAAATTCTAACCAAAAAATGGGAGGAGAAAGTGAAATAAAAATAAACACCAAAAAAAAAGGGACTGCAGTATATAAATCCTAAAGTTAACATTTAAGTAAAGCAAGAAATTGTGTAACAAATGGTTAAAAAAATTAACTTTACAAATACACACTTGCTAACATCAAAAACCTATAAAAAGAAAATGTTTGCATTTAAGTACTTTATTGTGTCATCTTATTTTTAGCCAGACACATAAACCATTTTGCTTGTTGATAGAAAAAAATAGAAATAAAAAGAAATAAAAGAAAAACCTCAACAATACATTACATTATGCCATAAATAACAGCAACAAACAAAACTTAAGAAAACAGAATGTATTAAATAAAAGTTGAAAATCTCTATATTCTGGCAAAAAAAAAAAAAAGAAAAATGATACTTTAACAGCATATGTACAAAATAATAAAATAAAAGTCTTTTGTCTTGCATTTGTTACTTTTCACATTTTATGATACAAAAGGAACAAATATTATTTTGCGTTGTTTTGTTGCAACATGGAAAATATTTTTAAAAACAATGATAAACAAACAACTTGAAGTAGAAGAATAAGTTTATTCTATTGTTGAAGAGTAATAATAAATTTTAAGAAAAAGAAAAAAAAATTATATAAAAAGAATCTTATAAAAGAAGGTAAAAAGAAACAATGATGATGTTAAGTTGATAACTATTATTCAAAATAAAAATTGGGCATTATTTCGGATATCCTTAACAATAGCCTAAGAAAAACGGCGAATCAGAAAAATGGGCTCTTTCTTAACTTATCTAGATTCACACATAATTAAAAGGAGGCTTCGTTAATCGTTAAAACTATCTCGTATAATTCTGAAGTCGCATATATGTATATAGGACTTACTAAAACATCTTTTGAAATGGAAATAACACCTGGACAATACTATACAGAGAGCTTATAAGTCCTTGGAAGTTATTAAGATGTTATATGATATATACAACATTATTCGATAACATTTCCCTTTTGAGTAATGAAAGGAAGAGTCAATTTTAAACCGACTTCAAAACCGATTTTAATAATTTTTACTTTATTTAAAAGGTTATGCTAACAGATTGGTCCCAATTTAAAAACAGTTTTTTTTTTTTTTTAAGAGAAGTAGCACTTCAGGCATTAATGCCTACTTAGTTTTTTTAACCGTGCTACATTCTTTAAGAAAGGGATAGATGAGAGAGAAGACAGGTGGTGAAGGAAATAGATATAGCCATTTTATTAATTATTTTACTTCGCCGGCGAATATGCTTTGAAGAAGTACCGACGAAGGAGGCTGCATGTTTTAATGTTAATTCTGATTATGTATTTATACCATTAAACAGAAAAAAACATTTTTTATTTTAGAAACTAAAGGGTGTCCCCATATAACATACATGCTTGTGAAGGGCACCACTCCAAAATTTAAAAAAAATTGAGTATCACTATGGCTCTTAATAGCAAAAAAACTGTTATCCATGAACGCTTAAAAATTGGACTAAATACCGATTATTATAACATTTATAACAAAATTGTTATTAAAGGGTGCCCCAATAGTTCATTTTATTTTATTTATGTGGCCATACTTTTGAACAGTTGTAGATAGGCGGTTAAAATTTACAAAGAACCTGTATTGATAAGTCCGCTATTAAAACAAGTATAAAGTTTGGACTTGGAAAATAAAGGGTGTGCCATTAGATGATATAATTTGATGTATGTGACAGAACTTTATAGCCAAATAAATAAACAAGGAACTTGTATCCGCTATAACAAAAAGTATACAATTGAATTTGGAAATTAAAGAGTGCTCCCATATTTACAATTAGTTAAACAGTTGTAGACAGACGGTTTAAATTTACAGGGAGCTGTATTGCTAAGTCCGCTACAGTAACAGGTATTTGTAAATTTAAGGGTGACCCAATAGTTAACGCAATTTGACGCATGTCGGCACACTTTCGATCCGTATATCACATCCATCTATATTTGAAGCTTTAATGGTTCGAATTTTGAAATTTTCACATAAGTTGTATTACTGTAGTCGCTGCCACAACAAATGCTTGAAATTACGTAACTGATTTGATATTCGGAAGAATGCTATTATTTTCTGAACTGTGATAAGCACACTCGTCAAATTTATAAAAGAAGAAAAAAAAAAAAACTTTAGTTGAAGGGTGCCCTAATAGTGAAGTAACGAAACGCTTCGTATGTGACTCTAACTCGTACTTAGATGATTTATTTATTCTCCTGTAAGATTTAGGAAACTAGCTTTGCTGGTTTTATTTTTAACACACCTTAGATCTTCATTGAGAGTCGACATTTTAAGTAAAAACGATATTTCTTTGTTGGAAAATTTTTTTAAAGTTCGTATGTTTTTGTATGGGCTTCAAAAATAATTCTCATGTAGTTGACAGAGTTTCTACACTAAACGAAATTTATTTTTTTACTTTTCTTAGAATATGAATAAAGTTTTTCTGATGATCTGGCTTAAGGGAGTTGTGAGAATTATATTGACCCGGCTTTTCCAACCAGCAAATAAATTGCATTTTTATTATAAAATATTATGGTTTATTACCATAATATATTTTCAATTGTGTAATTCCAAAACAACTTTATAAGTTAAATACAACTTTTTAGTTATTTCTTCTTGCATGAACATAATGAGTAAAAAATATAAACGTTCACAGGTTTTCGGCATTGAATCCTTTATGAACGCTTTCCAAAGGTCTTATAAAATCTGAACAATATAATGACTTAAATGTGATCCTATTTGTTTTTTAATTTCAAATTAGCTATATTTCATTTTAATAACAAAATAAATTTAAAAATAAGAAAAAAATTTGCTTATAAGAGTGGTACAAATTACAAATAATTTATGCAAGATAAAAATAATAATTACGCTCAAACGTGTTAATAGTAATTTAAATTTTAACTTTTTTTAAACACTATCCCAGCAAAAAATTAGACATTACCTTGAAAATTACTTGCCATATAGTGACTTACTTTTGTGATTGCTATATTTTGTTACTCGCTTTCAAAACACATGACATTAGTTTCCAAAAAAGGAAGTATTAATGGAACTAGTTCTTCATGTTAAAAGAGACTACCGTACTAATGGTACTCATTATTTCCTACAATAATTAATGTAATCGATTCTCAGTAATTGATTATAAAAGTCTCATGCCTTGTTAAAACCATTAGGATGGCAATTTATTTAGAAAGTACTTCTGCCAAAAACGCTTAATTCCACACTCGATTGCCTTTTCAAACATTTTATGCTGGGAAAGAGCAAAAATAGGTGTTTTTAAATTATAGTAGGAACTTTCCTTCTTAATTATTGTCTGATAAGGTCTTCCATATGTTTTTAGTCAATATTTATATTGTAATACAATTTAATTTCTTTTCGCCTAAGTCGAAATTTTGTATAGCATTTACTTAATTTCCTAGAAAAAAATTAAATTTAAACATTTAAAATTTTTCCATTTAAAAAAATTATTTTATAATTAAGTTATCAAACACCTATTTTGTTATACTGTCTTTAAAGTCATTTTAGCACACACTTTCATTTTGTGTTTAAGTGACAATTTCTACTTAATTTTCCATAACTCTTAACGGCATAAAGGCACGTTTGATTTTACACATGTCTCATGAGAATGAACAAACTGTCTATATGCCAAGTGACAAAACATTTTTATTCACAGCGTATAAAATTGACAGTTTCTGAATAAAGGTTTCAAAAGAAAAGACGACTACCTTAAAGTTTTTTTTTAATGCAAAGATTTAAAGTAAAGAATATAATTTTTCAAGCTGTTTTAAGTTTTTGTTAAGCCATTGCTAAACTTTAAATTTTGTTTAATAATAGCAGTAACTACGTTTTCTGAATCTCCTTAACAGAAATTTGTCTTGCAATAAAAATCTTCTTTTCTCTTTTCTAAATAATCATAATTAATTTTATCTTTTAGCACTTTTTAATGTTTGCCGCATTCGAAAACAGAAACCCATAAAGGGAATATAAAGTTTTTGTAGAAATTGTAACCGCTTAATTTAACTTTGCCATTAAGAAATTCATTTTGCAAAGAAACACACAGAAGCAGCAACATTTTGACGTTTCTAGATTAGTTTTTTTCATTTATTTCGTAAGAAATAGCATCTTATACACCTCCCTCTCCCCGGTATTTAATCGCTTACTTTATGGATTGTTGATGTTTTTAACAGCTACCGTTTACACATTTGTTGATGAAAATTATACCGTCATTATAAACAGAGACAAAGTATCGCTTTAAAAACAGAAAAACATATTCCAATATTATGACTTTGTTTTAAGAAAAATTTAGGGAGAAAAAAAAAAAACATTACAAAGAAATTAAAACAATATGCCACATAAAACTTTTGTTTTCTGTTATTATTTTTAACAGCTTGTTTAATTTGTTCAATGAAAAACTACAGAAACGAAATTCTAACCTTTAAAATTATAATTGTGCAGCAGCATCTCTGATAGGCCGCTAAATAAACTTTAACTTTAAATCACTTTAACTAGACTTGTTGTAAAGAAAACCCTTCATTAAGTCTATCTGAGAGCACTACATGAGGCATATAAGAATTTGTCTGTGTGTGTGATGGAACACAGTTCTGATGTAGGTGTCTGCTTTGAGTGTTTAGAAAAAGAAAAAAATTGTATGAAGCACGAAGCTAGTGATTTAATATCTAGTCCCGCAACTGGTTGGATTTTCTTTACTGTTGTCTTAATATTTTTACAGAAATATCCTTGATATTATCAACTGATTCTTGCATGTATTACAAAGGTGACAAGAAAGTAAAAATAGCCAAGTTACCTGCCATTTAACAAACGTTTAAAGGTATTTTGCATGAGTTCTGCAACCAACAGTCCTAGTGTTTGATCTAGATCTAGCTCTCGAACAGTCGTAATGGCTGTCAAGCAGTAACACACTATTTCGTTTTTTAAAGTACCTGTTCTGATAAAAATCAATTGACTCCTAAAGATTTAACCCATTTTTCGGTTTTCTCCAACTCACTTTCTTTAAAAATAACAACAGTTTCGGGTGTTTAGTAAAATTAAAAATTAAGTAAGAGTGCTATATTCGGCTATGCCGAATCTTATAGAATCTTCACCATCTATAAAAGGTCACCCAAATGTGACGCCTAGATGTCAGCACTATATAATTTTTACACCTAACATCTTTTCAAATGACATAAACCATTTTGTTTTATTAGAAGGTAGTACAGTTTTAACCATGGACAGGTACAAATTGCAACAACGCGTTTACATCATTCAATAACAGATCCATTGTTTTCAAGCAAAATTTTGTTTAGTGACAAAGCTCATTTCAGAATGAATGGATTCATCAATAAGCAAAATTGTCGTACCTGAGATGATGAAAATCCTCGTGTTATTCATGAAAAATCTCTACACCCACAAAAGTTACTGTTTAATGTGCATTTTGGGCAAATGGAATCATTAGGCCATTTTTCTTCGAAGATGATGCTGGAAATGCTGTAACTGTGAATGCTGAGCGATACCAATCAATGTTGAGAGACTTTTTATGGACACAGTTGAATCATATTGATGTGTCTGACGTCTATTTCCAGCAAGACGGTGCTACATGTCACACAACTCGGAAATTTTGATCGCAAAAGCGTGTAATTTCACGAAATACAGATTTAAATTGGCCTCCAAGGTCATGTGATCTAACACCATTAGATTTTTTTGTCGGGTTTTTTGAAAAGTCGAGTGTATGCTAACAAGCCACAAACAATTAATGATCTAAAGAACAACATTCAAGTTGCAATTCGCGAAATAACACCAGCAACATGCCGGAAAGTCATTGAAAATTTCGATATTCGGATTGATGTCTGCAGACGCAGTCATGGTGGACATTTGAATGATATTATATTCCACTTACAATTGTAATGGATAATACTTTTAATAAAAAAAACAGATTAAGAAAATTGCAAATATATTGTGTTTTACTTCAAAGAAACATGTAGGCACGTTTTTTGGATGACCCTTTATAAATCTAGTTTAGTAAAGTAACTCCAAACAATAAAGGAAATATTGGGGTGACAGAAAAGCAGTGTTTTTTACAAAATTTTAGTATTCTCTTAGATCTTTTCAAAAGCTGTCAAATGATACCCATATCGACATTATTAACAATTTGAAAATTTCCGTAACTCGGAACATATGGGCGGGCGCCAATTTTTTCATTTTTTTGATTGGAGTTACTTTATTGTTCTTAATGAAATTAAAAAAATAGAGGTAGGCGTGGTGTTTTGCCAGCTACCTCGAAGAACATGGAAAGCATGATGCTGATTTCCAATAGCTCCTTTTTCGACACTATGTCTGATAGATTGACGTATTTAGCTTTTTTTCTAGCTGATCTAGTGTCTCGGCAAACTTGATTTCAACACTAACATAGACGGACAGACGGGCATCGCCCTATCGACTTCGCTATGCCTAAGATGCCAGAATATATATAATCTATGGGGTCGGAAATGAATATTGAAGAAATTACAAAAGGAACGACAAACTTAGTTATACCCTATTTCCACCTTTTGTGCTGAAGGGTATAAAAAATACAATCACTTCTTACCTAAGATTAGTAACGAAAAATTATCATTAATCTTTTTAAAACTGCTGGGTACATATCCTCTTAAAGTATCTTTGCATTCGTAGTTTATTTTTATAGAACTTTGTATTTGTGAATATAATGCATATGCATTTCAACTGGCGCCATTGTGTCTGCGATTATTATCTTGTGTTCATGAAACTTTGCCTTCTGCTTTGTGCCAACATATATTTATTTATATTTATCTACATGAGTGTATGACTAAGAGAACTTCTTAGATACATCTAAGAATGTTAAGTGAGAGTGTTGCACAAGTTTTTATTACGTGAGTTTGTGAAAATAAAAATAAAAGCAAAAGTTTATCTGTTGTATTTTTCTATATGCAGTTTCTTTTTAATTTTTGGAACTTTTACGTAAGTAAGTTCAGAAATCTGTAAGAAAATATCTACAGGCATAAATGTTTTAAAATTATTTTAATAATATCTGATAGTCAGCAAAGCCTTAAATTAAAAGTTTAAAGATAGAGATATTAATACTGTGATAAAATGTACACTAGTTGTGCATGTCTTTTTCTAATTAGTCAATAAGTAAATTGGCACATTATATATTGGTGTCAGCGTTGCGAAAATGATGATTTTATCATATTTTTGATGATTTTTGAACTAAAATATGATTTGATGATTTTTTTTTTCTTATTTATGATTTCTAATTTATAAAAACTATTGCCCTATTCACAAGCCCCCTAGTACGTGCTAAGTGCTAACAAAATACAACGGTGCTAGCTGTGTTGTTGGTAATTTTCATGCAAACATGCGATACAACACTTAGTACTTTTTTTCATATGTTTTTAAAACGTTGTATTTGTTTAAATGTTTTATGTTTAAATGAATTATTATTTTTGTGTTCATGTGTGAGTTATATTAAATTAAATTGAATTAAAAGATATTTTTATTAGTTTTATTTATTTAATTTATTGATTTGACTGATTTATTACAAATATGAAGTTGAAAGTTGCCAATATAAAAACTGTTCTTTAAGATTTAATATTAGTTTAATGACTCGATTTCTAATATTTTGTATGGTACCGCCATCACCTATACCAAAAAGAGATGCTAGCTTACGAACACAAGCACCATTTCCTGAAGATCCCATGCAGTAAAGTACATTTTTAAGCTGCAAGTGAATGCGTAGTTGGAGCCTTTCGCCAATTGTGTGAAAAAAATCGTAATTTTTTATAAGGTTGAATATAAAGGCAAATTCCTCTGGCCGTAGTCGTATCATATGAAGAAATCTGTTTTCATCAAAATATCTTAAAACCCGATTATGCCAATATGATGATTTTGGTAGCCCTAAATGTATAATTCTGCGACTGGAGAGCAAGTACATTAGGTTCATCCTAAAAATGTCTTGAATTTCATCCTGACACAAAAAATTTATTAATTTACTTTTTTCTGTTTTCTCCCCCATTTGGCTTATAAATAACAAATGATGAATAGCATTTTTGTTTTTCTTATTTACTTTTTGACGTATGAAGTACAATGTACAATGGCACACTGATACAATGGTTGTTCACAAAGAAGTAAACAAAAGGTAGTATGCAATACTAACTACACCTTAGCAGAGCTTGTGAATACGGCATATGATTTTTGTATTTCAAGTGTGTAGTACTTTCATCGTAATTGTACTACATAGTGAAGTTAAGTTTTGTATCAGCTTGTTGTAAACAAAACAAAATTTTTTAAAGCTAAAATCGTCCTGTCAAATATATAGAATGTATGCGGAAATTTTAGACTGTTTTATACAAACAGAATATTTTGGGAATTTTTATAATATTATTTATTATATTACGCTAATATCCCATAACATTTTTAAAGAAAAATGCAATTAATTTGTTGGTTGGAAAATCAGGTATCTAGACGTATATATGTCGAACGAATATTCTCAACAGTTAGTTTAAACAAAATTAAATAAAGAAATAAATTAGATAACAGCACTCACGAAGGTATCTTATACGCAAAATATTACTTAGCAATAAGAAACTGTCCCTGCTTTTATTTAAAAATTAACCAAGATATAATTAAAAATATTAAACCCTGTATATATTACAGTAAAAGTTCTTCGTAAAACTTCGTACACTCTTAACAATAATAATTTAAATATATACAATGTATGTTAATATATGTATTTTATTGATGATTTTACATGATGATTTTTTTCCATAAAATATGATTTTTTTCTGCCTATAATGATGATTTTCTTCTCAAATCTTCTGGCAACGCTGATTGGTGTATCTTTTAATTTCCAAATCCAAATTTTAAATTTGTAGTAATAGCAGAATTAGAACATTGTAAATTTCAACCGTCTATCTAAAACAGTTTGACCAAATACTTCAAATTACATCACTTATAGGGGCACTCTTTAATATCCTAATCAGATTTCGTTGTAATTTTCAACCGCCTGTCTATAGCGGTTCAACTATTGTAACACCCTTTAATTATAAATATTTTTACTTCTTATTATATACCAGACAAAGTAGTAACCATTCTGCCTATTTTTCAATTGTCTTTATATAACGTTTCCAAAGATTGGGCCACATAGGTGAAACTTCATCAGTTATGGGAACACCCTTTAATTTCTAAACTCAAATTCTACTCCTGTGTTACAATACATGTTTCTCGTAAATTTCAGCTGTCTGTCTATAACAGTTCAAAAGTTTGACTGCACACATAAATATAAAAAAATTTAAGTAACTATTGGGACATCCTTTAATTTCCGAATCCAAATTTTGTAGTTGTTGTTGTAACCAACTTAGCAATACAGGTTTTTTGTAAATTTCCACCTTCTGTCTATAACGGTTTAACAGTTTAGCCATCTACATAAAATGAAATGAGCTATTGGGGCACCCTTTAAGTTGGAAGTTTGCATATATTTTATGTTTTATGGTATTCTATGTGGGACAGATGTAACGTTTTTGGTTTGCAGAAAATCTTTAGTAAGCGAAGCCGTTGTTGTTTTAAATGGGAACATTATGACACTTTCATAAGAGACACTATGTCCATACTAAAAACTACAAAATACCTATGGACATTATGACGCTTTTCAAAGCAACATTACGTCCATGGACAGTATGTCATGCCACTAGAGCTAGTGTTACCACTAATAATCAATTTGATTGACTTAATTTTGAATAACATTTGGCTAAAAGGAATGTAGAAAGTACATTAATATGAAATTTTTATCCTTAAACACACTTCTTTTAATTTCTTCTCTTTAGTACTATTCCGATGTTTGATTTAAAGAATCCTTTTATTCTCTGACGGAATATATTATAATATTTAGTTTAAAAGCAACGCATGTGATCTTGTTACATATGAGTTTCTAGAGCGATCCACCAACTTTGCCTCAATGTTCACCAATTGCTATATTATTATTTTCCTCTTCAGCTTAGCTTCGTCTAAGTTTGGTCCACGCTTTAACAAATTCATCTATTGTTAAGAAAGTACAATTTGAACAAATGCAATTTTTTTAGACCCGAAGTCACTTTTTTAAGACACAATTGTAGCGCGAACGAAATCTTACCTGACAATTCAAAAATTAATCCAATACGGAAATACACATTACCTACAGACAAATACGCTATTAAACGTTTCAAAGCTTTTGCTAATTATTACAGGAAATTTATTCCTCACTTTGCGTTACATGCGGAACCCCTTAATTACATAACAAGGAAGAAAGTAAATTTTGTTTGGGATGAAAATTGTCACAGAGCCTTTGAAACTATAAAGTCAAAGCTTATTTCACCGAAAATTCTCCAATATCCAGATTTCACGAAAAAATTCATTATTACGGTTGATGCTTCAAAAATTGGATGTGGAGCAATATTAAGTCAGAATTTTAATGGAAATATTACCAATATACTATGCATCCAAAGCATTCAGTCAGGTGGAGAGAAAGAAACCCGTGATAGAACAAGAACTTTTTGCGATATATTTCGCTATAAAACAATTTCGACCATATGTTTACGGAACAGAACTCGTGGTAAGGGCGCTCTGTCTCGTATTTCAATCGACGAGTTAAAAAATAAGACAGGTAATGAAACAATTTTAGCTATCAAAACCCGCGCAATGTCTAAGCAAGATAGGACGATCAAAGGAGCTTTGGGAGATTTAAGTAATATAAAATTAAGCGTTTACGACAAATTTTCACAAGATTTCAACAAAAAAGTTGCCAAAATAAAGTCAGAACTATTTTATGAAAATGCAAAAGTTACTAAGCTCAAAATGTATCAAAGATTTAAATTCAAGTCTTCTATAGATGTTAAAATTGCTAACGGAACAATCAATTTCGATAATATGCTTTCGAGGCTCAAAAAAGAAGCCAGCAAAAACAACATTTATCTCACAGAATGGTCAAAGAGTTATTCATTTTTCAGTAACTACAATATACACGATTTAAAGAACTATGGTAATAGAATATTAAAAAAACTTGAAATAATGTTGGTAGACCTGATAGAAACAGTATTTGACAAAAACAAGCAAACAAAACTTTTAGAAATCCATCACAACGATCCCATTATAGGTGGTCACTGCGGACGTAAACGATTATATGCCAAGTTAAAGTCTAAATACTATTGGAAGGGAATGACTAAAGACATTATTTGTAAAAAATTGTCAAAAGTGTAATCTGAACAAAGTAAGAATAGAAAACAAAGAAACACTTCTACTCCGGTTAAACCTTTTGATATTTTATAACCTTTTGATATTGTTAGATACAATAGGCCCGTTACAAACATCGAGATACGGAAATAAATATGCCCACTAACACTAATATGTGATTTTACTAAATACCTCGTTGCTATATCCATTCCAGATAAAGGGATACAAAAACAAATAACTGAAAGGAACAATAATTATTTTGTGTTATTTCAACAGTACAATCAACCATAATACTCACTTGGTTTATTCACTACAGAGATGATATTGGTTTTCATACATCATGATGGAGAGTGCTAATTCAGAAAGCATGCCTATCTTTCTAACGAAAATTTTTATGTAATGAAAGTGTTTGCACTCACACAGTCACAAATCACAAATATGTATATGTTTTCCTCAAAGCATTTTTTTCAATTCGATAACATTTGTAGTATTGAAATGCTCTGATCACAGACATAAGCTTTGATCGACAATAGTCTAAGAATTCTACTGTTGTTTGTAATAGATTTACTTGACACATGAACATTTTGCTCTCTCATCTTTGTGGTACTGGAGCAGTGGAATATTTGGTAGTTGTCTTTTCTAGAAAGTTTATGTCTTGGCCACTGATTTTTTTTTTTTTTTTTTTTTGCAAAATATTTGTTTGTTTTTTTCAAAACTTGGAACAATGTGAAAGAGGTGATGTGTAGAAAAATGGAATTAATCTTAAGTTTCTAATTGTGATCTCTGGTTTGATTGGAAGTATAAATGGCATGGTTATACATCTTCTTAGTTCATGTAAAGTTTAAATATAATGAGATGTCGTGTTTTCTAACTCGCTGTATTGTTTTGCTGTTTTTAAATGTAAACTAAACAATATCGCCTGAAGCAAAGCAGTAACCTAATTATTCTTTTTTTTTTGCCTAAATTTTAGTTTTAGAGTTTTTGGTTGTATTCAACCTTGCAGTGTCCAGTCATAAGTAGTCTACTGGTGATCCCACCATTATATATATTTTTAAGTATTCCTGTGAATTTTTAATATAAAGGGTCATCCAAAAAACGCGCCTACATGTTTCTTTGAAAAAAAAACACAAACTATTTGCAATTTTTTTAAGCTGTTTTTTTTTATTAAAAGTATGATCCATTACAATTATAAGTGGAATAGAATATCATTTAAATGTCCACCATGACTGCGTCTGCAGACATCAATCCGAATATCGAAATTTTCAATGACTTTCCGGCATGTTGCTGGTGTTATTTCGCGAATTGCAACTTGAATGTTGTTCTTTAGATCATTAATTGTTTGTGGTTTGTTAGCATACACTCGACTTTTCAAAAAACCCCCACAAAAAAAATCTAATGGTGTTAGATCACATGACCTTGGAGGCCAATTGAAATCTGCATTTCGTGAAATTACACGTTGAGGAAACTTTGATTGCAAAAGCGTAATGTTTTCTCGAGTTGTGTGACTTGTAGCACCGTCTTGCTGGAAATAGACGTCAGACACATCAATATGATTCAACTGTGTCCATAAAAAGTCTCTCAACATTGATTGGTATCGCTCAGCACTCCCAGTAACATCATTTCCAGCATCATCTTCGAAGAAAAATGGCCCAATGATTCCATTTGCCCAAAATGCACATTAAACAGTAAGTTTTGTGGGTGTAGAGATTTTTCATGAATAACACGAGGATTTTCATCACCTGAAATCTGAAATGAGCTTCGTCACTAAACAAAATTTTGCGATGGGTATTTTTCAAAGAACGCCCATTTTCATAATAACTTTGAATGATGTAAACGCGTTGTTTCAATGTGTACCTGTCCATGGTTAAAACTGTACTACCTTCTAATAAAACAAAATGGCTTATGTCATTTGAAAAGATGTCACGTGAAAAAATTATATAGTGCTGACATCTAGGCGTCACATTTGGATGACCCTTTATTTAAAACAAAATTATAAAACCTTTTCGACTGGAAAGGCAAACAATTTATAATCTCTTTAAAAGCTTACCAAAACCTAAAATATGAACTTTAAAGCTGTCTAAAGGTGTTATTAAATTAACATTGTGTAATTTCCTTCTTCAAAAATTTATTTTAACATCACTTGATAATTTTTATTTGAAATTTAAAAATTTCACACAGTGTCAAATGCTTGTTTATTTTTCAGAAGCAGCCACAATCCAAGTTAAGACTGTGTTGTAATCATTAGCCAAATAACATGTTTTTCTAAGGATTTACATCCTTAAGCAATGCTTATTATTAGAGAAATTCTATTTTTCAATTACCATTATTCTTTCATTACACAACTCATTCTTGTAAATTTTCCATCATCCCTAAGCCAAACAACTCATGAATTGTCATACTCGAGCAAGGAAACAAGCAAACATTTCTGAATACTTTTTTTCTCATGTATTTATAGGCTAATACTTCCTTTAAAACTGTTTATGTCCATTTATAATATTATGTTGTTGCTACTGTTGGCTGTTGTAGACAATACGTGGTGGCTACCAACCTTGAGTAATATACAGTTGCAACAACATCAATTCAAACAGCCTCAAGTGCAACAACAACATTAATTTAATACGTTCTTTACTTTCCTTTCTAACCTTGTACTTGAAAATAAGTCCTAAACATAGATGTTTGTATATACTGTATGCTGTAATAAAGAGGGCGTGTGTTTTGTTCTTAACAGGACATGACAAGACAAAGCAATATTAGAGTGTGTATGTTTGGCATTAAGTAGACTGGATGATAAAGAAAAGTGTTGCTAACAACATGAATTGTTTAATTACAATAATAATGTTTGGCCCGCAGCATTTGTTGCCAAACACATACACACACACTCACACAAACACTCGCACTTACTTTTCGTTAACGAGATAAAAATTTGTATAGCTTGTCTTATTAGAATACTCTATTTTTACAGCAGGGATGGGAATTTAGAAAATGGTAAATGCAACAGGACAAGGAGTGACTGCAATCTAGGATTTAGACCTAATCATAAATGAAAAGTTTTTTGGTATAGGAGTGCTGTTAGGCTTTTCTTATAGTCAAAAAAGCTTCGTATCAAGTGTTAGATTCCCGCCTATGTTTCAATAAGGTAAAAGATGCGGAATGCAATACTGTGTAATGCTTTTGATTAGTTACTTAGATTATTTGAATATCCACAAACTTACAAACATAGATAAAAAAAATTGCTAAGATATGAGAAAAAATCACCGATTACTCACATATTTTTCAGTTTGATCAGGTTATATTATGCAACGCCGGGAGTAAAAACTTTAAAGGTTTCTATTAACGCGCTGTATAGCTTAATCATGTAAGATCTTTTCTGTTCACGCCCTTGCGGGAAGGTGGCTTTGATGGAGTCGTTGTGCACCAAAACAATTTAAAAGGCGAAATATGTCATGATATGGAGTGTAAAGAGTGATATCATTCTTGGTGACTGAAATAAATTGTATTTTTAAATGAATCGAAGTTGTTTTTGGCTTAAGTTAATTTTTTTTTTTTAATTTCTAAAAACCTGTTTTGTTTTTCAAAATTGGACAGCTGCAGAATAAAGTGCTGCATTTTCTGGACCGATATTTCCTTCGTCAGCATTCTTCGCAACTATCTACCTTACGTTGCCTACATTGTTAACATCATGTTCTTAAACAACTAATTTTGTAATTAAGAATACAAGGAGAATTTATATCAGTACTGCCAAAGTTAATTTCAACTCATTTGTAATATCCAAAGTTAAACGCCAAATTTATTATAAAATTAAAAAAAAGTATTTTTTTAACTACATCGAACTTACGAATGGGTTAACTGTCAAACGAACAGTTATACTGTGCTCATTTTTTAACTTGTATGATCAGTATACTCTGGCAAACAAACATGAATAATTTACGCTTTAACAAATTATCCAAATTTATTTTGAAAGAGTAGTTGGAAACTGATTCGATGTTGAATCGCAAAATTGTTTCCAAAACGGCGTCTAATTTTGTAAACGAATTAATGCACAACAGAGATTACAGGATACATTATATGCAGTAAAAAGGTTCCGTTTGATTCTGTTTACACGCTGAATGGAAATCACTACTGCAGCTTGCTCATTTTTTTTGACATTGATCCGACCCAGATGTAATTAAACATGATGGATCTATATGGCAAACGGCGACTGCAATCATCAATTTACGGAAATCCTAATTTTGCATTAAATTCGTTTTAATAAATGAACCTGTATATTATACTGCAAGATCATGAGGTTTGATACGAAATTCACTGGTTTATGCTGATAAACCAACAACAAAATATGCCTTGGAGGCCAACAAGTTTCGCACTAATCGTGACATTCAAAGCAATGCTTGCAAAAGTATCCAAAATGTGGACCTTCAGAAGGCCTCAAGATGCTATGAAACGTAACGATCTTTTGAATAAGAAATAATTTTTTTTATTAAAATAAATTTTTGTTTGTTAGCATTTTTATAATTTCACATTGCGACAGAATCAATACAAGCGAGTAATAATGGCTTTCAATTAATTAAAAAAAAAAAATAAATTGAAATTTGGAAAATGATACAAATTTAAATATTTTTGTGCCAAGCAGCATTATAAATCTTTCCCCTTAATAGCAGAATATCTTATCTGAAAAGAAGCACCATTACGAAAATGCTGCAGAACTTCCGCTAACTCAACTTATTTTTCTAAGATATTTCGATGTAATTCCTCTAAAGCTGATATCCCAAAACTTAAACCAGTCTTAAAAAGCCTTATTTGGCTTTAATAATTTTTACAAGCTTTTCGATATATAAATTTTTTTTAGCCATAGTAAAAAAATCTAATTTGGAAATTTTAAATGTACGATTTGGGAATTTAGGGTTTCAATTTCTCTAAATTTGCATTTTTTCTTTTTTATTCTAAATAATGAAATAAAATACACAAAAAGCAATTTATTTCTTTCTTCTCCCTTGTTTAGGTTTTTTTAGGAAGAATTTCTGTAAACTCCAGCAAATGCTGGCCAGAAAATAAAAATTTTGATAGATTCTATTGAGTAAATGAATTAAATTAAATTGTATTAACAAAAGCAAAAAACAAATGTACAATAAGAAATACAGAGAAGAAATACTATAATTTGTGTGTAAACTTCGTCTATTTAAATTAATATTGAATACTCCTCGCATTTTTATTAACAAAGTTAGTAGGTTAAATAGATGATGTTTACAATGTACACAATTAAGGTAGATGGATGCAGAGAATGCTGATGAAGGATGTAGCGATCCAGAAATTGCAGCACTAGATACTGCTGCTGTATAAATTTTCTTGTTTTCTTCAATAAAACTCCGCAAATATTTGTAAAAATAATTTATCTTTCTTAAACACGGTTCTTAGAAATTAAAAAAAAAAAAAAATAACAAAAGCCAGAAATCAATTTCAATTAATTTATAATACCCACAGTTTAGATCCTAATTTTAAAATTTAATTAAAATTCTTTTAAGTATTGATTTAAAAATGTAAATTTTCCATTCCTGGATTAAAGACGAACAAATGTTTGTCTGTGTTTTATACATTTCCTGCCATGTTTAAAATTGTGAAAATATTTCTGTTCCTTTTAACATGCATTTCCTTTAATTTTATTGTGGTCTGAAGCCGTAAACTCACTTTCGTATGGCTGATGAATCCATTTATAATCTTTTTAACGCTCTAGAACTGTTTGTGTTTTAGTCTGTGTAATTATTGTCTTTTCTGTTTAAAAACAAATTTATTTACACATTATTAATGAAAAGTTTGTAAATAAATTAAGTTAGAGAGGAAGGCTGCTTTAAAATAGAATCTATAGACGGTGATTGGTTTTTCTGATAAAGACATTTTTTAATTAAGTTCTGGAAGAAAATATTGCAGTAAATTAAGGTGTTGTTAATGAGGTTTAAGAAGTTTATTTTTAAAACGAATTTGGTTGGAGGTTGTGTTAAAAATTTGTCATAAAAGAAAGTAACATAAAACTCACAATTAGAAATTTTAATCAAGCGATAAATATTGAAATATTAAAAAGTTTTAGCAAAGAACTTTTAATATCTTATTTATTGTTTGTTTAAGTTTTGGGCTGATTGTATGGTTTTAATACTTGTCCATTTAATTTTTTATGGTCTCTGTCAACAATTTTTTCGTATATTTCTCAGACGTTTAATTTTTCAACAGTTGCGTTTTCACAAAGACAGGAGAAAAAAGTGAGAGACAATAAATATTTCATTTCACGCCTTTTATTTTCATTTTAAGGTTTTCTTGTTGATTATAATATCTCTGTGGATGCAAAGATTATTATTGTTATGACTCCAGGCTTTTGCGGTAACTTTTATTTTAATTTGTTGAGCCGAAAAAATAACATGGAAGCCATGGCTCAACCAAACACCAGCAAGGAAGGAAATTCGCAAAAGAATAAAACGCAAAAGTTATGCAGATAAAAAAAACATATTTTTACAGCAAAAAAATAATAATAATAATAAAAGAATAAAAATTAAAACGTCTAAAAAGAAAACATTAAAAATCACATTAAGAAAACTCTTTTATTTTTTAAAAGTATTTTAAAAATTTGTCACTAATGTCTGTTTTTTATTATAAGTCTCTAAACATTTTTTTTAATCTAAAAAAATTGTTTAAAACTTTTTTATCTTAATATAATTTTTTTTTATTTTACAGACGGAACTTTCACACAATCTACAACAATTGTCAGAGAAGGCACGTTCAACAACAGAATTTATACAACGGCTAAAGGGTATGAGTGACAAAGTAACGGTAAGTTTAACTTTTTGTTGCAATACTTTAAATAAAAGTTTAGTAGAAAAAATTCTCTTAGAGACATTTAGCAGAACAACAACCCTTTGGGTCAAAAAAAAATAAAAAAACAGTCTTAACAAACATTTTATATAAAAAAAGAAAACATCTAAAAAATTTACATCATTATTTTTGGGTTTCCTTAAAAGAACAGGACGTTTAAACTCAAGTATTAAAAAATAGTAACTAAAAACACTTTTGAAACTATAATTACTTAATTAACTTAATGTTTATTCTCAACTTAGTTGGTTTTTGTTATGAAAATAATGAAATTAAGAAAAACATTTGTTTATTTTTCTTAACTTGTGTTTTTAGCTCATTTTCTACGAAAATATTTACATCTAATTTTAATGATGGCAGTTAAACGGTTGAGCTAAAGAGAACTTTAAAACAGACTCCGTGGATTAATTACAATAAGAGTGCGAAATATAAAAATTCGTGGAATTGTTTTTAATTACAGTTATTGGGCAATGTTGTTTTGATGGCGTACTCTTATATAATAGCCACTGATATTTAGTTGTCGATGTAAACTATACGGTTGTGAGACATATTCAAATGGTTAAAAGTAATAACTGTGAAAAGTCCCAGCATAAAATTAGACATTACCTTAAAAAGTACTTGCCATATAATGACTTACTTTTGTTATTGCCATAATTTGTTACTCGCTTACTAAACACATTACATTAGTTTCCAAAAAACGAAGTAGTAATAGAACTACGAACGATTCTCAGTAACAGATTATAAAAGTCTTATGCCTTGTTAAAATCATTAAGTTCTAAGCAATCCAGTTGGGAAGTAATTTTGCCAAAAATGCTTTATTCCACAATCGTTTAACTTTTAAAAAAAATTTTTACTGGCGTGTTTTAAGTGATATTACTGCGAAAAATTATTATTATGCTAGATACATTCAAGAGAATATTGAAAAAACACTTTATGTTCCCTCGTGTGTAGCAATGTTTTTCTCGAAATTCATGCTTCCGTTTATTTTGCCTGAAATATCAACATTTTTTGGATATTTCATGTTTCCTAACGCAATGTTCTCTCGTCTATATTTTTTTTCATATCATTTTCTTTTAATAGACATCGATTTAAAAATTCGAAATTTTTTCAAAACTAATTTCTTAATCACATTCTTATTTTTTTGTTCAGATCTATTCTTCTTCATACAATATTTCATCTTTAATAATTTTTTGTGTGTCGCTATCCAACGAAAAATGAGACATTACCTTTAAAAGTACTTGTCATATATAGACTTACCTTTGTAATTGACATATTTTGTTACTCGCTTACAAGACACATTACATTACTTCGCAAAGAAAGGAGTAGTAATTGAACTAGTTCCTTAAGTTAAAAGAGAATACCTTAAAATACGTATTAATAATCTTTACTTTTTGCAGTAATCAATGTAATAAAATCTCGGTAATTGGTTATAAAAGTTTCATGCTTTGTTAAAATCATTAGATTACCTTTTCTAAAATAAATTGCTACGTAGTTTTTATTTATTTCTTCTGCGTGTGTGTTTAAAGTATAACTATCACACGAACTGATGTTCCTTTAAAAGTTTCTTGTATGGTTGCCTCTCGTCGTACAAAAAAAAAAACATTGGCTTCCAAACCATGTTTCATTTAATAATCACCGTTATTGTGTTTGGCGTTTTCGTAGCAAAAACTCGGCGTTTTTTTAAAGTTTTGTAACAATTGTCATTAATCTATTACAAAATTGTCGTAGTCGAAATAAGCCTACGCCAAGCACAATAAGGTTGATTGTCTCACGTGTATCTAGCATTAGCGACAAAGCTGATTTTTTGATGTCACAGGCAAATTGTTGCAGAGGTAGTAATAATACTCATCATCATATCGATTTGTAATGCTTTTATATTAAGCTGGGGCGCCATTTTTAACGATATCGAAATTTCCACCAGGGAAAGCGTCAGATATGCACATGAAATTCAAAAATTTTGACGAGTCTGACATGTCTTTTCAAAAGCCACCAATTAAAGTATATTACTATATTTTGCGGAGGTGACATGATTTCGTCTCCAAGACTTTTCCCTTTGGGGTCCCCTAAAACCATTATTCTAAGCTTATTAGTTGTACTCAACGTTTAACTTTACTTGATCTATGCGGAAATGGTTTTAAAAATTAAATATCTAAGATATGTGCTGGAATCCAATTAGAAAATGTTGAAAATAATTAATGCTGTTTTGCAGCCAAATACGCTTTTAAACGTAAATAGAATGAGTGTGTGTGTGCTTAACAAAATTTTAGTTTATGTTCTTTTCATCACCTATAGAAGTTTTAAGGAATCGTGGCAAATAAAAAAATGGTCACAATTATGTATTTTACCGTAACACAAGAACAATTTATCCGATTATGATAAAAAGGACATCTGAAGATGCAGAATAAAATAGCTTTAACCCTGCTGTAAGGTTTGGACCATTTTAGTCAATTTTATTTTTATTATAATTTTTAAACGGCTAAACCTATCTGTCTGAAATTTCAGCTCAGGTGTTATATGTCTTCTAAAATGCTTATATTAAAATTTCAAATTTTAAACATACAAGGGCACTGAAAAGACGAAAAATTTACAAACCATAATTTAAGGACCATTTTGGTCCATTGCTTTATTTTTTTTTTTAATATAAAAAATAGATTCTCAGAAATAAACTAAAAACTTTCAGAACAGCTTGAACAAATTATGTTTCGCCTTTGTTACATATAAATTTGCTGCATCTTATATATTTGCTATCGCATTTTGATTTACAGCAACTACAAGTTCCACGTTTTCTTGAAACTGTTATTTATGCTTCGGTGCTTGTTGAAGGTTTACAATCTGTTTCGTCATTCATTTCAATTCTTATATAAGTAGAAAGCTCCGATGAAAACTTGTCACTTGGTTTCTTTTTTCTTTTCATCATATATTCTTCTGCTAGGCTTAGAGCCAATATACGTAAAAATTCGAGTCTCTTACGAGTTGTATTCTTTTGAGCCCACGAATCATCGATTTCACTATATATTATAAATGCATTCAATGTGTCTAATATGTTTGAAAATACTGCATTTGGCCATCGATTTGTTTTTCTTTTAGTACTGCAGTAGCCAATCATCTGTATCTACATCCCCTAAGAAATATAAGTAAAAGTGTTTTATCAGAAACGATAAATAAACGACGGGTAATAAATCTGACAAACCTTTTGTAGAGTTATAGTAAGAAACAATTGTAGGCTTTCTTTTTTGATCTTTAAAATCAATTTCTGCTGTTTTACGCATAGAACTTATCAAAATAGTTGCTTTATTTTTATGACCGACGTATGAAACCAACGTAGCGACTTCATTGAAAGCAAATGTTGAAGTGTACAAAAGAACTTTCTTGTAAATAAGAAATATTGGAGGGATAAACAATTTATTTTTTCGAATAGTTCCCACATATGTAAGTTTTCCTTCCAAAAGTTTCTGCACTAGTTCATAAGAAATATTTAAAACACTACTACTTTAGATTACCCTGTACTGAACGGAAGATGCAAAGATTTTTAAAAAATGTATATTATAACAGTCAAATAAATATAAATGTAATATTAACCAACCTTTTCTATTGATCATATAAAATAAAAAACAGTATTTAAAATAGTATTTCTTTAAAAAAATTAACTGGACTAAAATGGTCCGCAAGCTATGATTTGTAAGTTTTTTTTGACCTTACAGCAGCGTTAAGTTAAGCAACTAAAGTACTAGTAACTAATTTTGAGACTTAAGTCTCGCTATTTGGTATTAACTTTAAATATATATTTCAAACTTCCTATATGACTAAGGAAATTGATATTTTTTTATTTCGGACTAGCCTTCATGTGATGATTCCCATGATTTAAAGCAAGCAATGATTTGTGCCAGAACTAGAAAATTAGGTTATGGGAATGAGGATGGATAGAGTATTGTTTGTGGTCATTCTTCTGCAGGAAGATGGTTTCACATACGAACTGTTCGGCTAATAAAAGAATTATCTCTGTAATGCATAGTGCAGTTTACTGGCCAATCGACCACAAATGGATGAGCTCTTAATGAAGAGAGTGTTGTACGCAAAAACGTGAGGATATTGGGAACGTGTTTACTAATCTCGTTAGTACACCTTCTAGTCCACATTGCGCCGATGTATAAGAGAGCTAATCGAATAAGATACCCTTTGTCACCTATGAGCTTCTGTGCCTTCTCCTGTACGCAGTCGAGTAACTACAAAACAGAGTTTGAAGCACCTGGCCATACATGAGAGTTGTATTCTATTCTATTCTGGGCCGGATATAGATGGTACAAATAGTAAGGAGATCAGATGAAGCGAAATTTCTTTTATACCGTTTCAAAAAACTGAGGCACTTGAAAGCTTCTTTTGAGACTTGAAAAATGTGTTTATTCCATCGAACATCACACAGAATTTACATGTCAAGAACATAAAAGAATATTAATTGCAAATGCTACTGTCCTCTGCAAAAGAGTAAATAGGGTTTAAAGTCTGACAAAGAAGGTCACCTAGAAAAATATGAAATAGGGTAGGAAGAAGAACAAAGCTTTGTAGTACCCATGAATTTATCTTAAATTGCTTAATGAGATCCCATCTATAGCAACTGGCATAAAGCAATCCTAGAGGAACCTCGATATAAATCGAGAAAAGTTATCACCGACACCAAAAGCATTAATTTTTGACAGAAGAACAATATCTAGAGTCACCACTTTACTTTCGCCGAAATGGTTTCCTTTGTCAATTTCTACACGCAGCTCCCGTTAAAAGTAAGATTTTCAAAAAGGTTGTCGCCATCGCATTGCGCATCGTGTATTGGTGGGCAGTTTTTATTATAATTGTGTTTTGTAAACTGGATCCGTATTAGATCACGCTTGTAATCAGTTTTAGGATCAAACTCTTTCGTTCAGCTACTAACTTATAATTCCTTAGATTTAAGTTGCATTGTTTACGATGTTTTTGAAGACTTACATATCCTTCGTAAAATTACAAACTTAAAGTTTATAAATAGAGAATATAATGTTTTTTGCTAAAAGCCAGACATTGGCTTTAAGAATTTAATTTTACACTTTTATTTACCTGTCCGTAGCAGAAAAAATAAGAAAAGAAGAAGCCATGTTTCTGTTAAACATATCTTCCGTTACAGACAGTGTTGAATTTATTTTTTTTTGACTTCGTGTTTTACTTTCCGAAAGTAACAAAGAAACAAAAGCAGGAGGGAAATATAATACGCAATAATTTTAATTAAATCTTGTTTGTACCTTTTCTGTTCACACATCTCTACGTATAACATTTTCATTTTTTCTTTTTATTTTATATTTTTAACTTTATTTATATTTTATCTCTTTTGCTTAACAAGGAATCGTGCATAGAATTCGAAAGGCTGGTGGTTGCACAGTGTGAAGCTCTTATACAAGCCATAACTGATAGACGTGAATATTTACTGGAAGCAATACGCATGGACAAAGATACAAAAATACGAATATTAAAGGTGATTTACTAATTAGTTTTTTTTTTTTTATTTGTCATCTTAACTTTTCCCATATCGCGCTTTCTTTTTTAAGGATCAACAATCAAACTGTACTGGAAAATTGCAACAGACTACAGGTCTAATACAGTTTTGTATTGAAGCATTAAAGGAGACTGATAGTGCTGCATTTTTACAGGTTCGTTTTTCCGATCGATTTCTATATCACAAATAAAACAAACTTTTAAGATTTCTAGATTTTTTCTTTGGTATTTTTTCTTTTTTTATAAAAATTTTTTCTTTTCATTTTAGGTTGGCTCTATGCTTATAAATCGTGTTGCCAATACTGACATGACCTGGCATCAGGAAGTTACAAATGCTGCACCTCGTGTTTCGCCGATTGTTGATTTAACCCTGGATGATGCTTCAGTTTTACGTGCAATTGATAATTTAAATTTTATACAAATGAAACGTAAGTCAAAATTGAATGCTAAAAATGTGAAAATATTAAATTCTGTTTGGGAAGAAATAGAACGGCATTAAAAGTTATGAAGGATTATAAAACAAACTGTAGTAAATTGTTGCACTATTTTCACAAGTATTTTTCTCCTTAATTTTCTAATGTTAGGTCGTTTGGATGAAAAATTATTTATATAAATTTAGTATTTGCACATAATTTCTAGTTCATTAAGTATTACAAAATATTTGGAAATAAAATTAAAACATTAAAATTACATCATGTATTTTAGGGAATAACTAATTAACAAAAAAATCATGTTGCGGGGGAAAATAGCAAAAGCTTATCAAATTCATCCTTAAATTAGCTGCATTACTATTAAAAATATTGATTATTTTTTTTCACATTTTTAATAAAATGTAACATTTCATTACTTTTCAAGTTAAAGTAAGTCTAAAAAATTGAAGTCTTCCGAATGCTTTGAATAATTATGATATCAGCAACAAATAACAAGTAGCGAGCAGTCATCACCCTTCATATCGCGGTTGTCAACAAGAAACTAAATTATTCACCGGGATCATATTGTAATAGCAAGACAACTTTGCATTTTATCTGTTAATATATCAGTTCGGAAGCTTTAAAATTAATTCAATTTCACTTGAAAATCGCATTAAAATATTAAATATCCAGTGTAAAAATCGGGAATTTCTAAAAGCTGCATTTTGTAGAATTAATCTAATTTCCCGTAAACATATTCATGCTTCTGAGTCCGATACTCAGAGTTCGGGCAATGTATAAAATGCGTCTGGCTCGCCTGATGATGTGCCAAAACCACCAAATGAATAACCAGTTCGTTGAAGTTAAACGATCACACTTCTGAGGCGCAGTGATAAAGAAGTTCTCAATTTGCCAGTTCCTCGGTGTCCTTAACAATTCGGGAGATCTATAAGAAACATATTACAATTTTTTTTTAAAGATTTCAATTTAAAAGCCGTACAAGTTGGAAGTGCCGCGTAAGCTGCAGCCGGCATACTATTGCCTTCGTTTCAGATTTTCTGGATTCATTTAAGAAAACCTTCTGTTTTTCAGGAAAAATAATTTTTTCATTGGCCATCGAGACGTGCTTTCACCTTCAATAATCAATACCGGGAAAATAGCACAATAAAAAAAATTTTAAAGTTTAAATTATATTATTAATTATTCCCGTGTTTTAAATTTTAATTAACAATTTTTTCAATTGGAGCCTATTGTCATTTGTCTGAACACATCAAAAATAAAAATTTTCGCATTTGAACTTCTGAAAATCTAAGAGCAATGGTTACGAGGCCTTTATACTAGTGCATTGTGTTGTCTGTTGAGATCAGTATGTTTGATTTTGGAGAACATACATTTGTCCGAAACAATAAAATGAAAATTCGAAAAAAATAAAAGCCCTTTAAACCCCGATATTAATAAATTAATTGACTAAATAAGAATTTCATTAAGTCGAAAAAGCAATAAAATACGATCCGAAACAAACAATAGAACCAACTATATAAAACTCGCTTGGAATGTTATTTAAAAGTAGGTCTAATATTAACATTTTCTGGAAATAAAGCAAACAACAAAAAACAACATTTATGAATAATTTTCTAAAAAAAAAGTGTTCGTATTTTATTTTGAATTTTTGTTTGGTAGAAATATTTTATTAAAACAGAGAAACAGAATTGTTTGATAAAATTATTCTGTTTAACTTATATTCTTTACGTATTTATTATAATTAAACAAAAAATTATAAATTGTATCTTCTCTCTCATTTTTTATTCATTATTTTACATGCTGCTTGAAACCAAATAAAAAACTAAAAAACCATCAATTATCATTTTTCAACACTTTCATAAAATCTTAATTATGGCTTGCGCATTGTAAATTTAAAAAAAATATATAAAAACATTATAAATTATCAACTCAATTTGTGCTAAATAATACGCTTTTCTAGCTGCTAAAGATGGCGATGAAAGATTACCAGCAGGTGAGATGTTAGATGATCATTTAATCAGCAATACAACATTTACCACATCCATATTATCTACCAATACAGTCATCAATACTTCATTATTAGACCATAATAAAACAACAACAACAACACCTACGGCAAATATTACAACAATATCAGCATCGTCAATACCATCTATGCCAACCAGCCTATTGTCCTTCAATTATAATGAAAATAATAAAACCTCAACACTACGCTCCACCAAATCCAATAAATCATCATCATCTTCCTCCTCAACATCAATATCCCTAAAAATGAATGCATTTAGAAAATTAATTAACTACGACGAATCCATATCACGTATGCATTATTTACATATATTTTTCTCCCGTTTTTTCTTTGATAATTGCTTTTTAATTTATAAAAAAACGAGAATTACTAAAATATTGTTTTGTGGTTTTTGGATCAATGTTTTATTTGTTTTTTATTTCTCTCATTAATTTTCTTATGGTTAATTAATTTAATTTAATTAATTTTGTGTCTAATTCTAAATATGATTTCTGTTTACTGCGTTTGAATCTTTTTGCTTTTTTATTCAAATCGTTGTTTCTGTTTAAACTTAAATTTTGCCTGTATTTTGTTCATTTAAGAAATTATATCTTGATTTCGTTTTATGTCTCTTAAATATTATAGTTGTGGA
The DNA here is from genome assembly GCA_916610165.2 of Gymnosoma rotundatum. Taxonomy (NCBI): domain Eukaryota; kingdom Metazoa; phylum Arthropoda; class Insecta; order Diptera; family Tachinidae; genus Gymnosoma; species Gymnosoma rotundatum. The sequence goes on along the minus strand of OU744337.1, from coordinate 111,961,839 downwards.
CTTAGCATATTTTATTAAATCCTTCATTTTAATTAATTTTGTTTCGAATGGTTTACTGTACTACACAAAAAAAACTTAATGACTCTTTGCCTGTTAACAAAACAATGAATTGAGAGAATTACTTTGCATTATGTTTTCTTAATAAATGACTTTAAATTCAAAAGTCAATTTTTTCAGTCTCAGTCATCATTTGAAGAATTCTTGGGCAATTACCCGACTGCTAGCTCAATAAATTTTAGCTGAACTTTCTATTACATCTAACTGAGTTAATGTGAAAATATCAAGCTTAAAATTACACCAATGTATGCCAACAAAAATAAATTTATAACTTAAAAATCCCTAGACCGGGAAATACAAGAAATTAATGAATTGAGCAAAATTAAACAAAATAACATAAAATTGAGAAACGTCCTTTAGGTCTAGAATAACAGTATGGACCCTTGGAACATCCTTATTAAATACATTTTCGCCTACGGTCTTAATCCAAATCATAGCTAGTGTGGACATTCACATAAAGTCTTACCATAAACTATCATTCAGGTACTTTTTCAGCTTTTACTTGAGCTCGATTATATCGAGGCTTCCTTGACCAATTCTCTCGGACTCTTAAAGTTTAAAAATAATTATTCATAAAATTCCTAGTACTAGAAAAAGATGTTTAAGGAGACTTAAAACGGACATTACACTCAGCTGCGTCTACCCACCCATCAGTCATAAAACTTTTAAGATAATTATTGATTTTTTTCCACAATAAAGATTATTACATCCAAAAAATTAAATTTTCAGAGTCATTGTTGATCTCGCTATCTTAGTTTTTGGAATTGGTAAAATTGTTTATTTTGGCTACTGCCTTATATATTTTCCGCGGAATGAGTTATCTATCGAATAAGGCACTTTTGTTTAATCTAATTATGGCCTCAACTGGACTTCCAGCATGACCCCTATTTATGCGGAAATAGGGAAGCAGTAAAGTGAAAGCATTTATTGTGGAAACGCCATACTCGTAGAAGAAGTGAAAACAAATTATCTTGAAGGCCGGCCTTGACGAACGAACAGAATGAAAAAGTCTTTTTTAAATTAAAAAAAAATATTAGCTTTTAGCTTTTTACAGCGCTCAACAATACAACAATAGGATAAGTGAATAAATTGATCAGAGTCGCACTGTGTTTTGGCGTATGGCTTGGAACGTAAAATCAGTGAAGACTGTTGGCGTATTCTATGACTATTTTTGGTGTCAAATTGTGTGGTAGGCCATGTAGAGGCTCTGTTAAGTTTCGTCACTAATGCCAAACTAATGTTAAGTTTTTGTTATGCATACGGCCGTTACTGCTACTGCTGCTGCTGTAGTCTTGGCAGTAAGTACATTGACTACAAATCTGGTTGGCTAGTGTTCAACCCCTGCGGCAATCAAAAAATGTTTAATGGTGTTCAGAGTTTAACATTAAAGCACGCAGACTCCTTCGTCGGTACTTCTATATAGCACATTATCCGGCGAAGTAAAATAACTAATAAAATGGCTACTTGATTCTAATCAACCACATAATGACCAATATAAGGCAGGCAGTGCAGGTGCTAAATTAAAAATGAAGCATTTCTTCTGTATCTTTCTCCTTTCTCCACATATCTTATTTCTTGAGTATCCCTTTTCAAAAGAATGAATGTAACACAAATGCAAAATATAAATATATAACTTTTCTGCTGAAGCTTTTACTTCTCTTGTTAAAGAGCGCACGTTACTCCTGCCATGTGAAATTTTTCCGCTGCAACATCTTATGATTTGATAAGAACTTGAGTTATACGTATAAAATTGGAATGGCAACTCTCGATTTTATAATGATCAATAGTCTAATAACATATAAGTTTTATTGCGTTTGAGTGGTACAAACATAAAGTAGTTTAACGTCTATAGTCAGTTTGTTACCTTAAAGCGCAAATTTACTTTGTCGTTATTTAGCTTTCAGATCTTAAAGCAGTAGAAGAAATCACAATATAAGGGTCCACAAGAAGAAAGCATTTTGTAAAATTATTGTTCAACATTTATCAACATTCTCATCTATTTAAGAATGTTTAATTTCGAGGTGTTTAAAACAAAAACAAAAAACGTGATGGCCTGAGACATTGTGTACAACCAGACAGTTGAAGCTGCATAGACATACGTTTGTTCTATTGTTATTTGAAAAAGATCATGTTCTTATAAGTGGTGATTTTAAACCTTCTTATAGGTGGAAGCGATTAATTTGGTTCTTACTTTTTGGTTGACATGCCCACATGAAGTATAACCTTGTGCCACTTTGATGCTTTCTTCTCCTTACTGTCATTTACATAGAATTCTTTGATTGAATTAAAAAAAAAACTTATTTCGTATAATATTAAAACTCTAAGTTGGATTATGACGTACACATCGCCTCGTAAAACGGTGGCATTATGAAACGATCCTTTTTTGTTCTAGCACAGTGAAAAACAAGTAAGAGTGCTATATATACCCTTCACGATCTGTGTAAATGTAGTTTAGTGCAGTTACTCTAATCAAAAAAGCAAATATTGGGGTGATCAAAATTAAAAAAAAAAATGTACTGCCTACATATAATTTTACATAAAATACCATCGGCTCTTAATGGGTTAAGCATTTTTAAAAAATTTATCAGTCCTTTAAAGATCTCTTCAAAAGCTTTAAAATGATAACCATATTTATATTTCAAAAAATCTGAAAATTTTAGAAAATATGGGCGAGCGCCAATTTTTTCACTTGATGTTTAAAATGATTTTCTTACTTTTTTAATTCTCTATCGCCCTGCGTATCCAAATAATATAGAAAAATTTTAGGTAGGCGTGGTGTTTTGCCCGCTGCGGCTTAGGACATTGACCTATCTTGCTGATTTCCAATAGCATCTTTTTCGGCACTATGTCTGATCGATTGACGCATTTAAAGTTTTGTTTGTTCTGGTAATTTGAACACTAACACGGACAGACGGGCATCGCTCAATCGACTTTGCTATGCATAAGAACTCAGAACTATATGGTGTCGGAAATGGATCTTAGATATACCCTTTTTCTACTTTTTGTAGTGAAGGGTAGAAATAATATAATTCAAGTGTGACTCAAATTTAATTCTTAATGTAATGGCCTATTTACTTATTTGTATATTTTTTCATTTAATTCTACAATAATGAGTTGAATAATTTTATTCAAAAGATATTGTGTTACTAACCTTTTAAGTTAATATTCATTTTTTTTGCGCTGTATTATTATTCATAGTCTAACCTGTACCTCGTTTCTGTATTTCTCGCATCGTAAAAGTTTTCACATCAAGAGTGAAACAAAAAATTTCATCGTTTCTCGATATGCGAGTAAAAAGTGTTTCTGGTTCTTAATGCGAAAACAGACAGCACTGATTCTGTTTTTACTGGAATAATTCCAGTACTAGTGTCAAATAAAAACAAAACGTCAAAATAAAGAAATAAATTATCAACCAATATAGAAAAATAGTGAAAGTGTAGAAAAGAGTTAATAAATAAAATAAGTTTTAAATAATATAGCGAAAAAAATGTATAATACAGTGTGGAGGACATGTAATCAATTAGCTTTTGCTGTTTGGAACTTCTTTCTATTTTCTAAATAAAAAGATATAAAACACAAATAAATGCATAAATACTTATTGATAATACTTGTTTATTATTAATTTAAATTGCTTTTTACCTTTCGGCTGATTTAGACTCCATGTTTACACAAATTTAAATATATATTTTAAATCTTACTTGTTCTCGCGCTGTTTTGAAATGTGAGTTATTTTGACAGTTCTTGCGTAAAACTTTTCACAAAATATTGGTACAGAAACACTTTTTCTCGCAAACTTCCAATAACTGTTGGAAAATAACTTAAATGACATATAGTTCTCGCATTTTAAAGATACAGAAACACTTGTGTGAGAAAACCCATTTTTTGTTTCAATTTACATCGTTTTCCTAAAAATTCACTTGTGTCATGCGAAAACCTTTACCATGCGAGAAATACAGAAACGAGGTACTGGTTTCAAATCTATTCCTCTTGTATCCTCTGGCTGTTCACACCAAAAATGAATTGAGTTTAAAAAAACAATAAAAGTGTAATTATTACCAAGCAAAGAAAAAAAGAAAAGAAACCAAAACAACTCCAAAGATTGGCTAGTGTTTGTTTTTCCGGTTTCCGGTTATTTATATAATTTTTATTTCTTATTTTTACTTGTTAATTTTCATAAAATGCAGACTTATATTCGGTGCTGACTTAATGTGTTTCTGTTCATTTATTATAATTTTATACACCTAAGTTCCGTTTCTTCTTATTACAGCTGATTGCTACTTTCTTAAATTCCCGTTTTTTTCCTTTTTTTATTTCATTTATGGTTTGTGTTTGTTTTACTAACAAAAAATATAGCTTAAGAAACTCCATTTCAATTTTTATCATCATATTTTATTATTTATTATACCCTTAAGTCATATTAATTAAACTGTATCATTGTAGTTTAAATGCTAAATACTTAAATTTACTAACATTTACACATAATAACTTAAGTTATACTGGTACTTAAGTATACACACACACACACACAACAGCCCATTTACATACTTCCATAGACATAACAGAAATTTATAAACATTTTAAGTAAATACAAATTTATGCTAAATCACATTATTATTATTGTTCATTTTCGTTTCTTTTTTTTTTGTTTTTCCTTTACTTTTGTGTGAACAAAACTTTTAACAATTGTGTGCAACGTTATGGAAACTTCTGGAATGATAATAATATATTTAAAACTACAGCACCACAACCTCCTGCAATTATACCCCAAGATTGTTCAGCAGAAAATAATTCAGTAACTGTGGCGTGGCAGGCGCCAAATCATTCATTTGTTGAGGGTTATGTTTTAGAATTAGATGATGGCAGCGGTGGTGAATTCAGGGTAAGTACGAATACTTTTTAATGTGTATTCCGTTATGCATAATAAATTATTTTGTAACTAAACTATAAATTAATTACTTGGAATTTAGCAAATGTGGAGCAAAAGGAGGCATTTCTATGGAATTTGTATTTTTTAAATTAGTGCAAATAGATTATATCCAAAGGGAGTTATCACACGTTTTTATAGCAGTTTTAAAAATTTTTGGAACTGTTTATGTTGAAACTATAGATTTATGTAATTTAAATTAATTTAGAAAAAAAGAAACAAATTAAATTGGATTTTACTCTTACGGACAAATATAAGAATAATTCTTCAATATTTATATCGAGTCCTGTGGACTCCTGTCCTGTGCACAGTGGTTTAAAAAAGATTAATTTTAGACAAAATACTGTATCTCATGAACCACCTTAGATTTCTTAATGCAAAAATAAAACTGTGTATTGTTTTGTTTGCTTTTTGTGTTTTTCAGTTTGGCACAGAATACGTTTATGCACATTTTTACTTTTTACATACAAAATGAGCAAAAAACATCATGAGGAGGCAACGCTTGAGAAGCTCCTATAGATTAAGTACATAGTCGATATACATGTAACTAATATCAAAGGCAAGTCCATGACTTTTAGATTAATAAGGTTATAAAGATTTTTTTGTGCTCCATTTTTTAAATGACAGCAATATTTTCTTTAAAAAATTTTGGAATTTTATAGATAAAAGAGATTTTAATCAAAAGGTGAAATAAAACAATTTTTTTATTGCAACATATAAATTCATGGAACAGAGAAAAATGTACCTAAAAATTGTTTTTTTTAAAGTGGCTGCTCTGTCTTCTTTGTTAATTACGGGGTTCCCAAAATTTTTTTGCAGTATAAAGCCAACAATTGCGGACTTAAAAATCTGGAATTTTATTATAAATTAGGAAATTTTAATATTATAGGGGATCCTTTCTAACTAAGGCCTAATTTGTCATTTATTCGCATTCTCTATAGGTTGTCTTTCAAATGGTTACTAAAAATTCGCTAAAACCGAAGTAAAGTTAAATTACACAAGCAACAAAGAATACCACATTTTTGGGGATAATCCCTAAAAAACGTTATTTTTTATATTTTCTCAATTAAGAGGCTTCTAACTTTTTAACAAAAGCGCTCTCAGCGCCAAAATTTAAAAGAAATTTTAGCCATTTTTTTTTCAAATTAAAAAAGATAATCTACATCCATAAGCAATATGTTGTAGATATCAGCAAGGTCTAATTAAATTTAAAAATCTTAAAATTTAAGTTAAAAATAAACTTTCTATGACGTTCGCAAAAAATGATATGCCTGAGGTACTCAAATTTGGTGCCTTACCCACAAGCCCCCCTTCACCCTACGAACCCGACCACTCACAGTTTTCCTCAAAAATACGTCTGCTTTTCTTAGCTAAAATTTCATTTAGATATCTTAAGTTGTTCATGAGATACCGAATTTTGTCCAAAATAAATTGTTTTCAAACCACTGTGGAATGTAAAACGAGCCTTTTATCGTGCACGCTATATGTTGGATGTTTCGTAAGATAAGAATAGATTTTTTGCGCCAATACTTGCAGAAGACTTATGAAACGTAAAAATATCTAAATAAACCCTGGACTAAAATTTAGTCATTTATAAAAGATATTTTTTTTTTGTTTGGGATATCAACACAAGTTTTTAAAAGAGTTAACTGTACATTTTTCAATCTATGGAACACTTAGAAAAAAATTTGTATTTAGTTTTAAGAAATTTTTTTTCTTGTTATTATTTACAACAATAACTACAAAATCAAAAGCGTTTCAAAAATTTGAAAACATGGTGATTAATAAGGGGTTAAAAATATCTTCTTACCAACATAACAGTTTGAAGAAAATATGGTTTACGAGGGCTGCTATATATATTTCTGGCCTTGCAACACTGAGTGCTGCCAAGTGCAATCTGACATTTCCGTTGGAAAGTTTGTCATTTTTAAGCATAATCGTACTCAAAACGTTTTGACGTACGACCATTATTTGTCTTGTTTACAGTGACTTGAAAAAATTTATATAGAAAAAAATGGAATCAAATCTTGAACATTTTTGTGCCATAATTTTTCACAAATTTCGACGTAGATTATCACGACAAGAGTGCATTGATGAACTTAAATCTTTGTATGGCGATGAAGCACCATCCTATAGCACTGTGAAAACTTGGTATAATGAATTTAATCGTGGCCGAAGCTCGCTCAAAGACGAATTCCGTGAAGGTCGTCCAAAAACGGCTGTTGTGCCAGAGAACATTGATGCCGTGAGTGAACTCATAATGCAAGATCGACATGCGACATACCGAGAGATAGCGACATCCTTGGACATTTCTTCCACCAGCATACATTCCATACTGCGTGAACACCTGGCCGTAAAAAAGGTTTGTTCTCGTTGGATCCCGCACAATTTGAAAGTCGCTCAAATAAAGGCTCGTGTCGATTAGTGCAAAGAAATGTTGCAAAAAAACGATTGCGGTGCTTCAAAAGACGTTTATAAGATCGCCACAGGTGACGAATCATGGATCTATACGTATGAGCCCGAAACGAAAGAACAATCGACCGTGTGGGTCTTCAAAGACGAGCAAAATCCAACGAAAGTTGTTCGTGGAAGAAGCACTTCGAAGCAAATGGTCGACTGTTTCTTCGGCAAAACTGGTCATTTGGCGACTGTTCCGCTTGAGCAACGTAGGTCGGACGGTCACTTCTGAGTGGTACACTAAAATTTGTTTGCCTGAAGTCATCGGAGAAATTCGAAAAACCAACAAGAGAAGACGAATCATTGTTCACCATGACAATGCGAGCTCTCACACATCGGCTCAAACCAGAGCGTTTTTGACCGGCTAAAACGTCGAATTAATGGGTCATCCGCAGTACAGCCCTGACTTGGCACCTAATGACCTCTTTTTGTTTCCGCACATCAAGAAAAAAGTGCGTGGTCAACGATTTTCGTCGCCAGAAGAAGCTGTTGAAGTGTTAAAAAACCATGTTTTAGAGGTGTCTCAATCGGAGTGGAAAAAGTGCTTCGACAACTGGTTTGAGCGCGTGCAAAAGTGTATAAATCATGATGGAGAATACTTTGAAAAACAATAAAACCATTTTTGATTATAAATATTCGCATTTTCACTATTAGGCCAGAAATATATAGAGCAGCCCTCGTATAATAAAAAATTATGATATTTTACATAAAAAATAACATTTAAACAAAAAAAAAAAAAAATTACCAACCAATTTTAAGAAATGAAAAATTTTAGTCACAAACGAGGATAACCAAAAAGCCAAAACTAAAATTTCAAAAAATGGTTTAAAAAATCGAACCTTTTTTTACACTATATCTGATCGATTGACATATTTATTTTTTTGTGTCGCCTCGGCAAACTTGATATCAACACTAACACGAACGCTTAGACGGACAGCACACAGATGGATAGACAGACATCGCTCAAGCGACTTCGCTATGCATAAGAAATCAATATATATACGTTATGGGGTCGTAAATTGATATTGTAGAAATAACACAGGGAATGACAAGCTTAGTTACACTCTTTTTCCACTTTTTATGGTAAAGCGTATAAAAATGAACTTAAGCCGAAAATCATTTAATTAATTTATAAAATCCATAGTTCATAAAAAAATTGTATATTAAATTTCTTTACGAATATTATACATCTGAATAAATATAACTCTGTTGCTGATAGTTCACTTCCTTATATAAATGTCTACTAGTTTATTATGCACTGTAATTAAATACTAAAAACATTTTGCATTATATTTTTTGAAAACATTTTATAAAACTATTTACTTTTCTAACATTTTTTTTATTTTTTATTTTACCTTTCGTTTCATGCCTCATTTATAGGAAGTTTATTGTGGCAAAGAAACAATATGCACCGTTGATGGTTTACATTTTAATTCAATGTACAATGCTCGTGTCAAGGCTTTTAATGGTGCTGGAGAAGGTGAATACTCTGAACTTATTGGATTACAAACGGCTGAAGGTAAGTTCATAAAGTTCAAAGCTCTCTAAAGTGTACGACTAATAGGCATTTGTTGGCATTTTATTTACTTAAACAATTTTATATAAAACTAAATCTAAAACCTCTTTGGCTTATATCTTTAGTTGTGTTGAGCATTAAATTACTTTAAATATTTGCTATTTTTAGTGGAATTTGTATTTTTGTTTAAGTACAAAATCTTGGTGTTGTGTAATTGGAAACATGCAAAAATAAAAATTTTCTAGTTGTAATAATATTTCCTTGTCCGCTTTTACATGTCCAGGTATGTCCTTTTTTGCTACTTTGATTAAGTTTAGTTCTATTTACAAATTTGCATAGTTTTTTCTTGCTTATGAAGTCATGCGTGATTGGTCAGTTGTGTAAATTGTCTTTAAATTTCAATTCTTATACTTCTACTTCTTCAATTGCTGCATAACCAGGTTTTTCTTTACCAAAGCAACTTTACCTTCATTCCCTTTTTTATTTAACTTTGATTGATGTTTTCCGTTTGCTGTTTCTTTGGCAACTTGCTGCTACTTGAGAAAGATTTATTAGATGTTCGCTATTAAACGGGAGTGTTGATTTCATTAAACGCGATATTTTATTTAATTTTCATTTAAATTGCATTTTGTTCTTTAGGCTGCCACTAGTCAGACACACATTAAGCAGAGCTAGTTAAGTCTCGTCATTAAATGCCTTAAGGGATTTCAAATGGAAAATTGATTAGTCCTTAATATTTAATTATTTAAAAATAAAATGTTTAAACGACAAGAATATTTATTTGATGCTTAGGCATGACATGCAGAAGATGCCAGTATTATTAAGTTAATAGAAATATTAATGCAAAATGCGGAAAATGGAAATTGAAACTTTATGTATCTTTAAATGGTGATAAGTACATTTTGGTTTAATTTTCTTTATTTATTAACAGCTTTTTAATTGATTATTCACCAACACTCTGCTTATAATATTTCTCTAGGTATATGATAATAAGTTTTCACTTTGTATGAAGGGTACCACATCCAAAATTTAATCCAGCATGTTTTTCGCCAAACTATTGATATAGGGGTTAATGGCCCAAATTTTTAGGTTTACCTTTAACAGATCTCTAGCAACACGGTAAAAATATTTCATTTTGTACAGAAGGTACCTCGCCTATTATTCTAATCCACTTAGTATTTAATAACATTATGTATATTAATATGGAATTTGTTTATACAAATTGTAAAGTTCTATATATTCAATTACTAAATATCATAATGATAAATATTTAATTAGTATGGGATGGGCCGCACCCACCATAATAATTTGTGAAACTTTCAGGAAGAACGGTCCACTGTTGTAGGCAGCTATAGCTTGTCGACAAACAAACACATTTTGTTATATACTTTGCTTATAATTTTTCATTAAATGAAAGAGAATGGATCTTATATTGATGAAAGTTTTATTTAATATCGGCAATTATATATGCAATATAATATCTGATAAATGTCCGCCTCTGCTACCTTCACAAATGCGAGCCCTTTTAAGCACATTTTTCATTACATTCTCATACGTTTCACACGGTACTTAACTTAACTTTATTACGAATATTGTGTTTGAGTTGCTCGAACGTTTTCGCTATGTTTGCATACAACTTAGTTTTCAGATATCCTCACAAAAATAAGTCCGGAGCAATCAAATCAGGCGACCGTGGAGGGTAATCGACATCACTATTCTTGAAAAAACTTCTTAAGGATAGAGGTCTCGCAGAAACTCCATTGTAAAGCTAGCTGTATGCAATGTGGTACCGTCTTGTTGATACTACATGTTAATCAAGCCCAAAGCATGTAGTTGTAGCGTTCAAAAGTTTTCAATCATATCACGATATCGCTCTCATTTTACAGTTACCGTTACGCCGTTTTCATTTTCAAAGATGTAAGTTCCAATGATTCCTGCTGACCAAATTGCACATCAGACTGTCACTCTTAATGGATGCAAAGGTGGCTGATGAATTATTTAAGGGTTTTTAATTGCCCAGAACCGACCATTCTGTTTATTCTCATATCCACCCAAATGAAAACGTGCTTCGTCACTCATTACTATTTTTTATGAACATTTAGGTTATCAAGGCGAGCAGTAACATCATATTGTCATATTTACGAAGGCGTAAGTGTTCTTGTGGAAGAATCTCTTGTGTTAACTAAATCCTCAAAATTGTGGCCAAAGACCAAAGAAATTAGATTGATGGGTTGTTTTGATTCTTTTTTAACCAACAGTAATGTTTTCAGCTGATATACATGGTACATGCTTGGATCTGTCATCTACAGACCCTATTTTTTAGAAATCATTAACTACACGATAAATAGTGCGTTTTGTTGGCACGTTGATGCTTTCAAAAATTTCACGTAACTTTCTTATCGCCACAGTAATCGACGAGTGATTTGATCAAATATTTTAATGATTAAAACATATTGGTTCATCGAATATTTTTGCATGATAAATTTGCACGTGTCTACTTCACGTCTGTCAAAAAGCTATGAACAGAATTGAACCGATTTTAATGGTACAGAGAACTGAACGGCAACTTTTTTTTAAAGAAGAAACTAAAGATGGGTTACCATTTACTTATTTGCATAACACATAAAATTGCTATGTTTTAGATTAAATAGACAAATAATTCTTGCGAAAAAAACCGACTTCAAAACAGATTTCATCTGTCTGCCTATAACAGCACAAGTGTATGGCCACATAAATTAAGTTACATTAATTATTGGGACGCACTTATATCTCCAAACTTTATACTTTTTAAACTGTTCAATAGTTTGGCAACTATATGGTCACTCTTTAATTTCCAAATTCAAATTATATACTTGCTGTTGTAGTAGATTTATCAATCAGATTCTATGTAAATTTCAATCGTCTGTCTCTAACGGTTCGACAGTTTGCACATATACATCAGATAATATCAACTATGGCCCAAATTCATAGTTATAGAAAAAAGTCGACTCTTGCTAAAGTATACTCTTAAATAAAAAGCTCTTATTATCTTTTTTGCTTTCATAGTCAAGAATAAAGTATATTTTAAGTTTAGCCGCCTTCCACTGGGTGTCAACTTTAATTTGATAAATGTTTTCATACAATTTCTAAACAAACATTTGAAAAAAGTTACCTTGTTGTTATTTTGTTCACTTTGGCATAAAAATCAGATAAAGAGTATTGTGTTCTTAAACCAAATAAAATAATTTTGTAAAAATGAGGCAAAAACACCTTTGGGTAGTTTTAAAATTTAGAGTTGACTTTCTCTCCAAAAGTATATTTTAAATTGTTTATGAATGAGTTAGAGTCGATTCTAAAGTAAAACCGACTTTAGTTCCCTTAAAGTATACTTTATTTTAACTATGAATATGGGCCTATTTAATTTATAATATAACATTTCTTCTTATACCAAATAGATTAGTAGACATTCTGTCTAAAATTAAGGACTTTGTATATAACGGTTCAAAAAATACGGCCATATAGAACAAATTACATTAATTTTGGGAACACCCTTTTATTTCTAAATTCAAATTATCAGCTTCTTGTTATAGCGGACTTAGCAAAACATGTCCCTTGTAAATTTCCGCTGTCTGTTTATAACGGTTCAAAAGTCCAGCCACATATACCATATTATATCAACTATTGGGAAACCCGTTTATCTCCAAATCAAAATTTTATACTTGTTGTTATTGACGAGTAAGTAATACAGGTTCTTTGTAAATTTCAATCGTCTGTATACAACTGTTTAAAAGTATTTCCAGATACCAAATTAAATTCACAATTGGTGCACCCTTTCATTTATAATTTTAAATATTATCAGCTGTTACTATAACGGCCATAGCAATCGACATTGCGTCAAATTTACAAGGGCTTGTCTGTAACGGTTCAAAATATAGGCCTATATTAGTAAATCTATAGTAATTATAGGACACCCTTTAATTTCTAAATTCAAATTAGAAACTCGTTGATATAGCGCACTTAGAAATACAGGTTCGTTGTAAGCTCCAGGCATCTGTCTGTAACTGTTAAAAAGTATGGCCATATACATCAAATTAAATGAACTATTGGCGCACCCTTTAATTTATAATTCTTAATAATAATACTTGTTACTATAACGGCCATAGCAATCGACATTCTGTCCAATTTGCAAGCGTTTGTCTATAACGGTTCAAGTAAGTTTACATCAATTATGGGGGCACCCTTAATTTTTAGATATATTTTAGTATAATTTTTTGTTTTTGGGACCCATATTAATACCCACTCATTTAAAATTTTTACAGAATCGACCTTTGCAGTTCATAATGCACGTAAAAAATATATATGTTGTATAGGGATACCCTTTAATTTTTAAGATTATGAACTGTTTTAATGTAAAATTCTACACAAATCACACCATTAAATTTGTTATCGAATTTAAACAAATCAAACTGCATATTGCAGAAAGCCGTTTTATATTCAGTTTATTCTAAAACCTTGACAGTGACTCCTTGTAAATGTTTATAATAATTTTTGAAACATAGTGTATGCACTGTATTGAAACATTAATGTACGTACCCTGTACTTGAATCTGTAAGTTTAAAGCTTACCAATTCAAATAAATTAAAAGTACTTTGTTTTATTTATAAAGACTTTTTGCTTTTTCTTCTATTTAATAATACAACAATGAAGTTTTTAAAAGTAATAGAAAAAAACAATAAACGAAAAACATTTTAACCAATGAAAATTTCATTGAAGCGTTAAGTGGCGTTTAAAATCACTTTAATTTTCATAACGATATTCGCCTTATGTATTTAAAACATTGTGAGCTAAAAGTAATCTAAAATTAAAATTTTCATTAAATTCTTGTTATACTCGTATAATTTAATGTAGCCATACCCGTTAGAAATGGTCCATTTATATTTTACACACAATTCTCCCTACAACTCAATTTAATTCGATTTTAGCATTTTGTGAAATGTGTACGAGTACTTCTCGAAGCAGCTAATAATAAACCGTCAATAGCAAATAAATGTAAAATGAAGAAATAAAATAAATAACTTAAGAGAGAGAATAACATTCTAAACTAATGCTTAATCCATTAAACTGAAACACTTTACTCAACACGAAACCCAATATGAATTTTAATGTTCTAAGAAAACATTTGCTTGCCCAGCTTGATTGATGTTTTACTATCAAAAATATTGTTATGCTACAATCGATTTTTTAATAAATTAAAATGAATTTTGTTTTCGTGGAAGAAACCTTAAGGAAATTTCTACAGCAGAGCATTTTCTTTTAAAATTTATATTAAGTATTCTGATATTTTCCCATAAAAACAATTTTGCAAAAACTAAAGCATACTTTGCGGTGCAGCCAATAACATCAACACAACAAGCAACCTACATGCAAATACAAGTACAAGCGAATGGTAGAAATAACAAGCACTTCAACTACACCAGAAACAACTACAATAGTGGATTAAAATAAAAATAAAAAATATAAAGATGAAGAATATTGCAAAGCATAACAAGGAAATGCAATCAAATTGAATTTCCTCCATATTGGCTAAACAAAGCTTATTTGTCTTTCCTTCCTGCGGTTAGTTAGTTTTTTTTCATAAGTATTTTATGCGTCTCTTATAAACACTACATAACAACTTGTGGCTTGTAAAGTTGTATTTTTCTATTTCTTTTAGTTTAGATTCTATTAAAGGACAGTTAGTTATTTGTGATATTCAGAATTTATTTTATTTTTCTTTTGTATTTCATTTAACAGTTGCCTGGTTTACATTTGATCCTGTTTTAAGTGGTGGTCCTGGTTCTGGTCTCATCTTTAGCAACAATAATTCAACCGTTTCTGTCGAAGGCTGGGAGCATCGTGTCGCCTTAGGTTCTGTGGGCTTTTCACGTGGCATACACTATTGGGAATTCACCATCGACAATTACACAGCAGATACAGATCCAGCCTTTGGTGTGGCACGTATTGATGTTAATCGCAATAAAATGCTGGGTAAGTTATCAATACTTTCTTAAAAAAATTAAAATAGAAACTTATAGAATAATTAATCTGCTACAATGATAAAAAAAATTGTAGGTGTTCTTGTACAGGCTTTAAAGGATTTGTTTTCTTTACTTTCCTTAACAAAAGAAAAGAGACGAACGTATTTATTATCTAAACATGAATCTATTGTCTGGGATTAAAATACAAGGTTTAGTAGAAAAAATACTTTTCTTTCGAGTGTGTTGGGTATTTTGCAGTTATTTTATCATGTGGCTAACAGTTAGTGTAATAAAAAACTAAAACAAGATTTATATTAAATTGGTTGTCAAGGTTCATAAATAGCGTATCGCGGAAAAAATTTAAGTTTAAATAAGAAAACAGACTTTAATATTGAATATTATATTTTGCCTGTCCATGAGACAGCAGCATCAGGAACAAATGGAGTATTATCAATGCAAATCTGAACTACGAAAACAAGTTTAAATAAAAATAAAAACAATAGAAAATAATTTAAAAAATATTTTGAACAACATGAAACTAATTTTTTCTTTTTGATTAGTAACACAAATTGGCAATAACATTAAATGGAAAAAAATAAAGATATCAAGAAAAAATTTAATAAAATAACTTGTTAAGCTAATAAGAACTAACCTGCTGCTAGTAAAGGTTTTAATTAAATATTATTCACACGTTTCAGGAAATGTATGTTCACTTGGTTAAGAGTTGGAGGAAGTTCCGGAAAAAATGTATTAAAGAAAGCTAAATCTAAAGCCTTATAATAAGAAATTAATTTATGATAAGTATAAAATATTAAATATTGGAAATCAATTAAAAATATTTCATAATCTTGATGTATACATATTTTTTTTAACAATGGAGCACTGTTTCAGTATATCGTACATTTTATATTTTTATATAATACAAGCCGTGTACACGACATTGTCTGCGTGTTTTTTCTAATTTTCTTAAAATCCAAATTTAACTATTTATTCTAGAGCAGCTTTTACGTAATGCCCACACCTATTTTTGTTTGCACATCACGTAAAAGCATTACGATTACTATCTACACTAGGGGTGGGCAACCAGCGACTTTCGGGCCAACTTCTGCCTACGTGCACATAAACTGCGACCCGCGAACATATTTATAATTTATGTGGTGGTCGGCCCTTAAGCAGTGACAGGCAACAAAACGAAGATATAAAGCATCAACATAAAACTGTCTCTGAAAATCATAACGACAAAAGCTACGTTAAAAATAGTTACGAAAAACAAATAATATATTAATATATTATTTGCTTTGCGTCAAGATTTGAAGAAATATTGATGGATTTCAGCAGTAAAGAATGCTATTTTGATGCATTTTCAATTCCATTTTTGTTAACAGATCGGGGCGAAATTCGCGAAAATTTTAAGTTAGAATTAATTGAACTGCAAGAAAGAAAAAATGAATTTTATGGAAGTATCAAAAATTTATTTTTATAAAAATGTAGATGCGCACATATTTCCGCAATTAAATAATAACGCAAAAAAAATTATTTCATTTTTTGGGAGCACATAATATGCGAACAATTTTTTCCAAAAAATAACTTTTTTAAAATCAAAATATACATCGCGAATTACAGAGGAGAATTTAGATGTTAACTTAGCAGTTGCTACTACTAAAATTGAACCAGACATACATGAGTACCTAAGCAGTTGCGGGTGTCATTGATATAATTATAAAACTTATTATTAATTTTTTGTAATATTATAGTGCAGTAATATAAAGTGTTATAAGTGTATTATCAGAAATATTTTATTTTTGTTCTGCTTTTTAAAAATTTCTTCACCGTTTTATAAAAACATAATTTTCATTTACCTTCAAAACCAATATTAATGGCACGCTTGAGTTTTGCTGTTTTAAATTTTGGCCCGCATGATCTACACCAACATAAAAATTTTCAAAAAAAAACATTTCATCTACAGAAATTACCCAGTAACAGTTTTATTATATGTCATAATTTAGGAAAATTTTCGTCTCTTGAAAGGTTTATAAAATTTTTAATAATTTAACAATGTTTAGAAGGTTTTTGCAAAATCATTTATTTTTTCCATTTTTTATTAATGTTATCAAATTTTATATTGTATCCTTTGTGTTAAAATTTCTTAGTTATATAGAAATTTATAAAGTTAATCGAAAAATTAAAACAAATATTATGTTTGATTTTTCCACCTTTTTTAATCTGAAATGAAAGACTGAAAAACTATATTTTGTAGTCAAAAAAGTAATTTCCAGTTTAGCAAATCAAGTTGGATGTTGTAGATGAGGACCGATCTGTCCAATAAATCAAATATCTTTAAAATTTTATTTGCGTGATGTCCCCTTTTACTTTCACCTATCGTCTAGCTTCGAAAACACTTAAATATTATTACTTATATATTTATGCAATTTTATGAAATTCGATTAGCCGAGACTTTGTCATAATTAATTAAGACACATAATAATATCCGCTTGTCCATTTTCTCCTTTCCAGGTTTACTACTTAAAAATTTAAATGCCCTATTTTACTATGAGGACAAATCTATCCGTGTTTCAAATTTTATAAAAGTGGTTCAACATTTTAGCCGTGATTAAAGCACGGACAAACAAATTTACAAAGAGATTTATAATATATATTAGATTTGTTTTTCAACAACTGAAACGTATTTTAAAACAAGTAAGAGTACTATATTCGTCTATGCCGAATCTTATATTCCCTTTTCCATTAATGTAAATCTAGTTTGGTGGAGCAAGTCCAATCAAACAAACAAATATTGGGATGACAGAAAATTAAAAAATAAGAAAAGAAAAAAAAAATAGATGTACAAAAATGTCATCGGGACTTAATGGGTTAGGAATTTTAAAAAATTTTAGTATTTCCTTAAAGATCTCTTTAAAAGCTTTTAAATGATATTCATATTGACATCTTTCAAAAATATTGTGCACAATCGTACTTTTGAATAATTTTCTATCGGATTGGAGTTATTTCACTAAACTACAATTTTTCCAATTGCTATGGAAGAACTAGAGACCGCCGTGGTATTTTGTCCGCTACCTCATAGAATATGGAGCGATCTTACTGATTTTCAAAAATTTCGAAACCATGTCTAATCGAGTTTTCTCTAGCTTATTTCAACCCGAACACGGACGGACAGATGGACATTGCTCAATCGACTTCGCTATGCATAAGAACTAAGAATATATATATTTTCTTTATGGGGTCGAAAATGGATTTCGTACAAAATATATACGGAATGACAAACATAGATATACCCTTTTACCACCTGTGGTGAAGGGTATAAAAAAAAACAAATTATTTTATTCTGCCAAATAACCCAGCTCTAATTTAACAAAAACAATTGTATTAAAAAAAAAATAGCTACCAGTCTAAGAAAGTAACAATAATAAATTTGTTAAGTTTATATTCAACCTGAATGTGTCTAAGTGTTAGTATCACATAATAAACTTAATAAAAGTACTGGTGTAAGTGACGGCAATAATAAGAATAAAGTATGAGCTGATAACTAAATATTATCTGGTAAAACTTTTCATAAACTTAAACATGTTGGTTTCGAAAAAACTAAAATACTATTTTTGAAACTTATATGACTTGAGAAACGTTGCAACTAAAGTAGCGACTGTGTGAATACATGCAATTTAAAATTTGTGGTATATAACTAAATTTATACAAGCATTAAAAGTATACTCGTACTACTTTTAGAATCATTTTTTGAAACAAAATAAACACGAAAAGTGCGAAAATAAATTTTTTTAAGGACAGCGCAAAACACGTAACAATACCAAAAATTAAGAGAACAAAAAAAAAATGTATTGGAAGTGGAATAAGTGAGTACAGCCAATCATCACGTCCAAAATGTCTTAGAAATTGCCTGCATAAGGAAGAGAGGATGAGGCGTCTACAAAACATAGAACAAGTATTTTTTTTTTTTTTAATATAATAACAAAATTTTATATAAAACAGTGGGTAACGATATTTAGTTATTATATTAAAAAAAACTGAAGTGTTTTCAAGACCACTTGAAATTTAAGTAATAGATGAGATCGTAATATATTTTCTCTCATTCGCTGCTATGAAATAACTAAATTCTATTAATACTTATTTTTTTCTTACCACTAAATATTACTCAAGCAAAATTACAATTTTGGCATTTTCATGACGTTTGAAAATCTATAAATTTTGCATATAAAAAACTACCTGAAAAAATAATAATATTTCATTCAGAGAATATCATATTTAAATAGAAATAAAGAAACTAACTAAAAAAATTGTTATCCAAAATAAGGACAAGAAGTACAACTAAAATTATTCAAAATTCTACGAATTTGGAGAGAGAGTGTCATTTTATTTATTTATTTATTTTTTTTGTTAATTATTTTAGTTATTCAATTTCTTTTCTTTACTATCCATCATATTCAAATTATGATTTTATAATAAATAAAATTTAATTCCGCTCGTAATATTTTATACACCGCATATCTTATAGAATATGCTAACTTTCGTTATGGAACAATCAAGTCCAAACGAAGCAGACAAATATTGCATTCTCCAGATTTATGTGACATTCAAAAACATCTAAGTCAAGAAAACTACTAGTCGAAATCTTTCCATTCGCTTTCTCCATTAATCTAGTTCCTTATTGGTGTAGCCATGCACTTAAAATGTTACCAACACTCGAATTTAGTCGCCAGACTAATATTTTTGCTTATTAATATTCCACGTAGTATCTTTCTATCTTTGTATAAATTTTTAAAGTTCTTATTCTAAGATTTGCGGGCTTGACATACTCTTGTAATTGCCCATATGTAATATTTCGAACCATTCAAGATTGGTGTTAAAAAATTTCATATGTTTCTTTTCAATCTAACAATTTTACTTTAAAATTTTTAGTTTTTTTTTCTTAGGTTTTATTTGAATTTCAGAATTTAAGAAATATTTTCTATAGTTCTGAAATAATTTTCAATTAAAATTCTAAAGCCTAAACTATGGATTTCAGACTTTGTTTTTATATTACCCTTAACCGCAAAAAGTGGAAAAAGGGTATAGCTAAGTTTGTCGTTTCGGTTGTAATTTCTACAATATCCATTTCAGACCCCATAAAATATATATATTCTGGGTTCTTATGGATAGCGAAGTCGATTGGGCGATGTCCTTCTATTCGTCCGCGTTAGTGTTTAAATCAAGTTCGCCGAAGCACTAGGTGAGCTAGAGAAAATTTAAATACGCCAATCGAACAAGCATTGTGTCGAAAAATGTTCTATTTGAAATTAGCAAGGTTTATGTCCTTAGACGCAGCGGACAAGCCTACCTCTAATTTTTCCATATTATTTGGAAAAATAAAGTAATTCCAATTAAAAAAAGAAGAAAATTAAAAAAAGAAAAAACATCAAGTAAAAAAATTGGCGATATATTTTCCAAGTTACGGGCCTCTTTTTTTTTATTTTTTAATTCTCTGTCATCGCAATATTTGTTTTCTGATAGGAGTTACTTCACTAAACAAGATTTACATAAATAGTGAAGAGTATATAATATTTGGCATTGCTGAATATAGCACTCTTGTTTTTTAATTAATAAATTGCAAACATAAAAAAAAAATTATTGAAATGAAAAGTATTGGAAATTGTTTCAGTCGATACATTTAGAGTAAAATTCAGGAGTCTAATTACCGCATTCGATATCGAGCTAAATCTTTGTAATTTTTCGTTTTGGTATCATGGCGCTTGATATCGAAGAAAAACTATCCTAAATTAGGATGATAACATTCGATATCGAGGAATCAAATTTTAGTTATTTATTCTAAAATGACTTTTTTTTTTTTTTTGGCAAAAACTAGTGTAATTTTTTTGTTTTACAATTATTATCATTTGTTGACAATTAACTTATGTTATAAATCAATTACAATATTTAGTTTACTCGAAACGTATCGAAATATTATTCGATTGAATAGTACGCTCTATATCGTATACGATGATTAGACCCCAGTTTTTTACTCTTCCTATTCTAAAATGCTTTCCTTTTTATTAAAAAGATGTATTTTATACAAAAACAGTGTGAACGAATTAAAACTGCTAGTCCTGTCAGGATTTAGGGGTAATTACTATGTATTTTTGCGTCTATGCTAATGTGCCACAATAATAATTTGTATCTTATATTTAAGACATGAAAGATAATGATATGCCATTGTATGACGCTCTCTGCAAATGGCACACCTTCTTTCTTTAGAGCTACGCAAACGCAGCAGCTTAGCTGCTTTTCTTTACAAGCTCGCCTTGTAACCCAATTCAGATTATGAAAATTATTACCCAGGAAGGAAACTGAAGCAGGATACTACAGCTTATATATTTTTATATATTTAGTCCTGCCTGCGGTCCAAGTAGTCTCCAAGGATCAATTAAGGCTAAAAAGTTGACCTATCTTGTCCTTATTGTCAGTCACTAGATCTGAAAGTTATTATTTAGATTGACTATATTTATAGCAAAATACTGTCAGTTCATAACTTATCCAACCAAACAGAATAATTTTCCCCACAAATCTATATAATAGTTGCATAATTAAAAATACGTAACTTCCTTGCGTCCATGTTTAATAAGCGCAAATTATTTAAACGTATTTTTAACACCTTAAGAATAACATTAAGCCACTGTTAACTCTTCATATTTATTTAGTAGCAAACGAAAGACTTTTTTAACTTTTTAGTGTCAGTGTCAGTTACGTGGGAAGGGTAAGAAGTTTTTAAGTTACACACAGACAACACTTACTCTTAAAAACCAACATGTGAATAACATAAATAAAGTTTTGTATCTTAACTGCAGTGTGTCTTATGAAATTTTAATTTGAAAACTTGTGATAAGCTTTTTTAACACGTGTCAAATGGAACACATTTTTTTTGTAAAAGTTTTTGTAACGAAATATGTGAGAAAATTTTTAAATAACTTGTGTCTTACTTTTTGAAGAAAAAATGCTGTATTTTTAAGCAAAATAATTTTTTAGTTGTAAGGAATATTTTTAAATGTTGACGTTGTTTGCATTTAAGAATTTTTCTTATAATAATTTAAAGTTTTTATTCAGTTTCAAATAAATTAACTAAACTCAAAGTAAAAGTTGCTTTATTTAACCGTTTAAAGTATAAAATAAGTCCAAAAGTCACATCATAATTTATTTATTCTAGCTTTTAGTATGCACAAGTCAAAAATCTTTCAGCAAAATTAATTTATTTAAAGCCAGACTCTTTTGTAACAAATTTTAATCAAGGACTTTAGGAATAAAAATGTCATACAGTTCAGAGCACTATGCAAGCTTAAATCCGCCAAGTGTGAGTTTGACTCACACGAAGAGTTCAACAGCTTATAGGTGTCACCCATTAATTTTTAATATTATTTCTTAAATTAGTAACAG
Source organism: Gymnosoma rotundatum (assembly GCA_916610165.2). NCBI lineage: Eukaryota > Metazoa > Arthropoda > Insecta > Diptera > Tachinidae > Gymnosoma > Gymnosoma rotundatum. The sequence continues at coordinate 111,939,455 of OU744337.1, read as the reverse complement.
CGGACATAGTAAAACATACATTTAGTAAACTTAAAAAAAGGTCCTGTGATAATGACGTTACGAGTAGAGAATCCTTCAATTTTAATTTTTTACACTGATTTCTTTAGCGAATTAGCAATACATACACCGCTTAAATTTAAACATAAAAAAATTAAATACGAGTGCTGCTATATATATTTCTGGCCTGGCAACACTGAGTGCTGCCAAGTGCAATCTGACATTTCCATTGGCAAGTTTGTCATTTTTAAGCATAATCGTACTCAAAACGTTTTGACGTACGACCATTATTTGTGTTGTTTACAGTGACTTGAAAAAATTAATATAGAAAAAATGGAATTAATTCGTGAACATTTTCGTGCCATCATTTTTCACAACTTTCGACGTGGATTATTACGACAAGAGTGCATTCATGAACTTAAATCTTTGTATGGCGATGAAGCATCATCCTAGAACACTGTGAAAAATAGGTATAATGAATTTAATCGTGGCCGAAGCTCGCTCAAAGACGAATTTCGTGAAGGTATACCGAGAGATAGAGACATCCTTGGACATTTCTTCCACCAGCATACATTCGATACTGCACAATTTGAAAGTAGCTCAAAAAAAGGCTCGTATCGATTGGTGCAAAGAAATGTTGCAAAAATACGATTGCGGTGCTTCAAAAGACGTTTATAAGATCGTCACAGGTGACGAATCATAGATCTATGCGTATGAGCCCGAAACGAAACAACAATCGACCGTGTGGGCCTTCAAAGACGAACAAAATCCAACGAAAGTTGTTCGTGGAAGAAGCGCTTCGAAGCAAATGGTCGCCTGTTTCTTCGGCAAAACTGGTCATGTGGCGACTGTTCCGCTTGAGCAACGTAGGACGGTCACTTCTGAGTAGTACACTACAATTTGTTTGCCTGAAGTCATCGGAGAAATTCGAAAAACCAACAAGAGAAGACGAATCATTGTTCACCATGACAATGCGAGCTCTCACACATCGGCTCAAACCAGAGCGTTTTTGACCGGCTAAAACGTCGAATTAATGGGTCATCCGCCATACAGCCCTGATTTGGCACCTAATGACTTCTTCTTGTTTGCGCACATCAAGAAAAAAATGCGTGGTCAACGATTTTCGTCGCCAGAAGAAGCTGTTGAAGTGTTCAAAAACCATGTTTTAGAGGTGTCTCAATCGGAGTGGTAAAAGTGCTTCGACAACTGGTTTGAGCGCATGCAAAAGTGTATAAATCATGGTGGAGAATACTTTTAAAAACAATAAAACCATTTTTGATTATAAATATTCGCATTTTCACTATTAGGCCAGAAATATATAGAGCAGCCCTCGTACCTATCGGAATATTCTGTATTATATTTTTTATTCTACTTATTTTTATAGCAGACGTAGAAGCTCATTATGTGTACAAATTTCAAACGACTGCCCATAGCGGCTTAAAAGATATGCCCATATTCGTCAAACGGACAGCGTTTTGGAAACACTCTTTAAGTTCTTAAATTATTATTTACAACTTATTTTTATAGCGGACATATTTGTACATACTCTGTGTGAATTCTAAATGTCTGCCATATAAGTGAAAATCACGTCTCTATTCGCATACCTTGTAGTTTAAAGTTTTATTTTTTCTACTTGTTAGCGCACAGAAAATGTGACCTGTCAGTCTAGCACAGGTACAAAAATAACAATACATTTCTAAATATCACGTCGCTTTCAGAACAGGCTTTAGTTTTAAGTATTTGTTGTTATAGCAGTAAAAATTCAAGAGCCTATCTATTATGGTTTCAGAGCTAGGGGGCTGTGACAGTTTGTAAACAAAACCTTAAAAATTAACCATACACCATTCCCCAAAAGCATTGTAAGAGGCTTAAATTTTCAAATTTTTTAGTTTAGCGGACCTGGAACTGTTCTCACAAACCTCACATATTTATTTTATTTACGGTAGGATTAGTAGTAAATTAATATTGACGTACCATTAGACTGAAAAACTAATTTCTTTAATAACTCTAGTTAAAGCACCAACTGAAAATCAAAATTGCTTTTAATTTTTTTTTTCAAAAATGTAATTCAAATAATTTTTTTTTATAAAGAGATGTAGCACTTCAGGCATTAATACCTACTTAATGTTGTAACCATGCTACATTCTTTATGAAAGGGGTTGATTAGGGAAAAGACAGGTGCCATTTTATTAATTATTTTACGTCGCCGGCGAATGTGCTATGAAGAAGTACCGACGAAGGAGGCTGCATGTTTTAATGTTAGATCGAATTATGTATCACACCATTAAACAAAAAAACATTTTTTTTTATTTTTTGACTGCCGCAAGGGTTGAACCCAGGGCAGCCTCAAATTTAAAATTTTTTACCATTTTCCATCGTCTTTAGGAAATCCGACGTTTTTTATTTGTAACTTTGAGTGGAACTAGATGTGTTAAAAAATTATACCAAAAATAAACTTGTCGGCAAGACCTTGTTGCTCAGAAGTTGAAGATCATCTAAATTTTCAAATAAGAAAGTGAAAGGTATGATTTATTTTACGACGTTTAACTTTTGATTTGTAAGCCATAAATTAGCCAGTATTATAAATTAAGTTAAGTTAAACTTTAATTATTAATACACCTAATTTTCTTACTAAAGTCGTTTACTATTGATAATTAGAATTGAAAATTTTTTTCTGTAGCAATTACCGAAATTGTGGTTCATTACTCACTTACTGATTCCAAACTACCATCTTAAGTTAAGCATCTAAATGTGGTTATTAACCGACTTCAAAAAAGAAGGAGGTTATAAAATTCGGCATGCAAGTTGAACGCCTTATCTAAGCTTCTTCTTCTTCTTAAGGTCTTTTCTACACCATTTTATTGTAAAAATACAAGAATAACTTTAACAAACCTCACTCAAAAAAAACACAAAGACAAGACAATGATGATGTCTGCAATAATACTAGAGTGACAGATTATTATCAAAGCGAACTGTATAATAAAAAGGGACAGAACTCTAGGTGTTAGCGCAAGGAAATAACAGCATAAAAACAGTGTACGGCAAATGTGTAGTTCATTTCTCACTGGAGTTAACACAGTGCTATAGTGTGGCCTTTGTAATAACACATGTTTAGTAAATACGAGGCCGTACGATCAAGAATAATAGCCATATAGAGGCACAGAATACGAAAAGAAAATTAAATATGTGCCATAGTGGTATGCAATCAAAATGAATCCGTACATTTGCCCAAAAGGGAAAAATGAAACAATATCAATTGTCAGAAAAATTATTACAGCCAGTAGCTTTCATACAAATTCCATATGATTCATTCGTAAATAAATTGTCTCTAATTCGGTTTAAAAATTTTCTTTGTTGCAGATACGTTACAAATATTTCTCCACCAGTGAATCATTATTTTACAAAAGCACTTTGCAAACTTCTTTTATTGTATTTTAATTCATGCTTTGTTTAAAACTTTATTTTATTTTTAACGCATAATACGTTAGTTTCTGTGCGAATGTTTAAAAAAAAAACTTTCGTTTCCGTTGTTGAATCTTATTCAACATTGTGTTGTTCAATTGGCAATTTTATCTATTTCACACAACACACTCGCAATGATCCTTCTTCATGTAAAAGCGCAACAGCTCTGCCAATTGGTTTCAATGCAATTACAAAATTAACAAAAGTTTTTCTTTTATTTGTGCTTCTCTACTATATCGCAAATTGTATCGCAATTGCCAATATTTCATTTTTCGCTATTTTTTTGTTTTTCTTCAGTTCTCCAATTTTATTTGTTAACAATACTTTGTGATAAGTTGTGAAACTTAAGTTTTGTTATTTCCTTTCGTGATGCTTTTGTGATAGTTTGTTTTAAAAAAGTTTTTCTTTGTCTTAAGTGCTTTCTTCTTGTTACGCCTTTTTGGTTTTTTTTTAGACGAAAAGTGGAGGTTGATATTTCTGCGATTTTTCTTTTATTAGTTTGATGTGCCGAGGTGTCTATTGTCACAAGCCATAGTTTGTCATAGATATATTTGTATTCTTTTGTTAATTTTCCATCCCTGTTGCTATAAAGAAGGTGTTATATTTAGTGGCTCAGTGTTTTTAAGAAGACAATAAATTGAAATCTTTAAAAATGGACGTGGATGTAACAAATAGCCCTAAAATAAAATTTAAACAATTTTTCTTTATTCAGTTTTCTGCCTTCGTTGTAAACATTTGGAGTCTTGGGTTTTTGCTGACTTTTAATAATTTCATCTAGTTTTCATAAAAGATGCAGATTTTTATTCAAAAATTCTTGCGAAAAAAATCGACTTTAAACCAAAATTCATCTGTCTGTCTATTGTCTGTCTATAACGTTTTATAAATGTGGCCACATATATCAAATTACATCAACTATTGGGACCAACTTATATTCCATCTCCAATCTTTAGACCTGTTATAGCAGACTTAGCACTACGGCTTCTTGTTAACTAGAACCATCTGTCTACAACAGCTCAACAGTTGACAATTTACAAAAAATTACAGCAAGTAAATTTCACGCGTCTGTTTACAACTGTTCAAAAGTAAGGCCAAACACATTAAAGTTAATGAACTATTTGGGCACCCTTTAATTTATATTTTTGAATATTAATACTTGTTACTATAACGAATCGACATTATGTCCAATTTGCAAGCATTTGTCTATAACGGTTCAAAAGATAGGCCCATATAGGTCAATTAACGTCACCTATAAGTACACCCGTTAATTTTTATATTTACTTTTGTATTACTTTTTGCCATTGGGAGCTGTAAAAATACGCAGTTTTTTAAATTTGAAAGTGGTGCCCGTTACGGTTCTAAATACACGTAAAAAAACGTGTATGTTGTATGGAGACATCCTTTTATTTTAATACAGGACCAATCTGTAAGCAAGGACTTTCAAATAAAAAAAATTCAAAATCGATCTAGAAATGACTGAGTTATGGAAGCACAGTCATTAAAAATGCAACATTCAGACAAAGTGACTGATTACATAAGAACGTTCGTTTTTCCTCAATGGCATGTAAATGACTTAGCCGCAAATGATATGAAGTTTTAGTTGTTTTGAAGTAAAACCGATGGTCACTGCTCGCAAAATAATTTTATTTCAAGGCAGCTTAGCTTCAAAGGTTAAAAACCTAACAGATCATTCACAGCTCTAACGTCGTTACGTAAAGTTCATGGTCACGTTGTTAGGAAGCAAAAAATGTAAGAAAGTTAGTTTGACTATGGTTAAACACATTTGCTCTGTATTATCCAAGGATATCTGTGACAGCTATATTTTTAAAGGAGATTCATCCTTCCGATTATTTGTTCATAGAACACAAGAGGCGCTTTCTTTAATAACGGACATTATTTAACTGCCATTTCGATAATTTGGACTCTAGAAAGGTGGTTACTCTGTAAGTCTTGCCCTTTTTGGCTTCTAAATCTTTTCCAAATGTGATACTTTTAATCTTTGTTTTTATTTTAATATAATTCCATGCAAGTGCTTTCACTCATTTTAAAACAACTTAAAAAAAGTTGTCTTTTCTCTGTATTGATACTCAAACATAACATCTTCGATTTCTATTGTTTTGCATTTATTGTTTTTTAATTGAAAATCCATTATGACAGTGCCTTTTGTTCTATTTTGTATTCTGTATTGCAAGAAAGTTGAAAAAAAGATTTGAAACTTTGTTTTATTTAAAAAAAAAAATTAAAAGCTTTCAACCATGAAGCTCTTTTTAATTCTTTTAAAACTTTACGTACTTCTAGAAATTCATTAATTTTTATTTATAAAAAAAAAATGGAACAAAAAGAGTAATCCTGGATGTTTGTTTTTATTCTTTTCTTTCATTTTGTTTCGGTTTGCAGGTAAAGATGAAAAATCATTTGCCATGTACATTGATCGTCAACGTTCTTGGTTTCAACATAATTCTGTGCACGAACGACGAGTTGAGGGTGGCATTAGCACTGGCAGCACTATTGGTGTTCTACTCAATTTAGAAAGACACACTTTAAGTTTCTTGGTTAATGGCATGCCACAAGGTTCAATAGCGTTTCGTGATTTGTATGGCGTTTTCTATCCAGCCGTAAGTATCAATCGTGGCGTAACACTTACCATGCACTCAGCCTTGGATGCACCACAAATGGATTATTTTTAAAACAAGAGGTAATGGAATCATAGATTAACTTTAAACAAAAAATGCCATCAACGTTTGTATATAATAATATTAAAGAATTTAAGTATTTTCAAAGTAAATTTAAGGTGAGATGTTGTATATAATTTAATAAAATTTAATTAAGTATTTAATAATTAAATTTTAGCTTAAATATTTGAATGTTTATAATTAAATTCGTAGTAGTTACATATCGAATGCAACTAAATACTTTATTTTGAAAATATCCAAATTTACCTAAATATTTAAAGGTTAAACAGAATACAGAAAATTTAAGGAAATAAAATTTTAAGCTGAGAAATATAAGCAGAATAGAAATCCAAAATAAAAGTTTAGCATTGATGTAGCTACAATTAAAGAAAACATAATTAGACGTTCGAAACGTAAAAAAATATATAAAATATAGTGGAGATTTTGCAAAGCTTTCTGGAAAAGTATCAACAAAGCTTCAAGTCAAATAGTTTTATCTACGATAATCTTAAGTTTGATTTTCAACTTATACGCTATTTACACTGTGCAATTTTTCATGAAAATAGCATGATATTTTTGTCTGCTTGTGAAGCACGAGGAGTAAGTAATATGGTATTGCTTGAGTTTTGAGGAGATGTTGCTGTTGCGAATGTTTACTTTTGGATAACGCATAACGCTGTAACTTTAATAGAAAATTGATAAAAAAATGCATCAACAAATTGCACAGTGTAAATCTGGACTTATCTCAACTAAATCCAGCTGATTGAAGCAAAAACCTTTTAAAAAGCTTTAAAATTATTTTGTTATGACAGTAGCTTTATCACGAATGTTTAGCAACATTTTGTTCTACTTTTATGCAATCTAATTAAACTTTATAAACAAATCCTTTTAGAGGGTTACTCTCTATTGCGATGCGAAAGCAAGTTCGATGCGATAGGTACATGCAATTAGAGTATAATTTGATACTCTTGTTTACGCAAACATTTTCGCAAAAGAATTTTAAAATGAAGCAAAATAAACAATAGGAAAGAATATTAAATGAAATATCTAAATGTGTATACAAAAACATTTAATTTATTGATTTATTTTGCTCTTTAATACACAAAGTATTATTAATTACATAAAATTAATGCTGATAACAAAAAAAAATATAATTATAATAACTTACAAATTTTTTAGTCTGTTAAAAATAATAAATAATATCAAATAGTGATGGATTCAGTAACATTATGGATGGAGGCGGATAATAAAAATAACATTTAAATTTAAAATGTTATTTTTATTTTGCGGAGATAACAAAACTTCTTTAACAGGCTCTTTGTTTGCAGTAACATCGTGGGTAGAGTTAATACTTGCGCCAAAGCATTTTGATGTTGTCATCCCTACCAGGTCTGCAAGTTTAAAATGTCGTTTTAATTCCAATAGAATGCGCTCTTAGCCTATTGAAGGATTTGCTTATCTCTAAACGCTATTTTGTTTGTTAGTCATTTGTTTACAAAAGTCAGTTGTTTTTAAGTCGTTTACGTGGACGTATCATACCTTTCTTTGGTGTTAAAAATGTCTAATTTTAAGCCAAATAAAGAGCATTTGTGGCATGTGTGCGAAATGCTGCTTTTACGCCACGAAAGAAAGGGTTTTTTGCATCGAGTTGTAACTGGCGATGAAAAATGGATTTATTTTCAGAATCCCAAACGAATAAAATCATGGGTAACGCCAGGACAACCATCCACATCGAGTGCAAGACCGGATCGTTTTGGGAAGAAGACAATGCTGTGTGTGTGGTGGGATCAGAAGGGAGTAGTCTACTACGAGCTTCTCAAACCCGGCGAAACAGTCAATACCGACCGCTACCGACAACAAATGATCAATTTGAGTCACGCATTGATCGAAAAACACCCAGAATGGGCTCACAGGCACGCCAAAGTCATTCTTCAGCATGATAACGCTCCTGCACATTCAGCCAGATTGACTAAGGAAACGATTTCTTCGCTTGGTTGGGAACTCCTACCCCACCCGCCGTATTCACCTGACCTGGCGCCTTCTGATTATCACCTCTTCTCATCGATGGGACACTCATTGGCTGAACAACACTTTAACAATTTGGAGGATATAAGAAAATGGCTCGATGAAAGGATTTGAAATAAAGATGAAGCATTCTTTTGGAATGGTATCCACAAATTGCCAGAGAGATGGACAAAATGTGTACAAAGCGAGGGCCAGTACTTTGAATAAAATATATTATACTTTTTTTTAAATTACTGTGTATATATTTTAAGAAATAAACGACATTTTAAACTTGCAGACCTGGTATATCGGCTTCTTCCATATTCAAAAGTTTTAGAATCTGCTCCTCCATAGAAGAAAGCGGGCAATATTGTGAATCACAATAACCCGTACTAGAAAGGCTCACCTTATTTTTCCCCACACATAAATATTTAATTTGCGTTAGTTTCACATTTTATATACAAATATTAAAATATATTACTTTTTTTCGTATCCTATACATCTGTTATAGGAAGTCCTTTGGAATTGAGGTTGGCCGCCAGTTTGGACTTTTCAGCCAAACCGCTGTGTTGCTGTATAATATCTAATTTCGAATTGCAACTTCTATAAATTTATTTGTGCCTACTTACATTATTCATTACCTTTTGTGTTTGATATTTTGTTACCGCGCATAATAAGCAATTTTGATATAAGCTTTCATAATACTGAGTGCGGAGGTGCCATATTTACCAATTGTTCGATTACAAACCATTTTCTTTCGCATCGCATAACAACAATAATAAATTCTGAAAATGTACTTAAAAATTTAGCCATACATTTTCCAGATGCAGTAAAATATTTAAAAAAAAAAAAGGTAAAAAGCTGCTTTTTCTTTATTTTTTAGGAAAATATGCGAAAAATTTCATTTTTGACGAAAATGGCTTCTGAAAACCTTTAATTAGGACATAGAAAACTTGTTTAATATTTTAAAAAGATTTTTAAGCTTTTAGAAACCTTTTTGAAGTATTTTCGATTTTACTAAAGACGTTTCTACAATATTCGAATTAAAGAAAAATTATATGAAACATTCCATTATAACTCTTTTAAAGCTTTTAAAAAAATTCAGTTTACTTTATTCGTGCTTGATTCTTTCAAATATACATATTTCATGATATTCTCATGAAATATTTATTATTTTAAACTAAACTAAAAAATTAAATGTATTACTTCGGGGAAAGGATATCTATATGGCCACTTTAGTGGATTTTACCCAAATTTTGTATATTTGAAGGAATCGAGGACGAATAAAGTAAATTGAATTTTAAAAGACTTCGAATAATAAATTTTCATAATGCTTTTAAAAAAATTTAACATAGCCGCAAGAGCTCATTGGTATTATTTGAAAACATTTTGATAATCCATGGTTACTTTTCGAAAGTATAAATAATAAATAAAGCTTTTTAGAAGTTTTTTAAACATATTTGGAACCATACTTGTGATTTTTTCATCACCAATGAAATGTCATTGGCATTGTATGAAATAATGATAATGAAAAAAAATTGAATTGCCATTTTATGCTAATGATTTTATTTTCATTATATTTGTTTTTACTAAAGCTAATGAAAATTTAATGAAATCGTTTTATTACTTATAATAATTAAATCAAAAATAATTGTTCTTAAAAAACACAAATTTTTTCCTAGAAACTTAAAATACTATGCATAAAATAAATAAATCTTGACACTGTAGATAGATCTATATTTTTAAATTTTCATAATTTATCAATTTCAAGTAAGATAGTTTAAAACTAAGATCACCTGACACCCCAGCCAGCAGATCTTATTGCTTACCTGAAAACAAAAACACATTGTCACAATTTCTCATTAATTGCAAACGAAAAAGTTAAAACATATAAAGCTGACCAAATCTTTGTATCCAAAAGCCATTTTAAAATAATGTTCTACAATGCTCTAAGATGTGTATTTAGTGTACGAAGACAAGAAATATTTTCATTAATGATAATGATATTAAATTATTTAATCATTAGTTAATGCTAATGATTTTTATTAACTAATTATCAATGAAATTTTTTTATTAAAAAGCATTACCTTGCGAAAGTAATGATAATGCTAAAAAAATCATTATCATTATCTATAATTCAATGCTCGTGAAGTCGCCAATTAATAAGTCCATCTAATTAATTACTCCCAGGTATGTTTGGAACCATATATTTTTTTTTTGTTTCGAGTTCAGTAACTAGCTATAGCAATATTATTCTAAAAAAATTTTGCTAAGAACTACAAAATTATTAGAAAAATCTTGAATATGTTAAGCTATTTAAAAAATTTCATTTCTTTGTCTTCCTTTTGTCATAAAAAATATTCTAACAGAAATAATTTTGAAGTATTTCAGCAAAGCTTTGTAAAATATAAAAATCTCTACTAACTTAATGCTGAATAGTCACTAGTTTTAAATGTTTAATTGCTTAATAGAAAGAGATTGCTTGAATTTACAGTTAAAAAATTATAACGAATAAATGTGTATAGAAAACAAAATATTTACAAACTATGCAAATAAGCCAAACCAGTTAAATTTTCCTATTAAATAGAACACAAATGTAAATATATTTCAGAAAATAATTATTATTTTTTATTATAAAAAATTCCAAATAACCCGAAAAATATAATCAAAAATGTGAAAAGAAAGAACAAAAAATTAATTCGACGTATCTGATTGCATTTAAAAAAAAAACAAAATTAAAACAGCTTGAATAACTTTAAACTAAAATCAAAATTTATTGATAGAAACTGTAAATAAAATCTTAAATTTAATTTTTAATTATTTAAATTAAAAATAATCTAGATGTTTTTATTAAAATTTATTACTTGCTGCTTCTGAGAATTTTCTATGCTCCCGAAAAGTAAAAACTTTAAGCTTTTTTCTACTGCAAAATTAAAAATTATTAATTTAGTTTTTATTTATTTAGTTTAACAAAATTTAAATTGTATTTAATTTAATAACTTTATATAAATACCCAACAAGCATTTAGACTGGTCTTGAAGTACAAAAAGCTTAGCGTTTAGCAGTAGATTATTTTTACTCCAAATAGCCACAGTTCTTGTCATTTATTTATTTGACTTACGAAAAGTTTCTTAAAATAATCAGAAGTCTCTTCGTTCTTATTTTGGGCATATTCATGTATGCTTGATCAGATTTTTCTATTTTACTATTATTTTTTTAATATATTCTTTAAATGCTTATTGGGTAATTTCACCACTTTATTTACACATTTTAAACAGTTTATTAAAAAAATCGTTCAAAATATTTTCTAAAAATTAAAGAAATAAACTTAACCGTTCAATAAATTTCAAAGCAAAACAAACAATCCAATTAAATCAAAACTATTAATTAGTATTTAAATAAATATTTAAATCATTACTTTCTTTTTTAAATGATAAAATTTTTTAAACAAACGAAATGTAAATATGAATTAATTTTTTCTATTTAGTCCTTTTATAAATGTACATGTAAATTATTTATTATTTAAATTCTCAATATCAACAAAAATAAAAAAACAATAAATTGCAAAAAGAAGAAAAAACATAAAGACATTTTTTATAGTTGTTTTTATATAAATTGTGTTATTTTTTATATGACAACAAGCAAATAGCAAAAAAAAAAAAACGAATAATTATAAAAAAAATATTAAATAAAATTAAGTGCAAATATTTAAATAATTAACTAAATGATTTTATTATTTTATAAAATACAAAGACACATACACATACACAGATATTTAAAATACACAAATCCCAACATCATTATAATAATAAATAATAAAATTAATTAAAATAAAAATTGAATGTAATAAAACAATTAAATAACAATTAAATGCAAACAACAACAACAACAAAAAAAATACAATTATTATTCCAAAAATAAAACAATTATAAAAGCAAACAAAAACAAGCGTTGTATGTTAAAGGGAGATCAAGACAAAAGCTGGGGCGGTTAATCAACATGAAGCAGTAAGTATATTTTATTTTCAGCGTAATAGTATTCGCAGTGGATTATGGCCGAAAAACCTCTAGCAGTGCCAAAAATTTTTCCTGGTCAGCTAGTCTCAATAATGAGCGGTTCGCATCCGCATTAAGTCGCTTAAAGGTAACATAAAAAGCAAATAATTACAATGGAACTTACTATATGGTTTTTATCGAAATAGGAAAATCTATATATATATAAAAATGGTGTAAAAAATTTACAGTTATTCATAAAATGAAAACGGCTAGGCCGATTTCTGTAAAATTGTTTGTCAGTTGTTCGAGGAGAAGGAACAAAATTTTGGTAAATCCCTCCGGAAAAGTCGAAAGAATCGAAAATCTAGTTTTTGTATGAAATTTTGCGTGAAATTATTCCTTAATGGCTTCCCAAATGAAAAAAGTTAAAGTTCTTAGTGTAACGAAACATCTTACAGTCTTATTACTCTAAAGCAGGGGTGTTAGATCTGACGAATTTACGTCATTTTGACGTTTTTTTTTGGATAAGTAAACCAAAATGACGATTGGCGATTTCTAAAGTAGAGTTACTTAAGTTTTGACGATTTAATCTCGTTAATAAATTTACTCTTAACTGTAATCTAATCTGGCATATATTTTACAAGACTTTATCTGTTAAGTAAAGTTTAAAATAATTTGATTTTGATGACTCGGTGTTGCAAAACTTAAAATTAATTTCAACCTCAATGATTTTAAATAAAAATGTTAATGTTATTGCCTTATTTAAAGAGTTTTACCAATTTGGTGTCCAAAGATAAATATCAAGTCATAGAAAATGAATTAAGAGAACTACGGTTTGTTGATTTTGATGAAAGATCCCTAAATATAAACATGTTTTGGAAAAAAGTTAATGTAATAAAGTTACCAAATAATAAACCTGCATTTCCCAATATATTTGAGTTAGTGAATAATTCAATGGCCCTACCCAATTCATCAGCTAACGTTCAAAGAATATTTAGCCAAATAAATCTTAACAAAACAAAGATTAGAAATCGGTTAGAAACAAAAACTCTGAAAGGAATTTTGCTATCAAAAGATTTTTTAAACGATGTTAACATTTCCAATAATATTGTAAGAAATCGTAATTCTAACATATATTTTTAGAGTTCGTAAAATACATATGTACGTATGTACGTAAAGTTTACTTTAAATATTAATATGTATTACATTTGGATGTTAAAAATTTTAAATAATCTATATTTTTTTGTTTTGTATAATTTTATACTTAATATCTTTTTATGTTTTACTAAAGCAATTGATCCGTGTTAATACGAGGGCTGCTATATATATTTCTGGCCTGGCAACACTGAGTGCTGCCAAGTGCAATCCGATATTTCATAAGCATAATCGTACTAAAAACGTTTTGACGTACGACCATTATTTGTGTTGTTTACAGTGACTTGAAAAAATTAATATAGAAAAAAATGGAATTAACTCGTGAACATTTTCGTGCCATCATTTTCACAACTTTCGACGTGGATTATCACGACAAGACTGCATTGATGAACTTAAATCTTTGTATCCTATAGCACTGTGAAAAATTGGTATAATGAATTTAATCGTGGCCGAAGCTCGCTCAAAGACGAATTCTGTGAAGGTCGTCCAAAAACGGCTTTTGTGCCAGAGACCATTGATGCCGTGCGTGAACTCATAATGCAACATCTACATGCGACTTATCGAGAGATAGAGACATCCTTGTACATTTCTTCCACCAGCATACATTCTATACTGCATGAACACCTGGCCGTAAAAAAGGTTTGTTCTCGTTGGATCCCGCACTATTTGAAAGTCGCTCAGAAAAAGGCTCGTGTCGATTGGTGCAAAGAAATGTTGCAAAAATACGATTGCGGTGCTTCAAAAGACGTTTATAAGAACGTCACAGGTGACGAATAATAGATCTATGCGTATGAGCCTGAAACGAAACAACAATCGACCGTGTGGGTCTTCAAATACGAGCAAAATCCAACGAAAGTTGTTCGTGGAAAAAGCGCTCGAAGCAAATGGTTGCCTGTTTCTTCGGCAAAACTGGTCATGTGGCGACTGTTCCGCTTGAGCAATGTAGGACTGTCACTTCTTAGTGGTACACTACAATTTATTTGCCTGAAATCATCGGAGAAATTCGAAAAACCAACAAGAGAAGACGAATCATTGTTCACCATGACAATGCGAGTTCTCACACATCGGCTCAAACCAGAGCGTTTTTGACCGGCCAAAACGTCGAATTAATGGGCCATCCGCCGTACAGCCTTGACTTGGCACCTAATGACTTCTTCTTGTTTCCGCACATCAAGAAAAAATGCGTGGTCAACGATATTCGTCGCCAGAAGAAGCTGTTGAAGTGTTCAAAAACCATGTTTTAGAGGTGTCTCAATCGGAGTGGAAAAAGTGCTTCGACAACTGGTTTGAGCGCATGCAAAATTGTATAAATCGTACTGGAGAATACTTTGAAAAACAATAAAACCATTTTTGATTATAAATATTCGCATTTTCACTAATAGGCCAGAAATATATAGAGTAGCCCTCGTAAAAACGATGTTTTTATATGACGATTTTTTGACGGCTTTTTTCAAAACTTATGACTAATATGACGATTTTTTTTCAAATATTGACGAAAATTCGAAAAAAAACATCTAACATCTTTGTTCTAAAGTTTGTCTGAAGGCTCAAAATTGGGGCGAGGCAAAGTTCGCCGGCTCCGCTGGTATATTATACGAGTAATATTTAAAATAATTAAAACAAGTCAGAGTTCTATATTCGGCAATGCCGATTCATATAAACCCTTCACCATAGATGTAAATCTAGTTTAGTGAAGTTTTTCCAATCAAAAATCAAATGTTGGGGTAACAGAAAAATAAAAAGAAAAAATTGAGTACTAAATATAATTTTACATAAAAATGTCAACGGCTCTCCAATGGGTTAAGCATTTTTAAAAGTTTTTGTATTTCCTTAAAGATCTCTTTTAAAGCTTTTAAATGATACCCATATTGATATGGCGCACAATCGTTTAATTCTCTATCGCCTCATATATTTGTTATTTTGATTGCAGTTACATTGTTCCAAATGCTATGGAATAATTAGAGACAGACGTGTACTTTTGCCCGCTGCCTGGATATACATGGACCGATCTCTCTGGTTTTCAATAGCAAATCGTTTGAAACCATGTCTAATCATGTGATTGCCATATTTTGTTACTCGCTTACAAAAGACATTATAATAGTTCCCAAAAAAGGAAGTTGTAATTAAATAAGTTCTCTAAGAATATCTTTAAATACTTACTAATGGTCATGATAATTTCATACAATAATCAATGTAATCAATTCTCAGTAATTGGCTATAAAAGTCTCATGCCTTGTTAAAATCATTAGAATGGTAATCTTGTTGGGAAGTCTTCCGCCAAAAATGCTTAATTCCAATCTCGATTACCTTTTCTATTTTGCTGGGACTCTGACAATTCATAAAAACTAAATTGATGCTTTTAAAACTCTAAGAAATTTCTCATGTTTACTTTAAGCAAGTAAGAGTCCTATATTCGGCCATATAGACTCTTAAACCATTCACCATATATTTATGTATCACACTGCAGATTTAACATTGAATAGCTTAAGTAAAAATCGGCATTAGAAAGATATTGCCATTTGAAATAAATTGAATTTATTTATACTTTCTCTACCGATATTTACAAATATCTTTGGTAGAGATATTAATTATAATTATCCTCGTCAATAATTATAAATATGCGATAATGGTTTTGGGAAGAAAGAATGAAAAAGAGATTAATTTAGTAGGGTTTTCTTTCTTCTAAGCACTAAGGTTAGAGGTTGGTGCTCACCTTTTAGTTGTTATGATTGGCATAAGTAAAAAAAATCTTTATTTTCCAATTCACAATTTACAATTTATAATTTATTTCAACTTAAGTTTGTTGAATATTTTTAAGGTTATACAATGTGCTTATGTTGTAAGTAATTATGAGGTTCAAAGTTAAAAAGTGAGTGAGTTACATCAAATGAATTTCTTATGGTTAAACCAACGGGTTTAAGAAAAACAGAAGTTTTGTAGCACAACGACACATTATAAATGTGTCATTTTTTACAATTGATAGGGTAATTCATATAAATTCAAATTCAATACATTCAATATTAACAAATTTTTAAGCTTAATATATATAATAATAGAAGACCGTTTATAATTTATATGTCCAATAAAATTGGACACCATTGTATTAGTTATTTTACTTTGCCGGCAAATATGCTATGAAGAAATACCGGCGAAGGAGGATGCATGATGTAACATTGATTCTGAATATGTATTTATACCATTAAACTGAAAAAAAGAAGATTTTTATTTTTTGATTGCCGGAGAATTCGAACCCTGGCCAACTAGATTTCTAGTTAACGTACTTACCAACGTACTCACCTGCGGGAATATAAACGAACATTAAGAAAAAGATATGGAAAAGTTAGAGGCAGGTATGGCGCTTAGCCTACTGCCGATCGATTGGCATATTTAAATTTTCTCAGCACCTCTAGCGCCTCGGCAAAGTTGATTTCAACACGAGCACGGACGGACGGAGACAGGCATCGCTCAATCGACTTCGCTATGCATAAGAATTAAACAATTTACAGACGATTTACTGCGATTTATACGCTGTTGGCCTCTTCATTTCTTCAAAAACTTAGCCGATAATATTGGCTGGGGCGATATATTGTTTTTTTTTTTTCCTTTATTTCTCGTGTGGCCTTGTGAAGTCAATAGTTTAAGAGAAACCAGCTAAACTGATGCCTTGGTGGCGAACATAGTACGTCTCACTCCTGACACACAGCCAGCATTGCTCGAGAAATTGAACCAAAATTTTACGTCCAGAATCCGTGTACTCAGCAGGCGCGGTTGCCATTTCACCGAAATTATCTTCAAATCTTAATACGACTTGATCTTCCAAATGAAAAATAGATCATTTTTATTAAATTCTAAATTTTGTGTTATTTTTAAGTTACATAAATTGTCATGCGCATGAGTTCAAATCCCAACAACATCTTGAGCATATTTAAAGAAAAAAAAAGAATTTTAATTTTCTCTAACTGTTCTAGTAACTTGATAAACTTGATTTCAACACTAATACGGACAGACAGACGAACAGATGGACATCGCTCAATCGACTTCGCTATGCAGAATAAATTTAGTTTATGGGGTCGCAAATGGATATTGTAGAAATTACAAACGGAATAACAAACTTAGATATATCCTTTTCTACTTTTTGTGCTGAAGGGTATAAAAAGTTGTTAAAAAAATATATAATAAGACTAATATTTTTTTAATTTCGTTTATAAAATTGTTGTTAAATGCTATGAGCATTCAATTTAATCAATTTAAAAAGTACATACATATCGTAATTGATGATATAAGGCTTAAATTAACAGTGTAAGATTCATCTTCTTAGCTTTTGAAATTTTAAGATTTATTTACAAAATTTAGAAATTGCACCTGTATTTCAAATAAAACGCATCGGCAATTATCCGGGCTAAAAATAATCTTAAGTATTGTCTTTTTTTAACTTTACTGTACGTATATATTAGAAATTTATGATTCTAAAAATGTCTCCAAAAAACGGTATTCACAAACAAAATTCTAAAAAATTCGATTAATTTTTTTTATAGTTCTCTTATTTCCTTATCTGTCTCGGAAAACGGATTTGGGATATTTGTCATTCAAACTTTAGTATAATATTTTTAAGGTGGTACTATTTTTGGGTACTTTTCTACCCATCGCGCTTTAATGGGCTTAAAAAAATTGTTTGTACATACACACACACCTTTTGTCAATACACGTGAAATAACATTTTTTTAAGAGATTTGGGAGGATTTTGAAAAGGTAAAGCATCACTAAATAAAAGTACTTTAAATTTTTTAACCTCTATTGTATTATTTAAAAATTTAATAAAAGCAACTACTTTAACAGTCTGTAAGATTTAATATAAGAGTAGAGTACTTTAGACTTTTCTAGATCTTAAAATTTTTAATTGTTGAGAGACTGAGATGAAGATGAATTTGGTTTATTTAAATTTTTTATTTTCAACACTTCGCTAACTCCAATATGTTAGCAAAACATTCATCAGGACTAATTACAAAATTTGAAAAAATGCTGTTAATTGGCACTTGAAAACTTTTAATTTACTATTCGCATATATTCTTCTTACGAATTTACTTTTTTCATAAAAAATAAACAAGTAGTAAACTTAATGTTCGATTTAAAAAAATGCTTTAGCAGAAATGACGCTAAAGAAAATCTTTAATAGTTCATATTCGAATTTCCAAGTAAATACTTTTGGAATTTAATATTTAAAACATAGTAAGTTTTTTTCAACTACAAATATAAATATAGACGTAAGTGCATTAAAGGTACTTATTTTATATATTTAAGTTTAAATAAATATTTACTAACGAATGTATTTTAAATAAATATTTGTTTTGAACAACACTTACACAAGTGCAGTTACTTACGTAAACAAATGTTAGTTTAAGTCAAGCACAATGTATGTATATGTGAAGAACTGTTCGTTTGAAATTTGGACGTATTATAATTATGAATAAAAATTAATAAAAATCAGTTAAATATAAAAGTATTAAGGATGGTATATTTATGTGATGTAATAAAAAACAAAACAAAAATATTTTTGAACGAATTAAAACCCTGTTCCTACAGCTGATTTACACTGCCTTTTAAATCTATATATATAAAAATGAATGTCTGTCTGTTTGTTTGTGCTTTATAGGAGGCCAAATCCTTGGACCGATCTTCCTGAAATTTTCACAGCATGTTACTGTGGCTCTGGAAGGAATAATAGGCTATATGAAGCACCGCCCATATAACCCAAAATTTAATATCGTCATATCTTGAGCATTTTTTGACCTACGTCGACGATATTTGGTACATATGGTATTGGCATAATTAGGAATACGTACCAGGAGAAAAGTGGGACCCCGCCCCTTTTTAGAAAAATTAAAAATCGTAATGTAGTCTTAACTACTGGACCAATCGTCATTAAATTTTCGCAATACTTTTAATTTTATTTAATAACGAGGGGGGTAGCGAAGCACACCGGGTTCATCTAGTCTTATATAAAGTAGCTTTTTACGCAAATTAAGTTAGAACGGCCAACAGTACATTTATTTATCAAGTAATCGCAGCATTTATGAATTTTTCATATGGAAACTAAAAGTAAGTAAGAGTTCTATATTCGGCTATGACCAATATTTTATACCCTCACCATATATGTAAATCTAGTTTAGTGAAGTTACTCGAATCAAGAAAAAAAACAAAAATTTGGGGTGAGGGAAAATTAAAAAATCATAAAAAAAAAACTAATTGTTTTATTTAATCTTGCATAAAATAATATCGGCTCTTAATGGGTTAATAAGCATTTTTAAAAAGTTTTAGTATATCCTGAAAGACAGGTTTTAAATGATACTCATATTGTGTTAAGAAAAATGGTGTACAATTTTATTTTTCTGTGAAAAATTCAGAGGTCTATAACTTGGGCGAGTACTAATTTGTTCACTTGATGTTTTATTCTTATTTTTGAATTCTCTACTTGATTGTTTTATTGGAGTTACATCAGCAAACTATAGTTGTTTCAAATGATATGGAGAAATTAAAAGCAGGAGTAGTGTTTTGCCCGCGTCCTCGGAGAACATCCACCGATCTGGCTGATTTCGAAGCTATGTCTGATCGATTGGCGTATTTTGATTTTCTTTAGCCGAACGAGGACAGTCACAAGATCTGCTTTAGCCTTTTTAAACTTTTGGTTAGATGTTTGATATTATATTAGGCGTTAACACGTCTAAGTTCAGAAAATAGACGATATTTCTCATATACCTAAGTCTGCTTTTACACGATTTTGACTTAAGAAGGTTTAGAAAAGGACAATTTTAAATTGTTTACACAATGTTTCTACATTAAGAACGGTTCAAAATTTTCGGTCTATTTTTTATTATTTTTTTTTGGCAAATATTATTTTTGCGAAATGCGTATGTGTGTTCACATCACAAATTTAGAAGAATTCCGTTTTTTGTAGATACAATCAAATTCACTGTTAATATTAATCGTAAATTCAAGCGAATTCCTTTTTTGTAGGTAAAGGCAAATTTATGGTTAACTAAAATGTGAAATTTATGTTTAGTAAAGAAAATTTAAAATTTTTACAAAAAAAAAAAAATTGTTGTTTTGCTATTTTTTTATACTATCCCGATTTAAATTATAAATCGCCGATATTGATTATTGAGGGTGAAAGCTCGTCTCGATGGCCATTTCGCTACCGCTTGCGAAGCTCGTCAGATACTTCTTACAAAAATTTAAATAAACAAAAAATTTTTGTCCACACAACAAAGTAAAGACAAAATCAAAGTTTAAACATAAACAACAATAATCAACTATTACTACATTCGGCTGACTTTTTTTTGGCTCTTTTATACAGTTAAAAGATAGTAAAAAATAAAATATCACAATACACTACGATAATTTATTTATGCAAGGCTCTTTGCAAATGATTAAAATAAATGAAAACTACGGGAAACAATTATTTTCTTTGAAAATTAATTAATATAATTTCTTAAAAATTTAATAACCTATTTTTTGTTAAAAACATAGACATTAATATGTAATTGTTTTAGTTTCTGAAATTGTCATACATTTGATTTGATTCGAAGCTTATAATGCGTTTCCATTGACTTGAAAACAAGTTGTTTTGAGAAAAACACTTCGAAGTGTTTCCATTGAGCTGAAGTGTTTTGTAAATTCGAATTTGTGACGTAACACTGACATTTTCTGCACAAAAGAAAAAACAAACTATTTTATTTATTGAAAAAATCGCTTTATTGTTAATTAGTTTTTGTTTTTGCATATTGTTCATTTTATAATTTTTTAACATTTTTTTGGTACAAAAAAGATTATCGTCTTGAAAAATTTAAAAGTAATTGTCACTTTTTCGATAAAAACATCCAATATGAATAGATAGAACGGAGTTGAACTAAAATATCCTAGACACAACACAGTGTTGCAAAGGCAAAATTAGTTCGAAAAAATACTTTTTCGACATGATTTTAAATAAATCAAGTGATTTAAATGGTTATGGTAGCATGAAAAATGTATGGAAAATCAAGTAGCAAAACACTTGATTTGAGCAAATAAAGTGTTGTATACAAAATCACGTCAATGGAAATGTACTATTAGAGTGCAAATAAACATAAAATATGTATGTGATTTAGTAAAAAAAAATGAATTCTTGTTATTAAAAAATCCTTGTTTTTCACTAATTTTAATAGGTTTTAGAGACAAGGAACCAATCACCCATTTTGTACACGATCAATGTCGTTTTTACAACAGTTTTTCTGGAACCAATCCTCCGCGCAAAAAGAAAATTTGATGACATATATTTTTTTAGATTTTATGACATTTGCTATAATTACTATTTTACAACAAGCACCACTTAATGCCGTTTTTTTCTAATTCTACATCTAATCGTTTTTTATATTTTTTAAGACCTTTAGAGATGCTGCTATTTTAAAATATGAAGATTATATTAAGAAATTTTAAAGTCAAAAACTAATAGGAAATCCACATCACAAAAATTAGTACTTCCAAATTTTAAAAGAACTAAACTAAAACATCTTAAGCTGCATTTGTGAAAGTATACTTTGTTAAAAAGAATGGAAACCATTTAGAGATAAGTTTTCTAAGTTTCTTAGATATTAATATTTAAATCAGACCACTTGAACAATTTTGAAAATACAGTGACGCTTATTGTAAAAAAGGCAGTAGAACTACACAACTGTTTTGAAGAACGATCTTACGAATAATACTTACACATACACATTCACATATAACTTTGCAACCTTTTTTATTTTTTTATGTAGTTTAATAAAAGAAATAAAATAAAGTTATTTTTAAATTTGCTTTTTGTAAGATTTTAAAAATTTTAGATTTCAAGTTGACTTTAAACAAATATTCGCCATGGTGCATACAAATTTAACATTTGATGATACAAATAATATAGAAATAAAGGAGGATAAAATTATAATTCCTGCATTTATTTGCAATTGCAAAATAACTAGAACATTTTAAGTGTAATTAGAAAATGAGATTTGCAGAAAGGTTTATTAAATATAAAAATATCTGTATTCATTTGACTGAAGAGGTTAAAAGTTAAAAGCAAATCTTTAGCAAAAAAGGGAAACTTAATATTGTTCTCTTACCAGCATTAAGTTAATAAATGTGTTTATTTTACAAAGGTTTAAATTAATAAATAGAAATTGTATATAAATAAAAACTAAGCAATAAAAGAGTTTTTAAATTAGGACAGCTTTATACTAAAAATCAATAAAGCAAGTTGTATATGAGACGTTGTCGAAAGATCTCCTCTTAATAAGCCGCAAGTCTTAATCAATACCTAAGCGCAAGCAACTGAGAGATCTGATTTCAACGGCTTATCTACTTGGATCTGGTACAATTAAATTAATGGCGTGGATTTTTTTACTTTACGAATATCGTACTGCGTCCTACAAAAAGCTTTAAAGAATAAATCTAGCCGGGCAATCCAAACGAATAATACCAACTTCATTAACTTTGATACGGAAGAGGCATGGACTAAATGAACCGTAAAATGTTTGTGAGAAGTTTCCTGAAGAGCTAAGTAAGCGGTAGCGAAATGGCTATCGAGACGTGCTTTCACCTTCAATAATCAATATCGGTGATTTAATTATTTAATTGTAATAATAGAAAAAAACGAAAAAGATTTTTTTTTTAAATTAATTAAAGAGTATTGAATACTTTAATTTTAAACGATAGTTGGAGATATTAAAAGACTCTTTAAGTTTCTTGTTTGTTATTAACATTTTAAAAAATTCAATTGTAGCGTTTGTTGGACAATATTAAAAAAAATATATATATAAACAAACTCGTGACTTATGTTTAAAGAAATATACACATATTAGCAAATGCTGTACTGACAAGGCATGCAACTTTCCAAAATAAATACAATGGTATGTGAGACATCAATGATTTATATTCTTTATATTTGCAAAATTTAATATTCAGAAAAAAAAATATGGAGCAATGAGACGTTTGTGTAAAAAGTAAAAAAAATATTAAATATTTAAAGATAGTTAACAGAAAGTGTCAATTGTGAAGCAAATTTGTTCCTGCGAACATATCAGGCCACATGTCACGTTTAAATTCCTACACGATTAAAACATACATAAAACAAACTGACGTATTGACAAGCAAAACAATCGACAAATAGCATTGGTAAAAATTACAAAAAACAATTAAATTAAAAGGAAAAAATTAATAATGTTGTGAAAAATTGAAGCACAATTTTCAACATGTGGTGACAACAACGAATTAAATTATTTGTCAATGTCCTTTTTTAACATCATTTTCTCTCATAAAAAATTGAATTTTTTCTTGTTACTTTTTGTAAGTTTTGGCCTACACATTCACACTTCTTAATACCATTTGTTAATGGTATTTACGCCCTGCATTTATTTTAGTTGAGTGTTAAGTACACAATTCATTATAACGCAATATATGTGTGGAACAAAATTAATTATTATATTAAAAACACGGGAAAAATTTATTAAATTAATTAATATTTAAAAAATCTTTTTATTTTTATTTATTTTTTCTTTTGCTTAAACTTTGTTGTTTGTTTTTACTTTGTTGTTTGGGCAAAAATGTTTAGTTTGTTTAAATATTTGTGGGAAGTTTCCTGAAGAGTTACGTAAGCGGTTGAGAAATGTTCACCGAGACGTGCATTCACCCTCAATAATTAATGTCGGTGATTTATAATTTAAGCAGGGATAATATAAAAATATACCATAATAATTTTTTTGCATATTAAAATTACTTATAGCTTCTTTAAAAATTAAAGTATTCATTACTCGTATACACCGGTAATTTTTAATTTTTTTTTTCACGTCTGTAAATCGCAATCGCTGGCGCCTGCAAGCCACAAGTATATACTGAGACGAACAATTATTATTTAAATTTAAGGCAAAAATCGTCAGGAGTATTTTTAAATAAGTTTGGTGTTATGTGATTTTAATAACGCTCGTTTGTCCGAAAAAGGCCGAAGGAAATTAATCACTTAAATTCGTGAAATTTAATTACGTAAAATTTTTGAAAGAAACATCATGCCAATAAAACGCACTATTTATCGTGTAGTGAATGATTTGAAAGAAAGAGGATCTATATGTGATAGGCCCAAGCAAAACCTACTACAAGATCGGCTGAAAAGATAACTGCTGCTCAAGAAAAATATTTAGTAAAACCATCAACCTCAATTTGACACAGTGCTCAAGAGCTTGCCATTCAAAAAACAACTTTGGCTACAACTTTCAACAAGGGTTTGCATTTGTTTCCGTTTAAGATTCAGTTGACGCAAGAGTTTCCTCCATAAGACAATTAATACCGGCATACATATGCCAATAGGATGTTACAACTCGACCGTGACAACCTCGATTTTCATGAAAAAGTCTAAATGAGTCAAGAGGCACATTTTTATTTGAATGGATGTGTGAATAAACAGAATAGTTTAATCTGGACAATAACCAAGATATTTCTAGAAATGGTGATGTTAATTGGCCTCTACGGCCGCCTGATTATACTGTCCCGGTCTTCTTTTTGTGGGAATATCTGAAAAGTAAGGTTTGTGCAAACCAACCAGAAACGCTTGAGCAACTCAAACAAAATTTTCGTGATGAAACTAATAAAATATCCCGTGAAATGTGTGAGAAATAATCCAAAAAGTGCTCGCAATTTGAGGACTAACAGAGACGGGCATTTATCTGATATTGTAATCCATACAAAATTGCTGACATTAGATAAAATATTATTAATATAAGATCCATTTTCTTTTATTTAGTAAAAAATTATAAGCCAACAAAATACAGGATGGCAATGAATTTCGCTTCAATAAAAAACTCAAATTATTTTTTGTATAGATTATATTATTTATTTTTCTTAATTCATTTAAAACACAATATATTTTTATTAAAGTAGTTCATGACAGTTTAAATATAATTGATTTTAAATGGCCTTAAACATCTTATCAAACTGATGATGAAACTGCACACAATACTGTAACGCGGAGTGGATGCAACTACATCTGATGGTGTGTCTGGGATAGAATTACTCTATATTCAACATTATGACTGTAGTTTACTTTAATTGTTCTTACATAACTTTGGTTGTCGCTCTACGATTTTCGTGAGCTTATAAAGGACCGTAAAAATTCATTTAAGAATGTAATTTAAGAGTCTAAGTCCCTCATACATTATTCTTTGTGTTTTTTCATTAACGAAGTACCCATTGTGTCCATATCATCCATCTTTACTTTGTTTTCAGTTGAATGCGTTAAAGTATAACGTATGACGTATGACGGAATTTATGTGTCCCGGCCTTCGTCGAAATATCAAAATAAATTCCGAGTTTTCCTATTATATACTAATTCTCAAACAAAGGAATAATATAATAATTAAAATAAAAAATAAAAATAAAAACTGCTCTTGGTAGTGCTTAGTAGACGAAGTCGATAAAATTTTGATAAAAATGTGAGTCGTCAGACATAAAAATGCAGTTCAAAATGTTTTCATCATTTGCCGCCATTTGAATGATCTTCCCGCAAAATTCCAAGCGAATCCGAAAGTCTGCTGTATTCAGTTTGCTTATTTATTGAATCTTTTATGGAAATAAGTTTATGCAAAATTGTCTGCAGTGACTGTCTGCTGACATCTATTTGAGTAGATAAGCTTCTTGTCTAAACTCTATGATTGGATAGTGCTGCAGCTGCTACAGCAGCAATAGTTTCTTGCGTCTGAACTGAGAGATCTCGATGATAAAGCCAGTTTAAGATTGTGCCACTCTCGCCAAAATTATTTACGAGCCTCATTTTAGTCCATCTTCTAGGAGGAGTGCCGCCAAACGTGCGCGTATATACTCTTTGGACGGAAACTACGGACTCTAAAGGATGAAAGCGTCACACTATCCAAATTCTTGTTTCATTGTCCCATTTCTTCTTTTTCGTTAAATCTAAGGATAAATCTATTAAAGGAAATAAGAATGGAACAGGTTGGTTACACCAAAAAATTTATTACGTTTTTTTTTTTGGTAGCAGCTTTCATCAGCCACGCTGTAGTATACCTTCCCGGCGGACTCCCTGTAAAAAAAATACAATTTAAACACTTTAGCCAGTTTTTGTCTCATTTTTACTTTCGTTTATAAAAATATTTTCGACCATTCCTATTCTTATTGTATTTTAGTAATTTAATTAATTTTTTCTTTCAACTGAACTAATAATAACTATTTACACCTTTACCAAATTGGTTGTGGGGACATTTTTTTTAATGAAGTTTTTGGTTTAAGTAAAATAATTTAAAATGAAAATTAATTATAACTTGCTTACCAAATTTTTCCTTGATCAGCTCGCTTCCATAAAATTCGAAAATAGGAGCTGGAAAAATTTCAATTGTTAATAAAGAATGATAAGCTGTTTTAACTATAATAGTGAACTTTTAGGGAATTCATAGAGTTTCATTGTATAAACTGTGAATACGTTACATACAGAATCTCTAAATAATATTACCTCAACTGTAAAATTTTTGTATGTCTTCAGAGCCTATAAAGCTGAATAGAAATTGCTTCCGAAATTATTTGTACATGCACCCATCAACATCACGTGTATCCACTCTCACAAAGAGTATTTTTTTTTTTTTTTTTTGACAATAAAAAACATTATTGAGAGGAGGGTCGACCAGCGTGTGCAACTGTCACTTCTGTCACTGTCAAGAAAAATATAAAAAAACGTTCCCTTCTATAAGTAGAACCTACACACATATGATAACATATTTACAACATATAGACACATTCACACTGTAAGTTCACACTAGTACATGTACACAAATGCCTCTCTCTTTGAACTAAACTGAAAATGTAAAAAAAAATATTAAACCAAAAGCAAACCATTTTACTATTGTAAAAATCAATTTTTTAAAACATTTGTAAAACGTTTCATTTCATTTCACTCGCTACACAAACGTTAATCCGTAGAAAAACAAGCACAAAGAAAGCATGTGCATGGCAGAAAAAACTCGAAAAAAATATTATTAAAATGAATGGATTGTTGATTGTACACATGTATGCAGTTTTCACATTTGTCAATCCAGGCAAGAGTCCCAAACATCGACACAGATGCTTTTCAACATAAACTCCCTTAACAAGCTGTCAGTAATATTTTTTTTATATATTATTTCCTTTTGAACCTTAAAAAGCTTTGAAATGCTTTAAACTAAAATCAAGTCAATAGTGAAAATAAAAAGAATTATTATGTCAATATTTAAAATATTGTGCCCGTATTGGTCTTCTATAACTCGCTTGCTAACTATCATCAGACATTGAGTTAGTTGCATACATTAGTTTTATTGGTTGCTGTCACCAATAGTCTGTGATTTGACAAATTCAAATTGGCTTCTTTTTTGTGTGTACACAAAAAATTGAAAAAGAACTTAGCAAATCTATTGAATTGAAAACATAACTTTTGGATTTGCATAGAAAGTAAAATTGAAAGATAGAAAGTGCTCTGTTATTAACAGTTTGAAATGTGTAGATGCGAGTATTAGTTTTTTATTGAAAAACTCTTAATATTTTTTGCTATTTTACATATAGGCGTCAAAGTAATTGGCATAAGCCTTTATTTTCCTAAAATAGCCGACTAGAAATTATATGACTGCCAGTAACAGGCTAAAAATTTAGATTTTGCAGACACAACATAAAAAAAAATTTGACAGCCTTTTTATTTTTAGTGCTGATGCAGCCACTGTTATAATTATAATTAATGCCAACAAAAAACCGATTTCATTGAATATGAAATGAAATGTCTTTTGTTTTGACATGATTTAATTTTTAATTTTTTTTTTTTACATAACAGATTTAGACTAACAAAATTAATATTTATGATTGTTGTTGCTCCTATTGATTTATGTCTAATTTTTCATTGTAAGCTAATGACGCCTAAAGTGGTCTATGTAAATAAAAGTAATTTTTATATCATATCTCCCACAAAATTATTATTGATTGACTGACTATAACTAATCCTCGTATTTAAAAATTGGTTGTTAAATATATGATGTTTACAATGTGCATAATTTAAGGTAGATAGAGGAGAAGAATCGTGATGACGAATGCAGGGTTCCAAAAAATTCCGCAGTAAAATCTGCTGGTGTCTAGTTTATCCTGTTTTCTTTTTTAAAAATGTCCGCAATAAATTTAAAATAATTTTTATTTATTATTCAAAATTTAGAAATTAAAATAAAAAGGAACCTAAGACTAAATAATTAATTTATTTGACAACAAGTAAAAGTTCTATATTTGGATATCCCGTATCTTATATAGCCTACATCCATCTAGTTTAGTGAAGTAACTCCACTAAGAAAAAAAAATATTAGGGTGACAGAGAATAAAAAATTAGGATAAAAAAGTTTTTTTAAAGTGTTATATGTTCATTATTTTTAATATTGAAATATTTAAGGGTTTGAATCAATTTAAAAATATTGGCCAACTTTAATGAGTTTAAGTAATATTTTTTACACGAGACACCTCTTTTAAATTTTATTATGAAATAATGATTACTAAAAATTATTTAAAAAAATAACCGATTTATTTTTGGCTCCACATGGACTTATACCGCTTTCAAAAATAACCTTTTAGAAAAAATAAAACCAGTAGCAAATTTAAGTCCATACTTTTATAGACACAAGCTTTGCTAAAACAAATGCTCATGTAAAAAATATTAGTTAAAATTAAGACATTTATAAGCACTTCGTCTTTGAATAAGAAAAAGATATTTTATATTTTGTTTTCTTTGACAATAGCATATTGAAGTTTTCATGGTGAATAGGCGGTATACAAGCTAATAATCTTATCAAATCGGTACATTTCTCTTGTGTTATGCTCCATGAAGTTTTATAAAAAGTTGTAATATATAAATTTTGCTTAGGTTTTTGGTCTTCCCTTTATTTAAAAAAAAAAAATGTTTTCTATGGAGCATTTTCTTCCACACTAATTTCATTAAATATTTGGTAAGGTTCATTCTTTTTAAGCCTCATCCAACATATTTTAAGGAAGTTACAATTTTTCTATCCATATTTTTGTCTGTTTAATATTGTCTCTTGTAGAGATTTAGTTTCTTAGAAAATAAAAAATTAAGCTGTTTAATTTTTTTGGACAGCCTTTACTGCATTATAATAGTCTTTTTCTTTAATGCTGTTTTTGCGACTGCAAAATATTTGTCGTTTGGAAGAAATTAATGAAAGTTGTTTTAATTAAACTTATTAGGAATAGACTTGTTCCACTTTCAAAAGAAATATTTAAATATTTCTGCAATAGAATCGATTTATTATTATTGTTTTTTTTGTGTCTCAAGATAGAACTCTATTTAAATTTTGATTGTAACTGTGGAGAGAATAAATTACCGTTAACTTAGTTTTTTTTACAAAATTGGACTTGTACCACTTAAAAAAAACAGCCCATGTTGATATGGTACGGTATGGTATTTTCTATGAAAACTTCAGAGGCCCGTTTCTCGAAAAATATGGGCGAGAGATAATTCTTTTAACCCAATGTTTTTTCTTATTTCTTAATTCTCTATCGCCTCATATATTTGCGGTTTTTGGAGTTACTTTACTTAACTAGATTTGTTCCAAACGATATGTTAAAATTGGAGGCGGGCGTGGTGTTTTCCCTGTAACCTCTAAGGACATAGACCGATCTTAAAGATTTTCAATAACACATCGATTGGCGTACTTAAATCTAGCCCCAACATATACTTTATGGGATCGGAAATGGATCTTGTAGAAATTACACACGGAATAATAAATTTATATAATATAAAAGCGATTTCTTTAACTAGAAACAGAACAAAAAATCTACCTTTAATATTAATAAAACTTTTTGTTAAATGCTATAGAAAGAAATACTCGTTACATAAAGAAACATACCAGCAATGCAAAGAAAAATGTTAAAGAAGAACTTATACGCCTTAGTGCACACAAAAAAAGGAAAACTTGAAAAATTGAATGAAAGTATTTAAAAAATAACGTGCAGTTTTTGTTGTATAAACAAAAACCACCTTGCATATGCCAAAATGGAAGCCAGCAACAATTGCTTTCCGTAAGTGTACGAGACATTTATGTGTCATAAAAAGAAATTTTAAACAAAAACAGTAAAATACAGTTTTTGTTAATAAAACTATTTATATAGTTTTCTTAAAATACGAAGGCACAGTCATATTGGCGTATATGTGTATATTTATTCACAATTTAGTACAAGTATATGTTGAAATATTTGTTGTTGAAACGTGTATGTATATGAAAAAAACGAAAAATTTTGTATGTAGTTGTTTTACGCCGGGCTTTTGTCACAAAAATCTGTTATTGTCACACATTACTTAAATGCAACTGAAAAAGTAAAATGTACTGAAATAAATCTTTACAAAATTGCACAGTTAAATAACGTGCAAAAATGTTGAAATATGTAGAAAGAATAAAACATTTCATTTCTTATACAAAACTGAGTGTAGAAAAGTTTTTGTGAATGCAGCGACCACACACGAGTTACTTGATTTAATTGTTTTTTTTTAGCTGTGCTGTTTTCATACAATAATATACAAAATATTATTATGCATGTGTTTGCAGGCATATATACTTTTTGTTTCATTTCATATCCTGCTTTATGAAGGAGTCGGATCACCTCATCTGAAACAGAACTTTAAAGTTCTGCATTAACACTTAAATTCATATTTTATGTGAACTTTAGTTATTCTTATTATTCATATATACAAGACTGAGCAGACAAAAATCGTTAGTTCTCAAATCACATAATTCATATAATAAGATTTCACAGGAGCAGGCTGAAGAGTTTTTGGGTTTTCCAAAAAAAAAAAAACCTCCTTTACAACCTGTATTAAGTTAACAAAAATGAAGTGGTCGTTCCAATCAAATAGCAAATATTGGGGTGACAGAAAATTAAAATTTAAAAAAAAAACTGGTACTGCATATATATAATTTTAATTTTACATGGCTCGTAATGGGTTAAGCATTTTTGAAAATATTTTGTATTCCCTTAAAGATCTCTTGAAAAGCTTTAAAATGATACCCATATTGATTTTTTTTAACTGACTTCAAGAAAAGAAGGAGGAATGTTGCTTTTTTTAATATTTCTGCCTCCAGAACTCAGTCATTTCTGATCCGGTTTTGAAAATTTTTGGTAATATGATAGATTAGGCTTACAGATTGGTCCCGTTTTAAAAACAGTTCATAATCGTATGGGTGTCCCCATACAACATACATATTTTTTACGGGTATTATAAACTGTAAAGGGCGATTCTGTAAAATTTGAAATGACTGCGTATTACTATGGCTCCCAAAAACAAACAATTATACAAAAATAAATCTAAAAATTAAAGGGTGCCCCCACAATTGATGTAAATTTACTTATATGGGCCTATCTTTTGAACCGTTATAGACAAACGCTTGCAAATTGCACAGAATGTCTATTGCCGTGGCCGTTATAGTAACAAGTAATAAAATTACAAATAATAAATTAAAGGGTGCGCCAATAGGTCATTGAACAGTTGTAGACAGAAGCTTGAAATTTACAACGAATATGTATTGCTAAGTCCGCTATAACAAAAAGTATAAAATTTGGATTTGGAAGTTAAAGGGTGTTCCAATAGTTAATGTAATTTTGTGTATGTGACCAAACTTTTGAACCGTTATAGACAGAACGCTGAAACTTAAAAGGGACCTGTATTGCTAAATCCGCGATATCAACGAGTTTATAATTTGAATTTGGAAATTAAAGGGTGTCCCAAAATTGATGAAGATTTACTTATATGAGCCTATCTTTTGAACCGTTTTAGACAAACGCTTCCAAATTGGACAGAATGTCGATTGCTATGGCCGTTATAGTAACAAGTAATAATATTACAAATTTTAAAGTAAAGGGTGCGCCAATAGTTCGTTAAATTTGATGTATACGCACATACTTTTGAACAGTGGCAGACAGACGCTTGAAATTTACAACGAACCTGTATTGGTAAATCCGCTATAACAAAAAGTATAAAATTTGGATTTGGAAGTTAAAGAGTGTTCCAACAGTTGATGTAATTACAAGTGTGTGGCCGTACTTTTGAACCGTTGCAGACAGAACGCTGAACTTTAAAAGACCTGTTTCTAAGTCCGCAATATTAAAGGGTATATAATTTGAATATAGAAATTAAAGAGTGTCCCATAATTACTGTAGATTTACTTACATACGCCTATCTTTTATACCGTTATAGAGAAGCACTTATAAAATTGACGCAATGTCGATTGCTATGGCCTTTATAGTAACAGCTGATAATATTTAAAATTATAAATAAAAGGGTGCACCAATAGTACATTTAATTTGGTATATGGCCATACTTTTAAACATTTGTAGGCAGACGGTTGAAATTTACAAAGAGCTTGTATTACTACCTCCTCTATAACAACAAGTATAAAATTTGGATTTGGAAATAAACGGGTGTCCCAATAGTTGATATAATATGGTGTAAGTGGCCGGACTTTTGATTCATTATAGAGAGACAGCTGAAATTTACAAGGGACATGTTTTGCTAAATCCGCTATAACAAGAAGCTTATAATATGAATTTAGAAAGTAAAGGGTGTTCCCAAAATTATTGTAATTTTTTCTATATGGCCGTATTTTTTTAACCGTTGTATACAAATACCTTAATTTTAGACAGAATGTCCACTACTTTATTTGATATAAAAAGAAGTATAAAAAGGTTATATTATAAATTAAATAGTTGATATAATCTGATGTATATGGGCAAACTGTTGAACCGTTACAGACAGATGGTTGAAATTTACACAGAACCTGATTGCTAAATCTTCTACAACCGCAAGTATATAATTTGAATTTGGAAATTAAAGACTGACCCTACAGTTGCTGCAATTTAATGTACATTGCCAAACTATTGAACAGTTGAAAAAGTATAATTTTTAGAGTTATAAGTGTGCCCTAATAGTTAATGTAATCTAATTTATGTGGCCATACACTTGAGCTGTTATAGGCAGTTTTGAAGTCGGTTTTTTTCGCAAGAATTTTTTAAATTTTCAGAGCTCCGTAACTCGGAAAATATTGGCAAGAGCTAATTTTTTCATTTGATGTTTTTTCATATTTTTAATTCTCTGTCGCCCCATACATTTACTTTTTTGATTGGAGTTACTTTACTGCTCCAAATGACATGACATCCATACGAACAAACAATAAAAATTTAATCGAATTCGGCTTGACCAATCGTGAGTTATAAAGTCACAACACACTTGCAACAATTTTTTCGATATATAGATATACATAAAATATATATAAATGTTTTTTTGACCTTTTTAAATAGTTTTTCTTTTCTAATTTATTAAGCACTAGGTCAGTTTTATAAATAATAAAAATTTTTATTTATAAAACTGACCTAGTGCTTAATAAATTAGAAAAGATATACATAAAATTTAATGCAGCATTTTCTGAATCGTTACATCCGTCATCAGCATTAGAATATGAGATCCAAAACTATTAATTTGTTTGTTATATTTATAATTTTGCTATAAGAAACATATCGCTGTTTAGCGTAATTATATTGTTACGTTTTTCCATTTTTAGAACAAACGTACGGATTCTTTTGATTGCAAATACCACTGTGGCTCGTTATAAATTCTGTATTTTATGGCTTTCTCTGGCTATACTTATTGATCCTACCGGTCTTGTGAACCTTTGGTCTATTTACTAAACATGCGTTATAACTACAAACGCACCCATCCACGCTACGCTACTGTGTTACTCCGGCGAGACATGAACTACTCGTTGCCTTGTGTAGCCAGTCACCCCCTTGTATCCAATAGCCACAACACACGTCTTCGATATACTGTTGTTGTCCTGTTACACTTCTCTGGGCTTCTTGACAATTATCTGTTACTCATTTTATTTAATTAGACATCTCCACTAAATTATTAAAGCCATGCCTTTACACAATAATTGTCTTTTGCCTCTCGAGAGGTTTGTACTGCAACTCTATGGTTGCGTTAGTAGAGGTGCGTGTTGTAAAACAAAAGGTTGTGGGTTCGATCCCCACCGTCGAACATGCGCACAACGAAAAATTATAATTATTATAAAGCAATTAAAAACTGAGAAGCAGCAGTGCAAACCTCCCGAGAGGCAAAAGAAAATTATTGTGTAAAGCCCAAGGCAGATAATTTAGTGAAGACGTCCAATTTAATATGAGTAATAGATAATTGTCAAGAAGCCCTTTATAATAAAAAGTAAGAACGGTATCGGTTAGCGCAGGGATGTGTAACAGCTATTGGGTTACAGAGGATGGATGACTGGCTTGGATAAAAGGAATAGTGAAGATGTCTGTGGATGGTTAAGGTTACTAAACAAGGAATCGAGTAGTCCATGTCTCGTCGGAGTAACACAGTAATGTAGTGTAGATGGCTGCGTTTGTAGTAATAACGCATGTTTAGTAAATACGAGACCAAGGGTTCACCGTAGGATCAAGAAGTATAGCCAGAGAAAGCCATAAAGTTTGAATACAGAATAATGAGCCACAGTGGTAATTGCAATCAAAAGAATCCGTACGTTTGTCTTAAAAGGGAAAAACGTATCAATATTATTGTTAAGGCCGGAGCTCATAGAATCCGTAATAATGTGCACTTTGACATATCCAACAGCAGTCCAATTAACGACGGATAAGGTTGGCACAATGGGTACTTTGTCGACGGATATAAATTCAGCTGTTTATCTTTTCATCAGTGTTACCGGGGAAATACAGGAAAAAGTTACTCTTTTCCTTCAAAAAGATTACATTTTGAAATTTTCCTTAAAGAAATAGAAATTTAATGTAATTTATATGAAATGTAGAAAAAAGTTTGATTACATATTTCAGGAAAAAAAGAAAAACGTATGAAAAAATTTTGTGCCGATGATAATTACGAGGATATATTGCTATCGCCATTCAATAAAATTAGTAAAAGTAGGATTTTTTTTTAATAGATCCGTTTCTAAACATAAAACAAAAACATTTCGTGATTTCTCACTCTCAACTGAAATGAGTTTTTCCGTCCGTGTTTGTGTTGATTTCACAAAAAAAAAACATATGTCAATCGATCAGATATACCGTCGAAAGAGGTAATATTGGAAATCAGCATGATCTGTCCATGTCCTTCGTGGCAGCAGGCAAAATACCACGCCTACCTCTATTTGTTTCATGTCATTTGGAACAATAAAGTAATTCCAATAAAAAAAAAAAAAAAAAAAAAAAATATATATATATATATATGTGGCAATAGAGAGTAAAAAAATAAGAAAAAAAGATTAAGTGAAAAAATTGGCGCTTGCCCATATTATCCGAGTTACGGTGTTCTGAAATTTTCAAATTTCTTAGTACGTCAATATGAGTATCATTTTAAAGCTTTTGAAGAGATCTTTAAGGAAATACTAAAATTAAAAAAAGTGCTTATCACATTAACACAGATGGTTAAGGATATATAAGATTCGGAATAACAGAATAAAGCACTCTTACTTGGTGTTTGTTTATTTCAAACTAATTTTGTATATGAGACTTTGATTAAATTTGCAGGTTACCTTTGTTATTAAAACCGAATTGATATGTTAATAGAGGTTGATATGTTAAGAGAGAATCTACTATATTACTTTACTTCGTGTCTGTACCAAAAGTTACGAAAATTAGGCCCATTATTACAAAATTATTCGTATTACGAGGAGCCTTCAAAAATTACAAAAAAAAATTAACCAAACGGCAACACCGATTTTCTGTAATATGCAATAAAAGTGCACAAATTAAATACAGCCAAAGTTAAAAGAAAAGAAAGAAGAAGAAGAAGAAGCAATTGATAGCTGTTAAAGTATTCAACGTACGTTAAAAGTTAAAGAGTGACCAAATAGATTTTTGCACGTTAAAATACACATAATATTATGCCGGAGAAGGAAGTAGTTGTAGCAACTCCTATGGTTTCGAACAAGGTAACTGCCACTAATTAGTACTTCTGGAAAAAGCTTTATATTTTAACTTCTGATATCGTCAATAAATTTTGTTTTGATAGAACACTTCCTCTATTGTCGTTTTAGCCCATAAAAAAATACCATTATGTTCTAAGATATTTTCCAATATTTAACAAATAACACACAATAATGACACTTTCTTGGTATAAGAAATCCATTAGTTGCGGCGGATCAAACTTAAGGTTTCATAAAACTTTTAATGATTTTTATCAACACTTCCATCACTTCAGAAAATGTTTAGTACAAAAAGTAATATCAAAATCTATAGTTTTATAACTTTAAATTTATATTGAAAATTTCACTTAGTTAGAAAAATTGTAAGCCCTGATAGATCGTAGAATGCTGCTCCATCGACTTGGCTTGGGTTATTCAAAAAATTTATTAAGATTTAATATCATGTTCATAAAATCGTTGAGTCGTTCGCTTTAGAAGTTCATAAAATTTCGTTTTACACTTTTTCCTTTAACAAAAAACTCAAATAACTCACAAACCATAAATCTTAAAATTTATACAACTTAACATGTTGATGCAACAATCGTGTTCATTTTCACTTTTTTATATGCATTTTTTTAATATAAAATTTTCATTTCTAGTTTGTGTACTGAAGCAAGTGTTTGTTGTTTAAATTAAAGGAAGGAATGGAAATTTTAAGATAAATGTTAAGTGAAAGCCAACAAAAAATAATAAAAAATATAATATTCATAAAATCATGCTGCTTGAATTTAAATAGTTTTTTTTACAGCAACAAACTTTATATGCTTCTTTTTTTAAAGTAAACACGCTTGAGTCTAAACCCAGAAATTATATAAATTTAGTACTTTAAGCCTCTCTATTAATAATTTATTAAATGAACATTTTTCCATAAATATGCAATTAAATAGTGTATTATTTTTCCGAGCAATAATATTCTTATTTTTATATTATTTTTTTTTTTTTTGGTTTTGCAACGAATAGTCACAACCAGCTAAGCATCGTGATATTGTTTCATTTAAGTGTAATTAACAAATTGAAAAATGTCAAAAAAATCGCT
This sequence comes from Gymnosoma rotundatum, assembly GCA_916610165.2. Taxonomy (NCBI): domain Eukaryota; kingdom Metazoa; phylum Arthropoda; class Insecta; order Diptera; family Tachinidae; genus Gymnosoma; species Gymnosoma rotundatum. The sequence continues at coordinate 111,902,098 of OU744337.1, read as the reverse complement.
AGACCCATACGAAAAAAAAAACTTATTTAAAAAAGAACTTTTAAAAGAAAAATTTACTACAGTAAAGACAACAACTTATGAAGTTGCAAAATCAAATCTTGAAACCTTTGAACACGAAAAAGTAATGCAACATTCATACACAAACACACATTTAATATATGTAAAAATAGAGCAGTAAATCAGCCGCTCGTGTTGATTTCAAAGACTACACTTTTCTTTGTGTTTTTACAAAGTCGAGCATATTGCTGCAGTTAAAAACAGAACAAAAAAAAAAGCAATAAACATTGTGCTGAAAAGTTTCACTAGCTTTTAAATAAAAAAAGAATACAGCAACGAAAAGTGTTGCGGGAAGTGGTACAACAACACTAAGATCACAAAGATAAGAAGGCAGGCGCTTACTATAATGGTTTAATTTTAACAAGTCTATACAATTTTTTTATTACAATTTAAATAGTATTTAGACAACTCAATAGAAATATATAAATTAATGCGTGTTTTTTAACCCGATAGAAACGGCGAAACTATCAACCGAACTGTCATACTGAGCTCACTTTTTGATATTTGATTCAGTATGCTCTATTGATGAGCATGATCGTCAGCAGATTGGCAGATTTACTTTGCAAAATTATGTTCAGCCTTAAGGCTCATGTTTGTTTTCACGGATTTATTAATAAAAAAAAAATTATCGGATACGACGCAAAAGCAATCCATATAAGACTCCATAAATTCCCTTTTACTCAGAAAAATGGACTATTTACTGCAGCCGACTATATACCAATCGTTATAACTTAAGTTCTAATTATAGTTAAAGTCTTTCGGAGATGGAAAACGTTATTTTAAATTGATAATACACATTCTTTATGCGAGCACTACCTTGCTGATTTTTTGTCATACATAAGTTCAAAAGCAACTACACATGGAGATGTTAGGTTGAAAAATTAAAAATCTTAATAGAAGAATGTCTACAAGATTAAACTTTCCCCCACACTAATCCATTTTAATCTTTATTTCTTAACCATAGATATCTAGTAAAATTCTTATCAAAAATTTCGTGGTTAAAAATAAAGTCTGTAAAGCGGCTATTAGACGATCAAACTTCGCCTGTGAGCTCGGCCTGATGACAAGCCATTAAACTTGCGTAATAGGGTAAATTTCGTGTTTGTCAGCGGCGCTGGATGAAAATCAAAAAATTTTGATATTTTGTGTTTGTCATCATGCCATCATACTCGTTTAATAGCGTGGTTGGCAAACACAATATAAATTTCATTCGTGTTTTTGCAAGTGAACGGTAAAGATGGCATGGCTAGAGCGAGTTAAATACAAAGCGAATAAAAATAATATGTATTGAGAAATTATTAAAAGTAATTAGTAAATTATATTACATTAAAAAGCTTCTTAATTGCTAGACTAATTTAGGCTAAATGTAAAGCAAAAAATTAACAATTTAAAACTTGCTCTATATAAAATAAATGATATTATATATAAAGATATTTTATTTTACACTTTCACTACCGTTCTTATAATGACAATGCGATACAATAAATTAATGAATTTTTTATTATAATGCAAGTTTGCATATAAATAAACATAATCTAATTTGTAAGTTTAGCTTTAAGTTTAATCTTCTTCTGTTAATATCATAATAAAATCTTAAAAAAAAAATAAAACAAACAATAAAATAGTGTATTTCTTTTTGAAATAACTGAATAAAGTTATTTAATTCGTGTTTGAGACTTTTAAAAAATTGGAAAAAAGTACACTAAATGCAACAATTAAAGTTTTAAAATAAAATTAACATATTGCAACTAATGCATACGCTTTCACAAATACGAACTTTACTAATGAGAATCTGCTTGCGCACTGTTGTTTTGACAAACTTGATCGTGTAATAGCAAAACACTCTCACTTATCAGGCCGTGCTTACAGGCAAAGTGTGATCGTCTAATAGCCGCTTAAAGCAAGAATTTTGATATTCTACTTGTTTTAAATGTCATCATCACACATGATCTCATGCTTTATTTCTAGGAATTTCTCAGACTTATGAGCTGCAAACAGTGTTGTTATTTAAGGCGATTCCTCTTCAAACGTGGTGATAAAAAATCCTTTTTTTGTCGAAAGGCAACATTCTTGGCGGTATTTAAAGTACTTTGCGAAATTTTTGGCTATTTTAAAGGATTCTCTCTAGAATAAAATTATATTAAAAAAAAACCTGACAATTTTTTTTATAAGTTTAAGGTTGACTGAAAATGTATGTAAATAACTAAATTCCCTATGACTCCTGTATTTGTACCAATGTTGCAAGACAAGAAAAACTTACGCTTTTCTTCAAAAAATTTACATTTCCTCATTAAAAGTAACCTTTTAGAAATTTCCTTAAATAAATAGTAAATGAGCTTAATTTATAAAAAAAATAGAGTAAAAAGTTCTATTTAATATTTCAGAGAAAAATAACAAGGCAACAAATTAATTTACTGAACAAAAACAAATCAAAAATAAAAGAATAAAAACATTTTTAAAAAATTTCATACTGATGATACTCATCAAAAGTAGATGCTCTCACCACCATTCAATAAAATTATTTAAAATAGGATTTTTTAATAAATCCGTTCTACCTTTTTTTTCTTTTGAAATATTTAGCTTCGGTAGAAGTTACTACATTAATTCTATTTAAAAATACCGTTATTAAAAACAAATTTGAGCGTTATTTGTCTAAACCTTCTGACAATTTTTTGAAATATAATCTGGGGTTCCTGAAGGAAATTAAAAGACAACATTCTTCTAAATCGAGGTAGTGGTTCGGTTGTGAAATCTTTCAAGCGGAATAACTGAAGTTGCTAACAATTTTTGCAAGTTTGAACAGAATGCTTAGTTTTCCGCACAAAATGCAGCTCATTTTATTTCACAGTTGGAAATAATTGTTGCCAGAAACATTTTGAGGTTTCTAAACATGAAGCAAGAAACATTTCGTGATTTATCACGAATTGAACAGAGTAAAACTTCAGCAATATTATTTTTTGTTTATTTTAAATTTATTTTTTACATGAAATTTTGATTGTATTTGCTTTCAAAAGTAACAAAAAATGTAAAAAATGTAACTAAACGGCAACACTGATTTGTACGTACCTTTTATTTGCCTTGTGTACACAAATATAAATAAATTTTAGTAAAACTGGTTAGTAAAATGTGACTGCTAATAGCAGTTTTTCGAAAACCTTAATTTTACAATTAAAAGTCAAGTGGTAAAGGCGCTTAAGGAAAGAGGCAGTGAGACAAAAAATCAAAATTGTTAAAATTTAATGTGATTAAAAAAAGAATGTAGCGATAAATTAAAAAAAAATTAAAAGCATTGAATTTTACACAAAATATTAAACTGAATTAGACTGTTTTAAATATGTGGTTGATACGTTAGTTTTAGAATGGAGTGGTTTTCTATATTTAAGAAAGTTGCTTAAAGAAGTGGTTGACCGGCTTCTACTATATTCTTTTTGAAATGTATTGTTAATTTTCTAATAAAATATTCTGCAGTCCAAGAAGTTCTTACAAGACTTAGAGATCCTTAATAAGCACTTGGTATTTATTAAACAGTTTTTCTTTAAACTAATATAACCTATTTTTTATATTGCGATATTTGGCGATATTCAACATGCCATTTGGCAATGAAAACCAGAGGAAAACTGGCAACGTTGGATGCAATACATCAAGAGGATACATATATTAATAGAAAATGTTCTTTGATTTTGTATTTACTCTTCTCAAAGAAGATTTTGATAGTTCGAAAAATAAAGGGGTCGATTTTTCATTATTTTTGATTTATTGTATAATAATACATAGTCGTTACTCTTTCTTGTAGTGCAGTAAAAATATGTATTTTACATTGCAAATGACAGTTAAATGGCAGCTGTCGTATCTTGTGAAGCTTTTATATTAAAACTTAGAAATTCTACTGCAACTTATCAATTCATTATCTAACGTCTTTAACAACAAATAAATACTTTTAAATGCTGCTAAAGTATTGAATTTTATCCTACCGATGCAATTTTGTAGTTTAAAGTTAAACAATCAATTTGTTGCACATTCTTTTGTTAATTTAGACAGACTACAAAAGTTACAAAAGTGTAGCAATAACAAACGACAACGCCAATAAAAGCATCACCTTTAAACTCCATCATGAAAATTTGTTTTGTGGAGGTAATATTTTACTCTTTAAAATTATTTCAACATAAAATGTACGATATTTATTATGTACGTTGTAAAGTTGTTGTTATTCTTTTTATTGTTACCTTTTTAATGTTCGTCTTTAAGTACTTAAAACATATCACCACAAATTCGTGCTTAAGTGGGAAATCCCTACAATTTGATATGCCACAAGTATTGTTGTAAAATCTGCAGGAATTGGTATCGCCTGTGGTAGAATTTATATTTCACTCTACACTAAGAATAAGTGATAAAATGTTAATTCAACTTTTAATCAGGTAATACATGGAGAGTTATTACTTTGTGGTGAAATATAAATCTATTTTTTGTAGAATGCAATCTTTTAATGATTTACAGTCTTATTCACAAAAATTTCTTATTTCAAGCTTAATGTGTGCATTAGTTATTAAATATTTCTTGTTTTATGAACCATTAATAAGAATGTTAATGCACAAAAATTAACTATTTAATGAACTCTTTCATTAATTCTTGTTCTTCTATAAGAGACTTAGACATATTAATTTTATTTCTCGCCATCTAAGCTGACGCTTGAGCAACTATTGCGCAAATTCTAGAAACTGTAGGGTGGGAGAGACCATGAAGATCAGCCGAAAATGTGTTTCGTAAGGACCTAAAACTATTGAAATCGCCACTCATACTTATCTCTCTTCGGCCCCAACAACGCCAGCCACCAAAACGTGTAAATTGGCTGAAGTTCCACAGCCCAGTTTGTCTTATTCTATGTCATTCAGCTATTTCCTTATTAAACATGTATCTTGATTTAACTGATGGTTAAGTAATTGAAACGGATCACTTCTCTTATAAACAGTTTAAGGACGTTTTGATATTTGGGCAAGAGTTTCTGCAATAATTTTTCATTTTATGAAATATTTGCATTTATATTTAAGTATATTTTAAGAACTTACATATTGTAGAAATTAAATTTAATATATTCATTGTATTATTTTTTAAATTTTTTAACACCTTTTCAGTAACAAGTTTAACGACAAAAATGCTTTTCAAAACAAGAATACCAACTTATTAAAGGTTTAAAGAAGAGTAACTGCTACATTAAATATTTCCAATTTATAAATGATTAATAATAGCGTAATAGAGCTATTAAGCATTTGGAATACTTTGCCATTTTTCTTATAAACCTCTTATTAAGCAGTTTAATATTTTTGTGAATAAAACTGAAACTGATTTTATACTTTTAAACATGTCGCAAAAAAGGAGGCAATTTAAGGCAGCTTATCTTGTATCTCCTAAAGGTATGGTCAGATTAGTCAAATATATGATTCAAAAGACGTAACCACTAAATTATTGAAAAAATTTTGTCCTTCTCAAACACTAATTCACAAATATAATCCAATAAATCCAACTCAATAAAAAAAGGAAATATATCTTATTTTTATATTATAAACCATTCATTTGTAAACAAGTCTGTCAGGAAATAATGAATAAACGTTTATAAAAATAGTAGATACGGTTTTTCGTTCAAATATTTGACTAAAGTACAGATCAGACAGCCATTAATATAAATGACACTAATATAGCAAGTTCATTTATGGCTAAGCCTTTCTGATAGCCAAGCTAAATCCTTTTTAACCGACTTCAAAAAAAGAAGGATGTTATACAATTCGGCTGAATGTTGCTTTTTTTATATTTGTGCCTACAGAACTCAGTCATTTCTAATCCGATTTTGAAAACTTTTGGTAATATAATGGATTATGCTTACAGATTGGTCCCGTTTTAAAAACAGTTCATAATCTTAAAAATTAAAGGGTGTCCCCATACAACATACATATTTTTTACGTGTATTATGAACTGTAAAGGGCGATTCTGTAAAATTTAAAATGATTGCGTATTATTATGGCTCCAAAAAACAAAAAATTATACAAAAATTAATCTAAAAATTAAAGGATGCCCCCATAATTGATGAAGATTTACTTATATGAGCCTATCTTTTAAACCGTTTTAGACAAACACTTGCAAATTGGATAGAATGTCGATTGCTTTGGCCGTTATAGTAACAAGTATTAATATTAAGAATTATAAATTAAAGGGTGCGCCAATAGTTCATTTAATTTGATCTATATTGCCATACTTTTTAACAGTTATAGACAGATGCTTCGAATTTAAAACGAGCCTGTATTGGTTAGTATAACAACAAGTTTATAATATGGATTTAAAAGTTAAAGGGTGTTCCAACAGTTGATGTAATTTCCAGTGTGTGGCCGTACTTTTGAACCGTTACAGATAGAACGCTGAAACTTAAAAGGGACCTGTATTTCCAAGTCCGTTATATTAACGAGTTTATAATATGAATTTAGATATTACAGGGTGTCCCATAGTTACTGTAGATTTACTTATATAGGCCTATCTTTTGAACCGTTATAGACAAGCGCTTGTAAATTTGACGCAATGTCGATTGCTATGGCCGTTATAGTAACAAGTATTAATACTACAAATTATAAATTAGAGGGTGCACCAATAGTTCATTTAATTTAGTATATGGCCATTATTTTAAACAGTTGTAGTCAGACGATTGAGTGCAATACTTAGATTTGGAAAAAACGGGTGTCCTAATAATTGAAATAATATGGTGTATGTGGCCGTTATAGACAGACAGCTGAAATTTACAAAGGACATGTTTTGCTAAGTTCGCTATAAGAAGAAGCTTTTAATTTTAATTTGGAAGTTAAAGGGTGTTCCCAAAATTAATGTAAAATGTTCTATATGGCCGTGTTTCTTGAACCGTTGTATACAAACACCTTAATTTTAGACAGAATGTCCACTACTTTATTTGGTATAATAAGAAGTATAAATTAAATAGTTGATATAATCTGATGTATATGGGCAAACTGTTGAACCATTAAAGACAGACGGTTGAAATTTACACAGAACCTGATTGCTAAATCTACTACAACAGCAAGTATATAATTTGAATTTGAAAATAAAAGAGTGACCCTATAACTGCATTAATTTGATGTATATTGCCGAACTATATAACAGTTGAAAAAGTATAAAGTTTGGAGATATAAGTGTGTCCCAATAGTTAATGTAACCTAATTTATGTGGCCATACACTTAAGCTGTTATTAGCAGACAGATGAACTCTGTTTTGAAGTCGGTTTTTTTCGCAAGAATTATTAGTGAAAGCAAAATATCTAAAAATATTTGGTAACATTGGATTATGAAAATCCTGTTCAGCCTTAGAATACGATATTGATATAATTGCGTAAAATTACTTAATCAGAAACATCTCAACAAGGAAAAAAAATAGCTGAATTGTTAAATGATAGATGGTTAATTCAAGAGTTTAAAAATAATATTTTTTTGTTTTTTCGCTCATAAACAGATCAAGCAGTAGAAATGCTGATGTCACTTTCTCATTACGTATTATTCAGATTTAGTGTTTCATGTAATTTTTCGGCTGTTCGTGTGTTTCTTCGTTATTTTTGTATGAAGTTCAAAATACTTTTTGGACCTTCACTAATGACAAGTTTAATTTTTTTGTTCATAGATAACTCTAGCAATCATTCCAATCCTACCGTCCTTATCTGTTCTCTACATTACTTTTTTCCGTAAGGCTTTTATCAATTGAACAAGAGACGCGCAATTAACTTAATACCTTAAAATAAGCTTCGATCATACTATATTAAAAAATCCGACCCGATAAATTATTAGTGGGTCATCATAAACACATCAAAGTCCTCTGCTGACCGTACAAAAAAGCCTGTAACCAAAGAAATAACAACAATGGATGTCCGATAAAACGTGGAATATTACTGTAGAAAGGCGTAATCTAAAAGAGAAATTAGGATCTTAGAAGCTTAAGACGAAGCTAAAAACGAACTACTGTGAACTACACAAAGCACTTAAACGAGCGGTATGTATAAGAGTATTCAAAGTACGAGTTGGCCAGACATGCACAAAACAGCTAGTAGATTACAAATAACGAACAGAATACCCTTGAGAGATCTGCAAGGAAATTTACTTAACACCGACCACGAACAACTACAACTTACGAAAGAACATTTCCCACTTTGGCAAATCTACCACCTATTATAAACTCAAGGATTAGAATAACACCTCCTAGTGTAGTGGAAACATTTGTTGCCATAAACAGCTGCCTAATGGAAAAGCAGCCGGTAAGGGTGGCATACCTGCGGAAATATACAAATGTGATCTGGCAATTTCAGCTCAAATTTTACATCCTCTGACAACTGAGACGTGGAAAACCAAATCCTTTCTGACAGAATGGGAAAATAGCATTGTTATTAAAATCGCCAAAGGTGGAGATCAAAAAGATTTTTCTTAGCTGCAAAATTACGCTCGATGCGGCTTCATTGCAGATTATTACTAAACTGCTATTTATAGATTTCGAAAAAGCGTTTAACTCGATCAACCGAGAATATATTTGATTTGCCCTGCAAAGAAGAAATATAAGTGAGAAATTGTTTGCTTTGATTAAAGAAAGGTCCTTTGTCCTCCATAAGGGACATCTTTTTGATTCGTTTATGGTAAAACGGAAATTGCCCCAGGGTTGCATATTGCCACCACTTTTATTCGTAGTGGTTGTGGAAGATGTTGTCAAAGATATATAATAAAGGCAGAAAATACAATAGCCAATCAACAATCGTTACCTAAACTATCCAGATTACGCAGATGATAATTGCTTGCTCTCACACATAATTATTGATCTTGGGCAGACAGCTACAAAACTTCAGAAACAGCAGCAATTCACGCGGCTAAAAATAAATGCAGAAAAAACAGAAACACAAAGCATCGGTGCAAAAATAGTTTCAACGTCCATCAACAACCAAACATTTGAGACAAGTGACCAACTCGGGTATATAGAAAGTGGGATCAGTGCAAATGGAGGAACCAAACTGGATGTAGTCACCAGAGTAAACAAGGTCAGCTAATCTGGCAAAGTAATAAAATCAGCTATTTCAAAAAGCTTAGAGTTTTTAAAACAAGTGCTTAATCGGTGCTCCTACGAGTATATAGGTGTACAACGTTGAAAGTTACAACAAGGCGACTTACAAACTTTATTAACCGCTGCATATTTTGACATAGGACTGTTTCAAATACCGAGGTGCTATCAAATACAAGTAACAACCGAGATACGTTAACGAAAGTGGCAAAGGATAGGACGGACACACCCTCCGTCGAAAGAACAACAATGTATCTAAACATTGATACAAAATTCTTTTCGCTTTATATTTATATGTAAACATTTTTTTAAGCAAACGAGTTCCAGTTTTTTAAATGTTTTTAAATTTCATCACAAACATGCTGTTCAACTAAAAATACCATTTTTTTTAAAGATTCCTTAATATCCAACCAAGTTCATTACTGCTGTGGTTTTTTTCTTCTTCTTATTTTTCCAAGCTCTTACAGTCCTAAAGTGTGTTTTTAGATACTTGTTTAAAATCATGTTTATTACATTTTACAATACAAGTAACTATTGCTTTCAAAGTTCCTGCTGTTGCTGCAGCTGCTGTTGTTTGTAACAACTATTACTAACTACCAGTTAATAGGCTAAAAACCCAAATTTCATGCATTGTCAACAATATGCCCTGAAATAAAAATAAAGCAAATTAAAAAAAAATAATTTCATGGTCTAAATTTAATGTTTTGTTGCAGCAGGATGAAATTGATTGAAAATGAACGCAAAGTGTGTTTAGGGAAACACGTTAAGATTATGATCAATTCAATGGCATCAACAACAACAAAACAATTTCAACAGTTCAAAGTCTTCTGTTGTGTAAACATATTGTTAATAAAACTATTTGTTATTTGACATTGTTCTTGTTGTTCACAGCAAAAAATTGTTTAAACGCATACACATATGTGTATTGCTTGCTTGCATGATTTTAGGCTTGCAATATTGTTGTCATTTTCCACCATCCATTGCCGTCATTTTCAACGATTGTCATCCTTATCGCCCTTCTTTTAGGTTGCTCTTTAATTTTTAATTTATTTTTTTTTTTTGTTTTTTGCTTTTGTTTGTTTAAAAGATTAAGCGATTTAATAAATGGCTCATTGTGTGCAGAAATTAGTTTACAGCGTTAAAAAAAAATGCATTTTCATGCAGAGAAGTTTTAATAAGTTTTGCTTTTTAAAAAGTGAGAAGAAAAAAATTGAATTTTTTTAACTATACAGTGGTAAACAAAGCAAGTAAGAGTGCTATAGTTAAGTTTTGTTTAGTAACTTAAAAAAAAAAAAAAAAAAAAAAAAAAACCAAAAATGGGGTGAAAAAGGATTAAAAAGTAAGTACTTAATAAAATTTAAAATAAAAATGTAATCGCGATAAGTCTGTTGAGTAGCCTTGAAAAAATTCTGGAGAAGATTATAAGGCTCAAAGTTTCAGTTGTTATTATTAATAACCATATTTTTCCCGATGAACAATTCGGCTTTAGAACATCACACTCAACTATCCACCAGGTTAAAAGAATTTGTAATGACGTCAAAAAAGGCCTGTCCTTAGGCCAATCAACAGCACTTGTTTTACTAGATGTTGAAAAAGCATTTGACTCAGTGTGGCATAATGGTCTACTTTATAAACTTGTTCAATATAATTTTCCGATGTTTCTTGTAAAGATTGTTAAAAGCTTCTTGTTTAATAGATACTTTTGTGTTTCTATTGGAAATTCCTTTTCAGATTTAACCCAAATTCCTGCAGGCGTGCCACAAGGGTCTGTTCTCGGTCCAATTTTGTACAACCTGTATTGTGCTGACTTGCCCCCAATCTCTCCAAGTAAATTTGCAGCTTATGAGTTATATGTATATATATTTATATATGTATCTTGATGATGATATACTTTGTTTATAATAAAATAGATATATCTTGTTACCTTATTTTTTAATTTTAAAAATTTTCATATTAATGTTTTTGTTTTTTAAGTTAGAAATAATTTTGTTTTCGTTTGTTAAAGACAATAATAATAAAATAATAAATAATATATAAAAAATACAAAAACATTAATATATTAAAAGGATCAACACATAATTGGCGCAGTCGATAGGATACCCGAGTATCCTTTTTAAGAAATATTAATAAAAACGGAAGTGATACTGGATATTTCAATATCCTTACGGGTATACATACGTAATGTAAATGAATGTGTTCTAGTGTGTGGAAACGTTATTGTTGTTTAATAAAAAAAAAGCAAATTACAAACAGTTACAAAGGATTTAAAAATCAAAGGTTTACGAATTTTTTCTTTTGGAAAAGGACAAGAATTAAAAAAGTCTTATACATAAAAAAAGGACAAGAAAATAAAATATTTTTTTTGGTTATTGTAAACTATAATAATAAAGGTTGTAAACTAACGAATAAAAAAAAAAACAAAAGATTGGAACTATAAAATAAAATTGTGGCTAAAAATTAAATTCTAAAAGTGACTTATAACAATTAAAAGAGAAAACCAGGCGGTAAATTTATACCAAATAAACTTTAATAAAGTATATGTATAAAAAAAAAAATAAGTAGCACAGCGATTCCAACCGACAGGGGGACCCTCCTGACTACTGCATAAAAAACTTTAAAAAAAGAATAATTTGAGCAAAGAGAAGAATAACCTGAGAAAAGAGGATAGCAAAGAATACTCCATAAAAAGCAAGAAGAGGAAGAATACCCCAAAGGAAAGAAGGAAAAAGGAGGAACGTTGATGTCACCCAAAATTTGTTTGTCCAGCGAAATTTCAAAATTTTTTTAGTGGTATTTATGTATATTAACGTATTTTATAGTAAATTTTTAATATATAATTAATAATTAACCTGCTCAAATATATTAATTAAATATTTATATATATATATATATATATTGTCATTTGTGTTGCGTACATATGCCATTAGCGTTTTTAGCATTTATTTTGAATGTAATAAACTAAATTTATATAATTTATTTCAAGGACATTGTAAACTATTTCCGGTTTTTTGTTTATTTAAACTTACTTTTTGGTATGAAAAGTCATAATAAATAATAACATAGAGGATAGAGAAAGATTTGTTTTTGTAAAAAGAGGAAAGTAATTGATACTTGATATTTTCTTTTTCTTTTGGGAATTTGTATATACGAGTTCTTTTCCTTTTAAAAAATGGCTGAAGGAATCAATGCCCCACGAGTTTTAACTATAGATCCATTTAAGTTACTTGATAAACTACCTCGATTTTCTGGTGATAAAAGAGAATTGTATACGTTCATTTCTCTTGTTGATAGAATAAATCCCCTTCTCAATGAATATGATGCTCTTTCACAGGTTTTATTTTTAGACATTATCAAAAGTAAACTTAGTGGCAAGGCAAGAGAGATGATGGAAATAAATTTTCATGTCCAGTCATGGGCAGATATAAAATTAATTTTAGTGACCAATTTTGGAGAGAAAAATAGTATTGAAGAATTATATGATAGACTTAGATCGGTAACTTTTAAAACGAATGCTATTAACTTTTTTAATGAGATAAAGGATAAGCTTCGAAGCTTAAATAATAAGACTTCTTCAGATTTAGGAATTAATCCTAATAGCGAACAATAAGCTAGAAGCAATATGATGACAGCTCTTAAGATTTTTAAAGAAAAGCTCCCTGAACCTATGAGAACTATTTTAGCGTGTAGGAATCCTGATTCAATTGAAAATGCAATGGATATCCTTTTTACTTCTGGATACGCTTATTATAGTCAAGAAACTAAAGAAAGTACCTTTAAAAAAATTAATAATTATAACGTAAAGAACAATCGCACGACTCATTTAAATGGGAATAACCATTTGAATGGAAATAACACTACATATGATCGTTTAAGAACTAATCAGGGCAATCGATTCAATCATGGAAAGAATGTGGTGGAGAATCGAAGTTTGTCAAATAATTACACTGGATATCAATATAGAGCTGACCAATCTAATGGCAATAGAGATGTAGGTAGAAATTATATTCATCGCAATAATAATGATGATCAACATTTTGTGACAAATTTTCCATATTCACAAAACGGCTCCAATTTTTGTGAACCTATGGATATTAACATTGTTCAAAACTCTGTTAAAGTTTCGGAATCATGTATGCCAAATATCCAGGGAAATTCGAATGTTATGGAAAAGTATGACAATAACTTGCTGGATCAAAACAATGAAATACAAAATTTTCCTTTTCCAGCCTTTGCGGAGAATTACCACATATAATAATAAAAGATAATCTCAAATTTATTATTGATAGTGGAGCCACTCATTCAATTATAAATCCGGGAATTTGTAACCCAAAATGGAGAATAAAATCTTCTACTTTAACCTTAAAAACTCTACAGAATAATGTAAAGACTGATATAGTTTATGAAGTACCAATGTTTAACGAATTAGGGAATTCAAGTGATAAATTATTATTAATTGAATGTGGATTTCATAGTGAGTATGATGGTATTATAGGGAATGATGTTTTACAGAAATACAAAGCTGTTATTGATTACGGCAATAATCAATTAAAAATTAATAACAGAACCATTCCTTAATTAAAGCTTCAGGAACGTAATTTGGTTACATTTATTTCGGATATTAAATGTGGTTTGATTCATATTAAGGAGCACAAGGATGTTGTGGGTAAAATTATTATTGCTGAGGGTATTTATAATTTAAATAACTTTAAGGTTGAGGTAGAAACCACAGCAAAGTGTTTAAATAACATTCATCTTACTAAAGGTAATTCTTGGCCGGTGTCTCCGGAAAACTATCATTTAATAGATGCTAATGTGGCTGAGGAAAATGATTTTGATCAAGAGTATCTACAAAAAATTAGAACGGGTCATTTGAATGCTGAGGAAAAACTTAAATTAGTTGAAATTTTGGAAAACTATAGTCGGTTATTTTATAAACAAAATTCAAATCTTACGTTTACAAATGCGGTAAAGCATCGAATAATTACTACCGATGATGTACCTGTATTTTCAAGGACGTATAGATATCCCTATGTTCATAAGGAGGAAGTAAGAAAACAAATACAAGAAATGCTGGATAGTAAAATAATTCAACATTCTAACTCACCATATTCTGCTCCAATATGGGTGGTTCCAAAAAAAGATGATGCGAGTGGATTAAAGAAGTGGAGAATTGTGGTAGATTATAGAAAATTAAATGAAAAAACAATTAATGACCTATTCCAAATATGGAGGACATCTTAGACAAACTTGGAAGGTGTATGTACTTTACTACTTTAGACTTGGCTAAGGGATTTCACCAAGTTGAAATTGATAAAAGAGACACTCATAAAACGGCATTTTCAGTCGAGGGTGGACATTATGAATTTTTGAGAATGCCTTTTGGATTGAAAACGGCACCCGCTACATTTCAACGATTAATGAATAACGTTTTAGGTGACTTGGTTAATAAAATATGTTTGGTATATATGGATGATATCATAATATATTCTACTTCTCTTCAGGAACATATGGATTCCTTACGTCTTGTTCTTGATAGGCTTTCAAATGCCAATCTCAAAGTACAAATAGATAAATGTGAGTTTTTGAAGCATGAAACGGACTTTTTAGGACATGTTGTTACACGTCGTGGAATAAAGCCAAATCCGAAAAATTATCCTTTGCCAAAGACACCAAAACAAATAAAGGAGTTTTTAGGCCTCAGTGGTTATTACCGCAAATTTATTAAAGATTATTCTAGGATTGCAAAACCAATGACAAGATATTTGAAAAAGGATGCTAAGATAAACATCAATGATCCGGAATATATTGAGAGTTTCAGAACATTAAAGACTCTACTGATTAATGATCCAATATTAGCCTATCCAAATTTCAATAAACAATTTGTTTTAAATACGGACGCAAGTAATTTTGCTCTAGGTGCGGTTCTATCACAGGACAATCATCCCATTTGCTATGCTAGTAGAACTCTCAATAAACATGAGATAAATTATAGCATAGTAGAAAAGGAATTGTTGGCGGTAGTTTGGGCAGTTAAATATTTCCGACCGTATCTCTTCGGAAGAAAGTTTATAATAAAAACTGACCATAAGCCACTACAATGGTTATTTTCTATTAAAGAGCCAAATTCTAAGTTAGTTCGTTGGCGGTTGCAGTTAGAAGAATATGATTTCGAAATTTTTTATAAGCGTGGAATAAATAATGGAAATGCGGACGCTTTATCTCGATTAAGGTCGGAAATAAATTTAGCTGAGCAAGTTAATGCTAATATTATTATTCAAAGTAATAACCCATTAAATATTTATAAAAACCAGATAGTTATAAGCAAGTCAGATGCTATGTCTTTAAAAATAGTCAATAAAACTGTTTTCCGAAATAATAGAACAATCTTTAGTACTAAAAGTTTGAGTGAAAAGGAAGTGTTATCAATCGTTAAAAATTATTTTCACCCAACAAGAGTAAACGCTATTTTTATTGAGGATGATTCTTTTTACAACATATTTAGAAATACTATTGTTAAATATTTTTCACTAAATTCTCGTTTGAAAATTGCAAGGTGCAAGGAATGCCTTAATGATGTTTTAGATGAAGGTGATCTTCAGGAAATTATAAAAACTGAACATCAAAGAAATAATCATCGCGGTATTATTGAAAATTTCGAACAGCTTAGGAAAAAAGTATATCATCCGAAACTTAAATTAAGAATACAACAATTTATTAATAGCTGCAACATATGCAATATAGAAAAATATGACCGTAATCCAATTAAGCAAAATTTTAAAATTACTGAGACCCCTGATAGGCCATGCCAGATAGTACATATAGATGTTTTTTATAGTTTGGGGGGCACATTGTTTTTAACAATAGTTGATAAATTTTCTAAATTTGCTCAGGCAATTAAAATACAAAACAGATCATGGATAGAATTTAAAAGAGCACTTATTCAGTATCTTAGTATAGTTGGTAATATTGAAAAAATCGTAACAGATAATGAGTTAGGTTTCAAAGCGTTACCTTTGACCGAATTTTTAAGACAAAGAGATATTGATTTACACTTTATTTCCAATAATAACCATTCTTCAAACGCTGATGTGGAACGTCTTCATAACACAATGAACGAACACATTCGCTTACTCAGGCATGATCCTGACAGAGACAGTGATTCTGTAGAGGAGAAGATTTATAAAGTAATTATGTATTATAATAGCACCATACACTCTACAACGGGATGTAAACCCATTGATTTTCAAAACGGTGCAATAAATGTTTCGGATTTTCCAAAAATTAAGGAAAGAATTCTGAAATCAAAAGAAAAATCAGTGTCGAATAAGAATAAGAATCGTGAGAATTGTATGTTACAAACTGGAGAGGTTTATCTAAAAACGGAAAGGGGTGGTAAAAATCATGCCAAGTTCCGGAAAGTGAAGGTAGATAAATTAGACAATGATCATGTAAAAACTCTAACAGGGTATAAGTATTATAAGTCGCACATTAAAAGGAAAAAGAAATTTTGAAATCTGATTTAGATTTTATTGTTATTGTTTCAATAAATTGTTTTTTATCATAATTTTTTTTTGTTTGCTTTTGAATTAAAAATCGGAAATAGGTTTATTTTCGAAAATAAATTTATGAATTTTATTCCTAACAAAAATATGTTTATGTAATTACTGTTACTAGTTTTAATTTAATTACATTATATAATTTTATTTGTCTTATATGTTAAAAAAAATTTATTAAAATTTATATACGTATATTTAATATAGTGTACATACATATATAAATTTATATATACACCAAAACTTTTCCTCGGAGCGTCAATTTAACGGTGGGGGAGTTATATGTATATATATTTATATATGTATCTTGATGATGATATACTTTGTTTATAATAAAATAGATATATCTTGTTACCTTATTTTTTAATTTTAAAAATTTTCATATTAATGTTTTTGTTTTTTAAGTTAGAAATAATTTTGTTTTCGTTTGTTAAAGACAATAATAATAAAATAATAAATAATATATAAAAAATACAAAAACATTAATATATTAAAAGGATCAACACATAATTCTTATGCAGATGACCTTGCAATTTATTTCACGCATGAGTTCAGTCAGAATATACTGACCGAAATTCAATGCTCATTGGATCGTTTGGAAGAATATTATAACAAATGGAGAATTAAAATTAATACGGAGAAGACACAAGCCATCTTTTTTACCATAAAAAGAAAATCTTGTTATCTACCAAATCACAATCTCACTCTTTTGGGCAAAGACATAAGTTGGTCTAATAATATTAGATATTTGGGAATATGTCTGGATCCTAAACTTACCTTTAACGCACACATTTCTCACGTTATTAATAAAGTTGATAAATACAAAAAAATATTATATCCTCTTATTAACAGAAACTCTCTTCTCAGCAACTCAAATAAAATTTTAATAGTAAAAACAATTTTTCAGACTATAATTCTTTATGGTTGTCCAGTTTGGGGCAACTGTGCCAAAACCCACGTCAAACGCCTGCAAATAGCGCAGAATAAAATTTTGAAAATGGCTCTAAAATTACCATGGCATTTTTCTACCTGTAGATTACATAAAAACAGCCACACCAAAAGTGTATCGCAATGTATTTTAAATTTAAACACCCGTTTTAAGACAAAATGCAGTTACTCCGACAATCCTCTCATACGTACACTATACTAACTACTTCATTATTTTTATTTTATAACATATTCAATTATGGAATAATTAAAGCATTAGTTTAACTAAATATTACATTTATTGCATTTTATTTTTTCTTATATTGAAGGTTTTTGTTAATAGTTTTCCTTCAGTCTTATTAATATCCAACACATGTTTATGTTATATTCTTTAAAGAATTTTTTAATATTTAAGATATAAGGCAAAGCCAATTCTGTGCAATACTTTGTTTTCCCTAGTGTGTAAGAATTTTTTGTTAATTTTTCTATTAAATAAATAAATAAAATGTAATCGCCTCTTACTGGGTTAAGCGTTTCTAAAAATTTTAGTATTTCCTGAAAGATCTCTTTAAATGATACCCATATTGATATCATAAAAAATAATCGAGGCCTATAACGCGGAAAATATAGACGAGTACCAATTTTTTTACCTAATACTTTTGTCTTTTTTTTTTAATTCCCTATCGCCCCATATATTTTTTTTGTAGTTTGGAGTTACTTCAATAAAATTACTGCCAGGCATGTTGTTTTTCTCGCTGCCTCAAAGCATGGAGCGATCTTGCTGATTTCCAATAATAAAACTTTCGAAAGTATGTCTGATCGGTTGGTGTATTTCTATTCTCTCTAGGTCATCTTGATTTAGTTGATTTAAACCGGAAACGGACGGACAGACGGTTATCGCTCAATCCACTTCGCTATGCATAAGAACTTCGATTATATACCCGATATGGTGTCGGGAATGGAATTACAAATGTTATGACAAACTTAGTCCGCGTTTACACTATGCCATTTTTAGTGCAACTTTTTTTCAATTCTCTTCATGTAGCAGCGATATTCGCTATTTTAAACAAAGCATAACCAATATAAACATCTCCCCAAAACTGAAGCTATGCTATACTGCTTACCCTTCTTGCTTCGTTACGTTGTGGTTAAAAAACGTATTGAGGCCTCTTGAATTAATTTGTACGAGGGCTGCTCTATATATTTCTGGCCTAATAGTGAGAATGCGAATACTTATAATCAAAAATGGTTTTATTGTTTTTCAAAATATTCTTCAGCATGATTTATACACTTTTGCATGCGCTAAAACCAGTTGTCGAAGCACTTTTTCCACTCCGATTGAGACACCTCTAAAACATGGTTTTTGAACACTTCAACAGCTTCTTCTGGCGACGAAAATCGTTGACCATGCATTTTTTTCTGGATGTGCGGAAACAAGAAGAAGTCATTAGGTGCCAAGTCAGGGCTGTACGGTGGATGACCCATTAATTCGACGTTATGGCCGGTCAAAATGGCTCTGGTTTGAGCCGATGTATGAGAGCTCGCATTGTCATGGTGAACAATGATTCGTCTTCTCTTGTTGGTTTTTCGAATTTCTCCGATGACTTCCGGCAAACAAATTGTAGTGTACCACTCAGAAGTGACCGTCCTACGTTGCTCAAGCGGAACAGTCGCCACATGACCAGTTTTGCCGAAGAAACACGAACAACTTTCGTTGGATTTTGTTCGTCTTTGAAGACCCACACGGTCGATTGTTGTTTCGTTTCGGGCTCAGACGCATAGATCCATGAAGCACCGCAATTGTATTTTTGCAACATTTCTTTGCACCAATCGACACGAGCCTTTTTTCGAGCGACTTTCAAATTGTGCGGGATCCAACGAGAACAAACCTTTTTTACGGCCAGGTGTTCATGCAGTATCGAATGTATGCTGGTGGAAGAAATGTCCATGGATGTCTCTATCTCTCGGTATGTCGCATGTCGATCTTGCATTATGAGTTCACGCACGGCATCAATGTTCTCTGGCACAACAGCCGTTTTTGGACGACCTTCACGAAATTCGTCTTTGAGCGAGCTTCGGACACGATTTAATTCATTATACCAATTTTTCACAGTGCTATAGGATGGTGCTTCATCGCCATACAAAGATTTAAGTTCATCGATGCACTCTTGTCGTGATAATCCACGTCGAAAGTTGT
This sequence comes from Gymnosoma rotundatum, assembly GCA_916610165.2. NCBI lineage: Eukaryota > Metazoa > Arthropoda > Insecta > Diptera > Tachinidae > Gymnosoma > Gymnosoma rotundatum. The sequence continues at coordinate 111,882,286 of OU744337.1, read as the reverse complement.
GAAAAATGATGGCACGAAAATGTTCGCGAGTTAACTCCATTTTTTTCTATATTAATTTTGTTAAGTCACATTTTCCAATGGAAATGTCAGATTGCACTTGGCAGCACTCAGTGTTGCCAGGCCAGAAGTATATATAGCAGCCCTCGTACTATTTTCGTAATGATCTTCGTTGGTTGTTGGGGATATGGATGCGTGTGTATGGCCCAATTTTCTTGAAATCAGGTAATACCGTTTGATACATCAAAATGAAAATTAGTTTATGCCTTGGCATATGGTGATGAAGAGCTGTTTAATTTTTCGTAATAATCGGGAAGGGGGAGGAATAATTAAATTGACACCGCAAACCGAATGTCATTCTTTTTTTAGTTTTAAAAATATTTTTTTTTCATTTCAAATATACTTTGAACTTTTAATCTTTATGTAGCTTGTCGATAAAAGCATCTGGTTCCACTAGGTAGAATATAGTTGTGTATAAGCCACTCCAGATTATTTCTATTGGCGTTCTCTAGTTTTACAAATTTAAAGGCAGTTTGACGCAGTTTAGAAAATTACAAAAAGCAGGGCCCGTAGAAGTAAAGAAATTCGTTTTGTCAAATATGGAACAGCATATGCTAAAGCTTACATGATCGCTAAAAACTTAGTACCTAGTAAAAAGACTTATATTTCAGGTTAAGCACAGGCTCACCTCTAAAGCTCGCATATGTACACTTTACTCCTTAGATATATTTTATAAAAGCAGAAATTAAAAGGCCATCCTCTAGAATACCAAATGCCCTGGAGTTTTCCATGCACCTGAACAAAAAATTTCTTTAACAAAAGTGATGTCATTTAGGTAGGCTCAACTGCTGTTCAAGAAGCCGTCAGATACGAAAGAAAAAATTGTATTAAAATATGATCTGAGTACTTAAAGTGGAATAATTGTGCTAATGAAATCAAACGTTAATTTAACATATTAGCTGACAAAAATAAAAACCGGAGTGATGATATTCCTTGCCTTTATGTTGAATACGGCGAGACAACAATGAATTTTATGCGCTTTGGTCACGTTAAGCTAAGAAAAACAGGCAGTCATATGCTCACTCTTGTAGCCTAGATGACGACAATGAGACGGGAATCTAAAAACCTTATTATAAAAAATTGAGCCAATTGAGTGACAACAAAACTTGTCCTTAAAAGCAGTTATTTTTGTAGTTTTAACTCCAGTTTTCAGATGTGTTGAAAATTGTATCACCTTTTCACAACTGAATAAATTTTCTGAAAATAAAAACTTTTAGTTTCTGCTTGCATATCGAAGGCTACCCTCTAACTTCTAGCTGTAAGATACGGATTTAATACCAAAGCTCTTCTAAAACAAAGTTAGGTTCCACACCAGCCGCTTAGAAACTTATATTTATTTCACTGTTTTTGCAAACCTCACATAAAATTTAGGTATAAAATTAAAATGAAATTATTAGCAGACGAAACCAAAAATTCCATATAACAATATCCATATTAAAAAAATCATTTAAAAATGTACAGGAATCAAAGAAAGTAATAATATATATTGTATTTAACTTTCCCTGGAAAGGAAAATTTTTCTTACAATAAACACTTTACGATATGTCTGCAACACAAAAAAATCATTACATTTAGCCACTTAATGAAAAAAGTTATCTTTTTACATACTTTTTAAACTAGAATAAAATATTTGAGCTTTATTATTTGTTCCACTGTTTAATATTTAATACAGCTGACTTAATGAGGCGCTACACACGTGACTTTTAATCACGACTATTCAGTTTTTTTTTAAAGGTCATTGTTTTAAAAGTCGATTGAAATTTCTTGAGTATATAGAAATACATGTAGGAAAACAAAAATATACATTACTTGAACCAAAAATAATATTAAAACAATATTTTAGATAAAATTATGTCAGTTAAAGAAACAGAACAAAATATTCTTAATTTAAAATGAGCTTTGCAAATTCTCACACTCATATGACGTCATTTTTGATAAATAAGCAGTTGATTAAAGAAACAACAATTAATGTTTAAATTACTTCCTTTTACAAGATTTTGGATAAAATCCAAAATAATAAAATATTTCTTAAGTGATGATGATAGTGAATTTCATTAGGGTAACTCTTGGTTTAAGATTTTATATTCTTTGCCTGAAAGAAATACCAGCACGAAAAACGGCATTTACTTGTAAATACCTCATTGTTTTTAAATACATTCATTGCAATAATTTACAATTTTGCTTTTAAAAGTCGACAATAAAAATAAAAAATTTAATTTTAGTTTTTCAATTTATTGGAAATATTACAAGAGGTCTCATTACTCTAACATAGAAATTGTATTCAACGTAAGTTTTAAAAGTTACCTAAGAGTTTTACAAATTTTTATTTATGTATATTTTTATACTTTTTAAAAATAATGTTTCCAAAAGCTATTAAAGATTAACTGCCGTATACATAGAAAACAAAATAACTTTGAAATATGTTTTATGAAAAATTTTTTTATACAAATTTGTCCTAAAATATATTTTAAATATGTTTTGATTTTCCATTAATAAATTGACAAGTCCCTTAGGGTCAATTTTAAAACTAGTTACAATTTTTTTAAATTTATTAATATTTAATAAAAACAAACAATAAAACGACTTCAAAATTGTTAAGTCAACAGCTGGAAAGCGAATTCAAAATAAATACTTAAGTGGGACCATTTCATAAAGCAAATTAAAATATGAGTTTTACAATTTGTATTTTTCTTACTATAAAAATGGAAATCTACTTAATTTTAATTCGGATTGTTTACAGAGAGCGAAGCTGATGGTAAATGACGACCAGCGGCGGCTTCGGTCGACTCAAATTTTAAGTTGATAATGATATGAAATATTTTTGTGTTACCACAGTCTCATAATAGAAACTACATTCATCTGATATATTTGCTGTTGTATAAAACTGTAAGGTTCCCTTTCAAAATATGATTTTCAAGTAAATTATATATATATATTATACACATATACATACGTGCCCATTATTATGAAAGTGGTCTAAGTCATATATTTCTTGTTTCGAGATATTTAATGAATTGCATTTGAATAAATTATAAATATTTTTATACTATACGACAACCACTATTAAGTGGTTCATTTTTGACAATTTCGTAAAAATTACATTTAATAAATTTAGTTTAAAATAATGTGGTATGAAAACAACTGGTAAATACATTTTTTTTTTTTAAATTTTGACTTAGACCACTTTCATAATTATGGGCACATATATACTAATTTTTAGGAAAGCAAATAAAAAACCGACTGAACTTAGCGGTCTAAATTGGCTACACACTTGGATGCGGCTTTTTGCTGTATATTAAAGTCGACGAAGTCTGTTAGCAAATTATTAGCCGATCGGCTTTTCTCTCTGGTGGTATACTCGTTTTTAAGGCGCTGGTATATTTTAATTCGTTTTAAAGCCGAAAATTTAGACATAAAAAAAAATTAAAAATTTTAATGTAGTTTTTAATTTTTAAAAATTTCAATGATCAATTTTAAAAAACTTAAAAATATATTAGATGAAAATACATTTTTTCCCAGCACTGCTTGCAAAATAAAACGATAATTAATAACCAGCTAATATTATTACTAATATTAGTATTTAGATGCGCAACGCAATGTCACGTGTACGAAATAATATTTATTCACATAAGTTCTTGCTAATTTATTAAATTAATTCTGCCTTAATTCTAAAATTTCACTTTTGTGACACACTGGCTGACATCGCTTAATTTCGGCCAGAAATATGTAACTGTCAAACTGTTTGAGATGATTCACTAATTTTTTTGAGTGAATGGAGAAGTTTAAAACTTAACATAAAAAATGGGCTTGTTTTAATATTTTGCGTCTTTCTAACCGACTTAAAAAAAGAGGTTATTAATTCGACTAAATGTTTTTTTCTTTATTTGAAAAGTATTGATTGCAAATTGGTCCCGTTATCAGTTCATAATTGCAAAAACCAAAGGGTGTCCCCATATAATATACATGTTTTTTACCTGTATTATGATCCGTAACGCTTTAGAATTTATAAAAACTCCGTATCACTATAGCTCCGAATAGTAAAAATTAATGCAAAAACAAGTCTAAAAATTAAAGGGTGACCCCATATATGACGTAAATTGGCCTATGCGGATCTATCTCTTGAACCGCTATAGACAAACGGTTGCAACAAATGTTGACTGTTATGAATGTAATAGTAACAATAATAGATATTCAAAATTATAATTTTAAGGGTGCCCCAATACTTAACTTAATTTTATGTATACGGCCATACTTTATAATAGTATTAGACAGACGCTTGAAATTTACAACGAACCAGTGTTGATGGAATTCAAGGGTGTCCCAAGAGTTCATGTAATTTGATGTATGTTGCCATACTTTTTAACCCTTATAGACAGACGTATTAAATCCGTTTTGAGATCGGTTTTTTTCGCAAGAACTATTTATTGGGATAAAAGCCATTTAATAATACCCAGGATAGATTTTTGAAGTGTTTGGGAGTAAGAGTAAAATTCTTAGTGCAAAAGGTTACCTTATTGAAAATACTAACTTAAGGCAGTTAGTCCAAAAACATAACCTAAAAAATTGCATACGTAGTTTTGAACTCCATCTTTCAAGACTGTGGCAGGAACTAGTATTTTATTCGTTATTGCACATTAATTTTTATTTCCTTTAATATTCGTTTTGTTGATCTTTAATATGTTGCTGTATAAACCAGTGTCACCCTAATTTATATTGCAATATATCTTTATAAGTCTACAAACATACGAGTACATAAAATATTTTGGTAGTTCTTTATTTTTCTAGCCTTTAATTTCGTTCTTCATATTTTGGTTTCAAGTGCGTCTGGCATTTATAGCTGTTGTATAAGACAAGCAGCGACGTTGTTGTAATTACGTATGTTAACCTTTTTATGTATAATTTTTTTTGCTATTTTATTTTAAATTTTCTTTTAATTTTCAAATGAACCATGACGTCTTTAAAAGCAGGAGTAAAACAAGAAAAATATAATTCTTGGCACGAATTGAACAGAACATCCTAATGTTCGCAAAAAACACATGAATAATAATATTAACCAAACATGAAGATTTTGACAGGCTTTTGTTTGAAAATCGTAGACAAAAGTTGTACGTAAGTGGAGAGTGGCAAAGACTAAGAACCGCCTAAAAAATTATTTTTTTTTTTTTATTTTTATTTTTCGTAATCCAATTCAAGTTAGAACAACTTGTTCGTAAAAAAGGTACGAGCAAAAATTTGGTAAATAAAACAAATAGAAAACGAAATGTTAACATGCGCGTTTTATTTATATTGCGGAAAATTTAACCCAGCAAAATCATTTTAAACAAAATTTGTAATTCTACTTTTTTGTGGTATAAATCCCAAAATACCTCTAAAATAGTATTTTTTAAAAAGTACCTTTAAAAAAACCTATGAAAAATGCCTTAAAAAAGTAGCTCCTCAAAAATACATTTTAAAAGAGACTTTAGTTTTGAAACCGGCATGTTTTAAATAAAAATGGCTTCTTTTTTAAAAATTCCTTTTCAAAAAGTACTTATATGAGATTAGTTTTAAAATCTATCTCAATCTAACAACCTTCAACTTAAGCGCCTTTTAAAACATTTCACTGGGCTGTGCAATTTCATCTATCGTGCAAGCAAAGTGTTTAAGCCAACAAGTTCAGGGTCAAAACACAGATATAAATGATGATGTATGAAGACCACCCAGTAAGTTAAAACAGACAGCTAAAACAGCAGGCAAAAGAGTTTAAGAGAGCAATGAAAAAACAGTGAAAAATTTATGTAAAGAATGTTGCTTTTGGAAAATTAATGTTCACTCGTGTCATTACAACGCAAGTGTAAAATAAGACAAGAGTTTTAATTAAAAAATTTGCAATCAGCTTTTTTTATTAGTTTTTTTTTTTTTATTAGAAATGCAAAAAGATTCTTGCTAGGTTTAAAAAAGTTTTTACTGTCGAGACTTAAATTTAAACAAAAAAGTGTTTAAAAATATGTTTTGGTTTTTGAAATATTTCTAATATTAAAATATTTATATTCTGACCCTTTGATGCGTGGCGTACATTATAATGTACGTCGATTTTATCAACCCGTAACTGGTAGAAATTTTAGCATACATGCAATTAATTTGCAGTTACAGGTTCCCTGTGATGTTATTTTTTAATTTCTAAAGAGGTTTTAAGATTTCAATACAACCTAAGATCACTTTTATATATTTTGTCTAGTCAAAATCGACGCAGCCCCAAATGTGTCAAAATTTATTTTCAAATAAGAAAACAAAAACTGAATTTTCTCGCGTTTTTTTTTTTTTTTTTTTTTTTTTTTATTAATTTTTATATATTTTTATTATTTATGTACTCGTAAATATGTGTAGTCAGAAATTTAAAATCAATAAAAAAAATGAAGTGAAAAGGTTTTTACATTGCAGCAGATTTTACAATCAAATGTACATCTTCAAAACCCACTTTAGAATAAAAATTTGTCCCCATAATTTTTTACACATGTTCTTTAAAGCCTATTAAGCTATAAAAATCATATATAGAATTTTTCAACTGCCGAAATTATTTCCCGTGTCAATGGGGTAATATATAATTAATTTTTTATTATAAAGTTTATAATTGCATTTGGTGAGATCTAAGGAATTAACTTCGATTACAATATAAATTTTTTTTTGCTTACAGTTTAGGAGTCTTTTTGTTATTTAATAATATAATAGCCTTCAGCTTTTCTCAATGAAAGCCATTATTGAGCCCAATATTCCATACAAAATCTCAATAATTTATTGCGCAATAAGTACGAAATTGTTATAATATTGAGTAGAAATTAAAATACAACACTGTTCAGAAGATATGTTTAAAGCAAAATTACTAAATTCAAACCTCAGACACAAGCTAATTGAGTCTAAACAAAGCTAACTTTTGTAAATAAAAAATTAGATACAACCCAATTGCGTCTATACCAAAAAAAGTTTGTCAAAACCAGATACCGGCTGTATGATGATTATATCGTCCGCAGAAATAGTTAAAAATATAATTCATGCTTGACTCTTTAATTTTTCAAAATAATTATTTGAACTGTTTGAAAATACAACTCAATTATTAATTAAATCGGCTTAGGTTTATTTTAATTTCTAAAATTGTATAATGAAAGGAAAATGATTTACAAATATTTGTTTTTTGAAGAAATCAGTAAAAATCAGATAGTAGCCAAAGGTAATACAGGATTTACTTGATCGCTACATACGTTATAGGCATTCTTCGTATCTATCAATTTTCAAGTAGAAAAATAAATATATTTAGCTAAATGAAGAAACAAAATCAATTTTTTTAAGGAAACCAACTAAAAATTGTACGGCCCCCAATTAAGTTAAATTATTCGGAATTTCCAATTTCCAGTGCAAATAACTCGTCTACCATAAATGATAAATTTACTCCTATGAAAAACAAAAATATTTAATAGTGCATTTACAGTATACCGAAATCTAGTACTTATGAGATTTCGAGCAAAATCTAGTTGATTTTTAATAGATTTCCCATACAAAACAAAATCTACTTCGCCACTAGATTTTGACAAAATCTACTCAAAATCTAGTAGTACTTAATAATGCAACTATGGTTTTCTGCATGTTGTACCAAAAAATACAAAGCAGCAAAAGAAAAAATGACAGTTTAATTAAAACAAAAAAGAAAATTTGTAAAAAACTAACAAATTTCGATAAAATATTATTAATATGACGAATTTAATGTGTAAATTATAATTATAACGTAATAAAATTTTTTAAATGTACATTTTTTCGATTCGTTGTTCAAATAAAATCTTTTTAATGTCTTCAAAAACCCAGTGTAAACGGTATTGATTTTAAAAGAGATTTCAAATCAAATGAACTAGAATTTGGTATAATGTAAATGCACTATAAGCTAAAAAAAATCCCATGTTCTAGGTCCCCTATTTTGTGACCCAGTGTGAACACTGTACAATATTTTTATACAGAAATTGTAGCATCAACAAAAAACTATTTATTTTTTTTATCATTTACGCATGTAGCTTGGCGCTATAATTTGTCTCAGTGATTTATACTTTACAGTCTGCAAAAAGGTGGAAAATATGCAAAATACAAACAACATCAGTGCAGAATACAATTAAAATTACCCCAAATTCCTTTATTAACATTATAGAGCTAAGGAGAAATTTGTAGCAACTCGAATCGATATGATAAATCTATAAACCTCAAATTCTCTTGCCCAATAATTTTTCAATATTTTTATTGCAGTAAATATTCATCACTGAGGTATTATTTATAATGATGTTATAGCTCAATGACAACAAATTTATAAATTTCATTTTTTAACTTTTTTTAATCTCACGGCACCTTTACATACCGTTGAATTAAATTCTTTTGGACATTATAATGGTAACAGTAGGTCATTAATATCTCTTTTCAATCACCACATGCACATTACTGCATGCTTTATGCATTATTAGTCACTCGTTCATATTTTATATGTATTTTAAAGAATACTTAGTCAATTCTATTATAACCTTAACCGCAACTAAAATATTTCTGAACTTTTGTGGCCATCTAATAAAATCGCCGCATTTGCGCTGTTGCTGTGTAGCAACCGTTTGAGCTTCCGTTGAAGAATTTGTGTTCAACCAATTTTTCAAGTTTTTAGATCACAGCCATCAGGTAATTTTAAGTTCAATACCGCAAAGAGCATAAAGAGATCTTTTTTTTCCCGAGACTAAAGGTGGGTTCACCTATTTTGCCCGGACAATATTTTTTTATATGTAGCTTGACATTTCTCTCAAAAAGTGAGAGAAGTAATTTTTTTAGACAACTCTCAGCTTGATTAAGTTTAACTTTAATTTTTGTCCGGACGAAATTAAACTGAGTTGCCACCAAAAAAAAAAAATTTAATATTTCCGTTACTGCATTCTCCTTAGCATTTTCTTCTTAAAAATATATTATGCATGAAAAAGAGCTTTTTGTATTTGCATATTAGATCAGGTTTTCAAACCGTTAAAGACCAATATATAAGTTCGTTACTAAAATTAATAAAAAAAATTTGGCAAACAATAACAAAATATTATTTTTTATCTAGATAAAAAATTTTCTTCCCGAAAATCGTAGTTTTTTCTTCAATCGCCTCCCCAGACCCCATTAATGTGCTGAATTTCTACTAAATTTGGTCAATTACTGAAAACCAATCGTTCTAAAATAGTTGGTTATAAAAAGAATGAAAATCCGCGAACAATTTATTACAGTCTCGAACATTTAGATTTTTTTGTTAAAAAAATTCCCATATTGGAACAACGCTGACTGTAGGGTTCTCCACAATAATTCCATAAAAAGACATCAGATGGATTACCCAAAGCTTCATCTTAAAGAAAGAGTTAAAAATTTTACTGAAAATATTTTTTGACTAAAATTTTACATTTTTTAAACTTTTCGAAAAATTTCTAATTAAAAAAATTAATACCACTAACATACGAGTAATAAGGTCAACGAAAAAATTTTTCTTAAAAGTTATTCTTATAGCATTATATAGTAGTACTAAAAATTCCAAGTCACAAATTTTGTATTTTAAATTTAAAAGTCGAATTTGTCTAAAAGTATTAAAGATGCCAAGCTAATTCCAATGTTTCCATGTTTTTCCTTTATCTATAGATGTAGATTACTAAAGCTAAAAGCTCTGAAACATTTTTGAAATTAGTGGTTACCTACTTTGACGGCCTGTGGTACAGGCTGTAATCAAATGCAATAGGGGAAAAGCTTATGACCTCCTCCTGCGATTTATATCGCAGTTTGTTTCATGAAAATCAGGTAAATGGTTTAGAAGTTCCAGCCTTTTATTCCATTGTTTTTTTTTTTTGTATTTTTCGCCACGCTGCATTGTAAAATTAATATGACTTGTTTACTTATATATTTATGTGACAGGTTTTTTTGTCCGGGCAAATTTTTCGAAGTGGGTGAATCGTGCTGCAGAAAACTCTCAGTAAAAAATATTTATTTTTTTTAACACAAATTTTAACCGGACAAAATGGGTAAATCCTCCTTAACAGTTACTTCTTAAGTACATAAACACTCAATTATTAGTTTTATGACTTTTCCTTCTTTTTCTTATTTTACTTATTTTACTGTTTAAAATCTACGAGAACTATTTCTAACCAGAATGATATCGCTATTGTTGTTGCGAGACAAACGATTTGGCAGTAAATTTTTTATATTGTTATCTGAAATAAACATTATTTTTTTTAGACTAATTTAATTGATCTAATCTTCTGATCATGTGTTTTAACAGTATTTTAATATTATAAACTCATATCCACACTCACTAATAATGAAATCGTGCACCACCCTTTTCAGTTGTAAATAAAACGTCGGTTTTTTTAGCATTGTCAGACGGTGGATTTTTCGCTTTTGTAGTTTGCAATGCACTGTTGTAAAATACGTGAACGCAATTAAGTCTTTAACTAAAATTTGTTGGTGGCGTAATCGATTTTCAATTTGCATAAGCAAATTTTATTAATCCAAAATTCAATTTTCTCAAAATCTCTCACTTACACTAATGTAATAATTTCTTGATTTTCGTACGTCCATTTCAACATTTTGATTCTAGATTAATTGCGCACATCCAAGCTTTTGACTTAAACTTTTGTATCACCCTTCGACAATTATCGCGGGCTGTAATATAATACGCGCAAGATAAATTTAAGTGTTTGTTTGAATGCAAAAAATAATAAATTAGAATAAAAAAAATTGTTGCAATTGTGCTGTGACTTTATAACTCATGAACGGTGAAACCAAATGCGATTAAATTTAAGGGTTTTTTCGTATGGTCGTGTAGACGGTTTATCTAGACTTTGCATGACATCGGTTTGACGCATTCGTGAGCTAAGACTTTCCATGACAGCATATGATTTTGTTCCTATAAAAAATAACGATAAGCCCTGAATTTTTGTACTAGAAACTTCTTTAATAATATGCATTGCTTAGAGAAATACTGCATCGACTGGCAGAATTTACGTGGTATCTCCAATACAAAGTGAAAATTTTTTGTCGTTTACCTAAAGAACTGTGAGGAGAATGCTTCTAAAATATTAGACAAGAAACTTTTATTATTAACGTTTATAATCAAATAAAAAAACAGTCAAGATTGGGGCAGCGAAAAGCACCCGCAATAACTAGTATTACATAAAATTAAATACTTCTGTAATTATTAGCACTTCACAAATTGAGTTAAATTCAATTTAATGGCCATAAATTATTTTACTATCAAAACCTTAAAATTATTTATTTTGCAAGTCAACTTATTTTAAACAATAGAGTGCACTGAGTTCATCGTTACAAAATAAAGTATTCACTTTTTAACTATTTTTCCTTCTTTTTTATCCCTTTGTTTTATCACTAAATGTACATATGTGCGGGTATTTAAGGCTTAAATGAATTTATATACAATGTGTTTGTGATGCATATGGTAATTTAAATAAATATTGTCAACAACATTAAAAGATGCACTGCAGTGGAATGTGTCATGGCGTAGCCGACACCGAAAAAAAGAAAACAATTTAACAAAAAACGTTTATTCAACATGCAAAATATTTAAACCATAAAGTTAAAGATAAATGTATTTTTAATGCATAATTGCTTTTATTTAATACATCTGATGGGAAAAATGAAGGTGAGGGTATTGCTGCTGTTGATAGTGATCGTGAGGTTATAAGGATTATTGCCACATAAAATAAAAATATAAAACTGCATTTTTCAAAAGTAATCAATTACTTTGAAAAATTAACAATTATATGTTTTTAATAAAAACTCTTAAAGAAAAATGATACAATTGAGATGTGTTAAATTAATTCTATATTTTTAATGATAAAGATGACAGTGTTATAAGCATCGTCATTGCTATAAGAGAAAGATTTGCAAATCGGTACAAGAGTAACTCAATTTGATTTAAAAATAATATTAACTTTGAAGCTGTTTTTAAGCTTTGGAAATCATACTTAGCTGGAAATTATTGATCGAAGATAGTTTTTTTTTCTACTTTTATTATACCGTTTACGATAAATACGATAATAAATAACGTTGTGTAATTAAATTTTCTTCATTGGTAAATTCTCATTTAAAACAATTTCTTTGGGTTACTTAAATGTTTCCTTTATTTAATGTGGCGAATGAGAAATTAGTTATTCAGTTATTTTATTAGCTGGTGTAGATTAGTTGATTGAGGCACCTGTTTAAAGTAAAGCAATAATATATATGTTGAAAGTATCGGTTTGTTAAATAGACGGTCAATCTTGCTACAGCCAAAGATTGTTATGGTCCTAATTATGAGTAAGAAAGTAAAAGCCATTTCGTAAGTATAATAAATATAAATATATATTAACTTTTCTTAATAAATTTTATTAAAAAAAACAACTCTTACAGACTTTTGTAGGTAATTCATCATTTCTACTTAAAATATACTTGTTCAATTTAGGGGAAAACGCATGATTTTAACATAAGCTTGTAATTGGCGGACATTCGGCTTGGCCTTTAACAAAAAGCTAGGTTTGGCTGCACAGTATGCCGGTATAAGAAAACCGACTCTCTTAGGTTCTAATGACCCCGTTGTGCTGCCTGAAAAGGGATGTGCAAAGAATTAATTCAGTTCTCTATGTTACCATTACATCCATCCCCAAACAACCCCGAAAACCGGATAAATGAGTGTATCTTAGCGTCATTATAGACCTATAGTCTGCAGTTTCGGACTGCCGAAAAGAACCGCTTTGTTCCCAGAAAGGAATAGATAATGGCAGGGCAAATGATCCGCCATTACTTCCTCTTTCTCCTCCTGACAACTTCTAGAGTAGTCATGGTATGGAAGATTCAGGCTCCCACCATGGGTACTGAAAACGCAGTGCCCTGCCAGCACAGCTTATGGTACCTCAACCAGCCAACGCCTAAACTTCATTCTAATCCTAAATCTATGAATAAAGACGCCTACCCTGACTCCAGTGTCTGAATTTGAGCCGTCTCTATAGACATAGAGCACATCTCTCCGTTGATCCATCTGCATCATTATTGACATGCCCGACATTGATACTAAGAATCCAATTTCAAACATGGGGGTGGGCGAGCAATAATCGACATTATCGGTAATAGCCAAGGCTTATCCCAGGATGGACGTATGGACATAGTCCTGTGGCCTCCATACCAAAGCTGCATTCAGACTAACTGCCGAGTTCACGGCCAGTTGTTAAGCTATGAGATCGGCAGGTAGCCAGTGCAGCATAGTAAAAAATGCGTTCAATAGACTGGTGCGTATTGCACCAGTTATCATTGATTTCAAAGTACGCAGAATCCTGTATAGTATACTGAAGTTTGTTAGCCTGCCTAGTGCGGCCCACCAAAAGAGAACCTCAAACATTAGTATGGACTAAATCACCATGTTGAAAAGCCAGTACGCTGTGTGTATAAAGGTTTATGCTTATAACCTTTATACACACATAAAGAGTCACTGATGCACTGTCCGGCCGAAATCGGATCTTAAGATTCCAGAATGATACCTAGAAATATTGCCCTGTCAGATAACCGAAGCTTCATTCCATTAAGGAGTGGTAGCGAGAAGTTGGTAATCTGTTTTCTTCTCGTAAAGTGCACAAGCTCCGTCTTCCGAGAGTGCGCGCTAAGCATCACTTACTAACACAGCCTAGCTGCGATTGCAAGCATTGTGAGTGTCAGGATACTTTTCGCAACGTCATCCACATATGCTACAGTCCTCAACCTCTTAGCGTCCATTTCTGTCAGCAATGTGTTCATGGAGAGGTTTAATGGGGAAAACCCCGCTTAGCTACCCTATACATGGTAGCTTGCCTCATACCTTTCCATAAAAAGCTGATTATCGACTCACTTACGTTCAGTCTCTCTAGGACCATCGGCCCCTTCTATATCTAGAAAGGTTAGTTTTAAGCCCAGTTTTGAATAACAGAATTTTCATAAGTCAAAAAAAATTTATTAAAAATCTTTTTTGCGTGCAATTTTCCCGAGTAATTATTTAAATCACCGAAATTCCCGTTGTATAAAATAAAAAAAAAATTAACTTAACTTGAATAAACGAACTTCTTAAAAATGCATTATAGAAAAAAAGAGCAAAAGAAGCAATAAAAATTCCCATGATTTTTGAACTACATCAATTTTTTGCTGGGTTCTTACAGTTCTTAATAAAGCTTTTCGCAAAGTATTGTTCCGATTGGGACTTAAAAAATTCTTCTGTTATAAAATCGATTTTCTAGTTAAATCTAATTTTTTTTACAGTCGTGCAACGACGTAATGTGTATATTTATGAAATCATTGAGCCGTTTAGTTGACACAGGAAAAAGACTTTGCACATAATAAATAATAAAGGCTTTATTTCGAACTGCAGTATATATAAATTTTTAATCGATTAAATTATTTATTAGATCAGAAAATTTTTGTTATTTTTTTAATTAAATACATAATCGATTTAAACAATTATTTAATTCAAATATTTTTGGAACAGAATGTATAATTGAAACAATTAAAAATTTAATTATATTTCAATTAAAAAAATTAAGCAGTTAGTAAATGAAAAAACTGTTTCTGTGTATTATGCCATTTATATTTTCTTTGAAAATAAGAATGTAGAGACACCACTTTGGTACTAAATGTTTCGATGTAAAAATTTTGATAATTTCCTGTGTTAATTTTGCTTCCTGACATGTGAGAAAACCAGTATCATCTTCAATGTAAAACCTTGCTCTTAAAGCCACTATTTTACTTTTTTTACCTAAAATTAATACAAATAGCCAAAGTAATATGTCCATGTCAGTCTTTTGGTCATTTAATAAAAAAGTTTAACTATTTACCTTATTGTTGAACAACTACACAAATAACAAAATAAAATTATTAAAAATATTTTGGTATTTATCTTGGATTATATATAAAGTATTTAATAAGGATAAAGGACTCAAAAACAATTTACACTTTTACAAGAAATTTACTAAATATTTTTACTTAACACGTTTTAGTTTTATAGGCAAAAAACTTTTACCAACAAATATTTATTTATGAGCATTAGATGAAAACAAAAGACCATAATCATTAAGACATATAATGGCATCAGAAAGAAAGAGAAATAAAATATTAACATCAGACATGGACATACATGAACATGCAGCAAGCACAATTGTTCATAAACAGCCATAATCATTTAAACGTTCGCACTTAGAAGAACTACAAATTCATATAGAACGAAAATTGTGTGCGTGCAAAAATAATGAACAGGAAACGAAAGCACAATACAAACTAAGAGAAAGGACCCTGCATGTTAAATATTTATTGGTTGAATGTAGTAGTGCTACGTACTTGTATTATTGCGAAAACACATGACTTGGCCAGTTGCTAATGTTTGATACCATTTGATACTTTTTGCCATTTCTGTTATTGATTGGCAAAAAAAAAATAACATGTAGGAACATGATTTATTTCGTTTACTACAAGACTATAAGTAACAACGAAAAAAAAACATATTTTTATGTTGGTGTATTTTTCTTTTCTTTTACTTCTTTATATGTTTAAAGTGTTCAAACGCCCGTTTATTTTCAAAAATATTGAATTTACCAAATATGTAAAAATATTTTTAAATCCTAAACGTAAAATACTTAATGATATAGGATAAGCCTAACTAACACTTAAAGCTTAGAAGCGAATATTTTTATTTATTTTACAATAATAACTCTCTTAATTTCAGGCATGTCAAATAATTGAATTCCGTTCGAAAGTGGTTTCAATTCCGTGAATTTCTTCTTCAGAAAACTAAAAATTAAAAATTTCTTCGAAAAGAAACCACGAGTATTTTAAAAATAATTTTGGGTATTTTTATAATATTATTTATTATATTATGCTAATATCCCACAATATTTTTAAATAAAAATGAAATTTATTCGTTGGTTGGAAAAGCAAGTATTTAGGCAGTTGCTTAAGCCAGCTCATCAGGAAACCTTTATTCAAATTTTTAGAAAAGCCAAAAACATTTCTTTTACGTGGGCTGCTCTATGTATTTCTGGCCTAATAGTGAAAATGCGAATATTTATAATCAAAAATGGTTTTATTGTTTTTCAAAATATTCTTCAGCATGATTTATACACTTTTGCATGCGCTCAAACCAGTTTTCGAAGCACTTTTTCCACTCCGTTTGAGATACCTCTAAAACATGGTTTTTAAACACTTCAACAGCTTCTTCTGGCGACGAAAATTGTTGACCACGCATTTTTTTCTTGATGTGCGGAAACAAGAAGTCATTAGGTGCCAAGTCAGGGCTGTACGGCCGGTCAAAAACGATCTGGTTTGAGCCGATGTGTGAGAGCTCGCATTGTCATGGTGAACAATGATTCGTCTTCTCTTGTTGGTTTTTCGAATTTCTCCGATGACTTCAGGCAAACAAATTGTAGTGTACAACTCAGAAGTGACCGTCCTACGTTGCTCAAGCGGAACAGTTGCCACATGACCAGTTTTTCCGAAGAAACAGGCGACCATTTGCTTCGAAGTGCTTCTTCCACGAACAACTTTCGTTGGATTTTGCTCGTCTTTGAAGACCCACACGGTCGATTGTTATTTCGTTTCGGGCTCAAACGCAAAGATCCGTGATTAAATTTATTATACCAATTTTTCACAGTGCTATAGGATGGTTCTTCATCGCCATACAAAGATTTAAGTTCATCGATGCACTCTTGTCTCGATAATCCACGTCAAAAGTTGTGAAAAATGATGGCATTCCATTTTTTTCTATATTAATTTTTTTAAGTCACTGTAAACAACACAAGTAATGGTCGTACGTCAAAACGTTTTGAGTACGATTATGCTTAAAAATGACAAACTTTCCAATGGAAATGTCAGATTGCACTTGGCAGCACTCAGTGTTGCCAGGCCAGAAATATATATAGCAGCCCTCGTAAGTATAACGATTAAATTCCAAAGTACAATTTATTTTCTTTCCAATTTTATTTTTTGAGATTTTTAAATTTACTTTTATTTTATATCCTGTTTTTACTTTTGGTGTGACCAATGTTGCCATATTAAAATTAAGAAGTAGAGAATGAGAAATTTTAAGAATGTACAGAATGGTTAAAGCGAATTTGAAACCATTCCATCGAATTTTTTTTTTTGTCTCAAAAATTATTTATTTTTGTTTATCAATTTTTTGTAAATAATAAAAGATTTTTTTCTCTCAAATAATATTATTCTTACGAAAAATTGTGAAAAAAAGATAAAGGACGTTGTGGTCCAGAAAATGCAGCATTACATTCTGTTGGCGTATAATTTTTTACTTTTTTTTGGTTTTATGTGGAAAACGTCCGCACACATTTTTAAAATAAATTTTCTTTTTAAAAAAGGTTTTTAAAAATTAAAATAAATGAACTGAGGCTAAAATTAATTTTTATATTTAAATGTTTAATATTAGTGCAACACTTGCTCCCATCGTATACTAACGCATATTTCACATAAACAAAAAATAATGATTCAAATCATAAATAGTTAAGAAATAACTTTTTTAATTTTACAGGGTCATTAATTTCTGACTCGATATTTGCTGATACCAGCAAACCACATGATTAACATGGCTTTAAATTACTACGTCAAGGTTCATTACTATTCGAAAGTTCTCTTGTAGTCAACTTCAACAGGAGAAGGAGAACTTGTAAATACGTTTAGTTTTAAGCTGATAAGAAGGCGTAAAAAGTTCATTTGTAGTACTAGCAAATCAAATGGCACTACAAGCAAACGGAATCAAAGCAACGACACCAACAATCTGAAAAAAAGTAGGAGATTACAAAATGAATTACTGCATGCAACACTTATCATACAAAAGCGATTAAGTATGTGAGAGTGCGTGCTTGTGTTTGAGTGTTAATGCAAATGTTAATTTAACAATAAGAGTTTGATAATCAATAACAACCAGTCAAACGGTCAACCAACCACCCTTCTTGTGGTCAATAGTCATCTAATGACATTCTCCTACCAAATGAAAAGTGTTTGCAATTGTGGATTAATGAGCATAAATACAAACATACATACATACATACATACATACTTAATAATCTTTATAAACTCACACTTTTCTTCTTGACTATTACGCCTTTCATTGCGACTTTGAAGCTTTGAACTGATAAAAATTATAATTCTAATTTCACTGTTTTCGGAATGAGATGATAATTGTGGCCATTTGAAAAGTTAAATGGTAATTAAATTTTAATTGTTTTTTAATTCATTTAAATGATTATTTTACAAGTTTTAAGATTTGAGATTTTCTCACGTTTCAGATGTGTGTAAATTACGTACGCCTTTTCTTTGTCTGTTGTTTTTTAGAAAATCAACAAAAACAAGTGATGATAAATCGATAAAATGTTCTGCTTTGTGATTAACCGGAAACGTAATTAGTTATTCTTGAGTGTTTGTCAGTGTTTAAGTGTGTGCTTTATGGTAGGGAGTATAATGTTACAAAATAATTCTTCAAGTGGGAAGTAATAAAAAGTCAATGATGAAGTATTCTCTTAAAGACAGCTGACTTTTGACGTTACAATGCCTTTGATAGACTGGTTATAAAATAAAAGCCGTTTGTGAAAGAATACGCATCATTTACCAATCTATTGCAGAACAAAAAACTTAATCACTTTCATTTAAAAATGATTTTTAAAAATTAATGTTTTTTGATGTTAATATCAATACGTAATATCAAATACGAGTGCGATGTGATTATTTTCGCCAAAAATTGATAAAGAATTGTTAAATTGTTAATGCCATTTTTGAGAAACTTCTGCGGAATTAACATTAATCTACATACACTTTTTAATATTTTTCGTAATTGCTATATTTTATATTATAAAATATTATTATTTTTTATTGACAATAAAATTTTTTATACAATCCAAAATAAATTTATTTTTTTTAGAGCTTAAAATTTCAAAAATTGGGCCAAAAATAAGAAATTGCCAACAGTTTTAATTTTTTATTCACCCAAACTCTCGTGTTTTAAATCATCGTTGCGCTGTTCCCCTATGCTATATCAGGTCTAAAGTGAACTTAAGCTTGCCTTCATCTACATTATAGCCATGTGGTCGAATTTGCACTTGAAATATAACTTAGACTTGGTATGTTATAAAAACTTTCAAAAATATATTAATTTAAATTTTTGTGCATAGTTTCGGTTCAATAAATGTTTGTTTTGTGAAAACAATCACTCTTATTCTAGTTGTCGGCGTCGTCTTATATAAAGGTTGATATGTGTCGATGCATTCGATCTGTTATTCTATATGTCATTATTGACACTTATCGATTACAGCTCAAAGATTTTGTGTATTCTATAATAAATGTGACGACGATATTGTATTAACGTGGTTCTGTTTCTTGTCGACGACTTTTTACATAGCGACTGTAAGTGATTTAAAACAAATATAACATTGAAAATGTAAAAAAGTGAACGTTACAAATAAAAACTAATTTTCAAATTTGAAAAATTATCGCAAAGGCACTGCTTTATGCAATTTTAAAGAAAAAAGGAAAGAAATTGAAAAAATTCTAAATTCTCTTGGTCCGTCTAGAAGATTAGCAAATGAATGGCAAACGGTAAGAAAATAAAGAATAGGGATTCATAAAATTAAAAGTGAAAAAAGATCGTTGCTACTAAAGCGGAACTTAAAGCCACTGGCGGTGGAATATTTAAGCAATTTCACTCAATCCGCTGGAAGAATCTGTGGTAAACCTTCTTAACTTCCAGAAGCATTTGAATCCTGAAGGAGCAGTTCAAGGAGTTCAAATGGTTGACATGGGAAACGATTCTAACGGCATGGAACTTGCTGAAGTCGAAATTGTTGTGCCTTCACAGCCACAAGCAGGCAAAACATATATACATACTTGTGATACGGAAAATTAAAAATATTGAAATTCTGCCTAAGAAGTTTTCTTTCCAACACAAATTTTTGTTTTTCCAAGCTTTTATTGTCAATTAAATCAAAATTTTTTGTCACTTATAGAAAACATTTTACCATAAAAGTATCAAACACAAATAAAATTTAACAAAAAACTTGCGGATGTGCATTTTCATTACATAAAAATCGATAAACCGTTGATGTCGCCACAGGAATGTTCTATAATGCAAAATTTTTAATGAATTGACGTCGACATTGATATGAAGTGATATTGATACTAAAATGACGACGACGACGACGCCGGTAACTAGAATAAGGGTAAATGATTTTTTGCTATTAAAATTAGTACTTAACAATTTAATTTTTTAATTTTATACAACAATTAAAATTTAAAACAAATTTTACCAAATTTTATATTCCCTTCGCAGAATTGTTGTGTATGTATATTCTTAAAATACATTTTTTTGCCGGAATATCTTTCATTATTTGTGCCCATTAGCGGCCGACTGAGTTCCCGTGCGTCTTTGAACGGATTTGTAAGCATTTAAAAGCACCAACCAAAAAGCATTTAGCTCAAAGGGAATCACTAAATTTTCTACCCTAAAACGCTTTTGTGTGGCCACTGTGATTCAAAAGATGCCCAGTCTTTCTTACAATCCAGAGCAAAAGATTGTCTTTCATCGTCTGCTAAGAAACTACCGAGATTGAGTGCACTATTGCAGTTCATCCTTAACTCCTTTAGTATTATCGATTGTTATCTATCTTGTGAGGTTTTTTAAAACACGTTTAAAAGTTAGTTTTTAATGCATTTTTGGTTCTGAATGAAAATCTTATTTTTTATTTCAAGTACAATATTTGGGTATTCAAATGAATTAAAAATCCTCAACGTACACAACCTGAGCTAGACAGATGCGAAGAATGCTGCATTACATTTTGCTGGTGTCTAGTTTTTATTGTTTTCTTGGGAAAACGTCCGTTTTTTTTTTCTGAATTTTCGGGTTTTAATAAGATTTCCAATTTTTTATTAAAAAAATAATTCTTTAGCAAAGTTTAAAATGTTTTAGTAAATTATTGGTGAATGTGTAATTATAATCCAATTACTTGGTAATTTAAAGTTTTATCTTCTGAAACTTTCAATACAGCAACTACCTAAAAATATAATGTAATCTGAAAAACCGTAAGGAAACTAGTGCCGATCGCTTAATTTCAAAAGCTACTATTTTTAAACTCTTTCAGAGAATGGTAGTCATAACATTTCTGCAGCTCCTGTAAGAAAGTCGCAAAACTGATTTCTTTGCGATTACGGCCAGTAGGACGAACAAACTGATTGGTGGACATCGCTAAATCGGCTCTCTTATTTATAGGCATCAATAATATATATATACTTTATGGGGTGGAAAATGAATATTGTATAAATGACAAACCGAACGACAAACCTATATGTACCCTTTTTACCTTTGGTGAAGGGTATAAAAATTGAATATTTTATTAATATTAGGAAAAATTTTTTCGAAATGGTATAAAAATCAGTAGCATCATATAACAGATAATGTGTAATGTGTAGTCCGCTTTCATTATTTTAAATAATGCCAATTTAATTTGGTAATGAAAAAAACTCAATTATGACTAAAACATTAATGTTTTTTGTTATTTCATTTCTCATTTTATCGTGTAAATGGAAATTGTCAAAATCATTCATGCGTTAAGTATAACATTTTAAGGGATTTTCCCTATTTTTATTTTCTTTATATACCCGTTCCAGATATTTTTAAAGTGAAACTTCGGAAAATAAAAGTGAAAAATTAAATTTATTAAAAAACAGCTCATAAATTTAAACTCAAATATTCTTCGCATTGTACATTATAGGCGGGGCTGTGTGAAAAAAAATTGTAATGATGAACTTTACAATTAAAATTGTAATTTAATGCTTGATTGGTTAGAAGTGTTTTGTAATCATAAATAGTTAAAAATAAATAAATAAGAAGAAGTAAAAGAAAAATAAATAGATAGAAAAGCAAACTCATTTCCCATTAATGTCTTTGCTAATCGTGGAAATTGCTGCAATCAACAAACATATGCTTATCGGAAGAAGAAGGTTAAGCGTAATTAAGTTACTGTTATTACTGATCGATATGATAAAATGATATTTGACTCTTTTTTACTTACAAAGAACGACACTGGTGTGCTCATCGATATGGGCTGAAGAACGAAGACCAACGATTAAGAAAAAAGATCAAAAATTTTTATGTCGTTAAGTCGCATTTTATGTTTCAAGGAAAGTTTTAAATTTTACTTGTGCCTGGGTACAAGGCAATAGTTAAAGCTATGACGCGTCATATAAGAGTGCTAATATAATAATTTTTGTCATTTTTAAATTATCCTTTAAATATTGTTACGTTTTCCCCTTTGGACGGAATTTTTATTTACTTTACTGTGGCACCTAATCAAATTTTCTATATTTGACTCTGTGGCTCTGGCTAAGTTTGTTCCTACGGTCTACTGCTGACTACGCAGTCATTCTCACAATACCATCAGAATTAATTCTATTAATAAAGTAAATTAATAATAATATTATCTTTGCACGCATATCTGATGATGGTGGGGCTCGAACTCATAAACTAACAAAAAGAAATGCAGGTTTTAAACTTACTTTTGGCAAATCTGCCTTAAATCTCCTTATTTTTAAAGATACATCTTCTTGTTTTCAAAGTGGAGAAATATTATTATAACAACAACAAGGCGTTTTGAAAGTTATTGCGTTATTTGTCAATAATATATGAAAAAACTTTTTCATACGCAGGTTTACATTAAGAAACAAACTGCAGCTACCGAACTAAAATGATCTCATAAGTAACTTTGCATACAAAATATATTTGCTTTCAAAATCATACACCTTAATATAAATAAATACACTTAATTCTGTTATTACATGGTAGATTGGTTCCAGAAAAAACTATGTACAAAATCCGTGTAAAAAAGACATTGATCCTTTGCAAAAATAGGTAAATAATTAGTCAAAAACAAGAATTGTTATTTCACAAAATCACGTACATACATACATATTTTATGATTATTTGCAAACGAAGCTTAAATGTAATTCAAATTAAATTTGTGACAACCTCAGGAACTAAAAACAATTATAATGATTAGCTCTGTTGTGAAAAAAGTTTATTCAATTTTTAAGCAAAAAGAAATTTCAATTTCTTTAATAAACACGTCTGATTGCATTATTAGAATACAAAATGTCAACACATTTCAGTTGATCTGACAATAAATTTGCTTTTATCTACAAAAAGAGGATTCCCCTAAATTTGTGAAATGATAATATATGGCACTTGGCCAACAAGAAGGTATAACTCAAAATTTTAAAATTTTCAGTAGAGGTGATAAACTGTTTGCGGTTTCATTTTAAGAGAATTTGAAAATCGGAATACATCATAGTAAGCAAATTCCATTAGAAAATATATCTATGTACATTGATTTCTATTTCAATCTGTGCAATTATTGCAAAATAAAATTTATATTTTTAGTTAATACCATTTTTCTAAATTTTTTTCGAAAATAAACGAAACAAATTATATCAACAAAACAAAATCGCCTCAAAATAAAATCAAATTTAAATAAAATAAATTAATCATTTTTACTTAAAAGTCTCAACTCAAAAAATTATCTTTTTTTTTTTTTATTAAAATATACGATACATTTCAGCAAAAATTTTTAGAAATGGTAAACGAGTGTGGAAGTAAGTATTTTTGGCGGATTGCCAACCTAATGATTTTAACAAGGCACGAGACTTTTATAATTATTTTAGGAAATAATGATGATTATTAATACGTATTTTAAGGTATTAAGATATTCATCCCTATTCTGCGTTTTGATTAATTCTCCGCATTTAGTTCCGTTGCGATCGAAAATTGGTATTCTGAAGAAAACCAGAATCGAAAGAAAAAGAAGAAGACAATAATGCTAACAAAATTAATAGCATAACTATGCAATGTAGAAATGAAATAGCAAAATAAGCAAGTTTATTATAATTTTCATAAACAAATGTCAAATTTAATACAAAAAGTTGTATGCATGCATAATTAAAAATAAATAATTGATAAAGTTTAATAAAAAAAATGTTAAATAATATATAAAAACAAAATAAAAAATTTTTTACTGCACTGCCAATTTTTATTGAGGGACCTAGTGCATTGAGGATTCCTGCAACTTCTCCCAGAACGCTGCTACTTCTTCCTTTTGGCCGCTGGTGGTATTCACATCCGATATCTGCCTTAGATTCCATTAAATTTGCCAGCTTTTCATATTGCTCTCGTGTTGCGGTTTTTGACCTTTAAAAAAATTTTAATTGTTTTTCTTAATCGTTTCTGAACATTTTAACTCATTTTCTACTTACATTTTTTAAATTTAAAAAAAACACAAATAAAGCAAGCTCTCCGTTAACAAAAAAACAACTGATAAAAACGGAGCTCCGATCGTAATTCAGAATACATGCAATCGAAAGAAACTGAGCGGAATCGAAACGCAGAATACCAAAGTTGCCAGACGCATTAAATTTCGATTCGAATCGAAACGCAGAATAGGGGTGATTTATTTATTTTATTCTTAAATAGTTCCATTACTTCTTCCTTTTTTGCAAACTAATGTAATGTGTTTTGTAAGCGAGTAACAAAAGTAAGTCATTATATGGTAAGTACTTTTTATGCTAATGTCTAATATTTTGATGGGTATGTTAACTTTTGTATTAACTCAAAAAAAATTACTTCTTATTGATATTACATAATCACGAAAATGGTCACCAATCTTGTTTTAGAGGTGAATGAGTTATCGAAATGCGTTGAAATTTCAAAAAAAAGTGAAATCTTTTATCAAGTGCGATATTTACATAAGTATGTCGCAAAAATAAAATTTTGAAAAAAATGGAAGACCAAAAATTTTCAATCGTGCTACAAAAAATCGTGTAATAAACTTAAATTTGTCGTTTTCTAACCCGTGTTAAATCAAAACCGTGTAAAAAAGACCGCGAAAAAACAGAATTAGCTGTATGTCGATTATATTTTATGTTTGTGTTCCTAAAAAGCTAGTACTTTTTTTGTAATGTTAACACACTATTAGGATTCAAGGTAAAATAAACTGAAATAAAATCCTCTGATGTATTTAACCCATTTTCTTTATTTTTAATTTGCAAGGCACTAAAAGGTCTTCGTTAAACTGCGACATTATATTTTTTAATTTTAATTGCGCATATATTTTACATTCAACATTAGTGATTGTAGTAGAAGTACTTTACTAATACAAAAGAACTATTTGTTGTCACAGCTAAGTGGTTGGTTTCTGAACTGGATGCTATTGTTTTGTTTTGGGGCATAAGCTTTTACATTCTAAAATTGTTTGTTATTTTAAGTAAATTGTTTTAAAATAACTTCTCTACTCATAGTTTGCTTCACTATAATTTCATTTAAATTATGCCAAAAGCGTTGTTATTAAAATTATAAAAATAATAAAAAGACGAGAATACAAAAGATTCTTTCCTCTAAAAATTCAGAGTAAAAGTTGAAAGGTACATTAACAGCAAAAACGACAAGTATAAGTTACCAACATAATTGTTACAAAGGTGCATTAAACCTTTAGAGGGCATGTCGTAGTGCTTCTAAAAATTAAAAGGATTTTATAGTACAACAGAATGATATTACAACTTTAAGTTGAAAGTATTTTATGCGAGTTAATGCTGCAAATGTTAAAAGTAATTTTATTAATTTAATAGTAAAATAAAGAATAGAGAAATAGTGTGACAGCATTTTGAAAGAGTTTTTGTTATGGCAAACTTTGTAAATATCGTATAAAACAAAGGGTTATGAAAAGAATTAATAAACGCATTAGTTGTACTCGTAGCATTCAATAATATTTCGAATGAAGAAAAATTAATTCTTTTAAAAAATGAATTTTAATTTTATTAGGTTTAACTGTCTAACTGATTGTGACAATATTACACAGTGGGGTGGAAAAGTAATATTTTGGACCGCGTTTATATATTTACTTTTAAACAGTAAGCAAGTGACAGAATTATCAGGTTTAATTAAAGCAAATCCAAAAATTTTAAAACATGCATCAAAAACCTCCAAATTAATATTTTAAGACTTTTTCTCATTAAATCTACATTTTAAAATCGTTTCAGAGTCAAGCTTTACGACTTTTAAATACATGGGCTAAAATCGAAAATTCTGGAAATAAATGGGGTAAAATCTTTTACATTTAAATAGTATAATATCAAACAGTTTAACAAATAATTTCATAAAAAATAATATTATGTACATGCAAGGCACAGCGTGCATTCATACTCACGTTATAACAATATAATACAGTATAATACTGAAGCATCACGTTAAATGTTGTGGGGAAAGAATTATAATAGAATAAACAAAACAATAGAATAAAAATAGTTAAAAGGGATGAACAGCAGCGAGTTACAACAAGTAACAGCAAGAAAAAGCAATCGTAGTCAGCCACAACTTCATAGTAAAGAGTTAAGCAAACAGCAAACGTTTACAAAATAAATGCTTTGCTGATTGCTTTGCTGTAAAAATAAACACATAGTCAGCTTGAGCTTAGGCAAAGCAAAGATTGTAGTGCTGTTGCTATTTTTAAGCACTTAATCTAAACCCTGGTTAAAAGTATTTTCAGTAATTGGTCGTATAAGATATCACCATTAGACCATGCTATCGCAATGGTCAATCGCCGTTAATTGTATTCATACGGCATAAGTTTTTGGCAATACTTTTCAGACTTATAAAAACAGCTGATGTCAGATGGTTTATCAGATAAAAATAGAACACGTTTTAAAAAAAATGTTGTCAGATGATTTTTGACATGTATTTTACAGAAGCTATGTTTCAACAGCCCTGCACGAAATTTGACACGTCAGATGTAAGAAATATGTCGCGTATGGGCAGCTTAAAATAGAAATTTCATAAAAAAAAACTGAGGAGTTGAGTTCGAGAAGGAACATATGAATTAATTTATTATGTTACAATCATCACCCCAATGCTATTTTTAGAAAAGTTGATATAAGTTTTATGTTCTTTAACAATTTTTTTAATAAACTTTTTAAAAATTGGGTTTTAAAAATTGCATATTTTTAATATAGTAATAATATTCGACTGACTCTGTTTTATGAGTTTAACAGTTTTGCTTAAAATATAATTGTGGAAAAATTAAGAAAAGTATTGAAAATATTGTCTATTATTTTTAAAGAAACTAGAAATAAACTCGTTAGCTATTGATGGTAACTTTGATAGGCTTGTCATCGGCGTATAAATTGTGAAAAAACAAAATAAGTTTGCTGAACAACAATAATTTACAGGACTCAAAATATTTACACGTCACAAGAGCCTGTTGCTTCTGAGAGGCTTGGAAAACTTCAATGCCCTTTAGCAAGGGCAAACAATTAGATTTTGCTTACTTAGTTTCAATATATTTCGTTCTGCCCCACTGTGCTTTGTAGTTCACTTATTTTTCATGCAGAAAATTTTATGGTAATCCATAATTACTCAGTTCAGTTGCGTTATTTATGACTCATAGATAAAAAAATAATATGGTTGGAAGTAGTCGCAAGTTTTTTTCTTTTATTGTTGAAAAATATTCACTGAAATATTTTAGATACCTTCTGAATCCATCTCGCTAAATTAAATATTCTAGTTAATACCATTTTCTGGGCAGGTAGTAAGCAGTTGTTTTAGTTTTGGAAAGTACGAACGCGAAAACTAGCAACACACTTAAAACCTTTATCTACATAAACTGACGAAATATCAAAGAAGCCTTTAAAATATTAAAAAAAATATTACACATACATCCATACATACGTAAGTACAATATTTGATATATAAACAATCAGCCTTATTACGGTTGTCGTTCTCGTGTCGAAAATCCTACGTTTTTTTAAAATGGTACTACGCACGTCGTTATTGTTAAAAATGTTACTCGAAAAAAAAATCTATTACAAAAATCGGTACTACGTTTGTCGCATTCGAAAGATAATTTGTTCAAATATTGTCGTTGAAATTTATGTACACGACACACAATTTTTTTTTCGTAAATTTTTAAAACGAACGCTAACAAAAGATAAGTTTACTTTTGATTTTTACATTATGCTTCTTTTAATTTATTTTTTGCATGCTGTTTTTATACCATCACAAAAAGTGGAAAAAGGGCAAGTTTGTCATTCTGGGTGTAATTTCTACAATATCCATTTTTGATCCCATAAAGTTTATATGTATATTCTGACTTCTTACGCATAGAGAAGTCAATTGAGCGATGTCCGTCTGTCCGTCCGTGTTGATGTTGAAATCAACTTTCCAAAAAAAAAAAATATGTCAATCGATCAGATATAGAGTCGAAAGAGCTACTATTAGAAATCAGCATGATGGGTCCACGTCCTTCGAGGCAGCAGGCAAAACACCACGCCTACATCTAATTTTTTCATGTCATTTTGAATAATAAAGTAATTCCAACGAAAAAAATAAACATATAATGAGATAGCGAATTAAAAAATAAGAAAAAAACATCAATTAAAAAATTGGCGCTCGCCCATATTTTCTGAGATACGAGACTCTAAAATTTAAAAATTTTTTTAAATATCAATATGGGCATCATTTAAAAGCATTTGAAGAGGTCTTTAAGGAAATACAAAAATTTTTTAGAAGAACTGATAGTTAGAGTACGTTTTATTCTACACTAACTTTAAGTTTTTTCTTAACTTTACAAATTTTTTGTGTCTGTGTTCACATCATGTAAAAACTGCTGTATGGATTTGCACAAAATTTTCTAAGTAGGTCCCTCAGAACCTTGAGTCCAATATAGAATACATTTTTTTCATAAAAATAAGATATTTTGTATAGAAAAAAGAGATACAAGTGTAAGAGCACCCAATTTTACCTGTATAATCGTACTAAAACTGTTGTCTGCACATTTTATTTTTGTATGTGGAAAATTTTTTTATTTAAAAACACATCTTTCTAAATTTGAATTTTAAGAAAATTGCAAATGAAATACAAAAGTTTTCAAATTGAATTAAGAGCTAGTCGTTTTGTTTTTTTTTGTTATTTTTAAGTGTTAATTTATTGCCTAAAATGCTACTGCAAAATTTTTTATTAAAACTTTACGTTTTGATCTATTACAAATTATTTTATTGTCGAAAATTTTACATAGTACCAAAAAAACTAACTATCGACAGCGACTACGACTATTCTCGAATGTCGTTTTCGACAACCGTAATAAGGCCGAATATTTTAAAACGAATAAAACAGCAAGATATTGCCAACAAACTGCCATTTCGTTTCTTAAAATATTTTTTTCTTTTTAAAGAACATTTTTTTTAAATTTAAACACGCTGTTCTTTACGAACAATAGAAAAATCGAACAAATAAGGAATTTTTAAGACATTCTAGTTAAACACAAAAAAAAAACAGAACAACATAAAAATGGACTTTTCATGTTATTTCAAACAAATGAACTAAACAGCAAAAGCAACCAGAAAAAAACTAAACATGTTTCAAATTCTTAAAAAGGACCCTCAGCTTTAAGTACAGTTCTTTTGAGTTTCCGTTTTTTGTTCCTTCTTGAAAGAAATGGCTGGTATTGTTACCTAAACAACTTACATTTTCTTTTATAAACAATTGATCCAAAGGAACTCTGTATGCTTTCAGCCATTTTAGTTTTTGAATTTCATTTTTTATTTTATTTTTTAATCTTTTTTGCTACAAAATAAAACTTCTTTATTTCGCGAGCTCAAAGATGTTGGAAATATATTTGTATTTTTCATGTATTTTTTTTTTTTTTGTTACTTCATTTTAGTTTAATGTGTGTTTGTTTCTTCTCATCCTCAACTGGACATGTGCCACTAGCATAACTTGAAATTGTAATTTATGTTCTTTTTACCACTTTTGGCAAAAGAAAACAACAAGTTGCAAGAAATTTCTTTAGTTGTAAAATATCCTTTTTATTTGTACTGTTTTTTTTTTGTCTTTTCTATTCTTCTTATTTTGTATCAATTCTGTAATCAATTATACCAAATAAAGTAAAAGTCCTTAAAGTAATTGTATTTATTTGCGGTTGCTTGTTTGTTTAGAGATTAAAAATTTTATTTATGGTTTTTTACAGGCACTAAGTTTTTTAGAGTCTGATGTTACAATCTATGGAAATCATTATTGCACTATGAATTTGTCTAAAGATATGAATGCCATTGATCCCAGAGAGATGTGGTTACAACAGAACGGTCCTAGGCGTAATTTAGCAGCCGCAACCATTGACTTATTTAAATCAAAATTTGGCTGTAAGTTGATATGTAGAAATGGAAATGGATTTTATCACTCTCAATAATTTCCTCTGGGGCTACTTACTGGCTTATACCAATAAAGTAGCAAAAATTGACTCCTTGGAGGTAAAACCCTTTACATGCTCAAAAGATGGTCTCAAATCATATTCCCATAACAATTTTTAGGGGCTAATGCTATGTATTAATTACACAGATATGCAAGGGCTTTCCCCTCCGAACTTTATGCAGCATTTTGGATAGGTATTGATCACTAGGTTACGGAAAAAATTTTCGAAAATTTCCATCACGTACAATTTCTGAGAAAAGAGGCTTTTGGTTTTGCCTGGAGTCACGATATACTACCAGCAGTAAAAGAATATTCATAAGTTGTCAGTTTCTTTTATACGTTAAACTATGAGAACATTATGACATAGAACTAAAAAAAATGGTCGTTATCTATTTTAATTAAGCTGTAGCATCGATTTGAATTTCAACAATGGGACAAAAATTTATATTCGGCCTTATTATGAGTGTCGTTGTCGTGTCGAAAACAAGGCGTTTTTTTAAATCGGTATTATGAATGTCGAAAAACGACAAAAATACAACACTGTTGGCAATTCTATTACAAATTTCGTTACCATGAGTGTCGTATTTAAATGTCAAAAATTGCAAATATAGTCGTTAAAGTTTTTGTTCACGACATAACGAAAAAATAATCAAAAAAAAATTATAAAAATGGATATAACTAAAAAGTAAGTAATTATAACACTTAAAAACTATTTAATAACGATTTTTTTCACGATTCCATTAATTTTAGAACAAAAATCACAAATATCAGGCAATTTAGCCGAATGGTGTCGCTGCTGGAGCAAAATCCATGCTTGGCTAGAGGATTTAGCAGTGGCATAAACAAAATCAACGTTAAGGAGGAGTGGAACAAAATTGGAAAAGAGCTTAACATTTTAGGGCCACCAACACGGAATGGGGAAGGATGGCTAAAGGTTTGGGCGGACTATAAGTTTAAAGTAAAAAAAAAATTGGTTCACAATAAAGCCGAATGTCGTGCTACCGGGGGTGGTTCTTTTAAGCAATTCGTACTATCCCCAACTGAAGAGGCTGCTTCCAATTTACTCCAAATTGACACAATTTTAAATCCAGGTGGTGTTGCGTTTGGAGTACAACGCAAAAATCAAAATGAAAACAGCGACAATGAAGATAATGTAGCAATGAGTGTGAATTTAGAAATTGAACAACCAGCCTGCTCAAATCAATCCAAAAACCCCAAACAAAACTATATTGGCCCAAAAGAAGTACGATCCTTACATTCTACACAAAACCATACATCAAAGGCACCCATACAAAGAAATGATGTTGAAGAAGTACGTACCTTACAGTCAACAAAAAAAACTTCAACTAAAAAACCAACACAAAGCTATGAGATTCTTGGAGAATCAAGTTTAACACCATCAACAAAGTCCTCAACTAAGAAAAAAACAAAAGATGATCTCCTTGAGGAGCAATTGAACGTCCAAACAGCATTGTACACAGAAGTGAAGCATTCTTTAGCTGAAATTCAAAGGTATCAACGCAAAAACTTTAAATTAAAGGAAGAAAAGTTAGCACTTTATAAGGAAGAGTTAAAATGCAAGGAAGAATTTAGAAGAGAACTTTTAAAGCTTAGAAAAGAGGAAATAGAAATTGAACAAAGACGTATTGCACTAGATGAGATAAGAAATGGTTTACAACGTTTTTAATTTAAAAATTTTCAAATTATATTTTTCTTAAAAATTTCCACAGGTATTTTAAAAATTTATAAAAAAAAAAATTTCAAACTTATCTTAAAACTTATCAAATGTACTTTAAAAATTTATGTTTAAATATTTCTAAATGTATTAGTTCACTTTTCAATGTGTCTAAATGTATTTTTAAGTTGTCCATATGTATTTTGAAATTATCTAAATCTATTTTAAAATTGTCCAATTGTGTTTTAAATTTTAAAATACATTTGGATAGTTTTAAAATATATTTGGAAGATTTTAAAATATATTTTTAAATACATATGGATAAGTATGAAATAAATTTTGGCAATTTTACAAAACATTTGGGCAATTTTAAAATTCATTTAGAAAATTTAAAAAAACTATATAATTTAAACATTTATTTGGAAAACTTTAAAATACAATTGGAATAAGTGTATTTCCTAGTACTGTGAAATATCCTATTGGTCCTATTTTGTACAATACATATGTGTTTTAAGATTTTTTATCGTTTTTTTTCATGAATTAAAAAAAGCAAATGTGAATTTTATATTATTTTTTTTTTCTATTTTTCTTATTTTATTTTTTTAATTAAACTTAGATAACAATGTACCAATAAAACTGAATTAAATATTTAATGATTGCATTACTGATATTCTTATATTTAAAGCGTTTAAATCGTCATCTACAACAGAATTTGTTGATGGTAATTCATCCATTACCTCAATTTCAGGAATTTCGGTTTTATAATAAATGCATATATTGTGTAAAGCTGCACAAACAGATGTAATTTTAGCAGCCATATTTGGTGTGTAATGCAACTGTCTTGCGCCTAGTATGCACCGGAATCTGTTTTTTAAAACACCAATAGTTCGTTCAACTATATTTCTAGTTCTTGCATGTATATAGTTAAAACGACTTTCAGCAGAACCTTCTCTAGCAGATCTGAATGGCGTTATTAAAAACTGTTCTAAGGGGTACCCAGCATCCCCTACAAAAAGATATTTGATGTGTAATAAAAGAATTTTATAAAAACAAATTGAATTACATAGGTTAATTGAAGTTAAAATCATGTTTTCAAATAATAATTGATTTTTTTTAACTACAAATAGAATTTTTGAATTATAAGTAGTATCTTTTTCGAATTACAATTGGAATTTTTGAATTACAAAATAGAATTTTGAAATTGCAAATGGAATCTTCCAATTACCAATGGAATCTTTGAATTCATTTTTAATTTTTAATAGTTTTCTAAATCACTTTTGATTTTTTGAAGAAAATATGTTTTTTAACTTACCTAATAACCAAGTATTTCTTTCGCCAGTATCATATTGCTCTCTTAATAGTTGTTTTAAGTCACTGATGTTCCATACTAAGGAGTCATGAACAGATCCCTGATGATGAGATGATATATATCTTATTCGAAGCTTATGATCACATACCTATGTATAGTAAAAAAAATAGTATTGATTTTTTCAACTATAAACTCAACAATTTACCACTGTTGCATTTAGACTGTAAAAACCTTTTCTGTTTCTGTATTTAAACTGTTGTTCCTTTTCAGGTGAAATTATATTTATATGCGTTCCATCTATACATCCAATTACACCAGGAAACCCAGTCTTATTGTAAAAGAATTTTTTTATTTCGTACTTTTCATTTTCCTCCGTTGGAAAGGAAATCCATACTGGGCAAAGTACATTGTACATAGCATCTATGCACTCTTGGAATACATTGCTAACGGAAGACTGGCACATACTAATATTGTAGTCATTACCAGCGCCTTTTTGGTAACTACCCTCAGCAAGTATCCGCATTGTCGCCGCAAGTTTCAAAATATTTGGCAGACATGTCGACCTTGTCGGTTGTTTTAATTCAGGTGCAATTTTTTCCAAAACATATTTAAAACCCTCTTTATTTATTCTAAAGTAACTTACAAATCTTAAAAAAAATTACACATTTCTTTTAAGTATTTAATCATATATTTTTACTTACTTGGAATGTGGCATGGCAAATATGTTGGACTGTTCCCGTAACTGTCTCCGAATAGCATTCATCTCGGCTGTAGTATATTCATCCTCATCATCAGAAGATGAAAATGCAGCAGTGCTTAACATTTTGTTTTTAAATAGAGTTGTTTGTTTGTTTTTCACTTTAAATTTATCCAACGATGACGACCACAATTTTCCTTTACAAAACTATGTGACTAAATACACTTTTTTTATATTTTGATTTGATAAATTTTGATTTATTTGTACACTTTTATTTTCTTTAACGAAATTTCTTTACCAAAAATATTTATTTAAATAAATTTTTTTATACCGCCGAACAGCTGTTTTTGACAGTTTTCGTAATCAGGTAGCTCATAAATATTTAAATTAGTAAGAATTATGAGACAATCTGTTATTTTCACTCTTTTACAAAAATGTCGTTGTCGTAAATTTTACATGATACCAAATAAAATTAAAAACGACAACGACTACGACAATTGTCGAAAAAAAATACGACACTCATAATAAGGCCGATTATCAATCAAAATGTTGATCATGCTAGAAAAAATTGAAAAATTTATATTTGGTTTACACACCCAATTATAAAAATATTCGGGGGTGGTGGTAAGTCCTATTTTGCATACTTGTGTTATTCGAACAAAAAAATATTGATCAAAAAAACATCTTTTATTCGTTCAGTAAGTAAGTCACATAAAATTTTCATTTTTTAAAATTAAATTTCATTATAAATCTGCATTAAATTTCACAGAAATTAACTCTATGTTTTGTTACTAGCAAATTTTTCTCATTTAGTTCAACCATACAAAAAATTAAAGTAATAATTACACTGTCCAACAAATTAAGACTTTTTGAATGGAACAGAATAGCAACCCCATAATTCTGAAAGGGTATGTTGAGTAGATCATTTTTGTAGAACAAACTTATGTTCCAGCACGTCTGAGATTTTTTTTACAGTGGATCAAAGTTTTCATTTTTTGGTCGAAGGGAGCATTATACTGTATGAAAAAAATGCTGTAAGTTAATGCCTGAGAGAATTCTTATGGTCTGAGTTATATTGTGGAATTGTATGAGGATTATTTTTGTGGAAGATCTTAACCTTCTAACTGGTCCGTTTATGGGTCAATTTGACCATTTTTCGAGAAAATCAAAAAATATCCTTTAAAAAAGGACATTTAAGGATTAAAATATTGTACGAAAATGTTTGCCGGAAAATTTCAGTGAGGGTCACCAAAGACACCATTGTTGTAAAAAAAGCTTTTTACGATTAATTGGCAAAATTACATGGCAACTTCTATAAAAAAATTACGAGTATAATTTTGTTTTAATAGTGGTTTATTTAGTGTGTATATATTTATTTTTTTTTTCTTCAAATTTTCGAGTAAATGGGAATTAGGAAATAGCAGTAGTATGACAATGGATTAATGATTAAACTTAATATGTTTTCCTGTATTTAGCTTGACGTGAATGTTCCGATGGGTCAAGGTTTCTGTGCAAGCCCCATACGTATTCAGCAAGCATTACACTTTGGGACTTCCCTTTGAATCTTGCTTCCAATACCTTTATATCCTGAAACCGCTCCAAGGTTTTCTTTAAAAAATTGAGATGAGAGTGCAGAAAATGCAGCTTTATTAATTTAATTATGCTTGATTTTTTTTATTATTTATTTTTAATTAATATCACACCCGATTTGCAAGTCACAGCTAACTACACGCGAGAACTTAGTGTTTAGCCCGGCCGAACTTGACGCTGTTTTTACCTGTTTTGTATATGTTGGTGTATAATTTTACTAATTAAGCGTCAAGAGCCTTTTTTACAACAATGGTGTCTTTAGTGACCCCCACTGAAATTTTCCGGCAAACATTTTCGTACAAGATTTTAGTCCTTAAATGTCCTTTTCTAAAGGACAGTGTTATTTTCTTCAAACCATTTTTTGTTGATTGAACCTTTTAGATAGTTTTCTTAACATAACCTGCAGGTAGTTTTCTTAACATTAACAAGTTAGAGTAGTATATTCGGCAATGCAGAATCTTATATACCCTGCATCATTAATGTAAATCTACTTTTGTCAAGTAATTTCAATCAAAAATATTTGTTTTTTTTTTTTTTTGTATTGAAATTACTTTATTGTTCCAAATGATATGCGAAACTTAGAGACAGGTGTTTTGAACGCTTCCTTAAAGCAAACTATTTCTGATCTGGCATATTAAAATTTTCTCCAGTTCATCCAGTGCCTTAGCAAAGTTGATTTCAATACTAAAACGAACGGACAGGCGGAAATCGCTCAATCGACTTCGCTATGCATGAAAACTCGGGATATATATATATATATACATTATGGGGTCGGAAATAAATATTGTAGAAATTGCAAGCGGAAACACAAACTTAGAAAGACTTTTCGTGGTATAAATACAGTGAAACCTTTTAAAAGCGGACAACTCCTATAACCGGACACCTCTAATAACCGGTCAAGTTTTGTATAACCAACATGGTCATCAGTTTTTCGTATAAAATTCATTCCCATAACCGGACGCGAACACCAAATTTAAAAAAAATATATTGTTCAAAATATCTCTCATAAGCGGACAGATGCTTAAAAACACGACAACAAGAGTTGTGCTTTGATTGGTTCACTAAGGCTAGATGTAAAAATATTCCAATTTCTGGTACTATTTTAAAGACTAAGACAAGTGAAATAGCAGCGCAACTGAATATTTCTGATTTTTCTGCATCAAAAGAATGGTTAGAAATATGGAGCAAAAGGAATAACGTTACTTTCAAATGTATAACTAGAGAAGCAGTTCATAGCCAAATTGCTATCAATATTGCGTGGGTACAAGCCGGAGGATATTTATAATGCTCTAAAATCCAAAAAACTAACAATTTTATTTTGTGTTAACCTAATTAAAGAGAAAGCAGCTCGCTCACAACTATTCAAAAATCTTTCTGTTAAAGATCTTCCATGAAACTGGAAATTAACTAAAAGGGCATGGATGACTCGAGACATAACAAGTGAGTGGCTGCAGCATTTTAACAGAAAAATTTGATGATTATATCGCACTTGCAACGTATGCAAGTCAGTCAATCGAATGACTTTGACGAATTAAAAAAAGAATAAAGCGTCTACACTGAAGATGACTGAATTGAAATAACACATCTAAGCTTAGTTTTTTAGATAAGTAACTTTAAAAACTCTGAAGAAGTAGAACATGAAACGAAACCCGATTCTTATGATGAAGTATTAAAATTGAAAGCCATTTTGAAACCAAAAAGCTGAAGCTAAAACAATCTAAATTAAAGCAGTCTACTCTAATATTATTTTTTCAACTACATTAAACTAACGAGCAATGAAATGTAGCATTTAAAAATAAAATATGTGAAAGAATGAGTACCTCTTTAATAAGCGGACACCTTTAATAACCGTTCAATAACCGGACAGAAATACCGCGACGGTGAGTGTCCGGCTATGAGATGTTTCACTGTATATAAATCTTAGTACATGAAGTGTTAAAAACACAACACCATGAAGCGAATAAAATAATAGAAAATATAAAAGAAATTAAAAATAAATCCTTAATTTTGTTACAAGTTAAACTTGTTTCTTACAATTCACTACCACAACCGCATCAACTGTGACAGTTTATTCAACATTAGTTTTCTTCCTCTCTTAAGTTTCTTGTGTTTTCCGTTTAATTTAAAACTAGTGCATAAAAGTTACCATCATCAGCATCACAATTGTCATCATGATCAGCAAAAGTTGTTAGATAGAAGACATGACTCAGTTACTTTATATAAAAACGAAAATTGAAGGAAAAAAATGAGACTTTTAAGTCACAAACTCCCATTTTACCGCTTAAATAAACAAACAAAACACATTTAGGTTTTTTTTCAAACAACTATAAAAATATCTGGATTGCAATTTAAACTGCAACAAAAAATAAAAACCTTTTGCAGTCATAATATTAATAATGTTTTTTTGATAAAAAAACGGTCTTTACGAATTATTAATTTCAAATTTAATTTAATGGAAGGTTTTAAATTAAAATATACGCAGTTTCTAATTATTCATAGTTAAAAAACTGTATACCATTAACGAATTCGCAAGGCGAATTTTTAGCAGGTGACGGCACAAGCTTTAAAATCATTTCGCTTTTGCAAATTAAACAAGTAAGGCTTTTATTGTTTTAAGCGTTTTTAAAAATTTTTAGTATATCCTGAAAGATCTCTTCAAAAGCTGTTAAATGACACCCATACTGATATCTTAAAAAATATGGTGCCAAATGGTACTTTTTTATGAAAAGTTCAAAAGTCCATTGGTCGGAAAATATCGGCGAGCGCCAATTTTTCCACTTTATGTTTTTTCTTATTTTTTAATGCTCTATCGGCTCATATATATGTTGTTTTGATTGTAGTTACTTTAGTAGACTAAATTTGTTCCAAATTATATGGAAAAATTAGAGGCAGGCGTGGTGTTTTTTCCGCTGCCTCGAAGGTCATTGACCGATTTTGCTGATTTTCAATGGCAACATTTTTGAAACTATGTCTGATCAAATGGCGTATTTAAACCTTCTCTAGCTTATCTAATGACTTCACAAAATTTATTTCAATCCAAACATGGACGGACAGACGGACAACTCTTAATTGACTTCGCTATGCATAACAACTCAGAATATATAAACTTCATTGGATCGGAAATGGATATTGGAAAAATTAAACCCGGAATTCTTAGATATTCCTTTTTTCTGCCTGTGGTGAAGGGTATAAAAAGGTTATCGTATGTAGGCACCATGAGCTAGTGTATTCACTTATTATAAAGTCGCTCTGTTTACTTCCTTATATTTAGATAATTCTTGCGAAAACAAAACGACTTCAAAACAGATTTTATCTGTTCGCCTATAACAGGTCAAGTGTGTGGCCACATAAATTAGATTACATTAACTATTGGGACATACTTATATCTCCAGACTTTATACTTTTTCAACTGTTCAATAGTTTGGCAATATACATTAAATTGCAACAACTATATGGTCACTCTCTAATTTCCAAATTCAAATTATATACTTGCTGTTGTAGTAGATTTAGCAATCAGGTTTTGTGTAAATTTCAACCGTCTGTCAGTAGCGGTTCAACATTTTGCCCATATACATCCGATTATATCAACTATTTAATTTATAAGATAACATTTTATACTTCTTATTATACCAAATAAAGTAGTGGACATTCTGTCTTAAATTATACAACGGTTCAAAAAATACGGCCATATAGAACAAATTACATTAATTTTGGGAACACCCTGTACATTCTAAATTCAAATTATAAGCTTCTTGTTATAGCGGACTTAGCAAAACATGTCCCTTGTAAATTTCAGCTGTCTGTCTATAATTGTTCAAAAGTGCGGCCACATACACCATATTATATCAACTATTGGGACACCTGTTTATTTCCAAATCCAAATTTTATACTTGTTGTTATAGAGAGTTAGTAATACAGGTTCTTTGTAAATTTCAATCGTCTGTCTACAACTGTTTAAAAGTATGGCCATATACCAAATAAATTGAACAATTGGTGCACCCTTTTAATTTATAATTTTAAATATTATCAGCTGTTACTATAACGGCCATTGCAATTGACATTGCATCAAATTTACAAGCACTTATCTATAACGGTTCAAAAGATAGGCCTATTCAAGTAAATCTACAGTAATTATGGGACACCCTTTAATTTCTAAATTCAAATTATAACTCGTTAATATAGCAGACATAGAAATACAGGTCCCTTTTAAGATTCAGTGATCTGTCTATAACGGTTCAAAAGTACGGCCACACACTCGAAATTACATCAACTATTGGAACACCCTTTAACTTCTAAATCCATATTTGATACTTGTTGTTATAGTGGACTTACCAATATAGGTTCGTTGTAAATTCCAAGCGACTGTCTATAACTGTAAAAAAGTATGGCAATATACATCAAATAAAATGAACTATTGGCACACCCTTTAATTTATAATTCTTAATATTAATACTTGTTACTATAACGGCCATAGCAATCTACATGCTGTCCGTTTGCCTAAAACGGTTAAAAAGTGAGGCTCATATAAGTAAATTTACATCAATTATGGGGGCACCCTTTATTTTTTAGATTTATTTTTTAGATTTATTTTTGTATAATTTTTTGTTTTTTTTTACAGAATCGCCCTTTACAGTTTATAATACACGTAAAAAATATGTATGTTGTATGGGGACACCCTTTAATTTTTAAGATTATGAACTATTTTTAAAACGGGACCAATCTGTAAGGATAATCTGTCATATTAATAAAAATTTCCAAAATCGGATCAGAAATGACTGAGTTCTGGAGGCACAAATATAAAAAAAGCAACATTCAGCGGAATTGTATACCCTCCTTCTTTTTTTTAAGAGTTTTTACATCTTGAGTTGTTAAGAAGTTGCAGAAGTTACGTTCTCAGCGTAGAATAGTATGGACCTAACAAGCTTATTTCGAATCATTCCGCCTTTAACTTATTTTATAATATAATTAATGGCTCCAGCTATTCGTTCCAAAAAAAAAAAAAATCCAAAATTCTGACTAAAAGCCAGTTTCGAAGAAATACAGCCCAACAAGCTCTTCGCAATAGTCCGCAACAAACAGTACTATAATGCTAGAAGTAGTTTGAACTGGATTTCTCGTCTCGCTCCAATTTTAAGCTACTTTGTCGATTACTACTGCGGGATTCTTAGTAGAACCTAGTGACCATTTGGAAAAATCACACGGCCCCGAAAACCAAGTAGCAGTGTCATTTCTCAAAATTAACTTTCTCTGCAAGTTTTGATTTTAATAAGGCAATAGTTGCTGTAGTCTTATATCTTGTTGAAAACACATATTGGCCGGATGAACCTTAGATATATTTTTAGACAGTTAACCTTTCTCGTTTGACCATCTCGTTTGACAGTTAAGTTCTATCGGGCGTAAGAATACCCATTATTTCAAAATCTGGCAACTATAAATCTTAAAAGGCATTCATGTGACTTTTTTTTATCTAACAAAAGTGTTATCGTGTGGAAATAAATTTTAAGAAATGAAATTATTTCTCTGACTTTAAAATTTCCTTGAGTGTAAAAAATATATCTTATTTCATTAAGAAGGGAGAGATGACAACATTCAGTAGTTTTGCACATAAAATTTGAAAAAGACACTGATAGTTTTAGAGTTGGTTTTTAAATGAATATGAATACTGCATTTAAGAGTAGTTGTAAGTAGTCGTATTTATGCAATCATCAACTACAAACACAAGTATTAAAAAGTAATAGAAGTGATAGTCCTTGCAGCAGCTTGCAGCATTTGTAGTTTTAATGCTTGCAACATTATCAGAAGCTTTAGCTGCAACAGAATTTAATAGTGTAAGTGTAATGTAAGTAACTCAGTAGGACTTGTTAAGTCGTCATTTATGAACAAATAATACACTAACAAAAAATATAAAACACACACATATTCAAGTTTACAAAGTCAAGTTATCAAAGTTTGCTAAAGGGCTGCAACGTTTCAAAGTAAAACGAAAAACAATTTCAGACTATTAAATTTAAAAAACAAGAAAAAGCAGAAAATATTTTAGTTTTTCAGCTTTAACACACATTTTATTTACTTGTTGTAACAACTTTTAAAACGATTTTATCTTAATATTCGGTTTATTTTATTTATTACATTAAGAAAAATTTTGTATCTTGTGTGCAGACTTTTATTACATTTTACGGCTCATTTAAATGTCTCATATAATACCCACTGGTCTTCTTAGACAGATGTCGTATGTATTAAATTAAGTTCTACACGCGTACACAACCAACACATGTCTTTAATTGCTTGTAACATGAGAGCCAAATTTGTAGTAAAAACTTTTTCTCTTTTGGTTGTGAACTTTCATATACTAAAGCAGCAATGGCTTAAATTTTGCATGCAAATTGTTTCCAATATTTAAATAGTCAACTTTCAGAAAATGGTTTTTGATTACGTTATGGGGGCTGTTGCAAAATGTGTTAAACTAAGTAAAGTTGTTGCATTTTAGCCTCTCCTTTGCCCTTAAGGCTCATGGAGAACCACTCCATTATATGGGGAACTTACTTCTAAATTAATGTGTTGTAAGTAAGTCTTCTAATTTGTTTTG
Source organism: Gymnosoma rotundatum (assembly GCA_916610165.2). Taxonomy (NCBI): domain Eukaryota; kingdom Metazoa; phylum Arthropoda; class Insecta; order Diptera; family Tachinidae; genus Gymnosoma; species Gymnosoma rotundatum. Next base: position 111,840,071 of record OU744337.1, on the reverse strand, counting down.
TCGCCATTTTGGTAAACATTAGCTTTGGCAGTTCATATTTGGTAGTCGTGAAGTAGACGCGTGGCAAATTTATTATGGAGAAATATTCGAAGAGTCAACGTATTTTAATCGTTAAAACATTTTATAAAAATCAATCATCGACAATGAGAAAGTTACGTGAAAGTTTTCGGGAGAAACAACCTGTCAACAAAAGTAGCTATATATCGTGTAGTGAATCATTTCGGAGAAAAAGGGTCTGTAAGTGGTAGGGCCAAACTTGGGCCGTAACGTACTGCAAGATCGGCTGAAAAAATTACTGCTGCTGTATTTAAAATATTCCATCAAATTAAATTCGACCCCGCCTTCAGGAGCTTGGCTTTGAAAGAATAACTTTGGCCACAATTTTGCACAAGGATTTGCATTTTTTTCCATTAAAGATGCAATTGACACAAGAACTTCTACCACAAGAACTTTTACGCCGGCGTACATATGCCAATAGGATATTACAGCTCGCTCATGTCAACCCTAATTTTATTAAAAAAATCATAATGAATGATGAGGCACATTTCCATTTGGACGAATAATTGAATAAACAGAATAATCAGTTCTGGGCAATAAAAACTCTCTAATTATTTATCAGTCACCTTTGCAACAATTAAAACTGACATTCTGGTATGCAGTTTGATCAGGAGCAATCATTGGATCTTATTTCTTTAAAACTGAAAACGGCGTAGTGGTAACTGTGAATTGGAAGCGATATCGTGATATGATTGAAAAATTTTTAACGCTACAACTGCATGCTTTCAGCTTGATTAGCATGTGACATTACTAAGACATTACAATGGAATTGCTGCGACAAGTTATTTCACCAAATGGTGATGTTGATGGGCCTCCACAGTCACCAGATTAGACTGCTCCGGACTTCTTTTTGTGGGGATAAATTGAAAGCAATATTTATGCAAACAAATAAGAAACTCTTGAGCAACTCAAACAAATTATTCGTGATGAAATTAATAAAATACCGCGTGAAATGTGTGAGAATGTAATAATAAAAGTGCTTAGTTATTGGACATTTATCTCACTTTGTATTCCACGTACAATTGTCAACAGTACATAAAATATTTATCAATATAAGATCTATTCTCTTTAATTTATTCAAAAATTATAATTAAAGAAAGTAGTAGCATACCTTCCCGGCAGACACCCTGTACCTTTGCGCCAAACAAAACTTAAATAAACAAATATTTTCCATTAATTAAGGAAGTTACAGGAGAATTTAGTGTTTAACATATAATTATATCAAACTTTAAGTGCAAATTACTTAATAATTCAAACAAGTTTCTTAACTTACAAAACTTTCCTCGTACATAGTGCTTTTATATAGCAAATATATCTTGACTTAAATACGATACTCTGAAGTCGCACAATTCATGCCAGCCAGTCAATGTGTCGTATTAAATGGCCTGCAAACTGTAAATGAGAATTCTTTTTTTTTTTGCCAGTAAAGGATATAAAAACTTATTAAACATCTTTTTATACTCTTTTATTTTCCTAACTCTTCTTTTCATTTTATGCTGCTGACTTTCCAAAAAAAAAAATCAATTTAAGCAGTACGAAAGTTTCTAGCAAACAGGATTTTAAGAAAAAGAAGAATGTCTGGTATCTTAAGGATGTGATGTCAGCGTATTCATATGGTTATTATTATGGTCATCGTCATTATATTTTTATGGATTTTGGTTCCCGCTTTTATTGTAGCGATTGCTGGCTAAGCACATAAAGTGGTGGGAGTTCTATCGATCCTTGTGGCTTAATGTTTATTTTTATGAGAATTTTACGACATTTCACTTGCGATAAACATTTTCATTTTACTTATTGGTTTCTATGCAAATGTAAGTAGAATGTTTAACAACGTGTCTCGTGAAACACATTTTAAATTGAGCTGATATAATTATAATTTATGGAGAAATGGAAGTTTAAACCATTTTGAAATTGAGATGAGCAAAAAATGTTCAAAAATATGAAAGTTGATTAATTTTTTAAACAAGGAAGCAGATTATCAACTCTTCTGAATGTTGTTTTTTATGTTTATGTCGCAGAACTTATGCTCTAAACACATTCGCCACAGCAAGATACACGAACACACGACAGCAAATGACGCTAGCAACATTTGTCGCCTTGTACGCAGTTACATTATTATTTTGAAGGCAGCAGCTACATAATAAAAATACGAATTAACTGTATTTCAGTGATGTTACTTAAACGATTTTTAAGGAAGCAGCTCCGATTTATAATTAAAAAAATGTTTTAACTATTTGTAGCTGCTGTCTCCAATGTATTTAGAGCATTAGTCATATCTGAACCGATTTTGTATTTTTTTTTTTTTTTTTTTGAAAGGTGATGCTTACAGATTGGTCCCGTTTTAAAAACAGTTCATAATTTTTAAATTTAAAGCGTGTCCCCATACAACATATAAATATGTTTTTTACATGTATTATAAACCGTTAATTTTAAATAAAAAAAATGGTTTTTTAATGGCTCTCAAAGTCAAAAAGTAATTCAAAAATTAATTAAAAAATTAAAAGGTGTACCTATAGGTGAGATAAATTGGCCTATCTTTTGAACCGTTTTAGACAAGCGCTTGAAAATTAGACAGAATGTCGATTACTATGACCGTTATAGAAAATTCTTTAAATAATAAATTAAAAGGCTTCCCCAATAGCTCATTAAATTTAATGTATATGGCAATACCTTTGCACAGTCGTACACACCTGGCTGAAATTTATAATTGCGCTAGAGCAATAAGTATAAAATTTGGATTAGAAAATTAAAGGGTGTCCTAATACTTAATGTAATTTAATGTGTCAAAACTTTTGAACCGTATGGCTATTACATCAAGTGGACAATTTTTCTTTTAAAATAAGAAGTATAAATATTTTAAATTATAAACTAAAGGGTGTTACAGTAGTTAATGTATTTTGATGCATGTGGCCAAATTGTTAGACAGTTTTAGACAGACGGTTGAAATTTATAATGAACCCGTATTGCTAAGTCTGCTACGACAGCAAGTATAAAATTTTAAAACGAAAATAAAAGGGTGCTCCTATAGTTGATGTAATTTCAAGTATATAGCTGAACTGCTGAAACTGTGGCAGCTGTACAGATATATCCGCTATTAAATAAATTTAAAATCTGGAGTTAGAAACTAGAAGGTGTCCCAATAGTTAATGTTATTTTATGTAAATGCCCAAATTTTTGATACATTATATATAAATATCTCACATAAAAATTAGATAGGTTATCCACTACTTTGTCTACTATATTAAGAAGTATAAGTATTTCAAATAAAAAATTAAAGGGCATTACAATAGTTGATTTACTTTCATGTATAGGGAGCAAACTGTTAAACAGTTATAAATAGACGGCTGAGATTTACAAACAAACTAATATTGCTACAAGATTAAGTGTAAAATTTAAATTGAGAAATAAAAGGGTGCCACTATTGTTGCTGCAAAAAAAGGCTGCTGGATATTAGAGACCCTTCACAAGTTTCGGCACTGGCTAACAAGCATTTATGCTAGACTAGTAACTTATATCTATCCGTCGAAAAATAAATATAAACTTTTCTCTTCATCACAAACTCCCACGTAAATATTTCCCGGTTTTTACTTTAGACTTTAATTGCTAGTAGGATCCATATCCGATATGATGCTACGATTCCTATACCAACGCCAGCCAATGCTTTTGCAATTTTATTTTAGATTGCTCCTGTAGGTGTCTCTAGTCACCCTTTTAGATAAATAAGATCCAAACATTGCGAAACTTTGACTTACATAAATTCCCTTTTTTTGTTTTAGTAATTCACTGGAATAGATTATAAAGAAGTTTTTACATTATTATCAATTGCTCTCTTGTTCAGTATATATTTCTAGCGTTGCTATACTACACGAAAGTTAAGCGGTAATTATCTCGCACACAGATATTCACAGCGCGCAAAGTGGCAGGCAACGTCTTATCGGAGTGTAGTCTTTCCCAGTGAATATAACTTTCGAAAAGTAGCCCGATTTTATTTGCCAGAAATTATAGGAGAGAGATAACCAACTAAGGGTTAGCCTAAAATCGTCAGAACAGTTGGGTTAATGGACCTGTTGGGTTAATGGAGCTGTTTTTCCAAGGAGGTTCCGTGTATTTTTTTTTCGCTTCAAATTAATCATTTTTTAGGTTTCTCGATGTATCATTGTTTATATTACAACGATGTTGTGATTAAGTGAAACAAAATTCTATGAAATTATTGATAAAGACGATTCTTTAAATCAGTGTCAAACTGGAGTAATCCGAAAGCTATTCACTGCTGAGTCATTCAGAAATTTACCTTGTGTTATATTGTGTAGCAAAATAATATTTTTGTTGAGACTTATAGTGAGTCATATACGAATTGAGTCTTAAAGGTACAGCCAAACCAAGCTCACTCTTGCAATGGGTCTTACAAAGAAAACCTCTCAAAAAATAAATTTTAATTTTACTCAAGACATTTTAAAAAGCAAAGATCTATTTTTAAAATTAAAACCTTTCTTTTATTAAATTTAAAAGACTGAATTCTTGATTAAATAACATAAATTCACCAATATTGTTTTTTGTATGTAAAATCACATCTTGACAGCCATTTCGCTACCGCTTATTTAGCTCTTCAGGAAACTTCTTACAAGTTTTTAAATAAACAAAAGTTATATAGTCAAACAAATTGACTAAATTAAGTACTTTTTAAAGTGAAATTAAATTTGTTAATAAAAATTAAATATGGAAAAGTACAAAAATTGTTTAATCTTAAAAGTACTACCAACATCATTTTGTTGTGTTACTGTTTTGTTTTAGCAAAATTAATTTTACTTTTTGCTTTGTGTACTTTCTCCAAGATTCTTTAGGGAAATTATTGTCATGTTTTAACAAATTAGTGCAAACAAGTGTAAATTTTCTACTTAACAAGATTTGCTTTCAACTTCTTCTTCTTTTTTTTTTTTTTGGGTAAGCAAACTAATTAACGTCATAAAAAAACCTTAAGAACATAAGAATAATAATAAATAATAAGGCAGATTACATCTAAAACATTTGAAGATAATGAGACAAGAGATTATTAAAAAATTTATGCAAATTTTCAAATGAAAAGAAAATTAATTAATTCATATATTTTTTTTTTAATAAATATTTTCAAACATGTTAGCACTTGGAGGTGAAATTATGAATAAAAATTAAATTTCAACATGCAGAAGTGAAAGCCTTTTAATGTTTACTTTTAGGTTGCGTGTTACAGAAGAACACGTACAAGACATTAAAACTGGCTGCTTGATAAATTATAAATGTTCAACGTTAATGTTGCAGGTTTTGCATCTAAGGGGGCATTCGAAATAATTATTACTTCAAATAAAGATAAGTTAAACGTTTAATTACAAATGAAGATATCTAGCAAATAATTGGCTACACTTGTGACATAATATATTTGGCAAAAAATAAAATAAATTTTAATATTTTAAGCAAAAAACCCAATAACATTCCTATTAACTTGGTTTTTTTTCGACACTTCAGTTTTAACGAATACAAATAATTGTCAAAATTATAATAAGGCAGTTTCCGACTACACCAATACCCCGATTTGCGTCGCTTCAGTTTGCGTCGCTTCGAAGTTGCGTCTTTTTTTAAGTTTCTGTAATTTCAATGCTGCGTTGTTTTTGTTTCGGTTTGCGTCGCATGGCTTCGAAGTTGCGTCGTAAATGCTTCGATTTGCGTCGTTGATATGAAAATGTTTTTACAAAGCTAAAGCAGTAAAAGGCGATTTCTCGTTTAGTAGAAAGCAAATTTGCAGGTGTGCGTTGTTTACATGTTAAGCATAGTTACTAGTTTCGAATTACATATATGTCGTCGCGTAAAGTTCAGTCTGAAAGTTAAAAAAATGAGCCAAAATAGAAAGCAAATAACTTTAGACTAGCCCCTTCTACAATTAATTGTTATATTTTCATTTTCATAAAATCTGTTATTAAAAAATAATAAGAAAATATTTTGATTTAAAAACCCTTTTTCTAAGCTAAAATGTTTAAATCCTGTATTGAATAAACAAAAATCAAATACATACGTAAACAATTGAAAATTCTGCTTCAGTTTGCGTCGTTTCGGTTTGCGTCTTATTTTTTCAGTCCCAATTAACGACGCAAACCGGGGTATTGGTGTGTAATTAAAACCCAAATTGTGTAATATTTTTACCAAAAGTGTAAATTAGTGAATTTTTACAGAGAAATATTATTGTTATGAAAACAAAAGCTGTAATGTTAAGATATGTGTAAGATATCTGCATTATTAGGATTGCGTTGTCCTGTTAAACAGAAGATCATAAGTTCAAATCCCAACAATGATAATTTTGAATTAAAGTTAATCACTGGAATGTTAAATTTAGGTTAACTAAATTTAAGTGTGTAGAGTTCAGAGGTAATGATTATTGCGGTTAAAAGCACATTTCGAAGGTTGTAATGCAACAGGTGTACAAATTGTATATCAGTGGATAGGTAATTACCTCTACTATTAAGCTACGCTTAATTTTTTACAGTAGTTTTTTAAATAAAAAAAAGCTGTAAAAATACAGCTAAAAACCAATTAAAGATCAATATGTTCATAACTAAAATCAATAAAAATTTTGGCCAACAATATATTAAAATATAATATTTTGTATAGATAAAAAATTTCTTTCCCGAAAGTTGTAATTTTTTCTTCAATCGCCTCCCCAGACCCCATTTATGCGCAGGATGTCTACAAAATTTGGGAAACTACTGAAAACCAATCGTACTAGAATAGTTTGAAAATCCGCGTGCAATTTTTTTACAGTCTCGAAAATTTAGATTTTTTTTTTTTAAATTGCCATTTTCGAACAATACTGACCTTTTGTCTTAAAGAAAGATTAAAAATTTTATAATTTACTAAAAAGCGTCAAAAATCTACTTAAAAAACTGAAAGTACTTTTTGACCAAAATTTCCCCTTTTTTAAACTTTTTATGAAATTTCAAATTAAAAAAATTATTACCACTAAAATAAGGAAGTTATTTTTTATGGTATTAGCTTTCTAAATCTGTTTTAAAATAGTTCTATCTTGTATTAAAAAAAAACTACAGGTGAAAAACAAAAAAAATGCCAAGGTAAAAATTTTGTATTTTAAATTCAAAAGTCGAATTTCTCTAAAAGTATAAGAGATACCTGCAAAGAAATTTGTTGAAATCGGTTCACTTTTGATAAAGTTATAAGCTCTGAAACATTTTACAAATTCGAGTTTACCTACTTTGACGCTCTGTGGTACTACCCTGTACTGACACAGGGTATATCCAATTCAAATAGCTTATGACCTCCTCTATAAGTCGCAGTTTGTTTCATGAAAATCGAGCAAATAGTTTAGAAGTTCCAGACTTTTATTTTACGCCACTGTGTCTCAGTACTTGCTATGCAGACACCGATCTGAACCACAGCCACCACGTGTAAATCGAAAGGACCTCAATAATAACCGGCTACAGAAATGGACAGCTCTCTCTGAGGGCTGCCGGTGTCTTCAGCTAACTAAGGACACTGGTCAGTCCTTCGACAAGGACTGCACACTAGGCGACTGGTTCCCCTTACACGTGTAAAGCACTTCGTCAAAGCCTAGGCCGAATCAGCTCCGACTCTTAGCACTCTGGTGGACCCAATTACGAACAGAGGGACATTACTAAAGCAAAACTTGTATATATCCGTTTCACTTGAATTGAATGGTATAACAAGCAAAACAATTATTGTGTAGACGCAGTAAGGAAGGTGGTGAATGAAATAATATTGCAATGTTCTACTTCACGAATAATGCACCTACATATCTGTGTGTTACAGTAATACCTGAATTCATTAGAGGGCCTTGCTTGAAGTCGAATAGTTTATCTAAGTTTAGTGTTCGTATCCGAGTAGAAAATTTTTTAGAATACAAAAATGCCTGTTGGAAGTTTCGAGCTCGGGATCTGATATTTATTTAGAATGTAATGTATTGTTCATCTGCCATCAAAAATATCTTTTTCTTAAATTTTTTGAATTTATTAAGGGGCACAGTAAGATCAAACATATATTTAAAGGTGCAGAAATACGTAGTATTTTGAAACGACTTCCGTTTCTGTCCATTTCTAAACAAAGTTAGGATTAATTATTAGAACGATATTTCTTTGGCAAAATTAAAAAAAAAAAATCCAACAATCTTGAGACCTTTTAAGGGTATCTGATTTTGAATGATCTTAGGAGCACCCCACTATGTTAAATAATTAATTAATTTAATTTAATTGAAGAATAAGAAAAAAAGTTAAGAAATTAATTATAAAAGTTATGAGATGAAATTTGTTAGCTAAATAAAACCTATAACTATACAGGGATCAAGAATTTTTCTTTGTGATATAAAATGACCATATTTACATCATGATGTGAGCCAAAAGAAAGAAGTCCTATTAAAATTTATTAATTCACAGCATTTTTGTCTTTAAGATTTATACGTTCAAGGTTCGTATGTAATACAATTTTATTTGTTTTTTTTTTCACTTTTTTTAAAGAAAAACGATTTACAACCATACGTAGTCAGTCATCGTTGATTTTGCTATTAAAAATAGTAGTCAACACAAAAATAATTATTTGCCGTTAAGGGAGATTTGAATACATTTGGAATATAACCAGGTTTAGATGCCTTAAAGCGATAAAAAAATAATAATAAAAATGTGAATACAAATAAAGTGTTTATAATAAAAACTAAGGCTGTACAAAAATTTTAATCATGTTACCTTTAAAATAAATATATGCTGTTCTTAAATGCTTATATGCGTATGTATATGTAAGAAAGAAAGATGAGCAAAAATTTTATTCACAATATAACCCAACAAACATACGTATACTATTTAGAAAGAAACAGTATTTAATTCAGTTTTGAAACTCTCAATTTTCTTTTACCCTATAATTTTTTTTTTCAAATATGTATATTTAGATATGGCAGATCTCGGCAGAGTGCTCCTAGCTATCTGGAAGAAAAAATAGATTATACAGATTTTTTAAAACCTTTAGGAGGTCGTACAGCAAACGAACCCACAACAGAAGTCATCACATTCGAGCATTCTTCGTAATGCCTTTCGCAAAAATGTTTAGCGCTTATTATTTTATTTAAACCAAATAATATGTTAGGGACATTATTAATATTTGAAGTTTTCACATGTCTAATGCTGGCTAGTGATAGATTCAGTATGCCATCGGGATCTTCAGGTTATGATAAAAATCACAGAGAATAATATTTTCAAAACGAAGGCAGTATGATATGGCAAATGTACATTTGGTTTATATAGGACTATATTAGACTAAGAAGCGGCCATCGGCTGACAAGCACAAGGTTATGGTTCAATGTCAAAAGTTCGTAGAACAGCTCCTCCTAGTGGCGGCAAGAAATAAGTTATTAGTCTGCCTGGCCAAATGAAGTGGAGTAAACTCTGAATGCCATTCTACTTTTAGTTGTTATATGGACATACCTACGCATTTGAAATTCTTTTTGAATTAGAATAAAATATAATAGAATTGTGAGAATATGACAGGGATGGCCAAGGATGCTTTAAAAGAGGTGAAAAGATTTTTTTCTAAAGGAACTCCGGTTGTTAGAGACCATTAAAAAACAAGCAAATAAACAATCAACAAATAAAGAGCTTTTGAGGCAATAATCGGGGTAATATCGCTTCGGTAGAGAGTCCAGAAAAATTTTGGAATATAATAGAGGTACCATACTCTGAAAATATATATTTATAAGTTTGTTGCTTACTCTTAACACTTGTAATCCACCAACTATATATGAGCTCGCTTGGGTGCTGAAATAATAATAATAAATAAAAGAATAAATAAATAAATAAATATAAAGGACGAAAAGCAATGAAAATAAAAAACTTCATTTTAATAATTTAAAATTCGAAGAGGTCTATACTTGTCGACTATACTTCGAAGAAACCTAAGATGGTAACGCACATCCCAACAAAAAATTACACATTACCTTAAAAAGTAGTTGCCATATAATGACTTGTTTTTTTGGTTGTCATATTTTGTTACTCGTTTACAAAATACTTTACATTAGTTCGCAAAGAAATAAGAAATTGTAATTGAACTATTTTTTAAAGTTAAAAAAATAGCTTAAAATATGTACTAATGATCAGCAGAATTGCCAGCAATAATCAATGTAATCCATTCTCAGTAATCGATCAAAAAGGGCTTGTTAAAATCATTAGGTTGGTAATTTAGTTCGGAAGTCCTTCCGCCAAAAATGATTAATTCCACACTCGATTAACTTTTCTAAAATTTTTTGCTGCGATTGTGTATGAATATTGAGCACTGTTTTTAACTAGACTTAGGACAACCAGCATTAACGTTTCAAATGTAGATGTAATAGAACAAATGTTGGCAAAACGAGAGACTCTGTGATAAGAAAGAAAGATAGACAGTTAGAAGTTGAGAGTCTTATGTCACTACAGTCGGGTACCAGAAACCATTGAAAAAACTAGCGGTTCGTAAAGAGGCGCATGATGAAGTAAGAATAAAAACCATTTTACTCGCTGGGTTTATTCCTGAATTTGAAAATCATGTATCAGTTGTCAAACATTAAAATGTGTTGTACTTGTAACTTAAGGCAATTTATATACGGCAGTTTCCGGTACCTCTATTAAAATCATAAACAAAATAATATGAAAGTGTCAGCATAAAATAATAGCTACGGTTCAGAACACGTACTCACGCATACGCTATCACATTAACACGCTCATGTATGTGTTTAACACAAATGCTGCATACAACACTGAGTATAACATCATCAATATAACTAATGGAAAAAGGATAAAGATAAAGCTTTAAAATATACATTAAGTACAAGTCCACATAAATAACACTGATACATATTTAATTTTCTCTTGTGTGTGAGCGCGTGTGTATGTATGAATGACACATCATATGGCACTTGTTTCACAAACTGACATTGTTTTATATTTGTATTGAAAATGTTACAATCATTACGATAATAATGTCGCATTTAATGTTCAACAATTTAATGGTTTCACAGAACGCGACCGAGAAGAAAGACGCAAAAGAAGTATCATTTTCATAACAGATTTAAGGCTTTTATATATATACATATATATATTTTTCTTATTCTTATTTTTAATGTTGCTGTATATTTTATTTTAACATTTTTAAGAAGCCTCAGGTGCTTGAATGATTTTTCATTTTTTGGAAATAAAACTCCTTAAGGCATTTCTAAGGCATGTATCACTATGTAATTTACAATTGGAATGTCAAAAAACAACAAAAAAAATGTATCACACACGTGAACATTTTAAATGCCAAAAAAAAGGAGCAAATGATAAGAAAAGATACTTTGCTTCGGTTCGGTTAGTTTTTTTTAGTCTTATAATGTATCACAATATTAAGTATGTCAAAGTTCACATTTAGGGAGCAGGCATATGGCAAATAGGGAAAATGAAAAAATCACTAAAGTGATGCTAAAATTAATAGCAGTAATTCAGTTAATAGAGTTAATTCACTAAATTAGATTTGTTATAAAAATTAGAGACAGGCGAGGAATTTTCCCGCTGCCTCGCAAGACATGGAACTTCGTTCCAAATGCGGCTATTTTGTTGTTTATATATCCTTTGAGCCAGAAACGTCGGATCTTCTTGGAAGATTTCAAGAGCCCATATAGCGAAGCGATGTCACTTGGGAAGGTCGAGAGGCTTCAGTTGTTGCACAAGCTGTAGTTTGTACGCTTTAAATTTAAGATTTCGATGTAGAATGCACCAAGTCGTTCCAGACGTCAGACCGAAATGCTGCCAACGGCGCTAAGTCGACTCTCCACGGTCTTTGTGTACACTTTCAGCTACGGCCGCTATATTTTCGTCACATCGTGCTAGACGTGGTCTTTTCGGTCGAATATTATCCTATAATGAATGCTGGGTCTTAAAATGGTTGATGACGTTGCCAGTAGTCCACTCAGTACGCCAATTATGTTGACTATAAGTTGAGCAAAGTGTACAAAACACATTCCCCACAGAACATGAATTTTTGTAAGAAAGTTGAACGATTTGTAAACGTTGTTCAGGCATAAATCTTTTTTTTTCCATTTCTAATCTATTCTAGCATAACAGCATTACGCGACTCGCACGTGATCTGTAAAAAAAGACAATTGAAAAAGTATCTCTACTAGAATCACCCATTATATACTTTATGGAGTCGAAAATCGATATTGTAGAAATTATTATTGTTCAAATATAGTATTATTCTACAACTTATATGACTAGAACTATTTCTTATAACTCAAGTGTATTTTTTTAATTTCATAAAATAAAAAAAAAACAAAAAATACAAAAAACACAAAAATCAGAAAATATGTGAAATGTGAATGTCTGGAACTAATGTGTAAATATACTTTTAAAATTCATGCTGATTATCTTTATCAAAAGACATAATTTCCACAGAAAAATGTATTTGTTTCGTTTATTTGACTTTCTGTTTTAAATTTGATTGATATATTTTTTGTTCATATTAAACGAATTAATATTAAATTTGTTTCAGTTACACAAAACTTTAAATAATTGAAATCTTATAATTACTGAAAACTGGTGTATACCTTTAGGCTGCTCGAATATAATGCAACATGTTGCTAAGTTATTATATACATATACGATATTTATTATCATCATTTCTTAGCTACTAAGCAGTCCAGCAAATTAATTACAGTATTGTTCGAAACCTAAGCAACTTTTCCCCAGTAAACACTCATGGTCGTATATGTTCTCTTTAAATAGATTATTGAAAAATTTCCTTTTTATTTATTATTATACATATAGTCTACATACTAATAATAACAACAAAAAATACATTTTATGTCTTTGGAAGAAAATATAAAACAAAAACAAAATTAACTTAAAAATTCGCTGTTCGAAACTTAAGCAACTTTTATATTGTTGCATTAGTTGAGAAATATTAACTAAAACAACAACAAAAATTTTAAACAAAAATTTTAGTCCCGTTATGATTACTATTGAAAAAAGTAATTTTGGTTGATTTTATGCATTTAAAAAGTACCAATTCTTTAGAAGTGCAACCATGACGTGAACACGTTATGGATCAGCTTTTAAGCTAAAGATTTTGAACTTTTTAATAACGGTAAACCCCAAATTGCTATAGCAACCCTATTAAATATTAATAAATCAATAGTTTCCCGACTTATAAAAAAGTATAAAGCTTCTGGGAAATTAGAGAAGGCCAATAGCGTTGGGCGACCTCGAAAAACTTCTTTGTGAACAGACCAGAAAATGTTTCGTCAAGTTAAAAAAAAATTCAATTTATTACGTCGAAACACATAGTGAATGAGCTTGAACTTCAGATTAGTTCTTCCACAGTAAGAAAACGTTTATTGGAACAAAATTTAAGGAGCTTCATGCCATCTAAAAAGCCTTCGCTGACTAAGAAGCATCTAAAAAAGAGGTTGATTGATTGATTGCAACGTAGTCTCTGATTTTCTCAGTTTTTCGTTAGTTTTAGGTTGGATTTTGCTAGAGCTTATATGGATTGGACTATATCCAAATGGAGAACTGTTTTGTTTAGTGATGAATCTAAATTTAACTTATTAAATTCAGATGGAGTTTGCCACGTGAGAAGAACAAAAGGAAAGCGGCTACATCCTCGGTACTCAAAAGCCACAATAAAGCATGGGTGTGGAAATGTGATGGCTTGGACTTGTTTTTCGGCAAGTGGTGTTGGTCCCTTTGTAGAAATTCAAACAAAAATGGACCCTTTTGTTTACAGAGACATTTTAGCAACTCACATGCTTAACTATGCTGAGTGGGAAATGCCACTTCGATAAGTGTTTCAACGTGACAATGACCCAAAACACTCATCGAAGTTAGTCAAGGATTGGTTATCAGCTAATGGGGTTCAAGTTTTGGATTGGTTACCTCAATCACCAGACTTGAATCCCATAGAGAACCTCTTTGAAATTTTAAAACGGAGAGTTGGAACTCGACGCTTTAAAAATAAACAGGAGTTGATGAACTGTCTAAAATCAGAGTGGGAAGCTATACCAACATCTATTCTATCGAATCTTATTGAATCTATGCCCAAATGATGCGCTGAGGTCGTAAAAAGCAAAGGATATCATAGCAAATATTAAGTGTTGCTTAGGTTTTGAACAGCCAATTTTTAAGTTAATTTTGTTTTTATTTTATCATAATTTCCAAAGAAATGGATTTTAATTTTTGTTGTTATTTTTAGGTTATAGACACATTAGCTGTGTTCCCATACTTTTTGGGTAAAGTTGGGGCAAACGAGAGTAATGAAAAATTACTCTCAATTAGGGACTAAAATGTTTAAAAGTACGGAAACACTAAAAACCAAATTTTTAACCCGAAAGAAATTTTCAAATTTTTTTACTTTTTTTATGACAAAAAACCATTTTGTATAAAAAAGGCGCAAAAAAAGTTAAAATTAAAAACGTTATAAAATTATTTAAAAATGGAAAATTTGGAAATATGTTGTTCTACAGGCATTAATAATTGCGTAAAAAATGGTAAGTTAAAATAATTATTTATAAGGAAGATTTTTTTACTTATTTAATTTTTGAAAATTTGTTTGCTGATAATTTCAATTGTTTCCTTTATGCAACAGCTGATTGACTTACAATTTTACGAAATCAGCCCGAAGAAAAACTGCGGGCTGTTTTGGACAGAAAGAAGAAGAATATTATGCTCTCAAATTCTCTCTCACTTGCCCAAACTTTGTGTACGGGAACGATTTTTGGTTAATTTGGGAACCCGCGGGCGCCCAAAGTAGAGTACGGTAACAAAGCTATTGTTTAGTAGTAAATAAAAAAAATATTTTCTACAAATTTATTTAAAGAAAAGATATGAGTCTATTATTACTTAGTGGGAAAAAGTTGCTTAGGTTTCGAAAAGTACTGTATGTTGGTTCACTTTAAATATTTTACATGTTCAGCTCATTTTATTCTAAAAAAACAGATTTGTTTACTTTTAACCGTAATCGTAAACGAAATAATGAATTGATTTATAATGGGGAATACCGCCAAATCTATTTTGCAAAATAGTATTTCCTTTTGCCTTTTTCATGTCTTAATTGCTTCTCAATTTACCATATTAATTATTACTGACCTGTAATTTGAATTCATGTAAGTATTTATCGTTATTTATGCTGTTAACGTTTCAGTTAAATCTTTCAATATTTTGTATAAACTGGCCACTGCAAAATTTTTGGTAAAAACGCGAATTTTAGTTTTATTTAATTTAAATTTATTTAAAATTTTCCAGTTATATTTTTTCAGCTTCTATATAATATTTCAATGTCTCACATTGTCTACTGGTTTTTCCTTTATATTCGTATTTGTTTTAATAAAGTGCAGCTGAAAATGGAAAACTTTTTGCCGTATTTACTTTTACTGCAGCACCAATGATAAGATCCTTAATTTATGCGTAAACATGATTTTACACCTTCCCATCACACTTTTATACAAAAACATGAAAAAACCGAAGCACAAAATTTATTATTGTAACATCTGAAAAACAAATATAAACAATAGAAAAACAACAACAGTACCATATTCGTACTCAGTTATTTTATTAAATTTAGCTTACTCTTTATTACCACTGTTGCAATTGTAAATACAAGAACACAAATACCGCTGTAACTTCATTTATTTTTTACTAATTTTAGAATTAGGGAAAGCTAAACAGTGTTACGGACCGGTTGGACTGGCGAGGTTTCCGATTAGCTCGATTTTTTTCCTCTCAGGTGGTTCCAACCCTTCTCACCAGCCGCGTATCCGAACACATAAAAATAGAACAAAAACAAAACTAACAGATCTAAACACACAATATACCACACAAAGAATTTCGAGACAGATGGTCGTCTCAATTGCCCTCCCAACCATGTCGTAGATGCTCTCCAACAGAATTTGTTTTTCTACGACCCACTTAGCACCGGATCACTCCTCCACTTACCACTCCATCATTTCATTAATAAAAAAAACTATCCCAAATTCATCTCAAATATACAATCTGCTACATAATTTATTGAACATAAAAAAAATAAATGAATTAATTAAACTTATATTAAATAATTAAACAAATTCTCTTTTTACAATATTTTTGACAAAATTTAATTTTTTTAAACATCTAACATTTCCTTCTATTTCTTTTTCCTTTTATCGTAACTATCTTTCTTTTTATTCAGGCCCATATCAATCACATAAATTATTATTTCTATTATCTAAATTTCCTAACCTGAAGGAGCTCCCTAAAGCTAGCATACATTCACTTGCACAAAATTTCTCATCAATTTAATTTAAAGTATCAGTAAGCTAATTGATTAGAACCTGTTTTATTTAAAAGACCATCATTGTAACCTTTTTCACCATATAGAAAAATAGAAGGAACAAAAGATGGTGCCTATTTTACGGGAGGTTTTTTTTTGTATTCCAAAAAAAAAGCACAGCACATATACAAAACAACAAAATGTACAAAACACCAAAATATACAAAACACAAACTAAAAACATTCATTATCGCTTTTTCTGCCGGTTAAATTTTTTTAAACTCTTCTACTATTATTATCTTCTAAAAAAAAAATTCTTTTACAATATATCCCATATGTGTAGGTATAGTGCAGATTTTCATCTATTTCAGCAATAAAAACATTTTTCTTTTTCTTGAGGCTGTTTCACACTTTAAGCACTTTTTGAACTTTCTCTTCCTCTTCTTGTCTTCTTCAAACTGAATTACTCTCGATATATTTTAAATTTTATGGAAAAATTTTCTTACCTGGCTATTTTCCTTTGGGTATTTTGAGGTGAGAGCCTTAGCCTTAACTCCCCAGGAAATAGCCAGCTGAAACAAACAAATACGTATTTTTTTCTTATAAGTGAGATATTTTTGTGTACACTTTTGTATTTTATATTTACGTTTTTTTTTTCTTCTGTGGTAAAACTTGCACACAATTTATTTCCACCGATAATTTGGCTTTGAATAAAACTTATTATATTATTAAAAAAAAAATTTCAACTTTTTTTTTTTTTTTAGCAGATAAATTCAACCTTCTGCTAGGCTTTCAATTTAACTTCTTCTTATATTTGCTTCATTCTTTCCTTTGCCTGTCAATATTTTCCAATACTTTTACGTCTTCTTTTCCCGCCAAGAGCCATCTTTTATTACAATAAACAACAATATTTTGTTATTAATTAATAAAAACTATACAAACACTAATAAGTTACCGGGTTTTGCGGACAGAAACGTATTTTAATTACTTAATATGCTCATAACTATTTATTTTAAATTAACATTTAATTTCATGACTAAAAACACAACTCTGTCTTATTTTACTATATACGTTTAGTACCACCTACAACACTGTATTACACAACAAATATATGCTTGCATCTATATAACAGCTGACATGAAACAAAAAGGTAAGTGAAAGGGTTATTAAATAAAATTTTATTGATTTGAATTGTAGGTAACTGTTGCAGTTGAAATATATCTATATCAGTAAACAAAACATAGCACAAGTAAAAGAAACATTGCGAATAAAATTAATAACAAAAAACTATTCAGGGATTAAATACAGAATATAACTACAGGCCATCGCACCCGCAACAACAGTCTTTAAAAATATTTTGGTTCTTAATCTTTAAACCTAAATTCATTTAAGCTTATTTCTTTTAATATGGCTCTCCAACCTTTTTCCTACTTCCGCAAATGTTTATGTTGCAAAAACTTTTAATAAGATCGTACGAACATGATCGATTTCAATTCTACTAAGTGTTAATGTTAAATGCTTATGAACACAATTGTTTACTGTGACATTCAAACAAACGAAATTATTTCTCGAGTTTTTAAGGAACTTTCCTCCATCTAATCTCTATAGTATTATTTTTAATATCACCCACATCTGACCGACAATGAAATACAACCCTTTGCAGGAATTACTGCTTCACAGCCATGCCTCAGCAAGCTCGACGGTTTTTAACTCTATTTAAAAACTTTATCTAAATAATTTATAAATTTTCTTTAAATTCTAAAAGCTCCAAAAGACATATTGAATCATCCTCGTTTATAAAATCTCCTTTTTTCTTCGCATATAACAAATTGCAAAAAAATTGCTGGTCTTTAGCAAGAACTCAATCTGATTGGAAAAGTACGAAATAAATAAATAATATATTGGAAGTAAGTTACCAATTCAGTGAGTGTGATCAGAGGTGGGAAAGGGTAAAAGTCAAATCGATTTTAATTTAAATTGTTTTCTTTAAAAAAAAATATTTTCATGTAAATGGTGTTTAAATTCAGAGTTGTATTCTTGAAGGGTAGATTTTTGGATGTAATCTCGTTTTTTGATAACGTGATGATTTTGTTTACCCTTCAAATTATGGTAAAGTTTAGAATTGATTCTAAAATTTTATATGATTTTGTCTTATAAGACCTTAAATTCATTTTATATAGATGTCAGTTAGACTAATTGGTCCTCTTAGTGATTTTCTTTTCTTATTAATCTAGGACAGTAACACAAAAAGTGGCCAGAACTTATCATATAAGATAATCCGGTCACAGGTGGTTGGTAGTTCAGCCGTCATCTTAGGTGGCTTATCAAATTGGTGTTTACACTTTACTAGAAAATGAAGCGCAGTGGAGCAGTTGGCAAAAGCAAATGGAAAAAATTGTAGTTTCTAAACAGCTAGCCCGATTGTGGATATAACATGTTTACTAAAGGCATAGGAAGCCGGCGCACTGCTCTTAATATAATAATAAATAAATAATAAAAATATTTCCTATTTCCACAAATTATATATTTTATTCAACGTAATACAACTCCAGTAAAAGATGTTACATTGGAATACAATAATTTGATTTTTTTAATACGTGACAAAGATATTTCTGTGTACTTTCTTGATTTACAAAATTATTTCTATTAATCTGAGCTACATTATCTGTATCTGCTTTAATAAAGTATAATATACTTTATTATAATATACTATATTATATAGGAACAAAAAAAAAATAAATTTCCTAAATTTCATTGTGCTACGAGGGCTGCTATATATATTTCTGGCCTAATAGTGAAATTGCGAATATTTATAATCAAAAATGGTTTTATTGTTTTTCAAAGTATTCTCCAGCATGATTTATACACTTTTGCAAGCGCTCAAACCAGTTGTCGAACCACTTTTTCCACTCCGATTGAGACACCTCTAAAACATGGTTTTTGAACACTTTAACAGCTTCTTCTGGCGACGAAGAAGCTGTTTGACAACGCATTTTTTTCTTGATGTGCGGAAACAAGAAGAAGTCATTAGGTGTCAAGTCAGGGCTGTACGGCGGATGACCCATTAATTCGACGTTTTGGCCGGTCACAAACGCTCTGATTTGATCCGATGTGTGAGAGCTCGCATTGTCATGGTGAACAATGATTCGTCTTCTCTTGTTGGCTTTTCGAATTTCTCCGATGACTTCAGCCAAACAAATTGTAGTGTACCACTCAGAAGTGACCGTCCTACGTTGCTCAAGCGAAACAGTCGCCACATGACCAGTTTTGCCGAAGAAACAGGCGACCATTTGCTTCGAAGTGCTTCTTCCACGAACAACTTTCGTTGGATTTTGCTCGTCTTTGAAGACCCACACGGTCGATTGTTGTTTCGTTTCGGACTCATACGCATAGATCCATGATTCGTCACCTGTGACGATCTTATAAACGTCTTTTGAAGCATCGCAATCGTATTTTTGCAACATTTCTTTGCACAAATCGACACGAGCCTTTTTTTGAGCGACTTTCAAATTATGCGGGATCCAACGAGAACAACCCTTTTTTACGGCCAGGTGTTCATGCAGTATCGAATGTATGCTGGTGAAAGAAATGTCCAAGGATGTCTCTATCTCTCGATATGTCGCATGTCGATCTTGCATAATGAGTTCACGCACGGCATCAATTTTCTCTGGCACAACAGCGGTTTTTGGCCGACCTTCACGGAATTCGTCTTTGAGCGAGCTTCGGCCACGATTAAATTCATTATACCAACTTTTCACAGTGCTATAGGATGGTGCTTCATCGCCATACAAAGATTTAAGTTCATCAATGCACTCTTGTCGTGATAATCCACGTCGAAATTTGTGAAAAATTATGGCACAAAAATGTTCAAGAGTTGATTCCATTTTTTTCTATATAAATTTTTTCAAGTCACTGTTAACAACACAAATAATGGTCGTACGTCAAAACGTTTTGAGTACGATTATGCTTAAAAATGACAAACTTTCCAATGGAAATGTCAGATTGCACTTGGCAGCACTCATTGTTGCCAGGCCAGAAATATATATAGCAGCCTTCGTAGATTAAATGCTTCATGAATAAACACAGAAAACAGTTATAAACGGCGTTATGTGTTAGAAATGTTACAAATAACACTGTTCTGCAAAACAAAAAAAAAAAACTTTTCTCCCCTCCCTTGGACAATTTTGCCTGTTTCTGATGTTTTCAGGTGTGCTGAGTCCGAATCTGAACTCAGAAAAATTCTATCACCCTCTGATTTAGAGAGAAAAGAGGAGAAACTTGGAGCGAAAACCTCGAGAGTACTGATCAAATCCTAGAAGAAATTAGTGACTAGAGAGCGGCTGAGTGTGAGGGGCGGAGTTGGGGTATTGAGGGTGAAAGGGGGGCTGGTAGGGATTTGAATGAAAAGGATACCACCATAAAAAAAAATAAAAAAAAATTTAAGATTATACATACAGGAAAAAAACTTTTAGCCATATTCCTTCAACCACTTGTAATATTCCTATCAAATTTTTTTTTGTTCAAATATACTTTATTGCGCTCAAAATCATCGGGCTTTTGAATTTTTTTCACTATGTTTTGATGCTAAAAAAAAATAGTCAAATTAACAAAAAAAACTCACATTTTTGGATAAAAATCTAGAATTATTCAAGAAACTGTGCATGATAGACAGAATCTGAGGTCAAATTCGTGTTCAGCACATTTGAAAACAGTAAGAAAGCATGTTTTGGTTTAAAGGAGGATTTTCTTGCAGAACAGTGTAATTAATACACCAATAGCACAGAAAATTAATTTTAAGGCAGACACAGATAATGTAGCTCAGATTTATAGACACTTGATAAATAAGAAATAATTTTTGTATTGGTTTCCTAAAATCTTGTTGCATATTGCCATCTCTGTAATTTGGCTCTCAAATAAATACTCTGTTTACAAAAAACAATTTACTTTTATTTGGCATATTTTTTGGTTTTTTTTGCGTAACCTTGCATTTCCGCTTCCGTTTTTGTGACATTGGTTATTTTTGTCATTATTTGCAGCAGGAAACAAGGAAAAAATGTTTTTGTTATCAAATTCTATTACAATATTGTAAACAAGTGGTCGGTATAGCAGGGGTTGTATAATTTTTTCACAGCTGTTCCCTGTCTTTTTTTACATCGAGATAATTTAAACAATGATGAGGATTTTTTTTATATATGTATATTGACATGTCATTCCATTGTCTAGACTTTTAACTAAATGATAACTCATTCCTTTCAAAAATTTTAAATAATTTCTTTTTGTTTAAACTATTAAACAATAGACATCAATTTTTTTTTTTTTTTGTTTTTTGCGAATATTTTGTTGATCATAAATGGCGAGACGTCTAGAGCAATAAAATTTAAGTCGTTATTCCTCCACTTGCATTAAGCAGTTTTGGCTGTTTTAAACAAAGAATTATAATCTAGATAAAATCTTGTGTGTAAATGAATGTGCGGCTGACTGGTCATTGCCGAGTTAATAGAATAGAATGCAAATGCTCTGAAATGTCCGTGCATGCAGAAGGTGTTGAAAGATGATACGTACATATGTATGATGTCTCTGGCTGTCCGTAAGTCTGTCCAGTGTTAATGTTGTTGTTGATGATGCTCAAATAGAGCATTTTCCATACTTTCGGAAAATAATTCGTTTGTGGTTGGCATTTTGTTTAATGTTTATACTTTAATCACAACTGTGAAATTTATAACGTGCTGATGCATAAAATTAATGATAATTAACCAGAAGAACATAAGCAAACATAAATTTATTAAAAGATAACAAAGCAACATTTTGCAGTAAGAAGAAAAAAGCCATTCAAGCCTTTGTTTATTAAAATAAAATATGGTATGGGATTGAAAGGCATTTAAAAATTATAAATAAATCAAAAAGGTTTAACAATTGATGAGATTTAAGAATAAATAAATAAACCAATAGACTAATATCAGATTTAAAGGTTGTTGTTGATTACGACAGTAAATTCAGCCTGGATGATTCCTTTAAAATCATTTCGAAAACCGTAAACAGCTGCAAAGAGGACGCTATTGTATGGAAGAAATTATTTATTTTATTTTGAAACTGGATGGTAAACCAGAGAAATTTATGCGGAAGGTTCATCACTAATGATCATAATTATGCTAAGAAAGGAGCCAACTGGTTCCGACCTCTCTCTTTTCCTTACGATTTTAGTTTTATTAGTATTTTTTATTTTTTGCTGTTTGTTGTTGTTTTTTGTTTTGTTGAATTAAAAATCGAAATTAAAAAAAAGAATAAATTACCATTTAATTACAACATCAATTAATTAGAACATATATTTCGGGTGCGATTCGCTACTCCAACACGCATCATAGTACGAGGGCGGCTATATAAATTTCTGGCCTGGCAACACTTAGTGCTGCCAAGTGCAATCTGACATTTCCATTGGAAAGTTTGTCATTTTTAAGCATAATCGTACTCAAAACGTTTTGACGTACGACCATTATTTGTCTTGTTTACAGTGACTTGAAAAAATTAATACAGAAAAAAATGGAATTAACTCGTGAACATTTTCGTGCCATCATTTTTCACAACTTTCGACGTGGATTATCACGACAAGAGTGCATGAAGCACCATCCTATAGCACTGTGAAAAATTGGTATAATGAATTTAATCGTGGCCGAAGCTCGCTCAAAGACGAATTCCGTGAACGTCGTCCAAAAACGGCTGTTGTGCCAGAGAACATTGAGGCCGTGCGTGAACTCATAATGCAAGATCGACATGCGACATACCGAGAAATAGAGACATCCTTGGACATTTCTTCCACCAGCATACATTCGATACTGCATGAACATCTGGCCGTAAAAAAGGTTTGTGTTCGTTGGATCCCGCACAATTTGAAAGTCGCTCAAAAAAAGGCTCCTGTCGATTCGTGCAAAGAAATGTTGCAAAAATACGATTGCGGTGCTTCATCGGAGAAATTCGAAAAACCAACAAGAGAAGACGAATCATTGTTCACCATGACAATGCGAGCTCTCACACATCGGCTCAAACCACAGCGTTTTTGACCGGCCAAAACGTCGAATTAATGGCTCATTCGCCGTACAGCCCTGACTTGGCACCTAATGACTTCTTCTTGTTTCCGCACATCAAGAAAAAAATGCGTGGTCAACGATTTTCGTCGCCAGAAAAAGCTGTTGAAGTGTTCAAAAACCATGTTTTAGAGGTGTCTCAATCGGAGTGGAAAAAGTTGCTTCGACAACTGGTTTGAGCGCATGCAAAAGTGTATAAATCATGCGAGAATACTTTGAAAAACAGTAAAACCTTTTTTGATTATAAATATTCGCATTTGCACTATTAGGCCAGAAATATATGGAGCAGCCCTCGTACCCATACCATTTTGTATGGAAGGTAACCCGCCCACTATTCCAATTTAGTCTGTAATTTGCCAGATCGTAAAAACTCTACGTATTATCGTTAACCGTTTTGTGTTCTCTTTAATGTCTAGCCGCCTGTCACAGACCTCTGAACCCGTAATAAGCGCTATAACAACAAATATTGCGAGTTCGATGAAGAAGAAACTTTAAATAATTACTCAATGGCAGCTGTCGTTGTAAACAAAAGCGCATGTGTTGTCATGAAAAGTCATAACTTACGAATGCGTCGAGCGATTTAGTGCAAATTACAAACCATCTACATGACCATATGAACAAACCCTAAAAATTCAATAGAATTTGATATATATGTTCTTTGTTATGTATGTACTAGCTATTCCCGGGGCGCTTCGCTACCCCAAAGAGAATAATCGTACCACGACCACTATTTTTATTTGATTAATATGAAAGTTATAACAAATTTCCTTCTGATTATTACACCTCATGAATCAGGACTTATTTACCTTTCAAATATTCTTAAAATTGCTTTATGTTAAAATCCTCTTGGAACTTCTAAAAAAATATCTAAATGGTGTCCCAATATTAACGTAATTTCTAATTATACGGCTTTAATTTTTCAACATTAAGAATTCAGACAGAGTATTGACAAATATGTCCTCTTTAAAAAAAAAATTGTAAATAATAAAATTAGAAGTAAGATAGTGTTTGTAAAACGTTTTTAAACGTTAACGGCAGAAACTTGAAATTTCTATGGAGTACAAACTTCTACGTCTACTGTAAAAATAAGTAGAAACAAATAAAAGTGCTACGTAAATCTAGTTGAGTTAAGTAACGTCAAACAAAAAAACAAATATTGGACTAACAGAGAATTAAAAAATAAAAAAAAATAGTACTACTAACATATAATTTTACATAAAAATACCATCGGCCCTTAATGGGTTAAGCATTTTTAAAAAATTTATATAATTCCTTAAAGATATTTTCAGAAGCTTTAAAATGATATTCATATTGATATTTTATTTTGTATTTTATTTGAAAATTTCACAGCCCCAGAACTCGGAAAATATGGGCGAGCGCCAATTTTCTCACTTGATGTTTATTTTTCATTTTTTAATTCTCTATCGCTTTATATATTTATTTTATTAATTGGAGTTTCTTTTTTGTTCCAAAAGACATGCAAAAATTTGAGGTGACCGTGGTGTTTTGGCTGCTTCCTCAAATAACATGGACCGATCTTATTTTAATTTTCTCAAAATATGTATTACAGACTGTTTCGCATACTTCAGGTTAATGTAAAATAAGACACTGTGAAAACCCACTGTAAAAAGAATGGTATGAAATCATTTATTTTTGAGTCAAAATCACTTGGCGGATTTTTTATTAGTGATAGTTTCTCCTCTAAAATGTTACATCGTTTAAAATTTATACCAGATATCAAACAATTGGTGTTACCACTTGCATCGGCGTGTTTAGAGGAGGAGTTTCGTTTTTTTTTTTAATTCCTTATGATATCTACGCTGACAATAAGAAATGAACACAAATTATATGCACAATAACACAAGTTTATTGTAAAAAAAAAAATAAAGAATCCATTTATCCGATTAAAAAGTCTCACACTAGTTGGACCAAAAATTAATTACTTGGTAAACGAAGGTTGTTCGTATCAAAGCTAAAAATTATAAATTTGCATATTTCATTTAGAAATATAAAATTAAATTGACCTTTCTTATGGTACAGTAGTGTGTATATACACATACATTCCTCTAACATTACACCTCAATTTATACTTTTACGTAAGAATTGCAAAAAACATTTTTATAACAACAGTTTTAACTATTTGTCAAAACTTTTTCATTTACTAAGTTTTTGGGTTTTTATTATTTTAAAAAGTGACATAACAATTTCCCTTTAAAAATTCAATAAAAAATCTAAACATGTCTCTATAAAGGTTGACTTAATTAAATTTTTAATTACTTAAAGAGTTCATCACATAAACTGTTTCCTCTTACCCGTGTGTTTTATCAGCTTTTTTCTGTTTTCTAATAAACCTCTCAAATTATTGTGTAAACTTAAGTACTCATATTAAAAACTTTAATTAAAATTCATTTTAAAAGTAAATTTTAAATGCAGTTTAGTTATTGCTTAATTTACATGAGGAAACACACAATTGTTTATTATAAAAAAATTAAGCTCACCCTTTTTCTTTTTTCATGTCACATTAAATATTATATGCATAAAAATTTTAAAATAGATACACCAACTGAGAGTTAGATTCACACAGGGAGATGTATCCATGGTCACTGTTTAATAATTTGTTTAAGCTTTTTTTTTTTTTTCTAAAACTTTTAGATACCTGTTCAATATGATTAAAATTAAAATTAGGTCTTCTTTGTGTACACCTTCTAAGTTTTTATAATTTCACGTTATAGTAGACATTGTACTTTATCCACTGTATGAATTTCATTTGTCTGTATATAAAATGCAGTTCTATGTTGGTGGAATTTAAGTCGATATCAGGACACCTCTTAGATTTTAACTTAAAATTATATTCAAATTTTAAGGGTTCTGCGATTACGTGTGACATACGGACACACAGACGTCTGAAGTTCACGCTCATTAAATATTGTACATTTATTAACAAAGAAAAATTATATACAACTTTTTTTTGTTATTTTAATGGAAGCACGCAAAGCAACACACTTTCATACTTCTTTCAAAACTGTTGGTAAAAAGAAAAACATATTTTAGAATAAATAAAATTGCATTCATTGCTAAACCGAGGCACACAGGGCAATCTCGCCAGAAATAACTTTTGTTTTTTGTTTATATTGGCTCTGAAAATAATTTACCACACCTAACTTAATGAAAATTGGTCGAAATATGTCTGCAACAGACAGCGTGTCATTATAGTAGCCAAACTCAAGTTTTTTTGATAACGCTCATTAAAAATATATATATATATTAAATGCAACCCTGGTATCTGCTCAGAATTACACCACTGCTAATTATTGGTCATATGTAAAGTAGTGTAAACAAAAGTACGTTTGTAAAATAAAGTTAGGATTTTACAACAGCTGTTAGTAGCTTAATTAGTGACTACCACATCTTCAAATTGTATGTCCCTATTTGCATGTTTTATATGTAAATCTCAAGACAGCGGCGGCGTAAATAAATGTTGCCGTAAAAAGCATTAGAAGTAAAGAAAGCGCTTGGATGCTTCTAACTTATTACATGCAAACAAAAAACATGGTTGAGGTAACTATAATTTAAGAGCAACATATTATGGTTGCTAACAAAATATAGTATTTTTATATTTGCAACCATAATTTTGTCTAGCAAAACAATAACTGGAATGTTAGTTTATAAGTATAAACATAATTATGTTTTAATATAAACATTAAATGGTTAAATTAAAATATCAAAAATTCTTTTTTTCGTGCTATTTTCCCGATTTATTATTTAAATCACCGATATTGATTATTAAGGGTCAAAGCACGTCGCGATGGCCATTTCGTTATCGCTTACTTAACTCTTCAGGAAACTTCTGACAAAGATTATACAGCAGAGAAAGAAAAATAGAATTACTATTGGTTATTGTTGTTTTTGCTTAAACTTTGATTTTTGTCTTTGCTTTATTGTTTGGACAAAAAATTTTAGTTTATTTAAAATGTTTGTCAGAAGTTTCCTGAAGAGTTAAGTAAGCGATAACGAAATGGCCATCGAGACGTGCTTTGATCCTCAATAATCAATATCGGTGATTTAAATAATAAGTCATGATATGTATATAATTGAATTATAGTATAGCCTAGTGAGTGCAAAATTTTCCTGATATAAAAGGCTTAGTTATTATTGTTTTAATCATTAACGATTTGTCATAAAAATTATTTAAAAACATAAATTCACAAAAAAAAAATCAATTATTTGCTTATAAAACCGCTTAGGTCAGAGGCTACAAGAATCAGTAATATAAAGATGTAGTTTATAAGCCCAAATAAATGATTTCACAATTGTGCTTCAAAATCAATAATAAAGTGTTGTTATAGTTTTCGGTAAAAACCGCCGTCTCTGGCTGTGTACTTCGTACGTTTGGCGAGCGCTTTCGATGTAATAACATTATTTTGAAGCCACGTGTTTATTAAGTTTTAATAATTAAGTTTTAATAAACACGTGGCTTGATTTTATCACATCGAAAGCGCTCGCTAAACGTACGAAGTACACAGCCAGAGAAGACGGTTTTTACCGAAAATTATAACAACAGTTTAATATATACTGGCGAAATTAATCCAATTAATTTAATACAATAATAAAGATTTATATGTTTACAATGCATACACACATATTTATTTCAACTTTTTTTAATGTTTTGGTTACTTTTTTATTTGTTTTCATATTTTGCATATTATTTTTAATTATTTATTTTATACATAAATTTTTATTTTTTCAATTTCTCTAGCAATAAAGAACAATTTCAAATTAAAGCTACTAGAAAATTTACTAAACTGTCAAGAACTAGAACAAAATATTTTTTAGCGCAAACATTATTCTGTTGCTTTAAACCATAAATTTTTATTATTTATTTTATATTATTTTTCATAAAATATAAAACTTTGGTTATGGTTGAAATTTCTTAAGCTAAAACCAACCGTGTTGCGCCTTTTGACCACATTAAACATATAATCGCTAAAAGTTAACAAAAAATGTTTATCGTGACTAAAGTTTTGGTGAAAACAACTATAATTGGTTCTCCGCAACTATATATTGTTTCAAAAAATATAATATGGTTTTTGTGGCCATATCACAACCATGTTTTTTTTCTGCGTGTATATGCTTATCAAAAATATTGAGTAAAAATAAAATGGATTTAAGTCATATCAAGTTCAAATAAGATATAACTTCAGAACTTCTTGTGTTAGCAATCTTTGGGGCAAAACACCAGATATGAAAATATAAAATTCGACAAGTTAAAAAAAATCAAGCTTTTAAATTCTATATTCCGCTCATAAAACTTTTTCTTACAAACTCAAACAAAATTAATAAAAAAAAAACACACACAAACAAATATACAAAGACAACTCGTTTAATAAAACAATTTGCAACAGAAAAATGTAAATCTTACAAACGCTTGTGCGAATAATGCTCCAAATCTGACTAATTGTAAAAATACATGTCAATGACAAATCTTCCATTAATTTTTTCGTAGTTTCAACAGCATTATCATTAAAACATTTCAACAATTGAGGTTTGCTACATATTGTAGTGGTACTTATGTATCTGTTACACATACAAACAAGCTCATACATAAATAAAAACTGCACAAAGTTAAGAACAAAATCCTTACATCAACTAACGCATGCATTTAAATTGAATGAACAAACATACGAGTACCAGAGAACGAACAAAGTATGCATTAGAATATTTTTGTTTTACATTTAAATGGAAGCGTGTGTGTAATGCATTTCAAACAGATTCAAATATGTATGTATGTATGTGTTTGGAATATTTAATTCGAATGCGCATACGTATTTTATCTGGGTATTTGTTGTCGCATAACAATGATAAAGTGAATAGAATGAAGTGGAAAGAAATAGCAAACATTTTTAGAGAGTTCTCCGATAAAGATGACTAAATTTTCATTTCCTATTTTTTCTCTCATGGTTTGTAGTCGACTGGATCAGTAAGCAATTAGTCACCTTCAGCAAGTAAAGACCACCAGAATCTCTGATATTTTATTAAAGCCATTCGAAGATGAGATAGGTGCTGTACTACTACTACTGCTGTCAGTAGTCTGCACTGAGTAAAAATTGTTTAATATGAAAAAAGATTCTTCAAACTATCAGAAGTTAGGCCAATACAAAACCATAATGAAGCATTAGTTCATTAAGAATTTAAATGTGACATCTTTTTAATAGAGGGTCCGCTATCTAACATGGTAATACTTAGCTCATGTCTGATTTGACAGATAATTATTCAACTAAACGAATATGGCTGTGTATACGCTTGAACAATGCTGGGAAATACTTCGACATTAAGATGCCGATTTTTCCAAAAAAAATCATCTTTTCAGATGAAGCTCATTTTGATCTTAGAGGATATCTATACAAGCATTTGGGGCACGGAAAATCCGCACGCATTCATTGAAAAGCCGGTGCACCCAAAACGTCTAGAGGCATAATTCGGCAAGGAGTGGCCGTTACAGTCAATGGCGATCGTATTCGGGCTATGTTGAACGAATATTTTTTCACAAAAATTGAAGAGGAGGATACTGGCAACACTTAATTTCAACAGGACGGCGCTACTTGCTATGCAGCCGAGGCTACACTATTTTTTTATAGCATTTTCAAAAAAAAAAAAGTTATTTGGCGGACCCTTTATTTTTATATTGTACAAAAATGTTTTTATTAGTTTTTTTCTTAATTGCAACAAATCAACACGATGAATTGAGTTGTTCAGGAAACTTAAGCAGAGCTTTTATCCAGAGTTTTAAAGGTATTTAGTCGATTAAAGAGCTAACAAAATGACAATGTATTATATTTCATAATTATTCCAACTAATATAAGGTTATAAGGAAAATGACAGCTCAAGAACATCAAGCTGTAAGTTAAGAAGAAGAAGATTTAAAACTACAAAAACTAGGAGATATACTATTTTGTTTTGCCGCCATTTTGGTAAACATTGGTCTTGACACCTCACATTTGGCAGTCGTCAAGTAGATACGTGGCAAATTTATTATGGAAAAATATTCGATAACACAACGTTTTTTAAATATTAAAACATTTTATCAAAATCAATTATCGGTTACTGCGACGATGAGAAAGTTACGTAAAATTTTTAGGAGAAACAACGTGCCAACAAAACGCGCTATTTATCGTGCAGTGAATGATTTCAAAGAAAGAGGGTCTGTAGGTAATACGCCCAAACATGGATCGCAACGTACTGCAAGATCGGCTGAAAATATTAAGCTTGGTTTTTGCCAAAATTTTGGGCCAGGATTTGCATTTATTTCCAGTTAAGAATCCTTTAACACAGGAGCTTCTTCCACAAGACCATTTACGTCTCCTTACATATGCCAATAGGATGTTGCAGTTTCCCCATCTCAACCTCGATTGTCATGAAAAAAATAATAATGAGTGAGTGACAAGGCACATTTTCATTTGGATGAATATGTGAATTAAACAGAATAATCGGTTGTGCGCAATGGAAAACACTCAAATAATTTATCATTCATCCTTTTATCCATTAAAAGTGACAGCAAGAAGTGCAATTTGCTCAGGAGGAATCATTGGCCCTTACTGCTTTTAAACTGAAAACGGCGCAATGGTAACTGTGAATGGGGAGCTATGTCGTGATATGATTAAAAATTTGTTATTGCCACAACTGCATTCTTTGAGCATGAGTAACATGTGGTATAAGCAAGATGGTGCTATATCGCATGCTGCCAGGTTTACAATGGAATTTCTGCGAGTAGTATACCTTCCCGGCGGACACCCTTTATAAAGTTCACAGATCACAGTGTAGCCACAAAAAATGCAAAATAAAAGCCAAAATCATGAGGAGATATATAAACGAAGGTTAGGTCTATTGAATTCGTATTACATATATTTAGAGAGATAAGTTAAGCTCTTCGTCAGGTGATAAAATTTATAGTGCATAAAAAAAACACTTGGTGCCTAGTTAGCCGAATGCGCTATAAGACTCGGAACGCACACACAGAAAAAAGATTGGTAAAAATTCAGTTGATATGCTTAAAATTTAATTACTAATATAATTATTTGATTTTTAATATAAATAAATTATAATTTTGACTAATTTTTAACACTAAGAGCTAACATATGACATTTGCGTCCAAATGTTGCTTGTAAAAGCTCTTAAAAAAGTTATCGTTACCGATATGTGTATTTACTAAAATCAATTGTATTAAATGGAAGATACAACCAAACTTATTCAGCACATTACTACTGCATACCAAATTTTGGTAGTTAGAATCATAAAAATCAATTGTGTCTTTTAAAATCGAAAAATGTTTGACATAATAAAAATGAATTTGTAAACATTATACAAAGAAATAATCAATATTTCAGCTTAAAAATACAAAGATACATATACTGTTAGTGTTGAAAATTTCTCCAATATTATAGAAAGGTAAGTCCAAAATCAATCTCACAAAGTTATTTGTAAATTAAAAAAATTCTGAAATGTTAAATATACTTCGCAGCAGCAAAACTGGCGGTATGGGATAAAAATTTGAAGAAACTACATACATATGTCGTAAAGAAGGATCAAATGTAAAGGAAGACTCTAGACGTGTAATATTATTCCTGCAATTTATTTTTCAAATAAAAGTAAATGTTAACATATTTT
The DNA here is from genome assembly GCA_916610165.2 of Gymnosoma rotundatum. Taxonomy (NCBI): domain Eukaryota; kingdom Metazoa; phylum Arthropoda; class Insecta; order Diptera; family Tachinidae; genus Gymnosoma; species Gymnosoma rotundatum. The sequence continues at coordinate 111,807,982 of OU744337.1, read as the reverse complement.
ATTGTTTTATTTCATTCACAATAATACTTAATAGTCACCCAAGAATCAGTTTTTTAAACAGTTGTGAGTGCCACATTCATTCTGTTATTACAACCGAATTCAATATAATACACACAACCGACAAAATTCGATTGGCAACGAATTCGGTTCTCAGAACGAATTTCTGTTCTCTGTGCACGCAAATTGTAAATTGTTTGTGGCTCTATTGCTCTCTTTTCGCTCTGTTTATTAACGTCATGTAAAAATGTAAGCCAAGATGTAAGAAATATATTTGCATTTATTTTAACATTTTATTGCTAAAAAGAGATCAAGCAAAAACAATATTCATGTATTACGGTCCGTTACAGCAACTAGGCTCTTAAACAACTGAATTACCTCTTTGCTAGCGATAGCCAGAATAAAGATTATTATTTTAAGGAATTTGAATTAATAATTGTGCACAGCCAGCGCACAATAAATTATATTACTAATTCATTTTGTATATTATTGTCAACCCTTCCTCCGATTACACACTTACTTTACTTTTTTATGCTTTTATATTGTTACATTTTTACTTCTAAAAGAGTTTTAGTGATTACAAAAACCAGTACCTTCATTTTACTCTTCTAAAACACTTTATTTTCTATTTCTTCTATTTCTTTTAGTGCGCGGCTCTGTTTGGATTTATTACTAAAATGTCTTGTAAGGTTATTAAATGTTGTTTTACAATTTCACGAAGCTATTTGCGTTACGGCAATATATTACTCAGGCGATACTGTAACTACTCAATGCCGCGTTAAGACAACACGCACCTTTAGCACTGAACAGCCCGCCAGATTAATATACACGGTGGTTCAGGCGAGACTAGAACTCACGATCTACTATCTGCACAGCCGCCACCACCATACATTATAGTTGTATTGTTACTATCCTCACCAATCAATGCTTCGTTAAATTTGTGACACTCTTTTCCTTGTTTTAATATAGAGGCGCATTAATCTCCCCATATAATTTTTAAAATAACAGAATTACTTCTTGTCGCTTCTTGCAGCTTATTAAAACAATTCCAGTTCGCCTCATTTTTCAGTTACAGCTGTGATCAATATTTCTGCAATAAAATCAGATATGATAAGAATTTCATACTTTGCATTTAATGATTTCAGTAATTAACACCTCTGTCTCTTACAATATTATTTCCTTAAGAATAAAACATGAGATTCTGCTATTTGCTTTGACAAATATTTTGCATTCGTTTCAACCGCTTTAGCCCTGAACAGTTATTTGTCACACAATACTCATATGTAGATATTTTTTGTTTAGTATTCCAGTTCATTTGTAGCAGCAAATTTCTTAGCTTGTGTGATGCAAAAATAAAAACGAATGAAAACCTGAAGTAATGTAACTAATGCGCCTGTTGCATTTTAATAATGCAGGTATCTAAATTTAAGAAAAATATTTGTAAAACAAGAAAGTTATCCAATATATAAAAATCCACGAATGTAAAATATTGCACGTATAGCGTTGGCATATTTTAAAACAAGGAATAATTTCAAAAGGAAATGTTATATTTATATTTTAAATAATGAAAATTTTAGAGGTTCAATTTATTTAAGTCTAACTGATCTGCCTCGCTTACCGATAGTCACTACCAGGGAATGAGTTATATTTTGAAGACTTAAGGACGATATGTAAGCCCCACATATCGTCTTTAAGTCTTTTTGAAGAAGGATCAATTGATACTTCAATCAAGCACAAGATTAATCAAGTCTAAACTGCATGAAAATTATTTTATTTTACACCAGTGGTACAATAAGGTGAATTACGGCTCAGGCCAAATAAAAATTTCTCCACTGTAAATGAGTTTTTATATTTTGTTTATCTTTATTTTTACTGACATCGTATTTTATCTGGAAAAATCATAAGCCGGGTGGGTGTGAGATTACAAAAGCTTCTCAACATTTTCTGTGCTATTGGTTTTTATTCTATAGCTATTACACGCAGGGAAAAAACATGTTCGAGGTAACCATAATCTAAGAGCAACATATTATGGTTTTATTTTATGGTTGTTAACAAAACAAAGTATTGTTAGATTTAAAAAAAAAATAAATATAGCTGGTCTTGCAATCATATTAAAGTGGAGGAAAACATAAACATTAAATTGTTATTTATATTTATCCAAAACTTCTAACACGTTAATCTGGCATCTGCGATGATATATTTTGTTACATAATAGCAATTGTTGTTGATGTATAATATGACAGCTTAAAATGAAAAACATGGAAATGTTTTCACAATTGTGCTTAAAATATAAAAATATTGTTACGTTTTTTTCCTTTTAGACAAACGTACGGATTATTTATGGCTTTCTCTGGCTATACTTCTTGAGCCTACCGGTCTTGTGAACCCTTGGTCTCGTATTTACTAAACATGCGTTATAATTAACACAAACGCAGCCATCCACGCTACACTACTGTGTTACTCAGGCGAGACATGAACTACTCGATGCCTGGTTTAGTAACCCTAACCATCCACAGATATCTCCACTACTCCTTTTATCCAAGCCAGTCATCTCCTTTAATCCAATAGCCACAACGCACGTCTGCCAGAAATTGTTGTTGTTATACTGTTACACTTCCCTGCGCAACCGCTATTGCTCTTACTTTTTATTATAAAGGGCTTCTTGACAATTATATGTCACTCTTATATTAAATTGGATGTCTTAACTAAATTATCTGCCATGGCTTCACACAATAATTTTCTTTTACCTCTCGGGAGGTTTGTACTGCTGTTTCTTAATTTTTAATTGCTTACAACAATTATTATTTTTCGTTGCACGCATGTCCAAATGCGGTATCGAACGAACTCAGGACGTCCTGTTTTGCAGTACGCACCTCTACCAACGCAGCCATTGAGGCTGCTCAGTTTTTGTTATCTAACTGTGGGTTTTATTCTATACACACACCATTAGTTGTTTAATTAACTTATTCACCACGCTCATACGGAAACAACTACAGGGGTTGCCAGATTTTATTATTCGTAATAATATATAATATGCCCACATATCCACATATTTCTTACCTTTTTATTTGTATTCATATTTTGTGTATTATTTTGGACATACATTTTTATTTTTTTCAATTTCTCTAACAATAAAAGCAATTTCAAATTTAAGCTAACAAAAAATTACTAAACTGATAGAAAAACATTCTGTCAAGACCTGGAACAAAATATTTTTATGCGCAAACGTTATTTTGTTTGCTCTTATATATATATTATATTATTTTTAAAAAGTTATACAACTTTGGTCGTGGTTTAAATATTTTTAACTTAAACAAACCATGTTGCATTCTTTGAGCACAATAAACATGTAATGGCTAAATGTTAACAAAAAAATGCTTATCGTAACTGAAGTATTGTTGAAAACAACTATAATTCGTTCTCCACAACTATACAATATTACAAACAACATGGTTATTGTGATCCTATCACAATTATGTTTTTTCTCTGCGTGTAGATAACTTTACTAAAGAGGACCACCTAACAGCCAGGTAGTGACGTTTTGCCCTTAAGACAAATGGCTTTAATGTAAATAGTTTATTAGTTCAAAGACCCGATTTTTGATAAGCCTCCTCTTTATAAGAGCAGTTTGATCACTATTCTTGCTCTCTTTATTTTAATTTACTTAACACGCTCTGTGTATCATCGACTGGATATAGAGTACAAACAGTACTTAATTAAAACCAAAAAGATAAACAAAATTTACAAATCTGACCACAAAAATCAGGTCGAACAATGTAAATAAATTGCAATAATAAAACAAACAAAAAAAAAAAAAAAAACAAAAAAAAAGTTTAAACTACTCGCATCACAACAGAAAAACACACAAAAAAATGCTTTAAATCCTGGCCAAGGTTAAAATAACAAGAAATAATTTAAAAAAAGACAGCCGTAAAAAATAAAATACACGATGAAACCAAAACCATATAAAAATCCCTGAAAATATCAGAATTTTTAAACACAAAAAAAAAAAAAATAAATAAATTCAGTTAAAATGCTGCTGCCTGCCAGTCACTTTAACTTTACTGTTCAACGTCAGTGGCTGTGAATTTATTTGACGGCAGTGTTAAATTAATGCGAATTTTGTGCGGTTCTCCTTTTAAATATGACAATTTTTCATTATTTTTACAATTTCGTTTTTTTTTTAACTTAATTTCAGGCTTTTGTAAATTTCAGTGTCACGCACTCATTATTTTATTAATAAAAAAAAACAATAGCATGACTAAGGTTACACAAAAAATAAATACGGAAAAAAGCAAAGAGTTTAGTAGAAAAAATATTGCACCTTATGACCTTGTGTGGCACGACAGTATATTATGTTGCATGGTTTTTGCTGTGTGATGTTGGTATTTGGCTGTAAATTAGCCAGTCAGTGTTTTTGCTTCGCTCAAACCCAACGATACGAAGTATTTTAAAGATTTAAATAATATTTTATAACTCTTACATTGTATTGAAAAAAAAAAAACAATTACAAATACAAACAAATAAAGTAAGAGTTAACGAACATATTTCAAAAATTATTTACAAATCTAATAAACTAAAACTGTAGAGAAAGGAAAACAAATTACATAAAATTAATTAAGTTAAAAATATTTAATATGTAATTTAATAAGGTGAAATTTTTTTTGGTTGTACTTATAACAAACAAGAGGCACAAGTAAATAGTTTCTTTAACATTTGCATAATCATGTGAATGAAAAGTATTATCAACAAAAAGCTGCCTTCATAAATTACTGACTACTGAAACTACCATGTTTCAAAATTTCCGCTTGTCGTATCGAAATAATGTACCACGTGGTGGTAGTGGCGAATTTATTAATTTTCGCTGTTGCTAGAAATGTCAAACTTCATATGAAAACAAAATTGTTTTTTATACATGGAGCAAGGCGTATCAATAGCAGGTGGTCGCGATGTCAAACTCTATATATAAAAAATTTGTATAACTTTTTTTTATACAAAAACTAATGATTAAATAATGATCAAGTATTGATTCGCCTTGATATGGAGTTGGAAATTTCACCGACGACGAAAATGAATGGTTCGCCATGCCACTTGTTTTTATTTTTGATTGGACTTCAGAATTTCTCAATCGAATTTCAAAATGTTCGCATAATTACTTGTTGCAACAAATTTTCTGTTGCATTTTAGCAATTGTTGTCTAATATTAAAGTAAGAGTTTATTGTATTCCCATACTTCGAGACACAGTGTTCATGGAACAAATTTATTTGACATCCCAGGGGATCTCTTTAAATATCGTAATTTACATTGATTCCTATTCAGATGAACAGCATCATCCAGATAACTGAATGAACGTTTGTCGAAACAACATCGTTCCATCTACGAGTAAACGGTATTTAGTAGACCCGGGCGTCTACATTTTCAAGAGGCATGCCGGAGTAATTGTTGTGTTAAATAATGATTAATATGAGTAATATGGTTATATTTTTACTTTTTAGATAAAGGAGTTCCTTTTATTGGAAATACTTTATTTATTGTGTCGTGTTTCTAATTCTTTGGCCTTAACTTCATTTATGTGCATTCGCGGTCTCTTACTTACTAGTCCAATACTCTAGCAAACTTAGGCAGCTGTGCCTATGGTGAGATCCTAAGTCAAGATTGTCTATTTTACTAACCCCGCTGCGGAAGCCATAAGCTTTTGTTACTTTGTTGTTTTTCTCTTTAAATATGGTTGCATTGAAGATGAGCAAACATACGAATTTAATAAGCTCAGGCATTGCAGTAGATCTGGCTAGATTTGATCCCACGATCTCTTGATCTAAAACTATTCCATGGCTAGTTAATGCAACTAGGAGTCCAGATACTCTTTTAACTTTCCAGGCTCTTTCAACTCTTATAAGACTCCTTTAAAGTTCGGACCACGCCTTAACCATCTTAGCTGATGGTCTTATAGTTATGCATGCACTTTCACTAACTTATTTACCGCTGCTACATAAATCACGGCTCCGGGATGTTTGAACTCATGTTCTGTATATATTTTCATTCAGAATTATTTATTTTTCTATTTAATGGGTCTGTTGGGATATGAACTCATGCTTATATCTTCCTGCATGTAGATTGCGTGTGACATCTGTTGTGGAGGTGGTCAAAATATACACAACGAGTTTATTTAAAAAATTATTCACTGGATTCAAGTTAAAAAAAAAACAGAAAAGTTTATACTTTAGTCTAATAAAAGGAGTTTAGCGTGCAAAGAAATCTTTAATTCATAAACTATTTGTAGACTGCTTATTTTTATTTGGGTGTCCCAAATTAACCACAAGATTATAATTCGCCACTATTTTGGAGTTAAATTGTTGGGAAACTGGAAAATAAACAGTTTAACAGCCAAGAGTTAAGGATTAGTAAAAATGTAGAGTTATACGATACACCAACATGTTTTCGTTGTGGAGAATATTTATACATATAATAAAACAGTAAAAGGCTCATCTCTGTATATGAAATATTTTTTGGGTGTTAGTGTAGCTATTAATCGATGTGAAATACAAAACAACTACCTTTGGAATTTTTGTCTCTCTGCCCGCGTTCACATCATTTAAAAACTGCGGGATGGATTTTAATAAAATTTTGTGAGGAGGTCCCTTAGAACCTTGGTTCAAATATAGGATACTTTTTTTTCGTAAAATATGTCATTTTGTAGGGTAACTTGAGACACAAATGTGAAAGTACCCAACTTTACCGGTATGTTTAGTAGTACTAAAATAATTGTCAGTACATTTTATTTTTTTAAATGGAACTTTGAAATAAATATTTAAAAACCCTTTTTCTTAATTAGAATTAAAAAAAAAAATTTAAAGGACACGCAGATGAAGTCTTGGGCACTGCTAGTTTTAAATATGAGGAAATAAGCCATGAAGCACATTTTCACCTTGAGGACTTCATTAGTTGGCAAAATTGCCATGTTTGAGGTTCGAAGCACCCAGATTAGTACTCGTATGGATATCCGACCGTAATTGTTTGGCAATGTCATGCAAATAGTGTTACTAGTGCTCAATATTGCGACTTTTTTTTTGCCGAAGTAAAGTGCTTTCGATATGTAATTTCAACAAGATATTGTCCTATATTATGCAGCCAGCAGACGTTATGTCTATTATGTAGTTATGTCCAAAATCGTAAACTTCATAGATATTATAGGCAACATTTTTATAAACTGGTTTAAAGAAAATCTTTGGTAAGGGGAGCCAGTGTTGGTTATGCGATAGAGGAGAATAACTTTTCCCCCAGGTCGAAGTCCTGCTATGGAAGAAATCTTTGGTAAGCGAATCCTTTGATGTTTTAAGTGCGAACATTACGACACTTTTATAAGTGACATTGTGTCACTTTTAAGTACGACATACAGTCCGCGGACATTATGTTCTTGGACGCTATGACATGCCACCAATTTCACGTTGCGGTAATCAGAGTTCCCCCTCCATATCGTGGACGCCATACGATTTCGTCTTATAAAATTATTTCAAGACAAAATTCTATGTCAAAATTTCCACAACCACACATGCTTTACAAGGGAGGAAATTAAATTCTTCATCAACAAAAGTCAGCAGCAATTATGAAGAAATACTTCTGCTTTAATAAATCTATGAAGTTAAAAATTAATTCAATTATCAAAATACTTAGCGCCAACTCAAAAGTAACTAAATATGAAAAATGTGACTTCATTACAGAACTTTTTCGTTGCTGTTTTTGCAACGCAACTACTTTTCCATATTTCAAAATAAAGTTAAATAAATAAAGTGTTTATTGGTTGGTTCCAAATTAACTGCATTTCATTTTTCATGTTTATGACCGTCAGTTTTTCCACTCATCCATCTTGCTGACTTTTAATTCTGTGCATTTTGGCTAACAAACGGATCAGTTTTTTCATTAAATGATTCTTTTTTTTATAGTTCATTTCATGTCAAATTTGTAATTTGTTTTAACATTTCGCAATCATCATGATTTAAAATGCTGCATTTAATTTTATTTGTTTTTTCCGTTTCATGTGCAAGGAATTCAAGTTTGTAAACTGTTGATTTGTGTTCATGACATTCTTACGTTTTTCGACTGCCACTAGCTGTCATATTTGGCTGAAATAAAGTGATGCAGTATGATATTGTTGATTGTTTTATTTTTTTATTTTTTTAACAAAATAAATTAATTTCATTTATGTTTTTCCTGCAATCACCTTGACTTCTAGATATTTGTTCAGATGAAGTGAAATGAAAACAAAAACAAACAAGAAATTAATAAAAAGGAAAGAAATGAAAAGTATTTATTTTTGCCATGCATGTAAAAACATGAATGATGGTATATATTCACTTCGAAAATAGTTTCAAAATAAGTTGTCATATGTCACCGATTCCAGCAATATACCAAGCCAAGCACAGTTGATATTTTTAAGAATTTACTATCAAAGGGTTTTTTGTGCGAACGTTGATGGCAAAATTTAAGTCGGCAGATCAGGCCGTCAGTAACAATGAATGAAAAATTAAGGTCTTCGTAGACGTTATGTATCCGCAGATCTCTTTTTATTTTGTATTACAGTTCGTGATTTTAACGGTGCACGAAGAAGCGAGTGTTCATTAGATTTGACTTACGATAGTAATTTTTAGCACAGGAACAAATTTTTAATTAATAAAAGAAACAAACTTTTTTTAAACGTGAAGCCTTTTCTTAATCTACAACTTACCAGTTGTATTCTCCTTTCAGACTTATAGACGGTCCGAGGAGGTAATAAAGAATACTTTCTGCTGCTTTTAAAGTCCCCCTTATATTAAGACTTCGTCGCTTACTTGGTTACGATGCGATAGCTAACAAAAAACCTGAAGACTTTATATCAACTTGTTAATTTTAATCCATCTAAATGGCTTCTTTTTTCAGGTAGTTCTACCCAAATTTGTTTATCTTGATATATTACGGTTATCTGTAAGATGAACAAAGGGAAATTTAAAACTTAAAATGGCAGTATCTTACCAGGTGATAAATATTTTCGGCTTTGCTTAGTTAGTCGTCTCCGGAATAAGAAACAAATATTCAGTAACTGTTAATATCATTTACAAGCCAAAGTTCTGACAACACAAGTCGTTTCTGTGACCTGTACGTTGTCAACCGCTTCAAATACGAATCTGTTCAATGCGAATATTATATTTATTAGTGAGTATTTTTTAAGTGTTAACTCTTCCATGTGTAATGACGTAATTAATCCTTTCAATACAAATCTCTTAAAAACTACTTAAAACTACTCACAATAATGAAAGTCATTATAAAACGCAAATAGCCACTCAAATTAAATCCTACAATAACAATTGTATGAATAGAAGAAAACATATAATTTTTAAACGCCACTTAACAAATTTATAGATAAAAAAGAAACGATATCTTTGCTAACGAAACTATAGCTATCAATTAAATTGATAAAATTATACAGAGACGCACACACACAAAAAAAAAAAAATGATGCAATCCTGCATCAAAACATTTAAGTTGGCTGGATAGATAAAGTTAAAAAAGAAACAGAGGCTGCCTTTTTGGCGCCAATTACAAATAATTGCCAGTCCGATTACAATGTTCCAAATAAACTTAAATTACTCCACCTGCCCATTCCATTTAAAAGCTAATAAATAGTTAAAAGTTTATGGGCAATTCCATGAATATGTCAACCACGCATAAAAAAATTAAAAACTTTAAAATTCTTTTCATAATGAGTTAACCCTCTAATGCCACATTTTTTCTTTGACGTAAAAAAAATCACAATAAGATAATAAAGAGTGTTTTTTAAGCATAATAGAATTTGAAATTATAAAAATAACACTAAAAATTTAATTTTGATGAATTTTTTTTTATTATTTTCAGTAAACTCTGGCAAATCATTATGAACAACGCTCATGCTTGAACAACGCTATGAAATCATCCAAATTTACTTTGAAAATCGGTCATCTATTCTAGAAACTCATAGACGACTTGGTGATTTTTATGGTGTACACAATCGTCCATCAGAGCAATCCGTCCGTTAAACTGTAGATAGATTTCGTAACATATATTCTCTAGAGGATGCAATAACACCAACACATCGTAGGAATGTGTGTACTGAAAATAATATCGCTGCAGTAAACGAAAGTGTAGAAGAAAATACAAATTTATCGATTCGCCGTCGGTCGCAGGAGTTGTGGCGCTGTCCGTTCACTACGAGAAAAATTTTGCTTAAAGATCTTAGACTACACCCGTATGAAATCCAGCTAGTGCAGGAATTAAGGCCACGAGACCATTATATCCATCGTTCTTTCGTCGATTGGGCTCTAGAGCCAAATTGTGTTCAGCGATGAGGCTAATTTTTGGCTTAACGATCTTGTTAAAAAACAAAATTGTCGCATATGGAGTGAGACCAACCCACAACTTACCCTACAGACTACATTACTTTCAAAAAAAAAGCACCATTTGGTGTAGTTTACACGCTGGTGGCATCACGCTGATGGCATCTTCAAAAATGAGGCCGAATCTCACGTTACGGTCAATGGAGATCGTTATCGCACGAAATGTGGTTTCAACAGCAGCAATACTTGTGTGACCCAAAATTGGACGACCAATGTGAGCTTCGTAGTAAGTAGGCACGCTGGCCATATGCCCGTAAGCATTTTTAAATTTTTTTTTTTTTTTTTTTTTTAAAGAGAAGTAGCACTTCAGGCATTAATACCTACTTAGTTTTTTTGTAACCGTGCTACATTCTTTAGGAAAGGGATAGATGAGAGAGAAGACAGGTGGTGAAAAGAGATAGATATAGCCATTTTATCAATTATTTTACTTCGCCGGCGAAAATGCTATGAAGAAGTACCGACGAAGGAGGCTGCATGTTTTTATGTTAATTCTGATTGTATATTTATACCATTAAACAGAAAAAAACATTTTTTTATTTCTTGACTGCCGCAAGGGTTGAACCCAGGGTAGCCAGATTTGTGGTCAACGTGCTTACCACCTAGAATACAGCAGTCATGCTCTGATTTTTCGTATAAATAAATTCTTCATTACAATTTAATTTTCGAGTTATTTTTTGCAATTAAATTGAGAAATATGAATCTGATATTAGTTTTTTCCTTTGACTACTCGTTGATTTTTAAGTGGTCGAACTGTAAAGTCCGCCTTAAGGCAGAGCTGGGCATTATCGCAATCATTTAAACAGCATAAATAACTTTTATATAAAATTAATGTTAAATTAAAATCAAATAACATCTCTTTTTTAATGTTTTAAGGAAATTATGAAAGTGGTTGAAAAAACATTTTTTTACGTAGAATTACAAAAATTGATTTTGCATTTATCACAGAAAGTTTGCGTTGCAGATTTACATTTTGGTATTTTACACATTTTTGCCCTCCGAGCGGTCCAAACAAACACAGCAATGCCGAAGTTGATCAAATCGACTATTAAGCGATGGATTTTTGAGCAGGCGGAGCTCAAGATTTTGGTCGACCACGTTTTAGCATTGTGGCTGCTCCTACCAAACACATGGTTTTGATTGAAAGCAGTCTATAAATTCAAAAATCTCTCCCATCATTTGCGAATGCTTGTTTTTTTTTTTTTTTTTTTTTGCTGATTTCCTTCTATTTTCATATGTTACATATTAATATTATAAAATAATGGCTGTGTTAGTGCCCGCCTATAGAGGGGCTGAGCAAAAACATCCAAACTTAGAATCGATTATATTTTTTATACATACTCAGATAGATAGATACTCACCATTTCTACCATTTAAGTGCGCGATATATTAATATTGAACTGGCTTCATGCAAAAGTAGAAAGTTAGGGTTTGATTGTATCTGACCGGCTGCATATCTTTCTAAATTGAAGTTCAAACCAAGATATACTATAAGAGAACAATTTTAAGCGTACATTATGTCATCATACAAAGATATGATGGATTACAAAGGAAAACTATTTTACTAAGTTCAAAAAAAGTACACTTAAACTCGTAGAGTTTCCAATAATTTTAGTTGTACTTCAAAATCACTTCTGTTTTATGTCATGTATCATAGATATCTTGGACCACAATATACCAAATGTGCCTATTTCCTTTTCATATGTAGTATCTTATTCTTCTTCTACTACTTTTATATTTGCAAAATTTATTACAATCTATAAGCGTTCAATTGTCATGTACGGTGCCATGGAAATGCCCATATCTTCTAAGAGAAAAATGCAACGCCGGTATAATTTAAATATTATCAAAGAAAATAAAGTTATTATTGATGTTAAATCTGGTTTTAATATTGACTTTTATGGGAAAATAGTGAAAAGATTTGTTTCTAGATTAAACAATAAAATTATTTTGGAATAACGCAGCCTTTGAAAAAAATGCAATTAAATTTACAAATTCTACGGCAGTGTTATGTAAGAGTCAATTTAAGTCAGAGAGGATTATCTCGTTACAAGAAATAAGACTTGTAGCCATTTATATATCTATAAACACAAATCTAAGGACATTGGCTCCTATTTGCTAACGCTTCTTTGTTTGTTAAAGAGAAAATCATATGTTCATTTCCCAACAAAGCCCTGAGTATAAAGAAAAAAAATAGTTACTGCGTAGTTGCTTTATACGAGTTGCTTGGAAAGCAAATATATGGAAAAGCATTTCAAACCTCACAAAGTCTCGATAAGATCTACGTATAGTGCAGCCGCAGTATATTAGTTTTCAAAGACGCCTGTATATTTTAACAAGAGATGAAATGGTTAAGTAGTTTAAACCTCGATCGAGACTTTGTAAAAAGGGAAAGAAACAGCACTTATGACTAAATAGCTGATGGGTTTGTTGGTCTGGCATGTATGCTTAAGAACACATCGTATGTTCGAGCCTTGTCGCAGCCAATTAAGAAAATAATTTAACTAATTAAATATTATAACCAAATAATAATAATTTTATAATTTTAAATAAATAAGTATAAATAAATTAAGTCTACGTAATTTTAGCTCCCAAAATTATTAAGAACGAACAAATCTTTAAAATATTTATATTAATTTTTAAAGAAAACATGAAAAGCTAGACACTCACAGCACAATCATCAGGGTTCTACATCCTGAATAAATTCAGAACTGAGCTGCTTGTTACTATGAAGTGGCTAATGCTTTTTGTAACCATGAAGTGTTTTAGGGGATCATCTAAGAATAAAGAACCTGTCTTTTTTCGCTTCTCTTCAGCTATGGGAATTTTAATATTAAACTAAAAATGAGATATTATGTAAAGCAATTATAACTTTTAAGGAAACCATAGGAAAATAATTGTTTTTAATTAAAATTTGATTTTGACCAATCGTTGAAGATTGTAAAAAAAATGTATATTCTGAAGGCGTTAATCGAAGGGTCCATTCAAGAATGTAGATTTTTTAATAAAAGCCAGGCAACTTTAAAAATCCGTGATTAATTAAAATTTTTATTTAAATTTAAAAATTCAGACTACTAAAATTGTTTGGTTCATAAAAGAAGTCATTATATTTCGGTTAAATTGAATATAAGTAGTTGAGGCCGTAAACATCTCTATAGAACATATTCATATAATTATTTGACGATTAAAAAAATTATTCAGGTAACTTAATCACAATCAAAAAAAAAAAAAAAAACTGCGAACTAATATCAACAACTGTATTTTAAGTAGTGCTAAGGTCCATCAGGCGACTAAAATCGCTTCGGTTGCCTTATTCCAGGGACACAACCAGGACGAACGAAGAATTTCGAACAACCCGATGAATACGTGTTCAAATATTCGTTGTATGAAACACAATAACGAAAAAACCACAGCTGTTATAATTTTTGAAGTTGTTAAATTTTTGGGAGCTGCTAAGGTGACCATCAAAAAAATAACATTTAAAAACCTTAACATTAGCGAAAACACAACTCGAAAATATTTTTAATTTAACTAATAACACATAAACTTATTATAAATGCTGCAAAATAAAAATTCATGAATTTTTGAAGTAAAATCACTTTATTAATTTAAATACTTCGAAAATGGGGTCAAACATAGTCTTTTGTACTGATCTGTTCGTCGTTTGCTGGCTTAAAAAAATAGAAATAATTCTATTGGGAAGTTCGCCGCGTAGGACCGTTCGTCCGACGTCATCATTGTGTTCATTTTTTCACACACAAATGTGTTTTATTTTTGACGATGAATATTTGCGACCAAACATTTGTCGTTTGTTCCCGTTGTGTTTTTTGCATTCTAAAGGGGAAATCAAATCACCTGCTATTACAATTCTGTTAGCTGGTCTTTGTAGATATTCCTTTAAAGCGAAGATTTCGTTTCGACAAAAATAGAACCATACGAGTTGTAACCATAATTTTTGCGTCGAAACAAGAGGCTATTTTGATATCCTTAATCTTTATTTTTCGTAGAGGCGCAATTTTTAAGCCGTTATTATTTATTTATTGATAAGAAAAAAAAATATTCATTTTAATTATGTTATTCGCTTGTTCGTAATTATTTTCGTGGCAGGTGCTTTAAGACATATATTATGTAATTTTTTTTCTTGGAAGATATATGAGAATTAAAATTTTACTAACCGCTACGAAGCAAGCTGATTTAGCTTCTTTCTTTACCATCCCATGTTATTTCAAAATAAAATAGCCATTCTTTTCTCCCAAGAGAATTTGTACACGTTTAGCCCAAATTAAAAAAAAAAAAAAAATTACACAACACATTTCATTAAAATTATGCTTTAATTAAAAATGTAGGGTATTAAAAAAAACAAAAAAAAACTACTTTGCAATAGACAACTGCACATTTGCCTTATGTAACAATTGTAATATCACAAAAATGTGTAAAGCACATTTTACACATTAACCCATGTTTATGTTGCTGCTGCTGCTGCTCTGTAAGCTTTAACTGCTACAGTTGTTGTTGATATTACTGAAACAAAATTAGAAAACACTTTCGTCGTGACTCAACAAGACTGCAAAAATTTAATTTCATTTTCGTAAAAAAAAAATTATCAAATGGTACATAAACAGAAAATCAACTTAAAACGAATGTAAAAAAGAAACGTGCAGAAACGAAAAGTACAAATGCCTAAAGTTAAAAAAATTACTGATATTTTTAAACGACATAAATGAAATGCTACTGAGCAAGGCGAATAAATTATATTATATATATTTTCGCCGTACGCCCGAATGTCAAATTGCCTTGTTTTTTTTTATATATGGAGCTTGACAGTTAGACTGTTGGCGAAAATCAATGAACTCGCCATCGCTACCACCTTGTATTTGATTCGCCTTGCTACTGAGTTTTGAATTTTTCAATTGATTAAAAAAAGATTTAAAACAAACATTCAGAATGAACACAAACAAAAATTGAAACTTTGTTAAAACAAATACGATTAAAAAAAATTAAGGAAGCGCACTCGGTATTTCCGGCTAAAGCGAAAAGTTATCACATTTTACTTACATTTTGTTTGAGAGTTAACCATTCCGTAAGTTTTTCCTTATACTATCTTTTCCTATTAGGATTTATCATAAGCTCGTATCTATTTTGGCGAAGGATACAATTAAAGGTCTTAAAACACAAATAATAATTACTGCGTATCATCATCATGCTAATACTCAAAGAAAAAATATGCCGGTATCAAAGGACAATCAGTCGTAAAAATGCAGCGGGACATCAGTAAGGCAGGTCCAATATTTCAAAATTTGTGCAGTTTGGCTTCGCATAAAGTACAAGCATACATAAAATACACACAATGGATGTTCATTTTTAATTGGATCAAAAACCTAACAGATTAACATAGGCCTCTTTAATTTACAACCAATCTGCCTTGAGCTTCAGCTTTGGCCAGAAGAAAATATTTAAACAAAATTTGTAAAATAAATAATAAATAAAATTATTCAAATCGAAATACTAAAATGTCCAAATTTATAACTTTAACAGATGATAGGCTGCCGTACTTGAAAGCTTTAATAGCTACATGCAACAAACGAAATGAATAAACAAGTCTGCGCACAACTTTGAAATATTAAATATCAAAGCATTGAGAAAGCTTTTTCTATAATCCCATTTTTCCACAATTATTAAACTCTTGACTCGTTGTCTAAAAAATAATTGCAATCGCACGCTTCTTAAAACCACAAGTATGTCTTAAGTTTTATGTCTTTCACTTGAAGAGAAGAAAACATAACAAAAAAAAAAAAATCCAAAAAGTTTTCAACATATTTTTGTTTACGTTTTGTTATTTACAAATCTGTTACTAATATTTGCTCAACAACAATTTTTTTTTTTTTCTTCACTAACCAGAGAGATACAAATCAAAAGGCATAGTTTCTCTGATATTTAAAAATAGTTAATATTTTTTATTTCAGTTTCTGTTGCAACAATAAAAAAGCGAAACAAACCTGAAATCAAAAATTCCAGCATCGTAGAGTTTTATGGTAAATAAACAGGAACATTATTTGGTAGTGATTAGTTTCTATGGCGTTTTTCTTAAGTTTTGTCTTGTGATGCATATGCAGTATATACCACGACACATTTACCAACTTTTGCCAAAAATAGTAAAAGAAACGACAAAAGCAAAG
Organism: Gymnosoma rotundatum; assembly: GCA_916610165.2. Classification (NCBI taxonomy): domain Eukaryota; kingdom Metazoa; phylum Arthropoda; class Insecta; order Diptera; family Tachinidae; genus Gymnosoma; species Gymnosoma rotundatum. Next base: position 111,791,408 of record OU744337.1, on the reverse strand, counting down.
AAATATTTTTAAGTAAAAATAAAAGACTGTAAGGATTACCAAAAACTAATGAACCAGTTTATAGACACAGTATTGGGTCATAATTTACAAAAATTGTGATTCAAACCCATACGTGTGGAACAGATACGACATTTACCTGTTGTATAGATATGAATTTTATGACCATAATTACAGGTATTGGGTGTTTTTTTTTTTAATTTAAATTGTAAAAAATAACACAAAAAATTAAATTATGACGAAGATTTTTTTATACGAAAGATCGGAACGTGGCTTTAATATTTAAGAATGATTTCGAGCATATAACCTCCGCGGCTGCTCATAACAAAGCGCATTTTGGACGTCCAGATTCGGGTCATTTTTTGAAGTAGTGCTTGCCGTATGTCACGAATAACACGAACAATGTTGGCCTCCAATGCGTCAACTGTTGCTGGCTAATCGGCATAAAACAGTGACTTCACGTGGCCGCACAGGAAATAATCGAGGGGTGTCAAATAGCACGAACTTGGAGGCCAATTGACATGTTCATTTCTCGAAATCAACTTATCGCAAAATTTTCAATTCAATAACTCGATGACTGCGGTCGCCGTTTGGCACGTAGCGCCATCTTGTTGAAACCACATTGCGTTCGGATCAATGTCATCCTTATTTTTAAACAAAAAATCATTAATCATGCTGCGGTAACGATCTCCATTGACCGTAACGTGAGACCCGGCCTCATTTTTGAAGAAATAAGGTCCGATGATGCCACCAGCGTGTAAAGCACACCAAACGGTTCATTTTTTTAGATGCAATGGAGTCTGTAGGGTATGTTGTGGATTGGTCTCACTCCATATGCGACAATTTTGCTTATTAACAAGCTCGTTAAGCCAAAAATGTGCCTCATCGCTGAACACAATTTGGCGATAAGACAACGGGTCAGTTACTTACAACTCTAGAGCCCAATCGGCGAACGAACGATGCATATAATGTTTGCGTGGCTCTAATTCCTACACTAGCTGGGACTTATACAAGTGTAGGCCAAGGTTTTTGTGCAAAATTTTCTATGTAGTGAACGGACAGAGCCCCAATTCCTACGACCGACGAATCGATAAATTTGTATTTTTTTCCACAAATTCCTTAGACGTGTTGGTGTTATTGCATCCTCTAGAGAGTATGTGGTTGAAATCTATCCATAGTTCGACGGATGGCGTGCTTGTCTATAAGTTGCTTGTTACGCGTGTCAACTAATCTGATTTAAATTTTGTAAAACTTGGTGTCGGCGGCATGCTGGAGTTACATCGACTAGCTCTATCGGTTGTGGCGTGGTTCATTCACCGAAATTTTACAAAACGCGTACGCATAGAAAGTACTTCATGCCATTTAATTATTACCAGAAGTACAAGAGCTACATTGTATTTTTAATGGGATTCTGCATATGTGATTTTTTTTTCCACTACCAGAAACAATAACCAACCTATTACGCAGTGACAAGGCAGAACGTCACCTGAAGTGCATTTTTCCCAGCCTACCCCTGTAGTAATCGGCACACTTCATAGTTTTCAATGATTACTCCCTACAATTGATTAAATCACAGCAATACTCTCATGTTAGTTGGAATCATTCCTCATATAAATTAAGTTTTTAGCAATTCATAACTTTTAGGTTTATTTTCATAATCAAAAAAAAGAAAACTTACACATAGAAAGGAGAATAAAAAAATAAGATATAAATTCAGGGCTACTAACAGAAAGTTAAATTAAGGGAAAACAATATATAACACATTTAATATGATTTCATTAAATAGGGGCAATTGTTTCTTAAAGGGTTATATCCCCAAATATTTTTAAGGTTTTACAATTAAACATCTAACAGAAGCAAGAACAAAAGCAAACGAAATTAAATCCAAGATATTTTTAATTTTGTTATTACTTCTATATATAAAAAGGAATATGCAAACAAGTAGAAATAAATTACATCACTCACCAAAGTTATAGGAGTTTTGCTCTTACTTTCAACCCTTGTATGAGTTCGTTTAAACTCTTAGTTATTGGATGACGTAGAGGCCTCTTCGAACATCGTTATATTTATAGCTGATGAGAGAATTATTGGCGCTGGGAAGAAGTTATTGGTTGCATATTTTACATAAAACAAGCATATACCTATGAGTTAGATTTTTGTGTTTAAAACTTAAATATACATATAAAATATTAAATACATTCTGAAAATATGATTGTTTCAAAATATATGTTAATTTAATTATAAAGTTAGGAAAATTATAAACGTGGTAATGACGTTGACAGTCATTCCATGTAAAGAAATTATGGGTGGTTAATATAATAGAATAGAATTTCCTTCTTTTTGGAATTTATTTATAATTAGCAGATACTCATTTGGAATGTGACGTCACAAACTGCATTCGAGCTACCGTGTTGCTGCTACAGCATGCACCGTCAGGTGAAGATTATTGTATTTTCTTCTTTAATTTTGGTTTTCCTATTTTGTTCTTAGACCTGAATTCCTTTAATTGCAAATTAAAAATAGTCAATTTGTATTATATACCATATTATTAGACAATGGAATGTATTTACCTTAAAATCGGGTGGGATTTCATAGACTCAAATGTTTCCGGCTTAATAAATTATTTCCTCAGTAAAATTTCTAATAATGAATTAAACTTTGAGAAGAAGGTACCCACGTGGACCCAAAACAAAATGTAGGTTAAAACCACTATGGTAAAAAAAAAATTTTCTTCCTAGTCGTATATTAAAAAGAATTTAATAACAACTTTCCCAACGTGCGTCGGTGGATTGGATTTTTTTGTTTTTTTTTTTCAATCGAAAGCTGTGAGCATTATATGATGGCTCTAATTTTTTCTTTATAGTTTTTTTTCTTTTTTGTTGGTTGAAAAAATTAAACTACGTCAGAGAGCATTAAACTTGAGTAATTAAAGAGGAAACAGCTTACATTATTATAGGTAGTTACTAATTATCAACTACTACTCATAAGCTCAGTATTACCACCAGTTCACGTAATTAGAGCTACCCTTTAACTTTACGCAATTACATGGATATTAGATAGTTGACTCAGGGTAATTCAGTCATGGCGTAAATGATCGAACGTTTATTATTAATTATTCTGGTATTTTAAGGAAGAACTTTGTTAATTTTACAACGAAAGGAAGTATTGTTTTGTAATGAAAGTTTAGTTATTCTATACAAAATATTTCTCGAATATACTTTTTATTTTTCTATTACGTAAAACAACCAAAATATAAAGTGATTGTTTGAATGAATTTAGAATCTCTAACATGCTCTAATTGATGACTGATTTTCAAAGTAAACTTTGGTGTTTTGATAACGTTGTTTAAGCGCGAGTCTATTCATAATGATTTGCCAGAGTTTACTGAAAATAATAAGAAAACATTTTTCACAAAAATTGAATTTTTAGTGTTATTTTTTATAATTTTAATTTTTATCATTCTGAAAAACACCCTTTCCAATTAAAGAAACGAATTTACTTTACTAAAAAAAAAAACTAACAACTAAAAAAATCAATCATCGGGTCATACTAAATAATATTATAGATCACAGATATTAATCCCAAAGATTTTTGTACTTATGACTTCAAAAACTATTAAAGTTTCTTTTCTCGACTAACGTGCATTGCACAGAAATACACTAAAATGGGAACTAAAGTTGATGGAAGACTGTATGTACATTTAATTTTTTGTGATTAAGATGACTTACAGCAAAAGAGATATTCATTTTTGAATCAATAGTCCATTGAAAGTTAAAAAAAAGTGAAATAATTCGCCTATCTGATGGGCTTTATCTGTGGCATTATTTGTACTACATCTTTGTAGTCAATTTTCTAGAATCTTACTCGTGCTTACTGTTTAATGTTAAATTTGAAACAGAAGGAAAATCCAATTTGAAACCATTCAAACCGCAATAAAATGGATCAATAATATTATAGGCACTACGCTAACATTAACATTTTCAAATCAATAACTCATGTATCTGAAATAATTGAAATTATTAAATAAGACCAACGAAAGAAATGAAGCAGCAGATCAAGCGAAGTTTTTTCTACAATAGGGCTGCAATATTACCCTCGAGCTCTTGCAAAGCAGTTGTTTTATTAGTGTTGACGTAGCCTGAGAGAAAGTTGTTGTGGTGTTTCATGTCCCTTATGACCCATTCGCCGAATTTTTTCTTTATGTAGCGCCGTCTTATTAGAACCTGGCCGCAAAAAATTGTTATATATAAATATCTACAGGCCCATCAGTGCCAAATCGACTTTTTTGTTTTTTTTTTGTAACTAAATATATTCTTCATTATGAAACAATTTGTGCTTAAGTGGTGAGCTCATTCAAGTCATGTACATTCTGACTTTAAGACGATGTAACGATTCACTTTTTACTTTAACATTATTTTCCATGGTTTTTACATATTCGGCAAGCCTGAAATGATAATAATGAAATGAAAAACATAATTGCTAATTTTGTGTATGAGTGTCATTTGAAAAACTTTTCTTACTGAAATTGCTTTAACGTTTTCGAAGATATCAAAGCTTTAGAAACGTTGTTATACGTTAGCATTACAATATATAATCCATCTTTGGAATAGTAAGCACTAAGTTAATAAAGAATAGTTTAAAAGAGACACCTGATACATTTATTATGGAAAAATATTCCATAAATCGACGTGTTTTATTCGTTAAAACATTTTGTCAAAAACAATAATTGATTACTGTGACGATGAGAAAGTTACGCGAACATTTTTGGGAGAAACAACATACCAAGAAAACGCACTATTTATCGTGTAGTGAATGATTTCTAAGAAATAGGTCTGTAGATAATAGATCCAAGCATGTACCACAACGTACTGCAAGATCGGCTGAAAATATTACGGCTGCCGAAGAAAGTGTTCAAAATAGTCTATCAACCTCAATTCGACGCCGTGCTTGGTCTTTGGCCTCAATTTTGCACAAGGATTTGCAATTGTTTCCATTAAAGATTCATTTGACACCTTGCCCATGATAACTCCGATCTTCATGAAAAAATCGTAATGAGTGACGAGGCAGATTTTCCTTTGGATGGGTATGTGAATACGCAGAATAGTCGGTTCTGGGCAATGGAAAACCCTAATATTATTCATCAATTACCTTTGCATCCATTCAAAGTGACAGTCTGGTGTGCAATTTGGTCAAGAGGAATCTTTGAAAATGAAAACGGCGACACGGTAATTGTGAATGCGTAGCCGTATCGTGATATGATTTAAAACTTTTCAACGTCACAACGCCTACAGCCAGGATTATAATGGAAACAAAGTAGTATTCCTTCCTGGCGGACACCCTGTATAAGTAAATGATTTGAAAATAATTTAAATATTTTTTTTTTCCTTTTCTCTATTTTACTTGAGTTAAAAAACTTTTGAAAATTTGATCTTAAACTCAGTTATAAATAAATATGCAAAAAGAAAAAAATTTTCAGTTTTAATTTCAACTCCAGTATTTTAACATAAATATTATTAATCTCTATAATTATTTAAAGGCCACATGAAGTTGCCACTTAACGAATAATATCAAAACACAAATATGGCGATTATTTGCAAAAAAAAAAAAGAAAATTGCAAATTATTGCAATTTAAAGCCGAAATCACAAACTTTAACTTCAACAACAATATCAATTTACCACTAAATATGCGACTGTCAGATCAATTTCGAACATGCTTACAACTGCAACTTGTATGCATACGCATCTGAAAAATTTATACGATTAGTTTTTTGAATTACTTCTGTACGAATTTTTCAGATGAGCATTGCTTTTAACTTTTGGTACAATATAGGTGGCATGTTATAGTGTTCAAGGACATTATGTCCATGGACTTTGCGGCCGGCTTCGCTTTCCAAAGATTTTCTGCACGGCAGTTTATAAAAATTTTGCATCTTTCTTACATAGAATATCATAAAATATACCCATAATATCCATGGACGTTATGACTCTACGTTGCTAGACATTTTTTCCTTGGACGTTATGACATGCCACCCAAATTTACTGTCTAAACTAAAATAAGCCTTAGTTTTATTGTTCAGGAATTGGCTTCTTGAAATATGGACCCCAATGGAAAAGGGCTCGGAACTCGGAATTTCGATTCAAATTATTCACTTTAAGTGGGGTAGATTTGCCGATTTTAATTTGAGTCTCTTTTTCATTTTTTGGCCTTTTCTCCTCTTTTTAAATTGCGGCTATTTTATTTATTAAAGATTTACTACATGAGTGACATGCAAAGTCAAAGTTTTTATGATAAAAATTAGCAATTCCGTTAAAGCTAATCATCAATCTTAGATTTTCCATTGTATTTAAAATTAATCGCAAAAAACATTAATAATCGGACATAGTTGGTCGTTGTCATAAAAAGTGATAAACATCCGTGTGAAAAATAAAAATAATAAAATTATAGAAAAAGTCAATGTGAATTGTGAAAATATTGCTAGATAAAGTTTGTATAAAAAGCAGTTAGTTTTTTGAGTTATATCTGTATAAATTTTTCGGACGAGTGGATCGCTTGTAGCACATAAACAGCATATAAAAATGACACTAAGAGAATTTTAAAAATAGTTTACATTATTATTTAAAGTACGACCGCCCATGACATGTTGCCACTTTTTTCGTAAGTTGATCACATTTTTCATATAGTTCAACAAATTTAATATTTTTCCGTAGTAAAGAAATTTTTTATTGCAGTTATTAATTTGAATTTTTCTACAAACAATGACTTTATAAGTGCTTTAATAATAATTTTAAGCTCGTATAAGCTAATATCACAAAATCGAATTTAATACTATGAAAACATTCATAAATAATTCTTGCGAAAAAACCCGACTTCAAAGCAGATTTCATCTGTCTGCCTATAACAGCTTAAGTCTATGGCCACATAAATTAGGTTACATTAACTATTGCGACACACTTATATCTCGAAACTTTATACTTTTTCAACTGTTCAATAGTTTGGCAATACACATCATATTGCAGCAACTATAGGGTCACTCTTTAGTTTCCAAATTCAAATTATATACTTGCTGTTGTAGTAAATTTAGCAATCAGGTTCTGTGTAAATTTCAACCGTCTGTCTGAAACTATACCAACTATTGGAACACCCTTTAACTGCCAAATCCATATTTTATACTTGTTGTTATAGCGGACTTACCAATACAGATTCGTTAAAAATTCCAAGCGTCTGTTTAGAACTGTTAAAACGTATGGCAATATACATCAAAATAAATGAACTATTGGCGCACCCTCTAATTTATAATTCTAAATATTAATACTTGTTACTATAACGGCTATAGCAATCGACATTCTGTCCAATTTGCAAGCGTTTGTCTAAAACGGTTCAAAAGATAGGCCCATATAAGTAAATTTACATCAATTATGGGCGCACCCTCTAATTTTTACATTAATTTTTGTATATTTTTTTTTTTTTTTGTTTTTGGGAGCTAAAGTAATACGCAGTCATTTTAAATTTTACAGAATCGGCCTTTACAGTTCTTAATACACGTAAAAAATATGTATGTTGTATAGGGACACCCTTTAATTTTTAAGTTTATGAACTTTTTTTAAACGAGACCAATCTGTAAGCATAGTCTATCATATAATAAAAAATTTTCAAAATTGGATCGGAAACGACTGAGTTCTGGAGGTACAAATATAAAAAAAGCAACATTCTTTTTTTGAAGTCGGTTAAAAATGGCGGTTTACTTTGTAAGAAGAAGGTTTGTATTACTACTTCACGTAGTAATATAATGCAACCGACTAATCGAGATCAAGATTATGATCAGCTTGCAAATCCTAGCTGAATATATTAAAAAAATAAAAAAAGCTTTTGACCTGATGGATGTTACATTTGGATCAAAACGATGACAATCAATCAACGATAGGATCTATTAGTAATTAAATCAGCCTACCACACAAATTGTTCATTGCATTGCACGTCTGTCTATTTAAAAGAATTCGTTTGTTCGTTAGTTTATTTATTTGTTGTCATACAACAAGTTACAATGAATACAAACTTGTTGCGTTGGTCTTTGGTCTGGTCAAACCAGTTCAGAAGTAAAATTTTTTTCTTATATACAAACAATCAGCTGTTTTTCAATTAAACTTGTTTTGTATTTTACAACGAATGTCTCACATTTTATTTGCTTTTATTTTACAATTATTTCTTGCCTTTTATAATCTGAGGCGTCATTAACTGGATGGTTTGGACGGTGTTGCCAAAAAATTTTATGTTTAAAAAAGTATATGAAAAAACGATTTTTAATGCTTATAGCCTTATTAAGCATATTTAAATTAGCAAAGATAATTGCAATTTTCACATCTCGCAAATAAGATAAATATATTTCTATTCAAAGCTGTGTAATTTAAAAACAGTAAAAATAAAACGACGTAAAAAATCATCAACAGTCGAAGCAAAAGCGTAAAATCATTTATATAAAATAGGATTTATATCCTATTCCTAGTGGAAAAGGAGTAACAAAAGCCTGGTAAATTGCTTATATTTTGAAATATCTTGCCTGTTTAGTAAATATTTATAGTTAAAATAGGTTAGTTTTGGTGTTTAAAATTAAGAAATAAAATGTTTTAAACTTTATAGTTTGATGGGCTGGATTTACTGTTTAACTAATCACATGTTAAGCATTTTCTTAGAATTACAATTGCAACCAATAATTATCAATTCGTTACTCACTAAGTAGCAACTAATGAGATTCAAGGTTTCAAGCAACAGTCGCTAGTTAACTAAGGGCAGAAGGTCGATCCCAAAATGAAAAACGAATGTATAAAATAAGTGCACGTATTTAAACTTTGTTTGCTTCTTGAAACATCAAACGTGGATGGGTAGGGGTTTTAAAATGTTATTTGCAAAAAAAAAATATATATATATATAAAATATTGAGGGAGCTACAGTAATCCCAGGTGGACTAATTCTCGTATTAAAAAACTGTTTGCTTCTGGTCACTCTTGTAAAAAGTTCTGGTAACTCTGTAAAGAAGTTCTTTTGTGTTACAGATGTAGGCACGTCAGTTTACACTCACCGTTATCAGTGAAGCATCTTCTAAGACATCGGATTTTAAGTTACGTTTACCGCCAGCCAGATTGGCATTACTCGATAGCAGGACACTGTTTAAAAGATTCTTAAAGCTTAACGAAGTATAACTAAAGGGCGAAAGTATGGTGAATGCCATTGAACTTCCAAATAGTTGCAGGCCAAATGCCGCACACACAATGGCAACTGGCCAAAGGCCACTATGATAACGGCGTACACCACGACGAAATAAACGATTAGCAGTTTCACTTTTTTTAAACATTTTCTCACTACAGCTGGAAGGATTTTTCATTTTGTTTTTCTTTACTTTTTTTTTAAACACTTTTTTTCTTACAGATATTTGCAATATTAAAAAATGTAAATATAAAGATAAAAAACCTTTTATACAAACTAAAGATATTACACTATTATTAAGATACAAAAGCGATAAAATTATAAACTTTGTTTGCTGCAAAAAAAAAAAAAAAATAATAAATAATAATTTTTATATACAAAAATAAAACACACACAATTTCAAGTTTAAAAACTTTTTAAAAGTTGCCGGTTAATTTTTAGTCAATGATGTCGCCGAAAATCTTGCTGTATGGTCAAATTCATTGGAAAAAAATAGTAATCGAATTGGTAAGTTTAATCCGTGAAAATAATCAGCAATTTTTAAAATTTTATTTTAAAAATACTTTGAAAACTAACTGGTTTAAATAGCAAATAAATCTACGTCCCGAAAATTGCTTTAAATCAGTTTTTATGTATCCCTCCCAATTCGTGGACAATTTGTTATATGAAAACCGTCTTTTTCACAAAACTTTTTTTCCCTAACCTTCATCTATGTATTTTCCACCTAAACCAAATAATAATAAAATTTCTGTTTTATTCGTTAACGTCGCAAAATGCTCAACTAAAGTCAGACATATTCATATTAAATCCATAATTTAATTAAAGGTTGATAATTAATTGCTCACAAAAATGTGTGCAATCAAAAAAATACATTTTTATACACAAATTGTTCATTTTAGAAATCGCTAAAGTATCATCACTTCTTGTAGAAACACAAAGGAACTGTGACGTTGATTTAATTGATTTTATGGTTGAACGCGTGCTAAACAAGTTTTGTTTTTTGTATGAAATATATGTTTGTCTTCTTAAAATATTTTCTACATGAAACTAATGAAAAATTGTGTTTTTTACAACGAAAAAATTGTTGGCTGTTGCAGTCGGACTGACTGACGTCCAACTCACTAAGTGTCTTTAAACCCGCGCGTTTTCAGTTGGTAATTTTTTATTTTCTTTTGATGAATTTTTTTTTAAGATTTTCCTTGTGTTTGTTGCTTATTTTGTTTTAAACATTTATTTTAATTTGTTGTTTTATTTTGATTGTTGTTTTTATTATTGTATAAAGTTGTAAATTTCAAAAAATGCGGTAATACTTTGAACGGGCAACTGGTGTTACGTTTTAATCTTTTTTTATTGCAAATTATAGTGCGAAATGAAAATGTGAAATAATGTTTATTATTATGTGATTTGTGAAGTTGTGTCTTTTAATTTGAACAATACACTCAACTAAAAGGTATGAAATATTTTACTCTTTATCAATTAAAATAAATCGTTAGTTGTCAACACTTAATTTCATATACTAGACAATAATGTTTTTTTTTTCAATGAAAATAAAATATTAAATGAAATCATCGATTGATCCCAACTCCAGTTTTGATATTGTATAAAATTGTTTAGTTACTTAATTTCCACGAATAATTCAAGGAAAGGGTATACTACTCGATGTAGAGAATATGACAATGTCATATGCGAAAGGCCAAAATTTAAAAGTTTTGATATGATAATTCCGTAAGAAGAGCTGATTTATTAAAAAATATCACCAAAACTAGGAGTTGTGTAGTTTGGTTCGTAAGATAACAAAACAAACACAACTGCTTTTCAGATCATAGTTTTATTAAAACAATTGACCTTAAGAAAGATTACATAAAAATTAAATCTTCATGGTAAGACATGGGTCCGTCTCTGAAAACAATTTAAACCATTAATTCCATCATCAAATTACATTAGCTTTAAACTCTTTGACAGTAACATTTTTTTTAATAATTATGCAACATATCCAAAGAGATATTTGCAATTAGTCTCACTTTGCGCACAGTGGGGCAGACAAATTTTTCTAGTGCGAAGGCACTAGATGAGCTAGAGAAAATTAAAATGGGCCAATTGATGAGACATAGTTTCATGAACTATGGCATTAAAAATCAGCAAGATCGGTAATCTCAATCAAAACACCACTCCTGCCTCTAATTTTTCTATATTATTTCGAACAAATCTAGTTTACTGAAGTAGGTTAGGTAAGGTTAGCCACGTAGCCAGCCCACTTAGATTCATTGATTGGCCTTTTTGTTACCTGCTGTCAGAAGGAAGAGAAAAGAAGAGTCAAAGAAGAGAAAAGTAAAGCAGGACATAGAAAAAGAAATGAAGGTAAGAAGAAGAGACGGATAGAGAGCACCGCGGAGAAGGTCAGAAAAAGTACCTCCAATCATAAAACAAGTATATAGAGTGATAGAGAATTAAAAAAGGAAAAAAATTAAGTGAAAATATTAGCGCTTGCCCATATTTTCCGAGCTACGGACCTCTTTACTTTTCAATTTTTTTTATTTTAAAGAGATCTTCAACGAAATACCTAAATTTTTTTTTAATGCTTAACCCACTGAGACCTGATGAAATTTTTATATAAAATTATTTGTATTACATATTTTTTTCTTATTTTTTAAATCCCGGTAACCCCAATATTTGCTCCCTTGATTGGAGTTAATTCACTAAATAAGATTTACATATATAGTGAAGGCTTTATCTGCGTCAATTCTACTTGATTTCTTTAAATATAAATATTTCATGATATTCTCAAAAAATATTTACTGCCGTATTCATAGAAAAACAAAATAGATTTGAAATATATTTTAGGACAAATTTGTATGAAAAATTTGTCATAAAACACATTCGAAGTTATTTTATTTTCTGTGAATACGGCAGTTATTGTTTAAAACTAAAGTACTAAATGAAGTACTGCAAGGAAAGCCCGTCTTTTTACTACTGCTCCTATAGTTCGTCAGTAGAGTCTAGCCAAATTTTGTATGCAAGATTCAAGAAGCTTATATCTCAAGCCAAATTGATTGAATGACAACTGTGTTCAACCGACAAAGAAAAAAGACAACATTACCGCAAAAAACCTTTTATACAAAAACACATATTGATTTTTATTATATTTCTATTCACCTTGAACCAGATCAACAAAATTTCATACAGTGGTAGCAGAGCAGATAGGACCATATGAAAATGCTTTGTTTTGTAGGCCTCCTACACCAAGTATTAAGCTTAAAGCTGTTGTCTGTAGTTGCATTTGCATTGCATTTTACAATTAAAAATTTTGATTTTTTTAAATATTTTTCCTGGGAGCAAAAAGTATTGTATACTAACTCTAATACACCGCATTACGAAATTTTATAAAAAAAAATTGAATTCGTTGTTGCGTAATGCGTAATGTTTTGTGTTCTATAATTTAACAATACTAAAACTCATTTTCAGTCACGGCCTTCTTTTTATAATTTTATGATTAGTATTAATGTTATTAATAATTAGCATAAAACTATTAAAATAATATTTACGGTCCCAAAGATGTTTTTTTTTTAACAGAAAAGGCCTTGTTACTTCTTTAAATAGTCGCTGCAAGTCAGGCTAAGCGATATGAAGTCATGCAAAGACGCCTTTTTTATTTATCTTCAAATTCGCTTTTCTGTTGATTATTTCTTTAAGAAAAAAATTCTCGTATGGCCTTTTGTGTTATCTTTTTAAATTAACAACTAAATAAAAATTAAAAAAAGTTAAGATAAACATTTTTTTCTAAACTCTTTACAAAACAAACGAAAACTAAGTAATTCCCATGAAATGTGTTACATTTTTCATTATTTATGATTAAATATTTGTATCTAATTTATTTAAATTCTCAAGATCAATTATTTGGTATAAATTAAAAATATAAATCCATACATAATAAAAGCATAATGTATGATGATTTTAATAATGATGTTAACCATGATTATTTAACCCAACAACCCAGTTACGATAATATAAACAAAAATTTTGGTGCAGCATGTATAGCAAACATGTTTGAGTTGGCTAAGACAACTACATCAAACTGCAACATGTAGTATTAACGGTGGCAGCGAGATCTTAAAACAGGTAAGACTTTAAATTAAAGCCAGACTTAGCTCAAAGCAGCTAATAAATGTAGTTGACGTTGGGCTTTCAAAACAAACGGTTGAACAATTTAGAAACTAAGAAAAGAGCTAAAACAAAAAACAAAAAACGCGCCAAAGAAAACGGTTTTTAACACAATAATAACGCACTTAAATTATTTTTAATGTTTTATGACTAAACCAAAGAAATTTGTTTGCAAGGAAATTTAGTTGAAATAAGTCTGGCCAAGAGAAAAGTAAATAAAAAAAAAGAAACAAAATTTTTGATAATTTTTAAATAAAATTCAGGAAATTAACAATAAACAAATTGTTAGCAATTTTTTTTCTTACTAAAAAATACATCTACTAAAGCCATTTTTGAAATTATTTTCATACTCCTGCTAATTTAAAAAGTTTTTAAACTTGTGTTTGTGTGTGTTTTATTTTTGTATATAAAAATTATTATTTATTATTTTTTTTTTTGCGGCAAACAAAGTTTATAATTTTATCGCTTTTGTATCTTAATAATAGTGTAATATTTTTAGTTTTTAAAAACGGTTTTTTATCTTTATATTTACATTTTTTAATATTGCAAATATCTGTAAGAAAAAAAGTGTTTGAAAAAAAAGTAAAGAAAAACAAAATGAAAAATCCATCCAGCTGTAGTGAGAAAATGTTTAAAAAAAGTGAAACTGCAAATCGTTTATTTCGTCGCGGTGTCCGTCGTTATCATAGTGGCCTTTGGCCAGTTGCCATTGTGTGTGCGGCATTTGGCCTGCAACTATTTGGAAGTTCAATGGCATTCACCATACTTTCGCCCTTTAGTTATACTTCGTTAAGCTTTAAGAATCTTTTAAACAGTGTCCTGCTATCGAGTAATGCCAATCTGGCGGGCGGCGGACGTAACTTAAAATCTGATGTTTTAGAAGATGCTTCACTGATAACGGTGAGTGTAAAGTTAAGTTATAAATTTCATTGAACTTCTTCTTTTAAGCAGAAAAAAAGCAGCTAAAAAGTTTCTGTAACAAGTGAGAGTTTGTTTTTAAGAAAAAAAAACAAAATGGGAAATAAATAAAAAACAAAGTATCAATAAAAAGCAGAATTGGAACGTAACCAATTTGCCATGGTTTCTTGTTTCTCTTTATTTGCACATATTGAAATAGAATTTGAGTTTCATTTTCTAGTACGGTTTCTTCATATTTTTTAAAGACTTATAAAGTAATAGTTAAAAAAGCTTAAAACTTTAATTGCTAAATTTTTATATTTCACACATTAAATCGACACTTAAATCTACGATTAGATTTGGTACCATCTTTTTATCTGTTTACCTACAGATTAAAATACGTAAAATATTATGGCAGTTCAGTGTTCAAATTCAACTTTACAATTGTCTATATCAATGCCCTTGATATGACTTGTGTCTGGCGTTATGTTATTCGCAAATTTCGGAGGTCGTCTTTGTGTCAAAGTCGGACAATTTGTAAGAATTTGTTATAAGTTGCAAGGTCTGTTTAGTGGGGACATCACTGCAAGCTCAAGTTCTTATCAGTGTAAACTCTCTAACTGGAGCCGCCTCAAATTACATAAGATACCCTTCCAACCTCTTCCTTGTCACACAGTGCTCTTTCGATCCAGGTTTCAGGTTCCTTAACAAAATTGTCTAATTCTCATTTGTAAAATTATTTTGAATATTATCATCATCAATTACATTCACAAACTTTATGAGAATTATTTTTGAAGCCCATAAGACAATGTCAATAAACAAACCACGTTGCTATTTTTTTTTTGCTAATATCCCTTTCTTCATTATATATATATATATATATATATATATAAATCTCTATACGCTGACTCTCACTGCAAAAATGAAGAGCAATAAAAATAACACCAACACAATTATATATTGATCTCATAAGAGAACAAGTAAGAGTGCTATATTCGGCTATGCCGATTCTTATGTATCCTTCACAATACATATATATAAATATAGTTTAGTTATGTAAATCGAATCAAAAAGAAAAATATTGGGGTAACAGAGAAAGGAAATATAAAAAAATATAAAGTACTATATATAATTTGGAATGAAAATGTAATCGGCTCTTAATGGGTTAAGCACTTTTAAAAAATGTTAGTATATCCTTAAAGATCTCTTCAAAAGCTTTAAATAATACCCATAATGATATCTTAAAAATATGGTGCACAATCTTACATCTCTATGAAAAGTTCAAAGGTCCATAACCTCGAAAATATGGGAGAGCGCTATTTTTTCACTTGATGTTTTGCTTCATATATTTGTTTTTTTTTTATTGGAGTTACTCATTGTTCCGAATGATATTGAATATTTAGAGTCAGGTGTGGTGGCTTGCCCGCTCCCAAGAAGAACATGTACCGATCCTGCTGATTTTCAACAGCTATGTCTGACCGATTGGAGTATTTAAAATTTCTCTAGCTGATCTAGTGCCTTGGTAAACTTTATTTCAACACTAATACGGATAGACAGACGGACATCGCTCAACTGACTTCGCTATACATAAGAACTCAGAATATACATATATACATTATGGGGTTGGAAATGGATATTGTAGAAATGGCAAATGGAATGACAAAGAAAGAGATACCTTTGGTGAAGGGCATAAAAAAAAAATAATAATAGTTGGTGCGTTGAAGGGTTTAAATTAATAAAGATGTGTTCAAAAAAATTTAGTTATTTTTTTATTTATTTTTATTTGTTTTTTTTTTTTTAAATGTCGATTATTTAAAATTCGATTGTGGCTATTCGTTGTTTATTTCAGTTTTAAGGTACATTTTGATTTCGATTTTGAAAAAAATTTTATTGAAGCATGTTTGCTATAAATTTTTAATTATTTGGGTTAAATTAACAATATTGATTGAAAACAATATTATATTTTAGCATTGCTATTAGAGATCTGCAAAAGGGGATCAAATTTTATTTAAGTTAAAATATATTGTTTACAAATCTTCCTTCTCTCTGAAAATTTAAAAAGAACAGAATCCAAAGACTTTAACAGATAATTAAACAAATTAAAACTTTAATTAACTGATAAAACATTATGTATTTCTCTCTGTTAATTGTAAACTGCTTATAACAATTTGAAAGTATTCGACTTTCTGAACGTTCTTAAAAAGTACTTTGCAAAACTTTTGAATATTTATTTTTTACTTTTTATTTAGGTTAGAGTTCATTTTTGTTTTTTAACTTAAAAATACTTATACTTACTTATAAATACTTATATCATTAATGTAAAACTAAAAACAATTTTTTATAATTTTTTTTTAATGTCTCATATTTCTTTTGCTGTCACAATGACTCTTTAAAAATTTTGTTTTGTTTAAAAGAAATGCTTTATTTCTGTTTACCTATTTTTCGTTTCCTTTGACCACAATCTTGAAAATAAAAAGTACCTGTAAAGAAATAAAACTAGCTGTACACTATATGTATGTATATGCAAGTTATGTACAACATAAAGTTGTAATAAATAGGCAAGTAATTACAGTGGCAGTTATTTACTTAGTGACAACAATTTATATTTTATTGCATGCAACGTTTTCACAATTTGCTCCTACTTTAACATAATATTATGACAATAAAATTTCGTAATCCTTTATGCATCTGCAATAAATTAAACAAGTAAGAGTGCTATATTCGGCAATGCCGAATCTTATATACCCTTCACCCTCCGATTAATTATTAAATAACCGACATTGATTATTGAAGGTCAAAGCACGTCTCGATGGCCATTTCGTTACCGCTTACTTAACTCTTCAGGAAACTCCTAACAAACATTTTAAATAAACTAAAGATTTTTGTCCAAGCAATAAAGCAAAGACAAAAATCAAAGTTTAAGCAAAAACAACAATAACCAACAGGCGATTTAAATAATTAATCGGGATAATAGAAAATAGCAAAAAAAAAGATTTTAGTTTGAAAATAATTTAAAATAAAATAATTTTTAACACATCTTCAACACCGCACTTCTGGCAACTTTAAATGAGCTCTCTAAATTTGTATTAAACAGAAGATCATGAGTATGTCATTAAGTCGCAAAAGATTCTTGAGTACAGACATTATTTAGTAGCCACGTTAGATGAACTTTTGGAGGCAGGTGTATGTAGAGGAAAGTGATGATACATTATGCTGTTCACTGTTCTAGACGCTACTGAAAAATAAGGTAAAAGTACAGAAAAGAATTTTACAAAATGATCTCCTACTTTCTATACAAAAGTCAATACTTTAATGGCTTCCAAAAATAAATTTTACATTTAATGTACCCAAGAAACCGCAGAGCATTATCAATTTCCTGAAAATGCTTTTTAAGAATTTGATGATAGAAAATAAACAGAAACAGCTGAGATTAATTTAATCCGTCGAAATCATTATGTTCTTGTACCAAAAAATACTTTGTTATAATTTGGGAAGCTTGTCAGTGATCACGTTAATTTCAGCCTAATGACAATCAAAACGTGCCGGAAAATTACATTTAAAATAGAACATAAGGATCGACAGCGTATTTTCCTTAGCATGGTTTTCATAGGAAAACATTAGTACTTAGAACCGTCCTGTGTGAAGCCCAGAACTGCAAAACTTTGGGCAGAGTACCGATTAAAAGAATAGCAGCATTTATAGAAATGAGACGGTCTGAAATTTGAAAAAAAGTTTTTTTTGGATAATGCAAACACGTCAAAAGCCTTCCGAGTACATTCTGAAGGCTCTCGGAAAAATTATAACTGCAAGTTACTTTACGTGCAAATTTAAATCTCTAGGCAAACCGTAAGAGAAAGTATATTTATTTAACAAGAATTCATTTGAGAATATTGTCCCTAAGCAGCTGACCATCACTGTAGATCGCGTGTTTAACTCAACTTAACCCTCTTCATCACTGCAGTAATATTATTGGTATTAAAGCAACAATAATGACTGCATTGACTTCCTAATAGAATTCACTCAATGAATACTTTCAAACTACTTGGAAATGAACTTGTGTGTGCCTGAGTGTTTGCCAACAGATACCAGTAGTGAACACATTTCTTTACAATTTTTTTTTTCGTTTTTCTGCTTTACAATAATGCAAACAAAAACTATTCTTTTGTTGTTGTTAAAAAAAACAAAACTAAATGAAGTTCAGTTTGCAATATTGTGGTCAGTGAACTTTTTGTCGACAAGTTAAAAATAATATAACAAAATTATTTAACAAAAAAAAAAAATACTAAAAATGCAAAGTAAAACTAAATAAACTGAACTACTTGCATATTGTAATTATTAAGATCATAAAAATGTAATAAAAAAATACTTAAACTAGAAAAAATTTAAAGCGTTGTCATGGGACACATTTTTTATTATTACAAGCAACCTAAATGTTTTACATAGACGAATTTTATTTCATCACACTGGTATGCAAGCTACTTTGCATTTTTGTTGAAGAATTTGTACTCCTGAAAACAAGAGCAGAATATTTGCAAAGAAGTTGGAAATCTTAAAGGTTCTTTTCATTATCCCTGGATATCTGACAACTAATGTTGTGAGGAAGCCTGCATATTTATCAATCAGCTAGTGAATGGTTAATAGTACCTTTTCCTTGAAATGTCTTTTCGAATATAATTTACAAGTTTAGCACTTTTTACCATCCTGCACCTGTTTAAATTTGGCAGTTTTTTGTCGGTGTTTTAAAGAAAATGCCCGAAGATTCTACTCTTAATATACTCCAGCGGAATAGTAACTAACCTTGCTTCAAAAACCTAAGTGTTCACTATGTGGAGGTGCGTAATATTAAGAGTTTATCCCCTTGAAAAGACTCACGAAAACCAGAGAATTGGTGTGTTGCAAGTTTTTATTGACTACTTAAAGGGAAAGATTCAAGATTTCATTAAAATTTTTTAAAGGATACAATGTTCTTATGTGCATAAGCTAGCTTAAGCCAACTTAAGCCACAGTGCAAGTACATATAAATCATGTATGGCAAACTGAAATGTACTAAAGATAAATTTTCGTCAAATTTTGCCAAATGTCATTTCCTGAAGCAAAATACAAGGCTGTGCGCACGTTCCGCACTGAAACATATATGCAAAAGAAAAATTGCAATAGAGATCGCATGTGTTTAATTTAATAGAAAATGTAAAAAAAGAGAAATTAATTTAAATACTTGTCCATTTTAAACAAAGACAAAATGCAACAGAATTTAATTTTCAATTGCATTTAAATTAAAAACACACAATGTTGAATTTTTTAGTATAGTTGGTCAAATATACAAAAGCAGACAGAACCGTGTGTTGTTGTTAAGAGTAATGAAAGGATGTTAATACGGATATGCACGTTCTTAAATACATAAAATATGTTCTTTAAATACCTTGTGGTAATGTTTTTACCCTCTGAGTTCGGAAGCAAACAAATGATGGGATAAAGGGAGCAGTGCTTGTGAACATTTGATTTGAATCTTTGCACATTGAAAGTGGCAGGAAAGACCTCTGCGGGCAGTTTATTCCTTATACGAACTGTTTGGCTAAAAACCGAATTCTCTCTGTAATGCGTAGTTCGATTCACTGGCTCTTGATGCAGAGGGCGTTGCGCGTACAAAATTACGGTTTTCAAAAACAAGTTTCCTGATTGCATAAAAGCACATTCCGTTGTTGTAACGATAAGACAGCGTCGTTGCTCCCGTGAGTCAATAGAGGTAGATACCCTACTGTCACCGATGAGCTTTTTCGCTCTCTCCTGCACGATGTCGAGTAACTCCAAAATACACTTTGTAGCACCGGGCCATAGATAGTAACGAGATCAGATGGAGTTAAGTATTTCTCGCACTGTTTCAAAAATCCTAGGCACTCGAATGCTTCTTTTGCGACATGAAAAATATGCTGGTTCCAACGAACATCACATTGAATTGTCACGCCAGGAGCATCGAGAGCTTCTGATTCCTTAATATATATATATCACCCATAATTACAGATAAAGTAGCATATTCAGCCGTACGCCTGTGCGAAAGCACACAACACTGGGTTTTATGAGTGTTAAATTGAACCCTATTCGCAAGGCACATTCGGAGACTACCAAAAGGTCGCGAGTAAGGGTATCGTATGTGCCTTCGCATAACCCCAATTTCCCGAAGGCTTGGTCTATTGCGAAAAGAAAATAAATGGCATATGCAACTGTCGTCTGCAAAAGAATAGATAGGTTTGGAAGTCTGACGTAGAAGATCATGAGAAAAATAAGATATAGGGTAGGGGAGAGAACGGAACCTTGCAGAATTTAATTTGAACTCGTTTGATGAGATCCCATCTATAACAACTCTTATAGTGCGATCTCTGAGAAAGCTCGATACAAATGGACAGAAACTATTACCGACACCAAGAGCCAACACCTTACTTTCGCTAAAATGGTAAATCGATTGACACCATTTTTCCGAAAGGAAGGCCAGTAAGTCACCCGTAGAGCGTTCCCTACGAAAGCCATACTGCCGGTCACTAAGTAAGCTGTTTGACTACAGATATTTCACGAGATTAAAATTAAGCATACTCTTCATAGCTTTGGCAAATCATGATTTGCTTCTTTTTTAAACAAAAAAAAACTTTTGATAATTTTTTTTAATTCACTATTTAATTTTATTTATAAAATTTGGCACGATTTTATTAAATATACATTATTTTCTTTTTTACCTCTCAAATATAATTATTGACTGTTGAGTAATATAAACAAATAATTAGAGTAAATACTTTCAGTTGATTGCCAAACATGTTGCAACAAACGGTCGACAAACTTGACACTTGACGCGTTACAAATACAATTTGGTATCTCATATTAATAAATGTAATATTGATTGATTACTTTATTAGTTTGCCAAAGAAAGGAAAAGTCTAACCAATAAAATGTGAAGAAACTTAAACTTATACATTTTATATCATTAAAATTGATAACATATTTCATGTACAACAGGTGTAGTAAACACAAGCACTTGCAAGTAGTATTTAAAAAAAATGTAAAAAAATAGCTTAAAATGGAATATTTAAAAAGCGGATTTGTATCAAAAACCTATTGACCAATATATTTTTAATACATTTTTAAGCTTTTGTTTTGAAAATTTAGACGGACGTACCCCACGTTAAATAAATAAATAAATAAAAATGTTCATTTCCTAGATATTGTATAACAGCAAAAAACATTAAATTAAAGAAACAGTACATGTCCGCACAGAAAGATACAATAAATAAACAAAAACAAGAGAAAAAAGTTAAAAAAAAAACATTGATAAAATATGCATCAAAACAAAATAACTTTTACTACTTACACTGCATCTGTGTGTTAGATTGTGTTTTCGTATTGCAGAAGACGGTTCGAAAATTATCCGAAATAAAACATAAGAATTACAGCTGCGTACGGTAATTCTGGAGAATTTTTAAGCTTTTTAGAAACGGACGCTTGTAGACTGGTAGTTGTCCACCTTCAAAGAGTGCTATGCAATTATTAATTTCGTTACTAAAATAAGATTTAAATACTTTACACATCTACGTCTTGACCTTATATCTAATACGCGTTTTAAACGTTATATTGTGTCCCAGCAAAAAAGCAAAGCTAAAGAAGTTGCTAACTTGCACCCTTTACAAAACGTAGTGTGTATGAACAAACTAATGGGAAATCAAATTAACACATGCTTAGATGCCGCAGTGGCGACGGAGGGCCTGCTGCGTCATAAGTTGAAATCCCAACAAAAAGCCTCAGAACACCAGATGCTATCGAGGGCCTAAGTTTGAGAAAATGTAACACAACAAATCAACAGTGGGTTGTGTTCGTGGCTAATCTAGTTAAAGGGACTGGTAGGGTCTCACCGTCTCAGAAAATTGTTAAGTTCGTAAGTTTGATCACAAAGAAGAAATACAAGACAGGCTTAAGTGATTCATAACTTTTGCCTGTCACATTACTAATCATGTGTAATCATTATCTTCATTGAATCTAGATTTAACCAGTGCCAAAGTTAGCTAATGTCACCTTGTTCTCGATTTGATATACAATCTGCGCATACAAAGGATCATAGTAGCGATTGTTTTGTCCGACCAAAATTTTTTTTGCCACTCGCGGTTTGGCTTGAGTTGCAACATATATCATTCTATAATTTCTTGGCAACCATTTTTTTAAGTTCAAAGTTTATATTAAACTTACATTTAAAAAAAGGGTGAGTGATATCTGGAGCCCGCCGATTGCGTTAAAGATTTTCTTAACCACGTACTTTTGGTTACCTCCACTTCACTGTGCAATTGATAGTTTATTACTATCCATCTAGCTTGATATATAAGCACTCTACGGGCCTCCTGCCTCTCACTTTATAGATATCTGTAAGACAATTGAAGATCTATTCTTCAATCCTTATCTTTCATTCGAATCCGAAGTCCTCTTTCAGCTGTATTTTCAAAAAACTTTAAAAAAACCTTTATTGTAAAAATTGTTTAGCTCCTCAAAATAGCTTACCACTATCGAACCCATTATTTATTCTTTCGCGTTTAACGTTACTTTCATACCCCCTAAACTGATCGATCGCTCAGCTTTGTAATACCAAAAGTAAGCAACTTTAAAATGATGCTGGCCCAAAATGGTCGAAGAACACTTTCAGTACCATACCGGATGGCATTTTCGTATTCGAGATATTACAAAATACTCAAATTGCTCCTTAAAAATCAATTCCAGCTCTGGTAATTAAATCCAAACTTTAAGATTCAGTTGGGGATGTTGTAGCTTCTGGTCACTGTTGTCAAGGTGTTACGGACCAAAAGTCATACACAATCCACTTAGATACTATTAAAACCTTGTAAGGCTTTTAGGAAACAAAGTTTTAAACTAATAAACGCTGAGATGATAAAAAGGTTTCATCTCAAATGTCAAAAAATTCGGAAGGTTCCCATTTCTTTACCGCGTACAGTTTTTACCTAAACGGTTAATTTGAAACGGGTGTATTATGTACAAATATTTACAGATAATATTGAGAACTAAAATATATTGCAGACCTTAAAGCGACTTATGTCGGATATTAATAGAATGGTAAATTTTCCCAGTAATCGACATTCTGTTTAATTTTCAAACGTTTGTCTATAACGGTTTAAGAGATAGGCTCATATAGGTCAATTTACGTCACCTATTGGGATACCCTTTAATTTATAAACTCGATTTTTATTCTTGTTGTTATAGCGGCCACAGTTTGGCCACATACATCAAATACATTAACTATTGGGATACCCTTTAATATTTAATTTAAATTGCTATAACGTGCATAGTAATCGATAATTTGTCCAATTTTCTGCCCCAAGACAACATCTTAAACAAAGTTAATTTTTTTAAGCTGGGTAAAGACTACAATAAAAATTTTATATTTATTAAAGGCTTATAAAAGTCTTAAAGTATATTTATAAATTAGAACGTAAGACTTTAACAGCAAATACTGATTGAACTATACTTAACAAATGATTAAATTAATTTGACTTAAGTTCATCTTTTTATATTTTATTTTGTAAATTTTTATAAAGAAAGAAAAATTATTTACAAATTTTTACGGACGTTTCTTAAAGAAAACAAACATCAATTTGCCCAACTTAATTGACCAATAAGAGTACTATAATTCATAACCAATCAATATTTATTTGGGACACTTTTTCCACATACAAGCTAAGGATTTTCACTTGTCCTTCTTATTATTGTTTTCATACTTTTTGCTTCTACATCACAGTGGATACTTTTGCAGAAACATTAAATTAATTTTAATTGATTATAAATATTCCTCGTAATTTTATTTATTAAATGAGTTTGTTAAATACATGATGTTTACCACGTACACAACATGAAGTAAGTGGATGCAAAGAATGCTGACGACGGATGAAGCGCTCAATAAAGTACTGTATTACATTCCACTAGATTTAATTTTGCCTGTTTTCTTTAACAATTAACACAAACGTTTGTAAATATTTTTTTTTTTCTTCATAAATTTAAAAGCCATAATGGAAATAGCACGAAGGTTTTTAAAAAAAATAAATTAAATAAAATGGAAGTAGATTCGAGCCGAATTAAAATTATTCAGTTGGTTATTAAACAACTGAAGCTTTAACGTCAACAAATAAAAATGAGTTGCAAAGCAGATAATGCAAAGTTAAATAAGAAGATAGTGAACGAAGGACTGGTTTTTAAAAGGACACAGATGCAGGCCACCTAATTCAAGTCTAGAAAATAATAGAAATTTCCTACGTATGGATGACTAAACATTTGGGAAGCTCTTGAAATGGCGAATTTTTTTAATAAGTTGTAAATTGATCCTTGTAACCAACTCAGGTACGACTGTCTCTAACTGTTGTTACTTTACTTATTTGCTAATGCTCCGTTAAAACTTTGACCACCATTTTCTTGTTTAACAATACGGACGGCAACTCATTTGCTGTTTTGATATACGGACACCGTCATTAACGGCAACTCATTTACAATGGCTATACAATCTTTGTTTTCTTTGTCTAAACAAGACTAAAGGCTATGGTTCAACCCCTGCGGCAATCAAAACAGTAAATGTTTTTGCTGTTTAATGGTATTAATACATATTCAGAATTAACATTACAACATGCAGCCTCCCTCGTCAGTACTTATTCATAGCATATTCGCCGGAGCAGTTAAATAACTAAAAAGTGGTTATATTTTTCCTTTCACTACTTGTCTAATCAATCTATCTTATCTAAAGAATGTAGGCCTGAAGTGTTACTTCTCTTTAAAATATATATATATATATATGTAAAAAAATATTAAATCTTTACCGAGAACCAAAAAAACCAAATAGTTTTTTTGCAAAATGGTTATGTATCTCTGCAAAAACTAACTACTCAGATAGCAGCTGTCTGAATTAAGTTTTAATATCCTTTGTGATATTTCTATAATAAATCAACTGACTTCTGCTCCACTTTATTTTTATACCATTAACCACAAAAAGTGGAAAAAAGTGGTATTTCTAAGTTTTTCATTCCGTGTGTAATTTCTACAATATCCATTTCCGATACCATACAGTAAATATGTTCTGACTTCTTATGCATAGCGAAGTCGATTGAGCGATGTCCGTCTGTCCGTCCCTGTTAGTGTTGAAATCCAAGAATCGCAAATAAAATAAACATATCAATCGATCAGACATAGTGTGAGAGGTGCTATTGGCAATCAGCATGTCCTTCGAGGCAGCAGGAGTATCTCTACTTGTTTCATGTCATTTGGAACAATAAAGTAACTCCAATCAAAAAAAAAAATTAATATATGTGGCGATAGAGAATTAAAAAATAAGAAAGAAAAAAACATCAAGTGAAAAAATTGGCGCTCGCCCGCATTTTTTGAGTTACGGGGCTATGAAATTTTCAATTTTTTTTAAATATCAATATGGTTATCATTTTAACGCTTTAAAGCCCATGAAGAGCCGATGGTTTTTTATGTAAAATAATATATATGCAGTACCAGACTTTTTTTTTTAATTCCCTATCACCCTAATATTTGCTTTTTTGATTGGAGTTACTTTATTAAACTAGATTTACGTAGATGGTGAGGGGTATATAAGATTCGGCATAGTCGAATGTAGCACTCTTACTTGTTTACTTTTCTGCTGAGTAAATTCTCGTTCTTTTAAACAACATTTTCTTTTCTTCATTTTTTTCAAGGTCACATAGAAAAATTGCAGACCCATATTAAAATGACTTAATTATTAACTACCTCTTACAACTAACCTCATCTATCATTACATTAGTTCAGGTGTTTTTTTTTTTTTTTTTTTTGGTACCGACCTCGTATTATATTCTTCGGTAGAAAAAATACCAACACTTAATCTAAACACGCATTTAACAGCTATAATTTATGACCAAATTATTCTTTGTTTACTCGTAAAAAATTTAAAAATTTAAACTCGTAAAAAAAATTTAAGAAAATAACACAACACGAAACTTTAGTTAAATATCAATTGAAAAAAATGTTGTAAATTTTTTTATGCAACATGTGTGCGTGTGCGGTAGTGTGTGCAAAGTTAGTGTTTATTTGTGAAATAAATTATAACTTTAATACACCAACATTATGAGTATTTCAAATAGTATTGTAGTTAAATTGCATAACATTTCAACACTTAATGTGAATAAACAATTAGCATATGAAATTAAAGTTATGTAGACTTTAGTTATACACACGTAGTTTATGTGTACATAAACTCGTAGTAAATGTTTGCTGCATAAAGCTTAAAACAAGTGACTCACATAAATTATACTAATTGAATTTTGCTTCTGGTAAAGCTAAAAAATACAGCAGCTATAATATCGGCACAATCGATTTTAAATCTTAAGGTTCCGTCAGTCATAAAATTAATTTAAAAATTTGGTGTTTGTGTTTTTAAGATTCTATAATATTTATTAAAAGCACTTATTTAAAGTATAAAAGTATTCTGTGGAAAATCAGCAACACAAAGAATTCACAAATTTGTACCTGTTGCTTTCTTACCATGATAAATATTTTTTAAATATTAGTATAACTTTAAAATTGCTGGAATATTATAAATATATTAGAAATGTGAAAAAAACTGAAACTACAAAGAGTTAGTAATTTTAGCAAAAAAAAAAAAAAAAATAAAACTCCGACTTTAAAACAGATTTCATCTCTCTGTCTTTAACGGTTTATTTCATCTATAACGGTTATTTTTCAAATTCAAATTTTATGCTTGCTGTTGTAGTAAATAATCCAGTTCTTTATAAATTTTAACCCTCTATTTTGAACGGTTCAACAGTTTGTCCATATACATCAATTTACATAAAATATTGTACCATCCTTTAATTTATAATCTTAAATATTTATACTTCTTATTATACCAAATAAAATAGTGGACATTCTCTCTAATCTTAAAGTGTTTGTACATAACGATTCAAAAGATGTGCCAATATAGGTCAGGTTTCATTATTTATTTATAGTGGAGTTATCAACACAAGTCCCTTGTCAATTTAATATGCCTATCTGTAACGGTTCAAAAGTTTGCCCACATATGTATATAAAATTACATCAAATATTTTGACACCCTTTAATTTCAATATCCAAATTCCATACTTGTTGTTATAGAGTTAGCAATAAAGATTCTTTGTAAATTTCAAGCGTTTTTCTACAACTATTTAAAGGTATAGCCATATACATCTCATTAAATGAACTATTGGGGCACCCTCTAATTTATAATTTTGAATATTAATACTTGTTACTATAACGGTCATAACAATCGACATTATACGAGGGCTGCTCTATATATTTCTGGCCTAAAAGTGAAAATGCGAATATTTATAATCAAAAATGGTTTTATTGTTTTTCAAAGTATTCTCCAGCATGATTTATACACTTTTGCAAGTGCTCAAACCAGTTGTCGAAGAATTTTTTCCACTCCGATTGAGACACCTCTAAAACATGGTTTTTGAACACTTCAACAGCTTCTTCTGACGACGAAAATCGTTGACCACGCATTTTTTTCTTGATGTGCGGAAACAAGAAGAAGTCACTAGGTGCCAAGTCAGGGCTGTATGGCGGATGACCCATTAATTCGACGTTTTGGCCGGTCAAAAACGCTCTGGTTTGAGCCGATGTGTGAGAGCTCGCATTGTCATGGTGAACAATGATTCGTCTTCTCTTGTTGGTTTTTCGAATTTCTCCGATGACTTCAGGCAAACAAATTGTAGTGTACCACTCAGAAGTGACCGTCATACATTGTTCAAGAGGAACAGTCGCCATATGACCAGTTTTACCGAAGAAACAGGCGACCATTTGCTTCGAAGTGCTTCTTCCACGAACTACTTTCGTTGGATTTTGCTCGTCTTTGAAGACCCACACGGTCGGTTGTTGTTTCGTTTCGGGCTCATACGCATAGATCCATGATTCGTCACCTGTGACGATCTTATAAACGTCTTTTGAAGCACCGCAATCGTATTTTTGCAACATTTTTTTGCACCAATCGACACGAGCCTTTTTTTGAGCGACTTTCAAATTGTGCGGGATCCAACGAGAACAAACCTTTTTTACGGCCAGGTGTTCATGCAGTATTGAATGTATGCTAGTGGAAGAAATGTCCAAGGATGTCTCTATCTCTCGGTATGTCGCATGTCGATCTTGCATTATGAGTTCACGCACGGCATCAATGTTTTCTGGCACAACAGCCGTTTTTGGACGACCTTCACGGAATTCGTCTTTGAGCGAGCTTCGGCCTCGATTAAATTCATTATACCAATTTTTCACAGTGCTATAGGATGGTGCTTCATCGCCATACAAAGATTTAAGTTCATCAATGCACTCTTGTCGTGATAATCCACGTCGAAAGTTGTGAAAAATGTTGGCACGAAAATGTTCACGAGTTAATTCCATTTTTATCTATATTATTTTTTTCAAGTCACTGTAAACAACACAAATAATGGTCGTACGTCCAAACGTTTTGAGTACGATTATGCTTAAAAATGACAAACTTTCCAATGGAAATGTCAGATTGCACTTGGCAGCACTCAGTGTTGCCAGGCCAGAAATATATGTAGCAGCCCTCGTATCTAATGTCAAACGTTATTTAACATCACCTTTGGGGACACCCTTAATTTTGAGATATATTTTTGTGCTACTTTTTGTCATTGGGAGCTAAAGTGATACGCAGTTTTTTTTCAGTGCCCTTTAGCACTCATAATACACATAAAAAGTGAACTGTTCTTTTAGCGGCACTATTCTGTAAGCATCACCTTTTAATAAAGAAGGAGTCTTTTTTTGAAGTCGGCTAAAAGAAGGAAGATATTTTATTAAAAGACTTAAAAATCGAAGTTTTGCAAAATATTAACTTTCTTAATTACAGAAACAGTAAGGAACAGAATAAAGTCGCAAAATAAAAAAAAAGAATTTACCAAAGATTAAGTTTTCATAAAAATGTTAACTCTTGGCAAAATCCAAAAAATTTATATTTAACTTAAAAACCTCAAAGTTTGCCAAGACACTCGATCAGCTAGAGAAACGACTTCAAAGCAGACAGGTGTTCCAGTGGTTTATTGAATATGCAATGAAGTTTTTATGGAACAAAATCGTAAGTATGTATAACTTTGAGATCTATGGGATGGCCTTTAATATCATTTTTAGTTTTCATGCTTGCTCTAAAAGTGGGTTTATTTGTACATATGAGGGCGGATTGATATTGAAGCTACCTAAGTAGGAAAAAAACATTTCTTTTTCAAAAACCATTCATTTCTCAACATAGTCTCTTTTTAGCTCAATACACTTAGTAAGACGATTTTCCAACTTTTTTATACCATCTGAATAATACGATTTTGGGAACTCCTCAAAATACGCATTAGTTTCGGTAATCACTTTTTCGTTTGAGATAAATCCTTTTCCTGCGAGCCATTTTTTCAAGTTTGGAAACAGGAAAAAGTCACTAGTGGCTAAATCTGCACTATAAGGTGGAGGATTAACCAATTCGAAGTGGATTTCTTGTAGTTTTAGCATCGTATCTAATGCTGTATGAACCGGTGCGTTGTCTTACAGAAATATCACTTTTTTTCTTGTTTAAATGTGGTCGTTTTTCCTTGATTGCATCAACCAATTGATCCAATAATCCACGATAATACTCTCCTGTGATTGTGGATCCCTTTTGAAGATAATCGATGTGCAATATTCCGTGTGCATCCTAAAATACAGTGGCCATAACCTTGCCAGGCGATTTCGCTGACTTCGCCTTCTTTGGAGTACTTCCACCCATTGCTGCGATTAATTTTTGGTTTCAGGTGTGTAGTGGTGGACACACGTTTCATCAATAGTTATTAATCTACGCCAAAAATCAGCAGGAATTTGCTGTATTATGTCCAAACACCGCTGTGAAGTGATTTGTCGAACTCGTTTTTGTTCAACACTGAGCAAACGCGGCACCCATCATGCCGATAGCTTTTTCATATGCAAATGTTCGTGCAAAATGTTGAACACACGTTCATATGAAATGTTTACAATTTCAGCAATCTCACGTATTTTGACCCGGCGATCATTCATAACGATATCGAGGATTTTCATGATATTTTATTCAGTAACCACCTCTTTTGGCCTTCCTCTTGATAATATTGTTGCAGTGTTTGTTCGGCACCGTTTAAATTCAGCAATCCAATATTTTACCATGTAATCTGACGGAGCAGGTTCGTCGTAATGTTTATCAAGCTTTTCTTTTGTCTTTTTCACCGTTTTGCCTTTCATATAATAGTGTTTAATCACAACACGAAATTCACTTTTTCCATTTTCCTAGAAACACAAAAGTTGCTTACTTCAAACGACTACAACAAATAAACTAATCGATGAAATTGGCTTAAAGTTTAACAGCTGACGTTTGACAGATCATAATTTCTAAGAAAGAAAAAGTTTTTGTGTTTGCACTGCCATGTAGCGCTAGGTAGCTTCAATGTCAATCCGGACTCGTATTCTATTTCAAGTGTCGGTTTAATAGATATGGGCATCGATCATATCGGTTATAAGTTTTATTAATAAAAATAATTTAATAATTATTTTGCAATTTTTATTTTCTGTTTGGAAAATAACAGTTGTTTTTCGGGTTTTATTTATTACTGGGAAATTATTAAAAAAAATTTTTTAATTTTATAATAAAAGTTTATGCAAGACTCTGGAGATAATTTCGACCGTCAATTAGTCGGAAAACGATTTTCTACAGTAACTTGTGTTGTAATGTTTCAAGCAAGAGATAAAACTTAAACAATAATTTTATCGTTTAAGCAAAAAATAAATTTCGAAAAATAACTAAATCTTTTTAAATTGAATTAGAATTGATTTTGGATTAATTTATTTATTTTCTTAATTTCTAAAAACAAAAACCAGTAATAAAATACTTTGGTTTGTGTGTGGACTTCGTCTAAATAAATAAATAATGGTTTGAGAACTCCTCGTATTCTTACTTAGAAAGTTAGTTGGTTAATAAGATGATGTTTAGAATGCTGATGAAGGATGTAGTGATCCAGAAAACACCGCATTGCATTCTGCTGCTGATAATTTTTTTTGTTTTCGTTTAAGATATTAATAAATGAACTTAATTAAGCCAAAATGGATTTCAATTCATTTTTAATATCCACAGTTCAACTTCATATTTCGTAAAAAATTAAAACAATAATTTAAAAAATAACTTTTACAGTTATTTAGTTTTTTTAATAAAACTCAAATAAATAAAAATTAAGGCAGCAAAGTTAGTCCGGGTAACAACGATTACGTTAGTATAACTCTTCATAGTGTAGCATTTCTCTTTAATTATTATTTTTCGGTTCAAATTTATTTAAATAATCGTTATGCATGGATATGGGAATATAAGTCAAAATCACGCCTTCTCCGGAAACACCCTTCAAATTCGTTTTTATTTAGTGGATAATGTAACACATATTCTGTAAAATTTCAAGTGGTTTATTTTTAACAATTCAAGAGACAAAGTCGAATACGTTGAATTACTCAATGTATAGGACCTACCCTTAGATCTTTTAGTTTAGTTTTTCAAGTTGTGTCATTGGTAGCTTTGGCGTTGAACATTTGAAATTCCTGCCCTTTGCCGCTCAAATGATATTTTAAAATCACGTATATTACGTTTTCGTTGTTTAACATGCATAAACAATTTTCTTAAATGGGGATCTTAAAAATCGGTTTAGAAATGAAGAAGTAATGAAAAAAATAACTTAATTAATCATCTCTTCCTTTTTTAATTCAGTTAATAATAAGAAACAACCAAAAATTAAAGAAATTTCATCACAAAATATGATATGCAAAATGTCAATTATTTAATTAAAATTCGCTGTTAGCGTAAATATGTAGATCATTACGTATGGAGTATTTACATACATAAAGTGTACGTGTAATGAATAGAGTTTAACTAAATAAGTATGTCTTCACTAAAAACTGAATAAAAATTAAATTTTGGCAATTATTAACAAAAGAGAGAAAGACAAATACGAGGGCTGCTATATATATTTCTGGCCTGGCAACACTCAAAGTTTGGTATTTTTAAGCATAATCGTACTCAAAACGTTTTGACGTACAACCATTATTTGTGTTGTTTACAGTGACTTGAAAAAAATTAATATAGAAAAAAATGGAATTAACTCGTGAACATTTTCGTGCCATCATTTTTCACAATTTTCGACGTGGATTATCACGACAAGAGTGCATTGATGAACTTAAATCTTTGTATGGCGCTGAAGCACCATCCTGTAGCACTGTGAAAAATTGGTATAATGAATTTAATTGTGGCCGAAGCTCGCTCAAAGACGAATTCCGTGAAGGTCGTCCAGAAACGGCTGTTGTGCCAGAGAACATTGATGCCGTGCGTGAACTCATAATGCAAGATCGACATGCGACATACCGAGAGATAGAGACATCCTTGGACATTTCTTCCACAAGCATACATTCGATACTGCATGAACACCTGGCCGTAAAAAAGGTTTGTTCTCGTTGGATCCCGCACAATTTAAAAGTCGCTCAAAAAAAAGGCTCGTGTGCAAAGAAATGTTGCAAAAATACGATTGCGGTACTTCAAAAGACGTTTATAAGATCGCCACAGGTGACGAATCATGAATCTATGCGTATGAGCCCGAAACGAAACAACAATCGACCGTGTGTGTCTTCAAAGACGAGCAAAATCCAACGATAGTTGTTCGTGGAAGAAGCACTTCGAAGCAAATGGTCGCCTGTTTCTTCGGCAAAACTGGTCATGTGGCGACTGTTCCGCTTGAGCAACGTAGGACGGTCACTTCTGAGTGGTATACTACAATTTGTTTGCCTGAAGTCATCGGAGAAATTCCAAAAACCAACAAGAGAAGACGAATCATTGTTCACCATGACAATGCGAGCTCTCACATATCGGCTCAAACCAGAGCGTTTTTGATTGGCCAAAACGTGGAATTAATGGGTCATCCGCCGTACAGCCTTGACTTGGCACCTAATGACTTCGTCTTGTTTCCGCACATCGTCGCCAGAGGAAGCTGTTAAAGTGTTCAAAAACCATATTTTAGAGGTGTCTCAATCGGAGTGGAAAAAGTGCTTCGACAACTGGTTTGAGCGCATGCAAAAGTGTATAAATCATGCTGGAGAATTCTTTGAAAAACAATAAAACCATTTTTGATTATAAATATTCGCATTTTCACTATTAGGCCAGAAATATATAGAGCAGCCCTCGTATATTGAACAATACAAACTGAGCAAAAATATGTATTTTATTAAGATAAGATTTAATTTTTAACGACATGTGGCGTTACTTTTTTTGTAGTTCGCTTTCCTTAACGTTGAAATGACAAAATAAATCATTAAGCAAACTTTGAATACATTACGCTGTTATTTTTTTTTTAACTTATTATTATTGTCTAAAATTTTTGTGTGAGAAATCTTTAACGACAACTAAACGTGATTTAAAATTAAAAAGAGTTGGACAACCTTGTAAGAATTTCCAAATAAGGTTAAGGTTGTGATTGCTTTATAAAACAAATAATTGTGATTGCTTTTTAATCTTTCAACTTGATTGCGGAAGTGAAAATTGCTTCATAAAAAGCAGTTGGTTTATATTCGGAAGCTTATGACACATTTTGGTTAAATAAAAAGAATTTTTAGCTTCATACCAAAAATTTTCAAGGAATTCATCAAAACCTTAATTGTGGAAAAAATTTGTATTTAATTATTATACCCTTTACCACAAAAAGTGAAAAAAGGGTATATCTTAGTTTGTCATTCCGTTTGTAATTTCTACAATATCCGTTTCCGACCCCTTAAAGTATATATATGTTCCAAGTTTTTATGCCTAGCGAAGTCGATTGAACGATGTCCGTCCGTGTTAGTGTTAAAATCAAGTTTGCCAAGGCATTACACCAGCTAGAGAAAATTTAAATACAACAATCGATCAGACAGAACATTGATTCATCTCCTAGAGGCAGCTGGCAAAACACCACATCAACATCTAATTTTTTCATGTCATTTGGTACAATAAAGTAAATCCAATCAAAAAAATAAATACATGGGGCAATAGAGAATAAAAAAATAAGAAAAAAAAACATCAACTGAAAAAATTGGTGCTCGCCCATATTTTCCCAGCTACGGGGTTTTGAAATTTTAAAATTTTGTATAATATTAATATGGGTATCATTTTAAAGCTTTTAAAGAGATCTTTAAGGAATTACTAAAAATTTTAAAAAGGCTTGACCGATAGTGTTTTTATGTAAAATTATATATTTTTAAAGACACGGGAATATTTTTAAAATTATTTAATTTTCATAAAAAAACTTTTTGCGATTTTTTAAATTATACCGATTAAATTAATTACCGATATTGATTATTAGGGATCAAATAACGTCTGGATGGTCATTTCGTTACCGCTTAATTAACTTTTAAGGAAACTTCTGACAAACATATTAAATAAACTAACAATTTTTGTCCAAACAATAAAGCAAAGACAAAAATCAAAGTTTAAGTAAAAATTGCAATCACTAAGAGTAATTTTAATTCTTTTTCTTTCTTCACTGTATACGGCTGACTTTTTTTCGGCTCTTTTATACAGTTGAAAGAGGATAAAAAATAAAATATCAAAAAACATTACGATAATTTATTTCTATACACAGGCACTTTGCAAATTATTAAGTTAAAGGCATGGGAATGTTTTTTTTAAGTCTCCAATAAAAAAATATTGTGGTGACTAACTTACGCTAAATTTGATTTACATAGATGGTGAAGTGTATAAAAAATTCGGCATAGTCGAATATAGTACTCTTACATGTTTTTGATTTATTTTTAAATAAAAACTCGGTTTGAACAAACCGGACACACTTCCTTATTTATAGTTTAAAATTGAAATAGTTGTTCGGGAAAATTCATTTTGGTAGA
The DNA here is from genome assembly GCA_916610165.2 of Gymnosoma rotundatum. Taxonomy (NCBI): domain Eukaryota; kingdom Metazoa; phylum Arthropoda; class Insecta; order Diptera; family Tachinidae; genus Gymnosoma; species Gymnosoma rotundatum. The sequence continues at coordinate 111,756,213 of OU744337.1, read as the reverse complement.
GTATAAAAATCTTTGTATCAGTGCAAGTATTCGTACCAGACTGTACACAAGATTTCACCCAGAGCTGTTAACAACAGTATCTTGACACATTTGAAATGCAATGAAAAGCAGTTATTTTTTTTTTTAACCGACTTTAAAAAATGAAGGAGGTTATACAGTTCGGCTGAATGTTGCTACTTTTTTTTTATATTTGTGCCTCCAGAACTCAGTCATTTCTGATCCGATTTGGAAAATTTTTGGTAACATGATAAATTATGCTTACAGATTGGTCCCGTTTTAAAAACAACTCAAAATCTTAAAAACTAAAGGGTGTCCCCATACAACATACATATTTTTTACGTGCATTATGAACTCTAAAGGGCGATTCTGTAAAATTTAAAATAACTGCGTATTACTATGGCTCCCAAAAACAAAAACTTACACAAAAATTAATCTAAAACTAAAAGGGTGCCCCCATAATTGATGTAAATTTACTTATATGGGCCTATCTTTTGAACCGTTATAGTCTCACGCTTGCAAATTGGACAGAATGTCGATTGCTATTGCCGTTATCTTAACAAGTATTAATATTACAGATTATAAATTAAAGGGTGCGCCAATAGCTCAGTAAATTTGTTGTATATGGCCATACTTTTGAACAGTTGTATACAGACGCTTGTAATTTACAACGAACCTGTATTGGTAAGTCTAAAAACAAGTATAACATTTGGATGTTAAAGCGTGTTCCAATAGTTAATGTAATTTTGTGTATGTGATCGAACTTTCGAACCGTTATATACAGAACGCTGAAACTTAAAAGAGACCTGTATTGCTAAATTCGCTATATCAACGATTTATAATTTGAATTTAGAAATTAAAGGGTGTCCAATAATTGATGGAGATTTACTTATATGAGCGTATCTTTTGAACTGTTATAGACAAAAGCTTGCAAATTGTACAGAATGCCGATTGCTATGGCCGTTATAGTAACAAGTATTAATATTAAGAATAATAAATTAAAGGGTGCGCCAGTAGTTCATTTAATTTGATGTATAATACCATACTTTTTAACAGTTATAGACATACGCTTGGAATTTACAACGAACCTGTATTGGAAAGTCCGCTATAACAACAAGTATAAAATGTAGATTTGGTAGTTAAAGGGTGTTCCAATAGTTGATGTAATTTCAAGTTTGTGGCCGTACTTTTAAACCGTTATAGAAAAACAGCTGAAATTTACAAGGGACATGTTTTGCTAAGTCCGCTTTAACAAGAAGCTTATAATTTGAATTTAGAAATTAAAGGGTGTTCCCAAAATTAATGTAATTTGTTGTGTATGGCCATATTTTTTGCACCGTTGTATACAAACACCTTAATTTTAGACAAAATATCACTCTTTTTTTGGTATAATAAGAAGTATAAAAATGTTATCTTATAAATTATATAGTTGATATAATCTGATCTGTAGAGCAACGTTCCGACAAATGTATTCAATTTAATCAATAAAAGCTTATTGATAAAGAAAAATGGAAATTTGTAGTTCCAACAAAAATACCTTATTATCATAAATATATATTATTTTAAATATGTATAAAAATATATTTCTGTATAATGAAGTTTCTATATAGTGAAATAATTATCTGTCCCCGTGGAGATTCACTATAGAGAAGTTCGACTGTGTTATTTTTCGTAAATTTTGAATTCTATTGAATAGTCTGTTTCAACGCACTTTTGCTATATTTTGCAAATTGCTGTGCAATATTAATTGAAACAGTATACTGAAGTTATGTTACCTCAAATGGCAAATAGCTTTATTGGAAAAATTAGCTTACTTATTTCGTTTTTCAAAAGTAAGTGCTTTGGTTTTTCGCGCACTTGACTACTTTTTTTAAACTTTTAATTCTTCATTTCGGAAATGATTCACAAAAGTTTATTCTCCAGTTTGCCCAAAGTTGACAGTTTATTAGCAAAAACTAAATACTTCACGTAACACTAGATAAAATAATGACGATTATGTTGGCCAACGGACTAGATTATTTCACGAAATAACCCTTTCGCCTAATGTTCTCTTTAAAAAGTCAATAGTAAATCGCGCTGTTTATAGTCTGGCTTTATAGTTTTGGAAATAATATTTTCGGCAAACATCACATCCAAGTGGCGTCACAAGTACTTGGTAATCACGGATCTTACAAGACTCACTTCTGATGATAACGTTATCATAGGCGTCATATCTAAAGAAATAAAGAGCTGGAATCTTTCGAGTACCAAAGGAGGATATATTTTTTATAAGTAAGACCTGAAGGAACTGATTTAAGTTTATTTTTTACTCCATTGACCGAAGGCTCTGCGGAAAGCGCCCACACACTGGTCATTCGGCTTTAGTTCTTTTAACGGCTGGATCATATACGATTCAACTATTTTATATAATCCGAGATATTTATATACAAATTTCCACAGCCAATAATTCAACTTAATATTGACACAACGCACGGTAAAAACTCCAAACGGAATCACGATTTTCCTTATAAGTTTATAAAGTTTACAAAAGCTGCTCTAGTATTACCTCAATAGCGATAAAATTTTCAAGCAAACAGTCTCTTCTTGAATTTTGTATTTAGTACAAACATGTTGCACAAATGTTGTTGTTCAGCGTAGAAATCAAACTTAATATAAAAAATCTATGGAGCAAGTGGTGCCGTAGGTCCATGAGACTTCTTTTCCAGTGCTGGTTTCTAACCTAACCTAAAGAAAAGCAACCAATCAAGGGATAGTTAAAAAACAAAAAAAAACTTACTGAAAATCATTTGAGAAAGAGAGATAGCTTGATGTATTCATTTTAAAAGTTTCCATATGGGTTAGAGTGCCTTAGGTGGTATATCACAGCAATTCTGTTATAATTATATATTATGACTAATACGTGTTCTGTTCTAAAAGCTGTTTATATTGTGCAATGAAAACAAAGAACAATGACTAGTAAATATTGATTAATTAAACAAAAGGCTCATAAATTAACATCTTCCTCTGGGGTACTAAGCGGGTTAATCGATTATTCGACATTTTTAAAAACCGGTTTTGGAAGGATTCGAATATTCGAAATTCTGAGGATTCTGACTCTGCTTATTTTCATAAAAATATTTTTGCTATTGAATATTGCTGGCTAAGACAACGTTTTGTAAATATTAGGAAAGTATTTTGAAATTATTTGTGCCCCACTCCTGGTATTTATAGGTAAAGAAAAAAAATCTTAACTAAATTTTTAATATATGTCATGGTTCTTAAACATTAAAACGTAAATTTTAGAAATATGTATTTGTCAAATAATGAATATAAGTTTGCATTTATCTTCAACTATTAATATAAATACATTTAAAAATGAATATTTACATACATATAGTATGGATGTACATATGTATGTGCATAAATAAATATGTTTTGAAAATGTCTTGATTTGCTTTTAAGCACTTAAATGGCTTTAATCATGGTGGCATTTTGATGTGGTCATTTTGTCAAATAATCAAAACACTTAGACGTAAAAAAACAACAACAACACAAAATCCAACAACAAAACCAGCAATTAATTAGGTGCACATGCAATATTTCGTCATAGCTAAAACAATGACAAATAACAATGGCATTAAAGAAAACGGTCAAAATTACGATAAAAAATTAAAATGTAATAAAACAGCAGGGCAATTTATCACAAAAACAAAACAAGCAATTATGTTAAAGAATTAGCAAATATTCATTTTTTATTAAACTTTTTGTAAATATTTGTTTTATCACAGTCATCTTAAAGGTGACCTTACACAAATGGAATAACTTAAAGTTCAATTAGACATGCCGTACCATAACGACATAGACGTAACCATGGCCATAACCGTAATCATATTAACTGCCAGGGAATAGTTGTGCCATAGCCATTAGCAACTCTTGTTTATATTGCCGTTTGCCTAAAAAAGATGCGCAATGAAAAATATAAATTAAGACTCACCAAAACAATGCAGCGAACGTGAAAAATAAGAGCAAAATAAACAAGTAAGAGTGCTATATTTGGCTATGCCGAATCTTCTATACCCTTCACCATCTATGTTTATCTAGTTAGATGAAGTAAGTCTAATCAAAAAAGCATATCTTGCGGTGACAGAGAATTAAATAATAAAATAAAAATTGGTACTGCATATGTATTATTTTACATAAATACGCCATCGGTTCTTAATGGGTTAACCATTTTTAAAAAATTTTAGTATTTCCTTAAGGATCTTTTCAGAGGCTATAAAATGATACCCATATTGATATTTGAAAAAAATTTTAAAATTTAAGATCCCCGTAACTCGGAAAATAAGGGTGAGCGCCAATTTTCTCACTTGATGTTTTTGTGTTATTTTTTTATTCTCTATCGCCCCATATGATTATTTTTTTGATTCTAGTTACTTTATTGTTCCAAATGACATGAAAAATTAGAGGTAGGCGTGGTGTTTTGCCTGCTGCCTCGAAGGACATGGACCGATCATGCTGATTTCCAATAGCACCTCTTTTGACACTGCAACTAATCGATTGACATATTTTTTTATTAATTTTTTTTTGTGAAATCAACATTGCCTCGGCTTGATTTCAACACTAACACGGATGGACAGATGGTCATCGCTTAATAGATTTCGCTATGCATAAGAAGTCAGAATTTATACACTTTATGGGGTCGGGAACGGATATTGCAGAAATTATACACTTAAAATTAGTCAACTGTACGAGTATATCGTTATGGTAAAATATCAAAATTTAATTAATATTGTTACGAATAATAAAATCTGGCAACTCCTGTTGTTGTTGTTGTTGTTGTCCATATGAGCGTAGTGAATAAGTTACAACCACTAATGGTGTGTATATAGAATAATACCACAATTAGCTAACACTAGCTGAGCAACCTCAATGGTTGCGTTAGTAGAGGTGCTTGCTGCAAAACAGAAGATCGTTAGTGAGTCCAGTTGGTATAATGCAATTAAAAAAAAAAAAAATAAGAAGCAGCAGTACAGACCTACCGAGAGGCAAAAGACAATTATTTTGTAAAGCCATGGCATATCATTTAGTGGAGAACTCTAATTAATAAGTAACAAATAATTGTCAAAGAAGCCCTTTATAATAAAAAAGTAAGAACGGTAGCTGTTAACGCAGGGAACCGTAACAAGCATAACAACAGTGTATGGCAGACATGTGTTGTGGCTATTAGATAAAGGGGATGACTGGCTTTAATAAAAGGCGTAGTGGATTAGTCTGTGGATAGTTAAGGTTACTAAACAAGGCATCGAGTAGTTCATGTCTCGCCGGAGTAACGCAGTAGTTTAGCGTAAATGGCTGCGTTGGTTATATTAGCGAAGGTTTAGTAAATACGAGACCATAGATTCAAAAAACCGTAGGGTCAAGTAGTATAGCCAGATAAAGCCACAAAGTTAGAATACAGAAGTTAGCCAAATATCTATTGTTACGGTTATGGCTATGGCAATACGGCATGTCACCAATAATCAAATACAGTGTTTTCCATAAGAATTGTTTGAACAGCTGTTATTGTTACGCTTATGGAACGTCTAATTAAACGTTAAATATCTTAAATTAAACTGGTACATAGAAAAAATTTAAAATTCGTATTAAATTATTGAATTCATTACATTATTAATTTGGTTCAATCGACTTTAAAAAAGGAGAAGGTTATAAATTTATCTGAATTTTTTTTTTACTTTTGTAGTCACAGAAATTAGTCACTCCAAACCGATTTTGATTTATTTTTAATTGACAAGTGATGCAAACAAAATATTTCATACAACACTCATGATTTTTATAAAAAAACTTAATATTTAAAATTTAATTTACTTTATTTTAAACTAAACTAAAAAATGAAATGTATTACTGCGGGAAAAGCATATCCATATGGCCATTTCACTACTGCTCAAATAGCTCTTCAGTGGATTTTACCCAAATTTTGTATAGAAAACTAGAAAGTCCCCATAAGTTATTTATTTCGTTGTGTATGGACTTACCCTCTGCCTATATGTCTCTTACCCACTGACAATATGTATCTTTTAAAATCAGGTTTTTTTGCAATAATTTTTATAGAAATAGCATCCATCACAGAATATGTTGAAGTAAGTACAAAAATTTGAACTTATTGTAGAAAATAAATAATTTTCTAGTAAATAAGTTTCATTCATCAAAACTATGAAACTACAAATTCTTTTTAGAGATGGTGTAAACGGCTCTATAATATCTGGCAAGAAATATGACTCTCACATAAATTTCGGTACTTTATTTTTTTTTCTTTTTTGGAACGCTAAGTTCCTTACTATTCAAGTCTGTTCAACTCAAGATCTACCAAAACATCGCCGTTACCCTCGAGAGTATTCAAGAGAACTTCGTGCCATGAAAAAGAACTCATATTTTTAATGGTTAATCTTTAAGACTTAGTGGTAAAAAATAATTCCCAAGCCACAGATGGCCTCCAATAAGAAAACCCTAGCTATCATCTAAATATTTTTGAAACGACGATCTCTTCAACGTATGTATACTTATTGCTGATAGGACTATTACATATTACAGGAACAAAACATATCTCCTAGATTCGAATTTTAAAATCACCTGTCATTTGCCTGAAATTTTCTTCGACACTTTGAGCAACAAAATATTTGTATCAGTTTCTTTTACAGCATATTTGTGTATACACAAATAGCATTAACTATTGTCTGAAATTATTTTTGTTATATTTATTTTCCTTTGTTTTTGTTGATCAAGAAACTACAACAAAAAAAAAAAGAAAACAATTATTATCAACTTACTTGCACAATTCAATTCGTACAACAGACTTTAAAAGTTTGGCATGCATGACTTTGAATGTGGGTTACTACGATATTAAAAAAAAATTAACGAAAAAAATTCAAAATAAAGGTATATATTAATACAAATACATATCGCACTTGATCAACAATAGGGTATTAACTCAAAATTTTTGAAATATCACTTTTTTCAAGAAATCAGCTAACAACATCATTATCTATCTACTGTAAAAATTTCAACGTATTCCGTTTACTCTTTTATCTCGAAAACCACTTTTGAGACCATATTCATGATAATGTAGTGATTACCTTTATTTCAACAAAAAGGTATTATTTTGAGTTAATACAAAAGTTGAAATAGGTATGAGTCGTATATTTTCATAAAAAATGTATTATTTTGATTTGAGCCTTTATTTATGCTAAAAATAATCAAACTGTTTTATTTATATTTGGTTGTATTTCGAGTTACTACCTTTTTGTTGAAAAAAAATATTTTTAAATTTTATTAAAATTTCAACTAAAGCGTCATAATTTAAAATAATACCAAAAAAAATATCGATAAATTTCCAAAAAATGGTGTTGACTCAAAAAATTTAGTTTTTTTGCAATGATTGGTAAAATTTAAAACAAAAACAATGTATATATATTTTTAAATGGAATTTGCTTCTTATGGTATATTTGAATTTTTAAATTCTGTTAAAATGTGGCTACAAACAGTTTTTTGACTCTACTGAAAATTTAAAAATTTTGAGTTAATACCCTCTTGTTGATCAAGTGCGATATGTATATTTATTAAATATATTGTGCGAGTAACTATAAAAAGTTAAGTACAAAAAAAGTATTTCAGCAAATAAGACCAACAAACAATATTTTACCTCTTGTTATTATTTTGTCGTTTCGTAGCTGCCCATTTTATTTTTCGAATGTAATTTTACAATTAAAGTGCATTCATTATCATACAAAACTTTTATTAAAGTTTGCTGTTAAATATACATTTCTACACCATAAACAAAAATTTTATAAAAACACAGCATTAAAGTAAGAAAAAACAAAATAAATAAATAAGGAAATTGATAGTAAATTTATTTATGTTTATTTTTTTTTTTTTCTTTTTATTTTACCAGTTTTGTTGTTTTATAATGTGAATTTTTACAGTGAGCGATATAATAAAAGAATAAAACTTGTAAGTGCTTAAATGCAGGAACTATAATTGAATAATTCAAAGTGCTAAAATCCTAACTGATGTTTAAAACTTTTTAAATTAAAGAATACTCATTTACTTTTAGTCATATAAGATAACCTTTGCAGATTTTAAAGTTTATTCATTCACACCTTAGAAAAAATGATAATATTAACGCTACATACGTAACGCACGGATGCAATTATAAATAAAAAAATTTGATAATTTTCGCACCTATTTTTAACGTTTTACAGTATCAATCTTTTAGTTAAACCAAAATAAAAAATCCGCCAAGTGTGAATTTGTCTCACATACGAGTGTTCCGTACCACGTAACTCTTTAATACTTATTTATTTTTTTTTTATGAACTTGTTGGTCGGAGTTAAGACGGACGAACATTTGAAAAAAAAAAAACATTTGGAATTCCCTTTTGTTTTTTCATTCGCGATCACACAGGCGAAAATGCAGTCGGCAACATTTCATTAGTATTGTTATTGTTCGCTTATAAATGTATACAAAGAAAATGTCAACAAAGCGTTTTGCCGAGTACCGAACGCAAAAACGATTCTCTCTTCCTCACCCGTAATTTTCTATCAAACTAAATGTTTCCCTTTCAAGTGTTCACTCGTCTAAACGGGGAGTAGCAGAGGTCATAATAAAACACACTTTGGGTAAAGTTAAAATAATGCCCTTTGCAAATGAAGTTACTATTAGGAGACATTTTAACTGTAAGTTTTGGTTACTTATTGTCTCAGACTATTACAGTTCAAAAAATAAGGCCATATATGAGAAAATCACGTATCTTTCCATTTTTATACCCTTTACCACCAAAAGCAGTTGTTGTATCTAAGTTTGTCATTCCGTTTATTATTTCTAAAATATCTATTTTCGATCCCATAAAGTTTATGATTCTGAGTTCTTTGCCAAGGCACTCCATGTGCTGGAGGAACTTCAAATATGCCAAACGATCAAACATAGTTTTAAAAATTTTGATATTGAAAATCAGCAAAGTCGTTCCATGTCCTCCAAGACAGCGGGTAAAACAGCACGCCTGCCTGTAAATTTTCCATATTATTTAGAACAAATATAGTTAAGTGAAGTAACTCTAATCACAAAAAAAAACAATTATATGGCGCAATAGAGAATTAAAAAAGAAAAGAAAAAACATCAGGTGAAAAAATGTTCGCTAGCCCATATTTTTCGAGTTGTGGGCCCCTATACTTTTCATAGACTAACACTATTGTGCACCATATTTTTTAAGATATAAATATGGATGTCATTTAATAGCTCTAGAAGCGATCTTTCAGGAAATACTAAATTTTTAAAAAAAATGCTTAACCCATTAAGATCCGACTACATTTTTTGTTAAATTTTATATAGTACTTAATTTTTTCTTTATTATTTTTTAATTCTGTTCAATAAACTAGATTAACATCAATAGCACTCTTGCTACTTTTCACCCGCTGTACAAATTATATGCTGGTTCTAAAAATAAAGCCATGATTGCTCTAATTTTCTTGCCTTGGGGTAGTCCCTTTACTATCCAAATATAATGTTTACAATGTATTTTTAAAGCTGACATATTTGTACCCACTTTATGTTAATTCTAAATGTCTGCCTACTACGGTTGAAAAACTAAATCCATAAAAGCGATAATCACGTCAGTGTTGGAACACCATTTAATTTATTGTTTTATTTTTTTTTTTTTTTAACTTTTTGCTATAGCGCACATAATTCTCTTGACAGTGTGCAAATATGACGTATCTACCTATCACGGCTATGGTAATTCATCTTGTGTAAAAACCTCAACAGTCTGTCCATTACGGTTCCAGGGATAGAGTACTGTGACTGACAATAGGGTAATGTTTTAACCTTCTGTACGTTACCCTAAAAATCAAATACGTTTAAAGATTATTGTTTGCACTTTTCCATATTATTTTATTTACCGGCGGAAATGAGAGGGGTTAAATTCCAATCCCAGTAATTCCCAGGAAAAAAAAAAGAATTTCTTATAAAATTTATCCTTAACTAATTATATACGTTTCCTTAAAATATAAATATATATTTCATGATATTCTCGTTATATATTTATTACTCAGAAATAAAAATTTTAATGTATTATTGCGGGAAAAGCCAATTTGTTACTGATCAGTGGATTCTACACAAATTTGGTATAAAAACTTAAAAAAAGAATATACAAAAATAGTGTGTTTTTGTATAAAAGGTTTTTGTTGTCTTTTTTGTTTGGTTGGTTGAAGCTAGGTCTCATTTGAGCAAAAGAGATTATTCCGTTCCCACACAATTGTACCGAGAACTAGATTTGGAAATCCTAAGCAAATTTGTAGTGTTTCCGTGTGTGTGTGTGTAAGTTAAAACAGACTTAATGAAGTTGTTGGTGACATTTTATAACGTCCAAGAATGTAAGATTAATAAACGTAAAGACATAACGTCCATGAATATTATAGGTGTTATGTATGATATTCAATGTAAGAAAGATATAAGAATTTTGCGCCCGATCTACGGCCGGCTATGCAAGAAATCCTTGGCAAGGGAAGCCGTTGTTGTTTTAAGTATTTTAAAACAACACAATGTCCATTGACATTATGTAACTTTTAAATGCGACACAAAGTCCATGAGCATTATGTCCTTGGACAATATGACATGCAAGAAATCTTAGGTATGTGAAGCTTTGTCAGATTATGTGTGACACTTTCATATGTGACACTATGTCCACACTAAAATCGACACAATGTCGCACTTAAAATTGACATTATGATATGCCGCCAAGTCGTTAGTTCTACCACGAGCAAAGTGTGGTGCCTTTGAGAATAATCAAAGGAAAAGTTAACTAAAAGTGAAGATATCTATGTGTTTGTTAAGCAGAGATGCCGTGAGGCAGAAAATTTATTTATAAACAAACACAACAAATGAATTCTTAGGCAATCAAAGCAAAAATGTAGTGTTGGTGGATTAATTTTTTTAATGCTATTTGGGCCCTCCAATCAAGGCTCTGTTAAGACTTTGTTCCCGATTTTCTTGCCTAAACTATACAGGCGCCTTTACCATTTCTTCTGTTGTTTCACAAGCTTATCTACCGCGGCTATACAACAATTCTCTTCTCGACACTTCAAGATATTTTTCCATTGGCCATACCCAATGATAACTTCAAATTTGAGAGAAGGGTATGTAAAATTCGTTACAGCAGACATTTTTAATTTTACACCCGCACTACAATATATAATCCACACTGTATTTAAGCCTTTAAGATTTGTGATTTTCTTTCTTTTCATTAAAAACAAGAAAATGCACAAAAAACCAAAAGCACATTTTTCATTTGCTGCAAATCAAATAACAACAAAAGAAAAGTATTTTTTTTGCTGCCTTTTGTTTTTATTTTTCTTTTTTTTTTTTTGGATGCAAATATTATGAAATCAATTCCGCATTTTTGTTTAATTTTTTTCTTTTAGTTGTTTCATTTTTTTGCTTAAATTTTTTTATGGGTTACATTAGTAACCCAATGACAATTAAAGCTAATCAAATGAAATTTTACAGCAGGTGATTGCATTAAGAAATTGTTGGCTGATTGACTGAGGATATGAAGTTGAATAAAATTGATTCGCTTTGATTGCCAGCTGCTTTTTCTGCTGGTCATTTTCTTTTTGGCTTTCATGTCTCTAACTCGAAAAGGAAAATTAAATTAGTATAATTTTGTAATTAGTAATAAAATTAAATATAATAAATTTTTCTTAGTGTAATATTAAATCTTAAGGGAATTATATTAAATTTATAAAAAAGAAAGGAAAAGCGGAAACTACTAAAAGAAGAAGTCCCCAAATTGCTGCCACATTTGAGTTCAGTAAATTGCAGAGTTGTTGTTGAACTGTACTTTGTGCACTGGGCATTTTTGGAAACGTTTTGGAAATATTTTTTTTTCGATAATAAGATCATTCATTATTTTATGTATCTGTCAGATGCTGTTAATAAGAAAGATGTAGAGTTTAAAGTGGTTTGTATGTGTAAAAACTTCCTGCCCTCCTGGTTCACTATTTGATGAGCAAAGACGGTGATGGTTACACCATGGAGGAGAAAATTTTTGTGACTCGCACAAGACCGACTATGCAGAAAATCTTTTACAAGAGAAGCCATTGTTGTTTTAAGTGTTTTAAAACGACGCAACGTCCATGAACATTATGTTACTTTTGAGTGTTGTATTAAGTCCTTGGACACATGCCACCTAATAAGTATTGTTAAGCAATTAAGTTCAAATAAGGTATTTATTAACAACAAGTTATAAAACCTGATAAATTTTATGTACTGAAGCTTATCTTTGTATGTTAACTCCAACCAATGTAACTCTTTTGCCTTTTTAACCGACTTAAAAAAAGGAGGTTATCAATTCGACTGCTTTTTATGTTTGTGCTTGCAGATCTCAATCATTTCTGAAATGATTTTGAAACTTTTTTTTAATTTAAAAGACTATGCTTACAGATTGATCCCGTTTAAAAAACAGTTCATAATCTGAAAACTAAAAGGGTACCCCCACAACATACATGTTTTTTAGGTGTATTTTGAACTGTAAAGGGCAACTCTTTTAAATTTAAAATCACTGCGTATTACCATAGCTTCCAATAGCAAAAAGTAATACTGAAATAAATCTGGAAACTAAAGGGTGCACCAATAGGTGACGTAAATTGACTTATATAGGCCTATCTTTTGAACTGTTAAAAATAAATGCTATAGTATATATATACGTTATAGTAACATGTATTAATATAAAAAATTATAAATTAAAGGGTGCCCCAATAGTTCCTTTGGTTTGTAGACATACTCTTGAAAATTACAACGAACCTGAACTGCTAAGTCCGCATAACAACAAGTATAAAACTTGTAATTGGAAGTTAAAGGGTGTCCCAATAGTTGATTAATTTCAAGTATGTGGCCGAACTTTTGAACTTTTAAAGACAGAAAGCTGAAATTTAAAAGAGACCTGTACTGCTAAGCCCGCTATATCAACGAGTTTATAATTTGAAATTAGAAATTAAAGAGTGTTCCTTAATTGATGTAGATTTACTTACATGAGCCTATCTTTTAAACCGTTATAGACAAACGCTTGCAAATTGAACAGAATGTTGATTGCTATAGCCGTTTAAGTCACAGGTATTAATATAGTCATAGTTTTGAACAGTTGTGAACAGACAATTAAAATTTAAAAAGAGCCTGTATTACTTATTCCGCTTAAACAACAAGTATAAAATTTGGATTTGGAAATAAACGGGTGTCCCAATAGTTGATGTAATTTGGTGTATGTGGCCGAACTTTTAAACCGTTACAGTCAGACAGCTGAAACTTACAAGGGACCTGTATTGCTAAGTCCTCTTTAACAAGAAACTTATAATTTGAATTTAGAAACTAAAGGGTGTTCCAAAAGTAATGTAATAAAACCTATATGGCCGTATTTTTTTAACCGTTATATTCAAACACTTGAAAATAAGACAGGATATTCACTATTTTGTTTGGTACAATAAGAAGTATAAAAATTTTCAATTATAAATTAAAGGGTTTTACAATAGTTGATATAATCTGATGTATATGGCCAAACTGTTGAACCTTCATAGTCAGACAGTTGATATTTACAAAGAATCTGATTGCTAAATTTACTACAAAAACAGCAAGAATATAATTTGAATTTAGAAGTTAAAGGGTGCCCATATAGTTTCTCTAATTTGACGTATATTACCAAACTATTGAACAGTTAAACAAGTATAAAGTTTGGAGATGGAATATTATGGTGTCCCAATAGTTAATGTAATCTATTGAATGTGGCCATACCCTTGAATCGTTATAGTTAGACAGAAAAAGTCTACTTTGAGGTCGGTTTGTTTTTCAACAAATTTTATTTTATCAACTGTATCACTTTTGTTCAAACATGAGTATTTAGTTCAAACATGAGTATTTATGTATAAAAAAATCAGAATAAAATTATAGAGTAAAAGCGAACTTGGTTGTGTTGCCGATATACCTAAATTTTAGGTCGACCTTGAACATACAAAATAAAGGTGCCGTGTTAATTGTTATTTTTTATTTGCAATGTTATCGTAAAGATAGATCATAAAAATAGCCAAAAAGTATAGCCAAGTATTTTTAATATAGCCAGGGATCTTGCCTTTCACCATTCCAAAATTTTTAACTCCAAAAAGAATTTTTTATTGCCACGTTAGGCGAAAAATCGCCATAACTGACAACGCTAAAATTTAATACCTGCATTTATTCATACACCAAAAAATTCACATAAAAATAATTGACACAACAACCAATAGAGCAACAAATTAAAATTTTAATTTAAAAAAACATTAAAAACAATTTGTTACTATTAAACTTTAATTTAAATAAAAATAAACAAAACTTAGTATTTTATAAACGACAACAACAAAAAAACAGGTTAAACTGTAAAGAATTTACAACAATTTATGCATTTTTTATTTAAAGATTTGTTTTTTTTTAAATGCTCACCAGTAACAGGCGGATCATTAATGCATTAAGCGAATTCAAATTAAAATAAGAAGCAGCGAGAAGCTGTCTGACTGGCTTATGAAAAAAGTGGGCTACAAAATCAATATCAAGGTCAATTACGACATAAGTTTTGTTTTCGTTTAAAATAAATACTTGTTCTCATTCATTTATCCAACCAGGTCATCAAGTTAACTTTGAGCTAAAAAGCAACAGTGGTATTTTTATTTAAATATAAAAAAAGATGCATTCTGTTAAACTAATGAATTACGGAGTGATCGTAAGTAATTAACCGGCATCAAAAAATGTAGGTTTTTTTTATTTGTGGTAGCAGAACTCAGTAATTTTTGAACAGATTGTTTTCGTTTTAAAACCAGCTTTTAATATTGAAAGTTAAAGGATGTTCCCATATAACATACATGCTATTTACGCGTATTATGAAACGTAAAGGGAACCCAGTGGCAAAAAGTAATACAAAAAATTAATCTTAAAATAAAGGGTGTTCCCATAGGTGAAATTGACTCATATCATAGGAAAACTCTTAAAAATTGAACAGAATGTCAATTTCTATGACATTTAATAACAAGTTTAAATATTCACAAGCTTAAAACCAAGGGTGTCCCATTAGTTCATTTTCCGCTATAACAGCAATTATAAAATTTCGATTTATAAACTAACCGTAGATTGCTCCTAAAAATAAATTAGGAATTCTACCCTTTGGAACACTTTTATCCCATATGCAAATTTCAACACAAAGTATATCATTTTCTTCAATTTATTTTAATCCAATTATCTTTATTTGGACTAGAATGATAGCAGTCGTAACAGCGGCCTTGATGGCTCAGGAATCTCACAGCAACTATATCTTCATTATTTCTTATAATTGATTAAAGAAGCGATTATGAGAAACTATTTCTCGGTACATGGGTTCGCTTGTTCATATAAGCATGGGATAATGTAATACCTAGCTCATGCAATAAACTTTTGCGTTTGGTGTGTTTTTGCTTCGTGCCAGTCTGGACATACGTCATTGAATACTTTTTATGTATTCAATGCAGAAATATCTATTATGATTGAAAAACTGCCATGGGCCATCGATTCGTTTTACGCTTGCAGCGTAACAACAACCGTGTCTACTCCAACTTTTGTAGAATTGTAAAACGATTTTATATCCGGTAAACTTTTTTTAACAGTACCGATAACAGGTTTGTTATGCATAGTACTCATAACAACAGTACATTTATTTTTGCGACTTATGTAAGGCACAAGTGTGAATCTGGCACAGAGGTAGATTTTTACATAGTTGTAGCTTTGGCAGATACTTCGCTTATTTTTGCGTAAAGTTCCTACCATTGTTACAATTCTTTTCAAAAGCTTTTGCCCCAGACTCTGAGAAATCATTTTGTCCATTGTGATATTATGGCCTATTAGACCTTTTGTCAAGTCGAGAACCACTCGTTCTCCTTGATTTTTTTCTGGGATTCCACTTACTTCTTTTTCCAAATACGGCTGAATTCGCAAAACATAGCATGTTTCAGCTTAGACAATAAGCTAAAATTTGATGCCATATTTTTCGGGCTTAGGAGGCATATATTACTGAAACTTACATCTTCCATGGAAGCCAAGCAATTGCTCGTCTACAGTGACACAAGTGTGTGGATTGTGGTACATTGGAAGAAGTTCTGCCCAACGTTCCCATAGGTCCCTTATCGGTGCATATTAGTCGTTATTGGCGACGACTAATTACGTCATCAAAACGAAAATGTTGACGACAACTTCATAAAAACAAGATAAACTTAATTTCTTTAATTCTTACCGAGACGCATTTCAATCACATTGGATGCTCGAATACGACCACTCAAGAAAGGAATTGGACTCCAAACAGTATTGTCTTTGGACACGTAGAGTGCGTCCTCAGTTTCTTCATTTGGAATACTTTCACTTTCACTCTCACTTCTAATTAAAGACTCTATACTTTCATCCGGTTCGAAATCGCTGCCTGATAATTCCTCATTATCACTTGCCTCTAGTATACTTTCGTTTTCTTCAGCAGTCAAATATCTAGGTACTGTACTAGTTATTGTTGATTTTTGAATGAAATGCAATAAAATCCAAAACTACTTTATTACTTAGCGAATACGTATGGAATCCGCAGAACTTTGCGTAAACGAAATAGCCAAACGGAGTCAATTCACAACAGTTATTTTGCATACATTTATAATTGCGTGTTGTGTTTTTATGTATTTGATTTGTATTTGCTAGCGCAGTCACCTGTTATAAATTCGCGCTTAGGTCACAGAGACCAAGCGTCTTATATGTGATTTCGTATGGAACATTTTTGTACCATAGGATCGAATTATGAAGTTTTTCAATTACAACAAAACTTTACAATAAATTTGTCTTAATAATGCAAAAACCCAATTATACATCATGCAGTGAGAAAGTCGTTGAATATTGATATAAAAGCTTCATTGCCAAAATAACAAAGAATAAAACAAAATTCGTATGGAACATTTTTGTTCCAAGGATCGATTAACGGTTAAAGGATATCCCAATAATTGATGTAATTTTATGTAATTTTTAAACCGTTATAGACATACAGCTGAAATTTAAAAGGAACCTGTGTTGCTAAGTCCGTTATAAGAACAAATATACAATTTAAACTTAGAAATTAAAGGGTGTTCTCATAATTGATATAATTTGATATATACTTCCCTATCTTTTTAAAATATTATATACAATTACTTGAAAATAAGATTTATTGTCAACTGCTTTAACTAGTATAATAAGAAGTATAAATATTTAAAATTATTAACTAAAGGGTGATAAAATAGTTAATGCAATGAAGTAAATTAAAGACACGGGAATATCTTTAAAATTATTTTATTTTCATATAAAACTTTGTGCTATTTTTTAACTATCCCGATTAAATTAATTACCGATATTGATTATTTATTTTTAAAAATAGCACAAAGATTTATATGAAAATGAAATAATTAAAAAAAAATATTCTCGTGTCTTTAATTTAAGAATTTGCTAAGTCCCTGTGCATAGAAATAAGTTATCGTAGTGTTTTTTGATACTTTATTTTTCATCCTCTTTGAACTGTATAAAAGAGCCGAAAAGAAGTCAGCCGTATACAGTAGTTGTTCTAGATTTTGCTTAAACTTTGATTTTTGTCTTTTGCTTTATTGTTTGGACAAAAATTTATATTTTATTTAAAAATTTTTTCTGAAGTTTCCTGAAGAGTTAAGTAAGTTAAGCGGTAAAGAAATGGCCATCGAGGCGTGCCTTGACCCTCAATAATCAATATCGGTAATTAGGGATAATTTAATAAATAGCACAAGGTTTTAATGAAAATTAAGTAATTTGATCAGTTTTAAACATACGGTTGAAAATTACAAATAACCTGTATTGCTAAGTCCGCTATAACAGCAAGTAATAAATTTGATCTTGGAAATTAAAGCGTGTTCACATAAATGATGTAATTTAACCTATACGTGCCTATCTTTTGTACTGTTATATACAAACATTTTAAAATTAGTCAAAATGTCCAGTATAATAAAAATTTTAAATTAAAGGGTGTTACAATAGTTAATGTAAATTGATGTATATGGCCAAACTGTTGAAGCCCGTTGTAACAATAAGAATAAAATTTGGATTTGAAAATTAAAGGCTGTCTTAATTGTTGATGTAAAATGATTTATGTTGATAAACTTTTCAACTGTTATAGACATTCAGCTAAAATCTATTTTGAGCACGGGTTTTTATGCAAGAATTATTTTTATACCTCAATATGTCTGTATCAGACTCATACAGACATATACTCATACTATGAGTTCAAGTATACAAACTTGTGCGGTGTTCTTTAGCTAGCACTAAAGTGCTGCCTTTGCTTAGTTTTTTTTTTAATATTTTTTTTGTGTTTTCGTTAACAAAATAGTTTTAATTTACTTTATTCGTGTTTTTGTATAAAACATTTTTAAGTTGTTATTACTTTTGTCTTATTGTTTCAACGGAGTTCTCATTTAATCAATTTGGCTTTTGATATAAGACTTTCTAGTTTTCTATACAAAATTTGGGTAAAATCCACTGATGAGCTATTTTAGCAGTAATGAAATGGCCATATAGATATGCTTTCCCCGCAGTAAAACATTTCCTTTTTTAGTTTAGTTTAAAATAATAAATATTTCATGAGAATATCATGAAATATTTATATTAGAAGGAATCAAGCTCGAATAAAGTAAATTAAATTTTAAAAGATTCCGAATATTAGATTTTCATATTCAAAATAGTTTTATTTAACATGAAAATAAAATGAAAGCTAGCATTCACAATCAAGCTATTTTTGATGGATTTTTAGTTGATTAGATCGGTATAAGCTGCAGGATAGAGTTGCTCCCACTGTTTGTTTTGGTAAATCCAAATGTTTCTTTCGAGCTTTCTGAATTCGTTTATAAATAACTTCGAGAAATAATAGTTTGTTTTGTATACTGCAAATCTCTCGGTGTCTATATTTTATATCACAATCACACAATCATATTGTGGAAGGTTCCTGACAATCACCTCTAACGGATTTTTTACATTAATGGGACCGCAATGGGGGTCACTCTTAATTTGCAAAGTGGCCCTCAATAAAAAACAGAGAAAAAGACGGAACACCTTCAAGAAATTCGGGAAGTTTCTAAAGGTGTTAAATTGCTGTAATTTTTAATAGGAAAATTTATTCAAATTAAACTGGATAAAGCGCTGCAAATCTTTGAGTTGTTATTGTCAACAAAAAAAAGTTCATTAATTTTTTGTTTCTGTGTTGAGGCCATATTTCATTGAAGCACTATTTTTAAACAAAAAATATCTTGTTATTGTAAGACTAATCGTCTTCAATCATTAAGAAAAATTATTGAATTTTTAAACTGCTGTATAAATTTTTATTTATACGCAAGACAATAAAATTTTAAATCACGAAAAAATTGGGAGTTATTTTTATAAATTTTGGGATTTCAGAATTCATGATTGACATAGACGTGATAAAGCGGCTCTAAAAAGCTACTAAATAAAGGGCCAACTAAACTGTGCACAAGCTAGCTTAAGCTTATGTCAATAAACCTAACAAAAAGACTTTGAAATGCTTAAGCACCCATTAAATAATTTTAGGAGACTACAAGGTACTTACATTAATTTAATAACTAAATTTGCCACAGTTGAACACTTGAGACTTACCACAAATAAATAGAATTTAAAATACAACACTGTGTGCATCAATCAAATCATAAACAATTAAAACTTTCATATTATTTCAAATTGTTTTTGTTAAAAATTAACAAGAATTAAAAAAAATTCTTTTTTCTACATTTTCCATTATATTAAAAACAAAAAAAAAACTATCAGTGTCAGTGCAATTTTTGTTTATGAATGTAAAATACAATCAGCTCTTTCAATACTGAATGTACGATCATTTTCGTACTTTGCTTAAGGAAATAATATTAAAGAAATTTAGGTGACTACAATGAACTTACATAAATTTAGTAACTTATTTGCCATAATTGCACATTTATGTTTAATGCGTAGTTTTGCCAAAAATCATTTCTATATAAATAAACAAATTTTTTTAACGAAAGGGCTTTAAAGAAGATGTTTTATATATCTAATAACATTCACATACAGATTTACATTTTTTGGTTCATGTTCTAAGAATATGTGTGTATAAATAAAAATTTAATTTTATTTTGTTATTTTTATTAAAAACTGCCCACAAACAAACATGTTCTATTTCTCTACATTTTCTATTAATTAAAAACTAAAAATTTAACATTTAACAAAGCACAATCAGCTGTTTCCGTAGTGAAAGTGCGATCAGTTTCGTACCTTGCTTAAAGAAATGACATTTAACAAAACTTGACGAAAAGTTATCTTATGTACATTATAGTTTGTCACATATAATTTAATGTATTTGCACAGTTGTTTAAGTTTACTTTAGTTATTTAATGCACATTATAGTCAGGCCTTAAGTTGGCTTAAGTTAGCTTATGTACATTACAGCCAGGCCTTTAGTCTTACGCTGGTCTCACAATAGAAATTACTTAATGAAGTTCAATCTAGTAGCGCCAGTGTTACCAAAGCTTGTTATTGTAAATACTGAGTATATAAGATACTGTTAAATGCTATTGCAAATGTGCCAAAGAGAAGGTTTTTTTTTTAGAAATGGTACGGTATAATCGCTTTGTAAAATTTCCCAATTTACCTAAAGGCCTGCAAATTGTTTTTTTTTTTTTTTGTTTTTGTTCATATTTAACTTGTTCAATATTCTTATTGCTTCCATTATGGTTTTTTGTGAAAAACAAAAATAGATATAACTGTAATAAATTGTTTGTTTGCTTTGTTTCTAAGACCCGCATAAATAAATAAATAAATCAACTTAAACATTAAAAACGGAGTCGCTTTGTACAGTTATTAAATTATTAATAAATTAACACTATCGAATAAATGAATGACTAGAAACTACAGCGAAACACAGAGCAAAACCCTGCTCCAGTCCGAAATGTAAAGTAGCACGCGTCTAAATAATAAACTGCGTTAAATTATCATTATTTCTTTTTTTATTGTCGGAATGAACACAAAAGGTGATAAAAATGAATAATAATCCATGTTATTGACATATATGAATAATTTTTACAATAAAGCGGCAAAAACTACACAAATAAAAGGTTTTGCATAAAAATATAAATTTAATTCCTAAACAAAAAAAAAAAAATACAAAAATACAATTAAATTTAAGCGAATTTCTTGTTTTTGTGCAAAAGTGGGTCATGAAAAAAAAACACACACACACTAGAAACCATCTTATAAAAAATAAATAATTTATGTGTCTCTTTTTCATTCCGTTAATGGTTTTTGTTTTGTCAACCAAATGATGAAAAGATTTTGATGGTGTTGAATGAAATTGAGATTTATTTTTGCACTTGTGAAGACACACATCGGCCGGCAAGTGTTCAAGATATAAGAATTCATTATCATTCGAATAAAAATGGAGGCTTTGCTAAAAATAATTCGTATTAAAAGAATTGTGCGCTAAAACACAACTTAAAGGAAGTTATTATAAAAACAAAACTCATGATAAAAGAGTAAGAAAAAATAGAAGAAAAATGTAAAAAAGAAATTAAAATACTAAAATATTAAAAGTTATTGTGAAAAGTCATTGAGGTAGGTCGCGATTAATGTGTTGGCAGATATTTTTGTCTTGTGTATTTAATTAATTTTTTTTTCGCATTTTTTCATACATAATGGTATAAACACAACTGTGACTGACCTACGACGAATTTTCACTAAAAATTCGTGACAAAATAATATTTGAAACTTAATTAGGTCAACTAAATTATTAATAAATTAATTTGCAATTAATTTTTTGATTCCAGTTGATAGAATGAGTGATTGATTTAAAAGAAAGAGGAAATAATATATATATTGTTACGAAAGCACGATCTGGCAACCCCTGTTGTTATAAAAAAGACAGTATGAGAGTGGTGAATAAAGTTACTTCAACTAATGGTGTGTGTGTATAGAATAATACCACAATTAGCTAACAAAAGCTGAGCAACCGCAATGGTTGCGTTGGTAGAGGTGCGTGCTGTAAAACAGTGGATTGTGGGTTCGATCCCCGCCGTCGGACATGCGCACAACGAAAAATAATAATTGTTGTAATGCAATTAAAAATTAGGATGCAGCAGTACAAACCTACCGAGAGGCAAAGGACAATTATTGTGTGAAGCCTTAGCGGAGA
Source organism: Gymnosoma rotundatum (assembly GCA_916610165.2). Lineage (NCBI taxonomy): Eukaryota > Metazoa > Arthropoda > Insecta > Diptera > Tachinidae > Gymnosoma > Gymnosoma rotundatum. Next base: position 111,733,952 of record OU744337.1, on the reverse strand, counting down.
ACTTAGTGGAGACGTCCAACTTAATATCAGAGTAACACATAATTCTTAACAGCATAACAACAGTGTATGGCAGAGGTATGTTGTGGCTATTGGATTAAAGGGGATGACTGGCTTGGATAAAAAGGAGTAGAGGAGATGTCTGTGGATGGTTAAGGTTACTATACAAGGCATCGAGTAGTTCATTTCTCGCCGGAGTAAGACAGTAGTGTAGCGTGTTTAGCAAAATGAGAGACCAAGGGATCACAAGACTGGTAGGATCAAGAAGTATAGCCAGAGAAAGCCAGAATTTAGCCACAGTGGTATTTGCAATCAAAAGAATCCGTACGTTTGTTCTAAAAGGTAAAAGCGTAACAATATATAAGCGTCTTGTGACTTTATAATACACGATCGTCCAATGCGAATTTGATTAAATTTTAAGGGTTTGTTTGTATGCTCGCAGATCGGCCGACACATTCGTAATTAAGAACTTTTCATGACAACATGTGATTTTGTCCCCAAAAAAAAAAACAACAACTAATACGTAGTCGCCTATGAGCGTTTGTAGTTTGTTTATTGTGTGCTAAAAATGTTATATAATACACTTTTCAATCTTAAGGTACAAAGTTAAAAACCTAAAAATATATTAGCAAAACGGTCAATCTGCCCTAAAATATTTCTCGTTCGTCTACGTAAAACTAGAAATAGGCATATTGCAGATTTCGTTACGCATGATGAATTTCATTCGACTTATTTATGTGTCTTCATTACACAAGTAAGCTTAATTTCTAATGACGAAAATTTGCTAAAAGAAAATTCGTCGTTCGTTGCAAATATGTTTATAACAAATCTCAATATTTAAATTTTCAAGAATTACTTGTATTTTTTAAGATTTTATTTGTTACTTTTATGTTTTTTATTGTTGGCACTTTTTTCTATTCTTAATTTCAAACTTTAATAATAAAAAAACTTTACTTATAACTTAAGTCTTGTTAGTTATTCTAAGATCTTAGTTGCGAATGCTATTTGGCACCTTTAATGAAGACGATACAGCCTTAAGATAATTTATTATTTACATTTCTTCTATTTTTTCGATTCTAAAGCAAATCTAGCAAATCCATATGGTTTGCTTGACTTCACGAATCTTATGAATGGACAGATTAATAATAAAAAATTTAAATTGTTAAAGATACTTTTACAAAGAAAATACCCACATTTTAAATCATGTTTGCATTACTTATTCAGAATTCATAGCTGCAACTAAGTGTTGCTAATAATAATTTGTTACTTCCTTCACTTTTTAAAGCTGCAAAACAATCGATAGTGTTATTTTTAGCTGAATATTGATAGCTATAGTTGCTGGAATAAGCAAAATTCAATGGTAACGATAGTCACAACAGTTTTTAAGAGAACTATCGATAGCTAGCTTTACCACTGGTGTGAATTAAACAAAAAGTAAAAGTGAGCTGATGTGTATTGATCAACTGCAGTGGCTGCGTTGGTAAGGCCATGAGTTCAAATCCCAACAATAACTCTGAAAAAAAAAAATTGCTGTGGAGTAGTCGCAAAGTATAAGATATTGAAAAGATAAAAAACTATTTATTGTGTAGCCGCGGTAGACAAGCTTTTGAAGGCATTAGTAAAGTAAAAAACTGGATGGAATGTTTAAGGAAACTCTATAATAAAAGCAATGTAATTGTGGAATAAGCCCCAGCAGAGCCCGAAAAAACCGCGCGGTTAAAGGTCTCGGTTGGCAAACAGAATATCGTAAATTTAAATCTTGTTGGAGCAACTGTGTGTTGTAATTTGGATGGTGTGAAGGTAAATGTTTGTTAAAGCAAGCAGTAGTTAGAGTCTCTTAGGAGTCACATAGTGTAGTGTCGAGTGAGGCTGCATAAATTTCTAAAAAGCACATTCTTAGTAAAAAAAGATCATGAGTACAAATTTAGCCGTAGCCATTAAGTAAGTATTAAAAAAACAATAATAAAAAATTAAAAATAAAAATAGATGTGGTGAAATTTTCAAATTTGAGAGATAGGAAAACCTAACAGTATAAATATATACTGCCACATTCATAAAAAATAAAGTTAATTTGAAATGTGTTTTATCAAAAAATTGCCACCTAAATTTGTTATAAAATGCACTTAAAATCTACTTTAATATTTTATGCACATGGCAGTTAATATTTGGAGCTTTATGTTGCAAGTACGAAAAAAGTATTTGTAAACCAGAAGGACGAAATTGGTAGCAAGCATCTTTTTAATCACTATTCAGCAACAACATTACATTCTATCAACGACAAAAGAGTGAGGTTTTGTCCACATTGAGCTAGTATTATCTTGGTAAATCTTTAATACAAATATTTTGACTTTATTTTTGCTTATATATTTAACACAAGGAAGAGATGAAAGGTCCTCAGCCATAAATTGCTGTCAGACTCATAGCCTTACTCTCTTTTAGGACAGCTTAAAATTAACTTAGGCAACAGTATTGCGCCGAAAATGGATTACCAAATTGATAGATCCTTTTTAAGGCAACAGCAGTCCATAGAAATGTAGCTTGCTTCGGATTTTTACAGACCAGAACTTAAAACAAAAGCTGAGGTGCTTAAGTTGCTAAGAATAATAAAAGCACCTTAAGTTTTAATATCTTTCTCAAGTGTTATACAAAGTTAAGGAGATATTATTCTTAAACTCTGAATATAATGTTATGGGGGTGCCATTGCACACCTATTAGTAATCAAAAAGGACGGAGGGAACAGAAAGAGACAACTACTTAATTTTGGTATGCTTAAGCATCCTCTACAGAGCCACACCTCTTTTTTTAAAAGCCTAGGTTCAAATTTAAGAGCCTAAAGACCACTTAACAGCTTTGTTAAAAGAGGAAAACTGGAAATTTACTTCCACGTTTTAACATAGTGTCGGTTTACCAAACAAATTTCTAAACGTAAAAAATAATGATAACTGACTAATTAAAAATATAACCTCAAAAGTTCTCTAATAGTTCTGCTTGCAACAATCAAAATTTTGCAAATAAACGTGATTTTCCTTTACAGTACACATATTAGTTTATTGCTAGTAAATAGACAAAAAGAAACATAAAACAGACCATTCATTTTGGATATGAATGCATCTTTGCTGTAAGATTCAATGTTGTTTTATTGCATAAAATAAATGTTCAATTGCATAAATAAACATTAAAGTTTATAATAATTTTTATAAGCTTGACATACATTTGGAAACAGAAAACTGAAACTGATATGTGCAATAAATGGTCAACAAGTTTTGAACAATGAAACATTTAATATGTTACATATAATGGCTTATTTGTCTGTCCATCTGAAGACTAGTTGTTCATCTATTTGTCTGGCTATCTAATTGGCTGTAGGCAACTTCAGTAATAAATGCAACATCTTAGATTTTGTATATATACCAGCTTTTGTTCGCAACATTGTTTATTGTTGCTAACAGTTTACAGCAGATGCATAATGATACACATGTTTGTATTCAAGCATATAATCCAACCGCATATTGTATTTATATTGCAATTAAATATTATGGTATTTTTTACACAAATATTTTCTAGCAGCAGCAACAACAAAGCAGCAGTAATTACTACTGCAGTAGTAGCAGCAGCAAAAACAACATGTTGTTAGCATTTTGTGGTTTTTATGGTTTTTGTGTTTAAATATATTTTTTCACCCGCTGTTTTTTGTATTTTTTTCAACATTATCTATATTTTCTCCACTTTGTGGTATTTCTGTTTTGTTTTTATACGTTTTGTTGTCGATGACATAATGTTAAATAACTACAACTGTTGTTTGTTGTTGTTGTGTTACTGTTACTGGAAGAAGCGACCGACAAAAACGTGAGTTGCATTGTTTGCAATTAAAAAAAATTACAATTGAAATTGTTACGTGTGTGTTGTTAGTACTAACATATGTATTAACTAATTTGTTAATTATATGGATTATTTCAATAGCAATAGATATTGATACATATAATTGATAACACCACTTATTTATACGAAAACTTAACATGATTTTATATGTTTAATAAAAATCTATGTAATTTAGTTTGTTTTCAAATTCATAAAAATTAAAGTGCTGTTTCTGTATTACAGGCGATCAACTCGTCTGAAAAATTTATATGAAAAGCACTCAGATTTTTGAGTTATTTCCATATACATTTTTCAGACGAGTTGATCGCCAGTAATATAGAAACAGCACATAAGTTTTATTATATTTTTTATATTTTAAGTATTATTAGAAAAGCTTTGTAAAACTGTTTTGCTGATTTTTAATTTTATTATATCTTGTTTTGTTTAGGAAACTTTTTATGTGGCACCTTTTCTTTTTGCTTAACCGACTTCAAATAGAGGGAGGTTGTCAAGTCGGCTGAATGTTGATATTTAATGTTTGTGCCTACAAAATGCAGTAATTTCTTAACCGATTTTAGATTTTTTTTCTTTATTTGAAAGGAAATGCTTACAGATTGGACCCGTTTAAAAAAAAGTTCATAATCTTTAAAATTAAAGCGTGTCCCCATACAACATATATGTTTTTTACGTGTAAAGAGAACCAATTTTAAATTAAACCAGTAAGAGTACGATATTCGGCTACGCCGAATCTTACATACCCTTTACCATTTATGTAAATTTAGTTTAGTGAAATAACTCTAATCAAATAAAACAAATATTTGGGTAACAGTGCTATATGTAATTTTAGATAAAAATGTCATCGGCTCTTAATGGGTTAATTTTTTATTTAAATTTTAGTATTTCCTGAAAGACCTTTAAATGATACCCATATTGTTAATTTGAAAAAAAATTGAAAAGTTTAGAAGCCCTTTACTCGGAAAATATAGGCGAGCGCCAATTTTTGATATTAAATTCTCTATCGGCCCATATAATTGTTTTCTTAATAGAGCTACTTCATTGCTCCGGTTGATATGGAAAATTTAAAGTCGAGGCATGGTATTTTGCCGCAGCCTCGAAGGACGTGGACCGATCTTGCTGAGTTTCAATAGCAAAACATAAAAACAGCTATGTCTGATCGGTTGGCGTATTTAAATTTTCTTTAGCTCATCTAGTGCCTTGTCAAAGTTGATTTCAACCCGAACACCGGGCAGACAGATGGACATGGCTCAATTGGCTTCGATTATAAATACTTTAGGGTGTCGGAAATGCATAGTGCAAAATTTACAAAGGAAATGAGAAACTTTTTCACTTTTTGTGGTGATGGGCATAAAAACCTGCGTATCCTTACAGCTCCCAATGCAAAAAGTAATAGAGAAGTAAATTTAAAAGTTAAAGAGTGTCCCCATAGATGATTTAAATTAACTTATATTTACCAATCTTTCGAACCGTTATAGACAAGCAGTTTAAAATTTAACAAATCTAAATTAGATGCTATGTGCAAGAGATGTACTTTACCACAATAAAAAGTGCAGTCCCTATGCTCTAAGTTCCTAAGGTGTAATGATTTTCCTCCTATGTAATTGTTTTTGGTTTAAGTGTTCAATAAATTTTTTGTGAAAAGTTTATATTTTTTTTCCGAAGTTTTTATTTAATAAAATGCGCTTAAAATATATTAAATAAATAAAATCAATATTTAATTATTTGGCTCTCTAAAACATGAAATTGCTTTGAAAAAATTTTCATAATTTGTTTTTATAACAAATTGGAATTTTTTTTTTTTAAACAATTTTTTTACTTATTTTTTTGCATTCCTACTTGATTGAAATAACATTTTTGGTCTTTTCGTTGTCAAGGTTACAGCATTTTGTTATTTTAACTGTTGTTGTTGTAGATTTTGTAATACTATAGTCCAATGCTAAGCATGCCACACATAAATACATATGTAGTTGCCACATTGTGGTTATTCAACTTTAGTCATTATTGTTTTTAATGGACTTGAACAACGCAGCAGTCTATGATTTCAGAATTTATTCCGCCTTTTTTGTTTGTTTTATCACTTTTGCAGTTAATTTGGAATTTTTTCTAGTTTTTTATTTAATGTGCTTTTGGATGGTTGGTAGACAGAAAGAAGGCCATTTTTGTTTGCTACAACTTTTTGCCAACATTCGAATATACGGTTGCACAGTGGGAAATGACTGAGAGAAATATACATAAAGGCTGTACAATTATTGAGCTAAAATGAGTACCATGTAAACTATTAATTTTTAATTAAGTTATTCATTTACTCAATGAAAGGTTTAATCAAATGATTTTGGTCACAATTGAATAAAAAATTAATATTGAAGATCTACTAAGTAACGTTATTTAAGTCAATCTGATTTATTCATAATTTAAGTTGTAATTTCCTTTTTGGACTTATATCTGCAAATCTGTCTATAACATCTCCTGCATCAAGTGAAACCAAAAGTTATGCTCGACGATACCCTTAAGAAGAGGCTCTAAGCGTTCTTGCATCTTTGTAGATCTTAACTTATTTTAATGAGCGTTAATTTTGAAAACCTTCTCTCACATGTGCAGTTAGTTACCGGAACGGAAAAAAATCGAAAACTACTTTTTAAAAGTTGGGATACGAGGCTTTTCTTTCTACATTATTTAACCATATTAGCCATATGTAAATATTTGTCGGTCCATAGTATTTTTCGTTATGGTACTGAAAAAGATTAATCTCCGCCTTCAGCTTTGAAAAGTCGACCCTTAATTGCTATGAAACAATTTTATAGTCATCATAAATAACGTTGGTCGAATAATTTTTTTTTTTTTTGCTTGAGGGAACTTGGGAGCGCCGATAATTATCGGCTTAATATGTCAGCTGCCCTACCTGCCATACCCATTTGCAGGCCAGTGATTTCAACTTGAGCTTCCTTTTTTATTATCTTGAAAATTTAACTTTCTCCGTACGCAGGAAAAAAACATGGTTGTTGTATGGCTACAACAACCAAATTATGGTCTTTGTTGCAATATATTATTGCAGTGAACAAACTATATTTCTCTGAGACAAGTTTTTAGTTGTATCAATTATATATTTAATTAATTTAGGAGAAAATAACTTTCTAATTAAATAAATAATTTAATCAATTTATAATTTAATTAAATTAAAAAAAAAAACAATTTATTCAGTATTACTATATTACGTATACAAATATGTCTTAAACAAATAAATATAATAAATATTATGGCGTCGCCATGGGCCAGATGCCTTTATATCAGTTAAGTGGCTTTTCTCGAAGTTATCAGTGGATTTGAAATGATCGGTGTAAAAATAATTTATGTAAAATAAAACTAAAATGAAATTAAATTAAAACATATGATAACAACTGATAGTAAAAAAATTAAAAAGAATTTTTTAATCTTTAGATATCAAAAATGCCCATGTCCTCTCTTGCTAGTCAAGTTTTTTAAGCCTTCAAAGCGGCAAAATTAGTTCTAAAATTAAGAGATCATCATTATGTTTGCATTAATACAAAATGATAATTATAAAAAAAATATAATGTTTTTGACAATATTTTTAAAAATAAATAGTATTTTTTAACAGTCGCTGATTTTTAAATAAAAAGCATTTCAAACGATATAAATTTGTCTTTCAAACTATTTAATATCTACAACCTACATTTATTCAAGTTTAATTGTAATATTTTCAAATAATGTTAGTTATTATTGTATGTCTATCTATACATCTATACCAGCGTTAGTACTAAACAACAGCTGTTGTCTAGTGTGCGGTTTTGATTTTTTGGCTTTATGTTCATATTTTGAATAGCATGCCTTTTATAAAATATTATATAATAAAATTTTATTATTAAACAATTTTAAACTAAAAAACAATAATAAAAAAATAAATTGCTGTGCTCAAATGAAATAAGTTTATGATAAATAAGCATAACTAAACAAAATGAGATCTAAGGCAACTGTTAAGAAAACATTTACGTTTTAAGTTTTGAAACAAAATAACATAAAGAATTCAAACTTTACCAGCTAATGTTTTATCATCAGAAGTTCAAGTGAATTTATTTTGCAACTAAGAGATTTTTTAAACGTAAAAAATGATTAGCAGTTTAAATCTATCAATAAAATTAGGAGGAAAAAAACCAAAAGCATAAAATATATAAGATGCAAGCAACTAGCTGTTTACAGTCGCTACACTACCTGATAAAAAAGGAGATTTTGTACAGATGATGCTTGTCCGCAATAAAAGAGTAGTTGACATCTCAAACGTAGAATACAAAATACCTGGTAATGGTAAGATGGTGAGAATTGTAATATGGAATATGTAGGTACAACAATAAATAAACTAAAAACCGGATTAGCTGAACACAAGTCTGATCAAAGGTACAGGGATGTTAATAATCCACAAAAAACTGCATTATCTTCCAATTGAGCCAGATTTAATCATTATCACAGCGTTGAAGTTACATCAGTTTTAAATATAGAAAATAATTATACACGTCGGTATATGTTAAAGTTGTTACAAATAATTAAAGTTCCATTAAAAAAAAAAAAATATAAATAAATAAAAAATAAATAAACTTTAAGGCCGATACTGAAACTGCTGCAAGCAAAAACTTAGAATGAGTTTGGCATAAGCGAAGTGATTGATAAGGCTCCTGGTGTATTTTGCTGTCCGGCCTGTTACTTAAAATCATTGTATATTGTTGCCATGATCCATAACTAGATTTTGTGATTATTATTGGTGTCAAATTGTGTGGAGAGCCTTGCAGAGGCGCTGCTTAGTTTCGTCACTTAAGCTAACCTCATGCTAAGTTTTTGTTATGCATATGGCGGTTAGTGCATAAAAAATAGTTAACATTAGAAGGTATTTATTTGTGTGTAACATTTTTATCGTGAAAACGTATGTTAATGTATTTGTATTAGGTTTTCTAAATAACTTGAACGTTTTCTGTTTAAACATGTGAATATTTTGTCTTTTCACAAAAAAATTTGTCAACTTTATTTTGTGTTTGAAAAAACTAATTATTAATATTTTTGTTTCCTGGTGCCTGAAGATGCGACCCAACGATATAGCAAAATATTGAAAAAATAAATAAAAAATAATAAAAACTGCCTAGTGCTCAGAAAATTAGAAAAGAAAATTTGCATAAGTCCTTTCACCTGATAGAGAAGTGAAATTCTTACCGTATCTCAAAGGAATAAATGCATATTTCCTTTGTAAATGTTTATTTATGAAAAATATGTATGTTTGGAAAATAATTAATATTGCCTTTTAATAAAACATTGTTGTAAATTTATTATTTCTTTTTAAACACCATAATATTTGCGTGATTTTTGTAATTTATTGCTTTCTTATCTTGATCTATTAATTTATAAGTGCCTCAGTTGATGTCATTATTTTTAATTAATTTTTTTTAACGTAATATGTGCGGTAATTTAATGATGATGACAATAGTAATGATGATAAATTGATAATATATTAATTTTATTAAAAGTCATAATTCTAAATATTCTTGAAAATGAATGTGCATTGAAAAAAAATTAGAAATTTATTGCCAGTTGTATATTATTGCAAATAAATTGTTAAAATTATTAGGAAACAGCTAATTATTGTAAAATAATTATTTTTTTTAATAAATGTTTAATTAGAGAAATATTGAAAGTTATGTTTTTTGTTCCTAAAAATTTGTAAATAATTTTTTTTATAAATTTTTTTCAAAATGAAAATAAACTTAAGCCGAATTAAGAAAGCTTAATATATAAGAGTCTGCTTTATTTTAAAATATTGGACTCTGGAAGTGAACTTAATTTCGAAGAATTACATTTTTGTGTCAAAGATACAATTCTCATATAATCAATTTAGTTTAAGCCATAAGACTCTAAAATTTCTATACTAAGTATCTGTAAAATCCACCGATGTTTTCCCCTCAGTAATATATTCAGACCCATATTCATAGAAAATCAAATAAATTTGAAATGTGTTTTATGATAAATTTTTCATACAAATTTGTCCTAAAATACATTTCAAATCTATTTCAATATTTTATAAATACGACAGTTAATATTTAAGTTTAAAACACCAAGTATTTCATAGGAATATCAGGAAAAGTATACTTTTCAGTAATAAGAAAAAGATAGTTGATCCCCTTAAAACAATACTAAGTCGCAAGTTTTTAAATTAATGATTTTGTCATTATCGTCAGAATAACCCTAGAGGCCGGGGCACATAAATTCCGTAATACGTTATACTTTGACGTATTCAGCTGAAGTCAAAGTAACAACGGATGAGGTTGGCACAATGAGTACTTTGCTGACGGATATTAAATCAGCTGTTTATGTTTTCGACAATGTTGCCAGGGAAAGGCAGGAAGAAATACGCTTTTGCTTCAAAAAAGTTACATTACATTTAAAAAAAACTCATGAAAAAAAATTCGTACCGACGATACTCATGAGGAATTAAATTAGGACTCAACATTAATATTTCTTTATGGAAAAGCGCATGCTCACGCATTCAATAAAATTAGTTACAGTAGGATTTTTTTTAATAATCCGTAGAATTTACTACTCTAGTCAAATTAAAAATACTGTTATTAAAGACAATTTAAGCCTTATTTGCTTAAAACTTCAGCATAAGATTACTGACAATTTATCTGTAATATATGCCGGCACTTCCTGAAGGAAATAAAAAGACAACTTTAAAAAAAAAAAGAGTGCAATTGAAACACAGCAAGAGTTAAAAGACAACAAAAAAGAAGAAGAAACAATTGATAGCTGTTAAAGTATTCAACGTATGTCAACAGTTGACTAACTTTCGTGCTTGTCAGTTGTCATAAGAAAACATGTATTTTAACTGACTTATCAGTTGAATACGTTAAAGTTAAACGTATGACATATTCTATTTGCCCCGGCCTTAATTGTGTGGTAGAAGAAAAAAAGGGATTGTAAAAATTTTTTTTAAAAAATAGTATAGAGAGCAGAGTTGGGCAAAATTATTCTGTTTTATAAATTGTTCCGACTTGACCGAAAGATAAAAAGAACTATGTCGTTCTTTCGTTCAGCGTTTCTCTTTTTACTTTCAAGCGTAAGTGAACAACGAACGATAGAAAAGCAAATTATAAATAATTTGATCTGTGTTTAAAATTACTTTTGTGACTATAAAAAGCACATTATTGTTTGTTGTTATGACTTCGCAATAATAAAAATAGCAATTTATTTAGTTTATTTTAGACGAGCTCTTTAAAATAAATTTATTTTCAATATTGATTGCAATTTGCTCGGAACGATGAACGATAAACAAGCACATTAGTAAAAATCACGAACCACTCCTTTTAAAGTAACACTTAATAATATAAAATTATTAAAAGAAAAGTTTTATTTGGAATCTTTTTTATATAATTAATATTGATTGATATTGCTTGATTAGTTCAAATATAAATATTTTTTTAAATGTATTACTGGGGGGAAAGCATATCCATCTGAGCAGTAGCGAATGGCATCAGAATATATATACTTTTTGAGATCGGAAATGGATTTTGTAAAAATTACACACGAAGTGACAAACTTAGATGTTCCCTTTTTTCACCTGTGGTGAAGGGCATAAAAATAAAGAATAGGCCAAGAGGCATTTAATTTATGAACACACCTCATATCACAAATGAGACTCACACCAACAAAACAATACTTATGTCCAGTTTCTGTATGGCAAGCGAGCGACTCATCTAGAAAATTTGTATAGGAATCACTGAAAAAATTGAGTGCTTTTCATACGAGGGCTGCTATATATATTTCTGGCCTGGCGACACTGAGTGCTGCCAAGTGGAATCTGACATTTCCATTGGAAAGTTTGTCGTTTTTAAGCATAATCGTACTTAAAACGTTTTGACGTACGACCATTATTTGTGTTGTTTACAGTGACTTGAAAAAATTAATATAGAAAAAAATGGAATTAACTCGTGAACATTTTCGTGCCATCATTTTTCACAACTTTTGACGTGGATTATCGAGACAAGAGTGCATTGCTGAACTTAAATCTTTGTATGGCGATGAAGAACCATCCTATAGCACTGTGAAAAATTGGTATAATGAATTTAATCATGGCCGAAGCTCGCTCAAATACGAATTCCGTGAAGGTCGTCCAAAAACGGCTGTTGAGCCAGAGAACATTGATGCCGTGCGTGAACTCATAATGCAAGATCGACATGCGACATACCGAGACATTGCTTCAAAATGCGTTAATAAGATCGTCACAGGTGACGAATCATGGATCTATGCCTATGAGCCCGAAAGGAAACATCAATCGACCGTGTGGGTCTTCAAAGACGAGCAAAATCCAACGAAAGTTGTTCGTGGAAAAAGCAGTTCGAAGCAAATGGTCGCCTGTTTCTTCGGCAAAACTGGTCATGTGGCGACTGTTCCGCTTGAGCAACGTAGGACGGTCACTTCTGAGTGGTACACTACAATTTGTTTGCCTGAAGTCATCGGAAAAATTCGAAAAACCAACAAGAGAAGACGAATCATTGTTCACCATGACAATGCGAGCTCTCACAAATCGGCTCAAACCAGAACGTTTTTGACCGGCCAAAACGTCGAATTAATGGGTCATCCGCCGTACAGCCCTGACTTGGCACCTAACGACTTCTTCTTGTTTCCGCACATCAAGAAAAAAATGCGTGGTCAACGATTTTCGTCGCCAGAAGAAGCTGTTGAAGTGTTCAAAAACCATGTTCTAGAGGTGTCTCAATCGGAGTGGAAAAAGTGCTTCGACAACTGGTTTGAGCGCATGCTAAAGTGTATAAATCATGCTGCAGAATACTTTGAAAAACAATAAAACCATTTTTGATTATAAATATTCGCATTTTCACTATTAGGCCAGAAATATATAGAGCAGCCCTCGTACAAATTTTCTAGACGAGTCGCTCGCTTGTAATAGAGAAACAGCACACTAATATTCATTTCTATTAGCATACACTATTTAAATGTTTAAAAAGCCCAACCTAAAACTCTGTGTTAATTTATTTGACATTTCTTTTTTACTTTTAGCCAAAATTGATACGCAAATATGGTTATCCCTCCGAAACGCATACAGTAGTAACTAAAGATGGTTACATACTGGAAATGCATCGCATACCAAAGAAAGGAGCACAACCAGTGCTGCTAATGCATGGCATTTTAGATACCTCAGCCACATGGGTATTAATGGGACCCAAATCAGGTTTGGGTAAGTTGTGAAAGGAAGCGAAACGAAAAAATATATGCATCTAGAATTTTTACTTATAAATTAGTTTTCTCCCCCATTATTTAGGATACTTGTTATCAGATTTGGGCTACGATGTATGGATGGGCAATGCACGCGGTAATCGCTATTCAAAAAATCACACCAGCCTTAATAGTGATTATATGGAATTTTGGGATTTTACATTTCATGAAATGGGAAAGTATGATTTGCCCGCAAATATTGATTATATTTTAGCAAAGACGGGTTATGATCAATTACACTATATAGGACACTCTCAAGTAAGTTTTATTAATTTTTCTTTTTATTATTTTAACTTTTACAATTTCAAATTCTGTAAAATTTTTCATTTCAATCCAGGGTACAGCAGTATTTTGGGTTTTATGTTCGGAGCAACCGCAGTATACACAAAAAATACTTTCGATGCACGCCTTAGCTCCAATCGCCTACATACATGACATGAAGAGTCCATTATTTCGCACTTTAGTATTATTTTTAGATTTTCTAACGGTAATTTTTTAATTAATTTTTTTATTCTCCTCTGGTATTTACTGTTTGTTGTTGATTTCTAATTTGCTTTCAAATACATTTTGATTTTATATTTTGTCTTATTGTAGGCTGCCACTCGCATGCTACGCATTACGGAATTCATGCCCAATACAAAGTTTCTTGTTGACCACAGTCAGGTGGTGTGTCACGACAATGCCATGACACAAGATGTTTGTTCCAATATTCTCTTTTTGGTTGCCGGCTATAATTCTGAACAATTGAATAAGGTTTGTAATTACCGTACAATATCAGTTTCATCTGCAACTGTTTAATTTTAAGAAGGGGTGTTGGGGAAATGAATGTGAAAATTCATTTCAGGTTTGACAAAGAAGTCTTGTAGTTATTTAGTTCAATTACAGAAAAATTACAACAGATTCCTTTGCCTGGTGAACATTGTGTTCTCTTGGATACGCTTTTTGTAAAATTTATAGAGCCCATCGTGGGGCGACAGAACATCTTTAATTTGACTTTTATACTGGCTGTGATAGTTAAATATTCTAAGCATACGAGGGCTGCTCTATATATTTCTAGCCTAATAGTGAAAACGCGAATATTTATAATCAAAAATGGTTTTATTGTTTTTCAAAGTATTCTCCAGCATGATTTATACACTTTTGCATGCGCTCAAACCAGTTGTCGAAGCACTTTTTCCACTCCGATTGAGACACCTCTAAAACATGGTTTTTGAACACTTCAACAGCTTCTTCTGGCAACGAAAATCGTTGACCACGCATTTTTTTTATGTGCGGAAACAAGAAGAAGCCATTAGGTGCCAAGTCAGGGCTGTACGGCGGATGACCCATTAATTCGACGTTTTGGTCGGTCAAAAACGCTCTGGTTTGAGCCGATGTGTGAGAGCTCGCATTGTCATGGTGAACAATGATTCGTCGTCTCTTGTTGGTTTTTCGAATTTCTCCGATGACTTCAGGCAAACAAATTGTAGTGTACCACTCAGAAGTGACCGTCTTACCTTGCTCATGCGGAACAGTCGCCACATGACCAGTTTTGCCGAAGAAACAGGCGACCATATGCTTCGAAGTGCTTCTTCCACGAACAACTTTCGTTGGATTTTGCTCGTCTTTGAAGACCCACACGGTCGATTGTTGTTTCGTTTCGGGCTCATACGCATAGATCCATGATTCTTCACCTGTTACGATCTTATAAACGTCTTTTGAAGCACCGCAATCGAATTTTTGCAACATTTCTTTGCACCAATCGACACGAGCCTTTTTTTGAGCGACTTTCAAATAGTGCGGGATCCAACGAGAACAAACCTTTTTTACGGCCAGGTGTTCATGCAGTATCGAATGTATGCTGGTGGAAGAAATGTCCAAGGATGTCTCTATCTCTCGGTATGACGCATGTCGATCTTGCATTATGAGTTCACGCACGGCATCAATGTTCTCTGGCACAACAGCCGTTTTTGGACGAACTTCACGGAATTTGTCTTTGAGCGAGCTTCGGCCACGATTAAATTCATTATACCAATTTTTCACAGTGCTGTAGGATGGTGCTTCATCGCCATACAAAGATTTAAGTTCATCAACTCAGTGTTGCCAGGCCAGAAATATATATAGAAGCCCTCGTATTTCACCTTGGTAAGGAACTCCAAAACACGACAAATTTATGAAAAATATGCATGTCACTCAATTTTTAATAATATTGCCTTGTTTCTATAATTTAAGTGAGTAAATTCTAACATAAAAATATTAAAGCCATCTCTTTTACATAGAGTTAGCTACATGAAATCAAAAAAATTATATTATAAAGTAATAAAAAGTTCATGTTAAATTCTAACTCACTTTAAAAAACGGGAATATAATAATGTGAAGTGAGCAAGATGAACGATTGTGAATCATGTTTCAAGCACATTTTCTTACTCTTTCATCTTTTGCAATCTTTATTAAGACGTTTTCTTTATCGTCTGCGGTTCAGTAGTACTTTTAAAATTAGATAAGACTATGATACATCAAAACAGGGAAATGCTCTTATAATACAGGGTGTCCGCCGAGAAGGTGTACTACTTTTTTGCCGCTATTTTGGTAAATACTAGTCTTAACAGATCATATCGTGAAGTAGCCACGTAGAAAATTTATTATGGAAAAGTATTCGATAAGCCAACGTGTTTTAATTGATAAAACATTTTATCATAATCAATAATCGATTACTGTGGCGATGAGAATGAACCGTGAAATTTTTTGGAGAAACAACGTGTAAACAAAACGCAATATTTATCGTTTAGTGGATGATTTCGAAGAGAGGCTCTGTAGGTGATAGGCGCAAGTATGGACGAAAACGTATTGCAAGATCGGGTGAAAACATTACCGCTGCTCAATAAAGTGTTTAAAACAATCCATCAACCTCAATTCGACTCCGTGCTTAGGAGCCTGGTCTTCAAAGAACAACATTTGCCACAATTTTTCACAAGGATTTGCATTTGTTTTTATTAAAGATTCAGTTGTTACTAGAACTTCTTCCACAAGACAATTTACGCCGCCGTACATATGCCAATAGGATGTTACAACTTGCTCATGAGAACCGCGACTTGCATAAAAATATCATAATCAGTGACGAGGCACATTTTCGTTTAGATAGATGGATGAATAAACGGAATAGTCGGTTCTAGACAATGGAAACTCTCCTTTAATGCATCCATTAAAAGTGTCAGTCTGGTGAGTAATTTGGTCAGGAGGAATCATTGAACCTTACTTCGTTGAAAGCGATATCGTAATATGAGTGCAAACTTCTAGTAGTATACCTTCCCGGCAAACACCCTGTACAACTAAAAAATAAGATCTTAAAAGAGCACATACAGTTGCATGTGTGAGTGTGGCTACTCAAACCGTTCCTTTTTCGATGTACATATTTTTTTTAATCAAAATTCTATGTGTATAAATTTGAACATGTATTTATGAAAAATGACAAAATATACAACATGACACATTTATTGGCAGAGAGGGTGTTATGTTATGTGGCATATGTGGTATTCCATATGCTAAACTAAACATTAAGTACACAAATTTTTTGGCTTCCTATTTGTTCAAATATAAACAAATTAAACGTCCCGAAAGGAAGACTAATAAAATGAAAAACTTTAAAACAACTGTTACAAAATAATACTAAAAAGGCATCACGTCGTAAAATTTTGATACTAACTTGCGTCGCCTTAAATACAATCTATCACACGCACATACATATATATATATATATATATATATATATACAGACATATCCTTAATTTTTGTTTCATATTTAAAAATGTGTGTAAAAGATCTAATACAAAATGTTCTCCACTGTACGAGGCACACATGAGTATGAATATGAACAAACGGCATTCATAATTGTTTACATGACCATGTGTTATGTTTATATTCTTTTTTGTTACTTTGTTGAAGTTTTTCAAACATGACTCGAAAAAGGAAGCGTAAAGGGATTGTATGACTACTTCGAACTTTTACAGTTAGTTTTACGACAACACAAATTCTACCTTCAACTGTTCACTGGAAATGTGTTCCATACTTACTACAAGCAAGATATTTTTGTTTAATTGCAATGGCCTTCAAAGCGGAAGTAATTCATTAACATGCAACCATCGTCATTGTTGTTGTCACTATCATGTGTCATCATAAAGCGATTGTGAATCTAACTTCTAACTTTCTATTCACAATGTATAAAATGTTAAGAAGTTGAGAGGATAGTGAATAGATGTAATTATATGTGGTTAAAAATAATTACGAGTAAATGGAATTCATTTAATTAAATTGAGGGTACGCAATTTGTAGTTTAGTATTATGTGAGACGCTTAGAGCTAAATCGGTGTAAGTTACAGTAAAAAATGCTTTAAGCTTTAAAACACGAATATATTAAGATTGGGAATAAAAATTAATTAACGCGTTTAAATTAATTAAAATCCCAAAAGGATGAAATTTGCGATTTCAACTTTTTTACAATTCAAAAATTCTTCACACAAAAAAATTAATTGAATGAAATTTAAGTTAATTCAAATGAATTTGGATAAAATGAACTGCAATTCGTCTGCAATTCAAATAAAATTGAAGAATGAATTACAATTCATTTGTAATTCAAACAAATTTTTCAAAGTCAATTGCAATTCATTACCAACTTATTTTAATTGATTAAAATTTCTTATCTTTTCTTTGATCATTGAATATTTTCATTTTTTAGTGCCTCTATATCTGCTCTTGAGTTTGACTGATTACAGTTCATTTTTGATTTTATTCATTTGAATTGCAATCCATTTTTCTAACTCGTTTCAATGACTTCAAAATCAATTTAATTGAAACGAATTGAAATGAGTTGCAATTCACTTTAACAAATTTATTTTAATTGTAAACCAATTGCATCTCATTCTACAAGTGCGCTTGATTTGGAAATTAATTAAAATTAACTTTAACCTAATTCGATTAAATTTATAAAAATTTCATTCAATTCTATTTTCTTGTAAAAAGAATTAATTCAAAATTAAGCTAAGTCGTAACAAAATAAAATCAAACAAATAAGAGTACTATATTTAGCTATGCCAAATCTTATACACCCTTCACTATCTATATATATCTCGTTTTGTAAAAAAAAACTCCATTAAAAAAAGCAAATATTGGGGTGACAGAGAATTAACAAAAAAAAGACTGTAATTCTTATATCTAATTTTACATAAAAATGCATTCGGATCTTAATGGGTTTAGAGGTTAAAAGAAAATTTTAGTATTTCCTAAAAGATCTCTTTAAAAGCTTTGAAATTATACCCATATTGATATTTAAAGAAAATCGTGTACAATCGTACATAACTCCCATAACTCGGAAATATGGTCGAACGTCAATATTTTCACTTGATGTTTTTTTCTTATTTATTAGTTCTCTATCGCCCAAATATATTTATTTTTTTGATTGGAGTTACTTTATTGTTCCAAATGAAAAAAAAATTAGAGGACCGATCATGCTGATTTCCAATATCACCTCTTTCGACACTATACCCGATCGATTGACATATTTATTATTTTTGTGAAATAAAGTTTACCGACGCAAACACTAACACGGAAGGACAGACAGGCATCGCTCAATCGACTTCGCTATGCATGAGAAGTTAAATATATATATACAAAAATATATATACTTTATAGGGTCGAAAATGGATGTTGTAAAAATTACACATGGAATGACACACTTATTTATACCCTTCTTCCATTTTTTTTTTGGTGAAGAGCATAAAAAGAATGATTAATTTACAGTTCTAATTTAATCATTTATTTATATATATATATATATATATATATATATATATATATATATATATTAAAATATAGAGGAGGTGACAATTTTCTAATTAAATAAACATATAATTGATTCAATTAAAAATTTAATAAAATTCAATCAAAAGGTGCAAAAACTTTTTTCTGTGTAAAAAAAGGTTCAAAAATACTTAAAAAACAATTTAAAAAAGCATTAAATGAGACAAATTTATTAAGTTTTATTTTTTAAATGAATAAAAATTTACTTTTTTTCGGATTAGGTTGCTTTTTAATTGAGAAAAAAATTTTTTAAGCAAAAAAATAATGAAATATTCTTCTCTTTCTTATATTCTTATAGACCATGTTGCCCGTTATGCTTAGTCATACGCCCTCTGGTGCATCGATCAAACAACTCGAACATTTTGGCCAACTCATGAAGTCTGGTCACTTTCGTAAATTTGATCGTGGCTATTTGCGCAATCAGCTGGAATATAATCGTATGACACCACCCGATTATGATTTGAACAGGGTCAAAGTGCCTGTGGCCCTCTACTATTCTATAAATGATATGCTGGTGTCAACAACTGGTGTTGATCGTTTAGCACGTGAATTGCCACAAGTTATAGACAAATATTTAGTGCCCATGGAAAAATTTAATCATTTGGATTTTTTATGGGCAATTGATGTTAAAACACTCGTTTATAATCGTCTTGTAAGGAATATAAGACGTGTGGAAAATTTTAAAATAAAACATAATGCTAACTTAGCAGCGAATGTACAACAGCAGCAGCAGCAACCACAACAACTTCAGGAATTGTTCAACAGTCAACATACTGTACGACTTCCAGCAATGCTGGCAGCTTCACCACCAAATCAATCGATTGTCAATATAAACACTCCGGATATGCCCGTCACAACAACATCACCTACTACAGTCACAGCTCACTATCAGTCTGTTCCACAGCAGCAGCAGCAGCAACAACACACTCAGTTACAGCAGCTACAACAACAACAAGAGCCAATGCAAGCCTTGCCAAATGTCATGACAAGTGCGTGAAATTTTAAATGGGCAGCGTAATTTCTTTTAATGGCAATCAATATCAATATTTATTAATTATGTTTCCTAGACATTTATTCAATTAAGTTTACTGAGAGGTATTCACAGTTTCAAAACATCAAAACGGCATAAACTGAGAATGATGATCGATTTAATTTAATACATATGCCTTTTAATTGGTCGCTTTCATTTCGATGTATTTGTATATATGTATTTTTATAATCGGTACTTTATAGATACCATTTTTGCACTAATGCTATTAAATAAGAACTTGTTGTTGTGATTATAATTTTCTTACATTTTTTTTTTTTGTTTTTGATAAATTAAATTAAGCTTAATCGTGACTATCCTCTTCATATTTAAACAAGATTATTAATTTTTTGGTTAAATTTTAAAGCTTTTGAAGTTTAAAGGAACTGCTTTTAAAAGAATTACTTAAATAGTTGAGAAATAGTAAAATATATATATTGACTGTGATGACAAATTTTAACCAAACTACAAAACCACAAGCCCCCCAAGCTATTAACTATAAATAGAGCATTTTAATTCCTTTAATGCTTTTTCTCTTTAAACACCTTACCATCAATTTTATTCTTCTTTTTGGCCTGATTTCGGTCGCCATGTTTTTTTGCATATGATTTGTCACTTTATGCAAATCATCTCATCTATGATTTGTAATCTGCTGCCACCACTTGGGCGGAAAAGCCAAGTAATATTTCTCGAAAGTAAAAAGAAGTTGATACGGATTGTTGTTGTTGATTGTCGATTGTTAAATTTTCTGTAGTCGCATAATATTTTGCGAGATTGGAGTAGCTTTGTCTCGCGTCATCAAAACGTATAAAACAAGGAGGGTCCCAGAAGCCGTTTAATGCCATTGTTGCGCGGAATAGATGATGAGACTGTTGCGTCCATAAGTCCCTTGCATTTTCATCATTGGAATGATTTGTGCCTGCCATTATCAGCAGTCCCTTCATGATGTTGTGATACCTTATTTGTTGACAAACAGGTGGTGTTGGTTGCCGTTGAGTACCATTACGTGCAATCATATTTTCTGTTTTGCTTGATATTGGTGAATATCAGTTTAATTGTCACTTTCATCTTTGAATACATCTTGATCAATTTGCATTGGCATGTAAATAGCGGCTGGAATTTCAATGTCATTATCCCAGTCTGCACTTCTTTCCAGTAAATAACCCTTCTTCTTCCTCAATTATCACTAAAGCGTCGTCATCCTCAGTCATAATATCAAGTATAGACTCAATATATCTGCTTCTGGCTTCTTCACTCAATGTCTTTCAGTTAACAATTTTAATTTTCGATTCATTATTCTTCAACTTCACTGTTTAACTCTTTAACTTGTAATGACGAAATCAATCTTGATGGAAGCGTTCTCCTTGTTCTTCGCGAAGATCTCCTATATTATGTTGACTAAATTTTTAATTTAAGTAGCGTTTGGTCAACTAATTCTACATAGTTTTCAGCCTTGTGCTTTCCAAGAAATTGTTGTATGACTGTTACAAAAGACGTTCAAGCAAGTCGTTCATGGAGGTCTCCAAATTAGTGGTGTCTTCGTTTTTGAGGTCCATCAAAACTTTCTGCTTTGTATTTCTCAGCACATACTCCTGGAAATTTCTGGCAAATAAACTGAAAAGGGGCTTTAAAAAATTAGCCCTAAATTGAAAAAATTTGTACTGAAACATTTTCTGAATGGCTAAGAGGCCTTTTTGCAAAAATAAATATTGGGATATTTCAATTTTTAGCAATAGTTTTAGTTAATCCTTACTATAATGTTAATACCAGAACAAGTAGGAGTGCTATTTTCGGCCATGCCGAATATCTCATCTATGTAAATCTACACGCAGAAAAAAAACATGTTTGTGATGTGGTCACAATAACCATATTATGTTCTTTGTAACCATGTATGATTGCGGAGAACCAATTATAGTTGTTTTCACTGAAACTTAAGTCACGATAAACATTTTTTGTTAACTTTTAACGATTATATGGTTACCGTGCACCAAAAATGCAACATGGTTGGTTTTATCTTGAAAAAATTTCAACCACAATATTAAAATTAAAATTAAAAATAATATAAAATAATTAACCATAATATATGATTATTATCAAAGTATGGTTAAAAGCAACAGAATAATGTTTGCCCTAAGAATATTTTGTTCCAGTACTTGACAGTTTAGTAATTTTTCTGGTAGCTAAAATTTGAATTGTTTTTTATTGTTAAAGAAAGTAAAATAAATTTAAAATTAATGTACAAACTAAATAATCAAAAATAACAAATTAAAAGGGAAGCAAAACATTTAAAAAAAGTTTAAGTAAATATGCATGTAAATATGTATGCTTACATCATTTAATGTTTATATTTGAACATAATTATGTTTATACTTTGGACAACAATATGGTTGCAAATGTAACAATACTATGTTTTGTTACCAACCATATAATGCAACCATACTATGTTGCTCTTAGATTATGGTTACCTCAATCATATTTTTTCTTTGCGTGTAGTAACTTCAATCAAATAAGCAAATATTGGGGTGTCAGAAAATTAAAAAATAAGAAATTTACTTAGATGGTGAAGGATATATAAGATTCGGCATAGCACTCTTACTTGTTTTGAAACAGTTTCAAATATTTGAAAATGCCTCCAAATGCTGATACAACGCATACTATTTTTTTATTTCTTATCCTCTCGTTTTTGGCCACTACAATGTCTTTTTGGTATCCTAATATATTCCGTTTTCTAACTTAAACAGCTTTTAAACAAACTAATTTTAAGTCTTCCGTAAAACGCCAACTTGTACGTATATATTAATTTTTCCATCAGTCCTAAAATTAACAATTCATGTGCAAAAACATCCAGTCTGTGATCAACAATATTTACTTCTCCTTTTCAATTGCCCTTTTACAATCTAGATTTTATTTAATTTTAATTGATAATATTTTTTGTAAATTTTTATTGTTTTTGTTTTAAGTGTACAATAATAATTTAGTTTTTATTAAGTTCCGTTTAAAATTTGAAGATAATTTGAGAAAAAGAAAAATAATTATTTTGTTTTTCTTATTTCTCGTGTAGTTTGTAAATAGTTAGTTTGTACAAATATAGTTTTTAAGAGAAAATTGTAATTAAATTTTGTGAATAAAATTAATAAATAAATGGAAAATCAAAATAAGAAAATTATCAACAATAATAATTTCATACAAAGTAGTTAATTAGATGGTTTGTTTAATTGACAATTTCACTTGCATTGAATGTTTAATAATGCTAAAAATATTTTAGAATTACCATTAAGTTTACTTATAGTAATGCTTAAAAAAACAAAGGCATAGTTAAAAAAACAAAGTCAATACCATGAGTTAATAATTTAAGGATTTCAAGAAATTTCCATTAATAAATATCACTCCTTGTCTATTTACACTTAATAAATAACTTCCAATACTATAGAGCTTTATTTTGCAATGGCACTTTTTTTTAGAAAAGTTTGGTATTTTAAGATTCGTTATGCAAATAGCTTTATCAGGCAGAAGAGCATAATTCAAAGATTTTAAATATAGGATTTATAGATGAATATAAAAAAAATATTCCAAAAATAAATAACAAATTAGTCGTTTATTTTGAAAGTGGCATAAGTCACTTTTCTTAAAAAAATTTAGGTAATGGCAACACTAAATACAACTAAACGGTATCTTTAATTTTTTTAAAATTTGCTATCAATAAGTTGAGAACTATTGAGAATAGTTCGAGAGAAGTTATGTTAATTAACGGTATAACAAACATGTTTCTTTTGAAAGTGGTATAAGTAGCTGTACTCAGGAAGTTAATAACGGAGCTTAAGGTAAAAAAAAAATAGAAATATGTGATAAAAGTGTCAGAAGTATTGTTTTGAATTATTTTCAGTATTTCAAACAAAAGTTGTGGTCATTGGATTTATTTTTATAAGTGCAAAAGAATAGTGCAGTTTTGTAAATTACATTATAGTGACATCTAATATAGTACACATAATAAGCATTATTAACAAATAGAGATGGATCTCTTATATGCTGGACCTCGTCCTGTTTCTTCAGCAAAATACAAAGACATAATAGACTTGCTTAGTTATATACCCCCAATATACCACAGTTACTTTTAAAGTTTAAAACAAAACACAATTTCTGAGGACTTAAACACTACTATTGATGACGACAATTAAACTGAACTGTAGTGCAATTCACTAACTTTAAACAACACGACAATTGTTATTTATGACAACATTAATTGTTGTTTGCAATAACGATGAAGCGATTCACTATCTTCAGCTAAACTATAATAGACACAAATTGCATTTGAGTGGCATCTCCGCCAACAACTAAACGAAAAACACAAAAGAGAATAATAAAAACTTGTGAATTCAAGCGAGGTACATGCATGTGTTTATTTCTTAGATGTCAATTTATACACATAAATACGTATTTTATTATATGCGTGTATGGAGTTTGAAAATAGGAAAAACATAATTATAGTTTTGGTTGTAGAGTTGCGGTTACCACTTCTTAAATACGGTCGAAACATATGTTTATGTGCAATCTTTTTTAATAAGAAATTTATTTTTTAAATAAATTTTCCATATGCGTAAATGTGCTAAGTTTAAAAAAAAATGTTTAATTTACTTAAACTGAAAACAAATTGAGTTTTTATTTTTCGTTCAAATAAATGTATATGTTCTGTGTATAGGCTTATATGTATGTATGAATGTTCATAAACACAAGTTTTACATTGTTTATTTTGTAGACAGATTTAACAACCCAAAAATTATGGTCGCTTTCTTAACAATATACACAATTGTTAAAAGTGTTACTGAATAGCAAAATCGACATTTTGTTGTTAAGTTAATTTAACAAGCCGAAAATCGTTAAAAAAAGAGTAGTGAATCGCACTACTGATGTATGTATTTTCACATTACATAATACATAATATGTAATATTTTAAAATGAACTGCATATTTTATGAATATTAAAATAACAAATACTTAAAAAATGCCTTTATAATAAATATGTTGATGGTATGAATTATTATTTAATTATTATTATATATAAAATTTATTCAACAATTTTAGTAAATTAATTACTGCCCTTTCAAAACATCACTTCAGTAAAATACGTCAAACAAATTTAGTATAATATTATGTCCATCATTTTTCTTAACTATTTATTTTGAAAGTGACTTACACTTTACCGTAATTTAAAGGGGGGTAATTTTTTTGTTTGTAGGAAATTTTTTTTACGGAAAAAAAAATCAGTACCATTAGATAACAAATGCAAGTAAATCTTCTCTTCAAAGCAAATGTGTTTTTATTAAATTTCCAAACAGAAATAAAATGAAGTTTTTCTAAACATTAATATAAGCAGCTGCTAATATACCCTTTTACAGAAAAAAATCAACACAAAATCTTTATTCGTTTAGCCATAAAAAAAAATATATTACAAACTTCAAAAATCTTATAAAGTCAATAACCCATGTAATTTACTTAACTTTCCGTGTCCCAAAACGAAAAATCATAAGCAAAACCTTAAAAATTCACTTAAGGATGTATAATTTTGTTATCTGTCAAACGGCGTACTTATATTTTCACATTTCTCAAAATTAATATTTTCACTTATGGGAACATTAATTAATATCTAAATTAATTAATTGTTTACTTCTTCCTATAGCGGCCTTAGCAATATAAGTTGCTTGTAAATTTACAGCAGTCTGCCTATAGCGGTTCAAAATTTTGGTCACATATATTAAATAATATTAACTATTGAGACAGCCTTTAATTTTCAATTCCAAATTTAATACTTGTTGATAAAGCAGAGTTAGCGATACAGGTTTGTGGTAAATTTCAACATTAAATTAAATGAACTATTGGATCAACCTTTAAATTATAATTTTAAATATTTATACTTGTTATTATAACGGGCATAGTGATCGATATTTTGTCCAATTTGCAAACGTTTGTCTATAACGGTTCGTAAGAGAGGCCCCTATAGATCAATTTATGTCCCCTATGGGGGCACCCTTTAATTTTTAGATTTATTTTTCTACTACTTTTTGCTATATGGAGCTATACTGGTACCCTTTTTTTTAATTTTTAAAGCGGTGCTCTTTACGGTTTATAATAAAAAACCGAAAAAGCTAGTGTGATGCATGGGGTCACCCTTTAATTTTTGAAATTATGAATAAATTTTAAAATGGGATCAATCTGTAATTAATACCTTTCAAATAAATAATAAATTTCGAAATCGGTTCAGAAATGATTTTGAGCTGCGGTCAAAAACATAAAAAGCAGCATTCAGTCAAATTGATAACCCCTTACCTTTTTTAAGTCGGTTTAACAAAAACTGTAAATGTGAAAATCTTTAAGATGTTTATTTTTCTTAAACATATTTCACTTGGCCTAAAAATATGCTTTAAATTTCAATTACTAAAATGAGTTGTCAAGAATCAAAGGCTTTCTCGAAAGATTTATTTTAATTACAGGGAATTGACGTTATATTAATTACCAATGAGTTTTCTTTAAATAAAAACAAATTTAAGGAATTTGCAACTAAAATTTCAAACATTCAATTATTCTGAACGCTACAACCAATTAGGTCTTAGAAAATGCATTCAATTTAATATAAAAATAAGAAAATTTCCTAGGTGACATTTACAGACAATTGAATACGATAAGGAAAAAACTACTGACATTGATATATTAAATGTAGCTAAAATTGCAAAAATATCTTGTCACTCTCCTTGCTATTGTTGTAATTTTATTACTATTGTTGTTTATCACTCACAACATTTTATTAAATCTTTTATTTCTGGGTTTTTGCTTCTAGAGGTCATCCAGTCCCACGACCACCTGGTCTTAAATCACAACCAAGCAGGCGTTAGTAATAAAGCAAAATCAAATAAAAAATCGTCTTCATAAAATTAAGTACTCATTAGTATGTATTTGAAAATTATAATAAAGAAAGCCAAAGAAACTTTTTTAAATAAAACAGAACAAATATAAAAATCGCTGCTGCTGTTCGTTAAACGATAAATACTTCAAAATAGAGCCACTCTTGATGATAGAAAAATTAATTACTGAGAAAGATTTGTGGTTCTTTCTCTCTGTTTAGAGAATTACATTGTGGGAAAATACTTAAAAAAAATATTTTTAGTAAGTTGAATTATATTGAGACTTATTTTTTCATATTACACGGTTTGACAAAATACACTTTTAAGGGTAACTCACAACTATTACGTATTGTTTTAACTACCTAACTATATATTGCATACGCATTTCGCTTAACTAGATTATGATACATTAATTTTAAAAAGTAATACATATCAGTGTTGAAAGAAAAAGTGCTTGCTCCCGGTGCTTACAATTACCAAACTAAAACTTAAGCCAACACAAAATAATAAAAATAATATAAAAAAAATTACCCGCTGTGGATGCCGGGAGTAGTATTTGAATAGAAGTTCTGACCTGGAATATTATTAAGTTTTCCTGTTAACTTCCAACAGCAGATATATATGGAGTGTTTGACCAACTAAAACTTTGCTCACTCGATAAAATATTATGTATTTCGTTGCCTTCAATATTCGACAACCTTTCCACAAAACTCCTCATTAAGATGAGTCGTAAAAAGACAAAGGAGATAGTTCTGAATTTTTGGTATATATTTATTTGAAACCCTTTTATTAAAAGATTTGTTAATTCTTCTCTATGCATTTCCCAACAATATGACGTTCGAAATATTATAATATTTTTTCATCATTGTTTTTGAAATAGTGAACCATATTGGAAATGCATAAAGAAGAATTGGTCCTATACTTAAATTTTATGAAAGAAGTTTGGTTTACACTAGTAAAAATTTACTATTAAACTATTTTGAGAAGGCTCCTTTTACTTTGTTAGCCTTCTCTAAATTATAGGAAACGTGTTCATTGATACTGCCCTTAAATTTGATTTCAATACCATTTAGCAATAACTTTAAATTTTTGCTTTCCGGAAGCATTTCATAAGCATATCGCTCTACTATTTAACACGTTTATCTTTATCCCGAATGTTCATAGTATCTGCCAACAATATTCAGGTGTCTCGAAACACGTTGGAGGACAATTAGAGAAAACTCATCCTGGGCATAATGAAGTGAGTCATCAGCATACAGAATAATTTTTAAGTTAAAAACTTCATGGGGATAATCGTGAACAAAAATGTTATACAAATCAGGTGCCAATACAGATCTTGAGGAACGCCGCAATAAATCTCACTCTGTCATGACAACATATTTTCGATTTGTACAAAAAATATCCTATTATCAAAAAAAAAACTTTGAAAAAAAGTTTTACAATTCATGAACTGAAACCAATCTTTATCATTTTATTCCAAATTCCATCATGATATGCCTTATCAAAAGCCTTCTCTATATTAAGAGATATTGCTGCAGGGCATCGACTCTCTCTTAAATTATTTATAACATCAGAGTGAAACCTCAAAAGAGCGAGTACCGTAGATGTACATTTTTTAAAACCAAATTGTTTTTGAGGAATGTATGAATGCTGAAAGCCTATGTCCATTATCTCTCTAATGTTTCTTTCAAAAAGCTGTCTTACATTGGAAAGTAAGGAAATTTGTCTAAAGGTGTTAACATCGCTATTACCCTTTTGTTTCGGTGTGGGAACAAATTTTAGCTATTTTCCATGCAGAAGGAAAATAACAATTGTTTAAAGGTACTCAAATGCCTTAGCCGGAAGTTATTTTATTACGTAATTCGATATATTGTCCAATCCGGTCGACTTCTTGTTATTTATCATTTTAGAGATGTTTATTACTAGATTTAGGTCTGTAAGTTTCAAGTTTCCTGAATTATTTAACGATGTGCTTTCATCATTAAAAATAAAACTATTTAGAGCTTGACTTATTGTTCGTTAATCTTGCAGGAAAAGTTTTAAAAATGCATGAAAAATGATTCTTCAAGATGCTCAATTTTTTATTTAACTCAATAATTTTTACACCGTCAACAACAGTGATATCTTTCATGAAAGAAAGACTTTTATTTCCGATTATCTTAATAATTTTCCTTATTAACCCCTGGGCCAGACTAAATACCTTTTAATCATTATTAAAAAAAAAATTTGCATGCCTCTGTCTAATTTGTTCTTTTATTAAAATCATAATTAAATAAATTTGTTTGGAAATCAGCAAATACTGAGGATGTCTTCTATTCAAAGTTCTTGTGAATATTAACTTGAGTTGTTTTTGCCACTGGTATTTTGCTTCAAGTAACTCTATAAGTTTATCCGATGCTATAAATTTCTTATTTTTCAGTTCAACCTTTCTAGAGTGTAACTGTGTAATGAAATTTACAGACAACACGTCTTCTAGAAAATAATCTATTTCTCTTTAAAATAAATTTCTATTGACCGGGGGAGAATGATTAAAAAGGGTGTTTAGTACATCAGTTTTAAATATGTTCTAATTTGTGTATTTATATGAAACAAAATGGAGAGGTGGTTTTAAAAGGAAATTTTTTTTTAATTGTCTGTAATAAAATTTTAGAAAAAAAATTCTTAAAATCTTTAAGTGTTAATTCTAGATTAATGGCTACGAAAGATTGGCTTAAACACTACGTAAGCTAAAATTCTCTCTTTAATTAAAAATTACTTGAATTAATATTTGTATTAACACTAAAGTTCTATTTAAAAATTTCACTCTCAACTGACACTATCAACCCATTAGATTTGTCGCTGCCATTACTTCTGCTGTTTGTTTGACACACAAAGTAATTTAGTTTTTGTTATTTGCACTAATTTGATATAAAGACTTTAAGCTTTAAAGATGAATTATATTTATATTTTGCTTCACATTTGCAATAAAGAACTTAATAGCTGTCCTGTTACTCCTACTGCTGATGAATGAAATGAAAAAGCTTTAAAGATATTTATTGCGAATTTCAAAAAGAAAAATTGAGTTGGCTAAAACACCAATTTTAGTTATTACACTTTTCGTTTTATATTCATAGAATTGGTCTACGGTCTCTGAATATTCATTATGCAAAAAAGGACTTGACACTAAATATTTATTAAGCTTCTGTCTGTGTTGTTGTTGTTTACTCTTTTTAAAGAAAAACTAATTTTCTTTTCAAAAAAAAAACACCAAATATAAGATGATATAAATTTTACTATTTTTTGCAGATTTTCTACTCTATAGAAAAAGCAGCTCTAGGGAAATTGTTGTGTAGATGTTATATTTTACTCCAAAAATTTATTTAAGTTTAAATTATTAGTTACTGGTGGAAAGCAGGAGTTGATTACAAAAGGTGTTTTTTTGTAGTCGTTGCCAAAAGAGTATAAACGTAAAGAGGTGCTTGACAAATTTGTCCTCTCAACGAAGCACCTCCTGCTGCATAATAATTTTCATTTATTATCATTATTATTATTGTCCCTTTGCAAACACTTGGGATTTCTAGTTATATTTGAGACTTTATTATGATTATTTTTAAGATTCTGTTTTTGTTTTCTTTTTTTTTTTCCTTTTGTTGGCTGCATAATTTTGTTCATTCTACTTCAAGGCCTTTCAAAGTTATTTGCTAAAGTAAATAGTTTTTATTAAAAATTCTTATCTTAATAAAAGTAGAATAAGTGGGTGGATGTAATTTAGTCTATTTTAAAATGAAGCTAAATTAATATTTGCACCTTTATTATTAAGCATTAGCAACAGTATTACAGTCTTTTTTTATGCGTAAATTTGTTTATGCGTAAAAATTTTCTACTCCCCCTAGTTTTACAACATTGAAGGAATAAAGAAAAATACAAGTAGTAAATGCGAATATTGTTAGTTAAAGTTAAAATATTCTTCATTAACTTTATTAGTTAAAGCTCTTTTTAAATTTGAACTTTTTATTATTTTTAATTAATGAATGATTTTATAATTCAAGCCACAGGTCATAAATTGGTTTAATATTATTGCGACAAAAGACACAGTCTAACTGAAACAAAACCAATGTTGTATTAAAATTCCCTATGCTTTTCACTCACCTAAAAAAATATTCGTATATAATAATTCTTACAAAAAAAAAAAAAAATGACTTAAAATAAAACTTAAAATCAATTTTCTGTAACGGTTCAAAATTTTGGCCATATACTTTAAGCTACATCAACTATTGAGACACCCTTTAATTTTAAGTTATTTACTCGCTGTAATAGCGCATTTATACATCAAACTACATCTACTATTGGGACACCTTTTAACTTCCAAATCAAAATTTTGTAATTGTTGTTATAGCGGTTTTACCAATACCGGGTCTTCGTAAATTTCAACACCATGTCTAAAACTGATCAACAATTTGGCCATATGCATTAAATTAAATGAACTACTGGGGCACCCTTCAATTTAGAATTTAAAATATTTATACTTGTTATTATAACATTTGATTAATAATCGACATTGTATCCAACTTACAAGTGTTTGTCTATCACGGTTCAAAAGATAGACCAATATTGGTCAATTTACAGCTCCTATGAGGCCATCCTTTAATTTTTAGATTAATTATACCCTTCACCCCAAAAAGTGGAAAAAGATAAATCTAAGTTTTTTATTCCGTGTGTAATTTCTACAATATCCATTTCCGACCCCATAAAGTATATAAATTCTGACTTCTTATGTATAGCGAAGCGATGTGTCTGTCTCTTCGTCCATGTTAGTGTTAAAATCAAGTTTGTTTCAAAAAAACAATAAACATGTCAATCGATCAGATATAGTGTCGATAGAGGTGCTATTGGAAATCAGCATGATCGGTCGGTCCTACGACGTAGCACCTCCAGAGGCCTGTCATTTCATCTCATTTGGAACAATAAAGTAACTCCAATCAAAAATAAAAATATATAGGGCTACAGATAATTAAAAACTAAGAAAATAACATCTGGTGAAAAAATTGGCGCTCGCCGATATTTTCCGTTTCGCGGGGCTCTGAAATTTTCAAATTTTTATAAAATATCCAAATGGGTTTTATTTTAAAACTTTTGAAGAAATCTTTAAGGAAATACAAAAATTATTTTAAAAATGTTACCCCTTAACAGCCGATGGCATTTTTATATAAAATTATACATATGTATATGCAGTTCCAAATTTTTTTTTTATTTTTTAATTCTGCGTCACCCCAATATTTCCTTTTTTGATTAGAGTTACTTCAGTAAACTAGATTCACATAGATGGTGAAGGGTATATTAGATTCGGCGTAGCTGAATATAGAACTCTGACTTATTTTTGTATTACTTTCTGCTATTTGAAGCTACATTTTAACTTTTAAAAATTCATAATACATGTAAAAAACATGTTTGTTGTATGGTGACACCCTTTAATTTTTAAAATTATAAACTCTTTTAAAACTATAAACTCTTTAGAGTGAAACAATCCATAAGCATAACCTTTAAAACAAAGAAAACATTTAGAAATAGCTGAGTTCTGCGAGCGCAAACATAAAAAAGCAACATTGTGACGAATTTATAACCTCCTTCTTGTTTTGAAGTCAGTTAGAAATCAAAGCTCATACCCACTCCTTTTTTAAGCAACAACTAGAAAAGTTGCCAGATCTTATCATAGTATAGCAATCTAGTGCTTTTACTCGATCGTTAATAATAGTTGCAGTTGCCAGCATATGGCATTATTCAATAAAACATCGAACAGTGAAATTGTTTCTTAGATTTCAAATAGAATTCTTTAAAAGATATGCGGTAGATAGATTCCGAAAGCGAAGGTGGTATACTATGCGGAATCTTATGTGCCCTCCATCTTACTTTAATGCAAAACAATTGCATTATGCGATATCAGATGTAAAATCTCTGGAGAACTGTTAATTTGATACTCGTTTCGATAGGACATGACATGAAAGAAAAGAGCACACGAATATCAACTATTTTAATGAATATGGTCCATTAAACTTAGGTTTGTAATACTTATCATCTTTTCCGTTTCACAGTAATAAATTATACCACACTTGCTGATCTTTAAAGTCGTAAAGTTAA
Source organism: Gymnosoma rotundatum (assembly GCA_916610165.2). Taxonomy (NCBI): domain Eukaryota; kingdom Metazoa; phylum Arthropoda; class Insecta; order Diptera; family Tachinidae; genus Gymnosoma; species Gymnosoma rotundatum. Next base: position 111,700,932 of record OU744337.1, on the reverse strand, counting down.
AAAAAAAAATAAATAAAATAAAAAATACAAATTTGTCTTAAAGTACGGTCAGATTTGTCAAATATTTGCTCGTATTTGCTAAAAAATATGTCAAAACAATACGAATTTTGTTTAATGGTAACACTAGACACATTTCTGTGCTTTATTTTGTTTCTCCAAACATACGTAAGATAGCTGCAAATAATTATTTAGAAAAACATATTTGCTCCGTGTTCACACTTAAAAAATATTTGATTAAACAAAAATATTTGATTAAACTGAAAAACAAAAATCTATTTTACCCAAAGATACACATTTGTACGAGTATGCTGACAAATTTATAAAAAATGGATATGTGAGGAATTCCTTTTATTAAGCTGTGGAGCAGCATCAGTTCTCTTTTTTAAAGAGGATTTAAGGAAAAATAAGGAAAGGCAATGGATACGGGACTGGATTCGACGTCGAAAGGAGGAAGTATGTTGCGCATAATTGTTACTGGAGCTGCGATCAGAAACTCCAGAGCTGTGCAAAAATTTTTTACGAATGAATCCTAGTGATTTTGATCATTTGGTAAGTACTAATACGATAATAAGATTTTAACAAGATGTCTTTCAATCCCTTTATAACTGCAATAGGGACACCACTAATAACAAAATAGACTATAAAACTTCGTGAGCCATTTTCCCCTTCTGAGCGTTTGGTAGTAACACTCCAGCACTTGGCGACTGGCGAGAGTTTTTGATCTCTACATTACGTATTTCGAATCCCTCACAATACAATTTAGGGAATAATTCGCGATACATGTGAGGCCATTTATAAAGTTCTTCAGTTACACTATTTAAAGGTACATAAAAATTAAATGCAGTTGTTTACTTTTTATATTCTGTGATTTTGTTTTAGATGCCACCAAAAGAGGAGGAGTCGGAAAAAATTTCTGAGTCATTTTTAAAAATGTGGGATATTTCCAATAGTATCGATTCCTTGGATGGGAAACATATAGTGATGACTGCTCCACCACATTCTGGCAGCATTTATTAAAAATTCAAAGATTAATGTTGTTGTCGACTTTAGATTCTTTTAGCGAATCTTATTAGTCATATTAGACTTCAACTTATTTTTTTTACTCAAAATGAAAATAAAATTTTTGAGTGAAAAATTATTTTTTTAGACTGATGCGATTACTTTACGAATTACTAAATTTTCAGTAAACTTTCGCGTTTAGAAAAAAATGTTAATATTCCATACCTAAAGGTTAAAAACGTAACCCTATTAATGACGCTCAATGTCTGTCTCTTCGGCTGTCACAAGCGAGAAACCTAGATTATTCTATGAAATCCTCCCAGTTTTTTAGATGTTATTCTAGAACAACGTTATAGTAATTGAAAATCAATTCTAATTAAAATATACTTAAAATTAACTATGAGAAGAATAACACAAGCCATAACTCTAGTAGCTCGAGATTTTTGCGAAAAAAAATTTTCTTACTCCTGCTTATGGATTTGCTACTTTTGAAGTCAATTTATTACCAAAAGGCCTCCCTAATTCCGTGCTTTAAAAATCATAATAAAGAGAGTATGATTGGCCATTATGTCCACTGGGCATTCCTTTAAAAACACCCCAGTTCTTCAATTTATGTTCATAGCAGTTACAAACATGGTGTGTACATAAAATGCCAACAATAAGCGATAAAACATATAAATTATCAATATTTCTTAAATGGTGTTGGACAACAATGCAATTTTATTAGTTAAACTCCCATACTACACGTAAGTACTTCACACTGAGAATAGTAAACAGACACACAAAGCCATTTAATATCTCTTAGTTCTCTAAAAAAAACTATTCTAGTTTTTATTTTTTGTCAAGTTGGCTAAAAAAGACAAAAGAAAGAAATCATAGATAAAAAAACCAAAAATTGTTTTGTAAGGACAATTTTTAACACCCTCACACCCCACTATGCCGCTCTATTGACAACTTAGATTACAAACATGAATTAATACGATAATACCATACTAACATACTAACACATTGATATAAATAAATCCACACAAAAAATCTCTACTTAATACAAAACACAAATATAGAAAATATGTATGTGGCAAGCAGGGCTGGACAGTTTGGATTTTATTAAGAAATCATGTTTTTGTTTATCAATTTCGGATTCAATTTAAAAAAAAAAAAACTTCGAGAATATAGTAAAATTAAATTTTTGCTTTATTTTTCGTCAGCATACTTTCTTACTTTCTTTCTTTCCCCTTAGCTGCTTTCGGATTTGTAAGATAATAGGATACAATAAAGTGTCAATATTATTCACTGTTAATATAATTTATATTTTTTAGCCGACTTGAAAAAAAAGAAGAAGGTTTTCAACTTGACTGAATGTCATTAATTTCTGAATCGATTTTTCTTTATTTGAAAGCTGATTCTATCAAATTGGTCCCGTTTTAAAAACAACTCATGATCTTAATAATTAAAGGGTGTCCCGAACAGCTTTTTACGTATTTGAGGAACAGTAAGGGTCACCACTTTAAAATGAAAAAACTGCGTATCAATATACAAAAATAAATCTAAGAATTAAAGGGTGTCCCCATAGGTGAAGTAAATTTACCTATATGGGCCTTACTTTTGAATCACTAACGACAAACGCTTGCAGAATGTCGACTGTTATAACCGTTTAGTAACAAAGTATTAATATTAAGTTATAAATTAAAGGGTGCCCCAATAGTCCATTTAATTTAGTGTATTTGACTATACTTTTGAACAGTAGTAGAAAGACTCGCGAAATTTACAGCGAACCTGTATTAACAAGTATATAATTTGGATTTGGTAATTAAAGGGTGTGCAAATAGTTGATGTAATTTAACGTATGTGGCCAAACAGATATAGACAGACAGCTGAAACTTACAAGGGACTGGTGTTACTAAGACCGCTATAAAAACAAGCTTATAATTTCAATTTAAAACTAAAGGGTGTTCCCAAAATTAATATAATTTGACCTATATAGCCGTATCTTTTGAACCTTTATATACAAATATTTCAAAATTAAGCGAAATAATACAAGGTAGTTTTCGTGGCGAATTAATTAATTTCGCCGTAAACGGCAAATGTAAAACTCCATACATATAAAATATGTATAATTTATATTCATATGTTGTTTGACATTTAGCGTTTACGGCGAAAATCAATGAAGTCGCCATCGAGGCTACCTGTATTTTTTCGCCATTGTAAGAAGTATAAATATTTTAGATTATATATTAAAGAGTGATACGATAGTTGACGTAATTTCGTGTATATGGCCAAACTGTTTAACCATTATATACAGACGGTTAAAACTTACAAAGAACCAGATTACTAAGTCTAATACAACAGCAAGTATAAAATTTTAGTTTGGAAATTATAGGATGTCCCTATCGTTGCTGTTATTTGATGTATATTATCAAACTGTTGAACAGTTGCAGATGGACGGTTGAAATTAAAAAGGAGCTGTGTTGCTAAAACTGCTTTAGCAAGTATAAAGTTTGGAGATGGAATATAAGGGTGTTCCAATAGTTATTGTAATTTGATGTATGTGGCCATACTTTTGAACAGTTAAAGAACGACAGATGAAATCTATTTTGAAGTCGGTTTTGTTTGCCAGAATTATTATCGTGAATTATTATAACGAAAAAAAAAACAAAGCTGAAGAAAATGAAGACGTACAGTTTAGAAAGGTTTCAGCTGATGGTTGTAGCAAACACGCTTTAAGTTTTATTAAGCTTATCTGTATAATTAACAAATAAAATTGAATAAAGTGACAATAACAATTTTTTTGAACATTTTAATCCAATTGTTTTCTAACCAAATAAAAGAAAATAACTAAAGTAAAAGACAGAAGATCCCAATACTTTGCGATTTTCAGTTCGTTTACATATTTAATATTTCTTATGTATGTGTTCCAAATAAAATAATAAACTTGAAGTAATTCATGATGTTGTAATATCTTTTACTCTTGAACAATCTTTTTATATTTAGTGCTTTTTGTTTATGTCTTGACAAACTCGTTCTTTTTACATCACAAAACGCTAAAAATTATTCGAGCATGTTCTTTAAGATGTTGATAGTGTTCTTGTTGATGCAATAGTTCTGCTACTGTTGGTTAGAGCTCTCTCATATTAGTAGTAATATATTAATAGGCCCAGGTAGGACTATAGTACAGGTCTGCCCGAGCTTTATCTTCAGTGCTTATTTGTTTTGGCTGTTTAGCTGTTTTTAAAATAGCTTCCTCTTAGACGCTCATTTCAAATTAAATTTAGGATATGATTCCAGTTTGTAATGCAGAGAAAGGAATCCTTTTAACTCTTCCTCTAACTTTTTAAAATAGTGATTTTCGTTTCTGCGATTTATTACTATATTTTGTAATTTCACTATTTTAATTTTTGTAAACTGTTTTGTTAAGTTTTTGTTTTTTTTTTTGCACGCAATACTATTCAACACCAATAACGACGATGACAGAATCAAAAGCAATTTAAGGCAACACTAACCTCAAAATTTCTTAAAAAATACCAAACAGATGTTGTCAGTCGTCGATAAGTTGCAAGATTGACAAAGGGAATACCAATATGCAACAAAATAAAAATAACCACGTTGTCTTCTATTGACGACGACAACAAGCATAAGGGTGATTAGAATACAAGAAAAATTAATACTAAAATCAACTGCAAATTATTTGAATCTAAAAAATTATATAATATCAAATTAACCAACTCTGAAAACTATAACAATGTATATAATGATTATGACATTTTAAGCCAACAACAATAATAACAAGGATAATCAATACAATTATATATAGAAAAACTATCTGTGGTTTTTAGTGCGCATTCAACTAAAAATTGTTTTAATTTTTCTAGAATTTTTACATTTAAACCAGACTGCACAGTGGTCGCCTGTTAAACTACCAGAAACTATGAAAATCAGAGAGGAATTATTAAGAAAAAATATGTAGTAAAAAAAACACACAGTTCCACAAAGAAGTTAAAATAATTACAAAGTATCCTTTTTTAATTAATAAAAAAAAACAGATTGGTATTGTCCGTCAAATGGACGAATACAATTCTTTTATACACAAATTTTTTGCTCCTATATTCGCGACTGTTTTTCAACCCTTCATCACAAAAAGTAGAAAAAGTATAAATAAGTTTTTTATTCCGTTTGTAGTTTCTAATTGAAATTATATTCTGACTTCTTATGCATAGCGAAATTGATTGAGAGCCTGTCCGACAGTGTTTGAAATGAAATCAAGTTTGCCAAGGCACTAAATGAGCTAGAAAAAATTTAAATACGCCAATCGATCAGACATAGTTTCGAAAATTACTCTATTAAAATTAGGAAGATCGGCCTTCGAGGCAGCGGGCAAAACATGACGCCTGCCTGTAATTTTCCATATTTAAAACAGTTCTAGTTTAGTGATGTAACTCCAATCAAATAAACAAATATATTAGACAATAGACAATTAAGAAATAAAAAAAACATCAAGCGAAAAAGTTGGCGCTCACCCAAATTTTTCTAATTACGGGCCTCTGAACTTTTTATGGAAGTGCACCATGTATTTTTAAACATCAATATGGGTATCATTTAAAATCTTTTGAAGAAATCTTTTAGGAAATACTAAATTTTTTTCAAATACTTAACCCATTAAGAGCTGATGACATTTTCATGTAAAATTATAGATAGTAGTTAATTTTTTTCTTATTTGTAGATAAGTTAGATAAGTAAATGCGATAAGTAGGATAAGATTTTTAGAGTAGGACAAAATTCTCTCAGCTTTTTAGGTAATTAAATCGTACGATTGGGTATGATAGTGAATCCTGGCCTTTAATGACGAATAATACTAAATAATAAATATATTAAATATACTCGTACAATACCATTCCAGGGTTAAGCAAAAAATATTATATAGTGCAGTTATCATATTTTGACTAATACGGCATTTACACTATGCAATTTTTCATGAAACTAGCATGAAAGTTTTGTTTGTTTGTGAAGCAGGTGAAGTAAGCAATATTGTATTGCTCGAGTTTTGAGGGGATGTTACAGTTGCTTATGTTCACTTTTAACGCATAACGCTGTAACTTAAATAGAAAATTGAGAAAAAAATGCGTCAAAAAATTGCATAGTGTAAATCTGGACTAAATCAGAATTAAAAAAAATCCTCAAGCTGCAGATGCCTTATAAGTTTACATAAAGCGAAAGGTTTTAATAGCCTGTTTTCGACTGCTACATATATATCTGTGCTTTAACTAAATTACTTGGCATATAATGTTCTTTCAAACCAAATTTCGTCAGTAGCTCCACTTAATTATCCAACGATCCCACAGTACATTGTAATTAAATTGTGGTGGCATTGTGCGGCTGAGGCAACTTTTGTTTTCTTTTCTCTCTTTACAAATACTTTCTCGGGACTTTTGTTTTATGTGGTTTGAAAGATTATTTTGACTGTATAGAAAAAATAAATAAAATAAAATAAGTTTGAATTGAAACAGCAAAAGTATCAATTTCTTTTTACTTGAAATTGCTGCTGTGGCAACTCTTGTTTGTATGACAATAATGATAATTGTAAATAAGTGTAATGCTGATGTTGCCCAATTTTGTTTAGTTACGGAATTGGAATAGTAATAAATAATAAAAAAAATTTTCCCTTTAATATTATTTAGCTAGCGAAAATTCTGCAAAGATAAAAAACCTTTAAATTTTAGTGGTAGAAAATTGAAATTCAGCTGTAAGCTCGAAATGAAGAAAAAAAATTCAATTAGGAAATTTTTAATAAGAGAATAATAAATTTTTATTAACAAAATAAATGTTTATAAAAACACAATTTTTAAAACCGTGCTTAGATTTATTTGCAAACTTTAACATTGAATTAAAAAAAATAAATAAATAAAAAACACGGGAAACATTTATTAAAATAAAGTGCCCGTGCATAAAAATAAATTATTGCAGTGTTTTGTGATATTTTATTTTACATCATATTTTAATTGCATAAAAGTGCCGAAAAAAGTCAGCCGTATACAGTGGAGAAAGAAAAATAGAATTACTGTTGGTTGTTGTTGTTTTTGCTTCAACTTTGATTTTTATCTTAACTTTATTGTTTGCACAAAAATTTTTAGTTTAGTTAAAATGTTTGTGAAAAGTTTCCCAAAGAGCTAACTAAGCGGTAGCGAAATGGAAATCAAGACCTGCTTTCACCCTCAATAATTAATATCGGTGGTTTATAATTTAAATCCGTTTAATATAAAAAAATACCACAACAATATTTATGAATATTATTTAATTTAAAGAATATATTCAAGCTCTGAAATTTTTTAAATTTATAATTTGAAATCGGACAGAAAAATGAGAATATATGTTGTTTAAAACTTAAATATATTTCCAATTTTATTTGTATCAATGATTTCAACCCCAAGCTATATACCACACCAAAGGCCGGACATACGACTCTGCATCGATATCCTCGTATTTAGACATGCCATCAACTTATATTTTACAAACACCGCTGTCAGCTGGAGTTTTCAGAACATTTGCTTTCCAGTCTGATCATTTTGCAATTGAAGTTGTTATTAAGGTAGATAAAAATAGACTCAAATTATTTTTGGTGTGGGATCTAATAATTCTTAACTTTCACTTAATCGCAATGTGTCATCACATAAAATTGAAGAATGTTTTAAATTTATAAGTAAGTGTCATTGAAGAAAATCCCATAAGTCCCTGGGAAAGTGATAAAGTTTCCGGCTATTATATTAAATTTTGACTCTAACAAACAGAGATTGAAAAAAATTTTGTGGCACACAGCAGTTACATATACAGTTTTAAAACCTGACATTAAGAACCGAAGCAGAATTTAAGAGGCCATTGCAAATTTTGAGGAGTAGTATATGACCGAAATATTCAATTATATTGCTTCAGTAGAACGACATTCCCGAGCGAAAATCAAAGTGCAAGAATAAAAAACATCTGAGGACGACTTTTTCACAGACGATGCCGATAAAGATAATGTATCGGCTGATCACCTTGGCTGCTTAAGTGATGACGGATTTCAAGCTGGATACAGCTAATTACAACTTGTGATGTAGCTTGTGACCTCTAAAGAAGATCTCATAGAAGTCTAATAAAAATAAAGGTGATGCAAGAGTTCTTAAAACATGCTAAGTATTCGTCATCTTCCTGGAAAATGCAAAGAGACAATCACAATTCTAGAGAATCTGGAAGTTTCAGACGAATCTTCTTAATATCTTCCTTTAAAAATATATGAGATTAGCTCTAGGTATTCGGAGTGTGAAATGAAATTTTCAATGGCGGTGTACCGAAATACTATCCGTTTGGCTTTAAAGGAGGCTATTTCAAAGGCTTTTGACATGCCTAGCACGGTTATGAACTCGAAACAAATTTTATGATGAAATACAATTTACAAAAACAATTAACACTATTACTTTCCATCTGACTAATGTTATACCCTGTTCAGACATGAGTCATTGAGTCAATTTAGTTTTAATTGCGCAATTTAATTTGGTGTTCACACATGCTCAATTAAACGTATTCAATTAGCACAAGGCATATTTATTTTACTAGGTCGTGTCGTTCGCCCAGCTGATTTCTATTTTTATTACAAATAGAACATGGCTTTTTGTTGTTGCTTTGAAGTTGGAAGTGTCGAAAGCCATTTTAGTATGACCCGCCATTTTCTTTCTATATGTTTGTTTATATTTTTTACCTGCAGCTTTTTAATTTAATAAATTTTTTCTTCTCACTTAACATAGTTCCCAAAATAAACTTGTTAACCAGGGCTGCATTTCGCATCTTATTTAATTAGTGATGCAATTAAGTACTAATTGCTCAATTTATTAACTGACTTCTTATATGGTAAATTGAGCTTAATTACTCGTATGTCTGAACAGGTTATTAGCGAAAGAACTCCAATCAAAAAAAAAACAAATATTGGGGGTGGCAAAGAATAAAAATTAAAATTAAAATAAAAAAATTAAGTTCTATATATTATTTTACATAAAAATTGTCATCAGCTCTTAATGGGTTAATCATTTTCTTAATTTTAGTATTTCCTTGATATCTTAAAAAATGTGGTGCATTATTTTTCTTTTCTATGAAAAGTTCGGAAGCCCATAAATCGGGATATACGGGTGATCGCAAATTTTTCACTTGAGGTGTTTTTTCTTAGATTTTATTTCTCTATCGCCCTATAGGTTAATTTTTTTTATTGCAGTTACTTCACGAAACTACATTTTTTCCAAATGATGTGGAAAAATTAGAGGTGCTTTTCCAACTCCCTTGAAGGACGTGGACCGATCTTGCTGATTTTGAATACATCTCATCTCATCTAGCGCCTTGGCAAAGTTGATTTTAACCAGAACACGGACGGACAGACGGACATCGCTCAATCGACTTCGCTATACATTAGAATATATTAGTATCAGAATTTATATACACTATGGCGTCGCAAATGTAAATTCTAGAAATTGCACACGGAATTAACAAGATATAATATTTTTCCTCCTGTGGTAAAGAGTATATAAAATGCCATAACGTAAATATGCATAACATTTTTATCGTTCATATTGTTTACATTCTTTCATTATCTATCAGTGTTATGTGATTTTAAGAAGACTAATACTGCGTTATTGCAAATAAGTAAAATAGAAAGACAAAAATCCTGCTTCCGAATTAATACGCTGCCAATATAAACAAAAGAACAATTACATACATCATTTGATAATCCTATTTAATTTAATTTAATGAATTGACAAATTAATTAAAATAACAACTGTTTAAATACTTAGGGATTTTTTTGATTATTTATCTTCTATAGAATTTGGTTTTTTATTTATTTATTTATTTTTTTTTTTTGTCCTCGTCTAAAAATCTCTTACATCCAAGATAAATCATTCTGGGAAATAGAAATTTGTCAAGAAAAAATATTTAAATTTTAATATCAATTACCTACAGTCAATTGAGTTTTAAAAAGATTAAATTTGGATGCTTTAACTCAAAGACGCAAAAAAAAAACTTCAAACGATGAGAAAAGGTCTTTTTAAATTTGTATTTGAAAGATTTATTTTGTATGTGATTAGAAAAACTAAAAACGAACAACAAACTATAAATAAGTATTCGCACAAATATCCGTATAGAGAAAATTTGAATTTTCATTTCCCTTTTCCAGCCAATAATTTGAAATGTTATACGAACAACAACTAGGAGAACATCAAGTCAAGCAATACAAACATTTTATATTTTTTTTTTCTTCTATGTAAAATCAACCCACATAAGCTTTGTTGATTTTAAATATTTTCTTTTATCCTTATGCACATCCAGGCTTAAGGAGGATATAAGTAAAATAACATCTGCTCATTTGCCGGGTATAAGCAAAGACATTGAGGACAATTTGGGCGCTCTAAATGTGAGATAAGTAATTGCCTTTAACTAAAAGCTGGCAGCTTCATTGATTATATTGCCAATTGCCCATCTTAATATTTTTTATTACCATCGAAGGGAAAACTTAAAATTACATTTCATCTTCTTCTTTTTCTTATATATAATTTAAGTATTTTTAGAATAATGAATTTCAAATTACAATGACAAAACTTATGCAATTATGTACGAAAGAAGTTTTTCATCAATTTGTGTTTTATACTTGCGAAGTCAAGTACAGGACAGTTTTTTGGCGATTATTATTTAAGGAAATAAATTTTTGTAGTTTGTTTTTGTGCGACTTGCGCATTTTCATGCCAAAGCGGTCTACCGAATATTTAAATAAATAAGTAAGAGTGCTATATTCGGCCTTGCCAAATCTTATATACCCTTCACCAACTCCAGTCAAAAAAGCAAATATTGGGGCGACAAAGGCTTAAAAAATAAAAAGAAAAAAATTAAGTACTACATATATAATGTTATCGACTCTTAATGGGTTAAGCATTTTTTTGTAAATTAGTATTTCCTTAAAGATCTCTTTAAAAGCTCTTAAATGATACCCATATTGATATTTTAAAAATTTTGAAAATTTCCAAAGGCGTGTAACTCGGCTCTACAACCAAACTTTTTTGTTTAGTGTGCAAAACAATTAATCAATTTTAGTGCTTAGCATATAATGATGTAGACCAAAAAATTATCACTTTTCGCATAAAAAAAATTTCTTTAGGGTAGCGTATCAAATCTCGAAACTCCCAGACAACTTATACAAAATCAAACCACTATGGGGTAGTTGCGCTCCCCAAATCGATTTTTTTTTTTTTTACTTTAAAAACTAGTTTTTATATATTTTTTATATCTAGCCCAAGATGTCTGTAACCTCATATTTTGTGTTGAAAAATGAAAAAAGTAATAAATTTCCTATTAAACCAACAAAGTGACAGAGTACAGAGATCTAATTGAAAAGCACTTAATAAAAACAAAGTTTCGTTAATATTATTTTGCTGTTGCCACACAGCATGTAATGAAATGTTTTGTTTAACAGAAAAACAAGACCCTGCTAAAAAGTTTTCAAGCAGCTTTTTTTTACAGTTTTTAATAAAATATATTTTATGTTTATGTGCTCTTGTTGTGATATAAACTTTTATTATTAACGATAATTTTATTTTGAGTATCGCTGATGACATTTTTGCAACAAATGTTTGCCCCAAGCAAATGAAACTAAGAAAAGCAACAAAAACAAAATATAGCAAACAAAAGAAGGAAAATAACACAGTTAAAAAAGAAAAAAATATTAATTTTAAAAACTCATAAAAGTTATTGCAGTTTCTTTTATGTTATGAAGAATATTATAGAAGAAGAAAAAAGTAGCTTTTGTTAATTTATCTTATAAATATTAAATTTAGAAATTAAAATTTACTTGAACTTATTCAGATTATTCATTGCCTATAATAGACTAAAATAGTACAACCAACAATTTAAAAAATCAAACTTTAAATTAATTAATTTATAAAAAAAATATCTTTTCTCTTATATCGATAAATTTTTTAAATCACTGATATTAATTATTGAGGGGGAAAGCACGTGTCGCTACCGCTTATTTAGCTGTTTATCAAACTTCTCACAAACATTTTAAATAAAATAAAAATCTTTGTCCAAACAATAAAGTAAAGAAAAAAATCAAAGTTTAAGCAAAAACAACAATAATCAACCATGATTTTTTTTCTTTTATCCACTGTATACGGCTGACTTTTTTCGGCTCTTTTAAACAGTTAAGAGATAATGAAAAATAAAATATTACAAAACACTACGATAATTTATTTATATGCACTGGCACTTTGCTAATTTTAAATTAAAAACAAAAAACTTTAAAGTTGTTTGGTAATTCTGATTTTGATCTTAAATGTAGGAACTTAACAGACAATGAGTCCAGACGATTTCCTCACAAATTTGATATGACTAACTGCCATCCCTAAATTAGCGCGTAAAGCGCAAGATAACTGTCAAAATTTCTCATGTACATACAAAATGTATGAAGCATCCCTAAATAGCCTGGCGTCAACGCTTAGCAATTGGAAAATCCAATTTTGACAGTGCGTTAGGAAGTGAAGTTTGCTGTTTGTTGGTTTGTTTTGTTTTGTTATGGTTGAAAAGTAGTGACAATTTAGTAATTTTCAAGGCAATGTAGCGGTTTTATCTCTTCTTTATTCTTATATAGCGGGTTTTATGAAATAAAATGAGTTAACATTACTTTTAACGACACGAAGTTAACGCTGTTATTTAGGGATAACATTTCAGCGCAAAAGCTATGAATTATATTGCTTTGCGTCTTACGCGCTAATTTAGGGATGGCAGTAACTGTTAAACGACAATGACGCAGATAAACGTTTTATTATTTTTTTTTTGTCATTTTTCACTATTCTCTCACATTTTGTTTCACCCCTTTCTAACAATACTGCTAAATAGATGTATTTTTATAGAGGGAATTTAAATTCCCAATAACAGCAAGGACACATTATTGAAATAAAAAGAATATAATGGCCCAAATTCATAGTTGTAGAAAAAAGTCGACTCTTGCTAAAGTATACTCTAAAATAAAAAGCTCTTATTACCTTTTTTGCTTTCATAGTCAAGAATAAAGTATACTTTAAGTTTAGCCACCTTCCACTGGGTGTCAACTGTAATTTGATAAATGTTTTCATACAATTTCTACACAAACATTTGAAAAAAGTAACCTTGTTTTTATTTTGTTTACTTTGGTATAAAAATCAGATAAAGAGTATTGTGTTCTTAAACCAAATAAAATAATTTTGTAAAAATGAGTTAAAAACAGCTTTAAGGCCCAACTATAATGTGCATAAGCTAGCTTTAGCTTATGTCAAAAATTCAACGAAAAGCCTGTCAAATGCTTAGGTAACTTATCAAAGAAATTTATGTGGCTACAATGTACATATATAAATTTAGTAACTTATTTGCCACAGTTGCACATTTTTGTTTTTTTCGTACTTTTGCCAAAAATAATTTCTATATAAATCAACAAAATTTTAAAACTAAAAGGCTTTCAAGAAAATTATTTATATATTTAATAACATTCACAAACACATTTACATATTTTGGTTTATTTTCTAAGAAAATGTAAAAAAAAAATTATTACAAATTATTTTCTATTTTGTGTTTGTGGCCAACCGTACTAAAAAATGCAACGATGTTCATCGTTTATATGGTATACATATGTGTGTATAAATACAAATTTAATTTAAATATATTATATTTGTAAAAAATTGGCCATAAAGAAAATGTTGTTTTTTCTACATTTTATATTGAAGTAAAAACTAAAAAATTTAACAATTTAGGTCTTAATTAGAAATTTTTTTTATTAATGTATAAATCAAAGCACAATCAGCTGTTTCCGTACGGAAAGTGCGATCAGTTTCGTACCTTGCATAAAGAAATGAAATTTAACGAAACTTGACGAAAAGTTAACTTATTCACATTATAGTTTACCACATATAATTTAATGTATTTGCACAGTTGTATAAGTTGGCATAAGCTAGTTTGTGCACATTATAGTTGGGCCTTTATAGTGCATTTACATTACACCGAAATCTATTTCTAATGAGATTTCGAGCAAAATCTAGTTGATTTCCCATACAAAACAAAATCTACTGCGCAACTAGATTTTGACCAAATCTACTCAAAATCTAGTTTAACTTCGTAATACATCTATGCATTTTCCCAAAAGAGTACCAAAAATTACTCCTATGTACAACAAAAAATGACATTTTTATTAAGATACAAAACAAAATTTATAAAAACAAAAAATTTTTTGATTTTTTTAAATAGAAAAGTATCCAAGTGAAGAAAAAATAAAAGTGACAAAAACTCAGAAGTATAAATAAAAAGCAATGTAATTGTTTTAATGCATATCTTTCTGTTTGTTGTCAATGTGAAATCTTGCTAGTGTCAATAAAATATAGTGTAAACGAACTTGATTTAGGGAAAGATTTCGAATCAAATCTAATAGATTTCATTCTAATGTAAATGCACTATTAGGTAGTTTTAAAATTTAGAGTTGACTTTCTCTCCAAAAGTATATTTTAAATTGTCTATGAATGAGTTAGAGTCGATTCTAAAGTAAAACCGACTTTAGTTCCCATAAAGTATACTTTTTTTAACTATAAATATGGGCCAATATAATTTTTTACAAAAAAAAAATAATAATAATATATAAATAAATAAATAAATTATTTAAAGAGGTAAAAAAATATGAGTTCCTGAACAATCTTAAATCATAATTTATTAATTCGTCATTCATCTTCTCAATCTGATGCGTACAGGTTTTGAAAAATTCCGCTAATTTCCCGTGTCTGTATTGCAAGTGAGCGACTCGTCTAGAAAATGTGTATAGGAATCAATTAAAAAAATTTAGTGCAGTAGGAGTACTATGACGAATTTTATATATCCTTCTCCATTAATGTAGATCTAGTTCAGTGAAGTAACTCCAACCATAAAGACAAATATTGGGGTGAGATAGACTTAAAAAAATATAAATATACACAGAGAAAAAAAGAGATTCGTTACGACAACCGAATTTGTTTCCAAACGAATTTGAGCAGTGTGAGTATTATTTGGAATTCGGTTATGATGACTGAATAAATATGGTACTCACAACTTTTTCAAAAATTCATTCGACAGTGGGTATTTAATATTATTGTGTGGTGAATAAAACAACTTTAACAACTTTCCTATGTACTTTTATTTAAAAAAATAAGTTACAGAAATAATATAACGTAAAATTTCAAGATTCGAACCATACGAATCAACAACGCCACTCTATGTTCTCCCGATTTCTTTCTTTCCACATATTTTCTTCTGTTACATTCTATTTGCAAATACCGAAATTCTTGTCGCTATGAAGTAAATAAAATATTTAAAACTTACCTTTCAAGGATCTCGCGGAACTTTGTGCTATTTTCTTTAAATTTTTATATTTTGTTAACCTAAATATCACTTACATTTTTTATTATATTTTTTATTCTAATTATTTTTTTATGATGTCAAAAACTTTTTTGAACAAGTCAAGCAAACGATTTATATAATTCTGACTACCAAAATTCTGTTTTTAGTAGTAAGGTGCTGAATTAGTTTGGTTGCCTCTCTCAATTAATAGAATTAATTTAAGTAAAGCCATAAATCAGTAAGGTGAACTTTCTAAACATTTGTTGCAACTAACCTTTAGTAATAAATATTATTTTTAAGTTTTTAATATAAAAAGTATGTCATTATTATATTTTATTAATAAGAAGAAATAAATTGTGATAGTAGTAGTGAAATTTTGAATATATCAACCGAATATTTACAAATCATTTTTTTTGTGTGTATACAACATATAATTTAACATAAAAATGTTATCGGCTCTTATTGGATTGAGCATTTTTAAAAAATTTCAGCATTTCCTTAAAGATCTCTTGAAAAATATTCAAATGATAACCATATTGATATTTAAAAAAATATGGTGCACAATCATACTTTTTTATGAAAATTTCAGAGGCCCATAACTCAGAATATATTTTAACTTGATGTTTCACACATATAATTGTATTTTTAATTAAAGTTACTTTATTCTTCAAAATTCGGTTAAGAGGACTGATCAAATACGGTTCTTTAAACAATTTTGAAAATCGTTAAGGAAATATAACTGTCAATTAAATAAAAAACTTGACATTTTCATATTAATTTATAGGATTAAATAAGAAAACAAATAAAACATTTCTTGTTTGTAACAATGACTTTTACCACAGCGCTTAGCATTCCCATTCCTCACGCTTTCATGATTTACACTTTAGATTCCAATGTCTTTCTGTTTTACACTCCATTCTGCACGCTTTTCCACATCGAAGTAAATACATCTTTTGAAAATCAACAGAACATTATTGCAGAAATTTTTGCAACTTTCAATAAATCTTATTTATTTTTATTTATAAATTTAAATATTTTTAAAATTTCAATATTTTGTAGACATATAAATTTTATTTTTATATGTCAAAAAACTTAGAAGAAGGAACGCAATCGATATTTGTAATTCTAACAAACAATATTAGAGTTTCGGTACTAAAGTGCTGAATAAGTTTCGTTGCATTACCTAATAACCAGAATAGGTTTTAGTACAGATACAAATTAGGCAACTAAACTTTGTTAGTTGTTGTTGCGACCAACCTTTAAGATCTAATATAGTTTGTTATTTCATAATACATGAAATATGTCAAGATTTTAGTAGTTGAATTTTCAATATTTTAACTAATAATTTTTTACCGATCTTTTTTCTGTGTGTACTTTATGGAGTTGGAAATTGATATTGTAGAAATTACAAACGGAATACCAAATGGGTGTAAAAACTGTGTCACACAAATATTTAACCCTTATCGGTCGTAAGTCACCTCTGACGTGACAACAGTACTTTTCTGCAACGGTCGTATGGCACGTGTGAAGTGACAAGGCGAATTATGTCGAAACATACTGTCTATTGATGAGGTTTGTTTTTAAAATGCATTCATTTCTTCAATTTACCGTTACCATTTGAAAATACGTATTAACCGTTACCGTTTGAGTTTAAGAATCTTTTCAGTTTGTCGTTATCAGCAGAGCATTTAACTTGTGCAATAAACTTTCAATTCTTTTTTTTAATGTCCGAATTTATTTTTTGCCCATAAAATGAATAAAGAAAATATTATAAATATCAAAGAAATTTCTGAAAGTGATTTTAGCTCTAGTGATGAGTTTAGCAATAACGCTTCGTTATTTTCTAAGAAAAGAAGAGTTATAGTTCCTATACAATACTCAAGTGAAGAAGAAAATGATACAGAATCAATGCTTCAAAAAATACCATACCTTACAAGTAAATAATTATCAGAAACTCAGACATGTAGTAGTTGTACAAAAAATAAATTATTTGTAACAAAACTGAAAAGAAATGAATATAAATGTATAATAACATGCTATTGTTTTTTTTTTCATATTTGTTAAAAATAACTACAACCTGGTGAGAATCAAACGTGTGAAAAGTCGCGTCCGATAAGGGTTAATTTAACTTTTTTACCCAAATCAACTAGTGGTATGATTTTAAAAAGGTGCTGGTAAAGGAAAAACTCTTTATAGTTTCTCCCTACCCTGTGACTTCAGCCCAAGCATAACAGAAACCATTTCTTAAATCAAAAGAATAATTTCGGAGATACAACTTTTTAAAACAGAGCAAAAATTAGAATTTAGTGGCGCTTTTAATTTTTCAAACAATCGATGTGTGCAGATTTAAAAGCATCACGGCGCCGTTCCCTAAGCACTATAACATTCTAATTAAATACATAAACTCAACCAGAGTTCTTCTATAGCTTCATAAAGTTTGAATACAACCGGGCTTGACATATAGAAACCACAAAATTATTTACATTCTTTATCAAATCCCCCTTTGTGCTGCCTTAAAATTTATTCCAGGCTTCTTAATGTAATTTAAAACTTTTTGTTTAATAGAAATCCCTTATCTAGTCTTTTATAGACTCATTTCGATTTTAATTTTTTTAACAATTTCGTTTAAAATTTCTAACAAAATTATACCCCACAACATTTGATCCTTCGAAAGCCATTCATTTACTTGTTTTTTTCCTCTCGCTCTCATTATATCATCTGATATAAGAATTTAAAAATAATATTTTGTCGATTTTTTTTTTTATTACTGTGCTTTTGTTTCAGCTAAATTATGTTTTAATGAAAAATAATAAAATTTCATTGGATTGGGGCCACGTCTGTGTTGTTAAAACTGTGCGTATGATTGTTTGTATTTGGCATTTATTTTGTATTTGAAATTCAATTAACAATAATAAAGGATAATGGCTGAATATAATATTTATTTTGTATTCACTTTGTTTTTCTTAAGTCGCATGTAAATGAAGGCTTTTATATGGAACATTGGCTGATTTCTATTACGAATAATTACACCATTTTCATAGACAGTGTAGATGGAAAAAATTTTCGAAATTCAGTTTTATGTTGAACTATATAATTTAAATCACTTAATTTAAGTCTGTTTCAATTCATATGACTTTAGTAAAATGATGATTTTGATATGGTATTGTAATTTAAGTAAAGAAATCCTCGACAAAGAGTAAAGTAAACGTGTAAGAAGAATTTAGATGACATCTTCGTATAACCTCTTTAGTCACCACGCTACTCAAACATAGAGGGGCACCGAGAAAGTTTTTTCTTAATACAAATGTTTGTTTTTATAACTGCAATAATTTTTTATCCTTTAATTTGCACAAAGTCTTTTGGAAATTGTGTAAATAAATTCGTTTGTATTCAATTAATGAAATTTTATTGAATATTAAACCTGGCTGTTACACAAAAGGAAAAAACAAAGTCTATTTTCAGAGGAAAAAAATAATTTAAATGATATTTAATCCTTAATTAAAATTGTTATTAATGGTCACGCATGATTTTGTACATGAATTTTTTAATTTGCCATTGAATTTTAATGAACTCAGGTTTATGATAGAACATACTTTTAAACCAATTTAAAAACGTTAAAGGAGAAATAAATTACAAAACATTTTATGGTCAGAAATAAAAACAAAATTTTTTAGGGGTTGAGCTTGACTTGAGCTCTGTGCCCTTGGTTTACATTTTTAACCAACTTCAAAAATTTCTAATCTTAAATACGGTACATCCAGATTTTTAAAAATCCATTTTCGGAGACAACCGAAGTGACTAACCAGCAAAATACACATGTCAAATTTGCTATGCGATAAATATGATAAAAATACGTTTGAATTGAGTAACTAAATGTAGTCAACAAAAAAATTTCCAAGAATTTTAATAATTTTTTTTCCTTGAATACCCTTAATACTTTTCTATTAATATTTTAATTAATTGCACCAATAATCTAATCTCTGACATTAATTGTCACTATTTACTCTGAATTTGTTTTTATCATTGGCTGCCGCTTTTGAATAATTTTTTTTTTTTTTATCTCTATTTAAATGATGCTGACTAAGAAATGTGTGGTAATCAATTAACTGAATTATTGATTAAGTGCTTTTTAAACAAATAAAGGTATTATTGGTGCCTTAACATTAACAAAACTTTACCTACTTAATGAACTCTACTGCGAAACAATAAAACAAATAGTTGGTGCTACACGATTTTTATTTGTTTTGTTTGTGTTGTTGTTATTTTTTCCTAAGTTTAAACTGGAATGGTTTTTTACCATTCACTTAAAACTCGTCTAGTGTCAATTGTTGTTTTAATAGCAATTAACAAATTTTTACATAATTATTGGAATTTGTGGAAAAAAATTACTTTTATTAGTTTAAGTAATTTTGCTAATCGTTATTCACAAGTGTTAACACACTAGATTCTCAAATACCCGGGAATTAAATAGTTTAGGTACATTACGCAGCATCTCTGAAGGCAAAATTTTTTATACAAACATAAATGTGTACAGATATTTTTTTTTTCCTTACAAACTCGTTTAGATAATTAGAACCACTTTAGTTTCTGTTGTTAATATTTAAACACCTTCGAAAAAGGCCTTAAATCCACACAAAAGAAAAATATTTTGATAACTGCGTTAGATTCTTCTCTTCAGAAATCAGTACCTCGTTACTGCAACCAAAGTGAGAAATAGCACTCACATATGAGAATATTGTATTCATATTACTTAACACAAATTAAGCTTCAGTCAATAATGTTATTTGAAAAAAAATGTTAAAAACGTTAATGATGTTTTTATGTGAGATTTTTCTCACCCAAGTTACAGAAACAAGTTACAAGTCTCAAGTCTGGTATCCAGATTAGCATTTCAGCGGTAAAAAGAGCAACTGATTATAAACAACACACTTCTCTTCCTAATTTATTTCCTTAAAAAAAAATTTCCCATAATGATAGTCACATACTAAAGTCGGTTTCTTTTAGAAACTTCTTAAACTTAAAAACCTCTAATTAGCTTTTTTTATACTATAGCCAAAAATTAAGTACATTTTAAGTTAAACCGGCTTTAACTGGGTGACACATAAAATAAAGAAAATTTTTGCCCACAATTTGTAACAAAATACAGGACTATCCATCTCTTATCAGCTGCTAATATTTTTTGTTGAAAATTAAAAACAAATACAAAAAAAGTAAATTTGTTGCACTTTGAAAAGAAAAGGAAATTGTTGTTTGTCATAGAATTGTTTTCATAAAGTCGCCACTAAATTAGACAAAAACAACTTCAGGTGGTTTTAAATTTATAATCGACTTTTACCTATAAAGTATACATACTTTTACGTGTCTATAGACAAAAATTGCACTTCAAATAAAACTGTAGTCTGGAACTCTAAAAGTATTATTACGTTTTTCCCTTTTAAAACAAACGTACGGATTTTTTTATTGCAAATACCACTGTGGCTCATTAAAATTTCTGTATTCTTACTGTGTGGCCTTATCTTGGCTTATACTTCTTCATCCAATAGTCTTGTAAATCCTATGGTCTCGTGTTTACTATACTACACCTTTTGCCTTTTATTCTAGTAGCCACAACACACGTCTGTCATACACTGTTATTATGCTGAAAAACTTCCCTGTGCTAACTGCTAACGTTCTTACATTTTATATTTAAAGTCTTGACAATTATCTGTTTTAATTTATACGAGGGCTGCTCTATATATTTCTGGCCTAATAGTGAAAATGCGAATATTTATAATCAAAAATGGTTTTATTGTTTTTCAAAGTATTCTCCAGCATGATTTATACATTTTTGCATGCGCTCAAACCAGTTGTCGAAGCACTTTTTCCACTCCGATTGAGACACCTCTAAAACATGGTTTTTGAACACTTCAACAGCTTCTTCTGGCGACGAAAATCGTTGACCACGCATTTTTTTCTTGATGTGCGGAAACAAGATGAAGTCATTAGGAGCCAAGTCAGGGCTGTACGGCGAATGAGCCATTAATTCGACGTTTTGGCCGGTCAAAAACGCTTTGGTTTGAGCCGATGTGTGAGAGCTCGCATTGTCATGGTGAACAATGATTCGTCTTCTCTTGTTGGTTTTTCGAATTTCTCCGATGACTTCAGGCAAACAAATTGTAGTGTACCACTCAGAAGTGACCGTTCTACGTTGCTCAAGTGGAACAGTCGCCTCAGGACCAGTTTTGCCGAAGAAACAGGCGACCATTTGCTTCGAAGTGCTTCATCCATGAATAACTTTCGTTGGATTTTGCTCGTCTTTGAAGACCCACACGGTGGATTGTTGTTTCGTTTCGGGCTCATACGCATAGATCCATGACTCGTCACCTGTGACGATCTTATAAACGTCTTTTGAAGCACCGCAATCGTATTTTTGCAACATTTCTTTGCACCAATCGACACGAGCCTTTTTTGAGCGACTTTTAAATTGTGCGGGATCCAACGAGAACAAACCTTTTTTACGGCCAGGTGTTCATGCAGTATCGAATGTATGCTGATGGAAGAAATGTCCAAGGATGTCTCTATCTCTCGGTATGTCGCATGTCGATCTTGCATTTTGAGTTCACGCACGGCATCAATGTTCTCTGGCACAACAACCGTTTTTGGACGACCTTCACGGAATTCGTCTTTGAGCGAGCTTTGGCCACGATTAAATTCATTATACCAATTTTTCACAGTGCTATAGGATCAATGCACTCTTGTCGTGATAATCCACGTCGAAAGTTGTGAAAAATGATAACACGAAAATGTTCACGGGTTAATTCCATTTTTTTTCTATATTAATTTTTTCAAGTCACTGTAAACAACACAAATAATGGTCGTACGTCAAAACGTTTTGAGCACGATTATGCTTAAAAATGACAAACTTTTCAATGGAAATGTCAGATTTCACTTGGCAGCACTCAGTGTTGCTAGACCAGAAATATATATAGCAGCCCTCGTACTAAATTTGACTTCTCCACTAAATTATCTGCCATAGCTTTACACAATAATTGTCTTTTGCCTCTCGGGAGTTTTGTACTGCTGCTTCTTAATTTTTAATTACATTACAACAATTATTATTTTCCGTTGTACGCATGTCTGAAGGTGGGCTCGAACTCACGATCTTCTGCTTTACAGCCATTAAGGTCGTTCAGCTTTTTTTTAGCTAATTGTGGTATTATTCTACACACACACACACACACCATCAGTGGAAGTAACTTATTCACCACTCTCGTGTGGACAACAACAACAACATGGGTTTCCAGATTTTATTTTAGTAAGAATATACTTTATTCAAGACTATTATTATGAACCAATATTTTTAATTGTATTTTGTTCACTTTGGTTTTTGTGTTGATATCTGGCGATAATATCCAATGCGATAGCATGAGACTTGAGACTCTACTTATTACTTGAGACATTTTTTCAATTACCACAGCAAATATGTTAATTAGTGTAAAAATATATAGAAGTTAATGTTTTACATCTCTATACAAAGAGAAAAATAAAAATTAAATTATTTAAAAATAATTAGAATTTTTTTCAAAATTTTTATTGAACTGTTTGATATAACAAATGAATTAATTAATTTAGATTTCTGCGAGTGTATAATTTTGCTTGTTTACTTTAGAAAGGATCCACATAATTTTGTAAATAATTTTTTTTTTTAATAAAAATTTATAAGTAAAAAATGAACTCAAGAAAAATTAACTATTTCAATTAATTTTCAAAAAAATCCTTTTCTCGTGCTATTTTCCCGATTAATTATGTGAATCACCGATATTGATTATTGAGGGTCAAAGGATTTTAAGTTAATTATTTTTCATCCTCTGTATAAAAGAGCCGAAAAAAATTAGCCGTATACAGCGGAGAGAGAAAAGTAGAATAACTGTTGGTTATTGTTGTTTTTGCTTAAACTTTGATTTTTGTCATTGCTTTATTGTTTGGACAAAAATCTTTAGTTTATTTAAAATATTTGTCAGAATTTTCCTGAAGAGTTAAGTAAGCGGTAGCGAAATGGCCATCGAGATGTGCTTTGACACCCAATAATCAATATCGGTGATTTAAATAATTTATCAGGAATTTAGCACGAGAAAAGGATTTTTTTGAAAATTAATTAATATAATAAAAAAATTCCCGTGGTTTAATATAAATTAACCATCATTTTTTATATGAATAAGTCCAGATTTACACTATGCAATTTTTTGAGGCATTTTTTTCTTATATTTTTATTTAAGTTACAGTGTTATGCGTTATCTAAAAGCACATACTAGCAACAGTAACATCTCCTTAAAAGTCATGCAATACCATATTGCTTACTCCTCCTGCTTCACAAACAAATAAAAATTTCATGCTAGTTTCATGAAAAATTGCATAGTGTTAATGCCGTATAACTTCCTAATAGTTCAACGTCTGAAGTATTTTAGCTTAACTTAAATTATACAGCTTATTTATGTAATTATTATTATTTTTGTTGGAATTTGTAATATTTAAATTTTTATATTAAACAAGTTGCAAATTTTTCAATTCATAAATACTTAACGACAGACTCTAGTGAACACCCTTATTAATTCAATGCCAAATCAACTGTTTATATTGTTCCTTGAACGAATATTTCTCTAAACTCTTAATTTATGATAAAACCATTATAATTGATACACATATAAACTGAGTCATTTTACTACAATAAACATATTTGGCGGGCAAAACACGTTTATAGTTTTTTTCTATTAAATTTTATTAAACATTTATTTCTTATAAAAAAACCACACTATTTTTCCATAGAATATGATATTTAACGAAGGCAATAAAAAAATAGTAGTTTTTTATTTATTGATAGCATGGGTTTGTTTTATTAAGATATTTAGGAAAAAAAATTATAAACAAGAATTTAAGAATCAGGTGAAAAAGTTAGTTTCTTGTAAAAGTTTAGGGAAAATGGTTCGTAGAATATATGCAGCCCTTTAGTGATCATTAAAGATTTTTCTAACGAACGAATTAATAACTTATGTTTTACTGAAAGATGTCAAAAGGACGGCTTAATATTGAAGTTTTCGGCAAAAATGGGTTTGATACAATTTTAAATTTTGTTTTGTTTTGTAATATGTTTGTTATTGAGTGCCCTGCAAACGATCAAACACTCTCACCAACGCTCTGCATTTGTGCATTTATTCGTGCTTTTTCGTCAAAGCGGATAAGAGAGATTATATATTGCGTTTTATCGAACAATATTGTTACGTTTTTTTCCATTTTTGAACAAACGTACGGATTCTTTTGATTGCAAATACCACTGTGGCTGCTTAATTCTTTATTCTTAATTTATGGCTTTCTCTGGCTATACTTTTTGATCCTACCGGTCTTGTGAATCCCATGGTCTCGTATTCACTAAACATGCGTTATTATTACAAACGCAGCCACATACGCTACACTACTGTGTTACTCCGGCGAGACATGAACTACCCGATGCCTTGTTTAGTAACCTTAACCATCTTTTAACCAAGCTAGTCATCCCTTTTCATCCAATAGCCACAACACACTTCTGCTATACACTGCTGTTATGCTGTTACACTTTCCTGCGCTAACCGCTACCATTCTTACTTTTTGCTGTAAAGGGCTTCTTACATTAAATTGGACGTCTCCACTAAATTATCTGCCATGGCTTCACACAATAATTGTTTTTTTCCTTTCGTGAGGCTTGTACTGCTGCTTTCTTAATTTTTAATTGCATTATAACAATTATTATTTTCCGTTGTACGCATGTCCGAAGGCGGGATCGAACCCACGATCTTCTGTTTTACAGCAAGCACCTCTAGCACGCACCAACGCAACCATTAAGATAGCTCAGCTTTTGTTAGCTAATTGTGGTAGTATTCTATACACACACCATTAGTGAAAGTAACTTTATTCACCACTCTCATTCTGTTAACAACAACAGGGGTTGCCAGATCTTACTTTCGTAACAATATTATTGCTGGAAGCCTAGTAAAAAAATTCTTTTAATATTTTCCTTCTTCTTCTTTAACAAAATTGCTTAACATGTTAATAAAAATCAATCCTCATTCGATGGTGACATGCTTACATACGAGCGTTGTAATCGCAAAATGTAGAAGATGATTGACGTGTTTATTTGCACGTCTGCGGCAAACAACAATCACAAAACGCTATACACATGTGAACAATTTTCATAATTTAACTTTAAATTTATCGTGCTATTTTCCCGGTATTAATTATTGAAGGTGAAAGCACGTCTCGATGGCCATTTCGCTATCGCTTACTTAGCTCGTCAGCTCGTCAATTTTTAAATTTTCATAATTATTTTATCGTCTTTATGGCACTTTATGTACCGTTTCATAATATTTAATTGTTATTAATATTTTAAAGTTTTTTTTGCTTAAATTAAAAAATTGAAATACGCCACGTATTTTTCTCTCAAATATGACAAAGAGTCAAAACCTTTTGAATTTTTATTTTGACTTAGAGAATATTTCATTAAATAAATCTTAGCTAAATTTTGCAAAATATCGTTGTTACTTTACCTGTTAATTTTTAAAGTTAAAAGTGTCCTAAGTTTTAGGCCAAAGCCCTCAACAAGGTATTTTCTAGAGCTCACTGAGGAGTTTTAAGTAACAAAAAAATGTAAATTGTATTTAAAATAAGACCTTATTTAATAGGTCGTAACAGTTATCATTATTGAATTACAAAGTTGTCGAAGTCGAGTACGCCTACGCCAAATACGATAGGGCCTTTTAAAAAATCAATTTATTTAATTCAAATTAATTTCTTTTTGATATTTTTTAAAATCTCCCAATGTGCGATATTGTGCACGTGGCAAAATATGAAGGTAAACGCGAAAAAATTGTTTTCCTTACCCAATACTTTTATGGCACGAACTAAAGGTGGTTTATAAACGCAGTTAAAGAACTATAAATGTTAAATTGCAAAAATAACATATGAAAAGAAAACTGGTTTAGAAATGTGTTAAAAAAAAGTAAATTTTAAATAAAATATTATTTGAATTTTTTTTTTATTTAAGAAACATAAAAGAAAAACACAAACGCAAACGCAAAACAGACTAAAATTTAAAAGAAAATTTTTAAAATGATATTTTAAACTATAATAACAATTGTGAAAAAAGTGTTTACCCGCTTGTATTAATTTTCAAACCTGGTTACAATTGAAAACATATTCACCATATTTTCAATATTTTGTTAGTGTAATATTAAAAAAAAAAACTATTTTTGTTGTTGTCGTTAATTCAGTTTAGTGTCTTTGTTTCTTGACTTTTTTCCTTTAGTTTTTAACGAGCATAAAAACTTTTAAATTCCAAACATGCGGTTTAGTTCCTCAAAATAAATTCAACTAGTCAGACAAAAACCTGATACCAAAGTGGCTGGGTGCACGTTGTTAAGTTTAAACAAGAAATTGTAAAACAAAATTTAACTAAATATAAAAAATAGCAACAAATTGACTGCAAAGAAACAAAAGTAAATTTATTTAAAACAAGTCGAAAAAGTTATTAAAACCTAAAAGTGATTAAACGGTACAGCGACAAGATTTACAAAAAACGGAAAAATGTAAAAGTACCTCAAATAGGAAAAACCAGATATTTTTAAACTAAAAAAAAATTTTATTAAAAATAAAAAGTCCAAGGAAATAAAAACAAAAATTAAAAATAAAAAAACAATTAAAATAAAAATTTCAAAATAAATAGAAGAACTCCTGCAATATAGTGTTTTTTGAAAGCAACAAAAATTATTTTATTTTTTTTTAATTCAATGCAAAAAATTTCAGTTTTTAGTTTCAAAAATTTAAATAACACAAAACTGGATTCGAAATTATATGATTTTTAATCAAATTTAATTAAAACAAGAAATATTTCAATAGAATGAGCATTAAAAATCTGATTGTAATAAATTAAAATAAAACAATAAAATAAAATATCTAAAATGCCAGTTTTTTTAAAATAAATTAAAACAAAAGCAGAATAAAATAAGAATATGAATATGTGACAAACAGTGAATGAAGTTCCAGATTAACCTTGACAGCATACAAAAAAGAAAACAAGTTACTTCAAGTCAATTGCAGCAAATATTTTAAGAAAAAAAATTCTCACAGTTAATTCGTGCGGCACCCTTTCAAATTTTTAAAGCAAAATAAGCCAACTGTAAATTAAATGACAGAAATGAATATTAAATCTCAAAACCTCAGTTTAAATTAATATTGGAAAATAAGACTTCCAGGAATATATAACAACAACAAAAACTATGTTAAAATAACTTTTGTGTTTTATGTTGTGGTTTTGATATAATGAACTTTTATACTTAAATTAAGAATCAAAGTTCAATATAAGACATTTTTTATTTAAACAACTAATTAAAAAATGTCTAAATGTCAAAATCACTAAATCACATATAAAAACTATTTATAATTTTTTTTTATATGCAGCTCAACCGAGTTTTTTTTTCACTTTTCCTTTTTTCCCTGTTTTATTGACTGCGGAAAGTGAAAAAAACTCGTGGAAAAAAAGTACTTACAATGAACATACATGGGAGTAATTAATTAGATAGAATAATTTATTGACGATTTCATTGGCATTGAATGATAAATAATGCTAATTATTTTTTTAACATTATCATTATTTTTACTAATGGTAATGCTTTTTAATGAAAAGGTTTCATTGGTAATTAGTTAAAAAAAAAACAAAATCATTATCATTAATGAAGATGTTCCTTGTCTTTGTACACAAATTATACATCTGAAAGCATAGTAGAGCAATATTTTAAAATGGTATTTAGATCACAAAAATTTGATGAAAATTTATGTTTTAACTTTCTCAGAAAAAATGAGACACTATTGGCACCTATTTTTGTTTTCGTGTAAATCATAAGAGCTGCTACTTTTGGCTTTAGATGACTTTAGATCTCAGACATTAAATGTTACACCTATCTAACTTAAAAATGAAAAATTATTAAAATTTTCAAATAAAGATCTATTTACAAGAGTGTTAAGATTTGTTTGTTTTGTGTTTCATAGAAACAATTATTTTTATTTCAATTGTAGTAAATAATAAAACGATTTGATTGAAATTTCATTACCATTATTAAAAACAATTATAATTAAAATAAAATCATTAGCATTAAATGGTAGTTAAATTCTTTTTCATTGTCATTATTTTAAACAATGCTAATGAAATTTCAATGGAAATGAAAAAATCCCATTATGATAATGAATTACGAAAGAAAAATTAAATATAAATAAAAAAAAGCTTTCTTCAAATTAGGGTGATGCCACTTTTTTATGTTTTTGATTCCACGCAATTCATAACTAGAGGAATTTTTTCTCGAGAAAAAGTTTTTCGTGAGAAAGAAATTCCGTTAGAATATTCATTATTAGGCTGATGGTATTTTTTATTAAAAGTTTCGACGAAAATTAATTAATTCGCTATCGCGACCACCTGGTACTTGATTCGCCTTGAGATATAGTTTCTTAAATGATTTTTTTAAACACATACTTGTTTCAAAAGAAATTTAAAAAAAACTGTTAATTGTACTTTTCTAAAAGGTTAATTTTTATACGAGAATATTTTTTTTTAATTTAATTTTTAAATTCACTTTCCTAAACTTACATTTTAAAATTATAATTTAATTAAACGTCAGTTTTTTTTAATATATTTAAATATTCTAATGGTAATTTTTAAACAAGGTTTTTTTAAATTGTTGTAAGTCCCTTTTAAAAAATAGTTAAAATTTTAACAAACGTGAAAAACGCTTTTATTGCTTTTGAAAAAATAATTTTTTAAAAAAATATTTCTTAGCAATATTGTCCAGCTTTTATTAATACTTCCCTTTATTAAAGAGGCATTTTTAATAATTGTCGTTAAAAAACATTATTTTTAAAAGGTTTTCCCTTCATTTTTCAATAGTACTTTGTGTTTATTTTTTATAAGTACCTTTTTAAAGCCCTAATAGCTTAACAAGATCTTTTAATAAAAAATATACTTTTCAAAAATATTATTTTTAAAGTAGAGCTTTTTAAATAAAAGGCTTTTATTTTGTGAATTTTTTAATCTGAAAAAAGCATTTTTTTTAATTTTAAATATACATAATTTTGGAAAACCAACATTTCAAGGTATTTAAAATTGTTATAAAGAAACTTTCATTATGATTTTCTCGTTTTACATCACACTTTAAAGAATTTAATTGAATATATTTTTTTTTAAAGTACTTTTTAAAGATTTTTGAAATATTTGTTGTTTAAAACCAACTTTCCAAGATATTTTAAAATGTTATAAAGAAAAAATCGTAATGATTTTCTAGTTTTACATATTACCTTTGTAAAAAAAAAATTCTTAAAAAATCTTAAAAGTTTCTTAAAAAAGTAAATATTAAACACCATTTTCAAAAGTTTTCTCGAACTTTCTAAACAGGGTTTTTTCCCTAGAGAAGCACAGTTTCTATTTAAAACGCACACCATAAAAGACGTTTTAATAAAAAAAAATCATTTTTTTAATGTATTTTAAAAAAATTAAAAAATTGGAAACCTATATTTTTAGTACTAATTTTAAAAAGACCATTTTTATGGTTAAATCGGTGTTTTGATCTAAAAGTGGAAATAAGAGCTTGATTTCAAAAAAGCATTACGCTTATTAAATTATTTAAAAATTCTCAAAAAAATTAAACTAAAAACAAAGTTATTTCTTATGTAACATCCTAACATTTGATTAAAGTGATGAAATTCAAAAAGTCTACAAAAAACCCAAATCTGTTATAATTATTTAAACAAATAAGAAGATGAAAGGAAAGTGAAAGAAATAAGGAGTAAGATGAAACGAAAAAAATAATAAAAAAAATTAAGAAAGTTATAAAGAAACTCAAATCAAAAGAGTGTAATAAAATCCATAAGATCTTTATTTAAATTCTCGTATAACCAAAATAGGTGAAGAAACTGTCGAATATTTAACTTTGAATCATTTGAATCGCAAAATTATAAAGAAATTTCATCATTAAATTAAAAGGCATTTTTCAAACAAAAATGAAATATTTTCATATTTATAAAAAGTTTTTTTCTTGACTTCCTTAACAAAAATACAAAGACAAGCAACGACCAATTTAGCGACAAATGACCACGAGATTTTTGGAATGAAAACTTCTTAATAATAATAATTGTTCTAAATATTATTGGTAATTATGTGAATATAAAAAAACGAGCAATCGAATAAAATAGCAATGTTATTATGAAAATACTTATAATTTAGCATAATTAAATATATGAGCAAATGGATTGAGCAGCAATTATGAAATATTACGATCAAGTTCTTGACCTTCAAGACTTTTAAATCACAACTGGTCAAACTACATTAATAATTTTAAAGTCCTTCTTAAAATCGGTTTTTCCTTAAAATGTTATAATTTAATTAAAATATGAAAACAAAATTATTTTTTAGAACTACCGTCTTCATTCGCATTATTTGTCAGTTCTGCTAACAAAGATTAGGTACTCTCGACGTATTAGGACAAAATCAATTTAATTGTAAATTAAAGCAGGTGCTTCCAAATGACTGTTTACTAGTATTTAAATTAACATAGAAAAAGCGCATACATTTTTAAAGATGCGTCGTTGAAACTTAATAGATTATTTAGGAATTTCCATTACCACATTTATACAAATAGCATCAGTTTTTTTTTTGCCGATAAAGAATATATTCAAGAAATATCTCTTCTAACTTCTAACAAACCTAATTTAATTTAATTTTTACTAATTTTTCCATTACAATTACATTACACCCTTCACCACTAAAAGTTGAAAAAGGGTATATAAAACATACTTGAGATTTTTTTATTACCATTGAAATTTCATTAGCATTGTTTGAAATAATAACAATAATAAAAATTTAACTACTATTTAATGCTAATGATTTTACTTTAATTATAATTGTTTAAAATAATGGTAATGAAATTTCAATGAAATAGTTTAATTACTAATTAATATCAAATCACAATGCAGAAGCTTAAAAAAAATATGCATAAAATAAATAAATCTTAACACACCTGTACATAGATGTGTTTTGAAAATTTTATTAATTTATCATTTTTAAATGAGCTAGGTGTAAAACTTGATGCCTTAGATCTAAAATCACCTAGAACCACAACTAGCAGCTCTTATAATTTACACGAAAACAAAAATAGGTTCCAATAGTGTCTAATTTTTTCTGAGAAAGTTAAAATATAAATATTTCACCAAATTTTTCTCATCTAATTGCCATTTTAAAAAATTGCTCTACTATGCTTTAAGATGTATATTTTAAGTACAAAGACAGGGAACATCTTCAATAATGATAATGATTTTAAACCATTTAATCATTAGTCAATGGCAATGATTTTGTTTTTTTACCTAATTACCAATGAAACCTTTTTATTAAGAAGCATTACCATTAGTAAAAATAATAAGAATGCTAAAAAATAATTAGCATTATTTATCATTCAATGCCAATGAAATCATCAATTAATTAGTCCATCTAAAGAATTACTCCCATGTATGATATATAAGTTTGTCATTCCGTGTGTAATTTCTACAAAATTTATTTCCGACCCCATAAAGTATATATATTCTGACTTCTTATGGATAGCGCAGTCGATTGAGGGATGTCCGTCTGTCCGAGGCAAACTTGATTTCACAAAAACTATAAATATGTCAATCGATTAGATATATAGTGTCGAAAGAGGTGCTATTGGAAATTAGCATGATCGGTAGATGTCCTTCAAGGCAGCAGGCAAAACACTACGCTTACCTTTAATTTTTTCATGTCATTTGGAACAATAAAGTAACTCCAATCAAAAAAATAAACATATGGGGCGTTAGACAAATAAAAAAAAAAATAAATAAACATCAAGTGAAAAAATTTGCGCTCGCCCATATTTTCCCTGTTATGGTGCTCTGAAATTTAAAATTTTTTTTAATATCAATATGGCTACCATTTTAAAGCTTTTAAAGAGATCTTTAAGGAAATACTAAAATTTTTTAAAAATTCTTAACCCATTAAGAGCCGATGTCATTTTTATGTAAATATTAATTTCCAAAAATATATGTATAATACTTTTATTTTATTAAAATATACTAATTGTACTTTTTATTTCAATAAATTTTGCAGAAATAAAACTTTTCTCAAATACCAACTAAGGATTCCTTACGGTAATTAATTAAAAAGAAAATACCTAAACAGCATACGCCTTGTACATCTTTATGCCTGCACTGAAAACAAAAAACTATATTGTGGATAAAATTTAGATAGACAATAATAAAAACACTTGCCAACACTGTGAAAGAAAAAACTGACAATTTTCAAGAATTAGAAAGCTCAAAACTTTTAAAAAAAAATTATTTTCAAAATGAATTGGATTCTGCCGTTTATGATGCTTAAGCTTTTATCTATTAGCTGGGCTAAGCCTGTCGATTCCACGGAAAGCCATAGTGAACTTCAAACTGGAAAAGAGGCATTAAAAATGCAAATAAATTTAACGTTTGCTTTGATCGATGAAGCAAATAATTTGAATAAGAGATTGGAAAACATAATAAAAAGTACCGAAATTGTACCAAATGAACTCTCGCAGAAACTGAAGGAAAGTTCTACTCGCTCCCAATATGTAACAGAAAATTCATCAGAACGGATAGAGGTCTTAGAAGAAACGACCAATTCAAGTAATGACGATCTGAATGAGTCACTTGCCACACATCCACAACACATTTTTTCTACAAGTACAATTAGTACTTTAGCACCTTCTGAAAATTCTCCAAATGATTCAAAAAATTCTTTATCAAACAAAGATATTGATAAGAACTTTACTGCTACAAAAGAAAACGAAAACGACACAAACGTTGAAGTAAAACTTGAAGCAGAAGACAGCTTGGGTATAACGACAGAGTTAAATGCAGCGAATGCCGAACAAGTTACTCAACAATCTGAAAATACTTTCGAGCAAACCACAATGGAGTTGTCACTAGACACAACTGCTGCCACTACACAAGCCACGTTTGAAATGTTGCAAGAAGACGTGAGTGATTTCCACAATCATTCCCAAGAAATTATAAAGAATGTAACAGAAAATGCCAAAGAAGAACTAGAAAAAACAACAGTCGACAACCCAGATACCACAGAGTTAACTAATTTGGAAACACATTTAAATAATTTAATGAATGCATCAACACCTGAAAAAATATTCATAAGACCTTTAAATCCCGTTGATATTCTCAATACAATCGCTAATGAAAGTACAGAAACATTTTTGTCTTCCAACAGTGAAAAAATTCAAGCCCAAGAAAACACATCCACTGGCGACCAAGGTAAAGATTCCAGTGAAACTTCTGCACATAAGCAAACTGTTGATTCGCTTATTCATCAGGAGGCATCATACAGTGGACATATTGAAAGTATTGGACATACAGGTGATGAAGAGATTGCAGTTGCTTCGATGATACAGCCAATAAGGCAGGATGAAGATACTTCTACAAACTTAAATGAAACAAAAGAAGATTCTGACAATTCTATTGATCTTAAATCTGAAAAAATATCTGAGCAGAAACTTACACTCAAACGAGCCTTAGACGGATTTTCTGAGAAAATAGTAGATGGACAAATCGAATCAACGACCACTGAGATTGACAGAGAAATCTTCAGTCAAGGAGATAATATTACTTCTGCAAAATTAAAGTTGGACTCAATTAAAACTGAAAATAAACATGACACTCAAGATGACACCACATCAACCACTTTATCAGTTTTAGAAAACTTAAAGGAAAATCAAGAACAAGAAACAAACCTTGCGAGTACTGAGTTCTCTACAACAATCAATCATTTAATAGGAACAACATTAAGTAATTTTGAAAAATCTGAAACAGAATTATTTTCTACAAATGAAAATACACCTGAAGCTGTTACTGAAAGCTCAAGTGAAAGTTCTCCGCAAAAAACAAACAATGAAAATCTAAATAATTTAAACCTTCTAACATCAACTTTTAGCTATTCTACGGAGAATTTTCCTGAGGTAACCACAAATAATTTTAATGAGGTCTCTATGACAACTCAAACTTCACCAATTTCCAAAGAAAATGTGAAAGGCAATGACGAGAAAGCTGACATTGGTAAAAATCTGTTGTTAGAGAGCCAAGAAAATGGCATTCAACAAAATACAGAAGCAGCAAGTTTAAAGGCAAAAACTATGTCTGAAGAAAATAAGGAGGATGTAGCAGCAGCTAGAGTTACAACAGAGCAGCCTAAAATTGCAATACATTTTGAAACAATAATGGTAAAAGACAACATAAACGGTACAGAATTAGAAGTCCTTGAGCCTCAAGAAACAAGCAAAATTTCTGAAATTATAGAGGACACAAAAGAAAGCAAAATTTCCAAAAATACTGAAAATACAATGTCTAATAAAAGTCTAACTCCAAATGAAGACTCAACTGCAACTAACGAAATTACAACTGAAAGTCATACCACCTCATCTCAAATAGCACAAGAAACTTTAACGAGTGATCATTCTGAAACAGAAGAAACGACTCATGAATTTGATAAACTTGAAAATAGTTCAATGGAAACCATACCATCAGCATCCATTACACTGAGTGTTAAATTCACCACTGTATCACCGCTAGAAGAAACAAAAGTCTCAACGGAAAAGTTACAGGAACAATTAAAAGAGGCCGTTAAGGTTTTGGCAAAAGAAATGAAAAAGATTGCCGTCACGGAAACAGAGCATGTGAATCAAGATGAAACAACTACTTTTAAAACTGCTCCTACTGAGACTACAACGGAATTAGTTGCTTCAATCGAGCCTTTAAGAAAACATACGACTCCGTTAAATGCTGCAGCAGATGAAACAAGCATTGTTCCAGATAAAACGGATGGTGTGACTACGCAAAAGTTATCTGATAAATTTGAGGAGGAATCAGACGACTCTATAACAACATCGCAAAATGAATGGCAAATAATGAATCCGGAACAAATTAAAAAGAGTCGTGCTGTTTTCGATGCAACACTGCCACCTGTTAATGAGATTGGCAATGTCGAAAACGATAAAATAAATGATACCGAAACAACAACTACAACTGTTAATGACGTTAAGAAAAACATAGTTGCTACTACAACTGAAGACTGTGTCACAGCCGAAAATACTAACCAAGCCGAAATAGCTACAACAGAAGAATGTGAGTAAAAATATTTTAATTGTAAATATCTATTTTGTAACAAAAGAAGTAAATTTCTTGAGACTGGGCGACCTTCATGTCACGTTAGCTAAATTATTAATCGCTTTTGCTCAGTTAAAAAGTTAAAGTTTATGAAAATTCATTATGGGTTTTTAAGTTGTGAAAATTAACAGTAGAGCAACTCTCCTTTAGACTACCTGACCACTGCAGCATCTTTCAAGCCGAAGTAATGGCCATTCTGAAAACTTCCGAAAAAGTGCTTAGGGACGAACTCTTTGGCCTTGCCATTCGGATGTTTTCGGACAGTCAGGTTGCAATCAGTGCGCTTGCTGGTGCATACAGTATATCTAACGGTTGCGGAGCCGAATTAAAAAATATATTAAACTGTGGCAACGTGCGTAAAGAGAAAAGATTAAAAATTGAGATCTTAAGAGAAAACGGTAAAGATTTTATTATCAGGCATGTCACAAACTCGAATCGGAATGGTTTTGATTCCGTAATTATAATTCCGATCGATTTAGTTTTACCTTCTTCAGATTCCGATCGATTTTGCTTATTTCTAAAAAATACTTATTCTTCACCTTTTTATTTAAATGTGACAATACTGCGCACACCAAAGTAAATAAAAAAAAACTGAATTCCACTTTAAAAAAACTGAATTCCACTTTAAAGTATAAAAGTGGTTTCATTCCGAAAAAATTTTTCGTTTTTCGTTTTCTGAAGAGCCAATTTGCAGAATTGAAAGCACTTTCGATCGGAATTGCGTTCTGTGACATGCCTGAATATTGAAAATAAAGCTTTAAAGGAATATCTCTAAAGATTTTCGCTTTATTCATTTCTTTTATGTTTAGAATAATTGATTCGGAATAATTGCTAGAGGGACTCCTTGTGAAGGCAGCCGTTTAGAAGCTTAACATTAACTTGAAGGTTTCTCAAGGTTCTCTACTCTCTTTTGACATTTTTATATGATGTTGTTTGTTTTTCTTTTTTTTCAAAAGAAATCCAAAATAAAAAAATTGGATGCTAGCTAGAAATGAAAGGATCATTATATAATAGTTTCTATCATAAAATTTATATACAAAATTTCAATTCAATTTTTTTTATGAAATCAATAGTTGAACTGCAAATATTATAAATTAATTGAAATTGATTTTTTGGCTTAAGTTCGTTTAACATTTTTTATAAATCTTTTTTAAAAGCCCACACACAAACCAAACAGAGAGAACAGCGAAGAAATACTTCGGTTTGTATGTAGACTTCGTCTAACCAAATTAATATTTATATGGATACTCCTCGTATTTTTATTTAAAAAGTTAGATGGTTAAATTGATGATGTTTACAATGTACACAATCTACAGTAGCCAGATGCTAAGAATTCTGATGAAGGACGTAGCGATTCAGAAAATGCAGCAATCTGCTGGTGTCTAACTTTTCTTATTTTCTTTAAAAGACGGACGTCCTCATGCACTTGTAAAATAATTTTTATTTCTAAAAAAAGGTTTTTAGAACTTCATTAGTCATCTTAAACAAAAAAATTAATTGAATTCATTTTAAAATTTTAATTTCAGAAAAAAGATTAATTTGACCTTAAATTAAACTTCTGTAAAAACCAAAGTTTTAAGTTAATCCAACCGACATGTATGTAATCTGTTTTTAAAATAGTTCTATCTTTTATTATATTCAGCAATTGTATTAATTAGTTTTCAAAAAAAAATTTTCGTGCTATTTTCCCGATTAATTATTTAAATTATTGATTATTGAGGGTCAAAGCACTTCTCGGTGGCCATTTCGTTACCGCTTACTTAACTCTTCGGGAAACCTCTGACAAACATTTTAAATAAACTAAAGATTTTTGTCCAAACAATAAAGCAAAGATAAAAATCATAGTTAAGCAAAAACAACAATAACCAACAGTAGTTCTGTTTTTCTTTCTCCCTTGTATACGGCTGAATTTTTTTCGGCTCCTTTATACATTTAAAAGAGGATGACAAATAAAATATCACAAAACACTCAGAGCTTGGTCTTTAAAGAACAACTTTGGCCACAATTTTGTACAAGTATTTTCATTTGTTTCCATTGAAGATTCAGTTGACACAAGAGCTTCTTCCACAAGACCATTTACGCCGCCGTACATATGCCAAGAAGATGTTACAGATTGCCCACTACAACCCCGACTTCCATGAAGAAAACATAATGAGTGACGAGACACATTTTAATTTGCATGAATGTATAAATAATAGATAATGCATTCGCTTTTTAGTGAACTACACAAGGCATTTTTGCTATTTTATTGGTATATATAAATAAGCGCAAAGCAAATTGTTTCGTTTTGCGTCATTAAAAAAAATATTTATTTCTTTTTTTAAGTATAGAACGATTTAAAACATTTAAAAACATTTTTTGTCTTCGCAAAAAATATTTGTAAAAAGGTATTCTTATCTTTATACACGACTTTTAATGAAGAGAATATTATGAATGTGATTAAATCGCATCTGCAAAGTATTTCAACTTTAAGGAGATGCTTTTATTTATTGTTTAGCCTCATAAATAGAACGTAATTAAAATTAAACTCCTTTTAAAATATTTGCAGATTTTAAAGAAAATAAATTGATTGTTACTTATAATTTCTATCTCCCACAGACACTGCTAAGACTACGAATGCTGCCACGCTTGCTAGAGTGTCATTGCTAATGGATGTCAACAATATTTCTCTTAATGCAAATATTGCACCTGTTACAGAAGTTCCTACACAAGACATAAACATGGCAACAGCTAATGAGACTCGTATAGAATCAGCAACAATAATGCAACCTACAGAGCCAATTGAAGAACCTATTATTCTAACGTCCTCTGAAACTTCCCTGCAAGAACACACTGATACTACAACTTTCATACAACCATCACTTGAAAAGGAAGACAATGAAGTTATTTCTCAGACACAAGGAACCTCCACACAATCCTCCTTTATGGAAGAACAACAGCAACAAGTTGAAATAACAACAGAGCAAGATGCACAAACTGCATCAGCTGTTACAAGTGGGCAAACAGCCACTACAATAAATTATGAACAGCAACAGACAACGGAAGCGGAAATTTACTCAACCACTGAGGAAGAAGTAGATGATAAACCAACAAATGTTGCGGTAGAATCAGAGGCTCGTTCACTGCCTTTGTCACCACCAAAATTAGAATATTCACAAAGTGAGGATGGTGTAGAGGTGTTCTATGGTTACTCCAAAGTTAATCATAATTAATTAATTATTGACTTAACTAAATTAATTTATTCTTAAATTGTAGTTATTACAGCCAAGCGTTGTCTCTAGCGTTAATTTTATCATTTTTATATATATTTCTTTAGTTTTATAATAAATTTTGTTTTAATTTTTTACATTTAGCAAATTTATGCCATACAATTCTTAATATTATTACTATTTTCAATTTATTGATTTTAACTTTTGAATTCTTTTAAATGGTTTTTCTATTTTTTAACTTCTTTTTAAACTAAAACTAAGAATGTGATAAAACAATAATAAAAAACGAAAAACGTGCATAATATTTAAACAATAAATAAAAAAATAATATTAATAAAATATTTATGCTAAAATAAACAACTTGTCATAAACAAGTTTAAACGTTTAAATAACTTGATTATGTTTGAGTTTCTAAAACCGATTGTTATTCTAATTAACTTGTTAAAATAAATCTTAAATTTTAATATATTTTTATAAAAAAAAAAATGTTTTAAGATGGGAAACTTTAACATCAGGGCGGTAAAATAAATTTGCGTAAATACATTTGCTACTTTCGAGTTGCCGCATTAGTACACTACTTTCGGATGTGTATCACTATGTACTTCGAATTTATATGTCAAAGTCGCTCGAAAGTTGGCATTTGTAATCTTTTCATGTTTTCATGTGGAGCTAAATCAAAACATCAACACCAAACACTGAAAATGTATTTGTATTTGTTAAATTTATGTATATTAACCCACTTAGAATTTTTTTGAATTTTTAATCATATTCGAGTCTTTTTTAACTCTTCTACACGATTAAAATAATCGCTTAAGCGCTCGTTTTAGATTTGAAAATGATTGTCATTAGAAAATGGTACCCTATCCGCGACTCTTCTGAACGAGTCCCTTATAACTTCTGTTTTCGACTCATTTTCGATACTGTTTTCAATCGTACTTATAATCAAATACAATACTTTTTCGAGTCAACTTTTAATCATATTACTACCCGTAAGCGAGTCTTCTTCGAACCATATTATACGAACATTTCTAATTATATTTTCTCAAAATGAAACATTGCAAACAACGTTTTGCTTATTTTTTATTACATGCCGTCTTGACGAGCCATTGATTTGTTCAAACATTGAACAATTTCATGTGCGCACATTAAAATGGTTTGTGTAGACCATCGTTGTCGAGGTCATGTCGTGTTCAAACAGCGAGAAAACGAAGCATTACCATCGCCAAGTTTTCTCCACGCAGCCAAACATGAACAAATGTTTGTAATCTATTCTGCTGACGTTTTGTTCATGTGCGAACAAATCAATTGCTCGTCAAGGCGTAGTGTTACATTCGTTAGCATGTAATTCCTAATTTTCTTAAAATTCAAATTTAAAAAAATGAATTTAAAAAAATTTGAAAAAATTTATTTTACATTTGTGTCTCTATTTTTTTACGAAGTGACATATGTATGTATTTTTACGAAAATTGAAAAAACAAAAATAAAATATGTATTTGAATCATTTCTTCATCGTTAGGCTGCGTTAAATATGTCTCCAAAATAATTCTAAAAACAGTCGAATTTCAAGCATTTGCTTTTTGTACTTTTTGTTTTTTTAGAAAGTCGCTTTCTATGCGTTTGTCCGAGTTATATTCGAGTCTCTTTTTAAACGCATAACTGATGAATCAGTTTTAAGTCATCTTGGGTAGTCTTAAAAGACTCACTTTGGTGATTTTTGTAAAAACAATCTTCCAAATGCTAACTGGGTCAACACCAAACACTGAAAATGTATTTGTATTTGTTAAATTTATGTATATTAACCCACTTAGAATTTTTTTGAATTTTTAATCATATTCGAGTCTTTTTTAACTCTTCTACACGATTAAAATAATCGCTTATGCGCTCGTTTTAGATTTGAAAATGATTGTTTTGTCATTAGAAAATGGTACCCTAGCCGCGACTCTTCTGAACGAGTCCCTTATGACTCCCGTTTTCGACTCATTTTCGATACTGTTTTCAATCGTACTTATAATCAAATACAATACTTTTTCGAGTCAACTTTTAATCATATTACTAGCCGTAAGCGAGTCTTCTACGAACCATATTATACGAACATTTCTAATTATATTTTCTCAAAATGAAACATTGCAAACAACGTTTTGCTTATTTTTTATTACATGCCGTCTTGACGAGCCATTGATTTGTTCAAACATTGAACAATTTCATGTGCGCACATTAAAATGGCTTGTGTGGACCAACGCTGTCGATGTCATATCGTACTCAAACAACGACATACGAAGCATTACCATCGCCAAGTTTTCTCCACGTAGCCAAACATGAACAAATGTTTGTAACCTATTCTGCTGACGTTTTGTTCATGTGCGAACAAATCAATGGCTCGTCAAGACGTAGTGTTACATTCGTTATCATGTTATTCCTAATTTTCTTAAAATTAAAATTTAAAAAAATAAGTTTTAAAAAAATTTGAAAAAAATCATTTGACAGTTGTGTCTTTACTTTTTATACAAAGTGACATGAGTATTTTTACAAAAATTAAAAAGTAAAAATAAAATATATATTTGAATCATTTTGTCATCGTTAGGCTGCGTTTAGTATGTCTCTAAAATAAATCTAAAAACAGTCGAATTTCAAGCATTTGCTTTTTGTAATTTATGTTTTTTAAACAAGTCGCTTTCTTTGCATTTGTCGGAATTATATTCGAGTCTCTTTTTAAACTCACAACTGATTAATCAGTTTTAAGTCATCTTGGGTAGTCTTAAAAGACTCACTTTGGTGATTTTTGTAAAAAAAAAATCTTCCAAATGCTAACTGGGAAAGTATTTTTTAATGCTACGAAAAATATTAATACGAAGCAAAGGCAATTTGAAATTATGCTCAACAAAAACAAGTGCTCGTTTTAAGATGACCGGACTATATGATTGTGATTACCATCAACAGCTTTTATTATCCCTGGAATTCCAGACGTGGTATAAAAGAAAAATGTGGCAGCTCGTTTTTCGTATTCGAAATTTATGTGCTTGGGACACAATTATGTGCTTGGGACACAAGACCTTCTCTATAGCATTGCAAACTTCTTTGATGCAGTTTGACACAGTTTTTTGTGCCAAGCCATGAAACCGGTCTTGACCGTTTTGGAGTTGGTAATCCCCTTGTCCAAGGAACTAAAGTGTAGCACCTAATTTTGTTGATGGTGTTACAGCAGTAGATCTCAGTGTTATTGGCAGCTGTGCACTAATGCTCTCCAACACATATTCAAAAGCTTCCTTGTTAAGCCGGAAATTTCACACAAACCTTCAAATAAAAGTATTTAGTCACATAAAGGCAGAGAAAAAACATGGTTTTGATATGGTCGCAATAACCATCTTATGTTCTTTGTAATAATGTATAGTTACGAAGAACATTCAGTCACGAAAAACATTTTTTTTTGTGAACATTTAACCATTAAGTGGTTACTGTGCCCAATAATGCAATGGTTTTAACTTTAAAAAACTCGAACAACAACCAAAGTTTTTTTACTTATTAAAAATAAGATAATATGTTTAACCATAATATTGTTACAAAGATGCTTTATTTAAATCATAAAGAAATAATTGAGGCCAAGAAAGTTAAACGAAATGGCCCATTGTGTCAAAGCTAGAAGTTTCTATAAAACATCTTTATTACAAAACAAAAACAACTAACACAAAGCGAGACCAAGGCAGATTTATTTTACTAGATAGTGTCGTCCGCCCAGCTGGTTTGTAGTTGGAAATGTCAAAAGTTGTTTGTATTTTCTTTTGTTTGTTTACGAATTTCAAAAAACACTAACAACAAGCGTTTGCGAGACAAAGCAAGCATGTGTATTGCCAGCAATTAACTTTTATTTCTCTTTGTGTTTTTGACGTTTCCAACACACAAAACAACAATAAAAAGGCATGTTGTTTTTGTAAATGTTGTATTTGTTGTATTACCGCTACTACCTAGTAAAATAAATCTGCCTTGGCGATGACTAAACAAACACAATACAGAAACATACACACACCTGCATTGTATAACAACTAAATAAAAATACACAAAATGTATTTTTAAATAATGATTGAAGGTTCTAGAAGTAAATAATAATGCTCACTTATGTGTCTGAGCATTTTCAACTACGCAATAGATGGCGGTAGAAATTCTCGAACATTCAAGAACGCCTAAAAATAGGGTATATAAAAGCAACGCCAATACGTGCTGATTCATTCGTATTGTGAGCGTCATCTAGTTAAGATCTTGTGGTACAACAATTAAAGTTGCCAACGTGTGTTATTAAAAGCGAATAGTTAAATCGTCAAATAATTGATTAAATAAAGTGTAATTTAATTAAAACTCTAAAAGTTGTGTGTTTAATTATTTTGCAAATAAAGACCTCATTAATAAAACGTTTATAAATTTAAATAAACGTAACAATATATTATTATTAATCAAAACATGATTAAAAGCAAACAAAATAATGTTTGCGTTTAAAAATATTTTGTTCTAGGTTATGACAGAATGCTTGAAAATGTTTATTACTGTTAGTCAAAATAAAATATTAAATGCCGTATTCATAGAAAATCAAAATAGATTCGAAATATATTTTAGGACAAATTAGTATTAAAAATTTGTCATAAAACACATTTCAAAAATATTTTATTTTCTTCGTCTTCACGAATCAGCATTAACACAATTATTTCTTCTTCCATTTTCTAAAAGAATACGTAAATTTATACATGTATTATAAAAAATAATCTATTATGTTGATATTTACATGAAGGGTGCACTACCCTGCAGGAGATCGAAATAGTATCAAACGAGTATTGTACAAAAATCACCAATACTAGTTCCCAACTGTAAACTTTCCTATACCATCTTAATGCTTAAATGAACATTGAGTGTGTTAGGAAAATTACTAGTACCATTGGTACTAGATGGATACTAGGCGGATACTAGTACTAGATGATTACTAGTATAATTGATTCTAGGTAGACACTAGTAAAATTAGTTCTTCATGAAAAACTAGTATTATTGGTTTTAAATAAGAACTAGTACAATAGATTCAAAGTGGATGTCAGTGCCATTTCTTCTAGTCGGATACAATTAGTTCTGCATAAGGAAATGGTTTATAGCAAATAATTTTCTATCAAAATGAAAATTT
Source organism: Gymnosoma rotundatum (assembly GCA_916610165.2). Taxonomy (NCBI): domain Eukaryota; kingdom Metazoa; phylum Arthropoda; class Insecta; order Diptera; family Tachinidae; genus Gymnosoma; species Gymnosoma rotundatum. The sequence continues at coordinate 111,656,919 of OU744337.1, read as the reverse complement.
ATTATTCGGAATCTTTTAAAATTTAATTAATTTACTTTATTCGAATGGTTATATGAATGGTTGCCAATAGGATCTCTTATGTAGAAAAAATGAAAATAGTTACTGAATGTTTGCTGTATTTTTGTGTAGAACATTTTTGAGTTGTTATTGTCTTTTGTCTTACTGATTCAATGGAGTTCTCATTTAATCAATTTGGCTTTTGATATAAGACTTTCTAGTTTTCTGTACAAAATTTGGGTAAAATCCACTGATGAGCTATTTGAGCAGTAGTGAAATGGCCATATAGATATGCTTTCCCCGCAGTAATACATTTCATTTTGTAGTTTAGTTTAAAATAATAAATATTTCATGAGAATATAATGAAATATTTATATTTGAAGGAATCAAGTACGAATAAAGTAAATTAATTAAATAATTTTCTATGCAATTTGGTTTTCCGAAAACATTTTTTTTTTACTTTTTTTAGCTGATTCTCTATTTCTAAATAATAAAAACTGCCTGAAGAAACACTTCGGATATCAATTTTGTTCGTTTTTCCAAGCAGACCTTTTAGAGATAGCAAAAAAACCAAGCCTTGCTTGTGCGTTTTTTCTGTATAAACCATTTCTTTAACTTTTTTCAAAAACTGATTTGATAATTCGTAATCTTTTGTCGGTAGGTTAATTTTATCACTTATTTTTTCTTTCAAGTATGTATATTTCAAGTCGATTTACAATTTCTTCACAAATTCAATTTTTTCGAAGATTTTCATTGCATAGTACTCTATTTTTGTACACAGAAATTTATTATTTTAATTTGTTTTAAAAATATCTATTTGTGTTCGTTTAGTATTTTAATAAAAGATCGCTAGTTTTACATTTGAACATCAATCTTAAACAAAAAACATGTTCAAAAAATTTTAAAATTATTTTTTAATTTAATTGAATTTTTTTTAATGTCACTTTTTACACACAAGAAAATCGAGCTTTACTGTTATAATTGTTTTAAATTTGTTACTATTCGCGTTAAAACATCATCAAAAATTAATAAGAAATTCTGCAACTCAAATCAATCTTTAAATGAACTACTTGAAGTACAAGTATTTTTCTATATATTCTATCACCTTTTGAACTAGTGCTTGCTGTACTAGTAATGGAACCAGTAGTTTAAAGACAATTAACGCTTATCCTCCTGCAGGGTATTTACCGTATTTGAATACACACACACACACACACACACACACACAATAAAATAGAGTTATCAATACCAAATGAGACTTTGGCAAATTATCAACTAAAACGCTTTTATTTTTTGTAGTAGAAATACTAAATCTTGATAGATATTCAAAAGTTGATAAATACTCAATGTTTTGAAATTATCAAGTGCACAGAATCGGGCTGTAAACATCATTAAAAAAAAATAAATAATAACAAATATTTTTAAAATTTATAACAAATTCAATACGCATAAAGGTAACAAAAATTAATTTTTCATTCACACTGACACTTAACGAATGACAAAATGATCATTTGTTTGTAATGATGGAACTCAACTGGTGATGCATTTAAATAATTGAATCTATTGGCCAAAAATAAAAAAAAAGTGAAATATTTATAAAAACTGAACCTCTAAATTAACAAAATCAACTTTTTGTAAATTTCATGGCTAAATTGTGCTCGTTCTTCTTCAATATTTGTTAACTGATCAAGTTACTTTTTTGATATGTAAACTTTGTTATAGTTTTTGTTTTTATTATTTCTATTTTAATTTATTGAATTCGTTTTTTTTTATCAATTGAAGGTTAAAAAGTTATAAATAAATAAAAATAACTTTAGATTTCAGCCTGCCATCAGTTCTGCTTTATTTGTAATGAATTTTTAAAATAGTTTTAATTTTTCATATTATATCCATAAACGCGATCAAATTTTTGAACATGTGTTTTAATCCAAAAAATGCTTAAATAATGATGGTGACTGAACACTTCAGCCGGATTAATTTAAACATGTTTCATATAGATATCGATGTTTTTAGTACTTAATTCGTTTAAATACATTTAAAATGTTTTAATACAAAGAAGTTTTTGCTTATTTTTGAGTTTGAGAAGTGGTTCAATTATAAGAACCGAAAAAAAAATAAAAATTTATTAAAAATAAGACATATAAATAAGAAAGGAAATAAAGAAAAAAAAGAAGCGTAAATTTCCTTACACCTGTTAGTAATTTGTCCATAAGCTGTTATTTTCTTAAAACACTTTTTAGTTTCCAATAAATTTTCAGTAACTGAGTGTAAAATATTTGTCTATTTTATCTGTACCCTGTGCTTCAATTAGCCCGTGTTGAAAGGTTGACTTGCATGCTTATAAATTTTCTACAGTAAGACGGAGACCTAAAGCAAACTGCAGTAATTATGAAGCTCAGGACTTTGTGTTGTCCATTTATTGTACAGTAATGTAAAATAATTTTTTGGCTAAAAAGCAAATACGTCAACCAATTGAGGCAACTGTGTTCTTAAAATATTGATATATACCTCCTTATTCAATATCTGGTATTTGGCATGCTACCGTTTTACTTGAGAACGATACCAAAAGTAATTCTTTTCGTCTAATTGGTATTCAGTGTTGTCCGACTGGGGTATTTGTCCCCATATCTGGGATTATATTTTTCAAAAAGGTATGAAATTTTCAGTTTGGGAATTCTTTGAAGATATATTTTGCATTTTGGGGATTTAAAAATTGTTTAGGAATTTTTAAAAAAATCTGTTTAAGGTTACTGTAATTTCACTATTATAAAATAAATTTTACTTTACACTACGTACAAGTTTCCTAGTCTGGTTATAAATAACATTGTATAAAATTATGACAGGTAAGTCATTCCATAAATTTAAAAAATGAATTCGTCTTTTTTTTTTGCTATGAACCAGTAAGAACGAAAATAAAAAAGCTGCTCGAATCTTTATTAAGAATTAATACATATTTTAAAAATAATATAATTTTTTGTGACACTGTTGTTCCATCTCCAGAAATGTTTCAAATGTTCAAATCCAAAAATATGTAATAAAAATAATGCTTAAGACAACGAGATGGAACATTCTGATTCAAAACTTTTCGATTTTGTTTAACAACTTAAGTAATAATTTTATATATACGTCAATACAATAAATACAATATTTAAAAATGTATATTAATACTTAAATTGAATTTAAAAATAAATAGTTTTTTTTGGTAGTGGGGATTTTTGAGGATAGTTTAAATTGTTTTTCTGGGGAATTGTGGGAATAAAATTTATTTATTTGGGGATACGATTTGAAAGAAATCAGCTGCAGATGAGCAGTACCTTTCCGATGAATAGTAGGCTTCTATTCGAGTGTAAACAAACTACCAAAACAAAACACTCTATATTTTATATCTCCCTAAGGTATACTACAGATATTTATTATAATATATTTTACATTCGAACTTAAATTCGAACTTGAAATTAACACTTTGTGTACCGGACAACAAAAATTGCAAACATGTAGATACAAGTTTATATAAGGGAGTTTAAAAATGCAAAATACTAACATAATCTAAAGAGATTAGCAGTATGCCATGAATATTATCTTAATAAAATGTGTTTATTTTTTGGTTGGTTACTGTTGCTTTTTTTTTTTTTTTTGATAGTGGTATAAGTCAGTCTGTTCAGAAAGCTTGGCAAAATAATTTTTTCATGTGTTCCGATAATGGTTCAGGTATGATCTGCAGAAAGCACTTTCTTATCTAAAACTGTCTGTTTCGGTATCTTATTATAAGTGCAACATGTGTGAATAAAATTTAGGGTTTCATAATTTTCATTTTCATAATTTTCACAAATAATATGCTAAAATGTATGCATGGGATGAAACAATCGCTTCAAGAGAATTACAGAAAGTTGCGTCCTGCATCTTAAAGCAAATTCGTGACATTATCACTCAAAAACATGTTATAGCTTACAGTGATGACTGCTTAGGACAAAATCGTAACATTAACATTTTGAATAAACTACAGATTTTTGTCAAAACAATAAAGTAAAGTAAAGACAAAAACCAAAGTTTAAGTAACAACAACAATAACCAACAATGCTTCTATTTTTCTTTTCCCAAATGAACTCGATTTTGATTGAATACGAGGGCTGCTCAACAGCTTCTTCTGGCGACGAAAATGATGTGCGGAAACAAGAAGAAGTCATTAGGTGACAAGTCAGGGCTGTACGGCGGATGACCCATTAATTCGACGTATTGGCCGGTCAAAAACGCTCTGGTTTGAGCCGATGTGTAAGAGCTCGCATTATCATGGTGAACAATGATTCGTCTTCTCTTGTTGGTTTTTCGAATTTCTCCGATGACTTCAGGCAAACAAATTGTAGTGTACCACTCAGAAGTGACCGTCCTACGTTGCTTAAGCGGAACAGTCGCCACATGACCAGTTTTGCCGAAGAACAGGCAACCATTTGCCTCGAAGTGCTTCTTCCACGAACAACTTTCGTTGGATTTTGCTCGTCTTTGAAGACCCACACGGTCAATTGTTGTTTTGTTTCGGGCTCATACGCATAGATCCATGATTCGTCACCTGCGACGATCTTATAAACGTCTTTTGAAGCACCGCAATCGTATTTTTGCAACATTTCTTTGCACCAATCGACACGAGCCTTTTTTTGACCGACTTTCAAATTGTGCGGGATCCAACGAGAACAAACCTTTTTTACGGCCAGGTGTTCATGCAGCATCGAATGTATGCTGGTGGAAGAAATGTCCAAGGATGTCTCTATCTCTCGGTATGTCGCATGTCGATCTTGCATTATGAGTTCACGCACGGCATCAATGTTCTCTGGCACAACAGCCGTTTTTGGGCGACCTTCACGAAATTCGTCTTTAAGCGAGCTTCGGCCACGGTTAAATTCATTATACCAATTTTTCACAGTGCTATAGGATGGTGCTTCATCGCCATACAAAGATTTAAGTTCATCAATGCACTCTTGTCGTGGTTATCCACGTCGAAAGTTGTGAAAAATGATGGCACGAAAATGTTCATGAGTTAATTCAACTTTTTTCTATATTAATTTTTTCAAGTCACTGTAAACAACACAAATAATGGTCGTACCTCAAAACGTTTTGAGTACGATTATGCTTAAAAATGACAAACTTTCCAATGGAAATGTCAGATTGCACTTGGCAGCACTCAGTGTTGCCAGGCCAGAAATATATATAGCAGCCCTCGTAGAAACAAAAATTAAGATATCGAATTATTTATACTTCCCTGAGTTTTATTATAATTGAATATAAGTATGTAAAAAGAAAAACCCAATTTTCGTTGTACAAATGGCTCAGAAAGATTTCATTTCGACAAAACAACTAAAAGAATCAATGAATAATAGAAAGAAAAACAGAAATAGATAAGCTGTGTCTTGGCTAAAAAATACAATGGAGAAGATTTCTAAAAAAATGATCCATATAAGATGTTTTATAAAACTTCCTTGGATAACAATTCCGAAATCAAAGTATTAGACCTCTAACCTATAAGAGGAAAATGTAGAATATACGAAAATATTGATTTGCTTCAATTATACACAACCATTAGACCAATAACAGAAGGAAAACGTAAAGATATGATGGATTTTCTATCCTATATCCCACCAATTTTTCATAAATACTTTATTTCCCTAAATACTTATAAATAATTTACTTACAATAAAATGAGTTTGAATAAAATGCTAATTTCTTATAAAAATGTTTCTTTCATGGTATAAATCATTTATAAAGTCATGCAGTTCATTTTGAAAGTGATATAAGTCCTTCAACCTTCAGTTTTGACCGCTATCTCGCGAAATTGACCACTGTGCGACTGTCAAATGACCGTCACTGTTCTAGTAGCTTTTATTTGCTACATTTAAATTTCTTTTCCATGATAAGCGCAAGCACATTTATACCTTTTTGTAGTATACGCTTAAAAATCTATATTATAACACAAGTTATACCTTATACGTATTTATATAAAACAGACATTAAAATAACTTTTCGCCTGAGCCTAAAGATTTACGTAATTTGTTACATAAAAACGAAAGTAAAAATTACAACAAATCGTCAGTGCATGTGGGATACTGAACATAAAATCTTCTATAGCCATTTAAGTTAATTTTCTGTCAAAAAAAAAAATCGCCAAATTAACGTAAAATCGTTGGCAGCCCTAACCATGATAAGCTGAGGTTGGAGTTTCTAGGTCGTTTTTTTCTTTTTTTTATTCTGTTAAGGCGATAGTCAGCCCACAAAAGAAGCCTAAGTTGTAAATAATAATGGAGATATTCGCGTTTTCTTCTATTGTTCAATTGCATTAAGAATAAAGAGTAAGAAAAAATTTGAAAATCAGCTTTTTTGAAAATAAATTAATGTTTTAGTATAAAAAATTTTTTTATTATATTTTGTTTTTGGTTAAATTTGGAATTTTTAAGAACTAAAGATTTTAAAATTCTGATTTATTGGGATAATTGTTAGCTTTCTTAATGAAATAGATGTTGATTTTGATTGATTTTTTTACTGAAATATTAATTTTTTAATTTTTTGATAAAACATCCTTTGTTCAATCCCGTGATTTGAAGTATTTTTTTTTTTGTTTTATTATATATTTTGATTTTATTATTTTTTGTTTATTTTCGGTCGAATAGTTAACTCTATTCTTAGTGTAATTTCTGTTGTTTGGTCGAACATCAAGTTGTACTGCTTTTATTTAAAAAATCTTTTAGGAATAAAATTTTTGTGCTAGTTGATTTTAAAGACAAAATCGTCCAGGTGAGTCTTCTAAATACAATATAATTTTTCGACGATTACTGGGTCCCATTATTAGAAAAAATATAAATTTCCTTTGCTGAAATAATAGAGGAAAAAAATTTTTTATCAAACAATGCATTTGTGCACGGTATAAGGGAGTGACATCTCTAGGATTTTTTTCACTAACACATGCTTAAAAATAAAAACCAGAAGTAATAGATATAAGCGTAGCGTGTGCTTTTCTCTAATAAGTGTACTGTGCAACACAACATACATCGGAAGCACTCCTATTCCAAAATTATTGTTTTAGTAAAAATTCTAAATAATATGAAGAGCTCTACAGTGCTCTGCTTTGGCGTTGTTGCATCTTATAGACCTTTTAAGATCAGAGACTGATATATTTTCGCAAGATTTTATTACGGTTTTTTGTAATGCCACATTCGGCAGCAGCCAGTTCGGTGCGTACTGTGCCATCTACGTATTTGTATAAAAGTATTATTATTAACGTGGTGCAAAAATACTATATAATTTTCCAATTAATCACTCGGATGTAAGGTTGGGTTCCGATCGTAAAGGGACCTTGAGCACGATAATATTACCGAACCCTAAAAAAAATTTTAAATAAAATCAAGCTTTTTGATGTGAGCAAGTTAAAGTACTTTTTAACAAAGTGTACTTTTTGTTGAAGTGTACTTTTTGTATATCTAATTTTGTTTTTTTTTTTTTTTAATTTTCAACAATAAATATCATCAGCTGATCAGAGATGGATTACTTTTTTTATTTGAGCTGTTAAGCTGTTTTAACTTAAAATGCTCTATTTTTTTAAATGTAGTATTTAAAAAGTTAATAACACGCTTTGAAAAATACGGTGTTTTCTACGAGAATCCGACTTAAGTGTACAACTACAAAACACGTAGTTGTATTTTTAGCAATAAAATTTAGATTTCCAATAGGACTTTATAGATATTGAAATTTAATTATGTATGACATCAATATATTTTAAATATATTGTATTATATACATATATATTTCACACTAATTGCAGTTATAAACGAGTTAATAACATTTAGAATATAAAACATCTTTTAATTACGATTTGTTGTATTTTGGTATTTTTAGATTTAAAAAAAAATTAACATATTCAATTAAAACTAAGTTAATCCTGTTTTCGATTAATTATATCTTTTCTTTTAATACTTTTTTTTATATAAAAGCACATCATCTTAAATACAAGGAATCAGTTTATTTAATTACACTAAACTTAAGTCAACCATGAAATTGTTTGCTTTTATCTGCATTCTTTTGCTCGCCATCGTTGCCGTCAATGGCAGACATCTTCTTGGTGAGGGAGGAAATTTAAGTCTAGGCGGTAGCGCAAGCGCCTCAGCTAACGCCAAGGCAGAAGCAACTGCTACTGGACATGGTGGTGGTGGTGCTTCTGTTGCCACCGCCGATGCTAAAGCTGAAGCTGTTTCGCAACATTAAAAATATTTTTTAAACTAATGATATTGACAAAATGGAAATAAAATTATTAATGGAAAGGGGAAAACATTGTTGCTTGCTTTTGTTTGTGTAAAAAAAAGAACTTAATATTAAAGAACCAAAGCTATAGTTTTACTGATGAAGTAGTTATAATATTTTTTTCATGGAATTAATTGGTATAACATTGATTTTCTGTTTGAACGTTTTGGACTTGTGCCATAAACTAAACTGACAAAGTTTCAAAAATGTTCTTTAAAAAATTAACAAGTTTGTTTGCAAATTCCAAGGCAAAAGTTGCTTTTAAGGATTTTCTCTGTAAACAGTGCTAGCCGACCTAACTTAACTTAGTTTCTACTGTTCGTGGCATAATTTCAATAAGATTTGTTTTTATTTATCTTTTATGTTTTAAAAAAACATCCTGTTTGTAATTTTACGGGCCTTCTCGGCTTCAGTAAAAAAAATTATAGGATTTTAGTGGACCAAATCAAACAAATTTGTCTGTCTATGTACGAAGTAAAGGTCTACGTTGATTAGGTTTTTGTTGCACATATGAAGATCTTTTCTTTCCCGAATACAAGCAATGAATGATTGTTAGCCATATAGTTGCAATTATGTAGCCGCAGCCAAAAATATTAATTAAATAGTGAACACAGGAAAGTGTGAGCAATGTGAAGATATGAGAAAAAGTTCTGCAATGATGTTCATTTTTTTGAGACAACGATTGTTAAAAATTATGCAAATAATTAGCTTTTATGGATTTTTGCTTATCCTCTTAGGAGTTTTTCAGCATTTTGTTGTTTTTCAGGAATAACTGCGTGTATTTGTTTTTACAAAAGAAGCCTCCCAATCATAAATGTTATAAAAAGATCGAAAAAGAACAACTAAAATTCTTTATTTTTTCGAACTGAGAGTTGAATATATTTCTAGATTAAAAGATATACAACAATTATAGTATTTTTCTGAAGCAATGTACAGACCCTAGCGACCATTGTAATTAAAAGCGGAGAACATAAAGAGGTAAGAACATGTCGTTATTCGACAGCTGTGATGTTTTTAAAAGTGTGTACTTTTTTGTCGTTTTATAATTTTTGTCCAAACTTTTTCACTTTGACACGTATACTTCACGTTCGCAAATATATTTGTGAAGACCTGGTAATAGATACCATGAAGTTTTTCAGTGCTGCTGTGCACAAGCGGCACATAGATTTGAGAAGAAATACCCAACCTATTATTTTGCTTTACGGCTTCTGTAAAGTGGTTGTAGGACATGTAAGTTGGGCCGCCAATTGCCAACCATTTAAGTAAATTGAAGCCTTAACTCAAAATTTTAATTCACCTTCTACTTAACATTTAAAAAAAATTTATTATGGTAACTTTTTTCAGTTATAAAATATTTTAAAGCAAACTAAATATGACTGTTAATGCGATTAATAAAAGGCAAGTTAGAATGCTATATTAGGTGGCGCCAAATTGTATTGATTTTCTGTAAAAATATATGTTTAGGTTTTTTTCTAAGTGGCTTTGTTTTCCACTTAACGCCGCCTAACGTGCCCTTCTGTCACATAACGAGGGAGTTATATTTCCAAAAATTTAAACTGAGAAAACGGATTTAAAATTTTTAATATTGTTTGAACTTGCTGGAGGGCACAGAGACATTTCTATTCGTACGAGGGCTGCTCTATATATTTCTGGCCTAATAGTGAAAATGCAAATATTTATAATCAAAAATGGTTTTATTGTTTTTCAAAGTATTCTCCAGCATGATTTATACACTTTTGCATGCGCTCAAAGCAGTTGTCGAAGCACTTTTTCCACTCCGATTGAGACACCTCTAAAATATGGTTTTTGAACACTTCAACAGCTTCTTCTGGCAACGAAAATCGTTGACCACGCATTTTTCTTTTCTTGATGTGCGGAAACAAGAAGAAGCCATTAGGTGCCAAGTCAGGGCTGTACGGCGGATGACCCATTAATTCGACGTTTTGGTCGGTCAAAAACGCTCTGGTTTGAGCCGATGTGTGAGAGCTCGCATTATCATGGTGAACAATGATTCGTCTTCTCTTGTTGGTTTTTCGAATTTCTCCGATGACTTCAGGCAAACAAATTGTAGTGTACCACATAGAAGTGACCGTCCTACGTTGCTCAAGCGGAACAGTCGCGACCATTTGCTTCGAAATGCTTCTTCCACGAACAACTTCCGTTGGATTTTGCTCGTCTTTGAAGACCCACACCGTCGATTGTTGTTTCGTTTCGGGCTCATACGCATAGATCCATGATTCGTCACCTGTGACGATCTTATAAACGTCTTTTGAAGCACCGCAATCGTATTTTTGTAACATTTCTTTGCACCAATCGACACGAGCCTTTTTTTGAGCGACTTTCAAATTGTGGGGGATCCAACGAGAACAAACCTTTTTTACGGCCAGGTGTTCATGCAGTATCGAATGTATGCTGGTGGAAGAAGTGTCCAAGGATGTCTCTATCTCTCGGTATGTCGCATGTCGATCTTGCATTATGAGTTCAAGCACGGCATCAATGTTCTCTGACACAACAGCCGTTTTTGGACGACCACGGAATTCATCTTTGAGCGAGCTTCGGCCACGATTAAATTCATTATACCAATTTTTCACAGTGCTATAGGATGGTGCTTCATCGCAATACAAAGGTTTAAGTTCATCAATGCACTCTTGTCGTGATAATCCACGTCGAAAGTTGTGAAAAATGATGGCACGAAAATGTTAAGTTAATTCCATTTTTTTTACAAATAATGGTCGTACGTCAAAAAGTTTTGAGTACGATTATGCTTAAAAATGACAAACTTTCCAATGGAAATGTCAGATTGCACTTGGCAGCACTCAGTGTTGCCAGGCCAGAAATATATATAGCAGCCCTCGTATACTTTACGCGGCTGAAGATTAGACCATACATTTTTTTCTGAGATAGAGCAATGGCACTAAAGAACATTTCTACCAGCTCGACTCAGAAATTTTAAATTTTAATAGAAAAATCTAAAATTTAAGAAACGCGGAAAAACTACCAAAAACAATAAATCTGTCAAATAATATCTGTAAAACGCTGCTGTTTCCAGCCGTAGTGATTATTCTTATAAAGAAAATTATTTTTTCATTTCATTAATTTTTCCCAAATATTCAAATAAATTGTAACAGTTAAATTAAAAATAAGCAGTCACAAAGCAAATTTCTTACATGCTAAAGCATTTTCCAAGAACTTCCTTAATCAAATCTAATAGTAAAAATTTTTTTGTACATCTCTCAAACATTAAACAAAAAATTAACAAAACTCCAAAAAAAAAAAAAGGATAAAAAAGGATGCGCTTAAGATTCTACGTAAAACTAAAGATATTTAAAAAACTAAAACAAAAATAACAAAATAATAAAAAAAAAATAATAAATATAATAATGGTAATACAAGCAAAACAAATTCATATTATATAAATTTAAATAAAATACGAATAACGGTTACACAAAAAACAACAAAAAAGAGTTCATATTAATATACAAAATAAATTATTGAACAATGCTATATACAGTGTTCCCTATATCCAATGAACACAGCCTCCTGTGGTAAAATAAGAGGTCTGCATTCTCATAGAGAAGGCCAGCTCCCCTAAGTGTCAACAAGTCCACAGGCGAGAAATATCTCGAAACCCGAACGGTCTCCAAACTCCCCATTCTTGTGAAGCACTTCCTAATCAGTGAGTTTTCTGAGGATCGTGCGCCTTTCAGGAATTTCACAGCTAATTCCACCATGTAGGCATCTATGCGCGCAAAATCAATTGCGCCGTAAATTGATCTATGTGATGGCCTGCGAATCTCCCCATTTGGTCCAAAATAGGGCCTCAAGCCGAGGCAAGCAACAAAAATCATTCTCTCCCATCGCCTAAGCCTCTCCATCTGGTGACAAGAAATACCAAACCAAGCTGGAAAGGCATAGGCGATGAAAGGGCGAATAACCTGGCAATAGACCAGAAGACGCACTCTCCTATCAAGACCTCTCCTACGCTTCAAAATACCCTGATATGAGGAGAAGATGCGCTTGGCAATGTGCCGATAGCTTTCGAAATTCTCGTGGAAGGTGACACCTAGGTATTTTAGCCTGTCGAATAGTCAAACGTGGTATGTATTGTCTACAATTTGGGTAAATATATATCCGTCTTCCCTTAAACATTACGGCCATGGTCTTCGCAACGTTCTAGGTAAGACCCCATTTTGTAAAATAGTCCGTCAGTACCGTCAAGTATCGGTTCAGTCTTTCATTAGTATTCCTTGCTCTTGCACCTGATGAGGCAATCAGAATATCATCGGCGTACATAAGTAAAAGATCCTCCCGTGGCGGTTGCAGTATGTCAGAGACAAAGATATTGTATAGCACAGGGCCCAATAACGAGCTCTGTGGCACTCCAGCAAAAATCAAGCCCTCGTCGGACCTTACGTCACCCACCCACGTACTCTGAAAGATCGGTCCCTTAGGAAATTGTCCACTATACGGTAAATGCCGACACCAAATCCCATGCTTATCATTTTGAGTACAAGGCCATCATGCCAATCCGTATCAAAAGCCTTGGCAAAGTCCAGGCTAACAGCTATTGTTGCACACCTTCTATTCAGACTCCTGGCAACAAAGTCCGTCAGTACCGTCAGAGCATGCGTTGTCGAAAGTCCACTTCTACATCCAAATTGGAAATCTTTCAATATGTCCTTGTCAATTATCACGTCATTTATCTTTGCCAGGAGAAAGAACTCAAACAGCTTTCGGAAGGCAGACAGCAGGGAAATGGGCCTATAGCTTCCACACGCAACAGCATCCGATCGGGGTTTCAGAATAGGAACGACCAGGGCCAATCTCCATGCTTTCGGAAAATAACCAATGTTATAGCTAGAAATCTCCATGCCACAACATTGTTTTAAAAAAAAATTATGTTGTAAAAGCTGATAAGACAATTTTAATGTCAGTTTTTAATGAATTTATTTAAACGTAAGTTTTTTTCAATATTTTATAACTTAATTTTCGGTCACACTAATCCATACAAATTGCTGAAGGTACGCGTTCTTTTTACTTATATTCTTGAGCGCACTGCTTTGATTGGTGCATTATAATAAATATGTCCCTCGTACACACCTCTTACTCTCACAAAAATTCACACTTTTTTAGCGCCACATAATTCGTTTTGTGATAGAGAAGAAATGCAAGAAATTTATGTGGTAGATTCCTGAAATACCTTCCTATTTTTAAAGACTAATTTGTCAATTTTAAATTATACATCACAATAAGCAAAAAATTTATAAAAATCGACCATAGAAAATTTTTTGCAATAAAAATTTATTAATATTTTACTGAAGTATGAAGACGACTAACAGGTGTTGCCTTTACATTAAGTTTAGCATCAGATAATTTTACGGCAGATCCTTTAACATCAGCACTACCACCCACACCAGCACTAGTACTTTTACCAGCAGATACAAGACCAGCCAGTACAGCCACAATTAAAACGCACAGAAGAACAAAGAATTTCATGTTTAAAATAGCGTTTGATAACTGAACAGCAAATTATGTAATTATCTCACTTTTATATCGAAATTTGTTTAAAATAAAAACTGGACTGTACAGAATGTGGCCATACTATCATGAACGGTATTCACTTTTTTTATACTAGGGAGGTGAGAGTTTTTTTTAGTGGGCAGAACTTTTCTTTCAAGTTCGTACCAAATTAATTAGTTTTTATCGATAAAAAAAAATTAAGTACCACCCCTGGCTTTGAGATACATTGCCGATGTAAGCATCTAATTTTTTTTTAATCCAGGGCACATCTCTTTAAATTATGGAAGCATTCAACTTTCTAATCCATCTTGTGTTGGTCTTCTGGGACCATTATTTTTACAACATTATTTTTACGACCTATAATATTGGCTGAGGTGGCTTAACGAACTAAACTATATGGAAATATTTCTCATTTGCAGGATAAAATTTTCAAAGCGTATTTCTGCATATGTAAAATCGACTTAAAGGAATTGTCGCTTACTCGAATTCAGTCCATTACATTTACACAAATATAAATACTGTCGCTAATAATTTGACCACCTTCTGTACATTCTACCGTAAGAAAAGTCTTTCTTGCTTTTATAATAAAAATTAATTTATTAATTTATAATATAAAAATATATTTTTAAAAGCTGGTTTTTATAAAGAATATAATTGAGCTCTGCTGCACATAAAAGAAGATTAAGAAATAACAAAAAAAAAAAAAAAACTTTATTTAATTCATTTAATATAATTGTTTTTTGAATATAAAACAATTTCTTAATGATTTCACAAGATAATAAAATCTTTAGTTTGAAATATATTGTCATAAAAAAAGCTTCAAATGATCAACATTTTGCAAAGCTAAACTTAAATAAAAAATCTTTGCGCGAATCTTAAACCCATAAATAAAAACAAATTTTTTTCTTAAAATTTTTATTTTTAATATACAAAGCACTCAAGATAGCAACTGTTAAAATATTACTTATGTGCTTTTTCTGCAATATAGGCGGTCAACTCTGAAAAATTTGTATTGAAGTAATGCTAGGAACACAACTAGGAAGAGGAAGAATTTTTGGTCGCGAATGTTCTTCGTCAAAATAAAAACACATTTGTGAAAATGAATACAATCATGGCGTCGGACGAAATTTGTCATACGTGGCGAAATTTGCAATAGAATTATTTATATTTCTTACGCCGTCGAAAGACGAACAAATCAGTAGTAAAGTTATTTTAATTAAGCATTTAATGTATCTTTATTTTGCAGCGTTAATAATAAGTGTTGAAGAATATTAGTTAAAAAAAATAGTTTTTAGTTGTGTTAATGTTAATGTTTAACTTTTTAAATATTATTATTTTTTTATGGTCACCTTAGCAGCTTACAAAAAGTAAACAACATCAAAAATTATAACAGCTGTGTTTTTTCGTCATTATTGTTGTGCATACGACGAATTTACACAACAAATTTTGACGTCGTAGTCGCCGTGTTGGACAGAAATCGTCGTTCGTCCCAGTTGTGTTCCTACTATAACTTAAAAAATTGAGTGCTTTTTATACCAATTTTTCAGACGAGTTGATCGCTTTTAAGATAGATGAATGAGTGTTAGAAATTTCACTCAAATCGCTTTATCTTTTTAGGAGTGACTAAAGCTACCCATACACGACATGTTTTTTTACATCTGACTTTTTAACTGTGTTTGTCATATGTTATTCTGCATGTGTGTCAAAATTGGTATTTTACAGAAGAATTTTAATATAATATAATATAATTATTATTTGCTTACAACAGCTTCTTCTTCTTCTTTGCTTTTTTCACTGTACGGATATCCAAACCGTCCGGTTTCAAAATGGCTTGTAGTCGTCTTAAAATATTTTTGCCTGCATTAGGGAATTATTAAAGACTTGTGAATTTTAATAACTTCATTTTACTATAAATATGAACAAGATCAGTTTGCATTAAATAGTGATACCACTGTTACCGTTTGGTTACACTTTTTACATTTTTTGTAACTTTTGAAGGCACCACGTAACATGTATAAGTTTGTTATATTAGGCCAAATTTTGGTACAGGCACTAAATAAGCTAATAAAACTGAGAGTACTTGTTTCATTATTTGAGGTAAGAATCTCTTTTAAGATATTAACCTTTCTTAACATATCAATTCGATTTTAATAACAAAGGTTACCTTCTAAATGCATTTAAAATTCCAGTGCTGCAGTTCGATTCGTGAGAAATCACAAAATGTTTCTTGGTTCATGTTTAGAAACAGCAAGATGTTTCTTGCAATAATTCTTTCCTACGGTAAAGTATTATGAGCTGCATTTCGTGCGAAAAACTAAGCATTCTGCGTAAACTTGCAAAAAAATTGTTAGCAACTTCAGTAATTTCGCTTGAAAAATTTAACAATATGTTAAAGTTTTAAGAAAATAAGGCTCAAATTTGTCTTTAATCACGGTATTTTTAAAATAATTAGTTTAGTAAATTCTATCAAAGCTAAATCTTTCAAAGAAAAAGTTAAAACATATTTATTACAAAAATCGTATTCCAACTAATTTTATTGTTCAGTAAATTATTCTTGTTCAGTAAATTAATTTGTTGCCTTCTTATTTTTCTCGAAATATCGAATAAAACTATTTATTATATTTTGTATAATGTAACTTTTTTGAAGGTAAAGCTTAACTTTTCCTGACTTTCTCTAGCAACACCTAATGATACAGAATTTACATAATTGTTATCAAATAGTTAACAGAAATTTCAGACTTTGGTCAGATGAAATATTACCATCAGCCGGCTAATGCTACCGCCAATGGTCAACCGCCGTTGATTATTTTCATACGGCATAGGTTTTTGGCAATACTTTTTATAATTTTAAAAACAGCTGATGTCAGATGGTTTGTCAGATCAAATAGAACACGTTCTAAACGAAAATTTGTCAGATGATTTTACAGAAGCAATGTTTCAACAGCCCTACACGACATGTATGTGTTTAACAGTAGGAAATTTGACATGTCAGATGTAAAAAACATGTCGTGTATGAGCAGCTTTAGAAACGAATTTTCTTGTCTAATACCATGACAGGTAATATTAATTAGTAAGCTGAGACAAAATCATATACACACTTGGTTTTTCTCTTAATCATAGAAAAGTTAAGGTTGCCTTCAGCAAACACATAATGTTATGTAAAATTAATTGAATTGACAGTCGCATTCGGCGGATTTGACTGCTTCAGCCCTTTTTGTTTGAGGCTATTTAGCCACGAAAGTATACCTTAACCCAGGGATGGGTTAACCTTTTCGTATTATGGGCCAAAATTGAAAACAACCCAACTTAAGCGGGCTATTTTCTAAATCCTCATCTGTATTTCGCAATCTATATTTTAATTAAAAAAAAGTTATTTTCGAAAAAAAAGGTTCGTATTTTAATGTGCTCCTAAACAGTGATTTATTATTATTTTTTTTTTTTGCATAATTAATTAATTTCGGAAGTATGTGAGCATATAAATTTTTATAATATTTAATTTTGAACTTTAAGTTTTCGGAAATTTTGGTCACATCTGTTAACAAAAATGGAATTGAAAATACATCAAAATAGCATTCTTTACTGCTGAAATCCTTTAATTTTTCTTCAGATTCTTGAAGCGAAGCAAATAAAATATTAATATTTTATGTTTTTCGTAACTATGTTTAACGTGACTTTTTTCGTTATGATTTTTAGAGACTGTTTTATGTTGTTGTTTTATATCTTCGTTCGAATAAAAGAATGCTTAGTTTTGTTGCCTGTCACTGCGTATCTTCTATTTATATAAACAAAATTTGTGACTTTATAACTCACGATCGGTTAAACCAAATTCGATTAAAGTTTTAGAATTTGTTCGTGTGGTCGTGTAGATGGTATATCTAAAGTTTGCACTAAATCGATTGAAGCGTTCGTAAGTTATGACTTTTCATGACATTATGTGATTTTGTTCACATAAAAACAGCAAACACGTTGGTGTCTATGAGCGTATGTGGTATGAAAACTATGTGCTGGCGGAACACACGGAATCTGCTAGTTTAAAATATATACATATTTTTAATTGTGGGTAAGTTCCACTTTTAGAAATCTGTTAAATTGACTTAAATTTGAAACTGTATTAGCTCTAAGGCTCGGTGTATTTCCCGTGTTAAATCTGCAATTAGACTCGGTATCAAGATGTCATGTGAGGTCGTTTAAAAAAAGTAGGCAATTATTTTTTCTTTTTTTTTATGATTTTTTTCTTTATTAATAAACTCACATAAATAGTTGGTTTTATTAAAATATATCTAATCCATTAATTTTGCTTAATCTATCACGAACTTTGCTTTGACTAGACGCATCTTTTAGCCTCGGAAACGAAAGTTATTTGAAGCAGATGCAGCTGCAGCTGCAGAAGCTGAAGCAGAACCACCACTTCCGGCAGAACTAGAGCTAGCAGATGCTGAAGAAGAGCCACCTACGGAGCCTTGACCACCAAAGCTTGGTCTGCCAAAACCGCGAAGTCCTCGCCCACGACCGAAACCAGAACCCCTACCAAAGCCTTGAAGTCCAAAACCTCCACCTCCTCCACCACCACCACCACCTCCAAATTGGGCTAAAGCACTAACGGCAGCTATCAGCATAACCAGAACAATAAATATTTTCATTTGGCTTTAAATATTATTTGTAATCCTGCAGTTGTAAATAAATTGTTAACGCTGTTACGATATGTTCACACAACTAATGGATTGTCCAACGCGTACAAAACTATTTATACTGTAAAACATATTTCATTTCTCTCTAATTTATAATTAAAATGCTAGATTAAGCAAAAAACAAGAGAATTAATTTATTGTTTGAATTAATTAAATATTTTTACTACAACTAAAAGTACCCTCTTTAAATAAAAGTGACTTCGTCATTTGAAAACAATTAATTAATGTAAACTAATTACAGTGAAAAATTCCCCTAACTTAAAGATTAACAACAAATTGAGAGTATTGCACAACTATTTGTAAACAAACTACAAAAATAATGAATGAATTTTCAATATTTTTTTATATTCCGTTGTGACTGGATACTTGCAGCGAATTCAGGGATGAGTAATTTGGTCGAAAGTTCTCACTAATATGTAATTAAACATTGCGATTGAGCTACTAGAAATTAATTTTTAACCGAATAAAAAAATAGGAGGCTATCAATTCGTCAGAATGTTGCTTTTAATGTTTGTGCCCGCAAAATTCATTCATTTTTTAACTGGTTTTAAAAATTTTTGCTTCAAAGGTTATACTTACAGATTGGACCCATTTTAAAAACAGTTTTTAATTTCAACAAGTAAGAGTGCTATATTCGTCTATGTCGAAACTTATATACGAGGGCTGCTCTATATATTTCTGGCCTAATAGTGAAAATGCGAATATTTATAATCAAAAATGGTTCTATTGTTTTTCACAGTATTCTCCAGCATGATTTATACACTTTTGCATGTGCTAAAACCAGTTGTCGAAGCACTTTTTCCACTCCGATTGAGACACCTCTAAAACATGGTTTTTGAACACTTCAACAGCTTCTTCTAGCGATGAAAATCGTTGACCAAGCATTTTTTTCTTGATGTGCGGAAACAAGAAGAAGTCATTAGGTGCCAAGTCAGGGCTGTACGGCGGACGACCCATTAATTCGACGTTTTGGCCGGTCAAAAACGCTCTGGTTTGAGCCGATGTGTAAGAGCTCGCATTGTCATGGTGAACAATGATTCGTCTTCTCTTGTTGGTTTTTCGAATTTCTCCGATGACTTCAGGCAAACAAATTGTAGTGTACCACTCAGAAGTGACCGTCCTACGTTGCACAAGCGGAACAGTCGCCACATGACCAGTTTTACCGAAGAAACAGGCGACCATTTGCTTCGAAGTGCTTCTTCCACGAACAACTTTCGTTGGATTTTGCTTGTCTTTGAAGACCCACACAGTGGATTGTTGTTTCGTTTCGGGCTCATACGCATAGATCCATGATTCTTCACCTGTGACGATCTTATAAACGTCTTTTGAAGCACCGCAATCGTATTTTTGCAACATTTCTTTGCACCAATCGACACGAGCCTTTTTTTGAGCGACTTTCAAATTGTGCGGGATCCAACGAGAACAAACCTTTTTTACGGCCAGGTGTTTTTGCAGTATCGAATGTATGCTGGTGGAAGAAATGTCCAAGGATGTCTCTATCTCTCGGTATGTCGCATGTCGATCTTGCATTATGAGTTCACGCATCAACGTTCTCTGGCACAACAGCCGTTTTTGGACGACCTTCACGGAATTCGTCTTTGAGCGAGCTTCGGCCACGATTAAATTCATTATACCAATTTTTCACAGTGCTATAGGATGGTGCTTCATCGCCATACAAAGATTTAAGTTCATCAATACACTCTTGTCGTGATAATCCACGTCGAAAGTTGTGAAAAATGATGGAACGAAAATGTTCACGAGTTAATTCCATTTTTTCTATATTAATTTTTTCAAATCACTGCAAACAGCACAAATAATGGTCGCACGTCAAAACGTTTTGAGTACGATTATGCTTAAAAATGACAAACTTTCCAATGCAAATGTCAGATTGCACTTGGCAGCACTCAGTGTTGCCAGGCCAGAAATATATATAGCAGCCCTCGTACCCTTCACCATATATGTAAATCTAGTGTAGTGAAGTAACTCCAATCAAAAAACCAAATATTGGGGTGACAGATCTCATCAATAGATTCTTTAAAATGATACCCATATTGATATTTCAAAAAATTTTAAAATTTCACAGCCCCGGAACGCGAAAAATATGGGCGAGCGCCAATTTTTTCACTTTATATTTTTTTCTTATTTTTTAATTCTCTATCGCCCCATATATTTACTTTTTTGATTGGAGTCACTTTATTGCTTTAGATGACATATAAAAATTAGTGGTAGGCGTGGTGTTTTACCTGCTGCCTCGAAGAACATGGACCGATCATACTGACTTTTAATAGCACCTCTTTCGACACTGTATCTGATCGATTGACGAATAAATAGACATCGCTCAATCGACTTCGCTATGCATAAGAAGTCAGAATATATACACTTTTTGGGGTCGGAAACGGATATTTTAGAAATTACACACGGAATAACAAACTTAGTTATAGCCTTTTTGTGGTGAAGGGTATAAAAATGAAAGGGTGAACCTATACAACATACATGTTGTATTATGAACCGTAAAGGGCCCCACTTTAACCTTTAACTACTGAGGTGTGGTAAATTTTACCCTCATTACCCATTGTTTTTAACTTTGAGATAAGTGACTATGAAATAAAGTTCTTGTTTCGTTATTTCCAAAGATTAATTTTTTTGATTTTATGATTTTATTTAATTAATTATATGTTAATTTGTTCTTTTGAAAAAAGAAAATTAGAAAATAAAAGTTATCTGGTAAAATTTTTGATAAAAAAAATGGGGTAAAATTGACCACGACCTCAGTATCTACGTCCAAATATTTCACCTCAGTAGTTAAAGGTTTAAATCAAAAAAAAAATTGCGTGACACTATAGATCCGAATAGCAAGAAGTAATAATAAATAAATCTAACAATTAAAGGGTGTCACCATAGGTGAAGTAAATTGACATATATGGCCCTATCTTTTAAATCGTTTGGAAAAACGCTGGAAAATTGGACAAAATGTCCATTATTGTGACAATAACAATTATAACTATTTAAAATTACCAACTAAAGGGTGCCCTAATATTTTATTTAATTTAATGTATATGGCCATACTTTTGAACAGTTGTAAGCAGACGGTTGAAATTTACAAAAAATCTGTATTGCTTATTCCGCTTTAACAACAGGTGTAAAATTTTAACTAAAAAAACTAAAGAGTGTTCCTACAATTGATTTAGTTTGTCTTAAAGAAGCATAGTTTTGAAGTCGATTTTTTTGCAAAAATTATTAACATCAATGATATTGAGTTCTAGCATTTGTGACTAAGCCCCGCCCATTTATTGACTTGTGAATTTGAAGCGATACAAGAAGTTATGAACCTAAAAAAAATAATTAATAACAGAGTATCATTATAGTCACTTTGATATTTTCACTTATAGCGGTCTTTGTAATACAGTGAATATTTCAAGAATCTACCTATTGCGGTTCCAGTGATAAAAGTCTGCAAACGACGGACAGGTTTTGTGATCAAAACAATAGAGAGTCTTTGGTGCCGAACCCTAAAAACGTTTTTAGTTATAAAGATTAATTTTCTAAAGAGAGTTCTTTCGAAAGCACACCTTCAGTCATTATAAAGAACACGGGAATTTCCATGATCTTGCGTCCAGTTAAGCTGTGGTAAGTTATATGACTATTTTACTTGGAACTATAACTAGACTTCACTTACACCAATTCGATTTGGACAATTCTCTAGAAGTCTGTTAAGTAATCTGAAATAATATTCCTCTCCTACAAAACTTTCTCTATCTGTAAAGAATTACTCTAGCCCGTCTCAAACTATAAAACAAGTTTTAAGATTCGCATTGGATTTTGTAAGAAAAAAATCAAATGAGAACTGTCGTAATTGTTAAAATATCGAATATAATTGCATTTTGTTTCTACTTTATCATACTTCAATTAAAATGAAAAATTACAGTGTTAAGAAACATTTCTAAACATGATAATGGGATGTTAAACTATTGGCCATTTTATTTGCCGTGTACTTTACATTTGTAGTCACACTATTATACTTTCTCATAATACTGAGGTATGTGACAAGCATTATACTCATTGCTATAGTGTGAAACGAGCTTAAATAATAACTGACATCACATCTTTTGTGTCAGTTCTCTGCACTTTAAGGAAACTAGTTTTATAATTTTATGCTAGCAATTGCTACTTCTATAATAATTTTAAGCCACTTGAAAGCTGTTTAGTTTATTTGTCGTAATTAATCAATTTCAAATTTCGAATCAAGTAAAAAAATTATGATTTTTTTTTTTTTTGTCATTAAGAAAAAAATTAAAATTTACAAAGTTCGGAATTCCCACATTAGCATACAAGCAGTTGAACACTTGACAAAGAATTTTTATACGTTATTCAAATAAATTAATAAAATAATTAAAACTTACTAAATCATCAAATCAAAAACAATTTTTACATTATTCAGCTAGAGTTAGTTAAAAAGTAATATGATTGTTCTTTAAGACCGAACAAGATTTAAGGATTTAATGCACATGCAAAACATGTGTACATATGAGCTGTTTTTTTGAAAGTAGTATAAGTCTATTTTTTCATATATTGAGATATTGAAGTATTTGCGTTTGAATCAATTCAAAAATATTGGCCAACTTTAATGAATTCGAGTGACGTTTTTTACACCCTACACCTTTTAAAATTTATCATTAAATAATAATTGCTAAAATTATTAAAAAAAAATCGATTTTTTTTGGCTTCACATGGACTTATATCACTTTCAAAAATAACATTTTAAAAGAAATAAAAACAGGAGCAAGTTTATGTCCATTTTTTTATAGGGTGTTATAATAGAGAAATAATGTTAATACGACCCATAATGGTTGGGTGGAAACCTGAAATTTTAAAAATGAAGGAGTAGTACAACTGTTTTTGAGGTATAAAGTCTTGTCTTTGGTGCCTGATACGGCACCAATCATGTGACAAAATTGCACCGTTTTTTTTTTAACTGATTAACTCACTCATTAACTATTAGTGGCTGCACTCTATTGCATGTGTCTTGCTAAATATAATGTAGAAAATTTTTTTTATTAAAGTTTTGATTTAAAATTGATAAAAAAAATATTATTATGGTCATTTGTAATTGTAAATAAAATTTCTTTAAGAAATTATTTTTATTATGTTTTAGTATTTTTCTTAGTGAAGAGGCCCGAAAGTATTTTAGAATTAAAGGTAAATTAATTTTGTTGCATTGTGTTAGCAACGTTGTTAGAATTCTTATAAAATGCAGTTGATTTATAACAAACAACAGAAAATAAGAGAAACACCGTTATGCCATATTTCAAAGTTAAAATAACAATGGTATTTATAATTGAAACAAATTTGTATTAAACCAGTTATAAACACGAGTTTAATTAAATTATTATTTTCTTTTTTTCATTTTTTATCATCGACAGGTTTTTTCTTAAGCAAGATTGAATTTTAAATTTATTTTGATGACAAAACCTAAACGTTAGTACAAGTAAATCGAAATAAAAAAACAAAAATTACTAATCATGTTATTTTGTGTGTAAGTACTTTTAAATTGAACACTTTTTAATCGACTTTAATCGACAAAAAAAGAAGGAGGTTATGAATTCATCTGAATGTTGCATTTTTTTTTATGTTTGTGTCCGCAGAACTCAGACATTTCTAAAACGATTTTAAAAAAATTTTCAGGGCCTATTTTTGAACCGTTAAAAAGAAAAAATTTCGATTACTATGACCGTTACAAGAAAAAGTATAATTATTAAAAATTATAAAAATAAAGGGTGCTCCAATAGTTAATTTTTTTTTAAGCATATGGCCATGCTTTTGAACAGTTGTTGACAGAAAGTTGCAATTTACAAAGAACCTGTATTGCTTAGTCCGCTACAACAACAGGTATAAAATTCGGATTAGGAAATTAAAGGGTGTGCCAATAGTTAATGTAATTTGATGTCAGTGACCAAACTTTTTAACCGAAATAGACGTACTGCTTAAGTGTATAAGGAACTTAAATTGCTAAGGTCGCTACAAGAACAAGTAAACAATTTTAATTTAGAAATTAAAGGGAGTTCCCAGAATTGATGTTATTTAACCTAAATGGGCCTATCTTTTGAACTGTTTTATAGAATCACCGGAAAATTAGATAAAATCTCCAATACTTTCTCTGATATAATATAAAGTGTAAATATTTGAAATTATAAATTAAAAGGTGTTTCAATAGTTGATGTTATTTGATAAATATGACCAACCTGTTGAACGGGTTTAGAAAGACGGTTAAAATTTATAATTTGAAAATTAAAAAGTGTCCCAATAGTTAATTCAGTTTGATGTATGCGATAAAAAATCGAATCGACAAAATATCAACGCATATGAAGATCTCGTGGCTTTAATACCTGCATCAGTAGCATCTTATACGGTCGTAGGGCAAGATCTTTTCTGAATTCTTTAAATTTTCCAAATAAGTAACGACCTTTGCTATATAATTAAATTTCAATTACATTGATGTATATAAAAAGATTAAATTTTTATTAAAATTTTTTAATTTTTAATACTGTTTTATCACAAGATTTAAATTATTAGAATAAGTTTTAATGTTTGATAATTTATTTTAGTCATATTCACCATCATTCTAGTTGGCGGCGTCGTCGTCGTTTTAGTATCAATATCACTTCGTATCAATGTTGGCGTCAATTCAATAAAAATATTGCATTCTATAACATTCCTGTGACGACGTCGACGGTTTATCCATTTTTATGAAATTAAAATGCACAACCCTAAATTTTTTGTTAAATTGTATTTGTGTTTGATACTTTTATGGTAAAATGTGTTCTATAGATGAAAAAATGTTGATTTAGTTAATGAGGAAAGCTCGAAAAAACATAAACTTGTGTTGGAAAGAAAACTTGTTGGGCAGAGTTGCAATATTTTTATTTTACCGGATCGCTAGTATATACATATGTTTTGCCTGTTCCTGGCTAAGCTTCTGCAGTACATCAGTTTGATTGTTGCATATCCATTTTCTTCCAGGAGGTTTGCCACAGCTTCTTCCAGTGGACTAAATGAAAATTGTTTAAACATTCCGCTGCATGTGGTTTTACTCCCCGCTTTATTAGCAACAATATTTTTTTCATTTAGAATTTTAAATTTCGCCATACCTTTAAAGTAATGTTTACAAACTCTTTTATAAATCCCTATTCGATTCTTTATTTTGTTACCTTTTGCTACCATCTGGCAATTTTCTAGGCGGACCAAGAGAATTAAGAACTTTTCCAATTTTCTTCTGCAATTCTGCCACTAATTTTTCAAATTGATTTGCATTTGTTACCTTTACTTTTTTACATTTTCAATGTTATGTTTGGTTTAAATCACTTCCAGTCGTTATGCAAAAAGGCGTCGAAAAAAAACAGAGTCACGTCAATACAATATCGTCGTCACATTTGTTATAGAATACAAAAAATCTTTGAGCAGTAATCGATAAACTTCAATAACGACAAGTAGAATAACAAATCAAGTGAGTCGACACATATCAATGCTGATATGTGACGACATCGACAACTGGAATAAGGGTAATTGGATTGTAGAATATCAAATTACTTTGTTTTCTAATAAAAAAACAATTGTTTTTTAAATTAATTTTTGTCCGGTTAATTTAAAAATTAGTTTATAACGGCCAACCGACTTATTCTGAATTTTAAAAGCACAAACAGGTTTGTTAAAAATTTCGAATATTTCAAGTATCGAAAAATCGTTTTTTAAAAATGTGAAACAATCGATCGTCCTAGCAATTTCTTTCTTTTTTACAACCTTTTCTAGCTGACATTAGCAATTTGAAATAAACGAAAACATTAAACAAATAGCAAAAATCTACTACAAAGGCTTGAAAAAAGATCTTAAATAAAAGAATTAAAAACTATTTCGTTCAGTACCCGCAAAAGATAACAATAAAAATAGAGAATAAAAATATCGTTAGGGCCATGCTACCACTACTTCCCAGGATTATATTTTAGCTTCCATTTTTTTTTGCAGATTTTACTGTAATCTGCTTGGAACATAAATAAATTATAGGATAGAAAACTGTTTCCAAAAAATTTTTAAGCTAAGAAATGCAAGCGAAGATTGTTTTCTTATCACTCGCTTCGCTTCAATATCAGCCGCATCATTGCTCCTTTAGCAATGACATTGACTACAAAAGACAAACATATAAAAGGTCGCAATGAGATAGAGATGCGAAAGTACTTACGAGGTGTGTCTAACCAATAAAGGAAATTTCTATTTTATTAATTGATAAATAAAAGTTTTACATTTTTAAAGAAGTTTCTTTAAATGTTTCCTTCACATGTTTTTATATTTTCTTCTAACCTTCAAATAATTTAAGGTTTAATCTATGAAGTGAAACCTGTAGCTGCTACAGGATTTTATTTAAAGAAAATAAAAAATAGGGTGATATTTTGTAACAAAAATCGCTCTACACAGGGAAGTGCCCGGACCAGCCCCCTTTTATAGAATATGAAATAAACTAAATTTGCGTTAAAGGTTTTATATCTACTCTGCCCTACAGAAAATAAACTCCCTTTTGTGTGTTTCTTTATAAATTTTTTCCATAGAAATTGTACAAACTTCTATTCTTGTTTTATTTAATGCCGGCAATTATAATGCGAGCCCTTTTCAGCACATTTTTCATTACATTATTACACATTTCGAGCGGTATTTCAACAAAAATCCGGAGCAGTCAAATCAGCAACCGTGGAGGCCAATCAACATCAAGATTTCTTTAAATAACTTGTTGAAAAAAGGTCCCGCAGCAATTATAATCCGGACTGTATGCGATCGCTCCCCATTCACAGCTACCGTCACGCCGTTTTCATTTTCAAAGAAGTAAAGTCCAATAATTCCTTGTGACCAAATTGCTCACCAGACCAGAAACACATTTAATTGTTGCAAAGATGACTGCTGAATAATTGGAGGGTGTTCTATTGCCCAGAACCGACTATTCTGCTTATTTATTTGTCCATCCAAATGAAAATGTGCCTCGTCACTCATTATGATTTTTTTTAATGAAAATCGGTGTTGTTATCAGCGAGATGTAAGATTCTATAGACATTTTTATGGCGGCGTAAATTATCTTGTAGAAGAAGCTCTTGTGTCAGCTGAATCTTAAATGGAAACAAACGCAAATCCTTGTGCAAAATTGTGGCCAAACTTGTTCTTTGATGACCACGATCCTGAGCACGCCGTCGAATTGAGGTTGATGGATTGTTTTGAACACTTTCTTAAGTACCAGTAATGCTCGGGCCTATCACTTACAGGCCCTCTTTCTTCGAAATCATTTACTATACGATAAATTAAACGTTTTGCTGGCACGTTGTTTCTCCCAAGCGTTTCACGTAACTTTCTCATCGTCCAAGTAATCGGTGATTGAATTTGATAAAATATTTTAACGATTAAAACACGTTGGACTAATGTTTACCAAAAGGGCGGCAAGACAAATTCATATACCTTCTGGGTGAACATCCTGTATATTCTGAGATCTTATGCATAGCAAAGTCGATTGTCCAATCGTTCAGACATAGTTTCTAAAATGTTCCTATTGAAAATCAGCAAGATCGAACTATGAGCTTCGAAATAGCGGGCAAACCACCACGCCTACCCCTAATTTTTTCATATTTATTTTTTTTGTTAAACTTTCGTTTGTATTTCTGTAGGTGGCTGTCTTTATTTTTTAGTACTAATTAAAGACTTTTGCTTGTATGCCTGCAGGTGTTTGTATTTTATAAGTAATATGCCTTTACGAAGTGATAAGAATACAAACGAAAGCTGATAGGACAACAACCCTGAGCAAAACTCACAATTTTCGAGCCTTTTTTTGAACAGAAAACTTAATGACGGGAAATAATTTTTATACCGATTTATTTTTACTTGTGGTAAAACATTCATGATGAAGGGTTTAGAAGATAAGATAGCACTCTTACTTGTTTTTTATTTCTTACTATTGTGATGTGTTTTGTCACCTTAATCAATTTATTCTTAAAGAATAAAAACAACAATAAATTGTACCATTTAAATGGATTTGCAGTGTCATTTATTCTTTCATAGAAAAAGGCTTGTATAAGCACTCTAAATTATTTTTGTTCCATAAGTTGAAAAAAACTTAATAATAATAATATAACCATTATTTGTTAAACACACCTCGTTTGCTGTACTTACAAATTTATGAAATTAAATTTACATATTTTTATTAACTTGAAAATCGTTGTCGTTAGTTACATGACTTTATAAATTCAACATATGTTTGCTTGTGACTCCGATATATATACACTCGCTCCGGCAAATGCAATAGTGTTTTGTGTAAATGGCTGCTACTTCCTATTGTCATATTGTTTCCGTTGTCAAAGTCCTCCATAAAAAACATATTTATCAATTGTATGCAAATGATTATATTTGCGGCAGTTGGAGAAAACAAATATTTTCGAACAAAACAATAACAACAAGAATAATGAAATACTATGAGGCCATAGATATAAAACGCAAGTTTGTTTAAAATTTATTATTATAAAAACAAAATTTCTTAAAAAAAACGATATTTTAAAAATTTAAATTTTTGACCAGAACTTAAAAAAATAAAAATTTTTCAATATTTATATAAGCCAAAGGAGTTAAAAAAAATTTTATTTCACAAAGGAATCCAAAATTTAATTATAGCAAATTGATAGACATACTCACTTTTAATGTTCTGCAACAATACACGTAATCATCTTTCGTTTTATATTATATTTTTATATGAATTTATTTGTCAGTTGTATATCTTCGAACTTTAAAGTGTTTACGAACTTCTTGTGAACGCTTGGCTCTCTTTACAATATCTGTTTTTTTTTAGGGGAAAGTCCCGTAAAATTTTTAATGAAAGGTTAGGATTTTTTGTTGTGAACTTTAATTGTTTATGTCAGATTTTGACTTTTCATAAAGCTCCGTTTTTATAAATTAATATTATATTTTTTTACAACAATAACAATCCGAACATACGAGCACAAGCTGCCGGATACCTCCTTTATTAAAGAATCTAGACGTTTTAACTCGCCTATGAGTAGAAATTATTCTTGCGAGGGAGTAAATAAAAATGTTATATAGGAAAATATAAAAGCATTCAATATTAATAAGAAAGAAATTTTTTAATAATTCGGCTGCACCAGCTCTGCATGTCTAAAGGTCTTGTTTTAAAATAATTTTTATTTTTACTTAGTACAGCTTACACTCTTACAACTACGACAGCCTGAATTGATTCAAGGTGCTGGCCAAGGGCTTTGGGTCTATTCGGACAATTAAGTTAATACACATAGTTGTAAGGAACCCGGTGGGAAGCGGAGAAATTTTAAAATAACTCATACAGCAGGCTGCTGTAGTCATAGTAGTAAGCAAGTTGACTAAAAATATGGTTAGCCAGGGTTCAACCCATGCAACAATAAAAAAAAATTTGAATCAGGCATTTTGATACCCTACACGTCGAAATATTCATTGAGAAAAATGTCAAAAGAATATTTTTATTTGTATATTAACAATTAGGTAAAAAATAACTCGGGTATATAAAATTTGTCAGCTGATAACAGCCCGGAGAAGTTGAACTTTGAAAATATAAAGAAAAAATTCTTAACAACTGTAGACACAATACCCATTTGATCATTGGAGGGTTAATAAGCTTATCAGGCATTTGCCCCCAAATTAAGGCATTCGATATCGATCGAAATTAAGATTTAAATTCCATTGAAATTTCGATCAATATCGAATATCGTAATTTGCCCCCTAAATTTCACACGAAATTTTCACTTTATATTTTTCAAGGCATTGTTTTTGTAAAAAATAATTTTATACCAACAATGCTTAGAAAAATGTAAAGTGAAAATTTCGTGTGGAATACAGAACATGCCTGTATAAATTTATTTTGAGAATTTAAAAATAACTTAATACGTACTTTTTTATGCATTCGAAATATACACAGAAAAAAATAATAAAGTATACAAAGTTAAATAATAATAAGGTGAAATAAGATATTCACATACATATGTATATCAAATATTAAGCAAAATTAAAACTCCTTGACTTAAAACACTAGATTTCTTGGTTGGTAAGTTTCAGGCTCCCAAAAAAATTAATCTAAGCTTGAAAAAAGCCTTATATAAACTGTTTTATATCCTTGCTAGTTTATTGTACCCGGCGTTGTCTATCCCTAATTCTCGGGTCCTTCTAGGCATTGTGTACTAATATATACTCTTGTTTGATATGTAGATCTACTCCGTACACGTGAGAAATCTTTCAAATCAGTTTCGATCTTATAGATTAGAAAATAATCGTATTTTAAATCTCTTTAGAATCTGATTTTGTTAAAATCGGTTTAGATTCATAAAATTACGCATTTATTTTCTCCCCCACTCTATGTTTAAAATTTTATTGCAATCGGTACGAACGTAAATGCCCGTTTTTTCCCGTTTTCTCTCATGTAGATCCTTTTTCTGGAAACAGATATAGATGAGGATCTATCTATGTTTCGAATATTATTAAAATTGATTATCCAAAACTTTGCTAAAATTGATTCAGGCGCATAAAATGTCCGCTTCCTCCTATTCTTCACTCCTGGGCCGCTATTTGAAAACTATGAAAACCCTATTTTACCATGAGGACACATATCTACTCGTGGCAAAATTTCATTAAAATCAATTTAGTCGTATAGCCTTGATTGACGCACGCACAAACAAACAAACTTACAAAGAGATTTTTCGATTTACCCGCTTTCTCTGATAACTCGCCTATTGACACTATACATGCTTGATCGCGTCAATTGCATGGATGAAAATTCCGTGATTCTGTCTATCTTTACAGCGTATTCCTCAAACTTTTTGCCAATAATTTCATATCTAGAATTAATAGCTGTGATAATTGTGGCACATCTTTAAAAAATATACTTATCGATTCTTGTTATTTGTGAATGAAGATCGACATTTAAAAAAAAAATATTAAAAAGAAATAGTACAAAACAAAATTTGATTTATTATTATTTTCGTCTTCTGCTACAATATCGCAAATAACTTTTTAAATAAACTTAAGTTTTCTATTAAGAATACGAAACGACAATATATGGAATTTAAACTTAGCTTCACTTTCCACGGACACGAGCATTATTTAAGTGATTTATTTAAAAAAAATCATAATACAATCGAAATAGAAATGGTTTAGCCTGCGAGTCCGCCGCCACTTCCACCGCCATATCCACTACCAGTGCCACTAGCTGTAGCAGATGCCTGGGCACCGGAATATCCACCACCACCGCCTCCACCACCTCCGCCGCCACCACCAAGTCCAAGACCTCCTAAACCACCGCCTAAGCCACCACCTTGACCACCACCACTACCACTTCCATATGATTGAGAAGACGCTGAAGCTGTGGCACTTGCCAATCCACCACCACCTCCTCCACCGCCACCATATCCGCCACCTAGTCCACCTAGACCACCACCATATCCAGAACCTCCAAGTCCAGCACCTCCAAGTCCAGCTCCTCCAAGTCCGGCACCTCCAAGTCCATGACCGCCACCTAAGCCGCCACCACCATAACCACCACCACGTAAACCGCCACCTCCATGGCCATGGCCATGACCATGACCATGACTATGACCATGTCCGTGACCATGCCCACGATTATTCCCATGACCATAGCCACCACCTCCGCCAAAGGCCGAGGCTTGAGAACTGGCTCCAGCTCCGCCATATCCACCACCGCCACCAAGGCCATACTGCGCTGTTGCAGCGGCCACACATAGTGCTAAAACAATTAGCACTTTCATATTTTGTTTTCTCTTAAAACACGATGTATGTGATATTAATTTAGGTTTGTTTCTGATTTGATTTGCAATACAAAACATCGGTTTTATAGTCAGTTTATTAACTGCATACAAGTTTTGTAAACAAAAATATCAAAATTCATTTTTATTGATTATTTAGTAACCGGTTTTTTCAATTCGATATTGCATTAGCTTCTATTTTGCCAAATTTTAATCATATTTTTTAATTATTGTAAATTATGCATTACTTTATCTGATTCGGTATTATACGTTTGTGATGCATGTGGTACGTTATTAGTTGTACGAAGTATATGATTACGAGCTATTTTTCAAATCAACAATGTAGTTAGTAGTTTACTTAGGCAGACGAATATTAATTAAATGGAAATATTTACAAGGATTAAAGCCTGTCGTTTCAAATTGCTACTGGCAACCTGTTAGACAACATTAGTTCTTTAAGCTTGTCGTTTTAGAATAAACATTCCTATTTCTATTTCAAAATGATTGCTATTTTGTTGAAATGTGTTATCAACATCCATTTATTTTTGTAAAGATTTAAAGTTATATTATTTATACAAAATTTAAATTTATTAACGCTTTGACTTTAATTTATAGACCGACTCCATCACGAGGGAACTCAACGATAATATTTCAAATATATCGCTCCTAATACATTTCTTTAATCAACCTTCCTAGATTGTCTACGTTCTGAATGTATTCCTTTAGAGTTAAAGTAATAAAATTTGATTTCGCAGTTTACCAAAAATACATCTTATTTCTCACTTCATCAATGCTCATTAGCATTACCAGAGCATTTTTCTGCATTTTTTTGCAGGAAACTTAATAATTAAAAAAAAATTTGGGAAAACTCAATTCTTTCTGGTGGTGGCACAGTCCTACTCAGACAAGTTTGTTCATGCCAATTCTAATATTGTTCGTAAAGTCATTCGCCAGCTTATGTACTGCGCTAATTAGTCTTTAAAAAATTACTTAAATATGGTGAAGAACATCATATGCTGAAGAATTGTCCACCGAGGGGAGATTAATTAATAACATATACAGCATTTACACTATGCAACTTTTCATAGTGCTTAGGAACGAACTTTTTGGCCTTGCCATTCGGATATTTTCGAACAGTCAGGCGGCAATTAGCGCGCTTGGTGGTGCATACAGTACATCCAAGCTAGTACTGAAATGTCGCTCATTACTAAACAGACTATCGGAGCGATCACAGATTGACCTGTTTTGGGTCCCTGGTCACAGGGATATCCTGGGAAACTGTGAGGCCGATGATCTCGCCAAACGGAGCATATTGCTTCCTAGCGTCTTCTCGCTACCCGACGTAGGAATTCCTCTGGCAACGGTTAAAATGGCCATAAAGAACCGCTACTTCAATTTGGCTCGCAAATTATGGTAGTGGTACCTCTTGTATCTTCAGACAACTGTGGACTACACTGGACCTCAAGCGGACCAGGCAAATGCTCGGACTGGACAGGAAATCCATAAGTATCGGCAGGCATGCTGAAAGAATGGGCCTGCCCTTCCATGATTTCTGTCGCACCTGAGGCTCGGAGGATGAGGAAGAGACCGTACTGCACCTCCTGTGCCACTGCCCATCCCTGGCGCGAAGAAGATTTAAAATTCTGGGCTCTCCTTTCTTCGCGACTCTTCCGGAGCTATCATCTCACTCTATAGAGGACATAGCGAAGTTCATCCGGGAATCTTCATGCTTCTCTACTGAGTAAGGGGAGTCGCGCCGTCTTTCACGGGCCATTCGATTGTGCTCAAGTGAGCTTCGTCGTGAAAACCTGCCACTCCTAACTAACTAACATTTTTTCATGAAACTAGCACGAAATTTTTGTTTATTTGTGAAGCAGGAGGAGTAAGCAATATGGTATTGCTTTAGTTTTTAGGGGATGTTTCTGTTGCTAATGTTTACTTTCAGATAACGCATAAGGCTGTAACTTAAATAGAAAATTAAGAAAAAATGCCTCAAAAAATTGCATAGTGTTAATCTGATACTGATACTGATCTTAGCAGATATACAAAACTAAATTTGTCTTCTGCGAAGCGGAAATGTAAATCCTTGTGGTATCTATAGCATAGGTATTTATAAAGAGTATACTCTGGTTCTGACGGAAAGTGGATTTATGGTCGTTCCGATCACCAAAGGACTCGTGATTCGTAGACTAGAGATGTACATTTAAATTCCGCAGGAGCTGAAAATTATAAACCCTAAGTAATCTTTATTGAAACTAGCAACATGTTATGAATGCGAAACAATTATCTACCCATCGGATAACTGTCTTCCGGTAGAACAGGGTATTTCCAACTTCAAAATTTATTGACATGACTGGCATGAAATTGGAAACAGACTTTTTGTTTTTTAAGCCAGCCTAGGTGAAGATGATGACAGCAAGAAGCAGACACACTGGAAACTTTTATGGTATCATAGGCTGCAGTTAAATTGGTTGTGTAAAAGATTTTCAGAACTTAGAACTGTTATGTATTATTCTTGACGGGACCTCTAAAACACGCTGCGTGTGTTTATTACAAACGCTCAAACGAATATTTTTTTTATCAGAAATACTGCTTTAAGCCACAGCTTTTTGCAGTTCTGCGGTGCATACCTAATGAAGATTATTTCTATGTCTTTAAGACTATCTTTTTTAAAATAGAACATTAATTAGTCCAGCTAGCTTGACGTTAGAATTTCTTTATTCTTTACTTGTTTTACTTTTTTTTTTAAATCAATATCGATCAATTTTGGCTAAAAGTATAATAACAAATAGCAGTATACTTGCATAAACAAAAGGTTGTTTTTTTTTCTTTACTAATTATAATACAAGTAGAACAAGTAATTATATAAAGAACCTAAAAAATGTTTAAAAAAAAAATTAACGAAATTACAAAAAAAAAAAGAGAAACTTGTTTTGCTTTTAAATCAAGATTAAAAGTTTGATGTTCCAATCGATTTGTGAAATAATATAATACAAATAAAATAAATATTGCTTTTCTAACTGTAGGTATATTTTAAAATAATTATTAAGCATTAATTGCTTTATCGTTAGAACATTTAAAACCCTTTATTGTAATGATTTGCTTATTTAAATTGATTAAAGATTTATTTATTTATTTTATTAATTGCAATATAGTTTTTAATAAATTAAAACTAAATATTAATATACATATAAACATATGTAAAATATCATCCAGGACACAAATAACAATTTTTGAATCCTTATTTAAGAATTCCTAGTTAAAATTTTATTTTATAATTTTCTAGTTATTTCTTTAATCAAATTTTTTTCTGTTATAATGAATAATGTCATTTATTTTACACTAAGATTTCACAAACTGATTAATAAAAAGTTAAAGGTTTAATGTCTTGTTTAACCTTAAAATCCTGTAAAGATTACAATTCTTTTACAACAACATCATTTTATTCTCAACATTTCATTATTCGCTTTTCTACACAAAATTAAGAGCTGATAAATGTTTTCATCAATGCTCGTTTATGAAAAGTGTGATTCCCACGTCCCACAGATGGACAAATTGATAAATAAGGGGGGCAATTTAAAAATGGTCTCAATGGACAAATTCAACAAAAAAGAAAAATTCTTAAACAAAATGCTGTAAATAATTATTAAGTATAATGTCGTTTGACTTTACCAAAATATCAACTGGGTAAATCGCAAACTTCGTCAAGGATTTACCGGGGAGTATGCCGCCTGTCGCGGGGAGCTCGGACGTTTTAAAACACGCTACAAAGCACCATTGGTCGTACCTTATTGGTCCAACTCAACTTTATAGTGTTTGGAATCATTCGGTTGGTGTTAATTTGAAATACGTGTCCGTCGATTAATCGTTGTTTTAACAAATATATTCATTAATATTTTATAGATATAATTAGAAAGCATTTGATTTTATTGTATTAATTTTAACACATAATTTATTATATTGTTTTATAATTGATTTTTTAAGCCCATAATAAAGCGAGCAGAACAAACAAGAAAAAAACTCCTCAATGTTCGTACGAATACCCGCTATTCCCGATAAGCGGAGGCCGTTATATCTTTCATGGCAGCAATGGTTGACCAACGAGGCATAAGAGGCATTTGAAAGCTCATACAAAATCAGCATTAAGTGACTTTAAAACTTTAAACTAAAAGTTGAAAAACAGAACAACATTAAAGTCTATACGAGGGATGCTATATATATTTCTGGCCTGGCAAAACTGAGTGCTGCCAAGTGCAATCTGACATTTCCATTGGAAAGTTTGTCAATTTTAAGCATAATCGTACTCAAAACGTTTTGAAGTACGGCCATTATTTGTGGTGTTTACAGTGACTTGAAAAAATGCCATCATTTTTCACAACTTTCGACGTGGATTATCACGACAAGACTGCATTGATAAACTTAAATCTTTGTATGGCGATGAAGCACCATTCTATAGCACTACGAAAAATTGGTTAAATTCTCTAAATCGTGGCCGAAGCTCGCTCAAAGATGAATTCCGTGAAGGTCGTCCAAAAACGGCTGTTGTGCCAGAGAACATTGATGCCGTGCGTGAACTCATAATGCAAGATCGACATGCGACATACCGAGAGATAGGGACATCCTTGGACATTTCTTCCACCAGCATATATTCGATACTGCATGAACACCTGGCCGTAAAAAAGGTTTGTTCTCGTTGGATCCCGCACAATTTGAAAGTCGATCAAAAAAAGGCTCGTGTCGATTGGTGCAAAGAAATGTTGCAAAAATACGATTGCGGTGCTTCAAAAGACGTTTATAAGATCGTCACAGGTGACGAATCATGGATCTATGCGTATGAGCCCGAAACGAAACAACAATCGACCGTGTGGGTCTTCAAAGACGACCAAAATCCAACGAAAGTTATTCGTGAAAGAAGCACTTCGAAGCAAATGGTCGCCTGTTTCTTCAACAAAACTGATCATGTGGCAACTGTTCCGGTTGAGCAACGTAGGACGGTCACTTCTGAGTGGTACACTACAATTTGTGTGCCTGAAGTCATCGGAGAAATTCGAAAAACCAACCACCATGACAATGCGAGCTCTCACACATCAGCTCAAACCAGAGCGTTTTTGACCGGTCAAAACGTCGAATTAATGGGTCATCCGCCGTACAGCCCTAATGACTTCTTCTTGTTTCCGCACATCAAGAAAAAAATGCGTGGTCAACGATTTTTTTCGCCAGAAGAAGCTGTTGAAATGTTCAAAAACCATGTTTTAGAGGTGTCTCAATGGAAGTGGAAAAATTGCTTCGACAACTCGTTTAAGCGCATGCAAAAGTGTATAAATCATGCTGGAAAATACATTGAAAAACAATAAAACCATTTTTGATTTTAAATATTCGCATTTTCACTATTAGGCCAGAAATATATAGAGCAGTCCTCGTAGTTATCAAAATTTCTTTATTAATCGTTAAAAAGGAAAAAAAAACCTCTCTATAGAAAAGAGTTTGATAAAACCGTCAATATGAGCATTTCGCAAAACGGTTCTGAAAAAAATTCATAAAGTACATCTTTAAAGACGAAATGACTGAGAGTCCGCCATATAACGTTTTTTTTTCAACTAGTCCTTATTTCGTAAATGGTTACACTTAGTCATGTCTGACCAGTACAAGTGGATAAATCAACTTTCCAAGACAGTAAGGCATTATTGATAGCATATGTAAGATATATTAATGAAAGGCTGAAGTAATGTTATTCTACAAAAGATTAGAAAGCACCACTACCTCAAAAGATATGAAAAATAAATATTAAAATTATTTTTAATTTCAGTTTTTCCTTATATTTTTTGAAATTTTAAGGAGTACAAAATTTTACTTTTTTATTTTATCCAATTTAGAAAGGAATAGAGTCTAGGGTTGATAAGTCGTGCTGACGTTCAGTTACTCAGTTCACTCGAAGACTAATAAAAATTTTGTGATACTGGCAAAACAAATAATATCATTCGAAGGAATGCCAGAAGATACAGATTAAAGTTTTTAATTTTTTCCTTCTAAAAGATGGACCAATAAAAAGATCTTTCGGCAAATTATCAAATATTTCTCACAGGCAACAGAAGTCATTGTACAACATGTCTTTTTAAATTACATTAAATATTTCTAAAACTTTCGGAAGATCCGATAAATTATCCCATGATAAAAGAGACTGTTTGAAATTTAAAAGGGACAAATTGTCAGTGATGTACAAAATAAAGGTACCAATCAGTGTTAGGAAAAAAATTCAACTGATTATACTTACATTCGCAAGCACAATCGTATTAGTAAAAAAAATATTTTGCGTACATTGAAGAATTTGGGACAATAATGAGCTTTAGACTTCCAATTGAATATAGTGCCTTCCAAGAATAAATATCTGCTATCAGAATGGCGCTGTACTAGGTTACATAGCATATATAATAGAGATATCTCTTAATGTACCGACAGCAAAGCCGCGACTATTCGATTAAAGGTGTATTTACCACATCCAATCCAATGAAGGCCACGCATCCCTCTATGGAATAGCGGAGGTTTTAAAAATCACCCTTAAACTAGTGCGAAGTCAAAGGACTAACCTCGGTAGCAATGTTGCTGACGAATTGGTAAAGAAGGGGATAATACTTGAAGAGGCTGCAATTGATACCTTCTGTGGCATTCACTTTATTGATTGCAAACGTATTGAAGTTTTTCCTAAGTTTCAGGTCAGATGGTCAAACCCACTGACATGTTCGCATAGCCCACTTTGGATCTTGGTGGCTATTGTAACTGGGCACTGCCTGCTCGGGCTCCATGCTTAGATGATGGATCTGCCATTTAATGACTTCTGTAGAAGTTGTCCAGACAAATAAATAGAGAAGGAGACGTTCAAAAACCTATGTCTGTACATACGACTGAGACACCTACGTTGTATCATGGATGCTTATCTGATGTAACACCATTGGAACTATTAAGGATCTTTTTTTTTTTTTTGAGGTGTAGTGATAGGCTCACTGACTTATTCAATGGTTTAATTGCACATCTTGGCTAGCGGGACTTTGTTCGGCTGGTTCCTCTCTCCATTCTCTCTTATTCTTAATCTTCTTTTCTTTCTCAACCTTTTTCTTTTACAAATACAGGTAACACAAAGGGATCGACAAGTCGACCAAAGTGGCTTGTTACGACACAGCTGCCTGCTAAATATAACCCAACCTAATATATTTGGTTTTCTTTCTATTAAGTATATATTTATTTTCTGTAGAAAATATTAATTACTTTAAAGATATATTAAATAAAATTTTATTTAACAAAATTAAAGAAAAGTACGTTTTTGACTAGATAAATTGTATGTTAACTGGTGACTGATAACTCGAACCAGAACTATACAATCCAGGCCATTTCCGGCCACTTGCTAACCCTAGCCATTATACAGGAAGGAAAAATATAATTCCAATTAAAACATTATTAAAACAAAGTACAATAAAATTTGTTTTATTAATAATGAGCTCAATTAAAGCTTCAGTTTAAAATTCAGGGTATGATAAAATGGCTTAAGAATATTAACACTTAGCATACTTTTTACACCGCACCGGATCATTTTATACCTATTGCACTTTTTTATTGTAGGCTTAGGATTTGCTGTTCGCTTTGAGAATAAAATTTATTGCCCTTATTTTTACCTTTTACCATAAAAATTCCAAAAAGGGTACAATTAAGTTTGTCGTTCCGTTTGTAATTTCTAAAATATCTTTTTCGACACCATAATATACTTTGAGCTCTTATGTATAGCGAAATTGATTGAGCGATGTTCGTGTTTGGGTTGAAATCAGCTCTGCCAAGGCATTTGATGAGCTAAAGAATAGTTTCAAAAGTTTTTCTATTGAAAATCAGCGAGATCGGCCAATGTCCTTCGAGGTAGCGGGCAACACACCTCGCCGGCCTCTAATTTTTCCATAAAATTTTGAATAAACCCATTTTAGTGAAGTAACTCCAATCAAAACAACAATAATATGTGACAATAGAGAATTAAAAAACAAGAAAACAAAACATCAAGTGAAACAAATTGGCGCTTGCCCATATTTTCCGAATTATGGTCCCCTAGACTAGAAAAGTACAATTGTGCTCCACATTTTTTTAGATATTATTTTATTTATTTTTTCTCTTTAGAAATTTCTTTAGTCAGAACTTATATAAATGAAAAAATTAATTTAACTAGTAATAGAAAAGAAAATAAAAAAAATTACTGTTTGAAGTCTTTTTTGCTTTCAAGTCTGGGCAAACTCGCACGGCCTCTAATGTCGTTGCTATAACAAACTCTACATTTTCCGATATAACTCGTTTGGAAACGCTAGCTAGCAATTGAACGTGTCGTTCTGTTCCTTGTATGTGTGATAGAATTTTTGAATCATTAAACGGTGGATCATCTTGATTTAAATATTCTTTCAAATTATCGTATGAAATGCTTCGCGTGAATGGTGGTTTAAATACGTCAATTATGTCATTCATATGAACCATTTCCGTGTAACTTGTGCAATAAAAGTTTATATCTGGTTTTTTATAAGTCCCGTTGGGTCGTGAACATCGGTTCGATAGCGTAGAATTATCTTGATAGCACAGTCGCGCTTTTCTTTGCTATCATCAAACAACATTGATAACAAGACATTTTCCGAATGGGCATAATATGAATTATCTGTAATTACTTTATTGCGTAAACGAGGTTCTAGAAATATTTAAAGTGCGAAAAATTGTGATTTTTTTAAATGTTTGTATGGGGAACCCCCCAGGGGAGTTCCAGGGGTTGTGCCACTAGCATCGCTTATACATTTGGACTCGATGGGGGCACTCTAAATGGGTCAAAGTGGGATTTTTCAAAACTTGACTCTACGGGACGAAAGTCAATAGTTGGGGGGTAGTATAATTCATTTTAGAGGTATAGTTCCTCGGGCAAAGTTTCTTATTTTGATCCCTAGAATACGATTTTTACTGAGCCATGGGCGATTGTCTTGCCTCTCCACAAATCGACCCGCCCTAGTATATAAGATACAACATAGCCGAATATAGCACTCTTACTTGTTTATATTTTTTATAAAATCTCTAAATATGAAATTAAAAATATAAGGCTTCGTATCTGTTTTTGTATTTTTGATTTTATTTATTTTTTTTTTTTTTTTTGTATGCAAACTTTTAATAAAACTTCTGAACCATTGAAATGTAATTAATTTAAATGAAATACAATACAAATACAAAAAGTTCATATAAAAGTAGAAACCAAAGTATTATTAATATAGTGGTAGGAGGTAATGAGAAGAAATTAAAATTGTGTAAGAGAATGAATAAAAAATGAATGCCGGCTGTTTGACTGACTATTCAATGAAATGTAAAAAAATTAAACTGGAAAATTAAAATTTTTTGAGGACTTAACATACATGCCAGAGATGGCGAAATGTATGTAATTATAACGAAATACAGGTCGATAATATGACACAATATTTCGCACTTTTAACACCAGGAAAAACTTTACAAATGCATATTTAAAACATAAAAAAAAAAAATTCAGTAAATGTTAATGCAATTCGAGAATTTAAAGTGACAGTTCCTTGACTGAGTTGTAGATACCAAATAAATGAGAAAGCTTACAGAATACAAGTCTTTGCATGGAGTTACAGTGAGAAAAAGGGTTGATCTGACAAAATTCAATCTTATACTTTTTTTGCAATTTTTCCAATCATGAATTATTTAAGACAAGACAAGGTACTCAGTATTTACATAGTTACTGGATTATAGTGAAAAAGGCAATTAAATGATCCTTTTTTTTTTGCTAAAATTCTTACGCCAGTATGTATTTTAATACGTAAAACTAAAGCGTATGGTGTGATAACAAGTAAAGCGGTCTTCACTAAAACAAGTTAAGTGCGATATAGCGCGCATAATGTACTCCAGTCCAATGGCTACTTCTCCCTCACTATTCCTAATAATTTATTCTAAATTTCCAACAAAGATTAACTGCTTGAAAAACATTAGCAATTTTTTCTAGAAAATTCCATGGGGCTATTATTGATGTTAAAGCCTTCTACCAAAATGTTTAACTTAAAATGACTGCAATAGTTTGTGTTCAGGTAAAAAGAAAATTAGGCGACAACGCCGGTTCTGATACTTTATATACTTTTTTAAATATATAAATAAAGCGTCCTTCTAATAATCCCTGCATATGTCAAAGTAATTTAATATTACTGGCCTGGGCTTTACTTTAACATGCTTCTCCTTTGTTAGTTTCAAACATTCGGCTATGCCGAACATTATATACCCTTTAAGATCTATTTAAATCTAGCTTAGTAACTCCAATCAAAAAAGCAAATATTGGGGTAACAGAGAAATAAAATAGAAAAAATTTGATTCTGCATATATTTTTCATAAAAATTCCTTCGGCTCTTAATGGGTTAAGCATTTTTTTTTTAAATTTTTGTATTTTCCTAATGATCTTTTCAAAAGCTTTAAAATTATACCCATATTGATATTTCAGAAAATTTGAAAATTTCAGAGACCCGTAACTCGGAAAATATGGGTGCGCGCCAATTTGTTCACTTGTTGTATTTTCTTATTTTTTAATTTTCTATCGCCCCATATATCTATTTTTTTGTTTAGAGTTACTTTATTGTTCCAAATGACATGAAAAAATTAGGGGTAGGCGTGGTGTTTTGCCGGCTGCTTCGAAGGACATGGACCGTTCATGCTGATTTCCAATAGCACCGCTTTCGACACTATAACTATCAGACATATTTATTTTTTTTCAACACGGACTGACGGACAGACAGACATTGCTCAATCGACTTTGCTATGCATAAGATGTCAAAATATATACATACTTTATGGAGTCAGAAATGGATATTGTAGAAATTACAAACGGAACGACAAATATATAGAGGATTTTCCCCTTTTTGTGGTTAAGATCATAAAAAGATACGAAAGACAATAGGACATACTTCATTTCAGTTTTATGTTTTAATGTAATAATA
This sequence comes from Gymnosoma rotundatum, assembly GCA_916610165.2. NCBI lineage: Eukaryota > Metazoa > Arthropoda > Insecta > Diptera > Tachinidae > Gymnosoma > Gymnosoma rotundatum. Next base: position 111,613,623 of record OU744337.1, on the reverse strand, counting down.
ACCATTATAAGCGTTGCACAGAGGGACCAAAAGACCCTTCGTGCAAATTTGTTAAAATCCCGACAACTACAATAGTGAGGCTCAAATAATTTTGCGTGGGTATTATTCAGAACAAACTGCATATTTTAACAAAATAATAAATGCATACGAGCAAGGAAATGGGTACCATCCATAACCATTCATTAATAATTTTCCTATAGCGCGGCACCTTAAATTGAATGAGGGTAACTCTTACAGCAAACTACATATTTCAGCGAAATCTTGGGTACCCCCGCAAAAATAAATTAAGAATTTTTCTATATCTGCAAATTTGAAAAATGATGGTAAATCGGACAGTATGCTTTACTAGATCAAACAATTAAAATAATTCCGTAATTCCTAAGCGGCAAACTCGATTGTAACAAAACCGCTATAGTAGAGGTATATTCAAGTTTAAGTTTTGAATTTGGAACTTATATTGCTTAGCACACCTCGAGTGTATTAAAAATGAAATACGTTGTCAAGTTATAATTTTATTTTCAAGATTTTTAATTTCTACAACAGTTCAGGAGATATTCGGCTTTTAAAATTAAGAAAAATGTTTGTTCTTCTTCTTTGTAGCTGTTTTAATGGAGTGAAAATCCAATTCCGATTTCTTTAAAAAAACAATTTTTGTTTTTAAAAAATATAATAATTAAATTATTTAATTTTTGTCATTTTTGGTGATAAAATACATCAAAGTACATCATATTACCTTCCCCTTGCCTCCAAAATCTAACTACTCGATTCAAGGCTGTGCAGCTTAAAGTAAAGCTGGACATAAGACATCCCATATAATTCTCAAAACGCTAAAACATATTTGTGTGAATGAAAATGACATGTGAATGATTTAGAATGACACCACAAATTCATAATTTTTCCGTTCCTATTAAAAAGTCTAAGATATTTAAAGTTAAGTTTGTTAAATTTAATTTTAAATTGGCTTACACTATTTACGCATTAGTGCTTAAAGGAGTTTTGTATTATAAATGCTGAAAGTAGTATGCATTTGCCACTTATAATCCATATATTTGTGCTTTGATATAAAGCGCCTATGAGTAGACAGAAATTATGATTGAAAAGCAAACAGTATCCCGGTTACAAACCCAAATTAAAATACATTAACTGAAAATATAAAACTGCAAATAAAAACTGTGATGCTCTAAATAAATGACTAAAAACATATTCTTTTGAAGTTCTATAAAAGTTCACACAAGTGCCAAACACCATAACTTAAAATTGAAATTCAATTAATGAAAGTGACTCTTAAAACCCTAAAGCAAATCTTTTCAAAGAAGAAATTTAAAGAAATTTTAATTGAAAAAGTACTTTTGGTTTCTTTTGTTTGTTTTTAAAGATAAATCATTAATAATCGTTATTTGTGTGAAAACAAATGTGGCTGCGAGTGTTGATACAAGAACAGTTCATGTCCGGTATTCATATGCAAATTTTTATACAGTTCAAGTGATGCGTGAAACCTCTTTTACAACTGAATAATTAAGAAATTTACAACAGACGCTGCTTGTGGCAATTGTTTTGCATAAAAATATGTGCAGCTTAAAATTCACATAATAGTACGAGGGTAGTGAGGAGATTTTAAGTTGGAGAACAGCAGTGAGTAAAACATACTGAGGCTATATTAATACGTCATGTATAGGGTCCTCTGGATGTGAGTACATTACTTTAGCCAGTGGACTAGACTGAAAGAACCATCTAAAAAGATAAGTGTTTTATCGGCCGTGAATTCAGCATTTGCTGGCATTAGCCTGAGAAATACATGTAACAAATATCCAAAGCGAATAATATAAACTTTAACTTTGAGACTATCGTTATGTTGAAGATGCTTGGGCAGCCAGCAATTAAGAAGCCACTCGTATTTTTGCTTTTACAAATGTGTACAGGTGATTCGCCTTTTTATACCCTTCACCACAAAAAATGGAAAAAGGTTATAACTAAGTTTGTCATTCCGAGTGTAATTTCTAGAATATCCATTTTCGACCCCATAAATTATATATACTCTGACTTCTCATGCATAGCGAAGTCGATGGAGCGATATCCGCCTGTCCGTCTGTCTGTCCGTGTTAGTGTTGAAATCCAGTTTGCCTCGGCAAAAAAAAAAATAAATACGTCAATCGATCAGATATTGTGTGGAAAGTGGTTCTAATGGAAATAAGCATGATCGGTCCACATCTTTCGAGGCACCAGGCAAAACACCAAGACTACCTCTAATTTTTTCATGTCACTTGGAACAATACGAGGGCTGCTCTATATATTTCTGGCCTAATAGTGAAAATGCAAATATTTATAATCAAAAACGGTTTTATTGCTTTCAAAGTATTCTCCAGCATAATTTATACACGCTTGCATGCGCTCAAACCAGTTGTCGAAGCACTTTTTCCATTCCGATTGAGACACCTCTAAAACATGGTTTTTGAACACTTCAACAGCTTCTTCTGGCGACGAAAATCGTTGACCACGTATTTTTTACTTGATGTGCGGAAACAAGAAGAAGTCATTAGGTGCCAAGTCAAGGCTGTACGGCGGATGACACATTAATTCGACGTTTTGGCCGGTCAAAAACGCTCTGGTTTGAGTCGATGTGTGAGAGCTCGCATTGTCATGGTGAACAATGATTCGTCTTCTCTTGTTGGTTTTTCGAATTTCTCCGATGACTTCAGGCAAACAAATTGTAGTGTACCACTCAGAAGTGACCGTCCTACGTTGCTCAAGCGGAACAGTCGCCACATGACCAGTTTTGCCGAAGAAACAGGCGACCATTTGCTTCGAAGTGCTTCTTCCACGAACAACTTTCATTGGATTTTGCTCGTCTTTGAAGACCCACACGGTCGATTGTTGTTTCATTTCGGGCTCATACGCATAGATCCATGATTCGTCACCTGTGACGATCTTATAAACGTCTTTTGAAGCACTGCAATCGTATTTTTGCAACATTTCTCTGCACCAATCGACACAAGCCTTTCTTTGAGAGACTTTCAAATTGTGCGGGATCCAACGAGAAGAAACCTTTTTTACGGCCAGGTATTCATGCAGTATCGAATGTATGCTGGTGGAAGAAATGTCCAAGGATGTCTCTATCTCTCGGTATGTCGCATGTCGATCTTGCATTATGAGTTCACACACGGCATCAATGTTCTCTGGCACAACAGCCGTTTTTGGACGAAGTTCACGGAATTCGTCTTTGAGCGAGATTCGGCCACGATTAAATTCATTATACCAATTTTTCACAGTGCTATAGGATGGTGCTTTATCGCCATACAAAGATTTAAGTTCATCAATGCACTCTTGTCGTGATAATCCACGTCGAAAGTTGTGAAAAATGATGGCACGAAAATGTTCACGAGTTAATTCCATTTTTTTCTATATTAATTTTTTCAAGTCACTGTAAACAACACAAATATTGGTCGTACGTCAAAACGATTTGAGTACAATTATGCTTAAAAATGACAAACTTTCGAATGGAAATGTCAGATTTCACTTGGCAGCACTCAGTGTTGCCAGGCCAGAAATATATATAGCAGCCCTCGTAAAGTAACTCCAATCAAAAAAAAATAAATATATGGTGCGATAGAGAATAAAAAACAAATAAAAAAAACATCAAGTGAAAAAATCGGCGCTCGCCAATATTTTCCGAGTTACGGGGCTCTGAAATTTTAAAATTTTTTTAAATATCAATATGGGTATCATTTGAAAGTTTTTAAAGAGATCTTTAAGGATATACTAAAATTTTTTAAAAATGTATAACCCATTAAGAGCCGAAGTAATTTGTATGTAAATTTATATATTCGCAGTACCAAATTGTTTTTATTTTTGAATTATCTGTCTCCCCAATATTTGCTTTTATGATTGGAGTTACTTCACTGAACTAAATTAACATAAATGGTGAGGGGTATATAATATTCGGCATAGCCGAATATAGCACTCTTACTTGTTTTTAATTCTTATTGATAAATTCAGTATTTGCAACACTTTGAGTGGTAATTTTGCGTACTGACGTTAAGTTTAACTAGGAAATTTTTTAAAACTTAAAATTATTCAAATTTTTTACCACACCTCGTTTGTTATTTTAACAACAAACCTTCCTTAAACAAATAAAGATCAACGTTATATTTGCATACACAAACAATTATGCAATCACAGACAGTTGCTTGCTGTTAATATACATTCATATAGACAGGTCGAACAATTGTAATTGTCATGAAGGAGGCGCTTCGGTCAAGGAAGTCACACATTTGTCTACAGGCAAAAAACAATTGCATTCATTGAACAATCAAATGAATTCAGCATAAAGATAAACATTTAATTTCTATAAATCATTGACAACTAAGTGGAAATTTACACAAACATGAACATACAAGTTTGTTTTTATAGATACCAGATAACATATTCTTATTGTAAATTTTTGGCGAAAATTTTGCATCTTTTCTATTTACGTTATTAAAATTTAAAATTATAAAGTTATGTTTTAACATACATTATGTAAATTATGGAAATTACTAAAAATTTAATAATAATTATGTAATAAATATGTACGCAAATACATATCAGTAGACAACACTGATTGGAATGAATGATTGGAATATATCACGTAAAAAATTTAGGTTAGAAGTAACATAAAAGAGTTCTCAATTACTATTAGATAAAAATAACTTACATTTACAATTAATCTATGATAAGAAAATGTAAAATTTTAATTTTAAAATAGAAGATTTAGTTTTACTTAAAAATGAAGAAGGTCACAAACTCGATGCCCAATAAAAAGAATCATATAAAATTAAAACAATATATTTAAGAAAAAATGCAAGCATAGTTAATAAGAGAACAATTAAAGAACAAAAAAAAATGACTTTAGATATATTACATACACAAAGCATAATAGTAATTTACATTTTCACAAGAGCGCCCAAGTAGCATCCCGATATTTGCACTGTCATATACTTGATTTAGAAAAGTCGCTTAAGAAATGAAGAATTAAGGTTAATGAGAAACAAGTAAAAGTGTTATATTTGGTTATACTGAATCTTATATACCCTTCACCATTGATGTTAATCTAGTTAAGTGAAATAATTTTAATCAAAAAAGACAAATATTGGGGTGACAGGAAATTAAAAAATAAAATTAAGATCTATAATTTTACATAAATATATCATCGGTTCTTAATAGATTATTATTTTTAAATATTAGCATTTCCTTAAAGATCCCTTAGATTTGTTCCAAATGATTTGGAATAATACCCGCTGCTTCGGAGGCCCTTGACCGATCTTGCTGATTTTCAATAGCAAAATTTTCCCAACTAGCTCATCAATGCCTTGGCAAAGTTGATTTCAACCCGAACATGGACAAACAGACAAACATAAGAACTCAGATTATATATACTTTATGTTGTCGGAAATCAATATTGTAGAAATTACCAATGGAATGACAAACTTAGATATACCATTTTTCGACTTTTTGTGGTGAATGTTATAAAAATGTACGCACATAACATTTACCTTACAAATAACCTGTAACTTTTTTAAATAAATAAATTTTATATGAAAAGTCAATTTTAAGGCAAATTTACTCTCAAAGATAATACAATGTTGATTATAGCTTGAGAAAACAGCCAAAAAAATTAAAATCCAATTTTTAGAAATTTTTAAAACTTTGTTGGGAATTGAAGGTTTCATATTATTTTATCTTCATATTTTTTACTTTATCCATTTACGTTATAAATTTCTATAAAACTGCAAAATTCCATTACATAAGATTGATAATAAAAAATTTTAAGCATTAGAAAACCTGAATTAACAATATTTCATTCTACCGCGTTTTGGCAAAAGTTATTCTAAAAATGTTTAAATTCATAAATGTATTACCGTTTAAACGAAGGCAAATTAGTGCATCACAATATAACATCTAGTACAAAGATTGTGCTACAATGTTAAAGCAGGATGCATACGATATATAAGTACAAATTACATATATACAGTACTGTTCGAAACCTAAGCAACTTTTTCCCACTAAGTAATAATAGACTCATATCTTTTCTTTTAATAAATTTATAGAAAATATTTTTTTTATTTACTACTACACAATGTGTCTATAACCTAAAAATAACAACAAAAATTAAATTCCCTTTCTTTGGAAGTTATAATAAAATAAAAACAAAATTAACTTAAAAATTCGCTGTTCAAAACCTAAACAACTTTTAATATTTGGTATGATATCCTTTGTTTTTTACGACCTCAGCGCATCTTTTGGGGATAGATTCAATAAGATTCGATAGAATAGATGTTGATATAGCTTCCCACTCTGATTTTAGACAGTTCATTAACTCCTGTTTATTTTTAAAGCGTCGAGTTCCAACTCTCAGTTTTAAAATTTCAAAGAGGTTCTCTATGGGATTCAAGTCTGGTGATTGAGGTAACCAATCCAAAACTTGAACCCTATTAGCTGATAACCAATCCTTGACTAACTTCGATGAGTGTTTTCGGTCATTGTCATGATGAAACACCCATCGAAGTGGCATTTCCCACTCAGCGTAGTTACGCTGGTGAGTTGCTAAAATGTCTCTGTAAACAGAACGGTCCATTTTTGTTTGAATTTTTACAAAAGGACCAACACCACTGGCCGAAAAATAAGTCCAAACCATCACATTTCCACCCCCATGCTTTACTGTGGCCTTTGAGTACAGAGGATGTAGCCGCTTTCCTTTTGGTCTTCTCACGTGGCAAACTCCATCTGAACTTATAAAGTAAATTTAGATTCATCACTAAACAAAATAGCTCTCTATTTGGATATAGTCCAATCTATATGTGCTCTAGCAAAATCCAACCTAAAACAAACAAAAAGCTGAGAAAATCAGAGACTACGTTGCAATCAATCAAACAAACCTCTTTTATAAATGCTTCTTAGTCAGCATAGGCTTCTTAGATGGCATGAAGCTCCTAAAGTTTTGTTCCAACAAACGTTTTCTTACTGTGGAATAACTAATCTGAAGTTTATACTCATTCACTATGTCTTTCGACGAAATAAATGAATTTTTTTTAACTAGACGGAAAATGTTCTAGTCTGTTAAATAGAACATATACGACCATGAGTATTTACTGGGGAAAAGTTGCTTAGATTTCGAACAGTACTGTATATGACAGTTTGCTAACAACTAATCTGTATTACTTATCTTTTTTACTTAAAATATATAAATATATAAAATAATAAAGTATTGTTATTAATTTATTATTTTTCTAAATACACAAGATTGTAACATATCCACCCTTCATACTCAGCAAAATAAACTGCACTCCCAATGCTGATGTTGTACTTATACACTTATCAATTAAAATATGTGTTGAAAATTATAAACTGAAGCTTTTTTATTTATAATATTAATATTGCTGCAGCTGATATTCGTTTATGATTTTAAATTTAAGCAATTGCAATCAAAAAATTAACACGATTTTTTTTTTTTGTATGAGGTTTTGAACAGGCCACATAAAAAACAGTAAATAACAATCTTAACTTTATAATAAATTAAAACATATTTTTATGGTGGTCAAGCACCAAAAAGAAAAAAATATATAAACAAAAAACATTTTAATAGTTAAAGCCTTAACATATGTGCCTGAGCACGCAATAAAAACATATCAACAATCAAAATCTGTTTTTTCTGTATTAGTTAAGGGGCACCATATTGAGTTGGAAATCTGCAAAGTTTTTATGAAATATTAACAATTTCATTATATGGTTTCTTGCGACATTTTCGATAGAACATTTTTTTTTTTTAAATAAAGGAAAAGAGGAAGCTGAAATCGAATTTATAATTCCCTTCAAAGTAAAAAATTTCGGTAAGTTTTTGGAAGCATATGTCGTAAAAAACAGAAATATTATTATTATGAAACAACAGCACTCTATAGGACAACAATATATCAAGTTTAGAAGGTTGCTTCTTGTGGCCGGCTGGAGACCAAATTTTGGCTAACAATTAAACAGATTTTAATAAATCACAATAACATTACTTTTCAACTACACAAAGTAGATAATTTGAAAGCAAAAAACACGTGTTTTCAAAAATACCACGCTACGTACCAAACCGACCACCCAATGTCATTGCTACCTTTCGTAGATACGACATAAACCAGCCACTCAATTAAAGCCATTTCATTTCATTCGAGCTTGCTCTGAGTTATTTCTGTTAGTCCTAGCTCTATGTATGTGACATTACTTCTCATGACATTACGTGTAACATGTGACATTACTTCTCATGGATGTATTTTAAAACTTGTGCTCTCAGATGCCTCCAAACCATCAAATTACTGGTTGATTTCAAGAGAATATTATATATAATATCGTGGATAAAATAAAAAAACACATTCAATCTTAACCAGAAGCGACCCTAGAAATATAAACTTAAAAGGCAATTTGGAAACTATTTGAAGTCCTTAGTAGCAACTAAAATCATAGAAAACCGTGCAAGAAACTATAGGGTAATGCTGCATTTCACACATACAAATAAAGCTTTCATTTTTGGGGAATAGCGTTGATTTGGCACTCATCGTATCCTCTTTTATAACAGCATGATTAAGAGCACCCACAAAAATGTACTCCAGTGCCGAAATGTGTGCCCACTAAATAATAATGAATTGGAGATGGAGACGTTCTGCTGTTGCTGGTTGTTGAAAAAGAAAACCTTTTTTCGTTATCCAATAAAATTTTATGTTTGTTATTATGAAATTGTTCAAAAAAATTCAAATATAATCAGGCATATCACAGAACTCAATTCCGATCGAAAGTGGTTTCAATTCCGCAAATTGGTTCTTCAGAAAACGCAAAACAAAAATTTTTTCAGAATGAAACCATTTTTGAATTTCAAAGTGCAATTGAATTTCTCTGAAATTTGGTTATTTGCGGTGTTGCAAATTTTCTTTTATTATGTGTCCTTATTTAGATTAGCCTTGTTATTTACTTTGGTGTGCGCATTTTTGTCACATTTAAATAAAAAGGTGAAGATTAAGCATTTTTTTAGAAATAAGCAAAATCTATCGGAATCTGAAGAAGGTAAAACAAAATCGATCGGAATTGTTAGTACGGAATTCAAACCTTTCCGATTGGAATTTGTGACATGCCTGAATATTACATTTTGCAAAGCAACAGAAGCTTAAAAGATTTAAATCTTTTGAAAAACATTTCAATTTTAATAGATTTTAAATTAAATTAAAAACAAGGGAATATTTTATTTAATTAATTAATTTTCCAAAAAATATAATCGTGCTATTTTTTTTAAAATTATCCCGATTAAATTAATAAATCACTGATATTATTAAGGGTAAAAGCACGGTTCAATGGCCATTTAGCTATCGTTTACTTAGCTCTTCAAAAAACTTCTCACAAACATTTTAAATAAACTAATAGACTTTGTTTTACAAAAAAAAAACTTAAAACACGGGGTTGCATTTTTATGGTCTTTAAAAGATGAGTTGCACTTACTCTCCATGTTTATGAAAAATAATTCGAATATCTTTCTCTAATGGACTTTAATTGTAGAAAAAAAAGGTGTTTACTTAGGTTAACGCATGCGTTGCATCATTCGCTTTGTGCAAGAACAAAATTCCATATCGATATAGAATAACCGTCTGGGGAGGAATCGTTACATTCGTGTTCGTATCGACAATCGTACAAATTACGTGATACATTAATTGTATGAATTAAATGGCATTATTACATACGATTGTAAACGGATCGTAATTTTTTGAATGATTCACAATAGTTTTGAAATTAAAAAAATCTAGAGCTAAAGAAAGAGTATTCAGGCTTTTCAGTTTATCAAATTTTGTTGTTTCCAAAGGTCAAAACCGATTTTTTGCCTATAGCGCTCGATTCAAGGACTGCTGCTTCAATTAACAATTCTTCACTTGGCACCAGTAGCTTTTCTTCATAAAGGCCTCCTTCATTCTGGTTTTTCAATTAAAAAAACAACTTTTTTCTTTGCTTGATACCTATTTTTGATCAGCCTTAAGCACAAATTTATAAATATAAATTATTTTCTTGCAAAAATATAAATTGCAAATTTCCTATTTTAAAATTTAACATCATTAACTGGTGGTACTAAGTACGTTCATACACTTGGAAAGCTCATCCCATAGTCTATTAGCAGTAGATTTTAATATGCCCAATTAGGAAGCATGTTTTTTGCCAAATTTTTGTGTTCATTCATGAATCTTAGATTTAACTTATTGTAATAATAACTTTATCATAAACTAAAATTAAATTTGTTTAATTCGCACTTTTTTTTAGCGGATTTGTTGCATTTTTCATCTTATTCGTACTAAGTTTTGTTAACGTATGACAGTTCGTAAAAAACGTACGTTTATTTATACGATACCGTATTGTTATTATTATTGTGAATTATCATCCGTTTACGTATGTTATAATCCGAAAAACGTATTTTTACGATACGTGTTGTACGTTTGCGGATGTAACGATTCCACCCCTGTTTTGTAGCAAAGAAATTTTAACTTTAAAGTTAAATATCATAGGCTCACCTAGTATGCTCCAGCAAATAAATTATTAGCAATGTTAAGAAATGTGGATAACAGAACTGCAAATGAAACATTAGGAGACTTTGTGTAAATAACTTTTGCCGTGATATTCAATAAAAAAAAAGTTGCTCTATAAATATGAAAAAGTGTTAATCCAACATTTAAGCCAGATGGTAACAGGACTACTTATTTATTACCAGAGAAATCTTTGCTGGCAAACATAACATGATATAGTACGCAGCAAATTTCGTTATCATCTGAGAGCCATAAATAGTGACACATAAAAAAGGCGCCTTGGCAGAACTCACTTAGTGTAAGGAAGTCCTCTGACATTTTTATTTTAATGACTAGAAGATCCGGTTGGTTAGTTTCCGGCTACGTTGTGCATGCGGTAACTATGTAAATAACTTCCATGCGAAGGTGAATTTGTTTTCTTTGGCTTTAGTTCCGGGTTTCTGAAACTATGCTTCTTCTACTAGCTTCCCCTTACGCTTATTTTACAAAATCTTAAACTATTTATTTGCACTATTTACGTACTTTTTTTCTTCACCTTTATTCTAGTTTTCTCTCACCCTTTTTGTCTTTCTATCCCCTTTTTTTAAGAGCAATATATTAGTTCGTAGAGTTTTCTGCATTTCTATGAGTCCGAGTTCCAAAAAAGTTGACGATAATTGCATTTTGCCATATTTTTTTTTTTTTTTAAATCCAATTCTATTAGAATAACAAGTGTTAAAGACTAGATACAAACAAGCTATTTATTAAAGAGAAAATAATAACAGTTTTAAGCCTTTAATGTAAAATATAAAATATTTTTTTTACTAATCCTTTGGTCTTCTTTTCCAATTTCGGCATTTAAATAAGATTGGCGAAATGAGATTATTTCATAAATTATATCAATTTTGAAGCAAATGAGTTTATTTGAGATATAATTAAAAATTGGATGTATTCACTCCTTTAACGATCTGACTTAATACTATATGTAATCACGAGCTCCAAATATTGCCTGCCTTTAGGCATTTATTTATTTTCATGAAATCATTTCATTTGTTCCAATCTCTACGACAATGCGTTTTTATAAATTTCTGTATTTATATTTCCAGTTTTTCTCTACTCTTTTCGTGTTTATATTTTTTTATTCTTATTTTTGTACATTCTCAGATAAACATTTCTGCTATTAAATATATTCAAAAAACATATTCGTTTTACTCACTCTTTTCATTTAGTTTTCAGCACACTTATATCCCCCACCACTTGATTCCATTTTCAAAAATCTCGTGGTTCATTTTAAATAAATTTTTTATTTTTGTTCTTATTTTCATACTCATAAAGTAAACTGTTTTTTAAATGCAGACGTGAGTTGTATTAAAAAAAAAATTTGTGTGTAATAAAATATATAAAGAATACATCAAAAATGTAAGAGATAAAAATATTTTTTAATATTAAAAATAAACTTCTACAGATTTTTTACGATATTTTTATGAAGTAAAATAAAATACAGAAGGACAAAAGGGAGAGGATTAAATGAGTTGAAATTTTACTTAATTAATTCAAAATATTTCTTAAAGCCTAAATAGATGCAACGTAATAAGTATAGATAAAGACAAAATATATTTAGGTTGTTTTTTTTTTTTTTTTTTTTTTTTTTTTTTTTTTTTTTTTTTTTTTTTTTTTTTTTTTTATCAAAAAGACGACCATACACTTTGATAGCGTGATAACAGCAAGAGGAAGTAAACGAAAGGGAGTTAGTGCATAGATTTAGTTCCGCTTACTTAATCGTGCGAGCTGTGTAATTGTGTATAGCTACAATTCTTAGAACACGCGAGCGAACGATTTCTATTAAAAAATTATAAGAATAATTTGAGAATTATGAGAGAACGTGGAGAATAACTAATCCATAAGAAAATCGAAAAGTGCAGGAGGAATTGTCCGTCAGTCACAGCCTTCTATCTCAAGACATGTAATAGGTCGACTATTGAACTTTTTATAGGTGTATAACTATAACCGCTATAACAATAAATGCTAAATATTAAAGGGCGTTCCGAAAGTGACTTGATACTCATTTATTATGGCGTTACTTTTGCAACCGTAGTAGGCAGACATTTATACATTTATACATATATACTGTACTCGGTAAATTTTGAAATAAAAGGGTATTTCCTCAAGGCCGCGACTTAGACGATGTGTCCTTATCATGATTTCTGCTACACGAGTACATAAAAAAATGTAATAATAAATGAATAGAAATTATTTTGGCTTAAATTCATTTATCTTTAATTTCTGAAAATCTTTTTTAGAAAGAAAATTTATTTTTACAAATGTATGCGGACGTTTTCCAAAGAAAACAAGAGAAATTAGACGCTAGCAGAATGAAATGCTGCACTTTCTGGACCGCTACGACCTTCATCAGCATTCTTCGCATCTATCTACCTTAGTTGTGTATATTATAAATATCAACTATTTAACCAACTAACTTTGTAAATAAGAATTCGAGAATATTCATAACAACATTAATTTGGTTAGACGAAATTTGCATACAAACCAACGTATTTCTTTACTCTTCTCTCTGTATTTCGTCTTGTACATTTGTTTTTGCTTTGTTTCAATCATCGATTGAACACGAATGCAAATTTTTTTTTTAATCATTCTTACTTGCTTACTCACAACATTATAGATGCTGTTCCAGTATCATTTTAATTGTTATGAAGTAAGCATGAATGCTCGCTGTGCCTTGCGTGCTTATAATTTAATTTTTATTAAATTATTATTTGAACTGTGAATGTATAAATGAATAGAAATTATTTTGGCTTAAGTTCATTTATTTTTAATTTCTACAAATCTTGACGAAAAACAAATTTGCATTCGTGTTCAATCGATGATTGAAACAAAGCAAAAACAAATGTACAAGACGAAATACAGAGAGAACAGTAAAGAAATACGTTGGTTTGTGTGTAAATTTCGTCTAACCAAATTAATGTTGATATGAATATTCTCGTATTCTTATTTACAAAGTTAGTTGGTTAAATAGTTGATATTTATAATATACACAACTAAGGTAGATAGATGCGAAGAATGCTGATAAAGGTCGTAGCGGTCCAGAAAGTGCAGCATTTCATTCTGCTAGCGTCTAATTTTTCTTGTTTTCTTTGGAAAACGTCCGCATACATTTGTAAAAATAAATTTTCTTTCTAAAAAAGATTTTTAGAAATTAAAAATAAATGAACTTAAGCGAAAATAATTTCTATTCATTTATACATTCACAGTTCATATAATAATTTAATAAAAATAAAATTTAATAATATAAAATAAAGGATGTCCCTATAGTAACATAATTTTCACTTCTATGGCCTTATTTTTTAACTGAAATAGGCTGAGTTTATAAATTTAATCAAGGTTTGTATTGCTAAGTCATTTTCACAACGCCCTGTTTTAATTTTACTCATAGTATGTTTTACCATGTCCGCAGTAACAAGTTAATAAAAATAAAATTAAATATTGGAATGTGGCCTACATATACATGGTAGGCATATACATATTTATTTCTTTTTTGATTGAAGTTACTTCACTAAACTAGATTTGATTCAAAATGATATGGGCAGATCTCACTGCTTCGAAGGACATGGATTGGACAAAGCTCTAATAGAAAATTTATCGGAATGTGTGCACCTATTCCTCGAGAAAAGTTTCTATTAACAAGAATGTTTCTTTTAGAAACACAATTTTTCTAGAGCACAGTTTCCAGTGTCTCTAAAACTATTGCAAAATGAAAATTGCTAGCATGTGGACCACTATCAGTAAAGAATAGTTACCGGAACCTAGAGCTACTTTTTCATAAAATTAAAATTTTTAAGGTGCGATAGGACTTAAAACTGTAATAAATAACACATTTGAACGTTTGAATCATTTGAAAATGATTTCGGGCATATGACCATGACATCTTGAGTAAGCGCATTCTCAACGTCGAATTTTGCTTAATTCCGTTATAATTTTTCAGAGTTGTTGTTGACTCCTAACTATTCAGCAAGTTCAATCGATTACTGGCACCTGCTCGTATAGAAAAAACATAAAAGGTCCGCCAAATAACTTGTTTTATTGAAAATGATATAAAAAAAGTGTAGCTTCGGCTGTGTGGCACGCATCGCCGTCCTGTTGAAACCAAATGTTGCCAATATACTCCTCTTCAAATTTTTGTGAACAAAAATTCGTTCAAATGGCGCCCGATAACGATCGCTATTGACTGTAACGGCCACTCCTTGCTCATTTACGAAGAAAAATGGCCCAATTATGCCTCTGGACCAAAATCCGCACTAAACAGTGACTCGTTTTGGGTGCACCGGCTTTTCAATGTATGCGTGCGGGTTTTCTGTGCACAAAATGCCACAATTTTACTTGTTTACATACCCACCAAAATCAAAATGAGCTTCATCTGAAAAATTTATTTTTGGCAAAACCGGCATATTAATGTCGCAGTGTTTCCTGAAGTGCTACTTCTCTTTAAAAAAAAATATTTCCCAGCGTTGTTCAAGAGTATACACAACCATATTCGCTTAGTTCCCGTTGTTTCATTTAATTTAGAAATATTAAAGTTTAAAACGTACGCAGCCTAAGATAGATAGATGAAAAGACTGCTGCGCCAATTTTTTCACTTATTGCGTTTTCTTATTTTTTAATTCTTTATTGCCCCGTATATTTTTTTTCTGATTGGAGTTACTTCACTCAACTAGATTTGTTCCAAGCGAAATTAAAAGTTAGAGGCAGGCGTGATGTTTTGCTTGCTACCTCGATGGACATGGACCGATCTCGCTGAATTTGAAAACCAAAATTTTCGAAATTATGTCTGATCGTTTGGCGTATTTAAATTTTTTTCTAGCTCATCTAGTGACTTGACAAAGTTTCAACCCGATTACAGCCTTTATAGGATCGGAAATGTATATTGTAGAAATTACACGAGGAATGACAAACTAAGATATAATACCCTTTTTCCACATGTAGTGAGGGGTAGGGACATTGAGCTGGATTAATAATTTTTCATTTAGTAAGAAATAAAATTTTTTATGCTCATACTAGTATTTAATCATAATGTGATTATGTATTAATCATAGTTATGGGTATTTTTACATTGTTATTGTAACTACAACGCCGAACAAATTCTTATAGACTTAAACATAATACATAACAAAATCACATATTCAATGGAATAAGAGCAAAACAGGACTTTACATTATCTTGACATATCAATTAAATAAAACGAGGAATTGATACCTTAATTTTTGACATTTATAGAAAAACAACCATGACAGACACAACTATCCACAGCTCCTCAAACCATCCTACTCAACATAAACTCGCAGCATTTAGACATATGATTCACAGACTTAAAATAGTCCCACTCGCTCCAGATAAATACAACAAAGAACTCGATACAATTTACACTACAGCTAGAAATAACGGTTACAACCACACAACCATCGACAAACTACTCAGACAATACAACAACAAAAACAAGACGAAAGAAGATAAGGAAACAATCGACACAACACGACGACACATCTTTACTTACACAGGACCAGAAATATATAGATTAACTAACCTTTTCCGGAAAGAAGGTCTACACACAACATTAAAAACGAGCAACACTCTACGCAACAATCTCAAGACATCAATAGAAACAACCGATAAATTTAGCACCAGCGGAGTATACAGACTTACTTGCACCTGCAACCATACATACATCAGACCAACTGGACGAACATTAAAAACAAGGTTTACAGAACATATACGATCATACAAAAGGAAAAGGGAAGACTCCAATTTCGCAATACACCTTAACACACATGGACTCGAACCAAGGGAAATAGATGAATGTATGACATTATTACACCCAAGTAAAAACGGACGAAGACTAAACATTCGTCAAAACATAGAAATTTACAAAACACGAAAGTTTAACAGAGACATTATTAACGAACAGGTAAACACAACCTCTGACACGATTTTTACACCACTAAAATTACTAAAACACTCTTACAAACGAAAAACACCCACAGACGGTCACACTAACCTAACCAATAATAAAAGTCCCAAATATTAAACTATTTACCCCAATAAACAGGACAGATATTAGGGAATCTTCCTGCATAATACTATTTAAACGGACAAAAATTACCTAACACTATCTCTTCAGTTTTATTAAACACGTGGCTTGAAAATGATGTTATCACATCGAAAGCTGTCGCCGAACGTACGAAGTACACAGCCAGTGACGACGGTTTTTACCGAAAATTATAACAACAGTGTTATTATTTGCCCTATTCACAAGCCCCCTTGTACGTGCTAAGTGCTAACAAACTACAACGGTGCTAGCTGTGTTGTTGGTAATTTTCATGCAAACATGCGATACAACACTTAGTACTTTTTTTCATATGTTTTTCAAACGTTGTATTTGTTTAAATGTTTTATGTTAAAATGAATTATTATTTTTGTGTTCATGTGTGAATTATATTAAATTAAATTGAATTAAAAGATATTTTTATTAGTTTTTTTTTATTTAACTTATTGATTTGACTGATTTATTATAAAGTTGAAGTTGAAAGTTGCCAATATAAAAACTGTTCTTTAAGATTTAATATTGCTTTGATGACTCGATTTCTAATATTTTGTATGGTACCGCCATCAAAAAGAGATGCTACCTTACGAACACAAGCACCATTTCCTGAAGATCCCAAGCAGTAAAGTACAATTTTAAGCTGCAAGTCCGATTATGCCATAATGATGATTTTGGTAGCCCTAAATGTGTAATTCTGCGACTGAAGAGCAAGTACATTAGGTTCATCCTAAAAATGTCTTGAATTTCATCCTCAGACAAAAAATTTATTAATTTACTTTTTTCTGTTTTCTCCCCCATTTGGCTTATAAATAACAAATGATAAATAGCACTTTTCTTCTTCTTATTTACCTTTTGACGTATGAAGTACAATGTACAATGGCACATTGATACAATGGTTGTTCACAAAGAAGTAAACAAAAGGTAGTATGCAATACTACCTACACCTTAGCAGAGCTTGTGAATACGGCAATAGTTTTTCCTGCATGTGCACTAAGCTTCTATCTAAACAACTATTTTAAAAATATTTGCTTGTTACTGAATACGTAATGAATATAATCTAGTACCTAGACAAATCCTATAAAATAGTGAAAATACTTCGGTAATTGATAGATTTTTTTTTTTCATAATAAAGGTGTTTTAGTTATTCGCATATTAAAATAATTAATTTTAAACAAATTGCAAAAATGATCCTTTATCATTTGTTTTGTTTAAATTTATTTTCAAATATTTAGAGTGATTGGATTACTAAACACAACTATACATTCTAGCATCAGCATGTTTTAACATCAGATGACTTTAGTTTAATATTACATCGTTTACCACGACCAGGTCATCATTCCATATTGTTAATACATGGCTTATTAACCTCCTCTGTGGCTTGGGTTATAATGCGTCCAGTAAAACGTTGAGGTATAACTCTTATTCTTGCCCAGCAATATGTTGTTTGCTAACAAAACAGCATTTAAACTCTTGTGTTTGTGTGCTGTGTTCTCTTGCTGTTCTATTTAATGAATTTTATTTTCATCCATTTAACCTTTTAGCTATTTAACAATTACTATGATGTTTGGTTGGCCAATATGCGTGGTTCTACTTCGTCAAGGAATCACTCACATTTTGCCGTTGAGGATAGTGATTTTTGGAGTTTTAGTTTTAATGAATGGGGTCGCGATGATCTGCCAGCCATTGTTGACCACATACGTAATGAATCATCGTTTCAACAAGTTTTACTAATTGGTCATTCACAGGTTAGTTGGTTCACTGTTATTGTTGCTAAAGTGGGTGTTGTTGTTGTTGCTGTTATTGCAGCAGCCTTTATGTAAACGGTACTTGTTTTAAATTTAAATGCTTTTATTCCGTTTATGCTGCTGTTTAAGGCCTTCAATGCCATTTTGGTAATGTGTTCGTTACAACCACAACACAATGAACGTTTACAACTTGTTCATGCTCTGGCTCCAACGGTTTCTTTAAAGGGTCATGTATAATTTGGCTGTAAAAATGTTAGAAAAATTATTAAATAAATTTAGGTGTGAGTTTTGAATTTTTTATTTATTTTATAATTTTATGTTTATGTATTGTTGCTTAAGAATTTTATGTGCGATAACGGTGTTCAGTGTTCCAAAAGAAAAAAATTTCAAAAATGACTGAATTTATTAGCAGGAAATAGGCAAAAAACAAAGTAATTTCAACTTCATATTTATTACTTTTCAGGTATGACTTTTAAATTATTTAAGGCAATTTACCATTAACAGCAGATCTTAAAATTTGGGAATTGTACGGGCTACTATCAGCCTGTTTATAGACCACGTCAAGAGCGAAACGAGACCATATGGCATATGGACAAATACGTAATAATTAGCGTCCGTGTAAAACGTTCTGTTCTTTTCGTTTAACTTACGTTGTGTTTCATATAAATAAATATTGTGTCAAATCGTAGCATTGCCGATGTATTAATTAATATTTTTTATTTACTTTTTTTATATACATTTTTTATTTTTGCCTTAAATGTTGGTAACCCTGCTTTGGCGCTTAAAATGGAACAGCTGAGTTTAATAAACAAAACAAAATTATCAAACAATCAATCGGTAAAAAAATTTGTGTGAATAAAAAAGTTTAAACAATAAATAAATAAAAAAGTTTAATAATAAAAATACGAGTAAATAAAAATTTTTAAAGTTTGAGTGTACTGAATATATGTATGTATGTATAATACTTTTATAGCAGAGGTATACGTAGATGTTTTATTAGTGAAAGTGTTATGATGGGCAGTTGCTTAACAATATTAACTCCTTAAAATTCCTGAAAACTCCATATTTTTTATTTTATTTAATATTTTTAAACTACTTTTGGGAACACAACTAAACAAGTATATTAAAATTTTTAAAACAAATGTTTTTTTTCTTCGCTCAGTTTTGACGTTTCTGAAACTACAATGCGCGATACATAAACCAGAAACAGTTGACACATTTGTTACGTTTTTTACAAAAAAAAATTACCTTCGCGTTTTAAAAACCCAAAGATGGAAAACGGTAACGTTGGTGTGCGTCTAAACGGCATTTTGTGTTCTGAAAACTGACTGTATGACTTCAAAAAGGTTTCTGTACCTCTTGGTTTTTAAAAGCTTTTAAAGTTATTAACGTTTTAGCCTCTTTCGTAGGTGTACATTATTTTTATGCTCATTTACTAGAGAATATCTTATAGCAGCAAATAAATTTAATCATCTTGACTTATCTCTGTCGTATCTTTTACGACTTCAACATTTTAGTTAATAATCGTTTATAGCATGATCTAGAGAAGTTTTTTTAGAAATCAATTTGAATACATAATTGAATAAAGTTTTTCTTGTCACTTACAAAAATATATCACATTTTGTTAACCCATTAGCATACAAGCATTTAATTAACACTTTGTTATTTAATTATCATTCACTGGTCATAGCGTTTCTTTCGTAAATTTCTTGCATAACTTAATGTCGTTAATTTCTTTTAAGCCAGAAAACAAAGTCGTTTCAAGACAGCAATAAAAGAAAAAGCAAAAAACACCACTTTTACTTTTATTACTCAATCAAATGGATAAACATAAGACGTTAAATAAGTTTGAATATATGCTAATGACATGATTTTAAGTGGCAGATATGATTTTAAAGGGTCTTTCTTTATGGTCTTTTTAATATCTTGTATATTATTTGTGCGAGGAAGTGTGAAAAAGAAATTTAAAGAAAGATGCATTTAGATTATTTCTCAGTTGTCACTTCTCTGCTACTGCGTTTGTATGTGTGTCTTGCAGCTTTTAGAAGTGCTCTGCTTTTAACACGTTTTAAGATCAGTTTTATATAACGATATGAGCTTAAGCTTACTTACGTAAGCTGATGATTTAACAGACATAATATAAAGCAATAAAAAAAAATAAATTTAACTTTGCACACAGAAAAAAGATTGGAAACGATTCGCTTGATACGTTAAAAATTCAATTACTAATATAATAATTTGATTTTTATTATAAATAATTTATAGTCTTGATTTATTTTTTATATTAAAAGCTAACAAATGATATTTGCTTCTAAATGTTAGTTGTAACACCTCTTAGAAAAGTTAACCTGACCGATTTGTGTCTTTACACAAATTTTAATTTATTCAGTAAATTACTACTGAAAACCAAATTTTGAAAGTAAGAATCATAAAACTCGATTGTATATTCTGAAATCGAAAAATGTTTGACACAATATAAATAAAATTTGTACACATTACAAAATTCAAAAATATCTTAGTTCAAAAATAAAAAGATTTATTAAAAGTGGTGAAAAGTTCTCCAATATTGGTAAATGGTAAGTTCAAAATTATCTCAGAAAGACATTTATATATAAAAATAATTTTATAATATTTCATTTATTTCGAAGCGCTAAACGTACGGTATGGAATAGCAAGTTGAAGAAACTATTTGAAAAAGAAGAAATCATGATGTAAAGGAAGAAGAGAGCTGCATTCGATGGTTCGGATCATGAAATTTATAATGTATTTCTTATTCCATTAATTTATTATTAAAATAAAAGTAAATATTAAAAAATTATTTTGTTTTGTTTAATTCACAATAATAATATTTTATAATGACCCAAGAAACATTTTTTAAAATAGTTGTGACTGCTATATTTATTCAGTTACTACAACCGAATTCAAGATAATACACACAACCGATAAAATTCGATTGGTAACAAATTTAGTTCTTATAACGAATTTCTTTTCTCTGTGTCTACATATATTTTTTTTATTGGAGTTACTGAATTGTTCCAAATGATATGGAAGAAGTAGAGGCAGGCGTGGTGTTTTGCCCGCTTTACCGGTCTTGCTAATTTTCAATGAAATAATTTACGAAACTGTGTCGTATTTAAATTTTTCATTAGCTTATCTAGTTCCAATGCAAAGTTGATTTCCTTCCGAACATGGACGGTCAGACGGATATCGCTCAATAGACTTCGCTATGCATAAGAACTCAGAGTGTATATTTATGCTTAAATAGGTAGGGGGTCGGAAATGAATATTGTAGAAATTATGTACGAAATGACAAACTTAGATATACCCTTTTTACTCTTTTTGTAGTAAACAGTAGTAAAAAAAACTGCACATTTTTAATTTATTTAAACAATCGCTTGGTGGAGTAAACTAGTGACTTTTTGATTTAAAGCGGACAAACAAAACATCTAAGGAAATGTCAAGATTTGTGCTATATACTACAAACGCTCCTCAATTTGTCTACCTTAATAGTCCTGAGATACTAATAAAGATATTCCACAACTTTCTAGCAGGCAAAACAATACTCCTGCCTCTTATCTTTCCAACCATATGGAATAAATTTGGTTTAGTAAAGTAACTCCAATAGAACAAAAAAACAAATATATGGAGCGTAATAGATTTAACAAATAAGAAAAAACATCAAGTAGAAAATTGGCACATTTTCCAAGTAATGGGCTTCTGAACTTTTTATAGAAAATTACAATTGTTCACCATATTTCTTAAGATATCAATATGGGTATCATTAAAAGTTTTTGAAGAGATCTGTAAGAAAATACTAAAATTAAAAAAAAATCTATATACATACATAAACATTTTTTATTTTATTTTGTTTTATTTTTCTTATTTTTTAATTTTCTATCACCCCAATATTTGTCTTTTTGAATGGAGTTACTTTACTTAACTTTTGCTTTTTTGTTTTCTTGTTACAAATGTACATATGTGTAAAGTTTGGAAAAAAGAATAGTTTTTGTAATAAGTAGATGCAAGAAAAAGCTACAAAGCACACATACTAAAATTTCTCTGCACAAAATCAAATCAATTTTAAGTTTGTATGTGTGCAAATACAAAAGTTCGACCTTAAGGGGAACTGTTACTGATAATTTAAGACACTGTAGTAACCAGTAATTTTTTAAACACCGGTACAAAAATGTCGCTCATCTTTATACGCAATAACACTCGTAGGTCATATCATATTATTCTTCAGTTGGATAAAATTTTTTCTGAAAATATTATTTTTCTCACTTTGATTTGAAGGCAATGTTGGTCAATTGCCTTAGTTAATTATCAGCCATTAATTAATTATCAGCCATGGCATTTACAGGTAGAAATATGATTTTTGTATTCTTGTTTATGTTATAAAAATTTATGGAGTAGCCCAAGGCATTATGAATTAAAAGAGGTGATGTCTTAACTTCCGGAAAAATATATGTTATAAAATAATTGACTACGATTTTAGCAAGGTTCTCCGGTGGCATTACGACAAAACTCTACTTGATTTTTTTTATGCAGAGGCTAAGATTTTAGATCGGTAAAGTAACTAATCGCTTTGCTTTGAATATCCTTTTGCTTAAGTCTTTTATTCTTCAATACCAAGGCATTTTTCATTATTACTAATCGTCTGTTTGTGGGACGGATTTTCGAAACATTTCTATGACTTAAAGTTGTTGATTTGCTGTATCACCAGCAATAAGTATAACCAAATTGTCTTGACATTAGACCAGCTGAAAACAAATGCATTAAGGTGTTCTTGAGGACATTATGCGGAAAGATGCCAACAACCCCCCCACCCCGGGTTATCAAAACCAACATTTTTTAAATCCTGTATTGTTTAGACCAATATACAAGCTATTTAAACAGTAGTATGTGATAGGAATGAATGAAATCTGTAAGTAGGTAATAATGTTTCAGCCCAATACTAAGAGCCAAGATTATGTCGGTAAGGTTTCATTGCCAAAATTTATGATACACACACACAACTAAAAATCGATAATTGGCATTTAAATTAGAAATTAAACTCCCACCAACTAATTCCCACATGTTTCTCTTAAGATACCCATACCAAAAACAAAGGCTAATGAAGGTGTTAAGTAATCAGTAAAAGAAAATAAAAGTGAATATAATAAATGCCGAATCAAAACAAATCATTAAATAACAAAAATAAAGCAACAACAGCATAACCAATAAGCGAGCAAACACAAAATAAATGTCATCATACAAAACAAGACATTGTCATTCGTTGAGTTGAGTATTGAATTTTATACAAGTATTTCTTTAAATCCGACAGAGATGGGAGACTGAAATTAAAATGAAAACAAGACCTTTTCCATCAAAATCATGGCCCTTATCGAAATACCCTTTAATTTTTAATTTTATTATTCACACTTATTTTTATAGCGGAATATTTGTACATACCCTGCGTAAATTTTAAATGTTTGCCCACTACGGTTGAAGCACTATAGCCACATTTGAGGAAAACCCTTTATATTTTAGGTTTTTTATACTCTTCACTGCAAAACGTAGAATCAACTTTACCAAGGTACTAGATGAGCTGGAGAAAATTTAAATACGCTAATCTTTTAGATATAGCTTCGAAAATTTTGCTATTGCAAATCAGTAAGATCGGTCTATATCCTTCGAGGCAGCGAGTAAAACATCACGCCTGCCTTTAATATTTCCATATCATTTGGAACAAATCTACTTTAGTCAAGCAACTCCAATAATAAAAACAAATATATGAGGTGATAGAGAATTAAAAAAAAAATACATCAAAAGAAAAAATTGGCACTTATACATATTTTCCGAGTTATTGGTTTCTGAACTTTTCACAGAAAAACACGATTGTGCACCATATTTTTTAAGATATCAATACGGCTATCATTTAAAAACTTTTGAAGAGGTCTTTTAGGAAATACTAAAACTTTTCAAAAATGCTTAACCCATTAAGAGCCGATAACATTTTCATATAAAAATATATGTCTGTGGTACTTATTTGTTCTTTTTATTTTTTAGTTCTTTGACATTGATTAGAGTTACATAGCTAAACGAGATTTAAATATATAGTGAAGGGTATATAAGATCCGACATAGACGAATATAGCACTCTTACTTGGTTGTAATTTGTTTCTACTTATTTTAATAGCCAACATAAAAATGCATAAACAAGGCCAAGTTATTAAGTCCTTTTAATTTCTAATTTAAATGCTTATACTATAGTAGGTATCACTTTCGGGACAACCTACCGAATTCAGACTATTGTGGCGAACCCGAAAACTAATTATTTAAATTGACAAATAAAATTGCGTTTACCAACTCTTTAAAAATAATTTTATTTATTAAAAATCAAAGTCTGATTGAATGTTTTTAGGCTAAAATAAAAAAATATTAACAAAATAATTTTAATTGATTTGACATGCATGAACTACAATGACAAACTCATCGACATGCATATTAAACATTAACTGTATTACGCACTTAACACTAAGCTAATAGAAAAAAAGAAGGTTTAATGTTTAGTTCGGCCACGCGAAATCATATGTACTCTTCACCATTTCATTGACAGCAAAGAACTTGAATTTATGTAGTAAACTTTTTCTATTTAATATAACAGAATTATTGAACATTTAAACAGAAAGAAATAATAAGAAAAGTGCACAATTTAATCCGCTTCCAATTTTTTCACTTTAAAAAATAAATTAATTTTTTAATGTTAGGCGTCTTTGAAGAATTTTTATTTTTTTCACCATTGTTTTTTATTATTTATTTTTTGAATTTTTAAAGTTAAGCTTTGAATATAAAATAAATAATTAATTTACTTTATTCGTGCTTGATTCCTTCAAATATAAATATTTCATGATGTTCTCATGAAATATTTATTATTTTAAACTAAACTAAAAAATGAAATGTATTACTGTCGGGAAAGCATATTGTTATTGTCTTCTGTCTTATTGATTCAATAGAGTTCTCATTTAATCAATTTGGCTTTTGATATAAGGCTTTCTGTTTTTCTATACAAAATTTGGGTAAAATCCACTGATGAGCTATTTGAGCAGTAGTGAAATGGCCATATGGATATGCTTTCCCCACAGTAATACATTTCATTTTGTAGTTTAGTTTAAAATAATAAATATTTCATGAGAACATCATGAAATATTTATATCTGAAGGAATCAAGCATGAATAAAGTAAATTAATTAAATTTTATAAGATTCCGAATAATAAATTTTCATTTTAAAATAAATAATTTTTAATCCAGCTTAAGTTCACGTATATTTTAATTTCTTGATTTATTAATATTAAGAAACAAACGTTAATTAAAAATTTTGTTTAAGCATTTAATTTTCTTTCTCAATTTTTTTTTTCAATTAAAATTTTTTTCCTTTCCTTTCTTTTTTTTTTTTTTTTGTTTGTTTGCTTAGACTTTTGTTTTTTTGTAACTTCTATCTTTTTTGTGTAATTTCTTTGTGAAAATTAAATTTTCTAATTACAATTGGCCACGCCCACTACCCACCCCCTATTGAACCCAAAAGTTATTTTTGACCCAAAGTTTTAAAAATTTGGCACAGAGCCATTTCTTACCTTATTTCTTACCTCAATAAAATAAAGTTTCATCAAAATTGGTCACCCCCACTATTAACCGCTCATATAACTCATATTACATTTTTTCCCACAACTTTTTGTTTCTTTACCAAAACTAATTATTTTATAAATAAATTTCAATAGATGCATTGAAATATAGACTTTTTGAATCATCTTTCATCATATTATCAAGTTCCAGAACCTGTTTACGGGTTTGACATCTAGTGCTACTTATAAAAGGATCTGACGATACTAGAAGTCGATTAGAAACATCTGTATTTATTGCACACTTTCTATCACACTTTTTGGAGAACTTTAATCTATAATTTATTTAATCTTTATTTCTGGCTTCTTCGGCTTCTTTAGAAAGCATGCCAATAGGAAGTTTTGCCGCATCCATGTTATCCTTTCCGTGTATCAGTATTTTGTTTACTGTTACTGGCATATACTACCCACTATATTTTTCAACAAAAAGTTCTGCTGTATCTTGAGCATAATTCTTGAACTTTAAGGAATTAACTCTTTAACCACAAGTTATTATTTGTAGTATAATTCGAAATCGATCAATTAGTCCACTACAACAGCCACATCGGCAACAAGTGCGGGGTTAGAAAAGAAACGCCTGGACGTATTTCCATCGTTAGTAGACCCAGTTCCTTGTTGTACTGCATTCACTCGTATAGCCATCTGTTTCTTTAAGGCCTTCTGAATTCGAAGTATATTTTTATAAAAGATTATTAATTATTTAAAGTTTTTTTAATTGACAGTATGGAGTCTTACCTTTCATTTTATTATAACTGTAGCACCTAGCACGACCGAGCAACCTTATATTTCTTCCAAGGAAGTTTGCAATTACGGCACATTATAGAACAAATTTTATTCTATCATATCTTTTAAACCATATGAGCGAAAATTTTTTAATACGCAGAAAAGGCTATATTTGAAAAATTTCACTACCTAAATCAGAGCAATAAAAATATCTTACGTACAAACACTATAGAAGTGCGTAAACAGTTTTCATTATTTTGGAACAAAATTAACATGTAACTATACTTCATTATTTCAAATACAAAAAAAACTTTTTTGTTTTGGTATACAATTTATAAATTTTTCATACTGAACAATTTTCTATAAAACTGCATCATTACATTTTTTTAATTTTATGTGTCGAAAAAATTACTTATTGCACAAAAAATCCCTCTGTGAGTCGTAAAAGATTCGATATATTTAGTTTGGCCCAGAAGACAGCCTTTTTTATTCTATTTTGTTGTTTGTAATCAATTGTCGATAAAATATTTTAAAAATTTATGAAGAAAGAAGGGCTTTAGAAAAAGTTTATAAAATTATCTAAATACTCAGGCGAGTCTTTAATAAGTCCGTAACTATAATAAATCACAATTTAGTATCATAGAAACAGCAAGGGAAATAAAAAACTCATGATATAAATTTCATCAGTAGTGAAGGTTATAAAACTTAAATGGAAAATATCGACCAAAAAATAATTAAAAACAGTGTTAACTTGCACCCAACAATAACGTGTAACTACACACACACACACATTCATTCTTCAACATTTTTTGGACTATTTTAAACCTTTAAATGGGTGTAATTAACGCAACATCATAAAAAACGCGTTAATACAAAAGAAATTGAAATTCATAAGGTTTTAATAACCGACAAAAAAAAACAAAAGAAGCGGGCGAAAGAAAGAAAACAAAAATGCACTTGTGATTAAAACACACACTGACCGTAGAAATAAAAAAAAAATGTTTGTATTTTATAATAAAAATTGAAAACGGAAAGTTTTTGGGTTGTAAGTGAAAGACGAAGACACATTTCGACGATTTAAATATTTTGCTGGTTTCATTTAAAACACTTCAGTTTTAACCGTTCAAGAGTTAATTTGGACTCGAGGCATCTTTAAAAAGTTTCTTATTAAATAATAAAAATTTAAACTGCGAATTGTTGGCATAAAATAAACGTGTAGTTGGACAGTCAAAAAAATGACAAATATTTAAAAAATAAATACAGAAATTCAAAATAAATATTGAATAATAATTTCACTTTTAATTCGATTGTAACACATTTAACTGTTGCTTTAAACAAAAATAAAAGTGAATTTTAAAACGTGATTAAATAAAAAGTTGTGTGTAAAATTGCGTAATGTTTTTGTTGAAAAAATTGTGTGTAAAACACTGGATTTTGTGTTTTGTATTATTAAATATTCTTATAAATAATATAAATTCCCAATTTATTGATGAAGATGAGGACGACAGTAACGAAGATGAAACAGAGGAGGAAAAAGCTGAACGTAAAAGTATAACGGAGGATTCATATTTATCCGTGGTGAGTTTTTGCTTAAACTACCACCACAAATTATTAGGTATCATAAACACAATTTTTGTGTTCCAAAAAAATCCATAAGATTTCTTTAGATTAAAAAACTAATCTTAAAAATTTCAAAGCTGTAAAATCATGGTTAATTTTTATTTTGTGAAACTACCATGGAAAAAAGGTACTTCCGCATAATATTGAGTTTTCCTTTACAATAGGGAGCCTCTTTTAAACATTTACAGTCAATCTACATCAATGCTTAGAAGCTCTTAATAGCGGCTCGTAGCTCCATCATAATCAACTTTATGTAGAAAATTCTTATGCATTCCTGTTTTTGCAACACGCGTCTCTTTTTATCTTGATTCATAGTGTCCAAGGACTTAATGTCCATGGAATTTATGTCGCACACAAAAGTAAGATAATGTCCCTGGACATTGTGTCTTTTTTAGTATGGACATAGTGTTACTAATGAAAGTGTCATAATTTCCGCACTTAAAACAAAAAAGGCTTTGCTAACCAAAGATTTTTTGCAAGCCAGTTTATAACAAGGTGGCATATCATAGTATCCAAAGTCGCACTTAAAAGTGACATAATGTCCATAATGTGATTATGCCACTTATGGAAGTATCCATGGACATTATGTCGTTTTTCAAAGCGTAAGTGCGACGTAAGTTTCACAATACATCCTTGGACACTATTACGTGCCACCTTTAAACGTTGCATCTTTTTAATATAGAATACCATGAAATATACCTATTATATCTATGGACGTTATGACTCTATGCTGGACAATAATGGACAATATGCCCGTAAGGCGAAGCAACCCAAGCTCTCGGTCCAATAGATTATTAACATCAATTTTTCTTTTAGATACGTATGTGTATTTTATTTCTTTAATTAAATGGCGTTGAAATTCCTATTATTAAACATACAAATAATACGACATTAGATTATAAAATACTTATATAACATTCACTTTACTTTTTTAGTTTGAACACGGAGCAAGCTTCCTCTGTCTTCTAATATTCGTGTCACGCACAACCAGACAATCTCTCCTCTTTCTTTTTTTAATGTTATCTATACCCCAAGCTTGCTTATCGCGCTTGGAAAGTTTACAATATTATGACAATTATTTAATTTGATTTCGACATACAGATGTCACTTATATACGAGTTAAAACAATTACAAAAAAAATACAAATATTCACCGCCATACTTTAGCAGTGGAGGTAACAATGCCCTTTGACGTAATGACATGCCACCGATTTACTTAATCTGTCAATTTTCTAATTTTTTAACTTACAATTCAGGATTTCGGAAGGCCCACATAATTTGAAAACAAAAAGAAATTGGGGAAAGAAAATCTCTCTAAAGGTTTATTTGTCCCAATAATGCCGCACTCAAGTCGTGTTATTTTGGCATCAAAACATCGTTTATGCCAGGCTCAATGGAAACGCTTATAACCATATTAAAAAAAGAGGTTTTCAATTCGTCTATAACATTTTTTGTCCCCGAAGAACTCAGTTTCTTCTATACTGATTTTAAACATTTTTTCCTTAGTAGAAAGGTGATACCTTACAGATTGGTTTTATTGTGAAAGCAGTTTAAAAGCTGCGTGTTAGTATATCTCCCAATAATAAAATAAGACGAAAGTAAATTTAAAAAATAAAGGGTATCCCCGGAGGCGACGTAGATTAAATTGAACCTTTTAGACGAACACTTGAATGTCGATTACTTTGGCCGTTATAATAACAAACAAATATTTAAAAAATTAAATATTTGAATATTTAAAATTATAAATTAAAGGAAGCCCCAATAGTTTATTTAATTCGGTGTATATGGCCATACTTTTGAACAGTTGTAGACAGACGGTTTAAATTTAAAAAGAACCTGTATTTACAAATATGACAATTTTGGATTTGGAAATCAAAGAGTATCTCCATAATTGATGTTATGTGGTCGTATAGACAGACCGCTGAAATTTACAAAGAACCTGTAGCACAAAGTCCACTATAAGAGCAAGTATATAACTTGAGTTTATATATTAAAGGGTGTCCCCATAATTAATGTAAATTAACTTACATGGGCCCCTCTTTTGAACCGTAAAGACAAACGCTTGCAAATTTGTTAGAATGTCTATTACTTTGTCGGGTATAATAAAAATGAAAATTATTAATCATAGAGTGTTACAATAGTTCATGTAATTTGATGTATTTGGCCAAACTGTTTAACAGTTTTAAAAATTTTAATTAATAAAGATCCTGTATTGCAAAGGCCGCTATAACAACAAGTATAAAAGTAGGCTTTAGAAATTAAAGGCATATTCAATAGTTGATGTAATTTGATTTTTGTTGCCGAACTTTTGAACCGTTACAGACAGACAGCTAAAATTTCTTTTGAAGTCGGTTGTTTTTTGTCAGAACTATTTATATATTTTTGCCGAATTCGCCAAAATATGATTCATATCTTTTTCTTATTTCAATTTGTCTGTTCTGTTCTATAGGCCTCCTCGATAAAAGTTTACCAGTCTACCTATCAGTCTGGTATTATTCCCGAAAAACAAAGCAAAGGTCATAACGCCAACTATAATTAAATAATTTTACTTAAAGCTTATAAGTCCATTTTCTAGCGTTATCATAATTATTGTCATTATGTAACATCGAAAATATTCATCAGGTGGAAAATGTTAAATCTTTTAAGTTACTCAAAGGATGTCATTTAATTTTGAATGTGTGTAAACTGAAGTATTAAGTTTCTTCAGGTTTCTAGAAGAAGGGTTTTAAAACTTTATGAAATTTGTTTATTTATTTTTATTTATTTATTTTTATTTTGAAAATGTATAATGTATAAAAATCAATTACGAGTCGTAAAGGGCTAAAAATAAGCAATGCAGAAAAAGCAAGCAAACGTCAAGCTAAACAAACCACTAAAATTTATTTATGAATCGTTGGTTTATTTATAAAAAATAAAATATTTTAAGCATTTCTTCTAAATATAGTATTTGAGCTCTGTTGTCTTACAGCCGAAAAGTCAATTTTTATAAATAACATATACGATATCTCTTAAAAAACACAGCTGTAAAATGTAATTACTCATCATTTAGATTTTCATGAATAGTTTTCACACTTCCTGAAAAAACCACCTCAGTTTGCTTTTATTATGCGCTGTTCTATACGATTGTGAGGCATAAGACACCAAAGTTGTGTGTGTGTTAAAAGAAAAGGAATTCGCTTGGTACATAAAAGCTTGTATTTGTACATATGTATTTCAGTTTTCGCTTAAGTAATACTATGTTTACACGGAGCCCAATATTCTTGCTTCGCTCTCTTTTCATGATTCAAAGCTCAATCACGACCGAATCAACGTGCTTCGCCATATAAAATTTTGAGAGCGAAGCATTTTGTTTTGAGACGATTCAGCTTGAATCTACTTGCGAAGCATGAAAAATTTCTGTCTTCCCTAATTTTTATCGCAAGTTTATCTGAACTAGCTGTATATAAATGTAAACAAAAAAAGTAAACCAATATTAAAAGTGCTGTGTGAATATGTGTTAATATAAAAACAAATAATTATATTATAATTTAAAATTTCATTAATTACAAACACTAAAAATGAAACGAAAAACAAAATTTTAGAACAGCAGTCAATGTGAAGCATGTAGTATGTGTCGTGGAAACGGCATGCTTCGCAATCATGATTCAGAGAGCGAAGCAAGTGCTTCACATTGCCGTGTAAACATGGTATAAGATCATCATGAGTCTCGTGCTATTTTTCTCATTCTAATATTTATAATAATTTTTGTTAGCTTTTTCTGAGTTGGTCTTTGAAAAACGCTTCGTTGAAGTGAACTTGTCTACCACACTCCCAACAAATAACCTCACGATCTAGGACACCTCATGATCTTTATTCCTTCCATCACCAATGTCCCTGAACTTTTAGCTTTACCTTTGTGCTAAATATTGTTTACTAACCATATTATTGGCTCAGTGTTCTACTAGTATCAGCCTGCCTTTCCTTAGTTTCGACGCTTGAAAAAAGAAAATTCGTCTTTTATACCCTCCACCAAAAATAGTGGGTGTAATTAAGTTTGTCATTCCGTTTGTAATTTCTAAAATATCCATTTCCAACCCATACAGTATATGAGTTCTCTTTGCATAGAGATCGAGGGATGTACGTCTGTTTGTCTTTGCCTAGGCACTATATGAGCTAAAGAAAACTTTAAATACGTCAATCGACTAAACACAGTTTCAAAAATTTTGCTAATAAAAGTCAGCAAGACGGTCCTTGAGCTGTGAGGCAGCGGGTAAAACATTACGCCTGCCTGTAATGTTTTAAACAAATCAGGTGAAGTAATTCAATTAAGAAAAACAACTATATGGGGCAATATAGAATTAAAAAAAAGAAATAAAAAGCAAGTGAAAAAGTTGGCGCTCACCCATATTTTCGACTTATGGGCTTCTGAAATGTTCATAGAAAAGTACGATTGTGCACCATGTTTTTTAAGATATCAATATGGGTATCATTTAAAAGATTTTTTGAAGATATCTTTCAGAAAATACTTAAGTTAATTAAAAATGCTTGACCCATTAAGAGCCGATGAATATTTAATTTAATGCAAAATTATATAGAGGCGTTAATTTTTTTTTTTTTTAATTCTCTGTCACCCCAATATTTATTTTTTTTATTGGAGATAATTAACTATACTAAATTGAAATTAATGGTGAAGGGTATATAAGATTTGGCAAAGCCCAATATATCTCTTTGATTCGTTTTATATTTCCTTTCTGCTACCTCAATAACGTTAAATCATCATCCGATGACGACATGCTTATATTCCAAAGCTGCCGAATCAAAATGCAAACTGTGTTTATTTCCCTGTCGGCTTTAAGCAACAATCACGGAAAACTTATACATAAGCAAACATTTCACTAGGCTATTTGATCTTCTCTAAAGCACTTAAAGCTTTCTTTATTTAACTCGATCAAAGTCCAAGTTGCTTAACTAACTTTTAATTATTAAAGAAGTTCTAAACTTAAAGTAACGTTTATTATTACCATCAAATGGATTAAATTAATTCGGCTTAAGTTCATTTTTTTTTTTAATTCCTAAAAATTATTTAAAACAAAAAATTATTTATAAATGTTTGTAAAGCAGCATTTTATTAACCGCTACATCCGTTATCAGCATTCTTCTGTTTATTTTTAACTGTACAAAAAATCCCTGCATTTTCTTAAATTTTTTAAACTGACTAATATCAAAAAATTCTTCTTAAATAAAATTCATTAAAATAAAAAAATCATCAAATTTACTCAACTTTCTCCAAAAAAATTTAAATTCTCTAACATTCTTTAAATATAAAAACAACTTGCACTTTGTACACTGGCAGCCGTTTACATTTTACTTCAAAAAGCTCGCCTACATAAAAATAAATCTCACTTAACATAATTAACTTCACTTTTTCTCATTCTTAAAAAATAAACCATTTAATGGAAATTCAACAACTTTTTTATTATTAAAATGACTTGTAATTCTTTCAAACTTTTTTTCCTTAACAACAGCACAGTTCACTTATTTCAATTTTTTGTGTTTTGTTTTTCCTTTCATTTTCATTACTATGAATCCTTTAACATCAAATTCTTACAAACAACAACAATAATAATGTAAATAATATCAAGGATAAATTAATTGCAAAATACGGATATCCAGCTGAAGTCCATACTGTCACCACGGATGATGGTTACATTTTAACAATGCATCGTATACGTGGCAAACAAGGTGCCCAACCATTTTTCTTGCAACATGGTCTTGTTGATAGCTCAGCAGGTTATGTAATAATGGGTCCAAATATAAGTCTTGGTAAGTTTTCGATTTTTTTTTTCCTTTTTTTCAGTTTTTCCGCTGTTATTTTTTCTTTTCTTTTTGTGTTTAAACAAGAAAAACTGAAAGACCGAACAGTGTTTAAAAAATGAATTTAATGCATGAATGACTGACTGCTTGAAGCATGAACCATGAGAATGATATTACACCCGTTCCATTAATACAGAGAAAAGATATACAGGTTGTGCAACATGATGTTCTTATAAATAATTTATTTAAGGTGGATTCATCCATTTTGTTCGGACAACATTATTTATATGTAGTTTTAAATTTCTCTCAGAGAGTGGGAGAATTGATTTTATTCAGACAACGCTCAGCTTGATTTGGTTTAACTTTAATTTTTTTCCGGACAAAATTGAACCGAGTTGCCACCAGAAAAAATTAGTATTTCTTTTACTACAATTCTCTTTAGCATTTTCTTAAAAAAATATATTTTGCAAATAAAAGAGCTTTTTGTTATTTGATATTAAATCAGATTTTCATCCCGTTATGTACGTAACTTAAATTAATAAAAAATTCTGTCAAATAATAAATAAAAATATTGGCCCATATTCATAGTTAAAATAAATTATACTTTAAGGAAACTACTTTAGAGTCGACTCTAACTCATTCATATATAATTTAAAATAAACTTTTGGCGTTAAAGTCAACTCTAAATTTAAAGAAGTTGCTAAGAAATATCGTAGTTTAATCTTTAAAACCTTGTTAAAAGTCGTGTGAAAAAAATGTGAATAAAAAGCTCACACCCATGAGGATAGATGGTAGACAACAGGATTCAAGGTGATATATTGGGAAAACTATATCAAAAATAAAATCTTTCTTCTATGAGATCACTGGCCTACTGCGCGTTGTTAAATTTAATCAAGAACTTTAAAAGTTATAATTAGAGGTTGTTTTATTTTTTCCTTTGCTGGTGCACATGACACACAAAGTCAATTTGGCTGTCATGCTGTCGCAAGTGTTTGCATGTTTCATATCAAACGACTATCTGGGTGATACCGTTAGCGTAATAAAAATTTAACTTCAAAAAAAAACATTTGCTTTTGAATCGAGACGAGAGATCGGTAGAAACTTTAATAATGAAATATGATTTCTACAATAGATGTGGTGACATATGATACAGTAACGTTTGGGATATATGGTCCTCTTTTGAAAGGTATATACAATTTTCAACATTATTTTTGTGGGAATTAAATTCCCCCTAGTTGTTTTTTAATCTGAGATAATGAACTTTACAAATTTATAGAAATGTACGAAAATCCTTAAAATGATCTGAGGAGCAACTCAAAGTGCACGGTTAAAAAGGATATATTGTAGCCTTTTGGTTCGGTTTATTCTGATTTTAAGTTTATTTTTAATAAAAAACAGTGGTGATTTTCGGTATACAATCAATAAAAATATTGAAATAATTTATGAAATGATATTTTGTATTCAACAAGATTTAAAAACCGCAATTAACAACATTTCAAAAAAAAATAAAAATTTCGAACTCTATATTATATAAATTCTAAATCAACTCTATATTATATAACATTTTTAAGGATTTTTTTTTCAAACTATAAAAATCAAAGATTTAGAAAAATGGTAGTTTTTGGCTCCAATAAAAACAACACAAATAATGTAGGGCGAAAATTAAATTATTTAATTTTAAATGAAAACACGATAATCAATATTTTTATTAGCCTTTTTTAAAGCTTATAGAAATATGGCAACTGTTTAAATTTTTTATATACTGAGGTGTGCTGCTCTAAAGCATTGCGAACGTGTCTTCCTAAGTACTTTAAGGTCAAAATTTAAAAAATTAATTTGACTACGCCTCTACGGCTTCAATTTTATTAAATACTCCACTGTGCGAGAGCTGAAATGAGATTTACAGTCCTTAAAAATATTTGATAACTTCAAACCAACTAAAGATTAACAGTTTGGCAGCTTTCAAAGATAATTCGTTGACTCTCAGGTCTCAGGCCCTTATGGATTAGAAAATGTTATACAAATTCTAGCACATCTGTAATTAAAAAAAAATAAGTTTTGATATTACAACCCACAATCCTGCCAAGAAAATATAGCAGCTGTATCTGCATCATTAATTATTAAATGTACTTTAAAATCATTCCCAAAATATACAAAATTGAAGTAGTAAAAAACTTTAAACGGATCCTAGATATTTTAAAATTTTTATACAATCGTGCATATAAACCACAAGAAATTTTTAGATTCTATCAGAAAATGGTGTTTTATAGAATTTAAGTAATAAAATAAAAGCAACCAAATCTCTGCATTTAATCTGTGTGTCTGTATTTAAATAACTGCAGAACACAACAGCAGGAACAAAAAAAAATTTTGTATTCTGCTGTAAATTGTTGTCTGGCAAAAATTAGTTTCTTTATTTTATTTTTGCTTGTTATTGTTGTTGTTACTACAATTTTTTGTATATGAAGTTGAGTAATTTCTAAGATAAACATTGATTAATTACTTCCACGCAGAGTGACAACAATAAAACAAGCAAAAAAGGCAACGAGTAAATCCAGGCAAAAAAAAAACTAAGAAATATGACAAGGATGTTATTACAAATTACAAGGATTAAAATAGTTGTTCGTGTGTTTGTGTTTAAAGTGTAAACGCATAGCAACTAAATGTTAGTGGGAAGCTGGTGTTTATTTACATACTTATTTACACATTTAATTAAATGTTTAAACGTATAATTGTGCTGTTGTGCATTGAAGTGTGAGAGTTAAAAATTGGATTCTTCTTTTTATGCATAAATAATATATAACGAACTCACTTAATGTAATCGGCGCCTGACTAAATTTGTTGCTAAATCATATAAGGTGTTTCCAGTGTGATATACAACAGATATCTCGTATGTATGCATTTGAATATAATAAATGGGGATAAGATTTGGATAAGTCAGCTGAAGATGCAAAAAGTTTTACAAATAGTAACCATTT
This sequence comes from Gymnosoma rotundatum, assembly GCA_916610165.2. Lineage (NCBI taxonomy): Eukaryota > Metazoa > Arthropoda > Insecta > Diptera > Tachinidae > Gymnosoma > Gymnosoma rotundatum. The sequence continues at coordinate 111,576,452 of OU744337.1, read as the reverse complement.
CTTATGCGAGACAAATTTATTGTCAGCCAAAGGGTTTGAATGACAAATATTTGAAACACAAGAGAAGGTTTAATAGTATACTTAAACTTTGTGTTCGACTAAAGAGCAAATGTTATGCACACGCTTTTACAGTATACGGCCACAAGCTTCTCTTGCGGATTCATCGACCTAAGCTGCTATTTATAACAATAGCTGAAGCAGCTGAAAGTGCAGCCTGGATAGAAGTTTAGAGGCCACATTTGTATGATTATTTTTCTAATTATTTGCTCTGCTAGCACATCTTGCATTAATCTGTTCATCGCCACTGATTGAAAATATAGGAATGTTCCAAACATTTCTTCCTTTGAATTACTGTCGTTTGACTTAATTTATAATACTTTTTCAATGATGATTTTTTCGGAATAAACAACAAACACAGTTTCTTCTCCGATATAGAGGAGAGAGCTGTTGTTGACGGCACCGACCAAGAGGAGTAGTTATATTGAACTGTAGTTCCTCAACATAAAAGGTACATGAAAAACTTGTTATGTTAAGCCTTGAAGTAAAAGCTAATTTCACAATGAATCTTATTATAATCCCATGAAAAGTCCATAATTCTCTACTCTACTATAAGAGTTACATATGACCTATAAAAGAAGTTTAAGCTTCTGTTTTACGTAGGCAAATATATTAAGTATCTCCACTTGAGCATTTTGTGCATCTTTTTATAATAATCTTTTTTCCATTTAACAGCAAAACCTAAATTAGCGCGTAAGGCACAATCTAACTATCAAAAATGCTCTTGTACGTACAAAATGTATGAAATAAACCATAATAGGGCGGCGTAAGCGCTTAGCAATTGGAAAATCCGATTTTGACAGTGCGTTAGGGAGTAAAGTTGGCTGTTTCTTTGTTTGTTATGCCATTCACCACAAAAAGCGGTAAAAGGATATATCTAAGTTTGTTATTGCGTTTGTCATTTCTACAATATCTATTTCCTACCCCATAAAGAATATATAATATGAATTCTTATGCATAGCGAAGTCGATTAAACGATGCCCGTCTGTCCGTCTCTTTGTCTGTGTTAGTATTGAAAACAACTTTGCCAAGACACAAGATGAGCTAGAGAAAACTTAAATTTGCATTTTAAAATTTAATTTTGACACTGATAATCTGCAAGATCGGTCCATGTCCTTCGAGGCAGCGGCAAAACATCACGACTTCCTTTAATTTTACCAAATCATTTGGAACAATGAAATAACTCTAATCAAAAAAAAAAAACAAATATAAAGGGCGATAGAGAATTAATAGGTAAGAAAACACTTTGAGTGAAAAAAACATGGCGCTTGCCCATAATTTCCGAGTTATGGGTCTCTGAAATTTTCAAATTTTTTAAAATATCAATATGGGTATCATTTAAAAGTCTTTGAATATATCTTTCAGGAAATATTATATTTTTTAGAAAGGCTTAATCCCTTAAGAGCTGATGACTTATTTTTTTTTTTTACTTAACTTTGAATTCTCTGTCACCCCAATATTTGTATTTTTGATTGGAGTACTTCACTAAATAAGATTTAAATTAATGGTGAAGGCTTTTTAAGATTCGTCATAGTCATTTTGTTTTTTTTTTTATTGTTGAAAATTAATGATACTTTAGCTATTTTCATGGCAATTCAGCAGTTTTAGCCCTTTTTTATTTCTATATTTTGGGTTTTATAAAATAAAATTTATTAACATTAATATTCAAGACACAAAGTTGACGCTCTTTTTAGGTATGACATTTTAGCGCAAAAGCTATGGGTCAGATTACCTTGCGCTTTACGCGTTAATTTAGTTCTGGCTGTAAAATATATCTTAAGACTTTTCAAGAGTATACTATACTCACGATAGTACAATCGCTGCCACAGTTTTTTGCCAATGTAATCTCAGATTGTATAAAGTCAATGCAAAAAACTGTGTATGGGAGACAGGTGATAAAAGAATAGAAAAAAACTAAGTCCATGTAAGGCTGTGGAAAGATCTTTAAATCATATAAGAATATATGTTGGTTCATACATTCGTAAAAAATGAGAATGAATGGCATGATGGTTTCAAATATTTCAGAAGGGGTTTAGCCCTAATGAAACATTTCCAATTCTCTATCTGTGAATCTAAAAGAAAATAGATCTACGGGGTTGTCTTTTAAGTCAACTTGTTACCATATCGTCGGCTAAAATGAGAAGCAATGTAACTAACAACAAATTACAAAAGTATTTTTCTTATGAACTTCGTATTTGAAATAAAAATATACCTTCTTGCAATCAAGAACACTATTTTCACTTTTTTTTTTAATTACACGATATTTCTTCTTTGCTAACGATAAATTGTCCCCAAATAGTTGCACTATGCTTTAAACTCGGTAAGCAACGAATCTGTTTCATAAGTAATCCGGTTTTCCTAGCCAAGCGAGCACTTTGATGGAATCAGTACACAGAAAACATCAGTCACAGCGTGTCGAATAGGCTCAATTGGCTACATAAAGCTCCTTCAGGGGAAGTGTAAAAATTGGTACGGATGCTACTTTGATACCAGTAAACTACCGGGTGTCCTAACTAGAACGCAATTTTTAAATTTGGCGCTATTAGAAGTGTCATTGTTTGACATTTGAACAATTGTTATTGTTTGCTAGTAGAAGGTACGAGGTTAGTAAAAATGGAGCACTACACAAACGAACCACGCATTCTCATTGTGAAATTGTTTTACCAATATGGTGAAAGTTTTGCCGATAAAATCATCTTCAGCGACGAGGCCCATTTCCATCTTGATGGCTTCGTCAATAGGCAGAATTGTCGCATTTGGGGTGCGGAAAATCCTCGAGTGATTCACGAGAAGCAAATGCATCCTCAAGGTGTCACTGTGTGATGTGGTTTTTGGGCAGGTCAAGCGCAAACAGTCAATGGTGTTCGGTATCGTGAAATGATTACCAGTTTTTTCTTGACTAGAACTGAAGAAATGAATGTGGAGGGCATGTGGTTTCAACAAGACAGCGCCACATGTCATACAGCCCGAAAAACAATTCAATTTCTACATCAGTCATTTCCCGGTCGTCTTATTTCGCATTTTGGAGACCAGAACTGGCCGCCCAGATCGTGCGATTTAACACCTTTAAATTTTTTTCTTTGGGGTTTTTTGAAGTCGATGGTTTTTGCGAATAAGCCGACGACGACTCAATCCTTAAAAGAGGAAATTGGACGCTGCATTAATGAAATACCGCAGCACTTATGCAAAAAGATCATTGCAAATTTCATTAAAAGATCGCGTGTGTGCCAGCAAAGCCTCGGCGGCCATCTGCACGATATCTTGTTCCATACATAACCTCATTCTGTGTACTTTACGATGTAATAAAGTTTCACGATTTTTTGTATAAATATCTGTGTTTTATTTAAAATTTAAAAATTGCGTTCTAGTTGGGACACCCGGTAGTATAGACTTTACCGCAAGTTACTTATAGAGGGGTAAACGTTTAGAGGGGTAAACAATATTTTTTTGAAACATTTGACCCTCCGTAATTCTCATTTTGTTTGTAAAAATTACAAAACGTAAATCCTTTTCATTTTTCCTGTTTTGTTCTAAATTAATACTTCGGTAAAAATAATTTTTTATTCTTGCGGAAAAAAAATTTTTTATATAATTAGTTTAACTAATAACTAGGAGCCACCGTTTAATTTTGAATTTTAATTATGTACTCTAAAAAAGTTAAAGCGTCTGCTTATTGAAGTTCAGAAAAAAAAAGGTAATTTATGTATGCCCACCATAGGCCATCTAAGGGGTCATTCTTGTATTTGGACACCCTTTAATTTCTAACTTCATTTGCTGTTTTAACGGCCATTGTAATGTATCCTTTGTATAAATTTAAAATGACGAAATTCGTAGGGATTTTAATTGGGTCATGTTGTTACTCTTCGGGTACAGAACTCTTGTAATACGCTTATGTTCTTTTATGTAAGGAACCCTACAAAGAAAAAAAAATATTTAGGGTTTCTAGAAAAGAAATTCGGGAGCAAATTTCCTATCGTGTTTCTAAGAGTAAATAGTGAAATATTAAAAAGAACTACCTTCCAATTCTGTGGGTCATTTCTTGAAATACTTATTTACAATATACTTTTATCTCCCTAAAACTATAAAGATTAAAGAAACCTTGGAAAACACTACCACCTCTTAATACTGCGCTCCTAGTAAAACGCTTTCTATAATCCTTATTTTTTGTTTTTATTTGCAGCCTACCTTTTAGCTGACAAAAACTATGATGTTTGGCTGGGAAATGCTCGCGGTAATCGTTACTCTCGAAATCACACCACTTTAGATCCGGAAGGTAAAAAATTTTGGGAATTTAGTTGGCATGAAATTGGTATCTATGATTTGCCAGCTATGATTGATTATGTACTTAAGACCACCGGATTTAAGAAAATACAATACGCTGGACATTCTCAAGGCTGTACGGCATTCTTTGTCATGTGTTCAATGCGACCGGAATATAATAAAAAAGTAATAATGATGCAAGCCATGGCACCGGCGGTATATGCTAGAGAGACTGAAGATCATCCCTATATAAGAGCCATAAATTTATACTTCAATGTAAGTGAATCACACAGCAAACGGAAAAGTGTAGAAAAAAATCTTTAGTTATTTATTTAGAGTTTAGTAGGCAGTTCTATAACAGAGATGTTTAATGGCGAATTTCGGTTTCTATGCGGCATGACCGAAGAAACTGAACGTTTGTGTATCGAAGCAGTATTTGCCATCGTGGGTCGTAACTGGGATGAATTTAACAGGGTAAGTAGCTTTCAATTTTCTAATAATAATTGTTATTAAAATATATTAATTATCTGTTTCCTGTAGAAAATGTTCCCGGTTATTTTAGGCCACTATCCTGCCGGTGTGGCAGCCAAACAGGTTAAGCATTTTATACAAGTTATTAAAACTGGAAAATTTGCTCCTTATAGCTATAGTTCCAATAAAAATATGTTGTTGTATAAGGAACGTGAACCACCACGCTACAATCTATCGGCAGTAACAGTTCCCACTTTTGTGTATTATTCCGATAACGATTTACTTTGTCATCCAAGTGATGTCGAGGATATGTACAAGGATTTAGGCCGTCCGATTGACAAATATTTGGTACCTCAAAAAGAATTTAATCATATGGATTTCTTGTGGGCATTAAATGTTAGAAAATTAGTCTACGCAAAAATGCTGCAGGTTTTAAGCGGCCAAACTGTTAAGGAAAATCGACATAATGTAAGTGTGTATCCTGCGGGCAAGAAGAAAGAAGCTAAAATAGAGCTGATATAGTAGGGGTTTAGGTAGGAAATGAGAGTTAGTTTTAAATTGAGTCTAAGTATTTATTTTTGTTTAATAATAAAAGAAAATATTTAAAAAATTTTGTATTTTTATTTAACGAAATTGAGTCAAAAGTACTTTTTCTGCTTTATTTCAATCCATTTCTTAGTTTTAAATTTGTTACGAAAATAAGATCTGGCTACCTCTACATATCTCAAGAACAAATGCTGCTGTTTTCCGTGTGTGCGTGATATAAACATAGGTACATAAATTTACTTCCACCAATGGTGTGTGTATTAGCTAAAACAAGTTGAGTAACAGCGGTATCTGCATGGTTGGAGGTGTGTGCTTGTTATGTAAAAAAAAAAAAGATCGTGAGTTTCCTGACTTCAAACCACCCCCACATGCGTTCAAAGAAAAGTAAAAATTTTGAAATTAAAAATGGGCAACAGCAGGAAAAAGGAAAAAGGTGAGGACTGACTCGGATTTACAGCACAAGTGGTCTGATGTCTGCAGTTTAGTTTACTGGAACAAAGCATCAAATTTAGGCATCGAATAATTCATATATTCGCGTCAGTGACACAGTAGTGCAGCGTGGATGGCTGCGTTTGATATAGTGCATGTTTAGTAAGCAAGAGATCGTAGGATCAAGTATATTTAGACCAAATAGTGTAAAAAATAGAAAATTTATAAAGTGCAACATTGGTACTTGCAATTAAAGGAAGCCGTACCTATATTAAAAGTGAAAAACGTAGCAATTTGGAAATATTGTCAGTCTACATTTAAAACCATCTTAAATTATTTTAAGAACTATACAAAACGCTCACCTGAAAACGCTGAAACCTACCTTAAATATTATGGCGATGCTGTTGAGCCAAAGCGGACTGATACTGATCAGCTACAGTGGACTGATTCTGATCAGCCATAGCGGACCGATTCTGATAAGTCAGAGTGGACTGATATTTATTCGCCATCGTCATACGAGTCTTACGTTTTGGCTTTGGTGGTATTGTACTCACACGATCTTTTCTTTACTCAACATGCGGCTTTAACATGCTCAAGCAGTCATCCGACAATATTGTTTGACTTCGGTGAGAGTTACGATTAAAATGTATTGTTTTAACAACCAGGCTCTTCAACCGACCCCCTTAAGGTATCACTGCAAGACACTGTTGTTAGAATTATTTTGAAAGCTTATACACACACGTACAATACACTCAAATAAGAGAAATAACGTAATGAAGCTGCCAGAGCATTTCATAAAAGAAGAATCTAGGTGTTTTAACTCGCCTGTAAATAGAAATCGCAGTTACCCAGCATCATTAAATAAAGCTGGATAAATAAAATGCTTTACTATCAAAATAAATGTAATTAAATAAAACATAACAATATTTTTTCTAGTTAGTGAAAATAGAATATTAAAACAATCTTATCAAAATTATTTAACTTCAGGAGGGATTCAATTTTAACGAAAAACTAACTACCCACTTTCTTTGAGCAAAAAAAAAAACAAATAGTTTTCATCTCAATTTTTGATTTTGTGCAAAATTATAATCTTATAAATTTCACTTCAATTCATAACAGCTTGATGAGTTTTTATAAACATAAAAAATATATCAAAAAAGAATGTTATATTCATAGCCCATGACGAATAGTGCATAAATGCTACAGACGTTTATTACAGAAACTTACACTCCTCAGTGACAATCCAGAAGTATTACCAATACAACTTCTTGCGTTGATTACCAATCCACTCAACCGGTCTTTTCTTTAAAATATTAATATCGGGCTTTTAACTAATTATTTTCCATCTCATTAATCCTCATTCGAATGCCAGAGATTGCAAGACTTTCGCTTACGGTACGCCCTACCGCGTCAGTTTTAAAATATCAGCTTCCCTTATTTTCATCTTAGCAAAAAGCTGTGGCCTAAATAACCTAACTTTCCATTAATGCTCTTCTAAGCCTAAAGGGCATGTCTCAAGGATTAAAAGTTTTCAGGAATAAGTATTTTACGTCAAATTTGTTTAGAATTTTATGACTTTTTGAAATATGACTCTTTTAATAAGCGATTAAGAGGTACTTTGATGTAGGATACCTACATTTCTTAGGCTAACAAAGCCTCGTTTTCGAGGAAACATAGATATCGTCTTTTGTGCTTATGGCGCCGCACCATAGTGAGAAGTATGCAAATTTTAGTTTCACTTCGTGCCACAAAAACATACCCCTGCAAGAGTAATTTAGTCATATGAACTAAGACTTCTACGGGAAAAGCTCTACAACGTGTTTTGCACATTCTCTATCATATTGTCATCGCCTTTGCGAACTAATGCCATCCTTGAGGCAGCACCTCTAGATAACATGCTGTGTAGATGTATAAAATATGAAAGACTAGGAATCTCTACAACTGATGCCACTTACGGATTCCTCTCCACACATGTTCTGACAGTTTCATTTTCATGTACGACAAAAATTTGCATTAGAAAATTGCTTATTGTAGTCAAGGTGGTGAGCATTCAAGGTGGTAAGCACGTTGACAACAAATCTGGTTTGCCAGGGTTCAACTCCTTCGTCATTCAAAGAATAAAAATGTATTTTCTGTTTACTGGTAAAAGGTCCGCCAAATAACTTTTTTTTTTTTTTGAAATGGTATAAAAAAAACAGTGTAGCTTCGGCTGTGTGGCACCTAGCGCCGTCCTGTGGAAACCAAATCTTGCCAATATCCTCCTCTTCGATTTTTGTGAATAAAAATTCACTCAAATGGCCCGATAACGATCGCCATTGACTGTAACGGCCTTTCATTGCTCCTTTTCGAAGAGAAATGGCCCAATTATGCCTCCGGACCAAAATCCGCACAAAAGAGTTACTGGTTTTGGGTGCACCGGCTTTTCAATGTATGCGTGCGGGTTTTCTGTGCCCCAAAAGCGACAATTTTGCTTGCTTACATACCCGCCAAGATCAAAGAGCTTCATCTGAAAAAGATGATTTTTTTTTTTTTTGGCAAAATTGGCATTTTAATGTCGCAATATTTCCCAGCGTTGTTCAAGCGTATACACAACTATAATCGTTCAGAGGAAGGATAAAACTAATTATCTGTCAAATCAGACATGAGCTAAGTGTTAGCATTCACGAAATAAGCACTAGTTAAAAAAATGTTAGATGGCGGACCCGTTTTAAATACAAATTCAGAATTAACATTACAACATGCAGTCTCCTTCATCAATACTTCTGGGTAGCATATTCGCCGGCGAAGTAAACTAACTAATGAAATAGCTATATCTATCTCCTTTCACCACCTGGTCTTATTTCTTATCTACCCCTTTCCTAAAGAATGTTGCATGGTTGCAAACTTAATAGGTATTATTGTCTGAAGTGCTACTTCTCTTTATTAAAAAAAATACCTACATACGAGTATTTAGTTTTCCATAATTATAACTCAAAAGCAATTACAATTTAGAATGATTTTGCTCGAGAACTATTGCTGCTGTTCAAAAAATGTTACAAGAGAAACGACAAATTCAATATTCCTCTTTCTTTTTGCTGGAAAGCCAAATCAAAAGATGTTTCTATTATGTTGACGAAAAGAGATTTTTCTTTCAAATAAAAATATAAACTATCTTCCTTTTATTTAAAATATGAATTTGTGTCAGGCAGTACAACAAAAAGTGTTTTCTATGGCAGCAAGAAGAAAACAATTTATTTTAATAATAATAAGAATTTGAGGGGAACAATATTTTAAACGAAAAGTGCCAATTGCAGAATTTGTGTTGAAGATGCAAAAATAATATGAATATTAAAATGTCACGAAAACATTCAGTTTTATTTTGTCAATTCTTTACTACTGGTTTTTTATAAAGGCAAATTAAAAAGAAGAAAAAACTAGAAAATATTTTAAATTATTAGATAAAAAAAAACAAAATTGGGTACACTTCCCATACAATGAAAAACAGTTTAAGAAAAATATAAAAGAAGACACTCACAATTGTTAGGATGCTGGTAATCGAAGACAATTATGAAAAGTCCTTCAAAGTCAGCAGACAAAGTTCCCAAATATAGGAGATAAAACCTCGTTTTAAAGCACTCTTTATAAAAACGCAAGAAAGAAACTACATCATCATCTTCCTAAGATGTCATAAAAACAACAATAATAGAAAGTAGTACTTTCTAGCTGTAAACAAAAAATAGAAAGATTTCACTTCTTGTGTGATTGTTTAGCCATTCATCATGTGTAGTACAGAATAAAATTCCCTAACTTCGACGTAACTGCAGCTGCAAGTATAATTTTTATTTACGGTCATAATTAATCGTACACTGTTCTTTTTTTAGTGGAAATTATAGAAGCAATCTCAGAAACAATATTAAAAATTCTTTCAACACGAGTTCAGCACTAAGCGATGGAGAACAAACTAAAACCTGTAAACTCAAGAGTACCCATCTACCTACGGAAATAAATCTTTAGTTTTCAAACGATAAAACTGCTTGTTATTAACTTTACATTAAGAAGAAGGCCGCCAAAAGACGTCCAAATTGATCTCCTACCGGATATGTGAAAATAAGAGCTGGGTACAGAGTATTATTTTAAAGACTATTTACTATCGGTCGAAGTCCTTCTAGGCAGCGGGCAAATCTAGTCAAATGAAGTAACTCCAATCAAAAAACATATAGCACTCCTATTTTTTCATGTATTATTGTGCAAGTTTTTTTTTAAGTTTATGAGCACTTATTGTGCGACTGTGTCTTAACTCCTGTCGCCTGTATTGTTTTTCTTTTTTTTTTAATAAAGTTGTGTAAGTTGAACATATCTACTGGTTATGTTTAAAAACGCATAAGACATCCATTGGTGTTTTTATTTCATTCATTTTTTTTTGCTTTTTTTTATTATTATTATTAATTAAGTAACAAAAGGTAGAGGGACCATTAGAATGTGTGAGCAACACCGTAGGAGGCCGTAATAACAAATTAAACTTTTAAATTAATAATCCATTATAAAAAACAAATGCTAATTAATATTTGTATAAGAGGAACAAGTTAAAGAGTTTCAGAGGGGTTAAATTGAAGTCGGGCAATTTCGAAAGAGAAGTCTGGCATTTCACAGCTTAAGAAAAGTTCCTATTTGATGTCATGCTTGGGTACGAATAACAATATTAATTTATTGAAAAGGGACTGTATATATACATATATAATTGTTCCTAGCAAGCATATTAGTTGGTTCTTAACTAAATTTAATTGATTCTACATTGATAGTAAAAGTTTTTTCAACAGTATGCTGAAAATTTTCTCAACTTGTAAAAATCTCAAAGATTTTTTAAAGGAGTAGCGCAAGTTAAGTATACAAAAGAAATATTTTGGATTAAAATTAAAAAAAAATCTGTTTATAAGTTTGTTTGTTATTGCGTCAACGCCGCTAATCGACTGCACCGATTTAAATGCAATTTAAATGGAAAAATAGTGTATCTATATTTCCAAATAGCGGACCAGGAGGAAAATCTGAATCAGTTTAGGAAATCGATTTTAATGCAATTCGAAACATAAATTGTTGCTTATATATACATTTGTTGGCAGAGCTAGCACCTAAATAAGAGAAAAAACGGGAAAGATGGGCGTTCATTTCTCTAAATGCAGAGAAAAAACATCGCTGTAATATAGACCCAAAAACTATATTATGTTCTTTGTAATAATTTATAGTTGCGAAGAACGAATTATAGTTGTTTTTAAAAAAAACTTCAGTCATGATAAACATATCTTTGTTAACTTTAAAAATTCGAACCACAACCAAAGTTTTTTTACTTATTAAAAATCAGATAATATGTTTAACCATAATATATTATTATTAATCAAAATATGATTAAAGGCGATTTAAAATATTTTGTTCTGGGTTTTGACAGAATGTTTTTCCATCAGTTTAGAAATTTTTTTGTTAGCTTAAAGTTGAAAATGTTACTCGTAGAGAAAATAAAAAATTTAAAAATTTATATACAAAATATATAAAAAAAATAATATACAAAATATGAAGCAAATAAAAACAAGCAAAACATTTCAAAATAGTTGAAATAAATATAATTCTTTATATTTGTGTTTTAAGCACAATTGTGCAACTATTTACATATTTATCAATTAAAACTGTCATATTATACATCGATAATTATTGCGTAATTTGTTAAATGTTAAGTCACTATGATATCTTAATATGAGATCATATCGTTTGCTCCATAAATAGGTGTTCACAGAGGAATGTACGAAGATAAGATGCCATTATTTGGACATCATTTATTATTATTACCAATAATAAACAAATAAATGATTATTTTTTTTTTAATATATGTAAATTATAATAAAATATTAAATAATAATAAGTCAATTATATCAGTTAATCTCTGCATTCAATTATATAATTAAATTTTTCTACCATATTATGACATATTAATCAAACTATTTAATGTTTTTATTTAAACATATCTATGTTTACACTTAACCATGTTATTGTTAAGCTAGACAACAATATGGTTGCAAGATCAGCAATATTATTATTTAATGTAACAGTACTAAAAACTATATAATACACCATAGCATATTGCTAGATTATCGTTACCTCAACCATACTTTTTCTTTGCGTGTACCGATTATAATATATTTCTATTTATGTAAAGGATACAAAATTATATGTTGATTTTGGAAAAAAGGGATAAGGAGGGGGGAGTGGAGGAGTGCGGAATAGGACAAACGCGCAGATTTATCTATCTTAACCGATCTTAGCAAAATCTGATTTTATAAATATTTGATATATAAATATAATTGGATATAAATATAATTGATAGGTGACGCCACTTCGAAGATTATTAGTACCTTATCGCTAAAGTTACTCTTTCGTTTACAAAATATGGTTTCAAACGTGTTCGAAGTGGAGTCCCATAACAATCAGGCTATAATATATTAGACAGTGACTAAAAAGGACTTAAAATTAGAACCAGACAACGCTAGGTGCAATAAGGTAGTAAAAAATGCATTTTTAATTATTTATTAACATTATTCACTTTATAAAAACCTTTATTCCATTTTTATGTTTCAAAACAATTTAAAATAAGATTTTGTAGCAAATAAACAATTTGAGTCCAAATAATAAACTCAAATCTCTGAGTTAACATTTGGAACCATATTATTTAAACAGACATTTAAAACCACCTGTTTCTACTGTTTAATCTTAAAAGAAAACATAAAAGGTTCTTATGAAAGCATATTAGGATGATTTGACTAAAGGTGCCATTCTTTACAACAGTACAATCTTCAAGCCTGCTTTTGGTTACCAACTCATATATGACTCATACATTTATACATACATACATGCATGCATACATACATACATACATACATACGTACATACATACATACATATATATATACATACAAACGTATATACATACATACATACATACATACGTACATGCATGCACACATACATACATACATACATACATACATACGTACGTACATACATACATACATACATACATACATACATACATACATACATACATACATACATACATAAATACATACATACGTACATACATACCCAGTAAAAAATAGGATCATCCAAAGAGTAATCTTAGAGCGCTCCTTTGCGAGTAATGGATTACTCCATAAAACTCCAAAACACATAGGATTTTTAACATAGCATGTCCGCAGACACGAGTACTCCTTTTAAGCTCCTTATGGAGTACTCTCTTTGATATTGAAAATGTCGACAGAGGGAGTAATCGTTTTTGTCTCCTAAAAGAGCATAAAGAGAGTAAACATCCAAATAAAATACAAATTTTTTTATTTTTACAAGAAAATAATCATTTATTTAAAATTTGTTTTTAATGTTGCTATTTTTTTTTGCATTCGACGAGGTCGTAGTTTTTGTCATGTAGGTCTGTTGGTAAACAGTTGCTTTACATTTAAGAAATGTCACCTTGAAAGAAAAAATAACACGTAATATATTATTTAAGACATGATATCAAAAATTCAGCTATTACCGAAATAAAAAAGTTAAACAATTTGCATTTGTTTGTTTTGATCCATCCCAATTTAATTTGACCACCCTATATTTCGCCGTTAATTTTGCGTATTGCTTTTTCAGTTTTGATTTTGTCAAACCGCAGTTTAATGTACGAAATCTGAAATAAATTAAAATAAAAAACAAAGAATTTTGAATACTTGTGTGACTGATTGCATTAAAAACAAACTCAGTCTTACCATTTCTGAATCAGGTTTTGTTTTAATCAGCTGTTCTGCCTAATTTAATTCCTTTAAAGAATCAATTGGGAAAATTTTTATTCTTTAATTTGATGTGTTGTTCCACAAACCGTAATGACTTTGATAAGCCTTTATAAAGCGGCATTCCATCCACAATTATATCGATCAGTAGTTCGGCATTTGCATCAGGTGATTTGTATTGGCCGTGCATCATCAGTGATTTTTCTAAACCACAATGAAATTATTCACCTGGTGCCATATCTATTATTTCTGGGCTCCCTGTGAAGCAGCGTGGGTTTTCTGCATGCACTGCTTTTAACAATGTTTCTCTACATAGTAGAACGTCCATACATTCACTTTTTTAAAAGCAGAGTAGTGAATTACAGCATTCGTTCGAAACACGACTTTCAATTACCCAAGAAGCGAGCTTCTTTTAAAATTTTCACTGATATAATGAACAACAAAGTTTTCCGTTTGGCTATTTTCATTTGTTAATTCATTGATTTTGTGAGGTACTGATGCCTCTTGTTCACTTTAAGTCTCCCGATTACAATTTGAGAATTTTTCTATTTCTATTTTAACTAGTCGTCTTAAATGACGATTAGAAACTAAATTTTCACACATTTTTAACAAATTTGTTACTATACACGTAAATTTTCGCTTTTATTAAAAACACGTCTTTCACTTTTTAAAACTAAACTGACTAAATATAAAAACAAAACGAAAACATCAATAATTAAAAGTTATGTCACAAACAAAAACAAACTGATAGATCCCCCATTGATCCATTTGGAGTATTAAGCGAGGCATAAACAAAAAAACAAAAACTAGTTTCGATAGCTCGCTTATTACTCCAAAGGGATGAACAAGTCATTACTCCTTTATTGCTCGATTATGGATTAATCCATATATTTTTTACTGGGGAGATACATACATACATACATGCATACAAACATACATACAAACATACATACATAGTGGCTTACATGGTTAAAGAATACGTTGTCTTGCAAATTTAAGAATAGATTCTGTTATTAAATGAATACACATGACAAGTGCTACTTGAATTCTTGAAAGACTTACTAGAAGTTGGGCCAAGGAGATCATTAAGAACAATAAAGAAAACGGTTATATAAAGAATGGAGAATTGTATTACCGCTTAGTCACACATGGACTCATTTCTAAATCATTAAAGGGATGCTTAAAAAAAAATTAGAATAACTATAGAAAAGACATTATTGGCAACAGAAGCAATAATTTTTGACAGAAATACATCATGTCATACTTTATATAAACGCTTACAAACAAACACAGAAAACAATTTGCTTTTATCTAAAAGAATTAATTCCATATAAAAGGAGCCAACCTAATAAACATTTGTTTCAATTATTTTTTATCGACATTTATAGATTGTATAGAATTTATACACCTTCCTAAATCAATAGTGATCAGAAAAAAAAACAAACAATGATATGAAACGACTTCGAACTAAATGTACCCACGCAGAAAAAAACAGAAACAAACCTAAATCACGCATCCCCATGTAACAAGAGTTTTTAAGTGTGAGATGCAATTTCTTTTATATGATATCGGTGTGAGTGTTTGTTGCCACGTTACGGTTCTCTTAATATTCATTAAAAGAAGTGCACATAACAAATATAAATTGTTTAGTTTTAGTTGAGATTGTGCAATTGCGTATATGTGGGTATGTTGCGATAAATGAAGCGGAATTAAGTCATCAATAACGAGTCTTCTCTTACTCTTTATATGAAACATTCTTTACATAGTTTTTGTAATGGGAATAGTGAAGATTAAAATTGGAAATGTAAGGCAAGTATTTTTATTTTATTTATTTTATAGAAGCTAAATCTATTTTGGGCTGTAGAGATGCTGAAGCTAAAGTGGTTCATAATTCTTAACCGCTGCTAAGCGCGATTTGGCTTGGCAAAGTAAAAAAGCAGCTCAAAATTATCGCATCTACTTAAGACTGGCTGAACTATAGCATGAAGCACAATTAGCGGCACCCGTTCCTGAATCTGAAATTTTCATTTTTATAATTTTGGATTTTTTATAAAGTTTTAGAGTTTTTGTAATTTCTTGCAAATTTGTGAAAATTTTTTGAAAACATTAGCTTTTATTTTTTTTTATCGCTACATAAATAAAATTTATGTCAAAAAAAGATTTTTAAAGTTAATATTATTTTGTGTTAAAAGTGTTGAAGTTTCTACTTTCCACCACTTAAAAGAGTAGCGTAGCTGTGTCATAAATTGAAATGAAAGAAAAGTTTGCTAACACATGTTGAGTAGCCACGGTGACTGCGTTTGTAGAAGTATCTGCGTTTTGTATAACGGAAGATCATGAGTTGAAATCCCAACAGTACCTGGAATATAAAGAAACATAATTTTTGCGAGTTAAAATAGAAAATAAAAACAATATTGTGTAGCAGCAGTTAATGAGTAAGTGAACCTGCCTTTATATAAGGTCAGCGGATTTAGATCGTCTTTATAATGAAACAAAAATCTCATAGTGAAGACCTCAACGGAGCTTCAGCCTTAACTGAAAAGAAAAGCAACATGCCAAAAGCAATAACATCTAAAAGCAGACAAGCACGTTGGTTGTCCACTCGAAAACACATGGAAATTAAATTTAGAAATAGAATCAAACAAAACACGAGTTTTCGGAGTGGTGACTCTTGACTTCAAACCTAACTAAGGTCTTAGAGTGCTTGTAGGTTCAAAACCTTAGAAGGTATAATCTATACATATAATAAAACTGTAACGGGGTCATTTCTGTGCATAAGATATTTTTTGATGCTGGTGTAGATAGTGATCGATGTGGAATACCAGACACCTTTTTTGGAATTCTTGTCTGTCTGTCTGTCTGTGTTAACATAACGTTAAAACTCTTGAATGGATTTGAACAAAATTTTGTGAGGAAATCTCTTATAACCTTGATTCCAATATAGAATATTTTTTTTCGAAAAAATAAATCGTTTCGTAGAGAAAATAAAGATACAAATGTGAAAGCTCCCAATTTTACCAAGGGATGGTACTAATGGAAATTCTTTAACACTGTACACAAAACTTTAGATTAAATATTTAAAAACACATTTTTCTAAATTTGAATTTTAAGAAATTTAGAAATGGCACACAGACGAAGTCGTGGGCACTGCTAGTGAGACATATAATTGTAGGCATGTTCGAATTGTACTTAACGAGCAATTAAAAAAACAATATAAAATATCCAGCAATGTGTACACCCTTTATATCTTTGTACTTCTTTATACGTCCTATATATACACTCAATTGCACTTACTTTCTTCATTACGAATGTCCAATATTAAGAGAGCAAATTTTTTGTATTGACTGCAGTACCAAGAGGCGCAAAATAATATTTTTTGTAAGAATTATCTATTTTCTTTATGCATAAAATTTTTGATTAAAGATTTTGTTTTGTTTTGTTTTTTGGCCTGGCAACACTGAGTGCTGCCAAGTGCAATCTGACATTTCCATTGGAAAGTTTGTCATTTTTAAGCATAATCGTACTCAAAACGTTTTGACGTACGACCATTATTTTTGTTGTTTACAGTGACACAGTGAAAAAATTAATGTAGAAAAAACTGGAATTAACTCGTGAACATTTTCGTGCCATCATTTTTCACAACTTTCGACGTGGATTATCACGACAAGAGTGCATTGATGAACTTAAATCTTTGTATGGCGATGAAGCACCATCCTATAGCACTGTGAAAAATTGGTACAATGAATTTAAACGTGGCCGAAGCTCGCTCAAAGACGAATTCCGTGAAGGTCGTCCAAAAACGGCTGTTGTGCCAGAGAACATTGATGCCGTGCGTGAACTCATAATGCAAGATCGACATGCGACATACCGAGAGATAGAGACATCCTTGGACATTTTTTCCACCAGCATACATTCGATACTGCATGAACACCTGGCCGTAAAAAAGGTTTGTTCTCGTTGGATCCCGCACAATTTGAAAGTCGCTCAAAAAAAGGCTCGTGTCGATTGGTGCAGAGAAATGTTGCAAAAATAGGATTGCGGTGCTTTAAAAGACGTTTATAAGATCGTCACAGGTGACGAATCATGGATCTATGCGTATGAGCCCGAAACGAAACAACAATCGACCGTGTGGGTCTTCAAAGACGAGCAAAATCCATGATTGTCCATCATTGTTCACCATGACAATGCAAGCTCTCACACATCGGCTCAAACCAGAGCGTTTTTGACCGGCCAAAACGTCGAGTTAATGGGTCATCCGCCGTACAGCCTTGACTGGGCACCTAATGACTTCTTCTTGTTTCCGCACATCAAGAAATAAATGCGTGGTCAACGATTTTCGTCGCCAGAAGAAGCTGTTGAAGTGTTCAAAAACCATGTTTTAGAGGTGCCTCAATCGGAGTGGAAAAAGTGCTTCGACAACTGGTTTGAGCGCATGCAAAAGTGTATAAATCACGCTGGAGAATACTTTGAAAAACAATAAAACCATATAGAGCAGCCCTCGTAATATTATCCGATAAAATTGCCACAGAATATATAATGCATACTGTTTGACATCTAGTATATTACGCTTTGCTTCTTTCTTTCAAATACTATTTTTGTAAAATAAATATTTTTCTCGATTGAGGTTTAAGGACTGTACGGTGATGTTAGCGAGATATCCCATTCTTTTATGTGATACGACAGCTAACACGCATATTCGAATGCAGTAAGTAGAAATTACTTTATCGAGATTCGCTGCACCTAATATGATGAGTATGGCAGATCAGTATTTAAAAGACTGATTCATAATTAACTCCAATATTCCTTCTATCTGCTGAAAGTACATTTAAATCAAAGAAGAGGAATCTATTTAATTAAAATTTAAAATTAGGCACAAATATTAATAGTACATTCATTAGCTTTAATTATAAAAATAAAAAGATCTTACCTAAAAACAAAAAAAAGAGACTATAACAGTTAAAGAGCCGCAAATGGCATTAAGAAAAAAGTCTAGATCAGCACAATTAATGTGTAACGCCACTAAATTCTATAAATTTAAAAGGTTTGTTTAAATTATTAGATTCGCCTTCTTATGTAGGCTTAAAACACATTATTCCTCTTAGTGATCGCGTTTCATTTTTAGTTTTTTAGCAGTTTCCTTCGATTTCCTTTTAGAACCTAAAATATACATATATACATTAACCTGTAGGTAGATATAGTTGGAACTTAAGTGGAATACTCTTATAAGTCAAAGTTCGTGGCTAAAATACTGGTCGAAATGTACACCTAATTGAACTGGTTTTTTTGAAAGTGGTATAAGTCCACTTTTGCAAAACACTAAGTTAACAGTAATTTTAATGAGCTGCTACTACTTCTCTCCATAGTTACAATCAAAATTTCAAGAGATTTCTATCTTGACATAAAATAAACAAAAAGAGTTTTGCTGTACAATTCTATCGCGCAAATATTTCTGTTAAAAGTTGAATAAGTCCATTAGTTTTTCTAAACGACAGATATTTTGCAGTATGGATACTCCCAAGACTATTATAATGCAATACACGGTTGCTGAAAAAATAGCTTAAATTTTCATTTTCTAGGAAATAAAAAGAGAAGACTTTGTGTCAACTAAATCTCTACAAGAGGCAATATTAAACAGAAAAAAATATGGACAAAGAAATTTTAAACTGTCTTGAAATATGGTGGATGAGGTTTTAAAAGAAAGAACCTTACTAATTTTTTTATAAAATTTGTGTGAAAGAAGAAGCTTTATTTAAAACAATGTTGTTATTTGGAAAAATGGGAGGACCAAAAAACTTTAGAAAAATTAATATGATACCACTCTATAAAACTTCATGGAGCATAACAAGAGAGAAATATCACCATATGATTAGTTTATTAGATTATATAAAACCTATTTACCATAAATACTTTAACATGCTTATGTTAAAGAAAATTAAGTGTAAAATAAAAAAAAAGTTTTAATTTAAGGATGAGTGTCTTCATTTTAACTATAATTTTTTACATCAAAATTTATTTTAGTAAAGCTTATGTCAATAAAATTATGGACTTAAATTTGCTCCTGTTTTTATTTCTTCTAAAATATTATTTTTGAAAGTTGTATAAGTCCATATAGGGCTAAAAAGTTTTGAATTATATTTTCAATTAATTATTTCATAATAAAATAAAGTGTATAGTATAAATAATCACTCGAATTCTTTAAAGTTGGCTAATATTTTTAAATTGATTCAAACGCAAAATCTTAAATATCTCAATGTATGAAAAATGGATTTATACCACTTTAAAAACCAGCTCAATTAATAAAAACGACTATCACCATATTTCTTATTCTGACAAGTAGATAATGTTTAAGGGAAACTTTAGTTTTATTCTGCACTGTAATGCATACCCATTGATTTGTGTTCAAAAGCGTGTGGTGGAGTATAAAATACTTTTTATTTTCAATTAAAAACAAAATAAGTATTAATGTTAAAAAAATATTTTAAATCAGGTGATTTACGAAGGAGGAATTTGCGTGGTCTCTACAAAAAAATTTAAGTATAAATTTAAATTAAAAAAGTTAATTTTGAATTAAATTTAATTGCAATTCACTTTCTGAATAAAATTATTTACAAATATATGCTGACGTTAAAAAAAACAGGAAAAATTAGACACCAGCAGAATGTAATGCTGCATTTTCTGGATCGTTACATCCTTTGTCATTCTTTGCATCTATATACCTTAGGTTGTGTACATAATAACATCATCTATTTAACCAACTAACTTTGAACAAACAACACAAAATATGCAGAACCCGGCTGCAGTTTATGCACTCAAATTTCGATTTAAGTTTCGTGGTTGTGGAAACGGGAGGGTACAGCCAACATGACCGCTGAGCAGTAAGAGTTTCCAAGGGCTAAAAGAACACCAATTGCAATAAATCTGGAAGCTTCACAATGTCAATTAAAGAACTATTTTAATTCACAACCCACCGCATAAAGAATTTTGATGCCGTCAGTTCGCTTAGTATGACGCTAGATCTATTAAGGAAACTTAGTCAGACATAAGTTCGATAAGCAGAATTTATTTATGCCAAAATTATTGTTAATGAAAACATGGGACGCAATGATAATTGAGTCAGCTGAAAAGTACCAATCGAAAACCAGAAATCTCTGATAAAAGGGATGTTTAAAAAATTACCAGTTAATAGTGGCACTCTTCCCAATTATTATTTGAAGAAATTCTAACTTTTTTACTCAAAGAAAACTAGAACAAGTTGTATATTGATTTTTTTCAACAAAGTAGTAAGTATCTGGTATTAAATTAATTAGGTTGAAATTACCGAAAATTATAACAATAGTAAGTATCTGTTTGTTTAATTTAATTTGTGCTTTTAAGAACAAAAATGAATATAAATAGTTAATTTTCTATTAATTTATTTATTTGGTATTTGCTTTTTTTTATAAATATACACTTCTTTCCACAACTTTTGTGCTGTTTTGTTTTCATTGGTTTGCAAAACAAAACTTAAAGAAAACATGCAATTTTTATATTTTATTTCTTCATGTTAAACGAAAAAATATAACAAAAATCAAAATAAAAGAGGAAAAGGAAATAAAATCAACTTATGTATTTTTTAAAAGCAATTTACTCCTCGGCTTTAAAGAAGTTTTGCATATTGCAATATTACGTTGTTAAGAAACAAAGTTTTGATAACAAAAAAGCTAAAGTAACAGTTTTTTTCCATAGTTTGGTTGTTAATTTTCCGGTAAAAATCTGTCAACTTTTTAAAGAAAAAAATAAAATTATTTTATTCGTTTTGTTCTGCTGTGGTCGCTGTAGCGCTATGGAAGATAACAAAAATTGTCAAATACTCAAAGGCATTTTAAGTACTTTCATTCCTTTCGTTTAATAAAGAACTTCCACGCAAAACGAATTTTACTCAAAGTAATTAGAGCCAGTATTATTATGTCATTGAAGACAGCGGTTAATTGTCTTTTATATTTTTTTAATACATACATACATACATATGTCGAAATCACTCAAATCACAATTTTTAATTCACATCATATCAAGTTTTCAAATATCAAATTTCTTCGTTCAGTTAATAAAATAAACATAAAGTCGCATTATATAGATTATTTCCAACAAGTGCAGGCAAATATCATTGTACTAGAACAGCGCGAAAACTAACTTACCTCGGGTAGGGCAGCAATAGTCTTATAGACGGCATGAGCACAAAATCGTTGCTACAGTCACTAGATGTTGTCTGCCCAATAGTGCTGAGTTTTTACGATAAAAATAATAAAGTGAAGACAACAAATCGATTCGTTAATGGTATTGCACGTTTCGACAAGTTAGAACGTAGCAGATTGCAATGGACTTATTGTGATCTCTAAACTATTTTCTTCTTCTTGTGGTAGTGAAACATAAATTTATAAGTATACTAGCGTATTGTGCCAAGTGTTGCACGGGCCTAATTTGAAGGCACTCTGTAATATATTATAACCTTGTTTACTCTTGGAACTCTACTATGAAACCGTAGATGTCTTTGGATATTATAGATCAGATTATATCTATCATTCAAATATCTTCAGAATCTGATTTTGTTAAGATCGCTTAGCTGTTAATGTGCATGCGTGTATGCACTACAACGTGTATTTACCGTGTGTATAAAGCCAGCACACAGAATAAAGGGTCAACCATCTAACTTTTTTTTTCAACTAGTGCTTATTTTGTAAATAGTAACACTTAGCTCATATCTGACTTGACAGATAATTAGTTTTATTCTTCCACTGAACGCTTGAACAACGCTTTGAAATATTGCGACATTACTTTGAAAATCATGGTAATGTTGCGAAATGTATGCGAAAATTGCGTACGAATTTTGGAAGAAGAGAAGCACCGTCAGCTCCGTGTGTTCGTTTTCTTGTGAAAACAGGGAAAGAAAGTGGCATCCTCATCGATAAACCAAAGCATGAAAAGCCAAAAACAATGCGAAAATATTGCTGCTGTGTCAGAAAATGTGCGTGAAGCGACATCAACATCAATTCACCGTTGTTCTCAACAAGTGAACATTTTGGAGACATCATTGAGACGAATTTTGCATAAAGACCTTGGTATGACGCGATACAAAGTTCAATTGGTTCAAGAGTTAAAGCCAGCTGAAGCCAACCATCCAATGCGTTTTTTATAGCATTTTCAAAAAAAAAACTTATTTGGCGGACCCAATACATACCGTGCACATATGGACAAAGTCACATGTTGTCATGAAAAGTCATAACTCACAAACGCGCCAACCGATTTCGTGCAAGATAAACGATCTACACGACCATAAATCGAATTCGGTTTGACCGTTCGTGAGTTATAAAGTCAACACACACTTGCAACAATTTTTATATATATTTAGATAATTCCGTATTAGGTAGAAAAACATATGAAATAAGAGTTTAAGCTCTAACGACTGGTTTCTGTCTTTCTACTGTCGAAAGGCATGGAAATCGTTAATATTATTTTATTTTTTCATGTTAAAAAAGTCCTTCGATCATATAATATACTCGTAAAGTTTAACGCACAATCGAATAAGAAAACTATATATATTATTGTTATTCATATTAAATACAAGAGGTCAGATTATAACACTGTTTACATCGGGAAAATAAAAAAAACTAGTAAAATGAGAGTGCGGGACCTTTCCATAATCATAGCTTCCGAAATAAAAAAGAATTGCATTTGAAGAGAATTTCGACTCAGAATACAAAAGGTTAACTAATGGATTAAAGCCTTGCGCACCAAAGATGGCCGGGGATTATTTCATATTAGGGCATCTCTTAACGGAAATGAACTAAGCTCTTATTCATCGGCAAAATATTTCTTCTACGAAACATTTCATAGTACCGCTTTATATTGCTTGACAATCTAATCACTGACTGTTTTTACAGATGCTGTAGTTTAAGATAACTTCAAATCATTATGGAAATATGGCAGACAAAACACAGGCAGGACAAAGTTCTTTATTGATCCTGTTAATTTGTAAAGTCTAGCTATAGCACAAAAGAAACTATATGCTGTGCAATCTATGACGTGTTTAATTATAATAATGTTACGGACGGTTTCTACAGACACTACAGAAAAAACGTCATTTATTATTTTTTTTCTTTTAATTTGGCCAGCACTGGGGGGATAACTAGTAATTGATTGTGCCAGAACTATGAATTTAGATATTGAACATTCATTTTGAATCTTTGTACACTGAAAGTGATAAGAAAGGCTATACACGGAGTTTATTACACGTCTTAAAACAAAATTCTCCTTTTAATACAAGAAGATGAATTGTTGATAAGAAAAAAACGTGGTGTGTTTAAGAAATAATGACTTTCAGATAAAAATTCCCTGCTTTAATCAGTGCACATTCTGTTGTAATAACGACAAAATAGTGACATTTATCCCATATTGCTTTGATGCTCCAGTGTGTCAATACAGATGGACACCCTACTGCCAGCGATGAGCTTCTTCGCTATCAACTGTACAAGGTCGAGTAAGTACAAAATAGTCTCTGAAGCACCGGCCCATTTCAACAACTCTAATTCATTTTCGGTCCGATAAAAGTATATAATGTAGATTTTGTCGTCGGTTGAGGTAGATCAGTGTTATCCAGGATCTACTTACGGATCCACAAACCATAAGTTGTAACTCGATTGAATTTTTCCCCTTCTGGGGATAGAATATACATATATCTTTATCTTTATTTACAGATTTAATAACACACAACTATTTATTTCGGTAAAACTACTAACAGCTATGGTGATCCGTTAATTAGTCATGAGTAATTAACTTATATTGGTTGAGGTAATCAGTCAATAGTATTCGGCTTATATTTCTAACAGCTCAGATGATATTAATAATAGTCGGTAGTATTCGGCTTAATATGGAAAGCAGTATGAATTACTCTGAATTCAGTAAGAAATGTTCAGCTGGGGGATCCTCGTCAAATACCTTTGCCTTCTCGGTGTACTAAATCAAGTCGGAGTAGCAGCAGGTGTTGGTTCTCTTTATGATCGCCAAAGACTTACAAAGTATATAACAATATTTAAAAAATATTTATAATGCGAACTTAACTAAGCATAACAGATAGCCAAAGCCCCTGTGGAAAACAATCAGTCGAAACCGCTATGGAAAACAGAGAGTCCAGGCCGCTGTGGAAAATAGTCAGTCGAAACCGATGTGACCAAAACAGTCAGCTTAAGCTTAAGTCACTGTGCAAAATGTTATAAAACCCCAAAGCACAGTAAACTCTCTTCACACACACACGCAATTGGTTATGGCAGATTCCTATCTAATTTGAATCGCCTCGATACCTTCAAAACCTGGCATACTTTTTCAAATAAAATACCTACTGATCGAGAATTATGTGTTAAATGTTTCAATGAATAACCAATAGAATATTACAGCGTATATCTACATACAAATAAATAAAGCGCGGCCAGATCGATAGATTTGAACTAGCGATTATAATAGGTGGCATCAAATGAATATGTGCATAATATACGGCACAGGTGGCATAGCTGGAAAAAAATTAGTTTAAATGAATAATCTCTTGCATCGTTTCACAAAACCAAGCACTTAAGTGCTTTTTTTTCAACCTGAGAAACATGAATTTTTCAGTAAACATCGTAATAATGTTTCATGTCAAGAACGTCCAGAGTTTCTGTCTTCTTAATATATATATATATATACCAACCATTATTACATTTGAGATATCACACTCACCTCTGCGTAAACACGCAACACTAGGTTTTCCGAGCTTTAAATTGAATCCTCATTCGAAAATTGCTAAAAGATTGTGATCCATGAAATCCTACAGCCTCAATCACCAAAAAGCTTGACATACTGGGAAACAAATGCTTATGCTATTATCGCCATTTACGATTTCGTGTCTACATTTTTTGTTTGAGTTTTTTTTTCGTATTTGTTATTTTTATTTAGATACAAAGGTTCTTTATGCTAAAGAATATTTTTTTCTATTTGAAACTTCTTCTTTAACTAAGAGGCTATCCTGTAGCTCATCACAAAGTTTGTATAGTCTCACACTTTTTTTAGTTGCCTTTTTTGCACAAAACTCAACAATGATTAAAAACTTTTTTATTTTATTTTATTTAGTTTTTATTTTCATTCTTAATACATTTTTTATTCCACATACAACTAAGTTTAAGTTCTTGGCAAATGCAATAATGTATTGCCTACATTAGGGAGCTCTCATCAACACACAAATAGAGTAGAGTAATTCTTTGTACAAAAACAAGAAATGTCTACAAAGTTTTCACTACTTAGTCGTTTATGTGTGGTTGCGAGAAGTTTTTATATGTTTTTATATGTAAAACAAATGCGAAAAAAAGAAACACAGCCTAGAAAAAAAATACTATTAAGTTTTTAATTAAGTCGTTATTGTTAAATGAGAATAAATGCTAAAATAAGCAAAATTGTATTTAAAATGAAGTCGTGTGTGCTTAATGTGATATTTGTATGAAAGCATGTATGCTAACTATGGCTGAAAGAACACACGAGGGATTAGTATAATTTGATCCCCATACCCGCTTTTATGCAGCCTAAAAGTATACAAAAACTTTTTTCTAACTACATACTTGTTCAACAACAAAACAATTCAATGGCATTAGACTTTTTATGCTAAAAATAAAACCACAATTTCCAATTAATCATTACTCATTAATGAATTCTCTAAGCTGCAAATGGTCAATGAAACATACAGAACACAGGACACGCAGACAAACTTCCAGAATTTAAATAAAAAAACTCATATAAGAGGAACCAAATAAAACACAACTCTAAATATAATAAAGGCTGTTTAGCCATAGCGTTAAACATAAATGTAGAGTAAATCATTATAGCTGGTGTTCATTTTGCATTTTTTGCTTTTGCTGTGCCGATGATCTAAATCAAATTTTATCGTTTAAAAAATCTTACATTCCTAGAGAATTAAGTCGTTTATAGAGTTGCACAATAAATTTTCTATAAAAAAAAATATTATAGAAATGTTAATTGCCATGGTATGCAAACTTGTATTGTGAAAATAAAGGATTTCATATAAAAAAGACAAGTCCTTTTGCATTTCTCTTTTCAACCAACAATATTTTCCTAACAAATGTTTTATCTTGTTTTACAACAGCTTTAGTCTGGTACAAGAGTATTTAAATTTGTTGAGTTGGAATTATTATTATTTTTTTTTTTTTTGGTGTGTGCGACTTATTGTCAATAGTGGTTTGTTGCCAAACTATTGTTGCTTTTAAAAGGATGTTCAATAGTAATGAACGGTTTTTGCTATAGAGTGTTAATGAAGTTTCAAATAATGCAGCCAGTTCCTTTATTTCAATGATTATCTGGCTTGTTTTCGCAATAAACTGGAAGTAAATTTAAATTTTAAGTGAAACCAATAAATGAAATTTATAATGGGTGATAATTATAATTTTTCAAAGGATATTAACGGCATAAATATTAATAACCGCCAAACATTTGTGTTATGTACACATATGGAAAATTAAAGTGTGAGTTAACAAAGAGTATTAAAACAAGTAAGAAGCTACATTCGACTATACCGAATCTAATATACCCTTCACCATATATGGAAATTTAGTTTAGTGATGTAACTGGGTAACAGATAATTTAAAAATAAGAAGAAAAAATAAGTACTACATTAAAAATAATTTTACATAAAAATATCATTGGCTCTTAATGGGTTAAGCATTTTTTAAAATTTTATTTTTTCCTGAAAGATCTCTTCAAAAGCTTTTAAATAATACCCATATTGATATATAAAAAATATGGAGCACAATCGTACTTTTCTATGAAAATTTCAGAGGCCTATTATTCGGAAAATATGGGCGAGCACCAATTTTTTCACTTGTAGTTTTTTTTCCTTCTTTTCCAGTTCTCTTTCATAAATTTGTTTTTTTTTTTTTTTAATTGGAGTAACTTCACTAAACTAGATTTGTTCCAAATGATATGGAAAAATTACAGGCAGGCCTGATGTTTTGCCCGCTGCCTTGAAGGACATGAACTGATCTTGCTGATTTTTCAATAGCAAAATTTTCGAAACTTTGTCTGCTCAATTGGCGTAAATTTTAATTTAAACAAGTTAAATAATTAATTCAGCTTCATTTAATTTTTTTTTTTTACTTTCTAACTTTTTATTAAAAAAAGAACGGACGTTTTTTAAAGAAAACAGGAAAAATTAAACACCAGCAAAATGCGATGCAGCAGCTTTTTCTCGATCGGTATATGCGACATCAGCATACTTGGATGTATATATCTAAAATGGTGTTCATTGTAAACATCGTCTATTTAACCAACTAATTTTTAAATAAGAATACGGGGAATATTTGTAATCAATCAATATTAATTTATACAGTGGAGAAAAAAAAAACTATTGTTGGTTATTGTTGTTTTTGCTTAAATTTAGATTTTTGTCTTTGCTTTATAGTTTGGACAAAAATTTTTAGTTTATTTAAAATGTTTGTCAAAAGTTTCCCGAAGAGTTAAGTATGCGGTGACGTTATGGCCATCGAGACGTGCTTTGACCCTCAATAGTCAATATCGGTAATTAATTTAATCGGGAAAATTAAAAAATAGCACAAAGTTTCTTATGAAAATTAAATAATTTAAATATTTCAGTGTCTTATTATTTAATTCAATATTAATTTGGTTAGATGAAATCCACATACGACCAAAACTTTTTTGTTTTTTGCTTTCGGCTAACCGTCGCTATAGCCAGGAATTAAATTTTTATTTTTATTCTTTAAGTTAGAATTTTAAATAAAGTCATACCTAAGCAAAATTAATTAATTCATTTATTTTATTATTAAACAGCTCAACAAATAATTTCAATAAATGTATAAACCAAAGTAAACTCCTTGGCAACCATAATTTTAGTATAAAATCTATCAAACCACAGCAACCTTTTAATCTGAAACAATTAAAAAAATTTAAATGCATTATAAATAAAATTTAAAAAAAACAATTACAGCAAATATGCAGTCAGAAATATAATATTAAAAAAACAATAAAAAACAAAAACAATATCTATAAAAAGGACAATAAAAAAGTAAATCTCATTTTAATTATAAATGGCAAACATCTACTCACTCAGTTGATTGCCTTATACAGGCAGTTGTAAACTTGGATGCACTCGTTGTAAATACACTACATTTCTGTTACTACTGCCTTTTTAAACTGTCCAGTTATCTGTTTGTCTGACAAAGAATAATTTTACTCTATATAAATATGGTCGACCAAAGTCTTTTTGTTTGTTTACTAAAACTAGATTAAAATCCTTGGTTACAGTAAAATCCAATTCAAAAGTATAAAAGAAACATTTACAAAAAAAACAATAATACAAACCACAAATTCACATAAATGCATACCATTATAGAGATTTAAATTACGGTGGAGCAAAATCAAAATATAGTAAAAAACAATGTCGTTAATTTAGATTGAATATGAAACAGTGAAAGTCACAGCAGTATTTAAATCTGTACTATAGAGTAGGGATGGGCAACCTTTTTGTAATGAAAAACAAAGTTAAAAACAACCAAATTTAAGCAGGTTATTAACATTAGTTTTGTAGGTAAATGAAAATTATTTTTTCATAAACGGTGAAGACAATTTTTAGAAGTTGCACAAAAATATTTCGGATAATATATTTGTGATACTTTTTATTACTGCACTATAACATTACAAAAAATAAGAAGTATAATTATATTGATGAGACACTTGCCACTGCTTATTTATGGATTAGGTACTTATTTCTTGTTCAACTTTAGTAGTAGGATCTACTAAGCTAATTTCTTAATTTTCGTCTGTAATT
This sequence comes from Gymnosoma rotundatum, assembly GCA_916610165.2. Taxonomy (NCBI): domain Eukaryota; kingdom Metazoa; phylum Arthropoda; class Insecta; order Diptera; family Tachinidae; genus Gymnosoma; species Gymnosoma rotundatum. The sequence continues at coordinate 111,547,046 of OU744337.1, read as the reverse complement.
CGCGATCTATATTTTGATTTAAAAAAAGTAATTTTCGAAAAAAAAATTTGCATACATATGTGCTCCTAAACAGTGAAATATTTTTTTTTTTGTTTTTTGCTTATGAATTAATTTTATTTTGAAATCCTTTCTTTCTCGCATTTTAATTAATTCAAACTTAAAATTTTCGAGAATTTTGTTCACATCTGTTACCAAAAATAGAATTGAAAATACATCAAAATAGCATTCTTTACTGCTGAAATCCATTAATCTTTCTTCAAATTCTTGACGAAAAGAAAATAAAATATTAATATATTTTTGTTTTTCGTAACTATTTTTAACATAACTTTTTTCGTTATGATTTTTAGATACTGTTTAATGTTGTTGTTTTATATCTTCGCTGAAATAAAAGACAAAGGAATATAATTTTTTCTTAGTTTTGTTTTGTTGCCTGTCACTGTTTAAGATCCGGCCACAATATAAATTTTAAATATGATCGCGGGCCGCAGGCTGTCCACCCCTGCTTTAGAGGGAGGCTAAAATATAAAAACTGTAGATAGTGGTTTTATCGATTATTCTAGATATACAAAACAATAATAATAATTTCCCAATATTTTGCTTTCTTATTCAGCTAATACTTTTGTCTGATATCAACGATTTTAACGTTGAGTGTAGACACTGCAGTGTAGGCACACAGTGCACTGTGTAAATTCTGCGTTAATCACTATATAAGAAAACGGGTTCTCCACGTATTTCTTGCTTGACCAATTCGTCAGATTATTATTAGATCTCCAAAAGCCGAGAATTACAATAAATAGGGATCATTAATTTTAAATACCTGATGTAAAATAACATAAAAACAAGTAAGAGTGCTATATGCGGCTATGTCGAATCTTATATACCCTTCACTATTTATGTAAATCTAGTTCAGTGAAGTCACTCTCTGTCACCTCGAATATTTATTTTTATACCCCTTACCACAAAAAGTAGATAAAGGATATATGTATATAAGTTTGTCATTCAGTGTGTAATTTCTACAATATCCATTTCAGACCCCATAAAGTGTATATATTCTGACTTCTTATAAATAACGAAGTCGATTGAGCGATGTCCGTCTGTCCATCCGTCAGTGTTAGTGCTGAAATCAAGTTTGCCGAGGCAAATAAATAAATACATCAGTCGATCAGATATAGTGTCGAAAGAGGTGCTATTGAAAATCAGCATGATCGGTCCATTCCAATCGAGGCAGTAGGCAGAACATCACGCCTACCTCTAATTTTTTCATGTTCTTTGGAACAATAAAATAACATTTGATCTTATATTACGTAAAGTGGTTCCCTACTCGTACTTAATATAAAATATATTAAGGACATGACGTTTTTCTTAACTCGATTGCCATTGTTAGTGCTGCGACCTTGCGAAGTTTCGACACTCGTGCAAATTCATGCTGAAATTTGTAAAAAAAAAAAATTAATATTTTAATTTAATAAATTTAAAAAAAAAATCGTGCACGATATTTTTATCCCGATCAAGTCACCTACAGTTAGGAGCAAAAATGTAACATGAGTTATTATGTTCTGAAATAAAGCTTGATAGTTTCAAAATAAGAAGACACACAACTAAATTATCTTAACTTATTTTATTTATTAAACTTTCTGCAAAATATAACACAAACATAATTTTTTATATTACAAATTTGTAAAACAAAATGCGTATGTAACCAGATTTAGTCAAAAGTTACACTTTTGCACCCAGCAATATTTGTATGGTAATTAAAGCGCGACGTTTGAGTTTTTAATATTTTGTCCACAAACCTTTTGCTTTTTCAAGCTCTTTTAGTCGGTTGGGCATACTATTGCAAAGTCTTTCACACGGCTCCATAACTCGTTAACACCATTTGAAGGTTCCGGATACTTGGCTTACTTTGTTTTGATGTAACTCCAAAAGTTTTCAATCTGATTCATATCCGGTGACTGCGGGGGCCATTTTAAAACAGAAAATGGTTGACTTTGTAGCCAAGTTTTTACTATTTTAGCCGTGTGCTTTGGGTCGTTATCTTGCTGAAACACAACGTTTTTAGGAGAAAGACCCGTTTTTTCAATAGCAGCTGGTAAATTATTTTGCAAAATTGAAAGATATTGTTCCTTTTTCATAGTACCATCAATTTTAACAAGAGGACCCACTCCATTTTTCGTGATACAACCCCAAAACATTATTGAACCACCACCGTGTTTCATTGTTTGTCGGACCTGATTTGAGGTTATGGTGTTTGGGTCCTTAGTCCAGTACCACGAGCGCCCATCTGACTCAAAACGGTTAATTTTCGTTTCATCAGACCAAATCACCTGAAAAATAAAAAAAAAATAAAAAAAAATTAAAAAGTAATTTACAGTACCTGACTCCAGTCGCCTTCTGTCCAATTTTTATACGAATTTACAAATTCTTTCCGGAAAAGAATGTTTTTTTTTTTGTTAGAAATGGTTTTTTCTTTTTTTCAGCGGCCTTAAGAACCAATCTTTTTAAACACCGTTGAGCTGTCCAGCGACTTGCATCAATTTGAAGAATTTTTAGTGCTTCAGCTGGGGTGACAGGATTTTCGCATGTTACCAATCTTGTGAGGTGTCGACCAGTGCGATCATCTATTTTTCTTGGCCGTCCAATACGCGGAGATTGAGCACATATTCCATACTTTTCTTTAATTCTTTGCACGGTCATATGACTTATTTTATACTTTTTTGCAATTTGTCTTACCGATTCATTTTTTTGCAATAAATTAATAATTTCATTGATTTTATATGGCTCCATTTTAAAAACAAGTGTAACATTTTTTGATATTTGTTATGGTACCCCTACTGTCCATCCTTGCCATACTAGAATATTGCATGTAAGTATTAATTTTTTTGGACAAACCGATATATAATAATAATCGAAAAAACTTTTGGTATTTGCTTCCTCATGGGAAATACTAAGCATTGTTTCCGAACGCCGGCTATCATGTTACATTTTTGCTCCTAACTGTATATTGGTTATTGAGGGTGAAAGCAAAAAGAGCCGAAAAAAAGTCAGTCATATACAGTTGATAAAGAAAAACAAAACCATTGCTGACTACTGTGTCTTTTGCTTAAACTTTGGTTTTAGTCTTTACTTTATTGTTTGGACAAAAATCATTAGTTTTTTTAATATGTTTGTAAGAAGTTTTAATAAGCGGTAGCGAAATGGCCAAAGATAACCTTTAACCTTTAATAATCAAAATCGGTGCTTTAATAATTTAATCGGAATAGAAATACCACGATATTTTTTTTTTTTTTTGAAAATTAATTAATTTAATTAAATATTCCCGTGGTTTATTTCAATTAAATAATTTTTTTAATTTTGCTTCACTTCTAAAACACACGTATAATAAAATTTACAGAATGCATGCTTGCATGTGTGTTGATAATATTTCATCAGGATGAATATTGATGTATGTTTGTGTTAATAGTATTTTGAATGACATGGAGAAAAAACTTGAATAAAGTAAGAAGCTCAAACCAACTACTAAATGCAACAAATAGAGTAGACAAAATAAAATAAGCGAAGACAATGAGAAAAATCATAAAAGCTTTTCTGTTATCAAAAAGTTGCATCATGCAATAGCAAAATCTGTGTTAGTATATTATGAAAATTTTTAAGAAGAAAAATAGCTGAAAACAATAGCTTTCTTCAGTATTATCGAATCCATTCATGTTCAGAGGATTAGGCTGAGAACATACTCTGTTTCAGCAATTAATTTATGCGAAAATCATACGCGAATTTCTTTTAATTTCTTTATTCTATTAATTGGTCCACATCATTGTCACAAATAGAATCTAAAGTTTTTGAATTTGCTACTATCAACTATCAGTTAGGTGGCGCGTAAACTTCGTGCAATCTAAGCGAAAGTTAAAGTTAATTGTGTAGCATGTTTCACTCATTACTATATGTTTTGTTGGTGTAAACTAAAAGTATGCTGCACAATTTTGCAAATGCTATGATGCAAGACCATTTGCACAAGATCGTGAATAGAACTAATATTTTCAAATCTGAACTTAAACTTATTCCAGCAATAGGGTAATCAGTTTTACTAGGGAAAGACAGGAAAAAGTTACGCTTTTCCTTCAAAAAAGTTACATTTTTTCCTTTAAAGTTACATTTTTAAATTATTTAATTTTTTTTTAATTTTCCATAAGCAAGCAGTAATTTTATGTAATTTATATTAAGTATAGTAAAAAGTTTTATTCCATATTTCAGGGAAAATAACAAGGCAACAAATTCATTCACTGAAATAATACTACGTCTTCAATGAGTTAAAATTAACCAGTTTTGAGGAAAGCACTTTGACGTGTATCCACAGAGCTGAAGTGTGATATTTTCTGAGTAAAACAACAACAAAAATTTCTTTTCTAAATCGTTTTTATTGTTAAATTAATACTTGTTTTTAAATATTTTTTATTTATATTTAATATAATTTAATATTTAACAGAGTTAAACTTGTATATCGTTGACACAACACAGTGTTGCAAAGACAAATTATTACAAATAAATGTATTGAAAATTAAGTAGTGGACAAAAATACCTATAAAACAAAACGGTAATAAAAAAAAACGTACGAAAAAAATTTTATACCAATGAGGATTTAAATTAGGACTTAACACTAATATTTCGGTATGGCAAAGTGCATCTTCATTAAAATTAGTTAAAGTAGGATTATTTAATAAATCCGTTTTAAAACTTCAATATAAAATTACTGAAGGAAATTAAAAGACAACTCTCTTCTAAATCGCGACAATGCCATGATATCTCAAGCAAATTGGTATATTTTTCAAGCTGCTAACAATTTGTGCAAGTTTGAACAGAATGCTTAATTTTCTGCACGAAATGCAGCACATATTATTTCACAGTTGGAAATATTTGTTGCCAGAAACATTTTGCTGTTTCCAAACATGAATCAGGAAACATTGCGTGATTTCTCACGAACTGAACAGAGTAAAACTTTAGCAATGTTATTTTTTGTTTCTTTCAAATTATTTTTGTATATGGGATTTTAATTGTATTGTAAGGTAGCCTATGTTATAAAAATTGAATTGATATGTTCAGTTTCAGATATGTTTCAGTGATACTACTTTATTTTGTGTCTGTACCAAAAGTTACGAAAATTAGGATTTTTGAACTTTCTGAATTTTGACTTCTTACTTCTTGCGTCATAATATCTTTGCGAGATATAACTTTCCAAATCTGAAGTTCACCTGCGGCAGACCTTGGTGTTTTACAAAAAAAAATTGTATTAAATCTGGGAACAAACTAATTTCCAAAGTCCCCCACACTAGTGACTAATGCCAAAATGCTGACTAATACACATTCATAACATTACACTCATGGAAAACCCTTTGCAATGGTGGCAAGTTCATAGCCTTGACTCTTTTTATTTATGTTGGCTTAAAACTTTTTTTTCTAGTGTTCATAGAATTAAAACACATAAACCACTGCCAGCGTTGCCACACAAGAAATTTACTTCCTACCAATTATTTTCAAAAATCCTACCAAAATCGTTAACAGCCTACCAAAAATTTTAAAATACAATTTTTCAATAAAATCAAAATTTTTATTTTGGCTTATATAGTAATAAAATAAAAAATTGCAATTTTTATAAAAAACATAAAAATATACATAAAATAACAACATAAAAGCAATATTTCATTTAAAATAACGGATGTATGTATGTGTATACAAATGTATACAGATAAAAAAACAAATGGAATTTAAAATACAAAAAATATTACATATAATTCGTTGGAGAATTAACACCCATCCCTTTCCTGGAGCCAATCAAATTCGCTCAACCATTCGGTTCTACTAAGAGTATTATATTATTTAAAAATGTTTTAAAACAAAAATTTTAAGAGTGGTTCTATTATTATATTTTTTACATTTAATTTTGGAGTTTTTGATAAAAATCTGAAAAAATACATGCAATATTAGTAAATATTTATGTAATTAATAAATACATATTTAGAATTAATAAAGTTTAATTACTTTTCCATTTTGTTTATTAATTTTTTAATACATACACTTGAAAATAAACCTTCACTTAAAAATATTGTTAATTTCAATTTCATAAGATAGTTCGCGTTTCTTAAACCAGAGATGATTATAGCTTTAATCATCTCTATGCAAATAAGCAGAGATGTTTCTTAGTACATCCAAAACAGTTTTTGAAAATAGTGGTAACACTATCAAAGTTATTGTTTATTTTATTAAAAGTTACATTTTTTTATGTTCTGAATTTTTAAGATGAAAAATTTACTATGCTAAAAAATTGCTACAGGCGGAAAACCTACCAAAAATTGAAAAAAATTCAACAAACCAACCAAACTACCAAACTGTTTTTTAGAAACGAAAAACTACCAAGTTTGGTCCGATTGGACCAAAGCGGCAACGCTGACCACTGCATGTGAAATGAAATTCATTTTATATGAAATAATATCATGCCACACAATAACATTAGTTATCACATTTGCAGCAGTAGCGTAAGTAAAGTTTATCATTGCACATCAACTAAAGGGTAGAGTTTTTAAATATAAAAATTAAATAGGAGAACTGTTACATAAAGAAACAGACAGTCACATGGAGTAGGTTTTTACATCCGTTAAAATCTCTAACATATGACGGTTTTTTTTTTGAGTTCATTTAAATGATTAAATTTTAATTACTAAATGGTTGTTAATGTTTGTTAAATCCCTTTTTTGGGTGAAAACAAAACCCAATACAAAACCAACAACACGTATACACTCACATATTTGAAAAAAAAATGTTTATAAACTCTTTTATATATTTTATTTTAACAAACTGAGAGTAGAATAAAATTGAAATTAATTAAATTTGTTATAGAGCAAAGGATGTTCTCAACATACAGTTAGAACCACACAAACACATTTAGTTTTTTGCTTTGAAAGGATTTTCGCTTGAGTGTTAATTTATTGTTTATTTACCGACATTGATCATTATAATTATTTGTGGTCACACAATAACTAAGTACTATTATTGTTATTATTCTGTTTATATTTTAATTGTATTATCATAAAATTAAAACCACAAATGGAGCATTTACGTTAACAATTTTAATAGTATTTACATTTTAAATAACTTTTAATTAATAATTTTAAAACATTATTTAAAAAATTTAAGCTTGAATTTTTGCAATAGTGACAGTAATTTTAAAATAGTTTAACTCAAGTGCCTTGGAGACGATCAGATAAACACGTCAAATTTTTACCTACATGTCAGAGTTCTGTGCTTTCCTCAGGCGTAGCATATCGTCATCGGATGATTTATTTTGATCGATGTATTGTGCAGTTTTTTAAAGAACAAATGTTAAATATAAAAACGATTTTTTTTTGCCCGCACACGTGGACATCTCAGCATTCATAAAGCAGTTTATTTTGGTTTAACCAACTTCAAAAAAGGAAGGAGGTTATTAATTCGGCTAAATGTTGACTTTTTTGTATTGTGTGTGCAGAACCCAGTCATGTCTAAGCCGATTTTGAACATTTTTCTTTATAAAGGCGTCCCCATACAACATCATGTTTTTACAAGTATTATCAAACGTTAAGAGCACCACTTTAAAATTAACAAGTAAGAGTGCTATATTCGGCTATACCGAATCTTATATACCCTTCACCATGTACTCGTAAGTAAATCTAGTTTAGTAAAGTAAATTCAATCAAAACAGTAAATATTGTAATGACAGAGAATAAAAAAATAAAAAAATAGGTACTGCTCTACAAAAGCTTTCAAGTGATACCCATATTGATATTTAAAAAAATTTTAAAAATTCAAAGCCCCGTAACTCGAAAATATTTGCGAGCGCCAATTTTTTCACTTGATGTTTTTTTTATTTCTTTAATTTCATATCGCCCGATATATTTATTTTGTTGAAAGGAGTTACTTTATTGTTCCAAATGACATGAAAAAATTTGAGGCAGGCGTGTTGTTTGTTGCTGCCTCGAAAGACATAGGCCAATCATGCTGATTTCCAATATTACCCCTTTCGACACCACATCTGATCGGTTACTTTATGGCGCCGGAAATGGATATTGTAGAAATTACACACAATGACAAACTTAGATACACCCCTTTTCACTTTTTGTGGTGAGGAGTATAATCAAAATCGTAAATCAAACTACATTAGTATTCAAAATTATAAATTAAAGGGTACCCCAATAGTTAATTTAATTTGCTGTATACGGAGCTATTTTTGAACATTTGCAGACAGACAGTTGTAATTTACAAAGAACCTGTATGGATTAATCCGCTATAACAACAAGTATAAAATTGGACTTGGAAATTAAATGGTGTTAAATGGTGAAGTAATTTGATGTATGTGGCCAGACTTTTAAACTGTTATAGACATACAGCTTAAACTTACAAAGGACCTGTTTTGCTAAATCCGCTATAACAAGTATACAACTTGAATTTAGAAATATACAACTTGAATAGAAGGGTGTTCCCAAAATTAATGTAATTTGACCAATAGTCTGTATCTTTGGAACTATTACAAACACTTAAAAATTAGACAGAATGCCTTCTACTTTGTTGGTATAATAAGGAGTATAATTTTTTTTTAAATTATAAAATAAACGGTATCACAAAAGTTGTTGTAATTTATGTCAATCACAGCTCAATAAATATATTCCATCAAATATTGAAAACAACGCAAATAATTAAGTTTAAGTTTAAAACATCAAATTCAGCCGCAGTTTTATATGAAAAACTGTATGATTTTACGTGTAGATGAAGACCACAAGATAGCATTGTACATAAGGGAGTTTCTTAGTAGTAAGATTTGAAGATGTTACAACCTCTAACTTTGTGATCTAAGGCCTAGTAATTTTCAAGCTACCTTGCAAAATTCCAGCAATTGTGCACAAACTGTGTGTATTCTTAAGGATGAACTATTGTTGTCCCAAATTGTATTTGTTACTTTTGCAAACATCTCAATCTGTTGTCAATTTACACGAAAATAGTTTTTAATTAATTTTTCACTTAGCATTTGGCGAATGGAATTCCCAAAATAAGTTTGTGCAATCCTTAGGATAATAAAATAAATTTTTGTAATAAAAGTAACTATCATAGATACTATCAATTTCCACATCAATAAAATACATTGTAAACATCATCTACTTAACCAACTAACTTTACAAATAAGAATGCAAGGAGTATTTATATCAATATTAAATTCATATCAATATTAATTTCTTTTGCGACTTAAAAGCAGCTTAAGTTGGTTTAAAATTAGAGTCAACTTTAACGCCAAAAGCATATATTAAATTGGATATCAAATGAGTTAGAAACGACTTTAAAATAAAAGCGACTTAACTTCTCCTAAAGTATACTTTATTTTTTACTATGAATATTGCCCTAATTCTTTTGTTATGCTCCCAGACTTTTAAAAAATACACAATCCTATGATTTGTCTCTGCTAAACTTTGTGTTATACACAATTTATATTTTTAAAAGTGTTGACTTGTTGAAATAAATTTAAAAAGAAAACTAATTTTAAAACCAAACGGCAACGCAAATCGGATGTTGATTTATATTCATCTAAAGATTTGTATTTTATACATTTTATTCTTTAAACACAAAAGAAATCCAAGGAACTTCGCAGCATATTTAAAAACAGCTAAGTAAGAGTGCTATTTTCGGCCATGCTAAATATTATATGCCATTCACAATCTATGTAAATCTAGTTAAGATAAGTAACTTGAATCAAAAAAGCAAATATTGGGGTGACAGAGAATTAACAAATAAAAAAGTTTTGGTACTGCATATATATAATTTTACAGAAAAATGAAAACGGCTTTTAATGGGTTAAGCATTTTTAAAAAAAAAAATTTTTTTTTTGTTTTGATTGGAGTTACTTTATCTTTCCAAATGATATGAAAAAATTAGAGGTAGGTGTGGTATTTTTCCTGTTGGCTCGAAGGACATGGACCGATCGTACTAATTTCCAATATCCCCTCTTTCGACAATATATCTGATCAATTGACATATTTATTTTTTTTTCAACACAAACGGATAGACGGACATCGCTCAATCGATTTCGCTATGCATAAGAAGTCAGAATATATTTACTTTTTGTGGTCAAAAATAGATATTGTAGAAATTACACACGGAATGACAAACTTAAATATACCCTTTTTCCCACTTTTGTGGTGAAGGTTATAAAAACAGTGCAAATTTCACATAAAATATATTGTCCTCGACTACAGTTCGAGGAAAGTATTATCGTTAACGTATTCATTATTATTGTATATCAATTTATTTAAATTTCTTTAGATTATTAGGTTTTTTAGGAATATGAGAACACAGATATGTGTGATGGTGTTCAAATTTGCATTTAAATTCGTAAAATAACTTTTTCCATTTCTTTTTCCATATTTTTTTTTTTTTTTTTTTTTTGCTTTTTGTATAATGACTAACTTTTTGAATATCCATTTTGTATTTTGTTTTTTATTTTTGGTAATGTGAACATATAAGGATGGTAACAAAAGTACTTCATTTGACTTGTGGTAAATGATCTTAGATCTAAAATTTGAGAACATCATGATGTTAAGAATTTTCTTGTGTGTTATCGTTGTAAAGTTACAGTCTCCGTTTGATAAAAAATTTGTTCTCAAGTCAATTTCAAAATACCGTCGCGAAAATAAATCTGCATTATACCTGAAAAATGCTGGGTTTGACAGTAATGAGCCCATGTAAAGCTGGCGGAACATGAAGAAACAAAAAAAGATAAAATCGACATTTACATTGCGAGTTCTTGTGTATATAAAGAGACTTGAGTCAGACGAGCCTATTTTTGTTAAATTTCTTGAGGAATTGACACATTTTTTTCGTTTATAGTACCAGATTTTTAATATGTTATATTGACAAATTTAATTTCCTTTCCAAACTTTATTTTACCATTTATCTCATGTTTTTGTTTTAACTATTATTTCTATTTAAAAATATCTGCCATAAATATTTGTTTTTTATGTTTAAACTATAAATTGTTGAATGTAAACTGTAGAAGTATGTTTAATTGCGTTGCGCCAATATATCAAAATGACAAATATCATGTACAAACAACTAGGTTCTAGAGATGGTAACTTTAACATGATTAGGATCTTATTTAGGCAAACAAAGGATTTTGATATTTGCCATATTAACGCTCAAAGCCTAGGCAATAAGTTGGATGAATTCAGTTATTTATTCGAAAGCTTTTGGAATTGATGCAATATGTGTTTCCTAAATTTGGTTTTCTAATAAAATAAGCGATAATTTTTATGCTGTTAATGAATACCGAATTTTTCGATCTGATCGATATAAACATGCTGGTGGCGTGGAAATATATGTAAGAAATAATTTATCATGTAAGATTAATTCTGTCTAAAATGAACCTAACGACGTTTAATATGTATTCATTAATGTTAACTACAGTAGTACCACACTGTTACTTGGTTGCGCTTATAGACCGGATAAAACCATAAAATTTTATAGACTTGCTAATAAATTAGGACTTCTATCAGCGTCATATCCAGAAGTTATAATAGCTGGTGACTTTAATTGCAATTTACACGTCGATAGTAGTTTTACAACTATGATGTCACCCACTTTACAAATACTAATAGCATCCTACTTGACCTATTTTTCGTCGGTAATAAAAGCAAAGTCTTACACTATGAGCAATTAGCGGCACCAGCGTGTTTAAAACACAATATAATTTTTGCTGTATACGACTTTGCCATAAAGTTTACTTACCGTGATTTTATAAATAGTATTATATTACAGCTGTATAACAAACATGTTCCATTGAAAACCAAAACAGTAAGAAATCGTGAATGCCCATGGTTTAGCATTAGAATAAAATTGTTAATACAACGCCGTTATAATATGTTTCATATGTGGAAACAATACAGGACACCATCATATCGTGAGCAATATATTAAAGCTAGGAAAGCTGTTGTCTCTAAAATTAAACACGATAAATGTGCCTACTATTTAGAAAAATTCAACAACGCTATTGACACGAAAAAGACATGGAAAACAATACGTGATATTGGGATTGGTAAGGCAACTAATCGCGAATGTGATGCTGATGTCACTTGCTAAACGAATCTTTCGTTAATATCCCTTTACTAACAGTAGACCCTGGCTTTTATGCTCATACTCTATCATATAATCCATCCATTACAAAATTTAGTTTCAAGTGCCTAAATTTGGATAATGTTATGAAGAGATTTTATAGGGTAAAATCAAATTCTGTCGATTTGGATGATATTAATCCAAGATTTATAAAACGCATGCTTCCATGGATAATACACCCTATTAAGCATTTGTATAACACAACTGTAACCACTAGTTTCTTTCCGACGGAATGTAATGAATACCGCCCAATATCAATTTTACCGTACCTTTCCAAAGTTTTTGAGAGATTAATACATAGACAAATAGTTTCATATATAAACCAGAACAGTTTATTAACTGAACGTCAATCAGGCTTCAGATCTCATCATAACTGTTTAACTGCCCTTACCGATGTAATCGAAGATATAAGAAGAAGCTTAGAAGATGGGAAATTATAATTTTCAAAAGCCTTTGAGACAGTTCACCACTCAATACTGTGCTTAAAATTATCCTAAATTTTCAACTTCTCCACTACTGCTGTTAGATTAATGTCAACATATTTAATAGACAGATGGCAATGGGTCTCCAATAAAGGACTTCTCTCTAACCCTCTTCAGGTAACAAGAGGTGTTCCTCAGGGCTCCATAATAGGACCATTACTGTATTCGATTTATGCTTATGATATACAAGAACAGCTAAAATATTCCAGGATTCAGATGTATGCTGATGACATTCAGCTCTACCTTGATAGCTCTAGAGCTTCCATCACTACTAGAGTTAACAGTGTGATGAAGTTCACACACAACTTGTAACATTTGTTGTTGCTTTTTGTACTAACCTTCGGATAGCCAAGAAATGCTACTTTTTTATTTTTTAATTATTCATACTTGTTTGCGCCTTACCAAATTAACATTAAAATTAGTTGGTTAAATAGATGATGTTTACGACGTACATAACATAAGGTAGAAAGATGCGAAGAATGCTGATGAATGATGTGGAGGTTCAGAAAATGCTGCATTTCATTCTGCTAGCGTCTAATTTTTCTTGTTTTCTTTAGAAAACGTCCGCATACAATTGCTAATAATTTTTTTTTCTAAAAAATGTTTAGAAATTAAATTAAAAATGAACCAAAAGCCGAAAAGAAGTCTATTTTCATTCATTTATAAAAAAAAATTCTACACACAGAAAAAAGATTGGTAAAAATTCAGTTGATATGCTTAAAATTTAATTACTAATATAATTATTTGATTTCTAATATAAATAAATTATAATTTTGATTTATTTTTAATACTAAAAGCTAACAAATGATATTTGCGTCCAAATGTTGGTTGTAAATGCTCTTAAAAAAGTTATCGTTACCGATTTGTGTATTTACTAAAATCTATTGTATTAAATAGTAGATACAACTAAACTTATTCAGCACATTACTACTGAATACCGAATTTTGGTAGTTAGAATTATAAAAATCAATTGTGTCTTTTAAAATCGAAAAATGTTTGACATAATAAAAATAAATTTGTACACATTATACAAAAAAATAATCAATATTTCAGTTTAAAAATACAAAGATACATATGCTGTTAGTGTTGAAAATTTCTCCAATATTGTAGAAAGGTAAGTCCAAAATCAATCTCACAAAGTTATTTGTAAATTAAAAAAATTCTGAAATGTTAAAAACACACTTCGCAGCAGCAAAACTGGCGGTATGGGATAAAAATTTGAAGAAACAATATACATATGTCGTAAAGAAGGAACATGATGTAATAAAGGAAGGCTCTAAACATAAAATTTATAAAGTGTAATATTATTCCTGTAATTTATTTTTAAAATAAAAGTAAATATTAACATATTTTATTGTTTTATTTCATTCACAATAATACTTTATAGTCACCCAGAATCATTTTTTTAAATAGTTGTGAGTGCCACATTCATTCAGTTATTACAACCGAATTCAATAACACATACAATCGACAAAATTCGATTGGCAACGAATTCGGTTCTTAGAACAAATTTCTGTTCTCTGTGTATACATATATAATTTGATAAAAAAAAAAATGCCATCGGCTCTTAATGGGTAAAGCATGTTTAAAAATCTTAGTATTTTCTTAAATATCTCATCAAAAGCTTTTAAATGATACCCATATTGATATTATAAGAAATTTGAAAATTTCAGGGGCCCGTAACTCGCAAAATGTTTATTTCCATTATATCAATCAATTTTCAAACATCCAAGCAATATGATGATGTTTTTTCGTTATTCATAAGCAGCGTCTTTGATATCGAGTACCAAAAGACTGTTTGATTTCGAAAACTAATCGCTTTTCTCAATGCGCATCTTTTACTCGAGCGTACATAGCATTTCAATGGATTGTAACTGTCTTCCACGTAATTGGAATAATAAATGGTCTTTACTTGAAAATTATGTCATTTAATCTAAATAAATTTAACTAGGCACATTACACGATTTTCATCATTAAAACAATGCTACTACCGTTTCGCATCGCATCGGAAGTAAATATGATTCATTAAGACTTTACCTGTAGGTTTCATATTGGCATTTGTAACTCATGTGCAATATTTGAACTTTTTTAAAACATTAATTCCCTTAAAAACAGTGATTATTTATTAAATTTTTTAACATCATTTTAATAACGATCGCGTTTAAAAGAAGAACGGTAAAAACAAAAAATGACATTAAAGTAGAAAAATGTATATTTTGAATATGTGTGACCGATTAAGTCAGTTGAAAGACAGACATATTCATCTCGTAAACATTGAGGAAAATAAGACAAATGTGCTAATTTTAGTTATTTATGATGTTATTGCAACAAGAAAAAAATGTGGTAGAGCTCGTATACAAATATTTAAAAAGGGGTAATTTAAAATAAAAATAACTAATAAAAAGGGTTTTTTCTACTTTAAGTATTTTTAAAAACTTTTAAAATTTTTCTGACAGAAATTCCTTAAGGAAACTGAGTTTTCTAAAACATTTGCCATCCTCCTCAACACATCTGCTTTTATTTCATTTCATAATGAAAATATTTTAAGTGTTGATTGTTTTTGCTATTAAAAGTATTTAAATAGCAATTTCTACATATTTTCTACTTTTCAGAATTTCTTTTAAGAAAAAGTACTTTCTTTTAAATTCAACTTAAACTTAGATTTAAAGTAACTTTATTCTAAAAGAAAATAAATTTACTTGCAAAAATTTACATAAAGAAAACTTTTATGTTTTCTAAGTATTTAGTTGAAGAAGTTAATGGAAAAGTTGCTGATATAGAAAAGTATTTCTGCCCAAATACACAAGTATTTAAGTTGTTTTAGAATCTTAAGTGAAGTAATTTTATTTTGTATTAGAAAAGTCTACTTTACTTGCACGAATACAAAAAAACACATTTTTTTATTACAATTTGATTTTATTTTATTAACAGAATTAAAACAATTGCATCCTATGTGGCATGTAATACAAGCAGAGCATGTAAAAAACCCAACAAAAACTTGAGAAAACTTTAAATAACAAATTTATCTGTTAGAATAGCGATAGGGACTTTTAAGAGGGTTGCGAAGGTGTCTCAAAAGTTCTTAATTTTTCGCCGTCTTGCTTATTGCATTGACATGCCTAAAAAAACAGTTAATATTTCAAAAAACTTTTAATCATAAAATAATTATTTAATTTACAAACTCTGTGTATGTTATTGTAAGGTTTTATTTAACTGTTGGGCTCTTTTAAATGCAAAATAAAATCCTTCAAGATCTATTTTTTATTTATTTATTTATTTACAATTTTACCGTACCGTCATAACTGAGATTTCTTTTAAAATTCGATTTAAAACGTCTAGATCAACGGTTCTCAAATGGAGGTCCGTATAAAAATTACAAGGGGTCCGCGAAGAGCTAAACAAATATTGTTAATATTAATAAAAACTTTGTAATATGGCTTTTGTATAATAAACGTAAACGTAATTACGTGTAGACATGTAATTACACATTTTAAGCTAAATTGCGCTAAATTGTTAACACTGTTTAGTTTTTCGCCGTGAAGCTGTCAGGTGTTTTCTTTTAAAAACATTTTTTCAAAGCAAATTAAAGACGCTAATTTTGTTTTAAGAGTAAAATAAAACATTAACATTTTAAAAATGAGTTCTAAAAGACGGCTTTATAATGAAGATTACATTAAATATGGCTTTACATATTTAGAAAATAATACGATGGCTGCTATATATATTTCTGGCAAGTGCAACACTGAGTGCTGCCAAGTGCAATCTGACATTTCCATTGGAAAGTTTGTCATTTTTAAGCATAATCGTACTCAAAACGTTTTGACTTACGACCATTATTTGTGTTGTTTACAGTAACTTGAAAAAATTAATATAGAAAAAATGGAATTAACTCGTGAACATTTTCGTGCCATCATTTTTCACAACATTCGACGTGGATTATCACGACAAGAGTGCGTTGATAAACTTAAATCTTTGTATGGCGATGAAGCACCATCCTATAGCACTGTGAAAAATTGGTATAATGAATTTAATCGTGTCCGAAGCTCGCTCAAAGACGAATTCCGTGAAGGTCGTCCAAAAACGGCTGTTGTGCCAGACAACATTGATGCCGTGCGTGAACTCATAATGCAAGATCGACATGCGACATACCGAGAGATAGAGACATCCTTGGACATACATTCGATACTACATGAACACCTGGCCCTAAAAAAAGTTTTGTTCTCGTTGGATCCCGCACAATTTAAAAGTCGCTCAAAAAAAAGGCTCGTGTCGATTGGTGCAAAGAAATTTTGCAAAAATACGATTGCGGTGCTTCAAAAAACGTTTATAAGACCGTCACAGCTGACGAATCATGGATCTATGCGTATGAGCCCGAAATGAAACAACAATCGACCGTGTGGGTCTTCAAAGACGAGCAAAATCCAACGAAAGTTGTTCGTGAAAGAAGCACTTCGAAGCAAATGGTCGCCTGTTTCTACGGCAAAATTGGTCATGTGGCGACTGTTCCGCTTGAGCAACGTAGGACGGTCACTTCTGAGTGCTACACTACAATTTGTATGCCTGAAGTCATCGGAGAAATTCGAAAAACCAACAAGAGAAGACGAATCATTGTTCACCATGACAATGCGAGCTCTCACACATCGGCTCAAACCAGAGTGTTTTTGACCGGCCAAAACGTCGAATTAATGGGTCATCCGCCGTACAGCCCTGACTTGGCACCAAATGACTTCTTCTTGTTTCCGCACATCAAGAAAAAAATGCGTGGTCAACGATTTTCGTCGCCAGAAGAAGCTGTTGAAGTGTTCAAAAACCATGTTTTAGAGGTGTCTCAATCGGAGTGGAAAAAGTGCTTCGACAACTGATTTGAGCGCATGCAAAAGTGTATAAATCATGCTGGAGAATACTTTGAAAAACAATAAAACAATTTTTGATTATAAATATTCGCATTTTCACTATTAGGCCAGAAAGATATAGAGCAGCCCTCGTAACGAGTTATTACCTTAATGTGTAATTTGTCAAAAAACTCCTTCCAACGAAAGCATGAAACCATCCAAGATGAAAGGACACCTAATCACAAATCATCCGGAAATAAAAGACAAGAAAAGGGATTTTTTTATTGCCAAACTGAGTTCTCTAAAGAAAATTTGGTTGGACTCAACCGGAAATTTATGTTTGGAAAAAGAACGGGCCGTGGAAGCCTCCTACGAAATTGCAATGCACATTGCAAGAAACAAAAAGAACGCAATGACAAAATAAACAAAGTAATGCTGTCCAATGATATTATTAAGAGAAGAATTGATGATATGGCTGCGGACATCAAAAGACAATTGATCGAGAAAATAAAAGACTATCCGTATATAGCGCCCCAGTGTGATGAAACTACCGACATTTCTGATGCAAACCAGCTTTTATTTTATAGTAAATATATTTCAGAATGAATAATGTACCAGGAATTCCTTTTTATGAAGTCTCTTCCCACGACGTCAAAAAGCAAGGATGTTTTCAACGTGCTTTCTGAATTTTTAGCACAAAATGGCATTGCCTGGAAAAAAAAGTGCTGGAATTTGCACTGTTGGTGCACCATCTATGATAGGTTATCGTTTTGGAATTTTTAAATTGGCAAAATTACAGAATCCAGAAATAATTCGGTCCCATTGTATAATTCATCGACAAGCTATAGCAGCGAGAACATTGCCAAAAGAATTTAAAACTTCCCTCCAAACCGCAATTGATGTTGTAAATTTTGTAAAAACAAGTGCTTTAAGAACACGACTATTTGAATCTTTGTGCCTGGACTATACAAAACTATTGTTTCATACAGAAGTTTGCTGGTTGTCGAAAGGAAACATGCTTAAACGATTGTATAATTTAAAATCTGAGGTAGAAATTTTCTTTTGAGTGTAAAGAACGATATTCTCCATAAAAGGTTTACCGATACTAATTTTTTATTTTATTTTGCATATCTAACAGATTTTTTTGAATCTTAACTTAAAATTACAAGAAAAAAACATTAATATTTTGACATCATGTGATTCAATTAAGGCCTTTATGGAAAAGTCATTTAGCAATTCCAAATTATTGCTCTTGTCCATTATTAAATGAAGCCATAAATACATACGACTTACCACACATTAATTAGAAATCTTTGATATGTTTTGTTATCAAAGCATATTTGGATATGCTTTATGATGAGTTTCATAGGTACTGATTCATCTGATTCATGTGCAGAATTTGATTTTAAATCAATTGATATAGAATCATTTTGGTTAAAATACTCCAAAACTTATCCAAATAAATGTAGCATCTGAAGAGTTAAAGCTGTTAATACAATTTTCCTCAACCTATTTGTGTGAAACAGGCTTCTCTGTCCTTTTAGTAATTAAACTAAAAACCGATCACGATTGGATGGAGAAAATGATTTGAGTTGTGCATTGTCAGAAATATCTCCTTATATCAAAGAGATAATAAAGCAAAAAAAAAAATCGAAATTATTGATGTTTATTTTTTGAGTTTTCTTTTGCCTAAAATTAATTCTTTATCTTAACACACATACATATGTACATAAATGAAACTAGTCATTTTTTTAGTTTTTAATTGAATTTTTATATATTCACATACATAAGTATGTATGTAAGTACAAATAGATATATATTTTCCAGTCTTTGTTTTTTATTTTTCTTGTTTAGTCATATATGCATGCACATATGTGTATGTGTAATTCATTTTTGATTTCCACAACAAATGTATGTAGATATGTATGTATTTTTTAAAAAATTATTTTAAATATAACATGCACGTGTTTTTATTCAAATACTAAATACCTATGTGTCACATATATTACGGTAGGCCGCACTACTATTAAAATTTCTAAAGGGGGCCCCGAAGAAAGAGCTTGCGGTCTAGATAGTTTTAATATGAAATGATCTGGCAGCTTATTTTAGGTGTAAAGGTAATAACTCTTTTTTCGTGGCAATATATTGAATTAAAATTTTATATTTTTATTGTGAGCAGCGACTACATTATTGTCATGTTAATAAAGCAAAAGTATTAGGAAGTACTATTTCCTGATATACAATAAAAAAACCAAAGTGAAAAATAAAAATTAATTAATGCTTGGCGTAAAGTATAACTTCGAAATATCATTATCTGATTTAAGTATGTTTGGTTAGGTAATCATTTTTTTTTTTTCGTTTTTAGAAAAAACCCTTTAAAATTGAGGAAGATCAAAATATTATTTAAAAGACGATTTTAGAATTTACTTTTATCGGGTGTTTTTTTTAATGCTGATAGAACTATAGATTATAAAAACTAACATTAAAAATTAAATTTTGATGTACAATTTTTTCTAATTATTTTCAGTTAACTTTGGCAAATCATTATGAATAGACTCACGCTTGAAAAACGCTATCTAATTATCCAAGTTTACTTTGAAAATCAGTTATCGATTCGAGCAATTTATGGACGATTTTGTGATTTTTATGGTGCACATAATCTTCCGTCTGAGCAAGCCATTCATCAAACTGTAGATAGATTTTGTACCACATACTCTCTAGAGGATGCAATAACACTAACGCGTCAAAAGAATGTGCGTACTGAAGAGAATATCGCTGCTTTAAACGGAAATGTGGAGAAGATCTAAATTTATCGATTTGTCCTCGGTTGCAGGAATTGGAGCTCTGTCCTTCCACTACCTGAAAAATTTTGCGCCAACATCTTGGCCTATACCCGTATAAGTCCAGCTAGTGCAGGGATTACAGCGTTGATCTTCCGCCGATTGGGATCAAGAGTTGTTAGTAACTGACCCGTTGTTTTATCGCCAAATTCTATTCAGCAATGAGTCTCATTTTTAGTAATAAGCAAAATTGCCACATATGGAGTCAGACCAATCCAATCCAGAAAAATCCACTGTTTAGTATCATTAACACGCTGTTAGCATCATCGGACCTTATGTTTTCATAAATTTGGCCGGATCTCACATTATTGTCAATAGAAGACCGTTATCGCACCATGATAGAGACAATATTTTCTATTAATTTTTACTTTTCCTCAAATTGTTGTTTTGAGAAGGTTTTCTTACTAAAACTAGGCATTCACATTACGATGACAGTATGGAATATAATAATGTTCTTAAAATATAAAAAATAAATTCTAAAGTTTATTATGGTTTTTTTTTTCATAAAAACAGCGAACACCAAGATTACATTATTGCATCGATATTTGAGTTGTTGTTTCCTGAGGTCGTATTCTGTAATTCTCTTAGCTAAAACTTAAAGTATATGCTTAACTGTTGCACTTATTCATTTATATTTTTTTTAATTAAACGGTATCTGTAAGTCTAACTCAATATTAAAGACGGTGTTAAGTAAAGGGTTAAATGTTCCAATGTCATATTTGTGTTTAAACTACTTTGATAAAGTTAAATTATTTTAGAGATAGCGATTTAGCTTTAGCGACTTACAGAATACGGTCTCTGTCCTGTCAACAAGGCATCAATGTATGCTATGATACTTCGATTTCAGATAAGTACTATTTTCGCTGCCAGCGATGTAAAAGCATCTATTTTTTAAGCCTGCAAATGTTTATCGCGATTACAGTTGTTGAAAAATTCCTTTATCTGCTACTTTAAATAATTTGCCCAACCCATCCTCTTTAAACTTTGTGTGAGCTCATTGCCACAGTAAGTAGAAAGCAACTTAATTTGTTGATTTTTAATAACAAGAATTATTTTTGTTTGGTTTGTTTATTTAACCCATTAAATGTAAATAATATTGTTGTTTTCCGGAGTTATGTCTTTAATTTTATTTCATTAAAAACAAGCGAATAAGTGTGCTTGGTTGCCAAATTTTTATTTTTAAATCTTTAATTTTTATTTCTATGTATTAAGCTTTCCTAAATAATATTTTTCTAAACAAGTTTTTTGCCATAATTGCCTTTGAATAATATTTCTCTTGTTTATATTACTTTTTTAGTATACAAAACTCACATTATTGAAAGGAAAATCTAAAATATTCTAAAAAAAAAAATCACAATTCAAGTAAGGAAGAAGCTGTTTCCTGTGGAGTGTTTTTGTGCCAGTTTTTAAATTATTTAAATATTGTAAATGTATAACAACCTTCTGGTTCTTTATTGGAAAAATTTGCTGTAGATACATTATATGGAAATATTTTTGGGCGGAGTAAATATTTAAAAGGGTAAACGTGTGTAACATTAACATATCATTTTACTAAAAGCATTTCAAAAATAGAAATATAGAACTTAAAAATATTTTACCTTAATCTATATAAAATTGTTGTGTGTTGTGACTTTATAACTCACGAACGGTCAATCCGCATTCGATTAAATTTTTAGGGTTTGTTCGTATGGTCGTGTAGATGGTTTGTCTTAAGTTTGCGATTCGATCGACGAGTTCGTGAATTAGCCATAACGGGCATTTAAAATAAATGAAAACAAAAAAAAGGAACAAAACGGGAAGTGGGGAAGAGGAAAATGCGCAGAATCTATTTTAACAGAAAAAAAATAATTTTAAGAGTATTTGAAAGATAAAAAGTTCCTGATTCATAAGGTCCAATAGGCAGAGGAAAATCTGTTATAACATCAATACTAATCAAATAAAAAATTTGACTAGAAAAGTGGTTGTGGTACAATTATTTTTTATTGGGGTAGCGAAGCGGCTAGTAAGTTATATTGTAGTTTAGTTACTCGATTTAAAAAAAAAAAAAAATTTTGGAAACGAATGACTCTTTTACCTCAAGATATTCTCCTGCATGATTATCTAATTGTTTAGTAATATGTAAAATGAAAACAAGCTTCAAATTATTATTATTTTACTTTTTCAGTGGAGTAAAATTCCACTTCCCAAAGAACTGTTGCGAAAAAAAAATTAAAAAATTATTTTTAAATCTTAGATTGTGTGCTCGATAAACAAAGCTGCCTAAATTATTACTTTCCACCACTAATAAGTGTGGTTTGTGTGTGGTAAACAAAATATAGAATAGATGGATAGCTAACCGTTGCTGAACAACCGCGGTGGCAGCATTAGTAGCTGTATTTGCTTGTTTGTTAAACAAAACCCATGGGTTCACATCCGAACAGATGCTTGAGCATAAGGAAAACTAATTTTTCGTGAGTAACCAAGGTAAAATAATTTGTTTCAAGGCGAATCAATTATAAATAACAGTTCTATCCACATAAAAGCTGTCTGGGATAAAAATCAAGAAGAGCTGTTGAATACACCTACACATGAGAACAGCATGGCATCGGTATACTAAAATAAGAAAATTGTAATTCAAACCTCTCAGTGGTAAAGTTCGTCGATGAGCCTCTTTGGGTAAACTGTAAAGTGTGAATTCAAATCTAACTGGAGCCCCACAATATTTTAAACCTAAAAAACCGTAAAACTTAAACTTGAAAAATAATAAAATTTAAAAACAAAAATTTGTCGTGAATGTGTTTCTAATCTAAAAAAATCATCTATGTTTAAAAAGCGGAAAACATACAAACAATTGTCATTTCACAACCTGTTGTAAATTGTATGTTGTACAAAATACAACCAGAGTATTTGAGAAAACACTAATGTGAATTTTTATTATTAAACTTTTAAAAGCGTCAAGGTTAAAAAAAACAATTAAATTTAATGTTTAATAAAAAACAAAATTTAAATAAAATGTTCCAAAATACTTCTTGTTTTACTTTAACAACATTTAGTAATCATGTGAAAAAACATTGCAAATGTTGTAGCAAATATTTACATACAAACTACATATAGTAGTGTTCGAAACCTAAGCAACTTTTCCCCAGTAAATACTCATGGTCGTGTATGTTCTCTTTAAATAGATAATTGAAAAATTTCCTTTTTATTTATTATTATACATATAGTCTACATACTAATAATAACAACAAAAAATACATTTTATATCTTTGGAAGAAAATATAAAACAAAAACAAAATTAACTTAAAAATTTACTGTTCGAATCTAAGCAACTTTTACATTGTTGCATTTGTTGCGAAATATTAACTAAAACAACAACAAAAATTTTAGTCCCGTTATGATTGCTATTGAAAAAAGTTATTTTGGTTGATTTTATGCATTTAAGTAGTACTAATTCTTTAGAAGTACAACCATGACGCGAATACGTTATACATCAGCTTTTAAGCTAAAGATTTTTGAACTTTTTAATAACGGTAAACCCCAAATTGTAATGGACCCTTTTGTTTACAGAGACATTTTAGCAACTCACATGCTTAACTATGCTGGGTGGGAAATGCCACTTCGATGGGTGTTTCAACGTGACAATGACCCAAAACACTCATCGAAGTTAGTCAAGGATTGGTTATCACTTAGTTCAAGTTTTGGATTGGTTACCTCAATCACCAGACTTGAATCCCATAGAGAACCTCTTTGAAATTTTAAAACGAAGAGTTGGAACTCGACGCTTTAAAAATAAACAGGAGTTGATGAACTGTCTAAAATCGGAGTAGGAAGCTATAATAACATGTAGTCTATCGAATCTTATTGAATCTGTGCCCAAAAGATGCGCTGAGGCCGTAAGAAACAAAGGATATCATAGCAAATATTAAAAGTTGCTTTAGTTTTGAACAGCCAATTTTTAAGTTAATTTTGTTTTTATTTTATCATAACTTCCAAAGAAATGGATTTTAATTTTTGTTGTTATTTTTAGGTTATAGACACATTGTGTAGTAGTAAATAAAAAAAAAATTTTCTATAAATTTATTTAAAGAAAAGATATGAGTCTATTATTACTTAGTGGGAAAATGTTGCTTAGGTTTCGAACAGTACTGTATGTGCAACAATTGTAGTATACGATGCCTTAACACATCTATAAGAAGTTTTGAATTGAACGAATATATTTTTAAGGTTTATTCGGTTTATGAAATATTGTTTAAAATTTTATACTGGTTTAAATACAAAAACTCATTTGTGGTAAATATTTTATATTCATATGCTTTTGCTGCCTGTAAAATATACTTCAGTACATAAGAAATTTTAACAGAAATTTATATTTTCTTATCAAGTGCATAAATTTGTTTCTATTATTAAAGATAAATGTTAGCTTAAGGCCAAATTCCCTGTTCCGTTATAACTCCAGTGTTGTTGTATGAGTATGAAAGGTCTCAAAATATGGAAATAATATTTTATTGACAATAATATATGATATCATAAGGAATATTTAAGTTTATCCTAAATAAAAATATATTCCATTTTGTATAATAGAACTTTTTCTTTTTGTCTTTTGAGAAACTCAATATTTAATCATATCGGTCTCTTTTAAAATATTTAAAACAAACAAGAGCCTTTTAAAAGTACCTGGTAAACTTGTCATTTCTTTTTTGTTTAAACATATTTTTGACTTTCTAATCTAGACGTTGCTCTAGGCTACAAATATTATTTTAGATACTTACACAATATATAAATCAACTAAAAACCACTGGCACACACAAACACACTTATGTACTTTAGAGCTAAAAGGCAGCTTCTTTGTCAGTTGTTTGCTTTAATATTTTATTAAAAATTTAATTTATTTCAGTTAATTTGCTGCCTTTTTCCTTTCTTAATAATAAAGCAGAAGACATTGACTGGTGGCTAGAATCAACTTGTAGCTGTCCATAGTTATGTGCAAATAACAGAACTCTTATAACCACATTGTAGGTAACATTAACCACAATTTCAGGTAATAGAATAACGAAAAAGTTGGATCGAAAAAATCATAGAACATATTGAAAACCAAAAATGCTTTAATATCAAATAAATTCTACCATATTGTTGAAAATGAAATAAATTTGTTATCTCCTAAAGAGTGTTTGAATTGAGTCCAAATGACTAACTCCAGCTTTAATGCAGTATAGGTTCTTAATACTTTAAGTATTAGTCCAGCTTTACACTATGCATTTCGAGGCATTTTTTTTTATTTTATAATTAAGTTATAGCGTTATCTAAAAGTAAATATTAGCAACAGTAACATCCCCTCAAAACTCAAGCAATGCCATACTGCTTACTCCTCCTGCTTCACAAACAAAAATTTCATGCTAGTTTCATGAAAAATTGCATAGTGTAAATGCCATGTTAGTGGTTCGATAAATGTCTAATAGCAAGCAGGCCTCAGATCTAGCGCTTTTCGGAAAATTAAAATTACTAAACAAAGAGTTTAGTTCCAGAGTTCCAGAGAGAATTTGGGCGTAGACTCAAAAAAAAATTGTTTCATTTAGCTCTGATAACTAAATTTCAGCTTTTGTAAGGCCGAGTTATTAAAAAATTCCTTACACAATCCAAAAACATTTAAGGACATTCGATTTTTGGAGAGAGTAAATAAAATTTTAAATATGATTTTGCCAAAACATAACACGAATTTAATTAAATATTCAATAAGACATTTCTTTCTTAAATGTAAAATAATTTTTTTTTCCTTCAATTTTAAAAAACAGTGGTTCCGTCGGAATCTGAAAAAATGCCGGCACCAAACATTTTGTCATTAAATTTAGGAAACGATTTACACTTTTTGAGGAAAGCTTTTAAAAGATGATGCTAAAACGATGCTAAATAATGCTAAATAAGGAATGAGTATTCCAAGGGACCGTTCACTTATAATGACATCTCTAGTGCAATTAAATCACATGCGACACCTAACAAAGACATGGCGAAATTTACGCTGTTGCCCATCACTAGCTAATCACTAAAAGTACAACTAGTCTAAAAATTTAAGAACTATGTATATAGACGGCATTAAAGACGTTTTTTATCCGACTTCCAAAAAAGAAGGAGGTTATTAATTCACTAAATGTTGCCTTTTTTATATGTCTGCCTCCATAACTCAGTCGTTTCTGGAAAGATTTTGATTCTTTTTTTTTATTGAAAGGTTATGCTTACAGATTGGTCCCGTCTTAAAAACAGTTCTTAAGTTCAAAATTTAAAGAGTGTCCCTATGTAAAATACATATTTTTTTGTATATAATGAACTACAAAGGTCGCCTCTTTAAAATAAAAATAAAAAAACTACGTATCACTATAGATCCCAATAGCTAATAGCAACTAAAAAATAAATCTAGAAATAAAAGGGTATCCCCATAGGTAATATAAATTGACTTATATTAGCCTATATTTTGAACCTTAATTAGCAATCGCTTGAAAATTGTACAGAATGTCGATTAATATGATCGTTTTAATAACAAATATAAATATTCAATATTATAAATTAAAGGGTACCCCAATTATTTATTTAATTTTATGTATATGGTCATACTTTTACACAGTTGTAGACAAGCGATTGAATTTTGTAAAGAACCTGCATTGCTAAGTTCGCTATAACAACAAGCATAAAGTTAAGATTTGAAAATTAAAGGGTATCCCAAAAGTTGATGTTATTTGATGTATGTGGAAAAATGTTTGAACCGTTATAGACAGCCAGCTGAAACTTACAAGGGACCTGTATTGCTTTCCGTTATAACCACAAGTATAAAACTTAGATATGAAATTCAAAGGGTGTCTCAATAGTTGATGTAATTTGATGTATGTAGCCAAACTTTTGCATCGTTATAGGCAGACAGATAAAATTTATAAGAAACTTGTATTGCTATTTCGGCTATAATATACAATTTGAATTAAGAAATTAAAGGGTGTTCCAATAATTGTCGTATTTTAAACTATGTGGCCCTATCTTTTAAACTGTAAAATACAAATAGTTGAAAATTAGACAGAAGGTCCACTACTTTGTCTCGTATATAAAGAAGTAAGAAGTAAAAATAAATAAAAAAAAGAAGTAAACAAATTTAATATTAGAAATTATAAGGTGTTACAATAGTTGATGTATATGATTACACAGGTGTACCGTTATAGACAGACGGTAGAAATTTTACAAAGAACCTGTATAGCTAAGTCAACTAAAACAAAAATTATAAAATATCAATTTCGAGATTAAATAGTGTCCCGATAATAATTGTAATTTGATTTATGTGGCCAAACTTTTGAACCATTATTGGCTGACAATATAATAATTGAATATAGAAATTTAAGATTCATCCCATAATTGATGCAATTTTACCTACATACATATATGGCCCTGTCGTTTGAATCGTTATATACACTTAAAAACTACTGCTTTGTCTCGTATAATCAGCAGTAAAAATATTTAAAATTAAAAATTAAAGGGTGTTGATGAATTTGATGTATATGACCAAACTGTTGAACCGTTACAAACCGGTGCTACATTTACTGTTAAATTTTAATTTGGAAAATAAAGGTTGTCCCAAAGTTAATTTAATTTGATGTATGTGGCAAGACTTCTGAGCCGTTATAGAGAGATAGCTGAAATCTTTTTTAAAGTCGGTTTTTGTTTTTGCAAGAATTATTTTTAACTTTAATCGAAACTTAAGCTACGAAATGAGGTACCAGACTTCTTAGAACCCAAGAAATTCTTTAAAGTAAGAACGAAAGATTGACATACATACTTAAATTTAATGAGCTCACAAAATATTTAAAATCTTCTTGCCAGGAACATTGAAAATGATGATTTGAATTACGATGCTTTGGATCTCACTCCTCTGTAGACGACAAACTATTAGTTTTTGTAGTCTGGGTAAGTCTATATGTTTGGCTTTGTTGGTTGTCAAGGAGTAAATGATTATCAAATTAATATGTCAATAGAATACCACTGCTGCATACCAGAAAGACAAGCTGCATAAATATTCAAATTGAACTTTTAAACTATAAATAGTAAGAAATAATTAAGAATAATAAGGAGAAAGGAATCAACGTAAGATAATTTCAATGGAAATAAATTAATATAATCTTAAATGCTATTTGTAATTGAAAGCAATTATAGAAATTCTTCTTTTTAAAACTCATAATAGGGATGTGATATATATCGTTATAACTTTAAGCCTTACAGAGCAAAACGTCAGTAATAATATTGTTACGTTTTTATTTACTCTTTAATTTCTATGAATTGCAAATTAAAATAAGATAAAACTTAAATTCTTTGATGTCACTTCATTACCCAGCTCTGCGTTATACCAACGGGTGATCCAACCAAAATTTACGATGTTGATTCTGAGTCACATCCTAAGTCAATCATAAAGAAGTACCCAACTGAGCTGCGCTTTAAGATTGCTGAAGCCTTTTGCAAAAATGGGCATTCAAATCAAAATGCATTTCGTGCACTTCGCGATTTTTTTTGGTCACCATAATCGACCAAATGTGTACCCAATCGGGAGAATTGTGCGCAAATTTAAGCACAAAATGTGAAAACAAACTTCTGTTTTTCACGATAGTATGGCAAAAGATCCGTCAACCCCTGAATTTCTCGTCGTGGCCAACAATTGAACATCTCACAAATATCATTAATGCAAACTTTCAATAAAGATTTGAATTTACACGCTTAAACGGTTTAACTGACTAAAGGGCTGAAGCCAAATGACCACTTCAAGCGTCGTCATCTTGGTTGAACAGACATAGCTTAGTAGTGACTTCATAAAAAAATCATCTTCAACGATAACGCACAAAAATCCACGAGAAAAAGAATCTACGAGTGACTTTTTGGTGCGGTTTATGGATTGACAGCGTCATTTATCCGTACTTCTTCGAAAATAAGGATCGTCGCCGACCTTTGGACTTGGATTTCTTTCGGCCATAAGTGAAGGATATGAACGTAGATGATGTGTGGTTCCAACATGAAGGGGCCACTTGCCACACGGCCATGAACAACTCAAAAGCTAAAGGATTAGGCAATTTGGTACATTAGCGGTACTGAGACTTAATTATGTTTTAGAGTCGGGTATGTCAACAAAGACGTGGCGAGCATTTGCGCTATATTTTATTCATACATAATTGTCGTGAACCCTTATATCATAACAAGTGATACTAATATAATTCTCTAAGAACTTTTTGTTTTATATACAATTAACATAGTGTGTTTTGATTGGCTCGCCCTCTATTAAATAGATTTTGTTATACCACTCAAAACTGTTATTTCTTCCAATAGGCGAGTTAAATCGTCTAAAATAATCTGAAAAAGAAGCATCTGGCAGCTTCTTTTAGTTGTTGCTTTTATACTCGAATTTATGTGCGTGTGGGTTCGAGCCCATCAAGTTAATTTTTATGTTTCATATTCAACTCCTATTTACGTATTCTTGCTTGCACTTATACATAATACCAAGCAAAAAGGAACTCACTATTTAAAATCGAAACGTTTGAGAATTTTAATTGTAACTTTATTGATTTTGCGGCCTAGAAAAAATTCCTCCAAATTTCCAACATCTCAATTGCAAGATACCTGCTATACGCCTATTGATATGCTGACATAGTCACATAAAACCACTAAACTTACAACACCAGTACATGATTGAAGGATGCATCGCACAAGATACTCAGTTAAATCAAGTCAAGTTGAGATGGAAGTTTTTGGTTTAAAAAAAACGAATAGAAAACCTTTTGAACCCTAAACAAAAACGAAAAAAAATGTAGAAGTTAGTAAAAGGAAATTATTAAGGAATAAGTGGAATGGAAAAACAATAACAAAAACAGCAAACTAAAAAATAGGTAGCAACGTATACAACGATGGCAATTGAAGATGCACTCAGGCACTTTTAAAAAAGTCGGAAAATAGCAGCAACCAATAGATTGAGTGAATAAGAGCAGAAAAAGTAGTAGAGTTTTAATTCAGGTGAAATACGAATGGAAAAAGGCAATGACCGTTTTATGAAATAATAACACAATTTTGCATTTAAGTCCTTCCCACATACGTACACAGTAAGTAAGACTAGCTTGTCAAAAAGAAGTTGTAAAACACAAACAACATCCTTACAAAGGCGTTATTCTAGGGGAAAAATGTTTTAGAATTTAAAATCTTTTGCATTACTATAGAGAAAAAGTTATTGCACCTATTTAATTTTTGTTTGTTAACAGATTCATATTTTAATAAATTTGATAATTTAATAAATTTTAATTTGATTTAATTATTTATTTAATTATAAAATTATTTTTTCTTTTTTCCTTAAATATGGAAATGATACAATCGGCGGCATGAAATAACTCCCCAAAAAGAAACGAAATAACTCCCCAAAAAAATATACGGGAAAACAACAACAACGTTTTTTGGGGACTTATTTCTTTTTTTGGGGACCTTTTTAATTTTTTTTTATTCTGGAGAGTTATTTCATATGAAATAACTCCTCAAAAAAAATTTTGGGGACTTATTTCATTTTCAAAATTAGTTAAAAATCATAAAAATTTAAACACGTCCCGTTATATTTACAACTTACATTGATGATTGTCGATTGGTCATTGATGAAAAAAATAGTAACTAGGCATTTAGTTTGTGGAGTAAGTTTGCGTTGTGAGGGGTATTTGGTATTTTTTTGTTTTTACAAAACTTCTTCATAAAATATAACTTTAAATAATTGTAGTTCTCTTAATATCGGCTTCAATAATAAATAGTTTAATGGAAAAAAAACACTAAGAAAATTTAACAATATTATTTACTTTTAATTGTCCTTTTACAATTGTCCTTTTTACGAAGCAATGCAAGTTTTTGTATAAAATTTTCAACTACTGTAAATAAAAGATAATGCAGATTATTATATCTCTTGATAAATTACTGGGGTTTTTTTTCATTTCAAGAATTGGGGACTTATTTCATATAAAATAACTCCCCAAAAAATTGGGGTGTTATATCATTTTAGTTTGGGGTGTTATTTCATTCTTTTGGGGACTTATTTCATTTCCAAATTGAGGGCTTGTTTCATATGAAATAAGTCCCCAAATCTTGGGGAGTTATTTCATTTTATTTTTGGGGAGTTATTTCGTGGGGAGTTATTTCATGCCGCCGATACAATCAATTAGTATTTTTATTTCTTAAATAACAACATAATTGAGTCAATTAAAAATTTGATCGAATTTCTTTCCAAAAACAAATGAAACCCGTAATATGTGAATCTAATAGATTCAATCTATTAAAACAATTTTGGAAAGATTTATTTTTGTGCTTCGATCACTATTTCATTTCTGAATCGATTTTAATTTTTTTATTATTTGAAAATATTGGGCCCGTTTAAAAAACAGTTCATAATCTTTAAAATGAAAGGGTGCCCTTACACAACAAACGAATGAACCGTATCACCACTTTAAAATTAAAAAATCTGTTTATAACTATATTGCGAAATCCAATATAAAAATAAAACTAAAAATTAAAGGGTATACCCATAGGTGACGTAAATTGACCTATATGGGCCTACTTTTTTAAATGTTATAGACAAACCTTTGCAAATTGGACAGAACGTCGATCGCAACGACTGTTATAGTAGCCAGTATTAATATTCAAAATTATGAATTAAAGGGTGTCTCAATAGTTCATTGATTAATATGGCCACATTTTCGAATAGTTGCAGACAGATGCTTAAAATTTACAACGAACCTAAATTGTTAACTCCTCTATAACAATAAGTAGAAAATTTGGATTTGGAAATTAAAGGGTGTTCCAATAGTTGATGTAATTTTATGTATTTGGCCTAACTTAGAAACCGTTATAGACAGACAGCTGAAACTTACCAGTGACCACTATAGCAAGAAGTTTATAATTTAAATTTAGAAATTAGAGGGTGTTCCCCTAATTGATGTTAATTTACCTAAATGGGCTTACCTTTTGAACCGTTATTGACAAACGCTTTCAAACTGGACAGAAAGTCGATTGATATGACCATTATAGTAACAAGTATTAATATTGAAAATTATAAATTAAAGGGTTCCCCAATTTTTTATTTCATTTTATGTATATGGCCGTACCTTTAAACAGTTGTAGACAGACGGTTATAATTTACAAAGAACCTGATTGCTAGGTCCACTACAATAGCAAGTATAAAATTTTAATTTAGAAATTAATGGGTGCCCCTATAGTTACTGCAATTTATGTTGCCCAACTGTTTACGGTTGAAATTAACAAGGAGCTGCAGTGTTAAGTCTGCTATAATAAGTATAAAGTTTGGAGATGAAATATAAAAGTGTCCCAATAGCTAATTATATTATACTTTTATATGATACTTTTGCCATACTTTTAAACCTTTATAGACAGACAGATAAACTATGTTTTGCAGTCGGATTTTTTTTTTCATACGCATTATTAAATTTAATACAACTGAAACTAATTGACCCCGTACACTAATAAATTTATTATAAAAAAAAATTAGAAAGAGCAAAAAAAAATATTTTTTGGACTAAGCTAGAAATATACAAATCATATGAGTTGCCATCAAATGTTTCCGAGAGTTATAATTTACACAGATAGGGTTTTCCATAAATCAAGAGCAATTCAGAATCGCACAAAAGGGCAGTTAGCGAGTACTTTGAAAAACATTAAGAAAAACGCAATATATATTTTTAAGACCCAGTAATTAGTTTTATATTGTTTTAATTCTCATATTTTTATGTTATTATGTGAGTTATCCTGCTCTAGTTTAGGTTAAAAGGACCTTTGCAAAGGCGTATTCACTTAGAGAACCAGTGAGTCAAATTTTAATTCCCTTTAATAAATGATAAAAGAAAAAACCCTACAATACTTAGAAAAAACACAACCAAATTATTGCCTTCCCATCATCCACCTGATTCTTGCGATAAAGCTGACGCTATACCCTTATTTGCACTCAATATCACTAAGCTCATCGTTGAATTATTTGCCAAGCCATCGAATTTCTTCTCGTCCTCGCATGTCCTACAGAAATCTGATATACTGTCAATTACTCTTCTGATTGGTTCTCGAATGAAACATTAGCCTTTTGGTTTGACAACCTGGAGTTCTGCTTACTATATCATGAGTAATTATACCGAACACTCAACTTTTTTTTAATAATAAGCAATCGGTAGGCCTACCGTCTCTAAACTCGTAATGCCATTTTCGGAACAATACTTGCAAGTTCGTCTTCAACTGAGAGCCTTTTCACGTGCTTTCTATCTTCGAAAGCCAATAACGTGGTTTTTAGGATGGCAACTATCTCTGCCTCAAAAACACAATTCACCTATCTTGAAATCTACATGAAATTTTTTCCAGTTACCAGAATCTGGACACCAGTATCTTCGCCCTCATTTATCTTTGAGCTATAAAACTGTAAATCTCCAATACAAGATCCTCACTGGTTAAAGAGAGAAATTTCCTGCTGATCAAACCCTAAACTTCACCCATCTGGGCCACCAATGTTTGAACTACCCACTCCGCCAGGAAACTTTGGATATTAGATTCTCCAGAGATTGTCTAATTTCTTATATATCCTTGAAAGTCACTAGCATATATTCCCTAACCCCCAAGCAGCCTTTGAGAACCCCCAAGCAACTTAGAACATATTCTGAGCGACTTTGAAATAGAAGATGTTAATCCGCCAAAATAAGATTTGATAAAAATCCTAATGTTTCTCTTAAGATCAAATCAAGAAGAGGTGCCATGGCACATGGCAGGGGTCACAACACATCTCTTTTTTGTTTCCTTTTTTGTTCTCTCTCTGTTATTATTTCTTTACTTAACAAAAAATATTGGTATGCGACAATCTTACTACGAATGACAATCCAAGTATCACCTACTCAAGTCCTTACCAGCAATTATCTTACATAACAGTTAAAATTATAGATTTTTAAATTTACTTTCAGAACTGATGGGTTTAATATCCAACACTTCGTTTATAAATTTGTTTGTATTTTATTTTAAATTCTAAAAGTTAAAATTCGTGTCCACTCTTGCATTCAAATTCAATTAGTCTCAACGGGTTGCGGTTTATTTTCTCTGATGGAAATAAATTTATTTTAGTTGCCATTTTTGTTATACCTCGACTAAAACAGCAAAAAGAAAAAATAAACTTTGATTTTATTATTTGTGTTAATTGTTATGGTTTTGAATGTTTTTGTTTCAGTTGTTTGTTTTGTTTTTGTGCTAAAACAAAAAGCAAACTCATTGAAAACTTTATTTGTTTTACATTTTTTTTTTTAACCATAGTAGGCTTTTAGGAGTAGTTTTTGGTTTGGAGTCATGGCATGCTTTAAGGAGTAGAGCAATTTAGTATAATGCTGTTTACTTGTTTATTTATTTTCAAAAAGTTTATTTATATTTATTTTTTTGTTTCTATAGTTCTAAATTCGTATTTGCGCTCAACTAAAAGTATTTGTTTTTAACTGCTCTTTGACCGCAAATATAGCAAAAAATCAAATATTATTGCATTTGTGGGCTTTTATTTGTTGTAGAATTGTTCTAACGTAAACTTAACTTTGTAAAAAAATATGTAGAGCAATTGTAATAGAGGTTATGTTGAGTTCAACATGTTTATATTTTCCATTAAAGTGTTATTGGACGGTCAAAAATGTTAAGTAATTTATATTTTCGCACAATTATTTAAGGTTTAAAATTAAGTTTAAAAAATTGGAACATGATTTAAGGTATCACAAAAACGACGCCAAGAAGTAATTCTACCTCAAAAATTGGGCAAAATTTATGCAATAGCCAAATTAGGGTTTCCGCGCTCAAGAAATGTTCATTCTGTGGGTATTAAATGTTGTGTTTTGGTCAAGCAAGAATCAGAAAACCATCAATCGACCCCAAGTACTGATATTAGTACTTTGCGCGGCTCATGTACAGTAGTGTCAATTCAAGTGTGGCGATTTCGCTGATGAGTTAGTTTCTAAGTCCTTTCCTAAATATTAAACAACGCAGTCAACGAATAACTGGTATTTATAATCGGTTTTCTGCAGTTGTAATAAAATAAGTGCTTTATTGAATTTAATCAGGCCCACAAGGACATAAGTAGTGTTACTGGAAACATAAGCTCAGCATACTAATCGATTTAAACATGCCACTCAAATGTTTTATAATTAACTGGAAAGTATAATCACATACATTCCAGGCACTCACCGCTTTCAAAGTTCAGTACTAGTTTTGCTCAGTTATTGAGTGCGAGAAATATTTCCCTTCATTGATTGGACTGAAAATTTCTGAAGATAGATAATCTATCATATATAGTTTCGGTCCCAAAACATGCTAGGATCTTTTTTTCATTGATCTTTTTATTGAAACATTGACAACGATGCAGTTCTTATGAATGTAATAACAAATAAAGACAAAGCCTTCCTTATCTCTTTCGGTTTCGGTTGCTCCTCATTGGGAAATTTGTTTCTATCGCTAAAGTAAATGATTCACACACAGTGTGCTCTGTCGTCTCGTTCCATGAAGAATTGACATTGTGCTGATTCCTTCAGCCCTATTTTTGAAAGATTGGAATTCAGACGAAAGTGTCTGGCGAGAAAACCGATAGTTAGCGTAATATACTTTTGTGATGTTCAGTTTTTACCGCTGGAAGTTTCGGGCTCAGACAAAGGCGAGGATAGATCAAGTTAAGCTACCTCATCTAACCTCTCATTTCCATTCAACCATCTATAATCCATTATCTAATACAGGGTTACGTTGTTACCTTTCGAGATTCATTCTTTGCAAAGTGTGAAAAATTTTAAAAACTAACCCAGATGTAAATGCCATGATAAAGACTGAGAAGCTAATTGGTTATATAGAAAAATATATATGTTTGTATGTGCTCCTATTAGACCAATTCTAATGTTGTGCGTAGCGCACATAATAATAATCCAAATTGTAACATGAAGGACAATAGGTGACTTATAATCGTTCTATTGTTTCCAAAAATTTCTATCAGTGTCTTATTCAGAGAATTCTTTACAATTTAATTTTTCAGAGTGCAGTCGTTGACTTCTTATGCAATTTTCTATTTTAAATCATTGCTAAGCTCATGTTTCTACTTAAATTACCTCAGATATTCAACTATTCGTATCCTTCCAGTTCACTGTACATTAGCTGCAGATGTCTGTCTGAAAGATGACCGTTTAAAATCAGCATTCTAGTACTTATAAACCTCACATTTTAAGTTGTTATCCGTTTTAGGTTTCCAATTGCCATAGTACAGTAAAAATGTATTACAACAAGTAATAATGATCTATAACTGGCTTAACTTAAAGTTGTAAGCCAGATTGGCAAAATAAAACTGTATTAAAATTATGGAGCTAAGCAAATTCATTTAATATAAGTTTTTTGTATTTTAAGCAAGCTTTTAAGTACTTGACAAGATAGCAGAAATTATAAGACTCGCCATTAATATTTTAAAAGTTTCTGTGAGGTTAATTTGCCTTTATTTGAAAAATTTTATTCTGAATACGTTAAAAATAGGACGTTGAAAATAGAAAGCATCTAAGTTGCATAGTGTGTAAAGCCACACAGGCAAGCCTCTGAAAGCTCTAGCGTTTACATCCAAGAGGCTACCTCTAGTTCTTATGATTAAGCTTATAGCGCGAGGTGAAAGTGAGGAAGTTTTGGTTTTGCAAACAAGAATAATTTAGTTTTGAATATAAGTCATGAAATTGCGAGTTTCTTGCATAAGAGATTAAGTTTTGAGGTTCATATATTTTGACATGCATTGCCTGCTAAGTGGTGTTGAGTTGTCATTTGGAACAAAGTCAATTGTAATATACAGTTTTCTGCAATCTTCAGCCCAAAAGGTTTGTTTAGCAATTATCATTTCGGCAAGTTTGCGAGGCAATCTGTACTGAGGCATGTTAAGTACTTTATTTACATAATCAAAATGCAGTCTTAGCGTTTCAACATATAGTGACGTTAAATCCGTTTCTAAATACAACTTGTAGTTCGGAGTGTTGCTGGGCAACATCCATATTTAAGCACTGTACAACATAATGGAGCGAGATGCAGCGCTGAAGATTTTTATTTTATTCATATTCGATGTTTTGAGATGATTTATATATTTTGATGAAAAGGAAGTTATTGCCATTTTTGAAGACGTTAGTTTCTTCTCTAAATGTTAATTAAACGATAAGTTGTAACTCAGGTCCATTCCAAGATACTTGTAAGAGTTCACAATTTTGATTATATTATCTTCATATGTCCACTTTAAATTATTAGCAATTCTGACACCATTACGGAAAACTTAAACTTTGGTTTTTACAAGGTTTTTTTTTAAATTCCATAAGTTGCAATATACATTGAGGGAATTAATCATACTTTGAAGACCATTTGGCGAATCGCATACAAGAACAAGATCGTCAGCATAAAGAAGAACTTTTATAGCAATGTCCACAATCGATACTCCACCTGGCAGAGCATCAGCCAAACCATTCAGGTACAAAGCAAATAGAATTGGGCTTAATGATGCACTTTGAAATTACTCTGTAACCGTTCACACTTAATTCTTCAATCTCACTAATAGAAAGGTACAGCCTTGTCTGACGCAAAGGTTTACATCAAAGGAGTTAGATAAAGTGTTGCCAAACAATATTTTGCTAGAGGAACCGTTATACGACTGTTGAACTATGCGTATTATTTTAGACGATAAACCAGTATTAACCAGTTTATAAAACAACAAGTTCCTGGGAATCGAGTCAAATGCATGAAAGATATCAACAAAAAGAATATAGGTATTTTTACCATTTAGTTTGTTTAAGTGAATAATATTATTTAGGTTAAACACGTTATAAACGGTTGAGTATTGTTTCCTAAATCCGGCTTGGAATTCATTTAAAATATAATTTTCGTTAATCCAAGTAGTAATGCGATTCAAAATCACGTTTGTTTCTTGTCGATTTTTCTATATAAGATAATCCAAGAAAAACGCAAAGTCGTTTATTTGTTCTTTTCCTACTTTATATCTGTGTCGAACATCAAATTTTTACATTTAACACTTGACAAATTAATTATATTAAATTTAATTCGAAGAACTTAAACAATGAAATAACGTTTTGTATGCCTGACATATATCTTACACATTTTCCCTCCCATATGTCATAACAATATTTATATTTTTATATAAATAACCAGATGTTTTAGTTTAAAGTTGTTTTTATATTTCTACTATCTGGGTAACTTTTGCGACCAAAACATATAAAAAACTTTTTGGTTGTATAAAAGTTTTCTGAACTAACGCAGTTCTGTTTTATTATTGTAAAAAAAGTATTTACATTTACTTTAAATTAATTATATTTACACTGTTTATGCCATTTTATTATTATTTTTATATTATTCTTTTATTATAATTTTTTTTTCTTTAAGTTTTAAAAAATTTAATTTATTTAATTGAAACTTTAAAGTGGAGTAAATAGCAATGAAACAATAGGGATACTTTTATTAAAAAATCAATGCAGAAAATAAAAAAGAGTGTTAAACCAATGTTCGTTATGATAGATTTTAATGGCTTTTCATTTTATGCATTTTTATTTTTGCGAAAAACATAGTTGTAAAAACATAAAACAAACAAGTAAGACTGCTTTATTCGGCTATGCCGATTCCTATATAGCCTTCACCATTTATGTAAATCCAGTTTAGTGAAGTAACTTCAACAGAGAAATAAAAATAAAAATAAAAAAAATTTGGTACTGCATATATATTATTTTACGTCGGCTGCTAATGGGCTAAGCAATTTTTTTTTTATTTTATTATTTCCTTAAATAACTCTTCAAAAGCTTTAAAATGATACCCATATTGATATTTCATAAAATTTGAAAATTCCAGAACCTCGTAACTCGGAAAGGATGGGTGAGCGCCAATTTTTTCGCTGGATGCTTTTATCTTATTTTTTAATTCTCTATATCCCCATATATCTATTATTATTATTTTTTTATTAGTGTCACTTTATTGTTCCAAATGACATGAAAAAACTAGAGGTAGGCGTGTTGTTTTGCCTGCTGTGCCGAAGGACATGGACCGATCATGCTGATTTTCAATAACACATCTGATCAATTGACATATTTATTTATTATTTTTTTTTTTGTTTTTTTTTTTTTTTTTGTTTGGCGAGGCAAACTTGATTTCAACACTAACACGGATGGACACACGGACATCGCTCAATCGTCTTTGCTCTGCATAAGAAGTCAGAATATATATACTTTATAGGATCGGAAATATATATTGTAGAAATTACACACAAACAAACTTATATATAACCTTTTTCCACTCTTTGTGGTAAAGGGTAGAAAAATAAAAAAAGAAATAGAACAAATATTAAATTTATAATTCTCTTGCATTACACGCCTTCTTGAACTTAGGAAATGACTTTCTATAAAGTAATTGAGAGATATAGTCCATCTCTATTAATGTTGCAGCATAACTATTTTTGCTTACATTAACATTGCCCTGATATAT
Source organism: Gymnosoma rotundatum (assembly GCA_916610165.2). NCBI lineage: Eukaryota > Metazoa > Arthropoda > Insecta > Diptera > Tachinidae > Gymnosoma > Gymnosoma rotundatum. The sequence goes on along the minus strand of OU744337.1, from coordinate 111,507,200 downwards.
TAGTTATTATTCTCATTTTGTAAACAAAATATTTTTCAAGATATTACCTTTCGCAATGGATCGAAGACTGACCACTGTTGCCAAATGGACTGCATTAGATGATATTATGAATATATAATAGACATGTATCAGTTCTTTGCAAAAAGAAGTGAAACATTGCATAATTCTCATTTAGTTTATAAAAATTGTTCAAGATATCAAGACAAAGCGATATCATTCGCCCTGTGGTTAAGTGTTATTAACTCTAGCAAGTGTTTAACAGATAAACTAGTTTTAATTATTTTGTCTCAAGTTTGTTACACTGAAAGAAAAAATTTTTGTCTGTTTGGTTTTCCACAATTTTAATAACGGTTTTATAAAATGAAAAGGAGAAAGCTAGATGGTGGTAATTTGCTGTTGTTAAAAATTTAAATAAAATCCTAAAATAAAACATTGACTAATTTTCTATTATTATTTTTTTTTCATGCGTAGAAAAAGAAATGAATATATTATTACATGTTGGATTATTTGTTTGCAACGTCCAAGCTACCAAACAGAGAACAATCGATTCAAAGTGCGGGACCGGGTTTAGTGACGATCCAGAGCTATTATATTGTCATTTACTAAATTTTAAATAAGAGCAAAATGTTTGCAAGTAAAATCGCGGCGCTATAGGACGGATACTCCGGCTAATACGTTGTTAATAATTAGCGTACAAATACTTCAAACGATTTGATTCCCTGTAATCCAGTAACCTCATATTTAACTATTGAAAAACGTAAAACGATCGCAATAAGCGTAACGTGACTCCAATAAAAGAAAGTCTTTACTAAAATCTAGTAATTGTACTAAATAAATTGTGTAAAAAATATTGCATATTTTTAGGCATTATTTCACTCGGCCAGCAATATTATATGTATGTATGTAAGTCAGGGGTGGGCAACCTGTGGACAGCGGCCCATGAGCACATAAACTGTGGCCCATGAGCACATAAACTGCGGCCGGCGAACATATTTTAAAAATATGGTACCCGGCCCTTAAGTAGTGACAGGCAACAAAACAAAACGTAGTATTTTTCTTGTATTTGAACGAAGATATAAAACAACAGCATAAAACAGTCTCTAAAATCATAACGAAAAAAGTTACGTTAAAAATATTTACGAAAAACAAAAATATATTAATATTTTATTTGCTTTGCATCAAGAATTTGAAGATAGATTAAAGGATTTCAGCAGTAATTCAATTCCATTTTTTAACAGAACAGAAAAATATTTTCTCGAGAAAAGCTTCTTCCAATTATGAACTCCGTGGGAATAAAATAATTAAAAAGTGACAGCATCATAATTTGAAGTGTGTTATTTTGTTTATTTACATATATTTTTTCTTTTATAATTCATAATACCTAGTTTTTTTCCTCAAATTATTTTCATTTTCCGCAGCCAATCAGAGGCGGAAAAAATTTACAATGGGAGAAAAGGGAAAAGTAAAAAAAAACTCGCACGGAATTTTTGTTTCTAATTGAGCTGAATAACGCAAAAAAATTATTGCATTGTTTAGGAGCTTATATTAATGCAAAAAAATATTTTCGAATATGTTTTTTTAATCAAAATTTAGGTCACGAATTACAGACGAGAATTTAGAAAGTAGCTTAATAGTTGATGTTACCATAATTGAATCAGACATAAGTACCTAATCCACAAATAAACAGTGGCCAGTGTCTCAATAATATAATTATACAACTTATTATTTATAAAATTTTCTAATGTTATAGTGCAGTAATAAAAAGTATTATAAATTTATTATCAGAAATATTTTATTTTTGTTCAACTTCTAAAATTTTTCTTTACCGTTTTCTGAAAACATAACTTTTATCTACCTACAAAACCAATGTTAGTTGCACGCTTAAGTTTGGTTGTTTTCAATTTTGGCCCGCATTACAAAAAGGTTGCCCATCCCTGATGTAAGTAACGATGTAATTATTCATAGATTTTATGAAAACAACTTGCAATTCAAGCCCATTAACTAACCAGGTTAAATTATACAATCAAAACTTAAATGTTTTAAAGTCTCAACCACAATGAAATAAGAGAAGCTAAAAATATTAAAATGAATCTCATAGAATATGTATAACTGACTACCAGTCATCAATCAACTTGAGGGAATGCAATAAACATTTAATTATTTTTGCTATGACGTTCAGCCTGTTCAGCTGTCATCATACAGATTTTTACAGTAGCTCCAAGCGAAACTCGTACACCTATGAAAACAAATTTCTTTATGTTAAATGTCTAAAACTAAATAGGCTAATAAAATAAATTTACTTAATTTTAGTACAAAACTATGTACTTAATTAAATAACAAAAACGAAATTTTGAATATATCTTTATTTATTAAAATACAGACAAATATTTTAAAAAGTGGGAACTTTCGGCGCCAAAGCCAAACTCGTACAGTCTTATTTAATTTGGCAAAATTCTTTTAATTTGCATCTAACTTCGGGATATTTCGTAAAAATAATTAAAAAAAATTGGGACTTCCCCCTTTATCACCTTTTTTATTGTCATTTATTTGAGTTTTCGTTTGAAAGAGTTACAAAAGAGAACAAAATGGATAGACAGAGAGGACAAACTTCTGTTGACCTAGAAAAAAAATATTGCCCACAGACCATAAGAAACATATTAAAAGGGGCTAATTTCAATGGTAGAAGCCCAAGAGTTAAACCTCTGATTAATAAGAGAAATCAAAAGATAAGATTACGACTCGCCAAGGAACATGAAACAAAGGATTTTTTATTTTGGAAGCAGGTATTATTCACAGATGATAGTAAATTCAACTTGTTTGGTTCAGATGGAAGACCTAATGTATGGAGAAAATCAAATGAGGAGTTGCTTGCCTAAAAAATGAAACCAACAGTTAAGCAAGGTGGTGGGTCAGTAATGGTTAGGGATCATTTTCTGCATCTGGGCCCGGTTTTTTACACTTTATCGATGGTACCATGGATTAGCATATGTATTTGAACATTTTAAAAGAAAGTTTGCCAGTTTGTAAGCAGAAACTTTATCTTGGTGAAAACTTTTATTTTTACCAAGACAACGACCCTAAGCATAACGCTTACAACCAAGTTTTTGCGAAAACCTTGTGCGCAGTATGCCAAAAAGATTAAAAATGGAGATAAAAAATAAAGACGTGCACACCAAATATTAATATTTAAAACCAACAAAATAATATTTAATTAAAGTGTGGTGTACGAGTTTGGCTTTGTCACAGAAATTACTATTATTTTACGTTTTTATTAAAAAAAAATTTTTTATTGAATAATAATTTGAAGTTTTTATGTTTTGTTAAATTTGTTATAAAATGAACTAATAAAATAAATACAGTTTTATTTGTTAAGAGCTTCTTATTTAATGTTATAAGATAGTTTAAAAATTAGTCTCTAGTGTACGATTTTGGCTTGGAGCTACGGTAGTTAGCTTAACTACACAAAAGAGATTTATTAAAATAAAGTTTTATAGTAAATCTAAGACTAATTAGAGCAAAACATCCAGTGACCCCCAAAAATATAACGAAAGGGAAAAAGTAAATAATTAACAACGCTTGTTGACTCATTACAATTTCCTTATGTTTTGAAAAAAAAAATTGTGTTCTAAACTTTGTGCGAAAGCTGCAGTAGCAAAAAGGCTTAGAAAAGTTAAATTTTTACTACGTCAATGTGAAATGTCATGATTACATTCGGTTTAAGATGCATCATCATTGCTGTCACCATCTCTCTCTATTTTACGCCTGACCACTAATGTATAGTCTGTTGTTAAACATCAAAATTGTTTCAAACCGCTTTTATAAATGTTCCAACAATGTTTCTATGTTTTGGCTTTAACGCGTTTTGTGTTGACTTTTAAGTTTAAACTGAAATGTATAGAAATTTTAATACATTTGGGAAATTAACAACAACACAATACAATGTGTTTTTGAAGAACAATGTGGACAAATTACATGTATGAATTAAAATAAATGACATAAAATTAATTGCATATGTTTAGGAATTTTAAATTAATATTTGAACAGATGGGCAAAATGAAAAATTGCATGTTAAAAAAAAGAACTTAAATTGAAAACAATAATTTTTGAGCAGTTGAAAAAATATACTCATCCTTCTAAAGACATCTTTTTAAGTTTAGATAGGTTTTAACAAAATAGTATATTATTAAAACTGACGAAGGACAATTAACTTTGTGGCTTCAACAAATTAATCGGATGATACACATCTACAAATTAACGGCAGTGCGAACATTTTTGTAATTTGTTTCATACACAGAATAATTTTAAAACGAATATTTTTCAACGGTATTTTTTATATCTTTTCTTTTTATGGGTTCATTTAACCATGCACAGTAGGGTAAAAACGAAATATTTCAGAAATGAATTAGCAATTATTAAACGACCAAACTGATTGAAAATAAATTGGATGCTAATAGCAGAGAAGAATGTGAGCTTACCACACCTTCCCTTCCTGCCATTGTTACACCATTCACTACAAAAAGTAGAAAAAGGGTAATATCTAAGTTTGTTATTCCGTTTGTAATTTCTTTAATATCCATTTACCAACCCATAAAGTATATTCTGAGTTCTTATGCATAGCGAAGTCGATTGAGCGATGTCTGTCCATCCGTCCGTGTTAGCGTTGAAATCAAGTTTGCCAAGGCACTATATAAGCTAGAGAACATTTAACTACGCCAATCGACCAGACAAACTGTTGAAAGAAGTGCTATTGGAAATCTGTAAGATCGGTTCATTCCTTCGAGACGGCGGGCAAAAACCACGCCTATTTCTAAATCTATATCATATCATTTGGAAAAATGAAGTAACTCTATTAAAAAAACAAATATATGCGGCAATAGAGAAAAAAAAATAATAAAATAATCACTTAGGAAAATTGCCGCTTGCTCATATTTTCCGAGATACGGGCCTCTAAACTTTTCAAATTTTTAAAATATCAATATGGGTATCTTTTAAAAGCTTTTAAAGAGATCTTTAAAGAATTACTAAAATTTTTAAAAAAATTTTAACCCATAAAAACCTGATGACATTTTTATGTAAATTAATAAATAGTGCGTAATTTTTTTGTTTTCTTATTTTTTATTTCTCTGTCACCCCTTACTAAAATAGATTTACATATCGCTCCTTTATTGCAACATAGTCATATCTCAAAAAAACTTGAACTTGGAAAAATGCGATTTAAGTTTTCAAAACATAAGTCCTATGATCTAATTGCCGCATTTGCAATTGCTATAACTTCGGTTCAGCTTTGGATATAAAAAATGCACAGAAGGTCTAAAAGAGCAGTTTTGCTTAAGTAACTACAAATCATTAACTTTTTGAGATACGACTATGTTGCAATAAAGGAGCGATATATTGTAAGGTGTATATAAAATTCGGCATAACCGAATATAGCTCTTTTACTTGTATTCTTTTTATTAGATTTAAATTTTGTTTGCTAGAATACATATACTTTGTAATTTTTTTTTAAGTTCAAAATTTTAAAAGTAATTTCAAATTTTTAACCAAGTTTAAAAGCTCAAACATTTTAAAAAGCTAAATTTAATAAATTACCACAGGCTTTAGTAACGACAAATTGAATATATTGCTCTCCGGTACAGTACATTTTGTTTTATAGGACTTTAAGTAACAAATGACGTAAACGTAGAAACTTTTGAAATGATCTTTCACTTAAAGTTTTTTTAAATACTTTTGGAAAAAAACACAAAAAACTGGTTTATCAAACAACGAAAAATAATTTTTAAAATTGAACTTAAAGTTATCGTGAAATAGAGTTATGGCTTTAAAACAAATCATTTTATAAGAAATTCTTAAATTCGTGCAGTCAGTACACAATAAAATCATTTTGTAACAATAATGAACATGAGAATATTGAGTACTTGAAGACCAGCAAATTTACTCTAAAATAACTTTTGTGTATAAATTTTTCGTAGGATTAATGAACCATATTTCATGAAAGAATATAATAATATAAATGAGAAAACTTTTTTTTTTTTTAATTTTCAAAACTTGTTTTTATATTTAAATACTAGTTATTCCCAGTGATTATTTTACATTTAAAACTGAAAAATTATTTTTTTTTTTTGGTTTTAATTTTTCAGTGATATACATACAAATAAAAGATACTAATCAGTGTTAGGAAGAAATTCAACCGATTGTACATTCGCAAGCACAATTGTATAAGTAAACATCATAATTTAATTAATTATATTAAAAAAAATTATTTTCTAAAATTTAAGAAATTATTTTTTAACTGGTAATTGGTAACTCAAACCAGAACTGGACCATCCAGGTCATTTCAGACCATCTGGCAACCCTAATAGTTGTTTCTGTTTGAAGTGGCTACCTAGTACTGTTCCAGAGATAGAGAGCTGTGACAGGCCTACAGAAAGAAAGACATTAAAGTAAAAAATATTAAAACATAAACAAACAGTTGCACTCATTTCAAATTTCTTAGTTAAAACACTTACGTATCTTATGACATTAAACCAAACATGGAAACTTTAATGGAAACTTAATTAAAACAAATAAAAATTTGTTTAATACAAATTGTCTCAATATATTTCTGCAGCAAAATTTTTGATTTTAATTGGTTTCTAAGCTATGAACTTCTATATAAGAAAAATAGATTTAAACAAAAAGACTTAAAAACTGTATTTTTAATAAAAGTGATTAATAAAATATTGTAGAAAAAATAAAATCTTTAAAAATCTTTAAATTTGCGTTTTGACTTCTATTTGTCTAAGAAGGAAAAGTATTTTAAATATTTTATCTCAATACTGTCAAAACTCTCCTCCCTTATCTGACATAAATATTAAAGTAAACTAAAAGCACTAAATTCATAAATTTTCAATCTCTACAATAAAAACGAACCAAACACGCAAAAAACTAAAACAACAAATTGTAATAAAGTTGGAAATTTTTCATGTGTATCGTATTTTATGAAACTACAAAATGATTACTAAACAATAAGCTGATTATATAGCTACTTAATGATGATGATGACGATGATAATGATGGTGAGACTCCTTGAAAAAGTTTTGAGAGATATTTTCTTACATCATATTTATGAAAAAGCTTACAGCAAAGCTGTTTCTCCAGGCATCTTCGACAAAATTGACTTGTTTTTTTTTGTTGTTGCCTGTTAACATTTCATTTTACATTTTACTTATTTCAGAAATAAAGGTTCCTTAAAAAAAGTGGTATCTTCTTTCCATTAGTGTTCGTTCGTCTTGAAGATAAATGCATTATAAATGAAAAGATTTATATTTAACTCCTGCAGTAAATACTGCTACTGTTAGTAGAAAATTAAAGAGGAAGGATGTACGAAGAGTATTCTAGAAGAGAAAAATGAATATGATTTAAGACAAACACTTGTTCGTTTTGTTTATTATGACTAAGAGTAGTATCAAACAATGGTCAGTATATTGATTTCGTCATCTAATATGAAACAAAATTATACAATTGAACCAATACGTTGTTTAAATAATTTCTGCAAATCAAGAAATGTTTGAATATCTAAAAAAACATCAATTATACCCACATAATCCTAGAGAGCAAAGAATTAAAAATTTGAATACTCAAGTTAGGCTTAACAACGTAGTATCAGCCATCATTTCCTGCGAAAGGGCAAATCAAACAAGCGATCAATTGTATCCCTAAAGCGGTAATTCAACTTACAATTTTCTATGAGATGGAGTATGGAATATTGGTACACTCTTTTTAAAACTTATAGATTTTTGTTGATTTTTGATTTTGTTCTTATTTCAGAAAACCCTTCATCAGGGAATAAGTCACTTTAAAACAAATCTGTATATTAAAAAGAATTAAGGAGGAATGGATTTGTTTCTGAATCACTTTATTAGTCTAGCAAAGCTAACTGCGCCATGTGATTGGCCTATAATTGTAACTACTCGTACCAGGCTTTTTTGTTATTTATGATTTTCCTTTATTAAAAAAAATGATTGGCCTGCCACTGACCTGCTTGGAGTTTAGCAATAGACTTGTACCCGGTCGTTCGTTTCAGTGACTGGTCTTTTTCGGTCATTTATCGAAGACTGATCCGTTAGTTCAATTCGTTTAATCGTTCAATTTGAACGAATTTGAACATCAACCCTGTTTGTGTGATTTTCTTATCTTTTTATCAAATAGTGGTTTTGCTACAGAGGTGAAACTCTTGGCACATAGAAATCATATAAACAGATTTTCTGTAGGTTCTCAAGAGAGAGGGAGACATATGTATATATTGCTTTTTCTATTATGAAGAAGGAAAATAAGCAAAACAAAAACTAGATATTTAACAAGAAAAAAGAAAGCACAAAAAGTTTCTTTTCCACAAAAAAAATAAGGCTGCGGCTTGCGGCTTTACGAGATAATTCCAGCAAAAATTACTCTTCTTTTTTCTGTGCTATTTCTTTAGTTTATTTAATATCGCCTTTTTTATTAATTTAAATATTACCAATTTTCCTTTAAAAAAGAAACACTATTACAGCATTTACACTATGAAATTTTTCATGAAACTAGCACGAAATTTCTGTTTGTAAAGCAGGAGGAGTAAGCAATATGGTATTGCTTGAGTTTTGAGAGAATGTTACTGTTGCTAATGTTTACTTTTAGAGAACGCATAATGCTGTAACTTAAATAAAAAATAGAGAAAAAATGCCTCAAAAATTGCATAGTGTAAATCTGGACTATACCAAAAAAATTCTTTTTAAATAGACTGTTTATTCGAACAAAAATGAAATATGTACGTATATTTGAATATATATACAACTCCTTTTAATACACATAAAGTCAACTGAAATAAAAACACGATACAAAAAATAGAACAAACACTGAACGAAAGTGATTCGTACACCATATTATACTCCGTACACTTTTGAACGAAAGGAGCCGGTTAAATATCTGGCTCATTACGTTTACTTGAGTTATCCGTTCAATTTACCCCTTCACTATTGAACGAAAATACCTTAATTAAATGACCGAATCAAGGCGAATCAATTACCAGGTGGCAGCGTAGGCGAATTCATTAATTTTCGCCGTGTACACTACTGTCAAACTCCATATATAAAAAATCTGTTTACCATTTTTTTTATATGAAGTTTGACATTCGTTTCACCAGCAAAAAATAATAAATTTTCTAACGCTGCCACCTGATAATTGATTCGCCTTGGACCGGATCATTCCGTTTACTTGATTGATTCGGTCAATTTAACCCGTTCGCTCACCAACGTCACAGCTCTATTTAGCAGGGAATTAAAAAAAGTTTGAATAAAACAAAAATTTAACCTGTTTACCAAAATTGATTATGATTAGTTATCCTTAAGCTTAATAGACATATGTGATGTTTCTCTATTAAAAGCGTTCAACTAGTCTGAAAAAATTGTATGGAAATGACTCAAAAAACTGAGTGCTTTTCATACAAGTTTGTCAGACGAATTGATCGTTTGTAATAAGGAAACAGCACTATAATTTCTAAATGATTAAACCAGGGTGTATCAAATACAAATAATGGTTAGCTGACTTATCACAAAAAAGACTTCGCAATCCTCAACAACAAGTGTACAGAAGTGTTTATATAAAACTGATTTTAGTAGAAAATGTATTTTAAATTAAATCTTATAAATTTTTGATTGATTTATAAAATATTCACTACAGAATCTAATTATTTTGAAATAGTTATTCGATTCACAACCCATAGTTTGTTTGTTTGTCAGATTGATATCTAATTAAACTTTTAATTGATTAAATTATTTATTTTATTAGAAATTTGCTTTTCTCTTTTTTATTTAAATATGTTATTAATAAAAATTATTATTTAATTAGAATATTTTTTTTTATTAAAAATATAATTGAGAGAATTAGAAATTTAATTGAATTTAAATCTAAAAACAAATAAAAAATTTAATATATGCAAAAACTTTTTCTATGTAGTTTTCGTTCTTTTAGTTAACAATTAAAAAATTTTAATTTATCAATGATTTTCTATGTAACAGCCTCGAAATTAATCAGGCAAATAAAAAAATATGTCATCTTTATTCACTATTTACTTAAAAATTTAAAACAAGACAAAAGTGACTTTTTACAAGTTATTCCAAAATTTTTAAACTAGTAAAAAAAGTTGATTCTTAAAGAGATAGCGCAAAGGTTCATATTTTATGCCATAAATTATTTCGTTTCTAGAAACTATTTTCGTCAGTTTGTTTAATTCTTTTATCCGTTAAAATTATTTTTATTTTTTAAATTAAGCCACTTCAGATATTTTTTTTATATCCATGTAATTTAAGGCTAATTACCCTTCACTCTCCTTTTGCGATATTGTATATTACTATTTCTTAACCGCATTACCGTTTCGCAGGAATATTATAATCAAGCCAATAAACGTATTTGCAAACACTGTTTTCTAAACCCTGTAAATAAAAAGATTATTTTTATTTTACACCTCCCCTCCCAAGTGCTACAACATATTTGCTACTCCTACCCTTCACCACAAAAAGTGAAAAATGGTATATCTAAGTTTGTCATTCCGTTTGTAATTTCTACAAAATCCATTTCCGACCTCATTAGATATATATATTTTGAGTTCTAATGCATAGCGAAGTCGATAGAGCGATGTCCGTCTGTCCGTCCGTTTTAGTGTTGAAATCAAAATCGTTAATCGATTAGACATAGTGTCGAAAGAGTTGCTATTGGAATTCAGCAAGATTCGTCCATGTGCTTAGACACAGCGGGCAAAACACCAAGCCTACCTCTAATTTTTCCAATAGAAATGTGAAGCGATAGAGAATTAAAAAATCAGAAAAAAATATCAAGTGATAAAATTGGCGCTTGCCCATATTTTTCGAGTTAGGGGCCTCCGAAATTTTCAAATTTCTTAAAATATCAATATGGGTATCATTTTAAAGCTTTTGAAGAGATCTTTAAGGAAAAACAAATTTTTTTTTAAAAATGCTTAACCCATTAAGAACCAATCGTATTTTTTTTTTTTTTTTTTTTTTTGTAAAATTGTGGTACTTAAATTTTTTTTCTTATTTTTTAATTGTCTGTCAACCCCATATTTTTGGGGTTTTTTGGATTAGAGTAACTTCACTAAACTAGATTTACATATATTGTGAAGGGTATATAAGATTCGACATAGCCGAATAAAGTACTCTTACTTTATTTAAATTACAATTCAAGACTAAAAATGTGGTACGCATTTTATTTAAAAAAAGGATTTTAAAAAGTAACATTGCTTTTATTGCACTGTTTTCCTTGATCACCACTAAAATTTTAAAATTTTTTTCGTTTAAGAAATGATACAATCCAGAAAAATCTATTACCTATTACCAACAGGGTTCTGCTATGATTTATTGATGAAATATTTATTATGTGTACTTAAAAAGTTTATTCTAATCAAACTTATATAATAATTTAAATTAAAAATAAGTTTTAGTAAAAATTATCCAAGGAAACTTTAAACAATAGTCATTATATTGCATTCAAAATGTTTGCGTTAAAAATGTTGTAAATACAGATGTGGCTTAAATACAGTTTGGCTTATAGAACACGTATTTAATTATTCCTCTATAACATGTAGTAGTTTTATATTACCAACAATTTAAACTTTGATCTAAAAAACTTTTTTTTAAGATATTTGCTTTAATTAACACAACGAACAGTTAAAACTTCATTTAGTTTACAATTGTGTTCATTCAGACATTTACAAATTTTAAAGTTAAACTTTGCAATTAGATTTTGCTTTTTTTAATCTATTATAGGAAAAAAGAATCATATATTTACTAAAGCACAGGTAGATATAAAAACATGAAAAGTGAATCTTGTTGTATATTTGTTTTAGGCAATTTACGAAATGTGTTCTTCTTAACGACTTCAAAAAAGAGAAAGAGAAGAGAAGAAGTTGATTACAACTCTTCTAAATGTTGCTTTCTGTACTGATTTTGAATTTTTTCGTTATTTAAAACTTTATGCTTACGGATTGGTCCCGTTTTAAAAACAGCTTGTATTTTTAAAAATTAAAGAGTGTCCCTATACAACATACATGTTTTTTACTTGTAGTATTAATCGCAAAGGGTACCACCTTAAAATAAAAATAAAAACTAGATGTCACTACAGCTCCCAATAACAAAAATTAGTACAAATATAAATTCAAAGATTAAAGGGTGTCCCCATAGGTGACATAAATTGTCCTAAATGGATCAATCTTGTGAATCGTTAAGACAAATGCTTGAAAATTGGATAAAATTTCTATAACATTGACCGTTATATTAACAATTATTAATATTCAAAATTATAAATTAAATGGTGCACCAATACTTCATTTCATTTGATGTATATAAACATACTTTTGAACAGTTGTAAATAGACAGCTGAAATTTACAAGGCACATTTATTGCTAAATCCGCTATAACAACAACTATAAAGTTAAATTTAGAAATAAAAGAGTGTCCCAATAGTTGAAGTAAATTGATGTATGTGGACAAACTTTTGAACCGTTATAGACAGACAGCTGAAATTTACAAGGAACCTGTATTGCTAAGTCCACTTTAATAACAAGTATTCAAGTTGAATTTAAAAATTAAAGGGTGGTCCCATAATTGCTGTAATTTGGCCTATATGTCCCTATCATTTGAACCGTTATATACAAACACTTGAAAATTAGACAGATTGTCAACTACTTTGACTCGTAGAATAACAAGTATAAATATTTAAAATAATAAAAAATAAAGGGTGCTAAAATAGTTGATATCATTTGATGTATATGGATAAACTGTTGAACCGTTATAGACAGACAGTTAAAATTTATGTATTGCAACGTCCGCTTCAACAGCAATTATAAAATTTAAATTTTGAAATTAATTGGTCTCCCCATAGTTAATGTAATGTATATAAAGAAACATGAAGTTTGTCTGTTTTGAAATCAATTTTTTGCAAGAATAATTTCAATTTGATTAACAGATTATTTTCTCATTCTACATCTTAATAATTATTTTGCTTAGTGAACTTCTTTAGTCTCATTTTCAAATTTTTTACTAGTTTTAAAAAGTCTTGACAGTTGATGTCAAAATAAGCAGATATTGAGCGAATTTTTCAAAAATGCATAATTAAAAACAATAGTAGTTTTAAATGCCTCATATGTTTAAAAAAAGGCATATTTAGGGTTTCGACGAAAATTAGCTCGCAATCGCCACCACCCAGCAATTGATTCGCCTTGTTGGAGACTTTATTTCAAAAATTCTTTAAAGAGATATATGAGCTACTGAACCTTTAAAGATGGCTACCGTGGCTACCGTAGCTACAGTTGTTAATAATTTTGATTGAAAATTTTCAAATTTCAATTTCTTCGGGCGTGCTATAATGTGAGCATTTTCATGGGACCATACGTGGCATTTGTACGCCTACAGGAAACTTCTCACAAATATTTTAAATAAGTTAAATATTTCTTTCCAGCAATAAAATAAAGACAAAAATCAAAGTTTTAGCAAAAAACAACAATAACCAAATATGATTTTAGTTTTCTTTATCCACTGTATACAAAAATACTTAGGTGCCTTTTATGAGCAACTTTCGATCTTCGACTGTAGTCGAAAGGGCTGATCGAACGAATTTTCAGTTGGTATTATGGCGCACATTCGATAAAATAGTGCTATTGTGAATTTTACTAAATTGGATTATTCACAATAGTACATGTTTATCAGCTGTCACTCTAAAGAAATATTGTTTTACTAATTTATAAAAGAAAAAATTAAAATAATTATTAATTAAAATGACTACCACGGAATTTTAGTTCGATTACTGTTGTTCTAACAGTTTGTCCCATACAATTTGGCCCCTGTGTAATTCCCATTTTTTTGCCGCTTGAACTGCTGTGCTTTGAGCTTTTCCAATTGTTTTGTACTTACAACCTTGAACCTGCATGTAATTAATACAATTTATTGCCACCATTTGTAAAAAACAACAAATTCAATAAGTTCTACAAACAAGCACAAACCATCGAAAGCAAAATTGTGTTCGATTGAAAATTCGTTGCACAACGAAATTTTCGACAGTGCTACCAACTCATAATACGAATTTGAAAATCGAAATTTGATTTTCGTTAGCCAGCGAAGATCGAAAATCGAATGCAACTAATAATAAGGGCCTTAATTTTTTTTAAATATTTGTGAGAAGCTTTTTGAAGAGCTAAATAGCGATAGCGAAATGGCCATCGATACGTGCTCTCACCCTGAATAATCAATAGCGGTGATTTAAAAAATTTACCAGGGATAAAAAATAGCACGAAATTTTTTAATAAATGAAAAATTAATTAATTTAAATATTCGCCTGGTTTAAATTAACTTACTGAATTAACTTCATACAAAAATAGAATACATGCGTGGTTATGAGAATAATTCTTTTAGCCGCTACACGACTACCGACTACCGGGCTACTTTTGGATTTTTGTAGCCAGCTACTTTTGTAGTCGGTAGTCGATGGTCGGTAGCCTTTGATTGTGTTTATAGCATAATTGTTTAAAAAAAATTTGCACTATTTAAGTCTCAGACGATGTACACGGAGTACCAAACGTTCAAAGCGTACCGGCGAAAAGTTAATACCCCCATTGACACTTCTTTCCAATGACATATCGTTACTTAACTAAACAACATTTTGTTCTTTGTTTTACAAAAAGCGTTCATTTTTTCGACGCGGTTTCGGAAGGTTACCAGAAGGTTAGGAAAGGCAATACTTTGAGCCACTTATTATTTAATAATATTTATAAATAAAAAATATTTTAAAGAAAACTTAAATACAATTACTCTGCAATTCAAATCATCTTTCGACTAAAAAAAAAAACAAAATTATTTTAATGTGGTTTCCGATACATTTCTTTCAGGGAAGTGATTTGGAACAGACAATATTTATTGCATTTCCATTATCATTCATAGTTTCTAAAGCCGTGATTTTGTGTTTGTTAATCTAGCGGTAGATAGGAGATTCCTACTATTTCCTAAAAGTCCATGGTGTCATTATTAAACTATTCATTTGTATACATTTAAATGTGAGGAGTTTGTCTTCTAGAGGTCACTGTTAATTCAAACACGACTAGATTAAAAAGGACTAGATCTGCTGCAGTATCGCTGCAATTGTGTTTTTTGAGCCTCATAAAAATTAAAATTTATGTGCTGTTTCTGTATTACAAACGATCAACTCAGTTTTTTGAGTTATTTCCATACAAATTTTTCAGACGAGTTGATCGCCTGTAATAAGGGAACAGCACATTAAAAAAATAGCAAAAAGATGCATTTTTATCAAAAAAAAACTTTTTGGTTTAACAAATGGCATTGTTATTAAATAAAGATTACGGGCAAATGGGCACCGCGGCTAACGAGATGCATTCTAGATGCCCAAATTTAAACCAATTTTTAAACACTGCAAATATTACGAAAAGTACAGGCTTCCACGATAAAATTTTTTGCTGGTTTGTCCGCATAAACCAGTGACATCACACGGCTCCACAGGAAACAGGTTCATTAATCGATATCAACCTATCGCCAAATTTTGTTGTTGTTCTGTTGCAACTATCTGGCCCGGATCAAATTTATCCGCATTTTCTTTTTTGAAAAAAACAAGCTCCAATTACGCTTCGAATAAGCCGCCCCACATTTAAGTAGATGTAATGGAAGCGACTATGTGGTAATTTCGTTTATTACCAGACTCGTTAAGTAAAAAATGTGTCTCACCGCTAAACACAATTTTGCGATAAATTGAATATATGGCTGATTTTTAAAGCGGCAGCGTTGTTCAAGCATCATTCTAGTCATGATGATTTGCCAGAGTATATTGATTATAAATTTCAAAAGTGAACACAGTAAAACAGTACTGACATATTTTGCATTACTGTGTTACAATAGAAAAATACAAACTTTACACTAATACTAGGAGTTGTGAATCCAACAAATAATTAAAAAAAAAACATTAGATTCTGTAGTGAATACTCAATCAAAAATTTATAGACTTTATTTTAAAACACATTTTTTTTTAACAAAATCAGTACTTTTATGAACACTTCGGGATACTTTTTGTTAAGAATTACAAAGTCTTTTCTGTGACATATTGGCTTATCATTATTTGTATTTCAAAAACCCTGGTGGAATAATTTACAAATTATGTCTATTAAGCTTAAGGTTAAGTAATCAAAATTAATTTTACGAAACAGCTTAAATTTTTTATTTAAGTTTTCTTTAAATCCCTTGCTGTAACAGCAGCCATAGCAGGCCAATCGCTTTTTTTAAATAAAGGAAAATCATAAATAACAAAAACAGCCTGGTACAAACAAACAAAAAGGTAACTATCGCTAAAAGGCAGATACACGCCAACGAATATAAATTAGCATTTGTTGCTTCTCTAAAGATGAGTCTTTAAAAAAAAAAAAAATTCATTTGTTTAAAACTTTAGCAGGCTTTTTGACTTACTCTGCTTTGGTTTTGAACTAAAACTGTTTGAAATATCTTAAACGCCATAAATCTTGTTATTGTCAGCAGCGTATCTGCTACAGGTATTTTATTTTTTTTATTTTTTATTATTTTATCTTGAGTTTGTTTTGTTTTTCATTGCTGGAAGCAGTTTGAAAAAATCGATTGTAAAAATGTATTAAAATTTTTAATATTATGAAAGAATGAATTAAAAAATTTTATAAAAAAAACAGGTTTATGTGAAACAAAATTAGAGATAATTTCTTCTTCTTCCTAGATGAGCAATAAATTTTACTTTAAATATTAAACAAAATGAACTACCGTTAAGAAGGTGGCAAATGGAAATTGTGGCTCGAGCTCTTTTACAGTTTTTCTTTAAATTTCTTTTCTAAAAGATTTTTTTTTTTAATACAGAACGCAAGGAAATTATGTACAAAACAAAAAAGGAAAGGTTTTATCCGTTTGTGCCAAATCTAATGTAAAATCCTTAACCGTAAAAATTTAAATAGAAGTTTTTACTCTTAAGATTCCTGTTCTTACAGTGGAATGTCATAACTTCCATAAACATAATGACCTATAGTCATAACGCCCATGTATATTATAGGTACATTAATGGTATTCTAAGTGGCTTGCAAATAATCTTTAGAAAGCGAAGCTGGTGTTGGTTATACCATAGAGAAGAAAATGTTTGCGCTCGGCCGAAGGCCAGCTATACAGAATATCTTTGGTAAGCAAAGCCACTGTTATTTAAGTACGGACATTATGACACTTTCATAATTGACAATATGTCTATACTAAAAACGACACAATATCGCCATGGACATTATGTCACTTTTGACTGCGACATGAAATCTATTGAAGGCTATGCAGGAAATAAGCTTTAGTAAGGCTGCTGTAGTCAAAGTGGTAAGCATGTTGTCTACAAATCTGGCTGCCCTGGGTTCAACCCTTGCGGCAGTAAAAAGATAAAAAAAATGTTTTTTTATGTTTAATGATATAAATACATATTCAGAACAGCCTCCTTTGTCAGTACTTCTCCATAGCATATTCGCCGATGAAGTAAAATAATTAATAAAATGGCTATATCTATCTCCTTTCACCACCTTTCTTCTCTCTCATCAAAGCAAAGCCATTGTTTTTTTAAGTGCAGACGTTATGACACTTTCATAAGTGACTCCTTGTCCTTATTAAAAATTACACTATGTCCATAAACATTATCACGTTTTCAAATGCGACATGTCCTTTGAATGCAAAATATAATCCATGGACATTATGTCCTTGTACACTATGACATGCCGCTCTTGTTATTTGTGCAATTCTGCTTAATTAAAATTAACTATCTTTTTTTTACAAATTGACAATGCGGGGTGATATTTTGATTGTTTTTCGATTTCTTTTTAATTTTTCAAATTATTTGAAAATTTGTTTCTTGACCGACTGGAAAATCAGGAGAATGTTATCAGTTCTCAACAAATTCAAATTTCTACAGATTTGTCCCATTCAGAAAACTTTTTTTAAATTTAACTTTTAAAAATAAAGGGTGTCCCATATAACAAAAAGAGAAGTTTTTAATTTTCACGAGTGCCCAATAACAAACTTTATAAAATACTAAGCTCAAAAATTAAAGGTGAAGTTAAAAGTAAATCAAAGGGCGTCGCGACAAAAGACTTGAATTTCCTTTCTTCATTTAAAAATTTAATTTTTTTGCAATTATTATTTGCGAAATTTAGTTTAGTTGACAATGCAGTTTTTTAGTAAAAAATAGCATTTTCTGGGTAATTTAAATTATCTTAATTTTTTGTTGTGGAATTAAGAGTATTCTTTAAATTTATTACTTAAGACATTAAAATTTTTGCAGAATTTTGCTTGTTTTTTGTTAATTTTAAATTTTTAGTGCAGTTTTGATTTTTCATAAAATTAGCAGATTTTTGTACCATTCACCATAAAAACTGGAAAAAAGATATATATGTATGTAGGTTTGTCATGCCGCTTGAATTGTCTACAACATCTATTTCCGACCCCATAAAGTTTATATATTCTGAGTTTTTCTGCTTAGCGAAGTCGATTGAGAGATGTCCGTCCTTTGCCAAGGCCCTAGATGACCTACAGAAAATCTAAATATGGCAATCGATAAGACATATTTTCGAAATTTTTGCTATTAAAAATCATATAAATCGGTCAATGTCCTTGGTTGCAGCGGGCAAAACACCACGCCTACCTTTAATTTTTTCATAACATTTGGAACAATGTAGTAACTCCAATAATAAAAAAAAAACAAATACATGAAGCGATAGAGAATTAAAAAATAAGAAAAAAAAACATCAAGTGAAGAAAAGAGCGCTCGCCCATATTTTCCGAGTTACGGGCATCTGAAGTTTTCATATTTTTTTAATATCAATATACATATCATTTAAAAGCTTTTGAACGGATCTTTAAGGAAATGCTTACATTCTTTTAAAATGCTTAACCCATTAAGAGCCAATGATATTTTTCTGTAAAATTATATAAAGTACTTAATTTCTTAATTCACTGTCACCCCAATATTTGCCTTCTTGGTTGAAGATATTTCACTAAACAAGATTTACATTTACGAATTTTTACTTTCACTAGATTCGGCACTAGTGGCGCTCTGCCGATTTCTTCACAATTTGAATAATTTTTACTGATTGCCAGTAGATATATTTCAGTAATATTGTCTGACAGTTTGATACATTAAAAAGTTCCACAAGAGCTCAAAAAATTATTTTTTTGTGTTTATTTTTAAAAAGTTAGTTATATTTTTTACCCAAAATTACTTTTTTTCTAACCACGCGAAATGCAAAAATATGTATGTACTTATTGTATAAATGTAGAAATATTTGTAATTTTTATTTCCAAAAAATATGCAACAACTGAGCGTTAATTTACACTTCTACAACAAAATTCTTTTGCAAACTACACAACAGTTTAAGTGGAAGTGTCTCTAACAGAATGGCAAGCGATGACATTGTCACTTCAACCAAGATGAAAAAAATAATAATAATGTGTTTACAACCACGATATTACTTCTTTTTTAATAATCAAAAATAGGTACAATGAGAAAAAGCTTTAAATAAAAATTTATGTACTACTTTCTTTGTAACAGTAACAATTACTTAAGGTATGATCAAGGCGAATTAATTATAAGGTGATAGCGATGGCGAATTCAATTTTTTTCGCCTGTATTCTAACTGTCAAACTCCATATATAAAAAATCTGTATAACAGTTAGATAAATTTTTTATATATGGAGTTTAACAGTTAGAATACAGGCGAAAATAAATGAATTCGCCACCGCTATCACCTTATAATTAATTCGCCTTGGGTATAATCAAATTAGTCAAATACTCGTCTTTTTCAAATAAAATAATTTTTCGTAAAAAATAAATTGTTTATGATCATTTGTTTCATCTTTCTATTACAATAGGTTTTCTTCTTCTTTTTCTACTTTTCTATGATATCCGCTACTTTACGCCAAAACTATGCCATAGTTCAGATTAAACATACAAGTTTTGTTTATAACTTTAAAGATATAAAACAGAGGTAAAGATTTATCCTTAAACGTTTTAAGAATTTGGTAACTTCCTCAGCTATAAAAAATTACAATAAAAGAGGATGTTCCTAATCTAATCTGCTTAAAGCCAATCCCTGCTGGTTTGATTAATCCACTATACTGCTTTATCAATTTTTTGCCTTCTCTTCTATAATTCCACTTCCAGCTCATTATTATTTTTTTTTTCTTTGGTATTATCCAAGCAGCAGGACAAGTTTATTCGGGGGTTTTGATTTTTCTTCTTCTGTGAAATACAGATATATCTGCGCCGGTGTCAATAAGGTACCTGTTCATTCCAGATACTGAGTTCTTGAATATACAGGCGAATTACTTCTTGGCCATCTTCACCCATCACCGTTGTTTTCCGATATCTTGAACGTATATGGTAAACGGCATTTGGTTGCTTAAAACCCTAACTTTTTATCATATCAACAAAATGTTTTACCAGATGGCGAACGAGTTTTTCTGCCTGAAAAATTTATATTGTTGCTTCTATTTTGACAATATCCTTTTGTGTATAAAGCGGCTATTTCCGATATAACTTTGGCAATTTTGTCCTCGATGGCAGTGATTCGTTCCTCGCTTCTCGTAGAAATATCAGTGACATTAGTTAAGTCGTCAGAATGGTCATGTATCTTATCAGCTATAAGAGACTAACAGAAAATATGGCTTTTGTTTGTATTCGGGAGTCGCTGAATCAATAATGTTTTAAGTAAATGCTCAGAAACTCTTCCCCCAGCTAATGCACGCATTTCTCTTAATAAAGCGGATGGCTTTTTATCGGCAATAGTAACGTTTTCTCTTCTGATTCCACAAACTCATTCAACAATGCAAGTTTCAAAGTTTCATATTTGTTTTCTGGAGGGTCTTGAAAAATATGACCAACATAGTTCAGAATGCTGCTTTCAATTGATCCAACAAAAATATGATACTTTGTTGTATCCGAAGTTATAGCAACAGTAACGAATTGAGATTCCAACTGACGAAACCACAATCTTGAGTTTTGACGTCAAAACGGTGGAACTCGTACAGTTAATTTCAGACGAAATTAACGATGAAGCTGACCCAAACTCTTCTGAATTTGACATCTTGTATTTAATAATTTATAATTGTCGCGGGTCACCAATGTTGTAGTATTTATTGCAAAAATAAAATTAAAATTGAAGCTTATTTTTCAAAACAATGACATAAAATAAAAATACAAAATGTGAAGGTTGGATTATTTTTAAATCTTATTTCTAAAGTAGAAATATGCACAGAATCACTACAAGCTTAACAAAAAAAATTTTTTTATTTATTTTTAATTTAATGTTGTAGCCGAACTGTCTTTCACACAGGTTGTGTGGTATAGAGTATCATCAGTACATGGTAGTGTTGGCCCTAACCTGACATTGGTCTTACCACCGGGTAAGTACAATCCGACTCTAAGCGTCCGCGGGGTGCATAACGCATTATTGGAGACATTCTGTTACAATGCAGCATCACAAAGGACACAAGCGCAATGAGCTGTGTTTTAAGCCCAAATCGCGGTGCTTAATACACAGCCAGGACGTTGCTCCCGTAGGCCCTCACCGGTGCCCGTAGTACCAATAGTTTTTCTTAGACTTTAGTTTCGGGCCACTGTAATCCTAGACGAATAGAACCGCCATATACCCCAGAGGCAATAGCGTCAAGGAGACGAAGTTTCCACGGCAAACATGCCTCTGTAGGGATTCAATTAGAAACAAGTAAATGCACAAGGCTTTGAATTCTCAGGAAAGACCCACAGACTTTTTTATGTTAATTCTGATGCAAAATGAGATAGATTTGGGCCTCATATGAAAATCTATTTTCAATTTCTATTTCTACGGACTGTTGGCGAAAATAAAAACTACAATCATTGCAGATTTTGATGAAAACATATTAGGCTAATTAACAAGGTTTTTACTATCACCAAAGCTTTTGTATATATCAAGTTCTTATCAAACACCTAAATATAGCTCCGGATAAACTAAGCGCTTAATACAGATTGCCACAAAATTAAATGAATTTTTAAGTGGCTTTGCATCCACAAATGACGAACAAGTTCAGGTATTTGCTTTTTAAATGATTTTCTTTATACATGATACAGTTACAAGTTAATAAAGTGCCTGAACTAAGTAAAAGCTATGAGAAGGGTAGTTGCCGAGTTTACATACCATTGCTAATGTATACAATTGTGTGACGTATTTCGTAGCTGGTTTAAAGTTTTCTATTTTGTTATCCTAATAAATTTTTCGCTGACATGAAATATATTGTTGATAAGACATAGATTTTCTAAAATGCTGCGGAAAGCATTCTGTCAATGGAAGCGACCTGGAAGAAGGAGAAAAGTGAAATCGATTAATAACAGTATGGTCGCAGGGATTTGAAATGGTCTCTAAGTATAAAAAGAAAAAACAATAAATTAAAAAGAAGTCGAATCCATAGTAGGCAAAACAAGTGATAAGAAAACGTTTTAATTTTCGAATACCGATTTATCCAGTTTTCTTGATATTCTCCTAATTCTTTAGACTTGGCATCCAACAACTTTTTCGTCTTTTAAAATTTACTATATCAAACTCGGTGGAAAAGAGTTTGTGTGACATACTGATGATACTGATGATATACCTTTTAAGACAGGTTATTTTAAGGTCCTTGAACTTGTCCGGGCTTCAAAAAGTTAAACTATCGCTGGAAAAAGTTTATAAAAAAGACTTTTGAAAAATTAAAGAACGATCTTAAGTCTAACTTGCCCTCGAACATCTCCCCCCCCCCCCCCCCCGGGGGCACCAAGAATCTGTGCTGACCTAACCTAGGTACAGACCAGGGTCCTCAAGGGTATAGGGGGAACCAGTCCCCTGGTGTGCAGGCACTGAAGCTGGATATACAGTTGGGTACTGTCGAAGGATTTTACCAGTTAAAATGACCAGTTTTTGATAATAACGTATGAATAATAATAGCAATAAATAAACTGGTACCACGGGAACCAGCAGCCCCTACAGAGAGCCGCCAATCTCTGTAGCCGGTTATTGTTGAGGTCCCTTCGGGGTACACGTGTTGGTTATGGTTAAATTAGTATATTTCTGCGTGTCTGGCGTGGAATAGATGGAAGTGTGCTATTGCACTCCCAACAGAGGAGTTTAAGGATAGGCTCCGACCCTATAGCAAGAAGTAGATTTATAGTCCTGCAAGCCATGGTCTTAAAATTGCACAGAATAGTGGTTTCACCACCGTCTGGTAAGGACCTACTGCCAGGTACAGACGTTAACCTAATCACTTATCCAATCCTCGAACATCCCCTCAGGGGTGTTTCGAGTCTGGCTGAGAGAACATAGGCTTTGACACTGGTATCTTCCGGGTATTGGGGGGAACCAGTTCCCCGATGTCCAGGCACTGAATCTGGATAGACAGTGGGGTAACTGTCTTTAACAAACTGGCATCACGGGAACCGGTAGCCCGTACAGAGAGCCGCCCATCTCTGTAGCCGGTTGTTGGTGAGGTTCCTTCGGTGTACACGTGATGGCTGTTGGTTAAAGTTGGTAACCGCAGGTCCGGTGCGGTGCTAATAAAGTGTGCTGTTGCATTCTTAACAGAGGAGTTTTATGGGTAGGCTCCGACCCTATAGCAAGGGATAAATTCATAGTCCTGCAAGCCATGGTCTTAAAATTGCACAGAATATTGGTTTGACCATTGTCTGGTTAGAACTTCGCGCCAGGTTCAGACGTTAATCTAATCACTTATCCTGTCCCGAACATTTACTTTTTTTAATACAAAAATTGGAGTAATTTTTTTGTCCAGTGTATATTTATAACAATTGTGCTGTATCATTGTAAGAAAATACGGCATAATGAAATGTTTCATAATAGTTTACAAATTTGTTTGTTTTTTATATATAAATTTAAATTCTTTTTCTCCTTTTTCTTTATACACATATTTTTGGATAAAAAATGAAAAATGGTTTGAACACACGTCTCAAATACGCGACACTTCATTATTAAAATTCCTGTAAATTGTAGCCATTGTTCGTTTTTTTTTTTTTTTTTTTTGTTTGGTGGTTCAACAAAAAATTTTCACAAGTTGCTGTTGGTATTTTAGCCACGTTTGCCGCATTTTCTCCTCATATGAGAACAGAAAACCAGTGACAATATTGTTGCTTTTAATATCACCCACTACTCTGGTGCATTGTATTTTGTATTGTTTTAAATTTTCTTTTATATAAATACTTAACACAACAACACAGAGGAATAAAGGAAGTCCAAAAAACTTGTTAACACAAGAATGTTTAAATTGCAACATGACTTCGTGTGCATGTGGGTTCTTAATCTAACAAAACAATACGTGCCAGTTGCCTGTAAGAAGCAACAAACATCAGATTGCTTTACTTACAGTTTTCGTGAGCTCATGTTAATATTAAAATTTGTTAAGTGGTTTGAGATTTGAAAACAAGCTCTCAGAGGGGATTTATTTTTATTTTAGAGCAAAACCATAAATTTAAGTTTGCTATTTTATTTTTAAGTAATTGTATTTAAATATGTTGAAAGGTTTTAAATCACCTATGGGCATTTTAACAAGCTTGGACTAACACTATTGCATTATCTCAGGGTGGCAATAAGGTATAATGATATTTTTAGATGATATTAATTCTGGTCTTGAATATACTTCAGCCAACTGTGTTGAAGGAAAACTGCTAAGAAGAATCCCAAACCTTATTGGGATAAGTTTTGAAACACTGTTATGAGGTTTGTAATATATGTCTGAGGTAAAACGACATTGAAAACGACTAAAACAGACTCTACGGACTAAGACGCTTTTAAACAACACCTTATTTATAAAATAAAAATTCTACTTAGTGCCACTATCAATTTAAAAATTATGTAATCAAGCTGAGTTTATAATTTCTTCATGAGATAAAAAATATAGAAATATATAAATTCCTGGATTTTTATTTAAATTAACACTTTGTCTTGAATATTGGATACCTGGATACGGCGCTTCTGTCTACATACAGTAATTGCTGAAGCACTAAGCGATTGTTTTTGCAAAAACAAACCCTTTTTTTATATTAGTTAACTTTTAGTGCGCAGTGTGCAGCGGTCATTTGTTACACTGATCGGTCTTTTTCGGTCATTTATTAAAAACTGATCCGTTCGTTAAATTCGTTGTATGTGATTTCCTTGCCTTTTTATGAAATTGTGGTTTTGATACAGAGGTAAAACCCTTAGCACATAAAAAACAATATAATTAGGTTTTCTGTAGATTCTTAAGAGGGATAAATATAAAGTCCTTTTTTTTATTATGAAGAAGGAAAATAAACAAAACAAAAACTGGATATTTAACAAGAAAAAAGAAAGCACAAAAAGTTTCTTTTCCACAAAAAAAAAGGAAAATTATTTATTATTCGTGGCTGTGTCATTACAAGATAGTTCCATCACAATTTACGCATCTTTTTCTCTTTTATTAATTTAAATATTACCAATTTTCCATTAAAAAAGAAACACTATATCAAAAAAGAAATTTTTTACAAGACTGTTAGACGAAAGGAGCCGGTTAAATATCTGTCTCATTCCGTTCACTTGAGTCATCCGTTCAATTTGAACCGTACACTATTGAACGAAAATACTTCAATTAAATGACCGGATTATTCCGTTCACTTGATTGATTCGGTCAGTTTAACCCGTTCGTTGACAAACGACGGAGCTCTATTTAGTAATAACCCAAATGTTCTTATAGTTATTTTGTTGATGGTTCAACACTACTCGTTTGGAATCTTTAATCAAATTATAGATAAACTAAAGCTGCCCATTATACCATAAAATGAAATTGACTAACTGTGAAATGGAAACTGGAACATCAATAACCACAAGCACCAAAGCTTGGACAAAATACCAACAATCAACAGTGATATTATTTTTGTACCATTCACCACAAAAAGTGGAAAAAGCGTATATCTAAGTTTATCATTCCGTTTATAATTTCTACAATATCCATTTCCAACCCCATAAAGTATATATATTCACTTCTTAAGCATAGCCTGTCCGTCCGTGTTCAGATTGAAATCAACTTTGTCACGGCACTAGATGAGCTACAGAAGATTTAAGTACGCCAATCGATCGGACATAGTTTCAAAAATTTTTCTATTGAAACTCAGCAAGATCGGTAGATGTCCTTTGAATAAGAAAAAAAAATCTAGTGAAAAAATTGGCGCTCGTCTATATTTTCCGAGTTATGGTCCTCTGAACTTTTCATAGAAAAGTACGATTGTGCATCATATTTTTTAAGATATCAATATGGGTATCATTTAAAAGCTTTTGAAGATATCTTTCAGGAAACACGTAATTAAGAAATGCTTAACCCATTAAGAGCTGATGAAATTTTTATGTAAAATTATGTATATGTAGTACTAAATTTTTTTTCTTTCTTATTTTTTATCACCCCAATATTTGTCTTTTTTGCTTAGGTAACTAAGGGACCTGGAGCAAATTAAAAAATGGGGCCCTACTGTTACGTAAGCTGATTAGGTTTTATCAAATAAAATTATGAAGGGCAGGGAATAAAAATATTAAACAGTAAAAACATAAATTACAATTAATAATTGGTGTATGTTTGGCTAATAAAACGAAATAGAGAAGACTCAAGGGTTTATTATATAAAGGTCGAGCTCATCAACTGACTGAACAACAATTACATTTACAATTTCTTCCTAGCTTTAGTTGTCGCAAATGCAGCAAAGACTCTGTTTAACTCCAGGCTTGATGCGGTTTTGTTTTGAATTGCTATTAGCGATAAATGTCGGAGTCGAGTTTGGCCCATATTATTTCTTAAAAAAATTTTTTATTATTTATAATTTGCTAAATGACCTCTCAGCTGCTGCAGAAGTGATAAGAACAATAACATTGCTGTAAATACTTTCGTTAGGTCGCACTCTAGCACTCGATATTTGCTCATTATTTCCTTACATAAATGATAAACAGTCCATGCTCGAGTTAGTTAAGATAAACCTTGTTGGTAAATATTAATAAATTGAAGTGAAAAACTACGCCCTATTATATATGAATATTTTCTTTGGAATTCGTCACACTTTTGTAATATATTTGTCTAGTATATTATTAAAAATTTTAATTTTATTTTTTTGGTTTGGAAATCGGTGATCAGCAGATCATTTTTCAAAATGTTTTTTAACTTTTCTTTGGCTTTTTTTCCTTGAAAATGGATACCATATTTTCTTGCAGTTTTACTGGCTTTGCAATTGAATTATTCGAAATCATTTCTATAATTTTGCAACTTTGCTGCTAAAACTTCACTCGCCTCTTCCAAATTTTTGGATGCCTAATTGTTGTCGTTCAATAGACATGAATTCGCAAAGCAACACGAACTGGAAATTAATAATTTTTGTTTTAATACTCTCTGCTTCACTACGCTCCACTGTATTAGGACTCTGTATAAAGAACGAAGTTTTATTGCGGATATCGTGTTGATCCTACTGGACCATCTAGCCGGATTTAGTTTTTTAGAGTATTGACTTGCATTTTCTTCACGATATTTCGCGTTATACAATAAGCTGTAGCCAAAATCTATAGATTTGACAGGATTTTATTGAGTGGCAAAATCAAAATAAAAAAGTTTTAATTTTTAATTTTTCCCTGACCAGGAAATTTTACTTTATTTTCGGCTTTTTGGTTCTTTTTAATAAATTTTCTAAACATTTTTAGAAAGAAAAATTATTTACAAATGTATGCGGACGTTTTCCAAAGAAACAGGAAAAATTAGACGCTAGCAGAATGAAATGCAGCATTTTCTGATCAGGGAAAAATTAAAAATTAAAACAAACGCTAGGCGCCGCACCGCGTATTTACATTTATACTTAACTCATAAAAGTCAATATGATACTAAAACAGTGTCTATAATGTTGTGAGCAAACAAGTATGAATAATTAAAAATAAAAAGTTGCATTTGTGGCTATCAAATGCTAGCACAAAAAGCAACAACAAATGTTAAAGACGAATTACAAAGAGAACGACAAAGAAAAAAGCTTTAAGTTGTGTGTGAACTTCGTCTCACCAAATTAACATTAAGCTTAGTTGGTTAAATAGATGATGTTTACGATGTACATAACATAAGATAGATGCAAAGAATGCTGATGAAGGATGTGGCGGTCCAGAAAATGCTGCATTTCATTCTGCTAGCGTCTAATTTTTCTTGTTTTCTTTGGAAAACGTCCGCATACATTTGTATATAATTTTTCTTTCTAAAAATGTTTAGAAAATTAATTAAACAGAACCAAAAAGCCGAAAATAAAGTAAAATTTTATTAATTAATAAAAAAAAGTTTATGTACATTAGCTTACTAACTTCTGATACAGCATTAATTTTTTAGCCGTTCACGAAAAAAATTCACAATAAAACGAAGATCAATGAATTCATTCATCAATGAACTATAGAATTTTTCTTAACTGAGTTGTCATGATTAAAGTGTGTTCTGGTAATGATTCGAGGGCCCCCTGAGCCCTCACTAGGGGCACTGCCTCGCCTAGCCCCTAGGTAGCCACACCGCTGCTTAATTATACCAAAATTGTAAACACGAGGATGCAACTTTTATAAAGTATACATACTCTAAATCTCTATATATAAGGAAGTCATTTAAATGATATCCATCTGTCAGAAGTCTTGTTTAAATATGGCTTTAAAAAGTCGAAGGTGCGATCTGCAAATCGTTGCAATCAAACCTTTTAATAATTAAGATATCGTGAAAAAATCACGCCTGCTTCTATTTTGTTCTTGTTTTATTTTTCAAGTGCTTGCGATTCTTTGTTGCTTTTATTTGTATAGATTCTCATCAGCAACGGGCGATCAAAGCACCTCAAATGGGGACAAAACATTCTGTCAGACTGTTAATGGAAATAATGGGGTCCGAAAGACCTTAGGAAAGCAATGGGCTTATAGGGTCTAAGAATATACTCGTTTTTTCACTCAAGGGATCAGTGGATGCCCAAGCGTCAATGGATGCCTGAGAATCCAATGGAGGCTAAAGAACCTATGGATTCCCAAGTCTCCAAGGGACGCAAATAGGGCAAAAGACTTACAAGGGCTCAATAGACTCCAAAAGGCCTTATAGACAACAAAAGGTTACTGAACACAATTTCACAAAAAATTGAATTGGTGACTGATATTCTAAGTACATCTGGATGATTTGGTTGCACTCTTTAAGCGTTAATATAATCATGAGGTTTTTCTGGAGTATACTGATCATAAATGTCAAAAGGTAAATGCAGCATAATAGTTCGTTTATCAGTTTACCTTTTCAATTTTTAATTTTATATTTTTATTTTTTGTTGTTGAAAATTATAAATCTATTCATTATCAGCCCAAATATGAATATTCTCACGAAATTTCTTTCCCACGGAAAAGATTTTTCTCGAGAAAAGATTCCTCCAATTATGAATTCCGTGGGAATAAAATTATAAAAAAGTGGCATCATCGTAATTTGAAGGGAGTTTTTTGTTTATATTTATATAATTTTTATTTTATAATTTATAATACCTACTTTTTTCCCCGAATTTTTTTCACTTTCCGCAGTCAATCAAAAGGGGAAAAAATTATAATTGAAAAAAATGGAAAAGTGAAAGAACTTGCACGGAATTTTTGTTTATAATTGGGCTGTATATGATTGAAAAGCAACAAAATGTAAGAATGTTGGTACATATTTGACATAGTCGTCAACATCACAGCGTTTATGAGCACACCCTTTTATTTTAAAATTTATTGTTTAATTTTATTTTTATAGCGGACACCATTGCACGCATTCCGTGTAAATTATAAATGTCTGCCAACTATAGTTGGAAAACTAAACCAAACACATATAAATCACATCTCTATAGGAACACCCTTTATATTTTAGTTTTATTTAAAATTTTTCCACTCGAAAATCACGTTTTTATAACGATCAAATCAATCAACGAACGTTGAAAAACGTTTTCCTTGAAACGTTATAAGTGTTTCCTCTTCTGGCTGTGTAAGTTTAATTTAATGTCCATTTTGTGGTCACGAGGACAATCCTTTTCATTATTTTTGTTACCTTATTGTTTTTCTGATTACGAAGAACAAACCAAAACTACAGCAAACGGTTCGTTTCATATATTTTCGTTCCCTGATTTAAAATTTGGTGGATAAAATTGAATCGAATATTCGATTCATCATTATGTCAAGACAAGCAGGTCATGTACAGATGATTACATTACAACGAGTACTTATTTACACCTTTTATCTCTCCAAAAATTTTCTCTTATTTTCATAAATCTTTTTGTTTTACCAATTTTTTAACAAACTACAATTATGCTGATGACTTAATAACTAGTTTTACCAAAAATAATAATTTTCAAATAGCAAATTCTCTGTTGCATGTTCAAATTAAATTGAGTTTTTTCAACGTTTCGTTTAAACAATAAACATCTCGCGAAACGTCCTGTTTAAAGACATGGTATAAAATATTAAAGAAGATTTTTAATTTTCCTTTCTTGGGCGTACAATCCACAATAGAAATTTAACAAAAAAACACTTTCAGTTTAAATAATTCTTTTGAACACAAGTGTGATTGTCACAGTCACTAAACTAAACTGAAATAAGGCATGTTGCTTCGAACAAATTGTATTAAAAAAAGTTAGCCCTTAGATGCACACTTGTTAGTCAGAAAAATATAAAAAAAATTTCGCACAAAATTTATTAGGTAGAATAGAAGCTCAACTTAAATGAATTGGCTGAAAACATGCAGAGCAAAGTATTGCAGTGTGCAGGCGACAAACAAGCAAAAAATGGTTAAAGGAAACAGCAAAAACGTTAACGTATTTGTATTTGTATTTAAAAAATCACTGTAATTCATTCTAACAAAAACCGAAAATAATACACACACAAACACACACACATTAAGAAAAGTTTTTAAAAAACTTGTTAATTACAATAAAACACAAACAGGAAAAACCATAAACCAACAGAGGAGAGATGGATAACTACGAAATTTTCAAATTATATTTTATATTATATTTTAATCGGTTTTGTTTAAAACTTAATCAAGCAATATAATATTTACTGATTTCAAAGGAATCAAATGCAATATTTATAAAAAGGGTATCATAAGGTTTTACATGAATGAGTAGAACTTAAATGTGAACATCGAAGCAGTAGCGAATATTAACAAGAGCAACAAAATGTGCATATTTTTAAATGTCGACTAAATAAATAACTCTTGCGAAAAAAACCGACTTCATAAAAGATTTCATATGTCTATCTTTAACGTTTAACAGTTTCAATACTGTAATCAAGTTACATTAACTATTGGGACACCATTGTATTGTATTTCGAAGGTTTATACTTGTTATAGCAGACTTTGCACTACAGCTCCATGTTAATTTCAACCGTATATCTGTAACCACGTGCAATGAAAAAACATGGTTGAGGTAACCATAATCTAAGAGCAACATATTATGGTTGCATTATATGGTTGCTAACAAAACATAGTATTATTACATTTGCAAACATATTGTTGTCTAGCAAAACAATAACGTTAAATAATATTAAATAACATTAAGAACATTAAATAACATTAAAAGTATAAACGTAATTGTGTTCAAAGATAAACATTAAATGGTTAAATTAAAATATCATAATATGGCTAAAAATGTCATGTTATATGATTGAATTATAATATTGTCTCGTAAGTGCAAAATTTTCCTGATATAAAAGACTTCTTGTTTTATTCATTATCGAAATTCACAAAAAAAAATCAATTATTTTCTATAACGCCTAGATCATAGGCTACATGAATCAGTCAAATAAAACTATAGTTTATAAGCCCAGTAAAAAATATATGGATCAATCCATAATCGAGCAATAAAGGAGTAATGACTTGTTCATCCGTTTGGAGTAATAAGAGAGAGAAATTTTTTTTTGTTATTTTTTTGTTTATGCCTCGCTTAATACTCCAAATGGATCAATGGGGGATGTATCAGTTCGTTTTTGTTTCTGACATAATTTTTAATTGTTGATGTTTTCGTTTTGTTTTTATATTTAGTCAGTTTAGTTTTAAAAAGTGAAAGACGTGTTTTTAATAAAAGCGAAAAGGTACGGGTATAGTAACAAATTTGTTAAAAATGTGTGAAAATTTAGTTTCTAATCGTCATTTAAGACGACTAGTTAAAATAGAAATTGAAAAATTCTCAAATTGTAATCGCGAGACTTAAAGTGAACAAGAGGCATCAGTACCTCACAAAATCAATGAATTACCAAATGAAGATAGCCAAACGGAAAACTTTGTTGTTCATTATGATATCAGTGAAAATTTTAAAAGAAGCTCGCTTCTTAGGTAATTGAAAGTCGTGTTTCGAACGAATGCTGTAATTCACTACTCTACATTTTAAAAAGTGAAGGTATGGACGTTCTACTATATAGAGAAACATTTTTAAAAGCAGTGCATGCAGAAAACCCACGCTGCTTCACAGGGAGCCCAGAAATAATAGATATGGCACCAGGTGAATAATTTCATTGTGGTTTAGAAAAATCACTGATGATGCACGGCCAATACAAATCACCTGATGCAAATGCCGAACTACTGATCGATATAATTGTGGATGGAATGCCGCTTTATAAAGGCTTATCAAAGTCATTACGGTTTGTGGAACAACACATCAAATTAAAGAATAAAAATTTTCCCAATTGATTCTTTAGAGGAATTAAATTAGGCAGAACAGCTGATTAAAACAAAGCCTGATTCAGAAATGGTAAGACTGAGTTTGTTTTTAATGCAATCAGTCACACAAGTATTCAAAATTCTTTGTTATTTATTTTAATTTATTTCAGATTTCGTACATTAAACTGCGGTTTGACAAAATCAAAATTGAAAAAGCAATACGCAAAATTAACGGCGAAATATAGGCTGGTCAAATTAAATTGGGATGGATCAAAACAAACAAATACAAATTGTTTAACTTTTTTATTTCGGTAATAGCTGAATTTTTGATATCATGTCTTAAATAATATATTACGTGTAATTTTTTCTTTCAAGGTGGCATTTCTTAAATGTAAAGCAACTGTTTACCAACAGACCTACATGACAAAAACTACGACCTCGTCGAATGCAAAAAAAAAATAGCAACATTAAAAACAAATTTTAAATAAATGAATATTTTCTTGTTTTTGTAAAAATAAAAAAATTTGTATTTTACATGGATGTTTACTCCCTTTATGCTCTTTTAGGAGACAAAAACGATTACTCCCTCTATCGTCATTTTCAAGATCAAAGAGAGTACTCAATAAGGAGCTTAAAAGGAGTACTCGTGTCTGCGGACATGCTATGTTAAAAATCCAATGTGTTTCGGAGTTTTATGGAGTAATCCATTACTCGCAAAGGAGCGCTCCAAGATTACTCTTTGTATGATCCTATTTTTTACTGGGAGCTTACAATACATACATACATATTTATTTCCATTTTTTTTTAATATATTAGTTCCCTTTTTATTTGCTTCATATTTTACATATTATTTTTAATTATTTATTTTGTACATAATTTTTTTAACTTTCTCTAACAATAAAAAACAATTTCAAATTTTAGTCCTAGAAAAATTACTAAAGTGTCAAGAAGTAGAACAAAATATTTTTTAGCGCAAACAATAACTGCTGCTTTTAACCATACTTTGATAAATAATAATATAATATGGTTAAATAATTTATATTATTTTTAATAAGTTATAAAACTTTAGTTGTGGTTGAAATTTAAGTTAAAACCAACCATGTTGCATTTTTTGTGCACAGTAAACATATAATCACTAAAAGTTAACGAAATTTTTTACAGTGGCTAAAGTTTTGGTGAAAACAACTATAATTAGTTCTTCGCAAATATACATTGTTACAAAGAAATTAATATAGTTATTGTGATCATATCACAACCATGTTTCTTTCCGCATGTATTAAACCGTTGACAATATACATCAAATTACAGTAACTATAGCGGAATCCTTTGTTTTCTAAATTCAAGTTTTATACTTGCTGTTGCAGTAGAATTAGCAATCAGGTTGTTTGTAAATTTTAACCGTCTATCTATAACGGTTCAACAGTTTAGCAGAATACATCAAATTACATTAACTATTGTAACACCCTTTAATTTATAATTTAAAATATTTTTACTTCTTACAATACCAAACAAAGTAGAGAACATTCTGTCTAATTTTCAAGTGTTTGTATATAACGATTAAATAACATTAATTTTGGAAACACGCTTTACTTTCTAAATTCAAATAATAAACTTGCTTCCCTTGTAAGTTTCCGCTGTCTGTCTATAACGTCTTCAAATTTTAGCCGCATACATCATTTTACATCAACTATTGGGACACCCTTTACTTTATAATTTTGAACATACATACATTTTACTATAACGGTTATACCTTTTGACATTGTGTCCAATTTGCAAGCATTTGTCTATAACGGTTCAAAAGATAGACCCTATTATATCAATTATGGGAACACCCTTTAATTTCTAAGTTGAAATTTTAAAATTTTTGATATAGCGGACTTAGCAATACAGGTCACTTTTAAGTTTAAGCTGTCTGTCTATAACGGTTCACATACATCAAATAACGTTAACTATTGCGACACCCTTTAATACCCAAATCCAAACTCTATACTCTTTGTAACGGAGTTAGCAATATAGGTTCGTTGTAAATTTCAAGTCTGTCTACAACTGTTGAAAAGTATGGGCATTTACGAGTAAATCAAACTAAATGAACTATTGGGGCACCCTTTAATTTATAATTTTCAATACTTGTTACTATAGCATTCTAACAATAGACATTATATCCAATTTTCAAGCGTTTGTCTATAGCTGTTTAAAAGATTGGTCCACATAGGTCAATTTACGTCACTTATGAGGACACCCTTTAATTTTAAGATTTAATTTTGTATTACTTTTTTGTATTGGGAGCTATGGTGATACGCAGATTTTAAAAATTTTAAAGCGGTGCCCTGTACTGGTCATAACACACGTAAAAATCATGTATGTTTTATGGGGACACCCTTTAACTTTCGAAATCATGAACTGATTTTAAACGGGGCCACATGTTGGGCAGAGAAGTGATTAGATTGACATCTGTGCCTGGCGCGAAGCCTTTACCAGACGGTATTCTTACCAATACTGTAGCAATTTTAAATCCATGGATTTCAGGACCATGAAGCTAACCCTTGCTATAGGGTGAGAGCCTACCCATAAAACTTCTCTGTTGAGAGTGGAACAGCACACTTTGTCAGTACTGCACCAGATCTGCGGACACCAACTTTAACCAACAGCCACCACGTGTACCCCTAAGAGACCTCACCAACAACCGGCTACAGAGATGGACGGCTCTCTGTACGGGCTACCGGTTCCCGTGGTGCCAGTTTCTTAAGGACACTGGTGCATCCTTCGACAGCATCCCACTGTCTATCCAGGTTTTGTGCCTGCACACCGGGGGACTCGTTCCCCTATACCCACGAGGACCTTCGTCTACGCTTAAGTTAGATCAGCACAGACTCTTGGTGCCCCCGCGGGGACACATGTTGGGCAGTTGCTGCGTTGTTCAGTTTTGAATAAAATAGGACTATAACAATTGTGTAGTTGTTTTAGAATAGTAAGTGAAGGCACCGCTATATTATAATATCAGCAAGAATGGATAACGTCTTCCCTTCATAAAGGGAAATCGACGGAACAATCGTTGAAGACAAAGCTGTTATATAGACTTACGTCAGTGCCTTGTCATAATAGATCAAACCTGATGGTAACCTTACAACCCTAATTCGTATTCCTTGTGAATTTAATTGGAAATGTAATAACTTTTTATGCATTAGGGCTGGTGTATGTTAAACAAGGGAGACCATTTTTCGTGATCACGAGGGTAGGCAGAAAGTACTCAGTAAAAGTCCGCAATAATTTATTGAGTGGGACTTAATAAATCTCGGTAGTCTTGGGCAAGATTAAAAAAATTATGAGGCTTGTAAATTTCTTAAATATTATTCAATTAAAAAAAAACTTAATTTTAGTTTAAATAGAAAACATGAAGAAATAATGTCCTCTCATTTTAAGGTTTGCTTTTCTTATCTTCAAGCCAATACCTTTTCGCTTTGAAATACGAGAACTGCTATATATATTTCTGGCCTGGCAACACTGAGTGCTGCCAAGTGCAATCTGACATTTCCATTGGAAAGTTTGTCATTTTAAAGCATAATCGTACTCAAAACGTTTTGACGTACGACCATTATTTGTGTTGTTTACAGTGAAAAAAATGGATTAACTCGTGAACATTTTCGTGCCATCATTTTTCACAACTTTCGACGTGGATTATCACGACAAGAGTGCATTGATAAACTTAAATCTTTGTATGGCGATGAAGCACCATCCTATAGCACTGTGAAAAATTGGTATAATGAATTTAATCGTGGCCGAAGCTCGCTCAAAGACGAATTCCGTGAAGGTCGTCCAAAACCGGCTGTTGCGCCAGAGAACATTGATGCCGTGCGTGAACTCATAATGCAAGATCGACATGCGACATACCGAGAGATAGAGACATCCTTGGACTTTTCTTCCACCAGCATACATTCGAAACTGCATGAACACCTGGCCGTAAAAAAGGTTTGTTCTCGTTGGATCCCGCACAATTTGAAAGTCGCTCGAAAAAAGGCTCGTGTCGATTAGTGCAAAGAAATATTGCAAAAATACGATTGCGGTGCTTCAAAAGACATTTATAAGATCGTCACAGGTGACGAATCATGGATCTATGCGTATGAGCCCGAAACAACAATCGACCGTGTGGGTCTTCAAAGACGAGCAAAATCCAACGAAAGTTGTTCGTGGAAGAAGCACTTCGAAGCAAATGGTCGCCTGTTTCTTCGGCAAAACTGGTCATGTGGCGACTGTTCCGCTTGAGCAACGTAGGACGGTCACTTCTGAGTAGTACACTACAATTTGTTTGCCTGAAGTCATCGGAGAAATTCGAAAAACCAACAAGAGAAGACGAATCATTGTTCACCATGATAATGCGAGCTCTCACACATCGGCTCAAACCAGAGCGTTTTTGACCGGCTAAAACGTTGAATTAATGGGTCATCCGCCGTACAGCCCTAACTTGGCACCTAATGACTTCTTCTTGTTTCCGCACATCAAAAAAAAATACGTGGTCAACGATTTTCGTCGCCAGAAGAAGCTGTTGAAGTGTTCAAAAACCATGTGTTAGAGGTGTCTCAATCGGAGTGGAAAAAGTGCTTCGAAAACTGGTTTGAGCGCATGCAAAAGTGTATAAATCATGCTGGAGAATACTTTGAAAAACAATAAAACCATTTTTGATTATAAATATTCGCATTTTCACTATTAGGACAGAAATATATTGAGCAGCCCTCCTATAACTTTAACATAAATAAATTTTGTGTTCTTTTCTTTTCTTTTGTTTTTATTTTTGTTTTCTATTATGCTGCTACTTAATCAAATTCGTTTATTTCATATTTAATTTTCCTATCTAAGCATTGAATGTATTTCTTTGCTTTGAGCTATCAACCACCTAAACCAATTTTATAATTCATTATTTTGCATGGAAATGCAAAATTTATTTTATTTCCAAACTACGCAAGATAGATAAGTATTTCTTTTTCGTTTTTGTTTTAGTTTTATAATAAATTGCATTTAAAATTCGCATAAATTTACACGAGAATATTATAATACTAGCAAATGGAATAAAAACGTGTGTAGATGCGATTTAAAAAAATGGTTTAACGGGATTGTGGAGTTTTCGGTGACGCAAGCGTTTTAAAATTAGGTTGCTTACCACTGGAAAACTCAATTTTGTATACCCTTCACTATAAAAAGCGGAAAAAGAGTATAACTAAGTTTATCATTCCGTTTGTAATTTCTACAATATCCATTTCCGACCCCATAAAGTAAATATATTTTGAGTTCTAATGCATAGCGAAATCGATTAAGCGATGTCCGTCTGTACGTCTGCCGGTCTGTCCGTGTCAAGCAAACTTGGTTTCACAAATAAAAAAATTTGTTAATCGATCAGATATAGTATCGAAAGAGTTCCGTGTCCTTTGAGGCAGCAGGCAAAACACCATGCCTCTAAATTTTTCGTCTCTTTTGGAAAAATAAAGTAACTCCAATCAAAAAAATAAATATATGGGGCGATAGAGAATTTAAAAACACAAAAAAAAGTATCAAGAAAAAAAATTGGCGTTCACTTATAATTTCCGACTTACGGGGCTCTGAAATTTTAAAATTTTTTTTAAAATATCAATATGGGTATCATTTTAAAGCTTTTGAAGAGATCTTTAAGGAAATACTAAAAATTTTTAAAAAGGCTTAACCCATTTAGAGCCGATGACATTTTAATATATTGTACTTATTTTTTTATTTTTTTTTTAATTCTCTGTCACCCCAATATTTGTTGTTTATTGGTGTTATTTCACTAAGCTGAATTTACATTAATGGTGCAGGGAATATAAGATTCGTCATAGCCGAATATAGCACTCTTACTTGTTTTTTTTACAAATACTCTGACACACATGAAGTTTGCTGCAGTTCTTTTCTTATCTAAGTAGAGGGCAAAATTAATTTACAAAACATTTTAGGGCATTTCGAATTCGTTTAATTTGTGTGTTTTGCAACCAAGTATGATTTTTTAAGATTTTACTTATAAATTGCAAATTTATTTATACGCTTTAAATGCTACAGAATTACATGATTTTTTGAGCAGCATTTTTACTTTGATCAGCAAAAGATTCTTTTCATCAATAAAAATTCAATTTAATTCATAAACGAATAAATCACATATTAATAAAAGAGCATGAAGTTCTTCTTATAATAAAGTGTAATAGAATAAAAATCGCAAATTTATTATTGAAAACTGCACTTTTGTGAATAAGTGAATTTTTAAGAGAAAATAAGATTTTTATATATTAGGAAAAGCATTATGATAATAGGAAAATAGTTAAATGGTGGCAAATTGTGCAAAATACATTCAACATTGGCAATAATTTATTAGTTTCTTACTTATGAAAACAAATAATGCTGACAATAAATCTTAAAATTTATGTTTGATTGAAAAAAAGCAGTTTTGCCCCCAGAGAAGCCAAAGGAAAAATGATGAGCAAAAAAATTTTTTTTAATAAAATCTTTTATTAAATTTAAAATCAGATCGTTTTTGTAATGCAACATAGTCAAAGGTCAAAAAAATCAATACGTTGGCAAATCAGTAGGAGATTATATTAAGATTTTTATTTAAACACAGGCTTAGCTTCAGTTATAATTGTGAATACTTTTCCTTAAGTAAATCAAACATTCACATTTTTTTAACCGACTTAAAAAAAAGAAGGAGGTTATACAATTCGGCTGAATGTTGCTTTTTTATATTTGTGCCTCCAGAACTCAGTCATTTCTGAACCGATTTTGAAAATTTTTTTTGGAATTTGAAAGATTTTGCTTACAGATTGGTCCCGTTTTAAAAACAGCTCATAATCTTAAAAATTAAAGGATGTCCCAATACAAAATATACATTTTTTACGTGTAGTATGAACTCTAAAGGGCGATTCTGTAAAATTTAAAATGACTGCGTATTACTATACCTCCATTATTAAAAGGTGCGCCAATAGTTCATTAGAGACGATGTATATGCCATACTTTTAAACAGTTGTAGACAGACGCTTGAAATTTACAACGAACCTGCATTGCTAAGTATGCTATAACAACAAGCATAAAATATGGATTTGGAAGTTAAAGGGTGTTCCAATAGTTAATGTAATTTTGTGCATGTGACCAAACTTTTGAACCGTTATAGACAGAACGCTGAAACTTAAAAGGGACCTGTATTGCTAAATCCGCTATATTAACAAGTTTATAATTTGAATTTAGAAATTAAAGGGTGTCCCAAAATTGATGATGATTTACTTATATGAGTCTATCTTTTGAACAGTTATAGACAAACGCTTTCAAATTGAACAGAATGTCGATTGCTATGGCGGTTATAGCAACAGCTGATAATATTTAAAATTATAAATTAAAGGGTGCACCAACAGTTCATTTAATTTGGTATATGGCCATACTTTTAAACAGTTGTAGACAGACGATTGAAATTTACAAAGAACCTGTATTACTAACTCTCTATAACAACAAGTATAAAATTTGGATTTGGAAATAAACTGGTGTCCCAATAGCTGATATAATATGGTGTATGTGGCCGGACTTTTGAACCGTTATAGACAGACAGTTGAAATTTACAAGAGATATGTTTTGCTAAGTCCGCTATAACAAGAAGCTTATAATTTGTATTCATAAATTAAAGGGTGTTCCCCTAATTAATGTAATTGGTTCTATATGGCCGTAATTTTTTAACCGTTATATACAAACACCTTAATTTTAGACAGAATGACCACTACTTTATTTGTTATAATAAGAAGTTTCAAAATGTTATATTAAAAATTAAATAGTTGATATAATCTGATGTATATTGGCAAACTGTTGAACCGTTACAGACAAACGGTTGAAATTTACACAGAACCTAATTGCTAAATCTACTATAACAGCAAGTATATAATTTGAATGTGGAAATTAAAGTGTGACCCTATAGTTGCTGTAATTTGATGTATAAAGTTTGCAGATATAAGTGTGTCCCAATAGTTAATGTAACCATATTTATGTGGCCATACACTTGAGCTGTTATAGACAGACAGATGAAATCTTTTTCGAAGTCGGTTTTTTTTCGCAAGAATTATTTTATACCCTTCACCACAGGAAAT
The DNA here is from genome assembly GCA_916610165.2 of Gymnosoma rotundatum. Classification (NCBI taxonomy): domain Eukaryota; kingdom Metazoa; phylum Arthropoda; class Insecta; order Diptera; family Tachinidae; genus Gymnosoma; species Gymnosoma rotundatum. The sequence goes on along the minus strand of OU744337.1, from coordinate 111,466,351 downwards.
GGAAAAAGGGTATACATATGTATATAAGTTTTTCAATCCGTGTGTAATTTCTGCAATATCCATTTTCGACCCCTTAAAGTATATATATTTTAACTTCTTATGCATAGCGAAGTCGATTGAGCGATTTCTGTTTGTCCGTCGTTAGCGTTGAAAACAAGTTTTCTTCGGCATAAAAAAATAAATATTCTAATCGATCAGATATAGTGTCGAAAAAGGTGCTATTGGAAATCAGCATGATTGGTGCATGTCCTTCGAGGCAGCAGGCAAAAGATCACGTATACCTTTAATTTGTTCATGTCATTTGAAACAATAAGGTAACTTCAATCAAAAAAATAAATATATAGGGCGATAGAGAATTATTTTTATATTTTTGGAATTGCGGGGCTCTGAAATTTTTTAATTTTTTAAAATATCAATATGGGTATCATTTTAAAGCTAATGAAGAGATCTTTAAGTAAATACCAAAATTTTTTAAAAATGCTTAACCCATTAAGAGCCAATGTCATTTTAATGTAAAATTTTATATATGCAGTACCAATTTTTTTTTATATTTTAATTCTTTGTCTCCCCAATATTTGCTTTTTTGATTAGAGTTCCTTCACAAAACTAGATTTGCATAGATGGTGAAGGGTATATAAGATTTCGCATAGCCAAATATATCACTTTTACTTGTTAAATATGACTATGTTACATTAAAGGAACGATATTTTTTTTAAAGATGATTTGAAGAAAGTGAGGGAACCAAATGCAAAACATATTGTTGTCTATTATCCCTCTATTATAAGCGGGAGGGACAGATTGAAAATAGTTTGTAAATAAATAATTAATGAGCAGGAGCTATAAGCAAAAAAAGAAAATTGTGTAAAATGCATTATTCCAGCTTACCATTTTATTTAAATTACTAGCTATTTCCGGTGCGCTGCGCTACCGCTATAAGAATAATCGTAACTGGACAATTTTTCCAAGCCAGTTTTTTATTTGATTATGCAAATTAATTTGGAAGTTACAACAGATTTTCTTCTGGATATTGGATCTTATGGATCAGGAGTTATTTTTTCCTCTCCCTTACTTACCCCTGCTTTTTATTATTTTTTCAACAAGCCTTTTAGAACTTCTAAATAAATATCTATCTTTATTTTAAATGTTATTGAAATCGGTTCAGCCGTAAATGCTTGTTTTTCCCTTTTCTTCTTATTGGGGTTCTAGCTTTAGGTACAGACATTGCGCTTTGCTTGAAAACTTACCTTTTTCGAATTTCTTTAAAGTCGATTTAGTTTTTTAAATCGGAACCGAACGCATAAAAATTCTGGGAAGGGAGGAAGGTTTTCTCCTCGCATGGTTTGCTTTTTGAAAATATAAATACCAATTTTGCCTTGAGGACAAATATTTTCCCATATTTAAAGTTTCATTAAAATCCTTTCATTAAGCCATGTTTGAACAACAAACAAATAAACAAACATATATTAAATTTTGATTGGCTTTTAGTTCTCTATAATTGCGGTACGAGTACGTAACTGCAAAATGAATAAGATAAATTAATAAAAAGTATTAAGTAAAATTGAACATGTTCTAAATCCGTGTGAGCAAAAAAAAAGGTGCAATGCCTTGCTGTTAGCAATTTGAAATTTATAGAACAGGTGTTAGTAAGAGTTAAATTTTATTTCTTTCTTGAGAAAATTGTAAAGAAAGCTGCAAGTTAAAAGGCCTTAGTAGTGAAGATAATTATTTTATAAAATATACTGTTCCGATTTTCCTTTTTAAATATAGAAGTTCTTTTAATTGTAAATACGAGTACCAGCACTTTAAATTTTATTTTGCTATTGTGTGGCACTTTAGTTATTCCGTATTTATTCTATATGTTTCTTATTTCTTACTCTGGGACTATTGTTCTTGCGATTTCTTGTTTACTTAAAATGCTCTTTACTAAACTAACGCACCCGTACACTATACAAAACGGTATTTAGCAATGATGCGGCTTTAACCCATGTAGCCTCTAGGACACATTGTGGTGTAACTACGATGAGATTCGACCTTGCGATATACTGTTTTACCATCAGGCCTTTAACTCAATAACGACTGCCACATGCTGTTGTTATGGTGTTACTTTTCTCACTAACTAATGCTCCTCTAAGGTTCGGATCACAAGTTTCTTACCTGTACTATACAGGGGGTTTAATCTCAATTTGCTTATTCTCAAATGAAATGCGATGCAATTTATTTCAAATCGTGGCAACGCTGCTCAAACAAACATTAGTATCAACAAACGTCAAATTAAAAATAAATAATTTTTTTGTGTTTGGTTGTGAAAATTGTTTATAAAATTTATTAAATAGGCCGAAACCTATTTAAATTTAAGTCAAATATTTTTGAACTGGTTTATATGTTTCATATCATGCAGCTTCTCTAATAGGTGGTCTATTAATATATAGTTCTTCAGTTAACGTTTGCCACAAAGTATTTGCACACTGACGTGCGTTTGGTGTTTTCAAAAGGTCTCTTGCCAAATGGCTGTGATTATTCATAAATTCTCTCTTTGTTTAAAGTTGACGCGGTTTGTTGTTCTTATTGCTTTCTTCCCTAAATTAAATAAAAAGTATTGATGAATTATTTCTAAAGCACTTTTTTTTGTCGGTTGCAAATATCTCCCATACCACCGCATCAAATTTAATAAATGATATCTCATTTTAAAGCTTATTTCTAACACTAAGGACGAAAAATAATTATAAATTGAAAAATTAATATTTTCATTGATAAAAATTATAGTTCATGATAATGCAGTGATTATATATTTTTTTCAAGTGTGTTAATGCAGGGTCACTTCTGCATGATAATACTGTTGTCTTTATGATTACATGTTTTTGTTCAAGTGTGGTAATACGGGGTCGCTTAATAGTAACGCAGTTCTACATAATACAGTATAAAAATTCATTCTGGCAATACCGCTATTTACTATAATGCCGTTTATTAAAAGATATTTTTGTTTGTATTAAGGATTCGTACGGGCAAAAAGTTAACGATGATCATGTCATTACCTCTAACATTGTATTCAAAGAAGTATTATAAAATCATTTAAACATATGTATGTATGTATGTAAATGGATTAAAGTTACTAAAAATTTCTATTAATTATTTTCATTTTATCTTACAAAAATGACAACTAACGATGCGAAATATTTGCAGGGCTCATCTAGTATGATGAATACATAAATAAAATATTGCTTTTCAATTACATGTTTGTACTTTGCGAATGTTATTTTGTTATTGAATAAATTTTGCGAATTTAACATTTGTTTCCGCAATTTAGAACACCGATTTACCACCTTTTCGCATTTGAAATGCGATTAAAATAGAACTTTGCGAATATCGCAATACAAGTAGCAATTGTTCGCATTTATGTATTTTCGCATCGCATTGACTTTCGCATTACAATTCAGAATAAGCATCCAGGATCCTTAACCATCCAATCAGCTGTTATAGTAAAAACCCGATGTAACCCACTTATTGATCAATTTACGAATTAAGACTCTAATAAACTGTTAAACTGCTTGCTGTGTACCATTTATTCGCCTTCTAAACAACTATTTATCTCTATATTTATGATGGGATTTAAGCTATGACTAGTGGTCTTCTGGCTTCAAGAAGCTGACAACTCTACCGAGGCAACCAACGTGGTTGCTTAGCACGTGTTATCTTTTTTATTCTTGTATTCTCTTCACACTACGCACTTTTTAGTTTAGTTGTGGAAATAACAATCTTTTTTATTTACCAACCACACTCAGGCAACCACAGCGTTAGGTTTTGTTGTTACAGATATGTAAAAGGTTGCCAAGTCTTATTTTTATAACAATGAGCTGTTCTACTATGTCAAAAATAGAGAGCAGGTGTAAACTTTTTCTGAGAATTACGTAGATAGATGGTCTTGGTGCCCCCGTTCTTAAAGACAGAAACAGCTTATCTATTGATGCTATAGCTCGACAGCTCACTATTAGAATGGTTCATATTCTGGGGCACATTAATCTACCCTACGGACAGGGTAGTTGTTGTAAAAAATAATACTCAACTCAACTCAATAAAACTCAACTCTAAAATTTACTTTATAGGAATCAGATATTTCTTTTATTTGCAACGAATTTTCCAGTTCCGAAAATTTTTATAAAACCCTTAAATAAGCTTCTAAAAGCAATTTATTATGATTTAACGTTTTTCCCGGTACTCTAACTTAGTAGGACGTAGTACATAACATCTGATAAAAATCGCCAATAATGATCTGATTCCACTATTTTCACCCAAAATCTAAATACTTTCAACTCAAATTAAATTTACAAACAATTTAATCTTAAAGCTTTTGGGCAAATAAAAAAATCCCTTTTTGCACATTAAATAAACTGGCAGATGTTTTACAATAAAAAAAACGTATTTAACCTCCTCACTTCATCTACGTAAAAATGCAATAAATTTGTTCAAAATATTTTCAATGTCATTCTATCTAAAATACTTTATCTCCCCTTCAATTTACAAAATTAACAAAGGCCCCATAAGTCATGTGTAATTATCAGAAAAATAGAATATTAAACAACATAATTTACCATATTCTTTACTCTGGTCCTTGGCCAACACGGCTAAACAAGGATATAAAGTTAATTAACACTTTCTTAAGCTTTTTTTTTTGGCGTTTGAACCCTTTTTAGATAAATAAAGCAAATAAACAAAAATAAACAAATAAATGCATAATAAACAAACCAATCAAGCTAAAAATGAAGAACATATTTTAAAAGACAGTCGGGTGAGAAAGAGTTTCACTCAGTCAGTTCAGTGTAAAAATAACGACAAACGTACACACATACATATGAACATTTATATATATTTAAATAACTCTCCTCATCTTCCGACAAAATATTACCAACTCCAAAGTCATGGTCTAGTGTGTTTCAATGTTTGTTACCAAAACGAAAGATTTATTGGATTTTATAGCATAAAATGGGATTTGCTTGCTTTATCTGCTAGACTGGCTTCAAAAAGAAGACCACTGTAACTTTTTTATTGTTTTTGTTGCAGCTACAATGACAGGGTACATAGCGCCTTTTCTGCAGACATTTTGTTTATTATTAAAACAAATTAATGCAATAGAGAAAAAACACAAGTTTCAAATTAAAGGTTTAGAAATGTAATAAACTTTGAATAATACACTTTAACAAAAATGTTTTGGATGGTGAAATTTGAAATTTATATGATGTTTACAGGATATATTTCGATCCTTAACAAGAAATTTTATTTTAATAGCAAAATCTGGATAAATCCCGCATTTTAGTGGAACTAGCACAAACGTATGGTTAGAGGTTTAATTGTTCGGAATGTATAATATTCCTGCTAAAAACACAGACGTCTCTGTGGAATTAAAATGGATTTTTAAATTTGCCTCCGCAACTAAGGACTGTGAACAACCTTGTAACAGGAGAGACAAGACCGAGGCTGCTATAGTGAAGGTGGTAAGCACGTTGACTACAAACCGGCTACCCTGGGTTCAACCCTTGCGGCAGTCAAAAAAAAAAAAAAAAAAAGAAATGTATTTTTCTGTTTAATGGTATAAATACATATTCAGAACAACATTAAAACATGCAGCCTCCCTCGTCGGTACTTTTTCATAGCATATTCGCCGGAGAAGTAAAATAATTAATAAAATGGCTATATCTATCTCCTTTCATCACCTGTCTTCTCTCTCATCTATCCCTTTCCTAAAGAATGTAGCACGATTACGATTACGTTTGAAAAGCCTGATCAGGTTCTATGAAAACACGCAGTACTGATCCTAAAGGCCTAAGACGTTTTTTATAATGCACAATATTAAGAAGAACCTTTCAACAATATCCGTGCAATTTAAATATGATTCGCAGGATAGAGCAGGGCACTTGGATCCGTTTAAGACTGGTTTCATTGTTGTTCTCTAGAATTTTAAACAATATTACGTAACGTAAAGCAAGTTCTAGCACAATGAAATTAAACTCTCTCGCAACATTGATATCGAAGCAAATCACTAAGAGCTGCATCTCAGGTGAAACATCCAAGCTTCTTCGCACCGAAAATTTTATTATTTAATAGACTTTTGTTTCCCCTTTAAAGTATCAACTCCAACAGAAGTAATTCAAATTTATACTAATTCTCCAAAAGCACCGACACCAATAATTAAAGCAATCTTCAAGCACTTAAACGAAGATATTATTGAAGGTAAGTGGTAAATAAAACTTTCCCCCTCTGAGGAGAAATAATAGAGAAAAGCGTTATAGACATCCTTACCAGCTTCGTCTTTTGCTATAATGTTAAAAAAAAAACAAAAACGCGGTATACAGTCTCCTGTAGTCGTTGAATATCTGGATACATTGAGAGGTGTCAGAAGTCGCAATAGTGGCCTTAACGCTAGTGCTGTCATATTAGGGAATTTATTCCCAAATTCTTGTTTGTGGATTATCCATAAGTACCGATGCCAATAAATTAGACAAACCCTAAGCACTTAAATGATTATACAATTGAAGGCAAGTGGTAAATTCAGACTTCCATTTCTAAAGAGGGAGAATACAAAGACGCGGACAAATAAATCTTAAAAAACACGGGGCTTAGTCTAGAATAGTTCTTGAATATCTACGCTTATCTAAAGTTATCACGAACTCTTTAGTAAATAAAAAAAGTGGTAGTCACTTTGATATTTGATACTTTCATATTAAACTTATCGCTCATCTTCTAGAAAGGACTGCCACCTACATAATTCTGCATGAGTCTGGCAGCCCTAAATGAAGCACTTATTTCTACTTAAATCCTGTAGCTAACAACTCTTTTTATTTGTAGAAACGGATTAAAGTTTAGTTTACCAATTGACGTTTTTATTAGGTTGGTTCATTCCCAACTTTTGCAAAGTCTTATCTTTAGTTCTCATAGATGATTAACAAATCATGTTATTTGATCGGTAATTATTTAGATAATATACACTCTTCCTGCTTCTGCTTTTAAAACTTCTACTTGATGGCTGTTGCTGTAACGTCGAATTCAAAGTATACAGTACATCAAATTGATATCAGAAAATATCAAAAGTGTTTGTTGTGAATAAAACTATTGATTGAATTCACTTACAACGCTATTAATTTCAAATACCCATTTTTTTATTTGTTATATTACTTCTTAAATGACAGATCTTAATTTTATGTTTATTTTTATATTTATTAAAAAAATGTTGCAGCATCAGTAGCGTTAATTAAGAACAGTTATTCACTAATATTAATTAAAACAAGTAAGAGTGCTATATTCGGTTATGCAGAATCTTTTATACCCTTCACCATCTATGTAAATCTAGTTTAGTTGAATAACTCCAATCAAAAAAGCAAATATTGGAGTAATAGAGAGTTTAAAATAAGAAAAAAAATTTAACTTCTGCATCTCTAAAGTTTTACAAAAAAATGTCATCGGCCCTTAATGGTTTAAGAATTTTTAAAAAAATGTATATTTTCTTAAAGATCTTTTCAAAAGCTTTAATATGATACCCATATTGATATTTTAAAAAATTTTAAATTTCAGAGGCTCGTAACTCGGAAAATATGGGAGAGGGCAAATGTTTTCACTTAATGATTTTTTTTTATTTTTTAATTCTCTATCGCCCTACATATTTGTTTTATACCCTTCACTACGAAATGTGGAATAAGGGTATAATTAAGTTTGTCATTAGGTTTGTAATTTCTACAATATCAATTTCCGACTGTATAGAGTATATATATTCTGAGTTCTTATGCATAGCGAAGTCGATTGAGCGATGTAGGTCTATCCGTCCGTGTTAGTGTTGAAATCAAGTTTTCCAAGGCACTTGTTTAGCTAGAGAAAATTGAAATACGCCAATCGACCAGACATAGTGTCGAAAATATACTGTTACCAAAATAAGTTCTGGCAACCCCTGTTGTTGTTATCCGTATTAGCGTGGTGAATAAGTTACTTCCACTAATGTTGTGTGTATGGAATAATACCACAATGAGCACCCTCAATGATTGCGTTGGTAGTGGCGTGTGCTGTAAAACAGACGATCATGAGTTCGAGCCCACCTTTGGACATGAGTACAAATGAAAAATGATAGTTGTATAAGACAATTCAAAATTAAGAAGCAGCAGTACAAACCTCCCGGAGGAAGCTGTTTATAACAAAAAGTAAAAACGGTAGCGGTTATCGCAGGGAAGTGTAACAACATAACAACAACAGTGTATGGCAGACGAGTGTTGTGGCTATTGGATTAAAGGGGATGACTGGCTTGGATAAAAGGAGTAGTGGATGGTTAAGGTTACTAAACAAGGCATCGAGTAGTACATGTTTCACCGGAGTAACACAGTAGTGTAGCGTGGATGGCTTCATTTGTAATAATAACGCATGTTTAGTAAATACGAGACCAAGGGTTCACAAGACCGGTAGGATTAAGAAGTATAGCCAGAGAAAGCCATAAAGTAAAAATACAGAACTCATAATGAATCACAGTGATATTTGCAATCCAAAGAATCAGTACGTTCGCTTAAAAAGGCAAAAACGTAACAATACAAAAAAACAGACAATTGGTAACCATCTCTTTCGCATTTTGTATTCGGTTAAAAATACAAAAGACCAGTAAAATTTCTCATGATGCATTAAATAGCGATTCAAATCGCTGCTGTGTTACCTCTAGATATCTGTCGTATTGTATCCGTAAAAAAAAAGCAACAACATAAATATTTGTGTACGAAATTGTCACGCCATAAAGTTATAGTCACCTTTGACATCTTACCACACATGCAGCACCAATGATAGCAACAAAGCTGATTTTTTTGAAACTTTAAAAAAGAAAGGTAAAAGCAATTGAAAAAAGTTAATATTTATTTATCCCTTACTGCATTCATTCCTGCACATTCATGCAAACATTCCAGCAATTGTAGAAAACTCCTTTTGTTTGGCAATTGAAGTACTAAAGTACGAGTAAATGTTTGAAAGTGATTTAAAGTATAATAGTTGTTTTAACCTGGAATTTTATGAGCTAATTATGATGAAATATCTGAGGTTAAAATTATATAACTTGTTACCTAGAAGTTTGAAAACCGATTTTCTATTTTCTTTACGCAGCTCTAGACTTATATTATTTATTTATTTTTTGTTTTTTTTTTGTTGTTTTTGATAATATTTATAATAAAATTGATGATGATAAGGAAGAACATAATTTCGTTAATGATAGTAATAATGATGAAATTAATAATGATGTTACTAAAAATAAACAAACTTTTTAAATAAATTAGGAATCGTTGATCGTCTTAAAAGATGAGACCAACCTTAATCACTGCACCAACCGTCTAGCGCCTAGCTTTAACGCTTAGATGACATATCTAAAAAATGGCGTCGACGCTCTTTCTTACACTTATTTTATATTACAAAAACAGTTAATATAATTTAAAAAAATATAAAACCACTAGTTTGACCTACAGCCGAATTCTTCAAATCGCTAAAGCTAAATCTCCATCGCTAAAACTCTAAAAAATCTATTTAGTTATTTTTGACTAAAATGCTATTCTGTAACACTTTTTGCCATAATTGCTTTAAGATTTTTAACGATCGAGATTTGGATTTAGATACGAGAATTACAGAATAAGACTGCTGGATATAACTTAACTTTCATTCCTTTTAAAAACAATAGCAAAAGGAATTCTAAAAAAAAACCAATCAAATAAGCAGCCAACCCCACTTCTTAACGCAATCTCATAATTAGATTTTGCAATTGCTAAGTGTTGCCGCTGCGTTATTTCGGTTTGCTTCACACGTTGCTTCACAAATATCGCCAATATATAAAAAATAATTGTTATTAGTTAAAAAACATTTTTATTTAATTTATTTCTTTTAATATAAACCATAAAAATTCCATGGATTATAATATGAAAAAAAATCCTCAATTTCAGTTGTAAAAGGTAAAATTTAAAAACCATAAAAATAAAAAACAAAACTTAATAATCATAAAAATAAAGAACTAAGTTAAACATCATGTCGTAGAGGAAATCAAAATAAATAGCCAAAAATTTTACCAAGTATTATAAAAACCGCCAAGTATCTTGCCTCTCGCCATTTCAACATTTGTATCGCCACAAAGGAATTTTTTTCGCCACGTTTGGCGAGAAGTCGCCATAACTGACAACACTGCGTATTAGCTAATTTAAGCATGGATATTAAAAAATGGACTTCACTTTTAATGACAGGTTACTTTAAAAGAACCCACATTTTCCGCTTTTAGTCCAAATATTAAGTGAAGACGTAAAATCAAAATATTACTTAAAGGGCTTCTACTTCCACTTTCATACTCGGCAGATTCATCACAGTAGATTTAAATTGTTTTAAAGCCTTACTAAACCTAACCTCGTTCTAATGCTACCAACCGAAAACGAGTGTTAAAATTTTAAAACCACTAAACACCAAAAAGAAAATTTCTTTGCGCAGACATGTCAGAAAAACTGCCTTTCTATGCAGTCAGTCAAAGTAAAGTGAATGGTAACTCATAGATTTTTTCACAACCTGACATTCCCATTCTCATCATTATCGCCACTACTCTAGATTCAGCAGTGGCAACAACAAAAAAAAAATACAGTCGTTGTCATTTCATTTATTTATTTTTATATCTTTGTTGTTGTAGTGTTACCATTTTGTCAAAAGGAATGAGCGGTTGAGGGACAGGAGAGTTGCTTGTTTTTATTTTGTAAGCTGGTTTGTTTAACGGGTTGACTGGTTGATTATATTTTCTGAAACGTTAAACTTGTACTTATTGTCAAGTTTAAGAATGTTTTCATTTATAATTGCAGACACAATTAAAACAATTCGTTATAGAACGAATGGAGTTATTACAACTAACTCTGTGAATCCGACTCGTTTTACGAATTAAATTGTAGCAAATAATTGCAAGTATTTTTTTTTCTCAACAGTTTCAGAAATATATTAAAACTGGTGGTAAAAAAAAGTTTTTTAAAAAATAGAAAAACAAAAATTTTTAAAAATCCGTTATTTATTTATTTATTTATTTATTAATAACATTAATTTTTCAATTTGCAATTATTTATTCTGATCATATATGAAGAGAAATTACTATATTTAGATGTCCCTGTACATCAATGTCTGCCGGGAAGGTACACTATTTTGTTTCTTTATAATTTTAAATGAAAGAGACTGAATCATGTTAAATGTTTTATTTAATGTCGACAATTAGTCGATATTCGATTATTCGAATCGATATTCGATTATTCAAATCATATTCGATTATTCGTATCGATATTCGATTATTCGAATCATATTCGATTGTTCGAATCGATATTCGATTATTCGAATCGATATTCGATTATTCGAATCGATATTCGATTATTCGATAATTATTATCGAATATTTTTGTCAACGAAAAAACTTATTAAAAACTTTTCAGGGTGCGAGCCTTTTACCCACATTTCTTATTTCATTCTCACACATTTTAAGCGGTATTTCATTAATTTCATCACAAATATTTTGTTTGCGTTGCTCAAGCGTTTCTGGTTTGTTTGCATAAACCTTGCTTTTCAGATATGCCCACAAAAAGTAGTCCAGAGCAGACAGTCAGGCGGCAGTGGATGTCAATCAACATCACCATTTCTTGAAATAACTTGTTGTGGAAAGAAGTCTTGCAGCAATTCCATTGAAATCCAGATTATTTGCGATGTGGTACCGAATATTTTTCCATAGTAATTTTCCCACGTGTATACTTTACGTCTACCAAATATAAATTATGAAGATTACCAAAATGACGCCAAAACAAAATAGTAAACCTTGCCGGCGGACACCCTTCATATTGTTAATTCTTTGCGAAGAATACAATCTTCGCCATAACTTTTTAAATTTTAAAGTTACAAACTACGATCTCAAGATTTTTAGCTTGTTTTCTTTAATTTCAATATAAAAAAATTATTAATTAATAATTAATTTATTAAGAATATAATTATTAAAAATATACTAATTTTTTGCACTTCATAATTATAACATTTCTTGTTATTGATATTTGGCCTTTTAAAATAAAAAAGTTATATTGTGAATTTCACACATATTGTGAATGACACCTCTATTTCAACGTTAAATGGTTTTAATACACACTAACACCTGTTTTAACTCCAACTAGATGGCAGTCAAAATGAAAAATGTTGTATGTCTGAGACAGTGTTGCCGGAACTTTAATGTGTAAAATCTGCTAAATCCATCAATATTTCGGGGGAAAATTTGCAAAATCTGAACCTTATTTTAAAAATCTTCAAATTCATTTTTCCTTTATTTTAAAATGACAATTTATCTTCATATATTATATCCGAATACTTATGAAAATAATTAATTTAAAAAATAATACAATTCGATTATTACTTAAAAGGAATTGAATTTGCTTGCAGAACAATATGTAAAAGTTCTATTAGATGTTATAAACTTTATACAAAAATTATCATTATGAATTTTGCATTTGATTTTGCATTTAGATTTGATTTAATTGATATTTACAGAAAATGAAAAATAAATTTTAAAGCACTCATATAATTCTAATAAACGACTTACAACCAACTCTACGGAAAGCCTACGCGTTTGAGATGGGTGTAATACCTTTGTATTTTATCAAATTGGTCATGATGTTTTGGACCGTTCGACAACATATAGAAATTTGAGTTATGCATACGACGAACATAATACCAGTAAGTGGCGTATTTATGCATTTTGTAATAAATAAATCTGATATTTGACTCTTAAAAATTCGGACAACGGAATGTTTATTACCTGTCATGACAGCAGCTTCATCTGCTGCAAATCCAACCATGCTCTCTTTATAGTCAACGTCATTGTCGATAAAATATTTAACAAATATTTTTTTTAAGCTACAAGCGTCTCATTGGTCTACCTTTACCAAGCCAAAAACAGATTTGAAAGTCTTAAAATTAATTTTAGTTTAAGATCATTTCTAATTTCTAAAAATCTTTGTTTTAAAAGAAAACTAAGAAAATAAGAAAAATAAGAAGTTACACAGATTTTAAAAAAATTTTTAATTTTAGACCAAAAAATTGCAAATCTGTTTTTTGCACTTCTGGCAACAGCCGTCAGGGATAGTAGTTCATTAAATTGGATGTATATGGCCATACTTTTGAACAGTTGATGATAGACGCTTTAAATTTACAACGAATCTGTATAGCTAAGTCCGCTATAACAACAAGTATAAAATTTGGATTATGAAGTTAAAGGGTGCTCCAATAGTTAATGTAATTTTGTGTATATGACCAAACTTCGAACCGTTATAGACAGAACGCTGAAACTTAAAAGAGACCTGTATTGCTAAATCCGCTATATCAAAGAGTTTATAATTTGAATTTAGAAATTGAAGGGTGTCCCCCCTTGATCAAGATTTACTTATATGAGCCTACCTTTTGAACACTTATAGACAAACGCTTGCAAATTGGATAGAATGTCGATTGCTATGATCGTTATAGTAACAAGTATTAATATTAAGAATTATAAATTAAAGGGTGCGCTAATAGTTCATTTAATTTGATGTATATTGCCATACTTTTTAACAGTTATAGACAGACGCTTGGCATTTACAACGAACCTTTATTGGTAAGTCCGCTATAACAACAAGTATAAAATATGGATTTAGAAGTTAAAGGGTGTTGCAATAGTTGATATAATTTCAAGTGTGTGGCCGTACTTTTGACCGGACTTTTGAACCGTTATAGACAGACAGCTAAAATTTACAAGGAATTTGAATTTAGAAATTAAAGGGTGTTCCCAAAATTAATGTAATTTCTTCTATATGGCCGTATTTTTTGAACCGTTATATACAAACACCTTAATTTTAGACAGAATATTCACTTCTTTATTTGGTATAATAGGAAGTATAAAAATGTTATATTAAAAATTAAATAGTTGATATAATCCGATGTATATGGGCAAACTGTTGAACCGTTACATACAGATGGTTGAAATTTACACAGAACCTAATTGCTAAATCTACTATAACAGCATTTGAATTTGGAAATTAAAGAGTGACCCTATAGTTGCTGCAATTTGATGTATATTGCCAAACTAGTAACCAGTTGAAAAAGTATAAAGTTTGGAGATATAAGTGTATCCCAATAGTTAATGTAACCTAATTCATGTGGCCATACACTTGAGCTGTTATAGGCAGACATATGAAATCTGTTTTGAAGTCGGTTCTTTTCGCAAGAATTATTTATTCCCTCATTATACGTGCTTTACATTCATACCTCTATTAACCGTTCTTCACATCTATTACGAGTATCCGTGCAGCATTTATATGGCTTTTATTGTGTAAACCTAAGTCCGGTGTTTCCGCTTTTTTAAGTTTATGTGTATAAGAATATATTTGCGCTTTTATGTATTCAGTAAGTGAAATTTGATTTGCTAACACCTGCTGTGGAATGATCATTCCTTCAAATAGTAAATTACTTAAAAGAGCCAGAAAAGATATTTTAATTAAAGACAAAATTCCTAATATCTCTTAAGTTGCTGTTTCTATATACATAATTTGATATAACCCCTATTAACCGTGTATTTTGATTATCTGTGCTGGTGCCGCTTCCAGGAGAGCCGGATAATCGAGGTTTAAATGAATAATATAATATGCATAAGATTTTTTTGTTATTTGCATTAAATATATTGGCCGCGAGGATTTGCTTATTATTCAATAAAATAAATAAATGAAATGATTATATTTCTTCAACTGCATTGTACCTTTCAGTTTTTTATTTTCTTATAAGAAATTATTAGCAATAAGAAGACATTCAACTTTAAAAAAAAATGTTTAACATCCAATTTATTTTTGACAATTTTTGTAAATAATTTTAATTTGCCTTGACAACTACAACGTATATACTAAATACTAAACTCTTATATCAGGCTTCAGATAAGGATATCTTTAAATGTAACATTGAAATTATTGTTTTAAATATTGTAACACTTTTAAACATATTTAATTAAAAGTAAAAAAAAAAATAAATGCAATTATTTAAGGATTTACGCCGTTTGCTTAACAAAAATTTAGCATGGAGCCAAAGAATATAAGTACATTCGTAATGACTAAATACCACAATGACAGCCTGCTGACAGACAGGCTGGCCAATCCCATTACCCGTGACAACATCTGGCTAAGTTTTTGCTCTGTATTCACCAGACGTAAGAAATAAGCAAAGGTTTTGAAAATAAGAATGAGAAAAATCGAAGATTTGCATAATCTTTCAAAAAAAAATATGCATATAATTTAAATTATGAATTTCGCATTATATTTGAATTAATAATTATTTATAATTAATGGCAAAAGCAAACAGTTTTAGTAATGAAATAACGAAAACCAAAACAATATTTTTTAATTATACATGGTTACCAAACTAAAGCAAATACGAGAAAATAACTTTCAACATTCGATTATTAGAGGTAATAAAGGGGCAATTGAGCAAAACGAGAGAAATTATTAAAACTCATATGTTTATCAATTGAGCACATTGACACAATCACTGCTCTAAATATAGAAATTGGAAAAAAATAAATACGTAAGTAACGCAAAAAGTTAATACGAAACTATAGCAGGTCAAAACCGACAACTTAATACCCTGCAGTTGTATTCTAACCTGTCAACTTCAATAAAAATTAAAACAAGTTTCAAAATTTAAGCATGTAAAAACATATTAATTCGATCTTTATGACAAAAGGTGAAGAGAGTGAAAGAATGATTTTATTAAATGTATTATTAAACATGGGATTGATTTATAAGTTCTTCATTGATTTTATTTGTTTTAAGTAGGCACAAAAAGGTAAAGCAGACTTTAATTAGAGATGGTAAACGAAAGTAACAAATTGAAACAAATAGTACTTTTCAGACTTTAATTGTACTTAGATATTGTATGTATTTTTTATATTTTATGAATTTAGTATTAAAACGTGCAAAAAATTATTTTCAGTTTCTTAACTTTTTCAATTATGGCATTTCACTGAGTTAAAAAAAATCATAACAAGTACAAAACGTAAAGCGTAAAATAATTTTAAAAATCGGAAAAATAAGTTATAGATGTACTTTAGTGTTGAAATAAACAAAAAACGCACAAGTCACAATATTTTCCGTCCTAGGCCCAAAGCTTTACTATGATCGTTTAGTTGCTACTAACGCAAACTTTTACATTCTCTGAAGAATCCATAGTGATTCATATGAGAGAGAGGATCTCATGACTAAGAAAAACATGGAAGAATACATTTTAATCAGGAATAAACAACAGAATATTGCGCTTTCAGCCGTGCAAGAAAAGATTCTAATACGAATTTACATACGTCATAATAGAATGAAAATAAGTGTTTGTTTTAAAACGTTTTAGAGATTTTCCGCACAAAAATAACTACAAAACTTCTAGACGGGTGCTTCGATTTGTACAAAAGAATTTAAATGAACAGAAGAGAGATTTAGTCGAATAGAGTTTTGAGTTTGGGCTTAAAACTATCTAAAGAAGAGCTATTTTGCATTACCAAATATTAAAATTATGGCTTATAGAAAATATTTATATTAAAAATATTTCAAAATTTATTTCATTAGTTATTGTAAAGTAGTATTTCCATAAAACCAAAATGTTAAAATGTAAATTCTTTTAAATATCTTATAGGTATTATTAAATGTAGTCTTTAAGCTCCCGCATAAAGTTTTTGAACATGAAAATATATTTTTGCTTTAAAAAATGGCCCTAATTAAATCTTTTACAAAATGTTGTTTAATGAAAAATCGCACTAACTGCACACAGAACATTTATTTTTTATTATTTTAATGGTTTTTACTTAAATTCTGTTGCTCTTTCTTTGTTTACAAAAAATATTCTATGTCTACGTCGCACAATCAGCTGATCACAACAAAAAACTAATGGTGAAAGGCCAATGCAAGCGGCGTATGGCAACAGTATTACCTATTTGAAAAAAATTGTTTGTTAGAGCCAGTTTATGCTATAAACACAATCAAAGGCTACCGACCATCGACCACCGACTACAAAAGTAGCTGGCTACAAAAATAGTCAAGTTGCCAGCTACTTAATTTTTTTAACGACCATCGACCACTAACTACAAAAAAAAGCATCTGTTTTGTCATACATGTATATATTGAAGTTAACCAAAACAAAACAAACTTGATTTTTTTAAGTGAATTTGTGTAAAAAAAAAATTTAAATGTCTCAAGAAAATTTAATAATTTTATAAATACTATCGCTAAAATAGTGGAAACAAAGACTTCAGTGTATAAAGTGTCCACGTCCATATTTGCATGTAAATTGAACTAAACATTTACATTATACAATATAATAAATACTTATAAACAGTAAAAATTACTATTATATACTTATCAATTTGAATAAAAAACCCAAAAAATAAATATAACTGAAACAAATTAGAAATTTATGAAAAAAGAACTAAATGGAAAATTTCACAAACAAAAAGCAAATGAAAAATGTATTTTTTTTTTTTTTTTTTGAAATCTTAATTTAATAATGGCAGGGGTATATAACTACAGCGCCAGGGTATCCCACAAGTATTTTGATATTACTAGTCTCTCCAGGAACTGCACGTCAACCTATACCCTCGTATAGGAAGTGGAAAATCCTGTTGAATAAAAACTGTGCGCGTTGCGACTTCAATTATAACTTCACTTGTTTTTAAAAAATCTGCTCGCGCGCAGATGTTCCCCCTTCGAGATAAAGTAATAAACTGATGAAAAATGTAAACAAATTAACAGATGATTATTATTTTTCAATGGTGCCACTATAAAAGTTTTTCGCGTTTTTAATAGCGATATTTAATGTATTGCGTTTTTAAAAACACCATTTCATGCATTTATTGTATTGGCACCACTAATCTGTTTTTTGTAGCCAAGAAAAATAGAAATTAGCCTAAGTTGGCTACGGGCTAGATTGAGAGGAGATCTGGCAACATCAAACCATACAGCTGCTTAAAAATTTTGTTCTCTGAAATTTTTTCTTTTATTTTGCAATTTTTTACTTAATTAATTTACTGCCGCAGATTATTGACAATTTTTGTTCCAACAATAACTGTGAGTAAAGATTTTATAAATTGAACCTCCCTTGAGAATGGAGGAAGACACTGAAATCTGTGACAAAGGCAGCCAAATAATAATTGGCGATAACCAAATTGGGGATACTGCTATTAAGAGGAAGAGGCTAAATGGTCCTAATTCTCCAACTAATATTGACGTCTCCAATCTAATTGGAAAAAAAAAATTGAGTGATGATTCCAGCCGTAGAAATAGATTTTCTGTCCTTGCAGACTTAGAGATAGAAAATGAACGCCCTGGTACAAGCAATGAACATAAAAACAACAAAACATTTGAAAATGGCGCCAATGTGACAAACAAGCAATTCAATTCTGCTGGCACAAAATTTTGTCCGCCAATATTTCTCTACAATGTCAACATTAAGAGCCTTTGCGAACAGCTTGAGGCAAAAACCCCCAAAATACTTTTTAAAATTAAAAACATTAATAATCACAAGAGCAAATTATATCTGTCAGATGCAGCGGTTCATGCTGAAATGATGGACTTATTGAGAGATAAGAAAATTAATTCGTATTCTTTTACACCCAAGGAGCACAAGCAAATATCACTTGTACTACGTGGTATTTATCATAGAACTGAGTCAGAAGAAATCAAAAATGAATTTGATAAAATGTCCCCGGAAACTGTTTATAAAGTCTCAAAATTTACAACGCCGCACTCTAGGAAAAATAACCTTGACACTGGTTTGTTTCTTGTTACCTTAATGCCTGGAAAGAAATTGGGAGAAGTTACCAACATTAAATATGTATTAAACCAGTCAGTGGTGTGGGAAAAGCCGAAAAGAAAGAGCGGAGAAATTCAGTGCCATAGGTGCCAACATTGGGGGCACATATCCCGAAACTGTAACTCAGAATTCAAGTGCGTCAAATGCAATCAAACCCATGAACCAGGAGCTTGTCCGCGGAACAATGGTAAAGAATCTGAGCCATGCTGTGTCAATTGTGGAGAAAGTGGTCATCCAGCTAACTGGAAAGGCTGTCCAGTATACAAAAAATATGTGTTAAGCAAGCAAGAAAAAATAAATCAAGCACGTGATGTAAAATATTCTGCAAATATTAATGTCAATAATGTAATTAATTCTTCCTTAACTGCACCAAGTAAAACATTTGCAAGTTTGTTTCAAAGTCAACCAGCTCAAAAGAAAAAATCTCGCGTCATCGAAGAGTTCTTAAAGCTCACCAACTACTTCTTAGAACCAGAAGAGATAACTTTAGAAAGAGAAATAAACAATTTTATTAGTGAGTACAAAAATATTCCTGCAGCTGAGGCCAAGGTCGAATTTTTGCGCCTACTTAACAAAGTAAAATATATCTATGGACCGTAGACGTCTGAACTTTCTTACATTTAACGTCAGATCACTTGTTGATCTTAGTCGCCGGGTGGAGCTATTGAACACATTATGTTACCATAAAATTGATATTGCTTTTGTACAGGAGTGCCATTTGCGTGAGAGAAACAATTTACATTTTTCTGGATACAATTTTATTTACGATCACTCGCCAATTGGTGTTGCTATTTTAATAAAAAATAAAATTTTCTACAGCAGGGTGAATATTCAAAATATTGGATTCAATGTAAATTTAATTCAAGTTGATTTTGAAAAAGATAACCAAAGATGTAAATTTTTGATTGGCTCTGTATACATCCCTTGCAACATGAATGCCTCTCAGTTGTATGATGGAATGGATAAATTATTGCAACTAGCCTCTAACTATGATGAGTTTGTTTTTGGTGGTGACTTAAATTCTAGAAACATTGTATGGGGAGATTCAATTGATAATGGTAATGGTAGAGTTTTATACAACTGGTTACTGGATCACACTATGGATACAATTAGACTCTGTGACAGCATACCATCCTTTCCTAATGGTTCATCGTATCTCGACCATTTTCTTTTGAGTCCAAATCTTATTAACACATCGTATCCCAACTACATAATTTCGTCACTACCTACTTTTTCAGACCATTTTCCTTTAAAAATGGAACTTGTATTGGATGCATTTAAACTCATTATACAAAGCCCACGTATACTAACATCCTACAAAAATACAAATTGGCCTAATTTTCAACGTGAAATGGAATTTGTCTCTCACAACTTAATGCCATCTAAAAGCACAAACCTAAGTATTACAGAAATTGATAGCCTCCTAGATGAATTCTGCTCTAGGTTAAATTTGGTACATAACACCCACTCTCAACAAATAGAGGTTAAGCAAAATAAAGTTCCTGTTTCTGAAAACATAAAAAAGTTTTTTAAGGTTAAACACAGATGGCAAAAAGAGCTGAAAAAAATATTTCATCGATCAGGTAACAGACAAAGCCAGGAATATAAAACACTTTCTACTCAAACCAAACTTTTAAAGAATATTATAAGTGAGCTGGTTAACATAGAAAATGCAAAGATATTTAATAGCAGACTTGAGAAAATTAAACCAAGCCCATCAGCCTTCCGTCAAGTCTACCAAGTCTTGGGTAAGAAAAAATCGCCCTTTTGTTACGAAATATGTGTGAACAACAACACAGTTTCTAATAAAGCCGACATTGCCGAAAGTTTCCGAGAATACTACTCGTCAGTCTACAAGGAAATTGTTCCGGAATCGCCTATAGACGGTATAGATAATCGTCTGGCATCATGTCTTAATGTAGTCCCCCAACGAATATATTCCTTTGATCAGAATTTCAACTCCTTAAATAATGGTGATGAGTATCACTTCACATCTGTCTCTGCAATTAAAGAAATAATAAACAAAATTAACAACAAAAAGTCATACGGTCTTGATAAAATATCAAACTTTTTATTGAAAAAATTGCCTGAGAGCTCTTTGGAACTACTTGCTATTATCTTCAATAATTGTCTAAACAACTATTATTTTCCAGCAGCTTGGAAGTCTGCGAAAATAATTCCACTAAAAAAGAAAGAAAATAGTACATTGATGGAGGAATTTCGTCCCATATCACTTTTATCCAATCTTGGAAAAGTTTTTGAGCATATTTTGAGGTACAAAATTGAGAATGAGCTTCTAGTAGACCCGATATCATCACTTCAATTCGGCTTTAGAAAACATCATTCGACGCAACATGCATTGCTGAAAGTCCACAATGATGTGACACAAAAACTGAGAGAGAAGATATGTACTGTAGTTATATCATTGGATATTGCGAAAGCATTTGATTCCACGTGGCACAAGGGCATTTTGTATAAGCTGATAGATCTTGGCATTGATCCTTTTTTAGTAAAATTGTTACAAAGTTACTTTTCCGATAGAATATTTTGTGTGCAAATTGATGACTATTTTTCTAACTTCGATGATATGAAAAGTGGTGTTCCTCAGGGAAGTGTTTTGGGACCCTTCCTCTTTAACCTTTTTCTTCATGACTTCCCACATGTGATGGAAAATTCTACTGCTGTTTTATATGCTGACGACTGTATTATATATTCCCACGATAAATCTCCAATTCAGGCTCTACAAAACGCAGCACAACATCTTGGAACCATAAACACCTACTATAAACGATGGGGAATAAAAATAAATGTCTCAAAATCCGAGGCAATATGTCTAAGAAATGCTTCTGGTAAATGTGCAAGTTTTGTTGTTCCCCAAAGCAAACTTTTATCTCTTTCTCTCAATGGAGCTGATATTTCATTCAAGCCAAGCATTAAGTATCTAGGTGTTAGTTTTGACAAGCTTATGAAATTCAATCAACATGGCAGGGCAATCTTAACTAAGGCAAAGCGGATAGCTGGAATGTTCTCTAGTCTATTGAACAATAAATATCTTCCAAAAAAAACGAAACTTTTATTATATAAAGTTACTATCAGATCAGTTATGGTCTATGCTTTTTCAATTTGGTTTTCAATTTCCCCTATGGTAGCAAAAGAGTTTGAAATTTTTGAAAGGAGAATAATAAGAAAGTGCATTGATAAACATTTCCAGAATTTCAATCGCCGATATTCCAATAAGGTTATCTACTCAGAAGCAGAAATTGAACCATTTTGCAGATATGCCCAGGGACTCCACAAGAAATTTGTCAACAATCTTGAACTGCATGATAATTTTCTAATAAATGAGATTTTTGAACAAGAAAAAAATATTGATTGGACAAGCAGTGCCTACCTATCTTCAGTTGGAATAATTACTGCGCCAGATGATGACAACACTGACCCCGTTAGTCTACCGAATTTCTATAGGAAATCTCTACCTGGATCTCATAGGGGTTAAACGACACGTATATATATATATAAATATGTATATACATATTTGTATATATGTATATATTTATCTCTTTATTATTTTATACAATATATTATACTTTACAATATATTTTACATATTATATTATTTAATTTTTTGTTTTTTACAATATATTATATACACATGTATAAACATCATAAATATGTTTAACTGTGTGTTTTGATACCATCAAATCACGCTTTCGAAGTTATTAACTTTTAATTGTATTTTGTACAAATATTTCAATTTTAAATAACTGTTCTGTGATAAATGTATCTATGTTCTAATGTTGATTTCGCTTCAACAATTGTTAGTATTAAGTGTTATCTAGTTGTATGTTTTATAGATTTTGTTAAACAGATTTAGCTCTGTAAGCCAACGTTAACGCCGGGAGCAAGCGTTTTTTTTTACATTCTATTTTACAGTATTCTGTATATTTATTTTATTTATTTTGAGCATGTTGCTTATTCAATTAAAGCCATTAGAACAAAACAAATATAGTTCTAAGATTTATAGAATATATTGTCGATTTGTATATCAACTTATGTAAGAAAAAAAACAAAAGGATGGAAAAAGTCTCAATAAAAATTGACTTACTTGGCTACGGGCTACAAAAGTAGCCGTGTAGTCGGTGGTCGTGTAGCTGCTAAATATTTATTCTCATAAGCACGCATGTATTCTATTTTTGACATCTTGTAGTCGATGGTCGGTGGACATGATTATGTTTATAGCATTACATTAAGGGCATTTAAGCTGACTGTTTTTAATGTTTTCTCTTTTGGAGTATCTCCTTAAGTCATCACGCGTTTACGGTACGGTTCGGCTCTTTTGTGGCAACTGAGAGAATTGTATGATGTCTTATTAACCAATTTTTCAAGTGTTGCAATAAACTAAACGTATTAATTTTTCAACAATTTTTGAACAACATAGAAAAAAAACAGCCATTTTGGTAACACCGCTCAAGCATAGAACTGCAAAGAACGAAACAGAGAAACAGGAATGATAGAAAAAACTGAAAAGAGTCATGAATATCCACTTTGTATTACTACCCCTTAAGCTTCTTTCTCTTGCCCAGAATCTTCTGCATCATAAATTTTTTAACTTGGAAATGTTATTAAAACCAATTTTGAATTTAGTTTAACTTTTTGTTTTGCCGCTTTAATTTGTCAAATCGTCCATAGTCTTCTTTTCTTGTCATTAAGTCGCTGTTCATTTTATTTATTTTTCCTTTTAAAATATTTAGCGATTTAATTTATTTATTTCTATGTCAAAAAACTAAAAATATTTTATATATTTTACACAAACTTCTACTTCAAAAAGCTGCGTTCATTTGGCTATGTCAAATAAATTCAAGCGGCAGAAAGATTGCCGCCCGCACACCTTAAATCACAATAAACATTAATAACACGAAAAGCTCAGTTTCTGTTTAATTTATACTGTTACGTTTTTTCCCTTTTTAAGCAAACGTACGGATTCTTTTGATTGCAAATACCACAGTGTCTCATTTTAATTCTGTAGTCTTGCTTTGTGGCTTTATCTGGCTACACTTCTTGATCCTACAGTCTTTTAATCCTCATCGCATAATAATTAAACATGCCTTATTATTACAAATGCAAATCCATAAACCACCCTACTACGCCTTTTATCCAAGCCAGTCATCCCCTTTATCCAATAGCCGCAACTCACAACTGTCATACACTGTTGTTATACTGTTACATTTCCCTGCGCTAACAGCTAACGTTCTTAAATTTTATTATTAAAGGGCGTCTTGACTAGTATCTGTTACACTTTTATTAAATGAGACATCTCCACTTAATTATTATCTGCCTTGGCTTAAAATTATCTTTTACTTCTCGGGAGGTTTGTACTGCTGCTTCCTAATCTTTAATTTCATTATAACAATTATTATTTTCCGTGCCTCGAACTAATGGTCTTCTGTTTTTCAGCAAGCACCTCTACCAACGCAACCATTTAGGTTGCTCAGCTTTTGTTAGCTAATTGTGGTATTATTCTATACACACCATTAGTGGAAGTACCTTATTCACCACGCTCAACAACACAGGGGCTCGCAGATCAGCGTTGCCACACAAGAAATTGACTTCCTACCAATAATTTTCAAAAATCCTACCAAAATCGTTCACAGCCTACCAAAAATTTAAAAATGCATTTCGTTCACATAAACCCTGTTTTTTTCCCGTAATTGTTGAGATGAAAGTTTGTCTTTTGGTGATTTTAAAATGGGTGTTATGATTTAAAATAGTTTTAGAGCATACTATGCAGAATGAACACCCATCCCTTTCCTGGAGCTAATCAAATTCGCTCAACCATTCGGTTCTAAAATTTCTTTTGACTGTTTCTTTACAATGTTCATTAATAGTATTACATCATTTAAAAATATTAAAAACAAGAACTTTAAGAGTGGTTCTACCTGGTTGATGGAATGTCGTCTTCTGAAGTTATATTATTTCATTTAATTTTGGAGTTCTTGATAAAAATCTGAATAAAAAAATACATGCAATATTAGTCAATATTTATGTAATTAATAGGTATATGTTTACAATTAAAAAAGTAATTTACTTTTCCATTTTGTCTGTTAATTTTTTTAATACATACACTTGAAAATAAACCTTCACTCAAAAATATTTTTATTTTCAATTTCATAATATTGTTTGCGTTTCTTAAACCAAAGATGGTTATAGCTTTAATCATCTCTATGCAAAAAAGCAGAGATGTTTTTTATTACATCTAAAACAGTTTTTGAAAACAGTGGTAACACTATTCAAAGTTATTGTTTATTTAATTCAAAGCTACATTTTTTTATTTTATGTTCCGAATTTTTAAGGTGAAAAATTTACTATTGCTTAAAAATTGCTAAAGAAGGAAAACCTACCAAAAACTTAAAAAAATTCAACAAACCAACCAAACTACCAAACTGTTTTTTAAAAACGAAAAACTACCAAGTTTGGTCCGATTGGACCAAAGCGGCAACGCTGTCGCAGATATTATTTTCGTAACAATCTTAATTACTTAATTTTTGAATACCCTTTATATACTGTTATTTATCTACACCTACATTTTACACTTAATGACTCAAATTATGAGATCCAATGTGTTGAAATCTTTTAAGTTAAATTTACAAATTATGGTTGAGTATAAATGCTAAAAAACACGCAGCAAAATGTATCAACGTAATCATCAGCTTGTTATGAAAAGTAGCGCATGAACCTTTACATCATTTTTGCACGTGGTTGCACTTGTACAATTGGAATAAGTATTACATTTTGTTAATGTTAAGGTAATGTTTCAGCTGCAGGTATTGTTGTACAAATACAAATAAATTTATTCAATGTTTATATTACAAGTTCATGATTACATTCGCTTGCGATTTTATTTTCTGTTTTCATTTTTTGCATGAAAAAGAGGAGTACGTACATTTATTTTACTTTCATTTAAACAAGTTAAGAAATACAGAGCAAAATAAAATATGAAGGATAATTAAATAGCATTTAAGAAAACAATATACCCTACAGATATTGAAATAAAAGGTTTTGATGTGACAACTTAATTTTCTTTTGTACACAACATTTTATTCTATAAACTACAAATACAATACAAATAACAAATCTCTTAATAAGGGAAAATTGGGAAAATTTCATACGGCTCGATCGATTTTAATAGAATATAAATCAAAGATATTTAGATCCCTTTCAATAGGTATAATAGATGTAATACCTGGGGTGGAATCGTTACATCCGTGTTCGTATCGAAAATCGAACGAAAAAAAATTACCTGATACGTTAATCGTATAAACTAAATGGCATTATGACATACTATTGTAAACGGATCGTAATCTTTTGTGTGATTCACAATAGTTTTCAAATTAAAAAATTCTAGAGCTAAAGAAAGAGTATTCAGGCTTTTCAGTTTATCAAATTTTGTTGTTTTCAAGGGTCAAAACCGATTTTTAGCCTATAGCGCTTGTTACAAGGACTGCTGCTTCAATTAACACTTCTTCACTTGGCACCAGCAGCTTTTCTTTATACTCGTAAAGGCCTCCTTCATTCTGGTTTCACAATTTAAAAATAAAGTTTTTTCTTCGCCTGATACATATTTTTGATCCGCCTTAAGCACACAATTGTAAATATAAATTATTTTGTTGCAAAAAATATAGATTGCGAATTACCTATTTTAAAATTTTAACATCATTAACTGGTGGTATTAGTGCGATTATACACTTAGAAAGCTCAACAAATATGCTCAATTATGAAGTATGTTTTTTTTTTTAGTAAATTTTTGTGTTCATTCATGAATCTTAAATTTCACTTATTCTAATAATTACTTTGTCATAAATAAAAATTAATTTTGTTTAATTCGCATTTTTATAACGAATTTGTTGCATTTTTTATCTTATTCGAACTAAGTTTTGTTAACGTATGACAGTTCGAAAAAAACGTACATTCATTTATACGATAACGTATTGTTACGAATAATAAAATCTGGCAACTCCTGTAGTTGTTTCCGTATGAGCGTGGTGAAGAAGTTAATTCAAATAATGGTGTGTTTATAGAATAACAAAACCACAAGTTAGCCAACAAAAGCTGAGCAGCCTCAATGGCTGCGTTGGTAGAGGTGCGTACTACAAAACAGAGGGTCCTGAGTTCGATACCGCATTCGGACATGCGTGCAACGAAAAAATAATAATTGTTATAATGCAAATAAAATTAATAATAAACAGCAGTACAAACCTCCCGTGAGGCGCAAAAGACAATTATTGTGTAAAGCCATGGCAAATATTTAGTGGAGACGTCCAACTTAATAGAAGAGCAACAGATAATTGTCAGGAAGCCCTTTATAATAAAAAGTAAGAACGATAGCGGTTAGCGCGGGGAAGTGTAACAGCATAACAACAGTGTATGGCAGACGTGTGTTGTGGCTACTGGATTAAAGGAGAAGACTGGCTTGGATTAAAGGAGTAGCGGAGATGTCTGTGGATGGTTAAGGTTACTAAACAAGGCATCGAGTAGTACATGTCTCGCCGGAGGAACACAGTAGTGTAGCGTGGATGGCTGCGTTTGTGTTGATAACGCATGTTTAGTAAAACACGAGACCAAGGGTTCACAAGACCGGTAGGATTAAGAAGTATAGCCAGAGAAAGCAACAGGGTAAAAGAATACAGAATTTAGCCACAGTGGTAATTGCAATCAAAAGAATCCGTACGTTTGTTCTAAAAGTGAAAAACGTAATAGTATGTTATAATCTGCGTAACTGTGAATTATCATCCGTTAACGTGTGTCATAATTCCAAAAACGTATTTTTACGATACGTGTTGTACGTTCACGGATGTAACGATTCCACCCCTGTATTCAAAACTAAACCGAAAATATAATAAGAAGAAAGCGGCTAATTATATACAGCTCAGCTGATTTTAATTCAATTTTAATCATTACTTAAGTGTTGTCTAATAGATAGCATACGCCTGATTTTAAAATACAGATCTGTAGGAAAGAGAAAGAAGTAGCGGAAAGTGGGCAGTTGTGTATAGAAATTACTTAAGCTCCCAACCGATTTGAGCATAACTTTTTCTTTGTATAACTATGGCCACAGACGTTATAGATTGGACCCGATAAGTGGCGCTCGTTTTGAGATAATAACTGTTTCTGTTGTGTTTTAATTAAAGCTACAGGTTGGGAAAAGCTATGAATGGTTATACATTTCGTGAGTGGCTAGAATGGCCTTAAAGTGGTAGTAAGCAGATATAGGGCACTTAAAGGGAAAATATTTTAACAAGTTCAATTTTATTTTTTTTTTTTAATTTTTAAGCAAAAATGTATGCTCACGTCTTCTAAAGAAATCGAGAAAAACAACAGCAGAATGTAATGCTGCATTTTCTATTTCTTTAATGAGCATTCTTTGCATCTTTCTCCCTTAGGTTGTGCAAATTGTAAACATCATCTAATTAACCAACTACCTTTGTAAATAAGAATACGAGGAGTATCTATAATCAATAAATATTTATTAAATTAGACGAAGTCCACACACAACCCAAAATATTTTTTTGCTGTCCTCTCTTTTACTCGTCTTTTACATTTGTTTTCTTCTCAAATTGTAATTATTGTTTTTAATCCAATCTAATTTAATAAATATACAAAAACAGAAAAAGCACTTTTCTTGCTGCTCCTGGCGGACTTCTAAAAAAGGAAAAACTTAATAAGTCGTCTTTTTTCTATTTTTTTTTTCTTGTATATTTGTTACTTCAGATTTCCGTAATTTTTGAACCGATATGTTTTGCAAATTCGAACCACTAAGAAAATATTTTTATAAATATTATTAAAAATAAAAGGTGTCCCCTTGATTCGTTTGAGTGAAAGAGGCAGGGGTTCTCATCGAACCCCTACTCTTTAAAACAGCTATATGCAGGCACTGGAAATTTGCATAGATTATCTATGTATAACTGAGACCACCATAACAGAACGAATAAAGTAAAATTCAAAAGAGTCCCATAGAATGAAATTTTAGAGTGCTTTATAAAAAATGTGATTTTGGCGTATATAGCTTTACACTTTAAACGTAGTAGGCGGAAAATTTACCAAGAGGGATGATAAGAAGAACCTTAAACAAACAAATTTAATAATATCTGAAACATAGATGCAACAACCTATGACCTTTTAATATGTCGTTAAATTTTTTAATTTTTAATAAACATATCCTTAAATTGGAAAGTATAAAAATAAAGGGCGTAACACGTTCTCTATAAAATAAATACTGTTTACCTTTTTATGACTAGAGTTTTTAAACTTGAAACTCATATATTTACATCTACAATAATTGTTTTAATTTGTTTTATTTATAGTTCCATATAGTGATAAGAATTTTTTTTAATTAATATTGTACTAATCAAGTCTAAAAGGTACAAATCGAACCTAAAACCACGAAAGCTTAGAAGTATAATTCGATAATGTAAAAACTGTAATATTTGAAAACTCTACTTTATTTGTGAAGATTTTTTCCAAAAGCGACTGGAAGGTATAATTTTTAAGTAAGCATGATACTGCCTTATTTAGGGTGCTCCTAAACACGATACCAACAATTTTTTTACAAAAGTTAAATAATAAAACAAAACCGTTTAATGGGAAAATGAAATCATTAATAAATGGAAACTTAAATTTGGGAACTTTAAATTTAGTGATCATTTCTTTACATTTGTAAAATTATGTTTTTTTTTTAAGTACCGGCACTTGTTTGTGCTTTTTGAAGAAAAAATTGCCATCCATTAAAACATGATTATATTAATAATTTACTAAAAATTACATTGTTTTATATTTTTTTATGTATCTATTTTATTTATTTTTTTTTTATGCAGAAATGCAATAAATAAAGTTTAATAATGCATAAAATTCAAAAATATGTAAGAAAGTAATGAAAACAAAATTGAAAATTAAAAGCATATAACACGCATCTATATTTATTAGACTGTAAGTAACATTGGCCGATAATGTTAACCCTTAATTGAAAATGGTACCATAAACGATTTCATATTACTCATACCCTTCACAACAAAAAGTGGAAAAAGGGTATAATAAGTTTTTCATTTCGTTTGTAATTTCTACAATATCCATAACGAAGTAGAGTTGTGTAGTTCGCGAACGACCTAGTTCAATATAAAAGTGCATACTTACATGTAGTTAATCTTTAAATTGTTTTTCAGTTGCTCAATTGCACATTAGTATGTGTGAATATGTTTTTAATTTCTGATAAATTTATCACAGAACACTAAAAATTGTGTGAGCTAAACAAATCAACTGGATTCACTCAATTGTTTTCTGCTCACTGATTGAGCAATTGAACTAAAAACAATTGAGCTAAACATGTCAACTGAATTCGGTGATTTGTTTTAGCTTACTAAGTGAGCTTTGAACTAAATGAGCGAACTAGTTCATTCTAATGATCTAAGCTGAAGGTAGCGCTCACTTTAAGGAGCTGATAAACACAACTCTATAACGAAGTCGATTGACCGATGTCCGTCTTTCCTTCTGTCCGTCCGTGTTGGTGTTGAAATCAAGCTTGCCAAGGCACTAGAACAGCTAGAGAAAATTTAAATATGTTAATCGATCAGACAAAGTTTCGAAAGAGTTGCTGTTGAAAATCAGCAAGATCGGTGAATGTCCTTTAAGGCGCCGCGGCGGACAAAACACCACGCCTGCCTCTAATTACTCCATATCATTTGGAACAATGAAGTAACTGCAATCAAAACAAATATATGGACCAAAAGATAATTAAAAAATAGAGAAAAACCATCAAGTAAAAAACCTGGCGCTCGCCTAAAAAAGTACGTAACTCTGTATTTTTTATAAAAGTACGATTCTGCACCATATTTTTAAGAATCAATATGGGTATCATTTAAAAGCTTTTGAAAAGAAGGAAATACTAATTTTTTTTTAAATGCTTAACCCGTTAAGAGCTGATGATGATTTATCTAAGATTATATATATCACTTAATTTTTTTCTTATTTTTTTATTCTCTGTCACCCCAATATTTGTGCTTTTAATTGGACTTATTTCACTTAACTAGATTAACATATATGGTGAAGGGAATATAAGATTGGGCATAGCTGAATAAAGCACTCTTACTTGTTATTTAATAAAGTTAAAAACACAATTAAAGATACTTCAAAATAAGATTCATATAAAAAATCATATTTTAAAAACATGCAGCCTCCTTCGTCGGTACTTCTCTATAGCATATTCGCCGGCGAAGTAAAATAATTAATAAAATGGTTATATCTATCTCCTTTCAACACCTTTCTTCTCTCTCATCTATCCCTTTCCTAAAGAATGTAGCACGGTTGCGAACTAAGTAGGTATTGATGCCTGAAGTGCTACTTCTCTTTAAACAAAAAAAAAAAAAAAAAATAGGAATTTTATAATTCTCATACAGTTTAGAGAAATATTGTACGTTATACTGCCTTTTATTTTAATTTAATTTATTATTTATTTAGCCATAGCAAAGTTTTCTCTATTTAATACCTAAATCGTAGCTCAATAATTGTTTTTGATTTTGTATAACCTCAGATCCCCAAATATTACACAAAGTTTTTGTACATGAAGTTTGACAGTTATATTACCAATAAAAAAAATATAAATTCACATACGCTCCCAGCTGTTAATTGATTCGCTTTGAATAGAACAATACTGCAGAGGTAACGACACCTTCAAGAAAAATATTTCAAGATATAATCTCAGTAGCCTTAGCTGATAGCTGTAAAAAGATAAAAGAACACACAAAAAATAACACAAAATTTGACGATATTAAAAATTAAAACGTCGCTAAAAAAAGTTTAATCTAAAACATTTAAGGGTTAATTGAACTTTATATTGAGGAAAATCATAAAACAATTTAAGCAATTTATTAAAAATTACAAGGAAATAATTTGATAACCATACGAAGAGGAATAAATTCGAAATTACATAAAAATGTTAACTGCAGTACATGTCAAGTATAAAAATTTTAAAAGTAAACAAAAGCCATTGAATTAGTTCTGCCAATAATAACAAGTTCTACTGATAATTGTCAAGAAATGCTCATACTATCCTACTTGTTGTTACATTTTTTGCTCGCTTCAAGTTGATTCGCGAAAATCAAGAATATGATGGAAATAAAAATCTCAACTTTTCATGTTATGCCACTTTGAGATTAAAAAGAAAATTATTTCAAATTTAGTCTTATTTTAACTGTGTGTTGAGCGAGCCAGCTGTCCGTTTAAAGAAAAGTGTAATTTTATTCCATGAATCTCGAAAGCAAATTTTTAGTGTTTAGTGATGCAGAAAAAAACCAAAGAAAAATTAATAAATTTTATTTTTTGTAAAATGTTTTTATTAATAGTTTGTTTATATTTGTCCAGTTCTAAAGGTGTTTATCTTTTCTTTTTAAAATTAAATAAAACAAAAATAAAAATTTTAAATAAATTTTGTTTTAATAAATTAGCACAGTTTCATATGTGGAACCGTCAGGATCTTAATTTACTTGTACAACGTCACATCAATATAGCGCCAATATATTGTCAACTCTTGAGAACAGATTTGTGTCCGCATAAGTTTTTAACATTCCAATTGTATACAGAGTAAGTTAAAGTCAGTATTAATTAAAATTCGTAGTTGTTTCTGAAGACAATAATACAAGTTAAAAAAATGTAAAAATAATAACTGCAATCCTAGAATACTTCAAACCAAACATTTGAATTTAGATGTAAAAACCTTTTCAAACTACTGCGCTGTTATATCTAGTCATTCCAATTCATGCCAATTAAAGAGTCAAATAATAAAATAATATTAAGGAAAATTAAAGCAACAGACAGACAGTGATGACAAGATTAATAAACAAACGAGTAATAATCGATATTTTACAGAGCAGAAACAAATTCAGCTCAAGAACTCAATTAAGATTAATCTCTCTTCATAAAATATGCGATTATGAGCAGAGTTGCCACATGAGAAATTGACTTCCTACCAATAATTTTCAAAAATCCTACCAAAACCGTTCACAGCCTACCAAAAATTTCAAAATGCATTTCTTGCACATAAACTCTGTTATACTCATTTGGTTTTTTTTCCGTAATTGTTGAGATGGAAGTTTATCTTTTTAGAATAAACACCCATTCCTTTTCTGAAGCCAATCAAATTCGCTTAACCATTCGCTTCTAAATTTTCTTTTGACTGTTTCTTTACAATGATCACTAAAAGTATTATATTATTTAAAAATGTTTTAAAACAAAAATTTTAAGAGTGGTTTTACCTGGTTGATGGTATGTCGTCTTCTGAAAATAAACCTTCACTCAAAAATATTGTTAATTTCAATTTCATAATATTGTTCGGATTTCTTAAGCCATGGTTATAGCTTTAATCATCTCTATGCAAAAAGCAGAGATGTTTTTTATTTCACCTAAGACAGTTTTTGAAAGCAGTGGTAGCACTATTCAAAGTTATTGTTTATTTAATTCAAAGTTATATTTTTTTTTAATTATATGTACTGAATTTTTAAGGTGAAAAATTTACTATTACTAAAAAATTGCTACAGGAGGAAATCCTACCAAAAATTTAAAAAAATGCAACAAACCAACCAAACTACCAAACCGTTTTTTAAAATCGAAAAACTACCAAGTTTGGTCCGATTGGACCAAAGCGGCAACGCTGATTATGAGTTAAAAAAATTAAAACTTAGGAGCATAAGTTTTATTACATCTCGTTAAATTTTTTTTTTTTTGCTCAATTCGTAAGCAGTGTTGCCAGAACTTTTCTGTGTAAAATTGGCAAAAACCCAACAATATTTCTTCGAGAGAATCTGCAAAATCTGGACTTATTTTAAAAATTTTCAATAAATATTCAAATGCATTTTTTCTTTTTATACCCTTCACCAGGAAAAGTAGAATAAGGGTATAACTATGTATTCATTTCGTTTGTAATTTTTGCAATATCTATTTCCGACCCCATATTCCGAGATCTTATGCATAACGAAGTAGAACAAATACATGAGGCAGTAGAAAATTAAAAAATAAGAAAAAACTTCAAGTGAAAAAATTTGCACTCATCCATATTTTCCCAATTACAGATCTCTGAACTTTTCAATATTGTAAAATATCAATAAGGATGTCGTTTAATATCTCTTAAAGAGATCTTTAAGGAAATACTAAAATTTTTAAAAATGCTTAACCCATTAAGAGCCAATGACATTATGTATGTATATGTAGTACTTAATTTTTTTCTAATTTTTTAATTCTCTCTCACACCAACATTTGCTTTTTTGATTAAGTAACGTTACTAAACTAGATTTACACAGATAATGAAGGGCATGTAAGATTCGGCATAGCCGAATATAGCGTTCTACTTGGTTTTTTTTCGAACGTTTTATTTTATACTTTTACAGCTACAATTCTTTTTCAGGATTAAGAAATTGAACTCGTGAGTACCGATTTAGTATTTTTTTTTTAATGTCTTAAATAAAACTTGCTTAAATTTTCTTATCTCGCAACCGAATTTGATTGAACAGTGACATATAAATTTTTAAAAAAATAATTAATAATAATAAATTATTAGTATTCTATTAATGATAAGTCTTGTTGTTAAGATAATAAGTTTTGTATATCGACTTAGTGAATAAAATGTTAGTTTTTATCAATTTCAAGCTAATTTTCTCTTACCCTGGAGTTAATGTCGACGTCGTTGACGGCGTCAAAAGTCAAAAAAAAGTTGAATCGTATGAAATTGTATGAGAGCAGTTAATCTCAACGCGTTGCAACGCCGTAAAAGTTCAATCTGTTTCAACTTTTTCGGCGTTGACGATGTCGACATTAACTCCAGGGTTATAAATAAATAGAAAATTCCCGTTGTTTTTTTTTTGTTTTTTGTTATTGTTTATTTCTCATACATTCAATAACATAATTTAGCTATAAATAAACAAATAGACCACTAAAATCAAATTTACACTGGTCCATAGTCGAACACTCTAGTGTAATAAATATAACATCAAGGATTCTTTTATAATTTTATTTCTTCTTTTTAATGTATATAAAGTTTACAAAGAGAATTCTAAGGTATAATGAAAAAATATGAAAAAATATTATTTTTATAACAAATTTCAATTTACAATTTTACTATCATAAAAATTAAAAAGAATTTTTTAGTTATTAATCCACCAATATTTGTTTCCATGTTGCTCCTTTTTGTCAATGTTGGCAATACTAGTATCAAATCTTAAGTCGTTATTAGAAATAATATTTGATTGAAATGATTTGTCATTAGCTCTTTTATACAAATGGTAGAAATTTAGAATTCCATGATTATTTTGTATGCAACAATTTTTATCTAAGTAAACGAATGCTTCGGGAGAAACATATCCAGATATTAGTGCATTTATTATCTATTGATCATTAGTATAGAATGGTGCTGGAATTAAATTGTTATCAGTGTTAACAGAACTTTTTGAGATATGATTTCTAATAAGTCTTATCATAAAGTTGTCTACTCTTCTAATATTTGTTGAATTAAGCAATTTTTTATTTGAAACAAATTTAGTGTAGTTGCTATAAGACGTTCTATAAAGCTCAGTACAAGACCTTAGACATTTTCTCTCGAATTTCCTAATCTTTTCCTTATAGGAAGGAGAAACATTAAACCAGATTGCTATACCATATGTTATGATTGGACGAACTAATGCTTAAGCAACCGGCGAAATACGTATAGATACCTGCTTTTCCAACCAACAAATAAATTGCATTTTTATTTAAAAATGTTATGGGATATTAGCATAATATAATAAATAATATTATAAAAATTCCCAAAATAATTTTTAAAATAATCTTAACATCTTTTCCAATGAACTTTGAATAAAATAAAGATTTATATATAAGAAAGGCTTTTCTGGCTTTATCTATTTATAAGTTAACATGAGTGTTGAAATATAAAAACTTATCCATATAAACACCTAAGTATTTAACCACATCTTTAGTAGGAATTTTTGTATTATTTAGATAAGACATTCTTTAAAACTTTTTCCAATTTGTTCTAACATTATAGTTGCAATTTTTAACTGGTGGATGAACCAAATAGATTCACATTTCTGGACGTTAATGTTCCAGTCAGAGGCATACTTTTCAACTACATTATAAATTCCTTGCGAATTTGTATTAATTTTTTCAATTCTGTTATCAGAATGGTATATTATAATATCGTCTGCAAAGCGTATTATTCAATGCTATTTAAAAGTTCATGTATATATAAATTAAATAAAATAGGAGCGTTAACGGTTCCTTGCTGAAGACCATTTTTCATTGTGAATATTATGGAACTTATATTGTTCTTATTGCATACAACAAATTTCTTATTATTCAGCATTTCATTTAAGAGAAAAACCAAATGAATAGGGAAATTGTAGCTCAGCAATTTATATATCAAGGCGGGTAACCAAATATTGTCGAAAGCTTTTTAAAATTCCCGTTGTTCAATTTAATTTAATAATTGCAAAGTGCCCATGCATATAAATAAATTATCGTAGTGTTTCGTGATATTTTATTTTTCATCATCTTTTAATTGTATAAAATAGCCGAAAAAAAGTCAGCCGTATACAGTGGATAAAAAAAAGTGAAATCATAGTTGATTATTGATGTTTTTGCTTAAACTTTGATTTTTGTCTTTACTTTATTGTTTGGACAAAAATCTTTAGTTTATTTAAAATGTTTGTGAGAAGTTTCCTAAAGAGCTAAGTAAGCGGTAGCGAAATGGCCATCGAGACGTGCTTTCACCCTCAATAATCAATATCGGTGATTTAAATAATTAATAGGGTTAATACTTACTTAAATAAACGAATTTTAAATGCCGCTTTAGGAATATAACACATTCATTCTTCCTGGCTGCATCAACTTTCTGGACTTAGACACTCCATTTCTAATATCGCTTAGAGATTCAATTAGACAATAGTAGGAGTTTGGTTTGGCTGAAATAAGGTTTAATATTTTTATGTGCTCATACGAAAACAAACATAATAACTTTTGAAGCAACTGTACTATCAGCATGCTTTAGAATAGATTCATTTGGGGGTAAAAAAACTTCTAAAATTATGAATATAAAATGATATCTAGCATATATCTACCACGACCACGATAACAGATGTCGTTTCAAAGTTTTTAACACCTTTTGGGAAAATGGCAGATCGATTTTGTTAATCACATCATGGATTTTAAGCTTGATTGCTGCAATCGATTCCATTTGCTCTGCATAGAATTTGTCCTTAATATAGACTCATAAAAAATAATCTAGTGGTCTTAAGTCACACGATCTAGTTGGATACTTAACAACTGATTTTTTTTAATTGTGCGACCGGAAAATTTGGTTTGCAAAAAAACTGTCCAACTATATAGCGCATCATACAGTGATACGTTGAGCATGTAAAGGCTTCTCAAATCACTCAAGGATTTTCAGAAGCCCAAATGCGGCCATTTTGCTTGCTATTATACCTTGATAAGTGAAAATGAGCTTCGTTCGCAAAAGTATTTAAAAAAAAAAAATCTGGTAGATGTTCGGCTTCAATTTCTAAACTAGTTGAACCTTGTATGGCATCAAAGACAATTCCTTACACAAAATTCGCCATGTGTTGATTTTGGATAACTTTAATTGTTCGATCTGCTTCAACACTGTGGCTAACAGCTACAATGTTTTCAGCTGAACGACCACATTGGTATTGGCACATTTTATATACAACCTGTCTGCTCAAATTTAACAACCAAATTCTTAATTGCGGGCTCAGAAGTACGATATGTTGTCCGAAAATATCACGAATTTTACGGAATGTAACCTTAACAGATCCACAATTTTCATAGCAGATTTTTTTAAATTTTAATGCGATTTTATATTCGAGCGAAATTAAATTCATTGTAACAATTGCCAATGCATCTGCTACGAATATATCAAAAAACTAAATGTCAAAACTGTAATGTTTTCAAAGAAAGTGTTTAAGTATGGTGGCAACAACAACAAGTAATAACACATACCTTAATATTAAAAGGTGTCCCCTTTAAAACGGAATTTTCTCGTATATAACCTTCTATTTTTCCATTTTTACCTACGTGATTGAAATATTTTGTTACTCGCTTACAAAACTTGTTCTTTAAGTTAAAAGATAGTACCTTTTACTACGTACTAATGATCATTATTATTTTCCACAATAATTAATGTAATCGATTCTCAGTAATTGATTATAAAAGTTTCATGCCTTGTTAAAATCATAAGGTTGGTAATTCTTCTAGTCCTTCCACCGAAAATGCTTAATTCCACACTCGATTGTTCCAATGATGGGATCAAGTATTTTAAGGTTTGCACCGAGTATAACAATAATAAAAATAAAACCTGAAATTAAAGGATGCTTCCATAGAAGACATAGTTTCCATGAGTATAAACTTTGTTTGATACAGAATTTGTATTACAGTGACCACTTTAGGAATTTTCAATATGAATTTTTATTTGTGTCAAATGTAACAAAAGACTTAAGAAACAAACGCGAACACAGAACTCACCTTTTCATCATCTCAAATGTCAATTGTAAATTTGCGTCATTCATACACGAAAATTATATATTTTTACATCACCTTTATACATTTCACAATAGTTCAAATGTGTGAAAACTCAAAAAATTTCCCACAACAAATTGAATTAAAAACAAACACGTTAATCCAATGAGGAAACACAATACAAAAATCAAAACATCAAAACATTATGACTGTGTTTGGTATGTAATAATAATTATAACAATCTTAAGTACACAATATGAAAAAAAAATTATTAAAATAAAATATAATTTAACTGTGGTACGTTGTGTCTGGAAAATCGCTAACACTTGTTTGCTACAAACAAATTGAACAACGTTAAAAAATAATAAAAAGTAATAATGATCATTACCATATTAAAAACATAATAATGATGTTATAATTTGTTAGTTATTTATTTATTTTAAAAAAAAATCTACACTCAGAAGCGGCAAAGCAAATTATGAGTCAATTACGCTTTACGGCAAACAGGCTGATTATTTGCAACATTTAGAAATGCGCTCAAGAGTAAATAAAGGTTTTATTACAAGACCAGTCTGATTAGAGTCATGAAAATGAAGTGAAATTGGACAAAAATGTAAATGGCAGGAATTCAAGTATAGCTTAGTCGCAACAGCAGCACCAGTCGCGGTTAATACATATGTACACACAATCAGTAACAAACTGTTTAAAGTCAACAGAATGAAACGGTAACTCAAGGAAACAACAACTTGCAATAACGCGAGCGCGAAATTAAAATTCAAACCATAAAAGAAAAATTACTTCATAGTGAAAAGAAAAAAATTAAAGAAAGAAAAAGTTTAAATATAAATTAAAAAAATAACAGTAAATAAATTAGAGCGGGAAAAGTTGTTTGGAAAGGAAAAAATTTTGACAGGATGTCTTAAAACTTAAAAAGTTTTTTAATAAAATTTAAGTGAATTAAAAAACAAAAAAAAACATAATTTTAAAAGAAGTATTAAAGATGAAAATCATATTAATTTTATATTTTGTAACAATTATCTCAAGTGTTTTTAAGGTCAATTCATTAATTTTAAATCAAAATGATTTGAAAAATTTTCTAAAAAGCGGTGCTTTAGATTTAAATGTTGTAAAATGTTTTCTGAGAAATACCAACATGTGTCCGAATCCCTACATAATGCATCGTTTATACACACCGTAAGTGAAACTTTGTTTTATGACATTCAAAATGAAACAAGTCTTATTAAATCAAGATTTTGTTTTTGTTGCAACAGCTTAAGAGGATTTTTATATTTGGCTTCGGATGACATTTTATTAAAAAGCCATCTTTGACGTCAAAGTGAAAATATGTGTTTTTTTTTTCTATCAGCCACAAGTGTAAGGATGGCTAAAATTTTGCACATCTGCAATGCAACATAAGACAAAAAAATAGTAATTGGAAAGTATTTCGTAGGCTTCGAGTAAAATAACAATTTTTTTTTTAAATAAGCATTTTCTATTTAAATGCAGTGCAATTATTTATGTTGACACTTGCTAATGAAATCGTGTATTTAAAAAAAAATATCAGGCTTAAAGACTTCAATCAGAAAACCAAAGAGGTTGTGTTTAAAAGCAATTACACTTAACAACTCGTTTTTTGCGTCTGGTCAAAAACCATAATTATACGGTATATAATAGAACGAACTGATTATGAAAAATGTTTGCTTTTGTTACGAGGAGTTTGTTTAATCTAATTTGGATCCTGAATTATTCTTAATACAGTAATTCAATAATAAACTTGTGATATCATTTCATTTGCCCGCTCTGCTTTCTGCAGCATAGCTCACTGCACGAGTGTTCGTCGGACCACAAATTAAAAAAGTGATTTCTACCGCAGTATAAAAAGTAAAATAGCACAGCGTTGTCTCAGTAAGTGAGAGGCTTCTTAGGAAACAACAAGGAAGGCAGTTAAAAACTTTTTCTTCTTAGAAATTCAATCGAAAATTTATAAGAATTTGATGCCGAATATCTTTAAAAAATACACATCGATCACTTCAACCCCAACCTGAAAGCATACTCAGGACATCGTACAGCTTGAGAAATTACATATGGGCCAAATAATAAGTTACACTACGTGTGAAGTCTGATTCGAGAGAGCTTCATGTCCCTGGGACGGTCAAATGGAAAAACTCATTTTTACTTGCTTATTTTTGATTTATTTTAAGTGAAATCTGAGCTTATTTTGAGGAAGTTTAAAATGTTTTGTTATTGAAATATTGCATTTGTGTTACAATTCGAATTGATTGTAACATGAACATTTTATATGTTTATCTAACAAAAATATACTAAAAGCGTACTCTTCGCTGCAAGAGTAAATACTTGTTTATTTTTCTCAATGTTAATGTCCAATCGAGCACACACAATCTCTTAAAAATTAGACACAAAAAAAGTTCAATTTCGTTGCCTGGCGTTGTAATCTATAATTTATTTTAAATAGTGAAGGCTGCTGTAGTCATGGCGGTAAGCAAGTCGACTAAAAATATGGTTGGCCAGGATTCAATCCCTGCGGTAATCAGAAAATAAAATTTTTTTTTTCTGTTTAATGGCTTAGATACATATTCAGAAATAATATTGAAACATGCAGCCTCCTTCGTCGATACTTCTTCACAGCATATTTGCCGACAAAGTAAAAATAAATAAAAAGATTTATATATCTTTCTTTTTTCACCACCTGCCTCATCTCTATCCCTTTCCTAAAGAATATAACACGGTTACAAAAATAAATAAATAGGTATTATTGCCGGAAGTCACAAAAAAAAAATAATAAGAAATTTTAAAGTTATTCAATATCAAATTTTCTTACACCATTTAAAATCCTTAACATATGAAATTGTAAAGCAAAAACCTCAAAACTCAGTGGACGTTTATTAGTTAAAGGCCATAAGCGAAACACAAGATCAAAGCTACAAATGAAGATAATGACCTTGTTAAATGAGAAGTAATAAATATACCTCGAAGTGAAAAAAAACGCTTTCAAGGAATTTTATATTACTGTGAAAGCTAGAAAAGTTATTTCGAAATTTAGGCATTCAAACGGTTTTTTCGTTAGTGTAGTTCCAATTTGTTTACCCTTCCTGGAATTTAAATTTCTTTAAAAAAGGTTTACAAAATCTGAGCTTAGTTTTTAGGTCACCACATGATTCATAGTTCAGTCCGATACCATTAATAGTTCCCATTTTTTAACTCTATAAGCTTGGACGACTCTATGCGAAACACAAGCCACATATAAGATCAATAAGATTTCGAATTTATCATCAGATTTAAGCTTTACCCAGTATGCGACTTTAAAAAAAAAATCAGTGATATTTTTAATTTTCCATTTGTAGATTATCCTTTCTTAATTTTTTTCTTTTACTTAAATAAGTATTGCAACAAATATGAACTTAATTTATTGTGTAAAAATAACTTAAATTTAGTATTTACATTACGCAGTGTTAGAGAAAAAAGATAGCGAAAAACCTAGTAAAGATTTAGAAAAATTCTGAATTAATCCTTCTATCAGCTTCATAGCTAAATTAATATTACAAATTCCTTATTATATCATAATTTGAGGCTCTATTTCGAACTTCAAATCTTTGTGTCAAATTAGATATTACTGATTTAAGCAAATCTTGTTGAAAATTTTGATGCAGTCTACTTATTGAGTATCTTCTGGGTAAATTAAAAATGATTTTTAAATTTTTATTCTGGATTATTTGGCACATCTATTTAACCAAATTTGACACCCATATGTCATAATAGGCCTTATGCACATTTTATACAGCAAGATTTTATTTTTATAATTTAATATTGATTTTCGATTTAATAAAGGCACATTTAATTGCCTTTTCACAGGTTCTTAGAACATGATGTCTTAAAGTCAGTTTTTTATATAATTCAATTCCAAGAAATTTAATGGTATCAAGGAGAGGAATTTCTACTCCTTCCACAGATAGTGGTATTAAGGGTATTCTTTGCGGTGATTTATTGAAGGAAAATATTATTGTTTACAATAAGGAACTCAAATAACCGTCCAAATTAAACAAGTTAAATGCTTCATCTAAGATACCTTTTACTTTCGGGCCAGGTTTTTTTTGCTGACTAAAAATTAAACAAATAAAAATTTATCATCTGATTTAAAAAAAAAATTCTATTCTTCTATTATTATCTTATTATTCTTTTATTATATTATTATGCTTTTTATCCTAAATCGAAGGACAGATGGTACATATGGTTTCTGCTTAACTTGTACAATTTTAATATAAATAAATGTGAGACGAGACTTACACAAGAGGGGTTCCGTATCA
The DNA here is from genome assembly GCA_916610165.2 of Gymnosoma rotundatum. Lineage (NCBI taxonomy): Eukaryota > Metazoa > Arthropoda > Insecta > Diptera > Tachinidae > Gymnosoma > Gymnosoma rotundatum. The sequence continues at coordinate 111,423,616 of OU744337.1, read as the reverse complement.
TGTATGGGATACACTTTAATTCTTAATTTTATTTTAACATGTTGCAGCGAAGGTAGTTAAAGTAATAATCGCTTAACTATTGGGGCACCTTTTAATTTTAGTTTTTACACATGCTTTTTAGCGAACAAGATTCGATTTTATTTTCATTTTTTGTAATTGAAAAAAAGGAGTTTCGAGATAAAAACACGAGTTTCGAGATAATCGACTTTGAAATTAAAATTTAAGTTTTACAGGTTATTATCAAATTGTATTACTTTTTGCATTTACGTATTGCCTAAGATCTTCTCTTCTAGATTGAGAATATAGCCTCTAATTTTTTGTTGATATTTTGCGTTAAGCATTTTTGTATATAAAATGAAACAGTATTAGAGGTCGTTTTTCTATAAAATTACTTTTTCTTTATTAAAACTATAAAACTCAATAAATGGAATACAATTTATTAATATATATTAAAATGTTGGACACATAGGCCTATATTCATAGTTAAAACAAAGTATACTTTAAGGGAACTAAAGTCGGTTTTATTTTAGAGTCGACTCTAATTCATTTATAGACAATTTAAAATATACTTTTGGCGAGAAAGTCAACTCTAAATTTAAAACTACCCAAAGCTGTTTTTGACTCATTTTTTCCATAATTATTTTATCTTGTTTAAGAACACAATACTCTAATCTGATTTTTATACCAAAGTGAATAAAATAAAAACAAAGTTACATTTTTCTAATGTTTGTTTAGAAATTGTATGAAAAAATTTATCAAATTACAGTTGACACCCAATGGAAGGCGGCAAAACTTAAAGTATACTTTATTCTTGACTATGAAAGCAAAAAAGATAATAAGAGCTTTTTATTTTAGAGTATACTTTAGCAAGAGTCGACTTTATTCTATAACTATGAATATGGGCCATATAATTTTTGTTTTTAGGGTTTATGACTGTTTATTTAGGAAAATCGTATTCCGAAGTTTCTTCGGTTTGTTCATCACTTTATTATAGCAGTGGCATTCTTTTGGTGTAATAAATGCAAATAAACTCTAAATATCCTTCGCTGATCCTTCGCTGGTTTTAACAATCTTCTTTCCAGATGCGAAACTGATTCTACTTGCAGCTCATCAAAGCTTTCCCCCCTAATAAGGAAATTAAAAGGTGTGAAAGCTGCTGGCGGTTATTATTTCCTGATAAAGTGTACTGCAATCTGCAGTAATTTTGGATTTTAAACTGCTCTTTTCTTGAGACAAGTTTCTTGTATTCAAGAAAGTAATCTTTCAGTCGGACAGTCCATTTTTTAAGCATATCATAACCTTTCTGCTCTTTGGTTGCGATCCTTTCTGTCCCTTGAATACCGTTTTAATATGCACAGAAACTTGGTTTCTGTCACATTGACAATAACCTCAAACTGGGTAACTATGAAATATTTTAATCTTTAACTTAGTTGCCAGAAATGAACAAAACATCATCATCTTATAGTTTTTTTGTCCTCCACAGTTATCATACATAAGGAATATCTTCTTGACACTTGGATTGTTCTAAATTTTCTTGTTTATATATTCAAATAAAAAAGAATGCTACATTGGCGGGATCCTTGAAACCTTGTGTTTCTCAGTATGTATACAGCGTACTTGTATCGTCATTGTAACAGTGTATGTTAAAGATGTTATACCAAAGTTGACGCTTGTAAAATAATGACGTTACCAGCAATCTTGGCAATAGCAGATTTTGACCATAATCAAATTCTAAAACTAAAATTGTTAAATTTATTTTGGCCTTTTTTAATAGATCATACTTCAGAGTTTTGTAGGCAGCTACTTTTGCCTCATGAAGTTTCTTTATATTCTTTCTTGCTGTTTCTTCTGGATTCACTTGCAGCTTAACCTTAATTTGTTTAAAAAAGTCACAGGTGTCAGTGCAAGGCTTTCTGATTAAGTATGATGAAACCGTTCTAAATTATTTGAAATATATATTATATTTCATATTCAGATTTTTACTAGTCTTCTTTGGTAGAATTCTTGAAACATAGAGAAAAGCTTTGTGACAGTCAGCTTTGGATTACAAAGTAAAGTCTTCGACGTTTTTTTAGCTGAATAGTGTGATGGTGTATTTCGCATTAAAGACAATCATACCGAGCTATCAATTTTGTGTGGCCTTTTTGTGTGGGTGCCACGTTTTTTAGAGAAATCAATGCTACCAATCTTTGTATTGTGCGAAATCTTCTAGCTGTAACTTGAAGTAAGGTTAGCAGTAACTGCATGCAAACTAATATTTTTTTGTTTAACTCTGGAATATTAAAGTTATACTCCCACAACTCTTCGGTTGACTAACTTTGTTAGTTTTTTGCCCTGGTTTAAACTTCTTTATCAAACATACACCCTGATAGATACAGATCTTGGTTCGCTTTGCTGCCAAGAGCAAAAAATTACTAAATGCCTGCTTTTGATGCACCACTAAAACATTTGCATAGCACTGCTTGTGGCAACCAACAGCTGGTTGTTGACGTAAACTGTTTCCCCTTAACGACTATATAACCACTTTTTGATTGTTTAAAACACGATTTGCCTAAGGCTCATACCTATTTTTGCATGTTTTTTTCATAATGTCCTTGTCAACTTTTTTACCCACTCTTACCCTTTTCTTTGGAGTAGGATCATCTAATAAAGACAAGTCCTGGCTTTCACCTACGTCAAAAAGAACACTTGGATCTTCATCACTTTTCATACTTCACATAAATAAACTAAGTTTTTAGTAAATTTATTATTAAGTTGCTAATTTGGACCTAAAGTTGTTTAATTTACATTTAAACTGAAAATCAATTTTATATTTTTTATTTTTGTAATAGGTTTATAAAACAAAATTTCCATACAAAATTGGTTTTATAAACCTGTAATAAATTTAAAAATTGATTATGAATAAGGCCTTTACAAAATTTGGAAATTAGGAAGCAAAGATTTATTTTTTATTTTATGTTTTAACAAACACAATTTTTTATCGTTAAACAGTAAAACTATCATAACTCAGCGGAAATTTAAGATTTAGACAGCAAACGAAGGCCATAGCAAAGATGATTAAATAACAGGTAGTTATAAGCAAACTCCTCAATTGTTTTTAGAGCAGACGTAGAAATACGAACGCTGTGTAAAGTTCAAGCATTTGCTTATAACGGTTTAAAAGACAAGGCCTTATTAATTAAAATCACGGCCTCTTTTGGCACATACAGTAATTTTTAAAAATTTATTGTTCACACTTATTTCTTTAGGGAACATTAATATTCTACTCTAATTTAAAGTTGTAATGCAATGCAAATTCGATGTTTCTGCCTATCACAGTTCAAAAAATAGCATTTTTATTAGGTCACTTTGGGAGCACATGACTTTTATCCATTGAATATTTTAAAAATGAATATTTATTAATGAGTCCTTTGAGACACTACAATGTGCTGCAATTTTATTTTATTTTTCTTTTTCAAAAAGCTTCTAAACAAATAATAATGAGTGAAAAATGCATTTGAAAGCATTTTTCGATTACTAATGAAATAAATAAATAAATAAAAAATAAATAAATAAAAATTTTTAAGCATGCAATTTTGATAATTTTTTTAAGATAATTAAGTTTATGTAGCAAAATTTTAAGTTTTTTTCTTTTTAATATTTGATGCAACAACATTTTCTGGAAGCCAGTCACGTTTCTGCCCTTTTGCATGAGCAGCTGCTTCTCTTCTCAACTTCCATAACTAGTTTAAGCAAATTAAAACTTACTTTGAATTGTGTAAGAATGGCTAACTCATTTTTTTCTGTTTTTAGTATTTGCAAAGCATTCACAATAAAACAAATCAAAAGAAAATCGTTGGCAAATTAAAAGGTTAAAAACTCAAAAAACTGTATAAATGTTTTTGATTTTAACCAAAAAAAAATTTTTTTTTTAATACGCAGCTATTTATAAATGTTACGCGAAATGTGTAAATAATCACATCAAAAAAAAAAAAACATGAGGAATTTAATTTTTTGTTTTATAATGTTTTTCATCAAGATATTTTGTTTGAAAATAAAAATTTAACGTTTTTCTTTCCAAACAAGCTTTAGGTTCAACAATTTTATAAGAGACAAAGTCATTTTCCTGGAGCAATGTTGATTTTTAAAATGTAGAAAACAGAAAGTATTCTTGTTTTATAAACAACGACTGTGTCAAATAGCTTAAACCTGGAATAAGCCTCCGATTATTGCATGAATTTAAAAAAAAAGTTCAAATATTAGAGTTTTATTTAAAATTAAAATTATTTTTTTTAAGATTTCGATTTAATTTAAAGGCGTTGCCGACAGATTTTTTGCCTCCCAATGCAGCCTTAAATCCCACCGTAAAACATTGTTTATAACATACATACACACACATGTATCTTAAAAATTTACAAATTTTTTCAAGATTCCTTTTCAAAGATTTTTAGCAAATTTAGCTCATGTGTAGTAAATTTTATTTGAACTTGAAGAAATATCGATGATATTTTAGAAAACTTGCTTACAACCTACGTATGCTTCCTAGAAGTTCAAAAATTATTTTTAAATAAATTATTGTAATTATTGAAGTTTTTAACAGCCCCTGATATTCTATGCAGAATTACATTTATGGCAAGAGATCTTATTCTCCCAGGCAATGATAAACAGTTCGTAAAAGTTCGATGTGAATAAATATGGTGGTTGATTGCACGTATTATTTTGCAAAGATTTTTACTTTACTCGGCTGAATAAAATAAGTTCACTTAGGTCCTAGTGTTCCCTTTGTGATATCTGAAGAAAATTGCTGGATATCCTCAGAACCCCAACAGCCTCATAATGGCTTCAATGAAATGCATAATTGTAAAAAGCATTGTAGTGTACAGATTTGCCTGGGACTGTTCTCTGGCACGAAATATCTTCCTCAATTTCCTTATCGTAGCAACTTTTAAAGAATTCATTGTCAATAAATTCTGTGCGATCCTCAGCAGTTCGTGCTGAAAATTAGTCTTGAAAATAATTTATGTCTTTACCTTATTAATGGCTTTCTGATCTAGCAAATTCATTTCGAATGTCTTCAGAGATATCCAATTTAGAAGTCTATTAGTTTCCGATAAGGATTTTACCATGACCGAAGACATATGGTACCACACCACCTTTTCATTCTTTAGGTAACTGAAATCTTAACAGAAACAAAAACGCTCCTCCAGCCCCTATTTTAAAGTGATATTATGTATGCATACAGCAAACACTTCATGAGTACTCCTAACGTTGAATCTTTTATCAGAAAAACAGATGGGAGAGCAGCAACCAATGGTAACTGGTACAATTGATGATCATTCTAACATAGTCGCAGTAAGCGCATGTCTGCTCCCATTTTGCACTTATCTAGATCAACTAGAAACCACTCATGATGTATGGCAAGTCACACCAGCTATCATAAGCGTGAAAGTGGATAAAACTTTGCCACTAAACTACTTACTGTTGCCGAAGCTTATTTTCTAGTGATCTTCTTTTAGGTGTAAAGGTCTATAAAACCTTTACCTTTGATTGAATGTGCGCGATAATCTCCATAAACGTATCAAAGTCGGAAAGCTTACATTATTTGTCTTTAATGGACAAAATCAGGAAAGCGAATATTTTACTTCTCCTCGTACATAAAGGCCCATTTTTAGTGCTCCATTTACTAATCTTTTTTCTAATTAAAACTCAAGTTGCAATATTTAAGATAAATATAGAAAATTGTTGCAAGTGTGTTGTGACAGTATAACAGGAACGGTCAAACCAAATTCTATTAAATTTGTACGGTTTACGAACAGAAATGTCGTGTAAATGGCTTATCTAAAGCTTGCACGAAAACGGTCGACGCGTTCGTAAGTTATGACTTTTCATGACAACAGGTGATTTCGTCTATATAAAAAACAATAATAAATACGTAAGCGCCTATGTGCGGCATGTATACTTTGTGCTGACTTCACACACAAAAAAAAAATTCACATTGTAATGCATACACATTGACAGCTAAGCGATCAAAAATCAATTTCTGTAAATATTCTGGTCTATAAGATGGAAACTGATTTGATTTGATTGTTCGGAGTAGAGTCTAATAGTAAACAAGACCATAATATATTTTACAGTGCCTTGATAGACTTCAAATTAGGCCCGTGCAACGCTGGACGCAATAAACTAGTTAAAGATAAATCTAAGATATAATATACTCTTAGTTCAACTTCGAAACTTTTTGCAAGAAAATCCCGAACTGCTTAATAGAAATATATTTACAGCACCTGTTTTTAATTTAAAGCTCAACAGCAAACATAAATAAAGTTTCTCATCCCATAGAAAATAAAATCTTAATTCAATTGAAAATATCTTTTCTTTTTACTTTTACTAACGCCTACTTTAGTTTTTCGCATTAATCATTAATAAAAGACACTTCATCTAGGCAACAAAATATTTTTAAAAAAGAACGCAAATGGTTTTCCAATAGCTGCGGGTATATATCCCAAACTCATTGAGGTTAATGTTTTTTCATTTTTCAAAAAATTGAGAAAAAGAACTGCTTCACAAACAAAAATGAAATGAACATCATTACAAAACATCGCTGTTTGATGAAAAATCCGATCGGTGGTTGAAATCATCAATATTGTTCTCTAAATAGGATGTCCCACATATCATAAAAATGATTACACTATGGATACTTTAAGCATGTACCGGTCACTATTTAAAAATCCTTTATAAGCAGCCATTCTTATAATTATTAAAAAGAACTTGATACAAAAGTAACCTGGAAAAACTGGCTTCAAGAAAAATTCATTTTCAAATAGCAGTTTACACTATCACTTGAAACAGAGATAAGTGGCCACTAAACAAACAGTCTCCACTAACTTTTTTAACGCTTTTTGACCATGAATTTCGTGGTATTTTTTATTTAACCATTTGTAGACAAGTTGTTCATGAATGAAATGGCAGCTATTTGTATTGACAACAAATAATGCAGGTTTTTCATTTCTAGGTCAAAAACAAAAAAAAAATCCTTTTTATTGATGACAGTATATTGAGCGTAACATTTGGGGGTCGAAAAATTTACAAAAACTCAATTTCATTTTTCCATGACACAATTTAAACTCGTTAGAAAATCTTATATTTGCCAGTAAGTTTTGATTTGATTTACGTAAATTTATAAATGAATGGAAGTTATTTAATTCTCTATCGACCTTTTTGTAAATTTATTTAATGTTTGTTTTCTATAGTTTCCTATAGTTAGGCTTTATTATGGTCTTCGTTTCCTTTTTAAATAACAAAAGAAATATTACTTTGTTTATAATTTTTATTAAATGTTAGAGAATGTATCTTATATTGATAAATGTTTTATTTAATGTTGGCAATTATTTATGGAATACAATATCAGACAAATATCCGCCTCTGTTAGCCTCACAAAAGCGACCCCTTTTGAGCGCATTTTTCATTACATTCTCACACATTTCATGCGGTATTTCATCAATTTCATTACGAATATTTTGTTTGAGTTGCTCAAGCGTTTCTGGTTTGTTTTCATAAACCATGCTTTTCAGGCGACCGCGTAGGCTTATCAACATCAGCATTTCTTGAAATAACTTGTTGTGGAACGAGGTATCGCAGCAATACCATTGTAATCCTGGCTGTATGCGTTATGGCACCGTCCAGTTGATATGACGTGTTAAACAAAAAGTTAAAAACTTTTTAATCATATCACGATATCGCTCCCCGTTTAAAGTCACCCTTACACCATTTTCATTTTTAAAGATGTAAGGTCCAATAATTCCTCCCGACCAAATTCCACACCAGACTGTCCCTTTTAATGGATGCACAATTGACTGATGAAAAATATCAAGGTTTACTAAATTGTTTGTTTACATGTACATCCAAATGAAAATGTGCCTCGTCGCTCATTATGACTTTTTTATGAAAATCGGGGTTGTCATGGGCGAGCTATAGCATCCTATTGGCATATTTACGGCGGTGTAAATGGTCTTGTGGAAACAGCTCTTATGTCAACTGAATCTCAAATTAAAACAAATGCAAATCCTTGTGCAAAATTGTGGCCAAAGTTGTTCTTTGAAGACCAAGCTCCTGAGCACGGCGTCGAAATGAGGTTGATGGATTGTTATGAGCACTTTTTGTACAGCAATAATGTTTTCAGCCGATCTTACATTCACACAGGCAAATTTTACTTTGCAAAGTTTTGATTTTATGTGAAAGAGAGGGAGAAAGCATGATGAGCAGTACAGACTTTGATGTACTCGCAAAGTTGCTTTGGTTTTCTTTCGTTGCTTATACACAGTTGTATATATTTACTTATACATATAAGCACTACATACAAAACGTCCAAAAATAAGGAACGATCAAAGAGAAGAAAACAAAAATTTGTAAAAGAAAACTTTTTGTGTCTGAACACCAAACAAAGTTTAAAAGAAAATTAACAAAACTTTGTCAAAGTTTGTATGAATGCAGTCTAATGTTTACCAAAATGGCGGCAAAAAAAAGTAGTATACATTCCCAGCGGACAACCTGTATATGTAACATTTTTAAAAGAAACTGAACAATTAAAATGTTTTATGGTTGCTCAAATAATTTCATGACTGACGGTTATAAAAATAATTGCCCTATTCACAAGCCCCCTAGTACGTGCTAAGTGCTAACAAAATACAACGGTGCTAGCAGTGTTGTTGGTAATTTTCATGCAAACATGCGATACAACACTTAGTACTTTTTTTCATATGTTTTTCAAACGTTGTATTTGTTTAAATGTTTTATGTTTAAATGAATTACTATTTTTGTGTTCATGTGTGAATTATATTAAATTAAATTGAATTAAAAGATATTTTTATTAGTTTTATTTATTTCTGTTGTATATAGTAGGAGTGGGTATATTGGAAACATATGTTAAGCTTTGTTCTCTGTCAATATAAAAACTGTTCTTTAAGATTTAATACTGCTTTAATAATTCGATTTCTAATATTTTGTATAGTACCGCCATCACCTATACCAAAAAAAGATTCTACCTTACGAACACAAGCACCATTTCCTGAAGATCTCAAGCAGTAAAGTACAATTTTAAGCTGCAAGTCAATGCGTAGTTGGAGCCTTTCGCCAATTGAGTGAAAAACATCGTCATTTTTATAAGGTTGAATATATAGGCAAATTTCTCTGGCCGTAGTCGTTTCATATGAAGAATAAAACTTAAAACTCGATTATGCCATAATGATGATTTTGGTAGCCCTAAATGTATACTTCTGCGACTGGAGAGCAGGTACATTAGGTTCATCCTAAAAATGTCTTGAATTTCATCCTCATCTTCTTCATCACCTGTATTAATTTTTTTCATTTAAAATATGTAAACAAAATAAGGAAAACGGTTATAACTTACTTGAGTCAACCATTAATATATCGAAACTATATTTTTCACACAAAAAATTTATTAATTTACTTTTTTTTGTTTTCTCCCCCATTTGGCTTATAAATAACAAATGATGAATAGCACTTTTCCTCTTCTTATTTAGTTTTTGACGTATGAAGTACAATGGCACATTGATACAATGGTTGTTCACAAAGAAGTAAACAAAAGGTAGTATGCAATACTACCTACACCTTAGCAGAGCTTTTGAATACGGCAAATAATTTTAGACTAACGCAAAAAAAAATAACTAAATAAAAATATTTTTAAAATACAGTTATACATATAATAATTGCAGTATTCATAAAAAATAAAATAATAAACTTATCCTAAAATAAATTTCAAATCTATTTTAATATTTTATGAATACGGCAGTAAAACTGTTATACCCTGTTCAGACATACGTTTTAATTTTGACAATTAAAATTTAAATTGAGTAATTAATTTTGGTGTTCCAATTAAATTAACTCGATTAAAATTTGACAGTAGAATATATCTCTGTTCAATAACAAGAAGTTGTTACTATTGTTAAGAGAAAAAAGAGTATAAGATGTGAATGCTAATAAATTAGTTACTACTTTTGTTACTGGCAAAAATAGAACAGCTGATTCTTGTTCTGTTTTACAAAATAAATTAATAAATATTAAATACTTCAAATTAAAAGCAGGAAAATAATTATATCACATCGTTGCTAGACTAAAATGGTGTGGCTTTTTTGTCATAATTTGTATGGCGATTTCAAAACCGAATATCTACAGCTGAAATTTTTTACAACTACACAGCAGAAAATATAAATAACTTTTATAGTTTTCAGTTTTAAATACAAAATATTTTGAATTGAAGCTAACGTTTGCATAATAGTTAGAAGAAAGCTGAGAACGCCAGAAGAATACAAAAAAAAATCAAAAACAAAAGAAATAGAACAAAATAAACTTAAAGTTTTACAAAAAATACAGAAAAATTTTGGGAATTTTGCAAAGTATTCGTAAAAAGATGTTCAGAATCAATGACAAAGCACTTGCAAATGCTAACTGTTGCAATACAAAAGGCTTTAAACATCGAAAACCGCTTTTTTGCTGTTTTAGATAGATTTTTTTTTCTAGTTGTTAGTTATTATCGTCAGTTCGCCTTAATTTTGCTACTTTTTTCTAAAAATTCGTTTATTTACTTTTTTCATTTGAAATAGTAATGTTTTAAATTTTTATTTTACTCTATCGTTGCTAGTTTCTGCCGGAAATTTATTAAACGACCTAATTTTTACATTAAAAATTTGTGTTTGTAAATTTGGAAGAATGAAAAGAAGTTCGGCTTTAAAAGATAGTTTGCTTGTTTCTATTTGAAATATAGAACTCTTCCAGTCAGTACGATAAGTTCTGACTGCTCGCTAGCTTTGAATCTCCATTAAATTTTCAAAAAATTTTCATTTCATTTAATTTGAAAATATTTTATTTTTCATTTTTATTGCATTTAGTTTTGTTATTGCATAACATTTTCTCTCACTGAACACACTTCACAAGGGTTGTATGAGGAAACTTAATCAATTAATGACTCAATTAACTACTAATTGATCAATTTATTAATTGACTTCTTATATGGTAAATTGAGTTCAATTAGAGCCTTAATTGCGTAAATTCCTTTATGGAAATATCACGTGACAACCTTTCGTTTTAAACTTTATAATAATATAACTTCTGTAAAAATTTGAAGTGTCTTTTTACGGTTTCAATGATCGAGAATTCTGACAGGCAGACATTGAAGTGAAAACAACAATGTTGCGTTTTAAACCTTTAGGTACGAAACCTTAAAAATGTATATTTTGAACAACAACTTTAGTTTTTCCCACATCTGCACACTCACCGTTATTCAAAAGAAATTTGAAAGTGTTGTCTTTGCCATCTGTCTCCTATTTATTGTAGTCTAGTATAATGTTTTTAAATATTTATTGTTGAGTTCAGTAAATAGTGTTAAAAGTACCTCTATACCGGTCAAATTAGATGCTTTCGCATTTTTATCTCTAGATTCTCTACGAAATAACATAAAGTATTCTTTATTTGAATCAAAGTTCTAAGGGGGCTCCTCACAAAATTTTATTTAAATCCATCTATCAAAATTTTCAAAACAATATTTCATGTGTGTATGAAAGTACAGTTTGCAGTTTTATTATATTGATACGTTATTCCCTTTACGAACAACGTCCAGATTATTTTGATTGCAAATACCATTCTGTAGCTCTATCTGGCTATACTTCTTGATGCTACGTATTTACTTAACATGCCTTATTACAAACGCAGCCATCTACCCTACACTACGTGACATGAACTACTCGATGGCTTGTTTAGTAACCTTAACAATCCACAGACCACTCCATTGGGCCCTTATCAAAGTCAAAAATTATTGTAGAAAAGCAATCCTTCAGATGAACACTGGCAAGCACTGAAACGAATATTAAGTTATTTGAAAGGCTCTTTAAAGAAAATGATAACGTATAATCCTGACAATACAGTTTTGGTTGGTTATGCTGATGCGGACAGGGCAAGTGATGAAATCGAGAGAAAGTCAGTTAGCGGTTACGTTTTTAGGGTATGCGGTTGTACGGTTACCTGGGCTAGTAGAAAACAACAAATATTTTCAACATCTTCAAGCGAAGCAGAATATGTTGCCTTAAGTGCTGCTGTACCAGAAGCAATTTGGTTACGTGGGTTACTTCAAGATTTGAAAGAAATTAGAAAAGAAGCTATCACTATTTTTGAAGACAATAATGGTTGCATTTGTATGGCGTCCAATGTAGAGTGCAAGAAATCAAAACACATTTATATCAAACATCACTTTAAAAGGAATTACATTGAGAAAGGGGTTATCAGAGTTAAGCCTATAGGAACTGCTAATCAATTAGCTGGTCTTTAGATAAAAATAGATTTATCAAACTTTGTAATTGGTTGGGCTTGCATGATTGAGAAGGGGTATTGTAGAAAAGCAATCATTAAATAATGTTTTGTATTTTAAGTCATTGGAAAAAAATATTTTATTATTTTCTTGTAAACTTTTGTCAAAACAACTTTAATTCTATTTTTAATAAACTTCAATTACAAACAAACCAACGGTTTTATAATAAAAATCCCCTTTAATCCAATAGCCACAACACATATTTGCCATACACTACTGATATGCTGCTACTGCTGATATGCTTGAGTACTTTCTCTTTTTATTATTAGGGTCGTCTTGACAAATATCTGCCACTCTAGTATTAAATTAGACGTCTTTGCTAAATTATCTGCCATGGCTTCACACACAATAATTATCTTTTTCTTTCCCGAAAGGTTTGTTGCACTGCTCATCATTGTTTCAATACAAAATTTAATTTAAAAATTATAATCAAATAATATAAATAATTAATATATTAACATACATTGTATATTTTATATATATTTATATTTTTTATATATATTTTTAATAACATCTTGGGTAATTTTTAAATTAAAGCAGGAAACGTTTCTTATTGCTAAGTTATCTAAATTATCTGAATTTTATAAAACGGAGTTCTCTAAATTCGTTAGCTGAATTTTGACTATCCTTTTCACTAATTAAATTTGGAAAATGGTGTATTAAGCCTCTCAGAGAATTAATTTTTCTATTTATAATTTTCAAAGGGTCACGACATGAGAGCTCTTTTAAAAATGTATCGTTAAAATCAAATCGGTTTAATATTTGTTTACATAACTCAATTTTTCATTTCCAGTGAGCTTTGAGGTAGAAATCTTTTCTTTAACACCCAGATAGACTTCTTCGTTGTGTAGAAATATAGTTTTGTTTTCAAGGTCAAGGTCGTTATTGAAACTCATGTTCACATATTCTGTTTGTATAAAATTGTCTAAAATTTTTTAGTAAACAAGCTGAGACAAAACTTAACTTCACCATTTAGTATTGAAATAAAAAAAATCATAATTTTTATAAATCAGAAATCATAATTTAAGAAAAAAATTATCAAATTATAATCAAAAATCATCAAAAATATGATAAAAATCATCATTTTGGCAACGCTGACTGAGGTTGCTTAAAACTTTTTAGCTGAATGTCGTATTCAGCGTTGCCGCTTTGGTCCAATCGGACCAAACTTGGTAGTTTTTCGTTTTTAAAAAACAGTTTGGTAGTTTGGTTGGTTTGTTGCATTTTTTAAAATTTTTGGTAGGTTTTCCTCCTCTAGCAATTTTTTAGCAATAGTAAATTTTTCACCTTAAAATTTCAAAACATAAAATAAAAGGAAATGTAACTTTGAATTAAATAAACAATAACTTTGAAAAGTGTTATCACTGTTTTCAAAAACTGTTTTAGGTGTAATAAAAAACATCTCTGCTTTTTTGCATAGAGATGATTAAAGCTATAACCATCTCTGGTTTAAGAAACGCGAACAATATTATGAAATTGAAATTAACACTACTTTTGAGTAAAGGTTAATTTTCAAGTGTATGTATTAAAAAAATTAACAGACAAAATGGAAAAGTAAGTAAACTTTTTTAATTGTAAATATGTACCTATTTATTACATAAATATTTACTAATATTGCATGTAAAGAAACAGTCAAAAGAATTTGATTGGCGCCAGGAAAGGGATGGGTGTTCCTCCTGCATAGTGTTGTCTTAAACTATTTTAAATCATACACCCATCTTAAAAATCACCAAAAGATAAACTTCCATCTCAACAATTACAAGAAAAAAATCCAAGTGAGTATAACAGAGTTTATATGCAAGAAATGCATTTATAAATTTTTGGTAGGCTGTGAACGATTTTGGTAGGATTTTTGAAAATTATTGGTAGGAAGTAAATTTCTTGTGTGGCAACGGTGGTCGTATTATTCTATACACACACCATTAGTGGAAGTAACTTCACCATGGTTTTTCACCACGCACATACGGACTACAAAAACAAGGAATGGCAGATTTTATTTTCGTAACAATATGTATAGAGTGTTTTTTTAACCTATTAGGAAATGTCGTGGAACTCTTTGGAAATCTTTTTTTTCGCCCTAGCTAAAGTAAATTTTTTAATATACGTAGTGTAAAAAGATAAAACTATATCTACAGTATATGTAATCATCCCTATCATATATATTATTTCTAAAGCACTTTTTTTTGTCGGTTGCAAATATCTCCGATATTACCGCATCAAATTTAATAACGAAAAATAATTAGAAATTGAAAAATTTATGTTTTTATTAATAAAAATTATATTTTATTTAGAACTGCACGATAATACAGTGATTATATGTTTTTGTTCGAGTGTGGTAATACAGGGTCGCTTCTGCATGATAATACTGTTGTCATTATGATTGGACATGTCAACATTTCATTTTAAGGACGGACCATTCTGCATTACGTTGGTTGATGCAATTTAAGAATCCTGAGGACCAGCTTGAACGCTGGGTTGAACGTCTGCAGAGCTATAACTTTAGTATTGTGCATAGAAAAGGTGGAAAGCACAATAATGCTGATGCCCTGTCAAGGCATCACGGCCTTGCAATGTAGAGTGCAAGCACTGCACAAAAGTAGAGGAAAAGGAGTGCGTCATTGATGTGCGGCTTACCTAAAGGGAAGACTGGTCGAAGGCCAAGAACGACGATCCAATTTTGGCAAAAATTATATTGGCTAAGCAGAACAACAGGAGACCGAATCATAATAAAATATCGGCAGAGAGCCAACTAGCCAAGTCGTACTGGGCTCAGTGGAATAGCCTGAAGGTAGAAGATGGCTGCTACAAAACTACAACGGATTAAAACTACAACGGACTTAATTGTCGTGCCAACTTCTAAAAGAAATGAGATACTAAAGCAGTTCCATAACGGTCCCAGCGGCAGCCATATGGGTATAACAAAAACTGTGGAAAAGATAAAGCAGAGATTTTACTGGGTAGGCAGCCAACAATACTAGTACGTAGCCGATTGGATCCTATTAGAAAAAGTCGTGGCAAACTTCAACAATACAACGCAGGTGCTCCCTTTGAGCGGATAGCTATTGATATTACAAGTCCATTTCCTGTCAGTGATGCTGGAAACCGATATGTACTAGTGGTAATAAATTTTAGCAAATGGCCCGAAGTGTATGCCATTCCAAACCAAGAATACAAAACAGTGGTAGACGCTCTTTTGAACAATTGGGTGTGTCTATATGGTGTTCCACTAGAACACCGCTGCATCCACAGTCTGATGGCATAGTGGAAAGATTCAATCGTACCCTGGAGGAATATCTCAGAAAAGTGGTTAGTACACACGAAAAGGATTGGGATGAGCATATACCCAAATTTCTTCTGGCGTACCGGTCAGCTGTACACGATTCAACCTCACGTAGTCCAGCAAAAATCTTGTTTGGGACAGAACTAAAACTGCCAGCAGATTTGGAATTTGGTGTTAAACCTGAACCAGTGCACGAAGACAATAGAAACGTTCTACAGGCACAAGAAGAACTGCATGAGCTTCATGACAAGCGATAAGATGAAAGCCAGATATGATCAAGCAGCAAATACAGAGCGATTTACTGGAAGACAAATGGTTCTACTATTTAACCCGCAACGCAAGAAAGGATTATCCCCTAAACTGCAAACCCACTGGGAGGGACCATACAAGGTAATAAAGAAATTGAATGACTTGGTTTACCAGATAAAGAGATATCATAATCCGAGATCTAAAAGGAAGTGGTTCACCTCGAGCGGCTGGCTAAATATGGCAGAGGTAATGTTGAGCCTATTCGGGACGAAAGGCTACCGCCCACGGTAGTGTTACAAAGATGCTTTATTAAAATCATAAAAGGATGTAAAAATAATTGAGGCCAAGAAAGTGAAACGAAATGGTCTATTGTGTTTGTTTTCAAAGCTAGAAGTTTCTATAAAACATCTTTGTAACAATATGTTTTTGTTCAAGTGTGGTAATACAGGGTCGCTTAATAGTAATGTAATTCTACATAATACTGTATGTATTAAAATCTATAGCGGTATTGTCACTATTTACTATAATGCCGTTTATTAAAACATATTTTTATTTGAATTAAGGATTCCTACGGGCAAAAAGTTAACGATGATCATGTTATTACCTCTAACATTGTATTTAAAGAAGTACTATAAAAGCATTTAAACATATGTATATACATATGTATGTAAATATGTATGATATATTATGATTTACAATATTTTTATACTTTTAATAAAATGCATTTAAGTTACTAAAATTTCTATTAATTATTTTCATTTTATCTTACAAAACTGACAACTAACGCTGCGAAATTTTCGCACGGGTCATCTAATCGCGAATTATTTTCCACTTGAAATTTTTTTACATTTCACTCAAATTTAAATTTCCCTTATCATGAATGTTTTCTGTTTTGTTCACTTTAATTTTGATAGTGGAATTCATTTATAAGTAAGTATTTTTCATCTAATAAGAAATTTAAGGTTACATAGGGTAAAATTGGTAAATAAAATTTAATTTAAAATTTAAGGTAACAGGCCAATTGCCTCGATATATGCCATATTATACATACAAGCTTTGGAGATCCATAACGGCGAATCTAAGCGTCAGTCAAAAATTTTTTACTTTACAATTCTTGCTTAAATTTGCATTTTATACCCCGTAAGCAACTTTTTTTTTCGTTTCTGCAAATGCAATGATAACAATATTCAGGTTGCGGAAAAAATTGTTCACGTGAAATTCCCAAAACCAACTTTCAGTTCGGCTGGAATTAAAATTTCACGTGAACAAAAATTTCACATAGGGGTGAATAAGTGCATAATAAATTTGATACCTCTATGTATTCAAAAAGCCTTGAACTGTAAATTTTATTGGGAACTAGTGCACGCAAAGAAAAAACATGGTTGAGGTAACCATAATCTAAGAGCAACATATTACGGTTGTATTATATGGTTGCTAACAAAACATAGTATTGTTACATTAAAGCTGGTGTTGCAACCATATTGTTATCTAGCATAACAATGACATGGTAAAAACTAAAAATGGTTATGTTAAAATATAAACAATAAATGGTTAAATTAAAACATCATCATGTGGTTGAAAATGTCATGTTATATAATTGAATTATTATTATTATTGATTTGTTACAAAAGTTATTCAATAACATAAATACACAAAAATAACAATTCATTGCTTATTATATATAATTAAAAGACTTAAACATACAGGCTACAAGCAGCGTTGCCACACAAGAAATTTACTTCCTACCAATAATTTACAAAAATCCTACCAAAATCGTTAACAGCCTACCAAAAATTTTAAAATGCAATTCTTCAATAAAATCAAAATTTTTATTTTGGCTTATATAGTAATATAATAAAAAATTCCAGTTTTTATAAAAAACATAAAAATATACATAAAATAACAACATAAAAGCAATATTTCATTTAAAATATCGGATGTATGTATGTGTATACAAAATGTATACAGATAAAACAACAAAAGGAATTTAAAATACAAAAAATATCACATATAATTCATTGGTTTCAAAATAGTTTTAGAGCATACTATGCAGAATTAATTTAATTTTTTTAATTAATTTTCTTTTGACTGTTTCCTTACAATGTTCACTAAAAGTATTATATTATTTAAAAATGTTTTAAAACAAAAATTTTAAGAGTGGTTCTACGTGGTTGATGGAATGTCGTTTCTGAAATTATATTATTATATTATTTTCATTTAATTTTGGAGTTTTTGATAAAAATCTGAAAAAATACATGCAATATTAGTAAATATTTATGTAATTAATAGATAAATATTTAGAATTAATAAATTTTAATTACTTTTCCATTTTGTCTATTAATTTTTTAATACATACACTTGAAAATAAACTTTTACTTAAAAATATTGTTAATTTCAATTTCATAAAATAGTTCGCGTTTCTTAAACCAGAGATAGTTATAGCTTTAATCAAGGCAAATTGATAACAGGTATACTCACGGCGAACATTTTTTTCCTTCTTCGAGTGTCAAAAGTTAAAATCTCCTTTGATTTTGACAGCCGAAAACTATTTGTACAAAAACAAAATGTACATGTTTCTATCGCAGTGTTGTATTTATTTTCGCCGTGAGTATACCTGTTATCAATTTGCCTTGAGCTTTAATCATCTCTATGCAAAAAAGCAGAGATGTTTTTTAGTACACCCAAAACAGTTTTTGAAAATAGTGGTAACACTATCAAAGTTATTGTTTATTTTATTAAAAGTTACATTTTTTTTATTTTATGTTCTGAATTTTTAAAATGAAAAATTTACTATGCTAAAAAATTGCTACAGGTGGAAAACCTACCAAAAATTTAAAAAAATTCAACAAACCAACCAAACTACCAAACTGTTTTTTAAAAACGAAAAACTACCAAGTTTGATCCGATTGGACCAAAGCGGCAACGCTGGCTACAAGAATCATTTATAAAAAAATACATAATTTATAAGCACAAATAAAGGCATCTTATCTGCATACATTCCCATGTGAATATCCATTTATGGAGTAAACGTGATATTCTCGTATTGAAGATATACGGTACGTAATGGTACTTCGGTACTGACTACACATTTATCCAAGACTTCTAATACGTTAATCTGGCATCTGGCAACTATTGTTGATATATAATATGATAGCTTTAAATAAAAAAAATACGTAAATGGTTTCACAATTGTGTTTATAACACCAAAATGAAGATCTATATGCTAACATACATACATATGTATATTTCAGCTATTTTAAAAATGCTTTGCTTACCTTTTTATTTGTTGTCATATTTTCTGTATTATTTGTAATTGTTTACTTTGTACATACATTTTTATTTTTTTAATTTTCTCTAACAATAAAAACAATTTCAACTTTAAGCTGACAAAAAATTACTAAATTAATAGAAAAACATTCTGTCAAGACCAAGAACAAAATATTTTTAAGCGGAAACATTATTTTGTTTGCTTTTAATAATACTCTGATTAATTTTATAATATTATGGTTAAATATATTATATTATTTTTAATAAGTTATAAGACTTTGGTCGTAGTTCAAATTTTTTTACGCTAAACCAACCATGTTGTATTTTTGTGCACAGTAACAAAAACGTGTTTATCGTGACTGAAGTATTGCTGAAAAAAACTATAATTTGTTGTCTGCATCTTCACAATGTTACAAAGAACATATTATGGTTATTGTGACCATATCTCAACCGTGTTTTTTCTTTGCGTGTGGTTACAATTAACAAAATAAATAATTTCATTTACAAAACTTATAGAAAATTCATTTTAATTTGTAGTTTTTGCCTTATCCTATGTTTTAAAGGAATATTAAAAAAAATATATCGTTTAATTTTTTTTGTTTGGCACACTTTTGATTATCTAACTTCTGATAAACATTTCTCCCGATTCTATTAAACAAATTGCTGACATATTTTATAGCAAATTGAAACATAAAAATATGTGCTTGTTAATGAACTTTTAATTAATTGGAACCGTATTAATAAATTAAACACGTGATAAAAAACTAGTCTATTGGGCACAAATAAAAATCACAAGTCATAAAAAAAGCCTATAACGTTCATGAAAAATAATAGTTTAATAAAATCTTGTAAAAGAATAACTTATGAAAGCATTAATAGCTGAATTTAATAAACGAAGCAATAACCAGTTAAACTAGACAATCATTGAGCACTAAATATGAATGAAAATCTTTAAAGTTAAAAAGATAAATAAAATATTTAAAATCAAAGGCACCATTTTAAACATGAAAGCAGTAAAAGTCAGTGATATTAATTTATTTTACAAGACGAGTTTCAAATATCTGTATCGATGCATTTATAATTAAATTAAACAAAAAAAAAAGTAAATAAATATGTTTAAGAAAAATGAATCCAAAAACTAGGCTATTATTTTCATAAAGAAATAAAAATAGATAAAGTAACAACAACAAACATGTACATGTGTTTGTTTATATTATTTAATTTTTCTACTTTCCTTCATTTATATCTGTTTTTTATATCTTTTTTATAGGAAATCGTCACGCCATGGTATTGCATTAAATATACACAATCCAATGACATTATATCAAGGTGGTTTTAGTAAATACCGTGATACTGTTTTTATAGTGCATGGTTTTAATGGCACTGCCATCGATAGACATTTGCAGTTTTTAAGGGATGGTTAGTGAGTAGTTAAATATTTAAAAACAATTTATTTGAAAATTATACTCGTATTAATTAAGTTTATTGTCTCTATTTTTATTATGTGAATTTTAAGCTTATTTATCAAGAGATTATAATGTCATCACAGTGGACTGGAGGCCTCTGACTCAATATCCATGTTATTTAAGTGCTTTAATTAATACCAGATTGACAGCACAATGTACAGCACAGGTATATAATAATGGTTTTCTATATTTTAAATTTATCAAATAATCGTTATTTATATATTGTTATGGAAAAATAGTCTTTTCTAAAGATAAGTGTTTCCCAGAAAGAATTTTACATGTTCTATGTGTTTTTTTAATCCTTAAGAATTGCTGCCCATTTACGGCCACAATGGGACAAAAAATGTTATTGTATCACCAACTTCCTGCACATTACGTTTAATTAACGTTTCAAACATAAAGCCCTAATTAAAATCGAGTGTACAATATATAATATGTTTGACACTTTTCCAAAAGAACATGCTTTTAATTTACACCCTCAAATATTTTTTAAAAAAGAACAAACAGATGTTCAAGTTTTTAAACATTTTTGGCAGAAAAAAAATACCATAAGATTTACAATACAAAAATTCATCTTATTGTGTCTATGAAATGCACACACATAAAGAAGCATTTTATAAACACAAAAGTTTGTCTTAGTTCATACCCAAACGTACATAAAACAATTAACAACAAACAACTATAACAAGCTGCCAGATCGGTTTATATTACAAAAATCTAGACGTTTAAACTCACTTACAAATAGAAATTACAGTTACGAACGATATATACAATATTAACATTAAACAAAGAGCTGAGTATGCATAGTTAAAGGGTTTGAAAAATATCTTTTTCCTTGTTTTCTTTTGTTAGTAAATAAAACGTAACAGTATATAAGTTAATAAGTTTGTATTCCTTGCAGATTTATTCCTTTCTGACGCATCATGGAGCAGCTCGAGAAAAAATAACTTGTGTTGGTCATTCATTAGGCGCTCATATTTGTGGCATGGTCAGCAATCATCTAAGTGTTAAACAATACAAAATAATTGGTCTTGATCCAGCGAGACCATTAATCGAGCGTAAAAAACCCGACCGTTTTCGTCTAACAATGGATGATGCAAATGTGATACAGGTCGTACATACAAATGCTGGTTTTCTAGGTTTGGAAGATAATACCGGACATTTAAATTACTGCATAAATGGTGGACGAACCCAACCATATTGCCGAGGAAATCCTATAAGTATGATTTGAATTTTTTAAATAGAATACTGAAAAAATTTTTAAACAACATTTACTTTCCAAGGACGTGCTAGGTGCTCTCATTTCTTGAGTATATGTTATTTAGCTTCAGCTACATTTAAACATAAAAAATACCTAGGAATACCTTGTCCAGACGGATGTGTAGATGTAACTGGTCCAAAACGGCTGCCTATTACAAAAAAAAATCCATTTGAATTGGTGTCACAAATTAAACAGTATTATATGGGCAATGATGCACCGGATAAGTGAGTATTTGTAATAACTGCAGCGGTTATTAACATTTCATTATTGTATACAAATTACAGTGCTCGAGGTTGCTATTGCTTAGACGTTCCCTATGTAAAACATTGTCCTTTCACCGATGTAACGTAACGTGCAATATAATCATTAAAAATAGCTTTAATTTTATTTTAATTGTTAATTTTACAAAGCTAACATTACATTGTTTTAATATTTAATTAGTCTGATTTTTAAATTTCAGTTTTTCTGTAGTTAATTAGTTTTTAAAAAGAATAGTAAAAAAAAAACATTCAAAGTGTTTTAGTAAAAAAAAAATACCAAAATTAAACCAATTTAATTTCAAATTGCTAATATTAAGTTAAATTATATCAGAGAATTTTAATGTATGTTATAAAAAATATATTTCGAGGAAATTCTAGTTTTTGGAATTATTTGAAGTTTGGTGTTCTTTTTAACAATTTCAAAAGCAGAAACATTAAATTGTAATTCAAAGGATACTTCCTTTCGATACTGGGGTGTAGGGAAAGTCACATGTAAGAAAAATGCCGTGTAAAGCTAGCATTAGTAATGTAAGTCTTTACGCCATAGGTACGGAGCCCTAATACAACAGGTAATTTTACTTCCTAGAGTGCTAAAATAATAGATCAAATAATCTGGGTAAAACTGTGCACAAATTTAAATACAATTGGGAAAAGAAATGTGACATAAGGTCTTTTTTAAGAAGTAACGGTAAAATTATGTGTCATAATTTTACTAAGGTTATCATAGTAAAAAAATTATACTAATATTAAAATATAGCAGAAATTAGCCACGAGAATATTAAATTAATTAATTTAAAATAATATTATGCTATTTTTATCCCGATTACATTATTAAATCATCGATGTTTATTATTGAAGGTGAAAGTAAGTCTCGACTAGGGCTTCCAGATTTCTTTCGAGTCATATTAAACAAATTTTATCCCCACAATTCCCCAAAAAACAATTTCAACTGTCCCCAAAAATTCCCACTAAAAATCAGAGTAAGTAAATGCGCAGCGCAGAGCAGCTCTTTTCTGCTCTTTTGCGCAGAGAGCAGAGCCAACTTGTTATTGCGCATTGCTCTGCGCCATATGTTTGCTCTTCGCAATGAAAGAGCGGCGCATTAAAAAAAAGCACATTTTTTGTGCGCAATGGCTCTTTTACTGTGGTACAAAACATATTTTTTTTTAACGTCAAGATTATAATGTAAAAATCAATTCAATAAATAAATTATTTGATTTATGTGTTTGGGAAAGTGTTTGAGACAGTTTAGAAGATTGTTTATCGTTTTTTAAATGTAGCTAATATTCAAATGAAGGTTGGAGGAACATATGTATATTTATTTTATTTATATTATTGTATGTATATGCGTATAGATATGTTTGTACGCTTACATAAATGTATGTTTGTGTGTATGAATAAGTACGAAAGAATAGTGTGCATACGAGTAATGCAAAAAAATTCCATCGTTTTCACCTTTTCCTCATACATACATATCGCTTTATTGCAACATAGTCATATCTCAAAAAAACTTGAACTTCGCAAAATGCGATTTAAGTTTTCAAGACATAAGTCCTTTGATCTAATTGCCGCAATTGCAATCGCTGTAACTTCGCTTGGGATATAAAACTGATTTTCTTTTAACATGTACAGAAGGTCTAAAAGAGCAGTTTTGGTTAAGTAACTACAAATTTTTGATTTTTTGAGATATGACTATGTTGCAATAAAGGAGCGATATGTATTTAAAATCAATGCAAAAAAAAACTAAATAAAACAATTGTTTTCATTTGCATTTATTAGGTAATGAATATTTGCTTTATTTAGTACCAATAATTTCGTGCTTTACCATCAATTAAGAAGTAATAAAATAATAACAAATGCACCAGTAAACATCCCCTACCTTAAACATAAGCAAAACGCATTTACCATTTAACAACAAAAAATAAGGCAAGCTATAATGAAGATAGTAATAAAACAATAACAAATGCACTACTTAACATCCCATACCTAAAATATAAGCAAAGCACATCTACTGTATTGAAAAACCACAGAAACAAATAACACATGCAAATTTCAAGCAAGAAAACAATTGGACAAAACAAAAAACCAAATGAAAATAATTATTTTATGAAACCTACAAGTAAACATCAAAAATTAATTCTCTAGGTATAATTGCAATAATGTTAAATACAAGCAAATTATTACCCTGAATCCTTACTTTTTATAACACCACTTATTGCACATTTTTATTAATGAGCCACTCATATGACCCTCGCTTGAATTTACAAGGAACTCCACTACTTACCAATAATCAAAAACAAACTGCAATTGTAGACTTAAATTTTAACTAAAAAAAAAAAATACCAATAAAAAATGTTATATTTGGCAACATGTACTATTTTGCCGTCCGTACACGCGTTATTTTAATTTTTTAAACGAACCGCTGTTACTATCAAAAGGAGCACGAGCAAAAGAGCTGCTCTTTTTGCTCAATGCAAGAAGGAGCAAGCGCAATGCGCATAGACATTTGACCAGCGTTGCCAAAATGATGATTTTATCATATTTTTGATGATTTTTGACCCAAAATATGATTTGATGATTTTTTTTCTTAAATTATGATTTCTATTTTATAAAAACTATGATTTTTTTATTTCAAATGTGTAGTACTTTCATTGTAATTGTACTACATAGTGAAGTTAAGTTTTGTATCAGCTTGTAGCAAATAAAACAAAATATTTCAAAGCTTATCCTGTCAAATACATAGAATGTATAAGGAACTGCAACGCGTTTACTTAAAAATTTTAGACAATTTTATACAAACAGAATATATGAACATGAGTCTCAATATTGACCTTAATTTTGAAAACAAAAGTCTATTTCTAATAAGGAAGAAGTCTATCTGGGTGTTTTTGTTAAACAAAAGATTTCTAGCTGAAAGCTCACTGCAAATGAAAAAAATGAATTTATTAAAAATTGTGTGGCATTTTACATTGAGTTATGTAAACAAATATTAAACCGATTTGATTTTAACTCATGTCTTGAACCTTTGAAAATTATAAATAGAAAAATTAATTCTCTGACAGGCTTAATACACAATTTTCCAAATTTAGTTAGTGAAAAAAATATTTAAAACAAAGATAACGACTCTAGATAAACTTAGCTGTGAGGGTTTTTGGTCAAAAGTTAAAAAAACTCGTGCTGACAATATTCCAGCTTTTCCGGTGTTGTCAAAATTATAAGTCTTCCCATTTCTTCAGCAAATGTCGAACGAGTATTTTCAACAGTCAATTTCTTAGCAATAAGAAACTGTTCCTGCTATAATTTAAAATTAACCAAGATATTAAAAATATGAAATTCTGTATGTTAATATATGTATTTTAATTATAATTTTTAAATAAAATTTTGTATTGAAAAAATGATGATTTTTTTCCGTAAAATATGATTTTTTTTTTCTCCATATGATGATTTTCTACTCAAAGCTTCTGGCAACGCTGCATTTGACTCCATTTTTTTTGCTCTGCTCTTTTGCGCATACCTTAAAAAAGAGTGAGCAGAAGAGCAAAAGAGCGAGCCAATCTGAACCCTGCTAAAAATAATACTATTTATTTTAAAATTCAATTTAAGAATTAAAATATGTTTTTTTTTTTAATATTGTATTTCTACAAGCTATGTATGTATATATCTGAATTAAAATGTTCCGTCTTGTTATATAAAGCAATTTCTTAGTACATATTTTTGAAGTAGCATTTCACAACAAACTGTATTATTTTTAAAATGTGTATTTATTTTCAATAAAGGTTCCAGCGGTTTTTATTGCATTTTATTTCTTATTTTGGTTTTCAATGAGTTTATTGTTGCAAAAAAAAACTAAAACTGTCAAAATATTTAACAATGTTTATTGTTACCAAAAAACCCAAAAAACCTCTTCAAATTCCCAAAAATCATTTAAAAAATAAAATCCACAATTTAGGGATGAATCCCCTATTTTGACAGCACTGGTATCGATGGCCATTTCGCTACCGCTTACTTAGCTCTTCAGAGATCTTCTCAATAAAATTTGAAATAAACTAAATTAATCGGGATTATAATAGCAGGATATTTTTTTGAAAATCAATTAAAATATAACATTTTTTATAAATTTGGCTTTTTAATTTTTTTAACACAATTACGAAAATCAAATTACACCAATACCCCGGTTTGCGTCGTTAATTGAGACTGAAAAAATGAGACGCAAACCGAAACGACGCAAACTAAAGCAGAATTTTCAATTGTTTACGTATGTATTTGATTTTCGTTTAGTCACTACAGGATTTAAACATTTTAGCTTAGAAAAAGGGCTTTTAAATCAAAATATTTTTTTTGAATAACAGATTTTATTAAAATAAAAATATAACAATGGATTTAATTGTAGAAGGGGCTAGTCTAAAGGTATTTGCTTTCTTTTTTGGCTCATTTTTTTAACTTTCAGACTGAACTTCACTCCACGACATATATGTAATTCGAAACTTATAACGCTTAACATGTAAACAACGCACACCTGCAAATTTGCTTTCTACTAAACGAGAAATCCTCTTTTTCGTCTTTAGCTTTGTAAAAACATTTTCATATCAACGACGCAGATCGAAGCATTTACGATGCTACTTCGAAGCCATGCGACGCAAACTAAAACAAAAACAACGCAACATTGAAATTCCAGAAACTTAAAAAAAGACGCAACTTCGAAGCGACGCAAACTGAAGCGACGCAAATCGGGGTATTGGTGTAGTAGAAATAATTCTTGCAAAAAAAAACGACTTTAAAACAGATTTTAACTGTCTGTCTTTACAGGTTCAAAAGTTTGGTCATATACATCAAATTATATGAGCGATTGGGACACCCTTTAATTTCCAAAACCAATTTTTATACTTGCTGTTTTAACTGACTTAGCAATAAAAGTTCTTTGTAAATTTCAACCGTTTGTTTAACAGTTTGGCTATATACATCAAATTTACATCAACTATTTTCAAACCCTTTAATAACAGACAAAATATTGAACATTCTGTCTAACTTTCAAGTGTTTCTATAAAACGTTTCATCAGATATGACCATAAGGTAAAATTGTATCAATTATAATTTCTTAATGCGGCAGTAGCAATATAAGTTCCTTATAAATTTTAACTGTCTGTTTATATCGGTTCAAAAGCTTCGTCACATACATCAATTTTAACAAGAAAGCAGAGTTGTATTTTACAATTTCAAGTGTTATATGACTAGTATTAATGTTATACGGTAGCAGTGCAGCTTATGTTTGTTTTTTGGTCTTAAGTTTGACACTTCTTGTACATACAACAACTAATACTACTACAACTGTAAACAAAACAACATAAAAATCCTTTTTTGTTAAAACTTTTGCATTTATTGTTTTTTCGGTTTTTATTAATTAAAGTTAACCTGAAAATAAAGAAACAGCTAAAAATCTAAAGTGCTCACGAATCAGCAGTTATATTCAGTGAAAAAATTCAGTCAACTACGGATTTATTAATGTTTTAACTAAATAAGCAAACAGGAATTATTTTGTTATCCGCAAAGTCAAGGCGTCTTTTTTGTGGCATTTTATGAATGGCAACCAATTAAAATAATTATTTTTTATCTATACCAAAACTAGAACAAAGGAGTTTTGCCATTATATTTTGTTTTCTTGTGGAAATGTGAGTTTAGTAAAATATTTACTAAGAGTAATTTACAAAGTTGTTTTTTTTTAATAGTTTTAGTTCTTTTGTGTTAAAAAAACTTTTAACCATCAATACCTGTAAGTTTTCAGTGTTTTTGGCTAAGTAGCTAATTGCAAAATAAAAGATAAACTTTACTACATTATATAAATGTTATATATGTACATTAGGTATGTGTATTATCTGCAATCTACGTAGGTACTTAAGTATATATTGGAAATTCTTTTATAAAAAATTTTAAAATTTATTAAATTTTTTATTAACACTTGGCAATTAATTTTTAAATCACGTACTACTCTCAATTAAAGCGCTGACTTATTAAAATCAAATTTTATTTTACGTATTTAAGAACTTCCCGCCAATTAATATTTTAAATTTTCGAATATTATTTTCCTTGGTTTTTAAACCAGAAAGTTCTTGTGGATTATTATTTTTATCCAAGATTGTCAGATTTGTTTTACTATTTACCAAAAAGGGCAACACATTGATGCTTACAAATTTAATTAAACACAGAATAAAATATACATATGTATGCGCAAGTTTCTTATGTTAAAATCTTTTCAGCTCCCTAACCATGGCCTTACAAATAAATTCGTTTGTTAACACTACGATAAAGAATAATCATCTTATTAAGCAACTTCCTTTTACCATAATACCCATCACAGAAGGTGCCTTAAATAAAACCGATAGCAATGCAGCAACGTCAAAACCTCCAGATTTAACATTTCACTGTATGTGCTGTGAGGAGTACTTCATTAGCCCGTTTCAAATGTATGAACATCTTAATACAAAACATGGGGATTTGCCAGAAGCTCAAGAATATGAAGAGGAGTTAGATGACAATAAAGATTATAGTTGGGTATTTGAGCCAGTATGTGAGTTGTTGGCTCCCGAAGAAGGAGGACCAATTAAAGTTGAAAATGGACATCAAGCAGAAGACGAAGAAGATGATTCAGACTCGGATGATTCTGATTCAGACGATGATTCTAGTACATCATCATCTTCGAGTTCGTCTTCATCATCCTCCAATAGCTCAACTAATACAAATAGCAATACTTGTACCCAAGAAGAATTGACGAGAGATTCAACAATCGGTGATAAGCCAACATTAAATATGCATGACATTTCAACAATGGAGGTAATGGAAGAAGCTGCTCACGAAGAAGTAGAAGTTGGTAGTTTTAACTCTCTAAACTTTCATAAAAATGCTATACAGTTAAAAGTCGCTGATCCTAGAGAGTCTACTTCAATAATATTATTAAATCCCCCATTAGCAGAGGATACAATACCTCCCCTTGTGCCCCAACCAGTAAGGAGAGGAAGAGGACGTCGCAGTGCTGCTCAACAAGCAGCTATTGAAATGTCTTCTTTAATTTGTGGTGAGCCAAAATGTTTTCAATGCAGTCATTGTGAGGCCAGTTTTCCTAGTGCTGGTGATTTGTCAAAACATGTGCGTTGTCACATAACCAACAAGCCCTTTCAGTGTTCAATATGTGAAAAAACTTTTACCCACATTGGTAGTTTAAACACGCACATACGTATACATAGCGGCGAAAAACCCTACAAATGTGATCTGTGTTCCAAGGCCTTTACTCAATCCAGTAGTTTAATGGTTCATTTAAGGTCGCATTCTATTATAAAGCCCCATCAGTGCCATTTGTGTGATAAAGGTTTCGTCAATTCCACATCACTGGTTATTCACCTAAAAACCCACAAAAACGGCTCTCGATATCCTTGCTCAATGTGTGATAAAAGCTTCAAGCATGATGCCCAACTTAAGGAACATATGCGCATGCACAATCAAATATTAGTGTATCAATGCTCCATATGTCGCAATGCTTTTGCCAGTTCTTCAGAGCTAGTCCAACATATGAAGTGTCACATGGGAGAGAAACCCTTTACTTGCAGTATTTGCGATCGTTCCTTTACTCAATCTGGTAGTCTTAACATTCATATGAGGATTCATACAGGCGAGAAACCATTTAATTGCAAACTATGTAATAAATCATTTACCCAGGCCTCTAGCTTGAGTGTTCATATGAAAATTCATTCGGGCGAAAAGCCGTTTCCTTGTCACATTTGTGGTAAATCCTATAGTCAAGCTGCCTATCTGAATAAACATATACAGCATCACGTCGAAGCTCAAAAACAAGGATTAGAACCGGCCTTTCCAATACATAATGAAACATTATTGTGTATAGTATGTGGCGACTTGCATCGCGATGCCACTTCTTTAGCCCTACATGTAACACAAAGACATGCTGCTCTTTTGCATAATATGAAAGAAAATCACCAGATCAATAGTGCGGAAATTAGCGAGGAAGAACGTTTACATCAGGAAACGCAATACATACAGCAAATGCAATTGTTAATGCAAATGCAGCAGCAAATGATAAAACATACGCAGCAGATGCCGGTCTTGGATGAGGAAGATTATGCTGATGAGGAACAGGAGGATGAAGGAAAGAAAAATGGAGTTCTGAACAATTCACAAAATGTAGATGAAAATCCCATCGAGGATCTCGAAGAAGATGAGGAGAAAGAATTAAAAGGATGTCAACAAGAATGCGGAAATCCACAAAACTTGAAAGAATACACAAATTATAAAAGCTTTAAAAATCAACAGAAAGTAGAAGCTGAAGAAGAAGAGGATGAGGAAGAGTATGAGGACCAAAACGTATTATTTAGCAATGGAAACAATAATGCGTCTTACATTAACGAATCAGAAATCGAAGAGGACGATAATGATGATGTTGATATGAATGATACTGCAATGTTAAATGTAAATAATAACACACCTGTTAATCAAGTTATCAATAATGGCTTTATGCCTGATGTTAAAGATATAGAGATGTCTGAATATCCATTCTTAGAAGATGCTGAGTATGATGATTATGACGATTATGCCGCCGAGGAAGAAGTTGAAACTGAGGAATAATTTAATGAAATTTATTTATGTAATTTTTAATACACATTTTTGTTTAAAGCTTAAAACATTTATATTTCATTTAAATTTTATTCTGTACTTCTGCTTAAGACGAAAAATTTATTAAAATTGTAAGATTATTTCTTATAATGTAAGTTTAAGTTTTTATTTTAAGAAAATTAAAAAATATTGCACACATATTTTTTTTTTTTTTTTTTTATTTGTATATATAATTTTAAACTAATTGTTAAGTTAGATTATCTTATATATTTTTAGTTTAACTTAAAAAATGAGAAAACAAACTAATAATCCTTCATAAGTTAATAGTAATTACCGAATGTAATTAAATTCGTTCAATTTTTTAAGCCTTTAAAAAAAATCACTCGATTATTTAAATAATAAATTACGATAATTTAAAATAACAAGTTGTACTATTACTTAATTTTAAAAGATGGTTCGTCGCCTAGAGTCTGTTATTACTCACGGGCCTTCGCAGCTGTTAACAATTAAATAAAATGGCTTTGTAATTAACAAAAACTCGTTGAAATTTCTTTTTTTTTTATCAAATATTTTAAAGAAGTTATTATCTTCCATAGATTTTTAAACTATTTTGGTATTTTGTAAATAAAATTTGTCATTTGTGATTGTTATTTGCTGAATTTTACTACTTACTGTTTTTTCTTATTTCAAATTTTACCAATATTATACATTGAACATGGAAAACTTAGGGAATATTATATCCAACAATTACCATTATATGCAGGTTTGCAGTCACATTCAAATGCGACGGAGTCGAAATGACGAAACATTGTGATGTTGAAATTTTCTTCGCTGGAACTATGGCTATTATGTCATTTATACATTTAAAAGTTTTGAAAACTCAAATTTTACAAAAGTGATTCAAAAAACAACCTACAAAAAAAATTTTTTAAAACGAATGTTTTTTAATTGGTCGATGAAAATTTAATATCTAAAAGTCACTTAACACTATCACAAAAAGATCTTTTCTAACTATCAGCAGCTGTATATTCAGGTATGTGATGGAAATCGATTTCGAAATCGACACAATTAAAACTGTAAATGGTTGTGATATCCTTACTATTTTCGCTTTGTTAATACCTTCAATATATATTTCAATAACTCTCCATTCAGTTTCTACAATTACTTTGGAGTAACTTCTTTATTTTTGTTAAAAATTAATCTCAAAACGAATCGTTTTCAAATTGATCGATTTCCATCACATACCTGATTATACTGCCTTATATAAGATACTCTTGATTTATTTCTTTTTTTTTTTTTTGTAAATAAAGAAACGAAAATTTTTTAGCAATAAAACTTTAAAAGATCTGAATTGTTGGTGCTTTTGTATTTGATGACAAAAAATTTCTTTATTATTTGGTTATATTAAACTTAAATAAGCTAAGTAAAGTGTTACTTTTTGAAAGAAATCCACTAACTAACAACATCAGTATCTATCTACTGTAAAATTTTCAACGCATTCCGATAGTTCTTTCATATCTAAAATAACATTTGAGATCATTTTCGTGATTATGTAGTGACTACATTCATAAAAAATTTAAAATAGATATGCATCGTATGTTTTCATAAAAAAGTATTATTTTGAGTTGAGCCTTTTTCAAAATAAAAATAATCAAACTGTTATACCCTTCACCACAAAAAGTAGAAAAAGGATATATCTAAGTTTTTCATGCCGTTTGTAATTCCTACAATATCCATTTCTGACCCCATAAAGTACATATTCCGACTTCTTATGCATAGCAAAGTCAACTGAGCGATGACCGCCTGTCGGTCCGCGTTAGTGTTGCCCAGACAAACTTTATTTTACCAAAAAAATAAACACGTCAATCAGTCAGATATTTTGTCGACATTGAAAATCACCTCTACCTCTAACAATAAGTAACTCCAACTAAAAAATAAATATATTGGGCGATAGAGAATTAAACAATAAGAAAAAATTTACCCATATTTTCCGAGTTAAATTTTTTTAAATTATTGAAATGCTTTTAAAGAGATTTTTAATTAAATACTTAAATTGTTTCAAAATGCTTAACCCATTTATAGCGGATGCCATTTTTATGTAAAATTATATATATGCAGTACCAAAATTTTTTTTTAATTCTCTGTCATCCCAATATTTGCTTTTAACTAGATTTACATTGATAGTGAAGGGTATATAAGATTCGGCATAGCCGAATATAGGTTAGGTTAGGTTAGGTTGTACAGGCCGTCGGCATAAGACCGACCCACTTGGGTCCCAAAGGTCCCGTTGTGTTGCCTGGAAACAGGATTTGCAGGGGATCAGATTCAGGCCATTACGGCACCGTCACAGATCCCAATCCAAACCACCCCGAGGACCGGATAAACAAGTTTATCCTACCAACGTCGCAGACAGATAAGTCTGCAAGGCCATGCAGTCTCGGACTGCCGAAGATGGCCGCTCTATTTTCAGAAAGAGCTGGGCAGTGGCAGAGCAGATGCTCAACCGTTTCTTCCTCTTCCTCATCTTGACAACTTCTACAGTAGTCATGATGCGGAAGATTCAATCTCCTAGCATGGGTACCAATGACACAGTGCCCCGTCAGCACCGCCACCAGTGTGCCCAGCTGCCCCCGAGGAAACCTCAGTAGATTTGCGGTTCTCTTTATATCATACTGAGGCCACAATGTCCTCGAGACTCTGCAGGTAACCTCCTCAGACCATCTAGACTGTGCGGCTCTGAGGAGTTCCTGCTGAAGTAAAGCTCTACAGCAGCTTAATGGGACTCCCACCAGTGGATCTGTCTCCCGGTCTTCCAACCGGGTTCCCGATCTGGCGAGTTCGTCCGCAGTTATATTCCCGGGTACGCCCGAGTGAGCCGGTACCCAAAACAGTTCCAGGTTGGAATGTCTCGCCATCTCGTTAAGAGATTCCGGCCGAATATAGCACTCTTACTTGTTTTATTTTGAATAGATTCTATTTTGTTGATAAAATTTATTTCATTTATGTTAAGTATTTTGCAATACTTGCATGATACAAGGAAAAAGAAATATAAATATATTTTGTAATAGAATTTGCTTACTATGATGTATTCGGATATCCAAATTCTCTTTAAATCTAGGCGCAGTGTTTTACCTCTATTGAATTAATGCTCAAGCAGTTTAAATACACATACCTACTTAATCAGGTATGTGATGAAAAACAATTTAGACACAAAACGATCTGAAAACGATAAAAAGTGTGATGTTTTTTTTAGTCGTTTTGTCATATCAATTTCGAAATTGTTTCAAGGAAAAACTAAACTTTGTTATTTGTAACATTTCTTTATGATTACTATTGTAAATTATTTCAATATATTTTATTAAACCATTTAAAAGCTAATTGTTACAAAAAGTAAAACAAGTTTAATTATAGAATGGATTATACGTAACCCAGTGGGCTCTTGTCTGTTCTTGTTCACTTTTGTGTGAAGTAAACAACGATTTATAAACATCAGTAGCTTTGGGATCCTTAGCCACACTATAATCAGTTTTCAAACGTTTGAGCGCAGGATCGTCCAGAGCACCTGACGTGACGCCTAAACGCTTGGGATTAGCAACAATCTTCGTCCTAGAGGATTTTGAAGATGATGAAGAGTTACCATTAAGTGCTGACGTACTGTTGTTGCTTAAAGTTTTTGTCTCCGATTTACTTGTAGAAGGTACTTCTAAAGATTCTGTTAAAGTTTTTGTTTCATTTGTCTCCTCCATATTTATACCATTTAGTTTATTTTTCTTGTCTTTTTTGGCAGCTTTCTTTTTAGCCTGACGCATTTCCATTTTTACTTTCATCAATTCCAAATCTTCGTCGCTAGCGTTTAACACTATTACATCTTCTACAGAAAATTGCTGTTGACAAAGTGGACAAGTACCAGACGAACTACTTTTAATTTCTTTAAGGGCTCTTTCTGACATAACACAGCCACATGACCACAAAGCTACAAATCGAAATTTTCCAGACATTTCCAAACCAATTAACTTGCATATGTAGGGAGCGTGTCGGGTGTCTAGTAAGCCTTCCGTTTTATCCTCTTCAGTAAAGGCAGGATTAGGAGTTAAATTTAATTGTTTAATATCCTTCATACTTTTAATGTGCTTAGCTGATTCGGGCATTTTATCTTTTTCCAGCAATTGTTCAACAACATTTTGTTTGGAATACAAACGTCCCAGACCACACATAACAATAGGTTCTTGCAAACGCTGCTGGTTTAAAGCACAGTGCAACCAACGAAATTCACGTTCAGCATCCTTATCTTTCTAAAGATAGAAATAAAACAATTATTAAATCCAGTGTAAAAACAAGTTTAAATAGAGTTTTACCTGCTCTGGTTTCTTCTTTAATCGCACCAACTCATCGCGTCGTGGTATGGTACCGCCATCACACCCCATATTTTTAGCAAATTAAAAATTATTTAATAAGTAATTGAAAATTGTATTTTATATTTATTTGTCTGTGTTTTATATATTTCTTCTAATTAGGGATGTTTATAACAAAGCTTGACATTTTCCAACTATAAGCTTTTATATATATGAGTTTTGAAGTGGTTGATTTTTCACAGTAGTTACAGATTTTGCAGAGTCGTAATAAAAAGTAAAAGATTTTATTATAATTTTTACTAATTCTTATATTTACAAAGAGTAGAAAACCATCTCAACTATGCTCCAGATTTCAATTTTCCCAAATGTTTATATAAAGAATTAGATGTAATTTCTTGAAAAGGTCTTTCATTGATACTGAAACTTTTTCCCTATTAACATACATATATTTTTCCCATTGGGATAAAGCTATTTGACTGAAATTATTGGTGTATTTTTCTACTCTTAAATTGAACTTAAAAAAGTACTTTATGGCGAGTTTTATTTATTTATTTAATAATCCATAGTAATATAAAAGCCTTATAAGGCCAATTAAACTATATTACAAAGTAAAATCCCTGAATATAAGATACTTATTAACTAGAATTGAAATTAAACTAATTTTCCAGTCTCATTGGTTCCCAACCAAAAATGAATTAAGAAAAGAAAATAAATTTATATATATATTTACATATATATGAGAAATATGTGTATACATGTAACACAAAGTCAAGTGCAGTTATCCCAATATAATGCAAGTGGTGTAATAGTAAGGAATAAAACGTGAATAAAGCGATTAAAATTAATCCAAACCGGAAAAAAAAAAATAAAAATCATAATAGAAATCCTAGCTACAAAGTAGAAAAAAATAAATACAGTTTAAGATGAAACGCATTATTAGAGTGAGAAAAGACTCGAAGTTCTATAGGTAAATAATTCCAACGACGTGCAACTCTTACCAGAAAAGATTTTTCAAACAACGAATTATTAATTCTAGGAATCAAAATCTGAGGGTTTCTTATTGAATGAGAAAAACGAAATTTAGAATAAAGTTGTGCAGGGACTCCTCTTTTAAGAACCCTGTAGAAAAGCAACAAATTACGCAGGGTAATAAAGTTAAGAAAAGAACAGCCTAGAAAACGCTTTACAAACTCAGAAATATGGTCCCGTCTCCGAACCCCATAAACATATCTTACAATCATATTCATAATACGTCTTAATCTGGCAATAACATAACCCATAGAGCCAGAAAAAATTTCAATACCATACAAAATTTGCGGCATTAGTACTGCATGTGCCAAGCGAATCTTAATGCGAAGTGGTAAAAATATATTCATAGAATATAGTGTACGTAATAGTACAGAAACTTTTCCACTAATATGATCAATGTGGCTATCAAAACACAACCGCCTATCCAAAAAAATTCCAAGACATTTCAACATATCAACAAATTCTACATTAGCTCCACCCACAGAAATATTAATGCAATGTTGAAGCTGGTCACTCATTCCAAAACTGAGCGCCTTAGTTTTCGAAAAATTGATAGTTAAATAATTTTCCAAAGACCAATTAAGAAACCGCTGAAGGATATCATTTATATCACACTGGAATGTATAGCCCCCAGATCGTCCGCCACTAAATACAAGGAAAACATCATCAGCAAATAAAAATGACTTGCATATGTTGTTATCAATATGATATGAAAGATCATTAACGTAGAGAAGAAACAGAATCGGACCTAACACAGAACCTTGGGGAACACCAGATGAAAGGCGAAGTAAAGCAGAATTTTGATTATTTACATCAACAAACTGAAAGCGACCAAAAATATATATTTTGCTGTGCTATATTTCTGCAAAACCTTTTTTGCAAATCAAAGAAAAGCTATTTCTGCAAGACAAGTTCTTGTTTATATATATATATATATATATATATATATATATATATATATATATATATATATATATATATATATATATTTTTTTTTTTTTTTTTTTTTTTTTTGAAGAATTACTATGCCATAAGAAAAAGTGTATATATAATAACTACTTTTCAAATAGAATGCTGAATACTTTGTTTTAAGAAAGAAAAATGATTTACGTTTTAACAAATTAATGAAAACTTGCAACTTTTGTTGTGCAACGCTTGAGCTTTATAGTGAGAGAGGAAAGGCAAATAGAAACGATTACACTGTTTCATGTACTTGCAATTTCCTTTTGTTATTTCTATAGTAGTTTAAGCAACAAAAAATTTTAAGCAATCAAGGGCAATGTAATTTAAAAAGTGATTTTTAAGGAAATTGAAACTTTTAGATTCGTCACGTAATTTACAAATTTATATACCTCGTATTAACTATGAATTTTTCGCAAACTCATTTCTGGTAAGAATGGCTAGATCTTTGAGTGGATTACCTTCAGAACTTAAATTTTTCTCAGTGTCAGTGGCCACTTACAGAAAAAAACTTTTAAATTACTTCAATAATTTAAATAAAAAATTCTGGCAGGGGCAATATATATTTTTCATTACTTATTCTTTTAATAAAAAAAATAAACTTAGAGAATTGTAGCTGTTTTAGTGGGGAATCGTAGCAGTAATCTTGACTTTATTGTATATATTGTAAATATAAAAATAAAAAATATTTTTGTAGCATAAAATGAATTTAATATATATATATATATATATATATATATATATATATGAATTATTTGGATTGTAATAAAAATACATATATAATTGGCTTTATAGGCTTCCTATGGATTGAATAAAGATAAAATATATAAATAAAAAATGTAGAAACAAAAAACTTTACATTCCCATCTTTGCTTGTAAACAATAATCAGCTGGGTCTTGTAATAAAGTTGCAAATATTTGAACACCAACATTATTTATTACATCCTTTAATTATTTAGTTAAATATTATATATACATATGAATAAATTATATCTTAATTAATTAAAACACTATTTTTGAACGCAATGCCGGGATACATGCGTTGGCAATATCCTGATGTACCAGAGGAAGTTAAGTAGGTTAAAATGTTATTTACTTTGTCTTGCTCTAATTTCATGACTCTTACTTTAAGTAAATTATTAACGCAAAATGATAATAAACTGGTAATAGTTGGTGTTATTGGCAAATCTGCGTTTCCAGATTGTAACAAAATGGTTGCTTTAGAAGTTCTGGACCGGCATCCTAGTCTTATTAAACATGAGCCCAAAGAGGTTTGTTTTTAAGCAGTATTTCCAAAAATATATACTTATGTACATAAATTAATTTTTATCTTATTTTTAGGGCCAAATACAATTTTACTATAAACCTAAGGAGCCAATTCTATATTTACATTTTGAGACAACTTACGATGCGGCCTGTATGCAAAAAATGCTTATGGCTGAATTGGAACAACAAACGTTTGATCAGTTTTTAACATTTCATCAAAAAGTACGAAATCGTTTTGCTCGCATGTTCTTATTTGCTACCCAAGTGTGCCATTTGATAGTGTTTGTGGAATTAAGTGTCACCTTCGATGCTTCTTTGTTGGGTGTTTTTAAAGCTTTAAAAATAATAAGGTAATATGGGTCTCAGATTTACATTATGTTGTTAGGGGAAACAAAGAAAGGCGAAGAAAAGCGATTTTGGCGAATTTTGTCGATGATACCTAAGGTAGTTACTCTCCTGAGCATTCTACACTAGAAGAGATTGGTGCAATCCATTTTCTTTTTAAAAACTAATTAACTTGACCTTGTTTGATAGAGTTTTATATGTATTTCTATTTTGCAGAGACCGTCATGTTTTAAAGTTTTTGCCTAAATTTATGAAAAATTCTAGCACTGGCTTCATGTTGGGCAAATTTGCCAGATTATGCTCTCCTAGACTTTTATTTTTATTTGAAAATCTGCCAAATGGTCATGGTAAATTAAACACAATTACAAGTTCAGGGTTTTTTATAACAATATTTATTTATAGAAAAAACTAAAGAAGCCATTTCAAAATCTGAATTTGATGTTGAAGATAATATTTACAAAATGCTGCGTAATGAGTTTGTAGTAGTTAATAATAGTAATAATTCCTTGTTTTCCATACCGGCAAATTTACGATTTGTCTATTATAATCTAAATGATAACTTAAGAGAAGACCCTTTATTAAAATCGGTAGAAATGCTGCAAGAATTAATACAAAAGCCAAATTTTACCCAAGATGATGAGGATTTAGAAGACTTATTGCCTTTTAAAGTGAGTATAAAATTAAAATACTTAATAAATTCTTTATTATTTTGTATTTTTTAAGGGGTTTGGAAAACCTTTAAATTTCAATAATTGCGAAAGTAAAGCAATGTCTTTTGAGGATTTGTATGTTAAAAATCGAAAATTTAAGGATTTAATAAAAGAACACGTAGATCAAGCTTTCGATGTTGGATTTAATGATAATTTAACAAAATTCAAGGGAAAAAATCATTTTGTGGTAAATTTCTGAGAATGGTTAAAAAATTGGTTTATTATTTAATGATTTTTCTTTTTTAAGCTATTATCTTTTAAATCTTGGTTTGAGACCTTTAAAATGATGCATAAACTATTTATAGAAAATCCTGACAACAAAAACTTTGAGGCCAACGATTCAGATTATGTGTGTATGACTAAAATATTTATTTAAAATTAATTTCAAAATATTTACATATTTTATAGAAATCTTATTTAGAAAATTTTGATAAAATCCTCAATTATGATAGCGAGTGAGTAATAATTTTCTTGATTGCATTTTAAATTTATTTATTAATATCTGAAAAACGTTCTAGATTTTTCAAGGCTTGTTGTGATATTGGTCTTCAAAAGGCTTTTTCCATGTATAATAATCCTACTTTAACTTACTACAGTGGTGTTGTGCACAAAAAAATGGTAAGGTTTTTTCCCAAAGAAAACTAAAACAAAACTTTAATTAAAATAAGCGTCTTTTATTTATAATTTTAAATAAATTCTGTCAGGCAAGTGCAAAGAGCTTCTGATGCAATTTTGGACAAATTTACTTTTTTTTTTGATTTTCAATTATTCATATTGATTTTTTCTCACTTTATAGGTACTCTACCTACATTAGTATTTATAAAAATTAATTTTTCGAACATTCTGTCAGGCAAATTTATTACAAATTTTCTAATGAAATTCAGCCAACATTTACATAATTAGCAGAGGTTATGCATAACAAAAAAAAAAAAAAAAAAAACAATTTCAAACAAGTATGAATATCACCAAAAAGTCAAAATAAAACGAAAATCTCTACATTGAAAGCAAAACAAAAAGAAGATTTTAACAAAAAAAAAAAATGTTCAACTTAATGGTATTAGTTCAGAAAAAACCGTTGTTTCTCACAAAACAAAAATGGCGATTAATATGTAAAATATATTTTTCTCAAAAAACTTAAATGATCCAAAAAAGAGATTTCAATCCAAATCATAGTTTTGTAAAAAAATTAATATAAATATCTAATAATAATGAAGGAATTAATCTACTAATCGTTCCTTTTGAAAGTAGTATAAATAGATTATTAAAATTTATTTCCAATATAAAAATTAAATTTTAAGATAGTTCCAAAATTAACACAAATTTTCACCGAAAAACATGAAAAGGATTAATGTAATTGTTTTGCTAAAAAAAGGATTGCGATTCATAAATAATTTTATTAAACAAAATTTATATGAAAATTCATTAATTAAAACCTTTATGCATAAATTTTTTTTGTGAATATATGATAAAACTTGATTCAATTTATTTGGCACTGGCGGTGTAATTCGGTTTTCCTTAAGGTTTTTACTTGTTTAGTTTAAAAAAAGCTATAAAATTCTCATTTAAAAATTTTAAAGGTCGAGGAAGCTGTTGCATTATACAAGAAATATGCCCGAGGTCCAGACACAGCCACTAACGAAGCAAAGTTGCGCGATATGTGCGAAAATTGTTGGAAAAATGGCAAAGAGCAATGTGAATATCCTAGTTTAAGAGGCAATCCTTGTGCTAGACCCAAACACATAGCTAAAGACCCAACAGAACATACCAGTCGTTTAATATTCATATCAGCCTGTAATTGTGGCAAAACCCAGGGAAAACGTGAAGACCCATATATCATTAGACATGCTAATTATGATTTTTATGAATACATGGCCAGTAATTGCAATTTATGTGCCAAAGTAAAGAGAATACATTTTCCCATATTTGAGCCTTCGATAAATGATTACAGGTAAATTTACTTTTAAATCCTGTATTTAAATAATTGCTAAACAAAAACTCGGTCATGCAATTCAGAATTATTTTATTCTTAGTTTTCTTTTTTAATTTAAATTAATTGCAAAATTCTATCTTAAATAATAAATTTAACAATTTAATTTTCATTAAGAGCTGCTGAGTTTGATATTGGTTTTCCTAAACTGACCATTAATGAACATCATGATATAGAATCCAACTGTGTCGCCAATATACCTGATGAAGAGCAATTTGGACTTAATAATTCCCAACCGTTAACAGCGTCGCAAGGCACTCATACAAACTTAAGTCTTTCGGTTTCCATGGAAAATCTAAACAATCTCGATGAACAAGATAATGATGATATTAATAGTTCTGTGGAAGCACTTAATGAATTAATTTTAAAAGTTAAAGATAAAGGCTCACAAGAAGATGAAAAGGAAAGAACTATTATAAGACAACCTTCTACAACGGAATATTTGCCAGGCATGATGCATACTGAAAGTCCCATTGGCTTGTTACCTCAATTTCCGAGTTGGTCCTTGTGCTGTGTGGGCTCAAGTTCAGCCTACAGTCATAGCAATGGTTTGCAGGAACATTTTCAGTCAGGGTTTTTATCGGGTTCGAATTTTCTGTTGCCCTGGGATGTGCAGGTCCGCTTGGAGCACTCGGCTCAATGGGCTTACGAAAAAACAAGATATCGTAAAATGGGCGAAGTTTTTGTTTTAAAAATATTTGTTGGCTTTGAGTACGAATGTCCAAGGG
Source organism: Gymnosoma rotundatum (assembly GCA_916610165.2). Lineage (NCBI taxonomy): Eukaryota > Metazoa > Arthropoda > Insecta > Diptera > Tachinidae > Gymnosoma > Gymnosoma rotundatum. The sequence continues at coordinate 111,381,488 of OU744337.1, read as the reverse complement.
GTCACAGATTTATGATGTCAGCACCAGATAAGATTTTAAGAGGAGGATCAGGTTTGCCCAGTTGCCTTAACTTTGTTTTATTGAATAATTTGTTTTGTATTTTTTTACCATTTTAGGCATTTTACGCGATAGTGGTAGCAAAGTGGTTTATAACAACATGCCCTTGTATTTTCCCTGTCCCTGTCGCACGAAAAATTTTAATGTTGCTCAATTGATGCGAGTTCATGTGGTTACTCCCAAAGCACCCGTTAATGTTTCTCTAGATCCAAAAGTTCGTACTGGTGAAAAAGATTTTGTTTTGGGTTTACCCGAACCTCCGAAACTATCGCAAAGTGCATATTGGATTTTACGTTTACCGTATGTTTATCAAGCTGATGAGGGCTATATACCCCCACCAATGGAGGTTACTACGGCAAATGCTGCTCATTATGGTTTCTTAATTGCTGGCATGTTTGGTGTAAGTGAAGTTGAAGCAGACGAATAATAATTTGTTCTAAAAATAAATTAAATAAAAAGTCAAATTCATAGTTTTTCTTTAATATTTGCATGGTTAGGTGTAGCATCTTCAAAATAACAAACTTTTTGAGAGATAAAAATAAATACGTTTAAAGTAAAGAAAGTACTTAAATTATAGAAAAAGAGATCTGCGGAACAAATGTTTTAAATACTCAAGTTTTTAACACAATGGATTCTTCTTACCGATTACACGCTGCGACACGCTTTACAACCGAGTAATTTAGTACAAATCATATTTTCAACACAATATTCACGATACACCAACATTAAAAATGCTTCTTTTGATATACATATCTCGAGAACTATTATCAAAAATCAATTTGTTTATGAATAAACTACTCTTTATTAATCACTTTCCATTAAAACTAAAATATTTTAGGTTTTGTAATTTCAAATCTAAACATATTTGAATATTTATTTTACATACACATATGCTTCAAGACATAGTTCCATTTAATAATAAATATGTAGTACGTTAAGGATTCTTTAAAAAACGTTACATACATTCTACAAAGTTTATTAAGAAGTTTTGTTGACACGGCTAATTGCACAAAATCTTTCTGCATTAAATGCCTGTTTGTTCAAATGCTAACGAACATTTCGGATATTAAAAACAAATTTCTACATATTTTCAATAGAAATATGCAAAAAAATATTCGTTTCCATTTATATAAACAGGCGCTTAATCTTTGCATAAGTAATTTGTAGTATGCCTTCCGCTAGGAGCGGAAAAAATTTATAAATTCAAACTTAATAAGACTAAGAATTTTGTTTAAATATAACTTAGAAACTATTACAAAATTAAAGAGAGTAGGAAAAACACCAACTTCTAATCCCAGCCTTAGTGTAAAATTTTTTATATTCCCAATTTAATCTCTAAACATTCTCTGGTATGGCTTCTTCGCAACGATTTTTATTCTTCAGTAGATATGAAGCCAAAAAACTAATTGGATCTGCTGGACGTTCACGTGCCAAAGTTTGCAAGCCATGCAGTAGTATGGGAGCTACTGTCTGATCTAGGTATTGTCGCGTGGGTAGAGAATTTAAATCATTTCTAGGTTTTTTACATTGTTGAACAGAATTTACAGATTGATTCGAGTTGTTATTGACATTTGGTTGTAAGTTAGTTTGCACCGGTTCTGCAGGAGGAACAGAGTTTATATTGTTTTGCCCAGCATCAGGTTTATCCATAGCGCTTTATTAGAAAAAAACTAAATTTAAAACTCTTTTAATATCTAGTTTAAATAAAAATACCTTTAAAATCGGTACGAAAATATGAAAAAATAAAATATTTTCAACAGAAATGTGCCGCTTCAATCTATTTTATTCGAAGGAAAAGTCGATTTTTAACACACAAAAATAATCAATGTGAATTGTCAACAAAGCGTTTTTGTTTTTTCAAGTTTTGATCAAATAATCATTCACAATGGCATTATAACAGTAAAACCAAGGCGAATTGACAGGTGCAAGGCGAATTGACAACTATATATCATTACGAGACTTGGCTTTTATTGCATACAGAAGAAATAGGTCAGCGGTGAATTGGAAAATCTTTTATAGATATCGAAATAAGACAAAGAATACAATACGGGGAAAAAGATGTGAATACTATTCCAAACGAATTAATAGAACTGATGATACTGGTATGTCGAAACAACTAAATAGATCTGGTATCTTGAGTGACATAAATTTCAATTGGATGGCGACTTTAAAAATTGATAAAAAAAATTTTTTTTCTAAAGCCAATTCGTACCTCATAAAATTTATAAATTTTAAGGATCTGGTTGGCATCCGACTAAAAATCACAATTTTTGTTATCAAATCTTGTTAAATACTTTTTATGTAAATTTTTATATTCTAGCGATCAAGGCGAATTGAATACTAGGTAATCGCATGAGTACAAGAACAAAAAAACGCATATATTTTGTTAGTGTAAATTTACGTGTACATGTTTCTTAACAAACAGGAAAAATATAAAAAAAACAGAAGAAAAAGAAATTTCATAAAAAATGAATTTACATATAATAATTTGCACACCATAGACTCCAATAAGTGAAAAAATTTTAGGTAGTTGTTTATTGTCGCAAGCCGCACAATAACAAATTTTTCAAATATTTTATTTATAAACTTTAAAAATGTTTCTCAAAAAAACGTTTTCTTTTTTAAAAAAGTTTTGTTTAGTTTATTTTATATTATATTTTCTGCATTTCTTGGATACACACACACTTTTCACATAACGTTTAATTCGCGAATTCTGTACTATCAACAAATTAATTTAATAATATTTTCTTGATTATGAAATTGAAAATTTTTTCGTTTTTTAAATGGCGCGTCAACAAAATGTAAACAAATTTTGACGCTGTTTCGTAAAAATGTGTAAAGCGAATTCGATCACCTGCCCTATTAGTTTTACCTAGTATTCAATTTGCCTTGCTAGCGCTAAACAAAAAATAAATAAAATTTAAATTATTTATTTTTCTTTTCTAATTTTTTATTTATTATTTTATATTTATATTTTTTCGCCACGCCGTCGGCGAAATATTGAGAAAAAATAAATACTAAATAATATTTTCATTTAAAATTAATTATAATTTATATGTAATAATAATTTATATGTTAAATTAATCGTAGGGTACCGCAACAGTCGGTAAAATGTGCTAACATCTATTGTATCGAGATGAATTCACAGGAGGTCACTGCATTAGCTTTCGAAAAGCCCAGTTCGATTGCCAAACACAATATAATAATAAAAATTAAATAAACTAAAGCTTGACTAAAAGTTTGTTAAGCTTATTTCAAGCTCGGTAAGAATATTCTAGCTGTGGAAGCATGTTCTCTTTCTTTTAACTTTATTTAAAAAACCAAAAAAGCGTCAGCCTTGCCTCTAGAGGCAAAGCTATACATAAGTACCCAACAAAGTATAAATTTCAACAGTCATGAAAAATTACATATGGGCAGCAAAAATAAGCATTATGTCACAGTAACTTTACATTGTTATAGGCTGTCAATATTATTGTGAATTATGTAAATTATCATTTGTCAGAACTTTGATTTCTCTAATTAGTGACTGCTTAACTGAATAGCAGCAGCAAAAAAGCAAAAGTACATATACCTAGTAAACGAAAACAATATAGAAAAAGTTATTAAAATCATTAAGTTATATACGCAAAATTATGACAGAGTTATTAATTGATCCAAATATAAGAGTGTGGGTCTTTTTGCCCATCGTTTTAATCGCTTTCTTTATTGGTATACTTCGGCATTATGTATCCATTTTGATAACTACAAAGAAAAAGGCCGAAATAACCCAAATTCAAGACAGGTGAGTGGAAAAATTATATTGAGAAATTTAATTAATAATTTTGGTAATTTGCTTTGCAGCCAAGCTATGATAAGGGCCCGTTTGTTAAGGGAAAATGGTAAATATTTAACAGCCCACTCTTTCGCTATGCGTAAGAATTTCTTCAATAATGAGGAGACTGGTTACTTTAAAACACAAAAAAGAGCACCTGTGGCCCAGAACTCTACGGCCATGCTAACAGATATGTTAAAGGGTAATTTTATAAATGTTTTGCCTATGGTTGTCATAGGTGGTTGGATCAATTGGATGTTTTCGGGCTTCGTAACCACCAAAGTTCCATTTCCTTTGACTTTAAGGTTTAAGCCTATGTTACAAAGAGGTGTAGAGTTGGCTTCTTTGGATGCGGCATGGGTATCATCGGCTTCTTGGTATTTTTTAAATGTGTTTGGTTTAAGGTCCATTTACACTCTGGTACTGGGTGAAAACAATCAAGCGGATCAGACTCAGGCTCAGGCTGATGCTATGACTGGAGCTGCTATGACTATGCCACAAGACCCAAAGGCCGCATTTAAAGCTGAATGGGAGGCTTTGGAAATTACTGAATATCAAAATGTTTTAAAAAATGTAGACAATGATATACTACAGATGGCAATTTGCGATTTAGCGTTAAGCCAGGAGAATAGTGTTAGGCAATAAATTATTTCTTATTGGCTATGTCAAACTCTTTATCTCTTACACTTAAAATAGGTGTTTAAATAAAATTAACGATTTAGAACGAAAAATTGAAATGGTTTTTATTAAAAAAATAACTACAAATTAATTTGCTTCTTTTGTTACACTGCTGGCATCGGCCGCAGTTGTAGTACCACTTTCTCCCTTCGGACGATGTGAAAGTGGCGATGGTGGCCTAGCAGCTGGCACTCCCCAATTTATAGAACGCTTTGTTTTAGGCGGTGGTATCAGGCGGTATTCATTGGGCAGTTCATCTTCCGGATACAAACGATCAGTAAAATATATGCGTCTTATTCTTACATTAGCATGAATTTGCAAACGCACTGTTTCCATATAATTGGTACCATAAGCTCGCCGTGTAAAGTCTGCCAAGTTAAAATGAATTTGATTCCAACCCGGGGACATGCCCATTGGCATTGATGTACAAAAGGGCTTAACCGAAGTTTTACTTTGAAAGTTTGACACTCTAAAACGGCGAAGAAAGCGCTGATCGTCCAGAATCTTAAATAAAGTGGAAAAAACAACCTTACATTTGGGTATTTGAAGTTTAGAAAAAGTGCTTAATTTATTTTTCAACAAACTGAAATATGTATTAAGTCGAGCCTTGGATAAAATGAACTTTAAACTCACCTGCACCTCAAAAGTAAAATATTTTTGCATGTTCTTAACAAGAAGTACTAAGAACGGTAGTTTAATGGCCAATTCTTGTTTAGGTTCTCGTGGGCAACTTATATACATGGTAGAAACGTTAGAGCCCATAATTTCTAAGACCATTGATTTTATGTCATCATCTAAAACACGCTTAACATAACCATTTTTGGTCTGGGAAAATGTATTTTTAATACAGAAATAAAATTTTCTATATCATAGTCTTACATGTATAGCCCAATTACTTAAAGGCCGGCCACCGACACTATAAAACACCGAAAAACAACCCTTTTGATAAACCGTGCGATACATGAAATATAATCTAGTGATTTATTTGTATTAAACACAAAATTCTATTGGATTACGAATTAAAAACGTTTAAAAAAATAGATGGATAGAAAATATTTCAGAAGAAAAAATATAAATTTTCTTTTGAAGGTATTTTGACTTTTTAAAGCCACAAAAAATAAAATTTATTTAGGGAAAGAGTCACCCTTTAGCTTTATTTTTATAATTTTAATTTTTCAGTATGAACATTTTTTATTTGGAACCTTTTTTATATTAATTTACTTTAATTGTGCTTGATTTCTTCAAATATAAATATTTCATGATATTCTCATGAAATTTTAAAATTAAGAAATGAAATGACTTACTGGGGAGAAAGCATTTTTATTTTGTTTAAGCATTTTATTTCTTTATATCAAATTAATAATAAACAAGCTTCAAATCTAGAGTTTTTTATTTTACTTTCTATTATAACTAAAATTTTGCTAATTCAAAATATGTACGTATATTAATACTGAATTAAAAAATATATTTTTAATTAATTAAACATTGTGGACCCCTGCACACATTGGCATCGCTGGCAATGAGCATGCGGATAGTACCGCTAATATTTCTCTCAATTTAAATGACATAACTTTCATACCTTGTTTTCCCAAAGCTTTTTCGGATCCCACTTCGGACAATACGAAAACAACAGAAACCCAAAAGAAGAGGACCTAAGCAAAGCAAAAATCTTATGCGTTCGCAGTGTCTTATGTTAGGCCGTTTAAGGGTTAAAAAAAACACTTTTCATTACAAAGCATTACTAAGATAGGTCGAAACAGAGTGTATGCAGTTTTTGTAAAGATATTGTAACCGTTCAGCATCCTTACAGAATTGATATTTTATATCATTATCCATCCATTTTTCTATTAGTTTGTAGTACAAAATTTTAAATTAAAAAAAATATTTTTTATATACTTGTTTACTTTTGATTTGTATTAACCAAATTCTAATTTTAATATTTTAATTTAAATTTTGTCTAAATTGAAGCTTTTTAGTGCGCATATGGTCCAGCTTTAGTAAGTGATGAAATTGGTCGATATAAAAACTATATTTTTTTCTATTTGTTTTAGAATCGACCGAAATTCATTTTACTTAATACATTAGAAAATTTTACAGTATTCGTGTAGATATATCTACCCAGTTAGCATTTTTTTTTTTAAATATTAAACATATTCAAGTCCTATTTGACTCTTCTACACGATTATAATAATCGTTATACGCTCGTTTTTAATTCGATAATGATTGTTTTGTTGGCCTAAATTTCTTCTAATTTCTAATTGTATTTTCTCAAAATTAAACATGGCCAATAACATTTTGCTTATTTTGCATTACATTCGTTAGCCTGTTATTTCCAATTTTCTTAAAATTCAAATTTAGAAATATAAACCTTAAAAATTCATCTTACGTTTGTGTCTCAATTTTCTTTACGAAATTACATATTTTTACTAAAATAATATATAAAATATTTAAATCATTTTTTCATTGTTTGGCTGCGCTAAATATCTCCCTAAAATAATTCTAAAAACAGTCGAATTCCAAGCATTTGCTTTCTATACTTCTTTTTTAAACAAGTCGCTTTCTTTGCGTTTGTCGGAACTATATTTGAGTCTCTTTTTAAACGCATAACTGATTAATATGTTTTAAGTCATATTGGGTACTCTTAAGAGACTCACTTTGGTGATTTTTGTAAAAACAATCTTCCAAATGTTAACTGGGTACACGAATAATGTTTACCTACTCAGGAAATATTCGAATTAGGATAGTTTTATAAAAATAAAATACATACTTCGTTGTATAATTTAATATTGGTGCTTAAACTTCAGGAGAAATGTAGCCAGTCAATCAATTTTTTTTTAAATAAAAACGTAATTTTTTTAATCAATCTTTTTAAGAAACGACGTTATAAGTAATTTTTTAATACAATCAGTAAGGGAGAAAATAATGTAACACTTTGGGGTAAGATAAAACCAGTAATTTATTTAAATTAACAAATTTGCTTTTTATGCATGGATAACTAAATAATCGTTTATGAACAATTTTTTTTAGTTTAATCTAAATTTTTTTTAAACTCATTTCTAACAAAAATTTGGGATTTTGTAAATTTACTTTGTGAAATATATATAAATAACTTAAATTGTTGCTGGATAACCCCAGGGATCTAATTTCTTGTTTAACAGTTCCAGTGAGGATTCTGCTAGTTTCGATAAGAGTTCCGCTAATTTATGTTTTGTGTACACTCGATGTAGTTGACGGCTTTCGGATGCCACTTCATCGGCTAGTTTAACACAACCTTGATAGTCTTCTGATAAATGCAAAACTTTGTGCAAGAGTAACACTATTTCCGGTATACAAATTCTTCGTATTTTATCTAATTGTATTTGACGATTTTCCCAAACAATTTCTGGAATGTCGGCTGGATCTTTTGGAGTGTCGGGATCAATGAGCCAACCCTTTTCGGGAAATAATAAAATATTAAAGAGGGCATCACGACAAACTAGAAGAATGAAAGAAATTATTAAAATGTTAAATGTTCATATTAAAAAAAAAAATAATAACTCGAACTCACTTTTGGATTGCTCCTCCAATGACACATTCCATCTATTTAACTCATTTCGATAAACTTGTTCTTTATGCTCTGAAGCTATGCGCTCCGTAAAATTGGCTCCAGCACTTACAGTTTGTGGTTCTTTGGGTCGATTATGATATAATCGTGACCATTCATTAAAAGCATCTAAAGCTGCCAAGTAAACCTTATAACCCAGATACTCCTTAACGCTGCAATCTTCACGACAAGGAAAATTATCCTTGGAACCATAAACATTAATAATTTGTGTAAGAGAGTCGGGTGGTATCATATTATATACAGAACGAACACATTCTAATTTATTTTCGGCTAAAAAGTAGCGTATCATTGCATTGCCCTGCCAGAGAAGATCACCACGCTGTGTAGGCAAGAAAGTTAGCCATTCTAAAGCTTTTATTTTATGCTGGTCGAATTCGGATATATCACCTTGCTGTAGGGATTCTTGTTGTTCCAATTCTTCTTCGGAAAGTTGCCGTTGGCTTATAGTCTCTACCGTATGGCGTGTTATATTTTCTACATCTAAAGTTGCATTCAAAGCCTCTTCTAAGGCTATTTGACGTTGTTGTGTTTCAGTTATGTTTTCCAAAAATTTAGAATACAATACTATTTGCAATTTTGGAGGAAGAGCTGCTGTATAGAAAGCCACTAATTTAGCGTCCTTCATTTGTATTAAACATTCTACGTAGGCAGAAATAATGCGATCAGCTATATCTTCCTTATCTACGCGACCAATCTGGCGCATAAATAATACTATATGTGTTAAAAATCTCAGCATATGAGGACTCATAGTTGTTTTATTATCAGTTGAGGAACTTTCTTCATCTAGCCATTTACCCATTTGTTGGAAAAGTTCAGTTATATTATCAATTATTAAATATTTTTGTATTATGCCCACTTTACTTTGAGCATATTCTCGTACAGCGGCATCATTATGTACTAATAGTTCATCAAATATTTGCTCTAAAGACATTTTGGAGTTCCAGTATCCATCTGGTAAAGGTTGATATGATTTCATGCTACTGGCTCTTATTTCACTCTCCACTCTTATATCCACTTGCACTTTTAAATAAGCCCACAACAAATCTTCCCAAGAGTTATTAAGTAAAGTTTTCAAAGATTCCAAGTGACCAGAGAATGTTCCCGCTATTGCTCTAGTGTATTCGTCAAATTTTTTCGAATCAGCCATCATCCAGGCGCATTTTTTCCATAAATCTCTTCTAGGATTTCCTTCAATAGGTAATTTTTCTGTGTTGTTGGCATAATTGGTTTCATAGTTAGGATCTTCATGCAGACGCCAACCTTCTAAAATAGCTGCCCTCCAGGTTTGGCCACAATACTTACATAAAGCCATGGCCTCATCAATGCGACCTTGTCGTATTTCCTGGAATATACAACGAGATAAGCGTATATTATCCTCTTCATCTAAAGCATGCAAAGGCTTTTTCTCTCGAATAGGTGCATCAGGGTCCAATGACTTCACTATTTCAGCTCCTGAACTAAAGGCTACATGTTGTTGCTTTTTCAGCTGAAAAAGTGTATTCTCCCATCCAACTGTCCGATCGGTGGTGTGACCAACCTGTGGTCCTAATGCTTTACTGTCGTAGCAAGCTTCTAACCAATCTATTATTAATTGGTATTCTCTCAACGTAGAATTACAATTATAAAGTTGAGCTATAATTTCTTTTTCCGAAGCACCTGAAGTAATTATATCATAATCCATATCCTGCTCTGCGTTCTGTATTAAAATACGATCTTTATACAAAGCGAATAGTAATTTCCAAGTCTTACACTCTTTTTCCAACCATTCAGTCTTTCTATTAGACTTTGTATCACCTGGCCCAAAATTGTCCTTCTGGAAATCTATCACACCCGAACAAGTGTGTATTAGCTCTTGTATGGTATCAAATACCTCTGAATCGTTAGTGCGTCCCTGCAATACTTCTAAAAATTGTGGAAATAACATATCTGCTTTCTCTTTAAAGGCATCATCCATCACGGAACTTCTGTTGTCGGCAAAAGTTGCTGCACTAAAGGAACAATGCATGGCACTTGAATTTAAATTTGATTGGTCGAGCATTCTTTGTAATTCGTTGGGCATTAAGGTAATTGAGTAACTAAGGGAATCATTGACTCCCGTGTTAACACGTTGAGGTGTCTGTGTTTTAATTGAATCAGCGCGCTTGCTGACAAACGGGGTGCTGGACATTTTGATTATTTGAGGTAAAGTCTTTATGTTTATTTCTTAATCGTTGATATAAATGCCTTAATTTTAATAAAATCCTTTTATTATTTATAATGTTTGTTTTTTTTTTTTTGCTTTATTCTAAGAAACGCGCAAATACTATGCACCGGCAACGTAGGAGAAGATAACAAACTATGAGCTATTTTAAACCTTTTTTACAGAGTTGTAAAAAAAAGAAGTATTTTTGGTGTTCATTACAAAAATGTAAACAAAATTTGACAAAAAATAAGACTTATAAACGGTCACAATTCGTCAATTTTCATAGATTTTAAAATAAAAATTTGAAATAAAAAGTTCTAAGCTTGCAAAATCAGATTTTCAGGTTTACACTTTCGCCATTTTTGAAATGAAGGAGCTACACCTAAAACATATAGTCATTAATTGTGATGGTTTTTTAGCTATAAAAACCAAACTAAAAGCCGTGCATCATAGCGACCAATCCAATCGATACAGTCTAAAAATACGAATAGATCGTAGTATATCTTGTTTCTTGAAAGGCTGTACGAAAAAAGTTATAAGCCAGCAAACTTTTCAATTGTAAAAAAAATCGCTCAAAAATATAAGTTAAGTTTCTCGCTTTTATCTCGGAAAGTATTCCGCTTGCACATATACCGATATAAGATTGAAAGAGGTTAAAAATACGAATCAATCGTGGTATAGTTTGTTTTCTGAAAGACTGTACGAAAAAAGTTATCAAGCGGCAAACTTTTAAATTTAAAAAAAATCGCTGAAATTAATAAGTTTAGTTTTTCGCTTATATCTCGAAAAGCAGTCCGCGTGCACATATACTCCTATATACGATCGATAGAGGATTAAAATACGAATGGATCATGGTATATTTCGTTTCTTGAAAGACTGTACGAAAAAAGTTATTAAGCGGCAAACTTATGAAATTAAAAAAATCGGTCAAAAATATAAGTTTAGTGTTTCGCTTATATCTCGAAAACTATTTCGTGAGCACATATACCGCTACATACGATCGAAAGAGGATTGAAATAGAAATCATTTATGGTTTACCTTATTTCTTTAAAGACTGTACAAAAAAACTTATTGAGCAACAAACTTTCAAAAATCGAAAAAGTTTCAAAAAATTGGTGAAAAGTTTTGAACTAATTAAAGTTTACTTCTACTTAGTATAAGACAGTCGGTAGTACTAAGCAATGGAGATCGAAAATAGCTTCCAGAATATGTGTGGATAAGTTTCTGAAACACTTGCATTCAGAAGTTGTACCGCAGCAAACTCAAACACACATGGAAAAATATAAACAAACATTTGAAAAAATATTGCGTTTTTAATTGTTACAAGAATTCGTCAATTTATCATACATTGAAAAACAAAAGATATTTTTTAGAAGCTGTAGGATCAGATTTTACGGTTGTCGCTTTCGCCATTATAAAAACAAAGGTGCTGCACGCAATATACTTTGTCCTTGATCGAAATAGTTATTGAGTTATAAAATTATAACTAAAAGCTGTACCACACAGCAATTTGTGTCAATTAATATAAAAAAGTACGATTCCGTATTGGTATAGATTTTTTTCGGAAATACTTGCGTTCAGAAGTCATAACGCGAAAAAATTGACGAATGGCTTAAAATTATGCAAATAGATTGTTAAATATTACAGCGCTACAAGTGCACGCGGAATAGTTTCTGAGATATAAGAGAAAAACTAAACTTACATTTTTTAACGATTTTATAAATTTGAAAAGTTTTTTCGTACAGTCTTTCAAGAAACGAACTATACCACGATCGATTCGTATTTTAATCGATTTTTTCAAGATATAAGCGAAAAGCTAAACGTATTAATTTCAGAGATTTTTTTAGTTTTAAAAGTTTCAGAAAACAAACTATACCACGATCGATTCGTATTTTTATCCTCTTTTGATCGTATATAGTGGTATATGTGCACACGAAATAGTTTCCAAGATATAAGCTTGTTGCTGTGTAACTTTAAAACTATTATTTAAAAACATTATAGATTTAAGTTTACTTTGTAATTTTTTACATTGTAATGTTTTTTTGAACCTCAAATAAACAGAACTTAACTTAATATAAAAATCCACTTTTATATATTTTAGAAGTGATCACAGATTTTGCTTATTTAAGCTCTCGGACGTATAGTTTACGAGAAAATCAAGTTTTAAACTTTTTAATAAAAAAAATTCATATAATGTGTCTCATTTTCCATATAAAAAAATTGAAGTTGTGGCGAAAAAATTAATTTTTTTGGAAAAAATTGTATATATTGGTCTAACATTCAATTTTTTTAATTTTTTAAGTGATCACAGATTAAAACCCTCTTCCTCATAGGACGCATAGTTACCGAGATAAATAAGTTTTGAGTTTTCCACATAAAAAAAAAATTGAATTTTTGGGGAAAAATTGAATTTTTTGGTCTTTTAAGTGAACATACATTAAAACCCTTTTCCTCCTTAAATGCATAGTTACCGAGATAAATGAGTTTTAAGTTTTCCATACAAAATAAATGAATTTGATGGGAAAAAATTGAATTTTTGGGCAACAACTTTATTTTTTGGTCTAACAATTAATTTTTTTTTTAATTTTTTAAGTGATCACAGAATGAAGCCCTTTTCCTCTTAGGACGCATAGTTAACGAGATAATTGAATTTTTGGGCAAAAATTTAATTTAACATTGAAGAACCCTTTACGGTTCTTAATACACTTAAAAAACATTTATGTTGTGTGGGAACACCCTTTCACTTCCAAATTCAAATTTTATACTTGTTGTTATAGCGGTCTAAGTAATACAGGTTCGTTGTAAAAGTGACTGTCCACAATTGTCAAAAGTATGGCCATATACATCAAATTGGGTGAACTGTTGGCACACCTTTTAATGTATAATTTTTAATATTAATACTTGTTTCTATAACGGCTATAGCAATTTGCAAGCGTTTGTTTATAACGGTTCAAAAGATAGGCCTATATAAATAAATTTACATAAATTATGGGGGCACCCTTTAATTTTTAGATTTATATTTGTTTAACTTTGTGTTATTGAGAGCTATAGTAAAAAGCAGTAATTTTAAATGTTACAGAAGTGCCCATTAGAGTTCATAATACACGTAAAAAATATGTAAGTTGTATGGGGACACCCTTCAATTTTTACGAGTATGAACTGTTTTTAAAACGGGACTAATCTGTAAGCATAGTCTATCATATTACCCAAGGCGAATTAATTATAAGGTGATAGCGGTCAAACTCCATACATAAAAAAATTTATCTAACTGTTATACAGATTTCTTTATATATGGAGTTTGACAGATAAAATACGGGCGAAAATTAATGAATTCGCCACCGCTATCACCTTATAATTAATTCGCCTTGATATTACCAAAATCTTTCAAAATCGCTTTTGACATGACTGAGTTCTGCAGGCACAAAAATAAAAAACAACATTCAGTCCAAGGCGAATTAATGTAGGTGACCGCACGGCTACAACAATCCAACAACATAAAAAACAACAGGCAATTTGTTGCTATAAAATTATGTATGTTGTCAAAAAAATATTGTAAAAAAACAAACAAAATAAAAAAATAAGTGGTTGTAATTATCAGAATAAGAAAATTATAAAAATTAAGTTACATAAAAATAAAAATACAGGAAAAGTGACCAAAATTCTTTTGTACCACTAGTTTGCCCAAATCACATGCATCGTTCCATTCTTGCACGTTGACCATTTGAAGCTAACATAATCTTCCACAAAAAACCAAGAAATTATTAATGTGTTAACAATAATTTCACTATCTTTTTACGCATATTTTGATTAAACACAGCAGGAACTGCAAATACGGTTCCATGTTGTGGTAGTTTTCTCTAGGAATTTCAATAGTTTGTTTTTTATTAGCAATAAAAAAAAGTAAATTAAAAAAATTTTTACAAATTATTTATTTTTGACAATTTTTTTTGACAACTGCAATGTAAACAGCTGATGGGCTTTTTCGCCCGTGCGTTCACCTGTATTATTTCGCCATGATTCAGTCGAATTGATAACCTCCTTCGTTTTTGAAGTCGGTTAGTAACAAACCACAAATACAAATTTTCCATTTAACAGAAACTGAACAGCTGATTCGCCAAGTAAAGACTAATTCTGCATTAATTCTGTTTTAGACGAAATGCAACTATTATTTTTTAAAAAGCTTAATGAAATTAACATTACCAAAAAAAAAAAAATAACAAATTGTGGTCAAGTTTTACTCACACTTTTAGGATTTCCTTAAATTCTTTCATCTTTATAGACAAACAGCTGAACATCACAGTCAGCACTATAAAGAGATATGTAAATAAAAACATCAATTTTCTTTTGAAATTTCTGCAAAGCTTCATTTTTTTCTTTATTTTTCAAATATTTTGTTTTATGATAAAATTAATTCATACGAGTTTCTTATACTTTCCCTTTACAGAAACATACATTTGTTTTTATTCAAATATTACAAATATGAAATATATATTTTTTCTCGGGGGTACTTAAATAATCTAAGAATGTATAAATGTTGGTTTAACTGTTATTCTATATAAAAGTTAGTTTTTGTTTTTCTTTTAAAAGCCGAGTACATCGTTTTTGAAAATTTTCAATATTTTTTTTTTCGAAAAATTAATTTAAAATATATGAATGAGTATGTATGCGTACTAAATGTTATATGTATGGGTATAAATGAGCACCTAAAATATAAATATTTTTTTTTTTTTAATATTAATTACTAAAAATTATATTTAACAAAAGAAAAGATAATCATTTATAGCGCCCAAAAAGGTTGAGAAAAAAGAGGCATGACTAAAGCTTCTCTTCGATTTTCGTCCATGTTGTGTTAAAAGCGCATTTATTAATCCCAAAAACTAAACTTATATTCTCGTATATGTAATGGAAGAGTAAGGAAACAATAAGGACTCTTTCGGGAAATAGAAATAAATAAGAAATGAAAATAAATAATGAAACAACTGGCTTCTTTTACGTCACCTATTTAAAGGCGAATATATATACATAAGTAAAAATACACACTAGTAAAAAAATAGAAGAATGTTCCGGGGAAATTTATGTGTCGTTTCTTTGGTATATTTATAATTTCATTGTTTTAAGGAATTAAGTGGAATAAATGGAAATGCAAAGAATTAATTAGATTACGAAGGCCTTTAATTATTTACGTAGGCAGATCATGAAGCGTTGAAGAATGGGAGCTTTGTCGCTATGGCTAGCACACAATCTCGAAAACACTCTTCTTCATATGACTATGCTTTGCGAGGAAAGGAGATTAGAAATTAGAAAATCCTAAGGCTTTTTTACACCAAGTCTTAAGATTCGCATTAGATTTTATAAGAAAGAAATAAAATGTTAACGGTCATTTATAAATGCCAAAAAACTCTAACGTAACATTATATTTTCTTTCTACACTTTCTCACCTCAAATAAAATGAAAATTATGATTGGCAAAATAACGCTTATTAAATAAAAAATTCATAGTGTGTTCATAGAAAAAGTTTTTAAAATGAATTTGTATTTTGGAATGTCAATTAAATTTTCGTATTATTTTACATGTGCTTTCCCAGTTAGCATTTGAAAGATTGTTTTAACAAAAATCACCAAAGTGAGTCTTTTAGGAGTACCCACGATGACTTAAAACTGATTAATCAGTTTTGCATTTAAAAAGAGACTCGAATATAATTCCGACAAACGCAAAGAAAGCGACTTGTTTAAATACAATTAGAAATGTGCGTATAATATGATATGATTATATAAAGAAGATTCGCATACGGCTAGTAAAATGATCAAAAATTGACTCGAAAAAGTATCGTATTTGATTATAAGTACGATTGAAAACAGTATTGAAAATGAGTCAAAAACGCGAGTCATAAGGGACTCGTTCAGAAGAGCCGCGGCTAGGGTACCATTTTCTACCGACAAAACAATTATTTTCGACTCTAAAACGAGCGCATACACGATTATTTTAATCGTGTAGAAGAGTTAAAAAAGACACGAATATAATCAAGAATTCAAAAAATGCTAACTGGGTTATATTTGCTTTCACACCATCACACTTTTTCATATTGACAAATCTTAATACTTATTAGTATAGTGTAAAACCGGCTTTATGAATAGTAATAGAATAATCTTTAGTGGGTATGAAAAAGGATTTACCACAATAACTTAAAGAATAGGAAATTATAGCGCGTTTCCATTGACGTGATTTTCTCCAAAACACTTGATTTGCTCAAATCAATTGCTTTGCAACTTGATTTTCCATACATTTTTCATGCTACCAAAACCACTTAAATCACTTGATTTATTTCAAATCATATCGAAAGTGTATTTTTTGGAACTAATTTTGCCTTTGCAACACTGTGTTGTGTCTAGGATATTCAAGTTCAACTCCGTTCTAGCTATTCATATTGGATGTTTTTTTTTATCGAAAAAGTGACAATTACTTTAAAATTTTTCAAGACAATAATCTTTTTTGTTATAAAAATATAAAAAGAAAAATATGTAAAAACAAAAATTAAATTAACAATAAAAACAATATTTTTTTTACAAAAATAAAATAGTTTTTTACACAGAAGATGTCAGTGTTACGTCACTAATTCGTATTTACAAAACAACTCAGCTCAATGGAAACACTTCAAAGTGTTTTTCTCAAAACTAGTTGATTTTAAGTGAATGGAAACGCAGTATTATTTACGTCGAATACTTATGCTGTTTAAGTCATACATTTTTCGATTTGATAAAAAAATGTATATTTTGTCTACGCAAAACTAAAATTTCAAAAGTAGCCCTCTTAGCCGTTTCTAGTTAAACGATCTTACTGCTTTATAATTTATAATGCGAAGAGCGCCATAATTGCAAGATAGTTTTTGGAAATAGGGTGATGAAACAATCGTTATTTATTGCAAAATAAAAAAAAGAAATAAATACAAAAAAATTTACAACTTCTGCCCCTACTGCGGTTGACAACTTTTAAAATAATTGGGTCGTCGTTTATAAATTCGCATTGCCATTCTCAACTCAAATCATGGTTGACTTTTTAGTTGTGTTCATTGTTTTTTGTGGTAATGACATTCGCAACTGCGCACACGTTTGGTTGACAAAAACGATTAATACACAAAACTTTGACAATTATAACGAAAGCTTTATTTGAGAGACTTGTTCAGCGTATGGAGGAAAATCCCTAGATTGCTTGTGGGAAACCAAAGTGACCAAGAATCATTGCAAAAATCTATAAGAAGAATTTGTTGAGCAATTAAATAATAAATAAATCTTTATAAAAAATTCTTACTATAATTGTAAGTTTTTGCTCCTTATACGTAGCACATCTATATAGGCTTCGTTTTCATCTTCATAAAGAAATCTACAAATAAGACCACTTACACTTTTTTCTTGTAATATATTTTATTTTTACATGAATTTGTCTGCTTAAAGCTAGGAAAACAACTGGGACGAACACAACGAATACGTCGTCAAAAATTCGTTGAGTAAATTCGTCGTATGAAACACAATAACGACCAAAAACACAGCTGTTATAATTTTTTAAGTTGTTTACTTTTTGTAAGCTGCTAAGGTGACTATCAAAAAAAAAAAAAAATAATATTTAAAAAGTTAAACATTAGAAAAAACACAACTAAAAACTATTTTTATATTTAACTTATAATCTGTACGCTTATTATAAATGCTGCAAAATAAAAATACATAAATTTTTTAAGTAAAATAACTTTATTTATTAAAATACTTCGAATCTAAAGTCAAACATGGTCACTTTATACTAATTTGTTCGTCGTTCTCCGGCGTTAGAAATAGAAATAATTCTATTGCATAGTTCGCCGCGTATGACGAATTTCGTCTTACGTAATGATTGTGTGCATTTTCATATACACAAATGAGTTTTATTTTTGACGACGAATATTCGCGACCAAAAATTCGTCGTTCGTCCCAGTTGTGTTCCTACCGTTACTGTCAAACTGCCATTTGGTGGTGTGAAAGTTTGATCGACTTGTATACAACCAAACTGAGTTGAGTTGAGAACGACAGTAGGGGCATTCAATGCTACTTTTACGTACGGAAGTCTCAAATTAAAAGTGTTCTTAAAAAGTACTTTTTATTGATGTTTTTTTCTTTTTCTTTCTCTTACACGTTATACATTTGTAAACTTTTGTATTTTACGAAAAATAGTCGTTTTAGGTTAAAAATTTTAATGATAACGATTTTAAAGATCTTTTGTTCTTTTGTATTGAGCTCAGTTTTAGAATACTAGAGTGTTACAAATATATTAATTTACAACATTGGGAATCATAATTTTTAAGTGTTTTTTGTTGTTGTGCATATAGGAAAAAACTTTAGTGAAAGTTAAGGATTTTTTTTATTTCTCTTAAGAATTACAAAATAGAACAAAGTGCTTTAATTTAATCTAATTTTTTTTTTTGTTAAAATTAAATTTGCGGTAAATTGCGTATGTATTTACACATTTTGAGTGTTTTATTGAGTTTTAATAAAAAATATTTAACTATAAAATAATTAATGTCTACAACGAATCCATATTAATATGTACAGAAAACACAGCGATTGCTTATTGAAATCGGAAAGCTTAAAAGAGAGATTATTCTTTATTTTTCTTAGCTGAAATCTAAATTAAAGCTTGTGGTTATACTTGCAAGAAAGTATAGCTTTTACGTCCTAAAAAACTTTTTAAATAAAACACCTTTCTAAAGCTTTTTTGTTTTGTCTGTTGATTCATTTAATCAATTTTGGCTTTTGATATACATAAGACTCTTGAGTTGTCTATACAATATAATTAATATTTCATGAGAACATATTGAAACATTTATACTTGAAGGAATCAAGCACAATTAAGTAGATCAATTATTAAATACTATTTAACATTTACAAAAAAAAAAAAAAAAAAAAATTATTTGAGTTAGTTTTCAAATAAATTTCTTTAATTCATTACAAAGTGCATACTCAAATCTTTAAAGCTCTTTTTTAAAATAGTTTTTAATAAATCTGGAATCTTTTTATATATGAAAGAGCTTGATGAATTATTTTTTTCGAAGAAATTCTAGAAACTTCTTGCTAATGCAAGTTAGGTGATGCTGATGCGCAGATAAAAAATCAATTGACAAAATTAAAAATACCTTAATTAATAATCAATCTATTAAATTTTATAAAGAAAAAAAGGAAAAATGTTATTGAAAATTGAATACAACAGAAACGAAAATGTTCACTCTTTCAATGCTATAGACATTTTTTGATGAGGATGCGAACTTTGAACAGGCCCATAAAGCTTTAGAATGAAAATAATGTTTTTGTCATTTAAAACAGAAACTTATTTATATTTTGTAGAAAATTTCCCAAAACTTAAAAACTAACAAATAATTAATCATTTTCAAGTTAACAAAATGTTTAAAGTTTTTTTTGTTTAATAAACACAACTTTTGGAAACTTAAATTAAAAAATTATAAACTTTAACTGCCGTGTTCATAAAATATTAAAATAAATTTTAAATATATTTTAGGACAAATTTGTACATAAATATTGTCATAATACACATTTCAAACTCATTTTTTATGAATATGGCAGTTCAGCTTTAATTTATTATTATTATAATTTTTTTTTAATTAGAGAAATTTAGAAAATACTTTTATTCGTCTTTACGAATTAGATAAGTATTTCAAAATAATTGTTTTCAGTTAACTTAAAGTGTTTCGTGAAAGATAACTCTTAAAGAATTTTTGCAATCAAGTTTGGAAATTTATACAAAGAACTTTTGTTTTCTTCAAAACTTAGTTTTTAAATTTTTATTTTTTTCTTTTATTTTTTGTTTGAGAATTTTAATATAAGAGTTAAAATCAGTGCTTTATATTATTGCAACTTACGGCTTTTACTTGCTTTTTGCTTTACACCAAAAAAAATGTAAGTTTTGGTATTTATTTTTAGTAAATAAAATAATTTTAAAAATATATTTAAGGCTAGGACCACAACTGGGACGAACGACGAATTTTTGGTCACGAATAATCGTCGTCAAAAATAAAACACATTTGTGTATATGAAAATACACAAATTATGACGTCGGACGAAATTCGTCATACGCCGCGGACTATGCAATAAAATTATTTCTATTTCTTACGCCGCGAGCGACGAACAAATCAGTACAATGTGACCATGTTTGACTTAAGATTCGAAGTATTTTAGTAAATGAAGTTATTTTACTTAAAAAATTTATGTATTTTTATTTTGCAGCATTTATAATAAGCGTGCAGATTATAAATTAAATATCAAAATAGTTTTTAGATCTGTTTTTGCTAAAGTTTAACTTTTTAAATATTATTTTTTTGGACGAATTTGAACAACGAATTTTTTACGACGTATTCGTTGTATTGGACGAAATTCGTCGTTCGTCCCAGTTGTGTTCCTAGCATAAAGCGTTAAGGTAAAAGGTTTCTGATTTTAATGTTTTTTAAATTGAAGATAAAAAATAAAAGAGATTTGTCTACCCAAATAAAATGCTCAAATATGCACTTTTTTGGCAAAGAAATTTTATGTTTTTGTAAATATTTCGAAATACATTAACTTTTCTTTAAAATCGCTTTATTCGACACATTTTGGCAGTGAACCTGAGCTAGCTTTTTTTTTCTAGTAACAAGAATTTACATTTAATATTTGTTTTAAATAGAAATTGGTTTACTTTGTTAATAACCAGCAAAATGTTGTTAAGAAAAGATATACATACAACCTCATGGTAGCGAATGCCGTTGTTTGTTTATATGAATTTTTTATAATATAAAACGCTTAGCGAATCCCCCAGAATTTAGAATCTATTTTAAATTAAAAAATTTAAATTTTTAATCAATTTTTTGCGCATGGTTCTTGCTGCTGTTGATTTTTTTCTTTACAAAAAAATCATATGTGTTAATATTTTTTGTGAATGACTAGGAAAAAAAAAGGAAAAAAGGGCATCTAGACGTGCTTATACCCTTAATAATCAATATCGGTGACTTAATAATTTGATCAGGATAATTTAAAAACATAGCACGACATTTTTTTTTTTAAATTAATTTTTTGAAGGATTTAATAATTTAAAAAATTTTTAATTTATTGCTTATTTGCATTGTATAAAATTTATTTATTAAATATTTTTACGCAACCGTAAGATTGTATTTCTACTCTAAGGAAGATTTAAAAATAATATTCATGTTTATTTAAAGTTGTATAAAGTAAATTTGTTTTTGTTTCAAATTTATTAATTACAAAATTTAATAATTTTTTTAAACATACTTTTTTAGTACAACTAAATTTATAAATAAGATGTTTGCCAATTCTTTTAATCGGAAATTTACAAAAAAAAAAAAAACAAAAAATATTGATTTAAAGAATCATACGATTCATTAATCGATTGATATATTATTTATTAAAAAATATTTGCGTGGAATAACTACGATGTTAATGGGATCCCCAGGCAACAAGTTCGGAAAAAATTTCAAGTTATTGTTTCGCAACATTTTAATACGATAAAAATACTCTCTTATTTTTTACTTTTAAATAAGTAAATTTCACTTTGCCAGCGAAATAGTAACGGAGTCTTACAATAAATAGATCAAATTTTAAATGAACATTTTTTTTTTGTTTCTGTGTAAAACATTTCCAATACAAAATTTAATGAACATTTTGCTGGTTTTAAATATTATTTGAACTAGATTTTAAATTAAATTTATATTGAAACAAAATTTTACTTTAAACACAACAGCTAGTATTTGTTTTTTTACCATCTAAATCATTTATTACAATTATTTCAAATTCAATTTTCTTAAAATTTTGTTAAACTTAAAAATATATTTTCAAAATATTATAAATTTATTAGATACAATTTTTTTGTTGCTAAAACTTAATTAAGCTAAACATTTAAAAACCTCTTTTGCAAATTATTTTATTTTTGTTAGAAAATTACAAAATTGTGATTCGCAAATAGATTTTTTTTGCTGTATTTTTATTCGATTTATTTAAAAAACCTAATACCTTTTTGTTTTTTTTTTTTGCTTAAAAAACTAAAACTAAAATTTTTTTTTATAAATTATTTTTTTTTAATTATAAATTAAGTTAATAAAAATAATTTAACAAAAAAAAAAGGATCTAAACAAAATCATATTAATTAATTTATTTGTTTAAATAAACAAATAGTTTTTTTTTTGTATTTTGTTGAAAGATGCTTGAGGGAAGGAGCCAGAGCCAGAGAAAACTAAAATTGTTTACAGCGTTTTAGCCCGATCCAGTAGATCGCTGATGAATTTCTGTAAAATGTAATGTTTTAATATTCTGTGATGTTTTAATGCTCTGATTATTGAAGGTAAAACTTACCGATATGTCAGATTGCGGGCGTTTGCAGACTGATAATAACCTCTGTAAAGATTAAATAAAAATAAAAAACATTAGAAAATGTTATAAAAAATTTGATTTTAAAAGGAAATATATAAATGCCATATTTTGAAATTTCTAATGATTTTTATTTTGCATCTCTTAACAAATTTTAATTCACTCAACCTTACGAATCCCTTGCTAAAAAAATTTATTTTAAGAGAGAAACGAGAAACTTAACGTTTTCGGTATCCTTTAAGGGATGTCGCTATGTCACTACAACAACTAATAAAATAAATAAATGGTGCGCCTTTGCTTTTATCTTTTAAACTGTTATCAGCAGGCACTACTGCCGTAAGTATTTGAAATCCCTTGATTCAAAACAAAGAAAAGCATTGACCAAAATTCCAAAAATATGTGTTTTTATTCCATATCGATTACTTTCTACGCGACATTTATACACACACTTTTAAAAAATATTTAATCTATGGTAAGTTGTGAGAAAACATTTAATAACGTTGAAAGGTGGAATATTGCACTCAGACCCGTAGGTCACCCTCAATCTCATTACTGCTAAAAAGTTTTTAATTCATTTACAGTTGAAAGGTGAGATTCCAAAAAAAAAGGAACAAAAGCTTACGAAAGATCTTCACCAACAGAGACAACAGTAATATCTAAACCAAGATAACATATAACATTTTTTGTTCGACACTGAACAATTGTTTTTACTAAATTTTTTGTACTTAAAGTGGCTGCATATAATCTTGTAAACATTTGATTCCACCAGGAAAACATGGCTTATTCTGCACAATTCCAGTTGCGTCCTGGCACCGTCCAACAGGATGTGGGGAATCAATAAAATATTAAATTTACTTTTTGTAAGCACATTTTGTTGGATTACAACGTAAGAATTTTTGCATACGTTGCATACCTTAAGAAGAGCCGTATCATTACAATTACGATTTATATTATAAAAAATGTGATATCTTATATTAAAGGCTCAATCAGACGTGCCATAACCATATAAAACAGCTGTCCAAACCAACCTAATGGCAAACACTGTATTTCATTATTGGTGACATGCCATAATGCCGTAGCCATAACCGTAACCATAGATATCAACTAAAGCCTGGTACTCTGTTCAAATTTGTGAAAATTGTTGAGAAACATTGAATATTTCATGTGGAATATTTGACATTTAAAGTGTGGTATCATTGTTTTAAAAATGTATGTAAAAGACATACGATCAGCTGTTGTTTAAAAAATTCCACATGAAATAGTGCCTATTTGCTTTATTTCACAGCTTTGATAAAATGTTGCCAGAAACATTTCATATGTTTTTCCACAGTAAAAACAGAGTACTACTTCTGCAACATTTTTTCATGACTTTTTCATACAAATTTTTTATGTATGTAGTTTGACAGCATTCCGCGTGAAAAACAGAACAGAGTACCAGGCTTAAATGTAGATTTTTCACCATTACCATGGCGAAAATATACCAGGTGGTCGCAATGGCGAATTCATAATTTTCGCCGCAAACGTGAAATGTCAAACTGCATACAATAAACTGTTATACATATTTTTTATATATGGAGTTTGACATTTAGAGTTTACGGCGAAATTAATGAATTCGCCATTGCGGCCACCTGGTATTATTTCGCCATGACCATTACTATATACAGTTGCCTATTGAATTTAGGTATTAACTTTTTAACCGACTTCAAACAAATAAGGAGGTTATCAATTCGACTGAATGTTGCTGTTTTTTATATTTGTGCCTCCATAACTCAGTCATTTCTGGATCGAATTTGAAATTTTTTTTTTATTTGAAAGGTGATGCTTACAGATTGGTCATAATATTAAAAGTTGAAAAAACTGCGTATCATTATAGCTCTGAATGGTAAAAAATAATACAAAAATTAATTAAAAAATTAAAGGGTGTCACCATTGGTAACGTAAATTCAGCTATATGGGCCTAGCGTTTGAACCATTATAGACAAACGCTTGCAAATTGTACAGAATGTAAAGGGTGCCCCAATAATTTACTTAATTTTATGTATATGGACATACTTTGTAACAGTTGTAGACAGAAGCTTGAACTTTACAAAGAATCTGTATTTCTAACTTTGCTCTAACATCAACTATAAAATTTGTATTTGGAAATAAAAGGGTGTCGTAATAGTTGATGTAATTTGATGTATTTGGAAAAGCTTTTCAAACTTTAAAGACCGACAGCTGAAACTTAGAGGGGACCTGTATTGCTAAGATCGCTAAAACAACAAGTATATAATTTGAATTTGGAAATTAAAGGGTGTTCCCAAATTTAATGTTTTTGACCAATATGGCCGTGTCTTTGAAACGGTGTAAACAAACACTTAAAAATTAAACAGAATTCCACTACTTTGCTTGGTATAAGAAGAAGTATAAATAGTTTAAATTATAAATTAAAGGGTGTTACAACAGTTGAAGTAATTTGAAGTATATGACTAAATTGCTGAACCGTTATAGAAAGACGGTTGAAATTCACATAGAAACTTATTGCTAAGTCTACTACAACCGCAAGTATATAATTTAAATTTTGAAATTAAAGGGTGCCCCTATAGTCGCTGTAGTTTGATGTATATTGTCAAACTGTTAACCAATTGCAGACAGGCGGTATTAAGTATAAAGTTTGGAGGGTATCGCAATAGTTAATATAATTTGATGTATGTAAACATGATTACGATAATAATCATAGTTACGGCTATGGCGTTATGGTATGGCACGTATAATTGAACCTTTAGAAGAATCTTATATTTCCTAATAATTATTTAAGAAGGACAAAAATTGTTTTTCATTATTAAGTGCTTATGTCTTTTCGGTAAAATATTTAACAAATTTCACCGTACCTTAAGATTCACTTGGAAATAAACATACGAAAATAAACCTTTGTTCTTTTTTTAGGAAATATTGATTTCGCGTAATGAGCTTTGTTATCGGTCACCATGAAACTAAAGAAATTGCAAAATAAAGCCGTTATTTTGACCATTCGTGGCAGCTAAATGGTTAAAAGTATACTTTACCATTGGTGACATTATCCTCTCCAAGTTATTTTCATTAAATAATTAAAAAATTTTTCCTTGTTTCATTTTAATTTGAAGTTGTGAATCTTAAGAAAAAAAACACACCCTGTACAAGGCCAATTCTCACAATTGAAAAAACATTAATTAAGGTGACTCATTCATTGAGTATTAAGTGCATAATAACAGAACTCAGCCAATAAATTTTTACAACAAAATCATCATTTTTTTATTTAGTCAATATTTATGAAAGTTTTACTTACAATCAAATGAGATCTTCTTATATCGTCGGTATCCATATCTAGAATTTCATCAATATCCACATCGATGGCTTCGCTCTATAAAACAAACACAAATAAAGCATCAAGTTAAAATAAACAGAAAAATTATCAAAATAAATACAACAGAGAAGAATAAACTGATTTCTGAGTTAAATAAGAAACAAGAAAAATAAACCATATAACAAAAAAAAAAAAAAAAAAAAAAAAAAGCAAACAGCAAAGAAACTTTCAAACAATAAACAAAGACTAAATATAAATATACAAATAAAATTTACTCTTGTTTTAAATTTAATAAAAAAGAAAATTATTAATTTACTTTTAACTTACCGGCGGATCAAATAGTTTTTGCAATTCATCGTACAACCACATCTCGACAGCCAAACGTTTGCGTATTAAACTCATTTGATGTGAACCATATTTGGCTGTGAGGAACTTTTCACGTCTCTCTTTAACTTCGGAGCCTTTATCGTTAAAATTAACTCGTAAATTTGTTCGATTTGGCGAACGTTCACTATCGTTCATTTGTTCTAGACCGCACTGCATCTTTGGTTTGGTTAAGACTACAACTACAATTACAACGACGACAACGATTAAGTTTATTAGTTTTTTGTTGCTTTATTTTTAAGTGTGGAGTTTTATGTTTATTTACAGGCAAATATTTCCAAAATATTACTGAGGGGGAAAACAGTATAAGTTGAGTGTAGGTAGTGTTAACGATGCTTTTTTGGCTGATGTTTATGCTTTGGCTATTAAGCTGTCGTCACTGTCACCACTGTGTTTGCACGCTTATCAAAAATTAATTCTTCCGTCTGTTAAATGTGGGTTTTTAATCCGTAATAATTGGTATTTTTCTTCTGCTGTAATTTAAGCAGAAATAAATTTAATTATTTAATTAAAGTTTTAAAAGCAATTTAATAGAGTATTGGGTAGGATATTCATTAAATGATTAATTGATTGATTGATTAATTGATTTTATATTTTATAAATTATGTGCAATGGCTAGAGTTCTCCTTTTTTATTTTTAATAAATTAAAGTTGTGAGTAAGATTTTATTAATATTTTCCTAAAATAACAAAAATCATAAGAAAAACAACTCAGCAAAAAGAAAGGCATATCAAAATTGTGAAACACGGTAAGTTCTTTAACGAGTATATAAATTTGTTCCAAAGATAATGTGATTTTTTAGAACTTCTTTTAAGATAGTACAATCAGTTCTTTTGAAAAATATTTTAAATTGAAATTTCCTTTGGAAACAGTATTACTAGAAGGTTACATTAACCACAAGCTCAGGGATGAATGTTTTTCACGAAAAGCTCGATGAAATTAAGCGGGTTTACATCTTATAGCCAGAGAGACCACTACTTTTTAGTAAACTTGTCTAGCGTTAACACATTCACTGAATGCTAGTAAATTGTAAGCAATATATCGACCAGTGTTGCCAGGAAAAGACAGGAAAACAGTTACACTTTTGCTTCAAAAAAGATACATTTATTAATTTAAAGTTACATTTAAAAATTTTCCTTACATAAGTAGTAATTTAATGTAATTTATATAAAATATAGTAAAAAGTTTTATTCCATATTTCAGGGAAAATAAGGCAACAAATTCATTTACTGAACAATAACAACACGAAAATAAAAATAATAAGAAAAACGTATGAAAAAAATTTCATACCGATGATACTCATGAGGATTTAAATTAGGACTTAATACTAATATTTCGGTATGGAAAAGCGTACTCCCTCGCCATTCAATAAAATTAATTAAAGTAGGATTTTTTTTTAAATCCGTTTTAACTTTTTCTTTGAAAGTTTCAAGCGGAATAACTGACGTTGCTACAATTTTCGCAAGTTTGATCAGAATGCTTAGTTTTCCGAACGAAATGCAGCTCATATTATTTCACAGTTGAAAATAATTGTTGACAGAATCATTTTGCTGTTTATAAACATGAAGCAAGAAACATTTCGTGATTTCTCACGAATTGAACAGAGTAAAACTTTAGCAATGCTATTTTTTGTTTATTTCATAATAATTTTGTTTGGGATTTTGATTGAATTTGCAGGTAGCCTTTAATATTAAAATCGAATGTTAAGAAAGGTTGACATATTAAGAGAGATTCTTACCTCAAATAATAAAACAGGGACTCTTTCAATAATATTACTTTATTTCGTGTCTGTACCAAAAGTTACGAAAATTTGGCCTAATATAACATACATGTTACGTGGAGCCTTCAAAAGTTGCAAAAAATGTAAAAAATATAACCAAACGGCAACCCTGATTCTGACATAATTTAAAAGCCAAACTACTTGGCACGATACTCACGGAAGAGTGGGCTTTTTAGCAGTAAATTAACCCAGTGTCATTATAGATTCTGGTGAAATATATAGTTGTCGCTGTATAGTCGGCTATTGAGCGAATAAAAAGCTTGCTTGTAAGTTTGCAGACTACTAGATTGTTGTTGTAATCGAGCTTGGGTTAATACCTTATTTTGTTTTGAAACTTAAAGCTTTGCCCTGCCTGATAACTTTACTTTATGAAGCCTCTGACCTGCATATTTAAGATTGTTTGCTAAGAAGTTAACCTGCCCGTTTCTGTTGTGACTACTATGACCCATTCATTAAAAGATGTCAACAGCCTGCGACTGTACTCAATTTTTATTAAAAAATAAAACCTTGAGCGTTATCAGATCGTCAGAAATCAAATAAATTCTTGAAGTTTTTATTTTGTTTTCCCTAAAACATTCCTAAATATAGTGATTATGTCTTTTCCTTTTTAAATATGAGTCTTACGATCAGATGAAAGTCACATGATGATATGAGCGGTGAATGAAATTTGTGGAAAGGTGAGAAAGTAGTGCCATATGATTCAAACGAGACACTTACTTCAAGGACTTCTCCATTAAGCTGACATGTGGTTCTTCGAAGAAAACATTCTCAACTTGTTTCATGTTTAAGTGGGTAATAGATGAGGTTCCCATTTTACTTACACTCTTTGTACCATTCGAATTAAAAATTTCATGCCTCGACTAAAATCGACGTAAAATAAAAAGAACAAAGAACCGTGCTTTTTAAACTTATCTTGATCAAACGCGCAGCAGTTGGCAGTTGAACTGATGTATGAACGATAAAAAGTGTAGCATACATTTGTAAAATAAATTTTCTTTCTAAAAAAGATTTTTAGAAATTTAAAATAAAATGAACTTAAGCCAAAATAATTCCAATTCATAAATAATTTTTTTTTGCCGACTGTAAAGAAGATTTAAAAAAACTAAATTTGTAAATTTTATATAACCTTCACCATTAATGTAAATCTAGTTTAGTGAAGTAACTTCAATCAAAAAGACAGAGAATTAAAAAAAAAAAAAAAAATTAAGTTCTACGTGTACGAGTGTATAATTTTACATAACAATATCACTGGCTCTTAACGGGTTGAAAATTTTTTAAAAAATTCAGTATTTCCTGAAATACCTCTTCAAAACGTTTTAAATGATACCCATATTGACATCTTAAAAAAATATGGTGCATAATCGTACTTTTCTACGAAAAGTTCAGAGGCCTATAACTCGGAAAATATGTGCGAGCGCCAATGTTTATACATCATGTTTTTTCTTATTTCTTAATTCGCTATCGCTATATTTGTTTTGTTTTGATTGGAGTTCCTTCATTGTTGCAAAGGATATCGAAAAATTAGAGGCAGAGTGGTGTTTTGCCCATTGCCTCGAAGAACATAATCCGATCTTGCTGATTTTCTATAGCAAAAATTTTGAAACTATGCTAAATCGATTGGCGTATTTAAATTTTCTTTAGCTAATCTAGTGCCTTGGCAAAGTTGATTTTAACACTAACACGGACTGACAGACGGCTATCGCTCAATCGACTTCACTATGCATAAGAACCCAGAATATATATACTTTATGGGATCGGTAATGGATATTGTAAATTTAAATGTTACTGATTTAATAAAATTTAACAACCAAATTCGTAAATATTTTATTAAAAAAAAACTATTATAAAAAAAAACCAAACTAGAAATATAAAAATTAACTAAAACATTAATAAAATCAATTAAAACAGCAATAAAATCTAAAGTTAAGTTTAAACAAATCTTTGTTAAAATGTAAATTATTCATATTTTTTTCTGTTTATAAGCATTAAATTAGATAAAAACATTGTACAAGTTTAATGGAAATGCCCTTCTCATAAGTAGGCGTCAATAACAAGAACTATTTTGTTTTTTGTTTAAGTAGTTTTTGTTCATATTTGTTTGCTTTTTTCCTAAACATTTTGAAAATAATTTTTTTTATAATCTGTATATTTTGTATTTTCCAGTTGACAGACTTATGATTCATGCCAATTTGAATATTTGTTTAAAAGTTACGAGTGCAAGATTATAAACCATAACAAAAATAAAATAAAAAAGGACTTTATAAACAATAATCATGTTTCATTCGTTACCTGTCTGATAGCCTGATTTTATTGTTTTATGTTCGCACGTATATTCATTTCAAGTATGTCTGCCTTTTTTTTTTGTTATGGATGAATCATTTTCTATTGGATTATGTTCGTAACGAAGGTGGTTCCAAAATAAATAGAACTGATATATAGTAGATTAAAAAATAGTAGTTCCAAAGTGGTTAAAACTAGAGGTTGGAGAAAGTAAATTTTTAACAACGATTATTTTAATACTGATATATGAGAAAATACTTTTTTAATTAAAAAGACGGTATAGGTCCTACAACAGAGGAGCTGTTTTGTCTGCAAGAAAAAAGATATCTTTTTTACTTGCAAGCAACCTTTGGACTATAGTTTTCTTGCTTTACTATACTCTGGACTACGGTTTCTTTGCTTTATTATACAGTCGCATTATGAAATTAATCGTTTGGCGCTCCACAACATTTGTTTTTCTTTTCTATTTGAGGTTTGTCCGCTGTTAAACATTTATCCACATTTTTCTTTGGAATCTAGAGTCTGTTGGGATTAGAACTTATACTCTTTCCTTTTATTCTGTTTTAGCACACACATAACACTTGTTTTAGAGGTGGAAAATACATATTAATTTACTAACACAAATTACTGCCCAATCCAACAACAGCAATAACATTAACTTGTAGCTTTATTTTACAGATCCATAAGTAAAGAATTTTCAAATCGTATTTTCGTAACAATATGAATAAACAATGATTTTGGTAAAAAAAAACCAACTTCAAAACAGATTTCACCTGCCTGCCTATAACGGTTCAAAAGTATGGCCACATACATCAAATTACATTAACTATTGGTGCACTTTTATATTCCATCTCTAAACTTTTTACTTGCTATAGCAGACTTAGCACTACAGCTCCTTATTAATTTCAAACGTCTGTCTACAACAGTTTGGCAATATATATCAAATTGCAGCAAATATTGGGACACCCTTTAATTTCTAAATTTAAATTTTATACTTGCTGTTGTCGGAGATAACTTGTAAAATTCAAGTGTCTATCTACAACTGTTCAAAAGTATGTCCTCATACATCGAATTAAGTAAACTATTGGAGTAACCTTTAAATATTAATATTGTTACGGTCATAGCAATCGAAATTCCTGTCCAATTTTTAAGCGTTTGTCTAGACCCATATAGGTCAATTTACGACACTTTTGGCGACAACCTTAATTTTTAGATTAATTTTTGTATTACTTTTCGTTATTGGAACCACAAGTAATACGCAGTCATGTTAAATGTAAAAGAAGTGCCCTTTACACTTTATAATACACGTAACAAATATATATGTTGTATTGAGACACCCTAAATTTTTAAGATTATGAACTGGTTTAAAAACGGGACCAATCTGTAAGCATAATCTATTAAATTCCAAAACATTTTCAAAATCGGTTCAGAAATGAAAGAGTTCTGCAGCAACAAACATTAAAAAAGCAACATTCAGACGAATTGATAACCTCCTTCTTTTTTTTAAGTCGGTTAATTAGAACCCCGAGTTATTATAAACGTGAACATTACAGAAACGCATTGCGTTTCCTAATACCACTGGAAAATTAATCTCCCTTATTGTGTTTTTCGTCGGCAACATCGTCATCAATTTCAGGCAACATATTTCAACACAACCTCAAAACATATTTGGTATTTCCTAAAAGTTTAATGTCGATGTTGCGTGTTTATGGATTATGTCAATAAGAAATAATACACATATCTAATATTTAACTCAGTTGATTTATTGGTTTACTATTTTTAATTGTGTTAAAAATTACAATGTTGTGAAAATTTTAAAAATGTACTTTCCTTCCGACACGAACTGATGCAGAAAATAAGAAAAAAATGGTGCAAGGAAGACTTCTTAGACAGAAATCAAGAAGTAAGTGATAAATTCAAAATTATCCATTTCAAACTAGTGCTTTGTTTCTTCACTTAAGGTTCGAAAGTTATTTCCGTCTGAATAAAACAACAATCAGCAAATGCAAGAAGACCTCTTGGAGGAACATGGCTTACCATTTAAAATCATTTAAACATGTTCAAATAGGCGTTGTCTATGACTTGAAGAAGTTCCCATTCACTTGAGACTTTCTGAACCATACCTTTGACTTGCTTTTGGAACTGCAGCTGATTTGTCATAGTTTCTTCAATGACTCTTAGTACCAGCTGCTTAAATATACTGCCTCTAGTAGCTTTATATTTTATTTTGTTTGTAACTACCTTTAAAAAGATTTTTGTGAAACATGAATTTGTAAAGCACTATATACTCGTACCATATTTTTTGCTATCCATTACTCGTTCTATTTGGTGGGCCAAGGGCGTTTAGAGCGGTCTCAATAATTTACCTTTCAATTTGAAGGAACAGTGGCTCTTCAAAAACCTGGGGAAAGTAATGGATTTTTTGCAACTCTTCAACTAATTTTTAAAATTAGTTGGGGTGGCTTGGTAATCTTCAGTTTCTCCATTTTCAACTTTATTTCTACTATTTTTACAGTTTATTAATTTTTTTTGTTTGTACACGACACCAAAATCACAGACGACAATATTAACGGCAATTCGACTCAATATCAAGGTTATATTTCCTTACAAAATACGAAATTCATATCCCTAGTCATCGATAAATAGCAATATTGACAACGAGAATACTGGTATTCAAAAAACGATTAAAATTGGCGTCGCCTTGTATTGCTGACGCCATACAAAATAAGGATAAATAATTTTTGGTGAATGCATCTTTAAACTAGGTGGCGCTCCGAATAATTTTGAGAATTTAGAACTACTAAACATCACATTAAATGAAAAAAAGGCATTTCATTCAAAGCACTCGTTCAGCAACTATACTTTTTGTAATCAATTAAATTTTGATTTCTTCGTTCCCTGGCTCATTTTACAACCACTCTCGTATGTTTTGGACGTTTCAGCTCAACATTTGTTTGTAACAAATGCCTGGCTGCATAAAAAGTCTTGTTAACATACTTGGAATACAATTTGACTGATATGAATACATATACATTACGAATGCAAGCATTACTCATTAATGGTGCGTGTGTGTGTGTGTGTGTTAAGTGAAGTGTATGATGAGGATATATGGAATTGATGTCGTTGGTTTGCGGTGGATAGAAAACAGAATATAATTTTAATCGCGTCTAAAAATTCCAAAGGAATGAAATAATAATTTAGTCAAGAAATAATAACATGTTTTAGGGCTGAGTCAATTTTATGCTGTTTAAACAACTTGACATTTGAAAAGAAGAAATTACTGATTTTATTTTGAAGATTGAATATAGCAGTCTTATATCATACAAAATAATTATTAAAAGCTTTAACATCTTTAAACGTTTTTGTTTTAGTATTAGATAAAAGTACTAAGGGATAATTATTTTATTTAACAAGTTTAAACTTGCATTAAATATAAAGTGTGTGTCTCATTGTATGTTTTAGTTATCTTGTTGTTAACATGAATAATATTTCTTTATTTTATGTCCTTTTGCTTTTTCCACTACTAAATTGAAAAATATAAAATATTATGTTTAACTGTCATGTACGATTAAACTGTCATATTATTGCGACAACTAACTGAGAGATAAGCAAAATCGCAAAATAAAATAAAATTAAATTTTATATACCCTTCACCACATACATAAATCTTGTTTAGCGAAGTAACTCCAATCAGAAAGACAAATATTTTGGAGACAAAGAATTAAAAAATAAAAATTAAAAAATAAAAAATAAAAAAATTTAATTCTATATATTATTTTACATAAAAATTTCATCGGCTCTTAATGGGTTAAGAATTTTTTTAAAATTTTAGTATCTCCTTAAAGATCTCTTCAAAAGCTTTAAAATGAAATCCATATTGATATTTAAAAAAAATGGAAAGTTTCAGAGCCCCGTAACTCGGAAAATTTGGGCGAGCGTTGTTTTTTGCTTATTTTTAAATTCTCTATCGCCCCATATCTTTGTGTTTTTTTTTTGATCGGAGTTGTTTTATTGTTCCAGATAATACGGACCTGATTTTCAATAGTACCTCTTTCAACACTATGTCTGATCGATGGGCGTATTTGAATTTTTGTTGATATCTACACTAACACGGATGGACAGACGGACATTGCTGAAAAGACTTCGCTATGCTTAAGAACTCAGAATATATGTATATAAATTGTGGGGTCAGAAATGGATATTTGTAGAAATTACAAACGGAATCACAAACTTATATATATCCTTTATACACTTTATGTGGTCAAGGGTATACAAATCCATGAGTTGAAGGCTTTAAAAGGATGCGTTCGTTTTACAAGTTCGTTCGCTTTACAAGAAAATTGTATCATTTCGCTTTGATTTTCAAATGCATTTATTAAAGAGATAATTGACTTTTTTGGGTCGATGTATTTTGTTTTGTATTTTGATTTTTGACGACATCAAACAATTTGTAAAACCTTTTCATATATTTAATTGCTTAAAAAAGAGGCAAACCCTATCTAGCAGTGGAAGATATCGACAAAAACGGCGGGTGTATTTTTTGGTTAATTGTGTTCTTACTCGTAGCAAAATTACGAAGAGCACTGATAACGCTACATCAGTTTTATTTAAAAAAAAGTACTTTGTTTAATTAATTAAAAAATTAAAATACACACGAACTTCAGCCGAATTAAAATTATTCACTTGGTTATAATATTCCAATTTTCTTAATACTCATTTACATGTGACTACGCTTAATTATAAAACATTACAGATAATAATAAAAAGCTACCTTGAAACCAATTCCTTTTACCTTTTTTGCCATAATTTATTTTATTTCCTTCGCAAAGGGCTCAGAGATGAATTAGCAACTTTAACTATGGGTCTGTTTGCTCATATAGTATGTAATACAAAATTATGCCATCTTTTCATTTCTGAAAAGATCTGTGGAAGATAAAACTCCGTCCTTAAAATTCAATAGCAAAACTTTTTTTATTATCTTTATAATTAATAAACAAGATTTTTGTTCTCCCATTTACGCTCACGTTATAAAATCGATATTAATAAAAAATTGTAATTTTTATATACATATGTTGTTTTGCAGTTGTGCACAATCTGGGGTGAAATCGTTACATCCGTAAATGTATCGCAAAAATATGTTTTCGGACTATGACATACGTGATGATAATTCACAGTATTATAGATTATAACATACGTGATCGTATGACTGAACGTACGTTTTTTACAAATTGTCATCCGTTAACGAGACTTAGTTCGAATAACTTAAAAAGTACAACAAATTCGAAAAAAATGGGAATAAAACTAAATAATTTTTATTTTAAAAATTGTTTTGTTAAAGCCTTAACATTTCTGTATTGGCTTCTTAAATAACTCCCATCTTGTTTTTGAAGTTTTTATACTTAAAGGAAATGTTTTTGGTTTTTCTAAACATTTGGATAAAGGCTTAAGCAACCGGCGAAATACGTACAGATACCTGCTTTTCCAACCAACGAATAAATTGCATTTTTATGGGATATTACCATAATATAATAAATAATAAATAATTTTTAGTTTATGATAAAATTATTACTACAATAAGTTAAATCTAAGGTTTATGAATTAACACAAAAATTTGGAAAAATACATATTCATGAATTCATTGATTTTCGCCGTAAACTCTAAATGTCAGACACCATAGTAAAAAAAATTATACATATTTTTTATATATGGAGCAAGGCGAATTAATACAGGTGACCGCACGGCTACAACAATCCAACAACACAAAAAACAACAGGCGATTTGTTGCTACAAAATTATGTATGTTGTCAAAAAAATATTCTAAAAAACAAACAAAATAAAAAAATATATTTGATGAAAAAAAGTGTTTGAAATTTTCAGAATAACAAAATTATAAAAATTAAGTTACATAAAAATAAAAATACAGGAAAAGTGACCAAAATTCTCTTGTACCACTAGTTTGCCCAAATCAAATGCATCGTTCCATTCTTTCACGTTGACCATTTGAAGACTAACGTAATCTTCCACAAAAAAACCAAGGAATTATAATTGTGTTAACAATAATTTCACTATCTTTTTAAGCATATTTTGATTATACACATCAGGAACTGCAAATACGGTTCCATGTTGTGGTAGTTTTCTCTAGGAATTTCAATTGTTTGTTTTCTATTAGCAATAAAAAAAAAAAAATTATATTAAAAAAATTTAACAAATTATTTATTTTTGACAAATTTTTTTGACAACTGTAATGTATACAGCTGATGGGCTTTTTCGCCCGTGCGTTCACCTGTATTATTTCGCCATGATATGGAGTTTCACATTTAGCATTTACGGCAAAATCAATGAATTCGCCATTGCGACCACCTAGTATTATTTCGCCATGTGCATGTTCTGATTGAGCATAAGGAAAATCTACTGATAACAGACAATGGGATGTGCTTGCTAAGCCTAGTACCATCAGGTAATGATGTAAAGACTTTAAAAAGGTAATTTGCAATTTAATTTTTTTTTGTAAGAAAATAATTTACATTTATAATTTGTGCTTAAGGCTGATCAAAAATATCAAGCGAAAAAAAAACTTTTTTTAATTTTGTAAAAGCATACTGAAAGAAGTCCTAATGAAGAAAAGCTGCTGGTGTCTAGTGAAGAACTGTTAATTGAAGCAGCAGTTCTTGAATCAAGCGTTACAAACAGAAAAACGGTATTGACCTTTGAACACAACTAAGTATGAAATACTGACCAGCGTGAATACTCCAGCTCTTAGAATTTCTTAGTTTTAATACTATTGTGAATCAATCAAAAGATTACGATCCGTTTGCAATCGTATGTCATAATGCCATGAAGTTCGTACGATTAACATATCAGGTAATTTTGTTTCGTTCGAATGTCGATACGCTAATATCGGGTGGTTAAATTTTAAGGGCCGATATTGAATGTGAACCACACCTAAACGTCAAGTTTTTTCTGCATTTTTTTTTTGACATTTCTCAACTTCATACTAATTCAATTTGAATCATGGAAAGAGCAACGTGTTTAAGTTATTTAGGCTTATCAATATGAAAATTTATTATTCGGAATCTTTTAAAATTTAATTTAAAATTTAATTTTAATATTTCATGATATTCTCATAAAATATTTATTATTTTAAACTAAACTAAAAAATGAAATGTATTACTGCGGGGAAAGCATATCCATATGGCCATTTCACTACTGCTCAAATAGCTTATCAGGCTTATTATGAAAAAAGACGTTCAAATCAAAATGCATGTCGTACACTTCGTGATTTTTTCGGTCAATTTTAATGTGCGTAAAATCGGAAAACTCGTGCAAAAATTTGAGCAAAGCGGTTTTGTAGGAGATGTAAAAACACATGTGCATGCTCGCACAGCTCGTACTGCAGAAAATATTGCTGCTGTTCGCCATAATGTGGCTGAAGATGCGTCCACCTCAACTCGCAGTCGAGCCCAATAATTGCACCTCTCACGTTCGTCGTTGATAAACATTATGCATAAAGACTTTTATTTACACGCTTACAAGGTGAACTCAAAAACTAAAGCCTCTTGATCATTCCAAACGTCGTCAATGGTGGTAAGAAATGTCAACAGTGTATGTTCAGTTTTCGAAGAAAATCATCTTCAGTGATGAGGTACATTTTCCACTTAGTGGATTCATTTGGGCGAATGATAATCCAAGAGTGATTGTCGAAAAATCAATGCACTAACAAAAAGTGACTTTTTGGTGCGGTTTATGGGATGGCGGCATCATTGGGCCGCATTTTTTCCAGAAGAAAATGGCAAATGGTGTTCGCTATCGTGAGATGATAAAAAACTTTTTATGCCCCGATTTTGAAGGTATGGATGTGGACGATATGTGGTTTCAACAGAACGGAGCCACTTGCCACACAGCTAAACGAAAAAGAAGCCATTGTCTCTTTTGCGCGACAAATTCAATGGGCTTGTTATCTCACGTGGTGGTGATATCAATTGGCCGCCAAGATCATGTAATTTGACACTGTTCAACTTTTTTCTCTGCGGTTATTTGAAAGAAAATGGGTACGGCGATAAGCCAACAAGAATTTAAGACCTAAAGGTTGAAATAATTCGGCACATTAACGGCATAGAACCTGAATTATGCCCAAGCCTCATCGAAAATTTGGAACATCAGATGGAACTATGCCGCCGAGGTCGCGGCAGCCATACATAAATAAACTATATCAATATTTTAAAAATCAAAAGAATTTGCGTTTTTTTTTCAAAATCAACATCGGCCCTTAAAACTTGACCAGCCTTTACATTGGCAAATAATACAAAATTCCTGTACATACCTACCCAGCATATATTTTGATCATTTTGAAAAATTATGTTGCTATAATTTAATAATATCGACGCTTAAAGCCAGACACTGTTTATCTATAATTTTGTAGTTACTTTTATTTTAACAATATTATTTAACATATTTTTACTTGACATTACACTTAGCAATCAACTTTATTTTCCATAAAGCAAAAAGAAAAACTAAAAAAATGTCATAATAAACAATTTTTAGTTACTGGTTTTATATTTAATTCTAGTTGTAATTTAATCTTACTATTATTTTTAACAAACGCCATGGGACGACCGACGCTGATGTTTGACTAAATTTCTTATTTATAGTATTTCCATTCTTTTTAAATTATTTATTTTTGTCAGACAAAATAATGACGGGAAGTTGTTATTGTAGCGGTTGGTAACGCCACTATGCCAACAAGTTAATACATAATGTACATAAATATGTAAAAACATTGAGAATAAACACTTTAACTACCTGATATTTCAATTGCTTTAAACAACGAACGAGGTGTCTGTCACATTCGGTGTAATTCAAAACTTCATTAACTGACAGTTGTATTAGACAATTAGTGCGAACATATAAATTCTACAAAGTTTTAAACTAAAAAGCACTTAAAATTATCCATTTAATCTTTTCTAAGTAATTTAATTTTGTTGTCTTTTTTTATTTTTTCAAATTTCCATTGCTGCTCAATGTGGGATGGGAGTTTATTTAGTCATCTATTGTTTTAGCCAGTGGTAAAGTTTTAGATAATCATAATTGTTATTATATAAGTATTAAATAATTATTTTAAAACACAGTTTAATCGTGTTTTACATTGTAAATTGTTATGAAATTTGCTGGTGTGTGTTTGTATGTTTTTTAACGTGTATAAAATAATCAGTTTTTAGTTCCCATCACACAGCATAATTTAAAAAGAATAATTTTTCAACACATTTTACTATGATGTAGTAGTTGATATAAAACATATTATTACAGTTTAGAAATTACTAACGTGATTTGTATGGTGGTGATGTTTGTAAATTTGCATATAAATTCATTTTAGCAGGGAAAAATTAAAAACACTTTATATATAAAAAAATATGTTAAATTAAAGCAGAGTTATTGGATTGAAGGATATAACTGCAGATCTAGGTGAATAAAAATTAATGGAAGCTACAAAAATGAACTATTTTGGAATACTATAGTGGCCGGTAGTCGACTCTTTCGTCCGAACTTTAGGTTCAAATATTATTAACCTCTTCAGACCGTGGGTACACATGTGTGTACCTTAACTTATTACGAGTTGTAAACTCCAGCGGCATCGTGTGACCTCTAGCAACAGTTTTCTTACTAACTTTAAGCTGCTGAGCTTACATGGGTGGCAAAGATTTATGCGATAGATTGATAGCTTACTATCGAAGTTCAATGCGGACGAAAAAATGGCATGTGAGAACTTTCTGCCATTTCTTGGACCTAGTTGCCGTAAATTGCTGGGTAATGTACACGCCATAGATGAAAGATAAGATTGTCTAATCTAACCTTCCTCAAAGACGAGGTGTGCGGTTGTGCCGCACCCACAGCCAGAAATAAGGCTTAACAATGTTGGTCATCTACCGCGCTTTGTAGAGAGCAAGTCTGCGTCAAAATGTCGCTACCTAACTTGCTCCTCACGCTGCCGTACTATATGTATGAAATTCAATGTCGATTTATGTATTTTGAAAAATAACTGCTTTGAGCACTACCATAGCATTAAGTCTACTTTTACTCACTAACTAATCATTTAAACCTGAAGTACACATATGTGCACCTCCTCTTTCTGCCACTTTAAATAAAAAAATTAAAAAAATAATAAAAGCAAATATTTTACTTACACCCCATAAGATAAAAAAACAATTGCAAAACCTTTTACTTAATCGGTTCACGT
The DNA here is from genome assembly GCA_916610165.2 of Gymnosoma rotundatum. Taxonomy (NCBI): domain Eukaryota; kingdom Metazoa; phylum Arthropoda; class Insecta; order Diptera; family Tachinidae; genus Gymnosoma; species Gymnosoma rotundatum. The sequence goes on along the minus strand of OU744337.1, from coordinate 111,340,773 downwards.
TCAGGTCTTAAGAGGTTAAATAATAGAAAGACAATTTTTAAAAATGATAGTAACATCTAAATCAAATGTTCGCTGGGTAGGTATGTAGATGAATTGTATATTATTAGTATTAGTGTCAATTTAAGTCCCTTACAACTTCCAAAATACTAAACCGATTTATATAAATAACACTGTTCTGCAAAAAAAAAACATTTCTCCCCTCCCTTGAAAAATTTTGCCTGTTTCTCATGTTTTCAGGTGTGCTGAGTCCGAATCTAAACTAAAAAATTCTATCACCATATTTCTTCAACCACTTGTAATATTCCCATCAAATTTTTTTTTGTTCAAATATACTTTATTGCACTCAAAATCATCGGGCTTTTGAATTTTATCACTATGTTTTGATGCCAACAAAAAATTCGTCAAATTTACAATAAACTCACATTTTTGGATAAATAACTAGAATTTCTTAAGAAACTGCGCGTGATAGACAGAATCTGACTTCAAATTCGTGTTCAGCACATTTGAAAACAGTAAGAACACATATTTTGATTTAAAGGAGGATTTTCGTGCAGAACAGTGTAATAGATTGTGGACATCTGCAAACAAATATATTTAATAAGATTTGTTTTGTTGCAAAATCTAGCATATGGCCACCGCGGCTGCTCATGATGAAGCGCATTCTGGACGTCTAATTTTGGATCACGTACAATGTTGGCCTCCAAGGCATCCATTGTTACTGGCTTATCAGCATAAGCCAGTGATTTCACGTGACCCCACAGGAAATAGTCGAGGGATGTCAACTCGTACGATCTTGGAGGCTAATTGACAGGTTCATTCCTCGAAATCAACTTATCGCCAAATTTTGATGGTTGCGGTCGCCGAATGGCACGAAGCGTCATATTGTTGAAGCCACATTTTTTCGGATTAGTATCGTTCATATTTTCAAACAAAAATCGTTAATCATGGTGCGGTAACGGTCTCCATTGACCGTAACGTGACATCCGGCCTCAGTTTTGAAGAAGTAAGATCCGATGATGCCACTAGCGTATTAACCACACCAAACGGTGTATTTTTCTGGATGCAATGGAGTCTGTAGGGTACGACACTCCATATGCGACAATTATGCTTATTAACAAACACATTAGGCCAAAAATGTGCCTCATCGCTGCACACAATTTGACGATAAAACAACGGGTCAGTTAACTGCTCTAAGGCCCAATCGACGATAGAATGACGCATATAATAGTCTCGCTTGCTGAGACGGACGATTATGTTCACCATAAAAATCACGAAGCCGTCTATAATTTGCTCGAATTGATGACTCATTTTCAAAGTAAACTTAGGTGGTTTGATAGCGTTGTTCAAACGTGAGTCTATTCATAATGATTTGCCAGAGTTTGCTGAAAATAATGCTTAACAAACACCCTATATAACGTGATCGTAAATAAGAGAACAAAAAATCGTCTTGCTTATTAATTATGTAGATATAAACATATTAACAATATTTAGTACGGCTTAAGTTCACGTTTTTTATTTCTTTAATTATTAATATTTTTTTCCCATAATATTTGATCATTTTTAAAAGTCTTCGTGCCAGTTTATACATTTGAAAATACAATGTGTTCTTAGATCCCTTCATCACAGAGTGAAGCAGACACGAATTATTTTCGAAATAAATCGGCAATTTCTAAACAGCTTAACATGTTATATTTTATAAGCTGCTAGCGTAAGAGTATTCGAACTTAAGTTTTAGGCTCTATTTTTCCAGGTTTTCAACAGAGCTGTTGTAGCAAACAAGCTTTAACGTACACACCACACTTGCTATTGGTTGTGAGCCCACAAACATGTCAGTCGAAACCCCTTGATACAGGTTTTGAATAAAATCAATTACCAATTTTCAGTTAAATTATTCGAGTAATAATTACACTGTCCAATAGCATTTTTGAAACAGAATAGCGACCCTATAATTCTGAAAGGGTTTGTTGAGTAGATCATTTTTGTAGAACAAACTTATGGTCCAGCACGTCTGAGTTTTTTCTTACAGTGGGTCAAAGTTTTCATTTTTAATTTTAGTAAAAGTCACATCCGATACTATTCTGTTCCATTCAAAAAGTCTTAATTTGTTGGACAGTGTTATTACAGGTTGTAATAAAAAGTTTACAAGCTTACAAAATTACATCTAAGCCTCTGCTCTCTCTATTGTGCAAGCAAGAACCAGAAAAAATCAAGTTAATGTTAGCAACATATTATGCATAAATAACAATTAATTTAAAATGTATTGCAACATCTTGACATGAATAAAAAGAAAAAGAAGAGACGTGCAATAGAGAACATTAACAACTTAAGAATGTAACATACAAATTATAAGCAAATTTGATTTTGTAAAACATGGAATTTTTCACAAAAAAAAAAAAAAACAAATAAACATTATTTAATAATAAGGTTTATAAAAAAAGTTCTTATGCTGCATGCAAATCGAATAAGGAAAGCTTTGTTCGAAAGGAAGTGCGTGAGCCCCGAATTCGAATTAATAGTTTCAATCAATAAAGCATTTTGCTCTATTTGTAATAAATTATTTAGGGTTTTGCTTGCTTAAACAGCTTGTAGATTTTTAGTACGATTTCGGCTAAAACTAAAAATAAAAATTTACTTCAATTGGAAATTAGGTTTTTTCTTCTTTTAATGTTTCCATGGCGGCTTGATTGTGATTGCTTCGGACGCACAAAAGTCATGCAAATTTAATGTGAAGGTGTAAGCCGTTCAAGCCCTTGGAAGACTTTCCCTTAAGGCAGATCATAAATTCAAACGACTGGGGTAATCCTATTGCTCTTAAGATTGGTAGTTATCGGCCTTGAAGGAATTACATTTTCCAATGATTTACTGTGTATGCACTGCTGTGCATGTTACCGGGTATTAATGTGCGGTGGCAACTTTGAAGTCTTAACGGCTCCTGGCTCGGGCTTCTTTGTTCACATATTTTAGCGTATGTTTTCTATAGCAGTGCTATCAATTTAGCTATCCGGTACCACTAAAAATGAAAAATATTCTTTTTTTAATTTGCTCCAATAAAAGGGTGATAGATAAATGTTAGTAATTTTTAATTGCAAGTAGCGGGTGTATAAACGTAGAAACAGGCAATTTCGCCTTAATTGGGCTGCAACCACGGCCATAAACAGAGGTACCTTGTTCAGTGTACCGATTGGGTATTAATGTAAGTATCGATAATAAAACCAGGACTTAATATCCCTACATCATTCAAACTGGCTTATCATTAAAAAGCTTCTGCAAAAGCGAAGACGAAAAATTTGAATAAATGTAATCGGAAATTTGATTACTGATTACATATTGCAGCTTTTTATATTAGAGCTGCCAGCCGGATCCCGCTTAAATTCTATAAAGTCTATTGTCGGCAGAAACATGATGACCAGAAACATAATTTCAAAACTTGTTTGCTTAATTATATTACAAACTGTGACTGCTGCGGGGATCCCTTGAAAGAAAATAGTGGGTGTGATGAGAAATGGTTTTCAATATTCTCTGCCAGGTTTTTTTACCCAAGTTTCTTGCAATGCTTGTTACGCCTATCAATTGTTACAGCAGCGGTGATGCCAGCTAGCTCGTCAGCACCACCAGGCAGGTCCCAACCCACACCTACAGCCCAGAGACAAATAACAAATATAAAAAAACAATGTTACCAAAAAACCTACGAACTCAAAAAAAAAACATAGGGAAACGCTTAAGAGGGAGAACGAGATGATAGTGTTCTCCACTCGCCCACTCGCCCACCCGACCTAGGACACCTGATCCATCCGAAAGTTTTTGTGTCCCCTTACCCACACACACACCTACTTTGAGAACTAACCTCACATCAGGCCTAACCTCACCGTGAAACAAAAAAAAAATAGGAACACATACTTGTTCAGTATACAAAACACATAATATTAAATAGCCTTGTTTTAGGTCGAAACTTATGGCATTAAGTGGGAATTACACAAGAACAGAAAATACAGCGTCAGAAGAGTTTGGAACATTTCAAAGTGTTATACCATCAAAAAAGTTACATTTTTTATTTAAAGTTACATTTCGAAATTTTTTCTTAAATAGTAATTTAATGTAATTTATATAAAATATAGTAAAAATTTTATTTCATATTTCAAGGAATTAAAAGACAACTTTCTTTTAAATCGAATTACTGGTATGGTTGTCAACTTTTCAAAGCGGAATAACTGAAGTTGCTAACAATTTTCGCAAGTTTGAATAGAATGCTTAGTTTTTCGCACGAAATGCTATTCATATTATTCACAGTAGAAAAAAAATGTTACCAGAAACATTTTGCTGTTTCTAAACATAAATCAAGCAACATTTCGTGATTTCTCACGAATTGAACAGAGTAAAACTTCGGCAATGGTATTTTTTGTATATTTCAAATTATTTTGATTGCATTTTTAGATAACCTTTGTTGTTAAAATCAAATTATTTTACGTAAGAGATATTCTTACGTCAAATAATGAAACAAGTACTTTTTCAGTGATATTATTTTATTTCCTGTCTGTACCAAAAGTTACGAAAATTTGGCTTAATGTAAATAAACTATAAATGTTACGTGGAGCCTTCAAAAGTTATAAAATATGAATGAATGTATCTTAAATGAAATCAAACCGAGTATGGCGTATTGTTACTAACAGTGCAAAAGCCCTAGATTACCAAAGAAACCTTTGGCGAGGCCTTTGTTATAAATTGAAAGTTAGAAGAGATCAGAAGAAGAAGAAGATAAGGTAGAACCTTGCAAAAATTTTTCTTACAAAAGTCACACAATAACTCTTTAAGAAATTTCAAATTATAATAATTATTTTATGGAATAAAAAAAATTAAAATTAAATGTTTCCCTATTGAAAAGACCTGAATTGTTGTGATATAGAGTCACATTGCAATTTTTGCATAAATATGCAATTTGTTTGTTTATTGTTGTAGGCAATTTGAGCTTTATAGTTTAAAACAAGAAACACAATGAATGAGAAAGAATAAAATAAGTGGCACATTAATAGTAAACTACTTAACATCATACTAATAATCATCATAACATAAATTAAACATGCAACATGTTGCATGTAAATTAAATTTTAAAATAATGGTAAACATGAATTCATAAACCATGTAAATAAAAAAAAAAATAAAAAAAAATCAAATTATATACGAGTCTTAAAGTACATTTTTCTTTTTTAAATCGTTACACAAGCTTTTGAAGGCTTTCAAATTGTTTTATCTTTTAGTTTATGTTGTTTAGTTTGTTTTTACTTGAAATTATTTTCTATATTTAATTCAAGCTGACGAAAGTCTTGAGAAACTGTTTGTTTTTACTTCACTATCTATCTATCTAGCATTTCACAGTTGGTTACGAGTACTTGCAGTTTTTATGCACTTCTAATAAAAAAAATTATATGAATCCATATATTGGAGGTGGTTTTGCAACATGTAACTATGCAGCAATTTCCGGGATACTGTTTTTATGTTGTTCGTTGCGCTTTTGTTTAATAACATTAAAAAAATTGTTATTTTTTGTTTTGCCATCCAACAAAAAGGTGTTTATGCGAAATGGCCCATTTTTATAAATGTTGCAATTAATCATCATAATAAAAGTGTTTTTTTTCTTGGCTTTTTACGTTTTGTGTGAAAATAACAAATTAAAGCAGTATAAAAATATGAAGACTTTGTTTGGTTTATGAAAGATTAAACAAAAAACCCCTGTTTAACAGAATTACTTACTACTTTTTTTCGCTGAAGTTATGTTCACTAAAACTAAGGAAGGCCTATTTTCATTTGTCGAGTCCAGATGGCAAACTGGTTTTAATTAAAATCAAATTTCAGTTGATATAGAATGTCACTTTTCGCCACAGTTTTATCTTTTTCAAGTTATTTATTTAAAAAATAAATGCCATTATAAAACTGTCATTCAGTTATTAGTGTAATCGTCAGTTAGATAGAAATTAGAAAATTTTGGTAGATATTTAAGTAATAACTGCACAAACCAGAGTCATCATTCGTGGCAATAGTTGTGGCAAACAAAAAAACCAGACTTCAAAACAGAATAAATAGTATATTATACACTCTGTGTAAATATCCAGTGTCTCACTATAACGATACAAAAGATAAGACCATATAAAAAAAAAAAAAAAAAAAATCAGCAGCTATGAGGCCATCATTTATTATTTTTTACACTTATTATTGCTGCCACCATAAAACATAATTTGTTTTAATTTTTAGCGTTTATCTATAACTGTTCAAAAATTTGTTCATATATATCAAATTACATTTAATATTAGGGCACCTTTTAATGATTTGCATAATTTAGTTGCTAAACGTCGATATGCACATATATCTAATGATATACACTGGATGAAGTCAAGAGAAATTTTTCAGGCTAGATCATTACGCGATGCTGCATATAAGACTTGTTTGAGATATAGATCTGATAACAACTGGAAAAAATATTGAAAATTAAGAAATAAAGCCAGGTCCATCATTAGAAAACTCGTACATATTTTGGTAAACAATTGTTTACCAATGCTAATAACACTAATATTTGGACTCAATTACGCAGGCTGGGTTGTATTGGCAGTGAATGGCATGAGCTAAATGAATCTAATATTGAATCTATTGCAGCCATATTTTTAAACAACTTCAATCCTAATAATGTTGACGATTTTAATTTTGAAAACAAGTTCCTTCTTTTTTAATAATAAACTCATTAAAGTCAAATGCTGTTGGATATGATATGACTCCAATAATGTTCTTAAAAATTATATTCCCACTTATTTCAGCGCCGATTTGTCATATCATAAATTCTGTGTTTAAAATTATTAGGTTTCCTGCTGCATGAAATTGGGTCGTGTTATTCCAACAGCTAAAAATAATACCTTCAATGTAGATAACTTAAGACCTATATCCATCATGCCTGCTATGTTCAATATTCTTAAGAATATAATGAAAGTAAAAATTTTATCCCATCGCGTTTTTCTCTTTTTCACCCAAATCACAGCACAACATCATTACTCATTACTCTTACTGATTCGATAACACAACAACTTGATAAGCATAATAAATATATCTCTTGATTTTTCTAAAGCATTCGATCATATAAACCACAGCGTTCTTATTAGTAAGCTTCATGATAAATTTAAATTTTCTAAGTCTGCATGTCGTTTAATACATTCTTATTTGTATGATCTTTTTCTTTTTTGAATTTAAATATATTTTAAGTAAGTTTTAGTACTTTTTGTTATATGGATATGGATATTAGACAGCAATGCATATATAATTGGTCTAATAGGCTTCCTTTGTATTGAAAGAATTAAATGAAGAATTAATAAAATATTTATATACTTGTTATTATACTGGATATAGTAATGGACATTTTGTATAATTTTCAAGTGTTTTTCTATAAAGAAGCGGCCATTTAGGTCAAATTACATCAGTTACGGGGACGCCCTTTAATTTCTTATTTCAAATTAGCAATAAAGGTTCTTTGTTAATTTTAACTATCTGTCTATATGTTTTAGGACTTTTGCCATATTTATCAAATTAAATCAACTATTATAGCACCCTTTAATTTGTATTTTAAAATGTTTATAGTTCCTATTATACCAAACAAAGTAGTGGACATTCTGGCTAAATTTTAAGTGTTTGTATATAACGGTTCAAAAATAGGGCTAAATTACATCAATTATGGAAACATCCTTTAATTTGTAAATTTAAATTTTATACTTTCTGTTATAGTGGACTTAGCAATACAGGTTATTAATAAATTTTATCATCATCAAATTAACATAGTTTTTGGGGCACCCTTTTATTTTTAATACTGAATATTTATATTTTATTAATTTTCAAGCGATTGTCTAAAACGGTTCAAAGGATAGGATAGGTCAACTTACGTTACCTATGGGGACACCCTTTAATTTATAGATTTATTATACCCTTCACCACAAAAAATGGAAAAATGTTATAACTAAGTTTGTGTTTACGTTTGTAATTTCTATTTATAGCGAAGTCGATTGAGCGATGTCCGTCTGTTCGTCTGTCTGTCCGTGTTAGTGTTAAATTTAAGTTTGTCAAGGCACTAGATCAGCTAGAGAAAATTAAAGTACTCCCGAAAGGCGAGGTATTGGAAATCAGCAAGATCGGTTCATGCCCTTCAAGGCAGCGGGAAAAATACCACGCCTACCTCTAAATTTTCCATATTATTTGGAACAATAAAGTTACTGTTATTAAAAAAAACAAATGTATGGGGCGATAGAGAATTAAAAATTAAAAAAAAAAACATCAAGTTAGCGCTTGCCCATATTTCCTGAACTACGGGCCTCTAAAAGTTTTAATTTATTTAAAATATCAATATTGGTATCATTTAAAAGTTTTTAAAGAGATCTTTAAAAAAATACTAAAATTTTTAAAAATGCTTAATCCATTAAGAGCCGATTACATTTTTATGTAAAATTATATATAATACTTAATTTTTTTTTTTTAATTTTCTGTTACCAAAATATTTGCTTTTTTTATTGAAGTTACATCACTTAACTAGATTTACACATATGGTGAAGGGTATGTGAGATTCGGCATAGCCGATTATAGCACTCTTACTTATTTTGTATTATAATTTTTTATTGCCTTTAATGGTTTATAATAAACGTAAAAAACATGTGTGTCGTATGGAGACATCCTTTAGTAAGCATAACTTTTTAAATAAAGAAAACATTTTTAAAATTAGTTTGGAAATGACTGAGTTCTGCAAACATAAACATAATACAAGCAATTCTTGGAGAATTCTTAATCTCTTCCTGAATTTTATTAAAAATCTTTATTTTGTAATAAAATTTTCATGACACGCGTTTTTTAATCAATTAATTTTATTCTTTAAATCGAATATTGCCTTACAAAAGGAATTTTAAAATAATTAGAAGAGAATAAACAACAACAACAACTTTTATTTAATGCACATTAATTATACAAATACCAACACACACAAAGACTTTAAAAAAAGGATGCTAATTATATTGATAAAAAGCCTTTCTAAATTAGATTTATATGATGAAAAGGAAGTAAAAGGATGTGGGTTATAAAGAGCCAAAGAACACAAAATAAAAAAAGTTTAAATCAAATAATCTTGACTACTAAACAATCACAGCAAATAATTAAATCAAATAGTGCTTCAAACTATGCACACAAGGTGAATGAAGACTCAAGTAAATTGCCATCATGACCTAAAAACGATGAAAATATTGTTGATTTTCAATCATTGATATATTGACAAACATAAAAAAAATACTTTGGTCAAACAAAGTCCACTAAAAGCCAAGTAAATACACACATGTATGTATGTGTATGTTCATGCTGCTAGATGTGTAAAGAGACTTTAAAGTTAATAAAAAATGGATCAATTAAAGTGTGGGCCTACTGAGGAAAGAGACTATTTAATATTTCCTAAAAGGAATTTTTTATATTTACAAAAGTGGCCTTTTCCGCCAGTAAATAAGTTCATCGAGGAAGTTTAAATTATTAGTTTTATTTTTTTTTTGTTAATTTTTATTAATTTTGCGTTTCGACCACTGTCAACAGGGAAAAGGAAAATTTTTTCATTACAAGTCACATTTTTTAATGTTCCTTAAATACGAGGGCTGCTATATATATTTCTGGCCTGGCAACACTGAGTGCTGCCAAGTGCAATCTGACATTTCCATTGGAAAGTTTGTCATTTTTAAGCATAGTCATACTCAAAACGTTTTGACGTACGACCATTATTTGTGTTGTTTACAGTGACTTGAAAAAATTAATATAGAAAAAAATTTAATTAACTCGTGAACATTTTCGTGCCATCATTTGTCACAACTTTCGACGTGGATTATCGCGACAAGAGTGCATTGATGAACTTAAATCTTTGTATGGCGATGAAGCACCATCCTATAGCACGGTGTAAAATTCGATACTGCATGAACACCTGGCCGTAAAAAAGGTTTGTTCTCGTTGGATCCCGCACAATTTGAAAGTCGCTCAAAAAAAGGCTCGTGTCGATTGGTGCAAAGAAATGTTGCAAAAATACGATTGCGGTGCTTCAAAAGACGTTTATAAGATCGTCACAGGTGACGAATCATGGATCTATGCGTATGAGCCCGAAACGAAACAACAATCGACCGTGTGGGTCTTCAAAGACGAGCACAATCCAACGAAAGTTGTTCGTGGAAGAAGCACTTCGAAGCAAATGGTCGCCTGTTTCTTCGGCAAAACTGGTCATGTGGCGACTGTTCCGCTTGAGCAACATAGGACGGTCACTTCTGAGTGGTACACTACAATTTGTTTGCCTGAAGTCATCGGAGAAATTCGAAAAACCAACAAGAGAACAATGCGAGCTCTTACACATCGGCTCAAACCAGAGCGTTTTTGACCGGCCAAAACGTCGAATTAATGGGTCATCCGCCGTACAGCCCTGACTTGGCACCTAATGACTTCTTCTTGTTTCCGCACATCAAGAAAAAAATGCGTGGTCAACGATTTTCGTCGCCAGAAGAAGCTGTTGAAGTGTTCAAAAACCATGTTTTAGAGGTGTCTCAATCGGAGTGAAAAAAGTGCTTCGACAACTGGTTTGAGCGCATGCAAAAGTGTATAAATCATGCTGGAGAATACTTTGAAAAACAATAAAACCATTTTTGATTATAAATATTCGCATTTTTACTATTAGGCCAGAAATATATAGAGCAACCCTCGTACATAATAATTCACCACCATTCAATAAAATTTGTTAGTTATAGTATAAATTTTTTATAAATCCGTTTAAGCTTTGATAAAATTTATTACTTTAATTATTTTAAAAATACCATTATTAAAACTTCGACATTAAATTACTAACAATTTTTCCGTAATAGAATGCGGCCCTTCTTCAAGGAAATTAAAAAATAACTCTCTTCTAAACTGAAGTATTGGTACGGTACCACTAGTTATAAAATTTTTAATGCGGAATAACTAAAGTTGCTAATAAGGTTCGCAAGTTTGAACAGAATACTTACTTAGTTTTCCGCACGAAATGCAGCTCATATATTTCACAGTTGGGAAAAAATGTTTACAGAAACATTTTAATGTTTCTAAACATGAAGAGTAAAGCTAAGATCACACGATTGCCGTAATGCACCAAATTGGCCCAATTTTTATTGTGTAGATATTGTGCACAATACTAAAATTGTTCCAATCAAATTTTCTGCAGTCACACGATTGCCCCATTTTATTAAAATTTTATTGGTACAAGTTGGTGAATAGTAATTTTGTGGCAATAAATTGTGACTGTCGTTCATACGATTGTTAAACAATGCGGCAACACCAAGAATCAGCTGTTGTAGTTTCTGGCAAATATACATAATTAATTTTCAAACTTTGTATTTTGTTTGTTGTATTTAAGATGTTATTTAAAAAAAAGCTAGCGGCTGCTTTTAGTGTCTTTTATATACTTAAAATACAAAAAAATATAAAAAATAAAAGAATTTTTAAAAAACGAATAGTATGGGTCCGAAATTGGCTAAAAAAACGGGCTACTGATGGTGCATTCCAGAAGACTCTAAAAGAGTTCCAAGAAGTAGACAACCAATATATATAAATGTATACAAACAACTTGAAGGCACTCAACAAAATGAAAATATTGACGCGTATTGGATACTTTGATTGCCGCAAAAAATCACAATAAATATTGGTACATTTTTGGAAGTTTTATTGCCGCACAGTTGCATATCAAGTAGTCACACGATTGCCGCATCAGGGTTGCATTTGGTTGGTAAAAACAAGCACAATATTGACCGCGATTGCCGCATGAACCAATTTATTGTGCAATCACACGATTGGCATACAAAAAATGGTAAAAATTGGTGCATTACGGCAATCGTGTGATCTTAGCTTAAAACTTCAGCAAAGTTATTTTTTGTTTATTTTAAACTAATATTTTATGTGGGATTTTAATAGCATTTGCCAGTAACCTTTGTTATTGAAATCGAATTAATATGTTAAGATAGGTTGCTAGATTAAGAGAGGTTCTTACCTCAAATAATGAAACAAGTACTTGTTCAGTAATATTGCTTTATTTCGCGTCAGTACCAAAAGTACCGTAAATTTGGCCAAATACAACAAAATTTGTATGTTACATGAATTCTTCAAAAGTTACAATAAATGTAAAAAATGAAACCAAACGGCAGTACTGGTTTCCACATCTAACGAACTATCAAATGTTGTTAGCAAAATGTAATTAATTAAAAATAAAATTTATTTTTATATTTGTATATTTTATTCGATCTTTTATTATGTAACTTTTTATTTTTATCTTTGAGCTCAAGGTCACTATTTTTTTTTATTTAAATAAAACTCTTTTTTTGTTTTAATAAATTAAACAACAATTAAAAATATTGCTTTTATTTATTTATTCAATATTTCGAACACCTTCGGTGCCCTTTTTCAGGAATTTGAGTAAGGCCGTCAATCCCTTTAAGAGTTTAATATATGGCATGACTTCACTAAACTAGATTTGTTCCAATTGATATGGAAAAATTAGAGGCAGTCGTGGTGTCTTGCTTACTGCCTCAAAAGACATTGACCAATCTTGCTGATTTTATGAATAGTTGATTTCAACACTATCACGGACGGATAAACGGATAGAGCTCAATCGACTTCGCTATGCATAAGAAGGCAGAATATATATACTTTATGGAGTCGGAAACGGATACTGTAGAAATTACTAACGGAATAGCAAACTAAGATATACCCTTTTTCCACTTTATGTGGTAAATGGTATAATAACACTAATCGAAATTTGAAGCAAATTGAGAAAAAAAATCCTTAAAAAAGTATAAAAACGGATTGTTTCAAATTTAAGAAAAACTGTAGGCAAATCGCTTAAATAGGAGATGGAACCCAAGTAGGAAAAAGCAAAAAGCAATATTTTTATAATTTTAAAAAATTAATAGCAAAAAACAAAACTAGAAAATTTTTGTGAAAAAAAATTGATGAAAAATAAAAACAAGGCATCTCGTAGTTTTTAAAAATACGCCAGTGAAAATATAAAAAAATCTAAAATTATAAAACATTTTATCTATTATTTAATTTTAAGGACGCTATTACAAATTATTCAAGGTACATGGTTAAATAATTTTTCGGCCATTCTGCAAAATGGGGGAAAGTGGCGACATGTTTAATGTGCATAAATCAGGGGTCGTTATTCATATTGCATGGATTAAAAATTGGACCAGGTATTAAATTTTACTCATCGTAAAGATAACAATAAAGAATGTCGGAAGGACAATCGTTTTTTTTTTTTTCATTTATAATTAATAAAAGTGTTGTTTTCTATATTTAATTATGTAATTCTGTCACGGTTCTATAGGTATGTAAGAGTTTTACGGCATTTAAACTATGCAATTTTTCATGAAACTAGCATAAAAATTTTGTTTGTTAATGAAGCATGAGGAGTAAGCAATATAGTATTGCTTGAGTTTTAAGGGGATGTTTCTGTTGTTAATGTTTATTATAAGATAAAGCATAATGCTGTAACTTAACTAGAAAATTGAAAAAAGAAAATGTCTCAAAAAATTTCATAGTGTAAATCTGGTTTTTAATTGATAACATGATAACCCAGCAAACAAAAAGTCAGTTGTTGAAATTATAAATTTTTGTGTTTTCTATTAAGCTAAATTCCGAAACTATTTCAAACATAATTGCTAGAAAGTCGAATTTATTAAGTAAAGGGTGCTTCCAATATCACACAAAACTTGAATTTAAATTGTATCTCTGCAACTTCTTAAAATTAAGTTGACTGCTTAGATTTAAAGGTTTGTAAAATAGAGAAAGCAACTCGCTGGAAGGTTCAAAATTTTGTAGTCATCAAATTTGGCACATGTAAGACTTTAAGAGTCCATCTATGGTGGTCGAAAATTAAATGCAACCACAAGAAGTGGAGTTGTCGTTGGATATTTAATACTAATATTTGATAATTAGAATTAGATCATCCGTTATAACAAAAATTCTTTCTATCTTAATTAGAGCATATTGATTTGAACAACATGTGGTGGCATGTGAGCCCAGTTCTTGAATCATTTAGTTTTATAAAAAATATTACCTGGTTTTGTACTCCTAAACATAAACTGTACTTAATCTTAGTTAAAACAAACGCTTATTTAATAACTCTTCAATAGATTTTCTTAATAAATTTTTTAGTTTTTTATTTTAATTATAGAAAATTATAATTTTTAATCGACTTCAAAAAAAGAAGGAGGTTCTACAATTCGGCTGAATGTTGCTTTTTTATGTTTGTGCCTGTAGAACTCAGTCATTTCTGAACCGATTTTGAAAATTGTTGGTAATATGATAGATTATGGTTTAAAAGCAGTTTATAATCTTAAAAACTAAAGGGTGTCCCCATACAACATACATACTTTTTACGTTTATTATGAACTGTAAAGGGCACTTATGAAAAATTTAAAATAATAAAAGTTATACAAAAATAAATCTAAAAACTAGAGGGTGCCCCAATAATTGATGTAAATTATTTACATGGGCCTATATTTGGAACCGATACAGACAAACGCTCGCAAATTGGACAGAATGTAGATTGTTATGGCTGTTATGGTAACAAGTGTTAATATTAAAAATTATAAATTAAGGGGTGCGTCAATAGTTCATTTAATTTGATGTATATGGCCATACGCTGTAATAGTTGTAGACAGACGCTTGAAATTTACAGCGAACCTGTATTGGTAAGTCTGCTATAACAACAAGTACAAAATTTGGTTTTAGAAATAAACGGGTGTCCCAATAGTTGATGCAATTTGGTGTATGTGGCCGAACTTTTGAACCGTTATAGACAGAAAGCTGAAATTTACAAGGGACCTGTTTTGCTAAGTCCGCTATAACAAGAAACTTAGAATTTTAATTTAGAAATAAAAGGGTGTTCCAAAAATTATTGTAATTTGTTCTATATGGCCGTATTTTTTGAACCGTAATTTACAACACCTGAATTTTAGACAGAACGTCCACTACTTCATTTGGTATAATAAGAAGTATAAAAATTTTAAAATATAAATTAAAGGGCCAAACCGTTGAACCGTTATAGACAGACGGTTGAAATTTACACGGAACCTAATTGCTAAATCTTGAATTTGGAAAATAAAGGGTGACCCTATAGTTGTTGTAATTTGATGTATATTGCCAAACTATTAAACAGTTGAACTAGTATAAAGTTTGGAGATGTAAGGGTGTCCCAATAGTTAATTTAATCTCATTTATGATGCCATACCCTTGAACCGTTATAGACAGACAGATGGAATCTGTTTTGAAGTCGGTTTTTGTTTTTTAAGAATTATTTATTATTTATTCCTTATTACGTTTTTAATAAGTTCCTAACGAGTTATTGGCTCAATATGCAATTTCTTTGTTTGTTTAACTAATCAACGTTTTTGGGAAAGTTTGCCAAAGCTTTATTAAATAATTTGGCTGTTCGTTATATAAACATATATTTTTTAAGGAAAGTAAAAGTATTACAAGGATAACAAACTTGTATTCTTTGCAACTGGTATTTGAAGGTTTCTTTTGTATTAACAAAGATTTAAAATAAATATAACATTCAGATAACTAACGTAATGCTCTCAAAGTATTTATGCTTGCAGTTGGCTTGTTGTTTTTTTCTTTTTGTTTCTTTATCTCTTTAAACATCTGTCCTTTATTTGCTGCTACAGCTTTGTTTGTTATTTGAGTTTTAAAAACAAATAGTAATTTATTTCTAAAATGATGATGCATCTGCAGACTGCAGTAATAAACCTAAATTTAAGAATTTATTTATGGAAGAAAAATAATAAAAATTGATAGTTTATAAATTTAAAAATATTTATAATCAATAAATAATTTGACCTCTTCCCATTACATAAAATATGACCATGACAATGTTCTCAGGTCACATATAAACGTGCTCATGTTGCTTTTAAGAAATAGTTTCGTAGTAAAATATTGTGTACATAGCTATTTCGTTCACTGTTGAAGAAACGAACCTATATCCACGTTTTAGTTAAGCTGAAGATAATTTTGTGCTTAAAAATTGTATTGATCAAAAGAAAACTGTTGACAATAAAATCAATAGACACAACCATCAAACTTCCTTTAAGTCTCGAGATTTGGAAAAATTTAGAAAGGTATTAAATTAATTTTTTTTTTTTCGTAAACAAGTAAAGAAGTTTCGTTATGAGCTGCACAATGCGTATCGTTCAACAAAAGAAAATTCTTCAGTTGAACTTACTAGCGGGAATCATTCTTAGACTAACAATACATACCACTTCCTTTCTATCGTTTTTGTGTTTATAAATAACTAATTCATGGAGAAAATGGAAATAAAAATAAAAAAACATCTTGTTTACACAAACCTATAAATTTTTGGTTTGCTTGTGTTGCCACTGGTTCGTAAATTCCTCAAAACTCACTTAAACTCGTTCTGTTCGCAGTTTCTAATATAAGCCATTTTCTGCACAAATTTTTTAAAACGTCATTCTAAATTCCTTTTCTAATTGTCTTTAGACTTTAAATAAAACAAAGCCAACATAACTAATGTACAATTTTTATACCCTTCACTGCTGTTGGAAAAGGGTATATCTAAGTATATCATTCCATTTGTAAGTTCTACAATATAATAAATTTTTCTCCTAAAGCATATGCATTCTATAATGTGTTTTGAGGTCGGTTTATTTTTTGCAAGAATATCTAAAATGCGATCAGAGCAAAAACAATTTTGTATACCCTTTACCACAAAAAGTGGAAAAATGGTATATCTAAGTTTGTCATTCCGTATGTAATTTCCACAATATCCATTTCCCATAAAGTGTATATATTCTGACTTCTTATTCATAGCGAAGTCGATTGAACGATATCCGTCTGTCCGTCCGTGTTAGTGTTGAAATCAAGTTTGCCAAAGCACAAAAACAAAATATATATGTCAATCGATCAGATATAGTGTCGAAAGAGATTCTATTGGAAATCAGCATGATCGGTCCATGTCCTTCGATGCAGCAGGGCAAACATCACGCCTACCTCTAATCAAAAAAAAAAAAAAATAATAAAATAAATAAATAAATAAATATATGCAGCGATAGGGAATTTAAAATAAGAAAAAAATTCAAGTGAAAAAATAGGCGTTTGCCCATATTTTCCGAGTTACGAGGGTCTAAAATTTAAAAATTTTTTAAAATATCAATATGGGTATCATTTTAAAGCTTTTAAAGAGCTCTTTAAGGAACTACTAAAATTTTGCAAAAATGCTTAATGAATTAAGAGCAGATATCCTCTTTATGTAAAATTATATATACGCAGCAGTGAATGACATGAGTTGATTCAATTTTACTGCCTACTCCTATTTTTATTGCTTTTGTTTCGTTTTTAATCATTAACAGTAGCAATTGCATTGCTTGTAGAGTTTGCTTTTGTAAATGCATTGTTTATTACTTAGTCTTATTTTCGATACCGTTAGCAATTACAACATACAAAACACTCCTTTGTATACAAGATACTCAAATGATTCATTTAAACTCTAAATGTTTCAAAATAAAAATTAAAAAAAAATATTTGAATAATTTTTTATTTGAAGTAAAATGAACATTACCTAGGGGCAAATTACGGCATTCGATATCGATCGAAATTTACATTTAAATTCATCTTTCTTAACTTTTGGAGTGTAGCTAATATTTTGTAAACTTTTTTGGTTACAAATTAATAATATTTATTACGTTTAGTACCAATTTACAAAAAACAAGAAGAATACTTCTAATTAGTATATTTTATTAAAAATGTACGAGAAACTACATTATTTTTCATTGTAATCGTGTTATTGTTTTTCTTTTGTTCGTAATTGGTTTATTCACATTTAAACAGTGAAATACTCAAACATACTTACTGCTTTTATGATTAGTTGAAGTGTTTAGAATTTGCAATCAACTACAAGCATTTTGTAGCAAAAGACATTCTAAATTGAATCATGCTTTAACAATATTCATTTAGTTGGTGCGTATTGCTAGCTCAATATTCATTTTTCAAAAGTCAAAAAATTGCCATTTGAGTGCGATTCATTTCATTCTCTGATACGCAGTACCAAATTTTTTTTATGTCTTAATTCTCTGTCACCCCAATATTTGCTTTTTTAAATTGGAGTTACTCAACTAAATTAGATTTACGTAGATGCTGAAGGATATATATATAAGACTCGGCAGAGCCGAATATAGCACTTTTACTTGTTTTATTTTGGAATTTTTTAAGTTAAAGTATCTGCTTAGGGTAAAGTTTCGAAAATAATTTCTATTGACTTTTGCTAATCTAAAAAGCTTGTTTTCCTAACAACTTTTCATCGTTTCAATAACTGAAGAGAGTTATTTCTAAAATGAAAATATTGTAACTCATGAACATTTTGATTATTATTTATTATTAAAACAGTATGACTACAATATGATCGTGTAAGAAATTTCTTAATTTATTTATAGAAACGGGGTACTGGATTCATACTGCGGAATATTTTACTTTAGTTTTGAAATATTTCTAAAAATCTGTTTTAACTCTCCTTTTTTAAATAGGATTTTTGTCTTTTATTTGTATTTTTTCGAAAAAGTGCACGCTTGTATGTAAAACTTAAAAATTTAAATTTTTTATTTTTTCGCCCTAAAAAAACACATTTCATGAATAGATAAGGTATTTAGAGCTTCTTTAAGTCGGTTACAGTTTTTACATGCCAAGTTTATGATTTTAAAAATTATGGTCTAAAATAAGAATTGCGTAAAAATTGTAAAAGTTTTTCGTGGCCATGTTTGTACCATGATTCCCTTTGTTTACTAAGGAGTTGCTGTCCTAATATAAGGCGCATTAATTCATCTACCGCGGCAATATAACACTTGCTTTGCATTCTTTTAGTTGAGACTCCAGGAGGTTTGAAGTGCCTTTAAAGTACTCATCCACCGCTTATCAACAACAATTATTTACATTTAAGTCCTGTATCTTCTGCTTAACAACGCTTTCAGTGCACAGTACTGTGCGCGTGGTTTAGAAATCTTTTTTATTTTCGAAATAATCAGGTAACTCTTGAATCTTTGCGAAAATTTCAAATAGATATAAAGGGTGTTTTTTTAAGCATGATAGAAATTGAAATTATAAAAAATAACACTAAAAATTAAATTTTTATGAAAAAATATTTCTTATTATTTTCAGTAAACTCTGGTAAATCATTATGCATAGACTCACGCTTGAACAACGCTATAAAATCAACCAAATTTACTTTGAAAATTCGTCATCAATTCAAGCAACTTATAGACGACTTCGTGATTTTTATGGTGCACATAATCTTTCGTCTGAGTAAGAGAATATGGCTGCTGTAAACGAAAGTATGAAAGAAGATCTAAATTTCTCGATTCGTCGTGCGCAAAGATCTTGGCCTTCACCCGTAAAAAATCTAGCTAGTCAAGCAACTAAAGCTACGAGAATATTATGTGCGTCGTTTATTCGCCGATTGGAATCTAGAGCAGTTAGTAACTGACCCGATATTGTATCGCCAAATTCTGTTCAGCGATGAGTCTCATATTTGGCTTGGTTTATTAATAAGCAAAATAGCCGCATATGGAGTGAACCAATCCACAACATACCCTACAGACTTTATTGAATCCAGAAAAATGTACCGTTTGCTGTGGTTTACAGCTTGTGGCATCATCTGACTTTATTTTTTTTTAAATAAGGCCGGATTTCACGTAACGGTTAATAGATATCGTTACCGCACCCTGATTAATGATTTTTTTTTCAAGATATGGATGACATTGATCCGAACCATCTAGTTGCTGAAATCAAAATTGGTTCCCGTCAGGCCACGTAAGTCGCTTTGGCGGCCAACATTGTTCGTGTTATTCGTGACATACGGCCAGCAGTACTTGAAAAAGTGACTCAAAATTAGACGTCCAGAATGCGCTTCGTCATAAAGTGGCCATATCCTCGAAATCATTTTTAAATATTAATGCCATGGGTTTTCGTATAAAAAATTCTTTATTCCTTCGATTTGAGCTACAGAAGTAGCGCATTTAAGTGGAAATATATCTCGGATCTACAGCTTTTTTAAATGTGGACAGTTTATTTACAATTTAAATGTTCAGTTTTTGTAAATTTAGATAGTTCTGAAAATTATCTATAAGTTAAGGGGAATTTGGTGTTTTGGATACATATGCTCTGATACCCTTGTAAGATATTTAGTAAAGTAACAGTAAAAAATTTTAATTACAATGTATACAACTTACTCAAGCCTATTTACCATACAGATATATAAAGAGTTGCCAAACCTTATTTTCGTAACAATGTATTAAAGTAGTAAAATTTCTCTTTATGGAGAATTATAAATAGCATTCGCTGGTACGCTAATGTGCCTCGTCATAAACGTCTGGATTGCTCGACTTTAAAGCTGAAGCTTGAATACTTCTCTGTTATAAGCAGTTTACTAACTTTTGTTTAATTTGGTCCAGCCTTTAGGAAGTTTCTATTTTATTTTCATAATATTTGTTTGCTGTCCTAAAAGTCCTATAACGAGTTTTAAAGTATGAAATAAACTTTATATTTAAATTGTTTCCTTAAGGTTAACTGCAATTTAACATTTTAAGTTTAATTTTATTTATTCTTCTTAATATTAATCATTTACTTGTTTTATTTGAAAAACCTTTTAAATGATTGCTTGGGGGCGTTTTAATAAAAAAAAAAACGTTTTTATTGCACTTGCTAACACATCATTTATCCCACAATTATAAATAGGTTTTATTATCTAAACAAATTATTATCTTTATAATGCTTTTATAATTTTTGTTTGAATATAATTATTATTTCTTTATTTAAGATACAAACTGTGGCAAAAAAAAGAAAAAAAAAATGAATAAATAAATGCCTTTAAATTGCTGTTTCTGATTTCAATTTCAATGTTGCTTTTCTGCATTTATTATCTGTATTTGTTCAAAAGATTTTATTTAAGTTCAAACCACTTTTTGCAATTAAAATAAAATTCAGTTTATTAGTTCCTAAATGGCATTTAAGATTTATTAAAGTTGTTTTTAAAGTGTTAATCGAAATTAAGAAATTATAGAGATTAATGTTTTATAATGTGAGCTATGGCCTCTAATTTCTAACTCAATATGGGCAAAATATCGTAAAATTTAAAGAAAAAGACTATAAAGGTGTTATTTTTTTAAAAAAAGATTCAATTACTATTTACGGTTTTAAACTAAATTGCTTAAAATTTATTGTTTGTTGTGCCAAATTTGGTTGCAAATGCAAAAAGTTATTTCATGTTATTGCATTTAAAAATAAACTAAAGACTATTATATATAAAAATTATCTTAATGAATGGTGTACTAAAATTAAGGGAAGTTGTGTTTTTCGCGCCATTAATGCGTCACAGCTCTAAGTGACGGTTTATATGATAATAATATAGGAGGGAATGGGAAGTTCCGAAATGACTTTTGAAGATCTATAAAAAATTGTAGACCTTTTTACGAAGTGCTAATTGTCGTCTTCAAATTGTTTTTGTTTGCGAACTTCGGCCTAACCTATGGAGTTAAGAGTTCAAGATCCCGGTAGGTCATACGCTGTTTTGGCTCTATACTTTAAAATTAAATCATTCCTTTTTTGTACTGACTTAGGTACATATGCAAATATATTCATCATCCATTAACATCTATTTGTAAAAAAAGCATCATAGTCAAATACCCAAATTAATTTTTTTTTATCAAAAATCGTTATAAATCAGATTTTTATTCCAAAATATATTAAAAGATCACACCGAAATCAAATGAAATCAAAGGTATACTTTACATTAACTGTAATCAGTTTCATTCGTAGAAATGTATCATATTTGTATGTGAGCTGGTTTTATTTTTTTTTAAGTGGTATAAGTACATTTTTTTTATACACTTCACCAAAAAAAGTGAAAAAAGGGTAAAGTTAAGTTTGTCATTCCGTGTGTAATTTCTACAATATTCATTTCTGAGACTTGAAAGTGTATACATTCTGACTTCTTATGCTGCCTCGACAAACTTAATTTTTCCAAAAAAAAAAAAATAAATAAATATGTCAATCGATCAGATACGAGTATAGGCCGACTTCCTAAACGCAAGTTGCAATGCATATTTACAATGCATACACTTCGTAAACGCATATGTAAACTTTCTAGCAACGTACAATGTTCCTAATCGTTTGGCAACTCACTTTAATGAGTATCAGAAGTCAAAATTACGCATCATTGTTATTTTGTATGCAAACATTTGAGCTGCAATGGCTAAGTATTTTCTTCTTTATTTTTAAAATGAAATGTTAATAAAAAATGTCATCATCATCAATGAATTCTTAAAAAAATATTTATTTTTGATCACTTGTTCCCGGTATTTTTATTGTCCTTAACAAAGTTGTCTCTTCTTTTCTTTTTTTTTCTTTTTAATAGGTTTCTATAGCAAATCAATATTTTTTGGAAGATTTGAGCTGAGATAATTCTTTAGCACTTGCCAACAAAATGGATAAATAATTAATGTGTAACCTCTATTTTTCTAAAAAAAATTATTCAAATTTATACCATGTTTTTGACATGCCTAAATACCGAAAAAATGCAAAAAATGTCTCCGCAACGCAAGTTTGCACTTAAAAAATGTTTAGCATTGCATACGCATTTTTTTTAAATTATGCATTGCAACAGGCGTTTACGAAGTCGGCCATAGTCTCAAAAGAGGTGCTATTGCAAGCAGCCTACCACGCCTACCTCTAATTTGTTCATGCCATTTGGAACAATAAAGCAACTCCAATCAAAAAAATAAATATATGGGGCGATAGAGAATTAAAAAATGAAAAAATTGGCGCTGGCCTATATTTTCCGAGTTACGGTGTTCTGAAATTTTATAATTTTTTTAAAATCAATATGGGTATCATTTCAAAGACTTTGAAGATATCTTTGAGGAAATACTAAAATTAAAAAAAATCTTTACCCATTAAGAGCCGATGTCATTTTTATCTCAAATTATAAATATGCAGTATTTCTGTCACCTCATTATTTGCTTTTCTGATTGGAGTTACGTCACTAAACAAGATTTACGTAGATGGTAAAGAATATAAAAATTCGGCATAGCCGAATATAGCACTCTAGTTCATATACATATTGAGATATTGAAAGGTTTGCGTTTAAATCAATTTGAAAATATTGGGCAACTTTAATAAATTCGATTGATATTTTTTACACCTTAACCTTTTAAATTTTATCATGACATAATAATTACTAGAATTATTTGAAAAAATAACCGATTTTTTTGGCTCCACATGGACCTGTACCACTTAAAAAAACTTTTTAGAAGAAATAAAAACAGGAGCAAATTTAAGTCCATATAAAGTAACAGTTACAATGAAGACATACAGGTAAAATAAAAATTCTCGTTATAATTTTTTAGTTATGTTATAAACATAAAACGCAAATCGCCTTTAAATAAGAAAAAGATATTTTATACTTAATTTTCTTTAACATTAGCATATTGAAGTATTTATGGTGAATAGGCAGTATGTAAGGTAATAAACTTATCACATCGTTATATTTATTTCTTGTTATGCTTCATGAAGTTCTATAAAGTGGTAACACATAAATTTTGCTGATTGTTTTTCCATTTGTTTTGAATGGATCATTTTCTTCCACACTAGTTTTATAAAATATTTTATAAGATTCATTCTTTTTAAACCTTATCCAACATATTTTTAGGTAGTTTAAAATTTCTGTTTCTGTACTTTTTTCTGTTTAATATTGCCTCTTCTAGAGATTTAGTTAAGACAAAGTGTTGTTGCCTTTTCATTTCCTACAAAACAAAGCTGTTTTTTCAGCAAGACATTTTTGCATTATAATAATCTTGGGCAGTAATTATTGGTCTTTTTCTTTAATAATGTTTCCACAACTGCAAAATATCTGTCGTTTAGAAAATATTAATGAAAGTTGTTTTATTAGGAATGGACTTATTCCACTTTAAAATTTCTGTTACCTTAGTTTTCTCAAAAAGTGGACTTATACTACTTTCAAAAAACCAGCTTATATATTATTAACGTTAAAATCAATATTTAGAGTTTATAACTGGATTAAACGTTTCAGAACGGTAAGGAATTTTTTTTTAAAAATCATATTAACTGCCATCCCTAAATTAGCGCGTAAAGCGCAAGATAACTGTCAAAATTTCTTATTTTATACAAAATGTATGAAGCATCCCTAAATAGCACGGCGTCAACGCTTAGCAATTGGAAAATCCAATTTTGACAGTGCGTTAGGAAGTGAAGTTGGCTGATTGTTGGTTTGTTTTGTTTTGTTACGGTTGAAAAGTAATGACAATTTAGTTATTTTTAAGGCAATTTGGCGGTTTTATCTCGTTTTTATTTTTATACAGCGGGTTTTATAAAATAAAATGAGTTAACATTGCTGTTAAAGACACATAGTTGACGCTGTTATTTAGGGATGACATTCCAGCGCAAAAGCTATGAATTACATTGCTTTGCGTCTTACGCGCTAATTTAAGGATGGCAATAATTCTTATTGTGTTCCTCATTTGGGTGTTGAGTTCATTGCCGGAAGAACTTGTTATACACAAGCATGGCCCGTAAAAGTCCACAATAAAATAAGAACCAATTCTCCAAAAAAATCCCTTATCCTAAACAAGATTTTTTTTATAAAAAAACGTTTCTATCTAATCCCTCTAGGACTTCGGGAGTCAGGCGAATAACTTCATAATGCTAGTATAGCTTAGGAGATAGATGACCTATGTGACTCCTGTCATCGAATATTGGAAACATGTTGGTGTAACAGTAATTAAGAACAAAAGAAAAAAAAATGCCTTTTAAGCAGTTATAAGAAATTTGAAGTTCCTGGGAAGGCATTAATCACTGATGTACTCGATTTTTTCCAAAACGTTTCATTTTTCGAGATGGACATTTAGAAGCTATTCAGAAGGTTTTAAGCTTCAAGACTTCCGTTGCTTGTAGCAGACCTCAGGCCATGTTTGAATGAAATTGTTTTTGAGAACCATAATTTTACGTAATTGATAGGAGCTGTGCAAAATTTTAATGGTAGAGTACAAATGATGTTCGGTATTAAAATGCCTTTATTTTCTCCGACTGAAGTCGTGAACCTTTTTCTAACCTAACTAAATCTAGTTTATCTCTAGGATTACTTTATTTCATCAAATTGCACCTAAATTAGTCCATCTATTCAAATAAATTTATTTAGTTACTTTTATCTCTGCAAGTATTTGCTGAAGAGCTTCCCACTTATAATATTTCCATGTCTATGCAGACTGCTTAAAACTTAATTTAATTTATCTTTCAACTTAGTTAAGCCGTGAAGGCATCAATTTGAAATTTGTTCCAATTACTTTTAAGTGTAAAATTGCTAAGTTAATAATAATAATAATTAATATTAAACTACTTAATTATTTCCAAATCATTACCAAAATATAAGCGAAAAACTTTGCAAACGTTAAACAACTTTGACATCAAGGCATTTCATTAAGTTTAACATTAAACTGTTGGTTTTAATATTAATAAACAATTTTTTGTTTACGCTTGACTTTTAAGTAATTTGTTTACTGGAAACAATCGCTAAAGTTGACTTCTTTGTAATGTAGTGTCTTTAAACTAAAAAAAAAAAAAGAAAACAAATATTCAAAGTTTACCAACAATTCTAGAATACCAAAAGAAATTTTATTTTATGTTACAACAATAGCAACAACTGAAAATGCAGTAGCAACGCAAATGCATTCTGCCAACATAATTCATACTCCGTGACTCGACTCGCAAGTCATCTCTGTTATAAAGAAAAACAAAAAATAAATGCAAAGAAATAGAATAAATTTATAAACAAAGAAAAAGAAAATCTCTTACATATTAAAGTTATTTAAAATAGTTCTGACCTTTTAATGGCACAGTGTTTTGTTGTAGAGACGAACAAGTTTTAAAGAACTTGAATTGTTGTTCTCAAAAGTAATCTTTTAGTATACTCTAAACAAGTTAAATTTTGGAGTTTTTAACTATTCAGACTCCTTAATTGCCTGATAATAACGCAGAATAAACTGACCTTTTCAACATTAATTCGTTAAAATTGCTAACCGTAGTACAAGTTGAAAATAGTGAATAGGGATACCTAAACTGAGCCCCTTTGCCCGTTAAAAAATAAAAATAAAATTCCTTAATGTTGTTAGCAACATGTTGCAGAAAGATGATGCAGAAAAATTTGTTAAAATAAAGTTGTAACTGTAAATAACTGAAAATTAAGATAAAACAAGCCTCTCGCTGACATAAATCAAATTAAATTCAAGCGGTTTATGTTATTTTTAACGGCTTAAATGAAAATTTAGAACTTTTACACAAAAAAAAAAAAAAATTATTTCGACATGAATTTTTAACTTTTAAATTTATTAAATGATAAAAATTATTTACAAATTTTCGTGTTAATTTTTAAAGAAAGCAGACATATTAAACAATAGCAGGAAAATAACACATATTATAACTTTGGCTTATACACTATTAACAGATATATTAGATCTGGATTGCAACATGTTGCCTTAATTTAGCCAACGAAATTAGGTATTGAATAATTTTCCATAAAATAAAGATTTTATTAGTTATATTCATTAAGAATAGAAAAAAATATTTTACACATGATCACAAAATATAATGTTTTTTTTTATAAATAACATAATATAATCTTTAAAGAAAGGTTTGAAAAAGTTATTGTTTCATTTTTTAATCCTCGATAATTAAGTTTGAGTTCTTAAACACTTTTACGGGATTTGAAGAAGTGTTTACATATTATAGCCGTCAAAATTCGAAAAATTATAGCAAGACTGTGTCTGTATACACATAAAAATTTTTGTTGGTAGGCAGTCACTGATTTTAAATACAAATCAACAATTTTTAAAATTGCATGTCGGTATAAGCATTACAAAAAAAACTAATGAATGAATATAAACATTTTTGTTAAAGTTAAATGCCGACATTTTGCCGCTAAAAATGCTACCGAAGGCTTTTATACTTTAAAGAATATTTCAGTAACAGAACTTGTAACATTTTTTTTAATATAGCAGTAAATTTAGATGTATTCGCGCGCATAATTTTGTAAATAAGAATATAATTAAATCGTAAAAACATTTACTGTCATTAGCAGCATGTTGCTTAAATCACATTATTAGTAACATGTTGCTTTTGTGAAATATTTTTTTGATTGCTGTTAATTAGAATTATTTTTCAAAAGTGATATCCAGCCCACTGTTGCTGCAACTAACATCAACATTTTTTATTACCATTTGCACATCTTGAAGTTAAAACTGTGTGTTTTAAATTTTTCTTCTTTTTTATACTACTTCTAGTTGTTTTGTTTTAACATAAAAAATGTTTTGTATCTTTGCTACATCTGTCAGAAAAATTTCTTTTTATAGTGGGTTTATGTGATCATAATGTTGTCTTTCATGATGTTGCAGAATGCGGCAACGACAAAGACAAACAACCGTAAAATTTCAAGCAGAGGCCAGAGAAAATATTTATAAATAAACTATTTTGTCATCATTCAAAATATGTTCTTATAAAATTAGCAAATTGTATGTGTTTTAAAATGTAAAAGTTTTTATTATTTGATAATTTGTGAATTCCTATTTTTTTTCTTTGAGAACAACTATTTTGAATATAAGAATGTTGATACGCATTTAAATGAAATGCAATAATCAAATCGACTTTTCAATTTCTTCATTTGTATGTAGAAAATGTCTTAAAAAAAATAGTTTTTAATTTTAATTATAATATAAAATACGTTTTTAGATTATTAAGATTATAGTTATTTTAAATTGTCCTGTATTTGTATTTAGCAATTAAAAATTCAATAAAATCAAAATTTCATAAAACTTATTTTTTTAATTAAAATTTACTAAATTTAAAAATGAACTTAAGTTACAAAAAACAAAACATCGCTATTTGTAAAATATAAATATTTCGTTAATAAATTTAAAATAATAAAAAAATGAAATACAAATTTCTACTTTCAGAAAATAAAAGTTCACTTTAAAAATAATCGAAATTTGCATGATCAACAAATAATCACCTGAACATTGAAATTTTATGAAAAAATCAAATTGTATCTAAATCTAGTAAGTGCATTACTCAAATTTGTGAAAATTATTTACCAACTATCTTTATTACTGTTGAAAAAATTTACAACTATCTACTGCTGCCAACAGCAAATTGTCGATTTTGTTGCATTTATGTATGCAACATAGTTTACTGTTTTTTAAAATTTCGCGTGCAATAAGTGCAGCTTATGTTGTGAAGCAGTTGCAATAAATTGTTAGCAAAAAACATTTATTGTTATTAAACATGAAGCCCGAAACATATCGCGTCTATAAAAAAATAGACAGAGTACAAGTCCAGCAACATTTTTGTTTTTATTTATTTCTCTCTCATATCTGGGGTTTGAAAAATGTGTTCGTCAACATGTGTCCCAATCTGCGAAATATAGAGCATGGAATTTTTATCGAGAGCAAAAGATGTTGAACTTACAGGCAATAACAACAAAAATTTCCCTATCCCTTTCGCAATGAAGTAAAAAAGTAAAAATTATTTTCTAACTCATATTTAATTTACACTTTCTAAAAAATTCTTAAACTTTTACTTACTGTTTTGAAAAAGATTCGAAGTCTAAAATATATTCTCATTTGCAGTACCGTATTTCATTGCCACAAGGTAAACTCTGTAATAAAAATTAATATAATTTTAGTGATTGTTTTAAAGTTTATTTATTAGAAATATAAAATATTTATTATATATGCAACTGATATTTTATACTATCTTCTATGAGACTCTTATTTCATTTGAAGAAGTAATAACTTGTGGTATACCGGTGGCCTAAACACAACTGTATTTTTTACCTTCAATAATCAATGCAGTTAATTCCCTTTAAGTTATGATTGCAGAATTTTTTTAAACAGAAAATGTTACCAGAAATTTTCATATTAAAAAAATCTAGACTTTTTTGCCCGCCTATAAATAGAAAGCGTAATTCCGAGGAGTATTGCAGTATTGAGTGTTTTATACAGTAAATTAACTGACACCAAAGAAAATAATTGTTGCCGTGCTTAAAATTTGCAATTAAAAACCCCAACGAGTAAGCAATGAACGGAAATTTATATGCTTGTTCTTCCGTTTAAATTTTAATACAAATTTTAATATTCGAAAATTGCAATTTTAACAAAACAATTGAAATATTACTAAAAATCGTCGACTGCAATGATAAAAAATAAATAGTTAAAATTAAGCAAAAGCACAAAATTTTATCAAAAAATTGTACTTATAAAAGAAATATTATATGTTCACCAAAAGGTTGAATATGGGCATTTCCACAGAAATGTCAACTGCAGCCAAAAAATTCAAAGTCCACAAAAGTATGGAATTTTGACAAATGTTTATGGGGAAATCTGTCAAATTTACCTAATGTAAAAAAATTATATTTATTAATAACGTATTTTGAAATATCCATATGCAAAGTCGAACCAACACATAAGTTCCGTTTTGTGCAATAGGCAACAAGGGTAAGTAACAAATAAAAATGTTTATTGCAAAATAAATTAAAGTTGATGGAACATAATCAGCGTTTTGGTCTTGGTACTTATTTAGAGTTTTTCACGTGCCACATCGTAAGTGTAAAATATAAAAGTTCAAATTATATTTTTTTTAAGATATTTTTATTTTCATATATATTTTTTAAATTGTCCTTCATAATAATTAGGATATTGAAACAAAATTACAAAATTATAAATTAAAAAACAGCGCCACATATTGAATATATTAAATATCACTTATGCATGTCTAATTAAATAAAAAGTAAAAAATAACAAAAAAAAAAAAATTTCATGAAACAAAATGTCGCATGTGATATGTAACATGTGACTGTGATATTCCAAACTGACAAAAATAACCACCAATACAAAAAATACAAAAACACAACATTACTTTTTCCTCTTTTATTAGTTCATATTATTGAACATTTTAACTGGTTTTTCTGAAAGTGGTATAAGTCCACTTTTGCAGAAAACTAAGTTAACAGGAATTTTAATGAGTCATAGACCCTACTCTCCATAATTACAAACAAAATTTCAATAGATTTTCTGGTTTCAAAATGCAGTAGACGTTTTTATCCCAAGAAACTGTTGTATGCCATTGCGTGGGATTCTTCTAAAATGGTTAGGTTTTCGCGAAAAGGAAGACTGACCCTGAAGCAACCATCACATGCACATGTTGGATAAAATGTGCTTCATATCCTTTTTTGTGATAACGAGAGACCCTTTTCATTGCCTAATAGAGTGCACTCGCGATAGCGTGTTCACGTTTGTGAGCTGTTCACATTTCCGAATGCAAAAGATTTTAGGCAAAATTTTTTTAATAATGACATAAGTTTAGACTAATTTTACATAATAAAATATTAATTGACATTTTATTAGAAAAAAATTTAAAAGGTATATAGTGTAAAAAACATCACTCTAATTTATTAAAGTTGGCCAACATATTTATATTGATGCAAACGTAAACCCTTTAATATCTCAATATATGAAAAAATTGACTTGTACCACTTACAAAAAAAACAGCTCATTTAGTCATTTTTTAATATAAATGAACAAATTAAATATCTGAACAAATATATCATAAAGCGCTACGTGCGGCGGTGAATGTATAACTTTCCGTACGGCCGGAAATTGTAACTCACCTTTTGTTTTTGTTTCTGCTTACCACTTTGCTGTGAAAAGAAGCACAAAAAAGTGTTTAATAAAATGTTAAAAACTAATTAAGAAAATTGTGTGCATCACCTGTCAAGCGCTTCTATTTTAAATTAATGATCATCATTTAAAACTGGTATTTTTTACCCAAAAATTTTTTTGGATAAATTCAATCATTACAACTATGTATAAGACTTGAACTTTGATTTTTAAATCAGGTGAAGATTTTAGGCCTACATAAAAATGAAACGAACCGTTAAATTGTCATTAAGAAAAATTTACATTTTTAATTTTTTTATATTGTCACATTATTTTTGATAAAAAAGATTTGACTATAAAATAAATGACTGAAAGTATTTAAAGTAGAATTTGTTTGTTTGTTATTTTACTTTACTTTTACTTTGTTTTTTGTACTAATATTATGTATGTATTTATAAATCAGCTTTTAAATAAAAGTAAAAAAGAGACAGATTAGAAAATCATTATTAAGAAGCAATAAAGCGCATTATTAAGAAGCAATAAACATTTTCCATTTCTGTGTTGGTTCCATGAGAAAACTCAAACAGTTGCCGTTCGTTTTTCTTCTTCTTAATTTAAAAAATAAAGTCAGCATTTTAAAGCTAGATTTTTTTTATTGCTATGAAAACAACAATTTTATAGTCTTTTTTGTTTGTTTTAATTTTTTTTTTCTCTATTTCCTGTAAATTTAAGCATTTTTTAAAAGTGAAATTATAACGCTTTTGAGTCAGCAAGAGTTAAAATAACATAATTATATTTATAAAGGTTGCACAGTGGGGCAAAAATAAATAATAATTGTAATTGTTTGAGAATAAGTTTGGAGTTCAAGCCTTCCAACCCAGACCAACCTGTACATGTATATTTTTGTAAAGCTCGCTGTTTTTTGTCTTTTAAAAGATTTTAATTTTTCAGTTTTAAGGCCATTGGTATAATTATTTAAATTTAAAAACTCTGTATTTTAAGATAATTCTGTTTGAAAATTGCTTTATTAATTCCAAAATATTTTGTTTTAGCCCCACTGTGCGATGAAATAAAATATGTTTTTGTTCCTTTTTCTATAAAATGTAAAATTTTAAGTACTTTAAAAGTGCTTTTGAGTGTAAACAAATATGTAGCCATATAATTTTTATTTATTATAAAAAAAACATCTTTTAGAAGCATTTCAAAATGTTAATAAGCAGTCGTTAGGGAGTCTCATGCATAGTATGTTGGGTAGAACTGTTCATCAAACTTTAAAATTATTGTGCTTTTTTCCGGAACAAATTATTTAAATCGATTTTGGTTATTGAAGGTTAAAGCACATCTCGTTGGCCCTTTCGCTACCGCCCACTCACCTCTTCAGGAAACTTCTCACAAATATTTTAAATGAGCTAAAGATTTTTGTTCAAACAAAATCAAAGTTCAAGCAAAAACAACAATAATCAACTATGATTTAAGTTTTCTTTATACACTGTATACGGCTGACTTTTTTCGGCTCTTTTATACAGTTTAAAGATGTTGAAAAAGAAAAGAAGTTTTAAAGTTATTACTGCGAAATTACTTTGAAGGGGAATAACACCCAAAACTTAATATTAAATAAATTTCAATATTATTGAAATAATACGAAGAGATCTCATACAAACTGAATGCCTTCTACGAGGGCTGCTCTATATATTTCTGGCCTAATAGTGAAAATGCAAATATTTATAATCAAAAATGGTTTTATTGTTTTTCAAAGTATTCTCCAGCATGATTTATACACTTTTGCATGCGCTCAAACCAGTTGTCGAAGCACTTTTTCCACTCCGAATGAGACACCTCTAAAACATGGTTTTTGAACACTTCAACAGCTTCTTCTGGCGACGAAAATTGTTGACCACGCATTTTTTTCTTGATGTGCGGAAACAAGAAGAAGTCATTAGGTGCCAAGTCAGGGCTGTACGGCGGATAACCCATTAATTCGACGTTTTGGCTGGTCAAAAACGCTCTGGTTTGAGCCGATGTGTGAGAGCTCGCATTGTCATGGTGAACAATGATTAGTCTTCTCTTGTTGGTTTTTCGAATTTCTCCGATGACTTCAGGCAAACAAATTGTTGTATACCACTCAGAAGAGACCGTCCTACGTTGCTCAAGTGGAACAGTCGCCACATGACCAGTTTGCCGAAGAAACAGGCGACCATTTGCTTCGAAGTGCTTCTTCCACGAACAACTTTCGTTGGATTTTGCTCGTCTTTGAAGACCTACACGGTCAATTGTTGTTTCGTTTCGGGCTCATACGCATAGACCCATGATTCGTCATCTGTGATGATCTTATAAACGTCTTTTGAACCACCGCAATCGTATTTTTGCAACATTTCTTTGCACCAATCGACACGAGCCTTTTTTGACCGACTTTCAAATTGTGCGGGATCCAACGAGAACAAACCTTTTTTACGGCCAGGTATTCATGCAGTATCGAATGTATGCTGGTGGAAGAAATGTCCAAGGATGTCTCTATCTCTCGGTATGTCGCATGCCGATCTTGCATTATGAGTTCACGCACGGCATCAATGTTCTCTGGCACAACAGCCGTTTTTGGATACCTTCACGGAGTTCGTCTTTGAGCGAGCTTCGGCCACGATTAAATTCATTATACCAATTTTTCACAGTGCTATAGGATGGTGCTTCATGGCCATACAAAAATTTAAGTTCATCAATGCACTCTTGTCGTGATAATCCACGTCGAAAGTTGTGAAAAATGATGGCACGAAAATGTTCACGAGTTAATTCCATTTTTTTCTATATTAATTTTTTCAAGTCACTGTAAACAACACAAATAATGGTCGTACGTCAAAACGTTTTGAGTACGATTATGCTTAAAAATGACAAACTTTCCAATGGAAATATCAGATTGCCAGGCCAGAAATATATATAGCATCCCTCGTAATTGAAAACATGAAAACACAATTATATTTATAAATGTACATCCTCACAGTGTAATTACTTTTTAATAATAAAGTACAACTAGAACCAAAATAAGAATAATTCATTAGATAATTAATAGAAATTTAGTGAAATTGAAACTTTATTTTGTGATTAGTTTATTAATTCGCTAGAATTTTGCTCAAGCAGCAAGGAAATTTTTTTCATCAATCTCTTCCATTTTTTGATTGTTTTGTAAGCACAAAAAAAAAATCAAAATTATTAGTTGATTTCAATTTCACGAAATTAATATACTTTTTATTATTACTACCTCTTTCTCTGTGCATTAATCTGAAACTAATTTGATGTGTGTGCGCGTAAGCACTTGGTTTAATTTTTGACGTGAAAAAATGAATGAAATAAAATCATTTTAAAATTTATTAAAGTTTAAATGCAAGAAATATAATAATAACAAGTAAGAGTGCTATATTCGGCTATTTCGAATCTTATATACCCTTCACCATCTGTATAAATCTAGATTAGTAAAGTGTGCAACTCCAATCAAAAAAGCAAAAATACGAAAAAATTAAGTATTACACATGCACGCAAAGAAAACATATGGTTGAGGTAACCATAATCTAAGAGCAACATATTATGGTTGCATTATATGCTTGCAAACAAAACATTGTATTGTTAGATTTGTAACCATATTTTTGTCTAGCAAAACAATAACATTCTAAAGTATAAACATAATTATGTTTAAATATAAGCATTAAATGGTTAAAATTTTCCAGATATAAAAGACTTCGTTTTTATTGTTTTATTCATTTACGATTTGTCATAAAATTTATTTAGAAAAGGGTCAAGCGCAAGAACAAAATATTTTTTAGCTCAAACATTATTCTGTTGCTTTAAACCATACTTTGATTAATAATAATATATTATGGTTAAATATTTTATATTATTTTAAAAAAGTTATAAAACTTTGGTTGTGGTTGAATTTTTTCAAGCTAAAACCAACCATGTTGCATACTTTGGGCACATTAACCATATAATCGTTGAAATTTAACAAAAAAATGTTTATCGTGACTTAAGTTTTGGTTATTGTGACCATATCACAACCATGTTTTTTTTCTGCGTGTGTATAGTTTTACATAAGCATGCCATCGGCTCTTAATGGGTTAAACATTTTTACAAAATTTTAGTATTTCCTTAATGATCTCTTCCAAAGCTTTTAAATGATACCGATATTGATATCTTAAAAATTTTAAAAGTTTAGAGGCCCATACCTCGAATAATATGGGCGAGCTCCAATTTTTTCATTTGATGTGTTTTCTCTTATTTTTTTTAATTATATATTATGTCATATATTTGCTTTTTTGATTGGAGTTACTTTATTGTAACAAATGATATGGAAAAATTTTAGGTAGACGTGGTATTTGGCTCACTGTCTCGAAAGACATAAACCGATCTTGCTGGTTTGCAATAGCACCTCTTTCGACACTATGTCTGATCGATTGGCATATTAAAATTTCTTCTAGCTGATCTACTTCCTTGGCAAACATGATTTCAACACTAACACGGACGGACAGAAGGACAGACGGAAATCGCTCAACCGACTGCGCTATGCATTAGAACTCAGAATATAGATATCTTATGGGGTCGGATATGAATATTCTAAAAATAACTAACGAAATGACAAACTTAGATACACCCTTTTTTTACTTTTTGTGGTAAAAGCTCGCCCCAGACTATCGAACTCGGAATCATGGGAACAATTTTATACTCTTTTTATACGCCTGACATGTTAAAAAGTTTAGTTTAAAAAAATTCAAAGATACCAAAACAATGTATAAAAAAATCAAACGCTCACAAAGAATAGAACGTGCTCTTGGTTACAGCAGAAGTCGTGACATATTCTATAACCCATTTGCAAAAGCTGGAAACACATTCAAACCGGTTAGCGCGCAACATCCTAAACGATCGTGATTACATCCGACGAAGAAGGATATTAAAAAAATATTATAAATATATAAATAAATTTTTTTC
Source organism: Gymnosoma rotundatum (assembly GCA_916610165.2). NCBI lineage: Eukaryota > Metazoa > Arthropoda > Insecta > Diptera > Tachinidae > Gymnosoma > Gymnosoma rotundatum. The sequence continues at coordinate 111,305,023 of OU744337.1, read as the reverse complement.
TAGCACTGGTTGGACATAGAAAGTAAAATTAATAGATGTAAGATTCAAATTCAAGTTCAATTCTAATTAAAGACTCAATAAATAAATTTGAAACAACAAAGCAAAAAAAAAATTGCAAACAGTGTTGCGTCTTGGCTGTTCTTTTTTGACATAAACTAAGTTAAAGTTAGGCATCACAGGAGGCATTAAATTAATATTCAAATACATATTAAACTGCGGGATTTTAATATTTAAGGGTTCAGGTAGAATTACAAAAATAACTAAGTTTTTTTTCAAATGTCAATGACACTGAAGGCGTTTAGTTATATCCGATGAAAAAAAAAAAACATTTCATTTGACCTGTTTATACGTTTTTTCGCATATTAAGATTTATTTATTATTTATTAAATCAAAAAAATATACGAAATAAAAAAAAAAAATCATGAATAATTAAATTCATATTTATTCAAAACAAATCTTTGTTTTTTTTTTAAATTTGTTTACTTAAAGCAGTTTCTGTTATTTCCAACTTTAGTACCTTAAAGCGGTTTTTGTTGTTTCATGCCGCCTTAATATTACAAAATTTTTGTTGCTGTTCTCTTGTATTTTTTATTTTTATGGGCATTTCTGTTTTGACGTTTATAATTAAAAACTTAGCAGGTTTTTGTTTTATTAGGTGAAGAAATATTTACTCTGGCTGTTTTAAACATAAGAATTCTTGTCAATAAGAAGACATAAAATACAACTTTAATGACTTTGTAGGTACTTAAAATTAAAAAGACTGTGCGTAAATTTTAGTACTTTTGGGTTATTTTGTTATTTTTGTATATTTCCTGTATTCTATTTTTAAGACAAGTTATAAATTTCATAACAACGACATACAATAAATATTACAAATTATGAAGCGTTATAACTTAGGTTAGGTTAGGTTGCACAGGCCGTCGGCATAAAGACCGACCCACTTGGGTCCCAAAGGTCCCGTTGTGTTGCCTGGAAACAGGATTTGTAGGGGATCAGATTCAGGCCATTACGGCACCGTCAAAGATCCCAATCCAAACCACCCCCAGGACCGGATAAACAAGTTTATCCTAACAACGTCGCAGACAGATAAGTCTGCAACACCATGCAGTCTCGGACTGCCGAAAATGGCCGCTCTATTTTCAGAAAGAGCTGGGCAGTGGCAGAGCAGATGCTCTACCGTTTCTTCCTCTTCCTCATCTTGACAACTTCTACAGTAGTCATGATGCGGAAGATTCAATCTCCTAGCATGGGTACCAATGACACAGTGCCCCGTCAGCACCGCCACCAGTATGCGCAGCTGCCCCCGAGGAAACCTCAGTAGATTTGCGGTTCTCCTATTATCGTACTGAGGCCACAATGTCCTCGAGACCCTGCAGGTAACCTCCTCAGACCATCTAGACTGTGCAGCTCTGAGGAGTTCCTGCTGAAGTAAAGCTTTACAGCAGCTTAATGGGACTCCTACCAGTGGATCTGTCTCCCGGTCTCCCAACCGGGTTCCCGATCTGGCGAGTTCGTCCGCAATTATATTCCCGGGTACGCCCGAGTGAGCCGGTACCCAAAACAGTTCCAGGTTGGAATGTCTCGCCATCTCGTTAAGAGATGTCCGGCATTCACGTACCAATCTGGATGTCGTATAGACACCCGATAAGGAGTTAATCGCGGCCTTGCTGTCAGTACAGATCCGGATATCCTCTCCATATATCCTGTGGTACCTCATCCAGCAAGCCGCCCTTCTGATGGCTGAAATCTCAGCCTGTACCACGCTACACTGATCCCGTAGCCTAAACTTCATTCTGATTCGAAATCTAGGAATGAAGACGCCCCCCCCGACCCCCGTGTCCGACTTTGACCCGTCAGTATAAACATCAAGCACATCCCCACGCATATTCGATGTGCCCGACGTTGATACTCCGAAACTAATATCAGACATGGGGGTGGGCGTGCAATAATCGATGTTGTCAGGGATGGCCGAGGAGCAGCCTAAAATGGTCGCATGTCCAAAGTCCCCTGACTTCCACGTCGCCGCTGCATTTAGTCTAACCGCCGAGTTCATAGCCAGCCGCTTGGCCATGAGATCGACCGGTAGCAAGTGCAGCATCGTAAAAAGGGCCTTCGATGGAGTGGTGCGCATTGCCCCGGTGACCATCAAGGCCGAAGTTCGCAATATTCTATTCAGCATACTGCAGTTCACAAGTTTGCCCAGTGCGGGCCACCATACAAGACGTGTTGGCTCTTTATGACCGTGTTAAAGAGCCAGTACGACGTGTTGGGATTTATGCCCCAGTGTCTGCCCATGGCCTTTCTACACACATACAAAGCCACTGAGGCCCTATCCGCCTGAAACCGGACATTGGGGGTCCACGACAGTTTTGAGTCCAGGATGACACTCAGATACTTTGCCCTGTCGGATAACCCAAGCTCCACTCCATTTAGGAGTGGTAGCGGAAAATTTGGAATCTTGTTTCTTCTCGTGAAGAGCACAAGCTCCGTTTTCCGAGCGTTCGCGCTAAGCCCGCTCTCGGTACACCACCTACTGACGCAACCAAGCGCCGATTGCAGACATTGCGATAGCGTGTCAGGATACTTTCCTGATACTGCGACCGCGACGTCATCCGCATATGCCACAGTCCTGAACCCCTTGCAGTCCATTTCTGTCAGCAATGCGTTCATGGCGAGGTTCCAGAGAAGGGGAGATAATACCCCCCCCCCCCTGTGGTGTACCTCGCTTAGCTACCCTGTCTATGGCAGCTAGCCCCAAGCGTTATAACTTAACTGGGCGCCCACTTTGGTAGCGATTCAAACTATAATTTGCCAATAGCTAAAGGTAGAATATAATTAAAAAGGTAAACATTTTTTACAATGTTAATGCTAATGATGGATGTAGCGATACATAAAATGCTGCATTACTTTCTGCTGGTATTTAATTTTTCCTATTTCTGTGATTTGAAAAACGTCTGCAAACATTTGTTAATAATTTTTATTCCTTAATTTTTTTTTAGAAATTACTTGCTACGTCATCCATTAACGCCTAGAAATCTCGAACTCTTACATTGTTAACATTAATAACGTTCTAAAAGTTTAAGAACTTGTTTTATTCTTATTAATAAAGTTGGCCGAAATATCGGACTAATAAATTGACAAGTAAGAGTGCTAAGAAAAATAAAGTTAAGTACTATCTATAATTTAACATAAAAACATCATCGGCTCTTAATGGGTTAAGCATTTTTAAAAAATTTTAGTATTTCCTTAAAGAACACTTCAAAACCTTTAAAATGATACCCATATTAATATTTTAAAAAATTTGAAAATTTACAGGCCCGTAGCTCGGAAAATATGGGCGAGCGACAATTTCTTCCCTTGATTTTGTTTCTTTTTTGGATTGGAGTTACTTTATTGTTCTAAATGATATGGAGAAATTAAAGATAGACGTGTTGGCTTGCCTGCAGCCTCGAAGGACATGGATCAATCTTGCTGATTTTTAATAGCACCTTTTTTCGCTACTATGTCTGATCGATTGGCGTATTTAAATTTTATCTAGCTGATCTAGTGCCTTGGCAAACTTGATTTCAACATTAACACGGGATTGTGGAAATTACAAACGGTTTTTTTAATTTATTAAATAAGAAGTTAATCCGAAAAAATGGACTTTTATTTTTTCTCTGGCCTCCTACTCGCAACGGTAGTCCTTGGAGTACCAAAACTAAAATAATATCTATAACTTTTTTTAATTGTTGCTCATACAATTGAACACAAACATCTATTATTTATTTTTATAAGTTCGAACATTTTAATCGAAATGTTTATATTGAGATTTTTTATTCCTTTAAGCAAAAAATAATTTCTTTAAAAATATCAATTTCAGTGTCAAATAATTTGCAAACAAAACCAACAAAAACCAACAATATTCAAAGTCAATGTACGTTTTTGGCCAGGCGGATTAAACTTAAGTCAAGGTAAGAATTGTTCGGTTTCTGTTGTCACATTCAACAAATCGAACGTATTTTTGAATAAAACTAACAACTTTTATGTAGATTTCTTTGTTCAACGTTATGAATCATTTTAAAGTTTAAAAAACCCGGCATAAAGAAATTTTAAAAACCAATTGTTGACATGTTTCGCATGAAAAAAAATTTTTGCATTTTAACGTATTTGTGTTTTATTAACAAACAAAAGATTTATTTAAAATAAGTGTTTTTCACATGCTTTTTTTGGGAAATGACGTAATTAACGTTTTTTTTTATGAAAACGTGTTTGACATTGCAAAAATTGTTTATTTCATTAATTAAAACATTTATAACTTTATACTGTGTTCATAATTTTTTGCGTATTGAATTGTAATTTTCTAACCGTTAAAATTTATAAAGTATTTCTTTCTTTGTTTTCAATAAAACATAACAATATATGTGGCACTCCTTACTCTTTTCTTAATTAAAGGTTGTGGTAGAATGAGTATAACAAACATTAGCATTGGTTTTAAATATTTTAGAAATTTATCTAATGCAAACACATTTTCACTTAAGATAAAGTAATTAAATAAATTGAATTTATAAAATCCGACAGGTGTGAGTTGGACTCTCACACGAAGAATTCTTTTCCAAGCATGGCCCACTCATCACATATGATAATTTTTCATTGAAAATATACAGAAGATGATAATTTTCTATAGAAAATATATCACTGATAATAATTTTAATAGAAAATATATCACTGATGATAACTGTCTATAAAAAATATATCACTGATGATAATTTTCTATAGAAAATATATCACTAATGATAATTTTCTATAGAAAATATATCACTGATGATAATTTTCTATAGAAGATATATCACTGATGATAATTTTCTATAGAAAAAAAACACTGATGATAATTTCCTATAGAAATTTTTAGTGATAATTATTTTCTATAGAAAATTTATCACTGGTAATTATTTTCTATAGAAAACTTATCACTGATAATTATTTTCTATAGAAAATTTATCACTGATAATTATTTTCTACATAAAATTTATCACTGATAATAATTTTCTACAGAAAATTTAGCACTGGTAATTATTTTCTATAGAAAACTTATTACTGATAATTATTTTCTACAGCAAATTTATCATTGATAATTATTTTCTACAGAAAATTTATTACTGATAATTATTTTCCTTAGAAAATTTATCAATGATAATAATTAGTGATTAGTAATTTCTATAGTAAATATATCACTGATGAAAATTTTCTATAGAAAATATATCACTGATGAAAATTTTCTATAGAAAATATATCACTGATGAAAATTTTCTATAGAAAATATATCTATAAGAAATAAGTCTGGTTCAATTTTGTTGTTGGAAAATAATAACTGATGATAAATTTGCATTAATAAATTATCAATGATTTTATTAAAACTTTTAATAAAAACGCGGCTTGAAAATGATGTTATCACATCGAAAGCGCTCGCCGAACATCCAAAGTACACAGCCAGGGACGACGGTTATTACCGAAAATTATAACAACAGTTTATTATATACTGGCGGAATCAACCCAATTAATTTAATGATGATTAACTTTTAGTGAAAAGCTATCACATATGAAAAATATCTATTGAAAAATTATTTCTCGCTCAAATTTCTATTGAGACATTATTTACGATGAAAGATCTTTGAAAATTTATCACTAACAATTAACTTCTACTAAAAACCTGCTGTTGAAAAATTATCACTAGTGAAAAATTTCTATTAAAAACTTTTCACTAATGGCGATTTAGCAAAGAAAAATTATCACAACGGAAAATTATGGATGCATAAAAAACAGTGAATTACGACAATTTTGTAAAGAAAATTACTTCAGTCAGACAAGAATCATGATTATGATAGTTTTCTACAGAAATATATATTTTTTCTTATAATGCATTTTAATGCTTATAACTTTGTATAAAATTAATCACTAGTATTAAAAAGCGTGTTTCTTAACTTCTATTGAAATTGTCCTTCTCTTTTCGTAAGCCTGTTTTTGTTTTCCACTGTGATTATTTATGCTCCAATTGTATTTTGCTGAACATGATGTGCATTATTTTTATTTGTATTTTTCCGAAACTTTTACAAACTATTATTAATCATGTGCTTAATATTTTACTTATAACATTTGTTCTTGATTTCATTAAGCTTTGGTATTAATTCGAGTTTTATGCGCTGATATATTCCAGTTTGACGTGTTAAATCTAAAGCGGAAATAAATTCATTATGGCGTCAAGGTGAATATTATATTTTTTGTTAACAATCAAAGTCCTTGGTGTTAAACATTTCTTTAATATTTTACAATGTAAAAAACATTTAATATTAATTAACAAATAAAAGAATCACTTACTTTAAATATTTATTTAAAACCTTTAAAAATATATAATTACATTTTCAACTTACAATCTTTGCATAAAACATTATCTGCTGGGTTTGTGTAATTAATTTATTAAAAGCTTAAGAAATAAACCACATTACTCTTGACTTATACCTTCATTACAAAAACGCTTTAAAATGTGTCATAACAAAGCATAAGAAAAAAAAAAACTATGTATATTTATAAACATTGATAATTCATTAAGCAAAAAGAACCCACATTTCTACGTTTGCTTACCGAACTGTATTTAATATTTATTGCTGCTGGCATTTGTTGAGGGTGAATTTACTTTTTTCTAAAGTAAATAAATCAATATCAGCAATTTATCTAAACATTCGCTTAAATAAACATTTTTTTCCATGTCCAACTTATATTAAAAGGGAAACAACATCTAGATTGAGTTTTTATTCAACGTTCGTTAAAACAATTTTAATACAATCACAAAATCAATTACGTATATAAGAAAAAATATAAAAAGGAAACATTTTTATTTTATTGAGTATTTACTATATTTTAGAACAATCCTTCGCAAAAGTGTTTTACAGGTTATTTAAAGTAATAAAAGCTGAGAAGGCGACTTCAGACTAAATATAATTCTGTCTTTCTGAAATCATGGAAGTCTGCTCCGTCAACGGGTCAATAAGTTTTAATTTTTGTTGTTTAACTTATGCAAAACTGTTCTTAAAGGTACCTTAACATGGATATCAGAATGGGAATTTTAAATCATAAAATTTATTTTTTCCCCATTCAACTATTAATGACTTTTTTAAAATAGCAGCTTTCATCATACGTTGCCGAAGTTGCGTTCTGTGAAAAGTTATGAATTGTTTTTGGCAACATGTTTTTTAACTTCAAGATATGTCTAGAAACATTTTTTAAAACCTAATGTACTTATCTCGGCTGAAACTGCTTATCATAGTAATCAATGTCGTATATTAAAGAGCAATAAAAAAGACAATCTTAAGTCGTGCTGCCAAAAATTGAGTAAATTTGCTAAGCATTTTCGAAAAGCTCTTTTAATTTAATGTTGCTGTGTAAAAAAAAAAATGGAAAAAATTTTAAATTTAAAAAGAGAAAAAGACAAAAAAATTGCAGCCTGCTTTTCAGCTGCAAAATATTTGCGGAAACATTTGTTTCCAACTGCGATATATTATCAAATACACATATTTCGTACGACAAGTTAAAGGTTAAGCACGGTATTTTTTTAAATCCTATAACAAAAAACACATAAAAAATAGTTTGAAATAAAAAATAAAATCGTACTCTGTTCATTTTTGTAAAAGACACAACATGTTTCTGGCTGCATGTTTAATAACAGCAAAATGTTTCTGGCAACAGTTTTTCCATCTGCAAAATCATATAAGCTGCACTTATCTTCAGAGTTCAAAATTTTTCATTTATGAGTATTCAATTATAAACATCAATGATATTTTTCATAAACAAGATTTTTTATTTTTTTTATTTTTCACGTTTAAAAACGACCATCAAAAAATGTTCTTACTATGATCACACATGAATGAGTGCGTCTCTTTCGTTTTTAAGCTTTCATATGCGATATACGCGAAGAATTTTTCAGCACTGTAAACTTCTAATTTATGGGTGATGAGTTTAATAAAGTTTCATATAAATGGGAAAAATTTAAGCAATAGTTTTTTAGAATAATTTGCTTAAAAATATGAAATCTTAAACAAAGTGAAAAATAATTGAAATGGGGAATCACTAAGCTGTACACATTTATTAAGCTGCTATTCCTAATACGAAATATTGACTTCAACTGATACATTAGAAATAAAGAAGCTTAAGATATTATAAAAAATATGTATTTGGTTTAAAAATAACTATTAGAGAAAAGTTTTAAAGTAGTAAGCCATAATACCCCAAAAGTACAAATTTTACATCTGCAAATACTCCAAAAAAAAAAAAAAAAAAAAAAAGAAAAACTATTTGTAATATACGTGTGTATACGCCAGCAGTATAACATAAAAAATATGCGTATATACACACACGCAAACGTTTAATCAAAAATTTTTTCTACGATTTTTTTTCACTTATGAAAAATTATTAAAATTGTAAATTCTCATTCTCACTTGCGTGAAAAAAATTATTTTCTCATTTTTTCACTTTTGAATAGAAAAAAAATTAAATTATCACATTCATGAATGAAAAAACCAAAATATTTTCCAGCCTCTCGTACATTTATGAAAAGAAGCGAAAAAAAACTTTTATGTCTCACTGCTCTCCCATGTGAGAGCATTTCGGTACTCTGCTTCTTTCGAACGGAATTGTAACTAAGAGCCAACAACGTTGCATACTAAAAAGCAATACAAACGATAATTTCTTTTTATTTATGAAATTTCTCATGCGAAATAAAAAAAATAACGCTCTTTACGAGGAAGATAGAACAAGTTCACAAATTTGAATATATGGGAGTCCGTTCTTTACACACAGCAATAAAGGAAGAGCGCCCGTATAACAAAAGTTTCTGATCACGGGTACTTCAAAAGCTCTATGGATAAACCAGCGATAGAATTGTAGAGACTCCCCACAGCGAAAAATTGTCGGTCGTTCTTACAAGATCTTACAATTTGTATAAGACTTTGAAATCTCACTATCAAAAAATATTTTCTTTTATAGATGAACTTAACTTAGACGATGCAACTTTTTATGCAATAAGCTGCTTGCTTGCATTTTTTGTTGACAAGAGTTATAAAAAGCAAGAGGGATAATAAAGATGAAAAATATTTTTTTCTGACACTTGCTCCGAAAATCTACCATACTAAGTTGTATTTTAATATTTTATTACAATTCACGATGAAAGAAATTGTAAATTTCAAGGTGAAGAAGTAGGATAAGATACATAGATTCTTTAAGAGAAATCTAAAAAAAATCTACAACAAAATGACATGGTATATAGTCTTACTTATTCATAAGTAAAATTAATTTTTTTTACTGTATACATACTTTCCTCACCTTCTGTTGATGCATTTAGAAGCTAAGAAAAAACTATAACCTATTTTATCACTTTTCTTTTATAAAAATTGATTTGTTGTACAAGAGAATTAAATTATAGCTTGCAGCACAAGCAACATCAGCTACACTCATTTATCAGCCACAAATAGCAACCAACAGTTTAAGTGAAGAAATTTTTACTCGTGGCACGAGTAAATTTAAACTAAATTTAAAATTCTAATGCAAATGATGTAGATTGATTTGTATATTCATACATATTTATTTGTTTTTAATTAAAACACTGAATAAAAAAATCCTTTATAAACATTAACTTAAGCTTATAAATTAAAGATTTCGTATATCATTTATGTTGAAGTTAAATCAATCAATCTAGTGTAACAAAAGTGTCTTTGAAAATTTTCCTTCATAAATAAGTTCAGTTTAAATGTCAAATTATAAACTTTTGAAATTTTCCTGCCTCATGAGATTTCATTTTACATGTTGATTTTTTTTTTTTTTTTTTTGCATAAAATTAATAAAAAGTCCAATTAAACTTTGTTTTTATGTTTAACTCATTCATGCACAAAGTGAAAAATGAAAAAACAAAAATTAACTCCATATGAGCAACTCGCATCTGTTTGGCCAGACACGATGATTGCAATTTTCATTTATAAATTTATTTCTACCGCATATTTTTCTTTTCATTCTGTTGCATTATTAAAATATAACGCCAGAGATGAAAGTACAATGACTTTTTGTTATTTAACAACTGATGCATCAGTTCGCAATGATGATAGGCAATGTATTAATAAATTATTCCACTATTAAAGTAAAAAACAAATATTGAGCTGAAACAATAAACATTATGAAATGAATTTCTTTGCAATTAAAGTTTAATTAGGTTACTGTTAAGGGAAAGAGATTTGAACTGTAAGTTGCAGTTTATACAGAGAAGTTCTTAATGAAAAACAAGTAAGAGTGCTATATTTGGCTATGCCGAAACTTATATTCCCTTCACCATATATGTAAATCTAGTTTAGTTAAGTAACTCCAATGAAAAAATAACATATATTGGGGTGACAGAGGATAAAAATTAAGAAAAATAAATTAAGTTCTATATATAATTATACATAAAAATAGCTCTTAATGGGTTAAGCATTTAGAAAAATTTTAGTATATTCTTAAAGACCTCTTCAAAAGCTTTCAAATGCTACCCATATTGATATCTTAAAAAATATGGTCTACAATAGTACTTTTCTACGAAAAGCTCAGAGGCCAATAACTGGGATAATATGGGCGAGAGCTAGTTTTTTTACTTGATGTTTTTTTTTCTTATTTTTTAATTCTCTGTCACCCCAATACATGTTTTCATTGGAGTTACTTCAGTAAACTAGATTAACATATATAGTGAAGGCATGTGTGTGAAGATAAAATTCGAAATTCAAAACTCAGACACAAACCAATTGCGTTGCCGCTTTCCTGGAGTTTATTTTATACAGAAATTTAAAATTTTTAAACTTAGAAAACTTCAAAAATTTAATTTTCTTTAGTTATTAAGTACAAGGAATCGTAAAAGGGTATAATTTCTATAAAATACATAAATTTTTATCTGCTCATCTTCTACAGTGCTCCTGGAATTAAGATTCCTTGCAAAAAAAAAAACGAAAATGTTTACATGTAAAAACTTTTGAAATTTTATAACATTTTATCTTTTTTACAACTTTCGTAGAAAAGCAGTAAACTCGGCATCTCTTTGCATTTTGTTCGGTTCTATTTGATCCAAAAATGAGGCCACAGTTCCAATTTCAATTAATACCCCCAGAATATATATGCTTTACAGCGCTATGTTAACCTGTTAACAGAACTATGTTAAAGCAATTGGTTTGTGTCTGAGATTTAAATTTCGAAATTTATCGTCACACACATTAGTGAAGGCAAGGCGAATTAAATACAAGGTGATAGCGGTGGCGAATTCAATTCTTTTACCATGTATTCTAACTGTCAAACTCCATATATAAAAAATTTATCTAACTGTTATACAGATTTTTTATATATGGAGTTTGACAGTTAGAATACCAGGGAAAAGAATTGAATTCGCCACCGCTATCACCTTATATTTAATTCGCCTTGAGTGAAGGGAGGGTACATAGTTAGTTAGTTAGGAGTGGCAGCCTCTCACGACGAAGCTCACTTGAGCACAATTGAATGGCCCGTTGTGATACCACAAGGAAGACGGCGCGACTCCCCCTACTCAATTGAGAACCGTAAAGATTCCCGGATGAACTTCGCTATGTCCCCTATAGAGTGAGATGATAGCTCCGTAAGAGTCCCGAAGAAAGGAGAGCCCAGAATTCTAAATCTTCTTCGAGCCAGGGAATGGAAACCTTAAAAAGTGGAATTAAAAGATGAGAGTTTCGGCATTGCCGAAAATTCTTAATTTCTTAGCCATAATAATTTGCAAAATTATTCAAACGAGCTGGCACGTACATCCAATTATCAAATGCAGAACTAAAATAAAATTTTTTTATTAAACATAATTTTTTTTTATTCTGTATAACTCTCTGACGCCTCCTGGTACAGGCACCCACCTGAACCGAAAACAATAAAAATTTTTATGCACTATATGTAACAAGTAATATGATTGTGTGAGCAACTAATTTTTCTTTTATTTGTATTGCCAGTTTGTTTTCTAAGTGTTTGTTTAAACAAACAATAATTTTGCAATTATAAAAATTCAAGCTGCTAATGAACTTTTTTAAGTTCCAATGTCTTTCATTCTTCATTTCTTTGCCTTTAGACTGTCAGTCTTTTTTTAATGACTACATTGTATATAATATGGTCTGTCAAGTCTAAATGAGATTAAATTTACTTTTTTTTTGTAATCGCAGTTAAACACATCAATAAACTTTAAAAGCAACTGTTTGTCTAGCGGTGGCCTCAAGTGTATCTGTTGCAACTGTAGCTACTGATACTGTACGAGTATCATCATCAATTGCCGCAAAGTCATCTTTCTAAAAGTTCTTTTGCTGTCTCCATTTTTGTTTTCTTCTCGCCTCTAGAAATCAATGAATCTTTTTATGGGGGCAAGTTATGAGTGCATGAATATTTTATGATGCTGGTTAACGACAACTGGCTGGGCTATTAAATCGTGTAATTTTACAACTGAATAATAATAATCAATAAAAGATGGGTTCTATATAAAAAAAGGAAACTATACATACATTCATTTTTTATTCTTTATTATAACAAGTAAAAGTTATTGCGGCAGTGGTTGTTGCTGTTGCTCTGTTTCCAATTCAGTCTTTATTAAAGTTTAACCAATACAATAGAATGCTTTATGGGCCAGGCCATACTTAAGAAATATGATATGAGTTAAAGTGGCATTATTATTATTATTATTTAATATGTGTAGAGTGCATCAAGATAGCTTGCACTTAGAGAAAGATACACACATAAGTACATATGTGTGTATGTATGTATTTGAAAGTAAGAAATATTTAAAAATTTATTTGAAAAAAGTACTTCAAAAATTGAAGTTAATAACTTTTTACAAAATTAATTAATGATTATTTCTTTAAAGGAAAGTATTTTTTTAAACCGCATTTTTAATTTCTTTTATTTTTTTTCTTCTTTTGTCTTAGTTGATTTTTGGTGATCTATGTAAGTGATTTAAGAATTTTTCTCTATTTTTCTTTTTAACCGACTTCAAAAAAAGAAGGAGGTTCTACAATTCGGCTGAATGTTGCTTTTTTTATACTTGTGCCTCCAGAACTCAGTCATTTCTGATCCGATTTCGAAAAGTTTTGGTAATATGATAGATTATACTAACAGATTGGTCCCGTTTTAAAAACAGCTCATAATCTTAAAAATTAAAGGGTGTCCCCATACAACATACATATTTGTTACGTGTATTTTGAACTGTAAAGGCCGATTTTGTAAAATTAAAAATGACTGCGTATTACTATAGCTCCAAAAAACAAAAAATTATACAAAAATAAATTTAAAAACTAAAGGGTGCCCCCATAATTGATGTATTGATGTAAATTTACTTATATGGGCCTATCTTTTGAACAGAATGTCGATTGCTATGGCCTTTGTAACAAGTATTAATATTACAAATTATAAATTAAAGGGTGTGCCAATAGTTCATTAAATTGAACTATTGGCACACCCATTGAAATGAACCGTTATAGACAGAACGCTGAAACTTAAAAGAGACCTGTATTGCTAAATTCGCTACATCAACGAGTTTATAATTTGAAATTAGAAATTAAAGGGTGTCCCATAATTGATAAAGATTTACTTATATGAGCCTTTCTTTTGAACCGTTATAGACAACATTTGACAGAATGTCGATTGCTGTGGCCGTTATAGAAACAAGTATTAATATTAAGAATTATAAATTAAAGGGTGCGCCAATAGTTCATTTAATTTGATGTATATTGCCATACTTTTTGTCAGTTATAGACAGACGCTTGGAATTTACAACGAACCTGTATTGGTAAGTCCGCTAATACAACAAGTATAAAATATGAATTTGGAAATTAAAGGGTGTTCCAATAGTTGATGTGATTTCAAGTGTGTGGCCGTACTTTTGAAACGTTATAGACAAAACGCTGAAACTTAAAAGGGACCTGTATTTTTAAGTCCGCTATATCAACGAGTTTATAATTTGAATTTAGAAATTAAAGGGTGTCCCATAATTACTGTAGATTTACTTATATAGGCCTATCTTTTGAACCGTTATAGACAGACAGCTGATATTTACAAGGGACATATTTTGGTAAGTCCGCTAAAACAAGAAGCTTACAATTTGAATTTAGAAATTAAAGGATGTTCCCGAAATTAATGCAATTTTTTCTATATGGCAGTATTTTTTTAGCCGTTTTATACAAACGCCTTAATTTTAGACAGAATGTCCACTACTTTATTTCGTATAATAAGAAGTTTAAAAAGGTTATATTATAAATTAAATAGTTGATATAATCTGATGTATATGGGCAAACTGTTGAACCGTTACAGACAGACGGTAGAAATTTACACAAAACCTGATTGCTAAATCTACTGCAACAGCAAGTATATATTTTGAATTTGGAAATTAAAGAGTGACCCTATAATTTCTGCAATTTGATGTATAATGCCAAACTATTGAACAGTTAAAAAAGTATTAAGTTTGGAGATATAAGTGTGTCCCAATAGTAAATGTAACCTTATTAATGTGGCCATACACTCGAGCTGTTATAGGCAGACATATGAAATCTGTTTTGAAGTCGGTTTTTTTTCGCAAGAATTATTTTGAAAACACATTTTTTAAGCTTAATTAATAGTGAAATTATATACAATTTTGATACGAATCGGGCCTAAATATGAAACGGAAATATATTGATGTGGAATTAACGAAGCAGTTACAAATCCTTTGTAACGAGAACAGTATTATGGGTTGGCTGTCACTTCAGCAAAATTTAACTCAATATCAAGCAGATGATGTATAGATTTACAGTGGTACCACCATGGCTACAACGAGACATGCAACGAGACCTAATTTTAAAGAACATATTTTAGAGATCTTGCCGTCATAATCATTGTAACCAGTGTTGTCAGTTATGGCGATTTCTCGCCAAACATGACGGTAAAAAATCCTTTTGGCAAAAAAAATTTTAAAATGGCTAGAGGCGAGATTTTTAGCGGTATTTAAAATACTTGTCGAAATTTTTGGCTATTTTTTATGATTTTCTCCACGATAACATTGCATTAAAAAAGTTTAAGAACTAAAAGTCAAATGGTAAAGGCAGAGAAACTAAAAATCAAAATTGTTAAAACTAAATGAGTTATGGCACCGACAACAAAAAATGTTATAATCAAGGCGAACTAATACCAGGTGGCAGCGCAACTGCAACAACAAAAAGAAAAACAGGCACGTAAATGTATGCGAAGCTTCGAAACATAATTATTTATTTCACTTTTTTCTTAACTTTTTTTATTAACGTTTTCAAAAAGCTTACATTTTTAAATTGATTTAAGAGTCTGGTTACAATTCTTTTTTAAAGAATATAAATAAAAAACTAACTTTTGTAATATACAATAATACACTTTTGTCAGCTGCTCTACACAAAAAAAATAAGCAAAATATTCAGCTGCTGCAACGATGCCGACTAATAAAATTAATTTGCCTTGGTTATAATAAAGAAAATAGCGATGAAAAGAAAATAGAAAAAAAAACATTTACAAAATGTTTGAATATGGAATATAACTATTTTTTTTTTACTGAAACGTTAATTTTACATAAAAGTTGATTTCTATATTTAAAAAAGTTGATAAAAGAAATGATTGATTGGCTTCCTGTAAACATGTCTATTTTTTAAATTGTTCAAGAAATTATTATAAGATTTAGAGACCTAATCACACACTTGGTGTTTATGAAGCAGTTTATATTATATAACTTATATTACCTAGTTTTTGTATTGGCGATATTTGGTGATATTCGACAAGCCATTTGGCGAGAAAGCTCGAAAAAAAACTGGCAATACTGTTTGTAGTAACACATCCATCCAACATTTTTAGTCCGTATGCAACTTAAAAGACCATAATTTTTGTTTGTTAACATAGCTCTGTTATCGTAACAGAGGGTGGCTAGGACTATAGATTTTAAACATGTCTAAATATACCTGTTTGCGATTGTCAGCAACTTTACTAATGTCGCTTGAAAAATTTGACAAGAAACTAGTGGTGTCAATTCTACGGTTTAGAAAAAATTTGATGTTGTTATTATTATTATGTATGGAACATTGTTTACTGTTAGTAAAAATTCCACGCGAAATAAGTATTAAATAAGTTTACCATAGTATTGCCGGAAACATATTAAGGTTGAAAAACATGCTGCCAGAAACAATTCGTAACTTTTCACAAAACAAACAGGGTAAAGTTTAAGCAACATAATTTTGTCCCACTAATTTTTATACAGACTTGTGACAGCATTCTCCATTAAATAATCAATATAAATAACATTATGCTTAAAATGTAATATTTTTGTGAAATTTAAATTTTTGGTAACAGAGATTTTTTTCTATATTTTGGGTTTGTCATGTATGTTTTTATAACAAAAACAAATATTTGACAAAATTTTATTTTTTGTGTGGCTTTTCTAAAAAAAAGTGATATTTTGGTAAAATTTTACCTAATAATTTTTTAGCGTACTTTTGATATATTATTGTTTTTTTTTCCTAAATTGTCGGTTTTTGTGAATTTTTAATTAAATTGTGAGTTTTTAGCTAAATTTCGATAGATTAGTGAAACATCAAATTCCGATTTTCAACATCAACAAACTAAAAAGAATTTAATAAAAAACTTAATAATAATAAATTATTATAAAGTTATCAGATAGAGCACTAGCTACTAAGGCCATCAGCTCTAAAAAAAAACACAACAACATCTGTTCATGCTAGGGATAATATGGCCTTATTTGACCACATCTCCAACAATTGAAGGATCGCCGCGAATAACGTTGCAAATGACAAAATAATAATTTTTCAGGAGAGCAAAAAAACGTATTTAAATGGTTTGATTATCTCCACTGACTGACTCATTGTAATTGCGTTTTGACGGTGATAAAATACAGAATTTTAATGTTTTGTTGTTGAAACAAATGTAAGAGAGTAAAATTAACGGTAATCTGCAAAAAAACAGGTTTTGCAAAATTTGTCTTTTACAACGTTATTCGCGGCTTTGCTTCAATTACAGACCGATGTTGCTTAGTTTCAATTCCACAAGATCAGTTTTTTTAGCTCTCCTGGGACCTTGATATACATTTTTTCAATCAGATTATAAACAGACGGACATCATTTAATCGACACTTTATGGAGTCGGAAAAGAATATTAGATAAATTAAAAGCGGATTGACAAAGAAACTTATGTGGTGAAAGGTATATAACGTCGCTGCTGGTTTTACACTTATCACAGAGTTAATAAATCTTGATCTGAGCATAAATAATATTACTTACGGTGCAAATTGTTAGACCGTTCTTAAAACTTAAAAGTTTTTTTTATCTATTTGAATTTTTCATTACGCCCAAAGTGTAGCAATCAGAACTTATAGGCCGCTCTAAGTAACAAATGTTTTTACATGATATTAAAAGAAAAACAAATATATGTAAATAAAGAAATATAAAACCTTTTAAGTAGATTTTTAATAACCACAACAAAAAAACAAAAAAAAAACCAATTGAACCCTTATACCCATCGAAATATATAAGCAACATGTCGGAAGTCAATAAAAAACATGTTGCAAACATATTCATACGTACTTTGAGTATTTACTATACACACATACATTCATATTTGAACGTCAGTTACATTTAAAGAAGTAAATGATCAGAAAATAAGGGCGTTTCACTGTGGAGCCAAATGGTCTCTGTTTATTGGCTTTTACGAAAAGAAAAAAATTTTAATCAGACTTTTTTAAAACTGCGCACCCTTTGTGAACAAAATACTAGTTTCAACCATTTGCAAGCGTTGCACTGGCATACCAAGCTAGCCACAAAACGGCAGCCACATGTCAAATAGTTAAAAAAATAATAAAAACAATCACAGTGTTGCCAACTCAAAGATGTCAACAGATAAGAAAACGGCTTTGTACGGTTACTAAAGTTATACCCTTCACCACAAAAAGTGGAAAAAGGGTATATCTAAGTTTGTCATTCCGTTTTTAATTTCTACAATATCCATTTCTGACCCCATAAAGCTTATATGTATAATTTGAGCTTTTATGCATAGTGAAGTCGATTGAGCAATGTCCGTCTGTCCGTGCGTGTAAAGCCTAGTACTCTGTTCGATTTTGCGAAGAATGTTGAGCATTATGCATTATTTCGCTTAAAAACTTTGACAATTAGCTACTAGTGCCAACGCAGCGTTTTCGAAAATAATTATCGTTTTTATCGCCTTCAAGAATACCACAAAAAAAATTTACTGAAGCCGAAAAGAAATAAATACTCATCCACCCCATTTAAACTTATGGGATTTATCCCATAAATACATACATACATGTTTTTGTTTTTCAATTGCAGTAATCAGCAAACGCTTTTCTGCATCAATAAGTTAATTTTTGTTTTTTTTCTCTCTTCTTAAATGTACACTTTTTTCATTTTTCTTTTTTACATTTTTTGAACACAAACAAAATAAATTAAAACAAACGGTCTGAAAAAATATTTTTTAAAAAATTCCGTGAGAAAAAAGTGCTGCTTATGTTATTTAAAAAAAATGTTGCCAAGAATATTTTTTAGTTCATGCTGCGAGAAACATTTCGCGATTATTTCACAAATAAACAGAGTACTACTTCAGCAACATTATTTCTTAGTTATTTCGCTGTAATTTTTTTTATATAGACTTTTTCAACATTTCGTACGAAATGGTGAACAGAGTATAATGCTTTAGTGTTAAAATCAAGTTTGCCGAGACAAAAAAAGTTAATATATCAATTGATCAGATATAGTGTCGAAAGAGGTGTTATTGGAAATCAGCATGTTCGATCCATGTCCTTTGAGGCAGCAGGCAAAACACCACGCCTACCTCTAAGTTGTTCATGTCATTTGGAGAAATAAAATAAATCCAATAAAAAAGAGATAGAGAATTAAAAAATGAAAAAAGAAAATCATCAAGTGAAAAAATTGGCGCTCGCCCATATTTTCCAAGTTACGGGGCTCCGAAATTTTTTAAAATATTAATATGGGTATCATTTTAAAGTTTTTGAAGAAATCTTTTAGGAAATACTAAAATTTTTAAAAAACGCTTAACCCATTAAGAGCCGATGGCATTTTTAAAATATTTTTTTTTTAATTTTTCATTCTTTATCGCCCCACTATTTGCTTTTTTGACTGTAGTTACTTCACTAAGCTAGATTTATATAGATGGTGAAGGGTATATAAGATTCGGGATAGCCGAATATAGCACTCTTACTTGTTTTATGTTACTTTGTGTCTTTAAACGAAAATTGTTGGCAACTTTTTATAAATTTCTCTACCTCTATTTAGTTTTGATAGTTTTTATTTACTTTTAACATCATTTTTGATATCAGGACCCACAGTGCATTGTTCTATCACTAATGGCAGAAGCAAAAAAATTATTTACACAACTAAAAAAAAATTGGGTAAAACTTATTAAAAAGGAAAGAAATAACGAAAAATTATTGAACCAGCATGTTGTAACATGAATTGCAATTTAAGCTCACTTTGTTTAATGGTTTTGTGTCTGTCTTTAACTATTTTTGTTTATACAAGAGTATATTACAAACATAAATTTGAATGTAATACATTCTCATATATTGTAAATAATTATTAACAAATATACTTTTGTTGTTGTATGTTTTTGTACGTTTTTGTTGGTTTTTTGTGAGTTTCTTGTTTTTTTCCATATCAAGCTGATAATTGTTGTTATAAATATTGGTTATAGAAAAAACAAAGGGTGTTTCAAAATTCAGTTTAAAGCTAAAGGCTTCTTCTGTATATGGAACATAGTTACAGTTGGAAATCTTGTTTTTTATGGTACTTTTTCGCACTTTTAAGTTAATTTTGTACAATAGAGATAGACAAACGACTAAGAACAGGTTTTTTTTTTTTTTGGCACATGCGCAATCCGGCCGAGTAGTGTATTTTTAATTTCCTACTTTAAGGCGTGACGTGTTTTTATACGTACTGTGCGATAAATCCGAAATGAAATGAAATTTAAAGAAAAAATTTAACTTAAAAGAACTAAACACAAAATTACGGAAAAAGTTTTTGTCTCTTAAAAATATTAAAATATAAATCGTCTACGTGCCAGGAAATATTGAACAAACATTTGTTAAAATTGACTAATCCATCCTATTTTTGCCCGAAAACATTATTTTTAATTAAAAAAAAATCCTTTAAAAAAAGAGAACCATAGAGTAGGTTAGGAAAAAGGTCGATGCAGCTGTCTTCTTTAATAATAATTATAAATTTGTTAATTTATTTACCTCTTATACATTAATAAATAAATGAATAATAAATGGGGTACCAAATGAAGTCTAGTAATTAAAAGAAGTAAAAATTGACAGCACTGGAACACGGTACAGCTATCGGGTAAGCTGAGTGCAACTAACGACTGAGATTTTTAAAGAATAGCGCTAATCAAATATTCTTATTTCTCTTGCAGATGCTACTGCAGTATCGCATATTGCTGACAAAAAGATTATTGAACTCCATGGCTTAAAATATTTATTTTATCGTTCCCTCCAAAAACCACCCACTGGGTTTTTGTAAAGTAGCTGATTATTTAGACCTACCTCGCTGATAAGAAAAATTAAATCCACCATTGCTTTCAAACCCTTTGAGAGTTAAGAGTATTGCGTCAGAAAAATCAAGTAGTGTTAGCCTCTGCAACTTGTGTACATGTGCTTAGCAGCTGGTCCCTTAAACATGTTGCAGGAAAATGTACTTCCACCATGGAAATTATAAGCTATTAATCGTGAAATAAAGTGTCAGACGTACAAATAAACAAGTCAATCATTATTTTGCTGGTCCCATTAGAAAGACCCTACTCGTATATTTGAAATTGTACAGGTGAGGATTAAAACTTAATAGAAACTGTATTTATCACAATGTAATTTAAAAAATGCAAATGCTTATAAATCCGTTATATTTGATACTATTGCATTCAAATTTTTTGACGAGGTTTATCTGTGTATGAAACGAAAAATCTCAGTTTCATAAAAATTCGAGTTAGGGCCTTTCGTAGCATTCGTACGTAAGTAAGTCGCCTTCGAATGATAATGTATTGTGTACCTTTGTTTAAGAAGAAGAAAAATAGAAAAATAAACTTTAAAATAAAATTCATTTTATTATATCCTCTATTGTAGCACTAGAATATTGCTTCTTATAAGATTCTAGCATTATTTATATTCCATGGTTACCAGAACCATTGGTGATGTTTGATAAAACGCAATATAATTTTTTAACCCGCACAATTTGATATATGGGCAATTCCACAAATATGTGGAACGTCTGGAAAATAAAAACCCTTAAAACTCTTACCACAGTGGTAGTTTTTATCTTCGTTAGATATTAAAATTTTACATTCGTCATAAAAAACAAAATTTGTCTACGTCATTTATATTCGTTCGATCGCAAGTGTTCGAAAATTAAAATTCAAACAAAAATATACTTTAAGAGAAAACATTGTCGTATTGGGTATGTCACGAACAATATTAAAATTAATTCATTATAAAATAACTTGATGACTGTTTTTATTTAAAAGTAATGAATTGTAAAGTAAAAATATATAAAATACAAAAAAAAAAAAAAACAAATTTAATCCTGTCTGAAATTATAGAATCTCGCATATCTTTAATTGTACCTTAAAATCATTTCAGTTTTATGTCACGTACGATATATCGCTATTTCACTTGATATTTTAGACCACCATATACGTGTTTGATTTATCTTCAAATATAAAACCTTCTAAATGGAACGTGCATTTATTGTTTTTCGGTTACTTTTATATAAGAAAAATTATTCTACTTTATAGTCGTGCAAATTACATATTAATATTTACAAGGCAACTGAAGTTGTTATGGTAAATCACAACTGAAGACGATCAAATAGTCATTCATAAAAAAAAACGTGAGTTTTATTGATTTTAATAATTTGTTCGGGATAATTAGAACAATATTTAATTTAATATTTCTGCTATTCAATTTTAATTAAAACTTTTTGATTTGTATTAATATTGACAACAATGCGTACTACACGTACACGTACGGAGGACGGCATGCATTATTACTGAGCGTTGATAAGTTTGTTTGAGCGTCTCCAAGATATGCGCAATTCTGCAGAAACTAAGTCTTGACCAAAAAATTCATAAGTTTATATTTAGTTCACAAATTAACTTCAACTAAACATTGTAAACTGTCACCAACTGGCCATCGTTTGAATCCACACGTCTAAGTAGACTGTAAAATTATAAGAATTTACCACTAGATTGATCACTGGTTAATAATTCTTAAACATTTTATATTTCTTCTCACTGGATTGGTCACTGTTTAATAATTCTCAAACATCTTATATTTCTTCTAAATAAAAATTTAGAAATACTTGTAAATTTAACCTATTTTTCAATTATCTTAAATGTAGGTATGATTCTGATTGATGTAAAATCTTTTACTTAAAATTCTCATTCTTCATGGTTCTTTCATTAAAAATATTTTTTTTGATTTATAAAGGCCTTAGAAAACATATTTTTATAAAGAAGAAAAAAAAAATAATTTAATTTTTTCATACTTGGGATTATTTCATTGCCACTTAAATTTCATTGGCATTGTTTGAAATAATGACAACGAAAAAAATTTAAATGCCATTTAATGCTAATAATTTTATTTTAATTACATTGTTTTACTAATGGTAGTGAAATTTTAATGAAATCGCTTAATTACTAATTAAAATTGATTCAAAAATAATTATTTTTTTGAAACGAAAATTTTTAATCGCAGAATCTTAGAAAAGCTATGCATAAAATATATAAATCTTTACACCTCTTATCTACAAGATAGATCTGTAGTTGAAAACTTTAATATTTAATCATTTTGAAGTGAGATAAAACTTGACGTCTGAGATCTAAATCTAAAGTCACTTAACACCTCAGCTAGCAGATCTTATAACTTACATGAAAGCAAACAATGTTCCCATTGTGTCTCATTTTTCTTGAAAGACTTAAAACATATATCGGATGGTTAAATTTTAAGGGCCGATGTTGGATGTGAACCACACCTTAACGTCAATTTTTTTCTGCATTTGATTTGACCTTTCTCAAAATCAGACTAGCTCAATTTGCCCATGAAAAGATACCCAATCAAGCAACGCGTTAAAGTTATTCAGACTTATTTTGAAGATGGGCGTTCAAATCAAAATGCATGTTGTGCACTTCGTAATTTTTTCGATCAAATGTGCATTCAAGGCGCATTAATTTATAGGTGGTCTTAATAGCCCAGTTTATTTTTGTTTATGTTCGACGTTGTTGTCAAAATTCTAAAATAATTTAAAAAATAAAAAATTTACAAATAATTTAAAAAAGTAAAAAATATGAGGTATTGCTGCACATGTAGGAAAGAAACCAACTGTTACAACTTCATTTAAAGCACCAAATGATGATAAAAGGGTAAATTAAATTCGGCTTCCTCTTGTTTATTCAGCTATTTATGACATCAACGTGGTGCTCTGCAACAACAAAATGACTTTGGGCCATTTTCACGATGTTTTAAATGTAATTATGCGAACGAACGATTGCGACATCGTAAAACTGGCCCTTTAAGTTTTTGTTTTTGTAGTCGTGCAGCCACCTGGTATTTATTGTGCCTTGTGTGCGTTCAATCGAAAAAATCGTCAAAAATTTGAACAAAGCGGGTTTGTAGGAGATGTGAAAACACCAGTGCATGCTCGTACAGCAGAAAATATTGCTGCTGTTCGCTATAGTGTGGCTGAAGAGCCGTCCACCTTATCTTATTGTTGTGCCCAACAATTGCACCTTTCACGCTCCTCATTTATGAACATATTAACGAAACATAACAAAACAGTGGCTCTTTTACGCGACAAATTCAATCGACGTGTTATCTTACGAGGCGGCGATGTCAATTGACCGCCAAGTTCATGTGATTTGACACGTTGGACTTCTTTTTTGGGGTTATTAGAAAGAAAAGATGTGGACCGATAAGCCAATAACAATTCAAGAGCTAAAGGATGAGAAAATTCGGCACAATAACGTCAAAGAACCTCAATTAAGCCTCAGCGTCATCGAAAATTTAGAGCATCGGATGGAGGTGTTCCGTCAAGGTCGCGGCGGCCATTTGGCCAATATTTTGTTGCATACATAATTGAATGATACCAACACTATCGAAATAAAAAGAAGTGACAATAATTTCCTAAATAATTTTTATTTTATTAAAAATCAACATCGGCCCTTAAAATTTAACCATCCTCTATATTTCACCTTATACTTCTGATCTAAATGCCAAGGTATACATTGATTAATGATAATGATTATAAACCATTTAATCATTAGTCAATGGTAATGAGTTTATTTTTTAACTAATTAGCAATGAAACCTTTGCATTAAAATGCATTACCAATACCAATTACCAGTAAAAAAAATGATAATGTTAAAAAATCATTAGCTTTATTTATAACTCAATGATAATGAAATCGTCAATTAATAAGTCCATCTAATTAATTACTCCCATGCATGATTTTTTTCAAAAATGCGGAACACTGTACACTTCCCTTGGAATTTCCTTTATCATTGTATTACCTTAAAAATCATCACAGACATCTCACCGACGCTAATCATCATTGTTACACAATTAGTAAAAAAAAAAGTAATCCAAAATAGGAAAAATATACCAAAGAAACAAAGGAATAGATAGAACGACAGAGAAAAAGCCAATTTACCACGATGCGACAGTTTTTTGTTATATACCGCTCCGAATAAAGGCGTTTTAATTTTATTTCAAAGTGCTTGCACCTGTCGTATAAAAAATTAAAATTAATTATTTCTGTTTCAAGAAAGAAAAGATATTAAAGAAGAAACTAAAAAAAAATCCAAGAGAAGCAAGTTTGTGTATTTTGCAGTAATTGCTGTAAAGTATTTTTTTTTTTTCTTAAAAAAAAAGAAGTAACAAAAAACTTATTTATTTGCCAGTGTAAATAATTTACAGAAAAAAAACATAACAAGCAACAAGAACTACCACTAACTGAGCCAGTCAACTTGCCAAAAGAGAACCAGTGAAGCAAAACACCCGGCATTTTTTTTTTGTTTCCTCTACTTCTGTTTTAAACCAAATTGAACAAAAAAGTTACAAAGTTTACGCTTGAAGCGTTAGCATAACGTGCTCTGTGGTCATTTTAGCTTTAAATGCAATGGCAACATTAAAAGTAGCTTACGATAGACAATAGACGACAACGCGGTAACAAATTTTGTAGTCGCGCAGATACCAATCAGACTCCACAAAACAACTATTTAATCTTCGAACGGTGGGAATAGAAGCATAAATAATTCGAAAAAAATTTACTATTTGTTTAGTTTCCAAAATAGTGTATGAAATTAGAAAATAAGAAGGAACATTCTTGTATTGTATTTCGAGCGAGTTAAATTTTATATAAATCGCTTTATAAGTTTGTGCGGCAATCACGGCTAAACGGCTGCAACGATTTTAATGAATATTTAAACATTAATTCTCGACAAAATAGATCTTGACATGAAGCATGCAATAGGTTATGCTTTATTCAAAATTTTAGGAGAAAAACATTAACTTTATACGGATCAATCTATTTTAATGAAATTTGAAGCATTTCTTTGCATAAAATCTTAAGAAAAGAAATTTTATAATTAGCATAAATAAGATCATTAAGCTGAATGAACAAGTCGCCATCGGTAAATTTTTACTCTCTCCAAATTAAAGTCAATAGTATAATTCTTTTTTTCTTCGTAGTATATTTGCAAATTTAGCAACAATTTTAAGATTTCTTTTTCATCATTATAAACATCGTGTTGCAATACAACTGAACATTTTGAATTTTCCCTTAGAAAAACTCAATAAAAACATTTACTAATATAATCCTTGGCCACTGCTTTCTCCAATTTTTGCCTGCTTCACGATCTTAGGAAATGGTAAGTAGAAGTAAAAAAGTCTAGTTGAAACGGTGGATAAAAAATAGATTTAAAAATTTGTATGTACAAAAATCTCCCTAAAAAATAAATACCAGCAGCGACTTTCTAATTTTTATTCTATATTGTTTTTTTTCATGAAGAATGCTGTTAAACAATGATTGTAAAAAATGTGTATGAAAAATGCTAGAAAAAATGTTGCAGAAGTGATGCTCTCTCAATATCGCCAAAAACATATAAAGTGTTTCTGGCAACATTTTCTCAAAGCTGTGAAATAATGCAACTGGGTATAACAAATTGTGATTACAGATCGTTACATATAAAGTGGAACTGGTTATGATTCCTTACAAAGCTCGGTCCTAAATGGGCGATAGTCGGGAAAATCGTTAACTGCGTTAGCCTACATCCTTTAACAAAAATCCGAACCATAAGTGTGATAGCAGGGAAAATCCGTTTTTTTTTTTAATTTTACACGTTCTTTTCAGAACTAAGACTTAGATTTCTGATAAGAAAAAATTATAAAAATGTCTTTTATCAAAACTTGGAGCCAGGGTTGATAAAGGGGTTATTTTATATGGATCAAGTGATTTTAATGAAATTATCGACGTAGATAGATCTTTATCTACAGGATGCAATTAATAGCCTATGACCTTGTTCAAAACTTGGGTATAGAGGGTTGATATTAGTGAAATTCGATACATAATTACATAGAAAGAGCAATATATAGTATGTCTTTTATTAATTTAGACTCACAGCAGTAATAAAATAGAAAGGCCAGCAAGTTTCATGGATAAACCGATTGCATTTAAATATTAATTTCTCACAGACTTTGCAGATTAGATTCAATAGTATGTTTGATTTTCGAGTAATTGCGATAGTAAAACATTCAGGATTGCTTAAACAGCGCCCTCTATCGGGGACAATCTGCCAAATTTGCGATCAAAAGTATGCATAGACGAAATATCAGGCACCTTCTTTATAAGCATCTTTCACATTTCATTTCAGACGTAAAAGAGTTTCCGTTTTCCCCATATTCGCTTCCAAGTTCTAAAAACAGACACTTTTTATTGAATTTTTTTAATAAGAGATTGGACCTGTACATATAGGACTACTTTTAGCAATTGTATTAGGAAACAATACTTACAAAGATCTAACTTCGATAACTTTTCTCTCAGTGCTTTTGAGTTTTTTTCAGCATCATACCACAAAACATTTTTCAACAAATTTTGTTTTTTTATGAACTTCTTGATAAATTTAAAAATTTCTGTGACCTTTATTATGATGATAGCTATCTATATTAAAACCTACACTAAATTAAAAATTTAAATTATAATTTTATTTTTAGGTAATTAAGATAACGAACTATAAAAATATTTAAACTTCCTAGGAACTTGATTCAATGCAACAAATTTTAGAATAATTAAAATCATCGTGGCTCCACTGTTCCTAGAGAAATGATAAGCAGGCTAAGAACAAAAATAGACCACAATCATTAATTTAAAATTTTTCATTATTGTAGAGAACAACAGTACTTGAAGGAGTAAATTATTCATAGATTTTTTTGTAGAACAATATTTAAAGAAGAAAAGTCATTATGGACTCAAAAAAGTACTTCGGTACTTTAATTTAGTTTTTTTTTAATAAAACATTTAAGACTTTAGAAAAGGCAAGGAAAAAAACTGAACAGAATAAAATGAAATGAAATGAAATAAATAATTTTTTCACCATGACGGAATTTTTATCACCAACTATTGAAGACAGAACAGCAACAAAAAAAGTACCAAAGAGATTTATTAAAAAAACAATATTAAAAATATCAAATTTTATTTAAAAACCAATAAAAAAGTATTAAAAATTCTCAAACCGGGATTTTACAAATTATAAGTTATTGCAAAAAATATAACAGTAAAAATCGTCAAAAGTCTTTAAAGCCACACAATTAAAAAATGTTAGAACTTTCAAAATTGTTACTTTTAAGAAGCCGCCATACTCTTTTTTTGTTTATTTTAAAGAACAACTTTTATCATGGTTTTGTTATTTGAAGGTTTTTTTTTTTTCAACTCCTACCAGCCTATCGTCAACTTAGTACAGGCGACATTTTTCTCAATACCAGTCTTTCCACTCTTTTCTTTCTCTGGCCTTTTGACAAGACCAATAGTCACGCTTTCGTGTTTTTTTCATGATTTCTCAATAAGTTAAGAATTTCAATTTATACATTGCACTTTTTTAAACAAAATATTTCTTTGCATAAAATGTTAAAAAAGTTTTATAATTAGAACAAATAGGATCATTAAGCCGTATGAAGAAATCACCATCGGTAAATTTTTCCTCTCTCCAAATTAAAGTCAGTAATTTTAAGATTTCTTTTTCATCATTATAAACATCGTGTTGCAATACAACTAAAATTTTTTTTCTCTTAGAAAAATTAAATAAAAAGTTTTACTAATAAAATCCTTGGCAACTACTTTTTCCCATTTTACTGAACTCAATTTTGCCTTCTTGAAAAGAATGGAGGTTTACCTCAACTAGACTATGCTTCATCGACCTTAGCAAGTGGTAAATAGAAATATCAATAGTCTAGTAGGTACGGTGGGTAAAGTAATTTTTCTAATTAAGTTAAAAGCGTATATTTCCAAAAAAAAACTCACTGAAAATAATAAATCCCAGCAGCGACTTTCTAATTTGTATTCTGTTCAGTTTTTCATGAGAAATGTTGTGAAACTATGATCATAAAAAATGTTTATGAAAAATGCAAGAAAAAATGTTGCATAAGTTTTACTCTTCTTTTATTTTCAAAAAACATATTAAATGTTTATGGCAACATTTTGTCAAAGTTGTAAAATAATGCAACTGGCTGTATTAAATAACAAATAACCAATTCAAATTCACAATTTGCGTAAATTTAAATTTAAATTAAGCCACTTTAATTTATGAATCAAGAAAACAAGATTGCTTATTGCGCAGGTCCGTTAGTTTGTTTTATAACGTTCTCTCTCTTTTGTGACGTAGAAATAGAATATTTGTATGGAAAGTGTAACAGAATTGAAGTAAGAGCGCCAAAAATTTCTTATATTTTTACAACAGACACTCATTATAATTCTATTGTGACGTAGAACATTTTTTTAACGGCTGAATGCGCACTCTTTTTTTTCGATTCATGACTTTAATTATTTCGCTTGAAAAATTCCACAATTAGCTCTGCAATTCACTCTTTTTTTTAACGATTATCGGTTTACTAAATTGACTTAAAAACAAAATTTCGATTTTGCTATTTAGTAACAATTTTAACGATATTCGCCGTTGCTTAAAACAAGCTGATTGTTTATCGTTAAGAAAGCGACTATATTTTTTGCGATGTTCAATCTGTCAACAAAATAAACGACGAACAACTTGTGTGCATATAGGCATAAAAACAGAACAAATACATATTGTTTAACTTAGTAGATAAAAGCACATTTAATATTTATTTCAAAAATAATTTTTTTTGTTAAAAATATTGCACGTAAACATATGAATTGACCGTATTTAAAAAGAGGTAATCGCAAATCTACAATCAAAACTATTATTATGCTTTTCTTATTGTCATACGCCAACATGCCTTTTGGAAAATAAAATCTCATGTGTGTAGATTAACATCTAAGAAATAAACACATGCATAAGCCTCGTTTGAATTCACATGTTTTGACTCTTTTCTTTTGTGTTTTTCGTTTAATTGTTGGCGGAGATGCCACTCAAATTCAACTTGTGTCTGATATCGTTAAACTAAAGATAGTGAATCACTTAATCGTTATTGCAAACAACAGAAAATGTCGGCAAACCTATTGTCGTATTGTTTAAAGTTAGTCAATACCACGATTTAGAAGAAATATTGTCGTTTTATTGCCTTTAAGTATGCAACATTATTTAGTGTTAGATAATATTGTTGCCAGAAGAATGTTGCTGATGATAAACATGAAAACAGAAATATTATTTTTACTTTTCACAAATTGACCAACATAACCTATCTACATATATCGCGATATCATGGTTTGGATGACATACTGAAAGGCTGCAGATAAAGGGATTAATTAGTTAGAATAATAATACAATACAACACAATTTCTCCAAACAGGATTTTTCTTTCTTTCACTTCCCTTGTCTTTTTGGCTTTGAAATAGTTGTTTTCTTCCGCAAATGCTGTTTTTGCACTAAAACCGACTCTTTAACTTCTTGAAGTTATAAGCGTATAATACTTTTGCAGATAAATTATTATAAAATTTTTGCGTTCTTCATGACAAAATATTTGTCACTATTCTTTATAATTTTTTTTAATATTTTAATAAACTTGCCTAAACCAAATGGCTGCATTTTTTACGATTTTTTAAAGATTTTTATGATAATCTTTAAAGAATTTATATATTTTTATGATTATTTTTAAAGTATCAAAGGTTTACGTGGTTTTTATTTGTGTATTTAATAAAATATTCACCTTATAAACAAAGTATAACTAAAAAAATTAAAAAAAAAGAATTAATAAACTTGAACTTTTAACTTAAAGAAGTAAAAATCATTAATCATTATTTTACTGTGTTCTTTAACAACAGAATAAAAAAAGCAGGTCAGTCATCATCAGCTTCAGATGAGACAACAACTAATTAATAATGTTCTACTTCAATTCTAATGGGAATTTTGCGTACATTAATTAACAAGCGGAGTTTCTGGAGGTTGCAATATAATGCTAAACACAAATCAACACTATTATAACTCATTAACCGTTATTATATACAAATGTATGTTAACATACTCTCAATTGAGTATTAAAATTTTTATAATCATTTTTGCTTAAAGATTAATTAGCATGTTGTGGGCAAAACGTTAATCTTTTCTCTCATCTTTTCGTACTTTTAATCACCTTACTGCATTGTTAGAGATAGTAAAGTCCTCTATAGAGTACAAGTGCCGTAAATATTAAGTCGGTATTAGAAAATGTCAGTCGTTTTTAAAAACGATCAATTAGTATTACTTTTCATACCATTAACTAAATGGTTGGTGTAATAACAGCAAAGCAAAGGCCGAACAGCTTTTAATTTACAACACCGTATGGCTGACCTTTCGTGCTAAGTGTAATTTTTTCGAAGGCACAATTTTTAGGTCTAAACCCTTTCTGATGGCGTAGCATTATAAATGCGTTTCAAGCAAATCTTCTTGGCCTAGTTTTTCGGTATATACAAACTTAAGTGGCTAATTTTGTGCTTAAAATTAAAGTAAGTTTTTCGAAGTCAGTAACGCATTAGTGCGGAAAGAACTAGAGCTTCCAGAATACTTGATGCCGGTACATGTTAATTTGACAAGTGCTGGGTGGGGGTACCGTTGGAAATTATGAGACGTCAAAATTTAGAGCACACAACGTAACGCTTTAATCTCAGAAGACATGGAAAATAAACCGTTGCTCTACATCAAATTAATCAACTTATTGCAAATGACTTTAAGGTTTTTTGTGGCAGTCACAAAAAAAGCTGTAATATTTTTCGGAACTTGTCTATTTTGGAACTTAAAATTTTTTTTAATCGAGCAGTTGCTTCCTTCCCTTTCTTGAGCTTGTGTACTTTTAAGAAGATAATTTATCCCTTGACCGTGATAATAACTAAAAACTTGTTTCTGGTTCTTTTTAACGTAGAGAGAAAGCCAAAGAGAGAGAGAGTAAGAGGAAGAAGACTATGGCGTGTGCAACAAAGAGACATTCCCCTATTTAATTTCTCTAGATGAAGATGTACAAGATATTAGGCTGAACTAGTTTAAAGTACATCACGTATGGCTAAAGACTCAAGGCAATTAATATCAACACTTTGGTCTTTACTCGTATATACCCTTCACCACAAAAAGTGGAAAAGGTATTCTGTGTTTAATTTCAACAATATCAATTTCCGACGCCATAAAGTATATATATTCTGACTTCTTATGCATACCGAAGACGATTGAGCGATGTCCGACTGTCCGTCCATGTTAGTGTTGAACTCGGTAAATTTTATTTCACAAAAAAAACTATGTCAATCGATCAGTTATAGTGTCGAAAGAGGTGCTATTTGAAATCAACATAATCGGTCTATGTCCTTCGAGGCAGCAGGCAAAACACTACGCCTACCTCTAATTTTTTTATGTTATTTGGAACAATAAAGTAACTCCTATCAAAAAATAAATATATTGGGCGATAGAGAATTAAAAAATAAGAAAAAATAATCAAGTGAAAAAATTGGCGCTCACCCATATTTTCCAAATTACGGGGCTCTGAAATTTTCAATTTTTTTGGAATATCAATATGTGTATCATTTTAAAGCTTTTAAAGAGATCCTTAAAGAAATAGTAAAATTAAAAAAAATGCTTCCACCGCTAAGAGCAGACGTTATTTTTATGTAAAATAATATATATACAGTACCAATTTTTTTTTTTTATTTTTCAATTCTCTGTTACCCCAATAGGTGTATGCTTTTTTGATTGGAGTTACTTCACTAAACTAGATTTACATAGATGGTGAAGGGTATATAAGATTCGGCATATCCGAATATAGCACTCTTACTTGTTTAATTTGTATCTATACACTACAGTATCAACGATAAATGAATGAGTGATTATTTAGGAAAAATTTACGCACTGCGGCCAAAGAATTATTGTATTTCTCTCACTTTGTCTATGCATGACTTCTTAAGGAATCTCAGGATTGCTATCGGCTTAAGTACTGGGAGATCCCTTCTTTTAGTAACTGCTGGTTATGTCTTTTCTTACATACAGCGTCACAGTAGCTTAGAATATGTTCTAGTGTTTCCTCATCATGTTCAGAAAATCTGCCAAAGATGTTGAAAACAATGTTTACGAGGGCTGCTCTATATATTTCTGGCCTAATATTGAAAATGCGAATATTTATAATCAAAAATGGTTTTATTGTTTTTCAAAGTATTCTCCAGCATGATTTATACACTTTTGCATGCGCTCAAACCAGTTGTCGAAGCACTTTTTCCACTCCGATTGAGACACCTCTAAAACATGGTTTTTGAACACTTCAACAGCTTCTTCTGGCGACGAAAATCGTTGACCACGCATTTTTTTTTTTTTTTTTATGTGCGGAAACAAGAAGAAGTGCCATGTCAGGGCTGTACGGCGGATGACCCATTAATTCGACGTTTTGGCCGGTCAAAAACGCTCTGGTTTGAGCCGATGTATGAGAGCTTGCATTGTCATGGTGAACAATGATTCGCCTTCTCGAATTTCTCCGATGACTTCAGGCAAACAAATTGTAGTGGACCACTCAGAAGTGACCGTCCTATGTTGCTCACGCGGAACAGTCGCCACATGACCAGTTTTTCCGAAGAAACAGGCGACCATTTGCTTCGAAGTGCTTCTTCCACGAACAACTTTCGTTGGATTTTGCTCGTCTTTGAAGACGCACACGGTCGATTGTTGTTTCGTTTCGGGCTCATACGCATAGATCCATGATTCGTCACCTGTGACGATCTTATAAACGTCTTTGGAAGCACCGCAATCGTATTTTTGCAACATTTCTTTGCACCAATCGACACGAGCCTTTTTTTGAGCGACCTTCAAATTGTGCGGGATCCAACGAGAACAAACCTTTTTACGGCCAGGTGTTCATGGTGGAAGAAATGTCCAAGGATGTGTCTATCTCTCGGTATGTCGCATGTCGATCTTGCATTATGAGTTCACGCACGGCATCAATGTTCTCTGGCACAACAGCCGTTTTTGGACGACCTTCGCGGAATTCGTCTTTGAGCGAGCTTCGGCCACGATTAAATTCATTATACCATTTTTTTATAGGATGGTGCTTCATCGCCATACAAAGATTTAAGTTCATCAATGCACTCTTGTTGTGATAATCCACTTTGAAAGTTGTGAAAAATGATGACACGAAAATGTTCACGAGTTAATTTCATTTTTTTTCTATATTAATTTTT
Source organism: Gymnosoma rotundatum (assembly GCA_916610165.2). Taxonomy (NCBI): domain Eukaryota; kingdom Metazoa; phylum Arthropoda; class Insecta; order Diptera; family Tachinidae; genus Gymnosoma; species Gymnosoma rotundatum. The sequence continues at coordinate 111,271,088 of OU744337.1, read as the reverse complement.
CTAAGTCACTGTAAACAACAGAAACAATGGTCGTACGTTAAAACGTTTTGAGTACGATTATGCTTAAAAAAGACAAACTTTCCAATAGCAATGTCAGATTGCACTTGGCAGCACTCAGTGTTGCCAGGCCAGAAATATATATAGCAGCCCTCGTAGTGTACCAGGTTGCTTTCTTAAATTACAATGGCCTGCGCAAAAGCAAGTGAAAGCTTCAAAGAGATTTTTGTTTCGCATGTCTCAGTTCTAAGAGTTATCCTTTTAGGTATCTTAAAGGACTCTGTCTATAAGTCTACAAAATAGTTCAGATCCGACTAAGGGTGTATTTGATCACCTCTTGGCGAGTCTCTCTGCCTTTTCGTTGCAGAGAGTATTAACGGAAGGAAGGAGCATAAGAAATAATACTTAGCATCCACTTGCTTGACGATTTTTCATTGTGTCTATAGTTCTCGTGTAAAAGCTTATAAAATTTATCCATTCTCACAAATCCATGATTGAGCATAACTTAATTAAAAACCAATTAAATTAACGCCCTTTAGACTACAACCAAAATTGTTTGGAGTTTGGAGTTTGTTTTTATATTTCCATTATTTTTTTATAATTTGTTTTTCTTTCCGTTTACAAAAATATATATTTTGTTAAACAGTAGGAAAATGTAAAAAATTCATAAAGAAACGTTTTGTGTTTTTCTTTTTCTAAAGTAATTATTTTGTCCTTCGCCATTTATAATTTCATTAGTAAAGACACACGCCATTTCCTTTATATTTTTTTCATGTTGTAAAATAACTTTGATTCAGCACATCGTCGTTCATGTAGCATTATAACTTGCAAGTCACTTTTAGTAATTGTATGCTAATTGGTATTATAATATCACAAGTTATATATAAACATGATGCACTTAGAGAAAGATTTCAAATTAAAAAGAGTTTAATTGATTAAATTATTACTAAAATAGAAATGTTGTGTGAAACGTGTCAAGATAATTAGCAAAATATTCCTAAAGTACATTTTAATTCTTAAAATATTTTTATAAAGAAATACACATTTTTTTACACAATATTTAAAATATTTTGAAAAACGTGTATTGGATGGAAAAGTGTTGCCAAACGTATAGACATTTAAATTAAGTTGAAAACAACTAAATGAGAGTTATAAAGTATTGAAATGTATTACAGAAATTACAGAAAAATTTGTAAAGGCGCTTCTGTACATTTGAAGATTTTAAAATAAATATTGTGATTTAGTGTTGGTGAATCAAAAATATATAGTCTTAAAGTACCGTCTGAATTATAAGCTTTATATTTCGTTTTTTTTATAAAAAGTTCTACGGAAATCTGTTATCTTCTATTCAATTTCACTACAACAACAAAAAAGTACTGATAAAATTCGATTCAGGTTTTAAAAAGAAATGGTTTCTTTGAGGTAAATGATTCGACAGGAACCGCGATTGGAGTCTGACAGCTCTTAGCTATTATATTTTTTTATATTCTGCTGGTTTTCTTTTTTTAAGCAATAAATGCAAATTGAGCATTAAAATATCGAAAAACGTGTTAACGAAAACTTTGCCACTGTGTGTGGCTGAAAAGCTCAAAACAATCAGATCGGCTTTCGAAAATATCAAAATTATTTTACATTGAAATAAACGACATGAAGCTCCAAAAATATATCGCCGCATATCCATAGTTGATTCCACAATTAAAAATCTTTAAAAGAGATTTCTAGTAATAGTTAAAACAAGATTTGGAACAGTAATAATATAAGCTAACGTCATAAATGCCGTTTGCAATACTGCAAAGAAATCCATTTGTAAGGAAACGCAATATTTTCTGGCAACACTGCTTTGTCAAATAATGCAATGACATTTTAGTACATTTATAAACGCGCCAGTAGAGGCTCTACAACAAATAAAACATTGCAAAAACAACATAGCTTTTTCCGGTGGAAACGTCAAAAAACAAAGAGACAAAGAGAAATAAGAGATTATTGCTTGAAAATCGTAAACAAATGGCAACTTTTGACTTTAAAGCTACCAACTTTTAAGCTACAATAAAAAGCCATGTTGTTTTTGTTATAAAAAGAGAAATCAGCTGGTCGGACCACACTACCTAGTAAATTAAAAATGCCTTGCACAAAGTGTAATTTGTGATAATTCTATTTGTTTGCGTAATTTTTTTGCTTATACAGAAAATTTTTTGTTCTTTTTCTCTTTTTGGAAGTAAATTAAAGTTCATATATTAGGTGTACTTTTATGAGTAGCTTATTTCTTTTATTTATTTATTTCATCCACCGTAAATTAAATTAAAAGTTCTAAAAGCTACAAAATTGATTAAACAAATATCTTTAGTTTATCTAAAATGTTTGCGAGAAGTTTCCTGAAGAGCTAAGTAAGCGGTAGTGAAGTGGCCACCGAGACGTACTTTTTATCCTCAATAATCAAAATCGGGGATTTTATTAATTTGTTCGGAATAATAAGCACAATATTTTTAAAGCAAAATTTATTTAGTTTAAAATGCCGTAATTTAATTTTAATTAATAAATTTGCCATCAAGACTATAATGAGCACACACAAAGTAGTAAAGCATTACAAATAAAAATAATGCGCGCATTTGAGAGACGTTGCTCATTGAAAATAATTTCCATGAATAAATAAACTTGCGTGATTGTCAAAACTATGTCTAAAGGCCCAACTATAATGTGCATAAACTAGCTTATGCCAACTTATACAACTGTGCAAATACATTAAATTATATGTGGTAAACTATAATGTGAATAAGATAACTCTTCGTCAAGTTTCGTTAAATTTCATTTCTTTATGCAAGGTACGAAACTGATCGCACTTTCCGTACGGAAACAGCTGATTGTGCTTTGCTTTATACATTAATAAAGAAATTTTCTAATTAAGACCTATATTGTTAAATATTTTAGTATTAAATTCAATAAAAAATTTAGAAAAAAAACAACATATTTCTTTATTGCCAATTTTTTACAATTATAATATATTTAAATTAAATTTGTATTTATACACACATATGTATACCATATAAACGATGAACATCGTTGCATTTTTTAGTACGGTTGGCCACAAACACAAAACAGAAAATAATTTGTAATAATTTTGTTTTTTACATTTTCTTAGAACATAAACCAAAATATGTAAATGTGTTTGTGAATGTTATTAAATATATAAAATATTTTCTTTAAAGCCTTTTAGTTTTAAAATTTTATTGATTTATATAGAAATTATTTTTGGCAAAAGTACGAAATAAACATAAATGTGCAACTGTGGCAAATAAGTTACTAAATTTAAATATGTACATTGTAGTCACATAAATTTCTTTGATAAGTTACCTAAGCATTTGACAGGCTTTTCGTTGAATTTTTGACATAAGCTAAAGCTAGCTTATGCACATTATAGTTGGGCCTTAACGTGTTTATGAACACTATACATTGCAGAGTTGCATTTCAAACTGCATTTATAAAGCCAGCCATATTTTGCACTAAAGGCAACGTATCGTTTAAATTAAGCCTGATACATGAGCCAACGCCAGCAAAAATAAAGCTCTTAGACGAGCGCCTTCTACAGATTGGCATCTTATTGAACAATGTTATTAAAAATTTCTTTGTTTAATTTTAACATCTGCCCAACTCTATTGGGAAACTGCAATCTGTTTTAAATTTTCAATTTTATTATTATTCCAAACGATTATTAATCCAAAATGAGGTAACGATGTTCGTTCAACTCATTTATTTATATACATTCCGAAATTTCTCTCTGTGTATTTGGTGGTCTCTTGCTAATGCATGAGATATACCGGTTTTAAAACTGTTGTTATTAGCAGGCTCATTTAAAACAAAACGATTCACTGTATTCAAACTTACAATTTAATTTTGTTTGTAGAAAAAACAAAAAATCTCAACAGATTCTTTTGAAGTTGTCGCTGAAATTCTTGAAATTGCGAAAAGAGTTTTCTTGTTTGTATTTTAATTAATGGTCATTCTCAAGAATATGTAGAAATATTTTAATTAGAAAAAGATACATTTACCACATTAAATGAGTTAATTAATTTTTATTAATTTTATACACATAAAACTTTATTTTTATCAAATGGAAAAAAATCACTAGATTCGGTTAGGGCTTTAAATTATTTCTTTTTTAATTTTAAAATAATGCTTTTAAATATTTTATTTCAAAATTTTTTTCTTTTTTATCGCTTTAAAGGTATTTTTATTTAACATTAAATCTAATTTTTATTGTTGGTTTTCTTTTTCAAATTTAATTAATTTTCACTCAAATGGAAAATTCATTATCTACACGCATTCCGTGTTGAAAAAAAATACAAATTTCTATAATTTTTTTTATATAAATATTTTATTGTAAATTTTTTGGTTTTAAAAAGCCGCGTGTAAATTAGTTTCAAATACAATCTTCGTTGAGCACCATAAACAGACTGTCTGCTTCACTGCGGTCAGTTCTTTGAATACCTTAATTTTTCTATGGTACTTTTTTGTTTAAAGTTTTCTTCGTTGTCTCTTTCTGTCTTCAAAACTTTCTATGTCTCTCTTGATTTATTTACATTAATGAGTAACATGTACTGAGTAGATTTAACATTATGTTAACTGAATTTTTTGTATGTATTAAGGCGATGTTAAATTTACTTAAAAAAAAACATTTCTATTCTTTCATTATCAACTTTAAAATGTTTAAATTCAGGAGGCGGTCTCCAATGTGAGACATTTGAGGAAAAATTTATTATAATAAATTTAAATTAATGAAGGAGTTTGATAACTGAATTCCGCGTTTTATAGTTTTTAATGGCATGAGAAATGTAAGTGTGTTCCCGTAAATGGTAATTTTCTATTTTTTATAATTTAACCAACAACTTTTTATATGGAAGATAAGAAAAATTTTATAATTGAAGTCCTATTGCAAGGTAGCGGAACACAGTAAACTTAAGTTGAGAAATCGTAATTTATTCCTTAGTACGTTTTCCGTAAGCCTTTATGAATCTTTTATAATAAAAAAATATTTTTTGGAAATATGGTCGTTCAAGGTTACTAAAATTATAATTTAACCTAATTAATATGTTAAAAAAATATAGTTATAAATTTTAGTTTTATTTCCATTTTTAAATATAATTTCTATTAAAATAAATGTAAAATGAATAGTGTTTTTTTTTGTTAATAAGAGAACCCAGCAAAAAATTTTTGAAAAGGTAATCGAGTGTCGAATTAAGCATTTTTGGCGGAAGTACTTCCCAACTAGATTGCCAACTTAATTATTTTAACAAGGCATGAGATTTTAATAATCAATTATTGAGAATCGATTACAATAATTATTGCAGGAAATAATGAGTACCATTAGTACGGTAGTCTCTTTTAACATAAAGAAATGTGTTTTGTAAGCGAGTAACACAATATGGCAATCACAAAAGTAAGTCATTATATGGCAAGTACTTTTTAAGGTAATGTCTAATTTTTTGCTGGGAAGTAGCACTTCAGACAATAATACCTATTTAGTTATTTTCGTTACCGTGCTACAGTCTTTAGAAAAGGGATAGATGAGAGATAAGGCAGGTGGTGAAAGGAGAAAAATAAATGTAGCCATATTATTAGTTATATATATAGCTGCATGTTTAGTGTTAATTCTGAATATGTATTTATACCATTAAACAGAAGTAAACATTTTTATTTTTTGATTGCCACAATGATTGAACCCTGACCAACCAGGTGTGTAGTCAACGTGCTTACCACTTTGACTAAAGCTTTCTTTTCTTTTATTGAATTTAAGAAAACCGAAATAAAAAATTGCAGAATCACAAATTTACAAACCGATTACTTATGTATGCAAATTCAGGCCCCGCTTAACCCTGATTAACAGTGATGACCAAAGATCAGTCTATTAGTTTGTTTGCAATGTTTTTAAATTGTTTGCTTCGATTAACTGTGATTACCTCTACATTCCATGATCGCAAAATCTTTTAATTGACTTTAAATTCATGCATACATAAGTACATACGATTTATAATAAACATAAAAACGGGGAATTTTCTTGTTTGCATAAGCAAAGACAGAAGCATTAATTTTTTAATGAAAATCTGCATGCACACTTAAGTTCACTTGTTAAATAATAAAAATATTAAAACAAAACCGTATACTCAAAATTGTTAATCGATTAACCGTGAAAATCGATTATCCATAATACTTCAGGTCCTGACCGTCACGGATAATCAAGGCCCGACTGTACGTTAAACATTTGAACTATTAAAGATGTCCAAAATCTTCGACACTGAAAATATTAAAGTGACTCATAGCTTAATAAAATTGACCTTTCATAAATTATTTACACCACTTTTGATCTAAAATGTACCATTTTTAATGAAACTTTAATTAAATCGTGCTATTATCCCGATAAAAATTATAAAATTCGCCGATATTAATTATTGAGGGTTAATCCTTGTCCCATAGCCATTTCGCTTCTTAGCTCTTAGCGAAATGGCCACCGAGACTTAACTTTTCACAACGATTTTAAATAAACTAAAGTAAAGACAAAACAAAACAATAAAGCAAAGACAAAAATACAAGTTTTAGCAAAAACAAAAATCATACGAATGATTTTATTTTTTTTTTTACCCGACGTTTTTATTTTTTCATTTTTAAATTTTTTGTTTACAAGTAATTAATGTTTGCTCCTGGCAGCTTCGTACTTAAAAAAACCTTAAATCTCAAATCACTTGAAAAAAAATTATTATTTATATATTTTGTCTAGATTTCGACAAACACAAACTTAGAATATTCTGTTATACCCCGTGAGATTCGCTGACCCAACAATAAAAATGGTACCACCATTTTATGCACACTAATATTGGACTCAAGGTGCAGTCAGACTTGTCAAATGTTAGACGAAAAATGCGTAACAACTATTTTTACAAATGTTGAACCTTCTTTGATACCTATCATTACCAATGACCATTTATACTGAGCAGGATTTTATATTTCTTAATAAGAATTAAAGAAGGATAAACATATTTTTCATAATTTAGCGGTTACGTTTTGTTTGTTAAATATTTTACTAAACTGACCGTAACTTTGTTTGTACAAAACTTTAAGCCTTTTGGTGTTACATTAATCTAGGTATACGCCTGTTAAGATTTATATAGGAGTAGTTGGTAAAAAATCTTAGGAAGTTAGGTGTTATAGTTCTCATACATGCGATAGTAATATTTCACTTTGCATGAAAGCTATCACGACCGGTGCTCCAATCCTGTCTGTTTTTTTGTTTAGCTACACAATAATAAGTGTAGTAATTTTTCAGGATTTGAACAATCTACTTATAGTAAATAGTTCTCTAGTTACACGTAATAATTTTTTCACTTTATATGGGAGATAAACGCCCACTGCTACAATTGAGACCAATTTTTGCACACAAATAAGAAGGCCAAATGTACAAGAAAATAAGATTTACTAAAAATTCTAATTATATATTAATCTTGAGTTCGAATTTAAACTCAAATTATAAGAACTAAAACTTCGTTTTATTCATTCCAAATAATATGAATGTGTTGTTTTTGTTGTAATAAAAAAAATCAAAATGAATTTTTAGCACTAAATGTCATTGGCTGTGCTTACTTAAGGCGCAAGGACGGTTTACGACTTATTGGAATAGACATGTTACTTCTAGTAACCCCCAACAAAAAGTTAGACTCTCAACGATACAAAAGTTTGAAGTGATATAAACGATCGAACATTTATGCGCCGAGGTATTTTCGCATTGCAATTATTCCAGACAGCGACTGTGTTTTTGTTAGTATTTGTGTTTCGTTGCCAGATTGTTTATACCCAGACGTTAAATCAATAGTCGACTATAAAGATTGTTTGTTTTTATGTCTTAAATGTAAGAACAAAAATTTTTTTTTTATAAATTTTCATGCGAAAACTGATAAATGTGTTCTTACAGCTCAGCTTACAGACTGTCGAAGCCCAAAGGCAATTTCTATGTTTTTTTTTTTTTTGGTTTGTTTCTATTTTAACAAAGAAAAAAATTCTTGAAATTATTTACAACTTGTTAAACACAACACACAGAATAACGAAGCAAAACAAAAAAATTAATAATAAAACCATGACAACAACAATAAATATAAATAATAACAAAACCTGCTGCAACAACAACAACAAAAATAACAATTAAAGCAAAATTAAAATAAAGGCGTTTTAAACATTATGAATAGATAACAAAAGTCTAAGACTGAATAAAAATTGAAGAGATGCAGTGGTTCATTGTAATTCACTGGCTGTATGACTATCTGCTATTACGGTCGTCAGACAGTCCTAGTGTGTACCTGACCAAGAGCTTGTCCATGACAGTGAAATGAAAATAATTTGTATACATGAATTGTGTAAGTATCTACATATAATTAATACATGCATCTTCTCTTTTCTATACTCCAATAATGTACTCAAACAAAATTCCAGCATATTTTTGCCAAAGGCAGACATATGAAAATGAAAATGTATTTTTTGCCATTCTTAAAAAAAAGAAACGAAAAGAGATAAAAAATTCTACACTTAAAAATGCAAACAAATTTTTTTCTGTAAATAGAAGAGCAAAAGTTTAATGGTTAAGGGCATGGTGTGACCACATCTTGCAAAACTACATATAGCAGTAAATCGACTTTTAGAAAAATGTTTAAAATACAAAAGAGAAATAAAAAATTGTAGTACCTCGAGCATATGTTACGAAAATTTAAGATGTTTTTCTTCTCCACAAATACTCTACTGAACAGTCGGCTCGCAACCCACCAGGAGTTTTGCTTTTATTTCTAAACAAAATTCTTATTAAAGGCGTTCTCAGGCAGATAAAACGTCAGCAATGATTAATATTATGGATTTTAAAACCTTAAACCTACGGCGATGTCGTGTGCATTGAGATGAAAAAGTCTTATATAAAACTGATAAGTTCTTGATTAAATAACCCAGAAAACGGATTTTCTCTATTCTATCGTATTCGGATTAATCATCCAAACACAAACGAAAGAAAAAAGTTTAAGAGAGAAACAACCATGGTGAAATAATACAGGTGGTCTCGATGGCGCATTCATTACTTTCGCCGTAAGCGCTAAATGTCAAAACCCTTATATAAAAAACATGTTTAATTCTTTTATATGATGTTTGACATTTAACGTTTGCGGCGAAAATTAATAAATACGCCATTGCGACCACCTAGTATTATTGTGACTCAGTTGGCTTTAACAGGTCGCTAATGCATAACTGTTGTAGAAACATAAATTCCCCACTTAACAATTATTGTATATTATGCGCTTTCCTCCTCTAAGCCCTGCCAGACTTTTTCTCTAATTGTTTATCTGTCTATAAAGGTTCAAAAGTTTGACCACATACATCAAATTACATTAAATATCAGGATACCTTTTTATTTCCAAATTCTAATTTTGTTTTTTGCTATAGCGAAGTTAGAAATGCAGGCTCTTTGTAAATTTCAAGCGTCTGTAGACAACTGTTTAAAAGTATGTATTGCTAAATACATCAAATTAAACGAATATTATAATTTTTAATAGTAACAATAACGGTTATAGCAATCGATCTGTCCAATTTTCAGGCGTTTGTCTATAACAGTTCAAAAGATAGGCCCACATAGGTCAATTTACGTCACCTATGAGGACACGCTTTGATTTTTAGATTTGTTTTGGTATTACTTTTTGCCATTGGGAGCTATAGTGATACGCAGTTTTTTATTTTAGAAAGTGGTGTCTTTTACGGTTCATAATACACGTAAAAAACATGTATGTTGCATGGGGATACCGTTTATTTTTGAAGATTATGAACTGTTTTTAAAATGGGACAAATCTGTTAGCATCACCTTTTAAGTAAAAAAGAAATTTTCAAAATCGATTTAGAAATGATCGAGTTATGGCGGCACAAATATAAAAAAGACAACAATCAGTTGAATTGATAACCTCCTTCTTATTTTAAAGTCAGTTAAATAAAATTCAGCTGCTTAATTTAATTCCATAAATTATAAGATGGTCACACTGTTTAGGAAACAAGAGAAGAAAGAGCCATAAATTGAGCGCAAGAGAGAAAGAGATTTTATATAAGAGACTAATGTACATGATGCCGTTACTTTATTAAACAAACAGAATTAAACAAAAACGGAAGCTGTACTAACATAACGGTAATGATTAAGCTTTTATTAACAGAGGATGTTTTTAACTTGATTCTGTTTTTTATACAGTAGTTAACGTTTCGGGGATGGAAAACCGATTTATAATTTTTTTCTTAATATGAATTTAACTTTTTGCGAAAAAAATTATTAAGTAATAAGTTTTCAAGATTAAACAAGTCGAAAAATAATTTAATATTAAATCTCTTTTGTTATAATATTCCCACAAAGGATATATTGACTTTAACGTATTTTCGAAATTTTATGCAGTTTTAAAAAAAAACTTCTAATAGAAGTTACGGTTTACAGTTCAGTTTTTTCAGTCACTTGCTATAACTAAACTAAGTTTTTCATTATACGCTAACTGAAAATAGTTTAACTAAGCACACGCAGAACTGAAACCATCAGAATTCAGTCAATTATTTTCAGCAGCAAAAGTAACACACAGCGGCAGTATTTTTAGTTTTCAAATAAACATTACACAACTGTAAAACCAGTTAGTGTGAGATCAGCAGACGTAGTAATGTGTGGATAATGTGACTAGAGTGTTTATACAAAGTGGAAACTGAGCGCTCGTATACAAATTTCTGTTCAATTTTAATTAATAAGTATTAATATTCATTTATTTTATTCATAGTTATTTTTAAAGCTTCTGCTATCAAAAATTTATTTCTCATACAAACAATTATTTTTTCCAATTGTTATTAATAATGAAACAGTTTCATTACCATTGGTGAAAAAAATTATAATATAATTGAACTAAAATTGTTAGCATTAAAGGGTAGTTAAATTCGTTGCCATTTTCATTATTTCAGATAATGTCATTTTAATTACCATTAAAATTAGTAATGAAATAATCCCAAGTTTGGTTCATATAAATAACTTTTACAGAGTACTCTCTATAGATGACATTGTTGAAACTGTTATCTACTTAGCAAAAAAAATGTAAATTAAAATTAAATAAGAATGAATTTTCCATCTGTGTTTAAGGTTTAGAAAATTATTTTTGCAATGGTTTTTGTTTTTTACACTTGCTCTCTCTCTCTATTTCTTACATTCTCTTTTCATGTTGGTTGAAACTATGAGGAGCATCATTGCATTAAAAATAAAATTAAATCCCCGACCGCTGTTGGAGCAGTAACCAACAACAATTTTATATACATATATGTACTAGTATGTGTGTGCGTTCCCAAAATTTTACAACTTATTCGAATCTAGATTTAAATTAATATGTTTGCAAATTTAACGTTATCATTATTGTAATACTTATCGCTGTCATCATAAAAAAAACTGCAAAAAAAAACTTCTACTGCTCGTTCTTTTCCTCTTATCAATTCATCAATACATCACAATGCAAGTGTGAATGTATGATTTTATCACAATAAGAGCAATGGGGCGAGCACGAATAAATGAGTTTTTGGGTGTTTTGTATGGTGGTAATTTCCAACATTCATTGCCGAATGTTTTATAAATATTACCACACTAATACATATTTATGATGCTTCTTGTTGTGGGTACAATACTATACATATTTTTGATTGTATGTTCAAGCGGTATTGCGCTTTTTTGTTAACTGGTGGTATGGTGGTATGAACTTGAATGTAAAGAAGAAATCGATATTTAAAATGAGAAAAACTCTCTTTTTAAATTTTCTGTACATGTTCATTTTTTTCCTTTTGTTATTTCTAGTTTGAGTTAATTTTTATGTACATATTTTTAAATATTTTCTGCACGTGTACTTTTTTAATAATTTTTACCCGCTTTAGAATTTAATTTCATTGTCTAAAAACTAAATTACTTAAACATACAGTGGGCTCTATGTTTACATATGTATGTATGTTATATGTATGTATTAACTGTAATTTTTTTTTCTAATTTATATATAGACCGACAAATAATGGGATTTTAAACTTTTGAATTTATTGTGGAATCTGCTTTACAAAGGTGCCAATGGATTTAAGCGAATTGGCTTCAAGCAAATATTTAAGTTTCTTTATTGTTTTATTAGATCTGTAACAGTCGTGTGAATCAAGGCGAATCAAATAATTAAAGTAGAAGCAATGGCGACTTCATTTACCTTTGCCGGTAACATTGCTGTCAAACTCCATATATAAAATTTTTTTATATACAGTCTGACGTTCATTGTACGGCCAAAATAAATGAATTCACCGTTGCTGCTACCGAGTAATTGATTCGCTTTGATCAGTAATTACTTTAAGTTGTAAAAACAATAACACAATTTAATAATATTAAATTGAGTAAAGCAATTTAGTTATATAAATGAATCTGTATTTTAAACTAAAGAGTTTCAAAATTTATTTACTAGACGGTAAACGAAAATTTCAAATCCAAAACAGAGCTCGGATATAAAGAAAAAAATATGAAATTCCCAGATATTTAATTTTTTAATGAAAATCTTTAAATCCATTTATCTGGATAACTAAGCTTCCTACAAGAAAATAGGCTATAATCTGTGAGCCCTTTAAAAATTTAAGAAATCGTGAAAATAAACCGAGACAGAGCTGACATCTACAATCAGCGTTGCCACACAAGAAATTTACTTCCTACCAATAATTCTGAAAAATCCTACCAAAATCGTTCACAGCCTACCAAAAATTTAAAAATGCATTTCTTGCATATAAACTCTGTTATACTCACTTGGTTTTTTTTTTCTTGTAATTGTTGAGATGGAAGTTTGTCTTTTGGTGATTTTTAAGATGGGTGTTATGATTTAAAATAGTTTTAGAGAATACTATGCAGGAGGAACACCCATCCCTTTCCTGGCGCCAATCAAATTCTTTTGACTATTTCTTTACATGCAATATTAGTAAATATTTATGTAATAAATAGGTACATGTTTACAATTAAAAAAGTTTACTTACTTTTCCATTTTGTCTGTTAATTTTTTTAATACACTGAAAATTAACCTTCACTCAAAAGTATTGTTAATTTCAATTTCATAATATTGTTTGCATTTCTTAAACCAGAGATGGTTATAGCTTTAATCATCTCTATGCAAAAAAGCAGAGATGTTTTTATTGCACCTAAAACAGTTTTTGAAAACAGTGGTGACACTATTCAAAGTTATTGTTTATTTAATTCAAAGTTACATTTCTTTTTATGGTCTGAAATTTTAAGGTGAAAAATTTACTATTGCTAAAAAATTGCTAGAGGAGGAAAACCTACCAAAAATTAAAAAAAATGCAACAAACCAACCAAACTACCAAACTGTTTTTTAAAAACGAAAAACTACCAAGTTTGGTCCGACCAAAGCGGCAACGCTGTCTACAATCCAAACAACCTTTGTGTTGAAAAAAATAAAATCCACATACCTTGTAGCATGGCGAAATAATACTAGATGGGAGCGATGGCGAATTCATGAATTTTCGCTGTAAACGCTAAATATCAAAATTTATATATTAAAATAATATTTTTATATATGGAGTTTGACATTTAGCGTTTACGGCGAAATTAATAAATTCGCCATCGAGACCACCTGTATTATTTACGCCATGCCTTGTAGTATTATTTTTTAAAATTACGCATTTTGAACCAAATTGATAATAGTATGAATACTAATTTTAATTAAAAACTAAATATTTTAAAAAGGTACTTTTTATTTGAGGGTACTTTTGGTAAAAAGTTAGTTTTTAAAAAGGTGTTTTTCAAAAAATTTACCTTTTTATATATGGGTATAAAAAAGGCCAATTTTTTAAAGGGTACTTTTTTTTGTTAAATTATTCTTAAAGGTACTTTTCTCAATTTTTTTTAAGTTTACCATTTAAATTTATTAATATCTGTGAAGTATTCATTAACATAATGATTAGACGCCACTTGAAGGTCAATAGAATTAATATTTCACATACGTTAGGGGAGGGGTCTATGTCCTTTTTTTGCCAACATTTTATTTCACAAATTTTATTTGAGTTTTTTGTATTTTTTTTTGTTCTTTGTTTTGTTTCTTTTTGTTAAACCTCTTTAGAATATTTAGTATTCAAGTATATACATACTTATAGAGTTCAATAACATTTTTAAAGAATTTTTTTCTTTGTTGGCAAATAAAGCAGAATGTTTAGCCAACTCAGTAAAAACTAGGGGTAAATTGACTTGTTTATTTCGTCTTTTCATGGTCTTGTGTATCTATTCATTCATTAAATTCATATAAATCATGAATCTAATTTGTCTTTAATGAAAGAAAAAAATATTCTAAAAGTTAAGCCTTAAACAACCAAACAAACAATGGATTAAATAAAATGAATAATAAATTATCACTGGTTTGAATTTAAATTTAATTTTTAACAAACAAAACGTTTTTTTTATATTAAATTTAAGAGGTTATATTTTTCTAAGTTGTTTGAACTAAATAGTATAATGTAATAATTTAATTTACTTAAAATCTCTGCTCTTCAAAGTTTTTCTTTGACTTTTTTTTAACGACAAGAGCAGCACTTTGCACGTGCACAATTAAGTTTTCATGCATTTATTTATTTATGTACATATATATAAGCATTTGATACATATGTATGCATGCTCATGTAATTTCTAAAATTTTGTTTATTTATTTTAATGTTAAAACCTGATGTGGTACCTCCATTTAAATATGTAACGAAATGAAAGTTATTTGTTTCCTTGCTTCAAGAATGCATGGTATAAAAGTTTATATTATTTAGTGTTTTCGTTGGTTGCAGCAGTTGAAAAGAATGATTTTGTAGAGATTGAAAGTCCTGTAACAGTATTATTAAATGCAAACAATCTTCCGTTAACAAGTCCTTATTAACAAATAGAACACTCGAATGAATGTAGAACCATTTAACTCTCTTTGGAAACCTATAAAGAAAACGAAATTTGCCCTATTCTTCTACTAAAAGGTTTTTTGAAACTAAAGGCTTTGACGTATTCAACTGACAAGTCGGTTAAAATACATGTTTTCTTATAAGCGATGTCACAATCAGTACGTTTCCTTTAACGCAAAATACGAAAGTTGGTCAACTTTTGACGTTCGTTGAATACTTTGAAAGCTATCTATTGCTTCATCTTTGTTTTCTGTTAACTTTGCTGTGCTTAATTGTGCTCTTTTTTTGCAAATACATGAAAAGCAGTGTTGCCGTTTAAATACATTTTTTGAAAATTTTGAAGGCTCCACGTAAAATGTATAATTTTGTTATATTAGGCCAAATTTTCTTAACTTTTGGTACAGACACAAAATAAAGTAATATCACTGAAATTGTACTTGTTTCATTATTTAAGGTAAGAATCTCTCCTAACATATTAACTTTTCTTAACATATCAATTAAATTTAAATAACAGCTGTTACCTCCAAATGCAATAAAAAACCCATTTAAAAAATTAGTTTCAAATAAACAAAAAATAACATTGCTTTAGTTTTAGCATATATGAGAAATCACAAAATGTCTCTTGCTTCATGTTTAGAAACAGCAAAATGTTTCTGGCAACAATTCTTTCCAACTGTGAAATAATAATAGCTGGGGAAATTGTTAACAATTATAGCTATTCCGCCTAAAAAAATTTCCTTCAGGAAGTTCCGGATTATATATATAAGCATATAAGAGTCAAATTTATTTTTAATAGCGATATTTTTAAAATAATCAGTGTAGTAAATTCTATCGAATCTCAATCTTTCAGAGAAAAAAGGTAAAACGGATTTATTAAAACTAATTTTATTAACGGCGAAAGCAAGCACTTTTCCATATCGAAATATAAGTTTTCAGAATTAATTTAAATCCTCATGAGTATTATCGATATTAAATTTTTTTCACACATTTTTTTCATTTCATTAAATAAATTTTTTGCCTTGTTATTTTTGCTGAAATATGAAATAAAGGTTTTTACTGCATTTTATATCATTTACATTTAATTACTATTTATTTAAGGAAAATTTCAAAATGATGGAAAAGCGTAACTTTTTGAAGGAAAAGGGTTACTTTTTCTGTCTTTCTCTGGCAACAGCTGATTTAATATCCGCCAGTAAAATACTCATTGTGCCAACATCATCTTTTCTTACTTTGACCTGAGTTGAATACGTCAAAGCACAACCTATGACGGATTCTATGTGCCCCGACCGTATATTCACCGAATTTATCCTCTCAAATTTTTGTAATAGTTGACTTTGTTCTCCAGTTCTAGAGAAACAGAATAATTAATAATTGCCTAGTAAGTCATCACAAGCAATCCTTGCTTGGCTTACGTATTTATTACTACGCCTGCAATGTGGGTCAGACACAAAATATTTTGGGAAAAATGAGCAATTACTAAACAGCTTAACCGATTGTAACAAACGTTAGTACTTTACGAGGGCTGCTATATATATTTCTGGCCTGGCAACACTGAGTGCTGCCAAGTGCAATCTGACATTTCCATTGGAAAGTTTGTCATTTTTAAGCATAATCGTACTCAAAACGTTTTGACGTACGACCATTATTTGTGTTGTTTACAGTGACTTGAAAAAATTAATATAGAAAAAAATGGAATTAACTCGAGAACATTTTCGTGCCATCATTTTTCACAACTTTCGACGTGGATTATCACGACAAGAGTGCATAGATGAACTTAAATCTTTGTATGGCGATAAAGCACCATCCTATAGCACTGTGAAAAATTGGTATAATGAATTTAATCGTGGCCGAAGCTCGCACAAAGACGAATTCCGTGAAGGTCGTCCAAAAATGGCTGTTGTGCCAGATAACATTGATGCCGTGCGTGAACTCATAATGCAAGATCGACATGCGACATACCGAGAGATAGAGACATCCTTGGACATTTCTCCCACCAGCATACATTCGATACTGCATGAACACCTGGCCGTAAAAAAGGTTTGTTCTCGTTGGATCTCGCGCAATTTAAAAGTCGCTCAAAAAAAGGCTCGTGTCGATTGGTGCAAAGAAATGTTGCAAAATAACTATTGCGGTGCTTCAAAAGACGTTTATAAGATCGTCACAGGTGACGAATCATGGATCTATGCGTATAAGCCCGAAACGAAACAACAATCGACCGTGTGGGTCTTCAAAGACGAGCAAAATTCAACTAAAGTTGTTCGTGGAAGAAGCACTTCGAAGCAAATGGTCACCTGTTTCTTCGGCAAAACTGGTCATGTGGCGACTGTTCCGCCTGAGCAACGTAGGACGGTCACTTCTGAGTGGTACGCTACAATTTGTTTGCCTGAAGTCATCGGAGAAATTCGAAAAACCAGCAAGACAAGACCAATCATTGTTCACCATGACAATGCGAGCTCTCACACATCGGCTCAAACCAGAACGTTTTTGACCGGCCAAAACGTCGAATTAATGGGTCATCCGCCGTACATCCCTGACTTGGCACCTAATGACTTCTTCTTGTTTCCGCACATCAAGAAAAAAATGCGTGGTCAACGATTTTCGTCGCCAGAAGAAGCTGTTGAAGTGTTCAAAAACCATGTTTTAGAGGTGTCTCAATCGGAGTGGAAAAAGTGCTTCGACAACTGGTTTGAGCGCATGCAAAAGTGTATAAATCATGCTGGAGAATACATTGAAAAACAATAAAACCATTTTTGATTATAAATATTAGCATTTTCACTATTAGGCCAGAAATATGTAGAGCAGCCCTCGTACCAACGTAGGAGATTAGTCTCCGTACTTTAGTTTTTAGTACGTTATTTAAGACCTTGCAGATGTTATGCCAAAGGGTCCCAAAAGTTTGCCAAATTATCTTTATTATTTTTGAAGTTTTAAAGTCCCTTCATTTCAAAATTGTAAAATTTTCAGTCTTGTCTTTGTAAAAGTTTTCGTAAGATTATGTCCAACTGACTTCCCAGTAAATTTAAAACTTAAAAACCTGAAATTTAAAAAAATTTTTCTAGGTTTTATTTTCCTGACACGTATTAAGACTTGATATCTAAATACATAGCACAAGCGCCCTTCTTCGCTGTAATAATTATACAGCAATAAATCGTTGAAAACGTACACAAATAAATAAAATGTCTAGACTGATGTTTTAAAAAACTCTTTTAAAAATATAAGTAACCTGCAATTGCAGGGCTTTAGAATATAAACCATTCTATCTATCAGCCTTGTTTATCGTCAATTTTTTCTAATAAATCTTTTCCCAAAAGGTAACTCAAAGAATTATTAGGCATTGTTTCCTAAAAAGTTACTTCTCTTTAAAAAAAATTAAAGCTTGTTTAAAAAAAGCCTTTTAAGCCTTAAGTATTCTCAAAAGTATTACATGCATGACTCTCGATGCAAACCAGAATTTTTTTTAGGCAAAACTATAAAAAAATCTGGTTTTGGAATTTTTGTACATGATTTGGGAATTTTCGCAAGTAGGAGAAATTTGGCTTCCAGTTTTTTTTAATTTTAGCCGACCTTAACTTATTAGTTTTTGGCTATTAATGACTGGATTAGCACTTTTCGTTAAAAAGTTACACGCCTCAGAGATGGAAAATATAAACTACCGTTTTTTTAGAATTTTCCCTAAAAAGGTTTTATTGCTTATGTAATTTAAGTTTACTTCGGTACTAGCAAATTTTATTAAACCATTTTAAAGACAACCCATATCAACTGCGAATACCAGAAAAATAAGGTTAAAACTTTTAACGGATCTCCCCTTAGCCTTATCCAAACATAGCTAAATATGAAACGAAATTTATAAATACTGGTAAAATCCCCCAGAGTGCAAAGTACCGCTTAAAAAACCTAAACGGACTTTAAGTCCTCAATTGTTTTCTACATACTCTAAAAAGGAAAAACAAAACACTTTATTAATTAATAATCAAATACACACACAAAAAAATTATTTTGAATAATTACCATTTTATTCCTGTTAGTTCTATAGTTCGTAAACTTAGTAAAATTTGGAATAAGTTGTAGAAGTCGGGAAGAATTTTGACAACAAATTTTCTATTCTTACGGTTAAATGCTTTCTCTAAACCAAGCCAATGCATCACATAAAATCTGGCAGTTAAAGTCGGCAAGAACCCTACACTCTGTAAACATTTTGTTTAAATTCTTTGAACTCTAAAAACTCTAAAATAAAGAAAGAAAAGCTACATGTGGAAAAAGTAGATGACAAGTTAAGAAATTTCAAAAATCCTAGAAAATAATTCTAGCAAAAAAGCAACTTAAAAACAGATTTCATCTGTCTGTCTATAGCGGTTCAATAGTATAGCCACATACATCAAATTACATCAACTCCTGCAACACCCTTTTATAATCAAAAATTTTTATAATTTTTACTATACCAAGCAAAGTTGTGGACATTCTCTCTAATTTTACAGTGTTTCTATATGACGGTTCAAAAGATACGGGTAAAATTACATTAATTTTGGGAACACCCTTTGATTTCTAATTTAAAAAATTTATAACTTGTTGTTATAGCGAAATTAGCAATACAGATTCTTTGTAAATTTCAAGCATCTGTCTACAACTGTTCAAAAGTATGGCCACATACATCAAAATAAACGAACTTTTTGGGTACCCTCTAATTTATATTTTGAATATCAATACTTGTTACTATAGCGGTTATAGCAGTCGACATTTTGTCTAATTTGAAAGCATTTGTCTATAAGGGTTCGAAAGGTAGGCCAATATAGGTCAATTTACATCAATTACGGGAACACCCTTTAATTTCTAAACTGAAATTGTAAACTTGTTGATATAGCGGACAAAGCAATACAGGTCCCTTAAAAGTTTCAGCTGTCTATCTATAACGATTCAAAAATTTGGCCACAAACATCAAATTACATTAACTATTGGGACACCCTTTAACTTATAATTTTGAATGTTTATACTTGTTATTATTACGTTCATAGCTATCGATATTCTGTTCAGTTTGCCTATAACGGTTTAAAGGATAGGCCCATATAGGTTAATTTAGGTCACCTACGGGGACACCCTTTAATTTTAGATTTATTTTTGTATTACTTTTCGTTATTGGCAGGTATTGTAATACGCTGTTTTTTTTTAATTTTAAAGGAGTGAGCTATACGGTTCATAATACACTAAAAAACATGTATGTTATATGGGGACACCCTTTAATTTTTAAACGGAACCAAAATGTAAGCATAATCTATCGAGTTGCAAAAAATTTTCAAAATCGATTCAGAAATGACTGAGGCACAAACAATAAAAGCAGCATTCAGACGAATTGATAACCTCCTTCTTATTTTGAAGTCGGTTAAAAACTTTTTTAACCACAAAATTTGAAATTTTAAAATTGCTTAGACTCTAAAATCATTCTTTTGAATACTAAAGCCTTTTACAAGTTTATTTGTTTTATTTTATAAACACATTTATATAATTTAAACTAAAAAACATACGCTTGTTAAGTGTCCAAAACAGCGTGCAAAACAGCACAATATAAAACCGCAAAAGAACAGAAACAAGATTTCTGCACTTTCCTTAAATATTTTTTTAAAGACAAATTAATTTGTTTTAAGGGTAAATGTAAAGTATCATCTCAATTCTTAAGAAAAGTCTTGTGAACCAAGTTTTAAGTTATACTGGGAAACTACAGCCCACGAACTTTAAATCTAAATGATGTGAAAAAGCAAGGTATTCTATGTATTTATTTTTTTAGAATTTTTTAAAATTTCTTAAAATTTCTTTTGTTGTGTTATATTTTTATAAAAAAAAAATTTTTTTTAATTTTATTTTTTTTTTTTTAATTTTTTGCAAAATTTAGATTTTTGTAAATTTTCGATTTTTTAGTTTAATTATTTTGGGGAATTTTAATTTTTAATTAACTTTTCGAGTTCAAATTTTTTTATTTTAATTTTTGCTATTTAAGCATAGTACTCTGTTCATTTCATGGGAAATGTTGTCAGAAGTCCATATAAAAAAATACAGCGAAATAAATAAGAAATAACGTTGCTGAAGTAGTACTCTGTTTATTTGTGAAAAAGTCCCCAAAGTTTCTCGCAGCATGTTTTGAAACAAAAAAATATTCTTGGCAACTTTTATTTTCAACTACGAAATAACATAAGCAGCACTTTTTTGTACGGAATTTTTAATAAACAATTTTTTTAAACCATTTGTTTTGATTTAATTTTGTTTCGTTCAAAAAATTTAAAAAAGAAAAATAAAAGAAGTGTAAATTTAAAAAGAGAAAAAGGCAAAAGTTAATTTAATGACGCAGAACAATGTGTGCTCATTACTGCAGTTAAAACCCAAAAACAAATAGGCATGGGATAAATCCCGTAAGCTTAGATGAGTTGGATGAGTATTTCTCTAAACTTCAGTAAACTTTAAATTTTTTTCTCGACAATGTGATAGTCTGTGTTAGCACTAGAAGCTAATTGTCAAATTTTTCAAGCGAAATAATGCATGTTGCACAACATTTTTCGCAAAATCGAAAAAAGTACTAGGCCTTAGGAAAATATCTTCTTCCCAAAAACTTTCTTTAGAATATGTAAGATTTAATTGCTTTATAAAATTTTTGATTATTTGATAACTTAATGCGTTTTAGTTAATTACTTTTAATTTTGTTAATTTTTAAATTGATGCATCAGATGGCCAAACAAAAAGTGAAGGTCATAAAGGTGAATATTGCACTTAGACTCATTAGGCACAACCAGGGTATTTAAACTCTACTCCAATTACTATTTAAATAATTACTTAAAGATCTTTTATTCAGTTACGCACACTGTCACAACAACAATTTGCTAGTATCTCTTGTTTGCTTTTTATTTTTAAATGTTTTTCGTAACGCATCAGGTATTTTTTATGTTTGACTCATACTTTTATTAGATTTTAACTACTCTAACAGGCAGATAAGAAAAGCATAAAAAAATTATTTTTTGTTCTCTCTTTATTCTAATTTTATGCGTGAGCCATCATAAAAAATAAGTCAAACCATGTGAATGACTTTTTAAGTGGAATTAGATTTTTATTTTAAAGTTTTTTAAATAAGCGAATGACAAATCAAAAAATTTGAAGAAGTCGTACTTATGTGTTTATGAGAACTGTCGCCGCAGGCAATAATTGCGTATGTGTCACCCAGACTCCTAGAATAAAATAGTATTAAACCAATATAGTACAATAATATACATCAGTGTTTCCAAGGAAAGACAGGAAAAAGTAAGGATTTTCTTTTAAAATTTTTCCATTATATGTTACATTTTAAAATTTTTCTTAGATATATAGTAATTTAATGTAATTTTATAGTTAAAAGTTTTATTTCATATTTCAGGGAAACAAAAACAAAACGAAAATAGAAAAAAAATAGAAAAACGTATGAAAAAAATTTTAACCCGAATGAATATTTAAATTAGAACTCTCGCCATTCAATAAAGTTAGTTAAAGTAAGATTTTTTAATAAATCCGTTTACCTTTTTCTTTGATTATTTTATTATTTAAAAAAATCGTTATTAAAGACAAGTTTAAGTCCTGTTTACTTAAAACTTCAATCGAGGTATTGGTACGGTACACTAAGCAAGTTGTTAAATTTTTTAAGCGGAATAGCTAAAGTTTCTAACAATGTTCGCAAGTTTAAACAAGATACTTAGTTTTCACGAAATGTAGCTCATATTATTTCATAGTTGTGAAAAATTATTAACAGAAACATTTTGCTGTTTCTAAACATCAATTAAGAAACATTTCTTGATTTCTCACTAAAGCCTGGTACTCTGTTCAAATTTGTGAGAATTGTTGAGCAACATTGATTATTTCATGTGGAATATTTGACATTTAAAGTGTGGTATCATTGTTTTAAAAACGTAAGTAAAAGACATACGATCAGCTGCTGTATGAAAAATTCCGCATGAAACAATGCCTACTTGCTTTATTTCACAGCTTGGATAAAATGTTGCCAAAAACATTTCATATGTTTTTCCACAGTAAAAACAGAGTACTGCTTCTGCAACATTTTTTCATGACTGTTTCATACAAATTTTTTATATATGTGATTTGACAGCATTCCGCATGAAAAACTGAACAGAGTACCAGGCTTAATAGAACAAAATTAAACTTCAGCAACGTTATTTTTTGCTTTTTTCAAACTAATTTTTTATGTGGGATTTTGATAGTAACCTTTGCTATTAAAATCGAATTGATATGTTACGAAGGCTCTTATCTCAAATAATCAAAAAATACTTTTTTAGGGATATTACTTTATTTCGAGTCGGTACTAAAAGTTACAATAATTTGGCTAAATATAACAAAATTATATATGTTACGTGGAGCCTTCAAAAATTACAAAAAATTTAAAAAATGTAACTAATTGGCAATACTTATATACATATATCCTTTTTTTTTTGAAAAATATTTATTTATGTAAAAAATTATTTTTTATTCGAAAATATTTTCTTGAATGTTTCCAATAACAAAAAAAAAAATAAGTTCTCAAAATAACAGAAAAAATAAAAAACTGTAAATTCAACTTACGAAAAGAAAATATAAATTTTACAGGTCGTAAATGGATGAGGTATTAAAGGGTTTTGATTCAATATAATTATAACTCTAGGATAACGAAAATTGTTTTATAAGCGGACCCTATCAAAACTGCATAATAGTGGTAAAATCCCACTTGTGGTTGTATGAAACTTTTAAAAAGCAACATAAAAGTTAGCAATGCAACAGAAAAATTACCGGGCCCAGAAGAGTAACGTTCATTATTCAAAGGGCAAATGATCAGTAAAAATTAAGACGTATAAATAATCTGTATTGGAATTAGATTGCATATGTATTGAAGAAAATAGCGTACTCACTGACAAAATTGTCAGCTAAAAGGAAGTCAGATAGAGCTATATATTTTTAACCTTGTTTATCCATATTTATCGAGCAACATTCGTGTCATTTATGTGGACTGAAAGCTTACAACATTCATGCCTTAACCCACTGCTAAGTAGTGGTGGCGTGTCAGTTATGAATGAAGGATTCAACCTAACGAAGGATATGATATATGTCGTACTCTTTAGAAATGTCTTCACCATTTAACTGCTATGTTTTTTCATACATATGTTTATCCATTTTTATTTTCACTTAAATTACAAGTATCAAAAATTGTTCAACAGACTTTGTAACAAATCTTTACGTTTTTTGTTTTTTTAAAGATAAACGATTTTTTGTTAGACGTGGAGTAAAAATATCTGAAAACGGTTTTCTTATTTTATTTTATATTTTGATTATTCTTTTTCTTTTCTTAAACTATAAAGTCAAGAATAAACGCAAAAAAAAGCTACTAAAGCAAATACAAACAAAATTTGTTAAATTATTGTTTTATTTGTTTAAAAAAAGTTTTACAATTTAATTTTGATACAATCATCACAGTCATGACACACTCACACAAACAACAACAAGGTGTTTAACCCTTAAATGCATGATTTTTTATATTTTGTAAAAAAAATGTTAATCTTCTAGAAAACTAATGTAATTGATGTAAAAAATAAAATAACAACATCCACATTCGTATATTCTTTTTATTTTCCAAAAAATATTCTGATGTATATCTACATCAGCATGCAAAATCATTCCTTGAATTCTTATAATGAACTATAAAGAGTAGTTATACATTTCAAACATATTTGTAATAAAGTATTGTTTTAGGAAATGGCCTTTTTAGTTGAACACATCTGTTCGTCTATAGACAGGCGTTGGTCGATAAATATAGATGAAAATTTTACATTTAAATGGTCTAGAACAGGTCAGATCTTATCAAAGAGATCCTGATTTGGGTGAAAGTGCAACACACTCCTTATAGTTTCAAACCGGTTAACCGGCATAGCACTATTTATTGGTTCAAAACCATACTTTCCGACATAAAGACAAATACTCCCATGATTTTTTTTTTATTCTTCAACAGTTGTCACGAAAGAGGTTGACATAAAGATTAGTTTCGTCCACAATCTTTTGGAGGAACTCTGGAGTAAAAAAGTGGGTAAAACACTTATAAGGAGTATCTAACATGGCTACATCTTTGCCTAATGTAACACGTTCATCAAAAATTTTAGAGTCATCATAACATAAGTGATCTTTTTCCCAAATAAGGCTGCGCTTATCAAACAAATTTATGGAGTTATCTTGGACTTCATTTTGTGCCGATGGACCAGGTTCATACTCAGTAAGACGTGGATCACTTTCTTAGCCAAGTTCGTGGTCAGTAGTTTCTTCTTCACCTAAAAGGTCGACTTCTTCCTCGAAATTCTGAAAAACATCCCTAGCGATTGAGTAAAATTGATCTTCGCCATCATTTTCTAATCCATCAATCGAAATGTTACTATCTTCTAGATCAACTAGAATTTGCTCAATGTATTAAGTTTTTAGCGATCGAGATATAATGTAATATTAAAAATATCGTTTAAAACAGAAAATTAAAAAATTAAAACAAATAAAATAATATACATTCATACAAACAGAAAAATATAAATAAAAAAATCTCTTTACTGCTATAAAAAATATACAGAGCGGATTTTGCATACTGATGTATTTCTACATCACATGCTGTTAATAATCATATTAAACTACAATTAAATAATTTACTTTAAAGAAATTAATCAAAGTACTTTTGTTTTTATTGATATTGAAAGAAAATATTTTTCTTTATAACTATAGAAGTTTTTCTTTTTCACTCGTTTGAAGTTCGTTCAAGAATACACACATATTTAATTTTTGTAATAAATATTTTATAGTAAATAAAAATTCTTTTATAAAATCTTTTTCCCAATATTTAATTCATACAAAATAATGCTTTTCATGCACAAATTCACCAGCATATAAATTTTACTTACCTTTTGCTATCCAAAAACAATTTTTTTGTTATATTTTATGTTATTTTTATATAAATAATCATACTTTTTAACGCACACCAAAATGAAATTATACACAAACTGAGTTGTTCCTATAAAAATTGTCACAGATAATAAAATCAACTTGTTGAGCTTCTGTTTGCACACGATAACAGTAAATCAGTTTTTCGGATTTTCATACGTATAAAAAAAAAAACGTTGCAAATGTTGCCGCATCAAGAGATATGGAGGTTTTAAAAGGCGATGTAGATCTACATCATTATGTATTTAAGGGTTAAATCTTATTTTTCTGAAAAAAAGAGAAAAAGTGTATCAAAGAAGCACATTGTGCTTTAGGTGGTAGAGGAAAGAAAGTGAATGTAGAAGGGCTATCGCTGAATTATATAAAGACGTCTGTCTCAAAAACCAAAAACATTTTAATTTAAAAATTTAATTATGATAAAATATGGATTTTAAAATGAACACTATTACATTTTAATGAACTATGAGTTATTTTGTTTAATAGTCGTGTAAAAGCGTCTAGATGCTGTTAATATGGAAAGATCTGGTATCCTATTCTAGGTGCATCTTTTACCCAATTATTTATGGTCGTGTGGGTATTAACTGTGTTGTTTGTATTTGTTTATTTTCATGTGTGTAAAGTGTTTTAGTAAAATTTCTGCGATGATATTGCTACTTTTTTTCAACGCAATTTTTTCTTGCTCAAGTGTGCAACACGAGTTTTTATGTAAGCGTTTTAAGGATGTTTTTTATATATTATTTATAATTTGACACTGACTTTAACGCACAATTTTTAAATTTTTTATGTGTTTCCTTACGATCGCAACCTAAACGTCCTTGATCTATTTTCTTCAAAAATACATTAATAAATAAAAATTAGCAATTGTAGGAGATTTGTTAACAAAGTACTTGAAGTTTAAACACAACTACTAAATTTCTCTTAGATGTTTTCAACAGGTCTCGCGATTTATAGATCCAAGGTTCACATTCTATTCAGCCATGAACTATTCAGCCAAAGAATTGAAAAGAATTTCTACATCTTTAAACTTAAGAAAGATTAAACATTAACTTTGAAAAAAAAATACTTAATTTAATTCTAATAATAGAAGATAATAACAAATTTACAAGTTAATTTTAAATAAAAAAATAAAATATTTTCTTGCAAAAACAATGACTGTAAAATAAAAAGCATTTGTAACCATCTCAATTCTAAACAAACTTGGCTTTTGTTGTCTTGATTAAATTTAATGAAAACACAAATATGTAGACGAAAACCACCAAACCACAACAGGAATAATAATAATAATAATGCGGTAAATGCCATTTGACCTTTTTCATATGAATTTGGTCATACAACTTGAATACTCATTCCTACAAACCTGTCAGCCACTCATATGATGGAAATTTTCTTTATTTTTACTTGACAAGCTTTTATGCTTGATTTTAATATGTTCACAATTTTTCCCAAATTGAGATTGGTTTTTTAATAAAAAAAACACATGGTTTTGATTGCAAAATGAGTAAATGAGTAAATGCAACTTTTTACATCATTAAACAATGCAATTCAATTAGATACAATTTACTAATTATTAATCTACGTCATTTTATTAAGGTCAATCGTTTAAAATATCTGTTTTGTAATGATAAATATGAATTCTAACTTTCTATTCATTCTTTTATGAAAAAAGTCAATTTTGTAAAATTTTGAGTTGTGGCCCTTTAGTATTTAAGATGCGATTTGTACGAATTAATATGATCGCTTTAGCATTTACTACGCCCAAAAAAAAAAAAAAAAATCCGTACGTGATAAAAAAATTTTTGTATGAGAAGAAAGTTCTTTTCAGAATAGCGGTATCGATTGCAAGGCTTAAAATTTAGCAGAAGATCATGGACACTAAGCTGAATTTTTAGAGTGACTTAAGGCGGGCTCGCTCAAACACTAAATTACTTCCCATATATTTGTTTGTACATATACATACAGACAGTAGCGTACACAGGGGCTCATCTTTGGTATGGCAGAATTTTTGAGGGGCGCCAAAATAACAATAATTAACACTGTTGTCATACCGTACCATACCACACCATATTCGTACGTTTGGCGAGCGCTTTCGATGTGAGAAAATTATTTTCATGGCACGTTTTTATTAGTACTAAAGAGATGGTGTTAGGTATTTGCTGTATAAATAGTAGAGGGTTCAGGTAATTTTGACCGTTACTGCCATCCCTAAATTAGCGCGTACGACACGTCGCGACGCAAAGCAATGTAATTCATAGCTTTTGCGCTGAAATGTCATCCCTAAATAACAGCGTCAACTTTGTGTCGTTAACAGTAATGTTAACTCATTTTATTTTATAAAACCCGCTGTATAAGAATAAAGAAGAGATAAACCCGCTAGTTTGCCTTGAAAATAACTAAATTGTCATTACTTTTCAACCAAAAGAAAACAAAACAAACCAACAAGCAGCCAACTTCACTTCCTAACGCACTGTCAAAATTGGATTTTCCAATTGCTAAGCGTTGACGCCGTGCTATTTAGGGATGCTTCATACATTTTGTATGTACATGAGAAATTTTGACAGTTATCTTGCGCTTTACGCGCTAATTTAGGGATGGCAGTTAGATTGCTTCATATCTGTCATGTTTATTGGGGGCATATAGTTTAATATTTCTAGCTTTTGTTTTTTTTTTTTTTTTTATGAGAAGTAGAACTTCAGGCATTAATACCTACTTAGTTTGCAACCGTGCTACATTCTTTAGGAAAGGGATAGATGAGAGAGAAGACAGGTGTTGAAAGGAGATGGATATAGCCATTTTATTAATTATTTTATGCTAATTGGATAGATAAGATAACCATCTGTGGGTGTTTTTTTGCTTGTAAGAGTGTTCACGCAGAAAAAACATGGTTGTGATATGGTCACAATAACCATATTATGATCTTTGTAACATTGTATAGTTGCGGAAAACAAATTATAACAATACTTCAGTCACCATAAACATTTTCTGTTAACATTTGACCATTATATGGCTACTGTGCACAAAGAAAAACAACATGGTTTGTTAAACTTAAAAAAATTTTACCCACAACCAAAGTTTTGTAACTTATTAAAAATAATATAATATATTTAACCATACTATAATATATTTAACCATACTATATTTTTATTAATAGGAATATGTTTAAATGCAAACGAAATATCGTTTGCGTTAAAAAATATTTTGTTCTAGATCTTGAGAGTATTCTCTCTGTTCTATCAGTTTAGTAATTTTTTGTTAGGTTAAAGTTGAAATTATTTTTATGTTATAGAAAATGAAAAAAAATCAAAAATTTATGTACAAATAAATAATTTAAAAAAAATATACATACAAACATAAAATGAAAACAATTAAAAAGGTAAGAAAAACAATTCGTTAGAATATTAATCTTTATTATTGTGTTTATAGTACAATAGTGAAACTATTTACATATTTTTCACTTAAAGCTGTCATATTATACATTAATAATAATTAGGATTATATGTATATGTATAATAAGCAGAAAATTGATTTTTTTGTGAATTTATGTTTTTTAATAACTTCTGTGACAAATCAATAATAAATTAAACAATAAATAACTAAGTCTTTTATGTCAGGAAATCCTTGCACTTACGTGACTATATTATAATGCAATTATATAACATGTCATTTTTACCATATTATTTATCGGTTCGTTAAAAATGTCTCTATTAAACGTTCGTGTTTTATAGATATCCATGTTTTCAAGAATGTCTAGTCTTCGTCCTTTTTTACTTGGGTATAGTACTGTCATACATTCATCTATTTCCCTTGGTTCGTGTCCATGTGCCTTAAGGAGTATTGCGAAGTTCGAGTCTTTCCTTTTCCGTTTGTATCATCGTATGTATTCTGTGAACCTTGTTTTTAATGTTTGTCCAGTATCTCCTATGTATATGTGGTTGCAGGTGCAAGTAAGTCTGTGTACTCCGCTAGTACTAAATTTATTGCTTGTTTCTGTTGATGTCTTGAAATTGTTTCATAAAGTGTTGCTTGCTCGACGAAACCCTTGAGATGAGGTTCTAAGCGTTCTTGCGTCATTGTAGATCTTGGCTTATTTTTAATAATCGTTAATTTTGTGAATTTTCTCTCACATGTGCAACTAGTGACCGCAATGGACCAATATTCGGAAACTACTTTATAAAAAGTTGGGTTACGTTGTTTTTCTGTCTACATTATTCAACAATATTAGGCATTTGTAAATATTTGTTAGTGGATAGTATTTTTCGTTACGGTACTGAAAAAGATTAATCTTTGCCTTTAGCTCTAAAAGTCGACCCTGAATTGCTTTAAAATAATTCTGTAGTCATCATCACTAGCTTTGAATTGGATAAGTTTTCCTACTTCATAAATAACGTCGATCGAATAATTTTTTTAAATGGTGCTAAGGGGGGCGCCGATGTTTTCTTTGGTATGCCAGCTGCCTTACCTGCCATACCCGTATGAACGCCAGTGCATTTAGATACATCACACATTTATTTACTTAAAAGATTTTCTCAATATTTTCTTTAATGACCACTTCAGCATTAAAATTTCACTTTATTTGTTGTAAAAAAGGTTTAAATTTATTGACAGCAGACACAAATGATCATTGTCTGTCTAACAGGTGTAATCTATTGTCTGCAGATATCAAGATGTTAATTGAACTACCACAACTGAAAAGATTTTACACAATGAGCAGACACATTCTACCTGGTCGTCTGACATCTGTCAATGTACGAGTAGATAAATGTTACATCAACAAAGTCGGCTACTTTTTACTAAAAAAAAGAAGGAATGTTGTCATGTTAAAGTTGATTTAAAAATAAAAGTTTTTTTTTTGTCAACTACTTTTTAAAACGTAAAAAACCAATTTATTTTAAATCGAAAGTCAATAACAATTAATAATGTTAAAAAATTTTTTTTTCCATTTTAATAATTTTTTCTCACCAAACTAATAAAAAACTGAAAAAAAAAGATTCCATTCATAAAACGTTTTAAGCTGACAATGTGTGAAAAAAATTCATGTTTAAGAAATGAAGTCATCTGAATGTAAAAGTTTTAAATCTAATATCCGGTTACACAACCAGACAGACATTTAAAAATCATAAACTTAAATCAAATATAAAATCTTTTTGAAAAAGGGCGACACTAGCAAATGGAAATTATATCAAATAATAAAACAAAAAACAACTTCTTGGTAAAGGCACCAACAAACAGACATAAAAAGAATTAACAAAAAAAAAAAAAAAAAATTAACTTGTAAAAACACTCTTGTTAAGGTCAAGATTATATATTTAACGTATTTAAAATGGATACTTATTATCTTAATGCCACACATAGGCTTGTAACTACGTCAGCAGAAAAACAAAGAATGCTTAAACACAATACAAGCGGAAATCGTTTGTTTATAGTGACTGGGACTGGTAAATGTTAAAATTTGAAACTCATTGACAGCATGCATAATTTTTGTTTACCCTGGTCCCTAAATCATGTAAAAAATAAGTAACCCCGGTTGTAGATATATTTACTTTAAGGGCACCTCCGTTCGTTTGTAGAATAGAGTCCCAGTTCTGCATTTTTTTTTTTTTTATTTTCACTACTCGTCATATGATAATGACTGAGGTATGCTCTCGATTTTAGAGATACTGTAAACCAATAACATGAGTCTTACATCGCCTTCTTTCGTTGATCTTATTTTTGTTTAAAAGTGGATTTCGCTGCAGACTAGTTTAATAAGCAACCTTTTTATACCCTGCACCACAAAAAGTGGAAAAAGCGTATCGATAAGTTTGTTGTTCCGTTTGTAATTTCTACAATATTCATTTTTGATCCCATAAAGTATGTATTCTGCCTTCTAATGCATAGCGAAGTCGATTGAGCAACGTCCGTCCGTGTTAGTGTTGAAATCAAACTTGATTTCACAAACAAAAAAAAAAAAAACAAATATGTCAATCGATCAGACATAGTGTCGAAAGAGGTGCTATTGGAAATGAGCATGATCGGTCCTTGTCCTTTGAAGCAGCAGGCAATTTTTTATGTTGTTTGGAACACTAAAGTAACTCCAATCAAAAAAATAAATATATGGGGCGATAGAGAATCAAAAAATAAGCAAAAA
Organism: Gymnosoma rotundatum; assembly: GCA_916610165.2. Classification (NCBI taxonomy): domain Eukaryota; kingdom Metazoa; phylum Arthropoda; class Insecta; order Diptera; family Tachinidae; genus Gymnosoma; species Gymnosoma rotundatum. The sequence continues at coordinate 111,239,038 of OU744337.1, read as the reverse complement.
ACATCAAGTAAAAATATTGGCGCTCGCCTATATTTTCCGAGTTACGGGCCTCTAAGATTTTAAAATTTTTTAAAATATCAATATGGGTATAATTTAAAAACTTTTGAATAGATCTTTGAGGAAATACTAAAATTTTTAAAAAATCCCTAATCTATTAAGAGCCCTGGCATTTTCATGTAAAATTAGATACACTCGTATGCAGTACCAAATCTTCTTTTATTTTTTAATTCTCTGTCACCCCAATATTTGCTTTTTTGATTGGAGTTACTTCACTAAACTAGATTTATATAGATGGTGAAGGGTATATAAGATTCAACATAACCGAATATAGTACTCTAACTTGTTTATTTTTCTTTAGATAAAATAAAACAAAATTTAAATAAATCGGTCGATCATGGATGGCTTTAGTTAGGTTCAGGGGGGTTAGTTTTTTTCTAGAATAATCGTCAGAAATTCGAAAATAAATCATCAAAATATCCATAAGAATTAGAAATTATCTTCAAGAATCGTTGCAGATTAAAATTTTTTAATGTATAATTGTATTATTATCCTTTTGATTTTTATTGAAATACTCAACTTACTTTAAAAATCAGTGTGTGCTAAGTATTTTAATTAATTAAGATACAGAGACCCTAAGGTAAAATTCTTCTTCTGTTAAAAATTTATTCCGATATTAAAAATTATTTTTTCGAATTTTTTAGTAGAACTCTTTTTGTCGAAATTTCTTATCTAAAATATCTAGTAGAAAATAAGCAATACAACATAACTCATTTGTAGAAGTAATTATCTCGGACTGACAGGAAGGGATTGTATTCGTCGTCTTTCTTATGACACGCTTACGACCTCTTTTTATTTATTAAAAAAAAAAGTCCGCCATACTACATCTAACGTTTTTTTTTTAACTAGCGCTTGTTTCGTGAATGGTAACACTTAGCTCATGTCTGACTTGACAGATAATTAGTTTTATCCTTTCGCTGAGCGCTTTAATAACGCTGCGAAATACTGCGACATTACTTTGAAAATCATGGTTGTGTTGCAGAATGTGTGCGAAAATTTCGTACGAATTTTGGAAGAAAAGAAACACCGTCAGCCCCGTATGTTCGTTATCTTGTGAAAAAAGTGAAAGAAACTGGCATCCTCATCGATAAACCAAAGCGTGAAAAGCCAAATACAGTGCGTACACCCGAGAATATCGCTGCTGTAGCAGAAAGTGTGCATGAAGCGCCATCAACATCAATTCAACGTCGTTCTCAACAATTGAACATTTCGGAGACATCATTGAGACGAATTTTGCAAAAAGACCTTGGTATGACGCCATACAAAGTCCAGGTTCAGGAGTTGAAGCCAACTGCGTTTTTTATAGCATTTTCAAAAAAAAAAGTTATCTGGCGGACCCTACATTAATTTAGCAAAACAGGTGCCTTGTAAAATTTAACAGTCTTTCTATAACGGTTCAAACTAGGCCACATATATCAAATAGTATCAACTATTGCGTCACCCTTTTATTTCCAAACTTAATACTGCGGAATTAGCAATAAAGATTCTTTGTAAATATCAAGTGTCTGTCTACAATTGTTAAAAAGTGTGGCCATGTACATAAAATTAAGAGAGCTATTGCAAGCGTTTTTCTATAACAGTTTAAAATATAGGCTCATATAGGTCAATATACGTCACCTTAGGGGACACCCTTTAATATTTAGATTTATTTTTGTATTAATTTTTGCCATTTATTTTTATGGAGACACCCTTTAATTTTTAAGATTATGAACTGTTTTTAAAACGGGACCAATCTATTAGCATCATTTTTCAAATTAAGAAAAAATTTTCAAAATCGGTTTCGAAATGACTGAGGTCTGTGGGCGCAAACATGAAAAAGCAATATTCAGTCGAATGGATAATCTCTACCTTTTTTTGAAGACGGATAAAAATCTACAAAATAACCGGAAATATTTTATTGGAATTTTAAGAAAAACTGTGTATAAAAAAATAATGATTAAATAATTTTTAAATCACTAATTACAAATTCAATTTAAGTTAAGCCGGATAAATTTTTGTTTACAAAAAGTTGTATATGCAGATGATACAGCTTATAGCTGCATCTAGAAAGTCAACGATAGAAGCTTTATAGATTGTTCAGATTCAAATTTATCTCCTTGAAATATGACTGACTAGGCTGAACATTGAAGTAAATTCAAATAAGTCGAAACATATTATTTTTGCATTAAGAAGAAGAGTCTATTCAAGTGTGACTATATATAGCGAACAAAAGAAACTTCAAAAAACATCAATTTGCTTCTTGAACAGTAAAGTTAACTCATTCTATTTTATTAAAAAAGAGGTAAACCCGTTAGATAACCCTGAAAATAACTAAATTGTCATTACTTTTTAAGAATATAAAAACAAAATAAACAAAAATAAGTAGGAGTGCTATATACATACACTTCACCATTTATGTAAATCTAGTTAAGTGAAGTAACTCCAATCAAAAGAGCAAATATTGGGGTGACAGAGAATTAAAAAAATAAGTACAATATGTATATAATATTACATAAAAATGACATCGGCTCTTAATGGGTTAAGCATTTATAAATAAAATTTAGTATTTCTTGAAAGATCTCTTCTGAAAAGCTTTTAAATGATATCGATCTTGATATTATAAAAATTTGAAAAGTTCAGAGGCTAGTAACTCGGAAAATATGGGCGAGCGCCAATTTTCTCAATTAATGGTTTTTTCTTATTTTTTATTTCTCTATTGCCCCATATATTTGTTTTTTTGATTGGAGTTGCCTCGGCAAACTTGATTGCAACACTAACAAGGACTGATAGACGGACATCGCTCAATGGACTTCGCTATGCATAAGAAGTCAGAATATATATACTTCATGGGGTCGGAAATGGATATTGTAGCAATTACACTCGGAACGGCAAACTTAGCTATACACTTTTTTCACTTTTTGTGGTGAAGGGTATAAAAAGCAGCCAACTTCACTTCCTAACACAATGTCAAAATCGGATTTTAAAATTGCTAAGCTTTGACGCCGCGCAATTATGGTTTGCTTCATACATTTTTTATGTACATGACAATTTTTAACAGATACATTGCGCTGATTTAGGTTTGACTGTTAGAAGAATAACCTGGAAGCCATATATTAAACCAAAACAAACACAGTAAAACATTAAAAGTCGCAAGCTATATTGGCTGTTAGGTCCAAAATCAGAATTCAATCTAAAAAGTAAGGTGTCTATAACAAAAGCTATTCTGGAACCTGTATGGAAATACGGAATTATGCTATGAAGAACATCAAATATGTATTGAAAGTTTAGAAAGATATCAGTCCAAAACCTCAAGACTTATCACTGCAGCACTTTGATTTGTCGCTAATGAATTGGTAGAGATCTTAAAAGAAAAAATTAAAAAATTTAGTGAAAACTATATTGAAGTAATTTCAGAAATCCTCTAGCTGTCCTACTGTTAGACGAAAGCTCTGAAACCACAAGACCTAAACGTGCACATATATTAGACTTGCCTTTCAGAAGCGGCCTTATTAAAATGTTTTTGTTTATTTGTTGAAACTAAGTACATAACTCCTGTTATGTAACATATTTATTTTATTTGCTTATTGTCTTTAAGTGGACATATTGCAAATTAAATAATAATATTAATAAAATAACAAACAAGTAAGAGTGCTAAATTCGGATATGCAGAATCTTATATACCTTTCGTCATGTATGTAAATCTTTTTTAGAAAAGTAAATCCAATCAAAAAATTTGAAAATTTCAGAGCCCCGTAACTCGGAAATTATGGGCGTGCGTAAATTTTTTCACTTAATGTTTTTTCTTATTTTTTAATTCTTTACCGACCCATATATTTATTTTTTTGATTGGAGTTACTTTATTGTTCCAAGTGACATGAAGCAATTAGAGGTAGGCGTGGTAATTTGCCTGCTGCCTTAAAGGAAATGGACCGATCATGCTGATTTCCAATGGCAGCTCTTTCGACACTATGTCTGATCGATTGACATATTTATTTTTTTTGGAAATCAAGTTTGCAAGTTCGCTTAATAGACTTCGCTATGGATAAGAAGTCAGAGTACATATGCTTTATGGGGTCGGAAATGTAGAAATAACATACGGAATGAAAAACTAGATACCTACCCTTTTTCCAATTTTTGTGGTGAAGGGTATAAAAAAAGTATGTACAAGAATTAAGAAGAAAAAACGATAGAACTTAAATCTTTAATAAATTAGATATGTATATGTATAGTAAAATGAGGAACATACACCTACTCCAGCAAGCAAAAGTTTAAAGAGAAATCTAATCAGATTTAAATTTAAAAAAAAAATACATATTACATTTATAACACAATTAAAGTCAAGTTATTACAACACGTGTCACAGCCTCCATTTCATACACAATTTTTCGACACGTTTTCTCTTTCTTGTTTAAATTCAAGTACTTTTTTCTTTATCCTTCTAATGGTTACAAATGATACAAAAAATAAAATACATAAAAAGAAAAAAATCCACCCTTAAGAAAACAAGTTCTGCTAAAAAAATCCTTTAACAATATAAGAGAAAAGCCCAACATTACGAATTTATTTTAAAGAACTTTAATTACAAACAACAACTACCAAAACCTGTGCAGTAATTTAAAAAAACAAAATGCTTAAAATACATTTAAAAAAAAAATGAAAATAACATTGTACAAAGAAAAGGCGAATGAAATAAAAAATTACGTCTAATAAATTTTACTGACAATCACAGTTGCCAGACTAAATTGCTAAAAAAAAAATCGTCATTGTGTAATCACTAATTTCATTTGAATTTTGGCGTTTTCTTTGTCGCTTTTTACGGTTTTAATAATAATCCTACTGAAGGATGTCTTTAGCCTAACTACTATTGTTATGGGTGATTTTTCGCTGAAAGTGCTTTTAGCCGCTTACTTCAACATAACTTTCGACTTTTGTACTTAACACTGAGTCCCGTTATTTTTACCACATACTTTCGGTTTTTTAGTTTCATGCAGTCTGGAAGTTACAAACTTCGCTTCTTATTACTAATTTCCCAGATTTGCAATTGTTTATGGTGGGGCTTCTTACTGCATCCACATCCAGTCTCTGTCTTCCTGTAGTTTTCATAGGCAACATGTTCCATGTCACAGTTTTATACTTTAAAACGGTACTGACTTTTCTATTCAAGTAGCTTTCCCCTGCCACCACGTTTTATTTCAACGTTAGCAGAACATGAGAACATCTCTCATAAAGTTTTCTAAATTGTTACCCCTGATTTTCTTTCCCACACCTTCCGCTACCCGAGTCTCTTTACCCATCTTACGCTATTTATAATTGCGGCTGAAGTCTTTTCATCTTCATGGACAGATCATTTAATTCCACAGGTATTTAATTCCATTCCATTAGAATTGACTCCGTTCCTTTTAACTTTTCACTGTATTTCTTTCGGTCCACAACGGAGAATTCGCCAGAGGTCAATTATGTGTCTGTATTAAAGGTAAACATTTACTGGTAGCTTGAGTTTGCTATACACTTCTCCTCGTTATCATGATTGACTCTGAAGACCCAACCTTCTTGACGCTATTGATTCCGGGGTGTATGGCACAAACAGTCGCCTGAGTTTGCGGGGGCAGGAATCTAAAAGATAAAAAGTGACTAACTACGGAAGTAAGGTTATGCTAAAGGCTAAGAGATAAACCTTGGGTAAGGAGCTTGCGCTCAATGCGCATTTCAGCACATGACGCTAACGGTGCATTGTGAGTATGTGCTCAAAGTTTTTTTCTCGTATGTCGCTTTGCGCCACAAGGCACCATCGCCGGATACAGCTTACGGTGGTGAAAGATACTGCCGTAAATATATATCACAGTATTTCTCCTCACTAAAGACTTAGAGCTTGTTTCATACACTAGCACGAGAAGGACTGATTCGAATAGCGAAATTTTACACAAAACCGCACCAAATAAACTAAGATATTATTTTCCATGTAAAATAAGAAACTTGTAACCACTGCCATTGAATATGTTTTAAAACAACTGTTAAATTTTTGCTATTTAGAATTAAATAAATTATAGTAAAGAATTATTTAAAGTCAATTTGTCTATAAAATTAAATAATAAAAATAGTAGAAATAATTGATAATTGGAAAGCAAAAGCAGACAATAAAGGAGAGCTATACAAACAAATACTTAATTTCATAAGTATATAAAAATCGACAAATTTGGACGCATAATCGCCAAAAAACAAATTCACAAATCTGGCCACAGCTCTGTCGTTTAGTAAAACCAAGAGAACATTTTATTTATTTCGTTTTGTAGGGAACATAAAACGCAGAACAACCAAAGCCCCCCGGTAAACATTATTCCTGACTTCTGTTAAATTAAGTCATAAAAAGTTTTTTGCAAGGATCTCTGCTTTGTGTGCTTACTCTATTTCAAGTGCAAGCCAAGTTTGCAAGCAGCTTTTGTAAATATTTAACACCACTTCAATACATATGTATGTGCATGTGCAAACTTACACATATGTGCAAGTACGTAATATATGCATCCATAAATACATGCAGAGCATGTATTCATATTTGTATGCATGCACATGTATTTTTATTTACCACGATTTTTCTTTGTTTCTATATTTACAATATTTACATATGACAAGGAGTACGAGTACATACTCGTATTAAATAGAAACCTATAACGAGGAGAATATTCAAAAATGTTCGGTACTTTTGTGTTTTACAAACGAAGCTAATTTATAAGAATTAGTGGACCCAAAATAACGAAATGAAAAGCATTGAAAATTTTTCATCAAGCCTAATTTATGTCCTCTTCTTAATGTTACTTTTTTAACATTTAAAAAAAATTATTTAGTTTCTTTTTTATTGAATACAATTAGTTAGTTAGTTAGGAGTGGCAGCCTCTCACGACGAAGCTCACTTGAGCACAATCGAATGGTTGTGATACCACAAGAAAGACGGCGCGATTCCCCTTACGCAGTTGAGAACCATGAAGATTACCGTATGAACTTCGCTATGTCCTCAATAGAGTAAGGTGGTAGCTCCGTAAGAGTTCCAAAGAAATGAGAGACCAGAATTCTAAATATTCTTCGAGCCAGGGATGGGCAGTGCTACAGGAGGTGCAGTACGGTCTCTTCCTAATCCTCTGAGCCACAGCTGTGACAGAAATCTTTAAAGGGCAGAGCGAATCTTTCAGCATGCCTGGCGATTAGACAGTGACTAGTAAGTACCGAGACCGTGATACTTACGGATTTCCTGTCAAGTCCGAGCAGCTGCCTGGTCCGCTTGAGGTCCAGTGTAGTCCACAGTTGTCTGGAGATACAACAGGAACTTTCCTCCACCCATAATTTGCAAGCCAAATTGAGGTAGTGGTTCTTTATGGCCGTTTTAATCGTTGCCAGAGGAATCCCAACGTCTGGTAGTGAGGAGACGATAGGATGCAATGTGATCCGTTTGGCAAGATCATCGGCCTCCCAGTTTCCCTGGATATCCCTGTGACCAGGGACCTAAAAAAGGTTAATCTGTGATCGCTCCGATAGTGTGTTTAGTAATGAGCGACATCTCAGGACTAGCTTAGATGTACTGTATGCACCAGCAAGCGCCCTGATTGCCGCCTGACTGTCCGAAAATATCCGAATGGCAAGGCCGGAAAGATCGTCCCTAAGCGCTATTTCGGATGTTTTCAGAATGGCCATTACCTCAGCGTGAAAGGCACTGCAGTAGTCATGAAGTCTAAGGAAGAGTCTTAGTCCAAGGCTATTGGAGAAGATTCCGCAACCGACCCTCTCGTCCAGTTTCGATCCATCGGTATAGATACCCTTGCAAATACACAAAATTTAAAACAAGAAGTAAAAATTCTTTTGTAGTGCGAACTAGACACCTCTCAAATTACTTATTAGGCCGAGACCATATGCATAGTTAAGAATATCTAGCTGAACTTTTCCGGGTTATGGCAGTAAAAATTGCAAGAATAAAAATATTTTTATTATGAGTTGGAGTAACTTACGATTACCCACGGGTTCTCTCTACAGATACTTCGGTCTAAATAACCATCTTTGGAGAATGTGGCTGAAAGAACTGTTCGTCGGTTCCGCTTGGAAAAGCAGGGAGTATATTCTTTGTAAATGCACTGCCAATTTTATGGATACGGGAGCATCTAGATACAAAGGAGGTTGGGGAGCTTTTTTCGATCGTTGGCAAGCGCTGCATTTTTATATTTTGTTTTGGTCAATATTGAAGGTAAGTTAATGCATTTTAATTCATTTGTCAATCCACACAATGCTGGCTATTTTTAATTTATATTAGCACCCCGGGTCTAATGCCGCAAAGGCGTTTTGCAGGGATTAAGGTTTAAAATAAGTAGTGCCGTAGAATATTTGATTTGAACATACTAATTTTGCAAATTGCAGAAAAGATCACTGCAGGAAAGCAGGAAATATATTCAGCGTACAAGCTGTACGAGTAAAAAGATTCATTCTTTGTAAGGCGATGTGCTAGTCTAAGTGAATTGTACGCAAAAACGAGTGTTAACGAAAGAAATTTTTTTATTTCATTACAACAGCTAAAAATGCGCCATGTTTCGTCCATAATCCAATGAACCTTTTTTCTATCCTGTACACGGTCGAATAGCTCTAAAATAAATTCTAAAGCATGGGCTTTCAGATATAAGTGGAATTCAAATGCAAGTTACTTACACGTTGTATAAATAGTAAGGTAACCGGAATTTCGAAGTAACATTTTAATTTACTTAATAATGGTACACACATGCCATTAACCTTGGCTTAATCAACATATAATTCTTTGGTCTCAGTGTTTTTATTTTTAATTATTTGATTTTTGCCTTTATTCCATTGTTTACAAAAACGTATTTAAGATTCACATTAAAATATCCAAGTTGTCGTTTTGTTCTTGATCCTTCTCAGAAATCTTCTTTATTTTAACACTCAAAAAGTACTTTTTCCTTTAACTTAGTACCTTTTACCATGTATCGTACCCATTTTCTCAGATTTTCTAAGTAAATATTACTTTGCTTAAGTTCTTTTCTGTTTTTATTGTTTTTTCTTGCTTTATTTACATGCAGGCTTTAAATATTAAACACTTCAAGTTTTAAAAAGTAACAGCCTCCACAAAACCTGTAAATAAAAAAAAAACAAGAGGTTTTAACCTTTCCCCTGCCTAAAACGGAATATTTTGTTAAATTTGCATTTGATTTTAGAGCGAAAACTTGGTAGTCAAGTCTCGTCGCTTTTTTTATTATCAAAAATAGAAAAAGAAGGAATCTGTTAAAAGGGGGGGACTAAAAGAAACTGTAGCACCCACCGTTTTCCTTTAGTTGTTTATTTTCTTAATGTTAAAAATTAATAATAAAACGTGGGATGATTGTCAAGTTGTGTTTTCAAAAAAGGGATTTTATGTTTAGAATTTGCAACACCCCTTATCTCTCACCTCATGGTCACGGCATCTTAAACATGCTTATTGCATGTCTACATTAAACGCTTTCCACTATATTTTTGTGTATGTCCTTAGAAAGGAATATAAGAGTAGATATCATTTTGTTTTTGCTGCTTTAACATTTTTCTCTGTAACGTGGTTGTTGTCATTTTGGCGTCGTTATCATTTATCCAAATGTTTTGCATATTGTATACACTCGTGCTTGCACTTTTTCAAACATTGTGTTTGGAGTACTAATCCAAACATAAGTATATGAGAGCAAAAAGATAGCGCAACATTAGGAATCAAAGTTAAGACTGTCAAACAAGCACGAAGGTAACGTGGCTTTTAGGCGGCAAGGTCACTTATATACATGTTCGCTTTTTAACATTTCCTGATAGAAGGCCAAAACCACTAATCTCAATATAAGGCCAAATTCTTACGTTTGCTACCAATTAACGAACAACGAAGAAGTAATACCAAAGGGAAACTGCATCTTGTCGTTCCAACAGGGCAAGGTTCACAACTAACTTTTTTAAATGGTGTAGGATTATAGATAGGATTCTTGATGGCCTTAACAGTTGACATCTTGGACAAAATAGAAGCTCTAAGTTCAGCAATTTTAGTATACAGCTTATTGTACCCAGCATTGCTCGAGTTTAAGTTTCAGAGTCTTTCTAGGCATTGTACGGTATATAAAGACTTGTTTTCTATGGGCTCTACTCCAAACACGTGAATAATCTACACAGAGAAAAGAGATTCGTTGCGACAACCGAATTTGTTTCCAATCGAATGTGGGCGGTTGTGAGTATTATTTGAAATTCGGTTATGATGACTGAGTACATATAGTACTCACAACTTTTTCAAAAATTCATTCGACAGTCGATATTAAATATTATTTTGTGGTGAAAAAAACAACTTTTACAACTTTCATATGTACTTTTATTTAAAAAAATAAGTTACAGAAATAATATAACGCAATATTTCATTATTCGAACCAACGCTACTCTATGTTCTCCCGCTTTCTTTCTTTCCAACTACTTTCTTTCATTTAACATTCTTTTTACAAATACCGAAATTCTTGTCGCTACAAAGTAAATAAAACATTTTATTTTTATTTGCAAATATCTTTTTTAAGACAATTTAAAGCTTACCTTTGAAGGATCTTGCGGAACTTTGCATTATTTTCTTTAAATCTTCAAATTTTTTAAACCTAAATATCACTTACATTTTTTCTTATATTTTTTATTATAATTATTTTTTTTTACTTATGTCAAAAACTTTTTTGAAGAAGTAAAGCAAACGATTTATATATCTCTGACTACCAAAATTCTGTTTTCAGTAGTAATGTGCTGAATTAGTTTGGTTGCCTCTCTCAATTAATAGAATTAATTTGAGTAAAGCCATAAATCACTAAGGTGAACTTTCTAAACAGTTGTTGCAGCTAACCTTCAGTAATAAATATTATTTTCTAGTTTTTAGTATAAAAAGTATGTCATTATTATATTTTATTAATCACAAGAAATAAATTGTGATAGTAGTAGGTAAATTTTGAATATATCAACCGAATATTTACAAATCATTTTTTTGTGTGTATCAAATCCGTTTAGATCGTATAGATCAGGGGATTAAGTATTTCAAATATAGGTTAAGAATTATAAAATTGAGCATTTGCCCTCTCCTACACATTCCCTTTCTATTCCCTGTTTTTTATAATAAACATAAAATATTCCTCCCCTTACGTAAATATCTAACTTAGCTTAAAATTTTATTTTTACGCGTCGACCGATTTCGAGCAAACTTTAGACAAACCATCTACACCACCATACGAACAAAACCTAAAAATTTAATTGAATTCGGTTCGATATTTCGTGAGTTATAAAGTCACAACACACTTTTTCCAAAGTAGTTTACTATATTCCTTAGATTGATTGCAAGACATTCCAACCTGAAACGAAACACGGAAATGAGCTCAAAAATATTATGCAGACATTCTTAAACGTTTAATCAAAAAGCAATTTGAAGTATAAAAAATAATTGAAACAGCAATTATTGCAAATCGAATTAACTAACCTGCCTTGTAAGGCTCCTTGCTTGATTTTCTGAACATGAACTACATTTTTGTCAGACCAATGCTTTGAAATTTTGCAAGGAAATCTAAGCCTTTTTTGAGTTGTAGAGTTCGGAAACGACCTAGTTCAATTTAAAGACATTCAATTGATCTGTATGGCGCGCTCTTTTTACTGAGTTCTTTTAGCTAAGTTCGTGAGCCGCTTTTCTAGTTCGTCATTATTTATATTAAAAAAAAAATAGAAAATTTAAAATTGAATGGTACAAATTAAGCAAAAATATCCTTTTGTTATAAGAAAACATATAAATATATATGGATTTGCTCGGTTGTTGTTGCTCACTAAATGAACTTTAAACTTTAAACTAGTTTGTTCTAATGAGCTGCGCTGAAAAGAGCCTACACTTTAAAGAGCTGATAAAGCCAACTCTAGACTTTTTACACAAACGGAGTTTTGACTTTATGATTCTTCATGTTTTCCTTTACTTCTATTCCAGTTCTATCAAAGAAAGTCTTTAAGACCCAATACAGCCGGTTTTAACTTATCTCAAGTGACTGAAAACGGCAGAGTATCTGCTCCTTCATTACTTTAAAGATTTTAGAAAATATTAATTAACAAATTTTAGTAATTAAATTTTCTAATTCCATTTAAGAAATTCACCAATTTGCTTTATTATATTTTTTCCCACAATTGTTCTTATACAATTTGATGCCCATTGGGTTTAGTACTCGTATTTATTCTAGTTTTACTGTTGATTTTGTAAAATCATTGTATTTTACCGACTGTTCGTCTATGCATACAAAGAATGAGGGGAGTTGTGTAACTTTTCCAACATTACAGATTTGAGTACACATGTTCGTTATAATTTGCTACGAACTCAAAATTTTTGCAGCAACATACTTTTACACCATGTGAGAGAGAAACAAGGCAAAAGGATATATATCATCGCTGGTCTCATGTAGAAAGGCCCTAACTCGTATATATGTTACTTTACAGGAGAAGGTAAAAACATAATAGAAACTGTATTTATCACAATGTAATATTAAAAATGCAAATGCTTAGAAAACCGTTATTTTTGATACTATTGCATTCAAATTTTGTGACAAGGTGTATTTGTGTAAAATGTATTGAAATAATAAAAAATTTAATTCCGTAAAAAATCGAGTTAGTGCCTTTCTACATGAGACCAGCGATATCTAAAGAAAATTTTGCCTGTAACCCAGACATGGAAAATTAAATAAATCTGACAACTGAAAAACTCATGTCACAAATTCATATTCAGATCTGGTTGGAATTTTATCATTCATACATTCTTGCGCATTTTAAATATATAAAGTGAGATATAGAGATAAAGAGAGGAAATCTAAAGGTTAAATTTTATCATGCTTTGACAAGGTAGGTTTTGAAAAGTCACCAAATGGTAAGTTTACTGTTGTTACTGTAAAAATAAGAATTATGAGGTGAAAGTTTCATTTGGTACAATAAAAAACATCAAGCCAGGTAAATTTGCCTGCGTAGCGTAGCAAAAAACAAAAGATTACCGAGAAGTCAAGCTCAGCATGTTTGACGGGTTACTAATTCTGGAAGCAGAAAGATCAGAAAGTAGGTTTAAGCGTGGCGCAACTTTAATTAAATCTAACCAGTCCACACGCTTGTGTCAAGTTCAAGCTGGAATCATTTTTGCGAGATGTCTTTTATTTATCTTTTCGCAATAATCGTTCATCACCTCGGCCATTCACATTAAAAACCTCTGTTGGCGTTTAAAACTCTTTATTAAGATTTTTTTATTTACAATCGCTTGTTTTTGTTTAATTTTCTAATAAAAAATGTTTCTCTGTCAAAACAATAATTTCTTAAAAGTAAAAAAAAGGAAATAATTACTTATGTCCTTTCCACAGCAAGATCAGTTTTCCAGCCCTAACTAGAATTGCGACGGGACTTTTTACTAGTTGGAAACTGTAAAAACATCTTATAATGAATATTAGCTTATATATTAGTTCAATAGTTTAGTTATATGAAATTTACTGACGCGTAAAAGCAACACTTGCCATCTTTGAAACTCAAAGAGAACACATTTTCGAAAAATTCTCTTTTAATGCACTAAAACATATACATACATACTATATTATAAATACAGTTATTTAAACAACTCTGTTTTTCTTCCTTAATTTTGATTCACACTTCAAAACAAAAACAGGAAAATGCACATGTCAACAAAACTAGGGGGGTGTTTTCAACCACCCCATTTTTTTTTTCGTTTATTATAACAATATAACTGTTTTGTTTATCCAAAGTTTTTTTCTTCAACTTGACATCATTGTTGCCACATTTTAAAATTACTACATTTTTCAAATTAAAGACTCTTTAACGATTTAACTATACATTAGGGGGCTTTTGTCAAAACTTTCAATAGAACTGGCTTTTATCTTTTATTTTATTTTAAATATTAAAAGCGAATTTCAGAAGTTCTGAAAAAAACTGTTTTTATCACGAATTCTTTTAGAACACTTGCACTTAGATACAACATAGAAACATAACTTAAAAAATTTTCTTTCTTGAACTTAACGAAACATTCGGAATCAGTCATTTATTTACTCAATGATTTTCATACTATAATTTTGTTTAAAATAGTTACCATCCGAACAATAATTTTAATTTGTTCCGCAGTTTCAAAGACATAATACAAAGCTACGTATGTCTCTCCATGTATCGCACACTTATTTTTTTAATGACATTTTAGCTTAGTTGTGGCAAAATTTCTAGATTTATTTCCCTAAATTTCCCCATAGAAACTAATACTCTGAGATTACAGAAAAAAGAGTATAATATACTCAGTTTATGATAGCAAATTTTGTTTACTTTCTCTTCTTGTAACTCCAAGTGCCCCAGGTTTATAATTAACACAGACTTCAAGCCGAATGTGTATATGATAACTTGACAGGAATTCGAAAGAAATTGTGTAGTGAATTATCACCATAGTGCGACTTGATTTGACAGAGTGTTCAGAATCTTCTGCTAAACTAAAGCACAGCTGTGACTTTGTACTTAAACACAACTATGGATCACTTATGATGCGCTCAATTTTTGCAAAAAACTTTTATTTTCTAGTAGGTTACACATTACGGCACCACCTTCAACAATTTTAAATCTCGTGCAAATTTCCATCTCAATTACAAATGTTTTACAACACGCAGTTAAGTTTTCTCAGATTTTGCAGATTTATTTCTTTAAATAAACTAAAAATATTATTTAAAGTGTTTAAAAGCTCTTAAAGATTTTAATAATTTTGTATGTTTTAAAAGTTAATGTATCATAAAAATTAATCTGAAAAATAATAAAATCTTGAAAAAAAAATTCTAAAGTCGTCAAGACTTTTCAACAAAATTTAACGATTTTTAATTTATTGTCTCCGGTAACTCTACTCTAAAAAATTGTTTTTATGTATTTACTAATTTTTACTCTTCACAAAATAGTCTTATTCTTTCCTACTACCTATTTTATATCGGTTTCCTTTTATTTGTAACGGTACATGAAGAGAACAACAACGTTAAAGGCATTGAAAACGGCAAATATATTGTGACCTTAAAGAAAATACATATTTATTTAAAAAATATGTTGTTTTTAAAAAAAATTAATTATAATTGAACAAATTTACAAATAATATTTATATCAAGTATTAATTTAATTAAGAAACAACAACAAATAATTGGTTTTAAGAGTGGAAAAACACAAAAACTATATGCTAATTTTTAATTCATTGCAGTGCAAAAAATCAATAATTTACAGTTTTTCTAAAGGTGTAGTGTTTGTTATTGTAATTATAGAGTGTGAAATGAACATTTGTTTTTCTTGTTAGTGTGGATGTTTGAAAAAAAAGAACAATTTGACGTTATTATTGTTGGAATTGTTGTTAATTTACATATTAAAAAATTAGGAAATATTTTTTAATTATTTATGTATAAAAAATATTAAATTAAATAATAGTTAAACTTAATAATAATGAATTAAATCAAGCGAGACATTTAAGCAAAAAACTAATTTACCTTTATTTAAAAAAAAAATACCTGCTTTATTTTAACATTAAATATTTTTAACTTAACTTTCAAAATTTAAAAACTATGCATTTAGAAGTTGTGTGTAATGTAAGAATAGTAGTATTTTTTTCATTTTCGTAAAGAAATATAGAAAAAAAGGCCGCCACAATTTTCGATATCTGTGACGTACATATATATGTATGAATAGCATATCTTTAACAGCTTCATAGATCAGTTAAAGTTTTTTATAGGGTTTCTATTAAAACATTCTATGCAACAGGACAAGTGTAAAGGCCCAACTATAATGTGCATAAACTAGCTTATGCCAACTTATACAACTGTGCAAATACATTAAATTATATGTGGTAAACTATAATGTGATTAAGATAACTTTTCGTCAAGTTTCGTTAAATTTCATTTCTTTATGCAAGGTACGAAACTGATCGCACTTTCCGTACGGAAACAGCTGATTGTGCTTTGGTTTATACATTAATAAAGAAATTTTCTAATTAAGACCTAAATTGTTAAATTTTTTAGTTTTAAATTCAATAAAAAATGTAGAAAAAAACAATATATTTCTTTATGGCCAATTTTTTACAATTATAATATATTTAAATTAAATGTGTATTTATACACACATATGTATACCATATAAACGATGAACATCGTTGCATTTTTTAGTACGGTTGGCCACAAACACAAAACAGAAAATAATTTGTAATATTTTTTTTTACATTTTCTTAGAACATAAACCAAAATATGTAAATGTGTTTCTTTAAAGCCTTTTAGTTTTAAAATTTTGTTAATTTATATAGAAATTATTTTTGGCAAAAGTACGAAATAAACATAAATGTGCAACTGTGGCAAATAAGTTACAAAATTTATATATGTACATTGTAGCCACATAAATTTCTTTGATAAGTTACCTAAGCATTTGACAGGCTTTTCGTTGAATTTTTGACATAAGCTAAAGCTAGCTTATGCACATTATAGTTGGGCCTTAAGACTTATTACTACTGTACAGAACTAGATAATTGATTAAGTTTATAACGTTTAGAAAAAAATCTTTGAAAAGACCTTTTTAAACGCAAAACTTTCAAAACAAGTGAAAAATACTATAAATCTGCAGTTTCTGCATGTTTAGTCGGAATTCATTAAAATAAATTTAAGTTTTAAATTATTTTTTTTTTTTTTTGTTTCTGATCTAATTTATTTATGTAATTATTATTTTTTTAATTTTTTAAGATGAGCTTACATTAACTTTGTAACTAATTATTTTAAAATAAAATTTTCCACCTTCTAGTAGCAGAGCTTCCGATTCAATTATATTTTTAAGTGTACTTATCCATCTGAGGATTGGAGTTCGGTCTGTTTTTCGACACGGAATATAGGTCTTTGTTGAATGCTCCGCACATTTAGTTTTTTTTTTATATAATTCTTAATTTATTAAAGCGTATTAAAAATACCTATTTTAATGCCATTTCTAACACTTGTTACTCGTAAATGAAATTCTTTCGACTTTTATTGTTTTTAATATTAATGCCTTGTTTATATTTTTAAAGTGCGTCCTATCGCTGTAACACAAGGATCTAAGTATAATTATCGCTGAAAGTACTGAATTGCGTTATATATAAAGAAAACTTGAAAATATTTGAAAACCTTGCAGATAAAATAAAATTCTTCAGAATATATTGATTTAGAATTATTTTTATTCTGAAAATTATGTTTTGAGAAATACTTTTTCTTTAACCGTGCTTGATTAAAAAGATTACAATTAAAAATTTTGTTATATAAACGAAATATTTTTTTCGTAAGTATTTTAATGAATTTTAAGCAGTTAAAATCTTTAGGATAATTTTCCAATAACAATTATTTTCTATTGTTTCTTTCGATCCGCAAGGTCTCTTTTTAACCTTTAAAGATTGTCACTTCCCACAATTCAGGATCCGCCAACATTTTAATTTAATTTTTTTATGTTGGTACATTTCGCCAGTATCAGCCATTTCGTAAAAACAAATTAAATTTTTAAATAAATTAGACGTGTCATTAAGTCATTAAGCAAAAAATGTTGAAATGCTGTTTCCAACGCTGTAATTTGTCTACAGTTATCCTTGCCGGAAAGAATATCAAATAATTGAAAACAGCAGTAGCAAAAGTCTTCTGAACCAATTGTTGCAAACCGTTTTTTAAACGTCTTAAAAAAAGAAGGAGGTTATCAATTCTACTGAATGTTTTTTATATATTTTTGCCTCCATAACTCAGTCATTTTTAGATCGATTTTACGTGTAGCCATAAGGGCACCACTTTGAATTTAAAAAAGTGCGTATCACTATAGCTTCCAATGAAAAAATCAATACAAAAATACATCTAAAAATAAAAGGGTGTCCCCATAGGTAACGTAAATTAACTATCATCTGAACCATTATGTACAAACGCTTGCACATTACCCAGAATGTCAATTACTATTACCTTTATAGTAACAAATATAAATATTGAAAATTATAAATGAAAGGGTACCCCAATAGTTCATTTAATTTGCTATATACGGCCATACTTTTGAAAATTTATAGACAGACGCTTGAAATTTACAACAAATCTGTGTTGCTAACTTCGCTTTAACAACAAGCATAAAATGTGGATTTGGAAATTAAAGGGTATACCAATAGTTAATTTAATTTGGTGTATAAGGCCAAACTTTTGAACCGGCATAAAGAAACAGCTTAAACTTACAAGGCACCTGTATTGCTAAGTCCGCTAAAACATTAAGATTTTCATTTAAATTTAAAAATTAAAGGGTGTTCCAAAAATTAATATAATTTGACCCATGTGTCTTTATCTTTTGAGCCGTTATATACATGCACTTGAAAATTAGATAGAATGTCCACTTTGTTTGGTATAAAAGGAAGTTTAAATATTTTAAATTAAAAATAAAGGGTGTTACAATAGTTAATGTAATTTTATGTATATGGCCATACTGTCGAACCGTTATAGACAGACGGTTAAAATTTACAAAGAACCTGATTGCTAAGTCTACTACAACAGCAAGTATAAAATTTGAATTTGGAAATTAAAGGGTGCCCCTATAGATGCTGTAATTTGATATATATTGCCAAACTGTTGAACAGTTGTACGCCGTCGGTTGCAAGTAACAAGGAGGTGTAGTGCTAAGTTTGCTATAACAGACATAAAGTTTGGAGATGGAATAAAAAGGGGTCCCAATAATTAATGTAATTTGATGTATGTGGCCATACTTTTTAACTGTTATAGTCAAACAGATGAAACTTGTTTTGAAGAATTATTAGTCATTTTAATCAATTGTATTTTCTTGCAAAAAATATTCTTGAAGCTGTTATGTTATTATTTTAAATTAAAAATTAATCGCTTTTAACTTTTCCGAGATAATGGTATTTTTGCATTTAGTCAACAAACAATCTGCATTCCCTATTTTATACGAACTGTTCTTTGTATTACTTTTTATAGAAATATTAAAATCAGACTCAAATTTTTTAGTTCTTTTTATTTCGATGAAAATTGGTTTAAAATTCTAAAAGTTACAAAATAGCTACAGTTTTAGAGGACATTTCTTAAATATAATATTCTTCTTGCACTTTCGGAAGACTAGCGTCCTCTTACGAGGGCTGCTATATATATTTCTGGCCTGGCAACACTGAGTGCTGCCAAGTGCAATCTGACATTTCCATTGGAAAGTTTGTCATTTTTAAGCATAATCGTACTCAAAACGTTTTGACGTACGACCATTATTTGTGTTGTTTACAGTGACTTGAAAAAATTAATATAGAAAAAAATGGAATTAACTCGAGAACATTTTCGTGCCATCATTTTGCACAACTTTCGTCGTGGATTATCACGACAAGAGTGCATTGATGAACTTAAATCTTTGTATGGCGATGAATCACCATCCTATAGCACTGTAAGAAATTGGTATAATGAATTTAATCGTGGCCGAAGCTCGCTCAAAGACGAATTCCGTGAAGGTCGTCCAAAAACGGCTGTTGTGCCAGAGAACATTGATGCCGTGCGTGAACTCATAATGCAAGATCGACATGCGACATACCGAGAGATAGAGACATCCTTGCACATTTCTTTCACCAGCATACATTCGATACGTAAAAAAGGTTTATTCACGTTGGATCCCGCACAATTTGAAAGTCGCTCAAAAAAAGGCTCGTGTCGATTGGTGCAAAGAAATGTTGCAAAAATACGATTGCGGTGCTTCAAAAGACTTTTATAAGATCGTCACAGGTGACGAATCATGGATCTATGCGTGTGAGCCCGAAACGAAACAACAATCGACCGTGTAGGTCTTCAAAGACGAGCAAAATCCAACGAAAGGTGTTCGTGGAAGAAGTACTTCGAAACAAATAGTCGCCTGTTTCTTCTGCAAAAGTGGTCATGTGGCGACTGTTCCGCTTGAGCCACGTAGGACGGTCACTTCTGAGTGGTACACTACAATTTGTTTGCCTGAAGTCGTCGGAGAAATTCGAAAAACCAACAAGACATCACGAATCATTGTTCACCATGACAATGCGAGCTCTCACACATCGGCTCAAACCAGATCGTTTTTGACCGGCCAAAACGTCGAATTAATGGGTCACCCGCCGTACAGCCCTGACCTAATGACTTCTTCTTGTTTCCGCACATTAAGAAAAAAATGCGTGGTCAACGATTTTCGTCGCCAGAAGAAGCTGTTGAAGTGTTCAAAAACCATGTTTTAGAGGTGTCTGAATCGGAGTGGAAAAAGTGCTTCGACAACTGGTTTGAGCGCATGCAAAAGTGTATAAATCATGCTGGAGAATACTTTGAAAAACAATAAAACCATTTTTGATTATAAATATTCGCATTTTCACTATTAGGCCAGAAATATATGGAGCAGCCCTCGTATTATATTTAAAGCATTTTTGTAACAACTAACTTGAGAAGAATTAAATAAAACCAATTATTTTTTAATAAAATTTAGCAACAATAGTTGAAGTTAAAAAAATAATAAATATTTATAAGCGAAACCAAGATCAAATCTTTATAACATTTAAAAAAAGAATCAAATTAACAAAAACATATAAAGCTAATTAAAGAACAATATAAAAATGTTGGATAATATAAAACTAACAACAACTTTAACAACTGTGTTCCTAATTTTAATAAAAAATGTTGCACAAATTGGCAGTTTTGCAGCCACCAATCTTGAAACATTTGAAAAGAATAACATTGAAACGCATCGTTTAACAAAGCGCATGGACTTGGAAGTATGTTTAGGTAAGAAAAACTAAATAGAGTTGGTCAAGCTGTTATATCCCATTAACATGCAATTTCACATCTAACTCATCCATATTCTACATTGCATTGTATTCAGGTCAATTTGATGTTCATAAAAATACCATCATACGTACGGGTGAGTCACAAGCGATTGGCGGTAAATATCTGCAGGGCATAGAATTGGAAACCATGGAAGAATGTCAACATTTGTGCTGTGAAACAGATTCGTGTGATGTTTATATATTTGAAAGTAAAAAAGATGGTTACTGTTACTTATTCGAATGTGGTACGCCGGACAATTTCCATTGTAAATTTACCCGTCATGCCAATTATACCAGTGCAGTACTAACACCTGTTATACGACAGGTAACTGAAGTGACGACAGCACATCCACCATCAACACAACATTTGTCGCACAGTATCACTTCGAATATATCCCAACAAGAATGGGAATTGTCGAATTTGAAGCTAAAACCGGAAGTTAAAGAAAAACCTAATGATATTGGACTAAACGGAGGAGGCGCCATTAATAGTTTAAATGGCAATAATAAAAAGTCTTTGAATGGTATAGAAGCCAGTCTAATGCAAGCAGGTGTGTAATAATAATATTCTTATAACTAATTTTTGAAAGTTTAATAATCATCTTTCTCTGACAGTAAATACCTCAGCTCAGTGTGGTCGTTTTCAATTTGCTTGCCATTCTGGAGAGTGCATTGCGGTTTATAATGCCTGCGATGGTATACCTCAGTGTGAGGATGGAAGCGATGAAGGACCCGAATGTTCTGGAGCAAATAATAACTTGAATACAAACACAAAATCTACACAGGATGCACCAGTTTCAAAAATGAAAATAATGACTGTTCCTTCTCTGACGCAATATTCGGCTACAATATCTCAACAGACGCCTCAGCAACAATTGCAGAAAATGCAACAACATTCTCCAAGTCCCGCCATCACACCATCTGTGGTCAATAACCGTGAAGATCCCAATATTTGGGAAGCTCGCAAAATAGTATCAGGCACTGCGACGCAAGTGGTCGGCGGCGTAAATCCTGGTGAGTTTGTAAAATTTTTATTTGTAATGAAGAAATGAAAAAGATATAACAAATCTTGTTTAAAGCACAGACTTTATAAAAAGAGTTTTTAAGAAATGGACTTAAATTAATTTTAATTTTCTCAATTTTACGCAGACGCTTCAATTTAACTTTCCAAGAGTTTGACTTTATGTCTCAGTTAACAAATACAGTGGACCCTCGGTTAATGAACGCCCCGCATAACGAACATTTCGCATAACGAATACATTTTTTTGGGAAAAAAGTTTCGCTTTACGAACGAAGTCTCGCATAACAACCTAAACAGGGGAAACCCCGAATTCACATTATTGGGCTGTCTGCGTTTAGCTTTTGCTTCATAGTTCAGAATTTTGTTTTATTTTAGTGCAGAATTGTTCGTAAAATTAACAAGACGTGTTGAAACATACAAATTTTTTATTTTTAATTTTGCTTTTATAAAAATTGCAAAATAACTAACATAAAATGCCCTCAAAAAAAAATTCGGAAAAGGAGAAAAATACAAGGACCAAAATAACTATTGAAATGAAACTCAAGATCATTCAAAAACATAAAGGAGGTTTGGGTGTGGCTGATTTAGGACGTGCGTTCAACTTGTCGAAATCAACGATTTCTACTATCCTCAAGAATCAGGACAAGCTTGAGGTGCTAAACGCTTCAAAGGGAGTATCAAGAGTTTCTTCGCAACGACCACAAATTCTCGATGATGTTGAAAGATTGCTTTTGATATGGATTAACGAAAAGCAAATGCAAGCTGACACAATTTCGCAGAATATAATTTGTGAGAAGGCTAAAACGATATTCACTACTCTGATTGAAAAGTCGCCAGGAACATCAACAGCAAGAAGGGAAGACTTCAAAGCAAGTAAGGGGTGGTTCGAGAATTTCAAAAAACGTACTGGTATTCATAGCGTTATAAGGCATGGTGAAGCAGCAAGCTCAGACGCTAAGGCTGCCGAGAGTTATGTAGGCGAATTCAAGAAGCTTGTGGATACTGAGGGTTACTTGCCCCAGCAGGTGTTTAATTGCGACGAAACGGGTCTTTTTTGGAAAAAGATGCCCAAGCGAACTTACATAACAGTAGAGGAGAAAGCAATGCCCGGCCATAAGCCAATGAAAGACCGCCTTACTCTGCTTTTTTGTTCCAATGCAAGTGGCGACTTGAAAATAAAACCGCTACTTGTCTATCATTCAGAGAATCCACGTGCCTTCAAAAAGCATAATGTTGACAAGAGTAAGCTAAATGTCATGTGGAAGTCGAACAGTAAAGCTTGGGTGACACGTGTTCTTTTTACTGAGTGGATCAATAATGTTTTTGGCCCCTCTGTGCTGAAATATTTGATTGAGATGGATTTGCCTCTTCGTGTCCTGCTTATTATGGATAACGCTCCTTCACATCCACCAAGTTTACAAGATGAACTCATTGAAGAGTTTAAATTCATCAAAATTCACTTTTTGCCACCTAATACAACCCCATTGCTTCAGCCCATGGATCAGCAAGTGATTTCTAACTTCAAGAAGCTTTACACAAAAGAACTTTTCCAGCATTGCTTTGACGTGACTGAAAAAACAAATCTTACTCTAAAAGAGTTTTGGAAAGATCACTTCCACATTGTTGCCTGTCTCAAAATTATTGATAAGGCATGGAAAGGCGTTACTAAGAGAACACTCGAATCTTCCTGGAAAAATCTTTGGCCCGACCGCTTTGCCGAATGCACATTTGAAGGACTCGACGCAGTATCTACGGATCCAATAACCAACGAAATAATATTTTTGGCTGACCGTATTGGGCTAGAGGTGGATGGAAATGACATCGCTGAACTTGTGGCAGAGCACAGTGAAGATCTGACTACCGACGAGCTTATAGAATTGCAATGTGATTTACAACAAGATGTTAAGAAGCAAACTTTATCAGACGAGGAGATAACCGAAGAACAGCAACCGTCTAGTGCAATCAGAGAAATGCTCAAAGCATGGGAGTTTGTGGCATCATACGTTAAAAAGCATCACCCCAGTCAGACAGCGGCAGTACGTGCAACAGAATTATTCAACGATAATGCTGTGTCCCATTTTGAACAAATTTTGAAGGGACGTCAGAAACAAACGACTCTATACAGTTTTTTGCTTAAAAAAACTAGATACTAGGTACTAGGTTTCTTTCAATAAAAATTCAAATTGAAACATATAAGACTGTATTTTTTTTCGACCTGGAACGCAAAATTTTAGTTTACATTGATTCTTATAGGAATAATGGTTTTGCTTAACGAACGTTTTGCATAACGAGCAAGATGCTAGAACCAATTGTGTACGTTAACCGAGGGTCCACTGTACATGAATAAATATTTTCAAAATTTATTAGCAAATCGAAAAAATTACGACATTTTTAACATTCTAATTCAAGCACACTCTCTGGATGGCGACCTCTGCCTAAATAAGAGTAATGTTTTTTATTGTAAAAGCAATTTGAGCATAATTTAATTCTAAAAATGTTTTCTTAAGGGCCATACTTAAAAAGTGATAGCAGACTTAACACTACAGCTCCTTGTTAATTTCAACTGTTTGACAATATGCATCAAACTACAGCAACTATAGGAGCATCTTTTAATATATAAATTCAAATTTAATATTTGCTGTTGTAGTAGACTTAGCAATCATATTCTTTGTAAATATCAACCGTTTGTCTATAACAGTTCAACAGTTTGGCCATATACATCAACTATTGTAACCCCTGTATGGGGACACCCTTTAATTTTTAAGATTATGTACTGCTTAAGCATCACCTTTCAAGTTAAGAAAAAATTTCCAGAAATGACCGAATTATGGAGGCACAAATATAGAAATAGCAACATTCAGTCGAATTGATAAACCTCCTTCTATTTTTGAAGTCGGTTAAAAATAGTCTGGATCATTTTATTGTGGAAGACCCCATTCAAAATAAAAACCTTCCTTTTTTCAAAGAATGTTTTTTATAGCGAAACACTTGCCAATCCATTAACATGAGATACCATGACCTGAGTAATTTTATTCACTCAATTAAAATCAATTCATATTAAAAATGTTTTAAATTTCTAATATATAAAGAAATATTCTTGCAAAACCTGACTTTTAATCCCAGCCTAAACGGGAGTGATAAGAAAAGCATGAATGACTTGAAATGATTACTTAAGTGCATTTGCTAACAATTAACTAATAGTCTATGATTAACAGCTAATAAGTTCGCCAAGCAAAAGATTAAGAATATGATTAATAAGAGAATTACAATCTCGGCTCATGATGCCTCTCCGCAGCATTTATAATACTAAAGAACAGAAGATTAAACTGTTTGGTTTAACTAGAGCATCTATCTCTAAAAAGTTTGTTCAACTCTTTCCTTAGAAATAGGGAAATGAATTTTAATGTAAAAAGTGCATGTGTTTTCGAATCAGTTGCAGTTGCCACTGCAAAATGAAAAACAAAGGAAGTTTGCTTCAAAAATAATTTATGGAACTTTAGTTGTTGGTTTTTGTTTACAAAAAGAAAACAGATGACTTTTAGCAAATGTCTGAAAGATTTCAGCAAGCTATTGAGTTTGTGTGAGTGTATGTCTGCATATGCAATTAAAACCTTCAGTGATTGTGACACGCAAACTAATCACAAAAATGCATTTCAAGTCATTGAATTCATACTTACAGTCTAAGCAATAGACACTAAATTCAATTGCACACAAAAACACACACACACATACTCCACGATTAAAGTGTAGCTGAATGTCCGGAACGCGTGCGCTTAAAGATCGTTAAGTTTTCATTACTTGAGCGTTCATACTTCCATGGTTGGGTTGATTATTATGCGCATAATTGAATGCTAGTGTTATGTGTTAATTCGCTTATTATTTTCATGCATCCATTCTTCTACGTACATTAGACCAGAGCAGTATTTGGGTGTTGAAATATTTTGGAAGTGATGGGAAAGTAATGTTTTTCTTCTTCTTGCTTTCGATTTTGCTTTTATTATTTCAAAATCCATGAAGGAAATTTTATGGGATTTATCCAAACAAGGGCTAAAGGTAGAACAAGGGGTTGTTATGTAAATGAACATAAATTTAACTTCAATCTAAAAAACCGTCACCAATACAAAATAACATGTTTTACACATGTTATGTTTATAAATAATATTTTATGGTTACAAATACTACGAGGGCTGCTATATATATTACTGGCCTGGCAACACTGAGTGCTGCCAAGTGCAATCTGACATTTCCATTGGAAAGTTTGTCATTTTTAAGCATAATCGTACTCAAAACGTTTTGACGTACGACCATTATTTGTGTTGTTTACAGTGACTTGAAAAAATTAATATAGAAAAAAATGGAATTAACTCGTAAACATTTTCGTGCCATCATTTTTCACAACTTTTGACGTGGATTATCGAGACAAGAGTGCATTGATGAACTTAAATCTTTGTATGGCGATGAAGCACCATCCTATAGCACTGTGAAAAATTGGTATAATGAATTTCGTGGTATAATGAATCGTGGCCGAAGCTCGCTCAAAGACGAATTCCGTGAAGGTCGTCCAAAAACGGCTGTTGTCCCAGAGAACATTGATGCCGTGCGTGAACTCATAAGATCGACATGCGACATACCGAGAGATAGAGACATCCTTGGATATTTCTTCCATCAGCATACATTCGATACTGCATGAACACCTGGCCGTAAAAAAGGTTTGTTCTCGTTGGATCCCGCACAAAGAAATGTTGCAAAAATACGAATGCGGTGCTTCAAAAGAAGTTTATAAAATCGTCACAGGTGGCGAATCATAGATCTATGCGTATGAGCCCGAAACGAAACAACAATCGACCGTGTGGGTCTTCAAAGACGAGCAAAATCCAACGAAAGTTGTTCGTGGAAGAAGCACTTTCAAGCAAATGGTCGCCTGTTTCTTCGGCAAAACTGAGCAACGTAGGACGGTCACTTCTGAGTGGTACACTATAATTTGTTTGCCTGAAGTCATCAGAGAAATTCGAAAAACCAACAAGAGAAGACGAATCATTGTTCACCATGACAATGCGAGCTCTCACACATCGGCTCAAACCAGATCGTTTTTGACCGGCCAAAACGTCGAATTAATGGGTCATCTGCCGTACAGCCCTGACTTGGCACCTAATGACTTCTTCTTGTTTCCGCACATCAAGAAAAAAATGCTTGGTCAAAGATTTTCGTCGCCAGAAGAAGCTGTTGAAGTGTTCAAAAACCATGTTTTAGAGGTGTCTCATTCGGAGTGGAAAAAGTGCTACGACAACTGGTTTGAGCGCATGCAAAAGTGTATAAAAACTAGATAAACACCTTGAATGAGTTATTTCATAAAAGCATTTTTATTTTAAAATTTGATAAAATATGTATGTTTTATTATTATCAGAAAAGATGATCTCATCATAGGAACATATTTTTGTTCGCGTAAGTAATAAGAACTGCTAGATCTGAAAAATTACTAGAATTTTCAAATGGATCTATCATCTACTAAAGATTTAAGGTTAATTTGTTTAATGAATTGTTCTTTTTAAAGCATCTGGGGGCTAATTCCGGTACTCGTGATCTAAATAAATTCGTATCGAAATTAATTTCGATAGTGCGAGTTTTTCTGATTATGGCACTCGTTACCTTGCGAATCGATTTTTTAATAAAGTGTTGTAAAAGATAAAAAAAAGCCTTAACCAACACTACAAATATGTAAACAAAAAACACGTTAATTTTTTTATTCTTCGTCATCAGAGTCTGAGAGTGAGTGTGATATACATATATGCAATTAGAAGGAAAATCCGAGTAACAAGTGGGCTTGCCAAACAATGAGTAAGTATACATCCCCTTGATTTGTAAAAATTACGTGTAAAAATTTATTTTTATTGGTTTAAGAAACGTTTTACAGTATCTAAGGAAGCTTTTAACTATATTCTTGAGGAGATTGAATTTGCTAGACATTTGACAACTGCCGTACCAGCAAAAACACAATTGGCCACCACTTTATTGCTTTTGGCTTCCGGAGGCTTTCAAAATACTGTCGGCAACGATTTTATTATTGGTATAAGTAAAAAGCGCACTTTCGAAAATAGTTTCAAGAGTTCTGGATGAAACGTAAATGAAACTGTGTCCAAAATTTATAAATTTCAGTACCGATAGTTGGGAGGAAACAAAAATATTTTCTATGAAGAAGTGCAAGCCACCTGGAAGGTGGTAAATGTCATGTACAACTAATGTACATACATATATGCACCTATGATAATGACTAACTACCTTTTTTTAGTCATTGGCTGCGTAAATGGAATTCATTTTGGCTTACAAAACCACCAAAGTACGAAAATCTATACGAATAATTAATTAATATAACAATTAAAATCTTAATTAAACACTTGTTATCCATTCAACCATTTAAAAATAAAATTTCGACATTAAACTTGGTATTGAATGAAACTCGCACGGTTACATTCGATCGTACACTCGCTATCGAGTGCGAGAATCCCAAAATTAAAAAAAATCCAACTTCGAGTAAATTTCGCATGGTATCGGCTGCGAGAATTAGCCCCCTGCTATCATAAATTAGTTTTTTATAAAAACAATTATTTTTTTCTAATTGTAGTAAGTAATAAATAAGTTTCATTAAAATTTCATAACTATAAGTAAAAACAATGATAATTAAAATAAAATCATTACATGGTAGATAAGTTTCTTTATAGTCATTATTTCAAATAATGTCAATGAAATTTCAATGGTAATGAAAAAAATCCCAAGTATGAATTTCATTTTAGAAATGGATATTTTATAAACAGTTAATAGCGAATTATGTTTTTTTTTATTTTTTAAAATAGGTAACAAAAATAGTAATTTACCTAAAAAATGCCACTAATTGCCACAGCGAGTATTCACAGTTTAGTCAAAGGCGAATCAATACTAGGTGGTTGCGATTATGAATTCATTAATTTGCGCCGTAAACGTTAAATTTCAAGACTCTAGCCATTAATTATAGTTCTCTTGGTAGACATCTGCTATTCTAATAATTCAGTCTGTGTTTCACTTAACTATGAACATGGAGGTTACTGGTGAACAAATTCAAGACTCTACCTGTTGTAGTTCTCTAGCAACACGGTAATAATTTTTCACTTGGTGTGGGAGGTACCCATTATTTCAAACTAACCAGTATTTCTATAGATTATGCATATTAATAAGAGAGTTTTAGGCAAAATTTTAAGGTAACACCTACTGCAGGTACGAATCAAAACGATAAAAATTAATAAGTACCCTATTTTATAGAGCTGTGTCGTTCGCGAACGAACGGGTTAAATTGACCGAATCAATCTAGTAAACGGAATGATTCGGTCATTCAAATCCGGTCTTTTCGTTCAATAGTGTACGGGTTAAATTGAACGAATGACTTAATTGAACGAAATGAGACAGATATTTAACCGGCTCATTTCTTTCAAATTGACCGATTGAACGAATTGAACGAACGAATCAGTCTTTGATAATTGATCGGAAAAGACCGGTCACTGAAACGAACGACCGGGCACATGTCTACTATTTTACTAACCGCTTTTCTTGCCTTTGGTTCTTTGTATTTGGGATTCAACAACGGGCGGTGTAACAGACTTCAGAGTAAAGTGTCATTACGATTGGCATTGACAACATGCAACCGAAACGCACAGCCGAGGGGATTGATAGATAAATTGACCTGAATTAGCTCATACAATCTTTCTTCCGTAGCCGTTAAAATTATTTCATGCGATGGTACACCGCCGGTGGAATCAAATTTATTTTTAAATCGACTTTGTAGTGAATCTAAACATATAAAAATAATTTTCTCGTTTTGGTCCCGTTCTTGCGGTTGGCCAAGACTATCCTATTTACCGGCGAGTTGCTGCTAAGACTCCTTTACATGCTGGCGGTTTAAATTGTTTTTGTCCTTGCCTCTTCTAATACTAAAATTCAAATCCACCTAATCTACTAAACGTTTAATTTGCTGTTTGCTTGTATTTTTTTTTTTTTTTGTTTGAAGCGGATTTTAATTTATAAATTATTAAAGGTATTTAGGTCACCAATTTTACTCTTGCGAAATTTTACACTTCCTATAACCAAGTGCGTAAAATCTGTGCAAAATTTCTCCCAAAACAAATATTGAATTACAGTTCAGTTCTATTGCCAACCTTACAAAATTTACACTTTTGCTTTAAAAACTACTAAAATGACCCGCTGTAATTTTATGTAAAAAAAACAGATGAAAACGTTTTTGCCTGTATAAAAAGTCAAACGAAACGGGGACTTTCATTTGATCTTCAACATCAAATAATAATGCATCAATTAACGAACTCATCAAAATGGATTTAATACTTTGATTTGTCATTTGTTAAGAATGAATAAAAGTTTTTGGTCGCGTTCGCGTTTTTTAACAATTTTTTGGAAAAATTAAAATTTTTGTGAAATTTTCGGAAATAAATATATTTTGGTGAATTTTTTATCGCTTAAAGAAATTAAATTTTTTTCTAATCTAGCGTTTTTTTATACTCTTCACCACAAAAAGTGTCATTCCGTGTGTAATTTCTACAATATCAATTTCCTACCCCATAGAGTATATATATCTGCTGATTTTACAAAAAAAAATATATTTCATTTGCTCAGATATAGTGTCGAAAGAGGAGATATTGGAAATCAGCATGATTTGTCCATGTCCTTTGAGGTATCAGGCAAAACACCACGCCTAACTCTTAATTTTAATTTGGAACAATAAAGTAACTCCAATTAAAAAAAATAAATATGTGGGGCGATAGAGATTAAAAAAACAAGGAAGAAACATCAGGTGAAAAAATTGGCGCTCGCTCATATTTTCCGAGTTACGGTACTCTGAAATTAAAAAAAAATTTAATATCAATATGGGTATAACTTTAAAGCTTTTGAAGAGATCTTTAAGCCGATGTAATTTTTATACAAAATTATATACATATACGAGTATATGCAGTACCAATTTTTTTGTTTCGTTCTTTGTCACGCCAATATTTGCTTTTTTGATTGGAGTTGCTTCACTAAACTCGATTTACATAGATGGTGAAGAGTATATAAGATTCGACATAGCCGAATATAGATCTCTTATTTGTTTTACTGTATTTTCGATTCGATTAATCAATAACAATAATTTGATAACTACAACTCAAGAATCAATTTATTTGTGATTCATAAAATATTGTTACAGAGAACATAATTGTTGTCGTGACCAAATGACTATCATACATACAAATTCTCTGCCTGTGTATTATGCCAATAATGCACGAGTATTATTTATTGACATTTGCTTTAAAATCGCCACATATGTAAACCTTTATTAACCATTTTAAATTGTACTTTGTTTCACCTGCAATATTAATTACAATTATTTTCTTACATGCCACCCATTTTAGTACTATTGTTTTATGTGTTGTTGTTGTTTACACACCACTTACACGCAAAAGGACAAACAGAGATACATATATTGCATTAATTGCTGTGTTTGTGTGTAAAAATAATTTGTTGCTGTGTCATGTTTTCGCATGAGCTGTCACTATCAATTAAATGTTACACTTTCATTTACCGTACACTCTCACTGTTTCCCTCAATTTAATGCAATTATGTTTTTATAAATAAAACGTAAAAATAGTTATTTTTCCTTTATAATCATGTAAGCACTTTTTGCTCTTTTCTCTCTTCCTTAACTTAATTGATGTGTGCGATTCGTGGGCTTTATTACGTGAACATCTTTTTAATGAGAAATTTACTGGCAGAAACAAATGGTTAATTATTTGTGTTGTTTTGTTGTGTGTGTTAAATTGTAGCAATTGTTTCTTCTTTAAAGCTGCACTTTAATGTGGTTAATTGAATTAGTTTAGAAAAAAAAGACGTTTTGCCATAAAGATTTTACACTGGTTTTCAATTTCTTTTGTTTTTAACTTTCTTATGCTCAAATGTAATAGTTTGTAAAGTTGGAATCAGGGAAGTAGTTGTGTCTTAAAAATGTTTAATTAGAAGTTGTATAAAAAAATTTTGTTAAATGTCAACTAACAACTACTTTTGCAGAATTTTTGGACCTTCAGGTCTTAAATTACTGTTTAACTTTAATGGTGCAGTATTTGAAAGTTATTTATTAAGTTACTGAATTCACATTAACTTCAAATCTGCTCAATAGTTTTCGAGATATCGTCAAACTTGAGGTGAAAATAAGCTTTCAGGCAAAATTTAAACAAAAACTGGTTTTAAAATCATAAAAAAGCATAACAAAAATCCGTCACCTCTCGCCGAATATATATATCGTCCATTTGAGTAAGCCATCCTTTAAATTGTGGACAGATTTCGTACCATATTCTCTCTAAATGATGTAATAACACAAATATATCGAAGGAATGCTCACACATTATCGCCGCTGTAAACGAAGGTGTGGAAGAAGAGCAAAATTTATCAATTTGCCGTCGGTAACAAGAAGTGAGGTTTCTGTCTGCTCATAGCCCCCTTTCAAAAGCACAAATTTTTTGAAAAGCCTATGCCTCCACTCTATTATGACAAATTTGCTATACAACACCGCTTATAGCAAATATAGACGCATTGACAGTAATTTTTAACCGGTGTTGATAATGCACTGTGACTTTTGTTTAGTTATAGGGATACCATCTTCCATTTTAATACGGTCTTATAACTTTCTTCCTGCATTGCTTAAAAGACATGTAAGATATTTTTTTTTTTTTTTTGTAATTTTTTGGCTATGCCGAATTTTATATACCCTTCACCATCTATGTATATCTAGTTTAGTGAAGTAACTCCAATAAAAAAATCAAACATGGGGGTGACAGAGAATCAAAAAAAATTTATTTGGTACTGCATATATATATAGTCTTACATAAAAATGACATTTTGACATATTGATATTTTTAAAAGTTTGAAAATTTCAGGGCTCCATAACTCGGAAAATATGGGCGAGCGCCATTTTTTCACTTGATGGTTTCTTCTTATTTCTTAATTCTCTATCCCCCATTTATTTATTATTTTGATTGGAGTTACTTTATTGTTCCAAATGCCATTATTACCATTTTGACATTATTATCTATTTGGCATACTGCGCACAAGGTTTTCGCAAAAACTTGGTTCAATTTTCATCCTTAGAACTTATTGTATGACTACGAATTTTACGATCGAGATAGCTCCACAAATCTTCGATTGGGTTTATGTCTTGACTCTGGGCTGGTGTATTCATAACATATGGACAAATATAAAGGAGCTATGATCGCACATTATAAGCCTTATGCTTAGGGTCGTTGTCTTGGTAAAAATAAAAGTTTTCCCCAACAAAAAGTTTCTGCTTACAAACTGGCAAACTTTCTTTTAAAATGTTCAGATACATATGCTGATCCATGGTACCATCGATAAATTGTAAAATACCGGGCCCAGATGCAGAAAATGATCCCCAAACCATTACTGACCCACCACCGTGCTTAACTGTTGGTTTCATGTTTTAGGCAAGCAACTTCTCATTGGATTTTCTCCATACATAAGGTCTTCCATCTGAAGCAAACAAGTTGAATTTACTTTTACCTGTGAATAATACCTGCTTCTTTTGTTTCATGTTTCTTGTCGAATCGTAAACTTATCTTTTAATTTATCTTATTAATCAGAGGTTTAACTCTTGTCCTTCTACCATTGAAATTAGCCCTTTTTAATATGTTTCTTATGGTCTGTGGGCAACAGATTTTTTCATTCAATTTCTGCGAGTTAAGGAGCACTTAAAAGTGGATTCTTTTAAATTTGACGTAAAATATATTGCTCGTCTCTAGCAGAGAAAATTTTGTTATTTGCTCTTTTCTTCTTGTTCGCAATCCTCTCTTCCATTTTATACCTTTTTATAATATATTGCTTCTATCAACTATCTCAGATATTTTTCGCAGCGATTTATTATTATAATGATGTTGAATTAATAATTTTCTTACTTCAACAGAAGTTTGTCCTCCGATTTTGTTCTCTTTTGTAACTCCTTCAAACAAAAACTCAAATAAATGACAATAAAAGAGGTGATAATGGGGAAAGTCCCTATTTTTTAATTATTTTTTACGAAATATCTCGAAGTTAGATACAAATTAAAAGAATATTGCCAATTTAATAAGACTGTTCGATTTTGGCTTTGGCGTCGAAAGTTGCCCCCTTTCAAAATATTTATCTCTATTTTAATAAATAAAGATATATTCAAAATTTCGTTTCTGATATTTAATTAAGTACATAGTTTTGTACTAAAATTAAGTAAATTTATTTTATTAGCCTATTTAGTTTTAGACATATAACATAAAGAAATTTGTTTTCATAGGTGTACGAGTTTCGCTTGGAGCTACTTTACATATTTAAAAAAAAAACAGCTGTTTTCTTGTGTTTTAAAAAAATTAAAACCTCGCCGAAAAGCAAAAAATCATTTACGTGATTTCAAAAGGGTTCGTGGTTTCAAAACACGTGATTTTCAGAACAGACCTGTATTGCAAAAAATTTATTGTTCAAGATAAAAAATATTGATTATATTTTGATAATTTAAATCAACAGAAACTTAGTTTTTTTCAACAAGGTTTTTGTCACACGGCCCTCATTGCAAAACACAAACTAATTTTTTTCTGTCACGCACAGATTTCTTGTGACACCCACTTATTTTCCGTTAATACTATTGTACGTACGGTTTAACTGCATCAAGTTTTAATTTAAAAAAGTGTAATATTTTGAGTTTAGAATACAAAAGCAAAACGTTGTTATTTTATCAACTTGCAAGGAATTGTATCAATTATCATAATTCTGTGGTGAACTGACTTTCAAAAATCAGCGACGACATTTAACTGAACTGGTAAAGCACTGTTATCGTCGTTATTTAAGCTTCTCTGTGGCTCATATGCTGTACGAATCTTACAGGTTGGGCAAAAGGAAAGCGATATATGGCTTTTGGAAAACCCATGATTTGGAGAGAGCCTGTAGACCAGATATCTGATTGTTACTTTTGCCTAACTTGTATAATGGTAGCAATGTTGCATCTAAACATACAGTTAAATATGCAAATGTACGTTCTGCAAAGCAACCACTTTCTCATAGTGCTGATTTACCTACACCTGCAGAGTCAAATCCAATAAATGATGCAGAAACTGATGACATTAAGTTACCTTCATGTAATGCAAATGCAGATGAAATTCATGATCCATATAGTAAGGAGCCTCATTTGCTAAGTCAAGCTGATCTTATCGTGCTGGTTCGCGACTTAAAATTGTCAAAAAAAATCTAGATTGAAAGAAAGGAATTTTCTTAACCAGATAAAAAGGTGTGCCGTTTTCGTAGGCGTGACGAAGAACTAAAAAAAGTTATTTTTTCAAGATGAAAATTTAATTTATTGTAAAAATATAACTTCGGTTAGGAACTTCCTAGATATTGAATTTGAACCACAAGATTAGCTTTTGTTTATAGACTCGTCAAAAACCAGTTTGAAAGCTGTACTCTTGCATAATTGAAATAGATTTTCCTCTGTTCCAGTAGCACATGCTGCAGGTACGAAAGAAACTTATGAAAATATGAAATTTGTTCTACAAAAATTCCAGTATAATACATTTTGGAACATTGCTGTACTTCTCGGATTTTCAGCTAGGTTTTACAAAATATTGGTTGCATTTTATGTAAGTAGGACAGTAGGATCGAAACAATCAGTACCACAAGAAAGACTGGCCAAAGCGCGAGGCCCTCACTCCTGAGGAAAAAAAATGTTTTACACCCCCCTCTTGTCGAACCCACCAGAGTACTTTTACCGCCACTACATATTAAACTAGGTTTGATAAAAATTTTTGGTCAAAGCCATGGATTGCATATGCTTAGGTTTTAAGTACTTGAGAGAAAACTTTCCTAAAATTAGTGACGCAAAAATAAGGGAAGCAATTTTCGTTGGACCTCAGATTAAGGAATTGCTAAACAATAACATATTCAAAGAAAAGTTAAGTTGTTTAGAGAAACTACAAAGCAATTAAGTTAAAAGATCTGATAGGAGAGCGTTAAACTTTTTGCATATTTTCTATTTTTATATGATTGTTCTTAAAACACTGTTAGGAATAGAATTTTTTGTAACTATATTTGGACTCAGGGAGTCAAGGAATATAAATAAAAAATCCGAAGTAGTCATTTTGAGTGCCATACTTTTTTGACATAAAATTCCGTAAAAGGCAAACACTTTAAATTTTTTACCCTTCGTATTGGAGTCCAACTAGAGTCCAAAGGATTTATTTTAAATTCTAACTTCAAATGAACTTAATTTAAAATCTGATTTGCCTAACATTTGTCTAGGAATATTTTATTTTTATCATATTTAAATAAAATCAATATGCCCAGAGTTTCTTTATGCTTTATTCGCTCTTTATCTTTGTTTTAACTCTTTTTAAAAAAAAAACTTTTCCTACTAAATACAAACATAATATTTAAACTTAAAACGTAAAGAAGAGTAGTAAAATTAAGAAAACGAAAACAAAATTGAGGTTATGTCCGTTATAGTTAAAAAAAACAATATACAAATAAATGACATGGAAACGGCATAAATTAGAATAAAATGAAACATGAAAGATAAATAACATTTAAACTAGTTAAATAGGCAGTCTAGTGGAAAAACTAAGAATATACGGCGAAAGCAACAAATAAAAAGAACTAGAAAAACAATAGCAATTAGTAATGGGAAAACAGCAAAAAAAAAAGGGAATGAAATTAGTTTTTATTATTTTCATGTTGGTTGGTGTGTTTCAAGATTCACTCGAATGATAAAAAAGTAAAGTTACGAGCCAACAAACAGAACATAAAGATAAAGAAAGTTTTGTTAAAGTTAATAAATCTTTTATTATTCTAGGTAACCCAGAATCTACAAATCTTCATCAGCTAACAGCTCAGCAACAATTACAGCAGCAACAACAACAACACACGGACAGTTTTACTTCGTATGTCAATAGTCGTGCACAAAATAATGCAGTTTATGGTGTGGGATCATCCACTTTAGAACAAAGTGGTCTTTATATGCCACATGTAGCTCAGGATATAACTAATAACGGTTATACAGTGCAACAACAGCAGCAGCCACAACAACATATTTTATTACCACCACCTCCTCCACCACCACCAGCTCCTATTAACTCCAATTGGCAACAGCAGGCAATTTTGAATCAACAGAGACAGCAGCAACAACAACAACAACAATTCACAGCGCAATCAATACCGCAAGCAACAAAACAGCAAACACTGCCTGAAGTCTCAGCTTCTTATATGGGACAAAACGAAGCTATTTCAGTTCAGCAACAACAACAGTCTCCTGTAGCAAACTCATTGGATCAGCAACAAAAACAAGAACCTGCCCAAAATCTGGTGCCTTCTCTAACCCAGCAGCCACAACAGCAGGCGTCAATACAAACTCAAGCTGTTTTGCCTAAAAGTCAACAAAAAATAGAAGCTTCCAACGAATATGAGGATTCGGAAGAAAAATCAACAGAGCCACCCAAAAAGGTAAATTAAATTCCTTAGAATTGACTGTAACAAAAAGAGTTGCAAAAAAATTACTTCAAAAATATTTACAGTTTGAGTTGTGAAATGTTCAAGTTTTATAGAAACCTTGGGGTTCAAGCAACTAGACAAGTCTAAAAACAACAAACAAAAATATTGAAGTGTTGATTAAAAGTTAGGAAAATAAATTTGCAAATTTTAAGCAGCTTTTTACAGCGTAGGGATTGATCGAAAATGCATCACTGCACTGCATCTGATGCACAGTACGTTCGAAAATGCATCAGTTGGCATCACTGCAAATGCCAATTGTTTCAAAATGCATCAATGTAATATATCATGCGCAAGCAAACGTCAAACACGCATCACAAAAATGGCTGATGCATTTGATCATATGTAATCCAGAATTTTTGGGATTCAAGTGTTTAGCACATAAATCTTGTGTGTGTGTGTGCATGTGGATTAAAAGTGAATATGTGTGATAGACTCTTTGTCAGATCTGTACGATTTTATGTTTTGAAATAATCATAAAATATGTTTTTCTATGATCGCCTGTTTTTGTATAATACGACCTGGGACGCCATTTTAAAACGATTTTTAAAGAAGGTAAAATTCTGCTCGATGTTTGTGTGATTAAATCGTATATTTTTAATAATAGTGAAACCTGACCTTAACTAATGAATGCTTATAAAACTGTACGAGCTGATTCGTTAGTTTTCAAATCTATTGGATATAGATTCCAAAAAATGTGATTGTTTTTAGCAACATGTCTACATGGGCTATATTTTGGGTTGATCAAGTCTTAGCATCATATTTGGTTAAAATGGTACTGGTCACACCGTGGTGAGATGTCATTCAGCTAGCAATTTAATAACAGCATGAGACATTTTCTGGTCATGGTAACCAGTGTTGCCAGGGAAAGACAGAAAAAATTTAAGCTTTTTCTTCAAAAAAGTTACGTTATTGTATTTAAAGTTACATTTTAAAATTTTCCTGAAATAAATAGTAATTCAATGTACTTAATTTAAATAAAATATAGTAAAAAGTTTTTTTTTCAGGGAAAATAACAAGGCAACAAATTCATGTACTGACCAAAAACAAAATATAAATAAAAAAATAAAAACGTACGATGATACTCATGAGGATTTAAATAAGTAAGATTGAGGTTAGATAGAATTTACACACAATTATTATATATATTATATTATATATATAATTATTTCCAAAATTATATTATAATTATTTCCAAAATACTGTTATTAAAGACATATTTGCTTTATTTGCCTTATTTGCTTAAAACTTCAACATAAAATTACTAACAATTTTACTGTAATATAATCCGGCACTTCCTAAAGGAAATTAGAAGAGAACTTTCTTCTAAATCGAGGTATTGTTATGGCTGTCAAATTTTTCAAGCGGAATAACTGAAGTTGCTCACAATTTTCCTAAGTTTGAACAGAATGCTTAATTTTCCGCATGAAATGCAGCTCATATTATTTCACAGTTGAGCCTGGTACTCCGTTCAGTTTTTCATGCGGAATGCTGTCAAACTCCATACATAAAAAATGTGTATGAAAAAGTCATGAAAAAATGTTGCAAAAGTTGTACTCTGTTTTTATTGTGGTAAAACATATGAAATTTTTCTGGCAACATTTTATCGAAAGCTGTAAAATAAAGCAAGTAGGAATTATTTCATGCGCAATTTTTTAAACAATAGCTGCTGATATGTCTCTTGCTTACAGTACAGTCACACGGTCAAGTTTTTGTTCAATTCTCTTTCAAGAAATTTACACATACCGCTTGCCAAAATTCACAAAAATTGAAAGCTGTGACGTAGGCTGCACGAAATTTCAAAGCAAATTTTTAAGCAAGATGTCATCAAGAAAACAAATAATATTTATTTGGAGGAAAAAACTTTTATCAGCTGTTTTCTTAAATGTAATTTGAAACACTCAATTGAACAAAAACTTGAAAGCAAATTCTCAGCAAATTTTTAAAGGGTGAATGTAGTCGTAAAAAAATGAGAGAAATTTTAAAAATTAGAAACAATGTAGTACACGTAAAAACAATAAAACCTTAAAACTTCCAAATCGCGAGATAGACACCACATTTTAAATGTGAAATTTTCCACATGAAATAATAAATGTTGCTCAACAATTTTCACAAATTCGAACAGAGTTCCAGGCTTTAGAAAGAATTGTTTCTAAACATAAAGCAAGAAACATTTCTTAAATTCTCACGAATTGAACAAGGGTAACACTTTTTTTAACTAATTTTATATATGTGATTTTGATTGCATTTGCAGGTAACCATTGATATGTTAAGAAAGGTAGATATGTTAAGACTCAAATAATGAAATAAGGACTTCTTCAGTGGTATTACTTCATTTCGTGTCTGTATCAAAAGTTACAAAAATTTAACAAAATTCTATATGTTACGTGAAGCATTCAAAAGTTACAAAAAATGTAGCCAAACGGCAACACTGATGTTAACTCCCTGTCGCAATAAAAAATTTGGAAGCAACGAAAAATGCGTGTTTGCTTCATAAAAACCGATCATATACGCATTATCGGATAATATTTTATTTCGCTGTTTCACACATTCGACAAAAAGTTCATGAACATTTTTAAATGCTTTATTTTTGTTGCAAAGTTTACAAGCATTCGCATGTATGTAAATCAAGCAAATCCCTTGTGTCGAAAAGTAATATACACCATGATATTTCCATCTCTGTTCTTTAAAGCAGCGATTGTAACCGTGGATTAAAATTTTCTAGATTCTTCTATCTTTTATTAAAACGTCACCAAATCAATTTAATTTTAAATATATTAATTTATTTTCAAAAATTCTTTTTTTCGTGCTATTTTCCCGATTTATTATTTAAATCACCGATATTGATTATTAAGGTTCAAAGCACGTCTCGATGGCCATTTCGTTATCGCTTACTTAACTCTTCAGGAAACATCTGACAAACATTTTAAATAAACTATAGATTTTTGTCCAAATAATAAAGCAAAGACAAAAATCAAAGTTTAAGCAAAAACAACAATAACCAATAACAATTCTATTTTTCTTTCTCCGCTGTATACGGCTGAATTTTTTTCGGCTCTTTTATACAGTTGAAAGAGGATAAAAATTATAATTTTAAATTGCGGATCAGGATTTTTTGAGGGTTTAAATAAATTTTATTCAAGCTTTTCGTACACCTGTAACTCTTTGAATCTTGATCAACATAACCAATAAAATAGTTAAGCAAAGTGCTCAAATAGAGCCTACTTAATAACAAGAATTGACACTTTGGTATATAGCGTCGCACATAAGGATAAATAATAGAATTACGACGACAGAAGTGGATTTTTTTTGTTAAATTTTGCAGTCAATATGTTCCACACACCAGTACGCAATTAACCAATATTTATTTTTTTAACGCATCACATTAGTCTGTACCACCGTGCAAAGTATTACTATCTGTTACACGCACTTATTAGAGCTGCAA
Source organism: Gymnosoma rotundatum (assembly GCA_916610165.2). Lineage (NCBI taxonomy): Eukaryota > Metazoa > Arthropoda > Insecta > Diptera > Tachinidae > Gymnosoma > Gymnosoma rotundatum. The sequence goes on along the minus strand of OU744337.1, from coordinate 111,198,124 downwards.
AACTATCGATAGTTGGCACTTTCGATAGCTTCGATAAATTGCTTAAAAACTATTGATAGTATAGTTTCAATAGTTATCTTAAAAATAATCGATACTATCGATGTGCTAATTTTGGCAACTATCGCTATCCGATACTATCGCTACCGGAAAAAAACTATCGATAGTCAGCCGAAAATAAAACTATCGATAGTACTTTCGATTGTTTTGCAGCTCTAGCACTTGAGCCTGTCAGCAGAATCTTTAGCGTTTATTGTTGCTACACTCGACAATTTTTTTGTAAAGTAACAGTTTCAAGTTTTTATACCCTTCACCACAAAAAGTGGAAAAAGGGTATAACTAAGCTTGTCATTCCGTGTATAATTTCTACAATATTTCCGACTCCCTAAAGTATATACATTCTGAGTTCTAATGCACAGCGTAGTCAATTGACTAAATTCCGTCTGTTCGTCCGTGTTAGTGTTGAAATCAAGTAGGAAATCATGTCACTTGGATTAATGAAGTAACTCCAATCAAAAAAGTAAACATATATAGATAATGAATTAAAAAATTGAAAAAAACATAAAGTGTAAAAATTGGCCCTCGCCCATATTTTTTCGAGTTACGGGGCTCTGAAATTTTCAAATTTTTTTAAATATCAATAAGGGTATTCTTTGAGGAAATAATTAAATTTTATAAATTCTTAACCCATTAAGAGCCGATGTCATTTTTGTGTAAAATTATATGCATTCAGTACCAAATTTTTTTTTTCATTTTTTAATCTCTGTCACCCCAAAATTTGCTTTTTTGATTCAAGTTAGTTCAGTAAGCTAGATTTACATATGAAGATGGTGAAGGGTATATAAGATTTGGCATAGCCGAATATAGCACTTTTACTTGTTTAAATATATTTTCAACCACCATAATACATTTCGATAACTTTAATTGGATAACACGACAATCGTTATATTTGTCGACATTTTCTGTTTGTTGCAGTAACGATTGAAATTAACAAAATTAAATAAAATTAAATTTTAAAGAGTGCTGTTTTATATTTTTAATGGTGATAGGCAGACACTACAAATTTTGAAAAATATATAACATAAAAAATTAAAGGGTGCCCATAAAGCTGTGTAAATCCAACTCGCAGACCAGAAGAGAGTTAACTTGTATTGAAATATTTAAAAAAAAATTTAATACAGAATACATATATTCTAAAATAAATTTCACATCTGCTTTATTTTTCAGCACAGCGATTTTTTACTCTTTTAAATATGTATAAATAAAAATATTATTAATGTTTAGAAAACAAAAGAAAAATTATTACTAATTTTCTTATATTCCAGCACAAACACAAAAAAGTCAAATCTAAACCAAAAGAATCCGAAAAATCTAGAGATGCAAACGATGAGGCTGCACTTCAATTAACCGCCGTCAATAGCATAAAATCCGCAATAACTCCGGTGCACGAACAATACGAAATAATACATCAAAATATGGCCCTTGAATTTCGAGATCATGATGGTCAGTCTGATAGGCCGGGTGGTGCGGTACTATCTTTAACTCTGGGTCTTTTAATAACAGCTGCACTGGCCATTTTAATTGGTTGCCGTATGAGAACAGTGGGCAGACGAGCAAGACGTATGGGCGGCAAGACACCATATTCACATGAAGCCGATTTTTTAGTGAATGGCATGTATTTGTAAAATCAATTATTTATTTTTATATTGGCTTCAAGTTAATATAAATAAGTAGTAAAAATAAAAAACTAACAATAAAACATTAAAATAAATTTGTATTCTAAATAAATTTTCAAAACTGAAAAGTATGTTCTTTTGATGTTCTTTTCTTTAAATAAATAAGCAAAAAAAAAAAACAAAACTTCTGTATAATGAAATATGTATAAAGGGATTCAATTAATTGCCCTTAAAATTTAAATTAACACTTAGAACTTTCTAGTCGTGACGATAATTTACTGTATAATCACTTAACTTGTCAATAATTTAAGTATATTTTTTGTAAATTTAAATGAAAATAAATTCATTAAAAATATGTATTTGTATTTATGTATATTTAAAAAAAATGTGTATTATTAGTTTACTTTATATTTTTGTGTCTTATTTTAATAATCAAGGCGAATTAATTATAAGGTGGCAGCGTAGGCGAATTTATTAATTTTCTCCGTGAACACAACTGTCAAACTCCATATATAAAAAATCTGTGTATATTTTTTATATAGGAATTTGACACTAATTTTTACCAGCAAAAAATAATGAATTCGACTGGTAGTTAATTCGCCTTGTTAATAATATTGTTTTAGAAAACAGGTAATTATTATGTCATTTAAAATATAAATTCTTTTTAAATTTTTCGGCATGTCACACATTGCGTTCGGATTGGTTTTAATTCCTTATTAACCATTCTATTTATATATTCATAAAAAATACTGGAACTCCACTTAAAAATTTTAATATGGCAACATTGATCACATCAAAGTAAAAAATCAGTAACCACTTTCGATCACAATTGAGTTCTGTGACATGCCTGCAACAAACCTTACCGCGAATTGTCTCTAAGTCTTTCGTGAGCTTACAAAAGAGCTTCAAGGTTTTAAAAAATATTATTCCACAATATTTAATTGTTTTTTTTGACCTTTAAAATTAGTTTTATTTTCTAATTTTTTAAGCACTAGGTCAGTTTATAAATAAATATATTGTTTATTATTATTTATTTTTTATTTAAAAAAAAATATCTAATTATTGATATTTTTTGTTTCCTGTTTCCTGAAGATGTCACCCAATGTTGTGGCGAAATATTAAAAAAAAATTAATAATCAACGATATTTTTATTTATAAAATGACGTAGTGCTTAAAAAATTAGAAAAGAAAATTAGTTGTGTGCGCTTAATTTACTGGCTTTTAAGTTGCGTATTGTTTATTTGCAAACTTAAAACTCAGCCGCTGTGTGTTCGTTTTGCTGCTGAAAATAGTAGACTGAATTCAGTTGGTTTTTAGTTGTGTGTGTGTGTGCTCAGTTTAACTATTTTAAGCAGTCAAATTGTTGAAAATAAAAACTGGAATTATTTTCACTTCAGTCGCCAGTCAGAAAATTTGTTCGTGCTGCTAAATTTTAAACCCTGAATAATTCTCTAATCATTCATACACTGAATTAGCAAATTTTAAATTAATTCTTTTCATACGAAAAAAAAATAATTGAATAAAATTTGTGTCAATTCAAATGAATTTATAGAATGAATTAAAATTCGTTTTTTATTCAAATAAATTTGTCAAAGTAAATTGCAATTCATTTTCAATTGAATTGAACTGAATTGATTTTGAATTAATTAAAATTATTTAAAAACCCTAATTGAAATGAATTAATTAAAATTTGAATTTATTTTATAGGTTAATTTGTAATAAGCATCTATTTGATTTCTCTGATCTTTGATTATTAAATATTTTCAGTTTGGTAGGAGAAATTTTAGGTTTTGCTCTTCCTCTAGATCTACTCTTGAATTTGATTAATTGCAACACATTTTTAATTTCATTCATTTAATTTTTATTCCTAATATTTCGAATAGCTTCGCTTATCTTCTTTTTGAACCGCAATGGACATACACATTAAGCGCAAGCACTAAGCAATACAACTGGTATGGACGACGAATTTCGCAAATCACTACGAATTCGTTATCTAAAATTGGTCGACTGAAACTCAATTAAATCAATTTGTAAATATATTTTTGTTTACATGAGCGCCACTTAGTAGTGACAAAATAAAAAAAAATTATTGCAAATAATATCAAAAACGATTTAAAATTTCAAAAATTTCAAAAAAAAGTATAAAGGGCATGTCACATAACTCAATTCCGATCAAAAGTAGTTTCAATTCCGCGAATTGGTTCTTCATAAAACGAAAATCGAAAAAATTCTTCGGAATGAAACCAATTGTAAATATCTTTAAAAGTTTGTTATTTGTGAGTTTTAAATTTACTTTTAATCTGTGTCTTGGCTTAGATTAGTCTTGTTGTTCACTTTGGTGTGCGCAATATTGCCATATTTAAATTAAAGAGTCTCTATTCTTAACATTTTTTATAAATAAACAAAATCGATCGGAATCTGAAGAAGGTAAACAAAATCAATCGGAATAGTTAATACAGAATAGAAGACATTCCAAACGGAATGGATTCCCTTCCGCTTTAAAGTTTCATCTAACCGAATCCAGTGATGATATCATTATAAGCAATTTATTCGCCGATTTCTTCTCAACAATTTACTCAAATGCAAAGTACGATGAATCTTTTAAGTATCTTTTCAACATCGCTAAAACTCAATCAATTAATATACCATTTATTGATAGCTCAATAACAATAACAATAACAGTGGACCTTATAAAATTCGTAGCAATATTCTGATAAATTGCGCTGATAGTATTTCTATCCCTTTAGAAATTTTGTTTAATACATCAATAAAATATGGTAATTTTCCCGAAATCTGGAAGGATTCCTTTATCATTTCTTTTTTTAAATCAGGAAACAAGTCCGATGTTTCAAATTACATCAAATTTGATAACACATCATCAGCATGGATTTCGAAAGAGATGCTCTAGTATAACAAATCTTTTAAATTTTTCAACAATTATACATCATGGGTTTCTGCAGAAACAACAAACTGACGTGATATACACCGATTTCAGCAATGCATTTGATAAAGTCAATCATATGCTTCTGAAGAAAAAATTGGAATTTATTGGTTTTACCGATTTAAGTGTCAAATGGATATACTCTTACCTAACAAACAGGAAACAAATGGTTCGTTTTAATAACTCCTGCTCTAGAAGCATAGATGTTGTATCTGGGGTACCATAGGGAAGCCACCTTGGGCCGCTTCTATTTTCGTTATTTATTAATGACTTGCCTGAAGTCATTCAATCATCCAATATCCAATAGTTTTCCGTAATTACAGTCAAGTAACCGACCAGCAACATATCCAAGCTAACCTTAACTCGCTTCACAATTGGTTTAAAATAAATCTTATGGAGCTAAATCTGAAGAAATGTAAATATATGTGCTTCGCTAGAAAGAAACCGATACCTGCACGCTATTTTATCGATGACTATCATTTGGAAGTAGTAGATAAAATATTAGATCTTGGATTGTTATTTGACACCAAACTTAATTTTATCTCACATATAAATTTGACAGCAAACAAAGCTAGGGATTTCTAAAACGTTTTGCTAAAGAGTTTGATGATCCATACGTTACTAAAAGCCTTTATATGTCGCTTGTTAGGCCTATTCTGGAGTACGGATCCATAATTTGGGACCCTATGTATAAAAAATATTCAGATGTTCTCGAATCTGTTCAAAAACAGTTCAAAAAATTATAAAAATTAAGTTACATAAAAATACAGGAAAAGTGACCAAAATTCTTTTGTACCAATAGTTTGCCCAAATCACATGCATCGTTCCATTCTTGCTCGTTGACCATTTGAAGACTAACAATCTTCCACAAAAAAACCAAGAAATTATAAATGTGTTAATAATAATTTTACTATCTTTTTACGCATATTTTGATTATACACATCAGGAACTGCAAATACGGTTCCATGTTGTGGTAGTTTTCTCTAGAAATTTCAATTGTTTGTTTTCTATTAGCAATCAAAAAAAATTAAATTAAAAAAATTTAACAAATTATTTATTTTTGACAAATTTTTTGGACAACTGTAATGTTTACAGCTGATGGGCTTTTTCGCCCGTGCGTTCACCTGTATTATTTCGCCATGAGTTTACCTAAACAACTAATTGTTTTTATTTATGTACAGTTTTTGTTTTCTATTTGTTACGTTTTTTATTACTGCATGCATGTTTAATTTAAGCTAATTGTTTATGTTATTTAAAGTTTTTTTTTTATTATTGTATGTATGTTAATTTAAGCTAATTTCATGTTGTACTTAAATTAAAATGTCTGCAAGGATTTAAATTTCCGTAGACAATTAAATAAATAAATAAATGTGTGGCATGCCCTATAGTATATTTTTTATAAAAAAAAGTACATCGAAATATTCGTCGTTTGCCGACATAAAAACTAGAAAAAACCTTATCGCAAAGTTCGTAGCGTATGACGAATTTGATTCGGCGCACTAACATTGAGTGCGTTTCGTAAGCACATACGTTAATGGAAGGCTCATGGAAATCGAATGCGTTAAGTGAATAATTAAAGGAATTTTTAAAATTTACCCGTTGAACTCATTGATGCTTGTATAATGGCCATCAAGATTTTAATTCATTTGCAACTCTTCGTTGAAGTTCCTAATTTTCTATCTAAAAATCTAAAATCCCATGTTCTATGAAATCAAGGGCGAACGCTATCATTTACAATCAATGTGTTTATTTTTCAGCACTACAATGCTCGGTCTTATATTCCACAATGGTCAAAATTTACTAAAAAAAAAAAAACGTTGTAGCAAAAACTAATTATCCCACCTGCTGTATTTTTAACCGACTTCAAAAAAGAAGGAGGTTACACAATTCGGCTGAATGTTGCGTTTTTATATTTGTATCTCCAGAACTTTGTCATTTCTGATCCGATTTTAAAAATTTTAGTAATATGATAGATTATGCTTACAGATTGGTCCCGTTTTAAAAACAGTTCATAATCTTAAAAATTAAAGGGTGTCCCCATACAACATACATATTTTTTACGTGTATTATGAATTGTAAAGGGCACTTCTAAAAAATTTAAAATGACTGCGTATTACTATAGCTCCTTAAAAAAAAATTATACAAAAATAAATCTAAAAATTAAAGGGTGCCATTATTGATGTTTATGGGCCTATCTTTTGAACCGTTATAGACAAACGCTTGCAAATTGGACAGAATATCGATTATAGCAATCATTATGGTAACAAGTATTAATATTAAAAATTATAAATTAAAGGGTGCGCCAATAGTTCATTAAATTTTATGTATATGGCCATACTTTTTAACAGTATTAGACAGACGCTTGCAATTTACAACGAACTTGTATTGGTAAGTCCGCTATAACAACAAGTATAAAATATGAATTTGGAAGTTAAAGGGTGTTCCAATAGTTGATGTAATTTCAAGTGTGTAGCCGTACTTTTGAACCGCTATAGACAGAATGCTGAAACTTAAATGGGACCTGTATTTCTAAGTCCGCTATATCAACGAGTTTATAATCTGAATTTAGAAATTAAAGGGCGTCTCATAATTACTGTAGATTTACTTATATAGGCCTATCGTTTGAACCGTTATAGACAAACGCTTGTCGATTTAACGCAATGGCGATTGCTATGGCCGTTATAGTAACATCTGATAATATTTAAGATTATAAATTAAAGAGTGCACCAATAGTTCATTTAATTTGGTATACGGCCATACTTTTAAACAGTTGCAGACAGACGATTGAAATTTACAAAGAACCTGTATTACCAACTCTCCATAACAATAAGTATAAAATTTTGATTTGGAAATAAACGGGTGTCCCAATAGTTGATATTATATGGTGTATGTGGCCAGACTTTTGAAGCGTTATAGACAGACAGCTGAAATTTACAATGCACATGTTTTGCTAAGTCCGCTATAACAAGAAGCTTATAATTTGAATTTAGAAATTAAAGGGTGTTCCCAAAATTAATGTAATTTGTTCTATATGGCCGTATTTTTTTAACCGTTGTATACAAACACCTTAATTTTAGACAGAATGTTCACTACTTTATTTGGAAGAAGTAAAATGTTATAAATTAAATAGTTGATATAATCTGATGTATATGGGAAAACTGTTGAACTGTTGTAGACAGACGGTTGAAATTTACACAGAACCTAATTGTTAAATCTACTACAACAGCAAGCATATAATTTGAATTTGGAAATTAAAGAATGACCCTATAGTTGCTGCAATTTGATGTATATTGCCAAACTATTGAACAGTTGAAAAAGTATAAAGTTTGGAGATATAAGGGAGTCCCAATAGTTAATGTAATCTAATTTATGATGCAATACCCTTGAACTGGGGGGTTATTATGTATTTCTATTCGAATCGGAAAATAATCGAATTCGTAAAAATGCGATTACGTAGTACGATTTTCGGAAATTTATTTCCGAACGTTCGTAAATTGAGGTAATTTTTTAATTCCATTCGGAAACCAAAAAAATCCCTTTCGAAATTGCCATTATGTAGTACGAAAGCAAATATCAAATGTGTTATTAACGTACACCACAAACACAAAACGAAAGTAGAGCATACACGATTCGTATGTATGTTTGTTTATTTTCGTTCCCTAATTTTCAATGCGTTGTTGTTTTATAGAAAGCTAAATTGTAAAATTTTTTCCCCCAGCTCTCCCGACATACATTCCGCTTTATTAAATAAATAATATGGAAAAACATTTTTATTGATTTATTTATTTTTCAATTTTTTTTTTTATTTCTTATTTAAATTTTTAAAAATGTTCATTTGTTATTTTTAATTTTTTTTAATGGAGAAATTTGTTTCATTATTAAATATATTTTTAATATAAATATTTTGTAAGACTTTGTTTTTAATAATGATGGAAACTTAAGCATTTTTAAACCAAAATTATAAAATTGTCATTTTTAAATAAGTATCAGAACGTACAGACATTAAAATTGCAATCTTCGTTTTGTTGTATTTGTATATTATATATTTATGTAGATGTGTGTTATGTATAGCTTGCATGTATTATTATATGTAAATGTAATAGGTTCGTATGTATTTGAGTGTATTTATTTGTTTTTTGTTAGTTTAATTACTTAAAGCTGTACAGAAACTATAACTACAGAATGATAGCTGGGCGAGAACCAAAAAAAAGTTAAATGTTTAACAAACAAAAGAGAAAGCAGCTTGAATTTTGTTAGCAATTAAAAGATGTATGAATTTCACTTTTTCAACTGAATAAAATTAGTTTTAGCAAAATTATAAATGTTCTCTTTTAGTCAGCTTTTTAATTTGATTATTTACGAAATTTATGTTATTTTTGTTTCTTTATAGCCATCTTATACATTTATAAATTTTGAGTCATCTATCTCATTGCATCTGATTTTATAAGCAAATTCTTAATATCAAATCTTTGTATATATTTATTTTACTTTCTCATTGTTGCATTCTCTCTTCTTTATTTTTAATAATGACTTTTGTTCTTTTTGTGTGTTCGTTTTTTCTTTTTAATTTTAAGGTTTTTATTTTTAGGATAAATTGTATTTAATTTTTATTATTTTGCAATTAATAAGATTTTGTTCTCTTTTATTTAAGTTAATTTTATTTTGTTTGTATTTGTATTTTTAATTTTATTATTATTATTATTATTAAATAATAAATATAGTTTTGCAGTATTTTTTTTTTTTTTTTTTGCAATAATGATTCGTATTAAAGTTTTCTCTTTTTCTTTTGTTGTTTGGATTTTTTTCTTTCTATTTAATTGTTATATAATAAGTTGTTGTGGTTGTTGTAGTACATTTCTATCCATTTATAAGTGTTAAGTTTATGTTGTTACAATATTTGAGGTTCTTCTTACAACTACAACATTCGTTAGATGATAATAATGATTGGAGAAATCATGTTGCATATCTGTATAAAAAAAAAAAAATATCATGTTGATTAATTGAATTAATTTTTTATTAAGGAATTGTATTTCTGTGACTTAAATTTAAACTTAAGAATTTAATTTTTATTAAATTAATATTTGCACTGTGAATATTATAAATGAATTGAAATTATTTTGGCTTAAGTTCATTTTATTTTTAATTTCTAAAAATCTTTTTTAAAAAGAAAATTTATTTTAAAAATGTATACGGACGTTTTCCAAAGAAAACAAGACAAATTAGACGCTAGCAGAATGAAATGCTGCACTTTCTGGACCGCTACGACCTTCATCAGCATTCTTCGCATCTATCTACCTTAGTTGTGTATTTATAAACATCATCTATTTAACCAACTAACTTTGTAAATAAGAATACGATCATATCATATCAACATTAATTTGGTTAGACGAAATTTACACACAAACCAACGTATTTCTTTACGTCCGCATTTACACTATGCAATATAAAATTGCTTGAGTTTGCCGAATCTTATATACCCTTCACCATCTATGTAAATCTATTTTAAGTAACTCCAATCAAAAAAGCCAATATTGGGGTGACAGAGAATTAAAAAACAAACTGCATATATATATTATTTTACGATAACCCGGAAACAATAAGTCCAGATTTACACTAGACAATTTTTTTCTCAATTTACTATTTAAGCTTCAGCGTTATTCGTTGTCTAAAAGTAAACATTACCAACCGTAACATCCCCTCAAAACTACAGCAATACCGTAGTTCTTATTCTCCTGCTTCACAAACAAACAAAAATTTCATGCTAGTTTCATGAAAAATTGCATAGTGTAAATGACGTAGAAGTTGTTTTTGGTATTTTATAATAAATGTTAACGAATTTATATATATATATATATATATATATATATATATATATATATATATATATATATATATATATATATATATATATATATATATTTATATATATATATATATATATTTGGTTAATGTTTTAATATCTTTATAAATAACGTTTTAAACTCGTCTCACTGTCCCGCTGGTAATTTGAAAGGCTATCTCAGTTCTAATCGACTTAAAAGGGTATGGAAAAGAAACTCGATATTGTACCCAATTATTATTTTATGGTTACTCTCTTTATGTCCGTTATTAAAGTTACCAATAGTTAAATTTAAGTTTTTGTAGATCATATAATCTGCTTTTCGCTATAGTTTAATCTACAAGAAACCAAGAAGACTATGATCGTATGATCAACACTTAAACTTTAATTATTAGTAATATATAATAACGGGCTTTAGCAGATGTTTTTCGAGGCTAGTCCCGCAACGTACGAAACATTTAATAGTAGACTAGCGACAAATCGGTCATTTCGGTGAATGATAATTGTCTTCAAGTATCAAATGTGAACTCGTTCGTTCATTTTCTCGTTAAACAAACGAAAACAGACTCTGTGAACGGAATTTTAGCTAAAATGTTCCCAAAGAAACAATATCAAAAGGAAAAGAATGCAAAATGTAAATTTGTGCGAAATATTTTAAATTTTTTGAAGAAGATTTTATTATATTCAATTAAAAACAATTGCTAGTATACATAAAGCGGCCTTTTAATTCTCTTGATAACAAAACTACCTAAATCCAACTGAAACAAGAGTGTGAGCGATGAAAATTGTTAAAAAGTGAACAATGCATTAAGGAGCAGAAAACAGTTAGCAAATTGGCCGAATCACTTCGTTCGATTTTGTGATTCGTTCAGTTTTAACCATTCGTCTGTAAACGACACAGCTCTATTATATATAGGAATTATCAATTGATTATAACATGAACATCTTTATATTACTATGATATCTTTAAGGCTTTAGAAAAAATTTCCAACAAACAAACCACGTTTTTTATTAAAACCTTAACATTTCTGTATTGGGTTCAAAAAAAAAAATCTATATATATAAAAATGAATGTCTGTCTGTTTGTTTGTGCTTTATAGGAGGCCAAACCCTTGGACCGATCTTCCTGAAATTTTCACAGCATGTTTCTGTGACTCTGGAAGGAATAATAGGCTATATGAAGTTTTAATTGGACAAAGGGGCGCGGCACCGCCCATATAACCCAAAAATTTAAATCGCCATATTTTGGTCATTTTTTGACCTACGTCGACGATATTTGGAACATATGGTATTGGCATAATTAGGAATACGTACCAGGAGAAAAGTGGGTGGGACCCCGCCCCTTTTTAGAAAAATTAAAAATCGTAATATAGTCTTAACTACTGGACCAATCGTCATTAAATTTTCGCAATAGGATATTCTTGACTATATAAAGTTGGGAGTGGACAAAGGGGCGTGGCCTCGCCCATATAACCCAAAATTTAATATCGTCATATCTTGGGCATTTTTTGATCTACGTCGACGATATTTGGTACATATGGTATTGGCATGATTAGGAATACGTACCAGGAGAAAAGTGGGTGGGCTTTTTAGAAAAATTAAAAATCGTAATATAGTCTTAACTACTGGACCAATCGTCATTAAATTTTCGCAATACTTTTAATTTTATTTAATAACGAGGTGGTAGCGAAGCACACCGGGTTCATCTAGTATCATATAAAAATAAAATATTATGTTGTTTTAGAAGTTTTTATACTTAAAGGAAATGTTTTTGGCTTTTGGATAAAGGTTTCCTGACGAACTGGCTTTAGCAACCGGCGAAATACGTATAGATACCTGCTATTTCAAACCAACAAATAAATTGCATTTTTATTTGAAAATGTAATATCCCATAGCATAATATAATAAATAAAAACTGATAATATTGAAGTCAAATCTAAAATTACCTCTTTGTCCAAAGTCTAGCGATTCTATCATGCTCTTCACGATTTTGTAAATATTGAGTTGCAATACTACCAACCAAAGGATCGGCTAAATAAAATACAATAGTTATACACAAATATTGATTTTTTGTTTATTTTATAAACTTACCAGGATTACAATCAGTCAGCAGGGAACAAATTGACAGCAACACCTTTGATATGGTCAATGCCGGTGACCAATTATCCTTAAGAATATCTAAACAAATGACACCTTGACTATTGATGTTACAATGATAGATACGAGTACGGAACGTAACTTTAGGAGGTTTGAAGGGATACTCTGGTGAAAAGTGAATATCCAAAAAGAAAACACCACCCTCATAAACCGAACCGGGTGGGCCTAAAATGGTTGATACCCATTCGTACAGATTATCACCTTTAGGACCAGCACTACAGTTGGGAGGTGGATCCAGAGTTATTTCGGCAAGTTCTTTTTGAATACGCTTGGCTGAAGTACCCAAAGCTTTTGAGATTTTTGGATTTGGTTTTGGATCTTTACGTGTTTCTTCACTAGTCGTTGCCGTGGCAGCGGCAGTCGAAGAAGAACCCCCACCGGCACTACCTAAGCCAGTCGAAGCATTTGTTGACGAACCTGAAGAGGCGGGATTGTTAGTGCCACTTCCCGTCAAATTATTACCGTTGCGACCACGGCCAGCATTTGTTGTGGCATTATTAGTAGATGTATTATTGGCAGTGCCTGGTGGGGTGTTGGCCACAAGACCAGTTGGTGCAACCGACGAAGCTGTCGTATTAGTTGCTGATGGACCACCACTAGTCGCTGAGGTCGAAGACATAGTGGCACTCACGGTAGAGTGCTTTGTAGAGCTGTGTTAATAGCTTAAAATCAAAGAACTAAAAAAATTTTTTGAGGAAAATAAATAGATTTTTATACTAAAAGTTTTAAAGAATTGCTAAGTTCTATATTTTGGAAATAATTTATTAGTATACTTCATTAAATGAGTAAAATGTAAAGCAATATTTAATAACCCAAGTTTCTAATTAAAGGCTCAAGCTATACTCCAATAAAAGCAAAATTCATAGTATAATCTTTGCTGCTACACATTTCAAATTACCCTTCATAAAACAATAAATACATCAAGAGCCACACTTTATATAGTTATAAGTTGAAGTCTAAGGCGTTAAGTAATACGTTCATAACAAAAACCTAGAAATATATAAAAAAAACCAAGTCAAACAAAATTAAATCCTTGAAATTGCAAAGCAGGAGGCTTCACACAAAATTTGAATCCTGTCCTAAATACGTTTTTGTCACAATTTCATGGTTACGTTTTCTATTATTAATGTTCAACACTACTGCTGGCAGGTTCCCCCTGAAATCACAATAAAAGACGGGAGTATTTCTATAATCAAATGAAAATTATGACTTTCCCCCCAACTGACAATATCAAACAAAAGAAAGAAAAAATATTTAACACAGTTGTTTTGCTTTAGCGGCCATTTTGGGTATTAAATGCAAAAAAAAAATAAAAGCAGCAAAGGCAGACAACAACAATAATACTACACAGAAGTCATACAACAAAAGCTGAAAACCTTTGATACAAAACACTTGACATGAGGCAACTTCAAGCCAAAATATAATATTCCTTAAATTCTTCAACAAATATGTACTTATGCATATTAAAGAAAAATTTGTAACATTAGACGGAAGCATAATACATTTTCGTACACCAATGTTTTATGTGATCTGTGCTGCCCAGCCTCAGCAGCAGAATTTGCAAACGCAATAGTTTTTTATAACATTCCTATCCTAATTTATCCTTGAGAGTCTTTTTAGTAGAATATTATAAAACACTTTCTGATTTGTTTAATAAAGTTTACAATTTGGCCACTCGAGACAGCTTCTTGTTTGTGCAAAGTTCTTTTTTTCCATTCGATTTTAAGCTGCCCTTGTCTTACCGTGTTTTTCACTATTTTCGTTTTTTTTATTTTTATTCTTTAATGATGCTTATTCACCAGCTCAACCGTTTTTTTATATACCGATTTTCTAATTTTTTTCTATTTTATTAATTAAAAAAATTTCTTTCTTCCCATCAAACTTTTTTGAAACGCTTTAATTTTTTCGCAAAACAGCAGTCATTTGAGAACAAGTTGTGCTGCCAGATAGATGTTAGTAAATTCTGTCAGAGGAGTATGTTGACAGCGTGAAGTTCTATTATTAATTTTTATTGATACAAAGTTGAGTTTGAAATAAATTTTGTATGGAAATCTTGCTGATAGGATTCAATCGCATGATTTAAAAAAGTGCTAACTTTCGTAAGCCCATTACAAATAGCTTTAGAAAATTTAATAAAAGTTTTGTCGTTCTTTTATTAATTATCCAAAAGACACCATATATATTTAAAAAAAATAGGAATAACAGTAAATTATTTTACGTTTTGTTTCTTTAAGACCAGCTGTATGTTAACGAATTATGAAATGTAGCAAGTAGTACAGTTTTTTGTCATGGATATAACGTTTTGCTTTCAATAAATTTTTATTTAACCATTTAGACATTCTGGGCCATAGATTACACATTCTGGGCATTTCTTTAATTTACAAGCAATCTGGCATTTTTCAGCCTTAAATCACAGGCAGGTTACTAAACTGCCAGAGTAAAAGAGAAAGAAATACAATGATTGACTTTTAGCCGGTATTTGCTGTTCTGCGTAAGCTTTACTCACAGTTGTATACATATAGTATTAAACGAGACCAACGTACATTTATAATTACACCTTGGATGAGACAAAGGGATAAAATAAATCTTATTTTTCAAATAAACGTCTCTCGATCAATTATTTAATTTACGGATATGTTCGTATCGTCCTATAGATTGTTTACTCAACGAAATTGTTCGTGAGTTATGACTAAAACGTGCAATTACGGCTGCACCATTCTTAAAAAAACAGAATTAGATATTTATTTAGAAGTTGCTACAGGGTATGCATGTTTAAGAAATGTAGAACAGGAGGGATGATTGGGGGAAAGGAGAAATGCGCGGAATTGATTTTAACAAAAATAAACTAAGAATATTTGCGGGGTTAATGAGTCCTGATTGGTGTAGATCCAAAAGGCTGAAGGAAAACTGTTATAACTTCTATATTAATCAAAAAAAAATAATTCTTGGAAGAGTGGTCCCGGAAATAGCTAGTTACATATAAATTAAAATGTTTCATTAATTTATTAAAAAAAAATTAAATGTTTTATTCGTTAGATCTTATCAAATTTGAAGAGGATCACGCCAGGTTTGTATTATTTTGAATGGGAAATAACCCGCACTTTGGCCGTTTCCCGCCCGTTTTAAATTAATATAAATTAAGTAAAATTGACTTAATTGGCTTTGATTAATTTTTTTTTAATTTCTAAACATTTTTAGAAAGAAAAATTATTTACAAATGTATGAGAACTTTTTCCAAAGAAAACAAGAAAAATTAGACGCTAGCAGAATGAAATGCAGCATTTTCTAGACCGCTGCATTATTCATAGAATTCTTCGCATGTATTTACCATATGGTATGTACGTTTTAAACATCATTTAACCAACTAGTCTTAATATTCATTTGGTTAGAGGAAGTCCAAACACAATCTAAGGCATTTATTTGTCGTTATCTCTGTAACTCGTCTAGTACATTTAGTTTTACTTCAGCTTTGGTTCAGCCAAAAATAAGTCAATTTTAATTAATTTAAAAGATCTACGGTTCGAATCCTGATTTGGAAAAAAATTTATAAATTATTTTCATCCTGCAGCCAGTAATGCAGGAAATCTTTGCTTAGGGTTAAATTACCATTTCTACGATACTTATACTACCTGATTTTGTAATAAAATATTCGATATGCCATCATATACTTTCCGTAATGCCGAAACTGAAGGTTGGCTACAAATTTTTTATTTAATATCTTTGGCTTAAAATACACTGTCCAACAGCATTTTTTGGAACAGAATAGCGACCCTATAATTCTGAAAGGATTTGTTGAGTAGATCATTTTTGTAGAACAAACTTATGGTCCAGCACGTCTAAGTTTTTTTTTGCAGTGGGTCAAAGTTTTCATTTTTTGGTCGAAGGGAGCATTATACTGTATGAAAAAAATGCTGTAAGTTAATGTCTGAGAGAATTCTTATGGTCTGAGTTATATTGTGGAATTGTATGAGGATTATTTTTGTGGAAGATCTTAACCCTCTAACTGGTCCCTATTTTGTATATGTTGGTGTATAATTTTACTAATTAAGCGTCAAGAGCTTTTTTTTTACAATGGTCTTTGGTGACCCCCACTGAAATTTTCCGGCAAACATTTTCGTACAATATTTTATTCCTTAAATATCCTTTTTTAAAGGATATTTTTTGATTTTCTCGAAAAAAGGGTCAAATTGACCCATAAAGGGACCAGTTACAGGGTTAAGATCTTCCACAAAAATAATCCTCATACAATTCCACAATATAACTCAGACCATAAGAATTCTCTCAGACATTAACTTACAGCATTTTTTCATACAGTATAATGCTCCCTTCGAACAAAAAATGAAAATTTTGACCCACTGTAAAAAAAAAACTCAGACGTGCTGGACCATAAGTTTGTTCTACAAAAATTATCTACTCAACATACCCTTTCAGAATTATGGGGTTGCTATTCTGTTCCATTCAAAAAGTCTTAATTTGTTGGACAGTGTTGTTTTATTTTTGTACTGTGCTACTAAACTAGATTTGTTCCGAACCATCTTCGGGTCATATGAAATATTTGAACAAAATAAATGTTAGCCAAATCAGTCCCGCAGTTCTCTAATTATGACGTTACAAAATAACGTTATAACATTTATTTTTACAGTACATATATGGAAAAATATTTTCGTAGAAAATACATTCATACATAACGTAACTACTTTATTTATTTGGTGTCCATAGCAGTATCATTTGAATTTAACGCTTTTCGTGATTTATATACACGAACTGTATTGTCCGCACCACCAGAAACAATATATTTAGGATTAGACCAATCAATATCCAAGACTTTATCACCATGACCAATTAAATCATATAAAGGAGCCTTGGGACTAAAATAAAATATAAAATTATATAAGAAAGCTTATTTGGAAATGATAAGCAAAAGAAAGCAGCAACTAACAAACCTGCGACAATCCCACAATTTATTTTGATTATCGTATGAACCCGAAACGAAAAGGTATTCTTCCGTGTTTGACCACATAACTGTCTGTACCCATTGTTGATGGCCCAAGTAGGTACTACGTACAACAGAACCATCTGCAATGGCATTAAAAATATATAATTTAAAATTTGTAGACTGCGATAAATGTTTTTTTCTTACGATTTGTTCTGGGATCATATAGTCTTATATTTTTATCAGCCGAAGCGGTTATTATGAGTTTGTTTATGTTCGAATAACTGGCATCAAATATAGATTTGTTTGTTGATATTTCCGTTTTTACTCCCTCCATATTTAAGTCCCACACTTTCATAGTATGATCCCAGCTACTAGTTAGCAAAGTGCAATCATCCATCCATTGAACAGCAGAAATGCATTCGCGATGTCCTTGTAAAGTCATTTGAGGTGTCTAAAAATTTAAATAGGAGTTTGAAAAATTACCTAAATATATAAAGTAACGACTCAAATAAGTACAAAAAAATTATGTATCGATTTGCTCTAGAGACGTAATTTTACCCTTGTTGATCCAGCATCCGATTTAGCACGTTTCGAAGTACCCTCACCGGCTTCGTTAATATCAGCAGACCATATTTTCAACATTGTATCCCAGGAACCTGTAGCAAATCTTTGTTTGTTCGGACTAACATCAACACCATCAATGCCTCGCTCGTGACCCTTACAAACAGATACACATTCTACTGAATTTGATTTAATTAACCAATCCCAAAGAATGGCTGTTTGATCTTGTGAACAACTAACAAATTTGCCGCGTTCATTATCCAAAGACACCCAAGCTACTGCTTTTACCGGCATAGTATGTCCAGGTATAGTTAATACATGTTTTCCCTTTATCGTCCATATGTTAATGGTATTATCGTAACAACCAGTCAATATCCATTTCCCACAGGTTTTTACAGCTGAAACCCAATCATCATGTAGTAAACATTCTTGGGGCTCAGGGGCTGGAAATCTTTCGACATACTCTAGCTCTATAGCATCTTCAAATGAAATGGCTTTATCTTTCAAGTGGTCACAAAGTCGACCTCTTAAGTATTCATCGGTTATCAAGAAGTCAAATTCCACATTGCTTTTTTCATCATCTAAGGCAGCATGTTGCAGGAGAGTATTAATAAAGATATTTAGTTCGGTGGTTGTGACAGTAGCATCTATAGAGTATGGTACATTAGGCACGGCATATCTACAATAATTATGTAAACCTAGTCAATTTTGAGATATTTATGGATAATTTAATATTTCACTTACTGTTCCTGTTTAGTTTTAAAATGCACTTGTACTTGTCCCTCTCCGTTTTCTGCTTCCATTTTAATTTATTTATACTTGCCAAAATATTAGTTTAATAACTTAATCTTGCAAAAGATATGCTTTAAAGAATAAATTATTATTTTATACAAACTTATTTTTAGATTTTAATTAATATATAAAGGATTTTGATAAAAATAATATTGAATCACGCCGTTTTCTACTATTTTTCTTTAAGTTTATTTTCTATTTGAACACGTTTTGACAATTCTTTGCACATGCAGCAGTTAAATGCCCAGAACTGTAAAGCGAAGATGCCAGATTTATTAGTTTACTTTTGTGGCGCATTCAGGGGTGTTAGATGTGACGATTTTTTCCCCATAAATAACACATATTGACGTTTGACGACTTTCGTTTGAAACTCTTTATATCGTGACGATTATGTTTGAAGTTGAAAACATTGGCCCATATTCATAGTTAAAATAAAGTATACTTTAAGGGAACTAAAGTCGGTTTTACTTTAGAGTCTACTCTAACTCATTCATAGACAATTTAAAATATACTTTTGGCGAGAAAGTCAACTCTAAATTTTAAAACTACCAAAAGCTGTTTTTAACTCATTTTTCCAAAATTATTTTATTTGGTTTAAGAACACAATACCCTTTATCTGATTTTTATACCAAAGTGAACAAAATAAAAACAAGGTTACTTTTTTCTAATGTTTATTTAGAAATTGTATTAAACCATTTATCAAATTACAGTCGACACCCAGTGGAAGGTGGCTAAACTTAAAGTATACTTTATTCTTGACTATGAAAGCAAAAAAGATAATAAGAGCTTTTTATTTTAGAGTATACATTAGCAAGAGTCGACTTTATAAGGGGCCTAATCACCAGACTCATTTTGGTATCATGACACTCGATATCGAATAAAAGGTTTCGTAATTTGGGATTATAGCATTCGATATCGAGGTTTTAAGTTCTTAGTTACATATTCTAGTTGAATATTTTGGCACAAAATAGTTTAATTATCTGCTCTATCAGACCCAAAATTTTAAAAACTCAGTTAATTAATTAATTAAGGTCTAATAATTTCATCTGTTATTTTAAACCAATATCTTCATTTAAAGCTGAACAAATTAAAAGTTAAGTATTTTTAGAAATATATATATATATATATATATATATATATATATATATATATATATATATATATATATATATATATATATATATATATATATATATGAGTATATACACAAATAGGTTTAATTTATTTTTTTTTATTAATTTGATTCCTTCAAATATAAATATTTCATGATATTCAAATGCAATATTTATTATTTTAAACTAAAAAATGAAATGGATTACTGTATTAGTATCCATATGGCCATTACGCTACTGCCCATATATATCTCATCAAAATTTATATAAAGTTTCATTTTCATCAATGTTTACAGTTCATAAATACAATTCATTGTTTTATATTCGAATAAATATTGTCTGTTAAATGTTGAATGTTTGTTGCTGCGGGTCATTACAATCTGCTTACACATGCACTTAATATTACGTAAATCCAAAGTTTCATTTTTTTGTGTACATATTTCTTTAAAATGTTTAACAACTGAAAGAGGCAGCATATTCATTTATTAATATTGAATAGCAGTTTGGATTAATTGGTTATGTACACATTTGACTTTCAATTAATCGAACACAATTTAAATTAGAGGTTAAGTAGACAGTCATTGAACAAGCTTTTGAGTGGCTTCTTTCAAATTTTTTAGTTTTTGCAGATGGTTAAGAGGAATTTAAGAAGAAGGTTAAATATTCAAGACAAATAAAAGATGATTTAATAATTTTCTTAAAAGAATCGTTTGTTTTTAAGAGTTATTTTAATTCTATATAAATATCACGTTTTGTAAAGAAGCAAAACTTTTAAAATCAAATGCAACAATTTTTAACCAGGTTCAAATTCGCTTTTTTTACTTCTCACTTTTTAAAATAAATTATTTTCGAACGATATATTAACTCTCAAAGGGAACAGTAAAATATAATCTAAATCTTCAAATATAATATAATGCATTTTATATACCTATACGCTACATTTTTTTTCATTAAATCATTATTCTTTTTTTCATTATTGGTATGAAACAAATGTTTTTTTTTTAAGTTTTTAATGTTTAATTTGAAAAATTTTATTACCTTTTGGAGGATATTTTTGAAAGCTTCTTTATGAAAGGTCAAAATATGGTGTACGAAAACCAACATAAAGCGAAATAAGAACTTAAAAAAGAGGTAAAGTGTCATTGTCTCCTCTTCTATGGGGACATCCTTCTAGTTATAATTTTTTACTTGGCAAGTGCCTGTCTACACCGGTTTAACAGATACGTTAAAGAACGCCACCATTAGGGACCGCTCAAAAGATACATTAAAATCACGCATGTTATGTGGGGACACTCTTTATTTTTAAAGTTTTCTAAATGGGACCATTCTCTAAAATAAGTATTTCAAACAAAAAAATTGGTTCAGCAAAAATATATTTTGAAAACAGAAAAAGTCAAATAAAAGGAAAGAAACACAAATTTAAGGCAAAGATGTAACAGCCGTACCTAAACAAGGGCGGAAAGCGTTTTTTCGGCGGTTAAGCCTTACAGTTGGAAAATCCGATTTTGACAAGGCGTTTAATAATAAAATAATTAAAAATAAACAAAAACGAAACAAATTTTTGTTTTTTATAAAATTTTCAACTTATGCAACACAAACACAAGAATTTTTATTCTTTTTAAAATAATTAGGGAAGTTAAAGAATATGGCCCAAATTCATAGTTAAAATAAAGTATACTTTAAGGGAACTAAAGTCGGTTTTATTTTAGAGTCGACTCTAATTCATTCATAGACAACTTAAAATATATTTTTGGCGAGAAAGTCAACTCTAAATTTAAAACTACCCAAAGCTGTTTTTAACTTATTTTTCC
Source organism: Gymnosoma rotundatum (assembly GCA_916610165.2). Lineage (NCBI taxonomy): Eukaryota > Metazoa > Arthropoda > Insecta > Diptera > Tachinidae > Gymnosoma > Gymnosoma rotundatum. Next base: position 111,176,302 of record OU744337.1, on the reverse strand, counting down.
AAAATTATTTTATTTGGTTTAAGAACACAATACTCTTTATCTGATTTTTATACCAAAGTGAACAAACTAAAAACAAGGTTACTTTTTTCAAATGTTTGTTTAGAAATTGTATGAAAACATTTATCAAATTACAGTTGACACCCAGTGGAAGGCAGCTAAACTTAAGGTATACTTTATTCTTGACTATGAAAGCAAAAAAGATAATAAGAGCTTTTTATTTTAGAGTATACTTTAGCCAGAGTCTACTTTATTCTATAACTATGAATATGGGCCTATATATTTTTGGAAAAAATCTAGTTCAGAAATAAAAAAATATTGTGTCCGGGGTATAAAATTTTAAGCAAAAATTTTAAATGAAAATTTTAGCCCTGAACTTTCGTTTCGAAGTTACGGACCTTCAACGTTTTTATATATAATATGGCATATATCGAGTATTTTATTGGCGGAATGAGACAATATGGGAATCATTAGAAGTTTTTGCTCAGATTTCCATTTTTCTTAATTTTTGAGCTGCGTCCGTTAACTAGACTTAAGCCTTAATTTTTTTTAATAATCCTGTTTTTTATCATTTTGACATAGCGTTGGCACTTTTGTTTAGGTATGGCATTTCAGCGTAAAAGCTATGCATAAGAAAACGTTCCGCTTTCCGCTCTTATTTAGGGATGGCTGTAAGAGTGCTTTATTCGGCTATGCTGTATCTTATCTTATTTTTACAAGTGCTAAGGCTGTTCCTGACGGTGATTTTGCAGTAAATAAGTTTAATTGTTGCATGGCCATTTTCTTTAAGAAGGTTTTCCACAGCCTCTTCCAGCGAACTAAGTGAAAATTATTTTAACATTCCGCTCCCAGTGGCTTTACACTCGGCATTATTAGCAACCATCTTTTTTTTCACTTTGAATTTTAAATTTCGCCATACCTTAAAAGTAATTTTTACAAACTCTTTTATAAATCCCTATTCTATTCGTTATTTTTTTACCTTTTGCTTTTCATCTGCTAATCTTCTAGGCGGACCAAGAGAATTTAAAATTTTTCCAATTTCTTTCCATTTTCTTTAAAATTGCATGGAGCAGTGCCTCTGCGAAAACCCGGTGCAAGAGAGGGATTCTTCTGCAATTCTTCCACCAACCTTCACATTTTTACATTTTCAATGTTATATTTGCTTTAAATCACTTAAAGTCGTTATGAAAAAAGGCGTCGACAAAAAACAGAGTCACGTCAATACAATATCGTCGTCACATTTGTTATAGAATACAAAAATCCTTTGAGCAGTAATCGTTAAGTATCAATAAAGAAAGAAGAATAAAAAATCGAATGCGTTGACAAACATCAACATTGATATGTGACGACGTCGACAACTAGAATAAGGGTGATTGACTTTTTTGCTACAATGTTTTTTTTTTGTAGTAAATTTTGACGGTTGTGGAATATGTAGAATACCAAAAATCTTTGAGCAGTAATCGACGAGTATCAATAACGACAAGTAGAATAACAAATCGAATGCGTCGACACATATCAACATTGATTATGACGACGCCGACGACTAGAATAAGTGATAGGTAAATTTTTCAACATTGTAATTATTTCGTATAATGATAATGAAATTTCAATGGTAATTGAAAAATCACTTATATGAGATGGTAAAAATAATTGTTGTTTTCTAAGCAAATTACAAAAATTCCAAGTAAACAAAAAAGTGAATCAAAAAAAAAAAAATAAAACGTTAAAAATAACTTTTATTATCAAAAAAAAGTAGAACTTAAAAATAACTTATTTTACGAGAATAAAATAAAGTTTGAAAAAAAAAATCATTAAAAAATATTTTTAAGCTCAAGTAGTTAACGAATTAAATTTTATAAAAATTTTCTAATTTTAAATTAATGAAATACATCCTATTTTTTTTTAAAATTAAAAATTTCTACATTTTGCATTTCGTTAATCCTCTATAAAGAAATAAATCACGTAACTGAACCACTTATTAAAGACTTTCTTTATGGAGATGAAAGAATAAGTAAGTAAATTATAAAAACAATGCAGTAATTTTTGAATATACATACATACACTCACTATCGACAAACGTGTTTTGAATTGAAGATGCCTCTCTTTTTAAAAACTATTATAATGTTCATTGTAAAAAATCAAATTTTTATAAGAAAGAAATATAATTCAAATCAATTATAAAAATGAATTTGTAATATTTTTTACGTATGTATACATGTAAAATGAACTTTGCAAGCTCTCTTAAACAAGGTAAATCAAGAAATGAATACCACGAAAAAATTAAAGAGCGAAAAAATTATTTTTTAACTAAAATAAACACTATAAACAGTGGTAAATTACCATCAACTGATATTATTAACGTGCGGAACGTGCATAAGGTAAGATCATATCAATGTTAAGTTAAAAAAAAAATAGAAAAAAATTTAAAAAGCAACATGCAAAACAATAATTGTGTTTTATTTTTGCAGTGTTAACAAAATGAAATCTGTTGCTGTATGTTTTGCTGTCTTCACCCTTGTGGCGTTTGTTTGTGGCCTACCCCAACAACGAGAGGGAGCTGCATATACCAATGAGGCTATACGTCAAGCTCAACAGACTTTTCTAATACCCAAAGATGCCCAAATCCAAAATGTACAAGAAGGGATTGAATTAGGAGCGTACGAACAAATTCCTGGCAATCAGCGTATTAATCTTTTTGAAATATTGGGCGATCAAGTGCCATCGGAGGTAATCAACAATTTACAGGCTCAAGTTGATCAAATTGGTAGAAATTAAATTTATTAAATGATTTCTGTAATTAAAACAACTTTCAGCTTTTTTCGTTACATTTACATTTTCATTGTTATTTATGCTCGAAATAGTAGTAAGTCCTGGAAAATACCTAAGCCCAAGATTATTATTTTTACAAAAAACATTGTGAATTTTTTTTTTTATTATTTAAAATTGTTTTTTTTTATGTTAATTTTTTTGGTTAATTTTAATAGGTAACTAAAATTATTAATAAATAATATAGAGAAAATTGTTAAAAAAACAGTGTTTAATTTAATTTTTTTTAAAAAAGGTTTTAAATAATAATGTACATAAGAAAAAACAAAATGAAACTTGTTTTTTTTTTTGTCAAGGAAATGTTTCAATGCTTTTTTTTACTTACTTTTACTCTCACTCTTACTTTCATATGAAACAGTATTTTTTTATTGTTTTTGTTTTTAAGCAAAAAATACGTCATGTCTTCTTCCTTATATGTTTGTATTTGTCTGTTTTTGTTTTTACCTTTGCTTTTGTTTCAAGTATATGTATATTGTTTCATATGACAGACATTTTGTGACATGTTTGCTGGGAATATGTGTAGTGAAATTATTACGTCTAATGCATTTTAATAAGTAAGAGTGTCTATTATTCATTTCTCAAAACTATTAACAAATAATATGTATTTATTTAACATGCATAAGTACCAATTTACTTACTTTTTGATTTATGAAATTTTGTAATAATTAATTCTGCCTACTGAAAGAGAGCGTTCAAAAAGTGTAAATGTATTAGTTGCCACTATTGCAGGCACACATCCTCTTTATTAACAAATACATAATATTCATGGTTATTGTGTGTTGTTTTTTTAATGTACAATTTTAGTTTTGTTGTGTTTTTTTTTATTGCATTATGTAATAGTACTTGTGGCCTCTACATTATTTTTTTTATTACTGTGGCAATTTCATTTTTATTTGAATTGTTTTTTTTTTTTTTTTTTTTAATTTTGCATGAAATGCTGTAGATCATGTTGTACTGGTTTTGTTTTTTAATGAATTTTTTTCTTCTACTCATCATTACAATGATGTTGAATTTTTTGCGCATCTCATGAATGAGACCAACAAGTTTATTTCAACAATAATAAAATTTCGTACTTTTAAAATTTTTATTAACTTTATAAAACATTATAAGGCCAGTGCCTTAATGTGATGAGCCTGTAGTGTACAATTTACTTTATTTTTTAAATACTGTTACGTTTTTCCCTTGTTAGAACAAACGTACGGATTCTTTTGATTGCAAATACATAGTGGTATTATAAATTCGTGGCTTTTTCTGGCTATACTTCTTGATCCTACCGGTCTTGTGAATCCCATTGTCTCGTATTTACTAAACATGCGTTATCATTACAATCGCAGCCATCCACGCTACACTTCTGTGTTACTCCGGCGAGACATAAACTACTCGATGCCTTGTTTAGTAACCTTAACCATCCACAGATATCTCCACTAAATTTCTTTTACCCAAGCCAGTCATCCCCTGTAATCCAATAGCGACAACGCACGTCTGCCATACACTGTTTTTATGCTATTATACTTCCCTGCGCTAACCGCTACCGTTCTTCCTTTTTATTATAAAGGGCTTCTTGACAATTATCTGTTACTCTTATATTAAATTGGACGTCTCCACTAAGTTATCTGCCATGGCTTCACACAATAATTGTCTTTTAACTCTCGGGAGGTTTGTACTGCTGTTTATTAATTTTAATTGCATTATAACAATTTATTTATTTTTCGTTGTGCGCATGTCCGACGGTGGGGATCGAACCCACAATTTTCTGTTTTACAGCACGCACCTCTACCGTAACAATGCATTTTACAAAATATACAAAAAATTCTGCGACAAATCCTTTGATTTTTTTTTAGTGAAAATTGTATTTTCCGTCATTTTTTTGTTTCCAAAATTTTTTTTTGTTTGAGAAATTTCTAGTTTTGGTAAAACCTCGATTTCCCTTAAAATCATGTTTTTTTGCGAAATTATGATTAATGTGTAAACTTCATTGACTTGATCTTGAAATTAATTAAATTTTATCATAGAAATCAACATCGTTCAAATGTCCTAGGCGGCGTAGCACAATAGGTGGCATGGATCTAATGGTTAAAATTACAACAATGTCCTTCGCAATATAAGCTTTGAGTATATATGTCGTCTGCAACTTGTTGGCGTAGACTTCACAAGAAAAAAAGTAGCGAGATCAACAATTACATTTTTTGCAAATGAAAAGTTAACGGCCTAAAATGGCTGCACTATTGATCACTCTGTGTTGAAGTTTTGTAATCCGGATTAACAACTCAAATGCAAAGTTAAATTGGTATTAGTAACAGAATTATATTATTACAGAGTGTTAAACAAGAAGTGCATTTATTTTTAAATTTCTGATATTTTTCTTCATTAGTTTCTTTCGCGTAAAGATCGCAGCTTAAAGCCAGCTGGTCACATTGATATCTGTACTTACATAAGCAGAGACTAACTTGAATGAAGATGCTGTTAGCAGATGTTTATTTGATTTTGATTTTTTCTGCCTTTCAATTGATGTCATTTTTTGTTTTCAGGTTAATTTTCGACTCTTCGCAATGATCGCATTCTGTCAGTGTTTTAATTTTTCCTTTTACGATATCATGTAAAAAAAAACTTTGTTGAATAATAATTATGAACAAATTTTGTTTTTCTCGTCGAAGTCTAAAGTTTTGTAAAGTTTAATAATGATGACCGCAATGGTGCTGAAGTCGAAGGTCTGTCATTTATCGTAATTAAGATCAACTTTTTCTTCTAAAGTTTAATTTTGGAAAATAAACTTTTAATTAACAGTACGCATTAGATATTTGAAAGAATTTATGCTAAACTTTAGGCTTAATGTTTTGTCTTCTTGTCCAAGCTCTGTCGTGATTGGGTGGAAATTATAGTTAGTTGTTAATAAAATGGTGATGTATAACAGGGACACATTTTTATTACATTAGCTAAAATAATGTCAACTAAAATAAAAAAAAAAATTATTTTTAATAATTATGTAATAAATACATAAATTCGTTACCAATATTAAAAGGGATGAAAAGCAGAGAGTAACAGCAAGTAACAGCAAGAAAAAGCAACCGTAGTCAGCCACAACCTTATGGTAAAGAGTTAAGCAATAGCAAAAATAAAAATACAACTGATTGCTTAAGCAACAGCAAACGTTTTTAAATTAATTGCTTTGCTGATTGCTTTGCTGCAGAAAGAAACACATAGTCAGCTAAGGCAAAAACGTTTTTTTTTTCTTTTTTTGCTCTTGCTGCACATTTTTTCACAGCAACAGTTAAGCAACTAAATATGCATTGAAAATAGTCAAGCATTATTAATCACTCTTTTAAATATTTGTGTTAAGAGTTTTGTAAACAGCGTTAAAAATTTTCCATCTACAAAAATAACCTGTGCTGACAGCTGTTTTAGTACTATTATAACTGTAAAATAAGGTGCTTTCACATTTGTATCTCTATTTTCTTTAACAAAATGAAATATTCTTACAAAAAAAGTATTCTTTATTTAAACCAAGGTTCTAAGGAATGTCCTCACAACATTTTATTCAAATCCGTCCTGTGGTTTTTACGTTATGCGAACACAGACAAAAACACAGAAAAAAAATTCGAAAAGTTGGTGTTTTGTATTTAATATCGATTACTATCTGCACCAACAAAAAATTAGACATTACGTTAAAAAGTAAAAAAAGTATTTTTTTTTACTCGTAATTAAACCTTAAAGTTAAAAGAGAATACTTTACAATTCTTCGAACTTCACTGTTGAGAGAATTGTTGCCAGAAACATTTTGTTGTTTCTAATCATGAAGCTAGAAACAAATTTTTTGATTTCTCAGGAATTGAACAGAGTAAATCTTCAGCAATGTATTTTTATACCCTTCACCACAAAAAGTGGTAATTTCCGTCTGTCCGTCCGTATTAGTGTTGAAATCAAGTTTGCTGAGGCACAAGATCAGCTAGAGAAAAATTATATACGCTAATCGATAAGACATAGTGTCGAATGTGGTGCTATTCGAAATTAGCGAATTCAGTAAATGTCCTTAGACGCAGCGGGCAAAACACCACCCCTACTGCAATAAAAAAAAGCAATTATATGGGGCGATAGAGCATTAAAAAATAATAAAAAAACTTCAAGTAAAACAATTTGCGCTCGACCATATTTTTCGAGTTACGGGGCTCTGAGATTTTCAAATTTTTTAAAATATCAATATGGATATCATTTTAAAGCTTTTGAAAAGAGCCGATGCCATTTTTAAGTAAAATTTATATATCTATATATGGTGAAGGGTTTATAAGATTCGGCATAGCCGAATATAGCACTCTTACTTGTTTATACTTCAGCTTAGTAAAAAGGCGAAAAACACATTTTAGTTTTCTTTCTATTTATTTTATTAACTAAAATTATTTTATTAACTTAAAATCCTTTTCTTAAGATTCCGCTTGATAATATAAATTTGAAAAATAAATTAGATTCCATTTTCTTTAGACAAAAATTGAAATAAATTTAATTAAAATTTTTACTTGAATAAGAAAAAAAAATAAATTTAAATTCTATTAAATTTTAAATACTTAAACTAAAATTATGTTTTAATAATTAAATAGATCTAGATTTTAAACAAATGTATTAAGGATGGGGTTAAATAAGGGGAATTTTTGTTGCTATATGTTTTTGTTTTTCAATTTTATCAAGTTCCATTAAATATATTTTATGATTTAATGTAATTATTACTATAATTAATATAATGAATTTATAATAAAATAATTAAACCAATAAATTTAAATTCTAAACTAAGGAAAAATATACCTAAATGAAATGACTTTTGTTTAAATTATATTAAATACTACAAATAATTAAATATGAATTTTATTTAATGCATAAAATAATGATAATTAAAAATATTATAATTACGAAACTTTTATTCAATTCAGTCTAATGATTAAATGACAAATAAAATAAAAGCTTTAATGTTAAAGATAAATACAACTAAAAATTTTACGTTAAAAAATTAAGGGAATTAAAATAATTGAAAATTAAATAACTTTTTTTTTTTAATTTGAGCCTAAATGAAAAGAATCGACAAAATTTATTGAATATTTTCTGTATATTATTCAAAAAAATTTATGAGACACAGCGAGACGATTAAGACTCTTAAAGTATTTGGAAAATACTACAAATTTAAAAAGTTTTATTTAAAATAAAAACTTTTCTCTCAGTTTTTTAACAAACGTTGGTGGCTTATCACTTTTACTTAGCCAGTAAAAGAAACGTCTTTAAAAAGGATCATTTTAAAAGCGCTTTTTTAAGCACATTTTGGTATAAGTTTGCTTACGAAAAGTACATTTTTTAAAAAGTACTAAAAAAGTACTTTTTTTTTTAAAAAGTGCCTATTTGTAGCGAAAATTGCATACCCCCTGAACGTACTACTTTAAAAGTATGTTCTGTAAAAAACAGAAATTTTCCTTTAAAAAAGAAGCTATTATACAAAACAGGGATTTAAAAAAGTACTTTACAAAAAAACTTTAAAACAAGGAATTAAAAAAATGTAATTGGAAAAATAAACCAAAAAATAATTTAAACGGAAACTTTTAAATAAAAATGTTTAAAAATACATATGTACCAAAAAAATGCTTTACGAAACATGAATAAAAATATCCTTAAATATATTCTTTATAATGTAATTTTAAAGAATTAATTAATGAAATTTATTTGTGTCACAAAAAACACTCGCCTACTTTTTTAAATTACCTTTTAGAAAAGTGCATTCAAAGTTTTTTTTTTTTTATAACAAAGTAACTTTAATAAAGTTGGACCTATTAAATATTTCAAAAAGTACCTTTTTATAAAATAAATTTTTTGATAATAGGCCTATTTAAAAAAAGTACAGTACCGAACCTGGGAAAGGAGATTTTCGTAAAAGGCATTTTGAAAAAGACTTGTTTGTAATAGTTTGGAGATAATCTTTTGAAAAAAAAAAAATATTTTTAATAGGGTTTCTTTTTTCAAAAGTACCTTATTAAAACAGTACTTAAAAAAGGGAACTTTCAGAAATGTTTCTTAACCAAACTATTTGCCGCAAAAGAAATTTTTTTTAGAATCATTCTATAAAAAAGTACCTTTTAAATAATTGGCCCTTTAAAAAAGGGCCAAGGGAGTAATTCATTAAAAGGACAAATTAATTGACTGTTTCATTAGCATTGAATGAAAAATAATGCTTATAATTTTTTTGCATTATTATTATTTTTCCTAACGCTAATCCTATTTAATAAAAAGGTTTTTTTTATTGCTATTGCCTAAAGATTAAATGATTTAAAATCATTGGCCCAAATTCATAGTTAAAATAAAGTATACTTTAAGCGAACCAAAGTCGGTTTTATTTTAGAGTCGACTCTAATTCATTCATAGACAATTTAAAATAAATTTTTGGCCAGAAAGTCATTTCTAAATTTAAAACTACTAACTCATTTTTCCAAAATTATTTTATTTGGTTTAAGAACACAACACTCTTTATCTGATTTTTATACCAAAGTGAACAAAATAACAACAAGGTTACTTTTTTCAAATGTTTGTTTAGAAATTGTATGAAAACATTTATCAAATTACAGTCGGCACCCAGTGGAAGGCGTCTAAACTTAAAGTATACTTCATTCTTGACTATGAAAGCAAAAAAGATAATAAGAGCTTTTTATTTTAGAGTATACTTTAGCAAGAGTCGACTTTTTTCTATAACTATGAATATGGGCCATTATCATTAATGAATATTTTCCTTGTCTGTGTACACTAAATACACATCTTAAAATATAGTAGGGCAATATTATAAAATGGCACTTAGATTTGGTGATATATTTATGTTTAAACGTTCTCAGGGCAACTGAGACACTATGGGAACCTATTTTTGTTTTTGTGTAAGTTAAAAGTTCTGCTAGTTGTGCTGTTAGGTGAGTTTGGATCTCAGACATTTAGTTTTACAACTATCTCACTTAAAAATGATGTATAATTAAAATTTTCAAATATAGATCCAACTACAAGAGCGTTAAATTTATTTATTTTATGCTTAGATTTTTTTAAGGTTCTGCGATCAAAAATTTGTGTTTTACAAAAACAATTATTTTTGGTTCAATTGTAATTGAAACGATTTCATTAAAATTTCATTTACATAATTAAAAACAATTATAATTGAAATAAAATCAATAGCATTAAATAAATGGAAGTTAAATTTTTTTCATTGTCATTACACACTTCAAACAATGCCAATGAAATTTCAATGGTAATGAGAAAATCCCAAGTATGGATTAGTGTTTGTATGACAACTTTTTTACGTTTGTCCAAAATGACTTAACTTTTCTAAAGAAAGAAATTGTTACAAGCGTAGTATTTCTAAAACTTTTGAACTCTTGAGAGTCTACCAAATAATTTGATATCAGTTTTAAAATTATTTGTTGCCGCAATCGCTTTTTGTAGCATGTGTCTTTTTTCAACTTTAACTTTAAATTCTTTTAAACAATTTTCATCAAAAGGTTTAAGCTTATTTTGTTGTTAATAATTATTGCATATTGGGAGCCCAGCTTCTTTAAATTCTTTCTATATTTTCTCTCTCTCTCTCTCTAGTGTTTTATTCTTTTCGTATATTCGTTAGTGCTTAAAATATTGCAACAATGACTTGTTTAACTTAATTAACTCAATAGTTTTTTTAATTTAACTTATAAACTATATATATAGTTTGCTAAATTTAACAATGTTTTTTAATAATTATTATGGACTTAAAAGCTCTTAATTATTTAAATTATTAAACCTTTCAAAATACAGTCTCTAAAAAAATTACATAATTTTTTTCTTTAGTTTGAATAGTTTGTTTTTAATAAATAACTCTTCTTCTGTATTTACATTTTTATTAAAAAAAAAGTTTAATATAATTTAATTATTAAATTAAAAAAGGAAATACTTATTAACGGTGTCGTCCTCTCTTTCTCTTTTTTAATGCTTTTAGTTCAACGAAAATCATGATAAATTTATTGTTTATCTTGTCCTGGTTGTATTTTTATCGATAAAATATTATTTTTAGCTGACTTTGTGGATGAAGAATCATCTGCAGTTTCATCTAGTTTCAGGCTTTCTGCATCTAGTTTAGGATCATCTTGGGGACCATTGCCTGAAGCATTATGAACTTCATCTATATCAATATCGGCTGCATTTTTATTTGGTTTGGCTGTGGTAGGTTCTCTTTCTTTTTGGTGTTTTGCAGATTTTTCATCCCCTGAACCCGAACCTGAACCGAAGCCCATTTCAAATTCCATTTGGTGTTTTTTCTCCTTAGAACCTAAAGATGTATCATCAGTTTGCGTTGCTTTGGAAATATCTTTTACAATTTTAAAATCAGTAGTATTGCTAATTTTAGTCTCTTCCGAAGAGTCCTCGCCCGAGAACATTAATTGTTCTACTTCGGCGGTTTTAAGTTTATCATAATCTCCACTTCCTTCTGTGGTAGAAGAAACTGTTGCAACTAAATCATCGTGTAGCATTCCACTTCCGCTACCACTACCGCTGCCATACGCATGATCATCTAAATGTTTAGTACTTTTAACACCATCAAAGTTAGAAGGAATGCTATGGATACCACCAATACTTCTCGGCTCATCGGCCATATCATCGGAATCATTCATTTGAAAATTATTATCTCTCAGACTGAAGTCATCTTCGGGTAGAGATGGATATGCTGGATTACTTTCCACCGGAATGGCTGAATCTTCTTCATCTAAATGGTGATGTTGTATTGCTGATTCAGTTGATGTGTCTTGCTTGGAGGGACTTTCTGTACTGGGATCCTTTTTAGTTGAATTTAAATCGTCATGAGATTCTATTGGTCTTAATGAACTTGCTGAACTGGCATCAAACGGCAGACCTAAAACGATTTTTATTCTTATTATTAAATTGTTTATTAATTTTTTTTTGTGAGTTGTATTTTAATTGTTTAAATTAATATGTTTAAAAAAAAAAATTACGAGGATTTTGGTGGCGGTGGAATTAAATATTATTTGAAAAAAGACTATAGAAATTAATTTATAAGGGCAGGGGGAGGTATGCCACCAAGCCCAACCCCAATAATGTTCCTGTGAAATTAAAATTTCTTTTTTGCGAATTTTCTAAAAATATTCATTTCTAATCCCCCCCTGCCAAGAATATTATTAAGAAGATATTTTTGTAATATGTTACTTTAGTGTAGGAACACAACAGACGACGGTAAAGAAACGATTTATCGTGACTGAGAGTTAGTGAACAAAATAACGACGATTCTCTGACGGCATTAATAATATTTATTTTCATTTCAGTTTTGTGTTTGTTTTCAAAAATACGAGGGCTGCTATATATATTTCTGGCCTGGCAACACTGAGTGCTGCCAAGTGCAAACTGACATTTCCATTGGAAAGTTTGTCATTTTTAAGCATAATCGTACTCAAAACGTTTTGACGTACGACCATTATTTGTGTTGTTTACAGTGACTTCAAAAAATTAATATAGAAAAAAATGGAATTAACTCGTGAACATTTTCGTGCCATCATTTTTCACAACTTTCGACGTGGATTATCACGACAAGAGTGCATTGATGAACATAAATCTTTGTATGGCGATGAAGCACCATCCTATAGCACTGTGAAAAATTGGTATAATGAATTTAATCGTGGCCGAAGCTCGCTCAAAGACGAATTCCGTGAAGGTCGTCCAAAAACGGCTGTTGTGCCAGAGAACATTGATGCCGTGCGTGAACTCATAATGCAAGATCGATATGCGACATACCGAGAGATAGAGACATCCTTGGACATTTCTTCCACCAGCATACATTCGATACGTAAAAAAGGTTTATTCTCGTTGGATCCCGCACAATTTGAAAGTCGCTCAAAAAAAGGCTCGTGTCGATTGGTGCAAAGAAATGTTGCAAAAATACGATTGCGGTGCTTCAAAAGACTTTCGTCACAGGTGACGAATCATGGATCTATGCATATGAGCCCGAAACGAAACAACAATCGACCGTGTGAGGCTTCAAAGACGAGCAAAATCCAACGAAAGTTGTTCGTGGAAGAAGCACTTCGAAGGAAATGGTCGCCTGTTTCTTCGGCAAAACTGGTCATGTGGCGACTGTTCCGCTTGAGCAACGTAGGACGGTCACTTCTGAGTGGTACACTACAATTTGTTTGCCTGAAGTCATCGGAGAAATTCGAAAAACCAACAAGAGAAGACGAATCATTGTTCACCATGACAATGCGAGCTCTCACACATCGGCTCAAACCATAGCGTTTTTGACCGGCCAAAACGTCGAATTAATGGGTCATCCCCCGTACAGCCCTGACTTGGCACCTAATGACTTCTTCTTGTTTCCGCACATCAAGAAAAAAGTGCGTGGTCAACGATTTTCGTCGCCAGAAGAAGCTGTTGAAGTGTTCAAAAACCATATTTTAGAGGTGTCTCAATCGGATTGGAAAAAGTGCTTCGACAACTGGTTTGAGCGCATGCAAAAGTGTATAAATCATGCTGGAGAATACTTTGAAAAACAATAAAACCATTTTTGATTATAAATATTCGCATTTTCACTATTAGGCCAGAAATATATAGAGCAGCCCTCGTATTTTGTTTAAATATTTTATTCCATTTAAATGAATCAGATAAATTCTGTTAAAAAATCTATAAGATAAAAAGAATATTAAGTAGACTGGTCACAAAAAGAAAAAAAATTATGTCAATCGATCAGATATAGTGTCGAAAGAGGTGCTATTGGAAATCAGCATGTTCAAAGTTTTTTTATTTTTTAATTTTCAGTTACCCCAATATTTGCTTATTTGATTGAGGTTACTTCACTTAACAAGATTTCCATAGATGGTGAAGGCTATATAAGATTTGGCATAGACGTTTATAGCACTCCTTCTTGTCTTAATTTCGAACGAAATTTTTTATCATAAAAATTTAAAACAAAATTTTCTAAAAATCAATATAAATAGCTGTTAATATAGCCTTTCATAGGAAAGAAAAATCAATACAAAATCTTTAATCGTTTAGCCACAAAAAATATATTGCAGTGACTTTAACACTGTCCCAAACGACAAATCTCAAGCAAAAACCTTAAAGATTCACTATACGACGCAGAATTTTGTTATCTGTCCAGTTGTGTACTTTAATTTTTTACTTTTTTTAATATTAATTTTTGCCCTACAGTCCAGCTAGATTGGCAAAATACCCCTCCCTATGTGCGTCGAAACGAAAAATCATCTATAGCGTAGTGACGCATTTGGTAAGAAACAAAATTGCGAAATATGAGATATTGTGACGAGATTGCCAACAGATCGATTTCTGTTGGATCATGAATGATCAAAGAGAATGATTTCTTGCGAAAGAGATATATATTTTCTAACGACATCGTGCGATTTGATGTCGTTAAAATTTTTTAAAATGTATTTTCTGAAGCTGCAGTTTATGGCAAAAGCCATCACTGTCTAATTGCGGATCTAAACGGCCGAGCAATTCAAAACTAGATCTTTTTGATATGTGCCATCGTAAAACCAGAAAGATAATGTGCTTCAGTAATAATTGCATACATGGACCTTTTAAAAACATTAATTATATTAAATCGTCAAATCCTCATGCGCCCTTAGTGAAAAACTCTTTATTAAAAATAATAAATAAATAAACATTTAAATCATTTTCTCCACTTACCCTCTGTCGTTGATACACCCTTGAGCACCAAATTGTTTTCCGAAGTTGAGCTCAATCTAGGACCATCTGTGGTCAAAATAATATGATAAATATTATCACTTCCCGCTGTATCTGGATCTAAGTCTGCTGTAGATTGCTGCAGTCCTGTATTGAAAGCATTTTGTGCCTGATTAGATTGACTAAATATTAGTTCTGAATTTGAATATTCACCGCTGCCAAAACCATCAAACACAGCAGCACCTGAGGATACACCTTCAGTTGTTATCAAATATTCCCGTTTAATATTCACCTTGCTGGGATCTTCGGGTAAATCTTGAGTACTGAAAGCCGATAAAGCTGGTACAGGATCTTCTACTTCCACACTAGAATCCAAAGGAATAGGTGTAGCAATAATAGCGGGTGAGGCCAAAACTGTTGACGGATATGCTACAGAGGCACTTAATTTTAAGGTGTCACCGCTATTAATGCCCCCTTTCTTTTTGCCATTTTTATTTTGTTGGTTGTTTTCTATACTAAACTTTGTAAAGCTTTCGTCTATTTGTTGGTTGTGGTCTAAGCTTGTGGTGAAATTTGATTTTATAGCGTCAGTGTGGGGAATTTGTGTTGTGTTTACAGCATGCAAATTGGTCGATACTGTTGTTGTTGGTGAAGAAGTAGTAGTTGTGGTTGTTGTACTTGTCGTGATTGTGGTTGCTGCCGTTGTGGAAGTTGTTGAAGGCTTAAGCATCTGTTGAATGGGAATCGCTTTGTTATCATTCGTTATACGAATTTCTATTGGTTTTGTGATCTCTTTTATTGTAATTTTAGGATTATTTTCGGCCTGATGTATTTCCGGTTTGAAGGTGGTTGATGTCATCAATAATGTTTTATTAGTTGTTGATTCTGAGGTGGCAACTGCAAAAATATAAAATTTTAAATGAGGGTTAAGAAAATACCTTAAAATTTTATTTTTCTTAGCTTTCGGTTAAGACATCAATTGCTTTTAACAGTTATAGCCAGCAAAGAAAGAAGATACAAATATTAAATTTTTAATTTTTTTGTTTTGCCAAAAAATTGATTGATTTGTTCAGTGAACTTTATCACTGTCATGCAAAGAACGTAAAACATCACCGCATATTTGTAGTTCACATTACCTAGTGCCTTCAAGCATGTGATTATCATTATAACGAAGTTGCGCAGTTCTATTTGCTTTTCGCAAACAATTGATTAATAAAACACTTTGTAAATTCCAGCGAGTGTTAATAAATTAACAGGGATCAGTAAAGCACATTTGGCGCTTCTCAAATACTCATAAGTAAACTTTTCCCTTTCGAAAAATTTTTTAAGCTGTTTTTCTATAATTTTTTTTAAATGAAACATTTTTTCAATAGAAAATAAATTTATTGTTTCGCAGATCCCTAAATCCAAGTGACAGTATTGTTATCAAATTAGAAACTAGAAGTGGTATTAGCTGATGACTGTCTGTTTGTAAAGTAATATCAATGATTTTCTTTTAGATCATTTTAGATTGAGAGGGCCATATCCGAGTTGTTGTTTTTCACCTTTGCCACGAGTTTCTTCAACTGTGGATCCACCAAAATGTCATACTACGTTTTTGCATGTATCACAGATTTATTTAGTAAACGTAACGTAAAGCTATAACATCGTGAAAAAAATGCATTTTCAACCATTTTTAACCAGGGTACGAAAATAAACAAAACGAAACGCTTGTGTTCGTTTTGTTCTTTGCATGAAGTAAAACAAAAATAAAACAGGAATATGAGCAGGATTGTGCCATTAAATTTGATGTTAAGTTAAACGTCAGAAACGAAAATAATGAGAACAAAATTGAAAAAAAAAACGTTACGCAAACGATTGCTGATTTATTTGCTCGTTAAAGTAAAGAATTTATTAGCGCTTAAAATGAAACACTTATTTCTTAATTAAATACTCAAAATGTCTTGTACGATTATTTTAGTGTATCAAAGCAATAATGACACAAATGTTTAATTTTTTGCATTTTAAATTTTCTATAAATTTTTAAATTGTAAAAATTATTTAATTGCGGTCAAAAAAATCAGTGAATAATTCAGAAACTGTTAAGCAGAGAAAAGGATCATGTTGAAATATAATGAAGGTAATTTTATGCTGCATCTTCTGATATTTATTTATCCAAATCGGATAAACCGTAATCAAGTAATGGTGAAATATAAGTTATTTATCACGCTCATTTATTTTCTTTTTGGCGAACAGTGTAATTTAAAAAAGTATAATTTTCTAACTTTAAAAGTAATAAAATACATAAAATACATAAAATTCATAATTTCTTTTATGACTAAGAAATTAAAGTCATTAAATTTTTAAATTAATTTGTTGCCATTTATGCTTCTAGCTTTTTGTTATTTCATTTTACCCTGATTGTTGAAACAAACTTTAGAATTTCAAATTAAAATAATTAACTGGCAGATATTTAAACCTCAAGAGCAGAAATAAGAAAAAATATAAATGTATTTAAACTTACCTGGACAATTATCATATTCTGGACAACAAACACCTGTTATATATTTGGGCGTGCAATCATCTCGATGGAAACAACTAACAGAACTGCATAAAATTTCTCCTCCTACACAAAAGAAAATTAAATAGAAAAATATTTTAACAAAATGAAAAGCAAACAAAAAAAGCATTTTTTTTAACCGCAGGCTATTTAGTGTTAGACAGACCACCACTAGCAACAACAATAACCAACACTAGGACTAGAACTTGTGCTACCAACAAAAAACTTTATTGTTGCAAGTGCTTGTGAAACTTTTACACTTTACCTTGACAGTAGCAAACTGTGCACGGTGTCTCCGGATCTACTAACTTATCACCATTTAAATAAGTTTTACCATCCTTTTGGCAATCTGTATGTCAAATGAAAACAAAAAGAAAAAAAAAATTTCTTAGAATATTTTAAAAATGTTTAAACAAATATTTGCATTTTGCTAAAATAAAAGTTTTAGTTCTAGTTTGAATAATGTAATTTTACTTGTAGCATAGACCATCTTTCACGTGTTTCCTGCTTCTTATATTTAAAAAGGATGTCTTAAAATTAACTCAGTACTTAAATTTGCTATTATTTGTGGCGTTTTAAAAAAATTTTACAGTTTATGTCGTTGATAAGTTTCAAATTCTGTGTGCGTATTTTTATCAGTGTATGTTTTCATTCTATTTACAAAAGTTTTATGCAAAGACTTAAAAACTTTGTTTGTTTTGTTCCCGAAACTAATACCTTTTGAAGACAAGAAGCGCAATAAAACTATTTTATTTTCGCTCATCTATTGCTTTGATATATAAATGAAATAAAATAAAATAAATTTTGATGAAAAATGTTTTCTTATTATTATTATGAGTAAACTCTGGCAAATCTTTATGAATAGAATCACGCTTGAACAACACTATCAAATCATCCAAGTCATCATCAATTCGAGCAACTTATAGACGACTTCGTGATTTTTATGGTGCACATAATCGTCCATCTGAGCAAGGCATCCATCGAACTGTGGATAGATTTCGTACCACATACTCTCTAGAGGATGCAATAACATCAACTCAGACTCTATTTCATCCAAAAAATTGCACCGTTTGATGTGGTTTACACGCTGGTGGCATCATCGGACCTTATTTCTTCAAAAATGAGGCCGGATCTTATGTTACGGTCAACGGAGATCGTTACCGCGCCATAATTCTGATTTTTTGTTTGAAAATATGGATGTTATTGATTCGGACGAAATGTGGTTTCAACAAGATGGCGATACGTTCCATACAGTGACCGCAATTATCGAGTTATTGATTTTAAAAATTTGGCGATAAGTTGATTTTGAGAAATGGACCTGTCAATTGGCCTTCAAGGTCTCGCGATTTGACATCTCTCGATTATTTGCTGTGGGGCCATGTAAAGTCACTTGTTTATGTTGATAAATCAGCGACAATTAACGCTTTGGAGGCCAACATTGTTCGTATTATTCCTGATATACGGCCAGCAGTACTAGAAAAGATGATCCAAAATTGGGCGTCCAGAATATGCTTCGTCATGAGCAGCCGCGATGGCCATATGCACGAAATTATTTTTAAATATTAATGCCATGTTCTGATCTTTGGTACGAAAAAAATTCTACATTACAATTTAATTTTTTGTGTTATTTTTTTCAATTTAAAGTTCTATCGGGCCTAAAAAAAACACTGCAATACAAACGTTTCGGTTTTTTATTTTTCGTACCCTGATTTTTACAATAAATCTATCACAAGTATATGTAAAGAAACAAGATTTAACTTGTGTGTTTGTCTACCGCTTTGGAGAGGATTAAAGGTTTTCGTGGGATTATCGGATATTTAAAAGTGATGATAACTTTTAAAAGAAAACCATTCTATGTAAGAGAAAAAACAAATTTTTACTCTAATGGCTTTTTTAATTGTCAAAAAAGAGACAATTCTACTTCACAGGAATGACATGTGATTAGCGAATTTTGATCTATTGAGTCATACATATTTCTTTAAAAAAGGGGCGCAAATGGTTCTTTCTGTACAATACTGCAGTAGTAATTCAACGTTTCATTTACTAGTGTTCTTTATTGCACTTTCCATTTTGCGTATTGGCAAGGCTAGAGGAAAAGGATTAAGCTTTGCTTTTTTATGAAAGGTCAAAGAGATACGGTGCTTAAATAATATTAATATTATTATAATTTTGTTTATATTTTAATATTATTTTTTATATTAAATATTAGGCACTAATTTGGACTTTTCTTTTGTTGGATTATTTATAATTAAAAAATTTTGCCAACAAGCCACATTTACGCGAAAAGTCTTGGCCGCGGAAGCCATTATGCGATGTGCTATTTCATACATATCAGATCAGATTATTTAATAAATCAATACAACAACAACAAAACAAGGAAAAACCTTTGTTATCTATACATTGCAAGCCATTTGTTAATTTTTGGTTACTCTTTGCAAGCTATCTAGACCTCTTGCTGCAACTGTAAATATCATTCACCAGTGGCCGCAGCCTGCAAATATTTTTTTAAACTCATTTTGAAGGCCAAAAACTTACGCAAAGGTATGATGGTACCAACTAGAACTTGACTGGACTCATAAAAAATTACCAATACTTAAAAAACCTTTTTTCGACTATCTTTTAAGACGATAGTGTTTCTACAAAAACATTTTTGAAAGACACTTTTAATTAATTTTTTTTTAAATCTTAAAAGCAGGCATTTTCAAATAACTTTGAAAACTAGAATGTTGAAGAAGAGTGTTTTAAGTACAATATATACATACGAAAGAAACTTCATAGTTATGCATCAACTTTAAATATTGCAAAAAAGTAATTTTTTAAAGGCAGACAATAATTAACTAATTATTAGTCAGGCTTTAGTTTATTAAATATTTATTATATTAAAACAAAAAAAAAAAAAAATTATGATCAGCAAGTGTATTAAATTTTTAATTGTTATATTCTTTATCTTCTATCTTCCTTACATGGTACACTTTGTAAATTTAATCTTTTTAACAAAACTTACTCTTATTAATCGTCACATACATACGTTTGTTTTCGCTTAAAACCAACCCAAGGCTTAGTTCAACTGAAATGCCGCCTATTTCTGGAACCGTTATAGGCAGACTCTTGAAATTTTCACTAAAGAAACATTACTAGCCGCTTTAACTACAGAGTATAAAAAATTAAAAAATAAAGCAAAAATATAAAGGATGTTTCCCACAGTGACGTGGGAAGTTCTTAAACCGATATAGGCAGACGATTAGAATTTACACACAGTAAATAAAAATATGTCCACTATAAAAACAAGTGTAAAAAAGGACAAGTACAAAAATAATGATAATATTTTAAATGAAGGGTGTCCCGATAGTAATGTGGTAGTCACATACAACATATATGGTTTATTTTTTGAACCTGAGACTGTAAATTTACGCAGAGAATCTATTTGTAGTTTTCTATGAAATAAAGTATAAAAATTTGAATTAAAGAGTGTCTCAGCAGTAATATTATTTTGTGCTTTATATTTAATTTACCTATGTCCGCTGCATCTAGTAAAAAAAAAATTAAATTGCTGACATCACATGGTCTTTATGTGTGAGTCCAGCTCACACTTGACGGATGTATTATTCTTAATCTTGACATTTTTTTTTATATAAAAAACTATCAAATGATATAATTAAGGGTTGGTCGCCACACCTGTTAAGAAAGCTAAGCCGACCGTTATGTATTTTCAACCGTTTTCAAAAAAGAAAGAAGAAGGTTATCAATTCGACTGAATGTTGCCTTTATATTGTTACGAATATTAGATCTGGCAACCCCTGTTGTTGTTATCCGTATGAGGGTAGTGAAGAAGGTAATTTAACTAATGGTGTGTGTATAGAATAAAAACCACAACTAGCTAACAAAAGTTGAGCAGCCTCAATGGCTGCGTTGGTAGAGGTGCATACTGCAAAACAGGGAGTCCTGAGTTCGATACCGCATTCGAAAATGCGTGCAACGAAAAAAATAATAATTGTTATAATGCAATTAAAATTATTGTGTGCAACAATGGCAGATAATTTAGTGGAGACGTATAATTTAATATAAGAGTAACAGAGAATTGTCAAGAAGCCCTTTATAATAGAAAGTAAGAGCAATAGCGGTTAGCGCGGGTAAGTGTAACAGCATAACAACAGTGTATGGCAGACGTGTGTTGTGGCTACTGGATTAAAGGAGATGACTGGCTTGGATAAAAAAAAGAAGTGGAGATGTCTGCGGATGGTTAAGGTTACTAAACAAGGCATCGAGTAGTTCATGTCTCGCGGGAGTAACACAGTAGTGTAGCGTGGATGGCTGCATTTGTAGTAATAACGCATGTTTAGTAAATACGAGACAAAGGGTTCACAAGACCGGTAGGAGCAAGAAGTATAGCCAGAGAAAGCCGCAAAGTAAGAATACAGAATTTGTAATGAGCCACAGTGGTATTTGCAATCAAAAGAATCCGTACGTTTGTCTAAAAGGGAAAAACGTCGTCAATATGTTTGTGCCCGTAGAACTCAGTCATTTCTGCACAGATTTCAAAATCTTTTTTAATTGAAAGGTGATGCTTATAAACAGTTCATAATCTTAAAAATTAAAGGGTGTCCTCATACAACATACAGTTTATTTAGATTTGGAAATCAAAAGGTGTCCTAATAGTTGACGTAATTGAATATATCTGGCAAAACATTTGAACCGCTAAAGCTGAGACTTGCAAGGAACGTGTATTGCTAAGTCCGATAAAACAAATTTGTTTATAATTTAAATTTAGAATTAAAGGGTGTCCTTAGAACCTTGAAAATTAGACAGATTGTCAACTACTTTGTTTGGTATAAAAAGAAGTATGTATATATATTTAATAATTATAAATTAAAGGGTGTTACAATAGTTGACGTAATTTGATGTTAGTACGAAGGCTGCTATATATATTTCTGGCCTGGCAACACTGAGTGCTGCCAAGTGCAATCTGACATTTCCATTGGAAAGTTTGTCATTTTTAAGCATAATCGTACTCAAAACGTTTTGACGTACGACCATTATTTGTGTTGTTTACAGTGACTTGAAAAAATTAATATAGAAAAAAATGGAATTAACTCGTGAACATTTTCGTGCCATCATTTTTCACAACTTTCGACGTGGATTATGATGATGAACTTAAATGATGTTGAACTTAAATCTTTGTATGGCAATGAAGCACCATCCTATAGCACTGTGAAAAATTGGTATAATGAATTTAATCGTGGCCGAAGGTCGCTCAAAGACGAATTCCGTGAAAGTCGTCCAAAAACGGCTGTTGTGCCAGAGAACATTGATGCCGTGCGTGAACTCATAATGCAAGATCGACATGCGACATACCGAGAGATAGAGACATCCTTGGACATTTCTTCCCCCAGCATACATTCGATACTGAATGAACACCTGGCCGTAAAAAAGGTTTGTTCTCGTTGGATCCCGAATCATGGGTCTATGCGCATGAGCCAGAAACGAAACAACAATCGACCGTGTGGGTCTTCAAAGACGAGCAAAATCGAACTAAAGTTGTTCGTGAAAGAAGCACTTCGAAGCAAATGGTCGCCTGTTTCTTCAGCAAAACTGGTCATGTGGCGACTGTTCCGCTTGAGCAACGTAGGACGGTCACATATGAGTGGTACACTACAATTTGTTTGCCTGAAGTCATCGCAGAAATTCGAAAAACCAACAAGAGAAGACGAATCATTGTTCACCATGACAATGCGAGCTCTTACTCATCGGCTTAAACCACAGCGTTTTTGACCGGCCAAAACGTCGAATTAATGGGTCATCCGCCGTACAGCCCTGACTTGGCACCTAATGACTTCTTCTTGTTTCCGCACATCAAGAAAAAAATGCGTGGTCAACGATTTTCGTCGCCAGAAGAAGCTGTTGAAGTGTTCAAAAACCATATTTTAAAGGTGTCTGAATCGGAGTGAAAAAAGTGCTTCGACAACTGGTTTGAGCACATGCAAAAGTGTATAAATCATGCTGAAGAATACTTTGAAAAACAATAAAACCATTTTTGATTATAAATATTCGCATTTTCACTATTAGGCCAGAAATATATAGAGCAGCCCTCGTATATAGCCAAACTGTTGAACCGTTATAGATAGACGGTTGAAATTTACAAAGAACCTGATTGCGAAGTCTATTACAACAGCAAGTATAAAATTTGAATTTAAGAATTAAAGGGTGCCCCTATAATTGTTATAACAAAAATATTTTCATTGGCTGCCCTCTTTTTCGAAGCGCTTTCAACAGTATTTAAAATACTTATTAAATATTTGAGCAAATTAAAAGTCCTTTCAGCAGATAACTTTTTTCAACAATATAATTTTTGCTAAAAGAAATGGGCTTTTAAAGTGGTGCCTACTTAAGAAAACAGGTTCATTTTCTATTCGAGAGGAAATTAAAAAAAAATAGTTTTTTAAAAACAAATTTGCAAGAATATAGGCGAAATTTAACAAGAAAAACCAAGACTTGATTATTGAGGGTCAAAGCACGTAACTCTCCAGGAAACTTCTGACAAACATTTTAAATAAAATAAAGATTTTTGTCCAAATAATAAAGTAAAGACAAAAAGCAAAGTTAAAGCAAAAACGACAATAACCAACAGGAATTCTATTTTTCTTTCTCCACAGTATACGGCAGACTTTTTCGGCTCTTTTGTACAGTTGAAAGAGGATGAAAAATAAAATATCAAAAACACTACGATAATTTATTTTTATGCACAGGCTCTTTGCAAATTATTTAATTAAAGGCACGGGAATACTTTTTAAATATTTAATTTTCACAAAAAACTTCGTGCGGTAATGAAATGGCCATCGAGACGTGCTCTGACCCTCAATAATCAATATCGGTAATAAACTTTAATCGGAATAATTAAAAAAAAAATAGCACGAAGTTTTTTTTTTGATAATTAATTATTTACTATATTTTACGAGCACTTCGGTTTCTCAATCGATTTAAAACTTTAGTTGGTCATATTATATGTTTTATTTAAAATTAGCAGTGATTGGGTTTTTTTTGCCACAGAACAAATACAGTTGCAACAACTTACCACATTTATAGTCAGGACAACAATGGCCAGTTTTTTGTATGGCACGACAACCCACTTGTTTCTCACAGAAAACTGTTGTTTCTGGCACATATTCACCATCCAATAGACATTGGCCTACAACACGTACGTAGTAATGGACCAAAAGTAACAGCAGACGACAAAAAGAAAATAGTCATCATCACCATCAGCATCATTTACATCATCATGATCATTGGCAAAAGTGAATGTAATTTTTAGTAATGAAAATGAAAATAATAGAACAAAGTTTAAAAATTAAAGGACCTTATAAAAAAGCGAGATAACAAGTTGTTATTTTTTTTTTTGTTGTCAGTCAGTTAATAGGAAACTTTTATTTGAAAAAAAAAAATTCACATTTGTTTTATTTTATTTTGAGATATTCTTTTGCCCACCTTGCAGTTGTTCCATTGAGACTTCTGCTGAGGAATTTTGTTGCAAAGAATCTTTTAGATTCTCTTTTTGTTGTTGTAAACTAGCTGACAGTGAAGCGCCCACATCTCGTATGGTACGTTGATGCCATAATTGTTGATATTGCTGTTGTTGTTGTTGTTGTTGCAATTGTATTGCCACATCCCCATAAAGCCTCAAATAACCACTGCCCATGGCAGGAACTATAAAGAGAAAAAAGAAGAAAAAATTATTAAACTAAACGACAAAGAATGTGTCAGCTGTAACACAATAGACTTAAATATACTAAAGTTCTAAACTTTTGTTGTTACACTTTTCTAATTTTACAATTGAAATTCTGTAGATGAACATTTTTTTCTGTGTTATAATTTTTATTCTGTGTGTGTGTGTGAGTATTTATTGGGTGGCGGAAAGGTTTGATAACAAAGGATATTATTTTACTTTTTATTTTGATGGAAAATCAAAGAGTTAACAGCTAATTAAGGTAATTTAAAAATCATACGAAAACTAGAATTTTCTATTTAAAAGTTCTAGAAAAATATTTTGCACGCTAACCCGTGTTGCTAATGAAAGACAGGAAAAAGTTGACCTTTTTTTTCATAAAAGTTACATTCATAGTTATAGAATAAAGTCGACTCTTGCTAAAGTATACACTAAAATAAAAAGCTCTTATTATCTTTTTTTGCTTTCATAGTCAAGAATAAAGTATACTTTAAGTTTTGCCGACCTCCACTGGGTGTCAAATGTAATTTCTAAAAATCATTAGTAAAAAGTAACCTTGTTTTTATTTTGTTCATTTTGGTATAAAAATCAGATATAGAGAATTGTGTTCTTAAACCAAATAAAATAATTTTGGAAAAATAAGTTAAAAACAGCTTTAGGTAGTTTTAAATTTAGAGTTGACTTTCTCGCCAAAAGTATATTATAAATTGAATGAATTAGAGTCGACTCTAAAGTAAAACCGACTTTAGTTCCCTTAAAGTATACTTTATTTTGACTATGAATATGGCCCATAGTAATTTAATGTAATTTATATAAAATATAGTAAAAAGTTTTATTCCATATTTCAGGATAAATAACAAAAAACATATTCATTTGCTGAACAAAAAAAAAAAAAAAAAAAAAAGAAAAAAACGAAAATAAAAAAAGAAAAAATAGAAAAACGTAGGAAAAATATTCAGCCCAACGGTACTCATGAGTATTTAAATTAGGACTCAACACTAATATTCCGGGACAAAATTAGTTAAAGTAGGATTTTCTTAATAAATCCGTTTTATTTTTCTTTGAAAGATTGAGCTTCGATAGAATTTACTAGACTAAATATTTTCAAAATACAATTATTAAAGATAAATTTGAGCCTTATTAGCTTAGAACTGCAACATAAAATTACTGACAATTTTTCTATAATATAATTCGGCACTTTCTGAATGGAATTAAAAGACAACTTTCTTCTAAACCGAGGTATTGGTACAGCTGTCAAAATGTTCAAGCGGAATAGCTGAAATTGCTAATAGTTTTTGCATGTTGGACAGAATGTTTAGTTTTCCTCACGAAATGCAGTTTATACTATTTCACAGTTGGAAAGAAATGTTGCCAGACACATTTTGCTGTTTCTAAACATGAATCAAGAAACATTTCCTAATTTCTCACGAATTAAACAGAGTAAAACTTTAGCAGTGTTTTTTTTGTTCATTTTTTTAAATCAATATTTTACATGGGATTTTGATTTCATTTGCAGGTAACCTTTTTTATTAATATGAAATTAATATGTTAAGAAAGGTTAATATATTAGGAGAGATGTTTACTTCGAAAAATTTAACAAGTACTCTTTCAGTGATTTTACTTTCTTTCGTGTCTGTACCAAAAGTTACGAAAGTTTGGAAATATATAACAGATTTAAACATGTTACGTGGAGCCTTCAAAAGTTACAAAAATGTAAAAAATGTAACTAAACGGCAACACTGACGCTAACTAAATTAGAAGAGGTCTAATACGGATTCAAGATTTGAGAAAATTTTTTTGCTATGCATTTGTGTGAGGATTATAATTAGGGAAAGTTCAAGGGAGGATTATCACTTCGGCTGCTAAAGAAATCCCTCAATGCTATATTACATGATATTAAATAGCCTAGCTAGAGAAGGATCTATGTAAGGTGCTCGTATGCCAATAATAATTGACAAATTTATTGATTTGATCTTATTAAACAGCAATATAGAAGAGCTTTATATATATCATGTACCTCATACAGTGATCTTAAGAAATCTATGTGGCACCGTTTTATATTGATTGACTTTGTAAAACCATCCGCTAAACCAGAGAATTTTTCTGGAAATTTTTTAGGAGTTAGCTTAGTTCTCCCTAGTCAGGTTGATCCACTTCGAGGAATAATACTTGTCACCTTCCGTTATTTTGAAGTGTACTTTTGAGAAATATATATTTAAATTTAAATTACTGACAATAGAAAGTTTCGAGTAGAGACTTGTAATTAATTTGTTTACTGATTGCAATAAAATTGGTCTAGTTTAAAATTATATTCCGTTTAAGAAGAAAATCTTCAATGAGTTACTGAAACTGAAAAAAATGTATCTGTTCAATATCTTTCTGCGGCAAGTAAACGTGATTTACATAACCGCCACAATTTGATATTTGGCCAAACGAGGGAAAATCAAGTATATATTTTCTGGCCTGCTCTTCTGATCTCACTGAAATTTCTCAGTATAGTTTTTAGCCGTTGACAGAAATGAAACATGGTTTTTTGAAAATCTTTTCTGTGACCAAATTATTCAATAAATTATATGTCAAATTAAAAAGGTCAATTTCTCGTCATTTTTTTGCGAAAATTATTTATTATTTTTCTTTCGTTTTAAGTTAAAAAACAAAATTAATGATGAAACAAGGCTGTTTGTTGTTTATGCTGCTAAAATTTAAATTTCGAAGTAGAGGATTGAAAATGTTCGTCAGCTCAGCTTAAGCATGGTACTCTGTTCAGTTTTTCATGCGGAATGCTGTCAAACTACATACATAAAAAATTTATATGAAAAAGTCATGAAAAAATGTTGCAGAAGTTGTAGTCTGTTTTTACTGTGCAAAAACATATGAAATGTTTCTGGCAACATTTTATCAAAGCTGTGAAATAAAGCAAGTAGGCATTATTTCATGCGAAAACAACAGCTGATCATATTTTTTGCTTATATTTTAAAAACAATGTAGTACACGTGGCACCACATTTTAAATATCAAATTTTTCACATGAAATAATCAATGTTGCGCAACAATTTTCAAAAATTGAACAGAGTATCAGGTTTTAAGCAAAAAACCATACGTGTTAGTTCTTAATCGCCGCCAAAAAATTGCAAAAACTTTAAACATATTAAATTGTCGTTAAAAGTGATTGTGAGACAGAATCTATTGCTACGAAAAATAAAATTTACTAGCTCTTTACATAGTCTTGCCAGATACCAAAAGACAAATTGTGGACAACGGAAAAAAATCAGCTGGATTTTGAAAACAAATAACTCGATAACTTAGAAACGCACTTATGGTTAAAAAAGCAAAATTTTATTAAATTTTTTTGAATAAAAAAATAATAACCAAAGAGCAATAAAATTTAATTCAATCTTTCGTTATATTACATATGTATGTACATATACATATATAATTTCAATCTTAAAAAATTTATACATATCTGTTTTTGTTGCCACATATATTTTCCATTTTTATTTACAAATTCTAGTAACTCTTTTCGTTTAGTCGTGAGCGAATTTTTTTGAAAATTTCGACAGCTTTCATTAAAATTTACTTTTATTAAAATTTCATTCTTTATTAGGTTGGAAAACATTTTAATACTTTCTTGTGAACGTATGTTATTTAAAATACTAATAGTCCTTTCACCAAAGTATTTATTGGTATGAAAATAACAAATAAGATCAATTTATACAGATTTTCTACTTGATTTTAATCAAATTTTTAAAGAACCACGGACCAAACTTATCATTTCGAATAACTTTTAGCAAATTATTGAAGACTTTTCGCAGGCAACAAAAGTCATTGCACAAAATATCGTTGCCTATTACATTTGGTATTTCTAAAACTTTTGTAAATTATCCTATGATTTAAATTTAAAACGGATTATATTTTT
Organism: Gymnosoma rotundatum; assembly: GCA_916610165.2. NCBI lineage: Eukaryota > Metazoa > Arthropoda > Insecta > Diptera > Tachinidae > Gymnosoma > Gymnosoma rotundatum. The sequence continues at coordinate 111,147,626 of OU744337.1, read as the reverse complement.
AATTTATATTGACAGTGGTGAACAAAATAAAAGTACTAATCAGTATTAGGAAAAAAATTCAACTGATTATACATTCGCAAACACGTGTAAACAAAATATTTTGTTTTATTTTATTTAGTATACACTTTTTCTGAAGAAATTATTAATTTAATTACTTAAAAGTTATATTTAACAAAACTTTATTTCTTAATTAACTGGAAAAATTTTATTTTAACTGGTAACTGGTAAATCGAACCAGATCTGGAAAATCCAGGCTATTCGAGGCTATCTGGCAGCTCTACCTTCACATATCCATAACAAAAAAGTTGAATTGTGTCTTCGCTAAGAACGAAAATAACTGAATAATTTCGTACTATCACCACAAGCAAGTATGATATGTATGATAAGATCACAAGTCACGAGTTCAACTTCAGGCGGAGCCAAGTTAATAAATAGTTTTTTCTTAAAGTCAGAAACTTATTTTAATATTATTTTAATTATTTTAAACAACGGGATTTTTTTAAATTATATTAATTTTTAAAATTCTTTTTGTCGTGCTATTTTCCCGATTTATTATTTAAATCATCGATATTGATTATTAAGGGTCAGAAACTTTCGTTCTTTATATTATCGGCCAAAAAGTTTATCCGTTTTTTTCTAAATATTTGACAATTGTTTTCTTTTTCCAAATAGAAAAAATGATAAAATAAAACCGTAGCTTTACACCTTTTTGCACGCAATTTGACATTTTTAATCCATTGCCACGAAAAATAAGTCTTGAGAACCCTGGACATATCTCCGTTAAAACTGTTGGAGTATTTCTTCACTGCAACGAACACAGCCATCAACAAGTATGGCGTTTGTTCATGATTAGAATAAAAAGAAAACTTAGCCAACACATATTAAGCGACCGCTGTGGTTCAGTTGGTAAAGGTATTTTCTGAACCATGAGTTCAAATCCCATGATGGGTAAGTTGTTTAAAAGGTGCGAATAAAATCGTAAACAGAAAATCAGGAATTGAGAAATGTGTAAACCGTGAAAGAAATTTAGGTAAAATAACGAAAGGAATTAATTTTAAACAGTCATTATTTAAACAATTTTAATTCACTATTCGTTTCTGTTGTGTTGTGCTGCAATGAAAATCTATCAAGTTTGTTTTTTATGAAATCTTAGTAAATTATCCTATAGAATAAATTTTACTTTCTCCCCCATGCTCCATCAAATTTTTTTTTACTTCTTTGTGTCTTGTTTATTTGTATTGGTGTAGCTAAAAATTTTGTAGCAGAAATTTAAAGTTCCTGTTTTACTATAAAAATGTTGTTGCATTTTTGGAAAAAAATCTATTGCAATCTTTCTTCTGTAACTAATTTTCATATATTTTTTTTAATTTTGTGGATAAAGTTTACGTTTTACTACACTCATTTTGTGTGTTTTCATTTTATTCTCATCTTTTGGTTATCATATTATTTTTGTGGTTTTTGCTATAGTTTCATCATTAATTTTAGTTTAGTCCCACTAACAATTTTTTTATTTTTTTGCAACTAAAACTTCACCTGTTCAGACTGCTGTATCTTCTCTGGGGTGCAACATTTTGTTTGACATGACATTTTGACAAAGTTCTTAACCAACTTCTTCTACACAACGTTTTTGCTTGTTGTTGTTACTTTATTTGGTCAACTAAATAATTTTAGTTGTTTTTTTTAATTTTTTCTCTAACTTAAATTGCTTGTCTCGTTATTTGAATACATTTTTTTTTTAAAACTAACTTTTGCATAAGCAATTTTCTCGTGCTTCTGTTAAAAGAAAAATAAATAATAAAAATAAAAGTGTAGTGGGACGTTTAGTTTTATTTAAATGAAGGAAAATATGTGCGTTTAAAAATCGAAGTAATTTATTAATTAACCTGTGGTTTTGCACTACTGGGCTACGTGTAAAATACGTAAATATACCTTTTGCTTAGCGATTGAAATTCCTTTTGAAGTGCAACACTTTAAGAGCTACTTTACTTGTTGTTTGTAAATTCCATTTCCTGCAAATTGTGTTTAATTACATGTATCTCATTATTCTACCTGATTGGGTCTCCAGCAACATTTAGGCAGAGATATGTATTGATCAATAGGTCCTCGACGTGTCAGTATATTCGTTTACTGCTAAGGAAGACTCTATTATATTCAGTTTAGGCCCCAAATAAACCTAAAAATTATTTTATCAAGGAGGCGATGACTTATAAGCATGATTGTGCCAGACAGCTAAGCCTATGACAGTGTCATAGTTCTCGGCGAACAAGGCGACTCAGTAGTGATTAGAGCTGTGTCATTCGCGAACGAACGGGTTAAATTGACCGAATCAATCAAGTGAACGAAAAGATCCGGTCATTTAAATTCGGTCTTTTCGTTCAATAGTGTACAGGTTAAATTGAACGGATGACTTTATTGAACGAAGTGAGCCGTATATTTAAGCGGCTCCTTTCGTTCAAATTGACCGATTGAACGAATTGAACGAACGAATCAGTCTTTGATAATTGACCGAAAAAGACGACCGGGCACATGTCTAGTAGTGATACATTCGAGAAGAGAAACAAAATTTAATTTTTCGACATTAATTAACTTCAATTTATTTATGGATGGCTCCCACGAAAGTGCTCTACAGCCGAATTTTCTATATTACCGGTTCGGTAGCTCCAAAAGGTCTTATTTTGTTTTAAGATGTGTTTTTTTCGTAAAAAATTTTTTAGGCTTCCAAGAAGATTTATTTGCCGGCGAAAAATTCTTCAGATCTGAATGGATCTCTATATTTTTTGTATACCTCTTGAATTTTGTCTGATGTCATTTCATTTAAAGAGTCAAAATGACTGACACGCGAATACTCACAGTATTATAAATACTAAACAAATCTGCAGGTGGAAAGGGAATATATACGTTTTTCATTCCTATAATATTCATTTCCTATCCCATAAAGTATATTCTTGATCCTTATACATAGGACTACTGATTTAGCGGTGTCCGCAGACGAGATACCACCACTCTCTCAAAAATAGTCTCGAAAGAGGGACTTTTGAAATTAAGCCACATCGGGTAATAAATAGTGGAGATATCTTTTTGGTCAAATGTTTGACTAATCTGACCGTACCTTTAGTAAAACATTTTATAATTCAACAAGCCTTCAATTTTGCAGCTTTTTGGGTTTATTTTTTTACTTGTAATTTTTTTTATTATTAATTAATTATAAGTAAAACCTCAGATTAAGTTAAATATGTTTTTAATAAAAACTATTTTGGTATTTTAGAATATAAATCCGAATTCAACAAAATTGTTTCATTATAAAATGGACACTAAAAGAAATGCGTGTAAAAGGTTCCATGAAACCGCAACAATATTTATCTAGTTTTTCTTATGACCTAAAATAAGTTTTTCAAATATTATTACTGCAATAGAATTTCAGTAGTAAAAGTAAAGCAAAGAATACATTTTAACATTTAAATTAAATTTAATTTCTTAGTAAACCACTACAATTGAACTTCTTAAGATTATTCATAAAATAATATTATTTTAAAATCTTAAGTAGTAAATTTTTTGTTTATTCTTTATTTAAATAAAGAATTTAAATACCACAAGTTTTATTTGTGTTTATTTTAAAGTGAAACACTTAAAAAATTATTAAGTAATTTAATTAACTAAGAAGTGCATTTGTATCAATGCAGACAAACTGATACCTACGTCAAAAGAAACCCTACAATTCTGGTGGTGGGTTTAAAAATTAATGACGCTATTTTGGCAGTTAATTAAGAATCGAACTGGGGGAAACTATTTGGGAATTTTGTTTGCAACTTATCTAAGAAAAGGGACACTGAATGCGAAAAAACAATACGTTTTAATTGTTGAACGATATTTTTTTAAGAATTAATTTTGAATTTGATTAAGCATCGTGAAATATAAGAAATTGCCAACCGGAGCGAGTCGGAATGCTAAAGAAATGGTAGTCAACAAACCGGTAAAATGACAATCTCGAAAAAGTGTCTCAAAGTTTAGGTGAAAGTCCATGAAATAAACAATAATATGGCAACGTGAATAATATTTCACTCTAATCTCTTAGACAGGGTACGAAAATAAACTAAACGAAACGCTTGCTTCCCCTTTGTTTTGTTTTTTTCACTGAGAAACATAAAAATAAAAACAATTCGAAGAATTGAGCCATTTAGTTTTGTATTATTTTTTGCTGTACATAAAATAAAATTTACCCAGCCAGCAGAAAAAAATAATGCATAAAACGTTTGCGCAACGTTTTGTTTGTTTTCATACACTTGATTTAAATTACTGAACTTTAACACCACATACTCCCTGTAAGTAAAAGAATTGATAAATAAGTAAAAGAATAGAATTCAAAATAGCTTAACATACAGTTTTCTCCCCTCATTTCTATTTCTCTGTCTAACAGCTGGACATAAGTCTGTCGTAATAAAAGTAAAAAAACTTTTTATACAACATTTAATCCGCTGGGTTAACATGCTTTTAATAAGACCAACACTTGAATAAATAATACGAATTCATGAACAATTATTAGTTTTATAAAAGTAAAAGAAAATTACACTCAATTATGTTGAAGATGAGACAATGTTGTGGCAGGAGAAAAGATAATAAAAGTGAAAACAAGTGAAATAACCAAATAAACACTAAAAATACCAGTGAACAATAAAACAATGAAATAAAAATAAAATCGAAATTATTTATTTTCTACGGATAATAAATATACAATTTATGTTCGTCAAATGTTGTACTTTCGTTTTTTTTAGAAATGATTTCTTAGAGTTATGTGCAACTGATGAGATATTTATGATTGCTATAAAATTTTGATTGAGTTTTATTATGAAATTTATGAAAGTTTTAGTGCTGAGGAACTATTATTTAGAATCGTTTAAACACGTCTTACTTTTATAGCAAGATTTACGTCAGTTTAATATCGCTTAAATATTAATGAACATACAGCAAGGAAAAAAAAAAAAACATGGTTAAGGTGACCATACTTATAGAGAAATTTTTTTTTATTATTTTAAATACATAATCATAATATGATCATTATGTTATTAATAATTAATTCAATTTCAATTATATGATCAGAGGTTATCTTATGGCTTGTGGAAATCATAATATAATTCAGAGTTGTTTTTTAATATTATACGGGATCTTATGTACTTCCTTTAAACTCGTATTTTGACAGTTACTTAATTTAATATAAAATGGTTCTTTATCGCATAGTGCTTGTAGTTAAGAAATTATGGTTTTTAAATTCAATAAAATTAAAAATTTAACATGATATAATTATTAGATGTATTGTTACGTTTTTTAGTTTTAATTACCCGCCAATTTTATTTTTAGTTTGTTCCTTACGGTTAAACAAATATAAACTGTCAGTAAAGTGTAGCTCTGACGTCAATAAGATTTGTCGATTTCACATGTGTGTAAAAACAAAGCTAAAGGCTTAATATTAGATAATATCTTCCCTAAAAAGAAAAAGTTAAAGAAGTTATTACTTCCACCAATAAAAAGCGTGTTGTGTGGGAACAGATTAAGAGGAAATATTAAGTAGCACATGTTAAGCAGCCACCGTGGCTGCAATTTAGAGATATGAACACGATCATTAAGTGAAATATTATAAGTTTAAATCGCAACAGTGCCGTTAGTAAAAAAAAGTCGTTGAGTTGCCGCCGTGCCGTGAGTTGGTAGAGATTTTTTTATTGTAAAACAGAAGATCGTAGGACATGAGTTTAATACCCATCAGCCACTAGAGCATAGAAAAACATTTGTTGTATATAATAGAAGGAGCACAAACCTCCGAAAGCCTCGATTAAAGAGAAGAAAAGCAGTTATTGTATAGTTGCGGTAAAGGATTTGGTGCAGCCGTAGTTATATGTAATCACTAAGAACAAAGCTAAAGACTTAATATTAGATTTTATCTTAGCTTAAAAGAAAAAGTTAAAGAAGTTATTACTTCCACCACTAAAAAGTGTAGTGTGTAAGAATAGATTAAGAGGAAATGTTAAGTAACACATGTTGAGCAGCCGCCGTGGCTGCAATGTTAGAGATGTAAACAGGATCATAAACTGGAATATTAAGTTCAAATCCCAACGGAGCCGTAAGTACAAAAAAATCGTCGTAAATAAGATGCCAATGTTTTCTAGACGACACATCTACTAATTCGGGATGATATGGTAATAACAGTGTTTTAACATGGATTGCTTCATAAGTTTGTCACAGCGCATGTTAAGTAAAGCTGCCGATACACGACATGTCTTTTACATCTGACATTTCTAATTTCCCACTGTTAAACACATACATGTCGTGTAGGGCTCTTGAAACATTGCTTCTGTAAAATACATTTGAAAATTCATCTAACAACATTCCGTTTAGAACGTATACTATTTTGATCTGACAAACCATCTGACATCAGCTGTTTTTATAATTCTAAAAAGTATTGCCAAAAATCTATGCCGTATGAAAACGATCAACGGCGGTTGACCATTTCTATGACAAAAATCTGAAATTGATTTTTACTATTTTATAACAGTTTTGTAAATTCTGTATAATTATTCAATGCAAACTGATCTTGTTCATATTAAGAGTAAAAAGAAAATAATTAAAATTGACAAGTCTACAGTAATCTCGTAACGCACGCAAAAATATTTTAAGACGACTTTAAGCCGCCAGGGCGGCTTGGATATCTGTACAGTGAAAAAAAAAACGAATTAATCAAAAAATAAAATTGAATTTTCAAGATTAAAAACACGGGAATATTAATCATGTAATCTTTTTAATTATTAAAATTGTAACTGCCCGTGCACAAAAGAAAGAATAACATAACGTAGTGTTTTGTTGTTTTTTATTTAATTTTTCAACATCTTTAAACTGTATAAAAGAGCCGAAAAAAGTCAGCCGTATGCAGTGTATAAAGAAAAATAACATCAATGTTGATTATTGTTGTTTTTGCTTGAACTTTGATTTTTGTCTTTTTATAGTTAAGACAAAAATCTATAGTTGATTTAAAATATTTGTGAGAAGTTTCCTGACGAGCTAAGTAAGCGGTAGCGAAATGGCCATCGAGACGTGCTTTCACGTTCAATAATCAATACCGGGAAAATAGCACAATAAATTTACAGTTTAATTTAAATTAAATTTTCGTTTTTGATCAGCAATTTAAAATGATAAAATGCTATTTATTTTTAGTTGCAGCGTCTACAAGAAATTGCTATCACCTTGCACTATGTAAAATGGCTTCACGCATTTCAGTGTTCTGCCTTGAAATGAGGGGAGACACTTTTTCCAACAGTTCACAAAATGACGTGTACGACATTCTTGAAAAACTTTGGAATGCTTTTGGATCCTCTAAGCGAAGCTCATTCGTAGCGATTAAAGTGAAAACAAGTTTAGAATCCTTTCGCTCCAAACAGTGCGATATTTTTATTTTTTTATTTTTTTTTTATTTTAATTTAATTGCTGTTACAATTGAAATAACACTACAGAATTCAATTGTTTTAGTTTTTAAATGCATTTTTTTAAATAATCACTTTTAACAAAAACCAATTTTAATTAAATTTGCGAGCAGATCAGCTGTTGAAAACAATTAATAATTATGTCAAACGTAAAAAAATATGTACGTTTGTGAACAAATATTAAAAGTCTTCTGTAAATTACCAATTTTGACACATATGCAGAATTACATATGACTCACACAGTTAAAAAGTGGGAAATAAAAAAAATGTCCTGTATAGGTAGCTTAAACACGAGATCAAAAAAAAAGTTACCAGAGCGACAAGTAATAAACCTAACGGGGCAGAATGCAACATCAACTCCACTATATTGAAGCACTTTATTCAACTCTATTGTATTAGTTTGATGTACACAAGAAACCTAAGGTTAAAACTCATTCTTATTTTTTTAGAAACCATAGTGCGCTAGAACTTCTTGGAGAAATTTACTGGTTTCCGTTTCCAAAGAAAGGTGATGTAAGAATTGAGGTTAAAGAAACTCCACGTTTTAGAAAGAAGAAAAGGTTAAAATATTTTGCAAAGCAGTATTTTTTTTGATTGCGAAATATTTTGCAACTATAATTGGGTTTATACAAATATATATTGTTTCTAGAAACTTCATTATATAATTATCCTGACTAAGTCAAGAAAAATCTTATTAGAAATGGTATTTCTCACATTCATTATTTTGTTATTGAAAATAAATAAAATTTTTCTATTCTAATTTTTGATATTTATATTTTTTACACTTGTTTATTTAAATGCTTTCTATTTCCGAAACGCTAATAAAAAATAATTTTATCACGTATAAGATTTTTGCAATCTTTCATTATAAATTACGGACGTGCTTTTTCTTAAGATTGCTGCCAATTTGGAAATATTTGTAATAGTTGAAGTTCTGATTACTCAGAAAAATAATAAATTGAAAAAAAAAAACAAAATTTCTTCTTAAATATGGTGTATTGCATAAGTGCATAGATATTTTAAATGTTAATAATACAGATAGAGAAGTCTTAGTGTACACGTAAAAATAACTTCAATAAATAATTGACGGTTTGGTAATTTGCAAATCACTAGCTTTAATGTATTAGAAATTTATTTACTATAAAAAGTGCATTATTATCAATTTCATTTGTAACTTGCATAATCATATTCATCGTGAATGTTCGCTGTGTGTTCATGTTGAATTTTTAAATATTATGTGGCAATTGCCATCTGTGTACAATTACATGGTGTTTTCTTGCTGCGATTTTACTTAAAATAAACAAGAAGACAAGTTAAGAACAATATTCTGATAGTTCTTACAAAATTTCTCACTTCATTTGAAAAAATATTTGATCTTTTTTTGGGCCAGTTTTAGTTACGCAGTATAGCGCCTAGTAAAAAAATCAAAGAAATTGGGAATATTAATAAACAATTAAAATGTTCTGACAACTATTTTAAATAAACTAAAGATTTTTGTCCAAAGTTTAGTTTATTTAAAATATTTGCCAGAAGTTTCCTGAAGAGTTAAGTAAGCGATAACGAAATGGCCATCGAGACGTGCTTTGAGCCTCAATAATCAATGTCAGTGATTTAAATAAAAAATCGGGAAAATACGAGGGCTGCTGTATATATTTCTGGCCTGGCAACACTGAGTGCTGCCAAGTGCAATCTGATATTTCCATTAGAAAGTTTGTCATTTTTAAGCATAATCGTACTAAAAACGTTTTGACGTACAACCATTATTTGTGTTGTTTACAGTGACTTAAAAAAATTAATATAGAAAAAAATGGAATTAACTCGTGAACATTATCGTGCCATTATTTTTCACAACTTTCGACATGGATTATCACGACAAGAGTGCATTGATGAACTTAAATCTTTGTATGGCGATGAAGCACCATCCTATAGCACTGTGAAAAATTGGTATAATGAATTTAATCGTGGCCAAAGCTCGCTCAAAGACGAATTCCGTGAAGGTCGTCCAAAAACGGCTGTTGTGCCAGAGAACATTGATGCCGTGCGTGAACTCATAATGCAAGATCGACATGCCGAGAGATAGAGACATCCTTGGACATTTCTTCCACCAGCAAACATTCGATACTGCATGAACACCTGGCCGTAAAAAAGGTTTGTTCTCGTTGGATCCCGCACAATTTGAAAGTCGCTCAAAAAAAGGCTCGTGTCGATTGGTGCAAAGAAATGTTGCAAAAATACGATTGCGGTGCTTCAAAAGACGTTTATAAGATCGTCACAGGTGACGAATCATGGATCTATGCGTATGAGCCCGAAACGAAACAACAATCGACCGTGTGGGTCTTCAAAGACGAGCAAAATCCAACGAAAGTTGTTCGTGGAAGAAGCACTTCGAAGCAAATGGTCGTCTGTTTCTTCGGCAAAACTGGTCATGTGGCGACTGTTCCGCTTGAGAAACGTAGGAAGGTCACTTCTGAGTGGTACACTACAATTTCTTTGCCTGAAGTCATCGGAGAAATTCGAAAAACCAACAAGAGAAGACGAATCATTGTTCACCATGACAATGCGAGCTCTCACACATCGGCTAAAACCAGAGCGTTTTTGGCCGGCCAAAACGTCGAATGAATGGGTCATCCGCCGTACAGCCCTGACTTGGCACCTAATGACTTCTTCTAGTTTCCGCACATCAAGAAAAAAATGGCTTGTCAACGATTTTTGTCGCCAGAAGAAGCTGTTGAAGTATTCAAAAACCATGTTTTAGAGGTGTCTCAATCGGAGTGGAAAAAGTGCTTCGACAACTGGTTTGAGCGCATGAAAAAGTGTATAAATCATCCTGGAGAATACTTTAAAAAACAATAAAACCATTTTTGATTATAAATATTCGCATTTTCGCTATTAGGCCAGAAATATATAGAGCAGCCCTCGTAGCACAAAAAAAGAATTTTTAAAAAAATTAATTATAGAAAATTTTTAGTTTATTTTTCAGTTAAATATGTAACAGAAAGAATTAAAAATTTAATTAAATTTCAATCTGAAACCGAAAGCTTTAATAGGGCTCGTTACACTGCAGACAAATGTGGTCATTATGCGATGGTCAAAGGGAATAAAACGGGCACTTTTACAGACTGGTTATTTAAGCTAAGGAAGGTCAAAGAATATTTAGCTGAACGAACCCGACAGAATATCGTATTTGTAAAATTTTACAATTAAACGAATCACACATCTAATGAAAACATTAATGTACCGAAAATTAAGATAAAATAGTCGCATGACTTAAATACTGTTTTTAGTAATTAAATTGCAACGTATTTAAAACATTTCTGCAACATTACTCTCTTTTAATAAAGATACGAGGGAGTAATAAGTCTGATCTCTGTTTCACTTGTCGCTGATACATTTGAACCAATAATTTTAACAGCTTAAAGGGTAAACCCTACGATGACTTTTTTCAATAACGGCTTGTAAATTTTTCGTTGCTTCAGTTACCGTAACTGTGCAACTTAAAAAATTCTGCTTCTGGACATAATAATTTAACCAGAGGATATTGAAATCCCTGATCAAAACTTTCTTCACTGATAAACATTAAAAAATTTTGATTTTTAAATATATTTTGAACAATTTCAAAAATTGTTTTGGAATCCCTTATTAATAGCTTGTCGAACTAAATTTTTTTTTTAAATGAGAGCTTTCAGCTGTTATAGAGAACAGTGTTGCCTTTTCAAAAAAATCACATTTCATAAAAAAAAAAATTTTTAATAATCAGTACAAGAATTACATTTAAACAAAAAATAAGTCTTAATTTACTTTATTCGTGCTTGATTTATTCAAATATAAATATTTCATGATATTCTCATGAAATAGTTTTTATTTAAAACTACAAATTTAATGTATTACTGCGGGAAAAGCATATCCATATGGCCATTTCACTACTGCTCAAATAGCTCATCAGTGGATTTTACCCAAATTTTGTATAGAAAACTATAAAGTCTCATAACAAAGCCCAATTGATTAAATAAGAACTCCATTGAATTAATAAGACAAAAAGACAATAAAAAAAGTCTTTGAAACATCCAATATCTAAAATCTTTAAAAATCTTATTTAAATTTTTTGGCTAAAAGCTGACCCTTAAGTTATTTGTCTGGGGAACTGCTATAATTATGAATTTACAAAAATAACTATTCTGATATTTTCGAAAGTAACTGTATGAACAAGAAGGTCTGCTGCAACCGCACTTATAAAAAAAAAACAAATTAAATTTTCTGTTTTCGCATACAAAATAATATTAATTTTTCTAATTTGATGGAAACTTTCTTTGGAGAATAGTAATGGGAGTCACTGTACATGTATGAGTTTATTCTTGTTCTTCTTTATTTATTACTCTAAGTCGGATATTAAATTAACTATCACACATTAACTAAAACAATAACATTTTGTGATATTTATATTAAATAAAGAAAAATGAATGACTAAACAAATAAATAAAAAGCAAAATTAACAAAATAAATTTATCTCAAGCATCTACAATAAAATACTTTCTTTGTTTTTCATTAACAAAGTGAGACGAAAAATAGTTCAAGGACTTAAGGAATTTGTTTAAATTTACTATCGAATAAGGAAAATTTTACGCGTAAATTATTGAATAATTTTATAAATAAGAATTTAACACTTTAAATTTTTAATAATGAATTTGGCAATAAAAATTGTCGGCGACACTAAAGTAAGCAGTGTGTGACAGTTAAGTTCTAACGGAGGAAATGAAACGCCTCATACCAAGAAGTTAATGTCTACTATATATCTGCACAACTTTAAGAATGGGACTTTCTCTCTAGCCGTATTGGAGTCGGGATGGGTAACCGTCATATAAAATATTATCTTCATCTTTAACTCGTTAACTAATAACTATAAAATGGGCGATATGTACCGACTATAATTATAATTAATCCTAATCCTATAAAGTGTGTAGTCGGTATAGGAGAGGGACATAGGCTGCTTCCTTATATCTGAAAAATTACAAAAGTGTGGGTTACTTTAAAATTAAAGAAAACAAGTAAGAGTGCTATATTCGGCTATGCGAAAATTTATATAATTATATACTCTTCCTCATCTATATCAATTTAGCATAGTGAAGTAACTTTAATCAAAAAGCAAATATTGGGGTGAGAGAGAATTAAAAAAAAATTTTTTAAGTGCTACATACATATAAATGTCATCGACTCTTAATGGGTTTAGCGTTTTTAAAAATGTTTAGTATTTCCTTAAAAGATCTCTTCAAAAGCTTTAAAATGACACCCATATTGATGTTCTGAAAAATTTTAAAATTTCATAGCCCCTTAACTCGGAAAATATACGCGAGCGTCAATTATTTCACTTGGTATTTTTTTCTTATCTTTTCTAATTCTCTATCGCCCCATATACTTATTTTTCTGCTTGGAGTTACTTTATTGTTTCAAATGATATGAAAAAAATAAGAGGTAGGCGTGGTGTTTTGCCCTTTGCCTCGATGGACATGAACCGATCATGTTGATTATCAATAGTACCTCTTTCGACACTAGGTCTGATCGATTGGCGTATTTAATGCCTAGGTAAACTTGATTTTAACACTGGCACGGACGGACAGAAGAACATTGCTCAATCGACTTCGTTATGCATAAGAAGTCAGAACATATTGTTTCGTTTTTCGCTTTTAAGAACAAACGTACGGATTCTTTTGATTGCAAATACCACTGTGGCTATACTTCTTGATCCTGCCGGCCTTGTGAACCCTTGGTTTCGTATTTACTAAACATGCGTTATTACTACAAACGCAGCCATCCACGCTACACTACTGTGTTACTCCGGCGAAACATGAACTACTTGATGCCTTGTTTAGTAACCCTAACCATCCACAGACATCTTCACTACTCCTTTTATCCAAGCCACTCATCCCCTTTAATCTAATAGCCACAATACACTTCTGCCATACACTTGTTGTTACGCTGTAACACTTCCCCGCGTTAACCGCTATTGCTCTAACTTTTTTTTTATTATAAAGGGCTTCTTGACAATTATCTGTTGCTCTTATATTCAATTTTACGTTTGTACCGCTGTTTATTAATTTTAATTGAATTATAACAATTATTATTTTTTCGTTGCAACCATGTCCGAATGCGGTATCGAACTCAGAACCCCCTGTTTTGCAATACGCACCTCTAACAACGCAGCCATTGAGGCTGCTCAACTTTTGGTAGCTAATTGCGGTTTTTATTCTATACACACACACCATTAGTTGAATTAACTTATTCACCACGCTCATACGGAAACAACAACAGGGGTTGCCAGATTTTATTATTCGTAACAATGAAATGAATATTGTAGAAATTACAAACGGAATGAAAAAGTTATACCCTTTTTCCACTTTTTGTGGTAAAGGGTATAATAATGGGGGAAGAACTAGTTGAATCGAAGCAGGGATAATGGTATCTTCAAAACAAAGTAGTTATTAATTACAAGAGTGGTGTCTTATAGTAATTTTGATATGTTTAAATTATATTAAAAAAATAGCACACAGCAGATGTGGATGGTGACTTATAAAGTAAATTTTAATCGCATACTTATACTTTCTTTTTAAAAAGAAGCGTTGATGCTTCGAAAAAGTCTGCCTTGACAGACAAACACAAATTGCATCACTTTCTAAGAATTGGTTGTTGTCTGGCTGTCGCTGGTGGCTGCAATTGTACTTAATTGCTACTAAGCCTCTAAAAGGTTAGTGCACAAAAAAAAAATTAAAAAATTAGATAGTGTAGCTTTTCGTAAGTATCAGCTGACCAAAAATACTTTTATATTTGCCTTTAAAATTAAATTTTATTCTATTAAACAATTGTGTAGGAAACTCTATAATCAACATTAATCTTAATCTAATGGTAGCTTCATATTACGTACATTATTATTTTTATTTGGTTTTTCCTTGTTTTCACTTGGCAAAATATTATAGTACTTAACACGCGAAATTATAAAACTTAAAAGATTTCTAAAAAAAACCTATTTGAATTATGATTTATATTGTTTGCAAAAATAAAACGAATATCTTCATAAAAAATGACAGTCTGCTTCTGGGTAATTTAAGATTTTTCTATGAATGTTTATTCTTGCCAGCTGCCTGGGTGTGAATTTTTCATATAATTGACTATTATTGTGTGTTTTATGTTTTCGTTTTGAATGCTACTTCCTAGTTGTTGTTTAACAGCTATTTATGTGTATTTTTCTTTAACAATTACAATTTTTAGTTTGTAGAAAATCTACAATTACAGTTTTTAACGAGGTCTTTTAGACGCTCTTTTGTTGTTCAGAGAAGTAGTTTGTTCAACTAAAATGTGTTTTAAAGAATGATAAAAAGAAACTTAAATAACACGAGTTAACCGTTACTTTTGAAGGTCGATTTTCTCTTCAACTTAACAAATATGTGGCTTAGAATCATAAAAAGGGTTACGGGAAGAAAAAGTAAACTAGTCCACCTTTTGATAATTTTCTTAGTTTTATTTCATTTTTTCACACACTCATTCCGTTTTCATTGAATACAAATGGGTCTGCGGGTATTCTAGCGATTGGTGGCGTGGATTTCTCATTGTCTCACTTTCTTTGCTTTTTGTTCCTCTCTTCTGTCATTTGTTTTCTTCTCTTTTCCTTTTCTGTAGATATTAAAAAGAGATCGCTAGACGGACAAAAGTGAGCCAATCAAGACTGCTTGGTCAACGTCACCTAAATAATTAATCGATTTTTAAACGTTTTTTTAATTAATTTTGCCAGATTATGTCATAGACGCAGGCAAACTTTATTTAAAATATAGAAAGTGCAATTGCAGGGTTGCTCAAACTTACGCTCTAGGTTACTCTTCTTCACGCTCTATCTTCTCTATGTCATTGAAAGAATTGAGCAAACTCTCATTAATAAGGTAATCAAATATTTTTGCCATTAGACATAATTCATATAATGAGAGGTAACATTCTTTAAGTACATATTTCATTGTGTGGAGTAAACTTCAAAACGTAAAGATCATATCGCTTTCTAAAACAGTTACATTTCGTTTTGTGACTGTATATATGAAAAAAGATATTTTTAAAATGTATCGACTTTTCGCATATAATGTATTATT
Source organism: Gymnosoma rotundatum (assembly GCA_916610165.2). NCBI lineage: Eukaryota > Metazoa > Arthropoda > Insecta > Diptera > Tachinidae > Gymnosoma > Gymnosoma rotundatum. The sequence goes on along the minus strand of OU744337.1, from coordinate 111,132,040 downwards.
TCAATAATGGCTGTGTTGATGAAAAATATTAAATGAAACTCCGTTTTTCTTTTCACAAATAACGACATATTTTAGTTTACGACACAGTATCGTAAATATTTTTACAGCAATAATTTCATAATTCAAATATCCCACACAGTTTGTCCAAGACCTCCCCTTTAATATATAATTGATGAAAGTTTTCTTTAAATGAATCATTTTACTAATTGTAGTGGGAACTTAAGCAGTCTGATATGGTAAGAACGAGTCCTAAATTAAACTGCAATTATCTCGAAATAAATTTTTTTGAGTAAAGACATTCTTGAAGTAAATGAACAATATGTCACGAACAATTGTGAACAGGGATCATAAATAACGATTATTTAACAAATTGGATTAAAAAAAAATAATACAATATAACACAATCATTGTTACCCAGACTAATTTGCCTGCATTAATTTTTATTTATTTGAGTTTTATTAAAAAAAATTAAATTTATAGTTATATTCCAAGTTTAATAATTGCTTAAAAAATTATAGTTTTACTCAAGTTATATTTTCTACTTGAAAAGTAACAGTTATTTTTAAAGTTTTATAGTTTGCATGAAAATAGCAACTCAATTAACATTAGAAAGAGCGTATTCCGCCTTAAAACTAATATTGACTGATTTATCGTGAAAATGATCTCAAAAACCCATATAATAAACTTTTATTTGTTAAATTATATTAAAAATATTTTCATTGATTTCCAAGTAAAAACAAAAACTTGAAGAATAACTGTCATTTTTCGATTAAAGAATACAACATGAAGAATAACAATTATTTTTTAAACAGAAAATAAAAATTGAGCTGGTTTTTTGGAAAGTGGTATAAGTCCACTTTTTGAAAAAACTAAGTTAACCGTAATTTTGATGAGCTACAGACTCCTTCTCTCCATAGTTTTCATCTTAATCTCAATAGTAAAATAAAAACAAAAACTGTTTTGCTGTACAACTCTTTCGCACAAATATTTCTTTTGAATGTGAAGAAAATCCATTCCTTATAAGTTTTATCAAAACAACTTTCATTAATTTTTTCCAAACGTCAAATATTTTGCACTTTTGAAAACATTATTAAAGAAAAAGACCAATTATACACTACCCAAGACTATTATAATGCAATAAAGGCTTGCCGAAAAAAACCAGCTTCATTTTTCATTTTGTAGAAAATGAAAAGAGAAAACTTTGTCTTAACTAAATCTCTAGAAGATGCGACATTGAATGGGATAGGGTTTAAAATAATAAACCTTACAAAATTTTTTTTAAAATTAGTGTGGAAAGAAATGCTCCATTCAAAATAATTATTTTGTTTGCAAAAAAGGGAAGACCAAAACATCTCAGAAAAATTTATATGTTACCGCTTTATAAAACATCACGGAGTATAACAAGAGAGAAATATAACGATATGATAAGTTTATTACCTTATATACCGTCTATTCATTAAAAATACTTCAATATGCTAATGTTAAAGAAAATTAAGTATTAAATATCATTTTCTTATCTAAAGACGATGTAATTTGTATTTTTATATTTTTAACATAACTTAAATTAAGTCTGTATATATAAATGATCAATTTTGACTGTTACTTTATACATAAAAATTTATTTTAGTAAAGTTAATAATGTCTATAAAAATATGGACTTAACTTTGCTCCTGTTTTTATTTCTTTTAAAATTTTATTTTTTAAAGTGGCATAAGTACAAAATAATCGATTATTTTTTAAATAATTTAGTAATTATTATTTCATAATAAAAATTTTAAAGGTGTATAATGCAAAAAAAAAAAAAAAAACTTGAACTCATTGTAAATTGATTCAAACGCAAACCCTTACATATCTTTATAAATAAAAAAAATGGACTTATACCACTTAAAAAAAAAAAAAAAAAAAAAAAAATTTTTTAATGTTATTAATTTTTTGAATAAGACTTTTAACCGTTACGAACCCTGGTTATAAACCGAAATCGATATGAAAAAAGCTCTAAATGTGCTACTGAATTAGTATAGAATATAATTTCAGGTTTTTTATTTGCAATATTTTTAGCCAAGCCCCTCACTTCCCTTATCTATTTTAACTCAACAGATTATTTTCTTTTACTTTTTATTAGTCTTATTGTCAGTTTTTGCAAAAATATTTATGTATTTTAAAATAAAACTTAAATTATACTGTCTATCATAATCTAAATTCTAAGCTGTGCCAAATGAAAACCAATTTATTTTAAATAGAACTAAAGTGACAAGATCACATAGAAACATACACATTTCATTTGAAGCTTATATGACACAACATGCAACAAGCAAGTAGTAAACTACAGCATCTTAATAGATATTTAACTACATGAGATTTATTAAAATTTTCAAAGAATAAGAGTAGATAACTGACTTAAATTGACTTGAAAATATAAACAAAGCAATGGTGGGGAATTTGTTGGATGATTGTAGAGCGTAAGTTTCTGGCATTTGTTTCACGCGTTGTATGGAAAAATCATAGGGAAAAAAATATATATAAATAAGGTAGGCTATGGTTGTTAATTAGGCGTTATAATAAATATTTCGAAGGCGTCTAAAATGATTCGTCATTAACATTTCAAAGCAGCCGTTGATTAAAACTATAACTATAGCAGAAGTCAATATACATTTAACTGATTTAGCGACGCTGCTTAGGGATGTACTTAACTGACTACATTTGACTATTTTTTTTTATCAGAAAAAATGAAATGATCATTGAACTATTAAAAAATGCCTTAATTCGGTTACTGTAGCTCTACTTGACCCTTTACATAAGACAACTGTCAAGGTAGTGCTACAATAATTTTTATAATTTTTTTTATGAAGTCACATTTTATATCAAATCACAACGTCTTCAAAATTGTCATTCGTCATAACACCATACCCCATCATATCTCTTCTAAACCAAAATTTTTCTTTTTTAAATAATAACGTTATGCATAGTGTTTTAATCGTTACAATTCTCATTTCGTTTATTTTTATTTTGCTAAAGTACACTAGATAAAGTTACAGCCGAAAACGGAGATTTTCAGTAGTACACGACCTCCATATAGTGGAGTAGTCAAATGTAAGAACCTTAGATGGTTAATTTTCATCATTAAATAGTTTTTACTGATTACTGCAAATTTTTAAAGTAAACAGTTAATTTTTACTGGTAATTAAAGCAAGTTTGCATTACCAGTAAAGTTTCACTGCTTACTAAAATTATGCAGTAAAAAGAAAATTTTTACTGATAATGAAAGTAAGTTTGCATTATCAGTGATATTTTACTGCTTAGTAAAAGAACGCATTCAAAAGTAAATGTTTACTCATTACCAGTGCAGTGAATTTTTACTATTCCGTAAAACAATGCAGTAAACAGTAAATGTTTACTCATATTGAAAACAATTTTCCGTTAACAGTAATTTTTACTGCTTCGTAAAATAATGCAGAAAACAGTAAATGTTTACTTATAATAAAAGCTTGTTTCCATTTCCAATGAATTTTAACTGTTTCGTAAAATAATGTATCAAACAGTAAATTTTTATTGATAAGGAAAATAAGTTTCCATTACCAGTAGTTTTTACTGCTTATCAAAATAATGCAGTAAAAAGTAAATTTTTATTGATAATAAAAATAAGTTTTTATTACCAGTAGTTTTTACTGCTTACTAAAATAATGCAGTAATAAATAAATTTTTACTGATACTGCCATTTGGTTTTCATTGGCATTAAATTTTTCCTGTTTACCAAAAAAATCCGTAACAAGTACTTCTATTGAAATTTTATTTGCATAACCAATAAAAATTTACTGATTACTGCGTGTTTTTATAATGCAGTAGAAATCTACTGGTCACTGCAAATTTTTAATGCAGTTAAGATTTGCAGTGTTTCCATGTATGGGAAGAACACACAAATCTTTCTTACATTTGTACTAACCGTTGATAACCGTGGTAGAATTCAAGAACTTACGGTTAGTTTTTAGAATTTATTATTTTGCCATTTTTAAGAACTCATGATTACTCGTTTCAGCTGCAGATAGCTGTAATGACCGTATGTGGCATATACATGATTAACTACTACCCTCTCGTCATCACTTCCCTCTAGTTTAATGCTTAAGAACAAATATTCCATACTTCTTCTCCTATTATTTAATAACATCGTACCATCAGCTTATTCTTAATATTTTGTTGTTGGTTACTTAACCTTTTAGTAGTTTTGAGGTTTTATTAAATAAAGACTTGTTTCTTAATTTTCTTCTTGGACTTATTCTAATACAATAAAACGCGGCTATTGGAGATCTTTGGATTTAGTGACTTAAGAAACGTATTCTAAACTTTTAGAAAATGTTTGTTTTCTGTTTTGTTTATAAAAACTTTAGACAATTTATTATATTCCTCTAAAAGATTTTTGCATAATTTTTATGTTAAATTCTAAGACTTTCTAAATTTTCCTCTTCCAAAAAAAAACTTTGATTTGATAAGTATTAAAATCAAATTTGTTGGCAAAACACAACCAACATTTGTTACTCTATTGATGTGCTAACAACCCGACATTATAAAAAACAAAATGCAAAATAATCTGCCCCAAGGAATAAATGAACAAATGTGTAAAATTGATAAACGATTGTTAGAGGGACAGACAAAACCACGACCTGTTACATGTTAGTATTATTATTATTATTATTATTGTTGGGATTTATTCACAAACAAACATTTCTTCTAAACGTATAAAATAACTTTTCAAGCAAATATTTTACAGAAAATGCAAATTATTTAACTTTCATTGAAAACAATTAATTTTTTTTTTGTTTTTGTTTTGTTAATTTGATTTCGAGTGGATTCTCAGGCTTGTGAATTTGGTATTTTGAATAATTAAGATTAATAATAAATTTAAAATACAAACGAAGGATTAACAATAAATAGGTTTTTATAAGAACATACAGGAAACACTTTTTTAAAGATGGTCCTTCTTTTAAATATTTATATCTACTTTAAGCTCGATATAATCCAGGCCATGTGGAGCATATTTTAAGCTTTCCTCAATGAAGAACTTCGAAACGTTGCAGAGACGAATCTCTGATATAATTTGGCCTTAAATACAGTTCACGGACTTAAACTATTACATCTACTTTCAAATTTTTCTCGGTATTAAATGAATCATTTCTGAATCGGATGCCTAAATCGGTTGAAAACTCGTGGAAAAATTTGCACGTTTAAACTCATTTCCGTTTTGAATTTTTTCTTAAAATGCTAAATCAGATGTGTCAGTACTAGAATGTGTTTAATAATAGAATAACATAAATGAAGCTGTACCCAGATGGCCAATGCCGCAATAAGACTTATATGATAAGCCTCAGTGTCCAAAAAGTAGAAAAGGATTTGTGAGCAAAAGGAATTGTGGAAAAAGTCTGCTAAAAGTGAGTTTAATTTTGTCATTTAAGAAAAAATCAGTCCAAATTGGCATCTCAATCATAATCTCTGTCTTATGTTTCATTTTCTTCAATGCTTTGATACTTTCTTAAACGATTCCTTTAAATTTGTGTATGGGAGTTCCGATCATCTTATAAAAATCATTTCTAATTGCTTCCCTAGAAATGTTTTACGTTTGATTTCCTTCAATATTTTTTCTCTTCAGTAAAGTGTTTCTTAAAATTTTTTTATTAAAGGATTGATTAATTTAATGAACCAAAAACAATGCAGAATAGAGCAAAGTATGGAATGACATGGAATATAGAATAGTGGAAACGAATTTCCTTTTTTCCATGCAAAGTTGGTTGTGGATTTGCTGTCTTTTAGTCGCAACCTTTTAAAAGCCCTCCAATGGCGCTTAATCAGAAGAAAGTAAGGTCTCATGCAGTAAGTAAATGTCATGGTGAAGCAGGCCGCATATACCTCAAGTCTTTTTTTACGTCAACTTAAAGAATAGCAGACAGAAAGAACTCTTTTTTATTTAGACATCGATCAGCGGTATCAGTTGCTATATATCGGGGAGAAAGTATTGTCATACTGGGCTCATTAGTTTGACCTTTATAATCAGTATACCCCGAAAAAGATCATGAATACATTGACACTTGAACAACGCTAGCGAATAAACCAGATCTATTTTGAAAATCAGTCATCAATCCATAAAACTTGTTGATGCAAAATTGTGTTCATCGATGAGGTTCATTTTTGGATGAATGTGTGTGCTGCATATTATGTGAAACCAATAAACAAAAGAACCTAGAGACCGCTTTACATAAAGAAAATCATGCGAATTATAGGCTGGTCGCATTTGATTAAAAATGAAGCCGAAGGTCGCGTTATGGTCACCCGAGATCGTAATCGCACTATGATCAAGGATTTTTTGTATAAAAATATGCATGACATTGATCCAGGGGAGATGTTTTTCAATAGGATGGCGCTATGTGTCACATGGGAACCGCAACCATCGGCTTATTAAATAAAAGATGTAATAAAGATTAACGTCTGTAACTTGCACGCGGCCCTTACCAGACGGTGGTCTTACCACTATTTTGTCGGAATTTCAAGAACATGGCTTGTAGGACCATAAAACTTCCTACCTAAACTCCGTCTGTTAAGAGTGCAACAGCACACTTTCATCTATTCCAATCCAGACGTTTATTTAACTACAGCTACCACTTCTACCCCGAAGGCACCTCACCAATAACCGGCTACAAATAGGGGCGGCTCTCTGTATAGGCTACCGGTTCCCGCGGTGCCAGTTTAGTTAAGGACACTGGTGCATCCTTCGACAGTATCCTAGTGTCTATCCAGATTTGGTACCTGCACAACCGAGGAACTGGTTACCCCTTTACCCTGAGAACACTTCGTCTATGCCTAGGTTAGCTTAGCCAGACTCTTAGTGCTCCCGCGTGGGTTATTAAATAAAAATTTGACGATAAGTTGATTTCGTTGCTCGTGCAATTTAATTTTATTTCCATTTATTTGTGTCATTCGTTACATATGGCTAGAAATACTTGGATTTTTTTTTAAATTGGATGTCTAGAGTGCGCTTTGTTAAGAACAGCCAAGGTGGCCTTTTGGCCAAATTTATTTTCGAATGTTAATGCAATTTAGCTGTCGAATAAAAATTTATTAAAATTTAATATTTTCTTTCTTTTACAATTTAAGTTCTGTCGGGCTAAAAAATAACCTTGATTTAAATTTTTTAATTTAACCATTTCAAGTATTAATAAAATCTGCATCGAATGAGGGTGATGCAGCTTAGATGGTTAGCACGTTGACTAACAAGCTTTTATTAATTCGAAGGCCTGGGTTCGTAACCCAGCCACGGTAAATTAAACAACTTTAATTTTTCAAAATATATATTAAGGTCTGTATACTGATATTACTACTACTCTACAGCAAGTCATCGGTGAAGTAAAAAATATATAAAATGCCTGTTAACACCAAAGGCGCTGCAGTATTATTTTAAAATAAACATAACGTGCAATTACAATGTTGTGAAAAGAAAATGAAGCTTCTATCTATTTCTTCTTTTTACCATCTACATTCTCTACACTCTCCCTTTACAAAAAAAAAGTAACACAATTAATAAGTAGGCATTATCGCCTTAGTGTTACTTCTCCTCAAAAAAATATTGGTCCTCTTAACCAACTGCTATAATTTTGGCCATTAGCAAAACCTTTAGGCAGTTAAAGGGCTACCTGGCTAAGGATAATTCTGTATGAAGTTTGCTCTTTAATTTTTTTTCTTGTTGGAATATTGAATAATTTTAGAAACCAATTATTTACTTTTCAATATATGATTTTTTAAAGACAAATAAATTTATCCTCGTAGAATGCTAAAGGAAAATTAATGTCTCTGGATTAGTTTTTCAAACAAAAAGAAGATATAATGAATGGCTAAATATATAATATATTAAAAGTACATATGTGTTTATATTGTAAAAAACATTTATGTTCACAAAGCTATAAAGAAGAAGAAAAGGTTTGAATGTTTTATGGATTCGTTGCCATTTAGTTTGCTGACATTAAACATATTATTAATAAAAGGGAAAATATTCTTATTAAAAACCAAAAAAAAAAACAAATAAAGTTTTATTTGTGCTGAAAAAATAATAACAATAACAATATTGTCAGCAGTACAAAAAGGAACAAAAAAAAAAAAAAAAAAAAAAAAACTAAAGTATGTTAATGCAGGATAAATTTCTCCTCGTACTAAAAGTAAAGTGCTGCCTAGGAAAAATAACTGCTTGTGAGCATATTTGAGAAGCTACAAATGAATTCCATTCATTCTGTAAAATATTAAAGATTTAACTTTTAAACTAAATGACGACTATTTTAGTCGGGTGTAACTTAGTTCATTATTTTTTTTATTTCTAACTAGTAGTACCCACGACTTCTGCGTGTCATTACCAAATTTCTTAAAATTCATCTTCGACTATTTATTCTAGAGTTCTGTAGACAGTGTTAAAAATTTTCCATCTACAAAAAAAAGTTTCTCTATTTTATCATGAAATGACCTATTTTTACCAAAAAAAAGGTGTTCTATGTTGGAACCTAGGTTCTAAGGGACCACCTCACAAAATTTTGTTCAAATCTTTTCAGTAGTTTTTACGTGATGGGAACACAGACAGACAGACGGACAAAAATTCCAAAAAAAGGTGTTTTGTACCCATATCGATTACTATCTACACCAACAACAAAATTTTCAAAAAATATTTCATGTACAGATATGAACCCATTACAATTTTACTATATGTAGAGATTTTATTTTAAAAACTAACAAGACACATTCCAATTCCTTTAAAAATGATATTTCTGTTTTAATAAATTTAGAAATAAAAAATTTAAAAATATTAAGCCTGATTAAAAAGACTATTTGGTTATACCAATAAATAGTTAAATTAATAATTAGTTTCAACGCACATCTTAGATTTTAATTTATTTCATAGACATTGAAATTAATTTCATCTTAGGCATGAGTAAATTTATTTATCATTAAGAGAACAATTGCTGACATATAAAGCATCATTTTGCAAATTAAGCAGCCTAAAATCTGACAGTAGTATGTACGAACACTGCCTGCCACTTGAATAAGGATTCTAATTTTTTTTAATTTAATTAAGTGTATCTCCTAAACTATAGTTCAGAAAAAAAAAATGTTTTGCACAAACAAACTTTAAGATGTTGGTTGTATATAAAAATATTATAAAATATTTTTAATATACTAAATTTATTTAAAGACATGTATTTTTGTGGTACTATGTCGTGTGTCAGTTGTATAAGGAATTCTTTAAGTATTAATTAGGAAGGCTATAATTTGAACTTCTTTCAATATAAGCGGATAGAGAATTTATAATTTGATAGTTTTTAATCAAAATAAGAACTCTGAAAAAAATTTGTTTTTGAAGTCTCAGGGCAGTGTTGCCAGAACTTTAGTGTGTAAAATCTGCGAAATCCAACAATTATTCGCGAAAAAATCTGCATAATCTGCACCTTATTTTAAAAATCTTCAAATGCATTTGTCAATTTATTTCTATACAATATATCCGAATATTAATTTCTTAAAAGGAATTGTATTTGCTTACAGAATTATTATAGAAATCAATAATTCAATATTAAATTTTATACAATCATCAACTATTTTGTTTTTAATACACTGGTCAAGACTTGTGCTTAAAACTATTTTATCTGCATGAATGCCTGGATATGCACTTTTCTAAGGGCTCAGTAATTTTTATTAAATGTTGTTTTAGAAAGTTACTCATTACAATCTTTATTAGTTTTGTCATCTGAATAAATAAAATGTGAATCTATGTCTCTTCGCTTTGAAACATTTTATTAAAATTATTAATAATACCACGAATTTGCTTTAGAAAGATAAATAGATTTTATTGGCATCATTAAGGTTATTTTATATGAGTTTTGCATTATCGATTTTATTGATATTAACAGCAAATGAAAAATAAATTTTTAAGCACTCATATCATTCTTATAACCGATTTACAACCGACTGTACGGAAAGCCAACGCCATTGGGATTTTAAATTTTATTTGATATTTGGGCTTAATATCAAATAAAATTTATATTTTATCAAATTGGTTATACATCTCTAGCTAGCGTCTCCACAGTAGAAAAAAATTTGAGTTATGCACATGACGAACATAATACTAGTGAGTGACATATGTATTTATGAATCTTAGAATAAATAAATCTGATATTTGAAATTTTTGAATTTAGGCAAGGGAATGTTTTTTGACTATCATGACAGCAGCTTCCTCCATCAGCTGCAAATATTTAACAATAAATTTATCTAATCTAAAAGCGTCGCTTTGGTTTACTTTTACCAAGGAGTAAAAACAGATTTAAAAAACCTATGCAGACCCGAACTGTAATGCATAAGGAATTTTTTTTGAAAGGTTAATTTTTTATTTAATTTTTATGAGAATTAGAAGTTGACCTGTGGCTATTTTAAATGACTGAAAATCGGTTTTGGATTAAGTTAATTTTTTTTAATTTCTTAAAACCTTTTTCTAGAAAGAAAAATTATTTTACAAATGTTTGCTGACGTTTTCCAAAGAAAACAAGTAAAATTAGTCAACGTAGTAGAAGTTGCCACGCAGATTTTGAAAAATCTTCGATTTTAGACCCAAAATCTTCAAATCTGGTTTTTGGAAATATGAGAGGCCAAAATCTGCAAAATGCAGATAAATCTGCACTTCTGGCAATAGTGTCTCAGGGTCAGAATACGGTTCGAATAGCCAAAAATATTAGAAGGGGAAAGACAGTTGTGTACAATTATTTAAATAACGTGAAAAGATATGGAGAAAACATGAAAGACAGAAAGTTGTTACAACTTCAAAAGAAAGACAAAAAATTCTTAGAATTTTATCAAATTCTGCCATGTTGGTATCAAAAATACGTGGAACAAGGGCAGTCAGTGCCAGTCGAAGAACAGTCCACCGTATTTAAAAGTCCGACGATAACTGCAAAAAAAAACTACCACTTAATGAAAAACTTAAATCCCAAAGTCTACAGTTTGCCAAAAATTACATGACATGGTCCGGCAAATGGTTTAAAATTGTATTTTCCAATAAAAAATTTTTTTTTATATTGATGGTCCCGATGTGTATAACTATTACTTCCATGACCTAAAGGAGCCGTAGACACAGCCGAAAGGGCTGTAGAATTGGTTTTTGTATTCCACAAATTAACTGCAACGACTAACAAAAATATTCTGGAGGAAGCATATGCAAAATTTAATTTTTTTTGGATCCATACCTTCGACGTACCAACACGACGATGCTCCGATTCATAACGCCAGAGCAGTAAAACAATGGATTAATTAACAAAGGTGTTCCACTAATGGATTGGCCTCCATATTCACTAGAACTGAACCTAATGGAAAATGTCTGGGTTTGGCTTGCAAGAAAAGTTTTTGAAGAAGGAGAACAATTTAGGGCGATTGAATCCTTAAAGGATGAAATAGCGGAAGTCGAGGCCAAGTCGCATTTTTGAGACTCTCTCTAAAAATGGTGTCAAAATCATTACCACTTAAATGCTAGAAGTTTATAACTTTAATTTTTATGACTTAAAATATAAAAATAAATTACAGTTTGCCTTATTTTAAAATATTCATAATTCAAGTAACACACGAAAAAGTACCGCAAATTACATGTCTTTGAATAAAATTAAAAATGTGATTCCTTATTCAAGGGGCAGGCAGTGTATAATATCAAATGTGGGCATTTATAATAGTGATAAAGTTCAAATACAAGTTGGGCTGACTGTACACAGAAAAAAGTTCTTGCACCTGCTAAAAGTTTTATTTATTTTCAGATTGCAATTTAATTAAATTTTTATTTCTGTTAATTATATGTTTAACTGAAAAATTAATACAATAATTACTAAATGAGTGATAAATTTTCTTAATTATACATTTAATTAAAAAGAAACAATTTTTTTTAATTAAATTATTAATTGAAGCAATAATAAAGCAAAAAAATAAAACTGTAACAGATGCAAAAACATTTTCTACGTAAATTTCTACGATATTCCAGAGTTCATGGCCTATAACCAGAATTTTAGATTTATAATAGTTAGGGGATCGCGAATAGTGTTTTATAATATTTATAATATTATAAAATTTATAATATCTTGATGTCTCTAAATGCTGGATATTTGCAACGATTTCCCAAAAAAAAAAAAAAAAAAAAAAATGCTGTGATAGCAAAAAGACGAGTGATTTCTGGTAATTGACTGACAATTGTTAACTTTCGTTTACGTCATGGAGTCTTGTTAAATTGTTAGCTTTTGCATTAGATTCAGGTCATTCGTGGTACTATTATTTAATATACTTTTGCCATTATTCCTTATTCAGAACACTGCCGTGACAGCATGTTTCTCTGCAAGTATCGTTTTGAAGGATTTTAGTCTTAGCCATAAAATATTTGAATTTGAAGCTGCAATGTCGTGTCACTAAAATAGCACTAAGACTGTATCTCAATAACTTTCTCGCCTATGTCCTCAACGGACCCTTCGGTTTCTCTTAAGCCTGTTGACATATATTTGCCTCGCAACATTTTTTTAGATTTATGTACTTTAACTATTTTGTGACTAATTTTGTGATTAATTTTAAAAAGAGGGTACATGGAAAGGGATTATTTTTCATTTTATTCTTAATGCCAAAGATTCCAAATAGAATTGTTTAGAGGCTGAGAATAAAGAAATAAGTTCGCTTTTGATGCCTTAAAAATTATTTCAGGTTTTTTCACCAAAAAAAGTTGTAACAAACTTTTTCTCCTCTTACTTTATCAATACACCATATTTTATCAACCGTCTTAAAGAATTCATTTATTCCTAACAGAGTACCGAAAAGCTCTCTCCTCTGGCACATGTGTAAGTAATGAGACATTTTAGTTTTTGTTGCTTCTTTTCATAAATGTGTGAGAGGCTAGAAAATATTTTGGTCTTTTCATTTATAAATGTGATAATTTACTTTTTTCCCTTCTATTCAAAAGTGAAAAAATTAAAATATATTTTTTCACGCAAGTGCTCATTTATGAGAATTTACAATTACGATAATTTTTCATAAGCAAAAAGATCGTAGAAAAAACTTTTTACTAAGCGCTCACGTTATGTTCTACTGACGGCGTATATACGCGTAAGTTACAAATTGTTTTTTTTTTTTTCATTTGTTTTGAATGATGTAAAATTTGTAATTTTAAGCTAATATTTGTACTTTAAGCTATTCTGTACTAGTTTCTTAAAAACCAAAGTTTTAGTTTCACTTTATTTATTTTCATTACTTTACTTTATTCGTGCTTGATTCCTTCAAATATAAATATTTCATGATATTCTCATGAAATATTTATTATTTTAAACTAAACTACAAAATGAAATGTATTACTGCGGGGAAAGCATATCCATAGGCCATTTCACTACTGCTCAAATAGCTCATCAGTGGATTTTACCCAAATTTTGTATAGAAAAACAGAAAGTCTTATATCAAAAGTCAAATTGATTAAATGAGAATTTCATTGAATCAATAAGACAAAAGACAATAACAATTCAAAAATGTTCTACACAAAAACACAGCAAACATTTAGTAACTATTTTTATTTTTTGTTTCATTTTTCTACATAAGGGATCCCATTGGGAACCATTCATATGTATTTGAAAGATTCAATGAAAAAATAAAAATTGAAAAACAATTTTTATTAATAAGCAAGGTGCACATGCAAATATATCAAAATGAAAAATTTATTATTCGGAATCTTTTAAAATTTAATTACTTTACTTTATTCGTGCTTGATTCCTTCAAATATAAATATTTCATGATATTCTCATGAAATATTTATTATTTTAAACTAAACTACAAAATGAAATGTATTACTGCGGGGAAAGCATATCCATATGGCCATTTCACTACTGCTCAAATAGCTCATCAGTGGATTTTACCCAAATTTTGTATAGAAAAACAGAAAGTCTTATATCAAAAGTCAAATTGATTAAATGAGAATTTCATTGAATCAATAAGACAAAAGACAATAACAATTCAAAAATGTTCTACACAAAAACACAGCAAACATTTAGTAACTATTTTTATTTTTTGTTACTAAATGTTTGCTGTGTTTTTGTGTAGAACATTTTTGAATTGTTATTGTCTTTTGTCTTATTGATTCAATGAAATTCTCATTTAATCAATTTGACTTTTGATATAAGACTTTCTGTTTTTCTATACAAAATTTGGGTAAAATCCACTGATGAGCTATTTGAGCAGTAGTGAAATGGCCATATGGATATGCTTTCCCCGCAGTAATACATTTCATTTTGTAGTTTAGTTTAAAATAATAAATATTTCATGAGAATATCATGAAATATTTATATTTGAAGGAATCAAGCACGAATAAAGTAAAGTAATTAAATTTTAAAAGATTCCGAATAATAAATTTTTCATTTTGATATATTTGCATGTGCACCTTGCTTATTAATAAAAATTGTTTTTCAATTTTTATTTTTTCATTGAATCTTTCAAATACATATGAATGGTTCCCAATGGGATCCCTTATGTAGAAAAATGAAACAAAAAATAAAAATAGTTACTAAATGTTTGCTGTGTTTTTGTGTAGAACATTTTTGAATTGTTATTGTCTTTTGTCTTATTGATTCAATGAAATTCTCATTTAATCAATTTGACTTTTGATATAAGACTTTCTGTTTTTCTATACAAAATTTGGGTAAAATCCACTGATGAGCTATTTGAGCAGTAGTGAAATGGCCATATGGATATGCTTTCCCCGCAGTAATACATTTCATTTTGTAGTTTAGTTTAAAATAATAAATATTTCATGAGAATATCATGAAATATTTATATTTGAAGGAATCAAGCACGAATAAAGTAAAGTAATTAAATTTTAAAAGATTCCGAATAATAAATTTTTCATTTTGATTTATTTATTTTCTAAAAATATTTTATAAAATTTATTTTTTTATGATTTTATTTAAAATGTTTTAAAAAATCAGAACCTAAAATATGGATACAATAATTAATTACTGAAAGATTAAAATTATTAAAAGACGTTTTAGGTAGTAATCGTGGCTGTAAGAATTTTATTTTTTAAGTTGCTTTCTTAAAAAGTGTAAAAAACGCTTTTATATGAAATTACAATGTAAACATGTTCATATAAAAAAATCTTAAATATCTAGAAACGACTGAGTTATGTACGAACAAACATTAAAAAAGCTACATTTAGACGAATTTTTTTAAATTGGATAAAATATGTACATAAATCTGTCAATTCCACGAATTCGAACAAAAAATCCACTTTTTATTGTTAATATCTTAGAGATTTTACCTAGTCTATACTACCGAGTTTTTTCTCATTTAGGAGAAATTTCATAAATCTTATCTTTGAATGCTCATAAGTGAAAACTTTTCACATTCGTTTATGAAAAGCAGCGTTAATGAGAATGATCCTATTCATCTCTTATCATATATGTATAATTTTGTTGTTGTTCACTCTTACATATATGAATGCTTAAAAACGAAAAAGAAGCGGTCAATCATGTGTGATCGCAGGCTTAAAACTATTTAATGCTCGTTTAATAACATGAAAATAAAAAATAAAAAATCGAGTAAGCTCATTAATGAAAAATATCAAAAATGCTTATAAATGAGTGCTCATAAATGAAAAATTTTGAAGCCTAATTTCTTATTTAATTTCAGAATTTTTTTTAATTAAAAGATATTGCTTAATAGTCTCATTTAAGAAAATCGTAGTTATAAAAATTAATGAGTGTCCCCATATAACACTTGAGTTTTACATCTCCACTGAACCGTAACGGACACGCATATTAAATTTTAACAGAGCAGGTGCCATTTCAGCTTCAAATAGCAGAAGGTAAAATAAAATAAACTTTAAATTAAGGGGTGTCCCGATAGGTGAAATAATTTGACTTCTAAAGTCATATCTTTTCAACTCTTATAGACAACTACTTGAAAATTACACAGAATGTGTACTTTTATGCCCACTATGACAACAAGTATAAAATAGGAAATTAAATAATGTCCTAGTAGGTAATGTTTTTGATGTACGTATAAGGCCTTTGCCCGTCTGTCTGTTTTAAACCTAGCTTTTTTGTAAGAATTATCTATATTTCATTTTGTTAATATTCTGTTTAAAAATTTGTTTAAAACATGTTCAAACTTCAAACAAAATTACAGCGCGTAGGCTATAGGTAAAATAAAATGTTTGATATTTTCTTTATCGACGAGCAAGGAAGTTACCTACGGTGCAACGTAGCTAGTAACCTCTGTTTTCCTAATACGAGTATAATTTTATCGACATCAGTTTTTAAGACAAATAATTTGCAGTCCGAGCTCATTTTTCGTATGAAGTCCAGAAAAAATTTTCTGTTAAATTCAAACGCAAAAAGGAAGAAAATTTTAATTCATCCTTAAATGAATTGCACACACTTTCCTGTTCATAATTTAGAATATTAAAATTTTATAGACACATCTCAGTAAGAACTTAACTTACATTAAGCATCACAGCTCAAACACACATTCACTTACACGAATCTCATGTTTAAGTGGTATCAACAATAATTGTCTCTTACTACCGTTTCGTGTACGTGTGCATCAATTGGCGGAAAAGAAAGAATGAAGACATTGAGGTTTGATTTCATGACATTTGCGCAATTAAATTTATCGTTTAATTTAAGACACTATTCCTTACATCTTTATTCTCATCTTGCTATTTAAAGAAATAATCATGGACTTTAAAGGAAATCAGTCGTTTACATGATAAAAAAGGTTAATTTAGTTTTAATTTGAAATTCATTAGTAGGCTTTGAAAATCATTAGTAGACTTTACATAGAATTATTCTTGGTGAAAGGGAGACAGAGTAAATAAGTTGCATTTATTAAGGGGGTTGTTATTTTTTGGTACGCCTCTTTTTAAAGGTAAAGAACTTTGAAAAGACCTTTTTGTTTTATTAAGTCCTCGTCTACACTTTGAAACTCTTTTTGCGCAATTCTTGAGTTTGTATGTGAGAGAGGAAAGACGGGTACACTGTTACATGTTCTTGAAATTCTCTTCACATTCGTCTAAGCAATTAAGACCGAAATTTTAGAAACAAAATTTGAATGTGTAGACACAAATGCAAATTTATAAGATAATTAAAAAAGATTGGCCAGTGAATCGGACTGCGCATTACAGAGAATAATTGTTTTTTAGCCGAACAGTTTGTATGTGGAATAAGCTTTCTGCGGAGGTCTTTTTTGTCACTTTCAGTGTGCACTGCTCCCTCCATCCCCCTTGCCATAACCTAATTTCCTAGTTCTGGCACAATGCATTGCATAAGTAGGATACATACCCTAAGTGCTGATCCTAATAAAAAATAACAAAATATAACTGCAAAAAAATCAACTTTAGAATTCATTACCTTAATTTTGAGCTGACACCTTTTTTTAACGGTTATATTAAAAGTACCTTTTAAGAATGTACCTTTCATATGTATACTTTTTAAATTATGTATTGGGATATTATTTCGTAACGTTATTTTAAAAATTATTTTTTAAAATAGGTTTTTTTTTTTCAGAAGGTACTTATTGTGAAAGGTACTTATTTATAATGAATTTTCTTAAATTCTATATGTCAAAAAAAAATTTTTTTGAAAATGTAACCGTTTTTCGATAGTTGTTCTTAAATGTATTTTCATAGAGGGGTTTTTCACGAACTATTTTAAAAGGTATTTTTTGAAAGATAATTTTTTAATAGAACTTTATTAAAAGTTGCTGTTTTAAGTACTTTTTGAAAACCCTCCTTTAATCGTTTATTTTAAATTTCTAACATCAAGTGATATTTGTTAAACGTACGACATATGCCTTCTCTTAGTGACGGTCGTTAACGGAAGCAGTATCTTTAGGTTAGAGGATTTTTCCCTAGCTCAAGGGAATTTTTTCCACTTGGGGGATAGATTAACTTTTTTTCTCGATTTCGGTTTTCTATTTTGTAGTTAAATCCATGCAAACATATGTCAGACGATACAAATTAGGGGCCCAAATTATATTTAGGTTGATTTGGGGGATTTTAGAAAAGGTTTATTTTCTTCCCCAAATTAATTTTTAAATGACTTAGTGAATGCATTATGGTTTTATTCATAAAAGAAAAAAAAATTGGAGTTGTTTCTCAATAATGTGAACTTATTGCAAGAGTTTACAAATTTTGCTAAATTTTTTTAAAATTTAAAAAGCTAACGAAGGTGATGTGAATATGTTAAATCTTTTGGAAACGACTGATTTATTGTAATTATGTTCATCAATAATAATTTAAGACGCAATTCTATTTGTTACTGGGGATTTTTTTAAAGGGGGATTTTTTTATTTTTATTATTATTAAAATATACAATTTATATTTTCTTTCGAAATTATAAAAATAATTTACAATCCAAAAAATATTAGCGGAAAAGAGAAAAAAGTGCAACTGTGCTTCCCAAAAATTAAAATTTACTATTAAATAAATAACCCCTCCAGTTCATACTATTCACAAAATAATATTTATAAAAGTATTAAAAATTTAACATAAGGTAACTTGAAAATTTCCTTGTTCTAATATCTACATTTTATTCTACGTCCTTAAATTGATTTCGGCACTTATAACATGTTACATACAGTCTTTTTAATAACTTTAATATTAAACATTTATTAAAGCCAATTTTACATTTATTATTGTTGATTCATTTAAAATAAAATTTACCAATTTGCATAAAAGTTTATTTCAAATTTTTTCCTAAGTTTCATTTAAATTGTTTGTCATTTAATTGTGGTTATTTTCAACAAGCGAAAATGACATGTTAATAAATTTGTTAACTGACATTAAAACAAAACTGAGTTCTAGTATTGAACAAAAACAATGCACCGAAATAAATTAAAAAAAAAATTTGTTACAAATTATAGAGATGAAGATAAAAATCGAATTTAAATCATGTTTAAAATTACACTAGTATTGTTAAAAAAAAATAATTATCAGGGGTAAACAAACCTTAAAAAGGCTGAATGAAGGGTACAAATTTAAATATTTAGTTCAAATTTTATGTTTAACATGGGAATTTCTATATTTTTTCTAATGATTTCGAAATAATAATAAGGAACAAAGTAATCGACTAAAAGTTATTCGATTAAAATATATTCGATTAAAAAGTAATCGATTCAAAAATATCCTATTAAAAAACAAATCTATACATATAAATAAAATATAAAAAACCATTTGATTGTAATTTTTTTACAAAAATGATTGCAACAGGAATGTGTAGCCAGAGCGCTATAAAAATTATTATTTTGTTTAAAAATTATCCACACTTTAATATTATTGTTGCGGTTATTAAAAACAATATTAATTTTCTGTTTGGAAAAAATAGGAGCTAAAGAACGAGAATATTATTATTAAGAAAATAAAGATATATTGCAACCATAATAATCTGCTTTTAGACTGTTGCCATGACTATAATATTTTTGTTCGCATGATGCCGCAATCTTTTAAGTCAATGAATAAAAAGTAGAGACCCTTGCAGGAAGCTCATGGAATAAAAAATCCAAGTGAAACCCTATAGCGTGATTCGAGGGTCCAAGTGAAGACTCTTTTAGGGTACTAAAATTTACTAGAACATCTGCATGGAATAGCAGTTAATAAAAACAGCAAAAGAGAAGTTAATGTAGAAGGTATATAGAGATGAATATTTTCTATGCTAAAAAAGACTAGCGTCAGAGTTGTAGCGAACAATTGTAAGGGTCCATTTTCACAATCTTTCATAATAATTTCGCACCATCGCTGAAATATACAAAGCAAAAAAGAGATTTGGTCAATTAATATATATGTTTTTAATTTAATAAATTTACCCTCGTATTTCAGCAAAACAATTTAAAATAAACAAACAAACAAAAATCATTACAGTCGGTTTTCCCTCTATAATTTACTACCATGTTGATTTATTGAAATTGTATATTTAAATTTTTTTAAATAAAAAAAAAAAATAACAGCAGTAATTATTATCATCCTAATAATTTGTATACTCAACTCAACAGTCATGAACATCGTCGCCAGAGCTCGTCACTAATTGTTGAAAATGAGACTTTGACATGATTATTTGAGAGTATATAGGAAATTTGATTTCAACATAGAACAATGATTTATGGCTTTTAAATGAGTGTTTTTTATACGTGCTGAAAATATAATTTGTTATTTATTTATTTAATATCTTACAATTATATAAAATTAAAAGATATTATAAAGCAAAGAGCTTTAGCAACACCGGTCTTTAGCTCAATCAACTAATATATATATGGGTGCGTCGATATAAACTATATATACGTTAAAAACTATACATACATTATATTCATTAAATACGAATACATACTCGTAAGAATGTATATAATAATACTTTGTATGTTGGCAGTTGTCTGTTCAGAAAGGAAGGATTTAGGGTTTTTATTTTGAAATATTTGTTGGCGCTGCGTTGAGAATTTAGGACATAAATTAAGAATATGGTCCAGATTATTTGGGTAAGGAATGTAGCAGTTACATACGTTACAACAGGTAATACTAATTAGATGGCAATGTGAAAAATATGTGTGTCCTTATCTAAGCCGAATAAATTTAGTTATGTCCATTCTCGAAAAGTTGTTTGATCTATTTGTTAAATAGTTCAATACTGTAGAATGTGGAACGTTGACTTCTTTGTACCAGGAAGACGTTGTTAATATAGTTTGGTTATACGCTTTATAAAAACTATTAAGATAATGAACAATTATAATTTGTTAATTTACATCTTATAGAAATTATTAAAATCATTTATTTTGTATTCTAAGTTTAAGTTTTGTGAATTATAAAAAAAAGTTTAGGCAAAATATATTATCTTTTTGATGTTTAACGCGATGTTATTTAGTGTAAATTATTATGAATTAAACCGTCATAAATAACATTTTTTTTAATGAAATGTGTGACATTAGAATTAGTTGAATTTGTTTGCAGTTATAGTTATGCCCAACTGCATGTGACTACGAAGGTTAAATGATGTTTGTTTTGTGATGTATCAAATCAATAGGAAATCAGAATACCTTATAATATTCTTTCGTATCTTTTTCAATCTTAAAGCTTAATTGTAAATTTTTTATAAAAATCTTAATAAATTATTAAAGAGCCGTTTCAAATTCGATAATACGAATAACTCAAAAACTTAAATCACGCTTACGACTAACGAATTTTTATTTTTTTAATTAATTTTACTTTATTTAAATTAAAAATTTCGGACAAAAAAACAAAAATCTTGTCTGAATGGGAGAAATAAAAGAAATATTTTATTAAAAAAATTTACTGTGAAGAAATTTCTTACACTTCTTTTGTTATTGCTAAAACAGCACATAAAGCCTACACTGCCACAGAGCTGTAAATGAATGATTCATTTTTCAATTAAGTCGCAAGTGTATGAATGACACTGAATGAGCAAATTTTTAATTAATTCTTTTCACAAAAAAAAAGTAGTTAAATAAATATTTTAAATGAAATTTTAGCCAATTCAAATGGATTTGGTAAAAATGATCAATAAAAAAAAATTAGCTATTTATTAGAAACTTGTTACATTGAATGTATTGAAATTGATTCATTTTGTAAGTAAAAATGCATTTTTTATTCAATTAATTTTTTATCTAAAAGACAGCAAGCATTACCCTACTCTTTTTAATATATTTCGCACACCTAGTTCAAAAGTGACACAACTCAAAATTTTAAGTTTTCAGAAATCGGAAAAAAAATGTTTTTGATCTAAATAAAAATGGTCAAAAACAAAAACGTTGGACTATTTAATAGAAAATCTATACCGGTTATGATATAAAAAGTTCTTTTTATTTGTTTACTATTTATATACTGGATAATAAACAATTTAATTAATTTATGAGTTCAATCACTTTTGAACTATGTGTGCGATTTGTTTGTTTGTTTGTTTGTGAAAGATAGTTTAATTTTTTATCGTAAATTACAAGAATTCAAAAATTATTATTTGCTTTTAGAGTATAAAACGAGTTTTGACGTCCAGCGTATTTCAAAGTAAATAAAAATTAAAAATAATTCTTACGAAAAAAAAACCGACTTCAAAAAAGATTTCATCTGTCTGCCTATAACAGTTCAAGTGTATGGCCACATAAATTAGATTACATTAACTATTGGTACACCCTTATATCTCCAAACTTTATGCTTGTTCAACTTTTTAATAGTTTGGCAATATACATCAAATAACAGCAACTATAGGGTCACACTTTTATTATATACTTGCTGTTGTAGTATATTTAGCAATCAGGTTCTGTGTAAATTTCAGCTGTCTGTCTATAACGGTTCAAAAGTCCGGCCACCTAACCGATTTGATATCAACTATTGGGACACCCGTTTGTTTCCAAATCCAAATTTTATACTTGTTGTTATAGAGAGTTAGTAATACAGGTTCTTTGTAAATTTCAATCGTCTGTCTACAACTGTTTAAAAGTATGGCCATATAACAAATTAAGTGAACTATTCGTGCACCCTTTAATTTATAGTTTTAAATATTATCAGCTGTTACTATAACGGTAATAGCGATCGACATTGCGTAAAATTTACAAGCGTTTGTCTATAAAGGTTCAACCGATAGGTCTATATTAGTAAATCTACAGTAATTATGGGACACCCTTTAATATCTAAATTCAAATTATAAACTCGTTGATATAGCGGATTTAGCAGTACAGGTCCCTTTTAAGTTGCAGCGCTCTGCCTATAACGGTTCAAAAGTTTGGTCACATAAACAAAATTACATTAACTATTGGAACACCCTTTAACTTCCAAATCCATATTTTATACTTGTTTTTATAGTGGACTTACCAATACAGGTTCGTTGTAAATTTCAAGCGTCTGTCTACAACTGTTCAAAAGTATGGCCATATACATCAAATTTAATGAACTATTGGCGCACCCTTTAATTTATAATTTAGAATTCATGAATTATATCTGCCCCATATAACAGCTAATTTTTTATGAAACGGCCTCTGGTGCTTCAGGCTCACGATTACT
Organism: Gymnosoma rotundatum; assembly: GCA_916610165.2. Lineage (NCBI taxonomy): Eukaryota > Metazoa > Arthropoda > Insecta > Diptera > Tachinidae > Gymnosoma > Gymnosoma rotundatum. Next base: position 111,108,972 of record OU744337.1, on the reverse strand, counting down.
CTTGGCTAAACTACGTCCCTAATTTGTCGGGCAGTCGGAGCTTTCTAGGATATCAAGGTTTAGTTCCTGCTATACAAACAAACACTTTTGATGGCAGAAATTAGTTTAACGATTGCGTTTATTTCCGATGGCGAGTAAAAGCTGTGTCTTACCTAATTGATTGTTTAAAAAAAATTAATGATAAAAATTTTGGCAGTAACCTTTTCTAAGAAACATAATTTATTTATTAACTCACTAAAGCAAAATAATTATGATTGATGTTTAATTGGGCTTGTAAATTAATGATAAAAATTAACAACTTTTTTTTTTTGTTCTACAATGCGTCCGTTCTGACACAGACAAGACATTGTTTTTCATTCATTAAATCATTTGCTTTGTTTTAGAAATACAAAGCTAAATTGTCTGTAAGAATAAGTTTTTCTTTTTGTTTTCATTTTCATATGTCAGTTTATGAAAAGGTTTGAAGTTTTTTCCTTCCTCCACTAAATTCAATTCAAGAAGCTATAAAATGAGATGTTAATAATGATAATCATGTCTTTTATAATTTTCATTTCATGCTTGAGTGATTGAACACTTACTCCTCCCACACATGATTAATAGTAGTGAGTGAGTGTATTAATCCTCAAGAACAGCGTGACACTTATGTGGTACGAAGTTAAAAGATTTAACAGAGGGTGAATAGAACGACTAAAATTTTATTGAATTTTTTTAATTCAAAATATTCCTTCAGTTAATGAAAAAAAGAATTTTAATACTTTTGTTTAAAATCGTGGGTAATTGAACCTTAAAATCGAACTTGAAATTGTATATTTGTTCCTCTTTTCACAACACAAATTTTTGTGTAAGTACAGAATTCAGTTTCGATCGAAATTGATTTCAATTCTGCAAATTGGTTCTTTAGATAACGAAAAATGGTAAACTTCTTCGGAATGAATCTGCTACTAAGTTTCAAAGTTAATTATATTTCTTAAAAATTTTATTTTCTTGCGGTTTAAAATTTACTTTCATTTTGTATTCTTGGTTCAAGTTTACACGTGCGATTATTTCATGCCATTTTTACCAATTTCATTTCGTTTTTAATTTGATATTCGTTACTGTAGTGAACGTACATAAAGCAAATGTAAAAAATCCCCTCAAAATTCAAGTTATGCCATTTTGTGTAGCACCGCTTGCGTCTCTACACCCACTGCCAACAAACAAAAATTTCTTGAACAAAATGTCGTCGTGTAAAATAAGTATTATTTAGATAAGCGTGTTTGTTACTTTTTGGAGTGACCAATGTTGCCATATTAAAATTAAAAAGTAGGGATTCATTATTTTTCATGAATATACAAAATCGATCAAAATCTGAAAAAGTTAAAACAAATTCTATCCGAATGGTTAATACGGAATTAAAACCATTCTGATTGGAATGTGTGACATGCCTTATAATTGTTATATACAGGCATGTCACAGAACTCAATTCCGATCGAAAGTGGTTTCAATTCCGCAAATTGGTTCTTTAGAAAATGAAAAACGAAAAATTTCTTCGGAATGAAACCACTTTTAAACTTCAAAGTGGAATTTAGTTTCCTTAAAATTTAAATATTTGCGGTTTTTAAATTAAATTTTATTATGTGTCCTTATTTAGATTATACCCTGTTCAGGCATACGCTTTAATTGCGCAATTAAGAAATTCACGCAATTAAGTCCTTAATTGAGCGCAATTGACTATATAGGAAGTCAATTAATAAATTGAGCAATTAGTACTTAATTGCATCACTAATTGAATAAGATGCGATATGAAAATCTTGCCAACAAGTATGTTTACTCTGGGAACTATGTTCAGTGAGAAGAAAAAATTCATAAAATTGACAAGCCGCAAGTAAAAAATATGAATAAACAAACAAACAAATAAAAAGAAAATGGCGCGTCAAATGACGCAGCAATAAAAAGCCATGTTGTTTTTGTAATATAAAGAGAAATCAGCTGGGCGAACAACACTGCCTAGTAAAATAAATATGTCTTCTGCTAATTGAATAAGCTTAATTGAGCATGTGTGAACACCGTATTAAATTGCGCAATTAAAATTGAACTAACTCAGTTAAGAAAACACATCTGAACAGCCTTGTTGTTTACTTTGGTGTGCGTAATATCGCCACATTTAAACATAAAGATGGAGATTAAGCATTTTTTAGAAATAAGCAAGATCGATCGGAATCTGGAGAAAATCGATCGGAATTGGTAATACGGAATTTAGTAGTTTGAAATAATAATTGTGATTTTTATATAAATTAAAATTTATAATTTAAGCTTTCCCATTTTTGTTTGTATGATTGTTAAAGTAATGTTCTTCAGTCTACAAATACAAGGGTGCCATTAAGGTAACTACACAGTAGTTCAAAACCTGCACATTTAAAGATTCTATTCAACGAAGACAACGATTGCATACTTTAGGTAATAAAAAATCGCTGTTCCTTTATGCCATGAAAATGGCACTTGAAATTGAAACTTATACTTTATAAGAAGAAAATCTAAAATTTTATATACTTCACTATAAAGGGTTAAACAATATTATAACATAATATTATGTTAAGCAAATGGTTATATGACAGAGCACGTCACTTACCAGACGATTGTTGAACTTAATGATGTTTTTTTTTTGTGACAATGTGATGAGGTTTAATATTTGTTTGAATCAGTTTTCTTAAATACTCGTTTTGTTGTGTTGTTGTTGTCTAACCTTTTTCTAGTCTGTGTCCAGTTTAATGTAGATAGATACTTATGAAATTTCTTTTATCTATTATTCTATTTATTGTTTTAAGAAATTGTTATTATTTTAATAAACATCATGTATTTATTGTTTATTTAGCAAAATTGTTACTCTTTACTTATTACATTTCTCTTTGGGTTGGGAGTTATTTATAATTTATATATGTTAAAAAAGAAAAAAACGGCTCATACCATAAAACTTTGTTACATTTTATTTACTTGTTTGGTTTTGTTTAAACCGTAAATTCTTTTTATTGGCGAATTTAAACGTATAGACTGTTCTAATGCGAAAAAATTTGGCAGCTTTGCCTATTTGTTTTTTACTTTTTTGTACTTTTCTAGCTAAAAAGTGTAAGAAGATGACATCATCAATTTCCAATACATGTTAACGTCCATATATTTAAGTTATACCAGTGCCAAACTTTAAATCTATAACTATAAATATTCTTACGGCACGTACAATGAAACCAGCTCATACGGTACAGCTTGTCACACTCTATGTACTCGTTCGGTTCTTTTATAATTGCAAATTATTTTTATAGGCGAGTTAAAACGTTAAAACACATCTAATGTGAAAAAATCTGGTAGCTTTATCTATTTGTTTTTTTTTTTGTTGTAATATATGCGTGTGAGTATTACCTTTTAAAAGAATTCTACAACAAAAAACTATATTTTTATATGTGTAGAACATTTTGTATAGAGTATTTTTGTTTTATTTATTAACAATATTTCTATTCTTGCGAATTTTTTGCAAAACGTTTTCTGCATTTTTTTTTTAATTTCCACGTTGAGTCACGTTCGCGGAAGTCAATAATAGATTTAATTTTTTGATTAGCACTTTAATTACCCCTTAAATAATTTTGAATTTAATTTTCCCTTTCGAAAATTATTTAATCCACTCAAGTTTCGATAACAGCAAATCAGAAAAGTTTTACTTTGAATACTTGAACATGACTTTTCAATTGATTATCAATTGATTTTAACTACAAACCAAAACAAAACTCAACGACTACTCAACTTTTACTTTCATTTTCAATTTTAGTTTTCTTTGCTGTTGTTGTTTGTGTGTTTGTTAAAGTAATTTCTTAGAGTCTGCATATACAAACGTGACATGGCATTAATTTAAACATAAAAATCTCTTCAGTGGCCAGAGAGAAGTAAAAGTGTTTTACTTTCTGTGTAATTGTGTAACTTAATTAATAAATATCCACTACCGTTGACAGCTTAAATCGTTGAAGATGGTATCCCTAAACCCGTGAAAGTTTGATGGTTATGGAAGACGCGTGTGCGTGTATCTTCTGACAATTGGTGGGAAGAAAGGTCTTTAATTTTTATAACAATTCAAAATACAGTCGCATTCTATCTTAATGTCCTATACGGTTCTAATAAATATTTGAAATCATCTAAAATGTTTCTTTCAGGCGAAAGATAAATTTTAGTAAAAAACAATTAAGAGTGCTATTTTCGGCTATGCAGAATCTTACACATCCTTCACCACCAATGTAAGTTAAGTAAAGCAACTCCAATCAATAAAGCAAATATTGGCTGATAGATAATTTAAAAATAAACAAATTTTAGTACTGCTTATATGTAATTTTACTAAAACATGCCATCGGGATAAAATTTTAGTATTTTCTTAAATATCTCTTCAAAAGCTTTAAAATGATACCCATATTAATATTTTAAAAAATTTAAAATTTCAGAGCCCCGTAACTCGGAAAATATGGGCGAGCGTTAATTTTTTCACTTGATAATTTTTTTTCTTATTTTTTAATTCTCTAACGTCTCATATATTAATTTTTTTAATTAGAGTTACTTTATTGTTCCAAATAATATGAAAAAATTAGAGGTTGGCATAGTGTTTCACCTGCTGTCTCGAAGGACATGGACCAATCATGCTGATTTCTACTAGCACATTTACTTTTTTTAACATGAACTGGTAGACAGACATCGCTCTATCGAATTCTTTATACATAAGAAGAAAGAATATATATTCTTTACTTTATAATACATACGGAATGACAAACTAAGTTATACCCATTTTCCACTTTTTGTGGTGAGGGGTGCAAAAAAATGATGACATTAATGTTTGGTGACAGCCGCAATAGACATTTTTTTGCTGGAATCTCTTAAACGTACACACAGAAAACAGATAGGTATAAATTCGATTGGTACATTCAAAATTTAATTACTAATATAATAATTTGATTTTTAATATTAATAATTAATAATGTTGATTTATTTTTTACATTAAAAGCCAACAAATGATATTTGCCTCCAAATGTTGATTGTAACACCTCTTGAAAAAGTTAACCTGACCGATATGTATGTTTACTAAAATCTATTATATTAAATAGAAGATACAACTAAACTTATTCAGCATATTATTACTGAAAACCAAATTTTGGTAGTTAGAACATAAAAATCGATTGTCTTCTAAAATCGAAAAATATTTGACATAATAAAAATGAATTTGTACAAATTACACAAAAAATAATCAATATTTTAGTCTTAAAATACAAGATATATTATTAGTGGTAAAAAGTTTTTCAATATTGTTGAAAGGTAAGTCTAAAAACAACCTCACAAAGACATTTGTAAATTAAAAAATTTCTTAAATGTTTAATTTAACACACTTCGCTACAGCAAGACGTGCGGTGTGGAATGGACATTTAAAGAAACTGTGAGGAAAAGACGAATCATGATGTAAAGGAAGAAGTAGGCTAAATTCGACGGCTCGAGACATGAAATGTAATGTGTAATCTTATTCCTGTAATGTAATGTGTAATCTTATTCCTATAATTTACATTTAAAATAAAAATAAATATTAAAATATTTACTCGTAATTGTTTTATTTAATTCACAATAATATTTTATAGTCACCCAAGAATAATTTTTTTAAATAGTTGTGACTGCTATATTCATTCAGTTATTACAACCGAATTCAAGATAATACACACAACCGAGAAAATTCGATTGGCAACAAATTCGGTTCTCATAACGAATTTCTTTTCTCTGTGTAAAGTATAAAAAAAACTACATTTATTACCGTTGTTTTGTTAGTTCTTTTGAAGTGATAAACAGGAAAAGTAATAATTGTGTCAAAGAATAGCGCAAATTAAAAACACAAACAGATATTCTTACGTAACTTGAGTTTCCAATAATCCACTCTTCCTTAAACGCTTTCAGAGAATATAAAACAGACAAAAGAAACGAACAAAAAAATTTTTTGTAATTTTGTTAATCTTTGACGTTTATTAGTCTGACTGTGCCCTTTAGGCCAATTGATATTTGAGACATCTGCAGAAGGGCAGTTTGAATTCTGGATTTAGTCTGCGAAGATAATCATGTCAAACACAGATTTTGCTATGGTGGGCCCAATTCAAAAACATTGGTGTGAAATTCTATCCGCTGTTTTAAAATAAAAATCAAGCGATTTTTAAATCCTTTTTTTTAGAAATAAATTTAATGTTAAAATTTAAAAAACCGAAAGCTTCCTCACAAATCGCTATTTTCATAAAAATATAAATTTTACCTCTAAATCTTAGAGAAATAGGTATTTCTGAAACATTTTTTAATTTAAATACAAAATGAAATTAATATCTGCAAATAATTCCTAATTTTAGCAAATAAAAGATAATTTTTAAAAAAGCCAAAAATTTATGATCCTAAAAATTTTACATTTTTGCTAAAAAAAACTAAAACTGAAGAAAATACTTAAAAAAAAACTTATTTTTCTATCATGATTAAACGAATATTAATAGTATTTGTATACCCTTCACCACAAAAAGTGGAAAAAGGTTATATCTTAGTTTGTCATTCAGTGTGTAATTTCTACAATATCAATTTCCGACCCCATAAAGTACATACGAGGGCTGCTATATATATTTCTGGCCTGGCAACACTGAGTGCTGCCAAGTGCAATCTAACATTTCTATTGGAAAGTTTGTCATTTTTAAGCATAATCGTACTCAAATCGTTTTGACGTACGGTTGTTTACAGTGACTTGAAAAAATTAATATAGAAAAAAATCATTTTTCACAACTTTCGACGTGGATTATCACGACAAGAGTGCATTGATGAACTTAAATCTTTGTATGTGCTTCATCACCATCCTATAGCACTGTAAAAAATTGGTATAATGAATTTAATCGTGGCCGAAGCTCGCTCAAAGACGAATTCCGTGAAGGTCGTCCAAAAACGATTGTTGTACCAGAGAACATTGATGCCGTGCGTAAACTCATAATGCAAGATCGACATGCGACATACCGAGAGATAGAGACATCCTTGGACATTTCTTCCACCAGAATACATTCGATACTGCATGAACACCTGGCGGTAAAAAAGGTTTGTTCTCGTTGGATCCCGCACAATTTGAAAGTCGCTCAAAAAAAGGCTCGTGTCGATTGGTGCAAAGAAATGTTGCAAAAATACGATTGCGGTGCTTCAAAAGACCTTTATAAGATCGTCACAGGTGACGAATCATGGATCTATGCGTATGAGCCCGAAACGAAACAACAATCGTCCGTGAGGGTCTTCAAAGACGAGCCATATCCAACAAAAGTTGTTCGTGAAAGAAGCACTTCGAAGCAAATGGTCGCCTGTTTCTTCGGCAAAACTGGTCATGTGGCGACTGTTCCGCTTGAGCAACGTAGGACGGTCACTTCTGAGTGGTACACTACAATTTGTTTGCCTGAAGTCATCGGAGAAATTCGAAAAACCAACAAGAGAAGACGAATCATTGTTCACCATGACAATGCGAGCTCTCGCACATCGGCTCAAACCAGAGTGTTTTTGACCGGCCAAAACGTCGAATTAATGGGTCATCCGCCGTACAGCCCTGACTTGGCACCTAATGACTTTTTCTAGTTTCCGCACATTAAGAAAAAAATGCGTGGTCGTCGCCAGAAGAAGCTGTTGAAGTGTTAAAAAACCATGTTTTAGAGGTGTCTCAATCGGAGTGGAAAAAGTGCTTCGACAACTGGTTTTAGCGCATGCAAAAGTGTATAAATCATGCTGGAGAATACTTTGAAAAACAATAAGCCGTTTTTGATTATAAATATTCGCATTTTCACTATTAGGCCAAAAATATATAGAGCAGCCCTCGTATATATATTCTGACTTCTTATGCATAGCGAAGTCGACTGAGCGATGTCCGTTAGTGTTCACAAGAAAAATAAATGTGGCAATCTATCAGATATACTGTCGAAAGAGGTGCTACTGGAAATCAGCATGATCGGTCCATGTCCTTCGAGGCAGCAGGCAAAACACCCCGCCTACCACTTATTTTTTCATGTCATTTGAAACAGTAAAGTAATTCCAATAAAAAAAATAAATATATGGTGCGATAAAGAATTAAAAAATAGGAAAAAAACATCAAGTGAAAAAATTGGCGCTCCCATATTTTCCGACTTACGGGGCTCTGAAATTTTCAAATTTATTAAAATATCAATATGGGTATCATTTTGAAGCTTTTGAAGACATATTTAAGGAAATACTAAAACTTTTGTTATTTCTACAATATCCATTTCCGATCCGTATTTTCCTCAGGCTTCTGAAATTTTCGAATTTTTTAAAATATCAATATGGATATCATTTTAAAGGTTTTGAAGAGATTTTTAAGCAAATACTAAAATTATTTAAAAATGCTTAACCCATTAAGAGCCGATATAATTTGTATGTAAAATTATATATATGTAGTACCAAATCTTTTTTATTTTTTTATTTTTTAATTCTCTGTCACTCCAACATTTGCTTTTTTGATTGGAGTTACTTCACTAAACTAGATTTATATAGATGGTGAGGGCTATATAAGATTCGGCATAGCGGAATACATCACTCTTACTTGTTTTATTTTTTTTTGTTAATTCCTTTATCCAATCATAATATTTTATTAATATTTAATTGTTATTTCGCCCTATTTCCCTGTGTTTTTTACCGTTGCAATAACAGACAGTAATAAAAAGATAAACGTAACAAGTTAAGGGTGTACCCATAGGTGTTTATTAGACTCTTATCGATGAAATCGTTTATTTTGATTTCATATTTGATCACCTTTGTTCGTCTGTCAGTTTTGATTTCGGTTGTTTTGCATGAATTATTATTTCATACAAAAAAGAAAAAAAAGGTTTCTCTTGTGTTGTATTACAAAGCTTTAGAATTTTTAAAGGATGCGTGAACAATCGCACTAAAGACCTGTCTTGAAAATAAAATTTGCTTAAAATTCTACAACTCTGGCAACGCTGAGTGGAGACAAAAAAAAATACAAATTAATCGTTAAAATGTGCAGTTATCTGCTCTCATTTTTTTGCAATGGAATAATTAATTACATTGCGGTCACGTCCAAGCATCTGTTTATCGTTTATTTTTTTGTTGTTACATTTCTGTTTGGTTTTTTGTTTGTTGCAAAAAAAAAAAAATATTTTATGTTTCAAGATTGATTGATAAATAATTTAACTGAAAAAATTGACTTACACTGTGGTTTCGATTAAGCGGAGCAAACAGATATAAAAAAGAGACGCTAAAAAACTTTAACAGATGCCTCTCAACAGGTTGTTTAAATTTAGTGTTTTTTGTTTTTTTTTATTATTGTAGATGCTAATGACAACTAAGTTGTTAAAAATTTAGACAAGTCGTGCAGTATGTGTTGACTTCTTTATTACACAACTCAACAACTTATAAATTAAATGCATAAATAATAATAAAAAAACATCTGAAAATTGTGGTATTTGTTTTTTGTATTATACATCAATCATACTTGGAAAACTCCAAAATTTTGGGTGTGTGTTTTTTTGCCGCAAGTTTCATGAAAAAAAAAAATAAATAAATAAAAATTAGTAAAAATCAAAGCAAAATAAAAACTAAATTTATTTTCAACGATCACTTCGCTTTTGCTAAAAACAATTAAGATCTTTTTGTATTTTGAATTTATTATAACTCTCATTCAATCAATTTTGTACTAGACTTAAGCATCTACGTTTTCTGAAAAAAAAATTTGGTTAAAAACCATTGATTCAATATAAAATTGCTACAGGAATATGTACGTTTTTCCCTTATATTCCTATGTGACGCTTATTTTCAGAGGACGTATTTTTTGTTTGAATATCACAATATTGCTTAATTCTAAGTAAATTTAAAATTTAGAATAAAGCTAAATTAGCAAAACTTTAACAGAATAAAAAAATTTATAAAACTATTGGAAAAAAATCAAGAGAAGATGAGTCAAGAGTTCGAATCCAAACGGAGTTTGACTGTAAATAAGTTTAATTATGGAACAGTCACTTAGAATGACTTATTTACACAAGCGAATAAATTGAAAGCAGCAGTTTAAACTCCTCGAAGTTTCGATCGAAAAAGTAGTTGTTCAGTAGCAACGGGTAAATAAGTTGCTATTTTCGGCTATCCCGAATTTTATATACCCTTCACCATCTATGTAAATCTATTCTAGTTAAGTAATTCCAATCAAAAAAGCAAATATTGGGGTGACACAGAATTAAAAAATAAAAAAATTTGGTTCTGCATATATTTTCCGAGTTACGTGGCTCTGAAAATTTCAAATTTTCTTAAATATCAATGTGAGAATCATTTTAAAGCTTTTAAAGAGATCACTAAGAAAATGCTAAATTTTTTCATAATGCTTAACCAGTTAAGAACGATGTCATTTTATGTAAAATTATAAAGGGTCCGCCTTTGACCTTTTTTTTTTTGAAAACGCATTGGATGGTCGTTTAGCTTCAACTCCTAAACCAATTGGACTTTGTATGGCGTCATACCAAGGTCTTTATGAAAAATTCTTCTCAATGGTGTCTCTGAAATATTCAATTGTTGAAAACGACGGTGAACTGATATTGATGCCACAGCAGCAATATTCTCGGGTGTACGGACTGTTTTTGGCTTTTCACACTTTGGTTTACTGATGAGGATGCCAGTTTCTTTCACTTTTTTCACAATATAACGAACATAAGAAGCTGACGGTGCTTCTCTGCCTCCAAAATCCGTACGCTATTTTCGTACACACGTTAGATGGCGGACCCATACATCGGTCGAATGGGGTCTTGCCAGAAGAATACGGTCAGAGAATTAAAAATTCCCTTTTCAATTGTTCAAACTGGTTTTGCTCTGTTTAGTCCCATTGTCATGTCTCTGCTTATTTTGCGGCCGCATTAATTACCTACAACGTTAATCCGTTGTGTAAAAAAATTTTTGTTCGGCTTAGTAGTCTGCATGGCCGTGCTTAGTTTACAGTTTTTTCAGTCGAAGTAGCCCTTTTAAAATAGACAAATTTTACCGAAAATGCTGTTTTCTTGCCACACAAATCATCGTTATCGCGAAATAAGAAAAATAATTTTTTGATCAATTCTTTTCGCGTTGGCAGACAAGACACACATTAAAATAAAACAGATATGAATGACAACGTAAAAATTGCAAGGATAATCGATACAAAGCTGCTAAATAAATTGGGTATTCAATATTATATATTCCATTGGTCAGACTGTGCGCCATTGCTATATATGAAAGGGTTATTTTAATTCAAAATTCTGCTTTAATAATGCCACCTCTCTTATGCTAAAGTTCAAAACTTAAACTCAGTAATTCCAAACTTTTTAATTTCAGACTAAAATCGATCGATAATCGTAAGTAAACATTAGTAGCAGCAACATAACCTCGAAACTCAAGCAATAACATATTCATTCATGCTAGTTTCATAAAAAATTGCATTGCGTAAATGCCGTATAAATGTCCTTCTTACTTATTTTAATTAAGGAAAAGTATTTTTCTGCAATGAAGGATACGAAGATATATTACATTGCAAAAAATGTGCAATTGTGCTGTACTCCCCATCTCTGATATTTATAATGTTTTTTATTTTTATAAATGGTTGTGTGTGTTTTTTATGTCACACTAGACGTATAATTAATCCAATTATAGCAATAACTATTTTTCAATTTGTTGTATGATTAATTGATTTTTATTGATAATTTTTATTTAATTTTTTCTGCATTTAAGGCATAATTTTTTTATGATATTGACAATGAAATAGTTTTGAATTCCATATCTAAAATATATTTGATTGGTATTTAAAAAAACGTGCCTTTATCTTATTTTTGACAAATATAATAAATTTTTTCAAGCTTAAATGTGTTGTAAAGTTTTCGTATTATTAACTTAAAAAAATTGAATAATTTGCAAAAAATGTTTATATAATAAGAAATAAGTTATTTCTTGATTTATTTGGGATTGCATTTTCAAACATATTTTTACGTGTTTTTTAAATGTTAAGTTTCCTTGTGTGACCAAAAAATATAATTATTAGTTAATTTTTTACGTTTAAAGTTTTGTTTTGTTCGGGTAACAACCATTTGCCTAATGTTATTTTATCAAGGGAGAGAGAAGCTTTGATATGGATTTTTTGCAAAATGGTCATTGTTATAAACTTTTTGAAAAACTGCAATTGTACTGGAATGTGAGTACAACGTGTGAAGAAAGAAGTATTTTTTTTAAAGTTTGTAAAAAAAATATGAGAAAAAAAATTTATTAAAAAAGTGTGGAAACGAAAAATGACTTGAAGCAGGGACTTATCAAAAAATGCGTTTCTGGTGGATAAGGATTGCCTTAGTCCAAGCGTGGTTTCCTGCTAAAAGAAAAGTTTAGTAAAATTTGATGAGCTACTTTAAGGCAAAAACCTTTTCAAAGGTCTTTTTATGATAAAGGTACTTTTTTTGGGTTAGCAAATTTGTAGAAAAAATTATCAAAACAATTTTATGAAAAAAGAATTGTGTTTAACGATTTCTGTGCCAATGAACAAAATGTATTTTTTTTAATTCAATTTAATTTAATTTTTAATTCACGGACTCTTGTGTAAAAAATACTTTCTTAAAGGGTACTTTTTTGAGAAAAAAATGTTATTGCAAATAAGTACTTTTTCTAAATAAAATTTTCTTCTAAGGCACATTTTATGAGAAAAAGAGTTGTGTTGAAAAATTAACTTCTTGTGTTAATACGTTTTTTCTTAAAGGTACTTTTATGAGAAAAAATAAACTTTTGTGTAAAAAAGAACTTTATGTGAACAAAAGTCTTTCTTTTAATGTACCCTTCTTAAAACACAAAACAACAACAAAGGCCTTTTCCGTAGGTACCTTTTTTGATTTTTTTTTTGTTGCAAAAAAGGACATTTTGTGAACATAGCTATCTTTAATGTATTTTTTTGGAAAATTTTTTTTTATAAAAAAGTATTTTTTATGTAAAAAAATCTTTTTCAAGGTACTTTTATAAGGTACTTAAAAATTTTTTTTGGTTACAAAAAAGTACTTTTAGTTAGTAAAAGTAATTATATTTAGGCAGGATCAATAAAAAAAATTTTTTTAATGTAAGATTTAAGAGGGATTTAAGAGCTGTTTATTATAATGTCAATTTTTGTACAAAAGAACTTTTAAGGAAATAATAATTAGGAGAAAAAAATAATGCAAAACAAATGAGGTCGTACAATTTTATAGAAAAATTTAATTATTTGTTAAAATAAATTGAGATAACAATTTTTTTTTTTTTTTAAAAAATTAGTTTTGTTTTTATAAGCAATAATTTAATACGACATGACATAAAAGGTAACATCGTCTACCTGACTTCCTATTGTATTAAAAAAGTAAATATTTTTCTAAATAATTTTTATCAATGAAAAATAACTACATTTAAATTTCAGTGATAAAACTTAATAGCAAACATTTTTTGTTTTGCTCGATTAAGCAATGTACAATTTCACAGTAATTTAGTCTAATATTTTGTTATTATTCTTTGTTGTTACTTCTCACTTAAAAGAGAACCAAGTGTCATTTAAACATTAAATACAATTGATTTTTATGGCATCGTTTAAAAAGATGTTGCACACTTACAGATACATTTACAAATTAAACGATTTAATAGCGCTTATCATCATCTATGTAGTAGAAGTACTATTAGCTACCTTTAACGTTATTATCAGAATAACAACATCAATATATTTACGGATGCTAATGATGATTATCATTAATGAAAATCAAGTGACTCACTCGTAATTGCATTTAAATGACAAAGAACTTAGCGATAGAGGTTTGCCATTGTTTTAGATTTAAGCATATAAAAGTGTATGCAAAAGAGAGAGAGAGAGAGAGAGGGGACCATTGCAATAAAGCTGCTCATAATAACGGCAATGTGAACCAGTTATTACAATTAAGGGTTGTGTGGCTCCTGTTATAACTTTAGATGCTCAATGTCTGTAAGCAGCAGCAGCAGAAGTATATTTGAACATAAACACTCAATACAACTATATTAATCTTTATAACTTTTGTCAGTATTGTCACTGTCATTATTGTTAGTGAACATTTTGTTACGAAGTGTTATTATTATTTGAGTTACTGCTCTCCAGAAAGTGTTACAGCATTATTACCCGTTAAAGTGGCTGCTATATTATTTTGAAGTTGGCGCTATTAAAGACGAATAAAAAGACTGACAAGAGTGTTAGATGCTATTTGAGTGTCTATATAGACACACTGACATACGATTAGAAGCACAAAATGTTTAAAGTCATCATTGTTCATAAAAATTTGCTGCACTTCTTTAGTGACAGTTAAGCAGTTTCATGTTTAAACAAATAAAGGGGTAGTTGTCATGGTTAAAAATTTAGTTTATTATCGTCATCATCGCGAGCATTGTCATCAAATGCTTAACACAGCTTTAGTATGGTTTTTCTTATATTAAAACTGATTTTGATACTTTTGCTACTGCAAAAAAAGAAGCAGTTGTGTGAAGTTGGTAACTAAAAAGTTGCTCAATTAAAATTATCACACAAATTTTATTTAAATTCATCTGATGGCATCTATGAAAATTGGCTCAAACTTTGACACTTAATGTTTGTATATTAAAAAACTTTTATGTTTTACAGTTTTATAAGAATAGACATATTTAAAGATTATATGTATTAATAAGTGTGATTTATTGTGCAAAAGTTGTCTTTTGTGAAGAGAAAAATATAATTTAAAAATTTTTTTTAAAACAAAGAAAAAGTTTTTAAATTAAATTAAACAACGGGAATTTTATTTTAAATTAATTGATTAAAAAAAAAATCGTGCAGTTTTTCTATTTTATTCCGCTTAAATATTTGAATCACCGTCTCGATGGCCATTTCGCTAGTGCTTACTTAGCTCTTCAGGAAACTTCTCACAAAAATTTTAAATAAACTAAAAATTTTTGTCCAAACAATAAAGCAAACACAAAAATCAAAATTTAAGCAAAAACAACAATAACCAACATTGATTGTATTTTTTTCTCCACTGTATACCGCTGACTTTTTTTCGGCTCTTTTATACAGTTAAAAGATGGTAAAAAATAAAAAATCACAAAACACTACTATAATTTATTTCTATGCACGGGCACATTGCAAATTATTAAATTAAATTATTTAACGGGAAATTTATATTAAATTAATTAATTTTCCAAAAAAGAAAACAATCTTTTTTTCAAGCTATTTTTTTAATTTATTATTCTGATTAAAAAAGTTTTTTAAGTAGGATTTGCTACCTCCCTCGTCATACTCTTAAAATACATTAGTTTCCAAAACGACACATAATAAATTTGAAATAATAATTGCTGTTCTCACTCTCTCACATATACTTAGAAAAAATATCATCTCACTAACCCGTGCCGACTTTAGTGCCAAGTTTCAATATAAGGAAGTAAAGCACTTGTAGCTTATAGTTGATAAAAATTAAAGTGTTATAGGTACGGAAGCTAATTCTATATTTAAATTTAATACATTTTTACTCTTTACAGTAAATTAATGATTTTAATATTCTTGTGAATACTTTCTTTTGAGTGTTTCTTTCTTAAAATCTGGATATAAACATCGATGCTTTTGATCGCATTAATAGTCCATGAAAATCTTGCATTTATTTAACACCTCTTTTAGCAGAGTCGTTTATTATGCGATCTCTTGCTTTCCACCAAAAAAAAATCACTTAGACACGAAATACTTACTCACGAATGCTTAACTTTCATTAACAGACAATTTTACCTCTCATATATTAAAAAAATAAAATTTTAAATTTTTTTTCCAATCAGGATTCGAACCGTGGATCTTATACGAGGGCTGCTATTTATATTTCTGGCCTTGCAACACAGAATGCAGTCAAGTGCAATCTGACATTTCCATTGGAAAATTTGTCATTTTTAAGCATAATCGTACTCAAAACGTTTTGACGTACGACCATTATTTGTGTTGTTTACAGTGACTTGAAAAACTTAATATAGAAAAAAAATGGAATTAACTCGTAAACATTTTCGTGCCATAATTTTTCACAACTTTCGACGTGGATTATCACGACAAGAGTGCATTGATGAACATAAATCTTTGTATGGCGATGAAGCACCATCCTATAGCACTGTGAAAAATTGGTATAATGAATTTAATCGTGGCCGAAGCTCGCTCAAAGACGAATTCCGTGAAGGTCGTCCAAAACGGCTGTTGTGCCAGAGAACATTGATGCCGTGCGTGAACTCATAATGCAAGATCGACATGCGATATACCGAGAGATAGAGACATCCTTGGACATTTCTTCCACCAGCATACATTCGATACTGCATGAACACCTGGCCGTAAAAAAGGTTTGTTCTCGTTGGATCCCGCACAATTTGAAAGTCGCTCAAAAAAAGGCTCGTGTCGATTGGTGCAAAGAAATGTTGCAAAAATACGATTGCGGTGCTTCAAAAGACGTTTATAAGATCGTCACAGGTGACGAATCATGGATCTATGCGTATGAGCCCGAAACGAAACAACAATCGACCGTGTGGGTCTTCAAAGACGAGCAAAATCCAACGAAAGTTGTTCGTGGAAGAAGCAATTCGAAGCAAATGGTCGCCTGTTTCTTCGGCAAAACTGGTCATGTGGCGACTGTTCCGCTTGAGCAACGTAGGACGGTCACTTCTGAGTGGTACACTACAATTTGTTTGCCTGAAGTCCTCGGAGAAATTCGAAAAACCAACAAGAGAAGACGAATCATTGTTCACCATGATAATGCGAGCTTTCACACATCGGCTCAAACCAGAGCGTTTTTGACCGGCCAAAACGTCGTACAGCCATACAGCCCTGACTTGGCACCTAATGACTTCTTCTTGTTTCCGCACATCAACGTGGTCAACGATTTTCGTCGCCAGAAGAAGCAGTTGAAGTGTTCAAAAACCTTGTTTTAGAGGTGTCTCAATCGGAGTGGAAAAAGTGCTTCGACAACTGGTTTGAGCGCATGCAAAAGTGTATAATTCATGCTGGAGAATACTTTGAAAAACAATAAAACCATTTTTGATTATAAATATTCGCATTTTCACTATTAGGCCAGAAATATATAAAGTAGCCCTCGTAAATGAATTAAAATTAACTTATTTTCGGCTTTGGTTTACTTATTTTTTTTTATAATTTAATTTCTAAACATTTTTAGAAAGAAAAATTATTCCCAAAGTTTGCGGACGTTTTCAAAAGAAAATAAGTATAATTAGACGCTTTTAGAATGAAATGCAGGATTTTCTGGACCGCCACATCTTTCATCAGCATTCTTTGCATCTATCTACCTTAGGTTGTATACATTGTAAACATCATCTATTTATTATTAAATTGGTTAGACGAAGTCGTTCTCTCTGTAACTCGTCTTACTCGTTTTACATCTCCTATAAAAATCACTAGTTCTTTGGCACTGCGTAAGAAGTGTGATATAATGTCATACTGGCGAATCGGAAACACGTGTGAAAAGAACTGAGTGCAGTGAACGTACTGACAGGTCTGCTCCTACCCAGCGCAATTTAACATGTCTGAATATGATTTTCGTTAAAGTTCGCGCTTAGTTGGTACGGGTTAGATTGCTTTAATAAGACAAAATTTTGTTTACATATATTTAAGAATAATTGGAACAAAACTAGTGGGTGAGAGTTCAAAAATTCCGAATTCGAAACAAAAGATACATATACAAAGATAAATCACAAAATGTTTTTGTTTCTATGATTGTTTGTCGTAAAGCTATAGCTGCATACACACTAGTGGACCAATCGTCTTGAAATTGTCACAATTTGTTATAAACAATCGGGATGGTAAAGTACTTTATATATTTCTTAGAAATCGCTAGTGGGAGTGGTACTGCCTATACAAAACATCATGCTGTTACTTAGGAACTGTAATAAGTTTAATCTGCATAACCTTGAAAAAAAAACAGAATGAATGGAAATAGTGGGAGTGGTACCTCCCGTAAAAAGTAAACATTTATTAACGTGTAACTAGAGAACTATAACAGGTAGATTGTCAAAATTATGAGCAAGAACAGCATTTATTACTGTACATAGTAAAACAGAAAACGGGCTGGATTAAAATGGTGGGCGTCGTATCTCCCATACAAATTAAAAAAAGTTAAAAATTGTCTGAATTGGAGTAGTGAGCACGGTACCTCCCATTTAACGAGACAATTTATTATTGTACTCCTAAAAAACTTTGATAGGAGTAGTCTTAAAATTTGCACAAGTAATCTTGATACTGATGTGTAGAGTTACGGACATTTTTTGGAATTGCAAGTGTGGAGATGTTACCTCCCATCTAAAGGGAAAAACTATTATCTTTTCTGTAGAGAGCTACAACAGGAAGAGTGTTGAAATTTTTATTATTGTAAATAATTAAACAAAAGGCTGACTGGATTAGAAGATTAGTTGTGGTACGATTAATCCTATTGGGTTAGCGAAATGCAGACCAATAGAATGAGGTACCACGGTTCCCGTTTTCCGTACCGACTTTTCACGTTGTTTTTAAGGTAGAACGTAATAATGTAATTCCAGTGTTATTCAAATGTGTGTCACAGGCTTCTACCGCTAAAATCTCAATTGGAGAAGCACTTGAAATTCAGATTGGAAGCATATTGAATTTACCACATTAAAAGAAATACAAAAATTAAACTTTCGAGAAAGTTTTAATTTTTGATAAGCGGTTTTTTTCCATAAGTTGATGGTTTTTACACAATGTTTTTTAAGCGTATTTTTGTATACATTCATTTCATTTTCATTTCACGTTCATTTTTTACTACTGCCATTTCAGATATATAGTTTTTTTATTTTGCCTATTAACTACTTTTCATCCAGTAGTTTGATTTATTTTTTTTTTGTTTTTTTTTCATACATAATTTTTTCATAATTAAAAAAAAAAGTTTTTATGTGTTAAAACTCTATGAAAATCAAAAAGCACCTTCTTGAAATATAACAATTAAAATTTTGTTTGCAAAACTCTATTTTACATAAAAAAGTATTATATTATGTTATTACTTTTAATTATTATTTATTTACTATTATAAAAAAATATATAAAAAAGTAAAGGTATGTAACCAACCTAACGCAAAAGGGAATCTAAGCAAAAATAAAACAGTGGTTTGTTGGTGGTAATTTTTTTTAAAGCCTTAACATTTCTGTATTGATATTCAAAATAATTCTCAGGTTGTTTTTGAAGTTTTATTGGATAAAGATTTGCTGATGAGCTGGATTAAGCAACCGGCGAAATACGTGTAGATACCTGCTTTTCCAAACCAATAAACAAATTGCAGTTTTATTCGAAAATGCTATGGGATATTAGCATAATATAGTTAATAATATAAAAAAGTACTTTTAAAAAAAGGCTCTTTTTCTCAAAAAGTACATTTTGCAAAAAAGTACCTATCCCATAAATCAGTTTATTTTTTATTTATTTTTGTTTCACTCGAAACTTAATTTATAAACTTTACGCAAGCCTTGCAAAAAGTTCCGGTTTAAAAAAAGTATTTTTAAAAAAGTACCACCTTTTTTATAGAAAGTTTACTTTTCACAGGAAGCAAGTTTTTTTTTTTAAGTTTATGTTTTTACACGAAAAGTATTCGTGTGCAAAATGCTCTTTTTTCCATATAATTTTAGCATAACTCTGATTCAAAAATCATTATATTTATAGTACTCGTCGAGTACTTTGTTATTCAAAAGTTTATGAGTTTTGCAATAAAAGCCTAATTAAAAGGCCTCATTAAAAAACTGTTGTATAAAAATTACGTTTAGTGAAAACGATACCTGAACTAAAAATGGTATCTCTTAAAAAACCATTGTGACTGTATAAAATGGACTTTTGATAGCAACGAAGCTTTACAAAAAAACGAAAGTTTTTTGGAAAAATTCTGTTTTGGGAAAAATTAATTGACCTTTTATGAAAAACAAAAAAAAAAAAACGGTGCGTGTTCAACCAAAGGTACTTTTTTTTTAAATGGTAATAATGGAAATGCTGCACTATTCCATCTACTTTTCCTTTTATTTGATTTCTCATCATATTTAACACAAAAGTTATGTTTTTTAAATTTCTTTTTTTTTTGAGGCATCAAAAACGCATATATAAAATTATGATCTGCTTGATTTAAATTTATTACCACAATATATAACTGATTGTGGTAGTGATGTCAGAACACAGGCTTTATTTTATGAATAATATATCCCAATTTTTTTAAATGTTTAAATTTGAATATAAATTATTTTGTCTGATTTTTTACATGTGTTTTAAAACATTTATTTTTTTTTTGAAATAGATTTGATACATAAAGCACTTAATCAGCAAATTTATGACACGTTTAGTACGTAATAAACTAAATTAAACTAAATTAAAAAAGATAATAAAAACATTATGAAGATTTTTATAAATATACACTTACGAAATATATTTCTTATTTCTTTAGTTATAAATCGTTTAAATGACCGTTAAGCACCAGCGGAGCTTAAACAGCAAGAAAAAGTAATATTAAGTTAAAGAAATAAAACTTAAATGGCTGGCGGCAATAGCAAAAAAAAAAAAAAAAAAAAAAAAAGAGTTTGAATAAAAGTATACAGCTGTTGACAACTAATTAGAAGCGCTGTTTTTATTTTAATGCTTAAAGATAATAATTAAAAATTGCAAAGGTGCTGTTGTATATTTTCCCTTAACAACACAATTTGGTTTTTATTAGCGACTCTTTTAATTAAAATATCTACGCAGTCATAGTGCTACAAGTTCCTAATTGTGTTATTTAAAACGAAACACTACATCTATTTTGAAATGCTGAAGTTTTAATAAAATTTTTCATTAATACTTTTGTGGTGAATATTTCCTTAGTTTAATGTAAGAGGAAATAAAACCAACATGACAATTTAAAATTTAGAGTGCAAATATTAGACGCTTTAGGTTTAAGTTCAAGAGAGCTCCATTAAGAAACAAATACAACACACAGTGATACGATAGCGAAAAATATTTGGATAAATTTAGAAATTTCAAAATTGTTACTTGTTTGAAGAAGAAGAGTTTTCGCTTTCCAGATGCTCCAAGAGTAAGGCAACAGGGTCTTAAAGTACGTTATCTCGGGAATGTACTATTTTTTAGGCAACTTACATTTTTGTAAAGTTTTTCTTGCAGTTTTAGGCTGCTCTGTGTGAGGCTTTCAAGCATAAAACTTTAAGCTTTCTATATAGAACAAGTTATTTGCATATACAGGGTGTCCGCCGGGAAGGCATACTATTTTGTTTTGTCGCCAATAAAACAGTTTAAATTTGGCAGGCGTGAAGTGGACACGTGGCAATTTAATTGCAAAAAAATATTCGATAAACCAATTTATTTTACTTCTTAAAAAATTTTATCAAAATAATTCATCGATTACTGTGACGATAAGAAAGTTACGTAATATTTTTGGGAGGAAGAACGTGCCAACAAAATGCACTATTTATCGTGTAGTGAATGATTTCGAAGAAAAAGGGTCTGTAGGTGATAGGTCCAAGCGTGCACCACAACTTACTGCAAGATCGGCTGAAAACATTACTGCTGCTCAAGAAAGTGTTCAAAACAATCCATCAACCTCAATTCGACGCCGTGCTCAGGAGCTTGGACTTTAAACAACAACAACTTTGGCCACAATTTTGCACAAGGATTTGCATTTTGTTCTATTTAAGATTCAGTGGACACAAGAGCTTCTTCCACAAGGTCATTTACACCCTCATACATATGTTAATTACAGCTCGTCCATACAACCCCGATTTTCATGAAAAAATTAAAAAGAGTGTCGAGGCACATTTTCATTTGGATGAATGTTCGAATGAACAGAATAGCCGGCTCTAGGCAATGGAGAACCCTCAAATTATTCATTAGTCACGTTTGTTGCATCCATTAAAAGTGACATTCTGGTGTGCAATTTGGTCAGGAGGAATCACTGGACCTTTCTTCTTTAAAAATAAAAACAGCGTAAAGGTAACAGTGAATGGGAAGCGATATCGTGTTAGGATTTAAAACTTTTTAACGCCACAACTGCATGGATTGGGCTTGATTATCATGCGGTATCAACAAGACGGTGCCACATCGTATGCAACAAGGATTACAATGGAATTGTTGCGAGACCTCTTTCCTCCACAAGTTATCTCTAAAAATTCTTATGTTGATTGGCCTCCACGGTCGCCTGATTTGTATGCTCGCACTTTTTTTGGGATATCTGAAAATCAAGGTTTATGCAAACAAACCAGAAACACTTGAGCAACTCCAACAAAATATTCGTGAGGAAATTAATAAAATACCGTGTGAATTGCGTAAAGCACATTTTTTGGTCAAAAATATCATCAGTTCTTCTCCCATTAAAAGCAAATTTCTTAAAGAACCTTTATTCTTTTCTTTTTTTTTGAAGACTCATTGAGGAGGTGACTGATGCATAGATAAGTTTGACAACTACTTTTATATGTCACCCGTCTTTGAAACCGACATATTTTTAAGTTTTTAGGAAGGCTTTAAAGAAAAACGGAGATTTTGTGGGTTATATTTTAAGAAATTCTAATTTTTGGATTTTGACGCAGGTACTTCCGACATTGTACACTACATTTGCTTTATAAAAAAAATGGCGCTTTGAATATGAAACACCTTTATAAAAGAAATTTAAGCTGTCTAGGTGTATAACAGCAACACATAATAGTTATGAAACAGTGATAAGACAATAACACTTTGTAACAAAATATTTGCATAATATTAGACATTAAAAGGGATAACTGATTTACTCAAGCGGCTGGTCAAACACACTTTAAGTTTTACTTTTAATTAAGAAAAATAACGGCAAACATGAAATTATTATTTTCTTTTTTTAACTAAGCATCATCTCCCTCTCTCTCTCTCTTTCTCTCTCTCTCTAACAACTCTACAGCTGTATTTATTCCCCTTTGGCCTTCTATAGTGACGATAAGGATTATTAAAATTCCAAAAAATCCTTTTAAATAAAATTTTGTACTTCAATTTTAATTTTTCCCAATATCCCTAGTCTTGAGAAACAAATTGACAGGTATATCCGTTGGCTTGTTCACGCTTAAAATTTTGAGCTGTTTGTTAACCCGTTTGCGTAATTTTTTGGTTTTCAACAATATAATTTATGTTTAGGCACATTTAACTTTCTTAAATTAGGATTTGCACTCAAATTTAAAATAATTTAAAGTTAATAATTAAAAAGAAAATTTATTATTTGAACAATGGTTACTGTATTTTGCATTACTCTGTTTTTGTATTTTTTGAGCATTTAATGGCTTTTTGTCTTATTGATTCACTGGAATTCTCATTAAATCAATTTAGCTTTTGGTATAAAACTGAGGATTTCCTTACAAAATTTGGGTAGAATCCACTGATGAGCTATAATTGAGCAGTAGTGAAATGGCGATATGGACATGCTTTCCCGCAGTAATACGTTTCATTCCTTAAATTAGTTTAAAATAATAAATATTTCATGAGAATATCATGAAATATTTATATTTGAAGAAATCAAGCACAATTAATGTTAAAAATAAAATAAAAACGTTTAAGGTTTGAATAAGTACATTTTGGTTATTAATACATTGAAAGCCTTTTTGAATATTAAAAAGCGTTTCTAATTAGTTGACAGTTTTATAAAACGTACATTGAACCTTAAAGAACCTTGAAGTATAAATCAGTGCTTTAAAGAAATGCAATTAATTGGTACAAAAATCAAAGTAATTTCAACCAAGTAGATTTTATTATTTGATTTTAAAATGAGCTCTTGTCATGTATGGAAAATTGCCTTAATGAAGAATTAGCTTGCAGCTGGAGAAGAAGCATGTTTTACAGCCAGAATGTACCTTTTTACTAAAAACTACTTTTATAGAAATTAACTTATTAGCAGAAAATAACTGCAAGGAAAAAGAAGAGAGGGATTTGAAATACTTTTTTTATTTGCAGAAAAGGACTTTTAAAATTTTATGCAATTATTTTTAAAAAGTTTTTTATATTTCTGATTATTTTTTTTTATAAAGATAAAATACCAATTTTATTGCATCAAGTTTTTATCTAAATCGCGCATTTTAATTATTCTACAAATTAAAAAATTATGTTTACCAATTTTAGAAAATATTATAAATAAAAAAAAAGAAAAATTGTTGGCAATTCAAAATTATTAGAATCTGCTTTATTTCTACAAGAGTTTCATTTGAAGACAATAATTATTTTGATTTTAATTTAATTTTGATTGCGATTAAAGTATTTGATTTAAAGTAATGGCAATCAAATCGATTGCCATCAAATTTGATTGCGATCAATTTATTAAATTAAAAGAAAAATTGATTCACTCGTTTTTTGATATTAATTCATGATTTCAAATTGAAATTCTTTTGAAAGAAATTAAGAAAATAATTAAAAATTAACGCCAAATTATATGATTACTATTAAATTGATTGCAATCTTTTACAGCTCTGGTATAAATATTCTTAGTTTTTCTAATCTTTTTTTTTGTAGTTTGTGCAACATATAACAAAGGCAAAGGCTACGAACAAGCGAAATACAGTTTGAAATTATCAAAATAGTGCCATAAAGTTTAGTTTTGAGTTATGAAAGAAAATTTAAAAGGTCATAAAAGAAAAAGCTTCAAGGGCTTTTGCTTGACTTAAACTACAGTTTATTTAGTCTTTATGTTAAACGAAAACTTGCATTAGATTATATTGCCGCATGTACAGAACGTATACAAAGCGAGATACACGTGAAACATTTTGTGATTTATGATTTGGCGTAATTTAAAGAGAACTTTAATTATTTCTTTTTTTTCCGAACCTCTTGTGATGGTGATTTTTTTGATATTTGGAAAATACTTTTTTGTTTTTTGTGTGTCTGCACTTCTGAAACTGCAGTAATTGCGAAAAAAATATTATTCGAAATTCGTTTGAAATCAACAAATTTTGAGAAAACTGTACATTTTCTGAAATTAAAAAGGTATTTGCTGTCAAGTACTTTTTTTGACATTTATGAAATGAAGACAAAAAGTACCTTATAAACTGCCATTACTTTTTTCCTCAAAGAGAACAGAACAGTTACTTTTTATGAAAAAGTAAATTTTAAAGAAAAGTAACTTAAAAAATTTTCTTCAAAAAGATTTTATTTTTACGGAAAAGTACCTTTTTAAAAGTTATCGACAAACCATTTTTGAAAATACAATTTAAAACAATATAATTTAAAGCAAAGTACCCTACAACAAAAGTAAAGTATAAAGTAGTCAAAACTAATTTTTAATATAGCAAGCCGTGATTATGTACCTCGATGCGGTGGCAATTATTGGCAATAAATAATTAATTTTACACTACAAAATTTTTACTCCAGCTCGAAAAAGTCTTCTTAATTTAATAAAACTATATTTCTAGAAAGTAAATTTATTTAGTTCGTTAATGGTTCATTTTAAGGAAAAGTACTTTACTATAGAAAAGTACTTTTCACTATTTTTTCGATTTTTATAAAAAAGTTTTTTATTTTATTAAATAGAATAACGTTTTGCGTACCCTCTAATAAAAAAAGAAAAAAGTGTCCGTTTGCAAAAACTTAAGCTTTTAAAAAGTACACAAATATACAAAAATAACTTTTAAAATAACCTTAAAAAATACTGTTTATTCTTTAAACAAAAAGTACTTTTTTTAGGAAGAAGTACTTTATACAGAAGTTTCAAGCTGAAAAGCGTTTTACAAAAGGAACCTAGCCAATAAAATGTACCCTTTTTAGAATACAATCCGTTTGCAAGGAAATATATTAAATTTTAATACCTTTCATTAATTATTATTATTAAGTTCCTTTACAAGAAAGTACACTTTTAGAATTACTTTTGTATCAAAATTTTTCTTAATGGAAAAGTAGCTTGCAGCTGGGTAATAAACACGCCATGATAGTTAAATAATTTACTTAAAAATACTTTAATTTATAAGTAAAATTTTATGAAATCGTCTTTTTCTTTTAGTTTGAAAATAATAATTTTTGTATACAAATTTCATTTTCAAAGTAAATTTATTTATTAAAGTAGTTTTCATATAAAGTTTATCTATAAAAAAGTACCTTAGTACCAGAAAGTGCATTATATTAAAAACTTCTTTTAAAGAATTTAAAATATTAGCAGAAAGGGAAATCTGATACGGCGCTGCACGTGCTAATATTTGATGTTGAAAATTCCCTTTCAAATGAGGTATTTACGCTTGCAGTGTTTGTTGACATAGAAGGAGCTTTCAATAACGTCTGCCCCAATGCCGTTATAAAAGCCCTTTTGAATCTTGATCTTGATGCAAATCTGGTGGGATTCATTGCGCTACTACTAAAGACACGTATCATCACGTCCACTCTGGGAAATAATCACGTAGAAAGGGTAGGTTAAAGAAACACTCCACAAGGTGGTGTGTTGTCGCCTGGAATCTGTCGGTCAATACGCTGCTACGGCGACTGGAGAAATCGGTAACCCAAAAGCCTTTTAATAAGGTCAGGAAAACAGCCACCATTTTGATTGCTGGAGCTCTCCGAACTACTTCGACAAAGCCTCTGTATGCCCTTCTCCACTGGTTACCCACCTGGTGTTGCAACAAGCCAAATGCTGTGCAGCCAGACTTAATGCCCTCTCACGCTGGCTTAGGCCGGACAAAGGTCACTTCAAGATTATCGTTCGGGATGTGCCCATATCGTAAATGGTGAACTACATATCCTCTCACGGGTTTCAGATCCATATTCCCAGTAGGGAAGAATGGGTCTGTAACGAAGTGGTTGTGAGCAATACTGTCGACATCTACACCGATGGCTCGAAACTGGACGACAGGGTCGGTTGCGGAATCTTCTCCAATAACCTTGGACTGAGTCTCTCTTTTAGACTCCCTGACTACTGAACGTCTTTCAAGCCGAGGTAATGGCCATTCTGAAACCATCCGAAATAGTGCTTAGGGACGAACTTTTTGGCCTTGCCATTCGTATATTTTCGGACAGTCAGGCGGCAATCAGGGCGCTTGCTGGTGCATACAGTACATCCAAGCTTGTCCTGAGATGTCGCTTACTACTAAACACACTATCGGAGCGATCACAGATTGACCAGTTTTGTCACAGGGATATCCAGGGAAACTGTAAGGCCGAGGATCTCGCCAAACGGAGCACATTGCTTCCTAGCGTTACCTCGCTATCCGACGTTGGGATTCCTCTGGCAACGGTTAAAATGGCCATAAAAAAGCACTACCTCAGTTTGGCTCGAAAATTATGGATGGAGGAAAGTTCTTGTTGTATCTCCAGACAACTATGGACTACACTGGACCTTAAGTGGACCAGACAGCTGCTCGGACTGGACAGGAAATCGATAAGTATCACGGTCTCGGTACTTACTGGTCACTGTCTAATCGGCAGGCATGCTGAAAGACTGGGTCTGCCCTTTAACGATTTCTGTCGCAGTTGTGGAAGAGACCGTACTGCCCCTCCTGTGCCACTGCCCATCCCTGGCTCGAAGAAGATTTAGGATTCTGGGCTCTCCTTTCTTCGGGACTCTTACGGAACTATCATCTCACTCTATAGGGGACATAGCGAAGTTCATCCGGGAATCTTCATGGTCCTCAACTGAGTAAGGGGAGCCACGCCGTTTTCTTTGTGGTATCACAACGGGCCATTCGATTGTAATCAAGTGAGCTTCGTCGTGAGAGGCTGGCACTCCTAACTAACTAACTAACTAGCAGAAAAGTTCTGCAAGAAAAAAGAAATTACTACTTAGCAATTTTTTTTTATTTACAGAATAAATTTTATAATTTTTTAAAATTTTTGCAATTATTTTGAAAAAGTTTTTTCTATACAAAGTAGGCTTTTTATTAGAAAAACTTATTTTTATGTATTAATTAAAAAAAGGACACATTGATAAAAAGTACTCTTGTTTAAGGAGAACCCCGTTAGAACGAATGTATATTTTATTAGTAAATTTAGGTCTAATACCGAAATATATTCAAATAACACATTTAATATTCATAAGTCTTTTGGATGGCTTCTCTTTTGTCATCCATATTTATAAAAATTGTGTGAATTTTAAATTAAATATAAAAAATGTAATCAGTTTTTCCAGCATTTTTTATTTCATTCAGTTTATTTTTATGAACCTTTTTTGTTTTAAACGAAATAAATTGAAAGTGAATAAAAAGTGAATGAATAATTTTTAAAAGGTAAATGGACATTATCACCCCACTGCATAACATATTGACTTAACTACGCACTGATTTAATAAAATTTTGTCCTTCGATATTTTTTCTTCTTAATGTTTTTTATTGTGCGTCGTTACAAGAATTGAATTGTATTTGAAAAAAAAAATTCAAGTATTTCGTTTAAACAAAGTTTCCAAATTTTGTCGGTTTTTTTTTACTTTACTGTTTTTGTTGGTTTTTCTATTGTTTTTGCCAAAAAACAATAAAGACTGTTAATCCTTGATCATAAACAATTCAATTAAATGGTTTCTTGTGTCCTTTTGCATTAAAGCAAAAAATTTTTTATTTTTAAAATACATAAAGTAACAAAGAAGTGTCTAAAAATTTATATTCCTGTCCTTTTAGGTATAAGAGAGCAGTTATTAGAACTGGTTCAAGAAAATAAAAATAAAACTGACCAAATTTAAATAACAGTGGATAAAGAGTTCTTCAAAATTTAAAATTATTAAACTGAATTGAAAAAAAAAATTTAACAAAGTACTAAAAAAGATCTTTGGAAAGAAATGTTCACATTATAGGAAATTAGTAATTTTAAAAAATACTTATATATTTGTAGCAAAAAAATATTTTTTTTTCAAATATAGCCACACTTTAATAAAGGAAATATCATTCAATTGGGATTGTTGACGGAAAATAAAAATTGTTTTTGTATAAAAACAAGTAAGAGTGCTATATTCGGCTATGCCGAAACTTACATACCCTTCATCATCTATGCAAATCTAGTTCAGTGAAGTAACTCCAACCAAGAAAGCAAATATTGGGGTAACAGAGAATTAAAAATAAAAAAATGTTGGTACTGCTTATATATAATCTTCTATATATATAAAAATGAATGTCTGTCTGTTTGTTTGTGCTTTATAGGAGGCCAAACCCTTGGACCGATCTTCCTGAAATTTTCACAGCATGTTACTGTGACTCTGGAAGGAATAATAGGCTAAATGAAGTTTTAATTGGACAAAGGGGCGTGGCACCACCCATATAACCCAAAAATTTAAATCGCCATATTTTGGCCATTTTTTGACCTACGCCGACGATATTTGGTACATATGGTATTGGCATAATTAGGAATACGTACCAGGAGAAAAGTGCGTGGGACCCCGCCCCTTTTTAGAAAAATTAAAAATCGTAATATAGTCTTAACTACTGGACCAATCGTCATTAAATTTTCGCAATACTTTTAATTTTATTTAATAACGAGGGGGGTAGCGAAGCACACCGGGTTCATCTAGTGTTACATAAAAATGACATCGGCTCTTAATGGGTTAAGCATGTTTTAATTTTTTTTAGCATTTTCTTAAAGATCTCTTGAAAAGCTTTAAAATGATACCCATATTGATATTCTAAAAAATTTGAAAATTTCAGAGCCCCGTAACTTGGAAAATATGGGCGGGCGCCAATTTTTTCACTTTTTTTTCTTCTTATTTTTTAATTCTATATCGCTCTATATATATATATATATATATATATATATATATATATATATATATATATATATATATATATATATATGTATATATATATAATACTAGTTTTATGCAAAAGGTACTTTTAATTGGAAAATTATATTTATTTCATAGAAATAATGTTGATAATTTTTGAGAAATAAAATATAATGTTCTAATAAAACATTTTTACACATAAAAAAAAATTGTAAGAAAGTACTTAACTAAAGAAGTATTACCCATTACAAAGTACCTTAAAAAACATATTGATTTAAAAGTAACTGACTAATTTGCCAAACACGTAATTGGCAAAAAAAAAAGATTTTATAATATAAATTAACTTTACTTAAAAAAACCTTTTTTCGGGCATCTAAAGACATATTTTATGGAGCCATGGTGAGGTTTTCTATTTCAAGAGAAAGGGAAATCGTTCGGGCAGAACATCGGTCAGAGTAATGTTTTTTGTTTGTGTGTGTGGTAAGGGAGAGACAAACTTACTTCGGGCAAGTTTTTTTTTAACTGCAAATTAACAATCTGGTAACCCATATTTTTATGTATTTTTTTGCGACAGCTTCTGCTACAAAAAAGTTCCTCTCTGCCTTTTAGAAAAAAATACCTTCCAGCAGAGAAAAACTCTTATTAAGTCTTTTTATATAAGTTTTGTTTTAATGTGTGACTTTTTTTTTAGAAAAATCTCCTGTAAATAAAAGTAGTTTTTATATTTAAAGTACTATTTTCTAGAAAAGTTTAATTCTATGAAAATTACATTTTCGCGGTTAGTTTCCATACAAATTAAAGAAAAGTACCTTTTTGTATCAAAGTCAAGTTTTAGTAAAATGACCATTTTGCAAAAAGTACTTTGTTATAGAGGAGTACGCTTTTGCGGAATAAAGGTTTAAATATAAAAGTAACGTTAAAAGAAAACTGGGTTTTTATTAAAAATTCCTTAATTAAAAGTACCTTTTTAACACAAATACCTTTTTCTACGATTAAATGATTATTAGAAAAGTTTTGTTAAAAAATTGTTTACTTGTAGGGAAAAAGTAAAAATAGTACTTTTTAAAAGAGCTACTTTTTAAATTAATATACTTTTTACAGTAGACGTTTTTTGTATATTTTTTATTTTATAAAACTGTGTATGTAATTGTGCGCAAAAGTGGTTTTCGGTTTTATTTATTACAGTGCAGAAAAATTTTGTTAGCAAAAAGTGCTAAACATCCCACTGTTTTGCAATAATGTATTTTGTTACATATTTAATAAGAAGTAATTGAAAACTAAATTCAACACTTTATTTACTCCCGCCTTTTAGTTATATTTCCTTTTTTTTACGAATATTTAAGTTATTTTCCAAACCATCTGTTTAATCAAGGACACTCTGTAAAAAAAAACGAAGGAAAAAAGGTTCAACAAAATTATGAAAATTTTCTTTCACTCCTTCCAACAGTTTTTACTTCTCGTTATTTTTCCACTTTTCTACATGAATTAACACTGCCCAAGAAAAGAAACACCAACAAAAAAAGGAGCAACTGAATGTAAATAATTACAGATGTTTCCATCTTCTTTTGGCTTGGAAAACACACAGTTTTTTTGGTTGCAGCCTGAAGTACAAATTTAATTTTTTTTTATTATATTGTTGATTTTACCCTCAAGCTATTTTCTTAATTCATTTGGTTTGTCTTCTTATTATTATTGTATTTTATTTTTTCAGTCATCTCTTCAAGCAAATGGGTTGTAAAAGTTTGGAGGGAAGTAGCAAGAAATTTCCTTCATTTAAATAACGGAAATCGCTTTAAAGATTAAACTTTACACAATGTCTTTTTTTTATTCATATAAATTTTAAACCAACAAATGTTTGTGGTTCGAATGTTTTGTTGTGACGCTTCCAGTATTCTTCAGTATACTCTGGAGGGTGCGAAGGCGTGGGGTCACAACAATCAACTTGGGGTCGAAATGTTAAAAATTGTGTGAAATGTAAATTACAAACGCAATAAAAACAAACGTTATGGGAAATTAAAATATTTCCGCTTTGTTATCTTAATCTCTAAAAAAAACAAAATTAAGAAAATAAACTTGTTAAAACTTATAAGATTTTAAGTATTTGTTGCTTTATGTCTGCTTCTAATCAAGATTAATGTTGTAAAACATTGTTTCTTTTTTCATTAAAAAAAGGTTGTCCTAATTAGGAAAAAACCCTTAATTTAGTATTAAGTATTAAAAAATACTTGAATGCATGTGTTGAAAAAGCACGAAAAGGTTTCTTAAATCATTCTGATGTTAGATTTTTTTAACATAAAAATATTAAATTTAAAAGGAAAATTAAATAAAAAAAAATTTTGTTCTAATATAAGAAGCCTAGCAACATTTTTAGAAAGGTACTTGTTGATGAAAAAATATTTAATATTGCAAAAAAGGTACTTTTTCTACCACAGAACCAACCGTGATATTTTATATTCTACAGAAATTTAGAAAATAAAAAAAAAAGTTTAGGTAACTCTACATAAGTTTAATTTTTTACTGAAAAATAGTCTTTGGTAGAAAAGTACTTTCTGTACAAAATTTTCTGTTAACATAAACGTACCCTAAGAAAAAAATCCTTATAAAAAAGCTTTGGTACAGAAGTGGTCTCTTATGTGAAGCAACCAAACTTTATAAAAAAAAAAACATAAAAGTACTTTTTAAAAAATATTATCTTTTTCTAAAAAATGAATTTTTTTATAAACTATAGATTAATAATATACTTAATAATACTTAGGCAAAATACTTTTGTACTTTCTGGCTTAGAGAATTGAAAAAATTTTCTTTAAGAATTAAAAAAAATATTTTGATTATAAAATGGTTCCTTTTACAAAAAAGTACCATCCTGCATAAAAGAAGTCGTTTAAAAAAAACTACTTTTATTTTTTAAAAATACAGTAAATAAACTAAATTTTCACAATGGGGACTTTATACAAAAAGTACTTTTTTTTACAAAAAGTACCGGTAGAAAAATTCCTTTCTGTAAAAAAGTTTTCCTTTGCACCAAAAATATCGGTTCACATATTTATATATCTTTTACCAAAATAAAAAAAAAAAATATTTTAATAAAGGGTCTTTATAAAAAGTACCTTAGCCAAAAACAAAAAAAAAATATAACTTGTCGAAAAGAAACATATATGTAGAAAAAATATAATTTTTTGTAAACAAAAAAAAAATTTTTTTATAAATTAACCATACATACAATTATAGGAAAGTACATTTATAAGCAATATCCATTTGTGGAGAAATGTACCTTTTTCAACAAAACGTATTGTTATACAAAATATACCATCTTATGGAAAAGATCCACTCTGTAGAAAAGTGATTTTTTTACAAAGAAATTTATTAAAGAGTTCTTTTGAACAATAAAATACTATTTTGACCATAGTACCTTTTTACATAAGAGACATTTAAGAATTTTGATCTCTTTTTAAAATTAGTAAAATTAAAAAAAAAACAGTTTTGTAAAAAAAAGATCTTTTTTGCAGAAATTTATTTGTCTGTTTTGTGAGAGCCAAAAAATAGAAACTAAGGTTTTATATTCTTTGGTGGGCCAGAGAACACTGGACCCCAAAATGTTTATAGTTTGTTTGAATTGCTCGGTCATAACACAAAAGTAGTTCATTTAACAGTAAATAAAAGATAACGGGAGTGCCTGTGCTAATAAATGAAAATTATTTATCTTTCTGTGTGCGTGTGTGTGTTAGTTTTCACTATAATAATTTAAAAAGTTTTTAAAGTTTTCAATTATTAAGTAAAGTAGACCAGTCCAGCAACAAAATTCAGGTGATTTAAAACTAGTGCGATATTTCGTATGCCAGCAGCAATATCATCTTTAAAGATGCGTTGTGTATTATATGGAGAAACAACAATTGCCAACATCTCGTTTTACTTAAACATGTCTTCAATAACGAAAATGCTTTTCTCCTTTTTTATATTTTCTATTGTTTATGTTGTTTAAGGCCAGATTATGCTGACTACATAAGAGAAATATTAGTACGTGCTTCAAAAATTAAAATCGAACTAAATGGTCATACAAATAAGAAAGTGAGTGTGTGTTGTATTACTTTTGTTTTTTTTAGGATTACTACTTCTTTACGCGTTTTTGTTATTTTTTTTATTTTTTAAGGTTTCTAAGATTTTTTGTTTGTTTTATTTGTATTTTTTTTTTCTACTTTTGCAGCTTAATCAACACAAACAAAAAACGTAGACAAGTTTTCTCTAGTTTCTATTGCAACAATTACTGGTGCTTGAAAAATTTCTACACAATTTAGATTTTGTTTATATGTTTGCTTTTCGTAGAAAAATATTCAAGGTAAGAAGAGTTAAAGGATAATTGGATATAAAGTTGTTGATTATAATTTTCTTTTGGCTTTTATTATGTTTCGAAGTGAAGGTCGTTTACGAGTATAGCAAATTGAAAAATATTTTTCATAAGAAGTACATGTGCCATATTAATGTAAAATATGATTGTAAAATAAAAACTAACTTTTTAATTTACTTAGGAAATTTGTTGTATTAAAAAAAATCACAAACCTTAAGATATTTATTGCGCGAAAAAGATTATTTTTCGATGTGTTGCTATCATTGTACCAAAATAATTTGCACTTTATCAAGGTATGTTTATCATTAACACGCGTATATTGCAATGAAATCTGCATTTTATTTTGCTTAAAATATTGCGCAATTAATTGAACAGTTGAAGCAATGCGCCAACATTCGAGTCACTGTTGCTAAATTTTATGATTGTACCTTATTGTTGGACTGGTACTTATTGTGTGAATGTAAATACAGATAGTGCTAACTGCGTATACGCACACGAATAGCAATAACAACAAATATAAAATCAATTATTATATTGCGCTTGTAATTCTTATTTGATTAAATTTTAAATCAATACTAGTAGTCAATATTGGCAAACAATTATCATGTTTTTACGCCGCAGGGGTGGTCTAAGTACCAAAGCCAGGCTTCTTATTTACCGTCAGATTATAAAACCTATAATATCTTATGCTTTTCCAGTCTAGTTTGGAAAGGCTTAGCATATGGGAGAGACGTGTTCTTTGCTGCTGCCTACGGCTACACCCCAGGGTGGGCCCTGATGGCATTTTTCGAAAACCGTCATGTAGAAAAATCTATAGTAGTATAAACTTTAAGAGGATTGATGTTTTTCTCATGAGATCTGCACTCAGGTTTCTTGACAAATCATCTTCTTTAAATAATAGTTTAGTAGGGGGATGCTTTCACCGGGCCCTTGATCTGGAGCATTTGCTTAGAAATAAGTACCATTCCCCAGTTAGCCTTTTGGCTTTGAATACTGGAGGTCTTCTCTTTGGGAATACAGGCCTTTTACTTTATTACAGTAGGGTGAAAACCCTTGACATAACTGACTTGGAATACAACACCGCATAGTAGATTTAGGAGGACTTTGTGATAGATATTA
The DNA here is from genome assembly GCA_916610165.2 of Gymnosoma rotundatum. Lineage (NCBI taxonomy): Eukaryota > Metazoa > Arthropoda > Insecta > Diptera > Tachinidae > Gymnosoma > Gymnosoma rotundatum. Next base: position 111,073,800 of record OU744337.1, on the reverse strand, counting down.
TATATCGCTTATTTTATTTGTTTTTAATATTAAGTGTTATTTAGTTATTAGTTTTAAGTAAAATTTTTAAAAACAAATGAGTGTTTTCCTTTCTATCCTTTTTTGGAAATGTAAACAAACGTAATAATTAAAAAATGAAGGTATACATCATATCTGTAATGTAATTAATTAAGTGAAAATTAGTCCTAGAAAAGTTGTAATACGTAAGAAATATTTATAAGAAATGTAATTTAAGAAACATATGTATAATGAATTTTTGGAATAATAAAGTAACAAAGGTGTAACAATCATCATGTTGCGATTAGAGATGTGCCCGTTCGTTCGTTTCGGTGACCCGTCTTTTTCGTTCATTTATCAAAGAAAGATCCGATCGTTGAATAACAATCCTTATTGTATGTGATTTTCTTGTCTTTTTATTAAAACCAATAAACAATATAAAACAATATAATCACGTTTTCTGTAGATTCTTCTCAAATCATAAAGAAGGGAAAATAAACAAAACAAAAACTAGGTTTTATAGTTTTTTTTTCCACAAAAAAAGGAATTATTATTTGTGAAAAAAAAAGAATTTTAATATTAAATTATTTAAAAATGTAATATGCTGTGCTCTCACGTCTGCAATGTTGTTTGAACGCAGAAATTATGATCTGTGGCAGAAATGCACCATCATTTTTTATGGTTAGCTGAAAGACTTATCCACATGAATCCAAATGTACAATCGCTTCTCTTATATGGTGTGTTCGGCAACAGCTCATTTGCATTTTCTCACTAAAACTGTCTGATTCTGTAATCTATCAGCCCTGAGATAATAAAAGAATGGATTTCAGAAAAAATCTTTTAAAGCAACTTTTGTTTATTTTTTGTAGCTTTAAGCACCAGTCTATCTATACGTTGTACTTTTCTAACGGAAGGAGGCTTAAGATTAAGAATAAATTGTGTTATTTTTAGCTGGTGTAGTGCTTATTGTAAGCCAGAAGAAGGCTCTGTGATGGAAGACGGCTTCAAGTACTTGAAGACGGTTAAAGAATGCTGTACTGTGAGCTTGTAATAGATTGTATGCTGCTTAAAAGGTGTTGATCTGCTGGCGCTGTGGCTATTTGGGGCTGTAATGACCGAGGCTGTAAAAGATGTTCGGACTTGAAGTAGCAACTGAGGTGCCCAGTAGATCCAATTCTGCTTCTTTTTCTCTGTGCCATTTCTTTCGTTTATTTGAAATCAATTTTTTATTAATTTAAACAGTAGTACTTTTCCATTTAAAAGAAACATTATAATAAAAAACTAAATTTAATAAAGATAGGCTGTTAATTCAAATAAAAATAACGATGGCAACGCCATACCGATGCTCAGATGAAATATGTACTTAAATACGTACAGCAACTGCTTTTAATACACAAAAAATCAACTGAAATAAAAGAACATGACCAGTGTGACCAGATCCAAAAAAATTTTTGGAGCTAAATTGGTACCAAAAAAGTGCTAAAAAAATGTTTTAAGTGCTAAAACATAGTGCCAAAATTTAAATGTCAGTTTTAAGCAAATATTTTCTTGGAGAATTCAAAGTTTTGTCATTTATGCTTATGTTGCCTTAGAAATATACTTCTTAAAACAATAAATCATTAATTAAACATAAAGAGTCTTAAAAACACAATAAAAATAAAATTTCACTTTTTAAATTAAATATCACCTACATCAGTGATTAAAAATACTTGACTATTTTTAATGCATATGTAGTTGCTTAACTGTTGCTGTGGAGAAATGTGCAGCAAAAGCAAATGAAGAAAAGAAGGAATCGCATTTGCTTTAGCTGACTATGTGTTTTTTTCTGCAAAGCAATTACTTTGAAAACGTCTGCTGTTGCTTAAGCAGTCAGTTATTCTTCATTTTTATTTTTGCTAGTGCTTAACTCTTTACTATGAAGTTGTTGCTAACTACGACTGCTTTTTCTTGCTGGTACTTGCTGAACTCGATGCTTTTCATCTCTTTTAACATTGGAAACGTATTTATGTATTTATTGCTTACAATACATAAGAAAAAACATTTCAAAAACATTGTTTTTATTACACCATTAAATGGTGTTTTCGTAAAAAGCAACAGCAAACGTTTTCAAAATAAATGCTTTGCTGATTGCTTTGCTGCAGAAAGAAACTCATAGTCAGCTTAAGCATATGCGTTTCTTCCTTTTTTTGCCTTTAATTTTTGTTACGTTTTTAATGAAATGTTTTGTAAATGCTGAGACATTTAGTTTTTTTTTATATGCTGAAAAAAATGTAAGCAAAGCAAAGATTTTGGTGCTGTTGCTATTTTTAAGCAAACAATTTAAACTCTAACATACACATGTGTACATACATACGCGTTTATTATGTACGTAGGCAAATTTATTCTAGGTATCCTCAGTTGGATTTGAACATACAACTTTTTAATTCGTAGATATCAAAAAGTGCTTTTATTGCAATTGTTACACGCGAAAAGTAGTGTTTTGAAGAAAAGTGCATTAATTACTTTGTGGAACATTTTGTAAATTGAATTAATTAAAAAAAAAATGCTAAATAAAGAGGTGGTAAGTGTTAAAAATAATGCTAAGTGCTAAATCGGTAATTTTGCTGCGAAATCAACAAAAGAAGTGCTGAATCTAGCACCGAAAGTGCTAAAATGGTCACGCTGAACATGACATAAAAAAACGAGAGCAAACACCTGAGCGAAAGTAAACCATACACCATATTATAATCCGTACACTGTTAAACGAAAGGAGCCGGTTAAATGTCAGGCTCATTCCGTTCACTTAAATCATCCGTTCAATTTCACCCGTACATTAGTTATATGACCGGATTATTCCATTTACTTAATTGATTCGGTCATTTTAACCCGTTCGTTCACTTATGCTCTAGTTGCGATCCCCACGGTATTTACGCTCGCATTGTCACATAAATCGCAGCAGCTTTTGCTCACAGCGACTTTGTTTTTTCAAAGCAGTTTCGAACCACTGTTCTTACATGGGTTTTGGCCGATTGCTTCCATAGCTAACTAAAGCAAGCGTTGTATTATAGTTATAGGTTTACGAAATGTTGAACGTATTAACGAAACTAGTGTTAACTGATCCAGAATAATCGAAAGTGCTAAAAATTTTCGTTTTAAAAATGTTTAAAGTGTGCAGTGAATTTTCTTGATTAATTATCGAGTGCTGTTCCCAGAAAAAAATATATTTTTTTTTTGGTTTTGGACATTGCCCACAAAGAACTGTTTTAAGCCTTTAACAGTCTGGGCCACTCCTCAGCTGGAAATGAAATTGCAGTAGTAATGCAGCAGTCTTTAAATCATTGTCATCATTACTAATTGTCTGTAATTGAAATTAAGTAAATGATGAATGCTTTCTTTTTCCCCTCTAACTTTTACATCGAAATCATTACTATTGTTTGAAATCTTCCACTTGCCATTTTAATGCTGACTGACACTCTATTTTTATTTGTGGCAAACGATACACGTTTAAGTTTCAAAATTGCCAGCACATATCACCTTTTACTTTGTATACTTTTAAGCAAAAAATTCTTTCTAACAAATAAGAAAATTCCAAATAAATAATACAAAGCCCTCTGGAAGTTTTATCTCGTTTACTTATGATTTTTTATAGTAAAGATTTTTTTTTATTTTCGTACCTTCAATAATACCAATAATCCACCAGGCGAAAATTAATGTTTACTTGTATTGTAAACAAAAATATAGAGAACAATTATGGTCACGTTTTGTAACAAAAAAATAAATAGTTATATTAAGAATAAAAAGAATTATGATATTGATCTTAATAGAGAAATAACTTTGAATCAAGATGTAAGTAAATAATACAACATTCATTCATACGGTAAATGAGAGAGAAAATATTGGTCGTAGACACTCACATTTAAGTTAAATTAGAGCTTATTGTACCTTTAATAATGGGGCAACTGAAACTACATACCCTAAATAAATTTACAAAAGGACTTAAATGATTTTATGTTAAAAATTATACTTTATCTAATGATGTTGACTTTTGTAGCAAAATAACCAATATGTGAAACAATGTTATTTACTCAAATAACAATGAAAATACGCACACGAGCATGTTGTATTTGCGAATGATTGTGTGAGGACTAAAGTCAGTCAATTTATCGAAATTTTTGTAAAATCAAAAATCGAAAAGAGGCACGAAATCAGTGCTGCTCAGTAAGAAATGACAACTTCGGCAATTCGAAAGATGGTGCCATGTGTTTTAGAAGCAGGGGTTTTAGATGTGACGATTTTACGTCATTTTGACGATTTTTTTTCTATAAATATTACATATTTACGTTTGGCGATATTCGTTTTAAAACTTCTTATATCTTAACGATTATCCGATGTCACTCATATTATGCTAAACATATAAGTATTAATGAAATGGAAAATGGTGATGTTATTACCCTACAGAAAGAGTCAAGGTATTCACCAATCTTTTAAAATTTTCTTCAGGAAGACAAGATTTACTTGAGGTTTACTTTGATAAATCTAAGAAGCACAAAAGAGTTATTCAAATTAAGAAATTATTGAACGCCCTAAAAATTTACATGTTTCCTTTTGCTTCAAGTATCAATGTCATCGATGCGGCAAAAGAAAATTAAACAATATAAATGCTACAAATAGTCGTTATTTTTGGGTTAAAATATTAACTTTTAAAATGAAATTTATCAATGTGTAGACTTTCGTTGAAATACATAGATCACTTGTATAATTACATGGCACAACTTTATAAAACTTTCTTGGCGAATTTATTAAAAGTAGTTGTATGGTTGAAAATAACACAATATATTTTTAATTTTGTATACAAAATTTGGGTAGAATCCACTGATAAGCCATATGAGCAGTAGCGAAATGGCCATATGAATATGCTTTTCCCGCAGTAATACATTTCATTTTTAAGTTTTTTAAATTATAAATATTTTATGAGAAAATCATAAAATATTTATAGTTGAAGGAATCAAGCACCATTAAAGTAAATTAAAAAAAATATTCCGAATAATAAATTTTCATATTAATAAATTTTTAATATCAGAATAGATTTTTTCAGAGTAATAATTTTAGCTTGGGGTCCATAAAAAGAAAAAAAAGTCTCATTAAATCCTGAAGTTCAAAACAATTGCATGTTTTTGTTTTTGATATTATATTAAATTATGCTTTTAAGCAAACAAGATAAGGTTTAGAAAACTCAGTTATAAATAATAATTTTATCTGTTATTTAAAACATGAACAAATTTGTAGATAAAAATTTTAAGGCATAAAAAAATGAAACAGTGTTTTTTCGTATAAACATAACTAAAAGTTAAATTTAAAAACGCTAAAATAACTATGTCTTGGGGTATAATAAACATCTTATTTAGTTCGAATACTTAAAATACGCCTTCAAAACTAAAAGAAGAGCGATTGTTTCATTAGATCTAAAACAAGAATTTTAATGTGACCAATATGCGTCAAAATAATTTTAATTTTATATTTCAATACTGTGCCGGACACAACACAGAAATGAGAACCCTGTGGAAATTTACGATTTAACAGAGCACCAAAAAAATTTTGGTGTGTTGTATGGAGCATCCTTTTAGTTTTAATTTTATAATTTTTCTTAATGTGAGTAATCTGTTAATCGTTCTAGCAACGGCCTATTTTCGAAGTATTACTATTGTAAAAAGTGCACACGAATTATTACTATACGAAGTATATCTCATGAACTAAATGGGTTTTACTAAAAGCAAGCAACAAATTTATTTATTTTCATTTCTTATCAACACATTCTTCTCTTCAATCCTTTGTCTTTGAGCCATTTGAAACCAGAAAAACTTATCAAAAACTCGAACGTAAAAACGAAGTGTTCCTTTTGATTCACAGCGAGTAAGTATTTATAGTCTTGTATTCTCATTTTCCTCTCCCAAAGGCTGACGGTATCTTCGAAGTTTCAATGGGATTTTAAGGTTGTATTTTCCCCACCAACTTTTTATTTGCTGTTAAGATATTCTACTGGCCCCTTCAAATTCTTAGCGGCTTTTCAAACTATTATTGGCTCACTCATTCAAAGTTGTTTTGCGTCTACCGATAGTTCATTTGACCCTCAATGCTCAATTGGCCTCTAGGGGTCGTTTGATACTTGCGGTGAACTTTTGGGCACTTAAACAAAAATAAGAAAACTGATAACCAGAACTCAACATTAGCCTCTTGGAATCCAGGGTGATTTCCGTATCTAAACTGCTCGTCCCCGAAGTTAATTGCCGCCGTCTGGTGTTCAAACGGCGGTACTGTTGATTTGCATAGAGCCAGTGTTTTTTGTTAGTCAATCAATAGCCACTGAGAACAGTTGCTTCATCTAATGGCTTATTTTTACTAAATTTTTAATAGATTTAATTGCTTGCAAATTCCCAAAAAGCTATTGTCACAGTCCATCTACAAGATGAACTACTTTTTTATCATTAGTTAATAGAGGCAAAATAACTTTAAGAGAATAATTAGCGAGAACACTAGGCAAGCGATATAGTCAAGCGATTTAGTCAGTCATACAGTGGAGCAAATCCAAATAGAAGCATAATTTGCCCATAGCCTTAACTCGTCCACTCATTTAAACTCGTAAAGTCAGTTAAATTCCAAATGTGATATGCGAACATTTTTCGTTTCATTTAATTAATTGCAGAAACTTTTATATTCTAAGACCTTTTGTTTCAGAGATTATTCTAAAATTTCAACATTAGAAAATTTCCAAAATATTTTTCTTTGTTTCTTTAATTTTGTATTTTGTTTCATTTAAAATGTAAAAACTAAAACAATTTAATTGATCGAAATATTTCCAATTATAAAAATTTTTCCGTAAACATGCTTTACTTTCTTATGATTCGCTGGTATTATGTAGAAACGCCCTAACTCGGAAAACCGTTATTTTTTACTATGGCATTAAGCTTTTGTGACGAGACGTATCTGTGTGAAATATATTGGAATCACGGATAAACTCAATTTCGAAAAAAATGAGTTATGGCCTATACGCATGTTTAAATTATTTGACTATTGGATTAATTAAATTCTATTCGCTTTTACAATATAGTAGTAGTTCTCAGTGTTCATCTAGTTTGTGTTGCCATTCAAACTTTCCCAGTTGTAGATCATGGAGAAATAATTCTACTTAAACAAAAATAAGAAAACTGATAACCAGAACTCAACATTAGCCTCTTGGAATTCAGGGTGATTTCCGTATCTAAACTGCTCGTCCCCGAAGTTAATTGCCGCCGTCGGTACGGTTGATTTGCTTAGAGCCAGTGCTTTTTGTGAGTCAATCAATAGCCCATAAGAAAAGTTGCCTCATCTAAGGCTTTCCTTTTTTTAAGTATTTAATAGATTTAATTGCTGGCAAATCCCCAAAAAAACTATTGTCGCAGTTCATCTGCAATATTAATTATTCTTTTTTTGAATATAGAGGCAAAATGACTTTGAAAGAGTAATTAGGGAGAGCCCCAGACAAAAGATTTAATCAGTCATACGATCGAGCAAACCCAAAGCATTCTTTGCCCATTGCTTAATCTCGTCCACTCATTTAAACTCGTAAAGTCAGTAAAATTTCGCATAAACTAGTAGTCCGAATCATAAGTCCGAATGTGATATGCGAACATATTTCATTTCATTTAACCAATTGCAGAAAATTTTAAATACTGAGACCGTTTATTTCTAAGATTATTTTTAAAATTCACTAATTTCGCCGTAAATGCTAAATGTCAAACTCCATATTTAAAAAATATGTATAATTTTTTTTATATGGTGTTTGACATTTAGCGTTTACGGTGAAAATTAATGAATTCGGCACCGAGACCATCTGTATTATTTCATCATGGATGTAGATTTATGTTATTCTGAACCAAGTCGATCATTAATATTAAAATTAATTTTATTTAGCATCCGCTATCAAACGGTGGGTGTAACAAGTATTTGTGAAGGCAAGGCTGGTACTGGGGTTACTTTAGACAATGCCACAATGAATTTAACCTGTCTTCAAAACATTAATTAGAAATGTTCCTTTTGAATTGCGTGATCTAACTGTAGATTTCAGTTAGTGCTTTTTTTACTATGACAAATAAGTTAAACTTAATTTTGGCTTAAGTTCATTTTTACTTTCTAAAAACCTTTAAAAAAAAGAAAAATTAATTACAAATGTACGCGGACGTATTCCAGAGAATAATTTGTTTTAATATCAAACAGTTCCACGAATAATTCCAATAATTTTATTTCTTTATATATTTATTTCTAATTTACCTAATCTCCGTCCTTATGCAGGCACTCGTGCAATATACTCTACTAATAATCATGCAGATAACAAACTTAAATGACAATGTTAAACCTGAATTTATGTACGAGAGTGATTCCAAATAAGACTTATTCTGTATTACTGGTAAAATGTTTTTGATTCAGATTCTAACTCAAGTGGAAAGTTATCTTTTGTTTATAATGACAAAATATTTACTGCGAAAATAAGCTAGCAGCCATAGACATACTCAGAGTTTTAACAAATGCTGCAGATAACATAACGATAAATGCTAAGTTTTCACATTATACAAAGAACCATAAATAAAATGAGACACTTCTTCAACATTTTATCGCTAAAACAAAAGATCAATAATCAAAACAGTCGACAGAAATGAATGTAGTAAAATCTTGAAAATGTTTTATAAGAAATCAGGAACCAATAAAAAAAACTATAAATCTTTGGGGCCATTAAAGTGAAAAATAAAAATAATAATAAAAATATAAAGTTTTAACTTTTAATTTTTTTCCCAATCAGGATTTGAACCATCGATCTTATAAATTAATGAAAATTGACTTATTTTTGGCTTTTGGTTCATTTTTAATTTAATTTCTAAACATTTTTAGAAAGAAAAATTATTTACAAATGTATGAGGACATTTTCTATAGAAGATGTTTACGACGTATATAACATAAGGTAGATAGATGCGAAGAATCCTGATGAAGGATATGGCGGTCCAGAAAATGCCGCGTTTCATTCTGCTAGCGTCTAATTTTTCTTGTTTTCTTTGCAAAACGTCAGGATACATTTGTAAATAATTTTTCTTTCTAAAAATGTTTAGAAATTAAATTAAAAATGAACCAAAAGCCGAAATCAATATAAAGTTTTTTTTTCGTTGATGGTGAATCTTAATAAATATATATCTGAAGCTATTGGAGGCATTTGTTTATTGAGCTTAAAGCTTACAATGTTAAAAAGTAAAAAATAATTTATTTTACCTCAGTTTATTCTATAACCACCCTCGCAATTAAGTAAATAAAAGCAAAGAACATCGGCATTCTATTAAAACTGCAAAGTTTATCCCAGGTTTCTAAAACGCCTACGAATTTGCTGCTGTCTGACTAAAGTTGATACCAAATTATGTTCAATAACAAAAGGAATGTGTGAGATGATTAGGCCAGTTCTCAAGGACAATAACTATAGATAATTATGGAAGGAGGGGCAATGATATGTCTAAATTGTGCAACACTGAGACAAAGAAAGATAGTTTGCTGTGGCTGACACGGTATTTCAAAGAGTTTTAAATTAACCAACTCTAAGTACTTTGTGCCATAAGTGCTTATCAGTCACGGTTGCGATAGTAATGTCACTGCCCTTTGTGCAGGATGGCTTAAAAAAAGACTAAGAAATGCACGTCCTGTTAAACATATTAGAGACTAAAACATTTTCTAAATTTTGGATTTTATTACATTTTTAAATCATATTTTACTTGGGGATTTTTAAAAGTTTAAATTTCTTTGATATTTATGAACATTTAAGGATGAGAAGGAAAATATAATTTTACATTTCGTGTTTTCCAGTTTAACTATCACATTATGAACTGGTACCGTTAATACGAAGAAACAGTTAATTTTATAAAAACGTTGTATTTGTAATACTTTTTAGATCAGTTCATCAGTTAACATGGCCGTGAATAATAAAAATCAAACTACTCAACTGCTGATTTACTTAAATAAAAATATTTTCTTGTTTTATTCGATCTATAATTAGTTTTAGCAAAGACGCTTTATATTCCTTAATTAAGCGCTGTTTTTCCTGAGAAAACAAAACAAAAAAAAAAATCTGACATTTTGGGTTTCCAATATTGATGTTACCCAGTAAGTATTTTGTTGTTGTTGTGCATTACTCGTAGTTCAGTAATTTATTGCATAGTTCATATTTGTATAATTTCAATAGAAACTAATTTAGCTCGGAGGAGCTTGAAGCGCCAGATACATGACCACTTAATTATTAGAAAATTAGTTGAAAAAATTATTAATTTAAAAATAATTATTTACTTTCTTTAAAAGGTTAGTTGGGTTTAAAACTTTTTTTATTTAATAAACGTAAAATCCTTTTGCTTTTATACATATTTTCTAGCATTTGTTATGGCGCACCAACAACATCAACAATCAAATCAAATATTTGGCAACAATCATGAATATTTTGGTAATTATTATACAAACGTATTATTATATGTAATTCCTTTATACATTATAGAACTTATGTTTCATTAAAATTTTTGTTAGAAAAACAAACATCGTACATTTTTCGTTACGAAGAGGAAGGTAAAACCAATAAAATTTGTGTAAAAAGAAATTTTTATCAAAGGTACTTTTTAAAAAGACACCTTGCCAAAAAAAGAACCTTACTTTTCTAAATGTTACTTTTTTTATAAAAATACTTTTCCACAAAAAGTACCTTTCTAAAAGGACTTTTTAAAAAAGGTACTTTTTCAGAAAAAAAGAAATTCAGAAAAAAAGAAATTTTTAAAAAATGAGTTTTATAAAAAATATACTTACTAAAAAACTAAACTTTTAATTAATTATTTTACTTCTATACAACAAATAAGCCAAAGAATAGACAAATTTTTGTAAAATGTTCTTTTTAAAAAAGGTGACATTTAAAAAAAATACTTTCAAATAAAAGGAATTTTTTTGAAATAATTCTTTTATAAAAAAATAATTTTTAAGGTTTCATTTCATTTAGTTAAATTATTTACCAAATATCCTTCTTGATGAAATGTAAATTTTAGAAAATACATACATACAAGAAAAAGTACTTTTATAAAAAGTTTTATTTTATAAAGGTTATGATTTATAAATGCTACTTTTTATAAAATGTACTTTATACGAAATATACTATATACGGATTTTATAAATTATAATTTCTTAATAGTATTATATTTTCAATAAGCATCATTTTATAAAAAAGTACTTTTTATAAAAGGTGGTATTTATAAAAGATAAGTATTCATAAAGGAGCTTTTTATTTGCCAATTAAATTTAGTAATTTTAATAAAAAGTCTTCTTTTTAAATAATACATTTTATTAACTTAATTATTTTAAAGGTACTTTTTTCTATAAGTAATTTTTGTACCAAAAGTACTTTATAAAAATTGCTTTATTTGTAAAAGTGTTCTTAATTTCAGAAGAAATATTTAGCGTTTTTATTCGAAGTTTATACAAAGTCCCCTAATAAACGTTTCCCTTTGTTAAAAAAAGGTACTTTAATTCACTGTTTTTTATATTCTTCAATTTTGTAGATTAATTTCCAATTAGTGTTTTGTTCAATGGTTTAGTGCTTTTGTTTAAAGGATGATCTGCCTTTTGTTTACTGTATTCGGTTTCAACTTTTTTTAAGCGTTAACATTGGTTTTATGGTGGTTTTTCCTTTTTAGCATAGACTTAACATAATTTTGTAATTTCATAGAACATGCACTAATTTGTAGAAATGTTTTCCAAGAACAATGGCCATAGTACATTAAATTTAAAAAAAAGAATGGTAATGCTAACAAAAAATATCAACATAAAAAATTTCTAAAACGTTAATTAGTTTTAACATATTGACTGGCAAAAGTATGTTTGCATTAGATGCAAATGGCTGTTAGTGTAAAACAGCATCCTCGTATTAAATGAATGTTAAGCATTGATTTAAAAAAGTATTTTAAAATATAATGGCCCATATTCATAGTTATAATAAAGTATACTTTAAGGGAACTAATGTCGGTTTTACTTTAGAGTCGACTCATTCGTAGACAATTTGAAACATAATTTTGGCGTTAAAGTCAACTCTAAATTTAAAACTACCTAAAGCTGTTTTTAAATTATTTTGCCATAATTATTTTATTTGGTTTAGGAAAACAATACTCTAAATCTGATTTTTAGTCCAAAGTGAACAAAATAAAAACAAGGTTACTTTTTTTCTAATGTTTGTTTAGAAATTGTATGAAAACACATATCAAATTACAGTTGACACCCAGTGGAGGTCGGCTAAACTTAAAACTTTATTCTTGACTATGAAAGCAAAAAAGGTAATAAGAGACTTTTATTTTAGAGTATACTTTAACAAGAGTCGACTTTAGTCTATAACTATGAATATGGGCCATTAAATCGAAAATTAATATTGGCTTTAACTTCTAAAAACCTTTTTTAGAAGTAATGCTGATAACGGACGTAGCGGTCCAGAAAGTGCAGCATTATATTCTGCTGGCGTCCAATTCGTAACATTAGTAAAATAATTTTTCTTTCTAAAACAGGTTTTTAGAATTTCAATTTTTCCTTTATATTATCGACAGTTCAAATCATAATTTAATAAAAATTAAAAAAAAATTTATATAATTTTAAAATATATTTTGAAAGTGGGAAGGTACTTTTGAATCAGTTCTAATAAAGTAAGTAATTGAATCAATCAAAATATTAAAAAAATTACAGTCTGAAAACTAATAAAAATTTTAATAAGTTCACATATTTTCTCTATGTACCCATTAAACAAACTTTAACTAAAACCTCATTTATTCACTTTTGTTAGTGAGACATAAACTGACTTTAAATAGTTCAATGATATTTCCTTCCGAAATATTTAAATGAAATTTGTAATTGGCTTCTTGTCATTGAATTGTCTTCCTTGTTATATCTTTAGGTAGTGACAAACAACCTCCATTTATGTTTAGACCAGAATATAAGATAGAATAAGTCCTTTACAGCTTCATTTAGTTGTATTTTAGCTAAATTTACCAAATTTAAAAATTGTAATTCTACACGCAAAGAAAAAATATGGTTGAGGTAACCATAATATAATGCAACCGCATTATATGGTTGCTAACAAAACATAGTATTGTTACATTTGCAACCATATTGTTGTCCAAAGTATAAACATAATTATGTTCAAATTTTTTAAATGTTTTGCTTCCCTTTTTATTTGTTTTCATATTTTACAAATTTTTTTTTAATTATTTATTTTGTACATAAATTTTTATTTTTTTCACTTTCCCCAACAATAAAAAACAATTTCAAATTTTAGCTACCAGAAAAATTAGTAAACTGTCAAGTACTAGAACAAAATATTTTTTAGCGTAAACATTATTCTGTTGCTCTTAACCATACTTTGATTAATGATAATATATTATGGTTAAATATTTTATATTATTTTTAATAAGTTATAAAACTTTGATTGTGGTTGAAATTTTTTTAAGATAAAACCAACCATTGTTGCATTTATGGTGCACAGTAACCATATAATCGTTAAAAGTTAACAAAAAATGTATATCGTGAGTAAAGTTTTGGTGAAAACAACTATAATTGGTTCTCCGAAACCATACATTGTTGCAAAGAACATAATATGGTTATTGTGACCATATCACCACCATGTTTTTTTTCTACGTGTATTGTTAAAAAGTAGGTAACAGCATTCCACACCATAATATTGCCCAATCTGCTTTCAGTAGAACATCAGAACCGTCCAGGGTAAACTTCTTCTCTTCAGTAAAAGCCACAACAATCTTTAAGGTGACCTCCTCGGTCTTATATACGCTACGTCCAGTTTGTTTGCGTGTTTTTTTTAACTCCTACTTTTTATTTAATAACTTACACCTGATATTTGTTTGCATGCGGTAGGAAGTATCTGAAAGAAAGATTTGAGTGCGATGCAGTTGTGTGAACTTTTCACGTTTCTACCAGATTGAAGGTGTTACTACTTTTCCTTTGTTTTTTTTTGTCCACACACCTGCTTGTCTTTCGTGCTTTCCATTTCGCGGTCGATAGTTTAACAGCAATAAATTTACAACAAATACACATCAATTTTAAATCCCCCCGCTCCACCTACAACGTTGTTTTTAACCATGTTTACCAATAATTAAAACCCAATAAATCTCATCAGCGTAGAGTTTTATGTATAAATCAAATCTCACTACTCGCAAAAAATAGTTTTCTTAATTAAAAAAAAAAATAATGTTGTTTTAAAAATCTTTAACTGTTTGAAATTATAACAAATTAATAAAACTAATTTTGTCTTAAATTATTTTTTTTGTTTTCTAAAAATTTTTTTAAGAAAGAGAAATTATTTACAAACGTGTGCTGACTTTTTCCAAAGAAAGCAGAAAAAATAAGTTTCTGGAGCGCTACAACCGTCATCAACATTCTTTCGCATTTATCTATCTTAGGTTGTATACATTGTAAACATCATCTATTTAAGCAACTAATTTTGTAAATAAGAATTCAAAGAATATTCATAATTAAATAATATTAATTTGGTTACACGAAGTCCATATACAACCAGCGCATTTCTTTCTTGTTCTCTCTGTAAATCGTCATCTTCATTTGTTCTTGCTTTCTGCCAATCATCAATGTAACCACGAACGCAATTTTTATCTTATTCTTTAATATTTTCTTCCCCAGAACATTAAAGGTGCTGCTTAACTATCATATTGATTTTTATAATGCAAGTATGAGACTTGATTGGATTTTATTTTTTAATGTTTGAAAATATAATATATATTTAACTGTTGAAAACTGTTTGAAAATATAACAAACTAGCCTATTGTACCCGGCGTTTCCTAGGCCTGATTTAGGGCCTTTCTATTCACTGTGTAATATATTATAGCTTTGTTTGCTATTGGTATCTACTTTGAGAAATCCATTAAATATTTTAAGTATCTTTAGAATCGTGATTTTAATTAGATCGGTAAAGATTCATAAAATTGCCCAATTGTCCTTTCCCCTACTCGCCTCTACTAATCCCTTTCCTTTAAAATAAAGATAGAATTATGTTCCCTTTAATAAGAGTGTTTTTTGAAGCATGATAGAATTTGAAATTATAAAAAATAACTCTAAAAATTAAATGTTGATGAAAAAATTTTTTTCTTTTTATTTTTAGTAAACTCTGGCAAATCATTATAAATCGACTCACGCCTAAACAACATCTCAGTTTGAAAATCAGTCATCAATTCGAGCAACTTATAGACGATGATTTTATCGCCAATTTGTGTTCAGCGATGCGACTTACTTTTGGCTTAACGTGTTTGGTAATAAACAAAATTGACACATATGGAGGGAAACCAATCCACAAAATACCCTACAGACTCCATTGCATCCAGAAAAATGCACCGTTTGATGTGGTTTACACGCTGGTGGCATCATTAGACCTTGTTTCTTTAAAAATAAGGCCAAATCTCACGTTACGTTCAATGGAGATCATTACCGCACTATGATTAATGGTTTTTTGTTTGGAAATATGGATGAAATTTATCCAGACGAAATGCGGTTTCCATAAGATGTCGCTATGTGTCATACGGCGACCGCAACCATCGAGTTATTGAAATTAAAACTTTGACGATAATTTGATTTTGAGAAATGAATCTGTCAATTGGCCTCCAAGGTCGTGCTGTTTGACACCTCTCGATTATTTCCTGTGGAGCCACGTGAAGTCGCTGGTTTATGCTAATAAACCAGCAACAATTGACGCTTTATAGGCCAGCACTGTTCGTATGATTCGTGACATACGGCCAGCAGTACTTGAAAAAGTGACCCAAAATTAGACGTCCAGAATGCGCTTTGTCATGAGCAGGCGCGGTGGCCATATGCCATGTTCTGATTCTTCTTCATTACAATTTAATTTTTTGTGTTATGTTTTACAATTTAAAGTTCTATCGCGCTTAAAAAAACACCCGATATTTGTGATTAAAATTTTATTTTAACCGATACAGACATAAATGCCCGTATTTCCCCTTTTCTGTAATATTGGTCTTAGCTCTAGAAACAGATATGGATGAGGACTTATGTATGTTTCGAATTTTATTAAAATCGATTAGCCGAGACTTTGTTAAAATTAAGTAAAATTTTATCCCCTCCTGGTACGCCTCATAAAAAAAATAAATACCCAATTTTACCATAAGGACAAATATCCATCCGTGTTTCCAATTTAATTGAATTAAATTAATTTCGGTTTAATGCAATAGATATTAATGTAATAATTAAATTAAGCAAAAATCAGATTAATTCATTTGTTAAAAAAATAGCGACAAAAATACGATTTACTTTCTAACTAAATAGTACGTACTAACATGCTTAAGAGCTAAATTAAATCCAATAACCGCTTGTAGTAAGATTATTCTTGTACCCATACAATTTGAAAAGTTATGGCCTGCTAATCTAATCAATTAATACTTAATCAGTTGAACAGGAGTATAGAACAGAAGATAGAGTTATAGTTTATCAAAATTTATTTAGCAATATGTCCCATTGTGCAGAAGGTTATTTATATAAATTTCCAAATGCGTAACTAAAAAAAATTTCTCCTAAACTAAGATACGAACGAACCACGTTGACCTTGATTTGCAATACAAATTAAATTAAAAACTTATTTTAAATATTTAAACCTTAATATTTAATTGACACTTAGTCATCATAATAACCTTTTTTTAAATTTTGTTATATCAATAATTTTATATTAATATTTAAGATTTTGTGGTTAAAATCATTATTTAATTTATATTTCAAACAATTCTCAGAACCGGCTGATTATTATCTTACCAAAATCCACAATTATGCGTTCTTCATTTTTCTGTGGAAGTACGACAGCAACGTCATAGAAACAACAACAATGACAAAAAATAAATGTAAATTCTTTTCTAGCTTAAGGAATATATTTATTCATATTACATAAACATTTTGTTTTAAGGCAACATACAAGAGTATCATGTGATGTAAAGTTAGAAAAATAGGAATCAGCATTAACAACAACAAAAATGTAAAACCAAAAAAGAAAAAAAAAAACATGCATAACCGGAAAACGGAAACAGATTTGCATATTTTGACACCTACACATTAACACACACACACACGCTCTTACACTTCATCAATGCACACATGAGGTTTAGTTTGTGGTTTATTGTAGGAGAGGAAGGAAAATACAAGCGTACAAACAGCGTAATAATGATATATGGTTTCAAATTGTATGGATAATATAAACGTAACAACATTCAAACACGCATTACGTGCATTTTTGTGTTATTTTTTTTTTTTTGCTTTTTGTAAATTTTTTATTTTACTCACATTTTTTCTTTACTTTATAACAACAAAATTTCCAAGCTTAAACACATGATTTGTGCCAACTGAAATGCAAGATACCTTTAGACACAGACACAAACATATTCGCTTAAATATGAACATAAAGCTAACAGCCAGTAGATACTTTTTATTATCTATTTTACTGGCATAAAGATTGACACAAGAGAATTGCACAGTGGTGGTGTCGAAAGAAAATGGGAATAATTCTATAAATATTACTTTCAAAATAAATTAGTTGTTAAATAAATTTATATAAAATATCATACTTTTTATTATAAAGTATTTCAATTTTTGGAAAAGTTAACTTTTTTTAATGTTTTAAACTAACATGTTTTTATACCCTTCATCTCAAAAAGTGGAGAAAGGGCAAGTTTGTCATTCCGTTTGTAATCTCTAATGTATCCACTCGCGACCCCATAAAGTATATATATTCAGAGTTCTTATGCATAGCAAAGCCGATTTAGCGATGTCTGTCTGTCCGTGCCAAGGCACTAGATCAGCTAGAGAAAATTTAAATGAGCCAATTGATCATACACAGTTTCGAAAATTTTGCTATTGAAAATTAGCAACATCGGTACTAGTCCTTACAGGCAGCGGACAAAAATCACTAAGCCCGCCCCTAATTTTTCCCCATCATTTGCACATATTGGAGTAACTCCAATAAAAAAATATATGGGGCGATAGTGAATTAAAAAAAGTTTTAATAAAAACGCGGCTTGAAAATGATGTTATCACATCGAAAGCGCTCGCCGAACATCCAAAGTACACAGCCAGTGACGACGGTTATTACCGAAAATTATAACAACAGTAAAAAAAAGAACACCAAGTGAAAAAATGGCGCTCGCCCACAGGCCTCTTAACTTTTCATAGAAAATTACGTTTGACTACCATATTTTTCAAGACATCAATATGGGTATCATTTAAAAATTTTTGAAAAGACATTTAAGGAAATACGAAAATTATAAAAATTTGCTTAACCCATTAAGAGCTGATGACGTTGTTATGCGAAATTTTATATAGTACTTTCTCTTATTTTTTAATTCTCTGTCACCCAGACATTTGTCTTTTTGATTGGATTTACTTCCATTTGTATTATGCTTTTTTTACTACATTATTTTAAATTTTGAGAAAACACACTTAAAAAGTAAATGTAGAACACCAGAAATTCCAGATTATTCGATGAGCGCTTTTGCTAAAGACTTCAAATTAGGATTATCACTAAATATCGCCTTCAGAAAACAGATTTTTAAAAATGTATAAATATTTGTTAACTGAATATAATTTGTATTTTGCAAACACAAAAAACAAAAAAAAAAAAATAATTACTCAACGACTGGATAAATAAAATGTTGATTTTAAAAAACTTTTTTTATTTTAACCAAAAAACAAAAATACAAAGTCGACTGATTTTCACGAAAATTTTAATAGTTCGCTTATGCCTCTTTTTTAATAAAAAGTACATTTTAAAATCAGTACCTTTCTTATAAAATGTACCTTTTTACAAGAGTTTCCTTGTTTTGCAATATATAACCTTTTAAAAAAATTTTTTTTTGGGTGTTAAAAATAGTACATTACAAAAAAAGGACTTTTTTCAAGAATTGTAATTTCAAAATCATAATTTCTTTGTTTCACACTAAACAGTTGCTATCAAAAAGTAACCGTTTCAAAAGCAATAATTTTTCTTAAAAGTACTTTTTACTACAAAACTTATTTTTTTTTTTCAAATAAAACGCTTTAAACAAAAGTATCTATGTCCACAAAAAGTCGCTTGTGTTAAAAATATTCTTCTTTTTACAAAAGCTCATTGTAAAAGCAAAATTATTTGTCACCTAAAATACCCTTGCTCAAAAAAGTAGCTTTTTAATAAATAACTTTGTTCCCTGAAATACGTTTATTTTTTTTTTTTTTGTTTAAAACTTTTGTATTTTACAAAAAGCCATTTTTAAAAATATTTATGTATGTCTGTTTTTCACAAGACCGCTTTCTTAAAAATGGCTCTTTTTACAGAAGAAAGTACCTTTTTCTATAACAATACTTTATTTCTGCATAATAAATATCAAAAAATTCAGCCAAATAAAAATCACTTTCTCTCACAAGATTGTTACCCTTTCACAAACAGTTTAACATAAATTCAACGAATTACTGCCATCCCTAAATTAGCGTGTAAAGCGCAAGATAACTGTCAAAATTTCTCATGTTCATACAAAATGTATGAAGCATCCCTAAATAGCACGGCGTCAACGCTTAGCAATTGGAAAATCCATTTTGACAGTGCGTTAGGAAGTGAACTTGGCTGCTCGTTGCTTTGTTTTGTTTTGTTATGGCTGAAAAGTAGTGACAATTTAGTTATTTTTAAGGCAATCTAGCGGTTTTATCTCTGTTTTTATTTTTATACAGCGGGTTTTATAAAATAAAATTAGTTTACATTACTGTTAAAGACACAAAGTTGACGCTGTTATTTAGGGATGACATTCTCGCGCAAAAGCTATGAATTGCAATGTTTTGCGTCTTACGCGCTAATTTAGGGATGTCAGTTAATAAATATTTTTTTATCACTTAATCCACTGTGACTTGTCACTTTTGATTGAACGTATAAATATAAGTAGATGTTTATAATATTTTTATAAGCATTTTGCATACAAGAAACACACACACTTTTTAAAACATTTTTTCTTGTGTTCACAAAAAATTAGATGTTCAACTTAAAAAAAAAAAATGTTTGCAACCAAAACCCGAAACCCCAACATGTGGTGATAAATCATCTTAACGCTTATTTTGCAAGTACTTGAATGTGTAACTATGAATTTAGTACTTGTACTTATTTCAAGTACATGTTCATATTGTTTCTGTTGCTGTATTATAATAACATAATACTACAACAACAACAGTAAGAAGAAATCTAAACTGTTATAATATTGTTATTATCTTGTGACTCACGTAGCAAATGTTTAAGAAAACTTTAACAGCAGCAGTGACTACAACAGACCTGCCATATTTGCGATTTATCAGCATTTTGCCGATTTTTAGCCTTAAAATTATCAAAGTGCCGAATTGCCGATTTTTGCTCCATTGTTCCCTGAAAAATTGTATCCTTAAATATGAAATGTACCAATTTAGTTTCAATTTCTTCAAACTAAATTGATTTAATGTGATTTTCATCTATACATAAAATAAAACTGTAAGAGGATAATTTTCGTACATGAAATATTTTTTGATGTTGGTGTAGTTAGTAATCGTTGTGGAATACAAAACACATATTTTTTTAATTTTTGTCTGCCTGTTTGGCTGTAATTTGCATCATGGATTTGAATTAAATTTCGGGAAAACATCACTAAGAACCTTGGTTATATTTTTGTCTACTCTTTTTTTCCTAAAAATATACTTACGATTCCTTTGAGAAAATAGAGATACAAATTAGAAAGCAGCTAATTTTACAGATATAATGGTATTGAAACTGTGGTCAGTAAAATTTATTTTTGTGGATGGGAAATAAAACACTGTTAACAGAACTGTAAAATAAATATTCAAAAACGTTTTTCTAAATTTAAATCTTAAGAAAATAACAAATGACACCCTGACGAGGGCATTTATGAAAATGCTTTAAGCTAGGAAAATTTAAAAATTGTATTTATAAGTTATTAAAAATCTTCAAATAATATTAAAAGGATAGATCATAAATATTTGGTATCTAGTCATTCTTTTTCGTCAAAGGAACGTGATGCAGCGAAAGAAATATTTTTTCGTACAACAAATTTTCCAGCAGGTCTTTATTCCAACAAAAGAGTGAATAACAAGAAGAGAACCCTCAAAAAATAAACATTATGACCAAATATATAAAATAAAATATATAGAAATATACCACCACGAAAAAGACCAATAACCAAAGCAATTTATTTGTAAAATGGTTATTGTTATTGATTTTGCATTATTTTATATGTTGTCGATATTATTTAAATACTAAATTGATTTGTTTTGTTATATTTTTATTTTTTATAAAAATAATTATAATTGTGTTTAAAATGTTATTTTAAATTTGGCGATTTTTTAAAATTAAATAAAACCTATACGACGATTTCTTATCTAAATATCTGGCATCCTTGAACAACATTTATTTCGCTGGCAGTGTAAAAAAATGTTATGAAATCTACGAGAAAGTGCTCTGACAGCAATGAATGTGTTTTTGTAACTTCTTTAACAAAACATGGATTTTTTTTAACTTGACTAAAATTATTGCAGCAGAAATGATGAGCGTAAAATATGAGATGTATAAAAGTTCATGTGTGACAAAATTGTTTGCATTTTACTTTTTATGCCATAATTTAGTGACAAAATTTTGTTTAAATTTTATTTTAAATATTTTACAAGGTTGTTTCAAATGGATTAAAAAAGTAAAGAAAGTATAAAGTGACTGTTCCAGGTTAAAGTTTTTGATAAATGATGAAAAAGTAAAAATTTTAAAAGTGTAATTTTTCTTAGCTTTGCAACACTTCAAAATAATATTAAGTCACCCCTATCGTGAGCAAGATGTGAAATTTTTATTCCCCATGAAGGGAAAATTGCTATCGTGAGTTTCATGGAATTTATGAATAGAGAGCATTTTTTGAAATTTGATGGAATGTATTTGGGCTCATTGGTCAAAGAGTTAATATATGAATCAAAACGAAACAAACAAAATTGTAATTAACTGTATTAATTTTTATTTCGAACATACAATTCAAATATTAAAACATTTTGATTTTGAACATAAATCTTAAAAATCTTTTTAAATGATAAATTATTTGATAATTTTTGTTAATAAAAATATGTTTTATTGTATTCAAAATGTGTTTTTTAACTTGCCGAGTTTTTAAATTAAAGTGTCGATAAAGCCGATTTTTTTGTGCAAAAGTGCCGATTTCTTATCAAAATTTTCTGGCACCCTGGTACAGCCCCGCTTTTTTGCATCTTTCTGGCAACACTGATTGTAGCTGATTGATTGATCGAATAGGCCAAAAAAGTAAGAATAAACTTAAAAAAGAAAGCGACTAAATTCTGTATGATATAAAAAATTATTGTTTTAAGGAGGATGAAAGCTAAAGGTAAATGTGACGAAGGTTGCATCTGTCAATTATGTCACTTAAATGTCTAAGAAGAAAGGCTGATATAAGTGGTTTAGTTCTCAAACTAGCTTATAAACAATTAACTAATTTTAAAATTGTAGCATAAATAAATCGAGAAATAGTTTTACCGCGTAGATGTTTAGCCATGAGATAAATCTTTACCGCAGCAATTTACTTTTAAAATTTATAAGACTTTTTTGGCTGTAAATTTGAGTCTTAGCGCAAGCCTGCCGAGAATTCAAAAGAAGTGCTAAGAAAAGTATAAGAATATTGTTATCGAAAATAACAATAACAACTTTTTTGTGTACTTCTTTGTATAAACTTTCTTTTTCCATTCCACTAATTCCTAAAATATAAAATTATTTATATTTTGCACATAAAGAACTACAATCAACTTCTTAGGAAGATTAAGTAAAAAACTTTAAATTTTATGTCACATTTTTAGCGTTTTTATTCAAAATAATTTTTTTTTGTTCAACAAATTGTATGATTAATTGCCCTGTTATACACAGCTTCCTTGTGTTTATTTTTTCTTTCTGTTTTTGCGTGCCACCATAAATCTTTTTTAAATTTAAGTTAATTTTTTTTCCTTAAGGAGCAGAAAAGCAGTGTTTAACACAATTTTGCATGACAAGCGACAAAAAGGAAACAAAAATACTTTTCAAAAAATAACAACAAAAAAAAAACAGATGAAAATAAACACTTGAAAAGATGTCACGCCATCATGTATATAAACTGATGGACACACAATATTCCCATCAACTTGATCCCTAAAAGAACTTTGAAAATCCTCTTCTGATTTTTATTTAATGCAATTTTTGTTTTTAAATTTTTTTCAAGGAAATTTTAAATAATGCAACATGAACCTTGTCTTTTTTTTCTGTCGTCTATTGTAAAAAATATTTTTCCTTTTTGATAACTGATGGGGATTCGGCAGAGTTTTAAAAGAATAAAATTAAAAAAGGCAGAAGTTTACTAGTGTTGATGCACATTCATATTTTTTTTTTAATAATTTTAATAGAATCAAAAAGGAAATATTAAAGAATATTGCCATATGTCTGTAAAATTAGTGCAAATTGTACACACTAAAATTATATTTAGCGACAAGGAGCGGGAGTATGGCCAACCAATCAATGTAAAGTTTACATTTAAAAGCAATAAAGTTTAAAGCTGATTGAAAAAGAGTGGCATCATTGGTCCGTACTCTTTCGAAAAGGCAGCAAGTAAGACAATTATTATATTAAGATTACCAAGATAGCGCGACGTATAACGCAGCCATCGTAACTATGTACGTATATTTTGCATTAACGATTTGAGGTTATAGATCCTCTGTTTGGGGTAGCTGTATAAAAAGTCACATAAATTGACTACCATTAAGGCTGCGACTTTAGTTTTTCTTAAGGGTTTTCTTGAAGTCGCAATTGTAAGCTGAACCGAATTGGTTCAAACAAAGTCAACATTTCCTAGGTCATCGTCTAAATTGAGCTGGATCTAAGGACCAGGTATAGCAGTATGGGTGACCCCTAATTTTTTGATTTGTTTTTTATAATCTGTTGTTGAAAACTTAGAATGTTTACGCGCAAGGATTCACTAAAAGGACAACGTCACTGGACTTTATTATTTAAAAAATGAAGCCGGAGGTTGCGTTACAGTCGATAGAGATTTTTCCCGCACCATGACCAATGGTTTTTGGTTTGAAAATGTGGATGACATGGATCCGGGATAGATGTTATTTCAACAGGATGGCGCTACATGTTATACGACCGCAGCAACCATCGAATTATTGAATAAAAATTTTTTCAAAAAGTTGATTTTGAGAAATGATGTTATTAATTGGACTCCAAGGTGGTGCAATTTGGGGCCATGTGAAGTCACTAGTTTCTGATCAAAACCCAGCAACAACTGCCGCCTTAAAGACCAACATCAGTTATGTTATTCATGATTTATAAAATCAAAAAAAGATTTACTCTGGGATATTTTCAACTCCCTGCTATAATGCTTCAAAAGTCAAAGTTAAGCATGCGTTTATTTTATTATTTTTTATCTAGTGGACATGTCCAAGTTTCTAACGGCAAATATATCAATATGGAAATTTTTTATTCGGAGCACGAATAAATTAAATTAAATTTTAAAAGTGAATAAACTGAATATATATATATAAAGGTTTATGTCCAACTTAGCTTGGACAAAAAGATTCCGAATAAAAAATTTCCATATTGATATATTTGCATGTGCACGTTGCTTAATAATAAAAATTGTTTTTTAAATTTTTATTTTTATTTTTTCATTGAATCTTTCAACTACATATGAATGGTTCCCAATGGGATCCCTTATGTAGAAAAATGAAATAAAAAATAAAAATAGTTACTGAATGTTTGCTGTGTTTTTTGTATAAAACATTTTTGAGTTGTTGTCTTTTGTCTTATTGATTCAATGGAGTTCTCATTTAATCAATTTGACTTTTGATATAAGACTTTCTAGTTAAAATCCATTGATGAGCTATTTGAGCAGTAGTGAAATGGCCATATGGATATGCTTTCCCCGCAGCAATACATTTCTTTTTTTAGTTCAGCTTAAAATAATAAATATTTCATGAGAATATCATGAAATATTTATATTTGAAGGAATCAAGCAGGAATAAAGTAAATGAAATTTTTTTTTAAATAATGACACTGGATAGTTTAGCCAAAACAAGAATTATAAAAAAAAATCCCCAAAAAACCTCTTTAAAGCAAAATATTTACTCAAAGAATTCCAATCCCCAACTGAAATTTTTATCCCCATTTTAAAAATAAAATCCTTTATTTGGGTATAAATCCCTTAATCTGACAACATAATTTGTGTTTAGTTCTTGTCACAATTTCTTGGTTCATTACAAGTTTATGTTATCATCTATTTAAGCCACCAAGTAAAGAAAACGGAATGCGAAAAAGAGACTATACATTGACGGCCTGTTATTATTTTCCGGTTTGTTATAACAATCTTATATACATTTTTAATAATACTGTTGTTTCTGCATGTTTTTAAGCCTGTATGTATGTGTTGTGTGTGAGTATTAGGGTAAGCATGTGTGTGTGTATGCGAAAGTACAAAACTTAAACGAATGCTTAGTTGGCAGCAGCTGCTAACTGTTGCTAATTGATGTGATTTTAATTGAGGTTGCGATTTGGAATTCGTCTTAAATATTGACATTTTTGACATATTTGATATGCCTTCATGTATAGGCGGATACATAACTGTACAAATTCCTTTATTGGTAAAAATTTGCTTATAATTGTTTGGATAAGTTTTCTACGAGGGGTGAGTTTAAAGACCATTGTCGCACATTATTAAAATGATTATAAAATTGTAGTGATAACAATAATGATAATCCCAACAAAAAAATTTATTATAAAATGTTAACGATAAACAATTAATTTGACGTTCAAACAACAGATGTTCAATAAGGCGAATTAACAACAGGTGTCCTTAACAGCCCAGATGACTAATGTTATTTTTTCTTCTTGGAGTGTCAAAAGTTATAACCTTCTTTGCTTTTATCAGCCGAAAACTATTTGTACAAAAACAATTGTTTCTATCACAGTGTTGTATTTATTTTTACCGTGAGTATACCTGTTATAAATTCGCCTGGCTCTTAAAAAGAATCCGCACTTGTTCTTTTTTTAAGTTTTAAGAATCACAGTGGCGTTAAATACATAAACTTAACCTTAATTAAATAGCTTGCAAACTGTTTTCCCGTAATAAAGTTTTAAGATAAGAAAGCAAAGTGTAAGTATTAAATTATGGCTTTACAAATAAAGATGTAATAAGATTTCTGTAAAATATTTTCAATCTAAAATTATTATTAAATTGAAATCCAAGATTGCTGTATAAAATTTTTCACTAAATCAGAATAATAAAGTCTGAGAAGATGTAACTGGACCATCGAAATCTTATGATTTGAACCAATAAATATATTTCTTATGGAATTTGCATGAACTGAATTAGTCATAAAGTCGTTTTTCTAACAAAAATTTTAGAGATAGTTCATTTAGAGACTCTGTAAAAACAGAAGGCTTCAATTTGCAAAAAATGGATTCCTAGAAGTAAATATTTTTTAACGAACTGACTCTGAATATGTGGCGTGTTCGGTTAGCTTCTTGGATCAAACCTACATCGAACTTGTACGAAAAATCGACGGTGCAAAAACGTTTTCCAGCTTAAAACATAAATTAAAATACGTCTACGGTATGGCCTCCCTCTTGATTAAATGCACTGTCCAACAGCATTTTTGGAACAGAATAGCCAACCCATAATTCTGAAAAGGTTTGTTGAGTAGATAATTTTTGTAGCACAAACTTATGGTCCAGCACGTCTGAGTTTTTTTTTTTACAGTGGGTCAAAGTTTTCATTTTTTGATCGAAGGGAGCATTTTATTCCATGAAAAAAAATGCTGTAAGTTAATGTCTGAGAGAATTCTTATGGTCTGAGTTATATTGTGGAATTGTATGAGGATTATTTTTGTGGAAGATCTTAACCCTCTAACTGGTCCCTTTATGGTTCAATTTCACCCTTTTTTCGAGAAAATCAAAAAATATCCTTTAAAAAAGACATTTAAGGATTAAAATATTGTACGAAATTGTTGGAAAATTTCAGTGGGGGTCACCAAAGACACCATTCTTGTAAAAAAAGCTGTTTACAATTAATTGGCAAAATTACATGGCAATTTCTATAAAAAAATTATAATTTTGTTTTAATAGTGGTTTATTTAGTATGTAAATATTTATTTTTTTCTTCAAATTTTCGAGTAAAAGGGAATTAGAAAATAGCAGTAGTATGACAACGGAACACCGGCACAGCGCACTTCTGGTGAAATGACATTATTTGTTGCTTCGTATGTCATTATCGCGTGGTGCCTTTGGCTTCTACCAAATTTGTTATTTACGCAGAAATAGCATGTATCTGATTTGTGATCTTAATCCTCATACAATTCCACAATATAACGCAGACCATAAGAATTCTCTCAGACATTAACTTCAGCATTTTTTTCATGCAGTATAATGCTCCCTTCGACCAAAAAATTAAAACTTTGACCCACTGTAAAAAAAAATTCAGACGTGTTGGACCATAAGTTTGTGTTACAAAAATGATCTACTCAACATACCCTTTCAGAATTATGGGGTTGCTATTCTGTTCCATTCAAAAAGTCTTAATTTGTTGGACAGTGATATTAGAGTTTAGCAAGAAACAAAGGTGGCCTTCAACTATTACTTATTGTTTTTGGTCGTTAAAAAGAAAAAAAGCCTACCTTTTATTTTAAATAAGTTCAAACCCTTGAATATAGTGTCATCTCATCTACATTGAAGATATATTTACATTTTATGCCTGAAAGCATGCTTTGATTTTATGTCTAACCATTTTTGTCGCAAAGCAAAGGAGTTTACTCACTTGTAGTGAAGATATTTTTTAACATGTAATTTATTTACTTTCAAAGGACTTTTTAATCCACCCACAGATTGAGTAATTTTTTGGTTTTAAGTTATTTTAGATGTTTGAAAATATTTTTATTCTTTTGTTGTTTAATTCAGCATTTTTTTTGAATGGGTTTGTACAACAGATTAACCCTCTGGCCAGTAAAACAATGAACAAGAAACAAAGTTTACGGGTCATTATTTCATGCAAAAAGCATGAAATGATGGCCTTAAATGACAGTCAAATGTTTATTTAACGAAGTAATGCTCAATTTTAGATATAAAAAAAATCATAGTAAAACTGAGGAATATGGATTTTCATTTGCAGAAGATTGTAAAAAATTTAAAAATTATTTAAATTTTTTTTTAATTAATAAATATGATATCAAAAAACTTAAATAAATCTTTTAAAATATCGATAAGTATAAAAAAGTATGTGCAAATATTTCCCGCTACAATTTGGCGACTTTTGCGGCGAATATGGTAAACAATTTCAGCAGCTTGAATATGCGGAAAAATAAATGTTCGCCCAGGCCTTTTAACAAAATGTACATGATTTAGACAAAAATGAGCGAATTTGTTGTCCATCCACATTTAGTTGGTTTATAGTGCTTTTACGGTTTTCTATCCAATTAAATAACTATAGTCCATAACAACCACCTGTTTCCCGAAAAACCATCAGGCCAGTCACTGTCGAATTTCTAAAATAGTCTACGTTCGGTAAAAAGTTAAAAACATTTGATTCTGTGCCGATCAGTCGAAGAGAAAATGTTAAATTTAGTGCCTTTCTTATCTTATTAAATGAAGGCGAAAGGTTTTCGGAAAATTTGCAAGTAGTTATGGTGCCATACGCTTATCGACTCCTATTTTACATTTGGATATATCTAATTTTTTAAACAGTTAACAGTAATAATCCATCAACTTAGGACAGGCCTTAGGATAGCGAATTAATAAAGGTGGTCTCGATGGCGAATTTTTTAATTTTTGCCGTAAACGTTAAATGTCAAACTCTATATATAAAGAATGTCAAGGCGAATAAAATAAGGTGGCAGCATGGCGAAATAATACAGGCAGCGATGGCAAATTTGTTCATTTTCGGCATAAGCCCGAATGTCAAACTTCATATAAAATAAAAAATAGTGTACAGATTTTTTATATATGCAGTTTGACAGTTAAAGTACCAGCGAAAATTAATAAATTCGCCATCGCTACCACCTTATAATTGATTCGCCTTGGAGTATGTATAATTTTCTTCATATGGTGTTGCCATTTAGCGTTTACGGCGATAATTAATGAATTCACCATCGAGACTACTTGCATTATTTCGCCATGGGCCTTAGTGTACACAAAGGAACATATTTACACAGCTCTTTTGTCATTTTTTAACGCGGTAAAGAATAAAGATGTCTGTCTATAAAGGGAGCTTCAGTTGTGTTTCTAAGTTAGTGGTTCTCTTCATAATTTCCAAGATAAGAAGTATTTGAAAGTAGTCACTGTCTTAAAATTTAAAATCTTTAGACCACCTTGTCTAAGAATTTATAGAAAAAATATTTCTGCATATTTTCAACTCTTTTTTTTATTGGTTTTCGTTTCCTTGTGATTTTCTTTTTAAATGATGCTACGGAACGTGTCATTAAAAACAACACGTTTGAACATTTATGTCTAAAAGAATTCTTGTGATTTTCAAAATTCAAAATTTGTTATAATTTAATAACAAATGCAAGCACTTACCTGCTTGTGCTCTGTTTAGATTTTGTATCATTACAAATAAAATGGCCAAACTGACACATACAATAATTCTCTCCATAAAACGCCTTCTCTTGAAACTTCTTTTTCTCTTTAAGATATTTTGTTGTTGACACATTTTATATTCAGCTGGGAAATTTGTATAAAAGAGTGATGTCAAGCCCATCGAAGGGAAATTTTGTTTGAAATTTTTTTTAGCTGAAATAAAAAAAAAAAAAAAATAAATTGAAGGAAATTAAAGTAGAGAAATAATATAAATGAATAAAATGAATGAATAAAAACGTTAATAGCCCTTGATTAGCTATTTTTTGAAAAAAAAAAAAAATTAAAATCGGCCATTGTTGTTTTAAGCGGCCAGTGACATTTTAAGGGGCCTATTGGCTTCTTAGGCGTCGAATGGCTCTGGGGCATCAATTTGACCATTGGGCCTTACGCAGTAATTGATTCCCTGGGCGTTTATGCTTCGCTTTCGGATCCACTAGCCCAGTTTAATTGTGTATAAATAATTTTTAATAAAACTTAATAAAAAACAATTGGCTTAACTTCAATAATTTTCCCCTTTTAAAAAAGTTTACTCAAAATTAATATTTTTTATTTGGAATCTTTTCTATGTTAATCTACTTTAACTTTGCTTGCTTCCTTCAAATGTAAATATGTAAATAATTCATAATGTTTGGGCAGAAACCAGCCCAAACCAGCCCGCAGCAAAACATTTCATTTTATAGTTTTATATGAAAAATATTTTAAAAGAATATCACGAAATATTTATATTTGAAGGAATCAAGCATAATTAAAGTAGAATAATTTACTAAACAATTAACTTAATACCAAATTTAATTAAATTTAAATTTTGCTGCAAGTAGAAAAATGTCTGATGGTTTAAATATTTTTCTAATAAAATACGAAGAATGTTGTAAAAATGCATATTTTAAAATATAAATAATTATTTTAAAGTAATAATACAATAATATTTATCCGCACTCTTTCAAACTTTTATTTTAATATTTTTTTTGTGAACTTTTTTTTAATCAAATTAAGACCCATTTACATTAAGTCAGTTAAGTGAATTGTGTTTGAGTGTTTTTTTTTTTTTGTTCATACATTTTATAATAACAACTTAATTTCATTTACTAGCCATACTGGTCAGGCCAAAACCAAAATCATCTGTCCAGCAGTCAACAACGACTACAAACCCTTTCGAACAATCATAATAATAATGAAGTTGTAGACGAGGATAAGGATGCTACTTTAATGTTGTAAATTGCAAAGTACTTGTAGTGTACAGACATCAACATAATTATTTAATGGTTGAAATAAAAATTAAATAATGAGTTTTGTAGAAGCAAACAAAAAAAAAAAAACGCTTAGATGGTTACATTTGTGTGTGCCTTGTTGTTGTCATATTGAATAAAAACAATATAGTTTACCCTGGTCGAAATTTAACTAATTTTGCAAGTACTTCGATGGCGAAATAAACAGCAAACTTGATTTCAACACTAAAAACACTAAAGCGGACGGACAGACGGATGTCGCTCAGTCTACTTCACTAAGCACAAGAAATCAGAATATGTATATTTGTATACTTTATGGGGTAGGAACTTAGATATACTTTTTTTCACTTTTCTTGCTACGGAAAACTTGATTTTACAAAAATTATGTCAATCGATCAGATATAGTGTCGAAAGAGGTGCTATTCGCAATTAACATGATCATCTATGTCCCTTGAGGCAGCAGGCAAAACAAAACGCCTACCTCTAATTTGTTCATGTCATTTGGAACAATAAGCTAACTTCAATCAAAAAAATAAATATATGGGGCGATAAGGAATTAGAAAATGAGACAAAAGCGTCAAGTGAAAAAATTTTAGCTCGACCCTATTTTCCGCGTTACAGAGCTCTGAAATTTAAAAATTTTTTTAAATATCAATATGGGTATAATTTTAAAACTTTTCAAGAGATCTTTAAGGAAACACTAATTTTTTGAAAATGCTTAACCCATTAAGAGCCGGTGACATTCCTTTATGTTTATGCACAACAAATTTTTATTTTATTTTTTAATTCTCTGTCAACCCAATATTTGTTTTTTCATTGGATTCACTTCACTAAACTAGATTCACCATCTAGAAGGGTATGTAAGAGTCGTCATAACCGAATATAGCAATATAGAATATGTTTTATTTAATAAATTATCTGTTATATTGAAATATTTTTGTATTTTATAAATTCTTTGTTTTGTTTTAATTTTCATTAATAATTCACAAAATTTGTTAGCGATGACATGTCATTAAATTGTAGGATTTTTACATGTGGATGTTCTCGTTTAATTATGAATACATCTGCTAACGTGCTGTAAACTAAATATTTCGTATTAATACTGTGTTATAAATTTATATGCATGTAATACTTTGATGTATAATTTTTACTACATTTTATTTGCTGGTAAAACTTGAATGAGATTTTAAATAATTTATGATCGCATTCACAATTTTCAATTATTATTTATTAAATAATTATTAACAATTGTTTTATTATAATTATGTCAGCGAGAGGGTTTCAAAGAATTTCACAAATTATTTTCAAATCTAAAGAAAATTATCATTGTAAATTGAAGTGACTTAATAAACAACAACATTTGTGACAGGTATATCTAATTTTCAGAAAAAAGCTTTTTTTCTTTGGTTCACAGTGACAGTTTTTTTTTAAGTACAACAACAACTGATAATTGTTATGAATTAGAGAATATCACTGTAAAACAGAAACGATAATTCTGATTTCATAATCATATGAATTGAAGCCAAGAGCAAGCATAATGGCAATAAAAATGAAGTTTCGTTACCTAAAGTACAAAAAATAATGGCAATATTTTAATTCGTAATTCAAGCTGGACAACCAAACCGTACATTTGCTTCTTAAAGATATGGCTTTTCTGAGGGTATTTTACAATGAGCTTGTGAAACCAACCAAATGCTATTATTGTGCAAGGAAACAATATACGTATAAAATTTTACGCTTTTGTTTTGGAAAACTCCAAGTGGTATGGTCATAATATCTAAATTATGTTCTCTGCAACAATACATAATTACGGTTAACAAATTATTGTTGATTTAAATTATAATTACGCATAACGTAAATGGTTTGAGTTAAAAATAATATTTACGATTAAACAGCAAACGAATTTTTGTAATTATCTCAAAATAGTATAGTACCAATAACCATAATATAACACAGTATGTTACTTTATTCTTTTATTGCCAAAGAGTGATAAAAAACGATCAAATAATGTTTGGATTTAGAAATTATATATTTATTTATTTTTTTTTTTTTTACTGACAGCCTCTCTATCGGTTTAATTATTTGTTTATTAGCAACCAATAAACTTGAAAACGCTAATTTCAAAAATATAGAAAATATATAAAAAGTAATTTATTCTCAAAAAAATAAAAATTTAATTATTGAAAACTATAAACAAAAATTACGAAATAAATAAAAAAGTAAAAGTTAATTTGAGAAACTTTTAATAATTTTTTTGATAAATATGTTTATAATTTAAGCAATTATTGTTATTTTTCACAATGGTTCCAATTAAAATAATATGACGATTATCTCAATATTTTTTTTTTGCAATGAGGAAACTTTTTCTTAATAAGGGCCTATAACAGACATCAAACACTTCTTTTCCAAGGAACTATGGATACAATAGATATAACAATTTAAAGAGACGTTATGTTGTGTCGATAACAGGCTGCTACCGAAAAGGGATAAAAGTCTTACTTCTGCCAGTACACTGAGTAAAGAACAGCCATATGCTTGTGCCTACCAGCTGGCGAAAGATCCCGTATCGATATAGAAGTTGGGATAAAGTTAATTTTATATTTAAAGGGTGCCTCCTTATAACATATAACATTTTCATATAAAGCTTTATTTTAGGCAGACAGACTTTTTTAGGATTTACGCAGAGTGTGTTCCCGCTATCACAGCAAATACGAAAATAAAATCAAAACTTAAAGAATGTCCCTCAGAACATTT
This sequence comes from Gymnosoma rotundatum, assembly GCA_916610165.2. Taxonomy (NCBI): domain Eukaryota; kingdom Metazoa; phylum Arthropoda; class Insecta; order Diptera; family Tachinidae; genus Gymnosoma; species Gymnosoma rotundatum. Next base: position 111,040,107 of record OU744337.1, on the reverse strand, counting down.
GATTTTGATATAGATGGTCTTATATTTTGAACTGAAATAGCAGAATTTGAAAATTGTCAAAAGAAAATTTATTGCAGCATATTAAAGGGTAGCACATGCATAGTACGCCACCCAACGAATATTCGACTAGCATGCACATTATTATATAACGATACCATAAATTTCCAATGGAAATAAATCAATAATGAATAAAAAATCCATAATGGTGTAAACTAAAATTGCAATAGTTGGGGAATTTATAGAAACTTAACTATTGCACATAAAATTTGGTTCGTATATGCCCTTCACCATCTATCAAAAGCTAGTTTAGTAAAATTACTCCAAGCAAAAAAGCAATACTGGGCTGACAGAGAAATAATTTTTTTCCTATTTTTTAATTCTCTAACGCCCCATATATTTGCTTTTTTGATTGCAGTTACTTATTTGTTTCAAATGATGTACAAAATTAGAGGTAGGCGTGGTGTTTTGATTACTCTCTCGAAGGGCATGGACTGATCTTGATGATTTCCAATAGAACCTCTATCAACACTATGTCTGATCGATTGGCGTATTTAGCTTTTCTTTAGCTGATCTAGTGTTTTGGCGAACTTGATTTTAACAGTTAAACGGACGGACATCACGGACGGACATCACTGAATCGACATCGCTTTGCATAAGAACTCAGAATAAATATTTTTCACTTTTTATAATAAAGGATGTAATAATATTTCAGTTATTAATTAGTACGAGTTATTTAAGTTATAAATGAAATTCTGTTAAAAAAATTCCAATATTTAAAGCCACTATGGGTTTCTTTAAGCTATTATTTAATACTTTCTTTAAAACAATGAACAAATTGAAGAGAGTAATTAGTACTAGATTATTGGCTATTTGTCTATTGAATTGTCTGTGTATCGTTACTGCGACGCTGTATTATTCCTGTCAATTAAAACGAAGTCGATGATGAATGATTTTTAATTAATTTCAATTTACAAATTATTTGTTTTTGTTTTTATGGCAACTACTATTTAAGTAGTAAATTTAAAAACAATAACAGCAGCAAATAATTAGTATTAAAAAGTAATTGTTATTTATTTTTTTGTCATTTTAAAAAGAATACAAAAATAATTAAATAAACAGCATACGATATTTAATCAGTTGTCTGTTTTTCATTATGAAAATTAAATATTTAATATTAATAACAATAATAAAAAACGAAAAAAAAACGTATTAATGTAAAAGCAATAAGTTCAATACAACAAAACACAATAACAAACTGAATTCGGTAGTCATGAAAATAAAATATGTATAAGAATGACAATTTAAGGTGTCATCGATTTTACAAAAAAAAAAAAAAAAAAAAATTTTACACCTTTGAAAAGTGTTGATAACTTTGCTAATTAACATGCGACTTGTAATTATATACGAAATTATATTTTTTGCATTTGATCTTTTATACAACTGGTCTGTTGGAGCGGTTAATATCAGAAGAGGGCCTTAATTACTGGCAGCAGATTTCTGAGTGGGGTGTTGATTGAACCAGGTAGAAAAGACTTTACAAAATTACACTTATAAAGCACGGTCTAGCTAACTATAAAGATTGTGTGGCCAAAGGAAGCTGGGACTACAATTTTAGTTGGGAACCTCAATCGGGATTGATATTTTTAAAAATCCCCAAAAATCGCAGGATTTGAGGATTTCCCGTTTGGCATCCCTGGTTTTAATACATATTCATCTGGTTGGGCTCTACCCATTTCAGTATTCACTCTCTGTTGCTATGATCTGAAAAAACAAAATAAAGCCTTGTAAGGTAAACAGTACGTCACTTTGTAAAGCAGGTCTCATGTACAGTTCGATAATGTACTAAACTACGCTAGAAAAAATGTTATTTATTTATTTATTTATTTATTAAATGCCAGTTGTAAGCCTTTAAGGCCAAATAACTGCAGATGAATTTCATATATGACACACAATTAATTTTAATTAAAAAAAATTATATATAATAATTAATATTGTTGCTTTTTTAGACATCCCCCCCAAAATTACCTGTACAAACACAATTAGCAAATTAAACAATTAGGAAAAATAAGAAAATGAATTTAATAAAAAAGAAATGAAGAGCTATCAGCAATAATAATGGTTGAATCCTATACATGCGTTTTAAATATGTTTAAAAAATCTGATACTGTGTGTGTGAATCTCCTTTTGGAATATGGAATAACTGTATTCCAAAGCCTTGTAACCTTGATAATAAATGATCTATTCATTATCAGTGTTAAATAATTTGGATAGACTAAAGTATGGGTTCTGCTTGACGAACCAAATTCGAATTTTTCCGCTAAATATGAGGGACAGTTAAACTTCTTAATCTTATAAAATAAGGCTATTTGCCGAGAGCTTATGAAGTCCTCAAAATCGAATCCCAATAAGTCTAATGTATATCCAGAAACATGATCCCTAATATGCAGTCCATACATATACCTAATTATTCTGTTGAAACATGAATTTAATGTATTAATATTGCTACGTGATGTACAGCTAAACATTTCTAACCCATACAAAAACAGTGGAAAACATAGAGCCATTGCAACCTTTCTCTTGACCGCTCGAGGTAAATATATTGAAACGCTGTATAGCCTACGTAAAATAAAAGAAACCCTAGAAATAACAGAATTTATATGGTTGTTAAAAGTAAGTCTGTCATCAATATGAAAACCCAGCGTCTTATGGACCCTAACTTGTTCTACTCTCTCGTTAATTAAAAAGGTATTCAAAAGAAAATTATCACTGTTGGAAAACGTCATAATCTTGCATTTGGAAGGATTAAGTGTTAAAAAGTTACGCATTGACCAATCAAGTAACATACCAAGATCCGTGTTTATTCTGCCCTCAAATATCTGTAGATCCCTACGATCAGAACAACCGACTAGCTGTATATCATCTGCATAAGTGTAGCATTTTAGAAAAGACAATACTTCAAATATATCAATAATATATAATAAAAACAGCAGCGGTCCTAGTATAGATCCCTGTGGTACTCCTCTAAATAAATCCAGCAGCCCTGAAACTTTATTGTTAACTTTAACAAATTGAGCACGATTTTTAAGAAATGAAAATATAAGTTTAGTAGAAAGATGACTAAAATTAAATTGCTCAATCAATTTGATAGCCAACAAATCATGACTTATGGAGTCAAAAGCTTTATGAAAATCTAGGAACACTATTGCACACAAAAAACCCTTTATTGAGGTTGGCGCGAATAGACTCAACAATATCCAGCATCAATGTAGACGTGTTATATCCCTTCCGAAATCCTGATTGAAATGGATTAACAAATTGGGACTCATCCAAATGTAATTGAATTTGGTCTTTTAAAATAATTTCAAAAACTTTCGCAAAACAAGATAGAATTGTTATTGGACGAAAATCCTCTAGAGAACATGGTTTTTTTACTTTAGGAATAGGTATTATTCTACCAATCTTCCAATTTGTTGGAAAAGCTGACCTAGTTATACATGAGTTTATTATATATGTAATGTGTGTGACAATGTCCGAAAATATTAGTTTTAAAAAATGTAACGGTATCCCATCTGGACCTACGGAATTCGAGCGTAATTTTGACATAGCGTAGAATACGTCTATTTCTGTCACATTTCTAAATTCAAACCCAGTATTATTATTATAGTGGTCTGGGTCAAATGAAATTGTAGAGGATGATAATGGAGGCATTCTGGAAAATCCGTTAAATTCATCAGGATCAATTGAACTCGTAATGTTTGAATCTCCTACAACTCCTGTTAATTTTAATCTCTCCCACAATTGTTTTTGACTACAGTTTTCTAATAAATCAATGCATGACCTTCTTCTTATTTTACGAATTATAGTTTTTATTTATTTCTGCAAACACAATAGTTCCTAACAGTAGCATCTGATCTCTGTGCTCTCATAGCTTGAAAAGCAACGTCTCTTCTAAACTTAGCCGCTCGAATCTCAGGATGATGCATCCAATTATTCAAATTCATCCGAGTCGCTCTTTTTAAAGGAACATGTTCATCGTATAAATTATAAATCAAAAATGTAAAATAAGATACCTGAACGTCCGGCTGTGTTGTACAATATATAGGTGAAAAATCTAAAGAATTTAAGTGTGAAATGCAACGTTCAAGATTCATTGACCTAATATCTCTATACATGATGTTTTCTACATCACCTTTAATTGCTATAGAATATGAGAGACACACCATTGAATGATTGGAACTTAATGCAGGAAACTGGAATTGTCCCTTGCATTCAATTTTTTCAAAATTAGATACCAAGAAGTAGTCAATAATGGACGTGGTTCCACTACTATCGCAGTAATGCGTTGGTAAAGAGTTATGTACAACAGAGAGAGATGAACGTTCACAAATTTCACGAACTTCCATATTTCTGGTAAATATATCAACGTTAAAATCCCCCATTAACACAACATTATCATATCTTAATGTCACTTCAATGATATCGTCATTACACACATTAAAACTGCGATGAGGCAAGTAGATCACGCCAACTAAAATAAGTATCCCCGCACTAATCATTACCTCAACAAAAATACACTCAAAAACGCCCTCATCTATTGCTCTATGAATAACCCTAGCGTTAAATTTTTCAGAAATGTATAAACATACACCACCTCCCCGCCGTATAAGACGATCATTTCGATAAATATTAAATCCACGAATATTAACTGAATTATTTGATACAGCTTCCGTAAACCATGTCTCCGAAATGCCAATAATATTAATTACACTATCTTCAAACAAATTTCTTACTTCATCAAACTTGGTTGATCTTGAACTAGGTTTGAGGCTTTGTGCATTAATATGAGCGCATTTCAATCCTGACCCATTTAATATTGAATTAAACATACTCTTATTGCTAATAACTATCCCAAAATTATCATTCATGTGTTAAATATAAAAGTAATTGTGTTTGTACAGACAAAATTATAACCCCATAATAGTTTGCAGTTGAATTCAATTTATATACTAAAAATACAGAATTCATTATTATTTTAACTAACATTAATTTCTGAAAACGTTATCCGCAAAAAAAAATAAAAATATAAAAATAACTTATTTCAATATTATACATAACAAAATATAGAAAGAGCATTTAAAGTTATGCACAAAGCAGTTAGAAAAAAAATAAAATTTAAATTAATTAAATGTTACTAAAAAAGAAGAAGAAAAAATATTAAATTAATAAAACTTCAAAAATGACCATGTACATGTAAATAAATTAAGTTAATTTAGTTAATGCTTAAAGTGTATGGAAAATATTAATTAAAATTGAAAGCATCATTCACAGTAGATTCTGACCGAACATGTTGAGCTGAATTAATCTTCAAAAATTCCTGGAGTTTCTCGTAATTAAAAGATTTTATATCACCATCTTGCATAGTAATTAGCACCTCAGGAACATCCTTATTGTACAGCCTGATTTTTTTAATTTTTTTAGTTTTTAACATTTTTCTACATAAGAAATTCAACTTAGCAGCCTTCGGAGTTAGATGATCATTCAAGTAAATTCTATTCACATTAAGATTTTGTTGTTGTTTATTAACATTTAAAGCTTGCTCTTCATAATCTTTCTTTTCAGCAAATATATCACAAAGCTTAAGACATCGCTGTTTAAAATATGTTTTTAGTAATAAGTCTCTTTTGTAAACACTATTAAATTTAATAAGTACATCATTTTTCTTTTTAATATAAGTACACATATTAACATCACTATGTTGAATATCTACTTCGTAAATCTGACCAATTTTAAATATTGTAGAGTACAATTTTTCATTTGACAAATTTTTGGGTAATCCATTAACTATTATGTCACTTCCATTAAGTTGTCGCCTGAGAGAATTATTTTCAATTTCAAGACTAAGCACTTTTGAACAGACGAATTCTTCTGTAGATTTTGTTTTTGATAAACATTTTTCTAAATCAGATTTAATCGAAGTTAACTGAGACATTACATCTTCAGAAATTACTTTTGTTAAATTCTTGATGCTATTTTCAAGTTCGTCCAACCTTGGATCTTTTCCGGAATTCGGAGTAGTTGTCGGTGCAGTAATACAAGATTTACATTTAAATAGGAAACCGCCGTCAGATTTTTTCATAACTTTAATTATCTCAGAAGTTAAAGTTGGTATTTCTTGCAAAACACATTTAACGTGAAAGTTATTGCAGCAAAAGCTGCAACAAATTTTGTCTTTACTGCAAGTCGTTGCACAAATTTTACATATGTTAGACATATTATTTACTTATAACTTTTATTTATTTGTTATTATTTTTTTTTTTTTTATTTTAAAGTGTATCAACTTTTTCTGGAGATGTTTTAAGTTTATTTTAATTTTGTTATATAAAGCAAATATATAGAAGTAACAAGAATAGAACGCAAAACCAATACACGATAATATTGAAGCGAAAATAAATTTTGTTTTTGTTTTTAATTATTCTCTTTTTATGTATTTTGTTAGTTAGTACACTTGATGCATAGTATAAGAGTATTTTTATTTTGCTTGTTACTAGTTTAATACTTAAGACAAATTTAAAAACCAGTTTTTACAGTTGCTTTAAAAGCAGAGATTTTATTTCAGTATTACATCAGAACATATATAATTATATATATATATTTTTTTTTTGGTAATTCTTTTGTTCTTTCGTTTTAGTTTATAAAAGAAACATTATTATATTACTTTAAATAGAGGTAGTATTTTATTTTATTAATTTATAGTTTTGTAAGTGTTAAACACCTTCTATATATATTAATTGAAATAAGTTTGTATTTTTTATGTTTAATGTAAGAAAATATGAAACTTTTACGGATAGCGATCTAAAACACGTCTACTCTCTAGTCATTTCTACTTAATTGTGTAAATTAAAATCTCAATTAACATTAGATAAGTCGAAAGTGCTCTGAACTTGGAATGGCCTTCGTTATGGCATAAAGAAGCAAAACAGAAGAAATTTTGCTGGAGTTCTTTTTTTTTGTCACATTCTATCACTTACTTACGTTACGAACCGGCGGCAGTAAAAATCAGTAAAGCTGAACAACTTTCAAAAATGCTCACTTTTTGGCAAGAAGGTTCTCAGGAAATCCTCACTGGAAAGTGGATTATTCACCAAAAGGGGCGACGTATGGACTAACCAGTGCTAAAGGACTTTTAGTGAAGTGTTTTAAATTAGTTTTACTTCTATATCATATTAAATGCTGTTTTAAATTATCGAAAAACTACATAAATTGTTATCGGATTTATTTTGGCGGAAATATTGATTTTTTTTATATTAAGGCTATTGGCTCTCCTTTGCAGCAGCATACTAAAGACAAATAAATAATTAAGTTTGTGCAACGTCTTAAATTTGCTTATTTTTGCTAAAGAAAATTCTGATGAAACCGGTATCTAGTGACGTGAATGAAAGCGTGATTAGAGAACTTATGCTTTAGTAACAGCAAAAGAACCATTGATTTCTAGGTGTCGACTAACAATTGTTAAATTTCGTTTACGTCAAAGAGTCTTGTTAAATTTATAGACTTCTTTTTAAACTCAGGTCTTTCTTGATACTCACGTATAATCCTCATTTTTAACGATATTCCAAGGTGGACATTTACAGTCAATGTAAACTGCCGTCGCGGCAGCTTCCTAGCACGGCCTGAAAACATCGACAGTAACGATTTTTATCTTAGCCATGAAATTTGTATCTGTATTTGAAAATACACCATCATGTCACTGAATTAATTAGAATACTTCCATTTCCATACCATTCTTGGCTTTCTTTTAATCGACTTCAAAAAGGAGAAGTTTGTTATTCGTCCCTATTTTTTTATGTTTGAGTCTCCGAAACTTAGTCATTTCTAAATTGATTAAGAAATTTTTTTCTTCACTTAAAAGTGGTGCTTACAGAGTGGTCCCATTAAAAAAAGTTCATGACTTTAAAAATTAAAGAGTATCCCTAAACAACACATATGATCCTTATATCTATTGAGCAGTAACGGACACCCATATAAAACTTAACAGAGCTCCAAATGAAAGTAATAAAAAATAAATTTTAATATTAAAGAGTGTCCCTATAGATAATATAATACGAGGGCTGCTCTATATATTTCTGGCCTAATAGTGGAAATGCGAATATTTATAATCAAAAATGGTTTTATTGTTTTTCAAAGTATTCTCCAGCATGATTTATACACTTTTGCATGCGCTCAAACCAGTTGTCGAAGCACTTTTTCCACTCCGATTGAGACACCTCTAAAACATGGTTTTTGAACACTTCAACAGCTTCTTCTGGCGACGAAAATCGTTGACCACGCATTTTTGTCTTGATGTGCGGAAACAAGAAGAAGTCATTAGGTGTCAAGTCAGGGCTGTACGGCGGATGACCCATTAATTCGACGTTTTAGCCGGTCAAAAACGCTCTGGTTTGAGCCGATGTGTGAGAGCTCGCATTGTCATGGTGAACAATGATTCGTCTTCTCTTGTTGGTTTTTCGAATTTCTCCGAAGACTTCAGGCAAACAAATTGTAGTGTACCACTCAGAAGTGACCGTCCTACGTTGCTCAAGCGGAACAGTCGCCACATGACCAGTTTTGCCGAAGAAACAGGCGACCATTTGCTTCGAAGTGCTTCTTCCACGAACAACTTTCGTTGGATTTTGCTCGTCTTTGACGCCCCACATTGTTGTTTCGTTTCGGGCTCTTACGCGTAGATCCATGATTCGTCACCTGTGACGATCTTATAAACGTCTTTTGAAGCACCGCAATCGTATTTTTGCAACCAATCGACACGAGCCTTTCTTGAGCGACTTTCAAATTGTGCGGCATCCAACGAGAACAAACCTTTTTTACGGCCAGGTGTTCATGCAGTATCGAATGTATGCTGGTGGAAGAAATGGCCAAGGATGTCTCTATCTCTCGGTATGTCGCATGTCGCTCTTGTATTATGAGTTCACGCACGGCATCAATGTTCTCTGGCACAACAGCCGTTTTTGGACGACCTTCACGGAATTCGTCTTTGAGCGAGCTTCGGCCACGATTAAATTCATTATACCAATTTTTCACAGTGCTATAGGATGGTGCTTCATCGCCATACAAAGATTTAAGTTCATCAATGCACTCTTGTCGTGATAATCCACGTCGACAGTTGTGAAAAATGATGGCACGAAAATGTTCACGAGTTAATTCCATTTTTTTCTATATTAATTTTTTCAAGTCACTGTAAACAACACAAATAATGGTCGTACGTCAAAACGTTTTGAGTACGATTATGCTTAAAAATGACAAACTTTACAATGGAAATGTCAGATTGCACTTGGCAGCACTCAGTGTTGCCAGGCCAGAAATATATATAGCAGCCCTCGTATGACTTATATGGCCTAATCTTTAAAAGCGGTATAGATAGATAGTTGAAACTTACATGCAACGTGTTTTGTTCGCCTATCAACAACTATAAAATCTAAAATGGGAAATTAAAAGGTATCCCGATTAACACACTTAATACTTACATGTATATCGAACCGTAAGGGATACCCATAAAAACCTTAGCAAAGTTGTTATCATTATAGCCCCCAACAAGTAATAAAAAACTAAATTTTATTATTAAAGGGTGTTGCCATAGGTAAATTAATTTCAGTTATGTTGTACTTTATTTAAAACCACTTAATCAAACACTAGAAAATGGCACAGAATTGCACTTCTAAGTCTGCTATAACTAAAAGGAAGAAATAAGAAATTAAAGGGTGTTCCCATGATTTATGTTAAAAAATATATATAGCCTCACATTTCAAACCGTTATAGACAGAAAGTTAAAATTTAAACACAACGCCTACTAATAAGTCTGCTATGGCAAATTTATAAAATTGAAAATAAAAGGGTGTAGCAATATTTTATGTTATTTTTTGAACCGTTATGGATAGACACTTGAAATTTTTACAAAGACTTTAGTGTCTTATGTACACAATTACAATTATAAGGAAAGTAAGGGGTGACCCCGCAGGTGACGTAATTTTTTATAAATTAAAGGGTGTCGCCATTGGTGATGAGATTTGTTGTATATGGACTTATTTTTTTAATCCGATGTACTTAGAATATTGAAGCTTACACAAAGTGTTTTTTACAATTTTTATTTCATACCCGATAATCCTCTACACGTCTGTAATTTTAAAGACGGGTTTTTTCAAAGAATTATATTTATTATTTTTTTTTGTGAAATAAAAACAATACTTGCGTATTCAACATATTTTAAATCAACTAATATCATTAGTGTTAACCGTGCTTTAAAATTTATTTTTTTTTTAGCCAGCAAACATTTTACAGGTATCAGTTACGATTTACACTTCCTATACGAAAAACATATTAGCCCAATTCACAATTTTGTGCAAGTGATCTTGCATCATAGCATTTGCAAAATTGTGTAGCATATCTTACTCATTACTATATATTTTGTTGGTGTAGACTAAAAATATGCTACACAATTTTGCAGATGCTATGATGCAAGACCACTTGCACAATATTGTGAATTGGGCTATTTATTTTACTATGGCTTGGTTTACCTAAATAAATATTTCGTTTCAGAAAGGATTACTATACCATTCCTTGTAAAAACTATTTTTTGTTTTGTTATTCGTTATGCTACACAATAAATACTTTGAGGGAATCAAAACAGGAATTGCTGAAATCATAACATTTGTTGGTGTGAACATAAAGAAAGTAAAGAAAGCATTGTAGCAAGAAAACTTATGTAACGGTGTGGTGTTTTATGGTGACAAATAAATGTGTTAAATTTTGAAATAATAAAAAAAACATCTGTTGTTTTTTACTCTGCTTAACCAGACTGATTTTTTTATTATTAGTTTAAAGCATTATTAGTTTCATAACCAAAGACAAGAGAATTTATACATAACAGGCTTGAGGTGAACATCAGATTGTTTATTAAGTCGTTAATCAAAACTAACGCGCCGAGTCAAAATGAAAATTTTGTATTTAAATATCATTTAACCCAGAGGTATTGTAAAATTTAACACAACTTTAGATGATGTTAAGGCTTAAGGAATAATAAATGATTAAACTTTAAGAATGTAGTAAAACTTTTATTAGGAAATGGTGTGAGATGGTAGGGGAACTACATGTATGAAAACATTTAGCAGTTTTAAAGAATATAATGATTTTCAAAATATCAAACAAGTTCTGAATAACAAGTGCGTTCTTAAAACTCTTTAGTTAATTTTGTAAGTATAATTTTGTTTGTTGAAACATTAAGTGAACAAAGTCATTAGTTGGCCAACTAACTATTTCCAGCAAGCCATCTTGTTTTTTTTTTTTCATTAAAAAGAGATCAATTGCATTTATTTATTTATTTTATTTATTATTTTATTAGGGCCAGCACTCAGGGGATGACCCCTACTTATGCAATGCATTATGCCATTACTAGGAAATCAGGATAGAAGAAGTAGTGCTTGTGGATAATAGATTTGAATCTTTGCACAATGAAAGTAACAGGAAAGACATCCGCATGGATTTTATTCCATATACGAACCGTTCGTCTCAAAAACGAATTTTCTTTGTAATGCGTAGTGCGTTTTACTGGCCAATCCACCACAAAGGTATGCGCTCTTGATGAAGGGCACATTGCAGGTACGAAATTATGGTTTTCGGGAATAAGGGCCCTGATTTCATAGGAGCACATTCCGTTGTAGTTACGACACATTACGTCGATGCTCCAGTGAATCAATAGAGCAGGATACCCTACTGTCACCGATGAACTTTTTCGCTCCCTCTTGCACGCGGTCGAGTAACTCTAAAACAGTCTTTAAAGCACCGGCCAATATAAGAGAGTTGCATTAGATTTTCGGTCTGATAAAGGTGACATAGATAGCGAGAAGATCAGATGGAGTGAAGTATTTCTTACACCGTTTTAGAAAAACCTAGGCGATTCAGGGCATTATATATTTGCTTTCACAAAGTACCAATTTCCGGGAGTCTTGGCCTTTTGCGAATGGCAGATGCTACTGTTGTCTGTGAAAGAGTAGATAGAGTTGGAAGTCAGAAGATCTTTAAGAAAATTAAGAAATAGGGTAGGAGAAAGGACGGAACTTTGCGGTACCTCTAAGTTACCTATAAAGTCGTTTGATGAGATCCCATCTTTAACAAATCGTATGGAGAAAGCTCGATACTAGTCGAGAGAAGCTACGAGGGCTGCTATATATATTTCTGGCCTAGCAACACTGAGTGCTTCCAAGTGCAATCTGTCATTTCCATTGGAAAGTTTGTCATTTTTAAGCATAATCGTACTCAAAACGTTTTGACGTACGACCATTATTTGTGTTGTTTACAGTGACTTGAAAAAATTAATATAGAAAAATGTGGAATTAACTCGTGAACATTTTCGTGCCATCATTTTTCACACCTTTCGACGTGGATTATCACGACAAGAGTGCATTGATGAACTTAAATCTTTGTATGGCGATGAAGCACCATCCTATAGCACTGTGAAAAATTGGTATAATGAATTTAATCGTGGCCGAAGCTCGCTCAAAGACGAATTCCGTGAAGGTCGTCCAAAAACGGCTGTTGTGCCAGAGAACATTCATGCCGTGCGTGAACTCATAATGCAAGATCGACATGCGACATACCGAGAGATAGAGACATCCCTGGACATTTCTTCCACCAGCATACATTCGATACTGCATGAATACCTGGCCGTAAAAAAGGTTTGTTCTCGTTGGATCCCGCACAATTTGAAATTCGCTCAAAAAAAGGCTCGTGTCGATTGGTGCAAAGAAATGTTGCAAAAATACGATTGCGGTGCTTCAAAAGACGTTTATAAGATCGTCACTTCTTCGGCAAAACTGGTCATGTGGCGACTGTTCCGCTTGAGCAGCGTAGGACGGTCACTTCTGAGTGGAACACTACAATTTGTTTGCCTGAAGTCATCAGAGAAATTCTAAAAACCAACAAGAGAAGACGAATCATTGTTCACCATGACAATGCGAGCTCTCATACATCGGCTCAAACCAGAGCGTTTTTGACCGGCAAAAACGTCGAATTAATGGGTCATCCGCCGTACAGCCCTGACTTGGCACCTAATGACTTCTTCTTGTTTCCGCACATCAAGAAAAGAATGCGTGGTCAACGATTTTCGTCGCTAGAAGAAGCTGTTGAAGTGTACAAGAACCATGTTTTAGAGGTGTCTCAATCGGAGTGGAAAAAGTGCTTCGACAACTGGTTTGAGCGCATGCAAAAGTATATAAATCATGCTGGAGAATACTTTGAAAAACAATAAAATCATTTTTGATTATAAATATTCGCATTTTAACTATTAGGCCAGAAATATATAGAGCAGCCCTCGTAGAAGCAATAAGCGCACTGTGCAACACTTTATCAAACGCCTTGGAAATATCTTACTTTCGCCGCAATGGTGAATGGACTGAAACCATTTTTATGAAAAAAAGGCCAGTAAGCCACCCCCAGGAAGTCCCTTATGGAAGCCGTACTGAACTCTAGATATTTCATAAGATGGAAATTAAGCATACTTTCCATTACTTTGGAAAGTGAAGTGCAAATTTCAATTGGGCGGTAATTTTGAGGATTGCGAGCCTCTCCCATTTTGGGGATTAGTGTTACATTACCAACCTTCCAACATGATGGGAATTCACCAACATAGTACAAAATGCTGGAGAGTTTTTCTAATGGACGTGCTAACGTCGAACAGCACTGCTTCAAGATCAGAGCTGGAACTCCATCCGGACCAGAGGCCTTGTTTATGTTGAGATCATATAAAACCTTTTTAACTGCACGAGCTCGAAAGAATATAGCTGACATAGTTACTGATACCTTGTCCAGTACGGGCAGTGGTTGATAGCTTTCTGGCAAGTGAAAGTCACTTACAAAAATTTCAGCCAAGCCTTATCAATCGGATCGTTAAAAATTTGATCATCCCTTAAAAGAGGCGGAATTAAGGAACTAGCATTATCGTTCACTCTTTTAACAAATGACCAAAAACTCTTACTATCCCGGGGAGCACCAAGAACTTTAGCACTGAGGCGCTGCTCGTATAAAGTTTTTTCGCGCCTAAGTACTTTGGCACACGAAGATGTCCCCTTTTTGCGTATCGAATCAGTACCTGTATTTTTGTTGCACTGCCAGGTAGTAAATGGATCTGACTGCATTTTTGCAAGTCTGGTTGAACCAAGAATGTTTTGCAATAAGCTTGATTGTTACAACGTTTGATGACTCTGACACATTTGAAAGATTGAATCTTGTCATTGGGGGCATCGGCCGATTAACCGGTATTGGCAAGTACCTACCAAACTTACGAAACAAAAGTGTAACGAGTTTATTAGTTCAGAGTCAGAAGATTGTTCGCATCGTTTCATCAGCTCAAGAATATATCGCCTTCAAGTTTATACGACAGTCATTCTTATTGATGTTATCTAGAACTTTATCCTTATTGATCGTGATTATAATAGTTTATTAGTCATTGTTAGAGGATTATAATCAAAACTATACATTGAATTTGTGTGAATGTATCGTTAAACATCGTATGGACTTGAACAGCTTTAAATCTCACAATTTTGCTCTTGGCTATAGGTAACGACACCACAGCTTGGGTTATAAGAATGTTCAGAGGTACACAAGAGGCGTTAATTAAATTTTGTTTGGCACACGAACCACTCTGTTTTAATATGAAGTTTTAATTGTTTAGACTTCACAAGAGCCTACTAACAGGGAGTTAGGTTTGTTGTACACTGTTGTATCTCACTGATGATTGTGAGTTGATAACCAAAGATCACTCATTAAGGAAGATCAACAAAGCAAATGTGGGATATAAGCAGGCTGCGCCCGATAGCCAAAATATTATTTTTATTTTGCAATTTTCGTTCTAAGCTGTACATTTTAAGGACAGTAAATCTTAATTGTGTAGAAAGAACTATAATTAACGCAAAAGCTGTTCATCTATTAGGAAATAGATTTATTAAAAATTAATTCTAAAGTCGAATGATAAAAGTTGTTACCGGCACTAAAATCTAATTGCTACTGCCACTCAAAACAGTGACATTTTCAATCTGTATTTTTGTCATGTATTATTTAAATTATTTATATCAGTGTCATCTTGTTTACAAAAAAGGAAATAAAAAAAAAAAATGTTTTCGGAAAGATTTTGCTGATTTGTTCATGTTCCATTTCATTAGTGACCCTCGTATATATGTTTGTATGTATTATAATCGTAATTTTAACTCAAGCTTAAGTATTGTTAATTTATTTATTATTTTATTTTATTAACAAACATTTCAACTGAATTTCTTTTTGGCAATCCAGTCACGTTCGTGAACGAAAACAATAAAATAGTGCGTTTTTTCACCGCTAAACAGGGTCAACAAAAAAAAATTTTAATTGATTTAATGACAACACTTTCGATCAAGGAGATGTTTAAGTGATTATTGAAAAGGTAAGAATTAATGAATAAATTTTAAATAAATTAAAAAAAAAATTGAAATTTAATCAAAGTATTTGTATAATTGCAAAAAAAAAAGAATTGTGTTAAAGCAAATACTTCGTTTAAGTAACTAGAAAAATAAAGAACAGATGTCAGTATTTTTCAAGTTAATTATTGGCAGAAATTTTAATAAGACAGAAAAAATTTTTCAATATGATATTTTGAAATATTTTATAAGGAGCTTTAATCTTCTAAGCCATCTCGCAGGCTTAAAATTATTTATGAGCAGCTTAGTACTAAGAACATATGGCTCCTAGTTCACTAGGACAGCTTTAAGGCGTATGAAGTGCCATGTTCATATTCTAACTTATTTTTTTGTTGTTTTCTTGCAAGGTCAAACATATTTTTAACGAAATTAGTATTGAATTATGATTCCCTGAAGCAACTGGGCTGTAAGGAGTTGCAAGGATTTCTTCTGCCGCTGTTAGGATTAAAATTTAGGAACAACATAAATATGAATTTCAAAGTCACTGTCACACACTTGCTAAGAAATGATGAGAATTGGAGAGCATGGTGATTTTTTAACACATCAACTCTTTTGTTTACTCTCAGTGCAACCAGAAATTCATGGTATAGAAAAATATCAATGCCAGTGTTGCCAGTTATTTTCGAGCTTTCTCGCCAAATGTGTAAAAATTTATTTTAATTGTGCTTGATTCCTTCAAATATAAATATTTCATGATATTTTCAAGAAATATTTATCATTTAAAACTAATAGAAATTTAAATTTTTTACTGCGAGGAAAACAAATCCATATGGTCATTTCGCTACTGCTAATATAAATCATCGGCGGATTCTACCCAAATTCAAATTTGTCTTTCACTACAGAAAAAAACTCGTGTATTTTGGACTTCATAAACGAAATAAAATATTGTATATTTGATCCTTATTAAGAGAATCTAGTGAAAATAGTAAATATAAAGTTGTAGGTAAGGAGTTTTTGATCGTAACCATTTAAGGTATATTATCCTCAGAGTTCATAAGCTCTTTTCAGAATTCGTCTGTTTAAATATTTTTTCTTAAATTAATCGAATTAAAATATGTCGACTAGTTTTCATTCGTTTAATGGAATTAAATTTCGTATTCCTTAACTTGCCCGGATAAGCAAATAATTATTAAAAAATTATATAACTCATTAAAAGTGCGTACTCTAAAAATGGAAAGGAGACTGCAGTTCTTTGATTGAATAAAATTTGCTTTATTTTTGGAATCTTCTTTTAAACAGTTTGAATAATTTTTTATTCGAATAATCGATTATTCGCAAAATGTTATTCGAATGATTTTCTTATCTAAGCTAATTTTTTTCAGTGCTTAATGGATTTATTTCTAACAGAAGAATTTTTTTTTTACAAAATAAACTGTCGGTTTATCGATTAATCGAATGATTTTTGTCTAAATTTAATATATCAATAAAAAATTGTTCATATTGGAAATAGTGTGTTTTAAGCAGAAGGTTTAAATATCTAAAATACCTGATTATAATTTATATACAAAACTTACTCACGTTTACAAAATTTGTAAAATATTTTATTATCTGCTTTGTTTCGTTTGTGTTGAATTGTTAATTAAAACATCAATACGCAATTAGCAAATATTGTTAATACGTGCGTATTTATTTGTAAAATTACAACAAGGTTGAAATGCACACATAAAATAATCAAAAACATATACATACATATATTCGAACATATACAATTAGTTAATAATCGAATAAAGGGAAATGTAACATGTACAAAATTACAAAACGTTTATTTATTGGAAGAAACTCATTGCTAAAAAAAAACAAATTTTTTGAGTTATAATTCAGGCTTATTATAGTTTTCAACACGGGATGAAAACAAGTTCAAGGTTCGAGAAAAGTTAAAGTTTGTATACCCTTCACTACAAAAAGTGGAAAGGGTCATTCTTATTTGTTCAAATATATTTTATTGAATGAATCTTAAATCTATGATACAATATAAAATTATAACAATGTACATATGCGTAAGACGCAAAGCAATGTAATTCATAGCTTTTGCAATGGAATGTCATCCCTAAATAACAGCGTCAACTTTGTGTTTTTAACAGTAATGTTAACTCATTTTATTTTATAAAACCCGCTGTATAAAAATAAAAAAGGAGATAAAACCGCTAGATTGTCTTAAATATAACTAAATTGCCACTACATTTCAGCCATAACAAAACAAAACAAACCAAAAAGCAGCCAACTTCACTTCCTAACGAACTGTCAAAATTGGATTTTTCAATTACTAAGCGTTGACGCCGTGTTATTTAGGGACGCTTTATACATTTTGAGAAATTTTGACAGATATCTTGCGTTTTACGCGCTAATTTGGGGATGGCAGTAAGGTGATAGCGGGGGCAAATTTATTTATTTTCGCCGGTATTCTAACTGTTAAACTTCATATATAAAAAATTTATCTAACTGTTATACAGATTTTTTATATATGGATACCGGCAAGGCGTATCAATTACCAGGTGGCAGCGTAGGTGAATTCATTAATTTTTGCCGTGAACACTACTGTTAACCTCCATATATAAAAAATCTGTGTATATTTTTTTTTATATGAAGTTTGGCAGTAGTGTTTACCAGCAAAAAAAATGGATTCGCCTACGCTGCCACCTGGTAATTGATTCGCCTTGGATACCGGCTAAAATGACTAAATTCGCCATAGCTATCATCTTATAACAAGGCGAATTAATACAGGTGACCGCACGGCTACAACAATCCAACAACTCAAAAAACAACAGGCAATTTGTTGTTACAAAATTATGTATGTTGTCAAAAAAATTGTAAAAAAACAAACAAAAGAAAAAAAATAGACATACATACATACATATTTGATGAAAAAAAGTGGTTGTAATTATCAAAATAAAAAAACAGGAAAAGTGATCAAAATTCTTTTGTACCACTAGTTTGCCCAAATCAAATGCATCGTTCCAATCTTGCACGTTGACCATTTGTAGACTAACATAATCTTCCACAAAAAAAAACAAGAAATTATAAATGTGTTAACAATAATTTCACTATCTTTTTACGCATATTTTGATTATACACATCAGGAACTGCAAATACGGTTCCATGTTGTAGTAGTTTTCTCTAGGAATTTTAATTGTTTGTTTTCTATTAGCAATCAAAAAAAAAATTAAATTAAAAGAAATTTAACAAATTATTTATTTTTGACAAGTTTTTTTGACAACTGTAATGTATACAGCTGATGGGCTTTTTCGCCCGTGCGTTCACCTGTATTATTTCGCCATGCCTTATAATTAATTCGCCTTGATATGCTTATGTTTGTGTATTAACACAAAGGTATATTGATTAATAAATAAGAACAGTATGTAATTCTTAAAAGAGTTATGAATGAGTGAATTCATATTACAACAGTTATAACTAAGTTTGTCTGTCTGTCCGCGTTAAAATTTAAATACGCCAATCGATCAGACATAGTTGCGAAAAAGGTGCTATTGGAACTCAATAAGATCGGTTCGTGTGCATTGAAACAGCAGGCAAAACACCACGTCGACCTCGAATTTTTCTTTATTATTTGGAACAATGAAGTAACTCCAATCAAAAAACGAATATATGGGGCAATAGAGAACTAAAAAAAATAAAATAAAATATCAAGTGAAAAAATTGGCCCTCGCGAATATTTTTCGAGTTACGGGCTTCTGAGATTTAAATTTTTTTTTAAAATATCAATATGGGTATTATTTAAAAGGGTGTTATGAGATCTTTAAGGAAATACTAAAAATTTAAAAAAATGTTTAACCCATTAAGAGCCGATGACATTTTTATGTAAAATTATGTTTATATGGTAACTAATTTTTTCTTATGTTTTAATTCTCTGTCACTCCGATATTTGCTTTTTTGATTGGAGTTACTTTACTAAGCTAGATTTACATTAATGGTGAAGGATATATAATGTTCGTCATAGCCGAATATAGCGATCTAACTTGTTTTATTTCCATACAGAAGTACATATTGTGTTACCGAAAAAAATTTTATTAAAGGAAATATTTTCGTATATGTGTTTA
Source organism: Gymnosoma rotundatum (assembly GCA_916610165.2). NCBI lineage: Eukaryota > Metazoa > Arthropoda > Insecta > Diptera > Tachinidae > Gymnosoma > Gymnosoma rotundatum. Next base: position 111,020,561 of record OU744337.1, on the reverse strand, counting down.
TAAAAAAATTCTAATATTAGCAATGTTTTTGATAAAAAATTTAAAAAAAAATATATACTTTTGAATATAAACTTTGCAAAAATCTATGGTGTTCTAAATGAAATTTCTTACAAGCGTATATTTAATACAAGAGATGTTATTACACACAATAACTACTGTAGATGCTTAAACAAAATATTTATTTCAATACTGTAAATTTGAAGAATTTATTAACGTTTTACCATTTTATTGAACCAGATCACTTCTTTGAGTAGTTAATTTAACATTGTATATTTATTAAGTTAATTGTGCTTATTCCAACAATAAACAAACTGATTGGAAATAATATATTTTGTTTGTACTCGTATGTAAGTAAATATTTGTGTCTATTGATTAGTTAAACTTTGTAAGTCTCATTGCTTAACTAGACTTGAATGATACGTTAATGATAATTGCTTCTATTTATGTATTTTATTTCTCAATATAAAAGTAAAAAGTTTTAATGAATCAAAAAATCTGTCGTAAAGTTTTGTTATTATTTTTTTTTAAATTTCTTTTATCAGTGATTGAGAAAGAATAGAAAAAATAATATTGTTAGTTATTTGTATCAAAGATTTTTTGTTTAGTGACCTGTATAAAACATGCAATCTGCTATGCATCGTAAAAATTTTCAGTAGAAGAATTTTTCATTATTATCCGATCACTGGCTGGCTGGGTGGCTGAAAAAATATAGAAGCCGCAGGAATCATGTTACAGAGGAAGGAATTTTTCGTTTTTCTGTAAATGTTCAGCCCTAGGTATTATGAGATTTAGAATCTTCGGCCAACTCATAATGAATTACCTTTTGAAGATATCTGAGTTTGGATTGTTTCGATATCTACATGCCCGAGAAGAGATATAGAAATCGAATAACGTACTAATGTCTAGGGATAATGTAAATATGTAGTCGCTTAGGTTCTACATAGTTCCTTGCATAAAGCGAGTTAGCATGTTAACAAAATGGAACTAAAAGACTTTAAACTTCCCTTTGACTCTTCCTTGTTCTTGTTTTTTAATTGCAAAAAAAAAAAATCATTATTTTCTGTCCATTAAAATTTATTGAGAATAAAAATATTTTTATGACTCAAATTATTAGCCATAAAGCGCAACAAGTTTAAATTTAACATTGCAGCTCCCATTAATTAACACTAATAATTTCATGCAAAGTACGTCATTAAATCTGACGAGAAAAGAAAAATCATGAATTTTACAAAATACTTGAGAAATATCCTGCACATTTAAAACAGAATTCTCACGCACTTTAAAATGCGTGCAGAAACAAAAAGTTGCCAAGACTGCAGCTGGTCATTTGCAACAAGTAATTAATGGTATTGGATTGGATGTGCAACGTTAAGACAAAACACAAAAAAGTGAAAAAAAAATGTAGAAACAAGAAAACAGAAATACTTTGGACTAACAACGTCATGACTTGTTATTTGCCAAATTCCTTTCTTTTTTTTTAACAGTTTAAAGCCTGCGGAATTCAAGTTCTTTAGTTTTAGGTTTATTGAACCTTTCATTTGTACAAACACACACACACACATTAATATCTGGCTAAATTCACATTTACGTGGAATTCAACTCTTTTCCTTGAGGGAATTTAAGACTTTGGCTGAATGCCACTTTGTCTGTCCATAATGGCCAAAATACCAAAGTATAAAGATATTTTTATGTTAAAATTAAAAAAGAATAAAAAAATATAGAATTATCCCTTTTGGACATTGTAAGACAATCTGGTTAAGAGCGGTAATAATATCGGGCACAGTGAGATGATTTTGACATAAATTTCTAATAAATTTAATAAATTTTTTTTATATAAATGAATAGAAATTATTTCGGCTTAAGTTCATTTATTTTTAATTTCTAAAAATCTTTTTTTTTTTAGAAAGAAAAGTTATTTTTACAAATGTATGCGGACGTTTTCCAAAGAAAAATTAGACGCTAGCAGAATGAAATTCTGCATTTTCTGGACAGCTACGACCTTCATCAGCATTTTTCGCATCTATCTACCTTAGTTGTGTATTTTTATAAACATCATCTATTTAACCAACTAACTTTGTAAATAAGAATACGAGAACACTCATATTCATATCAACATTAATTTAGTTAGACGAAATTTACACACAAACCAACATATTTCTTTACTGTTCTCTCTGTATTTCGTCTTGTACATTTGTTTTTGCTTTGTTTCAATCATCGATTGAACACGAATGCAAATTGGTTTTAAGTCATTCTTACTTGTTTACTCACAACCTTATAGATGCTGTTCCAGTATCATTTTGATTGTTATTAAGTAAGTATGAATGCTCGCTGTGCCTTGCGTGCTTATAATTTTTAATTTTTATTAAATTATTATTTGAACTTTTTGAATATTATATAAATGAATAGAAATTATTTTGGCTTAAGTTCATTTATTTTTAATTTCTAAAAATATTTTTTTTTTTTTAGAAATTAAAAATAAATGAACTTAAGCCGAAATAATTTCTATTCATTTATATAATATTCAAAAAGTTCAAATAATAATTTATTAAAAATTTAATTTTTTTTGTATAGCTGTCATATTATATCAGCGTAAACCACAAATAATGTAAAATTATCCAGTATATGTGGCAAAAAATTCTTTTTGCGGTTAACGAGTCGCACTATGTTTGATCTATGGTCCACAAGAGCTTTATGTCTTGCAGATAACTATACCTATTCTATCATCTAGAAAGTACTTTTAAAGTCTATATATGTTTTTCTGTGGTTCCAGTTTGCCACTTGAATAGCACATTTTGCTTGCTGTTTTCTTTTTTGCCTTTTAAAGAAAGTTTTGGCTCAATATACGTTTTTTATGTTCCATAAAATTCTCCTAAAATATCATAAAATTTAAACTTTACCTGAACACTATTTTATAACAATCTTGTTCCAAATATATAAAAATATTTTTTATTTTTTATTAATTTTATTATAAAAATTGTTCCAAATTTAAAAAAAAAATATCTTTCATATTAAAATGCTTTCAAAAATGGGGACAAAACTCTTTTAAGATTTACGTTACAACATTTCAACTAAACATTGTTCGAAACAATGTCCATAATATTTTCCCAAAACTTTAGATCAGAAAAAATTGTTCCAAATCTAAAAAAATTTGTTTTAAATTAAAATACTTTAAAACTTGGGGACATAATTCTTTTAAGATTTACGTTACAACATTTTATTTTACCAATTATAAATATATATAAAAAATTTTAATAGATGTAGTTTTAATTTAATTAATTTACTTTATTCGTGCTTGATTCCTTCAAATATAAATATTTCATGATATTCTCATGAAATATTTATTATTTTAAACTAAACTACAAAAATGAAATGTATTACTGCGGGGAAAGCATATCCATATAGCCATTTCACTACTGCTCAAATAGCTCATCAGTGGATTTTACCTAAATTTTGTATAGAAAAACAGAAAGTCTCATATCAAAAACCAAATTGATTAAATGAGAACTCCATTGAATCAATAAGACAGAAGACAATAACAACTCAAAAAAGTTCTACACAAAAACACAGCACACACATTTAGTAACTATTTTTATTTTTTCTTTCATTTAATCAATTTGACTTTTGATATAAGACTTTCTGTTTTTCTATACAAAATTTGGGTAAAATCCACTGATGAGCTATTTGAGCAGTAGTGAAATGGCCATATGGATATGCTTTCCCCGCAGTAATACATTTCATTTTGTAGTTTAGTTTAAAATAATAAATATTTCATGAGAATATCATGAAATATTTATATTTGAAGGAATCAAGCACGAATAAAATAAATTAATTAAATTTTAAAATATTCCGAATAATACATTTTTCATTTTGATGTAGTTTTAATTTTATTTAAAAAAATTGTCCCAAATTTTCAAGCAAAAAATTTTATAATTTTATATAAAAAAAAAAAATAAAACGTGAAGAAAAAAGGTTATAAGTCTAAAGTTTCAGCATTAACCTAAATTCTGTCCCAAATAACGTCCCAAATAATGTTCCAAATAGTGTCTTAATTATTGACCCAAAACATCTTTGTCTGTTTTGTTGGAATGTTTTGCTTTAACAATTATTATTTAAATAATTAAAAATCTTTGTTTTTTATTAAAAAGACGATGAAGATATTGTCTTAATTTTATTTTGAAAAATTTTTCCAAATTTTTAAGCAAAAAATTATATAAATTTATATGAAAAACAATAAAACATGAAGAAAAATTCTTATAAGGATTATAAATAAATACTGTCCCAGATAATGTCCCAAATATTGTCACAAAAGTTTTTCTTCAGTTTATTTGTCCTAACGAATGTTTACTTCAAAAAGAGTTATTATTATTTAAAATATACAAATAACTGAACCAAAATTTTTTCATAATTATTTTTCTATTTTCATTCAAGATTTTTTCAGTTTTAATAAAGTTTTTTATAAAAAATAGTGTCCGGAATTTTCATCTTAGATTATAATAATATTATTTGGATTAAATTTTATTTTAAGAAATTTTGTTGGTATTTTTAAATCATATTTTTTCGAGCTAAAGTTTCCTAAAAGTTTGTCACAATTTAATTTCATAAGGTTATTTTTGTCACAAATTTGATTAGGCAATTTCTTCTCACAATTAAAAGGAAATTAGTTTTGTAAGTAGGAGAAATGTTGTAATTATTTTAAAAAAGATTTTGGCTTAATCACAAAATCTTGTGACAGAAAAGTTATATATATACCTTCTTAAATTTTATTTGTAATTTGATTTTAATGGGATTTTTGAATATATTTTTTTAAGTGTTTGGCAAAATGAAAAACGTTTGCTACAAACTCAACACAATTTTTTTTAAATATTTTCTTAAAATTTATATTTCTTTAAATACCAAATTTTGTTGCAATTTAGCTGAAATTTTTTATCATAATTAGTAAAAAAAATTACTGTAACAAATAATTTAAATTAAATATGAAAATAAAATTGCTTCATTTAAAATGTGTTTTTTTTTCGTAGCTTTCGAAACACTGTAAAAATATATTGAACATTACGAAGAACAACAGCTACATAAACATTGCAACACTATCATTATTATTATCATTAACATAATCATTATATTCTTAAGATAAATTCATGCATTCCCATTGAATTTCCAAGAAGTAAAAAATCTCACACAAAAATATTTATCAGCAACATCAGGAATGTTGGTCGTACTGTTGCAGCTGTCTGTCCATCATACGTCTTATGCGAAAGTATTAATAAATGTTCTTTTGCCTTTCTTCAGTTTTATCTTGCATTCTGCTAACTGGTTGCTTGCTGATGATGCTTTTGACCAAAAAGGAACTTGAGTTATTTTTAGTGTTAGATACGTTTTTATAATTTTACTGCTGAGCGCATATGTGAAAATGGACATGAGTGTGTGTGTGTGTGAGTTTGTATATGTGTTGATTGGCTTGACTTTTAATACCTTTGAGTCATGAATGTGCAACTGCAACAGTAGAATTCTTTCTTTAATTCCAGTAGCATTTTACGATTACCATTTACGTTGTCCTAAGAATGTTAAATGCAAACTGCAGGAGATGTTCTTCTTTTTTTCATATCCATCCATGGAGTCTTTGCCAGTAGATGTTGCTTGTTGTAGTTGTTGTGTGCTGGTGGCAATGAAGCTGCTACTAGTATTTAGTATTATCATAATGTTGTCTTTTATAGATTTTTTTTTACCTTTTTGTTTGGTATTTATGAACTATTCTTAGTTACCAACAGCAATTTAGGTATTTGAAAAGTTATTTTAAGTTCTTAAACAAAGTTGCCCTTTTCTATTTTTGTTTTAATAATCATCATCATTATTATTTTTACTTGTTATAAATAAGAAGTAGAAGAAGTAAAAAATCTCGTAAATTTTCTTTTTTAGAAAATCAAATTATAGTTATTTCACAAATTTTTTTCTTTGTTTTCTTGTTCGCACTGCATTGCAAATCGTATGAGAAAAGAAACTCAAGTTGAAGGTATTTTTCGATTTTAAAGACTCAAGCAATTATGATCTGTCTTGGATGGTTATTTTCATTTTTATTTATAAACTTGTTGCATTTCAAACCAAACCATGTCTGTTGATATTAATCGTTGAATCAAATTTATTTTATTGTAATTATAGCAATTCAACGATGTTATTTGTAATTCAGGCATTAATAGTTACTTAACATGGAAATGCTAAAAATAGCAATGAAGAAAAAATTTTAGCAAATTTGATATTTTTTCTTTCAACAAAAAAAGGTTTTGGAGACCACAACGTATTAAAAATTCATTTGTAGCGGTTGGCTAAAGGAGGTACATTCTGGAAAGGAGAGTAGTTCATTTCAACTTCTCTTTTGTTTCATTTAAGAATACATAAAGACATGTTTAAAGTTTGTATTTATATTCTTTAACAGATTATTAGCTTGTATAGGTCATCAGTTAAAATGATGTGGTCTATTTTGTATACCAGAAGGTGGTAGCAGTATATCCTAAAGGTTCAAGAAATTCCAAGTTGGAAATAGAACCACTTCAATTCAAATCCGAATAAATGAGTTTATTTCTCATTATCTGCAGTTCGCTCATTCTTTAGGAAGTATGGGGAACAAAACAATGTTCCACAGTCTCCTTTTTCTCCTAATTCACGTCATTGCAGGCGTATAGATGCGCAAATATTTTGTAATGGCCAAAGAGGATACTAATAAAAAGTGACAATTTCATTCGAAGATACCATACTGAGGCAAAAGAGACTTTGAAATCAGGCAAGTTACACAATCGAGTATACGCGGTCCCGAGCCATTTATGCTAAAAGTTAAACTTGCAGCTCTTATTTAGAGCTCCAACTTAGTGATTTATTTCCTATTCGAGCTAATTCGTCAATAAAATGGGTACTCTATCATGCACCGAGTTTTAAAATAGTTACGTCTTGCCATCTCATGCAGAGATAACTGTCATTCTCAAACCATTCACAATGATAAGTAGCATACATGGAAGTAATTAATTAAATGGATTAATTAATTGATGATTCGATTAGCATTGAATGATATATAATCCTTATGATTTTTTTTAGCATTATCATTATTTTTACTAATGGTAATGCTTTTTGATGAAAACTTTTCATGGAGAATTAGTTAATAAATAAAATCATTACCATTGATTTATGATTAAATGCTTTCAAATCATCAGATATATTATTTCTAAAGCACTTTTTTTGTCGATTGCAAATATCTTCCATACAACCGCATCAAATTTAATAAATGATATCTCATTTTAAAGCTTATTTCTAAGACTCATGAAAAAAATAATAAGAAATTGAAAATTTAATATTTTAATTAATAAAAATTATATTTTATATAAAACTGCATGATAATGCAGTGATTATATGTTTTTGTTCAAGTGTGGTAATGCAGGGTCGCTTAATAATAATAATACAGTATTTATTAAAATCCATTCTGGCAATACCGCTATGAACTATAATGCCGTTTATTAAGAAATATTTTTGTTTGTATTAAAGATTCGTACGGGCAAAAAGTTAACGATGATCATGTCATTACCTCTAACATTGTATTCAAAGAAGTATTATAAAAGCATTTAAACATATGTATGTATGTATGTAAATATGTATGGTATATTATGATTTCTAATATTTTTATACTTTACATAAAATGTATTGAAGTTACTAAAATTTCTATTAATTATTTTCATTTTATCTTACAAAAATGACAACTAACGCTGCGAAATATTCGCACGGGTCATCTGGTTATCATTAATTAATGTATTCGTTGTCTTTAAACACCATAAATACACACCATAAAGAATAGTAGAGCATTATTTTAAAATGGCATTTTGATCACAAAATTTTGTAAAATTTATATATTTTGCAATTTTTTAGGAAAAATAAGACACATTTATGTTTTTGTGTAAATAATACGATCTACCTAGCTTTAGGTAAGTTTAGATCTCAGGCCTCAAGTTTTACATCTTACTTAAAATTATAAATTATTGCAATTTTCAAATAAAGATCTATAAACAAGAATGTTAAGATTTATTTTATTTAGTTTTTCTAAGTCTTTGCGATCGAAAATTTGTGTTTCATAAACACAATTATTTTTGATTCAATTGTAACTAGTAATTAAATGATTTAATTAAAATTTCATTACAACTATTAAAAAAAATATAATTAAAATAAAATCATTAGCATTAAATGGTAGTTACATTTTTTTCATTTGTCATTGTTTCAAACAATGCCAATGAAATTTCAATGGTAATGAAAAAATTCAAAGTGTGATGAGTAGACATTTTATAATTATATCAAGGCTTAGTTGAAAATTTTTTAATGGCTGAAATATCAGTCTGAATAACGAAGAATTGGTTCAAATGTTTCTTTCTTTTTCAAATCCTATATTCGACCCAGTGAACAAATCGACTACTTCGTTACCGTAACCGGTTTATTGCCTTGAAAGTGAAGGGTATCGGAACTCCAAATTTGTTGCTGAGAAAAGTCATAGATAATCTCAAATCAATGTTATCTGAATGGTCGATACGCATTCAAAAAAACTCGAGCTTCCACAGTGAGCTTATCTAGATATCCAGTTCGTCTGATTGATATGGAAATTAGTTACACGCCAATCAAGATAAAAAGCATAGAAACTTGTTGATAATTGATAGAAGGACTAGCGGCCAACACAAACTCAAGGGCATAAATATTAAATTATTTTAACTTTTTTTCACATGTGTCTTATTTGGTCAAATAAAGAAGAAACATTATTCCAGTAATTTAATAAAATATATATAAGATCGGATATTGAATGTATGTATGTATATATAGCGCAGCGTCTCTATATCATAAGATAGTGCCAGATTATTTTGAACACTTAATGAATGAAACCAAAAATTCTTTATACAAAATTTTAAAAGGTTTCAAAATACGGTTAACTATTATTCGATTTGATTTTGACTGAATAAAAGTAATGGGGGTTTCTTACAACGAATCTTCGAAAGTCAGGATAAGAAAAGTTCTTTGAATAACTACTTACTGCAGTCTTCATAAAATATTAAAATACATTCGAAATTTATTTTAGCATAAATTTGTGTGGAAAATTGGGTATAAAACAAATTTTTAATTTTTTATTTTTTTTATGAATATGGCAGTTAATTTTTATTTGCGTTTTCTTCAGATGTAACTTTGAACCAATTAGAGGTAATTATTTCAGAGATTTGCTTAAAAAAGTGGATAAAGAATAAAGGTTTTATTTAATAGCGTAGGAATGAGCCAGTAAAATAATCGAGTATCTGATTATTTTAAATATATAGAGCATGCCGGTGGCAACCGTTTTAGTTAGAATCATAATTAAAAAATATATTTTCAATTTTCGATTATTCGAAAGTGAGGTCAGTGATTCAACTTGGAATATTTTAAAAAGGTAAGAAGTATGATCAATAACGACTTGAAGTTTGATCGAACTATAATTACGAATAATTACTGAAATTTACTTTCGTATAGTTCAATAAAAAATGACTTTAGTTGTTTTGCAAGTTGTTGTGAAGAACGTGATAGTGAAATTAAGTTTGCATAACCAGTAAACTTTTACTGATTACTAAAAAAATTGGTAAATTTGTGTAGTAGCTTTTATTTTAATTACTAGAGTTTTTGTGTTTCGCGTTTTTATTTATTCGATTATTCGAATAAGTCACCAATGCAAATTATAATTCCAAGAATTTTATAAAATCAAAAATTGAAAGTGTCACTTAAATCATTTCAGAATTTCAGTTGTACGAATTTATTTTTAATCGAAGTATGAATCAAAATGTGTTTGAGAAAGTATAAATCTTGTTTTAATAATTTCAATTAATTAATTGCTAGCAATTTTAAACATTTTCATAACTTGTTACCTTTAATCGAATTTTTTTAATATACCTGAAATTAGAAAGAAAAGAAAAAGAATTATTTAAGTTGTTAAAAATAAATTAGTTTATGTTTTCTCGAGCATTTATGTGTTGTGAAAAATCTAAAAATTGAAATGTTATTATAGTATCAATTAACAAGAATTGATTTGTCAATTATCTGAATTTAACATTCAGCAAATAAGTTTGTTTTTAAAGGCTTGTAGTATTAAATGCAATTTATCATATATCCGCAAAATTATACGAATTATTTTCATTATTCAAATAATATTTATTTGTTTTGTTCAATTATTCGATGAATAACAGTGACTTGAATAAAAACAATTATTCGAATAGATATATAAATACTTATTATTATTCGTCGAGATTTTATTATTCAAGTTTTTACTATTCGAACTGATATTATTGTTCGAGTAATTTTTATTCGAATTAATATAATAATATAATATTATTCGAATAATAATTATTATTCGCATATTTACTTCTATTTAAATTATTATCATTCAAAATTTATTATTATTCGAATAATTATTATTAATCGAGTAATTTTAATAAATGTACAGAGATAAAATTAGAAAAATTCAATAAATTTTAGCTGTGATAACATCTCAAACCTGAATTAAAAAATTTTAATAAAATGACAGAGAAATTATTATAATAAAAGGTTTTTGATTACAAGTTTACAAATTATACACAAGAAGTCTTTCACTATTATTATTTTCGTTCGCTAAAAATTTAAAAAAACCCTGTGATTAAAAAACAGCCGGAGTTCTCTGTTAAAAGTAAAACAACAGTTCACGGAAAAATACTTTATAAAATTTAATATCTAAAAGCTATCACGCAATTTTCGCTAATGATGACAAATATATGAAATTCCAAATACAATTTGTTTGACCTAAACACGTCTGCTGTAAATTTAGCAATTTTATTATTTCTATATTTTCCTTTTTCAATTGAATTATTTAATGAGGATTTGTACGAATATTGAACCCACCTATCACGCAATTAGTCTTGCTTTCGGTCATTTAAGAAAAAAGAAAAGCAGATTAAAAAAATGCCACAATTATGAGTTAGTTTTATTAAAAAATTTAATTTGACAAAATTTATTCAAATAATCTGTTCTTTCAAGATTAATGATTTTAAGTCAATCTACTAAGTAATTTTTATTCCAATAACTGCAATAGATTGCGTTTTTGATTTGCCACAAATTTAGTTTCTTGATTTTTTGTTTGTTTAAAAATAATTAAAAAAAAATACTATTTTAATCGGATAATTTTTATTCGAATAATTTTTATTCGAATAATATTAACTACTTAAATATTGATTTATGCGAAGAAGAACTTTAGATGCAATGAAGTTTATCAACTCCTGTAAGTTTTTTTTTGTTTAGCAAAATGATAGAATATATATTTAAATTTTAAATGCAAATTTATAAAAATTTATGATGAAAAATGTAAGAAAAATTTGCTAAGCTGGGACAACAACCCCAAGGAAAACATACAATTACAAAAAAAAGTTTTTTAGGAACAGCAATATTCTATGGTAGGAAAGAATTTCTTATGACGATTTTTATTTCAATTATTCAGTGGGAGAACTGCAGTATGATACATGAGGTTAAACATGTATGATATTTTTAAAGTGAACAAATATTTTCGGTAGCATTTTTTGCTTAAAATTCTCAAATTCTTTTCATTAAAAAATAAAACAAAATGTGCAAGAATTTCAAATTATAAAACTTGGAGTTATCACCTCAAATGAAAACTGCTAAACACAATTCGTATTTGTATTGTTTAGTTTCAACACATTACAAGATAAATATTATATCTTCATAAACTACGACAGCTGGAAGCTCGCTACAAGTAGCCCAAGTCACGATTCAAAGATTTAACGTCAAGTGGTTAATTGCAGAATTCACTTTTTTCACACAAAAAAAAAAAAATAATAAATAAATAAATAACTAAACATTTATTAAAATTTATTTATTAACTAGAGCTTTGTTGTTGTTGTTTCTTTTATAATAAGGAAAAAATTCAAGTTTTTTAACGTTTGGCATGCGCGCCTTAAATTTTAATAATTTCAAGTGCTTTTTTTCTGCAAAATTTTATTTTTTACAAATTGAAATTCTTGCCGTCGAGCAACTGTCTGTCTATCTAAATAGTGCATTTCATTTCATTTTTTAAAAATAACTTTTTTTAAGTTTTACTTTTTAAACCTGGCTGAAATATTAATTTGATTATTAATACATTGAAATATTTTGACGTGTTTTTGGAGCAAATTCTTTTAAGTGGCAATAGTGTCAATATGTCGGTGAAGCATTAAAACAATGATATTTTTTTATGATTTTACATACAGACTTTACTTTAAAATAGAAGAATATTTATAGGAATTTTGCAACTAAAAAAAAATAAACAGATATTTTAGACTTTTATAACATTCTGACGCAAAAGTTCAAGACAAAAAATTCAACGATATAATGATTGGAACGATATTACTATTCTAATGCTAGGAACACAACTGGGACGAACGACGAATTTCGTCCAACACAACGAATACGTCGTCAAAAATTCGTTCTGTAAATTCGCCGTATGAAACACAATAACGACCAAAAAACACAGCTGTTATAATTTTTGAAGTTGTTTACGTTTTGTAAGCTGCTAAGGTGACCATCAAAAAAAATAATATTTAATAAGTTAAATATTAGAAAAAACACAACCAAAAACTATTTTCATATTTAACTTATAATTTGTATAATAAATGCTGCAAAATAAAAAACATGAATTTTTTAGGTAAAATAACTTTATTTATTAAAATACTCCGAATCTAAAGTCAAACATGGTCACTTTGTACTGATTTTTTCGTCGTTCGCCGGCATAAGAAATATAAATAATTCTATTGGAAAATTCGCGCGTGTATTTTCATATACACAAATGTGTTTTATTTTTGACGTCGAATAATCGCGACCAAAAATTCGTCGTTTGTCCTAGTTGTGTTCCTAGCATAATGTGACTTTTTAGTTCTTTAAAATACTTAACTAATTATTATTTCAAAAATTATTCTTATTTGCAAAAATATTTATGTTTGTATACAAATTTTTAATCATTCAGATTAAAATTTATTTTGTTACATATATATAAAATTTCTGATAGCAAGGCGTTGATTGGTCTTTTAAAGAAATTTTTCTTGCATTTAGACAACATCTAAAACATAAAAAATTTCACACTTTTTATTATAAAGTTTTTTTTTAATTAAAGAAAACTATATAAAATTTTCAAAATTATTTTTGTGGTTTTGAAGTAAATGAGCGAGTGACCTAACCCAACAATGCGAGTTTAAATATAATTAAAAAATTTATGAAAATTTAAATAATAATAAATATGTGTATTGTTGGTCACTTGAAAAATGTAAGCACATTTTTGTTTTTGTTTCTTTTTTTGTGACAACTGACAGTTGAAAATTGTTAAGTTAGCAATTGTTAAAAAATTTATTGTTTTTTTTTTTTCATTAATAAAATGTTTAAACCGCTTTGTTATGTTTTAAATTTAGCCATGTTTAAGTATTTTTAATTAAATTGTTTAAATAATAATTTCTGTAGAAATACCACAATTTGTACTTGTGTTAACGTAAAAAATATATTAAAAATTTATTGTATATTTAGCATAAGCATTTAAAAAATCAACAATATAAATAAAGTTCATAAGAGAAGGGATTATGATTTATACAAAAATATAATTAATTTTTTTGAAACGAGTGCACAGTGTGATAGTTCGTAAATCTAGCTGAACAAAATTATGAATTAAATAAAAAATTAGTGAATATTTTTTAATAAAATGAGGCAAAAAGTAAAATCAATCAAGAAATCAACCAGCGCTTTTTCAGTTATATTACTTTATTTCGTGTCTGCGCCAAAAATTACGAAAATTTGGGTAAATATAACAAAGTTATACATGGAGCCTTCAAAAATTACAAAAAATTTAAAAAATGCAATCAAACGGCAACGGAAACGGTGAAAGCTTTAGCTTGTAGACAAACCTAAACTTAATTATTTGTGGTAGAACACTATTGGTATTTTAGAAACACGCCTTGTAACCTTAAAAAAAGAAGTAAGAGTGCTATATTCGGCTATGCCGAATCTTATATACCCTTCACTATCTACGTAAATCTAGTTTAGTGGCGTAACTCCTATCAAAAAAGCAAATATTGGGCTGACAGAGAATTAAAATATAAGAAAAAAAAAATAAGTACTACAGTTATATAATTTTACATAAAAATGCAATCGGCTCTTAATGGGTTAACCATTTTTAAAAAATTTTAGTACCTCCTTAAAGTTCTTTTCAAAAGCTTTAAAAATGATACCCATATTGATATTTTAAAAAATTTGAAAATTTCAGAGTCCCGTAACTCAGAAAATATGGGTGAGCGCCAATTTTTTCACTTGATGCTTTTTTTAATTCTCTATCACCCTAAATAATTATTAATATAATTATTATTTTTTATTGGAGTTACTTTATCGATCAGAATGTCATGAACAAATTAGAGGTAGGTGTTGTGTTTTGCCTGTTGACTCGAAGGACATGGATCGATCATGCTGATTTTCAATAGCACCTCTTTCGACACTATATCTGATCGATTGGAACATTTATTTTTTTTTTTCAACACTAACACCACAGACGGACATGGCTCAATCGACTTCATTATGCATAAGAAGTCAGAATATTATATATATTTTTATGGGGTCGGAAATTTATATTGTAGGAATTACACGCGGTATGACAAACTTAGATATTCCCTTTATCCACTTTTAGGGTGAAGGGTATAAAAACAAATAAAGAACCTGCATCCAGCATTATATCAAATTTGCAACTTTTATAAATCTAAAAAATACTAAGTTTTATTCTTATTCAAAATTAATTTTTTTTCGAAAAATCATTATTCAGCTGCCCAAAAATGAAAGTTAGTTTCTGGCAGGTTGTTTCTTTAAGATGTGTTTCTGGAATCCAATCCGAGAAAGAATGAGAAAGATAATTTTAGTGCTCTAAAGTAGCGACACCTACTACTCTTTAGCCAGGAAGGCAACGAGAAAGTATTCATACAACAGCCGCTCTACCATACTGGCGAAATAAATAAAGTTTCTCGAAACACATGATTATTAGATCCTTAGAATAAAATAAAAAGTTAAAACTTTTGTTGAATACTTTAGAATGTCTGTTTTTATAATAATACTACGTCAATAAATATTTGTATTTACAAATATTAAATGATGTAAGTTTTTATTTTTTGTTGAATCTGGTTGTTATTAAAATAAATATTAATGTATTTTTAAAACCATGACAACTTATTTCAAAATTTATGCCCAAATAAATTTGTATTTTTTTCTTACTTTTTTCCGGTATTTTTTAACGTTCGTAAAAATTTGTAAATATTTTTTTTAATAAAAATTAAGAAAAAAATTAAAAAATAAAGTTAAGCTTACGTAATGTTTGTATATTACAAACGATCTTCTCGTGTGAAAAAATTTTGTGAAAATCACTCAATTTTTTGAGTTATTTCTGTACAAATTTTTCCAGACGAGTAGACCGCTTGTTATACACAAAAACAGCACATAAAGAAGTTAATTTATTTAATATGTATTAAACAGTTCTAAAACCTTTAGAAATTCTAAATTATTATTAAATAATTTTTTTTCTCCTTTTAAGGCATGAAAAGTGCTCTGCACTGTATAAATTAAAGTTATTTGTGACATGAACATGACAAGTGCAAAGTAAATACAAAAAACTAGGCCATTGCTAATTTTTTGGTCTTGTGGAGAATTCATCGTTGTCATAATTTCCAGCGAGTTGCTGTGGTATTTTGTTTGTTATTTAAAAACTATAAACAATGTTAATGGGAAAAGTGTTTGTAATTTGTTTATATTGGAAAAACAATGTATAAAAAATCAATATTTGCTGAAAGCTAATTTCAATAGAAATTATGTTTAACTTTTGTAAACACACTAGAACAGTTTCAACATGCTAAACGTAAAAAAAACGCACACAGTGAAAGTTTTAAAACAAATCTAGCAACATTTTCTGATGAAATTTTTTGCCGTTATTTGTTGAAATTCCTTAGTATTAACACGACTAAAAATAAAACCACGTTTTATGAAGAGTATATAACTGAAGATTATTTCTTAATGCTCAACAAAAACAGTTTTAATTTTGTGCAACAAAAGTTCGATATGGTTTTGCCTTAAAGCTAATTGACAATTGCAACTTGGCGGCCGAAAGTCACTAGTTTAGATAAAATACCATTTTGGAAATCGCAAGACTTTGTAAAGAGGAAGAAAGTGCCCAAAACTGAGAACAAAAAGGCCGCAAATATTCTCCGTCCTTGAGGTGGCACAAGAATTTATAAATAATAAATTTTACGTTGTTAAATCTAAAGTAGCTTCCTTTATCTAAAATTTGTATTTCCTTAAAGATCTCTTTAAAAGCTTTAAAATGATACCCATATTGATGTTTTAAAAAACTTACAATTTTAGAGTCCCGTAACTCGGAAAATATGTGTGAGCGCCAATTTTTTCACTTGATGTTTTTTTTTTCATTTTTGTTAATTCTCTAACGCCCCATACCTTTTTTTTTTTTGATTGGACCTACTTTATTGTTCCAAATGACATTAAAAAAGTAATGAGGTAGGCGTGGTGTATTGCTTGCTGCCTCGAAGGACCTGGACCGATCATGCTGATTTCCAATAGCAACTTTCGACACTATATCTGATCCATTGACATATTTTTTTTTAAAGAAGTTTGCATCGGCAAACTTAACGGTCAGCGGAGATCGCTCAGTAGACTTCGCTATATATAAGAAGTCAGAATATATGTGCTTTATGGGGTCGGAAATTGATATTGTAGGATTACATAAGGGAATATTCGTAACAAACTTAGACATACCCTTTTTCCACTTTTTGTGGTGGAGGGTATAATAAAACATTGTTGTGTAGTTGCATTCTGCTTATTTTGTGAAAAGTTAGAAAATGTTTCTGGCAACATGTTAATTAACTGCAAAATGTTTACTCAACATTTATTTATTTGAAAATGTGTTTTTTAATAATATAGACAGTGTTAATATTTTACCGTTTGAAAAATATTAAATGTATCGTTTTTTAGTACCATTATACTGGTAAAATTGGGTGCTTTCACATTTGTATCTCTATTTTCTCTATTTTTACGAAAACAATTTATTTTAAATTTAAACCACGGTTCTAAGAAACCTTCTCACAAAATTGTATATAAATCCATCTAATAGTTTTGACGTGATGCGAACACAGACAGACGGACATCGAGATCAAATGGTATATTTAAATGTTAAAAAACAGTTTTAAGATCACATAACAGTTATTAAATCAAAACCTTCATAGTCATTACTCGTAGTATCAATGTTACTATTGTTTTTTTATTCTTACTGGGGTACATTTCTTTTTTATTTAACTTATTTTATATTCCATTTTCTGTTGGAAGGAATATATGTTATTTACATACAAAAACGATATTAATACCACTAAGGAACTAAAAAATTCGTACTGCATTTAATTTCTCAATTAAGAGTTTTATCAGAATTCATTAAGAGAAAGATTTTTTGTTAAATTCAATCTGTGTGGAAACATTCGACATAATAAAGATTTTTGGCAATTCATAATTAAAATATTGAATCTAATTTATCATAGAAAGCGTTCCTATTGTGTTTTATAAACACCAGACTCGCTATTAGGGTCCCGAAATATTTTTGAAAAACTTATTGAATTGCTAAAAAATTTAATGTAAAATATCGATCAGATGCTTGTTTTAATACAAAACACAAATTTATTTTAAAATCAAACTCATCAATTACATCTAAACTCATAGTCAATGAAAACCATGTTAAAAAAAATAAACAAATTTATTATATGTTTTCTCCTTTAAATTTATTTTTAATTCATCGTTAATTTCAGTATTATCTAAAATATTGGGCATGGAAATTATTCTTCCAAACGTTAGAAGTGTGATGTAAACTCTTTACTGTAGAATTTCTGTATCCATATAATCAGATTGGCAATGTTATCGTATAAAAGTTGTGCAAAAGTGGCCAAAATTATCGTCATGTACCTCTCAAATTGCCATTATATAATTTTTATTGCCAAAAATAATTTTTAATCGCCACGTTTAGCGAGAATTTGCCATAAATGACAATACTGCCAACAGCAAAGCAAACGACATTAATTTTTTAAATCATAGTATTGGCCACACTAGGTTGGGTTAGGCAGGCAGCCGTGTTGCCACAGCCCATTCGGGTCAATCGATTGGTCTCTTTGTTTTATCTGCTGTTTGAGGTGATAGAAAAGAAGAAACAGAGAGAGAAGAGTAAAACAGCGTCCCAGCGCGGGGCACAGATACAGTGTTCCACTGTCTGCTCTTTCTCCTCGTCCTGGCAACTTCTGCAGAAGACGTCGAAACGTAAACATATCGAAACGTAAGACCATCTGATCTGGGTTAGTACGTATAGAACAGCGTCAATGCGCTGTCCTCAAGCAGAAAGAGGTACGCTACGGAAAGTATCAATGGCGTCCTTGTCAAGCATATTCCCCTTCTTTGCTAGTTCGTTGGCACGGTTGCCAAAATCGGTCCTATGTCCCCTCATTCAATTAAGGGCGACAGTCAAAACTTCCGCCATCACGTTAAGGGATGTCCGGCATTCATAGAGAAGTGGTAAACACGTCTTTAAGCGACATAATCGCGGCTTTGCTGTCGATACAGATGATAATATCCCTGTTGGATATGTTAAAGTACCTCAACCAGCACACCGCCCTTCTAATAACAGATATTTACGCCATACTGCGCAGTACCTATCTATCTTAGAGATAGAGACATTCGCCGCAGAGTCCAGTGCCTTCCACCAGACAAGAGCTCAATAGAGCAAAATCAGGCCTATCAGCCCAATCACCGCTTCAGGTAGCCAATTTACTCCCCTTGGGTTGATACCACAAGTTTTGCCGATTGCACTCCTGCATACATACATTGCCGAAATGGCCTTTGAAGCACTAACCTGGATATTCATTTTCGAGGACAGCATACTATCCAAGATAATACCCAACAATTTTGCACAGTTGGACAGATTAAGTAAATCTCCATTCAGTCTAGGTAAATCAAAAGAAGGCGGTTTACATTTCCTAGAGAAGAGAACAAGTTGTGTTTTAGTCGGAATCACACTTAGTCCGCTCCGCTGCCCCCGGGTGAAGATTTCCTTGAGCGCTGTTTTCAACAGACACTGCCACCGCCACATAATCCGCATAAGTGACAGTCTTAAAGTACATGGAGTCCAGTTCCATAAGCAGGTATTCGCAAATCTAATTGATCGTAACATTTTTTTTAACCAAATAACTAAAGTTGCTCAACAATTTTTGCAAATTTTAACCGAGTATTTCCTAATCTTTAACTTCAAATCTTTTTTAAAATAAAAACAAATTATGTAAAATGATTAAAAAAAAAGTTGTTTACTAAAATCGAAAGCTATGAATGTTTCTTTATAATTAAATTTTCGTTATCTTTATCTTCTAATTAAACACGTTGAATACATTTTAAAACATAAATTATATATTGTTAAATAAAATACATAAAATAAAAAAATCTTTTTTTTTATTATATTTTGTAAAACAATAGATGTATGAGTGTGAGCTTTCAAAGACAGTTATTTAAGTAAAGTAATATTTATTTTTACACTCGTACTTGTATTAAACTTTTACAACTTTCGTGGAGGTAAAATATCGATTACAAACATAAAACACACTACTTCATGACTTGTAATAAAATAAAAAAAAAACCAAAATGAAAATGAAAAAATACTTCATTGTATTTATTTCACAGATGCATGGATACACGATGTTTAACAGTCATAGCAAAATGTCGTCATAAAGTCATATTTTTTATATTTAAATATAAAAATTACTCTGTCATACAAAAAATTCACCACAAAAATTTTTATTATTTTTTATTCGTTTGACTATGAAATCTATACCAGTAGGGAAACAAAATTTAAAAAAAAAGCGAAAGATGCATATATTTGTTGTGTTTCAAAACAAAAAAAAAAATAAAAAAGACCCTTGTAAATATTTAAAAAGCAAAAAAGGTGTACGACTATGTATGAAAAAATAAAAAAAAACAACAGTTAAGTATTATTACTGCGGTATGTATTATAATATGAAATCGACACTCAGTCTTTAAAAGTCTTAAATCAAAACAAACATTTAAAAAAAATTCCTGGCTGAGATTAGCTAAACTAAAATGAAAGAAGATGGCTTGAATTAAATTGTTAGAATTTTTACAATTCTGAAACAGAGACAAACATAAGAAACAAAGAACACTGCAATATTATTAATGGTCAAATGAACCATTAATGTTCTCTACAGCAATATTTTGTTGAGAGTCATAAGACACTCACAAGAGAAGTGTGGTATGCAGTGTTGCCATTTGGTTATATTTTTTACATTTTTTGTAACTTTTTAAGGCTCCACGCAATATGCATAATTTTGTTATATTAGGCCAAAATTCGTAACTTTTGGCACAGACACGACACAAAGTAATATCACTGAAAGATTACTTTTTTCATTATTTGAGGTAAGAATCTCTCTTAACATATAAACCTTTCTTAAAATATCAATTCGATTTTAATAACAAAGTTTATCTACAAATGCAATCAGAGTCCCATATCAAAAATTAGTTTGAAATAAACAAAAAATAACATTGCTGAAGTTGTACTCTGTTTAATTCGTCAGAAATCACGAAATGTTTCTTGCTTCATGTTTAGAAACAGCAAAATGTTTCTGGCAACAATTTTTGCCACTGTAAAATAATATGAGCGGCATTTCGTGCGGAAAACAACACATTCTGTTAAAACTTGTGAAAATTGTTAGCAATTTTAGTCATTCCGCTTAAAAAATTTTACAACCGTACCAATACCTTGATTTAGAAAAAAGTTGAGTTTTAATTTCCAATAGGAAGTATCGTATTATATAATGGAAAAATGCCAGTAATTTAATGTTTTAAGCCTGGTACACTGTTCAAATTTGTGAAAATTGTTGAGCAACATTGATTATTTCATGTGGAATATTTGACATTTAAAGTGTGGTATCATTGTTTTAAAAACGTAAGTAAATGACATACGATCAGCTGTTGTATGAAAAATTCCGCATGAAATAATGCCTACTTGCTTTATTTCACAGCTTGGATAAAATGTTGCCAGAAACATTTCATATGTTTTTCCACAGTAAAAACAGAGTACTACTTCTGCAACATTTTTTCATGACTTTTTCATACAAATTTTTTATGTATGCGATTTGACAGCATTCCGCATGAAAAGCTGAACAGAGTACCAGGCTTTAAGCAAATAACGCTCAAATTTGTTTTTAATAACTGTATTATCAAAATTATTAAAATAGTAAATTCTATCGAAGCTCAATCGTGGATTTATTTAAAAAATCCTACTTTAACTAATTTTATTGAATAGCGCGAGCATGCACTTATCCATACCGAAATATTAGTATTGAGTCCTAATTTAAATCCTCATGAGTATCATCGGTATGAAATTTTTTCATACGTGTTTTTTATTTTATTTTCGTTTTGTTTTTCTTCAGTAACTAAATTTGTTGCTTTGTTATTTTGCAATATGAAGTAAAGCTTTTTACTAGATTTTGTATAAATTAGCATGTATTCAAGGAAAATTTTAAAATGTCACTTTTAATAAAAAATGCAACTTTTTTTTAAGGAAAAACGTAACTGTTCATGTCTTTCCTTGGCAACACTGGTCGTATGGTTTTATCTTCTTTCGAAGATTGTTAATTGTTAATGGATTAAAAGTTATCAATTATAGCCTCTAAAATACTGTACCGATTTAAATATGAAATGAAGAGTGATTTGAAAATAGTGCCGAATAATTTGGATACTCAATACGTAGATTTACTCTATATTGCCAAGTTTTAACTTCTATTAAATCTTCGACAACTTTTTTAAAAAAGCAATTAGTTCTTTCCAATATCTGCAATATATAAAGTTGCACCTTTTCGCTGAAAATGTGTAGGGGGAAATGCCACAAAAAAAGACCACCTCGTACGTAAATATTAGTAAAAACAAGTATACATATATATTTATGATGTGTATATATGGATGTATATGTTCTTAAGTACATCATACTTATTCATTCATATAAAAATATCGCAAAAAACTAAAAATCAAGAAATGTAAAAAAAGTAAAAAGTAAAACAAACGAAGCAACAAAAGAGAACCTCATAAACAATAGTTTGTGCGAATAAATGTAGTTAAAAAGTAAAATTATTACCTTGAATATGAAGTACAACTACAAGTTACATGAGCGATTAATATAAAGAAAAAAAGTTTGCAGTATGAGTGCAAAAGGGCCAACACAAAATTTATATGACAAAGAAAACAAAGTAAAGTGCTGAAATCAATATTTTGTCAGTTTTGCCACTTTTTTTTAATTTAACACATAAAAATGTTTTCAGAAAAATTCTTAAAAATGACTTCACAAAACCTGTGATCAATATAATCGTTAGACTTAGTTTAGTAATTTGTTTTATTAAAACTGAGTTAAAAAAATAAATATGTTTTTTAAATATTTAATTTTTAAAAGAACTTTTTGTAAAACGGTCATTTACATAACTTTTTTTATAAATAGTACTATTTTAAAATAAAGGTACTTTTTATAGTTATCTTATTAAAATTATCTCTGTAACATTTTTTTCTAACGGATCATTTTTTTAAAAAATTATTTCAAGGAAAGGAACTTTTTGCAATAGGTACCATTTCGCAAAAGGTATTTATATATAGAAGTGTTTTTGATAAAATGTACATGTACAGATGTTAAAACCAAACAAACACATAACAAACACATGTATATTAACATAACAAACACATGTATATTAAAAAAAGATTTTAGTAAAGAAACTTTTTTTATGAGTGGTACTTTTTAAGATAATATAAGCTCTTAAAAAATGCTGCTTTATAAAGATTCTTTTTAGGAAAAAGGATTATTTTACTATAGATAAATTTTATACAATAAAAATTTTTAGACATGGAACACTTTGAAAAAAGATTATTTTTGCAAAAGTACTTTTTAAAAAGAACTATTTATTTAAAAACCATAAAAATATATATTCTTTAAGAAAATGTACCTTTTTAAATATATTTTCCAAATAAAAAAATTTTTTTACAAAATGAGTTTTATTAACGTTATTTTCTCTTAAAGGTAGTTTTTTATAGAAAGTACTATTTTATAAAAGGTACTGTTAATTAAAGGTACTTTTAAAAATATGCTTTTTTTATTAAAGAAAAACTCTTATAGAAGGTATTTATTTAAAAAGATCTTTAATTAAAAGTACTTTTCTATCAAGCAGCTTGAGCGTTTTAAAAAGTACTGTTGTATATAAAATGCTTTATAGGAAAAGTTATTACTTTACTATACATATATTTCAAACAATAAACTTTTTCAGACATGGCACAATTTTCAAAAAAAAAAAAAAAATAATAATTTATGCAAAAGTACTTTTTTGTTAAAACTATTTTGTTAAAAAAAAATAAAAAACATATTCTTTAGGAAAAAGTATTTTTCAAGCATATTTTCTAAATGAAAAAAAATTTGTTTACAAAATCAGCTGCAATATTCTTAAGTTATTATGTACAAAGGTAGTTGTTTATAAAAAGTACTATTTTTTAAAAGGTACTTTTTTTGAGGTACTTCTAAATATACTTTATTGTACAAGAAAATTCTCTTGTAGAAAGTATTTTTTGAAAACTATCGTTTATAAAAAGTACTTTTCTAACAAGCAGTTTTAGGCGGATCCTATTTTTAATGTTTTAATTTTTAAAAAAAGTTTTTTTGTATAAATTACTTAAGAAAAAATTGTTTTAGGTAAAAGTCTATTTTTGATATATTATTTTCTTACAATGTTCTGTTAAAAATTTTGGAATTTTTGGTGCAATAAAAAAGGTACTTTATTACTGCTTCCAGTAGTTGTTGTCAATTTACAGGCAAACCCAACCTATGAGACCAAGACAACAAGGCACTGAAAGTTTATATTCTTGTCAAGTGATTTAAGACCAAAAGGTTGTGTTCACTTTTCTAGAAGAAATTTCATGTACATATTTCACTGGACCAATAGTTTAATGAAGAAACGTGTGTTAAAATTTATAATTTATTTCGAATATTAATCAGTTTTTTTTTTGTGGTGGAGAAAATGTTTAATGTTTTATTTCGTTTAATTCTAAAATTTAATCTTTCTTTGTTTTTTAATAATAATAAGTAAATATCCCAGGTGTTTTCCAGAACAACACTGTATTGCAATTTGTCAAACCTCTACGGCTGTTTTTTTTTTCAAATCTTGCATAATATTAGCAAACAATAAAGTTAATTTCCATATTTGCTCATTGAGAAATCAATCAACACTGATCAAGAGGCTTTTTTAACGCCACTTTGCTTTTTGATTTAAAAGTGCAAAACAAACATATTTAAACTTAAAGCATATAAAATAAAATATATTTTTTTTTATATAAAATATATTTTTCATGTAAAACATACTTGTTTAAAAATATTAATAAAAATTAAAGCAACAGCATTTTTAAATATTAAATTATAAATCCATTAAATTTCAACATAGAAATTATTGCTTCTTGTTAATGTGATGATTCATGAACAGTAGATTACGAGCAAATAGACTGAATGACAGTTATAAAAACCGATTAATAATTTAAACATTAGTGAAACTACCCACCTGTTTTGAAAATACTTAGTTTTAATAATTATTAATATTTTAATAACAATTAATGCATTTATCAGTTTAATTGGAAATTATTATTGTTGCATAAAAAGACCAATTATGCAGATTTGGTTGGATTAACTTAAATTAAAAAAAAAAAAAAAATCATTAAAATAGCTGAATGGAATGAATTTTATGAATGTAGTATTAGAAATGCAACCATCAAGATAATTTGTCACTTCCTATATGAGTTTAAAGCGGTAAAATGTTACAGGGCAAGAACTATTTTTAGGCAAAGCAGGAAAATAACAAATGTTGAAAAAAACCGACTTCAACTATCTGCCTATAACGGTTCAAAAGCTTGGCCACATAGATTAAATTATACTTACTATTGGGACCCCCTTTAATTTCCAGATCCAAATTTTATACCTCTTGGTTTTGCTGACTTAGAAAATTTTTTTCTAATTTTTGAAGTATTTGTTATTCAAACAATAGGTAAAATTACATCAATTACGCCAGCACCCATTAATTTCAAATTTTATACTTGTTGTTATAGTGGACTAAGCAATGCAGATTCTTTGTAAATTTTTACCGTCTGTCTATGGCCATATGCCTCAAATTAAATGAACTATTGGGGCACCCTTTAATTTAGAATTTTGAATATTCATACCTAATATAATAACAATCAAAGCAATCGACATTCTGTCCAGTTTTTAAGTGTTTGTCTATAACGGTTCAAAATATACGCCCATGTAGACCAATTTACGTCACCTACAGGGCACCCTTTAATTTTTAGGTTTATTTTTGTATAAATTTGTGCTGTTAGAAACTATAGTGATAAGCAGTGTTTGTTCAATTTTTAAGTGGCGCCCTTTACGGTTCTGAATACATGTGTTGTATGGGGCACACCCTTTACTTTTTAATATTTTTAAATGTTTTTAAAACGCGACCAATCTGTAAGCATAATCTTTCAAATAAAAATAAAACTTTTAAAATCGGTTCAGAAATGAAATGACTGAGTTCTACAGACACCAACATTAAAATTAAGCAACATTCAGCGAAGTCGATTGAGCGATGTCCGTCCGAGCGTCAATCTATCCGTGTTAGTGTTGAAATCAAGTTTGTCAAGGCACTAAATTAGCTAGAGAAAATTTAAATACACCAATCAATCAGACATATGGTCGAGAGGTGCTATTGAAAATTAGCAAGGTCAATCCATGTCCTTCGACGCAGCGGATAAAACACCACGACTACCTCTAATTTTTCCATATTATTTAGAACAATAAAGTAACTCCAATCAAAAAACTAATTATGTCGGGCAATAGAGAATTAAAAAATAATAAAAAAAAAACATCAAGTGAAAAAATTTGCGCTCGCCCATATTTTCCGAGTAACGGGGCTCTGAAATTTTCAAATTTTTTAAAATATCGATATGGGTATCATTTTAAAGCTTTTGAAGGGATCGTTAAGGAAATACTAAAATTTTTGAAAAATACTTAACCCATTAAGAGCCCATGCCATTTTTATGTAAAATTATATAAATGCAATACCAACAATTTTTTATTTTTTAATTCTCTGCCACCCCAATACTTGCTTTTTTGATTGGAATTGCTTCATTTAACTAGTTTTACATAGATGGTGAAGGGTATGTAAGATTCCGCATAGCCGAATATAACAGTCTTATTTGTTTTTAAGTGAATTCATAGTAAAACTTAATTTAGATCACACTAAGCAAATATTTTTTTAAATAGACAAAGTTAAGTCATGATATTCGTAAGTTAAAGGATGCTAATTTATATAATTTTGTCTGCTAAATAGTTGTAAAAAAACTTCATTAATGATTGTTTGACTTCATCAAAATAACGCTTAAATTTAGGGTTTACACTTTTATCCTCAAATACATGCCTCGTTTTCACTTACGTTTAAAATATGTTTTTTTTTTATTTTTTGCTGTTAAGCTTATAACTGTGCATAAGTAATAGTTTTGTTTTCGTTAATTGCTCAAAACGGCTTTTAAGTTTTATGTGTTTAATTTTAAAGCATTGTTTAAATAAAAAATGTAAATGCTTTCACAATATTCGTCAATGTGTAAACATTAAAAATATTATTTGGCTTAAATGTGTTTTTTTGCAATTTTAAAAAGACTGATTGGCTTCGCCTCGTAAAAATATATTTAAATTTAATTTTCGTTTTTAATTTTTGGTTTTTCATAAATTAATTTATTGTTTGTTGGACTCTTAAAGATTAGACACGTTTGCATGAAACTCATGTACGTCCGTTTTTTTCTATCTTAAGCTAGATACTGCAATTCATATACTTCATTGAGTTTTTTAACCAACTTTTTGCAGTGACATAAAAATAAAAAAGGTTTGTTACACATGGAGTTACATTCTGATTACCATACATGGGAGTTATTATTTAGATGGACTAAATAATTAACGATTTCATTAGCATTGAATGATAAATAATGCAAATGATTTTTTTTTAAATTATCAGTATTTTTACTAATGTTAATGCTTTTTATAAAAAGGTTTCATTGATAATTAATTAAAAAACAAAATAATTACCTTTGACTAATGATTAAATTGTTTCAAATTATTACCATTGATGAATGTATTTTTTGTCTTTATACACTAAATATACATCTTAAAATATTGTAGAGCATTATTTAAAATGGGAACATATTTGTGTTTTCGAGTAAGTAATAAGTTGTGCTTAAACTTTGATTTTTGTCTTTGCTTTATTGTTTGGACAAAAATTTTTAGTTTATTTAAAATATTTGTCAGAAGTTTCCTGAAGAGTTAAGTAAGCGGTAACGAAATGGCCATCGAGACGTGCTTTGACCCTCAATAATCAAAATCAGTAATTTAAATAACTAATCGGGATAAAAGAAAATATCACGAAAAAAAGATTTTATTTTGAATTTAAATTAATATAAAAAAATTAACCGTTACGTATTTTAATTTAATAAATAATTACTTTCAATTCGAATTAGTAGTTAAACAATTTTATTAAAATGTCATTACAATTATTAAAAACAATTATAATTAAAACAAAATCATTACCATTTAATGGTAATCGTAAATTGTCAATGAAATTTCAATGGTAATGAAAAAGTCCCAAATATGCTTATAACTTCTAACACGTATTATATACTTTCAAATACCTTCTCCAGTTGGCTTTAACTTATAAAATCATTTATGATTTACTTTTTTACTAGAGAGAAAAGAAAAAAAACTCTTTAAAATATCGTATAAAATACCTAGACAATGGTACCTCTGCGGAAAAGCAGAAAATATTTTTGTATAAAATATATATTTAGGATCTATTCCTACGCTTTCTCATCAATTTCGTTGCAAATTTAAGCAATACTTTTTTTAATTAACTACGGAAGTGTTAAATTAAAGTGATTAAACTTTAACTGAATCGTGCTATTTTCCCGATCAAAATTATTAAATTTATCGATATTGATTATTGAGTGTAAAAGAAACTATTTATTTATAAGTTTTGTTAGAAGTTTCATAAAGAGTTAGGTAGCGGTAAAGAATGGCCATCGAGGAGTGCTTTTAGCCTCAATAATTAATGTAGGTGAATTTAATAATTTTGCCGTTTCTCATTTGTTCGCTTTTAGGCAACGACATTATTTACCGCAGCTTCTCAACAACAATTATAATCCTTTATATTTAAGTCGCTGTTGGAAGTGAACTTGTGACTCCTCATCTTCTATGAAACAAACGTACTCAACGCTCAGCATGTGTTAACTATCACAAACACCTTTATTGGTAGTGAAACTAACAATTTAATCAATTCGTTTTTAGCATACATGCACGTTTTTCATTAACATGCATTTTCCTTCATCTGTTATTTAACCCAAAAAAAAAAGCATCTTTGTCTGCACAGGCACACAAGACCACAATATTTTAAAGCTCCTACGAGATTTGTATTCGCAATTTCTTGCCTCCAAAACAGGTGCCAGAACTAACTTTTATCGATGTCTGTCACACACTGCTCTTGTTGATAATTTTTTAAGGCTCCAGCGAAAATTGGCCTTTGACATTGATATGTTCGTGTCACAATGATTTCTTCCATTTCTACTCAGGGCAGCGGTATGGTATGAGCTGCTTTTTACTACCCTGCTGCCTTTCATACTCAGTGACCTGCTGAGCAAAAATTTTTTTCTTTTCATACTCGTACAAGGTCATTGGTTAATGTTTTACATATTATTCAACTCTATTTATTAAAGACACAATCTAACTTTTTAAAGTACAACTTTAAATTTTATATTTTATTCTAACATGTATATAAAAAACGTTGTTGGTTATAGCGATTTCTCGTAATGAAAAATTCTTTAGGGCGATGAAAATTAAAAATGGCGATTACCTGGCGAAATTGAAAATAATTGGTGCTATTTTTGGCTATAATAAGGTCGACTAAAAATTATACCTATATTTATACGTATCACGTTAGACTGCCTAGTACGAGGGCTGCTCTATATATTTCTGGCCTAATAGTGAAAATGCGAATATTTATAATCAAAAATTGTTTTATTGTTTTTCAAAATATTCTCCAGCATGATTTATACACTTTTGCATGCGCTCAAACCAGTTGTCGAAGCACTTTTTCCACTCCGATTGATACACCTCTAAAACATGGTTTTTGAACACTTCAGCAGCTTCTTCTGGCGACGAAAATCGTTGACCACGCATTTTTTTCTTGATGTGCGGAAACAAGAAGAAGTCATTAGGTGCCAAGTCAGGGCTGTACGGCGGATGACCCATTAATTCGACGTTTTGGCCGGTCAAAAACGTTTTGGTTTGAGCCAATGTGTGGGAGCTCGCATTGTTATGGTGAACAATGATTCGTCTTCTTTTGTTGGTTTTTCGAATTTCTCCGATGACTTCAAGCAAACAAATTGTAGTGTACCACTCAGAAGTGACCGTCCTACGTTGCTCAAGCGGAACAGTCGCCACATGACCAGTTTTGCCGAAGAAACAGGCGACCATTTGCTTCGAAGTGATTTTTCCACGAACAACTTTCGTTGGATTTTGCTCGTCTTTGAAGACTCACACGGTCGATTGTTGTTTTGTTTCGGGCTCATACGCATAGATCCATGATTCGTCACCTGTCACGATCTTATAAACGTCTTTTGAAGCACCGCAATCCTATTTTTGCAACATTTCTTTGCACCAATCGACAACTTCCTTTTTTTGAGCGACTTTCAAATTGGTTAAATTCATTATACCAATTTTTCACAGTGCTATAGGATGGTGCTTCATCGCCGTACAAAGATTTAAGTTCATGAATGCACTCTTGTCGTGATAATCCACGTCGAAAATTGTGAAAAATGATGGCACGAAAATGTTCACGAGTT
Organism: Gymnosoma rotundatum; assembly: GCA_916610165.2. Lineage (NCBI taxonomy): Eukaryota > Metazoa > Arthropoda > Insecta > Diptera > Tachinidae > Gymnosoma > Gymnosoma rotundatum. The sequence goes on along the minus strand of OU744337.1, from coordinate 110,990,504 downwards.
AATTCCATTTTTTTCTATATTAATTTTTTCAAGTCACTGTAAACAACACAAATAATGGTCGTACGTCAAAACGTTTTGAGTACGATTATGCTTAAAAATGACAAACTTTCCAATGGAAATGTCAGATTGCACTTGGCAGCACTCAGTGTTGCCAGGCCAGAAATATATATAGCAGCCCTCGTATATGCCAATAAATCTTGATGTGTAAATTAAATGTCAATTGCTTAAAGTGCAAAAAAAATGACAGTATAATAAAAAATATATTTGATTTCGATTAATCCAATAAAACTCAAACGTACAGTTAACAGTTGGATTGTCAAGCTGATTATATGTATGCAGGAACTTTTAATAAGACTTCTCTCACTTGGAAAAGCTATTGTCAATCCCCATATTTTAGCAAATACAGAAAATAACAATGAATTAATGAAAAACCTGAAAAAAAGAATTTCATTTAAAAAACTTGTTGTTTTTTATTTAAGCATGGATTACGGATATAAATGCAATTTATCGATTTAAAAACAACTGTTTTCTGTATTAAAAAATAGTTATCAAAAGAAATGCTCGATCTACTTCCAGAAAAAATGTCTATTTTTAACCGACTTTAAAAAAAGAAGGAAGTTGTTGTACAATTCGGCTGAATGTTGATTTTTTATGTTTGTGCCTCCAGAACACAGTCATTTCTGATCCGATTTTGAAAATTTTTTTGATAGATGATATGATAGATATGCTTAGAGATTGGTCCCGTCTTAAAAACAAATCATAATCTTTAAAATTAAAGGGTGTCCCCACACAACAAACATATTTTTTACGTGTATTATGAATTGTAAAGGGCACTTCTGTAAAATTTAAAATGACTGCGTATTTCAATAGCTCCCAATAACAAAAAAACAAATATATATATAAATAATTCTAAGAATTAAAGGGTACCCCATAATTGATGTACATTTACTTATATAGGCCTATCTTTTGAACCGTTATAGACAAACGCTTGCAAATTGACAGAATGTCGATTGCTATGGCCGTTATAGTAACAGGTATTAATATTACAAATTATAAATTAAAGGGTGCGCTAATAGTTCCTTAAATTTGATGTATATGACCATACTTTTGAACAGTTGTAGATAGACGCTTGAAATTTACAACCAGCCTGTATACCTAAGTTCGCTATAACAACAAGTATAAAATTTGGATTTTGAAGTTAAAGGGTGTTCCAATAGTTATGCATGTGACCAAACTTTTGAACCTTTATAGACAGAACGCTGAAACTTAAAAGCGACCTGTATTTCTAAGTCCGCTATATCAACGAGCTTATAATTTGAATTTAGAAATTAAAGGGTGTCCCATAATTATTGTAGATTTACTTACAGAGGCCTATCTTTTGAACCCTTATAGACAAACGATTGTAAATTTGACGCAAAGTCGATTGCCATGGTCGTTATAGTAACAGCTAATAATGTCTAAAATTATAAACTAAAGGGTGCACCAATAGTTCATTTCATATGTTATATGGCTATACTTTTAAACAGTTGTAGACAATAATAACAATAATAACTCCTCTATAACAACAAGTATAAAAATTGGTTTTGGAAATTAGCGGGTGTTCCAATAGTTGATATAATATGGTGTATGTGGCCGGACTTTGGACCGATATAGATAGACAGCTAAAATTTACAAGGGACATGTTTTGCTAAATTAAAGAGTGTTCCCAAAATTAATGTAATTTGTTCTATATGGCCGTATTTTTTTAACCGTTGTATACAAACATCTTAATTTTAGACAAAATGCCCACTACTTTATTTGGTATAATTAAATTAAATTAAAAATTAAATATTATAAATTAAATAGTTGATATAATCTGATGTATATGGGCAAACTGTTGAACCGTTACAGACAGACGGTTGAAATTTACACAGTACCTGATTGCTAAATCTACTACAACAGTAGTAAAGGAAGTAAAAAGGTGACCCTATAGCTGCTGTAATTTGATGTATATTGCCAAACTATTAAAAAGTTGAAAAAGTATAAAGTTTGGAGATATAAGGGTGTCCCAATAGTTAATGTAATCTAATTTATGTGGTCATATACTTGAACTGTTACAGGCAGACAGATGAAATTTGTTTTGAAGTCGGTTTTTTTTTGCAAGAATTATTCAAGTTTATTGTCAATTTTAAAACACAGTTACTCTTTATATTAAATTAAATTTTCTGCAGCTTAAGAAGCTTTCAGAAGGTTCAGGGACCCTGATGGCACATTTGTTTTATATAAAACACAACGGGGAATACATTCCTTCCTAAATTAGATTAATATTTTGATTATGAATTGTCGAAAATCCTATACCAGTTTGATGTTTGTTCTTATTATTTTGGTTATTTTCACAAGGAGTGATTGTATCGAATAAACTTTTTCTGTAATGAATTCTATTGAAACTCTAAATTGAAAAATAAATTGCAATACGAACTTCTCAATTGTTTGGTAGTTATATCATTTATGAATATGAATAACAAATGTTTCTTCCTACAAAGAATGGAATATTGAATAAATTTGATATAAAAGAAATGTACCCCAGTAAGAACAAGAACAAAAACAAGAGTAACACTGAAACTAATGACTATGAAGGTTTTGATTCAATAACTGATGTGTGTTCTTAAAACATTTATTTTTTTATTTTTAACCTTTATTAATTACAATTACAAAAATTACTTTTTAGTCGTACTGACCTTATATTCGTTAAAATATAATATTTATTTTTATATTTGTTTTTTGGATTTGTGTTTTAAATGTTATATAAAACCAATGTACCTTTTACAAATGAACTCCATTTTATTTTAACAAGAAATTTTTGTAGATTGTTGTAATCAATGCATGTCTTTTTTGTTTTTTGTTTTTTTTTTGCTTTACGATAGAAGAAGAATATTTGTATTAATAAAATAAAAATATTTTTAAGAAAGTGCATTTGTTTCCTGACACTTTTGAAAGCAGGTATTTAAAAGAGGACACCTTTTAGTGCTTGGGATTTAAACTAATGAATTTTTGCACTCATTAATTTCTTCTAGATTTTTCCGTATTTTTGTATAAAAATTAATTAATTGGTTGTTAGCCAGCTTGCCTGTGCCTTTAAGGAGAGCGAACAAAAATCATTTACATGCGCATAATAAGTCCTGATTTATTTCATTGACGTTACTTTAATTTTAACAAATTTGTCTTACAACATCATTTATCATTATCTGCCTGATTAATTACACACAAAATTAAATTTAAATTGTTTTTAAATAAATTATCTCCACTTTAAATGATAAAAATTTTAAAAATTTCTTTTAATTAATGACTTTAAAAAATTTGTAAATTTATATTATCTTGTCCAAAGTGAAAGAAAGAAACAAAGCCAAACTGCAAGCAAAACATTTGTGAAACGTGCTTAAAAATTTAAATTATTTAAATATTTTTAAACGAGTTAATAGTTTAAAGATTTCAGTTTAAGCTACTTGAAGTGCTACTGTATCAGTTATTGTTTTCTTCAAACACGAACGAACGTATTAAGTCTATCCTAATGCAGCTGACTCATGAGTATCTGGCTTAAAGCAACAAACTGTCATTAATTAAAAAAAAAAATACATACATGTGAAACAAAATTAATTTTTCCACTAAAAACCTAATTAAATTAATGATAAAAATTAAAGCAAAAATTCCTTAGCTACAAATATCAATGGAAAAGTTTTGAAAATATGGAGAAAAAAATACCTCAATTGTAGTAATTAATTTTTATAAAAAAAAAAAATATTTCATTCACAATCAGTTGTAAGTGTGCTATGTCGTCATATTCTACAATAGTCAGATGTTTACTGCACGTTTTGAAATCAGAATGAAATTATTTAATTAAAATTATATTTCCATGTTTCTTTAACTATTTTTGTAATTTTAAGTTGAATTTTATTTTAAATTGACTTCAAAAAAGGAAGGAAGTTATCAATTCACCTGAATGTTTCTCTTTTTGTATTTGTGCCGGCAGAACTCAGTCATTTCTGAACCGATTTTAAAATTATATTCTTCATTTCAAAGGTTATGCTTACAGATTGATACCGCTTCAGAATTAGTTCATAATTAAAACAAATGAAGTTTGTCCCCACACAACATCAGAGCTGTAAATGAATCATTCATGCACTGAATTAGCAAATTGTGAATTAATTTATTTCACCTCAAAAAATGAATTTAAGGAAATTTGAGAAAATTCAAGTGAATCTAGTAAAAAAAAATAGCAATTCCAATTTACTTGAACTGAATTGATTTGGCATTAAATCAAATTAATTATAAGCCTTAATTAGCAATGCATTACCAACTCATTTGAAGTGATTGAAATTTGAATTGATTGTGTAATTTAATATATAGTAAGCATTCCCATCTTGTCTTTGATCATGGAATATTTTCAGTTTTTTTAGGAGATATTTTAATGTTTAGTTCCTCTAGATCTGTTGTTTAATTTAATTGATTGCATCTCATTATACCCTTCACCACAAAAAGGGGAAAAATTGTATATCTAATTTTATCATTTCGTGTGTAATTTGAACAATATCCATTTCGGATCCAAAAAGTATATATTTATTCTGATTTCTTATACATAGCGAAGTCGATTGAGCGATGTCCATCTGTCCGTCCGTGTTAGTGTTAATAGATCAGATATAGTGTCGAAAGAGGTGCTATTTGAAGGCAAAACACTACGCCTACCTCTACTTTTTTTATGTCATCTGAAACAATAAAGTAACTTCAATCAAAAAAATAAATATATGGGGCGATATAGAATTAAGAAATAAGAAAAAATATTATCAAGTAAAAAAATTGGTGCTAGTCCATATTTTCCGAGTTACCGGGCTCTGAAATTTTCAAATTTTTTTAAATATCAATATGGGTATCATTTTAAAGCTTTTGAAGAGATCTTTAAGGAAATACTAAAATTTTTTTAAACTGCCTAACCCATTAAGAGCCGATGTCGTTTTTATGTAGAATTATATATATATACAGTACCAATTTTTTTTTAAATTCTGTGTCATCCCAATATTTACTTTTTTGATTAGAGTTACTTCACTAAATTAGATTTACACAGATGGTAAAGGGTAAATAATAGGGCGGGTCGATTTAATAATCGCCCATGGCTCAGTGAAAATCGTATTCTAGGGATCAAAATAAGAAACTTTGCCCGAGGAACTATACCGCTAAAACGAATTCTACTACAACCCAACTGTTGACTTTTGTCCCGTAGTTGACCTACGGAACTTCCCGGGGGGAGTAAAGTGGAACCCCCCAGGGGAGTTCCAGGAGTTGTGCCACTGGCATAGGTGGATCGGCCTTCCAAAGTTAGTGGTGGTCGGTCATACATTTGGACTCGATTGGGACACTCTAAATGGGTCAAAGTGGCAATTTTCAAAACTTGACCTACGGGACAAAAGTCAACAGTTGGGTTGTAGTAGAATTCGTCTTAGATGTATAGTTCTTCAGGCAAAGCTTCTTATTTTTATCCCTAGAATACGATTTTCACTTAGCCATGGGCGATTTTTTTGCCTCCCCACAAATCGACCCGCCCAAGTATATAACATTCGGCATAGACGAATATAGCACTCTTACTTGTTTTTGATTTCATTCATTTGAATTTTAATTCATTGTTCTAACTCATTTGAATAAATTCAAAATCAATTCAGTTTAAACGCGTTGGAAATGAATTGTAATTCGCATTAACAAATTCGTTTAAATTGGAAACGAATTTCAACATATTTTATAAATGTATTTGAATTAAAAACGAATTGCAATTCATTGCTGTTTACTTCACTTGATTCAAATTTCTTTTAATTCTTTTTTGTTGTGAAAAGAATTTATTCAAAGTGTAGCTAATTCCTAACGAACTAAAATAAAAAAGAATGCAGCATTTGCAGCTCTATACAATATATGTTTTTTTTTGGTGAACTATGAGCCGTAAAGGGCGCCATGTTAAAATTTAAAAAAAATACGTTTCAAAAAGCACAAAGTAATAAAAAAAAATAAGTCATAATATTAAAAGGTGACCCCATAGGTAACGTAAATTCACCTATATGGGACTCTATCTTTTTAAACGTTACAATCTGATGTATGAGGTCAACGTTTTGAACCGTTATTGACAGAAAGTTAAAATCTGTTTTAAAGTCGGTTTTTTTCTAGTTTATTGTTTTATTTTTAAAATGTTGAATTTGATACAACATACAATTAATTACTCGTTGTGAATAAAACAACTAAATGAAATTAAAACGTAACTAGAAAAAGTTTACAAAGTTGTCAAATATTTTGTTATTTTGACAAAACATTTGCTTAACTGCTGTTCTCATTTAATCGTGATTTTCAGCACGTAATTTCATCATTAATAAGTTTCATTTTTGTATGATGAATCATATTGTAGTCCTACATGCTTTTATTTTTAATCATTAAAGTTTTTTGTTTTTATAATTTTACGAGTTTAACACTCTGCAGTATTGCACTTTCTCAGGGAAAACTAGTTATTAAGAATGAATTTTACATCCATTATCACTTAGAAGAATAAGAAGTAAAAACTTTTTATATCTTGTGAAGAAATCTTTAACATTTTTTCTATTATTATTGCTACGAGGTAAATTCTAAAAGTGCTTACATTATCACTTCAGCTTAAGTCATTAGAGAAAATTATTTAAAAATTATTTTTTCTTAAGTGACTCCCAAATTTTCCTAAATAACATAGAAAAAATTGGTGTGGCATATACTCTTGGGTATGGGCCACCCTTTAATTAAAAATTTTAAGTTTTTTTAAATTTGTTTATAAAAAACTTTATATATCTGCTTACTAATGTTCCAAAAATAAAATGATTTACGTAAAAATCTGTTATTATATGGGCACACCCTTTAATTTTAATAAAATTTTTTTATACTTGTTTTTATAAAGGACACACACTATCTGTAAGTTCCAAATGTCTGCCATTAACTGTTTAAACATAATTCCATAAAGCTGAAAATAACCCCTTTATTTTATTTTTCTTATGACGGTCATAGTCTTACATTCTCTAGGCAAATTTTAAGAGTCTGCCTGTAATACTGCAATTGATTAGGCCATATACTTAATTTTCAAGTTTAGTTTTTAAACTTGAAACAGTTCTTCATACTTTATGCATTAATATTGTTATTACGCTAAATTAGTTAAAAAAAAACATCTTAATGGGGTACCCTTTAATTATTAACTTCATCGATGACAATTTGGTCTGGCTATAACGGTTCCAAAGATAGATACCTGCGACATATGGACACGAGGGTTATGTTTTTACCCTCTTTGGGTACTTAAATTAAAAATAGTGAAATTATTTTAATTTACGTTTAATATTTCTATTTTTTTTAAGAGAAGTAACACTAAGAGCATATTTCTCGTTATATTTATTTTTAGAACAATGTTGCAGCGCCCCTGGTGTAAACAAGCGCATTACTTTTTTAAGCTAGTACAGCCATTTAATATATTTTTTACTTTTCTGTAGAGTATTACCGACGAAGAAGGGAGCTGTGGTTTTTATATATTACTATACAGACCTTAATATATATTTTGAAAAAAAGTTTTGAAATTAACTGTGGCTGGGTTATGAACTCAGGTTATCGAATCAGTAACAGCTTAGTAGTCAACGTGCTAAAAATCTAAGAAAATAAAGATATTCTACCATGACACTTTATTGTCAGTCAAGTATTTAGTGGGCAAATTCCAGTAAGTGGGGCAACTAGACACGAATGAGTGAACGATATCTATTAATTGCAGGACAGTTCAATCTTCACAACACCGAAAAAAGTGTTTGCATCAATTAAAGGTTTTAGTTTTTGGTTTCAAATAGAAATTTAATAACTTATTGACTTAAATTTATATTTAATTGACAGATAAATAAAAAAAAAATTTTAATTAATTACTTTATTGAGTCAATCATATGTTTCATTAAAAAAGAAGAAAAAATCTAATTTAAAAAATAATTGCAACAATTAAAAAGCTTAATTAATTTTAAATCTGAAAACAAATAAAAAGGGAATATCTAAGATTGTCATGCCGTGTGTAATTTCTACAATATATATTTCTGACCCTATAAACTATATATATTCTGACTTCCTATTCACAGCAAAGTCGATTGAGTGATGTCCGTCTGTCCGTTCGTATAAGTATTAATAAGACAAACTTGATTTGACTAAAAATTTAAATGTGCTTATCGATCAGACATAATGTCGAAAGAGGTGCTATTGGAAACCAGCAAGATTGGTCCGTGTCCTTCGGGGCAGCGTCAAAACATCACGCCTACCTCTAATTTTTTCATGTCAATAAACTAACTCCAATCAAAAAAATAAACATACGAGGCTTTAGAGAAAAAAAAAAAATAAGAAAAACATTAAGTGAAAACATTGGCACTCGCCCATATTTTCCGAGTTACGGGGCTCTGAAGTTTTCAACTTTTTTTAAATATCAATATGGGATTCATCTTAAAGCTTTTGATGAGATCTTTAAGGAAATATTAATAGTTTTTAAAAATGCTTAATCCATTAAGAGCCGATGGAATTTTTATGTAAATTTATGTACTTAATTGTTTCTTATTTTTTAGTTCTCTGCTACCCCGATATTTGCTTTTTTGAATGGAGTTACTCACAGTAAACTAGATTTATATAGATGGTGAAGGGTATATAAGAATCAGCATAGCCGAATATAGCCCTCTTACTTATTTTACAATCATTGGTCTTTGGAGAATTTTTAACTCTTGAAAATCATGGTTTTCTAAACAGCAGTTGTTTTAGTCGATGGCTCTGTGACAGCTTCAGTAATTAAATGTTTGTAGCTTCTAATTAGTGACAGTACGATTATTCAAAAAATCATAAAACATAATGCTAGTTATGAAAAAAGAACCTTCAGACAATCATTTGTCTTGAACGCAAAAATGAGAATTATTGTGGTTGTAATTATTTTATTATTATTTTTTTGGAAGTTTAGTTGTACTAAACTTCTAAAACCATTAAAGCATTAAATTTTAGTTTGGAATTATACCCTTTCGATTTGATAACTTTTGTGTACATTTAATTTTTTAAGGTTACAATAATATTTAACCCAAATAAAATGACTCACTAAACAGAGTTGAACCAAAAATTTACATTTATTCACTTGTTTATTTTTAAGCAAGAATTGACACAGATTTTTTTCATTTGAAAAATACAAATTCGATAAGTGTTGTGGAAATTTTTTCTGCTTAAACTCAAGCTGTTTACGGATTTTCCAATTTTATATTGTCTTTTTTTTTTGTAACTAAAAGACTTATTTTCTGTTTAATTTTAACAGCAACCATTAAACAAAAAAATATTATTCAGCCATAAATAACGACAATTTTTATCTTAAATTAACAAATAAACGCAAAGAAGATCTTTTATATTTGCATTATGAATAAGAATTAATTTTAGTTAAAATAAAATACAATGTTTTAAAAGAAACCGTATCAAAAAACATTAAAAAGCAAATAAAAAATATATTTCGTAGAAATTTAAATGGTCAATTTTTTAAGTCAATAAAACTGTGTTAAAACTGTGAAAATAAATGTGTTTATTGTGTCAACAAACGATATAAAAAGTTAATAATTTCATAATCTTAAATTTGTAGTATTGAGTGGCTGGTAGTTTTTAGAGTTACTTAAATGATGGAATGAAATCTGCTATTTTGAAGTTTTTATGTTTTGCAAATGTTAAAAATTGCAGTAAAATCTATGATTAAACTTTTATAATACAATTTTTTGAAGGTGTTTGAGTGCAAGTAATTAAAAGTTAAACAAAAGCTCTGTAAATAGTTTTAATTCGGCTTACGTTCGCTTTTTTTAAATTTGAAATTTATTTAGAAAGAAAATTATATGCAATTTTTAGCAGCAGAACATAACGCAAGATTTTCTGGATTGCTACGTACATATGTATGTTTTTGTCATTCTTTGCTTCTATCTACTAAAAGTTGTCTACGTTGTTAACATCATCATCTACTTAACAAACTTATTTTATAATTAATATCACGAGGATTATTCGGATTATTTACAATCAATCAATATTAATTTGGTCCTCACACAGCCTAAAGACCCAACTCTAAGGTTCATAGGATAACTTAAGCAAACTTAAGCAACTGTGCAAATACATAAAATTATATTTTTCAAATGGTATTTATTTAAGCAAAAACGAAACTGATCGCACTTTCCATATGGAAACAGCTGATTGTGATTTGTGTTATGCATTCATAAAGAAAAGTTGCAATGAAGACCTACAGTGTGATATTTTTGGTTTTTTATTTTTTATTAAAAAATTTAAAAATAGAAAATTTTTATTTAGTGTAATATTTTAACAAGCACAACAAATTGAAATTAAATTTTTAGTTTTGGCTACATGTAATAATAAATGAATGAATAATATTGAATAAATAAAATATGTTCTTAAAATGCCGTTTTGTTTTAAAATTTTTTATAAAGAAATTTTTGTTGGTAAGAGAACGAATTAAACATAAATGTGCAACTGAGACAAATTAGTTACTAAAGTTATATAAGTACATTGTAGTCACCTAAAATTCTTTCTTTTTGTTGGGTTTTTCAAATAAGCTTAAGCTAGCTTATGCAAATTATGGTACTTTTGAACCGGAAATAGCTGAGACTATAAATTCACGAAAGGTAAGTCACTATAAATGCAAGTAAAAAATTTAAGTGAATAAAAGTGTCTAAACTCTAACGTCATTTTCACAGGGCCTTCTTTTAAAATTACCCAACCAATATTTTACTATGTCCACTGTAACAAGTTTAAAAAATAAATTTAAAAATTAAACAGTGTCCACTTCGTGGTATAGAATCCTTCGTGTGTGATTCAAACTCACATAAGGCAGATTTATTAAACCCTACACCACAAGAAATGGAGAAAGGGTATAACTGATGTAGTGTCGAAAGAGGTGCTGTTGGAAATCAGCATGATCGGTCCACGTCCTTTAAGGCAGCAGACAAAACACCACGCCTACCTCTAATTTTTTCATGTCATTTGAAATATTTAAGTAAATCCAATCAAAAAAAAATAAATATATGGAGCGATAGAGAATTAAAAAATAAGAAAAGAAAACTATCAAGTGAAAAAATTGGCGCTCGCCCATATTTTCCGAGTTACCGGGCTCTGAAATTTTCTAATTTTCTAAAATACCAATATGAGTATTAATATAAAGGTTTTAAAGAGATCTTTCGGAAATACTAAAATTTTTTAAAAATGCCTAACCCATTAGGAGCCAATGGGCTTTTTAAATACAATAATATGCAGTACTAAATTTTTTTTATTTTTTAATCCTATCACCCCAATATTTGCTTTTTTGATTGGATTTATTTCACTTAGCAAGATTTTCATAGATGGTGAAGGGTATATAAGATTCGACATACCCGAATATAGAACTCTTACTTGCTTTTTACCCCGCTCAATAATTACACAGTGTACAATTAATATAAAGATATTTACAATATTGCTGAAACATCATCTACAATGTTGTGAAGAAAAAAGTGTAAAAGAATAAAAAATAAAAATTGCATTCGTGGCTATACGGACGGTTGGTAAAAAGCAAGAACAAATGTATGTTACGATTTGTAGAGAAAGCACCGAAGAAAAGCTTTGGGTTGTGTTTGGATTTTATCTAAAAAATTAATATTGAATAATTATAAATATTCCACGTATACTTAGTAACAAAATTGGTTGGTTAAATGGATGATGTTTACAATGTACACAACCTAAGGTAGATATATGCGAAGGATGCTAAGGACGGATGTAGTGGATCCAAAAAATTCGGCGTTACATTTTGCAAGTTTCTAAATTTTTTGTTTTGTATCTTGAAAATTTTTAGAAATATAAATAAAACTGAACTAAAGCCAGATTAATAAATTCATTTCTTATAATATCCAACAGTGTAAATACTAATTAAAAACAATTTAAATAATACGAGGGCTGCTATATATATTTCTGGCCTGGCAACACTGAGTGCTGCCAAGCGCAATCTGACATTTCCATTGGAAAGTTTGTCATTTTTAAGCATAATCGTACTCAAAACGTTTTGACGTACGACCATTATTTGTGTTGTTTACAGTGACTTGAAAAAATTAATATAGAAAAAAATGGAATTAACTCGTGAACATTTTCGTGCCATCATTTTTCACAACTTTCAACGTGGATTATCACGACAAGAGTGCATTGATGAACTTAAATCTTTGTATGGCGATGAAGCACCATCCTATAGCACTGTGAAAAATTGGTATAATAAATTTAATCGTGACCGAAGCTCGCTCAAAGACGAATTCCGTGAAGGTCGTCCAAAAACGGCTGTTGTGCCAGATAACATTGATGCCGTGCGTGAACTCATAATGCAAGATCGACATGCGACATACCGAGAGATAGAGACATCCTTGGACATTTCTTCCACCAGCATACATTCGATACTGCATGAACACCTGGCCGTAAAAAAGGTTTGTTTTCGGTAGATTCCGAACAATTTGAAAGTCGCTCAAAAAAAAAGGTTGGTGTCGATTGGTGCAAAGAAATGTTGCAAAAATACGATTGCGGTGCTTCAAAAGACGTTTATAAGATCGTCACTTCTTCGGCAAAACTAGTCATGTGGCGACTGTTCCGCTTGAGCAACGTAGGACGGTCACTTCTGAGTGGTACACTACAATTTGTTTGCCTGAAGTCATCGGAGAAATTCGAAAAACCAACAAGAGAAGACGAATCATTGTTCACCATGACAATGCGAGCTCTCACACATCGGCTCAAACCAGAGCGTTTTTGACCGGTCAAAACGTCGATTTAATGGGTTATCCGCCATACAGCCGTGACTTGGCACCTAATGACTTCTTCTTGTTTCCGCACATCAAGAAAAAAATGCGTGATCAACGATTTTCGTCGCCAGAAGAAGCTGTTGAAGTGTTCAAAAACCATGTTTTAGAGGTGTCTCAATCGGAGTGGAAAAAGTGCTTCGACAACTGGTTTGAGCGCATGCAAAAGTGTATAAATCATGCTGGAGAATACTTTGAAAAACAATAAAACCATTTTTGATTATAAATATTCGCATTTTCACTATTAGGCCAGAAATATATAGAGCAGCCCTCGTAGTATATATTTTTCTCAATTAAAAGTGAGAAAACACATATACATTCTACATAACAACAATTTAGCGTTTTTTTTTTCTACTGCTGCTGCTGGTAGCGCGCATTAAAAATCGTTTATTACGTCTTAAAACTATATTTCCATATTATCGAACAAAACAAATACACTATAAAATATGAAGAAAATTATTTCAAGCTTTGAAATTTAAAACTAATACACGTGTAGAAAAAATTACTTTAATTTCCAAATAGTCACGTTCTAAGATAGTATCAACAGCGGCTTACAATGTCTTGTAAAATATCAATTAACCTTGATGATAATAACTTAATAACTGATAAAGAGTGTTATGTGTGGTAAAAAATTAAAGAAAAATGTTCGATGATAAAAAAAACTGTGTTATTGTATCTTGATCGAAAAAAAAATGTTTCAGCTTACACTGCATCTTACGGCAGACTATTACGTCACACACACTGAAAACGTAAAAAGCTTCCTGAATATAATTTTAACACTTATGCGATAAAAATTTATAGATATAAAAAGCTGTCTTTTTAAGGATTGCGCACATAAAGTGTAAAAATATACCCTAATATTAATAGTCACAAATGTATATCTTGTGATTATTTTAAAATATTTAAGGTGTAATTATTTGTTACGAAATTTGCCAAAATACCATATTTGTTGATAACAGTGTTGTCAGTTAAGGCGATTTCACGCCAAACGCGCCAATAAAAAATTCTTTTTTGACGATAAAAATTTTAAAATGGCTAAAGGCGAAATTCTCTAGCGGTATTTAAAATACTTGGCGACATTTTTTGGCTACTTTTTATGATTTTCTCTACGATAACTTTGTGTTTACAAAAAATGAAAAAAAACCTGGCAGCTTTAAGCTTGACTAAAAATACATGTATATTGTCGTATTAACTAAATTCGCTTTGAGTCCTATATTTTTACGTACCTTTTTATCTGCCTTGTATGTACAATTATTTATGAATTTTAGAAATTAAAGTCAAATGTAGGCGCTTAAAACAAGGAATGACACAAAAAATCAAAACTGCTAAAATTAAATGAGAAATGACATTGAAAGTGAAAAAAGTTATAATAAAGAAAATAGCAATGAATTATTAAAAAATTGAAAGAGAAGAACCATTTACAAAATACGTTTTTTAATATAGACAGCGTTGATTTTTGCACAAGATTTTTTAAACTGAAATAAAAAAGACTGTTTTATCGTAAATATAACTGACACGATAATTTTAAAACAAGTTGTTTTCTATATTTAAAAAAGTTGCTAAAAAAAACACTTGATCGGCTTCTAGAAAATATTTCTATTTTAGAAGTTTATTGTCAATTTTCAAATTACGTTTTCTACAGTTCAAAATTTTTTTATAAGATTTAGAGACCTTAATAATACATACAGTATTTATGAAACAATTTATGTAACTAACTATTTGGCGATTTTCGATAAGCCATTTAAAAAAAGCTGGCAGCACTGATTGAAAACTAACAGATGTGCGTGTGCAATATGTTTTGGTCTCTTTGCTAAGATTTTTTTTTTTTGGGTTGCGCTGTTACGAGTTTCTGCTCGGGCATGTTTAGCGATCATTGGTTAAATTGATCCATTTTAAGAATATACTAAAACGGATTATATTAGATTAATCAAAATTTTACTTTGTAAATTACACTATTCAAAAATTCGTATATTTCCTTTCTTCACTTTTTATTTATTTATTTGTTTTTTTAACAGCCACTTGAAATAATTTCCTTTATTCTAAATCTTTACAGATTACTTTATTCTTTATAATTTACTGATTAGTTCTTTAAATAATTAAGTCCTCCATTCGTTTTTTTTTTTAAACAATAAATAAACAATACAGAATTTTAAAAAGTTTTTTATTCATCATACTTTTTAACAAAAAAAAATCGAAAAAACACCGTTGAGCATTATCTTAAAAGACCTGTTATAATGACCCTTGAGAAATTCTTAAAAATCAAACACTCATACACAATGAACGCAGCACAATAAAAAGAAACAATAAAAATAAAATTATATGAAGAATTAAAATTAATCAGAAAACAATAAATATTTATTTATTTATTTAAAAAAAAAAATTTTTTTTTTGTTTAATATTATTTTTTTATTGTGTGTTATAAAAGCTATAGTGTCAAGAAGATCTAAAAAAAAAGTTAAGTGTGAAGAACCTAACTATAGGGGTACTTTTTTACAGCTTGGTATTTATGTGATTGGTATAAAATTATGACATTCTAAGTTGCAATTGCAATACCTTTGTGAAACAACTTAAATTCAACTCCCTCGGAGCAAATATTTGACGATATATCGGTAAAAGATGATGTTTACGGATTTTTTTTTAAGTTTATATTTTTAAAAAGAAATGGTTGTCTTCATACAACACACATGATTTTCAGACGTCTTTTGAACCGTAATGGACACCCATATACAATTTGAACAAATTTTGTGTCACTATAGCTCGTAAAAATAATAATAATAAAAATAAGTAAGATTGCTATATTTAGCTATATAGAACCTTAAACACCCTTCACCATCTGTGTAAATCTAGTTTAGTGAAGTAACTCCTATTAAAAAAGCCAATATTGGGGTGACAGAGAATTAAAAAATAAAAAAATATTGATATTCCATATATATTATTTTACAGAAACATGTAATCTCTTCAAAAACTTTAAAGTGATATCCACATTGAAGTTTAAAAAAAATGAAAATTTTAGAGCCCTGTAACTCGGAAAATATGGTCGAGCGCCAATTTTTTCACTTTGTGTTTTTTTTCTTATTTTTTAATTCTCTACGGCCCCATTTATTTATTTTTTTGATTGGAGTTACTTCGTTGTTTCAAAATTACATTAAAAAATTAGAGGTAGGCGTGGTGTTTTGCCTGCTGCCTCGGAGGACATGGACCGATCATGCTGATTTCCAGTAGCACGTCTTTCGACACTATATCGGATCGATTGGCATATTTTTATTTTTTATTTTTGCCGAGGCAAACTTGATTTCAACACTAATACGGACGCACAGACGGATATCGCTCAACCGACTTCGCTATGCATAAGAAGTCAGAATATTGGGTCGAAAATGAATATTGTAGAAATTACATAGAAATGCGCAGGTATTTTGCAACAATTGCAAAATGCATTTTTTGATATTCTTAATTATTGCTTTAGTGTAATGTGAGCTTAAATGCCAAAGCATTAAATGAAATGCACGGCTTTTAGTACCTTTCGATTATTCGTGATAATAATTTGCTATTTGTCCCGCCAACTTATTGCCGTTGAATTTGTTTAGGAAGAAGAGAATTGATCTATTTATAGCTTAATTTTTCGAGCTAAATTGTTATATGGTTATAATACGTTCTCTCTAGAGCAATACCAAAACAAATGCTTTTTGAATGACAAAGAGCGCAAAGTATACAATTAACTTTTCACCCAGCTACTTGTTTTAAAATTCTAAGAAAATCGTACAACTACATTATGTGCTTCACTAAGCAATTAGTGCCTCTTTTAAAATACTAAAGCATTCTTCGCTATAACGAGCAAATCAGTCGACAAAGGTTTGCGAAACGTCTTGTTTTATCTTAAAACGTTTTAATTTAGCTCTCATTGTTTTCTCTTCTGGCTGGATACATTTAATTTAATGTACTAAGTGACATAAGCATTTTTATTATTTCTGTTTTAATTTTATTTTGTTAACTACACAGAATAAAACAAAAGCAAACGTTTCGTTTTGTTTATTCTCGTACCCTGCATTATTTAGCGATTTTGATAAAAATTTGCTCAAACTTCATAAAAAAGGGGATCTGACAAACATTTTAAAAATATTGTTATTTCATTGCGTTAGCGTTAGTTTAAATAAAGTGGTAAAGTTTTAGACCAAAGTAAAAAAAATATTTCACTAAACAGTCATAACAAAAAAAAGTTCTCTATCAAATTGACTATTTTAAAACGTCATAAAGAATGCTGAAAGATCTGTAGCATAAATAAGAAATTAAATCTTTCTATACTCCAATAACTAATATATATATTGAATTTCTTACATGTAAAAGAAAGGTAATAAAACTTTAAGCTCTACCTATCTGTCATTCCTAAATGACATTTTTATTATCCAATTAAATATGGAACATATAAATTTTAAATGATTTTTTTATAAAGCCTTTATAATGAGTTAATTAAAGATTTAAATAATTTATAACATTTAAAACATAATCATATTTATGTATGTACGTGTTTGAAAGTTGCATCAAACTTTGAGTCAAACATTTTTGGTTGTAATTTACGCTTCAATATCTCAGATTTAATTGAATACATAAAAAAGCTGTTTTTTTTTAAAGCGTTAAACATTTTGAATATTTAATGAATCTTCATTAAAAAAAAATGTTTGTCCATTTCATTTTCTTTTTCTTGCCTTTGTGTGAGTGTTCGAAATGTTCGAGAGTATGTGTTTAATAGTCAAATAGTAGTTTAATTTAGCCACGCGTTTTGGATTAAGGTTTTAAACGATTTTTGCATTTTAACCGAGCTGTGGACGAAAAATGTAAGTAAAAAGTAATTGGAACTTAAATGAAAAAGTTTCAATTGAATAGTTGTTGAGATAGGTTCGTGCATGTTGATGTTAGTCTGGTTTTAAATTTGAAAACTTTTTTTTATTATAATGGAAAGAATCATGCATTATTTATATAAACAGCACTAAAACTTAAAAAAAAAATAAATTAAATTAAAAATTAATTTTGAATAAGAAAATCTAACAAAGAAAATATAGAATTTACAATTTTGAAGTCAGTAACCCCAATACTGGTAAAGAATAAAGCCGAAAGTATCGAAGAAGTTTAAAATTTATACATTTCTCGTCGGTCGCAGAAGTTGTGGTTTTGTTTGTCTACTACAAGGAAAATTTTGCATATCGCCTGAATCAAAGTCATGTGTACTTTTAAGCAAAGAACTCCATCGACCATAACGTAAACTCTGGTTTTATTTTTGAAGAAACAAGGTCCAATGATGTTCTATGCGTGTAAGCCAGAGCAAACGCCGCCTTTTTCTCAACGTAATGGGCAATTCTGGTTATTAATAAGCCCGTTAAGCCTTATTTCTGAACACTATCCAACAATAAATAAATCAGTTAAATTGACGATCGATTATCAAAGAAAATCAATCGGGCTTAAAATGATATTAATTTTTATTATTTTTGTTGCTGTTTGTGCCTAAATCCCCGATGTAACGTTTAAACAATTTAAGAGAAATCTTTAGAAGAGAAAAATCTTCATACACCCGAAACCAGAAGCTCTGCTTAAATTCCTTTGCATTATAGAGGGAGAAACGGGCAATTTTGGCATAAATTATAATGATATCAGTGCAAAATTGTTTTTGGCCACCTTTGATCTCAGATTTGAGAGTATCAAACGCGCAGGTTGCGTTTTAAACAAATTTCTTCCTCGATGATTTTAAAAGCTATTTTTTTTTTGTTGTTGTTGCGAGTAAACTCCGAGAGGGGCAATGACTTAAACATAAATTAAAAGTTATCAAGGCAACGAAAAATAATAATAGCAACACCGAGTTAAGTAATCTAATTATACATAAAACTTTATCGAGTATCTATTTAATAGTTTTTTGTGAACAAATTTTTATTACAGATCAAAAAATTAAATACATAATTAAATTATTTGTATGCTAATATTTCTATTTAAAAAAGTATATTAATAATTAATTTTATATTTTTCATTAAACTTTCCTTATAAACAAAAGCCATATTTGAGAGTTAAAATAATTTGTATGATTTTTTTTTTTGCCATCTTAATTCAACAGATTTTCACTTGCTGCACGTTTCTTTAATTACATTCAATAACAAACAGCAAGTGTTCACGATAAAAATCAATCCAAACGATTTTTCTTACCAACCAACAGCAAAAATAAATTTAAAAATGTATATCATTTAAAATAACAATATGTAAGTATAATTATTAACAAAAACATTAAATTAAAATAATTTTATAAATAAATGTATAAATAATTATGTGTAAATAAAAGTGTAAGTGTGAGTACCTGAGTGTATCAGTCATTAACAACATAATACACAGTGAAAGAGAGTGGTGAGCGAGAAAGAGAGTGTGAGAGTGTGTTAATTAGATGGGTTGGTTGAATATCGGCTGCTTAAGTTTCTTTAAAAAAATTATATATAAAAATCATGATAAATATGAATCACGCTAAAAAATAATAATAATAAACTGATATTAAATTTACTTAAAAAACTACTTATTAATTTCAAACATGATGTTTGTTTCCAATTGACATTAAATCAAAACAATTTTTTACATTCAGCTACGCCGAATACAATACCCATCGCCATCATCGGGTGAATGAGATTAAAAATAGGAAAAAATTTATACTGCATATAAGTATATAATTTTGCATTAAAATGCCATCATCTCTTAATGGGTTAAGCATTTTTTTTTTAAGTTTTAGTATTTCCTGTAAGATCTCTTAAAAAGCTTTAAAATGATATCCATATTGATATTAAAAAAAAAAAAAATTCAAATTTCATAGGCCCGTAATTCGGAAAATATCGGCGAGCGCCAATTTTTTCACTTTATGCTTTTTTCTTATTTTTTAATTCTTTATCGCCCCATATATTAGTTTTTTTTTTTTTGATCGGAGTTACTTCGTTGTTCCAAATATGAAAAAATTAGAGGCAGGTGTGGTGTTTTGCCATCTGCGTCTAAGGAGATTAACCGATCTTGCCGATTTCCATTTGCACCTCTTTCGACGCTATATCTAATCGATTGGCAAGCTTGATTTTAACACTAACACGGTCGGACAGAGGGTCAGACGGACATCGCTCAATCGACTTCGCTATGCATAAGAATTCGAAACATATATATTTTTTATGGGGTCGGAAATGGATATTGTAGAAATTACAAACGAGATAACAAACTTAGTTATATCTTATTTACACTTTTCTTGGTGAAGGGTATAAAAATATTAATTAGTTTTTTTCCAAAGACTTATTTAGTGAACTTATATCTTATGGCAGAAGTTGTCGCAAAAAGTCACTTCTATTTTGTTGCCAAGTTAACGCCTAACAAATTATACGCTGTTTTCATCATTACAGTACTGTATTATCGCAAAAGTATTATGAAATTAATTTTAAGTAATGATTGCAATATTTAAAATTAAAACTAAATGCTTTGATTTTTCATTCCCTATTCTAGATATACACAAGGATACATTAAAGCAAATACCTATATACATGTATTCATATTCCACTTGATGTTGCCTCATGTGTAGCAATGTTTAATGTTAAATTTCTTGTTTCTTCTTATGTTGCCGAAAATATCAAAATTTTTAAAATACGCATAAAACTAAGATATCATGTGTGGCTAACCCATCTGTACTGAAAAAAGAAACATAAACTCTAACAATGTTCCATTTAAGGTTGCCTCGTGTGTATCTAGCGTTTAACCTTTAAACTACCCTGAAACTAAAATTAGTCAGAAAATATTGCTCTATTATTGCTTGTTTATTCATAACAATTTTTCTGTTCACCATAGTTACTGTTTTTACCAAAAAAATACTTATTTTTGCAGACAAACTCTACAATAATAAAATTGAAACAAACTAACAAAATAAAACAAATATGTGCAATACAAGTATGACAAATTAATTAAATGAAAACGAAAAAGCATAAAAGTTGTTAAAAAGCAAAAATTATAATAAAAATAAAAATGTCGAAACAAAAAATAAACAAAAACAAAAAATTCATTCATAATAATTTTAAAAAAAGGATCATTAAAATTTTATTAATTAAACTTAGCAAAAAGTGTTGCCTAAAATATTTTGGCAAGCTTTACGACAAATTATACACAGCTACAGCAAAAAAAAAAAATAATAAAAAACTCTGCACGCACACAAACTTTTGAAAAGACATACCGTGCACATCTGTAATAATGAGAACTGCTAGACTTTCGAGTACTCAGTTAAGTAGTCGAAAGTTCGAACGCGATTACTTTAAACTCATTTTGAAACAGTTTTTAAGAGAAAAGATAATTATTTAAAAAAGGCTTTTATGGATATTTATTTCATCAGGAGCTGTTTAAAATCCAGGTGCAGATAGCTTTCGTTTTAAATTAAAAAATTTTGGTAACATATTAAAAGGTTACTTATTGATTTTCTTTCATGACGTTAGCAGTGACAAATTTATTCCTTTGACATTTTTCAATTTCAGACTAACTCAATTTGAACCATGGAAAGAAACACAATCGAGCAACGCGTTAAAGTTATTCAGGTTTATTAATGAAAATAGGCGTTCATATCAAAATGTATATCGTGCACTTCTTGATTTATTCGTTCAATTTAATTGTCCAAATGTGCGTACAATCGGCTAAATCGTGCAAAAATAATAGCAAACCAGATCTGTAGGAGAGGTGAAAACAGCAATGCATGCTCGTGCAGCTTATACTGCAGAAAATATTACTGCTGTTTCCGATAGTAAACCTGAAGTGCCGTGCATTTTAACTCGTCGTCGTGCACAATAATTGCACCTCTCACGCTTGTCGTTGATAAACATTTTGCATAAAGACTTACATATACACGCTTACAAGGTGCAATTGACTCAAGAACTAAAGTCTCTTGATCCTTACAAACTTCGTCAATGGTCCCATTAGTATCAAGAACTGGTAACAGTGGCTGATCAATTTTCTAAGAAAATCGTCTTCAGTGATGAGGCATATTTTCATCTCAGTGGATTCTTCAATAAGCAGAATTGCCGTATTTTGGCGAATGATAGATAAAGTAATTGGCGAAAAACCATTGCACCCACAAAAAGTGACTGTTTTGTGCGGGTAATGCGCTGGAGGCATCATTGGGCCGTATTTTTCTAAAATTAGGCCGGTCAGGCGGTTACTATAAATGGCGTTCGCTATCGTGCGATGATAACGAACTTTTTATGATCCGAATTGGAAGATATGGATGTGGACGATGTGTGGTTTAAACAGGATGGTGCCACATGGCTCTTTTGCGCGACAAATTCAATGACCGTATTATCTCACGTTGTGGCGATGTCAATTGGCTGCCAAGATCATGAGATTTGACCCCGTTAGATTTCTTTCTTTGTGGTTATTTGAAAGAAGAGGTATTCGTTGATAAGCCGGCAACAATTGAAGAGCTAAATGAATAGATAATTCGTCACATTAACGACATAGAACCTCAATTATGCCTGAGCATCGTATGGAGGTGTGCCGCCGAGGTAGCAGTGGTCAATTGCTCAAAATTTTGTTTCATGCATATTTGAACCATACCAATATTATCAAAATAAAAAGAAATGCCAATAATTTTGTAAATAATTTGTGTTTTAAGCTAAGATCACACGATTGCCGTAATGCACCAATTTTTGTATGCCAATCGTGTGATTGGACAATAAATTGGCTCATGCGGCAATCACGGTCAATATTGTGCTTGTTTTTACCAACCAAATGCAACCCTGATGGGGCAATCGTGTGACTACTTGATATGTAACTGTGCGGCAATAAAACTTCCAAAAATGTACCAATATTTATTGTGATTTCTTGCGGCAATCAAAGTACCCAATACGCGTGAATATTTTCATTTTGAGTGCCTTTAAGTTTTTTGTTTTGTATACATTTATATATATATTTTTTTCTTCAGCGTGTCCGTTTTTTGTTGTAAGTATATTTATACAACATATATCTGTACCAATATAAATAGTTTTTATTTTATTTACATATATTTAGGTAAACTTGTACAATGGAGGTTGATTTACATGTGGATTTTTGCGACGTATTGGAAGATTCCAGGTGTGCCGAAAACTACCTCGACGACTACACACCGACTACACCTGTGCCAAAAAAAAGAAAAAAACCAAGCGTTGCTGCACCCTGGACCTATGACGATATAAATTGCCTGATACTAAGCATTGAGGAGCACCCATGCGTTTGGCAATATTCATGCTCAGAATATAAGGACAGGTACAAACGGGAGCAAGCGTGGTATCAAATCCAAGAAAAGTGTTGTGGTCATACAATTGATGATTGCAAGGGCAAATGGGCCAATTTGAAAACGGCGTTCCAGAATGTGAAAAAAAAGTTAAAAACAAAATCTGGTCAGGGTGCAAACAACACTAAACCTCATTGGCCGCATTGGAATTCAATGCAATTTTACAATAGCCATGACGTGGCAAAAACTACTGGCTCTATTTCAACAATAGATGTTGAAAATGAACAACAAGAGCAAGAGGTAAAAAGAGGCAACATTAAAATGAAAAATGTTTCATTTTGTGGGGAGGATAAGCACGACGAGTTATTGCAGCGTGCGGCCAAGTGCCTGGAGGAAGAAGAAGACAAATGGCACACGATTGGGATGTATTTGGCATCGCAAATGCGAGAATTAGCCAAAACAAATAAGAAAGCTGCTAATAAATTGCATGTGCAGCTTGTTAAAACTACGATGGAAGCTGTTTTGGAAGCAGAGCAATAGTAATTTTTAGTTATTTTGATTTGTTTTTTAATTTGCTTTCTTTATCTCGAGCTTGAGGTCACTTCTGTTTATCAATGATACTTGCTTTGTATTTATCAATATTTCGATACTATTCAATCAGTACAATACAATTTGTTTTTGTGTTTTTAAATTGTAAAAAATTTTGATAAATACAAAGCAAGCATCATTAATAAACAGAAGTGACCTCAAGCTTGAGATAAATAAAGAAAATTAACAATAGTTATTTTTCTTTTTTATTGTATTCTTGTTGAATTTTTTTAATACTAACAGACATGTGATAAAAATCGAAAACGAAGCAGTTTTGAAAGTTCAAAATTATAAAAATTGGATTAAAAGTATGTATAACAAAATGAACTTTCAAAACTGCTTCGTTTTCGATTTTTATCATATGCCTGTAAACTTGTTATGTGATACATATGTTTTTCAAGTGCCTGAAGTAAAATTTGATTTCCTTAAAACATTTTTAGTGATAAAATAATTTTAATAAGTACCTGAAGTACAACTTTGTTTTTTTATACATAGATAGTTATGTATAATTTTATACCAAATAATATTAATTTTTTAATTTAATAAAATTAATTATTTTAACACAACATCGGCATTACTTTTTATTTTCCTTGTCTTTAATACAGGAGATTAAAAAAAATACTTTTTGAAATAAGTTAAATTTATATGTATTTGTATTGCCAAGGCAATTCACCAATTTGTGACATAAAATATTTTTCATACTCTTCTCTATTAGCTTTTGCTTCGTTGCTTATATAAAAGCTTGGAATATCGTTTGTTCCATTTTCGGTAAGCATGGGAATATCATTTCTCCATGTTCCAGGAATAAGAGCACCGTTTTCATCATATCGGTCAATTAGTACCGATGCTGCATAATTTTTCTTTTTTTTTAGCAAAAAATTATGCAAGGCACAACAAGCTAATGTAGTACTGGTAGTTTTTTCTGCATTAAGTCTGGAGGAACGTGAAAATATTTGAAAACGCTTCGTCATAATGCCGAATGCGTTCTCTACTATACGGCGAGCCCTAGACAACCTGTAGTTAAAGATTCTTTGGCCAGCAGACAAACCCCTACGAGAATAAGGTTTTAACAAATGCGTCTGCATACGAAAAGCGTCATCAGCAACCAAAACAAACGGTACGCTGGCCTGACGACCTGGCAATGGTTTAGGGGGTGGTAAATTAAGCTCATTGCTTTCTAAAGCACGCTGGAAAGAGCAGTTCCCAAAGACTCCACCGTCTGATATGCGGCCATTGCAACCAACATCCACATATAAGAAATTATATTCTGCATCAACTACAGCCATCAGAACAATGCTGTGTGTGCCTTTATAATTATAAAATGTACTTCCAGAATGTGGTGGCGCTACCATATGCACGTGCTTGCCGTCAACAGCTCCAATGCAATTGGGAAAATTCCACAGTTTATTGAATTTAAACGCAACCTCGTTCCACTCCTCTTGCGTTGATGGTACCTATGTATGTATGTACGTATACAGTTAGCACAAATAATGAAATATGTATGTATGTTCAAAGCTGACTTACCTTTAAGTATTTGCCTTTTAAGGCTTTATAAATAGCATCACAAACAGTTGGTATAAATATTGCAATAGTATTTGGTGCAATGCGAAAAAAATACGAAAGACTTTTGTAACTATCTCCGGTGGCAAGAAAGCGGAGTGTAGTAGCTAAACGCTCACGCACCGGAATAGCTTTGCGCATGTTTGTGTCTTGCTTGATTATATACGGTGACACTAGTTCCAACAACTCATTGAACGTTTCATCATCCATTCGAATAAAGTTTTTAAGCAAAAAAACTTGGTTGTCCACTTCTTGGAACTCTTTTAGAGTCTTCTGGAATGCACCATCAGTAGCCCGTTTTTTCAGCCAATCTCGGACCCATACTGTTCGTTTTTTTAAAATTCTTTTATTTTTTATATTTTTTTGCATTTTAAGTATGTAAAAAACACTAAAAGCAGCCGCTAGCTTTTTTTTTTTAAATGACATTTTAAACACAACAAACAAAATACAAAGTTTGCAAATTAATTATGTATATTTGCCCGAAACTACAACAGCTGATTCTTGGTGTTGCCGCATTGTTTAACAATCGTATGAACGACAGGGACAATTTATTGCCACAAAATTACTATTCACCAACTTGTACCAATAAAATTTTAATAAAATGGGGCAATCGTGTGACTGCAGAAAATTTAATTGGTACAATTTTAGTATTGTGCACAATATCTACACAATAAAAATTGGGCCAATTTGGTGCATTGCGGCAATCGTGTGATCTTAGCTTTATTCAAAATCATCAACGGCACTTAAAATTCAATCACCTTTTAAATCATGTTATCTTGTACATTCTTTTCTATACATTTTCCATGCTACCAAAACTACATAAATTTCATGTTTTATTTTAAAATGTCGAACATGTATCTTTTCGAACAGGTTTTGGCCTTGCAACACTGTGTTGTCTCTGGTATCTTGAAGTTCAACTCTGTGCTAACCATTCGTATTGGATGTTTTTATCGAAAAATGAAATGTACAAGAGCAAAAAAAAGAAAAAAAAATAAAACACGTTAGGATTGTATTTAGTAACAGATTTACTTCAGACATTTCTAACAAATTTACCAAAATTATTCCAACAATATCGTAATATTTTGTTTGCTGGGTAAAACTAACAACCTTTAAAAAAGTATTATACAACTTCCAAAGTAAGAACGTAAGAAATGTTAATGAACTGAAAGACTTTTATTCACAAATTTATTAAAAGCAGCTATAAAAAAATTCTCTTACATAAATTATAATTAATTAAACAAATATTTAAACTTGTTTGTTTTTAATAGTTTATTGATGTCTGTTTTAATTTTTATTATTTTGTCTTCAAGAAAATAAATCATTGACCGAACACAATGTGGTAACAAATCAAATAAAACAAAAAAACGCAAAAAAATACAAAGGGAGCATTATATCAAAAGACTGTCACTCAATCACTCACTCAATGAATCAAGTAAAACTTAAGGTAAAACCCAGTAAACAAAACTTAACTTAAATAAAGTCATAAAAAACGTTCACTCTGCAGTGTTAAATGGTTAAGTATAACTGACAAGTAACTTAAGAAATGTATATTTTTTTTAGCAAAAAACATATTTAAAACTTATTATCAAATGCCGTTTAGAGCAAGTTAAAGCATGCTTAGTTTGAACAGACATTATATCATGCAATCAATATCTTATTATTTAACAATAATTAAAACATGCCAGAGCAAACGTTGTATAGATGCATATAAACCGATTAGTCTATATGTATATACAAGATTGTCTTAGAATTCTCATTTAGTTGATAACGGGATTAATTTTAGAAACCAAAATTTGACAACGGCAGAATAAAAGTTACTTCTCTCGATTAATGCTGATACGCTCATCACACACACTCATCAGGATTTTTAGATTTCTTTGATTTGTTGATCAGACCTTCGAGGTTATAATAGAATATCATAACAAAGGTAAGGCTCAATATCGATGTGGTTGGTGCTGTCATTGTAAGCCTTAGTATAATTAATACATTTCGAGCCTGTTAAAATTCTCATTTGGATAAAAGAAAATACATATTTAAAATTTTTTTACACATTTTCAAATTTTGAACAAAAACTAAGACTGTTGTCTTGTATTTTAGTAAGAAAATAATTTTAAGTACAATTCATTGCTTTAGAATATAAAATTATAGTTTTTCTTAAATAAAAGACTTTTGTGTTTGTTGGGTTCACCAACACTTTAGCCATAACAATTCGCACTAAAACCAAACCCATATAAAGAAGCTTTTATCCAACTTATTACTTTATTTTCATTCTTTTATTATTTATTTTTAATTTTATTTATTTGCTAAGAATATTAAAATAAAAAATATGAATAAGAAAGAAAATATAAAATAATAATTAACAAACATTTATTATCGCTTATTTTTATAGAGAGACTACCTGCAGTTTAATCATCATATGACGCCTAGGAAAAATATTATTCAATTAAAAAAGTTATTTAAGTTTTGTAGATTTTATTGCCTCTCATTTTTTTTTGTTTTGCAATTTTAAAGCTAAATAATCTCCAAACATTAAAAAAGTTAATTAAAAACGAAAATTTTGGTTAATTAGTTTAAGATCAGTAGGAGTTTTTTTTGTTTTTTTTTTTTTTTGTGAAATTCCCTTAAATGGCCAATTAACAATAACAAATTTATTTATTTATAATTCTATAGATTTTATTGTAGAATATTTTCTTTGCTTTTTAATTTTTTTTTTAATTTGGAAAAATTCAATATTTTGGTGGAAATGTGATATTTTGGTGATACTTCGAACAAGTTTTAATAGTTAACAAGGTAATATAATAAATCGAGAAGGGTGTTCCACAAGTAAAAGAATGTTCATACATTTTATTGTTTATTATTATTAGTATTTATGGAATGTTAGAGGCAAACACGTTAAGTTTGCACAGCATCTGTAGAATTGCGTGAAGGGTCTCCCAATATTGGTGTGATTTTCACTTATATGCAGTGTTGCCAGTATATTTCTTAAAAAAAATACTTACACATGCTAAAAATTCGATTTTTCCCTACACGTTGGGAAAATTTTCCCTACAAAAACCCCACGCATTTTTGTTATTAAAATATAAGAAAACCATTAGATTTAAAAAAATATTAAAGCTTTGTAACAAAGCTTTGGTAACAAAATAAGTAAACAACTAAAAAAATAATACACTTATTACTTTTATTAATATCAATTAAAAGAACAAAATTTTTTATAAATTATCTTCTTTAATTTTGTAAGCACTAGGTCAGTTTATAAATAAAAATTTAGTTTATTATTATTTAATTTTTCAATATTTCGGTGGCATCTTCAGGAAGCAGGAAACAAAAAATATCAATAATTCGATTTGGTTTTTGTTTTTCAGAAGAATCTGTTGACATCCTAAGAAACAAAGCACATTGCAATTACGATTCTGTGCACTATTAAAATATTTCGAAGACTCAAATGCAAATTTTCACAATTTCCAATACAACTTATTCGATTTTGCGACTTAATGATTGAAAAAGATTTTTGTTTCAATGCGGTAAAATTTTACAAACAAGTAATACTGATGCTCTTCTTAATTGTAAATTTTTCAACATACATACGTACATATTTATGTATTGTGGAGTTCTCATTTAATTAATTTGGCTTTTGATAGAAGACTTTCTAGTTTTCTATACAAAATTTGGGTAAAATCCACTGATGAGCTATTTGAGCAGTAGTGAAATGGCCATGTGGATATGCTTTCCCCGCAGTAATACATTTCATTTTTAGTTTGGTTTAAAATTATAAATATTTCATGAGAATATCATGAACCATTTATATTTCAAGGAATCAAGCACGAATAAAGTAAATTAAATTTTAAAAGATTCCGAATAATAAATTTTCATATTGAAAAGAAAATTTTTGAATCGTTTTGAAAAAAATATTATAAAAAAAAAACGTTATGTTTGCATTTATTTCATAAATAATACAACATGACGGAACAAACCCTACGTTCTGGAGAATATAAAAAACCTGTCCGATTTTCCCTACGCTTCTATTTTAGTATCACAAATACTTACTTGTAGGGATTTTCCCCTACTTCTGGCAACACTGCTTATATGGCTTCAGTTTTTTAAACGTTACAATGTGTTGTAGGCAGACATTAAGAATACATATAGAGTATCTAAAAATATGTCGGCTAAAGATACAAATTATACGATATTTATTTTTCAATTAAAGGGCGTTTCAAAAAGGCCATGTATTTGAACAGTATGGCATTATGTTTTGAACCTTTATAGGCGGGTGATTGAAATTTATACAGATAATGTCCTGCTTATGCTGCTTTAAAAATTAAAATGAAAGAAGTAAGAGTGCTATATTCGATTATGTCAAATCTTATATACCCTTCATCATCTATGTAAATTTAGTTTAATGAAGTAACCCCAATCAATAAAGCAAATATTGGGCTGACAGAGAATTAAAAAAATAAGAAAAAAAGAAATTAAGTACAATATATAATTTTACATAAAAATGTCATCGGCTCTTAATGGGTTGAGCCTTTTTTTAAATTTTTAAAATTTTCTAAACGATCTCTTCAAAAGCTTTTAAATGATACCTATATTGATACTTTAAAAAAATTTAAGAATTTCAGAGGCTCGTACGTCGGAAAACATGGGCTAGCGCCAATTTTTTCACTGGATATGTTTTTTTGTTATTTTTTAATTTTCTATCGTTCCATATATTTGTTTTTTGATAATATGGAAAAATTAGAGGTATGCGTGGTGTTTTGCCCGCTGCGTCTAAGAACATGGACCGATCATGCTGATTTCCAACAGCTCTTCTGTCGACACTATGTCTGATCGATTAAAATTTTGTTCAAATCAATTTTACCATTGCAAGCTTGATTCCAGACAGACGGACATCGCTTAATCGACTTCACTATGCACAAGAACTGAAAATATCTATGCCTTATGGAAGTCGGAAAAATATTGAAGAAATTATAAATGGAATAACAAACTTAGTTACACCCGGTATCCCGATAGTATCGTGATTTTCATATATATGGCCTTTTTTTGATTCGTAAGAAGCTAAAACTATTAATTTATGTAGGGTATGTATTGCTTAAGGCCCATTCACACTATAATACAACTTTAAGATACGAGGGCTGCTCTATATATTTCTGTCCTAATAGTGAAAATGCGAAAATTTATAATCAAAAATGGTTTTATTGTTTTTCAAAGTATTCTCGAGCATGATTTATACACTTTTGCATGCGCTCAAAGCAGTTGTCGAAGCACTTTATCCACTTCGATTGAGACACCTCTGAACATGGTTTTTGAACACTTCAACAGCTTCTTCTGGCGACGAAAATCATTGACCACTCATTTTTTTCTTGATGTGCGGAAACAAGAAGAAGTCATTAGGTGCCAAGTCAGGGCTGTACGGCGGATGACCCATTAATTCGACGTTTTGGCCGGTCATAAACGCTCTGGTTTGAGCCGATGTGTGAGAGCTCGCATTGTCATGGTGAACAATGATTCGTCTTCTCTTGTTGGTTTTTCGCATTTCTCCGATGACTTCAGGCAAACAAATTGTAGTGTACCACTCAGAAGTGACCGTCCTACGTTGCTCAAGCGGAACAGTCGCCACATGACCAGTTTTGCCGAAGAAACAGGCGACCATTTGCTTCGAACTGCTTCTTCCACGAACAACTTTCGTAGGATTTTGCTCGTCTTTGAAGACCCACACGGTCGATTGTTGTTTCGTTTCGGGCTCATACGCATAGATCCATGATTCGTCACCTGTGACGATCTTATAAACGTCTTTTGAAGCACCGCAATCGTATTTTTGCAACATTTCTTTGTACCAATCGACACGAGCCTTTTTTTGAGCGACTTTCAAATTGTGCGGGATCCAACGAGAACAAACCTTTTTTACGGCCAGGTGTTCATGCAGTATCGAATGTATGCTGGTGGAAGAAATGTCCAAGGATGTCTCTATCTCTGGGCATGTCGATCTTGCATTATGAGTTCACGCACGACATCAATGTTCTCTGGCACAACAGATGTTTTTGGACGACCTTCACGGAATTCGTCTTTGAGCGGACTTTGGCCACGATTAAATTCATTATACCAATTTTTCACAGTGTTATAGGATGGTGCTTCATCGCCATACAAAGATTTAAGTTCATCAATGCACTCTTGTCGTGATAATCCACGTCAAAAGTTGTGAAAAATGATGGCACGAAAATGTTCACGAGTTAATTCCATTTTTTTCTATATTAATTTTTTCAAGTTACAGTAAACAACACAAATAATGGTCGTACGTCAAAACGTTTTGAGTACGATTATGCTTAAAAATGACAAACTTTCCAATGGAAATGTCAGATTGCACTTGGCAGCACTCAGTGTTGCCAGGCCAGAAATATATATAGCAGCCCTCGTATGCATTCGATATTGTAAGAAAGAAATCTAAAGAGAATTGTTGGTACTGTCAAAAAATCTAACGCAAGGCCGGGTACTCTGTTCGATTTTGTGAAAATTGTTGAGCAACATTGATTTCATGTGGAAAATTTTACATTTAAAATGTGGTGTCTATCTCGCGTTTTAGAAGAATTTAAAATTTTATTGTTTACACATGTACTACATTGTTGTTTTAAAAATGTAAGCAAAAGACATATAATTAGCTGCTGTTTGCAAAATTTCTCATGAAATAATGCCTACTTGCTTTATTTCACAGCTTTAATACAATGTTGCCAGAAACATTTCACATGTTTATCCACAGCAAAAACAGAGTGCTATTTCTGCAACATTTTTTTATGACTTTTTCATACAAATTTTATATGTTTGTTATTTTGACAGCATTCCGCATAAAAAACTGAACAGAGTACCAGGCTTTTAACACTACAATTTGTTTTTACACTATCACACTTCAAATAGAAACCAAACCATATGAATCAGGAAGGAAACATTACTAATTTATTTCCTGTACCCTTTGCATTTATAAAGAGTACAAAAACACTCATTTGCTATCCGAAAACCTTCCGCAATAAGGGCTCTTTACTACCAAACTGGTTCAGCTTAATTTATACCAGAGACGAAAATTTTTTTAATAGCTATTTTGTTTCTTAAAGAACTCTTCAATTTGTAGCTTTAAAAATACACATATTGGAGCATTTGAGTATGGAGGAGTAACGGCATGAACAATTTTAAAGCATGCTCAGAAATATCTTCCCAGGTGGTTTCTTCTGAGCCTCTTTTTTCAGAGTGCTCATTTAATGGTTGGCTGGGTTATGAGCAGCGAAACAACCCTGATAAAATGAAAAATCAGAAAAATTTTGTAAAATTAAAATTGAGTTTATTACTTTATCTCGAAAGGGGAACATCTGTGTGTGAGTAGATTTTCCTTTTTCAAAAAAGTGAGGTTATAATTTAAGGCGCAATACGCACGTTTTTTTCTCAAGTGGCTTTTACAAAAATTCCATTGTGTTTTTAAATAAAATAATAACTAAAAAAAGATAATTATTAATACTTGAATATCCTGTTTAGGATTTATAACTTTCTATAAGAAGGTAAAGGTCGATGTGCAGTTCCTGGAAAGACCTTTTACATATATCATTAATTTTTGTGGGATACACTGGTGCTGCGGTTATGTACCACTACCATTTTTAAATTCAAATTTAAAAATAAAATTAAATTCAAATTTTATTAGGGAATGTCAAACTCCTTTCCGTATATTTGACATATACTTTGTATTTGCTGTCACACTACCACACTTTTTCATAATACACAGATAGTTATTTGACAAATCTTGACACTCAGTAAAAGCAAAATTAAAAGTTAAAATTAAAATTAAAAGACGTTGTAATAGTGACATAATTTTAACAGGGCTTTGCTTTAAATTTACCCAAATTATGTTTTATTATTACCGCTGTAATAATTTTAAAAAATAAAATAAAATAAAAAATTAAAGGGTGACACAAACATGGTACACAACACTTTTTGATAGAGTCAAACTTACACTTGGCGGGTTTGTTAGTTTTTATAATTGCTTAAGGAAACAATTTTAAATTATTTAAATTTTTATTTATTGTTGGTTATTTAAAAATCAAATAATTAAATACAAACAAACAATTTTATTGAATAATAACAAAAAACAAAGAAAAGAAAAGGAACAACTTTTCTTTTATTATGAAAATAAATTTCATAATTTTTCTTTAAATGTAATTAATAATTAAATAATTGTTTTTGTTTTCTCCATAAGAAATAATTTCTCAGATATCAATTTTCTTAATTGTTAACTCAATTGAATTGATATATTCAGCTTTGCATGAGTTCGTAAACAAGTATGTTTTGAAGTTTTTCTTACCTTAAAAAAATATCAATGATTACCACAATACAGTCACAGTTTTTTCTTCAATACCGCAAAAGCCGGCTGTAATTTAACACTTTCTTAACGCTTTTTTTAATTTTTTTTTTTTTATTTTAATATTATTTCATTTATTTGCATTTATCTTTCTTCTTTTTTAAATACAATTAAGACGACAGCCACATGAATTATCAGCAAAAATCTCAATTGCATACAACTGTAAAAAGTGTTTTTTTATTTTTATGATTTTTTTTTTCTTGTTGTTAGAAATTTAAATTAAATTTTTTATGACTGAAAATAAATTTAATAGAAAATAAAAATTGACACCTTTTTTTAAACTTTTTGTTGAAACTTTTTAATGAAATCTTTTGAATATAAAAAAAAACTTTAGAGTTTATTAAAATGTTTTTTTTGTTGGTATTGCAATTGTTGTTGATGTTGTTTTTATTGCTATTGTTGTAAAAAATCTGCGTTTCACTTGGTAACCACAAACAATTTGAAAATAACGATTTAATAGACTCTTAATTTGTTGCTACTTTTTTTAATATTCCTTTCTTTTACTTTAAACTAAATTAAATTAAAATTTTGCTTCTTTTAATAAAGTTATTTCTTTTTTTAATTTTATTACTCTTCTTGCAACTGAATGTATAAAATAGTTTAATATGATTGGTATGAAAAAAAAGCACTTTAATTTTTGCCATGTTTATTTTTGAAAAAAAAACGAGGTGATTTCTTTTCAGTTGGGTTTTAAATCTCTTTTATTCTAAACAGCTGTCTAAGTTAAGTATTTAGGAAAGACAAGCTAGTGTTTAGGCAAGGCAAGCAGATATTTATATTTGCAAAAATTTTCGCCTTCAACAAATCTTAAGCGGAGAAAAATAATCGTTACAGTTGGTTTAAGAATGTAATTTAAAAGAGAAGTACTTAGACCTGGCCAATAGCATTAGTTTAAATATTGGAAATTTTAGTACACAATTTTTTTATTAGTTGTTCTAAGGAGAACTTTAGCAGATACTTTTAACAAAAATTTATGATCAGCGAAAATGCTCATTTCCTTACATTTGGTCTCATAAAGAAAATTTAAATGTTATAAATTTTTTCCGTGATTTGAGGACAAAATCATACCATATTTAATGTCTGCAGAAAATTGGCCACTTAAACATTTGGAAGATTTATGACCATATTTGTTCATGTGTTAATAAACTAATTGTATCATTATTTAAAATTTAGGTGCGATATTAAAATAATTATTTCAAAATTGCAATTATCACAGAGTCACTTATGACCAAATTCTGATCCTCGTTAATAAGAAAACTTCCTAAAACGGGCCAGAATCTATTTTAAAATTTATGTTTCTATGTTGCTCAACATAAAATCCAACATCTAAAAAATCACCCAATGAAAAGAAAATATTTATTTATGTTGAAGTTGTCGTTAATGAATTTTTAGCACTTATAAATTTTAAAAATTCACTGCATGTCTTTTTTAAAATAATTTTTGAGTTTAATAAAATTTTTACTCTTGCAACTTTTCTTTTTAATGAATGAATATTTCGATATTTTTGTTTTTATTTTTTTATTAAAAAAAAAAAAAAAAAAACAAAAAGTTTCCCTCTCAAAAATCGTAGCGAATTTAAAACAAGGTAACTGAGTTGAATACATAACAAACATTAAAGCAGCAAGTATCTCTCAGCTAAAATCTTTAAAAGACACTTGTTTCATTGAACAGACCTTAAATGGATTTTGTTTAAGACCTTAAAGTTTCAATTTAATTTAAATTCAATTTTAAATTGTAAAACTAAATTTTTCTTTGATCTTAAATTTTAACTCCGCAACAAAAAATTCTTAAAAAAAAAATATGTTCATTAACTTTGCTCAATTCACACAAGTTTAACGCTTGAAATCTCGCCACAAACTAAACTAAATTAACTAAACACACTAAAACGACCGAACGAACCATTTGTATATTTTGTCGCTTGGTGTGTGTTTAAATGTGTCTTTTTGCTGGGAATTTCATGCCGTTGAGCGATGCCGTGCTGTTGTATGCGAGTTGTAGTAAAAATTTAAAAATAAAAAGCAGAAAACAAAAGTATTAAGCA
Organism: Gymnosoma rotundatum; assembly: GCA_916610165.2. NCBI lineage: Eukaryota > Metazoa > Arthropoda > Insecta > Diptera > Tachinidae > Gymnosoma > Gymnosoma rotundatum. Next base: position 110,954,823 of record OU744337.1, on the reverse strand, counting down.
ACTTAAAACTTTATTGCAGCCAAAAGTCAAACCGTAACTAAATATTTTTAAAAACCAGCTACAACAAACACAGCTTAAGTAAGTCTGTCAGATTTTTTGCCCGTGCGCCAACCAGCCGACCAAACCCAACATTTCAGACAACAACAACAACAAAAAATCATTTACGTTCGATATCACACTTTTGTCTTAAAACATATTTATTTCTTAGATACTGTTTTGTTGTAAATTTTTGTTTTCCCAGACAAAAGCAAAGGAATTAAAGAGCGCGTAACCTGAGTTAAGAATTAAAGCCGTTGCACAATGGTGTCGGAGTACAAAAAAAAAATGTTTGTCATGAATTTTTTGGATTTGGTTTCTGTTTGAATAGAATCAAAGGTAGTAAAGAGCAAAAGAGGTAATGACCGAAAATAATTTTTTTTGTCAATTTTTGCCGAATTTATTTCAAGTCCATAATTAAAAAATAAAATCTTTACTCAATGTGTTAAGGGAACATATTTTAGTCTCTTATTGTTTTTGATTTTTTTTTATTGTTTTTTTGTTCAGAAAAAAGAAATTAAAATAGCAAATAAATGATGACCCAAAATTGACGTAAGGTTTAAAGTTGATGCCATTTGAGCGCTAGGGTCTTGAATTTTGCAAATAGCAGTTGAGAATTATTAAAACTCGAGAATAAAACAAAAGAACAACATGTTTTTAATGTCCAAAAATTTAGCTTTATGTTAAAAACCTTAATTAGCATAGAGTGTTGCAAGTGTGTTGTGACTTTATAACTCACGATTGGGAAAACCCAACTCTATTAGATTTTTAAGATTTGTTCGTATGGTGGTGTAGATAGTGTATCTAAGGTTTGCATGAAATCAGTCGACGCGTTCGTGAGTTATAACTTTTTATGACAACATTTAAAATTTGTCCATATAAAAAAGCAACAACAGATATGGTAAGTGTACTGTAAGCTGACTTCATACACATAATATTCAATGTATAATATTCATGCGTAGCGAAGCAAGTCGGGGTTCGCTAGTTTTGGTATAAAATGATATTCTAAACGATGATATATTGGATTTATATGCAACCCCTATGATTAAATAAAGTTCTTTCTTAATCTATTTGGCTTTTGATATATGACTCTTAGGTTTGCTACACAAAATTTAAGTAGAATCCTGAACTTAACGAGCTGTAGCGAAATTGCCATATGGTAATGCTTTCCCCGCAATAATACATTTCATTTGTAGTTTTTTTTAATAATAAATATTTTATGAGAATATCACGAAATATTTATATTTGACAATTAATATAAATTAACATAATAAAGATTCCAAATAATACATTTTCTTATTAAATTTTATTTAAAGATCTTAATTTCATCTGACACAGATTTTCCGAAAAATCCGAAATCCTTCACCATCTATGTAAATCTAGTTTATTGAAGTAACTCTAATCGAAGAGAGAGAATTAAAAAATAAAAAAAAGTTTGATTTATTTTACAAAAAACTAACATTTTTAAAAAGATTTAGTATTTCTTCAAAGATCTATTAAAAGGCTTTAAAATGATACCCATATTAATATTTTAAAAAATTTGAAAATTTCAGAGCCCCGTAACTCGGAAAATATGGACGTCGCCTGTTATTTTACTTGATGTTTTTTTTTTCTTATATTTTAATTACAATCTTATACAAAAATAGCATCTTCAATAATATTTTACCAAAAGCAAAACAGCTTGATAATTCCAAAAAGAAAAAAAAATAGTTTTACCACAAATCGTTTTTTCACAAAAGTATGAATTTCACATTAATTCAAAATATTGCCAAATCGTCAGTATTTCAGCAAAACAATAATTTTCTCCAGAGAATTTAAAGGTCTTAAGGATTGATCATAACTCAGGCTATCATTTAAATTTAGTAAAACGTGTGTGATACCTTCATAGAAAATTGTTCAGAATCAATATTATCTTACGAAGACCGGCGGACCTTCAAACGATGTCGTATTTCATCGAATGCCTTAGGTGACAACAGTTTAAACTCTGCTTAGAATATTTTATAGATTGTGGCTGAAAACCTAACACCAAGTCATTTTAAGTTGGGAATGAAAACATTATTATTAACATTTCTTTCTAAAGATTTCAGTCGATGTGATCCTCAAACACCATTTTCAAGTTATCATTATTTCGTAGGCATCATCTTTACTGAGTTATTGTTATTAATGAATAATTGGTAATGTATGTTATTAATTATTAATATATGACATATTAATGTGACCTCTAAATTTGCCACATTTGCCACAACAATTGGCCGTGATAGAAAATACTAAAGGAAATTATTATTAAAAGTTTGTTAAATTATTCCATCTTAAACCCAATGTGTTTTTACTCAGTTGGATTTTATATGCTTGAGTTGTCTACGTACTCGTATGGTAGCAATACTTGCACTACATTTTGCTGCATACTAGTGGTTAGACCATCGTCTAGCACCAACCACTCTACAACTTTAATAAATCAACACACATACTAACTATTTAGTTTAAATGTTTAAAGTGTTGGCTTAATACCTATGGAACAAGTTCAACTCTCAATGTTAGCGTTATTACTTTTCTTCTTCTTCTTGATATAAAATGCTAATTTTAAATCTTTTTTCTCTTCCTATCAAACTAAGGTAAGCGTTAATAAAAAAGTTAAACATTTCTTTTGCATCATTTCTTGTAAAGTATTTTTTTTAAAGCGACTTCGAGTTGGATGTTTCGTATCTTCAACTAATTTTATGTTTTTTTTTTTCAACTTATAGATCATGCAAACTTTATGTGGAGTAATATGTTGCGTCGTCAGCTTTAAAGCTGATTTACAACATATTAATTGTGTAAGTGTAGCTAGAACATATTTTAGCGGAGTGCTGATGGTTACTGTCGTCACATATTTTTAGTTATTTTCGAGTTAAGATTTTGGAATATCATAACTTATGTATAGATAAAGATAAATGTAAAAAAGAACACATTAAAACACACAAACACAAAGATGAGCATCGTTATGCACCTGTGAAAAACGGACCTTCAGCACGTCGTTTAAGCCAACAAAAAAATTTAAAAACGTCACAAAATTAAATTAAATTAAATTAGCGTTGTAAAACGATTGAATATTTAAGTACTCGCTAGTCAATTGCTTTTTCTCTATAATCGATATCCGAGAGCTTTTTGTTATTCGGTTAGTATAACTCATGGACTGCTATTGCAGGGAAAGGGCTTTTAGTAATAAAATTTTAGTTACTTTACGCTGTTAGTAGTACTCTTTTAATGGCTTTGTCCTCTTTTTAAGTCACTCACCATGCGTACTTGATCTGCAGTGAAATGTGAAGTACGCTTGCGCCTAGTATATCATAAGAAGTATTAATACAGGCTTTGGGTATATTTTTCTAACTTCACTGAAGTGAGTTTAGCTTTCTGCAGCCGTTGCACATTGAGTTTCCTTCTGGTTGGTATCTTTTTTTAATTTACTATTGGCCTTAGTATACCTTCCCCGGGATAATAATTGTCAGTACCGATCGTGCTTCTTAGGTATAATACCCTATTCTGACATGTTTTCTTAATTGAGTTAACTTAGTTTTAATTGTGAAATTTTATTTGGTGTTCACACATGCTCAATTAAGCTTATTCAATTAGCACAAGGCGTATTTTTTTACTAGGTAGTGTCGTCCGCCTAGCTGATTTCTCTTCTTATACAAAAACAACATGGCTTCTTGTTGTTGCTTTGCAGTGGAAGAGTCAAAAACCATTTTCGTATGACCTGCCATTTTCTTTTTATTTGTTTGTTTATATTTTTTACTTACAGCTAATTGCTCAATTTATTAATTGACTTCTTATATGGTAAACTGAACTCAATTAAGGCCTTAATTGCGTATATTCCTTAATTGCGCAATTAAAGCGTATATCTGAACAGGGTATAAAGGGGAATAAGTCCCCAGATGTGCTGAAACTTAAATCTGAATGGACAGGTCTAATTTTGGCCTGTCGAAGACCTGAACAGTGTTCTTATTAAATGATACCACGGGAGCCAGTATCCTCACAGAGATCCGCCCGTCTCTGTGACCGGTTTTTGGTGCGTTCTCTATGAGGTACAAGTGGCAACTGTGGCTTATGTCGGTATTTTCGGGGCTAACTTGATGCCGATAGAGTGTGCTATTGCATTCTCAACAGACAAAGTTTAATGGTCTCCTAAACCTAAACCTGATCCAGCAAGCCATGTTCTTAGTTTTGCTACTTCGTAGTGCTACGCCTGTGGGGGCTTGTATTTCAGTTAGTAGTACTACAACCGTAAGATAAGGCACTCATGACAGGTGAAACTAGCGTTAATATATCGTCGAGTAATTGATGATTTCTGTATACGACAGATATACGTCCGCTCCTTTGATTGTCTTCACGTCCATCAAGTATCCCAAAAACTTCGTCCTTATCATAAAGTCGTCGATTTGGTTGCAGATAGTGTCATGTATATTTAGTATATACATTAAGGTGGGGAAATCTGATTCAACCGGTGAATAATTGGTTGCACATGCAGAAGTATATCCGCCATTCACCGTTGTTATTGTGTTTAATGCGAAAACCTTCGGACCCATGATTTCGTATAAATAAGAAATATAGATTTATTATCAGCTGTTTTGCTTTGTGAGCTGCACTCACGCTAATGTTTCAGTATTTACAATAAATGCCTACTGTGAGTTTTCTTTTGAATGTCGGGTTGTGCTTCGATAGAGTTTTCTTAAAATTGTTTGTTATTTTTAAACCATCGCCTTTTACATGTGAGTTTGGATTGTAACTCTCCGATACCTTTTCATCTAGCTTCTCCTTTAACCTTGAAGTCAAGCCGATATCTATTAGTTTTATGTGTTGAGTCATATTATCCTGTCTATTTTTTATTAATTATGTTATTTTGATGACAATGCTTTTTATACTTGTACTTATATATTAGGCCTTCAGACAACCCCCGATAATGCTAAAAAAACGTTTTAATTTTTCTCAGATTAAAAAAAAAATACCTCAAACTAATACAATTGTGCGAAAATAACAAGTGAAAAAAGTGTGTAAATAATGAGTGAAAATTTTTTTCAATTTTAATTACTGAAGCATTTGGTGGAGCACTGAGGATCCTTTGAAGAATAGAGTAGCCAAAACGACGAATGCCTTCGCGGACAGTAAATTCGAAAAAAAGTTGGTGATAGCGAGAAAGATGTTTTGGAGACAATCAAGCAATACCGCTTCGACATCTACTTCACTTTTTTCAACAATTTCGGATCGCCTGGAACTAGGTTTTCATCACTTAGATTGTTCACTCCCTAGTTTTAATACGAGGGCTGCTATATATATTTCTGGCCTGGCAACACTGAGTGCTGCCAAGTGCAATCTGACATTTCCATTGGAAAGTTTGTCATTTTTAAGCATAATCGTACTCAAAACGTTTTGACGTACGACCATTATTTGTGTTGTTTACAGTGACTTGAAAAAATTAATATAGAAAAAAATGGAATTAACTCGTGAACATTTTCGTGCCATCATTTTTCACAACGACGTGGATTATCACGACAAGAGTGCATTGATGAACTTAAATCTTTGTATGGCGATGAAGCACCATCCTATAGCACTGTGAAAAATTGGTATAATGAATTTAATCGTGGCCGAAGCTCGCTCAAAGACGAATTCCGTGAAGGTCGTCCAAAAACGGCTGTTGTGCTAGAGAACATTGATGCCGTGCGTGAACTCATAATGCAAGATCGACATGGGACATACCGAGAGATAGAGACATCCTTGGACATTTCTTCCACCTGCATACATTCGATACTGCATGAACACCTGGCCGTAAAAAAGGGTTGTTCTCGTTGGATCCCGCACAATTTGAAAGTCGCTCAAAAAAAGGCTCGTGTCGATTGGTGCAAAGAAATGTTGCAAAAATACGAAGGCGGTGCTTGAAAAGACGTTTATAAGATCGTCACCGGTGACGAATTGTGGATCTATGCGTATGAGCCCGAAACGAAACAACAATCTACCTTGTGGGTCTTCAAAGACGAGCAAAATCCAACGAAAGTTGTTCTTGGAAGAAGCACTTCGAAGCAAATGGTCGCCTGTTTCTTCGGCAAAACTGGTCATGTGGCGACTGTTCCGCTTGAGCAACGTAGGACGATCACTTCTGAGTGGTACACTACAATTTGTTTGCTTGAGGTCATCGGAGAAATTCGAAAAACCAACAAGAGAAGACGAATCATTGTTCACCATGACAATGTGAGCTCTTACACATCGGCTCAAACCAGAGCGTTTTTGACCGGCCAAAACGTCGAATAAAGGGGTCATCCGCCGTACAGCCCTGACTTGGCATCTAATGACTTCTTCTTGTTTCCGCACATCAAGAAAAAAATGCGTGGTCAACGATTTTCGTCGCCAGAAGAAGCTGTTGAAGTGTTCAGAAACCATGTTTTAGAGGTGTCTCAATCGGAGTGGAAAAAGTGCTTCGACAACTGGTTTGAGCGCATGCAAAAGTGTATAAATCATGCTGTAGAATACTTTGAAAAACAATAAAACCCTTTTTGATTATAAATATTCGCATTTTCACTATTAGGCCAGAAATATATAGAGCAGCCCTCGTAACTGTGGTAAAATGTGCACTATCAACCATCAATAATTTATTATTTATGTTTTCTCATGAATTTATTTTTGATACTGCTTAGGTTTGTAACGTCTATGATCTTTATTTTTCTTACTTCTTTTTAGCAGAAAAGATCGTGAAAAGGCAATTACCATCGCACCTCTCCTTGTATTGTTGTCGCTTTGCTCATGTTCTTGTATACCTCAATATAATTTTTTTTTATTCTGTCGTTATACCCATTATTATAAATTATTATTTAAAATATTTAAAATGTGCGGTGTAATATCTTGATTCAATCAGTCACAATATGTATGATCTGTTTAGAAATCAATTATTGTTAATATTTTTTTTTCGAACTCCGAAAAGTTATTTTTGTTTCACTTTTTTATACAATTTTTTGCAATTTAACGTCATTTCAATAATTTAAGAACAATTTTCTTGTTCACTGTACTTACTCTCCAACATACGATCAGGCTAAGCCTCTCTCAAACATGTTGTGTGTCTAGACAACGTGTTGTTAATGATTTTCTTTCTTTGTTTCTTTTCATTACAAACATTGTTGCTTGGCAACATAATAAAACTACAATTTTCATATAAACACCTTATTGTTGTTGTTGTTGTTTTTTTTTAAATTAACAAACTGCATTTGTTTGTTAACAACAGTAACAACAATAGCAGTTGCTTTTAATTCCAAAACTAATCTATTCGGTTTTCACTTAAGTTGCATCCGATAGACAACAACACTGGCGGGACGGACATCTATATCTGAAGACTATGGGATGGCATGAATGAACATGTCAGGTAGAGGTATTAAAATAACAATATTAAATTTTATAATCTATTGATTTGAATAAAAAGAAGAAGAAATCATTCGCTTTTGTTATTATTTTTTTTTTGTCGTTTTTCTTCTTTTTTATTGAAAATATTTGGTGACTCATTAACAGAGAAATATTTGTGGAATGTGTAAAATACAGGTAAATAAAATTTAGTAAAAAAAAAAAGTGTAATTTAAAATAGATTTAAAAGGCCTTATGGAATGTATTTAAACATGATAAAAATGAAACTTTAAACTTTAAGGTCGAAATACTAAAAGACAGCTACTTATTGCACCTAACGATTTTTTTTTCAAATATTTATCCTAATGTATTTAAACATTAAATTTGTTATTTAGAATAATGCAGGAATTTATTTTGAGATACGGAAATTATAGATTTTATATTTTTTATTATATTATTGTTTTATTTCTGTTTTCATATTTAACAAACACTTATTAATGTTATTAACAGCTAGCGAAATTCTAAGTTCAACTTATATGGGAACATGGCTCTTATAAAAAATGGTATTTGAAATACTGTCAAGAAGTTTTCTTGTTAACTTGTTGTTAAAAAATGTTAAATTTATTAAAATTTTCATTTTGATATATTTGCATGTGCACTTTGCTTATTAATAAAAATTGTTTTCAATTTTTATTTTTTCATTGAATCTTTCAAATACATATGAATGGTTCCCAATGGGATCCCTTATGTAGAAAAATGAAAGAAAAAATAAAAATAGTTACTAAATGTTATCTGTGTTTTTGTTTAGAACATTTTTGAGTTGTTATTGTCTTTTGTCTTATTGATTCAATGCAGTTCTCATTTAATCAATTTGGCTTTTGATATGAGACTTTCTGTTTTTCTATACAAAATTTGGATAAAATCCACTGTAAAATTCCCGCAGTAAAACATTTCATTTTGTAGTTTAGTTTAAAATAATAAATATTTCATGAGAATATCATGAAATATTTATATTTGAAGGAATCAAGCACGAATAAAGTAAATTAATTATATTAATATTAATTTTATAAATCGAAAAGCGGAACAGATGGTTCGTTTAGTTACTCTGAATTAAATCTTTTCTGCTTCAATTTTTTATGAAATTTAATCCTTTTTATCAACTATTGTTTTTTTATTAAAATATTTTAAAATTTTATGATAAATATTACAAATTTTATTTATTTTGGATTAATTCTTTATAATTCACGAATAGTTAAGATTTTAATGTGATGATTTTATTTTGTTTTGATAAGCAAGTTTGTAATATCTTTTATAGATTTTAATATTCCACTGAATTCACCCTTTCATACTGAAATTTAATACAACCGTTGTTTTGAGAAATATTATTTATGGGTAAAATTTTATTATTCTATAAATTTTTCTATTATGTTACGAGGCATTAAAATTTAATTTCTGATTTTTTCCAATTTTTAGTGATTTTGTAGGTCCCAAATTCTTAAAATTTTACTTTTTCTTTTTATTTTTTGTCTCTTGTAAATATTTCATTTTTTTTTTGCCAAAAACTTGTTATTTAGGACTTTTTTTTAGTCTATTTTAGTTTTATAAAACCCCAACAGAAAAAGAAGCATCTCTGTAATTTTACGAAAATTTTTATTACTTTTCCACAAAAAAAAGTTTTTTTAGTTAATGATTTTTTTTTTTTCACCCAAGTTGGTCACCCAAAATCGGCGACAAAATTTCAAACATCAGAGACATGAATACAAAACAAGGTTGCCAGATAGGTGCCCTTATTAACAAGAATTTTTAATGGTCCCTAAAAACAAAAAAAAAAAACAAAAAAAAACTTAAAAAAGTCTCAAACAAACAACAAATTGATTTATTATGTATTTTAAAGCAGTCGTTCAAAAGGTGTGACGAATTTTGATTGCTTTTAAAACACAAAACAAAAACAAAAATTTTAGCACATGTTGTGAAAACCGAGTATTATGTGATATATTGTGTGATTTCTCTTAGTGTATTTTAAATATTTGTTTAAACAAATGTTTTTTGAAAATTTTAATCTGGCAACCCTGATACAAGATGATGAAAGTAACTATAAAAGTAAGGGTTGGACTCATTTATGTAAATAATTATTTGAGAAAGAAATATAAAAACAGGTTTCAAAACTATAATTATAATCGAAAATTTGCGTGTAGAATCTTATTTTTGCCATGCAAGCTACTTTAACGAGCTAAATAAGGGCAGACAGGGGACTTCAAGTTACTCGTTAGAATTGACAAATCCATATATTTATATATAATCAAAATTTGATGAAGAAGGAAAGAAGAAAGAAACTACAAATATTAGGAAGTGATGAGACCTACTTTGTATTAAAAAAACGTGTTTTTTAATCCAAGAACTAGATAACATTTTCTGTAACGCGTCGTACTAGAAAATTCAAGGGACATTTTATATTGTGTAAGAAAATTTTAAAATTTTTTCATTTTTAATTTCATTGCGGGTAGAAGAGAACTCTAAAAAAATTGCTACTGCTTTGTGAATTTTGATATATTTCTAATCATGTCGAAATAAATAAGATAAACGATAACACGTATAAAATAGTTAAGATTTATTTATCGCACTAATACTTGATAAAGTGCATTCAAAAAATATTTTTTTTTATAGACTTTATTGATATTTTTTTTATCATGAAACTTGAGTCTCAAACGTATATTGAATTTAATTTAAAAAAATGCGTTCAGTTATTTTAAACTCGTGCCAAACACACTTCAGAAAGCGCAATATAAATAAACCAAAAAAAAAACTGGAAAAATCTTAAAACGAGATTTCGATTTCAATGCTAATTCTTAAAAGTAAATTGAAAATGAAAATAAGACAAACCCCATTTCACACACATACGAAGAGTGACGAATACTTAGCTAAAGACTTTAATAAAAGCTCATATACTGAACTTTATTCGGATGCATAAAATTACTATCCAAATTTACAACGTGTATCAGTTGTTACAAAAAAGAAAAAAATATTTTTATTGTTTATTAAAAAAAAACAAAAAAAGAGTTAATAATATCATGTTTCGGTTTAACATTCGAAAAGCTGCATTCCATACCACGAACTTTAAAATACGTACGACTGCTTTTAATAAGCGAGTACAAGAACAGTTTTAACATTAATACTATGAACCCAATCAGTGCATTTCTCTCCGCAATCATTAGTCCAACACTCAGATATGACTCATACCCCCAAGTAGTTTGCAATTATTAGATACAAAAATAAACTACTTAATTAAGCTTTTTCAGAGCCATAAAGTCTTTACCTTTACAAGACAAGTTTTTTGTTTGTCTGTTGTATGTCTCTCGTATTGCTGGTTTAACGAAAAAAAATGTATAAATAAAAATCATTTTACGAGTTGCAAATTAAAGAGTGAAAGAAATGATTTAAACATCTAATTAAACAATTAAAATGTAAATGAATTTATAGTTTTGTGTTATCGCATGGATTTAGCTGGATTTAGTAAAAGTCAGATACAAGCAGAGTTAAATATATTTCCTGGATGCCTTTATTACGCTTCAGCTTTCTTTGAAATTATCTTCAAGGCCGTTATGTATTTTAAACATTATTTTTTATGGAAAATTGATTTAGGGAAATTGCTTACGAGAATTATTTTATCTTATTAGTAAAATGCGGTAAATTCATAATGATCCATGATAATAATCCATGCTTAAATACAGCAGAGTCACGACACACAGTGGCGTGAAATAAAAAAAAATAGAATAAAAGTCTGTTACTTCTAAGCTACTAGCGCGATTTTCATGAACCAAACTGCGATTTATAGAGGAGGTCATAAGCTTTTCGCCTATTGCATTTGGATATACCCTGTGTAAGTACAGGGTATTACCACAGGGGGTCAAAGTAGGTTTCCTCCAATTTGAATAATGTTTCAGTGCTTATAACTTTATCAAAAGTAAACCGATTTCAAAATTTTTTTAATTTTGGTAATGTACATAGAAAGATAAAAGAAAAACGAGCTTGGAATTTGCGTGGTAGCTTTTATACTTTTAGAAAAATTCGATTTTCAAATTTAAAATACAAAATTTTTGCCTCGGCATTTTTTTAGTTTTTCACCCGTAGTTTTTTTTTAATACAAGATAAAACTATTTTAAAACAGATTTAGAAAGCTAATACTATAAGAAGTTACTTTTAGAAAAAGTTTTTTCTTTGCCTTCATTATTTTATTGGTAATAATTTTTTAAATTTGAAATTTAATAAAAAGTTACAAAAAATGTGAATTTTTGGTCTAAAAGTACTTAAAGTTTTTTAAGTAAACTTTAACTGTCGTATTCATAGAAAATGAAAATAGATTTGAAATATATTTTAGGACAAATTTGTATGAAAAATTTGTCATAAAACACATTTCAAAGTTATTTTATTTTCTATGAATACGGCAGTTAATGTTTCTCAGTAAATTTATAAAATGTTTTACTTTTTCTTTAAGACAAGGCCTTGTGTAATCCATCAGATGTGCTTTAATGGATTTTTTTTGCAGCACCCTACAGTCAGCATTGTTGGAATATGGGCAACTTTTTAACAAAATTCTAAATATTCGAGATTTTTTACTATTTTTATAACCAACTATTATAGAACCATTGGTTTTCAGTAGTTTCCCAAATTTTGTAGACATCCAGCGCAAGCGATTTAAGAAAAAATTAAACTTACCGGGAAAAACAATTTTTTATCTACACAAAAAATTATATTGTTTTTTATTGTTTGCCACAATTTTTATTGATTTCAGTTTCGTACATATTGGTCTTTAATAGGATGAAAACCTGATTTAATATCTTTTGTATGTACGGAGACATTCGAGGTAAAATTTCATTCGCAAAATATGAGTTTTGATTTTTTTTTTGTTTTTAGCGGTATTTCTTACAGTTTTTTTTTTTTATTTGAAAAACTACTGTAAAAAATTAAATACAGCTTAATAGTAGAGGTAATTACTTATCCACTGATATACAAGTTGAACACGTTTTTCATTACAACAGCTGTAAATAATGTACACAAAATTGGTACCTCACGCAAAAAATCAGCGACTTTCTTCTTTGAAATCAGCGATTTTGTTTTTTTTTCTAATGCAGCAATTAAATATTTCTTAAAATAATATGCAAATATGACGACCTGTACTTTTAGACCGGACAAACCCATGTTTGCGCACGTATCTCTTCCTGGCGGTTTCTTATAAATGTTTAATTGCTGCATTAGAAAAAGAACAAAATCGCTGAAAAAGTAGCAGCACTGATTAGAAAAACACAATAAAAAAGAGAGGTACCATAATTGTGTGCTACATTTACAACTGTTGTAATGAAAAAGGTGTAAAATTATATATCAGTGGATAGGTAAATACCTCTACTATTAAGATGTGATTAATTTTTACAGTAGTTTTTCAACTAAAAAAAGCTATAAAAAGTACCGCTAAAAACCAATAAAAATCTTTCAAAATACTTTAAGCGGTCGGAAATGGATGTTGTAGAAATTACAAAAGGAATGAAAAACCTATTTATACCCTTCTTCCATTTTTTGTTGTGAAGGATATAAAAACAGTTGTAATTTTTAGGGGGGAAAAACAAAAACTTCGTGTTAAATGTGGGCCATACAAACGTTTTTTTTTATTTTTTTTTTTTTTTACAAGCTGATGTTGTTTAATTTTAATATAGTTCAGTGGCATTTCATACAACTATTGACATACAAACACACTCAAACAACTACAAAAATGTACACAAAAACTGGCTTAAACTTACCCATATTTATAAAACAAAGTGATATATTTACACATACATACACATTAACGGTCAAGTACACGTTTTATTTGTTTAGTGAGCAAAACATGTGTCGTAAAATATCTGTTTGTATGATTTTGCACATTTTGTAAAATAATATTTATATAAATTAAATAATATACAAAATAAAAAAAATCATATACAAATAATATTTATAAACGAAAGAAAAAAATACATTAAATATTTTTGTGTAACAGTCAGCATGTCGCCATGCGTATCTCTTGCGTTTTCGTTTTTTTTTTTTGTTGTATTTAATATTTTTTGCAAAATTTTTGTTTTTTATTTTGTTAATTCTTTTACAACAGTTTTTCGTTTATATCATCACATTTGAGTGCATAGAACTTTTAATATTCACAAACAACATTGTGTATCAAACGAATTTTTGTCAGTTCTAAATGCCACTTTTTTGATTTTACGGTCAGGGTGTCATATTAGTGTTAAATTTTTTATTTTAAATTTTTAAATACATTGGTTACATTTACTTGGTTGTCATTAACCTTTTGCACAAAAATTAAATTAAAAATTTATACAAAATGCCAACAAATAAAGCAATATTTAGTCCAACACAAAACCATTAAGAACTGAAAATTTTGTTGAAAAAAAAAAACACATGAAAAAATCATAAATATTGTAACAATTGTGATACAATAATATCAAACACAATAGGTCTTAAAGTAAAAAATAAATCTCCAAATTTTTAAAGCAACAATTATACTTAATTAAGTCTAGCCAGTGCTGGCAAAAAAAAAATTATTCTCCTTTTTAATTGATTATAAACAGGAGCATTTAAGTTATAGCGAGCCGTGGTATGTATTTTAACGAAACACAGGAAAAAAATTTTGCCAATTTTAAAGATTTTATTTTTATCAGAAAAAACTTAATAAAATATTTATTGGTCTTAATTATAAAAATTAAAAGTAGATGAAAATTTTTCAATTAAATAATTATTTGAATCAATGAAATAATTAATTGAATCAATGAATTAATTATTTGAATCAATCAAATAGTTAACAGAATCAATTAAACGTTTAATCAATGCAGAAGAAAACGATTTTCTTATTAAATTTGTTGTAGCGCTTTTGCAATCTTCTTAATCTGAAATAGAGGCAGACCCCATCTCTGAATAACGTAACATCATATTAGCTTAAGAAACCTTCTATTAAGGCGAAGATAATTTATACTGCATTTAATTTCATCTGTGGCCTTTCTAAGTAAGGCGTTTATCACCGAGGTATCTAACTTTCGATGGTACTATTTAGTTATTAATGCCAATATAATAGTTTAAGTCTCTGTGAATGTGCGTACATTTCTATTTTTATTATAGTTTGCTTTAAGTTTTTTAACCAGTTTTTCAAATAAATACTGTTTTCTTGATTACTGTTGCTAGATACACACGGGGTAACTTTAAAGAAACATAAGCATGTGTCTTGCTGAAATTCTTCTTTCCTTTTATGTTGCCTGAAATATAGAAATTGAAATATAAAAAATCTTAAGGAACAGTAGGACATAAAGTGTAAATTGCCTTTTTGTGCTTTCTTCTCCAAACTTACGTGTTTAAGATATAAATACACCCAGAAAGGATGTTTCTTTAAATATTTCTTATGTGGGTACCTCGTAGTTTGTAAGAAATATTTCCTTTGATGTGGCATCGTGTGTATCTGACATAAGGAAAGCTGTGTCGTAAGCAAAATTAAGCAATATAAAATAGTATATTTTCATGAGAAAACTTTCTTAGAATATCTTTAATATTTTCGGAGTTGACTGAAATTAAGTTTTATTCCAAAGCGAAGTCCATTTACTATCATTATATCAGATTGATTACTAGATACACTTTATTTTAAATTTAAAAGCTTAATTTTGTGTAACACATTTCAGAATTCACACGGATCTTTTTAGAAAATCTATGATTTATTTCTTGTCTTTTCTTTTCTTATGAAAGCCAATGTGGAATTTTACAATTGAATAAATAGGTTTTGAACTAATTTTAATATTCAACAATAAGCCCATTTAAAGTGCATACGCACAGAGACATACAAACACATACAAAGTACCTAATAATGAAGAGAAATTTAAATTCTCCTGAATGAATAACAGATTTTAAAAATGACTACAAAAAAAAAAATAACAATTCACGTATAAACAGAAAGCATTTCTCTTTTATGTTCGTGAAGCCTCATCGTCTGAATAAATTAAAATAAAACTGCGAATTTTATACAAATGATTATTTTCCCATTTTATAATTTAGAATACAAGAAAAAAAAAGCATTTAGAAAATATCTTTCTTAAACACATGCTCCCCAAATAACTAATAAAAATTAAATTAAATCTTTATGCTACAAAATAAATATTTTGCTGTTGACATTAATTTAATTTATCTAATACGGCGCAAAAAGAAAGTTATTTGCACAAAAGGAAATATTAAAATTAATTTAAACTCGCAAAAAATTCATAAAACACAACAAGCGTGAGAATTACGCATAATTTAATAGAGTGTGAAAAATGTATGTCTATATTTCACCTTAATTGTGACTTTTTGTCACACATTTAAATATTTGAATAAAATTTCTTTCCTATTTTTTTTTTTTTTTTTATATTTTGTTTTCTATTAAAACGCTTTTATTTAATCACATTGACTGTTATTAATCGGATTATAAGGGTGGTAATGTAACTTCTTAAGATTGTGTGAATTATAAAATTTAAAATTTAAATTTATTGTAATTATTAGACTTAGAATAATTTCCCATAAAAATTTTATTATTTAATTACCATGGTTTACAGCCAAAAAAAAAAAAAAATACCACATGGCTAAATAAGTTAATTGGAACCTCCTGAACACGAAAAACGCTGTAATTGTTTTTTCTAAGTACCGTTTTTTAGTGTATGGTCCCACTCAAACCCTTTTGCAGCCCAAGCGAAAAGTCCGATCGAGATAAATGGCATATGCTGCAACTTTCTATCTGCCAAGAAGTAGCTAAGTTATGGCACCTTAAATTTCAAAATTTGCACATTTTTTTCGTGTTTTTTTAATTTTTTATTTTCATTTGTTTTTTTTTTCTACGTCATAGTAAAGATCAGAAATGATGTATTCTTTTACCAAATAGTTTATTTTATTACCAATATTTTAAGCATAATTTGAGAAAAACGAATGAAAAATAATATTTTTATTAAGGATTTAGTGGAACGACAATATTTTCACAATATTCCAGCGTTTTTCGTGTTCAGGTTTTTTCCAAATAAAAAATTTGTAAAGCTGCGTTATTTAATTGTGGGGCATAATTAATGACTTTTAACAATTAAATGAAATCAATTGAAGAAGTAACCGCATTTTAAATAATCTTAATAGAAGGTTGTTTTAACTGCTTTTACTGGAAAATATAAAGTGCCATGAGAAATTCAAAAAGTTCATAACTTTGTCTTTGTATCACATTTGATACATACTGCAGTTTGTGTATTTCTGTGCTGTTGTGCATATCATAAGAACAAGTGTTTTTGATTGGTCGTACGTTTCTTTTCGAAAAAAAAAATGTCTTATCCCCGGTTTTTGACTCTCGAGGACCTGGTAAATGAAGTGCTAAGTGAGAGTGAAGAAGATGACGACATTTCTGAAGCAGATGTCACTAATATTGCTGTTCGTGATCCTGATGTTTCATATGAAGAAGAACCCGAAAAAGGTGATTAAATTGAGACCTGTTTTTTAGGTGTAACAAAATTTGCCTCAAGTCCCGTAAATACTATTCGAGGTTCATTTTTGTTGAATTTCTCCTCACAAATAACATAGATCGTTATCAATAATTCCAACATATATGGAAAAAATCTAAATGGCTCCAATTATATTGAAATCGATGAGGAATTATTTCATGCATATTTGGTAGTTTTATTGTTGGCCGGAGTATATAAGTTAGCAAGTATTCAGGTTTTCAAACGATTTGTTGTTCGACATACGTATACAAATATTTTACATTCAATAGTTAAAAAAATGAAACTTTACACGATCTTTTTGATGAGTACTACGGACGTCCTATATTTCGATCAATAATGTCTGAAAAAACATTTTTGTATATACATAAAGTGATACGGTTTGATGATGTGTTAACCAGACGTTCCCAGAAGAGTAAAGACAAGTTCGCTCCAATATGAAATATTTGGGAAAAATGGTCTGAAAGCCTCTCTACATTTTACAATCCTAATGATTGTGTTACTGTGGACGAGCAATTGCTAGGTTTTCATGGTCGCTGTAAATTTCGCCAATACATTTCATCCAAGCTTAGAGAGGTATGGTCTGAAATTTTGGCTGCTTGTTGACTCGCATACTTGTTATGTGTGGAAAATTCAACCATATTTGGGAAAGGATATATCAGGAATTCCTGAGCGGAACCAAGGAGAACGGGTGGTTCTTGATTTAGTGGAAGGTCTAAAAGGATATAATGTTACCATGGATAATTTTTTTTTTGCAAATCCTTGGGCAAAAGCTTTTAAAACGCAATATAACAATGGTTGCAACTATGAGAAAAAACAAGCGATCAATTCCTCCAAAGCTCTTAGCATGCAAACAAATTCCACGGTATGAGTCAACATTCGCTTTTACCCCTGATACAACTATGGTTAGTTATATAAGCCACAAAGACAAGTGTACGATTGTTATGAGTACAATGCACCACGAACCTATGGTTGCGGGTTGCCCCAAAAAGTTGCCGGAAATAATATCTTTTTACAACTCCACGAAAGGAGGAGTTGATACGGTTGATAAGATGTTGAGTTGCTATAGTTGCAAACGTAAAAATAATCGCTGGCCGATGGCTGTTTTTCCAACATTATTGATATTTATGCTCTGAATGCTTATATTATATTAAATGAAGTCGATGCCAACCGGAAACAAACTCAAACCAGTGCAAAACGTAACACTTTTCTTCACGAGTTAACAATAACACTTTTAAAGCATTATATAAAAAAACGTCAAAAACGTCCAAAAAATGAACTCTCTCTGGCAATTTTCAAAAAACTTTCAACGCAAAGTGGAGATGAATCAAATGATAATGAAGCTGGGCCATCAAAAAAACTAAAAATAATGCTGAAAAAAAGCGCTAGATGTAAAAAATGTCGGTCGAAAATAGAAACAAATTGCATCAAATTGTTTGCATTGATTGCGTAATGATTTCTAAAATAAATCATATTTTATAGACTTAATTAACCATCAATCAAAATTATTAAAAAAAACTTTATATGTATTAATTTTTGTCAATTACCGCTATGCTCTTTAGTATGTATCAAAAATGATACATAGGAAGAATTGTGAATTTTTTTTAAGGCTCGATCTACGGTTAAAACTGCCAGAATCTCAACAATTTTTTTTATCGAAAAAAATTATGTTTATACACAAAAAAATATATTGGAATCTTAGCAACTTTACCTATAAACAAAGAAACTTTCATACACTTAGTAACTTCTTCTATATCAAGGGTGTCTCGGTAAGAGTACAATGTCAAATATGTTTCATGCGATTATTTGAAATAGAGTGCTTAACGTAAGAACAACGTGGTATTATTTTGAAAACTTATTACAAAATTCGGAAAGTTATTTTATTAATCTTTTATTTATTTCAAGTAAAAATTTTAGAAATCTTACACAGTTTATAACTAACCTAATTAACCTAATTTTTAAATAATACGCATTTATTAATATGCCTCAACTATTTTGGAAAAGTGGCAACCATATTTGTATTTAGCAATAAATCAAGATCTAAACAAGATTAAGAGCATTTTCTGAAACTAAGTTATTGAATATGAAAAAATTTTTTTTCTAATATGGCAAAATTGAGTTCCACAATCTAGTTAAGCGTACCACAAATGATCCTTGCATAAATAATGTTTGAAATATTGGACATAAGAGGCCATAAGTCCTATTTGACTGCGCAAATACAAATCTTGGTAAAAGATACTGTGGTGATAAAGTTTTATACACTTTATAAAATAAGAGTAATAGCTTAGTATTGATAAAATCTTTGAAGCTGCAACCTATAAAATTATATACATATGAAGTTACGTGGTCCCATATGTGTAAGCTATAAATGTATCTTATTACTCGGTTAAAACAAATTTCTATTTTTGAGAAATTAGTAGCCGAACTTCCATTATAAAGCTCTATACCATATAAAATCAATGGCATTAATAATACGTGACCATTTTTTTTTTCTTAATAATAATAGAAAGTTTGCAGGGAATACTATATACCCTCCGTAATGTCAGAACAAATCTATGAATCAAAAAATTAGTATGTTGACTAAAGGATAATTTCTCATCTATATAAAACCCTAGAGCTTTAAAATAAGTGACAAATTCAAGGTGAGTTCCATTAAGTACAAAATTTCTTAAGTTTTCACGTAAGTAATTTAAATTAATGACTTTAGATTTAGAAATATTGAGAGCAATAAAATGTTTTTCACACCATCCTTGTACATTTCCCAAGTCTTCGTTTGTTATTTTACTTAGTTTAGCTTCAGTTTCTGCTATAGCTACTAACTGCAAGTCATCAGCATACATATAGCCTTTAAGTGATACCAACGACAACAAAATATTATTTTTATACACTAAGAACAAAAGCGGTCCCAAAATAGTACCCTAACGCACGCCTTTACCGCTTCACTGACGACTTATGTAATGACATTTGTACATATTGTGTTCTCTGCAATATAAATGAACCAACCAACAATCAGTTCTAGTAAATTGAAACTTCGTAAATAATTTATTAAAAAGAATCTCATGTGAAATTGCTTCAAAAACCCTACTGAAATCTAAACTAATTATTGCTACAAAATTATGTTTATCCAGTCCATTTTTTATTTCATGTAAAATGTCAAGCATGTGGCAAGTAGTATTATATTAACTCCTAAATCCCAATTTTTATACAAATAAAAATTTTTTTCGTTAATGTACTTCAGCATCTGAGAATTCAATAGCATTTCAGTGCAGGCTATAGAATTCTTTACTTTTGGTATTGGTAAAATTCTTGACATTTTCCACAGTGCAGGAAATTTGAAACGGTTAATACGAGGGCTGCTATATATATTTCTGGCCTGGCAACACTGATTGCTGCCAAGTGCAATCTGACATTTCCATTGGAAAGTTTGTCATTTTTAAGCATAATCGTACTCAAAACGTTTTGACGTACGACCATTATTTGTGTTGTTTACAGTGACTTGAAAAAATTAATATAGAAAAAAATGGAATTAACTCGTGAACATTTTCGTGCCATCATTTTTCACAACTTTCGGCGTGGATTATCACGACAAGAGTGCATTGATGAACTTAAATCTTTGTATGGCGATGAAGCACCATCCTATAGCACTGTGAAAAATTGGTATAATGAATTTAATCGTGGGCTAAGCTCGCTCAAGGACGAATTCCGTGAAGGTCGTCCAAAAACGGCTGTTGTGCCAGAGAACATTGATGCCGTGCGTGAACTCATAATGCAAGATCGACATGCCGAGAGATAGAGACATCCTTGGACATTTCTTCCACCAGCATACATTCGATACTGCATGAACACCTGGCCGTAAAAAAGGTTTGTTCTCGTTGGATGCCGCACAATTTGAAAGTCGCTCAAAAAAAGGCTCGTGTCGATTGGTGCAAAGAAATGTTGCAAAAATACGATTGCGGTGGTTCAAAAGACGTTTATAAGATCGTCACAGGTGATGAATCATGGATCTATGCGTATGAGCCCGAAACGAAACAACAATCGATCGTGTGGGTCTTCAAAGACGAGCAAAATCCAAGGAAAGTTGTACGTGGAAGAAGCACTTCGAAGCAAATGGTCGCCTTGAGCAACGTAGGACGATCACTTCTGAGTGGTACACTACAATTTGTTTGCCTGAAGTCATCGGAGAAATTCGAAAAACCAACAAGAGAAGACGAATCATTGTTCACCATGACAATTCGAGCTCTCACACATCGGCTCAAACCAGAGCGTTTTAGACCGGCCAAAACGTCGAATTAATGGGTCATCCGCCGCACAGCCCTGACCTGGCACCTAATGACTTCTTCTTGTTTCCGCACATCAAGAAAAAAATGCGTGGTCAACGATTTTCGTCGCCAGAAGAAGATGTTGAAGTGTTCAAAAACCATGTTTCAGAGGTGTCTCAATCGGAGTGGAAAAAGTGCTTCGACAACTGGTTTGAGCGCATGCAAAAGTGTATAAATCATGCTGGAGAATACTTTGAAAAACAATAAAACAATTTTTGATTATAAATATTCGCATTTTTACTATTAGGCCAGAAATATATATAGCAGCCCTCGTATAGTATTAAATAAATGAGTAATATGGCGAATAATATATGGTAAAATTAGTTTTAAAAACTTTAGAGGGAGACCATCTAGTCCTATACTATTTGAAGTGAGCCTTATAAATGAATTAAAAACTTCATATTCATCCACGTTGACAAAAGAAAATATACCTTCGTTGACTTTAGAAGGCATAAGGTATAAAATTGATGGAGGGTTTACAATTGGCGTTAAAACATAAAACTTATTACATTCCTCAACATTTAAAGAGGGAGATCGACTATCTTTTGATTAAGTTACACCTATGCTTTTAAGTCCTTTCCATAATCTCTCTGAAGATGCAGAGTCAAATAGTTATGCTGAGATCACTCGCAAACTTAACAAAATGTTTGGTTGAGAATGACCACCCAATGTGTCAGCAAATCTTTATACAATTCATGAGAAAAAAATGTACCCGTAGCAGGTAACTGTCTGGTTTGCATAGCATTCCATACAGGAAGACGATGGCCTCAGCTAGACAGCAAAAATTTAGATGGCATGTGGTTTTAAAAAGACGGCGCCACTACCACACCGTACATGAAACAATTGATTTATTATAGCACCAATATGCAGAATAAATAATCTCAAGAAGTTCTGAATCAAACTGGCTACCAGAATCATGAGATTTAGCGACGTCTGATTTATGAAACTTTGATTGTGTGAAAATAAACCAGAAATAATTCCTCAAGTCCAATGTACAATACCTCATCGGTTAGATGCAGCTTCATCTCTGTGAAAAAGTCATTGAAAACTTCATATATAGAGTGATAACGTGTCGGTAGAGCTGTAAAGGCCACTTGACGGATATTATAAGCCATATTTTATAACAAATTTTCTAAACAGTTCAAAAAAAGATTAGAGCTCTTAAAAATTACATGCTTTTATTTGAAAATTAAAAAGAGCGCTTTTACTGAGATACCCCTTACCTTGAGCATTTTTGTATACAAAAAATAGCTCAACGAACAACTTTTAACCCTTATCGGTCGTAAGTCACCTCTGACGTGACAACAGTACTTTTCTGCAACGGTCGTATGGCACGTGTGAAGTGACAAGGCGAATTATGTCGAAACATACTGTCTATTGATGAGATTTGTTTTTAAAATGCATTCATTTCTTCAATTTATCGTTACCATTTAAAATAACAGCACTATAAATAACAATATATAAAATAACAACACTAAACCAATGCCGCATAAGCAATTTATTCGAATATAAATGTATAATAACATACTATTTTTTTTTTTTTTCATATTTGTTAAAAATAACTACAACCTGGTGAGAATCAAACGTGTGAAAAGTCGAGTCCGATAAGGGTTAATTTAAATAAAAACAGTTGCCAGACTATCCATAACTTTTTGTATATACAAATAATTTTTTTTTTTACAAAAAAAAAAAATTTATACGAAGAAACTACATAATTGATATTTTAACTTTTGAAAAATAATCTAAACTAATAATAATAATCAGCCTTTAGATAATAAATCAAATACATTTTTTTAATTTCTTTAAAATATTTATTTACTTCCGTACTTTATCAATATTTATGGAATGAATTTTGATTAAATTAATTTTTGAATTACAATTAATTGATATTTGCTTTTGATATGGTGTTAGAGTTTGCATAACATTTACTAAAAAGATCAAAAAAAGTTTTTTTTTTATATTATAAAAAAATATTATTTCAAAAACTAGTTACCAACAACAATGTATTTTTAATAGTTAAAGATAAGTTTAAAAATTATTCGCTTTTTGATATGACGCAATATTTTCTATTTTTGTTTATTTTTTAATGTTGGTAGCAACAACAATTAGCATTAAAAATAGTTAAATATTAAAAAAAACGTAGTAGTAATTTTACACATATTTTTGATTTCATATTGTTTTAAATTTCACAAATTGCTTTTAGTAAAATTTTAGTAGTGTTTTTTTAATTGTGAAGAAAAATTTATTGTGTGATTATTTATTTCTTCTTCCTCTTAAAGTGTTCTTTTTAAGGTTGTGCGGCCATACGTATGCGTGCAGTTGCTCGAGATTTTGTATGTATTTCAGCTGTTCTTAAAGTGATGCCAAATATATCCTCATGATAACGATTTTCGTCCTGAAATGAGGAATAAATAGAGAAATCTAAGTATCAAAATGAAAGGTTTTGATAAATTTTATTATTTTTTTTTAATATAAATAAAGTTCTGATGTTGTAAATAACAACAAAATTTTCTCTTTGACTTTGCTTAAGAATTTACTTAAAGGTTTTTGCTTAAGTCTTTTAGTTGTTAAAGTAAAATATTTTATTTAATCTTTTATTTATATTTGAGATTCTTTATAAGTTTCCTTTTATTAAATGTGAGTTTTAAACAAAATTGTTTTTTTAGTTAAACACAGTTAATATAAAATATTTATAAAACATTTGCTTAACAAACCAAAAGAAACTTTTTTATTACACTCAAATGTCAGCAATTTTCAACTCTAAAAAGAAAAACATAATGGAAAAAGGAAAACAGACATGAACGTATTAACATTTCTTAAAGTATAAATCCACATTAAACTATTCTAAACATACGACAGCTGTCCTGAAAGTTCTATGTTTATAGAATGTTGTTCATAAAATTCTTAATGACTTTATTTCTCAATACAATATTTAGAAATAATATCAGTCCTAAATAATTAAAAAAATAAACGAATAAAAATTTGTTTTGAAAGGAAAATTCTTAGACTTCCCTCATATTTTTTTACTACCATCTTATATGTTTTCGTGTATCATCATCATCTATCTTTTCCAAAACAAAACATCATAAATTTTAGCTTTATATCCTATTTTAATAGAAATACTACATTATACACCCACAAGTTTTTTTTTTTTTTTACACTTTATTGTTGCAATAACGTTTGCAATTCTCATATAAAAAAATCAAAAAAAAAAAAAATAAAACAAATGTAAGATTCTTCAGAATTAAGTATACTTACACGTAATGTTAGTAAAAATGTCTCAACTTCCGCTTCTGTTTTTTGCTCTTTTCCGGCAATGCACTTCCTGCAAAACAAACGTAGAAAACCACCAACATAAAAACGTATATAAACATTTGAATAACAGCAGTTGCAGCAACAATTATAAAAGTTTTATTTACGGAATGATCATAATGTTGAAGCAGCACATAAATATCAACATGATTTAGAGAGATGATGTTAAAACGAAAAAATAAATAAAAATAAAACAAGATTTAGATTTTAAATGTAGCAAATAATTAAACAATAATATTTTTAAATAAATACGAGCACAGTGTCCGAACAAAGCAATTATTAAGCAAGTTTCTTTATATAGAAAAGTTATCTCCAATAAGGAACATTTCTCTGTATAGAAAAAAAATAATAATAAATACTAAGAAAATTAATTTTATACAGAAAACTTTATTAATTATTGACGAGCTTCTGTTGTCAGCGACTTTTTTTAATTTTTTATCAGTGTATATTATCCATCATATAGAGGATTTGTCTGTTTAACTGTTCTTATATTTTTTTAAATAATTAATATTAATTATGGATATCTTACTGTCACATCGATTGACATCATCATGAAAATATAATTTTAACAATACTACGATTTATTATTAATTTTTTACAGAATTGTTTACAAACTTGATTTAAAAGAAAAATATGTTAATCGATCAGATATAGTGTCGAAAGCGGTGCTATTGGAAATCAGCATGATCGGTTTATGTCCTTCGAGGCAGCAAAGGTAGTGAGGTAACTCCAATCAAAATATAAATATATGGGCGATAGAGAATTAAAGAATAAGAAAAAAAACCAATAAGTGAAAAAATTGGCGCTCGCCTATATTTTTCGAGTAACGAAATTTAAAATTTTTGGAAATATCAATATGGGTATCATTTCAAAGCTTCTGAAGAGATATTTAGGGAATTTTTTTAAAATATTTAACCTACTAAGAGCCGATGTCATTTTTATGTAAAATTATATGTCACTGTCAATCCAATATTGGCTTTTTGATTGGAATTACTTCAGTAAACTAAACTTGTTTTATTTGATTCGCACACATCTTCGTACGACAATTTTTTTGTAGAAAGTATTTTTCTTTGTCAGTGAAATTTTTAAATAGCTCTAATATTTATATTTGAAGGAATCAAGCACGAATAAAGTAAATTAATTAAATTTTAAAAGATTCCGAATAATAAATTTTTCATTTTGATATATTTGCATGTGCACATTGCTTATTAATAAAAATTGTTTTTCAATTTTTATTTTTATTTTTTCATTGAATGTTTGCTGTGTTTTTGTGTAGAACATTTTTGAGTTGTTATTGTCTTCTGTCTTATTGATTCAATGGAGTTCTCATTTAATCAATTTGGCTTTTGATATAAGACTTTCTGTTTTTCTATACAAAATTTGGGTAAAATCCACTGATGAGCTATTTGAGCAGTAGTGAAATGGCCATATGGATATGCTTTCCCCGCAGTAATATATTTCATTTTTGTAGTTTAGTTTAAAATAATAAATATTTTATGAGAATATCATGAAATATTTATATTTGAAGGAATCAAGCACGAATAAAGTAAATTAATTAGGAAAAAATTATCGCATAAAAATAATCTTCTGTTTTGAGAACGAGATGATTGTAGTTTTTTAAAAGCTGTTTTTGTTTCTGCTTAAAAATATATCTTCTCGGTGATTTTATTTATTATTTAATGTAGTAGCAAAATATTGATAATCAAAAATTAAAGAGTCTCGGTTATTAATTTATTTATTTAAATGATGCAACGTTTAATTTCATAGAATTTTCGTCAGTTTTCTATCTGAACAGCTTTTTGTATCTATAGTAATTGCCAGTTTATCCTTTGATATAAACAGATTTTATTTTTTTTTTTTTCATATTAGATAAATTTCTTTTTAAACTTATAGTATGAACTTTGTTTGCTTGCTTGTGAAGCTAACCGTACGATTTAGAAAGAAATATTCGTTTTAGTTGTAGTAGACTGCGGGTTGAACACAATTCCTCACGAAATAAATCCAGCTAAATAAGGTCTGTTCAGTAACTAAAAGTTTTTACAAATTGTTTCTAATTGTTACTAGAACGTGTTCACGTACTCGAAAAACTAGCAAGTATAGAGTGAAACAAAATTGTAAAAATGTGAAAGAGAAAAAACTTGCTGCAAGTTTTGGCTAATAAAATTTTTACTAACAAGAATGAGCCAAACAGCTGTTTCTTACTTTTGTTTACAAAAAATGTCTTAAGACATAAATGAGGCTGCCGTAGTCTAAGTGGTAAACACGTTGACTACAAACCAGCTGCCCTGGGTTCAATCCTTGCGGTAAGTCAAAAAATAAAAATGTTTTTTTTTCTGTTTAATGGTATATATACATATTCAGATCTAAAATTAAAAACATGCAGCCTCCTTCGTCGGTACTTCTCTATAGCATATTCGCCGGCGAAGTAAAATAATTAATAAAATGGCTATATCTATCTCCTTTCACCACCTTTCTTCTCTTTCATCTATCCCTTTCCTAAAGAATGTAGTACGGTTGCGAACTAAGTAGGTATTGATGCCTGAAGTGCTACTTCTCTTTAAAAAAAAAAAAATGTTTATAAAAAAATATAAAAATACTATTATTTTGTCGCTTTGTTTATTTTCTCTAATTTAGCTACAAAAGTACTTAGCAAAAAAAAAACCATAAACAGCAGAATTTTGGTTAAGAACCTTCTAGCTTTTACAAGTCTTTTCGTTTGTTAAGAATTAAAAGTTAACAAGCCAGTGATTGAAGATTCAATGCAATGTTCCTTATCTCGATACAAATTTAATACTAATCTTACAAATTTTTATGTATAGTTATAAACAAGTTATATCTATGTATGAAGTTTAAATTATTTTAATGTTAATATTTTTACATCTAAATCACAATAAGAATTTTTATTAGAACTAACTGCACAAAAAAAAAGTATATTTATATATTTATGTACCTAAACATCTTAAACGCTTTTGAAAATTACCAAGTAATTAAAAAGCATTGTATGTACTTATTTTTACTATTTGGTTATTAAGAGTATTAATTAAATTTTTTCCCTGTGCTTGATAACAGTTTGATGGTCTATTGTTTTATATATTTTTTTACTAGACATTTACTTTTAAAATAGTACTATTTAATGAACACACCGTGGAGTTTTTAAGTCTTACATATCATTCCCACAACAATTTTTTATAATATTTGCTAGTTAAGCGTTTATTTAATTTTGAAATTGGATGAATAATTTTAAAAATTTCTGTTTTACTCTATCGTTGCTAGTTTTTGCTAGTAAAGTTCCTGAGCAGACCTATTACTTGGCTGTTGAAAAAATCGTTCCCAGAAACATATTGCTGTAAATAAACATGCAGTAAGGAACATGTTGATAATTTCACAAAAAGCATGTACGATAACTTCCTCAACATTATTTCTTATTTATTTATATAAATTATAATTAAATATAATTTTTTAATAAAAACCAAAACTATAACCTTGAGCAAAGCAAAGTTCGAAGCAATTTTTCTACTTCAAATGGCATAAGTCTTCCAGTCTAATTTGAATTTACTAAAAAAAATATTTTCCTTGGTGCCACTTTGCATCATAAATTTTCGTTCCATAAATAAAATTTATTTGAAGACATTTTTCGTCTTCCGTAAACAAAGCAATTTTATAAAAGCTATTAGAAATTGAGATTGAGATTTTATTCATTTTGGATTGAACAAAAAATTTCACTTTTAATTAAGAGCGATATTTTATTCTCCAGTCCGAAAATAAAAACAAAACCTGAACAGACAAGAGGATGAAATATTGCCCTTAATTGAAATGTGAAATTTTTTTATTTATTTAAATTGAACAATGAAGTTTTTTAATTTACTCGATAAACCTTCATATTATATTCCACAATCAGTTTTTGCTTTATAAATTTTATATGAACAGGAGTTTTAAGTAATTGAATTTGTGTTGCAAGTTCTTAAATCAATTCCAAAATCTGCCTTAACTATTTCTATTTTTTGAAGTAAGATAAATATTATTTATAAAATTAATATTTAATTTTAAATGCTGTGTAAAAGTTGTGGTAAAAGGGAAATTAAGGTGTCGTTCTTATTTGCATTTAGTTAGAATTTATAACAAGTGCAAATTTCATTTAATTTTACCCCGTAATATTTTTTTCTAATACCAATCACAATATAATTCACTTCATCTTCGTCTATCGATACTATTGCTTTAACAAGAATTATTTATAATAAAATACCACAATACAATTTCTTCTATAATTTATTCTTATATTTCTAGGATACAAATATTTACATTGCAATTTTTCAATTGTTATTTTCTTGTTTTTAAAAGGAAATACACAACAAGAGGAGAAACAGTAGACCACAGAGAGACTACAATACAAATGTTTTGACAACAAAACTTGATAAACCAATTGCTTACAATATTGCTTTGGCATAGAAAACATAATGTTCGACAAGCTGTAAAAACTCAATAAACTAAAGGATTTCCTATTCAATAAATAAGATTTTTTTAATTTAAATAATGTGACCACCAGGACCTAAAATTATCTTAAGACATTTGTATAGCGGAAAGAGAAAAATATTTTCAAATGGACGTCTGTTGCTAGAGAAATATTTATTTTTTAATTAATTTATTTTATTTTTTTTTTTTTTTTGCTTCAAACACTTTATATTATTAAATAATTGTAATTTTGTTGGCTTGCGGGCAAATTGTTTTCTGTAGAAAATTTTCGGTCACAAGACAGATTAAATTTTCTGTAGAAAATTTTGTTTTCTTCGTTATTTAAAACGTATAATGCATTGAAATTTTTTTTTTTTAATTTTAAGGCAGATTAGTCTACACACGTATGGCAGTTTTTTCTTTGATAAATAAATTTTTCTGAAGAAAATTCTTCTACAGAAAAATTAATTTTTGTAAACATTGCCAACATATCAACAACTAAATTCGCTTCAAAAGTTTACGACAACCTAGGGTGGCCAATACGAAGATTAAAAAAAAAAGATGTCGCTTTATTTGCCTTTGTGTATGCAACAATGCTCACTATTGTCTAAAATTTCACACAAACTAAATGCATCTCTTATTGCTTCGCAATTGGGACAAATTGTTGCCAGAGACATATTAATGTACCTAAACATGAATCCAGATTTTCTCCAAATGAACAGAGTCAACTTCACAACAACATTTTTAATTGAATTCGCACTTATTTTTTTATAGAGTAATTTTTCTACAGAAAATATTATTGTTTTTTTAATAATAATTGTAGAAAACTTTGCTACACAGGATTTTCCTCCACTTGTGACCGAAATTTGTTACGAAATCTTACTACCAAAAATTTTGTTCCGATTTACAAGTGAAATAGACTGTCTTGTCTGTTGGTGAGCAATATTTATTTATAGATAAATTTTTCTATTAAAGATTTTCTTTCGATTTGTGATCGAAATTCCAAAAAGATTATATTCCATGTGTAACCAACATTTTCAATTTTTTTTTTTTAATATTCCAAGAAACTTTGTTCTACACTAAAAATTGTTTTTTCGTTGTGTGAGCGAAATTTGTCTATTAAAATTTTTTATTTGTTAGCGAGCAACATGTTTTCTCGATGGAAAAATAATTTAAAAAAATATCTTTTTTTTTTATGTTCGCTTTGTAGGAGAGGCGAAATTTTGCTAGCAAGCAGTTTGTAAAATTTTATTATATTTAGGTAAACTTTCGCAACTTTTGATACAAACTCATAAGAAAGTTATATTACTGCGAAATAAAACAAGTACTTGTTTCATTATTTGAGACAATAACCTTCCTGATAGCCGTTTTTCTTAACGTGTCAATTAGAGTTTAATAACAAAAAGTTAAAGTTAGAAATTTAGTTTGAAATAAACAAAAGCTAACGTTGCTGAAGTTGTGCTCTGTTCAATTATTAAGAAATCGTGAAATGTTTCTTGCTTTATGTTTAGAAACAGCAAAATGTTTCTGGCAAAAATTTTTTAACTGTGAAATAATATGAGCTGCACTTATTTTGTGCGGAAAACTAACTACTCTGTTTACACTTTCAAAAATTGTAATCAACTTATTGACAACTAGCTAGTGGTACTGTACCAGTACCTCGATTTAGAAGAAGGTTATCTTGTTAATGCCTTAAGAAGTACCTGATTATATATGAATATAATAATCTACATATACATATGAATCTATATATTTATGAATCTATATGTATATATTAAGGAAAAATTGTCAGTTATTTGATGTTGAACTTTTAAGGCATATAAGACTCAAATTTGTCTTTATTAACAGTATTTTTAAAATTATTAAAATAGTAAATTCTATCAAAGCTAAATCTTATAAAGATAAACGTTAAATGGACTTGTTAAAAAAAAGATCTTACTAAAATTTTTTTTATTGAAATGCGAGAGAATATACTTTTTAATCATGGGATATCAGAAGTGATTCTTGATGTAAATACTTATGAGAATCATCGGGCTGAAATTGCGTTTTCGTACGTTTTTCTATTTTGTTTTATTTTTTTGTGTTTCAATAAATGAATTTTTTGCTCCATTATTTTCCCTGAAATATGGAATAAAAATATATACTATATTTTACATAAGTTACATTAAATTGCTATTTATTCAGGGAAATTTCAAAAAGTGACCTTAAACTAAAAAAATTAACTTTTTTTTAAAAAAAAATGGTAAATTTTTTTTGTTTTTACCTAGCAACACTTTTAGTGAGTAACATTTGGCTAGGCGTGAGTAATTTTTTTTACATAAATATTGTAAAAATTAAGGACTATAAATTTATTGTCTTTAGCCTAGTACTCTGTCAAACTACAAATGTAAAAAATTTCTATAAAAAAGGCATGAATAAATGTTGCAGTAGTAGTACTATGTTTTTAATGTGGCTAAACATATGAAATGTTTCTGGCAACATTTTAACAAAAAACAACGTACTGAAAACCATAAAACCACACATTTTTCCGAATCTCGAGATTGACACCACATTTTAAATGTCAAATTTTCTATATGTAAAAATCAATGTTGTTTAACAATTTTCACAAATTCGAAAAGAGTATTTGAATTTTGGTACAAATATAAATTTTCGCATCTAAACAATAAAATGAGCTGGTAACATTTTCGACTATACTCGAAAAAGTACATAAACATTTTGCTTAAGAGCAAAAAATTTTGTTACACTACCAATATATAGTAACACATCTATTATAACAGCAACAACAAAAACCCTGTAAGATGTGTAATAAAACAATCTTTTATGTACATGACATTTTCATCAATACATTAGTAAAGATATCATATAAATACTGACTGTATTTATATGATATCTTTACTAATGTATTGATGAAAATGTCATGTACATAAAAGATTGTTTTATTACACATATTGTACAATAATCCACTCATATTTTAGCATCCGTCCACTTGCAATTGGTACAAATATGTTTGATAAGAGAGTGAAATATTAACAATAGCTTACCTTATGGTTTGATAGACATGTTCCGCCATTGTGACATCACCGCACACGTACACATGACCATGTTCCTCAACTATTAAATTGTACAGTGAATCGAATTCTTGCTCAATCAAATCTTGAACATAAGTCTAAAAAGAGATTTTTTTTTTCATTTTTTTTTTCCAAATAAAGGAAGCAGCAACAAGAATAAAGACACCACAGAGATAACAGGAGTATCGACACGTTTGTCAGCAAGATGAAATAATTACGGAGGGTAGAATGCGTTATGATAAGACGATAATGTTGATGATGATGACAAGTATTTTTATTGCCAAAAGACAGCAACAGGAAAATCCCCAGCAAGCATTTGTTGACCATTCAAGCATTTCATTTTCAATAATGAGTTGATAAAGTCGATCAAGGAAAAGAAGCATCCAAATAGTAATAGAAACAAATGCAATCGGAAATAAATAAAGAAAATAAAAATATATAGTTAAATAAAAATGATGATATTTATTTTATTTACCAATTTAAGTAGTTTAAGTGTGTGTGTGTGTATACGTGTGGGTTTGTGTCAACAGACATGAATTTATGGACAACTATGTTTTAAAGTAAACCTTAACATTTCTAGACAAAGAATAACATTTTTACTGCTTTTGTTTATTTAAAAGTAATGATTCCATATCAAGGTTTCGATTTCTGTTATTTTTATTTATATATTTTTTGTCATCATTTATTTATGTATATAAACTGAAAAGATGTACACATTATAAATGGAGAGATTTTTCTAGATTCGAAATCTTCAATGCGGATTTAGTATGATATTGAAATGCTTAAGTAACATGAAATATTAATTCTCAATATTTCTTTTCAATCATTCATTTGCAAGAAAAACAATATTTTAGTTTAAATGTGGAATATGCAACACGAGATAAATATTGTAAAATAGACAATAATTTGTGGTGAAATTTTAACGATAACTTTTTTTCTTAATAGATTGTATTCAAAGTTTAATTGTTGACTTATACGATTATACGATTTAATTCTTTTCAAAAGCAACACTTTTTTTGTGAAGTAAATAGGAGATCAAGTTTGAGAGAATTATTTAGCAATTTACTTTTTTCGCCTGCAATATTTAATATCTAGCTAGTGATGTAAAGGAAATTGTCGTTTTTATTTCCTTTAAGTATGCAACACAATTGTATACAAAATAAATGCAGATTTTATTATTTCGCAGTTGAAAAAGTTGTTGCCTGACACAATTTGCTGTTATAAACATGAAGCCAGAAACATTTCAAGACTTTGTGCGAAATTCAGCCACTTGGCGCAACCGTCCTTTTAAAAGGACGGCATAATTGAGAACAGTGTACCGTTATGCAAGTTCTTTTCTACGTTCATTTTTTTTAATAATTAATGTTTATGTTTTGTTATGCTGCCTAACAAAACGAAAGCGTCAGTTGGTTTAAAAAGTTGCGCGTGATTGATTTTTTTATTGAGTGCTTAGAGAAAGGTGATTTTTAGACTCAGTTTGAATGTTTGTAGCGAAAAGATGTTTTACTTACTTAACCTATAATTTAATATTAACACAGACTTTACAAAGAAATAATTGAAATGTTTTTTGCGAAAACAAAAAGTTTTTAATAAAATCGTGTTTCTTTAATGTAAAAAAGAAGAAAAAGAAGTGTATTGAAAATTTTGTCTTAAAGCAAATTTTCGGTGAAAAAAATATCTTTGAATACGTTTTTTTTTTTTGATAAAATAAAGTTTTGAAAAACTTTTGGCAAAAGCTTGATTAGGTGCTGATTTTTATTTTTGTTAAACATTTGTGGAAAGAATATTTGATACTCTTTTTGTAAAAAAAAAAGACCTTTTTGTTTAAAAACTTTTTAAATATTGCTTTCGGTAAAAAAAGGAAAGCCTCGTAAAGTCTCATGGTTTTTTAAAAACAAAGTCAATAAAATGAAATTTTATGAAAAGGAAACTATTTTCCCAAAAATTGTCTTTAATAAAGAAAGATTTATTTAAAAAAGTTACTTCTTACCAAAACGACTACAAAAAACAGTAACCGGTTTATTTATTAAGATTTATTGTAAAGAGATGTTTTTCGTGTTTAGTTTTTGGTAAAAATGAGGGTGTATCTGCTTGAATGGTCTTCTGAAAAACGATTATGTTTAAAAACAGTCAACTGGAACTATTATTAGGTCTGTTCCAGATGCATAACAAAAAAGAACGAACTCGTACAAATTTGTCTAAAAGCGTTCCGGATAAGAATTATTGTACAATTTTGAGAGAAAATAAGGGAGTCAAATTTTCCATTTCCTGTACAAAGTTGTACAAACTTTTTCTTTGGGTAAGTTCCGACTAGAATTAAATTATCAGCTGTTTTTTGTTTACTTTAAAAATCAAATAATAAAGTTTTTAATTGAAATTACTTAAAAGGCAAAATGGAAGATTTTTGAAATAAACTTGTAGTTGTTAGTACTTGTACATATATTTGTGGATATTTATCACTTTCTTGAATAAAATTGGCTTTAATAGATCATTGAAAAAGACATGGACACATCAAGTGAGTCTGAGCAAGACTACATTTTGCATTTAATTGCTGAAGATTCTGATGGGGAGAAATTATTGTTGAAGTTCTTGCTGCTTTCGAAGTAGAAAAAAGATACAGCATTAATCAATATTTAGAAGATGTTACGTCTCAATAAACAGAGGACGAATTTAGGAAACATTTAGAGTGTTAAAACATTTGTATTTAAATTTATGTAAAATATTTGAAGAAAGTGAAAGGAGAACATACAATAGTTACTTGGCTTTCATTTTGCAAAGAATTATAAATATATTCTTTGATAATAACATGTTTCTACCATTTATATTCAATCACTTTTTACAGCTGTTGGCAATGATGCAAATGCCATGTGTTTTAAAATATTTTTTTCATTTTAAGCGTCTAAAATCCCTAAAATAAAATTTATTTAAGGAAGTCAGCACCATTAGTATTTCAGGATGTTATATTGTTTTTTTTTGCGTTCCAGCAATTTCGGACAGCATTGATACATTCAGAGAGTAATTTCCCCTTTACTCTTAAAAGTCCGGACAATTTTGTTATGCATCTGGAACAGACCTAATAAAACGGAATTTTTTATAAAAGTTATATATTGCACAAAAGCTTTTTTAAGCTCTTAGAAAATTATTTTTGTTTTTTTTTTTATTGCTTTTTTTTAGAAAACATTTTTTTTTTAATCTTGAATATCTTTTGCAAAACTCGACTTCCCTTAAATGTATTAGTTGTGTTTAAAAAAATCTAGTATTGACAGTTTTTGAATAGTAATTTTAAAAAAATAAATTAAGGAGCTTTTAATTAAAAAAAATTCTTGTGTTGTAAAACATGCTGCTGAAAAATTGTGTGATTTAACTTTTTCCCTTCACCTACCTTAGAAATATTCGGTTCTCTTGAAAGAGCCAAAAACACACGATCTAATATTTTCTCATTAACCAAGCGTTTCTTTTCATCTGCATACAGGTCAACATTATTGTTGCGGCAGCCAAAAAACAGCCAAACTTTGGGTAACTGACAATCATCATGCAATTCTCGCATCATTTCAAATTCCTGCCAAAACGAACGGAACGGAGCAATGCCAGTACCAGGACCAATTAAAACTATTGGTCTTTTTGAATCCGAAGGCAAATGAAAACCGGGAGCACTACGTACAAAAATAAACAAATCATCTTGAGCCTTTAGATCAGCCAAATAATTGGAACAAACACCAAAACGTTCATCACCCACACCATCCTCTGAGCGATATCTAACTATGGCCACGGTCAGGTGTATTTCATTATTGACTTTGCGCGGTGAAGATGATATTGAATAGAATCTCGATTGCAGAGGCATTAAATTGGCCAGCACCAGAGAAGCAGGTGGTTTGCACGAAGGAAACTCTTCCAGGACATCTAATAAATGAGGTAAACGCCAATGACGCCAATCTTCATAGGCCGACGAATCATTAACCAGCAGCTGTAGCCTTTCCGTGTCTGTATTGTCTTCACAAAATCCCGCCAATAAAGTCAACATTTGTCTAGAGGGTGGCGTAGTGATATCGAAAAATCTTGTTAAAAGAGTTCTTAAACTTTCTGCCGGTATTCTGTCATGCGATTCCCAACATTTGAAAATACCATTTGACGTTTGTTTCTCCTTTAACAATTGCAACTGTAAGATTTCGTCTGGATCCTCAAAACCAGTCAAACGTTTTAATAAACCATCAACAATATCTGGTCTATTGGCAGGAAATATGCCCACATGATCACCAGGCTCATAATCCATGCCTGGTGCTAATATTTCCAATAAAATTGTAGTTTTTTCATCACTTGCTTTGCTGGTGAGATTAAGAGGATTTGTCTTAATTTGACAGCAGGTCACCTTTTTATTGTGATATTTGGAAAGTAATTGTTCCAGTGTTCCTTTACCTTTGCCAGGCACTAAACGCACAGTATTGACGGTAAGAGAATCATTTTGTAAAGCCATGGAAGCATCCGAAAGGCTTTCGTCTGGATCCAAACAAAATGTTTCACAAGCCACTTTAAATACTTCGGGAGCCCATTTACGAAATGATTGTTCTTGTCCGCACATTTCATCACCAAACGCAACCTTTAATAGACGTTCGCCACCCAACTCGCCCAGAATGTTGTCGATGTATTGGCCAAAAGCACAGAAATTTGGATAGGCCGATGAACCCAAGGCAAACACAGCAAATCTGTTAATAAAAAAAGAAAAGATTTTTTTATAAACAATTTTGTCTTGGTTTAAGAAAACATTTAATTTTCTTTTTTAATTATTGCTTTCTAACCTCCTTGTCAATTTTCTTCTTTACTATTTTACCCACCTCACATTTGAAAGAGGCCCAAAATTTTCTTCTGTAAATGTATCAGATGTAGAGCCTCTCAATGAATCCCATCTATCGATTTTTTTTACCTGTTGCAAAGGTAATTTAATAAAATCCTGCCTAGAGCTCGCTTTCATAAAAGATTTCGATGATGTGACTGCAACACTAAAATGAAAAAATTGAAAAAAATATATAAACCGGAAATAACGAAAAACGATACAGCAAAAAATAAAATAAAACTTATAAAAAATAAAAAATAAAAATGGAACACCTTATCAAGGATGTTATAGCTACAAAGAAAAAACAGGAAGCTCTAAGGAAATTTATAAACAATTTTAAATTTAAGTGCCTTAAAAAAAAGCGCATTTTTATTTCTTGTATTTGTGTTTGTTATTAAAGAGATACTCAAAGTACCACTGACACATATTGGACACATGTTGCACAAAGGTTTATATTCAATTATTATTAAGCTTAGAGCGTATAAATGTGCTCATGATTGAACTTGTGTTTGGAGAAAAACTTACAACTACAAGGACAAATTTTCTTTTTAATTATAAGTTTCAATGTTTTGTTATTTATTTATTTATTTCCAACTAAAAATACTACATAAACAACCCGACAACTAATCGTACGCAACACTTGTCTAGTCACATAAAATATCTCTACAAATTATATCATTTCAAACATATAAAGAATTATAAAATCTAATAGTTTCATTAAAGTGAAGTATTAAGCCAAGACTAGTTCCTTAATTAATAATTACATAAGTCTCAGTTTTATATCCTATAACTAAAAATAAATCAATATTTTTAAATTTTAAAGAAGTCTTAAATATAAACCATAGTACTCTATTCAACTTTTCGTGCGAAGTGTTGTCAAAAGTCATTATAAAAAAATTACTGCGAAATAAGCCTGGTACTCTGTTCAGTTTTTCATGCGTAATGCTGTCAAACTACATACATAAAAAAGTTGTATGAAAAAGTCACGAAAAAATGTTGCAGTAGTTGTACTCTGTTTTTACCGTGAAAAAACATATGAAATGTTTCTTGCAACATTTTATCAAGGCTGTGAATTAAAGCAAGTTGGCATTATTTCATGCGAAATTTTTCAAACAAAAGCTGATGCTTACATTTTTAAAACAATGTTGTACACGTGAAAACAATAAAGCGTTAATTGAAGACACGGGCATATTTTTTAAATATTTAATTTTCATAAAACTTCGTGCTGTTTACAGTAATTCTGTTTTCTTTCTACACTGTATGAGCTTTGATTTTTGTCTTTGCTTTATTGTTTCGACAAAAATCTTTAGTTTATTTAAAATGTTTGACAGAAGTTTCCATAAGCAGAACTTTTTTCGTACGGGATTTTTGACAACCATTTTTTCAGACCCTTTGTTTTCATTTAATTTTGTGCTCTTATACAAATTTAAGAAAAAAAACTGAATAAAATTGTGCAATAAAAAAAAAAACAATTTAATCAAACAAAAAGGGTTTGCTCACTACTGTTATTAAAAAACAAAAATATACATGGGAGAAATCCCATAAGCTGTGATGAGTTGTACAGTATTCCTATTCGTCTTCAGTAAATTTTAAAAAATTTTTCAGACACAGAAAATTAAAACGTTTTTGTTTAAACTGTTAAAACAATGTGGCTTACTTGATGGTGATAAAAACGACAATTACCTTGTAAACCGTTATCACCAGTAGCAAGTTGTCATATTTTTTAAGCGAAATAATGCATGATATTCAACATTTTTCACAATACCGAACACAGTACTAGGCTTAACAAACGTATTAAATTAATGTCGACTTAAGTTCATTATTAATTCATTTGTTTTAATTTTAAATAGTTCAATGATTTTCATTCTAAAAAAATTAATAATAAATAAATTACACTCAAGACTCAGCACGCATTCATACTTCAGTATGATACTGGATCAGCATACACAATGTTGTGAGGAAAAAAGTATGAACCAAATAAAATAAAAATGCCATTCGTTGCTATACCGATGGTTAGCACAAAGCAAAAACAGCAATGTCTATGACGATTTACAGAAAGAATAACGAAGAAATGAGTTGGGTTGTGTGGGGACTTCATCTAACCAAATTACTATTGATTGAATATAATTATTTCTTATATTCTAAAAGCTCAACTATAATGTACATAAGATAACTGAAGTAAACTTAAACAACTTGGCAAATACATTAAATTATATGTGGCAGACTATAATGTATTTAAGACAACTTTTCGTCAAGTTTCGTCAAATGTCATTTCTTTAAGCAACTGATCGCACTTTTCGTACGATAACAGCTGATTGTGCTTTGTGTTATATATTTACCAAGAACAATTGCAATGAAGACCTACAGTGCTAAATTTTTAAGTTTTAGTTTAATAGAAAATGTAAAAAAAAAGAAAATTTTTATTTCTTGTCTATTTTTAACAACCACAACAACCTGAAATTAAGTTTTTAATTGTACATTCTTTAAGTGATGTACACCGTTGCATTTTTTTCGTGTGGTTGGCCACAAATACAAAAACAGAAAAAACTTAAAACATGAACCAAAAAGTGTAAATGTGCAGTTAAATGTTATAAAATATTTAAATGCCTTTTTATTTTTTAATTTTTTAATTATTTTTTGAACTGTGAATATTATAAATGAATAGAAATTATTTTGGCCTAAGTTCATTTCTTTTTAATTTCTGAAAATCTTTTTTTAGAAAGAAAATTTATTTTACAATTGTATGCGGACGTTTTCCAAAGAAAACAAGAAAAATTAGACGCTAGCAGAATGAAATGCTGCACTTTCTGGACCGCTACGACCTTCATCAGCATTCTTCGCATCTATCTACCTTAGTTGTGTATTTTTTATAAACATCATCTATTTAACCAACTAACTTTGTAAATAAGAATACGAGAATATTCATATCAACATTAATTTGGTTAGACGAAATTTACACGCAAACCAACGTATTTCTTTACTGTTCTCTCTGTATTTCTTCTTGTACATTTGTTTTAGCTTTGTTTCAATCATCGATTGAACACGAATGCAAATTTGTTTTTTAATCATTCTTACTTGTTTACTCATAACATTATAGATGCTGTTCCAGTATCATTTTGATTGTTATGATGTAAGCATGAATGCTCGCTGTGCCTTGCGTGCTTATAATTTAATTTTTTAATTATTTTTTGAACTGTAAATATTATAAATGAATAGAAATTATTTTGGCTTACCCTGGAGTTAATGTCGACGTCGTTGACGGCGTCAAATGTCAAAAAAAAAGTTGAATCGTATGAAATTGAATGAGAGCAGTTAATCTCAACGCGTTGCAACGCCGTAAAAGTTCAATCTGTTTCAACTTTTTCGGCGTTGAAACGCCGTCAACGACGTCGACATTAACTCCAGGGTTAAGTTCATTTCTTTTTAATTTCTAAAAATCTTTTTTTAGAAAGAAAATTTATTTTAAAAATGTATGCGGACGTTTTCCAAAGAAAGAAAATTAAAAAGAAATTACCTTAAGCCAAAATAATTTCTATTCATTTATTTTTTATTTTTAAGGAAAATTAGTTAATAATTTCAGATTTACACGTGCAATTATTTTATGACATTTTTTTCAATTCTGTTTAAAAGTTTCAGCTTCAGCGCGTAGTTGTTTGTGTTATTTCAAATAATACACAAACAACAAAACAAATGCAACGAACGTACAGAAAGCAAGTGTAACAAATTCCCTTAAAATTTAAGCCAAGCTATTTTGTCTATCCTGCTTGCCTCTGTACACCTTTTGCCAACAAACAAAATTTTCATGAAACTAGTTTAATGCAAAACGCCGCAATCTAAAATGGCTCTAAGTTTATTTAAGTACATTGTAGTCACCTGAAATTCCTTAATGGGTTACCTAAGCATTTGATAGGTTTTTTGTTGGGCTTTTGACATTAGCTCAAGCAAGTTAATGCACATTCTAGTTGGGCCTTTTGCTAAAAAATTAGTTGCTTAAATAGATGATGTTTACAATGTATACAACCTACGGTAGGTAGACGCAAAAAATTCATATGACGGATGTAGCGATCCAGAAAACGCTGGATTTAATTCCGCAAGTGTCTGTTTTTCCTGTTTTCTTTATAAATTTTTCTTTCATAAAACTTTTAGAAGTTATAATAATTAATTAATTAACTAAAAGAAGTCTTGTTTAAAAAAAATAATGTTTAACATTTCTACATTTCTTAAAATATTCTGGGCATGTTCCCTCCTATTTCCTTCTTAATTCGCATAAATCTAAAGACAAATTTTTTAAAGTGCATCGATAATATAAAATTAAAGTCATATTTTATTCTGAATATATAATGACATTGAAAAAAAGTTATAACTACCACTTAGCTTCAAACTTTAACCAAGTCTAAGCAGAGAAGGTGATCAATCGTTGCACAGACAGGAGAATAAGATGCATAATATTTTCAGCGATCCCTAACCCAGAATTTTACTGACTTTAAGTTTTATAAAATACATATATACGAAATATACTTTGGGCAAAGCCAACAAATAATAACGGTACTTAGATGTAGTCTATAATCGGCAGTAGTAGCAAACCATGGCCGGTTCAAGTATTACATGGCGAGATGAAAGTTGAAGAACGCTAGAAACTATTTCTTAAAGAGGATGCAAAAGGAAATAGTATTGCAATTCCCACCTTTTACTAAAGAAGTTCGCAAAGAAAAATCTCTGCAGAATGGTTCCCGAAATAATAAGTTGTGGAAAATAAATTTCTTTTAATTGTAGTTTGACGTCAAGAATCAAAAGCGTTAATATACAAATACTAATTAGCTATTGCACTACACTTATCACATGAATTGTTGCGCCAATGTCAGCGGTTAAAAAGACAAAAAACTACACTCATTTGGTGTAGTAACGTAGCTTCCATATAATTGTTCTTATTATATCGCCTTTTCTGTACCTCGCCCTTAATTATTGTGTTATAAATATAAAAAAAAAATCATAATTGTATCCTTTCAACTGGGTCTAGGTCACTTATGCGGAAAATCGTATCCATATCACTCACATTTTAATGAACTTGTTTTTTTCCTTTGTCAGTGAAACAAGCGGCAAAAAATGCTCTAAACAAAATTGTTTGCCCTTTAACAAATCACACAATTCAAAACGCCGCTGCAGCTCAGCATTCAAATACTAAATATAACACACTTGTCTGTTTAAGTGCTACAATAGTCATGATGTTAACGAAGATGCTGCAATACACAACCAGTGTTGCATATTAAGCTTAAAGCCATGTTTGAATTGTATTTAGTTCACAGATACATTTTGTATTGTGTGTAGTTTTATTTTTCTTTGTTTTTTTTTAGCTGCACGTTTCTTAATACGAGTAAATTGTGTTGAGTTGTTGTGGTAGTGCTAGAGGCAAAAAGCTGTTGCTGTAGTGCTACTGAGTAGTAGCATCATTTCACAGAAATGTCATTAAAAAAAGTCAATTTCCATTTTAGCTAAAGACTAAGAACTGCAAAACAAACCCAGGAGCGAGAGCACCTAGACTTTTAACCATAATTTATTTATACGTTTAAGGTCTATCGTCAGTTCTTTTGTTAGAGAATAACAAATGTATGTATGTGTACGCTTTCGTCTGCATGAATATATTTCTCTCTGCACTCTTTACAAATTTGTTATCATTTTTGCTCTTGAACGCAATTAGCAGCTTGTTTGCCGGTACTTTAATGCTTTTTGTGTCCTTATCTATTTCAATGTAGATTAAGTGATAGTTTAAGTTATTTAAATACCGTTCAGACCACAACTACTTACACTAATTTACAAAACGTTTGTTCTAGCAACTTGTAATATAAGAGCAGAGTGACCATCTTACTGTATTTGTAGGCAAATTTAATTTCTTTGTGAAAACACCACTATTTGATTTTTCTTAATTCAGTTTCAGGAATTATTTAAGGACGGTATAAATTTATTTGCCAAGAGTTTAGGGTAAGTAAAAATAAGTCACTAAGACCGGAAGGGTTACTTGAAATTTCGCGAGTATAGTTCGAAAATTTAGTAAAAGCAATAATTTTTTTTCAAAT
Source organism: Gymnosoma rotundatum (assembly GCA_916610165.2). NCBI lineage: Eukaryota > Metazoa > Arthropoda > Insecta > Diptera > Tachinidae > Gymnosoma > Gymnosoma rotundatum. The sequence continues at coordinate 110,911,860 of OU744337.1, read as the reverse complement.
TGTTTATCATCAAGATAAATTGAACTTACAATTAATTTTCAAATTTTTAATTTAACAATACTGCTCTAGTATGTCCAGCGATTGCCAGAGAAAAGAAATATTATTTTACATTATTTCACAGGGTTTGGAATATTGAGTCAGCTTCGCCTACTTCTACTTTGATTGTATATGCTTATACTTTCGGTCTAAGACTTATAATAAAAAAGGTACCTGCCTAGGGAATATAAAAAATAGGAAAGTTCGCTTAGAACTCTGCCCGATTTCTGAATTTTTTTATAAAACTTTACTAAAAATTCCTACTTTTGAAGGAACTTTAAATATTTATCATGCATTAGAGCATTTATTTATAAAGATAATTAAAGGAATTTTGTGCGTATGAGTACTTCATCCATTAGAATAAGCAAGTAGAAAAAATGCAGTTTTAGATAAACTGAAATCCGACATTCCCAAATTATGCATAAAAAATTCCAAGAATTGAATTTTTTAGATTTTTGCCCACAATATGTATGTTGAGCCGTATAGTCATGAACTTTTTAATAAAAAACTAAAGACATAAAATACTTGTATACCCTGTTCAGACATACGCTTAAGGAATCTACCATTTAAGAAGTCATAAATTGAGCAATTAGTATTTAATTGCATCACTAATTGAATAAGATGTGAAATCCAATTCTAATATAATAAATATGAATAAGCTTAATTGAGCATGTGTGAACACCAAATTAAATTGCGTTAGTAAAATTAAATTAACTCAATTAGGAAAACATGTCTGAACAGGGTATTAGTGTTTAGATACCTTTTTACTGATAAAACCGAAATTTTGTTTGAAAAATAGATCGAATGCAAAGAAATTACAAAATTATTCGCAAAAAATTCCAAAAATAGAATTTTAAGATTTTTGCTCACAAAATTAATATTGGGCTTTAGGGTCATGATATACTTTTAAAACACCTGAAGTCATATCGGACTTGGGCTAAAATAATGCTAGGTTTCTATGTTTTTCAGCAGCAAAGCAACCCTTTAGAAAACTCGTTTTATGGGAAAGACTACCAAGTTCTTGTTGATCTAAAATTTGTAAAAAAAAAAAAAAAAAATATGGTATTCTTACAAAGTTCAAAATGAAAATCGCATATATTCTAATCGGTTAAAGATGTTGGTTTGAATTATTTTAAATTCTTAATTTTGCTTAGAAGCTAACTAGTAAAAAATTATGGAATAATTTTTATAATGTACGCAGCCTAAGGTAGATAGATACGGAGAATGCTGATGGCGGATAAAGCAAACGAGAAAATGCAACATTACATTCTGCTGGTGTCTTGTTTTTCCTTTTTTCCTTTTTCCTTTGGAAAAAGTCCACATACATTTGTAAATAATGTTGCTTTCTTAAATTTTTAAATATTAAATAAAATGAGTTTAAGCCACAATTAATTTTAATTTATTTATTTATTATTGTTACAATATGAAACACCTGAATTCATAATTTCATAAAAATTAAATTACGGAAAAAGTAAAATTAATGTTCAAAATTTTTTAAGGTATCGAAAGATTCAACATTTTCAACCTGCCAATTACTCGACAACTATGTTCTGAAGATCATATTGTAATCTACAAGCTTTTAATTTCGAAACTTTAAAAATATTACGTCTGAAAAAAGAAAACAAATCCAATATTCGTGCCATGTTTAAAAGTTTCTAATTTATTTTCTGATTTATTTTATCATTATCAACATCGAGTGAACTTTCTACATGCAGGCGACTCCCTCAACATAAAATGTACCATTTTTATAAAACACACCCATATCAACACCAAAAACAAAAAATAAATACGTTTTCATGTTTTGTAATTTATAAATTTTACCCATTAAAATTTTTGTTAACCTGGTCACTTTAAATAAGTGTTTTATATTCTTTGTTTGCTTGGTTGGCTATACTTGCTCTGTACCTGTGTATTGTTTGTCTTTTTGAATTGGTTTTTAAACTTTCTTAAAATGCTTTTAATTATGTTCTTTGAGTGGCTTTAACAAAAGGTAGAAAAAGTTTTTTTCCATACACTTTTATTTTTAGAGCAGAAAATTACGTCAAACTTAACAGCGGCATTTAAAAGAATTAATTGCAACACTTTTTTTTTAACATAAAAATTAAATAAACGTGGTTTGCTTACGACTATAAAAGTTTTAAGTAGCGCACAAATGTAGGCAATAATTTTTGTATTTTGTTGTTGTTTGTTATTTTTACAGTGACAGTTGAAAGTGACCACACACTTATACTTGCCGATCAGTGCTGCCACATCCAAAAAATTTGTACAACCAAAATTTGCTTTAAAAGTTACCAAATGAGAAAAAAATAGCCAAATTTCAATATGTAGTATTTTTATTAAATAACATTTAAAATGGATACATTATTATAATGTAACTTTTTTGATTTAAATTCAGTTAATAATAACAATAACAAAAATAAAATTCTTTTACCTACATATGTATGTATGTAATAAGTAACGATTGTACACGTATCTTCAAAATAATAAAAGTTTGTTTAAAACAAAGTAAACAAAACTTGCAGTTCACAGTATAATAGTTTAAGACCATAGATTTACTTATTAAAAGTTCATTGCATTTTGAAGTGAAATTTCACATTTAGCAAAATTAAAAGCTGTTGACAGTGTTGTAAAAGAAAACTATTATAAGCAAGTGAGTAGCAATAAAGGCGAATTCATAAAAGGTGGCTGCACTAGCGATTTAAGTCACAGCTGTTTTATTTTCAGTTGTCTTGGTAGCAATTCGAAAAATTGAAGAATATAAAAGCTTAAAAAGTATAACATAAAAAATATGTACATGTATATTATTATTTTGGAGAAAATATAACCAAAATGAGAAAAATATTCACATCTCCACATTAAAGAAAAAAATAACCACTTTTGGTTAGAAATAACCAAAAACGGCAGCCCTGTTGCCGATACTATTGGCATTTTATAAAATTAAAAAAACATTATATTATAAAATACCAGGAGATCGTTATATGTTTTTTCCACATAATTTCGATTATGCTTTCATTCAAAATTATTTTTTAATGCATATAGGGACATCCACCGTTTAAGGCATGTGACTTGTTCCTAAGGACATAAGATGTAAATCGATTATACTTAGCTATAGCAAAGGAATTTTAATTTAAATTTTAAATGCCTAATCAAGTATATATTCTTCATTTTACATAAGAACTTTTATAAACAATTTCTTTTTTATTTTTAATATCAGGTTTCCAAATATAACTTTTTTGTTTTTAAATCCTAAATTTAGTTAATTTAACATTTTTCGAGTGTAGGTATTTTTAGTTGTTATAAAACTTAAAAAACCTTTTTAATGTCTCCACACTGATACAAGAAAGTCAAATTACCTACAAAAATCAAAGAAGTTGTTTTTTAACTTTCGATTTCGTCTACTTCAGCAGAGAAATTTTCAATATCTGACAGCTGTAAAGTAGTCCTTTTACCAGCATCGCTTTGATTAATACTCCGCCATAAAAATTGAAAGGTACAAACAACTTGGAGATTCAGAAAATAAGTTAACCTAAATTGGTTACCCCTATATCCATTTTTAACAAATAAAGGATAAACTGAGCTGTATGCTTATCAAATCTATATCGCTTATAAAATTTATCGACATCCATTTCAATTTTGTTTTTACCCACTTTACAAATCTTTGTAAATGTCAACTTGATTTTAATAGCTTCTATAACAACAAAGATATAAAGTTAAGAATAATAAATATACAATAATACAAATTTAATAAATGGGCTTATAGTGGAAAAACTGTACACATTAGGAGACACATTTCTTAATATAGGAATGTAGCAGGCAATAACCCACTCAGTAAAGTATTCAGACTTTAAAATGATATTTTATGATTATGGTCATATAAAATTCTTTTTTAGAAATATGAATTTAATCTATACAAAATATTTTAACTTTAAAATAAATGCGAGTATTATTTTATTTTAAAAATTATTTTGGGAATTTCTATAATATTATTTATAATATAATGCTAACATCCAATAACATTAAAAAAAATGGAATTTAATTGTTGGTTACAAAAACAAGTAAAAATACGTTTACATCACTGCTGTTTTTTTCTTTCTCTTGAGGCTATAAAAAAGATCTGTGTTGTTTTTATATTTAATACGCCTTACGTCAGCTTTAAGAGTCGGCATATAACCAACCTAATGCAAAAAGGAATGTAAGCAAAAATAAAAACGTGGTTTGTTTGTTGGTAAATTTTGTAAAAGCCTTAACATTTCTGCATTGGCTTTTTAAATAACTCTCATGTTGTTTTTGAAGGGTTTATATCAAAAGGAAATGTTTTTGGCTTTCCTAAAAATATGGATAAAGGTTTCCTGAAGAGCTGGCTTAAGCCACCGGCGAAATACGTATATATACTTGCTTTTCCAACCAACATATAAATTGCATTTTTATTTAAAAATGTTATGGGATATTAGCATAATATAATAAAAAATATTTTTTTAGTTAAGGGCTTGAAATATTATATTATGGGTTTGAACAGTACGTGTTGTCAAAATTGTAAACCAGACCAGAATATTAACGACAGATGGAAATATAGTTTTATGCTTCATATAATAAGCGTGAGCCGTAGTGGGAAAAGTTGCATGATATATCTTTTACGTAATAATTTCATCTTAGTCTTAATTAAAAAACCAGGATCTTATATGGTGTTCATACATGCAGCAATTTTCAAATTATTACAATTAAGTCCATTATTGAGACTAAATTTTCATACAAAAATTACAATTTACTTATTGCCAATTAAGAGATAATTGTTTTAAAAATGAGTAAAATTTATAATGCAACACTGTCAGAAGTGTGTTTAGTAAAAAGAACAATACTAACTGAACATACTTTTACAACAACAGTACCAAGGCGAATAAATACAGGTTAGTGCATGGCTACAACAATCCAACAACACAAAAAACAACAGGCAATTTGTTGCCACAAAATTTAGGTATGTTGTCAAAAAATATTGTTAAAAAGAACAAAATAAAAAAATATATTTGATGAAAAAAAGTGGTTGTAATTTTCAGAATAAGAAAATTATAAAAATTAAGTTACTTAAAAATGAAAATCCATGAAAAGTGTGACTAAAATTCTACTGTACCACTAGTTTGCCCAAATCACATGCATCGTTCCATTCTTGCACGTTGACCATTTGAAGGCTAACATAATCTTCCACAAAAAAACCAAGAAATTAACTATAAATGTGTTAACAATAATTTTTACTATCTTTTTACGTATATTTTGATTATACACATCAGGAACTGCAAATGCGGTTCGATGTTGTGGTAATTTATTTTGGACAATTTTTTTTGACAACTGCAATGTATACAGCTGATGGGCTTTTTCGCCCGTGCGTTCACATGTGTTATTTCGCCATGAACAGTACTTATTGAATACACTTTGTTGAAATTTGACTAACAAACGTCAACAAAAATAAACAAACAAACAAAAATGGACCAACAAATTAAGGGTGGAAAACTTATTAAAATCAAATTTATTAGCAAATTATTTATTGTTAATAACTTTTTTATTCATCAACAGGCGTGAAATCAAAAAAGAAGAAGATTCTGTGAAATGAAATATGATCTTTCCTCTTATATTGAAAAAAGCAAGAACTGCTGCTTCCTCCAACTCCAACAGGATTTCCAAATTTTATTCTTTTTTTTAAGATATTTAATTTGAAATATAAACTGGAAATCACTGCTTGAAAAATTTGTATTTTTCTATTGCAATAAAGAAACGCTTTTTTTAAAACAAATTTTTTTCCATTTAGTATGATAAAAACCACAAACACAAAAAGTAAAAATTTAAACAATTTTTTTCAGTTGTCAATTGCTAATTGTCGTATCAATATTGAGTATGTATGAACACTAAAAATATATTGACAATTAACTGAATATTGTTTCAATTAAAAACGCATGTATGAACACCATATTAAGTTTGTATTTTTAATTTTAATTTGTATTTTTAATTTAAATTTAAATACATCCACCTTTATTTTAAAATGATAATCACAGTTAGATGTATGTGAAAACTTATTGGTATATTAACAACTTTGAAGGTCTAGCGAATTAACTATTAAAGACACTTTAAAATCCCAAACTAGCCCTTTCAACATTTGAAAAGTTGGCAACCTTGATATACAAAGTATTAAAATTAAAAACCCTAAAGGTATGCACTACAATTTTGTTCAAACTGTTTCTTTTTCGCCTTCAAAATATCGATTCTTGTACGTCTGCTAACATTATAAATATTGATAATGTAAAACGTATTGCATAAGAATAAAACTGTGTATTAAAACTTTGAATTGACTGCTCAAAGTCAATTGCAAAAGTTCTATAATATCACAATTTCCCAAAGTTAATCAATTTTAAAACTGTAACAACAAGAAAGTCACGAAAACTTTAAGCAATTTGATAACATACATACATACTTTATTGTCAAACATTTCCTTAACACACAAAAAAAAACTTTTCACAATTATCAATCAAATCATTACAAGGCTAAATTTCAAGAATTTTAAAAATTCTCTTTAGAAATAGAAAGAAAAATTTAAAGGTATTGAAAAGTGAGCAATGAAAATTATGTTTCAGAAAAACTTTAAATTAGCAAAAAATAATTAAATTATATTTTATAAGAACAAACTGCTAAATCATAACAAATTAATGAACAACTTGCTTTCTTAATTTAGTATTTTGTTAGTGCAAATATTGTTTAAGGAAAAGTGAAGCAAAAAGTTAGGTGAGATAAAAATAATTACTTGATATAATTTTAATTATAAATTTGCAAGTGTTTGTTCAAAAAACTTTTAGCAACTCACTATAAGTTTGAGTTTCTTATAAAAACAAAAGTATAACAGCTGTTGTTATTGTTATTTCCACTCAAAGGTATTTTTAGATTTGGAAAAGAAATGATCAATGTAGACAAGAAAATTGTGGTATTATTGATTTAAAAAATTTTTCAAAATTTTAGTACAGTTAGTACTGCAGAAAATATAGCTCCTGTTCGCGTTCGTGTGGCCGAATAGCCGTCCACTTTAACACGTCGTCGTGGCCAACAATCGTGAGAACAAACTTTTTATGGCCTAAATTAGAAGATGTTGATGTGGACGATATGTGGTTTCAACAGGACGGTGCCACTTGCCACATAGCTAACGAAACAATAGCTCCTTTGCGTGACAAATTCAATGGCCGTGTTATCTCACGTGGTGGTGATGTCAATTGGCCGTCAAGATCATATGATTTGATACCATTGGACTTCTTTCTATGATGATGAGATTATTTGGCACTTTATACTTGTCACTTCGTTTTAGAGCTTCTTTTAGGAAAATGCAAAAACAATAAGTACAATTGCAATAGAGCAAAAATACAATTTGGTCCCCTTTTTAATACCCCATTTTCGCATTAATTGTGTCTAGTTTCCTAGTTCATGCTTTCCTAGTTTCGAGAGCAGCAAATATAAATATAAAAAATATGAAAAGTTACTTTAAAAAGTACTAATTTCTCGTTTATCTTTTTTGCAATTACGGAATATAATGTCTTAAATATTCAATAACAAATAATAATAAACACAAAAAAGCATTAACATCAATTTTAAAGTACCAACATTTACCCGAACGTCTCTTTGAAATGACTCATTCATGGTTTGTTATAGACTACACTGTATCTATAAACAAATTTGTTGCCTAAAGAACAAGTTTTAAGAACTAAGAACAACAAAAAAATGAAAAATACATTTTTCTTAATCAACTGATTTTGGTACTTTTTTGTTCCCTTTGAAGTAATAAATGTTTTTATAAAATCAATATAATATAAAGCTGACAGTGTCATAATAAAGTGATCACATAGAAAATATTTTATAAAAAAGTACCAAACAGGGGTACAATTTTTATCCCTTATACTGTGTTAAGTTTTTCAAATTTTAAAAATATAATTGAATTTTATTTTAAATCCCAATCAACTCGACTTAAGATTCATATCTACTTATTCAGTGTTTACCAAAAAAAAAAAAAAGGTACAATTAGCCATCCACATTTTTAAAAACTTTAAAAAACTCATGCTGCATTTTTTTAAAGAATGGAATTATGTGATTTATTTCTGTGAGTGGTAGGGTACAAATAGTACCAAATTTAGTTTTTACCCGGAAGGAGAACCCTTGTACTGAATTAAAAGTTTTTGAACTTGAGGTACTAAGTTATTTTTAAAATGGAAGGAAGGTGTCACGCTCACTTGAAATTCTTAAGAAAATATATTTAGAAAAAAATTAGAAATTTATATATTTATTGGCTTTATAGAAATGAAAAGTACAGAATCTTGCTACAGATATGTTTTGATTTTATGGCATAAAAAATGTACGAATACATTTCACTCTTCCATATTTTGATGTTGTCTGTAAACCTTCAAACGTAATGCAACACATATTCAAACGGAATAAACAACTAATGACATTGTTGGTTAAAGATGCTGTCACATCTAAAACTTGTCTAATGTATTATCCATTGCTAAAGGATTTCTATTATATTGAGAAATTTTTTTTTTCTTCTTTACTTTAAACAAAACGCAACATAAGTTATAATTCCCGCAGGGTGTTGGAATTTAACAACGAATAAAACAACACATAAAAACATCATCATTCATTTCAGTCTATTAAAAAGGCCAATGATGTAGAAAATGGTAAAACAATAACAAAAAAAAACAAATGAAATCTGGGGAAAAAAAATTTTTTTCCTTATTTTTTGTGCTTGTTAACGCCCTCTCATAGGCTTTGTTTTGTGAATTGTATACAAAACGTGTTAAAATCTCAATAAAAAAAAAAAACACAACAAAAAATACTTATTTTGCAACTGTCATTAAAGTTTCTTAAGGTAATTTTCATTAGTCATTAATGTAATTATACTTAAATATATTTTACTAATAACATGAAAATGATCTTTCAAAATGTTTTGCAAACAACGAGTTTTGCAAATAAGAAATTTACACAACATCTAAACATCAGAAGAATAAAATTTGTTATAAATCATTTATTTGCTGTGAGTGGCAGTTTATTAAAGATTTTAGTGAGATTTATATAATGTGACTAATAAGGTGAAAACAATAAAAATAAATTCTATTAAGAAGAGGCTGGCTAATATACTCACGAAAACTGTGAATGAGTTGTAAAATATTTGCACTGAATTTTAAACAAAGAAAAACTTAAACTCTTTGGAGTTGTAGGTCACAGAAAAATATTTTAAGCCTTAGAACTCAAAAGTTAAGAATAGAATTATAAGCCTGAAATAGTTTTTATTATGTGTAGCCGTAAAGCCGTAATAGTAAACCTTAGACTTTGGTTTTCATACAGTAATATAAACGTCCTTATATTATTAAGTAAATAAGAGTCTCATAATTTTCCTAAAAGACTGCTTTAAATAAAAATGCCTTGTCTTTACTAAACAGTGATTACTTTCACTATGTGCTAAATATTGGAAAATAATTTGATTTTTATTGAATTATTATTTGCACTGTGAATATTATAAATGAATAGAAATTATTTTGGCTTAAGTTCATTTATTTTTAATTTCGAAAAATCTTTTTTTTAGTTGGTTAAATAGATGATGGTTATAGAAATACACAACTAAGGTAGATAGATGCAAAGAATGCTGATGAAGGTCGTAGCGGTCCAAAAAGTGCAGCATTTCATTCTGCTAGCGTCAAATTTTTCTTGTTTTCTTTGGAAAACATCCGCATACATTTGAAAATAAATTTTCTTTCCAAAAAAATATTTTTAGAAATTAAAAATAAATAAACTTAAGCCAAAATAATTTCTATTCATTTATACTCGTATTGGAAAATATTCAAAAATTTTCGAACAGTCTTCAATATTAAAGGTCACAGAAGTAAAAGAACCAAATCTTATATATCCCCTTCATATTGACTTTTTGGCGGAATATTTAATTACTATTGTTTATGAATAAGGTGTTTTGATCAAATTTATATATTTAGGTAAAATTTAGATTGAGAATCTTTTTTTTCGCAAACTTTTGAATAATTGATGTTTTTCAATTGTTTGTGCATTTTAAATTGTTTGGTAAAATTATTATTCTCTGTAAAATTGTAAATGTGATATGTCCGTGTAGTTTGAAATTCTTTTTTTATTTTTATACCCTTCACCAAAAAAAAAAAAAGTGAAAGAGGGTGTATATAAGTTTGTTATTCCGTGTGTGATTTCTACAATATCCATTTCCGATCCCAAAAAGTATATATATTCCGACTTCTTATGCGTAGCGGAGTCGATTGAGCGATATTCGTCTGTGCATTCGTATTAGAGTTGAAATCAAGTTTGCCTCGGCAAAAAAAAATAAATATGTCAATCGATCAAATATAGTGTCGAAAGAGGTGCTATTGGAAATCAGCATGATCGGTCCATGTCCTTCGAGGCAGCAAGCAAAACTCCACGCCTACCTCTAAATTAATCATGTCATTTGGAACTATAAAGTAACTCCAATCAAAAATAAATAAATGAGGCGATAGAGAATTAAAAATATAAGAAAAAAACACCAAATGAAAATATTGGCACTTGCCCGAATTTTCCGAGTTACGGGGCTCTGAAATTTACAAATTTTTTAAAATATCAATATGGGTATCATTTAAAAGCTTTTGAAGAGATCTTTAAGGAAATACAAAATTTTTTATTTAAAATGATTAATCCATTAAGAGCCGATGGCATTTTTATGTTAAATAATATACGACATATATGCAGCATCAACTCTTTTTTTAATTCTCTGTCACCCCAATATTTGCTTTTTGACTGGAGTTACTTTACTAAAGTAAATTTACATAGATGGTGAAGGGTATATAAGATTTAGCATAGCCGAATATAGCACTCTTACTTGTTTTTTGTTGAAGTTTAGAGTTCTTTTTCTCATTTTAATTAAATATAATTTTTTGAGAACATGACATTATTATACACCAGCAGAATGTAATGCAGTATTTTCAGGGTCGCTACTACCGTCATCAGAATTATTGGCACCCATCTGCCTTACGTTGTAAGCATCAGCTATTTAAACAAAGTTTTTTTTATTATTATTCTCTTTATCAATCGGTTTATTCTTGCTTTTTGCCAACCGTCATTTTTAAAACGAATGCCACTTTATTTTTTTTTTCCTTAATTTTTAACATTAAAAATATTTTTTTAAGAATTTTTTCATTTATTAAAGGGTCCGCCAAATAACTTTTTTTTTTGAAATGCTATAAAAAATGCGTTGGATGGTTAGTTGGCTTCAACTCCTGAACCAATTGGACTTTGTATGGCGTCTTTATGCAAAATTGGTCTCAATGATGTCTCCGAAATGTTCAATTGTTGAGAACGACAGTGAATTGATGTTGATGGCGCTTCACGAACACTTCTGCCACAGCAGAAACATTCTCGAGTGTACGCACTATTTCTGACTTTTCATGCTTTGGTTTATCGATGGGGATGCCAATTTCTTTCACTTTATTCACATACGGAGCTGACGGTGCTTCTCTTCTTCCAAAATCCGTACGCAATTCTGCAACATTACCATGATTTTCAAAGTAATGTTATTTTCCAGCGTTGTTCAAGCGTATACACAGCCATATTCGTTCAGCGAAAGGAAACTAATTATCTGTCAAATCAGTCATGAGCTAAGTGTTACCATTCACGAAATAAGCACTAGTTGAAAAAAACCTTAGATGGCTGACCCTGTATATGTCTTGTATTATTCTCACATTCTAAAAATCTTGTTGTACTTTTCTTGTATCGTCACTTTTTATACAATGGATAGCAATTTGTCAGTAACTTTTCATCAGATTTGTGTAATGAGATTTTTGTTTTAAATATTATTTTTTTCATGCTCACATTACTTATCTTCTCCCCCATAATTTATTTCTATCCCCATTACAATTAATTGCATTAATAGTGTTTGACCTTTCCTTTTCTTCTGTTTCGTCACAAGCCTTGTTTACCATCAAAGATTTATTCATCGTCATATTCAGTTGTTGTATTCATTGCAATTAGTTGTGTTGAATTTATATAGATAATCCTAATATATGTTGTCGATTTATACAATGCTCCCAGCATTACCTTCGTGTGAAATTTGATTGTATTTGACTTTAACATTATTTATAAATTCTCAAATTGTTTTATGTGGGTGTTTATTTATTTTTAAATCTTCATTGTGCTTGTACATAAAACTGTTCGCGCTGTTATAACTTATTGTTATTATAGGATGTTTTAGTAAAAAGCTTTAGGTATTAATTTAGTTTCATCTCTCGCCATTGCTCATCATCTACATTAAACAAAAAAAAAATAGTTGTCAGTCAAAAAAGCAAGCAACGTTAAAAATATTGCTCACTAAACAACCTTTTTTAAATTGTACGTTGTATTAAATACAACGAGAGTAATTGTGAACACGCCGTTGTAGTATTTTTTGCTCTTAAAATTCGGAAAGTAGCAAAGTTTAAAAATAAAAACAAAAAAAATTAAATAAAAAAAAATTTAAGTAAAAATTTGAAAAGTAAGTATAGAAATATATGGATATATTTTTATCGAAATTAATTCATTTTCCTCCTATAATATTAAGTAAACATATTGTTACGCTTTTCCGTTTTTAGACAAACGTACGGGTTCTTCAATCTTCCGTCTAAGCAAGCCATCCGTCGAGCTGTAACAGAATATCGTTGCTGTAAACGAAAGTGTGAAAGCAAATCCAAACTTATCGATTCGTCGCCGGTCGCAGGAATTGGAGCTCTTTCCATACGTGGAAAATTTAGCGCAAGATTCTTGGCCTACATCGGTACAAGATCCAGCTAGTGCAGGTATTAAAGCCACGACACCAATATATCCGTCGTTCTTTCTTTGATTGGGCTCTACAGCAGTTAATAACTGACCCGTTATTTTATTGCCAAATTGTGTTCAGCGATGATGCTCATTTTTGGTTTAATGGGTTTGTTAATAAGCAAGACCAATCTACAACGTAACCTACAGACTCCATTGCATCCAGAAAAATACACCGTTTGGTGTGGTTTACACGCTGGTGGCATCATCAGACCTTATTTCTTTAAAACTGATGCCGGATCTCACGTTACGGTCAATACAGGTCGCTAACGCACTATGATTCGTGATTTTTTGTTTTAAAATACAGATGGAATTGATCTGATCGAAATGTGGTTTCATCAAGATGACGCTACGTGCCATACGGTAACCGGAACCATCGAGTTATTGAAATGAAAATTTGGCGATAAGTTGATTTCTTGAAAAGAACCTGATAAACGAGCAAAAGTTGACGCTGTGGAGACCAAAATTCTTACTTTTATACGTGACATATGGCCAGCAGTACTTGAAAATTGGACGTCCAGAATCACTTCATTATGAGCAGCCGCGGTGGCCATATGCCCGAAATCATTTTTAAAAAATAATGCCATCTTCTGATCTTTCGTATTAATAAATTCATTATTCTATTTTAATTTTTTGTGCTAATTTTTAAAATTTAAATTTCTATGGGGCTTTTTTTTACCCGATATTGTAGTGCTAAAAAGAAATGTGTGTTATGATATTTAAAAAGTTGAGTAACGTAATACAGTGGAATCAGAAGACAGTATAACATCTGGCCACTCTATCAGCAAAGTTTACTATAATGAAAATGAAAAATAAAAAAAAATTTCTTAAAATAAAGACGATCGAAAGAAATACCTTTAATTATTTATTGTTTTGTTCAGGTACTTTTTGTACATCTGAGCCACAAAATATTTGCAATGGTAAAATAATTGCAGGATCACGTTATTTCAGCCCAATCAAAGGCTTTTTAAAAAATAAAAACCGTATATGAAAACAAAAAAAAATGAATGCAAAAAGTGCAAATGGAACAATACACCAGTGTTGCCGTTTGGTTATATTTATTACGTTTTTTGTAAATTTGAAAGCTTCATGTATAATATTGTTATATTTGGATAAATTCGGTACAGAAACAAAAAAAAGTAATGTCACTAAAAAATACTTGTTTCATTATTTGAGGAAAGAACCTCTCTTAACATATCAATCTTCCTTAACATACATATCGTTATCAAATTTATCTTTAATAACGATATTTTGAAAATAATTAAAGTAGTGAATTCTATGAAAGCTGAATCTTTCAAAGAAAAAGGTTAAACGGATCTAATAAAAAATCCTACTTTAACTAATTTTATTGCAATGCAAGAACATGCACTTTTTAATCCCGGATTATAAGTATTGAGTCCTGACTTAAATATTCATGAATATAATTGGGCTTAAATTTTTTTTTTCATATGTTTTTCTATTTTTTTAATTCCGTTTTGTTTTTGTTCAGTTAATGAATTTGTTACCTTGTTATTTTTTCTGATATATGAAATAAAACATTTTACTAAATTTCATTTAAATTACATTAAAATACCATTTATTAAAGGAAAATTTCAAAATGTAACTTTTAATGAAAAAATTTAACTTTTTTGAAGGAAAAGCGTAACTTTTTCCTATGTCTTCCTGGCAATACTGCAATACGCTCCTACAATTCACTTAGAATAAAGTGTTCGGTTTTAAGCGCTAATACATTCTATACTATAATTAACAAATATTTTTGAAAGGTTTTCTTATAGTTATGCTCATCGTTTTATCTTTTGTCTACGTACATTTAATGACACAATCCTTCCGTTTATTTCTGTTTTGGTTTTAACCGACTTCAAAAAAAAAATGGAGATTATCAATTCGACTGAATGTTGCTTTTTTTTAATGTTTGTGCCTGCAAAACTCAGTCATTTCTAAACCGCTTTTGAAAATTTTTGGTAATTGATAGAATATGCTACATATTGGTCGCGTTTTAAAAGCAGTTCATAATCTTAAACATCAAAGGGTGCTCCCATACAACATACATATTTTTTACGTGTATTATGAAATGTAAAGAGCACTTCTTTAAAAATTAAAATGAATGCGTATGAATATAGCTCCCAATAACAAAAATTTATACAAAAACAAATCTAAAAATTAAAGGGTGCCCCAAGTAGATGATTTTAATTTACTTATATGGGCCTATCTTTTAAACAGTTATAGACAAACGCTTGAAAATGGGACAGAATGTCGATTGCTATGACCGTAACAAGTATTAAAATATAAAACTAAAAATTAAAGGGTGCACCAATAGTTTACTTAATTTGATGTATAAGGCCATACTTTTAAAAATTTGTAGACATACATACTGAAACTTACAAGAGACCTGTATTGCTTAGTCCGCTATATCAATAAGTTATAATTTCATTTAGAAATTAAAGGATGTTCCCATAATTGATGAAAATTTACTTATATGGGCCTTATTTTTAAACTGTTCTAGACAAATGCTTTCAAATTTGGCAGAATGGCGTCTGCTATGACCATTATAGTCACAAGTATTAAAATTATAAATTATAGAGTGCCCCAATAGTGCATTTAATTTGATGTATATGGCCATACTTTTGAACAATTGTAGACAGACGCTTAAAATTTACAAAGAATTGGCATTCCTAAGTCCACTATAACAAACAAGTTTGAAATAAGAATTTAAAATTAAAGGGGGTTTCCAAAATAAATGTAATTTGAAATTAAAGGGTATCCCAATAATTGCTGTAATTTGAAGTGTATTGGCAAAATATTAAAAAGTTGTAGACAGACGGTTGAAATTAATAGACAGATAAAATCTGTCCTAATGTAGTTTTTTTTGCCAGAATTACTGTTTTACTAACTCCAAATAATACAACGAAACGAAAACGCACCAATTTTAATTTTTTCAAAAATTCATTTATATTTTCTTTTCTAAGAACTAGGGCACGTCGGAGAAGTTGATTTTTATAATAAAGTTTCGATAGCCGTGGACATATTGATGTAATGGTTGTGTCGATGAAGTCATATTTTTTTGTTTAAAAAAAAAAGGTTTTAGAGTTATTTATGTGTAAAATTATGTGGTGGTGATAGCCTCTTATTTATATTTTATGTGTTTGCTTTATTATAATTCCACTGTAGTTAATTTGAAGCATTTAAAAAAGTTGTCTTCTTCAACGTTAAGACTTATAAAAATGTTATAAAATATGCTGTTTTTGTAACTAAAACAAACAATTTTTAACTAAAACAAATTACAAGCAATTATGTTTCAATTTATTCTTTTAGATGGTTAGAAATTTTCGTTTTTAAAATTATTTGACTAGAATCTTTGTTGGTTCACTTAACATGAAAATCGTACTCATTCATGCTTCTAAAGATCAAATAAAAATTCAGTTAAAGCAAAAACATAAACGTTTAAGTTTTTCAATATTAAATATTTTTAATAACTTCAATTACTTTCGCAGCAGCTCTTTTAGTTTCTGAAGAAATAAAATCTTTATTAGACCCTCAAATTACTTTTACCTCTACATTGTTGAGAAAATTTGATTAATTTATTTTTGTACAATCTAAACTTCTTTCATAAATTATAACACATTTGGACATTTTGTTGCACACTTTCATATTTTGTAGCACACTTTCATGCACACTTGTTAACAAACTTGTGATAAAAAAAATTAACGTACAAACATACAGACAGAAGAATATGTGAGCATGTAAAAGGTGTTTTTTAAGCACGAGATAATTTATGAAAATGTTAAATGTCAAAAAGAATGTCATATTGCGCTCACTTTTTGACATTTACGATAAGTAACCTCATGGAAATAAGATTGAATAGATTGACGCTTTAACAACGTTTGTTTGTATTATTCAGATTTACTTTGAAAATCAGCCACCAACTCAGTTATCGATCAACTGTTCAGCGATAGGACTCATTTTTAGTTTAATGGGTTTGTTATTAAACAAAAGTTTACAACAGACCATAAAGACTCCATGGCGTTTGGAAAACTGCTGGTGGGATTTAAAAACTGGTGGCATCATTGAGCCTTATTTTTTCAAAAATGCGGAGCTTCTGTTATGATTTATGAGATTTTTATTGCACTATGATTTACGATTTCTTATTTATAAATGTAGATGCAATTTTTTTTTTTTTTTATTTAAATTTGATTTTTGCTTTAGTTTTTAAAATTTTTTATTTGTATTGGACTTAAGAAAAATCACCCGTTATTTATTAAAATGTACAAAAGAAAATAAGAACAACATCTCACTTAATCAATAAATTATATGATGATGATTGATTTCAGCTCGAACAATTTTTGTACGCTTCAACATTAATTCTTGACATTTACAACAAACACATACACATGCACACACACTTACTTACAAACACGGAAAATACAATTTATAACCCTGACCAACTTAACAAAACTTATTGAGAGAAATTCTTCAAATGCATTAAGTTAAAATTAAATAAAGAAATTAACATAGAAATATGTTTGTTGTTAATTTGCTACTCTATTAAATTAAATTAAAATTAAATTTAATTTATATTGAAATTTAATAAAATAATAAATAAATAAAAATTTAATAAAAAAAAAATAAATAATAGTCTTTTTTAGTTTAGCTCACTATTTCCTTTTTCATTAAATCATTTAACAGAGTGTTAATGTCAAGATAAATATTTTTATACTTTTGAATTTATGTGCGCCAAAAAATCAAGATAATTTTTATGTTGTGAAATTGCAGAAAATACTATTAATTCAGTTGTTAATTTATGTTTTATTATTTGTTAACAGTAGTGTGTCAATATGTTAGAATAAGTGAAACAATATTACCCTTCCTTTTTTTTAATGGTTTATTTTTTATTCCCTATTGTGTTGTGAACATGCAACATTATGTCGATGGTTTTCTAATTTGAAAGAATCAATATTAGAGGAATATTGTTGTCTCATTCTTCAAATTCTTTGTTTTACTTAACTTTTATTAAAAAGCATATTAATTAATATAAACGTTAAAAATGCCAATTTAATTTAAGAGACAAAGTTTCAGTTACAAAATTATTTAAAAAGAGATTATTAAATCTTTAAATAAAAACATAAATTATTAATTTAATCAGATATAAATCAGCTTTCAATAATATTCTTTGTTGCTTAATTGCGTTACCCACAGATGTATTTGCGCATATTTTACGGAGCGATTTTGTCACTTTTCTTGTTGGATATAAACAAAATTAACTAAATTTTCTTTTGATGTCGTTTGTTATCTATCCTTCTTCCTCTTCTTCTTTTTTAGCATTTTATAAATTTTTGTATGAAAAACAATAATTTTAATACAGTGATAATTTCAAAAAAGTTAGTTCAAGTCTACTATCAACGTTATCTTTGATCAGAATAGAATAGAATAGAATAGAATAGAATAGAATAGAATAGAATAAACCATAAAATTCCTTTAGTAAATTTTCTAAATCATTTCGACTATATATTTTGACATTTGCTTGGACCACTTCTTTAAAAACTATGTTATACAAGAAGGAAAGTGGTTCCTGTTTGTGAATCTTCTGTTGAGATCTCTCTCGCTCTCTCTATCTCTCTCTCTCTCTCTCTCTCTCTCTCTCTCTCTCTCTCTCTCTCTCTCTCTCTCTGAACAAATTGCAAATCGGCATCATCCAGTAACGTCCTTTTGACCAGTTATACCAGTGAAAGGCAGGTAAAAGTCTTTTCTTTCAAAAAAGTAATGTTTTTTCATTAAATATTAAATTTTGAAATATACCTGAATTAAGTAGTAATTTCATATAAATTATATGAAATATAGTAAAATGTATTATTTAATATTTCAGGGAAAATAAAAAGACAACAAATTCATTTACTGACCAAAAACGAAACGATAATACTCATAAGGTTTTAAATAAGGACTCAATACTAATATTTGGATATAGAAAAGTGGCTTTTTCTCTAAAAGATTGAGCTTCAAAAAATTTACTAGATTACCTATTTTTCAAATACTGTTACTAAAGATGAATTTGAACTTGATTTGCTTAAAAGTTCAACATAAAATTACTGACAATTTTTCTGTATTATAATTCGGCAATTCCTAAAGGAAATTAAAAGACAACTTTCTTCTAAATCGAGGTATTCGTACGGCGGTCAAGTTTTTCAAGTTGCTAACAACTTTTGCAAGTTGAAACAGAAATGCAGTTGGAAGAAATTGTTGCCACATTTAATCCGAGTTTAGACGGACGAACAAAGGCAAGAAAAATATTTTAATTTTCTTTTGTTATTAACATTGACGTTCACACAGGTGAACATGTTGTCGGCAACATTTCATTGGTATTGTTATTGTTTTCTTTCAAATAAATGCAAAGAAAATGTCAACAAAGCGTATTGCCGAGTTCCGAACACAAAAACGATTCCACACGTAATTTGCTTTCAAACTAAATGTTTCCTGTCCAAATGTTCGCGCGTGTAAACGGGGACTTAGCTGTTTCTAAACATGAAGAAGGAAACAATTCGTGATTTCTTACTAATTGAACAGAGTAAAACTTCAACAATTTTATTATTTTTTTTAACGAATTTTTTCTTTGGAATTTTGATTGTATTTGTAGGATACCTTTGTTAATAAAACCATATTAATATCTTAAGAAAGGTTGATATGTTAAGACTCAAATAATGAAAAAAGACCACTTTCAGTGATTACTTTATTTCGTGTCTGTAATATAAGTTGCGAAAATTTGACCTAATATAACAAAATTATACCTGTAACGTGAAGCCTTCAAAAGTTACAAAAAATTTTAAAAATGTAACCAAACGGCAACACTACTATACTACTGTTATCAAACAACAAAAAAATGTCGTTAACTATATATATTCTCTTCTTATTATATCTGTGGCATAACAAACGAAGTCAAGCCTCAAACCTATGATTCATATAGTAGATCCATAAAAACTGAACCTCTTGTATCGGTAACATCGAGCAAAGTTTTAGTGAAGATCTTAATGCAGTCTATTTTTAACCGACTTGAAAAAAGAAGGAGGTTAAACAATTCGGCTGAATGTTGCTTTTTTATGTTTGTGCCTCCAGAACCCAGTTATTTCTGATCCGATTTAGAAAATTTTTGGTAATATGATAAATTATGCTTACAGATTGGTCCCGTTTCAAAAACTAAAGGGTGTCCCCATACAACATACATATTTTTTACGTGTATTATGAATTGTAAAGGGTACTTCTGTAAAAATTAAAATTACTGCGTATTACTATAGCTCCAAATAACAAAAAGTTATACAAAAATAAATAAATAATAATAAATAAAAATAATAATAATAATAATAAATAAAAATTAAAGGGTGCCCCTACAATTGATGTAAATTTACTTATATGGGCCTATCTTTTAAACCGTTATGGACAGAATGTCGATTGCTATGGCCGTTATAGTAACAAGTATTCATATTAAAAATTATAAATTAAAGGGTGCGCCAATACTTCATTTAATTGGATGTATATTGCCATACTTTTTAACAGTTATAGACAGAAGCTTGAAATTTACAACGAACCTGTATTTGTAAGTCCGCTATAATAACAAGTATAAAATATGGATTTAGAAATAAACGGGTGTCCCAATAGTTGATATAATATGGTGTATGTGGCCAAACTTTTGAACCGTTATAGACAGACAGCAAAAATTTACAAGGGACATGTCTTGCTTCGTCCGCTATAACAAAAAGCTTATAATTTGAATTTAGAAATTAAAGGGTGTTCCCAAAATTAATGTAATTTGTTCTATATGTCCGTATTCTTTAACCCTTGTATACAAACACCTTAATTTTAGACAGCATGTCCATTACTTTATTAGGTATAGTAAAAAGTGTAAAAATGTTATAGTATAAATTAATCTGATGCATATGGGCAAACTGTTGAACCGTTACAGACAGACGGTTACAATTTACACAGTACCTGATTGCTAAATCTACTACAACAGCAAGTATATAATTTGAATTTGGAAATTAAAGGGTGACTCCATAGTTGCTGTAATTTGATGTATATTGTCAAACTATTGAACAGTTGAAAAAGTATAAAGTTTGGAGATGTAATGGTGTTTTTTTCGCAAGAATTATATACATATAGTTATGTTTTTCTTTAATACTAACAACACCCATATTGAAAACCTTTTAATAGTATTTTATTGTTATTTTATTAACTTCGTTTATCTAAAATGTATTTAAACAGAGACATGATTTTGACGTAACAAACTTTGTCGTTGGAACGGCACTAGTCCAAATTAAAAAAATTAATAATTTTCCCATACACATAGATGTTACTTAAAGTTGTCCCAGAGAAGACCAAACTAGGCAATCATTTAAATTTAACAGACTGAGTCAAACTTTTTCCTGTAGAGCTTCAGGTATATAATATTAAATGGTGTCCCCATGTAAGACGTAATTGTGATTGCTAATGAAATTCTGAACAGACACAATTGTCTTAACTAGTTTGCACACTTTAATGTTTGATTTGACAATTGCAGCTGTATCTGTACTATGTGACGGTCCATAAATACTTACCTTTGTGACTGCTATATTTTGTTACTCGCTTACAAACCACATGACATTAGTTTCCAAAAAAGTAAGCAGTAATGGAACTAGTTCTTTATGTTAAAAGAGACTACCGTACTAAAGGTACTCATTATTTCCTACAAAAATTAATGTGATCGATTCTCAGTAATTGATTATAAAAGTCTCATGCCTTGTTAAAATCATTAAGTTGACAGTCTAGTTGGGAAGTACTTCTGCCAAAAATGCTTAATTCCACACTCGATTACCTTTTAAAAATTGTTTGCTGGGCATTTGTCACTAACATTTGCATTTGTCATGACATTTTTTATTATAAATAGTTTGTTTTTTCACAAAAAGAAGAGGAAAGTTGATTAAAAATTATTTTGTCACAAAGGAAATTTGTCACAAAAAGTTGTAAGTGTCAGAAAATGTCATTTTTATGACAAAAAGCCATTGTTCTCCTAAAATGTTACCTTTGCCACAAAAAGATATGTCTTTCAGCCGATTTCACACAAAGTTATTTTTGTCCCCAAAAAAATATTTGTCATAAGAGGAAAGTTGTTGAAAATATATTTTTCCAAAAAGCTGTAAGTATCACAAAATGTCATTTTTGTGACAAGTAGCAATTGTTCTCTTAAAATGTTACCTTTGTCATCAAAAAAATGTCTTTCAGCCGGTTTCACACACAGTTATTTTTGTCTCAAAAAATAATTTTTGCCTTTAAAACTCGTAAGTGTCAAAAAAACGGTTATTGTCTCTGTTGTCAAAAAATATAATTTTTGTTACGAAAATTCAACTGATATCACAAAAAAAACCTTTAAAAAATTTAAATTTTTACATAGATAATTAGGTCCTTCAGTAGAAGCCGTTGTCATAAAATTTATACTTATATAATTAAAAGTAAATACTTACACTAAAAGTAATTTTTTGAAATAAAAGTTTAAATTTATTCACAAAAAGAATCACTCCCATAAAAAGATTTGTTTTCACAAATAATTTTCGCAATAAAATTTTGGATTAAAAAAAATTTGTTTACAAAAGTCTTTTAAAATTTAATCTGTTCTCTAATAAGAAGAAAGCTTTTCCTTTGTTTTTCTTTATTACCAAAACAAATATATATATATATGTTTATTTGCCGCTTGTCACAAAACGTAATAGTTTTCATAAAATATTTACACATAATTAATTGCTGTTGTTGTCATTGTTTTTATAATAAAAATCAATTTTACAAAATAACAAACAAAACTCTAGTAGGAACAACACACCCAGGTACATATATAAACAATTATCAATTTGTTTATAACACTAGAACGTGGTTTCATTTGCGGTTATTCAACATATTTGTAGTTGTAAAAACCAAATAAAATATTTTTGCCCCTAATTTCCGTCAACAAATTGCAAACATTTTTCCTTACATTCCTACATTTTATACTTTTGTTATTGTTATTATGATTGTTTTTTATTGTTGTTATTGTTATTTCGATAAAATGACTGGAAATTTCCGTATGACATGTTTGAAAATAATAACAATAAACAAGTCAAACTTTCTTTGTTATGCAAACAACAGCAAATATTTCCTTCTGCAATAAATGCTGATGACACATTTATAAATTCATGAATTTCGTTATTATTAAAACACCGTATGTGTTTAAGAGACAAAATATGCCAAAACAAGATTAACTTTGAATAAAAAAATAGATATACAAGTATATGAATGTGTGACTGAAAAAAGGGCTTAAGTATTTAATATATGGACAGATAATTTACCCTTAAAAGTAAATAACAAGAAAACCGTAGTCAAATATTCAAATTAAAAGCATGTTATGTTACTAAAACCCTTAAAATTGTTAAACAAAATTTGTAAATAGTTTCTTATTCTTAATGAGTATTTAACCGAAACTTGAAATTGCGTGCTTTAATGAAATTGTCTTTAAATATGTTCAAACTTACATTTAGTACCCACCCATGAAAGAGAGTCTGCAGTATTTCTGCACGCAAGAGAAAGAAAAAAAAACTTTACAAAAATATTTCAATTATTTCAATGTATACTTATTACCAAGGCGAATCAATTATAAGGTGGTACCAATGGCGAATTCATTAATTTTCGCCGGTAGTTTGACTTTCAAACTGCATATATAAAAAAATAGGTCTGTTACAGATGCACAACCAAAAATTCGGAAATTACTCTCTGAATGTGACAAAGTTGTCCGAAATTGCTGGAACGCAAAAAACCACAATTTAACATCCTAAAATATTACTGGTGCTCACTTACTTAAATAAATTGTATTTTAGTGATTGTAGACGCTTTAAATGAAAAATATTTAAAAAACAAAGCATTTGCATCATTGCCAACAGCCCTAAAAAGTGATGAAATATAAAAGGTAGAAACCAGTTATTATTTAAAAATTTATTTATATTTTTTTGCAAAATGAAAAGCCAGGTAACTATTGTATGTTCTCCTTTCTTTACTCTCTTCAAATATTTTAAGTAAATTTAAATACAACTGTTTGAAAACTCTAAAGTGTTTCCTAAATTCGTCCTCTGTGTATTGAGACGTAACATCTTCTAAATATTTATTAATGCTGTATCTCTTTTCTACTTCGAAAGCAGCAAGAACTTCAACAAAAATTTTTCCCCATCAGAATTTTCAGCAGTTAATTCCAAAATGTAGTCTTGTAGCCTTTTAAGTAATTTTAAGTAAAATTTTTTCGTATTTATTTTTTGATTTTTAAAGTAAACAAAAAAACAGCTGATAAATTAATTCTGGTCCGAACTTACCCAAAGAAAAAGTTCGTACAACTTTGTACGGGAAACGAAAAATTTTACTCTTTCATTTTCTCTCAAAATTGTACAATAATTGTTTTCTGAAACGCTTTTGGACAAATTTGTACGAGTTTGCACTATTTGCAGATGCAGAGATATTTCCGGTGCAGAACCGATTCCCTTCTGCGTTAGGTTGGCTACATGCCGACTATTAATGCCTACGTCTGCAGAAGGAAATGTAAGCAAACATAAAAACGTGGTTTATTTGTTGGTAATTTTTGTTAGAGTCTTAACATTTTGTATCGCTTCTAAAATAACTCTCATGTTATTTTTTAGCTTTTTATACTTATACGGCCTTTACACTATGCAATTTTTCATGAAATGGTAGTAGGAGGAGTAAGCAATATGGTATTGCTTGTGTTTTGAGTGGATATTACTGTTGCTAGTGTTTACTTTTAGATAACGTATAACGCTGTTACTTAAATAAAAAATTGAGAAAAAATGCCTCAAAAAGTTGCATAGTGTAAATCGAGGCTGCTGTAGTCAAGATGGTAAGCACGTTGACTACAAATCTGGCTGCCCTGGGTTTAACCCTTGCGGCAGTAAAAAAATAAAAATGTTTTTTTCTGTTTAATGGTATAATACATAATCAGATCTAACATTAAAAAAATATGCAGCCTTCTTCGTCGGTACTTCTTTATAGCACATTCGCCGGCGAAGTAAAATAATTAATAAAATAGCTATATCTATCTCCTTTCACCACCTGTCTTCTTTCTCATCTTTCTCTTTCCTTAAGAATGTAGCACTGTTACAAACTAAGTAGGTAATAATGCCTGAAGTGCTACTTCTCTTAAAAAAATATTCTAGACTTAGAGGAAATTTCGTGGCTTTTCTAAAAATTTTGATCATTTTTAAGTTTTATCATTTAACGCAAATGTTTTGAAATTTCACTTGGCTTGCCCTTCACATTAAACAAAAGAAGCCGAATTCAATTTATACATCTATCAACATTTGGTACTTTAAATGAAGACGTACCAGTCGCTTTCTTCCATCTGCATATGCAGCAATACCGAATACTTCATTTATTGTTTTGAAATTTAATTATATAAAATTAAGATATTTTTAAATTATTTGTAACTTTTAACAACAACTATGAACTTAAACAATTATCAGCTGGGCTATTAAGAGCAGCTGTAAATTAATTTGCCTTGGTTGTCTTCTTCTTCCAAAAGTTTTTGAAAAAAATTAAATGATACTTATAAAATAATTTTAAATATCAAGTGTTTCTTCATACAAAAAGAGAAAATTATTTTGTCCATGTTTTTTTTAAAGGGCCTTTAAAACATTGTCGCATTAAATTTTTTTTAAATTTCTTACAATCTACGAGGTTGGATCAATAAGTTATAAGCTTCGCTGCTGCTAAAAGACGACTGTGAAATTCAAACAAATTTTTTAGTTAATTTTTAATAATTAAATATAAAAAAATGTCTTTAGTTATGGATGTAAAAGCACGTCTTTACAATATCGTGTTAATCGATAAAACAGTGAACGCTTTAATTATCACTTGAAATGGTAAGAGAGCTACGTGTGAGATTATAGGCGTAATCCCTTCGAAGACAAGAAGTGTTTGTCAACTTATTTTTTAATATTAAAGATGTCAATATTTCTTAAAAAGATGTAAAAGTAAAAATCAAAACGAGCCACCGTTTTACGCTTTATTAAACCAACATTAAACTGAAGTCTATAAAAAAAGGTTCCTCTCAGTAACAGAGGCCAAAGAAGGTCCGCCTACTTTATTGGCGAAAACGTAAAACTAAAGTTTCTTCAAATAGTTTAGTGAAATGAGGTTTAGCTTCAATATTAAAATTATTGAACTTAAAATGTATATTTTTAGAACCTTCAGAAATCTCAATAAGTGGAAGTAACAACACAAATTCAAGAAACTGTACAAAATTTTGGATCTGTTCACCAATTATATATTGGCCTCGAGATATCTTAAAAAAATTTACGAATTGTTGGTTATATCTCGCAATATAAGCTTATCCGTTTCGTAAGTATGATGAGGAAAAATATTGCCTTAAAGACTTTTTAAAAAAAATATTTGTTCATTTCCTTTCAGTTCAAAAGTCACCCTCGTACTTCATAAACTGCTTAATAGCTTTAAAAGCAAACTCATCTATCATTGTCTTTAATAATAATAAAAACATTTCTTCATTACATGTTTTACCTTAATAGCACTCGTTATATACTTTTGAAAAGAGTCCCCCCTCCCCCCCTTCCTTTTGACTGCTTGATGCATGTTCCAAGTTAAAATTAATATAAAAAGTACAAATGAAAAAAAAGAACAAAACAACATTTAACACTTACCTAGAATCCTGACCACCTTCAGCTGATTCCTGTACTCTCATTGCATATAAATCCTGGGAAAATAACTACTTACAGAAAATAGAAAAAAATGTGTGTAAAATAGAAAAGAAAATAATAAAAATGAAATAAAACACAAAAAATCTATTAACAATTGTTTAGATAAAAACAAGTCATTAAGAATAGAGTTTTTCTAGTAGGCTGATTTAGAGTGTTCTTATAATTGTTTAAAAGTTGGGCATTTAAAAATACATTAAGGGTGTTCCTGAGCTTGCGCAAGTTTTTAATTTATTGCCATTTTTATAATAAAGTATTAACGTCTGTAAAATGAAATTCTTGATATTTTACAAACATCTGAAAATGTTCGTGCAAAGAATATATAAGCAATTCATCTGCACAGGAGCATTAGAAATTGAGTCGATTTCGAATACAACAACCCAAGACGAATGAACGTAATTATGCCATCAAGCACAGTATTACCTTGATGGTTTATAGAGTTTTCAAAATTTTCTCATTTGACGACTAGGAAAATAAAGAGATTAAAAATTGAAGCTGCATTATTTATTTATTTATTTAATTCAAAAGATCACAAGCCAGTAGGCCTAATTAATCCCGATATCTTATGGCTTAAAACAATTTGGTTATGCTGTATGATAGCACTTTTTTATAAATATTTTTTTGAAATATTTTAAAACTCCCTAACTGAAGTACAAAGTTTACGTGTTGGTTCCAAAATTGAGCTACTCTAATAACAAACGGTCTACTCATATATAAAGTAAAATATATTGGGCATAAAACAGTACTGGTTCTGGTAGACTTACTGAATTTAAATTTTTCCATGAAATACGCCATATTTTATAATCTTAAAAATTGGAGGAGACACCTTTGATTTAAAAAACTATCGGTACGTAACATATTGATAACATGTGCTAACATATTAAGATAAAGTGTAGTTATTTTATTATTTTAATAATTTTTGAAAGCCGGCTCTTAAAAAAGCCACTGGTCTGAATAATATATTGCCGGCTTAATTAAAAAAGCCTGGCATAAAAGAAAAATAAAACTCTTTTTTTTTTTGTGTTAAGCCAATTCTATTCTGCTGAGTAATGCCCTTTATTTTCATTTTTTCGTCCTTTTATATCTTATAATCTAACGGTACTTATTCTAAATTTGTTTCTGTAAAAAATTTCATTTAAATTTGTTACATTTGTTACAAAGTGTTGAAAAATGATCTTAAATTTAATACAGGGTCGGTATAAGGTTTAGTTAATATTGCAAATATATCTAGTGACACGGTTAAAACACATCCGTAATTTATTCGAATTTTGTTGAGACGTACCCAAAAATATTTCAATACCATACAGAAACAAAGGAAGACATACCGATAGCATTTTTCTCTTTTTGACACGAAATGGTAAAGCGTTCTGCAGTCAGTCTATTATTATTTTTTTTTTTTGTCAGCAATTGGAGAAGAAGCGTTCTGATGCTACAGGCGTTTCAATTAAATGCAAAAGTAGTCCTGCTTCGACGGTTCAAAACCTCTAACTAAAGTACATACACCTCTAACTAAAGGCCCTTCTTCAATGATTTAATTTTTATTTTTTACATTTTCAATTGATTATTTGTAACAGGTATGCTGTCCGAGGAAGCGAGGAATAAAAACTATAGAGCATAAAGATTATATCGTTCGCAAAGAATTGGACGTGTAGCAATTAGTGATAACGTAAATTATAATCTTTTATTGTCTTCAGACCCATTTATAAATAGATTTCGCTCAAAGATGCAAATCAAAAAAGTGGAGTACGATACTGATGTTAAAAACTATTAACAGACTATGCTTAAATTACTCATGTTTTTTATTTGTTTTTCTTTGGGAGATAAGCGTAAAAGTTAGCGGATCAATTATAATATTTATTTTTTGTTAAAATTGAGTTGTTGCATTAAAAACCAAGGGAGTTATGCCACTTTTTCAATACAAGTTGTATGGAAAGTGGGCGTAAAAGTGGGCGGATATTTTTTAAATTTCACATAAAAGGTTCTGGGTATTTAAAAATGCTATGTACCAAAAAACAATGCCGTAGGTCAAAATTTAATTTTTACTTTGTATAAGAGATGGGCGTAAAATTGGGCGGATCATTTTGATTTTTCTATTTTTTTCTTGATTCAACCAAAAAATACCTATATTCCTATTTTCATTATCCTTCGACAACTTTTTCTATTTTTAGCCGCTCGTTCTATAAACCTCAACCAATGTGTGGAATTTCAATTAAACACAAAAGATTTCCTGCTTCCACGGTTCAGAACTGGACCGTTAGGAAAAAGGCCAAGTTCATCTTTTCGTCATTTTATGTATTTTATAATTTGTTGGTGGCTTATAAGCATAAGCCTGTCACTTCATATTAAAATAATCAAGAGGTGTCAAGCACACGACCTTCGAGGCCAATGGACAGCTTCACTTCTCGAAATCGACTTATCGTCAAATTCACCAATTGGATAGTTGCAGTCAACGTATGGCGAATATCACTATACCTTTAAAACTTTATCTCACCCGGGTCAATGTCATCGAAAAAATCATAGATTTTAGTACTGTAAGATCCCCAATCTATTACAGGGCGAGCTGCAGCCGAAGATGCCATTGCGTGTAAGCCGCATTTTTGTAAATGTAATAGGGACTGTAGGTCTGTTGAGGATTATTATCACTCAAAATACGAGGCAGTTTTTTTTTTATTAAAAAGTCCGCTACCATTGACTATTGAATTGCTGACTGATTTTTAAAGTAAATTTGGATAATTTCATAGCCTTGTTCTAGATTCAATCTATTCAGTGATGATTTTCGAAACTACACTAATCATAAATGTTAATATGAAAATTCGTTTTATAACACTGCAAGAAATACCCATTATTTTGAAAATGACCTTGGAAAACGTGTCACGTATTCGTGACAAGTTTTTGAGGTGACAGCAGGCAGTTCGAGTTCTAAAACTTTTTACAAAAAATCATTTATTTTTTGCATTTTTGATTTTTACAAATCATGAGTCATGTCACTTTCCCAACTACAGTTGTTTCAAAAATGACTTGAAATGGAATAAGAATTGCAACTTATCACGTGACTAGTTGCTGAGTGACAGACTAAAGGTATTGATACCAATTAAATGCACGATTCATATAAAGAATGCAAATATACTAGAAAGGCAACGGACAACATTTTTCTTATGTGCTGTTTGCCACATAAAGTTTTTGATTTAAAAGAGTATTAAAAATCTTCGTTAATTTTTGGACACCCTTTCGAAAGAATTTAATTTCTTACAAACTAACTGGTTTTAGTTTCTTTAAAAATAACTTACCTCTCCATTTTCTGGTGGATCACCATTACCAAATGTTGAGGCAACAACAATCAATAGTGCTTCATGTTCAATGGAAGAGACATCGTAATCTGACATGCAATAGATCTTAAAGCCAAAAAGAAAAAGAAAATTTTAATTATTTGTTTATTGTCCGCATTCATTAAGAAACGAGAATACGTTTAAACATAAAAAACAAGAATTAAGAAATAAATAATTATGCAGACATATAATTTTTATTAGAGTTCTAATTTTTTTTTATAAAAATAACACACTTTTCATTAAAGAATATTATAAACGAATTTGCAGTTTTGAAACGTTCTTGTTCTTGTGCAATAGACTTGTTCGCACAAGAACAAAACGTCGGCAGAATAGGTATCAAACATTTGTTCATGTTTGTCTGTGTGGAGAAAATGTGGTGCTGTTAATGTTTCGGTTGATCATAATTTTAAATACTGTTACGTTTTTCCCTTTTAGAAACAAACGTACGGATTCTTTTGATTGCAAATACCACTGTGGCTCATTATAAATTCTGTATTCTTTACTTTATGGCTTTCTCTGGCTATACTGCTTGATCCTACCAGTCTTGTGAACCCTTGGTCTCGTATTTCCTAAACATGTGTTATTACTACAAACGCAGCCATCCATGCTACACTACTGTGTTACTCCGGCGAGACATGAACTACTCGATGCCTTGTTTTGTAACCTTAACCATCCACAGACATCTCCACTACTCATTTTAACCAATTGAATTATAACAATTATTATTTTTTCGTTGCTCGCATATCAGAATGCGGTATCGAACCTGTTTTTCAGTACGCACCTCTACCAACGTAACCATCGAGGTTGCTCCGTTTTTGCTAGCTAACTGTGGTTTTTATTCTATATACACACCATTAGTTGAATTAACTTATTCACCACGCTCATACGGATAACAATAGGGGTTACCAGATCTTATTTTCGTAACATATATATTTTTATTTTTTTTTTTTTCAAAATGATAGTGAAGTTTGATGGCACACATCGTTGTGTTAAATAATGTTCTGATAACAATGGCTCAACGATGACTTCTGCACATTTAAAAATTTTTTCAACAGTTTCTTAGCCCCACTTGATATTGTATTGTTCGGTATTAAGAAAATTTGTCAGCCAAAAAATAAATCATTAGGGGAGCACTTTTTATGTTTAAATTTTATTTTTAATATTTCGCACTGGTGACATAAAAGTGTCTACTTATTGCGGTAAAAAAACGATCAAAATATGTCACTCTTGACACACCCTTTTATTAAAAATTTTAATTTTTGTTCCTGTTGCTATGCCAGTATGTAAATTGCAAAAATAAGATCTGGCACTCCTGCTATTGCTGTCCGTATGAGCGTGGTGAAAAAAAGTAGTGAGTAAGGTAAGTTTCACTAATATTGTGTGTATGGAATAATACGGCAATTAGCTAACAAATGTTGAGCAACGTTAATGGCTGTGTTGGTAGAGGTGCGTGCTGTAAAACAAAAATCATGAGTTCGAGCCCCACCATCGGGAATGCGTGCGTGCACAGGAAAAATAATGATTGTGGAGTATAATATAAAATT
The DNA here is from genome assembly GCA_916610165.2 of Gymnosoma rotundatum. Taxonomy (NCBI): domain Eukaryota; kingdom Metazoa; phylum Arthropoda; class Insecta; order Diptera; family Tachinidae; genus Gymnosoma; species Gymnosoma rotundatum. The sequence goes on along the minus strand of OU744337.1, from coordinate 110,880,345 downwards.
GAGAAGCAGCAGTACAAGCCTCCCGAAAAGAAATTATTGTTTGTATTGTGTGAAGCAATGGCCAGATAATAAAATTAATGACGTCTGTTTAATACTAGAGTGGCAGATAATTATCAAGGCAACCTTTATAATAAAAGTCAGTCCGTATACCGCAGATGTGTGTTGTGGCTATTGGATTAAAAGAATAATGTCAGTACCTGGCCGTATGGGCCCTAACCTAATGGTGAAATACAAAGTGTCGACTAGCGTCCCCCACCTGGCGTAGCCAACGAAGTTGCAATTTCCAGAACATGGCTGGCATGACTGTGAACTACCCCTTGCTTGAGGGGTGGAGACTATACAGCCCAGTCTCTTGAGAGTGCAATAGCACAATTACATCTTTTCTGTAAATATAGAGTTTTTAACCACAGCCACCACGTGTACCCTGAAGGGACCTCAGTAATGACCGGCTACAGAAATGAACGAATCTCTGCATAGGCTTCCGGTTACCTTGGTGCCAGTATAACTAAGGGCACTAGAGAGTCCTTTGACAGTACCCAACTGTCTAGCCATATTTGGTGCCTTCACACCGGGGGACTATTTCCCCCCGTACCCCGAGAGCACTTCGACTGAACCTAGGTTAACTCCGCCAGACTTTAAGTACTCCCGGGAAGAGGATTAAAGGGGATGACTGGCTTAGATATAAGACATAGTAGAGTGGTTTGTGGACAGTTTAGGTTACAAAACAAAGCATCGAGGAGTAGTTCATGTCTCATCAGAGTAACACAGTAGTGTAGCGTGGGTGGCTGTGTTTGTAACAACGCATGTTTAGTAAATACGAGACCGTAGGATCAAGAAGTTTTAGCCAGATAGAGCCACAAAGTAAGAAATAGAAAATTTATAAAGGCCACAGTGGGATTTGCATTAAAAAAGCACCCGAAAGTTTTTCTAAAAGAAAAAAAACGTAACAATATTTATAATAAAATAATTGCATTTCTAATAACAACCGAGCTCTAACTACAAAATCACAATACAGGTTTAGCATTAACGTTGCTTTTTAAATGTCAGCTGCCTTAGAAATATTATAGAATTTTTTATTTAAATTTTATTTTGTAACAGATGCTCACAAATATATCAAATGTGAAATTTTGTGTAAAATTTATTTGTCTCTCAGTTTATATAAAAACAATAACGAAAATTAACATTAACAACATAAAAGCATCAAAATGAATTTTATATCTGTGACATTTTTAGTTATTTATAGTTGTTTATAGCTAATGTTTTTATGCCATAGATTTTTTAAATGTACACGACATGAAGTTTTATTTATGAAACTAAATAGAAGACATAAAGAAAATGACATAAATTCGAATCAATGGGTTTTTAACTACAACTACGAGTGGTCTAATTCATAGGAAACTAAATACTTCATAACAAAAAAGATATCGTGTATTGTTTTGATTAATTTAATAAATTTGATTTCATAAATAAGAATTGAAAAATTTTATATTTAATTGAATTAAATTAAAATTTTTCAACATTTTCACAAATTTATTAAACAGCAAGATTATTAAATTTATTAATTTATTAATTTTATTCTTAAGTTGTGTATGGGCAAAAGCTTACACGGCGTATGAGTAGTATTTAATTATTGATATAAAAAATAATAAGCATACGTCTGGTTGTCCTGTTGCTTTTAACTTAATACTAGACAATTTAAATTACATTTAATGAACTTTACGTAAAATAAAATTAAAAATTTGCAGAGGTTTGAACGCCCGCTGTGAGTAGAGAAATTAAATAGAAATGTGTAAGAATGAAGACATTAAGTTAGAGGTACATCTTTGTTTACTTCTTTTATAGGGCGCACTTTAATTTTTTATTTGTTTAAAACAAATTAAGTATTGAAAACTAAAATGAGGCAGTATGTAATTTAGCTCAAAAAGAAATGTTTTTGTTTTGCACTTAAGTAAATTAAATTAAATTTTCTTTAGTAAATTAAATTAAGTACACGGGAAACTAAATTAATTAATTTTCAAAAAATTATTGTGCTATTTTTTTTTATTATTATCCCGGGTATTAGTATTATTTCTTTTAATTATGAGGGTAAAAGCACGTCTCCATGGCCATTTCACTACCGCTTACTTAGGTCTTCAGGAAACTTCCTATAAACATTTTAAATAAACTAAAGAGTTTTCTCCAAACAACAAACTTTGAAATTTGTCTTTAGTTTATTTAAAATGTTTTTAAGAAGTTTCCTGAAGAGCTAAGTAAGCGGTAGCGAAATGCCAGCGAAAAAATGACACAAAATTTTTTTCTAAATTTTCTTTAGTTTTCGTTAAAAAATTTTTCTTTATTTTTTCTATATATAAAGCGTAAGATGTGGTGGTGACCGGTGGACCGATCTTTCTGAAATTTTTACTAGTGAGCCTGTGTGTAAAAGAACACTTCTAAAGTAAGTAGTTTACATTGCATAACATAGAAGCTGAAGCAGGCAGAGCAATGTAAAAGGAACTCCTTTCTCAATGCGCATAGTTTGCCAAATAAGGAGCTGGATCCGAACAATGCTTATGGTACCTGTCATACAAAGTGACAAGTTATTATCGTGTATTGAGGGAACTGTAACAACTACAGCCTTGAACTTGTATGCAAGTAGGCCAGTTTTTAATGTACATAATCAAGAAAACACTGGCTGGGTTGTGGAAAGTTGACATGGTACCTTTTAGAAAAGTGAATAGTCCCAAGATTTCTACAAGTAACTGTCATATAAATTTATTTAGTAAACTCATACTATTTTTGTATGTAAATGAAAGTTTTCTTTAACGTGGAGTTTTTCCTATCATTAAATATAAATGTATTTCTTTTTATGACTTTCAAATTTTTTGTCAAATGAGGGTAGCCGAACCTCATTTAATCACATGCTTATTTAATACTTGTACATCAATTTTCATGAAATCTATCTGATTTTTTCATTATAAATCTATCTTAATGAATAATCATAAAAAAGTGTAATTTTTGCCATTTTTAAGTTTTAAATAAAAATTTTTAAAAGAATGAAATAAATAATTTTTTTTCCAACTTAGTACTGAGTTATCCAGAAACTGTTAAGCATATGAAATATTATATTTAAAGATCTCAAAGGTAATTTTATCCTTCATTTTCTGGTGTTTTATAAATCAAAATCGGAAAAACGTGATAGATTTGTAGTGAAATATACCAACAAATTAATGTCACAACTTTATTGATTTTCACGCAACTTTAAAGATCTCTGCGTGATAGAAAAAAATTGACTACAGAATTCTTGCTAAGCCCTTTAAATTCTCTATATTCATCCGGTTTTTTTAAAAAGGATTTCTCTGCGGAGCAGTGTATATAGTATTTGCATGAGCAAGATTTGTGCCTATGATTAATATTTCATATTGAAGTCTTATTTAACAATTGTACGCCTGCATTAACTAATTCATCAAATTACCTGTGCATTAAATGCATGACCTAATAATTCACACAATTGTTTTGCATACTGTTCAGATTTGCCTGTTTCAGTGGCATACAAAATAGTCGCCTTAATACGTTTTGACAGTGCACGTCCAAATAGTTTCGATGTAAATTTCACAGCCCTGCAAAAGAAAAAAAATTAATATTAATTTAACAAAAATTTTTATAAATATAATATTTTCAAAGAAAAATATAAGAACTGGCATTCAATGCATATTATTTGCTGTTGTATATTTTCAATTACAGCAACATTGAATTTTTCACATGAAGAAATTTTAAATGTAAGCATTTTATTTGTTGTTAACAAATAAAAATTAAAAAATTTAAATACTCGTATATCAATTTTCTTTAGCGCAATATCTTGATACAAAAACGATTTTATTTTTGTGTTTTTCTTGTTTATTTGATGTTTTGGGTTTTATTTATATCAAAGCAAAAGAAAGATTTACATGAAAAGCATAAACACAATATTTTCCAGCTCCTCCTTCTAGCGGCAGTCCACTGAGGTCACCAGTTTTGTTGCTGATCGCCTACTTTAATTCCATTGATCGTTACCCTTCGAAATATATGTTACCTCCTTTGGTCCAGTGCACGTTCACAGAGATTCACTGAATCCTCTAATGATATTGCATATTTATCACAATAAAATATGCCTGTCCCCTGGGGCCCGACGCAAGTAGGTTGAAGAGTGTCCGAGATTAATTTTTTCATGTTATCAGATATCTAAATATTATGATTCCGTAATATTGTGCTGATATATTTATTATTTGTTTGCACAGAAATGCTTAATTTACATATATGTTCGCTTGTTTAAAATGGCATGCAAATTTAAACTTATTACTTGACTTTGTTGTATATTTTCGTAAATTACAATTATCATAGATGAGACTTGCAATAAAAATTTTTGGAAAAAATCCAATACAAAAAATATCTTAAAACAAAATATAAACAACATCCAAATTTCAATGTTCGTCTGCTTCAGGGGACTGCATCTTTTTAGTGCTGCAGACCGCTGTTTAACGAAATGTGTCAAATTACAGCTTGACGTCTCAGCCAAAAGTTTAAAAAAATTCAAGTGCTCCTACCCGCTCCTTTCCACAAAAAAAAAAAACAGTTAAAACTATAAAGTGATAAATTAACAAAACATGAATTTCTTACCGTCTGAGTTTCAATAAATGGAGAACAGATAGTTTCACAAAAATTGAAATGCTGGCAAAAAAAAACTGAAATTCAGAAGAGATTAAAGTTTACACTGGGCATAAATGTAGACGCAGTGAAGCCTATACAAACGATGACAATTCGGCAAGAAGGTGTTCCAAAACTCCAGACAATACTGCAGAGGTAATTGGCATTAAAGAAGAATTAATATATTTATTTAAAATTATTTTGGCCGCAATAAATTGTAATGCATCGCTCGACACTAACAAATTTAATATATATTGCATGGATACTGCCAAGGGGTTTGTTGATTTCTATGGATGGTACTACATGCCTGTAACTGTGGATACGATTCTGGTGCATGGTAGCTTATGCCTCTATCTAAGGGCCCTTATTCAATCACTAAATTTTTTTACATTTTAATTGATTATTTATGTCAGGTATGATGTCCAAGGATGCTCAGGAAGTGAGAAATAAACACTATAGAGCCTATAGGTTACATCATTCGTGAAGAATTGGACGTGTAGACACTATTGAAGACGTAATGCATAATCTTGTATTGTCATCAGACCCATTTATTAACAAATTTCGCTCAAAAATAAAAATCAAAAAATTGGAGTACGATAATGATGCTAAAAAAATTATTAAAAGACTATGCTTAAATGTTCATTATTTATCTATTTGTTCTTTCTACGGGAGATAAGGGTAAAAGTCGGCAGAACAGGTATATATTTTCTGGAGCATATTCTACAATAATTGTATTTATTTTTTATGAAAATTGAGTTGCTGCATTAAAAATCAAGAGAGATATGCTACTTTTTCAATACAAGTTTTTTGGAAGTGGGCAGATATTTTTCACATTTCACACAAATGGTTCCGAGTGCTTAATAAAGCTATGTGCCAAAAAAAAGACAATGACGTAGGTCAAAATTTAATTTTCAATTTGTATGGGAAGTGGGCGTAAAAGTGGGCGATTCATTTTTATTTTTTCAAATTTTTCTTGGTTCACACAAAAAATGCCAAAATGTGCCAAGTTTCATTGTCCCTTAACAACTTCTTCTATTTTTAGCTGCTCGTTCTATAAACCTCAACCAATGTGCGCCGCCTGCTGAAAAAATCTTTCTACAAATGCAAGTGTAACAAAAAGGATTAAACTCTAATAAAAACGTAAACATAGAAAACAGGAAGTGCAATTTCTTATCCACAGCTCAGTTGTCTATGAACCGATGTACGAAAATACGTCTGACAAATGAATGGACTTAAATATTCGTTGGCTTTTTGAAAACCCATTTCAACATGAGCAAGAAAAATGTTTAGACCGATATCGTTAAATCGTTAAAGGCACAAACGATATTGTTCATATTACAAAATGGATAAAAAACGCTTTTGATTTGTTGTGGATCTTAATCTTAAAAACCATATTACTTTTTCATTTTTTACTTACTTTTTGTAAGACTAAGTGGATATCGAGTTTTAAGTTTTTTTTTCTTTTTTTCAATGTTAGATTTCAAATATATAAAAAACTTTTTTGAAGGAGGATGAAAAGCAAAAAGGCTAAAAATAATGTCCTATTACTTTTTATCATCGGAAGCAAAGGAATTCTTTTTTTAGTGCTAACATCTCACTGTGTCATGCTTAAAGTCAATATTAGAATTTTTTTAATTTTATTTTTTTAAAACACTCTGTGTGGATGATATCTAAAATATCTTTTTAAAATGTTGACAAATTTGAAAGTTATAGTGGTTCAAAGTTAAGGTTTGTGAATAGCATACGAAATTTATGGAAAAATCCCAAGTTTTTAATTAATTTATAATATTAGGAATGTAAATATTTGAATGTAACGGCACCCAAAATTTGTAACAGGGTTGTAAGAGATTCTTCTTGTTAAAAAACAGTATTGATCTTATGTTATAATAGATGGTAGTGAAGCATTGTCAAGATTTTTCAGCAACCGCGAATTTTCGTAGAGAATTAGGAAAAGTAGAAATGATACTTCTGCTGGTTTTTTTATTTTGTAGCTACAAGTATATATTTTAAGTGTTTAATGTTCAGCTGCCCGATATTGCCCGAACTCTTTTTGTAATTGTAAAAATTGTCAGTGGTGGTTAATCCTTGGCGAAAGAATTAGCTGACTAAAGTATATATTTTACTAAAGAAATAAATAATTACGCTTCTAACTTGCTTTGTTTGTTAGATAACAACAATATAAATTATATACAATATGCGCTTACTCTGCGAGAAGAGAGAGAAGAAAAAACCAATTTTAAAACAGTTTTATCAGTCAGTCTATAACGGTTCAAGAGTATGGCCACATATAACAAATTACATTAACTATTGGAACACCCTTATATTTCATCTCCAAGCTTTATACTTGTTCAACAGTTTGGCAATATACATCAAATTAGAGGAACTATACGGCCACCCTCTAATTTCCAAATTCAATTTATATACATGCTATTGTTGTGGACTTAGCAATCAGTTTCTTTGTAAATTTCAACCGTCTGTCTATAACAGTTTAACAGTTTAGCCACTAGCTTCAGATTACATCAACTATTGCAAAGCCCTTTAATTTACAATTTAAAATATTTATACTTCTTATTATACCACACAAAGTAGTGAAATTTCTGTATAAATTTCAAGAGTTTGTATATAACGGTTTAAATAGATACGGCCATATAGGTCAAGCTACATTAGTTTTGGGAACACCCTTTAATTTCTAAATTCAAATTATAAACTTATAGGGGACTAAGCAACACAGGTCCCTTGTAAATTTCAGCTCTCTTTCTACGAGTATAAGGGCTCAAAGCTTCCGTCACATGTATTAAATTACATCAACTATTGCGATATCCTTTTATTTCCAAATCCAAATTTTATTCTTGTTATTATAACGGCGTTAGCAATACCGATTAGTTGTAAATTTTAAGCGTCTTTCTACAACTGTTCAAAAGTATGGCCATATATATCAAATTAAATGAACTATATGGGCACCCTTTAATTTATAATTTTTAATATTAATACTTGTTACTGCAATTGTCATATCAATCGACATTCTGTACAAATTTGCAAGCATTTGTCTATAACGGTTGAAAAGAGAAGACCAAATAACTCAATTTACATCAATTACGGAAACACCCTTTAACTATAGATTCAAATTTTAAACTTGTTGGTATAGCTGGCTTTTAAGTTTCAGCTTTCTATCTAAAACGATTCAAAAGCTTAGCCACAGGCATCAAATTACATTGGTACAACCTTTAATTTCCAAATTAAAATTTTATAATGGTTACTATAGCGGAGCTATCAATACAGGTTCCTTGTAAATTTCAGCTGTCTGTCTATAACGTTTAAAAGTTTGGCAACATATGTATACTAAATTATATTAATTATTGGGACAACCTTTAACTTCTAATTTAAAATTGTTACTATAATTTTTATATTAATCGACATTATGTATAATTTTCAAGCGATTGTCTATAACGGTTCAAAAGATAGGATACCTGTTGGGACACCCTTTGATTTTTAGATTTATTTTTGTAATACTTTTTGATACTGGAAACTAAAGTAACACGCAGTCATTTAAAATTTTAAAGAAGTGAAGGGCACTACAGTTCATAATACACGTAAAAAGTATGTATGTTGTATGAGGACACCCTTTAATTTTTAAGATTATGAACTGTTTTTAAACCGAGACCAATCTATCAGCATAATCTATCAAATTACAAAAAAAAATCAAAATCGGTTCAGAAATGACTGAGTTCTGCAGACACGAACATCAAAAAAAGCGTCATTCAGACGAATTGATAACCTCCTTCTTTTTTTAAGTCGGTTAAAAATTGCAAAACGAAATGGTTGAGTCGTTAGAACTTTTTCGAAACATAAGAAAATATCTTAGTTCGGCAGCAAGCCATGTTAAAACTGATCAGCTTCAGATCAGCTATTCAAAACAAATAAAATAACAATTCAGACATAAATGTAAAATTACACATGAGTTGAAACACTACAAAAAAGTCAAATTAGCAATCATTTCATATATATACTAAGGGCTCTAGCATTTAACCTAAAGAGTGCGTTAATAATCGAAATTGTCGCATTTAAAAAAAGTATTTATTTTGTGGTGACGTCACTTTGATCAAATATTTGACTAATATGGCCGCACTTTTAGTCTTACAGTCCTTTTCAAATTAAACTTGAAACCGAAAAAATTCGTTAAAATTTCTATAGGTATTTAATAAATTTGTTTAAAAGATCTTGCATTAATAAACAATTTTTCATATGTGGATTTTCATTGTTTCGACTAAAATTATTTAAAACTTTTAAACTTATTTAATATTATACTCGTACCCAACAACTTTGCAACAAGTTTATTTAATTTAAAAAAAAAAAAAGTTTTTATTTTTTGTCTTTGTTTAACTACGAAATATTCATAATTACATCAACATTCGTTTCCAACCGCACATTCATACATTTTAATACACATTTGGGTTGTAAAATGTCACAATAATAATTAGCTTTTGTTTCTTTTTCTTTTATTGTCCCGTTAACATTTTCAACTAAAGTTGTAACTTAAAAACATACTCATGTATTTCCTAAATAGAAAAATGTTTTATTGTGAAACATTTTAATCGTAAAAGATGACACATTTATTATTATTATACAGAATATTCTCTCATTCGTAGGTTAAGTTTGATTTAAAGACCTCCATGGTGAAAAATATTTATGTTTATGTTTGTTTGTGTATGAACTTTCTGTTGTCTGTCGATGTCAGCTTATGACGGCTGGTTGGCTTAATGCCCTCCAAATTTAATGTGTATGTATTTTTTTTCGTCATAAAATATACAAAAAAATGTAATGAAAACAAACTTAAACTGTTGTTGAAGGAAACAATTACAAGAATATCAAATATGTGTCATATACATAAAGCAGGTTCATATTAAATTGGGTTTTAGTTTTTTTTTTTTTTTTTTTTTGGTGATTTTAATACAAATTTTAATAAATATATTAAATATAAGCACATGAAAGCTTTTCATTGAATAATGGTTTTAATGAAGATTTTTTTATACGTAACAGCTATAATTTCCGCCTTTATCTATAAAATCCAACTCGCCGGTGATGTAGCTTACTCTGAAATTAGACAATATGAAGGATAAGTAGTTTAAGAGTATTAACGAACAAAATGCCATAAAGCTGTGACTACAAACATAGAATTATATCCCTCAACCCACATTCAAACATTTTAATTAAACTAAAGATTTTTGTCCAAACAATAAAGCAAAGACAAAAATAAAAATTTAAGCAAAACCAACAATAACCACCAGTAATTCTATTTTTCTTACTCCACTGTATACGGCTGAGTTTTTTTTTCCGGTTTTTTTATACAGTTCAAAGAGGATTAAAAAAAATATCACAAAACATTACGAAAATTTATTTATATGCACAGGCACTTTGAAAATTATTTAATTAAAGACACGGCAATATTTTTTTAAATATTTAATTTTTATAAAAACTTCGTGCTATTTTTTTACTTAATTATCCCGATTAAATTAATTATTTCATAGAAATTCAAATTAAAAAGTATAGAATTATTAATGGAAACGTATATCTGGCAAATGGAACCCAATGATTAGCTGGTATTTAAGCATTCCTTTATCCTAATTGCCCATTATAATTAAAAAAAACAAAAACTGTGACTCAATTTCGTCGTTGAAGCTTTTGATTTTGCTTCTCCATGAACGTTTTGTTTTACGAGTACGTGATCCCACAGTGTTAATTTCCACTGCATAGACGATTTTGCTCTCCGAAATGATGAAGAAGATTGATTTAAATGTATTTGTTGGATCGTTGGTATGAAACCTTTTATTATTAAAATCGATACCATTTAATTTAGACAAGGGTACTCAGTTTCTTAAATCGAAGATTTAAAAATTTTTTCCTTTACGGTCGGCAACAATTTATTTATGCATCGGGTCGCAAGAAAAGATTAGCTTTTCTATTACTTTCCTAAAAGTGTGCCTGATGTCCAAGTGGGTTAGATTGTAAGATCTAATTAATTGATCAAAACAAGACCAGTGATTTATTGATTAATTTTTACTATAGCGTAGCAGAGCTTACGGCCATTAAATACATTTGAAAAAAATTTCAAAAAAATTACCCTTTATTAGAAAAAATTGTGTAATAAATTTGTGCATGAAATTGAAATTATAACATAATTTAAATTGCGTGCTTTTTACATTTGTATCTATACATAAAAAATGAGATATTAAAAAAAAGTATTGTATACTTGAACCAAGGCTCTAAGGGATCAAAAATATTGCATGTATAGAAATGGCCCCATTACAGTTTTAACATATTGTTACGTTTTTCGCTTTTTGAACAGGCGAACGTACGGATTCTTTCTGATTGCAATTACCACAGTGGCTAAATTCTGTGTTCTTTTACTCTCTGACTTTCTCTGGCTATACTTCTTAATCCTACCGGTCTTGTGAACCCTTGGTCTCGTATTTACTAAACATGTGTTATCACCTTAAACCCAGCCATCCACGCTACACTACTGTGTTACTCCGGCGAGACATGAACTACTCGATGCCTAGTTTAGTAATCTTAACTATTCACAGACATCTCCACAACTCCTTTTATCCAAGCCAGTCATCTTCTTTAATCCAGTAGCCACAACACACGTCTGCCATACACTGTTGTTATGCTGTTACACTTCCGCGCCCTAACCGCTACCGTTCTTACTTTTTATTATAAAGGGCTTCTTGACAATTATCTGTTGCTCTTATATTAAGTTGGACGTCTCCACTAAATTATCTGCCATGGCTTCACACAATAATTGCCTTTTGCCTCTCGGGAGGTTTGTACTACTGTTTATTAAATTTAATTGCTTATAACAATTATTATTTTTTTTTTCGTTGCACGCATGCCCGCATGCGGTATCGAACTCGGACCCCCTGGTTTGTAGTACGCACCACTACCAACGCAGCCATTGAGGCTACTCAGCTTTTGCTGCCTAACTTGTGGTTTTGTTATTCTATAAACACACCATTAGTTGAATTAGCTTATTCACCACGCTCACACGGAAACAACTACAGGGGTTGCCAGATTTTATTATTCGTAACAATATGTATAGAATCGTTACATATTTTTACACTTTATAAGCCGCCCCTGTTATCATGTTAAAGGTATAATAACGTCAAATTATTTTAAAATATGTAATTTATGTTTGTGATTGGTAATTTGTATTAAAAAATTGTTATACTTTATACATACAATTTCATTTTATATGTTTTGAAAATGTTAAATCGAGACCATACCTGGGACTCGTGTATTTGTCTAACTTATGTAAATAATGATGTAAATTCGATTGAATGTCAATTTGGCAGCGTAAAAATGTTACTTTATTTATAATTATAAATAATTTCTATACGTTTGTTAAACAATTACACAGTTTTAAGGACAAATTTTTACTGTGTAAAAATTATTTTTACATAGTTATCTGTTGAAAGTTCCCAAGCCTGATTCAACTTCAAACTGATATATATGACTGGCTTCCAATAGAAAAATAAACGAAAAACAAGTAAGAGTGCTATATTTAATTTTGCCGAATTGTATATATACCCTTCACTATCTATCTAAATGTAGTTTAGTGCAGTAAATCCAATTAAAAAAGCAAATATTGGGGTGACAGAGAATTAAAAAATAAAAAAAAAATAGTTTTATTTTTGGTTTATTTTACATAAAAATAACATCGGCTTTTAATGGGTTAAGCATTTTTTTAAAATTTTAGTATTTCCTTTAAGATCTCTTCAAAAGCTTTAAAATGATAACTATATTACTATTTAAAAAAAAAAATAAATTTTAGAGCCCCGTAACTCGGAAAATATGGCCGAGCGCCAATTTTATCAGTTGATGCTTTTTTTCTTATTTTTAATTCTCTATTGCCACATATATTAATTTTTCTGATTAGAGTTACTTAATGGTTCCAAATGATATAAAAAAATTATAGGTAGGCGTGGTGTTTTGCCCGCTGCTGATTTTCAATAGCAGCTCTTTCAACACTATGTCTGATCGATTGAAGTATTTAAATTTTCTCAAACTGATCTAGTGCCTCGGCAAACTTGATTTCAACACTCACATGGACAGACAGACGGACATCGCTCAATCGACTTCGGTATGCATAAGAAATCAGAATGTATATACTATATGGGGTCAGAAATGGATATTGTAAAAATTACAAACGGAATGACAAACTTAGTTATACTATTTTTTCACTTTTTGAGGTGAAGGGTATAATTACAATAAAATATTTTTATATTAAGGTTTATTAACAACGAGTTCATTCATATTTTTGATTGCATACAAAATTTTACATTTTTTTCGATTGAAAAAGAGAATACGAAACGCGTTTTTTTTAATTACATAAAAAACGAAGAAAAAATAACAAAACAAAAAACGGAATTTTATAAATTTATATGGTAGCACACATTTTCATAATTTCCGCAAACGTCAGAACGTTAATATGGCGACGAAAAATATCAGCACCACTGCAAATGTCATGTGTTCGATGCGTGTACGACGTTTGTCATACAAATGGCTGTTGCGATGGATGAGTTAGTATTTTATTTTATATTTATTAATTTCATTTTATTAAATTATTTTTATTTATGCATTTCTAGAATTAAATTAGATGTACAATTTTCGAAATTCTTAAGGAGAGGAAAGAGAAATTTACATCAGGAAAAAGGAAGAAGTCGGTGTTTTGGGGAAGAGTCTCAGAAAAAACAAAGAAACAGATACCTGATAATTTAATTTAGTTTATCTATTTTTAATGTTTAAGTGTTCAAAGTTGTAAACAAATGACAATTTATTTTGTCTGTGCATCAATCAAATATCAGAATCAATTGTTTTGCATCGGCATCGTAAACTAATCTTATACGCTCATCAGATTCAGCGCAGTGATACATTTCCGAACAAGCCCATACTTAGAAAAAATTTTGATAAAATTTAATTGTTGAATGAAAAATTAATTTAAAGTGAACCATTATTTTTGAACATACACTCATCTTTGTGAGAGAGAGAGAGAGAAACAAAATGTATGAAATGAAAAGCAGTTAAGACTCATAAACATATTCCCACATGCATCTGTGAGTGTGTGTTTGTTGTTTTTATTACCTCACATATATTTCGAAAAAAAAGCCGTGTCCTTTGCCATGTTATTACTTTGTTACCTTTCTGTGTTTATTTTTTCAAATCTCAAAATACTCATTCTTGATGTCGTTATTGTTTTAGGATAACAACGCTTAAATATTCTGTGAAGAAAAACAATTTTAAGGAAAAAATTTTTAAATGTTTTTAAGCGTTTTATATGCTTCTCTATGGGCATTAAAAATATTTGAGCAATTTTTGAAATTAGCTTATGTTTCGATTATTAAAATAAATATATAAAAAATACTTAAATAATTTTTTGTAGAAAATGTATTCTGAAAAAAGGGTTATAAAAGTAATAATTCGAATTGGGATGAATGTGAATGGATGCGGAAAATATTAAAAAGATTTTTAATTGATTTAAAGCAAATCATATAAAATAGGGAACCTATGTCCAACTAAAAATGTTAACAAAAAAATTGTTTATATTAAACATCTTCAATAAGCTTCTAAAATACAAGGAAATGATAAAACATCTGTGATTTCTTGTGCAAATTTTAAAACTTTCTGTACTGTCTTGAGTATAAAGAATTTTATAATATTTTCCGTTTTAAACAGAACAAGAGCAATAATAATAAAATCATTTTTTTTTTCAACTCTCTGTTCACCCAGTCAACTCTTCATGAATGAAAGCATACAAATGACATACAAATGATTTTCTTTTAACATTTTTAGTGCAAATAAAATATTTCTTGTAAAAACCAGAAAAGTCTTTCAACGACTACGTGTTGAATGTTTGTTTTACTTTTTTTTTTTTTTTTTTGTTATGACACAGTAATAAAACGTTCGCCCAGAAAATATCACACTGTTAATGTCTGAGGGCCAATTTACAATGATGAAATTTTTATGATGTTGTCACAACACAGCAAAAAAGTAAACCCAACATTCATAAGAGCCATATTACGTGCGTTACAACTTGGTTGGTTGGTTGACTGTGTCATTTTAATGAATTTATGTATGTAAATGAAAATATTTCAAGAAGTGAAGGAGTAAATAAATATACACCTACTCTTCTCATGCTGTGACACTTTTAAGTGTTGTGTGTTTTAAGGGAACTTCAAATTCAATTTCAAATGAATTTAAAATCCTCTTAAACTCTTTAACTGAAATAATTTTATGAATTATAAATGTATGAAAACATTTACCATGGTGAAGCCGACTAACTGAAAGAATGATATGACATTGTTAAGATTTATATAATTTTAAAATACACGGTAGTATTCAATTATCTGTACGACTACACGAATTTAAATAAATTTTTTTTAAGACAAGTATATGGGGAAAAAATTAACACTTCTAAAAATATTTCTTTTGAATTGTTTTTATTAATTTAACTTAAATTTCTATAACTCACATAAAAATCCGTATTAGTTAAAAAACAGTGAAAATTGCTGTTGAAAATTTTAATTTTTATATTTTCGTTTGCCCAGGTACAACATACACACTTACACAATACATATACGCGCGCACCATTAACAGCCGATGAAAATTTAATGTGAAAAATATTTATTATTAATAATGTTAAGCCTGTGCATTACAATTATTTTTAATTGATGTGTGTTTTCTCACCAAGTAGTCGTAAGTGTTAAATTCACGTTTAAAAAATTTAACACTCTGAGGTTGTCGCCGTTTTTATTTCCAACAAAGTAATCAAATGTGATGCATAAATTCGTTAATAATTTGTGTACAAATTCAATTATATTAATAAAAGTTTAATAGGATTTTTTTAACATATTAATGAAAGTAGACGAAAATAAACTGAATAAAGAATAATGTTAAATACTTAAGATGGGCAACTTTTAACCTTTAGCATACGTTGACTAGTTTGACAGCAAAAACACAAAAAAATTAATCAAATTAAAAAAAATCAAAATTCAATTACAATTAAATTAAAATCCAAAATATCCTTGAATTCCATTGAAAATGTGTTCTTTAATAATATTATGTTTTAAAATAGAAAGAAAACAGCTGAATTTATATCTATCAACAAAATACTCATTGTATCAACTTCCTCCTTCCTTACGCTAGGAACACACTTGGGACGAACGACGAATTTTTAGTCGCGAATATTCGTCGTATGTACACAATCATGACTTCAGATGAAATTCATCAAACTCAATTAGGACGACAAAATTATTTATATGTATACAAATTTGAAAATATATTTTTGTTTACATATGCCACCTGCTTGAGTGACCATGTATTTAAAAAAAGAAACCTTAATTTTTATATGGTTTTTATTTGAAATATTATTATAATATTTTTTATAAATGAATTATAATATTTTTTTTTTCAGTTTTTGTATAGCCAGTAGAAAAATGTAGAATTATGAAAGTAGAGAATAGTTCTTGCTAGTGTAGTAGCTACAATTGATTACTACCTGGTAGATGTTATACTGACGAGGGTTGTAGCGAGCCAGAAAGTGGATTTGATTCTGCTGGTATCTAAGTTTTACTGTTATCCGGGCTATAAATTCTGATAGAGGAGACAAAAAAAAAGAGATACGTGTATCGGCGTTTTGAAAGTTTACATCTGAATTTCATTTGAGAGGGGGTTAAAATTTCCCAGCTCTGGCACATTCTTATTGTTCAACGGCATAGGAAACCATGTGACCCTTACATTTTAGGTATAAAATGTGTTCAGCAAATTTATGTAAAATGTTACGGAGAACATTTTTGTAGAAATCTTAACCCTCTAACTCCTTAATATATGGGTCTTTTTTGTCCTTCTTTTAAAACAGACCAAAAAACACCAAATGTTCCACAAAAATGTTACCCGTTAAATTTTACTATAAGTCCCTGAATACACCAAAAAGGAAAATTCAACCATAAAGTCAGAAATAAGACGCAACAAAAGAGAGCTTAGGGTTAATTTCGCATTTATTAAGAATTTTGTTTTAAATTCCACTTCATTATCATACAATGTCCAGCATATTTCAGTGGTAAGCGAATGAATGGAGTTCATTAATTATAATTAATGACCATAATTAAAATAAAAAAGAATATAAAATTTAACATATCCAAAAAACAGTAAATTTTTTTATATATAGGCTATAAATAAAAACTAAATATATTTTTAATTAAAAACAAATAAAACACTTTAAAAAATCAACAAAAAAAAAACGGTCCCTCTACACAAACACATACGTTGTTCATCAACATAAAAAATAGAAATAAACCCATACACATAACGAATTTCGCCGACGCATTTTCATACAAACAAATATATTTTATTTTTTTCAACGAATAATCGCAACGAAAATTTCATCGTTCGTCGCAACGAATGTGTGACGAATAAATGACAATGTTATTGTTAAACTTTTTAAATATTATTTGTTTTTTATGGTCACCTTAGCAGCTTAAAAAAGTAAACAACCTAAAAAATTATAACAAATATGTTTTTTCGTCAGTGTTGTGCTTCATACTATAAATTTACACAACGAATTTTTGACGACGTATTCATCGTGTTGGACGAAGTTCGTCTTTCGTCCTAGTTGTTTTCCTAGCATTACGTTAATGTTAGTTAAAAAAAACGACGCTGAACGTATGATGGATTCTGAGTTATCCAGCCTTAAGTTAGAGCTATTCTATAATAAGTAGCTACATAAAAGAAATAATGCTTTCGTTCGTTAATTATAAAGAAAAGATATTTCTAATCGACAAAGTACAATTTCTTACGCCAATTTAAGATTGTAGAAAATTCATATTTGAAATAAGAAAAAAAAACTGTGTCCCATAAAAATTAACACAATTTTATCAGGGATTTACATTACCAGTGTCCACGGACACTATATCGCACCAGAGTGTGACATAATGTCCATCGACGTAGAGTCATAATGTCCATTGATTTTATCAACATATTTTATGATATTCTATTTAAGAAAAATATAAGGCCTTTATAAACTAGCTTGCAGAAAATCTTTGGTAAGCGAAGCCGGTGTTGGTTATACCATAAAAAAGAAAATCTTTGAGCCCCGCGAAGCCGTTTTTGTTTTAAGTGGTGACACTATGTCCGTACTAAAAACAATACAGTGTCAATGGACACCTATTTTTACCGCAAGATGTTCAAATTTAGCATTTAATAGACATTTACTTGCTTCTAGTTTATATCGAGGCTTTTCTCTGTTTATGTCGAGCTTTCTCCTGGATCGCACTATTCGAGTTGTTATAGGTAAGATCTGAGTAAAAGAGTTCATACTTAATTCAAGGGTACCGCCTTTTCACCTAATCTATTTCCCATTTTTCTTAACGACTTTCTATTTCAAGCGTCCAACTGTGTGTATTCTACGAAAGTACATTGATTGATGATATCCTCAATCGTGACATATTGTCAAGCTCCGATGGGGTCTTGCTAACAGGGTTCAATTTAACGCTCGAGAAACCCAGTGCTAAATGTGCTACTTCATTTTGAATCATGGGTGATATCGATATTAAGTCATCAGAAGCTCTCGATGTTCTTGGCATAAAGATTTAATGCGATATTCGATGAAGAAAGAATATTTTTCTAGTCGCAGAAAAATCACTCAAATGCCTAGTTTTTTTGAAACAGTGTAAAAAATACTTCATTCTATATGATGTCCTCGCTATCTATGACACCTTTATCAGCCGAAAAAGAAATACAACAATCATGTATGGGCCGTTACTTCAAAAACTATTTTGAAGTTACTCGACCGCGTGCAGGAGAGAGCGAAGGGAGCAATATGTGATGTGTTCTTAAGTTCTATCACTAGTACAATAGAAAGTGCTCTTATGGAATCAGGGATTTGTTTCTGAAAACCGTAATTTTTACAGGCAAAACGTTATGGCATACGACATAAACTCCCTGCGGAGATCTTTCCTGTCATTTATAATATCTATAAATTCAAATCAAATGTTCACAAGCACTACTCCCTCTATCCTCCTTCCCATTACTTAGTTTCATAATTCTGGTACAGTGCGTTGCATTAGTAAGCGTCATCCCCTGAGTGTATTAAGTCCCGTGAAAACGAGATTTTAATTTACATGGAATAAAAGAGCAGATGAGTGAGGTCTTTTGCCATTAACTAAATTCAGACCTGAGATAAATACACAAAGTATTGAATTCAGAAAAAAGTAAAGAAAAATAGAAAAGACATACACATCGTTGGTCTCATTAGGAAAAGCCTTTAATCAGAAAATGACAACTTTACAGGAAGAGGTAAAAACATAATAGAAATTGTGTCAAAACATTATTTTTTTTTTGTACTTTTGCACTCAATGTTAGAATAAGTAGAAGATCTTAATTTTCACAAAAAATTACATTTAGGGCGTTTCTACACGAGACCAATTTATTAGGAATTATTGAAAAATATTCCCTAAAATTATTTTTTTTAATGAAGAGATATTTTTAAATTACGTTTTTTTTTTTTTTTTGTTTTAATCAAATTTATTTTAATTAATCTTGATATTCCCTTCAACAAAATGAAGGCGGATGCGAAGAATGGTGATGACGTATGTAGCGTTTCAGCAATATATTGTGCTGATATTTAATTTTTCTTATTTTCTTTAAAAAATAACACAAAAATTGTAAGTAAATATTCTTTCCTTAAAAGATGGAGGAGGACCAGATGTAACACATTGGTGGCAGATCATAACGTTCAAGGACACAATGTCCAATAACGTGGAGTCATAACGTACATGAATATCACCGGTATATTTTATGGTATTCTATGTAAGAAAGATTTAATTTTTTTAAGCTGACTGGCAGAAAATCTTTGGTAAGCTAACCCGCTGTAATTTTAAGTGCGGACACTATGACACTTTTATAAGTGACACTTATTCATACTTAAAACGAAACAATGTCTATGGACACAATGTCACCTTGAAAAACGTCTTAAAGTCCATTGCCATTATGTCGCTTTAATGTGCTACATAAAGTCCATGGACATTATGTCCTTAAGCGCTATGACATCCCACCTGGCATGCCACCTAACACTTTTACTAAGCGGCAAAGATTTCCTGCAGCAATTATATACACAATAAAAGCTTGAAGAAGAATAGATTCATTAAAAAAAATTTTCGATATTATTTTGAAGTATATTTAAGTGTTGAGCTTAGAGTTAAAAGTGTCTTGTGTAATAAGTTTCAAAATAACAAAACTCATTTGTTTACGGTCATATTTACTTTACTTCATACAGCCACAGTCAGCCAAGTGGAAATGCAAAATAAAATTTTCTGAATGTAATTTTTCTAAAAAATAATCTCTACTTTTTACTTTTCTTCTCTTTTCTATGTTTAGGTCTGTTGAAATTTTATCATTTGGAAAATTTCTGTTAAGGCAAGCAAATAATTAGGAGCTGCTTCATAGTATTTTCTTTTCTAATTTATTAAGCACTAGGTCAGTTTTATATATAATAAAAATTTTTATTTATATTTTCAATATTTCGCCACACCTTTGGGTGGCATCATCAGGAAACAGGAAACAAAAAATTAGATTTTCTTTTTTTTTTTTTTTTTTTAAATAACAAAATTAAAATCAAATTATTTTTTCAAACTATTTAAAAAGGTCAAAAAAACATTTATATATAAATCATAGTATTGTTACATTTAGTAATAATAAATCTGGTCTTGCAACTATGTTGTTGACAAGAATAACTATAACATGGTAAAATCTAAAAATAATTATGTTAAAATATAAACAATAAATTGAAAATGTCATGTTATATAAATGAATTATAACATAGTCTAGTAAGTGAAAATATTTCCTAATATAAAAGACTTAGTTATTCATTGTTTAATTTATTATTGGTTTTCCACTAAAGTTATTGCAAAACATAAATTCACAAAAAACGGCACTCATTTGCTTATTGTATATGAGTAATAATAAAAGGCTTTAACACATAGGCTACAAGAATCATTTATACAATAAATATAATTTATGAGCCCAAATAACGGCATCTTGTCTTCATACATTCCTACGTGAACTTCCATTTATGGAGTAAACGTTATATTCTCGTTATATTTTCTATACGTAATGGTAATTTGGAACTGACCAACTTTATTATATATTTTGTTACATAATTGCAATTATTGTTGATGTATAATATGAAAGCTTTAAATGATAAATATGTTATTTTGTATTATTTATTTTGAACATAAATAAAAACAATATTAACACTTACTAAACTGATAGAAAAGCATTCTTTTAAGACCCAGAACAAAATATTTTTAAGCGCAACCATTAGTTTGTTTGCTTTGTATCATACTCTGATTACTGAAAATATATTATGGTTAAATATATTTTATTATTTTTAATTAGTTATAAAACTATGGTTGTAGTTTAAATTGTTTTACGTTAAACCAACCATGTTGCATTTTTAGTCCGCAGTAATCATATAATGGTTAAATATCAACAAAAACATGTTTTTCGTGACTGAAGTATTGTTGAAAACGGCTATAATTTGTTCTCTGCAACTTTACAATGTTACAAAGAACATATTATGTTTATTATGACCATATCACAACCATGTTTTTTCCTTGCGTGAGTCAAACCCAATTCAAATTAATTTTTAGGGTTTGTTCGTATGCTCGTGTAAATGGTATATGCGTGAAACAGGTGAACTCGTTCGTGAGTTATGACTTTTTAAGTCAACATGTAATTTTGTCCATATAAAAAAACAACAGCAGTTCTAAATTCATACACAGGGTAAATACATGTTGTAACGCATATATGCATACATGAATCAAGAAAACAAGATTGCGCATTGCACAGGTCCGTTAGTTTGTTATATAGCATTCTCTCTCTTATGTATGACGTAGGCATAGAATATTTTTTGTAAACAAATAAGAGTTAACCGAATTAGAGTATGAAGGTCTCCAAAAGCTCACGGGCTATATTTGCCACAAACTTAAAAATTATATCCCAGATATTACAGTGGCACAAAACAAAAAAGGTCCAACGTATTCGTGGGTTGATCATGTATCTGAGGGCGGACTAATAAAGCCGACACCTTAAACTATAAAACACGGTGAAGAACTGAACCAAATATTTTAAAAAATAATAAAGATGGTCTTCTCATTAAACAATATTTTGAAAAAGATTTAACTAAACAGGCTCATCATATTAAATGTGATGAAAAAGTAAAGAAAAGTTATTTTTAAGATCAAGAATGTATTTTAAAATACGAAAACTTAATGCGGAGCTTAAAGACTATAGCATGACCAAAAAAAGAAAATTAATAAAATAAAAAATCAACTTATTTTTTAAACATTTTATTTTAAGTTTTTAATTTTATTTTGAATACAAATATATTTTACTTTCAGTTATTTGGCATTAAGGTCATTAATATTTATTATATATGTATTTCCTTTATAAAAAGATTAATTTAGAATAACTAATGAAATAACTTCTGAAATTAATAAATTTTTATAAGAATTTTTATATATGTAAGCCAAAATTTTAAAATTTGGTAGCCCGAAATAGCTCTTCTTCTTGGGCCTCAAGCCCAAACACAAAAATTTTTTACTCGACTATATCTTTTTTCTTCCCATATAAAATTTTGTTCAAATCGATGCACCCTTTTAGAAGTTATGCAATTATTTCCAGTTTTGCGCCAAAAATCTTCTACACTTTTTACAACAAACACTGATTTTCATTCTATTGTGACGTAGATGCGCAGTAGAAAAAATTTTTTAACGGCTGAATGCGCAATCTTATTTTCTTGATTCATGATACACATACTATGGATTTGATTCAACGTTAATATTCATGCGTAACAAAGCACGTCGGGATCCGCTAATATAATACAATATTTATTTGGTTTAACAATATTTTTTGGTTTAACAATGTGAAATATTCGCAAAATTAATAATAAAAGTTCAGCAACATTTAACCGGTTTCTAATGGCGAAATATTTTTTTACTCATACTACTCCGTTCCGTCATAGAATATTTAAAATGTTGTATATTTTTTATAAAAACTTAAGGGTTCCCTAATTTTGGAAGTATGAGGTTTAGCAGGATTTATCACAAAAACTTTTCTCCGTAAAATTTTTTCTTCTAAACACCAGACAGCTTCTTATTTCACTTGGAGCTACTGAAATAAATTAGATTTATTCAATTAAACAAAACTAAATTAAAACAAAATTAGTTGAAGAGTGATATATATATATATATATATATATATATATATATATATATACATTTTTTATTACATTTCTTGTTCGTGTATTTTTAAGTCACTAAGAATCTCTCTTTGCACTAAAAAAAAGCACTAAATAAAAAATAAACAAACAAAAAACCCTTCAGAAGGTCGGGAAATAATCTACGAAACGTCGGATAAAATTGTAAATTAAAATTGTTTTAATTACAAAATTAATTAAATATAAACAAAATATTAATTAAAACATCTTTTTACAAAATTCGTTTTTAATGCCTAAACTATGCAACATCTCCCAAATGGCTTGTATAATATAGCAAAAATTGACCAAATATCATCAACGCAATTTTAAAATTTTCATCGTCTTAAAGGATTTGTCATCACCACTTTTGGCGACATATCGACATTTGATATGACAAAAGGAACAAAGTACAACTTCAGCAACATTTTTCCTTACTTATTTTCCAGAAATTTTTCTATAGACATTTTACTGCATTTCGCTCGAAATTTTCAATACAGTAGATCGATTTTCACATATATTTTTGTGGTGAAATATCTTAATTTAAAATCCTAAATTAAAAATCTAATGCTTCCTATTTATTAAAATACAATTCAAATATTTTTTCGCATATAAACCAATAAATCAGAGGGAAAATATAAGGAAGGATTATTTGTTCGGTTAGCCGGACCTGATAATTAGAACTTGACTAACTTTTTTTTGTTTGGAAACAGTGTACAAAATTGATACTGTAAAATAATAAAAATTTCCTACAACAATATTCTTATATCTTTTTCAACATATTGAAATAACATAGTGAACTTTAATTATTTCAAAATGTCTTAAATAGTAAATTTTCTCAACAAGAGTGATTAATGACAAATATTCTTATGGATTCTCCCAACTAATTAGGCAACAACAATCTGAACACTTTGACATAGAAAATATAAAAGCAAAATAAATTATTGTTTTTTTTAGGTTGTAAAAGGTAAAGAAACGCCAAAGGGATTTTTTTTTCTTAGTGTCAAATGGTACTTTATCTACAATTAAATTATGAAGGAAAAAGATGGAAATGTGTTGCCTACAAGGAAGATTTGCTAAAGGCTGTGAAATAAGTAACGAAGTACAAAGGCACTGAAAGTATTTGAGGTTTTAGCTTTTTCATTGTTGTATGTCATTGATTGCCTTTGTAATGCTTATGAAATCATTGCAAAGTTTGTGTTCCAATTTTTTATGACAACTTGTAATCTCTTGGAAAATAATATTTTGTGTTTTTATTTCTACAGTGTTGACCAAAATCTATGCAAATAAAATTTAGTTTTATTTTGGAGATATTTTTTCAGCCAACAAAATGTTTAAATAGCACTCTGCTCATTTTGTGTTGTAAATTGTGTAGAATGTCGCAAATAGAGAATTATTAAATAAATAAATAAATTTTGTAAAATTTTTAATATAAAACATTTATTAGTTGTTTATCTCCTAACCAAGAGAACAATTTAATTCCGGCTTAAGTTCACAATTTCAAAAAATTTTGATTAACAACAGAAATTAAAATATATATAAACTTGACCAGAGTAACATTATTCATTTTCTTATAATACTAAAATAGTTTCGCAAAATAATACAAATATTTCAACTTTTTACTTTTTTTTAATTTTTTTATTTTTATATTTTTTTTTTTTCTTTGTTCATAAAAAACTATTGGCTTTACTCTTGTTCTGTTTGAAATTTTGTGAAAGTAAAATTTTTATTTTTGCTTAAGAAATATAACAGAATAATTATAATATTTATAATAAATGGAAACTCTTTTTTAAGTTTCAGTATGTTCGAAAACTCAAATCTATTTTTGAAAGCAAGAAAAATCAACAATTACTTAATGATTTTTAAATGTGTTAAATAAATTTACAAATTATTTTTTTTCTATTTATTCAATATCTTAGAAATGTTTTTTCATACTTTTATGCGGAAATAAAAAAATATGATTTTTTTATAATTTCGAATTTTTATATTTAAGTAACTCAGCTAAAAATCACTTAAGATTTACAAAGCTTTGTTATACAAAAACCATCATTTTTAAAGTTTAATTCAAATCGAAAATTCGAAATTAACTTCAAAATTTTTCGAAAAATAATTTTATTTCTTTTTTCATAAAAAATGGAAATTTTTAAATTATCTTGAAAATTAAAAAAAAAGTAATATTAATTGTCTTAAGATTTCTTCTTTATCGGTCAAACCAGGTCAAGGGTTTTATATACAGCAACAGGTAAAAATGCAAATTTTATTAAAATGGTTAAAGTTTAAGTAAATATGCAAAATTTCTGTCGACAAAAATTGCATTAAATCGCAAGTTGCACACCTTTTCCTCTATAATTCAAGAAGAACTAGCCCCTTAGAAAACTGCTTTATCAAAATAGACATCTGCAAATGCTTCCACATGATTTAAGGCCGCATAATCGTTCTATTCATTCACAAGAAAATCTGAAGATATTCTGTCCTACTTAATCGCTTAAAAAAGCGCGTTTAGGTGCCACTTTGTAGCAGATGCAACTTCTAATGTAATTCTGATCGTACAGAAATTATTACTTTATGAAATATTTTTTAAATAGGAAAGATCTGTCACTAAATCTGTGACGCAGATCTTAGCTCCTTGTCGTTATTTCTTCTGGAGTATAAGGCGGCACGTAAAAGTGACCTGTGCTTGCAGGAGCCTGAAATTGGGAGATAATACTATAGAAGACTGACAAGTGGCTAAAATGATGAAACCACGGAAGCTGGTAGTCTGCAGGGATTACGATCTCTGTGCAAGTTATTAGTCAGAGCCGGGAGGAATAACATGCTAGCAACAGTTTGAAGCTAAATACTGAGATAAATGGATTTTTCCTATTCATTCTTAACAGAACAACGTGAGGGATGCGGCCCTATAAGCTGCGTTATTTAATTTGATCCTTGGAGTGTCGCTCTAAGCCCATTGGGTTGTGACCTCTGGCTGGATACTAGCGTTATCTATACCTTCTTCTAAATGGTATAATTATATAAAAAGAAAGAACTTTTCTACTGAGAACACAGAAGCATAAAAGAGCTTCTTTATTTTAGACCATTTTTAACTGCTCCACTAAGAGAATATTTTTACATTTACTTTTTTTACGAAAATAATGCAAACAATCAGTTGCTAATGATTCGTCAATGACTGTATATTTTTTACAAGACAAACACTTGCCTCTACAAGGAATAAAATAAAACAAGGCAAAAATTAGTTAAATCTATAGATGTACAAACCACCAAAATGTATCATCAATCAAAAACATCAGTCTTCTACTATCATCTTTCTACTCCAGCCTACAAAACCAAAAGAACATAATGTGCTCGTTCGTTCTTATGTTAAGCAAAGGAGAAAAGCAAATTGCTAACAAATATTGTAAAGCTGAAGACAGACATTTAAATAATACAATCATTGTTGCAGTTAGTCTTCTTATCTGAACAAACAACAAGCATCTAATGTCGGTAGTAAAGAGTTGCGAATAGTTATTGTCAATAGAAAGTAAATATTGTAAAATATACATTGAGGAAATAACATTCGTAGACCCTTATAATCTTCTTATAGAATAATCCTTTTTGTGAGATCAATACAGCCACAAGTAAAACCAAAGTAGATGAAACCAACGACAATTTTAATTTTAAGATACAAAAATAGTAGAGAGTTGAAACTGCATACATGTGAATATAGAAAACGGTTCATTTAAAATCAAAAAAAAAAAGCTTAAGAGGCTTTTTTATATTTTTAATTTAAAAAATAATAAAAACTTAAAAATTATAAAAAGTTGATAATCATTAATTCATAACATTAATAATATGTAAACAAATTGATTTTATTCAATTCGGATTTAACATCATCATAAAAGAAATAATTTTTCGTAAATTTATTATTTAAGGCAGTTGGTAACAATTTGATGGATAAAAACGTTTTTAAATAGGAAAATCCCAGAATCCCAAAGAAAACATCGCAACAAACACATCTTTTGTATTAATTTTCCTTTTAAAACCTGGCACTCTGTTCAGTTTTTCATGCGGAATGCTGCCATAAAAAATTTTTATAAAAAAGTCTTGAAAAAATGTTGCAGAATTGGTACTCTGTTTTTGATGTGGAAAAACATATGAAATGTTTCTGGCAACATTTTATTAAAGCTGCGAAATAAAGCAAGTAGGCGTTATATCATGAAAAACTTTTCAAACTAGAGCTTGTCATATATCTTTTGCCTACAGTTTTAAAACAATGCAGTATACGTGAATACAATAAATTGTTATATTCTTTGAAATTCAAATTTTCAACATAAAATAATCAATGTTGCTCAACAAATTTCACAAAATCGAACAGAGTACAGGCCTTAATTTAAAGAAGACTCTTAATAAAACTGTGTAGTATCGGAAAGTCTTAAGTGTTTTCCACTACTGCTGTTCATCATTTCGTGCGAAATGTTGTCAAAAGTACATATAAAAAAGTACTGCGAAATAAACAAGAAATAATGTTGATGAAGTAGTACTCTGCTTATTTGTGAAAAAATCGCAAACTGTTTCTCTCAGCATGTTTATCAAACTAAAATGTGTTTCTAACAGCATCTTTTTTAAACTACGAAATAACATAGCAGCACTTTTTACGTTCGGAATTTTTGACAACCATTTTTTCAGACTGATGTCAACTTCGTATAATTTAGAATATTTATTTTTATTATATATATGATTTGTTATATTAATTCATTATTAAGTAAATCAGTCAATTAATTAAAAATTGATCATAAATTATCACGCGTGATAGTGATTAATGTTTGTTTCACGTGATCATAAAAAAATCATTGCAAGTTAATGTAACGGATGTTTTATTTGGCGATTTCTAAACTGATTTGGAGTAAAGTTGTTTAATTTGGCAATATGATGAGTTTTTGGCGATTTTTTTAAACTATTTTCTTTGCTATTAAGTCTTAGTTAGCAATAAATTTATCTTCACGATTTTCAATATAAAAACAAAAAGTATAATAATAGCCTTTTACGTAGATGTTTTTTTTTCAGTACTATAATCTGGTTACTTTTCACTTTTACTTTATACTGTGTTATTACAGCAAAGTGAATGATCAAAATTTTGATCAGGAATGGTAAAAGTTGTGATGTTTAATTGTTTGTAGATTCTGAAACTAAATGTAAAATAGTACATCAATGGTTAATTTGGAATAATTTACGCTATTCCACGCTTCAGCTAGGAACACAACTGGGACGAACCAGGAATTTCGTCCAACACTACGAATATGGCGTCTAAAAGGCGTTGCGTAAATTTGTCGTATGAAGCACGAGAACGACGAAAACACAGCTGTAATAATTCTTGACCATAAAAAAATCATATTTAAAAAGTTAAACATTAACATTTAAGACTAAAAACTATTTTTTATTTAACTAATAATCTGTACACCTATTTATTATTAATACTGAAAAATAAAATTATGTTAAATTTTTTAAGTAAAATAACTTTATTAACTTAAATACTTCAAAGCTAAAATCAAACATGGTCACATTGTACTGATTTGTTTGTCGTTCGCCAGCTTAAGAAATAGAAATAATTCTATTGCAAAGTTCGCCGCGTATGAAGAATTTCGTCCGACGTCATGATAGAGTGCATTTTCACATACAGAAATGTGTTTTATTTTTAACGAGGAATATTCGCGACCAAAACTTCGTCGTTCGTCCTAGTTGTATTTTTAGCATTATATGTCAATTTTACATATTAACCAGCTCTCAATTTATTATGTTTTTTATAACGTTAAGTAAATTATTAGCCAAATTATGAATATTCTCACGGAATTTCTTTCCCACGGAAAAAATTTTTCTCGAGAAAAGATTCCTCCAATTATGAATTCCGTGGGAATAAAAATATAAAAATATGTCATCATCGTAATTTGAAGGGAGTTTTTTTGTTTATTTTCTTATAATTTTTATTTTATTTATTTTATTCCGCAGTCAATCGAAAGGGGAAAAATTTATAATTGGAGAAAAGGGAAAAGTGAAAAAACTCGCACTGAATTTTTGTTAATAATTGGGCTGTATATGTGTTCATAAATCATTTATTGTTTTATTTCGAAAAAAAAAAATAAACAAACTACATTTTTTATGTACATGCCTATATGAGTATGTATATATGTATTTAAATACCTTGGCGATGTCTCTACTTTCGTCGAATTGCATAAATTTCGGTTAATTTTTTTTACATAAGTTAGCAAAAAAATCATTTTGGCGATTTGACAATTTATTATACTTTTATTGGCGATTTTGGTAAAAAAAAATTTTGTAACTCTCCTTGAAATATATTTTGTTTATTATTTTTTGCATTTGTTAATTTATGCCCACATTTATATGTTCCCAAAATTTTCTAAATGTCAATTTCTTAATTCGTAATAATTTTAAAAATTTCTGAATTCAATTAGAAATTTTTTATTCTTTCGTTAGTTTTCGTGATCATGACTATTTTTGCTTCACAATGACGTCAGCGTACATGAACGTACACCAAAAAAGTAAGAATCTGTGCATGAGTAAAACGTTTTTCTCGCGAACGTACAAGCCAAAGTCACTAACCCATCACAACTTTATTATATATTCTACATGTTAATATTTCAAAATTTTAAATATTTCTTTTCTTAACTTCAAAACTGCTGTTCGTCCTTATTTTATGCGAACCATTTAGTTGTATGTGTACAAATTGAAGTCATAAAAAACCAGAAGGTTGTTCGAGTATCAAAAGACATAATGTCAGCAATTAGTCTTAAGCAACTATAACCTTTAGTATAATTAAGTCAATTAAGCTTGAATATATACATTTTATTAAATTTTTTCTTATTAAAAATATCAATTTTCTAATAAGAAAAAATCAAACTAAAATTAAATATAGTTTCATATTGAAAAACTTTTTTCCTTAAAATAAATTAAATGCCGTTGAGATATAATAATATATATAAAGAACCAGGAATTCTAAGTATTAAAAAATTATTTTAGGACACACATACATAAAATACCTATTTCATAAAATGAAGAAGAGGCTTAAAGCCAGAAATTAAAAGATCTTGTTGATTTTATTCGAGTAAGAGACAGATAGTGAGTTTTCGCAACTAAGAGATTAAAACCTGTAGTTGAGTGCTTTCTCTTGTTTTTCAGTGAAAAACTTTGATTAGGGATATCAGCCTTCTTCCTTATCACTAACTTAATCTAACCAGTACTCCGCGTTCATTACAAAATTCTTACTCTAGTGTTAGTCAATATTAGATATTCCTTCGCCATTATGGAAATCAACTATTGTAAGACCCCGGCTAACACCAACTCTCTTCTTTTTTTTTTTTTTTTTGGTTAACCTTTCGAATGTTAAAAGTGATAACTATTGCTTCCTAGTTGACTTAATAATTCACATTACACGTCTTTTTAACTCACAGGTTTTACCTAAAAATTTTTTTGACGGCCTGCTTACTTTTCGAAAAGACTCATCGCCTTATATACCGTTTGGCATGGATGACCACTAAAGTAAAATGTCTGCCATGTTTTAAAGAAGTAACGGTTGCTCACAAAAACCTTAATTCTAAGGTGCCACACACTGCTCGGAATTTATTCGTCCACACTTTCTCTAAAAGCCTTTTTACTAGCAGCCTGTTTAATTCAGTCGGTCACTCATCTTGATCCCTTTCCGTCCTCAACTATTACTGGCAAGCGATTCGGAATTACCGGCAACGTTACCTGCATTGAGTCATATGCAACCATATGCCTTTATTCTTGACTTAAGTGGTTGAAGACTGTCGAACTTCTTTCTTATTACGAGCTCTAATTTGTCCAAGACTTAGATCCCCCATGGCATCATAAGCACTTAAAAAATTCGATAGCAACGAAAGTTTTTAAAAAATCGAAAGTAGAAAAATTATGCTATCCCAAGTCAAACTATCGAAACTATCGAGTGTGCCACCTATTGACAGTTTTGCAGCTCTACTGACAAAGCGGTGCAACATCATCTTAACAGTTTGTGATCCTCACGGCGTTTCCTTATTTGTCTCGATGTTCTATATTTTGAGTCCAATTCCCGAGCACATGTTGTAGTTTTAGCTGTTAAAGACTTATGTTACAGCCGTATGGACCAGTGAGGTTTCCGGCAAGCTCTCTCCCATTCTGTGGTGAACACATCTCAGTGGGTTCCAACCCTCTCACTGGACATAAAAATTAATTATAGGTAACAGACAAATTCTCTTACTTAAACAAACGCGTACCACTTACACTAAATTTTCTTTTCAGGCAGATGTTTTTCCCTACGTGGCCCTTCCAACCAAGTGACAAATATATCTATGAATGTTCCTTATGCGACTACAACACCTAACCAACTTCATTCTCCAACTTTATATCACCAGCTTGACGGGTAACTTCGATTGTATTACGCATTTACGTGCTACGAGTTTTGAAGAAATAACTTTATCTACACAGGACTGACTCTGAGTAATCTAAGATGTTATTTTTAAGTGACCAGTATCTATAGCAGAGACATTATCTACTAACAGTCGCTTTTCGAATATCGCTACGATAAATGCAGGCTGAATTATTTAATTTTTATTACTATTCGAACGTAAATATTCAGGCAGTTCACACATTCTGAATTGGAATGGTTTTAGTTCCGTATTAATAATTCTAATCGAATTTTTTTTTTACTTTCTTCAGATTCTAGTCGATTTTTTTTATTACTAATAAATGCTCTTTAATGCACTCTTTTATTTAAATGTGGCAACATTGCACACACCAAAGTAGAGAACAAGGTTTATCTAAGTGAAGACGCATATAAAAATTAATTAAAAAACCGCAACTAAAAAATAATTCTTGCGAAAAAAACCGACTTCAAAACAGATTTCATATGTCTGCCTATAACAGCTCAAGTGTATGGCCACATAAATAAGGTTACATTAACTATTGGGACACACTTATATCTCCAAACTTTATACTAGTTCAACTGTTGAATAGTTTGGCAATATACAACAAATTACAGCAACTATAGGGTCAACCTTTTAAATACCAAAATCAAATTATGTACTTGCTGTTGTAGTAGATTTATCAATCATGTTCTGTGTAAATTTCAACCGGTTTCAAACGGTTCAATAGTTTGCCCATATACATCTGATTATATCACCTATTTAATTTATAAAATAATATTTTCATACTTCTTATACCAAATAAAGTAGTGGACATTCTGTCTAAAATTAAGTTGTTTGTATACAAAGGTTCAAAAAATACGATATAGAACAAATTACATTAATTTTGGGAACACCCTTTAATTTCTAAATTCAAATTATAAGCTTCTTGTTATAGCGGACTTATCAAAACATGTTCCTTGTAAATTTCAGCTGTCTGTCTATAACGATTCAAAAGTCCGGCCACATACACCGTATTATATTAACTATTGGAACATCCGTTTATTTCCAAATCCAAATTTTATACTTTTTATAATACAGGTTCTTTGTAAATTTCAGTCTTTTGTCTACAACTGTTCAAAAGTATGGCCATATACATCAAATTTAATGAACTATTGGCGCACCCTTTAATTTATAATTTTTAATAATAATACTTGTTACTATAACGGCCATAGCAATCGACCTTCTGTCCAATTTGCAAGCGTTTGCCTAGAACGGTTCAAAAGATATGCTCATATAAGTAAATTTACATCAATTATGGGGCACCCTTTATTTTTAGGTTTGGTTTTGTATAATTTTTTGTTTTTCGGAGCTATAGTAATAAGCAGTTATTTTATATTTTACAGAAGTGCCCTTTACAATTCATAATACACGTAAAAAATATGTATGTTGTATGGGAACACCCTTTAATTTTTAAGATTATGAGCTGTTTTTAAAACGGGACCAATCTATAAGCATAGTCTATCATATTACGAAAAATTTTCAAAATCGAAAAGAAATGACTGAGTTCTGGAGGCACAAATATAAAAAAAGCAACATTCAACCGAATTGTATAACCTCCTTCTTTTTTTGAAGTCGGTTAAAAATAAATTTCACTTTGAAAGTTTTGCTTCTCGTTTTCTGAAAAACAAATTTAGGGAATCGAAACCATCTTTATCGGAATTGAGTTCTGTGACATGCCTGATTATTTTTTGTTTTCTTTACAGTGATTTTCTATTTATTCTTCTTGTTTAGAAAAATGTATCTTTTTATTTTCCCTTTCATTGAATACATTTATTTTTATTGTTAAACAGTTTTTCATTTCAATAACAAGTAAAATTTAAAAAAACGAAAACTTACCTTGCAATCTGTTTGAAATTAAATTTTCTTCGTGGCTTGTTACTTTTGCCATCACCACGACCTTTTTTCCAAATGTGAGTGCGCCAAGCGGGATCTTGATACTCAAATGAGGGTTTCAAATAATACAATGCCATTTCTTGATGAAAAACGGGTGTAATCGAACCCGATAGGGGTGGAACAATCCAAATCCAATCAGCAGGACAGCCATTCCTATATAAATATTTGGAAAGAAAACCAAAAATAAATAAAACCAATAATTGATATGTTTATACAAGTCAACAAATAAAATTTTATTATCTATTTTTATTTTCCCAAGACACAAATTGCTTTGTTGATTTTGTGTTGGATGTTTTTCGTATAATTTTCAAATCATGGTAAATATTGTCGTTTGTGTATTTAAATTTATTCAATTGCATCAAGACATCAACAAAGATTTGTGTGATGTTTTCCAAATGTTAATCTACTGGATAAATTATAAATCTTTTAAATAAACATTTAATGATGACAACAATAAATGCTTAAGAATTGAAATTCTTATTCACATGACAATTTACAGATTGCCAGAGCAACAACTTGTTCAAAATTTAAGTGTTCAATATAAAATTGAATTAATGAATTTTTAATTACATCTTAATTCTTATAAATTAATTGATTGAAAAATTATTGTTGCGTGATAAATTTTTTAATTTTCAAAAACAACTATAGAAATAATATATTGATCGGATTTATCAAAAAACACCTTTTACAAAAAATGAAATGTTTTCAAAGTTTCAAGTGTAATTTATAATAAAGACTTTCGGGTTTTTTGCATATTTTAAAAACAAAGTCATTCAAAAAATTAAGCGAACAAATGTGCAAAGGAAAAAAATGTTTTTCAATAGGAATATTTAGTGTTGCTTACTTCCTCTCCATTAAAACAATTTAACAACCATAAAATTAGCCACTTAAAAATTTATTTTCAAAAGCGCAAAGCAGCTGTTTTGTTTATAAAGTCACTCATGCAGATTGGTTTTCCTGTTGTTCTGTTGCTCATAATAAACATACATAACGTGTGTGTTTTCTAAGCCCGATAGAAGTTTAAATTATTGTTTTCAGTAAACTCTGGCAAATCATTATGAATACACTCATGCTGGAACAACGATATCAAATCATCCAAGTTTACTTTTAAAATAAGTCCCGACTGATCAGTTGTTTTATCGCCAAGTTGTGTTTAGCGACGAGGCTCATTTTTGGTGCGACCTACAGACTCCATGGCATCATCGGACCTTATTTCTTTAAAATTGAGGCCGGATCTCAGGTTACGGTCAATGAAGATCGTAACCGCACCATGAACAATGATTTTTTGTTTGAAAATATGAATGACATTGATCCGCACGAAATGTGGCTTCAACAAGATGGCGCTACGTGTCATACGGCAACCGCAACCATCGAGTTATTGGAATCAAAATTTGGCCTCCAAGATCGTGTGTCGTCTTGACACCTCTCGATTATTTCCTGTGGGACCACGTGAAGTCACTGGCTTATGCTGATAAGCCAGTATTAATTGACGCTTTGGAAGCCAACATTATTCGAGTTTTTCGTGACACAACCAGCAGTACTTCAAAAAGTGACCTGAAATTGAACGTCCAGAATGCGTTTCGTCATGAGCAGCTGCGGTGCCCATATGCCCAAAGTCATTTTTTAGTATCAATGCCATGTTCTGATATTTTATATAAAAAAATTCTTCATTACAATTTAGTTTTTTGTGTTTTTTTTACAATTTAAAGTTCTATTGAGCTTAAAAAATATCCTTGTCAGTTAGTGTCAAAATGCTTATCCTTTTGAGTTTCAATGAAATAATATTTGTTTGCTTATTTCGAAGCTTTTGTAAGTTAAAAATAAAAAGGAAAAAATTAACAAGAATTTTTAACAAAGCCGATTTTTATTTTGTCAAAACACTTATGCCGACCAGTGTACGCCTGATTGGAATTTATCTTCTTTGGAAATTAAATTTTGTTAGGGTTTTCTCATTTCAAATTAACACATTATAAAAAAAAACAATCTTTAAAAAAATCCAATTGAAAACACGAACCTAGACATTACTTAAAATTCGATCTTATATTTATTTTTTTTACTATATAATTTTTTTATGTTTCATTTAATCTCTTCAATTCTTGAAAAAAAAAACAATGAATAATTTTCTCTTTTTATAAAAGGATAAACTCCCAGCGTTTATTTAAGCCAAGAGTTTTCAGTGATTAAATAATTTAACATTTCCTCATTCCTTAATTTAAACTGAAACTCACCGTAACTTTGATTCATTTTCGAAATGTTTCATAAAGCTTTCGCTTGCAGTGTGATGATCGACTATGGTGACATTACGACTTTGATATGAATGTAAAACAGCAATATTAACTTCTACCACAGCTTTATCTTTCCATAATGAGGTTGGTGTACGTGTGTCTAGATTCATTTTTAATGCCACTGTCTATTCAGTTTAAAAAATAAAAAAAAGATATAACAAATGTTTTACTGGATTTGCGACATACATATGTAAATATCCGTGAAATAAAAACATTTAAAAAATAAAGATATTTATCGCCAGCATGAACATAAAAAATATTGTATTTTATGACAGTCACGCAATAAAATTAATGTTTTGCTATATTTTTTTTTTCTTTTATTTAATTTTTAAATCCATTTTTTTTTCTGCGTGTTACTTACTTCCAAAATGTTACGACGATTTGTGTCACACAAATTACGACAACCAATTTCGGTTGACATATACCAGCCACTGAATGTGGTGGCCGTAAACTGTATGCCACCAACGTCAAACAACATGCTGGATACGGCGGGTAAAGCATACCAACGTAAATTCATCTCTCCAAACCATTCGTATCTGTAACAAGGAAAGAAAAAATAAATCAAATTTAAATACAACAATTACAGGAAAAAAAGAGACTGATAATAAAGAAGTGTGTATTTCAAGCACTTTACTGGCGGGTACTTTCAAATATAATTACATTCGTGGGGCAGATTATTTTATTGACTGTGATGAATGGCATCATGAATTAATTAAAAAGTGACATTTATGGAAAATAATTAATCACAAATGTATGAATAAGGCAGTTAAGAAAACAATCTGAAAATGATTTTAAATAAAAGCACATTTTAAACGTTTCTTAGTTGAACAATATTTGCTCGGCCACCTTTTTGACACCTATTAATTCTTTGTGTTTACTTTAGTTTGCTATTTTATAATGAATAGACGTAAGCAAATAAATTGTCTCTTTAGAATTGAATAAGCCAAATCTTGAGAAAGTAATTGCTTGTTTCGTTTAATGGGCTAACTGTCGGATTCATTGGGTCCAATGTGATTAAAAACGATGATGGACAGAATGTTACAGTCAACGTTGAATATTTTTCCATACCTGAATTGGCTAACATGTTAAGAAACTCAGTATCAGCAAATATTAAAGTTTGGAGACGGTTGATAGTTGGCTTCATAATAAATACAAGACCATATATTTAATTTAGAAAAATGGTTAAAGAAATCTAAATATATAAAGAATTGTTGCAAATGTGTTGTGACTTTATAACTTACAAACGGTCAAACCGAATTCAATAAAATTTTTAGGGTCTGTTTGTATGGTCATGTAGATGGTTGAAAGTTTGCACGAATTCGCTCGAAGCGTTCATTAGTTATGACCAGTTTTTTTGCTTGCTTAAAAATAGCAACAACACTAAAATCTTTGCTTTGCTTGCATGTTTTTCAGCAAATAAAAAAACTAAATGTCTCAGCATTTACAAAACATTTCATTATAAACTAAGCAACAACAAGAAGCAAATGCAAAAAAAGAGAAAGAGAAAAAAAAAACGCATTTGCTTTAGCTGAATATGTGTTTTTCGCAATCAGCAAAGCATTTATTTAAAAAACGTTTGCTATTGATTAAGCAATAAATTGATGTTTGTTTCTTCTTTTGATGTGGCTTTTTAAGAAAAATAACACCATTTAACCCTTATCGATCGTAAGTCACCTCTGACGTGACAACAGTACTTTTCTGAAACGGTCGTATGGCACGTGTGAAGTGACAAGGCGAATTATGTCGAAACATACTGTCTATTGATGAGGTTTGTTTTTAAAATGCATTCATTTCTTCAATTTACCGTTACCATTTGAAAATACGTATTTACCGTTACCGTTTGAGCATAAGAATCTTTTCAGTTTGTCGTTATCAGCAGAGCATTTAACTTGTGCAATAAACTTTCAATTCTTTTTTTTAATGTCTGAATTTATTTTTTGCCCATAAAATGAATAAAGAAAATATTATAAATATCAAAGAAATTTCTGAAAGTGATTTTAGCTCTAGTGATGAGTTTAGCAATAACGCTTCGTTATTTTCTAAGAAAAGAAGAGTTATAGTTCCTATACAATACTCAAGTGAAGAAGAAAATGATACAGAATCAGAAGTTGATAACTCAGATTGCTTCAAAAAATACCATACCTTACAAGTATATAAATAATTATCAGAAACTCAGACATGTAGTAGTTGTACAAAAAATAAATAATTTGTAACAAAACTGAAAAGAAATAATTATAAATGTATAATAACATACTATTGTTTTTTTTTCATATTTGTTAAAAATAACTACAACCTGGTGAGAATCAAACGTGTGAAAAGTCGCGTCCGATAAGGGTTAATAGTGTAATAAAAACAACGTTTGTATTTTTATTTGTATTGTATGTATTTTCTTACGTATTGTAAGTAATAAATACATAAATACGTTTCCAATGTTAAAAGTGATGAAAAGCAGCGAGTTACAGCAAGAAACAGCCACAACTTCATAATAAAAAGTTAAGCAAAAGCTAGAATAAAAATAAAGAAAAATTAATTGCTCAAGCAACAGCAAGTGTTTTCAAATTAATTGCTTTGTTGCAGAAAGAAACACAGCTGAAGCAAATGCGTTTATTTTTTTGCATTTGCTTTTTGCTTTTGCTGCACATTTTTTCACAGCAACAGTTAAACACCTACATATGCATTGAAAATAATCAAGCATTTTTAATCACTGGTCACGACTAAAACTGGCGTTTACGGCTACAACGATTTAAAAAAAAATTAAAAAAGAGATAGATATTTGTTGAGAAGTTCCAGGAGGGTATGCTCATGCTGTCCTCCAACTATTTTAAGTTATTTAATTTAATAGAACAAACAATGTTTACTATAAAATATTAAAACTGAAAATTGAAATTTTTTTAAAAACACAACCAGCAAATCAGAGTTAAGAACAAACCTGATCAACAGGTAAAAATTTAAATAAAATATATAAAAAATTTAAAAATTATATAAAACAAAAACTTTAAAATTTATTGAAAATTATTTTGTAATAAAATCAAAGGTTTTTCGGCTTAAAATTTTCATAGAGAAGAGTGTCATTATTTGCTAGATAAATTCTTAACTTGAAATTATTTAACCAAGCAATAAAAGTAATACAAAAACTATTTGTTTTAAACTTATTTTTAACCTTAACCTCTTTTAATTTTAATTTCATCTATTTTGCAAAGTATCATTTCTAACACTTTAAAAAAGTTAAGAAAAGAAAATATTTATGTGAAACGTACACGACACATATGAAGCTTCATATATGCAGATAATAAAGGGTGTCCAAAAATTCTTCTCAATATTTCAGTGCAGTGAACAGTAAAGGGTTTGTAGGAAAAAGCACTGAACAATTTAAACGGCTCGTTTTTTTATGCTGGTCTACATTTCAAAAGTAATAAAAAGTCGGTGGCAATCGAATAGTTATTTTTCTTTTAAAGCGATTCTAAGCGATTAAGCTAATTTTTACCTTAATACCGTGCTTCTGGGCTGGGGATATGGGAAGGCAGCAGGAGCTGGACTGCAAGCTGCTGGAAGTATCATAGCTTCTGGATAGTAACAACATATATAATAAGCAGGCTCCGATAAGCAGCGGGTAATGGATAAGTTATGGAATATTTTATAGTCGGAGCTAAAAAGGTTTAAAAGCGAAAAATCCACAAGACTCTATTCCATTGCCGATAGGGTGGATAGATATCGGCCAAAAATTAGCAGACAAGTTCAGGAATAGCATCAAGTAGAATGTCAGCGAAGGAGCCCTCAGCAGTTGACAATAGCATCCATAAGCTCCCAGGAATCTTACACTCGAGTTTAGTTGCGAAAGTAATGTGAAATCCTCCCGCATCTGCAGCAAGATTTAGGTCTCTGAGAGGGAGCACTTTATATTGTGACGGTATCTTTACAACCTCTTAGGCTGTATGCTCCACAAGCGAAGTAAAGCGGTAAAGAAAAAGAAGAAGAGGAATGGTGGGTTGCTGTTTGATCCTTGTTTAATGATAAAAGCATCTTTGGCCATATATTTAGGAAAATGAGGCTGTTCAAAAAGTTATTGTTGATGATGCCTTATATTGCCGCATGAGAGTTCCACCCATCTAAATTTGATATGATTAATGAGAATTACACAACTTATAATTAATGAAGTCCCACATGCCGACATAAATTTCAAGAAAACGAAAGCATGGAATAGCATATAATTTCAATTAGCCTCGCTAGCACAGCTTCCAGCATTCGTTTCATGGCAATGTTGTCTCAAACGTTAGCTTTCAACTTTCATCGAAAAGATCTAAAGTATAGACAATTGTCTTAAGGTAGCGCCAATGAAAATAAACGTGTACTATTAAGTTACAACGCCGCAACAGCCGATTGAAGAATAATTGCTGTTAGATGACTCATTTATATAATTTTTTTCTTACAACTTGAAGCAATGCATCATTTGTTCTATACCAGTTTGTCATCATTTTTTAACCTTCTTTGATACTTGAAACTGTCGCGATTATGTTTTCTTCACTTCGCGCCAAAATTTTTCTGCTTTGTGGTAAAAAGACTGCAGTTTCAAACGTTTTCAATATATAAAGAACTGGCTCAGCTTAAAAGCCGTAACGATGACTAGTTCTCCACGAAGAAATTCATGTTGCTGATTTTCATCAGATTTTTGATTATATTTATTTCCCATGTTTGGCCACCTGTAAATAATTTTAAAAGCTGGATATCCTTAGTTACTTTAAAAGCGATTAATACATAAAACTTGCAAGTGATCAGCCTGGCCTCTTGCTTCGGTAATAGCAACCATCTCATAGATCGTGAGATTAAACTCTAGTTTGTTGGTCAAAAATGTATACCAACAACCACACAATTACCACTGATTTAAGGGGAAACATTTAATGCTGCATCAGCTGACTTCAACTAGATTTATGCCAAATACATTTTCTATACAATAAACATTTTACAAAGCTTTTAAAACACCCTTTTAATGTGGGCATTTAAAGTATAAAATTCATTTATATTCTCTGCACAAAATATTGTGGAGAAAAAAACCACAATATTCAATAAAGAACACAAACACTTTTAAACAACAGAACTAAAAAGTTTCGAATGAAAATGATTTTATCCTGACAAACCTGCAATAAAACTAAAAAAAAAAAAATCTATCTACTTCTACAATAATTTTTTTCTACAAAACTTAAATTTAAGTACACACAATATACACACACTCACATACGCACACACATATACACCCACAGACATACTGACCACTTTCACTTAAGTTGGTGCTATTCGATGACCACTTACGGCATTTTGACCAAGCAAAGTTACAACTACTAGAAACTACTATTACTCTGACAATGACCACTATGATCGATATTTGCTACCACTACTTTTAGAGAGCACTTACTGCCTGCTGTGTTATAACTGACACCTGTAGGTGTTTGAAATGTGTGAGTAATTTTGTGTCTGAAATTTAAAGCCCTACATTTTTGGTGATTTTTCTAAACTAAATTATAGAATTTCCATAGAAACAATAAAAGGTAATGAAAAAAAACTTGATATGAGACGGAAAATTGTGGCTACGTAAGGCGCAGAAAGGGCGGTTAATATATTCTACGCACACTAACTGGAAACAACCCTCTAGTGGAGTTCTGAACAGATAGGATGCAAAACAAACAGTGGATGCTCGTGGATGACATAAAATTTAAACTACCAGTTCCACGACCACGCAATCGTTCATTCGTTCGCATAATTACATTTAAAACAAAAACAATTTTTTAGAATTTGTTTTGTGAAGTTTTAAAACAAAGTTTTTTTAATATCCATACTACGGAAGTTAGTTCTACTCTGGATGTAAAAGGTATATCTCATAGATAATTCCAACCAAAAACGGTACTGAATATGACAGTAACTAAAATTTTAAAACGGTAGAATTGATTTTATAAAACTAAAGAAATAAAGGAAACACCATTCGCTAAGCAAGCTCCAGCTACTTTAATACAATCGGAAGCCCCTTACCCCGAATAACTGCGCCGGCGACTGGTTACGTCATCATCATTTAATCTAGATTAAAATCTTAGAAAATAATATCAGTGTGTACTTCATGAAATAA
The DNA here is from genome assembly GCA_916610165.2 of Gymnosoma rotundatum. Classification (NCBI taxonomy): domain Eukaryota; kingdom Metazoa; phylum Arthropoda; class Insecta; order Diptera; family Tachinidae; genus Gymnosoma; species Gymnosoma rotundatum. Next base: position 110,838,645 of record OU744337.1, on the reverse strand, counting down.
CAAATATTAGAAATCAATTGCCTGGCACACTATATCGAAAGAACTTTTCATTTGTAAATTTAAATGGCAAACAAATATTTCCGGTTTTTTTTTAATGTAAACTTAACGTACGAAATTTTATTATGAAATAGTGATCCGAGCAGTATGTTTAAAGCAGTAATAGAACTGGAATCATTGCGGAGGACTTTATATATCCATAAGCTACTGTTATTATTCTCAGAAATTTCAAAAAAATTTCGCAGAAATTACAAAAAAATTATTATTAAATATTATATAATTCCTCCGTCAATCTCAAAATTCGCCAATTTTTTATGTTACTTTATTTACTTGGCTTTGCATGATGTGGTGGATAACACTGTTAAATAACACACATTTTACTACAATTCAAAAGAAACTTTTTTCGGTGTTTTGCCGCAGACTGCCATTACATTTGTATCTGCTATTTTTATTTATAAACGTGTTAAAACGCCTAGATTTTTGTAATATGGGAAGATCTGGCAACCTGTTATAGTCTTTTTCGTACTTTTTTAAATATTTTCTTTTTTTTTTTTTTTTTTTGTTGTAGAAAGCTTATAGTTATTAAACTTGTATTGAGCAAGTTATTTCAGTTGATTTAAAATATTAATTCTAGTTTGAAAGCTTAAACAACAATACGTTAATTATTTAAGGCCCTAACAGAATCAGAGTTGCCAAATTCCACAGATGAGTGACTAATACTATACGTACCAAATTTTCAATTTCATTCAAGACAAATAATCTTTTAAACAGTTTTTAATGTTTTATAAAAATTGCTTTGTAGCAGGTTAAAAATTATATTCCTTATACAAAACGTTTAAGGGTGTCTTTATGACATGATTCTGTTTGTAAATCCAATATCGGAATGAAATTGACGTTTTAAATATAACTTTCTCCCCCTGGTATGTCTATCACATTATAAATTTTAATTTAGCCTGAACAGCAACCACAAAACTCAATTTTATCTTATAACTAAAGAGTTAGCTTAGAAATGTAGAAATGTTTTCTGGACATTTTCCAAAGTGCCCTTAATACAAAAATGTCAGCTTTGGACCCAATTCGCCTATTTTTGAATAATTCAAAAGCGTGAAAAATATGCCTGAGTTAAACGACATTACGAGGCTTTAAATATTTTTCGTAATGAAAAAAATTTCAAATTCTTGTTTGGCAGCATCTTATCCGAACTACTGGTTTAAGGGCAACAATCGAATTTTAAAATATGCTGTGTGTACTTTACGACAAAAACTATAAAAAAATTAACAAGACAGTCAACTTACTTTGGATGACTTAATGGAACTTCTAAAATTAGTTCCGGTGGATAATCGAAATAATCTGGATCATGACCATTGGCTGACACAACCAAAGGCAGTATATCCCATTCGGTACCTTTACCCTTCCAGCCCAACTTCATGCAGACCTAAAAATAGAAATAATTGAAATGAACAATAATTATTATTTAAAGTTTTATTAAAAAAAATAAGAACAAAAAATAAATTTATTTAAAAGCAAAAAAAAATTAATTTGTAGAGATGTTTGTTCAGCTAATTTACTTGCTTTCATTTTTAAATTTTAACATTAATTTTGTTAAAATTTGGTCACCCCTTTTTGCTGTTTTGCAGTGGGTGACCTAGAAAAAAAGTCGAAAGTAAATCTGTAGTTTCTACGCGAGAAAACAGAATTTAATGAAATGTTACTTGAATACAGACGAAGTGTAATGTAAGTTTGAGCTTAAGACACTATATTGCTATCGCGAAATTTAATGCGATTTTCTTAAGTTTTTATTAATATGTAGACTCTACTGAGCTGAGAAAAACGAAAACCTTTCGAATACGAAACATCATTAGCCAGGGGTAACTGTCCCATTACAGTGATACGATGCCAGTCTACAAATTAATCGAAACCCTCAGCTCAAATATCATTAATTTCAAAATCGGCGAGGATACAATTTCGGAACCATCATCAAGAAAAAAAATCAAGGAAGATAATATTTGTTGACATAAGAAAGAGAATAGTGGACAGAAGTCGATTCGAAGAGGATGATGTGAGTGAACTCAGTTTAAAGCAAATGCTGAGGAATATGTGGAACTCTTCCGCGAATAGAAGTAGACGACCAATCGACGACTACAACTTGATATGCATGTATATATGACGAGGAGGAGAGTCGATTTTCTTGCTCGATATTTTGATCAGTACTGAAAAGGGGATGATGTTGAAAATCAACCCAAAAATAGTAGCAGCCTACTTTACCATCTCCCTTTTACTTTATTCTATTTATCAAGATTTTTTCGATCATAGTCTTTCAACTATAAATTAAGTTTAGACACTTTAATGGATCACTAAATAAGTTCTAGGCCATTTACTTACAACACAATTCTTTTATTTTCAATATTTTTAGATCGGTTTGTTTTTGTTTTCTAATTTTATAAATCAATTATTTTTCTGGGTAAACGTATTTTTTTTTTCTGAAAAAAACGTGTGCATGCATTTAGTACTTTAAGTGGATCAGCAGTAGAACTCTAAAGCCAGTCCGTTAGCTTTTAACACATAATTTTTTTTTAATAAAAACTGACCTTATATTATATCTTTTTTTTTTTGAATTTTCAGCAATGTGGAACACCACCCATATAATCAACGACCGCATTTAAAATAGTCTTTGATAAAGCTTTTATGCACCACGCTTAGCAAATCTCTTCAAGAGTATAGTAAATGATTCAAATTTCGATCATTTAAGCAAACGCGGCTCTATCCGCTTCTACCATGTCTTCTTCTCTCCAACTGTTATAGCTAGACTCTTGAAGTTTTCATACAGGTTGTATTATTATGTCTAAGACAACAATAACAAAAAACAATACATAATAAAAATAATAATAAAAAAGATTAAGGGTGTCCCCAGAGAACCATGTAAAACTATGTCTTTTTAAACCACAAATTTAAATATATTAAATTAATGGGAGGCCCATACAAGAACACAGTTTTAAGTCGACTTGTTGTTGGAGACAGGATACAAACCTTTTAAATTAACATAAAATATGTCCCCACAGTAATAAAAAGCACAAAGAATAAAGTCAAAACGTAAAGGATGTCTCAATGGAAGAGCTGATTTTTACGTTTATTCCTTCAAAGCTATAACAGCCAGTAACTTGAAATTTACACAGAGCATAAAGCTGGCAATCATGAAAAAATAATTTAGAAATTAAAGGGCGTTCCACTTATATAAACATTATAGGAGGGCATATGAAATTCACGCAAAGCACATAGCTGCTATAAATAGAAGTAAATGAACAAAAAATAAAAAGTGCCCAATAAAAGATGTATATAGCTGCTCCCATGTCCCACAATAGTCAGACATTTGCACTTTACCAGCTAAAATAAAAAGTTTAAAAAACAAGTAAGAGTGCTATATTTAGCTATTCCGAATCTAATATACTCTTCACCATCTTAGTAAATATAGTTAAGTTAAGAAAAGGAAAATATTGGGGAGAGAATTTAAAAATAAAAAAAATATTTGGTGCTGCATATGAGTACACATAATTTTACATAAAGATGATATCGGCTCTTAAAATGTCAGTATTTCCTTAAACATCTCTTCAAAATCTATAAAATGATACCCATATTGATATTTAAAAAAAATTTAAAATTTCAGAGCCCCGTAACTCGGAAAATATGGGCGAGCGCCAGTTTTTTCACTTGTTTTTTTTTTTTCTTTTTTTTAATTCTCTAACGTATTTTTTTGGTTGAAATTACTTTATTGTTCCAAATGATATGAAAAATTACAGTTAGGCGTGGTATTTTGCCTGCTGCCTCGAAGGACATGGGACGATCGTGCTTATTTCCACTAGCACCTCTTGCGACACTACATCTGATCGATTTTTTTTTTTTTATTTTTTTATTTATTTTTTTTTTTTTTTTTTTTTGTAATAAATTTTGCCTCGGCATAAGAAGTTAGAATATATCTACTTTATGTGGTCGGAAATGGATATTGTACCCTTTTTCCACTTTTTGTGGCAAATAGTATAATAAAAATTAAAGCGTGTCCCTATAGAAATCTAAATTCTACCTTAATTGTCTTAACTTTTAAATTTCTAACGGAAAAATAAAATAAAATACATATATGCATATGTACTCGTATGTACAACTAAACTTAATAGGTGGCCAACACATGGTAAAGAACCGTTAGCGTGTGAATTAAACTTGTCCTTAGCGAATTTTTGTTTGCTTCTCTTTCTGCAAATTTTTTTTCTGCTAGTGTTTATTTTTTTTTTTCTTTTAAATTACACAAAACATTTGTAAATAATTTGTTCTATCTTAAGAAATTTAGAAACTTAAATATACGTGAAATTTACCCGAACTTTCGTTATAATGATTTGTTCTTCAACACCAGATATTAAAAACTTTTCTCCACTTCTATATAGAAATTGATATTAGAGATATTTTACTTTTTAAAGGGTGCTGCAGATAATTTAAAATAATAAGTAGAATATATAATAAATATACATATAAATATACATGTACCTGTTTTATTCAAATGAATAAAAAAAGAAGAAAAAAACGAGTTTTATCACTCTTTATTTGCAATCATGAAATTTGTATTTCCGAGCCTTATGAATTTTCTGCTTTATCCTTTTTTATATAAAACAAACAACTTAAATACATTTAAATCCAAAAATTACATCATGTTATGGTTGCTTAAATAAAATGTTTTTAACTCTTTTTGTCATCTGTTGTAATCCGTAGCCAAATGAAAAAAAAAATGAATTTGAAAAAAGACATATAAAAAATAAGTTTTAGAACATACCTCTGTGAATTCAACATTCATGGGATCTCCAATTATTTTGCCATCGCTTTGTTTATAGCCAGCATATGAAATGAGCTGAGCATTCCAAATACGATAATCATGACGTCCATCAGTGCGCTGCGGAAATATTGTAATAGCTGACCTGATAAGCATTCAGGTATTTGTTGCATTTGATAATGTTATTTTGTTGTTGTTTTAATGCATATTTATTCCAAATAGAGAGATGGGATTGAAAAATTAAAATTCAAAATATGAAAGACAAATTTTAGTATAATAATATATATATAAATAAGGTCGCAATACCAACAAAAGCTAAATGACAGACATGCTTAAATTCAGATTAAATTTCATACAAGTTCTCATGGCCATCTATTATTGTAGGATTAAAGAAAAATAAACTTAAAATGAGCTGAACGAAAACTTTCAAAATTTAATTAAATTTTATAGTAAAATTACATTCAAAGTTTTCATTTACTTTTTATCATATAAAAAATGCAAATACGGTTGCATTTCGTATATATTTTTTTTTCCTTCCTTTTTATTTAAAGTAAAAATAAATGTAAATTTTTTTCCTTTCTACAAAGCAAATATTTTTAGTAAAGATTTATTCTTCGCATGTAGTTTTTTGGCTGGTGTAAAAAAAAAACACTGAAACCAGCATTGGAAGAGATTTATCATGATTGGATACTTTGGCATTTAAAACAACATTAGATAATTGAATTTTTTTTTATATTTGAAATGCAAATTGATCATAAATTTAACTGCTTTATTTTCATTAGTTTGTTGTAAACCAATTAGAAAAGTTAAATAAATTTAAAAATTTAGTCAAATAAAAAATATGTATTAAAATATGAAAACATGTAATCGTAAAATGTGCTTTCTATTTATTAATTAACATTTTTATTACAAAAATTCAATTTGTTTAAATCAATTAATAGCAAAGCAATTAAATTTCATGATATTATCGTACACTACGAGGGTAGGTCAATAAATGTTTGCAAAACTATATAAAAAGCAATTAATGAAAAAGAAAAACAAACCCAGTTTTTGAAAAATTATAATTTTATACTAGCTTCTCTGTTAGAAGTTTACCAGAAAAGGTCGTGCCGCTTGTAACTGTGTTATTAATTGACGGATAAAAACGCCTAGACGCTTGCAATATAGAAATATCCGGCAGCTCGATTTAGTTTATTTTATATATTTTTATTTATGAACGTCTGAGTATGAGCCAAACAATGGAATGTAAAAAAACAAAATTTTTTATGTGTGTGTGTCTAGACTCTTCCAGCGGAATTTTTGCGTTCTACAGATTTTTGTTTCAATTTTATTATATCTTTTCACGTTATAGTTTTTTATTTATTTTCCACTTTTTGTGGTGAAGGGTATAACAAGCCCACAATTATTTTATTTGGTGTCACTTAATTAACAATACTTTTAACAATACAAGCGTTACTCTATTTATAGGCAGCTTCTTTTTATCAGATTTATCGAATAATGTCGTGCCGCTTGTAATTGCGATTTTTATTTATTGGCGAGTAAAACGAGTAAAAACGCCTAGACTCTTGCAATATGGAATGATCTGGCAGCTTGGTTTAGCTTATTTTATATAGAATATTATAACAACAACCAACTTTTTTTGTGCTTGTGTTTAAACTTTTAAAGTAGAATTTTTGCGTTGTAGAGGTTTCTATTTCAATTTAATTGTATCTTTTCTCGAAATAATATTGTAAGTTTAGGGAAGTTCGTGCCACTAATGATAAATATCATTTAAATCTGCGTTAAAGTTTTGCGCGGACGGTAAGTTTTTGTGTGAAAATTATTTAAGTATACGCTCATTTCAAAATAGTTTATAAAATCTTCTTCATACTAAGGTCACAATGATGATTAAGATCAATCACAAGACTGATGTCTGATAAAGAAATTTTGTTACCTGTTGTGAAGCTGGTTCAATTTCTCTATCTAGCATATTTTCAAAAACGAATTTGACTTTCTTTCGGCTAGGTTGAGCATTCTGAAAGAAATTGGTAGGCCGTAACGGGTTAATTCACACCATGATCGTGTGAACTTTTTGTTATTTGAAATGGAAAACTGGAAGACTGACTGGACACTTGCCCTTCCAAATGAATATTTATTGTGCTCTTAAAAGTTTTAAAATTATTGATCAAGGTTTATATATTCCGAGTAATCCACCTACAGAATAGTCGCGGCCCGATATAACTGCTGGTAGAATACAGATTTATAACGCAATAACAACGTCTCAATGGATATACCCTCTACATTTTTAAGTCTTTTTAGTATTTGCCATTGCAGCGACTATAATAATTCTGTTAATTTAGTAGCCCACTTTTTTTGCCCGCTTTCATTTATGCAGTAAATAATCTCTATTAAATTTTTTTGACAGTCTACTCCCAAAGCTATTACTTGCGCACATTACTATCAAAACTTCTTATCGTTTATTGCATTAGTCGCAGCAGAAACATGAAACTAGTATCAAGCAATTTAGGTGCCATTGATTAAAGGCTTTGAACCGTTTGAACGAAAAATTATTTTCTCTACTATCTTCCTGTAATATTACTTCTAATATTACCTCAATTAACTTACCACACGTTTATAAATTTAACTCTTAAAAAGAAATTTTTTCATGTTATAAATTATTTAGTTTAAAACATTAAATTCTTTTTTACATAATATCCTCACACATTAAATCTCAATTTATTAAAGTTTTACAAAATGAATCAAAACAAATGCACCTTAAATACACAAACTTTTTATTTTCTCAATGAAACTGATGATTGCCCCCATAAAAATAACGAAAATATAAAATCAGAAGTTCAAACACCAAGAGAAAATAATACTCGTATGAGAAAATAAAACTATTTATTAACGAGATAAATAAAAGCAAACAAAGTTTAAGGAATTGGAAAATTAAGATGTTCAACATGAAAAAGTTGTTGATAGAAATATATGTGAGAGTGTAAAAATATATAAAAAAGTTTTCAATCAACCAGAAGGATGTACGAGGGTGTATTTAGAATAACTTGATCTGAAAGGAATTTTTTTAAGGTTAAAATAATTTTTCAGAAAAAGTTTATATCCTAGAAATGTAAGACTAAGAAGGAGTAATATGAGGTCTGCAAATTTTATATCAAAGACTCTTTGACATTTTGACACTGCGTTTATTCATTAGCAAAGCAAAACACTGCAATGAATTTAAAAGCTTTAACTTTAATCAATTGGAATATTATTTTTAACAATAATAATAATAAAAATTTCCTGCATAGTCGGCCTTTGGACTTTTTCCTCTAAACCGGTTTTGCTGACCAAAGATTTTCTGCATAGCCGGCCTTCGGTCTCTTCAGCGTTTTTTGTTGAAGAGGTCTATCTTTTACTATTTTTATGAATAACAGCATATGCCTCACAACTAAGATCCACAAAAGAGCAGAGAGAGGGGTCCTCTCTTCGGTATTTTCCTATTCAGAAAGCGAGCAATAGCAAAAAAAATAAAATTAATTTTCCAAATTATTTAGTTCAGACCTAATAAGGGCGAAAATTTGTTCCTGCTTTCATTCATGAAAAGCCCTACAAATACATATTTATATCTATTGGATCGACTTTGGTGTATGATGCATAAAAAATAAATGAATTTATGAACCGGGCCAACGGCTGGTACTATGATACCCTCACACTATCGACAGCCTTGAACTCCCACTGAATGAAGTTACAGATGATGCAGAAGCCCCCCCCGCCCCCACCAATCTCACTGCTCCCTACAGAACCCCCGGGGGCACAAAGAGTCTGTGCTGACCTAACCTAGGTGCAGACTAGGGTCCTCAGGGATATAAGGGGAACCAGTCACCCAGTGTGCAGGCACTCAATCTGGATAGATGATGGGGTAACTGTCAAAGAATTTACCAATAACCTTAAATGATAATAACGTATGAATAATAATAGCAATAAATAAACTGGCACCACGGGAATCGGTAGCCCATACAGCGAGCCGCCCCACTCTGTAGCCGGTTATTGGTGAAGTCCCTTCGCAGTACACATGGTGATTGTGGTTAAATTAGTCTATTTCTGCGGGTCTGGCGTGGAATAGATGGAAGTGTGCTGTTGCACTCTCAACAGAGGAGTTTATGGATAGGCCCCGACCCTATAGCAAGGAGTAAATTCATGGTCCTGCAAGCCATGGTCTTAAAATTGCACAGAATAGTGGTTTAATCACCTTCTGGTAGCGCTTTGCGCCAGGTACAGTCGTTGATGTAATCACTTATCCTGCTCCTGGTGGAGAAATACTTTCTTATTTCTAAAACAGTTACGCATTCATAAAGAATGTAGCCAGTTATTTTCCTCTCTTCTTTCAGCCCAATTCCCGAAAGATAGAGTAATCCCGTTTGTAATTTTGTTACTCCAATTTAAGTTCAAAATATTACCACAATAGAAGGGTTGAATTAACAGTCTCGACTGCCAAAACACTGAAGATTTTAGCCAGATATATCTACTCTTACATGTCTTCTCCTGCCTTAGTAGGAACATTAGAGTTGTCTAGCTCACACTCAATATAATTCTAACACACGATCTTTTAGTAAGTTATAAAGTTACTTTTTATAGAATAATTATATTTCTTTCCAACATTCTTTAATGACTTAAATAAGTGACTTGTGGTTATTGACCTGTGTTTCTTCTGCATATATCTTTTAGATTAAAGAACCCTAAATATTTTGAATTATGTTCAATTCATCAGAATAAGGCAGCCAACAAAGCAGAAGTATATATTGATGTAAAATAAATTCTTTTATAGCTCTGGAATCGCATGATCTTACATCGCATTATCTTGCAGCTTGGAAATTACAATTATATTATTCCACAGTATATAACAACACACCTTACAATAAGACTGTCCTATCTCCCGTGGTGGTAGATTAGCAATGTATCTGGTACGTGCAATTATTAAGGTGACTCCTGTCTTATAAACTGAAATTCATATGCACCCTCGCAGCAGGGACTTGCTTGTTGGAATAGTTGCTTGTATGCCAGCTTTTCGACATAATTCTGTGAACTTTTCTCATTTCTGCCAAAAAAAAAGGTGTTGAAACTCTTCCTTTGTAATTTTGTTTATACCTTCTTGCTTGTCCTTCATGTATCTGAGCACAGTTTTATGATTCAGTCCATTTTTGCAGCCAACGGCCTGCTATTTGGAAAAACTCTTTAAAATGAAAACGAACAAAAAATTAAAATTGTTCGTTTTCTTTTTTCTTTTCTTTTTCTCTAAAAATTATACAAAAAGTTCGTCTATACTTTACTTTTGATATTGGGTTAATATGCCTTTGAGCCCAATTAATTCTTTCCAGTTTTCTTCCGCACTAGATGAACTGAAAGCTATGACTTTTGCGACCATTATGACTTTCCTAACATTTAATAACCTTCAGTGGGAATGATAATAATAATGGACTGTTTATTACTTTCAAGTCCTTCTTTACTTCATCAGTTAATCGTAAAGTTTGAAAACTGCTCAAAGATTTAAAAAAAGAAGAAATATTTACAATCAAGGTAAATTAAAATTCAAAAGGCAGCCTAAACAAAATTAAAATAAGAAAATAATTTACTATTCAATTACAAAAACAGCAAATACACGCACACACACATACATATACACATAGAAAGCAAAGAAAATAAAAGCATAATATTATGGCTGTGTAAAATATGTCTAATAAATTTAAAGCTTTGTTAACTTACCTTAAATTACCCTTGTTGGTGGCATATTTAATGTGATTACAAATGGCTTCGAACATGCCACTGGTCGTGGTCACATAACGACAATCAAAGACCTTAAAAGAGAATTAAAGAACAAAAAATGTAAATATGTTTTTTTTTTGTGACCTCTATAAACAATTTAAGGTAAAAAAAAAGTCTTTTAATTTTTTTGAATAAATACACATACACCTACACACAAACTTTTGTTAGGATGAAGATAACTTTAATTTATACAGTTTCAAATTTGCAACAGAAGGTATAAATAAATTTAAGAAAAAAAAAAACATTTACATTTTGTCCGATTTGCATTTCAAATAAGCGATTTTTTTGTTTCAAACAATTGACTTGACAGTGAAGTGAAACTGCAAATTTCTTTTTTGGTATTAAAAATAAATACCAATATGTTTTAAACTACAGGTCACATTCAAATGACGCTTAAAAATCGATAGAAGCATTTACTTTTCACCTTTTAGTTTATTTAAATGCAAATCACCCGCAAATGAATAAACAATAAATTTTTTATTCCACCACGATGAGGAGATAGACACCGGACGTTTTAAATTGTTGGAGTCCATGAATAAACACCATTTGCGACACAGCCAACTTCCTTCTTCTTGCCTTGCATAGAGTGAAGCTTTGCTTGGATTCTTTTAAACCGACTTCAAAAAAAGAAGATAGGAGGTTATACAATTCGGCTGAATGTTGTTTTTTTATATTTGTGCCTCCTGAACTCAGTCATTTCTGATCCGAATTTGAAAATTTTTGGTAATATGATAGATTATGCTTAAAAACAGTTCATTATCTTAAAAATTAAAGGGTGTCCCCATACAAGATATATATATTTTACGTGTATTATGAACTGTAAAGGGCGATTCTGTAAAATATAAAATGACTGCGTATTACTATTGCTCCCAGAAACAAAAAATTATACAAAAATAAATCTAAAAATTAAAGGGCTCCCCCATAATTGATGTAAATTTCTTATATGGGCCTATCTTTTGACTTTTATAGACAAACGCTTGTAAATTTGGCGCAATGTCGATTGCTACGGCCGTTAAAGTAACAGTTGATAATATTTAAAATTATAAATTAAAGGGTGCACCAATAGTTCATTTAATTTGTTATATGACCATACTTTTAAACAGTTGTAGACCGACGATTGAAATTTACCTAGAACCTGTATTACTAACTCCTCTATAACAACAAGTATAAAATTTGGATTTGGAAATAAACGAGTGTCCCAATAGCTGATATAATATTTTGTATGTGGCCGGACCTTTGAACCATTATAGACAGACCGCTGAAATTTACAAGGGACATGTTTTGCTAAGTCCGCTATAACAAGAAGCTTATAATTTGAATTTAGAAATTAAAGGGAGTTGCCAAAATTAATGTAATTTGTTTTATATGGCCGTATTTTTTGAACCGTTGTATACAAACTCCTTAATTTTAGACAGAATGTCCACTACTTTATGTGGTATAATTAGAAGTATAAAAATGCTATATTATAAATTAAATAGTTGATATAATCTGATGTATATGGGCAAACTGCAGAACCTGATTGCTGAATTTACTACAACAGCAAGTATATAATTTGAATTTGGAAATTAAAGGGTGACCCCATAGTTGCTGTAATTTGATATATATTGCCAAACTATTGAACAGTTGAAAAAGTATAAAGTTTGGAGATATAAGTGTGTCCCAATAGTTAATGTAACAAAATTATGTGGCCCTACACTTGAGCTGTTATAGGCAGACAGAAGTAATCTGTTTTGAAGTCGGTTTTTTTTCGCAAGAATTATATATTTTAGATTACACAGCACATCAAGAATATTAATAAGTTCTTACAAGTAGCAGCGGCGATTATGTGAAATCCTGTAAAAAATTTTAATCTGGATGTCAGTATCGGTAACCCTGAATTCCCAATAAACTCCTGATAATCCAGCAGAAAACAAAGAAAGTGAGACAAACAGAAAAGATGTTCAATGCTGCCTCTTACTCCAGATAAACCGCAAGGAAGCTAAAAATTTATTGAAAATACAATCGCAGCATTCTAAACTGAATACTTTAGCTGTTGGCAGGACACAAGAACTTTAAAAACCAATCAATGAGATAAAAATTGAGGAGGGTTATGCAAGGAATGTTTAGCACTGGCAGGCATTTGACTACAGGATCACAGGCAATCTAAACTTAAAACAGGAGACTACAGATCTTGTAAATCTTTTGGACTGTGGCATGAGAAAAATAGGCTCAAAAAAGCTGAAATAAAGGGCTGCAGTTTCCTTTTAAATATCACAGAAGACCACCTTAACCACTTAAAAACTATCAGTAATTATCCCAGTAAAACCAACGAGGGAGACCTAAGCTTCCCGCAAGATAGCAGAAAATGGTAATAAAAAAAATATAATTCTGCAGTCTGTGATGGGAGATCTCAGCCTACTGCTAATGCTTGTGCATGCTGAAATTCAAGGATGTTTTGTTTGTGAATGTCCGGCAGTAGTTAGCATGATAATGACGATTAAGGACAATAGAATTTTGAATGTGAATGCCATTGGTGTCTTTGAAATGCAATGGACAGTTGACAATTATCAGAGGGCGACCAGATGTCAGTAGATGAGAAGGAAGTTCGATATTTTTTAGTAGAATTTTCTGCTTATCACTGAGGAACGTACAGCAGATTAAAAAAGAATTCAAAAAGCCTACTCTAAATACTTCTTCTGTACTTTGTAAGAAAAAAGCTGAAAACAGGGATATGCACGGTTATGCGGACGCAAATAAACATACATCCCTGCAGCGTCAAGACCTAAAAGGCCAGGGATAATGTCTTGCTGTTTGTACAAAAAATTAATTGATAAACACTAAAGTTACATTAACTTAAAAAATATGTCGCTTCAAGTCTTTAAAAAACAATATTTATGACTTTTGAAGAGCTCGTCTTTGAGCGATTTATTATTTATTCTAAAATACGCGGAGACATAAAAAAGAAATCCTTTTTGTTTCTGAATAATTCGCTTTGCATCATTAATATTCCTTTCGATACAAACCGTGAGCGCTTTAACTTACTTAAACTTACGTTTACATTAAGGGCTTTAAGTTATTAAATAATGAATCTATACAAACTTTCAACCTTAAGAGATAGAGCTTTTTTGTAAAGGGTTTGTTTTTTAAGAAAGAGAAGCAAGTGAATAAGTTGAATTTTTTATGACGTTTTCTCATTGAATCCTTGCCTTACAAACTGTTCCGTCTATAAGCAAGATGCATAAAATAAAGGTAGGGGCTCCAAAAAATTCCTCACGCTTCTTGTCTGTTTTTACAAAAGTTTAAAATTTTAAATCAAAAAATAAACAAACAAAAAATACCAATAGAAACAGAAATCAAAAACGATTAATAATTTTTTACTTTTTCTTTTCTTATATTTACAGCATTATTTAAGTAAGACGCTCTTAACAAATAAAACTGTATTTATTTTATTAGTTCATTTTATAACAAATTCAACAAAACATAAAAACTTGAAATTATTATTCAATAAAAAAAATTTTTTAATAAAATCATAAAATAATAGTAATTTCTGTGACAAAGCCAAACTCGTACACCATACTTTAATCAAATATTATTTTGTTGGTTTTAAATATTAATATTTGGTGTGCATGCCTTTATTTTTTATTACCACTTTTAATCTATTTGGTATACTGCGCACAAGGTTTTCGAAGAGCTCTTTTCAAGTCATCCTTAAAACTTATTGTATGACTACGAATTTTACGATCGAGATGGCTTCACAAATTTACGATTGGGTTTATGTCTGGTCTCTGGGATGGTGTATCCATGACATTTGGACACATATAAAGTAGCCATGATCGCACATTATAAGCCTTATGCTTAGGGTCGTTGTCTTGGTAAAAATAAAAGTTTCCACCAAGACAATGTTTCTGCTTACAAACTGGCAAACTTTCTTTTAAAATGCTGATCTTTTAATATGCTGATCTATGGTACCATCGATAAAGTTTAAAACACCGGGCCCAGATGCAGAAAATGATCCCCAAACCATTAGTGACCCACCACCGTGCTTAACTCTTGGTTTCATGTTTTAGGCGAGCAACTCCTCATTGGATTTTCTCCATACATAAGGTCTACCATCTGAACCAAACAAGTTGAATTTACTTTCATCTGTGAATAACAACTGCTTCCAAAATGAAAAATCCTTTGTTTCACGTTCCTTGGCGAATCGTAAATTTATCTTTTGATTTCTCTTATTAATCAGAGGTTTAACTCTTGCCCTTCTACCATTGAAATTAGCCCTTTTTAATATGTTTCTTATGGTCTGTGGGCGAGTTTCGGAGCATTTAAAAACGGGTTCTTTACGTAAAATATATTGCTCGTCTCCAGCAGAGAAAATTTTGTTATTTGCACTTTTCTTCTTGTTCGCAATCCTCTCTTCCATTTTACACCTTTCTATAATAAATTGCACTGTTGATCGGCTTCCATCAACTATCGCAGCGATTTATTATTATTATGATGTTGAATTATTAATTTTCTTCTTCAACAGAAGTTTGTCCTCTCTGTCTACCCATTTTGTTCTCTTTTGTAACTCTTTCAACAAAAACTCAAATAAATGACATTAAAAAAGGTGATAATGGGGAAAGTCCCTATTTTTAAATATTTTTACGAAATATCCCGAAGTTAGATGCAAATTAAAAGAATGTTGCCAAATTAAATAAGACTGTACGAGTTTGGCTTTGGCGTCTAAAGTTGCCACTTTTGAAAATATTTATCTGTATTTTAATAAGTAAATTTATATTCAAAATTTCGTTTCTGATATTTAATTAAGTGCATAGTTTTGTACTAAAATTAAGTAAATTTATTTTATTAGCCTATTTAGTTTTAGACATATAACATAAAGAAATTTGTTTTCAAAGGTGTACGAGTTTCGCTTGGAGCTACTGTAAACTTTATTTCTATAACTACGTCAAAATAAAATACGTGACGTATAAAAATATTGTTTACGTAATAAAAATTGTTGTCATCTTCTTTGTAAGTTTAAGCCTTTCTTATTGACTCAAAGAAACTGATGCATCTTACAATATTTAAAAGCAATAATTTCTTTTGAAAAATCCTCTCGAAATGCAACACTTTGATATTATTTTTAATTAAATTGAAAAACTTTTTGCAGTCATTTTGAACCACTATGTTTCAATATTCTTCATTTTCTATTCATTTCATTTCAGTTTTTCATTTAATAATATTTTGTTCTCATTTTGTATTTTAGTTTCACTTAAAGTTGTCGTTGTATTATTTTTATTATTATTTCAACAACTTCCTTGTTACATTTACATGCAAAAGTTTTCACTGCCATTTACATTCACTCGCATTTCTTACGTTCTAACATTTTCGTCTTTGGAATATCTTAAGGCTCATTTGCACTTTTAATTGAAAGTATGTTCGCGAGCGATAGTATGAAAGTATATTTTTGTGTCTTATGTGTAAACATTTGCATTAACATTTACACTTGACTGCATTACTAATGCTATAAAAAAAAAATAAAACTTTGTTAAAACGCCCAGTAGTTCTGTTGAAGAAGGTCTTTCAATTCTTATATTCGAGTAAATTTATAAGCTTTTGGTTTTCGTGAATGAAATATAACACATTTTGTCATATGCACCCATGTCCTTAAATACGCTTTAAATATCTTATTTTAAACTTGGCTGTAATTTTTGGTGTGTGGGTACGGGTAGTACGGGTACGTACATAGAAGGGTAAAAACGTAACCCTATTGTTTTCGCTACAATATCTGTCCATATGACGGTCTGTCACAGCTTCTATATCTGGAACCATAATACTTCAACAACAAATACCGTACACTATAGGGTGTGCCTAACGTAACGTGATATTCTAATAAAATATTGTTATTTTTTAATTTAAAGAATATATGTAAAACTGGGTCCGCTACAGGTACAAGTACGAATAAATTAAAACTATAATTAAAGGGTGTCCCCATAGTGACGTGATTTTTAAGTAAGTGTCCTTTTTTTAAACCGCAATGAGCAGACACTAAAGTATAAAGGGTGTTTCTTTAGTGACAAAAAATTGTAGAAATTATAGTAAAAATGAACGTAAGCCGAATAAAATAATTTATTTGTTTTAATATCAAGCAGTTTACCGAATAATTTAAAAAACTAAAAACTATTGTCCAATTTGAAAGGCTTCAAATAATAAAGCGTGTAAAATTGTGATGAAAAAAAAATTGGAATATTCTCCTCAAATTATTTTTTTAAGTAAATAAGTAAAATTTAACTAAAGTTTCCTAACTTTTTCTCAGTTTAATTATCGGGTTTTTTTAAAATATTTTGAACAAAAAAAATTCCATTAATTGGGATAAAAATTAATTTGATTTAATTGTTGTTGTTGTGATGTGTATTGCACACATCTTTAGTTTATAAGGTTTTTAAATTACCATTTTTATTCTGTTGATCTGGCTACCCTTTTTTCCTATATATGTATTCAATCTGTAATACCCATTTCCTTATTCAATGGATCACTTATAATTCTCAATCAGTGGTTTTTTTATTTAAAAAAGTATGTCTCGTTGAGAAGGCGTCAGGGCGATTCAAACTAGACAGGAATCCGCCATAACCGATTGTGTCGGTGCGCAAAGAGAGTTTAGTTGCTTTGGGTAGTTTATACCTCCTGGCACAGCGGCCTTAGATTATAGGTTAAGCTGACTGTTTCGGTCACAGTGACCGCTGTTTTCCACAGCGGTTTCAACTGAGTACTTTCCAGAGTGACTTCTGCTGTCTGTTTTCTACAGCGGCTTCGGCTGGCTGTTTGCCACAGTGGCTTTGGGTAATTGTTTTCCATAGCGACTTCGGATGACTGTTTTCCACAGTGGCTTTTACTGTCTTTTTTCTACAGCGACTTCAGCTGACTGTTTTCCACACCGGCTTTGGCTGACTGTTTTCCACAGAGGCTTCGACTGAGTTTTTTCCACAGCGGCTACGACTGACTGTTTTCCACAGCTCCTTCGGCTGACAGTTTACCACAGCGGCTTTGGCTGACTGATTTCCACAGTGGCTTCGACTGAGTATTTTCCAGAGTGGCTTCTGCTGTCTGTTTTCTACAGCGGCTTCGGCTTTAAAGCGGTTTCGACTGATATTTTTCCACAGCAGCTTCGACTGACTGTTTTCCACAGAGGATTCGGCTGGCTGTTTTCTTCAGCGGCTTTGGCGGTCTGTTATTTTTAATTAAGTTATCATTTTTGTAATATATTTTATAAGACTTTGGCGATCATAAAGAGGACTAGCTGCTACTCTGTGTTAGTTTAATACACAGAGAAGGCGAAAGTATTTGACGAGGATTTTCAACCGATTGGCCATATGAAGCCGAACATTTCCGACAGAATTCATTATTATCTATGCTGCTATCCGTATTACGACAAATACCTCCGATGGATTGCGAGCATTAACCAGAATACTACCGACTGGTTTCCGTAGCATTCGAGCTTTTTGGAATATTATCCGAATATTATACTGATTAACTCAACTACAATAAGTCGATTACTACCGACTGATCAACGTATCACTAGTAGTGGCGTTATCGAAGGAAAGTGTTAATGTATGTTATTAAAGGTGGAAATAAAGATTTATTTATATTTAATTCCCAGAAGGGGAAATTCAATCGAGTTATAACTTAAGGTTTGCGAAGAGTAAGCCCTGGACAACACTGATCTACCTGAGCCGATGGCAAAATCCACGTTTTTAATATTATCCCATAAAATTTGGTTCAGTATACTCATAACTACTGAGTGTTATTGAGATCAAAATCTTCCAGAGCTACATATTCGCAGAAATATTGAGATTCCTTCTCTTTGATAAATTTCTAAGTTCTAAACTTCACTGAAAAGTCTGTATTTAAAACTAGACATCGATTGACTGCAAATGAGAGAGTCTAGCTCTATATCTCTTACGAGCCTTTGCACTCTAGTTGGTACCTTTCCACAGAAAAAGACAAAGATTACATATGCAAAGCCTTTTACTTTGCTGTAAATCTGTCGTTAAACACGAAAAACTGCAAAGTTTGAGGGTTGAAAATTTCCTAGTTTCTTTTCTATTGTAAAGATCGATTAAATATTCAGCAATTAAGTACACCTGAGTTTACCGTGCATCCTTTGGCTTTTTTTGTACCACCGCGTGCATGCATAGATTTTCAAATGGTTTTCATTTCTTTACTGACTGACTCATTCGTGAAGATTGCTATAAGTTTCCACAATACATTACTTACGATAAAGATCTTGCTCAACTTTAGCCTGGCTAAACTAGAACCCAGTTCACTGAACATTTCATGACTTTATGCCGACAGCAATACCCATTAAAAAATATGGATTCCCGCGGGAACACTTAAAAGAATTGCAGGGCAATACTTTCGTTGATATGTATAAAACACATTGAACAACAGCAACAGCAATAATGCTAAATAAGACGTTCCTAAAGGCACAAATGACTGTATAAAAAATGCATTCATGTCTTAAAGGAACAAATATAGTTACAACTCGTAGAAGTTGTTAACATCATCACCTTTCACTTTGTAAAACTTAAATGAGGATACGAAACACATGATGATTTGGGGGAGGTGTAAAGACAGCAACACAAATGCAAAAACTTCTTTAAATTGATGTTATGGCTTTGTTAACAGCAAAACATATTGTTTTTAGTGTCTATTGTTCCTTTTCATGCCTTTGTCACCTTGAATCGAATATTTTCATTTTTCAACTTCTTTCTTTCAAGTCTTTTTGAAATGTTTTTCAATTACATAAGTAAAATATTTTTTTTTTTTTATTTTCGTTTAAATGAAGTGAAATGTTTCTTTTATAGATTTTCTTTTTCTTTCCATTCCACTTTAAAATAAAAGTATAAAAAGTAATTTTAATTTTCGCTTAATCGAGTCAAGTGTGTCAATAGAAAGAACAATTTAAAACTTTGTGTAAAAGAAAGAACATAAGTAAAAGCAACTATTTTTTGTCAATTGCATTTTTAGTGAAAAATTATTGTGAATTAAAAAAGCAGCAAGTTCTTTAATAAATAAAGAGGAATCTCATTCTCCTTCAAGTAGTGGATTTTAATTGTAGAAAAAAGGGTAGAATAAATACTCGAATAGGCGAAATCTAAAAATGGACATAAAAGAAAAATATTCCAAGTTAGGATTTTATATAGAATTTTTTAAACCTCCCATATAGCAGCGCTATGGATTTTCAAAGTAGGCCTTTTGCGACCCTTAACATTTTCAAAGTCACCGAGTTTTATACATTTGTAATTATTTTTTTTTTATTATTATTCAAAAATATCGAACATAAATTTTTAACTGTTCTTTTTTTTAATTACCAAACAAATTTTTTTACCAATTCCAGATAAAATTGGAACGGTGATATTTGATTTTCACCCTTTAATTATAAAAAATGATTCAGTAAAAATTAACTAATTTCGTCTTTTTAAGGGCATATTTTTGTTTAAAATTAACTTTTTGGATTATTGCAAAATTATGGGTTTTTTAATTCTAAATTGTTGTAGAATCAAAACATTAATTTTATAAAATTTTCTTTTTTGGTGAAATACATTTTTTTTATTTATTTATTCATATTTTTTTTAATTTTTGAAATTATTATTGCAACTATTTTATTATTATAACTATTTAAACAATTTTAATGTGTATTAAGTTCACCTATGGTTAATTTTTAAATTAATTAAAAAATAAAATTTGTTTACAAATTTTTAATTAAATTTTTAAAGAAAACAAAGCAAATATTATGATTCTGAAACATCATCTACTGTAATGTAAAAACAGAGAATTAAGAAAGCAAACTAAAAAAACCGACGGTTAGCAAAGCGCAAGAAAAATATTATGTGTTGCCAGTTTTTTGAGCTTTCTTGCCAATTAGCTTGGCGAATATCGCCAATATTAAAAACTGTTAATATTAGTTTAAAAAAAAAACTGTTTCATAAATACCAAGTGCCTAATTCGGGTTTCTAAATCTTTTAAACTGCAGAAAGTTTAATTTGAAAATTTACAGTAAATCTCAAAAATAGACACGTTTTCTGGAAGCCGATCAAGCATTTCTTTTAGCAACTTTTTTTTAAATAGAAAACAACACTAGGTCAGTTTGAAAAAAAAAAAATATTAGCCCAATTCACAATCATGTTCAAATGGTCTTGCATCATAGCATTTGCAAAATTGTGTTGCATATTTTAAGTCTACACCAACAAAACATATAATAATGAATAAAATATGCTACACAATTTTGCAAATGCTATGATGCAAGACCATTTGAACATGATTGTGAATTGGGCTATTGTTTATTATATTTTATATTCTCAATATTTCGCCACACCGTTTGGTAGCATCTTCAGGAGACAGAAAATCAGCGTTGCCGCTTTGGTCCAATCGGACCAAACTTGGTAGTTTTTCGTTTTTAAAAAACAGTTTAGTAGTTCGGTTGGTTTGTTGAATTTTTTTAATTTTTAGTAGGTTTTCCTCCTCTGGCAATTTTTTAGCAATAGTAAATTTTTCACCTTAAAATTTCAGAACATAAAATAAAAAGAAATGTAAATTTGAATTAAATAAACAATAACTTTGAATAGTGTTACCACTGTTTTCAAAAACTGTTTTAGGTGCAATAAAAAACATCTCTGCTTTTTTGCATAGAGATGATTAAAGCTATAACCATCTCTGGTTTAAGAAACGCAAACAATATTATGAAATTGAAATTAACAATATTTTTGAGTGAAGGTTAATTTTCAAGTGTATGTATTAAAAAAATTAACAGACAAAATGCAAAAGTAAGTAAATTTTTTTAATTGTAAATATGTACCTATTTATTACATTAATATTTACTAATGTTGCATGTAAAGAAACAGTCAAAAGAATTTGATTGGCGCCAGGAAAGGGATGGGTGTTCATCCTGCATGGTATTCTCTAAAACTATTTTAAATCATAACACCCATCTTAAAAATCACCAAAAGACAAACTTCCATCTCAATAATTACAAGAAAAAAAAACCAAGTGAGTATAACAGAGTTTATATGCAAGAAATGCATTTTTAAATTTTTGGTAGGCTGTGAACGATTTTGGTAGGATTTTTGAAAATTATTGGTAGGAAGTAAATTTCTTGTGTGGCAACGCTGCAGAAAATAAAAATATTAATAATTAGTTACGTTTTCTTGCCATAACTGACAACAACCAAAAAAGCGTTAGGTTGCGTGTGGACTTCATTTAATCAAATTAATATTATTTGATATGAATATTTATTATTCAGAATCTTTTATTAAATGATTCCTCATATTCTTAGTTACAAAATTAATTGGTTAAATAGATGATTTTTACAACGTACACTTCCAAAGACAGATGCCTGCGAAAAATGCTGATGACGAAGATAGTGATCCAGAAAATGCTGCATTACATTCTGCTGGTGTCTAATATGTCCTGTTTTGTTTTTTTTAATAACAACAAAATTTGTAAATTTTTTTAGTTAATTTAGAAACTTAATTAGATATGCGTGAACCTAAAACGAATTAAAATTCAAGATATTATATTACTGCAATTTCGAGAAACTGGATTATTTGTGATGATCTCGTTGTTTTATTGAAAATATTTTTTTATACACATATTAACCTCTAAACGTTTTAAACGGAATTAATTGCTTAAAATAATTTTTGCAAAAAAAACCCGACTTCAAAACAGATTTCATCTGTCTGCCTGTAACAGCTCAAATGTATGGCCACATAAATTAGGTAACATTAACTATTGGGACACGCTTATATCACCAAACTTTATACTTTTTCAACTTTTTAATAGTTTGGCAATATACATCAAATTGCAGCAACTGTAGGGTAACTCTTTAATTTCCAAATTTAAATTAAATACTTGCTGTTGTAGTAGATTTAGCAATCAGGTGCTATGTAAATTTCAACCATCTGTCTGTAACGATTCAAAAGATAGGCTCATATAGGTAAATCTTTATCAATTATGGAACACCCTTTAATTTCTAAATTCAAATTATCAACTCGTTGATATAGCGAATTTAGCAATACAGGTCCCTTTTAAGTTTCAGCGTTCTGTATACAACAGTTCAAAAATACGGTCACACACATGAAATTACATCTACTATTGGAACACCCTTTAACTACTAAATCCATATTTTATACTTGCTTATATAGCGGACTTACCCATACAGGTTCGTTGTAAATTCCAAGCGTCTCTCTAACTGTTAAAAAGTATGGCAATATACATCATATTAAATGAACTATTGGCGCACCCTTTAATTTACAATTCTTAACATTAATACTTGTTACTATAACGGCCATAGCAATCGACATTCTGTCAAATGTTGTCTATAACGGTTCAAAAGAAAGGCTCATATAAGTAAATCTTTATCAATTATGGGACACCCTTTAATATCTAATTTCAAATTATAAACTCGTTGATATAACGAATTTAGCAATATAGGTCCCTTAAAAATTTCAGCGTTCTGTCTATAACGGTTTAAAAGTTTTGTCACACACACAAAATTACATTAACTACTGGAACACCCTTTAACTTCCAAATACAAATTTTATACTTTTTGTTATAGCGGACTTAGCAATACAAGTTCGTTGTAAATTTCAAGCGTCTCTCTAATACTGTTCAAAAGTATGACCATATACATAAAATTTAATGAACTATTGGCGCACCCTTTAATTTATAATTTGTAATATTAAGCAACATTCAGCCGAATTGTATAACCTCCTTCTTTTTAAGTCGGTTAATTAATAAAACCTTCTCTTATAATAAATTTGAAAAAAATTCAAAATTAAATGAAAGTGCTGTGGGTACAAATACGAGGGCTGCTCTATATATTTCTGGCCTAATAGTGAAAATGCGAATATTTATAATCAAAAATGGTTTTAATGTTTTTCAAAGTATTCTCCAGCATGATTTATACACTTTTGCATGTTGTCGAAGCACTTTTTCCACTCCGATTGAGACACCTCTAAAACATGGTTTTTGAACACTTCAACAGCTTCTTTTGGCAAGGAAAATCGTTGACCACGCATTTTTTTCTTGATGTGCGGAAACAAGAAGAAGTCATTAGGTGCCAAGTCAGGGCTGTACGGCGGATGACCCATTAATTCGTCGTTTTGGCCGGTCAAAAACGCTCTGATTTGAGCCGATGTGTGAGAGCTCGCATTGTCATGGTGAACAATGATTCGTCTTCTCTTGTTGGTTTTTCGAATTTCAGGCAAACAAATTGTAGTGTACCGCTCAGAAGTGAACGTTCTACGTTGCTCAAGCGGAACAGTCGCCACATGATCAGTTTTGCCGAAGAAACAGGCGACCATTTGCTTCGAAGTGCTTCTTTCACGAACAACTTTCGTAGCATTTTGCTTGTCTTTGAAGACCCACACGGTCGATTGTTGTTTCGTTTCGGGCTCATAAGCATAGATCCATGATTCGTCACCTGTAACAATCTTATAAACGTCTTTTGAAGCACCGCAATCGTATTTTGGCAACATTTCTTTGCACCAATCGACACGCGCCTTTTTTTTGAGCGACTTTCAAATTGTACGGGATCCAACGAGAACAAACCTTTTTTACGGCCAGGTGTTCATGCAGTATCGAATGTATGCTGGTGGAAGAAATGTCCAAGGATGTCTCTATCTCTCGGTATGTCGCGTGTCGATCTTGCATTATGAGTTCACGCACGGCATCAATGTTTTCTGGCACAACAGCCGTTTTTGGACGACCTTTACGGAATTCGTCTTTGAGCGAGCTTCGGCCACGATTAAATTCATTATACCAATTTTTCTCAGTGCTATAGGATGGTGCTTCATCTCAATACAAAGATTTAAGTTCATCAGTGCACTCTTGACGTGATAATCCACGTCGAAAGTTGTGAAAAATGATGGCACGAAAATGTTCACGAGTTAATTCCATTTTTTTCAATATTAATTTTTTCAAGTAACTGTAAACAACACAAATAATGGTCGTACTTCAAAACGTTTTGAGTACGATTATGCTTAAAAATGACAAACTTTCCAATGGAAATGTCAGATTGCACTTGGCAGCACTCAGTGTTGCCAAGCCAGAAATATATATAGCAGCCCTCGTTCAAAATAAAATTCAAATAATATGTTTGCTTTCTCCCTATTTGAAGGCGGGTTAAAAATGGCCACTTATTTCCAACAAATTTCTAATAACTGTCTTTAGTATTTTCTTCTCTCAACAATCAACCATGTAAAAATAATTTTCAAACCCTGTTGAAATATATATATCTTAGTAATTTTAATATCTTTGTCTTTGCTTTATTGTTTCGACAAAAATCTTTAGTTTATTTAAAATGTTTGTCAAAAGTTTCCTGAAGAGTTAAGTAAGCGATAAAGAAATGGCCATCGAGACGTGCTTTGACCCTCAATAATCAATAACGGTAATTAATTAATCGGGATATTTAAATAAAAAAAAGCACGAAGTTTGTATAAAAATTAAATATTTAACAAATATTCCCGTGTCTTTAATTAAATTTTAATATCTTATTTTTTCTAGTGATGCAATATTAAATACATCTAAATGATAAAAGACATGAATGAAATCAATATTGAATTTACTTTCTGTAGAATTTTTGTTTATGGTCTTTACACTTGAAGACTTAAAGAAATCATGTACAAGAAGTAATAACTTAAATAAAAATCTGCTTTAACACATACAAACAACAACAAAATGCAACAATAGATCTTAGGAAAAATGTACAACAACAATGAGATTTAAAAAAAAATATTTTATTATTTATTTCAAGTTTATTAAATACTTGAACTAAAAACAAATACTCAAAAGAATAAAATACCAGAATTTTTACAAGAGTTAAATTAGGTATCCAGCAGAGAAAAATAAAAAGTAAATAAAACAGATTTCAAAAAAAAAACCTAAACTTTAAATAAATGAACATTTGATTACGAAAACATTTCGTAAAAATTATTTAGAATAATGAATATTAAGGATTATTGAATCATAAGTTTAAGAAAACAATACCCGTTGTGTAGTAGGTTTTGTAAGTGTGTGAACTGAATGTAATATTTTGGAAAGTTATTTTTTAAAATGAAACTGGCATAGTATCCCGCTCTATGCAGACACTGCTTTAACATTTGAGAGATACGAATACTAAAAGAGCATATATGTTTTAGAAAAGTACTTTTAAGAAATTGTGTTAAATTTAAAGTACTTATTATAAGAAACAGTTTTCAAAAAGAAATACCTAAAAAATGTATTTTATATAAGTACTTTTATGTTACTATCAGCCATACCTAAATAAAAGGGGAAAGCGGAACGTTTTCTTCCGCATAGATTTTACGCTGAAATGCCATACCTAAACAAAAGCGTCAACGGTTGTCAAAATGGTAAAAAAAAACAGGGTTATTTACAACATTAAGGCTTAAGTCTAGTTATCGGACCCACCACAAAAATGAAATAAAGTTGTCCACGGGGTGTAAATGAAATTCTAAGCAAAAATTTAACTCTCCTATGATTCTCATTCCGCGATAAAATACTCGATATGTGCATTATTGTACATACAAACGTTGGAGATCCGCAACTCCGACATTAAAGGTCAGCCACAAAATTTTCACTTAAAATTTTACACCTCGGACACAATTTTTTTCATTTATGAACTAGATTTTTTTCAAAAATATATATCACTTCCCTAAATATTTTAAAAAGAATAACAATTCTGGTGTTTGTGTTGCGTAAATTTTGTTTTTGTTTATTTTTAACCGACTTCATTTATTATTTTTATTATTAAACGCCTTGTCAAAATCGGATTTTAGAATTGAAAAGCGTTTCCGCCGCGTTATTTCGGTATGCTCCATACAAAATGTACAGGCATGAGAACTTTTGACAGCAAAAAAACGCTTTCCGCCCTTGTTTAGGTATAGGTGTATGATAATTTTTTTCACAAAAAATACTTTTTAAAAACACTTTTAAAAAAAGGAACATAGGTTCTTTTGGACAAACATACTTTTCGCAATGAAAATATTTTTTATTAGACTTTTTCTGCAGAAGTGTTTTTTTCAACAATAACATAGCATTTACAACATGCAATTTTTCATGAAACTAGCATGAAATTTTTGTTTGTTTATGAAGCAGAAGGAGTAAGCAATATGGTTTTGCTTGAGTTTTGAGAGGATTTTACTGTTGCTAATGTTTACTTTTAGATAGCGCATAACGCTGCAACTTAAATAGAAAATTAAGAAAAAAATGCCTCAAATAATTGCTTAGTATAAATCTGGACAACATCTTTATAAATTATAACATTTTTTTTAAATAGTAAATTTTTATAAAAAAAAGTACTTTTTATAAAATTACCAAAGTACTCTTTATAAAATTACTATCAAATGCTGCTTTTCGCAAAAGACGTTATAAAGTTACTTTTTTATAAAAGACATTTTTTATAAAAGAAAACAAGTATTTTTCATTAAGACATTTTTTGTAAGTAGCTTTTATATGAAAACTTAATATACAGTAAAAGTCAATTTTTATAAAAGGTTGGTTTTTACATAAAGTAGGCTTCTGTTTTAATCTTACTTAAAGATCTTTCCATGAACTCTTTATTAAAGAGACTTTTTAATAAATGTACTTTTCACCAAAACTACTCCTTTTTACTTTAATTACTTTTAAAAAACTAATTGATCTTAAGATACTTCTAAAACAATTTTTATGAGGTTATGTTTTATAAAAGGTACCTTTAGCGCAAAACAAAGATTATGTGCAAAAAGTACATTTAAAAAAATTAAGTTTATTATAAAATAGTTTTTATTAAATTTTTTTCTGTTTCAATCTTAAGCTTGTTAGGCTTAACATTCTCACTACACCATAAGTCAAATGTAAGTTTTTGTAGATAATAGTATGTGTAGATAATATTTGTAAAAACTGATACTTTTAAATAAATGTTCAAATCCCCTGAAGAAGTGAACAAAAATTCACGAAACTTTGGGAGAAAATATGTAATAAAAAGTACATATTTATTGGCATGGAGAATATTAGGTCTAACAAGCTTAAAAAAGAAACAAAAAAAACATTGAATTATAATTGGCCAAAAATATTAGACAACAAAGTTTTTTTAAGTACTCTAAGTAATAATGAGATACTTTTTGTAGCAAGTATAGTCGCTTTTAAGACCTAGTTTTAATATTAAATTCTTTGTACAAAAGATTATTGTATGTACATTTTATTAAAGTCCTTGTTAAAAAAGGATGAAAAATCTGTTTTCATAAATAAATTTAAAAAAATATTTTTTAAAGGTATTTGTTATAAAAGGTTTTTTTCTGTAAAAGGTACTTTTTATAAAAGGTACTTTTATGAAAGATATTCTTTTAAAAAAGTACTTTTCAGAAAAGTACCCTTTATATAAAACATTTTACATCAAACGTATTAACAATGAAGGCTACCTTAATAAAAGGTACTCTTCATAAAAAAGTAGTTTTGAAAAAATTTTTTTTATTTGACATTATGACAATAAGCTGGCTGTAAAACATTTATATATACATATGTTTCTCAACTTGTGCCTATGTATATAATTTATTTACACTACAAAAACATTTATTATGTAACTGTGTATGTGTCTCGTTAAACAATCAATACATGAACGATGCAGTGGATTGACGCATACTGAAGAACAACATACACTTTTAAATACAAAATGTACTCAGAAAATTAGCATGATTGTATGACATTAATTTTTATATTTGTGAATATAAGCAAACAAAAAATATGTAGCGTGAATTTCAGTATTCTAAGGTTCACAAAATGAAGGCTTCTAAATAAAAAAATTTTAAAAGAAAGTTATAAACTTTCAGTGTTACCCAAAATTTATCGTATCGAAATCGGCTTAAACTGGGGTCTTATTCTGAATTGCGATGCAAAAATTAATGCGATGTGAAAATGAAATGCGATGCGAAAGAAAATTGGTATTCTGTTAGACTTTCGCAATCGCATTCGCAATTTATTTCAGAACGTGGCAACGCTGCTCAAATAAACGTCAGTGTCAACAAACGTCAAATTAAAAATAAACAAATTGCTTGTGCTTGGCTGTAAAAATTGTTTTTAAAATTTATTAAGAAAATTCTATAAGAAAAAAATTAATAATAATGGATTCTGTGGCACTGTGGTTTGAGGACGAAGAAGGGCATGAACAAAATGAAAGGATACAGAGAAGATTGCTTAGATGCAAATCGAATAATCTAAGCTGGAACGAGAAAAGGTTATTTATGCTGGTGCTTCCGAAAAATATATTTAAACTTATGCAGAATATTTCTTTTTTCAGCTTTATAAAAAAATCTTAGATTAAATAAAGAAGCATTTGTATGTGTATTAAATAATATTAGTTCGAAATGCAATACTACGAAAACAAGTGCAATTCCTCCAATTATCAAATTAGCGGTTGCTTTAAAGTTTCTTGGTCAAGGTGGCCACCAACACTTAATTGGTCAAGATCATTTTCTCGGAATATCTGAACCAGCTATTTCGCGATATTTGACGAAAGTGTATATAGCAATTAAAAAGGTTCTATGTCCTAAGCATATTCAATTTAAAATGTCCGAAGACATTGTTCTATTAATATTAAGTTTTTCAGTTAACGTTTGGCACAAAGTATTTGCCGACTGACGTGCATTTGGAGTTTTCAAATGGCCTCTTGCCAATTGGCCATGTTTATTCTATCATTATTTCAAATTGACGCGGTTTGGTGATCTTATTGCTTGCTTCCCTGAATTAAATAATAAACATATGATGAATAAATAAATAAAATATTATCTTTTACTAAAATATTTGTACTTTGCGAATGCTATTTTGTTGTGGAATAAATTTTGCGAATTTGATATGTGATTGACATTTGCTTTCGCAATGTAGAATACCGACTTGCCACATTTTCGCAATTTAACTTTGCGATTATCGCAATACAGAATTGCAATTGTTCGTATTTGTGCATTTTCGCATCGCAATTATGAATAAGCTTCCTGGTGTCTGAACAAGATACTTAAAAGTTTTTTAACTCGGCAAAAGCAAACAAATTTCATTACCAAAAAAGGCGGGAATCTCTATTTCGAAATGTTTTTGATTGATTTCCGGAATTTGTTAAAGTTTAGGTCGTATAGTCTTCTTGTTTTTAATAAAAGACTAAGAGCCCGCCTACTACATCCATAAATATGTATAATAAAAAATTAGATTTCTATGGCCATAAAAATGCATCGACCACAACCCTCAGCAACTAGAATGTTCTCACAAAGCATTCCAACATACTCTACCTTAATATTCATACTCTTATAATTGGGATTTTTTTATGTCATGTTAGCCATAAAATGGTACTTTTTACGTGTTAAAGTGACACTGACAGATTGTATGAGTATTTAAAATAAATACTTTAATTACGATGAATTTTCAGTTTATGAATGACAAAAACATTAAATTATTTTAATACATTTTCTGTGGCAAAAACAAAATGAATATTTAAGTAAAAAAAAAAAACTTAAATGACATTTATTCCAAAAAATAAATAAACGAAATATACTGAAAAACCCCATTCATTTATTTGGATTCAGTCAGTCATTTAGTCATTCATGTTTTTAAACAATATGACAAAGTTTTAATGAAACTTTACGTGATTTGTTTTAAATAAAAACAATTCTACTCAGTAAAAGGACTAGAGTATTTCGCTTTACAAGTTGTCATCATTTAATTTTTATATTTATTTATTTATTTATTTATTTTTTTTTTTGCTTTTTAATCAAATGCAATAGCTCTGTGACATTTACAGTAATAAAATTTTATTTATTCATCTGTTGCATTTAGTAAACTGTGTCATGCAACCACCCCCTGTTTACTAACACAAGAGCCAGTCACAATTTATGCAGTTGTCACAACAAATTGTTGATAATGAATCAGTTTATTTTAAAATTTTTGTTTTTACGTTTCAAAAGCCAAGCAAAAAAATATTTAAAATTACTTTTACCAAATTTGAATTTCATGTGTCAAGAGAGAACCCAATAACCAACCAAAAGTATTCAAGGATTGTTAAGGCACAGTCACGTTTACTGAAGTACTCTGAAGTTTATTTAGTAAAATTTATTTGTTTTAAAAGAGTGTGAATATTAGGACTGGACGCCGACTGAAGGGCATATGGTATGGAAAAGCATTTAAGTATCGGATATGGAACAAAGTCATACTATATTTTTGTTTCAAAATCTTTTATTTTGCCACAACATTTTATAAATGAACGCAAACGCACAGCTTAAGTCGATTTAACAGCAGTAGAATATCGGGAGTTCTTTTGTGACGTAAAGAATTTACAAAACGGCTAAATAACAAACAAACTGTCATTCTATTGTCTATTTTTGACTCTGGCCGATCATTATTAGTAGATTGTCGCCTAAACAAAGCTACCACGTTATCTAGACTAATTTTGAAAATCAGTCTAAAACTCAGTTGGCAACTGGTCCGAAGCTTAAAGCAAAATGGTTTTTAACGATAAGACTCATTTTTGAGTTACCAGATTTGTTTGAGAAACAAAGTAGCCGCACACGTAGTGAAACCAACCCATAACAGAAACTCAACATTCAGAAATCTTAACGATTTCATGCAGTTCACATACTGGTGACAACATTGGACCCTATACTTCTTTAAATAAAGTCGGAGCTCGCGTTACTTTCGATGGGCATCCAACTTGAATGATTTTAAAAGTTGTAATATCAGGCGAGATGTAGTTTCCACAGGATGGCGTACGGGGCATTCGGCAACCGTAAACATAGACTTATGAAATCAAAGTTTTGATGTGAGTTGTCTTATTTTAATATTCCTGAACTAAAGTCGGACTAATAAAATGTATTTAATTAAAAAAAAAACATAATGAAGACAAACAGATGAAAAGCAAAAAAAAAGGAATATAAAAATTATAAAAAAATTAACGGAAAAGCAAAGAATTTAAAAATTTTTAATTCTACCAAATTATTAAAGAACTAGTCAAAAATATGTAGATTGTAGAAATTCTAACTGCCCATATTCATCAAAAATAAAATAACTTTGAAATGTGTTTTATGACAAATTTTCCACACAAATTTGTTCGAAAATACAATTCAAAACTATTGAAAACAACTATAAAAAAAGATGTTTAAATTCATTAAACAACTTAAAAATTTACCAAAATTAGAGATTAAATAAAATTCGAAAATTTTGTAAAGGAAATCTTGTTTAGAAAATAAATCGAAAATTTTGCAAAAAAAAAATATATTTCCCTATAATTAAAAAAAATTTGTGTTTAATTGAATGCCAAGTTTTGTTATCTAAAGGCAATTAAAAGCTCACGAGAAAAATAAAAAAGTAAAATAAAATATTTGTGGAAAACCTTTAAAACTTCTGCGTAGTCATGGTGGTAAGCACGTTGACTACAAATCTGATTGGTCAGGATTCAACCCCTGCGGCAATCAATAAATAAAAATGTTTTTATCTGTTCATCGGCGAAATAAAATGACTAATAAAATGGCTTTATCTTTTTCCTTTTACCATCTGTCTATCCCTTTCCTAAAGAATGTAGCACAGTTACAAAAATAACAAAATAGGTATTATTGCTTAAAATACTAGTTGTTCTTAAAAAAAAACCTATGTAAACAATTTTAAGTTAGACTGTTGGGAGGTCGCCAGACGAGTTGAATATAATAATGATTACAGCAATTATAGTCAGAAAAAAATTGAGTAATCTTCACTTAAATTAATCCGAAATAGTGTCAAAATTAGTAAATAACTAAATTTTGAAGAGAGAGAAATTTTTTCACTTTAGCCTCTACTTGCGATTTTGTCTGTTCATTATATTGCAAAAAGTAAAAAAGTGTTTTGAATTATAGGTTTGGCTGATTTTTCTCCCAGATACATTGTTTAATACTATCATACAGCTAACACCTTAGATTTCTTTTGTAGGCGATTTAAAACGTCTAGATTCTTTAAATATGGAAAGATCTGGTAACATGTTTAGGTTGTTTAATTTAATTTAACTTATTATGTACCCGCTTACAAGTAACAGCAACTTAAATGAATTATTTGTTTAATATTTATAAAGAGTTCAGTTTATGTGTCAGTTTTATAAACGTATTAAGCCTTTTTATTTCCTTAAAAAATATTAATTTGTATAAAAATCTGTCCGTGTTTTTGAGCAACAACCAAAAAAATAATGTAATGAATTTTCTGGATTGCATACTTCATCTATCCATCCATCTTTTAAAATCCTAGTATTTATCTACTTCAAATGGAGTATACCATAAGCATTTGTCCGAACAATTAAAGTAAAAAAATAATTTCCCCAATCATGAATATTCTCACGGAATTTCTTTGCCAGGGAAAAAATTTTTCTCGAGAAAAGATTCCTCCAATTATGAATTCCTTGGGAATAAAAAAATAGAAAAGTGGAATCACCGTAATTTGAAGGGATTTATTTTGCTTATTTACATTTAATTTTTCTTTCTACTTTTTTTCCCCGATTTTTTTCACTTTCCGTAGTCAATCAAAAGGAAAAAAATTATCATGGGAGAAAAGGGAAAAGTGAAAAAACTCGCACGGAATTTTTGTTTATAATTGGGTTGAATACAAAAAAAATCTATACTTCTCACGATTAAATGGTTAGACATAAGTTCAAATAGAAATAAAGATTTTAAATGTAATTAGTGGCAAATTAAAATATTGATGTGGAAATTTTTAAAATAATAATATAAAAATAAGCCATTGGATAGCCACGAAAACGTCCACATACATTTGTAAATAATTTTTCTTTCTAAAAATGAAATTAAATTAAAAAGAACCAAAAAGCCGAAAATAAGTCAATTTTCTTTAATTTATAAAATCGATGGTTCGAATCCTGATGGGGTAAAAATTAAAAAAAAAAAATTAAAACAAACGCTAGGCACCGCGTATTTACATTCATACTTAACTCATAACAGTCAATATGATTCTGAAACAGCGTCTAATTTGTTGTGAGCAAACACGTATGAATAATTAAAAATAAAAAGTTGCATTTCGTGGCTATCCAATGGCTTAGCACAAAAGCAACAACAAATGTACAAGACGAGTTACAAAGAGAACGATAAAGCAATGCTTTGAGTTGTGTGTGAACTTCGTCTCACGAAATTAACATTAAGATTAGTTGGTTAAATAGATGATGTTTACGATGTACATAACATAAGGTAGATAGATGCAAAGAATGCTGATGAAGGATGTAGCGGTCCAGAAAATGCTGCATTTCATTCTGCTAGCGTCTAATTTTTCTTGTTTTCTTTGGAAAACGTCCGCATACATTTGTAAATAATTTTTCTATCTAAAAATGTTTAGAAATTAAATTAAAAAGAACCGAAAAGCCGAAAATAAGTCAATTTTCATTAATAATACATTTTAATAATTTTAACAATTATTTAAAGAAAAATTAAGTCTATTTAAATGTTAACTCGCTTAATTTTGTTTGATTTAAATCTGTTTTCATCAATACTTCATACACTTGCTGCTGTTGAAGTATTTATTTTAAGGCTCATTTGTACACAAAGAGTCTACAACAATTTTATACATTCAATCATTCACATACTCATTCATATATTCTCACTCAAAAATATTTTATGCATTTATAACACACGCACACACACATTAATATATTAAAATGTTCCACACAGTCACAGT
The DNA here is from genome assembly GCA_916610165.2 of Gymnosoma rotundatum. Taxonomy (NCBI): domain Eukaryota; kingdom Metazoa; phylum Arthropoda; class Insecta; order Diptera; family Tachinidae; genus Gymnosoma; species Gymnosoma rotundatum. The sequence goes on along the minus strand of OU744337.1, from coordinate 110,804,375 downwards.
CACATCCAATCATACCTGCAATTTAGACCATTGTATACGACCAATGCAGCGTGAAGAATTTCGCCAGGCTAATTTGGCACCATAAATTAATTCAGTTTCGGTCAACTGATAGTGACCAGTGGTCTCAATACTATGACGTACTTGTTTCCAGCGTGTTTCATGAGCAGCACATGACAATCTGTTGGCAGTAAAAAAGATAATTTAAAATACAAAAAATTATTTGAAATGCAAATACCAAAAAATGGTTTAATTTAAAAAAAAATATTTCATTTATTTTCATTAAACACAAATTTTTTATTATTCTCACCTTTTTATTGAGGTAAAGTATTGATCCAAAAAATCTTTGGCATGTTCTAATACAACATCCGCTTTGCGAGCCTCGACAGGCGCTGTACCAAAATTCATAACACTGCTCATGCATGTTGCCTTGGAACAAGATAAAATCTAAAATGAGTTTAAAAATAAATATAAAAATAGTCAAATAATTATTTTACTTTAATTATTTAATTAAATTATTTTAAAAGATTTTTTTTAATCGAATTTTAAACGTTTAAAAAAAACATTTTGAAATTTTGTTTATTGAATTAATTCACAAAACTTTTAGTGGAAATTACTAACTATAACAAGTCTCTAGCTTCTATTTTATTTAATTTATTCAAGCACTTAAGAATAATTTATACAAGAGTTTAAAAAGTTTAAATAAACTTTTATTGTTTTTCTCTTTTTTGTTGCGTTTTACTTTTGGGCGGAAACTGAAGCATACAAATTGGAACAAAATGATATAGTTACTGTTATTTAAAAAAAAAAGAAATATATATTAAAATTGTTTATGTGGTCATCGTTTAAGAGTTAAACTTAATATAAACAAATAAGAGCGCTATATTCGGCTATGCTGAATATTATATGCCTTCACAATCAGCGTAAATCTAGTTTAGTGAAGGAACTCCAATCAAAAAGACAAATATTGGGATTAAAGAGAAATATATGATAAGAAAAATAAGACAATAAAAAATTAAGTGCTATATATAATGTTATATTAAATTGACATTGGCTCTTGATAGGTTTAGTGTTTTTAACAAATTTAGTATTTCCTTAAAGACCTCTTCGATAACTTCAAAATGATACCCATATTGATATTTTAAAAAAATTTGAAACATTCAGAGCCCCGTAACTCGGAAATATGGGCGAGCGCCAATTTTTTCACTTGATGTTGTGTTTTCTTATTTTTAAATTCTCTATCGCCGTATGGCGTACTTAAATTTTTCTCTAGCTGATCCAGTGCCTTGGCAAACTTGATTTTATCATTAAGACGGACGGGCAGACAGACACACAGATATCGCTCAATCGACTTTGCTATGCATAAGAACTCAGAATATATATACATTATGGGGTCGGAAATGGATATTGTATAAATTACACGTTTTGTGGTGAAGCGTTTATTTAAAAAATATGAAAAAAACATCAAGTGAAAAAATTGGGGCTCGCTCATATTTTCCGAGTTACGGGGCTCTGAATGTTTCAAATTTTTTTAAAATGTCATTATGGGTATCACTTTAAAGGTTTTAAAGAGATCTTTAAGGAAACACTAAAAAATTTTTAAATTGCTTAACCCATTAAGAGCCGATGGCTTTTTTATGTAAAATTATATATGGCATTTAATTTTTTGCTTAATGTAACAGCCGTAGGGACCAGTGGGTTTTCCAGCTAGCTCATTTAACCCTAATTTCTCCGGCAAGCACCTCTAGCAGGTTCCAATCCTCCCACTGGGTACGCTATCCATAAAAAAAACTAACATATAAAAAAACGAAAACAAACGCATACCACAGAAACAGCACACATCCTTTTCTTCTCAGGCTGACGTGAACCTGTTTTGCCCTCCCAACCGTGTCACAAAAAAAAATCTTTTTGCTTGGAATTAGTTCACTGAACTAGATTTACGTTAATGGTGAAGGATATATAAGATTCGCCATAGCCGAATATAGCACTCTTACTTGTTTTTTCTTGTTAGTGTATGCTTCTAAAGCAGTGGTCGCCACAGAGAGATTGTGTTTTAAAAGAGAATGTACATATTAATGACTTTGCACCAAAAAAATGTCTGCGTTACCTTTACAATAATTTGTAAGATTAAATGTTCATATTGTTATAATGATTGAATTATTGAATATAGCTGATTTGGTATTTTTTTGATTATTAGATATAAAAAATATTAATAACTAGAAACACATATATATTTTATGATTAATTTAAAATATTAAAAATGCACTTTTTTTTTTGAAAACTGCTCTTTTCGTTGACAGCTTACATGTGTGTGTGTGTTAAAAGTCTTTAAAAGGTTATATTGTATATGTGAGCCCGCGCTGACTTGCTTGGCGATCAGTGTTCTAAAATATACTCATTTTAATAAGTAAGATCGCAGAGCATCTTAGAGGGAAAATTAATATATTTTAAGGAAGAATCGATAAAATAACAGATCGGAAATTTAAAATTGTTAAAAAATAACTTGTGGCACGATACATTACTAAAAAATATTAAATATTTTTCTTTTTGATTGCAAATAAAAAAAAATTCTTTAGTTGCATTTTTTTATTTAATTAAGCATTTAAATTTTGTAGTTATTTGCTCAATGATACAAAATAAAAACCTAACCTCAAAATTTTTCCCTTCTTTCAATTTAATCTTTAATTTTATTAGTTTATAACAATAATAATTCTAATTTAAAAAGAATAAATTACCTTATTGGCTATATTCCCCTTCTACTTATACTTGGCTTCATAAACCATTTAAACTAAATGGTTTTTAATTTCATTTCCTGACTGTTTTTAGAGAAATGTATTTTCCTTCAGTCGATGTCAGAAGTTGCTTTTCCTTATTATTTTCTGCTTATTCTCCTTTTGCAACAGAGAAGGCTAAATATCCGCCTATAAAAGTTATAAATCTTTCGCAATACTTTTCATACGATACGATAAGTGCATAAAGAATGACGTTTTGCAGTGAATGAATTTTAGCTTATCGTCGAAGGCAAATACCAGAACAAAAAATATGAGGTAAATGCCACCTGATGAGCTTTAATAAGGACGTTACCATAAAGAAAATAAAATGAAGACGAAACCAAACAATAAATGTTTTTGTTGTTTTAAAATAACACAAACAGCATTATGGCTGTGTAAGACTTAAATTTCTCTTTCGCTTGTTTTCTTTATAAAAAAAAATATACACTCGTATAAAAACCCTAGCAATTATATGATACTTATTTTTAATACCCGTTTGTTTTTAATACCCGTTTGTCTTTCGTTGGTCTTCTCGGCAGAAATACTGTAATTTAATCGTTTGTAAGCTGTCACTTTCGTTCTCATATTCGTATTATAACGTTCAAACACAAGGATGCGGAAAATAATCGTTTCGTCATGGTTTGATGACAATCACTGTACACAGGAAAAAGAATTATTAAAAACAACTTGTTTAAATAAAATTAACGGTGGTTTTTGTTTTTGCTATCACGTTTTTAAGGAATTTTAGTTGCCCGGTACTGGTAGCTATAGATGTGTGTGAATGAATGACTATAAGAATACGTTGATTTAATTTTATCCACTACAGATAGAAGGGGCTTCTTACATATATATATATATATATATATATATATATATATATATATATATATATATATATATATATATATATATATATATATATATATATACACATTTATATATTATATATTTATTTATTTATTTATTTGTATATATTGTTACGAAAGAAGATCTGGCAACCCCTGTATTCTTAACATTATGAGAGTGGTGAATAAAGTTAAGTCAACTAATGGTGTGTGTATAGAATAATACCACAATTAGCTAAGAAAAGCTAAGCAACCTCAATGGTTGCGTTGGTAGGGGTGCGTACTGTAAAACAGAAGATCGTCTTCGGACATGCGTACAACGGAAAATAATAATTGTTATAATGTTATAAGAGTAACAGATAATTGTCAAGAAGCCCTTTATAATAAAAAGTAACAACGGTTGCGGTTAACGCAGGGAAGTGTAACAGCATAACAACAGTGTATGGCAGACGTGTGTTGTGGCTATTGGATTATTGGATAAGAGGAATAGTGGAGATGTCTGTGGATGGTTAAGGTTACTAAACAAGGCATCGAGTAATTCTGTCTCGCCAGAGTAACACAATAGTGTAACGTGGATGGATGCGTTTGTAGTAATAACGCATGTTTAGTAAATACGAGACCATAGGGTTCACAAGACCGGTAGTACCATGAAGTATAGCCAGACAAAGCTATAAAATAAGAATACAGAATATATAATGAGCCACAGTGGTATTTTCAAAAACGTACGTTTGTCTAAAAAGGGAAAAACGTAACAATATATACATGTATAAAGAGATTATATATGTCTATATAATTAAAATATCTGAAAAAAAATTGGACACATTCACAAGACGTGTCTGTTGAGCTTAACAGCTGCGAAACTGTTGTTGAGCAAAACTGTTCCGCTAATTGCTGACATTGTAATGGATGAGTTGCTAGATTGGACAATTAGAAACCTTGGATTTTCGCAATATTAAAAATTGATAAAGTAGAAGAATTCCTTAATAGTTTAAACTCATTCAAAAGACAAATACAATTCATATTTAAAAAATGAAATAGATAATAAAATACCTTATTTGCAAACTCTAGTCATTAGACAACTGAGTTGGTATTAAAAAACCAACTGATCTGGGCGACTGATAAACTTCTATTCTAAACATCCTGGGAGAATTATTATAAACACAGCCACAAATTTTAGTTTAGATTTTAGTAATACGGTTTTTCAACAAAATCAAAGTTATGGACACATTGAAATTGAATGACTTCCCGGTAAAGACTATCAAAGAATTGATAAAAATGTTGAAGAAAAAAGGACTAAAATAGACAAACCGCCCAGGATTTACCTATATATCTGGACTATCAGAAAGTTAAAAAGGCTGTGATATATATGACGCGGAAAAGCACCAATAAGTCTTCAACCCGAGTAACTCAATACAACAATTGTTTAGAAATATGAAATCGAAAATATACAGATAGTTTATAGTATTAATTAAAACGGAGACGAATTCAGTAATTGTGATATGATTTATGTTGGGACAACTAAAACAAAACGTAACACTAGACTCGCATCACACAAATCTGACTTAAAAGCTATACACAAACCGGTTGAGCAAAAATTAGCACTAGCTGCCCACTATGCGATGAAAAAGAATATGCCGAGCTTTGTCGATGTGAGAGTATTAAAAGAAGAGAAAAACCTTTGTAGAAGATTTACTTTAGAAATGACGTCCCATCAAATAAGACATTAAATCACAAATAAGACATGGAAGCATGCGCTCAGATTTACAGGACTATTGTTAGTAAACAAAAAATAAGATTAACAATGTTAATGTTAATTTGACATAGCTGTTATTAGATAAATGTTTTCTGTACAAAAGTATGACCAAGGCAGATTTATTTTACTAAGTAGTGTCGTCCGCCCAGCTGGTTTGTAGTCGGAAAGGTCAAAAGTTGTTTGTATTTTCCTTTGCTTGTTTACGAATTTCAAAAAACACTAACAACAAGCGTTTGCGAGACAGAGCAAGCATGTGTATTGAGAGCAATTATCTTTTATTTCTCTTTGTGCTTTTGACGTTTCCAACGCACAAAACAACAATAAAAAGGCATGTTGTTTTTGTCAATGTTGTATTTGTTGTAGAACCGCTACTACCTAGTAAAATAAATCTGCCTTGAGTATGCCCTTAGACTTGGTAAAATTAGTACTGTTAATTTAATTTTGTTTAATTTAAAAATGTAAATTTTTTTCGTTATTATTTGTTTAAATGTAACAATGTTTTTTTGTATTGTTTTGAAAGTTTCGCCTGAAGATGAATAGCGAAGCTATTCGAAATATTGGGAATAAAAATTAAAAATTAAATAATATTAATTAAGTGTTTTAATTACCTAAAACGACCGTAAGTCGAACCAAGGATTGAAATCATTTATCAAAACAGTTCTTCTTAGAAACGGCTTACAACAATAAATTTTAAAATTAAAAGTTGATAAATGTAAACGTTTAAAAAAACAGAAGAGGGACTAAAGGTTTCACCTAAACTAACATTTACGAATTAATGTAATGAGTACATTTCTCTAATGCGATTCATGATTAAGATTGACGTTAACCTACCTATGATGGTGTAGTGTATGTGCACTTCTGCACAATACTGTTATAGTAAGTATATGCTCGTATACATATGAGCAAGACTGTATGCAACATAATACCCTGTTCAGACATACATTTTAATTTATACAATTAAAATTTTAATTGAGTAATTAATTTTGGTGTTCACACATATCCAATTTAATTTACTTAATTAAAATTTGACAGTAGAATATAGTTCTGTTCAATAACAAGAAGTTATTACTAATTGTTATTGGAAAGTGTTTAATTCAGTACCTCAAAAGAAGCAGCGGAAGAGTAAAAAAGAGTAGAAGATGAGAATGTTAATAAATTTGTTACTACTTTTGTTACTGGCAAGAACAGAACAGCTGATTCTTGTTCTGTTTTACAAAATAAGTTAATAAATATTAAAATCTTTGAACTGAAAGTGTATATTAGCACTCTCCACGAAAATATTTACATCACATCGTTGTGGCTTTTTTTTCAAAAATGCGTTTATTCCTTTTTTTATTTGGAATAGTAATGTTGTGAATTTTTATTTTACTCTATCGTTGCTAGTTTCTGCCGGAAATTTATTGAACAGACCTAATTTTTACATTAGAAATTTTTGTTTGTAAATTTGGAAGAATAAAGAAAAGTTCGGCTTTAAAAGAAAGTTTGCTTGTTTTTATTTGAAATATGGAACTCTTCCAGTTTTTACGATCAGGTTTTGACTGCACGCTAGCTTTGAATTTCCATAAAATTTTCAAAAACTTTATATTTCATATAATTTGAAAATATTTTATTTTTCATTTTTATGGCATTTAGTTTTGTCATTTTATAAAATTTTTTCACAATGGTTGTATGAGGAAAATTAATCAATTATCGACTCAATTAAGTACTTATTGAAAAAAATTTTAATTAATTTCTTATATGGTAAATTAAATTCAATTAGGGTCTTAATTGCGTAAATTCCTTTATTGCGCAATTAAAACGTATGTCTGAACAGGGCATAAAACCAAAAATACAAATTGTTCAATAAAAATTAATGGCGTTTTCTTTTCTGAAAATAAATGTTACCCAACAATCACATAAAATGGTTCGCATGTTGCCTTAACCCCGAAAATTTGCTACATATTTTATAGCACAATAGAACAAAAACTGTTTATGAATTTTTCTAACTTCCTTTACATGTCAGTAATGTTTAATTAGCTTTTCAAACATAAAGTAATATAACACTGGGTTTAGCAACAAAAGCAAACATCACTTATCAAGAGTAAAAACTACTAAAAAAACGTGTAGCATACTACCCTTACATAAAATTGAGGGTAAAATATGTAACATATCTTACAATTTTTCGTGCAACATATTTTCAAAAGAACATACTTTTAATTTACCCTATCGAACATTTTTTTAGAAAAGAACACAAAGGTGTAAAAAGTGTCAAACATATGCAAAATTTTTGTCAGAAAAGAAAACGCCATAAGTAAAAAAAATTTATGTGTAGTCAGCAGAAAATACAAGTTCAATGTTTAAGAATATTGTTTTGATCATGAGAATTTGGATTATAACCAAATATCATTTTTGTTTATAAATTATTTTTCAGCAATTCTTTTAATTTTATGAAAATGCTGACCACTAGAAAATTGTACTATATGAGCAGCTATTTATGTCCAATAAAATCAGAATTAATTTAGAAACTGAATAAATTACTTCTCTTTTGATTCTCAAAAAAAGCATTTTAACCCTTTCGGGACTACTGGGATAATACGTCCCAGCAATTTTCAAACTGTCTTTTTTCTTTATTTTCAACGCAATTGCCAGGGAGGTAGAACTGCCAAACGTCCAAAAACGGATAGCATCAATATTGGAGACCACTTGCCAGTAGAGCAAGAGAAGCGTTGTCGCTGTGTCCGCTGTTCTTCACTTGGCATAGAAAAGCGAACAAAGATGATATGCTCAGATTGTAACAACGCCTTATGTTAAAAGTGTTTTGGGCCATTCCACAAATAAATACCTAATTGCATTCCTAAAATGTTAAAAATAAATGTAAACTTTTATCTCAATCTAATAATATATATATTTTAGTTGTCTTTTTAATTTCGCATCGCTCTTCGAGAACACTGATTGTGATTTTATGCCCGATGAAAACACTTGTTGGGATTATATGTCCCAGGATAAAAGGACGAATTTAAAATTTTTAAGTATGGAGAACATAATACTTTTATCATGCCTTTTAGAATATGAAAAAAATTTTACCATACATAATTTGGTTTGCAAAATAAAACTCCGTCCCGAAAGGGTTAATGCTCGGATAATGCGACAGCGGTGCTAAGAAAATACTGAAACTTTAGGGAACCAATTCTTTTAAAGTTTATAAATATACACATTACAATGGCCTAATCTTACGGTGGTCTTACCACTGAGTGAAAATCAATGCGTCGACTAACGGCCTACACTGGCGCAGTACAACGAAATAGGAAATCTTAGGACTTGTCTTGCTGGGCCACGAACTACCCCTTGCTTGAGGGTTTGCAGACTATCCAACTCAAACTGTCGAGAACGGAACAGAAATTCGACCGGCATCGCACCATCACCATGAATACTCACGTAAACCATAGCCACCACGTGTACCCCACCAATAACCGCCCAGGTAGGTTACTGGTTCCCATGATTCAATTCCATGAGACCAATAGCGAGCCCTTCAACGTACCAAAAACAAACTTGGTATCTTGGATTTTAGTGCCAGCAAAAAAAATCATTGCGGAAAAAGTAAAAGACAATATTAAATTGAGTGGAATTGCTCGACATTGCTTTTCTAAGACACTCAACGATTTCCCAACAGTTACGTCATATAAACATACCCATCATCAGAAAATGCCATATATTTTTAATGTCTTCACAATTTTTCCATGGTGTTGTTTTCGCATAAGTAAATTTTAAAACTACAAAAAATCGAAAGTTCATTAAAAAAAATGTTAATTTAAATAAATTAAAATAAAATAAATTTCACAAAAAAAAAAATTACCCAAAATTTTTAAATTGATCAAGAATTGAAACTTTACAAAAAATATTTGTTTACATCAGGACTTTTGTCTGTGCTTTTAAGTTATACAAATATTGTTCCATTGGAATTCTTTATTTTAACGACGCCGTTAAAATGGCGACCGGCTGTGTACAGCTTCCTTTTCTTCTCTTCTTTCATAAATAGAGTTGGGAAAAATCTTTCCCTTTGGTGAATCGTTCTGAACCGACAAAAAATGATTAAAGAAACTTATTCGTTCCTTTTGTTCATTGTCCTTTTTTACTTTGAACAGTAAATAAACGACAAACAAGAGAACCACAACCTGTCCGTTTTAGTGCTGAAAATAATAAATAGTGCTGAAAAAAATAAATATGTCAATTAGATATAGTGTCTAAAGAGGTGCTATTGAAAATCAGTTTGATCGGTCCATGTCCTTCGAGGCAGTAGGCAAAACACCACGACTACCTCTAATTTTTTCATGTCATTTGCAACAATAAAGAAACTCTGATCAATAAAAAATAATAATAATATGAGGCTATAGAGAATTAAAAAATAAGAAAAAAACATCAAGTGAAAAAATTAGCGCACGCCCATATTTTCTGAATTACGGGTCCTGAAATTTTATTTTTTTTTTTTTTTTAATATCAATATGGGTATCATTTTAAAGCTTTTGAAGAGATCTTTAAGAAAATACTGAAAATTTTTAAAAATGCTTAACCCATTAAGAACCAATGGCACAATTATATACATATATACTCGTACAATACTAAATTTGTTTTATTTATTTAGGCATGTCTCGTTCATCCCAATATTTGCTTTTTTGATTGGAGTCACTTTAATAAACTAGATTTACTAAGATGGTGAATGGTATATAAGATTTAGCATAGGAGAATATAGCACTCTTTCTTGTTTTATCTTAATTAGTTTTAAACTTAAAATTTTTTTGATTTTTTTATAAGTTTTCATTTCAAAAATTATAGCTTAACTAGAATAATCGAACTTATTAAAAATGCATTATAAAAAATAGGTCCAAAAGAAGCAATGAAAATGCTCATAATTTTTGAACTACTACATTTTTCCTTTTTTTTTTTGCAGGGTATTTGAATATTTTGACACAGTACGTAAAATATATAAAATGATAAAAAAAATATTTAAGTTTTCCTTAAAATTTCTGTCACTTAGTTTTAACTTAAACGAGGAATACCGTCTTATTTCTTTTCTTTTTTTTTTTTGTGCAGCCTGCGATGCCGCAAAAATTTATTCTTTCTCAAAAGACATTTGAATAATTTTTACAAAATTTTAATTATCGCCTACACAGCTTACGACAGAGTTAATTAAATAAAATAAGAATCTTCTTATTTCACTCATCATTTATATTAGAAAATTAAAATAAAAAACATAAAAAATGCTAATTTTTTAGAACTTGGAACAGCGTACCAGTACTCAGAATTAATTATTTAACAAGTGTTGTTTATTTATATTTTTTAATTTTCTGTAAAGTCAACACTTTTTTGCTTTCTTTTCAACGTAGAATGTGTGTTTATAATTAAAGAAAAAATCTTTAAAAATGTCTTACGAAGAAAGTTAAACATTAAACGCGGTTTTAACAAAGAAAATTAAAAAAAAAAAAACAGTAAGAAACGGTGCACTGTGGGCACTTTTGCAAACTAAATAATAATAATTCTGAAACTTTCAAGCTCCAGTTTGGATTTGTTTGAAACTTTAAACATCTTTGTAGAAGGAATTAAGTTTTATAAGCCGTATCCTGATTCCCTTGTAGCTTAAGCAAAAAAAATTGCTAGAGTGGATCAAAGTTGACCACTTGATTGAAATTTTTTTCTTGCGGCTTTAATTATAATGATAATAAAAAACTTTTAATTTTTAATTTTTTATAAATTAATAACCTTTTAGGTTTAGGTTCTTTTTAATTAATTTCTAAACATTTTAAGAAAGAAAAAATTTTTACAAATGTATGCGGACGTTTTCCAAAGAAACCCAGAAAAATTTACATTCATACTTAACTCATAACAGTTAATGTGATACTGAAACAGCGTCTATAATGTTGTGAGCAAACAAGTATGAATAATTAAAAAATAAAAAGTGGCATTTCGTGGCTATCCAATTGCTAGCACAAAAAAAGCAACAACAAATATACAAGACGAGTTACAAAGAGAACGACAAAGAAAAGCTTTAAGTTGTGTGTGAACTTCGTCTCACCAAATTAACATTAAGATTAGTTGGTTAAATAGATGATGTTTACGGCGTACATAACATAAGGAAGATAGATGCAAAGAATGCTGATGAAGGATGTGGCGGTCCAGAAAATGCTGCATTTCATTCTGCCAGCGTCTAATTTTTCTTGTTTTCTTTGGAAAACATCCGCATACATTTGTAAATAATTTTTCTTTCTAAAAATGTTTAGAAATTATTTAAAAAGAACCAAAAAGCCGAAAATAAAGTAAAATTTCATTAAAAAATTATCATATAATGATTATATTTATTTATAATAACAATACATTGGAACATATTATGGTTAAAAAGCTTCGTGTTATAATTAACTTTTAAACATTATTATGGATATAATTAGGCTTTAATAAAAATTTTATGTTTAAAATAGTTTTTGAATCAAGGTTGACAATATAAATATCTATCGTTCGTGAGAATAATATTGTTACGAATATAAAATCTGGCATACGTTGTTGTCGTTGTCCGTATGTGCGTAGCGAAAAAAAGTGGTGGATAAATTACTTCCACTAATGGTGTGTATAGAATAAAAGACAATAAGCTAACAAATGTTGAGCAACCTCAATGGCTCCGTTGGTAAAGGTGTGTGCTGTAAAACAGAAGATCATAAGTTCGAGTCCACCTTCGGACATGCGTACAAATGGAAAAAAAAAGTTATTGTTATAATGTAATTAAAAATTGCGATACAGCAGTATAAACGTCCCAGAAGGAAAAGACAACTATTGTGTGTAAAAGCATAGCAGATTATTTAGTAAAGAGGTCTATTTAATATAAGAGTAGCTGATTATTTTCAATTCGCCTTTAAAATAAAGAAAATGAGCTCTAGCTATTAGTGCAGGGAAATAGCAGTATAACAAAATCGTAGGGCATGGATGTAAAGCATAGTGGAATGGTCTGTGGATGATTTAGGTTACTAAACAAGGTATTGAGAAATTAATATATCGCTATTAGTTTATGGTGGATGGCTGCATTTAAAATAACGCATGTTTAGTAAATACAATAGAGCCACAGAGTAAGAAATAGAAAATTTATAATGTGCCACAGTTGGTATTTGCAATCAAATGAAAACGTACTTCTGTCAAAAGGGCAACAACGTAACAATATGTTTTAAATACAACCATACAGTCCAACATAAGATTTTGTTCTTATGCTAACTACACACCAGGCAATGTTAAAGGAAACATGAGCATGTTTTACTTAATGTTCTCTAATGTGTAGCAATATTCTTTGTTGAAATGTATGTTTCCCTTTATGTTGCCTGATATATTAAATAAGTTTTATATTTCATTCTTTCTAACACGATGTTCCTTCTACTGAATCGATGTCTTTAACTTTCTTGTGTTATTTGGTTGAAACCATTCGTGATGTATGTGTTGTTTTATGATTCTTGGGGCTTATAAATAAATTAAAAATAAAAGGGCCCCAATGCAATTTCGTGGTTCTGTCGGCTCATTGTTTTAAACCTTTTAATAGCGTTAAATTTGATAATACTTCTGTTTGAAAAACCACATTAACTGGTTTTTTTTTTGTTATATCTCTTCTTCTTAATACAATATTTCATAAATAAGAATAATTGCAGGTATAATCCTTTGTGCATTGCTCATTTAACTTTTTTTTCTCTTTTGCGTATGCATTTTAGTTGCCTCATTCATACTACAAAAAGCAACATCCTTTTTATCCCATGTTCCATTTGATGTTGCCTCGTGTGTTTCTAGCATTAATATATAGATTATGTTCATCTCAACCGTAAGTGTATCTTAACATGTCGAAATCATAATTATTATTTGCTAAATACTGGTTTATTTTATTTAGAGAAAAAAAAGAGAACCGAAAAACACAAAAACAACTAATGAAAAATTATATTACGCTTGAAAAACCACGAAAAAATATCTGGTACAAAAGTGACGACAGTTTGCCTCTATTTCATTCATATTAATTTAAGTAGAAGGTTTTCTTTTTCAGCTCAAATATCAGACAATTTTGTTCTACTTTTTAATATAAATTAATAACTTCAATTTTTTGTCATTTTTGTTTAAAAAACATAGAAAACAACGATAAAAAAATTTTCATTTAGAAACATGAATAAAATTTAAAAAAGCAGTAAAAAAGTTTAAATAGAAAAACATATTTATTAATGTGGACTTCTCAACCACAGCTTGACTTGTGTTTAGTTAGAGATTTATTTGAGTAGAGTAAATTAAAACCAAAATTACCAAAAACAACATATTAAAAATAAATTCTGAAAAAATAACCGCAAACAAAATTGCAAAATATTTCAGTGCATAGAAAAATGTATGATTATGTGGTTTTTTGATGAATATCATGTTTAATATTTATTTTTTAATATAATGAGCAGATCCATTGCAGCAGTTTTTATCTGGCAAAGAACTTTTTTTTAATTATTTTTTTTTTTCTAAGTCTTTCTAGATGACTGAGAACCCAAGCATTAGTTGAATTGCATTTATAGCTTCTCCTGCAGTGAATGAATATGGTGAACAACATCATGAGCTCTGTTACTCATGTGTCGGTTTAGCAAAACTTGCCATTTTTTTAGCATTTTGTTTTTATCATGTTTTTTTAATGCGATTGATTTTGAACTAAATCTCATACTTAAATTTCTTACACTGATTAGTTTCTTTAGACTTCTTTTATTAATATTTAGTAAAATTATTTGATTAGACAACTTCAGTTCAACAAAAATTATGTAAAAAGTTTTTTAAAGCGCGTATGTGAGCGATAGCGTTATAACTTTCGGGATATGCTTTGACCTACAACAATCAATACTGGCGAATTCTGGAAAATTTGCAAGCTTTAAAATATATTCATTAGGGCCAAATTATGTAAATTATGATCATATATTGATTAATTTGATGATATTCAATTTAAGCAAAAAAAAAAAAAAACGTTAAGAACTTTATAGTTATAATCAAGTATCGGTATGCCAAGAAAATCCGGCACGGCTTCATGTACATAAAACAAATAAAAAGGACTCTGAACTGAGAAAGTAAAATTCACAGCAATTTCAAACAGTAGATTGCTAGCTCTCAACAGAAAAGGAAATACACTGTAATTACACTGTTCTGCAAAAAAAAAACTTTTCTCCCCTCCCTTGAACAATTTTGCCTGTTTCTTATGTTTTCAGGTGTGCTAAGTCCGAATCTGAACTCAGAAAAATTCTATCACCCTCTGATTTTCATAGAACAGAGTAAAAACTTGGAAAAAATGAAAAATTGTATTTTAAAATTTTGGTGATTGTGGTCATGCAAAAATAGCAATCGGTCACGTGATTTGTAGGTTCTCGCCATATCACAAGAACTGCAAGTGGTATTGACTTATGTGTCCCATTTAGCCAACCAGTCAGAGAACGTGAGCATGAACTACAGCATATTTTAGGAGCCCAGGATTTGTCCTGATCACTTACTGTACATCCACAGTATAACTCGTATGCCTTCTTCACCGCCGGAGTCAGAGGTTTCTGAGTGGACTTAAATGTGAATTTATCAAATTTAGAAAAAACTCACATTTTTGGATAAAAAAAACTAGAATTTCTCAAGAAACTGTGCGTGATAGACAGAATCTGACTTCAAATTCGAACAGTAAGAAAGCCTGTTTTGGTTTAAAGGAGGATTTTCATGCAGAACAGTGTTATATACCAATAACAATAAATCACACATTTGTTACCTTTTTACTGTAATTTACACATTTACATTTAAAAAAACTAAATACTTAATCATTCAAAATTTAATATTTCTGCATTTGTTTATGTAAAACAATATGTCAATGCAATAGGTGTCATAAAATGCCTCTCATAAATAGTAACCTACACTTTTGCAATGTCTACGCAATAATTTGTAAACTCGTGCTAATGGATTTTGTGACCACTCGATATAACTACAATAATAACTTTGATTCGGTACATAAAATAAAAATCAATTCCAGTTATTTCTGCGGTTATTTCAGGATTAGAAAAAAAATATTCTGCTAGTTTTAACATTGTTGATATTTTCGGTGCATCCACTATTAGCCCATTTATCCAATTAGCCCTCACTTTAACAATGGTCCGCATCGAACTTAATTTGTTATATTTTATGTAAAAGATAAGCAAAAACAAAAACAAGGTAAAATTTGTTGTATAAAAGTAAAAATCTGAATTTTATAATGATTTAAAACACATTAAGGATTTCGACTGCCATCACTCTTAATAATTTGTTTTTACAAAAAGAAAAACAAACAACTATGTTATACAGATTCGTCACCGCTATCACCTTATAATTAATTCGCCTGGGTTTTTTAATTTCGAACGAAATTTTTTATAATAATTTTTTTTTTTTTTTTTTTTTGGGCATAAAGCTGTTTTATTAAGTGGTATAAATCCACTTTTGCAAAAAACCAAGTTAACGGTAATTTTAATGAACTATAACCTCCATCTCTAAATAGTTATAATCACAGTTTCAATATTGAGATAAAATAAACAAAAAAGTTGAAAAATAGCACAATAATTTTTTTGAAAACTAATTAATTTAATAAATGTTTGCCGTGTTTTTAATTTAATTTAAAAATAGATTTGCTGTACAATTCTATCGTACAAATATTTATTTTTTTTTTTTTAAGTTTGAAAAAAAGGGGAAGACCAAAGAATCCCAGCATAATTTATATGTTAGCACTTTATAAAACTTCATGGAGCATTACATGAAATAAATATAACGATATAATAATATAATATACATATATGATAATATAACGAGAGGAAATACTTCAATATGCTAATGTTAAAGAAAATTAAGCATAAAATAACTATTTATTATTTAAAGGCGAAGTATATATAAATGTTTTAATGTTAACTGTTACCTTTTACATAAAAATTTCTGTTAGTAAAGCTTATGTTATTAATAATATGGACTTAAATTTGATCCTGTTTTTATTTCTTCTAATATGTTACTTTTTAAAGCCCCATGTGGGGCAAAAAATATCATTTATTTTTTTAAATAATTTTGTAATTAAATTATATTTAACAACGGGAATTTTTTTAATTATATAAATTAATTAAAAAAAAAATTTTTTTCGTGCTATTTTTCCGATTAATTATTTAAATCACCGATATTGATTATTGAGGGTCAAAGCACATCTCGATGGCCATTTCGTTATCGCTTACTTAACTCTTCAGGAAACTTCTGACAAACATTTTAAATAAACTAAAGACAAAGGCAAAGACAAAAATCAAATTTTAAGCAAAAACAACAATAACCAACAGTAATTCTATTTTTCTTTCTCCGCTGTATACGGCTGAATTTTTTCGGCTCTTTTATACAGTTGAAAGAGGATGAAAAATAAAATATCACAAAACACTACGATAATTATGTTTTTTAAAATAATTTTAGTAATTATTATTTCACTTTAAAATTTAAAAGGTGTATAGTGTAAAAAACATCACGTGAATTCATTGACATTTATTGAAAGGACACTAAGATAATAGTCCTTTATAATAAAGAAATTGGATTCTAGCTGTTAGCGCACAGAAGTAACAGCATAACAACAGTGTACGGCAGCGGCATTCTTTCTTCGGATTGTATTTTTTGCTCCGTCCCATAAATACTCGTAATAATGTCGTTCCTCTATTGAAATTTTATTCATCGCTTAGTATTAAAATTTCTAGAAACTGATTAGTTTCTTTTCTTGGAATTGCAAGAGTTAAAACACTAACTCCTTCATTCTGCGGCACTAGCAGACGCATTGTGATATGTCAATTATTAAGAATTAGTTTACAACTGGCTTCAGACTATCATTTACGTTACACAGTGTTAAACAATATTTCAAAGGAAGCAAAGCTGTCTTCAAAGAGGTCCACCTTTAATTATTCCTAATCTAATTATCTTCACGCATTCAATTACCTTGACATTGCCTATCTATCTCCTTGTTTTCTTTATGACATTCACTTGTTTAAATAAGTTTTTACGTAATAATAAATTTTGTAACCAAATATATTTTTATACAACCACTTATAGCACGACTTTGGGAGTAGAACTACTCCCAGAACTCATGAAAACTTCTTTGGGTAATTTTTAAAATAACCAAAATTAATTACACTTGTAAACAATGTTTATCTCACTAGTTAATATGAATGCGCATAATTATTTTAAGTGTTAACGCATGCTTTTGTATACTAACATATTTGAACAGTGTAGCAAGCTATGAAAAAATTCTATTGTTAATAAACGGAAAATATATATTTAATTTTATTGCAAACGGGGACTGCTTCCTCTTCAGTCTTATGCCGAACATAAACATAAGCATAAGCATCAAGACCAGTAGTAAGCGTCAGTTTCAAGCCTTTCAATCTAAAGTTACTTTCTGTGCCCTGAATTGCAAAAAAGTATAATAATCTAGGGCTACCAGATTAGTTCGACTGTTATTAAAAAAACATATACGTTTTCGTTTTAAAAATATAGCAGTGTCAAGTAGTATCTTTAATATCTGGGATTCAAAGCATTCAAGCCATCTTAAGCCATTTGTATAAAAGTTTCCGTGATAGTTAAGAATCTACAGAGTGTATACCGGAAAGGTACACAACTTTTGTTTGTTTATAATTTTTGATTAAATGAAAGAGAGTGGATCTTTTATGTATAAAAATTTTGTTTAATGTCGGCACTTATGTATGGAATAAGTGTCCGCCTCTATTAGCCTCACAAATGTGAGCCGACATTTAAGCACATTTTTTATTAAATTATCACACATTTCACGCAGTAGTTCATTAATTTCACCAAGAATATTTAGTTTGAGTTGCTTAAGCGATCCTCGTTTGTTTTCATAAACCCCACAAAAAGAAGTCCGGAGCAGTCAAATCAGTCGACCGTGGCGGCCAATCAACATCAACATTTCTTGAAATAACTTGTTGCCGAAAGAGGTTTCGCAGCAATTCTATTGCAATCCTAGCTGTATGCAATGTGGCATCGTCTTATTAATACCACATGTTAATCAAGCCCAAAGCATGCAGTTGTGGCATTAAAAAGTTTTCAATTATATCACGATATTGCTCTCCATTAAGTAACCGTTACGCTGTTTGTTTAAAGAATTAAGGTCCAATGATTCCTCCTGACTTTTAATGAATGCACAGGTGACTGATGCATAATTTGAGGGTTTTCCATTGCCAAGAAGTGACTATTCTATTTATTCACATACGAGGGCTGCTCTATATATTTCTGGCCCAATAGTGAAAATGCGAATATTTATAATCAAAAATGGTTTTATTGTTTTTCAATGTATTCTCCAGCATGATTTATACACTTTTGCATGCGCTAAAACCAGTTGTCAAAGCACTTTTTCCACTCCCATTGAGACACCTCTAAAACATGGTTTTTGAACACTTCAACAGCTTCTTCTGGCGACGAAAATCGTTGACCAGACATTTTTTTCTTGATGTGCGGAAACAAGAAGAAGTCATAAGGTGCCAAGTCAGGGCTGTACGGTGGATGATCCATTAATTCGACGTTTTGGCCGGTCAAAAACGATCTGGTTTGAGCCGATGTGTGAGAGCTCGCATTGTCATATTGAACAATGATTCGTCTTCTCGTGTTGGTCCGTCCTACGTAGCTCAAGCGGGACAGTCGCCACATGACCAGTTTTGCCGAAGAAACAGAAGACCATTTGCTTCGAAGTGCTTCTTCCACGAACAACTTTCGTTGGATTTTGATCATGGTCGATTGTTGTTTCGTTTCGGGATCATACGCATAGATCCATGATTCGTCACCTGTAACGATCTTATAAACGTCTTTTGAAGCACCGCAATCGTATTTTTGCAACATTTCTTTGCACCAATCGACACGAGCCTTTTTTTGAGCGACTTTCAAATTGTGCGGGATCCAACGAGAACAAACCTTTTTTACGGCCAGGTGTTTATGCAGTATCGAATGTATACTGGTGGAAGAAATGTCCAAGGTGTCTCTATCTCTCGGTATGTCGCATGTCAATCTTGCATTATGAGTTCACGCACTGCATCAATGTTCTCTGGCACAACAGCCGTTTTTGGACGACCTTCACGGAATTCGTCTTTGAGCGAGCTTCGGCCACGATTAAATTCATTATACCAATTTTTCACAGTGCTATAGGATGGTGCTTCATCGCCATACAAAGATTTAAGTTCATCAATGCACTCTTGTCTTGATAATCCACGTCGAAAGCTGTGAAAAATCATGGCACGAAAATGTTCACGAGTTAATACCAATTTTTTTCTATATTAATTTAATAAGTCACTGTAAACAACACAAATAATGGTCGTACGTCAAAACGTTTTGAGTACAATTATGCTTAAAAATGACAAACTTTTGAATGGAAATGTCAGATTGCACTTCGCAGCACTCAGTGTTGGCAGGCCAGAAATATATATAGCAGCCCTCGTATCCATCCAAATGAAAATGTGCCTCGTCAACCATTATGGTTTTTTTATGAAAATCGGGGTTGTCATGGGCGAGCTGTAACATTCTATTGGCATACGTAGGACGGCGTAAATGGTCTTGTGGAAGCAGCCTTAAGTCAACTGAATTTTAAATGGCAACAAATGCAAATCCTTGCACAAAAATGTGGCTTAAGTGGTTCTTTAAAGACCAAGCTCCTGAGCACGACGTTGAATTAAGGTTGATGAATGTTTTAAACACTTTCTTGAGCTGATCTTGTAGAACGTTGTGGTCCATGCTTAAGCCTATAAAGAGCCTCTTTTTTTGAAATCATTCACTACACGATACATAGTGTGTTTTCTTGGCAGGTTGTTTCTTTAAAAAATTTAACGTAACTAAAGTAACTGGGAATTAATCACGCTTAAACTAACTTCTAATAAAATAAGGAAAAAGTACTTTTTCGGTGAATTTTTTTCCGATGAAAAGAATCTACGCCAAAATTTATTAAAAATTCAGTCTTTGAAAGGAACTGTAAGTACGTAGTTAATGTATTCAAAAGGTAAAAGGTGAAAAAAAAATGGTGAACCGAACATTTGAACATTTCGTCCAATTGTTATTAAGTATTTAAAGCCTTTTTAAAACAGGATAAGTTTTAAAATCCCATCTTTGTGAATTTGAAATATATATGAGCATAAATTAAAATTTCTTTAAAAAACAGCTAGATATTTATAAAAAAAAAATTCAATTTATTGTGAAGGAATCCTTTCCATAATAGTGCCTTTCAGAAACCTAAAAAAACATTGGTTCATTAAGAAAGTTTCTTTTTATGTTGGGATAGAAAATTCATGGATTTGTTTGAGGGTTCTTATAAATCTTCAATTGAAAATCGTTCAGTTTCTAATCTAGCAAAGACATTGGACGAAAATTTTCTGCAAAAGTACCATAATTTTTCTGGAAGAATACCTTAAGGAAAACTTAGAAAAAAATTTTGAAATTCGTGTCCAATACTTTAAAAGCGCTGGACTACGTTCATTAGAAAAACTCTACAATTTTTACCTCTTCAAGCACCTTAAAGGATCTAAAACTGACGAATAAAAAATACAGGCCTCACAAAATTTTATATATTTGAGGTGAAACAATTAGGAACACTACAGCATCACTCCTGAAGGATCTAAAAGGTTTAAATTGTAAACTTAAACTTCAACACTACTCTGCTGCTAATGTCACATTTTATTTCAGTTGGTCCATTTCTTTAAAAATTGCCAATTTATTGCTAAAATATTTCGTTGCTGCCCCGCGCCAACTGTGCACTGTAAATGTCCCGTACCGAAGAAGTCAAATAATCATGCCGTCTGCTTTGTAAACTACGCTACCTCTTTGAGATTCAAAGTATAGCAGTTCAAGCTTTATACCTTGGTAATAGAGTTGGTGACGGTATCCCATTATGAGGTGCTCGTAGCTCAGAAAGCTGGTTGTGCAAAACAATCGTTAAAGCAATGTTAACGGATAGATAATCACACATCTTCTCATAGACTTAATAACGCAGCCTCTGGTGGGTTATTAATAAAACCAAGAAGGCTTTCTGAGTTTATTCTCCTTTAGATACGACTTCCCCTTATTGTACACTAGGTTTTTTAGTGCTGTGTCAATTGATATCGTAATTATCCTGAAGAGATAAATTAGCAGTATTTTTATAAAAGGAAATAATAGAGATGTTGCCTTTGCATAAATTTCTATTCCCAAAGAAATTATTTATTTTCACTAATTTAGCCATTGGCTCCACTATGCACAGCCATCCATTATGTAATTTATTCAAATTATTTTAATTTGTTCTACTCTACATTTAACACACTGTAACTGCCAGTAAACACATATGTTTTTATTTAAAAAAAAAACTTTTAGATCCAACTTGTTAACAGCAACTTCCGACTGACTTGTGGTTTTAATTTAACTTTCATTTTAGTATATTTTTTAATTTAATTTAATTTGCTTTGTTTAAGTTCCATTTATTTTTTTTTTGTCTTCTTTTTTGTGTAGTACTTGTTTGTTGGGTTATTTACACATACAAGTATGCTGCATAAATTTGCATTGTGTATGTTTATGTGTGTGTATTCATGCATGACTGTTTAACATTTTAAATTTCTTTGTGTGTCTTCTTCTGCTTGTTGTTGTTGTTATTGGAGAGTGAATTAAAGTCTTGCATTTTGGTTTAGAAACTTTCTTATTTTTTATTGTGTTTCTTTGTTTTGAATTTAAATTTTATTTTTGTTTTATGATATATTTATGCCATTAATTCTAAAAAGTGGGTGTCTGTTTATGCTCGTACTTTGTTTTAGAAATTTATTAAAAAAGTTTCTCATTGTTATGTTGTTTTTGTTTTTTTTTCAGTCATGTATTTAGTTTTAGTTCATTAATAAACATTTCATTATACATTAATTAGAAATGTTTGTGGACAAGGACGAGCAGTAAAAGAGTTTTAAAGTCATATTGTTTATTTGGGAATATTTTTTTTCTTGGTATTAAATAAATAAACTGTCGTTTTAAATCTAAATATGTAAAATACAAAATTTGCATTGTAGAGTTTTTTTTTAATTTTTTATGGAATAGCTTATTTTTAATTTACACCAGCGTTCAGAGTGTGGCTTCTATATTTAAGCTTTTAATTTTCACATTAGACTTTTTGTCAATAAAACATGTTTCATTTGTTGCATTTACTATTCGCAACCATAAAGCAGTTTTAGCAAACAACTCAATAAGTTTCTTTTAGTTGTTGGAGCATTCTTCTAATTGTTTTACACTCACACGTAAATAATGACATATATAAATAAACAACAATAGCAAGCTGCCAGATCTTTCCTTTCTAAAACAATATAGACGTTTTAAATCGCCTATGATTACAAAAAAAAATTGCATGCTGTAACACAGTATTAATGAAAAGATCCAAGAGAAAATAAGTTTTGTTAAACAGTGTTGTTAATGTACTTATATAGAGCTGATTAAATTTCTTGGAGTGTTTTGTTTTTGGTAGTAATTTGAAGAAACCAATAAATAAAATAAAAAGGGCAAATATTCTATGCAAATTTCAACTATCCGCCTATAAAATTTAAAAAAATAAGACCATATAAATGAAGATTTCGTCACTGCGGAAATATTCTTTAATTTTTACCATTATTATTACAATCAGTGAATTAAAACGCTTGATTATTTTCAATGCGTATTTAGTTGCTTAACTGTTGTTATGGAAAAATATATAACAAAACTAAAAAACAAATACAAAAAAATAAAGAAACATATTTGCTTCAGCTGACTATATGTTTTTTCAGCAAAGCAATCAGCAAAGCTGTTACTTGAGCAATCAGTTTTTCTTTCTTTTTATTTTTGCTTTTGCTTAACTCTTTACTATGAAGTTATGGCTGACTACGATTGCTGTTTCTTGCTGTAACTCGCTGCTTTTCATCCCTTTTAACATTGCAAACATATTTATATATTTATTACTTACAATACATAAGAAAATATATACAATAAAAACATACAATACTAATACAAACGTTGTTTTTATTACACCATTCAATGGTCTTTTCTTCTTAAAAAGCAACAGCAGCAGCAGGCATTTTCAAAATAAATGCTTTGCTGATTGCTATGCTGCAAAACGAAAGACATTGTCAGCTAAAGCAAATGCGTTTCCTTCTCTTTTTTTTAGTATTTGCTTTTTGCTGTTGCTTCGTTTATAATGCAATATTTTACAAAAGCTGAGACATTTAGTTTTTTATTTGCTAAAAAACATGTAAGCAAAGCAAAGGTTTTAGTGCTGTTGCTATTTTTAAGCAAGCAATTTAAACACTGATTATAATATACCCTCGATTAAAACATCAAGTCTCTAGTTGTGAAAGTACCAAAAAAAAAGAAACTTTTAACACGCAGACAAGTGACTACGAAGGGGTACACTGTAAGTTAAAATCGTATTGTACTTAAAAAGAAAAGAGAATGATCCAATAGATCTTGACACCGTACTTTTACCAATGAGTGTCTTTGCACTTCCATTTACGCTTTCAAATAGAATGACATATTTTATTCTAGCAAGAATATAGGCAGTATTAATAGCGATTATATCAGATGGTGTAAAGAAGTTCTTCGTCCATTTAAAAAAAACCGAACCAATTAAATAGTCTTTAAGGACTTCAAAATATAGTCAGTCGAATTAAATCGCAACAAATTTTCAATTTCTTGAAAATTGCGGGATATATTTCAACCCTAGGTCGGGTTGGGAACAAAACCTAATGAGGCATGTAACAATTTTAACATATATGTATATTAAAAGAAGCAACATGTATGGGAATTTGAATCGAACCCATCCATACATTTTTGTGGTTCATATTTTTTTCAATGGCCACAATTTACCTTATCCTTGGTTTGGCTTATTTTCTGAGCCAGAGTTCAAAATTGTTCATTTATGAGCATTCAATTACAAACATTTATGATATTTTTCATAAATGAGATTTCTAAGATTTCTTTTTTATTTTTCACGTTCATAAACGATCATCAAATAATTTTCTGTCTGCATCACACGTGAATGAGTGCGTTATTAAATATTCATATATGTAAGAGTGATCAAAAAAAAATATCCACATTATTTAAATATGATGAATAAATAAGATTTATATAAATTTTTCAGCGTTGAAAACTTTTCGTTTATGAGCATTCAAAAATGAGATTAATGTAGTTTCTCATAAATGCGAAAAAAAAATTATTTCTTTTTTCACGATCATTAAAGAACAACAACAAACAAAAGCATTGATGCAAGTAAGGGTGAAAAACAAAAAATAAATCCGTCTTATAAAAGACAATATTATAATTAGACTGGTGAAATCTCTAAGATATTTACAATAACGCATCCAGGAAACAACGCTTATTATAAGCTATATAAGCGTATATACGCCGATAGTAGAATATAAAAAATATGCAATATATAAACACGCGAACGCTCAATTAAACGATTTTTCCACGATTTTTCACTTTTGAAAAATTATCAAAATTGTAAATTCTCATAAATGAGCATTTGCGTGAAAAAAAAATATTTTCTATTTTTTCATTTTTGAATAGAAAGAAAAAACAAAAAATATCTCACTGTTCGCTCATGTTTGACAAGTGAGAGACCATTAAAATACATAAATGATTTATTGTAAGTTTTTTTGCAAGATCGGAAGTTATCGAGATCAACCTTGCAAATAAAGTATTCTTGCTATAGAACACATTTAAAAAATTTTTTTAATTTAATATATTTAACATGTTCCATCTGAAAGCTTTCACTTTTCAAATCACCTTTTTTCTCTCTTAGAAAAAAATTAATTTAATTCTTTTTAAAACTTGTGTTGGTAAATAAAAAACTTTTAAATAAAATAATATTTTCTTAAAGAGTTTCAGAAGTATTGCAGTAAATACTTACCTCTCTGCCCTTGAAATGTAACGTGTCATATACTTCTGGACGACCTTCAATATTTTTTAAACGCACTGGCTTACGCATCAAGATACTGCGTCCCTCCTCATCGAGATGTATAAAACTGCCGGCACGAGAACGAAAATCTGTTGACATTCGGCGCTGTTGATTTTTCGGTGTTGGTGAAAGTTCACGTGGGCCTTTTGTACCAGTGGAATTTTTAGCGCAGCCATCAACTTCAACCAAAACATTGGAGGTTACTCGATTACGATCACGTCCAGGAGAATTTTTAGCTGTCGAATGTTCCGCCGAGGCTAAGGAACCACGTGCAGAAATGCTTTGTCTCTTTGGGCCAAAGTTTTTCTTATCGGTAATTGTGGAATTAATTGTGCCACTTGCATTGCCGCCACAAGTTTTTTCTATGTGATCTTTGTCATTTTGATTGTTATTAGATTTTGTACATTGTGGTGTTGATGCTGCTGCTACTGCAGCTGCTGCTGGCGGTGGTGTTTCGGGTGACTGTGGTGTTGGTGGTTGTTTACAAATGATAACTTTAATTTCTTTTTTATCGCTGTTAGTTTTTACATCCTGTTCAAGTAGTTTCTGTTCATCATTACATAACTTTGTTGTCGTTCTCTCGTGGGAAGTTTTTACATGTGGTGGCTGTTGCTGCAATTGTGGAGATGTTGGTGTTGCCGCTTGTTGCTGTTGCTTTTGTCTTTGTTGTGTTAATGGACTTCTTTTTATAGCCACCATTCGCAAATTTTCTAATATTGTTGAAAAATGTGACATTTTCGTTGTGTTTAATTAGTTTTTTATTTAATAAATTTTTTTCGTTGCACATTTAACTTAAAAAAGATTTATTTATTATTTATTTGTTTATTAGCTTTTTGATTTTTATTCTCATTTTCGTTTAATTATATTTAAAATTATGAAGCATTTTAATTTTATATGTGCGTATGAGTGATATTATTTCTTATTATTTAAATTTTTATTATTCATACGTCGTGATAGACTTCTAAGAATATTGAAGTGCTCATATACATTATTTTATCATTTTTATTTTGTTCACTAAAAATTAAAAATAAAAATTATTAAAGTATTTATGTGCAGCTTTTTTATCCTTCCACAATGTCTAGTGTTCCAAGAACTCTTACTAGTTGTACATTTTACTACAGCTTAGAAGGATAAATACAAGATTCCGTTTGTTATTAGGAAAGTAACTGCCCAATTTAATGATTTTGTAAAAAGTTCCAACACAAAGCTAAAACTCGACTAACACAAACTAAACTAAAATAAACAAAAAATCAAAAATATTACTGAAAACCAAAAACTCTTCTTTACATTTAAGAAAATGCAAATACGATATTGAAAATTTTCACTAAAAAAATTTACAAGAAATACCAACAAGATTTAAGCAAGACAATACATCAACAAGTGTTTCATTAAAAATAAAATATAAATTATTCATAAACTATCAACCAAGCAGATTATTCTTAATTATTTATTTTAACTTTTATTTTGAAAGTTTCTTTTGCAAGAAGTTAATTCATTCTTACAGTTTAAAATTATATCCGAAAACAAATTTTAACCCAAAAGACTGCGAACATACTTCATGTTTAAGAAATTGTTTTTGAGAAACTTAAATTAGAAAATTCTATTAGGTTAAAATTAAATTGGCTCCCACTACTTTTTCTAAGTATCTTCTTAATCTTTTTTGTTTATTTATAAATGTTAAAAAATCCTAATTGACGCCATATAGAAAATTATTTTATTTTTGTATTTTAAAAAGAACCCTAAAAAATTAAAATTTTTAAAAAAGTAACCTAAAAAAAATAAACTTTTTGCAAAGTAACCTTTAAGAAATACCTTTTTAATGTATAATTAATTAAATTTAAAAAGGAAAAAGGTTTAAAAAAAACTTTTAAGAAATATCCTTTATAAACCTTATGATAAGGCCATCCTTTAAAAAAACTAAATTGAAAAAATGCATTTTATTACAAAGTTAATTTAAAAAAAAAAACAATCTTTTTAAAATACCACGAAAGGAAGAATTCAAAAAATTACCTTTTAAAATGGTATGTTTAGAAAAGGTGTGTCTTAAAAATGTACCCTAAAGAAATCCTTGAAATCAAACTTGTTAATTAAAAATTAAACATCCAAAAAATATGATGTAAATATGTTATCAAGGTGCTGTTGGTACACCTACGTGACGTTAATTGAAGGTAGCAAAGGTGTAAAGAAAGTATCCGCCATCTTGGGCCCGAATTTAATTTCTGTATCTTACCTCATTCAAAAGATGTGAAGAGGGAGAGAAAAAGCTAAAAGAGGTACAGAATAAATTGTTGCACCTATCAACGGTTTTAATTAAATTTAAATAAATTTTTTACCAATGTTATTAAATTTTTAATTAATTAAATTATCTATCATAATTGATTTAATTAGTTGTTTAATTAAAAAATTTTATATTTATATTTGAATTAAATATATAATTACAACAATTAAAAATGTAATTAAATTTTAATCTGAAAAGAAGTAAAACTTTTAATAGATGCAAACAACTTTTTCTTTGTATAGCAAAACTTAAGAATGGCAACGCAACGCCTAAAACCAGTTAAGTCTCATAAAGAACAGATACAAATCAACCAGCTTTGATGTAGACTATATGAAAACCTAAAGTGGACATATGAGCATGACATATGTCTGAAGGATGGGAGATAATTTCTTTCTTCTGCTTTTTTTTAATGAAAATTTCTGCAGTAGTAATTTGTCGGTATACCCAGCCTCTTGACATAATCACCGAACCTACAGTCACCAATAACTGTGGCAACAATATCTCGCAACTGTTTAATTTTTCGTTGTTCCTGAAAAAGGGAAGTAAGCTTTTTGTATTATGTATGAAGTTGTTTGAAAATTTCAACTGCAACTCGATGGCCGTTTGAGCAAAAATGAAATTTCTTGCTTCTCTGATCGTTATTATAAAGTTCGATCAATATTTTTGTATTGCGAATGACGAAATTGTCTTAATAAGAGAATGTAAATGTAAAGAAAGTAAATTTGCTTTTAACTTTTCCACACTGAAAGTGACAGGAAAGACCTCCCCAACGAGTTTATTCTATATACAAACTTTCCAGTTAAAAAAAAACGAATTTTCTATATATGTACGTAGTGCGTACTACTGGCCAATTGAGCACAAAGGGATGCGCTCTTCATAAAGAATTTATTGAGCATACAAAATTACGATTCTCAGACACAATTACGCTCAGAACACATTCCGTTATAGTAATGATAAAACAGTGAAACATATCCAACAATGTGTCGGTGCGCCAGTGACCCAACAGTGCTGGATGCTTTACTGTCACCGATGAGCTTCTTTGCTCTTCTTAGTACGCGATCGAGAAACTCCAAAATAGATCCAATTTACACTACGAAATTTTTAATGAAACTAGCATGAAATTGTTTGTTTGGAAGTTTAGCAAGAGGGGTAAGCAATATGGCAAAGCTTAATTTTGAGGGGATGTTATTGTTGCCTTTGTTTTTTTTTCTAATAACGCATATTGCTGCAACTTAAAAAAAATTGCATCAAAATATTGCATGGTATAAATGTGGTCATAGTATTTTAAGCTCTGTAGATATTGTTAAAACAGTAATACAGCACCTCTAGCGTTCAGTAGTGACATTGTGGATCCTGGTTGTTGCGAACATTTAATTTTTTTAATTTTTTATGATTTGCCGAATTACAGGTGGACGAATCCATTATCATGAAACTATTAATCAAATCTAGAAAATCTTATATCCTATAGTTTTTAATAAAATAATGTAAAACTTATTTTGTTTTTTAATCTTATTTTGTAACACTTCAGCATTTTCCCTTTTTTTAAAATAATAAAGAATTTTTTTCCTGTTTGGTTCCACTGTATTGGTAAAAGTATGCTTTTTTGTATACATAGAATTACATTAAAAATGTATTTTAGCTCATTCGATACATCTACATGTGTTTGTGAAATCTTTCAAAGATTTAGTTAATTAGTGTTTTATGAGTGTTCACATTTGCATATTTTTATTACAAATATACATATATAGGGTGTTTTTTGGAGGTGGATAACATGAAATTTTAATAAAATATAGAAACATTTTTTATAAAATAATATTAAATAAAACTAGTAAAACTTCTACGATGAAAATAGTTAAAACAGGTTAATTTTTGAGCTGAAAGCCTCGTTCCTAAATTTATTTTATAACTTTTAATTATAAGGTAAATATATGTAAATAAATAAATAAATAAGTTAATTTATAATAAATAAGTAGTTAAGAAAAACTAAGATAAATTCTAAGTTAACAAAATTCTGATTAAAACAGTAGAAGAAAACAAGAACACGTGAAATTAATTAAATTTACATCCTAAAAATCTTGCAAAAAAAACCCGACAAGAAAAAACATAAAAATATTTACTGAAAGGTTACTGTGTTTTTGTATTAAAATTTTTTAAGTCTTTTATGTCTTTTTGGCTTATTGATTCAATGGAGTTCTCATCTAATCAATTTGGCTTTTGGTATAAGATTCTGAGGTTTTCCTTACAAAATGGATTCTCCACTAATGAGCTACATACGAGCAGTTGCGAAATGGCAATATGGATAAACAATAAACATTATGTCTAATTATCAAGTTTTTCTATACAACGGTTCAAAATATAGACCTATTCGGGTCAAATAATATGAATTATGAGGGACACCCTTTAATACTAAGTTCTAATTCTACTCTTTTTCTTATAGCGAACTTAGCAGTACAGATTCCTTGTAAATTTCAGCTGTCTGTCTGTATTGGCTCAAAAGTTTGGCCACATATATAAAATAACATCAACTATTTGGATACCCTTTAATTTCAAAGTTCAAATTTTATACTTGCTGTTATAGAGGACTTAGCAACATAGATTCTTTGTAAATTTTAACCGTATGTCTACAACTTTTTAAAAGTATTGCCATATACATCAAACTAAATGAACTGTTGGGGCACCCCTTTATTTATAATTTTGAATATTTGTATTTGTTATTATAACGGTCATATTAGTCGACATTCTGACCAATTTTTAAGCGTTTTTCTATAACAGTTCAAAAGAAAGGACTCTTTAATTTTTATATTTATTTTTGTATAAATTTTGCTTTTGAGAGCAGTAATGATACACAGTTTTTTTATTTTATTTTTAGATTTTGCCCTTAAAAGTTAAAAATAGACATAAATACACGTACATATGTTGTATGGGGATACCCTTGAATTTTTAAAATTATGAACTGTATTTGAAACGGGACTAATCTGTAAGCATTGCCATTTAAATTCAGCATTCAGACGAATTGATAACCTCCTTCTTTTTTTGAAGTCGGTTGAAAAGAAAGTTAAAGTGAATGAATTTAGTAATTTTTTTTAAGTTGCATAATAATTTTAATATTTCAACGATTACTTTTAACATGTTTCTTTTTTATGAGCAAACTTACACGACAAAATTTCTCATTAAACTATTTCATGAAATAACACAAACAACTACAATAACGAATATCAAATTAAAGTGCAATGTACAAATTCTAATGCTATGAAAAATTCGTCTTAAAGGGATGCAAAGAAACTCACTAAACCTTTAAAAAGAAAATCCTACTAAGATGATCTCTTAATTAAATTATTCGTCTATCCTCGCTTTCGAAGATCCATGTCTGTGATTTTTTTTATTGCTGCTATCGTAACCTGTAATGGTTGGGCCATAATCTCCTTAGAGATAATTATTTTTAAGTTAATTTGAGCCCCCTTCTGGTATACGCATGTATTTCTTTTCTGATATCAGAGGTATAATTTACGAATATTTTGGTCATTTATCTTAAATCTTAAATCTATCGAGATGCTAGTTAAGAGTTTACCGAATATTAAAGAAAGTAGTGTTTAGACCAACAAAAAAAACAAAAAAAAATGCAGATCAATACTAACACATCCGTAGGCCTATACCACTCCTTAAACATTCCTCTGGCGTAGGTCTATTCATAATAAATTATCGAACTCAACTAATTTTAAAACAAGCTAAAACTCTCAACAAAAAAAACACCCATTATGTGTATGTAAATTCAACACAAACACACACATGCCAAAATAAACAAAAGGCACCTTTTATTAACCGTTTTAGAAATTTTAATAAATTTATCTATGGCTGCATTTGGCAAATGTTATAATGTATTCATCTGTAAATGTTAGAAACGATTTCGTATAATAATCACATTGTAAAGGCAAAGAATAGGAATTTCAAAACGATTTACCCCAGCTACTCGTATTGGAAATTTACAATAAAAGGATTCAGAAACTTTAAACATTAACAAATTTAAAACTTTGTTAGAAAATATCTTGAAAGTTTGTTTAAGTTAAACAGTTTTACCTTAATTTTTTCTTATAAATTAATAATTAGTTACGCATTTATCATTATAGTTAAACCTCTTATGGCAGGAATGACAAAATGAGTAAGATTTCATTGCGAAAATAGCAAGCAAAATAAAACATGTAATTCAAATTTAAGGACAACAACAAACAGAAAAACAGAAAATTAAATATAAGGGGCGCGCCATAACAAAAAACATTATGAGCTGATATTTTGAGCTGTGTTATGAGCCCAACTTGCGAATATTGTTAAGCAACTTTATTATTCTTGAAAAAGATTTAAAATTTGCTAGTGGTGCCATCAATATCACTTAAAAGGAAATGTCATTTTTTTTTACTGCCTGCAAGTATGCAATATTTTTGTTATTTATTATAATTCCGCATGAAATAAATGCAACTCGCAGTAGGAAAAAGTTGTTGCCCGAAATATTTTACAAGTTATAAACATGAAGCCAAAAACTGTGCGTGGCTTTTCACTTATTAAATAGGGTAAAACTTCAACAATCTATTTACCATTGCTACGAAAACATTCAGATCTTGTTATGCAAGCTTGACGTAGACTAATTTCAATCATATATATTATTTCTAAAGCACTTTTTTTTGTCGGTTGCAAATATCTTCCATACCACCGCATCAAATTTAATAAATGATATCTCATTTTAGAGCTTATTTCTAACACTAATTACAAAAAATAATTAGAAATTGAAGAATAAATATTTTCATTGATAAAAATTATATTTTATATAGAACTGCATGATAATACAGTAATTATATGTTTTTGTTTGTTTGGTCGCTTAATGCTAATGCCGTTCTACATAATACAGTATGCATTAAAATCCATTCTGGCAATACCGCTATTTACTATAATGCCGTTTATTAAAAGATATTTTTGTTTGTATTAAGGATTCGTACGGGCAAAAAGTTAACGATGATCATATCATTACCTCTAACATTGTATTCAAAGAAGTATTATAAAAGCATTTAAACATATATTATGATTACTAATATTTTTATACTTTTAATAAAATGTATTGAAGTTACTAAAATTCCTATTAATTATTTTAATTTTATCATACAAAAATGACAACTAACGCTGCGAAATATTCGCAGGGGTCATCTAGTCATGCCTTGCATAGTATTACACTTTAATTTTGTTTTCCCGATTAGGATGCCATTTACATTTTTATCCTTTTTCTAAACTTTTTGCTCACTTTACAAATCACTTGTTCTATTATAAAAAAAAAATCAATTATTTTTAAAATTTCATTTCAAAAATTTAAAGTCTCGAACAAGGCGTATAAATTATAAGGAGGTAGCGATGGCGAAATAGCTACTTTTAGCCGTTACCACGAATGCCAAACTACATATAAAACAGTGTACAGATTTTTTATATATGAAGATTGACAGTTAGACTATCGTTTAAAATCTATGAATCTATTCGCTTGGGATCGAATGAACTTTTAAAAAGAGTACAATTTCGGAGAAAGAAATTTCGATAAAAAATTTCCTTAATAGATTTATCAAAGAACCAAAATAAAAAATCTTAAAAAAGTAAAAAGGCAAGAGTTCACTAATTTTACACTCTAATAGAACTGAAAAAGTAAAACTTTAAAGTAAATGATAATTTTTGTCTATGTTCTAAATTATTTCTAAAATGAGTAAATAATTGATTTGATTATAAAAAAAAATAAAAGAACTTATGATTCTCAATCTCAAAAAATTTAAAATCGAAGATATTGCATGTGCAAAATTAAAGGAGATCGGCTCGCAATAGAAAAACTCGAGTTAAAGGATATCTTCGCAATGAGATGAAAAACGTTAAACTTTAAAAATGTTCTGCAAACTGTAAATAATTCGATTAATCGAATAATTTTTATTCGATTAAGTAGAAAAAACAAACGATCGTAAAAACGTTTAATTTTAGTTTTTTTATAAGTTGGGCGATTATTCGATTAATCGAAAAATTTTACTCGATTAATTAGAAAAATAAATGATCGTAAAAACATTTAATTTAAATTTTTCTGCGAACTTTGAAATTATTCGATTAATCGAATATTTTTTTATTTGTTTATGAAGAAAAATTAAAAAAAGTCGAGTATTATTTGAAATGATTAATTAAAATTTGAAACAAAAGAAAATATTATTTTTTTATCTCTAATGCTTCAAAAAATTTCTAAAAGAAACCAATTTAATCTGATCTTACATTTAAAGTAACGTGTCCTGGTACCAGTGCAATATCCAGTTTAGTATATTCAGTATAAAATTGCTCTTTTGTCAATTCTTGGCAAAAAAAAAAAATAAAACTTATTTCTTATTTTTATTTTTTATCTTTTTCTTTAAGCAACCAAAAAAAATTTGTATACTATTAACAATGATCTCAAGTAACTGGCATCCCTAGAAAAATATTATACTGAGATTAACAAATTTTAATTATAAAACTTTTAAATATGTTGTAATGTTTTTAAATTAAAAAACCTTACACAAAGATTCCCCAGGATGAATGTCACCAGTAGAAAAGATATAACAATGTGAAACCACTTAAGAAACTACAATGAAAAAAAAGAGCAACTATCACAATCAACATTGAAATCATGTTGGAAATTAAAAAATAAAATATTTCGCATTATTTCTTAGTTTTATAAATGAAGTAATCTGCCACCAAACAGACATTAAAAATTATATAAATAAATCCAACTTAAAACTAGAAAAAGAAAAATACTTGCAATAACAATAACAGAAAACAAAAAATATCTTAATATGCCACAGAGGAAACACAAAAAAACACAAGTCATGACAACTATTCAGAGACTTCATTCTCAAAACAATAGAAATTTAAAACAAAAAAAAAACGGAAAAGGAAAATCAAACGAATTTATGTCTGAACAGCATTTGTAACATAAAAATTATTTTCTTAATGAAAAACAATTTGTCTGCAAGAATTAAAAAAAAAAAACTTTATTAATCCCTTGGTAAATATTCGAGACTTTATCGAACCAGCTTTCGTTTTATACAAATGAAATGTTAAACAGGTGTCTGCCATGAAACATATTAAATGAAAACAACAAAATATTTTATTATTTATTTATTTTTTTTGGAAATAATTTTGTTTAACTTTAATTCCCGAGATATTTAAGATTAATTTTTTTCCTCTAGCATGCAAAAATATTCTCCAGTGATAGATCGCTGATTTTGAAAAAAAAAATGACTCATAGCTATGAATTTAATTGTTATATTTTTCTCATTTAAATATATTTAAAAAACAAGTGAGAGTGATATATTCGCCTATGTCGAATCTTATATACCCTTCACCATCTATGTAAACCTAGTTTAGTGAAGTAATTCCTATCAAAAAAAAAATATTAGTGTGACAGAGAACTAAAAAATAAAAACAAAAAAAAATAAGTACCAGCTATATATAATTTTACATAAAAAATTAATTGGCTCTTAATGGGTTAAGCATTTTAAAAAATTTTTAGTATTTGCTCAAAGATCTCTTCAAAAGCTTTAAACTTATACCCATGTTGATATTTAAAAAAAACTTGAAAATTTCAAAGCTCCGTAACTCGGGAAATATGGGCAAACACCAATTTTTTCACTTGATCTTTTTTTCTTTTTTTTATTTCTCTTTAGTTTTGAATTGGAGTTACACTATTGTTCCAAATGACATAAAAAATTAGAGGTAGGCGTGTTATTTTGCAATTTTTCATGAAACTAGCATGCAATTTTTGTTTGTTTTTAAAGCAGAAGGAGTAAGCAATATAGTATTGCTTGAGTTTCAAGGGGATGTTACTGTTGCTAATGTTTACTTTTAGATAACTAATAACGCTGTAACTTACATAGAAAATTGAGAACAAAATTCCTCAAAAAATTGCATAGTGTAAACATGGACAAACTTATATACACCCTTTTTCCACTTTTTGTGATGAAGGGTATAATAAGAAAAGAAAATCATTAAGATAAAACATGCCACCAAACAACTGCCACAAGACTTGTTAGAATTTTCCTTTTATTTATTTAACACTTAATAAATAACAGTCAAGATATTTATCTCCATTAAATTGTGAACATCTGCGTTCAGTAATTTGTTAAAATGTGCGAGTATTTAAATACATTTAATTCTGTTTTACACAGACTTTTTTACAAGCACGCAGAAAAAAACCATAGTTATGATATGATCACAATAACCATATTATGCTCCTTGTAACAATGTATAGTTGCGTAGAAACAGTTATAATTCTTTTTACCAAAACCTTAGTCATGATAAAAAATTTTTGTTATTTTGAAAAAATTTTATATATTATTGAATAATAATATAATAGTTTTAATTCCTGTACTTAATTATGTAAATTAAAAATGAATACTTATTCTTTCAGAAAAAAAAAACTTGTTTTCCACTAATTTTAATAGGTTTTAGAGACAAGGAACCAATCACTTATTATATCACATAATCAGTGTCTGTTTTTACACTTTCTTTTCTGGAACCAATCTACCGTGTAAAAACATAGTTGGATGTACTTTCGTTTTATGTTGGCGTATGATTGACATTAATTCAAAATCATAAAAAAACTGCAACCAAAGGTTTTTTCATTCATATTGTTATTAAAGCATCAAATTTAAAGGGAAAGTTTCGAAAAGGAAAATGTTATAAATGACAAATCTTGCTCAAAAAATTATTGATAATGCTTAAATTGAAAATAAAATATCAAAAATTATTATAAATTTAAACAACTTAATTGCTTGTACGAATCTTTACAATTACACAGAATTACACAGAAAGAAATAAAATACTTATTCCTGTAAGTATAATCTTATGTTTTAAGCTAATAAGGCCTTAAGTTATCCATGTAAATAAAAACAATTTTTGCTACATATTTCCCCAACGTTTCGTGAATTTTTTGTTCACTTTCTCAAGGGGGTCGTAGTATAACAGTACAGTTTACATTAATAAATTAAAGATTTTTGATGAAAATAACAATAAAAACAATATTAAACATGAATTAACAAACACAAAAAGTTAGTTTAAACTGTAACTTAAATTAATTATTATTATTCAATTTCAAACGTACAAAGAGTTCTTTCATACGAAATAAAATAAGTGTACGTTGTTGTACGATCTTTTTTTCTTTTTTTTTTTGTTTTTTGTTTTTTTTTTTTTTTTGTAAAATTTAGGAATTATTTAATCAAAGAATTTGTTATCTTAATGTTTATTGACTAATATAAAAAAGTCAATTAAAAACTTCATAAATCCAGTAATTAAATTTGTTGAATAAAAAAGTTATTTATTTTTTATTTTATAATAAAAATTTCGCATATGTTATTTATTGAATTGTAACAATATTATATTAAAAAATTTATCCATTTTATTTTGATCTGACAAAACGATTTATTAATATTTAATCATTTTTTTCCACCCAAAACATATGAAAATCAAGAATTTATAGAAATATTATTTATTTAAAAAATTTTTTTTTGGAAATTATTTATTTAAAGCTTTGTTACAAGAATGACAGTCTTATTCACAAAAATTTTAAACTGCTTAATAAGAGGTTATAAGAAAAAATTGCTAAAGTAATATTCACAAATGCTTAATACCACGCAGTTATTCATCATTAATAAATTTCAAATATTTAATGTAGCAGTCACCCTTCTTGAAACCTTTAATGAAAAAGTGTTAAAAACTGTTAATAAAAAATACAACGAATATAATAAATTTAATTTCTACAATAGGTAAGTTTTTAAAACATACTCAAATATAAATGCAAATATTTCATAAAATATAAAATTATTGCAGAACTTTTAAACTCCGTTTCAACTGCCTAATCATCTATTTATTTCAAGATACAGGTTAAATAAGGAAACGGCTCAAAAATGTATAAACATTGCCAAGGATGAGATAGAATTAGATAAAAGAGGCTGTGGTGCTTCAGCCAAGTTACGGGTTTTGATGGCTTTTCGTTGTTGGGGCCGAAGAGAGGTAAGTATGCGAGAAGAATAGTTTTAGATACTTACGAAACACATTTTAGGTTCAGTGGCAAGATGAAGAGGCATATGATTGCCGAATCTTTAATAAGTCAGTTATCAAGCAACGTTTTAAAAATGGCGATTTAAGAGGACGCTTGTTAGGTAACTCCGGGTATAAATTACAACTACATGTATTTATTTACTCCATTTTAGACCACAAAATGCAAATGAAATACAATAACGCCCAAATTATTTTCGGGCTTGGAAACATCGTTTTCGTGGTTTATTAGATGGACTTACAATTAGTTTTTCAAATGAAAAAAATTTACATATAATTTGACATGATGTTGCGAACATAAAACTACAATGCTATTAAAATCGTTAAATAGTTAATTTTGCGTTTTTAAACGTTTGTGAATAAAAATTCTTATTAATGGTTAATAAAAAAAGTGTTTAATAACTAAAGTACACATTAAGCTTACAATAAGAAATTTTTATGAATAAGACTGTGAATATATTATGTTTACAACATGTGTGAAAAATTAAATAAAAAAAAGTTTTTAATTTTTAAATCCTTAATCAAATCAATTTGATTTATTTATTTTTTCGGAACAGATTTCTAATTAATTGCAATACAATTGTCTATTAAACCCTGTAACGACAGAAGTCGCCTCCTCGTTTTTGTCAACACATGAATATTGTTTTTGTTATGTATTATTGCTTGAATAAATTATATTTCCTTTTATTATTACCTTTCGAATTAAGACTTTATATAATGAATTATATTTTCTTTCATATATAATTTTAATGAATTATAATTTTTATGTATTATTGCTTTACTGAAATAATTTCTCTTATTGTAAACTTTAGAATTAAGCCTTTATAGAATGAATTATATTTAGATCATGATAAGTTTTCTACCCGAGGATAGTTTGAATTAACGGTCGGGTGACACAGTACGCCCTCTTGAAGATAATACCTGCAGACCAGCGTTGCCACACAAGAAATTTACTTCCTACCAATAATTTTCAAAAATCCTACCAAAATCGTTCACAGCCTACCAAAAATTTAAAAATGCATTTCTTGCATATAAACTCTGTTATACTCACTTGGTTTTTTTCGTGTAATTGCTGAGATGGAAGTTTGTCTTTTGGTGATTTTTAAGATGGGTGTTATGATTTTAAATAGTTTTAGAGAATACTATGCAGGAGGAACACCCATATCTTTCCTGGCGCCAATCAAATTCTTTTGACTGTTTCTTTACTTGCAATATTAGTAAATATTTATGTAATAAATAGGTACATATTTACATTTAAAAAAGTTTGCTTTCTTTTCCATTTTGTCTGTTAATTTTTTTAATACATACACTTGAAAATTAACCTTCACTCAAAATTATTGTTAATTTCAATTTCATAATATTGTTCGCGTTTCTTAAACCAGAGATGGTTATAGCTTTAATCATCTCTATGTAAAAAAGCAGAGATGTTTTTTATTGCACCTAATATAGTTTTTGAAAACAGTGGTAACACTATTCAAAGTTATTGTTTATTTAATTCAAAGTTACATTTCTTTTTATTTTATGTTCTGAAATTTTAAGGTGAAAAATTTACTATTGCTAAAAAATTGCTAGAGGAGGAAAATCTACCAAAAATTAAAAAAAAATGCAACAAACCAACCAAACTACCAAACTGTTTTTTAAAAACGAAAAACTACCAAGTTTGGTCCGATTGGACCAAAGCGGCAACGCTGCTGCAGACTAAACAGACAGCTGTAACAGCCAACAATGTCACAACTGTCACGAACTAAAATACAACGCTCGGCTGTGTTTGCCGATTAAACACAACCGAATAAGACATGTGTGTGAATGAATGTGTGTGCCCACGCACAAGTATAAAAAGGCGAACATTGAGTTGAAAAAGTCAGTTTGTAAGCAGCTGGCCTGCAGGTAAGAAGTTGCTTGGTGAGGAATTTACAATTCCCCAAATTATTTCTTATCTTCAGAAAAACTGCATTTGTGGGTAACTCGACTAGCGGAGATAGTCTTGGCGAGGAATTATACAATTCCCCAGGTTTAGTCTTGCGCTGCCTAGCTCTCCCATAGTGGTTGCCATTCATCGCGACTGTGCGACAGTTGCTACGCCTGTTGGTAAAACAACGCCACAGAAGTTACACTTCTACCGGCGTTCGTTCGGCCTTGTCGCTTACCTTGGCGAGGAATTATACAATTCCCCAGGGTTAGGCTGCGCGGTCGGGCACTACCACTAGGCGCTGCCAGGAGCACGTCCGGCGTAAAGCCCGGGTGTTGCCGCTGAACGTCGCTATCGCCCGAGACAAGCGTCGCTGAGTCTTCAAGCGCTACCTGCACCATCGCTGTTGTCGCCGCTGCCCGT
Source organism: Gymnosoma rotundatum (assembly GCA_916610165.2). Lineage (NCBI taxonomy): Eukaryota > Metazoa > Arthropoda > Insecta > Diptera > Tachinidae > Gymnosoma > Gymnosoma rotundatum. Next base: position 110,764,356 of record OU744337.1, on the reverse strand, counting down.
GCCATTGCCGCCCGGTAGCGTCGCCGTATCTTCAAGCGCTACCTGCGCCATCGCTGTTGTCGCCGCTGCCCGTGCCATTGCCGCCCGGTAGCGTCGCCGTATCTTCAAGCGCTACCTGCACCATCGCTGTTGTCGCCGCTGCCCGTGCCATTGCCGCCCGGTAGCGTCGCCGTATCTTCAAGCGCTACCTGCGCCATCGCTGTTTTCGCCGCTGCCCGTGCCATTGCCGCCCGGTAGCGTCGCCGTATCTTCAAGCGCTACCTGCGCCATCGCTGTTGTCGCCGCTGCCCGTGCCATTGCCGCCCGGTAGCGTCGCCGTATCTTCAAGCGCTACCTGCGCCATCGCTGTTGTCGCCGCTGCCCGTGCCATTGCCGCCCGGTAGCGTCGCCGTATCTTCAAGCGCTACCTGCGCCATCGCTGTTGTCGCCGCTGCCCGTGCCATTGCCGCCCGGTAGCGTCGCCGTATCTTCAAGCGCTACCTGCGCCATCGCTGTTGTCGCCGCTGCCCGTGCCATTGCCGCCCGGTAGCGTCGCCGTATCTTCAAGCGCTACCTGCGCCATCGCTGTTGCGCCGCTGCCCGTGCCATTGCCGCCCGGTAGCGTCGCCGTATCGTCAAGCGCTACCTGCGCCATCGTGATTGAAGCGCTACCTGCGCCATCGCTGTTGCGCCGCTGCCCGTGCCATTGCCGCCCGGTAGCGTCGCCGTATCTCCAAGCGCTACCTGCGCCATCGCTGGTCAAGCGCTACCTGCGCCATCGTGATTGAAGAGCCACTTACGCCATCGCTGTTTTCGCCGCTGCCCGTGCCATTGCCGCCCGGTAGCGTCGCCGTATCTTCAAGCGCTACCTGAGCCCGCGCTGTTGTCACCACTAGCCCGGGTCAACTCCCACAACAAACGTAAACGCATCGCCGTAACGCGGACGCTGATCAACCGCGCTGTCACCTCCGACGACGTCACCCGACCATCATCCTCTAGCAACCCATCGTTGTAATATTTACCACAGAGTAAAAATAAAACCTGGATTTAAGTTTTATAACGTTTTTTTGAAACAAGAGTTGTTTTATTCCCTTTCCGTCGTGAGACGAAAGACAAAAACATCAACGACCCTGGACTCCGCTGTAGCTATCCCAGCAACCAGCGTAGAACGTGTCGTTACATTGGCGCCCGAGCAGGGACACTAATAGTGTTCAATTATAAAAAAAAAAAAAAAAAAAAAAAAAAAAAAACAAGAACTTGCTATCAAGGCTACCACGATGCTACGAACCTCCTGGGTGTACTCCTTAAAGAAGGAGGAGCTAGTAAAGTACCTTGGACAATATGACCAGGACCACACTGGAAATGTGGAAGAGTTACGAAAACGTTTTGCCAAATTTCTTGCAACCGAACACCAGGAAACTCAAATGAGGGAGCTCCTGGCCTTACAAGGTAAACATGAAGCTACCCTCAAGATTCCAGCAACCACCGAAAGCGGACACAGTCGACCAGCCTCGCCGCTCAAACTAGAAGACCAAAAAACTAGTGCTGAAGGTACGGAGTCCCCCGAGAAGCGGCCAGAACCATCCGTCCCACCTAACCTAGTGACCTTACCCTCGTCTCACGTGACGCCACTTCACGAAGATCACACTATTGGAGTCATCGAGATCGTCAGGAAATGGGGCTTGGAGTATACCGGGGGCAGAGACCCATTAGAGTTCATAGAACGAATGGAAGAGCTTGCCGAAATGTACCATGTAGACACGAATCAGCTACCGCAAATAATGCCAGAAGTACTACGGGAACGAGCCTTGATTTGGTTGCGGAACAACAATCGTCACTGGAAGTTGTGGAGTCACTTCAAGGAGGATTTTTACCGGTTTTTCCTCCCTCCACGCTATTTCGAAAAACTGGAGGATGAAATACGTAAGCGTACCCAACGTCCCAAGGAGGCGTTTAAAGACTATTTATTAGCACTACAAAACTTGATGCGACCCACTAACATGACTGAACAACAAAAGCTGGAAAGGATTTTCCGAAACTCCCAACCAGACTATCAATGGTACATCCGACGCAAAGATTTTTCAACGCTCGCCGAACTGCTACAGCTAGCTGATGAGCTGGAATGTATTCCGGCGACCTCACAGCCCAATCGGGGGGAGCATCACCGCATGATACGAGGAAGAAAAGCGAAAAAGAAATTGGAGGCCACCTGCCGAACGAGCAACAGAGAGAAAAACCAGACCTGTATTGTGTGGGAAGAGGAAAGACTTAAGGCGACCGTCAAAATAAAGGGGCAACTGATTAGTACAATCATCGATACAGGTGCTACCAAAAGTTTTATCTCACCGGCTCAACTCAACCGGCTGGCGACATCCCTCAAGCGGATTACGGTAAATACTGAAGTATTTCTAGCAGATGGGTCAAAGAAACTCATCACCGAGGCGGTGCGGCTCCAGGTTGCTCTCGGTAATAGGACCATGCCGTGTGAATTCCTGGTAATGCAGGAGGCCACGGAAGACCTCATTCTAGGGCTGGACTCACTGTGTTTGTTTAAGGCCACGTTCAGTTGTGCCGGTCTAGTAGCAAGAGGCCGCCCGAGATCCTCGAGACGTCCGGACCACAATAGGCACAGCCCAAACGAAGCCAAGGTAAGCACTATGACTAACTCTTTATGTACCCCAACAGACAGCCCTAAAATCGGGCAGAGTACAAACCAGATCCCACAAGAGCAGGAAAGAATTTCAAGGTTTTTGGAAAAAGAACTCGCGATGTTCGAACAAATCAAGGGAGTGTCGAATATTGCCCAACACAAAATTGTCATGAAAGACGAGCGGCCCATCAAGCTGAGATATGCGCCACGTAACCCGGCCATGCAGGCCATCATCGACAATGAAATTAACAAATTAATTGCCCGTGGATGTATAGAACCCTCGCGAAGTCCATACAGCTTTCCGATCACATTAGTGAAAAAGAAAAACGGAACATGGCGAACATGCATGGATTTCCGTCAACTTAATGCTCGATCGGTTCCCGATGCATACCCACTGCCCCGCATTGACACCATATTGGACAGGCTACGTAATGCTAAATATATAAGTAGTTTGGACCTGAAAGATGGCTATTGGCAGATCCCTCTTGAAGCAAGCAGTAAAAAATACACAGCGTTTGCTGTCACCGGACGAGGATTATACCAGTGGCGTGTGATGCCGTTTGGATTACACTCCGCCCCCGCAACATTCCAACGGGCGTTAGATAGTGTAATTGGACCAGAGATGGAACCACACGCCTTCGCGTATTTGGATGACATCATCGTAATTGGGGCCTCGTTTGAAGAACACCTATCTAATTTAAGGGAGGTTTTCAGGAGACTGCGGGCAGCCAAACTAAAAATCAACGCCGAAAAATGCCAATTTTTTAAACGGGAAACAAAATACTTAGGCCACGTGATCAATCAAGATGGGATCCAAACTGACCCGGACAAGATTGCCGCCATCACTGATATGCCCCCGCCAGGTAATGTCAAAGAGATCCGACGTTTTCTGGGCGTCACATCGTGGTACCGGCGTTTTGTACCCGATTTCGCCACCATCTCTAAACCGTTGACACAATTACTGAAAAAGGGAAAACATTGGAAATGGGGACCGGAGCAACAAGACGCCTTCACTGCCTTAAAAACCAGGCTGACCAAGGCCCCAGTACTTGCCTGTCCGAGTTTTTCCAACACGTTTGTTCTACAAACTGATGCCAGTGAGCATGGATTGGGCGCGGTGTTAACCCAAACAATCGACGGGGCAGAGCGGGTAATCGCTTATGCAAGTCGTCATCTAACGGGGGCAGAAAGAAATTACTCGGCCACGGAGAAGGAGTGCCTGGCGATTATTTGGGGAATCCGTAAAATGAGACCATATTTAGAGGGGTACCAATTTGTGGTCATAACCGACCATTTGTCCTTGAAGTGGCTAAACAGCATCGACAACCCCACAGGCAGACTGGCACGCTGGGCGTTAGAGCTTCAACAATACCAATTCACAGTACAGTATAGAAAGGGTAAGCAAAATGTCGTAGCGGATGCCCTATCACGCCAACCGGTAGAAAAACTCAGCCTCGTACAAACACCTAACACATGCTCTTGGTTAAAGCGGCGAATGGCTGAGGTCCGGCAGAACCCGGAAAAATTTCCTAATTTTGTAATTATAAATAATCAACTGTATAAGCACACGACGAGAAGCGTGAATGACGAGGACTGCACACCATGGAAGTTATGCGTCCCCGAACCCCTACGCAACCAGGTCATCCGAGAAAACCACGATTGTATCACAGGCGGACACCTCGGTACCAGGAAAACTGTGAATAAAGTCGCAAATCGATACTTCTGGCCCGGATTGGCTAAACAGGTTACTCGTTACGTGCGGCGGTGTGATTCCTGCCAAAGGTATAAGATCGAACACCAAATGCCAGCTGGAAAAATGCTGACACGAATTCCCGAAGAACCGTGGGCTACTGTCTGTGCGGATTTTATAGGTCCCCTGCCGCGGACCAAGCATGGCAACAGCGTATTGCTCGTATTTTTCGATAGATTCTCGAAATGGTGCGAATTGGTGCCTCAACGGAAAGCCACTGCCGAGGGCGTAGTAAAGGCCTTCCGAGAGCGAATATTGGCCCGATACGGGGTTCCCAAGAAAATAATTACCGACAACGGCACACAATTCACGTCACGCATATTCCGGAAATGGGTGGAAGACGTTGGGACACAGCAGGAATTGACTGCACCCTATACACCTCAAGAAAACCCGACGGAGCGAGCCAACCGTACGATCAAAACGATCATCGCACAGTTCTCGGGCCGAAACCATAATTCGTGGGACGATTGGTTACCCGAAATTATGTTAGCCATCAACACCAGTATCGCGGAATCAACCGGTTACTCCCCGGCATATCTCACCCAAGGGCGAGAACCACGTCTGCCGAAGGCACTCTATGATGAAGTTACGGTCGGAACCGGGGCACGTAACCCAACTCCTACTGAGCGTGCGAGCGAATTACAGGAAGTCTTCACCATTGTAAAGAGGAACCTAGAGGCGGCATCCCAAAAGCAACAACGCCACTATAACTTGAGGCGACGTTCTTGGAAACCCCGACGTGGAACGTGGGTCCTAGCCAGACAACATCCACTCTCAAAAGCAAGTGAAAATTTCGCAGCGAAACTCGCGCCAAAATATGGCGGGCCGTACATTGTCAAGGAGTTTATATCCCCGGTAATCGTGAAAATTCGGGACCAGGCAAATAACGACGAACGCACGGCACACATTAGCGAACTAAAGGCCTATCATCATTAAAATTCTAATTCAACCATTACCTGTCTTTATTTCCAGATTCCTTTTCATTTACGCAAGATCCGTATCCTTCGGGCACAGTAAGTGGAGCCCTAAGCCGTATCGGAGGGAGGCAGTGTAACGACAAAAGTCGCCTCCTCGTTTTTGTCAACACATGAATATTGTTTTTGTTATGTATTATTGCTTGAATAAATTATATTTCCTTTTATTATTACCTTTCGAATTAAGACTTTATATAATGAATTATATTTTCTTTCATATATAATTTTAATGAATTATAATTTTTATGTATTATTGCTTTACTGAAATAATTTCTCTTATTGTAAACTTTAGAATTAAGCCTTTATAGAATGAATTATATTTAGATCATGATAAGTTTTCTACCCGAGGATAGTTTGAATTAACGGTCGGGTGACACAGTACGCCCTCTTGAAGATAATACCTGCAGACTAAACAGACAGCTGTAACAGCCAACAATGTCACAACTGTCACGAACTAAAATACAACGCTCGGCTGTGTTTGCCGATTAAACACAACCGAATAAGACATGTGTGTGAATGAATGTGTGTGCCCACGCACAAGTATAAAAAGGCGAACATTGAGTTGAAAAAGTCAGTTTGTAAGCAGCTGGCCTGCAGGTAAGAAGTTGCTTGGTGAGGAATTTATAATTCCCCAAATTATTTCTTATCTTCAGAAAAACTGCATTTGTGGGTAACTCGACTAGCGGAGATAGTCTTGGCGAGGAATTATACAATTCCCCAGGTTTAGTCTTGCGCTGCCTAGCTCTCCCATAGTGGTTGCCATTCATCGCGACTGTGCGACAGTTGCTACGCCTGTTGGTAAAACAACGCCACAGAAGTTACACTTCTACCGGCGTTCGTTCGGCCTTGTCGCTTACCTTGGCGAGGAATTATACCACTAGGCGCTGCCAGGAGCACGTCCGGCGTAAAGCCCGGGTGTTGCCGCTGAACGTCGCTATCGCCCGAGACAAGCGTCGCTGAGTCTTCAAGCGCTACCTGCACCATCGCTGTTGTCGCCGCTGCCCGTGCCATTGCCGCCCGGTAGCGTCGCTGTATCTTCAAGCGCTACCTGCGCCATCGCTGTTGTCGCCGCTGCCCGTGCCATTGCCGCCCGGTAGCGTCGCCGTATCTTCAAGCGCTACCTGCACCATCGCTGTTGTCGCCGCTGCCCGTGCCATTGCCGCCCGGTAGCGTCGCCGTATCTTCAAGCGCTACCTGCGCCATCGCTGTTGTCGCCGCTGCCCGTGCCATTGCCGCCCGGTAGCGTCGCCGTATCTTCAAGCGCTACCTGCGCCATCGCTGTTGTCGCCGCTGCCCGTGCCATTGCCGCCCGGTAGCGTCGCCGTATCTTCAAGCGCTACCTGCGCCATCGCTGTTGTCGCCGCTGCCCGTGCCATTGCCGCCCGGTAGCGTCGCCGTATCTTCAAGCGCTACCTGCGCCATCGCTGTTGTCGCCGCTGCCCGTGCCATTGCCGCCCGGTAGCGTCGCCGTATCTTCAAGCGCTACCTGCGCCATCGCTGTTGTCGCCGCTGCCCGTGCCATTGCCGCCCGGTAGCGTCGCCGTATCTTCAAGCGCTACCTGCGCCATCGCTGTTGCGCCGCTGCCCGTGCCATTGCCGCCCGGTAGCGTCGCCGTATCGTCAAGCGCTACCTGCGCCATCGTGATTGAAGCGCTACCTGCGCCATCGCTGTTGCGCCGCTGCCCGTGCCATTGCCGCCCGGTAGCGTCGCCGTATCTCCAAGCGCTACCTGCGCCATCGCTGGTCAAGCGCTACCTGCGCCATCGTGATTGAAGAGCCACTTACGCCATCGCTGTTTTCGCCGCTGCCCGTGCCATTGCCGCCCGGTAGCGTCGCCGTATCTTCAAGCGCTACCTGAGCCCGCGCTGTTGTCACCACTAGCCCGGGTCAACTCCCACAACAAACGTAAACGCATCGCCGTAACGCGGACGCTGATCAACCGCGCTGTCACCTCCGACGACGTCACCCGACCATCATCCTCTAGCAACCCATCGTTGTAATATTTACCACAGAGTAAAAATAAAACCTGGATTTAAGTTTTATAACGTTTTTTTGAAACAAGAGTTGTTTTATTCCCTTTCCGTCGTGAGACGAAAGACAAAAACATCAACGACCCTGGACTCCGCTGTAGCTATCCCAGCAACCAGCGTAGAACGTGTCGTTACAACCCTATTCAGAAGCAAAATTATTTCTCATTCTGTTAGAAAAAGTTCAGACAGTTTTGGATTTCCAAGTTTTGATATTAATCTAGTTCATTTCAAATTTTTATTTATATCAGCAGGATTATCAAATGTAACGATTTCTCGCCAAACGTAGCGATTTCTTAACTTATTTAGTGTACAACTTTTTGGTTTGATGATATAATAACTTTTTGGCGAATTATAAAATAATTGGGATTTCCTAGTCACTAAGTTTGTGTGTAAAAATTTAGATATGTCAGTATTATGATCTGGTAACTTTTCTCTACACTATGTTGTTACAGCAAAGTGAATGGTTCATAAATGTTTGTATTCAACAGAGATGGAAGAGTTAAAACTTTTGTATTTTTATTTATTTATTTATTTATTTTTTTTTGTATTTTTTTGTTTTTTGTACATTCTGGAACTACGAAGTAAAATTGTACATCATTGGTTCATTTAGTACAATTTAACAAATTTTCTAGTTTTACATTGCCAATGAATTTAATGAAGGACTTGTTTGCATTTATAAAAATTTGTTGCAGAAAGGAAAAATATATTTTTTTTATGTGCTAATAACTAACTCACATAAACAATTTAGGATTAACAAATTTATTTCAAGTAAAGTTTTAAACGTTGCCACTTTTTTAAACGTTATAAGCGTTTTTGGCTATTAAGCAGCCTTATTCAGAAACATTTAAAAGGAAAAAGTGCTTTAAAGCGGGAGAAACTCTGTGTATTAAAGCTTTGTATGTTAAAAATCAGCAAGAACATAATTTTTAAGGTGTATGTATATATTTAATGCTCAAATTATTATATAGCAATGTTATCAGTTGGTTATAATCTTGATATCTGATACCACTTAATTAGGAAAATACTCTTGTGAGCAACTTGCCAACTTGCGTATAAATGCAGTATAAGACTCGTCTCTAAAATACAAAGCAGTATGAAATATTTTATTGCACTTCTATTAAAAAAAATTAAATTTGCTCTCAATGTATTCTAAGGAACAAAATGCTGACCACTATCTTGAGAATGAAGTGAAAAAATGTTTAATTTATTATTAACGAAAAGAAATCTTGCAACTCTACGGATAGTTAAATAGCAGCACATCTTCAAAAATAATTTCTTTTGGAAACATTTACATAACAAAATAAAATTTTAATTATTTTTTGGTTAAATGTTTTTTATCAAACTTTTAATATAATTTTTTCGCCTCTTTTTTATTAGTTAAATTTTTAGGAAACAACGTTTATTTCAAAGTAATTGACTGGAAAGAAAACTTACAATTTATAGATTTATTCAGGCATGTTCTGAAATCCACACGAAATTTTCATTTCAAATTTTTCAAAGCATTGTTTTTGTAAAAAATATTTTTATAGCAACAATGCCTTGAAAAATTTAAAGTGTAAATTTTGTGTGGAATTTAGAACATGCCTGATTTTCTATGTTTGCCTAAGAATTTCAAAATTTTTTCGCATTCCAAACAAAAGCAATTTTTGTTCTTACTTAACCAAATTCACAATATTTTATGAATTTAAATTTACTTGTGCTTTTTTAATAAAATTATTAACAACTCAAGTAATAATTTTAAAGATTAAGAAAACCGGATATATTTAGACACCCTATATCCTTTTCGCAAACTTAATGGCAAACACAAAGGGAAACAATTGATTTCATTAAGTGTCTAAATAAGTTTCTGTTGCAAAAGTCCATGATTTCTCATGAATAATTCAGTGTCAAAAATTGACTTGTTTACACATAGGAAATCATACAACTGTATTAAATTAAAAATCTGTATGAGTGACATTTTTTTATATTCTTTTTATTCTACTTGAAATGTGGTTAAAATATAAAAGATTTACATTTATTGTTACGGCTGAAAAGTTAACGTTAAGTTCGGCAGACTTGTAACATATCGAAGACAAAAAAATGAAAAGTCGACAAAAGTAATAAAACAATAAAATCTCAAGACCCTCTTAATAAACCCAAACACTCCAGCAACAACAAAAGGTAAATAAGTAAACTAACAAAGTATGAGTAAAAAATACATTTAAATTGAGCATTTGCTTTGTTTGTTTGTTTGTTTGTTTTTTATGTGTTTCCTTTGGTAACAAATCGCATGAATAAATACAAAAATTTATTTGTATTTACCTTTTTCTCTTATGCTATCATGTTAAAACAAGCAATAGAAATTCTTTAAAATATATTACAACCCTCTAAACCTTTCAAAGGTTTTCGCAAAGTATGTTACGTCAGAGTCTCTTCTGGATAATAATATAATTTTTTTAGGCCATGCAATCTGTTTTAAGTTAAGATTTCCAGGGTTGTAAAATCAAGCTAACAACTTACGCTACACACAGAAAAGAGATTTGTAAAAATTTCATAATCATATTATTGAAAAGTAAGTCCAGAACCAATCTCACAAAGGCATTTGTAAATTAAAAAAATTCTTAAATGTTTAATACACTTCGCAGCAGCAAAACGTCTGGTGTTGGATGAAAAGTTAAAGAAAAGAAGAATGATGATGTAAAGGAAGGAGTACACTGAAATCGGTGGCTCGAAACATGAAATTTATTATGTGTAATCATATTCCTATAATTTATTATTAAAATAAAAGATAACAAGTTTATATTTGAATATTTTATTGCTTTATTGCTTTATTTAATTCACAATAACATTTTATAGTCACACAATAATCATTTTTGTGAATGCTATATTCCTTCAGTTATTACAACCTAATTCAAGATAATACAAACAGTCGTCAAAATACAATTGGAAACAAATTCGATTCTTAACAAACGAATTTCTTCTCCCTGTGTAGGTTTTTAACCGACTAAAAACTAGGAGCTTTATTTACTTACTTCTTTTTTAGGGTTTCGTACCCAAAGAGCAAAAAAAATAACTCTATTGTTTTCGAAGCAATGTCTATCTGTCTGTCTGTCTGTCTGTCTGTCTGTCTGTCTGTATGTCTGTATGTCTGTCTGTCACAGCCCTCTATGTCTGGAACCATAATACAAAGCCTCTTGAAACTTTCACAGAAGCGGTTATATAGTCGCTATAGCAACAGATACTAAAAAATTAAAGGTGTTCCAAAAGTGAAAATAAATAAATTATAAAAATATTATTTTTACCTACGTGACCTTGTTATTTAACCCCAAAATATTTTTACATGCGCGGTTAGAAAAAGTTAGAAATAAAACTTAAATAAAAAGAATGTTCCTTTAGTGATGCGAATTTAGTTTTTCAACAACAGTACGAAGATATTTACAGTCTTGTTCACAAAAATTTTAAACTGCTTAATAAGAGGTTAATAAGAAAAAATCGCTAAAGTAGTATTCACAAATGCTTAATAGCACTATTACGCTGTTATTAATCATTAATAAGTGAGAAGTGATCAGTTTCAACTAACTAATCATCTATTTAATTCAAGATACAGGTTTAATAAGGAAACGGCTCAAAAAATTTTAAACATGGCCAAGGATGGAGAGAATTAGATAAAAGAGGCTGTGGAACTTCAGCCAAGTTACATATTTTGGTGGCTTTTCGTTGTTGGGGCCGAAGAGAGGTAAGTATGTGAGGCGAATAGTTTTAGATACTTACGAAACACATTTAAGATTCAATGGCAAGATGGAGAGACAGTACGTGGGATTGCCGCATTTTTAATAAGTCAGTTATCAAGCAACGTTTTAAAAATTGCGATTAAAGAGGACGCTTGTTAGGTAACTCCGGGTATAAATTACAACTATATGTATTTTCGTTATACCATTTTAGACCACAAAAGGCAAATGAAATCAAATAACATAACGCCCAAATTATTTTGGGGTTTGGAAGCAGCGTTTTTGTGGCTTATAACATGGATTTACAATTAGTTTTTAAAATGCAAAAAACTTAGTTATCACTTTATCTGTTTTGCACAATATTGCAATTAAAGAAAACAATACGTTACCAGGTAATAAATATCAAATTAACTATTATTATTTGGAAAAAATATGTTTGGAATAGAGAAAATATCATAATTTAATGATTTGTTCTTTCATAACTAAATCATTGTATTTTATTGATTTAAAAAATAAAATAATAATTAAAAAATTCACAAATTTTTATTATAAATAAATAAAATAATATAGTGATATACAAACAGTAAGGCCATGCTCGTATTGGGGTACTTTTTTGTACTCGTTCAGTGATTCATTTTGTAAAACAAGTTTAACACCATTTTATATATTAATTGAAGTTTTTTCTGGTAATAAACAATAAATAATGGTAATTTAAGTTATGTCAAATAATATTATTGCTGATTTAAATACTCTTTTTTAATTATAAAAACATTATTTAGATATTTGGTATGCTTCACTAAAAGTAAATTGACATATAATATGACGATGTTGCCAATATAAAACTACAATACTATAAAACCGTTTAATAGTTAAATTTGCGTTATTAAGCGTTTGTGAATAAAATTCTTATTAATGGTTAATAAAACAAAAAACGTTTAATAACTAATGTACGCATTAAGCTTAAAATTAAAAATTTTTTTGAATAAGACTGTTAGAATTTACAGAAAGTTCGTACAAATATGTCCCAATAAATTTAAAGATTAAAGGATATTTCCATAGACACCGTGATTTTGACGACTGTGACCTTATTTTTTAAACCATTATTGCCAAACGCTTGAAAATTGCACAGAATATTGGCGTGTCCCTATAGTAGCATGTTTTCAGGTATATTGCCTTTTTTTGTACAAAAAAATAGTATAACAAATCAAATTTTAAATAAAAAGGTATTTCTATAAAAGAACTAAATTTACTTTATACCGTTAAAGACAGAAAAATTTTAATTTTCAGCCACAAATAAAAAAAATTTAAAAGTGAAGGATGACCAAATCACACTGTTTGTTTTTTTTTTATTTCTGTACTTTTGTAAAATTTTAAACGATTATTAGTATTTTTATAGGGCTTCTCCTAAGGTAGTGCAAGTTCTGCTCTTATCCTGTAATAAGAGAATTCAAAGCTTATGGTATATAACCAGAAAAGTACTTCTCATTAAAAATCATTTATGTTTCAAAACGTACCAAAGTTTATTCTGACATAAATGTTTAGAACCCATGTTCTTAATTACTCAACATTATTATACCCTTCACCACAAAAAGTGGAAAAAGGGTATAACTTAGTTTGACATTTCGTTTGTAATTTTTACAATATCCATTTCCGATTCCATAAAGTATAAATGTATATACTGACTTCTTATGCATAGCGAAGTTGATTGAGCGATATCCGTATGTGCGTCCGTGTTAGTTTTTAAATCGAGTGTACCGAAGCACTAGATCAACTAGAGAAAAATTAAATATGTCAAAAGAAGTGCTATTGGAAATCAGCATGATCGGTTTATGTGCTTCGAGACAGCAGGCAAAACACCACGCCTACCTCAAAATTTTTTCATCTCATTTGGAACAATAAAGTAAATCCAAGCGAAAAAATAAATATATGGAGAGAATTAAAAAATAAGAGAAAAACATCATGTGAAAAAATTGGCGCTCGCCCATATTTTCCCAGTTACGAGACTCTAAAATTTTTAAATTTTTTCAAATATCAATATGGACATAATTTTAAAGCTTTTAAAGAGATCTTTAAGGAAATACAAAAATTTTTAAAAATTGCTTAACCCATTAAGAACCAATGACATTTTTATTTAAAATTATTTATATGTAGTACTTATTTTTTTTTTATTTATTAATTCTTTGTCGCCCCAATATTTGTTTTTTCGATAGGAATTACTTCACTAAGCTAGATTTATATAGATGGTGAGGGGTATATAAGATTCAACATAACCGAATACAGCACTCTAACTGGTTTTTTATCCGACTTAAAAAATGAAGGAGGTTATACAATTCGACTGAATGTTGCTTTTTCTATATTTGTGCCTCCAGAACTCAGTCATTTCTGATCCGATTTCAAAAATTTTTGGTAATATGATAGATTATGCTTACAGATTGGTCCCGTTTTAAAAACAAATCAAAAATTAAAGGAGGTACCCATACAACATACATATTTTTTACTTGTATTATGAATTGTAAAGAGCGGTCCTGTAAAATTTAAAATGACTGCGTATTACTATGGCTCCCAAAATATTTCTCTAAGTTTTTGGCCAATTTCCAAAAGACTTGTTTTTTATGCTTGATATTTAAAAAAAAAACGTGGGAAAATAATTATAATTTTCTTTCATCAATTTATTTTGGTGGAAATAGAAGTAGAAAAAAGTACCAAAATATAGTTAAGCCAGCTCTCGCTTTCAAAATAAATAACAAAAATTAAATATTTATTTTTACTAATCTATATATTTAAAAAATTGTTGCAAGTCTCTTGTGACTTTATAACTCACAAACAGTCAAACCGAATTCGATTAAATTTTTAAGGTTTGTTCGTATGGTACACGTCAAAGGTTTATCTAAATTTTGCACGAATTCTGCTGACGCGTTCGTGACTAAAACGGGCATTTATGGCTGCACCGACTAAAAACTATTAAAACAGAGATAAATATTTATTTATAAGTTCCAAGAGGGATTGCTTATTTAAAAAAAGGAAGCGGACAGCGAAAAGGAAAAAAGCGGCGAAAATATTTTAGCAAAAAATAATTTTAAGAATATTTGAAAGATAAACAAGTCCTAATTCATAAGATCCAATAGGCAGAAGGAAATCTCTTATAACAAATTAAAAACTTTTTATGGAAGAGTGATCGTGGTACGTGAATATAAATTGGGGTAGCGAAGCGCCCCGGGAACAGCTAAGTTTTCCATAAAAATGAAATATTTTTCGTATTTGCTTTCGAAATGTATACTTTCCAATGATATTTCTTCTTAAAACTTTAAGCACTCACCACGAGAAGAAGTTTTTCCCTGCCGAATATATTATTTAAAATTTGCGTATTTCGCTGTAAAATTGTTTGCAGGGAATATACTCAATAGTAACACACATCCATTTGTGTATTCGTTAAGGCAGAGTACTCTATTGGGACTAAGATTTGCATATAAAATCGGGTTTTTATGTTCCCTTTTCATTATTTGTGATTACAAAAAAAAAAAAAAAAATGCAGACACTTTCATTTTATTTACATGATGGCTGTTGTGTTTACAATTGAAGTGTTTGTTATATTAAGTGTTCAGTGGTTATAAAATTTTATTTTGTTACTGGGAATTTGTTTCAGCTTTGAGTGTTTTACAGAGGCGTCATTATTAAAAGTATTATTGTAAAAATCGAAGCTGTGAAAAATAAAAAAATTAAAGATTTTTTTTTTTATAAACACAACTGTAAGGAACTACGAATTTTGCATTGTATTACGAAATCGCCATTTAAAAATCGTTACGTAAATGTGACGATTGAAACTCAATTAGTACGACAAAAATGTTAACAAATTAATTTCAGAACATACATAACTTTGTTGACATATCCCAGTTAATAGAGTGACCACGTATTTACAAAAAAAAGAAGCAATAATTGAATAAATTAACAAAAAGGATTTAAAATTAAATATCTTTAAAAAAAAAATATCTTTCGTGTAAATGCTGCAAATAAAATGAAAGCAAATTTTTAAGTAGAAATTTATAAAAAACATAAAACAAGCGGTCACAAATATATTTGTCATTCGTCTAAGTAAAAAATAGGAATAAATATCGTTATGTAAGACGAATGTCGTTCTACGTTGTGTTTTATTTTGAAAGACAAATGTTCGCATTGAAAAATTCGTTCATAAAAATTTTTAAGTCCCAGACAATGTGTTATAAGATTTTTAGAAACAAATAATTATTAAAGTTGGTTTTTAACCATTTTCCGAATGTTTACATTTAATATGTGCGTGTTATTAGCTCGTGATACTATTCTCTACTCACATCGAAATTATTAAATTGTTTGCAAACAGCTCCATTTACCGAAAACTAATAGTTTTAAAATACTTAGATATAAAAAGAATGAAAATCCACGCTCAATTTTTTAAACTGTACCTGGAACATTTATATTTTGTTAAAAAAATATTGGCCATATTCAAACAACGCTGACTGTAGGGAGCTTCATCAGAATTTCATAAAGGATTACCCAAGGCTTTATCTTTAATAAAAAGTTCAAAATGTTATGAATTTACTAAAGAGCGTAAAAAATACCTTTAAAAAAGTGAAAGGGCTTTTCGACCAAAATTACTCATTTTTTTAACTTTTTTATTTCAAATTAAAAAAATTATTATCAATAACCTAATGAAGACGAAGAAACAAAATTATTTCTTATAGTATAAGCTTCCTAAATCTATTTTTAAATTAGCATTATCTTATATTTAAAAATAAAACCAAAAAATGCCAAGGTAAAAATTTTGAATTTAAATTTAAAATTCGAATTTCTCTAAAAGTATAAAAGATACGAGGGCTGATCTATATTTTTCTGGCCTAATAGTGAAAATGCGAATTTTAATAATCAAAAATGGTTTTATTGTTTTTCAAAGTATTCTCCAGCATGATTAATACACTTTTGCATGCGCTCAAACCAGTTGTCGAAGGACTTTTTCCACTCCGATTGAGACACCTCTAAAACATGGTTTTTGAACACTTCAACAGCTTCTTCTGGCGACGAAAATCGTTGACCACGCATTTTTTTCTTGATGTGCGGAAACAAGAAGAAGTCATTAGGTGCCAAGTCAGGGCTGTACGGCGGATGACCCATTAATTCGACGTTTTGGCCGGTCAAAAACGCTCTAGTTTGAGCCGATATGTGAGAGCTCGCATTGTCATGGTGAACAATGATTCGTCTTCTCTTGTTGGTTTTTCGAATTTCTCCGATGACTTCAGGCAAACAAATTGTAGTGTACCACTCAGAAGTGCTCAGCGGAACAGTCGCCACATGACCAGTTTTGCCGAAGAAACAGGCGACGATTTGCTTCGAAGTGCTTCTTCCACGAACCACTTTCGTTGGATTTTGCTCGTCTTTGAAGACCCACACAGTCGATTGTTGTTTCGTTTCGGGCTCATACGCATAGATCCATGATTCGTCACCCGTGACGATCTTATAAACGTCTTTTGAAGCACCGCAATCGTATTTTTGCAATATTTCTTTGCACCAATCGACACAAGCCTTTTTTTAAGCGACTTTCAAATTGTGCGGGATCTAACGAGAACAAACCTTTTTTACGGCTAGGTGTTCATGCAGTATCGAATGTATGCTGGTGGAAGAAATGTCCAAGGATGTCTCTATCTCTCGGTATGTCGCATGTCGATCTTGCATTATGAGTTCACGCACAGCACAATGTTCCTCGCACAACAGCCGTTTTTGGACGACCTCCACGGAATTCGTCTTTGAGCGAGCTTCAGCCACGATTAAATTCATTATACCAATTTTTCACAGTGCTATAGGATGGTGCTTCATCGCCATACAAAGATTTAAGTTCATCAATGCACTCTTGTCGTGATAATCCACGTCGAAAGTTGTGAAAAATGATGGCACGAAAATGTTCACGAGTTAATTCCATTTTTTTCTATATTAATTTTTTCAAGTCACTGTTAACAACACAAAAATTTTTCGTACGTCAAAACGTTTTGAGTACGATTATGCTTAAAAATGACAAACTTTCCAATGTAAATGTCAGATTGCACCCAGTGCTGCCAGGCCAGAAATATATATAGCAGCCCTCGTATTTGTAAAAAATTAGCCATAAAGAAAAATGTTGTTTTTTCTATATTTTCTATTGAATTAAAAATTTAACAATTTAGGTCTTAGTTAAAGTTTTTCCTTATCAATGTATAACACAAATCACAATCAGCTGTTTCCGTACGGAAAGTGCGATCAGTTTCGTACCTTGCATAAAGAAATGAAATTTAACGAAACTTGACGAAAAGTTATCTTATGTACATTATAGTTTACCACATACAATTTATTGTATTTGCACAGTTGTATAAGCTTGCATAAGTTGTGTTATGCACATTATAGTTGGGCCTTTATAGTTGGGCCTTTAATGTTAGGAATGCAACTGGGACGAACGACGAATTTCGTTCAAAACAACGAATATGTCGTCAAAAATTCGTTGTGTAAATTCTTCATATAAAGCACAATAAAGCACAATAAGTTGCTTACTTTTTGTAAGCTGCTAAGGTGACCATAAAAAATAATATTTAAAAAGTTAAACATTAGCAAAAACACAACTAAAAACTATTTTCATATTTAACTTGTAATCTGTACACTTATTAAAAATGCTGCAAAATAAAAATACATACATTTTTTAAGTAAAATAACTTAATTTACTAAAACGCGTCGTATTTAAAGTCAAACATGGTCACATTGTACTGATTTGTTCATCGTTCGCCGGCGTAAGAAATATAAATAATTCTATTGGAAAGTTCGCCGCGTATGACGAATTTGGTTCGACGTCATGATTGTGTGCATTTTCATATACACAAATGTGTTTTACTTTTGACATCAAATATTCGCGACTAAAAATTTATCGTTCATCCCAGTTGTGTTCCTGGCATAACTCCATTGTTACACTACAGTATTTTCCGTATACCACGGCCTTCTGTCTGTGTAGCCTTATAGAGCTACGCATTTGAAATTTTAATGGGCGCTACAAGAGCAAATAATAAAATAAAGTTTAATATAAAACGGTATCCATATAGAGACATTATTTTCATGTATATGGCCATATCACTTAATTAACTAAAAATTAAATGTCGGTCCTATAGAGTTATGATTTCATGCATTATGGCCTCATATCGTTATAAAAGGTGAAAGGGTTTTTTCTATAGATGATATGATTTTGACATTTGTATTTTGTGTGATCTTTTGAGCCTCTATTAGGCCACCTTTTTAAATTTACAAGGGTGACCTTTACATGATACTAAGCCCTTCGTGTGTAAGTCGAGCTCCCACTTAATTAATTTTTATGATATTTTGACTTTCCAGTTTTTTATTTTTTTAATTTATGGACCGTTTTTTCTGATTTTTTAAAGAGTATACCATCATATCACAATTGTCAAGAATTATTGTAAAATTCATTTCAATTAACACACAAAGTGATATACATCATTAAGACAACTTATTTAAGTAGAATATTCCAAATTATCAAAGGAATTTTTCTAACAAATATTTAACACTATTTACATTAATCAAGTGTGAATTCAATATGATTAAAAGCAAGGCGAATTAATAAAAACAGGTGGCCTTAACAGCCCGGGTAAATATTTTTAGCTTGTGATTTTTCCTTCTTCTCCTATTGCACTTCTTTGTTTTTGACAGTCAAAGACGATTTGAGCAAAAACAAAATGTACTTAATTAAAGACACGGGAATATTTTTTTAAATTTAATTTTCACAAAAAACTTCGTGCTATTTTTTATTTAATTATCCCGATTATATTAATTACCGATATTGTTTATTGAGGGTCAAAGCACGTCACGATGGCCATTTCGTTACCGCTTACATAACTCTTCAAGAAACTTCTGACAAACATTTTAAATAAACTAGAGATTTTTGTCCAAATAATAAAGCAAAGACAAAAATCAAAGTTTAAGCAAAAACAACAATAACCAACAGTAATTCTATTTTTCTTTCTCTACTGTATACGGTCGACTTTTTTTCGACTCTATTATACAGTTGAAAGAGGATGAAAAATAAAATATCAAAATACTACGATAATTTATTTATATGCACAGGCACTTTGCAAATTATTTAATTAAAGACACGGGAATATTTTTTTAAATTTAATTTTCACAAAAAACGTGCTTTGACCCTCAATAAACAATATCGGTAATTAATATAATCGGGATAATTAAATAAAAAATAGCACGAAGTTTTTTGTGCAAAATGTACTTATTTCTTGAGCAGTGTTGTATTCATTGTCGCCGTGAGTATTACTTTTATTAATACGCCTTGGATTTTATATAGACACGTTGACGTTCCTGCATTACAATAGTTATTTTTTATTTTTTACTTCTTTTTTTTTGTTCTTTGTTACCTTTGAAACTAAAATAGCACATTTTTGTAGTTTTTTTTTAAATGTTTATCCTTTCTTAGTTTCATATGTAAATGCGATTATGTAGGCAAATATCTTTATAAAATATACAACAGTTTCATAACACTTTACGATCTTAAAATGGCATAATTTTTCTTTTTAGATGAAAGGTGGCAAAGAAAACAAGACAGACATATTGCAAATATGTATGTACATTTTTACACATAACATATTCTAAACAAAATCCTGTATAAATACATATTGTGATCAAAGGACTGTATGTTCATGAATAAATAAATGCATGTTGTTATATTTTCTTTTTCTAATTTTTAATGATGTTATCTTATATTTTGTTCTTTTTATAAAATAACACGGCTGAATAAAGTTAATAGTTTAAAATGTAGCGCCACTGTTTATGGAAAATTGCAATCAAATAAATTCTAATAGAAGGGAGTTTTTATTAAAATGCACAATAGTGTAGATAGATGAAAAATAAATTGTTTTAATAACTCATTTAGGAATTTGATTATTTCGTAAAATTAAAGGGTGCTGCCATTTTAAAATTATTATAACGAAGTCATTGAACTTAATTATTGGAAGTGCCAGTTTCAGACTGGCAATCAGCCAGATTCTTTTGCTATTAGTTTCATTAATGAAACAAATTAAGAGTATTTATCAAAGTTTTTCATGCGTCTTCAGATTAAATGAATCAAATTATTCACTAGACCTTTCTTGTTGGACAACAAGGATGTGCATTTTTGATATTTTGACAATGTAAGGACACTTAGGGCCAGTTTCACGATGTCGCAATCGTTTTTTCGTTCGCATAATTACATTTAAAACAAAAACAATTTATTAGAATTTGTTTTTGTTTTGAATGTAATTATGTGAACGAACAAACGAATACGACATCGTAAAACTGGACCTTAATAAATGAAATGTATGATTGCACGATTCACCACTGTTTTACACGCTCAAAGTATTGGAACATGTGAAATGTTATAAAAATATAGGACTGATCTTTTAATAAAAAAAAGTAAATTTTCTGTTTCAATATCTCAAAGTTATGTTTTTATAACACTAAAAATACCACTGCCAATAAATTGTATTATTGTTATTGTTATAAAAAATAAAACGATATGTATTTTTGAAGGCACGTATAAAAATTCATTAATGCATTCATCTTATCCTACGTCACCACGACCCATTAAATTGAACAAGACATACCCATAACGCTGGCAGAACAACATTATGAATTTGTCCATGTTCTTGGTTGTGGCGAAAACGTGTTGATGTTAATCTTTTGTTTGCCATCAGGGTTGTTTTCAACAAGCAAGAGAGTGTTCGCACTATTGATCAGTAGATGACGTTAAGTATAAAAAGAGAAATCATAATCAAATCATACTAAAAGTCATATTTGATAGCGAACAGCATTGCTCACACAAATGTTCGGACAACGATGGTTGCACAGGAACGAAACATGAACATTTGTGTCTACATTAGCTGAATTCATGTGCGATATGATGTTCATACCAATGTCTCCAATGGCTAGTGGAGACGTAGGGTTACGATCAAACTTTTGTAAATCCTTTGAATATTCTTTATAATCACAACAACAATTTTTGGTTGATACCCAGTGTTGCCAGTTTTTTTTGCTTTTTTTGTCTAAAATCGCTAATGTGTAATAAAATACAACATTAGTTGTAAAAGCATGTTCATTCGATCAACACAAATATTAAAAATTCAGATAATTTGCTGCTCTTATCTTAAAATATAAAGATTGCATCTTTTATAACAATCTAAATAAGTTCGTATTAACCAAACTTGAACTCATTTATTAAAGGTACATTGGTTTTATACAACATTAAAAAAAATACATATAAAACTAAATAACTTAGCTTTATTCGGTTATGCAAATCGTACATACCCTTCACCGTCTATGTAAATCTAGTTTAGTGAAGTAACTCCAATCAAAAAATCAAGTATTGGGGTGACAAAATATTAAAAAATAAAAAAAAATTTGGTAGTGCATATATATAATTTTTCATAAAAAATTTTTGAATATCCTTAATGATCGCTTCAAAAGCCTTAAAATGATACCCATATACATGTATGTATTTAAAAAAAAATTAAATTTTCACAGCCCCGTTACTTGAAAAATATGATGTTTTATCCTATTTTTTAATTTTCTATCGTCCCATATATTAATTTTTTTGATTAAAGTTACTTTATTGTTCCAAATGATATGAAAACAATCATGCTGATTCTCAACAGCACCTCTTTCGACACTATGACTGATCGACTGGCATACTTAATTTTTGCTCTGGCTGATCTAGTGCCTTGGCAAAGTTGATTTCAATACTAACACGAACGGACAGACGAACATCGCTCAATCGACTTCGAAATGCAAAAAACTTAGAATATATATACTTTATGGGGTCGGAAATAGATATTGTAGAAATTACAAACGGAATAACAAACTTAGATATACTTTTTTCCATTTTTTGTGGTTTTTATATTCTTACGAGTAATGGGGTACATTTATTTTGTATTAAATCTATTTAGCTTTTATCTTCTGTAGAAATTAATGTATGTTACATACATTTATAAATGTGAAATATCTAAAAAGATTATAAAATCGTAAGGATCTGTCAAAAAGTATGTCACACACATACACTTTTTATCCACACTATAATACATTTTGAGCACACATGCAATTTTTGACAGATCTTACGACTGAGTTTGTTAGTGAATCCTGGCCCTAAATCCTACCTTAATTTTAATAAAAATTTGGCAAGCAAGTGATAAAACGCTGTCTTACAAAATGTTACATAATTAATTATCACACTTGATTTATATTCATTTCAAAATATTTATTTATTAATTATTTAATTTATTTTATTTGTTTACCAATGTGCTCATTTCATTTTCTTATGGTTCGTTTAGGAGAGTGTTCATTTGTTATGTTTATTGTGCTGCTCGTACGTTATAATTTCAACTGGTTGCTCTTTTTTCCATTTTTAAAACTATTATTTGTTTTCGTGTGTTTTGAAAGTATTTTTTTTTTTTTCTATTTATTTTGTTGTTGTGGATGCAAGTGTTAAATTTGTTTGTAGTTTCTAAGTGTTGTAGTGTTGTTCAGTCTATTTGTTTTTTTATTACTAATGCAGGCCACAGCTGCAAGGGAATTTTTGTTGTTGCTTTTTTATACTGTTATTCTTAACTGTTTTAAAGTGTTTTACGTTTTTCTTTTATGTTCAATTTATTTAACTCTAGATTTTAAATGTTTAAAGGGTGTTTTGATGATTTTTTCTTCTTTATTTACTTTTTTGTTAGTTTTATTTTGCATGTTGAATTTAACATTTTATTTTATTATTTTTTTAGGTGCAGGGTTATTTTTTGTCTTACTTGATTTTATTTGGATTTTTTTATTACAACACAATTTAACTTAAACAGGAAAAAAAATTTTGCTTGAAAAGGAAAAATTTTGTTTATTTTAATTTAAAGGGTAAACTATTCACATGAACAAGTAGCAATTAAGTTACTAAGCAAGAAAAGTAAAATGTAAGATAAAAGATTTTTAAAATGAAATTATAGGAATGTTGAATTTACGTTAACTAAATTAAGCGTGATGAATGTTTTTACATAATCATACATACATACATGCATGCATACATAAATACATACATACATACATACATACATTTATACATACATACATTTATACATACATACATACATACATACATACATACATACATACATACATACATACATACATGCATACATACATACATTTATACATAAATACATACTTACATACATACATACATACATACATACATACATACATACATACATACATACATACATACATACATACATACATACATACATACATACATACATACATACATTTACATTCACTAGTTGAGGAGGTTGGTTTAAAAACTTGACCATTACACTTTCGACATTGAAATAAAATTTAGTAAAAATAAAATTGATCTGAATTTTTTTATTACATAAGAAAGAATAAAAGACAAGATTTCACCAAGAGTAGATTATTCCAATTAAAAAAAAATATTACGCAAAAAACTATTTTGCTAAATTTTATAAAAATGCAAGTTTTGAAGAGAAATAAAAGTTCAAAACAACAAATAGGTCACTTTTATATATTAAGATCTTTATTCTAGGACATTCAAAACTAGAAAAAAAAAATTTAACTCTTGAGGAGGGAGCACAAAATGCACAAAGTGTTTAAATTGCTTGTTTAAAAATAGCAGCAGCACTAAAATCTTTGCTTTGCTTCCATGTTTTTCAGCAGATAAAAAAAACTAAATGTTTCAGCATTTACAAAACATTTCATTATAAACGAAGCAACAACAAAAAGCAAATGAAAAAAGAGAAAGAATCGTATTTGTCTCAGCCGACTATGTGTTTCTTACCGCAGCAAAGCAATCAGCAAGGCATTTATTTTGAAAACATTTGCTTATTTGTTTACGTCATTTGGAACAATAAAGTAACCCCAAAAAAAATAAATATAGGGGGCGATAGAGAATTAAAAAATAAAAAAATAAAAACATAAAAAAAAAGTTGGAGCTTGCCAATATTTTCCGAGTATCTGAAATTTTCAAATTTTTTAAAATATCAATATGGGTATCATTTTAAAGCTTTTAGAGAGATCTTTAAAGAAATACTAAAATTTTTAAAAATGCTTAACTCATTAAGAGCCGATGGCATTTTTATATAAAATAATATGTATGCAGTACAAAATTTTTTTTATTTTTTAATTCTTTTTATTTTTAATTGCTTTTTTGATTAGAGTTACTTCACTAAAGCACTCTGTTTTATTTAAAGATATTAACATTTTTTTATTTTTAATGAACTTGTTTAGTTTTTACATAAAAACTTAAGCTTTTGTCTCTAAAAATATGGACTTAAATTTGCTTCTGTTTTTATATCTTCTCATATGTCATTTTTGAAAGTTGTATAAGTCCATGTGGAGTTAAAAAATCGTTTATTTTTTCTAATAATCTTAGTAATTTTTATTTATTTATTTAAAGAAAAAACATCACTCGAATTCATTAAAGTTCAATACATAAAAAATGGACTTATACCACTTAAAAAACCAGCTGATATATCTTTCAAATAGTTTCTGCTCTAATTTTATTAAATTTTTAATTTATTCAATTACTTACTTAGTTAAAAATGCTCTTTCTCCTTTTTTTAATTAAATATATAATTTATTCAATTAAAGATTTAATTAGAAAATTTTTTAATTATTTTTCCATCAATTAAATAATTTATTTAATTACAAATTTAATTAAATTTCAATCCGAAAACTATTAAAGGGTGCAGAAACTTTTTTATACATAAGGCGAACAATATTTACTAATAAATAAATGAAAAATCCAGTTTTAAAGTGGACTATTAAAATCAGCAGCCTTTTCATTTATTTACTTGTCATTTTTTCAAATGCTCTTATCTTTTTAACTTGTATCAATATATTGATAGTTATTTGTCTTTGTTGCATTTAATAGTCATACTTGAAAAGTTAAGTGTCAACCTTAAACTGTAAAAGAAACTTGTGGTAAATCTAATGAATGGACTTAATCGTCTTTTCAAATATTCCAAATCGGCGGACAAAAAAATTTGCTTTCACTTAATTTTAGCGGCTTCATTTGCATGGCTTTCTGTAACAAAAAATTTATTTGTATTTTTTATTAAATCTAGAAAGCACACCAACACGATCCGTTTTACATCCGTTAGTTTTCAATTTTTTAGTAGAGCCGGAATCATGGCGAAAGACTACAAGATGGTCGCGATGACGAATTCATTAATTTCGCCGCACAATTATGGCTTTGTAAGTAAAAGTTTCTTCATGATTTCTTATATTTATTTAAAATATTTTTAAACCTTTTTTAACTTTCCTTACAGCTAAGCTAAATTATTTGCCTTGGGAATTCACTATAAAAATAAAAAAAAAAAATATAGTTTAAAATAACGTTTTTCATATTTTTAATTTGTTAAATAAATTATTAGTTGACTAATTTAATGTATGAATGTAGTTATTTAAACAGTTTTTTATTTTGAAATATGAAAATGAATTATTTCTCATGATTTGAATTATTTAAATTCAGAAGAGCAGACAAAAACTTTACATAAATTTTTTACATTAATTTTATATAAATTTTTTCTCATAAACTTTTTGAATAAACAAAAGTTTAAAGCAACATTAACCTTCATAAGGTCCTCAAATTATACTTACGTTAACGTTCTTTGGGTCAAATTTGACCCAGTTAAAAAATTCGTTATGAAAAAACTTGTTTTCTTTAATTAAGTTTGTTTTTAAAGTTAGTACTTTTTTTAGCTTTGTTTTTAATATTAAAGCTGCACGTTTTGCTTATTTATTACGAATTCATATATGTATATGTTTATTTTAAATAAAGAAAGTTGTGTTCTTGGCAAGGAATTTTGCTGTTTTATATAGGGCGTGGCAAACTACAATCCTAAATATTCCAAAAAATGACGACGATTGGCAAAACAGGTTTCTTTTCAACCATTACTAGCCGATGTAAATAATATAAAAGCATTGAAAGCTGATATATCTAAAATGTGCAAAATACAACTTGAGGCCATCCATTGGTTTTCCTTTTGCAAGTGCAACATGAACAACTTTATCCAGAGTATCAACTCCTCCTTTACATTTATTACAGTCTAGTATCATTTGCGGCTTATGTCCTCACGATTGCTTATTTCTGGACTATGATGCAAAGTGCTAAGAAGATTCACAGACTTATTTTTCTTTGGAATATATGAAACGAGAGTAGTGTCCTTATTGAAGCAAAAAAATGATGAAAATAACGGTCTTCCTTTAGTTAACAAAAGCTTAGGTGTCAATTCAATCCTTATTGTCAAATCTTATTACTCTAGAATGACTTTTGAATCTTCTCAATGGCATAATTGCTCTAAAAATTGGTATTCCTTTCTCAGAGCCCCATACACATTCTGTACTTTCATTATTTGATCTTTACACTCCAGCTGACAAAAGTGTATCCATAAAGGTCTCGTCAACTTCAGTCCAATGCATATCAAAAACACGTTTACCTTTATTATTGGTATATTTCAAAATAATGTTTATTACAGGTGGCGGGAAAAAACAATTGAAAACTGGAAATTTCTTCCTTTGTGATTATCGAACAAGAGTAGCGGGTGAGGTGTGGTTTCACGCTAATAATGTTCTTGCTCCGGAATCTTCCTTGACTATTTGTAAGAGGTTGTCTGAAATATCTTTTTCCACCTGCTTTTGTTGTCATTGCTGCAGTTATTGCTACATCAATTTCATTTCCACTAAAACTGTCAGTTGTCTCCGCGATTCTAAGTCATCTTCATATTCTGAACAAATCTCCTCTTCGTCCGATAGTGCATTTAGCAAATTTTCTATTTCACTAGTATTCATTTTCCGACAAGAAATACAGACTCGACACTTTATAACGTTGATACGTTGGATTAGTTCCGTATTTATTATATGACTGAAAACAGTTTTGCATAAGAAAATAAGCTTTGCTTTTTACATGGGGACCCATTTTTCATACCAGTAATGTTCACCAAAAATGGAGAAAATAAAGGAGACAGATATATTGACTTTTAATTTTGGTGAAAAAAACATTTGTCATTTTTCTTTACAAATAAATTATTTTAACAAAACTGTGTAAAAACATAAAGATTTTGTTACGGGTCAAATTTGACCCGAAGGTCTTAAGTGCTAAAAACTGCATAATTTTTTTTTTTTGGTACAATATTTTCTTATAAAAACCAAAAATAGTTATTAGTATTCAAAAACAAATAAAATTCATAAAATATCTAAAATCGTAACCCCCTACTTTCGGAAAAAAATACAATTTTCTTGCAAAATGGGTCAAATTTGACCCGAAGACCCAATGAAGGTTAATAAATTAGAAACAAAAGATAGAAAGTGCACAAGGGAATTTTAATTTTAAAAATATACAGTTTATTTTTTTTTCTCTCTTTTACATGTACAATACAACATTATGAGAGTTGTAGTAGTGACTGTATAGAAATGTTAACGAGAAAGTTACAGCAAAGACTATAAATATACTAAGATGTTTCACTGCCGTACATTCTACATCCAGTGCATATTTTGTCGATGGACGTACTGCTACTGCCACTTTAAGAGTAAAATCACAAAGAGAGATTATTATTCTCAGGAAACTTGTTACTCTCATCTCACATTAATTCATTTGTATATACGTGCATACGAATGTGTATATATTTACATTATAAAATATTCAAGGTAAACCAATGTTACCGATTGTGTATTTGTTTGGTAACAACATGTGTTTTGTTGTTGTATAAGAGAAATAACATCGATTTACACCGAATATTAAATTCATTTATTATCAATATGCAAATTTATTATTCGGAACCTTTTCGATTTTAATTTACTTTACTTTTTTAGTTACTGAATGTTTGCTGTGTTTTTGTATACTGTCTTTTTGTTGCTGTCTTTTTCTTTTATTGATTCAATAGAGTTCTTATTTAATCAATTTGGCTTTTGATATAAGACTTTCAAGTTTTCTATACAAAATTTGGGTAAAATCCACTAATGAGCTAAAATAGCAGTAGTGAAATGGCCATATGAATACACTTTCTACGCAGTAATATTTTCAATTTCTACTTTTAAATAAAAAATGTTTCATGAGAATATCATGAAATATTGTTTCAATAACATTTATTAACATTAATTTTTTTAACTTTTATCACTATTCTAAGAAGAATACTAGTTTAGCATCTCAGTTGTAGTGAACATAATGCTTGAATCTTATATATAAAAATGGTGTAAAAAATGTATAGTAATTCATAAAATGAGAACAGCTGTGCCGATTTCTGTAGCATTTTTTTCAGTTGTTCGTATTTTCAAGTAGAAGGTTTTTACGGAAAAAATTTTTTGAAAATCCCTCCAGAAAATTTGGAAAATTGAAAAAATCCAAAAATTGGTGATTTTAATAATTTGCTCGGGATAATTAGCACAATATTTTTTAAAGATAATAAATTTAATTTAAAATTCCCGTAATTTAATTTTAATTAGTAACTTGCAAGTGCCCATATAAAAGGTATAAATAAATTATCGTGGTGTGTTGTGATATTTTATTTGTTGTCTTAATTTTACTTATACTAATGTTGCTAAAAAAGCATTGCTCATGGGAAACACATGAGTGCAAAGTAACAAGTACTTGGAAAGTCTCAATTTTAAAGCGCCAGTAATTTATTTTGTTTGGCAATTTAAATATATAAATTTAGCTATCAAATTCATATTGAGGTTTATATATATTGAACCTATATGCAGGCTAAATATACTTAACAAAATATTTAATAATAAATATACATAAATAAGTGCCTTATTTTATTACCATTGTTTGAAATTTCTTAAAACACATATTAAGTATCCACAAGAATAAATGCTAAAAAAAAATTACTACATAATTTAGGGTATGATTAGTTCGGTGCGATTACGCATATTTTTAAAAATACACAAATAAAAATGTATAGTTACCCTACAATAACAAGAGCAGTCATATAGTTTCGTTTTTAAGCTTATTTTACAAACAATTTTTAAATAAGTAGGAAAAATAGAATTCAAAAATAAAATTTTATGAAGCACATTCCTCTTTATATGTAGATATGAAAGTATGTATGTACGTTTCTATATGTTAAATGTGTGTTTTTGTCTCTCAATACTTTACTTTAACAAAACATTTCTTATGAACATCCACACACATTTTTAAACGCATGTGTGTATGAATCTGTCTTGTTTACAAAACTAATATTGTGCTCTCTTGAGTTTTGGTTGCGCTCACAAAAATTTCTTCCCTCTTATCTCTTACCCCCGCTACCATGTAACTGCTCATAATTTTTGATTTTTTAAATGTTCAGAGTGCAACATCTATATAAATTTATTGTCTTTGGTTACAGCATAATAACAGTGATGTTTTTCTTTGTCCTTTTTACCGAAGCAGTTTTATTAAAAGAATTGCTTTTTATGTTTTTTACTTTAATATTTTAAATTAACGAAAAAATACAATATTTTTACTTAACGTTTTAGTTTTTGTAATAAAAAAATAATGTTTGTTGATTTTTCTCCTTTTGTACCTGCTCACAGTTTGGTTGTAGCTTTACATTAGATAAAATAAACATAACTAGGACTTATTTATTTGATTTATTTGATCACAAGCCATGTAATAGCATTCCTTTTTATATGTTTTGTGCTATTGAAATAGTGCATTGTTAGACAAAAATATTGCAAAGTATTTTGGAAATAAATCACCCTTTTTTAAACAGCTAGACCGATTAAAACAATCATATGTTGCACCATTTTTGTTGAAATTATAATAATTAAAATAATCAAAAGAAAAAGAAGACTTAAACTTAAATTAAAAAAATACAACTGAACTTGTGAAATTTTGCAGTGAACATTCATTTTTTGCACTACCAATGAATGAACTTTCCAATTCGAATAAAGGGAGGCATTTTTTCTATTCGAATAGCTGTACATTTTACAAGAATTTGTTATTTTTTCAAGCTTCTTTTTAGCTTTAAATTAAAAAACTGTTTCTCAGTTGTATTTAAGTTTGGCAACGATAATAAGTGCTTTGTGCTCTACATTTTTAATTTAAGTTAAATTACTTTTAAACGAAAAGTTTTTTATGAAATTTGTATTCAACTGGTGAATTTAAAAAATGTATGATGCATTCTATCAATGGAATTTGTCCAAAGAAAATTTTATATTTCGATTTAAAATGCACAGTTGAAATAAAGACCTTAAAATTCAATTAGAAATTTTACAATACCAGCTATTTTCTAATATTGGTTAGCGTACAATATAAAAAAAGAAATTATGTGGTATTAAATTTTTAAAGAAGGTATAGAGAAACTTTTTTCTCCTAAAAATTCATTGCTCTATTTGGAAAAAATTAACTTCTTCAGTATTTAAGGCGAATGAGCCCGTACAGTATTGGAAACTGTTGTCGGAAACAATACAATATATAATTTTATGCAAAATATTAAACAAATATTGTCCAGTATTATGAATTTTCCACTGCTACGAATAGCGCTAAGCAAACATGAGTGTAATTAATTATATGAACTAATTTATCGTCGACGATGTTTTTAGCATTATCATTACTTTAACTAATGGTGATGCTTTTTAATGAAAAGGTTTCATTGGTTATTATTTAAAAAACAAAATCATTATCTAATTTCTGTTCTTTTTGAACTTTCAGGCGTTCAAGGTCGATTTTAGAAAATAAAAGATTTATTTATTTATTCCGACGTTTCGTTGGATAATCCCAACTTCATGAGGGGATTTTAATTTTGTATAATATTTTAATTTTAACACAACAATAATTATTCAATATATTTAACATTTAAAACGACAACTAACTTTTTTTGGTTTAAAATCATTATGATCTTTGTGCACTAAATACATATCTTAAAGTATGGTACAGCATTATTATAAAATGGCATTTAGATCAGAAAAATTTGGTGAAATATATATGTTTTAACTTTCTCAAGATAAATAAGACATCATAGGAATATATTATTGTTTTTGTGTAAGTTATAAGATTACTATCTGGGATATTTGCTATCTTTAGATTTCAGACATCTAGTTTTACACCTATCTAACTTAAAAATTATAAAATTTTCAAATATTGAAATATAGATCTGTCTGCACGAGTTTTTAAGATTTATTTATTATATACATACTTTTTTCAAGTTTCTGTGATCAAAAATTTTTCTTTTATAAAATTATAATTAAAATAAAATCATTAACATTAAATGGTAGTTAATTTTTTTTTTCATTTTCATTACTTCAAAAATTTGCCAATTAAATTTCAATGGTAATGAAAAAATCCCAAGTATGGTGCTCACCACATATAATTTGCATCGTTGGATACCCAACACTAAAAAAGTAATAGAAACAAAATTTTCAAAATTCTCATTAAGATTTTAACAACTTTATCTTAGATATAATTAAGGATCATGAGCACATTTAAAAGTTGTTTGAAATTACAGAATGCTAAACAATAACTTATTGAGATTTTAGAAAAAACAAAAATGGAACTAAACCGCATAAAATTCAGAACAGCCCAAGATTATACTAAAAACATAAAATAAAATTGCAACATAAGAAGTAGATATAAATAAAACTGTAATTGAGCTAAATTTAAATAGAAATAAATTTGCACTAAGATATATAAGATATAAGAACGTTATTTGAATTTAAAACTTTGTTAGAATTGATGAGACCAAACCAGAAACTATTAGAATTTATTGCATATGAGTGCTATAAAGGACGCATGGTGCGTATGACTAACGTAAATAATTTATTACTTATACGACTAGAGTGAAGTGTAAGAAATGACGACCTAAACATAATGTTTGAAACAATCGGCTCTGTTCTGCAAACCGAATCGTTTTAAAAAACGAGTGATTTTCAAAACCGAAGTAATTACTATTTGGTGTTTTGCAAATCATTCGTTTTGGCATTATTTGAAATTAAGTTCGAACTTTTACTTAAACGCCAAAGTCAACTGTTGATTGAAAAAAAAAAATTATTATTTAAGGCAAGCATTGATAATGTCCGGAGCAATTGTATTAATTACAATTATAAATAATATAAATAAACTGTGATCGCCATATTAAAAATTTGCAGAAATTTAGTGATTCGGTTATAATTTTGTTTTTAAATTAGATTTGTTAAAATTGAACTTTTATTGTTAATTTATATTTACAAAAGATACTTCGTATGAGCGTTTAAAACTTTAATAAGAAAATTTATTATTTGGAATCTTTTTTATAATAATTTACTTTAATTGTGCTGGATTCCTTCAAATATAAATATTTCATGATATTCTCATGAGTTTTTTATGGCTTTTTGCCTTATTGATTCAATGGAGGTCTCAAAATATATTTCATGAGAATATCATGAAATATTTATATTTGAAGGAATCAAGCACAATTAAAGTAAATTATTAGCGTTTAAAACTTTTACCAAAAAAAGTGTTTTTATTCATGCACCTAATTTTCATCAAGCTTGAGGCAAGAATATGAAGCAATTTAAGAGTGTTTTTAAACTAACTTTTTTATAATATAAAGTATATTAAAATGTTATTTTCTATTTTATTAAGCTTTGGGTCCTTATATTTTTTTATTAATATTTTATTTCAATATTTCGGTACTTTCTGCGTACCTTCTTCAGGAAACAAAATTAATATATAAGCAAAATAACAAAATTAATTAACAATTGAAAAAAATTTTTGTCATAATGAAATTAAAAAACAATGTTTCAAAAAATTTTCAAAAAACAAAAATATAAAAAAGTGTTTTGTGTTACATACATATATTAAGAACAAAAACATTTATGTTATTTTGTGAATTAAGTGTCTGTATATATGAGCGATATTATCCGTATCTGCTTTAAAATTAATTCTTTTAGTCAATGGAGTATTTACAATGTGTAACATTTCCAAAATATACCGTCTCTTATAATTTTTTTTCAATACTAAGAACTGAAGCATTTTCAAAGTTAGGATAGTGACCTAAGTCAAAACAATGAGTGTATAATGCTGTTTTTTGTAAATTAACATATCTTAAGTCCGACTTGTGTCCAGCAATTCTAGTCTTAAGTTTATTTTTTGTTGTACCAATATATACCTTATTGCAAATCTCCTGATCACTACCTTTACAAGGTATTTCATAGACTACATTAGAAATGTCAAATTTATTAATTCTATCTTTAGTCTTACTAAATAATCTATTCAGTGTATTATTTGTTTTAAAAGCCATGTTATATTTTTCCTTATTGAAGATTTTTGAATTATTTAAACGTTCTGAAAAACCTTGTACATAAGTTAAAGACTTATAAATCTTAGGTTCCAATGTGCTTATCTTAATTGTATTTCTTTTATGTCCGTATTGTCTAATAAATTTATAAATAAGTCTTTTTGGAAAGCTATTATCCGCTAGTATATTTTTAATCTTTTCTTTATTCTTTTTATGAAATTCTTCATCGCTTATAGTTAAAACTCTTTCAATTAAATTTTTAGCTGTATTAATTATTATACCTTTGTTGTGCTTTGAAAAATAGTTAATAATTCTTCCTGATGCTGTCGGTTTTTGATACCAATCCATTAATATATTATTACCTCATCGTATCAATAAAGTATCTAAGTAAGGAAGTTTGGAATCGCATTCCTTCTCTATTGTAAACTTAATATTAACATCAAAAGAATTGAAAATCTTTAACATATCATCAATTGCACTATCAGAAATAATGCAAAATAAATCATCAACATACTTAGTAATAACTTTTGGTTTTATAATTAGTTTTTCTAAGCAAAAGTCCAATAATTTCTCCATAACAATGTCTGCAACAATTGGAGATGCCGGAGATCCCATCGGAAGACCCTGTTTCTGAACATATATTTTTTGTTATCATACTGAAAATATCTATTATCCTCTATGCAAAATTGAAGAATACGTAAAAATAAATCTTTATCAATTTTAGTGTGTGGTCTAATTATATCCCACTTTTCTTTTATTGTATCAATAGCTAAATCTACTGGTATACTAGGAAATAGAGATATCACATCTAAAGAAACTAATTTTTCATTATTTTCTACTTTACGTTTTTTTATCTGAAGTGATTTTCTTCAAAATATCTGTCACATATTTGCATAGTTCATAAGAAGGCGAATTTACAAAAGAACAAATAGGTCTTAAAGGATATTCAGGTTTATGAATTTTTGGAAGTCCATACAACCTAGGAGCAGTAGCAATGTTGATCTTTAGTTTCTTCTTGTCAAAAATAGTTATAATTTTTCGTTTAAAAAATTCATCTACCAAATCATTGTAAATCTTCTGCAATTTGCTAGTCGGATCTTTATTTACTAATTGATATTTAGAAATATCTTCTAAAATATTATTAATTCGAATGTTATATTCATGTTTCATTAAAGCTACTGTTGTATTACCCTTGTCTGCTTTTACAATAAGCAAATTTCTATTCTTTTTTAAAAAACTCTCTGTTTTTCTTACTTTATCTAAAATAAACCTATCTCTATTGGTCAATTTCATTTTATTATAATGATTGTCAATAATTAGTGACAACCTTGTTCTTGCTACTTCCTGTTCCTCTTTACTTTCTAAAGTTTGTATAAAATCTTCTCCTTCAGTTATCATATTCACAATAGGTAACTCATTTTTTGCAGTGGGAAGTGCATGCTTATTACCTAACGCTAGAACAGATTGTACTTCTAATGGAATATCTAAATTAGTTTTATTAACAAACCAGTTTTCATTAAATTTAATACCTAACTTCTTTTCTTGCAAATCGCGGAGACAATCAAATTTTCTAATATGTATGTTTTTAACTTTCTTTTCAAAGGAAACTGCCTTAATATCTTCAAAATTAAGAAAAGATATCATATCCCTTTCTGTAAAATATCTATTTAAATTTCTTTTTATAAATGCTAACTCACTTTGAAAATGCTCCAATAACCTGTGGTTATTCTTGATTGACAACTTTAAAATTTTGTAATGTAGATCACTCATATAGTTATTAAGTGTATGTTGTATATCAGCCAAACATCTTGTGTTAAATATATTTGAAATGACTTTTGTAGAATTGACAATGAATCTTGGAATGATTCCAGATTTTCTGCATCTGATCAGGAAAGTTATTGTTGACCTTATTTTTATAATTTTGTTCTTCACCGTATTAAATCTGTTGACTAGTCTTCTAGTTATATTGTTATTTTTTAAAAAATTAATTTTGAAAAATCCATGTGAATCTTGATTTATTTGATAAAATCGTCTATCTTGATAATCTTGATAATTTTGAAAATTTCTTATTCTTCGAAAATCTTGATTATTTTGAAAATTATGGTTATCTTGAAAAAAAAAATGTATTTAATTTAACTAAGATTAATAATAAAGACTTTAAATTTTTTATATCAATGGTTCTTTACTTTCGACCAGGTTTGTTTACTCGATTTTAAAACGAATAAAATTGTGCGAATTCGTTTTAAAATGAGAAATTTACTCGGATTCGTTTTACAGAACAGGGCCGAATATTAATTTTAAAATTCGCTAAATGAAAGTTGGATTCACATGGGACCACGTATGGGCCACCCTTAAAGTTTTTTTTATCCTTTTCTTATTTGTTTATAAAAAGCCTGCCTATAACTTGGTAAATAAAACGATTTACATTAAATTTAATTTAAGTTCTCTATGGAGACACCCTTTAAGTTATATCATTTTGTATAAATGTTATTATTGTGGGCACACTCGCCAGCTAACTTTGTCAATAAGAATGAGAGGAGTATTCATATCAATACTAATTTCATGCTTAACTCATAAGAATCTATATGATACTGATTCAAGAAGTATGAATAATTAAAAATAGAAGGTTGGTACAAAGCAAACACAAATGTTTGCAAGGTAGAAATTCGTCGTTCGTTCCAGTTGTGTTCCTAGCATAAAACTCTTAGTTTTGAAAAAAGAAAATTATATTTTATTTAGTTTTTAAGCAATAGGTCTTTTATCTAACGTCGTTTATAATTGTTTTCTATGTTTATTACTGAAACATTTTCAAAATTGAGATAGTGATTTTATCTGCCACAATGAGACGATAATGCAGTTTTTTGTGAATTAATATTTCTATATCTTCGATCAGATTTATGAGCAGCAATTCTAGCTTTTAGTTTATTTTTATTATCATTATCGTTTCCGCTACATGGAATCTTATAGACTAAATTTGATAATTCTTGACCCTCAATAATCAATATCGGTAATTCATTTAATCGGGATAATTAAAAAAAAAAAGCATAAAGTTTTTTTGAAAATTAAAAAATTACATAATTTAATAATATTCCCGTGCCTTTAATTTAATAATATGCAAAGTGCATGTGCATAGAAATAAATTATCGTAATGTTTTTGATATTTTATTTTTCATCCTCTTTCAACTGTATAAAAGAGCCAAAAAAAAGTCAGCTGTATACAGTAGAAAAATAAAAACAGAATCGTTGCTGGTTATTGTTGTTTTTGCTTAAACTTTGATTTTTGTCTTTGCTTTATTGTTTGGACAAAAAATTTTTAGTTTATTTAAAATGTTAGTGAGAAGTTTCCTGAAGAGCTAGCTAAGCAGTAACGAAATGGCTATGGAGACGTGCTTTCACCCTCAATAATCAATATTGGTGATTTATTAATTAAAACGGGATAATTTAAAAAATAGCACAATAATTTTTTTGAAAATTATTTAATTTAATAAAAGTTTCCCGTGTTTTTAATCTGTTTTGCATTTTCTAAGAGCGTGTCTACTTATACATGAAAGAGTTTCATTAAATTCGAAGTGTTTAAGAGTTTCCAATTAACATTACATACGCCCTGCAGGAGATCGAACTAGTATCAAACTAGTATTGTACCAGTACTAGTTTCCAACGGTAAACTTTCCATTAATTTACCATTGGTACTAGACGGATACTAGGCGGATACTAGTACAATTAGTTTTGCACGAAGAACTACTGCTATTGGTACTAAATGGGTACTAGTACAATAGATTATAGGTGAATGGTGGTGCCATTTCTTCTAGTCGGATACTACAATGAAACTTATTAGCACCTTTGTACAACTTGAGTTACGTTTGTTACTCCACCACATGCAAAGAAAAAATATTGTTGAGCTAACCATAATCTAAGAGCAACATATTATGGTTGCATTATATGGTTACAAACAAAATATAGTATTGTTACATTTGCAACCATATTGTTGTCTAGCAAAACAATAACATTCTAAAGTATAAACATAATTATGTTTAAATATAAACATTAAATGGTCAAAATTTTCCAGATATAAAAGACTTCGTTTTTATTGTTTTATTCATATACGATTTATCATAAAAGTTATTTAGAAACTTAAATTCACAAAAGAAAACAATTATTTGCTTATAGCAACGCTTAGGTCAGCCTATGAATCAATTATATAAAAATATAAAGGGTCATCCAAATGTGACGCCTAGATGTCAGCACTATATTATTTTTACACGTGACATCTTTTCAAATGACATAAGCCATTTTGTTTTATTAGAAGGTAGTACAGTTTTAACCATGGACAGGTACACATTGCAACAACGCGTTTACATCATTCAGAGTTATTATGAAAATGGGCGTTCTTTGAAAAATACCCAAAGCAAAATTTTGTTTAGTGACGAAGCCCATTTCAGAATGGATGGATTCGTCAATAAGCAAAATTGTTGTATCTGGGGTGATGAAAATCCTCGTGTTATTCATAAAAAATCTCTACACCCACAAAAAGTTACTATTTGGTGTGCATTTTGGGCAAATGGAATCATTGGGCCATTTTTCTTCGAAGATGATGCTGGAAATGCTGTTACTGTGAATGCTGAGCGATACCAATCAATGTTGAGAGACTTTTTATGGACACAGTTGAATCATATTGATGTGTCTGACGTCTATCTCCAGCAAGACGGTGCTACATGTTACACAACTCGAGAAAACATTACGCTTTTGCGATTAAAATTTCCTCAACGTGTAATTTCACGAAATGCAGATCTCAATTGTCCTCCAAGATCATGTGATCTAGCACCATTAGATTTTTTTGTGGGGTTTTTTGAAAAGTCGAGTATATGCTAACAAGCCACAAACAATTAATGATCTAAAGAACGACATTCATGTTGCAATTCGTGAAATAACACCAGCAACATGTCGGAAAGTCATTGAAAATTTCGATATTCGGATTGATGTCTGCAGACGCAGTCATGGTGGACATTTGAATGATATTCTATTCCACTTATAATTGTAATGGATCATACTTTTAATAAAAAAGCAGCTTAAAAAAATTGCAAATAGTTTGTGTTTTATTTCAAAGAAACATGTAGGCGCATTTTTTGGATGACCCTTTACTTTATAAGCTCAAATAAATGATTTTACAATTGTGCTTCAAATACAAAAATTAAGATTTCTATGCTTACAATATATATATATATATATATATATATTTATTTTAACTTTTTTTTTAAATGTTCTGGTTCCCTTTTTATTTCTTTTCATATTCTGCATTTTTTTAATTTTTTATTTTTTATTTTGTACATAAATTTTTCTTTTTTTCACATTCTCTATCAATAAAAAACAATTTCAAATTTTAGCTACCAGAAAAATTACTAAACTGTCAAGCACTAGAACTAAATATTCTTTAGCGCAAACATTATTCTGTTGCTTTAAACCATACTTTGATTAATAATAATATATTATGGTTAAATATTTTATATTATTTTAAAAAAGTTATGACCAACCATATGGCATATGTTGTGCACAGTAACCATATAATCGTTGAAATTTAACAAAAAATGTTTATCGTGAAAAAAAAACTATAATTGGTTCTCCGCAACTACATATTGTTACAAAGAACATAATATGGTTATTGTGACCATATCACAACCATGTTTTTTTTCTGCGTGCATATACAAAAAGCCTTTAATTTAAGAAATGTGTTTTATTTGACACTTTACCATGTACTTAACAACTCCGTTTTCATAGTTTTAAAAAGAAGAAAAATTCTACAATATTATTGATTTCCAAAACTTCAGATATTTAAGATTTCGAAAAAAAATCTATCAGTTTTTATTATTTTAAAAAGGATCGCTTTTTAACAAATTTTAAAATTACTTTTTAATTTTTTAGCACACAAGCAAATCGCGGCTTACTTACATAAGTGTACGACTAAATAAACCGACATGCAGGTGGCAAAGTCTTCTAATAATTTTCACCGGCGGTGCAGCAAAAAATTTCACAGCGTACTATTCTTTGTTTCAAGTTTGAATTTGTTTAAAAATTGTTGTAATAATTAAAAATAAAATAAATGGAAAGGCGTATTAGAAATTCTGTTTAAAACATCTTCAAACATTAATAAGAAATTTTACAAGTCAAATCAATTTACAAATAAACTAATACTTATGTATTACTTTTGTATTTGTATATATATATTCTATCACCTTTTGAATTAGTGCTTGCTGCACTAGTAATGTTACAAGTAGCTTAAAGACAATTAACGCTTATCCTTCTGTAGGGCGTCTGTAATGTAATTCCAAATTACAAAATCATTTTATAAGTTTTTCTTATATTTTTTTTTTTTTTTTATTTATTTATTTATATATTGATTATTTCCGAAAACTTGTAAGTTTTATAAATTAATTATTCTATATTTTATATATGCTGCAAGTCAAACTGATACGGTCACTTTATTTAATTATTTTTTTTTATCTATTTAAAGAATATTAAATTGTTGTGTTATTTTTATTATTGTTGTGTTGAAATGTTATTCATATGCAAGTTAAATACCAGAAATGTAAGTGTCATATTTAATCGAACTTCGGTGTAAATAGTTGTTGTTAAAGCCATTATAAAAAATTAGATGGTAATAAAATATTAAAATAAAACTTTTTTTTAAGATAAACACACTCAAGCAATTACTTATTTCTTTTCCCACAAACCACAACCACTTTCGATTTAAAACAATTAATTGGTTACAAATATTTCAGTAATATGTTTAAAATTAATTTCAAACTTTTTATTTGATAAATAAATAAATACTTGATTATATTTTTATTACCTATTTTTTACCACTAATCATTGTTTACAAATATTTTCAAAAGGAGTTTTTAATTATTATTATTATTTTAAAAGTTCAGTGAACAAACTATAAATCGGCGTAGTGGAGGATTGAGAAAGAATTCGTATATAGAATAAATTCTAAAGTCTTACATTTTAATTATGCACCTTCAGCCGGAATATTAAATATTCTTTAGACAGAAACAATCGGTAAAGGACATCATTCATTTTTGAAATTCACCAGTTGCAATTCTATATCGAGATCTTAACTTTTTTTTTACCAATTTCGTACAAAGATTTTCCGTTTTCACAATCTTGTAAAATTGTTAACTTATCTTGTAATGAAATTTGTTCTATTTTTTGCTTAATATATTTTTGACATCAAAGACATGTGAAGAACACGTTATCGTTATCAAACTTCAATACAACTGAGAAACAGTTTTTTTGATTTGAAGTTTAAAAGAAACTTCATTCACGCGAAGAAAAAATAAAAAATTCTTGCAAAATGTTCGAATAGGAAAATTGTCTAACCATTCGTAATGCAAAACAACACAACTGGACGTCCACCGTAATTAATTTAGTCTTGTTTTCTGTTTTAAACAAATACCTATATGTTATATTTTTATTATTAATAAAAAAAAACATTATTATTATAATCAGGCATGTTCTGGATTTGAGAACAGGCCTGAATATTTAATTTTTTCCCAATTAGGATTTGAGCCATCGATCTTATAAATAAACGAAAATTGTCTTATTTTCGGCTTTTGGTCATTTTATTATTAATATTATTATTATTTTAATAAGAAAATTTATTATTTGGAATCTTTTTTATAACAATTTAATTGTGCTTGATTCCTTCAAATATAAATATTTCATGATATTCTCATGAAATATTTATTTTTTTAAACCAAACTAAAAAATGAAATGTATTACTGCGGGCAAAGCATATCCATATGGTCATTTCGCTACTGCTCATATATAGCTCAACAGTGGATTCTACCCAAATTTTGTAAGCAAAACCTCAGAGTCTTATACTTAAAGAAAAATTGATTAAATGAGAACTCCATTGAATAAATAAGGCAAAAAGCCATAAAAAACTCAAAAAAATTTAATACAAAAACACAGTAACCATTGAGTAAATATTTTTATTTTTTCTTGAGTCGAAAATTTCGAAATAAATAATATCACTGGAAAAATAATCTGCTAGTCCCACGATGTCGCAACTGTTCGTTCGTTCGCATAATTACATTTAAAACAAAAACAATTTTTTAGATTTGTTTTTGTTTTGAATGTAATTTTGCGAACGAACGAACGCTTGCGATATTGTGGGACTGGCAAAATGTTTCATTATATTGGATAAAAATTTCTGTTAATATAACATCCCTTCTTAACATATAAATTCGATTTTAATAACAAAGGTTATCTGCAAATGCAATTAAAATAACATAAAAAAATACTTTAAAATAAACAAAAAATAACAGTATTGAAGTTTTGCTCTGTTCAATTCGTGAGAAATCACGAAATGTTTC
Source organism: Gymnosoma rotundatum (assembly GCA_916610165.2). Lineage (NCBI taxonomy): Eukaryota > Metazoa > Arthropoda > Insecta > Diptera > Tachinidae > Gymnosoma > Gymnosoma rotundatum. The sequence goes on along the minus strand of OU744337.1, from coordinate 110,722,614 downwards.
TTGCTTTATGTTTAGAAACAGCAAAATGTTTCTAGCAACAATTCTTTCCAACTGTGAAATAATCACTCCTATCGTGAAAAAAATGTGAAATTTTTATTCACGTGAAATTTTTATTCCACTGAACTGAAAATCGGTATCGGGAATTTTACGTCATCATTTTTTTCCACAGCTTGAATATTGTTATTATTGCATTTAAAAAAATGAAAAAAAAAGTTGTTTACGGGGTATAAAATGCAAATTTAAGCAAAAATTTTAAGTGAAAAATTTTGGACTGACCCTTAGATTCGCCGTTACGAATATCCAAGGCTTGTATGTATAATATGGCATATATCCAGGAAATTGATCTTTTACCTTAAATCTTGTTAAGAAGAATGTCACTTTAAATTTTATTTACATACCTAAAAAATCTTATTAAATTAAAAATATTTACTTATATATTCATTCCAAGATTAAAATCAAAGTGAACAAAACAGTGAAAAAAATTCCACATTTCAAGCAAAAAGAAAACATTCATTTATCAGGGGAATTTGATTTTCAGTGAAATGTAAAAAATTTCACGTGGAAAATAAATATCGATAGGGGTGATTATGAGCTGCATTTCGTGCAGAAAACTAAGCATTTTATTCAAACTTGCGAAAATTGTTAGCAACTTTTCAATTATTCCGCTTGAAAAATTTGAAACCCGCACCAATACCTCGGATTTAGATGAAAGTTGTTTTTAAATTTCCTTCAGGAACTGCCGGATTTTATTATAGAAAAATTTTCAGTAATTTTGTGTTGAAGTTTTAAGCAAATAAGGCTCAAATTTGTCTTTTATAAAGGCTCAATTTTTTCAAAAACGGATTTATTAAAAATATCCTACTTCAACTAATTTTATTGAATGGCGAGAGCATACACTTTTTCATACCGAAATATTAATATTGAGTCCTAATTTAAATCCTCATGAGTATCATCTTTTTTATTTTCTATTTGTAAAATGTAACTTTTAATGAAAAATGTAACTTTTTTGAAGCAATAGCGTAACTTTTTTCTGTCTTTCCCTGGCAACACTGATCCCTTTTAATGATTATGGAAAGACCTTAATTATTATGAAGTGTTTATCAGTGTCGTTACAGGACCAAATGTGTTACAGTACTTTTTCCGTAACTTATATAATAAATAAATTTTAATGACACAATGCTCACATAAAATAAAATTTTTAAATTGGGATCACATGTTTTATTTTTGCCAAAAAATATATATTTTTTATTTAATATTATTACTCGCTACTTGATATTGTACTAGAAAAAATGTTTTTTCCTTTTTCTTCATAAATATTTGAATTTTTATTTTAAGCAGATATTATTTGATATATTGTATATTTCTATTATTTTAGCAACCTGTAAATTGTACAAAGAACCAAAAAAGTTGACCCTAAATTTCTATTTAACGACTTTTTATGTTCATGTTTAAAAAAAATTAGATTTTTGATATACTATCGATTTAAAGCTAAAAAACAGTATAAAAATATTTATATTCTGAAAAATCAGATATTTAGGTAATATCAAAATTTATGTGGCATTTCCATTGCCTTTGCGAAATCCCCCATTTGAGGCAAATTTTGTTTTTAGGAACTTTGACAGTTTTTGATATCTCCGTGTTTTTTTTTTTTTTTTGTTTTTGTGAATTTTTAGTATTTGTGCAAAAGTTTAGTATTTTTGTTTCCAACTTCATTTTAGAAATTATTAATTAAAAATAATTAAACTACAAAATTACTTAATAAAAAATTAGCATCAACACAAAAAAACATTTATTGCGTATTTAAATATTTCTTAAAATATAAATTGTTTTTAATCTATATTTTTGTGAATATTAAGTTTTAGTTATTTTTTTTTTTACTGATTTTTGCTTGTTTATGAGATTTTAAACTTTGTCAAAATTGCGGATGTTTGAAGAAGTTTCGATTTGTCGCTGAAATTTTTTTTTTTTTTGTTAAGATTAGATTTTTTCAATTTTGCGAATTTTCATTTTACTTGTTTTTTTTTTTTGTTCACGAAATATTGGTGTTTAAGTAAAATGTGAATTTTTTTGTGCTCTTGATAAATTTCCAATTTTAAACGAAATGGAAATATTTGGTACAAGTTAAATGTTTCTTGGGAAAATAATTCGTTTTTTTTTTTTGGAAATTTGTCTGATATTTCGATATTTAATTTTAGATTTTTAATTTGGTGAATAATTGGTTTTCATAACAACAGAAATAAGGTCATTCCCCCTTTTAGCTCATAATATTTCCAATTTGAATAACTTTCAGTAGTCAAATTTTAACAACTACAACTCACAGATCAGTGTGCTAAAAATTTCCAAAAGATATTCTTAAAAACAAACTAAAACAGGGACAAACGGAATGGCAAATCTATTTAAGTTAGATTTTAATAATATTACAAGTTTTAACTTTAAAATTAAACGCAGTTTCCGTGTTTCTAAAAAGGTTTTTTGACACAAATAAACACAAAAAATCTGGCTTGTAGGCTTCAAAAGAAATGTTAATAAAAAAAAATTCTAAGGTATGTTTTTGCAATAAAACTTATTAACATTTTAAGATAAAATACGTTTAAAAAATTTTTTTCTCAAGATTGTATTATTTTTTAATTTTTTCACAAAAATTTTCTTGATTTATTTATAATCGATTTGCACTTTAAAATTTGAATTAATTAAGTTTTACTCAAATGATTTCTTTTATTTAAATTGCACCTTTGTTACACTTCTTTAACCGTTATATTTCATTAGTTTTAAATTTTTTTATTTTGTTCGTACCGTTTACTTAAGAGATCCTTCACGTGCGAATGTCGCGCAGCAACTGTTGTGTTGCCACAAATGCAGCATCCTTAAATAGCCAAAAATATCTTAAACAAAATTGTTTGTTGCTGTTGTGTGAATTAAACGACAAGCAATATTGCTGTAGCTGTATGTGTTGGTGTTGGTAGATGTGTGTGTTTTTATGTCTGTGTAAGTTATGAATGAATGAATTCATACAGGTGCGTGCGTAAACAGCGGCAGAGCAGTTGAAAATAAATAGGAAAGCATTCGTGTGGAATGTATTTCCTTTCTGTTTGCATTTTTCTATTTAAATATTTATGTTTAAAATTCCAATATGCTTTTATAGCAGCATTTGTGAGGGGTTGTTGAAAAGCTTTTTGGTTTAGATATCTGCTAATTGGTAAAAGAAATTACTAAATTAACATTGTGAAAGCGCCTACGATAACAATAATGGCCCATATTAATAGTTAAAAATAAAGCATACTTTAAGGGAACTAAAGTCGGTTTTACTTTAAATTCGATTCTAACTCGTTTATAATCAATTTAAAATGTACTGTAGGAGTTAAAGTCGTCTCTAAATTTAAAAGTAGGTAAAGCTGTTTTTAACTTATTAACAACATCTTCTCTTTTTGTCAAATTAAAAAGCTTGTGAAAGTTTGTCTTTTAAGAGCAGGGGAAGTATAATTTTTTTGCTTACATCTTCAATTGTACATTTCGCAGAACTCTTTAAAATTTTATCAGAATTTATAGCAATTTCATTGCTCTAACTTTTAATACAATCAATTTCCGTAACGCAGTTGCTGCCAATTAAAATTTCGCCATCCTCTAACTCGTGAACAATCATAACTTTAACGAGACTGTCTTCTGTGCTTAGTTCAGGAATAGAAATTGCATTGTGACAGCTTTGCTGGCGTTAACTTTCATACGCACCCATTGCGCGCATACCCTCCTTTATTGCATTCCATGACTTTTTCTTTTTGTCTTCCATTGATACTTTATTCAGCCCAATCATGAATACTCTCACGGAATTTCTTCCCACAAAAAAATTTTTTCTCGAGAAAAAATTCCTCCAACTATGAAATCCATGGGAACAAAATAATAAAAAAAAGTGGCATCATCGTAATTTGAAGGAAGTTATTTTGTTTATTTACATATACAGCCCAATTATAAACAAAAATTCCGTGCGTGTTCTTTCACTTTTCCCCTTTTGATTGACTGCGGAAAGTGAAAAAAAAAATCCGGGGGAAAAAAGTATGTATTCTAAATTATAAAATAAAAATTATATTAAAATAAACAAAAAAACTCCCTTCAAATTGCGATGATGCCACTTTTTTATAATTTTATTCCCACGGAATTCATAATTGGAGGAATCTTTTCTCGAGAAAAATTTTTTCCGTGGGAAAGAAATTCCGTGAGAATATTCATAATTTGGCTGATAATTTTTTTTTATTATTTATAATTCCTACTTTTTTCACTTTCCTCAATCAATCAAAAGGGGGAAAAAATTTTAATGGGAAAAAGGGAAAAATGAAAAGACTCGCACGGAATTTTTGTTTATAATTGGGCTGATTATCTGTTTTCCACCGTAAAAAAATCTGTAATTAATTACCACAAAAATAATCAGCCCAATTATGAATATTCTCACGGAACTTCTTTCCCACGGAAAAAATTTTTCTCGAGAAAAGATTCCTGCAATTATGAATTCCGTGGGAATAAAATTATAAAAAAGTGGCATCATCGCAATTTGAAGGGAGTTTTTTTGTTTATTTTAATATAATTTTTATTTTATAATTTAGAATACATACTTTTTTCCCCCGAATTTTTTTTTCACTTTCCGCAGTCAATCAAAAGGGGAAAAATTTATAATTGGAGAAAAAGGAAAAGTGAAAGAACTCGCACGGAATTTTTGTTTATAATTGGGCTGTATATCTAGATGTATATATGAACAATCTTTTTCAAATTTTTTCATAATTTATTTTATTTGGTTTAAGAACAAAATACTCTATTGTGTTGTAAGGGAATAAAATAAACATCTGTTGCATTTCGAACACTCTATTGTGAATTGATGTAATTTTATTTTTTACGCGTATTTTTGTCATTTTTTCATAAATTGTTATTTTCTTGCAAAATTAATAGTATTTCGACGAGATACAAGTTGTTTGAAAGAAAAAAAAAGTATAATTATAAAAAATAACTCTAAATATTAAATTTTGATAAAAATATTTTCTTATTATTTTCAGTAACTCTGGCAAATCATTATGAATAGACTCACTCTAAAACAACGCTATCAATTCATCCAAGTTTACTTTGTAAATCAGTCACCAATTCAGGCAACTTATAGACGACTTCGTGATTTTTATGGTGCACATAATCGTCCGCCTGAGCAACCCATTCGTCTTACTGTCGATAGATTTCGTACCTCATACTCTCTAGAGGATGCAATAACACGAACACAGACTACAATGCATCCAGAAAAATGCACCGTTTGGTATTCCGCATCTTAAGTTACGGTTAATGGAGATCGTTACCACACCATATGGATGGCATTAATCCGGACGAAATGTGGTTTCAACAAGATGGCGCTACGTGCCATAAGGCGACCGCAACCATCGAGTTGTTGAAATCAAAATTTGGCGATAAGTTGATTTCGAGTAATGGATCTGTCAATTGGCCTCCAAGGTCGTGCGATTTCACACCGCTCGATTATTTCCTTGTTAATGCTGATAAACCAGCAACAATTAACACTTTGGAGTCCAACATTGTTCGTGTTATTCGTGAAATACGGTGAGCAGTACTTGAAAAAGTGATCTTAAATTGGACGTCCAGAATGCGCTTCGTAATCAGCAGCCGCGGTGGCCATATGCACGAATTCAGTTTTAAATATTAATGCCATGTTCTGATCTTTCGTAAAAAATAAATTCTTTATTACAATTTAATTTTTTGTGTTATTTTTTACAATTTAAAGTTCCAACGGGCTTAAAAAAACACCCACTACAAAGTAGCCCCCGGGTTAGGTATAGATATTAGATTGTAACAGATTGAATTCCGTTGTCTTTAAATAAAATTATTCGATTAAAATAATTCGAATTACACAGTGAATTTTATTATTTTTTAATAAAACACCATTATTAACTTTTAAATTATTTAAACGCTTTATTGAAAACTAATTTTTATATTGGTTTTTTAAATTATGCCACCAGTTGATAATAAAGCGTCCAATAGAAATATATTTATAAAAATCTGGGCGCCCACACACATTTAATATTTAAAAAGTCTCGAGTTTATTTATCTTTTTTTGTTTAATGTGTGTAATTGCAGGCTTTTTGTTCTTTTAAAAATTCACTTATTTTATACATTTAAAATTAATTAACAATAATCATGAAAATAATAAAAAAAAATTACTTATGAACTAGAGGTATAAAAATAATAAATAATACGACGTTTAATAAATTTATAAATGAACCATACGCCAATGTTTACATTTAAATTTAAATTCATTAACTTTTTCGGTAATATATATGCATGTATTATATATAGATTTAGGGAAATAATATTTATATTTTTATAACTAAGAAAATAAATTAAGATTTTAATATTTAAAGTTATTAATATAATAGATAACTGCTTTTATAAAGTGTTAAAAAACATAATATAATCTATTATTAGTATGATTCTATTTTTATACAAATTTAAAGTAAAAATTTCAGACATGCTTACGAATGTTGAGAGCTGTTGATGTTGATGATGTGGCGACGGTTGATTGGTAGGTAGGTACATGACATGTTTAAGATATTTTCAGCATTATCTTGATTTGTTTCAGCTTATTGCGACCTAATTTCTTTCCAGTTAGATCTCATCTTGTTCGAAATTGTTGGGGCTGAGTTAATGATTGTATTTTACTCCTTGTCACCTTCATCTGAAGAGAATTTTCCCACTGGCGGCAACAGTTGAGTTTCTCTTTATTAAAGTTCTCAGAGAAAAAACAAACATTTTATTAGTTTACTTTTGCTTTTGTTTGTGTGTGTTTTAGTAGAAGTTTTTATAATTTTTTTATCTAATGTTAAACTGTTTTTTTTTTTTTTGTTTTTGCTTTTTTGTTTTTTGCCAAAGAATATTGTTTTTTTTTTTTTTTTAATTAAAACTTTTGAAAAGTTTACAATATATATAAAAAATTTGTTTTGTGTTAACAAAAAATTTTAACAAAAAGACATTACAACAAATTAAAAAATAAATATATTAAAAAAATGAAAAAAGTTATTGTTAACGACAAAAATTATAAAACAGAAAAAGAGAGAAAAGAAGCATCATTTTCTAACATAAAAAAAAGAAATAATATTTTATGTATATTCTAGGAGAGGAAAAATAATTAGTTGTAGTAAATAATTTTCATATGGGTAATGATTTTATGAGGTTATTTAAAAATCATCGCTTATTTGGTTTAAATGTTCATTATTTAGGGTTGGGCCTGTTAAGTTGGATTGTCTTTGTTATTTTATCAATTTATCCCTTTTTACAATTCTTCAAATGTGTCACTGATTTTAATTTGAACTGAAATTGTTTTTCTGTTTTTCAGTTTTTTTTTTTTTTTTGGCTCAAAAAATTTTACTTTTTTTTAGTTCTTTAATTTTTCATTTTTTAGTTTTGATTATTTGACTTTTGCTTCACCCGTTCAGCAATTAAATTAAATCATATTTTTTAAATAACGAATTCAAAATACATTGTAAGCCTTTCCATAACTGCCAAGTTTTTCTAGTTCCTTGTTTTTATTGTTCTAAATAGGTTGTATTTCTCCAAAATTTACATCCGTTTTAGACTTCTTTGCGACATTTTCCAACAAATTTTGTAACGACAGTTTCTTGACACAATTCGTAATCAAAATCGGAATTTGTTGAAATTTTGTAATAAAATTTTCGCTAACAGCATTTTCCTTTTAAAAGCAATTTTGATAATTGCTTGATTTTGACTCAAATCGAAAGAGCTTTGTTCTAATAATCGAAATTCTTTAAGCTTTTCGATGAATACTCTGCTTTCTGAATCTCACTTTACTAATCGTAAATTTCTGCATCCTGTATATTTCTCCTCGGTTTTTTAAGCCTATATATTTCTCCTCGATGTTTAAAATTTGTGTGATCCTCAAATCTTTACTTAGAATTAGATCTTGGGAAACAGATCCTAAGAATCCAATTTCTTTTTTATTTAATTTTGCATTTCAAATTCGCATATTTCGTGTTTTCGAATTTTCTAATAAAAATATTCCTTCGATCATAAAGGTTACATAAACGGCATTTACAACCCGACTGCGTTATCCTTGGGTTGCAGAAATTTTCATAAGATCTTTTAATATCAAATTTCGATCTTCGAATTCAGAAATATTTGTGAGATTGTCATTCCGATGATTACGAAGATGATTAGCTGCATTTCAAATATGTAATCCGTCAAGTCTAAGTGACTTTAGTTGACGTTTTCAAAACTTCAATCCATTTTAAATTGAGTAAACACATCCGTATAGTTAATACAAAATTGGTGTTTCGATGTTTAGTGAAAGTTTGAAATATAAGAATTTCTTACCAGTTGTTTTCATATGTTTTAAACAGGGATCAAGTTATTTTTGAAACAAAATGAATGGGGACACGATGAAGCAAAACCGTACGAAGATTTTTTTTAATAAATTGATTTTCTATACAAATATTTTTTAAGAAACGTTGTGTGAATTAAGAACTTTCTAGTATGTGGGACGATCACAAAAAATGTCATTCATAACTTAATAAAGTATTTTTTCTTGGGATGTAATATTCAGGGGCTTTGAAAACTATTGCGTCCAAAATTGGCACATTTTTTAAGGGAATAAATTGATATTTATATAAAACACATCTTTTTCAAGGTGTGTTTGTTGCGTATTATTTCTTTCATCTTTTTTTTTAGTTTTTTCTTGCGATTATTTTGGATTTCTAAAATTTTCTGCTGCTGTTTTGACAATTGGTTTTTCGAACAGAGAACGCTTTTATAAATATTTTAAAACTGCAAAACGCTGTAGTATGCTTCCTTTTTTTAAGAGTTTAACTGTTTCTGCTACATTAAAAACAGCGGGTTGCAAGAACAAAATATGTAACGAAATTAAACAGTTTACTCTTTTTTAATTGTTGTTTTCCATGTTCTTTAACGTTATAAAGACGAGGAGGCTGGTTTCTAAAATTTATATCTTATTACTTCATATTGCTAAGGTTGAAGCAGCTTTACAATCAACTTGTGCTTCATTGGCACCTACAAAGGGTAAGCTAAAACCAGTCAACCATTCCTTGCACTTATCATTTGATTCAAAAGCCAACAATTCAGTTATATATTCGATGCTTAAGTTTGGCCGATAACTGAAAACAAAGTAGATATAAACAAAAAATCAATACAGTTAGGTATGTGATGGAAATCGATTTGAAAAAATGTTCGTTTTTAAAGAGCGTGATGATTTCAAAACACAAACCAAACACAAAAATGTTTGAAAATGTAAGAAAAAAATTTTAAAGCGAAAACGAATTCAAAATCGATTTATTTCCGTTATAAACATATTTAGGAGAAAAAAATTAACGTTTTCTAATATGAAAAAAAAAAAAAAACTTACGCTTTTACAATTGTTTTCAAGGCTGCTTTGCGTTCTCTTTCGATAAACCAATCAATAAGGTGACCAGCCATTAAAGGTGCAGTTTTATATAACCTAAACAGTTTGCAATAATTGCCCATGGCCCACGCGGAACGAAATTCCATGGCATAAGCAATAGCAGGATTTTCTCGTTGAGCTTGTGTTATAGAACGTAGAACAGTAGTAGTGTCTGTTAAGAAAAAAAATCATTAACTAAAGATTCTTTTAGACACTTTACCAACAAAAAAAAACTTACCCAAGGTATTTTTGGTAAATATATAATACAATATACGATAAGCTGTAAATTCCAAAGTATTCGCGCTGGTACCAACTTCACTGTACAACATTTTCAATTGGGTCTGGCACTGGTTGAACTCTTCGTGATCACCCTTTTCCATTGCAATGCGGGCATGTGTTTCATATACTTCTACCGTGAACTTATCGCGTATACCTTGGACCTTGAAACAAAATTAATCAAATAAAACAAATATTTCGATGTTTGATTGTACTTACAGTTAAATCTTGTCTAATAGACTTGAGTTGATCACAAGCATAGAAATAATCCTGATTAGTACGCCACTTTTGTTTAACATTTTCTAATGAATGTACCAATACTTCAACGGGCCTTACTTCACAGGGTGCTGGAGCTTTGGTTAGACGCAAAAATGATTTTTCCAAATCGCGACAAGTACCAACGATATGTAAATCGAAAAGATCAATATTTTCTCCATTTTCCGTATCGTCAACATACAAACGCGAATTATAAAATTTCTTAATATTCTTATTATTGCCTCCTTTATTCATTTGGCCAAAAGGAGAACTGGCCACGGCTACTATGGCTTTTTTGCTACCATTCTGAGAAAAACGTGCCGCTCTTTGTTGAAGACGAGCAGAGTCGTCATCTACAGCGCCACCAACAGAAGAGGAATAAAACGGAGCCTTAGATTTACCATTGCCGTTGGCAGTGTTTGAATCATGTTTTTTGTTTTTCTTATTTTGTAGTTTTTGTTGTTTTTTGCTAAGAAAAGATGTGTTATTGGAAGGAGAGGGAGAGGAAAGTGGTATAAAACCGGAGGATGACGACGAAGATGAGGAACGGCGCATTTTACGGGGACGTGAAGACGAAGAAGAAGATGAACGAGAACGTGAACGCGAACGCGAACGCGACCGAGAAATACGTTTATGACGATACTTAGACGATGAGGGGGAACTGCAAAGTAGAATTAAAAATATTTTTTATTCATTTAATATATTTTTTTTTTTTTTGTGTTAGTACTTATTTTATTTCTTAATTTAATAACAAAATTTTAAACCTTCGTAACTTCGTAAATATTGGTTTTTTTCGAAAACAGCTAGATATGCTATTACATATAAATTTTAAAATTACAGTTAAACATCGAGCGCCTCTATTAATCGGTTACATCTATTAACCGGCATGAGATTATTTTTCTTTTTTTCCCTCTTATCCATGCTTTACCTCCATTATCCGTTCTTAAGACTTATACCTCTTATTAACTGTGCTTTACATGTATTATTTGTGGGGCATTTATATGTTTCTGATTATTTAAGTAAATCTAAATCCCGTTTTCCCCTCTTTAAGTTCATGTGCCCACACATAAGAATATATTTGCGTTTTTATTCATTTAGTAAGTGAAATTTGATCTGCTAACAAATAGTTAATTACCAAAATAAAGCAAGTAAAGTTCTTTAAATTGAAGGCAAAATTACTTTGATTTATGACTACGACAAAAACATATCTGTTAAGTTGCTGTTTCTGTACATTTTAATATAACCTCTATTGTAACCTGCCTCGAGAGCCGAATAATCGAGGTTTTAACTGTATTTTTATTATGTTTTATTAGATTTATATAATAAATTAGTTAACCTAATATTAAAAACAAGGAGCACAAGCTGCATAGGCTAACGACTCTAGGCTTAAAAAAATGTTTATTCAAAAATCCAAAAATAAAGAGAAGTAATGATAATAATACAAAGGATTATTTCGAATTAAATACGCATTTTTAAATATTTTTTATTTGACTTATTTTTGTTATGCTGTCCTGGGTAGGAAATTCGAGTAATTTCTTGAGGCTTACACAAAAATTTTAAAAATATATATATATGTATACAGTAGTGGTTAAAACATATGGAACTGAATAAGCATTTGTTCTTTTCATTGATTTATTTTCTTCAAATTACACATCCATACTAAAATTAATTTTTTTTTATTTTCTTCAAACAGTCTTTTTTGTTAAACAAATAAAAAAAAATTAATTCCGTTAAATTAAAATAACAAAAAAACTAAAAATAATGGATGTATTCTAAATGCAGGTGTTCAAAACATTTGCAACTTTTGAAGTAATTAATAGGGATAACTTAGTGCTCAGTATTTGGTAGCGTAGCCATTATTTTTTATAACTTCTGTACACCTTCTAGGCATTGAGGATATTAGCTTTTCAATATAATCCGCAGGAATTGCACTCCATTGCTTCTCCAACTCAGCGAAAAGTTCATCACCATTTCGGAATACTTTATTGCCGATATTTCGTTTTATGATCATCCACATGTTCTCAATCGGGTTGAGATCGGGAGATTGGGGCGGCCACGACATTACATTAACTTCATTTTCCTCCAACCATACTTTTACAACCCCTGCCGTGTGTTTTGGGTCGTTGTCGTGCTGGAAGGTCCATGCGAGGGGCATTTCCCATTCGGCATACGGAAGCATAACTGAGCTCAAAAGATCTCTATAGATTGTGGCCGTCATTGTAGTAGTAACGCGATGAATTGGGCCAATTCCGTTTTTTGAAAAACACCCCCAGACCATAATATTTCCATCTCCGTGCTTCACTGTAGCGGTTGTGTATTTGGTATTAAACTTTTCGCCTCGTGGTCGTCAAACATTGGCTCTTCCATCTGATCCCTGTAGGTTGAATTTAGACTCATCTGACCACAATATATTCTTCCATTGCTCTTGAGTCCAATTCAAATGAGTACGAGCAAAGTCTAGCCGAGCTTTTCTATTTTTTTCTGACACGAACGGTTTTTTTTGTACATCTGTAACTTCTAAGACCATACTCTCGGGCTCTTCTTTTAATGGTTGAAATACTGGCATCTATTAAAAGTTCAGTTTTAGCTTCTCTGGGGACTGCTTTGGGATATTTAGTAAAAAAATTCTTTATTTTCCGATCTTCTCTTACAGTTGTAATACGGGGTCTTCCACTCTTATGACTTGTGTGGATGTTACCACAATGCGGCAAATCGTAGATTTTGGAACAGAGTACTTCAACGAAAGTTCTTTTTGGGAAAGGCCCTTTTTAAAATCATTTAACACTTTTAATTTAAAATTAGAATTGTACTTAGTTCCTGCCATTTTTTACACAATAATATTCTGATAATGTTTATGCTTTCAAACTCTTCTTGCAACTAATTAAAAACCATAATTATAACAAATTTGTTTAAAAAGTATAATTGCCTGAATCTCATGTTAAAAAGAAATGCGATTACCGTTACATCCTATCATTTGTTAGTATAAATTGCTTCGTTAAGAGCGAGAGAAATGAGAGTTGCAAATGTTTTGAACACCTGCATTTAGAATACATCCATTATTTTTAGTTTTTTTATTTTAATTTAACGGAATTAATTTTTTTTATTTGTTTAACAAAAAAGACTGTATGAAGAAAATAAAAAAATAAATTTTAGTAACTATGTGTAATTTGAAGAAAATAAATCAATGAAAAGAACAAATGCTTACTCAGTTCCATATGTTTTGACCACTACTGTATATAATTTATGATTTTCACTTTTTTGCTTTATCCTAACAGAAAAAAAGTCTTTCTAATATTTAAAATTTTAAAAAGTTAAATTATTGTTGAAACGGAAATGCAATTTTCTCACCCCTTTACTTAATATTAATAGAAGTTAAATTAGCACCCTAATGTAAAATTACATTATCTACCACATTGTTCAAATATGTACTTACCGCGACCTACTGCGAGAATCCTTAGATTTGTTAATTGTACCAAATGAATTACGTTGGCCGAGACGAGCATTTAAATTACGCGATAATCCGCAGGCACCTGGTTTATTTTTTAAATGGTCCATGGGAATACTAGACGTTTGGTTATTCTTGTGATTATGCTGAAAGGGATTTCGTTGATTTTGTGGGGTTGATGGAGAGACATTATGATTTTTTCCATTAAGATTATTGCGTTCACTAAAGACTGTAGGTATTGGCTCATTATCCCAATCACGGGTCCAAAGCTCATTGCGATTAGCAGCCGCTATTATTTTTCCCTTAAGACAAATATCTATTTGGTCTTTATCTAAATCAGTGGTACATTTTGCATAACAACGGGCTACATAATTGTTCAAAGACTCCGGCCATGCGTCGTTAGGGTTATGAAAGTTATTGGGCTTTTTAAACGTAGATGAAGATGTGTTCGTCGGGGTGTTACCAGATGTTTGCATTTGTTGATTTAATTCCAACTCACTTCCTAAAGGTTTTCCAATGGGTGGTGGTGGCTTACTTAAATCTACATTAGCTATTATGGGAGGCGGCGGTGGAGGTGGTATAGATGTGTTAATAAAATTGGAGTCGTCAACGACGGCTCCATTTGCCATTTGCATTTGATTATCCTCAAAATGAGCATCAAATAAAGCCTGTTGTTGTTGTTGAATTTGATTTTGTTTATTTTTATTGCGTTTACGTTTCTTTTTATTACTATTATTGCTTCCATTATTGTTATGATTATTCACTGTGCCATTTTGAAAACTACCATTAAAATTTCCATTCATTCCTTGTTGCTGCTGTAATGGATTGGGAGCATTCGCCAAACGTTTTTGTTGATTAAGATTGAACTTAATGCCGCCAAAATTTTTCTGGTGCTGGTTACCATTATTACCAGGAGGAGGTGGTGGACCTGATGGCAAAGGTGGCATATGTTTATCTCCTTGTGGTATAACGGCGTTGCTAAAACCAGGCGGAGCATTGCTATTGGAAATGGTCGAAGTAACACCCGACTGTTGCTGCTGATTTTTATTCATACCGTAACGCATATAATATTGATAATAGGGCGAATATTGTTGCTGATAGGGTCCACCATTTTGGTACCAGGCATTATAGCTGGCCCATTGGTTAGCTTGCTGCTGCTGGTTGCCGTTATTGGCATTAACATTAGGCTGTTGTTGCTGCATTTCTTGTAGTTGAGGTATTAAGGGTGCCACTAAAGCTTCCGTCATTACAAATATCCACAGAAAACAAAGGACAAACCCACCAAAGTATCGATTTTTATAACCTCTTAAGATGTGTAAACTGTCACCCCTTTATGACAAAAACTTACCTTTTTATTTATTTTTTCTTTGTTTATTTTACAATCTAAAATTATACAAAAGGAAATATTTAATGAAAAATTCTTCTACATGTATTACAAAACTTTTGATATACTATAAAAAATTTTTTTGGGACATCCGCCATTTTGTTTTTTATACCAACCTTCTCAAAATAGTTCTTTATTGGTTTGTTCTTTCTTTGTTCTTGGGATTGCTTTATTTTTATAGCTTATAGTCTGCGCCACAATTATAAAACATTTAATTGCAATAAAAAATGCTTACTCTTAATTATTTTTTAAAATTTTATTAGATATTTTCAATAACTTAACACGCTCTTACGATTTGCCTATTAAATGACAACTTAAAGAATGGTGAAAATTCAAATGCCACTGAACAGTAATTCAACACTTTAAGAAAAGGTCAGTGTTGTCTACTATGGCGGTTTCTCGCTGTAAGTGCGATGGAGTAACCATTTTGACGTAAAACAATTAAGAACAATGAAAGGCGTAATAATGGCAATGTTCAAAATACTTGGCGATATCTTTAATATTTGTTTATAATTTTTCTACGTCGAAATATGCAAATAAATATTAATTTGTAAATCATATCTAAAATAATAAATTAGCTAACAAAAGAAGGCAGTGTGATGAAAAACATATAATTGATTTCTATAAATCAAATGAACGAGTTATATTTGGATTGTCCATCTAATTATATGGATGCGGAAAGTATGAGCTATATAAGCAGTAGCGACATAGCCATATGGAAATTCATCCATTTTGTAGTTTTAAATAAAGAATTTTCATAATGTATTATTATTTAAAATAATCAAGCACAATTTAAGTAGATTAAAAGTTTATTGTTATATCAAATAAAATACTACAAGAAAAACATATTAATTTTAAAATTTTTTTAACTTTTGTTAAACAATAGAACAATGAATTGGTAATATTTTAAATAAAAGGGGTCAGCTTTGAAATATGTATGTATTAGTAAATACAGAATAAAAATATATTGCAAGTTAATCGGCTTCAAAATATGTGTAATTGTATAAGAGAAAAAAGAACAAATGGGAAAGTAAGCGGCTATCGTAAAACTGAAGGGAGAACCAATTATTTTACGGTTTCTACAAAGTTTGGTAAATGGTTACTGAAGAAAAAGGTAACGTTTAACGTATAAAGTTTTAGCTTTTTAATAGAGCCGACTTACAATATGAAAATTTTTAAAGCTGATTGCATGAAATTTTTATTTTAGCAATTTTATACGACGGCATTTTGTACGACACTAGTTTCGTAAACTTTTTGTATGTTGGTAAGAGTTGTAGAGACGCAAGCGGTGTAGATAAAATGGCATATCTTAAATTTTAAGAGGATGTTTGACACTCCATTTGTGTTTGTTAGTTGTAAAAATTTTGTTGTTTGTGTGTTATTTAATGTAATATGGCATTCACACTTATGTGTTTTAAGTTTTAAGTGCAAAACAAGTTGTTTTTTAGATGTTTTCCATACATTTACTTGTCTTGCAATTGACGTGTTTTTTTATTTAAACAAGTCGCTAAATTTAGGGTTCAGATATGCTCGTTAAATGTGTTATTTTTTAGCTGTTTCACTGAACAGGATTTTTAATGGCGACAAATCAAAAAGCGTAACCAAGGAAATTACATACAAACATATTTTTAAAGACATTAATTTGCAATTAGAAAAATGAATTTAAATATTGTATATTACTTTTGTTTAATGGAAAACGATTTAAATATTGTTGACTTAATAATTTTCAAACTGTTTTTCAAAATCCTAACACACATGCTCGAGCTTTGTAAATTCTGTGGGATCCTTTGCGGAGGAGGATACCAACTCTTTTTTCCAGTAATATTATCCAGCATTTCCAAAATGAGTTTGTGCAGTTCTAAGAATAATTAAATTAAATTTTTTGATAGTAGTAACTATCATTTATATTACCAATACCTACAATAAAAATGCTCTGCCAACATCAATAAAATTCGC
Source organism: Gymnosoma rotundatum (assembly GCA_916610165.2). Lineage (NCBI taxonomy): Eukaryota > Metazoa > Arthropoda > Insecta > Diptera > Tachinidae > Gymnosoma > Gymnosoma rotundatum. The sequence goes on along the minus strand of OU744337.1, from coordinate 110,705,853 downwards.
TGTTGCTTCATTCTCAAATTTCTTTCAGGCTGTAACAACCTGTTTATAGAACACGTTAAAAGCGAAACAAAACCGGATGGCACATGGGCGATTATGTAGTGTTTAGCGTTTTTGTAACACGTTACGGTTTTTTTCGTTTGAGTTACGTTATGTGTTGTATGAATACACGTCGAGTCGAATCACAATACTGCCAACATGTTCATTAATGTTTACGTTACTTTTTTCGTTAATTTCATCAATCAAGTAGCGTGGATTCAAATGCCGGTTTTATCCGCGATGATAAAGTTTTAGTACTTTCACTTTAAAATAAAGATCCAAAATAATAAGGAATAATTATATTGTACTTTAATTCCACATTGAAAAAAGACTAACCCATCTTCCAGTCACCGCTGCGTAAGTTTTTACACAATGGACGACCCAAGTCATTGCGCGAAGAAATAAATACATTAAAAAAACACATACTTTTTTCCATTAGCTTCCGCTTCTTGATAGTGGCCCGAAGGAATTCACATTTTTCGCCAGTCTCCTGCGTTTGTTCTATTACGGCCTTGCTGCCACCAAACCGGGCTCTTTCTGTAGCCAAATGAGGGTATTCAACCGTTATCAACTTTATGCTGAAAAATACGTTTTTTAAAAAATTAAATATTTTTATAATGCAATATACACAAATATTAAAATATTTACCTTTTTTGCTGAAAATCACATTTTTGTAGCTTTAATTTGATATTATTTTTTTAAATTATTTTGTCTCAAAATGAATATTAATAAATGAAGGACGAGATGCTTTTTTTAATCGTCCATAAACCTTTGAATTAAAAACGTTAACGTTTTTGTGCGTTTTAACGGTAAAATGTGTGTGAACGGCATAGAACACAAATCACTCCAATAACAAACGCCAAATTAAAATCTAAATGTAAAATTGCACGATTAAACTGGCTGTATCTTAAAAAAAATTAAAATATAGCAGCAAAAAATTAATAATGTATTAGTAATAATTTACATTTAACTTGAGGGTTACATGATCATACTTTTTAACTAATACACTTATGCTTTTAAAAATTGAAACGAACTTGCTTTCAATTTTTCTTTCACGTTCAGGAAAAAAGCTGATCACAATTCTTTTAAACGATTTTTCGTTTTTATTTCTTCTTGCCGGAATAGGTTTTGTTTCGTCTTTTTACAATAAATAAACGTTTAATTGAAATCAAGGCGAATTATTTTGCCATGCTTGAAATACATATAAATATATAAAGTGATATATGTTTTTTCCCTTTAACTAATTTAATTTCTCAAAAACTTTTAGCGCAAAAAGCATTTTTAAATGTTTTCTTGACGATGGCATCTTAAAAATACATGCTCTGACGTTGCACGCAGTTTACGTCACAGCTGTCAATTTAAATCAGTTTTACAAGCACTAAGTGTAAAATAACTGGAAAGAAAAACTTGATCGTGTGGCTGCAGGGAAACATCCAGCCTCAGATGCATTATAATATGGCAACCCCAAGAGTCTGCTCTGACGCAAACGGCCTTGGAATACTGTCTTTTTTTGGCGGATTTTTGTATTTAATAATACTTTGAGAGTTTTAAATTATTGATATTTGAAAACAATAATGGAAAAACTAAAACAGAAACCTCCAACACGTGCGGACTTACCTCATCTTATGAAGCAAGTACCTGATGAACACAAGGAATATGTAAAAGAAATTTGCTTGAAAATGATGCAGCATCCTGCTTATGGACGATCGTAAGTTACTTTGAAATGTTTGCAATAAAAAACAGTATTGTTTTCACACAGTTATGAATGGTCAACACGAGATTTTGAGATGGGTGCCCCTTTAGGTAGAGGTAAATTTGGACGGGTTTATTTGGCTCGCGAACGTGTTAGCCATTATGTTGTGGCATTGAAAGTTTTATTTAAAGCCGAATTGCAAAAGGGAAATGTTCAGCGTCAAGTACTTAAAGAAATAGAAATTCAATCACGTCTTAAACATCCACATATTCTACGTTTGTTGACTTGGTTTCATGACAATGACCGCATTTATTTAGCCTTAGAGTTGGCTTCTCAAGGTGAACTTTTTAAACTTTTACAAATGGCCCCCAACAAACGTTTTGACGAACCCAGGGCTGCAAAATACACTTATCAAGTCGCAGATGCTTTACACTACTGTCATTTGAATAATGTAATACATCGTGATCTTAAGCCAGAAAATATTTTATTAACTGCCTCTGATGATATTAAATTAGCTGACTTTGGTTGGTCAGCCCATACAACATCAAAACAGTGAGTCTAACACTTACAACGTTTTCGGTAAATATTAATTTTCGTTTCTAAAGGCGGAAAACTTTATGTGGCACTTTAGATTATTTGCCACCTGAAATGGTTGAAGGTCAGACTTATGACGATTCTGTCGATCAGTGGTGTCTGGGAATTTTGTGTTACGAACTTTTAATCGGTGGACCACCTTTCGAATCGAGTGATACGGAGAAGACTTACGAAAAAATTCGTCGGTTAGATATACGTTATCCAAATTTTCTTTCCACTGGTGCCAAAGACGTTGTTTCGAAATTGTTGCATAGAACGGGAAGTTCGCGTCTCAGTTTAATTGATGTTATGAAGCATCCTTGGATCAAAATCAACATGGAAAAACGTAATTCTCAACTTGAAAACGTGATTCAAAAAACAAAGTAAAGGCTAAATTAAAATGTATGTTTAAAATTATTTGTAAAGCAAGTATTTATTTACTATTTTTTTTTAATTTATTTTCAATAACTCGTAATCGGTGCTTAAATGTTATTCACAATTATTAAGTTAAAATAAAAATATTAAAAACAAAATATGTACATATATCAATACAAATAATAAAATGAATAGCAAAAATAAAGTAAAAGTAGAATTAAAAAAATAAAATTCAGTAAAAGTGAGGTCAGAAAATTAAAGTAAAATAATGTATAATAATTTTTGTAAAATATATTAGTTTTTATATTTTTTTTAATTGTATTTCGATTTTTATGCTTGGGTACTGTATAGAATTAAGTCATATATAAATTTGGCCTTAAGGTTTTTATATTACTTCAATGAATGAATGGATAAGTTAATAAAATTCGTCCAATTAACCAAAAACCTCAAAACTTAAATGATTATTTTCCAAACATATTCCGCTAATGAAAACAAAAAGCAGACAGGCTATAGAAATAGCAGCAAGGGTTTCAGTGTATTTTTAAGTTTAAACAAATATAGCAATAATATCCTGCGAAAACAAAGATAACAGTTTCATCAAATGTCTATACAATATCTGAAAAAGTAAGAGTGCTAATTTGGCTATACCCTTCAACATACAGCAAGCACCTATAAATCGCCATAATAAATTCTTTCCTACCAGTTTTTCAAAAGAAGTGTCGAAAATTATTAGTTATGCTTAGGGTTGTTATCCCAGATTGTATAATTGTGGTGAGTAAGTAAAAACGCAACAACCTGCAGGAATACAAACGCAGGCAAGCGTGTTATTTTGCTCGCTGCATTGAAGGATATGCACCGATCTTGCTGATTTTCAATAGCAAAATTTTTTGTAAGTATGTATGTCACGATAACGGAGGGACATCGCTCAATCCATTTCGCTATGCATAAGAATATATATATTTTATAGGGTCAGAAATAGATATTGTAGAAATATCAAATGGAATGACAAACTTAGATATACCTTTTTCTGCCTGTGGTATAATAAATTATAATTTAATGTACTATTTTTTTAGTACTAACAAACACGTGGCTTCAAAATGATGTTCTCACATCGAAAGCGCTCGTCGATAGTTCTAACAACAGTATAATATTTATTAGCGGAACAAACCCAATTACCTTAAAACCTAATATTTTTCTGTCTTCAAAACTAAAAATCGAACCTTAAGTGCTAGGCTTTAGTTTATTTTATGCAGCATCCCTACAAATAACCAATGCCTTACTAAATCCAAGAAATTTACTTATTTATAACTTAATTATAATAATTTATTACAACGTTATTAGACAGAACTAACAAACAGAAAATAATTATGAGGTATGTGCAACTGTTTTGATTTAAATGTTAAACTACTTAAAAACATTTATGTTCGTTATTTTGATAAAGTTTTATTCTCGTGTAAACATGACTAGTCTGGACTCTGCTATAATCATCTTTTAGCGATTTATTTTCTGAAAATAAAAACCAAATATTGTCATCACTTTTTGTTATAAAAAATAGTTGATTTCTAAAATAACGAAATTTGGTAGCACTTTATAAATATTTAAAAAGAAACCAAGCGGGCTTTTTGTTTGTTCTGAAAGTAAAAATGCACAAACCGATGACCAAGCCAGCTTCTCGAGCTGATATACCGAAATTAATAAAAGATGTACCTGAAGAACATCAGGAGCATGTGAAAACATTGTGTAAAAAGATGATGCAACATCCTGCGTACGGTCAGCCGTAAGAAAACTCTAAAATCTTATTTTAAAAATGAAATTATTTTAACTTTTTCTATGTATGTATATATATACATTTATTAGTTATGAGTGGACAACAGCAGATTTTGAAATGGGTGCTCCATTAGGACGAGGAAAGTTCGGTCGGGTTTACTTGGCTCGCGAGCGATTCAGTCATTATATGGTGGCTATGAAAGTACTTTTCAAAGAAGAATTGCGCAAGGGCAATGTTCAACGGCAGGTGTTACGAGAAATTGAAATTCAATCGAGACTAAAACATCCACATATCTTACGTTTGTTAACTTGGTTCCATGACGAAGAACGGATTTACATGGCTTTGGAACTTGCCTCACAAGGAGAAGTTTATACCTTGTTAAGAAACTCACCGAATAATCGTTTTGATGAGCCCAGAGCAGCCAAGTACACTTACCAAGTGGCTGACGCTTTACATTACTGTCATTTAAACAAGGTAATACATCGTGATCTTAAACCGGAGAATATATTATTAACAGCATCTGATAATATTAAATTGGCTGATTTTGGTTGGTCTGCACATACAATGTCTAATAAGTAAGTTGGCTATTAATATTCTGAAAATTTCATTAGTGAACTCACACATAAGGTATTACATAAGTATTTCCCTAACGAAACCAAATTTTAAAGAACTGTTAACGAGTTTTATAAATTCAGAAATAATTTTAAAGCATATTCAAGTTAAGTCGAAAATATAGATATGGTCTTTCGTTGATTAGCTAAAATGTTGATAACTATTCTTATTTTGCCAAACTTGATTATTTTTATTATCGATTTAGTTAATTTTTGGTTTTGTGTGAAGTTAGATAATTTAAAGTAAATTCATAAGAATCCTTAATAATTGATCATATTTTATTTTAGGCGTAAAACTTTTTGCGGTACATTAGATTATATACCACCTGAAATGGTAGATGGTCATTCATACGATGATGCTGTTGATCAATGGTGTTTGGGAATTTTATGTTATGAATTTCTTGTGGGTTCAGCCCCATTCGAATCAAGTGATGCCGATAGGACTTATGAGAAAATACGACGCCTAGAAATAAATTATCCATCACATTTAACAGTTGGAGCTAAAGATGTCATATCTAAATTATTACGTAAATCAGCTAGTGCTCGCATAACCTTAGTGGATGTAATGAAGCATAGTTGGGTTAAAGAGAATATGGAAATTCGTAACAACCAGTTAGCAAAAATGTCTGACAAAAAATAGTTTTATCCATTAAAAAATTACAGAAATTCTAGACTTATTTAAGATGTTATCGAGTTTTTAATCTTTCAAACATTTTGATCAAATATACCTATTATTAATTTAAATACATTCACTATCTTTTTTCAAATTTGAGTATGTATAACAAATTCAAACAAGATTCACTAAACTACTATGCGGACCAAATTACGAAACCATCAGGCATCGTTTTTTATTTTCAAATATGTTTTGGTTTGCGTTTTGAGATCGGTCGAATTTTGTCACGCCCTTAAAAATTATCGTTTTGCAACACATATTATGTATAAAAGTTAACAGTAAGTTAGATTAAACCTAATACAGTTACATGTGCCTCTTTGATATGATGTAAAAGATGGAAATTAATGAATTTCGTTATTAAACAATGTAGAAATTGGGACATATCGCTTATTTGACGCCGAAGTCGTCAATAAGTTTATTGTGAATATCAATGTTTATGAAACTAGTACATATGGAACAGAATGAAAGAAAGGGGAATTCATTGATTAAAAGATTTTATTGGTCCAAATAATGAGTTAAAAAGAATTCTAGCACGCATTATTTGGGCAATAAAGCTCAAGTCCAGGCAAATATATTAAAAATATGATACAATGTAGAAATTTCTAATGATTTAACATTTAAATAACGCCGCCGTTAGTCAATTATAATACTTATGAAATATAAGATCATACTGATTGCAAAAGGTAAAATATTACATTTATTGTATTACAAATCGTTATTCATAAAGATAGGTTGCACAGGCTGCCGGCGTGAGGAAACCGACTCACTTGGTTCCAAAAAGTTCCGTTGTGTTACCTGATCCTGTTTAAGGATCACTTTAGGTCCCTACGCTACCATCAAGATCCATCTCCAAACCACACCGAGGACTGGAAAAACAAGTGTATGCTAGCAACATCACAGACCGATAAGTCTGTAAGACCATGAAGTCTCGGAATACTGAAAATGGTCGCTTTGCTTCCAGAAAGAGCTGGACAATGGGAAAGCAGATGCTCCCCTGTTTCCTCCTCATTCTGACAACTCCTACAGTAGTCATGGTGCGGAAGATTCAGTCTCCTAGCATGGGTACCAAAAAATCGTGCTCTGTAAGCGCAGCCACCAGCTGCCCTCAAGGAAACCTCGGCAGATTTGCAGATCTACTATCATACTGAGACCATAATGTCCTCGAGACCGTGCAGGTGACCTCTTCAGACCATCTAGTCTGCGCGGCCTTAAAGAGCTCCTGCTGAAATAAAGCCCTACAGCAGCTTAACGGGACTCCCACGAGTGGATTTATCTCCCGGTCTCTCAGCCGAGTTCCAGATACGGTGAGTTCATCTGCGACTATGTTCCCGGGTATACCTGAATGATCCGGTACCCAAAATAGTTCCAGGTTGGAATGTCTCGCCATCTCGTTCAGAGATGTCCGGCATGCACGGACCAATCTGGATGTCGTATAGACACCCGATAAGGAGTTAATCGCAGGCTTGCTGTCAGTACAGATCCGGATATCCTGTGGTACCTCATCTAGCAAGCCGCCCTTCTAATGTCTGAGATCTCAGGCTACATTAAAATCTAGTATTCATAAAGATACCTGAGGCCTGTAAAATTTTTCGAAAGCAATTCCGAATCGAAAGTTAAATTATACTGCTTAACTCGTTCGAAACGATGACAGGGTTGTATTTGTGTAAAATGGGAGTGAAATTATAAAATGTTGGTAGCACTGCAACCTAATTGTCAAACTTGGTGAAAATAACCCAAAACAAAATATAATTGCAAAACTAAAAAATTTTTGATTTAACGAAGTCGATTCAAGTCCAGAGGAAAGTTGTAAGGGACTCATCAAATATAATTAATCTTAATGATAAAACGTAAATAATCATAAAAATTATTTTTTTATAAAACTTAGTATGGATGCTTTTACGTATGTTCGTTCTAGCACAAAAGCTGAATTAAAAAGTTCACAAAGATCCACTGCCATAACAACTACTTTAAACACAAGGTGGGTACAAACACAAAATACGATCGTCGCCTGGACAAAAATAACATTACGCTTTATTTATTTTAAACTTTTATTTATAATAAAACAAATACTTACATATTTTTTTTTGTCACCAACAAGATAGCTTTCGATCTATTTTTTAACGATTCTTGGGTAACTGACGCTTGTTTTCGTACTACAGAGTTGATCTTTCAAAAGGGATTTTTAGGTTTATGCAATACAGAGTTGCTTTTTTGAATCGGATAATTTTTTTCGTTAGTGCAAAAAACTTCCTCGCTTTCGTAACAAATAGTACGAAAATCGTAATACACAGTACAATCGAACTCGTACATCCCTTCTCCGGAAATATTAAATATACATTTCGCACCTGATCGACGATAGGATATTAACTCAAAATTTTTAAATTTGCACATTTTGCAAGAAATGCACTAACATCAGTATCTACTGTAAAAATTTCAACAGTTTCCGACAACTCCCTCATCTCTAAAACCGTTTTCATAATTATGTTTTCATAATTTTGTTTTATTTAAATTTAGAGTTAATACTGTTTTGTTGAAAAAATTTGTTTCATTTATGATCGACAAATATCGAAAATAACCAAAAAAATTACATAGAATTAGAAAACACATTTTAATTGTTTTCCCAATTAAAATGTGTTTTCTAATGAAATTTGTTTACTATGATGAATTCGGATTTTTTAATTTTCTTCAAATTTAACTACTGATCAAGTGCGTTTTGTAAGCTTAGTGGTTCTGCTTTTTTAGTCACATATTTGACCAATCTCACCCACCGCACCTTAAGTAATATTTTGAACGACTGTAAGATCATTTTATGGGTCTTGTGCACTTTCAACAAATAAATTTTTAACTAGTTCTTCTAAATGCTATATTCGCTATCAACCAGTTTATTAATTTATTTTAATAATTTATTAATTAAGTAAACTATTCCAACAATAAGCTCTTGGCATTGAAGGCTTTCTAGTATTACAAAATTAATAAATAATTAAATAAATTAATATTAAAAAAAAAGTTTAAATGCACATAGCAAATATATATTTTCTGCTTGTTTCAATTACGAACTTCAAAAATCCGGCACTTAGTTTAAAATATAATTATGTATTATTGCATATCTTAACAAATTTTGGACAGTTAAATTAAATAAAGATACATGTGTGTAGACGTTAAGGGTGTCTGTTACAAGAAATTATTTTGTTTTTAGCTAAATTAAAACCGGCATTTAGAATTTGTAGTATGTTTTTTCTTATTAACTTTTTAAATAATTTATAACATTATTTTTTGTTTTATTAGTGTAATTTGTTGCTGTGTATATTGTTGAGATGGTCTTGTATCCACTTTCTTACACACTTAATTTAAAAATGTGGTTGTTGAAGTATTTTGTGAACAAAAGAACGGAATTGGTTTGCTGTCATTTGCGTTTTGTTGGTAGTGTTGAAATTAGTTTAAAAAAAAGTAAGGAATTCGTGTTGCTGGTTTAGGCTTCCAATTCCAAAGCGACACCAATCTTGTGGCCTCCAGCATTGAAGTTCTTGCCATCAATTAAAGTGGAAAGAGTAAGTGTAATACCATCACGCAATTTTTGTTGATAACCCAAACCAACTTGGCAGTTGTTATTAACTTTGGCGCGCAAAGCAGCATCACTGTCCAATTGATATTTACCACCTAAACCAAATTTAGTACTGTTGCCTTCAGAGGCCCATGACAATTGCACACCAACATCAAGTTGGTCTGAGCATTTCTGGTAGATAGAACCGCTGAATTCTTGGCCATCATTGCTAAAATAATCAAAGAAAGGAATCAATAAAATAAACAAATGTGGCCAAAACTTTCTTATTTTCACTTACACAGCTGTATGCAAAACAAAATCCTTTGTCGCATAACCCAAAGCAAAGTTGTTTGTAGTCAACTTTGCATTCTGGGTGTCAAAAGCGGTTTGGTAACCAGCCAACCAACCTTCATAGCCCAAAACGGCCGAGGCATTGATCAACGGACCGTTCAAGTCAACGTTAACATCCGAATCGATTTTTACGTTTTCATGACCGTAACCAACCTTAATTTTGCCAGACTTGTTACCAGAATGGGGAGAAAATGATCCTTCGAAACCTAACTTTAATCCTTCGAGCAATTTATCTTGTACGACAACCTCAGTGAATAGAGAGTTGTCTGTGTTCCATTTTTCGGTCAAAGTCAAACCGTAATCGGGGACTTTGTATTTGGTTTCCAATGTACCGAAAACTTTGCCACTTTCTTGATTGGATTGACCACCTGAGTTGAATTCAATGCCAGATGCAGTTTTTGTTTTGCAGTCTAATTTCCACAGACCAAAGTGATATCCTTTGCCAAAGATGTCACGAGCTTGTTTGCCCAAATCAGAGAACGATGGAGGAGCCATCTGAAAATACGAATGAAGTTAAAAAAAACTTATTACTGCTGAAAATTTCAGTTAATCAACAAAATTATATTTAACCGAATAAAAAATTTTTTACTCATTACTTATTTTATTTAATAAGAAACGGTTATTTAAACACTAGCAGAATTTAATTCATTTTCTAAGTTGCTGCATAAGTTTATATGAAGATAAACTTAAGCCGGAGTAACAATTAGTTTTTACTTAAATATTTTATTTAATTAGTTAATATTTTTAAAATTATGATCAAAAGCGCCTTTCAAATAAAGTAAAAAAAAAACCGGAGGCATCACAAATATTCAAACGTTTATTTTATGCGACTGCGCTGCTTTAGTTTTATAAAGCACGATGATTTATTTCAAAATCAAATCTTATAAAGTTGGATATTTTTATAAGTTTCTAAGCGTTTTGCTTTCGAACAAGCGATTTTCAATACAAACTACAGAGCGTGAGAATTTTAAAAGATCAACACTTCTGCAACATTTAAAGTATTTAATTAACAAAATAAAAAATCATGAGAATAAAAAAGAGATAAGAAAGCTGATGACGATATTTTTTATTATTGTTAATTTTTGCCTACAATTAACACACCGTGTTTTAACAAATTTACAAATTTCAGTTTTTTTTTAGACAGTTTACAAAAACAACAGGTCATTGAACGTGAACGCAGCGAAATTTGCTTGGCGTGTTCATGTCTAACAAATTATTTCTTTTGTTAGAGACAAGTAAAAAAATAAAATAAATCGAATGTGTACCCCAAAAGGCTAGAAAAATAAAGACACATTTAGTTTGTTTCCATCCAAAGATCGTTTAAATTTAAAATACACATTTAAATAAAACTTTATTTATAAAAGTGTTACTCATGCAGAGGGTACTATTAAAATATATGTACATACTAACATGTGGCCAAAAATAATAAATCAAAAATAACATTTAAGTTATAAATGTTTTGTATCCTTTTAGCAATATTTTCTTAAAAAAAAAAAACAATACACTTTAATATTGTAATAAACAAACTTATGACAGAATTTTGTCAATTATTTTATTTTGTTTTCCCACCAGCGATTTAATATTAACATCTGATTCATTTGATCTAACATACGGTTTCCACTTAGCATTAGACGTGAGATATTTATCTCAACAGATGTCAACTTCAATCCTAGAGATAATTTCGTTATGTGTATAATATACACTGTATCTTAAATCTTAAATTAAAGCCGACTTACACTACGAAATTTTTGTTTGAATGCAAGAGATGCAGTCAAGCAAGAGGAGTAAGCACAACGCGGAATGTAAGTAAATATTCTGATGGCATGTAAATTTGGACTTAGAGCCATTTTACATGAAAGAGGTAGGTGAAGAAGCGCAAGTGGGGTAGACAAAATGGCATGGCTTGAATTTTGAAGGGATATTTTTACAATTGCTCTGAGTAGGTTCCCTGCATATGTTTTGTTGTTTGTGTATAATTTCAAAAAACACAAACAACAACAGTAACGAATATCAAATTAAAAGCAAAATGTACAAATTCCTATTCCATAGTGTAGGGACGCGATGCAACTGGCTGAAACTTTTAAATAGAAATAAAAAAAAAAAATTGGCACGTATAAAAAACACAATTCATTCATCCTTTATTTAATCGTTTATTAAGATTTTGCATTTAGTTTCTATATTTGATTATCTTTGTGTGGATACTTAAATCAATATGAAAGTATTATATGAGTTCTATTTTTGAATTACAATAAAAATAACCGAAAGCTGTATTTGTTACAACAATTATGGAAGATCAAGTTAACGAAATCTTTTTAAATCGCTAGAGAAAGAAAAAACAATTTGCAAATAAAATTAATCAATTCAAAACAGTTTTTTTTAAGAGAAATAGCACTTCAAGCAAGAGTGCCTTTTTTATTATTTTTGTAACCGTGCTTCGTTCTTTAGGAAAGGGATAGAGGAGAGATAAGACAGGTAGTGAAAGTAGAGAAATAGAGAGAAAAAGCTTCATTTTTTGTTCAACGCTATACAGAAAGTGGATCTATGTTTGGCATTCCGTGTATTATTTCTACAGTATCCATATCCGACCCCATAAAGTATATATATATATATTCTGACTTCTTATGCATAGCGAAGTTGATTGTACGATGTCCGTCTGTCTGTCCCTGTTATTGTTGAAATAATAAAAAAAAAATAAATATGTCAATAGATCAGATATAGTGCCGTAAGAGATGCTATTGAAAATCAGCATGACCGGACCATGTCCTTCGGGGCAGCAGGCAAAACACCTCGCCTACCTCTAATTTTTTCATGTCATTTGGAACAATAAAGTAACTCTAATCAAAATAATAATAAAAAAATAATAATACAGCCCAATCATGAATGTTCTCACGGAATTTCTTCCCCACGGAAAAAAATACTTCTCGAGAAAAGATTCCTGCAATTATGAATTCCGTGGGAATAAAATAATAAAAAAGTGGCATCATTGTAATTTGAAGGGAGTTATTTTCTTTTTTTACATATAATTTTTCTTTCATAATTCATACCTACTTTTTTCCCCGATTTTTTTCACTTTCTGCAGTCAATCAGAAGGGGAAAACATTTATAATGGGAGAAAAGGGAAAAGGGAAAAGTGAAAAAAACTCGCACGGAATTTTTTTTATAATTGGGCTGATAATCTTTCTTTTATAATTCATAATACCTACTTTTTCCCCTCGAATTTTTTTCACTTGACTGCGGAATCAAAGTTAAAAATTTTTCACGGAATTTTTGTTTATAATTGGGCTGATAATAAATTTTTAAATACTTGTTTTTTGTAAAAGCCGAAATTGAATGGAAATTTTGGTGTAGATAGTAATAATAGTGCGCTTCCATTGACATGATTTTGTTTAAAACAATTGATTTGCTCAAATCAAGTGCTTGGCTACTTGATTTTCCATACATTTTTCATGCTACCAAAACCACTTAAATCACTTGATTTATTTCAAATCATGTCGAAAATGTATTATTTCGAACTAATTTTGCCTTTGCAACACTGTGTTGGGTCTAGGATATTCAAGTTCAACTCATTTCTACATATTCATATTGAATGTTTTTTTTATCGACAATGACAATTGCTTTTAAAAATTTCAAGTCAATAATCTTTTTTGTTTAAAAAAAAAGTGTTAAACAAAATATAAAAAGAAAAAAAAAATTAAATTAACAATAAAAACGATTTTTTACAAAAATAAAATAGTTTTTTTTTTCTTTTATGCAGAAAATCTCAGTGTTACGTCACAAATTCGAATTTACAAAACACTAGCTCAATGGAAACACTTCGAAGTGTTTTTTCTCAAAACTAGTTGATTTTAAGTCAGTGGAAACGCAGTATATCGAAATAGAATACAAAACACCTATTTTTGTCTGTCTGTCCGTCTGTGTTCGCATCACGTAAAAACTACTGGATGGATTTGAACAAAATTTTGTGAGGAGGTCCCTTTGAACCTTGATTCCAATAAAGAATACTTTTTTTATATAAAAATAAATCATTTTGTAAAGAAAATAAAGATACAAGTGTGAAACAACCCAAATTTACCGGTATATCAGTACTTAAACAGTTGTCGACACATTTAATTTTTGTAAATGGAAAATGCTTGAACTCTGGAATAAATATTTAAAAACACGGATATCTAAATTTTAATTTTTAGAAAATTAGAAATGATAGAGAAAAATGGATGCTTAAATGGATGCTCATGTCAACTAGTTCAAGATCTTGCCTTTTCTTATTTTCGCTTTTTAAAAATTGGTGACGAGAATACCGATAATACAAATATGTAGATGTTTTAAGAATTGAAGATATTATTGCACTTTCTCTTTTAATTGCATACAAAAATAGAAGGATTGCGCTGAGTAACAAATATAAAAAATAAACAAAAAATTGTTTGTACACAAATTTGGCAATGATAACATGACAAAGTATTGTATAAATTTAAGTTAATGGCATGAATTCTTTGTTCTTTTTTTTTTTTTTTTTTGATGTTTTATTTTTAAATAAATACCTTGCTGATATAATTCTTTGTTAATATTTATTTTAAAAATATAGAATATCAAGTATAAAATTGGTGGATGCTCCTGTCAGGTAGAAAAAAATATGACTGTTATTTTTTAAGATTTAAATGTAAATGTATAACAATGTTTATAAAAAATTAACTTATTTTAGGGCAGCACCACATAATGAAAGCTGTGAAAGAAGTTCCAAATGGAAATTATCCATATAAACAGGACATTATGCGGAGTGGCACGCAGCGATTACAATACTTTTACAAACATTGTGCTATATAAATAAAAGAGAATCGCATGCCAATACAACCCATACGCTGGGACACTACGGGTTCCGAAGTTCTGAAGATTTAACATAAAGTTTTAATTTAGATATCATTATCCTAAAACACCCAAAATTTTTTTTACAACTCATAAATTGTAATTTAATTAGCGTTCCAAATGTACAAATATAGACCCATCATACCTATTCAGCACAACAATTCGGATATATGGTGGTCCACCTTTAATTTTTTTCTTTGTTATAAAAATTTTCTACCTTAAAGAATAAATTGCTATCGTTTAGATTATTTTCAGCTGGGGAGCTGGTAATTATATTCTATAATTGTATTATGATATTCTTTATCACTTAGGTTTAATTGCTGTTATGTAATATAAGTATTATGGCCTCTGAGGTTATTTATTGAATATTGTTTGAATAAATGAAATGAATATTTTTTGAGATTTTGGAAGTACTGCCCTTCACTAGATTTAAGTCAACATTTTTACCCAATACAGAACATTTTTCAAAATTCTTTTATAAATACAATACCAGCTTTATACTTTGAAGCTTCAGAAAACTCGAATATCGAATATAGTTCAAAACGATATGCTATGATTTTTTATCTGGATAATAGACAATCTAACATAATTACCACAAATTACACCTTAATATTTTAATTTTTAAATATAAATACTACTTGTCATTATCGTACGTATATTCTTGTTTATTTATTGAGTTGTATTTTAGACGGCATGTTTAATTCTCAAAAATGTATATTTAGTGGAATAAAAAAAAAAAAAAAAAAAAAAGAAATAAATAAACAACAATAATAAAAATTAGGTTCTTTCGCCTAAAATGTTATTAGTTATTAGCCAAAAACCTGTTGAACAATAGTAATAAATTGACCAGGTCCAAAGAGATATACTATATTGACCTTCTTCTTTAATAATAAAATGTAAAAATATACAAATACAATTGTTTAATTTTTTTTATTATTTTGAATTTGTAATTTATAAGTTCCAAAAATTAGTTTAAAAATATAAAATGTTATATTTTCTACACTTTAATTTAATAAAAACAAATTATTAAAAAAAATAATAAAACAGCAATTTAAAAAATACACGTTGTCGCCCCTAGATATTCGATTGCAACTAGATGGTTATGATTTGTAGGTGTTACAAAAAAGCTATTAAATTAACAAATTAAAATTATTAGAAAAAAAAAAATATTTTCGCAATACAAGAGAAGGCAAAACATTTTACAGAATATTTCCTTTTTTCGTATATAAAATTTATGCCAGTTGTCTCACGCTTTTTAAACACGTAGGATGTTTCGAGTTAGAAAATATATCGTTATAAATCCTTATGGTATGTAATCAACACAAACTATCAACCCTTATCTGTTCTGCGAACTGTGTCGTTTTCAAAACCCACTGATTAAAAAAATTATAAAACAAAATTTTCATCCACTTTAAAGGGAGCTAAAGGAAAAATTAAGAAATTAAATTAAAAACGCCCGATTCTTTTTTAAATATCCAAACATAAGTACTTAAAGAGTTTTTCCTTCTATAACTGAAAAATTAAAGAAGAGACCACAAATAAATAAAACAAAGTTTCGTATATTAAAGGAACAGACAAGGAAATAAAAACCTAAAAATAACAAATGGAAAAATTAAGATTGTCTAAACAAAACATTAATTTGACAAAAAAAAAACAAAAAACGCATCTACATAAGTATGTTTAAGTTTATGTGTAGACAGAATATTTTTATCTTCAATAATTCTTATTTACCTGCTGTTTGTTTTTGTAAATTGCAGAGAACAAAAAACTAGGAAAAGATGATGATGTAACTCAAAATACCTCTTGAAAATATAGGAAAACTCAAAAGTTTATAAAAATATCTTACGTGTTACAAAAAGTAAAAAACAAAAAACCTTTACACTGACACTTGCCTCATTATTGTTTTCATCATCTTGATAAATTAATAGATTCTTATTGAATTTTTTACAATTATCTTTTCTAGCTGAAAACCAGGTAGAAGGTTGAAAATAAAATGTTGCTAAAATACGCAGAGGAGTGTGTTTCTTTTCATTAATAACTTGTCGATTTTCTTCCACAGCTGATGTAGACATGTTTTGTTACTGTATATTGTATGTAAATTCTTTAATGCAATAAATTAAAAAAAAAAACTAAATCACAGCAAGCAAAAAAGTGTTTTATTGTTATAGGGAGAAAATGGTTACACAACTTGAGCCATCATTTTACTTTTTTTCCAAAAAACACTGCTACTTTTTTCTTAGCTAATGGAATAACTGTAGTAATTAATTTGTTTTTTATAGGTTATTTTTTATTGCACTCTAAGCAAATAAAAAACTTTTCGTAAATATTAATTTTGTTAAAGTTCTTCGTTAAACGTACTTTTTTTTCTTCTTTTTAGATGACTGACTTTTACTTTTTGTTAAAAAATTTTAATTTTAAGAAATTTTTAGCAATTTTTTTCGGCACCACCTTGCAGACACCAACAAGACAACTGAGCAGAGAAAGCAAAATTATTATAACCAACTACTTTCTTTTGTGTTTGTTTTTAATTTCATTTATTTTTAAGGGGTGAGTTGTACCCTATATAGTATATTTTAGCTATCAGCTGTCTTATATACGTACACCATGCATCACTCACTACAAGCTAAAAACAATAATAACGACCACTAGCCCCCACTTATTCAACCCTCGTTGTTTGAGCAGAGTTAAATAAAAGTATTTCATTGTTATTGATTTTTGCTTTTCTAAGTGAAATGTGACGTCAAATTTGCTGAAAGAAATAGTTTTGCAAGTAATGTGACGAAAAATTCATATTTTTCTTATCGATTCTTTTGAGTTTTAGCTTTTATAAATGGTCCAAAACGAAGTTAAAACTTATTTGCAGTATCTATAAAACTTCGGTAATATTTGATATATGTATGTATATGACATTTAAGCCATTGTTACTAAAATGATTATTAATTAATTTTCTTGTCTAATTTTTTAAGCACTAGGTCCGTTTTTTAATAAAAAATAATATTTTTATTTAAAAACTGACTTAGTTTTTAAAAAATTAGAGAAGAAAATTAATAATAAAGGTAAAAAACAATTATATTTTATTATTAATTAAAAAAATCAGAGTTTAGATTTTTTTTTTAATTAATGTAAAAGGTGCAATTCCTAAGATGATAAACTAGATGAGGTTTTCGACCAAAATAAAAATGACAAAATATTAGCTTAAAATAGTCACAATGGAAAAAATATTGTATGAAAAACTCATTCACATATTTATGTATTGAAAATTCGACTTGACCATGTTTAAAGAAAACACAAGCGCTCGGAGCCCTAAAAATAAAAAGTATGCTTTTAAACTTCACAGGAGTTTTCAACACTCAAATATAAAAATTCTGTTTTGATAAACTAGTTGGAACATGTACTGCAGATAGATATGCAACATGGCAAAAGAGTGTTAATCATAAGGACAAAATTTTCATTGTAAACGATTTTAAATTCTTATTTCAAGTGGAATTAAGGAATAACAATAACGGGTTGAGTTATTAATAAAATCGATGAGTTGGTACTAACGGTATTCACTTCAACTTTTCATGACTATCTAAACTTATAGCTAATATGTACCTCACCCCGTCACTCAGGTGAACTGATAAGTGATCTAAAACCAAAAGTTTTTCGGAAGACTAAACGGACCCAAGAAACAATATGTTCTGTCAAAACGGGCCAAAGATATGGCTGTTGTTATAGCTCTGCTACTGAAGAAAGATTTACCTCCTTTCCAAAAGTTTTTTAAATTTTAAAGTGTTACTTATCCTTATTTTTTTAACTACATGCAAAATTCAAATTTGGCTCGAGTGTTGATATGAAAAATTGCATTAATATCTTTTGGATTTATGTAACATTTATGAAATATGTGTGTTAAGTGTATTTATATTCCCGTAATAGTTACCTATATTAAAATATCACAAGTAGTAATGCTATAATACATAGGTATATTGGTGCTAATAATTTTTATATTTTTGAAGTATTTGAACGGCAAATAACATTTTCGAAACGGATTTAAACATAAGAATGAATAAAATAATAAAACAAAGTCCGTGAATAAGAAATAAATACATATAAGAAAGGTGTGACATTTATAGAGGAAAAGCGATTCACATGATATTAATCATTAGAAAAATAATGCTTTTACAAGTGAGTTTCTCTCGAAAAGGGTAAAGTATTTAAACACATCAAAATTAAATTTATTTGTTAAATTTTATATTAAAAGATATCCCTTCTTTTCCATTAAATGAAAAACGACTGTTACGTAATTGGCGCAATGAACAAGTCTTTTTTCTTTATTAAATTGTAGACTTGCGTTGACGTTGGCTGCGATGCTGGCAGATGTTTTAGTTTAAGTGATTGACCGGCTAACATGCGTTTACAAATGTTCCGGCAGCAAGTACACAAAACTAGTGTTGTATATGTACATATTATTATACTGAATATCACATTTAATTTGGTTTTAACAAACTCTTGTATTATAAAAATTTTTGACACCAGGAACAAAAAATATTTCCACTATTTTTATTTAGGAGAAATTTGTTCATCTGCAGAGCACACACTAATACATACTTTTAAACACAATCACATTTTTCTGCTGCTTTCCTTCCATTATTTTCTAGGTTATGAAATCAATTTGGTGATTTTTTATTCAAAAAGAAACCAAGCTCTTAATTGATTTTCTCATAATTTCACACTTCCCTTTATTTGTATTAACTATTGCCTTAAAATTTTTAATTAATTATTTACTTACTTTTTCTTAAATAAATTTTGTTTGCAAAGCGAGGAACAAGTACGACCACGAACAACACCACAAAAGTAATGTAACAATTTGCAAAATGAAATTAGACATTCTTATTCGTTTGTTCTACTCGCTGCAAATGACAGTAAGAGTATTACCAGATTGTTCGATTTATTGTACGTAGTGCAACTGGAAATTTTATAGTATAGTCAAGGCAAATTAATTTGCATGTGGTCTTAACCACAGATAACTAACTAACTGTGGTCTTAACAACCCAGCTGATTTTTGTTGTCGAAATTTCAAAATAATTAAAAAATTTTTTTTTCAAATAATTTGAAAAAGAAATAAAACTATAATTCAAACTCTAAAACTAAAATATGAGGTATTGCTGCATTGCTGCTTCATTTAAAGTACCAAATAATGATAGAAAGATAAATTGAACCATGATTCAGTTTGTTTTGTCTGCTATTTTTGAATTCAACGTGCTCCTGAGCAACAACAAAGTTATATTAAAATTTTGTTTTTGTAGCCGTGTGCCCACCTAATATTTAATTCGCTTTGGTAAGTTTTAAAAAACACATATATTATATTATATTTTTTCGGCAAGGAAGGAACAGATTTTAAGAGAAGGTAACTTGTGTGAGTTATATGGCTTTTTGCATTAAAATATAAATCGACATGCATAGTGCCTAACTTATTTCTTTGAGCAGGCTTTATGAATTTTTTTTTTTATTATTTCCATATTATGAGAATAAAAATTGTAAATTTTGTTTCGATTTCAAACTATACACAAACAAACAGTTCCTGTTATCAACAACAGCTACTGTACTTAGCGAATGAATTATTGTGTATAAAATAAAGGCTAGCATTTATCAATAAAATACAATATTATTTAAATACAATAAACTTAATTAATACAATTTAATGCTAGAGAAAATTTAAATACTCCAATCGTACAGAGATAATGTCGAAAAAGGTGCTATTGGAAATCAGCATGATCGGTCCATATCCTTTTCTAGGCCCACCTCTACCACGCCTACCTCTAAGTTTTTTTACAACATTTGGACCATATTTTCCGAGTTAGGGGCCTCTGAAATTTTAAAATTTCCTTTCAAGAAATACTAATTTTTTTAAAATGCTTAACTCACTAAAATCCGGTGGCGATTTTATGTAAAATTATATATATGAAGTACTTAAGACTTTTTTTCTTATTTGCTTTTTTGATAGGAGTTACTTCACTAAACTAGAATTACATAGATGGTGAAGGGTATACTCGATTATAATTCACCATAACACTCTTACTTTTTTTTAATTTTTGTGTCATATGTCTATTAAAAGTTTAGCCACATATGTACATGAAATTACATTAACTGCTGAGACACCCTTTAATTTATAAATCCAAATTTAATACTTCTTTAACGGTTTGGCCATATACATCAAATTATATCAACTTTGGGAGCACCGTTTTTCTGCCAAATCCAAACTTTATATACATGTGTTGTTATAGCGGACTTAGCAATACAGTTTCTTTATAAATTTGAATTGTTCAACAGTTTGGCCATATACATATGTACTTCTAATTACATCAACTAATGTAACTTTCTTTAATTTATACTTTTAAATATTTATACCAGACGAAGAAGGGGAAATTTTTTTTAATTCTCAAGTAAATGTATATAACGGTTCAGAAGGTAGGTCCATATAGGTCAAATTACATCAGTTTTGGGAATACCCTTTAACTATTAATTTCAAATTGTATAGTTGTTGTTATAGCGGACATATCAATACAGGTTCCTAGTTAATTTTAACTGTCTGTTTACAACGGCTCAAAAGCTTGGTAACATACATCACATTATATCAACTATTGACACACCCTTTAATTTCCAAATCAACATAACGCCGGCAGAACAACGGTATTAATTTGTCCATGTTTTAGTATGTGGCGAAAACGTGTTGTTGTTCATGTTCTGTTTGAGTATAATTTTCTGTTTGTCGTCAGGATTGTTTCAATGTTTTTAAGAAGGAAGAGTTTTCGCATTGTTGATCAATAGATGGCGTAAATTCGAAATAGAGAAATCATACTAAAAGTCATATTTGATGGCGAACATCATTGTTCACATAAATGTTCGGATAACGATGTTAGCACATGAACGAACCATAAACATTGAGAGTCTACACTAGACGAATTCATGTGTGACATAATGTTCATACCAATTTGATGGCTCGTGGAGACGTAGGGTTACAAGTTATTTCAAATTTCAAACGCCTGTCTACAACTGTTCAAAAATATGGCATTATACATCAAAATAAATGAACTATTTATAATTTTGAAAATTTATACTTATTATAACGGTCATAGTAATCGGCATTTTGTCTAAGTTTCAAGCGTTTGCCTATAACGGTTCAAAAGATAGGCCCATATAAGTCAATTTGCGTCACCTATGGGGACACCCTTTAATTTTTAATTTTCTATTACTTTTTGCTGTTGGGAGCTATAGTGATATTCAGTTCTTTTTAATATTAGAGTGGATCCCTTTACAGTTCATAATACACTTAAAGAACATGTATGTTGTATAGGGACACCCTTTAATTTGTAAGACTACGAACTGTTTTTAAAACGGTACCAATTTGTAAGCATAAACTTTTAAATCAAGAAAAATTAAATCAAGACTGAGTTATGTAGGCACAAACATGTAAAAGCAACATTCAGTCGAATTGATAACCTGCTTCTGTTTTTGAAGTCGGTTAAAAATAACTTGAATACTTTTTTAATAATATATTTATGGGTTTATTCTATAATAAGCGTCGACGAGGTAAAACATTACGTGCAAAACAAAAACACGTCTCATTTTAATATGTTTCTCTCCTTAAAAAACTCTAATAAAATTTTATAAAAAATGAAAATAAATTTTTAAAAATTTCCAAATGTTGTTTTTGTTTTCGATGTAAACTTTCACTTTGTTACCGTTTTACAGAATAGACACCGTTACAAGTCGTCAACTTTAGATAAAAATTTCTTCTTTATTCTATTAAAAGATCAATAGACAATCTTATGTCTACCATTACTTGTACTCAGTGTTTTCCATAAAATTAAAATCCGAGGGGTAGTATTTAAGTAATAACATATTTACGTCAAATTGTACAACCCAAGACTAACACGTCACTCTTTGAAAAATAACGATAAGCCAAACAAGAATGATAGGTAGAGATATTTGCTTAAAATAAAACGGTGTAAGACATAAAACTGATTTTGGCATTATGTGTTGAATAGCACATTTTTCAAATGGCTGAGTCAATTTCATCGGTAGATCTTTAAGTAGTCGGTCAAGTTTTTAATGGCTCTAATACACTAAGATCGTATACTAAGCGGCCAACTAATGAATGCACGACGGAGGATACCTAACCGTGTAACTTCTTTTTCTCAACTTGGAGCTTTGCGTCGCCCAGGCTGCAGAAAGTCGGTTAAGCACGATTTTTAGAAATGATTTCTTTATCAGGAATTTTGGATGGTTTTAGAGGCGACCTTTTCCTACAACGTTTTTCTGCCAAATCCAAACTTTATATACATGTGTTGTTATAGCGGACTTAGCAATACAGTTTCTTTATAAATTTGAATTGTTCAACAGTTTGGGCATATACATATGTACTTCTAATTACATCAACTAATGTAACTTTCTTTAATTTATACTTTTAAATATTTATACCAGCCTGAACATGCTTGTTTGCCAATCTTGGGCCTCCTCTTCACGGTGATTCACCGTCCACGGTCTACCTTTGATCTCTTCTCTACTCGAACAGATATTTTATCTTCTGATGTTCAGTATCTCTGACTTTACTCAATTTTATTCTCTTCCTATACTTTAGGTCTTTGCAGCAACATAAAGGATCGGTTTGTCGGACACACGAGAGCTGCTCGACACCTACCTAACCTAAACGAAATAATTAGTCGCTCAGGTTAGCATTTTAGTTCCTCACAACCTTATCGTGAATTTTTATAGTAACTGCCTTAAATGGTCATTCTAAATGAGGAACAGCATTTGTAGATTTTTGGGTTGATACAGCGCAAAGTAAATGTTTTCATTCTTTAGAAGTAATCAAGAAATCAATGTAAGTAAGGAAGTAATAATTGACTAATGTTAAAAACTGAATAACGGATTTACCTAAAAATCTTAAGTTCGTTTATTTTTTAGTTCGGTAATTTTTCAGAAATTTTCAAATTTGGTTTACCCTCGTAATAGATAACGAATAAAACATCTTGGCAGATGTATTTTTAAAAAATAATTATGGCAAACGTAAACAAGAGAATTGAAAACAAACATATAAAAAGAAACAACCAGATTTTTCTTTTAAGAGATCTTTCTTCTGCACGTGAGATTAATCAAAATAGATACTCAATATTTACAAGATTTATTTTGTATTGATTTTAAAAATATATATTTGAAAACAAATATATTGAATAGAAGAATGTAGAAGAGCAACAAGATACATCTCTAACATTCAAAATTGATGAAAAACAAACAACATGAAAATCTTGCAATTTAATTATTCAAACACAACGAGCAAAGATAGACACAATTTCAACTATTAGTTCCAAAAAAGATTTTTATTAATAAATAAAAAAAAAAAAGAAACTGCACATAAATAATTTTTGTTTTTTAAAAAGAGTATTTTAAATTTTCTTCAAAATTATTGAATTAAAAGAATTAGATTCAAACTTTTCAAACAAACCGTTAACTACTCCAAATATTAATGTGACACTTGTGAGTGAAATGCAAAAGAGCTGTGGTGAAATGTTTAAATCATGCATAGATATTGATCCACGTTACGGTCGCAGTCTTATAACCACCGAGCACGTAAGTAAAGGTGATGTTATGGTTGATGAACTACCATTTGCATGGGGGCCCAAACAAAATAGCGGTATTGTGTGCTTAGGATGCTATCGTGATTTACAATTCGATGAGGATGGAGATTCCATGGACCGTTGCGTTACATGTGATTGGCCTCTGTGTAGTGCATGCATAGATGCGATCGATCATCTGGAAGAATGTAAAATTTTTTCCGAAGCAAATGTTAGATTTGCTGGTAATGTGAGTGAAGATGGTATCTGTGCACAATTGGATTGCATAACACCTTTGAGGTTAGTATAAGGAACATAAAATTTACTTTTTTAAGAAAACTACTAAATATAATGTTAAGAATAAAATAAAAAGCGATATCTAAAAAATCAAAAGCGATATGAAATCAAAAAAGCCATAAGATACAAAAATTTCATATAGACTTTCTCAATGAATACAATACACATTCTTGCAAAATTTAACACTAATGCAAATAAATAAAAAGGATAACAAAATTCGAAAAGCCCTAAGTGCAAGATCAAAAATTTTTTAAGTTAGAAACGGAACTTCCGCATTTAGTAAAAAATAGATAAATAACAAACCCAAAAGAAAAGCCCTTTTTAACCGAATTAAAAAAAATGAGGTTATCAACTCGACTAAATGTTGTTTTTTTATATTTGTGCCTCCATAACTCAGTTATATCTGGATCGATTTTGATTTTTTTCTGAAAGGTTATGCTTACGGATTCGTCCGCTTTTAAAAACAATTCATAAATTAAAAAATTAAAGGGTGTCCTTATACAACATGCATGCTTTTTACCGGTATTATGAACTGCAAAGGGCGCGAATTTAAAATTAAAAAAAAACTGCCAATAGCGCAAAGTAATATAAAAATAAATCTAAAAATTAAAGGATGTCCCCATAGGTGACGTTAATTGACCTATATGGGTATACCTTTTGAACCGTTATAGACAAACGCTTAAAAATTGGACAGAATGTCGATGGCTATGATCGATATAAATATTAAAAATTAAAAGTTAAAGGGTGCCCCAGAAGTTCATTAAATTTGATGAATATGGCCATACTTTTTAATAGTTGTATCCGCTATAACACGTATAAAGTTTAAATTTGGAAATCTAAGGGTGGCCCAATAGTTGATGTAGTTTAATGTATGCGGCCAAACTTTTGAATCGTTATAGACAGACAGCTAAATTTTTACAAGGAACCTGTATTGCCATACCCGCCTTAAGAACAAGTATACAATTTGATTTAAGTAATTAAAAGGTGTTCCCATAATTGATGTTATTTTAGCTATATGGCCCTATCCTTAGGCAGGATGTCCACTCCATTTTTAGTATATACAAAAGTATAAATATTTAAAATTATAAGTAAAAGGGTGATACAGTAGTTGATGTAATTTGATGTATATGGCCATACTGTTGAACCGTTATAGACAGGCGTTTAAAATTTACAAAGAACCTGAACAACCGCTACAACAGAAAGTACAAAATTTCAATTTGGAAATTAAAAAGTGCCCCTATAGTTGATGTAATTTAATGTATATGGCCAGTTGAACAGTTGTAGACAGACAGTTGAAATTGTCAAGGAAACTGCATTTTTAAATTTGATATAACAACAAGTATAAAATCGTATTGAACCGTTACAGGCAGCAAGTAGTTGATAATAGTTGTAGACAGGAGGTTGAAATTTGCTAGCTGTATTACTAAGTCCGGTATAAAAACTAGTATCAAATTTGAATTTGAAAACTTAAGGTTGTCCCTATAATTAATTTGATTTAATGTACGTCGCCAGACTCTTGAACCATTATAGACATATAGCTGAAATCTGCTTTAAAGTAAATTTTTTTCTGCAAGAATTATTTTACACAAATAGTTTTTTATTTTTTTATTATTGTGCTTTCTAATAAGAGATCATTATTGAGGCAAGCAGTTTAGTAAAATAAAAAAATATCTATTAAAGTTAAAAATAGATCTTAAGTCCTTCATACTAAAAGATTCCCATGCTTTTTATACTAATTTACAATTTAATAAATTGTTATTTTTATTTGTAATTTATTGATATCAATTTTCTTTAATTAAAAATTTGTTTGCTTTTGTCTATAAAATTTACTTTTTTACTGCATAGTTAAAAATAAAAAAATTAGAAATAAAAACATTTTAAATTAATGTATTTAATAAAGAAAATAAATAAACATTTCCTAAAAATTAACAAAGCTATTTTTTATCAGATGGAGAGAACTATTTAAATATTTGTTTTTATGAAGTCATATTTTTTTTAAATTTTCTGTCGGCAGTTAAAATTTTACTACCATCTGAAAACCGCTTTCTGATGATTACAAAAATATAACAAAATAATAACAAAAATTTTTTTTAAATAAAAAACAGGAATATCAAATTAAATAAATTAAACTTTAAAATTATTGTGCACGGCTCGATGGCCATTTCGCTACAGCTCACTTAGCTCTTCACGAAACTTCTCACAAATATAAAGTAAAGACAAAAATCAAAGTTCAAGCAAAAACAACAATAATCAACTTTGATTTCTTTATGCACTGTATACGGCTGACTTTTTTCGGGTCATATATACAGTTTAAAGATGTTGAAAAATAAAATAATAGCAGCAAATAAAACATCGCAAAACACTACGATATTGTATTTTTGCTTTATGCACGGGCACTTGCAATTTAATAATTAAAAACACGGCAGCATTTTTGGCACAAAAGTATGAAGATTTTGCATGTATGTGTTCCTTTTTAATAAATCATGTTTTATTGGTGATTCAGATGAAACGTAAAATTCTATTTGTTACGATCAGTTGAACCGAATAATATTAGGGGTGTTTATTTTTTGGCAGGTTTAATTATTTTATATTATTTTTGCAGATTTTTGATATATTATAATACTCCGCTTTTCAATAGAACATATCTCACTCCCTTAAACCTCCTGGAAACGTTATTCATGAATGAAATACTTCAGTTGAATGAATCAGCTAACTGTTGTATACTGTTTCATTTAGGTCAGTCACCTTTGATTATTAATCTTTAATCTCATACCATCCAATTTTTCCAATTTTGTCTTTCTTATAATCCACTATATATTTCATGAATATTTGCGAGAATAGTAATGTTAAGTACTCAAAATATTTTTTTATCTTTCATCTTTTTAAACGATGCGTGTTTTCATATATCTTTCACTTAATAATTCATTCTGAAAAGTGTTAAAATTTTTTTTGTAATATTTTCTTTAAAATGAATAATTAATTCCAACACTTTCGTTGCATTTTCCTCAGTCATGTCTTAAGTTAAAAAGAATGTAAAATGTGTTGGTCAGATTTAAGAACTTGCCACTATTAAAATACAGTCAATATTTTGAACAAAAATTTAACTGGCTTGAAATCCTTAAGTAAGAATAGAGAGATTAATAAACGGCTGATATGAATTTTTTCCAAGATTATGACTCTTGCTATCGTAGTTGTCCATACAAATATACAATAATTAACAATTACTTTGCTTTAAGAACTGCCTGACATTAAGTTTTGTTTTTGAATCTACCCAAATAGGTTTGTAGGCTCTCACCCTTGTAGTTGTAAAAACAAAATGTAGTATAATAAAGAACCTTCTTGCTAGGGGTCCCTTCCTCACGCCTTTTTCTGAAGACTTTGTTGTAGTTCTTTATGGTGGCTAGCCATCTCCACATGCATTACCTCCAGGATATTGTTAGTAAGCTCACTTAGTTTTCAGTATAAGTTAGAATCTCACTATCACAGTTATTCGGATATAGGATGATTAATAATTACTTCTTAATTGAATTATCCGATCGTCAATAAGACGCGTCCAAAATTTCAATTGAATAGATCGCTTCGTTTGGCTTCTTATTAATTAAAAACATACAAACTAATCTCGAAACATGAAATCATTTAGAATGAACATTTGCCAAAAATAGTAGTTACGCTTATTCCGTCAAATTTTTCCTTTTTAATCGTTAAAGCTCAAGCCAAAGTATCTGAAAAATATAATCAAATTCGTACACAGAAAAAAAGTTTCTTCTCTTATTAATAGTTATAATTATTTTCAGATTGAAATTAAAATAAATTTTTAATTTGCTTAATTATATAATTAAATGAAAAATAAATACAAAAAATTTTAATTAAGTAATTAATTGAATTATTTATATTTAACTGAATCTGAAGACACATCAAAAAATTAATAGGTATAAAAATTTGTTTCTGTGCTTTACAAACAGAAACGAACTTTATTTCATAAAAAGAAACAAAAACTTGTGGTAAAGCATTTTAAAATGATGCTGTTACTTGTATAACTAATGAAGAGAAGTAAATAAGAAATATTTTAAACGAATACGAGGGCTGCTATACAATCTGGCATGGCAACACTGAGCGCTGCCAAGTGCAATCTGACATTTCCATTGGAAAGTTTGTCATTTTTAAGCATAATCGTACTAAAAACGTTCTGACGCACGAACATTATTTGTGTTGTTTACAGTGGCTTGAAAAAATTAATATAGAAAAAAAAAGAATTAACTCGTGAATATTTTTGTGCCATCATTTTTCACAACTTTCGACGTGGATTATCACGACAAGAGTGCATTGATGAACTTAAATCTTTGTATGGCGATGAAGCACCATCCTATAGCACTGTGAAAAATTGGTATAATGAATTTTATCGTGGCCAAAGCTCGCTCAAAGACGAATTCCGTGAAGGTCGTCCAAAAACGGCTGTTGTGCCAGAGAACATTGATGCCGTGCGTGAACTCATAATGCAAGATCGAAATGCGACATACCGAGAGATAGAGACATCCTTGGACATTTCTTCCATCAGCATACATTCGATACTGCATGAACACCTAGCCGTAAAAAAGGTTTGTTCTCGTTAGATCCCGCACAATTTGAAAGTCGCTTAAAAAAGGCTCGTGTCGATTGGTGCAAGGAAATGTTGCAAAAATACGAATGCAGTGCTTCAAAAGACGTTTATAAGATCGTCACAGGTGACGAATCATGGATCTACGCGTATGATCCCGAAACGAAACAACAATCGACCGTGTGGGTCTTCAAAGACGAGTAAAATCCAACGAAAGTTGTTCATGGAAGAAGCACTTCGGACCAAACGGTCGCCTGTTTCTTCGGCAAAACTGGTCATGTGGCGACTGTTCTGCTTGAGCAACGTAGGACGGTCACTTCTGAGTGGTACACTACAATTTGTTTGCCTGAAGTCATCGGAGAAATTCGAAAAACCAACAAGAGAAGACGAATCATTGTTCACCATGACAATGCGAGCTCTCACACATCGGCTTAAACCAGAGCGTTTTTGACCGGCCAAAACGTCGAATTAATGGGTCATCCGCCGTACAGCCCTGACTTGGCAACTAATGACTTCTTCTTGTTTCCGCATATAAAGAAAAAAATGCGTGGTCAACGATTTTCGTCGCCAGAAGAAGCTGTTGAAGTGTTTAAAAACCATGTTTTAGAGGTGTCTCAATCGGAGTGGAAAAAGTGCTTTGACAACTGGTTTTAGCGCATGCAAAAGTTTATAAATCATGCTGGAGAATACTTTGAAAAACAATAAAACCATTTTTGATTATAAATATTCGCATTTTCACTGTTAGGCCAGAAATATACAGAGCAGCCATCGTACTAATATTTTTTGATAATTTCAGGTTTTCATTTGAAAGTTCTTCATCACTATTTATTATTACTTTCATATAAATAAAAAAAATTTATTCTCATTTTTAATACAAACATCATAAAAATCAAACAGATTCAATCAGAATCCTCCTAATTTTTACTCGCATACAGACAAGAAAAATTTCCTCTAGATTTTCATGATAACAATATTCATTTTAGAACAAATTTGCATAGCTAAATATTTTGAGAATTTTTTGCATTTCTTTGATTGGCATCAGCAGAAAACATACACAAAAATTTCCCATTATTTTTCAACAAAAATATATTTAAACAAAATTTTTTAAGAATATCTGCTGCTTTAGTCTTAAAAATGTCATATACTGCACCACAAGTTCCTATAAATAGAACTGAAATACGTTATAATCCGATATTGGGACGTTATTTAATTAACGGTCCAAAATTAACAAAATCTGCGAGTGTTTTAATAGAGGAAGTGCCATTTGCATTTGGTCCAAAATGTAATTGTCCTGTTGTGTGTCTGGAATGTTATTGTTATGTAAATTGTGATAGTGATGATGAACGATGTCCAAAATGTAACTGGCCATTGTGTATAGATTGTCAAGAAAATAATAATAATGAAAAACAGTATCATTCCAATAATGAATGTTTTGTGTTTTCAAAAGCTAAAGTGAAATTTTTTAATATGTTAAGTGATGCGAAAGGTTGTCCACAACTGGATTGTGTAACACCATTGAGGTATACTTTACATGAATACATAGTGAATCTATTATGTCTAAAGTGTTAAAATTGTATTCCAAAAGTATTAGAAGAAATTATCTGCTCACACATGTAGTACACATCTTATTAAAAATCACATTTTCCATTTTTAATTGAACGACGGCTTATGTTATTGTTGCCACAACTTTCAAAATCTATTTCCTTTAATGGTCTTTACCATGGGTGGAAAGTATTTTAAGTATATTCAACATCCATTCCATTCCATTCCTTTTTTTTTTTTGATTATTCGAGAATCTAAGCACTTAATTTGTGAAGAGATCAGTAAAATACATAATTAAAAATCATTGAAGAGATTTAGGCAAAATATAATTAATACCTTAAGCAAAGTATGTAAAACCTCCTTTGCTGAGTTTTTAGGCGACCAGAGTAGGAACTCAAATTGTAAGAAAAATCAAAATTTTGAAAAAGCATTATTTTAAAAATCAAAATTTTTTAAAAAAAAAAAAAACGTTTACTTAAAAAAAAAAAACTTAATTTTATCATAAAAAATAAATATCATAAGAAATAATCAAATAAGAAATGTCAAATAATCTGAGAATTTCTAAAATATCATAAAAATTAACACAAAAATATACTAAACAAGTAAGAGTGCTATATTCAGCTATGCCGAATCTTATATACCCTTTACCATATAAGTAAATCTACTTTAGTGAAGTAAAGCCGATAAAAAAAAACAAATATTGGGGAAACAGAGAATTAAAAAATAAGAAAAAATTAAGTACTACATACATACATACATATATATAATTTTACATAAAAATATCATCGGCTCTTAATGGGTTAAGCTTATTTAAAAAATGTTTAAATGATACCCATATATTTTGAAAAAATTTGAAAAGTTTAGACGGCCGTAAATATAAACGAGCGCCAATTTTTTCACTTGATGTTTTTTTTCTAATTTTTTAATTCTATATCGCCCCACATATTTGTTTTTTTGATTGGAGTTACTTCACTGTTCAAATTATATTATATGATATGGTGTTTTGCCTGCTGCCTCGAGGGACATGGACCGATCATGCAGTACCAAATTTTTTTTTTATTTTTTAAGTCTCGGTCACCCCAATATTTGCCTTTTTGATTGGAGTTATTTCACTAAACTAGATTTACATAGATGGTGAACGGTATATAAGATTCGGCATAGCTGAATATATCACTATTACTTTAGAGTTGTGTAATTCGTGAACGACCTAGTTCAATTGAACTACTCACTTAATTGAGCTTTATGGAGCTCTCCTTTTACTGAGCTCTTCGCTCAGTTACTGAGTACCGTTTATAGTTCATCACTATTTATATGAAAACATATATAAAATTACAACTTGAGTGAAACCTTAAAACTTTGTTACAAATTAAGGAAAAACATCCTTTTGTTATTAGAAAATATTATTATATTATTATATTATTATGAACCAATATTCTTTTGGTTTTAAAAAATAAATTCAGATAAAAGTGCATACTTGCACATAGTTAATCTTTAAATTGTTTTTCAGCTGCTCAATATTTCATTAGTATGTATGAATATTTTCTTAATTTCAGACAAATTTATCACAGAACACTAAAACTTATGTGAGCTAAACAAATCAACTAGAATCGCTCAATTGTTTTCGGCTCACTGATTGAGCAATTGAACTAAAAACAATTATGTATGAAAAAAACAATATTCGAGCTTGAGGACAAAATTGTAGTGTGCAAATTATTTCTTTATTGCCTATATTTCGCTACAAAATCGAGTAGCATCATCAGGGCTATGGCTAAGAATACACAAACACAAAACAAATATAAATTATCTTAATTTAAGCGGGAATTTCTGAGTTAGTTTGGGGTCATGATTTATAATAGTACGAATTATTCACCAAAAAACTAATGCAATTTTTCCCTATTAAATAAAATGTGAATTTGGTTGCAAAAAATGGAATCGCCGATCACACAGAAAATAATATTAAAAAAAATTTTTTTTAAAGATTAGAAAATCAATCTGACCTGCAAAAAACTCTTTCACACATTTTATTTTAATACAGACTATCTATTCTACTTTTAGAACACATATTCTTCACAAATATAACAGTTTTCATATTTTATACTCTTACAAATTTCTTCATAGTTTACCTTCACAGATTGAACATAATTGTTTCTGTTTAATGTTGTTTATATTTTGCTTACAGAGTGAACTGTCACTCTGTGGTTTTATTTTAAATATATAAATAAAATAATAGATGTCAGCTAGATTGATATAGTAAATATAAAAAGTCTACTTTAGATCAGGGATGGTAAAATGTACTTTTTTGGTGTAACTTGTTTAACATTTCATATGAGTTTGTAAGACAACTAATAAAATTTTAACAGTACTCACTGCCTTAAAAGCAGATTATAAATAATTCTGGAAATCCGAATCTCTTGGCGTTATTGGAAAACTTGCAATATGCATTAGTTGAATGCCTTCGTTAAAATCCCGGATGACTCCTTATGAGAGCTTGATATAGGCTGGTCCAAATCAGACCCATCGTATTTAACTTTAATTGTTTTCTTGCAGGTTGAAATCGGAATTCTTATAATAGAACTCATCTATTTCGAGTGCTGCTTTATTGTGATCACTAAGCTAGTTCGCCAGCTAAGGAGATATCGATATTGGTCTCGTGTCTATGTGGTCCAATGTGTCGTGATCAGACTTGTGATTGGCTATTTGTGCTTTAAGAATTGTTCAAGCAATTTCAAGTGAATTTAAAAACATCAAAAGTTAAGAGACTTTTAATGCTCCTACACTAAATATACATATTTAATAGATTTTGTTATGATACTCAAAGCTTAGAGATAAAAAAATTGTAAAAAAATATGAGGACACTTGATGTAGATCACATATTGTTCAACTAGACACAGCTACACAAGAAACTACAGTTGAAATAATTCAACTAGTGCAGGGTAAGTTTTCTCAAGTACTGCTTTCGGTATGTCACGAATAACACGAACAATGTTTGCCTCCAAAGCGTCAATTGTTGCCGGTTCATTAGCATAAACCAGTGACTTCATGTGGCCCCACAGGATATAATCGAGTGGTGTCAAATCGTACGACCTTGGAGGTCATTTATTGAAATCAACTTATCGCCAAATTTTGATTTCAATAACTCGATGGTTGCGGTCGCCGTAATGCACGTAGCGCCATCTTGTTAAACTCACATTTCTTTCGGATCAATGTTATCCATATTTTCCAAGTTTCGTTAAATATCATTTCTTTAAGCAAGGTACGAAACTGATCCCACTTTCCATACGGAAACGGCTGATTGTGCTTTTTGTTATACATTGATAAAGGAAAATTGCAATGAAGACCTACATTGTTAAATTTTTAGTTTTTAATTTAATAGAAAGTGTAGAAAAAAAGAACATTTTTATTTCTTGTTAATTTTTACCAAACACAATAATTTCGTGATTTCGACCTAAATCAACTTATTTTTATTTCAATCGTATAGGTATTAAGGAAAAAGGAAGGCATTGAGAAATCTATTTAGAGAAGTTTATCTGTTCTTTTTTATTTACTTCATACTAATAAAAATTAATTTATGTCATATGTGTTTATAGAAAAAAACCGATTGAGGCAATTTCCCAATCACGCTTGCCATCTCTGCTTCATTACATTATGTACATAAATACTAATGTATATAAGAATATCTCGATGTGAATAAGAATTTTTTGGTTGTTTATTTAGTTTATTGTTCAAATTGCTTAAAAACGTGCACATAAAACCCCAGATTGCCCATGCAGCAGAGCATACATTAAATATGAATATGGGAGGTGCGGTTTCTTACGAAGACTATACTTGGACAATGGTAATTTGAGATTATTATTATTATTCGAGCTTTTATACTCGCAAACATAACATTTAAACAAAATCCAAACATGCCAAATTATTGTAGATGAAATACGAATAAAAATTAGTTTCACAATTTTCGTGATTTTTCGTCTTCGATTGATTGTCAAGTTCATTCCTCATTACAACACGCTATTGCTATTCAATTGTGACATATGCAGCTAGTGTGCAGCATATTACTGAGAATGCTGCCCATGCTTACTAATTATTCATGAAATATAGTGGTGACCACAAATCAAGCTTATCTTCTCAAATTCTTTCTATTAACTGCACTATTAAGGCTTAAAAATTTTAAAGGTTACAAAACAATTTCATTTACTGAATTTTTAAAGTTTCAAGATTTTAGTGAAATTTTAATATACAGTGGCTCACAGCTTATTTTATGCAGTGCATTTTTTGAGTTTTAAACCTTTATAAATGTAACAATAGCGGCAAATTAGGAATAAAAATGGTATCCTTAAAATGGAAAAATGCTACAATTTAACAAACAAAATTCATTTATTGCAAAAATATACATTTCAATATATTAAAATTAAAAACACGAAAAATACTTTTTATTTTTTCTCACAGCTTATTTTATGCAGGTATATATTGTTTTGACCAACTCGAAATTAAAATTGACAAATGCAAAATTTAATATTTAGTGTGATAGCCCTTATTATCTATGACAGATTTCAAGCGGTTTGGCATAGATGCGACCAGTTTTTGTGTCACACTCGGCGAAATATTCGCCCACTCCGTCAGTAGAGCTTCCTTTAGCTCGTGTCTGCTAGAAATTTTGTGTTTTCGTATATTCTTTTCTAAAATTGACCACAAATTTTCTATCACATTAAGGTCTGGCGACTGTGGTGGCGGTGTCATCAAATGTGGGCAGTTATATATTACCAAGTTTGCACAATCCCAGATTTGTGCTTCGGATCATTATCTTGATAGAACCGAAAATCTGATCGAATTCCCAGTTTCTCTACGCTCTCCAACAAGTTGTCCTTAAGAATTTGGAGGTACTTAAATTTGTCCATGGTGCTTTCAATAAACGTTAGATTTCCAGTCCCAGGAGCCGACATACAGGCCCAAACCATGACGCTAACACCACCATGCTTTACTATTGCCTTTAAGTTTTCTTTGTTTAGCTCTGTATTAGGTTTTCGCCATACATACGACATGCCATCTGAAGCGAATATATTGAATTTTGATTCATCAGCGAAGATGACCGAATTCCAAAATGCAGACTCCTTGGAAATATGTTCTTTGGCGAAATTAAGTCTGCATTGTTTATTCTTCGGACTTATAAATGGTTTTCTGCGTGCAACTCGGCCATGAAAATCATGCTGGCGCAGAACATGGCGAATAGTTTCTGCGCAACATTGTTTGCCCAGATCAGCTGCAACTTCAGAGGCCAGCTTTGGAGATGATAGCTTTGGGTTTGCCTTTATTTTCCGCAAAATATATCGCTCGTCCTGCTCATTAAAAATTTTATTTTGTGCCTTCCTGCCTTTGTTATGAACCCGATTTTCATGTATGAAACGCTCAATGATTTTTTGGACCGTAGAAGAATTAATGTTAACCATTTCGGCTATTTTTCGCTGCGAGTGGCCATTTTTGAAATGGCTTAAAACCAATTCTCTTTGTTTTAAAGTGGTACGCGGACTCATTTGAATTTTTGTAAGTTGACACTCTATGCAACGAAACTAGACTAAGAATTCAACAAAAAATATTGCTAGAAGTAGAAATATGAAAAACGAAACCAAAAACAAAGCTGCATTGAAGTACCGTTACAGTAAAAATTTGCTGCATAAAATAAGCTGTGAGATGAAAAAAGAGTGATTTTTTGTTTTCATACTTTTGCGATTTACAAATATATGTTTTTACAAAAAATGGTTTTTGTTTCTTAAAAAACAATGTTTTCACTTTTAAATAAAACCAAATTCTTTTTCAAGTGACCGTTAGTTGTGCTTTTATAGACCTCAAAATCCAAAATATTTCACTGCATAAAATAAGCTGTGAGACACTGTACATAAATGTATATGTATGTATGTTTTTCCAATGTCAAACGTCATACATTTCTTTTGTGACTAGATTTGTTCCCACGATCTCTTGTTTACTAAACATGTGCTTTGTACAAACTTACGCAGCCATCCAAACCTCAATATTCTTGTTCTACGCTGAGACTCGAACAACTCGATATCTCGTTAGACAAACATGGGCCTGTGGAACAAAATACGCTGTGACTCTGTCTTGTTTACCAATCTGTCGGCCTAATATGCCACGCACTTTAACGTTGCTACTATTCTCTCTAACTTAGTAAGTAATTTAGAATTTTACTATACAGGCGTCATTACCGACACAATTTCGGGGGCTTTCTTTTTCTAAGCGAGAGGGGAAGTTTTTTTTTGCTATGATCAGGACTCTATTAAGATATAGTAGATAAGTGTCTACTGCACAAAATATACGGGCCTTTCTGAACATGTGTAGTGTTAATTTTGTTTATTTTACAAATTTTCGCCTAAGATGAAAAGCAAATCTGTTCAAAATATTGGGAATAAAAATTAAATAATACTAACAAAGTGTTTTAATTACCCAAAACGACCTTAAGCCGAACAAAGGATTTAAATCATTTATCATAATCTTCTCTTTACAAAAATCAGACGCTTGCAGTGCAAAATAATTGCATTTATTTTGCTAATGTCTAGTTTAAAAAAAATATATGGAAAAATTCTACAAATTATTTGCTTTAAGGAAAACTAGCATTTCAAAACTGCTATCACATAGTTTCTATCTTCTAGGAGCGTCTATCATTTCACTAAAAGACAACAAACGTTCCACTGGAGCAGAAAAGGGCAAAGGCGTGTTAAATTTACGATTTTTTTATTTACTTACTATCAATTTCAATAAAATTTTGAAATCCACATTCTATAATATTACTTTCGAACTAATGGCATTTTTAATGATTGACGAGCATATTAAAACGCGTTAACAAAAATCGGCTTCAATGCGGCAATGCTGCACTCATGGTGGTGAGCAGGGTTCAACTCCTGCGGCAATCAAAAAATAAAAATGTTTTGTTCTCTTTAATGGTATAAATACATATTCAGAATTAACATTGCAACATGCAGTCTCCGTCGTCGGTACTTCTTCATAGCATATTCGCCGGCGACGTAAAATTACTAATAAACTGTCCTCTTCCGCTTCTTAAACTCTTTTAAAGTGAGTGAAAAATTTTTTCACTTAATCTGCGGCTAGTGAGAAAATTTTCAATGTAAATAAATATTTTAGTGTTAGTGAAGATTTGCAGTTAAACACTAAGCTGAAAATTAAACCTTGTTTTGCAATGTTATTTAGTGGTAGTGCAATGCTTGTTTCAATCAAAATTTAATGCACTACCCCAATCATGTGTGAATTAGTTTTTCCTTAATATAATATAAACATCACATTTGTTAGTGGTGGAAAGTAAAAATTCATTCTAAAATACAGTCATGAGCAAAAAAAATAGGTTCACTTTAAATATTTTGAATGAAATATAGAAAATGTTGTTGTAGTTTAGCTGGATCATAGTACTTAATTTTTAGGACCTCTAATCTGCCTGTAGAAACATAAAGGAACGAAAATGATTTTTTTCTTTGAAAATAAAACGCTCGCACAATTTCTTTTCTTTGGTCTATTCTTTACTAAACTTAAATTACAAAGTTTAAAATGTTTATTTTAATATATAAAGAGCCAACCAAGGCGAATCAATTACCAGGTGGCAGCGTAGGCGAATTCAATAATGTTAATATGTGTGTTTGTATAACTTATAAATATAAAAAAAGGAACAAGTAATTTTAAAGATTTAATTCGTTAACGACAAAAAGATAAACAAAAAAGCATTATATGTAATATTTTAATTTAACACTGCCAATTTAATTTTTGACTCATCGACCACAGCACAGTCCGTCAACTTTTAATAATTTTTGAAAATTCTTCGCGATTTTGCCGATGTTCTTTTCGTTTAAGATCTCCCGAATATATATTTTTTCTTTAATTGTCGTCTCAGCAGATTTAAAAGGAACTCGAGTTGATAATATCTTAATATGGTTGCCCCCTTTAGCAATGGTTTTTCGAGGCCCGCTTTTAATTTTTTTCTGTAACACATTTAACACAAAATTCCGAGATATTTTAATGGTTTTGGCAATTTTCCGTTGACCTAGAGTTTTATTTTTTAAATTATAGAGTGCTCAGCGTTTATTGAGTGCTTTACACGCCATTTTTGCACAAAATTTTTAAAATTATGCGTTATTGGTGACCCTGGTTTTTGGTTTCGGAGCTACGTATCAGGGATTTAAAACTTTTTTTTTTATAACAAAATTTTTATGAACGTATGACAAGTTATATAATATTTACTTATAAAAGAAAGTTAGATCTTCACTCTTAACTTTATTAAATTCTTATTTATATTTTAACTATTCATTTTAGAGTACTTTTGGCAAAAGAAGCCTATCCTGAACGTTGGGAAAAGGAAGTTGCTCCCATGAATTATCATGACAAGGAACGTCGTGAAAATGTTGAAATCTGGCATGCTGATTTGGTTAATATTGCGCAATATTTAAGAGGACCATGTAAATTAGCTGATCGATTTTCCGAGAATCTCATTATGCAAGTTGTAGGACTATTAGAAGTAAATGCATTTGAGGCGAAATCATTGCAAGGATTTCCACTAAGAGCATTGTATCCGATAACAGGTATTTTATCACATAATTGTGTGCCAAATACAATGCGGAGTATTTATCCCAGTGAAAATTATAGGTAAGAATCTAATATCTGACTATTTATAAATTTTAATTGAAACATTTTGTAAATTTTTATTTATTCAATTAGAATACGCTTGCGTGCCATGGTGGACTTGGAACCTGGTCAGCAACTACAACATTCGTATAGTTACACTCTGAATGGAACGACCCAGAGGCAAGAACATTTAAAAACGGGAAAATATTTTTCATGTGATTGTAAACGTTGCAAGGATCCCACAGAGTTGGGTACCAATTTTAGCACATTGAAATGCAGTAAATGTGAAGACGGTTGGCTGTTGTGGTCTGATCCTTTGGGTGAGTTTATTAATATTTACTAAATTATTGAAATAATACGCATTACGTCGCTTTCATTACCAATTGTGTTTAAAGCTTTTTTTTTGCATATATATAACTTAAGTACAATCATTAGTGTAATGGGAAGGGAAAACACTTGCCAAGCTCCAGAGACATCGTAGGTGCAATGGCACTTTACAGCGCTGGACATTATTCTGCACCTTTTTTTCTATAAATAAGTATTGGTGAGATCGAAAAATATAGAATATATGAAAATACTGCACCAAATCGGACTCAATTGACCTTTTCCACCAACTCCTGGGCTAAAGGACTTCATGGTCACTGAGCTCGACTTTGGCAGGGTACACACAAGACTAATTCCAAGCTAGAATAACTGGTTTGAATCAGGTAAACTGTAGGAGGAGGTTGTGGTTTTTTAGGGCGGATCGAAAATAAAGGTCGTATAGGATTCCGGATAAATATAGTGTGTTCCAGGCAGCGTAACTGGCTATTCTAGAAGCCACCATAATAGGAGGAACGAAATTACCCTGACAGCCAGGCGGAGCTTAAAGTTTTAAAAGGACTCAATGTCGAAACAAGCTTGGTAAGCGAGTGCAAAAAGTCTCTTGGTGTGCTAATGGTATAGAGTCAGATTGTGTTGGGTTTTGGACACTTAGAATGTTAAGGGCAACAAAACTGCGGACGAACTTGCAAGTAAAAGCAGTGAAGCACCGATTAGTCACTACTATAGGTTTCTGCCTGATTTGTTAGTAAGGAGAACTAATTAATCCTAAGAGGCCAAGTAAGATTCCAGGCTCTAACGGGCCTAGTCTGGACATGGCAGACTAA
This sequence comes from Gymnosoma rotundatum, assembly GCA_916610165.2. Lineage (NCBI taxonomy): Eukaryota > Metazoa > Arthropoda > Insecta > Diptera > Tachinidae > Gymnosoma > Gymnosoma rotundatum. Next base: position 110,665,567 of record OU744337.1, on the reverse strand, counting down.
ACTGCTTGTGAGTTTTGTCAGAAAAGTTTTAAAGGTAATTCTGAGCAGAGAACTGCACGAGTACACCGCAACTCATGAGTACACCGCATACTTACTCTATACTTTTCATACTCGAGTATTTTAAACACCGCAATAAAAAGTTGCGGTGTTTATTTTACCCATTCCTGTAAAAACGAGTATCAAAAATATCGCAATCAGAATTTTAAGTATTTTTATACTCGTACGCGATAATTTTTTAATTCTCTTTATTTGTAAGTAACGTTGCCACATTTTTACCCTATTAAAGTTTTTTACTGCCGTTTTATGAAATACTGCATTGTATGCAGATCTATTTATAAACAATAAAAAAAAACAAATTTGATCAAATCTACTGCTTAAACATTATCAGCAGAAAAACAGACAACAACCGTTTTCATAGGTATAAAATACAACACATATTTAATGAATAAAATGCAATAAAAACCGCTTAAAGGCACAGCTTTTGTACACTATTTAAAGCAGGTGTACTTATTTTGTTGCTGTTATGAACAATTATTTTCAGTTTATGCGCCTTGTTGTCATAAACGTGCTACTACCGGTATTTAGGAAAACAAAATGATAAAATGAATCCGTGAATAAAAGGAAAATTACTTAATTTTTTTCAGTTTTAACAAAACTGTATATACGCAGATGTAATATTGCATTGACTGAATAGACATAGACCTCATAAATAATAATAAATAAAATAAAGTTTTTAGTTTACATATTTTATTTTGTTAAATATAATTATTGCTTTTATACCTATTTCTTAATTTTAAAAATCTATTTGCTTAACGAATAGAATTTTTAAATTTCTCTCCTGTGTGATTTAAAAAAAACCCTAACAAAAACGTAATATAATAAACAATGAACTATTCTTGAGTTATTAGTAAACTTTTGTTGTGTTTTTAATAAATGAAAATATGGCGAATTTTACGGGTTCTATTAAATTTATTTTCTGTTATATATTAAATAAACTTTCATAATTTCAAGGAAGTATGTATGTTAGCTAATTTAGACATTGGCGACTTTTGATATTGTATTTGATTTAATAATTCTGATCTGATAACTCTGTTTTCCGCTCACTACACACGTTAAAATCTCTCTCTTGGTGTTTGTTGTGAGTATGAGTACGAATAAAGTAAAGCCAGCATCGCAAACATTTTACTTGAGTATGGTAGACACTTATACTCAAATGGAATGGGTATAGTAAATACTCGCACTTAAGAAATGCGGTGGCGATCACACCGCAACCGCATTTAAGATGAGTATACTTAGAGTATTAAAAACAGACACTCTTGCAGTTCTCTGATTCTGAGGTGTAGTTGTGATCACTGGTCATTTCTTCATTGGAGTAAGAACCAGGAGATGGGTCATCGATACATCGGATTTTTGTGCCTGGACAAAGAGGAGTTGAAAACTGTTAAGCACACTATGTGTCTCTGCTCGGTATTGTAATGCCGCAGGCTTAGATGGCTTCGCGATAGATTTTACGAGGGGCTAGGCGACATAGCTCAGTGTAATGTGGAAGATTTTGACGGCTTCATAAAGGAAATCATGAAGATCCCAATGGACCCTCTCGGTTTCCTCTTTTTATGAACACAACCCTTCTTAATATAACCTTACCTAGCATGTATACATTTAACAATAGCCATTGTTTGTAAGATGTAGGATGATTACGGCAATCTACAAGCGACCTTAAATTAATTACTTAAGTGCCTGGCAAACTCTCAAATGTTTAAATTAAATTCTGTGAGTGTGTCCGTTTTTTTTTAACATAAAAATAGTCACAAAACAAAAGTACGAAAACACGGCATTTAATTCAAACATTTGAATGTAAAAATTGTCTGCAACTTCAATTGGTCATGTAAGATACAACATGTTATTAATAAAATAATTTTTATATTTATATAGATCCTAAAACTGAATGGAAATGTACGTTGTGTGAATTTAAAACCTCTAGTGATGCCGTACGCATAGCTCTTTCAGTTATCCAAACTGAAGTTTCCGAATTACAAGCTACCGAAATGTCAGCACATCGTTTACAAGAAACCGAAAAACTATTAAAAAAATATCGTGTAGTTTTACATCCTTTACACTTTATAATGATTTCGTTGAAACAAAATCTTATTGAAATGTATGGTCGTGTTAAGGAATATGAAATGGTTGAGTTGCCAGATGTTTTACTTGAACGTAAAGAGGAATTGTGTCGTCAAGTGCTGCGAGTAATGAATGTTTTTGAACCTGGTTTAAGTCGTATGCGTGCAATGATTTTATACGAACTGCACGTACCGATTGTATTATTGGCTAAAAGTGGCTTTATAGCCGAAGTGTTAACTGGTACGAAGCTGAAAGAAAAACTTCAAGAAGCCATAGCGATTTTAAAGGATTGTGTAGAAATTCTACAATATGAAGATTCACAGTCACAGGAAGGCGTTTTGGGTCTGATTGCCAAACAGGCTATGGAACAACTAGAACAAAGTGTTGAAGGTTTAGGCGATTGTTAAAAAATATAAATACCAATGGATACAATTTTTTATTTTTTTTTTTGTAATTCACGTACTTACGTACATATGATCAAAATAAAAGATAACTGAAAGCAAAAGTAAATGTTTTCTTCTTTAGAAATATATAGAGCACAAAATTTATTTGTTTGGTTGTTTGTCGGAAAGCTATAGCTGCCTGTCGATGGATCTTCTTGAAATTTTCGCACTTAGTTATCGAATCTACATGTAATAAAATTGTAACCAAATCATTTCTGTACATGAAATATTTTTTGTTGAAAATTTTGTTGTTGATAGTATCCATATCGATGGAATACAAAACACCTATTTTTGGAATTTTTGTCTGTCTGTCTGTGTTCGCATCACGTAAAAACTGCTGGATTGAAAATAGAGATACAAATATGAAAGCACCAATTTTTTACCGGTATAATGATACTTAACACTTAACGGACGGGCCCCGTAGATTTACGTTTTTCCATTCTGACTTCCTAGGACGGGCCACGTAGATCTACGTTTTTGCATGAATATTTAGTATGCTGCATTAGGGTGTTTCTTTTGTGCACATTGTTTTATAGTACTATCTGCCTGTCTAAATAATAATAAATTTAATAAATACTTTTTTTGAAATATCATAAGAAATATAATTGATTTAATAAAGTTTTATTGTAGTTACAACGCTTTAAATCCATACATTCTTCTTTATTTAATTCCCCTGGAAAATGCCCGGAAACTAGGAAAGACAGAGCAGATTCGACCCGTCCGTTAAGTGTTAAACAGTTGTCAGCATATTTTATTTTTGTAGATGGAAAATGTTTAACACTGTTTACAGAACTCTACAATAAATACAGTTAAACCTCGATTGACCGAGCCTCTATTAATCGGTTATATCTATTTATGAACCGGCATGCTGTTATTTGGATTTTTCCCCCTATTATCCGTGCTTCACCTCTATTATCCGTTCATTCGATTTATACTTCTATTAACCGTGCTTTACATCTGTTATACGTGCAGCATTCATATGTTTTTTATTATGGAAATCTAAATCCGGTGTTCCCCTTTTAAATTTATGTGACATAACAGAAGAACCTATTTGTGCTTTTATTCATTTAGAAATGATAGCTCTTTTTACAATAAATTACAAAAAAAAAAAAACAAAAGTTCTTTTAATTAAAGACAAAATTACTTCGATTCATGACTGCGACAAAAACATATCTGTTAAGTTGCTGTTTCTGTATATTTTAATACATATAACCTCTTAAGCGTGTATTTCGATTATCCGTGCTGGTGCCGGTCCCACGAGAGCCGGATAATCAAGGTTTAACTGTATATGAAAGCACATTTTTCTAAATTTTAATTTAAAAAAAATTAGAAATGTCACGCTGGCAAAGTCTTAGCCACTGCTAGTTAGTGATAATTATGGTAAAATAGGCTATTTTTTTAATATTTCAAGTGACTATGGCACTTTGATACAAAGTAAATATTGTAAATTGTGCATACTATAGTAGTTAGGGCCTTGGATTTTTGTGCAGTTAACTAACTCCCTTATCAAAGTGAATAGTTTGGCAAATAACTGATTAGATCGAAGCAATAGGTCTGGTAACCCCCATAAAAAGTGAAAAGTTTACCTAAAAAATTTAGTTTAGTTTAACTCTTCAGGAAACTTCTGACATAAATTTTAAATAAACTAAAGATTTTTGTCCAAGCAATAAAGCAAAGACAAAAATCAAAGTTTAAGCAAAAACAACAATAACCAACAGTAATTCTATTTTTCTTTCTCTGCTGTATACGGCTTTATTGCTTGGACAAAAATCTTTAGTTTATTTAAAATTTTTGTCAGAAGTTTCCTGAAGAACTAATTAAGCGATAACGAAATGGCCATCGAGACGTGCTTTGACCCTCAATAATCAATATCGGTGGTTTAAATAATTAATCTGGCAAATAGCACGAAAAAAAGAATTTTGAAAATTAATTAATATAATTTAAAAAAAATTCCCGTTGTTGAATATAATTTAATATTTGCAAAGTGCCCGTGCATATTAATAAATTATCGTAGTGTTTATTGCTTGGACAAAAATCTTTAGTTTATTTAAAATAATTAATCGGGAAAATAGCATGAAAAAAAGATTGTTTGAAAATTAATTAAAAATATGTACATTTTGTTGTTGTTATATACGAATGCTATTGCGAAAGTCCAACAGAATACCAATATTTTTCGCATCGCATTTCATTTGCGCATCGCATTGATTTTCGCATCGCAATTCAGAATAAGCCTCCTGATCTAATAATTTCAATAATTCGTACAAAAAAAACAGACTTCAAAACAGATTTCATCTATCTGTCTATAACGGCTCAAGAGTATGGCCACATACATCGAATAACATTAACTATTGGGGCACCTTTTAATTTATAATTTAAGGATTTGTTACTATAACGGGCATAGCAATCGACATTCTATCCAAATAGCAAGCGTTTATCTACAACAGTTCAAAAGATAAGCCCATATAGGTCAATTTACGTCACTTATTAGGACACCCTTTAATTTTTAGATTTATTTTTGTATTAGTTTTTGCCCTTTGCGGTTCATAATACATACATATAAAAAACATGTGTATTTTATGAGGACACCCTTTAATTTTCAAGATTTTAAATTATTTTCAAAATAGGACCAATATGTGAGCATCAACCTTTTAAATAAAAAAGTATTCAAAATCGATCCAGAAATAAATGAGTCGAATTTATACCTTCTCCTATTTTAAGTCTGTTAAAAAGAGCATCTAACACTAAGAACTAAATAATCACAATGTATGTGTTAGAACGGCAAATGAGTGATATTTTAATCTTGTAATTTAAAAAAAAATCTTAAAATCTTGTGAATTATCAATTTGCATGTTTAATTCCAATATTGAATTATTATATTGAAAGCTTACTTGCTCTTTAGATATTTGGTTTAAAAATATAATCCATTGACGGTTCACTACAAGTAGCATCTTTCATCTTAGGCCTCTTTCTTAAGGGTTTATCATCGTCCGCATCATCATCATCATTGTTTGAATCTGAATCTTCACTAATGTTGTTTTGATTTTGTTTTACATTTTGTTCAGCAGTAAATTCTTCCTCGTTATTTTCAAAATCATTGTCATCATCTTCGTTATCATCACAGTCATCATCATTATCTGTATCCGTTTTCGATTTACGTTTCTTTTTCTTGCTGGTTTTTCGTTTTATTTGTTTTTTGCTTTTGGCATTATTTGATATTTTAGAGATGCGATATTTCTGCCAAAAATCAGCAGGTTGAGCATAATCTATCAAATTTGAAAAACGTTTTGCCAGGGCTTTACATAAATCATCAAATGACTTTTCAACGCTTACATCATATGTACGAATATTATCATAAATGGTTGGTATAAATATTAATGATTTTTCTAAAAGTGATAACTGAAATGTGAATAAAAAAGAAGAGTTTTATTAGATTATTATTTTTTAAACGTGTGCATAATACTCAAAATAATATTAATTTATTACACTTCAAATTTATAAGTTTTTTAAAAGGTATTTTTCATACTTATTTTATTTTTAAAAAGAAATCCTTTTTAAATAACATTAAATATTTGTTTCCACTTACAGCCTCTGGCATTGTTATTTCGCGTTTTCTTTTGCCTCTACCAACACCCGGACCTGAGACGGCCTTATTTGCTGGAACTTTGTTGTTTGTTTCGGTTGTGCTTTCTGTCAGTTCATTAATCTCTGCCAAGGCATCATCATCTGGTTTATTTTCTTGTTCGCTGGTTTCAGTATTCAATTTTTGTTCTTTAGTTAGCTGGCAAACTTTTTTAAGTATGAATAAAACGTCCTTTATAAGTGCAATTCCTTCGGAAGTTTTAATAAGGGGATCGTTTTTAGATTTTTCTAAAAAGGAATTAAAGTATGTAAAGGTAAATTATTGATTTGTTTATCGAACCGTGTTCCGAAATCTCTTTGTTTGGAAAAACAATTTTCTAAAAATTTGGGGACCAAACATTTAACAAAAAATATTTCAAAGATTAAAATTATTAAAGTTTACAAACAAAAAATAAAAATTATCAAGAAAAATACATTGAGCGGAAAATGGAAATGAAATGACTTTATTTTCGGCTTTTTGGTTCTTTTTAATTAATTTCTAAACATTTTTAGAAAGAAAAATTATTTACAAATGTATGCGGACGTTTTCCAAAGAAAACAAGATTAGACGCTAGCAGAATGAAATGCCGCATTTTCTGGACCGCCACATCCTTCATCAGCATTCTTTGCATCTATCTACCTTATGGTATGTACGAATCCTGGCCAGGGAAAAAAATACTTAATATACATATTTTGAAATTCCTCAAAAGAAATCGAATATTTTTTAGTTCTTTTAAAGAAATTACCATATTCACCATAAGAAGATAGATAATTCACTAAAATATGGAAACTTTACGTAGTAAAAAAAAAACACAAATTTAATTAAAAATATTAAGTATTATCATGGAATTGAAATTTAGCTAAATATTATAAAGTAAAAATTAAAAATACTAAAAAAGCAAAAATCCAAACACAGAAATATTTACATACAAAATTAACCTGTCGAAAATACTTAAAAAAAAAAAAAAAATCTCGAAGCAAAATTTTTAACAAATTTTCACTTAAAAATAGAATTCTATTAGAAACGAGATAAAGCAAATATTTCACAAAATAAAAGTTAAAAAAAATTAAAAAAAAAATATTTTGAAAAATTTCGAATATTTTTTACCAGCAATAAGTTTTAATTGTCCAAAATATAATATCATATTTATGTCGTCCATATTAGTCATTAGGTGGTTGTATAATTGTTGGCGAAATTTACGTTGGGACTCTCCTTTCAAAGGAGACTTTATAAGAGCTTCTGAGAAATTATCCAAGCCATCAAAATTCTTAAACAAAAGAAAAAAAAAACCAAACCAAAAAAAAATATGTATTAATTCTTAACAAAAAACTACATTTACTTGCTAATGAAAACTTACCTTATACTCATTTAAAACAAAAGGACATTCTATAAGACACTTCTGAAATAAAGCTGGATTTTTCTTTGCTAAAAATTCGGCAAAGAATTCTTCAGCTCTGGCAGCCAAATCTTCACTTTCATCCAATAATGCTGCTAATAAAGCTAGAAGTAATGAACCTCTTAGTTTCAACTGATCCTGCAGTACCAATTTTTCAAAACATTTAAAAGTTTCCATGCGATTTACTTCATATGGTGACTTAAGTTTACTCAAAACTCTACCCACAATACGTTCCACAATTTGTGTATGTTTTTTACACAAATCGGTTAAAGACACTATAATTGTATTTACAATTGGTGGTCTGTCGTAGTTATTTAGAATATTTGCATATAATGCACATGTTGTTGAGGCAACACAACCATCTCTAAGTGCTAAGCGACCAGCTATTAAAATCATTGAATTGAAAAGACGTTCATTTTCCAAATGCATATCACTTTCTTTTATCTTGCTACATTCGTTCATGTATTTATGTATAAAAGTTATTATCGTTTGATGAGGTCTGAGGCGCGTCTGTAAGTTTACCTCAGAATAGGCATATAAATAAGACATAAATATGTTACGATTATCGGGAAAATTCGCAATTCCGGTCAGAATTTCATATTCTAAATGTTGATGTAAATCGGTTACCCAAACAATTTCATGGCCCAGGTTTTGGTTGGTGCCATTTTTTGTTTTTCCTGTGTTTTGTGAGCGATTATCGATAAGCAATAGGAAATCAAAGGCTTTGCCAATAATAATAGGCATCATTTTCCCCTCTTTAATTTGTGTTAGCAAATGATTAAAGGCATGATTAAGGGCAGTATGAGAAAAATCTTTAATACAATTGGCTAAAACTTCCAAGGCTATCAGCATATTTTGCTCTTTATTCCACTAAAATATTTAAAGTGGACATTTATTTTCTTTTTATTATTTATTTAAAAAAAAAAAAACAACTCACCGATTCTAGGGATATAAAATGATGTATTAAAGCATCAGGTTCTTTACTTTTAACTTTGTCGCATATAAAATTAAGTACAATCCAAGCTTCTGTAGAATTGGAAGTAAGTAAATGTGATTCAATAATACTGACAATTTGAGGACTGAAATCAAAAAATTACAAAAGCAACAAATAATTTTACTAACTTTAAGCGTTTTAATACATTTTTTCTTTCAGCGGCCTACATACCTTATCACACGTTGTTGTAGTGCTAAATAAAAACAATTTTGTAAGTAGAATCGTGATTGAGTTGACAGCAAAGTTCTTATAATGACCCAAGGCATAAAATGTTCAGCTTTATTGGTTTGCTCAATACTTTTCATATTCATTAGAACCCTGGAGCGAAAACACTGCAAAAAAATTGTGTCAAATATAATTAAAACCTATTGATATTAGTTCCAAAAATTACCTCCATTGCAACTTCAATATTTTTTGGATCACCATCATGCAACATGGGTGTAATAACTTTGCACCAAATCCATATAACTGGATAACAATTTGGATATGATTCTAAGATAGAATCAATAGAAATTAATGTTTGTTTTCGCACTAAAGCTGTGGGTTCTTCCACTAAACGCGATGTTTCCTAAAATAATTAATTCGTTAATTTTTGTCGATAGCACAAATGTCAAACTACATATATAAAAAATAGTACACAGATTTTTTGTTTATGGAGTTTGACAGTTTGCCTCATCTTTGTTAGTGCAAAATTGTGTGTTAGTTGTGCTCACTCTATTGTTTGTGTACGTGTACGAAAAAAAGTACATGAAAAAATTAAAATAACTTTGTATACGGAAAAAAGGTACATGTAAAAATGAAAATATATCCGTGTACGAAAAAAACGTACATGCAAAAATAAAAATGACTGTGTGTACGAAAAAAACGTACAAGGAAAATTAAAAATAACTGCGTCTATGGAGGGCAAAAAAAAAATATTATAACATTTTTTATTGTTATTATTATTAATTTTTTAATTAAAATTTAAGCCTACCATTGCAGTTTGTTTTTGATTATTAGTAAGTAGTGATTTTGCTTAAAAATTCAAGCGATGGTCATATGAATAGCTCATTAAAAAAATGTGCAATAAGTAGTGTTATAAAGATTAAGGGTAATAATTTGCTTATCTTTAACATTATTGCAATTATACCTAGGGAAGGAATTTTTGATGTTTACTGGTATCATAAAATAATTATTTTCATTTGGGTCTTTTGTTCGTCCAATTGTTTTGCATGTGTAATTTGTTGTTGTAAATGTGCTTTGCTTATGTTTTAGGTAGAGGCTGTTTACTTGTGCATTTGTTATTGTTTTATTACTTCTTAATTGTTGGTAAAACACCAAAATATTGGTACTATGAACAAAACTATAGAATTTGGGGTATTGTTGGTAAAAATAAAATTTTCTTGTTAACATTAATGCAAAAAATTTAAATCATTTCTACCTTTTTCTCATACATATGTAAAAAAATGTAAATGTTTAATATACCAGAGAACTCAATAAAAATATATGAAAACAAGGAAAATTATATTCTTTACTTTTTCACTTTTTTGCCACTGTATCAAACTGTACAATGCAACTTCCGACTTTTTCCTCTTTCATATTTATCGTTTTTCTAAATTCATTGAAAACAATTTCTGTTTAATTTTAAAATTAGCATACATGAACTCAAGCCTCACTAATATTTGTTAAATTGTTTAGGTAAAATTATTTGGTTCTAAAAATCATTTTGTTTCACATAGATTTAAAAAAATCACACCTTATTGAGATTACTCTATTAAAAAAGATAAAATACTTTTATTACTATAGAATAGAAACCAAAAACTTAAATCCTTTTCTTACCTCTACAAAGTTTGTATTAAATATAATCAGCGGATTCAACTTAATCAGTTGTTCTATAAACATTATACCAGCTTTTCTTATATATGACAAGGGGCTTTGGAAAATGTGTGAATATATGTTTGCTGGTAAATTAAGAAAAGCTAATTCTATAATGCCATGACCTTTAAATGTATATTCTGCTTTTTGACTATTTGGTTTTTCGAAACGTATTTCATTTTTGCGAACTCTTGGCTCTTCTGGCAATTTAACGCTTGTGTCAAAAAATTGTGTATATTTTAAACATTCAGTAAAAATTTTTTGTGTATTTGGTGAGCCTCTAGTCAAGGCCATATGAAGAGCTTGTACTGATTTTAATTTTATATTGTTATTTTGATCTTTTAAGCTATCAATTAGTTCTTTGATTAGGTATATTTCACGTGGTATATCTGATACTTCATGTCTAAACATTTGCCAATCCACTTGTGATTCTAATTGAAGAATTTTTGACATTAAATCTACAGCTCGAGATCTAATCATCACTTCATCAGCATATATGGCTTCGCAGAGAAATTCCACACAGGATTCGTTGCATTTTGTAAATAAAGCAGCATCGTATTTGGCAGCATATTCTAATGCTTTTTGCGTTTGTTCAGTTTTCCAACTCTTGAGGGGGTTTGTTACAATACATTCGATGTAAAATTTTAAAACTTTTACCAATAGACGCGGATATTTAGATATCGACTTAATAAACCAATCCGATATATGTTCACAATCGGAATTTATATGGCTTTGATTGTTTGATTTTGGTTTGGATGGATACGTGTGCAGGAAAACCGTCATATTCATAAGTTTAATAAGAGTTGTTTCGGGATCCCCGTTGTGAGCGTTAATCATTTCCTCGTAAATTTCGAAGCATTTTAAATGTAAGTTAGCAGCATCTTAAAAAAATAATAAATACAAATTAGTACAATCAAATAATATATGAGACTTTATTTCATAAAAATTAGTAGAATTACTTTTGCGTGACGCAGCAACTCTAAAAAATAAAAGTTGTTGAAAGAAGTAAATATAAGGAGAAAATATAAAGAGAGGGGTGAATGAAATGTAAGAATACTGCTGATGAATCCCAGGGACGTAACGAATCTTAGAGGTCCCATAGTCTTCTAGAATTAGTGTCAATGAACCTACAAGGATATGCAGATGCGGTTTCCAATAGAATGTTGAGTTTGTGTTATGCAGGTTTTGTATTATTTTGCTTTAACATGTATAAGACACCATTAGATATTACAATGGAGATCGGAGCGTATCTAGAGCGCAGGCAATACGACCAAGCGAGGTGATGATTGGAATTAAAAAGATGTAAAAGGCTCCTTTGTTCTTGTACATATAAAAACCATTACACAGGAATAAGTAAAAAGTGGTGAATAAGTAGTAGGTACAGTCACCTGAAGAAAAACAAAAAAAAGTTGTTTGCCCGCTGCCTCAGAGGACATGGACCGATCTTGCTGATTTGCAATAGCAAAACTTCCGAAATTATGTCTGATATGTTGGCGTATTTAAATTTTCTGTAGCTCATTTAATCCCTCGACAAAGTTGATTTTAACATGAACACGGACGGACACACGGACTTCGCTATGCATAAGAAATCAGAATATATTTACTTTATGGGGTCGGAAATGGATATTGTAGAAATTAAAAACGGAACGAAAACCTACATAGATATACCTTTTTCCACCTGTGGTGAAGGGTATAAATTATGTTATTCAAATTTCGTTACGATATTTCCTTTAAAAGTTCATTTTGTTTGGTTTTACCCGCCAAATTGTGAGAATAGTGTGATATCCTCGGTGTTCAGACAGATTTTAAAGCCCACAAAAGCAATTAATCGAATTTCTAGACGTTTTTTGCACATCGTTTTAATTTCAATAGTTTTTATTGGTTTTAGAAGGGATCGACTGTCAACAACTGAATTAGATCTGGCAATGCTGTGCAACAGCTGGTTACTTTAATTGTTTTTGCAAAAATCTCTGTTGCACAAAAGTACACAATTACACCTCAACGGAAATACAGATATTAAAAAACAGCACAAATATGGAAATTTTATTAACTCATTTTAGTAGAGGAAAACAAATAAAACCAATACTCAAGCAATTGGTGATTCGGGCTTTCAGTGAAACATCCGTAGCAGCAGCTGCACCATGTTCTGCAAATCACTTCGATATAATTATAGGCGGTGGAGGTTTAGTTGGAACAACTCTAGCTGCCTCTTTGGCTACAAATAAAACTTTGTCCGACAAAAAAGTTTTACTATTAGAAGGAGCTCCGCCATTTCAAGGTTTTAGTGTAAGCCAACCATATAGAAACCGTGTCTCAGCTATAAATAAAAAAAGTATAGCTCTATTTGAAAATATAGGAGCTTGGAAACACATGCTTAATGCACGAATAAAACCAGTTAAGCAAATTCAAGTATGGGAGTGCAATAGTGATGCTCTTATACAATTTCAGCATCAACATTTTGCGGAAGATGTAGCTTGTATAATAGAGAACGATTTAATATTAGATGCTATGTATAGCAAGCTAAAAGAAGCGCCTAATGTACTAGTACGTAACTCGGCACGTATATCCGACGTAAAGTTGCCTTCAGACACGGACAAATGTATTTCTGAAGTGACACTACAAAGTGGTGAAAAATTTACATGTGAATTATTAATAGGGGCCGATGGTGCTAATTCTTTGATACGCAAACAAATGAATATTGATGTATTTTCTCTTAATTATGATCGCATGGGTTTAGTAGCTACTTTGAAAGTAAACGAAGCTGGAGATAATTCAGTGGCCTGGCAACGTTTTATACCGACTGGCCCGGTTGCGTTATTGCCTTTAACAGATGAACTTAGTTCCTTGGTATGGAGCACAACGATTCCTCATGCAAACGAGCTGCTTAACATGCCACCACCGAGTTTTATTGATGCCTTAAATGAAGCTTTCTGCAAAGAATATTCGAAAAGTGATCTAACCGACAAAGCTATCAGTACGTTAAACACAATAATGGGTCAAAACCTGTCAACAGTAAGACAGTATCCACCGCGTGTGAGTGATGTTATTGAAAACTCAAGAGCAATTTTTCCTTTAGGCCTCTTGCATGCCTCTTCGTATATTTGCTCTGGGGTTGCCCTTATTGGCGATGCTGCCCATCGGATACACCCTATGGCTGGTCAAGGCGTTAATTTGGGATTTAGTGATGTACATTATTTAACTGAAATTTTAGCTGAAGCAGTTTATGCAGGTGCTAAGTTGGGAGATAAGCAGTATTTAATGAAATACGAACAGAATTGTTTAAAGAAAAATGTGCCCATAATGGTGGGAGTTCATGTTTTACATACACTATATTCGACTAATCTTATGCCGGTAGTTGCTCTACGAGGCTTGGGTTTGCAATTTACTCAAAATGTACCTCTAATAAGAGACATTTTTATGAAAGCAGCTATGGGTTAAGAGATGGTTTTTATATTCCGTTGTAATTATTTTTTTTTATTAAAGAATTGAACTATACGAAAATTAATCAATGTGCTTATTTATTATTAGGATGAAGAGTAATATTGCATATTAGGTACTTTTGTGGAAAAAAGAAAGAGAAATTTTCTATTTTTTTTTAGATTTTTTGGTAAAATATTTTATATTTATTAGTGATCAGAAGCAGTTGAAACGACTTCATAATCCATAAGAGTACAGAATCATGTGATCGCAAATATGGATGCATATTGTAGAAATTAAAAACTAAATGACAAACTCAAATATACCGTTCCTGCATACGGTAAAAGAAATAAAAATCAGTGCTAAAGTAATCTTTGTTTACAAGATTTGTTATCTAAAAATATTGCTGATCGCATATAAAAAGGCACTAACTCGAGTTTATATGAATTTCGGTTTTTCGTGATTTCAATCTACTTCAACCAGATACACCTCGTCACAAAATTTGAAGGCAAAAGTATTAAAAATAACGGTAAGCATTTGCATTTTCAATATTACATTGCGATACAATTTCTATAATGCTTTTACCTTTTTTTGTAAAGTTACAAATATTACGAGTTAGGTCTTTTCTACATGAGACCAGCGATATAATAATAATTTTTGTAAATGAAATATTTTTAGAATTTTGTTGTTGTAGGTACATAGAATAGAATACAAAACACCTATTTTTAACCGACTTTAAAAAAAGGAGGTTATACAATTCGGCTGAATGTTGCTGTTTTTATATTTGTGCCTCCAGAACTCAGTTATTTCTGATCTGATTTTGAAAATTTTTGGTAATATGATAGATTATGCTTACAGATTGGTCCCGTTTTAAAAACAGTTCATAATCCTAAAAAAAGGGTGTCCCCATACAACATACACTTTTTTTATGTGTATTATGAATTGTAAAGGGCACTTCTGTAAAATTTAAAATAACTGCGTATTGCTATAGCTCCCAATAACAAAAAGTTATACAAAAATAAATCTAAAAATTGAAGGGTGTCCACATAATTGATGTAAATTTACTTATATGGGCCTATTTTTTGAACCGTTATAGATAAACGCTTGCAAATTGGACATAATATCGATTGCTATGACTGTTATAGTAACAAGTATTAATATTAAGAATTATAAATTAAAGGGTGCACCAATAGTTCATTTAATTTGGTATATGACCATACTTTTAAACAGTTATAGACAGACGATAGAAATTTACAAAGAACCTGTATTACCAACTCTATATAGTTCATTAAATTTTATGTACATGTCCATACTTTTGAACAGTTGTAGACAGACGCTTGAAATTTACAACGAACCTGTATTGCTAAGTCCGCTATAATAACAAGTATAAAATTTGGATTTGGAAGTTAAAGGGTGTTCCAATAGTTAATGTTATTTTATGTAAGTGACCAAACTTTTAAACCGTTATAGACAGAACGCTGAAACTTAAAAGGGACCTGTATAGCTAAATCCGCTATATCAACGAGTTTATAATTTGAATTTAGAAATTAAAGGGTGTCCCATAATTGATGAAGATTTACTTATATGAGCCTATCTTTTGAACCGTTATAGACAAACGCTTGAAAATTGAACAGAATGTCGATTTCTATGGCCGTTATGGTAACAAGTATTAATATTAAGAATTATAAATTAAAGGGTGCACCAATAGTTCATTTAATTTGGTATATGACCATACTTTTAAACAGTTATAGACAGACGATAGAAATTTACAAAGAACCTGTATTACTAACTCCTCTATAACAACAAGTATAAAATTTGGATTTTGAAATAAACGGGTGTCCCAATCGTTGGACACCATATTATAGGTGTATGTGGCCGAACTTTTGAACCGTTATAGACAGACAGCTGAAATTTACAAGGGTCATGTTTTGCTAAGTCCGCTATAACAAGAAGCATATAATTTGAATTTAGAAATTAAAGGGTGTTCCCAAAATTAATGTAATTTGTTCTTTATGGCCGTATTTTTTGAACTGTTGTATACAAACACCTTAATTTTAGACAGAATGTCCACTACTTTATTTGGTATAATAAGAAATATAAAAATGTTATATTATAAATTAAATAGTTTTTTTATTTTTATCTTTGGGCTCTAGGTCACTGTTTTTATTTTTATTTAAATAAAACTCTATGTTTTATTAAATAATAATTGAAAATATTGTAAACATATCACACTCTAAGTGATTGACAGCTTTACTCAAATTCCTGAGGAAGGGCACCGAAGGTGTCCGAAATATTGAATAAATAAAAACAATATTTTCAATTATTATTTAATAAAACATAGAAAGAGTTTTATTTAAATAAAAATAAAAACAGTGACCTAGAGCCCAAAGATAAAAATAAAAAAATTTATAAAATAAAAGGTCAAATAAAATATACAAATATAAAATAAATCAAATAGTTGATATAATCTGATGTATATGGGCAAACTGGTGAACCGTTACAGACAGAAGGTTGAAATGTACACAGAACCTGATTGCTAAATCTACTACAACAGCAAGTATATAATTTGAGTTTGAAAATTAAAGGGCGACCCTATAATTGATGTAATTTGATGTATATTGCCAAACTATTGAACAGTTGAACTAGTATAAAGTTTGGAGATATAAGAGTCCCAATAGTTAATGTAATCTAATTTATGTGGCCATACACTTGAACTGTTATAGGCAGACAGATGAAATCTGTTTTGAAGTCGGTTTTTTTTTGCAAGAATTATCTTGCGCTTTATTGGAATTTTTGTCTGTCGTCTGTCTGCCTGTTTTCGCGTCAAGTAAGAACTGCTAAATAGATTTGAATTACATTTTGTGAGGAGGTCTATTAGAACCGTAGTTCAAACATAACATTGTTTTTGTAAAAATCAATATATATGTCATTTCGTAGAGAAAATATAGATACAAATGTTAAAGAACCTAATTTTCCCGTAATAATTATACTAAAACAGTTGTCAGGCACATTTTATTTTTATAGATGGAAAATTTTTAACGAATTCTACAATAAATACGTATCTAAAAACATTTTTCAGAATTTGAATTTTAAGAAAATTACAAATGACACAGAGACGAAATCGTGGACACAACTAGTTAAATTAATCTTTTGAATGTTATTAAGAATATCTTCTGTAAAATATAAGTATATAAAAGCCAACGTTTTTTGTTTGTTCCTAATACAAGAGCCATCTATTGAGTCAACTACAATGCTGATATCAGAAAAATAAAAATAGCAAACAGTCGAAGCAACAAGCCCTGGTTACTCGAGCTTAACAAGAAATATTCAGAGAAACAACTAGATTTCACTTAAATAATAAACAAATTTGGTTAAAATTGAAAATAAGTTAAAATGAAGCAAATTATTAAACAATAAGATTCGGTTTGAAATTTAGTTTTAGAACAAAGCTTTTTTAGAAAGCATAACTAGATTTTACTTTTTTATAAATTAAGAAATTTATATTTCCTACTAGTAAATTAAATGAATTTTCTATACATACTTAGAAAATGCCGTTCTGCCAACATTTAATTAAAAAGTTTGACTTTAAATATGCTTAGAAAGTAGATAAAACATATGTGATGGATATGTGTTGTTATTATTTTGTAATACTCAAGCGAACTCATGAAGCAGTAGTCATACTTACACATGTTTGCATATCCTCTCTCATGATTTAAATATTGTATGTCTATCAGTTTCTTTAAAATACAATCCCTTGCTTCCTTATGATCGCCGAAGTGAACGTATCTTAGAACGAGTTTCAAATCATCACACAATGTTGTAAATTGTAACCAAATTTGTATGGATTCACTTTTTGTCATTCGAGATACAACGTTTGGATTCTGTATACGTTCAATCAAGCTAAACACTTGCACGCAATGCTTTATTATTTCCTCTTCAAATATATGGAAACCCTTGGCTCCTGGTATTGTAAGTGATAGGAAATAAGCATTGACTGCTAATATCGATAACTTTATATAAACCTGTGATGTACCATCGATTTGTATCAAAGCCGCCAATGTGTATACAAATGCTAGATAACCATCTCTGGGTGCTACTTTAACCACTTGATCCCAACAGTCATAAGTGTTGTCGTAACTTGACTCAGTTTCACCTCGTAGATTACGAAGTGTAGAACATAATTCCATTAAGGTAGAAACAATTTGATCATCTAGAGTAGCACGTTGCACCAAGGGCATTCCAATAAATTTAAGCATAGCCTGGTCAAGCTGACCATCTGTATTTTCATTGTGTTGCGTGACTTTATTTTGATGTATATTTTCTAGCATATCCTCGATTTCCTCCCATACTACATTCACTACCAAATATTCACTTAGTTTTTTAAATATTTCAATTAATTCACTCATATTTTCCTATTTATTTTAAAAGAATAATAAAAACAATTTTAATTTTACTTTTTGTAATAATCGACCCGGTATTTTGTAGCCAAAATGTAAACAAACAAACTTTTCTAAATTTCCTTCACATCCATTTTCCAAAAAATTGTGAGTGTTGCTAACACAAGAAAATAAAAAGCAGCCAAACAATTGACAACCAACTGATAGATGTTCAGCTTGTTAGAAAGGCGAATTTATAATAGGTTGTCCTGAGGCTTGGCGCTTATGATTTTTTTCTCCTTCGTTTTTTACAGCTGAAGATGGTTTGAATCAATTTGTAGAAAAATAAACCGATTTCTTTTGCAGTGTTGTAATCATTGTCGTCGTGAGTTTACCTGTTATGAATTCGTCTTTCTTGTAAGCCTATATATTAATATAGTAGTAAATTGTCATAGTTGCTTTATTTCTGTGTTTGTCGTTCTAGTACATTTACCTGTTAAAACTATTTTTGTGAAGACCAAATTTGAATTTTATGTCGCACAAAAGTTTCTGAAATTGATAAATTCTTCTCCTAAAGATGTTCCTCAAAAAGGACAAACATACCCTCGAAACTATTTTCCAGGTTATTTTTCTCTCTTGAACTTGCTTTTGAATTCACATATATCAAATTTTCCCAAAATTGTTGTCTTAACTGCTTGCAACTTGTTTTTATTTAAATTTTTGAGCGAAGAAACTAAACATCATAGTTGAGAATGTAGGCAAGTCTTGCAGCTAATTACTCTCTTCTTCTCCATCTTCTAAAAACTCAAAACTTGCACAAGTCAACAGTTATCTAAAAGACAATATAGCTTTTGTAGATAATTTGGTAAGTTAAATTTATGAACAAATTAAAGTTAAAAATAATCTTTTTTTCTTTATTCAGATATTTTTCCTTTTAAAATCAATTTTTTTTTTTCAAATAAAAAAAAAAACAAATTAATGCACTTTTTTTATTTTTTAAATCAACACAGTTTTATTTGAAATTATAGGAAAAACCGTAAAAATATTATTTTATAAACTTTTAATCAACGCGAATTGCAAATGTCAAAAAAAAAAACTATATTAAAAAATATATTTTATTTATTTATTTATTTTATTTATTGATTCAGTTTAGTAATACAAAGCCTTCAAGGCCAAAATATAATACGTATTACAAAGTAAGAAATTCCTATGTCCTTATATCGAATTTTGTATAAACCAAATTACAAAACACATATTTACCAAAATTAACTCCCCAGCCTAAATATACAAAGCAAGAATAGTAACAGCAAAATGAAAAGAAATATAGCCCCACTTAGCAGTAAATCAAATTCACGGTCAAACAAAGTTGTTCTTCTTAAACACAAATATATTGAACAAATATACTTATGAACGTATGCAGTGCAACAACGCACTCATTAGTTATTACACACTTAATGGTTATCATGTATAACATGACAAATATCTCATAATCTTTAAGCGAAAAACGTTGTTAGACGTGGAAAAAATCCGAAGCTCAAGAGATAAGTAATTCCAGATACGTGCAATTCTTACGACGAAAGATCTCTCAAAAATTAATCTAAAAATCCTAGGAATGTACACCTGAGGATTTCTGGAAGATCGCAAAAAAGTAAATTTATCATAAATAGCCAAAGGAAACCCATTTCTAATAATTTTATGAAACAAAAGTAAGTTACGAAATTTCACAAAATTACTAAAGGTACAACCAAGGAACTTATTGACATAAGCCGAAATATGATCACGACGTCTAAGATTGTACACAAATCTAACAATTGTGTTTACTATACGCCTTAGTTTATTAAACATAACTATAGAACAGGCTGAAACTACTTCAAGACAGTACATAACTTGCGGCATAAGAAGAGCATGGGCCAATCTTCGCCGAATGCGAAAGGGTAAAAATATGTTGGTTGAATACATCCTCCGTAGTACACCCCAGACTTTACCTGAAGCTAGATTAATGTGGTTCTCAAACGAGAGACTACTGTCAAGAATAACACCCAAGCACTTGTGACGACGAACGCACTCAATTTGCGTGTTCTCGAGATAAAAGTAAAAATCAAGGGAAATGTTTTCAGTGGTACCGAACATAATCGCCTTGGTCTTAGTATGGTTAATTTTCAAGTAGTTGACAGAAGTCCAGTGCAAAACACGCTCTAGGCAGTTATTAACATTGAAATTAAAAGCTGCATAGGAAGAATGATCACTGCTAAATAAAAGGAAAACATCATCAGCAAACAAGAAAATCTCACAACTACGAGGGCAAAATTGTAAATGAAGATCATTTATATAAAGAATAAACAATAGAGGTCCCAAAACAGACCCTTGAGGAACACCAGCACTAAGGGATAATAAAATAGATTTTATTCCCTTAAAGTCAACAAACTGTGATCTACCCAATAGGTACGAAAGTATGAGGCCACAAGCAGAGCTTGAAAAGTTGTATTGGTTCTTTAGTTTTTCAATCATAGTAGAATGACAAATAGAATTAAAAGCCTTGGATAAGTCAAGTGAAATTAGAGCGCAAAACCTATCATTATTAATATTTTCTCTAATCGAATCAGTCAGGCTAAGTAACAGTGTTGTCGTACTGTAACCTCGGCGAAAACCGTACTGGGATCCATGAATAATTTCACCAACACACTGAAGTATCTGTTCCTTAATAAGATGTTCAACAAGTTTCGATAAAGCAGGAAGAATGGAAATCGGTCGAAAATCATCAGCATCATTAACAATTCTTGCTTTCACGGGCTGTTTTCCAATATACTGGAAATGTAGACGATGTAAAAATAAAATTTATTAGATTTACTAAAAGAACAATGTTAACATCAGCAGAGTTTAAGATAACACTAGCATCAAAATTGGATAGATACAAACATAGACCGTTCCAATCCGTGTTTTCGTAGTCACGATATTCAAAAAATTCATGTGGGGGTGAGAAATCAAAAGTAAAGCAAGCAAAGATTAAAGCATGATCAGAAATGGATGGACATTGAACCTGATCAAAAAATTTAATTGTAGAGATATTACTTACTAAAAAATAATCCAACAACAATTGACAATTTAAGACCTAAGCATAAAGATCTCATAAGACATGATTTAGAAAAATTAAATAAGTTACAATTAAAATCACCAACAACAATAGTATTCAAATATTTAGAAAAAATATCGCTGTGTGGCACAAATTACCATATGTTCTTGCGCTAATTTTTTAGTATTAGAAACTCTTAAATATAGAATATATTATTATAATTATTTACTTACAAATTAATAAGTAGGTCTCAATTAGCCTTAAGTTTTTTATTATGTCTAACTGCGTTCGATAATCTAAGCCTAAATGGGTGAGAGACACTTAAATTCACATTTGTGTTTTTTTTTTTCAATTTATTTATTGTGAGTAAACACACTGTGTAAAGATAAAAATTGAATGGCTTGTAGGTCCTTAACTGAAAACTACAAATAAATATTAAAAAAAAGTAAACATTTTGCAGTTGTATATCTTTAAACGAATTGATATGTTACAAGTTATAAACTTTTTTTAAATGCTTGAACGAATAATTGCCAATTAAATCTCATTCACCTTAACCGGTTAAAAAGCACAGATAAAAGTAACTCAATTATATTGTTCAAAAAGTTCTTAAATTCTCCTCGTTTCGCCACAGATTTTATTTATCTGTGGTTTCGCATAGGAAAACTCTAAAGTAGCATCATTTTAACATTTAAAAAATATATCATGCTAGATATTTTCATGATGTTTGAAATACCTAAGAAACTATTCTACTAAACAATAGAGACCGCTATTTTTCTTATTTGACAATTAAAGAGAGTATGAGCATTTATTTAGCTGACGTGACAGCAGAGAGAGAAGCCCAAATAAGTGAAAATATTTTAATAGGAAAATTTGGGAAATTATCAATTAATATAAATTCCGAATAAATATAGAAAAAAGATTAATTGTAAAATATATAATATTTAATAAGGAATGTAAGATAATGAGAGTTTATAAAACGGAAAGAAGACCAACAGCAGAAACTACAAAAGCATTTCTGTAGGCAAGAAAAAGTGGATCAAATATTTTCTTAAACATATTCAAATATTAATAAAAACATTTTTTAACACAGCTGAAACACTTACTCAAAATGATGCTCATGGAAATTTAAAAATAATATAACTTTCAAAACAAATACAATATTTGTGTAATTGTGTGAACCTAATTTGAAACTTACGTAGAGACGTAAAGAAGGAAATTTTATATTTAGAATAACAATATTGAATATTTTGGAATCTATTGGTTAAAGGTTAAAAAATCCAAAAAACATCACATAGCGGCTACCATTTGAACAATGTTTATCTGTGCAAAATAAACAAAAAAGATTTATACATGTGTTTACATATCTCGTACTTTTTCAATAGAAAAATCAAGTAGAGAACAATTGTCTAATATATTAAAATTCCAAGGCCAAGAGTTGTAAACAAATTCGAAAACCAAAACTATACAATTGTTTCTTCTGGTGTCAGTAATAAGTGGAGTACAGACCAGGTAAGAACTTATCTTGCCGTAAATGGCTGAGTATAGAATGAAAATTTAATTAAAAAAAAAATAGATATGTCCTCCAGCAGTGTTGCAACGGATGGGGGTTCTAACACTGAATCACTTTTACGAAAACGTGTGCTAGATGATATACCAGCATCTACGTCACTTGGTAATGGTTCGCTGGTGA
The DNA here is from genome assembly GCA_916610165.2 of Gymnosoma rotundatum. NCBI lineage: Eukaryota > Metazoa > Arthropoda > Insecta > Diptera > Tachinidae > Gymnosoma > Gymnosoma rotundatum. Next base: position 110,642,590 of record OU744337.1, on the reverse strand, counting down.
CTGAGGTCGTCAATCCAGTTAATGGCAGATTAAATAACATTTCGTCGAAAAGTTCCAACAGCACTTCCGCAGCTAACGACACCGTTACAAATAAAACTGTTACTATTACATCTACCACCGGCACATTCATGAAGCTTAAAACTTATCTTTTGGCTTTACGACCCTGGTCCTTGTCAGCCAGTTTGGTACCGACTTTATTGGGTTCAGCTTTAGCATTTCGCTCACAATGGTCAGCGGAGTTTTCCATTATAACATTTTTTCTAACCGCCTTTACAGTCGTCACTGTCCATTGTGCCGGCAATGTAGTGAATACATATTTTGATTTTATTAAAGGAATTGATAAACAAAAGGCTGATGATCGTACGCTAGTCGATCATATTTTATCGAAAGATGAGGTAAGTGATAAAGAAAACAAAGAAAAATCAGCTTAAGTTTATTTAATTCATAAATGTGTTGCATCATTTATCGAAACATTTTATTTGGAAATTCTTTCTACACAAAAACGTGCCAAAATACTTTTTAAAAGAAAAATAAATTACTCAATTAATTTTTAATGAACATGAATAAATTTTTATATTATAAAACATTTGCAACTAATTCATTGTATAAACCATTTTATTTATTGAACCCGGATAAGTTTTTTAATATATATTTTTTTTCCAATTAAAATAATTTAGCCGTTTGCTTTGTGGTCAAAAGTATATTGATTAAAATTCCAATACATACTTTTAAGACGAGTTAATTTGTTTCATTAATTTCATTTGAGTTGAATGTAATTTAATAGTTCTTTAATAAAAAAATGTTTAGTAGTTTTAATTCTATAATTGTAAAATATTTTCAATTTACCCTTTTTTTCCAGAATATTACTCATTCAGAAATAATTATTGAGTCCATTTAGTTCTATAAAGTATTATACACAGGCATCCCACAGAACTCAATTCCGATCGAAAGTGATTTCAATTCCGTAAATTGGTTCTTCAAAAAACGAAAAATTTCTTCGGAATCAAACCACTTTTAAATTTCAAAGTGGAATTAAGTTTCTTTGAAATTTTGTTATTTGCGGTTTAAAATTTATTTTATTATGTTTCCTTGCTTTGTTGTTTACTTTAGTGTGCGCATACTGCCACATTTAAGTAAAGAGATGGATATTAAGCATTTTTTAGAAATAAGCAAAATCGATCGGAATCTAAAGAGGGTGAAACAAAATTGATCGGAATTGTTAATACGGAATTAAAACCATTCCGATCGGAATATGATTTTTATACCCTTCACCACGAAAAGTAAAAAAGGCTATATCTAAGCTTTTCATACCGTTTGTAATTTCTACAATATCAATTTCCGATCCCTTAAAGTATATATTCTGACTTCTTATGCATAGCGAAGTCGATTAAGCGATGTCAGTCTATTCGTCCGTGATAGTGTTAAAAAATTAAATATGGCAATCGATCGAAAGAGGTGCTATTGTAAATCAGCATGATCGGTTCATGTCCTTCGAGGCAGCGGGCAATACACCACACCTTCCTCTTATTTTTCTATATCATTTGAAACAATAAAGTAAGTCCAATCAAAAAAATAAATATATGAGGCGATAGAGAAATCAAAAATAAGAAGAAAAAAAACATCAAGTGAAAAAATTGGCCCATATTTTCCGAGTAACGGGGCTCTGAAACTTTCAGATTTTTTAAAATATCAATATGGGTACCATTTTAAAGGTTTTAAAGAGATCTTTAGCACTAGAAAAGCTAGAAAAAAAATTTAATCGATCAGACATAGTTTCGAAAGAGGTTCTATTGGAAATAAGCATGATCGGTCCATATTCTTCGAGGAAGCGGGTAAAACTCCACGCCTAAATCTAATTTTTTCATTTTATTTGGAAGAATAAGCTAACTCCATTAAAAAAATAAATATATGTAGCGATAGAGAATTAAAAAATTGGCGCTCGTCTATATTTTCCGAGATACGAGGCTCTAAAATTTTCATATTTTTCAATATGGGTATCATTGTAAAGTAAAGAGCATAAAAGAGATCTTATAGGAAACACTAAATTTTTTTAAAATTGCTTAACCCATTAAGAGCCGTTGGCATTTTTATGTAAAATTATATATTTATGCAGTAACAACGTTTTTTTTTTAATTCACTGCTATTTTGAATAGAGCACTATTACTAGTTTCTTGTTATTATTATCCAAAATTTTTTAATTAATTGTCTAAGTTTTTTGAAAGTTGCAAAAAGCGAGAAAAATATTTTGAGTGTAAATAGTCAAAAATTAACCGTTGAGTTCTTTGCCGATATCAATATTAATTGAAAATTTTTACGTACAGATCTTAATCAAATCAAATATTACGTGCAATTTTTATGCAGTAAAATAATTTTTTTTGGTAAAGCCAAAGCCATGATATTCAAAGTGTTAAGTTAATTCAATATTCGTAATTTAATTATATTTATTAAATAATTTTTTTTTAATATTTAAAACTAATATACTTTTTGATTGTGCGCATATGGTCTAGTTACCCAGCGACTTTTGTATATTTTAAAAATTAATTTATAAAATATTTTTGAAATAAACCAATAATAATAATAAATATAATTATATTTATTATCTTTCCAGGTTGTTTCTCTTGGCGCAATACTTTACATGGCCGGTTGTGTTGGCTTTATCTTTTTAGCCATATTAAGTCCGGCAAAAATGGAACATTTAGCTTTAATCTACTTTGGAGGATTATCGTCGAGCTTCTTATATACCGGTGGCATTGGTTTTAAATACATTGCTTTAGGTGATTTAGTTATTTTAATATTATTTGGACCCATATCTGTACTATTTGCATTCATGTCACAAACGGGACATGTTGATTGGACAACTATTTATTATGCCATACCTTTGGCCCTAAATACGGAAGCTATTTTACATAGCAATAATACTCGAGATGCTGATAATGATCGCAAAGCTGGCATTGTAACACTGGCCATATTAATTGGCAGAACAGCATCACACGTCTTATATGCCCTGCTCCTGTTTACGCCCTATAGTGTTTTTGTTGTTTATGCTTTAAAATATTCACTATGGTTTCTATTGCCATTAATAACGGTACCACAAGCTTTTCGGATTGAAAAACAATTTCGCAACGAACAGACTATGAGTCAAGTACCACGACAAACAGCAAAATTAAATTTCTTTTTTGGAATTTTATATGTGGTAGCATGTTGTTGTGCGTCTCAATTACCCACATTTGCATATTCAAGGCATTGAAATATTAAATTAAATAATAAAAAAACACATAAATCTAATTTCCCTCTGAGCATTATTACAACAGTTTTAATTGATTTTTTTCCTAATTTTTTTTATTTTTTAGCCAAAAATAAACAAATTTTAAGCTATTTAAAATAAGAATATAAACTCGAAAATGAAATACTACACATACATACATATGTTACAAATAGAAGAAATCAATTTTTATACATTGATTAAATTAGTGAAAAAATTTAGGGAATTTTTTTTATCAAAAAGATGAAAAATTAAACAAAAATACATATTGTATTGCATTAATGTAAGTTTTCCATTTAATCATCTCATATCTTATTTATTTATAAGTTAAATATTTATATTTATTTAATTAAAAATGTGACTAGTTGATGCAAAAGAAAAGACTACAAAATCGTTTGTGTTTATCATAGGCTTTGAATTCTTTTAGATTTCTCCTAGTCACAAAAAAATTGACATCTTTTCGAAAAAACAAAAAATCAGTAATTCATTCGTATTTATTCAAAATAATTCTAATCATTCATTAACATACCGATAAGACTCATGTTAACACTTTCTGTATATTTTAATCCATTTTATTGTATGTTTTCGAACAAAATGCAAATGTGCTAAATTTAGCAAGATTAGTCTCATCTTTTTTTTACAAAAAATAAAGTGAGTTGATGTATTTAATGTTAAACAAAAATTTTTGTTTTCTTAACTATTAATTTAAATAACAATATCAACGACAAGGACCGAGAACAACAAATATCCCAGTAAGAAATCAGGGAGCGAAACTAACACATACACAATTTTATAGTAACACATTTGTAATAATTTTATACTGAAACGGCGTTGCCGTTTTACTGATTATAGTATTAAATTGAAATGATTTTTTTTTTATAAATTAAATCTAAATCTTAGCTTGTGTTTATTCATACTTAATTAGCAAAGTTTAAAATGCATCTTTTAATATATTTTTTTAGTATTTTCCAAGGATCCAAGGGGAAAATTTGCATTATGTTCTTTTTAAGTCACACGTATACAAATGATTACATAATTTGTAATTAACAACAAGCCCTAACAACAAGTTGGCTTTAATGCAAAAATAGATTCAAACCTTAAACAACACTATCAGAACATTCATGTTCACACAAAATGGCGAGTACATAAAATGAATGTTTTAAACGAACGTTTTTATTCAACAAGTGTTTTTTTTCTTTTGAACAAAAACGATTCGACTCATAAAAAAGTAAGTGCTTGTTTAAGTAGACTCGAAAATTACGCAACCGAAACCGATCTCTGGTAGGTGCCACACTATTATACAAAAATGATGCAAAAAAGATATGCGGGCATGTTCTGAATTTCACGTAAAATTCTCACTATAAATTTTTCAAAGCATTGTTGCTATAAAATTATTTTTTACAAAAAAAAAAAATTCCTTAAAAAATACAATAGTGAAAATTTCGTGTGGATTTCAGAACATGCCTGATGGTGTTAATATTTTGTTGTGTTTTCTCTTCATTTGAAAAAAAAAATCAACTTTGATCGCATGGAGAAAACTATTTATGAATTATTTCAATAGATTATAAAATCGTACAGATCTGTCAGAAATCTACAACACATATACTCTTTTAATCCATACACATATCATACTTTTTGAGCACACATGTAATTTGTGACAGATCGTACGTCTGAGTATGACAGTGAATTATGGTACTTTAAGGTGCAGGCACATGAGTAAACATTTTCATGCACTTCACTATATGTGACTCGATTTCTTTTTTTTTTTTTTTTTATTTGTAAGACTATTTAGTTAAAATTGTTTTTAAATGGTTAATATTCCATACATACCATACCAACAAAGCACTTATATTTTTTGTTATAAATGTAAACTAGATTTGTTCCAAATGATATGGAAAAACTAGATGCAAGAGTGGCGTCTTGCCCGGGGCCCTTTGAGGACATGGACCGATTTTGCTGATTTTCAACAGCAAAAATTTCGAAACTATATTTGACCTATTGGCGTATACAGGTGTGGTGTCTTGTCCTGATGCCTCGATGGCCGATCTTGCTGATTTTCAATAGCACAATATCCGATACCTCAAAGTACATGGACCGATCTTGTTGAATTTCAAAAGCAAAATTTTCGAAACGAAGTCTGACATATTGGCGTATTTAAATTTTCTCTAGGTCTTGCCAAAGTTGATTTCAACCCGAACACGGACGGACAGACGGACATTGGTCAATTGCAATCGCCATGCATAAGAACTCAGAAAATATATACTTTATTAGATCGAAAATGGATATTGTAAAAATTACAAACGAAATAAAAAACACTTCCATCTGTGTGGTGAAAGATATAAAGATGAGAAACGAAAAAAAACGCAATTTCACTAAAGCGAAATTTTGCAAATATGTATATATTTTTACCAATATTAAAAAAGCACATAAATTTCAGCAGCTAATTAGAAATGAAGAAAAATAAAACATTTTCACTAAAAATCAAAAAATTTAAAAAAGAACTATCAATAACTGAAGAGTTTGCCAAAGTTTCACTAAAAATGAATTTTCACTCAAAAATTAAAAAAAAAAAATAATAATCATATACAAAACATCACTACTCCAACAATAAATTTTTGTTTTGTTGCGCCTTCATTACCGAGCTTCTTCGAGATGGATTTAATTTTCTTTTTATAGTTGAATAATTTAATAATATAAATGTTACTGAAACCCCGTAAGAAAATAAACAAAAACTAATGATATGCTGCTGTAAAGTTGGGAAACTCAATAGCGTAAGGCAATATTTAACATAAGTGTCATGAAGTGTCTAAAATATTCAGCCTGGCCCAGCCTAACATAGCACTGATCCTTAATTTATATTGATTTTCAAAGTGCAAGTTATGAAGTAAATTAAGAACTTAGAAAATAATAAAAATTAATTAAAAATTTAATATACTAAAGATAACAGTCAATATTTATGTATATTTATATCGATGTATGTATTTTCTGAGTTTTACAATGACAAATTATAACACGGTAAATCTTCCTCAAAAGTGTCGTAATTTATTATATATTGGCTTTAATTTAATAAAAGTGCACCTAGATTAATGAAACTTGGCAGAAAAACCTGTTATGGTCATAGACTAGAAAACAAGAAAAATCGGACCAAGGAGAAAAAGTTCTCCTTAGAAGAACTAATCCTACCTCTGAAAATGAACGTTTTTTTTAATTTTTAAGCTATTTTGTTTAGCAATTACAACTTTTAATGTCAAGGAACGTTTAAAAACTTAAAGTTGGACTCAAGCGATTCTAAAATTCCATTTTTCCCCGCCCCGTTTTGTGGGCGGTGAAATAAAATATTATTGGAAAAAATAATGTAATTATTAAATGAAATGGGTTACATACGTCGTAAAACCATAGAAATTAATTTATGTGGGAAATCGGAGGTACCCCTCCAATCCCAGCCCCAAAAAACTGTCCTGTGAAAAAAAATATTTTTCTATTTTTTCTTGCCAATTTCCTAAAAATATTTATTAATTAATTAAAGAAACGGGAATATTTTTTCAATATTTGATTTTCATAAAAAACTACGTGCTATTTTTTTATTAAATTATCCCGATTAAATTAATTACCGATATTGATTATTAAGGGTCAAAGCACGTCGCGATGGCCATTTCGTTAAAACTTACTTAATTCTTCACGCAACGTCTTTTTCTGCAAAATAAAAGTAGAGATCGTAAATTTTAATATGATATAAAACATTTTAACGACCGCGATGAAGACCACTCTCAAGAACCTATTCACTTTTTTTTACAAAAAATTTAACAAAAAAAATCCTTTATTTAATTTCGAACAAATTTTTTATCTTAAAAATGTAAAACAAAATTTGTCTAAAATTAATATAAGTAGCTGCAAATATAGCCTTTCACAAGAAGAAAAAATCAATACAATATCTTTATTCATTTAGCCACAAGAAAATATATTGCGAACCTCTCAAAATCGTCAATAAAAACGACAAATTTCAAGCAAAAGCCTTGAAAGTTCACTAAATGATGCAGAATTTTGTTATCTATCAAGCTGCGTACTTAAATTTTTACATTTATCGAAATTCATTTTTGGCCTAATGTCCGGGTAGATTCGCAAAATACCCCTCTGTTGAGTAGGTAGAAAATTGGATTTAAATAGCTTGAGTGTTTTCGAGTATAGTGAAATATATTAACATTATATCACGCTCCTTTAAAAAATTAAAACATAATAGAAAAAGAAAATTAAGCAGATTTTTATTAAACACGTTAAATCTTTTATACCAATCAATTTTTGTTTAAAACAGAACCTTCATTAGGACAGTGTAATCAATAATATAATATATAATAAATAAAATAAGAACAGAAAATGGTTGCAAAATTTATATTACATAAGAGAAAATAAATAGGTGAACATTTTAAGTCTAATTTTTAAAACAAAACAATTTTATATCTTTTTAAAAGTTAGTTTTTTGCTTTTTTAGTTTTCTTATGATTTAGGGATTTATTGTTATATTTTCAATTTTATTAAAAAGTTCTTCTTATCTCGAGTTAAGAAAAATTTAGCTTTAACTATACAAAGTAAAATTATCAATTAAAAAATCTATAAATAAAAAATTATAAAAAAAAACTTGACATTTAACCTAACGCTACGTTTACATTAGACAATGCTGTCAACACAATAAAATAATACGAATTAGTTGTCAAAAATGCTGACAATTGCTTCTGTAGTGTATGCGTCCAGACAATAATTATGACACTTCATTATGAGCTAGTTCTTCGAAAATTTAAAACAGCTTTAGCGTTTCTTCCTGCTATTTTTCCATTTCTATTGTTATATGCAAGGAAAATTTTAGTAATTAAAATAATAATTTAATTAAAATTTCATTTAGTTAAACCATTTAAAAAAAAAAATTGTCGGCATACGTCAAATCACTGTCTTATATACTGTCTTCAAAATATTGAAGACAGTAATTCAGACAATTGAAATTGTACATGTTTTAGTGAAAAACTGTGCATGTATTGTTATTGTCATGACAGCATTGTCTAATGTAAACAGGGGGTAAACGATACAAACAGTTATTAAAATAAAATTAAATACATTTGAGAGTGAGACTTATCATTTTAACAAATCTTTATTAAAAGAAAAATGGATACGAAACTAATAAAAAAAAATCCACTAGCTATCTCTAAGACAAACAGCGATAATAAAATAAAAAAAGATATGTTATCGACTCAAATAAAAATATATTAAAATCTAATAAAATAAAAATATTAAGAAACAAATATGCTTTAAATTTGCTTTTCGAAGTGAAAAAAAAACAAAAAATGCATTTATCCACTTCATCTTTCATATCCACATCTTTAGAACTTTTTTTAAATACCTATAGAATTGAATCAGGTTTGAATAAAATGAAAGCTTGTTAAAAATTGTGTTTAAAATTAAGATTTAAATAAATGATTTAAAAATTAATTTTGTTTTTCGATTCAATATATGTATATTATATATAATTTTGTATTTTTATGTAAATTTTCCTAATGTTGACGTTACTAATTAATGACGTTTTCTTTTTAAGAGAAATGTTGCAAAACAATTATTTAACATGTTTTGCAAGTTGCCCAGCCCTGACTGCAGAATTCCTACACATATAATATGTACAGAATAACAGAAACTGTTATTGTATTTTCGTACACTTACACATATCAGTAATTAATTACATTAATGTTTAAATAGCCTTTTCCTGACAGCATTTTGCAGAGCATTGTTTTGATAGAAGTAACTTATTCGTTACTTCTTTAGATTAAAAACTCAATTTTACAAAAACAAAATACATTATTGACGACTTAAGATCTTCTAACAAACACTATTATTTTGTATCTACCAGAAGTTAGTTAGTTAAAAGGACCCGTTATATCAATAAAAAACGTTTCCCCTTAAATTTTTTATTTAAGAGTATCTCTTTTTCAACTACAAGATGATAATAAGTTGATTTCCTAACAATTTACAAAAACAAATTACATATGTATCGAATATTGATCTCTTATAGGTCACAACTTCTACACTATTATGAGTGAATTAATTACTTTTGCAGATAAACAAAAACATTAATGTCATTTAGTTCGACTTGTGCAGTGTTCGGTTGAAATAATAAGTTGAAAATAAAACGAAGAGTTATTTATAGCTGTAAGAAGATTTATGTTAGCAAATTAGTTATTTATAAATTTAAATAAAAAATATTTTTTGTTTTTTTTTAATCCCTGTATCGTATTTCGCGTTCTAGTTTCACAAATTATTAAAAATAAAATTTAACCTTTCTTTTTTCTTAAAAACCTTTCTATTATGTTAAAAGTTGCGGTTTTGATAAAGCGCAATCTCGTTGAACAAACCCTTTTTACACTCCTAACAGACATACATATATTCAACACTACCAGAATACGAAATTTTATATACACATTTATGTGTTTAGCAACAAAAGTAAACATCACTTGTCAACAGTAATAATTTCTAAAAAAAAAGTGTAGCATACTTACCTTTATATTAAGTTCAGGGTACGAAATGAAACATGTTTTACATATTTCGTGAGATATATTTTCAAAACAGCATAAGTACTTTTTACACTCTCGAACTTTTTTTTTAGAACATAAGTTGTACAAATACATAGGCAACATTTTTGTAAAAAAGAACGCGCCATAAGGTTTTTATAGATTTTTGGCATTATTTCAACATAACTTTGGAAGTTAAATAAAAATTAGATTTGATTATAAACAAACGTGCTTTTAATTTATAATAAAACAATAATTTTTTTAGTGGTTTGCTGTTAAGTTATTTTGTATTGTTTATGTTGTTACTTTAATAATCTGAACATAACATATCAATACATCTACGTATGTAAGATATACTCAAATCTATTTTTCCAAAATGTAAGTTTTTCATTAAACGTTTCATATAAAATGAGTAGTAATTTACAATTTATATCTACCTATACCTATACACATACATATATATGTAGGTATATAATTTTTGTTAACTTTTAAATTATTTTATAAATTTTATTTATATTTAAGAAAACAAACTGATGCTTTAAATGTTAAAATTAAAGAAAAAAATAAAAATAATGATAATAAAACAGAATAAATAATAAAAAACTATTCAGTTTAAATCCAGATGCCTTAAGCAAAAAGATGTGAAAAGAGTTATTAGTTTGATATCACAAATTTATAGACCTCCGCAAAATATATACATATGTACATATATAGCCGGCAATAAAAATAAGTTTTTTAAATATATCATCAATAGGCGAGGCTAGAGAATTTTTCTGGTATTTCTAAGAAGAAAATTAAATTAAAAAACTGGCGGCGAATCCATGTTTTTGGGGTGAATAACTCCCAAACTTTAGGCAACACAACAATAACAGCGCCCGGATAACAAAATGTCAATTAGACTTTTCAGGGAAAAAATTCTAAACTTTAATCAGACAAGTAGTTCAAGTGTTGAATGAAATATGTAGGTCATACTCAAGTCGATTATACTTTAAAAAATTAAATATTTTCATGTCTTTCACCTTAAGTATAATCCCGCATGTACAGCGGGTTGGTAAAATTCGCATTCTTTAGAAAATAATGAACATAAAAAGAAATTTTTCTTATCTTTAATTTTTTAAACAATCCAAAAAGCCTAAAACCCTATAATAGGAAGAGGCAAGAAAAATTTTTACAGTCAGGTCTCGATTATTCGTGATCCGGTTAACTAGTAACCCCGATTAATCGTGATGGCCAAGGATCAGTGTATTGTTTTTGTTTGCAATGTTTTCAAATTGTTTGCTTCGAATAACCGTGCTTCGATTACCTCTATTATCTGTGATGGCAGAATTTATTATTACCTTCAAATTTATACATACAGAGAGGCTGCTGTAGTCAAGATGGTAAGTACGTTGACTACAAATCTGTTTTTTTTTCTGTTTAATCGTATAATACATAATCAGATTTAACATTAAAACATGCAGCCTCCTTCGTCGGTACTTCTTCATAGCATATTCGCCGGCGAAGTAAAAAATAATTAATAAAATGGCTATATCTATCTCCTTTTATCACCTGTCTTCTCTCTCATTTATCCCTTTCCTAAAAAATGTAGCACGGTTACAAACTAGGTAGGTATTAATGCCTAAAGTGCTACTTCTCTTAAAAAAAAGTACATACAGTACACAAAATGAATATGAAAACCAGGAATATTCTTGTTTGCATACGATGAGACAGAAGCATTAATTTTGTTCACTTGTTAAGTAATAAAAATAATAAGAAAATCGATTATCCGCAATGCTTCTGGTCCCGACCATTACGGATAATCGAGGCGCGACTGTACATTTTTCTTACAGGTTATCTCAAAATTTGATTTTTTTAGTTCAAGCAATCACAAGAAAACCTCCTCAGTAATAAAATTAAACAGTTAATAACGCAAAATCAAGCATTACAGTTACTTTTATTGCTTCTTCTTTTTAAATACAACTTAAATTAATTTATAGACTCCTGTCTTGGTACTAGATATGCCTCATATGGTCTCACCGAAGCAGTGGCACCATCCAAGGGTTCCTCATCTGGCAATTGACCCGGTAGAGTTTCAACGCGAAAGTTCTGCAAGACAGTAGTAATAAACATAAATAAGGTCTGTCGCCCCAAAATATCACCCATACAACGGTGACGTCCAAAACCAAAAGGATTGTAAGCTTCAGGTACTTTAAGACAACCATCAATTAAATAGCGATCTGGCTGAAATTTTTGTGGATTTGGAAAGTCGATTGGATTCATAAGCATGCCACGGAAACAAGCAATTACCATAGTGTCTTTTGGTATTTCATAGCCACTCAAACGTGTATTACACAAGGCTCGATGCGGAATGCCGAATGTGTTTCCCATAAACATACGAACAGCTTCCAAGACAATAGCTTCACAATATGGTAATTTAGTACGATCTTTCCATTCGGGCAAACGTTCAAGACCCACAACTTCTTTGATTTCTTCAAAGGCACGTTTTTGAATTTCGGGATTACGTACCATGTGCAGAAAGGCAAATCCTAAGCTTTTGTTAGTTGTTTCAGAACCAGCTAAAAACATATCCAGACACACAGCCAAAAGTTGTTCTTCACTAAAGGAGGCTTTACGTTCTGGATTTTCCAATTCCCTAAGATAGCTGTCCATTAAATCACGCGGTATATCATAGTGTCTAAAAGTTTGCCGGTGATTATCGACTTCTTTGCGCAGAAACGCATAAATACGTTGATGGTTCTCGACAAAGGCATTGTAGCCGGAATAGTTGGGAGCTATGTAACGCATAAAGGGAAAATGACTAAACATGGCGCCAACCATATCAACATGTTGAAATAATTCGAAAAACATTTGTAGCAAATCGTTTATTTCTTTACTCTTGCGATCGTAGCGTATGCTGGACATCATAATCCACAAGGTATTCAAGACATAAACAGTAAAAAGATTCACCATAGAAACCTTTGCTCTCTTACCACCCTGTTCAGTTATTAGTTCTTTTAAGTCTTCAAATAAATGAGAGGCTTCTTGCTGTATACCATTTACCATGCCACTGCGAGCAAATCCAAAATCCTTTAAATGGCGCAAAATAAAACGTCTCTGTTCCACCCACAAATCTTCATCAGTAACCAAAATCCCCTTTTTGGAATTAAATGTGCGCATTCGGTAAAAAATACCATCGGGTTTACCATCTAAATCCTCATTGGTCATCATCTCTTGTATGGTATCCGAGTAATAGGCAATAACTAATTTATCCTTGCCAATTTTCAGGCCATAAAGTCCATATGGATTTAGATAATGACGTGTCAATTCGTCAATAACTTTACAAAACATTCCACATTTGGCGCGCAATTGATAAATTTGTAGAGCACAGCCAACAATAGGATACCATTTTGGTCCCGGTGGAAACTTTGCTGGCTTACGAATGTCCCAAAACAGAAATAATAATATCAAAACTGTGCCAAATATAACTGTATAAAACATTTTACTGTGACACTTAACTCCAACAGCGATGTTTATTTATTTTGTTTTTTTTTCTCTTTCTTTTTTGCAATTAAAAGATTTTGCTTTAACAGTTAAAGTTTCAATTTCCGCTTAACAAACACGTAAAAACAATCAGCCATAAAATTTCATAACAACATTTTGTTACATAATTTTCTTTGCTTAAAAAATTTTCATTGGTCCACTAAGATTTCCAAGCAACTTTTTTCTTTATTGTATCATATTTATTTGTTGTAAAAAATATTGTTTTATTTTTGTTAGGATTTTCTTTAACTTTGTTTTTTTTCTTGTTATGACTGGCTTCAAGTTTATCAATCAACTGAAGAGTTTACTTTCGTTGCATCACAATTTATAGCTGGTCAAGTGAACCAGTGAGTTAGATTGCAGTCATCTAACTTTTTGCCTCCTTTTGCAATTATTGCAGTGAGAGTGTTTTTCTTTTTCGTTTTTTTTTTTTGTTGTGAGTGATCTTTCTGAAAACAGATATAAAAAAAATTATTTTCTCAATGTTTGAGGAATAATGTAAAAATTATTTATTTAACGAAAATAATAGATTTAGTACATATGTTTTATTTAAAGGACTTTAAAATTCATCAGTAATATTTTAATAAAGTATAAAGTATTTTACATTTTATATTTTTCCGAATCTTTTTCTGTCTAGCCACAGTACAGAGATCCCAAACAAGAATCATGTGGTCATCAGGTGGCAGTTGGTAACTTAAACCTCCTGTTTGCTTTTATAAATGGCACATTTCACAGTGTAACGATATAAGACGACGTCTAAGTTTTAATCATACTTGGGATTTTTTTTATTTACCATTAAAATTTCATTGGCATTGTTTGGAATACGGACAATTAAAAAAAAATTAAATACCATATAATGCTAATGATTTTCAGGCATGTCACAGAACTCAATTCCGATCGAAAGTAGTTTCAATTCCGCAAATTGGTTCTTCAGAAAACGAAAAACGAAAAATTTATTCGAAATGAAACCACTTTTAAATTTCAAAGTGGAATTTAGTTTCTTTGAAATTTTTTTTGTGGTTTTCAAATTTACTTTTGTTATGTGTCCTTATTTAGATTAGCCTTGTTTTTTACTTTGGTGTGCGCAATATTGCCACATTTCAATAAAAAGGTAGAGATTGAGCATTTTTTTAAATAAGCAAAAATCGATTGGAATCTAAAGAAGGCAAAACAAAATCGATCGGAATTGTTACTACGGAATTAATTATAATTGTTTTTACTAATGGTAATGAAATTTTAATTAAATCGTTTAATTAATAATTACAATAGCATAAAAAAATAATTGTTATTATGAAACATACGAGTAAATTATGTTAACAAAAGCTAAACAGGAACTATGCATAAAACAAATAAACCTTCACCCTTTTGTTGATGGACTTAAATTAAAAAATTTAAATAATTTATCAATTTTAACCTTGATGTCTTAGATTTAAAGTCACCTAACACTCTAGCTAGCAGATCGTATTGCTAACACGAAAACAAAACTATATTCCTTTAATGTCTCATTTTTCCTGAGAAGGCTAAAACAAGCATGTTTTGCCAAATTTTTGTGATAAAAATACTATTTTAAAAATATGCTCTATTACACTTTAAGGTGCTTATTTACTTTACAAGGACAAGGAGCGACTCTTATTAATGGTAATGCTTTGAAACCATGTAATTATGTATTAGTAAATGATAATGACTTTATTATTTAATTAATTATTAATGAAACCTTTTCATTAAAAAGCATTACAATTAGTGAAAATAATGATAATGCTAAAAAACATTAGCATTATTTATCATTCAATGCTAATAAAATTGGCAATTAATGACTAATTAATTAATTAATTAATTAATTACTCCCATGTATGGTTTTAATGAAGACTTGTGTCCGCTGTGTATTGTGAAGCTCCTAGACATAAGCTTCTAGAATCAAGCTAGACACACAATAAAGCTGGAAAAGTGTTACCGGTTGTAACAAAACAAAAATTCCTATAACGCAAACTTTGACTTATAAAAGCTGAAAATACGTATTCTGAAGGTCCAGGGTTTTCACCTTGCATGCAGTTCAAGACTTACGCCACTCTAAAAACTAGTTTAAAAACACTTAAAGTAAAAATTGTGCATAAGGAATTGAGATGGCATCAGTTATTCTATATTTTTGCAGGCCTTGAACATTGCATAATAAGAGCTGAGGTCTTCTAATCGCCAGGCATAAAGCAAATTAAGACAGAATGAAAATCGACCCTTAGAAGTAGCCATTATGCGGACGAGAAAGATGGATGCCAGCTACCAGTTGATATTGATGCAGAACTTAACGGTAATTATTGTGCGTGACTCAGTTATGACTAAGGAGATCCTGAACTATTATTAACTAAGGAACAAAGGGTTACTAAAAGGGAATTAAAAATACAGTAGCAGAGTCTTCAATTGCTATTTCTTTTTCATGTGAATCATTTCAACTAAAAGCACTTTTGGAACAACGTTACCTACCTGACGAAATCATGTACCAAGTGGTGTTAGTGGCGATTTGAATAATTTTCGCCGTTGCTAGAAATGTCTAACTGCATGTAAAAAATTTTACGCAGAAGATGGTGGCGATAATTGGTTACCAAGATCAAGCGTTTCCTTTTAGCTAGTTTTTTCCTTGTGGGATTTTTAACTTTTGTTTTAAAGGATAAAATTACCAGGTCGACGGTTAAATCCAAAAGCATAATTTCAAAAGCATAGACTAAAAAAATAGATGAAAAGTTATTTATCTCAACTAAAGAAAACACTTGAGAATATATTAAATTTTACATAACCATTGATTTTAATTTATTAATTTCTGATTTCATACTGAGTACTTTAATAATATAAAAATTAAAAACCCTCAGATTTATTTTAAAATTTAAATGTAAGAGATACATCAAAGAGATCATTTCAATGATCATAAACTAACAACCAGAATAGTGTTATAAAGAAAAAATTATTCCACTAAAATGTAATAATGAAAAAAGCAGCAACTTAATTTATTAGACCTCAACATTGAAAAAGAAAACAAATTTACACACATTTTTTTCTATCAAAGGAAAAGTAAAACTGCTCTGTGTGGCGGATAAAATCGATTATGTCATCTGCTGATACAACTACAAACTTGTTGCCAAAAAATACAAAGATTTGTAAAAATTGTTGGTCAAAATACCGGAAAATTCCAATAATGAAAACAAATGAAAAAAACTGTGGTATATTTTCCACCACGAACATACGAGCAAAGAAAAAAAAAAAAAATAAAACAAGTTCCGGTTTTATGTGATGAAACCAAAAAATATAATGAGAAAAGAAAATAAAATAAATTTTTGTGGAAAAAATGGATGTTACGCATGTGTGCTGGAGGACTTTAAAGAGTTTTAAAAGAATTATTTCACAAAAAAAAATTAATTAAAGTGTTTGATATATTTCACAATAGCAGGATTTCTCAAACTTTTAAAGATACATACGGGCAGTTCCATTGCGACGGGTGGAAAATTATAACCCACTTTAAATTGAAGTTTAACTAATTTCTCTCTACTGCTAAAATATCTGCATTTTAAACTATCATTGATGAAACAATTTAAATATTATATTTTCCATTATAATTATCAATGTTTATAAGGTGGGATATCAAATGGACGCACTTGTCTGAGTTAATAGGTTTAAATTGAAAATAACAATAACGTTTTCAGATAATGCCTATGAAATTGTATTTATTAGTCACTTAAATAAATTACTTAAAAAGGTTGACTAAGGATGGAACAGAATCTTGGGATAAGTAACATGAGGTCTTGAAATAAATTAATCTTTGACAAAATTGTTACTTCAGTAAAACTGTATAACTTAATTATAAATATATATTAATTATATAAAAAGTACTAGCAACCCCCACTGCCTTAAAACAGATCACCACAAAGTTCTTGAGTTTAATCCTCCACCATCGAACATACATGAGTGTAAAGGGAAAATTTCATTGTAGTAGTAACGTATGCGGAATAAAATCGCAACACATTTTGCAGCCCTGTGTAAAAAAAGTTCTTATGCTATCAAACATTTACCGTTAGTTTTGGATAAACATGTGTTTAGTAATTTTGTTTTATTAGGTTTGTGCAAAGTGAACACTTATTTGTTTTCAAATGACAATAAAAGAACATTGTCGTAAAATTATTTGTAATTTTTTTGATAGTCATCCTGATTGGAAAAAGTCAGAGATCGTATCCCATTTTGTAGAGCAAGGAGAAAATAGATGTTCCTTAGGTAGGTGTTTTAGTGTGGCTTGTAATCCGTCCCTTTGGAATGTCTGACCCAGTGTTTTTTGAGTCTGGTTTGGCGGTTAATTCGGACAGATATATTAACTAGTGTTTGCCTAAAGTTAAAAATTTTATAGAAAAGAAACAAAGAAATTTAAATGCTATATTCTGGCCGGATTTAGCATCTAGCCATTACGCACAAAACACTTTGAAAGCCGTGGACGCACTTAATATACCATATGTCGCTAAGGATAAAAACCCTCTAAATGTACCTCAGTTACGCCCAATTGAAGATTTTTGGGCTAATTTAAAACGAAGAGTGTATGCAGGTGGATTTCGTCCAAAAAACGCAAAAAGTTTAATCAACTAAATCAGAAAAGAGCTCCACAAGATGCCAACATCGATCTTTTCAAGGGCAATGAAAGAAGTTTCTTATAGGTGCCGTAAGGCGGCTCGAATAGGTCCCAACTTTTTTTTACATTAAACTAAGAACATACGTAATACTAAAAACAAGTGAAATAAAACTTGCTATATTCTTTACAAAAATTATTTGAAATTTAATTTTAAAGCAATTTTATTCCGCATACGTTGCAAGGAAATAAAAAATGAGAAGATAGGCCGACTTCCTAAACGCCTGTTGCAATGCATAATTTAAAAAAAATGCGTATGCAATGCTAAACATGTTTTAAACGCAAACTTGCGTTGCAGAGACATTTTTTGCATTTTATCGGCATTTGGGAACGTCGCTATGCAACTCATACGTAAAGCAAATGTCAAAAACATGATATAAAATTTAATATTTTTTTTTTTTTTTTTTGGAAAATAGAGGTTACACAAAATTATTTATCCATTTTGTTGGCAAGTGCTGAGGAATTATCTCAGGACAAATCTTCTAAAAATATTGATTTGCTATAGAAACCTATTAAAAAGAAAAAAAGAAGAGACAACTCTATTAAGGACAATAAAAATCCCGGAAATAAGTGATCGAAAATAAATATTTTTTTAAGAATTCATTGAATTAATGGATGATGGCATTTTTTATTCACATTTCATTTTAAAAATAACATTTTTAAAATGTTTGCATACAAAATAAAAATGATGCGTGATTTTGACTTCTGATACTCATTAAAGTGAGTTGCCAAACGATTAGGAACATTGTACGTTGCCAAAAAGTTTAGATATGCGTTTACGAAGTGTATGCATTGTAAATATGCATTGCAACTTGCGTTTAGGAAGTCGGCCATAAGCATCAGTAAAAATCTCCCGGAAAGGAAAAGCCAATTATTGTGTGAAGTCATGGGCAGATATTTTATTGAAGACGTCTATTTAATATTCGAGCAGCAGATAGTTGTCAAATCGCCCTTTATAATAAAGAGGAAGATCTCTTTCTGTTAGACAACATTTGTATGGCAGATGAGTTGTAAATAAAGCTGCAAAACAATCGATAGTAACAACGATAATATCGATAGTTTTATTTTTAGCTGGCTATAGATAGCTTTTTTCGAAATCGATAGTACCGTACAGCGATAGTTGACAGAATAAGCACTTAAAAAAATTCGATAGTAAAGATAGTTAAAAAAAACTATCAAAACTATGCTATCGATAATTTTAAGGCAAACTATTGAAACTATCGAATGTGCCGACTATCGATAGTTTTGCAGCTCTAAATTTAGCAATAGGATAAAAGGGCACAATAACTGGTTTTGGATGAGCAGCGTAAGTGGTCTATGGATGGTTTACTAAACAAGACATCGAGTAGTTCGTGTCTCGTGTAATGTAGCGTGGTGGCTGCGTTTAGAAGAACGTATGTCTAGTAAGCAAGAGACCGGCTAGGATCAGTTATAGACAGAAAAAGCAGCAAGAAATAACGAAATTATAATAGGCCACAGTGGTATTTGCAATCAAAAGAACCCGTACGTTTATAAGAAGGTTAAACGTTACAATATTTTTAAGAAGTGATTAATTATTATTTTGCAGGGATGGTTAGAATATAATGAAACCATTATTAAAAGGCTAATTTATTTCAAGCTATAAAAACACCAATTTTTATTTTCGACGCAAATAGTAACGGGAAATAGCGCAGACAACTTAGTTTGAATCACAAGAAATAATTTTTTCTACAACTGACGCCGAATAGATCACTCCACATATTTCGACAAGGAATTTGCCTGCTCTAAATCGATACTTCAGACAATCACGCACAAGGATTCCAATTAGTTTCGTTATAAGATTACATAGCGCAGTTTAGTTGTCATGTTATATATACATTATTTTTAATAAAACGATCGCACTTTCGTGTCCACTGGAACTTTAATTTTACAGTAGTTTCCAAAATAATGCCAAATGGAAATTTTTTTTTTAATTTAGTAAAATGGCCTGCAAATGTTTTTGGGACACAAACCGTTAAAGAAAAACCACAGTTCCGTGGGGTTTCAACCAGGCCTTTTATGGCCTGATACAGGCTCTAGCTACCTGTCGACCTCCAGTTGCTTGTGAAATTCGAGTTCCGCACGGGTATACTTTATTCCCCAATACTCATGTGACGTTAAAGGAAAAACATTATTTTCATCATTGAAAAGGTTAAAGGAGACGTACAACTGCACCTTTCAATAATATCGCTCCGCTAAAAAATAATGCTGGAAGAATATGGAATAAAAGAAAAAAGGCAAAAAAGAACAAGTGTAATAAAAAAGGACAACTATAATAATTTTGGTGTTGTTCGGTAGGTACCTGAAAAAGGTAGCAACAGCTAATACTGTTCAAGCTGGTTGAAAGTATAGCAAAAATTAACTGCCCTAGAAGCCTAGAAGAGGCTGAGACATTATCGTAAACAGTGTAAATATTTCCAGATTGACTGCAAGTAGCATATGAATTAGGAATGCCATAAGGGACCTCACACTAAAACAAATGCTGGTAATAATATTCAATAACAATGTGATGCGAAAAATGCTGGTAACGGATGTAGCGATTCAGAAAATACTGTGTTACATTCTGCTGCTGATTTTTTCTGTTTCACAAACCTTTGTAAATAATTTTTCTTTATTAATAAAAAAAAAAATTAAAAACAAAATAAAATAAAAATAAACTTAAGCCGAATTAATTAATTCATTTGTTATTTAATAATTGCTTTAAAATGCTCTTTAATTTAAGGAATCGAAGAACTTATTAGAAATACAAAATTATTACTTGAAATTATTTCTGTTCCTTTTTTAAACTTGTAAACTAAAATATATATTTCCCTCATGTGTAAAGTAATTATTCTTTTAAAGACCTTCCTGTATAAAAATGGTTAAAAGCTGCAAAGAAACACAACTACAAATAAGGATTTCTTTGCCACAATTTCAATGATGTTGATTTGTTCAATGAAATGTTACACTTCACTTGTGTTGCAATCGTTTAGAGATCCAGTGCATTCAGACGGATTATTTAATAATTTCACCTATAAAATTAATAAAACACAAATCAATGGCATTTAGGTGAGTAAAATTAGCAAATTTTAGCAATGAAACACAATTTTTAAATTCTTTTAAAAAGCTGTTACTTTTTTATCCTGAAATTAATATGACGGCACATTTCGTTAGACTTATAATCCTTATGGCTATGGGCTTGGGTGCTATGTATATGTTACATTTATTGGCTCAAGATTGGAACAAAATAAGACGTCCTATACCACAAGCTGTTACACGATTTCTTACTGGTGCCAGTACAAATCTGGATAATTTTATAACTCGCGGTAAACGTGATCTCAATCAAAGGAATTATTTATATCGTCGTATTCCATTGCAAGGTAATGAAATTAAAAGAACAAATAATAGTTCCAAAGTAACTATCGATTGGAAACGTATACTTTCTCGAGATCCTTTTGAATGTTTGCAATCGTTGGTTTGTCAACTTTTATCGGGTGCTGAAAAGACTTCCCATGAAGCTTTGTTGCTGTGTGATTTTCTAGAAGAAAATATTAACGTTGCGCCAGCCAAAATTGGACGTGCTTTTAGTCGTGGCTTAGCTTATCGGGATCGAAGTGAACGTTGTTATGAAGAATATCCATTTTGTTGGTATTCAGCTAAAACTATGCTGAAAATGTTAAAATGGTTTTCTGATACAGTTCAAAATTAGTCATAGATTATAATTGTATATGTATATTGTTTTAAACTAATTTATAAGTATCATCTGTAATGTCAAAAACAATTTGAGAAACATCACTCAGAGCATGAGAATAAGAATTTAGTTAATATTTTTAATTTGTTGTTAAAATAAGAGTTTGCTAACAATTTTAGATATATAAGTAAATTATCTAACATGTGAAATAAATTTATATTTTAACTAATAAAAATAAATTTTGCTTTAAGTGAAACATATTCGGCTGTACCGAATCTTACATATCAATTATCGTATTGATTTGAGTTATGACCTCAAAAATTTAGTTTAATATTATGATCCGTGTTGCCAGAGAAAGGCGCTTTTCCTTTAAAAAAAAGTTACACTTCTTTATTGAAAGTTACATTTGGAAATTTTCCTTAAATAAATAGTAATTTAATGTAATTTATATAAAATATAATTAAAAGTTTTATTCCATATTTCAGGGAAAAAAATAAAGCAACAAATTCATTTACTAAACAAAAACAAAACGAAAATAATAAAAAGAAAAACGTATGAAAAAAAATTTCATACCTAAGATACTCATGAGGATTTTAATCAGGACTCAATACTAATATTTCGGTATTAAAATCCGTTTTATCTTTTTCTTTGAAAGATTGATCTTCGATAAGCTAATTATTTTAAAAATACTGTTATTAAAGACAATATTGAACCTTATTTGCTTAAAACTTCAACATAAAATTGTGGACAATTTTTCTGCAATATAATCCGGCACTTCCTGAAGGAAATTAAAAGACAACTTATTTTTAAATCAAGCTTTTGGTGCGGTTGTCAAATTTTTCAAGCGGAATAACTGAAGTTCATTTCGGGCGAATAGTTGTGAAAAGTCCATGTAAAAAAATTACTTCGAAATAAACAAGAAATAATGACACGGAAGTAGTGCACTGTCTATTTGTGAAAAAGTTGCGAAACGTTTCTCGCAGCATGTTGGCAACATTTTTTTTGCAACTACGAAATTACGTATGCAGCACTTTTTTCTTTTAGAATTTTTGACAACCATTTTTTCAGACCGTTTCTTTTGACATTATTTTGCTGTGTTCAAAAAATGGAAAAAAGTGTTAATTTAAAAAGAGAAAAAGATTAAAATAAATTTAATGATGCGGAAAAGCGTTTGCTTATTTTTGCAAATAAAAAACAAAACATATATGGAATAAATTCCATAAGCATACTTGAAGGCAATAAAAATTATATTTATCTATAAAACCAACGTATTGTTACCACTAGCTAAGTGTCAAATTTTTAAGCGAAATAATGCGTTTCGAGTAATTGGCTATAGTTGGAAAGAATTGTGTTGAGTAAAACTGATTTTGAACTGAGTAAAACTAATTTTTTTTATAGGATTTGGGTTGCCTACACCTTTGTTATAAAAAACCAATTGATATGTCAAAAAGTTGATATGTTAAGAGAGAATCTTATCTCATATAATGAAACAAGTAGTTTTTCAGTGATAATACTTTATTTCGTGTCTGTACCAAAAGTTACGAATATTTGGCCTACTATAACAAAATTTTACATGTTACGTGAAGGCTTCAAATGTTACAAAAAATGTATAAAATGTAAGCAAAAATGTATAAAATGTGCAATTTTGATTTTTTTTTCTTTGTAAATTTTCTTATTTGATGAATATTACATTTTAAGTTTTGCTTTTCTATATATTTCTGGCCTAATAGTGAAAATGCGAATATTTATAATCAAAAATGGTTTTAATGTTTTTCAAAGTATTCTCCAGCATGATTTATACACTTTTACATGCGCTCAAACCAGTTGTCGAAGCACTTTTTCCACTCCGATTGAGACACCTCTAAAACATGGTTTTTAAACACTTCAACAGCTTCTTCTGGCGACGAAAATCGTTGACCACGCATTTTTTCTTGATGTGCGGAAACAAGAAGACGTCATTAGGTGCCAAGTCAGGGCTGTACGGCGGATGACCCATTAATTCGACGTTTTGGCCGGTCAAAAACGCTCTGGTTTGAGCCGATGTGTGAGAGCTCGCATTGTCATGGTGAACAATGATTCGTCTTCTCTTGTTGGTTTTTCTCCGATGACTTCAGGCAAACAAATTGTAGTGTACCACTCAGAAGTGACCGTCCTACGTTGCTCAAGCGGAACAGTCGCCACATGACCAGTTTTGCCGAAGAAACAAGCGACCATTTGCTTCGAAGTGCTTCTTCCACAAACAACTTTCGTTGGATTTTGCTCGTCTTTGAAGACCCACACGGTCGATTGGTGTTTCGTTTCGGGCTCATACGCATAGATCCATGATTCGTCACCTGTGACGATCTTATAAACGTCTTTTGAAGCAGCGCAATCGTATTTTTGCAACATTTCTTTGCACCAATCGACACGAGCCTTTTTTTAACGACTTTCAAATTGTGCGGTACAAACGAGAACAAACCTTTTTTACGGCCAGGTGTTCATGCAGTATCGAATGTATACTGGTGGAAGAAATGTCCAAGGATGTCTCTATCTTTCGGTATGTCCGATGTCGATCTTGCATTATGAGTTCACGCACGGCATCAATGTTCTCTGGCACAACAGCCGTTTTTGGACGACCTTCACGGAATTCGTCTTTGAGCGAGCTTCCGCCACGATTAAATTCATTATACCAATTTTTTACAGTGCTACAGGATGGTGCTTCATCGCCATACAAAGATTTAAGTTCATCAATGCACTCTTGTCGTGATAATCCACGTCGAAAGTTGTGAAAAATGATGGCACGAAAATGTTCACGAGTTAATTCCATTTTTTTCTTTATTAATTTTTTCAAGTCACTGTAAACAACACAAATAATGGTCGTACGTCAAAACGTTTTGAGTACGGTTATGCTTAAAAATGACAAACTTTCCAATGGAAATGTCAGATTGCACTTGGCAGCACTCAGTGTTGCCAGGCCAGAAATATATATAGCAGCCCTCGTATGTATTAAATGGATTATTACAATTCACATATATTTTAATTTCTAAATTTATGCAGAAACCTGTGTGAATTTCTTTGATAAAACTTCCCAGGGAAAATTGGATGCAAGCAGATTGTAATGATACATCTGTCATCAGCGTTCTGCGCATCTATCTACCTATTAGGTTGTATACCTTGTAAACATATTTTATAAAATTCTCGAATAGTTTACAAAGTAGTTACCAAAACATTTTAAGCTTTTCTAAGAAGTTGTGGTTAAATATTAGGATAAGCGAAAGTATGTTATGCATAGGCAACTGAATTGATCGGCGTTACCGTAACTGATGATAGTTTTTCTTTTAAACTTTTGGGTATATGCCCGATAACAAAAATAAAACTTAATTTAGTAAATAATTTCAAATTGTCTTGTAAAAAGCAAAAAGTAAAAGACGCGCTCAAAATCAAAAAATATGTACATAAAAAAAGATATATGTAAAAGTAAAACGAATTCATTTCTATGCAGGGGTGCATTTAGTAGTAAGGTTTGTGGGTTGCCACAGGGCTCTGCCCTGAAGTGAAGATCATAGGTAGCATGCTGGGAAACGCACTCGTCGTCCTCATAGAGTGCTTTTTCTCGTGGACTCTTGGGAACTCGCTATAGGCTAGGGAGGGTTCTTGTGCTATTCTTTATCGTTTACTTATGACTCCTGATGAGTTTCTGCTGCTGGCCTGTCGGTCGTATCGGTTATAGTGTGTTACAGGCTTCTACTGTTTTTTATTATTATTGAAGTCGAATCTCTAAACGGAAATATTAACTGCACGATGTTGTAGCTTTACTTAAAAAATTTATCGCTTTTTTGCAGTACTTCGAATGGGCCTGTGTACGGTGATTCCAAAGGCGCTCGAACATGATCACTTCGAAGAAAACGAATTCACAATCTTTAAGGGCTGGCTAACGGAAAGGCTTTCCGGCCTGATGATGGGCGGCGGACATAGCTTTTAGTCCGCATTTTTTGGCGAAGTAGTTTCACGAATTCGGAACTATCAGCGCAGGGGACTTCCGAAAAATATTTCCGATGGGCTAAATTTCATGTTTTCTTTAACTGTTGCGTGCAGTCGAAGTAAGACAAGCGGTAATATGAAACACCAATCCTCTGTGGCATGACATTTTATTGCGGTTTTTACCGTACGATGCCACCTTTTGACCATACCGTTTGCTTGTAAGCGGTGTGCTGTTGTTTTTAGGTGGTCTATGCTCAGAATTTGCATTAATTCTCTAAAAAGCTGCGATTTAAACTGTCGACTAAGTCGCTAGTTATTCTGGTTGGGACGCCAAATAATGAGATCCATACGTTAATTAAGATGAAAGCGATTGATTTAGTAGTTATACGTACCATTGGAATGGCTACAGGCCATCTGGAAAAGCAGTACACACAGGTCAAGCAATAACGATACCCACTAGCAGGCGGGAGTTGTCCAATAATGTCGATATGAATATGATTGAAACTTTGGTCGGTGGGTTCAAAATTTCCTAAAGGGGCTTTATTATGTCTATTTACTCTGTTTTTTTTTTTGGCAGCTCAGACAAGGCTGGACAAATCTTGCGACGTCTCTGGACATTGATGGCCACACAAAACGTTTCGAGAATAATTTAAGAGTCACAGTTTTTCTTGGATGTGACAAGCAGTGCGGTTTTTTAGTACTTGTGGTCTTAGCGTAACTGGTACGAAGGGCCGGACTAAATTACGGCTTGTATCGCAATAGATTGATTGGTTACAGCCTGTAATAGAGTTTTTTTTAATAACTAGAGTTTTCCTTGTGGTCAAAATTTAACCAGGGTTATTATTGAACATTTTTTTCAGACACTCATGTTTTGAATATATGTGAATTTTCTTCATGTGTAGTGGTAGCAACTTAAGAGGTCATTTATTTCTTAAATGATGAACCGATTTAAACGGTGCGTTTAAGCTCGACAATATCTACAAATGTGTGAAATAATAAACAAAATGGGTTGACAAACAGAAGAGGAAAGATTCTCAAAGTTTTGTGCATGCTTATTTATATATAGATAACGATTGCTTATTATTACCTTTTAACAACTGAGATAATTCAGGATCCTGTTTACTCTTTCGCGAGTATTTCGAAATTTATCCTTCTCTCATTAACATTAATACGAAAGAGAGAATTTGCAATTAAGTAATTAAGCTAGCTAAAACTCAAACTAAATTTAAAATACATTGACGAGTTAAATCTTCATAAATACTATTGGTTTTGTAGATCGGATCAGCTTGTCCAACAATAATGCAATTTGCTTCACTGATGGCAGCTGTTCTGGTGGCTCTATAACACAAGTGTTTAGTTTCTTAATTTTAGTAAAAACAACACAGACAGGTATTCAAAGGCTCTACATATAGTTTGAAAATAAGTTATAGAACAATACTAAACCCTGTTCAGACATACGTTTTAATTTATACAATTAAAATTTTAATTGAGTAATTAATTTTGGTGTTCACACATATTTAATTTACTTAATTAAAATTTGACAATAGAATATAGTTCTGTTCAATAACAAGAAGTTGTTACTAATTGTTATTGGAAAGTGTTTACTTCAGTATTTCAAAAGAAGCAGCGAAAGAGTAAAAAAGAGTAGAAGATGTGAATGTTAATAAATTTGTTACTACTTTTGTTACTGTCAAGAACAAAACAGCTGATTCTTGTTCTGGTTTACAAAATAAGTTAATGAATATTAAATACTTTGAACTGAAAGTGTTTATTAGCACTCTCCACGAAAATATTTACATCACATCGTTGTGGCTTTTTTGCCATAATTTGTATGGCGATTTCAAAACCGAATATCTACAGCTGAAATTTTTTACAACCACACAGCAAAAAATATACATAACATTTATAGTTTTCGGTTTTAAATACAAAATATTTGAATTGAAGCTAATGTTTGTATAATACTTAGAAGAAAACTGAGGAAACTATGTAAAAGTAAACGCCAGGTTAATAAAACAATAAACAAAAGAAATAGAATAAAATAAACTAAAAGTTTTACAAAAAAGACAGAAAATTTGCACACAATCGATGACAAAGCTCTTGCAAATGCTAACTGTTGCAATACAAAATGATTTAAGCACCGAACACCGTTTTTTTGCTGTTTAAGATACAAATTTTTTTTATGGTTTTTTGTTATTATGGTCAGCTCGGCTTTACTTTGTTATTTTTTTTCCAAAATTGCGTTCATTCCGTTTTTTTTACTTGGAATAGTAATGTTGTAAATTTTTATTTTACTCTATCGTTGCTAGTTTCTGCCGGAAATTTATTGAACAGACCTAATTTTTACATTAGAAATTTGTGTTGATAAATTTGGAAGAATGAAGAGAAGTTCGGCTTTAAAAGAAAGTTTGCTTGTTTTTATTTCAAATATGGAACTCTTCCAGTTTGTACGATCAAGCTTTGAATTTCCATAAAATTTTCAAAAACTTTTCATTTCATATAATTTGAAAATATTTTATTTTTCATTTTTATGGCATTTACTTTTGTCATTGTATAAAATTTTCTCTAACTGAACACACTTCACAAGGGTTGTTGGAGTAAACCTAATCAATTATCGACTTAATTAAGTGCTAATTGAAAAATTTTTTAATTAATTTCTTATATGATAAATTAAATTCAATTAGGGACTTAATTGCGTAAATTCCTTTATTGCGCAATTAAAACGTATGTCTGAACAGGGTATAAAGTTAAAAAAAGCATTTAAACGTTTTAAAACAAATTTATATAAAATTCATTAATATTTTTTATTAAATTTTTATTTTTTTTCCTTTTTATTAAATTTTTTACAAAATTTATATTTTAAGCAAATAACAATTTATGTTGCATATATTGAGTTCTTTTATATATACATAATAATAATAATAGTAATTAATAACAAAAATACAATACAATATAATAACATATTTAAAATATGTATGGAATGTTATAAAATATATGTAATAATAAAAATAATTATATTGTAAATTAAAAAAAATATATATATATAAAAATATTTGTGCATAAATTCATTGTATGATATAACATTTTTTAAATAATATAATATTATGCCTACTTCATTAAAATAAATAGGTACTTGACTTAAAACAAAAAAGAAATTATTGCATTTTGTGAAAGCTTTTCTAATTCAAATATAAAGGAGAAGTTTCCAGAATTGTTTTCTTCAATTTATATGGCATTAAAAATCATTATTTTTTTAGTTTATTTCTTCATTTTTGTTGTTTTTTTAAAAACAAGCTAAAGTAAAATAAAAGGAGAACGTTATTAATGAGATTTTTTCTTAAGCAGTATGATCGTATCAGGGATGTTAAAGTTGCTACAATTAAACAATTCAAACTAATGACATTTTTTTTAATTTCATAAGTATTGCCTTTTACGTTTGAAATAAAAACGTTCGAAACGAATTATTACAAACTATATTTTAAGTTGAGTTAACAAAAGACTAAAGGCTGGTTCACCGGCAAAAATTTTGTTCCGAAACATTTTTTTTATATGCAGTTTCTCTCTCTCTCTCTCAAAAAATAAAATGTCAAACTACATATAAAAAAAAAATGTTTCGGAACAAAATTTTTGCCGGTGAACCAGCCTTAAGAGTCTAAAAAGTGGTACTGTGTCCTCAAGTTTGTTTTATAGATCCTTATTATCAAACTACCGAGTGTTTTAAAGAGTGTAAAGGTATATTCTGTTTACTAGATCCATTTTCAACTCCTGGTAATGAGCTTCTCATTAAGTAAATTTTGGCCACAAATATAACGAGTGAAAAGAAATTAGAAATTAGAAATTTTTATTGCGTTATTGTTTGGAAATTGTTAACAAACTTGTAAATTTGAAGCAAAAATTGTAAAAAAAAAATAATAACAAAAGTTTATTTTTAACAATAACCAATAAACAATGTACTACAAATAGATATTTTAATTAAAAAAAGAAAAACACGAATTCATAACAAAAGTACCATTTGAGTCTGGATAACACACTTTAAAAAGGCAGTTAGTACAATTTAACACATTGTTGACCGGCAATTTTACTTTTACAATTTTTATCTCATGTCACCAGCTATTATTTCGTAATTGGATATGGAAGTAAAACAATAAAAATAAACTTTATAACTTTATAAACTTTCAATATTTCTTTTTCGTATGATTTGGCGGGTCTTATAAGCAAGAGAAACGGTTTGTGTTATACTGACTAAGAATTGCACTGTATGGTCGCCAACAGAGAAAACAACAGCGATGCGAAAAAAAAGCGCGTCACGAGTTTTCTCGTGGCCGGTCAGCAACGTTCGGCCATAAAAACACAAGTTAACTCGTGACCGGTCAACAATGTGTTAAATATCTCGTTAATCATCCCTGGGCAGTTCTAGAATTCGCACATTTTGGTGCTTTGTAAATCGTTTTATTCTTTTTACTTAAGATTGTATGAACTTAATCTAAAATAAATCAAATAAAACTTAAAACTTATCGTCTGTCTCTAGGCCTGAGGCTGGCAAGTTATAAGAATAAAAGACGATAAACGCCTTTAAAAAAACAGAAAATACTAAAACTGAAAGCAAACATCATTCCATTAATTCGTCATCATGCTCAACAATAAGCAAACTTGTATTAATCTGCTTTTTAGACGATTTTGTATTAGGATCTTTATAAACGGGTTTGAAATATTCACACTGTACATTTGATTAATCTGCCTTAGAGTTTAGCAGCTTTGACAATTATCATATCATCACTCATTTACTAATACAACGTCATAACTCAAAATTTCAAATTTTTTAGTTAATCATAAAGAATTGTTCGCAATTTCATGCTTTTTATTGTGTATACGTTTCATCTTTAAGTCTTTTGTAGTTTCTGCGTGTTAAGAGGATAAGTCGTTATTTCGTTTCATGTTTGGTAATTTTGTTTTTGGAGTAAAACTCATAACGTGAAGATCACATCATTTTCTAAAACATTGTCACATTTTTTTTTTGTGACTGTATGTGTGAAAAGGTGATCGTTTGAAAATGTATTGACTTTTTGCAAAAAATGTATTTTTTTTTTGAGCCAGCCATAACGCTGTCTTGATGAAAAATTGTATTCCGTTTGAAATTACTGAAAGTTTTCTTAAATGGATTTTTATACCCTTCACCACACAAAGTGGAAAAAGGGTAAATATAACTTGGTCATTCCGTGTGTAATTTCTACAATATCCATTTCCGATCCCAAAAAGTATATATATATATTCTGACTTCTTATGCATAGCAAAGTCGACAGAACGATGTCCGTCTGTCCATCCGTCCGTCCGTGTCAGTGCAAACTTGACTTCATAAAACAAAACAAAAAAATAATAAATATATCAATCGATCAGATATAGTGGCGAAAGGGGTGCTATTCGAAATCAGTGTGATCCGTCCATGTCCTAGGGAGCAGCAGGCAAAATACGACCTCTAATTTTTTCATGTCATTTGGAACAAGAAAGTGACTCCAATAAAAAATTAAATACATGGGGCGATAGAAAATTAAAAAATGAGAAAACACATCAAGTAAGGAAATTGGCGCTCGCCCATATCTTCCGAGTTACGGGGCTTTGTAATTTGCAAATTTTTTAAATATCAATATGGATATCATTTTAAAGAGATCTTTAAAAATGCTTGACCCATTAAGAGCCGATGTCATTTTTATGTAAAATTATATGCAATGTAGTACCAAATTTTTTTTTTATTTTTTAATTCTCTGTCACTCCAATATTTGATTGGAGTTACTTCACTAAATTTGATTTATACAGATGGTGAAGGGTATATAAGATTCGGCATAGCCGAATATAGCACTCTTGCTTTTTTTTATTTATGAATCATTTTACTAAATGTAGTGGGAACGTAAGCAGTCTGATATTTGGTGAGAACGAGCCAAAAACTTCAACTACGATTATCTTGAATTGATTTTTTTTTTTTTTTTTTTTGAGTTAGTTAAGACGTTCTATTAGTAAATGAGCGATATATCGAAACACAATTACAGCCAGAATTGGATTAGTTACTGTCCAATCAAAAGTGATCGCTAAGGAAGTATGACAATTGATAATTTCTGTGTAAATATTTGCCACAAATCTTGCTGCCGTATTTATAAAATATTAAAATATATTTAAAGTGTATTTTAGGACAAATATGCACAGAAAAATTTTTCATGATATCATATTTTTACTGAATGTATTGGTTTGGTAATTAATATTTTTGATTTTAATTTTATTTGTTTTTAATTCAAAAATGTTAATGAAGTATTACAACAGAAACTTTAACAGCGTGCTCACAGCTACTCTGATTATATTTGATAAAACGCATACAATTTACAATAAGTTATGAAAAAAACTAAAGCAAAAAATACATTTTAATTTGGCTTCCATGTCCTTAAAGTATCTAAATCTTTTAGTTCAAAACTTCTGCCATTTTTATATGTGTACATTTTTTTTGAGTTATAATTAGAAAAGTTAAGATATAATATAGTGTATTATAATAAGATTATTGTTCATCAAGCGAGTATATGTATGACTTCTTAAAGAATTTTTTTTTAGTTTTTAGAAACTTTAAAGATTATTTATTTTTCCAGCATAATCGTGCTTGAAAATAGAGAGCAATTTAGATGAGAGTCTTTTTTAATAAGCTTTACATTTAATAAATTAATTTGTAATTAAAAACAAATGTTACATAAAATATATAAAATTGCTGAATATAAATAGGAGATATTATCAGAGATTCTTTAAAAAGTATTCAGTAAAACATAAAAAGTAAAGGAAAAGATACCTTTTTTATATCTTTTTATCACTTTAGAATTGTTTCCCTTATTGTTTGTTTTATAATTAATTAGTTCAAATGAAAACAATACAACCGAATCAAATTGTGTAGGAGAAAGTTCAAAATGAAAAAAAGAAAAAAACTTACTAAGATTCATGTTTATGTTTAGGGTTACATTTTTCTTGTTCTTGACGCATGGTAACACTGGTGACATCCTTGACAATCATTTCAGCCACCTGCCAGGCTATTTCTTCTTGCACATTATCATCAGGTAAATGAACTAATTTACGCACAACATTTTTAATTTTATTGCCATTCAATGCTAAAGACCAATTATTATTGGCTTTCGATGTATTGTAATGTAAAGCATCTGACGGTGATATAAAATCTCGTTCATAACGACCCAAGGAGTTAACACGACCGAATTTTAAATTGTTACTATTAGAACGTTGCCATAACAAATCGGGATTTGTCAATTGTGACGAATCAATATTTAATTGAAATTGTTTTAAATGGGAGGAGGAGGAATGGCTGTCCATGGAGGCTAATAAAGTGTTGTGTTGGGAAATGGTTAGCCTTTTATCAAATGTGCAATCTGACAAAGTTTTTCGATGATGCCTGTGCGATATTTTCTCACTGACGCAACGGCGTAATGGTTTGTGAAATGTGTGCAATTTGCTAAACGTTTCCTTCTGTTCGCTTTCATTTTGAATGCGTGTTTTAAGTTCATTTAAATAGTTCGCAAATAATGATGATTTTAGAAACAATTTCAGATATTTACATTCCAAATATTTTGCTGCCACTTTTAGAGGCAAATCAAAACAGTGAAATACTAGACCTTCCGTACAAATGCAGGATTCTACATGAGATCGTAGTTTATTTGAAGACCATAATTTTATTTCAGTTTGCAGAGAGAAAAATTTATTATAAATTATCATGGCATCGGACTGTGCCTCCTTTTCATTTCGTATATGAGATTCTTGTGATAAATAACTTTTTCTATAGTTTATGGCCGTTGACCAAAATTCTAAACAATCTCTTTCCTGATGTTGTTCCAAATATTCCATTAAATAGAATAGTGTCACTTCGCTGTGTAAAATATCATTGATATTTAAATTATTTCCCTGTATTAATTCTACACAATATTTTGCGTAATAGGTACTTTGTAGAAAGTCATTTAGGAATTCCTTTTCTAATTTATTGAGAATAAATTGTTGTACTTCTGTAAAGCAGTCCGAAGTAATAGAACAGTTTTCTTCATCATGTTCTTTTTGGCATAATACCAAGGAAATGTTTGAAAGAATATCTACTGGTATTTCTATGTGCTGTGGCGAATTTGAACTTAAATATTTCTGATATATTGTTAAAGCATCCTGTACACTAGCCATTGATATTAAAATAGATTCAGAATTATCCGTAAAATTACTAGTTGAACTACAAAGCGAAAGTTCAGATGAAGCTTTGAAAGTATTTTTGTCACGGCATTTTGTCAGTTGTTTATTTCTTTCTGCATAATATTGAGATTTTTCATCATCAGTCAATGGTTTGCGCATAGTTAAATCGCATAATGTTTTCAATTCAGGTACAATGCTGTTATCAATATCGGAGGCATCTTCTTCTCTATCAAATACCTCACCGCTATTTTCTTCGCTTAAATCATTAGTGTGCTGAAGCTGTTGTTTTTTTTGTATTATATGATCATCTGTTTTGTTGTTGCTATTGTTTTGAGATATTTCTTGAAATCCATCTGTTGATTCTTCGGGTATTTGTTGTGCAATAATATTGTGTTTTTGTTCCTTACGTAATTGTGCTAAAGCAGCGTTTTTAAAGTTTTCAGTATCCAAGTAGAACTTAATTAGGGGTAAAGCATTATGCTTTTCCAAATATTGAACGAAAAGGCTGAGACAATTTGGTTCATTGACTATAGATTTTACGGACATCGAGAGACGGGAATGGTATTTAAAAAGCTCTGCAATGAAAACATTTAAAATAAGTAGCATATTACCAATATCTCTAATTATACTTGTAAAAACGCATAAAATATGGAAAGTATAGCAACAATGCAGTTAGTTTCGATTTAAATACAAAAAATCTTAAGTAGTTTACGTAAGCGATTTTAAAACGGAAAGGAGAAAATGGATCACACTTGGATCTACACGAAAGTTTGTCAAATTTTACATATATGAGAATGTGATTATAATTTTTTACTTACCTCCATCAAATTCAACAGAATTTGCAGCCAATGAAGAGTTTGCAGCAGCAGTATGACTATTCCCACAACTATTTAGGGCACTAAAACTGCCATCATCTTCTTCTGTGCCCTCTGCGTTTGTAACCATCGTCAGTCCTAAATTAGCTAATTGTTCAAGAAAAACTTCATCGCAAAAACTAGATGTTGACCGTAATGAATTACGTTTTACGTTAGCACTAGTAGTTAAGAATGGTACGTCATTTATGCTATCGCTATCAATTTCATCAATCATGTTTTGTCCATCATTTATTTTATTACTACAGTAGCGGTCAGTTTCATTCGTATTTAAAGTTTCACCACGACCTGATTGGCATAAAAGAAAAACCAAAAAAAAAATAAGTTTTGCAATCAAGAATTACAAAAACAAAAAATATACTATTGTATACTGAACATAAATATTCTACTGCTTGTGGTTTCTGCCTTTCGTTTAACAACTCACTTACCACTTTCTTTTTGTTAAAATATCAAAAAATTACTTACTTTTTTGCCTCTTGAAATATTTAAACATTTTGTACACCTCTCATTCGTTGTTATTCCGAAGATTTTTTTTAAATCTTCTGTTTACTGTATCTATAAACTATTCAAAATAATTATTGTCCTACAAATATATGTTTGTTCTCCATTTCCAAAATAAATGAAAAATTTCACTGAGACGTAAATATTTGATGCTGCTTTTTATTAATATTAAACTCACAGGAAATTATTAGCACAAGAGATGACATAAAAAGCAAATCTTGTGTTGCCGTAGTAGAAAATTATCAAAGATATTTGAATGTGACGTTTTTTTAGCCTTTACTCAAGGCAGATTTATTTTACTAGGTAGTGTCGTCCGCCCAGCTGGTTTGTAGTTGGAAATGTCAAAAGTTTTTGTATTTTCCTTCGTTTGTTTACGAATTTCAAAAAAACACTAACAACAAGCGTTTGCGAGACAAAGCAAGCATGTTTGTTGATAGCAATTATCTTTTATTTTTCTTTGTGTTTTTGACGTTTCCAACCCACAAAACAACAATAAAAAGGCATGTTGTTTTTGTTAATGTTGTATTTGTTGTAGAGCCGATATTACCTAGTAAAATAAATCTGCCTTGGCCTTTACTATTATAATGCATTTAAACTTGTGTTTATAACATATTGAAGAGAGCCGTTTAAAAAAACTTAAAATAATTAATTAATTTTTAAGAAATAAGTTAAAAACTGTACAGGTATGAACATATAACTAGTGCGTATATACATATAACTTACAAAAACAACAAACTTTATGAAAAATTTTGTTAATTATAAGTTTTTATAATAAAAACCGTATAGTAAAAATAATTTATGAATAAAAATTGCAATTTATAATCAATATCACATTTTAAATTTTATTTTTAATATATTTTTTACGGTTTTTATACAAATGTACTTTGATTACAACAAATATTCTATGTCTACGTCACACAAACAGCTGATTGCTACACAACAAACTAACGGATTAATTTTTTGCGACGTTATCAAAACAAAACACAAATGAATGGGAAAATATCTCAAAAACTTTTTTGCTTTTAAAACTTGGGATTAAATCTAGTTTAATGAAGCTAATCCAATAAAAAAAAAATTATACAGGCTGACGTAGTACTGTGGAAGATTTGGAAATAAATCGAAGTTGATAAGCAAGTTCCTGATTTAAATTATATTTCATACGGCTTCAGAAGAGATGTAGTAGAGTGTAAATTCTCTATACATACCATTTGTAAATTAAATACACAGATGCCGAGCCAGTATAAAAAGTAAGAATTAAATCGTGTCCCCATGGCATTCAAACGAAAGTAGCACCCTATAGAAAATCAATACTTGTTGATGAAAAGTATAAAAAATTTACTACATCCAAATTTGTGGGTATACTGGAGCATAAATGTAGAGGCTTGAGATAAACTTTTTTCCATAAAAATATTTTTTTAATTTACTTAAAGGTAAATTTTAAAATGAAGTATAATGAAATAAAATTGTCATTTAGAGGGTTTAGAACATATAATTATGTTTTATTGATAATATTTAATATTATTTATGTATTGAAATTTTGTATATATTTAAATTATGTTTGTTTTATATATATATAATTTTATTATGTGTGTATGCATTTTTTGTTACCGTATATTAATTAAACTGTAAGTAGGCTAATTCTTTATTAATTTTTTTTTTAATTTTATTTAAGATATTAAATATTTTGTAAGTTATTTTATTTTTCAAATGTTGCTTATATATGTATGTATATGTATATATAAATTATTAGCAAAATGCAGATTTTGCAAAATTTTAATGTTATTGTTTTTTGGTTATTTTTAATTTTTTTTTATAAATTACAAAACGTTAAACTTTATTTAGATGCATTTAAGGGGGTTTAAGTTTTTATTTTGCTTACGAAAAAAATAATTGGCTAATATTTTTTTAGTTTTTGAATTTATTACATTTTATTTATATTTTTTATAGAAAGAATAATATAATTGAAATAATTTCATAGAAATTATTAAACTATATGAAATTGTTTTATGTTCTAATTTTAAATAATTTGCTTAATAAAAATTTAATAAAAGGTTATAAAATATTGGATTCGAAATTATTTTTTCCTTTTGACCTGTTTAAAATATGGTATAAGGCTTCAAACATGAAATTAATAGTTTTACTCTTGATGGCAACAGATGAAATCTTGTCGGCTTAGGACTAAAGTTCATCTTGAACAGTTTTCTATTTTCAGAAAAAGCTAATTAGTAAATATGCACGAAAAGCAGATATTAGGTCTCATCCTACGAACGATCTTTATAAGTCTAAACTTATTTTAAATGTATAAAATTTTGATTGTTAAAAAATGTTTAAATAAAAAAATGTATAAGAGCTTTTCATATTGTCTTGATAATAAAAAAATAAAAAATATTAAAATGCGATGGTTTTGAGTGCTTATCAACTAAACAATAATTATTAATTTATTTTAACTTAATTTTACAAAAAAGAATTGTAGTAAACTAAATAATATTTGTATTGTTATTGTTTATCTGTTTTTTTTTTCTTTATTATTTTTCATGTAATTTTTATTTCATTTAAATTGTTTTACTGTATTTTTTCTATTTTCTTTGAGTTTGTACTTTTTGTTGTTGTTGGTTGGTATATTGCTAAAAAAAGAAATGTTTGTTTTTTTAATTTATTATTAAACAAAAAAACTCTTTTCTGTTTATGTTTTTGTTTAGAGGTTTTTATATTGCTTTTTATGTTTTGCTGGAGTTCTGTAAGTGGCCGATGGATTATATTCTATTTTTGTTCTATTTTTTTATTCCTTTTTTGATGTCCAAGTTTTTTTGTAGTAAAATAAATTTGATAATCGACTCTGGGAAAAAGCTTTTAAAACACAATGTCTATGAGCCATACAAATTCGTATGAGATTCTTTTCTGTAAATCTGAAACATTTTTTAACGGAATTCACATAACTTTAATGGAAGAAATCAAACTTGAATTTTATGAATAGTTTTAAGTTTTCATTTAGGTTTTGAAATCGACTCCATGTAGAGAACAAACCTGAAAATAACTTCTTTTATAAAATTATGTTTAAGGTAGAAATTTAATATATTACTTTTGTTTGCAAATAATCACATATGGGCAACCTTTGATAACTGACAATCAAGATTGATTTTGTCTTCTCCAATTTTTCAACATAAAAAAGTTATTTTATAAAAACAATTAATTGTTTAATCGTTTGAACAAACCTGAGCGAAAAGTAAAGAATAATTTGATTAATTCACCCAACTGATCAAAAGTAAAATACTTGTTTTTTTTTAAATAAATATTACAGAATGAATGTTTTGAACATAAATAAACGTTTAAGAACGTAATTCGACCTATTCATGTATGTACTTATGTATATGCATCTTTGTTGTTCTGTATTTGATGGGATTTTTAGGCAAATTAAACATTTCTTTTAAATCGCCATGTTCTGACAATCACGCGTTTTTCAAACCGAAAAACTTTCGATATCGCCGTAATTTGCCCCCAGTCTTGGAGTTTATCTTCTCAAAGTTCAATTTAAACAAAATATATCAGGGATCGCAATTATTTACCAAATTTAAGAAGAAAAAAAATCATAATGAAAGAGAAATGCTACAATATGAAGAATTATACCACGCAATCGTTATTACTTGGACTGGACTGCCTGCGTTAGTTTTTATTTATTTTTATTTTATTATAAAAAAAATTCAAAGTTATTTTTCACGTTTTCTAATAGTTTTTTCTCAAGTTTTTGTTGTCTTTAAAGTATATTTTTTGATGTTCGGAAGTTGTAATTCGAACTTGAATTCTAAAATGGCGAAAACAGTTATGTATTCGGGTTTATTTGTGAAACGAATGAGTTTGCAAAACATAGAAAAAATAGCGTTCTTGTCGCAGATTTTTTTTTACAAAGAAATTATAAAGTTTATATTTCCAACAAACTTTTTATACAAAAGGTTACTTGAGAAAGACGCTGAAAGCTGACGACAAAAGATCCTATTGATATCCAGACTCTCTATAGTTGTATGTGGAAGATAAATAATGCTAATGCGAACTTAAGGGTTGTAACAATGGATGCAGTTATAAAAACCAGAAACTTTCCTATGAAATCTTTGTATAAAGAATTTATAAAGTTCCATGAACACCTTTTGATTTCACTGTAGAAACATTGATTTTACGGCGTTTAAACATGTTCGAAATGGAGAAAGTAACGAAGATCTAGGACCAATAACATTATAATTGTTGCATGCAAATGAGACTTAACATAAGGACAAATACAAAAATGCGTTTAGTAAAAGTCTTGACGGTTTAGTGTCAATGAAGCCAGATCTTATTATTAGCGCTGGATCTTGTACTAAAATTAAGCGAATCCAGAACATCTCATATTCAGCCTAATTAATTATATTCTCACGGAAAACATTTTTCTCGTGGGAACATAAAAGTGGCATAACCTTAATTTGAAGCGAGCTATTTTGCTTATTCACATTTAGTTTTTCTTTCATAATACCTAATTTTTTCCTCAATTTTTTTTTTTAATTTCCGCAGTCAAGAAACAACAAACGCGAACAAATTTATAATAGGAGAAAAAAGAAAGAATTCATTGCGTGTCCTGTACCTCGTTTCTGTATTTCTCGCATCGTAAAAGTTTTCGCATGAAACAAATGAATTTTTAGAAAAACGATGTAAATTGAAACAAAAAATGGGTTTTCTCACACAAGTGTTTCTGTATCTTTAAAATGCGAGAACTATATGTCATTTAAGTTATTTTCAAACAGTTATTGGAAGTATGCGAGAAAAAGTGTTTCTGTACCAATATTTTGTGAAAAGTTTTACGCAAGAACTGGCAAAACAACTCACATTTAAAAACAGTGCGAAAACAAGTAAGATTAAAAATATATTTTTAAATTTGTGTAAACATGGAGTCTAATTCAGACGAAAAGGTAAAAAGCAATTTAACTTAATAATAAAAAAGTATTATCAATAAGTATTCATGCATTTATTTATGTTTTATATTTTTTATTTAAAAAATAGAAAATTTAATAATATTTCGCCGATCATTCTGTTCAGCTGTTATTAAGGCCGCACTATACATTTTTTCGCTATATTATTTAAAACTTATTTTATTTATTAACTTTCATATTGTTTGATAATTTATTTCTTTATTTTGACGTTTTGTTTTTATTTGACACTAGTACTGGAATTATTCCAGTAAAAAAAGAATCAATGTTGTCTGTTTTCGCATTAAGAACCAGAAACACTTTTTACTCGCAAATCGAGAAACGATGAAATTTTTTGTTTCACACTTGATGTGAAAACTTTTACGATTCGAGAAATACAGAAACGAGGTACTGATTTCCCTTTTTAAATTTTGGTTTACGATTCTACCAGACTATTATTATAAAATGTTCAAATGTTCTTTTTTTGTGTAGAAATTTTACCAGTTAAATATAAAAATGGTTATTCGGTAACCACTAAATGTCGAAAATATTCTTGTGTCTAACTTGACTTATAAACAATGAGTTAAATAATTTAAAGTATTTACATATTTGCAAATATTTTCACAACATAAACGCAGCAACAAAATTAGTCGAATGCCAAGGGCGGTTTACATGGTCACAGAAGTTTTACGAAATGTCAAATTTTTCTGCAGAATAGTACCAGTGGGATCGTCTAAAAAAAATACGTAATGAATCTGCACAAATTGAGAGAAAATACAGATGAAAATTAGACAGTCGTATCATACGACTCGTATGGCTCTTTTTTTTGAAATTTTCAAAAGACAATTACGAGTCATTAGATCAGGGATGCATTTTTCTGCAAACCGCTATTTTAGTTTTGGTGTGTATTACCCATACCAATTGTGTATACGCAAAAATAATCTGTCGTAAGATTTTTAGTGTCAGTTTTAAATACGGATGGGTTTTTATATTTTCTAATGGATTTTACGTACGAAAAGTCGTGCCGTCTAAACCCCCTTTACAACTACATTTGCTTTAAAATGCAGTCACATAAACTGTTTTATTGTTATTTTCATTTTCTTTAAAAACATATTTATTAAACTTCCATGCCGGTTTGTGTTTTGAAAATTATACCTATTTTTGGTAAAACTTCGTGAAAATGAGAGTACGGAAAGCACAAAAAAAAACTTAAGGTATTTTCACCGCTTTAATAGAAAAAATTAATTTCAATAAATCAGCAACATGCACGAAGAAAAAGTTCGTGCTGTTTCGTGCATGAAGAAGAAGACTTTAATTTCTCAAAAACGCCCTCATTTACCCAATTTTGAAATAAGAAAACAATTTTCGTGCAAATTGGAATCCCAAGGGATCCCAAAGTAGAGTAAAGAAACCTAATACAGAAGATAAAACAGTACAAAAATAAATAGAAGGCAAAATCATTTTATTAAAGAAAAGATATAAAATATGAAAGTGGTTTTAAACCGGCAGTCATTTAGTTGACCGCTTTAAAATAGCGCCATTATATATTCAAATTTAACAATTAGGAACTGCTACGTTTTTTATATTTTTCCTAGATTTTATCGAGCCGATTCTCATTCTTTTTTGATTTTAAAAATCAATTAATGACACAGTCAAATTTTACCAACTTATTTTCATTTGCCTTTTTATAGAGAAATTTCACTTCAGGGATTTCTGTTTCTTTAAATCGTAAGAGCCTTCTTCAGAACCAGAATCCAGCCCACCTGTAACCTTTGCACAAGATTTAGACGCTTCCAAAATTCACTACCAGGGAATTTATGGTCTCAGTCAATAATTTGAGATTGGTAGAAAACTTGTTGAAGACAGCAGCATGTCTTTTATGGATTATACCCAAAATCAATACCGCATATTTATCGGACAGTGCGATTTTGTTTAATGCAACTCTTGTTCATATGATGAAAAGTACCACTCTTTAGCGGCACTACATTAATTTTCCTTCTTTCATATAATCATCGAGAAGCGTAAAATAATGGTTTCAGCATTATTTTCGTCTTCTACTGTAGTTAAGTTTTACGCGCTAAAGCGTAGATACATGTTTGGCGCGGGCCATGTCATCTCCAAAACAAATATAGCCCAACCAGAATTTCATTTTCATATGGAATTTCTAGTGTAATACGCAATTTTCCTCTTCTTTAAACGACCAGTATAATCTTCATTGGAAAAATTTTTTAGTTACGCTTACGTCTACTATGCGCTTTTGGATTATCTCACTAAAAAAAAAAGCCTTTTCGAAAATTTGAAAAAAAGTCCCTTGGTGTTTGCGATTTAAAAAATGCACCATTACCCCTTCATTATCAAATAACAATAAGTGAAGTTTTAAATATAATTCAATTTCAATTCTTTCTTGCAATAAATAACTGAATAAAATATTTTTTAAAAATTATCGTGTTTTTTCAAATCACGTTTGAAGATTCAATAAAAAAATTTTACTATTTGCGTCAAAAGCATTACTTTTCTTTTTTGTTTTTGTCCCTGTCTTTTTATACACACAATTTTGAAATGATTCCAATGTTTAAACTGGATCTTTGATATCCTTTAAAGAATTTGTTGAAACGTAATTATTTTTACGTATTTTCTTTTTTAATAAATATCGATTTTTTGTTAATAATGAAGAGGTTGTGGAGGAAGTTGATAAAGATGATCGTGGAGATGATGATA
Organism: Gymnosoma rotundatum; assembly: GCA_916610165.2. Taxonomy (NCBI): domain Eukaryota; kingdom Metazoa; phylum Arthropoda; class Insecta; order Diptera; family Tachinidae; genus Gymnosoma; species Gymnosoma rotundatum. Next base: position 110,599,741 of record OU744337.1, on the reverse strand, counting down.
ATGATAAATTGCATATAAATTTTCTTGGTTTTGTCTTTGTTGTTGTGTTTTTAACATTAGGAATAATAAGAGAAGCATGATTATTTAATTTTTTCGATATTGTATTTGAATTATTATTAAAATTATTTTTACCATTATTATCATTATTTTGTTTTAAATGATTTTGAATATAACTATGATTACGATTAATTAAAGATGTAATTGTATTATATTTATTATTACTACTATTAATGTTTGTATTAGTATTTGTTGTAGTTGCTGTAGTAGATGTTATAGATATAGTATTATTATTGGCATTTATATTGTTGTTATTGTTAATATTATTTGTTGTTTTTGTAGTAATAACAGAAGTTGTTGTTGGTTTCTTGTCTTTACTACAATTTGGTGTAGTAATTTTTATAAAATTTACATTTTTATTAATACTAGTCTTAACGCTATCATTATGATTATTTTTAATATTTTTATTATCATTATAATTAAACAACTTCTTATTACTATTATTTATATTAATAATGTTATTATTATTACTAAAATTAAAATTATCTTTTAATAAATTTTTATGTTCTTGTGTTTGCAGTTTTAAATTTAAATTAAAATTTTGTTTGATTTTATTAGTTTTTTCAACTTCATTATTTTTTTCATCATTTGTTTGAATTTGTGGTATAAATTGTGTTAAATTATTACTATTATTACTACTGCTTTCAATAGTACGAGAAGGATTAGTAGTAAAAGTGGTATATTTTTGCTTTTCATTCAGTTGTTGTTTAATTTTATAATAAGAATTATTAATTTTATTATCATTATTGTTATTGGTAACGTTAATTTGAACATTCGATTTAAAAGTATTCTTTGAACTTGCTGTTTCCAAATTCAAAGTTCCCGAAGAATATTGTGGTGTATGTGAACGAGTTTTGGTGTCGGTAGTATTTTCCTCGTAGTCAGTTTCATTAACAATTTCTTGATAAATTTCATTTATTTTATAAATTTTATTTTCAACTATATAACTCTCTACCCCCTCTTCAGCTTCTTGGTAAACTGCTACTTCTTCTCCTACTTGTATCTGTTGTTCATTTTCTACTAATTCCTGTAAATTTTCTTCAAATTCCTTTAATGCTTTAACGATACCCTGTTCATCGTCACCATCATAATTATCATTGTCGCTGCAGACTTCGTTGTCGCTATCGTTACTGTGGTTTAAATATTTTTTATGATGATTCAGGGTTATTTTATGAACTTTTGAAGCAACTTTATTGTGTTGCAATTGTAAATTTTGTTTTGGTTGTTGTTGTAATTGGTGTTTTGTGGATTGGAGGCCGCGAAATCAAGACAGTTGTTTGGCTACAATAACACCTGGCCGACATTGTTTAACCGATGTGGTACTAATGGTTACATTGCCACTACCTCCGGCAGATGTTGAGCCGACAGTGCTTAAATTGTTGCAAACTTTTGTTATTGTTGTACTGCCGCCAGCGGCATTTGTTTGAACTTTGAAAATGGCGGTGGGTGTAACGTTTTGGGCAGCAACCGTAGCAGCTTGTGTTGCACCACTTGAACTTCCTGCCGCTGTTTTTGAATTATCTTTTTGTATTATAGATGATCCGGATTTTGCCAAGCTCATTGCTGATCCACTTCCGCCCACAATAGTGACTTGTTTACTGCCTCCTTTAAGCTGTAGAAAAGGACGTAATTCAGCCAAAGTTTTGCGTTGAGCCACAACATGTTGTTTGGTAGTTAAGGCCAATGGGGCATCTTGGCCCACGCCTCTTACGGCCTGGGTCTGTACTAAAACTTTGTGCTGTTCACCATTGCTATCGGTAAAAAGATGATCGCCCTCTAGATGACGTATGGCTTCAACTATTGTTTCGAGATTTTGCCGTGAACGTGTCAAACCACTGGTTTGTTCGATTTTTTCTGTTTTAACTTTTTTCAAAGTGGCATCCGTTATACGTTCCACCTCGACTTTGGGTGTGGCCTTAATAGCTGCTTGCAAGATGGGTTGTAACATAGCGGGAGTGGGTGAATTGCCCTCAGCATAGGCTTTTGCTATAGCATTTACGGCTACTTCTTGTTCCGACTCTGTAGAGGATGACGACAGCACGACTTCTTCGTGAACATTATCCTCAGTTATGATCTCAGCAGCTGCAGCTGCAGCCTCACTGTCCAACTCCTCAATGGCAGAACAAACTACCACTTGCTGTTGACCCGTCAACTCATCAATTTCTACATAGGAAAACTCTTCGCAATCATCACGCAGCAAATTACCGGTGTGTTCGATTACTTCACGGGGAATGTAAGTGGTAGTTGTGCCATTGACGTCTGTTTCGTCGGCTTCGACAGCGGAGGGTTGAGGTGCTGTAGCTACTGAATACAATTGGCGTTTTATCATTTGTAATTCTTCCTCAAGCATCGTGCGCAAACGTCTCTCCTTATATAGTTGCTCCTTTAGTTCAACCATTTCTTTTGTGTTCTGTTGCAACAGAATTTGAGCCTTAGTATTTACCGCCACACTGCCACCAGCGGCATTTAATAATGTCATTGGTTCTGGCGACATTGAACCTAGACCTTCATCGGATGAATCGCTTATTGTTTGGACATTGGCTACATTATCAGTTAGTTTGCGCTTCTTAATAGCTACTCCACTTAAATTGTCCACATTGCTACCACCATCCGCCTGGCCGCTACCACTACCTCCTCCACCAGCGCTACTAGCTTCATGTTGTCCTAATTGCCGTTTTAGTTGGCTATTTTGTGCCAATAATTGTGTTTTTTCATTTTCCAACTCACATATATACTGTGATGTTTGCTGTAATATGGCAGCCTAAAAAAAAAAAATAAATAAAATTTAAGTAATTTAATTTTTTTATGAAAGTTATTTAAATATTTTTATAAAATTTTTTGTTAAAAAGTGTTCGAATCTCTATTGCAACAGTTCAATCTCAACTGAAACTGCCAGAAATTTTCACAGAAAAATCTTTATTCCACGAAAAAATCTTAATTTTAGAAAAAAAAAAAATCTTCAAAATTCATATAATACATAGAACAAGGCGAATAAATACTAGGCCGTCGCGATGGCGAATTCTTTAATTTTTTACCGTAAACGAAAAATTTCAAACACCACATAAAAAATTATACGTATTATTTTTAAATGAAGTTTGACATTTTGGGTTTTGGCGAAAATTAATAAATTCGCCATCGCGATCACCTGATAATTGATTCGCCTGGATCCAAGCAAGTTTATATATATATATATATAATTAAACATACATAGTTGTAACTATACATTTTACCTTTGAGATCAAATACATATCGCTCCTTCATTGCAACATAGTCATATCTCAAAAAACCTTGAACTTGGCAAAATGCGATTTAAGTTTTCAAGACATAAGTCCTATGATCTAATTGCCGCAATTGCAATCGATATAACTTCGGTTCAGCTTGGGATATAAAACAAAACTGATTTTTTTTCAACCTTTACAGAAGGTCTCAAAGAGCAGTTTTGCTTAAGTAACTACAGATTTTTGATTTTTTGAGATATGACTATGTTGCAATAAAGGAGCGATATGTATGTATGCTTCTGGTTTAAGCCAACAAGTATTTTATAAAAGTAATCAAAATTCTATTAATAATTGAATATATTTCACAAAAATATTTAACAAACGAATAATCAATCGTACACCACACGTTTTTGCAATAACTTTATTTCTCAATTAAATTAATAATTAATTTTTTTTGCAATATTTTAAAATGTAAAGCTTTTATTTAACGCAATATAAACATTTTACTAATTAAAATTGAGTAAAATTGCAAAATTCAGTATTTTATAGAAACAAAATTTATAATTGTACATAAGAACAACATAAAAAATATGCAAAAATATATTTTTAATATTTAGTGAGATCACCCTGTCTTTTGATTAATGCATTTGAGCGAGATGACAACGATTCGCCAAGCTTTTTTTTTTTTTTTTTGTTAAGTTTTGTAGAGTTTCATTCCATTCTAAGCGTAAAGCCTTCTTTTTTGAGGTCGTGAAATGTTGCGAATGTCATATTTAATTTTTTTCTTAAAAATTTACCAAAGGTTTATAATTGGATTAACGTCGGGGCTTGCAGTGAAGTTTTTAGGTATTTTGGGTAGTTATATATAACACGCATTACGCTTTCGCACATAATTTTGAACTGCTTGAGGTGTTACACTAATACTAAAATTTAAGCGTTTGTGTGGAAGACCTTAAACTTATTGTGGTACAAAAGAAAAGATTGTGTCCTTTTTTCCAACAAAAATCTGTTTTGGTTTTGCCTTGTTTTAGCGGCACTGCTAGTTTCCCTTGTAGCTTTTTATTACGCATTGGTTTGCAGGAAATAATGTCGTTTATGAAATAACCTGCCAAGGAAATGAAAAGGAAAGGTGTAACAAATTATACATACGTTGGAACAACAAAAAGAATGCTTGGAACAAGAATTTTAGAGCATCAAGCAGACATTTAAAAAGAAAAGGAGACAACAGCTTTAGAACAACATGCAAAAGAAACTGGACAGTTTATAAACTTTGACGATGTAAAGATACTAAACAGAGAGAAAATCTATACGAGGGCTGCTCTATATATTTCTGGCCTAATAGTGAAAATGCGAATATTTATAATCAAAAATGGTTTTATTGTTTTTCAAAGTATTCTCCAGCATGATATATACACTTTTGCATGCGCTCAAACCAGTTGTCGAAGCACTTTTTCCTCTCCGATTGAGACACCTCTAAAACATGGTTTTTGAACACTTCAACAGCTTCTTATGGCGACGAAAATCGTTGACCACGCATTTTTTTTCTTGATGTGCGGAAACAAGAAGAAGTCATTAGATGCCAAGTCAGGGCTGTACGGCGACTGACCCATTAATTCGACGTTTTGGCCGGCCAAAAACGCTCTGGTTTGAGCCGATGTGTGAGAGCTCGCATTGTCATGGTGAACAATGATTCGTCTTCTCTTGTTGGTTTTTCGAATTTCTCCGATGACTTCAGGCAAACAAATTGTAGCGTACCACTCAGAAATGACCGTCCTACGTTGCTCAAGCGGAACTGTCGCCACATGACCAGTTTTGCCGAAGAAACAGGCGACCAGTTGCTTCGAAGTGCTTCTTCCACGAACAACTTTCGTTGGATTTTGCTCGTCTTTGAAGACCCACACGGTCGATTGTTGTTTCGTTTCGGGCTTGTTAGATATTAATCTGGCATCACATTATTAAATGTCAATAATCATAGATTCATGATTCGTCATCTGTGACGATCTTATAAACGTCTTTTGAAGCACCACAATCGTATTTTTGCAACATTTCTTTGGACCAATCGACACGAGCCTTTTTTTGAGCGACTTTCAAATTGTGCGGGATCCAACGAGAACAAACCTTTTTTACGGCCAGGTGTTCATGCAGTATCGAATGTATGCTGGTGGAAGAAATGTCCAAGGATGTCTTTATCTCTCGGTATGTCGCATGTCGATCTTGCATTATGAGTTCACGCACGGCATCAATGTTCTCTGGCACAACAGCCGTTTTTGGACGACCTTCACGGAATTCGTCTTTGAGCGAGCTCCGGCCACGATTAAATTCATTATACCAATTTTTCACAGTGCTATAGGATGGTGTTTCATCGCCATACAAAGATTTAAGTTCATCAATGCACTCTTGTCGTGATAATCCACGTCAAAAGTTGTGAAAAATGATGGCACGAAAATGTTCATGAGGTAATTCCATTTTTTCCTATATTAATTTTTTCAAGTCACTGTAAACAACACAAATAATGATCGTACGTCAAAACGTTTTGAGTACGATTATGCTTAAAAATGACAAACTTTCCAATGGAAATGTCAGATTGCACTTGGCAGCACTTAGTGTTGCCAGGCCAGAAATATATATAGCAGCCCTCGTATATTTATATAAAAAATTACAAAAAAATAGTTGAGCTTACTTTGTAACAAACACAACTTGTTGTAGCTTAAAAAACGCTAAAAACCCGCAACTAAAATTTTTCCAGTTAAAAAAAAAAAAAAAAAAAAAAAAAAAAAAAAAACCAGCGGTTTTTTTTTCAAACCTCAAGCTTTTAAAAGCAAAAAAACCACCAGATCTAGCGAAAAAACCGCCGTTTTGGCAACACTGATTAAGGTACAATCTTCATTCTAGCATCGCTAAATGTTGCAAATATTATTGACTTTTTTTTTCTCAACTAAAGGAGAAATTCTGTTTTTTTGCATAGTTGTTTAAACTTTGACTTACTTTTTTTTTATCGTTTCTGTAATAGGTAGGGGGCGTTAGGTAAATTGCAATAAACAAGTGCCGGTGACCGATGACTGAATTTTTGGTTTACCTAGACTTACGCGCCATTAAGTTTTACACATTTACGATTATTTTTCAAATGTGGTATTGATGATCACAATCAGCGTTGCCAAAATGATGATTTTATCATATTTTTGATGATTTTTGAACCAAAATATGATTTGATGATTTTTTTTCTTAAATTATGATTTCTAATTAATAAAAACTATGATTTTTGTATTTCAAATGTGTAGGACTTTCATTGTAATTTTACTACATAGTGAAGATAAGTTTTGTATCAGCTTGTTGTAAACAAAACAAAATTTTTCAAAGCTCATCCTGTCAAATACATAGAATGTATTAGAAACTGCAACGCCTTTACTTAAAATTTTTAGACAATTTTATACAAACAGAATATGTGAAAATTAGTCACAATAACGACCTTGACTTTGAAAACAAAAGTCTATTTCTACACAACGATAAAGTCTATCTGGGTGTTTTTGTTAAACAAAAAATTTCTAGCTCAAAGCTCACTGCAAATGAAAAAAATGAATTTACTAAAAATTGTCTGACATTTTACATTGAGTTATGTAAACAAGTATTAAAATTATTTGATTTTAACGATACGCTTTTAAAAGAGCTCTTGATCCTTTGAAAATTATAAATTGAAAAATTAAGTCTCTGACAGCCTTAATACACCCAACGAATTTAGAGAACTCCGCTTTTTAAAATTCAGTGATCATTTTACAACTCTAAATAATCTTAGCAGTGAGGAATTTTGGTCAAAAGTTTCAAAAATAACTCGTACTGACAACATTCCAGCTTTTCCGGTGTTGTCAAAATTTGTTCAAAACTTAATAAGTCTTTCTATTTCTTCAGCAAATGTCGAACAAATATACTCAACGGCCAATTTAAACAAAACTTAATATAGAAAAAGATTAGACAACAGCACTCTCGAATAAGAAACTGTTTCTGCTATAATTTAAAAATTAACCAAGATATCATTAAAAATATGAAACCCTATATATATTAGAGTAATAGTTCTTCATAAAACTTCGTACACTCTTAACAATAATAATTTAAATATATACAATGTATGTTAATATATGTATTTTAATTATAATTTTTAAAAAAATTTTGTATTGAAAAAATGATGATTTTTTTCCGTAAAATATGATTTTTTTTTCTGCATATGATGATTTTCTTTTCAAAGCTTCTGGCAACGCTGATCACAATGTCGTTTTTATTATTCCGCTCTCTTTCTCTCTTCTTTTCATCTCTTAACATTTTGCATATTTTTGTTTGCATTCACTTATTTATATATCGATCAGAGGCGGAAAGTTAAAATCTTGAAATATTTATGAACATTAAATGGGTGGAAAATTTATGTTGTTCTTTCATTAAATTTAATCTTTTAATAAATTTCTGAAAGATTCAAGAAAAATTAAACTAACTTCATCATTGAATACCTTTAATTTTAAAAATAACTAAGGAAATTCACATTTTCATTTATACATAGGAGTTGTAGTTGTTGCGAATTAAAAATTTGCAGAATACTTAATATACAGTGGCTCACAGTCAAAATGAGCCAGCATTTTTTTACTAATGTTTTTGAAATAATTTTTCAAATACCATCTTCCCACCATTTATTTCTTATTCAATTTGTTAATCTATAAGTGCAGCTCTATTTAATTGCATTTTCCCCCAATTTTTCGATATTAAAGATAAAAGCAACGAAAAAACCAAAATGTGTTGTTAACTTCACCCCACACTCAAAATGAGCCACACTCTTTTGTTCTTAGTAAAATAACGGTAAATATTATTTTAATAATTTTTTTTTGCGTCGATCTTATTTTTAATGCATCATTTGAGTACAGAAAATCAAACATTGAAGATGGGACTACAAACCAGTGTTGAAATTAGAGAAAGAGTAATTGAGCTATACAAAGAAGGCAAATCTCAAAGAGACATTGCTAATTTTGTGAAAAAGAGCCGTGGAACTGTGCAACATATTATTCACCGTTTTACGAGAGAAGGTAGAATAGAAAACAAAGTGAAAAAAAGTACCAGAAAAGCATTTTCAGAAAGAAATGAAACTTTTATTAGTAAGAGAAATTAAAAAAAAAATCCTCGGCTAAGCGCTCCAAAACTGACAGAAATGGTCAAAACTCAGTTGGATATCCAAGTTCACCCTGAAACAGTAAGAAGAGTTTTAAGAAAACACGGATATAATGGCAGAGTAGCAAGAAAGAAGCCATTTATCAGCAAAACAAACCGTAAAAAACGCCTAGTGTTTGCTCGTCAGTATATTAAAAAAGATATGAGTTTTTGGCAAAGGGTATGCGGTTATAAATTAGTGCAAATATCTAATAAAAATGCTTGGTTAGGTTCTATTTACAGACGAAAGTAAATTTAACTTATTTGGCTCCGACGGAAAGCAGATGGTGTGGCGACAGAAGAACTCAGAGCTTCAACAAAAAAACCTTATCCCAAGTATGAAGCATGGAGGTGGCTCCGTTATGGTTTGGGGCTGCATGGCAGGAAGTGGCACCGGAAATTTGCAACACATTTCGGGAATCATGAATAAATTTGTGTATCTAGACATTTTAAAGCAAAATGTCAAGCCGAGTGTTCAGAAATTGGGGATCGAAGACGACTTTTTTTTTACCAAGACAACGATCCCAAACATAAGTCGTATATTGCCAGAGAATGGTTACTTTATAATTGCCCACATGTTCTTGAAGTTCCACCACAATCTCCTGATTTGAATATTATTGAAAATTTATGGGCACTTTTGGACCAAAATATACGAAAACATGGTATTTCGTCACAAAAAGACCTCATCGAGGCTCTTCAATCAGAGTGGGGCACGATTCCTGCAGAATACACCCAAAACTTACTGGAATCGATTCCTAAGCGTCTGCAGGCTGTTATTTCAGCGAAAGGTGGTCCAACAAAATATTAATATTAAATATTAAAGACATTTACCCTTAGTGGCTCACTTTTAGTGTGATGTACATTTCCTTATCTTTTAAGTTTTTGTTGTTTTTTTATATTGCTTATGTACCTATCTGAAATAAATGTTACGTTTTTAAAGTTTAGTAATTAACTAATAAAAGTCCTTAATATTTTTTCCAATCATATTTTCTTTATACCATATATTAATAATTTCTTTCGAAAATGTATGCTGGCTCACTTTGACTGTGAGCCACTTTAAATAAAAATACATATACAGATTACAGAAAAAAATTTAGACTAGGTAATCGAGTGTGGAATTAATTAGTTTTGGTGGAAGGATTTCCCAACTAGATTACCAACTTAATGATTTAAACAAGGCATGATGATCATTAGTACATAACGTATTGTCTTATATATTAAAGAACTTTTTTGCAAACTAATGAAATGTGTTTTGTAAGCGATGGCAATCACAAAAGTAATACCATGTTCACATTGAAGCGTTTTTTCGTAATTCGCTCTCCCATTCGTAATTCAGCCTCTAATTACCAACAGTATAACGTAATTCCCCATAAAAATTTTTTAGAGCGAATTACCAATTTTGTAGGTAATTGAGTTTGAATTAACACGCCAATTACGAAAAAATCAGTGTCATATCTAATTTTTATCGAAGTTTTACCTGAACAACTGTCAAAGTAATAAAAAGTAAACAAATAAAAAAGTGATATAGGACATTAAAAATTTAAATAAATATGGAGAAGAAATATATCATAAAAATATCATAAAAAAATTGTAATGTCAAGGCGCCTACTATCTACGGCTAGAGTACTGGAACGGACCAAAAAAAGGTAAACAAAATAGTTGTTTTAAAATAAAATGGCAAGGTGTTTTCTACGAAATAAACAAACTGCCAAACACAATTACTTAGTTGCAATGTAAACACTCAAAATAGCACAAGTCATTGAGAGAGCGAATAACGTCATTCGAATTGTAATGTGAACATGGTATAAGTCAATCTATGGCAAGTACTTTTTAAGGTAATGTCTAATTTTCTCTGAAATAACTGAAAATAATTTATACGTCATTACTTTTTATTAACAAAAGCCATTATTTATTTTTAGCAGCAAACTCTTCAAACGGGTTTTTATGTTGCAAACCATTAACGCCTCGTCATTTAGGTTTTAGGAGATTTTTTTGCGCGTTGATTTAGTTTTGCCTGTTATGTGCACTGGAAAGAGAGACAATTAATCACTGTGAGCGAAAATGTCGTAACTAACTGTTACGTGTCGTTTTTAATGATCAAAGCCGTAGATTTTCCAATACGAAATGCAAAATTGTTTATGTTGTGTATGACAAAAAGGTCTAAAAAATTATTTTTTATGAGACCCAATAATTTGTGTTATTTACTTTTATGAAATCAGTGCAAGCAAGTTGACATTTTTTTTAATGTCGATAAACTTTTTATTAAAGATCTGTCATTTCTGTACTTAAACATGAAAATTACGACGTTTAAACAACTCCCTTGAGTGGTTCTGTTAACAAAGATTTTACAGCAGTAATAACATATGTTGCGTATTGAATCAATAAAATTGTATACAAATTTTTTTAGGTATTCGAATTGAAATTTCCATCTCTGATATAGATTGTACTTTTTAAGTTGAATAGATATGCATACATAATTGCATTCCAATGACGGTCACTGACATTTGGCATTGTTTGAAATAAATAAATATGTATGTATTTACAAATACATGTACCTACGAACAATTTGTAAGTATGTATGTACCTTGCTATGTTTGTAAGTAACTAAAAAGCTTAAGAGATTTTTTAAATACCTAGGTAGGTATTTGATCTTTTAACAAAATTATTTATGCCTGTTTAATTGAATTTGTTTATATAAACGACAAACGCATTTTTTCGTCGTAATATGATGACTTTATAAATAACCTTGAAACTAAATATTTTAACCCAATTGTTTAACTGAGCTGATACAATTACTAAACAAACACATTTGGTGGTGGTTTAATACCTAAGTATGAACAGAAGAACATTTGTTTTGACAAATTTTCATTAATAACTTTCTTTTAATTGTAAAATAAAGGTACACATCATAGGTACCTACCTATTTATGTAGATAAAGTTATGGGCTCTGCTATGCAGCATTCTGAATAGGTAGAATGGAAGCATGTAAAAATTTCATCTTTAAAATAAGTATGTACAATTATTCGACTGTTTAATAAAAAGAAAAAAAAAGCTGCCGGAAAAATAACGATCAACGAAGTTGAAAACACCCTTTTTCTATAAAATTTTGTTTTTGTTTTCAACAACAAGGGTAAACGTCCCTAAGGTCGTCCTGCGCGAGTAGTCGACATTTAAAATCTAAATAATTAAAAAACCCGGTGATTATATGCATAAATGAAAATAAAAAATAAATAAAAATTACACACAGTTTCCTCTATGTAATATTTAAATTAGACTGAGATGAGTATTTCTATCTACTGTTGACCTCTTTCGGTGACCACCTTTCAACTCATGTAGTAGGTGCTTGTTATTTTTATAATTATTTAGTGGTAAAGTTAACTTTAACAATTAAGTAAATATGTCAATTAAATAAATTTTTTTACCATGGAAGAAATATATTTTAACTTTAATTGTAAACTGCTATTTTTCATAAAAAATTCCTTTTGTGCTCATTTTTTTGGTTGCCGACATTAGGAACAAAACCTGCTTTGTTTTTCCATAGTCGGCATGGGGGTGTCGACTTGTAAAAAAAAAGTGTTTTCTCATATTAAACTCAAATTCTACAATATTATTTGTTACTCACCTCTCTTGGCATTAGTTATAAAGAAAATTAGTTAACCAGTACTCGGCACACGTCTAATTGAATATTTTAGGACCTGCCGACTATGAAATAAAGTGTTCTGAAACCTATAGGTATTGAAATTTCTGGATCAAAAAGTATTAGCATTAAAAATGCTTTAAGCCTTCAATTTGCTCAAGTCCCATACTAGCTAGGTACCTACTCATGTAGATCTAAACCAAACGACAAGTGATTCATCAATTAACAACACGTTAAAAATTACTTCTTTAAATCTTTTCTGTTTATTTTTTTCACGAAGAAATTTAAATAGCTCTTATTTTAAATAAAAAAAATTAAAATTTTTGAGCCGGTTTTTTCTTTCTCTTATAAAAGGGTCAGCAAATGCTGGATTTAGGGAAATGTATGCCGACTATAGGCACAAAGGTTATATTTGAGAAAACACTTAAATAACTCAAACTTCATACAAATATACTTAAACACAGTTAATTGAGCGTAAAACCAAGTAATTTTTGGACAGTAATAAATAGTTGATATACAAATACATGGTTTACACTCATAACAGCACCAGTTCAAACGCAAAAAAAGTTAAACTGGCGACTACTTGTGCCTTTGCCCAATATGCCAAAGAAGTGTTTATTTACATTTAGAGAAATTGGCATTTAAAACTGGAGTAATTTCGTTATCACCTGCTACATTGTTTTGCAAAAAGTACCTATCAGTTTAAAAATGCTTTCGAACATTGATGATAAAAAAAGTCGTTTGCCGATGTTTAGCTTACTTTGACGACTTAATAGGTATCAATTTTGTCTGGCAACAATGCTTACATAGTAAAACATTTCGTACCAAATCAAATAGGTACCCATGTATACCTACCTATCTACTTTCTATAAATGGTATGTTAGTACACCTACTTAAAAAGTATACAAAAAAAAGCCGGTAAATTATAATAAAACCAAATAAAACTTAAAATAAACAAACATTGCCACACACGCACATTCTAGGTATGTACCTACAATAAATCAATTGGTGTACATGTTTACGTGCAAAAAAGAAAAAAAAAACAAGCCTCAATAAACTAAATATTGAAATTTTAAAAGAACAATAGAAACTATCACTATTATTGCACATTGTTTGAATAAAATCAGCAACACATTCAAAACTAAACAAAAACAGCAAATGTAAAACAAAAACAACAAAAAACAACTTCAAAACAAAAATAAGAAATTAAAAAATGTAAACAAATACTAAAAAACAACAATAATACAGTCGCCATATGTTTTAGCGGCTTTTGTTGTTTTTTTTTATTTCTCAAATGTTGGTTTTCCATCGTTTCATTTTTTTGCTTTGTAAACAGTTGATTCAAATTCGCTTTTGTGGTGACTGTACTTTTTGTTGTTCTTTTGTGTGTGTGTGTGTGTGTATGGAAATAATATAAATGAATCGCGCGGCGTCATCCTCTTCACTAAAATCATAGCAGTTGTTGTTTGTGTTTAGTGCACAACATTAATCACAAAAAGGAACAAAAAAAAACAAGTACAACAATAAAGAAAACAAAAACACTCAGATAAACTTTCAATATTCGCCGCATGCATTTTGAGCAAAACAAATTTGTATGTTTCTTTTTTCATTCTATTCATAACAAAACAAACACTGCTGGTTTTGCTCTGGCCAACTGGTTTTAGAGAAACAGCGAAACTAAAGAAACTGAAACAGTTCGTGTTAAAACACATGTTTTTTGTCGTTTAAAAGAGAGATAAATAATTTAAACGGAAATATTAAGTAACAAGTGTGAGTATATAAGCAATTAAATTTCGACCATCTCTTTCTTTCTTTCTTCTATCACAACAAAGTGCAAAAACACATCATATGCTAGACGCAGCTGGTTTGTTCGCATTTTTCCAATTTCCAAAAATATATGTATGTAGGTATGTATCTATGAATTGAGTTACATATGTAAGTATGTATAATGATTGTAAAGAGAAAAGCCAAATACTTCCAAGATACATTAATGCGGTTAAATAGCGAAATAAAAAAAGTAAGCAAAGCAGCTGATGTTTTGTACTCACCCACAATCATTCATACCTATGCGCATACATATACTCGTATATGTATATTTTTACAAACTTTATACTCTTGTGCAAATAATAAAAATCGAGAAGAAACATAGGTATTTTGCTCTTTATATTTCATAGCGAAATAAAAGTATGTATGGCGAGGTTTTAGTGCTAGACATCAATCCACAATAGATGTTGCATTCCCATAAATGGCGCGCCTTGTGAATCAGTTCTTTACAAACAAACAAACAAACAAACAAACACATTCATAGGTACGGGCAGTTAAGTGAAAAATAACAAGACGAGTGATAAACATACATTGTTTGTACCTACAATGTCAATATTATTGGATCAGAAGAAGCAAAATGAAAATTTTTCCTCTTGCTTTATAGGTAGGTATGCGAATTGTATTCATCGAGATAAGGAATGAGAAAAAGTACAGATTTGTACAACAGTAAAATCCCGATAATGCATAATCGCAAGTTAAGTTCTTTTTGTACGCGTTCGTACGATACAACGAAATTTCGGTTTTACTAGAATCTTTGAGGCAACACACTTGTACATTCATACGTACATTTTTGTTTAATATGTAACATATCGCGCCATCTAGTTCAAAAGTGACACAACTCAAAATTTAATTAAATTGTTCATTATCTAGTGTATAAATATTAAGCACATAAAAAGAACTTTTTATATCATAATCGTTATGGGTTTTCTACTAAATAGTCCAAAGTTTTTGTTTTTAACCATTTTCATTCAGGTCAAAAACAGTTTTTTTTTCGATTTATAAAAAGTTAAAATTTTGAATTGTGCCACTTTTGAACTAGGTGTGCGATATGTATCTTAAAACAGCATTTTTTAGATTTTTATTTTGTTTTGCGTTACGAATTACATGAGGTTATTAAAAACAAATGTCTGGAAACTTCATTATTTAATGCGATTTTTATCCTGTTAACTGATTAGTTTTTCTTTGCAAGTTCGATTTGAT
The DNA here is from genome assembly GCA_916610165.2 of Gymnosoma rotundatum. Classification (NCBI taxonomy): domain Eukaryota; kingdom Metazoa; phylum Arthropoda; class Insecta; order Diptera; family Tachinidae; genus Gymnosoma; species Gymnosoma rotundatum. Next base: position 110,584,624 of record OU744337.1, on the reverse strand, counting down.
GTGCTGAATTAATTTCAAGCAAAGACGCGTATTTACGACATTATGTGCAGACGCACATATGCGACATTAAATAAAAAATGAACTTTTGAAATTGACGCATATGTATATACGACATAATCAATTAACAGGTTAAAGAGACTGCAAGTTATTTTACCTATTATTGTAAGTTTTAATTTTTCGGGGTAAGCGTTTCTACTATGTTTGCCGAAGACTGCTGCTTAGCATAAGAGCCATTTAAGAGAAATATTTCCAACGGGTATTGTAGAATGCCGGTAAAACCTACACACTACACTAAATGCGATATGGTATGGACTCTGCGTCAACTTTTTTAATTAAAATTAGATCAGACCATATAATTTATTATTAAGCATTTTTACAGCACTTGAACTTTCTTTAGCAATGTTAACTTTTAAGTTTTTGCTAATAAATTTTCGAATTTGTTGAGTGAATATTAATTTTTTATATTTATGACTTTTTTAATTTACTTAAATGTTTAACTATAATTAATTGGGTTCATTGACAATATCTTTTATTAACGATGTAATATTTTATTTTCTAACAGTAACCTTCATTTTCTTAATTCTTCATATTATCTTTATAACTTCTTATAAATAATCAACCTTTAATTTATAGTTTCATTATCGGCTGCAATGATGTGATCAGAAAGATCCTGGATATATATATATATGTATATATGTATATACATATACATATATTTCGCCTTAAACAAGAATGCGTAAGACACCGAAATTTAAAGAGTAGGTTTGGAAAAAATATTAAATTTGATATTACTTTTAAAGGAAAATTTGAGTTTTCACAAATTCATAGCCCTGTCGACGTTTGCACAGGTCTTTAAGCAATAACATTTAACATACATGTTTGTACATGTGTGTATGTAAATAATTACGTAAATGAATGCATGTAAAAATACGCATGATTTTATTGTTTTTTTTTTTTTTTCTTAATATGCCTACGTGACCACTGTCAAGAATTGATATTAGATAAAAATATGAATCCAAGACTTCTAGTCATTACCAGGGACGGAAAATTCTGTGCCAATTTATTCTTTGAGAGAAGAAACGAAAGTTGATGGGACAACAGCCATAAGCAAAAGTTACAACTTTCGACACTTTTTTTGAGAGAGAAAAAAAATGGTAGAAAAGAATTTCTTATGCCGATTTATATGTAGATGTGGTTGTGCAAATGTATTTGGTAAAGTCAAAGCAGAATAAAGCACTCTTACTTGTTGTTTTCTAAATGACCTTCTCTGTCAAACTTTAGACACTATTTACTCTTTTGCAGATGACAGCATCAATTGCTTGATATCTGTCATGTTTATTGGGGTAAATAGTTTAATATTTTCGTATTTTATTATTGGATAGGTAATTGTGACCATCTCTGGGTGTTTTTCGTTTGTAAGAGTGTTTTAATAATTTAAGTGGTGTAAAAATCGTGCCAGAGGTTGTGTTTACCTGTTCGAGTTTATATTCGAGTTAAGTTTAACTACTTTACTTAACTTTCTTACAGAAAGAAATTAATTTTTTCTATTTTGTTTATATAAAAAAAAAAAAATTAGTATTATGACGTCCGTAGATTTTTATGGCGTAGTGTACATACTGAAATACGGAGTTCATTTACGTATATTTTTTACTTGAAGTAAAACAAAAAAAAAAAAATCATGGATTTTTTTATGTTAAAAACGAAAGTTTCTCTAAAATTTTTTTTTATAATTTCATCATTGATTTAAAGACGAAAATAACTTAAATCCAAAATGATCAATTAGCTTTTGGAACATTAAAAGTTAAAATTCATTCACTACAACGAAATTTTCTTAACACGAAACAGAACAAATCGATGTGAGTGAATGACCTTCTCTCACCGCGTCATCTTTAAAGAAAGACCTCATTTCAAACACGTGTTAGTTATTTTATTTTTACTTTTTTCCTATTAAATCAAATTATGAACACATACACATATAGAAATACAAGGTATTCGGACATATATATGTACATACATGCATACAAAGATATGTTCATATTTCGAAAAGCGGAATTTAGAAAAAGAAACATTAAAATTTTATACTAGAATTAACAGCTGGTTTACTTTTTAAAAGTAAAGAGACTTCCGAAAATGTGAAATTTGAAGACAATTAAAATTACTTTGAAATACTTATGTCGCTTGGGAGATCTACAATTTTGGGCATAATAACAGAAAAGGCAAAGACACACTTAAAAAACGCACTTAAAATATGGTGGATGTTTAAAACTGAATAACGCAATAATATTACAATAATGTTATACAAACAATTTACTAAACAGTCACTTGTTAGATTTTGTTTTAAATGCATAACTAACTAAATTGACATTTTTAACCTTTTGACGAAATTTTTTCAAAATATGACGATTTTAAAACCTCGTTTATCTGACAGCTATGGAAGTCAAATTTGTATTAGGAATTCATTTAATACGGTAGCGGTTTTAATTGCTGAAAGGAAATACATAATACATTGTGGGGAGCTTATGAAAATTATCATTCATTTGTTGTTATTAAAACCAACAACAACTGTCACGAGATTTAATACAAAAAGAGCTTAATGTGAAACTCGAAGTAAAATTTTGTTGTTATTGTCACAGATGTTGTTGCTATTATTAATAGTAATACAAACATACTTAATATTTGATCAAGAATAGCACTGTTGATGAGAGTGAAACTGTTAAAAAGAAAATGAAATATAGGCTGCTGTAGTTTGTTTTAGTTTTATTCATTGTTCACAAACTTAAACACATAAAACAGCAACGAAAAAGACAAGCAACAAAAAAACAGCTGATTTAATAGTAATTATGTATGTATGTAACTCAGCTGATTTTGTTTCGTGTCAAACGTAGATTATTTGCAATTTTGCTTTATCGTTTATTTGTATTTCATGAAAAATATTATCTCGCACAACGTTAATTTCAGCCTTGTACAAAGCTTTCAACATCGTTGTTTTTTTATTTATACAGCTTTAATTAATAATGCCGGTCTATAAATATACATGAAACACAAACAATAACAAAATGCACACAAAATCTAAAATAGATATATTATGAGATCACTTTTATCTATTAAAAGTGATGCCAACTAGAAAATACCAAAACACGGAATTTAAAACATTGTCAGAAGAGAGATAAAGGGCCAATTTCACGATGTCGCAAACGTTCGTTCGTTCGCACAAATACATTTAAAACAAAAACAAATTCTAAAAAATTGTTTTTGTTTTAAATGTAATTATGCGAACGAACGAACGATTGCGACACCGTGAAACTGGCCCAAAATATATCCCAATTGAACAATTCTGTTTATACCCTTGTTAATGGTTTAGTCACTGGGTTTCAAGTTTTGAAGAAGTGGTGTTGTAACAGGACCCTCTCTAAATTCTTTATTTTTTATAATGGATGTTTTTAAGAAATAAATAAAACTTTTTTAACAGCCACAATCTTTTTTTACATTTTACCTAGTAAATCAGGTTGTAAACAGCGGTTCTCGATATTAGTCGATATTTGCATGTATGTAAGTTTCTTTTAAACTGCGATCGATATCAATGACCTTAGGCTCTATTTTGGCAACATCTCGTCGGAAATTGGCTTCCAAGCTCCCCCTTTCTGAATTTTTCAGAAGAAACATGTGTCCTTACAAATCACAAAGAAAATATAGTTTAAAAGCACCAATGAAATGTGGGTTTGTTCAATGGTCCGTTTCATTAAAGTCTTTTTTCAATGTTGCCAGAAATAGGGAATAATCTCTCCAAATAAGGACTTCTTTATAATTTTGTTTTCGTCCAAATGTTGCTATTTTTATACCCTTCGCCACAAAAAGTGTAGTAAAGGGTATAACTAGGTTTGTCATTCCGTTTGTAATTTCTACAATATCCATTTCCAACCCCATAAAGCGAAGTCGATTGAGAGATGTACGTCCGTCCGTCCATGTTACTGTTGAATCAAGTTTGCCAAGGCAATAGATTAGCTAGAGAAAATTTAAAAACGCCAATACGTCTTAAAAGATTTGCTATGGAAAATTAGCAAGATCGGTCTATCAGTTTCTTCGAGGCAGCGGGCAATACACGACGCCTGCCTCTCCATATTTTGAACAATGAAGTAACTCCAATAAAAAATAAATTTAAAAAAACAAACGTAAAGGCCGATAGAGAACTAAAATATACGAAAAAAATGGCGCTCGCCAATGCACCATATTTTTTTAACTCTCTGTCACCCCAATATTTTTTTTATTGCTTCACTAAACTAGATTTACATATATCAAATTTGGCATAGCCGAATATAGCACGCTACCTTCTTGTATGCTTACATGAAGAAAAAACAATGTTTAAGCATAAATATTTCATGATATTCTCTTAAATTATTTATTATTTAAAACCAGGGTTTAAATTGCTTGTTCAAAAATAGCAACAGCACTAAAATCTTTGCTTAAGTTACATGTTTTTCAGCAAATAACAAAACTAAATGCCTTAGCATTTACAAACATTTAATTATAAATGAAGCAACAGCAAAAAGCAAATGCAAAAAAAGAGAAAGAAACGCATATGCTTAATCTGACTATGTGTTTCTTTCTGCAGCAAAGCATTTATTTTAAGATGTTTGCTGTTCCTTAAGCATTTGGTTGATGTTTATTTCTTCTTTTGCTGTTGCTTTTTAAGAAAAAACACCATATATTGGTGTAATAAAAACGTTCTTAAAATGTATTTTCTTACGTATTGTAAGTAATAAATACATTAATACGTTTCCAATGTTAAAAGGGCTGAAAAGCAGCGAAATACAGCAAGTAACAGCAAGAAAAAGCAATCGTAGTCAGTCATCGTAAAAAGTTAAGCAAAAGCAAAAATAAAAATAAAGAAAAACTGATTGCTTAAGCAACAGCAAACGTTTTTAAAACAATTTCTTTGCGGATGTCACATAGTCAGCTAAAGCAAATGCGTTTCTTTGTTTTTTTTACATTTGCTTTTTGCTTTTGCTGCACATTTTTCTACAGCAACAGTTAAGCAACTACATATGCATTGAAAATAGTCAAGCATTTTTAATCACTGTTTAAAACTAAAACAAGAAATGTATCACTGCGGAGAAAACATATCCAAATGATCAGTGGATTCTAACAAAATTTTATATAGAAAATTCAAGAGTCATACATATCAAGCCAAATTGATTAAACGAGAACTGTATTCAATCAACAAGGAAAAGACAAAAAAAATATTTTTTTAGATTTGAAGAATATAAAAAAGATTCTTAATAATATATTTTCATATTAAAAAACATTTTAATACTTTTTGTTTAGAAAAAAAATTAAACAAATGTTGAATGTTCTAAAACCAATTTTAAATACATATCGCTGGTCTCAAGTAGAAAGGCCATAACTCGATTTTTTACGAAATTGAAATTTTTCATGATTCCTATACATTTCACACAGATACAACTTGTCACAAAATAACGGTTTTCTAAGCATTTGTGTTTTTAATATTACATTGTGATAAATACAGTTTCTATTATGTTTTTACCTTCTCCTGTAAGTTACTTATATAGGAGTTAGGGCCTTTCTACATGAGACCAGCGATATATTAAAAATAAGAGATAAAGCTCTACTCTAAATTAAATATGAAGAAAGAAAAAGCACAGTAAAAGATTATATTGACTGTAGGTAATTTAAAAATCTTACTTTTGAAGCTACTTTGCAAATTTAAGAATATAAAATCGTCAATAACATAATATCTAAATAATTACTCTGGAAATGCTGAATGTACTTTTTATGTTAAAATTGTGTATGCTATTTTCAACAACCACCCACATGACTTAAATAGTTAAAAAAAAGTGCAAAAATTTCAGATATAAATTTTTGTATTATTCATGCATGTACGTACGTTCTTATCCTATTAGTCATGCAATACTGTTTCAAAGATCTTGTAATATCTTTTCTTAATGGCGCCAGTTTATATATTTTTAATATTGTACCTATTAAATTTGCAAAATGTAATAATGTAACTGTAATAAATACATGCCAAAGAAAACATGTGTTCTGGCAAAAATACTTATGTACATATATATAGGTATGTATAGGTAGGTAGGCGGTGAATTACAGTCGTGAATGTGAAAAACTAAATATTATACAAAATTATCTTTAAAAAGTGTAAACAGTTGCTTTTTAATTAGTAATAAATTGTTTTCATTTTGTTTGTTTGTTTTATTTTCTTTCTTTGTTTGATTTTTTATACCTACGTTGTGTTAGATAAATAAGGTTTCTCTTTTAGCCACATGATCTGTACAACATCCAATTTACACACTCATGAACACATGCATAAATATGTTTCAACAAAATAAACATGCATTAATGAAAATAATTAAAAACAGCTGAATGTGTGCTGCTGTATTTAAAGAATTTCTTTCTTTCTTTTATTTAATAATTGTGAATAAATATTTTTTTCTTTCACGTAAACAGCTGTTTGTTTTTGTTTTTTCTTTAACCCAAATACATACACATATATGTATATATGTAGTGGAACGTTGTAGAATTCTTTAAAAATTGTGTAGCAACTGATAAAAATTGATTCAAGTTTTTCAACAAAAGTATTTGTATCAAATAAAAAATGATGTATATTTTTTTAGAGCAACCTGCTTTATTTGACAGAAGAAGAAGAAGTCTGAGAATGAAAAAATTAAAATAATATAATTTTTTTATTATTTAAATGTATGACGCAAACAACTTAAGAACAACTTATACCCCACATCACAGGTGGAATATCTAAGTTTGTCATTCTGTTTGTATTTTCTACACTATATATTTCCGACCGCTTAAAGTATATATATTACTAAAGGCCAGGATTCACTATCATACTCAGTCGTACGATCTGTCAAAAATTTCATGTGTGCTCAAAAAGTATGATAGTGTGGATTAAAATTGTATGTGTGTGACAGGGTTTTTGACAGATCTGTACGACTTCATAATCTTTTGAAATAATTTATAAAATATTTTCTCTATGCGATCAGGGTTGATTTTTTTAAGATGATGAAAAAACAACAATTTTGAAATGATTTTTAAAGTAGGACAGAATTCTATCAGATTTTTGTGTGATTAAATCGTACGATTGTGTATGATAATGAATCCTGGCCTTAAGTCTTATGCAAAATGAAGTGGATTCAGTCCGTCTGTCGAACCCTGTTCGTTTTAAAATCAACTTTGCCAAGAAATGAGCTAGAGCAAAAATAAATCAGAAAATCGGAGAAAACGGTCCATCCATGTCAAATTTTTCCATATATTTTTTCATTTTCAACTTTCCTTTGTATTCCTGTAGGTGGCTGAGTTATGATAAAAAAAATTAATGAAAAAGGTAAGAAAAATTAGTAAGCTTTTTCCCACTGAATAATACTAGATTCTGATACAGTAAACTTTTCATTTACATAATTTACAAAATTTTCCAAAAAAGCTTTTTTGAACAGAAAAAAATCATGGCAAGAAAGAAAATTTCTTTCGCCAATTTATGGTGAAAGGTTAATAAGATTTGGCGTAGCCGAATCTAGCACTCGTCTTACTACTTTTTAGTTAATTCTTATACTACTAATAATAGTCGTATCTCCTTTGAGCTGTATACACTTAACCCCAAAATTCAACAACTTTTAAAAATCCTCAGATTTCAAAACTTTTAAATTTAGAAACAGGACAACCACTGGATGCTAAAAATATACAGCAACGATTTGAAACTCAAATTGTATAATTTTTTTAGCCGAAACTACGCAGAACAAAATATATTTGTGGAAAATGTTGAACAAAAAATTTTCACGGTTTTATTCTCAATTTTATAAAAATTCTATACGTTTTCGGATAACTTCCTATAGATAAATAATAAAAAATTTATAAATTAAAAAACACTCCTACACTCTAAATGATCGGTCCTATGAATTTTATTAACCTCACTTTCTAATGATTAGATTTGGTAGAGTTTTATATAAAGCTCAACTATATTCTGCTTAGAAACCACAACACTCTAGGAGCAAATATCAAGCAAGGCGTCCTGTTTTTAATATGAAGGTTTATATAAATTAAAATTGTTAGGTATATGAACATTGAATATGACAGATCTTGACGTTTAAATTACACTTTGCGTACAACACTCTCTAACAAAAACAATAAACAAATACAAATATGCATTTATTAGTCGTGAGAAACCTGCTGCTACATTAAAAAAACTGCAAAGTTGAGAATATTTTAAACTCAAATAACTAAATTGTAGTTTTTTATGAATGAATTTATGTGGAATTGTAATTTGTTTTGAATGTAAAAAAAGATTAAAACTTTTTACAACAATGCTTTTTTAACTTTGAGTAGTAAAAATACCAAAAGCAAGCGAAATAAAGTGCAGTAAAATATAAAACTTATACCGGCGGCGCCCCACGTATATAAATATTTTACAATTGTAAAGCTGTACAATTAGAAGAGAAAAATTATGAAATAATTTAGATCCATGTAAAAATAAAGGTACATTTTTGTGTGGATAAAAACTTTAATGTTTTTGCAAATTTGAAGAGAAAGCTGTATTAAAAACAACAACAAAACATTAGAGCTTATTGTATACAAAAAGAAAATGTCTACTAATAAATATTAGTTCCTTTTGATAAGTTTATATTTTTACTACTAAAAATATCATTTTACTGCAAATAAAAATGTTTATGATTAATAAATATAAGGTTCGCACTCAGTCAGTCGCCTGTAATCCCATAAATTTAATTTTTTTATTTATTTTTTATGTTTTTTTGTAGTTGTTATTTAGGTATATTCAAAATAAATGCAGCAACACTCTAGGCTAAAGTTTATACATAAGAGAAAAAATTTGCACACACGCAGTTATTTAGTTTCAATTTTGTTTACGTTTTGTAAATGTAAACAAAAAAAATAATAATAAACTTTTCAATGTTCCAAAGCCACCCACAATCTTATCAATTATTTTTCATATTTTATCGACTCTCTCTCTCATACTATGATTCTCAATCAAAAACAAGTTTTTTCTGTTATGTTTAAAAGAGTACTGCCATTATGGTAAAATCTACTAGAAAATATGACAAAAAACTCGGCAAAAAGCAGATTTATATTTATAAAGTTTGAAATTATCGCGCTCATAGATACTTAAAATCCGAAAATTTTCCTATTCACTGAGAATTTTTCGTTTCCCGAATTTAATATACATTTTTTAACGTTTTTGTTTTGGTGGGGTGTTAAATAAATGCTAGTACAAGAACTCATACGGAATATTGCACTAATGTTACTTTTTTAATTTTTTAACCTAGATCAAGATAACGTAACTCAGGATTTTTTTTATTCATTTAATTTATAGAGCTACGAAAACAATTTTTTCTATTTACGTTGCTATTTTGCAAAACAGTTGCCTGAATTACCAAGTGAACACTTGGCTTGACTTTTCTTTTTTGGTATAACGCAAAGCAAACTACTTAAAATTTACATCAGTTTGGAAATTCATCAGCTGATCGTCATAATATTAAAACATTTAATTTTCTTAGCTATTTAGTTTATTTTTATACCCTTCGCCACAAAAAGTGGAAACAGGGTATAACCAAGTTTGTCATTCCATTTGTAAGTTCCACAATATCCATTTCTTATGCATAGCGAAATCGATTGACTAATGTCCGTCTGCCCGTTCGTATAAATGTTGAAATTAGGTGTGCGTTTGCAATTTTATATATAAAATAAAGAATGTTGCAAAAATAACGTAAAATCTATAAAAAAAAAAAAAAAAAATAATCACTCCTATCGTGAATAAAATGTGAAATTTTTGTTCACGTGAAATTTTTATTCCACCCGAACTGAAAATTGATATCGGGATTTTCACGTGAACAATTTTTTCTACAACTTGAATATTGTTATCATTGCATTTGCAAAAATGAAAAGAAGTTGCTTACGGGATATAAAATGCAAATTTAAGCAGAAATTGTAAAGTGTAAAATTTTGGACTGACCCTTAGATTCGCCGTTACGGATCTCCAAGGCTTGTGTGTATAATATGACATATACCCAGCAAAAAATTTTTGAAAAGGTAATCGAGTGTGGAATTAAGCATTTTTGGTGGAAGTACTTTCCAACTAGACTGCCAAAACCTAATGATTTTAACAAGCCACGAAACTTTTATAATCAATTACTGAGAATCGATTACATTAATTTTTGTAGAAAATAATTATGTTCATTAGTAGGTATTTTAAGGTATTCTCTTTTAGCATAAAGAACTAGTTCCATTAATATTTCTTTTTTTGGAAAGTAATGTAATGTGTTTTGTAAGCGAGGAACAAAATATGGCTATCACAAAAGTAAGTCATTATATGGCAAGTACTTTTTAAGGTAATGTCTAAGTTTTTGCTGGGTATCGAGGCAATTGACCTGTTACCTTAAATCTTGTTCAAAAGAATGTCACTTTAAATTTTATTTACCAATTTTACCCTAAATTTCCTTTTCATACCTAAAACTTCTTATTAGATGAAAAATATGTACTTACTTATATATGAATTCCACTATTAAAATCAAAGTGAACAAAACAGTGAAAAAATTGCACATTTCACGCAAAAAGAAAACATTCACGATAAGGGAAATTTAATTTTCAGTGAAATGTGAAAAAATTTCACATGGAAAATAATTCGCGATAGGGGTGAGTGAATGTCACTTTTGAACCATGTCAAATGTGCACTACGTTAGTAAAAAAAATGTGCGCTATGGCAACTAGTAGAAAATAATAAAACTTTAAATTAAAAGAGTAGGCAGCCATTTAGAATTCACACAGGCAGAATATAGAATAAGAACAAAAAATGAATGCAAAGTATCCCGATAGTAATGTGTATAGCCTTAGTTCTTAGAATCATAATAGACTGAGACTACAAAAGCAAGCATAAACCAAGCGAAGTCGTTATAAAATTAAGTATAAAAAGTAAAAAAGCCTTCCAATATTTACGTGATTTTTAGAGGATCTAATTTTAACCCGTACTCGACGGATTTATATTAATAGATTTGGAAATTGTGCATTCATATAAATATCTACATTTTAAAGGCTTACGGTACGGTCAGATTAGTCAAATATTTGTCCAAAAAGACTTAACCACTATATTATGATACGAGGGCTGCTCTATATATTTCTGGCCTAATAGTGAAAATGCGAATATTTATAATCAAAAATGGTTTTATTGTTTTTCAAAGTATTCTCCAGCATGATTTATACACTTTTGCATGCGCTCAAACCAGTTGTCGAAGCACTTTTTCCACTTTGATTGAGACACCTCTAAAACATGGTTTTTGAACACTTCAACAGCTTCTTCTGACGACGAAAATCGTTGACCACGCATTTTTTTCTTGATGTGCGGAAACAAGAAGTCATTAGGTGCCAAGTCAGGGCTATACGGCGGATGACCCATTAATTCGACGTTTTGGCCGGTCAAAAACGCTCTGGTTTGAGCCGATGTGTGAGAGCTCGCATTGTCATGGTGAACAATGATTCGTCTTCTCTTGTTGGTTTTTCGAATTTCTCCGATGACGTCAGGCAAACAAATTGTAGTGTACCACTCAGAAGTGACCGTCCTACGTTGCTCAAGCGGAACAGTCGCCACATGACCAGTTTTGCCGAAGAAACAGGCGACCATTTGCTTCGAAGTGCTTCTTCCACGAACAACTTTCGTTGGATTTTGCTCATCTTTGAAGACCCACATGGTCGATTGTTGTTTAGTTTCGGGCTCATACGCATAGATCCGTGATTCGTCACCTGTAACGATCTTATAAACGTCTTTTGAAGCACCGCAATTGTATTTTTGCAACATTTCTTTGCACCAATCGACACGAGCCTTTTTTTGAGCGACTTTGAAATTGTGTGGGATCCAACGAGAAAAAACCTTTTTTACGGCCAGGTGTTCATGCATTATCGAATGTATGCTGGTGAAAGAAATGTCCAAGGATGTCTCTATCTCTCGGTATGACGCATGTCGATCTTGCATTATGAGTTCACGCCCGACATCAATGTTCTCTGGCACAACAGCCGTTTTTTGACGACCTTCACGGAATTCGTCTTTGAGCGAGCTTCGGCTACGATTAAATTCATTATACCAATTTTTCACAGCGCTATAGGATGATGCTTCATCGCCATACAAAGATTTAAGTTCATCAATGCACTCTTGTCGTGATAATCCACGTCGAAAGTTGTGAAAAATGATGGCACGAAAATGTTCACGAGTTAATTCCATTTTTTTTTTTCTATATTAATTTTTTCACTGTAAACAACACAAATAATGGTCGTACGTCAAAACGTTTTGAGTACGATTATGCTTAAAAATGACAAACTTTCCAATGGAAATGTCAGATTGCACTTGGCAGCACTCATTGTTGCCAGGCAAGAAATATATATAGCAGACCTCGTAAAATGTCTTCTCAAATATTAAGAAATATAAGGTCCTACTCAATATTAAAGGTAAATATCACATTTATTATATTCAAAATCGTCATTCGTAATTATACATGTCAGGAAAGATTGTCCTAACATTTGTAAAAATAGTGGTTACGCTTTTTTCGTCAAAGATTTAACTAATCTGACCGCATCGTTATTGACTTATTGGCCTCGACCATATTTTCCGAGTTAGGGGCTCTGAAATTTTAAAATTTTTTTAAAATATCAATATGGGTATAATTTAAAAGCTTTTGAAGAGATCTTTAAGGAAATACTAAAATTAAAAAAAAAAATAATAATTAACCCACTAAGAGCCGGTGACATTTCTATATAAAATTATCTATGTACAGTGCGTACATAAATAATAGCACATTTGCTAATCTGTAAATTGATAATTAATAAAATTTTAACAGGGCATGCTATAATTTTCATCTCTGTGTAAACTTTATTAATATGTTCAATTTTCAAAATTTAACTCATCTTACACAAAACTCTCTTGAATTACAAATACCGTTCTAAAAATTTCTTACATTTAAATATTTAACATATTTAAGCGTTCAAATTGTATAGCATATGTGTACTACAAAACTTTTTTTTTCTCATTTTTTTAATGGGATTACTTCACTTAACTAGTTTTACAAAGATAATGAAGGGTATATAAAATTAGGCATAGCCGAATAAAGCACTCTTACTTGTTTTATATACAATTTGTCAATTGGGTGACTAAAACAAATGAGTTTACCCCTTTGGGTTGGGTTTCGTACTCAAACTGTCAATACGTAACCCTACTGTTTTCGCCACAACGTTAGTGTGTCTGTCACAGAAGGTGTAAACAATAACTACGAAATAATGAATGTTGCAAAAATAACGTAAAATCTGTAAAAAAAAATAATGTCACTTTTGAACCATGTCAAATGTGCACTGCGTTAGTAAAAAAAAACGTGCGCTATGGCAACTAGTAGAAAAGTTGTATTAACTTTAAATTAAAAGGTTTCCCATATTGATGTGATTTTCACTTATATGGCTTTAATTTTTTAACCAGAGTAGGCAGCCGTTTAGAATTCACACAGGATATAGGCAGAATATAGAATAAGAACAAAAAATGAAATGCAAAGTATCCCGATAGTAATGTTTATAGCCTTAGTTCATAGAATCGTAATAGACTGAGACTATAAAACTAAGCAGGACATGAAAAACCGAATTAGTTATAGAACTAAGTATAAAATAATAAAAAAGCCTTCCAATATTTACGTGATTTTCAGAGGATCTAGTTTTAAAGTTTAAGTACTATGTCCACGCTGGTATGCTGGCGTTAAGCACCGGCTAGGGCTTCGCCGTCTTGGGGTGGTTCTTGCCAACACATCCGGTCATTTCAGCAGCTACAAATAATCATACCAGCTGTGGTTTAAGAAAAATTTAAAGGATGGTAATTATTATTTAAAAATTTTGGACAAATTGTGAGTCAAACCCGCACTCGGCGGATTTATATTAATAAATTTGGAAATTGTGCATTCATATAAATATCTACTTTTGAAAGGCTTACGGTACGGTCAAATTAGTCAAAAATTTCTCCAAAAAGACGTAACCTTTTTATGAAAAAATGTCTCCTTCTTAAATATTAAGAAATATAAGGTCCCACTCAATATAAAACGTAAGATATCACATTTATTATATTCAAAATCGTCATTCGTAATGATACGTGTCAGAAAAGATTGACCTAACATTTGTAAAAATAGTGGTTACGTTTTTTTCGTCAAAGATTTAACTAATCTGACCGCATCGTTATTGACTTATTCGCCTTGTCTTCTGATAATACTTTACCACAAGCCGTACTCATAAGGGCTTTTTAAAAACTTTTCAAATGACTAAATCATCTAATGAAATGACAGCAGATGTCAACAAATGCAAAGGTTTTTGGGAGAAACCACAAAGCGTGCTGTGCAAGTGGCGCAAATTTTTTAATAATATTAGATGTGTACTGGTATATTTGCATTTTTGTTTTGCATGTTTTGTTGAGCTCAATGTCCTTGCTTAACAGCCTGTACTACTAAGCAACAAAACTTCTTTCTGCTGTTTTAATTTAGGCAAAAAGTAAATTCTAATTTTCTTTCATATGCATTTTTTTTCTTAAGAACTAACATATTTATTGAAATCTGAATGTATTTGTATTTTAAAAATTATTATAAATTAAATAAGAATGGGTATCTATTTCTCTTATTAATAATGTTTAGACATACATACTGTAATGTACGTGTATATAAACCTTTTGTTACACATGTGACTGCTGTACTACAATTTAAAGCGCATGTCCAGATTAACGGGAAAAACGGGCGTATAATAGGTACATATACACTTAAAAACTTTCGGGTTATTGTGCGAAATTTTATAACCAGGGCATAGTACATATACCATGTTTGTACTTAACATTTAATATAAAAACTAAGAACACAGATAAATGTTAAAAATGAGAGCATGTAGGAAAAAAATGGAAATAAAACAAATTTGAAAAAATATACAAATGTATGTATGTATGTTTGCCTGTATATTTGTGTGCAATTGAAGAACAGTGAAAAACTACTACCTACCTACCGCCTACCAGGAGTAAACAAAACAAAACTATAAAAATAGTTATAGTAAATGTTATTCGAGTATATAATACATGAAAATAAGGAAAGAAAAACATTAAAACAAACTAAAGAGTCGGACAGAGGTTAAGTTTCAGCTGTGTCTAATGTTTTTTTACCGCAATTTCTCTCATCATATGTTTGAAGTGGCAGATAACAGTGGGATAAGATTGAAAAAACAGGTGATAGGTATGTATTTATTTATGAAATGATTTTGGGTTTTAAAACCCATACATCCTTAAAGACGCCAATCGATCAGACATAGTGTCGTAAGAGGTGCTTTTGGAAATCATTAAGATAGGTCTATCTCCTTAGATGCAGCGGACAAAACACCACTCCAACCTCTAATTTTTTCATATTAAACTGGTTTAAAGCCCAAAAAAAATACTAAGAACACCTCCTGAACACAAAAAACGCTGTAATTATTTTTTCCAAGTACAGTTTTTTAGATAATGGTACTTTTGTGTTTTTCGGTGTATGGTCTCACTCAAACCCTTGTGGAGCCCAACCGAAAAGTCCTATCGAGATAATTGGCACACTCTTAGAAAGGTAATTGAATGCTGCAACTTTTGCCTATTTTTTACGTTTTTTATTTCAAAATTTTTTATTTTGTTTTGGAATTTTTCTACGTTATAGTAAAGATCTTAAATGTTTTTTTCTTTTACCAAATAGTTTATTTTATTACCAATATTTTAAGTGTAATTTGAAAAAGAACGGATGAAAAATAAAGTTTTTATTAAGGATTTTGTGAAACGACAATATTTTTATTTTCATTGCTCACACACTATATTCGGCGTAAATTTAAAAAAAAATTAAATTAAAATGACGAGCGACTTCAAGTTTTGAGTTTTTTTGGGATGGATCTTCATAAATGAGGAACCAACAATAGTCCGCCATCATTTGTTCATCCCACCAGCCTTTGTAACGTCTCTCGATTTTTTCCATTTCCTGGTGAAATATTTCACCTTGTTCATCATTTTCGGAGCCCAAGTCTGTGGGAAAATATCCAAATGACTGAATAAGAAGTGTAATTTAGGTGACATATTTGAACCTAAAAGTTAAGAAAAATTAAGTTCCAAATGATAACGGCCTTTTTGTTATACATGCTTTCACTCAATGCTTACCAATAGCATTGAATTTTTGCAGTAATGTATTTATCTTCTCAGCGTAATCAGGACTTCTGTAGTTTCCCAAAAAGTTGTGAACGATATCGGGGTTGTATTAGTAGCATATCAAAAAAAAAAAGGCATTCAATTACCTTTCCAACAGTGTGCCATTTATTTCGATCGGACTATTCGGTTGGGGTTTGAGTGGGACCACACACCGAAAAACACAAAAGTACCGTTATCTAAAAAACGGTACTTGGAAAAAATAATTACAGCCTTTTTTGCGTTCAGGAGATCCCAATTAACTTATCTAGCCATTTGGTGTTCTTGGTATTTCTCCAAATTAAAAATTTGTAAAGCTGTGTTATTAGGAACAATGAAATATGGAGTTATTTCAATATCAAAAAAACAAATATATGGGGCGATAGAGAATTAAAAAATAAGAAGAAAAAAACATCAAGCGAAAAAAATTGGCGCTCTCCTATATTTTTCCGAGTTTTTTTTTTCTTTTTAAATCAATATGGGTATCATTTAAAAGCTTTTAATGAGATCTTTAAGGAACTACTAAGACTTTAAAAAATGCTTAATCCATTAAGAGCCGATGTCATTTTTATATAATTTTTTATTTTTATATTTTTTTTTGTTTTATAATTCTCTGTCATCCTAATATTTGCTTTTTTGATTGGAGTTACTTCACAGACTAGATTTACGATGTTGAAGGGTATATAAGATTTGGCGTAGCCGAATATAGCACTCTTACTTGTTTTATTTTAGATTTTATGCTACCAATATAATGAATTGTATCTTTTTTTAAACAAATTACACAGATCTCAAAATATATCTCAAATTAAACGACGAACGAACTTTTCAGTTTAAAGATTTGTTAAACTAGAAAACTACACTATTTTAAATTTGTTTAATTTTTTATGACTATGGCAGTTAATATTTAATCAATTAATTTTGGTGGAACAAAAAAAATCCTATAAAATAGACTGCAGTAAAAAAAGGTTTAAAATGTAAATAATTATTAAAAAAAAAAAATATCCAATTAAAAGACTGTAAAGAAATCATCACCTTTTGATTTAGAAAAAAAATTACATCCTCAATAAATTGTCCCAACAGTATTTGGAAATGTAAGAGCCCTTAAAAAATTTTAACACATTTTTGCGACTACACTGTGTAACACATTCAAAAATAATCGTTCTTAACCTGTCACAATATTTTATACTTTTGTCTCTACTATAACAAAACAAGCCCACTGTGAATTAACAGAATTGTAGTGGGTGTTTAGGGGTGGTAAATTTGGTTAGTGATAATGAAAATAAAAAGACCAACAAAAAATCTGTATTTTTTAAGCAGGGTAGTTTTATTATTTGCCCTTTTTTCAAATTCGCCCCTAATGTATGGGAAAACTGGAAAGTGGATCGATATTGAAAAGTGACAAGAGGAAGAAGGAACACAACAAAAATAGCTTAATATTTCCAATTGTTTTTTTTTTTTGTTCTCTTATTTTCCACATTTACAATGATTTCCAAAATAACAGGCGCCGCAACCAATTAGTTGGCACACAATTGTATTGCAACGAAAAGAAGAAGAAAAAAATAACATTGAGTATTAGAAATGACTGTGTATTTTAAGAAATATTTTAGTTTTGTAAATTGAATTTTTTTCTTAGCGTTTAGTAACTAATATTTCTGTTAGCCTGCACAATAATATTTTTAAATAAAAATAACTAAACAAATTTAAGAAAAGAAACAAGTAAGAATTTCTTTTTAATTGATGAAATTCCAGATGTAGAGATATCAATAATTGAAACATGTTTTATACTTAAAAATAAATTTGTTTCCTATATTAATGAATTAAGAGGTCGTTGACATTTTTCAGAACGAACCAAGAGAAACCAATTCAATATCGACAACAACTTATCCAGCAGCAGCGGCAATTGTTAGTGACTATTTATACATACGTACGTAATATATTTGGGTCGAGTAGGTCGTGGTGGTATAGTTCAGATAATACTATAAATTAGGCAGCAAAAACTACTTTAATACTATACAATCACAAAAACTGTGTGCTGCATTCACAAAATGCATTTTTATACACTTTTGCAATGTCAACAACAACATATGGGTGCGGCATAAGCAAATAGCTTTAAATAAATTCTCAAATGCTAGTATTAGAGTAGAGTAATAATTACAGTTAGTACTAGTAGTAATAGTAGTAGTAACATCAGCAAAATATCAAAAATTGTTTCAAAAGAGATCAGAAATACTTTTCTATTTTTCTTTTTGTTACTTTGTCAATGTATAAAATGTAAAAACGACCTATTTTTTATGGCTGCTTGTTGCAGTAGCCAGCAATCTAGTTTTTATTTTTTACTTCTCTTCCAGCATTTTGTAGAGCATTGTTAGAAGTCACTTTTTCGTTACTACTTTAGACTAAAAGCCCAATTATACAAAAACATAAGTGACTGCATGTCTAACGGTTCAAAAGTTTGCAGATTTACCAATGCATTCTTTGCAAATTTCAGCCGTCCAATTGTTTAATTAGAATCTTCTAACAAACACTTTTTCGTCGCTAACAGAAGTTAATTGGACAACAAGACAAGTTCAATTAAAACCAAAACACGATTACTATATTAAACTTATGTTATTTTGAAGTGTAACTTTTTCTCAATTACTAAATGTTTGTTTATCAGTTAATAATTCGAAATTTTACAAAAACAATTGTAAAAGTATTGAATATTGATATTTTATAGGTCACCACCTCGACCCTAATACGAGTGACCTACTAACGTTCGACTTGTGCAATGTGATTTAGAAAACAAAAAAAATACGTTACAGTTGTACAAATTCTTAAAATTTTAATAATACTTATTAGATCAGAATTCGGTTCATTTGTGATTATGAAACATTTCAACGCCATGAACAACAAACCATTTCAATCAGAAAGGAAGCCTAACTAACTCATTTCTCCGAGCTCTTACGTTCATAAAAAGTCCAAAAAATAATCATTTGCCAGTCGAAAACCCTTAAAAATAAGGTCTTTTTTTTTACTTAACTGGTTCACTTTAAAGATTTCTTATTTTATTTCAGAAAAGACTTTGTTGGCAGCTATTTTTCTTTAAAGATGGTGGATAAACGAAAAGTGTAAAAAGGGTATATCTAAGTTTGTCATTCCGTTTGTAGTTTCTGCAAT
The DNA here is from genome assembly GCA_916610165.2 of Gymnosoma rotundatum. Classification (NCBI taxonomy): domain Eukaryota; kingdom Metazoa; phylum Arthropoda; class Insecta; order Diptera; family Tachinidae; genus Gymnosoma; species Gymnosoma rotundatum. The sequence goes on along the minus strand of OU744337.1, from coordinate 110,565,237 downwards.
ATCTATGAAGTATATAAATTCTGAGATCTTAGGCATAGCGAATTCGATTAAGAGATGTCCGTCTGTCCGTCCCTGTTAGTGTTGAAATCAAGTTTACCGAGGCAAATACACCTATCGATCAGACATAGTTTCAAAAAATTTTGCTATTGAAAATCAGCAAGATCGCTCCATGTCCTTCGAGGCAGCGGGCAAAACACCACGCCTGCCTCTAATTTGTCCATATTATTTCGAACAATGAAAAAACAAACATATGGAGCGATAGAGAATTAAAAAATTAGAAAAAAAAACATCAAGTGAAAAAATTGGCACTCGCCAATTTTTTTCCGAGTTATGGGCCTCTGAACTTTTCATATAAAAGTACGATTCTGTACCATATTTTTTTAAAATATCAATATGAGTATTATTTGAAAGCTTTTGAAAATATATTAAAGGAAATACTAAAATTTTTTTAAAATGCCTAACCCATTAAAAGCCGATGACATTTTTATGTAAAATTAAAAAATGTAGTACTCAATTTTTTTTTTTTTTTTTAATTTTTAATTCTCTGTCACCTCACTATGTATTTGTAATTTAAATTGGAGTTACTTCACTAAACTAGATTTACATTAATATGGTAGGGTATATAAGATTCGGCATAGCCGAAAATATCTTGCTTCATTTTCAGTTGACAGTGTGGCCACCTTAAAACACACATTTTCCTGCGATTTCCTAAGTCGGTGAGAATTCTATCAGATTTGATTTAGAGTACATTGTGTAATTATGTAGAATAGTGAATCGCAGCCCTTAACAACAATATGAAATCATTCATATTTACCAGAAATAAAAATCAGTATTGAAACGTGAAAATTTTTCATTTTGTATTTTATATGATAATGGATTAATTATACCCAATGGAATTAGTTTTGTATAGTTTTTGGGGATAAAACACCACATGCGGGTTTTACAAGAAAATAAGTTATAGACACCGTTCTTTTTTAGGGCGCATTCCGTAAACCAGAAATAACCAACCGAAAGGAGAGCAATGTGGCAACTTAAAAAAGTAAACTAGAACTCACCTACTTACAATAGTCAACAACAATTTGTTTTTCGTTTTTTATAAATTTCAAAAAAAATGTTTGAAATAAAACTAGAAAGGTGAATGTGAATAGTAATTAATATGATCGCAAAAAAAGCAATTTAAAGCAGATGTTTAATCTAAGCTGACACCGATTTCAAAAATATCAAAGCACAAAAACATAAAGCGATCTAAAAAACACTTTTAAATTACATATTTAAAAAATAAATTCTATGTAGTTTTGAGTTGGGCAAAAACGTTCCGTTTAGTGAATCGTTCCGACCGGAACGAAAGTTAAAGGAACTAAGTCGTTCCTTTCGTTCATCGTTTCTGTTCTTACTTTAAACTGTAAATACTAAAGAGCTGCACAAAATGTTTTGAAAGTTCTATGTTCTAATGTACACTACTTCCAAACACAGAATTTCAGTGTAAATATAAATATCAAAACAAGCATAACAAAACATGGCTCTCACTAAAACAAAACAAGCACCATTCGAAAAATTTCTCTTTACAGCTTTGTTAGTGCTTGTGTTTTAAAACAGAGTAGAACATCAAAACAAAAGGCGAAAATGAAGTAAAAAAACGGTAAATCATAGTAGAAACATCGAGTGCACTAGAACATATACAAAAATGCTCACGATAATAAAGCAGTGTTGTTAAATAATGCGATTTAAGGCTGTTGAAAGAAAATACTTTTATACAAGCAATTTTTGTACGCATATGCTATTTATATATTTAAGCTATTTGAATTAGTTAAGTTTTTATATAATAGTAACATTTTGAAATGCTCCTTTTATAATTCTGTGCTAATAAATAATAATAAAATTGTTAACTCGGCTTAGCTCGAAATTAAATAAAATGCTATTTGAAGCGTAAACCAACTCAATTAACCAAAAAAAAACAATCGGTTTTTTGCGATTAAATTTTAGTGCTTTAAAATTTTAAAGTTAACAACTATCATAGAAAAAAATTTTTGGTCTCATTTTAAAAAGTTTTAAACAGAATTTTTAAAAAAAATGTGCAAAAATGATATGTAAACACACAAATTTGTTTTTTCATTACAGGTTGTTTTTTAATTCGAAAATAAAAAATAGATTTTTAAAACATATTTTCATAAAAAGATAAATACTGCCACGTATTATTAATTTTAAATCCTTACTATCAATCGCTGAACTCTTTTTAAAAACTTTTGTATAGAACTTGTGAAAAAAATTTATCTGGTATGATCGAATACATGCAAATTTGTTGTATTTTTATTTTTGTTAAGTTTCATTACTATTCGTTTTTCTGAAAACCCCGAAATGTAAAAGACAATTTTACTATTATATTTTTAATATAAAACTATTGAATTTGTTTTGAAAAAGTAATTCAATTAACATTTTAAATAAAACAGATATTATAATGTTTTTTTTCTCCATTTTTATGCGTTTTCATTGAGAAAAACGAAAATGATTGTAGTTTCTCTTTAGCCTAATTCTGCTATCAAAAACTTCAAGCATGTTTTGAATGTTCTACTTCAGTTTTGATATTCTATTTCATTTTTGTTCTAGTTCAGTTTTATTTTGCTTCAATGTTGTTCTAAAACACTTTTGTTCTCTTATTCTATATTTTGATAGCAAAGCAAAACATTTGTGTTTGGAAGTATGTGTTTGAAAATGAGAGTGTTCTATACACACACTACTTGAAATTTACGTGATTGCTTATAAGACATTTTTCTTATGCTTGTGCAGCCCTTTAGTAAATACACGACGAATGAAAGAACCACAAACAACTATCAATTTGATCTGTTAAAGAAGTGTTTTTAATATCTAAGACCTCCAAAACCTAATATTCTGATAATAAATTAGAAAAACCATTTGATGTAGTTTTTATTTATTATATTGTTACGAAAATAAGACCAATGTTACGAAAATAAAATCTGGCAACCCCTGTTGCCAATAAGCTAACAAAAGCTGAGCAACATAAATGGCTGCGTTGGTAGAGGTGCTTGCTATAAAACAGAAGATCGTAAGTTCGAGGCCACTGCGGACATGCGTACAAGGGAAAGTAATGATTGAATAGTGTAACAGCATAACAGTGTATGGCATACGTAGATAAAGGAGATGACTGGCTTGGATAAAAGGCGTAGTAGAGTAGCCTGTGCATGGTAGAGGTTGCTAAACAAGGCATCGAGTAGCGTGGATGGCTGCGTTTGTAGTAATAACGCATGTTTAGTAATACGAGACCATGATTCACAAGACCGTTGGATTAAGAAGTATATCCAGATAAAGCCACAAAGTAAAGAATACAGAATTTATAATGAGCCACAGTGGTATTTGCAATCAAAAGAATCCGTACGTTTCTCTAAAAAGGGAAAAACCTAACAATTTTTTTTTCGAAATTGAAATATTTAAGATCTTTTTTAATGAAAAACTATTTTTTTATTAAAAAAAAATTAAGACTATACAGAAATAAATATTTCAAAATATACAATGTGAGTGAGGTATAAACTTCCCATTTCTATTTCTTCTAAATAGTTGTATAAAAAGAAAAATATACAATTGATAACTACGTTGCAAATAGATAGATACGAAGAGTGCTGAAGAAGGTTGTAGCGAAGCAGAAAATACATTTCATTCTGGTGGTGCCTAAATTTTACTGTTCTCTTTCTATTTATCAAAATTTATAACGAACTTAAGCTAAAAATTTTAACAACAACAACACTATTTTTTTATTTCAATATGGGGTATTATATGAACAGAACGATGAAGGATAAACAAACAACCTTAGTCAAATTCCCAACCGTCCGTTTTAGGAACAACCCAGTACTAGTTGTGTTTGCATTACAAAATCCATTCCTGTTACTTACATTTTGTCACTTTTGTAATCCAATGTAATTTTATGTTAATGTCAAACACGGATTACAATCTTTTATGTTCACACATTCTTGTTTAATAAACACACTTACATACATATGACATAAACTTGTGTTGTTGACATTAAAAACAAAGTTATTGAAGACAGCTGTTGTCAAATGCTTGACACATCAAAATAAAACGCTCTACATAAAAATATCTTTTGTGTATTGTATACTTACAAGGGAAGATTTACAAATTATGCTTTAAAGGGTTTACCTAATGTATAGTAATCGTATATGTATCTGGGAAAGTATTGTATTTGTAGTTACAATTTAAACGATCACAGCTTCAATAATCAAAACTTTCAAATGCCGTTTTATAGATAAACACGATACGATTTTACTTACAACAATATCGAACACAATACATTCGAAAAAAAGTTCCATGACAGTTTACAAAAGTAATCGGAAGGTTGTAAAAACAAAAATAGATAGAAGATAGATAGCAGCTCATTTAATAATTTACTATTATGAAAACGGAAGTGTAATAAATATGAAATCTAACTCTACACACGTTTAAATTATACAGGCTGAACCATAATTCGTTTTAATAATATAAAGTAAATTGACACCCTTTAAAAAAAAATTGAAAGAGTTGAATAAATACAGTGGACTCTCTAAAATGTGTAATGACAAAGGACCTGCCATTTCTTACGAATTATAGGGGTTTTTGATTTAACGGGGTTAAAATTAAATAAATATGAATTGATGGTGTTTTTCAATTTAATTCATAAAACGATTAAAAAAAACATAAAAATAGGATATTCATGTAGTTTTTTGTGCTTTAGCTTACTGCCTGAAGATTTTTTAATAATAAATTCCCTTTTTTGAAAGATTGAAGTAAGAGTCGATGAAGTAATTTCAAATCGCTTAGAAACGTCTATTTTTTCTCTCATTGTCAATGGCTCAAAAAATGTGTGGCTTTTGTAACACCGACAGAGTTTTATGCCTGCGCTTTGATACTTTTCTTTATTATTCATGTAACATGGGGCTTGTTCGGAAATGCACGTTTAAAAATGCATCAGTTGTCATCACTGCAAATGTCATATGTTCTGAAATGCATCAACGATTATATGATGCGCAAACAAACGTCAAACACGCATCACAAAAATGGCTGATGCATTTGATCTTTATTAATTTTATTTTGTTAAATTACGTTTGTTTATACACTTTTAGAAACGAACTTGATAATTCTTTACTATATTAACATATTCCAGAATTTTTGGGATTCGTCTGTTGTTGGCACATACGTCTTTTAGAAGTGCACTCACTCTTTAAATTTTGAATTTTCTTTTCTTTTGTCTTCATTTCATTTTTGCTTTCATATAAACCAAGAAATAAATATATTATTATCTGCTCCATTAGTAATGTTTAAGCATTTGAAATTTTAAAACTAATGATAGTTTATTTTTGTTTGCGCATCAAGTAAGTATCAGCATCAGCTGTTTTCTATCGGCATCGCAAACTAATCACACATGCGCATCAGATGCAGTGCAGTGATGCATTTTCGAACAAGTCCAAACTGATCTTAAGAAAATTAACACAAGCAAAAGCCACTTTCCATTTTTCTCTTGTTTTTGGTAGTTAACAATTACGAAAAAAAAAAATTACGAATTAGGGACCGACAGTTTATTACGAATTATCGTGAATTACGATTTATCGGGGTAGAAATTATCGAGATTTGACTATATATCTTAAATACTCACCTTACTCAATTTTTCACCTTCATGACGCGGAAGTAGTAAACGTAAATTTTGAAAACCTGCATTTATACTTTGCATACGCCGCCTTTCATTACTGTTCGCTATTTCACGTCTTATACGTTTTTCATTTTCAAGTGTGGTCTTGTTAATAGGCGGAGGCGGTGGAAGCGTACCACATGCTAACTTTGTACCACCACCTTGCGTTGATGACATTGAATTGCTGTTATGACGTTGACGCGATTTTATAGACTGATGTGATGATTGTTCGTATGATTGACTGTCTCCCGGTATTATGTATGATTCTCCTCCGGAGTCGTCTAATTGTAATCTGAAAAGTTATTAACAAAAGAAAATGTGTTAAAAATACATATTGTAAAGTCGATCTTTAAATATTTGTAAAAATTATAGTTATAATATAATTTTTAAGGCCAATATATTAAAAAAAATAAATAAAGGAAGGAAGAAAAATCCATATTTATGTTTGAAAAATTTTTAATATCTACTTCGAGGAGAGTCTAAAGCAGCCATTATTTTTTTTAATCCCATAACCACGCGGAATATGCGGATCTTGTGTAAATAACAAGTAGATTTAATCTTTCAGTAACTGAAAAAATTCCATAGACTTAATTTGGCTTAATGAAAAGTTCATTTTAGTAGTAGTTGCAGAATGGCTCATATTATGAGCGCTATTTTAGTACCTGCGATTTAATAATGTACTTACAATATCGTTCTTTTGTATTTGTATAAAAACAAACTCATAATTGTTTGTTTCAATTAATTTCCTAAATAATTAATTTCCTAAATAAAAAAGTTACTCCTGTGAGCAAAAACAAAATTTTCTAGCAGGTTTAAACAATTTTACTCTACTAAATAAAATAAACGTGCAGTTTTTGTAGTTTAAATTCCATTTTTGTTTACCCTGTGAACACTAGGTAACCACATACATAAATACATGTAAAAAAAAATCAGCTATAACAAGCCTGCCAGATCCCTCCATATTAAAAGAATCTAGACGTTTTAACTCACCTGTAAATAGAAATCGCAGTTGCAAGCGATTTGGCAGTATTAATTCAAGTGTCTAAGAGAGCACTTTTGTATGCATAGGAACTAGTAAAGTATTAGTTGTTAAAATAAATTATCAAAGAAAGTAATTGTTGCCGCTTTTTATTTTTCAATTAGAAGAATCCAACGAGGAAATAAAACGTTACAATATTTTAATGCAAACTTTAAGTTTGTATGTAATGCAATTTTTATTAAGCTCTTGATGCGGATCATTACCAATAATTTTTAGAAACAATTAAGCACTAAGACCAGATTTATACTATCTAATTTTTGAGTCATTTTTTGTCAATTTTCTATTTCGTTATCTAAACATAAAAATTAGCAACAGTAACATCCCAAAAAAAAAACTTAGGAAATACCATATTGCTACTCCTCCTGCTTCACCAACAAACAAAAATTTCATGCTAGTTTCATGAAAAATTGCATAGTGTAAATGCGGTAAATTGCGAACTTAGTATACTACAACGGAAGAACTAATTTAAAATCAAGCAGAGTATAAGAAACGATTTTGGAAATAAATCAGCAATTTCAGAACGGCTGGACCGAGCGAAAAAAATGTTAAAATGCTTTTAGCAGAAAAGTACTCAATTTATTCAAGAGTTTATACTGATATTTCCAGACCTATAAGGAACGTCGCAATAGGGGTGTCATTTTCATTTTTTTTTTTTTTAATTAGATTGGCTTTTGTTATCCTCCCAAGTATTTCAACGCTCTAGGGTCAAATTTGTGGATTTTATGAGCATAATTCTAAAAAAATGAAACTTTGGGATTTTTGATGCAAGATTTGGAAATGTCAGGGTTCGAAGTATGTACTTCTTTTACTGTTCAAATACAGACACAAGCGAACATATTTCACTTCAACATCTTCAGTAATAAATTATTAATTAAGCAGATTTGATTGGATACAAAATACTCTTAGTTTAGGTTAAATTTCATATATCAGGAAGAAATGGCACTAAATTTAAATCGTTTTTTTTTTTTGTTATTTTATTTAGGTAGAATATCTTTAAATTAAATAAAGAAAAGTTTAAATACAATATCTGCCCTTAGGCCAAAGTTATATAACATTAGCGATTCCGTTAGAGGTTCAATATTTTAAGAAATTAGGATAACGTTTTTGTCTCGTTTAAACTTTGAAAGCAGATCTGGAGTTGGTATACGCTGGAAATACTAAATTACCAAGCCAATATGAATAATATTGTTGTTTGGACTGAAATTTACCTGAAAATTTGGAAACTAAAATTTGGAAAATAAAAAACTTTTAATATTTTAAAAATATTCAACACAGGGAGCCCTTTTTTGCTGAACTGTCAGCTGTTCAAATTCAAATTTAATTGAATTCTGTGACACTTCAAATATCTTCATCAAACTCGGTAGAATGGGTATAAAGTTCGCTTATAACAAAAAGGCTAAAATTATATACTTGATAGAAAGGCAAATTTATTTTTTAAATCCCATTCAAAAAAATTTTTAAATATTTGTGTTTATATGCATGTATTATACCAAGAAACTCAAATACAATGATTCTCTTTGATATTTGCACAAATCTGCTTATTTTGCGGCTAAAAAAAGTTGCAAAACTACATTCCTTTTTTAAACAACAACCATTATTTGTTTCATGAGAACTACTCCAAGTTGTAAAATCCACAGTTTTTTTTTCTATTCACTGGGTTGTAGATCATGATGTGGACAATGTTGCAGAATTGCAAGAAAAAAACACTATTCTGACACTTTCAAGTTGCAACAATTTTTCCAAATGGCTTTTAATGTATTTGTATTGTTGTCATTCAATTTTCTTTTTCATTCTCTGTATTTAACTACTACACTCTCAATGTATTTCCTTCTCATTTTACAATGTTTATTTATAGATCTTTTCAAGTTTATACGAAAAGGCTGTTTATTTTTCCTTGTTTTTGTTAATACAAATAAAAGTTGCCAGATAAATCGGGAAATCGTAGTAAAGCGCTGAAAAAAAACAGCAAAGTTTCTCACATAAAAAAAAAAATTTTGAGTTGAATTTTCTTAAATATTTCTAAAGCGTGGTATTCTGTTAGCCATGACATAAAAATGTCATCGGCTCTTAATGGGTTAGGCATTTTTAAAAAAATTTAGTTATGCTTAAAAATCCCTTCAAAAGTTTTTAAATAATACTGATATATCTTTAAAAATAGTACTTTTTTCCGAAAATTTATGAGGCCCAAAGTCGGAAAATATGAGCGAGTGCCAATTTTATCACTTGCTGTTTCCTTCTTTTTTTTTTTTTAATTTTCTATCGCCCCACATATTTTTTTATTAGAGGTACTTCATTGTTCCAAATGATATATGGAAAAATTATACATGAAACGAAGTTCTAGTCTGTTTACTTTGTAAAAATTTATGAAATGTTTGTTGCAATATGTTTATCAGCTGCAAAATATTTTGCGCGGAATTGCAGCCATCATTAAAAAATGTTGCATAATTAAAGGCAATAATAACAAAAATTGTTATTTAAACTTGTAAACTTTTAAAGTTTTTTAAATTGTTAAAATTCAGTAAACCCTTTCAACAGTTGACGGCTGCTGTATGTAGTCAAGCACACACCTTGCGGCAGTCAAATAATAAAAAAAAAAATAAAAAATAATTTTTTCTGTTTAATGGTATAACACATAATCAGAACTAACATTAAAACATGCTGCCTCTTCATAGCATATCGCCGGCGAAGTAAAATAATTAATAAAATGGCTATATCTATCTCTTTTCACCACCTGTCTTCTCTTTCACCTATCCCTTTCCTAAAGAATGCAGCACGGTTACAAAACTAAGTAGGTATCAATGCCTGAAGTACTACTTCTCTTATTGCTCTAACATTTCCAGCCCTGATTTATGTATTCTTTAGGAAAAAAAAATTGCTTGCATTTTATTGTGAATTTATGACTTCGTATCCAACCTTGATTGCTGCTTTAGTCACAACTTTAGGTTGGTTGTTCTTATAATAAAATCTACAGCATAAAATTGTACTCAATGAGTACAGCATCACAATCGTCAGTTTAATATTCTCTCTCTGACTACATCATCATTTAAAATTATCAAGAGCATGCGATGAACCATCGCTGCCTGCCGCCACCCAGTGAAACCTAATAACAATTCAACCAACCAGTCAGTCAACAAGATTGAAATAAAAACATAAGCAGCTGACGGCGCACGTACACATGAAAAACACATATACATGAATATATTCATATGCACAGAAATACATAACAAACAGTTGTTTTTTAATGCATCACAATTTCAACAGCAACAACATCTACACACAACACACACACACACACCTCAATACGATGAGGAAAGTTAGTATATATGTTTTATTGTATTTACTTATGTGAGGTTGTATGTGCAACATACTAAAAGGTGAATGAAACTGCATTCCATTCCAATGAAAATTCCATTGCATTCTAGCACAAATATTTTTTTTTTTTTCATTTGGCGCTGGATTTTCATTTTTTTTCTTTAATATTTACTTCCATATTTTGTTTGGAAGCATATTTTTATTATTTTTGTGTAGCTGCAGTATGCTTGTTGATATTTTCCATCAAGTGGGGATGGTGTTTTATTTTTTTCTAATTCATATTACGTTCTAAATGAGAAAACGTTTAATACTTTTGACATTAATAATTAATTATTACTTTATTTGAAGAAATTATTTTTTTTATCGAGCCATTTCCTTTATTTTGGAAACAAAGGATAAGGTTTGAAAGGAAACTGAAGAGAATTATGCCATCAGTATTTGCATCTGTACAAGAATTCATCTTGTATTCATTAATCTGAATTCGGCCGTGCGGCAGTTGAGAGATACACACCTCGAAAACACTAATAACTACTCCCCACCCATCAAAATTTAAAATAACGACATCACGTGGAAAACCCCTGATGACCTTAAGGTCAAGTTTTTCAAGTATACACGGATCAATCTAATTTAGAAACATGGTTGGAAGTGGAGTTTTACAAATAGGTTACAGTTAATTGCGCTGTCGAATCACTGTCACTGAGGTCAAGTTTTTCAAGTATACACGGATCAATCTAATTTAAAAACATGGTTGGAAGTGGAGTTTTACAAAAAGGTTACAGTTAATTGCGCTGTCGAATCACTGTCACTGAGGCCTAAGACTTAAGATAAAAAAGGTGCCCATAAGCTGAGTAAGGTAGTACGAGAGTGATATGTACCAACAGTACTTTGTGCATCCATCCCACTCAGGAATTACAAAGGGACCACTACAAATCAAGTCGGTCTGTTGGGCTCTTACCTGACGTTGATCCTATCCCGCCCTCAGAACTCATAACGACACTTTGAATAGCAACTTTTAACATCATGTTTGTCAGGAAGTTGCTCTTTCTCGTTGCGGAAGAGCTGGAGACTATTTAAACTTTAACCCACTACTGGTAGCATCACAAGTTTAAACTCTAGCCACCATGATCATGGTCCCTCAAAGCTAACAGTTTCCACAATACCAGTACTCGGTCACTGGTCAAACCTTAGAATCCGTATCTTCCAGTTTTCGGCCACTGCAAGTGAAAAAGATTGGTGCCGCCAGACACACCAGAAGTAACAGCGTTGAGAAAGTTGCGTCTCCAAGATAAACATGACCCATGCGAAAAGCTTGCGGTATAATAACTTGCATAAGCATTGATGGTATTTTAATTATAACGGTATCGGTTTGTAAACGCGTAAATGAAACGTCGAATCCCGTTTCGTAGTAAATAATAAATCAATATGAAAATTTATTATTTGGACTCTTTTTGATTTTAATTTACTTTAAACGTGCTTGATTCCTTTAAATATAAATATTTTATGATATTCTCGTGAAATAGTTTTTATTTAAAACTACAAGCTGAAATGTATTTCTGCGGGAAGAGCATATCCATATGGCCATTTCACTACTGCTCATATAGCTAATCAGTGGATTTTACCTAAATTTTGTATAGAAAACCCGAAAGTTTATGTATATCAAAAACCAATGGAGTTCTCATTTAATCAATTTGACTCTATAATGGATATTCTAAGCTAGTGTTGCCTGGATCTCTATAGGCACACTATCATTATATTATAGCCCTGTTTCCTATAGGAAATTGGTTTCAAATATCTTTGAAACCAATTTCGTTAAAATTCATAAAATTGCGCGTATGTCCTCTCCCCCACTCCCCCTCCTAAACTCTTTTTTCAAAATAAACATACCTGTGTTACATAAATATCTAACTATGTTTAAAATTTTATTGCAATCGGTGCAGACTTAAATGCCATTTTCCCCCTTTTTTCTCTCTGAAACCGAGATACATGAGGAGGGTCTATCTATGTTTCGAATTTTATTAAAAATTGATTAGTCGATACTTTGTTAAAAATGATTTAGACGCATAAAAGGGTCCGCTTGCCCTGTTTTTGCTCCCCCTGGTCCACTATTTGAAAATATAAATTTTATATTTTAGCATGAGCACAAATATCTTCCACACATAGTTTAAAGACCAAGTAAATTTAATCTGTTTATTAGCAAAATTAATTGTTATTATAGTTGTTTAATTGATTCGTTTTACGTTTAATATCATAATTATAAAATAGAATTGAATTTTAATTTACACATGATGCAAATCGTTATATCTTTTAGGTACATACATACATACATACATATATAATTGCAGTATCTTATAAGCTTTTCACCATTCAATTGAAAATAGTGCACATGCATGCATTACATACACACATACATTCGCAAAGGCATATATATTCGCAATACATGTTTCTGCACAAAACACTAAAGATACATATGTATAAAAATATATAAATATATAAAACGAGTATATGATACATAACCGATTGAAATTCACCGGGCAACTGCATTTTTGTTTTCAGAAAACTATTAAATAGGTCAAGAAACCCTGGGTAAAATCAATAGTGATGACGTCAACTATGACCTAAATTTCAACAAATAGTTTTTTTAACAAATAATAAAACTAATAGCGAATGTTAATAGTTTTCCATTTAATACTACGACCACTACTTTTTGCACGTTTTGCAACGCCTACATTGGATTTTTCTGAATGAAAATCAAAGTCTTTAAAAACCTTAACCTACTAACTATAATTAGCTGTAATGTGTAATTCAATAATAAAATGTATGGCAACTTTGATTGCTGCAATGACAACTTTCAACGGCAAGGAGTTTAAAAAAAGTCTTAATATAAACTGAATGCCACCAGTTTTGTTTTTTCATTTACTTTTTTATTTTATATGATCTCTTTATAACATTTTATTCATTAATCACACCAGTAAGAACTAGGATATCTAATGAAATATATACTTGCTTAACTTTATATACTTCTTATTTAAGGTTCAATTAGACGTGCCATAACCATAACCGTATTAAACAGCTGTTATGTATGTATGCATATCTTTGCCATAATGCAATAGCCATAACCGTAACCATCGATATCAATTAAAATTTGATTGTTTATCATAGCCATATAAAGTTGAATATTGAATTTAGACACGTTCGCTGCGTTGTATTGGTGAGTTGACTTGCTTATGGCTATGGCACCACTAATCGCTGATAGTAAATATGATTACGGTTATGGCCATGGATATGTCTATGGCGTTATGGTATGGAACGTATAATTGTACCTTTAAGATAAACTTATAAACATTCATATTTTTCAAGTACAAATATCTGCATAATTGAATTCAGGGAGTTTGATTTGAAATTCAAAGTTGGTGAATAAGTCGGCGTTTAACTTTCTTAAAAAAAATCTATATGACAAAAAATGTTTCAAAAATTATCAGGGTTTTCGTAAAAAATGTCAATATAACATTACAATATTAAAAAAAGACCCTTTGCCAAACATTTTTTGTTAATTTTCTAAAGATGATTTCGACTACAACTATTTGAGATCGTGATTAATTTTTAATTATGTTCACGTGACCGTATACGCAGAAAAACGCAAGGCCGTGAAGTAGTAATATTTTTATCGTAAGATTACCTAGTCATGCGCGTAAAGCTATTTAAGTTTCCATCCAAGGCGAATCAAATAACAGGTGGCAGCGTACGCGAATTAATTTTGATTTTTTTTGGTAACATAAATGCCAAACTCCAAGGCGAATATATTAGAAGATGGTGGCGATGGCGAATTCGTTAGTTTTCGCCGTACGCCCGAATGTCAAACTACATACAAAAAAACTGCCTTGGATTTTTTATATATGGAGTTTGACAGTTAGACTAACGGCGAAAATCAATGAATTCGCCACCTAATATTTGATTCGCCTTGTTTTTTTTCTATATGGAGTTTGACAGTAATGATTCCGGCAAAAATTAATGAATTTGTTTGCGTTGCCACCTGGTAATTGATGCGCCTTCATTCCATCTCTTGATTAAAATGACTGAGAAACAACTGTTGCATATAAACGGTGAATGCCCTTTTTAAATAATTCAATTGTTTATTTGGCAAATTCTCGGTCACAAAAGTAAGTGGATGTTAACGATAAAATTAAACGGCTTTACGTTATTCGTAACTAATTTCATTCTGTTAATGCGTATTTTCCTAGATCTAATAATAATGAAAGAATGAGTGTCTTTTAAAAAAAAATCTTGCAACGTTGTTATTTGTGAAAACAGGAGTCGTAAGGATGGTAACTTTTGACAATCGTCAAAAAGATGACAATGCGGTCAAAAATCTGGTAACAAAAACACAGGAAACATAATAATAAAAATAAAATTGGTCGTGTCGTTTTATTGACTACAGTAAAAAACAAATCGCAAAATGTGTTTTTTTTTTTTGTATTAAATTAAATCACAATTAAAAAAAATTATTGTTTTACTCTTTATTGTTAAAATCCACTAAAACAGAAAATATTTGGGAAAGCCATAACTATTATTCGTTTTTGTGTTTGCATGCCATAGTGTCCAAGCACATAATGTTCATGGACTTTATGTCGATTTAAAAAACGCCAATGACTTTGTGTCGTTTTTAGTATTAACATAGTGTCACTTTTGTCTGTCATAATGTCTGCACTCAAAACAAAAACGGTTTCGCTTACCAAAGATTTCATGCATAGCCGGGCAAGGACGTTCTCCTCTATGATATGACCAACACCGGCTTCGCTTACTAAAGATTTTCTGAAAGTCAATTTATAAAAACGTCGATTTTTTGTTATTTAGAATATTATAAAATGTACTTATTATATCCATGGACGATATGTCTCTACGTTGATGAAAATCGTAGTGTCGTTATGTCTTTAGACGTTATGACATGCCACCGTTTTTGTCTGTAGAACTGAGTACAAAGCACATTTATTTTACTAGGTAGTAGCGGCTCTACAACATCGCAAAAACAACGTGGTTCTTTATTGTTGTTTTGTGCATTGGAAATGTCAAAAACAAAAAGAGAAATAAAAAGTTAATTTCTCTCGAAACACATGCCTGCTTTGTTTTGCAAATGCTTGTTGTTAGTGTTTTTTGAAATTCGTAAATAAACGTAGTAAAATACAAACAACTTTTGACGTTTCCAACTACGAAACAGCTGGCGGACGGCCCTACCTAGTAAAATAAATGTGCCTTGAATGAGTATTAAGAAGACTTTATATGTGTGAGATCAAAGTAGACGACTATACCAGTAATCCACTGAATGGTAACATATTATTTTTTGTTTTTGCATTTTATATGGGATAACTAAAAACAGATAGGCAAGGGTGTTGGGTGGGTGGGTATATGTCTGTTTCTGTAATGTATCTCAAAAGAACGAACAATGAAAAAAGTTAAGCAATAACGTAAAACCTATTTTGTGTTGTTGTAGTTCATCACACCAAGTACCTGATATGTTTGGCATTACATTGGCGCCATGTAAAATTTTTAAACAGAATAAAAAACAAAATAAATGTAAAGATACTTATGTAACAGTTTGCGTAATAACAGCAAAATGTAATATAGTGCAAGCAAAAACAATAAAAGAGCATAAAAGAGAGAATGAGTGGGGGTTTTCTATTTGTGCCTTAAATGTTTTTGAATGCAATGGCATTCTTTACAAATAAATACATTAGCACAAGCTGTAAGTGCGCGTATATATGTGTGTATGTGTTCATACATATCTGTATTTAATTTAATTAGTTGTAGTCACATACAAGCATACGGATTTAAAAATATATAAATGTAATGCTTTTTAATTGAGAAATAAACAGCTGTTTTTTTTATTTACGATAAAAAATTAAAAATAAAATAAATGATGCGTAACGTGATTTTATTGAGATAAAAGTTCAGAAAATTCGTGTAATCATATGATATTTTCATAAACTATATAACCTACCTCAAACCAAAGGAGAAATAAACAAAAAATATAACAAGTAACAACAACAAAGAAATAATCCATCGACATGAAAAATCGAAAAAAAAACCAAAGAGGATAAAAAAGAGCAATAAAAATAAATTGAAAATAAAGTCAAACTTTATAAACAAACACTGCAAACATAAACTACAGACAAAAGAAAAATTTGTAAGGAACAAAAGTCATGTAAAAAAAAGGCTGACGCCTGAGAATGTTGTTAGAATCATTTAAACTTAATAATTAATAATAGATACGCACGCACTGAGGGATATAATAAAAAAAATTATTTAACAGTCTTATTTTGGAAAAAATTTTATTTCAGTTGAATCTTTTATTTTTCTTCAATATGTGTTTTCCAATAGATTCAGATTATTTTCCTAAGGCCGTTCACATGCTTTATAAAATAAGCATATGTGGACTTTATTTCGCCAAGAAAAAAACCACAGTAAGGGTATTCTTTTGGAATATCTTTGTATGACTTCTAAGTTTTAGGAAACGTAGGTTAATATCTTCGTCATTAAAAATTCCTCTTTCGTTACGTGCAATGCATATCGCAAATTTATTAACATCCTTTAGCTCAAGCTGCTAAAGTGCGGTATTTAGTTCTCCATTTGGCTATGCCGAATCTTACATACCCTTCTACATATAAGTATAACCTAATGTACATACAAATCGGCATAACAAATTCTTCACCACCATTAAGTTTTCCTGCTCAGAAAATTCTTCATTAAATTTAATTTTTTTTATTCGTTTTATTTACAATCTATCCAAGGATAATAAGTAAATTTTATAAAACAAGAAAATAACATTCACTGTTTAACTCCAATAAGAACAACAATATGCAAGAGCGAAAATTGTTAAAATTATTTAAAAAATTTATAATGTAAACATTATACCTATACAAAAATCTTAATGTTTTATCTGTATAAATATTTACATATGTATATGTACAAAAATTTTATTTATGTATAATTGATTAGGTTCGAAATGACAAGTATAATATGTGGTTCATTTTCAGTTTTAATTTTTTGTTATTTTTTACAATTTAAAGTTCTATCTGGCTTAAAAAACCACCCTTTACATTTTGTGTTTTACTCGATAAGGTATTGTGTTCTATAACTTGACAAATACATGAACTTGTGATGGGATTTTCAGCTTTAGGGATAGCAAATAATTTCCTCATTTATTGCAAGTGTTTACGACGAAATTTTGCATCGTCCAAATAAAAAAGAGAAAAGATCAAAGTTAAAAATTTTCTTTAAAAAAACAGATGATATTGCAACTATCGCGTTTTCATAACCTAAAAACAATTATTTTCGCGCCTTACCACAAACTCGACTCACACAAAAGAATTTCAATTTCGAAAGTAGAAATTTTCATTTAAATGCAACACACTTGATTACAAAAAGCTTCTTTTGTATGGCTATGTATGTATGTATACAAGATAAATGAAATGGCAGATTTTCATTGAATGAATTTATTTTTATTTAGTTTCTTTTTTAGCCTAAACAAATTGTATGCAAACACCAAATAGCAAGCAAAGCAGCACACGTACACTACATAAAAGAATCTTAAATTAAATGTACAGCCACCAGGCAAACAGCCAGTCAGTCAACCTAGTCAATCGTCTAAAAATATATAAAAAAGAAAATTGCAAAAAAAAAAAAAAAAAAAAAAAAAAAAAAAACATTGTCGTCAGTCTGTTTGCCAGACAATAAGCTCCACTTTAAGTGCATTACACTGTCGCTGTCATTCAATATTGTTGTATACATTTTTACTACAAACACACACAATAGTGATGACGACGATGCTGTTTAAATGTACTCACCTTCATACATATATTTTTTATTCGCTTGATTCTCATGCATATACATATGTATATATATATATGTTAAAAACTGCAAATTCTATGCCGAGTTGGATATTCGCTCTGCTCTCTTTCACAATGTTATGAAAAATAAAAATAACTCTCAAAATATGGCACGTAAATCTATCTTTATTGGAAGTAAAAAGTTGACGATTTTTTAATTCAACAATACTTAGAGAGGAAACGGAAATGCCAATAGTCAAATATAACAAAGTTCGCAACCAACCTACCATTTTGGTTGTTGCCGTTTTTCTCTACTACATTTCAATTCCTCAGTTCATTTCTTAAAACGCAATACCACATGGACTGGTTTTGAAACAAGTGGAATCAAAATGAGAGAATTCTTAACAAAACAAAGATTCAAACAAAAGAGAAACTATGTATGTCGTTTTGCAAAAAACAAGCAGCTGTTAATAATTTTTTTGTTAACATGTGTGCAAATGTTTAATACCTACATAAAATTTTTGCGTTTTGTTTGTGAACTGTAGAGCTGGCATTTCTTTTGCTTGAATTGCCATATATGAGGAGTATAAAATTGATGCGGTAACGACCATTCTAAAATGTATGCATACATTTTTATTACAGAGTGAAAAAAAGCTTTTGTTAAATTATTGGACTGTGTCATTATTGACCAAACCATTGTTGCCACAAAGTAATCAGACAAAAATAACCAAAATAAATATGTACGGAAGCAATGCACATTGGGGTATTTGAACGATTTAAACGGTCGTGTCATTTTTTCTAAATGCAAATATTGAAAAACTAAGTTACTTTAGATAAAAGACTAAACAGAGAAAAACATGTTTTATTCTTCCTAATATTTCTTTCCTTGTTTTTGTAACTCTCTCTCTCGTAACATTAACGGAAAGCTGTTACGTTGTTGGGAATAATATTCAATGGAATTGTCCAAAACCTACACAGAACCTTCGGTGTTTTGGAACGAGTTTTTAATAATTTGTTTTCTAATTAATATGACATGTCTGCCCTTTGGAAATCCATTCTAGGCTTCGCTAAGAAACTGAATTATTTTTAGAAATGTTAAAAGTTAAGTTTTGGCAACAAGTTCGGATAATTGCGAAGACAATAGAGACTGGCGGCAGAATAACAAGGAAAAAAAGTTGCAACTTCATAACAGATTAAAGGTAATTTTAAAGACATTTTCAAGCGAATATATAAATGATCCCAAAATGATGACCAATATGCACTGAATATACTGTCAATTTATACCAGAGGTATTTACTGACCTCGCACGCTATATATATTTTTATTTAACGTATTTAACTTGACGCATTTATCTTCACACACATAATTAAAACAGGCATAAAAACAATAATGATTAACCCATTACCGCCCACTGTCCCCATATGAGTACATATGTTCAAAGCCTGGCAACTCTAACTTAAACCGTTATTTTAGTTAATATTAAGATATATACCGCTTCTTTAGGCTTAGTTGAGCTTACAATCAAAGACACGTGTTATAAAGTAAGAAGCAGTTGCAGAATTTAGTGTTTTTAATTTTGTATTTTGTTCGGGTGTGCTTTTTTGAACATCTTCCAGTTTTTTTCACTACTATTGATTTAAGAATTCGTTTTTATCGATAAAATATTTTGTTTAGAGTGTTAACAATCTCTCACATCTATTTATTTGACAAAAAAGTAAAGAAGTTATTTAGAAGGTATGGTTTTATTCGACTGTCCCCAATTGGGGACAATGGGCGAAACTATTAATAAACTCTACAATTTCAGAGGCTTTTTGATCTTCTTCAATATGACGCACAGAAATCTTTTTAGAGGTCGAAACAGCTTTTTACGACTTGAAGAAGCTGTTAATTACATAGTGGAAAATGATGATGATGACACCTATGATATTTTAGTCATGCCACCAGATGCTGCCGCTGTAAGTGATGTCGATGAAGGTGATGAAGAAGATTTACTTTGTACAAATATGCCAAATGATGTACCGGGAAAAATAGAAGTTGTTTTGAAACAACAAAATGACAATTTTACGTCAGATTGGAGTGATAGTGATGATGAGCCACTCTTAAGTTTTCTAAGAAAAGAGAATCAATGTAACCTACAAAATCCTAGATGGAGACGTGAAGAACCAACTTATAGCACAACATATAATAGGAATGATGCAATTAGCAGTAGAGTTGATGATTTCGTTAAAAATATGAACGGACATAGCCCTTGTGTGTTATTTGAAAAGATATTCGACACCAGTGTTATTGATTTGATAGTCGAAAACAGCATGTTATACGCAAATCAAAACAACAGACATAATTTCAGTCTCGATGGAAAAGATTTAAAACGTTTTTTCGGAATTTAGCTACTGAGTGGATACATGCAATTACCTTCGGAACGTGCATACTGGAGTTTAGATGAAGACTTAGGGGTTTCATTGGTTGCAAGGACAATGAGTAGAAATAGATTCCTAGAGATAAAACAAAACAATGGGGAATACTGCACGAGAACTTATCAATAGATGAATCTATGATAAAATATTTTGGTCGCCATTCCGCGAAACAATTTATTATGGGCAAGCCAGTGAGATTTGGCTATAGGAATTGGGCAGCCACAAGTTCAGATGGATATTGCTATGTATTCGATATTTATTGCGGTAAGTCCACGAACGTTTCTACTGACCCTCTCGGCTCACGAATTGTGAAATCTCTACTCGCAAAAATGTCAGTAGCCCCAAAAGATCATGCCGTTTACTTTGATAACTTTTTTACAAGTTACAAATTGTTGTGTGACTTAAAACAATTAGGATTTAGAGCAACTGGTACAATTCGAGACAATAGAACGAAAAAATGTCCACTTGTACCCGTCAAAGAATTTAAAAAACAACCCAGAGCACAGTATGATTATCGTTTTGACAGAAATAACGAAATTACAATAGTCCGATGGAATGATAATAACGTTGTTACCATGGCAACAAATTTCGATTTCATAGAACCCTTGGGAAAAGTGAAACGTTGGTGTAAGAATCGAAAGCAAAAAGTTGACTTCAGTATACCAAGACTGTTTGTCAATTATAATAACAATATGGGAGGTGTAGATCAAATGGATCAATCCATCAGTCTTTATAGAGTATCCATAAGAGGCAAAAAATGGTGGTGGCCAATATTTACATATATTTTAGACTTGGCAGTCAGTAACGCTTGGCGCTTGCACGTGATACTATGTAGAGCTGAAAATACTACTCCGATGGACCAACTATCGTTTAGACGGAGTATTGCACGGTCCTATTTGCAGCCCACAGCATTAAAGCGGCGTCAAGCAACATCCACAATAGTTGGCCCTGATCGCAAAAACAACGGTCATAATCCGGAACGGATTGTAAACCAATTGAGATGTGTTGTTTGTCATAGTAAATGCCGCTGGAAATGTATATTATGTACAAAAACCCTTTGCGTTGAAAAAAAATGTTTTGGGCAATTTCATACTTAGTATGCCCAATGTCCCCAAGTGAGGACACCCAATTTTCTAAAAAGTGAATTAAAAAAGTTTCAGTTTTTTCTTATTACTCCATTTATTTAGTTGACGTTGAATTAATAAATAACAACAAAAACATTTTTTTACCTGCAGTTTTCTTTTGGGCGTTAATGGGTTAAGGGGGGTTTAGACAGTACGACTTTTTGTACGTAAAATCCAAGAGAAAATAATATAAAATTCAATCCGTATTTTAAAACTGAGAGTAAAAAATCTTACGACAGATTATTTTTGCGTTTACACAATGGGTATGGGTAAAACACACCAAAACTAAAATAGCGGATTGCAGAAAAATGCATCCCTGATCTAATGATTCGTAATTGTCTTTGGAAAATTTGCAAAAAACAAAGAGAGCCATACGACGGTCAAATTTTCATCCGTATTTGCTCTCTATTTGTGCAGATTCATTACGTATTTTGTTAAGACGACCCCACTGGTACTATTCTGCAGAAAAATTTGACATGTCGTAAGACTTCTGTGACAATGTAAACCGCCCTTTAAAACCGACCAAAATAGCAATGTGTTCTAAATTTATTGTATAATGTCTGCTGCCTATCTTACAAAACATCTAGAAATGATACATGATCATCTCTCACCTGTTGAAATTTTTGTTTTTGATTTTGTTTCAAGCTTTTTTGTTTTAATTTCCCAGATGGACAAACATTGTAACAATGTCTGGATCAGGAACTTTTATTTGCCATAAAGTCAATCATTTGTTTCTGCTTTGTAAGGAAAATAAACAAAATTGAAAAATTGAAAAATTTTTAATGAAAGATGACAAGCTACTGCAGCAGCAATCAAAGAGTTCGCATCATATTTAATTTGATTTTAATCATACAAAATCAGCTGCTAATTACAGAAACAGTAATCATCGAAATAAAACTTATAAAAACATATGGTGGAAAAACAAGTTTATGCTGATAAGAAAAAAATAGACATATGTACCTACCTACAACAAAAGAGCTGTTATTAATGATTGTGTATTTTAATAGGCATTTAAAATGATTGAGCTTGATTTGCATCATAAATGTCAAAATAAATGAACCGACTAAACTGAAAGAGTGAGAGGGCAATGAAAATAATGTGCTCTCATAACATATGATCTTACTTTGTTGGCGATAGGCAAATAAGCTGTTTTGTATAAATAATTAAAATAGCAAAGAAGAATAAATAAGTGCACCTTGACTAGGTATTTTAAACACAAAATAAAAAATTCCACATGTTAATTTTCTAAATTAATTAAAATGTCAATGTTGTCAACTTAGTTAGCAATTAACTACCAAAGAGTAATACCGAAAATAATGGCGTTTTATTTTCTGACAAAAATTAAAAAAAATGTTTCATATGTTTAACACTTTTTACACCTTTGTGTTCTTTTCTAAAAAATGTGAATTAGTGTGAATTAAAAAATATGTTCTTTTGAAAATATGTTGCACGAAAAAGTGTAAGATATGTTACATATTTTAAGGTTCAATTAGACGTGCCATACCATAACGCCATAGCCGTAACCATGGCCCTAACCATAACCATGTTAATTGCCAGCGAATAGTGGTGCCATAGCCATAAGCAACTTTTATTTGTCTTGCGGTTTGGTAAAAAAGCTGCGCACCGATAAATATAATTAAAACATACCAATAAAATGTTGTGAACGTTAAAAATAAGAATAATATAAAAAACAAACATTTAATACTTAAATTCAATAGTCAATTGTATATGGTTATGGAAAAAAATAAAAAAATAATTTATACTATGGTTATGGTTATGGCTATGGCATTATGGCATGTCACCAATAATCAAATACAGTGTTTCCCATAAGGTTGGTTTGAACAGCTGTTTTATATGGTTATGTTTATGGCACCTCTGATTGAACCTTTACACTCAATTTTATGTGAGGGTAAGTATGCTACACTTTTTAACCGACTTCAAAAAAAGAAGGAGGTTATACAATTCGGCTGAATGTTGCTTTTTTATATTTGTGCCTTCAGAACTCAGTCATTTCTGATCCGAACTCGAAAATTTTTGGTAATATGATAGATTATGCTTACAGATTGGTCCCGTTTTAAAAACAGTTCATAATCTTAAAAATTAAAGGGTGTCCCCATACAACATACATATTTTTTACCTGTATTATGAATTGTAAAGGGCACTTCTGTAAAATTTAAAATGACTGCGTATTACTATAGCTCCCAAAAACAAATAATTATACAAAAAAATTAAAGGGTGCCCCCATAATTGACGTAAATTTACCTATATGGGCCTATCTTTTGAACTGTTACAGACAAACGCTTGCAAATTGGATAGAATGTCGATTGCTATGGCCGTTATAGTAACAAATATTAATATTATTTTATTTTATTCTTTTAGTTCTTTATTCTTTAGTTCTTTTATTTCGTAATATAAAGCCCAAATGGGCCAAAATATTAATATTACAATAGATTCAAGTCTGAGATCATACTTATATTTACAAAAAGAGAATACAATAATCTTAGTTCAACTAACTCACAATACTTTGAAGATATAATATATGTATATATATATATGTATATATATATATATATATATATATATATATATATATATATATATATATATATATATATATATATATATATATATATATATATATATATATATATATATATATATATATATATATATATATATATATATATATATATATATATATATATATATATATATATATATATATATATATATATATATATATATATATATATATATATATATATATATATATATATATATATATATATATATATATATATATATATATATATATATATATATATATATATATATATATATTATTTATGTATATCTATTGGCTCCCCAGCCAAATTATAAATTAAAGGGTGCGCCAATAGTTCATTTAACTTGATGTGTATGGCCATACTTATGAACAGTTGCAGACAGATGATTGAAATTTACAACGAACCTGTATTGCTAAGGCAGCTATAACAACAAGTATAAAATTTGCATGTGGAAGTTAAAGGGTGTTCCAATAGTTGATGTAATTTCAAGTGTGTGGCCGTACTTTTAAACCGTTACAGACAGAACGCTGTAACTTAAAAGGGACCTGTATCAACGAGTTTATAATTTGAATTTAGAAATTAAAGGGTGTCCCATAATTACTGTAGATTTACTTATATAGGCCTATCTTTTGAACCGTTATAGACAAACGCTTGTAAATTTGACGCAATGTCAATTGCTATGGCCGTTATAGTAACAGCTGATAATATATAAAATTATATATTTAAGGGTGCAGCAATAGTTCATTTAATTTGGTAATTTTGCTAAGTCCGCTATAACAAGAAGCTTATATTTTGAATTTAGAAATTAAAGGGTGTTCCCAAAATTAATGTAATTTGTGCCAAAAGGCCGTATTTTTTGAACCGTTGTATACAAATACCTTAAATTTACACAGAATGTCCACTACATTATTTGGTATAATAAAAAGTATAAAAACGTTATACTATAAATTAAATAGTTGATAAAATCTGATGGCCATACACTTGAGCTGTTATAGGCAGACAGATGCAATCTGTTTTGAAGTCGGTTTTTTACGCAGGAATTATTTTTTTATTTTAGTAGTTCTAACTCTTGATAAGAGATGTTTGCTTTTTCAGAAAAGAAAACGAATAAGTAAACCAATATTACCCCTGCAAAAAAGTATAAAAAATATATAATGTATCCTAGAAAAGATTGATTCAAATCGGTATGTGTATTGAACAGAGATAATTATATGGGGCTGTATACAAAAATTTATTTATAAAAATGAACAGTCAGATCAAAAACTTTTATCTATCAGGCCACTTTGCAAGAAACGGACATAGAAGTTTTGGTTCTTGAAATTAGTTAACATATAATTGCCGTACTCACAAGCTCTGCTAAGGTGTAGGTAGTATTGCATACTACCTTTTGTTTACTTCTTTGTGAACAACCATTGTATCAGTATGCCATTGTACATTGTACTTCATACGTCAAAAAGTAAATAAGAAGAAGAAAAGTGATATTCATCATTTGTTATTTAGAAGACAAATGGGGGAGAAAACAGAAAAAAGTAAATTAATAAATTTTTTGTGTGAGGATGAAATTTAAGACATTTTTAGGATGAACCTAATGTACTTGCTCTCCAGTCGCAAAATTATACATTTAGGGCTACCAAAATCATCATTATGGCATAATCGGGTTTTAAGATATTTTGATGAAAACAGATTTCTTCATATAATACGACTACGGCCAGAGGAATTTGCCTATATATTCAACCTTATAAAAAATGACGATGTTTTTCACACAATTGGCGAAAGGCTCCAACTACGCATTGACTTGCAGCTTAAAATTGTACTTTACTGCTTGGGATCTTCAGGAAATGGTGCTTGTGTTCGTAAGGTAGCATCTCTTTTTGGTATAGGTGATGGCGGTACCATACAAAATATTAGAAATCGAATCATTAAAGCAATATTAAATCTTAAAGAACAGTTTTTATATTGGCAACTTTCAACTTCAACTTTCTAATAAATCAGTCAAATCAATAAATTAAATAAATAAATTAATAAAAATATCTTTTAATTCAATTTAATTTAATATAATTCACACATAAACAAAAATAATAATTCATTTAAACATAAAACATTTAAACAAATACAACGTTTGAAAAACATATGAAAAAAAGTACTAAGTGTTGTATCGCATGTTTGCATGAAAATTACCAACAACACAGCTAGCACCGTTGTATTTTGTTAGCACTTAGCACGTACTAGGGGGCTTGTGAATAGGGCAAATGTAATTCATTAATTTGAGAAATTTCTTCGTCTAATTTTGTAAAAATACTTTATTTTTCAATAAAATGGATTTTTTTTTTTTTTGGTACCATTTTTGTCTTCCTTTAAAAACTAAATTTTCATTTAAAGAAATTTCAATTAGTGGATTAAGACTATAACAAAATATTTATTTACCATATATATTACTCTAGAAACTAATGTTTAAACTGCCATACAGAGAAACAAGCCGATCGGCTCACGGTCAACGCACAGATGGGTATTTTGCCAAACTAGCCGGACATTAGGCCAAAAATTAATTTTGAGAAATGAAAAAATTTTAGTACGCAGCTGGATATATAACAAAATTCTGCATCGTATAGTGAATTTTCTAGGCTCTTGCTTGAAATTTGTCGTTTTGGGACGCTGTTAAAGTAAGGAAAGTTAGATAAATCGCATACGTTTTTATTGACTTTATACGAGTTTGAGGGGTTTGCATATATTTCATTGTGGCTAAATGAATAAAGATTTTGTATTGATTTTTTTTGCAGCTACTTTTTTTAATGTTTAGAAAATTTTTGTTTTAAATTTTTATGGTAAAAAATTTTTTTGTTAAATTGTTTGTAAAAAAAAAGGTTTTTGAGAGTGATCTCCATCGCGATCCTAAAAATGTTATTAATCACTATAAAATTTGCGATCTCCACTTTTATAGACACTGTAGAAAAAAAAGTTGCGTCTTTTTGCGCCATTTTTTTCTACGATTTTTTTTTAATTTCACCTTTTTCTGTTTTCAGATACGATTTTGAGAGGTAGCAATATATTTTTTCTGGGTAAAAGAATAAAGATTTTGCATTGATTTTTTTCCTGTGAAAAGCTACATTTGCAGCCACTTATATTAATTTTAAGAAATTTTTTTCTTTTTCAAAATTAATGATAAAAAATTTCTTTCGAAGTTAAAAAAGAATTCTTATTTTTTTTTTCTTTTGTTAAATTTTTATGGAAAAAAAAGTGAAAATGTTTTTGAGAGTGATCTCCATCACAAACTTAAAAATGTTATATATCACTATAAAACTAGCGATCTCTACTTTTATAGCGTAAAAAAAAATTTGCACTTTTTGCGCCATTTTTTTTTTATTTCGCTTTTTTCTGGTTTTATTGACTTAATACGATTTTGAGAGGTATGTAATTTATTAGCTAAACGAATAAAGATTTTGTATTGGTTTTTTTCCTGTAAGGCTATATTTGCAGCTACTTATATTAATTTTTAGAAAAATTTTGTTTTATATTTTAAAGATAAAAAGTTTCGTTTGATATTACAAAAAGGATATTTTTGTTAAATTTTTTGTTAAAATAAAGTGAATAGGTTCTTGAGAGTGATCTCAATCGCGGTCGTAAAAATGTTATTCCTATATAACTATAAAATTTACGATCTCTACTTCAATACTGTAGAAAAAACGTTGCGCTTCTCCCACTATATACTGGTATGAAACCCACTCCAAAAAAAGTTACCTTTCTTTCATGCTTCTACCTGTACTTAACGCCTGAGAGGACTTGGATTCGGAAGAGGTCTTTTTTACATTTTCAATGTTTTGTTTATATCACTTCCAGTCGTCATGCAAAAAGTCGTCGACAAACAAAACACTCACTTCAATACAATTTCGTCGTCTCATTTTTTGTAGAATACAAAAAATCTTTGAGTAGTAATCAATAAGTGCCAATAACTACAAGCAGAATAACAAATCGAATGCGTCGACACATATTAACATTGATATGTGACGACGCCAACATCTAGAAAAAGAGTGAATATTACATTAGATTGCTTTTATATTCTCGACTAAAACCGCGTTTTCATATTGCGCTTTCTATGACGTTAATCTTTATCGCGTTTGTCGGGTATAAAAACTTATAAAAATATTTTTTTTTAATAAAAAAGATTCAACTCTCAAATGTAGAAAACTAAAGTATCTGCTGTAGGTACAACGTTCCCACTAAAACTATTTTCTATAGTTTTCCTTACATTGCTGACATTCAAAATAAATAATTAATGACGAAAACAAAAAACACATGATTTTTGTTTTATTTAGTATTAAAAGTTTTACACAAATATGTATGTATGTAAGTTTATTGTAAACCATATGAAGTTTTAAAACTGGCTGATTGGTTGCCCGATAGAAATACGACTAGTATTGTTATTAAAATTTTGCCGGTACAGCTGTTTCAATAGTAGAATATACCTATATTAAGAAAGAAAACAACAAGTATATAAAAAGGCAAAACCGATGTACGAACACAATAAATATGATCATACGGTTTAGATTATAAGGACTGTTAGAAGAAAGAGAAAAAGATGATAAAAATAAGCAGCTGATTTTTCAACAACCTTTGGGTAAAAGTTACAAATATTAAAAAGAAAAACTAATAAAAGATGAATTAATAGAATGTATTTATTTTGTAGTCTTACAGTGTAAGGGTGTTATTTTTTCTCCTAGTTTTCCATAGGAACGTTAAAGAATTGAAACAAAAACGACAAAAACAAAAAGTATTTCTGCTGTCAATATCTTTGCACCACACATTTTTAAGTTAACTTTTATTACTCTTTCACTCTTTATTTTCAGCAAACGGATATATTGGACAGACGTTTTATTTCATTAAAACGTATGACACAAATTGATATGACATTCGTACTAAGAGAAAAACATATGGTTTTCTAACACAAAAAAAACAAGTATTAAAATCTATCTGTCATCAACAATTATTAATAAATATTTGTTATAAGAAACAATAAATTGCGTATCACCATATTATTTTACTTACTGCAGTTCTTCTTCCAATTCTTCTGTACTTTGATACTCGACACTTTCCAATATCACTTCCTCGGTTTTAATAGGAACGTTTGAAGACATTTTGATAAAAATGTTTACGTAAAAATATTAATACTAATATATTTTAGTTTAGCTTCTGGCAGTTTAGAATAACGCGTTTCTTTAACCAATTAAAATAAACACGTGTTTTAATCAAATTTTTTTATATTATTATGGTCACTGCTATGATTTATTTTTAGAACCCGGATTAATATTTTTAGAAGTTTTGTTTATTTTCATTGATTTTACAAATTCTTTTTTTAACTATTATATATTTTCATAATTCGCTTTCATTTTTTCATCAATTTTATACATAATTTTTCGTATGACGAAGCCAGAAAAAAGCGACAAACGAAATACAAAATGACGTTTTTTTATTTCTTTTTGGATATAGTTACTCACACCATTAAACTATTAAAAAATGACGCTCACTTACACACTCACACTACTCATATAGGGTGTCGCTCTATGTTTTGGTTGCTTCTGTTGGTGTTTCTCTTTTTTTTATTATTTTTTTTTTCTTTTATTTAACAGCTGGTTATTCATTCGCCCTTTCTATATAGTTTTTTTCTTATTTATTATATGTATATTATGAGCATGTATTTGTATGTATGTATAATAGATATTTTTTCAGCTGTTTTTCTTCTTACACAATTTTATTAAGCGGCACTTTTTGTAATTTTCCTTTTGTTTTTAATCAGCTCATGAATTTCATTATGTTAATGGTATTTTCTTCAGAATTTTTTTGTATTTTATTTATTTTGTATTGATTGATCCACATTAGTATATATTTTACACCTTTTCAGCAAAATGGTATATACATATACAAAGAGTTTACTTTCTTATCCGCAAACACAACCGCATCACCAGAAACTCAAGAACGTAATGAGATGAAATATCAATTTGCTTAGTTTCAAGGCAATTTGTTTTTTTCGCCGTGTTTCATAACTCACTATTCCCGTCGAAACTGTAAATAACATATTTATCTCTGTTGCCAGCACGACAGAGCTCGAAATAAGTGATTTCCTTTAGAGCTTTAGTATGTTTGGAATATAATACTTTTAACAAATGCATCCATTTTTATACCCTTCACCACGAGTGAAAAAGAATATAACTAAGTTTTTCAGTACGTTTGTAAGACAACCACCTGCAGGAACGAAAACGAAAGTTGAAAAATATTTGACACCAATATATCTTAATTTTCCGATCAAATAATGGGGAGTATTTCCCGTTTTCATCTTCTGAATACCTAAAGTGAATTGTGTTCAACTGCAGCCTTTGTCGTATATTTAACCATTTCAGTGCATCTAAGATATATGTTATTGAAGTGTAGCAATTGCATTTTAAATTTTATCGCATTGCTTTATTTTGTTGTAATATGAAAATAAAATAGTTGATCCATATTCAAAATGTGGTTTTGTCATGGTATTATATAGGTATGTTTATTGCATTTATTACTGTAGTTTTGTTTCGTAAGCGTTTGGAAAACCCGTTTTTTTTCATTTTTTCTATATTTTATATTATTTACTTTTTCTATTAGCGCATAATTTATTTTAAATGTTATATTAGAGTTCATATTGATTTCCATCACTATTGTTTTATTTTCTTTCAGTTTTAATTTATTCATTTTTAGCCATTTGTTTACATTGTCCATATCATTTTTTAGTTTATCATAACATAACTCTTCCAATTCCGCTTCAGTAAATATCACGGTGACATCTGCATAAAGTTCCACTTCACATTTCTCACAAATATTTTCAATATCGTTTATATATAATTAAAAGAAGAAAAATAACAAATTGAACGTTGTGGTACTCCAAAGTAATTTTCTATTGCATTTGAGATTACATTATTTACATTTGTTAACTGCTCATCTAGTGCCTTGGCAAAGTTGATTTCAACACTAACACAGACGGACAGACGGACTTCGCCCAATCGACTTCGCTATGTATAAGAACTTAGAATATATACAATTTATATAAACTCAATAGTATGGTGAAAAGTATAAAAAGTCATAATATGAGAATAAAAAATTTCGTTAATTTGCCTTTATATGCAAAATGTTTTTTTAAAACTCTAAAATATGGCGATTTCATTAACGTAGCTGATTTAGGCTTTTCCATACTTCACGGTGCCCTTCATTATTCATTATTAAATCTTTCGCATTTATTGATGATCAGATTTGCGAGAATATGTTCATGCATGAACTTTTATTGAGTCAATATTCTATGTATTGACAAAATTTGTTTGGTTTATATGCAATTGGTTTGTGTCTGAGGATTAATTTCAAAATTTAACTAAGCTTAGACGCAATTGGCTTGTGTCTAAATTTTTAAATTAATAAATTTTATTTAGTTTAGACGCAAATTTTGTATAGAATATTGAGCTCAATAATGGCTTTTATTACGAAAAGCTGTATATTGAGTAATGGCTGAACAGGCTACAAACATGATTTAGAAAAAATTTCATTTATTTGAAATGAAAAAGCACAGAAATATAATGAACAAGTCAGAGTGCTATATTTAGAGTTACTTCATTGTACCAACTGACATGAAAAAATTAGAGGTAGGCGTGGTGTTTTGCCTGCTGTCTCGAAGGGCATGGACCGATCTTGCTGATTTCCAATAGCACCTTCTTCGACACCATATCTGATCGATTTTCTCTAGCTGATCTATTACATTGGCAAACTTGATTTCAACACTAACAAGGACGGATAGACTGACATCGCTCAATCGACTGTAAAATTATATTTTAACGAGCAGTACTTTAGGAAAATGTATTTTTAAATACCAGAGTCTGTCGAAAGTGTGAAAAAGTTCCATTTACAAAAATAAAATATACAGACAACTGTTTTAGTACCATTATACCGGTAAAATTCGGTGCTTTTACTATTGTATCTATATTTTCTCTACGAAATGACTTATTTTTATGAAAAAAAGTGTTCTATATTGAAATCAAGGTTCTAAGGGACATCCTCACAAAATTTTGTTGAAATCCATCCAGCAGTTTTTACGTGATGCGAACACAGACAGACAAAAATTCCAAAAATAGGTGTTTTGTATTCCATATCGATTAATAACTACAACATCAAACTTTTCAAAAAATAATTCATGTACAGAAATAACCGAATTGCTGTTTTTTATGTATAGATTTAATATTTTTACGCCAAATGGGCACGAGTCATCTTTCATTCCAGGTTGCATTTAGTGACCGTGTCTTTATACTATAACGTTATCAAATTTTGAAGGAAAAATATCTCTATAAAAAAGGACAATCTTTTGTTGCGCAATTTTTGATTTTGGTTGCGATAGGAAAGGCGAGTAGAATCGGGTACACTGTTTCATGTAATTGCAATTCTCTTTTGTTTTGTCATTCGTCTAAGCAATTAAGACCGAAATTGAAGAGACAAAATTTTAATATCTGAACGGGAACTTATTTATCATGGATATATTAAATTTTTTTTTTTTCGTTGTAAATGTGTTGCATATCTTTATGCACATTTTTAATTTGTTAAAACTAAACCATCTTCATTGAAAAATACTTTATTTTTATATACAGTACAATGATTTTAAACTTTGTATTGGTTTAAAAAAGCAAACTAAGATTTTTATTACAAAATATCCATTGTTTCCTCATCCCCTTCTGTTGAATAGACATAAACATCTCTTCTTCGGGTGAATAAAACTTCGTTTAGTTTGGGATGAGTAGCTAAAGAATGAACTACACCACCTGTTTTACCTAAAATTAATGAAAAAAAAATTGAAAATAGTAATTGTTTTGATTAGTGTGACCTTACTTACTAATTTCAATGTTTTGTAATATCACTCCCTGCAATAAATCCCAAACGATAACGTCTCCCTTAGTGCTGCCCGATAAAATATGTGCATCATTAGACGTAATCCCACATTCTATATGATAATCGTCTGTTTTACAACCCTTATATTCAGACAACAGTCCTCCGGAATCACAATCGAGTAAACGCACAATACAATCTTGGCAGGACGCAACCAAACACTGCTCGTCGCGAGTCATTGTAAGATATGTGATGGGCACACCCACTTTATCACATGTCAGCTCTCCTACACGAATGTCATAATAGCGAACACAACCGTCTAATGAAGCTGTAATGATTTTATTTTCATTACTTAATACAGACGTTATACAATCTTTGGCTTCTCGCATTATTTGTACCGGCTCCAAGCGTCTTGTACGTATATCCCAGCAAAAAACAGCATTATCTCGACCACCAGATATTGCTATTGAAGAGTCTTCATTAAAACAAACACACTTAACGCCACCGGCGTGACCACGCAAGCGACGTATTGGCGCCCCAGTACTAACATCCCAATAAATGATACTCTTGTCCAAACTGGCTGTAACAATATTGCTGCTCTCACAACTACCGGCGGCATCTGTAACCTCATCGGCGTGGCCACCATAGGTCTTTAAAAGTAAGCCGGTCTTGTGGTTCCATAACTTTAGTTTTTTATCTGAGCCGCAAGTTAAGCAATATGAACCATCGACTGAAACAAATTCATGTAAATACATATTTAATTTGACAAAGCAAAAACACTTACCATTATAGCGTACTGCTCTAACTGCTCCCTGCTTGCAATCTATTACACGTAAACATTTAAATTCTTTAAATGTCATATTAAAAAAGTGAAAATTTAAAATCAAACCAATTACATTTGTTTACTTACATTACCATTGTGCTATCAATTCAAACTGAATTAATGTTACAAACTAAAAAAAATGTTGAATTTAGCTACATGGAGAAAAAACATTCGCCTCAAATCTAGTTTAGTGACACATCTCAAAAATTAAAAAAATGAGTCTACCACAATTTTAAGCAAATAAGGTTAGGTGAAAAATTTGAGGCTGACGTTTAGTTTTGGAGTTGTGTACCTCCAAAGTTCATTTGTATAATATGGCATATATAACTTCAATACCTAACGAAACTAAAAAATATAATGGAAACTGAAAGTTGTACGAGAAATGCAAAAGAGGAGAAAACCCACGCCATAGATGAGCCCATATATCTGTTCCCATGCATCTGGTTAACGACTAGAAAAGTTAATTTTAATGTTGAACCTGAATTGGGTTTTATAATTGAAAGTACATTTTAAAAGCTTTTAAAGCTGTTCATAATTCTTTGCTTGCAATTTGCTTTCAAGTTGCGAGCAGCCTACGTCACAGCTGTCAATTAAAATGAATTTTAACAAGCAGTATGTGTGAAAAACTTGAAAGCAAAACTTGATCGTGTTGAATTATCATATTATTGGACCTTATCTATAATAAGGCAGATTTTAAGTCCGGATTTATACGTGCGATTATTACATGCCATTTTTTCAATTTTCTTACAAAATCCGATGCCATTAAAAGAAAATTAAAAAAATGGCATGAAAAATTCGTCTTTGTAAATATGAACTAAGCTGATATCAACCTGTTATTAATTCTTCTTTTTCACGACCCTAGTATTTTCGATTGGTAATAGTAGAAAGAGATGGCAGCACTAATTCCCAATAAAAAAAAATAACTTGAAAGCAAGGCACATCATTAGTAAAATAAATCTGCCTTGCTTAAAAGTAAATTTAGTGAAGAAATAATGTAAGTTTCGATAATTTATTTTTCCAAATAAATACTTATTTTTCAGACATTATTTTAAGGATCCAAGACACAGATTTACGACAAGATTTTGAAAAACAACACTATATTGATGAAGAAGAAGACATTACTACATCTTTGGCGGCTTTGAACCTTACTATTGGTGACCAAATTCAGGAACTGAGTAAACGCCTTAACTGTATAAACAAAGAGTTGCAGCAACAAGTGCGTGATAAACATGGCGCTCTGCTGCAACAGGCAACACATGCTGGTCGCTTTGATACGGCTCTAAATTCTTTGGCTAACGATGTAGAACGTATACGTAACTCCAGTTATCGCCTTAAAAACCAGGTTGACCATCAATATCAAATAATTGAAAATCAATCAAAGGTTTTGGCACGTTTGCACGAATTATCGCATATTTTAAGATCATCAAAAACATTACTCACCTTAACGAACAAGTTAAGAAATACCAAGGATGTTCTTAAGCAGGCTGAGTTACACTATGAATTGCACGAACTTCTTGAAGATTCAGATTTGAAAAAAATTGAATTTATTCAGTCGGCCAGAGCGTATGCGATAAGTTCTAGACAGAAGGTACGTAATTTAACACAAATGCAATTAGTAACAGGATTACAGGAAAGAAATGAGCAGCAGATTTGCAATGCGCTAAAAGTAAGTAAATAATTATTTCAACGAACAAATACTTATAAAGATCTCTTATAGATTTTCGTGAATTTTAATACTTTGGAGAATTCACTAGATAATCTGATTAAAACCTTTATTTCGGATTTGGAGCAATCGCTGAAGGAGTGTTTTGCTGGCAACGATATATCTATGTTAAATAAAAACGATGTCAATAAAACTATCGCGGATCCAAAACCTGCAGTCGCGTTAAGAGGACCAGGAAAGGCACCGCAGTTAACAACTACGCAGAACTTTCGTGCCAAATTTTGGAAGTCTTTGCATTGGTTACTTTATGATGAACTTTATGAGTGTTGTACTCAAATACAACTGCTCAAAAAGGCTTTAGAAGAAGTCCAACAGTTTGGGTCAACAGATTCCAACGCCGAACAAACAATTAGTCAACGATTTTGGCAAACAGTGCAAGATCTCTTAAGAAAATCATTTAAGGAATGTCCAGCTCATATAACACAAACTTTACAAGAAGGTTTATCTAAATTACTTAGTTCCGTTCGTGGGTTGGAGCAAAGGTTAAATAATGACTTTCTGTTTGATGACGATTTGTTTATTCCTTTAGAGACAGGCTATATAAGTAAGTGCGGTTCTAATTTGAAAGTTTGTATTGCCGGTGTGGATTTACCCAACAATGAAACTGTTGATAATTTCATAAGAGTAGCTTCTTCGGAACTTAGTGCTGCTCTAGTAGATGCACGTCTTAGTAACGCAGTAGCGGCGGTTTTTATATCCTGCAGTAAAGAGTTTTATACAAAATTAGAGTCCCAAATAAAACTGGGTCCAGATTCTGTACAAGTAGTTGATTTGCCAAATACACAACAAATCCAAAATACATTTTTGGCAAATACTCTATTTTACTTCAAAGATACTACGAGACGTATGTTACAAGATTTGGGACAGCAATTTGATAAATCCCAATCAACAGCTAAGGAGGACATTGCTAAATCCATGAAACAAGCGGATCTTCTAATAAGTACAATATTGCAACAAATTATGGACTCTATAGTGTCCACTATAAAGATTATTATTTTAAGTATACACCGTGAGCCAGGTTTAAATTCGGAAAAGATTTCTACTACCGGACCTTCAATGTATATGAAGGAATTGCAAGAATTTATTAATCGATCTTGGACTAATCATATTTTACCCTATGATGACAAAGATATATTAATGAAATGTGGCCAAGAAGTGGCCAAAAGATGTATCGAATTTTTCATACACAATCTTAGTATCTTGAGACCTCTGAGTCAAGCGGGCAGACAAAGATTAAAGAACGATTGTATGCATATGGAAAACACCCTAAAGCCATTATGTGCTAATCTCTATGAGCTAGGAAATTCGGCTCGGTTACTAAGAGCAATGTCGTTTCTTATCGTTCAGAAGCCGTCAGAATTGATTAAACAGAGAACTGATTCAGATTCATTAGTACCGTCATACATTGTTTTACTGCTGTTATTTGCACATGCTGGTCTTGATCTGCAATCACCACACACTACTCTTAATTGGTCTAATGAACGTTTGATTGAATGGCTGGAAGGCCATACAAACGAGCGCGAAAAATTAGAATTAATTTCGGGAGCCTTACAGCGTTACAGAGATAGCGTGAGACGAAAAAAAAGTGAACAGTATGATAAGGTATATCCATTGATGGTGGAATACTTTGAAAACGCTTCAAAACTAGAGACATAAAATTGATAAAAATTTTAATGAAATAATAAACATGTTTATCTATGAATAAAGTTTTATTTTATTAAGTAGACAAGAACTCAAATATTTACATGTTCGGGTTTTATATTATACCTTGTATATGCTTCATTTTAATTGTAAAAAATTGCAAAAAAATTTTTTTAGTTTTCGTTTTAGTATATAAATATGAACGAGCCCATATTTTGTTAGTTCTAACAGTAGCATTTCTGCAACAACAAAATTCAAAAGAATTAGATTTTTATTCATACATACATCATTAAAAAAAAAACTATACTACTATGGCGTAAAAGGGAAAGAATTAAATTGGTTTAAATCATACCTAGCAACTCGAATGCAAATTACTAAATAATATAGAGTCAAGTGCGATAGAAAACGATTATGGTGTTCCGCAAGGCCCAATATGGGAGCACTCCTATTTATAATGTATATAAACGATATTGAAAACGTTTTGGAGAAGTGTGAAATAGTAATGTATGCTGACTACACTGAAGAAAGGTGTTACGCCAATATATCCGAAGAAATATCTAACATAAATAAATGGTTAAAAATGAATAAATTAGAGCTAGGACTGAGGTTATATAAATCAATACCAAATAATAATCAAAATAAACCAAACATGAAAATATTTAGAATCAAAATTAAAAATAATTTTATTAATTAGAGCATGTAAAAACTTCATATACTTATCAATAATATGTGAATCTTATAAATTATTATAAATATTACTTATTTCAAATAATAATAAAAAAAAACTCTTGAATAATATTACCTATCGATTACCTTTTACTTTGAACAAGGGAAATTTACTTGTACCTAGTTGAATAAAGACAGATTTAACTGGACTGGGTGTGTTAAAAAAAGAGGAACTTATTGTAATGAATTTTTAAATAAATTTAGAATACTTTTTATTATTTATTTTTTTAATATTTAATTTTTATTGAATTAG
The DNA here is from genome assembly GCA_916610165.2 of Gymnosoma rotundatum. NCBI lineage: Eukaryota > Metazoa > Arthropoda > Insecta > Diptera > Tachinidae > Gymnosoma > Gymnosoma rotundatum. The sequence continues at coordinate 110,527,226 of OU744337.1, read as the reverse complement.
GATTGAAACTGTGGATACTATTAATGAATCGAAATTGATTTTGGCTTAAGTTCATTTATTTTAACTTCTAAAAACCTTTTTTAGAAGGAAAAATTATATTACAAATGTATGCGGACGTTTTCCAATGAAAACAAGAAAAATTAGACACCAGAAGAATTTAATGCTGCGTTTTCTGAACCGCTACATCTTTCATCAGCATTCTTCGCATCTTTCTTAGTTGTGTAGTTTTTATCGTAACTGTGCGAAAGAAATGTTCGTTCGCATTAAGAGAAACCGGCAGTTAATCGCAGATAACTAATGGTTATCTGTGGTTTTAATTTTGCCGGAGTTTGTACTACTTGATTTATAATTTTGAATGAAAAATTTAATATGGCAACTTCACGAAACAGCTGACGAATGTAATGGCATTTTTCTCTTCTCCTTTTTCTTTGTTATATCTGTGGTTTTGCTTTACATCCCATAGGCTATAAAATTTAGGGAAAGTAGTATTAAATAAATCTAAAATAAAATGCATAAAAAATAATAAAACAAATATTAAAACTTCACAAATCAATAAAATATTTCAAGAAAGTAAAAGAAACTTAAAAACACATTCAACGCTCAAATAATTGTTGATATAAACTTTGTTTTTATAATTAAAAAAAGGGACATGTCTTTTCTGCGTGGTTCTTTAAATTATGTTTGGTGTACCACCAGCGTATTAGGCAAGGGTGCTACTGGTTCAGTCTTTCAGGTAATTCCCCAAATAAAATTTATTTTTTACATCAAAACTATTATTGTCTAAAAAAACAGGGTGTCAACAAGATAACCGGAGAATCAGTCGCCGTGAAAACATTCAACCCCTACAGCCACATGCGTCCCCCAGATGTACAAATGCGCGAATTTGAAGCTTTAAAAAAAGTAAATCATGAAAATATAGTAAAACTTTTGGCCATTGAAGAAGATCAAGAAGGTCGTGGTAAAGTTATTGTTATGGAACTGTGTACCGGTGGCAGTTTATTTAATATTTTGGATGATCCAGAAAACTCTTATGGGTTACCAGAACATGAATTTTTATTGGTTTTGGAACATTTATCAGCCGGCATGAAGCATTTGAGAGATAACAAACTGGTACATCGTGACTTGAAGCCTGGTAATATAATGAAATTTATATCTGAAGATGGTCAGACGATTTATAAGTTAACTGACTTTGGAGCGGCTCGTGAGCTAGAAGATAATCAGCCATTTGCTTCTTTATATGGCACTGAGGAATATCTGCATCCCGATTTGTATGAAAGGGCTGTATTAAGAAAGTCCATAAATCGTTCGTTTACAGCCAATGTAGATTTGTGGTCTATAGGAGTCACATTGTACCATGTGGCTACTGGCAATTTACCGTTTCGGCCCTATGGTGGGCGCAAAAATAGAGAAACCATGCATCAAATTACAACAAAAAAAGCATCAGGTGTTATATCCGGTACTCAACTTTCTGAAAACGGTCCTATAGAGTGGTCCACTACCTTACCACCCCACTGTCATTTGTCTGAGGGTCTCAAGACTTTAGTAACTCCCCTATTAGCTGGTCTATTGGAGGAGAATCGTGAAAAGACTTGGTCGTTCGATAGATTTTTTCAGGAGGTTACATTGATTTTGCGTAAACGTGTTATACATGTATTCTTTACAAATCGCACAAGTTCGGTTGAAATATTTTTAGAACCAGAAGAACAAATTGAACATTTTCGTGAACGAGTACTAATGCAAACAAAAGTGCCTTTAGAAAAGCAAATTTTATTGTTTAATAACGAGCATTTAGAGAAGAGGATTAATTTGCATACAACAGGTAAGTTAAAATAGATATAAATGTGTAACGTTTTTTTAATAATTTTTTGTGAGATTAAATTATCACAGTAACCCCAAAACAAAGAATTATAGGTATTAGTACAACAAGAACAAATGAATGTGGCGATTATTTATTTTTTTTAATTTTTATGCAACACATGTAGCCACTTCGCTAATAAAAAAAAAATATGTTACTAGAATGATGAAAACGTTCTAACAAGACCAACCACACCCAAGCTAAAAAATAATTAGTGACTATGTACTGTTTGAATTCAAAAAAGCTTTTTAAAGATAATTAGGAAGAAATCTTTCCTTTAAAATATAGAGGTTTTACAGATAAATTAATAGCCTTAATATTTATTTGTTATTAAATCTTTTAAAATTACAAATAAACAAAAATGAAACTCCCTTAAATTTGGGTATACCAAAAGGTAGCATTGTAAATCTTGATTTCTTTTTCTTTTAAGCTAATAGTTTTCCAAAGACGACCACAGAAAATCCTATATTTTTGTACAGCAATGATGATAATAACGTTCAATTGCCACAACAGTTGGATTTGCCTAAATTTCCAGTATTTCCTAGTAATGTATCCGTAGAGAATGATGCTAGTCTAGCAAAGGTATGTATATATTTTTCGCAACTTTTTTTAAGGAATAAATTATAAAAATTATTGGAAACGTCAAAAAATGCCGCAAAACTGTTGGAAAATTTGTTAAAAGATGCATTTTTTCATAACAAAATAAAAAATTTAAATTCAGCTAAACAATCAAAATTAAACAAAAAGAATCTTCACAAGAAATATATGTATATATAACAAGAACTGATGTTAAACGAAAAGCTTAAGTTTTCACCATAAAATTAAAGATTCATCAAAAATAATCTGAAAAACACGAAAAATCAACAAAGCAAAAATTAAGAAGAAATTTCACAACAAATTTAAAGTACATAAAACAATAATAGGTCTGTTTCTTTACTCCACTTTGGGATCCCGTGGGATCCCAATTTGCACCAAAACTGTTTTCTTACTTGAAAATTGGGTAAATGAGAGCGGTTTTGAGAGAATAAAGTTCTTCTTCTTCTTGCACGAAACAGCCCAAACTTTTTCTTCGTCCAAGTAATTTACACTTGTGCAACAGCCTTAAAACACAAACAAAATACAAAATAAATTAATATATCTTTTTGTTGATTTATTGAAATTATTTTTTTTTTCTTAAAACAGTCAAAATACTTTGAGTTTTAATTTTGTGTTTAAAAGTTGGATTTTGTGTTCCCGTACTTTTATATAATTTTGTCTCTTTATGAGAGAAAACAATGCTTGCGCTCATTTTCACGAACTTTACCCAAAAAGTAAAGAAACAGACCTAATATTTTACAAAACAAAAAATTTAAGTTGAATTTAAAATAAAAAAAAAATATAATTAATTTACTTTATTCGTGCTTGATTCCTTCAAATATAAATATTTCATGATATTCTCATGAAATATTTATTATTTTAAACTAAACTACAAAATGAAATGTATTACTGCGGGGAAAGCATATCCATATGGCCATTTCACTACTGCTCAAATAGCTCATCAAAAATTAAACTTTACAAATTTTTTTTCAAGAAATATTTTTTTTTTTTAATTTATTTATTTACATATTTAACAGAGCCCTTGTGGGCCATATATGGTCAAAAGTATTTACAAGGGAAAAATGTACAAGAAAATACTAATAAAATACAAAAATCCACATCCATCATCATACAAATCAAAACTGACTCATTAATGGAAATATTAGATCGGAAATTTCATTCATAATTAAAAAAATTCATTTACACTTTGATACAACACAAATCGTATTTTCAAGAAATAATTTCACAGAAAATAAAGTTTAATGTGCTGACAATTCGTGCGATCAGCTCGCCTAAGCACATAAATAACTCATACAAATCGAAATTTAACAAAATTTCATTCATAATTAAAAAATCCACTTCACTGCTAAAAGTAAAAATAACAAAAAAACATCGAAATCCGTATTTATGGCAAAAAAACACCAATTTTACAAAAAAAAAAAAAAAAAAAAAAAAAAAAAAAAGAATGATGAGGTGTTCACTAATCTTGCAAGGCAATTTTAAAAGATCGTTTAATTTTTAGTGTTCTTTAAAAAATCGAAAATTAAAAATAATAAATATAATAATCAAAATAATTTTATTAATTATATAATTATTTGTTAAATATAAAAACAAGTAGGAGTGCTATATTCGGCTATGCCGAATCTTATATACCCTTCACCATCTATGTAAATCTAGTTTAGTAACTCCAATCAAAAAAGCAAATATTGGGGCGACAGGGAACTAAAAAAAAAATTGTGGTACTGCATATAATAATGACATCGGCTCTTAATGGGTTAAGCATTTTTAACAAATGATAGTATTTCCTTAAAGGTCTCTTCCAAGGCGAATTGAATACTAGGTAATCGCATGAGTACAAAAACAAAAAACGCATGTATTTTCTTTGTGTAAATTTACTTGTACTTGTCAGTTAACAACTGACGAAAAATATAAAAAAACAAAAAATAAAAACAAATTTATTAAAAAGTATTTGTATATATGGAACAAATCTAGTTTACGGACGCAACTTTAAATTAAAAAAAGGTTGCCTACGGGGTGTAGAACTTAATTTTAAGCAAAAAATGTTAAGTGATAAATTTGAGGCTGACCCTTAGTTTTCGAGTTACGGGCCTCCAAAGTTTGTACAATATGAAATATATCGAGTATTTTTTGGTGAAATAAGACAATCATTGGAAAGGTAATTTCAATATCTTTTCAATTTAAAAGGAAAATATTAAACAAAATTTGTATATGAAAGTTTCTTGGACAGCTCTTAGTTTTAGCTTCGCTTACTAAAGATTTTCTGCGTAGCCGGCCTTCGACCGGGCGCAAAACTTTTCTCTTCTATGGTATGAACAACACCGGCTTCGCTTGCTAAAGATTTTTTTATCTCTTCGTATGGTATTGTCACTAAACTTAATTTATTTAATATATATATTTTTTGGTCGTTTTTATTTTATTGGTCTGTTTTTATTGTATTTTTTTACTATTTTCCTTTTCAATTGAAAAGATATTGTCTTATTTCACCAAAAAATACTCGATATATTCCATATTGTACATACGAACTTTGGAGGCCCGTAACTCGTTAACTAAGGGTCAACCCCAAATTTGTCACTTTACATTTTTTGCATAAAATTAAATTTTACACCCCGTAGAATTTTTTTCTTTAATTTTTAAGCTGCGTCGGTAAACTAGATTTAAGGCGTATATATTTGTACACTGTGGTGTCCAATGAAATTAAAAATATGGAGGTAAGTTGTTTATTATCACTGGCATGTTAGACATATACGCGCCGCTGCAGAAAAATTTGATTCCACAAATGCTACTTCATTTCACTTTTCTTTTAGTGTCCTTTGGCATATCGCACAAAGTTCCACACCCGCGTTCGTACTTTTTCTTGCCAACCGCACAATAACACATTTTTAAAAATGTATATTTTGTTTAAAATGTTTTTAATTTACAAATGTTTTATAAAGAAACGTTTTCTTTTTTAGTTAAGTTTTTTGTTCTTTTTTTATATTCCTACAGCACTTTTTGGCACACACACTTTTCACTTTTTAAACAACGTTTTTTTGCACATTCAATTTTTTTCAAATTAATTATTCAATTTTATTTTCAAGTTCATTATTTTTTAGTTTTTTTAAATGGCGCGTCACGAAAATGTAAATAAATTTTGACGTTAGCTCGGAGAAATGTGTAAAGCGAATTCGATCACCTGCGCTAATAGTTTTACCTAGTATTCAATTTGCCTTGGTCTCTTCAAAAGTTTTTAAATGATACGCATATTGATATTTAAAAAAAAAAAATTAAAATTTCAGAGTGGCGTAACTCAGAAAATATGGGCTAGCGCCAGTTTTTTCACTTGATTTTTATTTTCGTACTCTATCGCCCTAAATATTTTTTTTTTGATTGGAGTTCTTTTATTGTTCCAAATGACATGAAAAAATTAGAGGTAGGAGTGGTAGAAATACTGTAGAAATAACACACGGAATGGCAAACTTAAATATACCATTTTTCCACTTTTTGTGGTGAAGAGTATAAAAATTTAAACTTTACCAATACACAAATTTATTTAAAAAAAATAAATGAATTAAGGGGAGAAAATATAAGACCCGGATTTAAATTCTTGATAAATTTTTAATTTAAATTCCAGAATGTTATTGTTCTTTTTTTCTCTTTTTATTTGATAATTTTTATTTGCCAAAGGCTGCCTGCAGTGTTGGTCATGAATGTAAACGACGCGTTGACACATTTACCACTATTGACATCTTAATAAAAAAGGCTGTGGAACAGTTTATAGAAACTTTAACTACTACAATTACGCTTCTAGTAAAGTATGCAATCGATTTCTTAAAAGAAAGCAGGGTCTTATTATTTCTAACTGGTATTTTTTAGAAAAACTAAACATTTTGATAAACTTTTATCGGTTGAAATTGATTACGGGGATGCAGTGCTTAGTATGGCTAAAATGGTAAATATCATATGTCTCCTTTAATTATTATTCATTTTAAACTTAAAAACAATCTTATTTCCCAACAGACAAAAGGCGATGAAGAATTAAAACACATTTTACAAAAACTGGATAATCTTAAAACTGATTTTGATGGTGCTGCAGATGTTATAATGCAACTTCATGCTAATTTTGTTCTGGAAGATCAGTTGAAGTTTGTAGAATTTTTTTATTGGTTAATAGTTTTATACTTTATATATGTTTCTACTTTTAGCGAACAATGGTCTTCTTCTATGCATGGTAAAAAGTGTCCCTGTCGCACGAGGGCTAGCGCTCAAGCTAAATATTTAATAGAACGTTTACGTGACTCCTGGCAACATTTGTTAAGGGATCGTGCTACGCGCACTCTAACCTATAATGATGAACAGTTCCATGCTTTAGAAAAAATCAAGGTAATTTTACTTTTTTGAAAGTAAGGCTGACTTTCAAAACATCTGTTGCTTTGTATTCGAACAATGTATTGTGTTTTATAATACCGTGGTACTAAATGTTTACAATGCATACCATTCCAAAATGTCACAGAGAAGTATTAGAAACGTTGCAACCGAGCAACTACTGCATCAGATTCTAAATTGATGCTTTGTTTGGCAACTTTGTATATGTACGCGATCTAAATACCACAGCAAAACTGTATACAAACTTTGTATTATTACATTTTGGAAGTACTAAAGCGATAAAAATAAACAAATAACAAACAAACATAAGTAATCAGGAACGTTGCTTGCAAGGAAATTCTTATTAATGATAATCAAAAAGAAAAAGATTAATATACCAAACAGAAAAATTTTAAACGAAAATTCCGTGCGAGTTCTTTTACTTTTCCCTTTTCTCCAATTATAAATTTTTTCCCCTTTTGATTGACTGTGGAAAGTGAAAAAATTTCGGGGGAAAAAAGTAGGTAATATAAATTATAAAATAAAAATTGCATGAAAATCAAAAAAAAAAAAAAAAAAAATCCGTAATCTCTCTCTCGTTGCTATTTTTTCGAATTCGTTAACACGTTCCAGTAAATATTAGCAACTATTAGAAAAATTAGAACTATATTTAATACCAATTATTTGAAAAAGCTGGTGACCTTACTGATAAAACTAATTCGAACGCGCTGAAGTCAAATATTCATCAGAGTTTTATAGTTAGTACTTGTATATGCGAATTTAAGTTTAATTTTAAATTAAATTAAAAATTGCTTTTTTACTTTTTGGTCGTTAGCAAAATTTTTATTATATATTTATTTTTTTAATTATTTATTTCATTCGCCATTGCTTGTTTTTGCTTATGAAACCTGAAAATTTATGCTTTGAAGTCAAATTGTTAAATAAATCGGTACGAATATCTTTAATCCGATATGCAATATACCCGGCGTTATTTCACAACAGCGTCTCGAATATTGGGTTAAAGGCCATTAAAAATTACTTGTTAGAATTGAAATAGCCTAGGAAAAATTATCGAGGGTATTCGCCAGAGAAAATTTAAAGACGTTTGCCGTCATATGACCATGCGACAGATTTCTCCTTTACAATTTCGTGTTTCGCCACTTTAGCTCCGTGTTGTTGAAATCACAGTTCAGAAATATCGAAGTCGTCTAGCCCTGGACGCAGACATACGGTTAAATTCGCTCCTTTCAATACAATCAGCATCAAGTAGAACTGCTGGGTTTTTTCGATATTCTCTGTTACGGATGCTATGGGTTTGATGGATAAAGGGTCAAAAGGTTATATTTACGTTCAAACCATTTCACGATGTGACGAATTGCGAGTATACATAAGCCCTGATGTCAATTGAATTTTCCACTAAATTTAAGTTGTTCGACAAGATGGAAACGCAAACCTTACTGAATACTTTGACAACTGAATATCTATGGTGACCCTGTCAGGCATATCACAAAATCCAATGTACTTTTAATAAAACCAATTATAAAATTGGTTTTATAAAATGTTGAATGCTATTGTTCGAATACTCGAATTAGAATCACCATTAAGAGTGCCCAGCTTGTTAAAATTACCAATTAACATAGTGTAACTCTTAGTTCGTTACTTTAGTTCAGTTTTAAAAAGAACAAACAAATCAGATTCTAGCAGTATGCATTGTGTCATTTTCTTCGGCATTCACACATTTTCTGCATCGTAACATAACATTGTGCTTGTAGCCGACTTCCTTTGTTTTCTTTAAAACTTAACACATACGATAAAGAACTTAAGCCTAATAACAATTTATTTATTTTACTTTTAAAATTAAAAAGGTCGATCGCAATGGCAAACGCCTAAAATCTTTGCTAATGGATGATGTTAAGCCATCTGTTGCTCAAATGGCCGAGTGCTTAGCTGACTGGTACAAATTGGCTCAAACTGTATACTTAAAAAGTGAAATTTTAGAAAAAGATGTTAGAGAATGTGAACGAAGCTTAAATACTATACGTGATGATTTGTATCGCATAAAACAAGATTTCCAAAAGGATATGGATGCCAAATTAGTTAATAACAGCAATCAGTTATCAAAGATAGAGCAAAAAAGTCGTCTAATTGTAAGTTTTTGTTTTATGTTTTATATGAAAAATTTTAATTTGCCTTAAAATTTCAGTTTATGCAGCAACAGCAACAAGAAATTTTAGGTATTATGAAAGAAAATCATCAGTTGATCTCAATGTTGCAAGAATTGGGAATACGTTTACCAGCCGCATCAAATCATTTGGAGTTATAATTTGCTATTAAGACTGCAAAAGCTTTATTTTGTAATTTTATAATAATAATTGGGTTAAGTTTTATTTTTAAATTATATCAGTTTAAATACTGTTGTAAATATATACATTCATACTTACGTATAATTACATACATACATTCGTACATATGCATATACCTAGATACATATTATATTAAGAATATTCTTTACTATAATTAAATTAAAATTGATTTTCGGCTTAAGTTCATTTTTTATTTTATAATATAAAAATTTTTAGAAAGAAAATTATTTACTTATATCTGAAAATTACTTAGTTTAAATACCTGGGAATAAAAAGATAAATTTGCTAGCAAAACTCAGTCTAATTATAAACATTTGGGTAAAAACTACCGATCAGCGATAGAAAAGTAGCCACATGGATTTCTTATTTATTTTATTTAAATGAATATATTAAAAAGTTTATTTTTGTTTTTATTTTTTTTATTTATTTTTTTTTTTTTTTTGGCTTTACAAAATAAGTAAGAAATATCCATACTACCCAATGTGGTCCATATTCGTTTTTTCTTAGAAAAGTATAAGAGTTTATTCAGCTGCCATATTTCTAAGTTCATGTTCCAGTATTTAACTGCCTTGTAATCAAAAGGCGCACCAGCGACATATTCCGAAAATTTTGTACAGATTTGAAGAACTCTGTTTCTCATGTCCAATACGTAGAATATTTCATTGTTCCATATTGCCAAATACAAAAAACAAAGTAAACTCTTTCAAATGCATATGACAACCCTTAGTAGAATAATAAAAAAATAGTTACTCAATTGTTACTGTTTTTTAATAAGGGGTTTTTGTTGACTTTTTGCTTTGTTGGTTTAACATAGTTCTCATTTAATCAATTTGGCTTACGATATGAGAATTGAGAAATATAAACAGTATCGGAACGCAGCAATACATTTCATTTTCTATTTTAAAAAAATAAATATTTCATAAGAATATGTAACAAAGGCATCAAGCGCAATTCACGTAGATTAACATAAAAAAGATTCCAAATAATAAATTTTCATATTGAAATATATGGGAACTTGATTCACATATTCATTTGGTTATAAATTTATTTTAAAGAACACTTATGTGCTGTTTCTGTATTGCAAGCGAGCGCCTCTTCAGATAAATTTGTGTTGCAATCACTCGAAAAATTTAGTGATTTTCATACAAAATTTCTAGACGAGTCGCTCGTCGTTAGATTTTTCAGGCATTAAATTGGTTTAATAAAATTCAAATATATTTTATTTTTGTTAATTGTTGATGTCTGTATTGAAACTTTGTTCAATAACAATTTGTTATTTCAAATCATGTTTTTTTTTTTAATATTGGTATAATTTCTACTGAAAAGAAAACCTAATTCTAATAAAACTTTTCATAAAACATAGAAAACAAGTTCTACTTTTGCTATTTAAGATTTCTAATACTACAGCAAAAGCTATCTCAATTTCAAATTAGTAACTCCAAATCTCAGTAAAATGTGTGAATAAAGTTATACCTATTGCACCAACTGAAAATTAATTATTTTTTTAGAGAAATTGGTATTAAATGGTTTTTATTTTACACAAAATGTTTCCATTATTTTCGGATCACTAGAAATATGTTCATTTTACACTATAGAATTATATTAAAAAGAAAATAAATTAGTAAACAAGCATGTGATTATTTTGTAGAGACAATAAGTTACGCTTAAAAAATGTTTCATTTAACTTGCAGTTGAGTAGACGGCGATGGTTTATTGTAACGTTTACGTAGAGATTAGGGAATATACCATGCTATAATTAAACAAAGAAATTCCATGAAAAAATGACTAAATGAAAAAGGGAACAATCGAAAAATGAAATTTAACTTACCCGTAAATGTAGTAAAAGAATGATATTAAATAAATAGCCAATTTTATCCAACCCTCACGCATATTTTTGGTTAAATTATCGGATGACAATACCGTTGTTGGATCGTATAAACCAGGACCCGACATAACTGGACGATTTTTATAACTAAATAAAAGCGAAAATATACCGCATGTTATAATCCTCGATCAAGCTAATGAATAAATAATTAAAACCTACCGCCATATATGATAAGCAATCAACGGTATATTAATACATAATGAAAACCATTCACCGCACGCCAAAAATAGTATGTTTAAGAAAATATGCAGTAAATACTCCGGCAGTACCAGCTGTAATTCAAATGGGTTTAAAGTCAGTTCCACAATTGTTCATAGATATGTATCATTTTTTTTAACTTACAGGATTTAGGCTATTACATTGATCTATAGGGTTTTTGTAGTCTGTTTTTAACTCATCAAAGGCAATAACATGAAATATCGCAAAGAATATTAAAAATGCATCACCTATCAACGCAATTATATAGGTAAATGCTGTAAAGTTGAAAGCCATTGCGTTCCTTTTGTTTAAATTCGATGACAAACTCTCAGAAATTATACAAAGTTAGAATATGATATTTACAAGTAATGCTGCAATATAAAACGGATTAGAATATCTTGAGGGATGTTTATAAATAAAAACTTACAATCTTTAAAGAAAATTAAATCTTTTTTTTTTATTATTTTTTCCCGTTTTTGATTCGAGGTGTCTCCTGTTGTCATGACGGTCATGACAGTTGAATAATTTTATTACGTACTGGGTTGCCAAGGTCAAATTTTTTCACACAAAATTTGATTCATCTCAATTTATAATAATTTACTTTAATTGGGCCTGACTTCTTCAAATATAAATTTTTCAAAATTAAAAATAAAATATGTTTAAAAAATGTTTTATGACAAAATTTCTATACAAATTTGTCCTAAAATACATTTCAAATCTTTTTTAATATTTTGTGAATACGGCAGTTAACGTTTAATTCTGCGTTTCTATTGACATGAAAAGAAATAGTTTTGAGAAAAACACTTCGAAATGTTTCCATTGAGCTGAAGTGTTTTGTGAATTCGAATTTGTGACGTAACACTGACATTTTCTATGTTAAAGAAAAAAAAACTATTATATTTTTTGTAACAAATCGTTTTTATTGTTAATTTAATTTTTGCTTTTACATATTCTTCTTTTTATTTTTTTTAACACTTTTTTGTGACAAAAAAGATTATTATCTTGAAAAATGTAAAAGATAGAACGGAGTTGAACTTGCATATCCTAGACACAACACAGTGTTGCAAAGGCAAAATTAGTTCGAAAAATAAATTTTCGACATGATTTGAAATTAATTAAGTGATTTAAATGATTTTGATAGTATGAGCAAATCAAGTGTTTGGGACAAAATCACGTCAGTGGAAACGCAGTATATCGAATTTCTATTTAATTTGTAGGTGTTATTGAAACTTCTTGATAAAATGTATTTGTAAAATTTTACTTTGAAAATAAAGACGTAAAAACCACACAAACTTTCATTTTTTTAAGTAAGCAAAATAGTCATACATGGATACTATTGAATTAAAGTGGCAACGATGTTTATAAATACAAAATGCATAGCTGCAACCAAGGCAGATTTATTGTACTAGGTAGTGTCGTTCGCCCAGCTGGTTTGTAGTTGGAAACATCAAATGTTGTTTGTATTTTCCCTTGTTTGTTTACGAATTTCAAAAGACACTTACAACAAGCGTTTGCGAAACAGAGAAAGCATTAGTATTGAGAGCAATTATCTTTTATTTCTCTTTGTGTTTTTGACGTTTCCAACGCACAAAACACCAATAAAAAGGCATGCTGTTTTTGTAAATGTTGTATTTGTTGTAAAGCCGCTATTACCTAGTACTTCAACCTCTAGTAGGGACATTTATTTTTGTGTTTTTTTATTTGAACACCTTTTCTCTAAATAAATTGAAATGATGTTGTTTGGTGGGGAACCTCATGTAAATTACAATTATAATATCTTGTTTATTAAAAATCTTTAATTTTTTCCGTTGTCTGCATTGAATATATTATGTACTTAATAATACTTTGTATTGGCCGCGAGGCTTTGTGTATTATTTAATAAAAATAAATAAAATAACAATAAAATAAATCTGCCTTGGCCGCAACCACAAAAATCTCAAATTTATATTGTAGTGTCGGCTGCTAGTCCTTTTCACACTATGTAAGAAATTGTTAGACCTCAAGTAGTTTTTTAAACGACAGGAAAATTACCAATATGGTACAAAGGTTTTATAAAAATAAAATTAAGTTATTTTAATTAACTTTAATCGTGTTTGATTAATTAACATAAAAAAGATTCCGAATAATAAATTTTCATATTGTTAATTAATTTTAGTTATAAAAAATATTTATTTTAGGTAGCTTAATAAAAGCTAAGAGTATTGTACTTACATTTTTATAATCATAAATAAATAACAAAAACCTAAAGCCATTTTCAGACACACTTCGAGTATAAATTCCACACTTTTTTATTGCTTAAAAACAAAACAAATTCTTTTGACATTTCAGTTCATAAATAAAAAGCAGGCTGCCACCTGGTAAAATATGCCATCAGATAATTCTTTGGTACAAAAAGAGGGTGTATACAATATATTACCAGATTTGTCTTAAATATTCTTCCCGGAAAATCGTTAAGAATATACTTTTCAGAATTTATAGGACACTCGATCAAGGCGAATCGATAACAAGGGAATGAATTAGCTCTTGCTTTTTTGTATTTTAACCCTTATCGGACGCGACTTTTCACACGTTTATTCTCACCAGGTTGTAGTTATTTTTAACAAATATGAAAAAAAAACAATAGTATGTTATTATACATTTATATTCATTTCTTTTCAGTTTTGTTACAAATTATTTATTTTTTGTACAACTACTACATGTCTGAGTTTCTGATAATTATTTATATACTTATTATATACTTATTTATATACTTGTAAGGTATGGTATGTACTCTATATATATATAACTCTTCTATAACTCTTCTTTTCTTAGAAAATAACGAAGCGTTATTGCTAAACTCATCACTAGAGCTAAAATCACTTTCAGAAATTTCTTTGATAATTATAATATTTTCTTTATTCATTTTATGGGCAAAAATAAATTCAGACATTAAAAAAAAGAATTGAAAGTTTATTGCACAAGTTAATGCTCTGCTGATAACGACAAACTGAAAAGATTCTTATGCTCAAACGGTAACGGTAAATACGTATTTTCAAATGGTAACGGTAAATTGAAGAAATGAATGCATTTTAAAAACAAATCTCATCAATAGACAGTATTTTTCGACATAATTCGCCTTGTCACTTCACACGTGCCATACGACCGTTGCAGAAAAGTACTGTTGTCACGTCAGAGGTGACTTTCGACCGATAAGGGTTAATTGTTTGCCAACTAAACTGAATTTTGCAAACCTCAATTGCTGTTAACGCTAATGAAGTCACCTTATAAATTCGCCTTGGTATGGTAACATATGTATGTGTATATATTTTTACCCAGGAATATCAAAGTGGTGGGACGACACCAACAAATACAACAATACAACTACAAAGCAATGATTAGTGTCAAAACTATGTAACAACAGAAAGAAAATTAAAAGAGATAACGTTGACGCAAGCCATCAATATTTTATTGTGTACATTTTATTTGTAGATTTTAAGGCAAAATTATATTCATATTTGTTTTTTTTTATCACTTATTCAATATTTAGCAATTAAAACAGACTTTGCACAGCACTTTAATGTAAAATGTAAATAAATTTTTTCTCATTCGTAAACAAAACTATTTTGACATTAATCAAGTGTAAACAAAGGAAAAAAACTAATTTAAGCAAAAAATTATCATCTGCCCTAGCGATGCCACCTGATTAAATATGCCTTGATTTTTACCACCGAGAAGTGATTTTTACTAAACATATTTATTCATTTATTTAACTAACCTCGTATGTAAAATTTGTTCTTTTTTACCAGAAACGCCGGTCACAAGAAATTTTTTTACCTCTTTAATAGTAATTTTAAAATAAAACTAAAAAAACATTTAAAGTCAAAGGTAAAACCACGTCAGTGTGTGTATATAAAGCCCACCTCTTAAATAAATATACATCTAAAAATGTTACCTAGTAAAAAACTAGCACAATTTACGTGCACATTTTTTATCATTTTTACAACAAATTTGTGGAAGTTTTCGTTAGCTGACGTACCACGACCTTTCGGCGTGTCTTTGTCGAAAGCAACACTATACAAACCTCGTGCAGACGAGACATGGCTCTGTTTAGACAGTAGCAAAACAATAAAATTTGTCCAAATTAATGACGACTACTGTGATTGTGCGGACGGCAGTGATGAGCCTGGAACATCAGCTTGTGCTACAGGAACATTTCATTGTGCAAACATAGGACATCGTTCACAAGATATTCCAAGTTCCAGAGTAAATGATGGAATATGCGACTGCTGTGATGGCAGTGACGAATACCTGCCCGAAACTTTGTGTGTAAACACTTGCATTGAATTAGGTCAAGTAGAGAAAGAACAACGTAAATCACAAGCGGAAGTGTATAAAAAAGGTGCAGTTAAACGTTCTGAAATGGTTACAAGAGGAAAACAACTTAAAGCTGAAAGGGAGAAACGTCGCGCGGAATTGGATGCTCGTCGTCAGGAACAAGAAATTTTGAAGGCGGAAAAGGATCAGTTAAAAAAACAAGCTGAAATCGCCGAATCAGAAGCCTTAGATTACTTCAAGCAGCAGCAGAAAGAAAAATATGAAGCAGCTGATGTAGATGATCTCTCATCCGATGATTCTTTACGCAACGAAGCCACTGCAAGTTTTATAAATTACGATAAAAATAAAGATGGATTCATCGAAGTAACTGAGCTCCAACTTGATTTGCAATTAGATCGTGATGGCAACGGCGCTGTTACCGTAGAAGAAGCTAAATATTTCTTGGATGAACGCGAGCGTATTGATTTAGATGCTTTTATTGCGTTGTCATGGCCACGTATTAAAACGATGCAAATGAAAGCTCAAGGCCTTTTCACTCCACCAGATGGTGAACAGCAAGCTGATGAAGTATCTGAGCTATTAAATGAAGAACAGGATGGTGACCAGAAAAAAGAAGAGGGTAAGTGTTTATTTGCAACTATTTTTAAAACATTATATATATATATATATATATATATATATATATATATATATATATATATATTTATATATATATATATATATATATATATATATGTATATAATGATCTAGAATTAAGAAATCTGTATTTTGGCTAAAGAGAACCATTAAAAGATTATGTGGTTAATTATTAATAGGTTCACGTTTGTTGTCATACCTTCCATTGAATTAATAATACCGGACATAGCTAGTTAGGCTGGAGGCTTATTCTGAATTGCAATGTGAAAATCAATGCGATGAGAAAGATAATTCGTATTTCAAATCTTGGCAACGCTGCTCAAATAAACGTCAGAATCAACCAACGCCAAATTAAAAATAAATAAATAGCTGTGAAAATTTAGCTGTGAAAATTGTTTATAAAATTTATTTAGAAGATTCTGTAAGAAAAATATAATAGAAATGGATTATGTTGCACTGTGGTTCAACGACGATACAGAGAATTTTGCTTAGAAGCAAAGTGTGCCCGGTAATATATTTACGGAATCCGTCAAGCTTAACAGTTTCACCACTCTCCTCTAACGGAGACAGTAAATTGTATATTGATAAGCCACCGCCAATGTCAGTTTTATTTCGTCTAAGCTTCTGTTTTATGTGTACTTCAAAATCGGCCTAAACCTATTAAAATTAAAGTTGAAGTCAATTATTTTTGAACTGGTTTATATATTTCATACTTTTTTCTATCCTCCATTGATATTTAGTTCTTCAGTTAACGTTTGCCACAAAGTATTTGCGACTGATGTGCATTTGGTGTTTTCAAAAGGCATCTTGCCAAATTGATGTTCTTATTCATAAATTCTATATTTATTTAAAATTGACGCGGTTTGGTGGTCTTATTGCTTGCTTCCCTGAATTAAATAATAAATATATGATGAATAAATAAATAAAATATTTTCTCTTACATGTTTGTACCTTGCGAATGCTATTTTGTTGTCGAATAAATTTTGCGAATGTGACATTTGTTATCGCAATTTAGAAAACCGATTTTTGTCATTTGAAATGCGATTAAAAAAGAACTTTGCGACTATCACAATACCGAATAGCAATTGTTCGCATTAATGTATTTTCGCATCGCACTGACTTTCGCATCGCAATTCAGAATAATTCTCCTGACTTATTTTGAACCACACCGTATGTTTCAATTAATCCGAAAATGTTTAAATATTACAATATACTGTGTATAATGATATTTTCTTAACTTTTACTGAAACAAACTAAGCACCATTAAATCATTTGGCCTTAGATAATGATCAACTCTCCGAAGGTGAAGAAGAAGAGGAAGAAGAAACGTATGAAGAAGAAGATGTTGGCACTGGATCTGTAGATGCTGATAAAAGTCATGAAGTTGAATATGATCCGGAAACGCAACGGTTTATTAACATGGCTAACGAGGCACGTAACGCTTTGTCAGAAGTTGAAAGAAATATACGAGAGATTGATAGTGAAATTAAAGAAATTAATGACAAAAACGCCAGAGACTATGGACCAAACGATGAATACGCCACTCTGGAGGGTGAATGTTACAATTTTGAAGAACGTGAATACGTTTATAAATTATGCCCGTTCGAAAGAGCATCTCAACAGCCGCGCAGTGGTGGCTCCGAAATAACTTTGGGACGTTGGGATCAATGGTTGCATGAAGGTGAAAATAAATATGGTAAACAAAAATACGCCCACGGGGCAGCTTGCTGGAATGGACCACAGCGTTCAGTTGTTGTTGTATTAAAATGCGCTTTAGAATCGAAAATAACGGCTGTTAGTGAACCAAATCGCTGCGAATACTATTTCGATTTCGAAACACCAGCTGCTTGTGATGAAGAAGCCTTCTCTGCCTCAGAACAACGCTTTAAGGACGAATTGTAAAATGAGGTATATTTTTCTCCTAGTAACAAAATAAAATGTAGTTACAGCTACAAGAATTTAAAATTACTTCAATACACTAAAGTTTATTAAATAAACGTTTATATTCAACATTTCTGTAATCACATTCTGTATTTTATTTTAAAACTTAATTATTTTATTTTTTGTAATGTCTACATTAAATAGTTTAAATTTTATTTAAATTTTAATCATTCCCTTTTTGAAGTTTATTGTAAAGTTTTGATAAAAATTAATAAAAGAAGTTCACATTTTGTGTTATTTTATAAAGTAAAAAATATATGCATTTTATTGTTGTATTTTTTTCTTACTCAAACATTTAACACATACTTATACTTAATGTACAAAAAGATTTTGGAAATCGTTTTTTTCTGCTTTTTGTTTGCTTTAATGTTAATAGATAAGAGAAGAAAGAGAAAGGTTTATTCAAATCCAATAACAATAGAAAATTACATTTATGATGATTCACTAACAGCAAGTCTCATATCTTCTAAATATGCATCTAATTGATGTTCTAATGCTAAAATGTGCCCGGTATTGCAGTTTTCAGATCCAACAAACGTTAAAATTAATGGTAATTTATTCATTTGAACCACCTAAAAAATGGAATTAAATATACATTATATAAAGCTAATATAAAAACAAATTTAACCACTTAAAAACTTTCAAAATATCACTGACCAGATGGTTTTTCTATATTATCTTAGCTCCCAAGCCATTTAAACCATCATATTCAGGAAGTTATTTTACCTTATGCATACGGTCACGATTAACCCAAGCACAATTGGGAACAAATAGTTCTTGACACTTTTAATAGTTGTCAAGCCTGTTCACAAAGGCAACATGAGGAAACGGACTTGGGATCATTGATCTTTGGCTGAGATCAACTGTGGTTGTAAATTTTCCAGCTTTGAATGCCAACCGAGTTACTCATAATAATAATAATAATGCTTGTTAATAGAATATTTTAAGGAAAGAGCTTTCAACATCAGCAAAGCACTTACAACAAGAACTATACATTTGATAAATTTTTATTTTTCAATTTATAGTTCAATATTAAAGATAAAAAATATTCAGTTCTATGACATTTCTTTGTATCTTAATTTTTTGATTGAGGTCATAATATTCTTTTTTTAGTTTTATTAACACATATAATTTTTTTAATAATTGATTGATTGATTCTTTCAGAAACTTATAATAACGTTAAAGACTATAAAAAAACTAAATGTGTTACTAAAAAATAACTGCAAAACCAAGTCCTACAGACTGTGAACTTCGTTTTCGTGTTGATGACTACCAACTCATTTTTTATATCTTTGTATGAAGATAATAATTATTCTCACCTGGTAATTGGAATACATTGATATAATCGTTTTATTGCGACCCAATCCTAATTTTCCAGCTTGGTCACTGGCCGTAGTAAAAGTCGATATGAATGATGGCGTTAATGTGAAATCCACATTTTTATCATGACTAACTCTCATTACAGGTGCACCATCGCGGTCCGTAATTTGTATAATATACAAACCATTGACTCTAATGATACAAAAAAAATTGCACCCATATACCATACCATTGAACAAGTAAATGTAAAATATATAAATAACACCACTTACTTTTTAAGTAGATTTTTAAAGTATTTTTCAATATCTTCAGTCATTTTCTATAAAAACTATTAAACAATTCTGGCTTTTAAAAAAATATTGTCGTAAAATGAAGAAAAATTACAAAATGAAAACAAATCACTCCCATAATATAAACAACAGCTGTTTTAAGCTAGTGATGCCAGATTGTTTTTGCATACAACTTATCATTTAAATGGTTTCATCATATCAACCAGAAAATATATATATCAACTATTTCTACAGTAACGTTTAAAAAACGTTTTCGATATATCAAACTAACGTTTTTTTAATCGAGCACCATTGTAATTTCTATTTACATTTTCTCTGATATCACTTACATAAAGTAATAAAAATGAAAGTAAAACGTTTCGAATTCGAACACACCAGAAATCAGCTAAATTTTAGCAATTTATAAGCTGCCAATTTTATATCAAAACGAATTGATTTTTTAAAACCTATATAAAAATTATGGAAAAACTTTAACATTATTAGCAGTAAAACTCACTTTACTTCACTAATTTCAAATTAACAAAAATTTATTATTTATAAGATGTTTTCTAAATATTAATTTTCCGATTTACAAGATTTTAGTTTAACAGTGGTACTTTATATAGTTATTAAAACTTTTCCATACTTATTAAGTTTATTGATTGTATAATAAAGATAATTTACATTTTATATACTCCTAATATACATATAAAATATTTTTTATTTTTTTGAAAAATATTTTAGAGAACAAGAGATAATCCATTTTCGCATGTTAGATTAAATCAAAAAATTTAACGTTTAAAAAAAATTTAAAAGCCATAACAAAAGTTTTAAAAATTTACTATGTCATAAAAACAATAAAAAATATAAAGAAAAATATTAACACACCAAATATTTTTATCATAAGCCAGCGATTTTTCGAAACTGATTGGAAATATTTTAAAATTTCTCCATGTGCTGCCTCAATGTTAAGTTCGGCATCTTGAATATTTGTATCAATTCGTTCAACAATTTCTTCTTGTTCTTTAACCATGTGTGCCAGTTGTTGAAATATTCCACCTAATTCGACAATAGTTGATTCAATATTTTGCATAGTTTCAGCTCGTTGTTGTAAATAATTGTCGGATTCATCATATAAGGCTATTTGCTGTTGAGTTTGTATTCTGGCTGGTGGACCGAGCAGCGGTTGTGTATCACTCGCCGACGACATATCAATACTAACAGCTTGGTTTTCTTCACTAAGGAGTAAAGAACCCTGTTTAGCTGTTGAAGACGAAATTGAATTCGCTGATAGATGACCTTGAGCGAATTGATCACGTCTAGTTTTTTGATGTTTTAGATTTTCCGTGCGTACTTCCAGGATCTGTTTAAAGTCAGTGCTCATGCTGGCCAATTTAGACTGTAGAGCTAAGACCATATTTGAGGAATGTGATATCAAATGCTTGCCACTGTTTGTACGCCGTTGATCTTTAGATATTTCCTGTAGTCGTGCAATCTGTTGATTTAATGAATTTAAATCGCCTTTAATAATATAGGTAAGTTCTTGAATCTCCTGGGGTCGATCATCAAATAAAGTTTTCTTTTTGGCCACTACAAATAAAACGAAAAATAATTAAAAACGAACAAACATTTCTTTTAAAAATAAAAAATTGGACAACAGGAGAATGCAATTAATTTTTACAATTTCAAAATCAATTATTAAAAACACGTTAAGTGTTTGAGAAAGCCTAATCCGACTCAACATTACACAATCGGATCTAGTAAAGTTATATCTGGGCCTTGGCCGTGTGGGACAAAGTTGTCTTAGGATACTTATGTATTTATTTATTGATAATTGTTCCAAAAAAGCACCTTCAAAACAAACACTGTTAAAATCATGTTTTTTATTGCTAGCACAGTAATACAAAACTTGGTTTGTTACTAAGTTTTTCTATAAGTGTTCAAAAGATTGATAATAACATCAAATTACTGATAACTATTAGGGCACACTTTCATTTCTAATTTTAATTATTTATATTTGTTTTCATATTGGATGATATATGACAAATTACATCAGTTTAAGGACATCCAATCACAAACATTAAAAAAAGGACATTCAGGCGAATTGATGACGTCCTTCTTATGTTTAAGTCGGTTAAAAGATATAAAACAAGTAAGAGTGCTATATTCGGCTATGCCAAAGCTTATATGCCTTTCACAAAAGGCAAATGCTGAGGTGACAAAGAATTAAAAATTAAAAAAATTTGGTACATTAAATGACGTCGGCTCCTAATAGGTTAAGCATTGTAAAAAAATAGTGTTTCCTTAAAGATCTCTTCAAAAGCTTTAAAATGATACCCTTATTGATATTTTAAAAAATTTGAAAATTTCAGAGCCCCGTAACTCGGAAGATATAGGCATGCTCTAGTTTTTTTATTTTTTAATTCTCTATCGCCCTATATATTATTTTTTTGATTGGAATTACTTTATTGTTATAATTGACGTGAGAAAATTAGAGGTGGGCGTGGTGTTTTGCCTGCTACCTCGATTTCCAATAGCACCTTTTTCGACACTATATCTGATCGATGGACATATTTATTTTCTTTATAAAATCAAGTTTTCCGAGGCACACAAACACAAAGAAGTCAGAATATATATGCTTTATGGGGTCGGAAATGGATATTGTAGAAATTACACCACTTTTTGTGGTGAAGGGTATAAGAAGCAACTGTTTTTTGTTTTTCAATACAAATGATCAATTGTTTACATAGAACATAACTACGAATAAACTTTGCGTTTCGTTATTTCTAAAATTCAAGTAAAATAAAAAGCATCTGTAGGCCAATAAAAATGTACGTAACAAAAGCAAACTAATGTTAAGTGTCAATTGATATGAAGGTTATAACGAACTTACACAATGTTAATTTCTCCAATTTGGCATATGTACTAGCAATATTTTTGCCAATCATCTTTGCCACCATCATGAAATCAGAATAGCTTTGTATTTGCTTTGCTTTTCGAGGATCTCGTATATTAACAGCTCTAGATATATTACGAGATTGCAACGATCTAATGGCATTGCTAAATTCGCCTGTGCGATCTCTAGCCGCCATGACTACTACACTTTCTTTATCAAACAGTTCCTCTAAATCGTCGACGAGAGCTTGAGTAGAATGTTCTTTATCTGTACAATTTTTGTACTCGAGTGAGACAGTTGGTCTTGCTGATTGAGTAGGCTCCTGATAACTGCCAGTGACAACAGCAGCAGCAGCACTTAAAGGTTGTTGTATGAAAGTGCGCAAAGCTTGACCTGAAGTGGCTTGAATGCGTGTTGACAAGGAACGTAAATTCCACTGACGTTCGGCTTTTCCGTACTTATCGTCTGCGTCTTCTAGAGACACTTCACTGTTTTGATATTCAAAGCTGTCTCCTATATGTATTGAAGATTGTTGTGGTTGCTGCTGAAAGGCAGCAGTTTTAAGTAAAGGTGTTGTTGCTGAAGAATGACCAACAACTGTATTTGTTGGTACAAATAGGGAATTTTGTGGATAATTATTGTTGTCAAACGTATTTTGATGTTGCTGCTGTGATATTAGAGGATAACCCTCTTCCTGTGTTCCCGTAGTATCGTGTTGATGTAGACGTCGTCGTGTTTGCATCTCATAATCTACAGCTGCCAAATGATGCAGAATTCTTCAACTTCATAAATCTGTTTTAACACAACCACTACAGCAACTAAAACACTTGCAAAATATTGCTTTTATAATATATCACAACAAAATTATTCGTCATGCAGATTTCAATGCGAAAATCCGTGAGCCACCCTGTTTTTCTTGTCTTTGTACTACTCCCTTTTCTAATTAGTAATGTTATTTTTAAGATTAATTACTTAAAAACACTGTTTTCTTTTAGTTTGTGATGTAGGCTTCTAAAAATCAACTTTTTCGTTTATTTCGTTATAAATTGGAAATGCTAGCATAAATTTTTAAATGATTTTTTTCAGCAGAAACAAAAAAAAAACAATTTACCAATGAATTAATACGTGGTATAACAGCTGTCAATGAAAAATTGTGACGAATAACGTAGTGATGCCAAGCTTCACACCAAGGCAGATTTATTTTACTAGGTAGTAGCGGCTCTACAACAAATACAAGATTGGCAAAAACAACATGCCTTTTATTGTTGTTTTGTGCGTTGGAAACGTCAAAAACACAAAGAGAAATAAAAGATAATTTCTCTCAATACTATGCATACAATACAATGCAAACGCTTGCTGTTAGTATTTTTTGAAATTCGTAAACAAACAAAGGAAAATACAGACAACTTTTGACATTTCCAACTACAAACCAGCTGGGCTGTCGTCCGCCCAGCTGGTTTGTAAAATAAATCTGCTTGCTTCACACCAAACATATTTATATAAGAACTGTTTAAACCACAAATCTATATATGAAATATCAGAACCATTTGTAAATTTTAATTTAATTAATTTTTTAATAATACCAATGAATTTATTGCCGGCTTAAATTTTTATTTTATTAAATCTTCATTGTATTAGATTACATAGTTTTTAAAACTACTAACAATAGTTAAATACTGTCAAAAACATGCATAATTAAAAATAAACTTAGACACATGAATTCATTAAATTTGTAACGCCCTGTTTACATTAGACAATGTTGTCATGACAATAACAATACATGCACAGTTTTTCACTAATACATGTACACATTTCAATTGTCTGAATTACTTTCTTGAATATTTTGAAGACAGTAAATAAGACAGTGATTTGGCGTATACCGACAAATTTTTTTATAAATGAAATTTAAATTAAATTATTATTATAATTACTAAAATTTTCTTTGCATTTAACAATAGAAATGGAAAAATATCAGGAAGAAACGCTAAAGCTATTATAACTTTTCCAAAAACGTGTTCATAATGAATTGTCATAATTATTGTATGGATGCCTACACTACAGAAGCAATTGTCATGACAGCATTGTCTAATGTAAACGTGGCGTAATATGCATAAGCTAAAATTAATGCAGTAAAGAAGATTACGAGGTATTTAATAAAGTAAAAATGACCACATATTTCATATTGGCCCAATTTCATCAAAAATGTACTGTATAATCAGATTTATTTGAAAAAGTTCAGAGGTCCCTGCTATCACCCTGTACAATTTTTTTTAAGGGTGAAGCTTCACTAAAGTGAATTCTAATTTTCGTGTTCACATTCTAAAAAAAGTGTAGTCTTATGTCAATGCGAATTGTATACTAGGTAGACGCATGAGGACAAAACTTGAAAGAAATTTTGATCGTGTGGCTGCAGGGTAGTATTCAATTTGCTTTGATGTCAAGGCACAGATAACTAGTAATCTGTGGTCAAGGTTTAAGTTTAGATTAAAAAGTGTTGCTAAATTTATCTGGCTACACTGTATGTTAATTGAAAAAAAATGACATTTCGTCTTCATTGCTATTGTTGTTCTCTTTCTAATCCTTATTTATATCTCTCCTGCGTTAATTTTATTCCAGCTAACTAATTTACACTGTTTTATAACGTTAATTAATTAAACAAGTATTAAAATACATAAACTATGACTTTATATCATTTTGGAAACTGTTTAGCACTGGTATACGTGCCATACTACATGACGTATAAATATTCCGGGTTGTAAGAAAAAAGGTGATATGTAATGGTAATATGTATGAAAAATAAGACTTCTTATTCCAGATCTGAATATGGAGCATTTTGGAAGTGCATACAGGCTGGCGGAATTTATGTATTTACACAACTGTGCAAAATGCTAGTATTAGCTACATTTTTCGACTCAGATTCCTTGAGTAGTGCAACAGGAGATTATAATTTTTTGGCTGTAAGTGTATCTCTACTTTGAAAATTTTAGAAGTGAATATTGTTTTTCTTTTTTGTTAGGAATTTTTACGCTGTAGTGTGGATGTAGCGGATTTCCTAGGATTTGCATTAATTTTATCCCGCATACCCGGCAAGGGGCACAGTAAATTAATAACTGCCGGCTTAGGTTGGGCTGCTGCAGAAGTACTTCTATCCAGAGGTATTTTGCTGTGGGTAGGTGCTCGAGGCACTGAATTCAGTTGGATTTATATACAAAAATGTTTGGAGTCAAATGTTTTATTAGCAAGTATTTACAAAATTTCCAATTGTTTTGTTTTAACAAATTATTTTTATTAAATAGATTCAACATATTACTACGGCTACTTTAATTTGGCTCTTTACTCGCCATGATTTGAATAAGGCTCTCAAACCTTTGGTTACTATTTTATTAGTCGTGACCAACTTTAAAGGCGTTTGGCTAGAGGGCCTTTTAAGTGTATTGGCTTTTGGACCTTGGTCGACAATTGCAGTCAAAGCTCTCGTATCATGTTTTATTGGTTTTGTCACATTACATGTTTATTCAGGTTTAGCACAGAAAATTGGTATTTAAGTTTCTATATATTTTAGTTGTAATAATTACTTATACAAAAAAGCAATTGATTTTCTACTATGTTCATTCATATAAGAGAATATATTTTGTAAATCGAAACTTTATTAAAAATCATATAAAATAGCTAAAAAAAATGAAATAAAATAAATATGTTTAACATACCTATAAAGATTGTAAAAGTATACAAATTCTTTGTATAAAAACCCCCAGTTCTGTAAACGATTCAGAGCCACTTCCTAGAATGATTTTTGGTTTAATTTAATTTTAAAACTGAAAATTATTTACATTTTTCTCAATCTATATTCTGTGCTCCACGATCGTATTTTCAAATTGGTTCAGTCTTTTAAGAACCCTAGAATTTGCCTTGTGGTCAAAATTCGACCAAGTTTATTATTGAACACTTTTCTTTGTTTACTTTTTGTACACAAACATGTGAGGAATACATGAGAATTTTTTGCATGTGTAAATACTAGCAATTTAGAGGGTCATTTAGTTCTTAAATACTGCACCGATTTAAATAAGATAAATACGGTGCACTAAAGCTCGACAATATCTACATACAGGTGACAGAATAAACAAAATCGGTTGACAAACAGAGTAGCAAAAGGATCCCGAAGTTTTATGTTTGGCTATTTATATATAGATAACTGTTCAATCCAAACCCATTGTAAGTGCGCTTAGTCGTCGGATCCCACAATAGTTTTACAAATGTTGTAAGCTCTACATTTGTATTGTAGAAAGTACATTTTAAATCATATTGGCTTTTTAGTATTGAGGATTGATAATTAAATAATTTAAACGTAAATATTTGCTAAAACTCTACATTATCTTTTTATATAAATTCTAAATATGGTTGAAAAATGTTAAAATTGCGTCACTGTAGAAACACCCTTTATATTTTAGTTTTATTTGTTCTCAAAGCGAGAATAAAATATTTAAACTTAAAGTGACTGCCTATTGCAAACACCCTTTAATTTTATGTTTTTAGTACTTGTTGCTAAAGCGGGCATAGTTTAACCTACACTGTGCAATTTTGACGCGTCTGCTTGTCAAACCTAAAAAATAGTTTTACTATGAATATCACTTCACTTTTAGAACACTCTCTAATTATTAATATTTGTTGTTATAGCGGCTGCAGTAATACATATTCTGTGAAAATTGCAAGAGTCTACCTATTAATGTTCTAGAAGTATAGCGCTGTGACACACGAACATTGTAGCGAAAACAAAAGAGTAACGTTTTTACCCTTTTTACGTATCCCTAAAATTTACACAAAATGTTTTCCAAAAATTCTAGTTGTATCTGATACAACATATAATATATTTAACAGTATTTAATTTTTAAAGTTCCGTTAGTTCAGAGAACTTGCAGTCTTTTGGTCAAATGTAAGTCAATAAACATCAGATTTATTATAATTCAAGTGACAAATATATTTTAAAATATGAAATATATAAAGGTAACGAATGTTATTAAAAACTATTAACAAATACAAATTTAACAATATTATAAACTTTATAGAAAACAAAAACTTAACAAATATAAAATATTATGCGCTAATTCTGTATTCGAAGCTAACTATTTAATTAGAAAATTTATATAAAGTCACTCAGTTTATTGAGTTGTTTTTATACAAGATTTTCTGGATGAATTGTTTGCATTAAATACAGAAACAGCACACAGAATCTAAATACTAAAAAATTTTAACATTAAGTAAAGTTACTTTTTATAAGTTTACCAATTAAAATATTTTGTAATTCAATTGATTCTGGAAATGTAGTTAGATTTACAAATTGCTTTTTAGATAAATCTGTAAATTACAAGAGAGCAAAAAAAAAAACAATAAATTATTAATTTAAATCACATTTGATAAAAAATAATTATAAAAAACTAAACTAGTAAAACATAGTAATATTTACAAGGGTTAAAATATTCTGAAGTCTGCAATGCAAAGATACATTTTTATTCGTAAATTTTAAGGTTGAGAATAAAATCATATTTTTTTGTGAAATAGGTATTATAAAACTGAAGATATGATACCAATATTAAATAAGTATCGTGAAAATAAAATATTACTGAAACTGCTAAGAATTTCAAACTGATAAACCCGAATATTCGGCGAAGTTTATGTATTACTATCCGCTTTGTGAGGATGATATATAAATAAAACAAGTAAGTGTGCTATATTCGGCTATGCCGAACCTTATATACACTTCAACGTGTATGTAAATCTAGTTTAGTGAAGTAACGCCAATCAAAAAATCAAAAATTGGGGTGACATACAATATATAATTTTAAAAAAAAAAAAAAAAAAAAAAAAAAAATGCCATCAGCTCTTAAAGATCTCTTCAAAAGCTTTAAAATGATACCCACATTGATATTTTAAAAAATTTGAAAATTTCAGAGGCCCGTAACTCGGAAAATATGTTCCAAATGATATGAAAAAATTAGACATAGGTGTAGAGTTTTGCCCGCTGCCTCGAAGGACGTGGACCTATAATGCTGATTTCCTATAGCACTTCTTTCAAAACTATGTCTGATCGATTGGCGTATTTAAATTTGCTCTAGCTGATCTAGTGCCGCGGCTTACTTGATTTCAATACTAACACGGACGGACAGACGGACATCGCTCAATCGACTTCGCTATGCATAAGAACTCAGAGTATATACACTTTATAGGGTCGGAAATGGATACTGTAGAAACTACAAACGGAATAATATACATTTTATTATATAAAATAAGTACATTTAAGGCGAATTAATAAGAGGTAAATCCAGCTTTAAATCTAATGCAGTCAACTGCTATGACTTCGCCTTGAGTACATTTTCGAACAAATTATTAAAGATATACTTACTTAAAAGCGAATTAAATCCTAGAGCTCTATTTATTTGATTCTCTGCTAATTTAAAAAGTGTTATAGCGGCTATTTTATTTGTTTGATTAAAACGCCATAAATTTAACAATTTTGCCATTACACTGTAGGGGCGCCAGTCATTACAATCCCAAGTATTTACCTAAATAAATAAAAAAATAAATGTATACGGAAATAAATAAATATAACAAAAAAGATAATACAAATACATGATGCAAAGGGTCTTTTAAATTCTTTTTTCGGGAAGAGTTTACAAATAAAAGAATAAAAGCAAAATAAGACGTAAGCTAAAGAAATTATATGAAGGTAAACGAAAAAACCTTTGAGGAAAGTTGTTAAATATACCTAAATACCTAAAATTCCGAAAGAATAATAGAGTATCCAACTTTTCTTTCAACCAAATATCACAAGAAAAATCGTAAATCGTACAGACGAGTAAACATCGTATTAGGAAACACAAAACATCCAATAATTTTGATATTGCACAAAACATGAACTTTAACATAAAACATTACAACACTCGAAGAAACGTTAAGTGGAACATGCTCCTTCAATGTTCCCTCGTGTGTATCTAGAATAACAGTCAAAAATTAAGTTTTCATTGAAAACTTTGAATGACCAAAAAATTCCAATTGTAGAATAGATACAAAAATATAAAAATTCTCAAAAAAATTGTATTTCGTGATTACTCAAGATTAATAAAAATTTCGCCAAAAAACGAATACTCTTAAAAAAGTCATAAGTTTAACAAATAATTGTTATTTCCTCTTGAAAATAATACAAACTTTAAATCATAAAAGGTATAAAAATTTTTTAAACAAACTGCATTCACTTAAAGTAAATATTTATTTATTTACAAAATATAGGAAAAAAGGCGCCGGTGACAAGACCATAACGCTCGTCTTACATATAGATATTTACATTTAAACAAGATTCAAAAATGAATCCATTAAATGTTATGAATAAAAATGAAATACATTTACAAAAAACAAACAACAAAAAAAGTTTTTAATGAAATTTTGACCTAGACATCCTGAATGTTGTGTTGTAGGCACAAATGTCGTATGCAAAATTTTTGTCAAAAGGTAAAAAATATCGCAAGAATACTTTATTCAACAAACAATCCATAACTGCGAAATTCAACAAAGGATTTACAATTTACCAAAAAAAAAAATAATAATAATAATAACATAAAAGGTTTTAATTAATGTCAACCTTTCAATTTTTATGCCAAAAACAGGATTTAAAACCCCGAAAAAATAACCTTAAAAATCTTAATTTCAACAAAATGATAAAAAGAAGATTCAAAAATTTAAATTTCACCATGAAAAATCACAAAAAACTTACAAAAAAATAACAAACTTTTAATTTTGTAAAAAAAATCAAATAGACGAAAATTTATGAAATTCAAATTCATATAAAACAATTGATAAAAATAAAAAAGTAATCAAAATAAGTGAAAATTGTTTAAAATTAAAATATTTAATTTTAACTTAACCAAAAAATTCTTGATAGCTAAAGAAATCAAAAGATAACAAGAAGTCCCAAACGACTAAAGTAAAAATTTCGAAAAAAAAAACGAGAAACTACAAGACGGAATAAATGTTCAGTGAAAAAATGAAATACGTACCGTTTTCATATTACTAGAATCGAATGCAGTTGGTAGATCTTGGTATTCATTGAAATTATAGTCATTCATTTTATTTATGTCCGCATTGCATTTTTTATCAGCTTTCTGTTTTCTTGATTTATTTAGACTTTGTTTTCTGTTACGTTTTTGAAGAGTATCTTCGACATCTATCCACTTAGGATATATTTCAGATGCCCAATTCTCGTTATAGTTAATTTTAAAAATTTCACGTAGTAAATTTAAATAATCTTTTTCAAATTGTTCTCGTGAAATATAAAATTTTTGTTTAAAAGATAATGAAAGATTAATGGATCTGGTTAAAGAAATGTCTTTAATATTAATCATTATAAAGTTTTTAAAAAAAAATATTACCTTCTATTGAATCTAGTTAATAATTCTAAAGCTGTTTTGTTTCTTTTAGTTTTGTATACTTTCAAAACGTTTTTTCTGGAGTTTTTTGACAAACATTCAAAAGTTTTCATTCCTTCTATAATTTCCGATATTTCAATTTTAGTACACTCATCAATAATTAAGTTACTTATTTTCTTTTTTGCTTCCATGATTTTCGCAATTGGTTTTCTTTCAATATCCCACATGTCTTCTTTTTTAATTCTGTTTGTTCCTATAAAATCGCCATTTTGTTGTAAAATATTCGTATTTTCCATAATTCTTTTATCACATGTATTGTAAATATGACTAGGATCGATTAAACTAAATAAATATGTGAGAAATTTAGCAAAATTTCTACCATTAAAAAATTTCAAACTATAAATTACCTTTTTACAGGTGATGCTATTAAAATATCATTGTTTAGCGGGGCATTATCGTGTCGTTCAAATGCTGAATCTAAACAATAACTTTATTTAGTTTTAAAGTTAAATAAATTTTATATTCATTTAAATACCATTAATAAAACAATGCTTTTTTGAGGGAGATTCTTCACCACAAATTGACTTGAAATAAGAAAAAAAAATTTCACCATTTAATTTCAACAGGTAATGTTTATAACATACGAACATGTTGCTTGCAGAATTTATATTCTTAAGCAAATATTCGTAAAATTCATTAGTGGTAACTTTTTTAATGTCGAAGTATTTTAAAGTTCTATAAACCTTGAAATATATACATACCTTTCGTTTTGTTGGCGTTCTTTTATTACTATTAAACATAGTATTGTCTAAAAAACAATTGAATTTTACATGTATGTATGTAAGTGTTCACAAAAGAAATGTTTTTACCTCCAACAAAATTGAAAAACTCCGCTATTTCTTCGTGGGTAGCTTCCCCAAATCCACTATCTTCGTCTACTACATCTAGTGCATTATATGTTGTGGCACTTATTTCACGTATAGTAATTTCTCGAATTTGATAATCTGTTATTGTACTAGAAAAAGTCTGAGAAAACTTATAACAAGAAGGTAAAAAAAAATAATAATAATTAATGTTTGTTACATTTAAAACTTTTAATAATTTACCTCTGTCAATGATTTTTGCAATGGCTCTTGTGTTAACCTTTCAAAATCGTCTAATAATTTAGTGTATTTAGTTTCGCTCAATGTTAAACGACGTTTTTTAACTTGCTTGTTAGATGTGAAACTATAAATATCGCAAGTATAAATAATGAATAAAAGTTAAAAGTTTGTTAAATACCTTGATTTTCTTTTACTGGCTTCTAAATGTTTAACATTGTAATTACTACTGCGTGAACAAAGTTCTTCAGATAAACCTAAATCAAATTTAATTTTGAGATAATTTTATAACTATAAAATAAACTTACGTAGTGTTTGGTGAAAAGGATAAGCAATGTGTAAATGCTAAACCGTCTAGCTTTTGATTTTTATCGTGTGTATATTAGTAAATAAATTATTAACAAGAGTGCTATTTTCGACTATGCCGAATCTTATATAACATTCACAATATATGTATAATTACGTGTACTTATACATAAATCAGCGCAAGAAATTTTTTCTACCATAAAGTTTATAAGTTTTAAATTTTGTTGTCCCATCAATTTTTGCTTGTATTCCTTTAGGTGGTTGTCTTCACTAATTACTATGTAGTAAAGACATCCACCTGCAGCAATACAAACGAAAGTTAAAAAATATGTGGAAAAATTACAGGCAGGCGAGGTGTTTTTCCTGCTGCCTCGAGGCAATTAGTGGTTAGTACATTTGCAATAATTTTATACTGAAGACAGAATTACAGTCTTATTCACAAAAATTTCTTATAGTAAGCCTAATGTGTACTTTAGTTATTAAACACTTTTTGTTTTATTAACCAGTAATAAGAATTTTTATTCACAAACGTTTAATAACGCAAAATTAACTATTAAACAGTTTTTATAGTATTGTAGTTTTATGTTGGCAACATCATTTCATATTATATGTAAATTTACGTTTAGTGATGCATACAACAACGAACCAGGTACCTGAATAATGTTTATATAATTAAAAAAGAATAATTAAATCAGCAATTATAATATTTGATATAACTTAAATTATCATTATATTATTATTTATTGTTTCGCATCAGAAGAAATTTTAAAGAAATAAAAAAATGGTGTTTAACCCTTTTTTATAAAATGATTCACTGAACGAGTACAAAAAACTATCCAAATACCGAGCTTGGCATTACTGTTTGTACATCACTATATTATTTTGTTTATTTATGACACAAATTTGTTTTTTATTTATTATTTTTATTTTCAAATCAATAAAATACAATGCTTTAATTATGAAAGAACAATTAATTAAATTATGATATTTTCTCTATTCTAAACACATTTTCCACAAATATTAATAGTTAATTTGGTATTTATTACCTGTAAACGTATCGTTTTCTCTAATTGCAGAACAGATAAAGTGATAACTAAATTTTTTGCATTTGAAAAACCATGTAAGTCCATCTAATAAACTACGAAAACGCTGCTTCAAAATCCCAAAATAATTTGGGCGTTATTGTGTTTGATTTCAGTTGCATTTTACGGTCTTAAATGGTGTAAATAAATACATATAGTTGTAATTTATATTTAAGTATGTTTTAAACACTTACCTATTGTAGAAATTAATTTTATTACATTCGTTATATTTTTTTATTAATAGTTTTTCACACTTTTACAGTAAACAATTTTACGGGAAAAATGCTTTTCAAAACTTATTAAAAGTTTAAAGAAGGGTAACTGCTACATTAAATACTTGAAATTTATTAATGATTAATAACAGCGTAATAGTGCTATTAAGCGTTTGTGAATACTACTTTAGCGATTTTTTCTTGATAACCTCTTATTAAGCAGTTTAAAATTTTTGTGAATAAGACTGTTAGTCTTTACTTTCTGTTCCGTGACGAATCAGCTGATCAGTTTCTGTTAAATGGAAAATGTGTATTTGTGGTTTGTTATTACTTTGACGTTCTGTTCTGTTCCGTTCGAATCAGTAGAAAATAGAATTCAACGTTAAGTTACTTGAAAGTTCTTTGATAGTGTGTGTGCAAAATGTTAACAAACCTATTTTTGTTATTGTAATTGTGGTTTTTCTTTTCTTTTGTTGTGTTGTGTATTGTGTTTCTTTGTTTATTATACAGAAAAACTAATCACAAAAATTTAAAAAGCAGAACGGCACGGAACAGAAAGTAAAGACTAATGAGGCCTTGAAACGGCGTTGCCGTTATACTGCTTCTGGTTTAAATTGTTTTTTTTTTTTAATTAAATAAAAGTTTTAGCTTGCAAAGTTTTTTAGATTAGCAAAGTTCAAAAAGCTACAATCTGTTCCAAAGATCAAGCAAAATTTGCATTATATTTTTTTGTAAAAAAAGTCACTGGCAACGCCGTTTGCTACAGACATCACACGTATTCAAATGTTTAATGTGATAGAAACTTGGTTCTACGCAATGATGGATAATTCCAACATTAGTGACTGTCATTTGATGGGTCAAATGATGGTCACTGTTCTTGTAGAGCATACATAGAAATACTGCATTATATAAATAATGCAGTAAAATTTTGGATTTTACTGTTTACTGAAAAAACTTTTACTGGTTACTGCTATACATAATGCATTAAAAATATGCTGCAGTATGCCCAAGTATGCAAATTTTATGTGGTAATATTCGTTTTTCGCAAATAAAATTTATATATTAATTTTTTTTTTAACATTCGTAACATAGCTAAAATTATTTTTTTCAGAAATCAAACATTTTCATTTACAACTAAAATTTTACTGGTTACTGCTATATATAATGCATTTAAGATATACTGCAGTATGCCCAAGTATGTTGCAGGGTAGTGACTTGGCAAAATTGATTTGAACACGTCGGAAATGGATGTTGTAGAAATTATAAACGGAATGACAAACTTAAATGTACCCTCTTCCTTGCACATAACGCAGGTCAACGTTTATATCTGAAGTATTGTATCATGTCTACCTAATATGTAAGTACAAAAATACTCAAGATGGACAAATTCGGATAATTTTTTTATATTCGTTAAAGAATAAGGTTACCAAAGACAGAAAAAAATAAAAATTGTGAGGAAAATAGGTACTAAAAATACTTTTTTCTCCATACAAGCAACACAGTAAATTAAAATATTTGACCTCAAATGTTTGACACAGGCGCTTTAGGATTATCTTTGATATACTTTTACATTTGATTAGGATTAATGAATAGCAATCGATAAAATATATTTAGCCTTTAATCCCCGAAATTACTTCGACTTTTATTCGCAGTCTTTTCATATATAAAAACAACTTACGGAGTAGTGAATTGACCTGTTGATGGTATATTTTTAATGTTCCAAATAATATATTGCTAACGGCACGAAATGGTAAGCGGGGTTTTGCTACAGAGCATTGCTTTTCATCATCCTTACTAATACACTGAGAAGTTTCGTTTAACGCTAGGCACAGTTTTTCACTAAAATAAAATTTATAAGTTGAAATTTCAAATTTTAAGTCAACCACTATTTGAACATTTACCATGTTTTAGCAACATTTATACTTTCTATGTCATATTTTTTTAACGATTTTGTCAAGCATCGAGATCCTGATAATCCGGCTTGCCAACTAGGAGCAAATAAATCCAAATCGTATTCAGATGTCACTATAGCTTGACTAATAGACATTTTCGTTTTTAAGAAATGTTATAACAAAAATATTTACAAAATAATTATTCGAATTTAATTTATTTCCTTTTATAATAAAAGGCGCCAAAAAGAGAGCGCAAAGGAAAACAAATTACAAGTCATGGTTGCAAATTTAAAGGCCGTGTCAGATAAAACTTTGTCGCTTTGCGTGACGTTTCAAACTTTGAGAAAAAAGCGTAAAACGCAAGAGGTATGTCACAATGAAAACTTTAACAGCGCTTATTTATTGTTTGTTTACGTAAAAAGTGGATAGTAGTTTTCATTGTCTCTATAAGTTTTTCTTCCATAATATTCTAAAAAAAAATAATAAAGGAATAATATTTATCTTTTACATTCCATTTTGTCAAAATAATATACAAATGTATAGCAGCTGGTTGTCAAAGCGCGCTAAAAGATGAATGTTGCCCAACTTTGCGCTTTGCTTTGCGTTAAAAGTGCTTTATGTGACATACTTCATATAAGTTCGTGCATTTTATCTTAGATGTCAAAGCGAATTTGCAACGCAACGCAAAGCAAAAGTTTTATCTGACACGGCCTTAAGTGTCATATTATTACACGGTTTTATTTTAAAGGCATTTCAATAGCAAAACCTTACGCCGTTTAATTTATTAGCCACTCTGAGTTATAAATTTCTCGTAGTCACAGAGCGGGGTTCTCTGTGTTTCTAAGCATTTTTGTATTTTTAGTAAAATTGTTAAAATTTTTGAATAAATTTTGCGTTAACTTTACTTCTAATAAATCCTCAAAACCATTGTTTTAAACTAAATAATGGTAAGTACATATATGTATTTAAAAAAAGACTTTAATACATGCATCAGAGCTTATATACATTTATACATGCATAAATGACTAATGTTTTGTTTTCGTTTAATTGATAAGGTGTGTTATTTGTATCTATAATAAAGAATCGCTTCCTATTTTTGGCGTATCTGTGATTTTTTTTAAGCCGATATTAAATCATTGTTTTGTAGTGTTTTTTATTATTTATTTTTGCTTTTGTATATTTTCCGGTTTCTATTCTGATTTAGTTTTTATTTACATTTTTTTTAATTTTTTACAGGGTGATAGCAAAATATGTGATATAAGTGATGATGTTAGAGATGAATTAAAAAAATTTCGTTTTCGGAAAACTACTTCAAATTCGGCATTAATATGTAAGTATGAAACACCAACAATTTTTTTAAAATTACGGCCTAAATCTAGTTTACAAACGCAGCTTAAAAATTAAA
Source organism: Gymnosoma rotundatum (assembly GCA_916610165.2). Taxonomy (NCBI): domain Eukaryota; kingdom Metazoa; phylum Arthropoda; class Insecta; order Diptera; family Tachinidae; genus Gymnosoma; species Gymnosoma rotundatum. The sequence continues at coordinate 110,490,199 of OU744337.1, read as the reverse complement.
AAAGATGCCTACGGGGGGTAAAATTCAATTTTAAGCAAAAAATGTAAAGTGACAAATTTGGGGCTGACTATTAGTTTCCTGTGTTGGTCATACCATAGAGAAGAAAACCTTTGCAACCGGCCAAAGGTCGGCTACACAGAAAATCTTTAGTAAGCGAAGCCAAAACTAAGAGCTGCCTGAAAAAAATTCATATATTCAAGTAAGCGGTAACGAAATGGGAATCGGTAATTAATTTAATCGGGATAAAGCTAATCGTACATTTTAACAACAAATACCAAGTAGCCGTTTTTGCAATTGAACTTCTACGTGCTTGTAATCGCACCATCCTGTAATTTTTTCAATCATGACATTTTTATTAACAACACATAACAATATAGTCTATCAATAATTAAAATGTTTTTAATAATAGTTTTGTATATGTTTATTAAAGTGTTGACACTACGTTCCTTAATCGTATAAAAAACTATTTTAATGTGACTTCTACATGATCCTTTAATTTTAGTGTTGTTTTCTGAAAAAAGACCTAGGTATTTCACATTATTTATATTTTCTATTAAGTTATTAACAAGGCATATTCATTTTACTAGATAGTAGCTGTTCTACAACATTGACAAAAACAACATGCCTTTTTATTGTTGTTTTGTGCGTTGGAAACGTCAAAAACACAAAGAGAGATAAAAGATAATTGCTCTCAATACACATGCTTGCTTTGTCTCGCAAACGCTTGTTGTTAGTGTTTTTTGAAATTCGTAAACAAAGGAAAATACAAACAACTTTTGACATTTCCAACTACAAACCAGCTGAGCGGACGACACTACCTAGTAAAATAAATCTGCCTTGGTTATTAAATTCTTTTAAAACTAGGTATTTATATTTTCTATGTTTGAGCATAAATTTTCGTAAATAATTAATAATATCCACATAAATATACATATGTATATAATTTAACAAGAATTATTTTTGTTTCTACTTAACAGTAAAAGTTGATCGTGAAAAACAATTGGTGGTACTAGATGATATCGTAGATGATATTTCTCTTGAAGAATTGCAAGAGCAATTGCCAGGCCATCAGCCTCGTTATGTTATTTACACCTACAAAATGATTCACGATGATTCCCGCATATCATATCCAATGTGTTTCATATTCTATACACCAAGAGACAGTCAAATTGAATTGCAAATGATGTACGCATGCACAAAGAGTGCGCTTCAAAGAGAAGTAGATCTTACTAGGGTCTACGAAATACGTGAACTGGATGAATTGACAGAAGAATGGCTTAAGGAGAAACTTAAATAAAATAGAAGTACAAGATTATTTCAAACGTAAAAAAAAATTTGTATAAAAAAGACAACAAACAAAGCAATGTTTTATAATATATTAAAAACTAATATATGCATATGCACGTACACATTGTAAAATGACCTCCATATACCAACGACAACATACCAAATTAAACTTTTTGATTTAAGTTTAACTACTTTAATGTAGCAAAAAATAATAATAGTTTTATTTCCGTTTTTAATATATTTGTATATATTATTTAATACCGTTTATATATGTATGTATATATATGGCCATTAAATAATTTATGAAATTGTTCAATTTTTTAAAGTTTGCAAATTTTTTCCTTTTGCATTTTTTTTGTGTTAATTTTTTGTTTCAATATTATAAACATTTATTTTTTTAAATTTAGTATTTGCATTAACGACAGAAGCTGGGCTTGCCAAATTATTAAAAAATTGAATAAATTTTTTAATACAATAAAATTAATTAATTAATATAGAAATACCTATACAGTGAAAATAAAAAAACACATATAATAATTTTTATATATAAATAAATCAATAATTTTTACAAAGAAAATTTTTATTTATTTTTTTAATATCTACCGTATTCATAAAAACTAATTTGGATTTACTATGTATTTTAAAACAAATTTTATGTAAAATAAAATATGTTTTAAAATGGATTTGAAAACAAAAGTATTTCGTATAATACCAGGCAATGAAATATTTTTTATTGGGGACATTGTTTTTTTAGTGAATATTAACAATATTATGCATTATCATATTTTTGATTGATTTTTTCTAAATTTTGTCAAAACATTAAGAGGATTTTAAAAAACTTTTCACCGCAAAAGTGGAATTAAAAAAAAATCTCATTACAATCCCATGGCGCTAACCAGGTGAGCACTGTTATGCTTAGTGGCACTGTTCTACAACTGTCAAATCAAAAATAATTTGTTGTTCATTTTAGATGACATTCACTCTTATGTATGCAAAAAATAGTTAATTACATTATAAATTTTCATTAAAAAAGTAGGGTTGTAAATAAAAAAGTATAATTTATTTATTACACCACGGCGTGTTTTTTTTACCGCTATCATAAATTATGTTCAGAGCAGTGCTAAAATCCAAAAGCAACTGAACGCACTGCAGTGTATAATCTACACCGGGGCTTCGTTTCTGTAACTTCAGTGAGAAATTTCTCAAATGAAAATATTATTGTCGTTTTGTTTTACACAAGCTAAAGTTATTTATGAACTTTACATCAAAAAATGTATGCAGAAACAAGGCACTGACCTATCTGATTTGCAAAGTGCCTTGGTAAGTACAATAAATTATTCCAACTAAATTATTGAGGCACGGGCTTGTCATTAGCAACGGCGTCTGTTTTGTTCTAAATGATTTTCATTAAAAAAAGGTAAGTAGGCAAACAGAAGCTTAAGTTTTACATTTAAAATTAAAAACTTGAAAAAGCAAAACTTTTAAATTCGAAAACAGGGTAAATAATATTTAGGAGGGGCAAACATACAAAGTCATGTTATCTATGAACATTAAACATATTTGTTTAAACTATCTTTAAATCTGAATTTTATTTCTATATAAAATTTTATGACACAAATAATTAGATAATAATTTTTCTGGCCAACTTTTTTTTTAATTTTCTAAAATATTACTTTTTCCATTTTCTGGATTTAATTTTACTTCTTTAAGTTCTTTAAAATTTAAAATACAGCATTTAGTAATATGTTTATTTTAATGGTTTTTTTAACTTTTAAATTTTAGTAAGGTTAATAAAACTTTTACTTAACAATATTCGGATATTTATGATAGGGACAAATACATACTCGCAATGAAAACAAATAACACAACAAAGACATTGTTTAGCAATATGAAGGCAAAATTAGACAGAATGGACCAATCAAATGTAATTTACGAAATAACATGTAATGGAGACGACACCGATATATGCCAAAAAGTATATATTGGTACGACGAAAACAAAATTAAAGACAAGATTGGCATCACATAAGTCCGATTTAAAAATAAATGATAAACCTATAAACCAAAAAACTGCACTTGCGGCCCACTGTACAGCAACTGGACACCAACCGAAATTAAAAGAAGTAAGAGTTTTGGAAAGAGAAAATAACTCAGCAAAAAGATACATGCAAGAGATGCTCCACATAATAAACATCCCAACAGAGAAAAGAATTAACTACAAGGCAGATACAGACAATTGTGCACATATATATCGACATATAATAAACAAACACAGAGCTGAAAAATGAAAACAAATTAAATCATAAGTTAACAGTAAGTGACAAAGTTGAGTGACGTTAATAATAGAAAAGTTTTTTAAATATATTTTTTTAAATGTAAATATTAATTAAATTTGTGTTAATATGTTTATTGTTGTAAAACATTTTTGTTTGTTTTTAGAACAATCCCTGAAGATGACCAACAAAGTTGGCCGAAATATCGGATAAATAAATTAAAGAAAGATATTTAAAAACACTTAACACAGCTTTTTTAATTTTTTCTTAATTTATTAAACAACAGACCTCAAGCCGAAAAATTAACTTATAAACAATTACTTATAAACACTTTTACTTAACTTTAGAATTATAGACATAACTAAATATGCATTTTCTGAGGACTTTTGATTAAATATCCGAAATATAATATTAAAGTATTGCAGATAAGCTCAACAGCGGTAAATTTTTTTAAAACCTTGTATTCTGTTTTACTCAAATTCGAATTTATATTGATCTTTTTACTTTAAACGTCTGTGAAGTTTGTATAATTTTAATAAATTTTTGATAAATTTTCAAATTAACAAACAACGCATCGTAAAAATTGCTTTACTTGGCATCACTGCTACTTGATTACATTTGACGTCTTCCTATCACATCCACTTAATTTCACAATATTTCATTCCAAGCCGTTTCAGTTGCTGTAGTAAAATGTTATCTATAAGAATTAATCAACAAAACGTAATCTATTAAAATTGAAAAGTGCTCACCGAAAAATTTTTAGTGAATATATTTTCATAAAATAATATCATTAAGCGGCTTAAGTAATTAAAAAAAATAGATTTCAAATAAAACAAATATAGTTACAAAAATAGCTTAAAATAAAACAAAAGATACCTAAAATATTTAACAAATTCCGATAAAAATTTCAGGTGATACATCCAAGAAAAAAGTGTGAAAAACAACTACGAAAGAAGCACAAACTTAAGCAAAGAATGCAAAGTGTAGTTATCGAGATGGAAATAAAGTTTTAGAAATTCCAAGAAATCTTGTTACAGCTCCTGTTTGTTTTTCCTTTTATTTAATGTTTGTTTGTTGTTGCAAATGCAACGTAATCAGTATTGACAAAAAAACAGCTACAAACCAAATGTAAGTTCTATTATAAAATTTGCATTTGCCTTTATTTTAAGTATTTTTTTTCCTGGAGGACAATCTTTGCCTCAATGTAATTTACTTTGTTTCCTTGGCTGATTTCATTTGTTTATGTGTTCTAAATCTTCTTCAGCAGGCTAAAAAGGAGTGTTTTAGAGGAAAATAAGTTCTTTTTGTACTTGTGTACAAAACACAAAACGGCTTAACTCTATTTATTTTTTTCGCTAAGTGATGAATGAAAATTAAAAATAATAATACCTGTTGGCTTGTTGTACATTTATTTTATTAATATTATTATTAAAATACGTGATTTATTTTCATAAATACAATAGCCGTGACCTTGATATCAGGAGGCCACGGTTATCGTTATGTTTGTTATGTTTTCTCCAACATTTCCTATCACTGCCTGTTCGCTATCAGTGTTTAAGAAAATGTTTCTTACAAAACCTTAACGTCTTTTATGCAGACAATGTCTGTCATATTTTCATCGTCAGTTGTTTTTTATTTTTTCGACTATATTTTAATTCCTTAACTAAAATTATTGCTGTTTATTTTTTAAATTGTATTCTTTTGTTAAAGAGTGATAACATTATTATTTACTTATCAAGGGTTTTTTCTGTTGATTTTATACTTATTCTTTTTGATATTTTGTTTTTGTAGCTGTACGACCAACTTTTGATATCGTTTCTTTCATCATGAGTAATTTATTATTTAAAATTAATTATTGTAAAATTATCAATGTAAATGTTCTTAAAATAAACAAATAGTTTTTTGAACTGATTTTTCCTGAAATATTAGGTTTATGACTGTAAATCAAGTAAGTGCAGAAGCTACCAACAAAAACCAAAAAAGTTGTCTGGGGTAGAAAGGGTTATTTTAAGAAGAAAATAAATTAGAAAATTGGGGGCCTTCCATGTTTTTAAAGTAATGTACAATCAAACTTATTATATTAAAATTTGCCGCAATAAGACAATACTGGTGTTATAGAAGGACTTACTCAAATTCTTATCAGGCTTCAGACACACTACAAACCATTTTTAAACCAATTTTAACAACTATATTTCTTAGAAAAAAATTTGATAAATTACTGGGAGCAAATTACGGCTTTCTATATCGATCGAAATTTACATAAAAATCTATTGAAATTTCGATCGATATCGAATGCCGTAATTTGCCCCCTGCTTAAATCTATTTTATGTCAGTATCCCCAAAATTTAATTAAAAGCAAACCAAATAAATAATTGTCAACATTTCACGCTTCTTCCAAATTTTATTTCGGATGCAAACGGTTATACCGTTCCTCCACAAACTACCTTTACAAAAACATTTCGTCATCCGCATATGCCACTATCTTCCTTCCCTTTACCTAGAGTCTATACCTGATATATTTTTGATTAAAGTCAAATCATTGTCAAGACAAAAATTTACCAGCTTTAGACTCCTTTTATTAGTGTTATTGCAACTTTAAGACAGTTTTGTCAAGCCGTCAATTAGTTGTCATTGCTTTTTATTTACATTTTTTTTATTCAAGAAATATATTGCGCCAAAAAATAATTTTTGTATTTTTGGCAAATATTATTCGTGTTTATTGTTCCGGTGGATTTGTCCCACAAATTATAAAGGAGAAAATCTTTAGCAGAAGTCCGGCAGTACATATTAACCTACCTTCACGACGAAAAACAAATTATGATTTGTCATGATAATAAATAAAATACGTCTTCTGATATAATAACGTATAACTGATATGAACAAAAACTTGACAGCTGCTCTGCTGACGTTTTGTTGCGTATTAAGACAAATTTATATTCACCCCTATCGTGAATAAAGAGTGAAATTTTTGTTCACGTGAAATTTTTATGAAATGTAAATGGTATTAAAATTCCAAAGTATGGTATTTCTTATCGTTAATCAACTAAAAATATCAATTTTGTGTTTTTTTTTTTACAGTTTAACATTTATTAGCGTAAGTTTATAAAGCTTTATTGGCCTCTGTGGAAGTGTTTTTCTAACTTATAAAATACCGATGGCCACCGGCAATGCATTAGCAGCGGCATCCGGAGGAATTGTAGCTGCATCAGTTTCTTCTTCAAGCGATTATAGTAATACGGGGCCTTTGCCCACTTTAAGCAATGGCAGCACCTCCCTGGCCGCCACACTACACAGTGGTAATCAAGGCTATCATCAATTAAGTGTAACAAGTAAGTAAATTACATTCTTTAATAAATTAGAATTTGTAAACTAACATTTGATTTTGTTCCCATACAGTTGAAGAAGCGTCACTGCGAAATAGTGGCTTTTTAAAACCAAATCCATATGTTGAGTTACTAATCGATAATAAAAGCAAACGTAAAACGGACTTTGTTAAAAACACTTATTTACCCAAATGGAATGAAGAGTTCACAGTATTGGTAAATGTTGATATGTTTTTATTTTCTTTTGTAAAATTAGTTTCCTTTACTAAAATAAAAACATATTTTTTCCTGCAGAATAGTGTTATTTCAAAAGCAGCCAATCTTTATTGTATTTATTACGCTTATCATTTCAAACATATGTATTATCATTAATACCTGGCACATTTATATTTAATATATGTGTATTGATTTCATATGTACTCGGGCTTGTTACTGTTTTCGTTCTTCTTCTATTATGTATACTGTTTTCTAATTGTTCTTTATTCGTAACAATTTGTTGAACTTGTCTTCAATGTCGTGTAATTTGTTGGACATTATATGCGTTCTAGTTTTATTTATTTTCATTAATACATTTACATACATTATTACAAAATAACGGTTCGTTTTAAATCGGCTAGTATTAATAAATTAATTGCTGAGTTTTAATTGAGTGGATAGAAATTTTAGTTTAAATAAGGAAAAAAGAAAAATAATTATTAAAGACGTAAAAAATAAAACAAATATCACTACATTTTCATTAGTCCATTAGTCCACGTTTACACTATGACATTTTTTGATGCAATTAAATTAATGAAAAATTGCATAGTGTTAATGCTGTATTAGTATACAAGTGAACTAGATGACCCAATATATTACGAAGTATCCTAAACTAAAAGGATTCTCTACCTTCGTAAGCGATTATTGTTGATAAATGAAAGGATAAACGAGAAGTTAACGCTCCTTGAAAAACAAATGAAAAATGGCCCCAATGCAGAATACGAAAAAAGCCCCAATTTTGGCAACATTTTATAAGAATAAAATATATATCACAAAGTAAAATATGAAAATTTTCTCAAATCCAAAGTGAAATATATGGTTGCTAAAGTAAGGAAAATAAGCAAGAGTAATATGCCCAATCGTATATACCCTTCACTATTTATGTAAATCTAGTTTAATGAAATAACTTTAATCAAAAAACAAATATTGAGAATTAATAATTAAGATAAAAAAATTAACAGCGTTATGTATAACTAAAAATTAGCATGAAGTTAGCATAGAGTTTAACTATAACTAGCAAACAATCTGCGAACAACTTACTGCTAAACACTTGTTAGTGAGTTGTCAAACACTTGCCATCTTCTGTGCAACAGCTGATTAGTGTCAATTTGTGAATAAAGAAAAGAAAAGAATAATAAAATTGTGCGCGAAGAAAATAATTATTTATAAAAATGCCATTGGCTCTTAGTGGGTTAAGTATTTTTAAAAAATAAATTACCGAAAAAAGTGTTACAGAATAACATTTGTAGCCAATGCCATTAGCGATTTACAGTCATATGAAAAGTTCAGAGGCCCATAACTGGGAAAATATGGGCGAGCGCCAATTTTCTCACTTAATGTTTTATTTTCTCTGTCGTCCCATATATTTGTTTTTTTTTTTTTGGAGCTGTTTCACTAAACTAGATTTGTTCCAAATGCAAAAATTAAGGCAGTCGTGGTTTTTTGCACGCTGTCCCGCAGGACATGGACCGATATTGCTGATTTACAATATCAAAATTTTCGCAAGTATCTATGATCAATTGGCTTATTTAAATTTTCTCTAGCTCATCTAGTGCCTTGGAAAAGTTGATTTTAACCTGTGGTGGAGGTTAAAAAAAGACTTCCAAATTAGATTAATCTAATAATTTGAAAAAGTAATTTGCTTTATAGAATCTTATTTAATTCTTCATCAATAATGAAGACAATTGAAGCATTTAATATGTAATGGTATCCGTATGTTATTTTGAGATTTCACACACATTTAAACTGATCGCAAAGAAAGAAGACTATCAGGTCTACTTTGCTATCAGTACTTCGTTTCTGTATTTTAAGTGTGAGATTTTTCACATGAAATTACTATATTCATCTTTTTTTTACACAGGGCGAGCTAGAGTAAATAATGAACATTTTCATTATTTAATATTATAGAATTCATTAATATAGCTCACACTATGTAAAACGAGAAACAAGGCACAGTGTCGATTTCAAAACGAATTGAAGTTCTGTAATTTACTTGATTTAAAGTATTAGAAATTTAGTTTAGATGAAAAATTAGAAAAAAAAAAAAGTAAAACTCCTTTTGACTAAACAAGCGTTTTTATATTACCTTGTGTCTTATTAATATTTTATCCATGCGATAATTTGTCCTGGCAAGACATATAGAAAATTTTTGTCGCAACACCTAACAGTAATATAAAATAAAAGGGCAAAATGTAGGCTAGTTATTGAGGTTAAGTATCAACTTGAAAGCCTCTTGTAACCTTTTTTATGTATTAATAGTTAGTTAACTGTCATGGGCATACACTTCTATTATTAAATTGTTGAGTAAGAAGCTATTAAAAAATCGTCAGTTTTATAATTTTGTTAATTGGTCCATTTAATTTTAATTTAATTTTATGATATTTTGCAACGATATTGAATAAAAGTAAAAATGTTTAAGCAATACAAAGAAAACGAATAAAATCGAAAGAAATGTATATATTTTTATTCTCGTTTATTTTACACAATTATTCTGCGCACTTTTGTTTTAGTTTTTTTTCTAGATTCATTCACAGCAATGAAAAAGCTCTACATAATTCACTTTCAAATTTCAAAATATTATATTCTATTTTAGATAACGCCAAATTCAGTACTACACTTTAAAGTATTGGATCACTCTAGCTTTCGCAAAGATGCTATGCTTGGCGAGCGAACAATTAGTTTAGCTCATATTTTACAACACTACAATGGTCGTTGTGAATTTTTGGAAGTGAGTATGGACCTATTGGTTACATCTAAATCAGATAATCGCCAACAAACGAAAAGTGGTGAATTAGTGGCCATATTGAATGGCTTAAAATTGGATATGACCAATGTGATGCTGCAAAATGGCAATAGTACATTAATGGCAAATGCTGCTGGAGATGGAGCAGTTGGAAACTCAGGCGGGCCAGCGACTTCGGGACGTAGCTGTATGATATACGGTGGTGTAAGAACACGTGTACGCATGCTTTCAACAGAAAGTGTGAGTGAAAGTGGTGCTATGGGACCTGGTCGATCACCCGTAGCCATGCAGAATGGTAATTTGGAGCGTAGCAGTAGCTCAGGAGCAATGATACCACAGACTGGTGCAGTTCGTAGGGCAACAAATCCTTCTACTGGTACTTGGGATCCTCAAACTGCTGCAGCTATGGCTGCCCAACAACAACAGCAGCAGCAGCAGCAAATGCAAATGGTACATAATCAACGTGGGCCCTTGGCTACTGCCGCAGTTGCAGGGGCAAATGTGCGTCCCATGTCGCAATTATACGCAAATGGAGGAGTGCCAGGTCAACAAGCTCAAGCTCAACCCATTATGGAGGGTGCCATCGGAGGTATGTTACCAGGTGCGGTTGCAACCAACGATCAGCAAGCGATTTTGGGCAATGGCTTGCCGGTATCAAATGTAACGGATCAGCAGCTTCAGGCTGCGCAGGCGGATGACGAACCACTTCCAGCTGGTTGGGAAATACGATTCGATCAATATGGTCGCCGTTATTATGTGGATCATAACACCAGATCAACATATTGGGAAAAGCCTACACCACTACCACCTGGTTGGGAAATACGTAAGGATCCGAGAGGAAGAGTGTACTATGTGGATCATAATACGCGGACCACCACGTGGCAAAGACCGAATAGTGAACGTTTAATGCATTTTCAGCACTGGCAGGGACAACGAGCCCATGTGGTAGCACAAGGTAATCAAAGATTCCTCTACGGACAGCAACAGCAGCAGCCCACAGCAGTTACAGCTGCAGCTACACAAGATGATGAAGATTCTTTGGGTCCTCTGCCGGATGGTTGGGAGAAAAAGGTACAATCAGACAATCGTGTATATTTTGTCAATCACAAAAATCGTACAACACAGTGGGAAGATCCTCGTACTCAGGGCCAAGAAGTAAGTTTGATAAACGAAGGACCCCTGCCACCAGGTTGGGAAATTCGATACACATCAACGGGTGAAAGATTCTTTGTTGACCATAACGCCAGACGTACCACCTTTGAAGATCCCCGACCTGGAGCACCCAAGGGAGCCAAAGGTGTCTATGGTGTACCACGAGCCTACGAGCGTAGTTTCCGCTGGAAACTTTCCCAGTTTCGTTATCTTTGTCAGAGCAATGCTCTGCCCTCACACATCAAAATCACTGTTACTCGTCAGACCCTTTTTGAAGATTCCTACCATCAAATAATGCGCTTGCCAGCCTATGAGTTGCGTCGCCGCCTGTACATAATATTCCGGGGTGAGGAAGGACTCGATTATGGTGGTGTATCGCGTGAGTGGTTTTTCCTTCTCTCCCACGAGGTACTAAATCCAATGTACTGCCTTTTCGAGTATGCCAACAAAAATAATTATAGTCTACAAATAAATCCCGCCTCCTATGTTAATCCCGATCATTTGCAATATTTTAAATTTATCGGTCGCTTTATTGCCATGGCTCTGTATCATGGACGTTTCATTTATTCCGGCTTTACTATGCCTTTCTATAAGCGTATGCTCAACAAAAAACTAACCATTAAAGACATTGAAACTATCGATCCCGAATTTTATAACTCCCTTATATGGGTGCGTGACAATAATATCGATGAGTGCGGCTTAGAATTGTGGTTTAGTGTGGACTTTGAGGTATTGGGACAAATTATTCATCATGAATTGAAGGAAAATGGTGAAAAGGAAAAGGTGACAGAAGAAAATAAGGAAGAATATATAACTTTGATGACAGAATGGAGAATGACACGGTAAGTGAACAATGTTTTTTTTTTAATTTTTAATACTAAATGCTTTAAAGATTCTATACTTCATATTCCTCTTTTTTGAATGCTTGAGGTTGGAGAATTTTTACTTTAATTCTTTGAAAAATTAAAATTGTATAGTATTGTGTTTAACCCTTAACTACCCACAAGTGTCTCGCGGACACATTTTTGAATTCCACTGCCCATAAAAGCTAAAGTATTTATTTTTGCGAAACCCCATTTTACCTATTCTATCCCGATAGTCTTGAGAATAGAAATACGCAATAAAAATATTTGTAGCATAAATAGTTTATTATTTATTTTCAAGAAACAAAAATAGTAGCGCATAAGCCCACAAGTGTCCAATAGACACATTAATATATTATTTGAAACGAGTCGGCTAAGTTTTATACAATTGAAGTGAAGATGCCGCTACAGAAGCAGCATCCTAAAGTAAAGATGAACAGTTATGGAGTGAGGATGATGATGCCCAGCTGCAGGAATACATGTCTGTTCAAATATATCAGGGCAGAGATTGAACAATATGGAAATCTGAGCCTGATAAGCACAGCAGAACTCCACGGCACGACATCATTCGCGGTGGTATTGCCAAGGTGGTGCTCCCAACGGGCCAAAAAAAGTTGATCCTGTGGCCAGTTTCAACATATTTCTTAACGAACAAGTTTTAGAAATTATAATGAAATATACCAATTCTGAAGCGCATAGACTCTTACAAAGTCAATGGAAGCCGAGATACACTCGAAATGCAGTCACTTGTAGGGCTTTTATTGACAATAGCAGTCAACAAACAGGGAGGTGTTGATTTTAGAGAGTACTGGGATCCAATATTTGGAATTCCGATATTTCGCGCCACAATGGGAAAAAATACATTTGCTTATTTACTAAGGTTCTTGAGGTTCGATGATAAAAATACAAGATCTCTCATAAAGTCAAAAGACAAACTTGCACCTGTTAAAGAACTGTGGGAATGTGTTAAGATAAACTTGAAAAAGTTATATTTGCCTGGAGAAAATCTAACAATTGATGAGCAGCTAGTACCTCTTCGAGGACGAGTGTCATTCAAACAGTATATACCCAGCAAACCTGACAAGTACGGTATAAAAATTTGGTGGGTCTGTGATAGTAGAACCAGTTACCCTTTGTTTGGTATACCATATCTTGGAAAACAGAACCAAATAGAACGGAAAATTTGGCATACAATATAGTCAACCAACTATGTGAACCATACTTCCGTACCAACAGAAATGTTACCTTTGACAATTATTTTACAAGCCTTGGAGTTGCAAAACACTTAGAACAAAATGGTCTCGCATTAGTTGGAACCATAAGAAAAAACAATGCTTGCATACCACCACTTTTCAACCCAACCGAAATCGCGACATCGAATCTAACGTCTTCGGTTTTTCTAATAATATGACTTTGGTGTCGTATGTACCGAAGAGAAATCGTGCTGTTATTTTTTTGTCTTTGATGCATCATAGTAAAAAACCAAAATTTATACTATAACTGCACCAAGGGCGGTGTTGACACCCTTGATCAAATGGTTCGTGAGTATACAGTTCAACGTAAAACAAATAGATGGCCTGTTGCAGTTTTTCAAAATGTAGTAGATGTTGTAGAAGTCCCAACACTTGTAATATGGAAAAACATATATCCTACTTGGAACAAACATAAAAAGAACATGCAAAGAAAACTTTTATTTTGCGAGAAGTAGCACTTGAGTTGGTAACGCCTCATATACAAAGACGGAACACGAAAGGACTTAAGAGTTTTCACTTAGCCGCCATCAAAGATGAGCTATCATCTGATCCTCCCATTGATCAAGGAGCTGGTCAAGCATATGAACCTGATTCGAAAAGAAAAAAGCGTTGTCACATTTGCCCCTCAAAAATATCTAGAACTTCCAAGCAGTGCTGCGAGAAATGCAAACGGAATGTCTGTTCTGAACATTCTATAAAAAATATTATTTGTAATTTTTGTTTAACCCTGGAGTTAATGTCGACGTCGTTGACGGCGTTTCAACGCCGAAAAAGTTGAAACAGATTGAACTTTTACGGCGTTTCAACGCGTTGAGATTAACTGCTCTCATACAATTTCATACGATTCAACTTTTTTTTTGACATTTGACGCCGTCAACGACGTCGACATTAACTCCAGTGTAATAAATAAGCAATTTAAGTTAAATAAACAAAATACTTAAGTAAATAATATCAATAAATTATTTCTCTAGTGTATACTTTCATTGTTTTTCGTTAAGTGTCCGTTGGACACTACTGGTCAGTTATGTTACAAAAGCATACTGGGTAGTTAAGGGCTAAATACTCCTAAGCTAAATCAAAAATCCAAGTTCAATCCAATGTTCAAATCGTTTTTTAATTCAAATTATTTCTGTGAATTTCTCATTCAAAGGGATGCTTCAGGATGAAAATAAAGTTATATGATAAATATTTTTGTCTCATTTTTTATGTAATTATGAGTTGAACTATTGATATTATAAATGAACTATTGATATTATAAATGGATTAGGTTAATTTTTTTAATTTCTAGCAACCTTTTTTTATACAAAGAAAAACTATTTTTCAAATGTATGCGGACGTTTTCCAAGCAAAACAAGAAAAATTAAACAATTGCTGTTTTTGGATCGCTACATCCTTTATCGGCATTCTTCGCATTTACCTACCTTAGATTGTGTACATTGTAAACATCACCTATTTAACCAACTAACTTTGTAAATAAGAATACGAAGAGTATTCATATCAATATTATTTTGATTAGAAGAAGTCCATACATACTCCGTCTGTCTGTCCGAGCTAGTAATAATTTAAATACGGCAATCGATCTTAGTGACATAGTGTCGGTCCATGTCCATGTCCATTTTTCCATATTATTTGGAACTTAAGTAACTCCAATAGGTTAGGTTGCACAGGCTGTCGGCTTAATGAGACCGACTCACTTGGGTCCTAAAGGTCCCGTTATGTCACTTGGAAATAGGATGTGCAAGGATCAGATTCAGGTCCCTACGGCACCATCAAAGATCCATATCGAAACCACCCCAAAGACCGGATAAACAAGTTTATCCTAGCACCACCGCAGACAGATAAGTCTGCAAGAGCTTGCAGTCTCGGACTACCCAAAATGGCCGCTCTATTCCCAGAAAGAGCTGGACAATGGAAGAGTAGATGCTCCACCGTTTCCTCCTCCTCCTCATCTTGACAACTTCTACAGTAGTCAAAATGCGGAAGATTCAGTCTCATAGCATGGGTACCAATGACACAGTGCCCCGTCTTCACAGCCACCAGTGTACCCAGCTGCCCTCGAGAAAACCTGAGTAGATTCGCGGATTACCCACTATCATACTTAAGCCACAATGTCCTCGAGACCGTGCAGGTGACCTCTTCAGACCATCTAGAATGCGCAATTCTAAAGAATTCCTGCTGAAATAAAGCTTAACGGGACTCCCACCAGTGGATCTATCTCCCGGTCTCGCAACCGAGTTCCAAATCTGGCGAGTTCGTCCGCGACTATGTTTCCGGGTATGCCCTAGTGAGCCGGCACCCAAATTAGTTCCAGGTTGGAATGTCTCGCCAACTCGTCAAGAGATGTCCGGCATGCACGAACTAATCTGGCTGTCGTATAGACACCCGATAAGGAGTTAATCCAATAAAAAACAAATATATGGGGCGATAAAGAATTAAACAAGTAACAGTGCTATATTCGGCTATGCCGAATCTTATGTACCCTTCATAATCTATGTAAATTTAGTTAAGTAAAGTAACTGCAATCGTAACTGCATATGGTCAAGGGTGTATAAGATTCGGCATAGCCGAATATGGCACTCTTACTCGCTTTCTTCTATAATTGAAAATATCTAATTTCAAACTTTCTTCCCTGATTTTTGAATTCACAAAATCAATGCTATTTCGTCGATGCCATCTGGGCGCGTGTAAAATGCTATATTGAATACAAATGGAATAAATAAGAGGTCAATAATTTTACTAGTTAAACATTTCTTCATAAAATTAGCTTTTTAACACAGTATCCTTAATATTCCCGGTGGAGAGTGTTTATTTTTTCTACAATATATAACAAAATTTGATCTTCAATAATAATTTATTATATTTTAGTGGTATTGAGCAACAAACAAAAACCTTTTTGGAAGGTTTTAATGAGGTAGTACCACTCGAATGGCTAAAATATTTTGATGAACGTGAATTGGAGTTAATACTTTGTGGCATGCAAGATGTGGATGTAGACGATTGGCAACGTAATACCATTTATCGCCATTATAATCGTAACTCCAAGCAAGTTGTATGGTTTTGGCAGGTAAGTTTTAAGAATTTAAAATGTTTTATTTTTTATGAATTATTTTTCAACAGTTTGTACGTGATACGGATAATGAAAAGCGTGCTAGACTTTTGCAATTTGTCACTGGTACCTGTCGTGTACCAGTTGGTGGTTTTGCTGAATTAATGGGCTCAAATGGTCCGCAACGTTTCTGCATTGAAAAAGTGGGAAAGGAAACTTGGTTACCACGCTCTCACACCTGTTTCAATCGTTTAGATTTGCCACCGTACAAGAGTTATGATCAGCTGGTGGAGAAATTAACATTTGCCATTGAAGAGACTGAAGGCTTTTGCCAGGAGTAGTTTGGAAAATATTGTGGTATATTGAAGTAAATCTATAGAATTTTGTGATTGTCTTGGTAAAAACAAAATATAATAACTCTATTTAACAAAATTTTGAACCAAAACAAACAAAACAAAAAAGAGAAAAAAGTAGAAAATACTTAACAATCACTACAAATTTCTCTAAATATATTACGTTTTTTTAATCATTTCAATTTTCACTAAGTTCATTTGGGTTTTTATTACATTCATGTGCATATATTTAAATCAACAATCACTTTTAAATTTGTGTTTATACCTTTTAATTTTAAATTTATGTTTATACGTTTCTTTATGTAATTTATATGATGATGTAATTTAAAATAATAAAAAAATATTGCAAAATATTTTATATAAAAATCGTTAAAAAAAATATAACGATTAAGTTACAAACGTTAAATTGCTTCATTACAACAGTACTGTCTGTCTACAAGTAAAGCGACAAAAGTAATTTTTCACTGAAGCGTGACAAAAAATTATTCATTTGGTTATAATTTTAATTTAAATATTTCTGTAGCAAACGCTTTCTTTTTAATTTGTAAGTGTATTTAGGATCTGATAAAAATTAAACTTTGTATTAATTTAATTATTGCTTCATTATACTTATCATTGTTTTTAAGGTAACTTAAATATTGCAAAAAGGTGTTCCTTTAGTTTAGGGGCACTTTTAGAGTAATACAATATATATATTCTGTCTTGACAGCCCGTTTGGTCTAACAGATAGTGATTTATATTCTGTATTACAGTTTATAGCAAACATCTGTACAGAAACAGAAGTAAGTTTTACAAAGGTTATAATTCCTTCACTAGATTTTTTTATCCTCGAAAATTGACACGCTTTCGACCAGAAATCTGCATTTCTTTGTATTTCCAAGTTTCAGAAATGTACAATAAGTCGAACAAGTTACGATATGTTTTCACTGACTTGAAAACAATTAGTTTACAGTAATAAGTTAAATTTAAGTGAAAACTGTTTGCATTGGGTATTCGAATTTTTAAAGTTGTGCTGACTGGCAGTTTCATTTTTAAAAGAGAAACAGATTTATTTTTATATATAAGAAAATGTAATTTTTTCATTATATTTAATTTGTTTTAATTACATTTTTATAAAACAATATGTCATTTTTTGGATATAAACATTCAATTTGTATAGATAACACAGAGTTGATTTTCAATGTCCCGACACAATATTGCTTTGCGGACATAAAACTAGTTCGAAAAAAGATATATTTGCGACTTGTTTTGTATGACAATGTGTTAAGAAACATGACCATTTCACTTCTCTGTTTTTATTTTTCATTTCATTGTAAGAATTACAGCGACTTTTCCAGTTGATTATTGTTATTATCGCTAATAATATATTTAATATGTAAATAATGATAAACAATAAGTTCAAAAGGAAATTATAAATATAAAAAAAGTTCTTTGTTTGTGAAACAGTTTCCGCTAGTAGTTGGCATCCACACAATTCTCCAATAAATAAAAAAATTTTAGAGAAGATTTTAAATACTTCTTGTTTTTGAAATTCGGTACGTGTTGATTTAATTTTTTGTAATTCATGTGGTTTAAAATACGATAAGTTTTACAGAAAATCTTTGAAGCAAAAATGGGAAAATATGATATTTAAATTTTTATTTGAAACTTTCCTTACAAAATCAAGAATTGTCATACTTTCTATCAAAGTTCCAATTTCTCCTAAATACACCTGTGAATCAGCCCTTTATCTGTGTCATGTTAGATTCATAAATATTTTAATCAAGTTAATGAAATATGGCCCTAATTTCAGAACTGTTTTTATTTAGGATTAAAATTGTCTACTGGCTGTTATCATATGGCTAATTTACCAATAGAACATCATAACTGAAAGTAATTAATTTCGAGATAATTGCAGTTAAAGTTTTTGACTCTTTCTAACCAGCTAGATAAAATATCTGACTGCTTAAGTTCCCACTACAATTAGTTAAATTATTCATAAATTAAAAAAATCCATTTAAGAAAACTTTCATCAATTAAAGTTTACTCCACAACTGAAATGTGTCGTTCTTATTAACATATAAAGTTTCCAAACATGAAATAAAAACTTAGAAACTACAAAAGACAAAGTTAAAAGTTGATGAAATGGCGAACAATTCTGTCTGATTAACTCCAAAATTTGAAGTTTTGAGTTATGACATTGTATAAGTAAATGAGCGATATTTTTCCTTTACACTACTTTTGTTGCTAACGATCTGTACAGTACTGTATTTTTGATATAATATTTACAGCAATAGCTTTAAACTTAACAAAAAATTATTAATAATAATTTCCTATATAAATAATACATTTAAATATATTATTTTCTTTATATGTATAATTTTTATTGTAAATATTTTATTACTTTTTCTTTGTTTATTTCTTTCTTTTGTTTTCCATTACCCAATTGCCATTGCAATCGGGAACTTGTCCATTTAACAATGAAACTCTAAAACTTAAAACTTAAATTAAGAAACTAAGAAACAAAATATATAAATATAAAATAAAATATATCGTGAATGGAAATTGAATACACCGTCATTATAAAATATATATATATAAATAAAAAAATAAAATTAGTTTATATTGTTGTTAATTAATTAAACGTATTATAAAAGAAGACAAATATTTAGTGAAAAAATAACGTATGTTTTAAAATATTTTATCAAAATGGAAAATAAAAAAAACCATGGAAAAAAATAAATACATAAATACAGATAAAATCAATCACAAGGGTACACGAAACCCATTATAAATAAATTATTTATAAATTAGAATGTCAACATTGTGCTAGTTATTGTTTCATTTAATTTGGACAAATTTTCACCTGTTTCGATTTATGTTAGAACTGGAGGCTTATTCTGAATTGCGATGCGAAAATTAATGCGATGCTCAAATGAAATGCGATGCGAAAGAAAAATGGTATTCTGTTGCAATTTCGCAATAGCATTCGCATTTTATTTCAAATCGTGGCAACGCTGCTCAAATGAACGTCAGTGTCAACAAACGTTAAATTAAAAATAAATAAATTGTTTTTTCTTGGCTGTGAAAATTGTTTTTAAAATTTATTTAGGAAATTTTGTTTAAAAAAAAATATATAATAAAAATGGTAGCTGTGGCATTTTGGTTCGACGACGAAGAAGGGGATGAGCAATATGAAAGGATACAGAGAAGATTGCTTAGAAGCAATTGTTGCCCCGAGGGAAAGTGCTCCCGGTCAAGTTCAACAATTTCACCACTTGCTCCTCTAAGAAAGACAGTGGATTATATCTTGATGGGCCACCGCCAGCGCCGCCAATGTCGGTTTTATTTTGTCTTAGCTTCTGCTTGGTGTGTACTTTAATATCGGCACATATTTTTGAACTGTTTTATATATTTCATACTTTTTTCCATCCTACAGCTTCTCTAATAGGTGGTCCATTGATATTTAAATCTTCAGTTAACGTTTGCCACAAAGTATTTGCCGGCTGACCTGCACTTGGTGTTTTCAAAAGGCCTCTTGCCAATTGGCTGTGCTTATTCATAAATTCTATATTTATTTAAAATTGACGCGGTTTGGTGGTCTTATTGCTTGCTTCCCTGAATTAAATAATGCATACTGAATAAATAAAATATTATCTTTTACTTACATGTTTCTACATTGCGAATGCTACTTTGTTGTCGAATAAATTTTACGAATTTGGCATTTGTTTTCGCAATTTAGAATACCGAATGATTAGAACCACTTGTATTTCTGTTTTCAATATATTTTAAATGTAGAGGAAATATGTCAAAATCGATGTTTATCGTTGGCAAGGACGTTTCTATCGGGTCATTGCGAGGGAAATTGTGTGAAGCCACATAACTGTGATCTGATACTTAAAACATTTCAAACGAATTCAATTGAAGAGTTGCAACAACTTTAACTTCAACCGAAAAGAAAAAAATGATTGGCATACTTTGCTTATAATGCAAAGTTGTAAAAGAATCAATTTCAAACCAAAATGGTCGTATTCTTCCGACCTATAAATGCTTGAAAATGTTTAATGTTGGCTTTCCCGCAAAACTTATATATATATATTTTTTAACCGTGCTACGTTCTTTAGGAAAGGGATATATTTTAGATAAGATATTAGATATAGATATTAGAGATAAGACATGTGCTCCAAGGAGAAAGATATTACCATTTTTTTTAGTTAATTTACTTCGCCGGCGAATATGCTATAAAGAAGTACCGACGAAGGAGGCTGCATGTTTTAATGTTAATTCTGAATATGTATTTATACCATCAAACAGAAAAAATCATTTTTATTTTTTGATTGCCGCAAGGGTTGAATCTTGGCCAACCAGATTTGTAGTCAACGTGCTTACCATCTTTACGATAAAAAAATCTCTTATTCTAGACACTAAGAACTGGGGACAAATTATGGCATTAGATATCGATCGAAATTTTACATTTAAATTCTATTGAAATTTCGGTCAATATCGAGAGCCGTAACTTGCTCCCCTGAAATGAGATTTGTTTTTGATAATTTGAAGTCAATTATTAAATAAAAAATATCTTTAAGTAGTTTAAGTAGTTCTAACAATTTGATCAAGAGTGTATATAAGCATTTTCTAATACACACTTTCGATATGTCTGCTTATGATCCATAATCTAATACCAGCCAGCACTGCGGTCTAGTTCCGCAGTTCAGTTCTAATGTGCACTTGCTTTTCCCACACTTCCAACCAAAGCATACGTACATTATCTTTTCCGATTTTCAGGAACTCAACTATTGCAAAACCTTTGTTCTTGCCATACATATTCAGAATTTTTAGGATACCTTCTTTTCGATTCACCTACTTCGAGAAACGATGTGTGAACAGGCACAAGTTAATTGTCATATCAAATTCATTTCATTTAGTTTTGTTTGATGCCAGTGATTTATCCCGTTCCAACTCTTGTTTTGAGTTGATGCTTTAATATCGATTTAATTTGAGATTCCTTTAAATGGTATGTCTTGTGACACAATAAGAGATCAGTTGAGAACATCATAAAGTGGGTAAGACTAATACAATATACGGCGATTCGAATTTCCGAATTATTCTAATTTCTGGACGGCTTTTTTATAAAAAATTTAGGTAAATTTGACCAGTCTTTGTTAATCACGCATATTCTATTTGGCGTCGTCAACACAAGACGACGCCGTTTTTCTTCGTTTGTTGTAAATCGGTATTCCCGTTGTCAATATTGTCATTAATCGATGACTGTCAACATAAATATGTTTGATATTTTCTAGGAACGATTGATGTTGCCGTGTAGTTTGTCGTCGCCATTTTTAATGTTGAGTTGTGTTGTGTGCAAACAAAATAAGAAATATATAAAATAACAAAAAAGAAATAGAAAAAAACTAAAATGACCAACTTCTGCCAATTTTAAATATTAGTGGAAGAGTTAGAAAGAATCCATCCCAATGAAAAAAAGTCAGTTGGTTAAAGGCAGGATTTTGTCGGACCGATAAATGAATTTGTATTAAAAAACTTTACTTATTATTATTCTAGTTGTCGACGTCGTCACATATCAATGTTGATATGTGTCGACGCATTCAATTTGTTATTCTACTTGTCGTTATTGAGACTTATCGATTGCTGCTCAAAGATTTTTTCTATTCTATAACAAATGTGACGACGATATTGTATTGACGTGACTCTGTTTTTTGTCAACGCCTTTTTGAATAACGACTGGAAGTAATTTAAACCAAATATAACATGGAAAATGTAAAAAAGTGAAGGTTACAAATGCAAAGCAATTTGAAAAATTTTCGCAGAGGCACTGATTCATGCAATTTTTAAGAAAAATGTAAAGAAATTGAAAAATTTAAAAATTCTCTTGGCCTGCCTAGAAGATTAGCAGATGAATGGCAAAAGGTAATAAAATAAAGCATTGAATAGGTATTTGTAAAAAAGTTTGTAAAAATTATTTAAGGTTTAAGGTATGGCGAAATAAAAAATTAAAAGTGAAAAAAGATGGTTGCTAATAAAGCGGAATGTAAAGCCACTGGCGGCGGAATGTTTAAACAATTTTCATTCAGCCCGCTGGAAGAAGCTGTGGCAAACTTTCTTAACTTCCAGTAGCATTTGAATCTTGAAGGAGCATTTCAAGGAGTTCAAATGGTTGACATGGAAAACGATTCTAATTACATGGAACTTGCTGAAGTCGAAATTGTTGTTAACAGAACAGCCAGGAACAGGCAAAACATATGTAAATTCTTGGATTAAGGCAAATTAAAAATTCTGCCTAAAAAGTTTTCTTTCCAACACAAGTTTTTGTTTTTTCGATCTTTCATTATCAAATAAATCAAAATTTTCTCCACTTATAGAAAACATTTTACCATAAAAGTATCAAACACAAATAAAATTTAACAAAAGACTTAGCGATGTGCATTTTCATTTCATAAAAATCGATAAGCCGTCGACGTCGTCACAGGAATGTTATAGAATGCAAAATTTTTATTGAATTGACGACGCCATTGATACGAAGTAATATTGATACTAAAACGACGACGACGCCGAAAAATAGAAATAGGGTGATTATTGATAATAATTGCCATAAAAATTGAAAGTTTTAATAATACAAAGCTATTTATTAGACAGACAAAATCCTACCTTTAACTAACGGCAAGTTATGTTAATGGCCCTTAGACTATTTATTTTAATTGTTTGTAATAGTTTTTTTTATTTCATTTTTTAAAGGTATTTTATTTTTTTTTTTACAAAATTTAAATTTTCCACAACCCTTAACACAATAGAAAACAAATTGA
The DNA here is from genome assembly GCA_916610165.2 of Gymnosoma rotundatum. NCBI lineage: Eukaryota > Metazoa > Arthropoda > Insecta > Diptera > Tachinidae > Gymnosoma > Gymnosoma rotundatum. The sequence goes on along the minus strand of OU744337.1, from coordinate 110,466,852 downwards.
ATCAATTGACTCAAATATTAGATATGTGTGTTTTATTTTTTATATTATCGATAAACAGTTAACGTTGTCATTAGTTTGTTACTGCCATCCCTAAATTGGCTGCTTGTTGGTTTGTTTTGTTATGGTTGAAAAGCAGCGTTTCGAAAAACTGTTATTAGCAGTCACATTTTACTAACCAGTTCATCTTTTTTCAGTTACACACTGAAAATTAGCAACTGAATTCAGTTTTCTATTTTACGCCAACTGAAAATAGTTGAACTGAGCACACACAAAACTAAAAACCAACTGCATTCAGTCTACTATTTTCAGGAGCAAAACGAACACACAGCGACTGAGTTTCGAGTTTGTAAGTTAACAGTACGGAACTGAGGAGCCAGTTCGTGTGTGTTAAGCGGGCGTAGTTATGTTTTTCTAGTTTCGTAACAAAACTAAAAATATGACTGGATAATGTGAATGGGGTGGTTAAACAAAGTAGAAAAGTGAGCGTTCGTATACATTTTTTCGTTCAACAAATTAAAGAAAAATATATACATGCATTACTACTTTGTGCTGTTACTCGAAAATGCTTTAATTTAAATTTTTTGAATATTTGAAATATAAAATGAAAATTTATTTTGATCGAAAAAAATTTGTAGGAAAATTATAAATTTTGTATCTAACAATATTAATAGTTTTTGAATAGTATTGTAGAGCAGTGCTTTAAAAGAAATATTCACATTTGGGTTTTAATTAACTATTAATTAATTTGTGGAAATTATGAATGGAATTAAAATGTAAATGCTTCATTATTTTTAGAGGCCTTTTGCTATTTTAAAAATAACATTCTTGCTGTTGTATGTATAAATTGTCCTGTGTCCTTTTTAAAGAAACTGCAGCCTTTTAAAAATCATTAATATATTACAACAACAACAATACAAAATCAATCTACCTGGTGTTAACAAAATCCCACACTTAAGAGGTTTTCCTTAGTGTTTTGTACATTTGTTGCAAATGGGTTTTTTTTTATATTAGGTAGTGCGTTCTTCTTTTTTTGGAGTGTTCTTTCTTTTTCTTTGGTAAAACTGATTTACTTAAAGGGACCAAGAGCTCACACTGTATGTTACTAATTTTACATAAAGCTAAGAAAAAACATTGTACTGCCTTTGCATTAAATAAATATTAAAGAGATACATCCATTCCGTACAAGTTTTCTCGAAAACACTAGTTGGTAATAATCTCATTTATTAATTAGAAGACATTAATTTTTTTCTTTATATTTATCTTAAGTAATTCATTTTAATTTTGCACAACACTTTTTTCAGTAATAAAGTCACTTTAAATTCAAACTGCCGTATTCATGAATTATTAAAATAGATTTGAAATGTACTTTAGGACAAATTTGTATTGAAAATTTGTCATAAAAAACATTTTAAAGTTATTTTATTTTTAATGAATGTGGCAGTTATTATTTTCTGCTTTTATTTGTATGTATGTAAGTATACTAAAAAATGAATTATGAAAAAAAACTGCAAGGAATATTTATTTGCTTGACCATTAAGCTAGGTAGTAAAATTGCGGATCAGCAACGGTTACTTTGTAACAGGGACAAATCCTTAACTAACTGAGACTTTTGTATTTAATAGGATAGTAGACTATTAATAAAGTTCAAATTTGAAAACAAAATCATGTAAACCAAAAATTAATTTTAAGTTCAATTCGGACAACCGCATGGAAGTACATTAATAAAGTAAAATTATTCTAATTGTGTAGAACCATTTTAATTTTTAAACAATTAAAAAAGAAATAAGCAGAAAATCTATTTTATCAAAATTATTTACACATGCATGTAGCAAGATATTTGCAATCAAACTTTCATACAAACAGTATGAAATGAAATTATTTTCTATTTGTAACAACAATGATAATATACATATTTATTTGTTAAAAAGCTGTGTAAAAACAAACAATCAAACTATTCAGTCATATCATCCACACTCATTTTCAGTTGTGTTACGTAACTAGAAAAACATAACTACGTCCGCTTAACACACACGAACTGGCTTCTCAGTTGCGTACTGTTAACTTACAAACTCGAAACTCAGTCGCTGTGTGTTAACTTTGCTCCTAAAAATAGTAGACTGAATTCAGTTTGTTTTTAGTTGTGTGTGTGCTCAGTTTAACTATTTTAAGCAGTCAAATAGTTGAAAATGAATACTCAAACTATTTTCAGTTCAGTCGCCAGTCAAAAAAAATTTTGTTGGTGCTGAATATTAAACCCTGTTGAAAAGCAATGACAATTTAGTTATTTTCAAGACAATCTAGAGGTTTATCTGTTCTTTATTCTTATACAGCAGGTTTTATTAAATAAAATGAGTTAACATTACTGTTAAAGACACAAAGTTGACGCTCTTTATTGCTTTGCGTCTTACGCGCTAATTTAGGGGTGGCAATTAGGGAATACCAAATTAGTGTTGATGTTGTCTCAAAATTGACGACGATGTTGACGAAGCCAAACAAAATAAGGGTGAATGATATAGTCAGTAATATTAGTCTGTTTTTTTGATTTTTGTATTTCCGACAATATGGAGATCTAAAAAAGTGCATCACTATTATCATCTGTGTCTAAAGACAAAATTTCGCTGACAAATATATGGATAGGTTCAATCTAAAAGGCATCTTCATTACAATTTCTATAACAGATATAGAATTATATGGATCGATTTTGATTTATTTGGATAACGTCACAGTAGTCCTGATCTTCTTTCAACAACCGTGTTTGCAACAAAAAAGAAAAAGCCGCTCGGAAAAACAAGGTGGCTATCAATTCGTCTGAATGTTGCTTTTTTATATTTGTGCCCTTAGAACTCAGTCATTTGTAAACCGCTTTTGGATTTTTTTTTTTATTTTAAAGCTTAAAAACAGTTCATAAATTTAAAAGTCACGTTTTTTACGTGTGTTATCAACCGTAAAAGGCACCACTTTAAAATTAAAAAAAAAACCGTGCATCACAATAGCTCCCAATAGCAAAAAGTCTTACAAAAATAAATCTAAAAATTAAAAGCTGTTCCCATAGGTAACGTTAATTGACCTACCTTTTGAACTGTTATAGACATACGCTTGAAAAATAGACAGAATGTTGATTACTATGACCGTTATAATAACAAGTATAAATAAAGGGTGTTACAATAGTAATGTTATTTATATATATATGGGAAAATTCTTGAAAAGTTTTAGCCGGTTGTAATTTACAAAGAACCTGTATTGCTAAGTCCGCTATAACAGTAAGTATAAAATTTGGATTTCAAATTCTTTGAAATGTGTTTTATGACAAATTTGTATGAAAAATATACTTCAAATCTATTTTGATTTTCTACGAATATAACAGTAAATGTGTATGTTAGTTTTTTTAAATTTTCCATATCATCACCTAGATGGCAGCCTTAAACGCTGAAAAATTAATTTCTACTTGACAGAATAATAATAATAAGACAGAAAGAGGAAGTTCGACTCTGCATCAACGATTCTCTATAATTTTAATTTGGTTAAATTTTAGCTGCAATATTCTTAAATAATAAAATAAGTTTTTAATACAAAATATAATTTATGATAAATTTTTTATACAAATTTTTTATAAAATACAATTCAAAAATATTTTAATATTTTATGAATATGGCAGTTGGAGTTTAAATTAAATATAATAGCATGTTCACACGGCAAAATGAAGCACTTACTGAATCATGATTGCGAAGCATATCGTTTCCACGGCACATAATACATGCTTCGCATTGACTACAGTTCTAAAATTTTATTTTTCGTTTAAATTTTTGTGTTTGTAATTAATTATATTTTAAATTATAATATATTATTTGTTTTTATATTAACACATTCATACAGCACTTTTAATATTGGTATAATCTTTTTTTTACATTAATATACAGCTAGTTCAGATAAACTTGCGACAAAAATTAGGGAAGACAGAAATTATTCGTGCTTCGCAAGTAGATTCAAACTGAAGCGTCTCAAAATAACATGCTTCGCTTTTAAGATTTTATATGGACAAGCACATTGATTCGGTCGTGATTGGGCTGTGAATCATGAATGAGAGAGCGAAGCAAGAATATTGGGCTCCGTGAAAAAAAGTAATGAAAAGATGTAAATGTATTGATTTATTTTCGCACCATATTTCAACATTACGATTTGAGTTTCTTGACTAAAAGGACACTTAAAAATGAATTATTGAAGAATAGAACAGAAAGTTAATCTCATCGTTTCTCAAATTGTGACAGAAAGTTCTAACGATAAGAATTATTGAGTTTTTAAAGAACAACAACAACTTAAGTTGCAAGATTTCATTATTTTTCTCAATCTTCAATAGTTTTTTAATTTTTCCTTTGCAAAAGAATGTGCTGCTGCTTTAAAGAAGCAGTTAAAATTTAATTTCAATCAAATTAGAAAACAAAAAATCATTCGTTTATTATTAATTTCTCTTAGAACAAAATGTCCCATCAGCAACTGTACAAACACGCATATTCTACAGATGCATTCACAACATCGAACATATGCAATTATACATAAGTTAAGAGCCATTAAAGAAAAAGAGAAGAAACCAGAAAAATGGAAACTACATGTACCAACGTTGACAGCATGCAATTTTCTTTGGTGTTCCAAATATTGCTACAATATTTAGTGAAGCATAAATCTTGTTTTTAATGAATGCACGACACAAACTCACATACGTACATTCATACAAAAATTTTTTGTGTTTTAGCATAAGGGAAAAGAAAAGTTGTTCACAACAGCTCGACTAACTCCCCTAATAAACATTTCTGCATTTAATGGACGTGTTGACGCGCAATTGTGCACTACAATGAAATAAACACTTCCACACAATACAATGCAAAAAAACAGAATTTAGCCCATCATCACCACTACAAATTAACGCCCAAAAATCTATACACACATTTCCATATTCATGTTAAAGTACAAAGCACTAGTATGGCTTTCCCTTTAACAAAAAGAAATTGGCAATTCAATTCTTAATGAAAATTGTTCTTAAAGTGCTTAATTCTTCGTTTTGAATATTTCAAGTGGGACTTATTTATGTATGTATGTGTGTGTGTGTGTTAACTCCTCCAGGTTTGAATTAACAAGGGATGCCAGATTGTAGTGAAAAGCCGGCATTTTCGATACATCATTTCCTAAAATCGACCTAATTAAAACAAAGCATTTTCGAAGTTTAAAAACAAAAATTTCTAGTTATTTCGTTTGTAATATCTACAACATCCATTTCCGACTCCATAAAGTATATATGTTCTGAGTTCCTAATAAACTTTGCTAAGGCATTAGATAAGCTAGAGAAAATTAAAACACACCAATCGATCTGTCATAATTTCGAAAATTTTGCTATTGAAAATCAGCAAGATCGGTCCATGGATCTTCATTTGGGCCACTGAACTTTTCATAGATAAGTACGATTGTACACCATATTTTTTAAGATATCAATATGGGTATCATTTAAAAGCTTTCGAAGAGATCTTATAGGAAATATTAATTTTTTTAAAAGTGCTTAACCCATTAAATTGATATTTTTATGTAAAATTGTATATAGTATTTAATTTTTTTCTTATTTTTTTAATCTCTGTCACGCCAAAATTAGTCGTTTTGATTTGAGTTAGGTTAGGTTGCACAGGCTGTCGGTTTGAGATACCCGATGAGGTGCAAAGGATCAATTAAAGTCTCTATATTATTATCAGATTCATCCCCAAACCACCCTGAACACCGGATAAACGAGTTTATGCTAGCAACATTATGGACCGATAGATCTGCAAGACTATGCATTCTCGGACTGCCGAAAAGAGCCGCCTTGTTTCCAGAAAGAACTTGACAATGGCAGAGCTCCTCTTCCTCATCCTGACAACTGCTACAGAAGTCATGGTAGGGTAGATTCAATTCAATAGCATGAGTACAGATTACACAGTGCCCTGTCAACACAGCCACCAGTGTGTTCAGCTGTCCTCGGGGAAATCTCAGCAAATTTGCAGATCTCCTACTACCATACTGGGTCCTCGAAACCGTGCAGGTGATCTCGTCAGACCATCTGGTCTGCGCGGCCACAAAAAGTTCCTGCTGATATAAAGCCTTTTCAGAAGCTTAACGGAAATCTTACCAGTGGATCTATCTCCCAGTCCTTCAGCCGAGTTCCAGATCTAGAGAGTTCGTCCGCAACTGTGTTTCCGGGTATGCTCAATTCTGCCGGCATCTAAAATTGTTTTAGGTTGGAATGTCACGCCATCTCATCTAGAGATATGCGGCTTTCACGGACCAATTTGGATGTCGTACATACATCCGATAAGAAGTTTATTGCGTCTTTTCTGTCAGCACAGATTTGGATATCCTCTCCGTATATCCCGTGGTACCTCATCCAGCCAACCACCCTTCTAATCGCTGAGATTTCAGCCTGAATTACGCTACATTGGTTGTGTAACCTAAGCTCTAGTGTTTGACTTTGGCGCGTCTGTATAACCTCAAGCACATCTGCGACGCTGATAGGATTTTGTCTACTCGTCTTGGAAGAACCCTCCACTCTGCTGCAGAAGAATCTCTAGGACCTCTGCTTCGCATTCCTTACCAGGTTCTTAAATCTGTTCACTGAGGATTTGTAAGACGACTAATTACCCGATCTCCTTGCCTAATTGAAAAGCTTACGGGAAGCTTAACGTGCCTTCGCGATATCCGAGTTCCACCAAGGTGGTTTGCTCTTACCTCGGCAGATATTTATTCTGCAAGATTCCGAAGTAGCACCTTCAACCGGTTAATGCGTTCACTGCAATTTCAATTTCCTGCCGATTTTCAATGGATTCGAAAGAAAACCTGAGAGGAGGAACCGTTGCCTTTTCCAGCCTGTTTTCCTTCTATACCGTCGGAGCATGAGCCCATTTACCTGAATTACTACCTCGAATTTAATATATCTATGATCAAAGAATAAGCAGGCAGTATAAACCTTCCATGGCCTGATTAAACTTGAGTACTTGGTACTAACTAGCGTCACGTTAAGAATATGCCTTCTATTCACTACAATAAAAGTGGGTTTTGACCGTACGTTTACTTTTCTAGATTATTAATGAAATTAAACAGAGACTTACCCCATGCATTCGAATCCGAGCTACCACACGCTACATGATATGCGTTGGCCCGCTTCAATTACAACCGGCAGATTCCATCTAGCTGCCATCTCAATTATTTTGCGAACCATAGGTAGCGGAGATTTGCACCCATGTGCCATGCAACAGGTAGCTGCTGGATGGATGAAGATGTTTAAATTGCTTTATTTGAGTTGCTTTACTAAACTAGATTTACATTACTGCTGAAGGATATATAGGACTCGGCAAAGCAGAATATAGCACTCCTACTTGTTTAACTTTCACTTGTATTCCTGTAGGTGGTTGTCTTTAATAAGTACTAAATAGTAAAGACAAGCACCTGTAGAAATACAAACGAAAGTTAAGCTGCCCATACATGACATGCTTTTTACATCTGACATGTCAACTTTCCCACTGTTAAACACATACATGTGGTGTAGGGCTGTTGAAACATTGCTTCTGTAAAATACATGTGAAAAGTCATCTGACAAAATTTCATTTAGAACATGTTATATTTTGATCTGACAAACCATCTGACATCAGCTGCTTTTATAAGTCTAAAAAGTATTGCCAAAAACCTATGCCGTATGAAACCAATCAATGTCGGTTGATCATTGGTGGTAGCATTAGCCAACTGATGGTATTGTTTTATATGATTAAAATCCGAAATTTCTGTTAACTATTTGGTAACAATTATGTAAATTCTGTATCATTATTTAATGTAAACTAATCTTGTTCGTATTAAGAGTAAAAATAAAATAATTAAAATTGACAAGTCTTCAGTAATTTCGTAACGTACACAAAAAAATTTTAAGACGACTACAAGCCATTTTGAAACCGAATGGCTTGTATATCTGTACAGTGAAAAAAACGAATTTGATGAGCTGTTGCAAACAAAAAATTATTTTGTCAGACGTAATTATGCATGTACGTTTGTGACCAAATATTAAAAGTCTTCTGTTAAATACCAATTTTGACACACATGCAGAATTACATATGACTTATACAGTTAAAAAGTCAGATGTAAAAAAAAAAATTCGTGTATAGGTAGCTTTAATAGGACAACGGCCCAACAACAGAAAAACTTTGAGTAGGAAAGAATTTCTTATGCCGATTATCATGTACAAGTGATTATACATATACGGGGAAGGGTATATAAGATTCGGCATAGCCAAATATAGCACTTTTACTTGTTTTTAGATAAGATGTACTTTAATATCCTTTTCTATAACTCTGACAGTGTATGAGCAAAATTTCGTAATATCAGTTGAGTAGTTAGGGCGCGAAAAAGTAACAAACAAACAAACTAACACTCACATTTATAATTTAAATTAGAACAGTTAGGATTATAGTTTAACAAAAGCAGCTTTAAAACGTTCGTAATATTAAAACTATATAAAATAAAATAAAATTTCAAAAATTTTAGATTCCCCTCATTAATCAGATGGTTAAGCCTTTAATAACGAAAACTTTAAAATTATTTTAGTGACTCAGATTCTAGCTCTTTCAAATACAATAAGTAATGATTTTCACCTCAAATTTCTGATAGAAAATCAGTACCTTATTTCTGTACGAAAGATAAAAGATTAAAATCCAATTTCGTAGCCATGCCGAAGGTTGGCACAAAGCAAAAACAAATAAACAAGACCGGTTACAGACAGAACAGCGAAGAAATGCTTTGCGTTATATATGTGGACTTCGTCTTAACAAATTAATATTTATGATGGATATTCCTTGTATTCCTATTTACCAAATAATTGTTGGTTAAATAGATTATGTTTACAATGTACAAAACTTAAGATAGATAGATGCGAAGAAAGCTGATGACGGATGTAGCGATCGAGTAAATGCAGCATTATATTTTGTGGATGTCTAATTTTTCATGTTTCTTTGGAAAACTTTCGCATACGTTTCTAAATAATTTCTCTTTATGAAAATTTTATTAGAAATTAAAATAAAAATGAACTTAAGCCAAAATAAATTTTATATATTTTTTAATTTATTATTTAAGCGCAAGGTCTTTCAATTTTTATTTTTTTAATATTTCGCTACTCCCTTGTGTAGCATCATCAGGTCAAATAACAAACTATATCAAAGTAAATTTTAATTCAATTTTTTTAAATTTAAATTTTTTTTTAATTTTAATTGCATTAAATGTATAAAAATGATAAATTATCTTGTATACGAATTTGTAATTAAATTGTCATAGTCAGCATCATATGTCTTTGAAATTGTTGATTTAGCTACCTTATTTCTTTCATACTTTCATTATAGACGTTCTATTAATTTTCTACCATCATATAAATTATTTTCTTGTAATGTTTGTTAACAACTTCCGGTTTCCGTTACAAATTGAAAAGGAAATTTCAATCACAAAATTGTATCATACACAACTACACTGCATACCTTCATAAAAATAGTCGCATGTACATATGTGTACATATACATATGTGTAAGTCGTTGGAAAGAAAAATTTTCATCAAGTGTAGAGGCGACAGCAAAAATTTATTCTAATTTTAATTCTAAAATTTTGCTGGAATTTTTTACCATTTGAAATTTGACATTACTACGCTATATAAAAAGCTTATTTTGTTTTGATGGCTGTCGCATTATTTACTTGTATCATTTAATCCTACTATACAAGCAAATCATATCTTGATTTTTTTTCTCTGTCTTTGACATCAAAATCAATTGACGTGAAAATCAGTTCATAGCGTTTTGCAAGTCGTGGAGAAAACACGTTCCAGTATTCCACAACCGACTAAAGTTAGCAATTTTTCTCGGTTGAGGAATGACAAGAAAGGGTGAAGCTACTAGTTTTCGTTGAAAAGAAAAATTGAAAATTTCAAAGATAGAAAATTTCCGGGTCTCAAGAAATCGTAAACGACAAAAAGGGCGGCATTCGCCCACCCAAAAATACAAGCACTATATTCTATTATTTTTTCAAATCGGATAAAGAAAAACATCTTGAAGTTTTACATATATTAAGTCGGTGCCAGCCAGAGAGCAGACATAAACGTACAAAGGAAAGGAAATTGTGGCGTAAACTTTGCATTGATGGTAATGCATGCTAGAAAACCGCAACGTATGAATGATGGAGTTCCAAGTACAGTTCGAAACGAGATTATGAACGTGATCGTTCCTCGAATTATCGCGAACGCGACATTTCACCGGCAGGCGGTGGTGGACCATTAAACAATGGTAATAGTTCATCGTATCGTTCACAGTCACCTGAAATAGATTCACCATCATCAAGAGGTCACGGTGGTTCACACGATATAAGAGATCGTGGTGATCATCGAGGTGGTGGCGATCGTTTCAGTTACATACAAAAAATGAGAGATCGAGAACGCGATATTTATAAAAGAGATAAATATTCAGATAAACGCGATCGTCGAGGAAGTGATCGTGATTCTGAATCACATCGTACCAATCATGACAGGATTGAAAGACGCGGAGGCGCTGGTCCTTCAAGAATTTGAGTATGTCATCGAACACCGATCCGGGGACCGAATGAAGCATGTTGATGCTCTCAGTCGATTATCGTGCCTGATGATTCAAGAACCATTTCAGCATCGATTAAGAGAAGCCCAACAAAATGACGACTGGACAAAAGCTGTATGCAAAATTTTAGAAACGAGTACGTATGAAGACTTCTACATCAAACATGGTATTTTACACAAAAACCCTTCAAAAGAGTTAATTGTTGTACCCGCGGAAATGGAAAAGGAGGTAATAAAGATGGCACATCGGCAGGGACATTTTGCGGTACGCAAAACAAAGGAACTAATAGAAAGACAATTTTATATTCCAAAACTAGATGCAAAGGTAGAGGCAGTCGTCAGAAGCTGTGTAGAATGCATTATTGTTGAGGCAAAAACGACGAAAAAGGAAGGCACGCTACAACCGATCGACAAATCGGATAAGCCTTTTGTAACATATCATATTGACCACGTCGGACCAATGGAGTCTACAAACAAAATGTATAACCATATTTTGGTGGTGATCGATGCTTTCACTAAATTTGTTTGGTTGTACCCCACCAAGAGTACTGGCAGCAAGGAGGTGGTTGAAAAGCTTAAGCGACAGTCGTCAATATTTGGCAACCCGCAACGGATAATATCCGACAGGGGAACCGCCTTTACGGCCAATGAGTTCGAGGATTATTGCAAAGACGAGGGAATACAACATTTGCTTATCGCCACTGGAGTTCCGAGGGGTAACGGACAAGTCGAACGAATCAACCGTATAATCGTGCCAATGTTAGCTAAAATGTGTGCCGAGAAACCTACCCACTGGTATCAGTACGTCGACAAAGTGCAGCAAACAATAAATAACAGCCCATCGAGAAGCACCCAACGTACACCATTCCAGTTAATGACAGGAACTTGTATGCGAACGAGAGGAAATCCACAACTAAACGAAATATTAAACGAACTTTGCATTGGAGAACTAGAAAAAGAGAGAGATGCAATGAGAGACGAAGCTCGTGAGAACATAAGCAAGATTCAAGCGGAGAATAAGAAAACGTTCGATAAAGATAGAGTTCCAGGTATCAGCTATAAAGTGGGAGATCTGGTAGCCATTAAACGTACCCAATACGGATCAGGTATGAAATTGCGGCCAAAGTTTTTGGGACCATACAAAGTTGTGGCAAGGTTGAATCACGATAGATACGAAGTCGTGAAACTAGGCGAGGGTGAAGGTGCAAGGAGGAGTACAACTGTACTCGAATATATGAAGCCTTGGAATCCGGCTTCGGGGCGAAGCCAGCGTCAGGAGGGCCGAATGTAGGGTAGTACAGGTCGACCATCACACATATGACCAACGGTACTGTATGCACACACTCCAAAACATACGTTTACTCGTTACAATACAAACAATCACATTCCACACATTTTCTAAAATTGAACTTTTTAAAGTTCCCATATCAAAAATCCCACAATTAAGGATTGTAAGAACCGTTATACAAAGTAAAAATACAAATTACAACAAGCAGCAATAAATAGCACCGTAACGTATTTAGACAACTGAACTCAATAATGTTGTACATCAAAAACTTTTTAAAGTTTTATTTCTTTTTTTTCCCCTTTACTACCATATTGTTAAACCTTTGACCAGGAAAGTTTTATTGGTTTCTATTTCTGTGTGAGTGTGTTTGGATTTGTGTGACAAACAAGCAAATAAAACATATAGCTTTACGAGCAAAAAATACTGTCGAAAGCAAAACAGAAAAAAGGAGTACAATACTAAAGAGCTATTAACGGAAATGCAATGTCATGCATGATTTTGCCATTTTAAAATTTTTCATACATTTCGCACATGATTAAAAACAAAAAGTTGCCGAACATTTGTATGCATCATAGACAACAGATCACTTAAGATTAGATTGGGTTAAAAAGAGAATACAAATTGGTAGTTTCGTATTCGTAGACAATAACTTAAGAATGGTCGTGTAAGCTCTTTGTATATTGTTAACCCTCCGATGTTCGGTGACTTATGATACGTTAAGTGCATCATAAGGGTCTGGCCAGACCCATAAAAATAATGTTAGAAATAAAGTTTTACATATAATTTTATTTATTTATTTAAGTGCTTTAATATGCATTACAAAGAGCAATTGGGTTTGCAATTATATAATTGTATGGAATGTTCATTGAGACATATTGGACGAGTACATTTGCTGCAGTTATAACGTGCTGCCTCCGTCAGCAGTTTTATTGTTTACATCAAACGATCAAACAATTTACATGCAAAGCTCATATGGGTCTGCGCAGACCCATGTGAGCTTAATTAACGAAAGTACCTTACAATAATTTTTTTGTACAACAAATATGCTAAAAATTAAAATTTTACTACTTCACTGTGTAAATCACACTATATTTTAGGAAGTCATGGACTAAGAAGTCCCAGCTATTTTTTAAAAAAGAACTACAGACATTTAAAGGTCGAATGGGTCTGGCCAGACCCATATGAACATCGGAGGGTTAAGAAAGGAAAAAGTTTTACAACTACAAAGGAGTGTGCTTAAATTCTTTGTGCTATTCATAACATTTAGCAAACAATGCAATTAGTTTCTTTTTTAACACGTTGAGCCCGGCGCCGAATTTGCTGTGCTTTCCGTTCAACCGGCAGTCGGCAGCCGGCGAGCGATACAATGCTATCGCTAAGGGATTACTTTAATACTAATGAGATAATGAATTCTTCTTTGTCGCGGTATTTTGGACGTCTTTTAGGTGTATGTGTAATGTTTGTGTGATTCTATTCCATAGTTTGTTATGATGCATAGTAAAATACATGATTATCCACGTACGTATCTTCGAAAGACAGCTACAACGAAAATTAAAGTGCCGGTCCCCAGGGACCGACGCCGGACCCAACGTGTTAAATGTTATTGCAGCATTCTTTTTTTTTAGCCGATATTCACCAAGAAACAAGTAAAACAAGCTGCCAAATTTTTCCATTTTAGATAAATCTAAGCTTTTTAAATCGGCTATAAATAGAAATCGCAGTTTCCAGCGTTACAGGAGTATTAAGCAAACATTTAACAGAAAAATTGCATACGCAAAGTAAGAAAGTGTTTGTATTGTTTCACAGACAAAAAAACTGAGTAAGTTAAGTGTTGGCGCGTTTTATTTTGCAATTGAAGGATCGCAACAAGTAAATAAAACGTAGGAATATGAAATGAAAATCCCTTGGAATTTATAAAAATAAGAATGGACGGTCGATAGAAGTGTACCATGAGTGGAACGTTAAAATTATTATCGTGAAGTCCATTCCGAATCAGCTATACGCATATACGTGTGAGTACTCGTTGAAGTGACTGAAATGACTGGGTAAAATTTTGTGTGTTTTTATATCTTACCAATAAATATAAACAACTGAAAAAATTATCAAATCGAAGCTTGAAATTCCTATGCATGAATTTTTCAGAATTTTCCCCTTAAAGTCCACATTTGGCTCTAGAGCCAAAAAATAATTTTAGAAATAATTGAAGGTATATAGAGCTTTTTAAAATTAGTTTCTTCTTTTGAGTTCCGACTTTGGAGATAACATGGAATTTTTACTTTAAATAAAAATATTTTCCATTTCTAATCTTGTAGAGATATGGGGCTTACATTTTTTTAGTTAATTTATAGCTAACTGGAGAGAAAATTGCGGAAAGTTTTTGGAAAACAGGGTTCAATATTAAAAAAAAACATTACTCAGGTCCCGTAAAATTCCGAATTTTCCATGTTTGAATGCAAGTAACTCGTCAACTATAAACGATAATTTTACGGTTTACATGTGTGTGATTTTGAAGAACTTTTCAAGTTTTTTTAAAACCGTAACCGCACCAAACGGTCTAAAAATCTTTAAATTTAAGGTTGAATACTTCTCTGCTACTCTGCGAAATAAGATTCATTCCATCCAGCCGCTTAGAAACTTGCTGATTTATTTCACAGTTCACTAAAATATCGAGATTTCATCTACGAAATATATAAGTTTTTTTTTGGAAAAAAAGAATTTACCATAAAAGATATTTTACTTAAATTTAACAATTCGAAGAAAGATTTTCCCATAATACTCGTTTTTTTAATGAAAATTTCATTAAAAAAATTTCATTTTAAATTTAAATATACGAGGGCTGCTCTGTATATTTCTGGCCTAATAGTGAAAATGCGAATATTTATAATCAAAAATGGTTTTAATGTTTTTCAAAGTATTCTCCAGCATGCGCTCAAACCAGTTGTCGAAGCACTTTTTCCACTCCGATTGAGACACCTCTAAAACATGGTTTTTGAACACTTCAACAGCTTCTTCTGGCGACGAAAATCGTTGACCACGCATTTTTTTCTTGATGTGCGGAAACAAGAAAAAGTCATTAGGTGTCAAGTCAGGGCTGTACGGCGTATGACCCATTAATTCGACGTTTTGGCCGGTCAAAAACGCACGAGCCTTTTTTTGAGCGACTTTCAAATTGTGCGGGATCCAACGAGAACAAACCTTTTTTACGGGCAGGTGTTCATGCAGTATCGAATGTATGCTGGTGGAAAAAATGTCCAAGGATGTCTCTATCTCTCGGTAGGTCGCATGTCGATCTTGCATTATGAGTTCACGCACGGCATCAATGTTCTCTGGCACGACAGCCGTTTTTGGACGACCTTCACGGAATTCGACTTTGAGCGAGCTTCGGCCACGATTAAATTCATTATACCAATTTTTCACAGTGCTATAGGATGGTGCTTCATCGTCATACAAAGATTTAAGTTCATCAATGCACTCTTGTCGTGATAATCCACGTCGAAAATTGTGAAAAATGATGGCACGAAAATGTTCACGAGTTAATTCCATTTTTTTCTATCGTCGTACGTCAAAACGTTTTGCGTACGATTATGCTTAAAAATGACAAACTTTCCAATGGAAATGTCAGATTGCACTTGGCAGCACTCAGTGTTGCCAGACCAGAAATATATATAGCAGCCCTCGTATTCCTTTTACCCACACAATCTATATTTTAAATAAATATATGGCAAAAGAAAAAACCCAAACAATTAAAGGAAATTATCGATAAAAAAATAAAAATTTCCAAAAAAAAAAAAAAATAAATAAAACTTCTCCAAAACACAATAAAGTGAAAGAAAACTCTGAACTCTTTAATTTACCTAAACTGTTAAATTCATTTTAGTTTACTAATAAAATTGACATTTTTCTAAAATTCATTTGTACCAAAATATTTAAATTTTTTCATTAAAAATTTTTTAAAACCTAAAAATCTCCAAAAATATTAAAAGCTCACAAAAAAGTATGTAGTAAGATTATCAAAAAAATTTTATGTTTACAAAACTAGAAATTTCTCGAATAAACCAGTTACTTTTAAAAATATAAAAAAATATATTTCTAAATTTTACACATATACTGCGTATAAACTGCGTCTCTAGTCTAGGTAGTAAGCAAGCACGTTGACTACAAATAAGATTGGCCAGGGTTCAAACCCTACTGTAACCAAAAAACTAACAAACAAATTCGATCTCATCGCTGTCCAGTACATTAATGGTAATGGAAGTATTTTTTCACTTTTACCACCTGTCTTATGTTTCCTCCACTCCTTTCCTAATGAATGTAGGTCAGGCAGGCAACCGTGTTGCTACAGCCCACTTAGGTCTAATGAATGGTCCCTTTGTTTTCCTAATGAATGTAACACGGTTACAAAAATAACTGCCTCAAGTGCTGCTTCTCTTAAAAAAGTAATACCATAAGTCGCTTTTCCTCTTAATAAAAAGTTCTAAAAAAAAAAGAAATTTTATTAATCGTTCATTCCATTTTTATATAAAATTTTTCGCTTTAACAGAAACACAAGTAAATTTAAAAGGAAAACGAGTAAGAGTGGTATATTCGGCTATGCCGATTCTTGTATACCCTTCAGCATCTATGTAAACCTAGTTTAATGAAGTAATTTCAATCAAAAAAGCAAACACTAAGGTGACAGAGAATTAAAAAATAATAAAAAAAGTTATTTACTTTATATAATTTTACATAAAAATGTCATCGTCTCTTAATGGGTTAAGCATTTTTAAGTAATTTTAGTATTTCCTTAAAGATCTCTTCAAAAGCTTTAAATGATACCCATGTTGATATCTTAAAAAATATCGTACTTTTATATGAAAATTTCAGAGGCCCATAACTCGGAAAATATGTTAGAGCGCAAATTTTTTCACTTAAAATTTATTTTTATTTTTTAATTCTCTATCGCCCCATATATTTGTTTTCTTGACTGGAGTTATTTCATTGTTCCAAATGATATGGAAAAACTAGAGGCAGGGGTGGTGTTTTTACCGCGGCCTTGAAGGACATCAACCTATCTTACTGATTTTCAATAGCACCTCTTTCGGAACTAAGTCTGATCGCTTGGCGTATTTTAATTTTCTCTAGTTGATCTAGTGACTTGGCAAACTTGATTTCAACACTAACACGGACAGACAGACAGACAGACATCGCTCAATCGATTTCGCTATGCATAAGTACACAGAATATATTTGATTTATGGGGTCGGAAATGGATATTGTAGTAATTACAAATGAAATGACAAACTCAAATATACCCTTTTTCCACTTTTTGTGGTGAGGGGTTTTAGAATTAAGCGATGAAACTGGGTATATGACAGAAACGTGTTGTGGTTACAAAAAAAGCCTGCAACAGATACATTTTGATGGGTGTTTCTTTACAGTACACAAGTGTTGCAAAAAAAAAATTGCTTTCCATTAAAAGCAAATTGATACAGTAGACAGTTTCAATAATGGAATTTCATGCTAATAATAATGTAGTTCATATTTTTACAAAGTTGCATGTTGCGTGTGTGTGTGTATGAACATAAGCAATTGTTAAAATATGTGCAATGGAGTGCAGTCATTGTAATTTAAACTAAGCCAAGTCTGTAGGGAAACACAAAATATATTTTTGGGAGTTAATTCCTTCCCATTTGATTTTTGAACATAGTTTTTTTTTGAGCTTGAAACACTTCATCCAACAGTTACTCTTTAAAGATCTTCGCGAAGTAAGACTTATCACTCTGCATGATTTGAAAATAAAATCACCCTTATTCTGTGTGGAGTCGGCAACATCGTCGTCAATTTTGAGGTAACATCACTTCCACACAACATCAATACATACATATTTGGTATTCCCTTACAGTTTAATTACGACGTTCCCAGTTAGCATTTGGAAGATTGTTTTTTCAAAAATCACCACAGTGAGTCTTTTAAGACTACCCAAGATGACTTAAAACGGATTAGTCAGTTGTACGTTTAAAAAGAGACTTATATATAACTACGACAAACGCAAAGAAAGCGACTTGTTTAAAAACAAAAAGTACAAAAAGCATATACTTGAAATTCGACTGTTTTTAGAATTATTTTAGAGACATATTTAACGCAGCCTAACGAAGAAAAAATGATTCAAATACATATTTTATTTTTACTTTTTAGTTTTCGTGAAAATACACATGTCACTTCGTAAAAAAATAGAGACACAAATGTCAAATGAATTTTTTCAAATTTTTTTTTTTAAATTCATTTTTTTAAATTTGAATTTTAAGAAAATTAGAAATAACATGCTAACGAATGTAACACTACGCCAGCAGAATAGGTTACAAACATTTGTTCATGTTTGTCTGCGTGGAGAAAACTTGGCGATGTTAATGCTTCGTTTTCTCGCTGTTTGAACACGACATGACATCGACAACGATGGTCTACACAAGCAATTTTAATGTGCGCACATGAAATTGTTCAATGTTTGAACAAATTAATGGTTTATCAAGACTGCGTGTAATTAAATATAAGCAAAACGTTGTTTGCAATGTTTCATTTTGAGAAAATATAATTAGAAATGTCCGTATAATATGATAGGAAAAACGACTCGCATACGGCTAGTAATTTGATAAAAAATTTACTCGAAAAAGTATCATATTTGATTATAAGTACGATTGAAAACAGTATCGAAAATGAGTCGAGAACGCGAGTCATAAGGGACTCGTTCAGAAGAGTCGCGGCTAGGGTACCATTTTCTACCAACAAAACAATCATTTTCGACTCTAAAACGAGCGCATAAACGATTATTTTAATCGTGTGGAAGAGTCAAAAAAGACTCGAATATGATCAATAATTAAAAAAAATGCTAACTGGGTTGCCTGTTTATCGACAATGCCAATAAAAAAAAATAATACACATACATTTCACATATTTGAGTCACTTGATTTATTTGTTTACTATTTTAGATTGTTTTTGAAAAAGAACAATTTCATGAAAATTTAAAAAATGTACTTTCCTTCCGACACTGCCAGATGAGAAAAGTGAGAAAATATAGTGAAAAGAAGAGTTCTTTAAAAGTAAATGAAAAATTTAAATTATCCATTTTAAACAAGTGCTTTGTTTCTTCATTTAAGGTTCGAAAGTTGTTTCCGGCAAAATAAAATAGCAATCAACAAATGCAAGTGGACCTCTTGGAGGAACATGGCTTGCCATTTGAAATGATTTAATAATGTTAAAATAGGCGTTGTCTATGACTTCGAAAAGTTCTCAATCACTTGGACTCGCTAGCCATACCCTCAGGGCTGACTTGCTTTTGGAAATGGAGCTGATATTCTTATATTCGCTTAGTACAAGCTACTTAGTACCGCTTCCAGAAGCTTTAATTTTATTTTATTTGTAAATACCTTTAAAAAGAATTTTGTCAAACATGAATTTGTAAAGCGCTATATTATGCCATACATTTTGCCATTTATCACTCGTTTTATTTGGTGGGCCAAGTGCGTTTAGAGCGGTGGCTCTTTGAAAACCTCTGAAAAGTGATCGATTTTTTTTATCAACTCTTCAACTAATTTTTCAAATTGGTTGGGGTGGGTTGGTAATCTTCAGTTTCTTTATTTTCAATTTTATTTTTACATTTTTATAGTTTATTTAATTTTTTGTTTGTGCACGACACCTAAATTACAGACGACAATATCAATGGCAATTCGAGACAATATCAAAGTTACATTGCCTTACAAAATATCAAGTTTATATTGCAAGTCATCAATAATGACAACATTGACAACGAGAATACCGATTTTCAAAAATCGATTAAAATTGCCGTCACCTTGTATTGCCTGATGCCATACAGAATAAGGGTGAATAATTGAAATATTTGTAAATTAAATGGGCTTGTTGAAATTAACTGCCTGTACCACGCTGTCATACGAATTATTACGTTCGCACAATAATACAACATTATTATATAAACGAAAAAATTCTTGTGGCAGCTAGTCCTTTAAGGCCTTTTAATTTACTCGTTATTTTACATGTTTCTTTAAAATTAAAAATATATTTCATTTCATTAGAAATTATTTATTAAATATTGCACTGTTTGTGTGTGTGCACATGTTTATTTAATACATTAAAAAAATCACACGGTCCAAAATTTTCCACTTTTATACATTAATATTTCATAGACAATTAAAACATAATTAAATTTTTGGAAAAAATAAATTTTATATTAAAACCACAATTAAAATACATGAATGGTTTTATACTTCACGCAGGGCAAATAAAAAACTATTAAAACATATACACGTATGCACTGTGAACATGCATACAAACGTACAAACACAGCTATCCAAATGGCCTTTAACCGAATAGTTTATTGCACAGTAGCAATAAGTGAACAATAACACAAACACACACACATAAAACATGAACTCACAACAAAGTGTTAGCTGTAAATAAATTTTGCCTCTATAAACAAATGAACATAAAAAGAAAATTAAGGCGAATAATTTTATGAATGAAAATAATTCGTATTAGTGTTGCACAGTGGTTTAAAAATATTTTTTTGGAGAAAATTCGGTATCTCAATAACTATTCAAGATATCTTAATGAAGTTTTACAGAGGCAAAGGAGAGTTGTTTCTCAGTAAATCTGCCAACGGTCGTCGCCCTAAGGTAAAAGGGGGCTTCTGGGTAGGGCACCAAAGTTGGGTACCTAGGACATATAATTTTTTGAAAGTGTGTTAAAAAGTTTATTTTTAACTTAAATGTTAAGATTAACTGAATTAGACCTTGAAAGTATCCATAAAAAGTGTGCTCACATGTGCAGGTTATCTCTTTTACTTTGGGAGAAAGTTGACTTAGAATTTTTTTTTAAATTTAGCCGACCTTAACTTATTTTTGGTGTAGTGCGCTCTGTTTTGTTTTGCTATCGCTTTTCGTTAAAATGTTACAAGTCTCCCCCAAGTGATATTCTTTTTTAAATGTAATTTACATTTTTTTAATCCGTTTTAAAGAGAACCTATAGCAAATGCGAATAAAAGAAAAACTAGGTCAAGAATTATAACAGTTCCCCCTCCAATCCTATTCAAAATAGCCAATTTTGAAACAAAAATTATTGTAAAATTTTTCGAAGTGCAAAGCACTGATTGAAAAAGGTAAACGGGCTTTTAAGTCCTCAATTTTTGGCTACTTACTCCAAAAAGGATTTAAAAGCCGCATGATTAGTAAAGTCAGGGCATGTTTGAGAAAAAATTTTAAATCTTATTTTACCATTTGCTTAAAAACTCCTTTTTTTTCTTTATGAGGGCTGCTATATATATTTCTGGCCTGGCAACACTGAGTGCTGCCAAGTGCAATCTGACATTTCCATTGGAAAGTTTGTCATTTTTAAGCATAATCGTACTCAAAACGTTTTGACTTACGACCATTATTTGTATTATTAACAGTGACTTGAAAAAATTAATATAGAAAAAAATGGAATCAACTCGTGAACATCACTTTTCACAACTTTCGACGTGGATTATCACGACAAGAGTGCATTGATGAACTTAAATCTTTGTATGGCGATAAAGCACCATCCTATAGCACTGTGAAAAATTGGTATAATGAATTTAATCGTGGCCGAAGCTCGCTCAAAGACAAATTCCGTGAAGGTCGTCCAAAAACGGCTGATGTGCCAGAGAACATTGATGCCGTGCGTGAACTCATAATGCAAGATCGACATGCGATGTACCGAGAGATAGAGACATCCTTGAACATTTCTTCCAGCATACATTCGATACTGCATGAACACCTGGTCGTAAAAAAGGTTTGTTCTCGTTGGATCCCGCACAATTTGAAAGTCGCTCAAAAAAGGCTCGTGTCGATTGGTGCAAAAAAATGTTGCAAAAATACGATTGATCGTCACAGGTGACGAATCATGGATCTATGCGTATGAGCCCGAAACGAAACAACAGTCGACCGTGTCGGTCTTCAAAGACGAGCAAAATCCAACGAAAGTTGTTCCCTGACTTGGCACCTAATGACTTCTTCTTGATTCCGCACATCAAGAAAAAATGCGTGGTCAACGATTTTCGTCGCCAGAAGAAGCTGTTGAAGTGTTCAAAAACCATGTTTTAGAGGTGTCTCAATCGGAGTGGAAAAAGTGCTTCGACAACTGGTTTGAGCGCATGCAAAAGTGTATAAATCTTGCTGGAGCATACTTTGAAAAACAATAAAAACATTTTTGATTGTAAATATTCGCATTTTCACTATTAGGCCAGAAATATATAGAGCAGCCCTCGTATAATTTCAAAATTTTGTAAAAATATCTCGATGCATTTTGATTTGATTTTAAGGTAAATGTCATTTAAAAAATGGAGCGTGAAATAATTACAGTCAAATCTCGATAATTCGTACCCCTATAAATCGGTCCCTTAAAAAAATCTTGTTACTTCATAAAACTTCCATACATTTTGGTCCCCTTGCTAATTCTTATTTTTTTTTTGAAAATAAAAACTTCTTTACCTCTTATAAATCGTAATTGTTTGCTAACAACTACTGCTTATAATTCGTAATAAAAACAAAAAAAAAACATGGAAGGAATGATTTTTTGTTTACCGTTTTTTTGCGTGTGGTTTTGCTTTTGCTTGGGTTTATTTTGTTAAGATCAGTTTGTTACATGAATAATAAAGTAAAATGTCAAAGCGAATGACAATGGAGAGAAATAATTCTTGCGAAATAAAACCGACTTCAAAACAGAGTTCATTTGTCTGCCTTTAACAGCTGAAGTGTGTGGCCACATAAATTAGGTTACATTAACTATTGGGATACACTTATATCTCCAAATTTTATACTTTTTCAACTGTTCAATGGTTTGGCAATATACATCAAATTGCAGCACCTATAGGGTCACTCTTCAATTTCCAAATTCAAATTATATACTTGCTGTTGTAGTAGATTTAGCAATCAGTTTCTGTGTAAATTTCAACCGTATGTCTGTAATGGTTCAACAGTTTGCCGATATACATCAGATTGTATCAACTATTTAATTTATAATATAACATTTTTATAATTCTTATTATACCAAAAAAATTAAGGTGTTTGTGATAACGGTTCAGAAAATACGGCCATATAGAACAAATTACATAAATTTTGAGAACACCCTTTAGTTACTTAATTCGCGTTATAGCGGACTTAGCAAAACATGTCCCTTGTAAATTTCAGCTGTCTGTGTACAACGGTTCAAAAGTCCGGCCACATACACCATATTATATCAACTATTGGGACACAAATTATAAACTCGTTGATATAGCGGACCTAGAAATACAGGTCCCTTTTAAGTTTCAGCGTTCTGTCTATAACTGTTCAAAAGTTTGGTCACATACACAAAATTACATATACTATTGGAACACCCTTTAACTTCCAAATCCAAATTTTATATTTGTTGTTATAGCGAACTTAGCAATACAGGTTCGTTGTAAATTTCAAGCGTCTGTCTACAACTGTTCAAAAGTATGGCCATATACATCAAATTTAATGAACTATTGCCGCACCCTTTAATTTAAAATTTGTAATATTAATGCTTATTACTATAACGCCTATAGCAATCGACATTCTGTCCAATTTGCAAGAGTTTGTGTGTAACAGTTTAAAAGATAGGCTCATATAAGTAAATCTTCATTAATTATGGGACACCCTTTAATTTCTAAATTCATATTATAAACTCGTTGATATAGCGGATTAAGCAACACAGGTCCCTTTTAAGTTTCAGCGTTCTGTATATAACGGTTCAAAAGTTTTGTCACATACTCAAAATTACATTAACTATTGGAACACCCTTTAACTTCCAAATCCATATTTTATACTTTTTGTTATAGCGGACTTAGCAACACAGGTTCGTTGAAAATTTCAAGCGTCTGTCTACAACTGTTCAAAAGTATGGCCACATACATCAAATTTCATGAACTATTGGCACACCCTTTACTTTATAATTTGTAATATTAATACTTGTTACAATTACGCCCATAGCATTTGACATTCTGTCCAATTTGCAAGCGTTTGTCTATAACGGTTCAAAAAATAGACCCATATAAGTAAATTTACATCAATTATGGGGGGTGCCCATTTTTAGATTTATTTTTGTATAACGTTTTGTTATTGGGTCCTATAGTAAAACGCAGTCATTTTAAATTTTACAGAATCGCCCTTTAAAGTTTATAATACACGTAAAAAATATGTATGTTGTATGGGGACACCCTTTAATTTTCAAGATTATGAACTGTTTTTAAAACGGGACCAATCTGTTAGCATAAGCTATCATATTACCAAAAATTTTCAAAATCGGATCAGAAATGACTGAGTTCTGGAGGCACAAATATTAAAAAAAACCAACATTCAGCCGGATTGTTAAACCTCCTTCTTTTTTTGAAGTCGGTTAAAAATAGGCGTTGCTTATTGATTTGAAATTGATGCATCAACTCTTACTTTAATTACTCAAAGAAGATTATGCAAAAATCTTTAGGCAGTAAGCTAAAACGCGAAAAACTACATAAATATCTTATTTTATTATATGTATTTATTTATTTTGTATTTTATTTTTAGCAATTATTTTTTTGTTTTTTTTTTATTGTTTTGGTAAATAAAATGAAGAACCCCTTCAATTCGTATTTATTTTATTTTAACCCCGTTAAATCGAAACCCCACTAAATCAAAAAACCCTATAATTCGTAAGAAATGGCCGGTACCTTGCGATTACGATTTAACTGTAAACTACTGTAAAATTTTGAATGGTTCATGAGATACAGAATTTTGTGAAAAAAGTTGTTTTCCAAGCACTGTGCGTTGGCACATTTAATCGAAAAATGTGTAATAATCATTTTTTTCGCATTGATGATTAAATTTTATTGAAAATTATCTTTTGATTATTCGAGATATAAATCGAATATTTACAAAATAAGAGTTTTTTGGTTAGATTGTTTTGTTTGTATATAACTAAACTGTAGAGGAATTAGATGGTAATGCAGCACACTGTTTCCTTCAGTCTTTAATTTCATTACTGTACAGAACAATACCTAATCAAAGAGATGAGATCTCAAAAAGCATCCGTATGTATTAAATTTACTGTTTGTTGCAAACAATCGCTGGATATTCATAAGAGATTTTTTTCACTCCTGTAGTCTCTTGCAGACACGTTATTGAATGTCTTGGCCAGATACTGAAAAAATTATCGATCTTTGATAACTAACATTGTAATAGGTATGTGTTTCGCCTGACTGTCGAAAGGTCGTTAAGCACCATTCGAGCTTTTAGAAAAGCAAAACCTTTAGTTCATACTAATCCGAGTTTAGTTTCGACTTAAGGTAAACATGTCATCTGCTTTTGACCCCTATACGCAAAAGTACTTCCTTTTATTTGGTTTAAAGAGGGTAGGAATTTCTAGAGTTGTTGTCTTTAAATTTTATTTTCTAAATTCGGAGTCATTTCCTAGATTTTCTAGCGATCGTTTGAATTTCCGCCGTAAAAGTTTTCTTATTATGGTTAACCCTTAGGAGGTTTAATTAAACGTTTCTTATTTTAAAAAGCTCTCAGATAATTTTTGGAAAAAAAGCAGAGTTCAAAACAGATTTCATCAACTAGAGGGACACTCTTTAATTCCAAATTAAAATCTAATTCTTGCTGTTGTAGTAGAGAAAAAATCAGGTTCTTTGTAAATTTCAACCATCTGTCTATAACGCTAACAGTTTGGCCATAAAGATATGGTCATATAGGTCAAATTATATTAATTTTGGGAACATCCTTAAATTTCTAAATTCAATTGCAAACTTTTTGTTTTAGCGGACTTAGCAATACATTTCCCAAGTAAGTTTCAGCTGTCTGCTATAACGGTTTAAAAATTTGCCCACATACATCAAATTACATTAACTATTGGGACACCCTTTAATTTCCGAATCCAAATTTTATACTTGTAGTTATAGCGGAGTTAGCAGTACAGCTTCATTGTAAATTTTAAGCGTCTGTTTGCTACTGTTCCAAAGAATGCCCATATAAAGCAAATTAAATTAACTATTAGGGCACCCCTTAATTTATTATTTTGAATATTAATGCTTGTTACTATAACGATCATAACAATCGACGTTCTGTCCCATTTGTAAGCATTTGTCTATAACGGTTTAAAATATAGGCACAGTATAGGTCAATTTTCGTCACCTATGGGGACACCCTTTAATTTTAAGATAAATTTTTGTCATTTTTAATTTTTGCCATTTTTAGCTATAGCGATACGCAGTTTTTTTATTTTTAAAGAGGTGCACTTACCAACTAATACATGTAAGACCTTTTATGTTGTAAGGGGACGCCCTTTAATTTTTAAGATTAATTTTAGAGAATCTGTAAGCATTATCTATTAAATTAAGAAGATTAAGAAGAAATGACTGTCTTCTGCAGGCACAAACATTAATAAAAGCAACATTGAGGCGAATTGATAAACTCCTTCTTTTTTTGAAGTCGGTTAAAAATAAAGAAAGCTTAGATGCGTTAATTTACACATTCTGATCGACTGGTATCCATAGTTCGCATATTGGCAACCAAGTTCCTTTTCCTTTTCCTTTTCTTTTTATTTTTCTCTTTTCACTTTTTCGTTTTCACCATGAGGGGGTGTGGGTCACAGTTTTGTCAGTTGGCGATATATATTTTGGTTCTCGTTCTTGTATGTTCTTTTTTTAGGATTTCGTGTTTTGGTCAAAATGTCTGTCTGAATCTAAATTTGTCTGGCCGTCTGTCACAGCCCTCTGTCTCTGAAACGATGATAGGTAGAATCTAATAATTTCCACAGAAGGTATATTGCTATAGCCGTGATAATAGCTAATGTAATAATAATTAAAGGGTGTCTCCAAAGTGACATGATATTCATATAAAATATTTTTATTTTTTGAACTTTTATAGGCAGACACGTTAAAATTTACACAGCGTCAGTAAAAATATATGCACTGTAGCAATGAGTAAAAAAAATAAAATATTGAACTAAAGGAAGTGCCCATAGTGATGTAATTTTCAAGTACATTTAAGTACTAAATAATTCTTGCACAAAAAAACCGACTTCAAAACAGATTTCATTTGTCTGCCTTTAACAGCTCAAGTGTATGGCTACATAAATAAGGTTACATTAACGATTCGAACAGACTTATATCTCCAAACTTTATGCTTTTTCAACTGTTCAATAATTTGGCAATATACATCAAATTGCAGCAACTGTAGGGTCACTCTTTAATTTCCAAATTCAAATTATATACTTGCTGTTGTAGTAAATTTAGCAATCAGGTTCTGTGTAAATTTCAACCATCAGATTATATAAATTATTTAATTTATAATATAGAATTATTATACTTCTTATTATACGAAATAAAGTAGTGGACATTTTGTCTAAAATTAAGGCGTTTGTATACAACGGTTCAAAAAATACGGCCATATAGAACAAATTACATTAATTTTGGAAACACCCTTTACTTTCTAAATTCAAATTATAAGCTTCTTGTTATAGCAGACTTAGCAAAACATGTCTCTTGTAAATTTCAGCTGTCTGTCTATAACGGTTTAAAAGTCCGGCCACATACAACATATTATATCAACTATTGGGACACCCGTTTATTTCCAAATCCAAATTTTATACTTGTTGGTATAGCGGACTTACCAATACAGGTTCGTTGTAAATTCCAAGCGTCTGTCTACAACTGTTCAAAAGTATGACCATATACATCAAATTTAATGAACTATTGGCGCACTCTTTAATTTATAATTTGTAATATTAATACGTGTTACTATAACGGCCATAGCAATCGACATTCTGTCCACTTTGCAAGCGTTTGTCTATAGTGGTTCAAAAGATAGGCCCATATAAGTAAATTTACAACAATTACGGGGGCACCCTTTAATTTTTAGATTTATTTTTGTATAATTTTTTGTTTTTGGGAGCCATAGTAACACGCAGTCATTTTAAATTTTACAGAATTGCCCTTTACAATTCATAATACACGTAAAAAATATGTATGTTGTATGGGTACACCCTTTAATTTTTAAGATTATGAACTGTTTTTAAAACGGGACCAATCTGTAAGCATAATCTATTATATAACCAAAAATTTTTAAAATCTGATGAAAAATGACTGAGTTCTACAGGCACAAATAGAAAAAAAGCAACATTCAGCCGAATTGTATAACCGCCTTCTTTTTTTGAAGTCGGTTAAAAATAAAAACAAACCGAAAAAAGGGTGTTCCTATACCGCTTTAGGCAGACGCTTGAAATTTTCATGCAGTGATATGTCTGCTATAAGAACAAGAAGTGTTAACAAATAAAGCGTGTTCCGATAGTAATGTGATTTTCTATTTTCTTTTATTGCTTATCTGTTGAATTTGAGACTTTAAATTTACGCAGAGTTATATTGTTACTTCACAACTAAAAGTGTCCCTCTAAAAACGTTATTTTTAAAGGACCTTATTTTAAATTTACTTAAAGTAAGTATTACAATGTCTGCTGACACAAGTTTTAAGAATAAATACAAATTTTAAATTAAAGGGTGACCCACACACGATACGCAACCCTTCGTGTGTGAGTGTAACATATACTTGACAGTTTTATTTTTTTCTCGCCCATACACAACTAAAACTTTTTTCCACGACCTATATTGGCACGTGAAGAGATTAAAACAGTTGTTTTGTTTGATTACCCTGTTTTTTATATGAAACAATTTTGCATTAGCTTTTTTGCGTTTACTTGACGCAATTCCAAAGTATTGCGAAAATATGAGAATTTTTAATTTCAGCATTTTCAAACTTACAACGTTTCAGTGATTATAGTTATTGTGCCATCACTTAAACGACAATCGTTCAGTAGAAACAATAACACGAGCAAAACAAGCGGGTTAAAAAAAATGTTATGAGTTCCAAAATGACACAGGAAATAAACAAATAAATTTGATGGTCATACAAACAAAATAATACACAAACAATTTATGAAATGCTTTTAATATCAAATGAATGGACTAAATAAACGAGATGAAACAATGTAACAAAAATATCTATTTAAAATAACTACTAAATAACTGTTGAACATAAAACAGAAAACGCCAAAAAGCAAAAAAAAAACAACTTTCACAACGACAATAAAATGGCCCATAAGGGAAACGTTTTGAAAACCGCATCAACAGGAACAAAAAAAAAATGCCACAGGGAAACTATTTTGAAATCATTTACGAGTATTTTTAATATCCACCAAATACAAATTGCATTCACTATTTGCACACATACTAATGCCTGTATAAGTGTTCATTTAAAATCTAGCACAATTTTACTTTGAATTGTAGCGACTTTAGGGTGCAATTTTACACTACAGTTATGAGACGAAAATTTCTCAAGATTTTCGTTTTGTTTAATAGTTGAAATAGATTCTTAGTACGTGTTGTATCTTTTGGGAGTGCTAGCAAAAGATGTTGACTCTTATAATAACATCTATATATCATAAGCTAGTAAGGTGTGATCGGGAAGGAGTTTGGTTTTTAGTATGTGGATTTTAGATATCAGTCGTTCTCCAGTTTAAATAATTGAAGTTCTCAACAGATAGAAATTTTTTTTCCAATATTCGTGTAAAAATGAAGAGATAAATCTTTAAGGTCACGAATAATGCTGGAGAAGTATGAAGGAAGTTAAAAATCAATTTTAATTTCAGAAACCTCAACTGGTATCCGTGTCATTTAAAAGTTGAAGCTGACCGCTTCTGATGCTCGAAATCAAGAAGAGAAAATGTCAGAAGAACAGGTAGGCGTTATAGGTGGCGACACTGGTAGTTTTAATCTATTTTCTGTGGTATAGTCTGGCACCCAGAATATGGTTTAACCAATGTTATCAATCGAAATAAATTTTACATTTTAAAATGGAAATAATCTTTTATTTCTTGTTATAAATTTTCTATCTATTTAAACAAAATTTTAATGCATTCGAATACTAAGAGAACCATTCTTTACTTACACTAGCAGAAATGATAAAATAAAAGCAATTGCACATTTGTGTGTGTGTGTGTGTGTGATTGAAAACAGGATGTTAAAAAAACCTTCAACTTCCGTTGAATACCCCAGAGTACCTAAACGACACAATACAAACCGATGATTATTGTTGAATGAGAACAACAAAATGCGTTTTAACGGTTAATATATATTTTCATTTCTGTTTGTGTCGGAGAATTTTTATTTTGTTTTATAAAAAACAGACATTTAAACAACAACAGCAGCTACAATAGCAAAATAAAAGAGAATAAACTAAAATAAAATCCAACCAACTAAGACCACAAGTTTTTACACATAAGGTTAACCATACAACACCGACAACAACTTAAACAATAACAACAAAAGTAGCATTGAACTAATATACCAGAAGTTTACTCTCTATTCTTTTTACAAACAAGCGTACAAACATTGAAGAGTATGTAGGTGAATAACTGCTGGTGTTTTAGCCGGCGGGTTATTAAAACAAAAAATAAAAACAACATAACAAACCGGTAAAATGTTTATAATTAACAAACAATAATGAACATATATTCTTGTTAATAAACACATACACAAATTCACATACACATATATGCACTTAATAGTACATTTTATTAAATGAGATCAGTCAGTCTTTTATGTTTGTTAAAAAATTAAGATAAAAATTTTATCATAAAATGCAAATAAATTTTGGTTATCCTGCGTTAAAATAAAAATAGAATTTTTTTTGTTATTAAGACACTTAAATATTTCACTAAAGGAGTAGATAAATCTGGCTTCCACTGAAATAATTTTAAACATCAATTTCATTGCTGTGTTAAACCTAGAGCCTCACAATGGTAAATTTTTCGTGAAATGGGCCAAATGTAAAATTTTGATACATGACGATAAAATAAAGGTTATATAAGAATATAGTAAAGATAAAATAATACAAGGATACAATAAAAATAAAGCAAGAAAGTAAGAAAGAAGAGATAAAGATAAGATACAGGCAAGAAAGTTATATGATAGAGATATCGACAAAGATGAAGGTAAAATAGTAAAAGATAATGTAAGAGAGGATCAGAAAAGATAAGATAAGATAGGATAAGTTAAAATAAGATAGGATAAAAGTGTGATAAAGTTTAAAATAAAGATAAAATAATAACAAGGTAAAGATAAAGATAAAGCCAAGGTACAGATATGATATTCTTAAAATCAGCAGCCTTATTTTGTTATATGTTAGCTGCATCTCCAAATTTGTATTCTGTACATTCAATCGCTTAGCTAAAAATTAATATATTCGTCGTAGCTAATTTGCTCTTAAAATAAACAATGAAATGTAAATTTTTAAAAGTTATTTAGAAATGCATACTAAAATTTAATAGATTATGCTTACAGATTGGTCTAATTTTAAGAAACAGTACATAATTTTAAAAATTACAACATTTAATTTTTAAGTGTATACCACTCTAAAATAAAAAAAAAAACTCTGTATCACTATCACTGGGAGCTACCCAATAGGAAAAATAGAACAAATAAATCTAGAAATTATAGGGTGTACCCATAGTTGAAGCAAATTGATGTATATAGGCCTATCTTTAAATAAACGCTTGAAAACTGGACAGGATTCCGATTACTAGACTGTCATGAAAACAAGTATAACTTTTCAAAATTATAAATTAAAGGGTAATCCAAAAGTTCATTTAATTTGATGTATATGGCCATACTTTTGAACAGTTTTATACAGACGGTTGAAATTTACAAAAACTGTATTGCTAAGTCCGCTATAACAATAAGTATAAATTTAGATGTGTAAATTAACGGGTGCCCCTATAGTTTATGTAATTTGATGTATAAGACCAAACTATTGAACAGTTGCAGAGAGACGATTTAAATTTACAAGGAACTGTATTGCTTAGTCCGCTATTAACACAAGTATAATTTGTGGAATTTAAAAATTTACTCTTTTGTCTATTTGACTTCAGTAAAATATCGTTTCATACCTGTCATGCCTCTTCAAATATTGAATGAGCACAAATATACGAGTATTTCTGGTTCTTTGTAACCCATTTGGTTGTTAATTCCTTTTTTTTTTTTCTAAAATAAATAAAATTTACACAATTAACACCAAATTAAGAAGTATATTTGTTTTACCTACATTTTAGTACCACAAAATTTTCGTTGCTAAAAATTTGAATTTTTTGGAATATCAAACCGTATAATCGAAGTAGAGAATACAAAATTAGAACAATTGCTATATATGCGGCGAACTGAATTTTGAAACCATGCCAAATTTAGAGAACAAGTGTTAAAGAATTGCATTTGTAGCCAAAAATCGCTAAACAGATTTTTTAGATATTTAGCGATGGAGATTTAGCTTTAGCGATTTACAAAATAAGGCTGCAGATGCGCTTCAGATAAGGATTAGATAATAATAGATAAAGATAAGTTGAATATAGATAAAGATAAGTTAAATATGAGATAAGGATAAGGTAAAGATAAGATAGGCAAAATTAAAGTTTTATAAGACAAGATACCTTAAGATAAAATAATATTAGATATGATAAGATAAGATGAAGACGGGACCGAGACAATATAAGGATAAGATAATGATAAGACAAAGATGGGATAAAGACTTAGGAAATGAATGCGTCAATAATTTATGTAACCAAAGTCTTTAGCCTGCTGTCAAAAAAATTATTAAAGCAACTCTTTACTTCATGACAACGACTACATATGTAAAACAATACTTTTCAAAAAAAAAAAAAACACAAATCTTTTAAATAAGTATCTAAGAGGGGAAGTAAAAAAGTCCGTACAATGTCTTATTACGAGCACAGGAAGGGACTGAAAATATTGAGTAGCAGAACACGGATTAATAATAATGTGTCGTGCAATAATTTTAAAACTTTTTTCAAATGATTGGATATGCATCCAATCAAGTTTTTTATTATTTCTGTTATTGAACCTAACAGCGTTGAAAAGTTGAAGATCTACTTGTTTTGATAATTTTTCGTAATGTTTCCTAGAATTTTTTTTCATATATTCCATTTTCGCGAAAGTAAAGTGGTTGCTTTAGATATTACCAAGGCGTTTGATAAAGTGCGGCATGCTGCACTCATGTCAAAACTTATAGCTTTTGGTGTCTGTGATAGCTTCTCTCGATTTATTTCGAGCTTACTTAGGGACAGTAGCGTGCACAGAGGCTTTTCATTGTTATAATAATATTAATTGTAATTAAAACATTAAATAATAATATTAGCACAATATATGACATATATATATTCATACATATTATGTTTACCTATTCAAATAAAGGTACATATTTTTAAATAAATACCTGCCATACCCGTGTGCACGCCAGTGATCAGGGATCGCAATATACTAGTCATTAAATTTAGGGGTACCGCGAGGTATCGTTATTTTCCTATCCTATTTCTTATTTTCTTAACGACCTCAGACTTCTAACCCTATCTATTTTTTCGCAGATGACAGTAGCATATGCGATTTATATTCATTACGCAATAGGCCAAGCCTTCCGGAAATTGGGATTTTGCTACCTTTCGGCAATCTCCGAATGCGGCCTTGCGAACAAGGTGCAATTTATAGTTCGTAAAACCCAGTGCTGTATGCTTTCGCTGAATGTGCTACCTCATTTGTAATTCTGGGTGATTTAGATCTTAAGAAATCAGAAGCTCTCTTTGTTCTTGGCATAAAGATTTAATGTAATGTTCGGCGAAACAAGCATGTTTTTCAAATCAAGATGTAAGAAATACTTTACTCCATCTAATCTCGTCGCTATCTATGTCACCTTTAACAAACCGAAAATGCAATTAAACTCTCATGTATGAGCAGGTGCTTCAAAGTCTATTTTGGAGTTACGCGACCGCGTGCAGGAGAAAGCAAAGTAGCTCATCGGTGACAGAAGGGTATCCAGCTCTATTGATGTGTTCACTGATTTATCGTTACTACAGAGGAATGCGCTTTTATGAAATTAGGGAGTTTGTTTTTGAAAACCGTAATTTCAAACGAGCAACGCGGTCTGTACCAAGAGCGCATTCCTTTATGGTCGTTTGATCAGTCGCACTACAAAGAAAATATGTTTTTTAGCCGAACAGTTCGTGTGTGACATGAACTCCCTGTGGAGGTCTTTACTGTCACTTTCAGTGTGCAAAGACTCAAATCAAATGCGTTTATGTGGTAAAATCCTTTATTTGGAAATAAGACGTGTGTATAAAGATAATAATAGAGAAATTAAAAAAAAAAATGGAAAATAAAATCAAAACTAATTTAACTGTTCTCTGCCCTTGTTATTAGTATTATTTTTAAACACCCACTAATCATACAAACGGGCATTAGCAAACGAGACAACACTTTAACACATACAAACTTTAAACTTTCACCTGCTTTGTTTATGACAACCAACCATCTAAACAGAAAAGGCAACAAAGCAGCCAAAAAGCTATTTATCACAGTTTAATGTGTTGTTCAGACGCGAACCCAAGAGTGAAATATTTTAACTACTTTTTTTTTATTTAAGTGTTTACGTGTGAATTCTTGTTTATTTTTTATTTTATTTTTAATAACAATGAACTTGCAGAGAATCTTTCGAAACCCCGGTGGTTCAGTGGAGATGATGTGGCTCGTTTAGATGGTTTAAATTAAATTTTTAATATTTTCTATAGAGTAAATTATTTTTGCATTTTAAATTCCCAACACACCACCACACACAATTTTTTTTTGTTGTTTTATATTCATTAACACGCTTAAACAGCCGTGAGCATGCGAATGTGACACATGTTTCAGTAGATGGATAATATTGTTCCAGCCAAACTTTAAAAATGATTAATTACAAATTTAAAAAATAAATTAAGTTGTTTTTGAGGCATGCATGCCTAAGGCCAGTACTTTGTATGTTATTATAATATATAGAAGTATAATTATGTATTATGATGTATAATTAATGAACACTTTTTGGCACGTGGAAAGGATATTTTATTTTAGTTTTTCCCTTCGTTGTTATGCCTTTTTTTGAATTAAGGGATCCCATCGGGAAAATTAAATTAAAAAAAAAAAAAATAATAAAAATAGTTATTTAATGTTTCTGGGATCCCATCGGGAACCATCCCTTATGTAGAATAATGAAAGAAAAAATAAAAATAGTTACTGAATGTTTGCTGTGTTTTTGTATAAAACATTTTTGAGTTGTTATTGTCTTTTTGTCTTATTGATTCAATGGAGTTCTCATTTAATCAATTTGGCTTTTGATATAAGACTTTCTAGTTTTCTATACAAAATTTGGGTAAAATCCACTGATGAGCTATTTGAGCAGTAGTGAAATGGCCATATGGATATGCTTTCCCTGCAGTAATACATTCAATTTGTAGTTTTATATAAAAAATATTTCATGAGAATACACGCAAAGAAAAAACATGGTTGTGATATGGTCACAATAACCATAATATGTTCCTTGCAACATTGCGAAGTTGCAGACAACAAATTATAATTGTTTTCAGCAATACATCAGTCACGATAAACACGTTTTTGTTGATATTTAACCATTATATGGTTACTGTGCACAAAAAATACAACATGGTTGGTTTAGCGTAAAAAAATTTGAACTACGACCAAAGTCTTATAACTTATTAAAAATAATATAATATATTTAACCATTGGATAAATGTGTAGTCACTACCGAAGTACCATTACGTACCGTATGCCTTCAATAAGAGAATATCACGTTTACTCCATAAACATACACATAGGAATGTATGCAGCTAAGATGCCTATTTTTGGGCTTATAAATTATATTTTTCTGTAAATGATTCTTGTAGCCTGTGTGTTTAAGCCTTTTAATTATATAAAATAAGCAATGAATTGTTATTTTTGTGTATTTATGTTATTGAATAACTTTTGTAACAAATCAAAAATAATAATAATTCAATTATATAACATGACATTTTCAATGATATGATGATGTTTTAATTTAACCATTTATTGTTTATATTTTAACATAACTGTTTTTAGATTTTACCATGTTATTGTTACGCTAGACAACAATATGGTTGTAACAACAGCTTTAAGGTAACAATATTATGTTTTGTTAACAACCATATAATACAACCATAATATGTTGCTCTTAAATTATGGTTACCTCAACCATGTTTTTTCTTTGCGTGTATCGTGAAATATTTATATTTTAAGAAATCAAGCACAAATAGAGTAAATTAAAATAAATTATTTTTATAAATAAGTAATAATGCTATATACCCTTTACCATTAATGTAAGTCTAGTTTAGTGAAAGAACTCCAATAAAAAAATATTGGGGAGACTCAATTAAAAAAATAAGAAACAAATTAATTACTATATATAATTTTACATAAAAATACCATCGGCTCTTAATGGGTTAAGCATTTTTAAAAATTTTAGTATTTCCTTAAAGGTCTCTTCAAAAGCTTTTAAAAAATTTGAAAATTTCAGGGGCCGTAACTCGGAAAATATGGTCGAGCGGCAATTTTTCACTTGCTTTTTTCTTATTTTTTAATTCTCTATCGCCCCATATATTTTTTTGTTTTTATTTGGAGTTACTTCATTGTTCCAAATGATATGAGAAAATTAGTGGTAGGCGTCGTGTTTTGCCCGTTGCCTCGAAGGACATGGGTCGATCATACGGATTTCCAATAGCACCTCTTTCGATACAATGTCTGATCGATAGACATATTTAGCTTTTTTCTAGCTGATATAGTGCCTCGTCAAACTTGATTTCAACACTAAAACGGGTGGTCAGGCGGACAGAAGGACGTCGCTCAATCGACTTCGCTATAGAGCTGCAAAACTATCGATAGTCGTCCCCATCGATAGTTTCGATTGTTTTAAAAAAACTATCGATACTATCGAATTTTTTATGTTTTGCTACTTCTGGCATTAATACAACAATTCAAGTGAAAGGGGATACGTTAGCAAACATTCGTACATACTTATGTATATATGTGTTAGCTAAAGTTTTTCATCTTTGTCACTTATTTTCGCAACATTTATTGATTGAAAACATTCTTTTATTTAAAAAAAAGAAAGTTACTTATTGTTAAAACATACATTTTATTTTGTCCATGAATAATAAAAACAATTAAAAACTAAACATACATATGTACTCGTATACGTATGAAAATTAATGTGCTGTTTCTGTATTACAGGCGATCAACTCATCTGAAAAATTTGTATGGAAATGACTCAAAAAACTGAGTGCTTTTCATATTAAATTTTCAGACGAGTTGATCGTCTGCAATAGAGAAACAGCACATAACAAAACATAAAAAGCAAGCATATTTAGTTCAACACATTTCTTGGTTTTAAATAGATTTTTATATTTAAAATCAAATAACAATGTAAAAATTAAACTTAAAAACACAAAGTAATAAGATATGAATAAAGCAAATTTGAGATCACTTTAAGATTATGGACGTATGTAAATACATATGAATAATAATCATAAAAATTAAAAATTCAAGCATAAAATACAAAACATGAAATTACAAAGTTAAGTTACCTGCAAAACATAAAAACATAAAAATCAAAACTCTTAAAAATCCAAAGAAATCACAAAAAAAATTAGCAAAATGATATTCAAAAACCTTGGTTTCAAATATTAAGTTACTCAATAATTTTTGTTGTTAAGCTTATCAACAGTTTTTGGTTTTAAGTAACTTCTACGGTCTGATATTATGAATCCAGTTTGCAAATACTTCTCCATTTTTCATAGAATCGCCAACTTCATACAAATATATGTATCGTATTTTTATTCTATAAGAAGAAAGTTTTTCTGTTTATGTTTTGCTGAAAACTTTACTTTAAATTGCAGCGTCACCTTCATATAAAAGGAACGAAGCCGACACATAGCCGCAGCTATGTAGAAGTATATAAATTTAAAGGCAGCTAAGAAACTGCGTAGAATAAGTTGTTAGAAATGATATACTAGCTACATATAATTGGATTCGTATTTACTTTAAAAAATTGTCGATAGTATCGCTATCGAAAAAAAACTATCGATAGTTAGTCAAAAATATAACTATCGATACTATCGATAATACTATCGATTGTTTTGCAGCTCTACTTCGCTAAGCATAGGAATGCAGAATATATATACTTTATGGGGTCGGAAATGAATATTGTAGAAATAAGAAATGGAATAGCAAACTTAGATATACCCTTTTCCACTATTTGTGGTGAAGGGTATAAACAGTGCACTTCTTATTTTTTTATAAAAACTAAGGAAAAAATGTTTTATATTTTTCTACTTTTCTTCACAATAATTGTTATTTCCTAAGAAAAAAATGTTTTATTTCTTTCTACTTTTTTCACAAAAATTTTTTTGTTATTGAAATAAAGTACAATAAAATACCTTACAGAAAAGACTTCACAACAGAAGCTGTCGTAGTTTGATAAATATTAAAAGGAAAAACAAATTACAATAATAAAAGTTTCATTAACATTCTTTAAAAAAACTTGTGAATGCCCTTTTTCTCCATAAAAAATTTTTAACTTAATACAAAATTTAATTATTTATTAAAATATATTTTTTTATGAATTTGCACAAACGGTCATTATTTTTTCGGTTAACAATTGTTTTTTCCCCAAAATTAACTTCAACTTTTATTACAAATTTCACACTTTATTATTTTACAGTTTAACACAGTGATGAATATTTATGTTTTGTCACTGTTTTCTTTCTTTTTATTATAAATAACTTTTTAATTGCCCTATTCACAAGCCCCTTAGTACGTGCTAAGTGCTAACAAAATACAACGGTGCTAGCTGTGTTGTTGGTAATTTTCATGCAAACATGCGATACAACACTTAGTACTTTTTTTCATATGTTTTTCAAACGTTGTATTTGTTTAAATGTTTTATGTTTAAATTAATTATTATTTTTGTGTTCATGTGTGAATTATATTAAATTAAATTGAATTAAAAGATATTTTTATTAGTTTTATTTATTTAATTTATTGATTTGACTGATTTATTAGAAAGTTGAAGTTGAAACTTGCCAATATAAAAACTGTTCTTTAAGATTTAAAATTGCTTTAACGACTCGATTTCTAATATTTTGTATGGTACCGCCATTACCTATACCAAAAAGAGATGCTACCTTACGAACACAAGCACCATTTCCTGAAGATCCCAAGCAGTAAAGTACAATTTTAAGCTGCAAGTCAATGCGTAGTTGGAGCCTTTCGCCAATTGTGTGAAAAACATCGTCATTAAGTTCATCCTAAAAATGTCTTGAATTTCATCCTCACACAAAAAGTTTATTAATTTACTTTTTTCTGTTTTCTCCCCCATTTGGCTTATAAATAACAAATGATGAATAGCACTTTTCTTCTTCTTATTTACTTTTTGACGTATGAAGTACAATGTACAATGGCACACTGATACAATGGTTGTTCACAAAGAAGTAAACAAAAGGTAGTATGCAATACTACCTACACTTTAGCAGAGCTTGTGAATACGGCAAATATTTCAATGGAAAAAATTCAAAAAAACTATAAAAAAACTCAATGTTTCTGATTCCAGTGGAAATATAAACGTACAGAAAAGAATAAAAAAATGTTTTCATATTTTATTTTACAATATTTGTCGTTGCAATGTATCTCCTGCAATAAAAAAATCGAGGTGCATTGTTTGAACGAACAATACCCCAATACAACGTCATTATCATTATGGACGTTATTATTATTCCCAATAAAAATTACATTGTCATTGCCTTTGTTACAGACTTTTTTAATGTTGTTGCTTTAACTGCTGTTCTTTAACCATTAAGATCATTATTATTGCCATTAACCTGGGATGCTTACTCAACGGCCTCTTACTGTGTATTTTATTCCTGCTGCCATTAATATATTTATGATTTTATGTGTTAGATAAAAATTTTTAAAGTTTGAAATATTTTTTTAAGTTTTGGGTTGGTTCTTGCAAAAAAAAACCGACTTCAAAACAAATTTCACCTATCAGTCTATAACGGTTAAAAAGTATAGCCACATACATTAAATTACAATAACTTTGAGTCCCCTTATTTTCCATCTCAAAAATTGTTATAGAAGACTTGTTAATTTCAACCGTCTCATTAGTCCAAAAATAAATTTAGAGAAATGTAAAAATTTAAGTGTGCAGTGTGGATAAATCGCATACGTTTTCATTGACTTTATACGATTTTGCGAAGTTTGCAATATATTTTCTTGTGTTTAAGCGAGTAAAGATTTTGTTTTGATTTTTTTTCCTGTGAAAGGCTATATTTGCAGCTACTTATTTTAATTTTTAGAAAAATTTTATTTTACATTTTTAAGATAAAAAATTTCGTTCGAAATTAAAAAAAGGATTTTTTTTTGTCAAATTTTTTTTTAAACAAAAGTGAACAACTTCTTGAGAGTGATCTCCATCGCGTTCGTAAAAATGTTTTATATCACTATTAAACTAACGATCTCTACTTTTATACTGTAGAAAAAAAAAAACGTTTTGCTAGTATAAGACCCACTTGAAAAAAGTTATTTCATGCTGCCTTTCATGAAGCTGATTCCGATTTGGAAGAGTTCTTTGAAGAATTAGACGAAGAAGGATCATGGCAATCATTATCATCTTAAAAAGAAGAAGCTATTTTAAATAAATTAATTGTAACAACTTTAAATAAAATTTACCGTTATCGTCTGCTTCAGTCGTGTTTCAAAAGCTGCAGATGGGAAAACAATTGAGGCGAATTGAAACCGCCGCCCTTCCTGTTTTTCACCATGAGCGGCTGATTGCGACATCGGCGTTATTTTTGCTTGGCTGTGAAATACGTGGCGAATTCCTGCTTGAACTTCTCTGATCTTTTATACTATTCGTATAAAACTCAACCAAGCAACCGATTTTTTTATTGTTTATTTAACTACAACAGTGAAGCCCTATTTTAATAAAGAGAAATTGTATTACAGTTTAAATAATAAAAAGCAAACAATTATGTGCGTTTTCTTTTGTACAAGAAACTATTACAATACCGAGGGATAGGCAGCCCAGTACGTTTTTGGCCTGCAGCCACATCTGACATTATCAAGGCTCGACACCAGTTCTAGCAACTACCAGGTAAAGCAACATTATGAAAAAATTAATTATTTTCAGATAAATAAAATACTATAAAGTAACAAATTACCAAAATTTCGTTTTAATAATATTCTTGGGAGGTGGGGATTGGTAAGGTATTGAAAAGATTAATAATAAATATTTTTAGGAAATTGGTAAAAAAATGTAAAAAAAAATTTTTTTTCACAGGGACGCCCCTTGCAAGTTTCAGCTGTCTGTCTATAACAGTTCAAAAGTTTGGCCACATACATCAAATTACATCAACTATTGGGACACCCTTTAATTTACAAATCAAAATATTATACTTGCTGTTATAGCGAAGTTAGAAATACAGATTGGGGCAGACGCTTGTCTGTCTACGACTGTTCAGATCAAACAAACTCTTGGGGCACCCTTTAATTTATAATTATGAATATTAATACTTCTTACTATAATGGTCATGGTAATCAATATTCTGTCCAATATCTATAACGGTTCAAAAGATAGACCCATATATGTCAATTTAAATCAGATATGGGTACACCCTATAATTTTAAAATTTATTTTTGTATTACTTTTTGCCATTGGCAGTTATGTGATACGCAATTTTTTTAATTTTAAAGTGGTGCCCTTTAAAGTTGTTAAGACATGTATGTTGTATGGAGACACCCTTTAAGACTATGAACTGTTTTTAAAACGAGACCAATATGTGAACATCACATTTCAAAAAAAAAAAAAAAAATATAATCCATCCAGAAATTACTGATTTATTGAGGTGCAAATATCAAAAAGTAACATTCAGTCAAATCGAAAACCTCATTTTTGTTTGAAGCTGGTTTAAAATTTCTGTCAGTTTGTTCAATCGCATTAAAAAAAAAATAAAATAAATAAAACGAATCAAAATTAACGTAATTTGCCTTACTGTGCATTATATACCGAAAAGTTTTTCTGTTTTCATATAAACAATTTCCCACGTTTATTTTACTTAAATTTATTAAAGGGTAATTGTGGTTGGAGAGCGGCATTGAAAGTGTTTTTACCACATCCTTTTTGGCAATATCCTGTTTATGGCTGCTCGCATGCTTGACTGGCGGCGTTAAGTCATTGCCACTGGGTTTAACACTATCTTGCTTGGCGTTGTTGTTATTTTGTTTTTCTCTCTCATACAACTATGTTTTCAGTTTTTGTTTTCATACATTTTATTTTGTTTTTATACTCGAATATTGTATTTATTTTAATTTATGTGTCTGCAACATCGTGCTTGCATTGTTTTATATCTTTGTGCTCTGGCTTGCAACCGGAAAAGCAACGAAATTAATTTTATTTGCCAATAAAGTTATACATTTTAATTTACGAGGAATATTGCATTTTTTTTTTACTTTAAAGCAACAATTCGTAGAGTAAAATATACAATATTTAAATTAACCAACACCACATTAATGCTTCAATATGACATCTATCGTTTCATGTTTTACTTTTTTGTAAAACGGAAATTGCTTCGTTTTAAATTAAAAAAAAAAAAATATATAAATATATATTTTTTGTTGTTGTACACTTTGTTAAAGTAATTTTCAATAATAAAAAAATTTATTTAACTCACATTCACTTGTTCGCGTTTGGCGTGCGCTTTTTAATAACTAAAAGGCCAAACAGGGTTTAACCACAATTTAATTTAAATTTAATAGGTAATTTATTTAAAATATTTTAAAAATTGTTTTCAAATCGGATATTAAGTGGTTAAGTTGTTGGATGATTAAAGAATAAAATTACTGATGCCAGGTTGCGGCAGCAAATTTTTTTTAATAACGTAACAGCAACAGAAATGAAAAGCAAAAAATATATTTTTATAATGAATTATGGTTCCTTAATATGATGATAAGTGAATATCTTAACAAAGTCTTATTGGGAGCATAAATTTTTAAAATTAAAAATAAAAATGAAAACAATAATATTTTTAAATCTATACCATGGCGAAATAATACAGGTGAACGCATGGCGAAATAATACAGGTGAACGCACGGGCGAAAAAGCTTATCAGCTGTATACATTGCAGTTGTCAAAAAAATTTGTCAAAAATAAATAATTTGTAAAATTTTTTTTAATTTAATTTTTATTGATTGCTAATAGAAAACAAACTATTGAAATTCCTAGAGAAAACTACCACAACATGGAACCGTATTTGCTGATGTGTATAATCAAAATATGCGTAAAAAGATAGTGAAATTATTGTTAACACATTTATAATTTCTTGGTTTTTTTGTGGAAGATTATGTTAGTCTTCAAATGGTCAACGTGCAAAAATGGAACGATGTGATGTGATTTGGGCAAACTAGTGGTACAAAAGAAGTTTGGTCACTTTTCCTGTATTTTTATTTTTATGTAGCTTAATTTGTATAATTTTCTTATTCTGATAATTACAACCACTTTTATTCATCAAATAAATTTTTTTTGTTTGTTTTTTACAATATTTTTTTGACAACATACATAATTTTGTAGCAACAAATTGCCTGTTGTTTTTTGTGTTGTTGGATTGTTGTAGCCGTGCGGTCACCTGTATTAATTCGCCTTGGGTGAACGTAAAAGCTCATCAGCTGTTTTTATTGCAGTTGTCAA
Source organism: Gymnosoma rotundatum (assembly GCA_916610165.2). Taxonomy (NCBI): domain Eukaryota; kingdom Metazoa; phylum Arthropoda; class Insecta; order Diptera; family Tachinidae; genus Gymnosoma; species Gymnosoma rotundatum. Next base: position 110,423,259 of record OU744337.1, on the reverse strand, counting down.
GGCGAATTAACTTTGTTTGGGAAAATTGTCAAAAATAAATTGATTTTTGAAAAATACAAGAAATTTAAGTTTGTGTTGATTTAAATAACATTCAAAATAAGATATTTCAATTCATAATAAAATTAGTACGACATTCACAGTTCCTGATGTGTATGATCAAGGATTGTTAAGATATAGTGACACTAACACGCTATAATTTTATGCTTGATTTCTTGAATAGGATCATGTGGCCTCTGCTTGTGCTGTGGATATACGAGTTCGTGATCTGATCAAGTAACTCACTTTGGCTTAAGTCTAGTTTAGTAACACAGTTTAAAAATAGAAAAGGGTGTAAAAAGTAATTTTAAGCAAATATGTAATGTGAAAAATTTGGGGCAAATTCTTAGTTTCTACACACAGTACGCTATATATCGTCCATTTTACGGAGGAATTGGGTTATATTGGTATGAATGGTAATAAAAAGTACAAAAGAAAAATTAATTAAAAAGTCGAAAAATAACAAGTAAGCACCTAAAAATTTATATTTGATAATTTTTATGCTGTACCCTGCTATGCAGGAAATCTTTACCAAGGAAGCCGGTGTTTGTTATACTATAGAGGAAAAAATCTCTTTATTTGGCTCAAATTGATTTTTTTACTTAATTAATGCTTGATTTAATTAATCTTTTGAGTTACCATTTCTGCGATGCCCGCATTACCTTAATCTGCAATAAAATATTCGACATACACCATACGCATATTTTTCTGTTGTTAAACTGTGCCATTAAACAGCATTTTTTCTCCTCATCAATTGGGAGATAAATGTGGTAGCTTCAAGCTCGCTTTTTCACACTGAACTGCTTAATATAACAGGAAAACTGTATTTAGTATGTTTACAATATCAATGGCAACAATCAAATCTAGATAAAGAGTTCCCCTAGATTTGTAGTAATCAAGTTTAACGTTCTACGACCGATACTGGCAGGCGATGGACTTTTTCTTGTAGACGAAAAAAGACGAAGAACTTCAATATTCGTCTACAAATGGTCAACTTGTTCACCTTAATATTGCAATCGTGCGGAGTATAGAACATTGTGGATCAATTTACTAAATAAAAAAATGTTTTGAAAGTGTTAACACAATTGTTGTATTTGAGGGTGGGAGATTGATGATTTTCTTAAAAAAAAATAAAAAAGTTGTAGAGTGGGGTTTTAGAATCTTTTTATTACAATGAAATAGATATTTCTACTTTTGAAAATATTTAAGAATATTTTTGGAAAAACTAAAAAAATTCAGACTGTTGTTTTTTTTTTGTGTTGTTGCATTGTTGTAGCCGTGCATTCACCTGTATTAATTCGCCTTGATCTATACATTTAATAAAACAGTAACGGGGTTATTTCTGTACATGAAATATTTTTTGAATATTTTTATGTTGGTGTAGATAGTAAACGATATGGAAGTTTTATCTGTCTGTCTATCTGTCCATCTGTCTATCTGTCCGCGTATTTGTGTTCGCATCACATAAAAACTACTGGATGGATTTGAACAAAATTTTGTGCGGAGGTCCCTTAGAACCTTGGTTCCAATATAGAAAAAGAATACTTCGTAATAATAGGTCATTTCGTAGGGAAACTAGACATACAAATGTGAAAGCACCCAATTTTACCGGTACAACGGTACTAAATATTGGAATAAAAAGTTAAAAAAAACTTTATTCTTAATTTGAATTTTAAGAAAATTAGAAATGGCACGCAGACAAAGTCTTAGGCACTGCTTGTAAAAAATAAAATTTTAAAAATTTATTTTTGCTAATCTTTGGGGCACTTTGTAAAAAAAAAATTGTATAGAAAATTACAAACATGCCATACTAATTTTGCTGAGAAGTCAATAGAAAAAAAATGGGTTAATCAGTTTTTGAAAAATGTGTCCAATAATTAAATTTGCTGGACGAACGTCTAGAAAAATTACCATTTTTCTAAAAGAAACTAATTAGTTAAATACAGTTGATTATTATACGATTTATTCGCATCAAGGTCTCTAAAACTGTAAAAAAATGTTAAATCTGAAGAAAATAAAAATCACAATTCTTATCAAAATTTACATGTCCGAGGTGCATTATTTTGAGATCATATTGCACCGATACGAAAAAGATGTGGAAATTTTAACTCAAACTCAACTATTCGTCCGCTACATCTCATGTCTTGCAAGTCTTTATTTAATTAGTCTAGCTGTTTAAAAATTATTTATTTAATTTCAAAATATTTCCTTTCTGCCCCACTGTGCGATGTGAAAAATGGAATGTGTTTGAGATAAGTTGTACTAGTTTTTTTAAATGGGAAGAATGAGTGATATCATTTCATCACTTCCTACAAAACTTTTGCATTTCTTCGATTTTTCTAAAACAAGCATCACATCTGCACCAGTTAGTTTAGGCCAAGGGACGTCAATTTAATCTATATATATATATAAAACAACTGTAACAGTACTATGTCCGTGCATAAAATAATTTAAAAAAATTTTGTTGATGGAAATCGTTGATTTAGAAAACAAAACACTAATTTTTGGAATTTTAGTTTGTTTGTCTGTCTGTGTAGGCATCAAGCAAAAAATACTAAATGAATTTTTATATATTTTTTAGTATTAGAGCCAATGTTTAGAAAACTTTTTACTTGGCATAAGATACATATTACCATTTATTTTATAAAAAATATTCCACTAGTAGAATCATGGTGAAATCATATACCAGATAATAGCAGTGGCGTATATAGTACCTTTCGTCGTTTCCAGAAATGACAAACTTCAGGTGTCTATTTTTGGAAAGGCACGCTGTTTTTATCTGTTTGATTCGTAAAAAGGCAAAAGCCGATCCGATAGTGTAGTGTGTATAATTTTTTAAAAGACCCTTCAAATTACGAACACAAATGAAAGATGCAGGAAAAAATTTAAATTCTCAGATCGTAGTTAACGAGAAATTATTTAAACCACTATCAACGAAATTGCCAAAGAAATAGTACATGAATGCTGGCACTCGATCGGCACAAAACGGCGCTTTAGGAATTTGTAACAAAGAGAAAATATTTGATGGAGCTAGAATAAGGTAACTTTCATTTTCAACATTTAAATGAAAGTATTGCATATTTAAATAATTTGTTGGAATAAGACAAAAATGTTACTTAGACGGTCCGGATAGATATAACACATACTGTGGTGGTTCTTTTCTTATTTAATGAGAATTCTGCGAATATAGTTTAATAGAGTTGGCCTTTCTAAGTACAAAACTCTACTATAGACAAAAGAACTCATAGAAAAAGTTGTTTTTCTAGTAAGATGTGGATAGAGTCACAAAATGTTTTTTAATTTGAATGACTGGCCTGTTTAGAGGGGTAAACCAAACGAAATGAAAAAGTCAACCGAAGAAAGTACTCTGATGAACGTCAAAGAAATTAAAGAGTGCTAATACTGGAAGAAAGAGATTGGCCCGATTATATAAGTGAGGCGTATTTGTATAAATGCTAGTCAGTTTGCAAGTACTTGGAACATAAAATAACAGATACTGCAGTACAAACTAACAGACACTCTATACCGAGAGTTAGTCAAAGCGACCCGGAATTAGTGCCGCCTTGGTTCTCTACACAAGTGAAATAACGGTGATTGACAACTAGATACAGCCATAACAGCTGCTGAGACAGCTAGTGCAAATCGCTTTCTAAATAACTCGCAATGAATAGGAAAGTTGGCAATCCACAGTCTACAATTAGAAATCATTGGTGTAGCTTAGCTTTTTGGAGGGTGAGAATTTTGATAATATGATCGAAAGATTAAATTCTTGGTCGACAATAAAAAATACCCAAAAAGGCAGCGACCTGTTTCAGTATTCCCACTACACGTTTTTTAATCCTCTTAAATTTATTTCGTAAACTTTCGATTTTTTTTTTTAATTCTATTTAAACAACTACTCAATATTTTTTCTCTATTTAAGATTGAGTTGTGCAAATTTAATTTTTAATAAATAAAAATGGAAATACATTTTTTATGAATTTGAAGTGTTAGATGTTTTACTTTTCTCATAAGGCTTAAGAAATGAATTGCAATTTTTTTAAGATTTATTATTTAAACACCAACAATCTATCATATATAAATATACATGTATATGTATGTATGCAAGTGTTAACAAATCAAATATAATACTCAAAGGAACAATATATGGGATATTCCGCTTTAAATAGCATAAAAACCAAGATTTATTAAAAAATTAATTTTTTATTTTTCTTTCCCTTTTTTACGTATGAAGTATACAACCAAAAATAGAACCCTTTTAGTGGACGTGAGTTAATTTCACGTTTGCATTTGTTGTTCAGTCTCTGGCTCGTCGGCAAACGGGCCGGGTTATGAACTAAACGCTTGATGGTAAAGAAGGCTACAATAAATATTTTAATTGCAAGCGTAATATAAATAAGTTAAAGTCTTCTGATCTTTATATATTCTTTTTTACATGTGTTTTAACAAGTTGTGTAGTAAAAGTTTTTAAAGATAACATAGGCTTTTTAGGCAATAATGAGAGTATTTTTTTGTGAAAATGTTATCACATTTGATGAATTTAAAGCGAATATTTAATTTATTGATATTTTTATTTTTAATTTTCGGTTTTTAATGAAATCTAAAGTGTGCAATTTTTTGAAACATTTTTTTTTCTCAATTTTCTATATAAGTTACAGCGTTATGCGTTATTTAGAAGTAATCACTAGCAACAGTAACATCCCCTCTTTCTTCACAAACAAACAAAAATTTTATGCTAGTTTCATGAAAAATTGCATAGTGTAAATGCTGTAAAATAGTAATATTTCGCTTGTTTAGTAAATTCCAAATTGTTTTTAGTAATCTAAAGTTACCGAGTTTTAATGAAATGTAAATATTTTAAATGCAAGTGCAGTTTTTTTATACAGTTTTATTTTTTTATGCCATTTTTGTGAAATTGTGGTCTTTTAGTGCAATTTCGATCGCTTAGTAAATTCCAATTTTTTGTAATTTAGAGTTTTGTTTTTGAATTTTTCGTTTCATTCAAAATTATTTAAAAATACAACAACATCTAGAAAAAGTAAGGAAAATGGAGGCGCTCGCTTCCAACTCTTTCGGGGCCTCCGAAAAACTTATTTCAAACATTGACTCCCCTATGTATATTGCTGGTCTCGTATAGAGAGGCCCTAACTAACATAACTTTACAGGAGAAGGTAAAAACACAATAGAAACTGTAACTAACAATATGTAATATTGAAAATGAAATTACTGCAAAATCGTTTAAAATAAAATTATTGTAAAATTTCTAAAAAAATGTGACTATATGAGACCAGCGATATGCTCTTTCCTCCTGTAAAAGGGGGTATAAAAAGATCTTGAAAATCATTTTACCAATTTTTTAATTCCTGTTTAAATGGGTTTTAGATTTTGTAAGAACTCTTAATCCGTTTAAACTTTATGTTAATTTAAAATTTTGTTTTTTCCAAAATCACTTAATCGTAAAATTCAAAGACTTCACAAAAAGCATGTTTAGAAAAGACATCGAGTTTTTTGTATAAAAGTGCATTTTTAGTTTCTGTGCTTCTAACTTGATAACGGTGATAATTATAAAAATTATTTTATATGGAGATAACTAGATTTGTTCACCTTTGTCTGCAACTTCTTTTGTGGTGTCTATATTATGTTGCAACATGGACGAACGTTTACCATTTATATGCAACATTTTTAAATTCTTTGAGTGTGCATATTTTTGTCACACACAATTGTTTCTTATAAATTCGTGTGATTGTTTTTATGTAAAAATACTCACTTATTTACAAAATTTGATTCAAACATTTGAATTTAATTTCAACATAATGATAGAAAAACAACTGAGACGATCGACGAATTTCGTGAAAACCGGCAAATACGTCGTCAATAATTCGTTGTATGAAGCATAATAATGACGGAAAAAACAGCTGTTATAATTTTTGAAGTTGTTTACTTTTTGTAAGCTGCTAAGGCCATAAAAAATTAATATTTTTAAATTTAAACATTAGCAAAAACACAATTTAAATTATTTTTATATTTAACTTATAATCCATACATTTATTATAAATGCTGCAAAATAAAAATACATACATTTTTTAAGTTACTTTATTTACTAAAATACTTTGAATCTAAAGTCATACAGGGTCACATTGTACTGATTTGTTCGTCGTTCGCCGGCGTAAAAATAGAAATAATTATACTGCAAAGTTCGCCGCGTATGACAACTCTCGTACAAAGACATTATTGTATGCATTGTGTTTTATTTTCGACGTCGAATATTCGCGATCAAAAATTCGTTGTTCGTCCCAGTTGTGTTCTTGGCATAAAACACAAATTTTTTAAAGCCTTTTAGTTAACCAACTGCATATACATAAAAAAATATTTAAATACATAAAAAAGAAAGTCTAATTAGTCAAATAAAAAAATGGCAAAACATATGCAATATTTGTGGATAAGGAAAACCCCACAATTTTCAAAATAAGGACCAAAAATCGGAATAGTCCACATATGGATAGGGCTCATAAAATGCTTTCAGCAAGAATCGGAGTATTTGTAGGTTTATTACTGCAACCTTCTTTTTTCGATAACAGATTTGAGAAGTAGCATTAATACCTACTTAGTTTATAACCGTGCTACATTCTTTAGGAAATGGATAGATGAGAGAAAAGACGGGCGATTAAAGGAGATAGATGATATAGCCGTTATCCGGCAAATATGCTGCATGTTTTAATGTTAATTCTGATTATGTATTTATACCATTAAACAGAAAAAAAAAACATTTTTACTTTTTGACTGCTGCAAGGGTTGAACCCAGGGCAACCAGATTTGTAGTCAACGTGCTTACCACGGCAGCCTCATCTTACCACCAATTATACCACCAGTTATACGTTTTGCCTTTTCTCAAAATAAAAAAATTATTTTGACATATGGTTTTTTTTTACTTTCAATGCGTGTAAATGTCGCATTCGACTTTGGAGAAATGTGAAAAAAAAAGAAAAAGAATAATGCTGCCACACTGGGAAAAATCATTAAAATTTTGTTGACTTTAGCATCACAAAATTTTTTACTAGATTCGGGTTAATACAACTTCTATTTTTTTCTATGAGAACTAATATTTTTACCCTTTTAAACACATTTTAATTAAGTGCTGTTTGATATGTTAACTAAAAAAACATGATTTTCTAATTATTGCTTTTTGTGTTGGACGCAAATGGAGAGTAAAAAAATTAAATTTTCCTAGTTTTGTTATCTTTAAAAACCTAAAGAACATTTCTGCAAAATTAAGTCATAATCTAAACTGTTTCAGCTCCATTGGTTTGTTGATTTCACATGGAAAGACTTATATTTTTTATGTTTACAATTTACTAAAAACTCATTTATAAATATGTTTTAAAATAATGCATAAGAAAAATAAATTAAAAATTAAAAAGCAAATGTTTGAATAAAAATTAAAATATATGTTACAAAAATATTCGTAAATAATATATTTTCTTAAATTTTTAATTTAAATACAGTAAGTTATACGAGGGCTGCTATATATATTTCTGGCCTGGCAACACTGAGTGCTGCCAAGTGCAATCTGACATTTCCATTGGAAAGTTTGTCATTTTTAAGCATAATCGTACTCAAAACGTTTTGACGTACGACCATAATTTGTGTTGTTTAAAGTGACTTGAAAAAATTAATATAGAAAAAAAAATGGAATTAACTCGTGAACATTTTCGTGCCATCATTTTTCACAACTTTCGACGTAGATTATTACGACAAGAGTGCATTGATGAACTTAAATTTTTGTATGGCGATGAAGAACCATCCTATAGCACTGTGAAAAATTGGTATAGTGAATTTAATCGTGGCCGAAGCTCGCTCAAAGACGAATTCCGTGAAGGTCGTCCAAAAACGGCTGTTGTGCCAGAGAACATTGATGCCGTGCGTGAACTCATAATGCAAGATCGACATGCGACATACCGAGAGATAGAGACATCCTTGGACATTTCTTCCACCAGCATACATTCGATACTGCATGAGCAGCTGGCCGTAAAAAAGGTTTGTTCTCGTTGGATCCCGCACAATTTGAAAGTCGCTCAAAAAAAGGCTCGTGTCGATTGGTGCAAAGAAATGTTGCAAAAATACGATTGCGGTGCTTCAAAATACGTTTATAAGATCGTCACAGGTGACGAATCATGGATCTATGCGTATGAGCCCGAAACGAAACAACAATAGACCTTGTGGGTCTTCAAAGACGAGCAAAATCTAACGAAAGTTCTTCGTGGAAGAAGCACTTCGAAGCAAATGGTCGCTTGTTTCTTCGGCAAAACTGGTCATGTGTCGACTGTTCCGCTTGAGCAACGTAGGACGGTCACTTCTGAGTGGTACACTACAATTTGTTTGCCTGAAGTCATCGGAGAAATTCGAAAAACCAACAAGAGAAGACGAATCATTGTTCACCATGACAATGCGAGCTCTCACACATCGGCTCAAACCAGAGCGTTTTTGACCAACCAAAACGTCGAATTAATGGATCATCCGCCATACAGCCCTGACTTGGCACCTAATGACTTCTTCTTGTTTCCGCACATCAAGAAAAAAATGCGTGGTCAACGATTTTCGTCGCCAAAAGAAGCTGTTGGAGTGTTCAAAAACCATGCTTTAGAGGTGTCTCAATCGGAGTGGAAAAAGTGCTTCGACAACTGGTTTGAGCGCATGCAAAAGTGTATAAATCATGCTGGAGAATACTTTGAAAAACAATAAAACCATTTTTGATTATAAATATTCGCATTTTCACTATTAGGCCAGAAATATATAGAGCAGCCCTCGTAGTATGATAAAAATTTTCTTTGCAGGTAATTGTTGTGGAAAATAAAAGGAAATTTAGCTTTTTCTGATATTCTTTTTGAAGTATCAATTTTACTTTGACATCAATAACGAAATTTACCCTTGAAAATGTTCATCGCTAAAAACTAGTTTTGGCAAATATATTCTTATTTTTACAAAAAAAGAAAAAAATTAAAAAAAATTTTTTTTCTTTAAGAGCAGTCACTAATATACACTCCTGGAGTAAAAACTATAAAATATTAACTGTCTGATATCTATTCCACAAATCTTATATTTATATGCACTGCAAATCTAACTGCCATCCCTAAATTAACGCGTAAAGCTCAAAATATCTGTCAAAATTTCTCATGTACATTTAAAATGTATGAAGCATCCCTAAATAGCACGACGTTAACGCTCAATGCGCCAATTGGAAAAATCCAATTCTGACAGTGTGTTAGGAAGTGAAGTTGGCTGCTTGTTGGTTTGTTTTGTTATGATTGAAAAGTAACGACAATTTAGTTATCTTTAAGGCAATCTATCCGTTTTATCTCTTCTTTATTCTTATACAGCGGGTTTTATAAAATAAAATAAAATGAACTTTGTGTCACGCTCTTATTTACATACGGCATTGCAGCGTAAGAGCACGACGTAAGAAGACGTTACGCTTTATGCGCTAATTTAGGGCTGGCAGTAAGTGTGCGATATGAAAATTAAGACCATATAAGTATGTAAGACTTTGTGGAATTAAACAGGGTTTCTGAAGCAAAGGTATGAAAGTGCTATTCTCCTACTATCTAATATTTTCAAAAAAAGTTCTCTTTGGCATTTAATATACTTTTAAACTAGTGGTAGGCGTAAAATTGGAGCTAGATCTGAACAACTAAACTGTAGACTATTGAGCCAAACTGAGAAGTTAGACGTTCAGTCAAGACGTTAATTGTTCGAGTTTTTGGGATTTAGTAGTTGGCAAAAGGTTTCCTAAGTCTCACAGAATCCTTCGATCTTCTCTTGGTAAAAACTTACTCAGATTGAAACAAATCGGCTCCTTTTTGTGTTTTATTCGAGTTCGGTGATTTCCGACCGTTGACTGAATAAATATTGACTCCGTTTTCATCGTAATGTCTCGTACAATTATAAGCATTTGCTTTTAAATGACGAACCTTATTGTTTGCTGTCTAAATCTAACGCCAGTTAGCCTTTTTCTGGTAGTGCTTAAAATCTCCTTGTTTTCCGCCATAATTTCAAATTTATAGAATATAACTGAGAATAGAGAGTCTATCAGTTTGCACAAAGAAAACTGCCGCACCCTTAATTACTATGAATCAGATTACATCCTTTCCTATTTAACCGAATTCGAACAGTTTAACTTCGATCATTTTCAACGTGGGTCACTTATTACAGCTGCTTTTGTCACTCCTTGTCCCGTCTCTTTTTCTGAAATATTACATCCACAAAGCTTTGAGTTTAAGTAAACTGTGTAGTTATCAGTTGAGGTTTCTGCTGTTGTTATTTATGTTGTTATCTACTTTTTTAATTTGCAAACCACACCATTGGTGAACAAATGTCCACCTGCGCAAATCTTTTTTAAAAAAGTTATACTTAAAGTCAACTGGTTTTTAGAGTCTGCATACTAGAATTCAAGCTTTCTTGGTGTGTGTATGCTGTTTCACTGTAGTTTGTTATTTTAATGAGTCTTGATATACGGTCTACTATAAGTCTGCTTCCGAAAATCAAGAGCAAAAAAGAGGAGGCATAAGTCGCATTGCAGACAAATGCCATCTGATGACCGATAGAAAATTTTGTTTCAATTTGTACCTGAACAGGTCTTTTCCCAATACGTATTTATTTATTCATTTTAGTATATTCTACTACTTGCTTAATAAAAAAATAAATCCTTTTATAAATACTGTATTTGAGAAACATAAATTGCTTATGATGTATGTTTGCAAATGTATGTGTAACTGAAATTGATTTTTATTTAAAACTTTGAAAAAAAAAGTTGTACGAAAATATCTTTTATTAATTTATTTGTTTACACTACCATTCAATTAAATATGACTTCTTATCTATAAGACTTTCTCATAGTTATTTTTGTATGTTATAACTATTCTCAGTGCTTTTGTTGTGCTTTTAATTTAATTTAAATTTAAGTAGTACAAGTTTGTTTTAATTTTGGTACCTTATTTTGCCATATTTGCAAATGGTTAGGAAAAAAACCCTAATTGCCGGGAAATTTAAATCAACAAATTATTAAAAGTTTAGGCCAAAAATTGATGCAGTTAATCGTAAAGAGCATGTTCACAGAAAACTATTTTACGAGCAAAAAAAAAAAAAAAAAAACAAGTAAGAGTGCTATATTCGGCTATATCGAATCTTATTTACCCTTCTCCAAATATGTTATTTCAATGACAGAGAATTAAAAATTAAGAAAAACAATTAATTGCTATATTTAATTTTACATAAAAATGTCATCGGCTCTTAATGGGTTAAGCATTTTTGAAAAGTTTAAGTATTTCCTTAAAGATCTCTTTAAAAGCTTTTACATGATATCCATATTGATATCTTAAAAAATATGGTGCACAATCGTACTTTCCTACAAAAAGTTTAGAGGCTGAAAAGTCGGAAAATATAAGTGAGCACCAATTTTTTCACTTGCTTTTTTATTATTTGTTACTTTTCTATTGCCCCATATTTTTGTTTTTTTGATTTGAGTTACTTCATTGTTCCAAATAATAAGACAAAATTAGAGGTAGGCGTGGTGTTTCGCATGGATCGATCTCGCTGATTTTGAATAGAACCTCTTTCGACACTATGCCCCTGATCGAATGGCGTATTTAAATTCTCTCTAGCTGATCTAGTGCCTTGGCAAACTTGATTTCAACACTAACACCGTCGGACAGACGGACATCGTTATATCGACTTCGCTATGCATAAGAACTCAGAATATGTGTAATTTTGATGTCGGAAATGGATATTGTAGAAATTACAAACGGAACGATATACCCTTTCTCCACTATTTGCGCTGAAGGGTAAAAAAAAAACGTGGATAAAAAGGCAAACTTGAATTCACAAAAAAAAAAAATATATATATATATATCAATCGATATATCAATCGATCGGTCCATGTCCTTCGAGGCAGCAGGCAAAACACCACGCCTACCTCTAATTTTTTCATGTCATTTGGAAATATAAAGTAAAATCAATCAAAAATATAAAAATGTGGACCGATAGAGAATTAAAAAACAAGAAAAACCATCAAGTGAAGAAATTGGCGCTCGTGCTAATTTAATTCCAAAAAAGTGTTCCTAAAGGTACGGTCACATTAGTCAAACATTTGACTGAAATCGGCAAATATTTATTTGCCATAGTCTGACCACAAAATATTTATTAGAAGCAAATAACACAACAGCTGATTTCGGGCAAACAAAATTATATGCCAGTAAACAAAAATGCTTCTAATGTGAACATAGTGTGACCACTCGACGACAAATATTTGACTCATTTTAAGGAAAATAAATATTTGTTCTTACAAAGTTTTTGGAAGAACAAACAGAGACAAATAGCAGCTGTATCAACAATGTTGCCCAGTATTTAAACTAAATTATTAAGTTTCGGAAAAACTCGCTGATCAATTATCAAACTTATATGTGTATTAAAAAAAAAACAAAATACAGTAAGCAATTAAAAACAAAATTGTAGATAAAAATAATAAAGTGCAATTTTTGGAAGAAATATCAAATTAAAAAAAATTGTCGGGGCACATATTTTTCGAGTTATATATCATCAAAGTAATTTACATATAATTTGGTATATTTCGACATTTTCGCTTCAGAATGGTGCAAAGTTTCGAAGTTGTATATAAAAAAGATATTATTGGAGATTATTAAACGTTCCTGTATAAATTTTTAGTTAAGTATGGATTTAAAGTAAAGTCGCAAGAATTTATATAACTTGAAAAATATGCGTTGGCGCTAAATTATTTACTCAACATTTTGTTCTTGAAATAGTCATTCCTACAACGTAAGTAACTTTTGTTTTCATTTTGGAATTTTATATTAAACTAGACTGGAGCAAATATATCTTTACTTATGCTGAGGGCAAGTAATATTACCGGAAGCTATAATTCGGGAATTATAGAATTTTAAAGTTATAAATTATATACTATTATGTATCTGAACATAAGCCCATGATAAGGTTGAGATGCATTTTGTTTTAAAATGCTTATAGATAACTTTTAAATGAAGTTATATATGACAACAAGCAACATTCTTTCACTTCAAGAATCAATATCAATTAATTTATATTAAACAAGACTTAAGCACGCTTAAATTTAACCAACATAAATTAAACTTTAATTAAGATTTGCATAGTGCCCACGCATTTTAACGACTTAAAGAGACGAAAAAAGTCGGCTATGTGCAGAACAAAACCAAAATAATTCTTCAGCCCCACTCGAAGCGTCTGAATAGAGCTAAGAGTCATTAGTGAATATCCATTTTAAGCACCTAAAGTGTTTTTTCATAACTTTTGATTTGCAATCAAAAGAGATATGTTCTATAAGTACTAAGCTGAAAGATTATTTTTGCAGTTAATGTAAACTGTTTTTTTTTTCATTATAAATGTATTCGCGTGACGGTATGTTATAATGTTACAATTTTTAAAAACTATATATGTACAAGAGTTTTTCCTCTATTTTCCGAAATCTGAAACATTAAAATTTCTTTAAAATTGTAGAACTTTGTATCCCAATTAAAATCTTGCAGTTTGATTCTTTGCGAAATTTGCTTTTTAATTTAAGCGACTTTTTACTTCAATATATAATTTGTCTGTAGCTGTAGTTTGAAAAATATATTAAATAAATTAAAAGTTTTTAGAACTTTTAACCAAACAAATGTAATGAATGATTATTAAAATTTATTGTTAAGAAGTGGGATCTAATTCCTATTTAGCTTCATCCTCTTATTGTGCTCCTTCTTTAGAACACCTTTTGTAGCTTCTTTATAGAATAGAATATGAAAAATTTTATATTGTTGCTTGGCTTTGTTCATTTGTAACTTTCATACATGGGAGTTATTCATTATAAACTTTCATCTCACATTGCCATTATGTGTAGTAGTTATTTTAATGGAATCTGTATTCATAATACATGCGGGTACATAGATATAATATCAGCCATCATTATTTGACCAACTTTTATAGTCTATGGCTATCAGCGGTGGATATTTTATTTTTATATTAAAACCTGGGATTTAAATTCTCGTACAAGGTATAGGAAAACTATATTATAGGAAGAGAATAAAAACTTAATTTGAGACTTTTAAAAAGATGCGCCTAGAGTCTGCCGAGATGAAAAAAATTTTTCTACAGTTGTATATTTTTGGTCCATCTACAAATGGTTATTATTGTTATATATATATATATATATATAGTTATTACTGCAATTCAATATTTAAGAGTAGCAACTATTTTTCATCATTTATAATTAGCATTTAATAATATTTTAAACATTTTCTTTGCAATTACTTCGAAATAATGCCGAAGAAATTGAATGGCAATAAAGACATCCCATGCGCAGCAGTTTGTGAGCAAATAAATTTACGTTTTTTTTCAAGTTTGATCAAATATATTTTTAAGGAAAATATTATTTTAAATGTGACCGCACATAAAACATGTTTGTCAGTATTTTATTTCACATTATTTTATAGCTGTTTGAACAAATAACAATATTTTGTATTGTTTTGAAAAAATTTAAGCCAAACAAGAGCAAACAAATTTTAGGCAAATATTTGTCATATGTGACCGTACCTTAAGTTTTTAAAATATTAAACAAGTTATTTTGTTATCAATGAAATAAAAAAAAATAATTTTTGTTAAAGCCTTAACATTTTTGTATAGGCTTCAAAAATAACTCTCATGTAGTTTTTTATACTTAGAACGAATGTTTATGGCTTTTCTAAAAGTTTGGATAAAGGATTCGTGATAAGCTGGCTTAAGCAATCGGCGAAATACCTAAAGATATCTGCTATTCCAAACCAATACATAAATTGCATTTTTATTTGAAAATTATTATTAGCATATTATAATAAATAATGTATCTCTATTTTGCCACGAAATGACCTATATTTACGATAAAGCATTCAATATTGGAACCGAGGGTTGTTTAAATCTATCCAATAGTTTTTACGTGATGCGAACAAAGGCAGACAAAAATTGGTGTTTTGTATTCTATATCGATTACTATCTACACCAACAATTAAATTTTCAAAAAATATTTTATGTACAGAAATGACCCCATTACAGTTTTATTATATGTATAGATTACGAATATTTTGTAAGAGCTGCCATTTTCGAATTAACAACAAGTGTACATTCTATATAAATTACACACTAGTTTGCTTGTTCTTGCTTTAAGTACAAATAAATTGTTCTATTCTGCAAAACAAGTGATCCCTTTTTGTACAACTGAAGCGTATAATTGTTTTTTAATTCTAATAAAAGACTTTATAAATACATACGCCTGCTACTTCCCAGAAAACTCTCGTTTTATATCAATATATGTATTTCATCATTGAAGCAAATTTCTTTTTTTTTACAGATTTAAAATAAATGACAAGTATTTTATGTGTAACAGCCTAAAAAGTTATTAAAAATTGTAAAGAAATTCAATCATATTCAAATTAATGTTTTTTGAAGACAGGACAGCAAAATGAAAAAATGCAATCAAAAGTTTAGAAATTGTTGACAAAAATGAAATTTTTATGAATTTCTTTAGAAATGCTGATATGTTTTCTGAAATTAGAAAGAAAAAAGGACGTCCTCTTGATGGTCGTGTATATTGTCATTATGTTGCATAGACATACATAAGTTTGTGCAACTGTTGTCTAATGTCAAATAGATTGTATAAAAAATAAACGATGAATTGTTTTTGTTTTAAAAATGCTAAGGCAGGCTTAGAAGTATTATTAGAAGTATTTATTTAAATACTGAAACATTTTTCTCAAAATGCAAACGAACGCTTCTTTCGCATACTTGCATTGAAAACAAAAATAAAATATAAAAATATAATTTTTTTTATAAAGAGAAGTAGCACTTCAGGCCTTAATACCTACTAGTTTGTAACCGTGCCATCAATCAAGAAAACAAGATTGCACATTGCGCAGTTCCGTTAGTTTGTTGTATAGCGTTCTCTCTCTTCTGTGTGACGTAGGCATAGAATATTTTTTGGAAACAAACTTCATTTGTGTATGGAACAGTGATGGAAAAGTTGTTACGATTGTACTTTTTTTGATACTATTTGATTTGAAAAAATACCGTGTTAGTCTTCTGTAACATTTGATACTCTCAGTGGTACGTCTACAATTTAAAACCATTGACTTTTTAAATTCATCTGTTTTAGCATTTTCCCTTTATCACTTACAGTTTACGAAAATGGCAACTCGATTCAAACGTTATCGAATGCCGCAATCCGTTTATTTGATACGTCACGAAATTTTACTAGATACGAAACCTCTCTCGATCACGAATGCGAAAATTTGGCGCCAGCTGTTACGTTTTTTGTGTTTCTTTTGATAGAATTGTACATCTTAATACAAACAAGTGAGAGTGCTATACTCGGCTATGTCGAATATTATATACCGTTCACCCTCTACATATGTAAATCTAGTTTAGTGAAGTAACTCCAATCATAAAAGCAAATATTAGGGTGACAGATAATTAAAAAATAATAAAATTTGGTACTGCATTTCACTGATGGGAAATGATATTTTCTTTTGGAATATAGTTGAGCTTATTTGAAGGACAATACTCAATAACTTTCACTTTAATGTGATAAAGGAAGTTTTTTTGGAAATGGTCTCAAAATGTAAGAGAAAATTATTTTTGAAATAAGCCCAAATCCATTCTATTGGCGCTATTTCAGTTTAAAGTGATATATCTTAAAAAGTACATTTAAAAACTTTTTTGTTTATAGGCAAAATAAACTTTTAATAATGTATGGAAAGTGCAACAGAATTACAGTAAAAACGGTGAAAATTACGAGGCACAAAACGAGGAAGGTCCAACGTATTCGTGGGTTGATCATGTATCTGAGGGCGGACTAATAAAGCCGAACTTAACCAAATATATCAAAAAAATAATAAAGACGGTATTCTCATTAAATAAGATTTTGTAAAAGATTTAACTAAAAAGGCTCATCATGTTAAATGTGATGAAAAAGTAAAAAAAGATCAAAAATGTGTTTTAAAATACGAAAACTTAATACAGAGCTTATAGACTACAGCATGACAACAAAAAAAAAATTTTTTTTTACTTTCAGTTATTTGGCATTAGGCTCATTAATAATTATTATATACTCGTATGTATTTCCTTAATAAAAAGATGAATTTAGAATAACTAATGAAATAACTTCTGAAATTAATAATTTTTTATAATAAATTTTTATAATAAATATAAGCCAAAACTTAAAACTTTGGTAGCCAGAAATAGCGCTTCTTCTTCCCGGGCTTCAAGTCCAAACACAAAAATTTTACTCGACTATATCTTTTTTCTTCCCATTTAATATTTTGTTTAAATCGATTTACTCGTTTATAAGTTATGCAATTATTTCCAGTTTTGAGCCATATTTTTTGACTGCCGCAAGGGTTGAACCCAGAGGAGCCAGATTTGTAGTCAACGTGCTTGACTACCACCTTGACTACAGCAGCCTCAATGTAATTATGCGAAAGAAATGTTTGTTTGCATTTAGAGAAACCGGCAGTTAAGCTGCAAAACACAGGGTTTCATTGTTGAATATTCTTTCAAAAAAGTCTGGTTGCTACAGTTACAGCCAAATCAAAAATTTTCATGTGCATTTAAAATGTATGACGCAAACCTAAATAAGGCGGCGTTAGCGCTTAGAAATTGAAAAAACCAAATAAAGCAGTTTTAACTCTTTTATACTTATATAGTGGGTTTTTTTAAATAAAATGAATTAAGATTACTCTTGAAGATACAAAGTCGTCAAAAGTTAAGTTTAAAAAAATGTAGCCATATTGATTTATCGATTACTGTAACGATGAGAAAGTTAGGTAAAATTTTTGGCAGAAGCAACGTGTATACAAAACGCACTATTTATTGTGTAGTGAATGATGTCGAAGAAAGAGGGTCCACAGGCCAAACGTACTTTAAGATCGGCTAAAAACATTACTGCTGCTCAAGAAACTGTTTAAACATTCTATCAACCTCAATTCGACGCCGTGGTCAGGAGCTTGGTTTTCAAAGAACAACTTTCCATTTAAGTTTCAATTGACACAAGAGCTTCTTCCACAAGACCATTAACGCCGCCGTTCTTATGCCAATAGGATGTTACAGTTCGTCCATGACAACCCCGGTTTTCATGAAAAAATCATAATGAGTGACGAGGCACATTTTCATTTGAATGGATATATGAATAAGCAGAATAGTCGGTTCTGGGCAATGGAAAACCGTCAATTAAAAGGGACAGTCTGGTATGCTATTGTCAAGAGGAATCAGTTTTTTAAAATAAAATCGGCGTAATGGTAACTGTGAATGGGGAGTGTGAATGGAGAGCGATATCGTGATGTGATTGAAAACTTTTTAACGACACAAGTGCATGCTTTGGGCTTGATTACTATGTGGTATCAACAAGACCGGTCCACATCGCATACAGTGAAATTGCTGAAAAACTCTTTCAACAACGAGTTATTTCAAGAAATGGTGATATTGATTGGCCTACACGGTCGCCTGATTTGTGGGAATGAAAACAAATCGGAAACGCTTGAGCAACTAAAAAAAATATTCGTAACGAAGTTAATAAAATACCACGTGAAATGTATTAGAATGTAATGAAAAATGTGCTCAAAAGGGCTCGCAATTTTGAGGCTAACAGAGCAAAAGGGCGTACGCATATTGCAATCACTTTGAACAGAAATAATGCTCCATGTGTCGGAAGTGAAATGTTAGGGCTTACGTCTTTATAGGAATTTACGGAATCAAAAGTAGTACCAATAAACTGGACTACACTTAACTAAGTTTGTAAACATCTTATTTATAGTAATGTCATCGATGACTTTTTATTGTCTGCACGCAGAGGAATAACATGGGTGTGATATAGTCTCAATAACCATATTATGTTATTTGTAACAATATATAGTTGCCTAGAACAAATTATAGTTGCTCTCACAATATTGCAAGATGGTTGGTTTTTACTTTAAAAAATTCGAACCACAACCAAAGTTTTATTGTTTATTAAAAATAATATAATAAATTTACCCATAATGTAATATTTTTAATCAAAGTGTGATTAAAATCAAACAAAATAATGTTTAGTAATTTTTTTGTTAGCTTAAAGTTGAAAATGTTTTGACTGATAGAGAAAACATTTGAAATAAATATAATTCCTTATATTTGCGTTTTAGGCTCAATTGTGCAACCATTTACATAGTTTAAATTTTAGCAACCATTTTCAACAATATTATGATATTTTTATTAAACCATTTATTGTTTATACTCAAACATAATTATGTTTTTAGTTTACAATGTTATAGTTAAGCTTGACAACAATATGATTGCAAGATCAACAATATTATTATTAAAAGTAACAATACTATTTTTTGCGAACAAACATATAATACAACCAAAGTATGTTGCTCTTAGATTATAATTATCTCAACCATGTTTTTTCTTTGCGTGTGTTGCAGGAGAAAGATAGACAATAAGTTAGAGCAGAGAGAGATTTATAGAAAGGTAGAAATATATGTAAAAGATTGAACGTTAAAACGACACTGGAATATTTCTTCTCCTCTTTATCATGACAACTTCTGAGGAATCTCTACCGAAACTAGATCGTACCTGATCTAATCTGGGCTAGATCAGCCTCTTTATTTCATGCAACAGTGTCGCTTGCAGGTCTCAGGTGAGACTCTATTTAATTTAATAATTTCCGTATTACGTAGTAATGTACCTAATGTGCAATCATATGAGTGTTTCTTTCTAATGAATAGAATTCCGATTGGGGTATGTTCGGCGTTCTCGGATTAAAGGTTGAATGTCATTAATTCTGTAATACCAAAGTCATTGCATCGCATATTTAATGTTTACAACTCTTATATGGGAGTCGCAATTATTTTCGGTCAAACATTTGATCAGTTTTTAAATTTACTATTGTAAAAAAAACTCTCTAATTTAGGTTGAAGAAAATCATATTTGTTATCGATTATTGTTTATTTTGAAAAATATTTCAGATTACTATCATACATAAAAGTTTTTTTTTGTATTACGAAATAAAGAGTGTTTCAAAATTTAAGTAAAATTAAAAGTAAATAGAATAACTATGACACAGCTATAAAATTTCTTCACTTAACTCCACGAAAGAATATCCCATTGTGTCTTGTTATGGCAGTAGCAGTAGAACAATAAAACACACCGCACAATACATCGATGTTGTATTGAGTCAATAGACTTGGATTACTTTCTGTTGCCGATAAGTTTATTTTCCCTCTTTTGTATGCAGGTCGTGTAGTGTCAAAATAGGCTTTGCAACACCGGCCCCTATAAAAAAGTTGAACTGCATTTTTATTTTAATGTGCGTGAAAAAGTATACAATTCTCGGTTTTACGAGCGTTTAACTCAACCCTGTTCACATGATCCCATTCGAACATTTTCGGCATAAACCGAATCTTAAAAGACAAAAAAGGGGAGAGAATGAAATCTTTAACTTTAATGTTGGTAAAGTAAAGTGAATTTTCGGATTGTCATTTTCAAACTAAATATGTACATTATCCAGTAACAAAAAAAAATTGATAAAATGTTAAAGTTTTTACAATTTTATGTTAACAGTTTTTTATGTGTAATTAGGGAACAATAAATCGAAGCTTACGCAATTTAAAACTTGAAATAAATTCAAATCATTTTATTATAATATACGAGATTAGGGCGCTGCTATTTACAATATTAAAAAAGTTTTTGAATACTGCCATTGTAAAAAAAACCCTCGTTCTAGATCGGTGAACTCTCTCTTGTGAAATTAAGTCAAGCGAACTCTAAATATTTGTCGACATCTGGTTTTAATACAGAGCTACCAGTGCATATGAAATTCTGTTTAAATTGCCCCCTTTTCTCTCTTTTCTTGAAATTTTAGAATTAAAATTTTGAATATTTAAAAATTTTGAAGACCGTAAGATACCCTCAGTGACGGTCCAGAAAGCCTGGCAGCAGTGAAAAGGTTTGTCTTCAAAGGAACTCCGGTTCTTTTAGACAATAGAGGAACCCCGAAAAGGCAGTAGGGAAATCCAGAAAGTTGGTTTAGTTTAATGCAGGTACTTAAGTTGGAAATTTGCATTAGTGACTGCTCATGGAAATTTCAACTCTCATCTGGTCAAGACATAAATCCAAGGACGAAAACACACAAAGAGTGTGCGATTGCCGAGCACTGAACCACCTACTGCCTGTTCTTCTTTAGAATGTGTAAAAATTGTTTATACATAATTTTTAGTTTCCAAGAAAAAGACATTTTCATGCCATTTTTAACAAAATCAGTTTCGTGGTAACTTTTCAACATAAAGGCAGATATCTCTGGAACCACTGCATAGATTGTCCAGCGTAGGACTAGGGGCAGATAAACATATATTATATGTAGAGGGATCATAGCCATACAGTACCGTACAGTTGGAAGTAAAATAAAAAACTCTTCGGGTAAAAGAAATCATTGAGGGACGAAAAAGACCGAAAGGAACCCAAAAGCCCTACTAAAAATTATTCATTTAAAAGGAAAGTAAATTCTTTTATAAAAGTAGGAGGTCGAGCTAACTGGATAATATTGTTACCTGTAGTTGGAAAAATAGATCTCCAGCTAATGCTTTTATAGTTATGGTGGAGATCACTAAATAAATGCTACTAAAAGCAGGCTTCTAAAAGGAGTGCTGACTCAAAAGCATAAAACTACTTAAAGACTTAGTTAGGAACTCCATACGGTTTATAATTTAAAAAGCTCAGATTTGACGGAAAATTCTTAAATAAAACATTAAATTATTTTACTTATTAAAATGAATTTTCCTACAAATTGCTAGTAAAATTCCTCCTCTTTTGTTTTTGCAATCGCATGTTAAAACAATATGAAAGTGTATAAGCGTCTAAACTGTAATCTGATTTAAGTTCAGTCTATATAAAAAAAATATATATAAATATCAAGAAGAATAAATTGGGCAATAAAATTTATAATTGCATTAAATTTTGTAGAAATGAAATTTAAAATTAATGAGTTTTCACACATGTAATATTTCTTAGAAATTGAGTTTTTCTTATAACAACTCAAGAATAAATAAGTAAATAAACACAAATTTGCATTTGTGTAAAGATTTTAATGACTCTTTTCATAAGTTGATTTATACAAAAAATTAAATTAAATATTTTAATTTCATTTAAATTATAAAATAAAATTTTATGGTTTGTTTAAACTGTAATAAAAGTATAATTAAAATTAACATCAAAATCTAAATAAATTTTTTAAAAATCATTACAAAAGCGCACACTGTCACATATACAAAACCACAATTTTCTTAAATTCTATAAAAATTTATAATTTCGAAAAGTCCTCAAATAGGCTTTAATTGTAGACATGATATTTTCGTTTAGTTATTATCTATGTATTATCCGCCAAGCTGCAACTTTCCAACTAGATACAAGGAAAATTCCCTAGAGCCTACTTTGGCTACAGTACAAAACTCAAATTATTGAGGCTTTAGAGTAGTCATACGAATAAATTTTTTTCCGAATTTAGGAAGATTTGTTATTCAGTTTTTAAATCTATTACTAATAAGATGTTTTAAGTACAACTGAAATTTCTTTAATAATTTTTCGAATCTTCGCTAAAAGTACTATTTATTCGAATAATTATAATATTGTTTGAATATTTTCCATAAAGACTGCAGTAAGATGTTATGAATTCGAATATTCGAACAAAAATTTAACTATGAACTTTTCGTCGAAAAATTTTATATTCGAATAATTTTATGTTCGAATAATTTTATATTCGAATAACTGACAACACTTCTGATTTTGCTAAAAAATAGCTCAAACATATAATTATTCGAACATTGTAACAAAACAGGAAACTGTGAAATTTTGTCGGAAAATATTTCTATTCAAATATTTGCTATTAAAACTGCATGAAGATGGTTTTTCGTTTAATAAACTGAAATAGAACTATGAAGTTTTATTTTAACAATTTTGTATTCGAATAACTGACAACTCTATTGTTACTTGAATATTTTAGCAAAGGATGCAGCTATGAACTTTTGTTCAAATAATTTTTTATTCGAATAATTTACAACACTGCTGATTTTGTCATAAAAACAACTGAAATGTATAATTATTCGAAAATTATCGGAAAATTTTTTTATTCAAATATTTGCTATAAAACTGCCTCAAGATGTAATTCATGTAAATATTCGAATAAAAAATGGAACTATGAAACTTTGTTTGAATAATTTTATATTCGAATAATTGGCAACTTTATTGTTTTTTAGATTTTTCAGTTCAACCGTATAGTTACACGAATACTTGAATAAAAGATGCAGCTATAAACTTTTGTTCGCATAATTTAATATTCGAATGATTAACAACTCTATTGTTTTTGCCATAAAAACTGTACAAAGATTTTATCCATCCTAATAGACTCTATTTTAATTTTAAATTTTAAATATAAACTTTTGTTTAAACAATTCGAATGATTTACAAGTCTATTAGTTTTGTGCAAAAAGTCTGTTAAAAATTACATTCAGTTTTCAGCTTTAATTAAAGGAATCCTTGCAAAATGTGTTGCTATAGTTATCTTAAAAGTGAATCCTGATTTAAGTCGTTTAGTAAATGTGGACATTAAATGTCTTAAATAAAAACCTGCAGTGCAGTGTAATAAATTTTGCAAATAATTCCAAAATTGTTACTTCAGTATTCATCCATTTAAAATTTACAAAATTACGTTTGCCCTTTAAGTTTGTCATTATTGTTGTTGTAGTACTTATACTTGTATTTAGTTTCTATTTGAAATAATTATGACCACATGTCTAAATGTGCATTAATTTTCAAATATTATTGGTATAATTTTGGTTTTGATCTCAGTATTGAATGTAATTGTAAAATATTTTTGACACAAACATTTAGGCAACTTACAGTTTATCGCCACACAGTTTTTATACCCTTCAACAGAAAAAGTGGAAAAAGGGTATATCAAAGTTTGTCATTCCGTGTGTAATTTCTACAATATCTACTTCCGACCCCATAAAGTGTATATACTCTTACTTCTTATGCATAGCGAAGGCGATTGAGCGATGTCGTCTGCCCGTCTGTCCGTCGGTGTTAGTATTAAAATCAAGTTTTTGATTTCACAAAAATAATATATATGTCAATCGATCAGATATAGTGTCGAAAGAGGTGTTATTTGAAATCAGCATGATCGGTCCATTACCTTCGAGGCAACAGGCAAAACACCACGCCTACGTCTAATTTGTTATGACATTTTGAACAATAAAGTAATTCCAATAATAAAAAAAATAATTATATGTGGTGATAGAGAATAAAAACAGAAGAAAAAAAAACATCAAGTGATAAAATTGGCGTTTGATTATATTTTCCGAGTTGAAATTTTCAAATTTTTTAAAATATCAATATGGGTATCGTTTTAAAGCTTTTGAAGAGATCTTTAAGTAAAAACTAAAATTTTTAAAAATGCTTAACCCACTAAGAGCCAATGTCATTTTTAGGTAAAATTATAAATATGCCGTACCAAAATTTTCTTTATTTTTTAATTCTCTGTCACCCCCATATTTGCTTTTTTGATTGGAGTTACTTCACTTAACTAGATTTAAATAGATGGTAAATGGTATATAAGATTCGGCATAACCGAATATAGTACTCTTGCTTTATAAAAAAAAAGCAGAAACAAAATAATAAAACTTGAATTGATTTAACCCTTCAAAGTGCAGGAATCTGTATTGAAAAAATAGAGGCAGTTGTTGCAAAATTGTATGTAAATCGAGTTTTAGTCTTCCTTTAAGCTAATTTATAGCACAGCGAGCACGATGGTCGGGATGCAGAAGAAAGACCATGGGATGATTGATCAGATATTTATGGGTAAAAAAACTTTAGGAATTTTAATTCAAATGAAAGAATAAGTAAAATAAAAAGCAATTCTGTTGAATATCCCGTGTAATGAAGGAATTACAGCTGTTCTGGCAATTCCATAAGGAAGACACTGCTGTTTATATTTACATGCATCAATTTGCCAAACATGAAAAATGCAGCCAAGTCCGCCAAGTCAGCCACGTCCAACATGTTATAGAAAAAAGCTAGCAGCTGATTGAGCGATATTTTTTTTTATCAGTGACTAGGTTTTATTGTTCATTCGAACCAAACAATTAAGAGTATGTTACAGCATACTTTTCGGCTTTAATATGAAATGAAAACTGTTACTACCCTTAATAATTGTGTAAATATACGAGTAAACACATGTGTTTGAGCTTATTAATTAAATAATCATTCCTTTTCAGTTCGCCTGTTCTAGATGTTAAAGGCTTTGTATATAAATTATTAATTATATAACAATTACTACTTTTACTACTTTTATTTGGTATGTTTAGATTTAGCATTCTGGTTTTCATGTATTTTACAATGTGATAATTGTATTTTCAGACATTTATTAATATTTCGTTTTAATAGAAAACATTATGCAAATTTTTACTTTTTGCCCATTAGGACGGTTCTCGTATATACATACATAGATGAAAATTGCCAGATAAGAGTTCATTATTGATATTGTATAAATTTATGGTCTTATTAATTTAGAATTTTTTTAATAACGGGTCTGCCACCTAACGTTTTTTTCAACTAGTGCTTATTTCGTGAATAGTAACACTTAGCTTTAGTTTTATCCTTCTACTGAACCAATCTGGTTGTGTATACGCTTGAACAACGCTGGGAAATATTGCGACATTACTTTGCGAATGTGTGCGAAAATTGCGTACGGATTTTAGAAGAAGAGAAGCACTGTCAGCTCCGTATATTCGTTATCTTGTGAAAAAAGTGAAAGAAACTGGCATCCTCCTCGATAAACTAAAGCCTGAAAAGGCAAAAACAGTGCGTACACCCGAGAATATTGCTGCTGCGATAGAAAGTGTGCGTAACATCAATTCACCGTCGTTCTCAACAATTTAACATTTCGGAGACATCTTTGAAAGGAATTTTGCCTCAAGACCTTGGTATGACGCCATACAAAGTCTAATTGGTTCAAAAGTTGAAGCCAACTGACCATTCAATGCGTTTTCGCTTCGCTTTCATTCAGAATTTTCAAAAAAAAATGTTATTTGGCGGACCCTTTATAATTAAAACTTTAAAGTTTTTTTTTGCTTTTAATAAAAAAGGACAATTTTATAATAAAGCTTTAATTATAATTGTTGCTTTATAATATAATTGTTGTTTTCCCTTTGGAAGTATGTCCGATGGTGAGCTCAAGGGAACTCTTGAACTTCGCGATCTTCTGTTTACCAACACAGCCAACAAGATTGCTCAACTTGTTATAATTCTATACAAACTTGAAATTGGTGGAAGCAACTTTATTCATCTCTGTTTTTTACCATGCTCACACGGACAACAACAACTCTGTTGTTTTTCAGATATGTAGGATCCAAGGTCATATTTTCGTAACAATATGTTGCGCAAATCGCTTGAAGGTTCTTAAAGAAAAGTTCGACTGCAATATATATGTAAATCTAGTTTATAGAAGTAACTCCAATCAAAAAAACCAATAGTGGGCTGACAAAGAATTAAGAAACAAAAAAAAAAAGTATAATAAGTACTATACATAATTTTACATAAAAATGTCATAGGTTCTTAATGGATTAAGCTTTTTTCGTTTTCCCGAAAAATCTCTTTAAAAGCTTTTAAATAATATCCATATTGATATCTTAAAAAATTATGGTGCACAATCGTACTTCTCTATAAAAAGTTCAGAGGCCTATAATTCGGAAAATATGGGCGAGTTCCACTTCATGTTGTTTTTCTTATTTTTTATTCCCTATCTCACCCCATATATTTGTTTTTTTTTGTTGGAGTTACTTGATTGTTTCAAATGATATTGAAAAATTAGAGCCAGGCGTTGTTTTTTGCCCGCTGCCAGAAGAACATGGGCTGACATTGCTGAATATCAATGGCAAAACTTTCGGAACTATGTCCGATCGATTAGCGTATTTTAATTTCCTTTGTCTGATCTAGTGCCTTGGTAAAGGTAATTTCAACACGGACGGACATCGCTTAATCGACTTCGCTATGTATAAGAACTCGGAATATATATACTTTATAGGGTCGGAATAGATATTGTAGAAATTACCACTTATTGTGGTGAAGGGTATAAAAACGAGGATCGCATCACACAAATTAGACTTAAAAGCTTTACATAAACAGCACTAGCTACCCACTGTGCAATGAAAAAACATGTACCAAACATTGACGATAGGAAAGTGTTAAAAGATGAGAAAAACTATAATAGAAAATTTACTTTAGAAAAGTTATATATAATTGACGTTTCTTCAAATAAGAGATTTAAATACAAAAAAGACACCGAAAAGTGCACTAAATTTTCAGAAATTTTGCTGGTAAACAAAAAAGATTAACATATATCTGTTAGCATATTAATGTTTACTATGCCCGTCTTGAGTTTAGTATTTGTAATTCAATTTTGTGTAATTTAGGAACGTAAAAAAATCGGAATTATTAATGGTTATAATTGTTTTTGCTTAAACTTTGATTTTTGTCTTTATTTTATTGTTTGTACAAAAATCCTTAGCTTACTTAAAATGTTTGTGAGAAGTTTCCTAAAGAGCTAAGCAAGCGGTAGCAAAATGGCCATCGAGAAGTTCCTTCACTCTCAATAATCAATATCGGTGATTTAATATTTTAATCGGGATAAAAAAGTAGCACGGTATTTCTTAAAAATTAAATAAATTAAATATTTTTCAATTGGCTTAAGTTAATTTTTCTTAATTTTTAAAAACCTTTTTTTATAAAGAAAAATTATTTTACAAATGTATGCGGACGTTTTCCAAAGTTAACAAGAAAAATTAGACACCAGCAAAATGTAATGCTGCATTTTCTGGTTCGCTACATCCTTCATCAGCATTCTTCGCATCTATTTACCTTGCAATAAATAAATAAATAAAAATTACATTCGTGACCAACCGATGATTGGCACAAAGCAAAAACAAATGTGCAAGTTACACCGAGAACAGTGAAGAAAAACTTTGGTTTGTGTGTGGACTTCGTCTCATCATATTAATGTTAATTATGGATATTCCTCGTATTCTTAGTTACAAAATTAGCTGGTTAAATAGATTATGTTTGCAATGTACACAACATAAAAATTGATTATTTTAAAAGAATAAAGAAGCAACAACTGCTTCACTGGTCGATAAATCGCACCAGCACCATTATCGTTCCAGCAAATCGTGAATGATGAAAATGGTTTTCCTACCTAGACAAAGGACGGGACCATGTACATTTTTTTTATTGTTTAAATGCTACTTTAAGTCCACTTTTTCGAATTTTTAATCTTGACCTTACTGAAAGTATATCGAATCTTGAACATTTTATTTCTTGTTCAGTAGATTCAATATGGATTTCAATTAAATAATCAAAGCTTGTAGACACATACATAAATTGTCAAATCCATACATAAATAGCAGCGAATATACCTTCATAAATATATGGGGGCCTAATAATTTTATTTAAAAATAATAATAATAATTTTATTTAAAATATGTTTAAATAACTTTTTGAAATAACATGCAAAATACTCGTATTTACATGCCTTTATTTTATGTTTGACATGTTTTAACTGTAATCTTGTTTTGTGGTTTGTTCTTGACATGTTTTTTTTTTAATATACCTTGCTAAATACTAACAGGTATGTGCATATGTAGAGAAGTATACTATATATTCCACAATAAACAACAACAAATAAAAAATTAAAAGAAAAATTACAAAAAAGACAAATTATTCTACAAAATATTTTAGTATTTATAAAACTTTGAAAAAATAGGTTGACGTTGATATTGAAACTACTGCAACACTGGCTGTTGTAGAACTATGTTTTAGCTAGTGACTAGGGTAGGCGAAGATCAGGAACGTTGACTAATTTTATTACTGGTTTATTGGATGGCAAGAGACTTGACATGTCCCGAAAAAAATTATTCTAAATTTTATGTTTCTAGAAAGAGTAAATTTCAATATAAGAAAAGTAAATAAAGTGAAAGGAAACAACTCCTATTGAAAACTCAAACAATATTTTGAGCTGTATGCGGTAAACACACGCTGCATGATACGTGGCTCCTTCCTCTTGGAGTTACATGTCAGCAAGCCATATATTAGACATAGGGACTAGTGATTTTGACGGAATAAAAATTGCTTGTAGATTATTTTCATTGCAAAAGCGGGCGGTTTTATTTATTAACGTACCCATTTTATTAATTTTTTTTGTGAAACTTTTTCGAAAGGGATCTTATGTCACTTATGGTATCCATAACTAATATGATCATTTTATTGATAGCCAATACAAAACATTCGCTGTCTATGTGTGCTGCTTAAGCGGACGCTTCATCTTCTTACCTAATGCCTTCTTAAGCACCATTCGTGGCAATCTATGTGTATCTATATTCCACCATATTTTCAGTACCATTGCGAGATCTTTACTTGTTCTATACTATTTTTAAAGTTTTTC
Source organism: Gymnosoma rotundatum (assembly GCA_916610165.2). NCBI lineage: Eukaryota > Metazoa > Arthropoda > Insecta > Diptera > Tachinidae > Gymnosoma > Gymnosoma rotundatum. Next base: position 110,393,657 of record OU744337.1, on the reverse strand, counting down.
TTAATTCTTATTCACCCAACCCAGCAACTGATCCCCGTTTTTTAAGTTTATCTACTTCAATAACTCCAGATTTACTCTCGCAGAACGTGATATAAATTTCTCCAAACGTAAGTAACAAGACAAGTTTTTTTCCTGCTTAAGATTGGTACATTAATTTTTCTGTATTTCTATGTGCGAGATCCGACCTACTTCTGTTATCGTTATTTAAACTAAGGTAGATAACGCCGAGAATGCGAACAGTATCCCCCTAATTATCATATCACCTAAAAATCTATAGTTATCTTTTCGCGCCATCGGGAACAGTTGTGATTCAAGCACAGATTATCTCTGCACCGTGTATACTATAATATTGTAGAAATCTCTATCTGAAAATAGCAGTATAAAAAACAGTATGTAAAAATAGCGACTAACTTCTTTTTTCACCAGACTTTGGAAGAATGTAGTAGTGGCAGAGTTTTGCTATAGAAATAGATGTGAAAATCAATAATTTAAGGAAAAGGATTGCTTAGAATTTTAATAAATAACTTTTTAAGAATTTGTGCTATTTTTTATTTATCCCAAAAAAATCTTTAAATCTCTGATATTGACTATTGTCAATGAAAGCCATTTCGAAACATTTTAAATAAACTTAAGATTTTTGTCCAAGCAATAAAGGTCAAATAAAAACAAGTATAAGCACTATATTCGGCTAATCTGAATCTTATGTCCCTTTACCAAATATGTAAATCTAGTTTAGTAAAAGAACTCTATTAAAAAAAAAAATACTTTAGTGACAGAGAATTTGAAAATAAGAAAACAAAAAAATTAAGACACTAGATAAATATAATTTTACATAAAAATAACATCGGCTCTTAGTGGGTTAAGCCTTTTTAACCAATCTTAGTATTTCCTGAAAGATCTCTTCAAAAGATTTGAAATGACATCCATATTGATATCTTAAAAAAATAGTAATTTTCTCTGGAAAGTTCAGAGGACCATAACTCGGAAAATATGGCGAGCGGCAAATTTTCACTTGATGTTTTTTTTCCTTTTTTTTTAATTCACTATCGCCCCATACAATTTGCTTTTTTTATTGGAGTTACTTCATTGTTCCAAATAATATAGAAAAATTAGAGGCAGGCGTGGTGTTTTGCCCGCTGCCTCGAAGGACATGAACTGATCTTGCTGATTTTCAATAGCAAAATATTTAAAACTATGTTTGATCGATTGGCGTATTGAAATTTTCTCTAGTTCATCTACTGCCTTGGCAAAGTTGGTTTAAACTCGAACACAGACAGACAGACGGACATCGCACAATCGACTTCGCTATAAGACTTTCAAGTTTTTTATACAAAATTTGGTTAAAATCCGCTGATGAGCTATATGAGCAGTAGTGAAATGGCCATATGGATATGCTTTCCTCGCAGAAATACATTTCAAATTCATTCATGATATTCTCATTAAATATTTATATTTGAAGGAATCAGGCACGAGTAAAGTTATAAATAATGTTTTTATTCCGTGTGGTGTGTTTAACAATTACATTCTGTATTTTATGTAACATGACAATGCTTTAATCATGCCTTTGCATGCATAAGTATAAAAGCATATTCGCCACTTAAATTCACAACTTTGTCCGCAAAGTCATTAAAATGTATATTTATTGCACATTTTAGGCCAGAAACTGTAAAGAAGCATACAATATTTTAAGGCTTTTTTGTGTTATTTAGTGATAATTCCTTAGAATAGCCATACTTTTGCAAAACTCCATAAAATAATTGAATTTTATGAGAAAACATATCAAAAAAGTCATAATAGTATTTCAAGTAAAAACCAAAACGGAAAACATTACGAATACACATCAACACCAACAACTGCAAACAACAAAAAAAAAAAAAAAAAAACAAAACAAGAAAATAATATTAACATGTTTTAACAAATAGATATATTAATAGACTCCTTGCACAACGAATGAACACAGTGCCTAACTAAATCAACAAGATTGTTAAGACCAAAAAATTATTCTTTTTAGTCAGAAATATAAAAACGCACACACACCCACACAAACTTGAACATAAACGTAATTTAAAAGAATGACTGTTTGAAATGATGATTTTTTTTGGTAAATAGATGAATGAATATTGTAGAAAAGATAACAGAAAAATTTGAGTTCAAAGAAAAAAAGAAAGATTTAAGTAGAGCCACGGTAAAAAAACATGATAATAATCTAATCTATTTATGTATATATAAAACCGAATGTGTGTTTGTTTATTTGTTTGTTTGTTTGTTCCTTATAGGAGACCAAACCACTAAACTGATCTTCCTGAAATTTCCACAGTATCTAACTGGAACTCTCGGATGAATTATAGGAAACTTTTTTTCAGCCACGCTTACCTTTGCGCTCACTTTCTTAAATTGTGTTACCCTACCACGTGGATTTTAACAGATTTTAAAATGTACATATATGAGCATAACTTCTCCATTTGTGGACTAATTTTTAAAATTATTTTTGCATATGGAAAAGTTTCACTAAATTATTTGGTTTTTTTTAAAAATTATATATGGGGTGCAGGGTGTCGCAAATGGCCCGCCATAATAATTGATTAAAAAGTAACTTTGTTATTTGTGAACCAATACTAGCAATAATCATTTGTAAAAGTAGAAATACAACCTCACGGTTGTGGATGCGGTTGTGTTTTCTATGAAGTTTTAATAATATAAAACGCTCAACGAGCCCGCATAAAATTAGAATCTATTTTAATTTGAGTGAGTTTTCTCTCAGACTCTCAATTTTAAATTTAATCTCTTTCAGCTTGTTACTACAGTTTTACGAGGGCTGCTCTATATATTTCTGGCCTAATAGTGAAAATGCGAATATTTATAATCAAAAACTGTTTTATTGTTTTTCAAAGTATTCTCCAGCATGATTTATACACTTTTGCATGCGCTCAAACCAGTTGTCGAAGCACTTTTTCCACTCCTATTGAGACCCCTCTAAAACATGGTTTTTGAACACTTCAACAGCTTCTTCTGGCGACGAAAATCGTTGACCACCCATTTTTTTCTTGATGTGCGTAAACAAGAAGAAGTCACTAGGTGCCAAGTCAGGGCTGTATAGCGGATGACCCATTAATTCGACGTTTTGGCCGGTCAAAAACGCTCTGGTTTGAGCCGATGTGTGAGAGCTCGCATTGTCATGGTGAACAATGATTCGTCTTCTCTTGTTGGTTTTTCGAATTTCTCCGATGACTTCAGGCAAACAAATTGAAGTGTACCACTTAGAAGTGACCGTCTTACGTTGCTCAAGCGGAACAGTCGCCACATGACCAGTTTTGCGAAGAAACAGGCGACCATTTGCTTCGAAGTGCTTCTTCCACGAACAACTTTCGTTGGATTTTGCTCGTCCTTGAAGACCCACACAGTCGATTGTTGTTTCGTTTCGATCTCATACGCATAGATCCATGATTCGTCACCCGTGACGATCTTATAAACGTCTTTTGAAGCAACGCAATCGTATTTTCGTAACATTTCTTTGCACCAATCGACACGAGCCTTTTTTGAGCGACTTTCAAATTGTGCGGGATCCAACGAGAACAAACCTTTTTTACGGCCAGGTGTTCATGCAGTATCGAATGTATGCTGGTGGAAGAAATGTCCAAGGATGTCTCGATCTCTCGGTATGTTGCATGTCGATCTTGCATTATGAGTTCACGCACGGCATCAATGTTCTCTGGCGCAACAGCCGTTTTGGGACGACTTTCACGGAATTCGTCTTTGAGCGAGCTTCGGCCACGATTAAATTCATTAAACCAATTTTTCACAGTGCTATAGGATGGTGCTTCATCGCCATACAAAGATTTAAGTTCATCAATGCACTCTTGTCGTGATAATCCACGTCGAAAGTTGTGAAAAATGATGGCACGAAAATGTTCACGAGTTAATTCCATTTTTTTCTGTATTAATTTTTTCAAGTCACTGTTAACAACACAAATAATGGTCGTACGTCAAAACGTTTTGAGTACGATTATGCTTAAAAATGACAAACTTTTCAATGGAAATGTCAGATTGCACTTGGCAGCACTCAGTGTTGCCAGGCCTGAAATATATATAGCAGCCCTCGTATTGTTAAAAAAAAATACTATTTGTTAATATTTTTTGTGAATGACTAGGAAAAAAAGAACTGAAAGAAAATGTAAAAAATCATTGAAAAGCGACAAAAATTTTAAAACTTTCCAATTTATTACTTACACACATTGTATAAAATTTTTTAAATATATTTCAATAAAAAAGAATAAAAATATAGAAAACAAATAATAAAAACTGACAATAAAATCCGCATCCGTCAACGCACCTCATTTTATTTGTTTTTTTTCTGACATCTGATTTCCACTCTAAATACAGTTTAACCAAATTTAAAAATACTTCGGTGCATCATTAGAATTTAGTGTCAAATCCTGGCATGAAATTATTAAAGTCTATAGAACGAACTATTTAATTAAAATGATTTATTTAAGCATAATTTGTTGCAAAATTTTTCATTGTAAAAATCAAAATGGTGTTTTGGTATCTAAATAAAAAAACTATTTAAAGTTATATATGACTGAATAGATTATTTTTATACTTTAATTTCACGACATTTCTTGGAGTTATAAAAAATTTGTATTTAACAATCTGCTTTTTCGATGATGCCTCTAAAAGGAAAAAAGTAACATGCTTATTATAAAGTTTAGACGCAAATTAAAATAATTAAACATTCAGTACCTTGTAGCCGAAGTCTTTATTATCTGCGGTCAATAAATAAAAAGGCCATTCTAAATTTTATTAAAAATTATGACCCGCGCTTCCAAAATACCTGATATATGAAGTACAATCCTGTCTTGAAATATTATTTGCGTAAGTGAAAGAAAATTTTGTGAATTACTAAATAGTTTATATGAAGGTCGTGATGGTGAACGGTGTTGCAAAATAAAATTCCTTGAAAATGAGTTAAAATAATAAAGAAAAAACAGAGCAATACAAATATCAAGGTGAAAAACTTATGATGAAGAAAAGTTCAGCTTTAATGATAGAACAAAAATATAATTAAAAAACAAATTAAAAAAGCGTGATATTAAATTAAGGCACGGGAATATTTTTTAATTTATTTCATTTTTATAAAAAACTTCGTGCTATTTTTAAATTATCCCGATTAAATTAATTACCGATATTGATTATTGAGGGTCAAAGCACGTCTCGATGGCCATTTCGTTACTGCTTACTTAAGTCTTCAGGAAATTTCTGACAAACATTTTTAATAAACTAAAGATTTTTGTCCAAACAATTAAGTAAAGAAAAAATCAAAGTTTTAGCAAAAACAACAACAAGCAGCAGTATTCTATTATTCTTTCTCCACTGTATACGGCTGACTTTTTTTCGGCTCTTTTATACAGTTGGTCGCAACCAGCACCCAGGGGATGATCTCCACTAACGCAACGTATTGTGCCAGAAATAGGAAATTTGGTTATGGGAAATAGTACTTGTGGACATTTGATTTGAATGCAAAGGCAGACTGAAAGTGACAGGAAAGACTTCTGCAGGGAGCTTATTCTACTTACCAACAGTTCGGCTAATAAACGAATTTTCTCTGTAATGCGTAGTGCGATTTACTGGCCAATCGAACACAAGGAGATGCGCTCTTGATACAAAGCGAGTGGCTCTTACGAAATTACGGTTTCCGATGTACATAGTAACCATAAAGCAGTGAAATACACCCCACATTGCGTCGATGCTCCAGTGAATCAATAGAGCTGGATGCTCTACTGTAACCAATGAGCTTCTTCGCTCTCTCCTGCACGCTGTCGAGTAACTCCAAATTAGTCTTTAAATTCCGGCCCATACATGAAAGCTGTATTCCATTTTCGGTCTGATAAATGTGACATAGGGTGAGAGGAGATCAGATGGAGTGAAGTATTTCTCACACCATTTCAGAAAATCTAGGCACTTAAATGCTTCTTTTGCGGCCTAAAAAATGTGCTTGTTCCACCAAATATCACATTGAATCTTCATGCATAGAACATCGAGAGCTTCTAATTCCTTAATATCTATATCATCATAATTGCAGATGAGATAGCATATTCAGACGTGCGTCTGTGGGTTTTATTAGCGCTAAATTGAACTCTGTTCGTAAGGCACCTCCCGGAGATTGCCAAAAGATCGGTATGCATGATATCGTCCATTATTGAACGTGAAAATCCAATCAAATTACTCTTTCGTCACGGAATTGAATTTACGGAATTACTCTTTCGATTAAACAAGGCTATAATGTATTTTACAGTACCTAGGTAAGCTCTTAAATTTAACCCAGGCAACGCAGGGTACAATAAGCTAGTATATATTATAAATATCTTTGTAGGTTTGTTTGTTTGTGCGTGTGTCAATCACGGCTAAACGCCTGAACCGATTTTAATGAAATTTGAAACACGGGTAGATACTTGGATATTTGTGCTCATGGTAAAATAGAGCATTTATATTTTCAAATAGCAAACCAGGTGGAGAAAAAAAAAAAGAGGAAGACGGCAATTTTATGAGTCTGACTTAATTTAAAGAAATTCTCGATTAGTCGATTTAAATTAAATTCGAAACATAGATAGGCCCTCATCTATATCTATTTACAAAGCTAGGACCTAGATGTGAGACAAAATGAAAACCCGGGCATTTACGTCTGTACCAAACACAATAAAATTGAAACATAGTCAGCTATTTATGTAAAAGGTAGAATATTCTATGTTTATTTAAAAATAAGGGAATAGGAGAGAAGAGTGAGGGAAGAACAAAACCGCAACTTTATGAATCTTAAACGATTTTAACAAAATCAGATTCTAAAGATATTTGAAACATATATATCTCCTGATCTATAAAATCCAAACTGATTTGTTAGCAAAGAAGGCTATATCATATTACAGAACGCCTTAAAAGGCCCTAAAATTAGACCAAGGCAATACCGGGTACAATAATCTAGTAATCTAAAAAGAAAAAAAAAAAAACGAAATGGAACGGAAGTGATAAGTTGAAAATGGCAAACGTTACAAACACAACCTGCTTGACTGGCTGCAAATAGAAAATTGATCATTTGAAATCTGGATTTATAAAACTAAAAATATATGGAATTTTTAGTTTAATATTAATTTAAATTTGTTGAAGAATAAAAATTATAAAAAAATTATTAATAGTTAAATGTTAGGCTAACCAAAAAAAAGTATCACCAAGGATGATGAAAATTCTAACTATTGTTGAAAATATAAAAAAATTCGTCAAAAAATTAACCAAACATTTAAACCAAAAATTTTAGTACTTAAGCTAATTTAAGCTAAAAAGGGTAGCAATAAAAATCTTGAAATTTTAGCAGGAAATCTAAGTTTGTCAAGACCAGAAATATAGCAACAAATATAAAAAATTGTTATTAATTTACCAGACGTAAGTATAGGTAAAGTATAGTAATCGTAAAAAAATCGATGTCCAGATTTAAACAGATTTTTATGTTTTGAGGGCTTCTGAATCCATTTTTATTTTTTTCGCGAGATGTCTGTGGGTGAGTGGGATAGTGTTCCATCAATTTTGTGAACGCTCAACAGATCATACCGTTTGATACATTTAAATAAAATTCAGTTTGTACCTTTGGTATATGCAGCTGAAGGCCGCGGTAGTGTAAGTGACACCACAAACCATAAATCGTTATTTTTTCAATTCGAAAGAATACTTTGAAGTTTTATTAATTATATAATATATTTATAAAATACTAGATGAACCCGGTGTGCTTCGCTACCCCCCTCGTTATTAAATAAAATTAAAGGGGCGAGGCCACGCCCCTTTGTCCACTCGCAACTTTATATAGTCAAGAATATCCTATTGCGAAAATTTAATGACGATTGGTCCAGTAGTTAAGACTATATTACGATTTTTAATTTTTCTAAAAAGGGTCGGGGTCCCACCCACTTTTCTCCTGGTACGTATTCCTAATTATGCCAATACCATATGTACCAAATATCGTCGACGTAGGTCAAAAAATGGCCAAAATATGGCGATTTAAATTTTTGGGTTAAAGAGCGGTGCCACAACCTGTTGTCCAATTAAAACTTCATATAGCCTGTTATTCCTTCCAGAGTCACAGTAACATGCTGTGAAATATTCAGGAAGATCGGTCCAAGGGTATGGCCTCCTATAAAGCACAAACAAACAGACAGACATTCATTTTTATATATATAGATCTGTTCCCATGGGGTATGGAAAAGTTCAGTGTATTCAACTCCAGACTTTTTGTAATCATATTGTTAACAAACTAAGATTTGGTACCCTTTATATCTGTTAAAACTAAGGTAAAGTTGTTGTTGTCCGTTAAAACATGTAAAATTTTGTGTGTGTGTGTTACAAACAGTGTCTAGTTCAACCACAATTAAGTATGGTTTCCGTGAGCAGCGGTGTAGCCAGATACGGGGATATTTTCCCAAATTGGGGATTTCAACATAAGTTTGGGGACAGAAATTCGTGGGGAGTGGTTTGGGGACTTTCATTTTTAGCTTTTTTATTATTACCACTTTGATTCATTGGCATTGAATTTTATATTTTGAATGTTTCTTCTACCTTGACTTTTGTCTAGTTGAATTAACATATTGAAAGTATGATATACATTAGTATGTGTAGACACCAGATAGTGGTTTTAATATTTATGTGCGTTGTACGGGTTTAAGTCTTAATAATTTTACTACCATTGGAACAGACAGTGCAAGCAATATGTGTGATGAAAAAAAATTTCTCTTAGTGTTTTGCTTAAAAAGGAAAATATGTAGTAAAATTCAATTTACTACTTTATTTATTTAAACGTGAGCTTCCATCATTGGTTATGATTATATAATATAAAGATATAAGGATAAGAATAGTTGAAAAATAAGAATTTAATTTTAATTTAATAATTAAAAGGCTTTGACGCATAGGCTATAACAATCATTTATAGAAGAAATATAGTTTTAAAGTCCAAATAATGGCATCTTATCTTCATGCATTCGTATGTGCACATCTATTTATAGAGTGATGAAAATTTGAAACTTACCTTACATTTATCCAGAACTTCTAACACGTCAATCTGGCATTTGGGGTAATATATTTTGTTACAATATAGCAATTATTGTTGATGTATAATATGACAGCTTTAATTGAAAACTCTGAAATGGTTTCACAATTGTGCTTAAAACACGAAAATAAAGAATTAAATTTATATCAACTTATTTAAAATATTTTGCTTACTTTTTTATTTGTTTTCATATTTTGTACATTATTTTTTTTAACTATATTTTTCACAAAGTAAATAATTTTTGTTTGTATTTAAGCTAAAAAAATAGTAATAGAAAAGCATTCTGTCAAGAACTAATCATTATTTTGTTTGCTTTTTATTATGCTTTGTTTGTTATTAATATAATATGGTTAAATATATTATATTATTTTTAATAAGTAAAAAAAGTTTGGTTGTGTTTGCTATTTTTAAAAATTAAGACCACCCATGTTGCATATAATGGCTAAATGTTAAAAAAATGTTTGCATGACTAAAGTTTTGTTGAGAACATCTATTATTTATTTTCCGCAACTATACATTGCTACAAAGAACATAATATGGTTATTGGGACCATATCACAACATCTGCACATATCTGCGTGCAGCTAGTGTAAAAAAAATTATTAACATGGCCAATGTTTCCTATCTTAATTAATTTTCAAAAAAAAAACTTTTTTTCGTGCTATTTTCCGGATTAATTATTTAAATCACCGAGGGCCATTTCGTTACCGCTTACTTAACTCTTTAGGAAACTTCTGACAAACATTTTAAATAAACTGAAGAATTTTCTCCAAACAATAAAGCAAAGACAAAAATCAAAGTTTAAGCAAAAACAACAATAACCAACAGTAATTCCATTTTTCTTTCTCCGCTGTATACGGCTGAATTTTTTTTGGCTCTTTTATACAGTTGAAAGAGGATGAAAAATAACATATCACAAAACACTACGATATTTTATTTATATGCACGGGCACTTTGCAAATATTAAATTATATTAAACAACTGGAATTTTTTTTAAATATATTAATTAATTTTAAGTGCTACTTTCCCGATTAATTATTTAAATCACCTATATTGTTTATTTAGGGTCAAAGCACGTCTCCTATTTTGATTCATCTCTCTAATACTCCGCTGTACGAGGCAATATTCCTTCTTTTTAGTCGAAAAAAACCATGTTCGTTTATGATGGTACATGTCAGCCGGCTTAAATGTGTTTCAAACTTGTTTAAATATGTTACAGTTTAAGATAAGGGTATAGCATACCTTCAAACCTTATCGTCTTGTAAAAGTACAGAGCGTCCTAATATTAAAAGAACACTTCTTTATACTACTTGCAAAATTTAACACAAGTAGTTAAAAAACGAATGAAAAACTTAACAATACACAAAAAGAAAGAAGAGTTAGTAGTTGTGTGTGCCTTTAAACAAATTACAAAAAAAAAAAAAAAACAGCAATAGCAAAGTTAAAATAGCAACAGCAAAGTTAAAACAGCAACACTAAATAGCAGCACACAAAAAGTAAGAACATGACAAAACAACTACAAGAAACGTCATTACAAAAGTAAAGTTACTGCAAAATTTAATGGAAAATTGTTGTCAAATTCTATTTGTAATATTTTTTTGTTCTCATTTACGCTTTTTCTATTTGACGAGACTCCTTGTTCTTGTTTTAAAGAATTTATGGGTGCATGCAAAGGACTGATATAAATCACGCGGCTTAAACTAGGTTTTATGTGAATTTATTACGAACATTCCAGAGGAAACATGCAACAATTTTTTTTTTTAAATTTGCACGTTATGAGGAACTTAATAGAAATGAAGTTTGGTCACACTTAGGGAATTCTATCACAGAGGTTTCTATCAACGTCATTGCTAACGCACTATGTAGTCTTCATATAAAAAATTCATTTTTAGATAAAAAATTGTTTCATAAATACATCTTTTTAGTTATAAATGTTAGTATTTAGTTTGAATATAACTTAGACTCATGATTAATAAAATTACACTGTTCTGCACGAAAATCCTTTTTTAAACCAAAACATGCTTTCTTACTGTTTTCAAATGTGCTGAACACGAATTTGAAGTCAGACAGAATATCGGGCACAGTGTCTTGAGAAATTCTAGTTTTTTTAATCAAAAAAATGTGAGTTTTTTGTAAATTTGACGAATTTTTTTTGGCATCAAAAAATAGTGAAAAAAAAATTCAAAATCCCAATGATTTTGAGCGCAATAAAGTATATTTGAATAAAAAAAATTTGATGGGAATATTACAAGTGATTGAAGAAATATGGCTAAAAGTTTTTTTTATGGTGGTATCCTTTTCAATCAAATCCCTATCTGCGCCCCTTTCACTCCCAATACCCCAACTTCCACCCTCCCACTCAGCCGCTCTCTTGCCACTATTTTCTTCTAGGATCTGATCAGTACTCTCGAGGCTTTCGCTCCAAGTTTCTCCTCTTTTCTCTCAAAATCAGAGGGTGATAGAATTTTTCTGAGTTCAGATTCGGACTCAGCATACCTGAAAACATGAGAAACGGGTAAAATTGTTCAAGGGAGGGGAGAACGGTTTTTGTTTTGCGGAACAGTGTTATTAATAATGTTTAATATAAAAATAAATTAAATAGTTTTAATAAATGTTTTATTATCAGGCATGTTTCAAATTTCGATCGGCATGAATTTAATTTCGTATAAGCAATTCCGATCGATTTAGTTTAATCTTCTTCGGATTCCGGTCCACGATTTTATTTAAATGGGGCTATATTGCGCACATAAAAATAAAGAATAAGGCTAATCTAAATAGGGACACATAATAAAAGTAAATTTGCAAACCACCAATAACAAAATTTTAATAAATTCATTCCGAAAAAATTTTCGTTTTTCCAATTACGGAATTTACGGAATTGGAACCACTTTCGATTGGAACTGGGTTCTGTGACATGCCTGTATAATTGCCTTCTCTACTTGCATTAATAATACAGATAAATACACATAAATATTCATAATATTTCAATTTATTGACTTTTATATGCATCGCTAAAAGATTTTTCATCCTCAAAGGCATTAACAGATAAATATGAAAGAACTTCTTTTGTTATCAACTCGAAAGGGAATTGAAGTAAGTGGATCTGAAAAAAATCAAGAGTCGATTCTTCTCGTACACAACTGTATTAATTTTTTCGTGTCCTTATTTCTTGATGTTTGAACTTATTCTGACAGCTGTCCTTTAGAAAGAATGCATGGCATAATGTACTAAAAGCATTTTTATCAACATATTTTTCAACTTTCTGAACTCTTCTAAAGAACCGTATAGAAGTATTTCCGTCATTCGCATAATATCCTTGCTATGTTGGCATATCTACAAGCAACCCCATCTCATTTTGAAATCTCTCTTGAATATTTTCTTTAAGCAATTGTTTTATTTTCAATAGACCATATCTACTTATTGTTAATGTCAATAAGAAGTCTTTGAGATATATTTTGGGAATTTTTAACCATTCTTCAAAAATTTTTTTCCCGAAAGAGTCTAGGTGATACTGAAAAAGATGTTTCTGATTAACATTAAAGTGAACACTTGAAAGGTTAAATCAAATATAGTTTTACACCTATACTATATGGAATAAACTGCTTCACCTTTACTTTAAGAAAGGAACTATATTATTTTTTGATTTTGAGAAGCTCGTTATATGATCTGAAGGAATGTTGCCAGATATTTGTTTTAATTTTGTCCAGCTAAATTTGTACTTTTCCACAGTGTGCTACCGTGCAAGTGCACATAATTTGTTGTAAATTCAATAAGCTACATGTCCTGATTACGTCCTCCCGGGGGCACTAAGAGTCTGGCTGGCTAGGTTCAGAAGAGATGCTTTCGGGGTATAGAGGGAATTAGTGCACCGGTGTGCAGGCACCGTATATGGATAGGTAAGGCGGGTGCTTGTCAAAGCACTTACCAGTGTCCTTTATTATATTGGCAACACGGGAACCAGTAGCTAATACAGAGATCCGCCTTTCTCTGTAGCCGGTTATTGGTAAGGTCCCTACGGGGTACACGTGATGGCTCTTGGTTAAGGTTTGTGTCCGCAGGAAAGGTTCGGTGCTAATCAAGTGTGCTGTTGCACTCTCAACACAGGGGTTTGATAGTCTCCAACCCTCAAGCAAGGGGTGGTTTATAGTCCTAACAGCCATGTTCTTAACGGCAATTTAGTTGGATACGCCAGGGAAGGGCGCTAGTCGATGTATTGTATTTCACTCAGTCGTAAGACCACCGTCAGGTTAGGCCATATCGGCAGGTACTGACACGAATCTTGATCACATCTGTCCTGATTACGTTAAAAGGGTGATTACTTTCAGAAGGTTGATGTAAGTCTTGACTTTTGTATTCGCCGCCATTGCCAGTAATTAATATTCATTACACGACAACGTTTAGAATTCGTTACAGGGATGTATCGCTTGATTAATACGGACTGAAATTTTCTGTGAGAAGTATTTCAGCTGTATTGATTATTATCACATATAAGTATATGAAAAACCTTAAATTGATTCTTGTTTTTTAATAAGAACTTCAATTATGGGATTTTTCCAGTTAATCTTCTATTAACATACTGTCAGGCTTCAATTATCCATGAAGGTCTGGACCAGAAGCATTATGGATAATCGATTTTCATTAATCGAATAACAATTTGGAGCATACAGGTTTTTAATATTTTTATTATTTAACATTGATGTACATGAAGATTTGCATTAAAAAATTAAAGTTTCTGACTCATCGTATGCAAACAAGAGAATTCCCAGTTTTTATGTTTATTACGTATATTGTATGTATAAATCTGGCATCACGGTTAATCGAAGCAAACAATTTCAAAACATTGCAAGCAAAAAACAATAGACTGATTTTTGGCCATCACGTTTAATCGGCGTTACCGGTTATTCGGATAACAGATGATCGCGGCCCTACTGTAGTAACAGGTGACTTAGATGATTCATGATTTGATAAATTCCATAAACTGTATACTATATTTATTGATCGCTGTCCTAACAACTATTTCGATATTTTTATCACTAAAATTATTTGTATGGAAAACGATCTTAAATTTGATAAGCTATAGGCTTAAAAAATGTTTCTCATAATGAAAATCATTGTGATAAAAAAAAAACACAAAAATTTGTTTACAAAATTAAACAGGATGATGCAGCTAACATTTTGCTAGACCATTGTGCCAAACTGCAATAATTTACCAATACACATAAGCAGCAACAACAAAAACACAAAAATTTCTTTATTTTTTTTAACATGAATTGCGTCATTCCATTGAACCCGTACTTCACTATGAAACTATCAAATAACAGTAAAACTGTCAATTTAGGACTGCAGTGACAGCAAAATTTCAAAATAAAAAAAATCACCAAACATCACTATTGGAATCATGTAGTCATCTATCACGTTTTATATTTAAATTGCTCGCAAACATTCATTGCCCGAACTTAATGAGCTTGTTAATTGTTTGACAAAAACTTATCCGCAGTGTAAAATAAATTGAAAATAATACAACTGTATATTTTCTCAAGAAGATTCATTAGTATTTGACTTTGGGGGAAATGACATTTTGCTTTTAAATTTAAATTAAAAACTTTACTAAATTTTGGCCAAAAAGCATTTCAAAATTTCAATCTAAAGTGCAAATAATAAGAAGTTTTGAAATTACTGCAGAATAATGTTTGATAAATATTAAAATGGAAAATTAATTTTTCATTGTTATTGTTTTAGTTGGATAATAATTCATTATAGGGAAATAATTGAGATGGAGTTTAATAAATTTGTTAAATAGAAATAATTTTGAATATTTGATGGACAGTAGAGTAGAATAGGAGAAGCTGTATATTTAATAAAAGTACTAGATAGAGATACCGGCTCTGTTTTATACCTAAGAACACATTGATTAATTGTCACATATAAGCAAAATTCAACAAAGTGCGAGTCCGACTTACACAAAATAAGTCTGTCAACTTAATAATATTTTTTAAGGCTGATGTCAGAGTGCGCGCTATAAGCGATGATATAATATCGCACTACACTGCTTGTGTTTTCTTACGTCAATGCTCAAAAGATGTCAGAGCCAAAGCAGGTTGTGAAATGATTTATAGCATGGCATCGCTTCGTTATTCTTTTTGTTGTTTGATTACATTGTAGTTTGACATTTTTCATTTGTTTATTTTATTTGTGCGTGTTTAAATTTTCCACCGATTTTAAAAGATATTTATAAAATAATGGATATTGATATTCAAAAATTTATAACAGAAGTGTTCACATTTTCTTGGTACAAATTATGAATTTCGCCTTTTTCCTTGCGACTTTTATTTATATCGTGGATTCCTCTCTTTTTACTAGAACACAAATTATATGTATAATTTGAAATAAAAATTTCTTAATCTGAATCCATTTGTATCAAAAAAGATTGACAGTATAAAAGTGTATTTTAAAAACACAACAAGTCGCTTTGTTTAATATAGTTTCCACTCTGACATCTTGTAGTATAAGTATAGCATGAACATTATAGCTTTTCGCATATAGCGCGCACTCTGACATCAGCCTAAGGCATGATGCTGAAGTTATAGTAAACAAAGTGTTGCCAGATGTGGTGATTTGTCTTTAATGTGGTGTGGTCGATAGTGCGGTGTTTGTTTAAGTATTAAAAATAAAGGAATTGCGGATGACGAGCCAATTGGCTTTTAAATGAAGCTAAAGTTTATTTCAAACAAAATTTGTTTCAGAAATTCAAACCAATTTATGACATCTTCAATTCGATGTCCTTTAAATAAAAATTTAATTTTTAATACTTTTTTTAAAAGCGGACATATTAACAAAAAGTCTTCTGCAATAATATTATCTAAAATGGGGTCACACTTTAATTTTGAATTCTCTTATACTTGTTACTATAGCGGATTTTCTATTACATTCGATGGGATTGTGTACGTGAAAATCACTTCTCCATGGAGACACTATTTTACTTTCAACTCCATTTTTTAATTTGTATTTCAAGTGTTATGCTATTATGGTTCAAAACATAGATGCCTACAACTGACGTACAGATATTGCCAAAATATTAATAGTGTTACGTCCCTATTTGTGCTGTATTGAAAAAATACCCGAAAGGCAAGAACTTTAAACTAAGAACAGTATCATTAAGAATCAGAAGATCAAAATGGGCTTCATTTCAAATATTAGTTTCTATAAACAAAAGTGGTGTAGTCATTCTGACACAGAGTTACCTTATTTCTAAAAAACTAATTAATATGTTTTTTTTCTTTAGTGTTGAAAGAATCAACACTTAAGTAAACTAGAATAAAAACGAAAATTCTTAAAATATCTGAAAAATTACTCTATCTTATTTATTATTTTTACTTTAACTTTCTACTGAACTCATTTGAACCTGAATGGATTTTTTAGGTGTTTTCAACGGCAATGTTGCCAATTTAGCGGGTTTATAGCTTAAGATATACTTTTTTTAGCTAACTGTTAATTAATTTCTTAATTCTTTCTAGACACAATATTAAATAATTATTTTCATTTACAGCAGAAAAATCTATATGCAGTATGTTTTTTTTTTAATAAATTTTGATATATACGAGGGCTGCTCTTTATATTTCTGGCCTAATAGTGAAAATGCGAATATTTATAATCAAAAATGGTTTTATTGTTTTTCAAAGTATTCTCCAGCATGATTTATACACTTTTGCATGCGCTCAAACCAGTTGTCGAAGCACTTTTTCCACTCCGATTGAGACACCTCTAAAACATGGTTTTTGAACACTTCAACAGCTTCTTCTGGCGACGAAAATCGTTGACCACGCATTTTTTTCTTGATGTGCGGAAACAAGAAGAAGTCATTAGGTGCCAAGTCAGGGCTGTACGGCGGATGACCCATTAATTCAACGTTTTGGCCGGTCAAAAACCCTCTGTTTTGAGCCGATGTATCAGAGCTCGCATTGTCATGGTGAACAATGATTCGTCTTCTCTTGTTGGTTTTTCGAATTTCTCCGATGACTTCAGGCAAACAAATTGTAGTGTACCACTCAGAAGTGACCGTCCTACATAGCTCAAGCGGAACAGTCGCCACATGACCAGTTTTGTCGAAGAAACAGGCGACCATTTGCTTCGAAGTGCTTCTTCCACGAACAATTTTCATTGGATTTTGCTCGTCTTTGAAGACCCACACGGTCGATTGATGCTTCGTTTCGGGCTCATACGCATAGATCCATGATTCGTCACCTGTGACGATCTTATAAACGTCTTTTGAAGCACCGCAATCGTATTTTTGCAACATTTCTTTGCACCAATCGACACGAGCCTTTTTTGAGCAACTTTCAAATTGTGCGGGATCCAACGAGAACAAACCTTTTTTACGGCCAGGTGTTCATGCAGTATCGAATGTATGCTGGTGGAAGAAATGTCTAAGGATGTCTCTATCTCTCGGTATGTCGCATGTAAATCTTGCATTATGAGTTCACGCACGGTATCAATGTTCTCTGGCACAACAGCCGTTTTTGGACGACCTTCACATAATTCGTCTTTGAGCGAGCTTCGGCCACGATTAAATTCATTATACCAATTTTTCACAGTGCTATAGGATGGTGCTTCATCGCCATACAAAGATTTAAGTTCATCAATGCACTCTTGTCGTGATAATCCACGTCGACAGTTGTGAAAAATGATGGCACGAAAATGTTCACGACTTAATTCCATTTTTTTCTATATTAATTTTTTCAAGTCACTGTAAACAACACAAATAATGGTCGTACGTCAAAACGTTTTGAGTACGATTATGCTTAAAAATGACAAGCTTTCCAATGGAAATGTCAGATTGCTCTTGGCAGCATTCAGTGTTGCCAGGCCAGAAATATATATAGCAGCCCTCGTATTAATATTTTTGACAATGAATACACAAAAGAAAAGAATGTTTTTTTTTTATTATAACTATCATTAATACATTTAAAATATTTACAATAATTACGTTTTTCGAGATCTTACTTAATTAAGTTTTGCAACAAATATGAACTTACTTTATTGTGTAAAAATATCTTAAATTTGATATTTACATTAACGCAGTGTTAGGAAAAAAAAGATAGGGAAAGCCCTAGTAAAGACTTAAAGAAATTCTGAATTAATCCTTCTATCAGCTTCATTGCTGAGGTTAAAGAAAAAAATTAATAATATATATTCCTTATTATATCATAATTTGAAGCTCTATTTCGAACTTCAATTCTTTGTGTTAAATTAGATTTTATTGATTTAAGCAAATCTTGTTATAAGTTTTTAAGCAGTTTACTTGTTGAGTATCTTCTGGGTATATTAAAAATGATTTTTAAATTTTTATTCTGGATTATTTTCAACTTCTTTGGATAGGTCTTAGCATATCTATTCGACCAAATTTGATACCCATATGTCATAATAGGCCATATGCACATTTTATACAATAAGATTTCGTTTTTATAATTCAAAGTTGATTTTCGATTTAATAATGGAAAAAGGGCTCTTCCACATTTAATTGCCTTTTCACAGGTTCTTAAAACGTGATGTCTGAAAGTCAGTTTTCTTTATCTAATTCAACTCCAAGATATTTAATGGTATCAAGGAGAGGAATTTCAACTCCTTCCACAGATAGTGGTATTGAGGGTATTCTTTTTGGTGATTTATTGAAGGGAAATATTATTGTTTGAGTTTTATTTTCATTTATTTTAAATTTCCATTTTTTAAAATATTTTTGAGCACGTAAAAGACCTTTTTCATTGTTTTGACTATAGCGTTAGAAAATCTACCTGTTGTTATGATGGAAGTGTCGTCTACGTATAGTGCAACTGATTGATCTTTGAGTACTTCAAAATCCGATGCATATATTGAGAACAAAACAGGTGATAACACCGAGCCCTGGGGAACTCCCGCAGGGAAGAAAAGAATGTTTGACCTACATAATAATATAAATTTAATAAATTGTATAGATAGCGCTAAAATTTAAATCAATCGGCTTAGCCCTTTACAAATGGCTGAGTTATTTCCAAGATATATTGATTCTGCCCCATTGTGCAACGTCTATATGTGTCTATACACAAATACAGATCTTTTTCAATCGACTATTAGGTCCACTTATTACAACTCCCTTTCGAGTTCGAGGTTTAATAACAAAAGAAGTTCTCTCATTATTATGTGTTGATGCTTTTAAGTAGGAAAATCTTTTAGCGATGCGTATAAAAATCTGTATGTATATTTATGAATTTTCAGCTGTATTATTAATTAAATAAGGCAAAAAAAAAAAAAAAATAAAAGAAAAAAAAAAAACAATTAATGAGCGAGAAGTGAACCGAACCCGATTTTTCAATTTTGTCTATTAAGATTTGTGATCTACCATACTGTGCATAGGAACGATATGTAAAGCTGCACATCCATATTTTAGCAAACGCAAAATGCTAAAAAATTGCATTTCGTGTTTTAATCTCTACATCGCTTTAGCCTGAGATTTGCTATTCCAATATATTTATTTTTTTTACTATGCCATCCCACTGTGCGTAATATAATTCATCTTTTTAATTTTAATACTTGATTACAACTATTTGAAAAAGCATGTAAAATTCTATTGTGAAATGAAATAAATTTTAAATGCTGTCCCCATTTTTGAAATTTTTTTTTGTGTTTCTGCCACCAGCAAAAGAAAACAATGAAAGTAAAAAACAAACGATTGCAATAATAACAATTTAATGCAACAATAAATAAATGTGTTTCAAGTGGCTCGTAAAGAATATTTTATTATATTTGACTTTATTTTCATCACAAAAATGCAGTTGATTTACATTTTAGTGGCAACAACGTTACAATAAGAAAATCAATGTTGTTCACTAAAAATATGGGTCAGAAATTATTTAAACAAGTATTACAAAAAAAAAAAAAAATTAACGAAGCCAATTATTTTGCAAAATCAAATCAAAAAGCAATACGAGGGCTGCTATATATATTTTGGCCTGGCAACACTGAGTGCTGCCAAGTGCAATCTGACATTTCCATTGGAAAATTTGTAATTTTTAAGCATAATCGTACGCAAAACGTTTTGACGTACGACCATTATTTGTGTTGTTAACAGTGACTTGAAAAAATTAATATAGAAAAAAATGGAATTAACTCGTGAACATTTTCGTGTCATCATTTTTCACAACTTTCGACGTGGATTATCACGACAAGAGTGCATTGATGAGCTTAAATCTTTATATGGCGATGAAGCACCATCCTATAGCACTGTGAAAAATTGGTATAATGAATTTAATCGTGGCCAAAGCTCGCTCAAAGACGAATTCCGTGAAGGTCGTCCAAAAATGGCTGTTGTGCCAGAAAACATTGATGCCGTGCGTGAACTCATAATGCAAGATCGACATGCGACATACCGAGAGATCGAGACCTCCTTGGACATTTCTTCCACCAGCATACATTCGATACTGCATGAACACCTGGCCGTAAAAAGGGTTTGTTCTCGTTGGATCCCGCACAATTTCGTCGCTCGTCGTCAAGTCGCTCAAAAAAAGGCTCGTGTCGATTGGTGCAAAGAAATGTTGCAAAAATACATCATGGATCTATGCGTATGAGCCCGAAACGAAACAACAATAGACCGTGTGGGTCTTCAAAGACGAGCAAAATCTAACGAAAGTTGTTCGTGGAAGAAGCACTTCGAAGCAAATGGTCGCCTGTTTCTTTGGCAAAACTGGTCATGTGGCGACTGTTCCGCTTGAGCAACGTAGGACGGTCACTTCTGAGTGATACAACACAATTTGTTTGCCTGAAGTCATCGGAGAAATTCGAAAAAGCAACAAGAGAAGACGAATCATTGTTCACCATGACAATGCGAGCTCTCACACATCGGCTCAAACCAGAGCGTTTTTGACCGGCCAAAACGTCGAATTAATGGGTCATCCGCCGTAGCCCTGACTTGGCACCTAATGAATTCTTCTTGTTTCCGCACATAAAGAAAAAAATGCGTGGTCAACGATTTTCGTCGCCAGAAGAAGCTGTTGAAGTGTTCAAAAACCATGTTTAAGAGGTGTCTCAATCGGAGTGGAAAAAGTGCTTCTACAAATAGTTTGAGCGCAAGCAAGAGTGTATAGATCATGCTGGAGAATACTTTGAAAAACAATAAAACTATTTTTGATTATAAATATTCGCATTTTCACTATTAGGCCAGAAATATATAGAGCAGCTCTCGTACTACTTTCAAGCAAACAAACCCAATATAAACTTCTGAAAATGAACGCCATATTTAAATTGAAATACATCACTATCGTTTTTTTTTTGTGGCGCAAGAAATAATATTTTTCTGAAAGGTCATTTTACGTTTGAGGACATTGTGGTCGATCGGTGTATTCACACCAGAAACAGAAACCATTTAAATTAAAAAATCTCTGACAGTCATATTAAAAGGTTAAAGTTAAACAAATGTACGTCACAAAACTTTTTATAACTTATTGCGACAGTGAGTGAAATACATATAAAGTAATGTGACTTTTTAAATGATTCCGATGAATACCTTATTTAAGAATAACATTACGAAAATACAATATGCTTTTCTTAATTCTACTTAATGCAACAATGGAAGTCTTTAATGAATAAATAAAAAGAAAAGAAAATAACACAACTACATAAAATCTTAAAAACATGTACTTTTTTAACCGCTTCAAAAAAAAAGAAGGAGGTTATCAATTCGAGTGAATGTTGCTTTTTTATATTTGTGACTCCATTACTTAGTCATTGCTGAATAGATTTTGAAAATTTCTTTTTCTTTAAAATCAGTTTATTATCTTAAAAGTTACAGGGTGTCTCCTTACAACATACATGTTTTTTATGTGTATTATGAACCGTTAAGGACACCACTTTAAAATTAAAAAAAAATGGGTAACACTATGCGTCCCAATGGCTAAAAATAATAAAAAAAAAATCTTAAAATTAAAGTGTTATAGTCAAACGCTTTCAAATTGGTCAGAATGTCTATTGCTAAGACCGTTATAATAGCAAGTATTAATATTCAAAATAATAAATTAAAGGGTGCTCCAATAGTCCATTTAATTTGATGTATGCTCTCATACTTATGAACAGTTGATAAATTTTTCAACCGTTATTGACAGACAGCTGAAACTTAAAGGGGCCTGTGTTGCTAAGACCGCTAAAACAACAAGCTTATAATTTGCATTTGAAAATTATAGGGTGTTTCCAAATTTAATGTAATTTGACCTATACGGCCATATGTTTACAACCGTTATATACAAACACTTGAAAATTAGACAGTCCAACTTTGTTTGGTATAAGAAGATGTTTAAATATTTTAAACAGCGTTGTCAACTTTGAAATTTCAAAACGCACCAAAGTGGAGAAAAAAACGCACCATTTAAGAGAACATGCACCAAGTTTTAGAATTTCTTTTTTATTTAAAATGTTTAATGATTTTGATTTTCAAAAAAAGTGTAATTTTTTTGTATTAAAAATATAACAATAAAGCAGTCTTAAAGTTCAAGGTTTTTACAAACAAACAAAATTAAAAAATAAAACTTAACAAAAATAAACAAATATGTTTGTGTTAATTTGTACTAGATAATACATTTTTTCATATTTTGCATACACAAATTTTGAAATAAAAAATATTTCTGTATAATTACATACATACAGAAATATGTAAATTTGCCCTACAAAATTCATTTTATTAAAGGCTTATAAATGCAAAAAAAATATGAATAATTTGAAATTACATCAACTAGTGGGACACCCTTTAACTTCCAAATCCAAGTTTTATAATTGTTGTTATAGGGGACTCAGCAATTCAGGTTCGTTGTAAATTTCAAGCGTCTGTCTACAACTGTTAAAAAGTATGGCCATATACATCAAATTAAGTGAACTATAGGCGCACCTATACTTAATACTTGTTACTATATCGGCCATAGCAATCAACATTATGTCCAATTTGCAAGCGTTTGTCTATAACGGTTCAAAACATAGGCCAATATTCATAAGTATATTTACATCAATTATGGGGGAACCCTTTAATTTTTAGATTTATTTTTGTATAACTTTTTTACAGAATCGTCCTTTACAGTTCATAATACACGTAAAAAATATGTATGGGGACACCCTTTAATTTTTAAGATTATGAACTGTTTATTAAACGAGACCAATCTGTAAGCATAATCCATCATATTACCAGCAATTTTCAAAATCGGTTCATAAATGACTGAGTTCTGCAGGCACAAACATAAAAAGGCAACATTCAGTCGAATTGTATAACCTCCTTCTTTTTTTGAAGTCGGTTAACTGATCACGACAAAACTCCGCTTTTGCTAAGCTGTTTAACAGATACGACAGCAGCCTTTACTACAAAACCAATGACCACGAGAATCTAAAGAATCTAAAGAGATAGTATATTCCATACAGTGAAATGTTTCTTTTTTAACCCTTATCGGACGCGACTTTTCACACGTTTGATTCTCACCAGGTTGTAGTTATTTTTAACAAATATGAAAAAAAAAACAATAGTATGTTATTATACATTTATATTCATTTCTTTTCAGTTTTGTTACAAATTATTTATTTTTCGTACAACTACTACATGTCTGAGTTTCTGATAATTATTTATATACTTACATACATCTGAGTTATCAACTTCTGATTCTGTATCATTTTCTTCTTCACTTGAGTATTGTATAGGAACTATAACTCTTCTTTGCTTAGAAAATAACGAAGCGTTATTGCTAAACTCATCACTAGAGCTAAAATCACTTTCAGAAATTTCTTTGATATTTATAATATTTTCTTTATTCATTTTATGGGCAAAAAATAAATTCAGACATTAAAAAAAAGAATTGAAAGTTTATTGCACAAGTTAAATGCTCTGCTGATAACGACAAACTGAAAAGATTCTTATGCTCAAACGGTAACGGTAAATACGTATTTTCAAATGGTAACGGTAAATTGAAGAAATGAATGCATTTTAAAAACAAATCTCATCAATAGACAGTATGTTTCGACATAATTCGCCTTGTCACTTCACACGTGCCATACGACCGTTGCAGAAAAGTACTGTTGTCACGTCAGAGGTGACTTACGACCGATAAGGGTTAACATAACATAAATTAATACAACAACAATACCGTTTCATTTTTCGCTTATGATTTGGTACGTCTTAAACAAAATGGTATTAAAACAGGTGTATTTTTTGTACAAAAATTTTTTTTTTTGTGGTGTCACCACAAATTAAAAAAAACACCAAAATTTAAATAAAAACGCACAACGCACCAACACGTGAAATTTTCGCACAAAAAATTCGAGAAAGCACCCAAAAAATGGTGCGAAACGCACCAAGTTGACAACGCTGATTTTAAATTATAAATTAAAGGGTGCTACCATAGTTGATGTTATTTGATTTTAACCGTAATAGCGAGACGGTTGAAATTAACGAAGAACCTGATTGCTGAGTCTATTACAACAGCAAGTATAAAATTTGAATTTAGAAATTTAAGGGTGCCCCTATAGTTTCTATAATTTGTTGTATATTTCCGAACAGTTGTGACAGACGGTTAAAATTAACAAGAATCTGTAGTGCTAAGTCTGCTATAACAATTACAAAGTTTGAAGATGGAATATAACAGTGTTCCAATAGGTAATGTAATTTGATGTATATGTACATACTTTTAAATCTTTGTAGACAGACGATGAAATCTGTTTGGAAGACGTTTTTTTTCACAAGAATTATTTAGAATATAAAATATAAAAAAACTCAAATGAGAAAATGATATAAAAATCGGAGAAGTATAACAAAATAAAAGAGGTGTTGTATTCGTTGTGAATTAGATGGTTGAAAGGGTTATTGGTAAACAAGATTGTGAGTTAGAATCTTGTACAGTATTCCACGGTTAAATGCCTCACTAATAAAACCAAATTGTTTTGGATATATATCCGGGAAAGGCATTTAAAGGTCCACGTTTATTTACCCCACAGAGGTAGTTATATGAAAACTCTTAAATGCCTTTAAAAGGTAATTATCAGAATACTCATACATTTCATTTACAATATTTTATTGTATAAAAATTCGTTTTATAAAAAGGGTAAAACAAAAAACGATTTTATAACAAAACAAAAACAATATAATTCATATCACATGTATCAACTTTAAAAACAATAAAATACTGAATATCAATTATTTGAATTATTCAGTAATTTTAGATTGCCTCATATTTGAAATTTCGCTTTTAAAAATTTTAGCCTCAAAATTTTTAATATCTTCTAATTCCACATTTCTATTTATAAAATTACTGCCTTCTATATAGTTTCGAGCGCCTTCCCTATGTATCTTAGTAAACTTTAAGTTTTCTCTTCTCTGCCATCTCCACAACCAACCGGTGTTTGGTTCAAAATCTGAATTCATTTTTACAGCAAACTCCTTTACTTTATTCATTACCATTAGGCTGGAAATAATAGCATTTTCTTGACGCATTTGGTTAAACCATATTGAAAGAGCATTTTCAACATCTTCATGGTTGGATTTTCGGCAGCGTTTTAAATCCACATTTTTATTAGAATCTGCAATAGCACGAATTTTTTATGCATTTCTTATTATTCTATTGATCGTTGAAATATCGCAATGAAATTATGCAACCAGTTGGTGTTTTGTTTTTTTCCTTCTTTTTTACCATAGAGATCAACAAAAGTTTTTGCTTTATGGATAAAGAAGTTTTTTTTTAGGAGGCATATCACTGCGCACTATTTAAAATTTTATTTGTTTGACCACAAAATTTATATTTTTACTTAATTTCAAAAACTAACACATTTTTAATTTTACCACCAACAATCAATGACAACAAAAAACAAGCGTGCTTTAATAAAGTTACTTAGTAAGAACTTTATTAAAGCACGCTGGTTGGTCAAAAAGTACTTTGGGTAAATAAACTAACTTAAATCAACGAATATGCGAGTGTTGGCAATTTTTTTTGAGGTTATTACCGAATTGGGTATAAAGTTATTAAACCGTAGATTTTTGTTTGAAAATGTATAATAAATATTCGGGGATTTACGGCGCGAGATAAATAAACGAAAAAAGCAATTATGCGTGGGGTATTTAACCGTGGTATACTGTAATAGTCTTTGCTTTTTTGTAGTTTGGATGGCTGCGCTAGTTAAAGACACATGCTTGTTCAACAAGTCTTTAAGTAGTTCGTGTCTCATGGCAGAGTCAGAGAACATTGTGACGAAGAAAAAATAAAGTAAAATAAAACTTGAATCGCCGACACTTGCAATCAAAAGAACACCCTACATTTGACACTGAGAAAAACGTAACAATACCTAATTGAGTCATATTCCCGCTTGAATTTTTTCGTGGACATACCACAGTCACACAAAATGCAATTATCTTTGCTGAAAACCAGCAACACAACTGCAACTTTAATTGTACATTTTGCATGCACATATTTCATGTACATTTTTCATATATATTTTCATATATAAATTTTTAATGACATTTTTAATATTTCATTTGCACTTTGCATATTGCGTCGTTAACACGTTCTTAGAATTTTTAATAGTATAAAATTCTCATTAGAGTATTAAGAATTATTAACAAGTTTTTATTTCTCTTGGCTTTTATGCTTAAATGCATAAAAAGTTATTGCCATTATTTACCTTTTAAAGGTGCTGTGCCACAATATTCAATATTATATGAGCTACACACCTTATTATGAAATTTTTTTTCTATGTCGTCCTTTTAGGGTTCCGTACACAAAATGTAAAACGTAACCATATTGTTACCGTCACAATGTCTGTCACAGCACGTTAGCTATACAACCGTTATAGGTAAATACTGAAAATTAAAGGGTGTTCCAAAAGCGACAAGTGATATAGTAATTTTACTGAGTGTGGCCTGGCTTTTGAACCGCCATATGTAGACAATTTAAGCATTTTTATGTCCGCTGCAAAAACAATTTCAACATGTTGAAAATAGAACTTAAATTAAAAGGGTGTATCTATAGTAATAGTAGTAGCTCTAACGTATGTGGCTTTACTTTTTTAACTGCAGTAGTCAGACATTCAGAACTTACATACAAATATGTCCATAGAGGCCATGATTTTGAGGAATATAGGATTTATAGGAATAAGTCGTTGTAAGGACACGTTAAGAAAATTCACATGAAGTGTATTCTTACAGTAACATTATTTTCATGTATATGGACTTTCATGATATGAACTGCCATAGGCTGGGGCTATAAATTCAGGCGGGGTATATTTTGCTAATTCGGTTATAAAAGAAATTAAAAGGTGTTTTAATATTAGCGTTATCAAATCCAGTCTGATTAAGTGATTAAGACCATACGACTTTCGTGCCATTTTTACCGATATCAGTTTCATGATAACTTTTCAACATAAATGCTGATATCTTAACAGTTAAAGTTAAAACCAAAAAAAAAAAAAACTTGGGATTTTCTAACAAACGACGCACAGTGGTTCAGAAACGTTTTTCATTGGCCAAAACTCTGTAACTTTTTAACTAATAAAGATTTTTTAGTAGTTCTTTTTTTAGTCGATAGACAACATCTTAAACTTTTACCGAGTTTGGGCCTTATTAAAATCGGTTCAGCGGTTGCTGAGAAATTCAAGCCTAAAGTTGAACTTTCGATTTCGGTTCGGTTTATACAAGTTTTCTATGGGAAAATTTGTCATATACAACTTATACTGAATTTTAAGGAAATTTTACCAAAAATTGTTTTGTGTACTAAAACTCTCAATTTTCGAATAAAATTAACTTTTTAGTTAGATTCCTCTCTTTCCCATTACGTTTTGCTATCTGCAATTTGTACTTTTGGCAGTGAATGACTTCTAAAGTAAATTTACTAGCAGTTATGATAGAAATTTGTTTGTAAAAATGCTGAGTATTTTCATTAAAATAGAAAAAGTGTTCTACGGGCGGATCCAGGCGGGTGCAAAAGTATATATAAGCTTAAAGAGAACACTTTTGCCTTTCTTTGGGTGGTTTTGGTTTTTTGTCCTTTTTTGTCCTTTAGAAGTTATATACTACTAAACTTCAAACTTTGCGAATATATGGAGGTTTCCAATTTTAAACATAACACCCTATTTACAAATTATACAGGGTGCGCATATACCATTTCTTAAAAACAACAGTTCACCCAACATAACAAAAAAAACCGCAGCTCAATATCGATAACAGTTTTTAAGAAATCGCAATTAATATGAGATCAAATATTACAATTTTTTTTTTTTTTTAAATTAATATAAATTCTTTGCCTTTAGCAGCATGCCACGCCCACTACTGCGAATATTTTGACCCAATTTTTTGGCTACCTTAGTTTTGATCTGTTTTCTTTCTGGTGACAAAAAAATTTTAAGAATCTATGTCAACAAAAAATATAGGTTTTGGCCAATGAAAATTAATTCTGAACCACCGTGCGACGTCCTGTTAACCGACAAGGCGATAACGACTGCACATTGTTTATATTGTTATTTTTCTCTCTTATTAAGGCTCCGGCTCCACTTAGGTTTGAACTTGGCTTATTTTGATATACCTAAACGATGTTATATATCACACATGAACCGTAGCGGATACTTATATGAAATTTTAACAAAGTTGGTATTACTATAGCTTCCAGTACGAAACCTATTAAAAAATAAACTTTAATATTAAGGGGTGTGTTCATAGGTTACATTATTTGACTTATATGGTGCTATTCTTTAAGCCGGTAACGACAGACACTTGAAATTTACCCTTTGAAGAAGAAAAGAAGAGAATGTGTATTTGTATGTTCACTAAAATAACAAGTTTAAATATTTAAAATTAGAAAATAAAGGGTGTTTCTAAAGCTGATGGGTTTTGATATATAACTATATATATTTGTGCAAAAAAACAGTATATAAATGATTTAAAAAAAATTACGTTATTTTTTCTAACTTCTTTAAGAATCTTACAATTTTTTAATAATTCGCCAAATCACTAACATGACTAACTAAGTTGAATTTTTAGTAAAGTGTATAAATACAACATTATAAGAGTAAGGGCGCATTATTTTAAAAGTTTAATGTTACAATGTTTTAACTTATGAGGGTAAAAAAAAACATGTAAGAGTGTTATATTCGGCTATACCGAATATTATATACCCTTCACCATCTATGCAAATCTAGTTTAGTGAAGTAACTCCAATTAAAAAAGCAAATATTGGGGTGACAGGGAATTGCAAAATAAAAAAATGAGTACTATATATATATTTACACATAAAAATGTCATCGGCTCTTAATGGGTTACGCATTTTTCAAAATTTTTAGTATTTCCTTAAAGATCTCATCAAAAGCTTTTAAATGATAGCTTTGTTGATATTTTAAAATTTCAGAGGTCCGTAACTCGGAAAACATGGGAGAGCGAAAATTTTTTCACTAGATGTTTTTTTCTTATTTTTTTATTCTTTATCGCCCCATATATATATATATATTTTTTTTTTTGATGGGAGTTATTTCAAAATAATATGGAAAATTAGAGGTAGGCGCGCTGCGTCTAAGGACATGGACCGATCTTGCTGAATTCTAATAGCACCTCTCTTGACTCTATGTCTGATCGATTAGCATATTAAAATTTTTGTTGAAACCAAGTTTGCCTTTGCTAACACAGACGGACAGACGGACATCGCTCAATCGACTTTGCTATACCTAAGAAGTCAAAATATATAACATATAATAAAATGTATACACTTTACGCTTTATACTTAATGGGGTCGGAAATGGATATTGTCGAAATTACAAACGGAATGACAAACCCTTTTTCCACTTTTTGTGGTGAAGGGTGTAAAAAGAAGAAATTCTAAGAATAAGCGGCCCTTCCAAAACGATACACAAAGGCACTTTTATACTTTAGAACAGCCATATTTATATACAGCAATTTCCTTTTGCCATGCATTTTGCTAATTATGGACAAGTTGAAAAAAGAATAATTTAACAAATTGTGAGAAACTTTATCACATTAATAGTTTTTTAATAGGGGCGTAAAAAAATATTTTTTATCGTAATTTTTTTTTGCATAAATTACACTTAAAACCCTCCTAAACATTCAAGCATGCAGATTATTTTTCTATTTGCATATGAAACTAATAGAATATTTTTTAATGTTAAAAGAATAGAGAAGATTATAAACATGTTTCATTCACTTCAATTAAGGGTGTTTGTTTTAAAGGTTCACACTTATATATAAATGAAA
Source organism: Gymnosoma rotundatum (assembly GCA_916610165.2). Lineage (NCBI taxonomy): Eukaryota > Metazoa > Arthropoda > Insecta > Diptera > Tachinidae > Gymnosoma > Gymnosoma rotundatum. The sequence continues at coordinate 110,363,341 of OU744337.1, read as the reverse complement.
ATGTTCTTGTTTTAATATTTTTAATATCAAAGAAACTCGCTTTATAGAAATAATAACTTTTCTTGACTACAGCAGTTGCATAACTAGATGATGCAATATGAATGTCTAGTTTATGACATAATTTTCGCAGCAGTTATAGCCTTATTTCGCCGACTGGTATGTTCGAAATGTTCCAGCGCCTATGTTTTAACAGACTTTAAATATCTGAAAGGCAAGAAATCTCATAAGTTAGATAATATGATTATAGTGTGTGTCCCCCGAAAAGGTATACTACTTTGTTTTGCACCATTTTGGTAAACATTAGTTTTGTAAGTTAATATTTTTGTCGTGAAGTAAACACGTGACAAGTTTATTATGGAAAATTATTCGATGCACCAACGTGCATTTTATCAAAATTAATCATCGATTACTGTGACGATGATAAATTTAGGTACAATTTTGGCAGAAACATTGTGCCAACAAAACACGCTATTCACGCTAGTGAGTGATTTCAAAGAAAAAGAGTCTGTAGGTGATAGGCCCAAACATTTACAACAACGTTCTGCAAGATCGGCTAAAAGCATTACTGCTGCTCAAGAATGTGTTCAAAACAATCCATCAATCTCGAGTCGACACTGTGCTCAGAAGCTTTGTCTTCAAGGAACAACTTTGGCCACAACTTTGATCAAGAATTTGCATTTGTTTCGATTTAAGATTAAGTTGACCCAAGACAGTCTTCTACAAGACTATTTACGCCACCGTACACGTGCCAATAGGATATTACAGTTCATCCATGATAATCCCGATTTTTATAAAAAAAAACGACAATTTGGTGTGCAACATGGTCAGAAGGAATCAGTGGACCTTATATTTTTAAAAATAAAACAGCGTTACCTCAACTGTAAATGGGGAGCCATATCGTGATATGACTGAAAATTGTTAACGCCACAACTGCATGCTTTGGGCTTGATTATCATGTGGTATCAACAAGACGGTGCCACATCACATACAGCTAGAATTACAGCAATTTATTTCAGGAAATTGTGTTGTTGATTGGTTATGCAAACAAACCAGAAACGCTTGAGGAACTCAAACAAAATTTTCGGGACGAAATTAATGAAATGCCGCGGAAATGTGTGAGAATGTAATGAAAAATGTGCTAGCTCGCATTTGTGGAGCTAATAAAGGCGGACATTTATCTGATATTGTATTCCATGCATAATTGCCGGCATAAAATAAAACGTTTTTAGTTTTTTTAGAACATTCCTTGGAATCTAACAATTGTGTATTAAACGTTTTCTTGAGTTAATAAGTTGTATCGCCCGCTGTATAGTACGCTACTGCGTCTTATTAAAATCAAATTTAAACAAGATTAATGCCATCTAATTGAATAAAAATAAGTCACATATGTCCACTGTTAGATCCACTGTTAACTATCACATTCTCACCATTACCGTTTTTGAAGACATATTGGTGGGTTCACAATGAGCACCTAACAGTGACTTTCTCTGTTTATAATGTTAACGGTCCTTGGCTATCAACATAAATATCGACTTTACTGATAGTAAAAACGTGAACATCACAAAAAGCACCCTTTACGCTTTGGTTAGTTGCAGCATAAGTGATACATTTTTTTCTTGGCAAATTTTAATTCAAAGAAAAAATTTGGTTAATGGAATTATAATCGATTTGCCTTTAAGCCTTTTTTTGGGGTTGCACAACATCAATCAGAGCGGATTTACATATTGAGTTATATTTCGTTTGCTTGTAGTTTAAAAACTTTACATTAAGAATAAACTTTTTTAACTTTAATAACAGTTTCAGTGCTAGGCAGAGCTTCACACCGAAAAATTTCGTGTGCATAGTTGTAAACTGTCTATTGCGAGTAAATCAACTAATATCTAAGCAAACAACAATTGTAAATTAAGGAGGAATCAAATTATTTTAGAAATAATTTAGCCATTTGTAAGGGAGTAGACCGACTGAAAAATTTCGAAAAATTATGGTATAAACAATGGCGAAATCATGTACCAGGTGGTGACAGTGGCGAATTTTACATTTTCACCGTTGCTGGGGATGTTAAACTACATGTATAAAAAAATCTGCGTGAAATTTTTTTTTATATGAAGTGAGGAGAGTAATACTAATAAATATTAAATAAAGTTTTTTAAAATAAGCAAATTTAATAAAATTTGCTTTGCATTTGTATTTGGTCAACTAACATCAAATGGCAAAAAATCTGCAACATTAATATAAAGAAAATAATTCCAAAAATAAGGACCAAAAATTCCAAAATGTAATTTTCTGCTCTCTTGCCCATTAGGTCCACATACGGGTTTGAAGTGTAAATAGCAATTTTACATCATTCTTCTTTTTTCCGATCCCAGATTTGGGGTCAAACTTTCGATGTAAAACAGGTCAAATTGAAGGACCTCCACCTTTTACAAAAGTGATCAGTTTTATACGAATTTTATATAGCTAGCTAAAACTAAAGTAAAAAATTGTTATATCTTAGTCCAGATTTACACTATGCAATTTTTTAGGCATTATTTATTTATTTTTTTTAGCAACAGTATTATCCTCTAAAAACTCAAGCAATACCATATTTCTGCTTCATCAACAAACAAACATTTCATGCTAGTTTCATGAAAAATTGCATAGTGTAAATGCCGTATTACTTAATAATATTTTTTCTATTAAATGATTCTTATAAAAAACCGACTTTAATACAGATTTCATCTATCTGTCTATAACCTTTCAAAAGTATGGCCACATACATCAAAGTACATTAACTATTGGAACCCCCTTATATTCCATCTTTTAACTTGTGGATTTCAATCGTCTCTCTGCAACTGTTATACAGTTTGGCTATATATATATATAAAATAACATTTACTTGTGGTGCACCCTTTAATTACCAAATTCAAATTTTATACTTGCTGTTGTCACATACTTAGCAATCACGTTTTTTTGTAAGTTTGAACCGTCTGTCTATTACGGTTCAACAGTTTGTCCATATACATCAAATTAGATCAACTATTGTAAAGGTACATTTAGCCAACCGTAAATGTAGAAATTAAATGGCTGCATCAAGACATTCATTTATGCATCTCCGCATTTATTTTATTTCATTGCACTCTATTACGTAGTACTTTTTGCAATGACTAATAAAAGAATGAGTATTCTAACAAGAAAACCAAGCACAATACTCCACTTGATATATAGCAAACCAACACAATACTCTACCTGCTATTTCGCAATGAATTATAAACACTGTTTGCTTTCTGAAAATGTTTTGAAGTACACCAAGTACACCAAGCCAAATATATTTTTTTTATTTCATTCCGTCGTCACTGCATTGTCATTGTGTAAACGGCAACCATAATACATCGTAACGTTATTTTCTTTTGAGATAAAATAAACTTTTATTAGGGCAGTGCACAAAAATTGCGTTACCTTGCATATGTATAATATGTATTTATTTGAACAGGTATCAATAAACGGTTCTACTGACGCGGATGAATAAAATATATGCTTGTTTAGTAATTCCACTATTAAATCTAGGCTTTTGACTGGGGAGAGTAAATTTAATAACAAAAGAGGGAGGAGCAATGTGTGGAACATTTTTGGGAAAATTGAAAACTAATTAGGAGTTAATTTATATAGGTCGTATTAAATTCTGTTTTTCTTTATGCATATATTTTATGTTTATATCGATGATGTATTGAAAAATAAATATTATTTTGTTGCAACAAGTTTAATTAATTTCTTTTGCTTCTGGCCAGTTAATATATTTCATATCAAAAAAAAAATTGAAAGGTTTTCTAAAAATTGTGCTGCAGATCCAAGTACTTTCAATTTGTGTGAGGCGCCCTAATGTATGTACGCAACTAGCCTATTCACACACAAACATAACCAAAGAGTTTTTTTCATTTGAAACTGCAATGAGTACTCATTTCAGTATACTCTGAAAGGCAGTACTTTTGTTTTGCTTATAAAATGTTTTGATGTCTTGATGTTTTGTTTGGAAATGAATGATCGTAGAAGTACTAGTTTGTTTTATTGGTAGTGAATGTAATATTTTACGCATTCACTATTAAAGTGAATGTCTTGCTATGCCATTTAAGACATTCATTGCAGATATTTAGTAGAAATGTAAGTGTAGATGTGTCAGCTGATAATTTTTGTTATACGAAGAGCTATACAAATGCTTAGCCGACTGAAATGTCACTTAGTCGTAACGTTTCAACCTGCTGAAAATAGAATTTCAATACAAGGTTACGTGACAGATGCAACCAGTGATTGCAAGTACTATCATAAAATGAAGTGAAGAACAATACCCCTTCTTTAGTACTTATTTGTTATTTTTTACTTAAACTGTTAAGTTATGAAATTCTATCACACACAATATAATTTTAAATAAATTATGGAGTTTTCTTTTCTAAATTAAATTTGTTATGCATGTAATGTATTGTAGGCTGAGTAACACTTATGCAAATGTTAAATTTTTTATTATTTTAATACAACATTATTTTAAGTACCATGGAAAAATTTACGTACTTTTTGCACAAAATCGCAAAGTGGCCATCATTGGTTTGAACAGCTGTGTTATCTGTTGATAAATTTCAAAAAATCAAATTAATTATTGAAGAAAAATTGTGCCAGAAGAAATGGTCATGCCACTGTTTAATTTTTTTTTTGCTTATGACTAAAACACATGACATGTTTGTACACATTTTATAAGCATAACTACAATCACATTTACTGTACAGCTACATCTACTGTACATTTACTATTTTAACGGTCGGCTAAATGTACCTTATTAGTTTTTAGTTTATGATTTAAAATATTTATTCTTATAAATTAATAAAAATTTACTTATTTTCGGCTTATTGGTTAATTTTTAATTAAATTTCTAAACATTGCGGACGTTTTCTAAAGAAAACAAGAAAATAAGTCAATTATCATTAATTTAAAAGATCGATGGTTCAAATCCTGGTTGGAAAAAAAAAATTAAAAATTAAAAAAAATATTTTTAATCTCCTATTTGTAACAAAAAACGTCGTTGACATTCTATGTAATTTTGAGGTGTTTGTATGTAACGATTCAAAAGATGCGGCCATAAAGGTCAAATTACATTAATTTTTTGAACACTCTTTAGTTTCTAATTAAATTAAAAGATTGTTGTTATAGCGGGCTTAGCAACACAGGTTCCTTAGAAGTTTCAGCTGTCTGTCTGTAGCGGTTCAAAAGTTTCGCCACTTACATCAAATTGCATCAACTATTGGGATACCCTTTAATTTTCAAATCCAAATTTCATACTTAATGTTATAGCGAAGTTAGCTATACAGGTCCGTTGCAAATTTTAAGCTTCTGTCTACGACTATTTGGGCACCCTCTAATTTGTAATTTTGAATATTAATACTTGTTACTAAAATTGTTATAGCAATCAAAATTCTGTCCAGTTGTCTATAACAGATCAAAAGATAGGCTCATATAGGTCCATTTACGTCATCTATTGGGACACCCTTTAATTTTAAGATATTTTGTTGTATTACTTTTTGCAGAAAATATTTAATCTTAAAATTTTTTCAAAGTATCTAAAATTTTGATCGCTAACAACGATAAAAAATTAGGAAAAAAGGGTGTTGAAAACTCAAAAAATTTCAATTTTAAAACGTTAAAAAAGTCAATCATTAAAGAATATAATTTACCATTGAAATCAGACAAAAATTTAAGAAGTGCTAAGCATACGAATAATTTGTAAAAGCGAGGTACCTAAATTTGAGACCACATAGCGTCATCCCTAGAAAGTGTAGTGTACCCACCTCTAAAACTCAGTGCTTTGTCGAATTTCGGATTCAATCGGCCTAGTCCTTTACAAATAGCTGTGTTATTTCCAAAATATTTTAATGTGCCGTTTCTGTATTACAGGCGATCAACTTGTCTGAAAAATTTATATGAAAAGTACTCGACTTTTTGAGTGATTCCTATTTAAACCGCACATAATTCTGCCCCACTCTGAAATGGCGTGTTTCATTTTGCAATTCAAATAATGCAACGAGTAAATAACATCGGGTCTACAAAACTTTACATTTAAAATAGTAAATAATAACATTGTACAACATGTTTTCAAAACATTGAAAACAGTATTTTTTTGTGCAACATATTCTTTTGATTTTTTACCCATCAAAACAAAAACGGGAAAAAGGGTGCATCTACGTTTGTCATTCCATTTCTATTTTCTACAATATCCATTTCCGATTCTATAAAGTATATATATTTTAAATTCTTATGCATAGCAAAGTCGATTGAGCGATGTCCGTCTGTCCGTCTAGGCACTAGATCTGCCAAAAGAGGTGGTATTAAAAATCAGCAAGACCGGTCCTTGTCCGTCCAGGCAGCGGGCAAAATATCACGCCTGCCTATAATGTAAGTAACTGTAATAAAAAGAAAAACAAATATGTTAAGCCATAGAGAATTAAAAAATAAGAAAAAAAATATCAAGGTCAAGAAATGGTGTTCACCTATATTTTCCGAGTTATGGGCCTCTGAACTTGACATAGAAAAGTATGATTGTGCACCATATTTGTTTTAAGATATTAATATATGTATCATTTAAAAGCTTTTAAAGAGATTTTTTTAGGAAAAGCTAAACTCACAAGGCGAATTGAACAGGTGACTGCATCAGGCCATACGGTCAACATATGTTTTCTGTTTTCTTTTTCGAGTTGTCAAAATTGTTGCTTTTTTTTCTTATTGTATGTGGTTGCGCCAAAAAAAAAACTGTTAAAAAATTTGTAGAACTGATTTGTGCTTAAAAAAATTAATGCGTGCTTGACAAAAATCAAAAAAATAATAAAGAAATACTTGTGTTAATATTTAAAACTTTATTTAAAATAAAAAAACTTGTGTTTTTGTTAAAAACTTTATTTAAAATAAAATAAAATGCGTTGGTGTTCTGTGTGTCATAAGGGATATTCGAAGGGAGAAGGAAATTTATTTACCGTTCCCAAAGATGAAAACACCAGAACAAAGTGGAGTGTAATTTGTGGCAAGATGTTTAAACCAAATTCTTTGGTATGTTCCGACCACTTTGCGCCAACTAGCGTTGTACGTGTTGGAAACAGAGTATCTCTCTTGCCCAATACTGAACCTACGGTTAGGCAAGTACAAGAGATGGAAGTTTCTATAAATGAAATTAGTGAGACTTCAAATCTTTTTTAGGAAACTTGTTTCCCTAGTGTCGATTGATGTTGGACAACACGCTAAATATGGAACACGAAAAAAGGAAAGTATTAATAATGTCCACTTTTTAAACTTTTTGCTTTTTTTAAAATTCTAATTTGCAAATATTTTTTTCTTTTTAACAAACTTGTTTCCTTAGTGCCCATTGATGTTGGACAACGCACTTATTTGGATAGATTCCTCAAATTTAGATTTAGGAGATGGCATGAACGAATCATCCTCGGTGGATGAATTTATGAAGTGACGATGGTGATAAATTTATGGAAATATAATTCTGCTTTTTACTTACTTTTTTTGTTTGTTTCTAAATAATATTTCTAAATAATATTGATGATATTGATATTAATAATAAAAAATTAACAATGACATATATTTTTTTACGGAAATAATTACATTTTAATTTGTTTGTTTTTTTCAAATGTTGAAAAAGGATATAAAACCAGTAGCTTTCGATTAGACCAACAGAAATGCACCAGACCAATTTAGTGAGAATTTTTAAAGTTTTTTGTAGTTTTTTAGTTCCAGCATGACTTGTTGAAACTGATGAGACCATTATCTTAACTTTTTATTTTTGTTTGCCAACTCTGGTTCAATAGCTTTGACCAATTGTTTGCCCATTGATATCCCAAATTATACCCTGGGTAAAGATTTTATGTTCGTAAATGGCTGTAAACGATAAACACAATTTAAATATATACACTCGAAATAAAAAGAAAAACTCACCAATTAAAGCACCCAAATTGAAAGATGTATTTTTTTCACGACAGTCGAATTAGTGGGCCGGTTACCAGTTAATACCTTCTGCAAGAAATGTTCCACTTTTTCACCTGATAAGTCAGACTCGACTAACTCAGCTCTTGCCTGTTCAGCAGTTTTCCAAGCCATTAAAGCTTCAGTTTGAGCAAAAAAATTGGCCAACAGAGTCGTATGGTGTGTATCACATGCAATGGGATTGTGTGTTTCAGCTGGGGAAATAAAATCGCAAGGAATCAATCGTGTGCCCTGGTGTATCAATTGATAAAACGCATGCTGACTATTGGTGCCAGGTTCACCCCATACAATTGGTCCAGCGTGTAATTAACAACTTTGGCCCCAGTTTTTATGATTGCTCTCCATATCACCCTGCTGAAAATAGGCTGCGAAACGATGCAAATATTGGTCCAAAAAGTCCTAAAATAAGGGGAGCCTAGAGAAAATTGAAAAAAAATATATATTAAAAACATTTGCAAACTTAAATTAATTTTTTCTTACTTACTTATCTGCTGCTCACATTTTTTTTAATAAATACATACACACATTTTGCCAGAAATATTTGACAACTCAACAAGATGTTTACAAAAACAAAATACACGTAAAATCAAGGCGAATTCTAATGCAGTCACCTGTTGTAAATTCGCCTTGCTAAACTCATTTAAAAGCTTTTAAAGAGATTTTTTTAGGAAAAACTAGGATTTTTTTTAAATGCTTAACCCATTAAGAGTCGATGAAATTTTTTGTAAAATTATATTAAGTATTTAATTTTTTTCTTATTTCTTTATTTTTTTGTCACCCTAATATCTCTTTTGTGATTGGAGTTAGTTTACTTAACTAGATTTACATATGTATATGGTGAAGGGTACATAAGATTTGGCGTAGCCGATTACCGCACTCTCAAGGTGATTTTGTTGTACAATCATAATGTAAAGTTACGGATACCTTAAAAAAAATATAACATATTCAGTTAATTTCTTACATGACGGCTGGTCCTAAAGTATTGAAAAATTTACAGTTTTGTTTTTTAACGGTGAAGCCTGAAATATAAAGTTTCTTTAATCAGAATTATAATTTTCAGATTGTTATGCAGTTGAAATAATGATAGTAATTTTTTTGTGATAGAAATATATATGCGTCTTACAATATATTATATACATATATTATATTACTCACGACAGCATAGAGGTTTAATATCAGCTACAAAAGTTTAAAAATTTTTTATAATTAAAGTTTGAAAATGAACGGTAATGATAATTATTTGGCTGATGTCGTTACTAAATACGTTTTACATATATATTTCTATTTAGTACTAAATAGTAACTAATTGCATTGTGTTTAACATTAAATCCTTAATTTATGTTTTACTATTGAATTGTGGTAATTCCTGATATAACGTATCAATGATTCAGTTGCTGTAAATGAGAACTCTAAATCTTTTTGTTAATAAAATTAACATTAAACGAGCATTTAATATTCACATGTAAAATACATAAATGATTTTCCTAGATAATTTTAAATCTGCCAAAACTGCTAAACAATTTCATTTTCCATTTTGCAGTTGGAGGAAAAAAAATCAAATAGAAGCAGAAACAAAAACAACAAAGTGTAGTTTAATTGAAAATCAACATTTTTGTTAAGTGGCCATAAACCATTGGAAAAAAACACAGAATAGTACGAAACCTACAACAAAAAGGCAAATGCAAATTCAAATACAATTACACATACCAACACAGAAATCATCGAAATTCGCGGTATGTCTTTTATACCAGTGTATACACAGAGCTAATGGAAATGTGACGACAAACGAATTTATTACCAATTGAATTTTCTCCTGTTAAATGTAGTTTTACATAATAATAAAATTTGATTACAATCACAAAAAGAAAATTCAATAAAAATAATGGTTCTTTTAAGAATTTTATTTAAATAAAATTCAATTTATAGTTGTTGTATATTTTAAGCTGTGGCACAAAAGAAAAATGTTGTTGTAAAAAGACATATTCGGCTGAACTGATTAATAAAGCAAGAATGAAATTAAACAGAATACACAGTCGTTCTTTTTCTTTATATTGGTATTATTTGTATTAAAATTAAATAGAACAATGGTTGAGTTATATGTAAAATAATTCATCAGGTAAATGATGCTTTGGCTTTGTTAGCACTTTTGCTTTTTTCTATCGAAATTTTCTGTGCGTAGTTGGCAAATATTTTAAAGCTGCTTTAAATTGCTTTTTTAAATACGCGAGTGGTTGTTGGCTTGCTGGCATATGTCTTTTAATACTAAGAAACCCACAAAAGGAATATTCCAATGGTGTACAATTCCACGAAAAAAGCGGTCAATTCTGAGCACCGTAACGAGGGAGTACTAAATCAGGCAATGTGTCATTTAGTAGTGGATTGAGTTTTTAGCATACGATAAAATTTTTGTGAAAATACATGTAGACAAATTTCATTGTTATAATTCTGGGATATTAAGCACCAGTAAAGATCACTGTATTTCGAAGTGGTGCGAAAATACTATTTTTTGGTGCAAATCACTGAACCAAGATACCTCATCACAACTGACATGGATCATACCTCACCAGCGGTGACCCATAAGCCCCTTTATAGGATGTGGGTATCATAAATTGAAGGCTCAACAAGTTGTAGTGTAGATATTTACCATATTGAGTACTATACTGTTACTTATTGGATAGCCTGGGTTCATATCCCAGCTAAAACTAACTACTTAAATTTTTCTAATATGTATTGTGGCTGCCTCGCTGGTATTACTCTCCTGCAATCAATTTTCGACGGAGTAAATAAATAAATAAATTTATTTTTTCAGCTTTAAACGTATAATGCGCCTACTGGCCGCAACAAACTAAACATAACGTTTCATTACAGGGAAATTAATTTTTCTATTTATCAATCTTCTTCACCACCCCTTTTCTATACTCTGTCGGTTTCCACACAAGACAACACAATTAATAAACTGACATTTTTGCCTGAGTGTTACTTCTTTCTGTAAAAAAAAATTGCCGAGTCGTACATTTTTACAGATAGCTCCAAAGTGCACGAAGTTGGGGTCTTCGGAGTTGATTCTAGTGAATAAAATCTCTTTTTTTATTGAGGACAAATGACTGCGATGACCTTTAAGAAGAGATTCCGGAAGGCTAAAGACGTGGCGAATAAGCTGATTTAGAAAGAATAAGCTGGTTTAGAAAGAGTTGGTATTACTCAACGGTTTTCACCAGTTCTAAAAGGCCAATACTCTTTTGAAAATATTTCTGTACATGATTGAAGAGAAGCCTAATAAAAGACCGGAAGCTACTGATGAAAGTAGATTTGCCACACAACTGTGACTTCGGTTGAATCTAACTGATACTGCCTCTCTTCTTTCGTTGAGAATAAGGTTTATTTCAATAATGATATCTGTTTGTATGTGGATAATATCTCATTGTGTAGCATGTATTGCGTTTGCGCATCGTAAGTAACAATTCTGCAGAGGTTAGTACGATCCAAAAGAAAGGTGAGTGCTACTGCTATCCTGGACTAATAAAGAAGCAGGCGAATACAATGGAATTATTCGCATGACATCGCTTTTATTGAAAAAAAACGCAGTATAATTCTACGGTGGGCTTCTAAAAAATTATAGTTTTGTGTCATCGGAGGATTTTCGACTGCTACACAACAATCAGTGTTTCAACATCCCCAATTTTAAAGAGGTACAATACAATGATACCTTCAGCTCATTCTTCGTATTTGATTTCTTACGATTAAAAACGTTAACATTTTATTGTAATTACTTTTGTGAAAAAATCATCTATTTGTCGCTAAATATTCGATTTTGTTAAGATATTTCCTATCACTCTGAGGACTAAAATAATTTTATAATTTGCGTTGGTGGTTTGCATGCGTTTCACATTTTAAACGGAAGTAATCCTTTGATTGTCTTTATAACGTTAAGGTTCTGCTTTTTTAAGAGGAAAATAGCCTCCGACCGCATCACAACTCTTAAGGAGTGGCTTAAAGTTAGAATATTCTAAATTTGGGGGAGTATTAAAGCATACGAGATAGGTCTTGGATTGTTTGAATATAAAAAATAAGTGGAGACTAAGGCATAGCTGTCAAAGGGTTGAATGTGTAGCGTGTACAGGCTCTTCTCTCGTGATCACTAAAAAAATCTTAGTAACAGTGTCTAAATTTAACGAAATGCAGTTAAGATATTTTCATAACATCTGCTATCGTAATTATCAAGATGCCTCCAATAATAAGAGGATATCAAACATTTGCACGATGGGAAACTTACGACTGCAATTTTGGAATTTTTTTTTTTACTGAGACTTTGAATAGTTACAGGTCTCCTATGAACTTGATTCCCAATTGTAGGAGCTAAATATAGACCGAACTCTAAAAACCTTTACGCAAATTCGAAAAGTGAAACTTAATTAGGACGAACAAATAATTAATAAATTAGTCATGGCGAAATCATGTACCAGGTGCGCGCAGTGGCGAAGTAATTGATTTTCACAGTCGCTCGAAATGTCTGCATACGTTTTAAGCATAACTTTGGTAACAAAAGTACCGTTTAAGTAATAATTTAGACACTAAAAATCGCTATAAGACATATTTTTGTCTTATAGCTTTCGTTCATATGCCAGCCAATTTCTTTATTTTTGGATGAATACGGGTTCTTTTAAAGATCTCAAAAATGATGCTTGATATATCTTTTTGCCATTCGAACAAATCTTTATCGAATGAGGACTGCAGAATCTTCAATATTTTTTCGCTGGCCGGGGGATTCTTGATCATTAATTCTTGATCTCTAAACTAAATATCTAATTATTTTGATTATTTTTAAATCATGCTGTGGAATTTCATTATCCCATTCATTTTTATCTAGATTAAATATATAAAATATTAACTATTCCAAAACTTCATTACTACCCTCGATATAATACTGTTAAATTATTACCACCCACTATTTGTCACCCGCACGCAAACACAACTGAAATAATATCGACAACGTTGCTTGCAGTTTTTGAAAATATAAAACAAACACAAACAAAAATAGAAAAGAATATTCATTCATAGTTAAAGTTTGCCTAGGTTTTGTCCAGCTTTTTTTTCCCTGTAATATTCGAACTGTAAGTTGGAAAACTGTTTGTTAATTTTCAAAATGCATGCTCGTACTTATGCAAAGGCTTAAATAACAAACACCTCTAATACTCATTCATGGAATAGATTTCGGATACTTATATGCGAGTGAGTGTGAAAATGTTCTTGTGAGGCTTTTTCATTTATCAACTTAGTTTATGGGACATGTATTAGGGTAGCGCAGCGTGAAAGCTTACACACATTCACATCACTTTTAATTAAAAAGTAGAGATTTGTTTCAGCTGTAGGATACCGTAAGCGCCGCAGGTGCATCATAAAGAGATAGATTGGTCAAGGCAGTAAATGGGTAGCATGTCATAACGTCCAAGGACACAATGTCCCATCAACGTAGAGTCATAACGTCCATGGATATGGTATTCTATAAAAGAAAGCTACAACGTTTTTATATACTGGCTTGCAAAAAATCTTTGGTAAGCAAATCCGTTGTTGTTTTAAATGCGGACATTACGACATTTTCATAAGTGACAGTATGACTATACTAAAAAAGACACAATATCCATGGATATAATATAAATTTTGAGTGCGTCAAAAAGTCTATGGATGTTATGTCAATTTTAAATGCTGCATAAAGTCCATGGGCATTATGATCGACGGTCACTATGAAATGCCACTTCTAAATAGAGCTAGAGTCCTTCCCTTAAATATGCCGCAAATGTGGACTGGTAATACCCAAAAATTGTTGCCAAGAAAAACCTCTAATTGCTTTTTTTCCGGGCAGCTGTGATAAGAGCTCCATCATGGTTATGCTGAATCCGGTTTCGAAATTTCCTCTCTATCCAAGTCTCAACACTAATTCGCTTTTGGCTTAAAGTGGAAAGTCAAAAAACTCTCGGTGTCACAGGAATCTTGATGCACAGAACGTAATTAATTTCCTTTTTTTTTATCACCAATGGCCACTAAACAAAAGATGGGCCGAAATATTTCTTCTTCTTTTCTTTTATAACGGATCTGGTTTTTACTTAGCCAGGATCTCAAGCAGCAATAATTTTATGTTAAATTCGAAAAAACAAAACCATTCCGTTAGCTTTATTATTAATACTATATCGTTCTGAAGTAATTTCAGATTTACAACTTTCTTACTTGTCAAACGTAGCCATCAAGTTTTATTTTTTTGTTTTAGCGATATTGTGCTGTCATCTAGAATTTACATGCGTTCCTCTACTATGAGATCAATGCAAACGCCATTGTTTTAATGACACTTTTTTTACCATCATAATTAGCAAGATTATGCTTGTACTTATCGGCTAAAGAATTAAGACTATCACAACAATCAATGGAGTAAGGATCTCTACAAAACTTCTGTCCAAAAGACAGCCACCATTCTACTCTCCTCATGGTATCACCAATAACCGGAACAAAAATCTTTACCTCTGCTGGTACCAAGTCCTGTGGTACCATTAGATAACCGCTGATTAGAGATCAAAACGCTTGACGCTACTGACTATAGTCCAGAAGCAATGGAGTAATGTTGGCAGGATTAACATGCTCCCGCGGGGATGCGGTACTATAAAATTTACTGAGGAAAAGCGACAAAAATTTACTTAGGACAAAGAGTAGCATATAATTGAAATATACATTTGTTTATTTTAATGCCGTGACACAAAATGTTAAAAATAGATTTTTTGGTCCAAAAAGTAAGACTATGTATTAAAATAAAATGTGTGTGTGTGATTCCGAGCATATCGCCACCGCGACCATGGGTCACTTTTTCAAGTACTGCTGGCGGTATGCCACGAATAAAAGGAACATTGTTGGCCGAAAAAGCGTGGCTGCAAAGGATATATTCGAGAGGTATTAAATCGCACGACCTTGGTGGCCAATTGACAGGGCAATTTCTCGAAATCTACTAATCGCGAAATTTTGATTTCAATAACTCAATGGTTGCGGTCGCCGTATGGCACGTAGCGCCATCTTTCTGAAATAACATTTCGTCTGGATCAATGTCATCAATATTTAAGAAACAAAAATATTAATCATGGGGCGGTAACGGTCTTAAATGATAATATAAGATCAGGCCTCATTTTTGAAGAAATAAGGTTCGATGACGCCACAAGCGTGGAAACCACATCAAACGGTGCATTTTTTTGGATGCAATAGAGTCTATATGCGGCAATTTCGCTTGCTAAGAATATCATCAAGCCAAATAAACCTCAGCGCTGAACACAATTTGGCGATAAAACAATGGGTAAGTTACTAAGTGCTCTAGAGCCCAATCGGCGAAAAAACGACGCATATAATGGTTTCGTGACTTTAATTCCTGCTAGATCTTATACGGGTGTAGGCCAAGATTTTTGCGCAAAATTTGGATGGACAGAGCTCTAATTCCTGCGATCGACGACGAATCGATAATATGGATCTTCCATACTTTCGTTTACAGCAGCGATATTCTCTTTACTACGCACGTACCTTCGACGTGATGTTGTTGCATCCTTTAGAGAATATGTGGTGCGAAATCTATCCACAGTTCGACGGATGGATTGCTCAGACGTGCACCATAAAAATCAAGAAGTCGTCTATAAGTTGCTCGAATTAATGACTTATTTTTAAAGTAAACTTGTACGATTTAATAGCGTTTTTCAAGGGTGATTCTCTTCATAATGATTTGTCAGAGTTTTCTAAAAATAATAAAAAAAAAATTGTTCATCAAAATTTAATATTTAATGGTATTTTTTATAACTTTAAGTTCTAGCATGCCATAAACTTTAGGATTTTATATTTTTCAGTAATATTAAGCTGCTACCTAATATACCAACAAACAGCATATTTTCACCATCTATATTCATTGTCTATTAATATCTCTTGTAGCTCGTCTTTGGTTAAAAACTTACGTTCTGTTTGAAGGTTTTCCGATAATTTCGCAAACAAGTGAGAGAGCGTGTGTAGATTTTATTTGCAGAACTTAATTCAGTTGTTGAAGGATAGAAGCTCTAGTTTTGTTGTTGGTGGTACTTTTGTTTATGTGGAAAAGTGCGTTTAAGCCAATAGCACTATTATGTAATATGCAAATTGAATGTTTACCCTAAAGTGGCAAATTCTAGTTGTGGTCCATTCATACAGACATTCGTTCAAATAATTTTATTCAAGTTGTGTGTACACGTAGGAGTATGTGGGACAATATGTTTGTTTTCATGTACGTGTGTAATGTCTGTTTTAGTTAGATTTGAGTAGATTTTAATATGTATGAGGGACTAGAGATATTTTTGTGTAAAATGCTCACGTATGCATCTTTTTAAGGGGTTCCTTTTGTCTGTTTTCATTTAATTTTTTCCTGTTAGACTTTCCATATATTCATTTTAAATTGTTAACCATAAATAAATACGCAGTATGAGTATCAAATACCCACATAAATGATTATTCAAACACACTCGTTTAAGTGGATGCTGCACAACAAAAGAATAGGAAAAAGGAAAAAAAGTATAAGAGGGACTGATATACAGCCATAACAGATGTTTTGTTTTCAGGTGCGGGCGTTTTCATACGTTTCTGCATCAATTGATCTTTAAAAGAGTAAAAAAGAAAAAATGACAAGTTCATTTATTGCATTGGCTTTTATTAATATGTATTGAAAGAAATAACTTGAGCAGAGGAAAAAGAGCAGTTGAAAAATTAATTAGGCCAATCGTTGAATATAACAACCCAGCAAGCAATTTTTGAAAAGGTAATCGAGTGAGGAATTAAGCATTTTTGGCAGAAGTCCTTCCCAACTAGATTGCCAACTTAATGATTTTAACAAGGCATGAGATTTTTATAATCAATTACCGAGAATCGATTACATTAATTACTGTAGGAAAGAATGATGATCATTAGTACGTATTTTAAGGTATTCTCTTTTAACATAAAGAACTAGTTCCATTTATACTTCCTTTTTTGGAAACTAATGTAATGTGTTTTGTAAGCCAGTAACAAAATATGGTAAACACAAAAGTAAGTCATTATATGGCAAGTACTTTTTAAGGTAATGTCTAATTTTTTGCTGGGAACATATATTTTTTTTATTGTATGGAAAATAAAAATTATTTCCTCAATAAATGTTTTTTATGAATTAAAGAGCAGCATCGCATTCAAACTGGATTTAATTAAAGTTATCATGACTTTTTTTTTTTAAAGAGAAGTAGCACTTCAGGCATTAATACCTACTTAGTTTTTTAACCGTGCTACATTCTTTAGGAAACGGATAGATGAGAGAGAAGACAGGTGGTGAAAGGAGATAGATATAGGCCATTTTATTAATTATACAGAAAGTATTAGTACAGTTTGTACAAAAGCCTTAAACTGACTGTCATTAGATTAAAGAAGCCCAAATAAAGCATGCACATTGAGTATAGAAACCTTGGAAGACCTCAGCTTAAAGTAAATGCTACCGATTACGCGGGACTTTGTGCATAAAGGGAAAGTTGACGGTCAGTTATCACTCAAGGTATAGGTCAATATTTAATGATTGCTCGGGACAGCTTTTTCGTTAGTAAATCGATCAGACAAAACTGGGGTGTAATACATTTAAGATCAACTGCTGTGAAAAGGCAAGTGAAAGGAGTTCCCCATACATAGTAATTCTTTCAAAGTCTCTCTTTATTTAATGTAGATTTCTCAAAAAATGAGGTATGTATGTGTAGGCGCGAAGGCACTTGGACGCATATCGGGTGTTTTTTTTAGACCGAAAAAACTTTAAATTGTAAAAAATAACACACAACATTAAATTGTAATAAAGAATTTCTTTAATACGAAAGATCAGAACATGGTGTTAATATTTACAAATGATTTCGGGCATATGGCCACCGCGGCTGCTCACGACGGAGCGCATTCTGGACGTCCAATTTTGGAGCTGGCCGTATCAAAGGAATAACACGAACAATGTTGGCCTCAATTATTGCAGTCAATTATTGCTGGTTAATTAGCATAAACTAGAGATTTCTCGTGGCCCCACAGAAAATAATCGAGAGGTGTCAAATCGCACGACTTTGAAGGCCAACTGACAGGTCCTTTTCTCGACATCAACTTATCGCAAAATTTTGATTTCAATAAATCGATGGTTGCGGTCGCCGTGTGGCACGTAGCGCCATTGTCCGGATTAATGTCATCCATATTTTCAAACAAAAAGGCATTAATCAGGGTGCGATAACGATCTCCATTGACCGTAACGTGAGATCCGGCCTCATTTTTGAAGAAATAAGGTTCGATGATGCCACTAGCGTGAAAACCATACCAAACGGTGCATTTTTCTGGATGCAATGGAGTCTGTAGGGTATTTTTTGGATTGTTCTTACTCCGTATGAGGCAATTTTGCTTATTAACAAACCCGTTAAGCCGTAAGACACATTTTATTCGAAGAAAGTAATTCCATAAAATATGGACATAAATAAAAAAAAAAAACAATCCAGTTCAATTTGGATAATATTTTCTATTCAATAATTTAATTTTTTTACTTGGACCATTTAACAACATAGTCGTATTGTAAACAGGTGGCCATTGTTTGAATTTTTGACTCAAATTAAAAAAAAAATAATTAATATCAACTGGCCAAAAAACAAACAATAAAATCGACAGTAAATCAATATGAATGTGAAGGTTATTATTGGAAAAACTTTGGCAAAAGTGACTTCACAAATAGTATGGGTATTTATTAAAGTAAAGTTTCCAGAAGCCAAAAGTAGTGTTAACTTACAATTACATAATTTCAGAAATCACCAAAAACTACCCTTTGCTTTGAGATGTCAGTGTATGGAAAAAAATCGCGAAATTACGGAATCAGGATTTTAAAAATCACAAGCGCCGGAACAGTACGATGCACAAAGTACTTACAATGTTGTTTGATATAATTTTATAGGTAATTTTTCAAATTGTCATTGGTTGTTTGTTGTTATTGCCAGAGTAGGGAGCCAAAAGCGGAAAATTTGGCGGAATTTTTTTCGCTCCTAATTTAATTTTATTTAAATTATTTGGTATACATTTTTAATCAATAATGTCAGCAGAACATTAAAAAAGCGAACATTGCTCAATATAATTATTAATATGTATATTTTTTTTAATCCATTAAAATAAACTCAGCAGAATTAAAATTTTTTTAATTTCTCAATATGAAAAATGAAAGAAAAAATAAAAATAGTTACTGAATGTTTGCTGTGTTTTGTATAAAACATTTTTGAATTGTTATTGTCTTTTTGCCTTATTGATTCAATGTAATGACACGTTCTACGCTGGTTGCTGGGATAGCTGCAGCAGAGTCCAGGATCGTTGCGGTTTTATTTGTCGTTCTAAGACTGAAATATAATGAAACAATTCTTGTTTTGAAAACGTTATAAAACTTCAAATCACGTTTTATTCTTCTTATTCTTAAGGCTACAGCGAAGGGTAATAACGGTCGGAAACGTAGCCACCAATGACAGTAGCGGTTTGAGTAAGCGGGCTGCGGCGGAAACAGGTAGCGAAAGCGGCGACGTTTAGCCGGTTAACCAAAAATAAACAGGAAGATGGCGCAGTGAGGGCGCAGGTAGAGAAACTGGCAGTTCCGCTTACGTGTGGAGATGGCGCGGTTAATGACATACAGGCAGTGGCGCTAGAGGGCAGCGTGGCGCAGGTAGCGGTACAAGTAGCGGTGGCGCCGGTAGCAATGGCGCAGATAGCGTTGGCGCAAGTAGCAACGTCACAGGTTACGACGGCGCAGGTAGCGGTGCTACCGGACGGCAAATGCGGCGTCTAAACAAACGCAGGTGGCCCACAAGCGGCACAGGCAGCGATGGTGCAACTAGCGATAGCCCAGGCGCTACCGGGAGGCGACGACACGAGCAATGACCTAAAAAAGCCGGTGACCCACAAGCTGCCCAGGCAGCATTGGCGTAACGAGAGCAACACAGGCTATATACTTGTTACGCGCAGAGATTGCTGGGATCACTCGGTCACGTGACGTGATTCTAGAGAATTTAAAATTCCTCACCAGAATCAATCGCAGGGTCGAGCCGAAACCGGTTGAGGCTGCTGTAGTGAAGGTGGTAAGCAATTTGGCTTTTGATATAAGACTTTCAAGTTTTCTATACAAAATTTGGGTAAAAACCACTGATGAGCTATATAAGCAGTAGTAAAATGGCCATATGGATATGCTTTTCCCGCAGTAATACATTTCAATTATTTAGTTTTAAATAAAAAATATTTCATGAGAATATCATGAAATAATTATATTTGAAGGAATCAAGCAAGATTAAAGTAAATTAATATTTTTAATTTCTTTTAACAATAAAATCCAAAAACAAAAAATGTATTTGCATGCATTTAGTTTCTCAAATATTTAAACTTCTAAACAAAGACCAATACGAAATTCCAAATACAAAGCAAACATATTAAATATAAATATTTGACTAAAATAGTTAAAATATTTACTTAGAAAATGTCTTTTGAAATTTTCTTCAATAAGGAAAATATTTGAAGTTTGAACAAACCAAAGATAAAGATTCTTAAACTTTTAAAAACCAAAATTTACTTACTTGCATTCATTAAAAGTTTAGAAATAAAGAAAAATTCTTTGTGAAAACATAACAACAAAACCAGATTATGTTGTGATCCCTGATGTCATCAAAATTGTATGAAAACAAAGATATTTTGAAACAGTGGAATATAAACATATTATATAACGTGAGACATTTATTTAAGAAATAATAAAAATAATTGTGTAGAAGAATTGCTGAGGCTAAATGTTGATGTTTCAGAATTTTCGTTTTCCTTATCGCTGAGTTTTGAGTAACTCTTCGCTATATAAGTAATGTATGTCATTATTTATCAAAGAGCCCGTGTAATTAGGGTAATCGTAATGTATGTTTACAGAACATACACAACAAACCAGTTCCATTCACGACAATCGCTATATTTGTCGACATTTTCTGTTGTTTACAGTAACGATTATATGATTCTCTAATTTTAGCTTAACGATAACAGACTTTACTTTTCTATTTACACAAATGTAAACTGAGTGGTATCTCCATCTACAAATTAAAAAAAAAAAAGAGATTAGTAAAAACATGTGAATTCAATCGAGGCATGTGTTTATTTTTTAGATGTCAATTTACACACATTAATACGTATTTGTTACTATGCATCTATGAAGTATGACAATGAGAAAAGCAAAATAATTGTTTTGGTTTTGAAGTTGCGAATACCTCTTCTTAAATGCGTTTAAAATTTGTTTAAACCAAAAAAAAAAAAATATTTTTTAAAAAAATTTAAATGATTAAATTTTTGCATTAAATTAGGAGTTGAACTGTGTATATTATAGGTGAATTGAAATTGACTTTAGCTCAAGTTAATTTTTTTAATTTCAAAAAACCATTGCATTCGTGTCTAACCGATGGTTGAAACAAAAGCAAAAAACTAATGTATAAGATCAAATACAGGAGAACAGTGAAAAAATTCTTTGGTTCGAGGGTAAACTTCGTGTAACCGAATAAATATTGATATGAATACTCCTCGTATTCATATTTACAAAGTTAGTTGGTTAAATAGATGATGTTTACAATGTACACAACCTAAACTAGATAGATGCGTAAAATGCTGATGAAGGATGTAGCGATCCAGAAAATGCAGCATTACATTCAGCTGGTGTCTAATTTTTCTTGTTTTCTTTTAGAAAACGTCCGCGGTTTTTAGAAATTAAAAAATGAACTTAAACAAAAATCAATTTCAATTCAGCTACGGTTTTAAATCGTTTCGATTTCGAAATCGATTTCCATCACATATCTGATCTTCTAAGCTAAACAAGTTTATTTTATTTCATCAAAATGAAAACGAACTGTATTTATTTTGTGTTCGAATATATTCTGTGCTTATGCTTATGCGTATGTATGATTGTACATAAACACATGTTGTAAGTTGTTTATTTTGTCGACAGACTTAACAACTCAAAAATAAAGTCGCTTTTTTAGCGATGAGCAAGTTGCTAACTATATCAGCTGACTTGTAGTGTTAAAAGTGTTACTGAATATCAATGTCGACAATTTTGTTGTTAAGTCAATTTAACCAACCGATAATCGTTAAAAATTGTAGTAAATTGCACTACAAGTGAGATTGCATTTTTTTTAAAGAATTTTCGAAATTTATTTGGAGTCGTTTTTAACCCATTATTTACAAATTTTGTTTTAAGTTTAAAAGAATAAAATTAAAAATTAAACAAAAACAGAATACAATAGGGCTCTCTCTACTTGCGCCACTATTAACTGTTTTGTGTGTTATAAACATGAACTATTTTATTTTAGGAAAACTCATAATTAACTAATGATAATATGTTAAGAAGAAGACCACATTGAATCCAAAACTTATTTTCGTTGTTAATCGTCATATATTTTTGTTATTTCTTTCTGTTAACCGCTGGTTTAGCAAGAAATGCAATTTTATTTTTTCGTACGTTTTTCTTTACATCAAAGTAGATGCTATTTTTAGAATCATACTCATTGCTGTGAAGAAATAATGACGGCGCGGTACTTTGTGTGCTATTTAGTATTTTAACCTTTGAAATTATTTGGTTGTAAAATTCAAATAGTTTGACTAATAATTTCAAAAACTAAGAATGCCTCTTTTTATGTAACTTTTTAATTTGTTACAGAGATATCATTCGATTACACTTTTTTAGTGAGAAATTTTTCGATGAATTGTTTATTTTTGTTAAATTTAGAATGTCTCGTTATCAGAATGTTTCGTTATCAAAATACGAGTACAATTGCCCGAATCACACAACTGAAGGAAATGATCCGATGACTTTGTTGATCGTTATCCGCTCCAATGTACAATGTTTAATTTTATAACGAATTTTCATCGTTTACTCAATTTTGTTTCACTTGTATTAAGGTAGTTTTGTTATCAAGAGAATTTAAAGAGCAGGTTTATAGACATATTTTTAAATAACTAGAAACATAGTGAGTTTTTTTTTATCGCTTCATTAGTAAAAAATTTTCGTTTAGAATTTTCACGAAACTCTGCTAATGCCGCATTCGATAGGTGAGTTATTATTATTTATTACCTGTTTTTAAAAACGTAATTATAATACTTAATAGTATTATAGTTTTTTTTAGATTTTTAATGCAAAAATGTCTCCTTTAAATTAAAACCTAAAAATGTGTGCATTTATTCACACAAATATATGTTTTAACAGCGATTTGGCACAAGTCTAGTTTATTATTAGATGAAATTTTTCTTTTAAAAATCTTTTTTTTTTGACCTTTAAATTTTTCCTGGTATTTTCAAATTTTACAGAAATTTCAATTTTTTTTACATTAGTTATTCTTAATAATATTTGGCTGTTATAGTGAATATTCTTAGTTTATTCCGTTAAATTCAGTTTTTATTATGTTATTATTAGTTTTTAGTGAAACTTAATTTTTTCGTTGAAGTTTCAAAATATATCTTTTTCTGATAATTAAAATTTTTTAGTGAATTTTTGAATGTAAAAGAATTTTCGAGGAAGAATCCACATGCATATGAGTATCAGTTGATTTTGGTAAAATGTCTCTATTTCGCGAATTTCGTTTAAGTCATTGAAAATTGTTAATTTGTTTGAGAAATGAATTAATTGGTTTTTTAATAGAACTAATACTTTTTCGTAAACATTTTTTAAATCGCTTTTTAGCGAAAGTTTTGAATTATTCGTCGTCGTTTCTGGTTAAAAGAAAAAGAAAGGTTGTTAGAAATACAAGGCTGATAAGCAACATGGATTGATTTTAACTGCATTAAAATTTGCAGTATTCAGTAAATTTTTACTGATAATGTTATTCGGTATACATTACCAGTACTGATAGTGAAATTTAATTTTATTTTATGTAAGTTTTTGCTGTTTTTGCTGATTACCAAACACAAATCAGTAAGCAGTTAATTGTTCCTCCTCCTTTCTTTTAAGTCAGTTAGACAAATGCAGTAATCAGCAAATTTTTACTGATATTATATTTGAATTACCAGTAAAAGACTATAAATAAACATTTAAATCTTTTTATAAGAAAACAATAATGCAAAACAAATAAAAAAACAAAATAAGTAATTAAAGTAATAAATAAATTTTTACTGGTAAAGCAATTTCAAATATAAATCTAATAACACTGTCCAACAAATTAACAGCGGCGACAGATATAAGTTACTTGCCTCTTGATGGTTTAAACATATGTCCTAATTTGATAGACCAAGCTTATTTTGAAGATCTTGTAAGAGTTACATTTCCAAGAAAAAGACACGCAGATCTGGAAAGTTATTTTAAAAAATCAGAAGAACTCGTATACTGTTGCAGTATTGAAGAGGTTCTAAAATATCTAAAGCTTCCACTGGACTCTTCCGCTTGGCGGACTAATGCATTGTCATACTACTGCTATTTTCTAATTCCCTTTTACTCGAAAATTTGAAGAAAAAATAAAATAAATATTTACACACTAAATAAACCACTATTAAAACAAAATTATAATTTTTTTATAGAAGTTGCCATGTAATTTTGGCAATTAATCGTAAAAAGCTCTTTTTACAACAATGGTGTCTTTGGTGACCCCAAAACATTTTCGTACAATACTTTAATCCTTAAATGTCCTTTTTTAAAGGATATTTTTTGATTTTCTTGAAAAAAGGGTCAAATGGACCCATAAACAAAAATAATCCTCATACAATTCCACAATATAACTCAGACCGTAAGAATTCTCTTAGACATTAACTTACAGCATTTTTTCATACAGTATAATGCTCCCTTCGACCAAAAAATGAAAACGTTGACCCACTGTAAAAAAAATTCAGACGTGCTGGACCATAAGTTTGTTCTACAAAAATGATCTACTCAACAAACCCTTTCAGAATTATAGGGTCGCTATTCTGTTCCAAAAATGCTGTTGGAAAGTGTAATTAAAGGTTGGCGCTATAGGTGAAGTAAATTGACCGTTTTATGCAAACGCTTGCAAATCGGACATAATTTCGATTGCTATGACCGTTATAGTAACAAGTAATAATATTCAAAATTATAAATTAAAGGGTGCACCAATAGTTCATATAATTTGATGTATGATGCCATACTTTGGAAGAGTTGTAGACAGACTTTTAAAATTTACACTGAACCTGTATTCTAACTCCGCTATAATAACAAGTGTAAAATTTGTATTTGGAAATTAAAGGGTGTCTCAATTGTTGAAGTAATTTGATGCATATAGCCAAACTTTTGAACCGTTATTGACAGATAGATGAAACTTACAAGGGACCTGTAATGCTAAGTCCACTATATCAAGAAGTTTATAATTTCAATTAAGAAATTAAAGGGTGTTCCCAAAATTAATGTCATTTGAACTATATGGTCGTATCTTTTGGACCGTTATATACAAACACTTGAAAATTAGACAGCATGTCCACAACTTTGCTTGGTATAATAAGAAATATAAATATCAAATTATAAATTAAAGGGTGTTTCAATAGTTGATGTAATTTGACTTAAATAACCAAACAATTGAAATTTACATAGAAACTAATTTTTTAAATTTCTACTTTATATAATTTGAATTTAGACATTATAGGGTGCCCCTATATTTGTTGTTATTTTATATATATTGCCAAACTGTTGAACAGTTGCAGACAGAAGGTTGAAATTAAAAAAGGGTTGTATTACTAAGTCTGCTATAAGAAGTATAAAGTTTGGAATATAAAGGGGTATCGTAATACATTTCTGTGGCCATACTTTTAAACCCTTATAAACAGACAGATGAAATCTGTTTTGAAGTCAGCTTTTACGCAAGATTTAAAAAACTATTAGTAAAAAATTCAAGGTAATAAAAATAAAAATTTATTTTACAAGAAGTAGGTCTTTAAGTAACATAATGGATTCCACTAATTTTTTTAACACACCACTGTGCGTTTCTCTTTATGAAAAAAAAATAATCAAAAGTTAACTTTGTCTTGTTAATATGTAGATTTTTATAGCAACAACACAACTGAAGAAAGCAAATTATGTTTTCTTCGCATTTATTACTGTTGTCTTCCTGGCCGGCGTCTGTGTATGTTTGTGTGATTGTTAAAATGTGTCTTTTATTGTGAATGTATGTAATTTTTGTCTTTCATGTAAATAAAATTTTTAAATTTGCATACTTTATAAGAAGCTTAATTAGAATTTGTGATATTCATATTTCGTTACAAGTATTGAAGTTAAATAACCTGCACATATACATACACTCTTCTTTGTTGTATGAATATGTTAATTTAAGAATACATTTGCGAAGAGCAACACTAGAATTTATGCCAGCATTAAAGTTGTTGGTCCTTCTTTGGCTGATATTTTTGTTCAGTATTAAGATCTTATCTTATGATTTTCATATTACAACTTTTACTCATATATTTTTCTAATGTTTTTATATACATTGTTGTAGGAGTTAGTTTATATATGTAGCTGTAGTTAATACGAGGGCAAGTAATAACAAATGTAAATAGAAGCTCGAAGCTTATTTTTATGATGTTCATTTAGATGTCATGAGGAATAGTTTCTTTTTTACTGATTTTCTTCCACTTATTGTCAATATGAATATGATGATTTGATAAAAAAGGTCACTTATTATGTTTTTGAAGTGTTTGCGGGATTGTACGTACAGAAGTTAACAAAATTTACGCTAGAATTGGTTTCAGAAATAATTCAATCATAAACTGCGTAATGAATTCAAGAAGATTTGATCAACTAGAATTTTTTTAAGTTACATAATAATAACGAAGCAAATTTGGCTAAATGTTGCTGATAATCCTTAAATGTCAATAAATATTATTTTAAGAATAAACGTTTCAAAGCGTTAATTTTCAGCATGAAGAGTAAAATTATTTATGGAAGAACGTTGAGTGTAGAAAATTTTTATCTTTGACATTGACTGAAGCCTTCATGGCTTCCTTCATGTGGGAAATTGCAATCATGATGATCGCCATAGTACGTTATTATACAACAAACAAACTCTTTAGTTATTTCTACAGATGTTTTTCACTAAAGAAAATAATTTGAAAAATATGTTATAATCAAGAAATACTTCTCTTTAGTATTACTGTGCCTTTGGCTTTGTTACTGAATGGGCTATAAATATAATGATAACTAAGTTAAATTTTAACAAATAATTAGTAAACTTAGCTGTAAATTTAATTAGTTTTTTTTAATTATAAAACATATTATAAAAATTTTTACTGAAATCTAAAAAATCAAGCGGTATCATCTATGAATTTTAATTGCGATTAGTATTAAGAAGTTTTAGTTAAATGATTTTCCGCCTTCGATTTGGAAAATATATTTGCTTAGAATAAACTTTAAGAATAGCCTCAAAAGTATTTAAATGATTGCCCAACTTCAAAGGCTTTAAATTGTGAAACGTATAAAAAAAAGTGAAAGGCAATGATTAAAGTGCTGCTTCTATATTACAGGCGATCAACTCGTCTGAAAAATTTATAGGGAAATAATTCATAAAACTGAGTGCTTTTCATATAACTTTTTCAGACGAGTTGATCGCCTGTAATACAGAAACAGTTTATAAATTTTTTTATTTTATATGTCTCCTCAAATTATTTTTTTTTTGCAAAAAAGTTTAATTTAACGGAGTTTCGCAAATTTGCGGAATTTTTCTTAAATCGACTTGCCTTTATCCAGTTTGAAACGCTATATTGACTTTTCATAAAATGAATAAGTTAAGTGGGACAAAAAGTTCTGCATGCGTTTAGTAAAATTAAAACATTAAGGTCTATTATTACAACTTGCGTTGGTACGAGTAAAAGGCAGGATAACGGCTTTTAAGATCGTTTCACACTATAATACTGAGTATAAAGATTTGTTAAATACGTAAGTATTATGAAAAAATTTTGATAGTGTGAAATCATATATAATGTATATGTCAAGTAACACGGAAAGGAAGGCGACAACCCATAATACAAATTCATTTTTAGAAATTTTTCTAACCAGTATAATTTATTATTTTATCAGGGTTGTTTTGCGGCTCCGAACACAGCCGAAAAAAGACTGTCAAAAGAATCCAGCTAGGAAGTTATTTATTTAAAATGGCTCACTCTATGACACCCAAATATGTGTATCTTTAGATCTATAAATTTAAGAGCTCTTTCAGAAAAAAACCTTAAAAAATAGTCATTTCTGAAATAAATTAAGCTGAACCGATTTGGAAGAAAAATCCGTCATTTCTGCAATTTTTGAATAGCAAATAATTATTTTTTTTTACTCTTTATGGACGCAAAAGCTACGAGAAATAATTTAGTAAAGTTTCCTTTTGGATTTTTATGATTTGCTGAAAATTTTCCTTATACTTGAAGTGTGATTGTATAGAAACAAATAAAAGAAGCAAAATGTATGTTATGTTGGATATTTTGACAATCACAACAATTCTCATTAGATTTTTTCTAACAAAATCTAATGCAAGTCTTCAGAATTGTATAATAGTGTGAATGGGCCTTTAGTAAATTGTAGAAAAATTTTGTCACATTAGCAGATAAATTATTAACTTTAACTTCCTTTTAGAAATTTTGTTAATTTAATAAAAAATGTTCTTAATTTCTTAAATATGTTTTGGTCGAATTAATAGATTTTATTATACAATTTTTTTTTACAAAAACATGTCTGTTAATTTTAATAAATTTTGTTAATTTGAATAAATCGTATAAAGATTTGAAAAAAAATTTACTAATGTGCTGCTTCTATATTACAGGCGATCAACTCGTCTGAAAAATTTATATGGAAATAACCAAGGCGAATCAATTACCAGGTGGCAGCGTAGGCGAATTCATTAATTTTCGCCGTGTACACTACTATCAAACTCCATATAAAAAAAATTTGTGTACTTTTTTTTATATATGAAGTTTGACATTCGTTTCTACCAGCAAAAAATAATAAATTTTCTAACGCTGCCACCTGGTAATTGATTCGCCTTGGAAATAACTCAAAAATTGAGTGCTTTTCATATAAATTTTTCAGACGAGTTGATCGCCTGTAATACAGAAACAGCACATAAATTTATCAAATTTTATCTATAAAATTTGGTTAAGTGTATGGATTCTATTAAGATGAACAAATATTTCACAGAATTTAATTATAATACATGGTTATAATTAATTAGATGGACTAATTGATTGACAATTTCATTAGCATTAAATGATAAATAATGCTAATGATTTTTTAGCATTATCATTATTTTTAATAATGGTAATTAATAATTTAATTAATTAAAAAACTATTTCATTAACATTGAATATGTTCCTCGTCTTTGTACACTAAATATACATTTTAAAGAATAGTAGAGCAATATATTAAAATGGCATTTTAGAACTCAGACATTAAGTTTTACAACTATGTCACCTAAAAATTATAAATTGTATTAAGTATTAAGATTTATGATTCATTATTTATTTAAAAATAAAATTAATGCATACTTCCACAAACTCAATATCCGCTCCACTGTAAATTAAAAAAAAATTTATTAAAGTCTATGCGGCGGAGTTCCCTTAAGCTACCTATACACGACATGTTTTTTACAACTGACTTTTTAACTGTGTGAGTCATATGTAATTCTGCATGTGTGTCAAAATTAGTATTTTACAGAAGTCTTTTAATATTTGGTCACAAACGTACATGTATAATTACGTCTGACAAAATTATTTTTTGTTTACAACAGCTGATCAAATTCGCTTTTTCACTGTACAGATATCCAAGCCGTCCTGTTTCAAAATGGCTTGCAGTCGTATTAAAATATTTTTGCGTGTGTTACGGAATTACTAAAGACTTGTCAATTTTAATTATTTTATTTTTACTCTAAATACGAACAAGATTTGTTTACATTGAAAATTGATACAGTATTTACATAATTGTTATCAGATAGTTAGAGAAATTTCAGATTTTGGTCATATAAAATATTACCATTAGCCGGGTAATGCTATCGCCAATGGTCAACCGCCGTTGATTTTGGAAACACTTTTTAGAATTTAAAAACAGCTGATGTCAGATGGTTTGCCAGATCAAAATGGAACACGTTCTAAACGAAATTTTGTCAGACTTTACACATATGTTAAACAGTGGGAAATTTGACATGTCAGATGTAAAAAACATGTCGTGTATGGGCAGCTTCAATTCGTCTTTAATTAAATTTTGAAAAAGTTTAATTAGACCTGTTAATTAAGAAGTTTTGCCGGTCAATACAAGAAGCTTTTTAAAGGTTGCGTCGTTAAAGTCAAATTGTTTATTTATTTGTTTGCAGAACTCACTGTAGAAGGCAACACAATTATCAAAGAATTCGTTTAATTCAGTAGTCATCATTTTTTACCTAATTTCTCATTCACATTTAAGAGAACATATTGTGTGCGAAATAAACTCCCAGAAGGAGACTTTTTTTTGTGATTTATAATCAAGGACAATTTAACTCGAATGTCAACAAACTCTCTTTCATCTCTCACCCAGAGCAGTGCATCGCATTAAATAGAGGGCATACCCTGACTGCTCATCACAGCTTTTAATTTATTTTTATCGTCATTGATTCTCACATTTGTCAACCCTCGTTTTTTGCGAAACATTATGCAAATATTGCAAAGTTGCTATGAATTTGTTGCAATGTATTTGTAGTTTGTTTTGTCGAATTACATTAAACAATGAAAAGTAACAAAATAGAAACTAAAACAAACATATGTTTGTATGTTTATTAATTTTAAGACAATGTATTTGTTACTGGTCGTCTTAGAAATATAAATTTGCATTTTTTTAGCCATCCTTCTTATCCTCTTATACCAGCTTTTATTTAAAATGTTGTAGAAGATAACTAAAAATAATTTGTGACTTAAGAGATTTATTTGAATTAGACAAACATATAAGATACATACCCAAATGGTCAAATTGTTTAAGGTATCAAATTAAAATAAAAACAAAAATAATAATAATAAATAAAAAAAGTTTGAAGAATTTGAGCGCACACACATCAAACAAAGTTCAAATTTCTTCAGAATGCGTAGTGAAAACCAGCAGTATTTTTATTTTGTTCATACTTATCTCAACCATCTCCTATTGGTTAATGTATAAAAAAAAAATGAGTTTGATGAGTGGCCATGCGACTTAAATGACATTATCGTCTTTAATGTATTCACCACTTGTTTCCTTAAGATTTCTAAAAAATAAACCTTTATCGCTTGATCATCAATATTAGGGATGCAATTTTATATCAGTCGTCTATTAATTCGCACGAACAGTAAGGTGTAGTAAATAGTCCCTTAAGTACTTGTCGATGACAATGTGGAGCTCAGTATCACTCACTTATTCTTCGCTCGTTTAGTCTATGATTTGTATACGTTGTCCTCCATATGTCCTTGTCCATGATTAGCTATTATCTACCATTTGCCATTTAAGACGCCTTAAAGACATGGCCAACTGGGTACATGCATGCTTACTTATATTTATGTACATACATACATAGTAACGTCTATACAAACAAGCATATAATTAATATTATGCAAATGCAGAAGGTAGTGAATGAATGTGTTTGCCCAGGTTTATGTGTGTGAAAATGTAAGTAAATAAATAAAAGGTATGAACACAACTTACTTTGTATCAGCTTTGTATCAGTTAATAAAACATTCAGGATAAGAATCCACACATATTAAGGGCATCTTAAATTCAGTATTTAGAGTTGGCTTTTTTTAAATTCAGTTTGGAAAAAAGTATAAATTTTCATAATATTTTGGTGAAATAATTATTGCGGTAGGAATATTTAATATTTACCGAAATAACATTTTTTCATGAAACTTTGATTTTTATGTGTGGCTTACATCTTCTTGTAGTTACGTGGATGCGTTTTAGGTCATGAATCGACAAGGGCTGTTGCTTTAAAAAGCCGGGCGAAGAAAAGTTGACTCTTAAAAATTATGCGCTTATCCAGAAGTTTTTGGTGGCATATCTAGCATGATTACTGGCAATCGTCTACAACTTTTAGTCAATCAGGGTCTCACGAGGGTTAGATTAAATGTGTAGCAGAAGAGTTGTTACATTTTCTCTTAACCAAGTTGAAGCCATATCTTTTTATTATTTGGTATTCTTTCATTAAAGCAGTAGTTTGCAGTTGTTAGTCAACAAAACGTAATAACTGATCTAGAATAAATCTCTATTGGGTGGCGTCTCGATATTCTTCTTCGACCTGGAGTTTCTATTTAAAAATCTATTCAGAAATACATTTACCATTTGAGTGTTCCTAAAATCATTGTGTTTAGCCTAAAGTGATTTCTTTTTTTTCGTCTTGCTGATAACGCCGCAGGCATATATACATGGCATATTTATCGAGGGATTTCTATATTTTTAGTTTCTTACAGGTTAAAAGCCAACGAAAAGGCCTTAAAGTAAAGTGTAAATCGTTAGTTGTTATTATTAATTAACGAGTTACTTGCAACTGAATACTGAAAATTTTAAATTCCAGTTTTTTAAAACTATTGGGCAGAGTTTTAAGAACTGGGGGCTAATTCTGGGACTCGTGATCGAAATAAATTCGTATCGAAATTAATTTCGATCGTGCGAGTTTTTCTGATGATGGCACTCGTTACCTTGCGAATCGATTTTTTAATAAAGTGTTGTAAAAGAAAACCTTAAAACCTTAAAAAAAACCTTAACCAACACTACAAATATGTAAACAAAAAACATATACTTACCAAGAAAATTAAATAATTTAACAAAAGAATTGGGAATTTGTTTTATAATTTTGAAAGTTTTGCCTTTTTAAATCGCGGTCATGGACGAAAATTACAAAAGTCTGTATCTGCAGCATCTTAATGTGGAAAACAATAATTTACCTTGTGCCAAGTTTTTACATCTTTTCGCGGTGGACCGGAGGCATTTTCCTTGGCATGTGTTTGGTAAAACGTCTTTGGCTAAATTGCTGTACTCAGACATAAACTCAGCAAGAATTTGTTTTTTGTCTGAAATTTATTTTTGTTATATTCGACCTAATAATTAATATTAATTACTTATTATTACATTTTCTTGTTGTTTGCGTAAATAAATAAAATGTGGTTAATTTTTAAAAATTGTTGTGGCACTTGTAAAGCGTTCAAACAAGAATAATTATTTTTTACTTTTTAACAAAAGCAATAAACCGTTAAGTTACTCGTTAGAGTTTGTGTAAAAACTCTTTAAAAAGGTGCAAAAAAGGGTAAAATACAAAAAAGTACGAAAATCTATACGAATAATTAATTAATATAACAATTAAAATCTTAAATACACACTTGTTATCCAACGAACTATTAAAAAATTAAATTTCGACATTAAATTTGGTATCGAAAAAAACTCGCACGGTTACATTCGATCGTACAGTCGCTATCGAGTGCCATCATAAGAAATTTCGATACAACTTACTCGATAGCGAGTGCGAGAATCCCAAAATTAAAAAAAAATCCAACTTCGAGTAAATTTCGCAAGGTATCGACTGCGAGAATTAGCCCCCTGTAGCAATATCGTTTTACTTGCCCTCCCAGCAAACTTTTAATACTTTTTCAAACTAATGACTAGAAAATATGCAATCTTGAACACCTCAAACTCGATCTATTTTAACCGACTTCAAAAAAGAGAAGTTTATTAAATCGACTCTATATTGTTTTTTTACGTTTGTGCGTTCATAACTTCTGGGTCGATTTGGAAAATTTCTTTTTGATTTGAAAGGCGATGCTTATAAATTGACCCAGTTTTTAAAAAATTTCATAATATTAAAAATTAAATGCACGTGGCCAAACTAATGACAGACAGCTAAAACTTATAATTTGAATTTAAAAATTATAGGGTGTTCCCAAATCTAATGTAATCTGATCTGTATGGCCTTATCTTTTGACGCGTCATAAACAAACACTTGAAAATTAAACAGAATGTCGAATAATTTGCTTGGTATAGTAGGAAGTGTAAATATTTTAGATTATAAATCAAAGGGTGTTACTGTAGCTGATGTAATTTTATGTGCATGACCAAACTGTTGAACCGTTATACACAGACGGTTGACATTTACAAAAAACCTAATTGCTAACTCTACTACAGCAAGTATAAAAGAAAATTTGAAAATTAAAAGGTGTCCATATAGTCGCTGTTATATGATGTATCTTACAAAACTGTTGAACAGTTGTAGACAGAGAGTTTAAATAAACAAACAGCTGATAAACCGTAATAGACAGACAAATAAAATCTGTCACTAAAATTTTAAATGTTGGATATAGAAACGAAATTTGATTTTAAAACGTTCTATACGCCTTTATTAATCTAAGAAACTTTTCCTGACCTAAAGGACAAATGTTGATTTTAGAATTATAGAAATGTGGATTTTTTCATTTTTATAAGCCCAGGGATTTTCCAATTTACATTGGAAATTCAACGTTGTTACTTTTTCCATTTTCATTGCTATTTTTTTTTATAAGTTCCAACGGTGGCATGTCAAAGCGTCCAAGGATATAATGTCCATTAACTTTATGTCTCACTCAAAAAAGGCATAATGTCCATAGACAGTATGTCGTGTTAAACACTTAAAACAACAACGGCTTCACTTGCCAAAGATTTTTTGATAAGCCGGGCGCAACGATTTTCTTCTCTATGGTACAACCAACACCGGCTTCGCTTGCCAAAGATTTTCTTCAAGCCAGCTTATAAAAACGTTGCATCTTTTTTACATAGAATACCAAAAATTATACCTATAATTTTCAGGGACGTTATGACTCTATGTTGCTGGACATTATGTCCTTGGACGTTATGACACGCCACCTGTTCCAACTAGTAATGTCTGTGTTGAAAGATTATTTTCCATAATGAATTAAACTAAGACTCTAAGACTCCGAAACAGAATGCATAATTGAACTTCTTTTTGTTTTATAGCGTTTTATCAACGAATGAGTCTAAATAGCACATGCTGTCGAATGCCTTGAGAAGGAAAAGTGTATAGTATATTAGATTTATATAGATGTTATAAAAGTAATATATCTCCTTAGCTATTAAAGATAAATTATACTGCAAGATCTATTGCTGAGTCCGTAAATAATTAAATATTCAGATTTTCTTGTAAGTCTCGCTGCACCGGCTCCTTTACTATAATAGTAATGTCCATATTTAAAGCTTAAGCTTGACTTCACCTCTACTATATATACATACGGACAGAAAAATAGGTGTAAAGTAATTATTGCAATAGTTTTGCACATTTCATAATTTTTCTAATATTAAAAAATTTATTTATAAAGTTTTCATATTGTGTGCATTAAAAATATAATTCAGAGTTAAAATAACTTAAAATGACATAAATTCCTGTAAATCACACATCATGTGATGTGGACAATAAAATAGGTGTACGACAAAACTAAAAGTTATTTTAACAATTTGAACCGTATGTTTGTTGTTTTTTTAAAATAAATATTAAAACAGATTATTAATATCCAGTATAACCATCATTATTTTTAAGAACAGCTTCTATTCTCCGCCATGGATAAAATTAACTTTCGACAAGTTTCTACAGGGATATCGTACCAAGCCTTTTGGATGTTTTTCTATAATTGCGTTTTATTAGTGCAGGAAAGCTTGCAAATCTGTCGCCTTAACTCACCCCAGAGGTGATCCAAATCGAGGGACTGGCTAGGCCATTCAATAACATTTAAATTATGTTGCTTAAACTATGCACTCACTAACTTCGGGCCTATACCATACCAAGAATAACAGCCCCATACCATCGCGTTTTCTCCACCATGCTTGACTGTTTTTTTTTGGTAAATCGAATATGGAATTCCGTTGTCGTACATTTCTTTCCGCATTGCTATCAAACAAATTAATTTAAGTTTCGTCGCTCCAAAGAATATTTCGTCACGTTTTTTCTCCTTATGGCCCGCACCATGTTCTGTGATCCAAAGCAAAATATTTCCTCTTTTTTAAATTAGCCGGTTTAAGCAGGGGAACTGTCCGAGCGTTTCCATCAGGAGCTATGCATCCAGCAATCTTCTTCGGACCATTTGGGGTGATACTCTTTTGGCTAAGGTAATTATGCGATTATCCGTTGCTGAAGATGTTT
This sequence comes from Gymnosoma rotundatum, assembly GCA_916610165.2. Taxonomy (NCBI): domain Eukaryota; kingdom Metazoa; phylum Arthropoda; class Insecta; order Diptera; family Tachinidae; genus Gymnosoma; species Gymnosoma rotundatum. The sequence goes on along the minus strand of OU744337.1, from coordinate 110,327,198 downwards.
TTTTTACACACTCTACGTCTTTCAACATTCTGCTTTGGTTTTAAAGCATTTGTAACGAAATTTTGTGATCGTCCCAACGATGTGGCAATAAATTTGTATGTTCGGCCTGGCTTTCGAAGTAGACGAACAAAACGTCATTCTTCTTCATTGTAATGATGCGAAGGACCCATATTAAATTGCTTTTAATACAATTCAATGTCTTTTATCAAATAATACCACTTTACTTTATTATTTTTTGCACAAAAATTAAATTTTTACAACTTTAAATAGTTCACACCTATTTTTCTGTCCAAATGAAGAAGCAGTTAAAGCAACAAAGTCATGGCATTCTTTACAAAACACGTTTCTACTAGTGGGATTTTCCCTTTTTTTCTAGTTAAACTGTAATGCCAACCCTCTTGTATTAAAACTTTTTAAATAGGAGATGTTAATACCATTTTCTATTAAACTGAAAATTCATGTAGTCTTTACACATATTTTTCTGTCCATATGTGTACATATATATCTATATGTAAAGTTGTTATTCATATTTTTCAAAATCTCCCATAGTGCTTTGTATCATTTTTGTATTTACTAATCATTGTTTTAAATAAAAATAAACTAATTATTTATGTATGTACATATGTATAAATATATGTCTTTTATGTATATACGTATGCAATAAATTTTCTTACTTTTAATAAATCCAGAGAACAGCCTTAGCCGAGATAGGCCACCTTAATCCACACAACATTATTTACATTAATACATTTATATTTTTGTTCGCTTCTTATATCTTGCATTAATGCGTTTAATTCACTCTTAGCTTTATATCGAGAAATCAACTACTATACACATCCTTTTAGGTGTGAAAACCATGAAGTCTAGGTAGCATTTTATCACACAGTGTCTTCATTTCCCTAAGAAACTGTCGTCTGCAAACCTCTGTTTAATGTTATACTCACCTCTCTCCCAGCTTTCACCCTAAATAATAAAAAAACTCCTTTAAAAATGAAATTCTTTTTTTTCTATTAAATTTGTGATCCATACAACTGTGTAGAAGTTAAACTGGCAGCAAATGTGTTACAGTTGGCCCCTCTTTAAATTATTCTTTCCCTAAGCAAATCAAAAAAATTTTCTTTATAACATTTCTTATTTAAATATCATTATTTTTTTTTTCGTTTTAAATTCTATTAAAATATTTTTACGAAAAAAGTTGTTATTTAAATAATTTATTATTATTTGTTTCATTTAGATAAGTCCCTCTTTATCAGTATTATTATGGTTAATTTATTATTACTATAAAAAAAATTTTTTCCGTCTTATCAAAATGAAATTCACAATTTTATTGGTAATATTTTGTTTTAAGAAAATAATAATAAATTACGCCGACATTAATTTTTTAAAATTTCTTTTTCGACAATGAAACAAAGTGATTTCTGTGCAGCTAAAAAGGATACTTCAGAGGCTGAACAAATAAACTTGAGCATAAAGCCACTTTAGTTGAGAGTCTTTAAGAAATTTTGATTATTTGTTTATAATTTAGGAAGATAAATGATAAAATAAAAAAGATAATAAAAAAGAAATAATGATTATGTATGTTATACATATTAGGGTGGTTCATAAAACAAGAAATAAAAAAAAATTAAATTCATTTAATTTTCACAAAAAACTTCTTGCTATTTTTTATTTAATTATCCCGATTATATTAATTACCGATATTGATTATTGAGGGTCAAAGCACGTCTCGATGGCCATTTCGTTACCGCTTGCATAAATCTTCAGGAAACTTCTGACAAACATCTTAAATAAACTAGAGATTTTTGTCCAAACAATAAAGCAAAGACAAAAATCAAAGTTTAAGCAAAAACAACAATAACCAACAGTAATTCTATTTTTATTTCTCTACTGTATTAAATAAAAAATAGCACGAAGTTTTTTGTGAAAATTAAATTTAAAAAAAATATTCCCGTGTCTTTAATTAAATAAATTCATTTAGTCTTTGGATTAGTATTAATGCTACTGAAGAAGTAAAATTTTAGATCAAATGGACTGTACTGTAGAAACTCAATGGACTGTACTTTAATAAATAAAATTTTATTCCTTAAGACAAATAATTCTATGGCTTCATTATTTTTTCTGATCCTTCATTGCTAATCCTTAAAACAAAACAGGCGCTTCCATTTCAGCCTCTGTTAGGGATTATATTTCTTTCTAATAACTTTAGATAATAAAAACAAATTGTTTTCTGCATGCATTGTGATGCTAAGAGTTCCGTCTATAGTGTTTATATTTTTTCAAGAAGTTGGATTTTTTCGAAATTATTGAAGCTACCTTTTTATGCTTCGCATCTGGTTATCGTCATATGGAGTAGTCTTCTCGTAAAAGTTATTGCTGTAATTATCTGAACTATCCTACCTCTGAGCTACCTCTGGTCCACTAGCGGTACAGAGAAGGTAATTTGAATTAATTAAATTCACAGCTCTAAAGGTCGGGGTACATAGACTCCGTCATATACTATACGTCGCCTTTTTCATTTGACAATTATATTGAAATACAGGGTAACTCTGTACGTCTCCGTCAGCACAAACTAATAAATTTGGGCAATTTTTAACGTGGGTTGAGTTACGTGAAAACAAAAATGGAACAACAACAAAAACACAACAACAAAAATTTAGTTAAAATAAAGTTAAAAAATAAATGCAGAACAAACTGTCCAAATGTCACATCAAGCTAGAGCTTTATAAAAATTACAATTAAGTATAGGAAAACAGGAAAATCAATATCTGTCAACAAAGTACACATTCGGATTCTACGTACCACAACCTTAAATTTTGTTTTAGGTTATCATCGTGGTAATCGTGAATATCGCTAAGAACAGAGAGAGTGTCATAAACTTTTATTTGAAGGGTGTGGTAGAGACTTAAGGCGCTTCAGACCTACACATTATTTTCTTCACAATTTGGTTTAGAAATGTAACAAGTGTAGATTTCATTTACCCTACTAAGAGTTGCTTTTAGAAATATATTTATTGTCTGCTTAATTTCCTAAAATTCCTTAACTCTTACTTGAAGGCAAATTATTAAATTTTCATATTTCATTAATTTACTTTATTCGTGCTTGATTCCTTCAAATATAAATATTTCATGATATTCTCATGAAATATTTATTATTTTAAACTAAACTACAAAATGAAATGTATTACTGCGGGGAAAGCATATCCATATGGCCATTTCACTACTGCTCAAATAGCTCATCAGTGGATTTTCCCCGCAGTAATACATTTCGTTTTGTAGTTTAGTTTAAAATAATAAATATTTCATGAGAATATCATGAAATATTTATATTTGAAGGAATCAAGCACGAATAAAGTAAATTAATTAAATTTTAAAAGATTCCGAATAATAAATTTTTCATTTTGATATTTTCATATTTCTTTCGTCATTCATTCATAGACGCATCTTAAAATTTAAACATCTTTCCTACGACGATATAATGTTGCTTTAAGTTATTTTTTTAGACCTGCTCGCTTAAATTTTCATTTATTTTTGCTCTTTTTAAGTTCTTTCCTTTGATAGGAATGGGCCATAGGCGTATGATTATTATCATTATTAAACATTACATATACTTTTATTATACCCTTCACCTAGATGTCTAATACGTATTTTACACGACGGCATTCTGCAGGAAACTAGTTTCATGAAACTTTTGTTTGTGGGAAAGAGGTGTTGAGACGCAAGCGGGGTAGACAAAATGCCATGGCTTGAATTTTGACGGGTTATTTTACACTTGCTTTGTGTACGTTCGCTGCATATGGTTTGTTATGTGTGTATTACTTGGTATAACACAAACAACTACAGTAATGAATATGAAATTAAAAGCGAAATGTCCAAATTCCGAGGCCATGAAAAATTTAATAGCATAAGGACGCGATTAAATTCGTTGAAACTTTTAAACAGAAATGGAAAAAATGGCATGAAATAATTGCATGTGTAAATATGGACTAAGTTTGTTATTCCGTTTGTAATTGTTACATAATCAATTTTTGTTTATTCTGATTTCTTATGCATAGCGAAGTCGAAGTCCGCCTATCTGTCCGACTTCGTATTGAAATCAACTTTGCCAAGGCCCTAGTTGAGCTAGAGAAAGTTTAAATATGGCATTCAATCAGACATACTTCCGACAATTCTGCTATCAGCATAATCGGTCTATGACCTTCGAGGCATCAGACAAAACATCGCGTCTGCCTCTTATTTTTCCATATATTTTGTTCCACTTCTCGTTTGTATTTCTGCAAATGGTTTTTATGATAAAAGGTAAGAAACTTGATAGCACTTACTAAGATGGCTTTAGCTTTCCTTTATATTCCTGCAGGTGGTTGTTGTTTATGATAAAAAATTAGGGAAATTAAGTTGGGACAACAACCCTAAGCAAAACTTGCAATTTTTCGGAAAAAAGGTTTTTTTGAACAGAAAAATTTGCTTCAAAGAAAAGGAATTCCTTCTGCTGATTTTATGTGAATTATGAAATGTCTGGTTACACATATATAACAGAATAGTTTGTTTAATTCAAGGCTGAAGTGGAATAGATGTTATGAAAATTAATTTAAGTAAGTTCTCCAAAAAAAAAAAAAAAAAAAAAAACGAAACAGCTTGGATATTATTCCTACAACCTTTCAAACGAAACGTCAGTACCAATTCGAATATATGCATTTCAAATGCCTTCCCTATTGATTTAAAGCGTAGCCTATGTAATACTTTTTCTCATTTATTGGTCACCGTGCACGGTTGCAATGTAACTTTACATCGTGCCTACGCTATACCTTATACTCAGTTCGGCCATCATGTAGTGGTGCAGATCACATGGCTTTTACACTTCAGCTAGGTGTACATTGAGCATATAGCGGGACGAGTTTATATCTTAGCCGACGTAATTATTACTACTGATTAACAACTTAACTTTTTTCCGAAAGACACGGGTCGAAAAAAAACGAAAAAGAATCTTAGTTTCAAAAATCTTTTGGAGAAATGCTCCTTTTTCTAACATGATGATTCAGAATTTAAGCATAAAAACAGTTTCGGCAAATAATCTTACGAGTGCAGAATAACAACAATAATATCGCGTGTTTTTTTTAGGACCAATAGAACTTTGAATTGTAAAAAATAACACAAAAAATTTAATTTTAATGAAGAACTTTTTTTTTACGAAAGACCAGAACATGGCATTAAGATATAAAAATGATTTCCGGCATATGGCCACCGCAGCTGCTTATGACGAAGCTCATTCTAGACGTCCAATTTTGGGTCACTTTTTCAAGTACTGCTGGCTGTATGTAATGAAAAACAATGTTGGCCTCCAAAGCGTGAATTGTTGCTGGTTCATCAGCATTAACCAGAGACTTCATGTGGCCCCATAGTAAATAATCGAGAGGTGTCAATCGCACGACCTTGGAGGCCAATTGACAGGTCCATTTCTCGATATCAACTTAATGCCAAATTTTGATAACTCGATGGTTGAGGTATGGCATGCAGCGCCATCTTGTTGAAACCACATTTCTTCTGGATCAATGTCATCCATATTTTCAAGCAAAAAATTATTAATCAAGGTGCGGTAACGATCTTCACTGACCGTAACGTGAGATCCGGCCGAATTTTTTATAGAAATAAGGCCAATGATGACACCAGCGTGTAAACCATACCAAACGGTGCATTTGTCTGGATGCAATGGAATCTCTAGAGTATGTTGTAGATTGGTCTCACTTTATATGCGGCATTTTTGCTTACTAACAAACTCGTTAAGCCAAAAATAAGCCTCATCGCTGAACATAATTTGGCGATAAAACAACGGGTTAGCTACTAACTGCTCTAGAGCCCAATCGGCGAAAGAACGACGCATATAATGGCCTCGTTGCTTTTATTACTGCTGGATCTTATGCGGGTGTAGGCCAAGATCTTTGCGCAAAATTAAGATAAACACAGCACCAATTCCTGCAATCGACGACGAATCGATAAATATCGATCTTCCACACTTTCGTTTACAGCAGCGATATTCTCTTCAGTACGCACATTCCTTCCACGTGGTGTTATTGCATCCTCTAGAGAATATGTGGTACGAAATCCATCCACAGTTCGACGTTTGGCTTGATTATAAGGACGATTATGTGCACCATAAATATCACGAAGTCGTCTATAAGTTGCTCGAATTGATGACAGATTTTTAGAGTAAACTTGAATGATTTGATAGTGTTGTTTAAGCGTGAGTCTATTCATATGATTCGCCAGAGTTTAATGAAAATAATAAGAAAAAATTTTTCGTCAAAATTAAATTTTTAGTGTTATTTTTTGTAATTTCAGGTTTTATCATGTTAAAAAAACTCCCTTTATAAAATGGGGCTGCTCTTTAATTAAACAAGAAGGATCACAAGATATGAAAACATTTCCAGACACCTTGAGCCGCACCTGGTCATGGTAAATTAATATTGGTTTTTTCAGATTAGCTGGAAAAAAATAGGTACATCTTAGTAGTGTGGTCAATGCTGGGGAGACATTTTTTTCTGACTAGAATACGACGCCTGAAAATTATGTATGAAAAAGAAAAATTTGAGATATTTCTTGCTAGCGGGGAGATATATGAAATGTTAATAAAGGACGTGACTGAAGTATTTACAAAAGGAAATGTGTACAAAAGTGATATATAAATTATTTTTGGCAGCCTAAAGAATTTCTACTTACTTTCGTATATTTGTGTGTTCGACTGTTCGTTTTTTATTTGTTGAACATAAATAAAAATCAACAAGAATTGCTGTTTAACAATCATTTATTACAGTTTTCTTAATACACACAATTTTTATAAGGGTATAATTCAATTTCCTTGAAAAGATGACACCCATAAATAATCCACTAAAAAAAGATATCATTAATTTTTAAAGCTAAATAAATAAAATATATTTTTATTTCCTACGAGAACGTATCAGTCAAAATAAATCCAACAATATGTCAACTAGGATTAAATATAATTTGCTGAACTAAACTGAACTCATATAAATTGCTTCGTGATTATGCATGTAGAATTGTGATTTAAGCGTTTTTTAATTTATTTTATGATGCTGCAAGTTTTCCTGTTTATGTGATGCTGCACAGCTTAGACTCCATAAATTCTATCATAAACTTGGTTAGTAGATCATATTATTCCTTCCTTATTTTGAGGATTTTTATTATTTGCTTAAAAGCTTATTTTTATATTTATTCATTCATATTCTTCCTACTGTTAGTATTCGTTATTCATTTTCATTTTTAGGTTTTTGTTATTTTTTTTATTTTTGTTGAATAATTTTTCTTAGAGGCAGCACTCTATAGAAATGTCTTTAACAGAGCAATATAGGAGCCAGTAGTACTTAATATCTGTTTGGAAAAAAGTACATTAAAAAAGAAGAAGAAAAATAAATATTTAAATGTTGGTTTTATAATAACAAAAACCAGTTGGCATTCTAAATAGTGAAATGGTAAAATGACAAACCAAAATTATTAAATGCCCGTAATAAATGAAGAAATTAAAAAAAAGACAACTAAATATTTATTTTAAGTATAAAAAATCACATTATAATAAGGTCTATTTATTATATTCAGAGATATATTTTAAAACAAAGAAATTATTAAGGTGAAAAACTGTTCATTTAAAATCCAGAAGCACTGATTTTTTTTAAAATAATATTTTATTAAAGAGTTAAATTTAGTGTCATGTCTAGTGTGTACGGAAATAACCTTACATCTCCACGAGCCATTAACTTGGAATTAATATTATGTCGCACATTCATTCTGCTAACCCAATTTTCATGTTCCGTTCATGTGCAACCATCGTTGGTCGAACATTTGTATGAGCAATGATGTCCGCCATTGAATATGACTTTTAGTATGATTTCACTATTTCGAATTAATGCCATTTATTGATAAACAATGCGAACACTCTCTTTCTTGTTAAAAACTTTGAAACAACCCTGACGACAAACAGAAATGAACCTGGATACGTTTTCGCCACATAGTAGAGCAAGAACAAATAAATACCGTTTTTGTGCCGGCGTTATGTGCATGTCTTGTTCAATTTGATGGCTAGTGGAGACGTGGGGTAATGTCCATTGACTTTGTGTCACACTAAAATGTGACATAATGTCGATGGAAATTATGTCCCTTTAGTACAGATATAGTGTCACTTATGAAAGTGTCATAATATCTGCACTTAAAATAACAACGGCTTCAAAAATTTCTTCTCGTTGCATAACTAACACCGACTTCGCTTAGCAAAGATTTTGTGCATAGCCAGCCCTCGGGCGTTTACCAAAGATTTTATGCATGCCAGTTTATAAAAATTTTACATCTTTTTTATTATGTCCTTGGACGTTATAACATGCTACCATTAAAATGTTAGGTTAATAAAAGAAATAAAAAGTAGCCATCTAATGTGCACGTTTCTATTTCTCCGATTGATATTCGGGGAAAAATGTCTATTACAGTACCATCAGACTAGAACAAATCAGAGGTTACAAAAAAAAAAACATGGTTGTAATATGGTCATAATAAACATAATATGTTCTTTGAAACATTGTAAAGTTGCAGGGAACAAATTATAGATATTTTTAATAATACTTCAGTCACGATAAACACGTTTTTGTTATTAATTAACCATTATATGGTTGCTCTGCACAAAAAATACAACATGGTTGGTTTTAAAAAATTTCAGGTACAGCCGCCCCATAAAAAATAATGTATGTCATTCTTATCGAACGGCATATTATTTACGTCCAAGAATTCTAATACACCTTTTCTAGATTTTGTAAATTATTTTTAAAAAAGTTTTTCAAATAACATGTTGAACTATTTCTTAGATTTACATTTTTCTTGCATGATTACAAGAATTTTAAATTAAACTTTAGTTCAGATCTTTCATAGCAAAACAAAACCAACAAAAGTTCAACATAAAGTTGGCTTAAATTCATTTATTTTAATTCCTAAAATAGTTTTTTTTTAAAAAGAAAAATTATTTTTCAACTGCGGACGTTTTCCACAGAAAACAAGAAAAATTAGACGCCAGCAGAATGTGATGCTGCATTTTTGGGCCGCCACAACTTTCATCAGCATTCTTCGCATCTATCTACCTTATGTTATGAACATCGTAAACATCATCTATTTATTCAACTAATCTTAATGTTAATTTGGTGAGACGAAGTCCACTCACATCTTAAAGCCTTTCTTTGTCGTTCTCTTTGCAACTCGTCTTGTACATATATTTAATTTTGATTTTTTGGAAAACCTCCGCATACATTTGTAAATAATTTTTTTTTCTAAAAAAAGAAATTAAATTAAAAAGAACCAAAAAGCCGAAAATAACTAAATTTTCATTCATATATAAAAAATAAAAATTTTTATAAAAAAAAAGAAAATAATTAAAAATAATATGCATATGAAAACAAATAAAAAGCGAACCAAAATATTAAAAAAAGTTGAAACAAATAATAATAACATGTTAAGGAAGTCCCTAATATGCCAAGGGTAATTTACAATCAATTCAGAGCATCGCAAAGACTGCTTCATTCTTTTCCTGTAAGGCCCAAATATAATATCAATATGACAAGAAGAGATTGTGTTATGCTAAGTCGTCTTCAAGTTGGGAAAGCTAAGTTTAATACTAAACACTACTATACTGGCGTGGAACAGGCTAAGTGTACGTTCTGTGATGTTACTCTTTCAGTTGCACATATTTTAGCTGAGTGTGAAGTATCCAAACTAGACGAGTCCTTGGAAAAAGTCATTGATTGTACTACGAACAATTATCTAGTATCCATAAAAAATTGTTTGGAGAAACACAGAATTCAAGATGTATAATTTTGTTTTTTTTTAATTTTATTTATTATTTTCTCAAATCATTAGGTATTTTTAAAATTTGCTTTATTTTTTTTTTCTTCTTGTTTTAATTTACTTTTTGTATGCGCGCATATGGTCTTGCTACCCGGCGCCTTTTTTATATACTTTTTTAAATTTATTTTTTGGAGTATATTGTAAATAAATAAATAAATAAATAAATAAATAATAAATATAAATCTTTATTTTTGTGTTTGAAGCTTAATTGTGAAATCATTTATTTGGGCTTATAAACTACATTTTTCATAACGGATTCTTGTAGCCTACGGTCTAAGCGTTACTATGAGCAAATAATTGATTTTTTTGTAAATTTATGTTTTAAAATAATTATTTTCTATTTTCTTAAGCTTTGGGTCCTTATATTTTTTAATAATATTTTATTTCAATATTTCGGTACTTTCTGCGTACCTTCTTCAGGAAACAAAATTAATATATAACCAAAATAACAAAATTAATTAATTAATATAATTTAATTATATAACATGTTTATATGTGATCATAATTATGTTTATTATTTAGAATGTTATTTTTTTGCTAGACAATAATATGGTTGCAAATGTAACAATGCTATATTTTGTTAGCAACCATATATTGCAACCATAATATGTTGCTCTTAGGCTTTGGTTACCTCAACCATGTTTTTTCTTTACGTGTTGTCAAAGAATTGTTTAAATCACTTTAATTTATTTGTAAAAAGCGTTCTAATAAGTCCGATATTTACACATGGGACTAGCCCGCTTAACGGCTTATGAGTGAAATTATTTCAAGCGATTCCAAATAATGGAACATCATGGCGCTACCATGCTTTTTTAATTTTAAATGAACTGTTTATCTATATGTATATGTATTTAAATATTTCTAAATTAAAACAAGTAAGAGTGCTATATTTGGTTATGCCGAATCTTATATACCCTTCGCCATATATGTAAATCTGGTTTAGTGAAGTAACTCCAATAAAAAACAAAAACAAACATTGGGGTGACACGGATTTTAAAAATAAGAAAAAAAATGAAGTACTATACACCTAATTCTGTTTTTACACGGTTTGGAAAATAATGAATTTTAATTTTTTACACGATTTTATTCCATTGAGCAGGATCAAAATTTATGGGCTTAAATTTTTTTGTGCCAAATTTAAATTAGGGGAATTCCCTTTTTTGGATACAAGCAAATTTAATTGTAACCATTTTTAAAAAATGTGTTTCCTTAAGGATCTCTTCAAAAGCTTAAATGATAGCCATATTGATATCTTAAAAAAATTTTTTGCACAATCGTACTTTTCTATGAAAAGTTCATATAAAAGGCCCATAACTCGGAAAATATATATATTTTCCTTATTTTTTAATTCTTCATCGCGGCATTTATTTTTTCTTTTTGGTTTGGAGTTAGTTCACTAAACTAGATTTGATCCAAATGATATGAAAAAAATAGAGGCAGCCGTAATGTTTTGCACGCTGCTTCGATGGACATAAACCGATTTTGCTGATTTTAAATAGTAACATTTTCGAAATTAAGTTTGATCGATTGGCTTATTTAAATTTTATCCAGCTCATCTAGTGCCTTGGCAAAGAAGATTTGTACAAGAACACGGACAGACAGACATCGCTCAATCGACTTCGCTAAAACTCAGAATTACAAACGGAATGATAAACTAAGATATAACCTTTTTCCACTTTTTGTGGTAAAGGGCATAAAAAATAAACAAAATTATAGTGTTAGCATGTATGTATATGCCAGTGTGTAAGTGAAACATAATTTACCTTCTCTAAATGATAAAAGAAGAAGTAAAGTAAAAAAAAGGTAAAATGTTTGCTTAAGAACATTAAAAGGCTTGAAATAAAGTAACTAACCACCATTAAGCAAACAATGCTTGAAGAAAAAACCCTTTTTATTATTCTTGACTTCATTGCCATTTTTTTGTTGTTGTTTTGATCCTACCAACTTGCCATTACCATAATGAAAGACACTTTTGCACAGTAATTTGAATGGTATGATAATTAAGTCTTAAGTGTCATAAATAAGAGTGTTAAAATATGCTTTATATTCATCAACTCGACAATATTTGTGTTTTATCTTTTTTTTTGTTTGTTTATTTTTCATTTTTAATTATAAACATAAATATTGGGTAAATGAATATGCAGAAGCTTATTTAATGCTGAGCTTATAAAGAAAATTTATAAAAAAATAACAAAAATTGATGCAATACAGCTGTTGAGACTGTGCTATTAAAACAATCTTTTTTATGTTGTTGAAATTGTTGAGGTAGAAATTATTTGCTGATTTTAAGGATACACATATAATAATTTAATTATTTAGAGAAGTGGTCAAAATATTTACATAATAAACTTTTAACGTACTTCACATATGTAACTCTTAGTCTCTTTATTGAACAGAAAATTGAAGAAACATAGCTGGTCTTTTATGTTTGTCTCCAACAAGAGTTACCTGTATGAAGAACGTAAACGATGTCTGCTGTGAAAGTTCTTTTGCCAACTCCGATACAATAACGCAGATTATAACATACGTTATCGTATACATGAACGTACATTTGTTACGAACTGTCATACGTTAACAAAACTTAGTTCGAAAAAAATGAAAAATGCAACAAATTCACTAAAAAAAAGTGCGAATTAAACGAATTTACTTTTAGTTTATGATAAAGTTATTATTACGAGGGATGCTCTATATATTTCTGGCCTAATAGTGAAAATGCGAATATTTATAATCAAAAATGGTTTTATTGTTTTTCAAAGTATTCTCCAGCATGATTTATACACTTTTGCATGCGCTCAAACCAGTTGTCGAAGCACTTTTTCCACTCCGATTGAGACACCTCTAAAACATGGTTTTTGAACACTTCAACAGCTTCTTCTGGCGACGAAAATCGTTGACCACGCATTTTTTTCTTGATGTGCGGAAACAAGAAGAAGTCATTAGGTGCCAAGTCAGGGCTGTACGGCGGATGACCCATTAATTCGACGTTTTGGCCGGTCAAAAACGCTTTGGTTTTAGCCGATGTGTGAGAGCTCGCATTGTCATGGTGAACAATGATTCGTCTTCTCTTGTTGGTTTTTCGAATTTCTCCGATGACTTCAGGTAAACAAATTGTAGTGTACCACTCAGAAGTGACCGTCCTACGTTGCTCAAGCGGAACAGTCGCCACATGACCAGTTTTGGCGAAGAAACAGGCGACCATTTGCTTCGAAGTGCTTCTTCCACGAACAACTTTCATTGGATTTTGCTCGTCTTTGAAGATTGTTGTTTCGTTTCGGGCTCTTACGCATAGATCCATGATTCGTCACCTGTGACGATTTTATAAACGTCTTTTGAAGCACCGCAATCGTATTTTTGCAATATTTCTTTGCACCAATTAACACGATTCTTTTTTTGAGCGACTTTCAAATTGTGCGGGATCCAACGAGAACAAACCTTTTTTACGGCCTGGTGTTCATGCAGTATCGAATGAATGCTGGTGGAAGAAATGTCCAAGGATGTCTTTATCTCTCGGTATGTCGCACGTCGATCTTGCATTATGAGTTCACGCACGGCATCAATGTTATCTGGCACAACAGCCGTTTTTGGACGACCTTCACGTAATTCGTCTTTGAGCGAGCTTCGGCCACGATTAAATTCATTATACCAATTTTTAGCAGTGATATAGGATGGTGCTTTACCGCCATACAAAGATTTAAGTTCATCAATGCACTCTTGTCGTGATAATCCACGTCGAAAGTTGTGAAAAATGATGGCAGGAAAATGTTCACGAGTTAATTCCATTTTTTTCTATATTAATTTTTTCAAGTCACTGTAAACAACACAAATAATGGTTGTATGTCAAAACGTTTTGAGTACGATTATGCTTAAAAATGACAAACATTCCAATGGAAATGTCAGATTGCACTTGGCAGCACTCAGTGTTGCCAGGCCAGAAATATATATAGCAGCCCTCGTACAATAAGTTAAATCTAAGATTTATGAAAAAACACAAAAATTTGGCAAAAAACATGCTTCCTAATTGTGCATATTAAAATCTACTGCTAACGGACTATGGAATGAGCTTTCCAAGTGTATGAACGCACTAGTACCACCAGTTGATGATGTTAAAATTTTAAAATAGGAAATTCGCAATTTATATTTTTGCAAGAAAATATTTATATTTATAATTTTGGGCTTAAGGCTGATCAAAAATAGGTATCAAGCAAAGAAAAAAGTTTTTTTTTTTAATGGAAAAACCAGAATAAAGGAGGCCTTTATGAAGAAAAGCTGCTGGTGCCAAGTGAAGAAGTGTTAATTGAAGCAGCAGTGCTTGAATTGAGCGATGTAGGCAAAAAATCGGTTTTGACCTTTGGAAACAACAAAATTTGAAAAACTGACCAGCCTGAATACTCTTTCTTTATCTCTAGAATTTTTTAATTTCAAAACTATTGTGAATCATTCAAAAAATTACGATCCGTTTACAATCGTATGTCATAATGCCATTTAGTTCATACGATTAACGTATCACGTAATTTTTTTTCGTACGATTGTCGATACGAACACGGATGTAACGATTCCACCCCCGATTTTTTGATGTTTACAGGCTAGTGTCATTTAAAAAATCATAATTTTAAAAAACAAAGGTTACACCCTTAGTACAAAATCTTGGCCAAAAATAGTTTTTTGCACTAACGATGAGAATGTTTTTGTTTGTAAAGTTCAATTAAGAAAATATCAAAGCAACAACTGCATTTTGGTTTTTGTGAAAAACAAATATATATCAGCTGATTGATGGGTAGTCAGTCGAAGTTGATATTTGCAAGCAACGTACACAGTGCAATATAAAAAGTCCACATTTAATATAAATTAAAATGTTATAAAACAAAAAGAAGCAAATCTTGCATAATATTGCAAAGACAGGGGATATCAAATAATAAAAAACCTAAAAATTTTGGTAAATGTTTGTGCTCTTTTTTCCACAATGTGTACCTTTAACTTATTTGAGATATTTAAGGTATGTCAATGAATTTTTTTTTTTATAAATATAAACTTTGGATAAGCTTTTGATAATGTTGGCCGTGGATTGCCGTGTGTTTTCTTGATAAAAAGTGCTAAAAAAATTCTAAATTAATTTTTCTTTATTTTTCGTTTCAGTATTTCACGTTTTTTTTTCAAGCAGCTTCAATTTTAATTGTTAGAATTTTTAAAACGTATAATTATAAGAAAACTGATGCTGCTTACAACTTAATTATCAGCAAAATTGCTCTATATAATATTTCAAAAGAAGATTTGCCTTCGTTAAAGTAAAAGGTTCAAACTTTATTTAAAAAAATTATCCTTAAGGTGGCACAAGGCCCACGGAGAAATTAGCAACTTTTTCATGCAGAACCAATATGGGCTACGACGTTCCGTTCGATTTCGAGATGATTATTAATTACGCGGCAACCCTGAAAACCTTTACTTTTATAAAAATCAAAACCCAGCTTGCATAATCATTAAATTTGAGGCTGCTGTAGTCAGGGTGGTAAGCACGTTGACTACAAACCGGCTGCCCTGGCTTCAACCCTTGCGGCAGTATAAAAATAATTTTTTTTTCTGTTTAATAGTATAATACATAATCAGATCTAACATTAAAACATGCAGCTCCCTTCGTCAATACTTCTTCATAGCATATTCGCCGGCGAAGTAAAATAATTAATAAAATGGCTATATCTACCTTTCCCCTTCCACCAGCTGTCTTCTTCTATCCATTTCCTAAAAAATATAGCACGGTTACAAACTAAGCTCGTATTAGCCTGAAGTGCTACTTCAATTAAAGAAAAAAAACTCTCAAGTTTCAATTTTCAACCATATCATCAAAAACTTGGGTTGAAATTGATTTTAGCCTAAAGAAGTATCATAAATTACCCAGTGCGCGTTATAGAAACGCACTAACCCAGGTTTTATATTACTATGTCCGCCATAGTGCCAACTACAAGCAATTAAAATTTGCTTTTAAAGGAAATCTCCATAAGTTATGTAAATTGACGTACTTATATGGACTTATTTTTTGAAACACTCTTAAAATTTAACCTTAATTATAATATTATTCATGAAGCCTAAGCCGTATTGAAAATATGACAGTAAATTTGATTTCAAAAAATTTTTATCTGCAATTCTATGACCCTCTTCCAGTCTGTTTACATTTTTTTATTGTCAAATTATATTAATATTATTTTGTTTCATAGCTTTAGAGATATTAAGGAATATGTTAAAGAACTGTCAAGAGACAATTTGAATCAAAACGAATTAAATACTAGGTGGCCGCACGGCTACAAAAACAAAACCACAATGTCATTTTGTTGTTGCACAGCAACTCGTTGATGCCAAAAATAGCTGAGAAGACAAGAGGAAGCCGAATTTAATTTATCCTTTTATCATCATTTGGTGCTTTAAATAAAGTTGTAACAGTTGGTTTCTTTCTCCTACATGTGCAGAAATACCTTATATTTCGTTTTTTGGTTTCGAAATTTAATTTTATAAAATTTTTAATTTTTTACTTCTTCAAATTACATATTTGAAAATTGTTTATTTTTACAATCATTTTAAAATTTTGACAACAACGTCGAACATAAACAAAAATCAGCTGGACTATTAAGACCAGCTGTAAATTAATACGCCTTGATTTGAATAAAAAAAAAAAATAGCATAGTATGCAAGGCGAATCAATTATAAAGTGGCGATGGCGAATTCTTTAATATTCGCCGGTAGTTTAACCGTCAAACTCCATATATAAAAAAATCTGTATACTGTTTTTTTTATATGTAGTTTGACATTCGGGCTTACGGCGAAAATGAACGAATTAGCCATCGCTTCCACATTATTTTATTCGCCTTGATAGTATGATTTTTTTACTTCTCTTTTATTTTATTTTATTTTATTTAAAAAAATTGAAATTTGCTTATTTGGCTTTCGGAGGAAACGGCTTTCACTAGTTGTATTAAATCCTGCATTCATATAATTAAAATTTCTCATTACAATAAAAATCTCTTTTATTAGTCTGCACATCAAATAAAATCTATCAAAAGAACTTGCTGAAAATATCAAATTTATTTTACTAATTTCTTAGCTCATAAATAATATGACTCTTAAAGCATTTTTGCATTTGCATCATTTTAAAAAGCAGGGTTTTAATCTCTATTTTTCGCTAAAAATTAACTCTTTTTAAGATGAGATTTATGTTTAGTTGGCTTCCTTTTCATGTTGAAAATTAAAGGAAAAAACCTCTTAGAATAAATTTCTTAAGACACAAGAAAAAGCCATTCAAACCACTGAGCACTTTAATATACATCTTCGTCTCCATCATAAAAATCATCGTTATCATCATCACCATCATCATTGTCAACATGATGTTATACTTGTGATGACGATTATAATAAAGCCATAGGTAACATTACCATCGTTTTCTTTTTTTCATTTTTTAGTAAATACTTTTCTACTTACTGAGCTGAAGGCCGACAGTGATGGTGTAAAAAATGGTACTGCAATTGTTATTGCTTTCTGCGAGCGTCGCAACATCATTAAAATCATTTTTCTAGTTGTAACATCACACTTGTACCACTCGATGTCATACAACGTATCAGCAACTGCAGCACTCTGCAAGTGTAAGTGATAGAAAAAGAAGAGCAGGAAAGTAAGGAAACAAAACCATTGAAAGCTTAAAAAATAGAGATAGATATTCATTCATTCTTATACAAACATGTATGAATGCGACCATTATAAAATAAAAAATTTCACAGCGTGTTGGTATAAAAAATGAATTTCATGACATTAAGTAAATATAACAAGAGTGTTTGTAGCAGTTTGAGTGTAGAGATGTGTATAAAAATTTTTTTAAATTGCAGATGCGTACAATTTTTATAAAATTGTTTACTTTCGTTTAGAAAACTTAGGTGAAACTTGAAAAAATTTTGAAAGGATTTTATGCAAAATACTTAATTCTAAGACTCTAATTAAAGGTTATTACAAAATTATTGGGGTTTTTCTTTATTCCAATTCCAAGAACCGACTATTCTACATATTCACATATCCATCCAAATGAAAATATGCCTCGTTACTCATTACGAATTTTTCAGGAAAATCGGGGTTGTTATGAGCGACCTGTTTACATTATATTGACATATGTACGGCGGCGTAAATGTTGTTGTGGAGGAAGCTTTTGTCTTAACTGAATCTGAAATAGAAACAAGTGCAAATTCTTGTGCAAAATTGTGGTCACAGTTGTTCTTTGAAGACCATTCGGCTGAAGACTGTTTTAATCACTTTCTTAAGCAGCAGTAATGCTTGGGCTTACGGACCCCCTCTCTTCGATATCATTCACTACACAACATACAGTTCGTTTTGTTGGCACCTTGCTTCTTCCAAAAAATTACCTCATCGTCACAGTAATCGATGACTGATTTTGATACAATGTTGTAGCGATTAAAACACATTGGTTTATCGAATATTTTTCCATAATAAATTTGCCACGTGTCTACTTCACGACTGCTAAATATGAACTGTCAAGACTAATATCCCCCAAAATGGCTTTATAAAACAAGAATGTTGTATTAATTATGTGGTTAAGCTTGTTATCGTTGTTGTTCGAAAATTCTACTGAATGGATTACATCTACAAGTTCGTAAATAAAATATAAAAGTAAAAACTTAAACAAGCCTGCCAGACCTTTACATATTAGAAAAATCTAGACGTTTTTACTCGCCTGAAAACAAAAATTGCAGTTGCCAGAATTATTGTAGAATTAAGCAAATTGTTGAAATTATCTGTTGTTCTGCAGTAGTCAATTTTGTTGAGTTAATTAAGTTAATTAAGCCAACTAAACATATTTTAGTAAATAATGTGCACACTATAGAAAGATTCTAGCACAAAAATTTATAAAAAAATAATGTTGCAAAAACAAGTACAACAATTAACCTTAAAGTTAGATCATAGTTTATTTACTTATAGCTAAAGGCCAGGATTCACTATCATACTCAATTGTACGATCTCTGAAAATTGCATGTGTGCTCAAATTATATCATAGTATGAAATAAAAATGTATATTTGTGACAGACTTGTTGACAGATCTGTACCATTTTATAATCTTTTAAAATAATTTATAAAATATTTTTCTCTATGCGATCAGAGTTGATTTTTTAAGATGAGGAGAAAAAAAAGAACAAAATATTAAAACCAGATTGTTTTTGCATATTTTTTGTATAATAGTATGGCACGGAAAACGCCCTTTTAAAATGATTTTTAAAGTAGAATAGAAATCTGTCAGAATTTTGTGTGAATAAATCGTACGATTGTGTATGATAGTGAATCCCTGCCTTAATGGCGAAATCTAAACTTTCAATACACTTGCTACTTTTTCACCAAATGCATTTTTCACCATCTTTTCTTAAAAAAAACCCAACACCTTACAGTTATAGAACTTACTTACGTATACATTCGCATGTAAAACCCACTACTTTTTTACTTAAATCCATCATCTGTGTGTTACAAGCACTAACGATTTATAATTCCCTCAATTTTCTGCCAATCCTTAGTATAGGATTTATTTCCAATTTTTGTTTTTAAATTTAATTTCATAAAAAAACCAACAATGTCCAAAATATGATCACTGTAAAAAAAAGACTAAATACTACCGACAATGTTTAATGCTTTGCAAAGTCATTTCCAGGCTATATTTCATGCAGGATAGTGTCGTTTAAGCCGTATGTCTTTCACATGGATACCATCCAGTTTAGAAACAAATAACAATGTTTAATTTTATTTGTAGTATAATCTGGGTAGATTTGCATTAAATTTTATAGAAAACTGCGAAAATTATCGTTCAAAGTCATTAGAAAATATGTCTCATGAATGATTTAAATTAACTGTTACGAAAAAATTGTATGCTACAAGAATATGCAAGCAAAAAGAATATAAGGAAAAGTTTTTTCTTGATTTTTATGATCTTTTCTTATAAAATTTAAGCTTTTTAATAAAAAAGAAAATAATTTTTGAATTTTTAAAAAAGCGCCTAAAAGTAGTCTTTACTTATTTATATACAATTGCAAATGATTATTTTTCTGTTGCTACAACCCTGCTCGAATATGACTTGCAAACAAACAAGGTAATACATTTGCACATGTATATTTCAAGAGTGTATGGGTGGGTGTGTAAAAGTATGTTTGTGCCTGAGTACAGCTCATTCAGGTAATGCTGACATCATAAGGAAAATGTATCACTTTTATTTTAGTTTTTTTTTTCATTTTTATTTTAGGATGTTTTATTCGTAGTTTTTATTGTTGCAGCTGTAGAGTAATTAAAATGTTGTCATACAGAAAAAAGTGCCATAAAAATCACGTTTTTAGCTAAAGTATTTGTACAAGAGTAAATATAATTGTTTTAATTCCGTTATGTGCTCTCTTGATGTTTCTTGAATGAATGCATATTTGTACATATGAGTGCTTGGGGGAATATTTTGTCTCAGCTTTTACAATCGAGATGAATTTTGTTGTTTTAAAAATTTTAAGTGCTAAAATCAAGGTCGATTTTAAGAAAATTAACTTTATACTTTTTTCACTAAACATTATAAGTTTAATATAATTTATATGTATGTATTGTCAGGGTCATACTATATAAAATACATTTTAAATGGGTGTAATGAATGTTTTATAGGACTGTGCTTTTTATCTTAAACTTTGTATAACAAAAAAAAAAAAAAAAAAATAGTGTTTAAAATACGTATTTTGCCGACATATTTTTAATTAATTTTGTAATGGAGTTAAGTTCATTGTCATATTTATTAATTTAAAAAAAAACACAGAAAAAAGTGTGCATCTATTACCGGCTTAGTTGTTTTCAGATCAAATGTTAATAAATTTTTAATTCAATTAATAATTTATTTAATTAGAAAATTATGTTCCTCTTTTTTAACTAAATTAATAATACATTTCATTAATTATTTAATGAAAAAAATTATGTTTTTATATTTTAATTAATTGAATAATTGATTTAATTAAAAATTGAATTAAACATTAATTTGAAAACAATTAAAACTATTAATAGTTGCAAAAACATTTTTCCTTGTTAGCAAATTCAATAATTTGCGACCAAATTAATACTTTTTTAGGTTAGGTTAGTTTGCACATTGTGTTACCTGGAAATAGGATGTGCAGGGATCAGATTGAGGTCCCTACGGCACCATCAAAGATCCACATCCACACCACCCCGAGGACCGGATAAAGAAGTTTATCCTAGCAACATCTCAGACAGATAAGTCTGCAAGACTATGCAGTCTCGGACTACCGAAGATAGCCGCTCTATTCCCAGAAAGAGCCGGGCAGTGGTAGAGCAGATGCTCCACCGTTTCCTACTCTTCCTCATCTTGACAACTTCTACAGTAGTCATGATGCGGAAGATTCAGTCTCCTAGCATGGGCACCAATGACGCAGTGCTCCGTCAGCACAGCCACCAGTGTGCGCAGCTGCCCCCGAGGAAACCTTAGTAGATTTGCGGATCTCCCACTATCGTACTGAGGCCACAGTGTCCTCGAGACTCTGCAGGTAACCTCTTCAGACCATCTAGACTGTGCAGCCCTAAAGAGTTCCTGCCGAAATAGAGCTTTAGAGCAGCTTAATGGGACTCCCACCAGTAGATCTATTTCTCGGTCTTCCAACCGGGCTCCAAATCTGGCGAGTTCGTCCGCGACCATATGTCCGGGTATGCTCGAGTGAGTTCGCACCCAAAACAGTTCCAGGTTGGAATGTCTCGTAATCTCGTTAAGAGATGTCCGGCACGCACGAACCAATCTGGATGTCGTATAGACATCCAGATTGGAGTTAATCGCGGCCTTGCTCTCAGTACAAATCAGGATATCCTCTCCGTATATCCTGTGGTAGCGTGTACCACGCTACATTGATCATGAAGCCTGAACTTCATCCTGATCCGAAATCTAGGAATGAAGACGCACCCCCGACCCCCGTGTCCGACTTTGACCCGTCAGTATAGACATCAAGCACATCTCCACGAGGCATACTCGTTCGTTGATACCACGAAACCAATGTCAGACATGGGGGTGGGAGTGCAATAATCGATGTTGTCCGGAATAACCGAGGAATGGCCCAAGATGGCCGCATGTCCAAAGTCTCCTGACCTCCACGCCACCGCTGCATCCAGTCTGACCGCCGAGTTCATGGCCAATTGTTTGGCCATAAGATCGACCGGTAGCCACTGCAGCATTGTAAAAAGGGCCCTCGACGGAGTGGTGCGTATTGCAACAGTGACCATCAAGGCCGAGGTGCGCAGTATCCTGTTCAATATACTGCAGTTCGCCAGTCTGCCCAGTGCGGGCCACCATACGAGGACCCCATACATTAGTATGGGTTTTATCACCGTGTCAAAGAGCCAGTATCACGTCCTGGGATTGATACCCCAGTGTTTGCCTATGGCCCGAAAACGGACATTGGAGGTCCACGACAGCTTGGAGTCCAGGATGATACCCAGATACTTCGCCCTGTCAGGGAACCCAAGCTCCACTCCATTAAGGAGTGGTAGCGGAAAAGCCGGAATCTTCTTTCTTCTCTTGAAGAGCACAAGCTCCGTTTTCCGAGCGTTCGCACTAATCCCAGTGCACCACCTACTGACGCAGCCCAGCGCCGATTGCCGACATTGCGATAGCGTGTGAGGATATTTTCCTGATACTGCAACCGCAACGTCATAATACTTTTTTCTGAAAACCCATTGCGGTTACAGTTATCAAAAATATTGCCAACAAGATAACTCCATGGAAATTGTGATAGGTCATATTTTGTTTCGCATATAGGAGTCAAATTCTAAAAGTTGCAGCAGAAGTTGTAACACTAGATTATTAAAAAAAAACTTTCAAAAACCTTACAGATTAAAATATGATAGCATGAAATATAAAAAACAAAAACAAAATAATATTAACTTTATTAATAAAATTTAAATAAAATAATTTTTAAATAAAATCAAGATTTGTACATCTATTTAATACCTCTATAACAATAACAACAAGAGTGCTATATTCAGCTATGCTGAGTCTTATATACCTTTCACCATATATGTAAATCTTATTTAGTGAAGTCACTCAAATCAAATAAATCAACAGAGGATTAAAAAATAAAAATAAAAATAAAAAATTCAGTATTAAATATAATTTTATATAAAAATGTTTTGGCTCTTAATGGGTTAAATATTTTTAAACAATATTATTATTTCCTTCAAGATCCCTGCAAGAGCTTGAATTTAATATCCATATTGATATTTTAGAAAGTATATTGCACATTCGTACTTTTCTATGAAAAGTTCAGAAGCCCATAACTCGAAAAATATGGGCCAGAGCCAATTTTTTTTGGATGTTTTTTTTCTTATTTTTTAATTCTCTAAATGCTATGAAAAATTAGAGGGTCGCGTAGTGCTTTGCCAGGTGCCTAGTGAAGGGCATGGACCGATCTTGCTGATTTTCAATAGCACCTCTTTCGAAACTAAGTCTGATTGATTGGTGTATTTAAATTTTCTCTAGCTGATCTAGTGCCTCGGTAAACTTGATTTTAACACTAACACGAACGGTTAGACGGACAGCTCTCGACATTACTCTATGGGTCGGAAACGGATATGGTAGAAATATTAAAGGGAAATTTTTGCCTTTTTCACTGTTTTATAAATTTTTACAAAACAAAAATTATTTTTATTCTGCATGAATTTTTTTTTTCCACCAGATTCTTAATCTTTCAGAAGCTGATAAATTGACAGAAAAATTAAGTTTGATTAAAGGTAACCAAAAAAAGTTTTGCACATGATAAGGGTTTGTGAACAAACCCAGATTGAAATTTGATTAATTTGTTCATTATTTAAATTATATATTTAATTAAAGAAAATTAATCCTCCAATTAAATATATAATTTAATCGAATAAAAATTGACTTATTTTCAGGGTTTTGGTTCATTTTTAATTTAATTTCTAAACATTTTTAGAAACAAAAAGTATTTACAAATGTATGCGGACTTTTTCCAAACAAGAAAAATTAAACACCAACAGAACAAAATGCAGCATTTTCTGGACCGCCGCATCATTCATCAGCATTCTTCGCATTTAACTTCTTTATGTTTTTATGTATTTTTGAAAATAATTAAAAATTGTATGAGTAAATGTTCTGTTTTGAATCAGTATTCTTTAAGCAGAAATATATAATAATTGGAATTTTCTTTTGAAGGGTAATCTTTTTTCTACCCAATTGAACAGCATTCAATATTCGGTTTGAAAAGGGTCCCGTAGCTGTGTTTTTTGAACACAATATTTAAAATTCACTCAACCCATTTAATTTAACAAGGGGTTTGAATGTGTAAATAATATACATTTAAATGTTTATGCTTTACAAAATATGAAAGGAGATTTATTCATCCTTTCATCATTAAATACTGTCACAATCTTGACTACTTAAGAGGAATTGGATTCATGGTTTATTTAATTGTAAAGAAATATAACAAAATTATTTTTTAAACAGCTACAGCCTCCATAAACTTACAAAGTATTTTATTGATCAATATAAGCTCCTTAGAACGTAAAGTTTAAAACCAGTAGATTGATCTGTGTGGTGTTATTTAAAGTCAAAAGTGTGTTCTATTAAGACTTAAATTTCCAGCGCATTGGGAAGGTAAGTAAATGCTACATCACTACAGTTGGCTCCCATTTAAGTAAAATGAGGGAAAAAATATTGTAATAGGGTTCATATGAGTCACCAAAGCCTTTTAAGACCTTTGATCAATAAATAAGTCCATACATAATCACTATTTTTTAAATTTATAAGTCCATGAAAAGTTTTATTTTATAATAAAAGAAAACGTTTCATTTATGTTATTTTAATAATCTTCTTCTTTGAGATATAAATATGTATAACCATACAAAACAATAACAATCATTAACATTAACATAATAAACGTAAATGCTCTTGATATTAATCTTATTCATAAAATTTCAATAGAATTTTTTTCAACATTTTTCATTTGGTCATTCTTTAAAGAGCATGAAAGAAAAAGGTCTTTTCTTTCCATCCAATTTAACATTTTTCAATAATCTATTTCGATGATAATAATTTGAGGTTATACAATTTTTATTACAGCAACAAATTTTCCTAATCGAATCGTTATTTTAAAAGCAGTAAATCAAAAATTCATTCGACCGAAAGAAAACATTATTGTGATTTAAAAAATTTAACAGGAAATGAACATTTGAATGATAAGAAAATCTTTGGTTATTTAACATCGAACGTTGGTTGGTTGTGGTCGGTGGCTGTGTTACAATAAAATGTGTAAGTTGGTTTTTTATTAGATGTGTGAGGAATCCGTCGCAAGAAAATCAAGATTTTCCATTTTCAAACATTTTCAATCTGAATCGAAATGCCAATTTAGGTGCGAAAACTTTTTTCTGTGTATTTTTTGTTTGTTTTCTTTGTCTATGTGTTAGTTCACGCTTGCCACAAAACTTTTTGTTGAGTCTACTATCATTCACTACTGCTACTTACACTGAAAAGGAAAATAGTGCTAGAACACCGCAGACAAATAGAAACACTTTTTAAAAGAGGGATTCGTTTTGCTGGTTCGAAGGAGCAGCTCAAGCAGTGTTAATTTTATTGCAGTCTTAAATAAAAACAAAGTGTTTATTTTGCAAAGATATTCCAAAGAGTCAGACTAGATTATATGAAACGCCGTAAGGAAAATGCGATGGCCTAATGTGTATAAGTCCTGTATACGCTGGCAAAATGGTGAGTGGGTTTGAGCATCAAACAAAACGTGCTCTAGCAGGACTCCGATTACCAGCAGTACTAATTTCTAGTAAAACGCGGATTCCTACTGCGAGTGTTGCTATTAAATAGTTGAAGAGAAACTTGCTTTTATAACGGACTTAGCAATACTAGTTCCTTATAAATTTTAATCGTCTGTCTTCAACGGTTCAGTAGTATGGCCAAATACATTAAATGAAATTAACTAATGGGGTACCCTTTAATTTATAATTTTTAATAGTTTTACTTGTTATTATAATGGTCATAGTAATCGACATTCTGTGCAATTTTCATTTGTTTGTGCATAACGGTTTAAAAAGTTTGGCCAATTTACGTGTCCTGTGGTGACACCCTATAATTTTTAGATTTATTGGAAGATCTAGTGGCACACAGTTTTTGTACAGCTACACGTCAAATACACGTCAAATAATTAAGTGTTTTTAAAACAGCACCAATCTGTAAGAACAAATCTTTCAAAATCGGTTCAGAAATAATAAACTCCTTATTTTTTTGGAAGTCGGCTTAAAAGGTAAGATATTCCAAATATGTAAAACATTGAAAATTTCCACTGATTTTTACACAATGGTATGAGACAATTAATATCCTGTTCAGACATACCCTTTAATTTAGACAATTAAAATTTATATTGATTAATTAATTTTGGTGTTCACACATATCCAATTTAATTTTCTCAATTTAAATTTGACAGTAGAATATAGTTCTGTTCAATAACAAGAAGTTGTTGCTAATTGCGAAACAGTAAAAAAGAGTATAAGATGTGAATGGTAATAAATTTGTAAGTACTTTTGTTACTGGCAAGAACAGAACAGCTGATTCTTGTTCTGTTTTAGAAAATAATTTAATAAAAAGTTAATACTGTAAATTTAAAGTGTTTATTAGCACTTCTTACGAAAATATTTACATCACATCGTTGCTGGACTAAAATAGTATGACTTTTTTGCCATAATTTGTATGGCGATTTCAAAACTGAATATCTACAGCTGAAATTTTTTGCATCTACACACCACAAAATATACATAACATTTATAGTTTTCGGTTTTAAATACAAAATATTTTGAATTGAAGGTAACGTTTGTATAATAGTTAGAAGAAAGCTGAGAAAACTATGTACAAGTAAACGCCAGGATATTAAAACAATAAAAAAAAAGAAATTACACAAAATAAACAATAAACAAAAGACAAACAATTTTTGGAAATTTTGCAAAGTATTCGAGAAAAGATGCTCACAATCGATGACAAAGCTTTTGCAAATACTAACTGTTGCAATACAAAATGCTTTAAGTATCGAATACCGTTTTTTTGCTGTTTCAGATATTTAATTTTATGTTTGTTTGTTATTATCGTAAGTCGTCTTTACTTTGCTTTTTTTTTTTTTGCCAAAAATGCGTTTATTTACTTTTTTCATTTGGAATAGTAATTTTGTAATTTCTATTTTACTCTATTGTTGCTAGTTTCTGCCGGAAATTTATGGAACAGACCTAAATTTGGAAAAACAAAAAGAAGTTCGGCTTTAAAAGAAACTTTGTTTGTTTTTATTTGAAATATAGAACTCTTTCAGTCAGTACGATCAAGTTCTGACTGCACGCTAGCTTTGAGTCTCCATAAAATTTTAAAAATTTTTTCGTTTCATTTAATTTGAAAGTATTTTATTTTTCATCTTTATGAGGAAACTTAATCAATTAATGAGTCAATTAACTAGTAAGTGAACAATTTATTAAATGATTTCTTATATGGTAAGTTAAGTTCAATAAGGTCCTTAACTGCGTAAATTCCTTTATCGCACAAAAAAAAGTATGTCTGAACAGTGTGTAAGCAACGACACTTTCCCAAGATGTTATTAGGATTAAATATTGAAAATAACTTTCCAAGGAAAAAGAAAAAAGGTTTCAAATAACTGATTTGATTCCTTTTAAATGTAGTCTTTCATTTACGTACGAATGAAGATAGTTTCTTACATTTTCTATTACAGTTAACAGGATAAAAAAAAAATGAATTTTTGTCAAAGGTAAATGTTACTTGCAGGTGCAAAGTCTGAAAGTATTTATAATGAGTAATTTCGTTGAATCAATTTTCATTTTTAGTATTTATATTATTATATTATTATATTTATTATTTTTATATTTATTTGTCAGATAAAGTTATTGTCAGAAAATTGACTTACAATGGAATTGTCAGTTTTCTGACAACTGCCATGCAATCGTGGTAACTGATTATCTACATTGTGGTGAGAATTTTTCTTTGTCTTGTCATTGTCAGCATATTGTTAGGTCTGCCGATGTTGTAAGATTTGAAAACCGTCTGTACAGAAATTTAGTTTTCTTGATAAAAAAATACATTAAAATTAAAAGTACGAACTTGAGCATAATAAAATTTTTTTCGAAAGATAAAACAAAGCAAACTCAACTCAATCGGTAAGCACTTTCTTTTGAAACATTTTAACTTCTC
The DNA here is from genome assembly GCA_916610165.2 of Gymnosoma rotundatum. Taxonomy (NCBI): domain Eukaryota; kingdom Metazoa; phylum Arthropoda; class Insecta; order Diptera; family Tachinidae; genus Gymnosoma; species Gymnosoma rotundatum. The sequence continues at coordinate 110,299,058 of OU744337.1, read as the reverse complement.
TTAATTACCCTCTTGTCCTCAATAAATTTCCTGTTATAAATCCTTACGAAGTTTTATCATTAATTAGCCACATTGTATGAAAAAAGTTGCTTGACCTCTTAATCTAAAATATTTAATGATATTCATAAAAATATTTTCAATACATACTCGTACTCGTATATGCATACATACATATTTGTATTGGTTTTATTGCAAAAGTACAAAAGAATAATTTATTTCCACAAATATACCAACACACTTTTACATTTTTACTTACACTTTCGCTTATGTAACTGCCGCCAATGCAATACAGAAATAGTTGCGTCAATGCTGCAATACTATAAAAAATATAAATTAACAGACCCAACGAAGCAGAATTCTGCACACCCACACCCACATTTACACAGGAGAATGCATCCGGTACCAGTTGAAATTGTTGTTATACGTTATGAAGGCAGAAATGAGAAAGAAGAAATAAAAACTTTGTTATTCTTGATGTCGACTTGTTTCTTTATTAAGCTAATGTTATAATTTTCTACTTGTTATGTTTTTGTTTGTTTTGTGTTGCTTTAGTTTATTATTTGAAATTATTATGGGTGTTTTATAGTTTTATTTGCAAAACCGTAAGATGTGAGTTGTATTAAACACTATTTCTCACTGATATTCGTAGTTAAAAAAATTAAAACAGTTTTTTTAAGATAATATTATTAAAATGTTATCGAAAGAAGAAAAACCATAAGTACATACGAGGGCTGCTCTATATATTTCTGGCCTAATAGTGAAAATGCGAATATTTATAATCAAAAATGGTTTTATTGTTTTTCAAAGTATTCTCCAGCATGATTTATACACTTTTGCATGCGCTCACCAGTTGTCGAAGCACTTTTTTCACTCCGATTGAGACACCTCTAAAACATGGTTTTTGAATACTTCAACAGCTTCTTCTGGCGACGAAAATCGTTGACCACGCATTTTTTTCTTGATGTGCGGAAACAAGAAGAAGTCATTAGGTGCCAAGTCAGGGCTGTACGGCGAATGACCCATTAATTCGACGTTTTGGCCGGTTTTGGTTTTTCGAATTTCTCCGATGACTTCAGGCAAACAAATTGTAGTGTACCACTCAGAAGTGACCGTCCTACGTTGCTCAAGCGGAACACTCGCCACATGACCAGTTTTGCCGAAGAAACAGGCGACCATTTGCTTCGAAGTGCTTCTTCCACGAACAACTTTCGTTGGATTTTGCTCGTCTTTGAAGACCCACATGGTCGATTGTTGTTTCGTTTCGGGCTCATACGCATATACCCATGATTCGTCACCTGTGACGATCTTATAAACATCTTTTGAAGCACCGCAATCGTATTTTTGCAACATTTTTTTGCACCAATCGACACGAACCTTTTTTTGAGCGACTTTCAAATTGTGCGGGATCCAACGAGAACAAACCTTTTTTACGGCCAGTTGTTCATGCAGTATCGAATGTATGCTGGTGGAAGAAATGTCCAAGGATGTCTCTATCTCTCGGTATATCGCATGTCGATCTTGCATTATGAGTTCACGCATGGTATCAATGTTCTCTGGCACAACAGCCGTTTTTGGACGACCTTCACGGAATTCCTCTTTGAGCGAGCTTCGGCCACGATTAAATTCATTATACCAATTTTTCACAGTGGTATAGGATGGTGCTTCATCGCCATACAAAGATTTAAGTTCATCAACGCACTCTTGTCATGAAAATCCACGTCGAAAGTTGTGAAAAATGATGGCACGAAAATGTTCAAGAGTTAATTCCATTTTTTTCTATATTAATTTTTTCAAGTCACTGTAAACAACACAAATAATGGTCGTACGTCAAAACGTTTTGAGTACGATTATGCTTAAAAAGGACAAACTTTCCAATCGAAATGTCAGATTGCACTTGGCAGCACTCAGTGTTGCCAGGCCAGAAATATATATACCAGCCCTCGTAGCACTTTAAAAATGTTTGTCAAATAACTCTTCTATTAATATGAATAATGGCTGGATTGGGACATTGAGTATGAAACCTCCCATACAAAGTGGTAGACTATTGAAATTCTCGAACCTGTAATTCCTATATCAATATAGATAGTTTAATGAAACGTATTGAAATAATGGGCGTGGTACCCTTCATACAAAGCAAAAAATTATTATCGTTTACATAGAGAAATGCAACTGATACAAACTTAAAACTTTATACAAATAACTCTGCTGTTAGTGAGCATAGCTAAGGAAAAATTTATTTGAATTGAAACAGTAGGCGTGGCACCTCCTATGCAAAGTTATGAATCATCATTATATGTCTAGAGGATTTTAAGACATAGAAATGTTCTTATTAATATACATAGTCCAGAACAATACTGTGTAGATTAAATTAGTGGGCGTGGAACCTGCCATACAAAATGAAAAGTTGTTGACAAATACCTATGGAACCGAAAGGGAAAGGGTCTTATGTTTTTGCACAGGTATCTTTCATATTAGTGTGCATAATATTCATTTGAGTAGCAAAGTCCCCCAGGTGATTACAGCATAAAATTTTCTGATCCTTCGAGCATAAAAATTAAACTTTAGTAGAGAATAAATAGTTTTATTTATCCTTTGCATGTATATAATAAATGATTGAATAACTCTTTAGCTTAAAAGATACACTTCTAAGGAGTGAAGTCATCACATTGCATGGAGCATGGGATGAAGAAAATTTATGAATCAGTAATAATTTATTAGTTTTTATCATTCAGAAGACTTTTTTTCTAAAACGGTAATCCAGTTTATTCTTCAGAACAAGATCCAGTTTCTTGTTGGATATTTTTAAAGTCTTTTTTCAGGTTTGATTTTATTTTTTGTATTTATTTTTTTGGAGGTCATACCCTAGAATAGGTTTTAAATGTATTTAAAAGATATATGTACTACACGCAGAAAAAAAACATGGTTGTTATATGGTCACAATAATCATATTATGTTCTTTGTAACAATGTATAGTTGCGGAGAACAAATTATAGTTGTTTTCACCAAAACTTTAGTCACGACAAACATTTTTTGTTAACTTTTAACGATTATATGGTTACTGTGCACAAAAAATGCAACATGTTTTGTTTTAACTTAAAAAAAATTTCAACCACAACCAAAGTTTTATAACTTATTAAAAATAATATAGAATATTTAACCATTATATATTATTATTAATCAAAGTATGGTTAAAAGCAACAGAATAATGTTTACGCTTAAAAATATTTTGTTCTAGTACTTGACAGTTTAGTAATTTTTCTGGTGGCTAAAGTTTGAAATTGTTTTTGATTGTTAAAGAAATTGAAAAAAATAAAAGTTTATGTACAAAATAAAAATTTTAAAATAAAATGCAAAATATGAAAACAAATAAAAAGGGAACCAAAACATTTGAAAAAATTTGAAGTAAATATGTATGTATTGTAAGCATATATGTAAATCTTTATTTTTGTGTTTGAAGCATAATTGTGAAATCATTTATTTGTTATTTTAAGCGAATAATTGATTTTTTTGTGAATTTATCTTTTTAAATAATTTTTATGACAAATCGGTAATAAATAAAAAATAACCAGTTTTTTATATCAGAAGAATTTTGCACTTGCGAGACTATATTATAATTCAATTATATAACATGACTATTTCAGCCATATTATTTTATTTACTTTAACCATTTAATGTTTATATTTGAACATAATTATGTTTATACTTTGGACAACAATATGGTTACAAATGGAACAATACTATGTTTTGTTAGCAACCATATAATGCAACCATGTTATGTTGCTCTTAAATTATGGTTACCTCAACCATATTTTTTCTTTGCGTGTAGATAGTGTACTTACATCAGGCATATCAATACATACTCTGTGTAAATTTCATGCGTATACCCGTAACAGTTTAGAAGATAAGGCCATGTTCGTCAAAATCACGGCCTCTATGGAAACAAACTTTAATTTTCAACTTTATTATTTACACTTTTTTAAATAGCGAACATATTTTTACGTACTCTAAATTTCTGCCTACTACGGTATGCTAAAATAACATAACACAGGTTTACAAATTTTTAATTTAACGGAAAAGGCAATTAATTACCTTTCCAACGGTGTGCCATTTATCTCGATCGGATTTTTCGGTTGAGCTCGACAAGGGTTTGAGTGGGATCATACACCGAAAAACACAAAAGTACCGTTATTTAAAGAACGGTACTTAAAAGAAAATAATTACAGCGTTTTTCGTGTTCAGGAGGTGTTAATTAACTTATCTAGTCATGTGGTGTTCTTGGTATTTTTTGGCTGTAAACCATTATTTTAAATTTTTTTTTACTTTTTCTTCTAGCCGACATAAAAATATTTAAACTTAAGCTGCTTGCATTTCAAAAGAAAGTCCACGTACTTGAATATCACTTTACTATTGTCACACCCTAATATTATTAAAAATATTATAAAATTTTTATAGATATCACGTAACCTTCTCTAATTTTTGGTATTTGTTTTTAGAGAGGCTATAGTAATACAAATTTCGTTAAAACTAAAAGAGCCGACCTATTACGACTCCAGGCTGGAACTGAGGGATCGTTACTTTAGCGGAAACAACAATTCAAACTTTTAGCGCTTTGTGTACAAAGTCATAAATTTTGTTGTGATGTTTAAAATGAAAGAAATTTTATTATTTTATTATTTATTTTATGGTCACAAAAACTATACATTGTTCTCTGTAACAATATATGATTACGGTGAATAAATTACAGTTGTTGTAAAAAATACTTAAGTTACGATATCGTTTAAATGATTATTAAATGATTAACTCGCGTAAAAAGTGCTGATTTGTTTAAGCTTATATAAGCAAAATCCCGCACACAATCAACCTATTATAACTTTCCAAAAATAATTTGGTCATTAAAACCATAATATTTTATAATTAAACATAGTATGTTAAGCTTTTCCTTATCCAATCTAAGTATGAAATCACATATTAATGTATGTGTAAGCTATCATTTCATTTGAACGCGTTAAGTGAAAGAGTAATACGAATAATAATTTATTGTAAAAATAAAAATATAATACATAAATGAAAATTGATAGTAAATAAATTATAACCATAATATATTATAACATTTTAATGCTTTAAACGTGTTTTTTTTTATTATATTAGACAACAGTACGTTTTTGTGAACCAACAACAAGATTATTCTGTAAAATATTATAATTTGAGTACAACTATGAAATACTATTATAATTAGATTATGGTTGCCTCAACCATGTTCTTTATTTGCATGAATTTAATTATTTAGCTTGCCCCAAGTAGAAATGAAAAACGTATTTACGATAATATTAAACATTGAATATGCCACATGGCTGATTTCATTTTAAATAGGCAAGGGATCGCTGGGATTGTTACTCACAGCTTTTAAATCGAGTAGACTTTGTGACTTTGTTAAGGAAATACCAAATTGAAGGATATTCGCTATTAAAAGTGTCAGGATGAAGTTCATAAAAAATATTAAAAAAATAAGGAAATAAATATGTCGACCTAAAACGCAAAAATACTGTTTTCTTCAAAAGGGCATGTTTTCAAGTTATACTTCATCAATCCGACACAGCCTTTAAATATTGCTTCGATTGCATCTAAAAGATCCTTCAACACAATTTTAGCTTTCCATTGGATTTGTTTCCTGTAACGCAATTATGGTAGTTAGCTGTCTTATCTATAAATATATAAAATTGTTGCAAGTTTGTTGTGACTTTATAACTCACGTTAGATCAAACCGAATTCCATTAAATTTGTAGGGTTTGTTTGTATTATCGTGTAGATGGTTTATCTAAACTTTGCACGAAATTGGTCAAAGCGTTCATGAGTTATGACTTTTCTTGAGAACATATGATTTTGTCCATATAAAAAAACAACAACAAATACCTAGGCGCCTATTAGTGTATGCGGTATGTATAATGATTGCTGACTTCATACAAACGATATTCAGTCTTAATATTCATTTGTAGCTAAGCATGTCGGGATCTTTTAGTTTATTATATTTCTTGACGGCTTACTGCTGTAGACTATTATGGATAATGAAGGTTTTTAACTGAAAGAAATATTTATGAATGTTTTTAATTGGTACACGCATAGGCGGAACTTGGTTGCGTTATAGTCGCCAGAACCATATTATGTTCTCTGCAATAACATATATTGTTGTGGTGAAAAATAAAATTGTTAACAATACTTTAGTCACGTTAAATGCACAAAAATTGCAACATAATTTAAACTAAAAATTTATGGCTTAAATTCTAACCACAACCGAATTTTTATAACAATCTGAAATTTAGTGAGCGTAATATATTTACGTGTTTGCTTGACTATATTTGAACAAAAAATTTATGATTTTGAAAATATTTAAGAATGGCTTAATGCATTTCTTTAACATTAGAACGTGTTTAAACTTTAATCATAGTTATGGTTTTGTTTAACAATGTTATTATTGTGTATATATTCATGTTTTTTTCTTTACAGTTACAATGTGTGTGCCTAAATATGTGAAAATTATTCAAATGTATATAAATAATTCAAAAGAAAAAGGGAAATGGTGTAGTACGTACAAAGTTTCATTTTACAATTGTTAAAATATTATTCTTGTTCCGCTCTCCTGTGTATTCTCTTTAAAAAATGAGTTTATATGTATGTGTATTTGCATCGTAACTTTGTTATTGCATTTCCTTCACAAATAAAATTAACTACAAAAACAACTTCTCATCATAAAGTGCACAAAGAATATAAAGTTTAACGTAATAAAAATTAACACTGACATGTTGTTCTGCATGTCACTTGGAAGTTGCTTATTAAAAAAATTCTATTTTTTTTAATTAAAATGAAAAAAAAAATAGAAATTTATAAATAAAGCACAAAATTTCGCTTATATTGTGATTTCAGAAACTGATTTCTGGTGTTGTATTGCACTTAAAAGAAGTTGTTAGCTTTCGTGATTATGTCTGAGAAAAAGCGAAATTTTAAATCTAAACGATTTAACCGATCCGACTGTTTTAAAGGGCATTCTAAGTTTACTCAAGATAAAAATTGGCCTGACAACAGTTTACAGTAAGTATTTTATTTAATTTATTTATAATGGATTACATAGGGTGTCCACCGGTAAGGTATACTACTATGTTTGTTTATAATTTTTTATTAAATGAAATAGAATGAGTCTTATATTGATAAATTTTTTTTAATGTCGGAAATTATGTACGGAATATAATATCAAATAAATTTCCTCACAAATGCGGGCCCTTTTAAGCACATTTTTCATTACATTCACACTCAGCGTTTCTAGTTTGTTTATTTTGTTTTATTTGCTTTTCAGATATCCCCACAAAAAAGTCCGGAGCAGCCAAATCAGGGGAACGTAGAGACCAATCAAGATCACTATTTTTGGAAATAAACTGTTGTGGAAAGAGGTCTCTCAGTAATTCCATTGTTATCCTGGCCGTTGGCAATGTGGCACCGTCTTGTTGATGCAACGTGTGAATCAAACCCAAATCATATCACGATATCGTACCCCATTCATAGTCACTATTACGCCGTTTGTAAATTTTTTATTGACATATCTATCCAAATGAAAATAAGCCTCGTCACTCATTGTAATTTTTTCATGAAAATCGAAGTTGTCATGGGCGAGCTGTGATATCTATTGGCATATAAATGGCGGCGTAAATAGTCTTGTGGAAGAAGGTCTTGTGGCAGCTGAATCTTGAATCGAAACAAGTGCAAACTCTTGCGCAACATTGTGGCCAAAGTTGTTCCTTGAAGACCAAGCTTCTGAACAAAGGGTCGAATCGAGGTTGATGGATTGTTTTAAACACTTTTTTGAGCGGTAGTGTTTTCAGCCGATCTTGCAGAGCATTGTTTTCCACCCTTGGGTCTATTACCTACAGATCTTCTTTTTTCGAAATCATTCACTACACGATAAATGTGCGTTTTGTTGGCACGTTGTTTCTCACAAAAATTTCATGAAACTTTCTCATCGTTACAGTAATCGATGATTTTTGGAACGATGATTTAATTTGCAACGTGTTTACTTTACGACTGCCTAATGTTAGCGAAAATGGCAACAAAGCAAACTAGTATACCTTGCCGGTGGACACCGGGTATAATACAAGAATGAAAATGTGTTAATGTTAATGTGTTAAGTACGAGTGCATGCAACTAGGCCTTCGATTCTGGATTTAAGGATTATTGTTTTAAACTGTGTACTTTATTTAGTGAATATATTCATATGATGATACTCTGACCAGTGAGTTGGGCTTAGGGCATCCAAAACTTGCTATTCTTTCCTTGGTAAACACTAGACATCGGTCCAGTATGGGATTTACACATTGTAATGCATTACACGAGAGAGCAATGTGGTTTTTCGGCGATCCATATTTTAAAAATAATAAAAAATTTGCGGCCATTTTGTTAGTTCATTCATTTTATATTCTTCTCCTTAAATGAACGAAATCATATTAATCAGTTAACGAAATAGCAAAAAGTTTAAAACAAAATTTGTAAAGTGAAGTGAAGTGAAGGAAAAGTTAAAATTTTTGTGGTTAAAAATGTGGTCGGAAACGCTGGAAATGACATAAGCACTGAGAATGGACAATAATAACAATATTTAAAATTTTTGTTATGTAACTACTTGTGTGATACCAATATTACAGCAATGACACTACGAAATTTATTTAAAAATTCATTTTCTAGAACGATTCCGAATAGTACGCATGAATGCGCCTTAATACAAAAGAAACAAATAAAAATCCTGATAAAAAATTTCAACATAATCATATAACTTCGTTCAGTTGTTTGATTCGTTCTTGGAACATCCCCTCAAAACTCAAGCAATACCAATTTACTTACTCCTCCTGCTTCACAAACAAACATAAATTTCATGTTAATTTCATAAAAAATTGCATAGTGTAAATGCTGTATTACTTGGTTAGAGAGAAAAGTGACAACATAGAAACGGTATGTGGCAGTTGCAGAAATAGTCTGGTGATTAAAAACAAAACAACAAAGAATATTTCAAGTCACGCTGTATTCGCGTATACATTTATTGAAGCGTGCGCTGTTTGTCATCAAGTTGATGAGTACAAATCTGGCCAGAGCCATTAAAGATCTGCGCTGGTTAAGGGAGCGCGCTTGTTTAAAAAAATCCCCTGTAGTTAGAGCCTCACCAGTTGGTTGTGCAAAAAATTATTTCTTTCTGAACTTTAGTTTGGAAGATATACTTCATTAAAGTTATAAAATATGATTCATTATTTGAGTGGCAGGCAGTGTATTTATTTTCATGATTTCGGCAAAAAACTATAGTTAAAAAATAAACAATTCTTTTGGTGAAGGTTATATGAGATACGGCACAGCCGAATTTTAATTCTTGTCTTTTTGGAGTACAGTTTTGCTAAATTGCTTAGAGTCATTATTCAAGAATATGAAAATCACATTTTTAAGGTTATTTTTAAAAATGTTGGCAGTATCATTACTAATTGAATGCTAGCAGAAAAGGTCTTTCATTTTTTTAAAACCTAAAATTTAGAAATAAATTATAATTTGCCTAATTTTAGTTTTTTAAATATTCCTTATAATATAAATATAAATACTTTTTATTTTTTCAGAAAACAAAAGCCTAACTTTAGTTTAGGAAATATACTAAATTAAAATTAAAAAAATGTGATTCCTTATTCAAGTGGCAGTCAGTGTATTTGGGTCTACTTTTAACCGATTAGTTTAATTCCAACTTTTTGCTAATGATATTTAGAACTTTTCAGTGCAAAAACAATTTATTTTAGTAAACTTGAATATTTAAAGTGACTTAAGGCCTACACAATTGTATTTAAACATCAAATACACCCTTCTATTTAAATGGTTTGCACACATATTCCCTGCAGTACAACAACGTAAAATACTCTCGTATACTGTTTGTAGCACGAAGTAAATAGAGAAGTTCATGTTGGTGATTATTTTTTAATACTTTTAAGACAGTGTTCGTTCGTAACAAAGCCTTATTTGACAGTATAAAAATAGATCAAATAGTTCAAGTACATATTTGAAAAAAATACAACTGAATACGAACATTTTTTCTGGAAATTTGTGTTTCTTTAATGGTTTTATTGTTCTTATGTGTGTATTATATAAACGATTAGATGCTTTGTATAGTTCAACACGTCATTAACGTAATTAAAAATAAGAAAACTAATTTAAAAAAAAAAATTTAATTTTTTAATTTGCATAGGAAATATTTTTTATTTAAAACATTTTAATTTATAGTGTTCAATAATTAATAATATTTTACTCTTTAGTCATATCTAAAATAAGAAAAATTTTGTAATTTTATTTTATTAAATATGAAATTTAAGTAACAGTGGATTATATTGCCGCAATAAAAACAATTAATAAATTGAGCAATTAGTACATAATTGCATCCTTAATTAAATAAAATGCGAAATGCAACCCTTGCCAACAAGTATGTTTACTCTGGAAACTATGTTCAGTGGGAAGAAAAAATTCATAAAATTGACAAGCCGCAAGTAAAAAATATAAACACACGAATGGCTTTTGACACTTCCAACTTCAAAGCAACAACAAAAAGCCATGTTGTTTTTGTAATAAAAAGAAAAATCAGTTGGGCGGACGACACTACCTAGTAAAATAAATATGCCTTGTGCTAATTGAATAATCTTAATTGAGCATGTTTGAACACCAAATTTAAATTGCGCAATTAAAATTAAATTTACTCAATTAAGAAAACATGTCTGAATAGGGTATAAGATGCTTTGAAACGTTACACAATTTTAAAATACACACAAGAAAGTAAATGTGTTTATTTCTACAGTATTTTACCATCAATACGTCTTGAAACATTTAAAAACATCTTGTTGACATGTTAAGGCATCAACATATTTTTTAAATACACACAAGAAATTATTTTGTGCCTCATTTCTACAGTATGTGACAGTATTTGTGTTCCATTTCGACGGTATTTGAGTATTTTTTTGTGGCGACCTTACTTCAGTAAAGCATTAAAAAATATGCGATGGCTTGATTGTGTGTTCAAATGTATTTGTGCATGCCTATAATGAAAACGTAATATTTTGGTGAAATTTAAGTACATGGCTTTGTGATAATCCAATGACCTGGCAATTTATAGTTTTTTTTTCCTGAAAATCCACTTTTCAATACAACAGAACAAAAAACAGTAACAACTAAAAAACAAAAAAGCATATACAAATCTGAAGAACTTAAAGAAAATAGAGGCGATGGCATTTCTTTAAACATATCTTCACCACACACACGTCATAGGAGAAAACGTGAAAAATATTCATTTTCCTTTCATGTTCAATTTTAGAACAACAAGCTCCGTATAGTTGTTGAAACTTCTCTTGATGAAATATTAAATATTTTTTAATAAAAAATAAAAATACTCAAATTGTAGCTAAATGCGACTGCAAGAGATATCTAAATAAAAGAAACAAATTAATTGATGTTAAAATGCATAGATTAATTATATCTGTCAAACTTCTGGTATGCCAATTTTTATTCTTTAGTTTTCCCATTTTGGAAACATGAATTCGATAAAATGATATTAGCCCCATGTTATCATGTTATCCCACACTAATGGAAAAGCAATAGCATACATTTGTCTTTAAGAGCAATTAAATTCAAATATATTTCACAATAATCCCTTAAAGTACTTTACATTTGTTTCAAACTCCATAAATGGAATTAAATTTCCTTTTCATCATCAATATTTGTTTAGTTATTTTTCTGTCTGCATTGCAAGAAAGAAAGAAAGTTAATCGTTAAAAATATTTCAAGCCACAACAAATGAATGCTAGACAAAGCCTATTTTTAATTATCAAATAAGTATCTTTATCTATATATAGGATTAGATAAGTCTTGTTTTTCATTTCATTTCATTTCAATTCATTTGTTTTATTTATATGTTGCAATAGATTAATTTTAATTTTTAGGGTATCGTTGCTAAAGCGCAAATTTAATTTCGTTAGAAATATTCGGTAGCACTGAATATGGATTCAAATAAAAAAGCAACCAACATGTTTTTGTTTTTTTGTTACATATGTATGTGTTAAGATTGAAAAAAGAGGATAGCTATTGTTAATAAGAAGATGCAAGGAAAAGCTAGACCGCAATGAAATGCTTTGACTTATGAAAGAATTAAAGGCTCAAAAGTACTAATACTTTTCTCCACGAGGTAATATCAAATTTTTCTTTTTACCTATGCAAACATTACGGCACTTACACTATGCAATTTTTCATGAAACTAGCATTAAATTTTTGTTTGTTTGTGAAGCAGGAGGAGTAAGCAATATTGCTTGAGTTTTAAGGGGATGTTACTGTTGCTAAGGTTTACTTTTAGATAACGCATAACGCTGTAACTTAAATAGCAAATTAAAAAAACATGCCTTAAAAAATTGCATATTGTAAATCTGGGCTATAAAAGAAAGTTCGTACACTTAAGAAACCCAGTCACTGTATTGTTCAGTGATTTTTTTATTACAGTGTTTTAATCACAGGTATTGAAATATTTCTCATTTGATCAATATAGCCATACTTTTTACCAGTTGTAGACAGACGCTTGAAATTTACAACGAACCTGTATTGCTAAGTCCGCTATAACAACAAGTATACAATTTGGATTTGGAAGTTAAAGGGTGTCCCAATAGTTGATGTAATATCAAGTATGTAGCCAACCTTTTGAACCGTTATAGATAAAACGCTGAAACTTAAAAAGGACCTGTGTTTATAAGCCCGATATATCAACGAATATATAAAAATGAATTTAAAAATTAGAGGGTGCCCCCATAGTGGACGAAAATTTACTTATGTGGGCCTATCTTTTGAACCGTTATAGACAAACGCTTGCCAAGTGGATAGAATATCGATTGCTATGGCCGTTATAGTAAAAAGTATTATTATTACAGTCAAATTCATAAATGTACATTAAGAGTTTATAAGCCTTTAATAAGCAAAAGTTGACATAAGAGTATTCATAAACGTTTAATAGCCTATAAAACCCTTTATAAACCTTTAATAAATATCAGTTTTTTATTGTAGCCTCTACCCTACTTTAAACCAAAAATTAAATGAATTTTGTTAAGTTATGTTGTTTAAAACTTTATTCTTGAGTAGAAAAAGTAATTTTAAGAAGAAATTGTAAAATGAGAAAATCGTCGGTGACCCATAATTTTAAAGTTATGTATCGCTTAAGTGTATATAAATATTTTGTGATATCTTTAACACTTTGTTGCGGAATGGGACACTATGGATATCATATAAGATCTTATCAAAATTCCTTTTAGGCGGCATACATATCGCAAACAAATTTTTAGCCCAATAAGACTCTAAAATGAAAAACTATTCCTTATACCCAGTTTTAGCAAGTGCCCAAAAGACATACACAAATATATATATATACATGTATAGTTATGTACATATAGCAAAATATTTTTGTTACAAAAAGCGCAAATTTAGCTAAACAAGGTGAAAATATTTGCAAAATTAATAATAAAAACTTAAACAAAATTTAACTGGTTTGTTATAGGCTATCATATTTTTGTAAGAATCCTGTTAGGTTATTTAAAAAGCTTTCCGATTATACCTATGTACATATGTACATACATATATTGGCCCATTCTCCTTAAGAATATTTGAAATATGTAACGTAACTCCGAAAGTCTGAGTTTTCCACATTACTTTTTCTCCTGAAAAATACTTTTTCTAATCCCCGGACAACTTTTCATATTTGCAGCTACTGGGCTAAAATAGATTTGTTGCATAAAATAAAAATAAATTAAAACAAATTTATTTGAATAGTGAAGTATATAAAACGCAAACAATTCGTTATAGATCTCTTTATTCGAGTACTTTTCATTTTACCTGAGACCAAAATAAACATAAACATATTTTTTTTTTATAAATTTAATTATTACGTTCCTTGTTTGTATATTTTGCTGTAACCAGAACATATATTTATCTTAAAAAGGTTCCTTTTTGGTGTAAGAAAAATATAAAGAGAAAACCATATTCGGTTTTCGGGTTAATTGAGAATTGGTTTTTAAAAGCACTAAGTATAAAATACCAATAGGAGTTGCCAGGTAAAAATGTTAGATTGCTTAAAGTGTAGATTAGTTATTAAACCGTTAGTGTGTGTTTTTTAATACAAATTTTTATAAATGATTTATTAAACGAAAAGTGTTCAATAACTATTGTAAACTTTAAACCTAAAATAGGAACTTTTTATGAATTAGGCCGTTATTATTCAAATTTATAAATAAAAGCGTGCCCTAATAGTTCATTAAATTTGATGTATATGCCCATACTGTTAAACAGTTGCAGACACACGCTATAACAACAAGTATAAAATTTGGATTTGGAAATAAACGGGTGTCCCAATAGTTGATGTAATTTGGTGTATGCGGCCGAACTTTTGAACTTAAAACAGACCTGTTTTGGTAAGTAGGCTATAAAAAGAAGCTTATAATTTAAAATTAGAAAATAAAGGGTGTTCCCATAATTAATGTAATTTGTTTTATATGGCCGTATTTTTTGAACCGTTATATACAAACACCTGAAAATTAGACAAAATGTCCACTATTTTGTTTGATATAATGAGAAGTTTAAAAATTTAATATAAAAAATAAAGGGTTTCACAATAGTTGATATAATCTGATGTTTAGGGGCAAACTGTTCCACCGTTGTAGACAGACGGTTAAAATTTACACAGAACCTGATTGATAAATATACTACTACATCAGCAAGTATATAAATTGAATTTGCAAATTAAAGGGTGACCCTATAGTCACTGTAATTTAATGTTGCCAAACTATTGAATAGTTGAACAAGCTTAGAGTTTGGAGATGTAAGTTTGACCCAATAGTTAATGTATTGTAATTTATGTGGCCTCTTTAGGAAGACAGATGAAATCTGTTTTGAAGTCGTTTTTTTTTTGCAAGAATTATTGTACATAAATTAAAGAAACATTGAAAAATCCATCGAAAAAATATGCTTGAAAAATACATTTTATGTTTTTTAATTTGAAAATAAGTTTTTTTTGAAATTTTACAGTCTTCTTAGAATTAAAAAAAATAACATCACAACGAACCTGTAACTGCAAATTAATTGCATGTATGCTAAAATTTCAACCAGTGACGGGTTGAAAAAATCGACGTACATTATAATGTACGCTATGCATCAAAGGGTTAATTAATAACTGAATTTCAAACTAAATTTTAATAAATTGGTAAAGTTGTTTATGTGTCAATTTACATATTCATACTGATTATAAATTTCAAAAAGTGTTTAAAGTTTAATCCATTCGTAAATAACACCATTTCATAAAAGTAAATATTTCGATTTACGAGAGGAAAGAAAGTTAATTTCATTACTAACATTTTATGATTACAAATACTTTAATAAATTAATAAAAAATGAATTAAATTGCTAATCAAAACGAATAACTGGATTATAAACAACTATAATTTCGATCAGATAATTCCTTATTTTTACTGTGAGTATAATGTTATTTTCGTTCAAGTTACTTTTGACTTACCCATGGTTCGTTGCCTGAAACCAATATTCCAAGCAACGATTTCAATTAAAAATATTATTTATTATTATTATTTCTTCATTATTTGCTGAAAGGCATGAAATGTGATGCCAAAAGTATAACATTTTATTTAACGTTTATTTTTCTTTGCTTTTTGCAGTGGAAGAATAAAATTTATTTTTATTTTTTTTATATATTTATTACGGAAATTTACAACAAATATCCAATTTCGATAAAATAAAAACTTTCAATGCTTAATAGCACTCAAAGTACAAAATACGCTAAACTTATGCTAACGATAAACATAAAATGGGATTAATATAAAACTAAAGTAATTTAAAGTTGCTCCTCAGTTAAGTTTTTTGTTCTTTTTTGCCTGTTTTCTCTAATGTTTAATCATTCAAGTGTTCTACTCCTGAATTCAACATATTGAAAAAAAGTGAAAAATTGCGGAATAAAAACGAAAAAAATATTGTTGAAAATTAACTTTTA
Source organism: Gymnosoma rotundatum (assembly GCA_916610165.2). Lineage (NCBI taxonomy): Eukaryota > Metazoa > Arthropoda > Insecta > Diptera > Tachinidae > Gymnosoma > Gymnosoma rotundatum. The sequence continues at coordinate 110,282,983 of OU744337.1, read as the reverse complement.
AAAACTTAAGTGAAAAAAGATATAAAAAAAAGTTATTGCATTGAGGTTTGGAATAAAGAGCAGCATTAAAAATAGATATTGATACTTTTTTTTTAAGTAAAATAAATACAAATTGAGGCATTAAAAATGAGAACAACATCAAATAAACATGAAGAACAAGACACAAATACAAATTACTTGAACAAAAAATATTTTTCTTACTGTCTACCCCCCTGGTGAAACAAACACATTCACACACATGCACACTTGACTGCATCGCCACCTACTTACCAACATTAAATCCAAAATACTAAAACATAAAACTAATGCTGCCGACAAGAAGTGCATCAAAATGATAAAAGTAAAATTTTCTGCAAAATCCGCACATAAATCGATGACAGCATTATGACGCCTTACTACTGCAGCCAGTTGCACACGAATATTTTGGTTCTGTGCCAAACTTGCAATTTCAGCTTTTCATTTTTAAATATAAAAAAAAGAAAAAATTATCAGTTAAGAATAAAATATTAAAAAGTTTTAATGGTTTAGAAATTATTTAAAAGACTCAAGGGCAAATAAAATTTGTTTTTTGTAAAACAGGATAGCTGGCGGGGATATAAAAACTTTTATTTTTTTCTTATTATTAAATATGTTAAAATACCTTAAAAAATTATTGAACAATGTATTCACATCATATTGATGCAATTTGAAATATTTTTAATTCTAAAAATGCAAGATTTGAAGTTTTATGTACTGTAATGTTTACTTTGTTAACAAACTGATCCCAAACTTGGAAAAAAAAACAACAAAAAGTAACATAGTAACAACAACTGCTGCTGGTAGCATCATATTTTTTAACAAATGGCTTGAGTAACAATTACAAAATATTCAATATATTTTTTAAATAATTCTGCAAACAACCGTAATCTAGAATTGTTAGTGAAAAAGGTTTTAGGAATATAAAAGCTGGAGATTGGATTTATTAACCTCTACAACTTTAAATATTTCCATAATTTGTATAAAATTCACAGTAAACTGCAAACATCGAATTACAATGTGGATGTGGAGCATAACGAGAAAATATTTTAATTAAAGCAAAAAAAAAAAAAAAAACAACTGATCAAGTGATTTTTTATTTATGAAATTATAGTATTCGTTTAGCCGTGATAAATTTCTAGTCACGGCAAATATACAGGAAAAACATTTACTGACTCTTTGCTTACGAAAACGGTACAATAGCCTGTGTCTAGGGACAATCCGTACCTTGTGAGCAGTTAGAATAATTTGTAAAAATTCTTGCATCTATCAAAGCAATGGTAAACATATGGCTAATTTTTCTGAATTTTTGGTTTTCAATACAACAAAGCCACAAAAAAAAAAAAAAATAATAATAATAAAATGAGAAAACAAAAAAAAAAAAAATACAAGGCTGGAAAAACGTACCTCTTGCAAATCTATGCTTGACAGATTAATGGTCTTAAATTTTCTCTAGCTCTATGGCCTTGGAAAACCGACAGACGTAAATCACTCATTCGACTCCTCATTGTATTAGGATCAAGACTATACAGTTTTTATGGAGTCGGAAGTTAATATTGTAAAAAAATTATTGACGTGTGCTTTTCTTATTTTTTTGCCTCTTTAAATAAGTAATTTCTGGATTGAGTTTGAAATTTTTTTATATGAAAGTTGATGCTTCGCTTCCCATTTTAAAAACAGTACATTAAAATAAAGGGTGTCCCCATACAACATATATGTTTTTACGTGTATAAACCGTTAAGGGCACCACTTTAAAATTAAATAAAAAAACTGCATATCACTATAGATTCCAATGTCAAATTGTAATTGAAAAAAATTCTAAAAATTAAAGGGTGTCCCGTGAAGTAAATTGACCTACATGGAAATATCTTCTAACCCGTTCTAGATAAACGCTTGAAAATCAGGCAGAATGCCGACTGCTGTGGCCGCTGTAATAACAAATATTAATATTAAAATTATATAATTTTTATTGAATTATTATTTGAACTGTGAATATTATAAATGAATATTAATTTCTAATTTTTAGAAATTAAAAAATAAATGAACTTAAGCCAAAATAATTTCTATTCATTTATAATATTCACAGTTCAAATAATAATTCAATAAAAATTAAATAATAAGCACGCAAGGCACAGCGAGCATTCATGCTTACATCATAACAATCAAAATTATACTGGAACAGCATCTATAATGTTATGAGTAAACAATTAAGAATGATTAAAAATAAATTTGCATTCGTGTTCAATCGATGATTAAAACAAAGCAAAAACAAATGTACAAGACGAAATACAGAGAGAACAGTAACCAAAATCAATATTGATATGAGTATTCTCGTATTCTTATTTACAAAGTTAGTTGGTTAAATAGATGATGTTTCTAAAAATACACAACTGAGGTAGATAGATGCGAAGAATGCTGATGAAGGTCGTAGCGGTCCAGGAAATGCAGCATTTCATTCTGCTAGCGTCTAATTTTTCTTGTTTTCTTTGGGAAACGTCCGCATACATTTGTAAAATAAATTTTCTTTCTAAAAAAGATTTTTGGAAATTAAAAAAAAATGAACTTAAGCCAAAATAATTTCTATTCATTTATTAAAATTATAAGCTAAAAGGTGCCCCAATAGTAAATTTAATTTGATGTATACTCTTGAACAATTGTGGAAAGATGCATGAAAGTTACAAATAACCTGAATTTCTAACTCCGCTACAACAACAACTGTAAAATTTGGAGTTGAAAACAAAAGGGTGTCTCAATAGTTGATCTTATTTGATATATGTGGCCAAACTTATGAACCCTTATAAGCACACAGCTAAAAAATTTACAATAGGCCCATTTAAGAAGTCCGCAAAACAACAAGTTTAAAATTTGAAATTAAATGGTGTCCTCAGAATTATTGTAATTTGACCGTATCTTTTGAACCATTAAAAGAACACACTTTAAAATTAAACAGAATGTCTACTACTTTCCTTGGTATAATAAGATATATATATATATATATACTTATAAATCAAATTAAAAATTAAAGGGTGTTACAATAGTTGATGCAATTTCATGTATATGTCTAAACTGTTTAACCGTTGTTGACTGACGGTTGAAATTTATATAGAACCTGATTGCTAAGTCTACTACATCAGCAAGTATATACTTCGAATTTGGAAATTAAAGGGCACCCCCATAGTTGCTGTAATTTGATATATATTGTCAAAATGTTGAACAGTTGTGAACAGACGGTTGAAATAAACAAGAAGCTGTAAAGCTAAGTCTGCTATAAGAAGTATAAGGTTTGGAGATGAAATATAAGAGTGTCCTAATATTTAGGGTAATTAAATGTATTTGGCCATACTCTTGCGCCGATATAGACAGACAGATAAAATTTGTTTTGGAGTCGGTTTAATTCGCCGGAAAGTGATACCATATTTGTCAACTTTTTTGTGCTTGACCGTTACGGTTTAATAGACATCAAATCAGAAGTGTTTTATGAGTTTACCTTAAGAATCCATCTGTCAGTATCGAATCATAAATTACTGAGTTGTGCGGTCACAAATATAAAAGCAAGATCAGACGAATTGATAACCTTTTTCTTTTGTGAAGTTGGTTAAAGAAGAAAAGATGTTTTCTTTTGTAAAATTACTGCAAAAATGCATACACCATAACAGCTGTGTTGTGAAGTGGTTTAAGGTTACAAGTACAAAATATTTGTGTATTTCTGAAATGTTTTGTTCTAAAAATATTTAAAATTTTTGTTTCACTGCTAAACGAAATGAAAATATTTTAATTAAATGTCAGTTTCAAATTATAATTTCTTTTATGGTTTAAGTGAATTCAAAAACTATTAATATGTTTTTGGTAAGTGGGCCCAATTTTCTAGCAATAAATATGTGTGTGCGTATATTAAGTAATAAAAAACTTTAATTATGGTTAAAACTCATATTTATTTTGTGACATGTCGTTTTCAAATTAATGAAACCTTATATTATTTTGTGGAAGCTTTAATTTTTTTACAAATAAATTTCGTTTGAAAATGTTATATTTTATAACTTTTATATACATTTTATTTTCAGTTTTGATGAACACTTTAGTTTTAATTTGAAATTTCTGAATAAATGAAAAGTTTTTTTATCGGTTGTATTTGATATTTTTTGTGATATGTTATGAACGGTTTCGCTTTATATTAAATAACTTTAACTGTAATAAAAAGTAAAATCTCTTTCACTGTCATTCGCAGAAAATGAAATTTATGGTAAAAAAATGTAAAATTATTATTCAGGGACAAATTCAACAAGCAATCATGCATTTATACATACATGGAAATTTATGTGTATACACATATACATATATCCATTTAAAACATTACACAGCCTTTATTAACAATTTTAAGTTCAATACGAGTAGGGAAAATAAATTAAAATATTTAATGATGACTTAAACATTAAAAAAATCATAGGAACTCATATAGATTTCTTATGATCAACAAAAAAGGTATCATTACAAATATTTTTATATAAAACTTTTTTTCACAACAAAATCTCATTCGTTCTTTTACTTACCTTCCTTTAGTTCAGCAAATATGATGCGTATGTCATACTGAATCATGCGAAAAACACCGCTCATATACATGCAGGCACAAACAAAAAATCCATCCACAAAACTAAAAGTAAAAACTGTCATCGCACCGGATAATGTTAGAATGAGATATGTCATCGGATAATATGGATAATTGACAAACATTTCCGGGATTCTGACAATAATATCAATCCATGACATGGTGAAAAGAAAGAAAAGAGAATTAAATTTCTACAAAATCAATTAACCATCAATTTTTAAACCATTAAATTAGGTTATTTAGGTCATTTTAATTTTTGAAGTGATACATAAAAATTTCAACAAAAAAATATTTTGATATTGTAAAGTTCTGATTTTGCGTTTTTATAGGTAAATTAAAGGTTTCAAGAAAGAAAAACACAATAAAGTAGTAAGAATAAACGTGAGTTTCTGTATCATAGTGATGGCACAAAATGTGTTAATGGCAAAAAATTTAAGTAAATGCAAAAACAAAAAGTCTGCAAGGAAATCTATCTTCAAAAAAAAAAAAAAAAAAAAAAAAAAAAAAATAAATGGAAAAAGTATTAAGAATTTAATCTGCTTTTTGTTTTTTTTAGCCTGAAGCCCTCAGTCACTTAGGAACCGATTGCGAAAATTTTAAATGACTGCATTTTACTATAGCACCCAATAACAAACAGTAATACATAAATAAATCTAAAATTTATAGGGTGTCCCTTAGGGCGGGTCGATTTGTGAGGAGGCAAAAAAATCGCCCATGGCTCAGTGAAAATCGTACTCTAGGGATCAAAATAAGAAACTTTGACCGAGGAACTATACCTCTAAAACGAATTCTACTAGAGTGCACTCTAAATGGATTAAAGTGGGATTTTTCAAAACTTGACTCTACGGCACAAAAGTCAAAAGTTGGGGGTAGTAGAATTCGTTTTAGAGGTATAGTTCCTCGGACAAAGTTTCTTATTTTGATCCCTAGAATACGATTTTCACTGAGCCATGGGCGATTATTAAATCGACCCGCCCTAGTGGCCCTATAAGTGACGTTATTGACCTATATGTACCTATCTTTCGAACCGATATAAAAAAAATCTTGAAAAATTGACAGAATGTCGATTACTATGATCGCTATAATAACAAGTATAAACATTTGAAATTATAAGTTAAAGGGTGTCCTAATATTTAATGAAATTGGATATATGTGGCCAATTTTTAAACCGTTATAGACAGACAGCTGAAACTTACCAGAACTCCGCTATAATAACGAATATAAAATTTGGATTTCGAAATTAAAAGCTGTCCCGAGAGTTTATGTAATTTGATGTATGTGACCGAACTTTTGAACTGCTATAGACAAAACGCTGAAACTTAAAAGTGCCCTGTATTGCTAAGCACGCTATATCAACAATTTTATAATTTGAATTTAGACCTTAAAAAGTGTTCCCATAATTGACTTATGTGGGCCTATCTTTTGAACTGTTATAGATTAATGCTTGCAAATTTGACAGAGTATCGATTGCTATGACCGTTATTGTAATAAGCATTAATATTCAAAATTTTAAATTAAAGGGTGCCCCAATTGTTTATTTTATTTGATTTTTATGGCCATACTTTTGAACAGTTGTGGAAAAACGTTTGAAGTTTACAACGAACCTGAATATAACAACAATAATAAAATTGGGATTCTAAAATAAAAGGGTGTCCGAATAGTTGATATTATTTGATGTATGTGGCCTAACTTTTGAACCGTTATATACAGACAACTGAAAGTTATAGAGCCTGTAATTATACGTCCGCTATAATAGCAGGTTAATAATTTGCATTTAGCAATTATAGGGTGTACCCAAAATTAATGCAATTTGAACTGTTATATACAATAACTTCAAAATTAGATAGAATGTCCACTACTTCGTTTGGTATAACAAAAAATTTTAAAATTTTTAATTTTTCCCTGACCAGGATTCGAACCATCGATTTTATAAATTAATGAAATTTTACTTTATTTTCGGCTTTTTGGTTCTTTTTAATTAATTTTCTAAACATTTTTAGAAAGAAAAATTATTCACAAATGTATGCGGACGTTTTCCAAAGAAAACAAGAAAAATTAGATGCTAGCAGAATGAACTGCAGCATTTTCTGGACCGCCACATCCTTCATCAGCATTCTTTGCATTAATCTACCTTATGTTATGTACATCGTAAACATCATCTATTTAACCAACTAATCTTAATGTTAGTTTGGTGAGACGAAGTTTACACACAACTTAAAGCTTTTTTCTTTGTCGTTCTCTTTGTAACTCGTCTTGTACATTTGTTGTTGCTTTTTTTGTGCTAGCAATTTGATAGCCACAAATGCTTTAAGTTGTGTGTAAATTAATTAAAAAGAACCAAAAAGCCGAAAATAAAGTAAAATTTCATTAATTTAAAAATTTTGAAATATTAATAAAAGGGTTTTACAATAGTTGATGTAATCGGATGAATATGGATAAGTTGTTGAACCGTTGTAGAACGACGGTTAAAATTAACAGCAAATCTAATTTCCAAAGCTACTACAATAGCATTTATATAATTTGAATTTTGAAATTAAAGGATGGCCCTCTAGTTGCTATAATTTGATGTTTATTGCCAAACAGTTAAACAGTTGAACAAGTATGAAGTTTTTAGATGGCAAACAGGGGTGCGCCAATAGTTAATGTAATTTAAGTTATGTCGCCTTACTCTTGAGCCGCTGAGACCGATGCAAAACTAATGGTGTCATATATGCATTTATTTTTAACTTTACACTCGATAACAAAATTGTGTATCTTCGGCTATGCAAAACCTGTAGTAGTTCGCTATTTAAAAATAAATAGAAAAAGTGAAATTTCATTTCTAAGTCAAAAATAACTGAATCTATATTTGTATATTGAACTGTTTTTAATTTTAAAGGAGCCAAATGGCAACACGTATCGTTTTTAAGTTCTGAAACTGTCGTAGTTAGCTGCAGTTAAATGCAAAAAATCCTTATTTTATTTAATTTTTATGAAAAAGAAGGGGAAAAAAGGTTACCCAAATTCAAATTAGTTATTAATTATTCTATATCTTAATAACTAAAATACGGAGACGTCAAATTTTCCAATGATGTATTTTTGAATATAAATCAAAAAGCCAGACAAAAAGATGTCAAAGCAGAAGTGAAGCAAAGCGGTCACCCCAGTACATATTTTTTGTTATTTTATATCTGTGTAAAATCTTTAATTTTGATGTGGGCTACTCTACTAATAAAGTGCACCAGGAAAAAAGCTGTTGGATTAGAGGTGGAAAAAAGAGATAAAAATTAAAGTAGTCTACTACTTAATACTGTTACGAAAATAAGATCTGGCAACCTTTGTTATTGTTGTCCGTATGAGCGTGGTAAATAAGTTACTTCCCCTAACAAAAGCTGAGCAATTTCAATGGCTGCATTAGTAGAGGTGCTTGCTGTAAAACAGAAGATCGTAAGTTCGGGCATGCGTGGATCGGAAATTCATAATTGTCAGAATGCAATTAAAAATTAAGAAGCAGCAGTACAAAACTCCTAAAAAGGCAAAAATACAATTATTGTATGAAGCCATGGCAGATAATTTAGTGGAGACGTATAACAGCCAAACCTTTATTAGCGCATAACGCGCAATCTATCTGTCAAAAATTTTCATGTACATACAAAATATAGGAAGCAAACCATAATAGCGCGGCGTCAAAGTTTAGCAATTTTGACAGTGCGTTAGGAAGTGAAGTTGGCTGCTTGTTGGTTTGTTTTGTTTTGTTTGGTTGAAAAGTAATGACAATTTAATAATTTTAATTTTTAAGGCAATCTAAAGGTTTTATCTTTTCTTTATTCTTATACAGCGGGTTTTATAAAATAAAATAAGTTAACATTACTATAAAAAACACGAAGTTGGGGCTTTTTTTAGGTATGACAGTCCAGCGCAAAAGCTATGCATGTGATTACTTTGAGTCTTACGCTCTAATTTAGGTTTGGCAGTAATTTAATATAACAGTAACAGGTAATTGTCAAAACGCCCTTTATAATAAAAAGTACGAACGGTAGCGGTTAGCGCAGGGAAGTGTAACAGCATAACAACATTGTATGGCAGACTTATGTTCTGGCTATTATATAAACGGGATGACTAGCTTGCATAAAAGGCGTAGTGGATTGCTCTGAGGAAGGTTAAGGTTATTCAATAAGGCATCGAATAGTACATGTCTCGCCGGAGTAACACAGTAGTGTAGCGTGGATGGCTGCGTTTGTAATAATAACGCATGTTTAGTAAGTACGAGACCATAGGGTTCACAAGGACGTAGGATCAAGAAGTATACTAAGATTAAGTCTTAAAGTAAGAATACAGGATTTATAATGAGCCACAGTGGTATTGGCAGTCTCAAGAATCTGTAAGTTTGTCTAAAAAGGCAAAAAAGTAAAAATATTATAAATCAACATAAAATTTGGGATGTTCCATAAATTTCATATGCTGTATACAAATCCAATATAACCTTAAAATTTGTGAACATATATATCAGATATCACCAGACTGTTAAAAAAAATAAGAAATAAAAAATAAATAAATAAAACAAATAAAAAAATAACACTGAAATTCGTTTGACTTTAACCATTTTTGGCCATCCTCGAGACACAGTGTATGTACCTTTAAAAGATAATGATGTGAATAATGTTAATGATGGCTGTTACAGTTCAGAAACTACTGCTTAATATTCTGTTAATAATTTATTTTTCCTGCTTTATTTAAAAATTTTGTATAGAAAATGTATATTGAGCTTAAGCCGAATTTATTATTTGAAAAAAAAAAAAAAAAAAAAAAATTATTAAACCCTTGCAGCAAAAAACTAAAAAATAATTACGCACCCGACTGGCTCTTAAAAAATTGTTGAACCATCTTATTAATAAAAGCAATGCTTTCACGAACTCCTCCCCTTGAAGTTTCCTTTTCGCTTTAGGTATCATTTTTAAGATATTAAAAAACAGAAAAGTTTATCTTAAAAAAGTAAGATTTTAAAATTTCTTCTTACTTATGGTGGTTAACTCCTTCAAACATAAATATTTCATTATATTCTAAAAAAAAACTAAAAAACTAAAAATAAAATATATTACTGCGCGGAAAGCATATCCACCTGGCCGATTACATTTGAAGGAATCAAGCACAATTAACGTAGATTAACATATTTGTATATTTGTCTTCTTCTAACACTACTTATTTCAGACTTTCAGAATCTTAGATTAAGAAAAATCTAAAAAAAAAATAAATTTCGTTACGGCTTTAGCGTTTGCGATGACAGTAAATAAATTTAAGAGATAATTTCTACAATTTTGCAGCTTTATTTAAAATAAACGTGTGCGCTCATGCAATTTTGTTCATTCTAATATTTACGTGTCACTTGATTAAAAGATTTAGACAACTATATTTTTTAATTGGTCACACTGCGGCATAATTTTTGGCTGTTTAACAGGATATAAATTATGAAACAATCAGTTGAGCGTATGATTACTGGTACGTGCGAATCGAAATAAATATTTATCATACGCTATAAAATTTAAGTTGAATTTCATAATAATTAAACTAAGATTGCCCAAGGCACAGCTGCACATTTTGCCAAAAAATTGTAGCAAATATTAATAATTTTAATAATTGTCTTTGGAATGACTTAAAGCGTTGTAAAAAGAACTTCTCACTCATCAAGAATAAAAAATTTGTTATCAAATTGGATAAAACTTATGAGTGGTAGATCCGCTCAAATAAAATTGAAGCAAGAATTTTTAACTGATTATTTTTTCGACTTTTATTAAAAAATTATTTATTTAAGTAGGGGCAGTTTTTTAGATACTCCAAATAAATAGCTTAGATCTAAAAAATACTCGAAGTTACGCGAAATATTACACACACTCTATCGGTCTTTCACACTCGAACTAATTGAAGTTAATTTGGTAGCTCGTACCTGCCCGCTTATTTGCAAGTAGAATTAAAATGTCACAACCTTGTGACTTAAGCTCATATATGAAGCATTAAAAATACTTGAATATTTAATAAAAAACTCTTAACGCATGAAAACGAGTGCATTGCCTACCGGACAACTCGACTTCTTAATGACAGTAAGTCCCGATTTACACTATGCAACTTTTTGAGGCATTTTTTTTTTATTGATTATCTATTTACGTTACAGATAACGCAAATGTCTAAAAGTAAACATTAGCAACAGAAACATCCCCTCTAAACTCAAGCAATACCATATTGCTTACTCCTTCTGCTTCACAAACAAACAAAAATTTCATGCTAGTTTCATGAAAAATTGCTAGTGGAAATGCCATATAACTGTGCAGTGATTTATCGTGCTCGTGGCATTAGGTATAGTACATACCTTTTAAATTCAAATCATTAACTATTTTAATGAACAATAGTTCTAGTTCTTTTTTAAATATGAGATAAAACACCAAAAAAAAATAATTTTTTTTGGAATCTTTAAAGCACGTTAAAAAATGATTTTATCATGCAAGTCACACACTTCTATCGGAATTGTTTCGATTTCATATTTACCATTCCGATCGATTTTATTTACCAAAAATGCTAAATCTCTACTGTTTAATATAAATGTGGCAATTATAACGTACGTTTCCAGCACAATATTTTATTTACTCGTATTCTAAGTCAAAATAATATTTCACATGAAGGATTATAATTAATATTTTATTTCACACAGGATCAAATTTATATTCATCAAAATAGTATTTTCAGTTTATTAATTTACAGAGAGTTATAAGCCAACGAAAATAATGATAACAATGAATATGTATGTATGTATGTATGTATGTATGTATGTATGTATGTATGTATGTATGTAATTTACATTGGTCTGACTTTAACAATAGTACAGTGGGAATCAAAAGATAGTGGTAATAATTTTATGTGAATGTTAATGCATGGATAAAATTAGGATGCTAAATTCAAGAAATATTATCTGCATAATAGTTACTGCTGCTAAAAATAAAAAGAAGTATTTAAATTCAGTTATTTGTAGTCCAAATATGTAACGATTTACTTTTTTTCGTTTTGTGAAGAATCAATTTGCGGAATTGAAACGATTGGAATTGAGTTATGTGACTTGCCTGTATATACATTGTTTGTTCATAAGTTTAATTACTTCACAATTAATGTAGATAAAAATATAAAAAAAATCGAAATAATAAATTTTCATATTCATGTGTTTGCATGTGCACATTGGAAACTTTATGTAGCAAAATAAAAGAAATATTTCTTGCAAAAAAAAAAAAAAAAAAAAAACAGGTCTTCAAAACAGATTTCAGTTAAATATATCAAATATCATTAAATATTGGGATACCCTTTGATTTTCAAATCCAAATTTTATACTTGTTGTTATAGCGAACTGAGCACGATAGATCGCTTATTGTAAATTTCAATCGTATATTTTAAACAGTTTGGCAATATACCTCAACTCCGCTGGACTATAGGGGCACCCTTAAATTTTTAAATTCACATTTTATATTAGCTGTTGTAGTGGCCTTAGTACTCAAGTTCTATACAAATTAAAACCGTCTGTTTATAACGGTTCGACAGCTTGGCCATACACAACAAAATATATTTAATTTATAATATTAAATATTTATACTTTTTATTATACTAGCCAAAGTTATCCACTACCTTCTGTCTAATTTTTAACTATTTGTATAAAATGGTTCAAAAGATAGGCCTATGTACATCAAGTTTTCACCTGAGGGTACACTCTTTAATTTTTTAATATATTTTTGTATTACTTTGTACTATTGGGAGTCTAGCGAAAATAGGATAAATTAGATTAATTACATCAATTATGGGAACAACTTTTAATTTTCAAATTGAAATTTTATACTTGTTGTTATAGCGTAAGTAGCAATACTGGTTCATCTGTCTGTCTCTAACGGTTCACAAGTGTGGCTACATACAAATTACATAAACTATTGAGTCACCCTTAAATTTATAATTTTTAATATTTATACCTGTTACTAAACCTGTCAGATTATTCGATACTCTGGCCAATTTTCAAGCGTTTGTTCATAACGGTTCAAAAGATAGACCAATAAGGTTAAGTTGCGTCACCCATTTGGACACCTTTTAATTTTAAAGTTTACTTTTATATTACTTTGTACTATTGGGGTCTTAAGTGATACATAGTTTTTAAAATTTTTAAATGTCATGCGTGTTTGTTGGAAATACCCTTTAATCTTTTAAATTATAAACAGTTTTTAAAATGGCAAAAATCTGTAAGCATAACCTTTCAAATAAAAAAAGCAAATTATAAAATCGATGCAGAAATGACTGACTTAGGGAGGCACAAACATTTAAAAACGCAACATTTAGATGAATGATAAACTTCTCCCTTTTTGAAGTCGGTTTAAAATCAAAATAGTTACTCAATGTTTTCTGCGCTTTTGTAAAAAAATGTTTGAGTCTTTATTGTCTTTTTGCTTTATTGATTCAATGTAGTTCTCATTTCATTAATTTAGCTTAAGGTATAAGATATCAAAAATTTCTTTACAAAATATGGGAAAAATCCACTGATAAGGTATTTGAACAGTAGCGAAATGGCCATATGGATATGCTTTCCCTCAGTAATACATTTCATTTTGTAGTTTTAAAAAATAAATATTCCAGTATATCTTGAAATACTTATTTTTGATTAAAATTAACATATTTTAAATACTTAAATTATATTATATCATGAATCAGGAATTTAGAAAAGAAACCCTTAGATAATTAAATTTGTTATTACTGGTGTTCGTAGCTAATATTTGATTTTAATATCATTCAAAGATGAAGGAATCTTTAGCAGAAGTACATCATTTAATATTTAAGGGATCATACTGCTAGACATGTGATTCTGTTACCTGAAGAGCAGGCAGAACTACCTGCAGAATCACTGGTGTTACTATAAAATATATAATAATTAATTAAGATAGAAATAGACAATTTCAAAACTGAAATAGTTTTAGATCAGGATAAGTAATTAGATTAACGCCTGTACCTGGCAGCAAGCCCTTACCAGACGGTGGTTAAACCACAAATACTGTGCAATTTTAAGACCATGGCTTGCTAAAGGGTCGGAGCCCACCAATTAACTCCTCTGTTGAGAGTGCAACAGCACACTTCAGTCTATTCGACGTCAGACCCGCAGACATAGATACATTTAACCACAACCACCACGTGTACCCCGAAGGGAACTCACCAATAACCAGCTACAGCGATGGGCTGCTATGTGTATGGGCTACCGGTTCCCGTGGTGTCAGTTTATTTAGGCTATTATTATTCATACGTTATTATCATTTAAGGAAACTGGTAAAATCCTTCGACAGTACCCAACTGTCTGACCAGCTTCAGTGCCTGCACACCGGGGGACTCATTCCTCCTGTACCCTCGAGGACCCTCTTCTGCACCTAGGTTAGGTCAGCCCAGACTCTTGGTTCCCCCGGGGGGGGGGCAGTTTTATATCAATTATTCCCTTCAACATAGGGGGTGACAGAGAATTAAAAAATAAGAATATAATCACTAAATATAATTTTACATAAACATGTCATCGGCTCTTAAAGGGTTAAACATTTTAGGAAAATGTTTGTGTTACCTTAAAGATCTCTTTAAAAGCTTTAAAATGATACCAATATTGATATCTTAAAAAATATGGTGCACAATAGTAATTTTCCCTGAAAAGTTCCGAAGCCTATATCTCGAAAAATATGGTAGAGCTCCATTTTCTCTGTTATTGTTTTTTTCAGTTTCTATCGTTCCATTTTTTAATTAGAGTTTCTTCACTTAACTTAATTTGTGCCAAATGACATCGAAAAATTAGAGACAGACATGATGTTTTCTCCGCTGCATCTTAGGACACTGACCGATCTTGCTGATTTTTAATAGCGAAATTTTCGAAACTATATATAATGGACTGGCGCATTTAAATTTTTTCTAGCACTTCGCACCTTGGCAAAGCTGATTTGATTTTTAAAAAATATCGTCTCAATGGCCATTTTGCTACCGCTCACTCAGCCCTTCTGGAAAATTCTCACAAACATTTTCAATAAACTTAAGATTTTTGTTCAAACAATAAAGTAAAGACAAAAATCAAAGTTTAAGCAAAAACAACAATAATCAGCAGTGATTTTGTTTTTCCTTACGCACTGCATATGGCTGACTTTTTAATAAATTCTAGTGGAACAAAAATCGTCTTGCCTCTTAATAATATTTTTTTATTGCAAAAATATATGACAACTGATTGAAAAGATTAATAAGTTTTCCTAAAAAACCTTGAACATTTTTATAATGACAATAAATTGATTAATTTTTTTTTTATTGTTATAAAACTATAATTGAAGTGATTGAGTTGATAAATATTAGTTATTTATCTTATACTTACGCAATTTTGAATGGTAAAACATTGATAACATCTTGACCTTGAAAATTTCGTATTATATTTTCCACCAAAGGTCTTGCATTGAAAAACATGTTTGTAAAACTTCCACTGATTAGCAAAATGAAACTAAAGATGCTTGCCATTGAGGACAATTTTTGTACAATTTTCATTTTCTCCTTGCTGTGTTGTTCTGTGTTTGTTGAAAAAAAAAACCAGCCAACCAATAGCATTGATTATGATTATAAGCAAAAGACGAAACGAATTTATAATTATGAAATAAGTAATCATTTGTTATATTGAAAGTAGAATGTAGAATGTAAAATAATACAATAACCAAAATGTAATTAAAATATAATTAGCTAATTATACAACAGTCAAGTCTTAAGTACTACTTGTGTACTTTACTAAGATAAAATAAAATTTTATGAAATATATCAGGTATCTATCTGCCTGCATTAGTGCTGTTGTGTATGTAGGCATTTCTACTTAAGATACTTAAGTTACTGACCTGCCATTAACATTGTGCGTATTCGTTGTGTGATTGCATACCAGCGATGATTAAAAACAAAGAATACCAACATCTTAAGTAGGGATATGGCCTTAGTAACAGCAGGACAAAAGGCCTCCAGGGCATTAACTAAATCATTTAAATACATGAAACCATAGAGATTTTCACCAACCGCACCCAATGCCACCACAAAGACATTGAAACCAAAGAATAGTAATTTAATGAAGGAACGTGTACGTTGAGGCCAAATGCCGCATAAAATACCGGATATACGTGGTATGCGCATAAAACTTTTTGTTATTGGTACAGATGGCCTTAGAAAATCAAACATGATAAATAAATATTTGTTTAAACAAAAACGAGGAATATCTTTTTTGTTAAAGTTCTTTTCTTTATTCTTGTTGTATTTGTTGTTACTTTGGCTTGTTTGTTTGCATATAAAACTTTATTAGTTTTTTTATAGTCTAGAGTTTTTGAATTTAGATTTTAGCTGCTGTTTTTAATTTTAATTTTTTTTATTTTAAATTAAAATACACTGAGATAATAGCGCTCTGCTGGTACAGTGTTTTCAAAGTGAATTTTAATTTAAGCATTTTAAGCAAAATTGAAATGTTAACAAAATATAATAATATTTTGGCAGATTTTAAGTGATTTTGTCTATGGTCTACACAACTGCTTCACAGTAAAAACATGGTCATGGTAATGGAGTCATGGTTTTCCTACTGGAAAACGCACTTTTCAGCTTCTTCTTCCAATTTTATTTAATATTTACATCACGCAAATATAAAAAAAGAAATAAATAAGAGTATTATATTCTGCCATGCCAAATCTTATATACGCTTCACTATTGTAACTTCGGCTAAGGGTTGTTGTCCTAGCTTAGTAAATACAAAAAAGGTTGCTGTTTCAGGTAAAAAGCTCCCCAATTTTTCTTATTTGTTCATAATTTTTAATCATAAATACAACTACCTAGAGGAATACAACCAGAGTTAAAAACAAGTAGGAGTGCTATATTCGGCTACGTCGAATCTTATTTACCCTCCACTATATATGTAAATTTAGTTTAGTGAAGTAACTCCAATAAAAAAAGCAAATATTGTGGTGACAGAGAATTAAAAAAAAAAAAAAAAAATTTGGTACTGCATATATATTATTTTATATAAAAAAGCCATCGGCTCGTAATGGGTTAAGCATTTTTAAGAAATCATAGTATTTCTTAAACATCTCTTCAAAATCTTTTAAATGATACCCATATAAATATTTAAAATATTTAAAAATTTCAGAAGGCCGTAACTCAAATAATATGGGGTCGGAAATAGATATTGTAGATATAAAAAATGGAATGGCAAACGTTTTTTCACTTTTTGTGGTGAAGGGTATACAAATTAGATACTAAATATATATAAGTTTACATAAAAATGCCATCGGCTCTTAATAGGATAAGCATTTTTTTTTTAATTTTAGTTTTTCCTTAAAGATCTCTCCAAAAGCTTTAAAACGACACCGAACTTGATATTTAAAAAAACTTGGAATATTTTAGAGGCCCGTAACTCGGAAAATATGGGCGAACGCCAATTTTTCGCTTGATGGTATTTATATATATATATATTTTATATTCTCTATCGCTCTGTATATTTGTTTTTTTTTTTATTGGAGTTTCTTCATTGTTCCAAATAATATAGAAAATTTTGAGGTAGGCATGGTGTTTAGCTCGCTGCGTTTAAGGACATGAACCGATCTTACTGATTTCCAATAGCTTCTCTTTCGGCACTATGTCTGACCGATTGTCGTATTTATATTTTGGTTGAAATTATACAGGGAATGACAAGCTTAGTTATATCCTTTCTCCAAATTTTTTTGTGGTGAAGGGTATAATAAGGATATGGAAAATTAAGAGGCCGCTGCCTCCAATGACATGGACTGCTTTGCAGATTTTTAATAGCAAAACTTTTGAACTATGTTTGCTTGATTGGCGTTTTAAATTTTTTACAGCTTATCTAGTACCTTGTCAAAGCTGATTGTAATACGAATAGGGACAGACAGACGTTCAACGCTTAACCGACTTTGATATGCATAAGAACTCAGAAAATATATACTTTATTGAGTCAGAAATTAATATTGTATAAATTACAAATGGAATGACAAACTTTCTACCTGTGGTGAAGTGTATAATAAAACACTTGTGTGGAGCTCTTATTTTACAGGTAATTCGATATTATAAAGTTTATCAATATTCTTTGTAAAGACTTAAGTGCTGTTTCTGTATTACAGGCGATCAACTCGTCTGAAAAATTTATATGAAAAGCACTCAGTTTTATGAGTTATTTCCATATAAATTTTTCAGACGAGTTGATCGCCTGTAATATAGAACAGCACATTAAATTAATTTGGTTTTCTTTCACGTCTTTCCAATATTAAAAGAGAACTTGAATATCTTTTGTATCCTCTACCGTTTAGGATTTAAGTGAGTTCTCTGTCTCAAAGAATTTTAAGGAGACGTGCCTATTTCTTCAGACAAATTCTTACCATCATCTCAGAGTCAGAATACTCGCATAGTTTTCTTTTGCGAGAACAACGTGAGCAAAACATACTAAATATCATATTCCAAATATTAAAGCACAAGCTTTGACGATATTTCAAAAATAGTTTTTCATACGATTTTGCATAGACAAGCAAAGTTTTGGCCTAATGATCTCTAAAAACTTCCCATTAATATTGATTTTGGCATTGTATAGGGACTTTTCTGAAAAATGAACTAGATTTATTTGAATTGTGTTCAAAACACTGCACACTACCGTTAGTTTATGCAAACAAGAATATATTTTAGTATTTACTGTTGATCAAATGTAGCACAAAGAACGCGAGAAGATGTGGTTTTCTCTTTTCTTAATTTTTATAAAAATCTCAAATATATTTTTTATCATTTTATTTATTTCCTCAACTTAAAAACAGACAAAAAGATTATACGAGGGCTGCGAATATATATAATCAAAAATGGTTTTATTGTTTTTCAAAGTATCCTGCAGCATTATTTATACAGTTTTGGATGCGCTCAAACCAGTTGTCGAAGCAGTTTTTCCACTCCGATTGAGACACCTCTAAACCATGGTTTTTGAACACTTCAACAGCTTCTTCTGGCTACGAAAATCGTTGACCACGCATTTTTTTCTTGATGAGCGGAAACAAGAAGAAGTGATAAGTGCCAAGTCAGGGCTGTACAGCGGATGACCCATTAATTCGACGTTTTGGCCGGTCAAAAACGCTCTGGTTTGAGCCGATGTGTGAAAGCACGCATTGTAATGGTGAACAATGATTCGTCTTCTCTTGTTGGTTTTTCGAATTTCTCCGATGACTTCAGGCAAACAAATTGTAGTGTACCACTCAGAAGTCACCGTCCTACGTTGCTCAAGCGGAACAGTCGCCACATGATTAGTTTTGCCGAAGAAACAGGCGACCATTTGCTTCGAAGTGCTTCTTCCACGAACAACTTTCGTTGGATTTCGTTCGTCTTTGAAGACCCACACGGTCGATTGTTGTTTCGTTTCGGGCTCATACGCATAGATCCATGATTCGTCACCCGTGACGATCTTATAAACGTCTTTTAAAGCACCGCAATCGTATTTTTGCAACATTTCTTTGCACCAATCGACACGAGCCTTTTTATGAGCGACTTTCAAATTGTGCGGGATCCAACGAGAACAAACCTTTTTTACGGCCAGCTGCTCATGCAGTATCGAATGTCTCTATCTCTCGGTATGTTGCACGTCGATCTTGCATTATGAGTTCACGCACGGCATCAATGTTCTCTGGCACAACAGCCGTTTTTGGACGACCATCACGGAATTCGTCTTTGAGCGAGCTTTGGCCACGATTAAATTCATTATACCAATTTTCCACAGTGCTATAGGATGGTGCTTCATCGCCATACAAAGATTGAAGTTCATCAATGCACTCTTGTCGTGATAATCCACGTCGAGAGTTGTGAAAAATGATGGCACGAAAATGTTCACGAGTTAATTCCATTTTTTTTCTATATTAATTTTTTCAAGTCACTGTAAACAACACAAATAATGGTCGTACGTCAAAACGTTTTGAGTACGATAATGCTTAAAAATGACAAACTTTTCAATGTAAATGTCAGATGCACTTGGCAGCACTCAGTGTTGCCAGGCCAGAAATATATATAGCAGCCCTCGTAATGGTTCCGTTTTCTAACGTTTTTTTATTAACTAGTACTTATTTCGTGAATGGTAACACTTAGCTCATGTCTGATTTGACTAATAATTAGTTTTATCCTTCCGCTGAACGAATATGGTTGTGTAGACGCTTGAGCAATGCTGGGAAATATTGCGACGTCACTTTGAAAATCATGGTAATGTTGCAGAATGTGTGCGAAAATTCCATACGGCAGAATAGAAGCACCTTCAGCTCCGTATGTTCATTATCTTGTGAAAAAAGTAAAAGAAACTGTCATTCTCATCGGTAAACTAAAGCGTGAAAAGCCAAAAACAGTGCGTTAACCCGAGAATATTGCTGCTGTGGCAGAGAGTGTGCGTGAAGCGCCATCAATATCAATTCATCGTCGTTCTCAACAATTTAGCATTTTCCAAAAAAAAGTTAGTTAGCGGAACCTCTCCAAGGCGGCTGATATAACAACTACAATTTAGAAAAATAGCATCTTTGAAAGAATATTTATTGGAACTCGACTTTATCCAACAATTGGGTTTTCCAATATGGCAAACAAGTAGCAATCTTAAACTAACTCCCATGAGAGCTTCCTGTAAAGAGCGCAAAAGAAATTACACTGAAAACCTCAGTTAAGCGATTTTTTTTATTGACAAGCATGATGAGGGACCACTGCTGTTCTAGAAACTTTTAAGACGGGGTGGTGAGTGTATAATAGCATTTTGAAATTCTATTTGAAGAACATTTTTTCCAAAATTATTTAAGGGGTGGCTTAGCAGTCGCCATCTAGGTCTATCTATTCAAACTTTTCCCGCTTAAATTTCTTCTTCGAGATGTTGAAAAGGCAGTTGTTAATTAAAATTCTAAAAAAGCTTCTGCTACTGATAAAACCGGTAAAAATTTTCCCTTAAAGCTGCTTCGCATAGCTAATAAAATAATTCTTTTTGTTTTCAATTCCACCTTGCGCTTTAGGAAAGTACTTTTCCTTTACAATAGAACAAAAACAAAAAAAAAAACTATTTGAAAAAATGATGAACCCGACTTTAGCCGAGAAAGACGTTATTCAGAGTTATAAATTTGGACTCAGTTGAAGATAATTTTCCACTAAGCAGCTCCAAAAATGAAGTAAAAAGTCTTTTGTAGCAAAGTGATTATTGTTTTGCACTTTGTAACAATTTTTCTTATTTTCTAGTCCAATTGTTTTTTATTATATATTTTGCAGCATCCGCCCTTTTATAAACCAAAAAGTTTTAGTTTTGCAAATCTTTTATATATGTAAACAAAACTGTTTCAAAAATAATTTATTTAAAGCACTTCCTTTAAAACACCGTGCACATTTCAATTGATAACTTTTTCTGTTTTCTTTGCAAAAAATCAAGTTGCCTTTTGTAGAATAATGTTTAACTTAAGCTGCGGCTGTTGCCATTATTTGATGGTTGTGTTGTTTGTGATGCTTGTGTTACCGAATATTTTCAACAACTGGATTCTTTTATGTCGAAACAATGAGACTAGTTTCATTAGTCAGCTTAAATTGTGGCATTTTATACTGCGGCACATTTTGAACTTTTGCTTTTGTTTCTAAGTTTTTGTTTTTTGTCGTATTTTGTAGTTGTATTAGTATTTTGTTTCTTGTCTCAAAACAATATAAGCATAAGTAGCATTTGTATACTGACACGTATTAGTTACACAAGAAAATAGTTATGGAAGAAAAATTATATGGTGGTGTTTAAAAAAGTATTATTTTGGGTTTAGATAAGAAAATTGCAATAAATAATTTTTTTCTTAAAAATATTTAAAGCTTTCAAAAGACTTTAGCCATTAAAAAATAAGTTCATTTAGTTATTGTCATGTGAAAAAATATTAACGTACGTTACAGAAAGGAAGGTATTGCATATTAAAGAGGTATAAGAAATTTTTATATGTATTCATCATGTCTACTTTTAAATATTAAATTTTTTATAGCGAATGATCAGATGAGGGTATCTGGAATATTTTCCTGATTTACACTGTTGAACATTCGTCAAGTCCTGATTTCTCCATTCATGGGGTTCCTCCGAAGTTTTCTAAGTAAAGATTATTATTTTATTTTGGAATATATATAAAAAATGATAAATAAAATGAATGATAAATTAAAAAATATAAAGATTAACTAATGCAAATTCCACAATTCCCAGAAAAGATTTTAAAAATTTCCAAAAATTTGATTTTTCAGTTTTGTCCTGTATTTACTGTAAAAGAAGGTAAGGGAGTAAGCAAGGCAGTCTTGAACCACTTCAAATAAGTTTAAGTCTTTTGAATCCATTTAATTTAAGATTATTTGTTTTCAAGTTGATTTTTCACAAAAAAAAAAAAAAAAAATGAATTAATTGAATTTGTTTTCATTAAAAAAATTTTTGACAAATGAATAAAATTAATTTTGTCTTGAATTCAATTCCATTGTGCCCTATTTTCTTTTATTTTAAGAAAGTAAAATGATTCACTAATTTATGCAGACGTTTTTTTAAAGAAAACAAGAAAAATTACCCACCAGCATTTTCTGGATCGCTACATTCTTCATTAGCATTATTCATATCTATCTACTTTAGGTTGTATACATTGTAAACATCATCTATTTAGCCAACTAACTTTGTAAATAAGAAAACGTAGAGTAAATATAATTAATCAATACAAATTTGGTTCTCTCTGTTAAAAAAATGTACACTAATAGCTTTCAAAGCAGCACTTTTGGTTATTATTTTTTTAATAACTAACCAAGATATAGCTCAAAACTAACAAAAAATTAAATTGTTGTTTAAGTTTTTGAACTAATTTTTTTTTTTTAATTTTTGCCCTAGAAAACATTTTTAAATAATTTCTTGCTGAACACTAGACCGTTTGGAAAAAGTGAGACAATAAATGAAAATTTTAATTTTAAAAGCCGAATATCTCCTAAACCATACAAGGTAATTCATATATTTAGCTTTACAAGGGTTATCACCAGAATTGAAACGTTTAAAATCCCTTGAGTAATTAGAATTTGGCAACGGTTTTAACTTTTATTTATACTAAAGCAGAGTTGAGTTTCAGTTTAATTGGAAAAGATGCTTTAAAACTACACAATTGTTACTATTTTTTTTTGTCAAAAGCCGGTCGTTTAAACTAAAAAATTTTATTTTTAAGGATTCTGTTATATACTTTTTTAAATAACACCTCTTTTTGAAACTCCGACTGCTTATTGTAAAGTTTTGTATATGTTTTTTGTTTTTTGTTTAATTCTATTTCAACTCCATAATTTTTAAATGTGTGAGCCACATAACTTTTGTTTTATAAATACGTTTTTTTCCATGGGCGTTATTTCATAACGTTTTAATTATTGTTTAACAAAAATTAAAACTCTTAGCAGCAATAAGAACAACTTTGTAATTAAAAAGTTTTTAATTGTTCTTTTTTTTTTTCTAATTTTTATTAAATTTTTATTCGATGCATAAATAATTTATTTACGTCAGATGTAACGGCTATAAAATTAAATGTAAGTTAGATAATTAACAAATTGTTTATTCAGGTTTTATAAATTTATATACTCTATATAAAAAGTTTTATTTTAATCATTAAAGAGTTTTGAGCCGAATACGTTGATTAATCGAGGTACACTTTAAATAAATTTGCTTTTTGGTTTTGAAACTATGAAATATGTAAATTAAATGAATAAATAATGAAATTTTTTATTTGTTAATTTTTAGCTGCAGCTTTCTATAGGTTTGTTCGTGATTGGTTGTGATAAGTCCGGATTTTTTTAATTTTTATTTTAGGAAATATTATTTATATAATAAACGATGAAGGATTGATTTTGGGATGACTATAATTATAGTTATTTAATTACTTTACTTTTCCGATGAAGATTAATTATAAATATAAATAAATATTTGCTTAAATTTTCTTCCCAACTTTTAGAAAATAGAAACTTTGTAATTTTGAAAATAATCAAAAATTAACTTCAGAGGAAATACCAATCTCTGTTCCTGTTTATATACAAATTTTTTTAAGTGTCATATTTTAAGTATAATTGTGTTGACAATACAAGACATAATTCAAAATTAGGCAAAAAATTTACAACACCTTAAGCCACTGAATTCTTCGTCTACTTTGTTCAATTAAAGAAAATATTTTCAGAGTGTAACAAGGACCTTAGGGGTATTTGTGTAATTTCAATTTGCCTTTAATTCTTTTGCATATAATAAATATATATTTATTTCAAATTAAAAGTTAAAACAAGTTGAACTTGTCTAGATTTCTAATGAAACTAAAAGCTACAAAACTAAAAATTTTTCTTAAACTCCAGACACATAAAAATCTATTTTTAAATTCACAACAGTACCTGTTATAAAGAACCAGAACATCACAAAAAGTTGTTTATCCTAATTTGCCTTTGGCTTTTACAAAAACGAAAAGATGGTTAGAGAATCTTTTTATAACTTGCATCGCAGGTGCCTAACGGTACATCTAGAATTCGGTGGAGCGATTTCCGTCTGTCCGTCTGTGCTTGTGTTGAAATCTACTTTGCCAAGAGCTAGAGAAAATTTAAATACGCCAATCGATCAGACAAAGTTTCAAAAATTTTGCAGCGGACAAAACACCACTCCTGCCTTGAATTTTTTCATAACTTATTCAATTTTTGTTTGTATTCCTGCAGGTGGTTGTGTTTATGATAAAAAATTAATGAAAATTGTAAGCCAGGGTATCAGAACCTTTTAAATTATTAATCTGGGACAACGACCCTAAGCAAACTTACAGTTTTTAAATTTTTTGAACAGAAAAAATTTATGATGGAAAAGAATTTCTCATGCCAATTTATGTATACATGTCGTTATACATATATGGTGAAGGGTATATAAGGTTCGTCACAGCCGAATAAAGCACACTTACTTGTTCAAGAAAATTTTGCTGGCATATCCTACATACAAAAAATTAAACATTTTATTATTTTAAAATGTCTAAATTTCTTAGAAAAAATGTCTATTATTTTTACAAAAAAACATGGTTGAGATCAGCATAATTTAGGAGCAACATATCATTATTGTATTTTATGGTTGTTAGCAAAAAATAGTGTTATATTGTTACGGTTTTCCCTTTTTTTATACAAAAGTACGGATTCTTTTGATTGCAAATACCACTGTGGCTTATTATTCTGGCTTTCTCTGGCTATACTTCTTGATCCTACCGGTCTTGTGAACCCTTGGTCTCCTATTTACTAAATATGCGTTATTACTACAAACGCAGCCATCGACGCTACACTACTGTGTTACTCCGGCGAGACATGAACTACTCGATGCCTTGTTTAGTAACCTTAACCATCCACAGACATCTCCACTACTCCTTTTATCCAACTCAGTTATCTCCTTTAATCCAATAGCCACAACACACGTCTACCATACACTGTTGTTGTGCTGTTACACTTCCCTGCGCGAACCGCTATTGCTCTTACTTTTTATTATAAAGGGCTTCTTGACAATTATATGTTACTCTTATATTAAATTGGACGTCTCCACTAAACTTTCTGCCATGGCTTTACACAATAATTGTCTCTTGCCTCTCGGAAGGTTTGTACTGCTGTTTATTAATTTTAATTGCATTAAAACAATTTTTATTTTTGTTGTGTGCATAACCGAACGCGGTATCGAACTCAGGACCTCCTGTTTTGCAGTACGTACCTCTACCAACGCAACCATTGAGGTTGCTCAGCTTTTGTTAGCTAATTGTGGTTTTTATTCTATATACACACCATTAATTGAATTAACTTATTCGCCACGCTCATACGAGTAACAACAACAGGGGTTGCCAGATCTTATACTCGTAACAATATATTGTAAAATATTTTCTTTCCTTCATTCTGAGGCATGCTCCAAGTAATCTAGTCATTAAGCTAACGTCACTAAAAGTTATAATCACCTCTGTCGTAAATAAGAAATGAAATTTATGTCCCCATGAAATTTTTATTCCCTTCGAAGTGAAAGTTGGTATCGTGGATTTACCATGAAATATTTGTTCCCTTCATTGAACAGCTGTTTAAAATAAATTAGCTGTCATTCCACATTGAATGTAAGTGAGAGGAGTAAGCTCAGTGAAAATTGTTGAAGTTTAAAAATAAATAAATAACATTTTCTGATACGAATCAAAAATTTTATAACATTTTTCATTTAATGACTTTTTAGTAAAAAATCTTCATAAATTTACAAGCAATAGATCTCTTTGGTTTGCATCTTGTCGAGTTTAATGTCAATCTGCACTGCTGTAACTGATCTTGAAAAAAAATTTAAATATTCTAATTAAGAAAATTAATTAAAACAGATAAAAACTTGTATAATATATGCAGTTCCGAACAAAATTTAAGTGAAAAAATCTAAGGAAAAAGTGAAAAAATTTCGAGGGAATAAATCAATCACGATAAGGGAAAAAGGAAAACATTTCGTAGGAAAAGATTTTTATGATAGGAGTGAATATTTCTTAAAAATCTAAGTAATTTAAATTGTGGTAAAGATGGCGATTTAATACCAAAAGCGAAAACTACTTTGATATGTGAAAAAACATATCATAGCATTTTATTTTATTTGCATGCTGAGGGTGTACCCTTATTAACAATTCGTAAAACAACTTTACAATACTTATTGTGATAAAGTTTTTCAATATCCTCTTTAACCACATCCTACTACATTTTACTTATATTTTTGTTTTAAATATTTGACTAATTTGTTGTCAAAACAAAATTATAATTATAGTTTGAATTTATTATTTACTTTTTCTTATTTTTACTTCATAGTTATAAGTTTTTAATTACTTTTACAATTTATTACAAAATTCGAAGGCGAAATAATTGTGGGTGGTCTGCTGGTTAAATTTTTTTAAACCTTAAGAAAAAAACTGTATTTTCACTTAACTGAAAAATCTTTCTTCTGTGACATTCTCCACTTAAATGTATGGGGACTTGTTAAGTTATAGATATGTCTTTCCTATATATATATACCCATTAAAGAAAGTTTATCTAAGGTGTGATATCTGATAATACCAAAAACAATTTTGATAAGTAGAAACGCATATACTGAAAATGAAATTGTTTCACTGGCCATCCTCCTGGTTAATAAAATCTTACGTTATTCACGCCATTATCCTTAAAAACAGAATTTGTATTGTGTCGCATCGGTGTTTTTTAAGCCCGATCGAAAGCGCTTCCGAACGTACGAAGTACACAGCCAGTGACGACGGTTATTACCGAAAATTATAACAACAATAAAAAATTACACTAAAAATTCAATTTTGATGGAAATTGTTTTCTTATTATTTTCAGTAAACTCTGGAAAATCATTATGAAAAAACTCACGCTTAAAAAACGCTATCAAGTCATCCAAGCTTACTTTAAAAATCAGTCATCAATTCGAGCAACTTATAGACGGCTCCCTGATTTTTGTGGTGATCAATGAATTAACGCACAACATTTCTTACAGACCCCATTGCATCAAGAAAAATGCACCGTTTGGTGTGGTTTACACGCTGGTGGCATCATCGGACTTTATTTATTAAAAAATGAGGCTGAATCTCACGTTAAGGTCAATGGAGATCGGTATCGCACCTTGATTAATGATTTTTTGTTTGAAAATTTGGATGACATTGATCCGGACGAAATGTGGTTTCAACAAGATGGCGTTACGCGTGATAAGTCGGCCTCAACCGTCGAGTTATTGAAATTAAAATTTGGCGTTAAGTTGATTTCGAGAAATTAACCTGTCGTGCGATTCGACACCTCTCGATTATTTTCTGTAGGGCCACGTGAAGTCACTGGTTTATGCTGATAAATCAGCAACAATTAAAGCTTTGGATGCCAACATTTTTCGTGTTATTTGTGACATACGGCCAGCAGTACTTGAAAATGTGACATAAAATTGGAACGTCCAGAATGCGCTTCGTCATTAGCCATATGTCCGAAATCATTTTTAAATATTAGTGCAAGGTTTAGATCTTTCGAAAAAAAAAATTCTTCACTAAAATTTAATTTTTTGTGTTATTTTTTACAATTTAAAGTTCTATCGGGCTTAAAAAACACTCTTTATTATTGCCTTAAAGAAATTATGCCTCTAATATAAAATCCTTTAGTATATGGAAGGATCTGTAACCAAATAGTAAAATTTTAGTGCGACGCGAAAGTGTTCGAGACCAATCGAGCAAAGTGACAGCAAAGTGGCGATTGTTCCTAAAACAATCTGAACTAAAAAAATTTTCCCTTTATTTGCAATGACTCAAGGAAAACGCTGAAGTACCGGGATAAGTTTCTCTGGAGCAAGACAAAACTTTCTCTAATAGGATTCTGCATTGAAAGCAAAGTCTTCTCTCCTATATATTGGGAATAAAAATCGATACCAATTAGTTATGCGGAGAGCACAAAGGGCTTGACCAGGGACAACAGTTTATTATTACAAAACAAAAAAACAAAAAAAAAAATGGCTTAACATTTCTAGTAACCCGCAGATCAATCTAAATGACGTTTTATTAAGAAAAATTTTTAAAGTGCTAGACTTACCCTGTTTTCTAGTACTTATTTGGTCTGCTGCCCAAGATTTCTTATGCAAAAAAAAAAAAAAAAAAAAAAAAAACACAAACAAAAAAGCGCATCATGGGCATCTCTTAAGATCATTATTTTAAACTTTCTTATAAAAAGTGAGTGACGACTACAACAAACTTGTTGCTAAGCTCTTACCGTTAGAACAATAACATATAAAATTAATAAGTAATTAAAACCTCTTATACTAAATAATTCTGTCTATAACGTTTCAAATAACATTACCTATTGGGACACCCTTATATTACATTATTCTTGTTATAACAGACTTTTAGCTTCTACAGCTTCTTGTTACTATCAACCGTCTGTCTACAACTGTTAAATAGTTTGACAATTTACATCAAATTACAGCAACTATCAGGACACCCTTTTATTTCCAAATTCAAATTTTATACTTGCTGTTGTAGTTGACTTAACAAACAGGTTCTTTGTAAATTTTAACCGTTTGTCTATTTGTCTATGTTAAATCAACAATTGTAACACCCTTTAATTTATAATTTGAAATATTTATATTTATTGTACCAAGAAAAGTATTGGATATTCTGTCAAATTTGCAAGCATTTGTCTATTACGATTCAAAATATAGATTCATATAGGTCAATATACATCAATAATGGGAACACATTTTAATTTCTAAATAATTAACTTGTTGTTATAGCAGACTTAGTGATAAAGGTCACTTGCAAGTTTTAGCTGCTTATCTATAACGGTTCAAAAGTATGGCCATATTAATTAAAAAATTAATGGGGCACCCTTAAACTATAATTTTAAATATTAATACTTGTTACTATAATAGTCATAGCATTCTGTTCAATTTGTAAGCGTTTATCTAGAACGGTTCATATGATAGGCTCATATATTTAGATCAATTTACGTCTCTTATGAGGAAAACCTTTTATTTTTAGATTTGTTTATGTATTATTTTTTGCTATTGGGAGCTAAAGTGATATGCAGTTTTTAAATTTTGAAGTGGTGCCCTTTACGGTTCATAGTACACGTAAAAAATATGCACTTGTATGGAGACACTTTTTAATTTTTAAGATGATGATTTGTTTGTATAACAGCACCAATCCGTTTGCATCACCTTAAAAAGAACAAACTCAAAATCGATCAAGAAATGACTAAGTTATGAAGGCACAAATATAAAAAAGCAACTTTCAGTGAAATTAATAACCTCCTACGTTTTGTGAAGTCGGCTAAAAAAGAAAAGAACAATAAAAATTAAAAATAATCAGCCTTATTTTTTTATTATTCCCTTGAACAATAAATTGACAGCGCCAATTGTAAGGGAATAAAATAAACATCTGTTACAATTCGGACACTCTATTGTGAATTGATGTAATTTTATTTTTTAGACTTTATGTGATTTTTTAATAGAGTTAACAGAGTAGATTTCAAGTATCGCTTAGATATATTGGTATAGAACTGCTAACCTGATAGAAAGTTGTCAGCGATTCCGTCGGATGTGAAGCTTGCAGCATAACTACTCTCTTTTGCAGAAGGAAGCTATCTAAAGGGTGTTGGGCGGTAAGTTGACGTTAGTGTACTTTTTGTGAGGTGTTGGCAGAAATTTTAACGATTTAAAAAAAAAAATTTGTCCGATGTGGATTTGTTGGCCAAATATAGAAAAACAAAAAGCTATTGCCAGGGAATTTTTTTTGAAAAATAATGCTTCTCAGGCGTTAAAATAAAATCAAACAATTAACAACTATTTTAAAAAATAACAAGAAAACTGCTTACATTGTGTTTCTTTTTTTATTTTCAAGCAAAATGTTTGTGAAAAAATTCATATAATTTTTGGGGAAAAACAAACGGAAATTAAAATCGGCAACCCCATAATTTTTCGAACATGCGAGTTTTTTCACCTGGAAATAATTTACGATTGCAACTTTAGGCAGAAGGAAAATATTTCGAGGGAAAACATATTCACGATAGTGGTGAATGTTACGTAATTTATTAAAAGCTTTAAAGGATTCATTAAAAACATGGTCGACTTTCAATATTTTATATATTCTAATTTTCTATTTGAAAGAATTAAGATAAGATAATTAAACATAAAACATATTTTAAATAATAAATTTTCATAAATTGTAGGTTCGTAAAAAAAACTGTTATATTAAGGGGATATATTTATGGTGCTTGTTTTTGATCAAAAATATTATAAAAAATTTTTTACTTTTCTGTAAAGTTAATTTAAGTAAAAATACGAACAAAGTTGAACAAATTGTACATAAAAAATAACTTGCAGTAACAACTTTACGGTTTATAATTGATTTGACGGGTTTATCAAGGACTCTAAGACTGTAAATAAATTTTACAGCTGACAAATATCTAAAAGAGACAATCCTCATAAAAATGTAATGTAAATATCTAGGATAATATTCTTTCGCATTCAAAACAAAATCTCACACTATTTCACTGCTAGCAAATATAATTTTGTTTCAATCGATACAGTCGCTTAGAAACGGCTGATTTGATTTTTTAGAATATTTTATTTCGGCTCCACTTTGCATTTTCAAATAATACCATAGGAATAGTTTATTAAGGTTGATCAGGTAATAAATGCGCTAAAATTTGTTTAAAATATTTAACTTTAATAGCATGACACACCAATTTCTTACCTCCTAACTATTATTCTCAATTTTTTCAAAATTCTAGGAAATTTCAGTTTTGTACAAAAAACATACACTCTTTTTTAATTTTGTATTTATTTTCATCTTAGTTTTTTATTTATTTATTACCTTTTACTTTGTGTGTTTTGTTTAGTTTTATAATTGATTTGGTTGTTTTAGTTAGTTTTTACATAGTGTCATTATTATTGTTGTTATTATTGTTGTTATTTTGCTTTGTGTTAATTTTTTTTGTCTCTTATTTAATTATAATTTATTTATATTTAAAATTGAATTTTTAAAATTACAATATAAATATTTTCTTACGTTTTAAAATAACAAATAAGGTTTTCAACATAAATTATTTTTAAACAATTAACAAATCCTTTATAATTTATTTATGGGCTTTAATTTGCACATACATACATGACCCTTAAATGGTATTAATTTTTACTAGTGTTTTACTTTGAATAAAGTTTTTAATATTTTATATTACATTTACAATTAAATTTTACTAATATCTAATGCTGATGAAAAATAACACTGTGCTGCATTAAATAAAAAGCTACTCTACATGAGATTGGAAAAAAGAAGCAATTTTATTTGTTTTTTATTATATGAAATGAAATTTCGTCTTACGTCAATAGTATAAGCCATTAATTGATCAATGTGTAAATAATATGAGTTATGTATAACAAAATTTTAAGCATTTTTTAATTAAATAACAATTAAAATTATTACGTTTAAGATTATGGTCTTTAACAAAAATTTTCAAAGGCTCAAAATTTCCATTCTTTGCTAAAATATTAAAATTATTATATTAAATTGAATATAACAATAAAAAATTATCGTATAATAAAAAAAATATCACACAATTTTGTTTAATATTTAAACTGTATAAAAAGTAAAAAAAAATCAGCCGTAAACAGTGGGTAAAGAAAAAAAATCATTGTTGAATATTGCTGTTTTTTGCCTTAACTTTGATTTTTGTCTTTACGCTATTGTTTGAACAAAAATCTTTAGTTTATTTAAAATGTTTGTGAGAATTTTCCTGAAGAGCTAAGTGAGCGATAACGAAATGATGTGCTTTCATCCTTAGCAATCAATATCGGTTATTTAATAATTTAATCGGGATAAAAAATCACACAGTATTTTATAAAATTAATTAATTTTATTAAAATTTAAAATTAGTTACTGATTTAGCGCAGTACAAAATTTTTAAATTTAGTAGCACAGTGTATGTATTATGAATATTGCTAAGATAAACAAATTAAATTACTATACAAATAATTTTATATTTATTTAATTTAAACATTTGTTCAATAAAAGTTAAATTAGTTGTTTTTTTAATATTGCAGCTTAGCAAATAGCATCGCAATGTCTAGGTTTTAAATCTAAAATTTATTTTTAAGCCGGATATTATATTTTATATTTATAACATTTATAATTACATTTAAATTGTTTCTTGTGTGTGTGAAATATTTTTCAATATTTGCAATAAATTTAATTCAGTTTAAATAATAAATAAATCAGCATAAAATTCTTATACAATTCCTTTGTACTATTTAACTTAAATTTATTTCTTTTCTATTTACAGCTTTTTCATTTTTCATTTTAGGTTTTATTATATTTTACTATATAATAATATATTCCTTAATGCCAACATAAACAAATTGTTAGAAAAGAAAAGTTACTTAGAAGAAAAAACATAATTTAAAAAATGCAAAAAAAAAAAGAAAACAATATTCCGTACGGAAATGGCATAATTTTCAAAGCAAAAACGGAAATTTGCTGTTATTCTTATCAAACAAAAGCTTCTCTAGAAAAAAAAAGAAAGAAAATAAAATGGGGGAAGTAAAGAAAGAGAACAAAAATAATAATAACTGTTAAATTTAAAATAACTGCTTAAGAATTGAAAAAATGAATAAAATGTGAGCAATTTAATATGCAAAATTTTTTTGAGCCAAGCACTTATATTATGAAGATGATATATATGTATGTATGTGTGTATATACAGTAAATTTTTCTATTTAAGCAAAAGCTAAAATTTATGTTCAATTAAACACTACAATAGTTTAACGGTCTTTAATCTATTTTAAAAATTAATTTTTTACAATTTGATTTTATGCTAAATTTTGATTTATTTAATTCTTTATAAATATTGACACGTGCCACAATCAGTGATGCTCATTTTTTGAATTTTTACACTGGCGAGTATTGAGTAAAGAATTTGCTCACAGCAATGTTGACTCACGTACACAAAACGTGCGGGTTTGTTAGCATCTAACCAACAAAAACAATTTAATTACTGTATATATATGCTGGAGAAGCACTGACCAAAGCCAAAGGCAAAAAAGAGAAAAAAAAAAATTAAGGCCTAATAAAATCATTATTTTAATACGCCTGACGTCTGCATTAGGAGTCGGCATAAACCCACCCAATCCAATGTAGAAGGGAATGTTAAACAAGTAAGAGTGCTACGAGGGCTGCTAAGTATATTTCTGGCCTGGCAACACTGAGCGCTGCCAAGTGCAATCTGACATTTCCATTGCAAAGTTTGTCATAGGCATAATCGTACTCAAAACGTTTTGACGTACGACCATTATTTGTGTTGTTTACAGTGACTTGAAAAAATTAATATAGAAAAAAATGGAATTAACTCGTGAACATTTTCGTGCCATCATTTTTCGCAACTTCCGACGTGGATTATCACGACAAGAGTGCATTGATGAACTTCAATCTTTGTATGGCGATGAAGCACCATCCTATAGCACTGTGAAAAATTGGTATAATGAATTTAATCGTGGCCGAAGCTCGCTCAAAGACGAATTCCATGAAGGTCGTCCAAAAACGGCTGTTGTGCCAGAGAACATTGATGCCGTGCGTGAACTCATAACGCAAGATCGACATGCGACATACCGAGAGATAGAGACATCCTTGGACATTTCTTCCACCAGCATACATTCGATACTGCATGAACACCTGGCCGTAAAAAAGGTTTGTTCTCGTTGGATCCCGCACAATTTGAAAGTCGCTCAAAAAAAGGCTCGTGTCGATTGGTGCAAAGAAATGTTGCAAAAATACGATTGCGGTGCTTCAAAAGACGTTTATAAGATCGTCACAGGTGACGAATCATGGATCTATGCGTATGAGCCCGAAACGAAACAACAATCGACCGTGTGGGTCTTCAAAGACGAGCAAAATCCAACGAAAGTTGTTCGTGGAAGAAGCACTTCGAAGCAAATGGTCGCCTGTTTCTTCGGCAAAACATGTTATGTGGCGACTGTTCCGCTTGAGCAACGTAGGACGGTCACTTCTGAGTGATACACCACAATTTGTTTGCCTGAAGTCATCGGAGTAATTCGAAAAACCAACAAGAGAAGACGAATCATTGTTCACCATGACAATGCGAGCTCTCAGACATCGGCTCAAACCAGAGCGTTTTTGACCGGCCAAAACGTCGATTTAATGGGTCATACGCCGTACAGCCCTAACTTGGCACCTAATGACTTCTTCTTGTTTCCGCACATCAAGAAAAAATGCGTGGTGAACGATTTTCGTCGCCAGAAGAAGCTGTTGAAGTGTTCAAAAACCATGTTTTAGAGGTGTCTCAATCGGAGTGGAAAAAGTGCTTCGACAACTGGTTTGAGGGCATGCAAAAGTGTATAAATCATGCTGGAGATTACTTTGAAAAATAATAAAACCATTTTTGATTATAAATATTCGCATTTTCACTATTAGGCCAGAAATATATAGAGCAGCCCTCGTATATTGGGCTATACCAAACCTTATATACCCTTTACCATATATGTAAATCTAGTTTAGTGAAGTAACTCCAGCCAAAATGGCAAATATTGGGGAGACCGGGAATTAAAAAATAAGAAAAAAAGAAAAATTAAGTACTCTATATTATTTTACATAAAAATGTCATCGTCTCTTAAAGGGTTCAGAATTTTTCAAAAATTTTAGTATTTTCATAAAGATATTTAAAAAAATTTATCATCATCATCATTATCACAAAAAGTGAAAAAATGGTATATCTGAGGTTGTCATTTCGTGTGTAATTTCTATAATATACATTTACGACCTTATAAAGTATATTTATTCTGCATAGCGAAGTCGATTGAGCGATGCCCGTCTGTCCGTATGACCATGCGTGTTAGTGTTGCCGAGGCAAGCTTGATTACACACAAAAGAAAAAAAAAAATTAATATGTCAATTGATCAGATATAGTGTCGAAAGAAGTGCTATTGGAAATCCGCATGATCAGTCCATGCTGCCTCGCAGGGCATGGACTAATTTTTTCATGACATTTGGAAAAATAAAGTAACTCCAATCAACAAAATAAATATATGGATCTATAAAGAATTAAATAAAAGAAAAAAAAAAACATCAAGTGAAAAAATTAAAGCTCGCCCATATTTTCCGAGTTACGGGGCTCTGAAATTTTCAAATTTTTTCAAATATCAATATGGGTATCAATTTAAAGGTTTTGAAGAGATCTTTAAGCAAATACTAAAATTTAAAAAAAAAAATGCTTCAATTATTGAGAGCCATGTCGTTTTAAGGTAAAATTATATAGGGTACTTAATTATTCTTTTTTTTTTTCTTATTTTTCAATTCTCTGTCTCCCCAATATTTGCTTTTTTGATTGGAGTTACTTTACTTATCTAGATTTACACAGACGGTGAAGGATATATAAGGTTCAGCATAGCCGAATATAGCACTCTTACTTCTGTAATTCTCTATGGTCCTTTATATTTGTCTTTTTTTTGATAAGAGATAATTCGTTGTTCCAAATGAAATGGAAAAACTAGTGTTTTACTCGCTGCCTTGAGAGAGATTGACCGATCTTTATGATTTTCAATAGCACCTCTTTCGATACTATGTCTGATCGATTGGCGTATTTAAATTTTCTCTAGCTGATCTAGTGCCTTTTCAAACTTGATTTCAACACTAACACGTGCGAACAGACGAAAAGACGGAGAAACCGATAGAGGGACAGCCAGACATCACTCAATCGTCTTCGATATGCATAAGAACTCAAAGTATATATGGGTCGGAAATGCATATTGTAGAAATTACAAAGAGAATGACAAACTTAGTTCTACACTTTTTCCACTTTGTGTGGTGAAGGGTATAAAAATATAAACGTGGTTTGTTTGTTGATAATCTAAAATAATGCCTATGTTGTTCATAAAAAATCATCTGATTAGTTGAATTGAAAAAGTATTAACAATAATAATGAATTAATCGATCAAAAGAGACAAGTTTTTTTTAATTATAATTTAAAGAGTTATAAAAAACTAATGCTCAAGTTACAACCTATTGTAAATTGTATGTTGTATTTTATATGAATTACAATCAGAATGCTTGTGAATATGGTAATGTGAGTTTCCGTTGTTAAACTTCTAAACTTTCAAGTAATAAGTAAATAATTATAGAGAAGAATTAAAGATAAAATAAAAAATTAAAATATAAATGAAAAGACGATGTTTTACTCAAATAACTTGGCTTTTTTCTATGACAGTGAATAAATATAAATAAAAATATTGCAAGTGTTTTAGCAAATAAATTATTTAAAAAACCAAAAGATTTTTTTAATCCGATAAAACTTTCAAAAGGGTTTACTATGAAATCAATTATCATAGTGATCACACTTTTTAACATTTATGATAATTATACTCTGGATAATCTTCATGGCTTGAAAAACGCTA
Organism: Gymnosoma rotundatum; assembly: GCA_916610165.2. Classification (NCBI taxonomy): domain Eukaryota; kingdom Metazoa; phylum Arthropoda; class Insecta; order Diptera; family Tachinidae; genus Gymnosoma; species Gymnosoma rotundatum. Next base: position 110,246,387 of record OU744337.1, on the reverse strand, counting down.
TTAAATTATCTGGCTTTTTATTCATTCTTGGGTTTCGTTTGGCATTGATTAGGTTGCGATATGTTTTCAACAGGATGAGGCTACATGCCAAACGGCGATATCGGTCATCGACTTGTCAATTGGTCTCTAAGTTCATGCGATCTGACTCTTCTGCATTATTTCCTGTGGGTCCAAGTTTTATGCAACAGTTGGCGTCTTTTAGGTCAAGTTTGTTCGTATTATTCGTGACTTACGGCTAGTAATGCTAAAAAAATTAGTCCCAAATTAGACGACCATAATCTGCTTCGTCGAGAACAGGCGCTTTAAACCATTTTCATGTGTAAATCTTTCAAATAAAAAAATGTTTATGTGTAGTTGGTTGTAATTGAATATTAGTGTATTCCTTTCATTTTCTTTCTTTATAAATAGCATCTTTAGGAAAATTTTCATTTTTTTTTTCATTCTCATTTAATTATTTGGTTAATTCAAAGCATAATTTAATAAAAAGTTTTTTATAATTTTTTTCAATTAAATATATAATTGAAACAAATAAAAATTAAAATAATCTTCAACCTAAAAGCAAACAAAGCTTTTATCCGTGAATGTGTTCGTGTTTGTGCTTATGCTTTATTCATATTTATTATAAGATAAAAATATCTTACATCACGTCTTGACTAGCGATTTTTCTTGTCATGAAACGACATGAAATTCTCTCGTCTTGTCTTTGTTATCGAAGATCCATTTCTTGATAAAGTTTTCATGTCTTCATACGACTTTTCAGTTATCATGACAAAAAAATTGCTAATGAATGTGGACAAATTTTTCTGATGAGTTGAGCTTTGGCCCATTAAAAATTGCTATTGTAGTACGATTGCCGATGATGGTAATGGCTTTATGCCCTCAACACAAGATGGCTATTTTAGATTATCCACATCGTCTTGTCACAAATAGGAAACACGATGAAATGATAATTAAAAAAAAAATTTGCCAGTAATTTTGTGGTTGCAACTTAAATATTACAACGAATTAAAAAAATAGTACTCCTGAATTAAAGTTAAACGATTTAAAAACATGTTGCGACTATAGGTTTCTTATTTTCTATGCGTTTTATGATAATAATATTATTTTACTCCTTATCTCTTCTTGGTTGTGAGAACGATTCCGATATAATAGCTCTGCATTTAATGAGGTGTCAGTCAATGCTATGTTCTTCTAAAAATCCAAGGGAACTGTAAAAGAAATAAGTAACAAAAAATGATATTATTTTAAAATTTTATCAAAGCATTGGTATGCAAAAAATTTAAATGAATTCCTTAGTTTTTTTAAGGCACATTTGGAACAGAAGCTGCAGATAAATAATGTTATGTTTGAAATGACTTGTATGAAACACTTAGACATAAGAGAAGTGCTGTGAATCTTATATAACTTTAACACACACACACACACATATATTCATACATACGATTATACAAATTACCATAAAAAAGCAAAATGCATTAACATCAAAAATGAGATATAATGTAGAAGCAATTGCTTGTCAATTTTAACACATTTCTTAAACTCAAATTTTTTTCTCCAAAAGTGAAAATATATTAAAATGAATTAAAAAATTGTATGCATTTCTTGAAAATATTCTAGATTAATTTTTAATGGAGTTTTTCGATTTGGCATTCATGCTATCGATTAATGTAAAGTAAAATAGCAATTTAGAAAAGGAACTTCCACCAAACCAAACATTTCAAAGTGGGCTTATTTTTTTTATTTAAATTAATCACATACAGTTGACAACAAAAATTAGACACCAGCAGAATGTAATGTTTTCTTTGGAAAACATCAACATACATTAGTAAGATAACTATTCTTTTTAAAAAAGGTTCTCAGAAAATTATAAAAAATGAACTTAAGCCGAAATCAATTTTAGTTCATTTATAATATACTCAGTTCAAGTCCTAATTCAATAAAAAATAAATTTTTCAAAGAAATGATAAAATAAACTGACGTCATACATATATAAAAGCCTTCTAAAGATTACTGCATCTCTTCTCCAAAAAGATCCTTATTACAAAGATTGTTAACTCATCTAGCACTGTAGCAAAAGGAAGTTATGTCTCTCGATAACAACTGTTTAAACCGTGTTGGCAGTTGCCTAGTAATTTTTTAATGCAGATTTTTGTATTGATGTTCGTAGTCTGATCTTGAATGAAATTGTATATTATCGGGTCTTAATATCCATAGAAATCTTTGTACATTTAGTTGCTTTAAAATATATCGAACAGAGTTAGAAGGCGAAAGAATATTTGCGATGTTACTTAAAGAAACAGAAAGTATTTCAACATTCAAATATTTCCTTAGTGTAACCACAATTTCCATTTATTTTTGCTAAATTAGAGTTTTGGTTACTATTTTTATTATATTCTATACCACAAAAAATGAAAAAAGGGTATATCTTAAATTCCATGTGTAATTTCTACAGTATCCATTTTCGACCTAATAAAATATATATTCCGAATTCTTATGCATAGCGAAGTCTAGTATTGAAATCAACTCTGCCAAGGCACGAGATAACGTAGAGAAAATTTCAATACGCTAATCGATCAGTAATAGTTTTGAAAATTGTGCTATTGGAAATCCGCAAGATCGGTCCATGTCCTTCGAGGCAGCGGGCAAAACACCACATCATTTGAAACAATGAAGAAACTCCAATCAAAACAAACAAATATATGCAGCGATAGAGAATTAAAAGTAACAAAAAAAACATAAAGTGAAAAAATTTGCTCTCGCCCATATTTTTATTTATTTATTTATTTGTTTATTTATTTGTATTTTATCCGATAAAAGCCTTAAAGGCCAACTTAATCTAGATTTTGATGGTGTAAAAAATTCTATAACTAAAATTACTATACAGAAATTATGAAAAATGTATTATTCTTTTTTAAATTGTACCCAACAATGAAGATATTAAAACATATTGTTAACAATAATGTTAATATTTCTTTAATCGGTTTATTAAAATATTTTTCTTCATTTTACATAAAAATTATATTGTCCTTTAATGGGTTAAGCATTTTAATTTTAATTTTAGTATTTCCTTTAACATCACTTCAAAAGCTTTAAAATGATACCCATATTGATATTTAAAAAAATTTTGAAAAATTCAGAGCCCCGTAACTCGGAAAATATGGGCGAGCGCCAATTTTTCCACTTGATCGTTCTTTTTATGATTTTTTAATTCTATATCGCTCCATATATTTATATTTTTATTAGAGTTACTTTATGGTTCCAAGTGACAAAAATTAAAGGTAGGCGTGGTGTTTCGTCTGCTGCCTTGGAGGACATGGACCTATCCTGCTGATTTCCAATAAATTGGAAATGCTAAAATTGTTTTAAAAATGCTTAACCCATTAAGTGCCGATTACATTTTTATGCAAAATTATATATAGTATTTAATTTTTTTCTTCTTATTTTTTAATTCTCTGTCACTTCACTAAACTCAATTTACATAATTGGTGAAGGGTGTATAAGACTCTAAGTATCACTCTTACTAGTTTTTATCTCAAGTTCCCTCAAACAACTGTGCATTATTGCAGATATTATTTGTAAGCGCTTTCCTGACAATATACTTTTGTTGTTGTTTAGACAAATACAAAATACTTATGGAAAATTTAGTTTTTTCTACCACAATTGGCAATACGTTGTATTTCTAAAATTTAAGAAAAAATCTGGATGTCAGTTTACAATTTTAGTTTAAACTTGTTAAACCACAAACATTCCTAATTTTTCAGAGGATTTTAAGGTTGACAAAACATTTATGTTTTTGTATTCATGGAAAAAACACTTGTTCTTTTTCTCATTCTGTAATGCGGATACATTTAAATTTTTTTTTACATTTTCTGGTACTTTTGCTTCCCGCTCAGCGAAAAACTGAGAACACATATCAGCGTGATTTTGTATGAAATACAATTTTTTCGTGTATGCACTGCATTCCAGATTTGCGTTTGATGTGGCACTGCAAACATACGTCAGGCTCTTTTCATAAGAAAAAAATTACACATTTTGGTTTGGTCGTGAAACTGACATTGCAAGAGATATCAAGCAGAGTAATATATATTTTTATATGTTTTTATTATTAAATTTAATGTGTTGAATAAAGTTCAGAAATTTTAATCATCAAAAAAAATGTTTTTTGTTTTTATTATTTTTTTATTTATCAAATATATTTAATATTATTGACAAAAAATAATTTCTGAAAAAACTGAAATTCTGAAAGAAAAAAAAAAGAAATCAATAAAAAATACCTGTTTAAGTTTGAATAAATTTCAATAGATTTTAAAAAGAGTACTTAAAATTAAAAATTTTGTAAAATATTAAATTAATTTTTGGAAACGAAAACAAATTAAAAAATGATAGTTTTTTAATACGTCGATATCCTTTTGTAACAGGTCCACAAATAAATATTTTTTCGCTAACGAGTTAATAATCATGTGATATTTTTTAGGGGTTTCTAACAAACCCTACCTTTATGTTGTTGAAAGGACTGTTTAGCAGCAAAAAATTTAAATTATAGAAAAGACTACAACATTTAAATATCAGCATGAGTTGTTAGAGTAATTGTTACTATTTCTTATTTTTCACCGATTATGCTGGTGACAGAAATAAGAATGCTGTTGCTGATTATTAACTTTTGCTGCAAGTAATCTCTGCTGTTAATGCAAAATAAATGCAATGATATTTGTGCAAAGTTATCTCTTTTACGTTTATATAATAAAAATATGCATGTGACAATAAAAATGTCCGGTTTAAAACATAAGAAAAGAAAAATCTGAATATGAATGTTTTACAGAAATCATCAACAGAAACTTTATGCTTGTAATTCAATGTATTGTATATAAGTAGATGGGGCAATAATTGCTAGGCATTTACACTGAAACAAATTTCGTACAATAGTTAATATTAGCAAAAGAGTTTAGTTAAACCTTGCAGACAAAAATAGTCAAATCGAGTTAATTTATATTGAAGTCTATAATTTGATAAATTTTAAGTACGAGGGCTGCTATATATATTTCTCGCCTGGCAACACTGAGTGCTGCCAAGTGCAATCTGACATTTTCATTAGAAAGTTTGTCATCTTTAAACATAATCGTACTCAAAACGTTTTGACGTACGACCATTATTTGTGTTGTTAACAGTGACTTGAAAAAATTAATATAGAAAAAAATGGAATTTTCACAACTTTCGACGTGGATTATCACGACAAGAGTGCATTGATGAACTTAAATCTTTGTATGGCGATCAAGCACCATCCTATGGCACTGTGAAAAATTGGTATAATGAATTTAATCGTGACCGAAGCTCGCTCAAAGACGAATTCCGTGAAGGTCGTCCAAAAACGGCTGTTGTGCCAGAGAACATTAATGCCGTGCGTGAATTTATAATGCAAGATCGACATGCGACATACCGAGAGATAGAGACATCCTTGGACATTTCTTCCACCAGCATACATTCGATACTGCATGAACACCTGGCCGTAAAAAAGGTTTGTTCTCGTTAGATCCCGCAAAATTTGAAAGTCGCTCAAAAAAAGGCTCGTGTCGTTTGGTGCAAAGAAATGTTTCAAAAATACGATTGCGGTGCTTCAAAAGACGTTTATAAGATCGTCACAGGTGACGAATCATGGATCTATGCGTATGAGCCCGAAACGAAACAACAATCGACCGTGTGGGTCTTCAAAGACGAGCAAAATCCAACGAAAGTTGTTCGTGGAAGAAGCACTTCGAAGCAAATGGTCGCCTGTTTCTTCGGCAAAACTGGTCATGTGGCGACTGCTCCACTTTAGCAACGTAGGACGGTCACTTCTGAGTGGTACACTACAATTTGTTTGCCTGAAGTCATCGGAGAAATCGAAAAACCAACAAGAGAACACGAATCATTGCTCACCATGACAATGCGAGCTCTCACACATCGGCTCAAACCAGAGCGTTTTTAACCGGCCAAAACGTCGAATTAATGGTTCATCCGCCGTGCAGCCCTGACTTGGCTCCAATGACTTCTTCTTGTTTCCGCACATCAAGAAAAAAATGCGTGGTCAACGATTTTCGTCGCCCGAAGAAGCTGTTGAAGTGTTCAAAAACCATGTTTTAGAGGTGTCTCAATCGGAGTGGAAAAAGTGCTTCGACAACTGGTTTGAGCGCATTCAAAAGTGTATAAATCATGCTGGAGATTACTTTGAAAAACTATAAAACCATTTTTGATTATAAATATTCTCATTTTCACTATTAGGCCAGAAATATATAGAGCAGCCCTCGTAACAAAGATAAATAAAACCAAGTAAGAGTGCTATATTCGGCTGTGCCGAATCTTATATATCCTTCACCATCTATGTAAATCTAGTTTAGTGAAGTATATCCAATCAAAAGAGCAAATATTTGGGGTGGGAATTAAAAAGTAAGAAAAAAAAGAATAATTAAGTACTTCATATGCATACATAATTTTACATAAATGTAATTGGCTCTAAATGGGTTAAGCGTTTAAAATACTTTAGTATTTCCTTAAAAACCCCATCAAAAGCTTTTAAATGACAACCATATTGATATTTTAAGAAATTAAAAATTTCAGAGGCCTGTAACTCGGAAAATATGGGAGAGCTCCATTTTTTCGCTGGATCTTTTTTTCTAATTCTCTGTCGCCCCATTTATTTGTTTTTTTTGATTGGAGTAACTTCAATGTTCTAAATCATATGGTAAAATTTGAGGTAGACGTGGTGTTTTGCCCGCTGCGTCTAAGGACATGGACCGATCTTGCTGATTTCCAATTGCACCTCTTTCGACACATTGTCTGATCGTTTGGCGTATTTAGATTTTTGTTGAAATCAAGTTTGCCTTTGCACGGACGGACAGACAGACAGACTCAATCGACTTCGTTATTCATAAGAACTCAGAATATATACATATTGTTACGAAAGTAAGATCTGGCAACACTTGTTGTTGTTAATAGTATGAGAGTGGTTAATAAACTTACTTCAACTTATGGTGTGTGTATAGAATAATACCACAATTAGCTAACAAAAGATGAGCAACCTCGATGGTTGCGTTGGTAGAGGTGCGTACCTTCGGATATGCGTACACCGAAATATAAAAATTGTTAAAATGTATATAAAAATTAAGAAGCAGCAATACAAAACATCCCGAGGAGCAAAAGACAATTATTGTGTAAAGTCATGGTAGACAATTTAGTGGAGACGTCTACTTTAATAAAAGAGTAATGGATAATTGTCAACAAGCCCTTTATAATAAAAAGTAAGAAAGAAGAATAAATAATTTATTAGCCGTTTGTTTACGTTTGTTTGTTTGTTTGTTTGTACGTTTGTTCTTAAAAAAAGGGAAAAACGTACCAATATTTTATGGGGTCGGAAATGGAAATTAAAAAATTACAAACGGAATGACAAACTTTTTCACTTTTTGTGGTAAAGGGTATACTAATAAAAAATATTCTTTAACAAAATCTCTTAATTTGCTAAAAAAAAGTATTTAAGATAAATTTTAATAAATAAACAAAATTTAAGTTAAAACAATAGCACACCTTGTAAGAGAAATAACACATGAAATTTGTCTAACTAGCATCCTAAAAGGGAGTTAATGTAAATCATTTATTCATCGAGTTGAAATATATTTTATTTTATTTTAATAAATGTAGTTGCTGGCATACAGACTTCAAGACTTTTTTTTAAATTAATTGATTTTAAACAAATAAAAATTCTATACAAAATTTAGGTAGAATGCGCTGATGAGCTTTATGAGCAGTAGCGAAATGGCCATATGTATAGTTTTAAATAATAAATATTTTAATTAATCTTTAAATATATCATGCTTGTTATCCCGAGCAATTTCTTAAAATCCACGAGATTGATTATTGAGGGTGAAAGCACGTCTGGATGGCCATTTCGCTACCTCTTACTTGGCTCTTCAGGAAATTTCCCGCAAACATTTTAAAAATTAATTAAATTTATTTCATATTTCCGTGGTTCCTAAAATTTAACTTATTTTACTTGAAAAAAAGAAACAAAAATTATTTGCTGTCAATTTTTCTTTGTTTGAACGTTTTTTATTTGAAAGCATTTGAAGGTGGATAATAATTAAAATTCGACGTGTTTTTCTAAATTTTTGCAACACGTTAACCAAAAGCCATTAGAAACAGAAATCTTTTGCAAACTCCTAAACCTCTAGATACTGGCTGCAAAAGAAATCTAAAGATGATTTCGTTAAAGATTTTTGTGTTATTATTTTTTATTTATAAGATAAAAAAACTAACTAAAATTTTCATTATATCTAGTAATACGGAAGAAATTTCGTAAATAAAGCGAATTTTCTAAAATATCCATTTTAACAAAAAACAATTGTGTAATTAACCAACAATTTTATGGATTGTAAAAAAACCTTCATTTTTGCAAGTCTATATCCCATTTTATATATTGAGATAAGTTTTTGTCTCAGTGTATTTGTGTAAGTTTATACTTTCTTTAGAAAAAAAAGCTATTTGAATAACCCTCATACATAATATTCATGTAATACTCCTGAGTTAATATAAAAATATTTTTTTAGGTTGACATATTAACTGCCTCGCAGTCGTTTCAAATGATCTCAAGAATCTTTAAAACTTTACATTTAATACAAAGCCAACATCATGTTAAAAGATATACTAAGACTGAAAATATCTTTAAAAGAAGTGCTACCATCTGTTGCATTATTCGTATTACTCGTGTCAGTAACAACAAAAACAAAAACATTAGCCCAGGAGATAAAAGCACTACTTTGCATAGGTATTATTTGAAATGTGAATGAAAATGTGTGTATGTGTGCATGTGAGTTTGTTTATGAATTTTCTTAGGTGGCAGATAATATTGCAATATCAGTTGCTGTTGTTGTCGTATTAAATCTTCTACCTTCCAGCATATGTTTTTAAACAAAACATCTCGAATCAGAGGAAAGTTAATATATAATAAGAACTTATTATTTGGATAGTTGTTGTTCTTACCCGTGTTATTGTTGTCGTTAGTTTTGTTGATGACAAAAAGTCACAGTTTACCACATCATCTACATATCCTTCTCCCTCTTCTTTTTTTTTCTTCTTCTCCTGCAATGCTTATAATGTTTAAAAATAGGGAAGCTGCTGCTGCTGCTGTAACAACAGTTATTGTGGCACACATCAAAGGCATGAGCCCTACTTTGTGTCTGAAGTGAAAACTGTTTGCTGCACTCTTTTGCATGGCAGCAGGATTTTCATCTGTAAGTAGCATTTAATAGAACAAAAATTATGAAGCAAATATGAAAAGTTATGGCTGGGATTTATATTTTATATTAAAAAAAATCTTTTATAAAATGTTTTCATATTTAAAATGTTCATACACAGATTTAATACATTCAAGAATGTAAATGTAGGACGAATTATATAAATTGGATAAAAAAAAAAAATATTGGTCCATATCCGTAGTTAAAAATAAAATATACTTTAGAGCAGGGATGGGCAACATGTTTGCAATACGGGCCAAAATTGAAAACAACCACACTTAAGCGGGCCACTTACATTGGATTTGGAGGTAAACGAAAATTATGTTTTCAAAAAACGATGAAGAAAATGTTTAGAAGTTCAACAAAATGAAATATTTTTATTAATACGAGGGCTGCTATATATATGTATATATTTCTGGCCTGGCAACACTGAGTGCTGCCAAGTACAATCTGACATTTCCATTGGAATGTTTGTCATTTTTAAGCATAATCGTACTCAAAACGTTTTGACGTACGACCATTATTTGTGTTGTTTACAGTGACTTGAAAAAATTAATATAGAAAAAAATGCAATTAACTCGTGAACATTTTCGTGCCATCATTTTTCACAAGTTTCGACTTGGATTATCACGACAAGAGTGCATTGATGAACTTAAATCTTTGTATGGCGATGAAGCACCATCCTATAGCACTGTCGGTGGATTCGCACAATTTGAAAGTCGCTTAAAAAGAAGCTCGTGTCGATTGGTGCAAAGAAATGTTGCAAAAATACCACTGCGGTGCTTCAAAAGACGTTTATAAGATCGTCACAGCTGACGAATCATGGATCTATGCGTATCAGTCCGAAACGAAACAACAATCGACCGTGTGGGTCTTCAAAGACGAGCAAAATCCAACGAAAGTTGTTTGTGGAAGAAGCACTTCGAAGCAAATGGTTGCCTGTTTATACGGCAAAACTGGTCATGTGGCGACTGTTCCGCTTGAGCAACTTAGGACGATCACTTCTGAGTAGATCACTCCAATTTGTTTGCCTGAAGTCATCGGAGAAATTTGAAAAACCAACAAGAGAAGTCGAATCATTATTCACCATGACAATGCGAGCTCTCACACATCGGATCAAACCAGTGCGTTTTTAACCGGCCAAAACGTCGAATAAATGGGTCATCCGCCGTACAACCCTGACTTGGCACCTAATGACTTCTTCTTGTTTCCGCACATCAAGAAAAAATGCGTGGTCAACGATTTTCGTCGCCAGAAGAAGCTGTTGAAGTGTTCAAAAACCATGTTTTAGAGGTGTCTCAATCGGAGTGGAAAAAGTGCTTCGACAACTGGTTTGAGCGCATGCAAAGGTGTATAAATCATGCTGGAGATTACTTTGAAAAATAATAAAACCATTTTTGATTATAAATATTTGCATTTTCACTATCAGGCCAGAAATATATAGAGCAGCCCACGTATATACTTACAATACTTTTTATTACTGCACTATAACATTACAAAAAAATTAATAATAAGTTGTATAATTTTATTAATGAGATACTTGCTACTGTTTATTTGTGGATAAGATACTTATGTCTGGTTCAATTTTAGTAGTAGCAACTACTAAGCTACTTACTAAATTCTCGTCTTTAATTCGCGATCTATTTTTGATTTAAAAAGAACCATTTTCGAACAAAAAATAATTGTTCGCATTTATGTGTACTCCCAAACAATGAAATAATTTTTGTTTTGCGCTATCAATTAATTGCCGAAATATTCGCGCATCTAAATTTTTATAACATTCAATTTTTGATAATTCCATAGATTTTATTTTCAAATCTTTTCTTTCTTGCAGTTTAATTAATTCTAATTTAAAGTTATCTGGAATTTTCGTCACATCTGTTAAGAGAAATGATATTGAAAATACATCAATATAGCATTCATTACTGCTGAAATCCCTTAATATTTCCGCAAATTCTTGATGCGCAGCAAATTAAATAATAATATATTTTTGTATTTCGTAACTATTTTTAACGCAACTTTTTTCGTTATGATTTTTAGAGAATGTTTTACGTTGTTATTTTATATCTTCGTTCTAATACAAGACAAGAGAATATAATTTTTTCTTAGTTTTGTTTTGTTGCCTCTCACTGCTTGTGGGCCGGGCACCATATAAATTTTAAATCAGCTTAATCATTCATATTCTCACGGAATTTCTTTCCTACGGAAAAATTTTTCTCGCGAATAGATTCCTGCAATTATGAATTCAGGGGAAATAAAATAATAAAAAAGTGGCATCATCGCAATTTGTAGGAAGTTATTTTGTTTATTAACAAATACAGGCATGTCACAAATTCCGATCGGAATGGTTTTAATTCCGTATTAACAATTCTGATCGATTTTGTTTTACCTTCTTCAGATTCCGATCAATTTTGCTTATTTCAAAAAAATGCTTAATCTCCACCTTTTTATTTAAATGTTGCAATATTAAGCACACCTAAGTAAACAACAGAAAAAACCGCAAGTAACAAAATTTCTAGGAATCTTAATTCCACTTTGAAATTTAAAAGTAGTTTTATTCCGAAGAAATTGTCCGTTTTTCATTTTCTTAAGAACCAATTTAAGGAATTAAAACCACTTTCGATCGGAATGGAGTTCTGTGACATGCCATTCTTTTTATAATTCATAACACCTACATTTTCTCCCTAAATTTTTTTCACTTTCCGCAGTCAATTGAAAAGGAAAAAATTTATAATGAGAGAAAAGTGAAAAATCTCATACGGAATTTTTGTTTATAATTGGGCTGAATATGTTCGCGAGCGGCAGTTTATGTGTACGTGAGCCGCAGGTTGCCTACTCCTACTTTAGAGGAAAAAAAGTCAGTTTTATTTTAGAGTCGACTATAACTAATTCATAGACAATTTAAAATATAATTTTGGCTTTAAATCAATTCTATATTTAAAATTAGTTAAAGCTGTTTTTACCCTTTTTAGCAACACCTTCTGTTGCGTGTCAAATTAAAAAGCTCGTGAAAGTTTGTCTTTTAAGAGCAAGGGAGGAAGTATATTTTGTTTACATCTTTAACTACATATTTCGGAGGACTTTTTAAAAATTGATAAGAATTTGTAGCAAAAATATTACGAAGACTTTTAGTGCAGGCAATTTTCGTAACTCTGTTGCTGTCGATTATAATTTCGCCAGACTATTTTCTAATCTTAGTTCAGGAATAGGAATTTCATTGTGACAGTTTTTCTGACATTAACTTTTATACGCATCCATTACTTTTATACCTTCTTGTATTCTTTTCCATTACTTTTTCTTTCAGTGTATCACTGACATGTCACTAACTCTGTTTTCTGCCGTATCCAAATGCAGGCTTATGCATTCACGAACGCACTCCTTTTCAGGGAAATTCCAGTTGGCTTCACTGTCTCTTAGTTTCTTTAGAGTCCTTAAAACAAATCTGTAATTAATTGCTACTAAAAAAATATCTAGATGTATATAAGAAAAAACCTTTTCAAATTTTTCCATACTTTATTTTATTTGGTTTAAGAAAACTGTATATTTGATTTTTATACAAAAGTAAATAAAATAAAGACAAGTTTATTTTTACTTCTTATGTTTGTTTAAAAATTGTATGAAAACATTTATCAAATTAGAGTCGACACCCAGTTAAAGTCGGTTCAACTTAAAATATACTTTATTCTTGACTGTGAAAGCAAAAAATATTATAAAAGCTTTTCAGTTTAGAGTGTACTTTAGCAAGAGGCAACTAGGAATATGGGTCATTTCTTTTATTTTTAATATTTTATTTTTTATTTAAATAACTACTACTCAACATCATTTTTAATTAAACTGTGGTAATTAATATTGACTGTGCAACTAGAGAAAAAAAATATTTAGAACATTGTTTTAATTTAAGCCCCTTCGGCTTAATTAACATTCATTTCAAATTATTATTCTTTTAATGGCAGCCCACATTTCTTATGTCAATGAATTTATCAAATTACATCTACGGAATGACAAATAAAATTTTAATTTTCTTTAACCATTTTACGTTTGTCTTTCGTTAATGGGCGATGAGTAATTGTTATAATTTTTCATTTGTATGCCTGCTGTCTTTTTCTGCTGTGTGTTTGGTTTTTGTTTGCATTTGTTTGTCAAATTGTTTATTTTTCATCAGAGTTGATTACTGAAAGCAGGTGGCAGTGGAATGCGCTTGAAGGTGAGTATTTATTTAGCAGGTGTACGTGTGCCTTTTGTGCCTTTTTGTGTGTTTTTTTGTTAAGGATATTTTTTTTTATTTATAATTTTATAATTGCAGTAATTAAAAGCAAAAATAACAAAATGATATTAAAAAAATATACAATATAAATAGCCCCGCATATATACATAATTATAAATTAAATAAAATATATAATTTATGTAAAATAATATGCGTATTGAAATTTTAAAATTGAATGACAGCATGGAGTGCTGGAAAGGGATGAAAATTATATTAAAATTAATAGAATAGACTTTAAGCTGCAATACTCTGCAGTAGCTTTGCAAGAAAGTTTTCGTTCAACGTAACCAGTACTTTTTTAAACCTTTTTGAAACCTTCCTGGCAATAAGTGGATGTCGCATTAAATGATTAGCTTATTTTTTGAGTCCAAAATTTTTTTTACCATTTAACTGCACGAAAGATGTATTGATAAATATCTAGTTCCATTAAGATTATTGCTTAAAGAAGTTGGAATAAAGCAAAAGTTAAGCAACTTTTTGATTTAACGCACTATTTTTTTATATTTACTTAAGCACTAAAAAACTTATTTAAATTATTTAAACTATATTGCACTCGACGCAGCAGGCTACACGAACACGCCATAAAAAATGACGGTAGCCTGTAGCCAGCTACATATTCATTTGGAAGGCAGCAGTTACATAATAAAAATAAGACTTATTATGTAGCGAAGCCATTAGAAAAGTAAAAACAATATTTGTAAAGCTCAAGTTGATTTTTCGTTTGGCTTGTCTTTACAATTAAAAATATATTGAAGTATTTTTCAGAAACAATAGTAAGCACAGTAATGTCTGTCAGTACAAAAAACAGGTAGCTGCTTATCCACTACAATTAAAAAAAAACTAAAAAAAACAAAATGTTGAAAGATATACAGTTCTATGATATCTATTAGAACAATCATCCATGGGAGTAATTAATTAGATGGGCTAAATAATTGACGATTTCATTAGCATTGAATGATAAATAATGCCCATGATTTTTTACCATTATCATTATTTTTACTAATGGTATTGCTTTTTAATAAAAAATTTGATTAAGAATTAGCTAAAAAACAATTCCATTACCAATATTTTCAAATTGCATTAAGATCAGAAAAATTTAATGAAATATTTATATTTTAAGTTTCTCAGGATAAAGGAGACACTATTGGAACCTATTTTTGTTTTCGTGAAAGTCGTAAGAGCTGCTAGTTGTGGTGTTAGGTGATTTTAGGTCGCAGACATTATGTTTCACGCCTATCTCACCTAAAAATGATAAAATATTAAAATTTTTAATTAAGCATCTATCTACTAGAGTATTAAGATTTATTTATTTTAGGCATAGTTTTTTTTAAGTTTCTGCGATCAAAGATTTGTATTTCATAGAACCAATTATCTTTGATTCAATTGTAATTAGTAATGAAAAAACTTCATTGAAATTTCATTACCATTATTAAAAACAATTATAATTAATATAAAATCATTAGCATTAAATGGTAGTTAAATTTTTCTCAATGTGACTATTTCAAACAATGCCAATGAAATTTCAATGGTAATGAAAAAATCCCAAGCATGAGAACAATACAAGAAATCTTTTAATTATAATCGGCAATTAAAATTAAAAAACATATTTTATATTTGAACCATGCTTCTTAAGGACCTTCTTACAAAATTTTACTCATATCAATTCAGCAGACTTTACGTGATGCAAGCCCAGACAGACGGACGGCAAGACAGACATAAACTCCAAAAATAGGTATTTTATATTCTGAATCCAATAGTATTTACACCAATAACAGTAATTTTCTAAAATATTTCATATATAGAAATGATCCTGCTACATATTTTTTAGATGTACATTTAAATATTTGAATAGATAATTATGATTTAAAATTTTTATTTATATTTTCTTGTTTTAGAATAGGAGATTTTAAACACTTTTTATTTTCCATGTCTTATAGTATTGACATCACTTAAATGTTTATTACCGCCAACAAAAATAGAAATTACTTTAATTGGACTGCAGCGATAAAATCAGCGTAGACAACAACCTGCCGCCTTGTTGCCTTGCTGTTTTCAAAATAATTATTCTCACATACACACAAGTATTTTTAAGATTTTGCAGCCGGTTGTTGCTGTAGCGAATGTGTTTAATATATTAGTTATTTAAAAAAAATACTTGTGTATTTTTTATGTTTAAATAATATTTCTTTCATATCTTGGCTTAATGTCAGCAATTTAGCTTTTAATTAATTCGCATTTTTTTTTAAATAAAAAAACCGCATAAAAAAAACTATAGAAAAAAAATTAGTTAATTAAAATTACCAAAGCAAATTATAAACAAAAATATTATTATTAGTCTCATTATTTTAATTGATGTTTTTATTGATGACTATCATAAAATCACTGAGAAAAAAAAAATTAATGATGACGGGGAAAAATTGTGAATTAAGCTGTTGACTGTAAAAAAAAAAAATTAAAAAAATATATTTTTATTTAAAAGGAATATACTCGTAAAAGTCTTTGTAATATTAATAGCTAAAAGTGCGTATATTAATATGTATGCAAAAGAACTTTTTGGTTCATTAAACTTGCCAGTAATATGGCAACTTTTCATATAAAAAATTTGCTTGTAGGGCGACTTTTTATTTCATTATAAAGAACCAAGAAAAATTACTATTTGCTAATAATATGTTAAAAAATATTTTATATAAAAAGAAACTACAAGCAGTTATTAAATTCACATTGCAAGAGGTAAAGCTTTTGGAGAAAATATGAAAATATGTCAACTTTTAAAATAAATATAAAATAATCTAATATTTTCGCTGCCTGTAATAAAATTTTATGGAAAACCATTTTGTACTTTTTAACTTATTTTTATACAAACGTAGATATTCTACGTTTATCCTTTACTTTTTATTACAAATTTTTATGATAATTTGTTTTGTGTTATCTGTTAAAACTTAACCTGGTATAAGACACTAATAATAATATAAATCATAAAATCAAAATGAAAACCAATCTTTTACAAATTACAAATTAGACCAGAAACTTGAGATTGATTTTATGTGGTTTTATTTGAAATTTGTTATCTGTTCCACAACACAATTTTTATCTCTACCATCTAAGGATTTATTTATAATTTTATGGAAGTGTCTCTCGGTATCATAAACTTTAGTGTTCTAGAATTTATTTAAATTTGTTTTAGTTGTGTAGTTGAATTTTTTTCCTTCGTCATAATTAATTCATATAAAAAACAGACAACGAAAAATGAAAAACGAGACACTTAAAAAGAAATGATGGTTTTAACGTGCAGTAGATTTTTTTTTGTGATAAAAAACGTGAAAAGTATAAAAAGTAGCAAACAATCGTAAATAAATTTAAAATATCCATAGCAAAAAAAAAAAAAAAAAAAATAAACAAAAACAAGAAAAAAAGAAACAAATTCTAAAGTAATAAAATACTTAGAATTACAAATAACATTAAGACCCAAAAGTATACTATAGTTTTGTTGCTTGTTTTATAACGTATTAATATTTTAGAGCAGTAGACCAGATGGCTAAGGAATGTGCGCAACAAGAAGCCACAGTGATACGAAAAAATTATTTATGGCGCTTCAAAAAGGGGAGTTCCGTACGATAAAATCTTCTATTATTTAACACTTAAATTCCCATTAAAGTTATTAAATTTACCGATTTGGATTATTGAAGTTGAAAACACGTCTTTATTGCTATTTCGCTACCGATTGCTCAATTCTTTAGGAAACTTCTCACAAAATATTTAATAAACTAAAAATTTTTATAAAAAAACAAATAAAAATAAAGAAGATAAAAATCAAACTTTAAGCAAAAACAAAAATTATCAAAAAAAAAAATTTTTATAACAGACCTAAAAAATGAAGGAGGTTATCAATTCGTTTAAATGTTTGCGCCCGCAGAACTGAGTCATTTCTAAACTGATTTAAAATTTTTTTTAAATACAGTTCATAATCTTAAGAATTAAAGGGTGTCCCCATACAACATACATGTTTTTACACGTGTTATGAAGCGTAAAGGCCACTACTTTAAAATTAAAAGAAAATAGCCCCGAATAGTAAGAAGCAAAAAAAAAAAGGATGTTCCCACAGGTTAGGTATTTTTGCCTATATCGGCCTATATTTTAAAACTTTATAGACAAGTTCTACAAAATTGGACAGAATGTCGATTACTATGACCTCTTATAACAAGTATAAATATTAAAAATTATAAATTAAAGGGTACCCCGAAATCTCTTAATTATAATCGGCAATTAAAATTATTATAGGGGTCAGGCTTTATAAGTACTTCAAGCAGCTAGTACTAAGAACAGAAGTAAATTTTTAATGCTGCCCCCAAAATAAAAAACATATTTTATATTTGAACCATGCTTCTTAAGGACCTTCTTACAAAATTTTACTCATATCCATTCAGCAGGCTTTACGTGATGCAAGTTTTTTTTTTTAATTTGATGTATATGGCTACTATTGAACGGCTGTAGACAGACAGTTCAAATTTACTTAGAACCTATATTACTAACTCCGCTATCAAAAACAGTATAAAATTTTAATTTAGAAATTAAAGGGTGTCCCAATATTAAGTTAATTGAATTGTTTCCCCAGTAAATATTATACTGTTGTCATACCTTTTGGTAAAGACCGTCGTCAGTGGCTGTTTGTTAGACGGTGCAGATAGATATAACTCATGCTGGAAGCATTTGTTAAGGAACGACGCTATTTATTTAACGTGCGCCAATATAGCGTCGAAGAAATAGCGTCGATTTTGGGAATTAAAAACCGGGAAGTAAAATTCCCCGCAATTGGGTATTTTGAATTAAAAAATAAAATTAGAATAAATTATGGCATCTAGAAGAAGAAAAATTGATTTAAATTATAAATAAATAAACAAAACATTTGTGTGTATTTAGAAAATAATTATAAAAAAGCGTTTTTAATGATCACAAAAACCGTTGCTGACTATTCCTTTGGAAACTATTATACTCTCGCCCCAAATGGCCATACATTATTAAAATATAGACATTAATGAACAAAAATTGCCAACCGTGCAAACAATTCCGCCGAGCCGTTTTCGAGAAAAGTCCCTTCATCCTGAGTGGGCCAAAAAAAGTGTTGCTAATGTTTCCCATGGAAACTATAACATTCTCGCCCCCAAATGGCCATACATTATTAAAATATGGACCTTAATGAACAAAAATAGTCAACCGTGCAACAATTCCGCCGAGCCGTTTTCGAGAAAAGTGGCTTCATCCTGAGTGGGCCAAAAAAGCGTTGCTAATGTTTCCCATGGAAAGTATAACATTCTCGCCCCAAATGGCCATACATTATTAAAATAGAGATATTAATGAACAAAAATTCCCAACCGTGCAACAATTCCGCCGAGCCGTTTTCGAGAAAAGTGCCTTCATCTTGAGTGGGCCAAAAAAGCGTTGCTAATGTTTCCGATGGAAACTATAACATAAACCATCAGTAAAAGTAAAACTTTCCAAAGCATGTACTCGTCTGAAAATCGGTTGAGTGGTTCTCGAGATATAATATCACCAACATAGGACAACTTATTTTTATATATAAAGAAGATAGTCTAATATTATATAAGTTTGTTTATATAAACTTAAACATTTATATTCCTCAACTTGTTTCGTTTTTTCGTAGGATTGTTGGCAAATCGTTAATTTTTTTTACATATATGAAAAAATTTTCAATGAAATTGACTTTAATTTTTTTTTGAGCTCTACTTTGTTGAGTATTATTTCTATATTATTATTATCTCTATATTATTTCTATATTTCATTATCAAAAAAATTAAGAACTTCTAATTTTTTAATTGAAAATTATTATATTAAAAATTAAAGGTTTTTTATTTTTTACACTTGTGAGTTATTAAATGTTTTAAGGGTTTTATTTTTTTTTAATTATATAATATTACATTGCTAGTTAGCTGTGCCCCCCTCTTAATGTTTAGAGATCTTATATCTCAGATATAACATATTTTAATTTTCTTCGTTCATCAATGTTAGACACATTTTTTTTTTATTTCGTATAATATGAAACTCCCCATACATTACAATTTTTAACATCATTTCTAAACATAGCATACGAAAGATGTCTGGCAAAATTCTGAAAATACTCACCATTAATCACATGTACCATAACACTGGCACTGCTAGCTGTAGTGGGTTGGCAGGTGTAGTTACCAGTATCAGATGCTTGGGCATTGGAAATGCGTAGTCTGAAAGAAAGAAAAAAAAACATAAAAAATATTTACTTAAGCAAACAAAGCAAACATTGACAAAAAATGTTACAAAATTAACAAAATATCACAAATTGCCATAATTTTATGACAAAAGACTAAAGTTGGAACGTTTGTGTAATTATGTTTTAGTGTGCTTGTTTCTGTAACTTTGTTCCCAAGAGATTTAAATACACAATCACATTGACTTATTTAAAATATTTATAATAAAATGACCAAAAACCCCCAAACACATAAATTTACCTTGATTTCATTGTATCACCTAATTGTGACTCCATGGCAATTCTTTGGGAAAAATCTTGTGTTATTTCGTTTGTTAGAATTTGTTGTGTCTGTTCTACATCCGTTCCAACTGATGAACCAACAGCAGTGTCACCAAATTGGCCATCATGATGATGATGGAAATGTTGTTGTTCCAAAATATTAATTTTATTTTGTGTTGTTTGGGATGGTGTTACGCCTGCCAAAAGAAATTCTGACTCTTGGTTTGTATTCTCATTTATATCGAAGGGTGTTATCATGTACTCGCCGCGATACCAATAGATGGGACCAATATCTTTAACCGATGGCTGGTGAACAATACAGGTAAGTATTATGGCACTTCCTACTTTAAAATGTAAATCGGCTGGTCCTATTATGACAGCCTTGGCATCTGGTGATATTTCTGCAAAAGAATGAACAGAATTTATATATATTGTCAAAGAAATTGTTTGTAAATTTAAAGCTTACAAATTCTAAAATCTTATTATTAATTTTTGTACTATAATTTTTCAATAAAAATATTTACATTAATGAAAACGAGTTGGCTTTTGATGATGATGTAAGGAATCTCTAGGATTTAATCGAATGTACAAGTGAGCATTACAGTGGTCATGTAATTAGATTGGTCTTGATAGAAACTCGAAACAAAATTTGAAATCTCTGTTATAACAGATTTTGTCCTCAACCACGGCGAAATAATTTTCGCAGTCGCCGAAAATGTCTAACTCCATATATAAAAAAATATAAATCAAATTGGCAAAATTAAGTGTCTTTGTCATTTCATAAAATACTATTGTTATCGGAATAGTTAGTATTTAATGAAACGATAAAAGTTTATTGACATCTTGCTTAAACGTACTTATTTATTAAAAGTTCAGAGGCCCATAATTTGGAAAATAAAGGCGAGAGCCGAATTTGTCACTTGATGGTTTTTCTTATTTGTTAATACTCTATTACTCCATATACTTTTTTTTTGATTGGAGTTACTTCAGTAAACTAGATTTGCTACAAATGGTATGAAATAATTTGAGGCACGCGTAGTGTTTTTCACGCTGCCTCGAGCACATGTAGCTGATTTTCACTAGCAAAATTATCGAAACTATGTCTGATCGATTGGTGTATTTAAATTTTCTCTAGTTTATTTCAACCCGAGCACGGGGAGACAGACCGGCAAACGGACATTGCTCAATCGAATTTGTTAAGCGTAAGAAGTCAGAATATATATATTTTATGCGGTCGGAAATGTTATTAGTGAAATTACAAACTTAGATATATCTATTTTCCACCTCTAGTGAAGGGTATAAAAATGTAAGTGAATGGATTAAGAGTTCGGCTTATAATAATTATGATCAGTTTAAGCGTGAAAATGTGATATTAACTAATTTTCAAAATAAAATCCTTTTTACCGTGATATTTTCTATTATCCCGATTAATTATTTAAATTACCGATATTGATTATTGAGGGTCAAAGCACGTCTCGATGGCCGTTTCGTTACGGCTTACTTAACTATTCAGGAATAGCACAAAAAATATATTTTATTTTGAAAATTAATTAAAATAATAAAAAATTCCTGTTGTTTAATTTAATTTAATATTTGCAAAGTGCTCGCGCATATAAATAAATTATCGTAGTGTTTTGTGCTTTATTTTTCATCCTCATTCAACTGTATAAAAGAGCCGAAAAAAAGTTAGCCGTATACAGGGGAGAAAGAAAAATAAAATTACTGTTGGTTATTGTTGTTTTTGCTTAAATTTTGATTTTTGCCTTTGCTTTATTGTTTGGACAAAAGTTTTTAGTTTATTAAAAAGGTTTGTCAGAAGTTTCCTGAAGAGTTAAGTAAGCGGTAACAAAATAGCCGTGCTTTGACCCTCAATAATCAATATAGGTAATTCAAATAATTAATCGGGATAATAAAAAATAGCACAAAAAAAATATTTTATTTTGCAAATTAATTAATATAAAAAAAAAATTAAAATAAAAAAATCGGGAAAATTTAATAAAAATAGCACGATTTTTTTTTTGTGAAAATTAAATTTTAAAAAAATATTCCCGTGTCTCTAATTAAATAATTTGCAAAGTGGTGTGCATATAAATAAATTATCGTAGTGTTTTTGATATTTTATTTTTCATCCTCTTTCAACTGTATAAAAGAGCCGAAAAAAAGTCGACCGTATACAGTAGAGAAAGAAAAATAGAATTACTGTTGGTTATTGTTGTTCTTGCTTAAACTTTGATTTTTGTCTTTGCTTTATTGTTTGGACAAAAACCTTTTTTTTTTTAATGTTTGTCAGATGTTTCCTTAAGAGTTCTGTAAGCGGTAACGAAATGGCCATCGAGACGTGCTCTGACCCTCAATAATTAATATCGGTAATTAATTTAATCGTGATAATTAAATAAAAAATAGCACGATTTTTTTTGTGAAAATTAAATTTAAAAAAAATATTCCCGTGTCTTTAATAAAAAAAAAATCCCGTTGTTCAATTTAATGTGACTGTTTTTTAGAATTTAAGTTTTCCCTTGTTTTGTTTTTGCAGGAGGAGCCTGTTAAAATTGCTTTGACGATTATAGAATGTGTTGGAAAATGCCTCTTTTTTGTTATGAACCTTAACCTTGTTGCAAAATTATAAATCTAAGAGTTGTAAGTTTATTGATTGTATCATATTTTTGTAATGAAAATGTTAACACAAAAGAAAGGCTTATTTTTTTTAATGAAAATATAAATTCTTCAATTATTTACTTCTTTAGAAAGTTTGGTATTAATTTTTCAATTAAATATACTATACTTAAAGTTACTGTCAGATTATTTAAATATTTGCCCAAAAAGGCGTAACCACTAAATTATATTTTCTTTCTCAAACAGTCTTTAAGAAATATAAAATCCTACTAAATGTAAGAGGCTAGATATTATATTTATTATATTATAAAATGTCATTCGTAATGATACGTGTTAGGAAAAATTCAATAAACAATTCTTAAAGTAGTGGTTACGCCTTTTGTTCAAATATTTAACTAATCAGACAGCGCCTTAGCTCAATTAAATTTGCAATTCAATTTCAGTCTAAAAGTTAGTAAAGCCTTTAATTAATAGGCGTAGAAACAAGTAAATAAATTTTGTTTAATAAAAAAAAATTTCAGTTTTTATATAAAACAAAATTTATAAATTTTAAAAATTTTTTAAAATTCTTATCAATCCTCATTGTTTACAACAATTTGTGAATTCGACTAAGTTATTTTGGAGGTTTTGTGATTTTTCCATTGTTGTGAAATATTTACAATATTTTCTTAATTAAAAGTTATATTGTTGGAAGCCTTTAACACCCCAACCAAAAGCTTTCTTTGCAAAATTAATAAATCAATGCCATGGCAATGTTTGAAATCAATAATTAAATTAAAACTTGAGCTTCTAAAAATCAGCCTTAAATTGTCATTTATTCACTTGTATAAATTACGTTTCTCAAAGTTAAATAAAATGAGTTTATATAAATTTAACGGTTTCTAAGGTGATCAAATGTGAGTAATAATTTAGTATTTAATTTTCAGCGAATCGAAGAAAATTGAAATTTATAATGAAGGTATAAAAATGAATTGCTTTTGAGCAATTTTATCGCATCTCTATGAAACATTATTTTAAAACAAGATGCCTTAATGAAAATATGTTAAAATTTATTACTTTAACAACAAGTTTGCGATGCTATTAGGCTTGTAATTAATTTTTATATAAACATATTAACGATTGCGTAATTTAATTTAATGATATTAAAGGATTGAAAATACAATTTGAAACAGTTGTCTCAACAAAGCAGAACTTTATAGATTTACATAAGAACTTCCTACATAACAAATAAATGCCGGCTGTTACTTTCTAATTACTTTAGGGAGTATTAGGAATCGTATTAATTTAATTTGATAGTACCAAATTTTCTTGGATTTTGTGATCTTTGAAAAACATCATAAATTAAGGTGCTTACCCTAAGATTAACACGCAAAAATGCACAAAAAATATGTTTAAATAGCAAAGAAAAAGTTGATGGTCTAAATTTTATAACAAATATTCGGCAAGTAAGTGTGCTATATTTTGCTTTGTCAAATGATATACATATACATGTGTGCGCCGTTCACAGAAAAAAAAAATTCTTCAAAATTTTTTTAATTTCGAATTTTTGGCTGAACATTTCTTAACATTGTTTTGATAGATTACAGATTTTTTGTACCCGACCAGCCCTGGTACATATTTGAGCGCGCGCCCAGAGGTTTCATGTTGGTATCAAGTTCTGCTTTATATCGGCCAGTTAGTTCCGCTAAGGATATTCTATTGCTTTCCCTGAATGTCCACTTGACGCCAGAGGAGTCATATAATAACATTGGTCCGCCGGGAGGAATGTATGACGTAGTCTGATTGTCAAAAGCCCAGCCCATTCCATTACCAATTTTCATCGCTTTTCAAATCTCCCGCCACTTACGGCCACCTGCTGGAGTAAAAAAAAAACAACTAACTGAGTTCTCGTTCTTCATACATATTGTTACGTACGGATTCTTTTTGATTGTAAATATCACTGTGGATCATTATAAATTCTGTATTCAAACTTTTTGGCTTTCTCTGGCTATATTTCTTGATCCTACCACACGCAAAGAAAAAATATGGTTGAGGTAACCATAATCTAAGAGCAACATACTATGGTTGCGTTATATGGTTGCTAACAAAACATAGTATTGTTACATTTGCAACCATATTGTTGTCCAAAGTATAAATTTTAATTTCAATTAAATTCATTAATTATGTTCAAATTTAAACATTAAATTAAGCATACATACATACATAGATGCATATTTACTTCAACTTTTTTTAGATGTTGTAGTTCCCGTTTTTGTTTTCATTTTTGATTATTTATTTTGTATATAAACTTTTATTTTTTTTTTCACTCTCTTCAACAATAAAAAACAATTTTAAATTTTAGCTACCAGAAAAATTACTAAACTGTCAAATGTTAGAACAAAATATTTTTTAGCGCAAACATTATTCTGTTGCTTTTAACCATACTTTGATTAATTCTAATATATTATGGTTAAATATTTTATATTATTTTTAATAAGTTATAAAGCTTTGGTTGTGGTTGGAATTTTTTTTTAAAATAAAACCAACCATGTTGAGTTTTTGGTGCACAGTAACCATATAATCGTTAAAAGTTAACAAAAAATGTTTATCGTGACTAAAGTTTTGTTGAAGACAACTATAATTGGTTCTCCGCAACCATACATTGTTACAAAGAACATAATATGGTTATTGTGACCATATCACAACCATGTTTTTTTTCTGCGTGCAGTCTTGTGAACCCTTGTTCTCGTATTTGCTAAACATGCGTTATTACTTCAAACGCAGACATCCACGCTACACTACTGTGTTACTCCGGCGAGACATGAAATACTCTTTGCCTAGTTTAGTAACCTTAACCATCCACAGACATCTCCAGTAATCATTTTATCCAAGCCACTCATCCCCTTTAATCCAATAGCCACAATACACTTCTGCCATACACTTGTTGTTACACTGTTACACATTCCTGCGCTAACCGCTACCGTTCTTAATTTTTGTTATAAAGGGCTTCTTGACAATTATCTGTTACTCTTATAATAAATTAGACGTCTTAACTAAATTATCTGCCATGGCTTTACACAATAATTATCTTTTGCCTCTCGGGAGGTTTGTACTGCTGCTCCTTAATTGTTCATTGCTTTTATAACAATTATTATTTTCTGTTGTTCGCATGACCGAAGGCGGGATCGAACCCATGAACTTCTGTTTTACAGCACGCACCTCTACCAACGCAACCATTGAGGTTGCTCCGCTTTAATTAGCTAATTGTGGTATTATTCTATACACACACCATTGGTTGAATTAACTTATTCACCACGCTCATACGGAAACAACTACAGAGGTTGCCAGATTTTATTATTCGTAACAATATCAATGTAATAAAACGGATATTAACCAGATGGAATAAAATGTAACATAGACATTGTCAGGGATGTCACATTCTGTTTTGAGTTGTAATGAACGCCTCATATATAAAAGACAGCAAACTTAGAAAGCAAACTCAACTCAAAATCCCAGGTACGAATCTCTTATTAATTTTGGAACCATTTTCTCTGTTTTATTGCCTCCTTAGTTCATTAGCACCCTCACAGATTTATTAACCGCCGATGGAGTTTCATTAGCCGCCTCTTTGACGTGCTTAGGGCTTATTGATTGCTTTCTGCTCACCAAAGGTTATTTGTGAGCCATTATCTCCTCAAGGCCAAAGAAAGAATAAAAACCTAAAGAAAGCAAACATAGATTGCTTCTTTTAGAGGTCTAATTAGTCTTTTGTTTTCTATGGGTCTTTCCCATGTCCACTTGCCGTCCTTTCCTTTTTTTAACCCATCAGTCGTCTTGTTGTCATAACTATCAAAACAAGAGGAAGCACAGCAAACTAAAAATATAAACTCAGTAATTTTCCACCCCATATATATGTATATAAGCCCACTATACTTCCACTAAGCGTCTTCTAAGTTTCATTGCGAACATGTGGAACTGCTTGAGTTCTACAGGGCAATTCGTTAGACAATTGATTTGAGTAAAAAATTAAAATTAAATTTTCTCGGTACATAAAGTCAGTTAACAGATTTTTAAAAAAAGGCCACACATATTTTATTGAAGAAATTGTAAAGCTTTCTAAATCAGGTGTCCTATCGATTTTTTCTGCAATGTAAAATATATTTAAAACATAAATTTACAATACATCAGGTTTTCTATATTTAAATTATATTGTCATTTCAACATATAAATGAAGAATACAAGTTACGAGTAATAACTTTTTGATTTTTTTTATGCACTAACAACAAATATAATTTAAAAAACAAATTACAGTTATTTTTTTGCAACTCTAATAAATATTGTGTTATTTTATGAACTTGTGTGTGTAAATGTTAATAAAATTACATTTTAAATTTTATGGTACTATTCCAGCTTTAACCCACAATTGTTTTTGCATCACTTTTTTGTAAACATCATTTATTCACAAGCAATTTGTACATAAAATGCAATTAAATCTTACTCTACTGAAAGTCTTACAAAGTTTTATTTTTAACGATTATTGTTTGTGTTTTCCTCATTTTTCAAGAAAAGACATTAAAATAACAAAGCTTAATAAAACTTACTTGACATTTACCTTTGGCACACAAATGAGGTGTAAATTTTATAGCAACAATTCTGAGCACTAAACTATAGCAAAGAATAACATGCCAAAATGACTTGGCGTAGGCAGTAGTTTTAACTAAATTGAAATGAGTTTGGGATTGTTTTTTAACGAAGTAAAAGTAAAGTACGAAGGCTGCTATATATATTTCTGGCCTGGCAACACTGAGTGCTGCCAAGTGCAATCTCACATTTCCATTGGAAAGTTTGTCATTTTTAAGCATAATCGTACTCAAAACGTTTTGACGTACGACCATTATTTGTGTTGTTTACAGTGACTTGAAAAAATTAATATAGAAAAAAATGGAATTAACTCGTGAACATTTTCGTGCCATCATTTTTCACAACTTTCGACGTGCATTGATGAACTTAAATCTTTGTATGGCGATGAAGCACCATCCTATAGCACTGTGAAAAATTAGTATAATGAATTTAATCGTGGCCGAAGCTCGCTCAAAGACGAATTCCGTGAAGGTGGTCCAAAAACGGCTGTTGTGCCAGAGAACATTGATGACGTGCGTGAACTCATAATGCAAGATCGACATGCGACATACCGAGAGATAGAGACATCCTTGGACATTTCTTCCACCAGCATACATTCGATACTGCATGAACACCTGGCCGTAAAAAAGGTTTGTTCTCGTTGGATCCCTGACAATTTGAAAGTCGCTCAAAAAAGGCTCGTGTCGATTGATGCACAGAAATGTTGCAAAAATACGATTACGGTGCTTCATGGACGAATCATGGATCTATGCGTATGAGCCCGAAACGAAACAACAATCGACCGTGTGGGTCCTCAAAGACTAGCAAAATCCAACGAAAGTTGTTCGTGGAAGAAGCACTTCGAAGCAAATGATTGCCTGTTTCTTCGCCAAAACTGGTCATGTGGCGACTGTTCCGCTTGAGCAACGTAGGACGGTCACTTCTGAGTGGTACACTACAATATGTTTGCCTGAAGTCATCGGAGAAATTCGAAAAACCAACAAGAGAAGGCGAATCATTGTTCATCATGACAATGCGAGCTCTCACACATCGGCTCAAACCAGAGCGTTTTTGACCGGCCAAAACGTGTCGTGACGAATTAATGAGTCATCCGCCGTACAGCCCTGACTTGGCACCTAATGACTTCTTCTTGTTTCCGCACATCAAGAAAAAAATGCGTGGTCAACGATTTTCGTCGCCAGAAGAAGCTGTTGAAGTGTTCAAAAACCATGTTTTAGAGGTGTCTCAATCGGAGTGGAAAAAGTGCTTCGTCAACTGGTTAGAGCGCATGCAAAAGTATATAAATCAGGCTGGAGAATACTTTGAAAAACAATAAAACCATTTTTGATTATATATATTCGCATCTTCACTATTAGGCCAGAAATATATAGAGCAGCCCCCGTATCAGTAAAATTACAAAAAAAATAAATGAAATAAATACACGAATTGACATATCTTTCAAATCCAGCGCAGGTTGGTTATATGTTGTAGTATGTTGTATAGATCCATTGCAAACTCCATTTTTTTCGGCTCTTATATACAGTTGAAAAAATAGCACGAAGTTTGTATAAAAATTAAATATTTAAAAAAAAAAATATTCCCGTGTCTTTAATTAAATAAATTGCAAAGAGCCTGTGCATAGAAATAAATTATCGTAGTGCTTTTGATATTTTATTTTTCATCCTCTTTCAACTGTATATACGAGTAAGAGCCGAAATAAATTCTGCCGTATACAGGAGAGAAAGAAAAATGGAATTACTGTATTGTTGTTTTGCTTAAACTTTGATTTTTGTCTTTGCTTTATTGTTTGGGCAAAAATCTTTAGTTTATTTATAATGTTTGTCAGAAGTTTCCTGAAGAGTTAAGTAAACGATAACGAAATGATCAATATCGGTAATTAATTGATCGGGATAATTAAATAAAAAATAGCACGAAGTTTGTATAAGAATTAATTTTTATTAATTAATTTTTTAAAAATATCATGCTATTTTTTATCCCGATTAAATTTTTAAATCACCGATATTTTTTATTGAGAGTGAATGAATACACAAACCAAAGCATTTCTTCATTGTTTTCTCTGTAATTCATCTTGTACATTTGTTTTTTTTTTTTGCTTTTGTAACAATTTTAACGAATGCAATCATTATTTTTAATAATTCTTTGCTTGTTTTCTCGCAATATTATAAATGTATGCTGTTTCAGTATTAGAGAGAAAACAGTAAGGAAATACCTTAGTATGTGTGTGGATTTCGTCTATTCAAATTAATATTGATATAAATACTCCTCGTATTCTTGTTAACAAAGTTAATTGGTTAAATAAATGATGTTTACAATTACACAACTAAGGTAGATAGATGCGAAGAATGCTTATGAAGCATGCAGCGGTCCAGAAAATGCAGCATTTTATTCTGTTGGTGTCTAATTTCTCTTGTTTTCTTTGGAAAACGTTCGCATACATTTGAAAAATATTTTCTTTTCTAAAAGCCAAAAATCAATTTCGATTCATTTTAATATCCACAGTTGAAATCCTAATTTAATAAAAATTAAAAATAAAAATATTTTTAGTTTTGCTAAAT
The DNA here is from genome assembly GCA_916610165.2 of Gymnosoma rotundatum. NCBI lineage: Eukaryota > Metazoa > Arthropoda > Insecta > Diptera > Tachinidae > Gymnosoma > Gymnosoma rotundatum. The sequence continues at coordinate 110,216,555 of OU744337.1, read as the reverse complement.
TCTTCAAGCAGTAATTTATTTGAAAACCCTTCAAGCTAGTGTATAACCTCAGTTTAGCCACCAATGGAATTCTTCTAAATTTTAGCAGTTCTCTAAGCAGTTATGTGCACGCCCTTCTATCTCCCTCTTTTTTCATTCAGAGACTTTTAAACTCTGAAGAATAAATTTTGTTTTTTCGTGAATTATCGTGGAGTTTTTTTTTTTTCAAAAAGTATATCACCGTTCATAATACGACCTTTTGAAGAGAAAAGAATAAGTGTTTTGCATTAAAATCGATAGCTGCTGTGAAACTGCGCCCTTGTATTTTGTTGAAGTTGACCTTGAATATTGCCGTTTATAATGGTGACTAAACAGTTCATGGTTTATTAAGTTGCATAATCTGCCTGTCCCTTGTATACAAGATTAGTGAAATTATTTAGCACTGCTGGCCACGGAGGTCTGCTAAAATGGCATATTGGTAGTAAAAACATTTATAGCAATGGCAAAAAATTTAAGCTTCAGAAAAATCATATAAATTTTTTTTATACCATTTTTTGCATAAACTCTATAAAAATTTTATTTTTATCTGAAAGCTGGGACTTGATTTCGTAAGTATTAATAAAATTCGGTAGGTTTTTCGTTTTTCACCAACGTCTCTTGATACTCAAATACATGAAGATTTCTTTTGGTAACAAGGCTCCTCCCAACCGACTCAGTCTCAAGTGCCACACACCAACATCTTTCTGTGTTACTATGCAGACACTTGAGGATCCATCATCTCATCTACACCGGCTATACAACAATTGTTTTTCTTTTTCTTTAAAATGCTGTTTATTTATACTCAGAGGCTACTCAGCAGAAATTTTTATTTTCCATCCAGGGCTTTGGTGGGACTTGAACCAACGAATCGTTTAATAAAAAAGAAGGCACATCGCTATAAGGTTTTCTATCTCGCTTATACTATGCCCCAGTTCTTGTAATTTAAGCCGGTATTTGGATTCTGCATTTATGATGCATCTACCTTTTTCATTGAATTTGAACAGTACTTAACATCTCAGGTCGAATGACTTACTTTAAATTCTTGGTTATTTTATTTATTAGTTCGAAAAAGTAGTGTTCTGTTTTAGAAGCTGCAGAAATAGAAATGAGAATTTCAAGGAAACTACCATTCAATTTTCGTAAGTTATAGAATATTAAATTACGTTGATTTACTTACTAAAAATAAAATTTTTAATATAAGTATTTTTTCTCAATACTGTTATTTTTATTAAAGAAATGTAAAATAATTTCTGTTCTTATTTTTAAGAAATTTAATAAAAAAAATCTCTCATTTGATTACGAAGCCTTTTGAATTTATTACTTAATTAAATGCATTTATGTTTTGTTTCAAGGATAATTGTATGTGTGAGTGCATTTGTATTCATGTTCATACGCTCTCAACGGTAAATTTATGTTTAAGTGTTTTTATACTCGATGTAATTAAAACCAGTCTTGCAATTAATAAATTATGCTGAGATTTTTTTTTTTTTTTGATTTATTATGTAGAATGTATAAAAGCTGAAGTTGGGAAAAATTATTCAAAAAAAAAAAAAAACATATATATTATAGGAGGATATTTCAAATGGTCGGACGGTTAAATCTACCATACGGTAAAATCGCGTCTTTTAGGACGACAATTCAACATTTCAACAATATTTCGTTTGATTTTATTATTGGCTGTTAGTACAATTATCTGCTATGAAAATTTTATGTGTCTAGGGATTCAGCTGGAAGCAATATTAATAGGGTTCTGCTTTTAAACTGTCCTACGAAACCTCAAAACTTAAACAAAATATGGAGTAATGCTCTCGACTTAAAATGATAGTGTTTTGATGATCACAGCTGCTTTATTGTTTGATATAAATATGCTTGATTTAAGTTGTTACAGAACTGTCCAACATCTTTATATTTGGCTCTCTCCAATTTAAGAAGAACATTTGCTAGTATAAACTGTCTTTTTCAGCCTGTTAGAACTTTTAATAAAAAATTAATGAACAAAAGAAATTTTTTATACAATCTTTTTTATTCGAAAATTCAATACATGACCTTAGGATTTAAAAATGATTTTGGACATATACACACTGCGGCACTTCTTGACGAAAAGCAATCTGTACTTTAAGCAATTTGTTTAAGCACTGCTGACCTTATGGCATGAATAACAGTTATAGTGTTCGCCTGCAAGTCTTAAATTGTTGCAGGTTTATCACCATAAAGTAGTGAGTTCATATAATTATCGAGAGGTGTGAAATTGCACGACCTTGGAGGCCAAGGGAAAAGTCTATTTCTCGTTATCAGCTTACCGCTAAATTTTATAAATCAATAAGTCGATTGTTGTGATCCTCGTTTGAAACCACATCTCTACCCCGAATCCATGCTATCCACCTTTTTAAAACAAAGAAAAAAAAAATCATTAATGATGAATTCCTCTGGATTTAATTTGAAAGAAATAAGGTCCAATGATGCCACCAACGCGTAAACCGCACCAATGATTCTATTCTAGCTCTAAAGGGATCTGTAAGGTCTGTGGTGGATTGGTTTGAGTTTTAATACGAAATCCAGTAGGGTTTAAAGAGCACTCTTTATTAATAAGGTTAAAAATTTTATCACATAATTTAAATAGCAACAACTATTGGGACACCCTTTAATTTGCAATTCACATTTTATACTTGCTGTTGGAATTTTAAGGCGTCTATCTAAAACTGTTAAAAAATTTGGCCATATACATCAAATTAAAAGAACTATTGGGACACCCTTTAATAAATAATTTTGAATATTAATAATTGTTACTATAACGGTCATATCAATTGACATTCCGTTCAATTTACAACCGTTTGTCTATAACGGTTCAAAAGATTGGCCATTAAAGGCCAAATTAAACCACATATGGGGACACCCTTTTATTTATAGATATATTTTTGTAATAACTTTTTTCATTGGAAGCTATAGTGACTTATAGTTTTATTTAAATTTTAAGGTTCTGCCCTTTACGGTTCATAATACACTTAAAAAAAACATATATTTTGTTTGAGGTTACCCTTTAATTTTTAAGATTATGAACTGTTTTTAAAACGGGATCAATCTGTAAGCATCACCTTTCAAATAAAAAAGAAATTTGCAAAATCGATCCAGAAATGACTGAGTTGTGTAGGCACAAACATAAAAAAACAACAACATTCAGTCGAATTGACAACCTCCTTCCTTAAATTTGAATTAATTTTTTTTTAAATTCCTTTAAGTTTTGCGATATTTTTCGCATAAAAAACAGTAGCAGGATTTAGCATTTATACGTCCTCTTGAATATTTTAATTGAAATGTTCAAAAGAAACAGTAACAACAACTGATATTTTTTCCCTAAAAAAAAACTCTTTGCGATTGCATTTATTTCCTGGAAAAAGTTGTCAGTTTAATAGCGTAATTAAATTATACTAGTGGAGTCCTTACATTTTATTTTATTGTATTTAATTAACTTTTTACAAAGAGAATTTAATGTATTTCCATTCACGTGACTCTTCTTTTTGGTTTCTTTATTGCAAAGTTTTTTTTTTCGTTGTATTTTTTTTTTTATTTAAGTTTTTTTTCGGCTTTCGAAGTACAAATGAAAAAGATTATATATTTGAAATTTGTAGGGTTTCTGATTATTCAACAGTGAAATATATTTTATAACGAGAAATAACATTTAATAATAGATTTTTGCCAGAGAGGTAAAAAAGAAATAAATAAATATGCAAATTTACTGACTCGGATTTTTACTACATTTAACAAAAAAAAAAAAAAAAGAAAAAAACATAAACCTTTTCTCTTGCATTTTCCGATAGGTGCATTTAATGGAAATCTATCGGTTCAGGTTCAGATTATATCAGAGTGTTTGAAGTCATTGTTTGATAGAAGATGGATATAAAATTCGCATGTAATGCTGGCTACAGACAACGCAATTTGTTTCTGCAACACGTTTCACATTCAGGTTTCATGTTTTGACACAAATACTGAAACCAACAGTGAAAACATAAACGCAATCTCAGTTCTGTTATTTTATATTATAACATTAACATCTCGCGGAAAAGAGGATGCAAAAATGAATCTTGTTTTTAACTTTTTCAATGCTTACGTTTATATCAATATTTTTATATTCAATTACTAATTTTTCAAATGCTGCTACTTTCATAGTTTTATTTTTATATTTATCACTTTTCACATCCCATTTTGTTCTTTCTTAATTACTTAGATGTTTACAGCTTGCTTGTTGTCAATGTACTAAACACATAAAATAATGAAACAGCGAGGAATTCAGACGACGCTATCTGTAATGAAATGAAACAGATATCAGAAACACATTGCGTTGTCTTTAGCCAGCTTAAGGTTTCGTTTCAGAAAAAAGAGCATTTTTTCTGGAGCGAGTATTTAGATGTTGTCAAAAATGGAAACAGCATGAGCAAAGCCCCAAAATTTTCTCTCGTTTAGGTATAAAGAATCAAAATAATCGTTCCTTTAGCCATTAGTCTGATGTGCATCGAATGTATGAGTATTTTAAGTGATCATTCCCATAGAAGTTTTTAAAGCAAAACAAGTACATCCGTCAAGTGTAAGTTTGACTCTTACATGAAGGGTTCTTTATCACCCTTTAATTTTATTTTAATTAACTTTGGTTAAGTTAGAAATAGGTCTCTGTTCAAATAAGGTTATTGTTAAGACGACTATGAATTTTAATTTTTTATACTTTGTTTTGTGGCCACTGGGCAATCAATGGCAGGTGTAAATTTTTTAGCCTCGGAATATTACAGCTCAAAAGCATAAAGCCATACATTTAAAAACCATGTTACTATTGTGATGCCCCTTATTTCATTTGCATTTTTTGTAGACAAAGAGGTACATCCTCTGTACAGATTTCAAGCATCTGCTTATGACGGTTTAAAAGATAAGGCCTTATTCGTGCAATTCACCGTTTAAAAGCTAAAGACATATTCATGAAAATCACATCAATATTGAGACATCCTTTAATTAAACAATGTATTTTTTTGAATTTGTTGCTTGTTGAAAATTTTACAAGTCTATCTAATAGAGCTAAAAAAAAACTGTATTTTTATGAATATCATGTCACTTATGGATCACCCTTTAGTTTTTTGTAGATTATAGAGGCTGTAGTAGTATATCTTCTTTGAAAGTTTCAAGAGTATGAAGCCTTTACGGATGCAGAGACAGAGGGCTGTGACAGACAGGCAGTCATTGTGATGAAAACAATAGAGTGACGGTTGCAAATTTTGTGTTTCTGCTGAAAAGTTGAAAAGATTATTATGATAGAATTTATGAAAAGATCTGATAGTTTTATTGGCGTTCATAGGGAACAGTGGGTGTCAGAGCTGCCATACAAAAACAACTTTGTATTAAAACTTTGATCAGACTCCCTTTTTATAACTACATAAATTTATAAAAATACTTCGTTTTTAAATGCAGAAAAAAAGTATATATTATCGAATTTAATTTGAAACGCTGCTCATTGCCAAGTAATTATTGCAGGAGCTCAACATGCGTAAATACCTCAAGCACTTTAACACAAAAATTTTTTGTGTGGGTTCAAGTAATTCAATTAAAAAAGGTCTGCATGCTTGAACATTCATATATTTTTTTTGAAGCATGTAAAATAGTTTTTATTTGTAAGTAGACACTGTATATGTGTGTGCTTGTTGGTGTCATGATACAATTACAATAATGTTTAACCACTCAAGTTATCTTATTTACTTGAATTTTTTGGTCTTTGAACAAGAGCTCTTGCATGTACATATACATAGTTTATTTTCTCGCATGAAATCGAGAAGGGAAAACTTTTTTTTTGCTCGTAAATTCTTTTATATGCATTTTTTTTATTTATAACTTAACAAGTGGGCTTAAGCAAGTTTAAAGGGTTACAAACTAAAGCTAAAGTATTAAGAGTAATGCAGGATAAATTATTCATACGAAAAAAAGTATAAAAGAAATGAAACTGCTATTTAAGCTTTGAAAAAAAGGCTTAACTATTTGGAGAATTAATTAAAAAAATTTTGAGGATTTCACCAACATTATACTTTAATAAATTATTAAAATAAAAAAAAAAAAAAAAATTTTTTTTCATAAAAAAATTCGTGCTATTTTTTAAAATTATCCCGATTAAATTAATAACCGATATTGATTATTGAGGGTCAAAGCACGTTTCGATGGCCATTTCGTTACCGCTTACTTAACTCCTCAGGAAACTTCTGACAAACATTTTAAATAAACTAAAGATTTTTGTCCAAACAATAAAACAAAGACAAAAATCAAAGTTTAAGCAAAACCAAAAATAATCAACCGTAATTCTATTTTTCTTTCTAAATAACTTTACCATATGCTTTCACAGATTTATTATACATTTTCTCTTACATTTTCGGAAATTTTTTTCAAGTTCTCAAGTTGGATGATTTTTCTCAAAATTATTTATAGTTTAAAATCAATATTTAGTGATTTTGATTCGTTTTCGGCATTAATACAATAATCTAACTTGGAATTTCTAACCAAAAATATAATTATTTTCATTTTAAAGTAAATTTTTTGAATCTGGCAACCCTTTGGTATCTTCCTTACTTGTTGTGTTTTAGGATTCTGGGTAAAATGGAGCTGTTGATAGAACATGTGTTTTTATGTCATATCATTTAAGCTGGTTTTTTAAGTCTATTTTTTCATATATTGAGATATTAATGAGTTTGCGTTTGAATCAGTTTAATATTATTGGCCAACTTTAATCAATTCTAGTGAAGCTTTTTACGCTACTCACCTTTTAAATTTTATTATAAAATTAAATTGCTAAAATTATTTGAAAAAAAAAAATGACAGATTTCTTGACTCCAAATTGACTTATACCACTTTCAAAGAAAACATATGAGAATAAATAAAAATAGGACCAAATTTAAGAACATAAGCACTAACTTTACTGAAATTGATTTTTATGTAAAAAGCAACAGTTAAAATGAAGACATTGAAATACACGAAAAACCAAATTCATTAAGATTTTTTTATACAGTACTGTTCGAAACCTAAGCAACTCTTCCCCAGTAAATACTCATGGTCGTATATGTTCTCTTTAAATAGATTATTGAAAAATTTCCTTTTTATTTAATATTATACATATAGTCTACATACTAATAATAACAACAAAAAATACATTTTATGTATTTGGAAAAAGTTATAAAACAAAAACAAAATTAACTTAAAAATTCGCTGTTCGAAACCTAAGCAACTTTTACATTGTTGTATTTGTTGCGAAATATTAACTAAAACAACAGCAAAAATTTTAAACAAAAATTTTAGTCCCGTTATGATTGCTATAAAAAAAGGAATTTTGGTTGATTTTATGCATTTTAGTACCAATTCTTTAGAAGTGCAACTATGACGCGAGCACTTTATGGATCAGCTTTTAAGCTAAAGATTATTGAACTTTTTAATAACGGTAAACCCCAAATGGCTATAGCAAACCAATTAAATATTAATAAGTCAATAGTTTCCCGACTTATAAAAAAGTATAAAGCTACTGGGAAAGTAGAGAAGGCCAATAGCGGTGGGCGACATCGAAAAACTTCTAAACGAACAGACCAGAAAATTTTCCGTCTAGTTAAAAAAAATCCATTTATTTCGTCGAAAAACATAATGAATGAGCTTGGACTTCAGATTAGTTCTTTCACAGTACGAAAACGTTTATTGGAACAAAACTTAAGAAGCTTCATTCCATCTAAAAAGCCATTGCTGAATAAGAAGCATCTAAAAAAGAGGTTTGTTTGATTGATTGCAAAGTACTCTCTGATTTTCTCAACTTTTCGGTAGTTTTAGGTTGGATTTTGCTAGAGCACATATGGATTGGACTGTATCCAAATGGAGAACTGTTTTGTTAAGTGATAAATCTAAATTTAACTTACTAAATTCAGATGGAGTTTGCCACGTGAGAAGACCAAAAGGAAAGCGGCTACATCCTCGGTACTCAAAAGCCACAATAAAGCATGGGGATTGAAATGTGTTGGCTCGGACTTGTTTTTGGGCAAGTGGTGTTGGTCCCTTTGTAGAAATTCAAACAAAAATGTACCATTTTGCAACCACCACGTGTACCCCGAAGGGACCTCACAAATAACCATCTACAGAGAGGGGCGGCTCTCTGTATTGGCTTCCGGTTCCCGTGGTGCCATTTTGTTTATTTGCTATTATTATTCATACGTTATTATACTTTAAGGACACTGGTATATCCTTCGACATCCATATTTGGTGCCTGCACACCCGAGGACTGGTTCCCCCTTTACCCCTAAGATACCTGTGTCAAAGCCTATGTTCTCTCAGTCAGACTCAAGGTACCCCCGGGGGGATAAAAAAGGGGACATACACAAGTGAAAAGGCTTCTTTATAAATACATGCAGTAACAAAAAATTGTTTACATTATATAAACTTAAATGTTTCTTAATGGAAGTGAAAAGGTTGCGTTGTATCAATTAAATTTGTGTTGTTATATCAATGTAATGTTTTATTTTATTGATAAGATAGCATCGTTGTAAAAGTCATAAGGCTTCGTGATAAGAAAATAAAGTTTTCGTTGTATAAATGAACACTGTAGATTAAATAAACTAAAATGTTTCATTATATTTGTGTAAATTTTCGTCATTTCAGTTAAAACGAAAATGTCTTATTATGTCGATAAAAGGTTTTTATTATGTTACTTTAACATTTTCATGCATTTTCGATATTTGACATTAAATGATTTATAAATTTTTATAACTTAATAGAACATTTTAAATAACAATAATTTTCATTAATAATATAAAATCGCTAAATAATTTTGTTAGTAAAAAAGCGTTTTGTTGAAACAGAAAAAAAAACATGAAGCTTTTTCTCTCAGTGTAGTGAGCTCAGCTTCTACTTAAGCACTAGTAGTATTATTAAGTAGTATTATTAACGAAGGATTTTAGATCCGAACATTTATTTTATATGAAGAACATTTGTCTTTAGATAATGGAAAAACACACGTTAGTATTTACTTTAATATGGAATACCCCAAATTTTTTTTTGATAATAAGCTGTCAAATCAATTTAATTTATGGAAATTTTAAATAAAACTTCTTACGCTAAATTGTTGTTGTTGTAAAATTTTATTCTATTGACTCTGATGTTAATGTTAAGGGTAAAACTAAATAAAAACGAAACAATGCCAAGTGGAAATTGCAAAACCTTGAATGAGATCAAAACAAGTTAAATGTTAAGCAAATGTATAAATTTGTTTTGTGCATCTACAAAGAGAACAGGCCCATATGCTATACTGATGTACATCTACACCAGATAAATACTAGGGAACAATACAATACAATAAAAAAAAAATATTTATATGCAGGATTATAAAGTTGTATTTAAAGTTTCTTTTTTTATTTTGTTAATATGTTAACAATTGTTGAAAATTAAACCAATCGATATTTTTTGATTATTTTCATGCCTCATTTAAACTCTTGAGCCTCATTCACAAAAACATCTAAATCCACACAATTGTTCTGTGTTTATTGACAGTTGATTATGTGGGAGCGCAGGAATATTTAAATTTTATTTGAAGAGAAAATATTCAAGTTGAAAATGCGCTTGAATGTGGTTTGGGCTGTTGGTTAAATAGATTTCAATATAACAACTAAATCTCTATTTATGTACATATACAAACGCTAAACTTAAAAATTCGAAAAAGTTAATTTGAAACAAATTGAAAAGTCTAATAAGTTTTTTAGGGATTTAGTATAGATTTATTTATTTTATTTTCGAAATAAGCAATTAAAATAAATTAACAGACGTTATGGAGAAGAACAAAAATAATATTGATACAATTTTAAGAATTCTAAATTGAAATTGAAATTTATTTTATTTTATATTAAACAACGGGAATTTTTTTTGATTATATTAATTAATTTTCAAAAAAAAACTTATTTTGTGCTATTTTAACATTTTAAATAAACTAAAGATTTTTGTCCAAACAATAAAGCAAAGAAAAAATCAAAGTTTAAGCAAAAACAACAATAACCAACAGTAATTCTATTTTTCTTTCTCCGCTGTATACGGCTGAATTTTTTTCGGCTCTTTTATATAGTTGAACGATGATCAAAAATAAAATATCACAAAACACTACGATAATTTATTTTATGCACAGGCACTTTGCTAATATTAAATTATATTAAACAACGGGAATTTTTTTATTTAAATTTTATTAATTAATTTTTCAAAAAAAATTTTTTTTTTCTTTTTGTGCTATTTTCCCGATTAATTATATAAATCACCGATGTTGATTATTGATGGTTAAAGCACGTCTCGATGGCCATTTCGTTATTGTTACTTAACTCTTCAGGAAACAGCGGAAATCAGCTCATTTGCTAAAATTTTTGTTCTCGTTTTTGGCGTTCGAACCCATCAGGATAGTACAGATTTAATAGCTTCGCCCTCGACTTGGAAAATAATCCGTTTGAAACGCTTCGATCATTTAGTGTCTTTAGAATTACTTACTTAAGTTTAACAAGCCTAAATATAGTATATTGGTCGTACGGCGGATGAATTGTAACAAAGTTTTTACTAAGACAGTCAAGTGTATCAAATGTACATAAATTATTTATAAAATGACGCACTTAATGAAAATATTTTATTTTTGTTTTAGTTGTGTTTGTGAAAATTTATATTTTCTTATGCGAAAGAAACCAAATTGTTAACAAACTCTAATAATGCTTGAAGCTTAAAACTAAGAGATATGAAATTTGTTTGTAGTTTTGCTTTACTCTGCCATACAAACTACTGTATGCGTATACGTATGGAAGTATAAAATTCCTAATAAAAAATATATATATTCTTGATTCCACTTGACTTATATTCTATACTATAAATAAAATAAGTTGTCTGTCTTAAGTAGATATTTCTGTAGTAGAAATGAATTATTTTGCACACTTGTAAATGTTATGTTCAAACTAATATCATTTCATCTGTTTTAGTTTAGCAAGTTAAGCTTAGAAATAATACATCAAAATGAAAAAAGAAATGAACTTAAAAAGAAAAAGGAAAGAATAAAAAAGAAAATGAAACCTTGAGCTGTATTTACCTGAATTTCTTAGAAACGTATGAGCAACTTGTAGTTGCAATTTAAAAATCATCACTCATCACATCACTCATACGTCATTAAGTAAACTCTAATAATAATCACAATAAAGAAGAAGCAAATGTACAAAGAATTATTAGTTTGAAGCACATAAAAAGAGTTAAATAAAAATGCTTAACTCTGTTTTTGTGCACTTGATTTAAGAGCAAAAGTTTTTGTATTGAGGAACAAAACGTTCAACGCTTGTGTGTTTAAAATAAAATATGTTTACTCGTATGTATGTATGATGACATAATTTTACAATAAGAAAATAAAAGTTATAATTATGCACAACAATCCTTCCATAAGGTATTGGGTAAGAGGAAAATAATTTTCAATTTTAACGAAGAAATATAACATTTGGAATATTGAATACCAAGGCGAATTAATTTACAGCTGGTCTTAATAGTCCAGCTGAATTTTATTTATGTTCGATGTTGTTGTCAAAATTTTAAAATAATTTTAAAAAGAACAAATTTTCAAATAATTTAAAAAGTAAAATCTTGTAAATTTTATAAAATTTAATTAAAAAAAAATAAATAAATATGAGGTATTGCTGCATATGTAGACAGAAAGAAAACAACTAACACAAATTGATTAAAAGTACCAAGTGATGATAAAAGGATAACTTTAAATCAACTTTCTCTTGTTTAGTCAGCTATTTTTGTAAACAAAGTAATGCTCTGCAACAACAAAATGACAATGTTTTTGTAGTCTTGCAGCCGCCTAGTATTTAATTCGCCTTGATTTGAGACTAACATTCATACCTCAATAAAAGAAATGCCAAAAAATGCTATGTCAAAGCAGGGTTATTGAAAAAATAAATTATTATTATTTATTTTTAATTATTCTTATTATTAAAAGCGTTTTCAATTGCAAAGCGTTGCCGCCGCATTATTTCGGTATGCTACAAACAAAATGTTCAGTCTGTTGGAATATTTGTTTTCAATATGTATTTAACTCCGTTGATGCCGATGTATGAAAAATTTGCTGTTGCTTCTTATATTTTTCTTTAAATGGAAAGGATCTCAAAATAGATTAAACTTCTAAAATAATTATTTTCAAGTGAGTGTTGATTAAGAGTGGGTTGGTGCACTATTAGCGATTTTGATATGACAGAACCTTTTAATTTAAGGCTTTAGAAATAAAAATGCTTTACATAAAAAATAAGACAGGTGTTAAATGGAGGTTGAAATGGTAAGAGTCTACAAAAAGCCTGTCAACAATTTCGATGTCGTCCGTAGACAAAATATATGATATACCTCGGTTAATTTTTTTGCCCCAGAATACAACTACTTCCCATCAACACCTATTTAGGGAGCTCCAAATAAAAATACAATTTTCATAATATTTGTCCTCACCCGTGTGTCTGTCCTAAGGATATTCCTAGATAAATAAAAAAGATATTTTTTCAGTATTTTCTTAAGCAACAGCGACGTAATTTAAAATCGTAAAGTGTTCTTTGACGCTTTGTTGTGGAAAAATGGCTTAAATACAGTGAGCGGTTTTTCATTCAAATTAATGGAAGCAGTTGCAGGTTGTGCCTCAATTAATAAACTTTTATCGCAATTGGAAAAGAGATTCTATAAGCATCTGTGGTATTACAGTGGCAAAGATTTTGTTCTTATATTATGTGGTATAAATATTCAATGTGATATCAAGCAAAATATGGCGAACGTACTTCATGTCTTTCATGAAGGGAAAGGGGAAAACGTTGTTCTTTATGTACGAGTCTTTTGACGAAGACAGCAGGAATAAAATATTTAAGTATAAAGATAATATCGAGGAATAAGAAGATAAACATAATTTGCAGGATAGTGATGTATTTAGCAACCTAGTGCCCATCCGGTACATGTCGTAGCTTCGAAAATGTAATCATAATAACATGAACACTGATCAAGTAAATTAAAAAATTCATCAACATTTTTTGCATGGTTCAGATTGTCAACAGATTTCATAGAAAAAGAATGCAGAGGACTAAGACTGCTACACGTTGTCGTCTAAAATAGGAAACAGTATTAAACCCATTATAAAAATTAATTTAATTCAAATTTTTTCAAATGTTAAAAGTAACAATTAGGATTGCATAGAAAAAACGTATAAATAAATGTTTTTTATGTGGATTGAAAATATTTAATATACAGGTAAAATGTTGGAGCTAAAAAATATTGAAGTCTGTCATTTAAGGGTACCCCTTAGCCCTTGAAATAGTTTTATCAGTGTTAGATCAGTTTTATGAAAATATTATTTCCTTATATAAAAAAAAAAAAAAGGAAGAAGAAAATTGAATGGGAAATATTTTACGTTTTGCCCCCCTAGAGACGAATACGGCATATTTGTGAGGGTTTTTGTAGATTTTCACTATTTAATCTGCTCCATTTTTTGCCTCAAAAATTTATACATCAAACTACACAAAATTGGGATTTCTAGAATATCCTATCCCAAGTGGTTATGTGAATGCTGCTTCTGTATATATATTTTAATTTTTATTTTAAGTTGATTCTTTCTAATAAAAAAAAATTTAATGAAATTTGACTTTATTTTCGGCTTTTTGGTTCTTTTTAATTAATTTCTAAATATTTATAAATAATTTTTCTTTTTAAAAATGTTTAGAAATGAATTAAAAAGAACCAAAAAGCCAAAAATAAAGTCAAATTTCATTAATTTATAAAATCGATGGTTCAAAGCCTGCTCAGGAAAATAAATTAAAAACTAAAAAAAAAATTTCGTGGTGACATTCAATATGTGACCGATAAAAATTGTATAAAACCATAATTCGTTGAAATTCTGATAATCGATAGTTTGAGAAGAAGAAGAAGTCAATAATAATGAATTTAAGTATATAAAAATATCGACTCCGTATTTGTAAAATTTTAGTGTGTTGATTATATCAAAAATACTTTTCTACCTTCTAGCTCCACTAGGGAGAAATATTTTTTTTATCAAAAATTTTAAACATTTACCAGAAATATTCGGATTGTAATAAAAATGATTAAGGATTGATAAATTTTTAAGCAAAACGTAATTTTTGTGGTAAATATTTTTATATAAACGAAAACTTAAAGATAAAGAACTAGCATCACCTCTCGGACATTAAGAAAAAAAATTGACGCTCTTTGGATTTGTATTTGGATTTGCTCGAGATCTAGTAAATAATATGATAACCTGACGAAGTCCTGGGGAATTTGATTCCTTTTTAAATTTTAAAAGCGAAAACGATCTGTTTTAAAATTTCGAACCGCTTACATTTATACATATTACGAGGCCAATGTACAAATTTCAGGAATGTAAATTTATGTTTGATGGGATTGAAAAAATATATGGCAGAGCTGCGAAGATATTAATTAAGCTTCTAGAGAGTTTGACAATTAGACACGAGCTATAGTTTTTCATCTTGAAAAAAGATCGTTCTGTGCTGTATCAGTATAAAAAAAGGTTTTAATCATAATATGCTGTGTTGAAGACACGGCTCTTAAAGTCAATGTGTGATAATAAAAATGTTTTTTTTTCACTTTAAGACACGGGAATATTTTTTTAATTATTTAAATTTCATAAAAAAACTTCGTGCCATATTTTAAATTATCCCGATTAAATTAATAACCGATATTGATTATTGAGGGTCAAAGCACGTTTTGATGGCCATTTCGTTACCGCATAGAAATAAATTATCGTACTTCCGTAAAATAAAAAGAGAAATATCTGTTATTTTATGAAATGCATGCCGTATAGCTTTTCTATTTTAACTCTGTCAAAATATTACTTTTGCTTAGGAAATTTTAAGAAGTTTTAGCGCAAAAAATTTTGAAAATTAATGAAAGCTTCCTTATCTTCAACTCATACTTTTTTCCATTCGAAAAAATTAGATTAAATTCAAAGCCTGCTAGAAAATTATTCAAAACTTTTTCGCTTTCTACAAAAGTTTGTTGCTTCTTTTAATCAAGGAAAATAATATTTTATCCCCCCATTTAGCCTTTTAATGATTTAATAATTATGCAGAATTTCGTGTTTGCGTGCGTGATTCATTTGAATTGACAAAGTTTTCTCATTATGTACTCAACTTTAGGCTAATTTTTGCTACAATTTCAATTATGAAATTAATGTCAATTGCTTTTAAAAAAAGAGATAAATTATAAAAGCAAAGAAACTTTGCTTGTATTCAAAAAGTTTTATTTGAAATCCTGTTCTAGTATATTTGACATAGATTTTTGGCTGAAGTATAAGTTTTATATTTAAATTATATATTTATTAATAAATAAGTAAAAGAAAGATTTGAAAAAAATGCAGGTGATAGGAGAGAGAAAGAGAGAGAAAATGCTTTCAGAGAATATTTAGATTTAAATACTGTACTCGCTGACATCAACGGTCATTTAGGTGAAACTGAAACCAGCGTCGAGTACTATAAGGGAAACCAGAAGCTGTTAAGAAGACAGCTCATCTACTTTATACAAAATAAATTAGAGAAAAGCTGATGTCCTTGCAAATTATGACTACCCTTTTTAAACCTTGAAGGATCATTAGCGTAGAGATATGACTTCGAAAAGAGCGAAAGGATTTTTAGAAGTCATAAGTGTGAACACTAAGAGTGGAGAGAAGATATATCCTTGGATTTTCTTTTTCTTTATTTTAGTATTAGATGCTCAAATTCTTGAAAAGACGCATGTTTATTACAAAAATGGAAAAACCATGATAGAGGATAAGAGCAGGTATTCGTGAATATCAGGCTCATTTTAATGATAGTAGGAAAATAACCCCAGTGGTGTGCCGGAGTGAGGCGTGCGAATAAGATAACTAATAGAAGATAAGACTTAAACTTTACAGTTCATAATATAAGATAGACACAGATGGTGGTGAACAGAATTGAAATGAAAGAGCAACGAGACAGGTAATCGCTTACAGGTACATATTTTTTTTTACTTCAGATAATTTTTTAAAGCTTAAATTTTAAAAATTTTGGATTTTTGGAAAAATTTGGAGAATAAAAAAAACGGGTCTTGGGCGTTCGAAAATTTTTAAAGCGTTTAAAACAATTTCTTAAAACTGATAACTGTGCTGGTAGACTAACAATGAATATGGCTGCTATGGTAGACATTCGGTTAAAGGCCAGATTGTGTAGCTGATGATTAACGTGGTGGATATTTACCTTTTTTGGAACAGAAAATGAATAAGACGCGGGTTACCGAGTTGCGTGTGAATGTCTGCTAGAAGCCTATAACTTTAAGCATTAATGCGAAGTTTTTTATTCCTTCTGCAAGATTATTGAGGTGTGATCAAGTACGTTGATGTGATGTGCAAACTTCTAAGCTGTATGCTGAATTAATGATATAATAGAATTAAGATTTATACAAAATATCATTGCAGGTTTTATAAGAAATGTTGCTATGGAAAGATGTGTGCTCATCAGATTCAGGTTAACAGAATACTTTTTTATATTGTCTGCGTAGAAGCACTGAAATATTAACAGGATAGTTTAAGTTATACATCGAAATCGTAAGTTTATCCAGTTTATTATTAGTGAAACAATTTTGTAAATCTTAACGACAAAAATCAAATTAATTTTTATTCAAATACGCGATTTATTTAAGTTATTTTTTATTCAAATACGCGATTTATTCGAATTAACAGACATTTTCTAGTAAAAAAAAATGTTCAGCAAAATCTTTTAATTTGATTAAAAAATTTTAATTTGATTAAAAAACTCAATATAAGAAAAACAAGAAGACATGTACTAGAAAGAAAAAAATTACAATTTAAGATAAAAAAAATTATAATTTGTAATTTTTCTTTAAATTTTTTCATTTTTACAATTTGACACATTTAATCATATAATCTCTTTGAGGTTGGCCAGTAATTTAATTCTTTTTATGATTTTATTATCTATGCTCTTCTAAATTTTATAGACAAAAAAAAATAAAAAAAAAAAAATAAAATAAAAGACATTAGAAAATGGAATATTTCCAAATCATTGACAGAAAACCTCTTGGTAATGACTGCAAGTGAAATTAAAGTTTTTTATCTAATTTATTTAAAATAAAAACTAATTAAAATGAATAGCTAATTGAGCTGTTTATTTAATCGAACTAAATTTTCCTCATACGAGTATTTACCGCCTCTTCAGTAGCAAAGCGAAGATAGTCATACCTAAGAAATTTTTTCAATAGAAATAATATTTTAAAATTATTTTTGTGAGGAAAAATATTTGTAGAATTAACTAAATTATTAGCTGTATGATATTTTTCAATTCTACACACTGTTTTACCGTTTTTAAATAATTTTTTTGGTTCAGTGTAGATTTACAACAAATAAAGCAGAAAATAGTAGGGATGATACTTTAAAGCTAATACCTTATTTTTGGTCGACTTTGTAAAGAACTTTCTTAAAAGATAAAGAAATGAATTGCTCACAATGTACTAAAACAATAAATTAACTAAAATTGATTTTTGGTTTGAGGATATGTCTTATTTTAATTTCTTAAAATTTTTAGAAAGAAAAATTATTTACAAATGTATGCGGACGTTCTCCAAAGGAAACAAGAAAAATTAGACGCCCAGAAGAGTGTAATGCTGCATTTTGTGGATCGCTATATCCCTATTATTTTAATTTTTCTTGTTTTCTTTGGAAAACGTCCGCATACACACAAAGAAAAAACATGGTTGCGATATGGTCACAATAAACATAATATGTTCTTTGAAACATTGTAAAGTTGCAGGGAACAAATTATAGTTATTTTCAATAATACTTTATTCACGATAAACACATTTTAGTTGATATTAAACCATTATATGGTTACTCTGCACAAAAAGTAAAACATGGTTGGTTTTAACTTGTACAAATTTCAACCACAACCAAAGTTTTATAACTTATCAAAAACAATGTAAAATATTTAACCATAATATATTATCATTAATCAAGGTATGGTTAAGAGCAACATAATAATATTTGCTTTAAAAAATATTTTATTCTAGTTCTTGACAGTTTAGTAATTTTTATGTTATGTTAAATCAGAAATTGTTACTTATTGTTTTGCTAGACAACAATATGGTTGGTATGTTTTGTAAGCAACCATATATTGCAATCATAATATGTTGCTCTTAGATTATGGTTAACTCAACCATGTTTTTTTTTGCGTGTACATTTTTAAATAAAACTAAACATTTTTATACAATAAAGTGATTTATGATGTTTGAGTCAAATTTTGAAAATTTTTGTATAGAAACAAAATTCGAAAGCCTTTATTAATTTATTTGTAATATACCTTTATGTATTTTCAAAAAAATCTTACACGAAAATAAAATATCGTGCTTATCTATTTAACAACTTTTTTCTAAATATGCGTAAAATGTCTCTATTGTTTTTACTGTTTGATAAATATGCATTTTAATGTAAAAAGAACAATCTGACATGACAGAGAAAAGCATTCTCATCATTTTGTCATACTTCATACTCGTACACCTCAATTAATTTCTGTCACCATATTCGATATTTCCAACTTAAAATTCCTCATTATGAGAATAAAGAGGAATAAAATAAAAAAAAAATAGTAAAAACTTACCGATAACATTGAGTTGAAAAGCCATTGATACTTTTGGTTCTGTATTGACTTGACACTCATAAATACCACTGTCACGTGCTTGTGGAGATTTCACATGTAACGTCCATTCACGAGAATCTTTTGATTCTGTAACCTACAGGGACAATCGTAGAAAAGATATATTTAAATAAAAGAGCAATCTTAATATTAACAGCTGTAATAAAGCAGAATTCAATAAATAACGAAGCTGGTAAAAAAAAAAAAAATTAAAATTGATGAGAACACGTTAAAGAAAAATAAAATGAAAAAAGGAAAAAAAAAAACAATATAAATTAAAACATGATGAGAAAATTACTCTGAATGAATCAGAAAGGAAATCAAAATATTTTCATTTTATATTTTTCTTCACTTTTCTGAGTGGTAACAACATCGATTATTTTTCGTAATTTTTGCTTTAAACACGGAAACCAATTACCTTTCTTGTATAAAAGATTTACTTTACATGTCGCTTTTGAAAATAATCCTTAAGATATTTTTCCTATATGACTTAAAATGAACTTTTAAAAATTAAGAAAGTAATTCACAATAAATACATTAGGCTCTAGGCGAGCTATAAAGAACCGCGACTCTAATATAATATTAAATTCATAAGCCTGACCTTATCAGTAGATAACTATATAAAAGGTTACTCTGTATTAAAAGGGATTACAGTGGAAATAGCAATCTAAATTTTGTGATGATGGCAGAAGATAAGGATAGGTAAGGCGACTAGTTTTGAGTTTCAAAAGTCCCGTTGTTATACACATATAGGTGGCTTTAGGATTGCACATTACCTATAGTACCGTATCCCGTCTTCTAGTGTCGTAGTTCGAAAGATCTGTAGGGTTTCATAGAGCTAGATTGGCAGAAAATATCACTCATTTTACAGAAAGTGCGGACAGTGATATTTATCACAATTCTTTGCTCCTCCTAGTTGTAGCAACTTCTTCAAACGACATTTCAGAAGAGCTTTAATTTGCCTGTATATGTACCAATAGGAGAGTGCTCCGGTAAGACAGCTATTAGCGGCCAAACATATGCTGATTTGTTCTCATCAAGCTTGCAGTTCTCCTGCAATCAAATCATGTCACAGAATCTTTGAAATTGAGCGGTTGAACCAGTTCTATGAAATGGCCAGAAGAAACCTGGATTTTCAACAACTTACTGGGGCTCCTACTAACTAGCTGATTAATCTCCATATATCGCGTAGTCAGTTTGCTGCTCTTCAATTGGCTGAAATCGTAGCCTTAATAAACCGCAAAGAAACATCAGCCAGAACTTTACCCACTTCTAAAATCTTGTGATAAGAACGTCTCATCACAAACAGCTGCCTTTGATACGTATTCGTGCAGACATTAGGGACCTCATTCAACTGGTTGGGACTTGACCACATTAAAAACATGATATCTTCACTTCGAAAGTTTTATCAGACGGGTGACTATAAGAAAAGTAAAAAGTGTTGTTTAGGAGTTGTGATACTTATCTTAACATCCTCGAATGGCTAAAGCCAGCTAACATCCACGAGAGGTTGGGCCTAATTCCTGCTCTCAGGGCTAAATCACCCTTTATAAGGTTGACTGGGAGTAAGTGCACTGTCTAAAAATCTATCTTTTGTGAAGTCGTTCGAAAGTTTGTCCATCAGTCCTGGAGAGTTAGGGAGGTTCTCAATGACAATATGGCTCAGACAATGCATAGATAAATTAGCACCTCGAATTCAGGAGGAGACTTTTATCTACTTCCAGAAGGACCAACTTTTTCCGATTAAAGCAAAGACCAGCTTAGAAGGCACATTATATGAGGATAGGGTTGAACTAAAGGGTCCGCCAAATAACTTTTTTTGTTTTTTGAAAATGCTATAAAAAACTAAGCGAAAACACATTTGAGGTCAGTTGGTTTCAACTTCTGAACCAATTGGACTTTGTTTGGCGTCATGCCACGGTCTTAATATGCAAAATTCGTCTCGATGATGTCTCCGAAATGTTCAATTGTTGAGAACGACGGTGAATTGATGTTGATGGCGCTTCACGCACACTTTTTGCCACAGCAGCAATATCCTCGGGTGTACAAACTGTTTTTGGCTTTTCACGCTTTGGTTTATCGATGAGGATGCCAGTTTTTTTGCACAAGATAACGAACCTACGAAGCTGACGGTGCTTCTCTTCTTCCAAAGTACATACACAAATTTCGTACACATTCTGCAACATTACCATGATTTTAAAAGTAATGTCGCAATATTTCCCAGGGTTATTTAAGCATTCGGCGGAAGGATAAAACTAAATATCTGTCAAATCAGACATGAGCCAAGTGTTACCATTCACGAAATAAGCACTAGTTGAAAAAAAAAATGTTAGATTGCGGACTCTATAGTAATTGACGTTTATTTTCATAGAAAAGTTCAATTTAAGTTTGACTGTAAGAGAAAACTTTTCTTTTAATAAGGTGAAACCCAAGATTGCCTTAATAAAGAAATATATGTTTAAGCTTAAGTAGGTTTCTAGATCACTAGCTAATTAAAATATGTCTATCTTATTATTAATGATTTCAATTAAAAACTATGCAAAAAATATTTATTCATTTTTATTGTGAATTTATGTATGTATGAATGTATCTATATCAATGTATTTATGAATGTATGTATATGTATATATATGGTTTTCAAAATTTTGTTTTCTCTAACTTGCCTACTTAAAAATGATAAATAAATAAAAAAATCTTCAATACATATCTTAAGTAGGCGAGTGTATTTTTATTCCTGCAAAGTACGAATTTAATCTTTTTTTGAGTTTTATAAAATATTACACAAGAAAGTGCAAGATAGTCAATAAAAATATAAAATTTTATCCATGAAAAATAAGGCAATTAACTGAAATGACACGAAACTTTATGACGGACATGTGTGATATGAAAAACCATTCATCAATCATCGACAATTAATAAAATTGAATAAAGTGAATATAGCAAAAAATGAAAACGACAATAAAACGAATTTCGTCGCAGGTAATGAATACAATCCATTGATAAAAAGATATCATTTAATATACACACTCCTCAAAAAATACATCAATATATTAATCATAGCCAATATCGTCATTATAATCATCAACATTCTGTTGCTCATCAAAATACCTGTATTTAAGCATGAGTATAAGTATACTGGTGTATTGGATTATTTATGCATGTATAATTTTTTATGGCTAATGACTTTAATTGCTGGTATGTATATACGACTATGTGTATGTATGTAAATATATATATTTTTGTGTTCAATTTAAAAGGGTGTGTTTGCATTCATCAAAAGTAAAATAAACGGAAAACCTACTAATGAAATCTTTCATATTATTAAATGTTAAAAAAACTGTAAATAGCAACAAAAAATATACAGAGAAAAATAAAAATCATTATTCGTTTACCTGAAACCGTTTGTCAGATGTGTAGGTGGCTGTGCCAACAGTCAATATGTGCAAATCACGTTTGCGTATCCAGGAAACCTGTAAAGTATTTAAATGAATTTTAAAAGTAATAATAAAATTTTTTTTTTGCAACTTCTTTTTATTGAAATATAAGGATTTTTTTAGTATAATTTCTTTAAAACTTAATTGTTAATGGGCCAAACATTTTAATTATAACAACGGTAACAAATTACAATTTATGAGATCAATAAGTTAAACGTGTATTTTAAATAAGGACTAGAATAAGGTTTAAAGAATATAGATTTATGCATATAAAATAGAATAGAAAGGTTGCTGCTCCTTTTAAAAAGCAACTTTTTTGAAAAGCCTCTAACAGTTTAACGGTTTTCTTGTTGAAAAGCTGTTTGTTATTTACTGCAGAGCAACTTTGTTGCTGATACAGAAAAACTTTGTTGATGATATAAAGCTACTTTGTTGCTTTATAGTGCAACATTTTTGTTGTACAAAAATCGTTTGCTAGCAGACCTGCCATATTTGCCGATTTTTCGCACCAGATTTATCAATATGCCGATTTGCCGATTTTGGCCTCAAAATTGGCGATTTTTTGATAAACACTGTAACAAGGTAACTTTGTTTATTTTAGAATAATTTTTAATGTTGTGCAACAATAGAATACTTTCTACATTAGAAAGAGGCAACTGTTAATAAGACAGCACTTTTACTATGAAGAAAAAGAGTCAGGATATTTTTTTTTGTTATGGATAATACAGTTCTTAACTGTATTTGAGCTATTAGGAAATAAAAAGTTCTCGGTGACGTGAATGAAGCTACCGACCTATGCAACACCAAGTCATTGTGTTTAGCTGTACGTATATGTGAAAATTAGAAATATAGAACTATTTCTTCCGATTGATAAAAGTAGATAATGCTGGGCCAAATGTTTGTACAAGCTTTACAAAAAATCACGAAAACTACAAGTCCAATTTGATAGTATTCGGTTATTATGAAATATGTTTATTTATTCTGAAACATGTTTGGCACTCACTTGCATTATATGTTTGTCTTTAATTACTGAGAGATTTCGCCAATTTTAAAACATTCAAAAATTACCAGAAATAATAACTAAATTACTACACCCAAGTCAAACCAGATGGCTGCCGCTTGAAGCAATAGTTTTTTTTTATACTAGATTTGTAATGAACTGTTGGCGCACCCTTTAATTTATTATATGTAATAATAATACTTGTTACTATAACGGCCTTAGCAATCGACATTCTGTCGAATTTGCAAGAGCTTGTCTATAACGGTTTAAAAGGATAGGCCCATTTAAGTAAATTTACATTAATTATGGATGCATCCTTTAATTCTTAGATTTATTTTTGTATAACTTTTTGTTATTGGGAGCTATAGTAATACGCAGTCATTTTAAATTTAACAGAAGTGCCCGTTACAGTTCATAATACACTTAAAAATATGTATGTTGTATGGGGATACCCTTTAATTTTTAAGATTATGAGCTGTAAGCATAATCTATCATATTATCAAAAATTTTCAAAATCAGACCAGAAATGACTGAGTTCTGGAGGCACAAATATTCAAACATTCAGCCGAATTGTATAACCTCTTTCTTTTTTTGAATTCGGTTAAAAACGAAACAAACAAAATCAGCTTTTATTTAGAACCTTTATTTCAAATATTCAAGCACTTTGATTTTCAATATAAATCTTTAAAAATGATAAGTTATTTGATACTTTTTGTTAGTAAAAATATGTTTTATTCTACTAAAAATATGTGTGCCGATTTTTTTGCCGATTTTATAATATTAAAGTGCCGATAACGACGATTTTTTTGCGCAAAAGTGCCGATTTCTTATCAAAATTTTCTGGCACCGCTGTTTGCTAGAGATCAAGTTTATTGCTGTAATAAAGGTGCCCTTTGCAGACACAGAAACTTTGTTGAACTTTGTTGGTAAAGAAAAATCGCGTGTTACAGTTTTATAACTTTACTTTTCCAGACAAATCTCTTACTGTAAAAGAGATGTCTACTACGGAGTCACTTACCTTTAGAAAAGAATTAAATGTTAGAAAACAATTTGTTCTTTCTATAGATAAGTTTGCTATGACGCAACGCCTATATAGAAATTATAAAGCATATTACTTATCATTGTTCCAGACTATAAAGCCGAATAGGACTTTCTTAGCCAATCAAATACTTTTATAATGATATAATGAACTTGAAAGGATGTTTTTGGAAGATAAACATCTAATCAGAATAAATCAGTTGGTCTTCGATTAGAGGTTTAAAGAATTTTAGCTTTACCCAGACCTCTTTTTATTTCTATAGCAAAAATATCATTGTAAATTGTTGCCGTGACCCATAACTATATTTTTTAACTATTTTTGGTGTCAAATTGTGTGTAGTGCCTTGCAGAGACTCTGCTTAGTTTCGTCACTTATGGTAACCTCATGATAAGTTTTTGTTATGTATACGGCCGTAAGAGTCTTCCTACAATAAATTCATCGCTGTGTTGAAAAACTTTGTTGCCAGTTTCACTGCAAATTTTTAAAAAACATCTGTAACAGACAGCGTTGCTAGAAGCTTTGAGAAGAAAGTACTCATATGCAGAAAAATAAATTATATTTAATGGAAAAAATCAAAATTATTTTTTATACAAAATTTTATTTAAAAATCATAATTAAAATACATACATATATTACGAGTAACATACATTGTATGTATTTAAATTATTATTGTTAAGAGTGTACGAAGTTTTACGAAGAATTTTTACTATAAAATATACAGGGTTTCATATTTTTAATAATATCTTGGTTAACTTTTTAAATAAAGCAGGAACAGTTTCTTATCGCTAAGTTATCTTTTGCGTATAAGATACCTTCGAGAGTGCTGTTGTCTAATCTATTTCTGTATTTAGTTTTGTTTAAATTGACCGAATACTCGTTCGACATTTGCTGAAGAAATGGGAAGACTTATTAAGTTTTGAAAAAAATTTGACAACACCGGAAAAGCTGGAATCTTGTCAGCACGAGTGTTTTTTGAAACTTTTGATCAAAATTCTTTACAGCTAATATTACCTATAGTTGTGAAAAGATCACTGAATTTTATAAAACGCAGTTCTCTAAATTCGATATTAAAATTTTGAATATCCTTTTCACAAATTAAATTTGGAAAATTGTCAGAGAATTATTTTTTCTATTTATAATTTTCAAAGGGTCAAGACATGAGAACTATTTAAAAAACTTATCGTTAAAATCAAATCGTTTTAATATTTGTTACATAACTTAATGCAAAATGCCACATAATTTGCAATTAATTAATTTTTTTTTCATTTGCAGTGAGCTTTGATCTACAAATCTTTTGTTTAACAAAAACACCCAGATAGACTTCTTCGTTAAGCCTGGTACTCTGTTCAGCTTTTCATGCGGAATGCTGTCAAATCGCATACATAAAAAATTTTTATGAAAAAGTCATGAAAAAATGTTGCAGAAGTAGTACTCTGTTTTTACTGTGGAAAAACATATGAAATGTTTCTGGCAACATTTTATCAAAGCTACGAAATAAAGCAAGTAGGCATTATTTCATGCGGAATTTTTCATACAACAGATGATCGTATGTCTTTTACTTAGGTTTTTAAAACAATGATACCACACTTTAAATGTCAAATATTCCACATGAAATAATCAATGTTGCTCAACAATTTTCACAAATTTGAACAGAGTACCAGGCTTTAGGTAGAAATAGACTTTTGTTTTCAAAGTCAAGTTCGTTATTGAGACTCATGTTTACATATTCTGTTTGTATATAATTGCCTAAAATTTCCTCATACATTCTATATATTTGACAGAATGAGCCTTGAAAAATTTTGTTGATACAAAACTTAAATTCACTATGTGGTACAATTACAATGAAAGTAGTACATACTTGAAAAAAAGAAATCAAATTTTTTTGTAAATTAGAAATCATAATTTAAGAAAAAATAATCAAATCATATTTTGGTTCAAAAATCATTAAAAATATGATAAAATCATCATTTTGGCAACACTGGTAACAGAAAAGATGACTACACTATAGCAAATTAATTACCAAAAATTAAAAAATAATAGTTAATGTTTTATTTTAATAAAAAATGTCTGATACTTTCTACTTTTTTTTTTGCAAAAGAAACACTCTCGGTCACAAAGCTTCTTTTTCGCAGTAGGTCAAGTTATGGTGCATAATATATTTTTCGCTATAGAAAAGGCGTTTTTTAGAAACTTTTATACTATAGAAATGTATCCAGAACCCCCATCTGACTAATAGCGCAACTCTAATGTGTTGATTAATTTTTTGTTTAACAAAACTGTATCTTAAGGATTAGTTTTGCTTTAATTTCTGGGGTAAGAGTTTATTCCGGAGCGACAACTTTGCTTTAAACATAATCTTTTTCATAGCATCTTTATTGCCTTAGCAACTTTGTTGCTAAAGAAAATGTGTCTGCACAATGCATCTTTTTTTTTGCAGTTTTAATTTTTGCTAAAGTCATGATATCTATTACAGAAATACCAACTTATGTCAAGTGCTTCTGCACTTAGAATTTTAAGAAACTACAGACTTATTTCGATTATATTTTTAAATCTGCAACAGTACAATGTGCTCAGCGTTGTCTCAAAAAAAAAAACTTTCAAACGTAATTACAAAAGGTTAAAGCAACTTAAATTATATTTATTCTAAATATTTATTAATATTGTGAGCACTGAGGAGTAAACATAAAAATTGGTTGCTTACATTTAAATGTAAAATGTTAAAAAAAGTCTGCATCCGCTTGAGGCAGAGCATTTATAAATCTATGGCAAATGTATGAAAGCGTGTTTGTTACAAACTTTTTTATATTTTTGTATTTTTCAATTTACCAAGGAAATCCTTTAGTTTTAATTTTTATTTTTATTATAATTGTTTTTTTTTCGTTTTTTTGTACCTTGGAGTTGAGTGAAAAAAAAGAAAATAAAAATATAATTTTACGTTACTTTACTTTGTGGTTTAACTTACTGACTTATCATCCAGCCTATCGACACGACATTTAATTATCGCCTCTGTGTGACCAGTTCGTGCTGTTATATTACGAGGCATACCAAAGTCAAATATAGGCATTGAATTTGCCTCGGCATAATGTGTCATCAAATCGATGTTATCTAGCCCTCTGGCTGTAGCGTCATATGACTCAAATCCATTATTACTGTTTTGCAGTTGATTGCCTAGGCCAACAGCATTGCTGCCCACACCAATCGCACCGCCAGCAGCAGCAACAAGCATTTCCTCTTCAATGGTCATAAGATTTTTACTTGTATCTACAGCCACTGTTAAATCGCCATCAATTATTGAGAGACTTTGAAAGGTGTGATTGTACGTGGTTTCGATGGCCACATCATGATTAAGGAGGGTTGCTTGCGTTGTTAAATACTGCTGATATTGTTGGTTTTGTTCGTCTGGTTGTTGTTGCTGTTGTTCGTAATTTGAAAATCTTTTAGGTTGATTTTGAGTTAGAAAAATATGATTGTTGCTTTCCTTCTCTATTTTATTCTCAAGTGGCTCTTGTAATGTTTCTTGATTTAAATAAAAGTGTGGCTGATGAAGATTGTTGTTGGTCTGTGGTAACTGTTGATAGTATGGCTTCGGTATTCGTTCTGGTGGGTGTTGTCGTTTATTCAGTAACTCATTTAACCTTCTACCGGCAACCGCATTATTTGACATAATTATTTGTTCTGTTGCCACTGAACCAGCCACTACTACATCCCTTTTTACTGATGCTGCGGAAGTTTCAAGTACTGGCAACCAAAATAGCATGAAAAGGAAAGAAACAAAAAGCGGAAAAAGTTAATTCACTGAAGAAAAAATAATAATAATAAAAACGGAAATATATTTTTAAAATAAACTGTTTTTTCCTTTTTAATAGATTTTTTATGAAATTGTTAGTTGAATTCTTTGATATTATAATAAATAAATTAAAATTGATGTAGGTTTAAGTTCATCATTTTTAGTTTTTTTTTCTCAAAATTTTAATAAAGAAAAATTTTTTACAAATGTATGCGGTAGTTTTTCAAAGAAAAGAATGAGACACCAGCAGAATGTAACGCTGTATTTTCCGGACCGTTACATCCGTAATCAACATTTTGCGCATCTACCTAGCTTAAATTGTGTTCATTGTGAACATCATCTATTTAACCAAGTAATTTTGAAAAAAGAATACGAAGACTTTCCAAAATTAGCTGTAACTCGTCTTGTACATTTCTCTTTGCTTTGTACGAACCTTCGTTGTGGCCACGAATCCAATTTTAATTTTTATTCATTTGTTATAATAAAATGTTTATTTATGTAACAATTTGTATTTTAAGTAAAATTTAATTTGGTTTTTTTATTATCAAAAATTACTTCGATAAAGAAAACAAGAGAAAGAACTATTTTTACCTGATAATTTTCATGTATAAAAGTCGCGATAATGTCTTAAACTATCCTTATGTAAGTAATATTAAATAGAAAATGGCAAGTGTTTAAGGCGTTGGTATATTCAAAGAACAGGCAAAAATGCTAATTAAGATTATAAACTATTTTACCACTAGTAAGAGCTCTACTTAATAGTGGAGAATGTTTTTTTGAACGTTTATGCTGGCCATAGCGCCTTCTTCTTTAACAAAAAAAATTATTATACTGAATTGTCACTGGGTAGCCAAAACGCTAGGCGCTAAATTTGTAAAATTTGGCACAAAGCGGTTACTTTCTTAAAAAAAGAAAAAAAATATATATTTGTGAAAAATCTCATGTGGAGTTTTAATGTGAAATTTGTTTTAATCTTACAATTAAAATAAAATATCTTTAAGGCATTTGATTGCTAGTTTTGAGAATTTATTTAGAGAGGAAAGGGTACTTTTTTATACTAATAAAAAAGATGGACCACTTAAATATTTTTTTTCATATTTGTAGTGCCTTTGCTGTTCAGCACCTAAAGAGTAAATATTTATCCGCACTGTTATCGCTACGATATGTGACCATCTCTCCAGGCCTCTATGTCTAAAGCATAAACAGTAAGGCAAACCGTAAAATCAAGCTAAAATTAGAAGATTACCCCAATAGTTTATAAATATTCCCGCTATTATAGCGGGAACTTTTTCATAGCACATTCGCCGGCGAAGTAAAATAATTAATAAAAAGGCTATATCTACGAGGGCTGCTCTATATATTTCGGTCTAATAGTGAAAATGCGAATATTTATAATCAAAAATGGTTTTATTGTTTTTTAAAGTATTCTCCAGCATGATTTATATACTTTTGCATTCGCTCAAGCCAGTTGTCGAAGCACTTTTTCTTTTCCGATTGAGACACCTCTAAAACATGGTTTTTGAACACTTCAACAGCTTCTTCTGGCGACGAAAGTCGTTGACCACGCATTTTTTTCTTGATTTGCGGAAACAAGAAGAAGTCATTAGGTGCCAAGTCAGGGCTGTACGGCGGATGACCCATTAATTCGACAATTTTGACCGGTCAAAAACGCTCTAGTTTGAGCCGATGTGTGAGAGCTCGCATTGTCATAGTGAACAATGATTCGTCTTCTCTTGTTGGTTTTTCGAATTTCTACGATGACTTCAGGCAAAAAAATTGTAGTGTACCACTTAGTAGTGACCGTCCTACGTTGGTCAAGCGGAACAGTCGCCACATGACCAGTTTTGCCGAAGAAACAGGCGACCATTTGCTTCGAAGTGCTTCTTCCACGAACAACTTTCGTTGGATTTTGGTCGTCTTTGAAGACCTACACGGTCGATTGTTGTTTCGTTTCGGGCTGATACGCATAGATCCATGATTCGTCACTTGTGACGATCTCATAAACGTCTTTTGAAGCACCGCAATCGTATTTTTGCAACATTTCTTTGCACCAATCGACACGAGCCTTTTTTTGAGCGACTGTCAAATTGTGCGGGATCCAGCGAGAACAAACCTTTTTTACGGCCAGGTGTTTATGCAGTATCGAATGTATGCTGGTGGAAGAAATGTCCAAGGATGTCTCTGTCTCTCGGTATGTTGCATATCGATCTTGCGTTATGAGTTCACGCACGGCATCAATGTTCTCTGGCACAACAGCCGTTTTTGGACGACCTTTACGGAATTCGTCTTTGAGAGAGCTTCGGCCACGATTAAATTCATTATACCAATTTTTCACAGTGCTATAGGATGGTGCTTCATCGCCATACAAAGATTTAAGTTCATCAATGCACTCTTGTCGTGATAATCCACATCGAAATGTTCACGAGTTAATTCCATTTTTTTATATATTAATTTTTTCTAGTCACTGTAAACAACACAGACAATAATCGTAGGTCAAAACGTTTTGAGTACGATTATGCTTAAAAATGACAAACTTTCCAATGGAAATGTCAGATTGCACTTGGCAACACTCAGTGTTGCCAGGCCAGAAATATATATAGCAGCCCTCGTATCTCCTTTCACCACCTGTCTTCTCTCTTATCTATCCATTTCCTAAAGAATGAAGCACGGTTACAAACTAAGTAGGTATTAATGCCTTAAATGCTACTTCTCTTAAAAAAAAAGAAAAACTTACAATTATATAACTATAATAAATATGGGTTGGTAAATATTGTAGAGTAGTGCAGCAGTGAGGCCAACATACATTTAACAATTTTATTTGTATAAAAAATATTTTTAATCTACATTGATAATGAATAGCCATAATTTCAATACGGCTCAAGTTCACGTATATTTTAGTCTTTAAGTTTATTAAAAAAAATTATTTATATATTTTTGTATTCCTTTTTAAAGAAAATATGGGAAATTTTTTTGGTCGCTACATCTGCTATCAATATACTTCGTTTCTTCCTATCTTAGATTTTTATCGTTGTTATTAGCTTTAACTTGTGTGTGGAATTCTTCATGCTTTAGCTTTTTCTTTACCTTTATCAAAATCATTAAAGGTAGAAAATAATAACTTTTTGTTACTTTAAGAAATAAATCACGTTACTTTAAATTTGACAGAAATTTATTTAAGAAAAGTATACTCGTACCCTTTCCATCACAACAGTTTGGAAATCCGATAGACAACAGTACATTTTGCTAGTGAAAATTGCTGCCCGAAGCGAAGGAATAATTTCTGGCATCTTCATAAATTTTAACGTTTATCCGATTAATATATGCTTATTACATTTGAATTTTTTTTAGTACAAAATAATTACTTACTACTTTAAGAGCTTTAATTAAATTACATTATACAATTAATTAATTTATTGACTTATTCGCGTTTATTACAGAAAAATACATGATAGTGACATTTCCCACTTGATTAACGGAGAAAAATTTATGTATTAAATATTCACACTGAATTTTAACACGACAACGTTCAAAACAAGACCTTAATTTATGGGTGTGGTGGTGGCCTTGATCTACCAAATTTAAGGGGATATTGAATATGCTTGTTGTTTCTCATTGCATTTCCTATATATGTTTGGAGTCAACATAACTTATAGCTGTTAGTTAATGCGAGTGTTTATTTGGTTTCGGTATGTGTATTCTTTTTTGTTTTGTGGTCATGGAGTTTCTTACAAATTTCTTGCTTCTTTTGCAGACGCTAATTGGCATTGCGTTTTACTATGTTTAAAACAGTTTTTTTTATGTCTTAAAATATGCATTTTTGAAAGATAAACAAATTTTCTTTAATCGGCCTGCAGTTATTGATAATAAATTTCGTTTTTTAGTTAATTTAATGAATTAAGAATAATTTATTTATATTTATAATTTATTTCCAGAAATTTCTAAGAATTAAATACAAAAATTACGTTTCTGCTATGCGATTGTATTGTTTTTTAATTTTATACAAATCGACCTGTCCTAATGTAAATAGTTACATACGTAACGACATCTTTCAAAATTAAAATTTTAAATTATACTTTTTTTTTGGCTCGAGTAAAAATATTTTGATAAAAGAATTTTATATATAAACTCACATTGTTGGGTTGTTGTAGGATATTGTTGCTTATTTCAGAGCTGGTTTAACCAAATTCAATTTTTTTTGCTTTATATAAAAATTATTGGTTGTTTGTAAGTTTAAACGTCTTGCAGCATGGGATGTCTTTCTTTGAAATTTTCACAGTTTGTTATTAATTTCCCGAATTAACCTATAGAATTAATATTTTTTTAACACTTTAATAATGATTCTCATTAAATAGAGCGCTACAAAAGATAGAGTCTTTAAATTTTGTGCGGTTTATTTCTTCAGCAGCGTACACAGGTGAACAAAAACATGACTTAAGTGGGCTTGACATTTCCTATACAAAGTAATTTCTAAATATTGCATTTCTCTAGGACTATATTATCTAGAACCTTCAAAATCTGTAATGTTACCTATTTTATAGAGGTGGGTGTAGCATCTGGAATAGGATGTAATGTTAATCTTCGTATCATAAGAATAACTATTTTTTAATGCACTGGATAAAGAGTGTGAGATATTTTAAATTGATCTAACCATGATTAGGATAACGAAGCACACCAGAGTCAAGTTAGCTTATTATCTATGAATTAATAGTAAAAAAAAATCAATCATGCAATTTTGCAGTACTAGGATTCACGTCCGAAACTTGCGTTTTTCGACACAATGCAGTACAAGTTTTTCAAGACTTAAAAGTAGATGTAATTTTATGCAGATTGTCATCTAAAACTCATTGCAAATCATTATAGAAAATTAAATATATCATGCTTTAAATAGCTTCAAAGTATATAAAATTTTTTTTACGTTTTTCGCAAAATATTAAAAAGGCATTTAAAAAATCCTTATTACATTGTTATCTTCAGTTGCGGTTATCTAAACATTATTATTTTCGTGGTTTGTTTTTTAATACTAGTTTTCCATAATGTTGCTTTCATTTTCTTTAAAAGCTTTTATAAAATTTTTTCCTTTTAAATATGTTGTAACAATTCATGTCATGTTTTTGGGTAAATCCTCATGAATAAACTGGGATTTGTTTGTTATGCCTTTCTTTCTCTATAAAAATCTTTTTGATTTTATTGTTATTTTAGTTATTCTTAGTTTAGTTTTCATTTATTCGTTTGAATAAACAATGTAGTTTGAACAAAGTGTTAAAATTTTAATAAATTCTTGGTTAAGAATAAAAAGTAAAAAAAAAAAAATAAAAAACGAAAAGTTGTAAGTGGCTTTGATTTTTATAGTAAAATTAAATGTGAGAACACTTTAGACTATTTCGTTTTATACATTACGGGGAATGACTATAAGTACAAGAAATTAAAAAATTTTATTGAAATTAAAAGAAAAATATGTATAACGAAAAGTTAACTCAAAGTTGGAAAGAAATAATCGGCCCTACTGAGTGCACCTAATTATTAATAATAATAATAAACTTTGTAGGAAAATCTGTTATGCTCATAGGCTGTTAAAGCTAGAAACAAGAAAAATCGGAGAAAGGCGAAAAAAGTTCCCCTTAGAAGAACTAATCCTACCTCTGAAAAATGCAAGTATTTGTTTTAATTTTTAAGTGATATTGTTAAGCACCTACAGCTGTTAATATCAAGGAATGTTTAAAAACTTAAAGTTGGACTTAAGAGGTTCTAAAATGCCATTTTTGCCCTGCCCCTTTTGGTGGGCGGTGATATAAAATATTATTTCAAAAAAGAATGAAATTATTTAGTGAAATGGATTATATAAGCCTTAAGACCATCGAAAATAATTTATATGAGCGGTATCTCTCCAATACCAGCCCCAAAAACTTCCCTGTGAAAAAAATTTTTTTTTGCCAATTTCATAAAAATATTTATTATAAATGTTTCCAATGCCTTACAAATTCCCGCCTCCGAAGAATATTATTAAAACAATATTTTTGTAACTTGTTTATAGTATTTTATTTATCAGAAAATAATTATTTTATTAATAATATAACTTATTTATGATTGTAACAGTAAATTTTATTTAAAATTGTAACAAATAATTTATTTTAAAAACTTCTCGTTTGCTCTTATAGGACGCTGAGTGCCATGGTCCTTCTTCGTCGTTTTCTTCAACAAGCTCTTCCGAATCTGAATCCTCTTCAGAGTTAAGCACAGATGGAATCATGAAAGAAAGGTAATAACTTTTTTTGGGAGATGGTCTTATACTGGTAAATGTTGGGTTAGACGCAAAAACTCGCAACGTTTTTTTTTTGCTACAGTATAAAAGTAGGGATCGTAAATTCGAAAGTGATTTATGACATTTTACCACCACGATGGAGATCACTCTTAAAAACGTTTTCACTTTTTTTTACAAAAAAAAATCCTTTTTTTAATTTCAACTTTCCAGACTTTAACAATGTTCAAAAACGACAAATCGCAAGCCAAAGCCTTAAAAATTCACAGGATTAATTTCTGGCCTAATGTCTGGCTAGATTGGCAGACGGAAATGAAATATATGAAATACTGCATTTCTGCCAAAAATAAAACTAACAAGTCTTCTGCGACTTTTCGCGTAAGTGGAATTTTTTTTCCATTTCAGAAAGTAAACGAATTCCGTCTTAAAATTTGGTGAATTGTTTATAGAATATCTTTAATTATTGATCGTGTATAATTTGCTGCAATAGGACCACAATAACTTGCCATTATTTTTATTATTTACTTTAATTTCCTTTTTTTATATTTTTTATTATTTGTGCCATTGGGGATTTTTAAATTTATTATTTAAAAGATCTTAATTTAAAATTTGCTGTATTTGCCATATAATTTAAATGGATTAAGAAGGCCCTAAGTGCTTACAATCCATATTTAATAAATACATAAAACTTCGAACTCTCTTAATGTGCTTTTTTCATTTTGTATATGAATTTCCTTGCTAAAAATTTTGGCGCCAGATAATTTGTTATTATCGTTACAATCTTTGATTTTTTATGACGAATGTCGATAAGGGCATCGGTGATACTGCATTGTCGTTTTTGTTTCGGTTTGAAACTACAATCACAAAAAATTTCAAAAGACTAATAAAAAGGTGGATTATTATATTTGTTAGTTGGGGGAAAGAAAAAAATATTCACATTACGTTATCACAGATTTTTAAAATAAGTGCAAAATGAAAATTAGTGGCTCAAATTGTCCTTTTTTCTTTACACTTGGAATCTCTCTATTATTATTGAAATTTAGTTGATATTATTTTAAATAATGACATTGCAAAAAATTTAACTACCCTTTAATGCTTTGATCTTTTTCTAACCTTCACCCCAGGTGGAGAGTGTATTTATAATTTTTCAATCCATTTGCAGTTTCTACAATGTTCATTTCCGACCCCAAGAAGTATATATACACTGTTGCTATAAAATTGTTTTTGCAATAAAAAAATTTGAAATTGTACTAAAAATCGAAAATTTAGCAACGATAAAAATTTCAGCATTATTTTAAAAAAAAAAATTTAATTTTTTCAATAAAAAATTTATAATTTCATTCAAAATCGAAAATGTATAAAAATAACAAAAACTACCAACAATTTATAAGTTATCTAGAAAAACAACTTGCAAAAAAAAAAAAATACATTTACACTACTAAAACTTAGCTTACTAAGAGCCTTGTTTTCCACGCATATATTTCAATAAGTTCTTTAATGCAGTAGGATGTACAACATTATATCAAAGATATACATATTTTGGAAAAGAAACTATATTTTAGAACAACAAATACACAATTTTTGTGAAGGTTTTATTAAATTCATGTGTAAAAGGCCATTTAAGGTCATGTGTAAAAATATGGCGTCTGAAAACAGCTTAATAAGTCTTAAACATTTTTATACCCTTCACCACAAAAAGTGAAAGAGGGTATATATAAGTTTGTCATTCCGTGCGTAATTTCTATAATATCCATTTCAAACTCCATAAGGTATATATATTTTCACTTCTTATACATAGCGAAGTCGATTTAGCGATGTCCGTCTGTGTTTTTTGCTAGATTTTACAAAAAAAAAAAAATTATAAATATGTCAATCGATCAGACATAGTGTCGAAAGAGGTGCTATTGGAAATCAGCATGATCGGTCCATGTGCTTCGATGCAGTAGGCAAAACACCACGCCTACAGGTAATTTTTTAATGTCATTTAAAACAATAAAGTAACTCCAATTAAAACAATAAATACATGGGACGATAAAGAATTAAAAAATAAGAAAAACACATCAAGGGAAAAAATTAGCGCTCGCCCATATTTTCCGAGTTAAGGGGCTCTGAAATTTTAAAATTTTTTAAAATATCAATACAGGTACCATTTAAAAGCTTTTGAAGAGATCTTGAAGGAGAGCCGATGTAATTTTGATGTAAAATTAAATTGGTACATTTATTTATTATTATTTAGTTCTCTGTCACCCCAATATTTGCTTCCTTGATTGGAGATACTTCACTAAACTAGATTTACATAGATGGTGAAATGTAGGAAATTGAAGAAAAACTGATGTATACTTATGACAGTGCAACGAAGTGTACCTTCAAAAAAGAAAAAAGTGAAATGAAAGTTTTTATATAAGACAAACTAAAGTTTACTGAAGCTACTTCTTTCCATTTTCTTTTACAAATTTAAAAACTGAAAGTTTTCTTCTAGCAAAATTAAATGATAAAGCAAAATATTTACTTACAGTTTTACTTTTTCTTTTTCATTTATGAACATGAAAGAACTAATAGTTATTTTCGAACAAAAAGTTAAATGTAATTTAAAATTTTTACCAAATTAAATTAATTGAAATATTTTTTATGCAAACAAAATTTGTATAAATTTTTTTTTAAGGAAATTGTAATTCTTTTAAGTGAAAACTAAAGTAAATCAATATTTGCATTAAATTTATCCTGTTTCATTTTAAAGATAAATCACAACGAAATATAAAATATTATATATCCTACTATTCATAAAGAAACAGATTATAAACAAATATTTAGCAAAGAGTCAATATTTTTGAACCCAAATAAATTCATTCAGACTGCAATATATGTTTGCATAATTTTACACAATATATTACTATAATTCCAAAAATATTTTTTTTGTTTGAATTTTATTAATTTAATTGTTGCTGTATAGAACATATACATATATTCCATAAATACATTACGAGAAAGTAATGAATTTTTTGTGCTTTGTTTGATAACTTTTTTTAATATAAAATTCCATCCGTATTTTAAAACTGAGAGTAAAACTCTTACGACAGATATTTTTGCGTTTACACAATTGGTATGAGTAAAACACAAAGAAACTAAAATAGCTGTTTGCAGAAAAATACATCCCTGATCTGATGATTCGTACTTGTCTTTAACAATAATAATAATAAATAACAAAGAGTGCCATACGACTGTCAAATTTTCATCCGTATTTTCTCTCAATTTGTGCAGATTCATTATGTATTTTGTTTAGACGATCCCACTGGTACTATTCTGCACAAAAATATGACATGTCGTAAGACTTCTGTGACCATGTAAACCGCCCTTAAGTTATATATATATTTCATCTACATTTTAAAACATTTGATGAAGAAT
Organism: Gymnosoma rotundatum; assembly: GCA_916610165.2. Lineage (NCBI taxonomy): Eukaryota > Metazoa > Arthropoda > Insecta > Diptera > Tachinidae > Gymnosoma > Gymnosoma rotundatum. The sequence goes on along the minus strand of OU744337.1, from coordinate 110,178,900 downwards.
TATCTGATAACGCCCTTAGAAAAGTTGTATATGCTTCATTATTATTCATGAGAAAAATGCTTAAATCCTTTTTTTTATATTTAGAATTTTTCCAATTCTGTGATATCGAGTTGTTGAACTTTTAGATATATACTTACGTACATGAGCAAAATTTTATTATAAAGTATTTCACAAAATTAATACAGAATTAATCTTTAATTTTTTACCAAATGCACATATTTAATATGTTATCACTTTAAATTAAGTAATAAGTTACGATACCGCGTACAAGATGCTGAACAAAATTATCAATATGTCATTGTGGCATTTACACGCAAAGAAGAAACATGGTTGAGGTAACTATAATCTAAGAGCAACATATGAATTTTGTATTATATGGTTGTAAGCAAAACATAGTATTGTAATATTTATTAACAATGTAGTTGATCCTGGAACCATATTGTTCTCTAGCTTACCTTCTTATTAGTTTTGATATTTTACATTTGATTAATATTTATTAATTTTTATTTTTTCAATTAATTTAATTTAATTGGGATAATTTAAAAATAGCACGAAATTTTTTATTTAAATTAAATAAATTAAAAAATATTCCCGTGTCTTTAATTAAGTAATTTGCACAGGCATAGAAATACATTATCGTAGTGTTTTTTGATATTTTATTTTTCATCCTCTCTCAACTGTATAAAAGAGCCGAAAAAAAGTCAGCCGTATACAGTGGAGAAAGAAAAACAGAATTACTGTTGGTTATTTTTGTTTTTGCTTAAACTTTGATTTTTGTCTTTGCTTTATTGTTTGGAAAAAAATCTTTAGTTTATTTAAATTTTGTGTCTGAAGTTTCCTGAAGAGTTAATTACGCGGTAACGAAATGGCCATCGACACGTTCCTTGACCCTAAATAATCAATATCGGTAATTAATTTAATCGGGATAATTAAATAAAAAAATAGCACGAAGTTTTTTATAAAAATAAAAATTTTTTTTAGGCGTTTTCACTTGAATCGATAGCTATCGTTCGGAGGTTGCTGTAGTCATGGTAGTAAGCACGTTGACTACAAATCGGGTTGGTCTGGGTTCAACCTCTGCGGCAAACAAAAGAGAAAAATATACATTCGTTTTTATGTTTAATGGTATTAAAAAAAATATTTGGAACTTAATATCACAGTACACAGCCTTCTTTGTCGGTACTTCTTTATAGCACATTTGTCGACGAAGTGGCTATACTTTTACCACTTTTTTTTCTCTTCTCTATTCCTCGCCTAAAGAATATAGCACGGTTACTAATTTTATTAATTGTATGAAGTTCTAAAAAAATCACTAAACTGATAGAAAGCAAACTTTTAAGTCCTAGAACAAAATATTTTCAAAAGTACACATTATTTATTTGCTTTAAATCATACTATGATTAACGATAACACATTATGGTTAAACATATTATATTGTAGACCGATGCGAAAAATGCTGATGGTGGACGTCGTAAATTTTTTTAGAAAATAAATTAAAAAAAAAAAACTAAATTAAGTCAAAATCAATTTTAATTCATTTGTCATATTATATTATTTTTAACAAGTTATAAAACTTTGATTTTGCTTGAAATAAAATTGTTTATTAAAAACAATCATATTGCATTTTTTGTGCATAGTAACCATATAATGATTAAATGTTAATAAATAGTGAAGTATTATTAAAAGTAAATATAATTTGTTCGCTGCAACTACACATTGTTACAGAAAACATAATATTATTATTGTGATAATATCACAACCATGTAATATCTCTGAGTGTAGAGGTAATTTGAAATCTCGAAAATAGTCCTAGTTGACTTAAAAAATAAACATCAGGTATTTTAAAATGGCCGATAAAAGGAATGTTTGTTTTATTGTTCAAGTAAAATTTTAATTAAAATTTTCCAGCGCATATTATTTGTGCTGGTTACTTTTAATATATATTATAAAGCGTGAATTTCGCAAGTATTTAAAAAAATATTAAGATATAAATTTTCATAAAAGTTTAATTTTAAAATTTTTTCCCAATAAGGATGTGAACCGTGGATCTTATAAATGAATTAAAATTGAGTTATTTTCAGCTTTAGTTTTCATTTACGAGGGCTGCTATATATATTTCTGACCTAGCAACAATGAGTGCTGCCAAGTGCAATCTGACATTTCCATTGGAAAGTTTGTCATTTTTAATCATAATCGTACTCAAAACGTTTTGACGTACGACCATTATTTGTGTTGTTTACAGTGACTAGAAAAAGTTAATATAGAAAAAAATGGAATTAACTCGTGAACATTTTCGTGCCATCATTTTTCACAACTTTCGACGTAGATTATTACGACAAGAGTGCATTGATGAATTTTTGTATGGCGATGAAGCACCATCCTATAGCACTGTGAAAAATTGGTATAATGAATTTAATCGTGGCCGAAGCTCGCTCAAAGACGAATTCCGTGAAGGTCGTCCAAAAACGGCTGTTGTGCCAGAGAACATTGATGCTGTGCGTGAACTCATAATGCAAGACCGACATGCGACATACCGAGAGATAGAGACATCCTTGGACATTTCTTCCACCAGCATACATTCGATACTGCATGAACACCTGGCCGTAAAAAGGGTTTGTTCTCGTTGGATCCCGCACAATTTCGTCGCTCGTCGCTCAGAAAAAGGCTCGTGTCGATTGGTGCAAAGAAATGTTGCAAAAATACGATTGCGGTGCTTCAAAAGACGTTTATAAGATCGTCACAGGTGACGAATCATGGATCTATGCGTATCAGCCCGAAACGAAACAACAATCGACCGTGTGGGTCTTCAAAGACGAGCAAAATCCAACGAAAGTTGTTCGTGGAAGAAGAACTTCGAAGCAAATGGTCGCCTGTTTCTTCGGCAAAACTGGTCGTGTGGCAACTGTTCCGCTTGAGCAACGTAGGACGGTCACTTCTGAGTGGTACACTACAATTTGTTTGCCTGAAGACATCGGAGAAATTCGAAAAACCAACAAGAGAAGACGAATCATTGTTCACCATGACAATGCGAGCACTCACACATCGGCTCAAACCAGAGCGTTTTTGACCGGCCAAAACGTCTTGACTTCTTCTTGTTTCCGCACATCAAGAAAGAAATGCGTGGTCAACGATTTTCGTCACCAGAAGGTGCTGTTGAAATTTTCAAAAACCATGTTTTAGAGGTGTCACAATCGGAGTGGAAAAAGTGCTTCGACAACTTGTTTCACTATTAGGCCAGAAATATATAGAGCAGCCCTCGTGTAAGCTTAACGGTTCAAATTCTGATTGGGGTAAAAAATTAAAATAATCGCAAGGCACACTATGTTTACATTTATACTTAATAATAACAGGCAACATAATACTGGAACAGCATCTTTAATGTTGTAAGAAAAGAAGTATAATGATTAAAAAGAAAAATTGCAATTCGTGGCTATACCGAAGGTTAGTACGAAGCAAAACAAATGTTCAAGACGAGTTACAGAGAGAATGGACAAACAAGTGCTTTAAGCTGTGTGTGGATTTCGTCTCACCAAATTAACATTAAGATTAGTTGGTTAAATAGATGCTATTTACAACGTACATAACATAAGATAGATAGATGCGGAGAATGCTGATGAAGGATGTGGCGGTCCAGAAATGTTGCATTTCATTCTGCCTAGCGTCTAATTTTTATCATACATTTGTAAAAAATTATTTTTTCCAAAAATGTTAAGAAATTAAATACAAAAATAAATCAAAGCCGAAAATAAGTTATTTTTAATTCATTTGTAAAAGTTTTACTTTTCAAATTTTGAAAAGATAATTTATCCAACATATTTTCTCCAGGTGAAAATAGTAATATTGATAATTTTAAATTTACCCCAAAAATCCCAAAGCTATAAACTATCTATGTGAACTTTTGTCAATTTGAAAAGAGTTAAGTATGCACTACTGGTTTTGTAACTTCCGGCACATTGAACATAAGCAACGGAACCGGAGTGGCATGAAGCTTGTCGCCTTATATTAAAAATTCTGTAGCTTTATCCACATATTATTCTTCATATTGGCTTAGTTGCAACATACATTAGCCCAATTCACAATCTTGTGCAAATGGGTTTGCATGATAGCATTTGCAAAATTGGGTAGCATATTTTTAGCCTACACCAACAAAACATAGTAATGAGTAAAATATGCTACACAATTTTGCAAATGCTATTATGCAAGACTATTTGCACAAAATTGTGAATTGGGCTATTGTTATATCAACAGCAAAGTCTCTTTTTATGGCGATCCAACCAATTATTTATTTTCTATAAGAAATACACTTGGGTTATAAACCCACAGTTGAACTTTAGTTGCTTTCCTCAATAACTGTATGCAGCCCAAGTTACTTGTTTGCTCAAATGACATATGTACAAAGAATATTTAATCATATGTTCACATTTCCTTTCATTTGGTCATGGATATCCGGATACCGGTCTTAAAAAATAAAAAAATAAAATAAAAACAGAATATCATTGCTCCTGGAATTACCATTTTAACTTGTATCACACATTTTCTCTTTTGGCAGGCTTTATCTTCCTTTCTTATTTTTGTTTGTTTAATTTTTGTTTGTTTTATATTTACCACTTGCCTTAATCAATTTTTGCTCTACATTTTTGTCATATTGTAAATTATTTTATTCTTTGAAATTTTTACACAATTTCATTTGCAAAAAGAAATATATACTAAATGCACAAAAAAGTTGAACGTCGATGTTTGTAAAATTGCTACAAGTTTGTCGTGGTAGTGGAAGGCAATAATACTCTTAGCAATGTTGTTGTTGATGTTGTCATTCCTTATCATATCTTCTGGCTCTCCTACTTAAGCTACGAGTAAACAGAATAAAATGGAAAAAATTAAAATGGTTTCTGAAATGGCCTTGTTTTGCAAGATCTTATGGTGGAGACGGAAGGTGAAATGAGCAGAAGAAGTAGGCGTTAAAGGGTATGAAAAAATCTTATTTAGTGACAGAGACAGAGCATTGAAATATAAGAAAAATAATCAGTACTACATCAATTATAATTTTATATAAAAAATTAATCGGCTGTTAATGAGTTATTCATTATTAAAAATGTTAGTATTTCCAAAAAGATCTTTTCAATAGCTTTTAAATGATTAAAATCCTAAAAAACAGGCAGCAAAATCGTACTCTTCTGTGAAATGTTCAGAGGCCCATAACTCGGAAGATATGGTACGGAAGCCTTATAAAAGGCATGTTTTAAATAAAAAAATATCTCTTTTTGAATTTTACTTTATTTTTCTATTATTATAAATAGGATCCATATACTTGGGGAAAGAGTATAAACCGAATGCAAAAAATCTGACAGTAAACAACAACAAAAATAAAACATAAAGGGATTCAACATAAAGTAAGTAACAGCCAAGCTTATCATTTTCGTATTAGAAAGAAAGTTGATTTTAACTGAACTTAAAAAAAGTTCTAAATTTTTTTGTTTAATTTAAACGGCAGAGCCAGCTTTAAGTAATCCTTATGTAGAAAAATGAAAAAAAAAAATAAAATTTGTTACTGGTTAATGTGTTTTTGTATAAAAGATTTTTTTATTTTCTCTTTGCTTAACTGATACAACGAAGTTCTCATTTAATCAATTTGGCTTTTAATATTAAACTATTGGGTTTTCTATATAAAATTCACTGATGTGCTATATGAGCAGTAGTGAAATTGCCATATGAATATGCCTTCTCCGCAGTAATACATTTCATTTTTTAGCTTTTAATAATAAATGAGAATATCATGAAATATTTTTATTTAAAGGAATCAAGCACAATTAAAATAAATTAACATAAATAAAATCATTGTAGTAAAAGCTTCTCAAAGAAACCAAAATACTTCGTTCAAAAATTTAATGACAATTATAATTTTTTTTATAAAATATAAATAACCTAACCATTTTGTGTGGGCTTCTAAAACAGTTCTCATATGGTCCCCAAAATTATTTTTGCATTTCTAAAAACTTGGATAAAGATTTCCTTATAAGGTGGCTTAAGCAACCAACATATAAATTTCATTTTAATAATAAAATATTATTTGTAATAACCATAATATTTTTCAATAAACTAGTAAATATTTTTTATGAGATAAATTTTAAAAAGGTTTCATTTAATTTTTTACCTGCAGGCGCAGCTTCTGGACCACGCTTTGTTTTTGTAATTTTGCCAATTGATTATAAGTGAAAGAGCGAAATTTGGCTTTCTTTTCCAGAATGACATCTGATAAGTTTGTTTTCGGTTAGAATGACAATAGTCTCATATTAATGTACGTACAGTCATCATGGAGCATTTAAGCAAATGGGATGGATATCTTGCCAGAGATAAATACAGCGAAATAAAATTTTGTTCTTAAATTAAGCTGCAAAACCAAAAACTATATCTAAAGATTATTCTTCTAATATATTTTTATATAAAACTGGAACTAGTGAATGATTTTGAAAAAGCTAAAAACAAGATTTACCACCCTTAAGAGTAAGACTCCCAACATCTTAATATCATGATCAACTAAAAATAAGAATATTTGCACGTCCCCAAAAGAAGAAGGACGTAAGCTTTTAAAACGAAATTAAATAAAGCGGAAGAAAAGGCATGAAGGGTTTTTGTAAATGTGTGTCACATTTAAATAAAAACTACCAGAAAATCGTTTAAAATATATATTTTTTGCTCATAAAGCTCTTGAATGTAAAATGTTGTTCAATATTAATTTTTGCTCTCATACATGAATTTCTTTCTAGAAAATCATGACGCATTATCACATGAACCCAAATATCAATTTTACCAAGACGTATTTGATGTACATGAATTGGAAATATCATCAGAAGGAATACTTGCGAATTTTTTCTGGCTGATTTTACAAGAAACGACAATAAGATTATTTGGAGGAATGGCCACAAACGATTAAGTTTTTCCATTAAAAAAATTTTATAGCTTTTAAAAATGCAAAAAAAAAGTTTTATTTTGCATGAAAAGTTTGTTCGCCAAAGTTTAAACTAAAAAGAAACTTTTACTAAAAGTTAATAATCTTTCTCAAAACTGCACTACCTCGAAATTCTTACAACAATAAAATTATCCATATTCAAGTAACTATAAGTGTATTTAACCTACAACGAGAAATAAAAAAAAAGAACCCATACAAAATTAGATACGAAGTGTGCTGCCTACGAAGTACAGTGTTCATGTGTTTTAATTTTTTGATAAATTATTTTTGTAACTGTAGTTGTGAGTATCTGAGTATCTGAGTATCGGAGTATCTTTTGCACAAGTTAATATAAATAATGTGTACCAATAGTATTCGACTTGAATATTTATGGAAATTTGTTTTACAATTTTATACTGTCATTGTCGTTATTGTTCTCAATGTTGTTACAAAAGTTTTTCGAGTTTACTGCTACAAACTGCACATAAATAGATCCATGAATAAAAAGTTGTACGAGTATATGTTTGGAAATGCAAACATATAACAACAGCCCCCATATTTATTTTTATGTTGGTACATGATGACGACAATTTGTATGTATGTGTGTTACATTTTCTTTTTATTTGCGGAAATATTCATAAAGAAACTTAATAAAATATTTTGTTCTTAAACATATTTGGCAACAATACACTAAGAGAAAGGTAATAACAACTACTCATGATAAAAGCAAGAATAGTTTAGAACACTTCCCAAAATTAAGTCACGTTGCCAATGACCAAAAAATAAAATGTGAATTAAAAAAAAAAATTTTCTCAAATGTTACCGATATATTGACTTGTTTCCGCCAACTGTCAATACAGAAATATTAAAATCCCTGGAAAAGTGAATAAGAGTTAAGGAACGTCAGTTTGTCGTTGTGACTGGTTGAAATATGGAAATTTGGGAATGTTCCATATATGAAGAAGAAAAATAAGAGTTCTCTGTTTTAAATAACAAAGGTCATTCCCTAATATTTAAAATATCGTACTAATTCTTTCGAACAAATTATTAAAATCATCGATATTAATTACTGAGGGTGAAAGCACGTCTCGATGGCCATTTCGCTACCGCTACTTATCTCTTCAGGAAACTTTGCACAAATATTTTAAATAAACTAAAATCAAAGTTTAGGCAAAAATACCAACAATCAACACGGATTTTATTTTTCTTTTTCCACTGTATACAGCTGACTTTTTTTCAGCTCTTTTATACAGGATAAGTGATTAGATTAACGTCTGTGCCTGGCGCGAAGCCCTTACCAGACGGTAGTCAAAACACTAATACTGTGCAATTTTAAGACCATGGCTTGCAGGACGATGAATCTACCCCTTGCTAAAGGGTCGGAGCCTATCCTTAAACTCCTCTGTTGAGAGTGCAACAGAACACTTCCGTCCATTCCTCTCCAGACCAGCAGAAATAGGATTTTATTTAACCGCAACCACCACGTGTACCCCGAAGGGACCTCACCAATAACCAGCTACAGAGAGGGGCGGCTCTCTGTATTGGCTTCCGGTTCCCGTGGTGCCAATTTGTTTATTTGCTATTATTATTCATACGTTATTATACTTTAAGGACACTGGTATATCCTTCGACATCCATATTTGGTGCCTGCACACCCGAGGACTGGTTCCCCCTTTACCCCTAAGATACCTGTGTCAAAGCCTATGTTCTCTCAGTCAGACTCAAAGTACCCCCGGGGGGATAAAAAAGGGGACATACACAAGTGAAAAGGCTTCTTTATAAATACATGCAGTAACAATAAATTGTTTACATTATATAAACTTGAATGTTTCTTAATGGAAGTGAAAAGGTTGCGTTGTATCAATTAAATTTGTGTTGTTATATCAATGTAATGTTTTATTTTATTGATAAGATAGCATCGTTGTAAAATTCATAAGGCTTCGTGATAAGAAAATAAAGTTTTCGTTGTATAAATGAACACGGTAGATTAAATAAACTAAAATGTTTCATTATATCCGTGTAAATTTTCGTCATTTCAGTTAAAATGAAAATGTCTTATTATGTCGATAAAAGGTTTTTATTATGTTACTTTAACATTTTCATGCATTTTCGATATTTGACATTAAATGATTTATAAATTTTTATAACTTAATAGAACATTTTAAATAACAATAATTTTCATTAATAATATAAAATCGCTAAATAATTTTGTTAGTAAAAAAGCGTTTCGTTGAAACAGAAAAAAAAACACATGAAGCTTTTTCTCTCAGTGTAGTGAGCTCAGCTTCTGCTTAAGCACTGTTAGTATTATTAACTAGTATTATTAACGAAGGATTTTAGATCCGAACATTTATATTATATGAACAACGTTTGTCTTTAGTTAAGGGAAAAACACACGTTAGTATTTACTTTAATATGGAATACCCCAAATTTTTTTTATATAATAAGCTGTCAAATCAATTTAATTTATGGAAATTTTAAATAAAACTTCTTACGCTAAATTATTGTTGTTGTAAAATTTTATTCTATTGACTCTGATGTTAATGTTAATGGTAAAACTAAATAAAAACGAAACAATACCAAGTGGAAATTGCAAAACCTTGAATGAGATCAAAACAAGTTAAATGTTAAGCAAATGTATAAATTTGTTTTAAAAGTGCATCTACAAAGAGAACAGCCCCATAATCTATACTGATGTACATCTGCACCAGATAAATACTAGGGTTGTTCCCTACAATACAATACAATAAAAAAAAAAAATATTTATATGCAGGATTATAAAGTTGTATTTAAAGTTTCTTTTTTTTTGTTAGTATGTTAACAATTGTTGAAAATTAAACCAATCGATATTTTTTGATTATTTTCATGCCTCATTTAAATTCTTGAGTCTCATTCACAAAAACATCTAAATCCACACAATTGTTCTGTGTTTATTGACAGTTGATTATGTGGGAGCGCAGGAATATTTAAATTTTATTTGAAGAGAAAATATTCAAGTTGAAAATGCGCTTGAATGTGGTTTGGGCTGTTGGTTAAATAGATTTCAATATAACAACTAAATCTCTATTTATGTACATATACAAACGCTTAACTTAAAAATTCGAAAAAGTTAATTTGAAACAAATTGAAAAGTGTAATAAGTTTTTTAGGGATTTAGTATAGATTTATTTATTTTATTTTCGAAATAAGCAATTAAAATAAATTAACAGGCGTTATGGAGAAGAACAAAAATAATATTGATACAATTTTAAGAATTCTAAATTGAAATTGAAATTTATTTTATTTTATATTAAACAACGGGAATTTTTTTTGATTATATTAATTAATTTTCAAAAAAAACTTTTTTTGTGCTATTTTAACATTTTAAATAAACTAAAGATTTTTGTCCAAACAATAAAGCAAAGAAAAAATCAAAGTTTAAGCAAAAACAACAATAACCAACAGTAATTCTATTTTTCTTTCTCCGCTGTATACGGCTGAATTTTTTTCGTCTCTTTTATACAGTTGAAAGAGGATGAAAAATAAAATATCACAAAACACTACGATAATTTATTTTATGCACGGGCACTTTGCAAATATTAAATTGAAAACAATTTTTATTAATAAGCAATGTGCACAGCAAATATATCAATAAGAAAATATATTATTCGGAATCTTTTAAAATTTAATTTATTTTATTCGTGCTTGAGCAGTAGTGAAATGGCCATATGGATATGCTTTCACAGCAGTTATACATTTCATTTTGTAGTTTTATATAATAAACATTTCATGAGAATATCATGAAAAGTTTATGTTTAAAAGAATCAAGCACGAAAATTTTTAATTTTATCTAGTTTTCTTAGTTCTATAAACTTTACGAAAGTGTTATCTGTCAAACGAACTGTTATACTCATTTCACTTTTTGGCATTAGTGATCAGCATATTTTAGAAAACTATCATGAATAAATTGACGATCGAATAATGCTACCAAATTATACAAATGTACTTTGAAAACCATTTAGAAATATCGACAATTTATTAAAGACTTCGTAATTTTTTTATAAAAGTCAGTCTAAGTAAGCCATCCGTCAAACTGTAGATAGATTTGAAGGAATGTGCTAAATATCACCGCTGTAAACGAAACTGTAATAGAAGATACAAGTTTATCTATTCGGCAACGGTCGCATTAATTGGGACTCTCTGAGACAACAATGTTGAAAGATATGGGATCATGTGTATGTGCTAATAAATCTGCAATAACTGACGTCTTGGAGTCTAGCACTGTTCTTTTTATTTATAACATATGGCCAGCAATGCTCAAAAAGGTGTTCTAAAATGGAAAATAAGGTTAGTCACTACACGCCACGGTGGCCTTATGACCTAACAAATTTTCAAATATTTAACTTTTGAATAACAAAGTTTTTTTTAATTTTTAAAAATTTTACTTTTATCGAGTTTTAAAACCAGCTGTAAAATAACTTAGGAAGTTGCTGATAATTGCTAAAAATAAGTTGTTTACAACCCTTAAATTTGAAATTTATTTGTAGGTGGCAAGCTTGAGACATCTCAGCAAAAAATTATACATTAACTTACTCGCTTAAAAAACACATTACATTAGTATCCAATAAAGGAAGTATTAATAAAACTAGTTCTTTATGTTTAAAGAGACTACCGTGCTAATGGTACTCATTATTTCAAACAATCTGTTCTCAGTAATTGATTATAAAAGTCTTATGCCTTGTTAAAATTATTAAGTTGCTGCTGATAAAAAATGCTTAATTCCACACTCGATTACCTTTTAAAAATTTTTGCTGGAATTTTTTATTAAGTAAAGAAACTTGAAGTAGGGAATGAGGTTTTCTAACTGACTTCAAAAAAAGGGTGGTTAACAATTCGACCAAATTTTGCTTTTTTATATTTCTGTCTCTATAGCTTAGTCATTTCTAGAACGATTTTAATTTTTCTTTTTGTATTTGAAAGGTGATGCTTAAAATTAGTTCCGTTTTAAAAAACACTCCCCATATAACATTTATGTCCCCATATAAATGTTTATTACGCGTTTTATGTATCATAAAGGAAACCTCATTAAAATCTAAAAAAATTGCGAATCACTATATCTCCCGGTGGCCAAAAGTAATACAACAATAAACCTTAAAAAATAAAGGTTGTTCCTATAGGTGACGTAAATTGACCTATACGGGCCTATCTTTTGAACCCTTGCAGACAAATGCTTGCAAATTGGACAGAATGTTGATTGCAATGACCGTTATAGTTATAAGTCTTAATATTAAAAATTATAAATTAGAGGGGTGCGCCAATAGTGCATTTGATACGATGTATATGCTTCTACAGTTGTAGACAGACGCTTGATATTAACAACAAACCTGTACTGCTAACTCCGCTATAACAACAAGCGTATCATTTGAATTTAAAAATTAAAGGGTGTTTTCAAAATGAAAGTAAATTGACGTATATATACGTATCTTTTGAACCGTTGTATACAAACATTTGAAAATTATATATAAAATGTATAGTAAGCAGACGTTTAAAATTAACAAGGATCTGTAGTGATAAGTCTGCTATAACAAGTATAAAGTTTAGTGATGGAATATAAGAGTGTTTCAATATTTAGTGTAATGTGATGTATAAACCATTAGAGATAGACAGATGGAATATGTTTTGAATTCGATTTTTTTCCAAGAATTATTGAAGCTCAATACAAAATACTAAATCTCTAACAAGAAATCCCCATCAAATAAACTAAATTTCTATATTTCTTTAATACCAGCATATTTCCAGCAACTTCGTAAGCCGTTCAATTTGTAAGACGACCGTTGATTATCTCAATCAGCATTTTATAAACTTTAATTCACGATTCTGCTATTTTGGAACTTGGGGAATACAAGGCGTTTGAAATTGGGTTATGGAAGTGGGGTGTCTATGGTCAGAAAGATATTATAAAATGCATTTTACGAATTATTGACTCATGTGTAACAAACGAATGTTTACACAATAATTTTCTGCATATTTTTTGACTATGACACAAGCTAAACGCGTGAGCAGTGTTCTTACAACCGTGTTCTTTAGCATTATATTTTCTCATAAATATAAATATTAAATATATAATTGAATACAAAAATACATTAAAAAATGAAAAAATCTCCCGGGAAAATCTATTCGTCAATTTGGGGAAATACCTCTTCCGGTGTTAAGTAACTTATTCTTAACACGAGTCTGTTTTACTCTCTTGCTATTTCCTGTCTATTTTCATTTCTCTTTATTTCATTCTTTTTAATCATCACTATTCAAATTATTTGTTTGTGACACTTTTGTTGTGTGTGTGATTTTCTATTTTTATGAAAATTACTATCAAATTATGCAAATAATATTCATAATGTTATTTATGTTATTTTATTTAATTTTGTTTTCCATTTATTGTTATACTTTTTATGCGTAGAAACTTGGTTTTGTTAAGAATTTTGAAAGAGATTTTAAGCGAAAAATAAGAACATACACTTCAACTTTGTTAAGAATTTACTTTTCTGCATTTCTTTTCACTTTGTGTATTTTTGTGAAATTTAATAACTTTTTTTTTTTAGAAAATAAACTCAAAAATATTTAAAAATAAAAATTGTAGTCGTGAACAACCGACGATTGGTATTAAGCAAAACAATTGTACAAGACGAGTTATATTCCTTGTATTCTTATTTACAAAGTTAGTTGGTTATATAGATGATGTTTACAATGTATACCACCTAAAGTAGATAGATGCCAGGAATGCTGATGAAGGATGTAGCGATCCAAAAAAGGCAATTGGGTAGTTTTTCTTGTTTTCTTTGGAAAATTATAAATAATTGTTTCTTTAATTTTTATTAAATTATTATTTGAACTTTGAATATTATATAAATGAATAGAGTTATTTTGAATATTCTCGTAATCTTATTTACAGAGTTAGTTGGTTAAATAGATGTTTATAAAATACACAACTAAGATAGATAGATGAGAAGAATGCCGATGAAGGTCGTAGCGGTCCAGAAAGTGCAGCATTTCATTCTGCTAGCGTCTAATTTTTCTTGTTTTATTTGGAAAACGTCCGCATACATTTGTAAAAATAAATTTTCTTTCTAAAAAAGATTTTTAGAAATTAAAAATAATGAACTTAAGCCAAAATAATTTCTATTTATTAATAAAATTTTTCTTTTTTAAACAAGATTTTTAGAAATTAAAAAATTAACTTGAGCCAAAATCAATTTCAATTCAATTGTAAAATTTTTTTTCATACGTTTATGCAGATGCAAATGATGTATCGACACCATACCTGGGACTTCCTCATTTAACTGATTTAGCTAAAAGCAGAATATCTGAAGCCAGTTGAATGTGTAGTAAGCAGCATATAAATTTGAAGCTTTATTTGTTATTAGTTTATATTTCCCCGCAATTATTCTAGGAATGTACCTAGTCTAAATATATTTGTACTTGGTCAACTGTTAAAAGTTCCTATGCCTGATTCAATTTTGTATTATTTTTTTGACAGCTAATAAAATAAAATTGGCTTTTAGCTACCATAAACATACATGTAACGTTTATTTTTCATGAACATTTTTATTATTTCCATTTAATAAATTTTAATATTATTGCTTTCAAAAGTAGAGCTTTGATATAATAAATTTGTTGTATTACTTTTCTATTATTTGTTTGAAGGTGTATAAAAACATTGATTGTTTTAAATCTAATTGACATAATTTTCTTATCTAAACACGACCATCGCAAATATTGTAAGTAAAGTGTCAAGGATACTTGAAAAAATTTTAATTGCTGCTTTTATCGTTGGTTTATTAAACTTCACTCATATTGTGCTAAATTTAATTAATTTATGCATAGATTTCTTACATACAACTGGGTCAATAGCAATTGAATATAATTGCAATACTTATGCAAAAACTACAACAACAACAACAAAATGGGAGAAAAAAAACTATTATAAAGATTTGAAAAGGAATATTTTGTAATCGTAGTGATTATGGAACAAACAACTAACAATTATGGTCTGTTTAAAATAAAACTGAACATGAACTTCACATTAAGCAGCTGACACAACAAATAATAGGGAAATACTAAATACTTGAAACTAAACCAGAAAATTGTAAAAAACCGATATTTCTAACAATTTATGAAAAATTAATCGACAAACTTTAAATATAGCAAATTCGCATAGAACTTTTAAATATAAAATGCCCCTTAGTCATAGTTATATACTAAAGCCGACTCTGGCTAAAGTATACTCTTAAATAAAAAGCTCTTATTATGTTTTTTTTTGCTTTCATATTCCAAAATAAAGTATACTTTAAGTTTAACCGACTTAGGAATTTTGATAAATTTTTCCATACAATTTCTAAAGAAACATTAGAAAAAAGTAAACTTGTTTTTATTTTGTTCACTTAAAAAAAATTAAAAATAAGTATTATGTTTTCAAACCAAATAAAATAAATTATGGAAAAATTTGAAAAGGTTTGTTGCTGGTAATCAATTCTAGATTTACAGACTCTAAAGAAAGTTTGAGACAGAGAAGCCAACTGAAGTGCCTTCATGACTGCATAAGCTTGCATGTGGATATAGTGAAAAACAGGAATAATCAATTATAGACAAAAAGAAAAAGTCATGGAAAGCAATGCAGGAAGGTATGAGCGCAATGGGTGCGTATGTAAGTTTATGCCAAAAAAGCTGTCACAATGCAACTGCTATTCCTGAATCAACCGCAGACGACAGTCTTGTTGACCTTATGATTGTTCACGAGTTAGAGGATGGCGAAATTTTAATCGACAGCAACTGCGTTACGGAAATTGCCTGCACTGAAAGTTTTAGTGATGAACTTGCTCTAAATTCCTAACAAATATTAAAGATTCACCCGAAAGATATAATAAAAGTAAAATATACCTTTCCCGCTCTTAAAAGCAAACTTTCATAAGTGTTTGAATTTGACAAAAAACAACTTTTGCTAGCTTTCAATTTACAGTTGACTTTAATGCAAAAAGTATTTTAATTGTTTTTGAATGAATGTTTTTGCATCAACCCAATGCAAATTAATTAAAAGGTGGTCTTAATAGCCCAGCTGATTTTTATTTATGTTCCACGTTATTGTCAAAGTTTTGAAATAAATTAAAAAATAAAAAAATTCAAATAATTCAAATGATGTTAAAACGGTAAATGAAACACGACCTCCTCTTGTTTAGTCAGCTATTTTTAGCATCAATGTGGTGGTCGGCAACAACAAAATGATATTAGGTTTATGTTTTTGTAGCCGTGCAGCTACCTAGTATTTAATTCGCCTTGGAGTCGACCCTTAAGTAAGATCTACTTTAGTTCCCTCAAACTACGCTTTATTTTTAACTATGAACATGAGCCAATGTTTTTCCTTCTAATTTCTTTCTTTTTTGACAGTTTTTTTTAATTCTCTATAAATCAAGTGTAGTCCTGATGACTAAGTTGGCAATATTGACTGTTTTGTAAACACAAGATCTTGAGTTCGAATCCCGCTGTAGCCACAGAAAAGAAATCTTGCCTTCAAATCTATATGGAGGTACAAAGTAATAAATTAAATAATAAAAGACACGGGAATATTTCGTGATATTTTTTTATTTAATTATTCCGTCTTTACTCTATTGTTTGGACAAAAATCTTTAGTTTTTTTAAAATGTTTGTCAGAAGTTTTCTGAAGAGTTAAGTAAGCAGTAACGAAATGGCACGTCTCGTGCTTTGACCCTCAATAATCAATATTGGTAATTAATTTAATTCAAACTTATTGAGCGAAAAATGTTAATACAGCCTATCAGCTGAAATTGGCCATAAACATGCACTTGGAGAGCTGATTGAAATTACGAGTAAAAAAGAAGATGAAGGATTATTAAATGATTTTACCTTAAGTTCGTTAATCTTAGTTGACAATTTGGATCGGAAAAATCAAAATTTTTAACAAAATTTAGATTTTGCAAGAAGCGTGAGTGCGTGACTCTTTATGACGAATTTTTGTTTGTTTGTGAAAACGTGCGAAGGAACGTGCATGACCAAAAAAATTTTATAAACGTAAGAGCGCGTGACTAAATATTTCTTTGGTCTTAAGAGGGTGACTTTCAAAAACGGAATCCAAGAAACTATATTTAGCCTTTTGATTGGATTCCATTTTTGGCAGGAAATCAGTCGGATGTGGAAAACGAAAATTTAAAATTAAGTTTCGACTTTGGACAAGGAAGTTTATATTGTTACGAAAATAAGATCTGGAAATCCCTGTTGTTGCGTACAACGGAAAATAATAATTGTTGTAATGCAATTAAAAATTAAGAAGCAGGAGTACAAATCTTCCGAGAGGCAGCGACGATTATTGTGTGAAGCCATGGATGATAATTTAGTGGAGATGTCCAATTTAATATAAGAGTAACAGATAATTGTTAAGAAGCCCTTTATAATAAAAAGTAAGAACGGTAGCGGTTAGCGCAAGGAAGAGTAACAGCATAGCAATAGAGTATGGCAGACGTATGTTGTGGCTATTAGATTAAAAGGAGTAGACTGGCTTGGAGAAAAGGAGTAGTGTAGATGTCTGTGGATGGTCAAGGTTACTAAACAAGGCATCGAGTAGTTCATGTCTCGCCGAAGTAAAACAGTAG
Organism: Gymnosoma rotundatum; assembly: GCA_916610165.2. NCBI lineage: Eukaryota > Metazoa > Arthropoda > Insecta > Diptera > Tachinidae > Gymnosoma > Gymnosoma rotundatum. The sequence continues at coordinate 110,161,317 of OU744337.1, read as the reverse complement.
TGTAGCGCGGTTGGCTGCGTTTGTAATAATAACGCATGTTTAGTAAATACGAGACCATTGGATTCGCAAGAACGGTATGATCAAGCAGTATAGCCAGAGAAAGCCATAAAGTAAGAATACAGAATTTATAATGATCCACAGTGGTATATGCAATCAAAAGACTCCGTACGTTTGTTCTAAAAGGGAAAAACGTAACAATATGACAAAGAACAGTAAAATACTAATTTATCTAAAGTTAAGTGGGACTATTACCATGTTTGTAAATCATGTACAATAAGCAACTCGTATACAAATGGCAAAAAAAAAAACAAATTAATACAAACAAAAAAATTAAAAAAAAAAAAAATTATGGTCAACTCGCATATTCAATATAAATCCTTTTCCATCTCTTAACCAATGTATGTATAGAAAAATTTCAAAAGAAAATAAACAATTCTTTAAAATGGCAATGAGGTGATTATATTTTCTTATTTTAATTTTATAAAGGAAAAAGTATTATGGTGAGAAAATATTTTGTAAATACAAAATTCGTTCCATTTTAAATTCCTTCCAAGAACAGAATATAAAGAATAAAAATGGCTTCAAGCACCCAATATTCTTTGCGCATGCAACTGCCATATTTCATAATGTTTGATTAATATTTACTATATATATATATATAGAATTTTTCATTCTTTTGTGCTTAAGGGCTGTAACGTGACATTTAATAAAATCGATATAAAAACAACTTTTGTTTTTGAATGCCTAAAAGCAAAATTATGGTCTCTGAAGTTTCGGACATGTATTTTGCCTGGTTTATATTTTTATTACGCAGGTTGTTGCTGTTTTTTTTTTGTAATTTTTCTAAAGAAAAAGCTGCAACATTTTTAAAATACAGCATGTTGTAGAAGTATTTTTAACTTTTTGAATCTAAATATTTAATGGTTTTCACTGTTTTAGACATTAATAACAATAAATGTCAGTTAGACACGAAATCTAAAAACAATTTGTCATTGAAATTTTTCGCAATTTATTTGATTCAATAAATCAAGTTTTAAAATAAAAGTGATATTAGAAACATAAAAGAAATTATAAATTTGTTGTTTGTTAATAAAATATAAATTTTTTTTGCTGAAGCTCTTTTTGGGGACTTTAAAATACGATGTAGTGTATGCGAATTATCTTCTATGATGATCAATAATTAATAATTTTTTTCATTTTTTTGTAAAACGTATAATTACACAATTTGTTTCTATTTGTTAACAACCAATATTGAATGAAATTTTGATTTTTTGTGTAATCAATATGTAAGAAATTTATTAACTGATTCATTATATTTCTTGGGGCCGATTGTACTGGATTTTTAAAAAAATATATACTTTATGATATTCTTATAGAATTTTTCTTATCAAAGTTTAAAATATATACTGCCGTATTCATAAAATATTAAAAAAAATTTTAAATATATTTTAGGACAGTTGTAGGGAAAATTTGTCATAAAACTCATATCAAAGTTATTTTAAAATAAAAAATAAAATAATAATTATCAATGTTTTTTTTAACAAATGAATAATTTTAATTTAGCTTAAATCCATGTATGTTTTTATATTTTTAAAGAAAAAGCAAAAAAGAGAAACTAGTAGAATGTAGTGAATGGCCACACCTGCCATCAGCATTATTCACAACCGAATACTTGTGTAACTAAGAATACGCGAAATATTCATAATCAATTAATATTAATTTGTTTAGACGAAGTCTATAAACAAACCAAAGTTTTTTTTAATAATATTTTTAGCTTTGTTACTTAATTATAAATCTCATAAAAACAACTTAATTTGAGGCATCAAAATTTTAAATTCCTACAAATAATTTAGTAGATTCCACTAATGTGCTTTATATGGATATGTGTTCCCTACATTATTACCACCGTATTTATAAAATAATAAAATAGATTTGAAATGTTTTTTGGGACAAATTTTGTCATAACACATTTAAAACTTATTTTGTACCAGCAGTAATCACGACTTCGTCTGCGTGTTTTGTCTAATTTTCTAAAAATTCAAATTTAGAAAAAATGTGTTTTTAGAGTTCTATAGACAGTTTAAAATTTTTCTATTAAAAAAAAAACAACAATCTGAGATGACAACTGTTTTATCTCTAGCTTCTCTACGAAATGGCAAATTTTTTACGAAAAAAAAGTATTCTATATTTAAACCAACGTTCTAAGGGATTTCCTCACAAAATTTTGACAGACAGCAAAAATTCCAAAAATATTTCATGTACTGAAATGACCCCGTTACGGTTTTATTATATGTACAGATGAATATGGCAGTAAACATGTTATAATAAATTAAATAAATATTACAGAAATAGACCACAAATAACGTAAATAAACTTAAGTTTGGGTTTTGTAAAATCTCGAAGCAAAAAAAGAATCGTTTTCAGAAATTAATGTATGTGGATTTTAAAGACAAGAAAATAAAACTTTAAATTCAAGATTTCTAACTATTTTTTAAAGTTGCACGGGCCGGCCGTTACAAATGGCTTTGAAGTAATTGATAATCTCAATTAGATAAAATCCAAATTATTATAGAAAATGAATTGTTAAATGGATGAGAGCTATCGCCAATGAATATATCGCTGATTAATCAATAAGATAAGTCGGGTGACTTAAACTAAAATGTTATTTCGATCTTTTCTTATAAAATTTTTAAATTAAAATTTTTTGATTTTTTTAAACTCTGGGATGCTTTTTTCATTAAAGATTTAAAAAAAGCAATAATAAAACCTATCCACTTTATTTCAAGCAAATGTTAGTTACTACTGCCAACAATCAACAAATTCCTTTAGAAGTGAATCTTTTTTTTTTTTTTTATTTAAAATTTACTTTAAAATCATGTGTGTGAAGATAAATAAATACGTCAAGTTAAATAGGTTTTTAAAAAAGTGTAGCATGCGATAAATTTCTTCTCCCATACATACAATACAAATTGAATAGTAAATTCCAGAGTTTTTTTTAACAAATACGAATAGATTTCGTAGACAAAACTCTTAGATTTCGTAGAGTCAAAACTATGGAGAAATGAAGGGGACAATCATAGCTATTAAAATGTAAATATAGTTTAATCAAATTGAATTTAAGAAATTTTTTATTAGACGCGGAAAATTGACTTAGTGAATTTTTCTCGTATAAATGAGTTCTGTGAGGGATTTTGTTGCTGTGACCAAACCCTTCGATTTCGGAAAATCAAACCTATTGAGAAATCAAGAGAACATATAGAGCTGCTTAGGAAACTGTAATTCAAATTGAATTTGAGAAATTTTTTATAAGAATATACAGTACCGTTACAGTTTATTAGCTTTATGCGTGCCCTTGACGGTTTCAAAGGAATGAAGTAAAATTAAGGTTTTTGTTATTCGTAGTAAATGAAATTCAAGTGTTTTATTAATTTCTATGATTATTTGAGATGAGTATAAGAGCAGAGTTGTTAATATTTAAACCTTTTAAACCCTTTAAATGCTTTTAAATAATTTTATACAACATTTTCAAGACCTCTTAAAAGCTGGGAAGAAGAAAAATGAATTGGAAAAACTTACGAAACTGTGTCACAGATTTAGATTATTTTCTAATTACACTTACCTGCAAAGAAAGCGGAATTAAAATAATTTATTAGTAGATGAAAACTAAACATTTTTTGAATTAAATAAATTTCATAATTAAATACGTTCCAACTTATATGAAAAAAATAGATTAAATTTATTTCATTTTTTCATAGGGAGTTTTCTATTTATTTATGTCACATTTTGTACCTTTGTCTCCTATCTTTCTATTATGGCATTAAGACTGTACAAATACTTTAGAAAGTAGTGAAGTCTATATTTAAGAGAATTATCTGGTCAAGTATAAGATAAAGAATACTGCTCAATGCATATTTTCGTTCATACTCTCAACATGCAAGGAATGAGAAAGAGTACTTTCGTGCTTGAAAAAAGCCAGTTCAACTCACATAGCGCCAGTTCTTTTGAAAGCTCACATATTTGGAAGCAAAAAATTTTAATTCTTCTGTTTAAATGTTGATTTTAAAGAAGTTCACCCGGAGCCGTGCAAGTAGGGATATTAATTTAAAGTTGTCTAGTGTTAGCAAGAGTTAGAAACTTTACCGAAAAACAAGTAAGAGTGCTACAATCGGCTATACCAAATCTTATGTACCCTTCACCATCTATAAAAATCCAGTTAGGTGAAGTAAGTCCAACCAAAAAAGCAAGTATTGGGATGACCGAGACTTAAATAAAAAAAATTTGTTTCTGCATATATCCAATTTTACATAAAAATGTCATCGGCTCTTAATGGGTTAAGCATTTTTAAAAAATTTTAGTATATCCTTGAAGATTTCTTTAAAGGCTTTAAAATGATACCCATGTTGATATTTAAAAAATTTAAAAATTTCAGAACCCCGTCACTCGGAAAATATGGGTGTTAGGCAATTTTTTCACTTGATGTTTTTTTTCTTATTTTTCAATTTTCTATCGCCTCATATATTTGTTTTTTCGATTAGAGTTACTTTATTGTTCCAAATGTCGTGAAAAAATTAGATGCATGGGTAGTGTTTTGCCTGCTGCCTCGGAGAACATTGACCGTTCAGGCTGATTTCCAATACCACGTTTTTCGACACTATGTCTAATCGATTGACATATTTTTTTTTTGTGAAATCAAGTTTGCCGCGGATGGACAGACGGACATTGCTCAATTGACTTCATTATGCATCAGATGTCAGAATATATGTATATGTATACTTAATGGGGTCGGAAATGGATATTATAGAAATTACACACGGAATGACAAACTTACATATACTCTTTTTCCAATTTTTTTAGTGAAGGGTATAATAATATTACAAAATGTTTTTTCTACAATTATAATATAACAGTTTATTTTATTTCATGTGTTTTTGACTTTTTAATAACTCCCAATTTTATTGTTGATCGATAGTAAAAATTACGCTTCGCAGTTAATATTTGTGTATTTCATAAAATATATTTTTGTTAACATTGTAATTGAAAACTGAAAATATTTTAAAACAAAATTCAATTGAGTACTCGTTATCAACACAACAATAAACAAAAAAAGGAAAAAAAAAAATTAAGTGATAACATCAGAATTTAATTTTTTTTACAGAAATAATAAATTTATTGTAACAATATAAAATATAGTAACAGCAACTTGCAGTTATTATTTTTTGTATTTTTTTTAATTTATTTACGCAACTGTTAACTAAAATACAAAAATTTTATTAATTTTAAGTTCACACCGGTTTCAGAAGACAACATTGTACGATACAAAAATTATACAGGTTGGCAAATATGATAAGAAAGGCTTTCGAAGATTAAAAAAGTGTTCAGCATTTTTAATTGATCTTGCTCAAGATTTCGATGAGGTAGGGCATTGATGCTTGTTATATAAATTATAGCAAAATTATTTATCCGATCGTAAGTTTACAATAAAAAAGGGGATTTCATAAGCTTTACTGCAATTGAAGCGGTAGTCCGCCAAGGAAGTATCTTGCATCTAGTCTTATATTTGCTGTATGCGTCTGACACGCCAAATAGCATTCGTATACACACAATGACATTTGCTAATGAAACAGCTATTTTAAGTATTGTAGAAAACGCCCAAGTAGCATCCCGATATTTGCAGGATCATAATTAATTTGGAGAGGTGGTTCTAAAAATGCAGAATTAAGGTTAGTGAGAAGAAATATATGGACACGAAATTTACCGTAATATATATATACCTCAACCTCAATGGACGTGGTAGAGCTATATAAAAGCAAAATTGGAGTAGAGAAAATTAAAAGCAAATCAAATGAACTGTACTGCAAACCTATTCTTTATAATATGGTCCTTTAGCCGATATGTTGCTATGGAATCCAATTATGTGGCATTGCCTCCGTATCAAATTAAAAATACAAATTCTAAGACGCAAAAAAAAAATACTACTACTATTACATGTGTCGTACAATTAAGGATTTGGTTACAGAAAAAAAGGAAACAATTTTAATTCAAATGGAATTAATTTTTTAGTTTCTAGAGGTATTAAATATAAAATAAAAAATAACATTTAGCATAATTGGGATTGTTACATTACCATTGAAATTGCATTCATTGATGTCAAAAAAATTTGACTTAACAAGAGGAAGACGAATTTAAAATATCCTTTTATCATCATTTGGTGCTTTAAATGAAGTGGTAACAGCTGTTTTCTTTGTCCTCATATTTAATTTTTTTTTGTTTTAAAATTTTATCTATAAAATTTCATTTTTTTTACTTTTTCAAATTATTTGAATTTTTTCATTTTTAAAATTATTTTTGAATTTTGACAACAACATCGAACATAAACAAAAATCAGCTGGTCAATTTAGAACACTTGTAAATTAATGCGCCTTGGATTTATATTAAAAATTTTAAATTTATCAGGTGTATTTTATAGTATTTTGATGTGTAGGTTATTTTCATAAGTATTTCTTAAGTTGCAAGTCATTATTAATTTACAACTGTATGTGGAGTTTTATAAGCTAAAAATAAATAAAACAAAAACTCGCTAACAGATTTTATTACTTACATGAAAACAAAAAAATGTTCGTATAATGGCTGAAAATGTTAAAAAACGAATAAATTACAAAATTGTAATAAAAATTCTATTATAAATTAAAGCTCGACTACATTTTGAGGTGTTTATTTAGTGTAAAGAACAAGAAGTGACGTTTATTAATTTGTAATTTGTATTTAATTTATGTTAAGAATTAGAAATTGTTTTCATATTAAGTATAAATATTTAAATATATGAAATTAAAACACCATCTAAAGCTTTTTCTCTGCTTTCCTTAATACATTCAGCACATACTTGGCTTTTAAATTCACATCTTGGTTGTTTAGTAATGAATAATATGTAGGTATTCAATAAATAAAACAGTGCTTAAATTTGCAAAAAAACATTCATTCAATATATTTGAGCAATTGATTTTGTCCCTCAAACGTCGTTACGTACGTTCAAATATTAGAAATACTTCAAATGTTTCATTTAACTTATTGGGATTTCTTTAAAGCGCTTTGCTTTTACTAGTAAAATAAGAAAATTCCTTAAGTTTTAACTGCTGCCGTAAGAATCTTTTATTTCCTCTCCAGCTTAAAATAAAATTAAAGTTACTATAACAACTGAGTTTTAAATACAGCTTTTGCCTTTAAAACATAATATGTATTTGTATTATAGTCATCTCTAAATATCATGGCTACAAAAATATTTTCACAGGAAGTATTTCTTAAATGTGTGTTTGTAGATTTTGTTTGACTTTACTTAAAAAAAATGTGATTGAAAATAATAACAAATATGTAGAATAATTTAAAGACATTAATAAAATGTTAATTTCTTAAAGACTTATAGATACCATAATTAAAATTTATATAATTTATATAAACATAGAAGGTCAATAAACGTATGTAATAAATAATATATTATTTTCCAGTGAATGATACAAACAAAAATTGTATAACAAGGATTTTGTCGTCGGTTGAGGTAGCTCAGTGTTTTCCATGTTCTACTTACTGATCCATAAACTTTAAGTTATAAATCGATTAAATTTTTCCCTTCTAGGGATTCAATATATTTGAATCTTTATTTACAGCTTTAGAAACATACAATTATATATTATATATTAACTTCGTTAAAACAACTAACAGCTATGGTGATATGTTTATCAGTCGGGAGTAATCGTCTTATGGTATTTGAGTAAATCAGTCGATAGTATGCGGCTTATATTCCTTATAGTTCGGATGATACTGAAAATAGTCAGTAGTATTCGGGTTAATGCTCGTAATCGGTAGGAAGTATACAGAGAACAGACAGCCGAAGCCGATGTCGAAAATAGCTGAAGCTGCTGTGGAACACAATCTGTTGAAGACGCTATGGAAAACAGTCAGTCTAAGCCGTTGTCGAAAACCGCCAGCCGAATACGCTGTTGATAACAGACAGCAGAAGCCGTTGTGGAAAACAAGCAGCCGAAGCCGCTGTGGAAACAATCAGTCGAGATCGCTGCGGAAAACAGACAGTCGAAGTTTCTTTGCAGAACTGACAGCCGAAGCCGCTGTGGAACACAATCTGTTGAAGCCGCTGTGGAAAACCGCCAGCCGAACACGCTCTTGATAACAGACAGCAGATGCCGCTGTGGAAATCAAACAGTGGAGACCGCTGCAGAAAGCAGACAACCAAATCCTGTATGGAAAACAGTCAGCCGAAGCCGCTGTGACTGAAACAGTCCGCTTAAGCTAAAGCTGCTGTGCAAGGTTGTATAAAATATTCAAAACATATTAAGCACTCTTCACACACACACACACACGCAATAGTTAATGCAGATTACTGTGTAGTTTGAATCGCCCCGTTACGTTCGCAACCTGGCATACTTATTTAAATAAAATACGTACTGATTGAGAATTATAAGTAATTGCCCATTTTAAATTAATATATCTATATCTCATTGATGCAGCAGTTTGTTGCCTTCATCAATATACGGGCGGTCATATAATTACTAATATACATCTACGACTTGATAAATTCACATAAAAAATCATATAATCAAATGGTCCAATTTAGATCACGAAAACGAAAGAGCAAACGATGAAACGTATTTATGGCAATAATTAATTTGTGCATGTTTTATGGCGTGAGGCCCTTTTTTCTTGTAATTATTTGTCTTCTTAATGTTTATAATTCAATAAAGGCAGAAAGAACTTTCATACACTGAACTTAATTTAATAGGAAATATTAACCTTTTGAGTTGGAAAATGTACATGAAGAAAGCAGCCGAAGCCGGATTTGAAAATGTTAGTGTACTTGGAAGTAAGTGCTTTTAAAGAAAGCAGAAACGAGTTTATTTCGAAAAAAAAAAATCAATCCAAGAGTTTATTAAAATACGAAAAAAAAAATTCTTAAATTTTTAATCAGTTCTGCACTTACTGAACGTTCTTGACATAAGCAGTTTTTACATACATTTTGATCCTTTAAGGCACTCCAGCCTTTAATAAACAAGTTAAACCAACTTAAACTTACTCCTTTACAAAACACTGTTGATACTTTTTTATTCGTAAATATTTTTTTAAAAATTATTTTTAACTACAAGGGTGTGGTAATTTGACAAATTGTTGCATATTGAATGTCTCACATGCAATAAATTACTTAACAGTCACTCATGCATTCACTGAGAAAAAAACCCTTTTTCACACTCATTCACTAACCGACTTTTGTAAACCAACATTAGCGTAAAGAGGCATGTGACTGTACTATCAATGTAATACATGCGGATTGAATGATTTTAAACTCAAAGTCGTTCCAGATTTGTAAATGTATGTGTTTTTTTTGTTATGTTTGCTTTAAGTACTTTAAATGTGGCAATAAATTTATAACGTTCAATGTCGATTTTATATTGAACACAATAAATGCTGTTTATAACCTTTACTTACTGGCAAAGGGTTTTGTAATAGTCACAGGTAAATTTAAAATGATTGTTTGTAAATAAAGAAATCTTTGTGTGATTAATTAAAATCTAGCCAATAAACGAATGAAAAACTCTGAGCTCAGACTTAGATATTTTTCGGTGTTTTGTTAATTAAAAAAAAAAAGAGCAGAAAACAGTTAGCAAGAAATAGTGTGAAGAAAAAAAATACCTTCTTGAGCATCGTCATATATTATTTTCACTAAGATTTATCTATGTCAATATTATGCCGGTACCTGTAGTGGCAATTAGAGAATGGATTACATAACGCAATATTTAGAAATAGTTTTTTTTTCTTAAAAAAAAAAAAAATAAAAAATACAAACTTAAGCTTGACTTAAAATTAATAATATATCTCTAGTAAAGAAAAATAAACTACTTAGGTGGTAGTTTTCTTGTGCAGCCAAGTTTAATTAATTTGAATATGAAAACGATGCATTTCGACGAAAAGAACGCAAAGTGCTTTACTGCCTTGCTCACGATGTCACAAGAATTCTTTATTTTAAACAATAACACTCTTGCGACATCGTGAAACAAGATGTTAAAACTATTTAAACGATGAGTCTCGTATGCATGAAAATGAAAACTTCTGGAAGTCTAACTTCACATTTTGCAATATAAAACAAAAACAGTGTTATTGATTTGAACTTTTATACCACAGGTGAAAAGAGTGCCATTTCGTTTGCAATTTCGAATATCCATTTCTGACACCATAAAGTATATACATTTTGAGTTCTCGTGTTGAAAACAACTTCGCGAAGACATTAGATGAGTTATAGGAAATCTAAATTCGCCAATCGATCAAATATAGTTTTGCTAAATTTTGCTATTGAAAATCAGCAATATCGGTGCATGTCCTTCGAGGCAGCAGGAACCTCTTACTATTTATTCACCAAAATTAGTGGGGACAACAACCATAAGAGAAACACAAATTTCGAATTTACCCTTTTTAAATTGTACCACTGTTCACCATCTGCAAGTTTTATATCGACTCAATTATTTATTGAGGAATTTCTAAAGAACTTGACTTATATAGAAGCACAATTAAGTAAGTTGTAAATATTTTTAGGTATCCATTACATTTTTTAACATGTCCTTGAAATGAAGCATTAAGCTTAAAGCAAATTTGCAATATTGTTAGTAAATGTTTGAAATTATATTTGTATTCACAATAATTTTTTGGAAACTTTTATATTTGAATATCAAAATTGATTTACAACACTGTTGACTGAATTTAGTTTACTAATGGTATGATATTCAAAATATTGTACAAAACAACCAATAAAAAAAAAACGTCATGTTAGCTTAGTGTACATGTCAAATAAAATAACAAGTTTCCTTATTTGTACGGCAGTGCTGTTGATTCTTCGAATGCAACTAAAAAAACAAATCGAAAATACTAGTACCAGTCAAGCTTATGATCACAGATGAACGTTATAATAATATTAAATATTTCAACCAAATATTAAGAGGGCAAACACCACGCCTGACACTAATTAGTCCACATCATTTGGAACAAATCTAACTTAGTGAAGTAGCTCCAATAAAAAAAAAAAAACAAATATGGGTGCGACAGAGAATTAAAAAATAAGAAAAAAATTAAGTTATATATATAATTTTACATACAAATGTCATAGGCTCTTAATGGTTAAACATTTTTAAAAAATTTTACTATTTCGTAAAAAAGATCTCTTCAAAGGCTTTTAAATGACGCCTTTGTTTTCATCATAAAAAATATAGTGCACAATCGTACTTTTCTTTAAAAAATGCAGAGGCCCATAAATCGAAAATTATGGTCGAGCGCCTATTTCTTCACTTGATGTTTTGTTTTTATTTTTTAGTTCTCTATCGCTCCCAATATTTGTTTTTTACGCTTCACCACAACATTTAACATTCCGTTTGTAATTTCTACAAAATTCATTTCATAATCATTAATCTATATTCAGTGATTTATGAGATACCGAATTATGTCCAAAATAAATCGTTTTAAAACCACTGTGCACCTTTAGAAATTTTTTCAAAATTGACAGTTAATAGATCACTTTGTGTTACGTCGAGCATAACGTCAGTCTATACTGCAGTAACTGATCTTAAAATAAAAAATATTTTAATTTACTTTATTCGTGCTTGATTCCTTCAAATATAAATATTTCTTGATATTCTCATGAAATATTTATTATTTTAAACTAAACTAAAAAATGAAATGTATTACTGCGGAAAAAGCATATCCATATGGCCATTTAACTACTGCTCAAATAGCTCATCATATAAATATGCTTTCCCCGCAGTAATACATTTCATTTTTTAGTTTAGTTTAAAATAAAAAAGGTAATCGAGTGTGGACTGAAGCATTTTTGGCAGAAGTACTTTCCAACCAGATTGTCAACTTAATGATTTTAACCAGGCATGAGACTTTTATAATCAATTACTGAGAATCGATTATATTAATTATTGTAGGAAATAATGAGTACCATTAGTACGGTAGTCTCTTTTAACATAAAGAACTAGTTCCATTACTAATTCATTTTTTGGAAACTAATGTAATGTGTTTTGTTAGCGAGTAACAAAATATGGCAACCACAAAAGTAAGTCATTATATGGCAAGTACACGCAGAAAAAAAACATGGTTGTGATATGGTCACAATAACCATATTATGTTCTTTGTAACAATGTATAGTTGCGGAGAACAAATTATAGTTATTTTCACCAAAACTTTAGTCACGATAAACGTTTTTGTTAAATTTCAACGATTATATGGTTACTGTGCACAAAAAATGCAACATGGTTGGTTTTAACTTAAAAAAATTTCAACCACAACCAAAGTTTTATAACTTTTTAAAAATAATATAAAATATTTAACCATAATATATTAATATTAATCAAAGTATGGTTTAAAGCAACAAAATAATGTTTGCGCTAAAAAATATTTTGTTCAAGTTCTTGACAGTTCAGTATTTTTTCTGGTAGCTAAAATTTGAAATTGTTTTTTATTGATAGAGAAAGTGAAAAAAATAAAAATTTATGTACAAAATAAATAATTAAAAAAACAGCAAAATATAAAAAGAAATAAAAAGTGAACCAAAACATTAAAAAAAGTTGAAATAAATATATATGTATGTATGTATTGTAAGCATATACATTTTTATTTTTGTGTTTCAAGCATAATTGTGAAATCATTTATTTGGGCTTATAAACTATATTTTTATATAGCTGTTTCTTGTAGCTTATGATCTAAGCGTTATTATGAGCAAATAATTGATTTTTTGTGAATTTATGTTTCTCAAAATTTTTTATGACAAATCGTAAATGAATAAAACAATAAAAACTAAGTCTTTTATATCTGGAAAATTTTAACCATTTAATGTTTATATTTGAACAACAACAATATGGTTGCAAATGTAACAATACTATTTTTTGTTTGCAACCATATAATGCAACCATAATATGTTGCTCTTAGATTATGGTTACCTCAACCATATTTTTTCTTTGCGTGTACTATTTAAGGTAATGTCTTAGCTTTTGCTGGGTATCGTTGCTTCAAGTTTCATCCTCTTGTCTGCAGTGAAACAAAGTTGAGTTGTACTTTAACTACCTTTTAAAGTAGTTTTTAATCGCTCCTACTCTTAAGCAAGAGCATTAAACTTTTGAAGTTGGTTTATATATTTTATTTATTTTTTACTCATCGACCGCCTTAATTCAATAATATCAGTGAACGAACATAAATACATATTAGCTTCTGGGATTTGAACCCAATCCAACCCACCTGTTAGCAATATAAGCTGCACTAATTAAATTGTTTAAACAAGCCTCGTATGCACGGGTTATTAATACTTGGGAACTACACTTGACTCAGATGCAACATGTTTATGGAAAGTGCTATCAGTAATTTTATTTTTATCTGCCTTCTTGCCTTCTTGCTTAAATTAAGAAAGTTTTTAATTTTAACTTTGGAGGATAACTTCTCTGTGTATGGTGCAGGGATGGTTACGCTGCACTTTAAACGAAAGCATGTAGCAAACGGATATATAGCCCAAATCGTAACTGTAACGTGTCATGAAGTATTAATTAATTACGGTAGACAAGTAAACATTAAATGAGAAAAGTGTCATAAACAAGGCGCATTAATTTCACAGGTAATAGTACACCTAACAAAATTTGTTTATGCACATATTTAGTTTATACATATACAAATATATAAAATGAGCAACAACAATCATGAGGAGGCGATGAAAGCCTCGCCTAAATAAAATAAAATAAATAAAATCCAGCGTTAAAAAGTATATGAAACTTTTTTGTTTTATGAAAATTTTAAATATGTGTCCATAACACTGTAAGAAGAAAATGTTTGTAATGTGCCTTTGTCATACAATTACAACCTTGCGCAAAGACAATTCTTTACGGTTTTCTGTCAGGATAAATTCTACATTATTTATAGAAATGCAAAAACAGGTGTGAAAATTTTGCATTTCTGAGCCATTAAGTCAAAGATTAAGGGGGAAAAACATCAGAATGTCTTATCTTAAATAATTATGACGATAATAGTTCAAATTCACGAAACATCTGAACTGGATTGAAATCGAGAAAGAAGATATTTGTAAAATTACTTTAGATAAACTTTCAGTGTTGGCCTAACCTCTTTGTATATCATGGGTAGAATAGTAATAACAGTGTAATAAGTGAAACTTACAGTAATAGAACGGCTTTCACTAGGAGTATTAAATGATTTAAAGCGCAATCTGTTTAAATATTTTGCCTTCTTCATAAAATGAAATATTAAATTTATTTTTTGTTTACGTTGTTATAAATTATAATTTGTATAATTAATTTTTATTCAATTTTTTATATTTAGTAGAAATTTTCCACTTGAAAAAATACATGTATTTGAATGTTTGCATAAAAACTTTTTTATTTACAAATATTTAGGCAAATAAACATAATTTTATATTTACTTGTGAAAGAAAATTTAAAAGAAATTTTTTACTTTGTTGCAATTAAAAGTCGAAAACAGAGAAAAAACTTTCATGCAGAAAAAAGCACTAGTCAATTGAGTGCACATGGTTTTTTAGGACAAAAAAAAATATTTGCATATTTTATAGAAATTTTAACATATTACAATCACACTTTCGAAAGTAATTTAATAAAAAAAATATTATTTTTTTAAATATATAAAATGGAAACACTATTTATTAAGGAAAACAGTTTTTGTATTCTCATCATTAATGGATTGTTTAAATATAAAAGTTTTTATGCATCAAATTTCTATAAAAATATTTTCATTCTATATGTAAGTGGAGTTTTTTATGTAGATTTTTTTACAATTACTTTGTGTAAAAGTATAAAAACAAAATATAAGTAAATAAAACAAATCAGAAAAATTTTGCTATAAAACAAGGGCTACAAAATATTACTGCACGTAGCAGGTTATAGGCCTAGCTAAATCTGTACAGAAAACGTTAGACAGTAGAGCATAGTTGGCACAGTTCGCCCACAAAAGGCCAACGTACAAGACCATTTTTCGAAATAAACACATCACCAAATTTTGATTTCATTAATTCGATAGTTGCGGCAGCCGAATGACTAGGAAGCAATAGAAATTCACAATCTATTAACTCCTGATGCTTTATATTATTTCAAGGAAAATAAATTAAAAACAGGAATAAATAGTTGCTGCTAATGTATTTCTTAACAATAGATCTATGCTTATCAATTAACACAAAAATAAAAAATTTAACTACTATTCTTAAAAATGGTTTTGTATTGCCATGTTATTACTAAAATTAAACAAGTAAGAGCGTTATATTCGTCAATGACGAATCTTATATTCCCTTCACCTATATATAAATCTAGTTTAGTGAAGTAATTCCAATCAATCAATCCTTAAAGATCTTATCAAAAGTTTTAAAATGACACCCACATTGATATTTCAAAAATTTGAAAATTTAAGAGGCCCGTAACTCGGAATATATGATCGGGCGGGAATTTTTTTAATTGATGTTTGTTTTTTTCTTTTTTTTTAATTCTCGATTTTTGTGATTGGAGTAATTTCATTGTTTCAAATAATATAAAAAAATTTGTGGTAGGCGTAGTGTTTTGCCCGCTGCGTAGAGAGACATGGATCAAACCTGCTGATTTCCAATACCACCTACTTCGACACTATATCCGAAAGATTGGCTTATTTAAATTTTAGTTAAAATCATGCGCCAATTTTTTCACTTGATGTTTATCTCTTATTTTTTAATTCTCTATCGGATCATATACTTATTTTTATACTCTTCACCATAAAAGTGGTAAAAGGGTATGTATTTAAGTTTGTCATTCCGTGTGTTATTTCTACAATATCCATTTCCGACTCCATAAAGTGTACATATGCTGACTTCTTATGCATAGTCGATTGAGCAATGTCCGTTTGTCCGTCCTTATTAGTATTTAGTATTTCCTTAAAGATCTCCTTAAAAGCTTTAAAATGATACCCATATTGATATTAAAAAAAAAAAAATAAAAAATTTCAGAGTCCCGTAACTCAGAAAATATGGGCGAGCTGCAATTTTTTCACTTGATGCTTTTTTCTTATTTTTTAATTCATATATTTATTTTTTTCTTAGAAGTTACTTTATTGTTCTAAATGACATTAAAAAAATAGAGGTAGGCGTGGTGTTTTGCCTACTGTCGTAAAGGACATGGACCGATCATGCTGATTTTCAATAGCCCCTCTTTCGACACTACATCTGATCGATTGACATCTTTATTTCTTTTGTAAAACGAAGTATGCTACTGCAAAAAAACTGAAAGTACCTTCTAACAAAAGTTTCTCATTTTTTTAACTTCTTATGAAATTTTTAATTAATTAAAAAATTAAAATCACGAATATAATGAAGTTGAAGAAAAAACTTTTTTAAAAGTAATATTTTACAGATCTAGCTTTGTGTTCAAAATAGTTATATATTGCATTAAAAAACTACAGGTGAAAAACTAAAAAATGCCAAGGTAAAAATTTTTTTATTTTTAATTTAAAAGTCGAAATTCTCTAAAAGTATTAAAGAGACCATGCAAATTCGAAGCACAGTTTTCCTTTATCTATCTATGTAGATTACCAGAAATTTGAAACTGGTTCATTTTTATAAAGTTATAAACCCTGAAACCGTTTTCAAATTTGAGGTTACCTACTCCGACGCCCTATGATACTACCCTTTATTGAAACAGGGTGTATCCAAATGCAACACGCCTCCCCGACCAATTGCAGCTTGCTTCATGAAAACCAGGTAAATAGTATAGAATTTCAAGACTTTTATTCCATTTTTTTTTGTATTTCACGCCACTGTACGCCGCCAACGTATAAACCGCACGAAACGAGTAATTTTTCTGGATGCAATGGAGTCTGCAAGACCTGTTTGAATTAATTTTACTCTACACGTGGCAATTTTGTTCATTAGCAAACCTGTTAAGCCAAAAATTAGACTCATTGCTGACCATAATTTTGTGAAAATTAATTATTTGAATTGATGAAAATGTTATTCAAGCTTTAATACATTTACGATGATATCCCACTGATAATAAGCGTCAAAAAGTAAGAGCATTCATATGATACTTAACCCTATCGTAAGTTTTATCGGTCTTCAGAAACATCTTCCCCAACTGATTATTTGATGTTTTTTATTTATGATAACTGGGTTTAATACTAAAATTTGGAAAGGTTATACCAATTTTAGACATAACCTAAATATTAGTAGAGTATTTTAAGACGAAAACAAATAAATAAAATTAAAACTTACTTAGCGACTAAAATGATTTCAGTGCATTTCTTGCATGTTGCATTTGCTCATATTTTCTTTAAGCAATTTGATATTGCTGCAAGCCATAATCTAAGGCGTTCGCAGAATTTTAAATTTCAAGGGTTGAACTTTTTGAAAACTTTTTATATTAAGTCCAGATTTACACTATGCAATTTTAGGGGCATTTTTTCTCAATTTTTTATTTAAGTCACAGCGATATGCGTTATCTAAAAGTTAACATTAGCAACAGTAACATCCCCTCAAAACTCAAGCAATACCATATTGCTTACTCCTCCTGCTTCACAAAGAAACTAAAATTTCATGCTAGTTTCATGAAAAATTGCATAGTGTAAATGCCGTATAATTTAAGGTGAATTATAATTGTTTAATTTGGAATGAAGTATGAAACCTCGTACTATCTCGCTTCCAATGACTTCTAGGATGAGTAAAGAAGAAGTATTAGACAGAAAAGCTATAGGTTGAGAGAGATAAAAGTTATTTATAATGTGAAGAAACAATGTTTTACTAAAATAATATAAAAATGAAAGTATCGTGATAATTAACATTATATACTTTAAAGAAGTATTTTTGGAGTTTAGTTTTGCATTGAATTTTATTTTGAACCAATTATGACAGGAAAATATTAAATGCCGTATCAATAACAATCAACATTTGCATTTAGTAGTTTTTTTTCAATTTACATACCAACACCCAAAACAAAACAAAAAAAAAATATTTTTTCTTTTCTAATTTTTTAAGCACTAGGTCAGTCAGTTTATAGTTAATAAAATTTTTATTTTTATTTTTTTTTTTAATTTTGGTTTTAAAAAAAAAATTATTATTAATGTAGTGTTTTTGAAATAAAAAACATATTTATCAAGGTTTAGTCATTAATTTGGGCAAACAAATTTGTATTTTAAAGAAAATAGTTTTTTGTGTTTTATTTGAAACAATTTTCTATTTATTTATTTTGTTTTCAACATTTAGGAGCGCCTTCGGTGCTCTTCTTTAGGAAAACTAAACAAATAGAGCACCGAAGCCGCTTGAAATATTGAAAACAAAATTATATAGAAAATTATTTTAAATAAAATATAAAAAACTGCTTTACTTAAAATAAAAGTTTATTGAACTGGAGCTCAAATAAAAGACTAAACATTTACGTTGTAAAGGTCGAAAAAAATAAAGAAATAATTGCCGTATTCACAAGCTCTCCTAAGGTGTAGGTAGTATTGCATACTACCTCTTGTTTACTTCTTTGTGAACAACCATTGTATCAGTGTGCCATTGTATATTGTACTTCATACGTCAAAAAGTAAATAAGAAGAAGAAAAGTGCTATTCATCATTTGTTATTTATAAGCCAAAAGGGGAAGAAAACAGAAAAAAGTAAATAAATAATTTTTTTGTGTGAGGATGAAATACAAGACATTTTTAGGATGAACCTAATGTACTTGCTCTCCAGTCGCACAATTATACATTTAGGGCTACCAAAATCATCATTATGGCATAATCGGGTTTTAAGATATTTTGATGAAAACAGATTTCTTCATATGATACGACTACGGCCAGAGGAATTTGCCTATATATTCAACCTTATAAAAAATGACGATGTTTTTCACACAATTGGCAAAAGGCTCCAACTACGCATTGACTTGCAGCTTAATATTGTACTTTACTGCTTGGGATCTTCAGGAAATGGTGCTTGTGTTCGTAAGGTAACATCTCTTTTTGGTATAGGTGATGGCGGTACCATACAAAATATTAGAAATCGAGTCGTTAAAGCAATATTAAATCTTAAAGAACAGTTTTTATATTGGCAACTTTCAACTTCAACTTTTTAATAAATCAGTCAAATCAATAAATTAAATAAATAAAACTAATAAAAATATATTTTAATTCAATTTAATATAATTCACACATGAACACAAAAATAATAATTCATTTAAACATAAAACATTTAAACAAATACAACGTTTGAAAAACATATGAAAAAACGTACTAAGTGTTGTATCGCATGTTTGCATGAAATTTACCAACAACACAGCTAGCACCGTTGTATTTTGTTAGCACTTAGCACGTACTAGGGGGCTTATGAATAGGGCAAATATATTTTTAATAAAGCAAATATTTCATTTTGTATGTAAATGAAGGATGTATGTATATGATTTTATGTATCAATTGTACGCTGTTTTATGCTTTTAAAACAGGATAATGTAAATAATTTTTCTTGTATATTATATTGTGCAAATATATCATAACATTTCCAAGCGTAAATGCAAATTATTTCTTGGTTGGAAAAGCAACCGGCAATGCTTAAGTCACCTTATCAGGAAACCTTCATCAAACTATTTAGAAGAACATAAAAAAACTTCAAAAACATCATGAGAGTTATTTTTGAAGCCTAAGTAAAATGCAAAAACTTTAACAAAAATTACCAACAAAATACTACATTCCTTTTTTTCTTACATTCTCTTCTGCGTTAAT
This sequence comes from Gymnosoma rotundatum, assembly GCA_916610165.2. NCBI lineage: Eukaryota > Metazoa > Arthropoda > Insecta > Diptera > Tachinidae > Gymnosoma > Gymnosoma rotundatum. The sequence continues at coordinate 110,141,544 of OU744337.1, read as the reverse complement.
TTTGTTACATGTCAACCAACAAAGAAATTGCATTTTCGTTTAAAAATGCTATGAGATATTAGCATAATATAATAAAAAATCGCAAAATAATTTTATAAATAATAACACATTTTGCTTTTGTAATTAAATTTCTTATTTAATGAACCTTTGAAAGCGGTAGTGACAAATTCCTGTTATTATCAATGAGTTTGCACAAGTTTCAGTTTAATTTTGATTTTTTTCTTAACAGTAAAAAATGTAAGCGAAGCTTAAACGATCATCCTTCGAAATATATCACCTGAATATTTTCAATATTAAAACAAGTAGGAGTACCATATGGGGCTATGCCGAATCTTATATACCCTCCATCATCTATGTAAATCTAGTTTAGTGAAGTAATTCTAAGTAACCGAAGTAACTGCATTACGGATAATCGAGGCCTGACTGTACATATAATTTTACTAAAAAATATCATCGCCTTAGTATTTCTTCAAAGAGCTCCGCAAAAGTTTTAAGATGATACCCATATTGATATTTAAAAAAATTTGTTATACCCTGTTCAGACATACGTTTTAATTGCGCAATTAAGTCCCTAATTGAATTTAATTTACCATATAAGAAATTAATTAAAAAATTTTTCAATTAGCACTTTATTAAGTCGATAATTGATTAGGTTTACTCCAACAACCCTTGTGAAGTGTGTTCAGTTAGAGAAAATTTTATACAATGACAAAAGTAAATGCCATAAAAATAAAAAATTAAATATTTTCAAATTATATGAAATGAAAAGTTTTTGAAAATTTTATGGAAATTCAAAGCTAGCGTGCAGTCAAAACTTGATCGTACAAACTGGAAGAGTTCCATATTTCAAATAAAAACAAGCAAACTTTCTTTTCTCTTTTCTTCATTCTTTCAAATTTACCAACACAAATTTCTAATGTAAAAATTAGGTCTGTTTAATAAATTTCCGGCAGAAACTAGCAACGATAGAGTAAAAAAAAAATTTACAACATTACTATTCCCAATAAAAAAAAAAAAAAAAACGATATAAACGCATTTTTGGAAAAAAATAACAAAGTAAAGCCGAACTGACCGATAATAACAAAAAACCATAAAAAAAAATTTGTATCGAAAACAGCAAAAAAGCGGTGTTCGTTGCTTAAATCATTTTGTATTGCAACAGTTAGCATTTGCAAGAGCTTTGTCATCGACTGTGAGCACCTTTTTTCGAATACTTTGCAAAATTGCCAAAATTGATCCTTCCTTCTTCTTTGTAAAACTTTTAGTTTATTTTATTCTATTTTTTTTTTTTGTTTATTGTTTACTTATCCTGGCGTTTACTTGTACATAGTTTTCTCAGCCCTCTTCTAACTATTATACAAGCATTAGCTTCAATTCAAAAATTTTGTATTTAAAATCGAAAACTATAAATATTATGTATATTTTTTGCTGTGTGGTTGTAAAAAATTTCAGCGTTGATATTCGGTTTTAAAATCGCCATATAAATTATGGCAAAAAAGCCACAACGATGTGATGTAAATATTTTCGTGGAGAGTGCTAATAAACACTTTCAGTTCAAAGTATTTAATATTTATTAACTTATTTTTGTAAAACAGAACAAGAATCAGGTGTTTTGTTCTAGACAGTAACAAAAGTAGTAACAAATTTATTAATAGTCACATCTTCTACTCTTTTTTACTCTTTCGCTGCTTCTTTTGAGGTACTGAAGTAAACACTTTCCAATAACAATTAGTAACAACTTCTTGTTATTGCACAGAACTATATTCTACTGTCAAATTTTAATTAAGTAAATTAAATTGGATATGTGTGAACACCAAAATTAATTACTCAATTAAAATTTTAATTGTATAAATTAAAACGTATGTCTGAACAGGGTATTACTTTCAGAGCCCCGTACCTCGGGAGTTACTTCACTTAGCTAGAATTATATTAATAGTGAAGGGTTAATAAGATACGGCGTAGTTGAATATAGCACTCTTGCTTGTTTGTATTAATTTCTAGCTAATTTTTTATCCATATATGATTCTAACTAAAAAAAAAAAAAATTAAAAATAAAGTAATTGTTTAATTAGTTCTTTTCCTTAGATAATTAAACTAAGTGTATGCGAATAAAAGCTGCACATTTTGTGTGTTTTATTGCCACTCATTGATTCTTACATTAATTTACTGCGCTTCATGTTTTCATTTTTTTGTAATTCACTCATTATCGTTGTTTTAATTGTAAAGGAAGTGATTACAAGTAAAACATTGAACGACACGATTTCTAAGAGATTTGTATTATGTTTTCCTCTTTTTTAATTTGCACATCATTTCGTTGCTGCTCATGCATGTTGTGTTAAGTTGTAGCACTTGTGTACAGATGTCGGTAACGACACAGTTGACAAATGCCACAATATCTAAAATAAAACTTATTCCACCGTATTAGACTTTTGATCAGCGTTGCCACACAAGAAATTGACTTCCTACCAATAATTTTCAAAAATCCTACCAAAATCGTTCACAGCCTACCAAAAATTTAAAAATGCGTTTCTTGCACATAAACTTTGTTATACTCACTTGGTTTTTTTCCCTAACTATTGAGGTGGAAATTTGTCTTTTGGTGATTTTTAAGATGGATGTTATGATTTAAAATAGTTTTAGAGCATACTATGCAGAATGAACACCCATCCCTTTCCTGGAGCCAATCAAATTCGCTCAACCATTCGGTTTTAAATTTTTTTTTTACTGTTTCTTTACATTCAATATTAGTAAATATTTATGTAATTAATAGGTACATATATACAATTAATAAAGTTACTTACTTTTCCATTTTGTCTGTTAATTTTTTTAATACAAACACTTGTAAATAAGCCTTCACTCAAAAATATTGTTAACTTCAATTTCATAATATTGTTCGCGTTTCTTAAACCAGGCATCTGGCTATAGCTTTAATCATCTTTATGCAAAAAAGCAGAGATGTTTTTATTACACCTAAAACAGTTTTTGAAAACAGTGGTAAAACTATTCACAGTTATTGTTTATTTAATTCAAAGTTACATTTTTTATTTTATGTTCTGAATTTTTAAGGTAAAAAATTTACTATTGCTAAAAAATTGCTACAGGAGGAAAACCTACCAAAAATTTAAAAAAAATGCAACAAACCAACCAAACTACCAAACTGTTTTTTAAAAACGAAAAACTACCAAGTTTGGTCCGATTGGACCAAAGCGGCAACGCTGCTTTTGATTAAAGTTTTAGATATTACTTTGGTTACGCTCATTTCTTTAGGTACATTTGGGAGTAAAAACAGAAATGTTACACTGAAAATCAAAAAAGGAACAAAAGTTATCTACCATAAAATATAAGAAATTATAATTATTTTTCAACCCTAGACTATATAAACAATTAAAATTAAAGCTGCAGATTTGTTTAAGACGCCTCATAATATTTCAAAATTGCCCAAATAACGTGAAATATTTTTATGAAAGGGTGTGAAGATAAATACGTCGGATAAATACGTCCTACAAAAATGTCAAATACGTTCCACATACTGCAAACTGCGCTGTTAAAGTTACATGTACATTAAAAAACCATACAGCTATAAATTATAACAATTTAATAAACATTTTTAAAAATTTTACAAAAACCGTCTTCATCCCCATTAAAAATTTTAAAACATAATTACATAGAAAAATGTTTTTAGAGTAAAATAATAGAAAAAATGAGTGGAAAAAGTGGGTATTTAGAGAAGACATGAATCGGGTCACCGGCATAGTGGGAGTAGCCTAGGACTAGTAGATTCCAGCGGTGTACAATCTACGTCTGGATTCAGCCCGATATCGGAGATATGAATTTTTGAAAATTTTGCTTTTAGGGAAAATCAATATGAAAAAAGGGCATATTTTGAAGTGGAAAAATTCGATATTTAGAGAAGACATGAATCGGGTTACCGGCATAGTGGGAGTATGTAATTATGTTTTAAAATTTTTAATGTTGTAATTTATAGCTATATGATCTTTTTTTAATGTACATGTAACTTTAACAGCGCAGTTAGCACTATGTGGAACGTATTTAACATTTTTGTAGGACGTATTTATCTGACGTATTTATCTTCACACCCTTTTTTTTATGAAACTTTATTAAAGTTTACTCAAGTTTGTTGCATTACTTTTCTAAAATTGTTTTCTTTTTTTTAACTTGTATGATGTATTCAAATTTCTGAATGTAGTTAAAATTACTTATATAAACTCTCAGTGTAAAAACTAAATTTAATGCATTTAGTTTTGTGGCACTCAGTCTTATTTCGTTTCTAATAAACTAAAACTAAACCGAAAGCGAAGTACCAGCAGAAACAAAAGAAGTTAATAAAACCAAAACTTACCAAATTCAAGTTTTTTGTCAACTTACACTGCAGTCAGAGTCATGTTTATAATAGAACGTGTGACATTTGAAAAGTATCTTCTTTAAAGATTAGTAACAGAAAAAAAAAGAAATGTTCATACTTAAGGTGCACTTGGTGCTTCCCTTTTCTTTTTCTACCTCATTAAAACTGAAGCTATGTTTGTGATAATCAGGGATGGTAAGAGATATGTACTTGGTTTTTATTAAATTCCAAATTACACATTTTAATAATTAATAAATAAATAATAACATATGAATATGTTTTAAATTTTATGTTGAAAAATTTTACCAAACTGATTTTAACACGAAATTTGTTATAACAAGTACGAGCGCTATCATCGTCTATGCCGAATCTTATATACCCTTCGCCATGTATGTAAATCTAGTTTAGTGGAGTAATTCCAATTAAAAAAACAAATATTGGGGTGACAGAGTATTAACATCTAAGAAAAAAAAAACACTAAACACTACCTAGCAAGAAATTAGACATTACCTTAAAAAGTACTTGCCATATAACGACTTACTTTTGTGATTGCCATATTTTGTTACTCGCTTACAAAACACATTACATTAGTTTCCAAAAAAGGAAGTAGTAATGGAACTAATTCTTTATGTTAAAAGAGACTACCGCACTAATGGTACTCATTATTTCCTACAATAATTAATATAATCGATTCTCAGTAATTGATTATAAAAGTCTCATGCCTTGTTAAAATCATTAAGTTGGCAATCTAGTTGGGAAGTACTTCTGCCAAAAATGCTTAATTCCACACTCGATTACTTTTTCAAAAATTGTTTGCTGGGAAATTTTCTTTAGCTCATCTAGTGCTTTGGCAAGGTTAATTTAAACACAGACGGACATCGCTCAATCGACTTCACTATTCTATAAACTCAGAATATATATATTGTAGAAATTACACGCGGAATGGCAAGCTTAGGTACAAAGGCTCAACTATAATGTGCATAAGCTAGCTTTAGCTTATGTCAAAAATTCAACGAAAAGCCTGTCAAATGCTTAGGTAACTTATCAAAGAAATTTATGTGGCTACAATGTACATATATAAATTTAGTAACTTATTTGCCACAGTTGCACATTTATGTTTGATTCGTACTTTTGCCAAAAATAATTTCTATATAAATCAACAAAATTTTAAAACTAAAAGGCTTTAAAGAAAATATTTTATATATTTAATAACATTCACAAACACATTTACATATTTTGGTTTATGTTCTAAGAAAATGTAAAAAAAAAATTATTACAAATTATTTTCTGTTTTGTGTTTGTGGCCAACCGTACTTAAAAATGCAACGATGTTCATCGTTTATATGGTATACATATGTATGTGTGTATAAATACAAATTTAATTTAAATATATTATAATTGTAAAAAATTGGCCATAAAGAAATATGTTTTTTTCTACATTTTTTATTGAATTTAAAACTAAAAAATTTAACAATTTAGGTCTTAATTAGAAAATTTTTTTATTAATGTATAAACCAAAGCACAATCAGCTGTTTCCGTACGAAAAGTGCGATCAAGTTCGTACCTTGCATAAAGAAATGAAATTTAACGAAACTTGACGAAAAGTTATCTCAATCACATTATAGTTTACCACATATAATTTAATGTATTTGCACAGTTGTATAAGTTGGCATAAGCTAGTTTATGTACATTATAGTTGGGCCGTAACTATTTTTCACCTGTGTTGAAGGGTATAAAAAGAGTTACACCGTAGCGATGTAAGAGGCTAGGACTTGACGATTTCGTTTTTTTTATGTTGTTTGCTTCTGCTGGTAAAGGCGGCGCATGTTTGATAAATCAAAAAACAAAATTCGTGAGTTCGAACCCGACACATTCACTGAGTACTGGTGTTAAGCAATTAATTAAAAGCACGAATTTTGCCAAAATAAAAATTAAAATAATTAGCATGTTTTAAAAAGGTTGTTTAAAAGTTTTAAAAGAGCCTTTTGAATTAATTATTTTGTGTTACTTCTATTCTTAGCGTGCTAATAAAGCAAATGTTATATTTAAACAAAATTACTGAATTTGATTATTGAAGGTAGTGCTAGTTTCTATGACCATTTCGTTGACTGCTCATCATATTTCATAACCTTAACTTTTACCACAATTTAATTTGCTGATTTTATTCTAAAATTTAACTAAATTTAATAAAATTAAACAAAACATCAACAATCAAAGTGACTTTGTTTTGTTCATATTACTTCATACATTTGTGTGTGCGTATTTTCCCATTTGCTGCAAGTGTCAATTTATTAGTTCTGTAAAGACTCTTATTTTTACTACATGCAACCAATGTAGCACATAAATACTTTGAAGCCTTAAATAAATTAGGAAGATATTCGATAGTAAAATCCATCAATACAGGGCTGTATAGTCTATGTACTGCAAATAGTTCTTATTAGGAAAAAAAATTATTTTGGAAATATAAAGAAAAATCAAAAGAATAAAAGAAAAAGTTGGTTTTAACAATTATTCAAATAATAAAACTGAGAAACTGTAATATATAGATATAAAATGTGTCATCAGAGTAAACTAGTCCAAAAAGTACTTATAAAGCGTCCTTGCCATCCCTGAATTGATTGTAACATTTTTATCTCCTTTCTTTTTATTCTTTATGTTCGTGGCTTTGTATGCGCAAGTTTTTAATTAGAATTGAAATAATAACATTTAAAATGAAGTAAATAATTTGAAGTCATTAGACATGTATAGACGTTATACCAGAGAAACTAAGATGCAAATTAGTTGGTAAAATGTTTTCAACACAAATTAAAACTCTATCCGCATTATAAGTTACGTAAGAAGATTTACATAAATTTGTCGGTTAAAAAGAAATACTTAATATTAATTACTTGTCAATTGAATTTTACGATGTATAAATAAAGAAATAAGTTAAACATTTTTTTAAAATATTATTTGTAGATTTATAAAAAAATTTTAAGGGATTAAAATGAAATTGAAGTATAATTAAATGAATATAAAAAATTATTATAAAAGCGAAAATAGAGAAAAATGTTAATTATTCAACAGTAATTTAAATTACATTTCAGTTATTTTACCTATGAAACCACTTATTGTAGTGTGTAAGGTTTAAGCTATCAGCAGGCTTTACATACAAAGAGGGGCATACCACATATACAACATGTTCTAGACCAACAAGAAATCGCAATTTCATTTAACAATAGAAAATTAATCAGAACATCATATTTTGTCTAAAATGTCACTTATAATTTTAATTTTACCAAAATGTGAAAGAAAACAGTTTTTGGCTTTTCTAAAAACTAGCAACCAGAGAAATATGTACGAATACCTGCTTTTCCAACCAACAAATAAATTGCATTTTTATTTCCATTTTTTTAAGTTTCTTATTAATTGTGATACATTGTGAAAAGAAGAAAAGGGGCATTTCATTCTGCTAGTATCTAATTTTTATTTTCATACAAAACTTAAGTTTTATTTAAAACCGAAAATGAACAAGAAATCTATTAAATTGTCAGTGAGTGAAAAATTGACTAAAAATCTAAGTTTCGAAAAGTAAATATGATTTCACCAAACATTTTAATTATTAACTAAATATCTCTATTCAAGTATGGCTCTTAGAGGCTTAATTTCGTTTCCTGGCTACGTTACAATGCATTTAAAATTTTTGATGGGATTAAATCTTTAATTTATATCTTAGTTTTTAATACAAAAGTTTTAAAATTTCCTAAATAAATCGAGTAATGATACTATAATTTTACAAGCGATGCTGAACGGATTGTGTCATTTTCTAATATTAAAACACAAAGTTGAAAACTATAGGGAAAAAAACCGAAGATATACTGCTGTAAAATTGGGAAAGCATAAGATTGTAAGCAATCACAGTGGTAATATGCATATAAGATTCAAAACTGCCGAATACAGCCTCTTACTCTTCATTAACACCTTATTTAATTCCAATATTTCGTGATCATATTGTTACGTTTTTTCCTTTTTTTAAGACTAATGTACGGATTATTTAGGTTTCAAATACCACTGTGGCTCATTATAAATTTTGTATTCTTACTTTGTGGTTTTATCTGGCTATACTTCTTAATCCTACGGTCTTGTAAATCCTCTGGTCTCGTATTTACTAAACATGCGTTATTATTACAAACACAGCCATTCACGCTACACTACTATGTTACTCCGGCGAGACATGAACTACTCGATGCCTTGTTCAGTAACCTGACAACTCCACTATGTATTTTATTCAAGCCAGTCATCCCCTTTAATCCCCTAATAGCCACAACACACGTCTGCCATACACTGTTGTTATGCTGTTACACTTTCCTGCGCTAACCGCTACCGTTTTTACTTTACATTGTAAAGGGCACCTTGACAATTATCAGTTACTCTTATATAAAATTAGACGTCTTCACTTAATTACCTGCCATGGCTTCACACAATATTTGTCTTTTGTTCTCGGGAGGTTTGCACTGCTGGTTCTTTATTTTTAATTGCATTATAACAATTATTATTTTCCGTTCTACGCATGTTCGGAGGTCGGCTCGAACTTACGATCTTCTGTTTTACAGCAAGCATCTCTACCAACGCAACAATTGAGGTTGCTCAGCTATTGTTAGCTAATTGTGGTATTATTCTATACACACATCAGTAGTGGAAGTAACTTATTCACCACGCTCATACGGACAAGAACAACAGGTATACGATAATAATTTTTTTACTTTGTACTGGAGGTACCACGTCGACTATTTTTATAAATGACAAGGTTAGTGCTGAAAACTTCCAACACTCTATGAGCTACAGTTCTCCAGGTTGCCTATTATATTTTTTCACTTTGAATGAGAGGTACCACGCAGACTACTCCAATCGAATATGTGCTTCACCACAGGGGATTAATAATAATATGAAAGTTATTTGTGCAAAATTTCAAGATTCTGCCTATTTCAGCCCTATAGGTGCACGATAACAATATATGATTTAGTACGGGAAGTACTATGCACACTGTTCTAATTAAGTTGGTTTCGTTGCCTGAGTTATATTCCTTAAATAAATAATAACAAAGTAGTTCTAAATTTTCTAAGAAAGGGAGTAGTAACAGTTTCTTTTTTTGCAATGAGCATATTAATGGTTTTAAAAATAAAAACATTTTTTATAACGCCAGTCTTATATGTGGGGTTTTTTTTTTGGGGAAAAAATTAGAATGAATTCTTTTAATGATCACTTAATCAAATCTTAATGATTACAAATGATAAACACTCAATCTTTTGTTTTAAATAAAACAAAAATGTTATGAGTAAACAAGTAAAAATGACTTAAAACAAATTTGCATTCGTGTTCAATCGATGATTGAAACAAAGCAAAAACAAATGTACAAGACGAAGTGCAGAGAGAACAGTAAAGAAATTCATTGGTTTGTGTGTAAATTTCGTCTAACCAAATTAATGTTGATATGAGTTATGAGTATTCTTATTTACAAAGTTAGTTGGTTAAGTAGATGATGTTTATAAAAATACACAACTAAGGTAGATAGATGCGAAGAATGCTGATGAAGGTCGTAGCGGTCCAGAAAGTGCAGCATTTTATTCTGCTAGCGTCTAATTTTTCTTGTTTTCTTTGGAAAACGTCCGCATACATTTATAAAAATAAATTTTCTTTCTAAAAAAGATTTTTAGAAACTAAAATATAAATGAACTTAAGCCAAAATAATTTTTATTCATTTATAACATTTCACAGTTCAAATAAGTAATAAAAAATTAAAAAATAAAACAAAAATGTTCATGTTAAAATAACTCTCTTCTATGTGCAGTTTAAATCGAGTGCAAAAATTTTAATCCGTATCAGCTCAGTAATGAAAACATTATTATAAAACACAAAAAAAAACTTTTTCTCAAATAATTCCTCGAAGTATAAACAGAGTGAAAATATTAGCTGCAATAAATAAACCTTAAAAGTCTGTTTGTTGAATTATTTTCATTCTCAAAACAAAAAAAAAAAAAAAAAAAAAAAAAATAAATAAATAAACTAAAACATAAGAAGAAGAAAAAAGTTAATGAAAAATTTAATTTTTAAATAGCACCAATCAAATTGAAAAAAGTCGATTTGTTATAAAACAAAACAAAAACCTAAAGAAGAATTAAATTAACACAATAAATCACATTTATCTATAAAATAATAAACAGCTACAAGACATGAAAAATACGCAAAACAAATCAACCGAAGAAATCGACATTAATAAAATATACAAATAAATAAAACAAACTTTTAAACAAACGAATCAAAGAAAGAAAGACAAATGTGAAGTAGCAAATAATTTTCAGACAGCAAACAAAAAAAGGATAAATTGAAAAACAAATAAATAAATTTCAAAAAAAAAAAACAAGAATAAACAAAACACAATTTAAGTAACAATCAATAATTGTTGTAGACATGAAATATGGAAAAGACTTCAAGAGGAAATTTGAGAAAAATCAAGTGAGTAGAAGTGCCAGATTATTATAAACTGCACTATAGAGAAAAAGTGCGATATTCACAATGAAAGTCAAACCTTTTACGACTAATAGTTTTTGTAGAATTAAAATTGTGTGAATTTTTAAATTTGCTACCTTACAGCAATTGTGAATTTGGTTTGGACTATTTGGTGTAGATTCGTAAGCATTGGAGACAGGCTGGTCAACGGTTTAAAGTACCGAAAACTATCCGTTCAAGGTAGCAGTTGAGAATACTGCACCATCCGGCTCTTAGTTGTGCTAAGACTGATCTCATGTGCCTGAGCAGGACTTTATTACATCTATAGCCATTTATGCCGTCTGAGACCGCCTGCCGATGCAAAAGTTTTGGGTATCTGTAATGGTCATCCGGTTTATTGTAGATGGAATAATATCCCGGATGTCATTATGATAATGCCTAAAGTCCTGCCGGATGTGTAGGGGTGGGGGATCTTGAATTATCACCTCGTGGTTAGGGCGGCCTTCGACCGAGATGTCCAAATCTATACTTGCTTCTTTAGTCCACGAAGTGAAAGGGGATACCGAAGACTTTGAGGGTGATAGCTGAAGTCTACGTTCCTGAACATATTCTGAGATGGTGGCCAATTATTGTGAGATTCTGGTACTAATGTCGTAAATTTTAACACCAGATGAGTAGATTGTGCAGTCATCGGCGTACGACACCATCTTGACTTCTTGGGGTGGTGCAGGAAGTTTCGCAAGATAAGAATTAAAGAGTATAGGTGGCAGTACTCTTCCTTGTGGCACACCCCTTTTTATCTTGCGGACTTGTGACTTCTATCCTCTGAACTCAATAAACGCTTGTCTACCAAAGTAGTTGGCAATCCAGCGTTTGAGGAAGAGTAGAGTTGGTGATGTCATTTATCAGTACAGACAGGCTTTAAAGCACTTAAGTTAGCACTTATTAAATCATAAGTTTTACATACTCCTAAAAAAAAAAGGGAAAAGTGTTGACCTTTGGCTGTGCAAGTTGGAGTTGTTATTTCTTTAATTTCAATAACGAGTTGAGGTTTATTTAATGTGAAGAAAAAAATATTTTATTGCTAAAGAAACTAAATGGCAAAGATCGAACCAAATATTAGACATATCATTTTTTTTCAGTTAATAACTTTTGGACTCTTAAAATATTCCTCCTTAATTTTGATGTTTTTAACTTTGTAAAATCCTGATAAGGGAGGTCCTTTAAAGTTTCATTTATTTGCTGAGAAATGTTTAAAGCAACACACTTATTCATCTTGAAAAATTAACAGTGACACATTTTCAAAAAATGATTTAAAGGTTTCAAATCATGAAGAATCTTTGCTTTCAATTTTTTCTGCAGCTATCAACCTCAATACTCTTTATTGTGACCCCCTTTTCATCAAATCTATACCATAAATTGAAATCAAACTACAATTTGTATTTAGTTATCACTTTTATTGCCTACAAGACTTAACTATACTGATTTATCCTTCAGACTTTATTGAAATTTTTTGTGTTTTCCTAAGTGCTTCAATTTAATTTATTTGAGTCAAAGAAAAGAAAAAAAGAAAATAATATCTGAAAAACCAAATGATTTTATTGATGTGTTTTCCTTTCATTTAGTTTTTTGCTCCTTCCAAAACTATGTTTTATTTATGGCATTTTTTTTTTCCTTTTTTTCTTGTTGCATTTATTTATATGTGCTTTTATTACTCAATCTGCCCAATGTTGCAAGCAAAACAAGATTGATGACATTTTGTATTAAGATTTTATATAAACAATTTTGTATTAGAATTTTATATATCTGCAGCTGTAGAGAATATTATCTTTAATGTATATATAAATAAAGCTGAAAGCAGTAGATAAAATACATGAATATAAAAATGATATAATAAAGAAAATCTAAAGCCTATGAAACCATGCCAACCATAAGTCAAACTAAAAATTTTTTTTTTAAATATATAGACTGACAGAGGAACAAGCAAGAGACACACAAAAAGATAGATAGGCAGCCAAGCAATATGGGCTATCTAACAAGATAATGGATATAAAAGGTAAACTGAACTTTATGAAACTTATTTAAAATAAAGTGAGTGAAATTATTAAGAAAATATCGTTTATATCGTTACCATTTTTAACAGCATCCGCTATTTGTCAGTCTTTTGTGTTAAATAAGTATAAAAGCAAACAATTTTATAAATCTTTAAAGTTATAACGACACAAAATGATCTGCTACGAGGGTTGCTCTATATATTTCTGGCCTAGTAGTAAAAATGCGAATATTTATAATCAAAAATGGTTTTATTGTTTTTCAAAGTATTCTCCAGCAGGATTTATACACTTTTGAATGCGCTCAAACCAGTTTTCGAAGCAATTGTCCACTCCGCTTGAGAAACCTCTAAAACATGGTTTTTGAACACTTCAACAGCTTCTTCTGGCGACGAAAATCGTTGGCCACGCATTTTTTTCTTGATGTGCGGAAACAAGAAGAAGTCATTAGGTGCCAAGTCAGGGCTGTAAGCCGGATGACCCAATAATTCGACGTTTTGGCCGGTCAAAAACGCTCTGGTTTGAGCCGATGTGTGAGAGCTCGCATTGTCATGGTGAACAATGATTCGTCTTCTCTTGTTGGTTTTTCGAATTTCTCCGATGACTTCAGGCAAACAAATTGTAGTGTACCACTCAGAAGTGACCGTCCTACGTTGCTCAAGCGGAACAGTTGCCACATGACCAGTTTTGCCGAAGAAACAGGCGAACATTTGCTTCGAAGTGCTTCTTCCACGAACAACTTACGTTGGATTTTGCTCGTCTTTGAAGACCCACACGGTCGATTGTTGTTTCGTTTCGGGCTCATACGCATAGATCCATGATTTGCCACCTGTGGCAATCTTACAAACGTCTTTTGAAGCACCGCAATCGTATTTTTGCAACATTTCTTTGCACCAAACGACACGAGCCTTTTTTTTAACGACTTTCAAATTGTGCGGGATCCAACGAGAACAAACCTTTTTTACGGCCAGGTGTTCATGCAGTATCGAATGTATGCTGGTGGAAGAAATGTCCACAGATGTCTCTATCTCTCGGTATGTCGCATGTCGATCTTGCATTATGAGTTCACGCACGGCATCAATGTTCTCTGGCACAACAGCCGTTTTTGGACGACCTTCACGGAATTCGTCTTTGAGCGAACTTCGGCCACGATTAAATTCATTATACCAATTTTTCACAGTGCTATAGGATGGTGCTTCATCGCCATACAAAGATTTAAGTTCATCAATGCACTCTTGTCGTGATAATGCACGTCGAAAGTTGTGAAAAATGATGGCACGAAAATGTTCACGAGTTAATTCAATTTTTTTCTATATTAATTTTTTCAAGTCACTGTTAACAACACAAATAATGGTCGTACGTCAAAACGTTTTGAGTACGATTATGCTTAAAAATGACAAACTTTCCAATGGAAATGTCAGATTGCACTTGGCAGCACTCAGTGTTGCCAGGCCAGAAATATAAATAGCAGTCCTCGTACATAATAGATAATCAAAAGAAATAAATAAGAACTATATTTCATTCAAAATATACATTTCGAAAAAGTTTAGATTTTCTAGGAAATGTTGGTTCATATATCCACCAATCTCTTAGTTAAAAAATCTTTTTTAATTACAATAACATAACGAATATTTCCATTGATATATTAATTATAGTAAATCTTAAATAATAAGTTAAAATCGGTTAGAAATAAAAGGAATCTGATCACATAACAACTACTGACGACGCTCTCTCTGTGTTACGGGGATAGCCAAAAATGGTTAAAGTCAATGTTAGAATTTGAAAATTTTCTATATTTTTTATTAACAGTCTGGTTGATGATATCTTATATGTCTTTTTTAAATGTTTTTAAATTTACTACGGCTCAAAATTAAGGTTTGTGTTCAACATACGAAATCTATGGGAAAATCGCAAATGTTATGTTCATTAATAATACTAAAAATTTAAGTATTTGAGAGTAACGGATACCAAAATTTGTGGTAGGGTTTTAAGTGATTTTTATAGTTGTAATTCCAAAACTGTTTTTGTGTACAAATATTGATCATATATCAGATACCGTTAGAAAAAAATAGTACGTGAATTTTCGTAGAGATTTAAAAAAAAAAAAAAATTGGAAATATTACTTTTCCTGTTTTTTGTATTTTGTAGCTCTAAGTATGTATTTTAAAGTTTAGCTGTCTGATATTGGTCGGATTATTTTTGTGATTGTTTTTTATTGTCAATCCAAGAGGCATTAAATTTAAGAGAGAAAGCGAATTATTTGGTGCATTCATTTGTAATGTAAATTTCCGTATAAAGTGTTATATTATATTACGAAGCAAATACAAGTGGTTAAGGCCAAACGAATGTTTTTTATGGGGAAGATTCAATAAGAACAAAAGCAGGCGAGTAAAAGAACTTGTCTATTATTATATGGAAGGTGGGAGGGTGCATGACCGATTTTTATTTTAAATTGGAATAATGTTACAATTATACTAATTTGGAAGCTTCGTACAGTTCGCTTTTCACAACCATAACTTACGCAATATTTTGATTTTATTGTGAAACAGATAGCAGATCAATGATATCAAATGCACTCTTGCACTTTTATTTTATTTTGCCCATGTCCAATATTTTAACGCTGGATTCATTGATTGGTTTGATTTTGCCATGAACTGTTTTTTAATAAACAACGTTTACAAATTATGCATCCAACCATCTGGCAACAGGATGTATCTTTAAGAAGGTTTGAAATTCGCCTGGCAATTTAAAACACAATACGCTGTGGCTCCGGCGAGAGTGGAACTCGCCGTTTTCCTTTACTCCCTAATCAATAATAAATCGGATTTTACTACACTTTACCCTTTTTTTTTACTATATAGGCGCCATATCTATTCCATTTAAAGTTATAAAGTACAAGAATCTTCTCCAGCTCATATACCAGGGCGATAGGGGTGTATCGTGAACAAAATGTGAAAGTTTTGTTCCCATGAAATTTTCATTCCCCATGAAGGGAAAATTGCTATCGTGAATTTCATGGGAACATTTGTTTCCGCTATCCATTCGTACTGAATACAAATTAGAAAGAAGAAAATATAAATTGGGAAAAACATATTCCAAATTTTTTAAAGTTCTAAAAAAATTTAGAAATGTTAATGATTGGTGCTATTGTGTTATTGCAAGAGAAGGAGATACTACAACAGAGAACAATTTTATTTCAAGAACATGACGTGTAAGACGCTTAAAAGCTCTTGAAGTTAACCTAGACGCAAAAGGACCAATCAATGGACCCAAGTGGGCTGTGGCAACACGGCTTCCTGCTAACCTACTCTAGGCATTGGTACTGACCCATTTCAATAAAATAAATTTTTATATCTGATATTTGCTATCTCCATTTTTTAATTTAAAAATATTTTTAATAAAAATCTTCATAAATTTATAACCAATAGATCTCTTTGTTTTGCATCTTGACGAGCACAATGTCTGTCTGCACTTCAGTAACTGATATCGAATTAAAAAAAATGCGTTATTGATGTAAATATTCTAATGAAAACATATAAAAACTGGCATAATGTATGCAGTTCCCCAGCAAAATAAAAGTGAACAAAGCTATGGGAAAAGTGAAAAAATTTCGAGGGAAAAACTTATTTACGATAAGGGGAAATTTTGTTTACGTGAAAAATTGTTCACGTGAATTATTCACGATTGCAATTTAGGCAAAAGGGAAAAAATTTCGAGTGAAAATATATTCATGATAGGGGTGAATATTTCTTTTACCAATCGCAGTTTTTTTATTATGATTTTTGTCTTTACTCAAGATGCTAATGGGTTCTAAACTCCTGACAAGGGAACTCGTGTTTTACAAAAACAGAGACTGTTAAATATTTTTTGTTAGCTAGCTTTTGCTTTTATACTCTTTCCACACTGCACTTGTTAGGCGTAAGAAATGCCCACGGGCAATTTTATTTTCTTTTACAACTGAATGTTAACTAAATCTAGAATAAGGCTGCAAAATATAAGAGGATGTCAAAATTATTTATTCAACAGTCATTGAATTAAAAACAAAAATCTCCCGAGACGGCCTCATCAGCGAATTCGGGACATTTAATTTTGGTCTATTTTTCAAGTGTTGCTATCCGTATGTCACGAATAACCTGAACATTGTTGACCTCCAAGGCTTCAGTTTTTATTGGTTTATTAGCATAAACAAGTGATCCCTCGTGGCAGAATAAAAATAAACGAGAACGGCAAATCGCAAGTTCATGGAGGCCAATTAACAGCACCACTTCTAGATATCAACTGATGATCACATTTTTATTGCAATAAAGCGATGTAGCCATATCAACCCTTAAATATGTTGCTATTAGATTTATGATGACATAGAAGCTTTGGGTAGGGATTCTTCAATAACTAGTGATCAGTAAGTACCGGAGATATGATGCATTAAGGAGACGTAATTTTATCTGACGATTATAGGCAATTTATTTAGTAAAAATAAAATTATAAAAACAAACAAGAATAAAATACAAGTTCGTAGGTCTTATTCTCAAACCAAGAATGGCAGCCGCAGTAATAATATTGGTTTCCAAATTCCGAACCATGCTGAAGTAACATAAAACCATTCGCAGCTACTTGTTGCTTGTTTATACCCTTCACCATATGTACAAGTATTTAAGTTTGTCATTCCGTTTGTAATTTCTACAGTATCCATTTCCCAACCATAAACTATAAATATTCTGAGTTCTTATGCATAGCAAAGGCGATGGAGCGATGGAATGTACGTATGTCCATCCATGTTCGTTTTGAAACTTACTTTATTTCGGCAATAGACGAGCTAGGGAAAATTTAAGTACGCGAATCGATCAGACATAATTTCGAAAATTTTAATATTGAAAATCAGCAAGATCGGTCCATGTCCTTCGAGGAAGCGGGCAAAACGCCACGCTTGTCTCTAATTTTTCCGTATCATTTGGAACAAATCTAGTTCAGTGAAGTAACTTAAATAAAAAACAAATATATGGGGTGATAGAGAATTTAAAAATAGGAAAAATACATCAAGTGAAAAATTTGATACTCGCCCATATTTTTCGCGTTATGGGCCTCTAAACTTTTCATAGAAAAGTACGATCGTGCACCATATTTTTTATATATTTATATTTTTATATATTTTAGAACATACTAATTTTTTTTATGCTAAACCCATTAAGAGCCATTGGCATTTAGTACTTACTTTTTCCTTATACGAGGGCTGCTCTATATATTTCTGGCCTAATAGTGAAAATGCGAATATTTATAATCAAAAATGGTTTCATTGTTTTTCAAAGTATTCTCCAGCATGATTTATGCACTTTTTCATGCGCTCAAACCAGTTGTCGAAGCACTTTTTCCACTCCGATTGAGACACCTCTAAAACATGGTTTTTGAACACTTCAACAGCTCCTTCTGGCGACGAAAATCGTTGACCACGCATTTTTTTCTTGATGTGCGATAACAAGAAGAAGTCATTAGGTGCCAAGTCAGGTCTGTACGGCGGATGACCCATTAATTCGACGTTTTGGCCGGTCAAAAACGCTCTGGTTTGAGCCGATGGGTGAGAGCTCGCATTGTCATGGTTAACAATGATTCGTCTTCTCTTGTTGGTTTTTCGAATTTCTCCAATGACTTCAGGCAAACAAATTGTAGTGTACCACTCAGAAGTGACCGTCCTACGTTGCTCAAGCGGAACAGTCGCCACATGACCAGTTTTGCCGAAGAAACAGGCGACCATTTGCTTCCACGAACAACTTTCGTTGGATTTTGCTCGTCTTTGAAGACCCACACGGTCGATTGTTGTTTCGTTTCGGGCTCATACGCATAGATCCATGATTCGTCACCTGTGAGGATCTTATAAACGTCTTTTGAAGCACCGCAATCGTATTTTTGCAACATTTCTTTGCACCAATCGACACGAGCCTTTTTTTGAGCGACTTTCAAATTGTGCGGGAACCAACGAGAACAAACCTTTCTTACGGCCAGGTGTTCATGCAGTATCGAATGTATGCTGGTGGAAGAAATTTCCAAGGATGTCTCTATCTCTCGGTATGTCGCATGTCGATCTTGCATTATGAGTTCACGCACGGCATCAATGTTCTCTGGCACAACAGCCGCTTTTGGACGACCTTCTGCCACGATTAAATTCATTATACCAATTTTTCACAGTGCTATAGGATGGTGCTTCATCGCCATACAAAGATTTAAGTTCATCCATGCACTCTTGTCGTGATAATCCACGTCAAAAGTTGTGAAAAATTATGGCACGAAAATGTTCACGAGTTAATTCCATTTTTTTCTATATTTATTTTTTCAAGTCACTGTAAACCACACAAATAATGGTCGTACGTCAAAACGTTTTGAGTACGATTATGCTTAAAAATGACAAACATTCCAATGGAAATGACAGATTGCACTTGGCAGCACTCAGTCTTGCCAGGCCAGAAATATATATAGCAGCCCTCGTATATTTATTGTATGGCACCCCAACATATGTTTTTTTTTTTAATTAGAGTTACTTCATTCACTAAACTAGATTTACATAAATGGTGAAGGGTATATAAGATTTGTTAAACTTTTGTTTGCATTCCTGCAGATGATTGCTGTTTATGATAAAAATTCAATTCAGTGGAAAATCTGTAATCCACAATTAGGCAGAATTGCATAAAGCACTCTTACTTGTTTAAAATTTGACTTTGCTATTCTTATGTAAATAATTTGTTTGGACAAAAATCTTTTATTTTTCGAAAAATTTGTGAAAACTTTTCTAAAGAGCTAAAGAAGCGATACCGAAATGGGCATCGAGATGTGCTTTCATAAACAATATTCAATATCACTGTATTTTCATCGTTTAAGTTGGGATTAAGGAAATATTAGCAAAACACCATTTTAAAACCAAATATGTTTTAGTAGCGGAATAATAAATTTGCACATAATTTTGAAATGTAAAAAAGGTATCTACATTCACTATGAAAAATTTTCTGTGTAACTTTTGGAATCAAAACTTTAACAACTAAATATGCAATGTCATCTTTGCTACTTTATTGGCTGCTTTATAAAATAAGAAAAAAAAATGGCAACATGAATGGAATACGGTTTGTAAATTTCGGCATATTTTAGTTTTAGTATATAAATTTGATTATATGTATGGATTATATGAGTTGGTTTGTGTATGTGTTGTACAACATCCGCATGTTTTATACTAAACTTTTTGTATTTTTAATATAAATCTTTTACTAATCTATTTGAGCCATCAGACATTTTTATGGATTTTAGATGTTGTTGTGTTCTTTTTTTTTTAAGTAAATTTTATCCTTTCTATTTTTCCAACAGAATCCCTTTACACACCTCCGTCTCTTATTCTGCTTGGCGCATTTTATTTCTGCCATTTTTTACTGCAGTTTTATTGCAGCCAGACTTTTGCAAGCTGTTTGTGCAACATTTTACTATTATTGTTGCAAGTAATTTTAAAGACCTTTTTTTCATTTTTTTTGATGGTTGATTTTTAACTGACATCTACATAGTCTAATATTATTTTTTTTTGTTTGTGTAACTGCTGACTTTCTAGAGCAAAAAAAAAAAAACGTTTTTCTATACTCTTGTATCCATTTAAAAATATTGAAAATAAATCTGGTACATTTTATAAAACTTTATCGTTGTGACAATATGTAAGCTTAGTAATACAAAACAAAAAAAAAATAAATGGATTATATATATACATGCGAATAGAGGGAAAAAGTTTTTAAAACCTAAATTGTTTGAGAGAAATCAAAGATATACCAGTTTGACTGAATATAACGAAAACCATAAAAAAGTAATTTAGTTGGCTTTTAATATCTGATTTTGACAATATTTCGAAATATTTCCAACTGTGGTCAAAAATGCCAAAATATTTTTCCTCCAAAAATAACTAAATATTTGTTTGTTGTAATTTTTTGACTGTAATGACATTATGATGCAAATGTCAATAAATTTATGAAATTATTTTAAATAAGATTGTGTGCATTTAAGTCAGATGGCTAAATTCGGCTTAATGTAGCATCACTAGAATAGTAAGGCTTTGACTATAAAAAGCCCTCGCGAGAAAGGTGATTTTAGGTTTGACATGTCACGAACTGAAATTAAAAAATTGATTTAATGAGCTTTGAAAGAAACTATTTTTTTCCGCAATAGATATGTTCTAGGGTAAAATATATATGTACGTAAACATAACCTGGACACCTCTTAGAGAGTATTGAAAGAAAAATTGAATGCATTTGGTTTCTTCACTTACGCTAATAAATCCGCTTATCATCATGAAATTCCATATAATGGTACCGATATTTGTTCATATCTGTGTTGACATGTGATATCAGAGATTTTAGTGATTTAACTATTTTAAGAGTTTTTTTTGTTGTTAAAAATTATAAAATAAAATTTAAAAAAATTCATTTGAGTTTTCAAATGAAAGAAAAAAGAAAAAATTACTTTTGTTTAACCCTGGAGTTAATGTCGACGTCGTTGACGGCGTTTCAACGCCGAAAAATTTGAAACAGATTGAACTTTTACGGCGTTGCAAGGCGTTGAGATTAACTGCTCTCATACAATTTTATACGATTCAACTTTTTTTTTTGACATTTGACGCCGTCAACGACGTCGACATTAACTCTAGGTAAATAAAGAAAAAATAATTGATTTTATCGAAAATAATAAAATTTTGTACAAGCGCATGATATTATAGGAATTAATCAATTGTAGCTAAAACGGTTAATAATTTTATGGCAAATATTTGTACAGAATGAAAAAAATTGTTAATTTAGCGGTCTGTCTATTCCACCCCTTCAACGCCATTGAAATGTTTTATTGTTTGGTTGACTAAAGTATTTGCTATTAAAATCATATTATTTCCTGCCATTGTCATATTGTCCATAATTCCGTTTTATGACGCAACGCTCCCAACTGAAAAGAAAATTGTTGAGAAACGGGACACTGACGTAAAGTAGCGTTTTTCGATTTTTGTTTTCGGTGTATGTGGAAACCCAAGTTAAGCAGTGTAAACGACATGTCCAAACAACTGAGTTTAATAGTTGGCCACAATACAAGGAAACAATTCTTGACTGCTTAGGTTACTATTCAGTTTTGCGAGTTTTTAATTTTTCGAACAGAATGCATTTATAACAGGGCATACTTTGCTCAACATGCTTAAGAACTTAAAATTCGTTAGAATGTTATTATGTTTTACATCAAAAGAATTTATCAGATGACCACAAAAGTCCCTTGAGAATATACGTGCGCCAAGATAGCGTCGAAGAAATAGCGTCGATTTTGGGAATTAAAAACCGGGAAAAAAAACCGGGAAGTAAAATTCCCCGGGATTGGATATTTTGAATTAAAAAATAAAATTTGAATAAATTTTGGCATCTAGAAGAAAAAAAATTGATTTATATTGTAAATAAATAAACAAAACATTTGTGTATTTAGAAAATAATTATAAAAAAGCGTTTTTAATGATCACAAAAACCGTTGCTGTCTTTTCCCTTGGAAACTATTATACTCTCGCCCCAAATGGCCATACATTATTAAAATAGAGATATTAATGAACAAAAATTGCCAACCGTGCAACAATTCCGCCGAGCCGTTTTCGAAAAAAATGGCTTCATCCTGAGTGGGCCAAAAAAGCGTTGCTAATGTTTCCCATGGAAACTATAACACTCTCGCCCAAAATGGCCATACATTATTATAATAGAGATATTAATGAACAAAAATTGCCAACCGTGCAACAATTCCGCCGAGCCGTTTTCGAGAAAAATGGCTTCATCCTGAGTGGGCCAAAAAAGCGTTGCTAATGTTTCCCATGGAAACTATAATACTCTCGCCCAAAATGGCCATACATTATTAAAATAGAGATATTAATGAACAAAAATTGCCAACCGTGCAACAATTCCGCCGAGCCGTTTTCGAGAAAAGTGGCTTCATCCTGAGTGGGCAGAAAAGGCGTTGCTAATGTTTTCCATGGAAACTATAACACTGTCGCCAAAAATGGCAATACATTATTAAAATAGAGACATTAATGAACAAAAATTGCCAACCGTGCAACAATTCCGCCGAGCCGTTTTCGAGAAAAATGGCTTCATCCTGAGTGGGCCAAAAAAGCGTTGCTAATGTTTCCCATGGAAACTATAATACTCTCGCCCAAAATGGCCATACATTATTAAAATAGAGACATTAATGAACAAAAATTGCCAACCGTGCAACAATTCCGCCGAGCCGTTTTCGAGAAAAGTGGCTTCATCCTGAGTGGGCAGAAAAAGCGTTGCTAATGTTTTCCATGGAAACTATAATACTCTCGCCCAAAATGGCCATACATTATTAAAATAGAGACATTAATGAACAAAAATTGCCAACCGTGCAACAATTCCGCCGAGCCGTTTTCGAGAAAAATGGCTTCATCCTGAGTGGGCCAAAAAAGCGTTGCTAATGTTTTCCATGGAAACTATAACACTCTCGCCCATTATGGCCATACATTATTAAAATAGAGATATTAATAAACAAAAATTGCCAACCGTGCAACAATTCCGCCGAGCCGTTTTCGAGAAAAATGGCTTCATCCTGAGTGGGCCAAAAAAGCGTTGCTAATGTTTTCCATGGAAACTATAACACTCTCGCCCATTATGGCCATACATTATTAAAATAGAGACATTAATGAACAAAAATTGCCAACCGTGCAACAATTCCGCCGAGCCGTTTTCGAGAAAAATGGCTTCATCCTGAGTGGGCCAAAAAAGCGTTGCTAATGTTTCCCATGGAAACTATAATACTCTCGCCCAAAATGGCCATACATTATTAAAATAGAGACATCAATGAACAAAAATGGCCAACCGTGCAACAATTCCGCCGAGCCGTTTTCGAGAAAAGTGGCTTCATCCTGGGTGGGCAGAAAAAGCGTTGCTAATGTTTTCCATGGAAACTATAACACTGTCGCCAAAAATGGCAATACATTATTAAAATAGAGACATTAATGAACAAAAATTGCCAACCGTGCGATTTTTAACACAAAAAAAATAAGATACGCTTATTTAAGAATGACTATTTATTGCATAATTAGCGCCACGAAAATGTTTTTATTTATTTATCCATTAATATCCCATAAAGTAAATTCATAGAATATCTTCTGGAAATGTTTTTATTATATTATTTTATAAATAAAATATTACATTGCTATTCAAAAATAAATTAATTATAACTTGCGCGCTTTTTATCATATACTTAATTAGCAACGCTTTTTTGGACCACTCAGGATGAAGCCACTTTTCTCGAAAACGGCTCGGCGGAATTGTTGCACGGTTGGCAATTTTTGTTCATTAATATCTCTATTTTAATAATGTATGGCCATTTTGGGCGAGAGTATTATAGTTTCCATGGGAAACATTAGCAACGCTTTTTTGGCCCACTCAGGATGAAGCCATTTTTCTCGAAAACGGCTCGGCGGAATTGTTGCACGGTTGGCAATTTTTGTTCATTAATATCTCTATTTTAATAATGTATGGCCTTTTTGGGCGAGAGTATTATAGTTTCCATGGGAAACATTAGCAACGCTTTTTTGGCCCACTCAGGATAAAGCCATTTTTCTCGAAAACGGCTCGGCGGAATTGTTGCACGGTTGGCAATTTTTATTCATTAATATCTCTATTATAATAATGTATGGCCATTTTGGGCGAGAGTGTTATAGTTTCCATGGGAAACATTAGCAACGCTTTTTTGGCCCACTCAGGATGAAGCCATTTTTCTCGAAAACGGCTCGGCGGAATTGTTGCACGGTTGGCAATTTTTGTTCATTAATATCTCTATTATAATAATGTATGGCTATTTTGGGGGAGAGTGTTATAGTTTCCATGGGAAACATTAGCAACGCTTTTTTGGCCCACTCAGGATGAAGCCATTTTTCTCGAAAACGGCTCGGCGGAATTGTTGCACGGTTGGCAATTTTTGTTCATTAATATCTCTATTATAATAATGTATGGCTATTTTGGGGGAGAGTGTTATAGTTTCCATGGGAAACATTAGCAACGCTTTTTTGGCC
The DNA here is from genome assembly GCA_916610165.2 of Gymnosoma rotundatum. NCBI lineage: Eukaryota > Metazoa > Arthropoda > Insecta > Diptera > Tachinidae > Gymnosoma > Gymnosoma rotundatum. Next base: position 110,116,577 of record OU744337.1, on the reverse strand, counting down.
CACTCAGGATGAAGCCATTTTTCTCGAAAACGGCTCGGCGGAATTGTTGCACGGTTGGCAATTTTTGTTCATTAATATCTCTATTATAATAATGTATGGCCATTTTGGGCGAGAGTGCTATAGTTTCCATGGGAAACATTAGCAACGCTTTTTTGGCCCACTCAGGATGAAGCCATTTTTCTCGAAAACGGCTCGGCGGAATTGTTGCACGGTTGGCAATTTTTGTTCATTAATATCTCTATTATAATAATGTATGGCCATTTTGGGCGAGAGTGTTATAGTTTCCATGGGAAACATTAGCAACGCTTTTTTGGCCCACTCAGGATGAAGCCATTTTTCTCGAAAACGGCTCGGCGGAATTGTTGCACGGTTGGCAATTTTTGTTCATTAATATCTCTATTTTAATAATGTATGGCCATTTTGGGCGAGAGTATTATAGTTTCCATGGGAAACATTAGGAACGCTTTTTTGGCCCACTCAGGATGAAGCCATTTTTCTCGAAAACGGCTCGGCAGAATTGTTGCACGGTTGGCAATTTTTGTTCATTAATATCTCTATTTTAATAATGTATGGCCATTTGGGGCGAGAGTATAATAGTTTCCAAGGGAAAAGTCAGCAACGTTTTTTTGTGATCAATAAAAACGCTTTTTTATAATTATTTTCTAAATACACAAATGTGTTGTTTATTTTTTTACAACTTAAATCAATTTTTCTTCTTCTAGATAACAAAATTTATTCAAATTTTATTTTTTAATTCAAAATATCCAATCCCGGGGAATTTTACTTCCCGGGTTTTTTCCCGGTTTTTAATTCCCAAAATCGACGCTATTTCTTCGACGCTATCTTGGCGCACGTTGAGAATATTTATAATGATTTTTAATAATAATTACGCCAAATTCAGTTGTTGTAAACTATCAATTTTATTGTATCAGTTACATAGTTCAAAAACAAAAACATCGAATGGAATCATGCATGGAACTTCTTAATTAATGACTATTAACAAATAACGTTCACATGAGAATTGTATTTCTTACAAAAAAAAAAAAAAAAAAAAAATCACTTCAAAACAGATAAGAAGACAGAGAAGGGTCATTGAATATCCAATAAAATAGTAATTCGGCCGAATCTTATATACCCTTTACCATCTATGTAAGTCTTGTTTAGTGAAGTAACTCCAATCAAAAGAGCAAATATTGGGGTGACAGAGAATTAAAAATTAAAAAAAAAATTTGGTACTGCATATATATAATTTTACATACAATTGACATGGGCTGTTAATGGGCTAAGCATTTTTAAAAATTTTAGTATTTCATTTAAGATCTTTTCAAAAGCTTTAAAAATATACCCATATTGATATTTAAAAAAAATTTAAATATTTCAGAGCCCCGTAACTCCAAAAATATGGGCGAGCGCCAAACTTTAAATTGGTGTTTTCTTCTTCTTTTTTAATTCTCTTTTACCCCATATATTTACTTGTTTGATTGTAGTTACTTTATTGTTTCAAATGAAATAAAAAATTAGAGGTAGGCGTGGTGTTTTGCCTGCTGCTTTGAAGGACATGGACTCATCATGCTGATTTTCAATAGCACTTCTTTCGACACTATATCTGATTGATTGACATATTTTTTGTGAAATTTTGTGATTTTAACACTAACATGTACGGACAGACGGACATCGATCAATCGACTTCGCTATGCATAAGTAGTCTGAATATATATACTTTATGGGTTCGGAAATGGATATTGAAGAAATGATACACGAAATGACAAACTTAGATACATACCCTTTTTCCACTTTTTGTGATGAAGGGTGTAATAATAAAAAATATTAATGCATAAAGCACGCTTATACGAGTAGAGCTCGTTTGTGGTAGATTGGCTATTTGGACTCGATTGCGACACTCTAAATGGGTCAATGTGGGATTTTTCGAAAGTTGACCCTACGAGTCAAAAGTCAACAGTTGAGGGGTAGTAGAATTCGTTTTAGAGGTATAGTTCCTGGGGCAGGGTTTCTTATTTTGATCCCTAGAATACGATTTTCATTGAGTAATTGGCGATTTTTTTGCCTCCCTACAAATCGACCCGCCCTAATATGGTTAACGTAATATTTTTGCTTCGTATAGTGCATACAGAATTGAAAATTTAATTCTTACTATATAGTAATGTAAATAATATCATCTGTTAAATTTAAACTGAATTTGCATTCAAATTTTTTTATATTTTTTCAATCCCGCGTTGTTTTGTTAAATTATATTTCTTTCACCAACATTATTTAAATGTTAATAAGTATTAGGAAGTTGCTAGTTTGTTCTTAGAAAATGCCTTATATAAACCTTAGCTGGTTCTTTGTTCTATTGTCATTTTGGAATATTTAATTTAAAGTTGATGTTTTGTAGCTTAAGGAAATTTTTAATGCAGCAAAACCTTCAAATATAATCTAAATGTATACTTATGTTAAAACTTTAAAAAAGAAGTATGTTTAATTATTAAAAATTCATATCTTTAATAAAACAACCTCTTGATGCAATATTTTTCAATAAATTTCATTGTCTGTAAAAAAAAACATCAAAAATGGAGTTCGTACACATCATGCTGGTTTTTTGTTGTTACTTTCTCGATTCATATTACCATTGAATTTTTATTATATGCTTAAAATTATACGGCCATAATGTAAACAACCATTGCAATTCCTGCTCTAAGGTAAATAGAATAATGGCTGAATGGTTAAATAAAGAACTAAATGCAAGAACTGTTGGTTGGTTGCTTGGTTCGATGAATATTTAAATTTATTATTGTTATTAAGGTTGCAATGTTGTTGTTTATGTTCTTTTTAATGATAAATTGTTTTAAATTACTGGTAGTTGTTGCTTTTAATTTAGAGTATACATTAATGTTGCACTTTTCATACAAATATCTTTCCTTTTTTTTCTATTACTGAAATTAATACAGGAATGAATGCAGTAGCAAAAAATTAGTAGGTGCATGATTAATGAATTGCTACTATGTTTCATAATGTTAGATGGTGAACTATTATAACTAAATTATATATATGGATGTGGATGTGTATGTGTATCCTTTTCTTTTAATAAACTACCCAGCCAACTATATTGAGCACTCAGAAAAAGGCTCATAAATACAATCAACTACCGAGCTTCTTTTCAAGCACTTTTAAATATGGCTCACACAATGACACGGAAGTGACACTTTAGTATGTGCGCTTTCGGAGCACTCTTTATTAAAAACCACTTATGACTCCTAATAATTTTTAATTTATTATGTAGTTTTATGGACCAAAATTTTTTGGTTCAAAACATAACAGACGAGATTGCATCCCAATACTCCTACGAAGGAACCTTTGAAAAGTGTGTGTGTGTATTGTACATGAGTGAAGTGTCCACCATAAGAGGAATTTTATATTACTGCATTCAGTGCAAATTGGTTTTAACAGCTAGGAATGGGCAGGAAGGAGCTTATATTTAAACCATAATATAAATTATTTTATATTTTTTTATTGTAAGCCTACTTGCCTTTTATACAGAAACCACTCAAAACAGTTTTTCTGTAAAAAAATAAATAAAAAGCTCTTTCGGAGCCTAAAACTAAGGTCAGATAACATTTTTTTTCTGAAATAAATTCGTGTTCCGTTTAGTATAAAAAGTCTTCTTTTCTAAAGATTTTGGGATTGAAATGTATTATTTTCAAACTCTGATTCTTATAGTTTGCTGGGTATTGCTATATTTAAATGTAAAATATACAAAGTCATAATATTATATTCCTATGAAAATCTATGTTTCAATAAAAGTTCAGGAAGAATAAGTCTTTGGGTTAGTGTAGACTTCGTTTTATTAAATTTATATAGATTGATAATGAAATTTTCGTTGTATTCTATACAAAGTATACATATAGAGATCCAAAGATTCTGTTTGTGTTCAATTCTTCACGTTTTCAAAGTTTAAATTTACTTTTAAATTCTATTGAACTTTCAATGAATATCATGCGGCATAATTTTTCCCCAGATTAAGTCATATATTAAAAAAAAAAACATAAAACAAGAACAAGAACAAGAATATTCGGCTATGCCAATTCTTATATACCCTTCACCATTTAAGTAAATCTTGTTTAGTGAAGTTAGAGAGCATTAAAAAAAAAATTATATATAATTTTTCATTCTCTTAGTGGGTTAAGCATTTAAAAAAATTTATGTTTCTTGGAAGATGTTTTCAAAAGCTTTTTAATGATATCCATATTGATATTTATAAATATGGTGCACAATCGTACTTTTCTAGAAAATATGGGTGATTGCTTATTCTATATCGCCACATGTATTTGTCTTTTTAGTTGGAGTTACTTCACTAAACTAGACTTGTCCTAAGTGATATAGAAAAATTCGAGGCAGGCATGGTATTTGCCCGCTGCTTCGAAGGATATTGACCGACCTTGCAGATTTTCAATAGCACCTCTTTCGACACTTTGTCTGATCAAAAGTCAAAGTATATATGAAGTCAAAATATATCTATAATTTATGGGATCTTAAATGGGTATTTTAGAAATTACAAACGCGTTGACAAACTTATAAATACCCTTTTTTCACTTTTTGAGGTAAAGAGTATAAAAATATGCAATAAGTAACTTATTTTTATACACCAATACCCCGATTTGCGTCGCTTCGAAGTTGCGTCTTTTTTTAAGTTTCTGGAATTTCAATGCTGCGTTGTTTTTGTTTCAGTTTGTGTCGCATGGCTTCGAAGTTGCGTCGTAAATGCTTCGATTTGCGTCGTTGATATGAAAATGTTTTTACAAAGCTAAAGCAGAAAAAGGGGATTTCCCGTTTAGTAGAAAGCAAATTTGCAGGTGTGCGTTCTTTACATGTTAAGCGTAGTTATTAGTTTCGAATTACATATATGTCGTGGAGTGAAATTCAGTCTAAAAGTTAAAAAAATGAGCCAAAAAAGAAAGCAAATAACTTTAGACTAGACCTTCTACAATTAAATCCATTGTTATATTTTTATTTTAATAAAATCTGTTATTCAAAAAATAATAAGCAAATATTTTGATTTAAAAACCCTTTTTCTAAGCTAAAATGTTTAAATCCTGTATTGACTAAATGAAAATGAAATACATACGTAAACAATTGAAAATTCTGCTTCAGTTTGCGTCGTTTCGGTTTGCGTCTCATTTTTTCAGTCCCAATTAACGACGCAAACCGGGGTATTGGTGTATATTAATCCTTTAATTTATGTAAAAAAATGACAAGGTAATTGAGAATAATTAATATCTGTAATTAAACAAACTCATACATATAGTTACAATATGAAACCATTAACAAATAAATTATTTTAATAATTAAAAGACTTACAATTGTTCAATTACAGTGTGAAAGGATTATATTCAACATACCTGTAAAGACGGAAAATATATGTGAAAGTAGAATTATATAAAATAATTACCAATTACAAATTTGTATTAAAATTTAATAAAATTTATTTATTACGTATTTATCTCCTTTAAATTATTTTTATTAATCAAAATTTATATCATAAAATTAATACCAGCACAGGAGTTAAAAAGTTACACTGCGCTACAAGTTTCTAAAGCACTGCTTTAAGGTTATGAGGAAAAAAGACATAAAATTATAAGTGATGATTTAAAGAACAAAATTCAACATTAAGAGCTTAACAGCAAGCAGTTTTTGTCCACACATTAGTTTTCTCATTCTATTAACTGCTACTTATAGCGACACAGACTCATCATTAACTTACTCTTTAAAAGTAGTGTTAAGTCGCATGAACTAGAGTGATCCCATCGATTATCCATAAAGTATCAATGATATCTCATTTATTCTAAAGATGTTTTTTTGAAAAAAAAAAATTAAAAAAATTTGCTTCTTTCACTTTTCGTTACTGAATTGGCTGTAAAAACGGTGAAAACTTATTTAAATTGAATAAAATAAGTGCTTGATCTGGGTACTAGTTTTAGTTATTTTTTATTTTAATTAATTAAATTATTAAATTCAATCAAATCTTTATTAAATAAAAATCTGAAAAAAAAAAATCAATTAAACGAATTTCTGTCATTGATTAGGAATATTTTCCTGTTTCTAATAGCTTTTAGTTAAAGTATTGCAAAAATTTTTTTTATAAATTTAAATTTTTGGAAAAGCACGCTAAAAGTAATAAATATTTTATTTATTGTCTAATATCAAAAGCCTTAAATTACGAAACGTGTAAATTTGTAACGAATTAAAATTTAATGAAACATTGTTTAATTTTCGTTTAATAAAACAATATAAACTATTGGGACTGCTTTATAATTTTAAATGTTTATACTGATTATTATAACGTTCATAGTAGTCGATATGCTCTCCGATAACGGTTTACTAGATATACCTATTTATATTAACTTACGTCACCTATGGGGACACCTTTATTTTTAAGATCTATTTTGGCATTACTTTTTTTTTTTTGGGAAATTTAGTAATACGCAGTCATTTTGAATTTAAGAGAAATGCCCTTTGCAGTTCATAATGCACGTAAAAAATATGTATGTTTATAGGGACACCCTTTAGTTTTTAAAACTATGAAATGTTTTTAAAACAGGACCAATCTGTAAGCAAATCGATAAAATTGCAAAAAATATTCAAAATGCGTTCATAAATGACTGACTTCTGCAGGCAAAAACATTAAAAAAGCAATATTCACACGAATTGTTAACCTCCTTCGTTTTTGAAGTTGGTTAAAAATAACCTATTTAGTCACGTCAATAGTGGTATTCACACCGAATTTGTTCATTTGTTACTCGGCAGTTTGTTAATTTATTAAAGTTACCAACTGTGAACGACCCCCTTTTTATAACTTTGTTAGACTGGTAAGTTTTGTAGTAAAACAGCTGATTTATTGTTCTGATAAAATTTATTATTCTGAAAAAATACCAAATGGCTAAAACACAAATATTTTTTTAGAAATGTGGAAAAAAATAACGATTAACGACTAACAAACTAACAAGCTCGCTGTAAAAACCCCTAATGTGTATATTATTCACTTTAACTTTTTCAGTAGTTTAATGTGTTGTTATTTGTGCCATGTGTATAGAAGCTGCTGTAGTCATAGTAGTGAGCATGCATCTATCTCTTTCCTAGAGAATATACTACGGTTACAAAAATAAATAAAAAGGTATTGTTCCCTGATGTGTTACTTCTCTTAAAAAAAAATAAAAATTTTTAATTTTTTTCACTTTGTCCACATTTATACTATTCAATTTTTTGAGGCATTTTTCTCAATTTTCTATTTAAGTTACAGAGTTATGCGTTATCTAAAAGTAACCATTACTAACAGTAACATCCCCTCAAAACTCAAGCAATACCATATTGCTTACTCCTTCTGCTTCCCAAACAAACAAAAATTTCATGCTAGTTTAATGAAAAATTGCATAGTGTAAATGCCGTATATTTTTCTTTTATATATTAAAATTAACAAGTTTTATTGAAAAAAGTCTTATAAAAGATTTTTTTAAGTATATGAAAAGTTTGCTTCAAAGAAATTTCTTTAATCAAATTGGTATTTTTTCTATAGTTTGCAACATGGGGTTTTTAAAAATTGAATTTTAGTTTAAAGAACGTTTAATTTTTTCAACTATTATCTCATAAAACTCTGCTTTTCTTTTCAAACGCTAACAAAAAAAAAGTCACTAATTATTTTTTTTTTCAACTGAAGTACAGTGTTATCATAAGAATGCTTATGGAAAAAGCCAAAAAACAAACTAAAGATAAATACAAAAACATTTTAATTCGGTCATGATAATTAAGGGATAAACTCAATTAATTGTGGTTATTTTAATTTATATTTTTCGAAAATAAATTTGATAATTAATAATATTTCAGTTTACGTTTAATTAAAGTAGTTGAAAAAAATATAAAAAAAATATTTGTTTTTGTTCAAACATTTTTGTTGAAATACAAACACAAAAAGCGAGAAAGCGAAAGAACATGCATATACACTTTTATTCAATACTAGATGAACCCTGTGTGCTTCGCTACCCCCCTCGTTATTAAATAAAATTAAAAGTATTGCGAAAATTAAATGACGATTGATCCAGTAGTTAAGACTATATTACGATTTTTAATTTTTCAAAAAAGTGGCGGGGTCCCACCCACTTTTCTCCTGGTACGTATTCCTAATTATGCCAATACCATATGTACCAAATATCGTCGACGTAGGTCAAAAACTGGCCAAAATATGGCGATTTAAACGTTTGGGTTATATGGGCGGTGCCACGCCCCTTTGTCCAAATAAAACTTCATATAGCCTATTATTCCTTCCAGAGTCACAGTAACATGCAACAAACATCTGTACAAGAAGTTCTTGAACCAAATTTCAGTGTTTTGTTTTGCAAGCTTAAAAAGACATATAAAGACACATTTTTTAAGTTTTGTTTCGTTTATTATAGTTAATTTACTCATAAAGTATTGAAAACTTTCTTCAATATTATTCAAAGCTTTCACACAGTTCTTTATTAGACCCGATTTTTTACACAAAAAACAAGTTTTTGAGCCTTATAAACATTTAATTTTTTTCAGATTGAACTGTAATGAAGTTTTTAATTTTTTTTTTGTCAATTACTTATATAACTCAGTCAATTATATATTTAATAAAATTTCTATCTGAAGACAAATAAAACTATAATTACTCGTAGAAATTTCTTTTTCTAAACAAAAAATAACTTTGAATTCGTACAAAAAAGTAACAGTATGAGATACTATTTCATCAAAAGGTTTATTTAAAATCTAATTAATTAATTAATATAATTATCCTTATTAAAGTAAAACAATAAAATTTCTGATAAAAATAACAGTTTTTGAATTTTCGATATTCCTACAAAATTCCACATTTTTTATTGGGTTTCAAAAAAAAAAATTATATAATATATTATTAATTCAAATATAATATAAATAAATAAGAAAGAACAAATTTTGATAAAATAAATAATAGAATCAATTATATATTAGTTAAAAAATTAAAAGAATATTCTAATGAAACCAATAATGAAATTAATAAAGAACTTTGTTATATTTTATTATGAAACCATGTAAGTTCTTTAATACATGCGAAAATTTAATTAAACAACGGAATTTTTTAAATATATTAACTAATTTTCAAATAAAAACTTTTTTCGTGCTACTTTCTATTATCCTGATTAATTATTTAAATCACCGATATTGATTATTGAGGGTCAAAGCCTGTCTCGATGGCCATTTCGTTACATCTTACTTAACTCTTCAGAGAACTTGCGACAAACATTTTAAATAAACTAAAAATTTTTATCCAAACAATAAAGCAAAGACAAAAATCAAAGTTTAAGCAAAAACAACAATAACCAACAGTAATTCTTTTTTTCTTTCTCCACTGTATACGGCTGACTTTTTTCGGCTCTTTTATACAGTTGAAATAGGATGAAAAATAAAATCACAAAACAATAAGATTATTTATTTATATGCGTTGGCACTTTGCAAACATTAAATTAAACAACGAAATTTTTTTTGATATATTAATTAATTTTTAAAATAAAAACTTTTTTTCATGCTAATTTCTTGTAACCCGATTAATTTTTTAAATCACCGATATTTAAATTTATTTTGTATAAGCGTTGCTTAATAATAAGTTCTTCTTAATTTCAAGCTTAACTCAATAAATTTTGAAAAAATTTAATTAAAAAGGACATTTTATACTTGGCAGCAAAATTGTTTGGAAAAAATTGTGTTTGAAGAAAAAATCCATAACTTTATTTTTTTTAAGTTTAATATTTTTTCCAATTGGAATGTTTAATATTAGAGCTATGATATATGTTAACTAAAATGTGCTTCTAATTCCGTTCATTTGTTTGTTTATAGAAAAAAAAAATTTAAATCTACTCAAACCGTAATCTGCTTTGCTGTGTTGTTAATCGGCCTGACTACACCTTGTAATACTTAAGTGTTATACAATCAGAAATTTTTAATGTATTACTGTAAATTTAACACTAATTAAATTGAAAAAATTTTTAGTAACATTTATTTCGCAAAAATAATAAAAAAAAAATTTAATTTATAAGAAAAATTTAATAAAAAAACATTGATTCAGAAAAATTTAATTTATTAAAAATCATATAAATAAAGACTTTTCACACAAAAGACATCAATATTTTTAAGATTTTTACAGCTTTGAATTGGCAACACTATCTAATTTGACATCCGATTTTGCAACTGATTTTTTCTATGTAATTAGTTTGATTTGACGACTAACGCTTGCGTCGCCATATTGGCAAATGAACTGAAACATAAAATTTTTCTATTTTCGATTAAAAAGCTTAAAGTCCGCTCCACAATTTAGGGTTTTAGTACAAAACTTAACTGAAGGGTGTTTTTTAAGCATGATAGATTTTGATGAAAAATGTTTTATTAATATTTTCAGTAAACTCTGGCAAATCATTATGAATAGACTTACGCTTGAACAACGCTATGAAATCATCCAAGTTTATTTTAAAAATCAGTCACCAGTTCTATTAAGTTATAGACGACTTCGTGATTTTTATGGTGCACATAATCGTCCGTGTAAGCAAGCCATCCGTCGAAGTGTTGATAGATTTTGTACCATATATTTTCTAGAGGATGCAATAACCAACACGTCGAAGGAATGTGCTTACTGAAGAGAATATCGTTGCTGTAAATGAAAGTGTGGAAGCAAATGCAAATTTACCAATTCGTTGTCGGTCACAAGAATTGGAGCTCTGTCTGGATGATAATTAAAAGTAAATATGAGAGTTAATACAAAATCTAGTGGGAGTAAAATATTCAATAAATATTGTGGTGTTTGCGTTTTGCACATTAGGGAATTCACTTGTCGTATACTTCAATATCATTTCAGTTAAGGCTGGAAACAGTCATAGTTTTTTTTGTTTTTGTAGCGTTACGGATCAATGTTACCCAAATCAATGGTAAATATAATACTTTTGTATTTTTCTTTTGTGAAGCGTGTATAAAATTCGGCACAGCCAAAATGCAATTAAACATTTTTGCTCAATATGTAGCTTGACTAGTTAAGAAAATACAATTTATATTAACAAAGTAATAAAGGCCACTCCAAAATTTAAGTAAGAGTTCAATCAAACAGCAAATAGTTTTCAATATAAACGAAGATTATTATTACGAGATGGCTGGCATAGACCTTTTAAATTAAATAATCAGACGAGGTATGGAAACAATTCTTGTTGTTCATGAAAACTGTGCCATCAAGAAAAAATAAATGTGGAGTGTAAGTTTAGATCAAAATAATATTATTATATTAACGTGTCGAGAGAAGTCAGTGCTAGATGTAACACTTCTACGAAATTAATAAACTTTAGAATTTTCTAAGGACTTTTAAAAGTTATAGACAAATAAAAACGGCAAACGCTTCTTATTTTGTTAAAAAGAAGTGGTTCAGTTCAGAGTTAATAAAAAAATTCTTTGCATATTAAACACTAATTCTTATACGAGGGTTACTCTCAATTTTTTTTATTAATGACGATTTCAGATTGCCTTGCATAACAGAAAACATAATACATAAAAAACAGAGTTACTTTGTGGACGCCCTGTATAAAAATTTTTATGTGATTTATTAATATTTAATACAATCGAGGTTGTCATGGAATCCAAGTCGGATTTGATAATTATCGCTTTTGAAATCCGATATTGGATTCATTTGGTGTCATGAAAACATGTTGGTTTTGTTATTTTCGATTGGAAATAAAACTAATATTCGAATCAGGTGTTTTCTGCTTTTGCTCTTTTGTTTACAATTTTAAGTGTATTTTTTATACAAAATTTTCCAAATTGTACTAAAATATTGCTAAAAGTTGTATTTTTTAACCGACTTCAAAAAAAGAAGGAGTTTATACAATTCGGCTGAATGTTGCTTTTTTTTATATTTGTGCCTCCAGAACTCAGTCATTTCTGGTCTGATTTTGAAAATTTTTGGTAATATTATAGATTATGCTTACAGATTGGTCTCGTTTTAAAAATTATAAATTAAAGGGTACACCAATAGTTCATTTAATTTGGTATATGGCCGTACTTTTAAACAGTTGTAGACAGACGATTGAAATTTACATAAAACCTTTATTACTAACTCCTCTATAACAACAAATATAAAATTTGGATTTGGAAATAAACGGGTGTCCCATTAGTTGATATAATATGGTGGATGTGGCCGGACTTTTGAACAAAGAGGCTTTTCGAGAAGTTCTTAATACTATTGAAGGACTTCACCTGTGTTGCAGTTAGCAGCCACTTTACGCTTTTTAGCTGAAGGATCTTATCAGAGGTCTCTTGGCAAGGAAGCCAGTATAAGTTTTGGTAGAAGCACTGTATCAACAGTGTTGCATGATGTGCTCGTGGCTATCGAGCGATACGTTTGTGTGTAAAAAGTAAAATTAACACTTTTAACATTTTTATTTAATTACATTATTTAACTGTGATAAATAAAAACAATTAATTAATTAATTCCGTCAGCTAAGAACCTCTTGTTTTAATTCCAATAAAAAAAAAACGATAATATTGGATTCTATGACACCTAAAACCGATAAAATTTCAAGTTCGAACACAAAACCGATAACTTGGATTTCATGACACCAACGCGATTTTTTTTGTCGGTTTTAAATCCAATTGCAATAAAATTGGATTCCATGACAACCCTGAATAGTGGTTTTCATACACACAAATACAAAAAGAGAACTAATGAAAAAATAAAGTTTATATAATTATTAAAGCAAAAAAAAAAAAATAATATATGTATATATATACATATATTGAATTCATCAGAATTTCTTTTGCAACGGATAATTTTTTTATTGCTAATTAACGTTTGTATGCGGGTGAGCAGCATCATTAAAAACCAAAATTAAAATTAAATCAGATGTAAATTTCTTGTAATATATCTCTGAATACATTTAAATAATAAAGTAATGTGTTAAAGCAAATAAATATTTAATAAATTTTTAATTTTTTTAATAAAATAAAATGCGACTTAAATACCGAATAAGTTTTACTTTAAATAAATGACATTTATTGTAAAAAAAAAGAAATTTTTAGTGGAAAGAAGAAAAGTTTTTATATGAAAGGTTTTTAACGTATCTATGTCTTACCACTGTAGTGTTTTATTGTATGATACAGATAATGTAGATAAGGTTTTTATATTTATCTTGGATCTTTTAAATCACATGTAAAAGTAGATATGTGAATCATTTTTTCATAATTAAGGTAAAACCTTAGAACATTTAGAAAGTGTTTAGTCAATAGATAAAAAGTTAATAAAATGCATACAAAATTAATAAAGGTGATATGCTGAGCTGTGTCGAATCTAATGTTCCCCTTAACAGAGGAATTGTGTAATTTTTTTTTTAAATATAGTTAAGTATTCATATAAATGTTAATTTGGCTTAACGAAAACCACACACAAACAAAAGTATTTCTTCACAATTCTCTCTGTTACTCATCTTGTACACGTGTTTTTTTGGCTCGTAACAACAATCGATTGATAACGAATGCAACTTTTTATTTTTAATCATTCTTACTTGTTTCGTGACAACATTATAGATGCTGTTTCAGTTTCATATTGATTGTTATGAGTAAAATAATATTTCTTTCTAAAAAAGCTTCTCGAAATTAAAAAATCAACTTAAGCCAAAATCAATTTCAATTCATTGGTAAAATTTACATATCTATTTTTTTGTGTGATATTTTTCGTGAAAGTGCGACAAGAAAATACTTTATTTTATAAAAATACAGAGCAACCATTCTGTTTATTCTTAATAGTTTTTAAGAAACTTTAAATTAATTAATTTATAATTTAAATAAAAAATTAGGGCTCTTTGTGAAAACTAAAACTTTAAGTAAAACCACTTGATAAGAAAAAAAACACGACCGTTTAATTTAAAGAGTACTTTGCAAGTAAGTTTATTTTTGTAGGTATACTGATGCATTAGCAATCAGCATACCCGTTATATTTAACATTTTCAGCAAAAACTTAAAAGTAAGGTAAGTATTAGAGGTAAGTATTAGTTTTAGTATTACTTAATTCATTTTTAGTATTATTTCTTAGGTTTTATTAAATTCATTTTTTATTACTATTATTATTATTATAAATATTACTATTATTATTATTATTGTTATTATTATTACTGGCTCAACACATTCAAAAAGCATTCCAATGTGAAAAAGTATAGGAAACGAGTCATTCTATTTCAAATCAATAAGAGAAATATTGGCCAATATTCATAGTTAAAATAAAGTATACTTTAAGGGAACTAAAGTCGTTTTTACTTAAGAGTCGACATTAACCCATTCATAGACAATTTAAAATATTCTCTTGTCGTTGAAGTCAACTCTACATTTAAAACCAGCTAAAGCTGTTTTTAACTCACTTTTCCATAATTATTTTATTTCGTTTAAGGGCACAATACTCTTTAACTGATTTTTAAACCAAAGTGAACAAAATAAAATTAAGGTTACACCCAGTTGAAGGCGGCTAAACTTAAAGTATAGTTTATTCTTGACTATGAAAGCAAAAAAATAATAAGAGTCTTTTATTTTAGAGTATACTTTAGCAAGAGTCGACTTTAGTCTATAAAAATAAAGATGCGCCATTTATTTCACATTTATCTTTTTAGATTTTAACTTTATTTATGTTCCTTGATCTTGTGAGTCTTAAGGTAATTTATGTAAGCCATTTAAATTAATGTGAGACCATATTTTAAGGAGGACATCATAAGCTTTAATTTTAATTTTTTTTCTTATATTCAAATGTTTAAGATAGATTTTATTAATTCCTTTTAAATTGATATATGTTTTTTAATGTGGTTTAGTGAGTAAACTATATACATTTTAGATTGGGGCCATTGTGCGAAAAAATGTATGTGCTGTTTCTGTATAACAAGCGAGCGACACGTCTAAAAAAATTTTATGAAAAGTACTCCATTTTTTGTGTAATTCCTATACAAATTTTCTAGACCAGTCGCTTGCTTGTAATACAGAAACAGTACATTATAAATAAAATATGAGAGAATTAACTCATAAAAGTGTGTGTGCTTTGTTATATTTGTGTAAATACTTATTAATTTTCTTTAGAGTTGAATATTTTTCTGGCAACACCTATTGTCATAACATTTTGCTTGTCGAGAAATATACGGACACGGCTTCCTCACACTAGCAGGATTATTGGGTAGATATTTTTTTAATAAGTTAGTTCTTCAGATGAAGGTTGTATTTTTAATCTAAATCACGGGCTTCGAAACACGCGAACGCTCACGCTAGCAATACAGGTGTTAAATAGTATTTTAAGCACAATTTGTACTACTGTTCAATTCATTTTATTTATTTATTTTTATTATTTTTTTTAATTTCATATAAAAAAGACAATTAAAATAATGAGAATATATTATGATTTATCTTTAAATAAAACATTTTTACCAGATCCCAAATGTCCTTATTCTTCTTAATTAATTTTAAAATTCTATTAACGGCAAATGTTGTTCTTGAAGGACAAATTATAATTTCATTTAATTTTTATTTTTGATTTATGTGTTCTTTTTTTTTTTTTTGTTATATTGTGCAAGAAAAAAGGAAATAATACTGAACTCTTAAGTATATGTTGTAGCAGTTTTTACAGATTAATTTATTGAGAATAACAGACAAAAAGAGAAAAAAAAAAACCAAAAACAAAATATATCCCATACTTTCATGTGTTTCAGCATAAAAATTTACACGGTTTCATTAAGATCCTTTTATGTATCAAAAAGTCCAGAAACGTCCTCATGAAATATCTAATGAATGGCCTATTCTTAAAGATTTTTTTGTTTGACACTTTTCAACCATGTAGTAGATCTTACATCCCTACCCTTATGCGGTTTGGGCGAAAAAAGCTGTTAATTTTAATTTTATTAAAAACTTTTAGTCGAATTCCAGTTTTGAATTTAGATCTGTGACTCTCTGTTTTAAAAACTTAGAAACTTGTTACCCTACTGCAGTTCTTAAATGAGCTGTTAAAATTATTCCTTGCAGTAGAATTATAAAGTCAATTAGTTTATAATTTTTTTCCGTTTATTTATAAAAGATTTTCTGGTTTTTGAAAACTGAGAGTGTTTTTTTTTTCTTAAGAAAAATTATTTTGAAAAATAAAATGTAGAACATTCTGAAACGCTTTAAACTCAACTGATATATAGCATATTCATTCCTTTAATTTTCTAATATTTAATTTTATCAACTTGCTACATATTTTAATTACAAAAAAAAAAATCTTTAAATTTTTTACCTACCATCCATCCATCCATCAATACTTTTAAGTTCTTAAATCGAATTAAAAATAATTAAATATTTAATTGAACAAAATTGATCACGACTTTGTATCTCTAATAACAATAGATAATTTTTACACTCTTAACAGTCACACATGGCACTAGGTACACAACCACATTTTTTTTATTAACATTCTTGTTATCACCCATAGTTAGTTAGTTAGGAGTGGCAGCCTCTCGCGACGAAGCTCACTTAAGCACAAACGAATGGCCCGTTGTGATACCACAAGGAAGGCGGTGCGACTCCCCTTACCCAGCCGAGAACCACGAAGATTCACGGATAAACTTCGCTATGTCCCCTATAGAACGAGATGATAGCTCCGTAAGAGTTCCAAAAAAATGAGAGCCCAGAATATTTAGTCTTCTTCGAGCCAGAAATGGGGAGTGGCACAGGAGCTGCAGGACGGTCTCTTCCTCTTCCTCCGAGCCACAGCTACGACAGAAATCATTAAAGGGCAGACCGAGTCTTTCAGCATGCCTGCAGATTAGACAGTGTCCAGTAAAAACCGAGATACTTATGGATTTTCTGTCCAGTCTGGGCAGCTGCCTGGTCCGCTTGAGATCCAGTGTAGTCCACAGTTGTCTGGAGACACAACAGGAACTTTTCTCTACCCATAATTTGCGAGCCAAATTGATGCAGTGGTTCTTTATGGCCATTTTCACCGTTGCCAGAGGAATTCCAACGTCTGGTAGCGAGGAGACGTTAGGAAGCAATGTGCCCCGTTTAGCAAGATCATCGGCCTCACAGTTACCCTGGATATCCCTGTGACCAGGGACCCAAAACAGGTCAATCTGTGATCGCTCCGATAGGGTGTTCAGTAATGAGTGACAACGCAGGACTAGCTTATATGTACTGTACTGCACCAGCAACCGCCCTGACTGCCGCCTGACTGTCCGAAAATATCCGAATGGCAAGGCCAGAAAGATCGTCCCTAAGCGCTATTTCGGATGTTTTCAGAATGGCCATTACCCCGGCTTAAATGACTCTGCAGTACTGAGGAAGTCTGAGGGAGAGTCTTAGTCCAAGGCTATTAGAGAAAATTCCGCAACCGACTCTGTCGTCCAGTTTCGAGCCATCGGTGTAGATGTCAACAGTACCACCCAGAACTATTTCGTTACGGACCCATATCTCCCTACTCGGAATATGGATCTGAAACCTGTTGTCTAGAGCGGGAGTAGAAGAGATGTAGTCTACCATTGGTAGCAGTGGCACATACCGAACGATTATCTTAGAGTGCCCTATATCCGGCCTAAGCCAGCGTGAGAGGCCATTAAGTCTGGCTGTACAGCATTTAGCCTATTACAATACCAGGAGTTTAGTGGGTAGCTAGTGGAGAAGAGCATACAGAGTCTTTGTCGAAGTAGTTCGGAGAGACCCAGTAATCAAAATGGCGGCTGTTCTTCTGACTTTATCAAGAGTCTCTTGGTTAACCGTTTTCTCGAGAGCGTGCCACCAAAAAACAGCACCATAAAGAATATTTGGCTCGATAACTGCCTTGTAGAGCCAGGAGATGACCCGAGGCTGGTCCTAGAGCTCTCTGCCAGAGATAGAGCGCACAGATCGCCTTCCGAGCTCTTTCGGCAATGTTTGCTGCCACTGAAGTTTGGGGTCAAGTCACACATAAGAACGCCTATAATGAGAAGTTGTTGTAGCACAATTGTAGAGATGGAAATAAATGTCCTCTTACATAACTTGTTTATAAATAAATTAGAACAAGAGGACTGACAAATAATAATAATAATAATATTTACAGGCCGGTAGGCAATTCTGTGTCTACTTATTTTCACGCGACATACACATGCAGTACATTTAATATTGTTTAAACATATACAGAGACATTAATTTTAACATTCGATAGAAATAATTAACTAAAATTT
This sequence comes from Gymnosoma rotundatum, assembly GCA_916610165.2. NCBI lineage: Eukaryota > Metazoa > Arthropoda > Insecta > Diptera > Tachinidae > Gymnosoma > Gymnosoma rotundatum. Next base: position 110,098,341 of record OU744337.1, on the reverse strand, counting down.
TTTGTCAAATATTTTATGAATTTTTTTTTAAATTTTTTATAGCAAGAGTTTATAACCAAAAATTCAGAAATTGAATAAAAAATATCATTAAAATTTTGTCAATTATAAGAACACTAATCTTAGAAAGACTGAAGTTTAACAAAACATGAATGAGTTTCGGAGCTCTAAAATGAATTTTTATTAGAAATTTTTTTTTGTCAAAAAGAATTTCTAGAAAAAATTTGGCGAAGAGGTCGAGGGAAATGCATTTTAGAACACTAGCTTCCTAAGAAAATTTTTCTGGATCAGCTTAAACGAGCCAACGAAGTCTAGGCTCAAGAAAATATTTTTTTTTTGCGTTTTTTTATTTTTTATAAAAGATTGTTATTGATTTTCTTGGCAACAATTTTAAGTCCCCTTCCTTTTTAACAAAATTTTGTGTGGTTTTGCAAAAAATTTTCTTTTAAGAACATTTAAGATAAATATTTTAACCAAAGTGTTTCGTTAAGATTTAAAAAAGTTTGGTTTTAAAGATACAAAATAAAATTTCAATAGAATAATTTGAATCACAGAGTATTAAAACAAAGCAAAAAAAGAGTTTTGGTTGAAAGAAAATAAACACAATCTTTTGTAGAAAAGTTGGTTTTACCAAAATTCTTGATTGGTTTTAAAGACGTACATTTTAGTCTAAAATCTGCTTCAATGTATACACTTTGTACTTTATAAATGAATCGATATTGATTTTATCATTTATATTAATTTCTATAAACCTTTTTTTAGAAAGAAAAATTATTTTACAAATTTATTTTTATTGGCTTAAAATTTCTTATATTACATATTTATGTAATTATAAAAGAAACATACTTAAAATTTCATAAAATAAATGAGCGACAAAATAAATTTTTTGTTTTTTAAGTCGAAAATAATTTTTCACACATTGAAAGCTGCGTCGATGATGACCAGACAAAATATACAAAACTGATCTCAAGTTATCTTGAACGTTTCCACCATCTTAAGAATTAAAACAATACCAACACACCGAACCGATAACTGTAAATTGATGTCGGGTAAACTAAAATTTTAACCAGTGACGGATTGATAAAATCGACGTACGTTATATTGTACATCATGCATCAAAGGGTTAAATATTTATTTAATATCAATATGAAATTAAATAAAATATTTAATTGTTCATAAACTTTTTCCTGTGAAAATATAAGGTTTATAAAGTTTTGTCCTTTTGAGTAAGCTGTGATTAAGAACTTTTAATCTTTTTGTCAAATTTAAATTTTTGAGACTAAATTGTTTAGCGGTTTTTATAGTTTTTAATAGTGTTTTTCAATATATTTTTGTATAATTTTGTATTTGTAAAGTGAATTTATAAAGCTTTGTTGAAATTTCCATAATTTGGTTGAGAACACGAATGCAATTTAAAATATTTTCCTAAATTTTTATTATTTGGTGCAGTTTCCATTGTTTGGTGCAAATTATTCTTTTTCTTTGTTTTGGTAAAACTTGTTTTCAGGTGAGTAGAAAATTTATTTTATTTTATTAGATTTTTGCCGAATATTAAATAGAGCTTTGTCATCGGTTATACCCTTTTTAATTGCGCAATAATGGAATTTACGCAATTAAGTCCCTAATTGAATTTAATTTACCATCTAAGAAATTAATTAATACATTTTTCAATTAGTATTTAATTGAGAAATTAATTGATTAAGTTTCCTCATACAACCCTTGTGAAGTGTGTTCAGTGAGAGAAAATTTTATAAAATGACAAAACTAAATGCCATAAAAATGAAAAATGAAATATTTTCAAATTAAATGAAATGATAAATTTTGGAAAATTTAGTGGATTTTCAAAGCTAGCGTGCAGTCAGGAATTGATCGCACTGACTGGAAGAGTTCCATATTTCAAATAAAACAAGCAAACTTTCTTTTGAAGCCGAATTTCTTTTCATTCTTCCAAATTTACAAACACAAATTTCTAATGTAAAAATTAGGTCTGTTCAATAAATTTTCGGCAGAAACTAGCAACGATAGAGTAAAATAAAAATTTACAACATTACTATTCCATATAAAAAATAAGGAATAAATGCATTTTTGGAAAAGAAATAGCAAAGTATCGTAAAGCTGAACTGACGATAATAATAAACAACCATAAAAATAAATATTTATCTAAAGCAGAAAAAAGGGGGGTTCCATGCGTAAAGCATTTTGTATTGCAACCGTTAGCATTTGCTTTGCAAAATTGCCGAAATTGTTCGTTTCGTCTTCTTTGTAAAACTTTTAGTTTATTTTGTTTATTATTTTATTATCCTGGCGTTTACTTGTACATAATTTTCTCAGATTTCTTCTCAGTTTGTTATACAAACGTTAGCTTCAAATCAAAATATTTTGTATTTAAAACCGAAAACTATAAATGTTATGTATATTTTGTGCTGTGTGTTTGTAAAAAATTTCAGCTGTAGATATTCGGTTTTGAAATCGCCATACAAATTATGGCAAAAAAGCCACACCATTTTAGTCCAGCAACGATGTGATGTAAATATTTTCGTGGAAAGTGCTAATAAACACTTTCAGTTCAAAGTATTTAATATTCTTAACTTATTTTGTAAAACAGAACAAGAATCAGCTGTTCTGTTCTTGCCAGTAACAAAAGTAGTAACAAATTTATTAACATTCACATCTTCTACTCTTTTTTACTCTTTCGCTGCTTCTTTTGAGGTACTGAAGTAAACACTTTCCAATAACAATTAGTAACAACTTCTTGTTATTGAACAGAACTATATTCTACTGTCAAATTTTTATTAAGTAAATTAAATTAGATATGTGTGAACACCAAAATTAATTACTCAATTAAAATTTTAATTGTCTAAATTAAAACGTATGTCTAAACAGGGTATTAAATTTAATTTTAATTTTTAATAATTATTTTTTTTACACCAAAATTAATTTCTCAATTAAAATTTTAATTGCCTAAATTAAAAAGTATGTGTATCTGAACAGGGTATTACTTTAAAAAGATTGTAAAAATTAAACTTAAATTATATTTATATTCTGATTAATTCCTTTAAAACAAGAATAATATAATATTCTTTCGGTCATGCTGTGAATAATAATATTTGTCACATCTAAAGCAATTTGAATTTCAATAGGTAAGTTAAAGAAAACATAGTTAGGTACTTCATATTGTGTTAATTAGTTGCTGCCAGAAGGAGATATGACTTTAATTCTTCCTAAGATCGTAACAACAATACTGGTATCTAAGTAACCGTCAATATATATGAATATGTGTATGTATGTGTATCAAAGATTTTGTTAGGGAATTTGGTGTTTATTGACTTAATGTTTTGTGTGCATTGTATTTTGATCCATAAAATTTTAATTACATTAGTACATCATTTGTTTGGCCTGCCTGATTGTAATGTTAACGGCTAAAAGATGTAACAATGGTATTTGAAACCAAAAATCATCAGCCGCCATTTCATAGTTGAAATTACAAATAAACTTTAACATTATAAAATAGATTCAAGAGAATTTGTGGGTAGGGTTTTAGCATAAATTTGGAATTTTGTGAAATAAGCTGATTGCTTTTAAGGAATTTAATTATGCAAATTAATTGGAAGTAAAATTTTTAGACGTTTTGTTTTTCTTGTTTTAAAAACAAACTAGGACCACACTCTTTCAAATTAATATTTTGAATTTTCTCCGTTTTGCTAGGAACACAACTGGGACGAACTACGAATTTTTGGTCGTGAATATTCGTCGTCAAAAATAAAACACATTTGTGTATATGAAATTGCACACAATCATGACGTCGGACGAAATTCGTCATACACGGCGAACTATGCAATAGAATTATTTCTATTTCTTACGCCGGCGAACGACGAACAAATCAGTACAAAGTGACCATGTTTGACTTTAGATTCGAAGTATTTTAATAAATAAAGTTATTTTACTTAAAAAATTTATTTATTTTTATTTTGCAGCATTTATAATAAGCGTAAAGATTATAACTTAAATACAAAAATAGTTTTTAGTTATGTTTTTTCTAATGTTTAACTTTTTAAATTTTTTTTTTATGGTCACCCTAGCAGTTTACAAAATATAAACAACTTCAAAAATTATAACATCTGTGTTTTTGGTCGTTATTGTGTTTAATACGACGAATTTACACAACGAATTTTTGACGACGTATTCGTTGTATTGGACGAAATTCGTCGTTCGTCCCAGTTGTGTTCCTAGCATTTGTCACATTAAAAATTTAAGTCGAAAAATAAAGAAAGTAACACGTTACATGCTGGCATTATTCGAAAACTATTTATCTTATTTGGTATGTTAAAATTTGTAGTCCATTTACATTATCAGCTAAGTTTACGAGTAGCCCTTTTTGTTTTTGTAAGCCCTAAGCAAATATTTTTAACTTGAAAACCTTTAACTGATTAAAGTTGTTATTTCCGGGGTATAGGAAGGTACCATATCCCTAAACTTGCACATTAATGCTACTTAAGAAGAAACCGTCGAAATATAACCAGAGAATAGTTACAGGCGCCATGGTCCCTCTTTCGGTTAATTCTGACGTCATTTGGAAAGCTTAATGGTTGTATTGTAGTTCCATTAACAGATCACAATTGTATGTTATTGAAAGTAACAACAGACCAAAAAAAAAACAGTTATGCAGCTGTTGACACATGGGACATTTTTTACGTCAACTGTAACTAGTGAAAATGCTAATCATCTAATCTTTTAATCTTCTAACATTCAGTTTAATAATATTCGCAACTTACATTTAAGTACGTTTTTTGTTTTGTTTCATTAATTCATTCATTGTGTTTTGTTATCCCTCTGAAGAATATTTAAATTAATTAAAAATTACTCGTACTGTTGTCATTGCTGTAATTAAAAACTTTTATTCAATTATTGCGAACTCTAAGCTGCTGCTGCTACTGTGGCTATTATTTAAATAGTAAAAGTAATTTTAACTGATAGTTAAGTTGAATATTGATAAAATTTTGTTACTTAACTTGCTTAATTGACAGTGTTGTTTGTAATTATTTGCTAAATGCTTAAATGTCCTTGAAGATTGTGTAACAAACATAAAATTTTCTTTATTCATAGAAATTAACAAAATTATTATTGTTTTAATAGACGATAGCAATCTTGCACAGTCCATTAGTTAGTTTTATAGTCATTACACCATTTCAGTTTTATTTTATTAAAAGGAAAAATTCCTTAAAAATGTATTTCTGTAGCCACGCATTGCAATAAAAACCCAGAAACTTCTTTTATAAATATAATTACCTTTAAAATTTATAAGGATCTTAAAAGAAAATTTTAAATTTGTTTCATTTTTCTATACGAAGTTCTATTATATCTGCATCTATGTTGTTTTCATCTAAATAATATGTTTTTGGTTAATTGTAATACATAAATGAATAATTATGAAAATTGTTTGATGATAGTGTCAACTGATTTGACAATACAATTAAACAATAATATATACCTGGAGCAGAATTGTTTTCAACAATCGCGATATTTTGAAGAACAGCTAAAGCTATAATGACTATCCTTGCGTTTGAAAATTGAATCCTCATTCGGTCTAACAAACAGCGAAATCTTTGCTTCCACACGGCGAAACATTGCTCTACTGAATTACGAGTTGCAATGTGTGATAAATTATACCTTATTTCCTTTTCATTTTGAGGCTGTTGTAAAGGAGTGAATAAGTATTTCATTAGCTCATAGCCTGCGTCACCAAGCAAACGCACTCTGAATTCACCATTCTCGAATCGCTCTTTGAGCTTTGACTCATTAAATATACGACAGTCATGAGTACTGCCCCTCCATCGTGCTACTATATCTAAAATTTTTAGTTTGGCATCGCAAACCACCTAAATAGAAATTTAACTCAACAATATATAATTTAACTTTGAACATGTATTACCTGAACATTCAGGCAATAAAATCCTTTTCAATTTATATAATACTGCGCTACAACCTCCTCCAGTTTTTTTAATTTTTATATGAGTACCATCAATGGCACCAATTACTCCAGGGAAGTTTGTAATTTTTTAAAATCTTTTGCATTTTCAATCTCTTCTGCAATAGATTTTGGCATTTTTATAATTTCTTTGGCGTGTTTTGCAAGGGCGCGAGCAACTTTTGCACAAATTTTGCTTACCGTAGACTGCGTTAGACCATGAAGATCTCCCGCGTCATCCTGAAACTAGATGTGATTGTATGGCGTTATCAATGTTAATGCAAATGGAATACAATTTACTTCTCTACGTCCCCAACAACGCAACGCCACTAAAACTTGAAGTTCTGGGGATGTTCTGCATCCTCTACGGTCTACAGATATATCCGGTTTCACCAAATTTGGAAGCTTTTTCACTGTTTGTTTATTGAAACGATATTTTTGTTTGAATTTATTGTCCGGAAGAGAAAATGGGTGAAACCTCTCCTTATAAATTTTTGCTTTACGGTAACATCATAGTTCGTCAATAGTCTCTAACAAAAGGTTCAAAACTAAAATTAATTCCTTAAACTAATCAAATTTGGTTGTTACGAATTCTTCTGATCAAATTTAACGCTTCTGTTATTTGAGTAACTTTCAAAAACTTAATTTTCAAGTCAAAAATTGTTTTTTTTTATTAAACATATGTATGTACGAGGGCTGCTATATATATTTCTGGCCTGGCAACACTGAGTGCTGCCAAGTGCAATCTGACATTTCCATTGGAAAGTTTGTTATTTTTAAGCATAATCGTACTCAAAACGTTTTGACGTACGACCATTATTTGTGTTGTTTACAGTGACTTGAAAAAATTAATATGGAAAAAATGGAATTAACTCGTGAACATTTTCGTGCCATCATTTTTCATAACTTTCGATGTGGATTATCACGACAAGAGTGCATTGATGAACTTAAATCTTTGTATGGCGATGAAGCACCATCCTATAGCACTGTGAAAAATTGGTATAATGAATTTAATCGTGGCCGAAGCTCGCTTAAAGACGAGTTCCGTGAAGGTCGTCCAAAAATGGCTGTTGTGCCAGAGAACATTGATGCCGTGCGTGAACTCATAATGCAAGATCGACATGCGACATACCGAGATATAGAGACATCCTTGGATATTTCTTCCACCAGCATACATTCGATACTGCATGAACACCTGGCCGTAGAAAAGGTTTGTTTTCGTTGGATCCCGCACAATTTGAAAGTCGCTCAAAAAAAGGCTCGTGTCGATTCGTGCAAAGAAATGTTCCAAAAATATGGATTGCGGTGCTTCAAAAGACGTTTATAAGATCGTCACAGGTGACGAATCATGGATCTATGCGTATGAGCCCGAAACAAAACAACAATCGACCGTGTGAGTCTTCAAAGACGAGCAAAATCCAACGAAAGTTGTTCGTGGAAGAAGCAATTCGAAGCAAATGGTCGCCTGTTTCTTCGGCAAAACTGGTCATGTGGCGACTGTTCCGCTTGAGCAACGTAGGACGGTCACTTCTGAGTGCTACACTACAATTTGTTTGCCTGAAGTCATCGGAAAAATTCGAAAAACCAACAAGAGAACACGAATCATTGTTCAACATGACAATGCGAGCTCTCACACATCGGCTCAAACCAGAGCGTTTTTGACCGACCAAAACGTCGAATTAATGGGTCATCCGCTGTACAGCCCTGACTTGGCACCTAATGACTTCTTCTTGTTTCCGCACATCAAGAAAAAAATGCGTGGTCAACGATTTTCGTCGCCAGAAGAAGCTGTTGAAGTGTTCAAAAACCATGTTTTAGAGGTGTCCCAATCGGAGTGGAAAAAATGCTTCGACAACTGGTTTGAGCGCATGCTGGAGAATACTTTGAAAAACAATAAAACCATTTTTGATTATAAATATTCGCATTTTCACTATTAGGCCAGAAATATATAGAGCAGCCCTCGTATGTAACAAAATGTGAAAAAAACAGTAAAAGTATATAAAAAATTAATTTTATGAAATAGATTTTAACAAGGGTCGAAGCAATTTTAGTATTTACAAATTTAAAATAGCTTTAAAAAAGGAATTTTAAGCTAAATATGTTTTACAAATATAATTTTATCAAATTTTGCTTAAAATTAATTTAAAATATATTTTAAATTTTCATGTATATGGCTGAAAGCATTTAGAGAACATTTTTAATTTAGCTAATAACATATACACATCACCTAAATCGTATACAATTATTACAATAACTTATTTCAATTAATTGTGTTTTTTAAAAGTAGACAAGAAATAAAAATTTTCTTTTTTCCTACATTTTCTGTTAAATAAAAATATAAAAATTCAAGACTGTAGGTATTCATTGTAATTTTTCTTTATAAATGTATAACACAAAACTCAATCAGTTGTTTCCGTACGGAAAATGCGATCATTTTCATACCTTGCTGAAAGAAATGACATTTGAAAAAACTTCAGAAAATTAGAGGAAAAGTTTGTTATAGTTTTCCACATTTAAGTTAATGTATTTGCACAGCTGCTTAATTTTGCTTAAGCTATCTTAGGCACATTATAGTTAAGCCCTAAGAGAAATAAAAGTTAAGTATAACAAAGTCCATGGTTGCCATGAAGTTGGATTAAATAGTTAAAACGTTGTATTTTTCAGTGACTGACGAGTTAAAGCAACCGACAAAAAAGAGATTGCAAAAACTTTTGCTGCACTTAAACTTATTTTCGACAGGTTTAAATAATATCGCGTTAAGTGTTACGGTGACCGAATCCTTCGACTAATTTAAAAACTAAATTTATCGAAAAGTTGATTCCATGAAATGAACCTTTTTATGTTGATAAATCAGTCAACAATGATAAAAAGAAAGTTGTTCAAAATTAAAAGGTGTAAAATGCGCTTTGTTAAAAACAGCCACGGTGGCCATATACTCGAAATTATTTGCAGATGACAATGTATCGATCGAATAATTTTTTTAACGCCATGCTGCAAGACCAATTTCCACAACAGGTTATTTCAAGAAATGGTGATTTTGGTTGGCCTTCAAGGTCGCCTGAGATGACCGCTCCGGACTTCTCTTTGTTGGGATATCTGAAAAGCAAGGTTTATACAAACAAACCTGACACGCCTTTATAAGGCTAACAGAGGCGGACATTTATCTGATATTGTATTCCAAACATAATTGCTGACATGAAATAAAACACTTATCAATACAAAATCCATTCTCTTTTATTCAATCGGACTTCCTGTATTTATTTCAATGTAATTGTATACCAGTGATCCTATGTTTCCCTAAACACACCAATGAACACTCGTTTGCTTGTTCGTAAATTTACGAATTAAGAAAAAGCTTTTGGTTCGCAGACGAACGAACAAAATAAATAAAAGAAAATAGTATTCATTCGCAAGGAGACTTAAAAATAAATAAAAAATAATCTCTAATCGCCAGTTATATTTGTAAATTCGCGCAAGCAATTTTTTAAATCGAATATATAAATCTAGTTGTCATAACGTCACCAATAAGAACGAAAAATTGAAGACATATATTCGAAAATCATTCATTTTCAGAATTTATTTAACACTATCGAGAATGATTTAAAAGATCAGATGTGTTACTCTGTACAGTCTGGTTGAAGATGTCTGGTAGCTGATTCAAAATATTGTTTAATATTTTTATTTCATTTATTGTAAATTTATTATATGTAATTAATTTTGTAAATGTTGTTCAATAAACAGAACTCCCTCTAAAATAAAACAAATTTACGTTTCTGATTGCTAAATAATTTGTCACAATATTCCAAGGTTCTATTGGTTACTGTTACTGTTACAGCCACAGCCGCTGTCATGTCATTCATCATCGTTAATACAAACACTTTGATTATTGCCCATTGTCCTATTAACATTAACATTTTCATTATAATTATCTTTGAGTTGGTTTCCAACTTTTTTTTTATTCTGAAATTTCTGAAGAATTTTTTTTTATTATCATCCATTAGCATTGTGGCTGTTATTATTGATTCCAAAGTTTCTTTGGGATGTCACAAAGAGTTTTTACATCAGTTGTTGGGTTTTTTCTCATATCTTTCACTTGTTTAGATTTTATCTTCTTTAGTAGATGATTTGTTACAAAAAAAAAACCTTTTTTACGTTTTTCTGGTTGTTAGTTGTTTTTATTGTTGCCGTTTTTATTATGAGTGCCTTTACTGTCATACCTAATGAGTTTTCTTTTTTTTTCTATTTTATGTATATCAATTTCAGAGTAAACGATAATGAAAAGTAAAAGAAAAGAATATAAAATGGATTTGTATATCATTGGATTTTAGCCAAATGATAATTGATGTCGGTTAGTTATAATTTACTTGTGCTTTTTTTTTTGTTGCTTTTGTGGACTTGTTTTACATGGTTATTACATTTCTAGTTCAAAGATATTGATTGTCATAATTTAAGCGATATTCTATTTCCTTGCATAATGAAATGTAAAAACAATAAAATAGAAATCAGTTTGCGACAGTCGGCAAATCCATCACAAGTTTATCCTTATGATTACCGAAAATAAGCCAACTTACCCATTGTCGAGTGTGTGAAAAAATTACAAACGAAAAACGAAACAAAATAACACACGTTCTTTCTTCGCTCTTCTTTTTGTCGATAAGTAGCCAGAAGCAAATATTTGTATTACGTAGCTCCAAGCATGAAGTATTCATATAAAGTAGCGAGAAAGTATGTTTATTCTCAACACAAAGTAGCCAGAAATAATGTTTTCGTTTTTAGTTACTTTTCAAATTGCAGCAAAAAATGAAGTAGAATATTTTTGCTATTTTCTACCCCTACCAATACTTTGGCTGAAGTAGCAAAGAGGCTACTTCTACTTGTCGCTTTATTTTTTGAAAAGTAGCTGTAGCTCAAAAATTTTAATGCTTCGAAATAATGCAGCGTCTACCGCTACTTCTATTTGAAAAAGTTGGAGCTGTAGCTGTGTGCTATTGTCTGCTCTTTATATGTGAATGTAGTTGTAGAAGTAGATGGATATTGGCTACTATTTTTTAACTAATTTGTATCTTTAAAGGTATGCGTTTTTTGTCGCTACGGCTACTTTTAGTGTAGCCGTATAAACGCTGATGAAAAATAGTGGAAATAATGTTCCCTTTTCTGAAAAGACTTTTTACGTTAGGTTTGACAATTCCAAAAACTTCTATCTATATATAAGTCGTACGAAAATATTTATCTTTTATTTTCTCTTTGTAGAATTTATATGCTGTTTTTGTATTACAAGCGATTAATACGACTAAATATTTATTTTTTTGTTTTGAAAAGCATTCAATATTTTGAATTATTTCTATACAATTTTTTAAATTAACATCAACTAAAATTTTTTTGTGAATTTATATAAAATTATATTGCTCATTTAATAATACAACGTCATAAATTAAAATTTTAAATTTTAGAGTTAATCATACAGTATCAAGGTACATTCATTTTAAAATAATATACCTTGATACAGTATGTTCGCCATTTAATTCTTTATATTGTCTATGCGTTTGATCGTTATGTCTTTTGTACTTTTCAAGTTTTAAGTCGTTATTTCATTGCATTTTTGAAAACTTTCTTTATCAATAAAAACAATATATTTGAGTTGTGGAGTAATCTTCATAACGTACAAATCATATCGCCTTTCAAAGCATTGTCAAATTTCATTTTGTGACAGTATATATGAAAAAGATATATTTTTAATTGTATCGATTTTTGCATATAATATATTTCTTGTGTTATTGCTGTGTTGATAAAAAAATTTTACAAGGTTTCTTTTCACAAATAACGACACATTTTAGTTAACGACACAGTATCGGATATATTTTTACAGCAATAATGTCATAATTAAAACATCCCACATATTTTATACAAGACCTTCCCTTTAATATATAATTTATGAAAGTATTCGTAAGTGGATTTTTTATTTATGAATCATTTTACTAATTGTAGCAGTCAAATATTTCTCTCTATTGTGAAAAAGAGTCAAAAACTTAAACTGCGATTATCTCGAAATTAATATTTTTAAGTTATGACGTTCTAGAAGTAAATGATCGATACTTTTGAAACGGAAAATTTAGCGGCAGTTTTCTTAAATGTAAATTTAATTAATTTTTTTTTTAATTTCCGATTTTGTTTAAAATTTCTGGTTTCTTTGCCTTAAAGCTTTTTTGCATTGCAATCGATCCCAAGAAATTTTACTTTATATTAACCTTTCTAAATTAAATTAACTAAGTTAAATAAATTAAACAAATTTTAATACTAATAATAAATAATACAAAATTTAATGAAAATGGTAACAAACTTTCCCAGCTTGCAAAAAATATAATTTTTATCAATCAGCAATCTTTATTTTGCTAATGATGATTTTTTGTTTTGCGTTTATTAAATAGCAAGGATATTGTTAATTTCTAACCTGTTTCTAAAAAAGCTAAAGAAGTTATATTAGAACAGTAGCGAATAGCAAATAGAGATTTAGTTCTTCGTGTAGTTTACTGAGAAACTTACAAATAATTCATCATTTCCCATTTCCTAGAAATAAGTATCATAAATTTTATTTCTTCACAAGAACAAATACCCTTTAAGTGTAATTAATAAATTGACATCAGATAATTTAGCAAATGACTCTTGAATGTTTTTTAGAAAGTCAGTCTTGTGTTCATTGTTATTAATAAAAAAGTAAAAATCTTTGTTTTAACAAGTCACAATTTATTAAAATAGAGAAGCATTTGTATTATTTACGAGTGATTAGTGATGAGGTAAGTTTTTTTTCGCAAAAAATATTTATCTTTTATTTTATTTGAATTAAATCTTGTCTGAGAACAAAACAAAAACTATTTTTAATAATCTTGGTATTATTTGGCTGTTAAAAAATGCATTAAATTAAAAAATAATAAATATATTTATTTAATTTTTAAGCAAATATAAATATTTATAAATATTTGTTTTCCTGATGATACTACACAATGGCGTAGCGATATATCGAGAATATATATAAAAATAAAAAATACCTATTGCTTAAAATTTAAATAAATATATTAATTATTAAAAAGGTCAAATAAAAACTTTATTAAAAAATAATAATTACAAACAGTTGGGCTGAAGTTTGTTATTAGATGTGATTAATTATAAGGAGTTTTCAAGATAACTACTACGTTTTTCAGTGTTCGTGATATTTAAAAAATAAAATAATTTTAAAATTAAATATTAATAAATTTTTAGGTCGTAGTATACAGAAAAAATTATTGCGACTACCAAAGGTTTTATTTGTTCCAATTATACATTTAATTCAAAAATAAGTACACAGTTTTCTAAAAGAAATAAATTAAATTTTTAATTAACATGGAAGGAGACTACGGGCTGCTCTATATATTTCTGGCCTAATAGTGAAAATGCGAATATTTATAATCAAAAGTGGTTTTATTGTTTTTCAAAGTATTCTCCAGCATGATTTATATACTTTTGCATGCGCTCAAACCAGTTGTCGAAGCACTTTTTCCACTCCGATTGAGACACGTCTAAAACATGGTTTTTGAACACTTCAACAGCTTCTTCTGACGACGAAAATCGTTGACCACGCATTTTTTTCTTGATGTGCGGAAACAAGAAGAAGTCATTAGGTGCCAAGTCAGGGTACGGCGGATGACCCATTAATTCGACGTTTTGGCCGGTCAAAAACGCTCTGGTTTGAGTCGATGTGTGAGAGCTCGCATTCTCAAGGTGAAAAATGATTCGTCTTCTCTTGTTGGTTTTTCGAATTTCTCCGATGACTTCAGGCAAACAAATTGTAGTGTACCACTCAGAAGTGACCGTCCTACGTTGCTCAAGCGGAACAGTCGCCACATGAAAAGTTTTGTCGAAGAAACAGGCGACCATTTGCTTTAAAGTGCTTCTTCCACGAACAACTTTCGTTGGATTCTGCTCGTCTTTGAAGACCCACACGGTCGATTGTTGTTTCTTATCGGGCTCATACGCATAGATTCATGATTCACCACCTGTAATGATCTTATAAACGTCTTTTGAAGCACCGCAATCGTATTTTTGCAACATTTCTTTGCACCAATCGACACAACTCTTTTTTTAAGCGACTTTCAAATTGTGCGGGATCCAACGAGAACAAACCTTTTTTACGGCCAGGTGTTCATGCAGTATCGAATGTATGATGGTGGAAGAAATGTCCCAGGATGTCTCTATCTCTCGGTATGTCGCATGTCGATCTTGCATTATGAGTTCACGCACGGCATCAATGTTCTCTGGCACAACAGCCGTTTTTGGCCGACCTTCACGGAATTCGTCTTTGAGCGAGCTTCGGCCACGATTAAATTCATTATACCAATTTTTCACAGTGCTATAAGATGGTGCTTCATCGCCATACAAAGATTTAAGTTCATCAATGCACTCTTGTCGTGATAATCCACGTCGAAAATTGTAATAAATGATGGCACGAAAATGTTCACGAGTTAATTCCATTTTTTTTGTCTATATTAATTTTTTCAAGTCACTGTAAACAACACAAATAATGATTGTACGTCAAAACGTTTTGAGTACGATTATGCTTAAAAATGACAAACTTTCCAATGGAATTGTCAGATTGTATTTGGCAGCACTCAGTGTTGCTAGGCCAGAAATATATATAGCAGCCCTCGTATTTTCTAATTTAATAATTAAAATTAAATCATTTAAACACTAACTGACATATTCATAAAATATAAAATAATTTCGAAATGTGTTTTAAGAAAAATTTTTCATACAAACTTGTCCTAAAATACATTTCAAGTCTACTTTAATATTTTACGCACACGACAGTTAGTTAACTTTTGGTTTTAAAAACAAATAAAATTTTTAATATGATCAAACAATTTTTTTCCGAGTAGAACAAAAAAAAAATATAACATATTAAAACGAATGATTTAATAGCAAAAAGCAGGGTTAAAGCCAAAATGTTTTATTTCAAGGAGCACCAAAGTATTATCGTTGGCTTTACACATATGTATATGTGGGTTTAAAAATATTTAAAAACACATATAAAATCCAGACACACACATAGATTATTGTGTTAGAATATTAAACACATATGCATATTTTGTTTAGCACACAAATATTTAAAAATGTTTAAACACGCTTACAATATATCTGACATACTAATGACCTTAATTTAAATGCATAAAATTTTAATTGTAAACATTTGTTTTATAATAAAAGATTGTTAGACTCCTTAACATAAAAGGCAAGTAATAATGGGGGTTCTGTACATAATTAGTTTAAGTGGTTTTCAAACACCATCAGCAGTTATGGCCTGGTAAGCAATTTTGGCTTTGAAGTAAATATTATTGAGAGGTGCCTACTTATAAGGGCTTAAAAATCATATTTGTCCGTTAATAGAGTAGAATATGTTTTACACCATCTTCAGAGAAAATTCCCATATGTAGCTCCAAAAATAAACTAAAACTTGTTTTTCCTTTTGTGTGTCCTTAATATATTCAATTTCTTGTTAACTTTGGCTTTTAAATGTTTCTTGTCTTAATGTCTACATATAAGGTATTGCCTCTTTGTATAGCAGGTAGAAATGTTTAAAGTCCTAAATATTTTGGATTCCTTTTGAAATTTCGCGTATAGAAACCAGTCGGTTATAAAACACAAAAGCAAAGCAAAATAAGTTTCGTTGGTCGTCAAAGGCCACAATTGGCCAGTGATGAAATGATAGATTTACGATTTTCTCTTAATTCAACATATACCATATTGGTGCACAAGCGTTGCATTTTCAGGGAATCACCCCTATCGAACACTTAGTTGTGTTATGCAACTGAACTGAGCAAAACAGTAAGTTAGCAGCGGAGGATTAAATCATACTCTAGAATCTATTAGATAGTAAAGCGAAATGATTACTTAGTACAATTTGATGGAATCAGAATAACAAAAAATTATAATTACACTGTCCAACAGCATTTTTGGAACAGAATAGCGACCCTATAATTCTGAAAGGGTTTGTTGAGTAGATCATTTTTGTAGAACAAACTTATGGTCCAGCACGTCTGAGTTTTTTTTACAGTCGGTCGAAGTTTTCATTTTTTGGTCGAAGCGAGCATTATACTGTATGAAAAAATGCTGTAAGTTATTTTTTGAGAGAATTTTTATGTTCTGAGTAATGTTGTGGAATTGTATGAGGATTATTTTTGTGGAAGATCTTAACCCTCTACTGGTCCCTTTATGGGTCAATTTGACTCTTTTTTCGAGAAAATCAAAAAATATCCTTAATGCACGTTGTGGGTAAAGGTTTAGAGCAGTGGATGACATTTTTCATAACTATGGACAGATATTTTCGTAATATGGGTTCCATGGTATACAGGTCGATCACTTCCTGTAGAAATCGCTAAGTACGAATTTCATAAGGCAGAATGGCGGTGACGAGAATTGTTAGTCGGTAATCGTTGGTGACGGACAGAGACTGAAAAAAAAGAATAATAAATACGATATTTACTATTACAAGCAATCGATCATTAGCATTATTCTTCTACCTTGTGTTTAAGGATTCAAACATAATCTTCTAGTTCTTATGTTTTTTTTTCAGCTTTATGCATCAAATATAATTACGACTAATAAGTTTATATTAATTTCCATTTTCTTAATAGGATGATATTAAAATAAAATTTTATTTCAAGAACTTTTACTGCACAAATTAAGATTATTAGTGGTAATAAAATATTCTTGGCCAAATCAATTCAATAGGAAATATTCAAGGAAAAATTTTGTTAATGATATAGATTTTAAACATTTTGTCCAATGAAAAGAAAACCATCATTGTCAACAATAAATTAAGGAGCATGCATAAGCAAGTGAAATAAAATGACGAAACATAAATACCAAAGTTTTTTCTTTTAAATTCTATTTGTTTACAGTGTTAGTAGGTTAGGTTAGGTTGCACAGGCCGTCGGCGTAAAAGACCGACCCACTTGGGTCCCAGAGGTCCCGTTGTGTCACCTGGAAACAGGATATGCAGGGGATCAGATTCAGGCCACTACGGCATCATCAAAGATCCCAATCCAAACCACACCGCGGACCGGATAAACAGGTTTATCCTAGCAACGTCGCAGACAGATAGGTCTGCAAGAAAATGCAGTCTCGGACTGCCGAAGATGGCCGCTCTATTCTCAGGAAGAGCTGGGCAGTGGCAGAGCAGATGCTCTACCGTTTCTTCCTCTTCCTCATTTTGACAACTTCTACAGTAGTCATGATGCGGAATATTCAATCTCCTAGCATGGGTACCAATGACACAGTGCCCCGTCAGCAACGCCACCAGTGTGCCCAGCTGCCCCCGAGGTAACCTCAGTAGATAAGCGGTTCTCCCACTATCGTACTGAGGCCACAGTGTCCTCGAGACCCTGCAGGTAACCTCCTCAGACCATCTAGACTGTGCAGCTCACAGTTGTTTTTAGTCTACAGTGAACCAATTTTTGTAGTAAAACCTCAACAAAAAAAATTATTAAATCAAGTTAATTCTCTTTTAATCTAAACACAATTAAACAACAAATAACACATTTTATTTAAATCAGAAGAGCTTTCTCTTATAAAGTACTGTTTTAAAACTTCTGCTAATTTGACTAAAAAATAGTTACGAAATTTATAAAAATTCTATTATATTAAACATATTTTAGTTAAAACAATATTAATATAGTACGTCGTAAAAAATACAATTAAAAAAATTAGTTAAACCTACATCCAAAAAATAAATTAAAGTTTTTTATTCGTTCATTTATCCAAATTTTAAAAAATTCTTTAAACCATGTGTTTAAAATCGAAAAATTTGATATTTGAAAATAATTGATTTTATCTTTTGACATTTGACGTTTTTAATAAATCTATTTTACATTAAATCTGTTTCTTTACTTTTTGGGTTAAGTTCGTGAAAATGAGAGCAAGCATCGTTTTCTCTCATAAAGAGACAAACTTTTATGAAAGTGCGGGACAGCGTTGCCACACAAGAAATTGACTTCCTACCAATAATTTTCAAAAATCCTACCAAAAATTTAAAAATGCGTTTCTTGCACATAAACTCTGTTATACTAACTTGGTTTTTTTCCGTAATTGTTGAGGTGGAAATTTGTCTTTTGGTGATTTTTAAGATGGATGTTATGATTTAAAATAGTTTTAGAGCATATTATGCAGAATGAACACCCATCCCTTTCCTGGAGCCAATCAAATTCGCTTAACCATTCGTTTCTAAATTTTTTTTGACTGTTTCTTTACATGCAATTTTAGTAAATATTTATGTAATTAATAGGTACATATATACAATTAAAAAAGTTTACTTACTTTTCCATTTTGTCTGTTAATTTTTTTAATACAAACACTTGTAAATAAGACTTCACTCAAAAATATTGTTAGTTTCAATTTCATAATATTGTTCGCGTTTCTCAAACCAGAGATGGTTATAGGTTTAATCATCTTTATGCAAAAAAGCAGAGATGTTTTTTATTACACCTAAAACAGTTTTTGAAAACAGTGGTAAAACTATTCACGGTTAGTGTTTATTTAATTCAAAGTTACATTTTTTTATTTTATGTTCTGAATTTTTAAGGTAAAAAATTTACTATTGCTAAAAATTTGCTACAGGAGGAAAACCTACCAAAAAATTAAAAAAATGCAACAAACCAACCAAACTAGCAAACTGTTTTTTAAAAACGAAAAACTACCAAGTTTGGTCCGATTGGACCAAAGCGGCAACGCTGGTGCGGGAATACAAAGTCAAAAGGCAGAATTAGTCTTTACTTTCCGTTCCGTGACGAATCAGCTGATCAGTTTCTTTTAAATGGATAATGTATATTTGTGGTTTGTTATTACGTTGACGTTCTGTTCTGTTCCGTTCCAATCTGTAGAAAATAGAATTAAACGTTAAGTTACTAAAAAGTTTTTTGGTAGTGTGACTGGAAAATTCTAATTTTTTTGTTGTGTTGTGTATTATGTTTTCCTTGTTTATTATAAACAGCTGCATTATTGTTATAGAAAAACTAATCACAATAATTTGAGGCCTAAAATTTTAAACACAAAATAAAAACTCAAAGTATTTTGACTTTTTTAATAAGAAAATTTAAAAAGAAATAATAAATTAGTTTTTATTTTGTTTGTATTTTAAGGCTGTTGCACAAGTTTAAATATATAACTTGCACGAAGAAAAAGTCTGGACTGTTTCGTGCAAGAAGAAGAAAAGAAAAGAAAAGAAAAGAAGAAAAGAACTTTATTCTCTCAAAACCTTTCTATTTACGCAAAAAGAGTAAAGAAACAGACCTATTATTTTTTTAGTCCCTTTTGGTCTGTAGACATTTTAATAATTTTTATTTCTATTTTATTTCTTGATATTAATTTAAATTTAATTATTTTTATTTTTATAATCCCAGTTAGCATTTGAAAGAGTGTTTAACAAAAATCAAAAAAGCGAGTATTTGAAGACTATCCAAGATGACTTAAAATCGATTAATAAGTCGTGCGTTTAAATAGAGACTCGAGAATAATTCCGACAAATGCAAAGAAAGCGACTTGTTTAAAAACAAACAATACAGAAACAAATGCTCGAAATGTGACTGTTTTTAGAAATATTTTAGAATCATATTTAGCGCAGTTTAACGATGAAAAAATTATTCAAATATTTTATTGTTTCTTTTTTTTTCATAAGAATATGTCACTTTGTAGAGAAGTTTAATAGTGCTAAAGCAGTTGTCAACATATGTTATTATTGATACTCGCAAACGGTTGGTATAATGGCCAAAAATGGTTCGAAAACCCGCCCCTTTTAGAAAAATTAAAAATCGTAATAAAGTCTTAACTACTGGACCAATCGTCATTACATTTTCGCCCCTTTAATTTTATTTAACACTAGATTTACCAGCTATTTAATTATACCTATTTCTACCAAAACCAGTCAAAATGACTGGTGTATAAGAGAAAATGGTTATTGTGGTTTCCAGTCTTTATTCGCTCGAAAAATGACAAAAAAAAGTTGAACAATATTATTTGTAATGGATAAATGGATTTATAGATATTGTGAAATAATAAAACACTTAATTGTTTACAGTTTGTTGCTCACAATTTCTACATATGTAGATTTTGCTGTGTGTACACTTTCCGCATAGACTTTTTTTGCATTTATTGCAAATATTTGTAGTCTTGTTGTTATTGCAGTATCCTATTTGACACCATTTGCGTACAGAAACCGTGCCTTTTGTAGTTGGTATATCAGCTTCGTGTGGTTTTTGCCTTGAAGTCTTATATTCTGCAGCAAGTTCTATAATCGAAACAGAAAGTCTTTCCATGAGATATTTTCTCCTGTTGTGTTTTTGTACAATATCCAGCTATTGATTCCGGCTAAATCTAAAATATTGAAAAACACTTGAAGTGGCCACCTTCTGGAACCTGATTTCACTGTATACTTTCTTGCCATTTGATCAGTGACATCGACGCCAAATTTAGTTTTATTATAAAACGATACAGTTTCAGGTAATTTCTTAGCTGCTTTATCAATTTTGATGTGTTTATGTTTCGTACTTAGTATAAGTACTTTTTTATTTGGTTTGCTCTTATAAACAGTTAGTGTGCATCCATTGGATTGATACAACAACGTTGAGAAACGTGCCATGCTGTCTTTTGTCAGTTTGCAAGTTTTCGGCAGTTCCCTCTTGTTTGCGCGTATTGTTCCAAGCAACGAAGTGTTTTTAGATTTTAATTTTAACGCCAAAGGAATACTTATAAAAAAATTATCAGTTGTTACAGTTCTACCCGTCATGGTATACGGTTCAAGAAGTTTCATAACGACAAATTCGCTTAGGGGGGTTGATGGATTTCGAGTCTCGTCTTTTCCTAAATACGGAAAGCCATTTACCACATATTTCGTCTCTACATCAGATGCCAACCAAAATTTTATCCCAAATTTATGGGGTTTGTTTGGCATATACTGAGTAAACCTGCATCTGGCCTTCGATGGAAAAAGTTGCTCATCCATAGTAATATGAGCTCCCGGTTTGAAGCAATTTTGGCTGTTTTCAATAAATTTATCCCAAACTGCTGAGACTAAAGCGAATTTGTCTGTTTGCAACCTTTGACTCCTCTGATTTCTTTTGTCGAAACGAATGTAATGCAGAATCTCAGTAAAATGTCGTCTACTCATTGTGCTGGAGAAAAATGATGGTCCCCACTTGTTGTTCCACAAATATTGAAGCCTCAAAGTATTTCCTTCGTACGCCCCACGTGCGTACAGTATTGCAAGAAATGCCTTCAATTTTCCTTGCGTAATTGTGCATTTTTTCCCCAAAACTCGAGAGCCTTCTAACTCTGTACAAATTCGTATATGTTCCAAAATATGGTTGTCAATCAGTAATAGGAACGCACTACTTAGACTCCCGTTCATAATGTTTCTTTTAGCATGTGCTGTTGGCCCGTGTACATCTTTGAAAGCACTATGAACTGGTAGTCTACCGGCAACACCTCCTTCTTCAATTCTCGTCCAAATAGTGCCGTCTGAAGCAATTTCAGTTTGCTGATTTGGTACGGTGCTTCCTCCTTCGTCTTCAGAACTGGAAGGGAATCGCATGTATCGTTTCCTTCGCTTGTTTGGAATATTTTCGCAATCACCGTCACTTGACTGATTTATATTGTTTTCATCAGAAATTTCCTCATCACTACTCTCGACAATAGCACTGTTATCATCACTGCTTTGTGGATCAATTTGTCTATCGAACAATTCACCGTCGCTGTCATATAATTCGCTTTCTACATCTGAACATTCCAGAGGAATGTTGGTTGCATTTTCTAAATATGTAGAAATATTTATTCGTTTTGACATTTTCAGGGGCTGACGATCGCTGTAAAAATATGTAAATAAATATGTAAAAATATTTCGTAGATAGCGTATTTACTGAAGAATATATTTTTGAATATTTCCATATCCACATAAATGTTTCTTACCTGTGTCACTTTCCGGGTATGAATGATTACGCTTGGAGATCGTTTGGACTAAGATTTTATTTCGTGTGTTGAACGAAGACTGTTCGAAACAAGACTGTTCGTGCCTGGTGCATTTACGAAGTAAGCGCTCGTGAAAATATCGTAGATATACCGTAATCGCCATAATCGCCTCAATGCCGATAATGTAACGAACAAAAGACGCATGGGCGCTACATATACTTCACTGATCTCATGATTCTCCCGGAACAAACATTCCTTCATAGAAACATGCACCAGTCATTTTGACTGGTTTTGGTATAAATGTCAATAACAAAAAATATATTTGTTACTAATATATATAAAGTAACATTAAGTTCAGAAAATGCATTCTCTACTTATAGCTACAAAAGTCATAACATTATTTCGGAAAGCAAATGTTATATGTAATAGGAATTTTGAATTGAAATTGCACGACCAGTCAAAATGACTGGTCTGGTAAATCTAGTGTTAATAAGGAGGGGGGTAGCGAAGCACACCGGGTTCATCTAGTATTATATAAAATACATACAAATAGCATTAGTTTGTGAATTAAACAAATACATATGTACTAAAAGCCTGGCATTTTCTTATTTATTCTGTTTTAATGTTTCGATTTTAAATAAAACATTTATAATACATTCACAATTATTTACTTAAGCACATTCTAGTTTTCATTCTACTTGATACCTCAGTAACCATTTTGCAATTAAATGTGGTTGCTTTTCCTTACATTTTTCCATTGTTACTTTTGCAGTAATACATCACACTGTTGCAGTTATTATGATTAATGATGTTTGCGGTATGTGGCCTATGACAATTAAGACAGATGAAGGATGAACACTGACCTTAGAAAACAATATCTTTAACATGTTCCCTAGTCATTCACTTTGTCTATAAACATTTTTCATAATTATTTTTTAATATTTAAAGTGTTGCTTGTTTTGCAATAATAAATGAATGTGAAACCATTCACTTTAAATATTCATAAAACATTTCGTGGTTTAAAATTCATAAATCAGTTTTGCGATTAATTTCCTAAATGCTTTTCTACTTTTCCGCCTTCTTCGTGTTGAATCAATAAAGTACTTACATCATTGTCTGTATTTCTAAGTTTTCTAAGTAATAATTAAATAGGCGCACACGTGCAGGCACTTCTGTATTTATGTATATTCATAAAACCATAATAATTTTCTTTCATAGAACAGTATTCATGTGTATGAAAAAACTAGTGCAAAAGCATATATTTAAC
The DNA here is from genome assembly GCA_916610165.2 of Gymnosoma rotundatum. Lineage (NCBI taxonomy): Eukaryota > Metazoa > Arthropoda > Insecta > Diptera > Tachinidae > Gymnosoma > Gymnosoma rotundatum. Next base: position 110,075,128 of record OU744337.1, on the reverse strand, counting down.
TTTACATATGTGATTATGTCGGTTTATATATTTGGAACAAACTAAGTTTCAACTAGTAAAATGCCTACACATACGAACCCAGTTGACCTAATTATAAGTCAAAGAATTTTTTTCGATTAAAAAAAAAACAGGTCTTCTTCATGTTAATTAATTATTAAGTAAATACTGAAATTTGAGTTATTAATTTTTATTTGCGCCTAAATAATGACTCTCTAAATAAAAACGCATAAAACGAGTTTAATATACCAATTTTATAAAAAACTGGTTTTAATGTTAAAAGAAAGACAATTTAAATTTGTTCCATACGAATTTTGTTTTATGCTTTGTTTTTTTTGACAATGAAGCTTTTATATCAATATTCAACGACTTTTTCACTGCATGATGTAAAATTGGGTTTCTGCATTATTTAGACTAATTTATTGTAAAGTTTTGTTGTAATTTAAAAACTTCATAATTCGATCCTATGGTACAAAAATGTTCAATACGAAATCACATATAAGACGCTCGCTCTCTGTGACAGAGAGCTTAGCGTTGCACTGCCGTTATAATGGTTTTTACTTTATTTCTATTTTAGTCACCTCAGCGCGAATTCATAACAGGTGACTGCGCTAGCAAATACAAATCAAATACATAAAAACACAACGCGCAATAAAAAATGTGTGCAAAATAACTGTTGTGAATTGACTCAGCTTGGCTATTTCGTTTACGCAAAGTTCTGTGGATTTAACACGTGTTCGCTAACTAATAAAATAGTTTTCGATTTTATTGCATTTCATTCAAAAATCAATAATAATGAGTACAGTACCTAGATATTTGACTGCTGAAAAAATCGAAAATATACTAGAGGCAAGTGATAATGAGGAATTATCAGGCAGCGATTTCGAACCGGATGAAAAAAAAAGTGAAAGTATTTCAAATGAAGAAACTGAGGACGCACTCTACGTGTCGAAAGACAATACTATTTGGAGTTCAATTCCTTTCTCGAGTGGTCGTTTTCGGGCATAATGTGGTTAAAATACGTCCCGGTAAGAATAAAAGAATTGTATTTTCTCTTGTTTTTCTGAAGTTGTCGTCAACATTTTCGTTTTGATGACGTAATTAGTCGTCGCAAACAACGCAATGACGACTAACTTCTTCCAATGTACCACACTCCACACACATGTGTCACAGTAGAGGAGCAATTGCTTGACTTCCATGGAAGATGTAAGTTTCGGTAATATATGCATTCTAAACCCGAAAAATATGGCATTAAATTTTAGCTTATTGTCTAAGCTGAAACATGCTATGTATTGCGAATTCCGCCGTATATGGAAAAATTAGTAAGTGGAATCCCAGAAAAAAATCAAGGAGAACGAGTGGTACTGTTGTAATGAGTACTATGCATAACAAACCTGTTATCGGTACTGATAAAAAAAATTTTACCGGCGATAATTTGGTTTTACAATTCTACAAAAGTTGGAGAAGACACGGATATTGTTACAGCTGCAAGTGTAAAACGAATCGATGACTCATGGCAGTTTTTCCAAACATACTAGACATTTCTGCGTTAAATGCATATATAGTATTAAATGACTGGCAGCCGAAGCAAAAGCACACCAAACGCAAAAGTTTATTGCATGAGCTTGGTATTACATGCTTATACTCGTATCGCTTCTTTAATCAATTATAAGAAATAATGAAGTTACAGTTGCTGATGAGATTCCTGAGCCATCATCAAGGGTAATCAGAAATCCGCAAAAGGCAGCAGCCAAACGAGGCCGCTGTTTCGACTGCTACCATTCTGGTCAAAATAAAGATGAATGGATTATTCTCTTGATTATAATAAATTGAAGAAAATTATATACTTTGTGTTGAAATTCGCATATGGGACAAAGGTGTTCCAAAGGATAGAATTCCTAATTTATTTTTAGGAGCAATGTACGGTTAAAATAATAAATATTTTTGGTCGGTTTTAATTATGCAAAATTACCCCAAGTAAAAAATATAAAAAGCCTCAACCCATTCGGGATATTTAGAAAAATGAAAAATGGCTTCAATTATGAGTTGCAAAAAACACTTATATTAAAATTGATAATTTAATTTTATATTGTCATCCTCTAAAGAAAAGTTTGGGACGTGTTTTCAGAAAACGCTATTTCAAATAAAATATAACTTGTAATTACAGTATTTATTTTATTCAAGTAATAATACAAAATATTGGGAATTTTTAATTGGTATGAAAACTTTTCACTCACTGGTACTGCATAACTGTATGATATTTTTTCTCCTCAGCCAAATTTTCTAAATTGAAGCATAAGATTTACAGGAAATTATGAACTGTGTCTTTTAAGTATTAAAATAATTGTTTTAAGGATTATTGGCATTTTACCTAAAAATTCAGTGGCAGGAGGTAAGTGAAACAACAAATTTACAATTAGATGCAATCGCAAATTGAATGGCTTAAGCATAAAAATTTTTCCACATCTAGTCAAGATCATTGGAAATTTGGAACACTTGCTTTATATTTTCATTTAAGAGCAGAAATTGTCTTATTTTTAATTGTATTCAAAAAGTGAATACCAAAAAAAAAAAAAAAACAATCTAGAATGGAATTTTACCAAACCATCAAAATCTTACAAAATTTGAGCAAAAAGAAAAAAAAAAATGATAAATAAAAAATTAAACACAAAAATTCTGAAAAAAATGTAATTTCCTAAAAATTGCGGTTTCAATAAAACTAACTTAATTTCACTAAAATTTGACATCGTTGAAGATTACGCACGTAAAGAATTTAATCTGACCAAACTTTAAAATTTTCATCAAAAAGAAAATTTCATGAAAAACCACGGATTCAAAAAAAGTTGATATAAAAAGTCCGAACTTTAATAAATCATTGAAATTTTACAAAGATTTCATCAAGAAAATAAGTTTTATCAACAATTTGTATATCTACGAGTATACATATATATAAAAAAAATATAAAAAATAAATAAGTTTTATTAACAACCAAACATTAAGAAAAAATTTTAAGAATAATAAAAACTTGGAATTACTGAATGTTTAACAGTATCTAACTTTAATATGCTGTAGGGATATTAAACTCGGCATACCGAATATAGCACTCATACTTGTATTAATTATACATAAGTACATACTTACAGGTCGGCATTTAGAAAATCTGCTTTAAATGGGAATGTATTGGTGATTTTGCACCATAAAAAATTACTTCGTTAGAGTTGTAATAATTATAAGATTAAATTGTCTTAATGTTTTACATTAACAATTTTTTGTTTCAACTTCTCACAAACATTTCCTGAAGAGCTAAGTAAGTGGTAGCGAAAGTGATGTGCTTTCACTCTCAATAATCGATATCGGTAATCGGGAACGGAAAAAAAAGAATTATTTTGAAAGTTAATTGAAAAATGTTTGTTTTTTAAATATTTTTGAAAAAAAAAAAATTGTAAAAGCCTTTTTTGTAGATTTTTGAAAATTTTGTTTCTATCGTAAAGTATAAAACTATACAGATTTTATTTATATTTATATGAATGCCTTATGAATCATTTAAAAATACATGTTAAAAATAAACTTAAATATAAATATATTTTTAATAAATACGAGCATTGTTTTTTTAAATCTGTTGTGACATCGGCCATATTGAGGTTGCCTTAAATACATGGCCAACTGGGTTTAAACAAACAATACTCTTACATACAACTACATAAGGTTTAACTTGCCTTTGTCAAATTTACCATCATCTTTTTGACAGGAATGTATGAAGTTTAGAGGTAAAAGTTAACTTTATATTTGAATGATTTTATGTTTTCTTATTTGTATTTATCCTAATCTGCTTTTTTCCTGTTCTATTTATTTGAAGAATTATTATTCCACAGAAAGTTCCGCTTAATGACAGCATGTGGGTTACACGTTTCAAAGTTAAAATAAATAAATTAGAAATTCGATATAGTCTACATATTTTTAGTTGTTATGCTCTTAATTAAATGAATAACTTTGTTTATTCCCAAGAAAATAAATAGTAAAATTCGTACAAATGAAGTAAATGTTTTTTCTCTCGGTGTGTAATCAGTCAGATTGATGGCAAGTCTTAAGTTTATTTTTTATTTTAGTTTCTAAAAATTTTTAGAAAAAAAAAAATTAATTACAAAATATGCGAATATTTTCCAAGGAAAACAAGAAAATTTGTACACCAGCAGAATGTAAAGCAGCATCAGCATTATTCGCATTTATCTGCCTTGGGTTGTGTACATTGTAAGCGTCATCTATTTAACCAACTAATTTAATCAATACTAATTTGGTTAGACGCAACACACAACCCAAAGCATTTCTTCCTTGTTCTCCATTTTAATCTATTTAAAATATCTAGAGTTCAACTCATGATTTAATAAAAAAAAATAATAAAAATAAATTGTTTTTTCTTTTAGGACAACGATAATCTTTTAATAAATATTCATAAAATACTTACGAACACATTGATTTAGAAAAACAAGTTGAAAAAAAAATAATTAATAAGTTTAATTAAAAATTTAATTTACGCCGTTAAAAGGCGAAGATGAGAAAATTTATTAAAATTTAAGATGCCATTCGATGAATTAAATAAAATTGTACAGCAAAGAAAAAACAAAACCATCATATACATTGTTTCTTTCGGCGACTGGCCTCTACAGCAGTTGGAAACTAATCCTAATTTTTATCTGAAAATTGCGTTTAGCGATGAAAATGATTTTTGGCTAAGAGCGCTTCGTAATAAAATTGAGGCATATGGAGTGAAAAATGTTCCGCTTTGGCGGCTTATACGTCTTATTGACCGTAAAGTCAATATAGATCGCATGCTTTGGATTTTTCATTACCGTTGGAATTACATTAGCACTGTTTGAAATAATGACAATGAAAAAAATTGAACTACATTTAATGCTTATGATTTTTGTTTAAATTGTTTTTTTTTTCATTAATTATAATTATTTCAAAACACTTAATCATAAGGGAATGATTTTATTTTTTAACAAATAATCAATGAAACCTTTTCATTTAAAAGCATTGCCATTATTAAAAATTGTGATAATGCTAAAAATATCATTAGCATTATTTATTTTTCCACGCTAATGAAATCGTCAATTAATATGTCCATCAATTAATAACTCTCATGAATGATAGATCGCTACTGTACCATGACCTATGATTTTTTGTTTAAAAACTTGGATGACATCGATTCGGGCCAGATAAGGGGTAATTAGTAAATTTCGAGAAATTGAGGTATCGATTGGCCTCTAAGGTCGTGCGATTTGACACTTTTTGATTATTAGTTTTTATTTATTTAATTTTTTTTAAAGAGAAAAACTATTGTAGAAGATTTACTTAAGAAATGTTACATATAATTGACGTTCCATCAAACAAGATATTAAATTATAAACAAGACATAGAAAAATGCGCTCAAATTTACAGAAATATTGTTAGTAAACAAAAAAGATCAACTCAGCTGTTAGTAGATAAGTATTTACTGCACAATATATTCTCAGCCTTTTAGACATCGATAGTTTAATTTAATTTTGTTTATTTTTTTCGCTTATTTTATTTGTTTCAATGTAACAATGTTTTTTGTATTGTTTTGTATTTCTAACAGTTTCCCCTAAAGATGAATAGCGAAGCTATTCGAAATATTGGGAGTAAAAATTAAAAAAATTAAATAACATTAACGAAGTGTTTTAATTACCCAAAACGACCTTAAGCCGAACAAAGGATTTAAATCATTTATCATTTTTTTTGGAGGAAATAAAAAAACTTGCTTAAAATTACAGATCTTTATAATTTAACATATTTTCAAATTATAATGTTACAAACGATACACTAAATCATAAGAGAAATATATGGTGAAGGGTACATACATAACATATATGACTCTTGTTTGTTATATTTTGCTTGAGTGTAAAAAACTCAATATTAAATGAGAAAATTGGCAGTGATTTAATAAACATTTAACATTTGTTTGTTATTTTGTTTTTAACTTTGATGTTATCGTTTTGATATTAAATGCCATATAATTTTAATATTTTTATCTTATAGTATTTGTTTTGTCGTTTTATTTAATAAAAAATTCGTACTGTATATCAAAAACCAAATTGTACAAAAAATGAAAGGATATTATTACATCTGCCAGGCATATTTTTTAGACTTCAAACATAAAAAGGAAATAAATGAAAATATTTGCAAACAAAAATTAAAGTCGATAGAAATTTTGGTTGACAATTGTGAATTGGAAAAAATAGCTGATTTCTATTTTATTTTGTGTTAAATGATTTCAGCTGTTGAGAGATCAATGTTTTTCCTCAAACGAATCCCATAGTTTCGGGCGATTTTATTATTTGTTTTAAAACAAATTAACTCAAGTTATCAATGTTTGGTTTTAAATAGGAAATAGGAAACCAAAATATATTTAATTTAGGTTTGGTTTGCCCGTAGAAAGCTGATATACATATGTACTATAATTATTTACATAAAGGTTTTGTGTGGTTTTTAAAAGGCAGTGTACATATGTACATGTATTCATACAAATCTTCTAAACTTTTGTTATTTTTTTAAAGAGTGCCTCATTTTTATTGTGAAATTGACATAAGGGCCTATTTTCAAAGAGAAAAAAACATTCAAAATAATTATAAATATTTAAAAAAAAGCAAAGGCACTTTCTATAAGTACAAGAACTTCATCAACAAAATGAGAATTATTTTTGTGATATCAAAATAGTTAGATTTCTTTTTAATATGCAGAAAAGAGTGTGAGAAGAAAAAAAATTGCGGATTGTTTGTCAGAAATTGTTGTTAAAGCTTCAACATTTTGGTAAGGCTTCATAAAAATTCTCATGTTGTTGATGAATTTGCTGTACTTAAAAGAAAATATTTCTGATTTTTCTTTCTAAATTTGGATACAGTCAATTGCATACGGATACTAACCAAGAAAAAAATCAACATTTTATTATAAGATGTTATCGTGTATTAGCATAATATTATATTTTTATAATATTATTAAATCCTAAATAAATTTTAAAAATGCAAAAAAAATTTATTCCGAGTCGTCTTGATATTATTACTGCGGGTAGGAGTAAGTTTTAAGCTCTTAAATATTTTATGAGAAAGAGTTCAATAAGCAGTTTAGACTGCCGCAATCTTTAAGATTTACATTAGATATTTCTGCCCTAACATTACACTTCCGCCTTGATAAGAGACACTGACCGAGATTAGTTGGCGCCAAATATGGTTCGGGAAATAATAAATTTGGCTTCTGTTCGTTTTATTTTAATTTCTAAAAATTTTTTATTAAGAATATTACAAACTTTGCGAACGTTTTCCAAAAAACAGAAAGAATTAGACATCAGCAGAATATAATGCAGAATTTTCTAGATCTCCTACATCCTTCACTAGCATTCTAGCATTCACAGACCTTCGGTTGTGTACGTTGTAAACATAATTTATTTTACTGACTAATTTTGTAACTAAGAATACAAGGAATATGTTTAAGCAATTAAAATCAATTTGGTTAGACGCAGTCCACACACCACGTAAATCTTTTCTTTGTTGTCCTCTTTACAAATCGTCAAAAACATTTGTTTTTGCATTCTGCTAAGCGTCGGCTTAGCGCAAATACAATTTTTTAATTCTTACATACTTTTGTCTTTAAAATAAGTAAGCATGAATGCTCGCAGTGTTTTTCGTGTAAATTAATTTTTTTTTTTTCTATTTACATGATGAAGCGAAAAAAATTTAATAGCATAAAATATAATCAGAATAAGAGCCATTTCATGACTCACTGTTATATTTGCTCGGAGATCACATAAGAAAATAAAATCAGTGGTTTGTAGCATGTTCTTTTATAGAGTGCATGTCAGCATTACCGATGCTTTCAGATTTTCAATAAATTAACTTCTTTTGAACCAAAACCATAAAGCATTTTAATTGTATTTCCTTTTGGTCCAACGTAAAAACAAACAAGTTGGTTTTATGATCCATAAGTAAACAAAATCATATAAGGCACTTAGCCGTGACTGAGTAGAACGTAAGTTTTTAAGTAAGTCTCATATTTATTACATTAATATACATATATATAAAACACTCAACTTTCGGCGTAAAATGTCATTAATCTTATTATTAATCTAATAGTTTCTTTTTAAAAGAAAATGTTAAAAAAGAAGAACAACAAAATTAAATACAAAATATGCGGCTGCCACAAACTTAAACTATAGAAAGAATTTTCAGCACATGAAGTATCATGGTTCTTTTTTAAAAATTAGGTTGCTAGCATAAAATTTCACAGACAGATTTCTAAGATTTTTCCTAAACTAGAAGTATTAGACTTTCTTTCATTGTCCCCTCAGAATATATTTTTATTTACAAAAGGCCACAAGTAAGCGAAACAAACAAAAGACAAAAAAAGAAAGGAGAAAAATATCCTTAACTAATAGATGTTCATGCCCAGTACCTAGTCTAACATAACCCAGGCACTCGTTTCTTTTTTTTCAAACAAGAATACAGCAGCGAAAAGAAGTATGATAAAGAAATATAAAAAGCCAGCCAAGCTTTGGTGAAAAAAAAGTGTTATATAGGGATAAAACAAACAAAAATAATAATAAAGAATAATTTTTTTTATTTTTGTGGTTTCAAGACAGCCAAAGTTGGAAGTTCATTGCTGCATTAAAAAAATTTGAATGTCGTTTTTATTTCCGGCCTGTTTTTAATTCCAGTAATAAATTTTAACACAAGTTTGGCGTAACGAAAAAGAATAAAACTTCATGCAGTCGAATTCCCTTTAATAGAAATTTAATTTTTTGAAATAATTGCTCAAACTATTTTAGTACTTCACCTCGATCTACCTTAGATCAAGTATATTATAAAAATCATACATTTGACTCAGTAATATTATAACTAAGAAATCGAGGCATAGTTCATGAGAAATCAAATTAATTTCTTTAGACACACAATGTCTTAATAAAAAAATCAGTGGTGGCTACAAATGCGATTTGTACATAAATGGACAATAAACCTATCGAGTTTGTTACGCATACAGAATTTCACTAATCATTGGCACATTAGTGCGATTATCACCTTTATTAATGTTTTAATTAATTATATAAATAAGTTCACTTGTTAATTTCAAAAAACGTTTATCTTAGAAAGGAAAATTATTGAACAAATTTACGCGGATGTTTCCAAAAAAAAAAAAAACAAGAAAACTTAGACACAAGCAGAATCTAATGCTGCCTTTTCTGGATCGTTACATGATTCAGCAGCATTCTTTGCATCAATCTATCTCAGGTTGTGTACATTGTAAACATCAATTATTTAACCAACTAACTTTGTAAATCAGAATACGAGAAGTATTCATATCAATATTAATTTGGTTAGCCGAAGTTCACACCCAAAAATAAAGTATTACTTCGTTGTTCTCTTTGTAACTTGTATTGGGCTCTACTTCGAACACATGAGAAATAATATTTGCGACCGAAAGACCGATTTCGGAGATAAAGTATTAAAAATCTTAGAAGAGGCGTCGCCTATAGAGTATTATCTATCAAATCAGTTTGTATCTTGTAGATTAGGTCATGTCTATATTTTAAATATCTGTAGAATCTAATTATGTTAAGTCAGTTAAGATTCGTAATATAGCGCATTTGTGTACTTGCACACTTTCAAAATCCACCCTCCTTTACATAAATATCTGACTATTTTTTTAATTTGATTGTAATCGGTACACACGTAAATGCCCGTTTTCCCCCTTTTTCACTCATCTAGGTCCTAGCTCTGAAAATACATATATATAAGGATCTATCTTCTTTTCGAATCTCATCAAAATCAATTAACCAAGGCATAAAATTGCATAGTCATAAAATATTAATACTCTTTTATACCATGATGAGGCACCAACAAACAAACAATCCAAAAAAGCTCAAGTGATCAATAGAGATTCAGATGAGTGCAAATAAGAAAACTTGGTAAAAACTGTAAGATTTTAATAATAAATTTATATTGCTCATTTTTTATGATGCATTAAGTTCTACCTAATTAAATTTCGATCACTATCTTCATAAATTGCTAATCCCGACAACGAAACATAAAAGCTTAATTCACCTCCCTGGATAAGATATGAAATTTTTAAACATAAAACGGATAAGAATACTTAATTAAACAAAGATTTGTAACATGGCCAACAATTTTTTTTTGTGTGTGTTAAACAAATGCTTTATATAAAAGGAAATAAAAGAACGAAAACATTCACAAACACAAACCTGGCAACAAAAAGCGGGCATAAAAGTCAAACAAACATTTTGCAATGTGTGCATTTTATAAGAACTTATAAGAACAAAATTGCTTTTTTTGGTTGTTTTTTATTATTTCTTACTCATTTATCCTGTGAAGTTTTTTTTTATAAATTCCACAACACATAGCATATCCTTTAACGACAGTATAACAAAAACTGCTCACATATTTTTACTTAATTCCTTCTTAAGAAATAAAAAGTTTTCGCCACCGATTGTAGAATATAAAGAGCACAAGAATTTTCTTCAACATATTTAAAGTATTTACAGTAGTGGCAAGTGGAAGAACATATAAGACCCCATTAAAAAATAGCAAAGATCTATAACAAAAATAAGAAGCAGTAGGTTAAGAAGGAAAAAAAATAATTGCCATAAGGAGTTCCAGACTACGAAAAATTTCAGCTCTTGAATTGAGTTAGGTGCATGGGAAAGTAAAGGTCACGAAAATGTTGCAACAAAGCGCCAAGATTGAAATAAATGATTGCGTATTTTGTATTTGCGAGATGTCAATAAAATCACTATAAATAAGAAAATTTAATAATTTTATATCTAAATATGCATACACTTGTTTATGATTTTAAAAACGAACGTTAACAATGCTCTAAGTAAAGACAGAATTCAATTCAATGCAATTAATTCCTACGAAAGCCCCGACTTTTTCGGTGCATTTTAAAAATAAGGCAGGCAAAATCAATTATGCGATTGATTTAAAAATGCAGGCTGGATCCGACATATGAAGGGGAATACAACGTTGGACATAAAATGTAAAAAGTTTTTCAGAGAGTATGAAAAATTGATATTGGCATAACTGACTAAAAGTGTTCAAAAAATATGTAAAATTAAAGAACATATAAAAAATATCACTTTAACATAAGTTTCAAAAATATATTATAAAACCCAAAATTCTAGCCATATTTATACCTCTTTTAGAAGAAAATTACAAGAAAAAGTAGTTTCTTAGAAAAGTTTGTAAAAGGCTCTTTGCAATTAAAAAGGGTTTTTATTGTTTTTATGCAAATTCGATTTATTAAAATTAAAATTTTAATACAAAAATTCATTAATCACAAAAAATTTAAAAATTCCCAAAACATTGAATTTTCTGAAAAATAAGAAAAAATGAAAAAAACCTTAAGAAACGAAAATATATGCTTTTAACTTTGAAAATTCGGTAATAAAAAGCAAAATTTACAAATGATAGTTTTAACTAGAAAAAATTATCTGAAACTGTCGACATTTTTTACATATTTTTACACCCTTTACTATAGGTTGAAAGACTATATATATATACAGATTTGTCATTTCGTTTTAAATTTCTACAATCTTAATTTCCAATCTCATAAATTATATAATTCTTGATCCTTATACATTGAATCCTGTTCTACGATGCCTTCAAAGGTGCCATCACCATACTCTCGGAAATAGTTTCAAAAGAGGTGCTACTGGTCCTTTTTCAGCAATACGAAATGGCTGTTAAGTGATCAAAATCCCAGTTGGTGCAAGAGTAATTCGTGAGCTGAAAGTAACATATATGAAGTTTTATATCTTTTTTTCACCCCATTATTGATAGCTATTCCAAGTAGCATCCTCTTCCTATTATCCTAGTAGGGTTTCCGAATTCTTTTGTTTTAAATCCGTAAATCAAAAATTTTTATCCCTAAGAACAGTTTATTTTATACTCGAAAATACCTTTGAAGATAATACTATTTTATGTAATTAGTAAAAATTTGTCGTATTAAAATCAAAAAATTTGTATTCAAAATCTTACTCCTAGTAATTCTCCTTTGTTCATTGATTTATGTAGAGTTGTTCAGTTAAGTTCAGGCGAGTAAGTCAAATTTTATTACAAAGCATGTTTTTTATAAAGTTTTTAGGAATTATTTATAATTAAAAAATTATAATTAATTTTTTAAAGTACCCACCCTAACGTTAAACACAAATCCCTCAAGATTACTTATGACATTAAAAACTTTCCTAAAAAAACCCAAATCCCCAAATATGATATTTTGTCACAAAAATCCCCATATTTAAGAATAAGCCCTCTGGCTACACCGAATCCTAGGTTTATGATGTTACTACCAAAAGTACAAAGCGCACAATTTTATTATGATTATAGTTTTTTTTCTTTTTCCGTTAGTGTTTTCTTTATCTAAAAATTCTGCAAAACCTAATTACCCATATAAAATTATATGCACGTAGTTAAAAATATGATACAATAAGAGTTTTAAGTATTCAAATTTTGCATTTGATTCTTTTAGGGAAAAGAAAAACTTTGATTTAATGAAAATGTCTTCAAACTGCAGCGAAAACAAATTACAAAATACAAGAGAAAGTTAAAAAAAAAAAAAAAAAAAAAAAAAAGAACTTAATGTTAGAAATCGAGACATGACTTTCTTCGAATATTTCTTCTTGACGTTATTTTTTTGGCTGGAAGCAAGAGCACAATAAAAGAAGTAAAAAATAAAATAAAAATAGGAAACGACGCTGTTCGCAATTTAAATGAAATTGTGCCACCCACTCTGTACATTTTAACCTTTAACAATGATTACAATGGTAATAATGAATTTGGCCTGCAATTACATTCAAGCTTCTGTATTCCCTGTGCTACCGTGGTTGGTTTTGTGCAATGGTTGACTTCATTTGAGTTTTATATGTTGTAAAAACTCACTTGGACGGCGTTTTTTAATAACTTGAAATATTATTTGACGGCAAAAAGTTTTTTTTTACAAACAATAGAATTATTGTCCGCCTTTCTTGCTTTATTTCAATCGTTTAAATAAATTATGTGAATAGTTTTTTATGAATTACAATTTATTGAAATAATAAATGTTTACAAATTTTCTATTAATGTAATGAATTATTGCACTAGTTTCTTTTGTTGTCAAGATTTTTTTTAAGAAAATTAAATCAAATTAGGAAGAAATTAATTTTCAAGTTTTAATTTGTTGTTGGTTAATTTCAGAGATAAATGTTAAATGCACTCATGCTACATATTCCGATCGAATGGCTTTAATTCAGTATGATTTATTCTAATCGAATTTGTAATTTCTTAAACAATGTTAACTTACATGCGGATATAAAATAAAAGTAAATTAAAAAAATCATCGATTTTTACAAAAAAAATTTCCGTTCGAGTTGTTTCAGTATTTTGTTGCATTATCAGCGCCAACCTTAAGTCTTGCTTAAATATGGAATGTAATCTTTTTATATCTTTATCCACAAGTGGATGGGTTATAACTGTATAAGTTTGTCATTCCATTTGTAATTTCTACAATATTCATTTCCGACCCCATAAATTATATTATATATAAATTATATAATTTTCGTCTGCCCCTAATGCGGTTAAAATAAACTTTGTCAAATCCCCAGAGGAACTACAAAAAAATTATGACCACCATTTTGTCAGACATAGTTTTGAAAGAGATGCTATTGGAATTAAGCGTGCACCTCTAATTAGTTTTTAGATTTAATTGAGCTTCTTTAGTTGATTGTTATTATTTTTACTTTATTCTATTGTAAATTTAAGAAGATATCTAGAAATTATCTGGTAATTGGATGTCACTAAACCATTTAAAATTCAACAAAATATTTTATTTTCACCAAAAATATTAAATTTTGCTAAAAATTAATTTTGCAATAAAAAATCGGATTATCATTATTATCATTAACTAGGTAAATATTTACAAATATTAAAAATAGGTCTTTCACTAAACGATTAAAATCACCGAAATAAATATTTTCACGAAAATTTTGACGAAAATGTTTATTTTCCAAAAAGCTGTACTTGCAATAAAAAATTAGAAATCTCATTCAAAACCGAAAATGCACAAAAAAAAATCTTAAAACTTATAATGATTTAAAATTTTTCTAAAAATTCTCACTTAAGCAAAATAAATTCTCTTAGTGAAGGGTATATAAGATTCGACTTATCCGAATATAGCACTCTATTTGTTAGCGCTGAAACAAAAGACAAATGAAATATTGTTTTACTTAAGTTTATTTTAATATGCATTTATTTGTTTATTATTATAATTATTTATAGAAAGAATTTGTATTTTTTGCAACATTATATACTGCTTTTAACCACATAAAGTTTAACCGTTTCAATACACAAGAAATTTTTAAACTAGGTCCACAAATAACGGAGTTCGGAAGTAACGAACCACACAGAAAACAAAAAAAACACACGAATTGATAAACTGCTTCTTTTTGAAGACGCCTTAATAAAACAGACTTTGGAACATTTTAAATATAATTTATGAAGTCTCGTGACCCTATCTTACTGACCGAGGTACTTTTTTCTGGAAGCTTTGCATTTTTCATAAGCAGCTAAGTGCAGAATCTGGAATAAAGCAGAGCTGTGCTGCAAAAAAAAAAATGCATAGATTTTCAATTTGCAGAAATAATGGTATGAAACTAATTAGAAACTAATGTGTCTTAAATTTCTAATGCATCTTTAGCCATTTCAACTTTAAGTAATAAAACTCTTTAAAGCAAATGCTAATGGATTTTACTGCATTGAAGCAGCCATGAACTTTTAACGACATCACGAACATGGTCGTCCATTTGATGGCTTTGCATAATTGTTTTGCTTAAATTTTTCCCAAACTCTTAAGCAATTTATATTCAAATGTTAATTATCTTTTTTTGTCATTTACTTTATTCTTAATGAATTGTTTTGTATTAACAGAGCATAATATTATCATGTTTATTTGATGAAGGAATATTGCAAAAACTTCTTGAACTATAAAACAAATAGTTACTTGTGAGTTTGTTAAACTATACAACTTGCCATGATGCAGACAACAAATGACTGCAGTAACTGTGAAACAAATTACCGCAGTGAGGAAATCTACAGACAGAAAGAAATTTTAAAGAAACAATTGCGTTTTATAATGTGATGCTACTAAACCGTTTAAGCTGCTTTTGCATGTTGCTGCAATAACAAAAGTATAATCAAGGTTACATTTACATGAAATTTTATTTTATTTCCGTGTTGTTTTTTGCCAACATCAACAAAATCGTGCAGTCAGTTTTTTTGTTTTTCTTATTTATCCTCACAGTGGGACTTTAAGTTATTTTTTCCTGTTTCATTTCTCCTTCTACTGAAGGCAATAATAATGAAAACAATTTCAATGTTGACATACACATACAGTCAAAGCAACAGAAGAAAGCATAGTAATGAAGTCCACAAACAACCACCGTAATAAAAATATCATCTCATTAAGCTGATTTTATTAATTGAACAAAAGAAAGAAAATTCAGTAATAGAAAAATAAACACAAAACTAGCATAAAATAATAAAACGAATTGTAAAATATATTCTTAGTAAAATGAAAAGAAATGAGGTGTAAGACAACAAATTTTTAAAATATATAGATATTAAGTAACGAAACGTAAGAGTGTAAATTAAGCACAAAACACATGTTTTTGTTAAGTGAATTTTAATTAAAGAATTTTTAATAATTATTTTGTGATGCCATCTCATTTCAAAGTAAAACATGCTCAGCAAGAATTTCTACATCATTATGCGATGAATAATATCCTAAGAACGGTAATAAATTTTATAAATATTTATTTACTTCTTTAACGAAAGCTATGGGCCCTTAAAACTGGGCCCTTAAAGCTGGGCCAATTACACACGACACTGTAAAAATTCAAAAAATTTTCAAATGTTTCAGCAACATATAAAGTGCTGTTTTGTACTACAACAACAACTACTACCGATTTGGTAGGAGGTGGCAGCATTTTCTTTCAGATAGCGATGGCCCCGAATGAGTGTGTTAGCTATCGATAATTCTTGATTTTTTACCTAAAGCTGAGTAATATGTTGTTTTAAATTTTATATAAAAAATTATTAGATTATAATTTTTTGGAGTCTTTGTTAGCATTGAACAAATAAAAGTGCTAGATTCGGCTATACCGGATCTTAAAAATCCTCTAGCATATATGTAAATCTTGTTTAGTAAAGTAACTCCTATCAAAAAAAAAAAATATGAGGCAATCGTACTTTTTTATGAGAATTTCAGAGGCCCATAACTCGGAAACTGTGGACGAGCGTCATTTTTTTCACTTGATGTTTTTTTTTATTTTGTAATAAGACACGATCGATGTTATTATTACCTGTAGGGCCACTTGAAGTTGCTTTTTCATGTTGATAAACTACCAACATTTGACGCCTTGGATATAATAATTGTTCGTGCTACTCGTCACATACGGTTACCAATGCTCGAAAAATTTGGTAAACAATTGGAGGCGAATGGAAAATGCCCTTCGTTAAGAATATTCGCGATGGTCATGTTTCTGAAATTGTTTTCACGTGTTTTAAACTTAAAGATCTAAAGATAAGTTTTATGCACATTCCAGTTACACTGATGGTGGGCCGTGCCATTTAACATTAAAATATGATGTGCGCTTACGCTTAAGCATCATGTGTTAAAGTTTTAATGTTCACGAGAGGATATGTAGGTAAATTTATTTCATTAGCAAAAAATAATCAAAGTTTAATTATACGATAAGAGAAAACACAAAAAACAAGAAAGAGTGCTATATTCGGCTATGACGAATCTTATATAACCTTCACCATCTATGTAAATCTAGTTTAGTGAAGTACATCCAATCAATCCAATATTGGGGTGATAGAGATTAAAAAATAAAACAATTTGGTACCGCATATATATTGTTTTACATAAAAATGCAATCGGCTTTTTAAAAGCTTCAAAATGATACCCATATTGATATTTCCAAAAATGTTTAAATTTCGGAGCCCCGTAACTCGAAAAATATGGGTGATCGCCAATATTTTCACTTGATCTTTTTTTCTTATTTTTTTAGTTCTCTATGGCCCCATACATTTATTTTTTTTTTTAATCGAGTTACTTTGTTGCTCCAAATGACAAAAAAATTAGAGGTAGGCGTGGTGTTTTGCCTACTGCCTCGGAGGACACTATATCTGGTCGATTGACACAAACACGGACAGACGGACATCACTTAATCGACTTTGCTATGCATAAGAAGTCAGAAGATATATGCTTTGTGGAGTCAGAAATGGATATTGTAGAAATAGCACACGGAATGACAAACGTAGTTATACCCTTTTTTAAATTTTTGTGGTGAACGGTATAAAAAAGGATTAGTAAATTGTATTAGTTAATTTTTGAAAATTATTGTGCTATTTTTTATTTCGATTAAATTATTAAATCACCGATATTGGTTATTGAGGGTAAAAGCACGTCTCGATTACCATGGCGCTACCGCTTACTTAGATCTTTAGGAAACTTCTCACAATCATTTTTAGTAAACTAAAGATTCTTGTCCAAGCAATTCTTAATGTCTCATCATTTTGCTTTTATAAGACAAATTTAAAACTCACATTATTTTTAGCTTTTGATATTATTCTACAAAATACATACTCTGAGTTAATTTATAGATATCATTCTTTTGTAATAGACACTAAGAACAGAACGTTAGAAAGGGCGTGTTCTATTTCTAGAAAGTCTTAATAGTCACATGTAATTTACCACTAAAAACATTATTAGGCGTAAATTGTATATAAAAAATTTACATTGACATTGGATATAACTTAGAATTAATTGTAATGAGACTTCAGGCAGAATTGTAAATAAATTAAAACATATTTTTTACAAACTCTATAATCTACATATGTCAATTTAAATAACTACGCCTTTAGCTATTTGTAACTGTTTACTTAATCATGCATTAGAAGAGTGCAAATCTAATGTGATAAATTAAGTTTTTTCTCTTGTTTACTATTGTCTTTCACACATGTTTATTAAATACGCATTCATGTAACACCAATGTTAATACATTCGTAAATACAAACTAATGATAATAAGTGTTAATGACATTATCATGTTTGTATGTGCTACTACTCTATTTCGCAATAAATATATTATAGGATTTAAGCTTAAGCCAATATAACCATGTCTTAAGGATAATTAGCAGTTATTACAACTTAGTACATGGAAAAGGAATAAAGGCTTAGAACAAAGCAATAGCTTTCAGTCGATTTGAATGTAAAAATCGTGTGTATAAATATTTTTTATACCCGACTTGTTGTTGTTAAAAGCAAGCATGTATAATTATTGCTGATATACACGGGGAATATTTAAGAATGCAGGAATATGTCCCACTGTGTGTTACCTTGTGTGTAGAAGTTTTCTTTGCTGAAATTCATGTTGAGAAAAATGTTAAAAGTTTTTCTTTAATTCATGTTAACTAATACAATGTTTTCTTGTCTGCACCGCTATTTATAGTTTTTTTTTTATTATTTGGTTAAAAGTAGTCGTGGTTTTATTACTCAAGGATACTCTACCCCGTGTTCCCAAAACTATTGAACCAATTCCTGCTAGATATTAATTTAAAAAACGCTTGAAGCCGCTAACTAGTCGAAAAGAAAACGCTGACATAAACCGCTAAAAAATTTTATGAACAATTTATATTTTAATACTGTTTTTAATACTAACTTCCGTATTCATATATAAACTTATATAATTTTATGAATATGGCAATAATTGTCCATCTCTAGTTAAAATTTTTCTTATCTCTACATATTAGTTTCGTTTTGAGAACTGGAATAAATATTAGACGTTTCAATTAAGTTTACAAATTTTTTCGAAACCTTGTAATGAAAGCAGTATTTGTTATGCCAATGGAGCCCAGTAATTGTATTTTTAATACTGCTGTCGTTTATTTGCTAAATTACTGGACAAGGGTGAATTTGTGCTATTTTGTATAGAACATTGCGAGGCACCTGTGCGATCAAGTTGTTCCTTAATATTTTTAACAAGATTTCTTGCTGATAGTTAAAGTGGAAAAACTTTCCTCAACAAAATATGCTGTTTTGTTAGCTGATCTGCCAACTCTACCAGATAAAGCTTGTGTCTGAATTTTTATTTTTATTTATTTTTTTTTAAATTCCAGGTAGGATGCATATCAGTCCAAATAACGTAGGAGTTACTTGCTAATACGTCTATCATATTTGAAAAAGAAGGCAACAGTTCATCGCTTAGTCATGCTCATATATGTGTAGATAGCAACTGGTTGGTCAAGCGCTTGAACTGTAGCTTTCGTTTGGTTTTAATAGAGTTTTTTTTTCAAGTTTTTTTGCCATTATCTCTTACATAGGCCAAATAATGAAGATATCGTAAGAAAATCACGTATTTTTTGTTTGTTTGTTTTTTGAAACATAGAATACTATTGTTTTATCCTTGAGGAATCGACATTCTTAACGGTTGAAATAGCATATACATCGTTTAGCAATCGATTTCTGAGCTTTGATTTAGCTATATTAAGTTGACTAAAAACTCGTTCCACTACCGCATTAGACCAGGCATTCATAATAATTGCAAGGCAAACTTAGCTCTTCCAAAATTTTATTCCCAGCCGAATTTTGATATTCAAAAGCTTCGTACCAAAAAGATGTAGTATCTATTAGATTATTTCATTGTATAGCATTTATATTATTAATCTAATATAACCCAGTTGCTTCAAGTATTGACAGACATCCTATCTTTTTTTTTTTTTTTGTTATAAATACGTTAAGTACTAATAATTTATCAGTTTTTTCTTAAATGTCCCGATTTTCTGGTAATCTGACAGTTTCTTTTAGTTAAAAAAATTTTTAATGGCCCAATTAAAATATATTTACCTTTATATTAAAATCCTTCAGCATATATGTAAATCTTGTTTAGTGAAGTAACTCCTATCAAAAAAAAAAAAAACAAATTTGAGGCAGTCGTACTTTTCTATGAGAATTTCAGAGGCCCATAGTTCGGAAACTGTGGACGAGCGTCATTTTTTTCACTTGATATTATTTTGTAATAAAACACGATCGATACCACTTGAAGTTGCTTTTTCATGTTGATAAACTACCAACATTTGACGCCTTGGATATACACATACGCCTTGGATAGTCACATACGGTTAGCAATGCTCGAAAAATTTTGTATACAATTGGAAGCGAATGGAGAATGCGCTTCGATTTTTCATGAAATTGTTTACACGTGTTACAAACTTAAAGATCCAAAAATAGGCTGTATGCATATTCCAAATACACCGATATTATACCCTATATAAATCTGGTTAAGTGAAGTACATTCAATCAATTTTACATAAAAATGCTCTTAACGGGTTAAACTTTTTTAAAAAAATTTAGTATTTCCTTAAAGATCTCTTCAAAAGCTTTTAAATGATACTCATATTGATATAACTCGGAAAATATGGGTGAGCGCCAGTATTTTCACTTGATGTTTTTTTTTATTTTTTTAATTATCTACCGCCCCATATATTTATTTTTTTTGATTCGAGTTACTTTATTGTTCCAAATGGCATTAACAATTAGAGGTAGGCGTAGTGTTTTGCCTACTGCCTCGAAGGATACTATATCGGATCGATTGACACTAACACGAACAGACGTCTCGATGGCCGTTGCGCTACTGCTTACTTAGATCTTCAGGAAACTTCTGACAAATATGTTAAGTAAACTAAAGATTCTTGTCCAAACAATTTTTGTTGTCTCATCATTTTGCTGTTATAAGAAAAATTTGAAACTTACATTGTTTTTAGCTTTTGATATTATTCTACAAAATACATCTCTGAGTTAATTTATAGAAATTATTCTTTTGTAACTGACATTAAGAATTTAAAGTGTGGATTTGACATTAAAATCCGTTAACTAAATAGAACGTTACTAAGGGTGTGTTCTATTTCTAGAAAGTCTTAATAGTCACATGTAATTTACCACCGAAAACATTATTAGGTGTAAAATGTACATAAGCCATTTCCATTAACCTTGGATATAACTTAGAATTGATTGTAATGAGACTTTAGGCAGAATGGTAACATATTTTTAACAAACTCTATATTTTACAAATGTCAATTTTAATAACTACGCCTTCAGCGTTTTATAACTTAAATATGCATTAGAAAAGTGCAAATCTAACTTGTTAACTATTGTCTCTTGTTTACTATTTTCTTACACCCATGTTTATTAAATACTGAATGTGTATTTAACACCCATGTTAATACATTCGTAAATACAAACTAATGATAATAAGTGTTAATGACATTATCATGTTTGTGTGTGATACTGGTCTATTTCGCAATAAATATATTATAGGATTTAAGCTTATGCCAATATAACGATGCAATAAATGTAAATAAATGTCTTAAGGATAAGTAGCAGTTATTACAACTCAGCAAGTGGAAAAGGAATAAACGCTGAGGCCAAAGCAATAGCTTTCAGTCTATTGGAATGAAAAATTGTGTGTATAAATATTTTTTATATTCGACTTGATAACAATTAACATTCATACGGTAGTGAAAAAAAAAATCGAAGACACTGCTCCAGATTTGTGTAATTTTTCGTTTTTTACTGAATTAAAAAAAATATATATAATTATTGCTGAAATACACGAGGGAATATTTAAGAATACAGGAATATGTTCCACTTTGTGTTCCCTCGTGTGTAGAGGTTTTCCTTGTTGAAATTCATGTTTTCTTTCATGTTGAGAAAAAACTAAAAAAAATTTTGTTTATTCATCTATCATTAATTAGTTTGCTTAGCCTTTCTTCTCATTTTATTTTAATTTTTTTATATCTGAATTTTTCTTTTTGGTGTAAAACCGGAAAATTTGACCATTTAGTTTTTTTCGTTTTTCATTTTATACGTTCTTCTTCAGTACGAATGTTTGCAGGTATAATTTTTTATGCGTCGCTCATTTAAAATTTTTTTCTTCAGCTTTTAGCGCATAAAACATACTTAATTTTTAATGTTTCTATTGTGATTGCATCGTGTACTAGATAAAACATGATATTGTCTTGTGTATATTTAGCAATCTATGTTCCTCTGTGATATAAGGTCAGCTTATTCATAAGAAAATTTCAAGCATAATCTTAAGTCACACACCTGAGCTCTAAATTATACTTTAATTATCATTACAGTTCCATAGACGTAATTAAATTTTATAGGTAATAGTAACGAAAAAATTGAACGATAAAAATAATTAAATCAACTTAATTTTTATTCCAATCTAAACACGATTTATTCAAGTAAATGAATGTAATTTTTTTATTGGGCTAAAAAATAATTAAGATATTATGAACAATTATTTTAAATTAACAAAATTGCAGTTAAAAGAAAAGAAACATATCATAGATAAAAAAGACGCATAAGGTTAATGTGTCAAAATGTTTACTTTACTTTACTAAAGGCATATACATATATACTTAAAGATATTTTTTAGAACTTAAATAATTAAATTTAGCAAGATTGAAAATGGCACGTAATTTAAAAACAAAATCCTGTGAACTTAAAGAAATTTCGTTTAATTCAACAAAATATTTTTTTTTTATTTTTTCCTTGCAAAAATTACACGTTCTCTAAAATTATAGACTTTAAAGTTAGACAATAATTTAAATAATTTGTAGTTAGGATTTTCAGATTTTTTTAGACATAAAAAAGTATGAATCACCAGATTTTAGTGACTAAAAAGTATGTCACGGAACTATTTTTCTATTCAATGGCAAAAATTCATTTAACCAAATTCTCTTAATATTGACTGCAAGTGAAATTGCAAGATAATAATGTTGGTCTTTTCGAATTCGTGGGAGCTTTTTGTGTTTAGAGATATAATTCAATTTAAAGTGTTAGCTAATTAAACAATTTATTTTATTCAATAAATTTAGTTTAATTTAATTGTCATTGTATTTTAAGCTTTTTTAAATAGTAATTTACTGTACGGTACATATGGTAAAAAAAGCCATGGTGAAATGTAAAAAAGAATTTGAATAGCCGAATAAAGCTCTCCTTCGATAGTGTGTAACCTTGGTTATTAAAATCGAATTGATATTTTTAGAAAAACTTCTATCAGAGAGACTCTTGTGTTAAATAATAAAGGAAGTTTATTACAGAAATATTACCTTATTTCATTTCCGTAGTAAAAGTTACGAAAACGTGGTCATAAGTTACGAGGAGCCTTTAAAAGTTACAAAAAATGTAAGAAATGTAACCAACAACATGACTGGTATGACGTGTTTTGCTCTGCTTGTTGATATTTAAGACCTTGGCGATCTTAGACAATATTTTATAATTTAACGCTCTTCCTACTTACATCTCTCTTTCCTAATAGTAGTGGTCGTCATTTATTTTGAACAAATTACGCAGCTGATATGGCAGTTACATATAAGTAATTTTCATAACAACCAAGTTTTAAAAATATGAATTTTATTAAAGAGCTGCTAAATACTATATATTTTATAATGTTTATATTTTCATTGATGTATAAGAGCATCTTTTTTTGTCTTCTAATTGTTGTAGTAAATGTAGAAATTATTTATTTAGTTTTATTTTCATTCAGTAGTTATTTATTCGCTTATTGATTAACTGAATCCTTCTAGTATGAATTGAGTAATGCACATGCTGATTCAGCACATGTTTTGGTTTTTATTTAAAAGATGTAATAAAGGAAAACAAATAAAGAGATTTCGCTAATAAAATCAGACCTAAAATTAATTACCATTCTTATTATTTTTTCAACAATGTTACATACACAAATATATATGACCAATTGAAGAACAAAAAATATTCACATAAATTTATTATTTTGTGTTAAGAAATAAAATTGACTGAAACATAAAAAAACCAAATTAAGTCAGTACATATTTTTCATCATGTGCAGTCATTTGAAAGCAAAATAAATAAATTCGATTTTATACAAGATAAAAACATCATGCAGGGAAATAATTTTACATTTACATGAAAATTACATAAAATTAAACAATTGCACCCTTGTTAACTCAGAATCGTAAAAACTGAATGCAATTGCATGAAATAAGACCAATTTTTTAAATTTTTATTTATTTTATTTTAATGTAAATTATGAGAATGCAGTTTTTAATTTAAAGAAATGTTTTTTATATTGTTTGTTCGAACTATTTGCGATTATAAGTAAATTCTGGATGGGTTAAGGTTCGCTTTATACGCGACGAACTGTAACGTAACAGTAAAACTAAAAACTTACAGAATGTAATTTATTTTCTTTGATGCATTCTTCTTTTTAATTTAAGTTAATTCCTTGCAATAAAGCGAAGAGTTTTTTCTTATCAGTTTTTTGTAAAGTAAAGATATTTTAAAAATATCCAGTGAAATTGGTAGCAGAAAACAGTTAGAAAGCCTTCAAAAACTATGTCTTATGTGAGCTATTTTCGTAATTAGTATCATAAAAGGGTTGAAGAGAACATAATAAAGTCAAGTTTAGCTTATATAAACTTTTAAATGTTCTTGAAAAAAAGCGGTTTCAGCTCTTGTTTAAGGTTGTTAAAATAAATTTTCTGGTTTTAAAAATTTTTTTAAATATATTAAATAAAATCGTAGATATCTCTTTCAAACCCCTAGAGTAGAACAAAAGTCTAGTTGATACAAAATGGTTTCATTTTTAAAAATTTTCGTTTTATTTGCATAACAACTTGAAACTTAAGTCAAATAGTTGATCACAATTCTTGAAAAAAATTTACAGTATTTCCTCTTACAAATATTTTAGCGTAGTAAGCGGATGATATAACAAGTAAGAGCGCTATGTTTGACTAAGCCAGATCTTATATACTCTTCACCATATATTTACAATCACATATACATATAAATCGGCATAAGAAATTCTATCCTACCATTAAACTTTTGTTATTTTATCAACTTTCGTTAATATTCCTGCAGGAAATAACCACCTGAAGGAATAAAACCAAAAATCTTTACTAAGTACTAATAAGTTAAGACAAATACCTGCAGGAATACAAACGAAAGTTGAACAAGTAAGAGTACTAGGTATATTCCGAATCTTATATACCCTTAACCATCTACGTAAATCTAGTTAAGCGAAGCAGGTCTAATCAAAATCGCAATATTGCGGTGGCAGAGAATTTAAAAATAAGAAAAAAAAAAAATTAGGTACTACATATAACTTTACATAAAAATGTCATCGGATCTTAGTGGGTTAAACATTTTGAAAACTATGAAAATTCATTATTCGAAATCTTTTAAAATATAATTTACTTTATTCGTGCTTGATTCCTTCAAATATAAATATTTCATACATAATTTGGGTAAAATCCAATGACGATCTATTTGAACATTAGTGAAATGACCATATGGATATTCTTTTCCCGCAGTGATACATTTAATGTTTTAGTTTAGTGTATAATAAATATTTCATGAGAATATCATGAAATATTTATATTTGAAGGAATCAAGCACGAATAAGGTAAATTACATTTTTGAAATTATTAGTATTTCCTTAAAGATCTCATCAAAAGCTTTTAAATGACCCCCTATTGATACTAAAAAAAAAATCAGAGGCCAATAGTTCGGAAAATATGGACGATCGCAATTTTTTCTCTTGATGCTATCTGCTTATTTTTTAATTCTCTATTGATTGGAGTTACTTAATTATTCCAAAAAATATGTAAAAATTGAAGGTAGGCGTGCTAAGAACATGGACCGATCTTGCTGATATCCAATAGACACTCATTCGACACTAAGTCTGATTGATTGGCGTATTTAAATTTTTTTGCAAAGGAAAACTTGATTTTAACGCTAACACGAACAGACAGACTGACATCGCTCAATCGACTTTGCTATGCATAAGAACTCAGAATATTTATGGGTTCGGAAATGGATATTATAAAAATTACAAACAGAGTGACAAACTTAGTATACACTTTCTCCACTTTTTGTGGTAAAGAGTATAACAAGAGTTTTTGTAAATTTTTTTTTACTGAAGATTCACGCTTTTCAAGTCCTTTTGTTTAAAATTTTTCTGTAGTTATGCATTCAATTCACTTGCTCATGTGTGCATTTCACTTATTTGTACATAAAGAAGGGTTCTTTTAAAATCTAAATTTACTATTCCATATAGAAAATATATACAATTGAAAATCTAGTTGTGCAAAAAAATGTGGCGTCGTGAAATTTTGGCTAAGATAAAAAAGTCGTATTATTAAAAATAAACAAGACAACGAGAAGAAATGTATTTAACCAGCAAATAAGCAAAATTAAATTTAACTTACATAAATTAAGCATTTACGTTATTTAACATTACGTTCTAAATTGTAAGTGAGTTATACGATTTTGTAAGGACATATTTATTAACACTAGGAGATTATAATATATACTATCCAAGCCCTTAAAATTAAAATTAATATTGATAATTATCCAAGGTCCGAATGTAGAGGTTTTTTACTCGACGCTATATTTCTATGCTGCTAACATACAAATACAAATTATATTTTTTCTTGATTTAAATTTATTTGAATTAAATATATCACCTAAATGAACAGTTCCCCATCTTCCGTATAATATTTTCCTCATTGTTTTTGTCTTAAAATTAAAATTTAAGTACACATACGCTACAAGTCCCTATTTATTTCCGTACAAATATCTTTAAGCCAATGTATACAATATTATAAGCAAACATTACAAAATATATGTTGTTTATTTTATTATAAGATTATCTTTCCCAAAAACAAAGAATGAAAAAATGTCTGTAAACTACAAAATAAATAATTTGAGACATGAACAATGAGAAGAAGCAAGGAAACCGTAAAGAGTTTAATCAAGTGAACATTTTGATTTCTGACATAAGTACTTGTTTTATTTATTATTATTTTTTTTAAGTTTAGAGACTTTTTTTATTATGTGTTATAAAAAGACCAAAGAAATTAATTTTTGTTGAAACATCACATTTGCCGATATTGTCAAATGTTTTCAAGTCAATTATTTATGTAGGGTATTTTTCTTTTGGTATTGATGAATTTTTCACAAAATTTGAAATAGTCTGTCCGCAGCGATAAAAGAAAATATCACCTGGAGAATACCCTTTAATTTCGTGTTCTATGCCTGTTGCAAAAGCATACATAGAAGTACACATTCTGTGTAATGTTCAATTGTTTTATTATCACGGTGTGAACGATATATAAAGAAATGTGCGGGCAAAAAATACAAAAAAAGAATAACACGATTTCATAACCTTCTTCTTTTTCGAAAACGGCTTAAAAAAATTAAATTTTACGTATTGGCTTGCCTTAAAAAAGGATTATTTTGCGTTCACTACAGTTCTTATTTCAATGAAAGTTGGAAAATATTTAAAAAAATATTGACTTTAATAAACACATCTTAGTCTATCTAGGGTGTACTGTGCGCTGTTCCATATTTGTGTAAAATAGTGACCAATCGTATCAATAGATGTCGCATACAGACTGGTTTATAAATTTGATTATCTAGTTTTCGAAAAACAGAATCAAGAAAGTCAAAATCACAAAGAAAATGAAAATTAAAAATAATTTTTAAATTATTTTATTTATTTTTTTTTTTAATATCGTGTAATTTTTTATACAGATTAAATTTTTTAAATCACCGATATTGTTTACTTAGCTCTTCAAAAAATTTCTCGTAAATATTTTAAATAAAGATAAAAATCAAAGTTTAAGCAAAAAACAACAATAACTAACAATAATTTATTTCTTTATCCACTGTATGTGGCTGACTTTTTTTCGGCTCTTTTATACAGTTAAAATATGACGAAAAATAAAATATCAAAAACCACTAGTAATATATTTTTCTTTTATCCAGGGGCACTTTGCAAATTATTAAATTACGACACCGGAATATTTAGAATATTAATTTAGATTATTTAATTTTTTATTTTAAATATCATACTATTTCTTATTCCGATCATATTTTTAAATCATCGATATTGGTTATTGAGGGTAAAAGCACGTCTTGGTAATCAGTATCGGTGATTTAAGAACATATATTCGGGATGAAATATAGCATGATATTTTGGTTTTAAGTAGATTTTTTAGTGTTCTTTACATTTTGTAAACTGCAATATTGTTTACTCGATAAAAATTTTAATTTAATGAATAAGATCTAGTATTTATCTTTTTCACATAATTTATATAATTCGATAAAACAAAAAACTACCGAACCTTCACCTCAACTTCGTTAAAATAAACTACCTTGAATATTAAAACTTGCCACTTGATAAAAATTTTATCGCATAAAATTTATTCCATTGCCTAACAGTCTGCTCTACAACATTAAAAATTTTTATGCATCGATAGCTGAAATTTACATGAAAAATGAATTTTAATTACGTTTGTCATGTGCCAAAATATTTGCAACTTAATTGTAAAGGCAACACAAAATCACAACCATATTAAATTCCAATTAACCTGCATAAGAATAATCGCGCATTCTGTTTCATTTTGTAGTCATTATTCATTCATTTATGCAATTTTAGGATACAAAAAAAATATTGTACTTAAATTCAAAAGATTATAAAAAAATCGAATTAAAAAAAGTAAATGCAAGTTAAAATATTCTACAATCTTAATTGAATTATACAATTTTGTACAAAAAGAATGAGTTCGCACTTACGACGACCTTCACTCATATTTATAAGTGCAGAGAAATTTTATACAAACAATATTTGTGTGTGTGTGTGTGTTTGGCTAAAAACGTATGTTCGCAGCAACAATCAATTGAAACCAAAAACTCATAAACAAAATAGTGAAAAATAAGAAAAATTAGGAACTAACTTACAATACCACTAACTTAAGGTATTCGCAAGATATACTTTAGGAGTTATGACCGCTTTATAAAAGATATTATATTGACCACATCATTGAGACAAGACTAAAAGCTGAGTTTTTGTCAAAAACGCAGTTATTCTATTTTTATTTAAAGGAGGGTTTTTCTGCTGAATAGTGTTACAAGTAATGTCACTTCAGGCGTTTAATACGATGGCTCTGGTTATGACATGTGCTAATTTAAATCGTAAGAGTTTGAGTTATATCGTCTATTGCTGAAACATTTAAGTTAAATTAAGCATTTGATTAATCAAAATTATTTTCTTTTGAAAACTTGTCCTTCGATATTTTTTATTTATTTTCCCATTTAGCATTTTTTTTGAATTATTGATCATATTCGAGTCTTTTTTGACTCTTCTACACGATTAAAATAATCGTTTATGCGCTCGTTTTAGAGTCAAAAATGATTGTTTTGTCGGTAGAAAATGGTACCCTAGCTGCGACTCTTCTGAACGAGTCCCTTATGACTCGCGTTTTCGACTCATTTTCGATACTGTTTTCAATCGTACTTTTTTGAGTCACTTTTTGATCACATTACTAGCCGTATTCGAGTCTTCTTCGAACCATATTGTACCAACATTTCTAATTATATGTATTTTTTCTTAAAATGAAACATTGTAAACGACGTTTTGCTTATTTTTTATTACACGCCGTATTGACGAGCCATTGATTTGTTCAAACATTGAACAATTTCATGTGCGCACATTAAAATGGCTTGTGTAGACCATCGTTGTCGATGTCATGTCGGCTTTAAACAGCGAAAAAATGAAGCAGTTTTCTCTACGCAGACAGACATAAACAAAAGTTTGTAACCTATTCTGCTGACGTTTTGTTCATGTGCGAACCAATCAATTGCTCGTTAAGACGTAGTGTTACATTCGTTAGCATGTTATTCCTAATTTTCTTAAAATTCATTTTACATTTGTGTCTCTATTTTTTACGAATTGACATATGTATCTATTTTTACGAAAATTAAAAAATAAAATATGTATTTGAATCATTTTTTATCGTTAGGCTGCGTTAAATATGTCTCCAAAATAATTCTAAAAACAGTCGAATTTCAAGCATTTCCTTTTTGTACTTTTTGTTTTTAAAACAAGTCGCTATCTATGCGTTAGTCGGAGTTATATTCGAGTCTCTTTTTAAACGCACAACTGATGAATCAGTTTTAAGTCAACTTGGGTAGTCTTAAAAGACTCACTTTGGTGATTTTTGTAAAAACAATCTTCCAAATGCTAACTGGGTTACTACTGTATATTTTAGTAAAAATATGTAAACCCAAATGCTAGAAAACACAAAGGGACCTACAAAAAAAAATTAGTGTAAGTTATAATTAAGTCTTAGTTGATTAATTGAAAAAAGAATAATTGTTTTTAGTTTTTCTTTGTAGGCAGTGGTGAATAAAAAACGAAGATACTTCAGACGTGAAAAAAATTACGACAAGTATACGTGTACCGCTCTTTTACGAAGCAGTCAAATACTGCTACAACTTTTTAAAAATTATTTAACGAAAAAGTCGTTTAATTTGCCAGTGCCTCCTGTTGCAAATAAAGTGTGAAAGTATACCCAGGAAAATATTATAAGTTTTTTTACACAGTTCAACTAGCTAATGCATTTTCCATTAATTTATATTATCAAACTCATAAAAAACTTTAGCCCGAAGTGTGCAAAATAATATAACTATAATATCTTCATATAAAAGGATTTTCATATAGTTAAGATGAATTTTTTTTTTAAATCACAGAATCACAGGTTTTTCATATCACAGAATCAGAATATTACTTTACAACATAAAATATTTAAAATCGCTTTATCAGAGCTTGAATAATATAACGCGTTTACTTAGCAGTAAAACGCAGGAGTCGCTACAAAAATTTTCTACATATAAACATAAGGTGCAATTACAGGCCTTTGAAAAAGAATGACTATTTAAAGAAGGGGCGGGCGGTTGGTTCCTGCTAATGGTGCAGAAAAAAAAGAAATGTTATTGGCTGTACTTTTCGCAAAATACCGTAACTGGTATTTGAATTATTCTTTATTTGACATATTTTAAGTGAAATCCCATCTTGGTCGAGGAACCCGTAAAGTGATATTTAGTCTATGAAAAAACCAAATGGTCGGCCCATAGTTATAGTCATCAATACAAACGATACAATATTCTTAAATAGTTTGTTTGTATTTTGTTATATTATAGAAGCGTAAAAGTATGTAATAAAAAGTAAAAAATCCTAGCAAGTGATTAGAGATGGATAACCTCCTTGAATGAATTTTGTTACACATTGTATGCAAAAGTATTTCTCATTTGAGGTGTCGCCTGGTTAAGGCTGGGTCAACTTAAAATGTACGCTTTTTCTAAATATTGTATGAAACAAGTAAGCGTGCAGCACATATTCGGTTATGCCGAATCTTATACACTCTTCACCATCAATATTAATCTAATTTAATGAATTAACTCAAATTAACAAAAGCAAATATTGGGGTGACAGGGTAAAAAATAAAAAAAAATTGTACTGCATATATAAAATTTTGCATAAAAATGACATCGGCTCTTAATGGGTTAAAAATTTTTTAAAAATTTTAGTATTTCCTTAAAGATCTCTTAAAAAGATTTAAAATGATACCCATATTGATATTAAAAAAAATTGAAAATTTCAGAGCACCGTTAACCGAGTTATATGGGCGAGCGTTAATTTTTTCACTAGATGTTTTTATTTTTAATTTTTTAATTCTCCATCGCCCCATATATTTTTTTTTATTGTAGTTATCTTCTTGTTCCAAATGACATGAAAAAATTATGGTTAGGCGTGGTGTTTTGCATGCTGCCTCGAAGGACATGTACCAATCATGCAGATTTCTAACAGCATATCTTTCGACACTACATCTGAAGGATGGACAAGTTGGCTTTTATTTGTAAAATCAAGTTTGCCTAGAACACACAGGTGGACATCGCTTAATCGACTTCGCTATGCATAAAAAGTCAGAATGTATCTACTTTATGGGGTCGGATATGGATATTGAATTTTATTGTGGAATGATAAGCTTATTCTTTTCTTTTTCACTTTTTGTGAAGAAGGGTATGAAAAGTTAAAAGGCTGTAACAATTGGGTAGTTCCTGGGAGAAACCGACTTTAGTGTGAGATTGTGATTATGAGTCTTTGTGCTTTTAACATAAACAATTTATAATTTTTCGGATATTGTATCTATTCTTTATATGAAAGCAATATAATTAGATAAAAGAATTAAATATCTGTAACTGTTTCATCATGGTTAAATTATATTTATTACTTCCCCACGTTAAATAAATATTTTGGTGAATTCCTGTAACTTACGGAGACAAATAATAGAACATCTGTCCACAGCAGCCATAAAGGCATTTGTGTATTCAAATTTATATTCTTTAAATCATGAGAAAAATCTTTTTATTTTAACGAAGTATTTGTAAAGATTTCATCTTTACTTGCAACTGATGCATTATATTGAATGGAGTTCTTTATGGAACCCAGTTTTACTTAATTAAATTTTCTTTGTTAATTTTCAACCAAAAATGGAATTTTCTTTGATCACCGGTCAGTCGGCACTTGTTTGTAAACAGAATAACAGGTCAATGATATGGATGAAAATGATAAACGGTACTAGCAAATCGATAAAGCTGAAGGCCTGTATAATCAAATGAAGAAATTATTGTTTAAACTTCGCTTTCATTATAGAGGAAAGTAAGAGCATATTAACTGAACGTAGCAGTTATAGCTGAGGAGCTGGTTGGTAAAACTGGAAACTGCATAAAACATAGCGAACAGTAAGTGTGAGCAAAGTACAAAGACAAGAAGATTTAGAACAGAAATCATTTTCAGCTTTTTTTAAGATTTGAATTTTACTAACCTACGCACCCTACACTATGAAGTAATCATTTATTTGCGAAAAGTTTTCAACCATATTCATCAATTTAATGTTCAATTTGTCATCATAAAATAATACATAAAAATTGAACATAAATATTATGTCCATTGGGAAAAATATGTTTCCATGGTAAGAAAGAAAATAAAATATTTATTTTATTCGTATTACCTTCTGTGACATTAAGCTATACACTGGTGCTCTCATCTAAAAGTTTAGAAAATTTGGCAACTCTAATAAATCATCAGTATCAATGACAAAACAGAAATTTATATTTATGACTTTTTTTATATTTATTAGATAAAAAATATGTGTAGATTTACTAAAATCCTTCAGAATTACGATTATCATAAAACGAAGCAATAATAATTTTTAACACAATTTTTCACTCAGCACAATTACCGCATCACGCCGGCAGTAATTTGTCGTTAACGATGTTCATTATGTAAAAGCATTATAATTAGAATTTTAACGATTGCATGGTCACAGTTGTGCGGTCATGAAATATATTTTGTTATGAAATGATTTCATGTTATGAAACCATTAATTGTAATTATTAGTACAATTGTTAAAGTAATGGCCTTCGAAAAAGGTATTAAGCTGATGATGATTAAAGCAATTTGTAAGCAAGTATGATAGTGCGGACTATATGTGTGTCTGTGTGTGGAAGAGGCAAGTCAGTACGATTTCATAATCTTTTGAAAAAGTTCATAAAAAATTAGTTTTATACGATAAGAGTTGCTTCTTGAATTGTGGGAAATTTTTTGGCGATTTTTCTATTTAGGATAGAATTCCATCAGATTTGTTTGTAAAAAATTCGTATGACTGTGTGGCTTTGATGCAAGCGTGCATCTGGGTCACAACAAGCTGTGGTTTCGGAGAGAATTCAACTTACGATGTGCTGCTTTCTCAACTGCATTCTTTTTAAGTATTTCAATCGCGGCTTCTACACGCAATTGCTATATTGATAATTTTGTCTATATTTGTAGCTCGAAACGTGACGAGATTTGAACAAATATCTACAAATACAAAGCTAAATGAATACAAAATATCGTTGAGAACAACAAAATAGGATTAAAAGGAATGGCATCTACCAAATTGCCGACAGTAACTTTAAAAAATAATAATATTTTTATAAAAAAATGTTGATTTTTAGAAAATGTAAGAAAATCAATGCTTTTCACACATAAATAATAACTCTGATTCTTAGATTTGTAAATGCTTATTCTGCACAATAATAAAAAACAAGATTCAATAGCAACTTTTTTTAAGTGAAATGGTTTTCATGCTTCAATAATAAATGATTTTTTATTTTTACAACTAGTTTTTTTTTGTAGAATTTTTTAGTAAATATTTTAAATTTATAAGATGTCACATCATTAATCTGTACTTCTAAAACCATGAAAAATACATATGTCCATAAAAAAGAATTTTTATTCATAAGGCAAATAAATGTAATAGTTTAAATAATTTAGTCGGCAAAACTATTTTTCTCTACGTGGTAACGTGACATTAAATGGCTTTAGGACGCACGGATGTGTATTTTGCAAATCTAGCCGGACAGCAGGCCAAATTAATTAATTTTGAGAAACATAAAAATTTTAGTACGCAGCTGGACAGATAACAAAATTCTGCACGGTATAGCAATTTTCAACGCACGTTTCCATCTTTACAGGCAGAATTTTGTTACAAAATTTTCAAGGGTTCAGTGTAGCATAAATATTATTAATAGGCTTTTGCTTAGTTCCAACATTACTAGTATAAGACCCACTCCAAAAAAAAAATATTAATTACCTTTCCTTTATACTTCCACCTGTATTTAACGCGAAAGAGGATTCAGATTCGGAAAAAGTCTTCGAAGAATTAGACGATGAAGCATCATGTCTGATCGATTCGCATATTTAAGTTTTCTCCAGCTCATCTAGTGCTTTGGCAAAGTTGATTTCAATCCGGAAACGGAAGGACAGTCGAACATCGCTCAATCGAGTTCGCTATTCATAAGAGCTTAGAATTCATATATTTTACAGGGTCGCTAATGGATATTGTAGAAATTATAAACGGAATTACAAACTTAAAAATGCTTTTTCCACTTTTTGTTGTGAAGGCTATAAAAAAATTAAAGGAAAATTTTATATTATTACAAACTACATAAAACTTTTATACTGATGATTACACATTTAACCGGTTAAAATGTTAAGATTAAAGATTAGTCAAATAAGGAAATTTGTCCTAGATATGCCTTTACTAAAGTAAAGTAAAGCTGAATTTACGGTTCATATAAGACTTAAAATTCCTTTTAAATAATCTGTGCACTAAAACATTAAGGTATGAACAACTTTTTTTTTTTTTTTTGTAATGCAAAAGAATCGGAAGAGAAAAAAAAAAACAAAATGGCGCCAAATGTTAGCCGGTTTCACTTTTGTAAATAAATTCACTTTACATAGGTAGTAAATTGAAGGTGTGTACATTTTGTTGTTGTCGTGTTTAAAATTTATCAAGATTTACTAAAGCTGCAAGATGTAAAAGATCTACAAAATCAATCCGTCAATTCTACCTTTGTTAAACATTTGCCACTGAAAATTACCAACAAAAAATTTTAAGCATTTTATTATAATGGGACAATACAACCAATCTAACAACACAGAAAAAAAATTATTTACATAAGGTTTGTAGTCAAATTTGCTTAATAAACATTTCGAATTTTTTAAATAATGGAAGAATTCTATGAATTCTTTACAAAATACTTGTTAAATTTACAATTTTTTCAAATTATACTTGATATATTAAGTCCAGTTGAATGTATAGTCTGCACAATAAGAATTTAAATTTATTTAAAGAAATTTTTCTTTATTGATTCTACTTTCCAACCATATTTTTATGAATATGGCCTCTAGTTAATGTTTCTATATAAAATATTGTTGAATACAATTAAGCCGGTTTAGTTTAATAAAATTGTAGGTTTTACAAATTAATTTTTTTTTTTTGCGGCAAATTTATCTCCTTCCAAAATCAATACACTATTAGAGAAATCATGACACAATAATAAATGCCTGTATATAGAAAAACGCCCCCAGTCCTGATGCATGCAAATTGTAGTTAAGTAAAAAAAATAAATAGATAAAAATATCAAAATACAAATAATACGAAACGATTATGGATTCAGTGTTTGTAATGAATGAGTGGGTGGCAGATTTTTTATATTTATAATTAAATTGTGGCGACTTTATTTCTATTTCATCTTGAAGAGTTTTAGGCAACTGAAATTATGGAATTCATTCTGAGTTAAATTCCATGAAATTCTAGTAAAGTGTTTGTGGAAAACTATATATTTATACACAAATAATAAATAATATACATCGAATACCAGAACTTATTAGTATTCTGCTTATAAAATAAATAATAATAATTATTGTACGTAAGAGAAAGAAAAGTTAATTTTATGGAAGTTTTATGCATTTGATCATATTTATTTTACTCATTGTGAACGTGATTAATTTTTAATCTTCTATTTGACCTTAACAGTGTCAGAGTTATTTGTATTTCTATTTATAAAATACAGTTAGAAAAGCAATTAATAGTATTTAAGGAATCAATGCCAGTGTGAGTATTTTTATTAACTTCTAAACATATTTGTCAACTTTCACGTACAATCTATTATTTTCATCTTTCTTTTAATACTTTTATTAATGATGAAAAGCTAAACAAATATTTCATAATTATAGGGTTCTAATTTATTTTTTCCTGTGTTCGTTGTTTCTACACACACTAATATGTCATTGGCAATATTTTCTTATGGACAATGTTGCCTGCGGGATAAAAACATCACACATCCATCATGCACATATTTCATTTGTGATATTTATTCCACAGGGGTCTGTCGGGTCCCCTTATATATTTTAGACAACACGTTGCACAAAATATGCTATTATTTAAATAATTACTTTAAACTACATAATCCGGTTCTTAAAATTTCTTAAAAAACAATAAAGTTATTTAAAACATTTGTTCTTAACAAATTCCACTGCCTTTTTAAAACAAAAAATAAGTTCGAAGAAGTTTTTATCAGATCGAGACCTCTTAAAATTTAATGCTGCGGTTGGAACTCTGCAAGGTGTCGATATTTCCATCATGACAGTAAGACGATATTTAGCGGAAAAAAATTTATTTGGGAGATCTCCTAAAATAGGTTACTGCAAAGACCTTTTTAAATTTAATTTAAAAATTTTACGAGGGCTGCTATATATATTTCTGGCCTGGCAACACTGAGTGCTGCCAAGTGCAATCTGCAATCAAAGCGTTTTGACCTACGGCCATTATTTGTGTTGTTTACAGTGACTTGAAAAAATTAATATAGAAAAAAATGGAATTAACTCGTGAACATTTTCGTGTCATCATTTTCCACAACTTTCGGCGTGGATTATCACGACAAGAGTGCATTGATGAACTTAAATCCTTGTACGGCGATGAAGCACCATCCTATAGCACTGTGAAAAATTGGTATAATGAATTTAATCGTGGCCGAAGCTCGCTTAAAGACGAGTTCCGTGAAGGTCGTCCAAAAACGGCTGTTGTGCCAGAGAACATTGATGCCGTGCGTGAACTCATAATGCAAGATCGACATGCGACATACCGAGAGATAGAGACATTTCTTGGACATTTCTTCCACCAGCATACATTCGATACTGCATGAACCGTAAAAAAGGTTTGTTCTCGTTGGATCCCGCACAATTTGAAAGTCGCTCAAAAAGAGGATCGTGTCGATTGGTGCAAAGAAATGTTGCAAAAATACGATTGCGGTGCTTCACAGGTGACGAATCATGGATCTATGCGTATGAGCCCGAAACGAAACAACAATCGACCGTGTGGGTCTTCAAAGACGAGCAAAATCCAACGAAAGTTGTTCGTGAAAGAAGCACTTCGAAGTAAATGGTCGCCTGTTTCTTCGGCAAAACTGGTCATGTGGCGGCTGTTACGCTTGAGCAACGTAGGACGGTCACTTCTGAGTGGTACACTACAATTTGTTTGCCTGAAGTCATCGGAGAAATTTGAAAAACCAACAAGAGAAGACGAATGACAATGCGAGCTCTCACACATCGGCTCAAACCAGAGCGTTTTTGACCGGCCAAGACGTCGAATTAATAAGTCATCCGCCGTACAGCCCTGCTTTGGCACCTAATGACTTCTTCTTGTTTCCGCACATTAAGAAAAAAATGCGTGGTCAACGATTTTCGTCGCCAGAAGAAGCTGTTGAAGTGTTCAAAAACCATGTTTTAGAGGTGTCTCAATCGGAGTGGAAAAAGTGCTTCGACAACTGGTTTGAGCGCATGAAAAAGTGTATAAATCATGCTGAAGAATACTTTGAAAAACAATAAAATCATTTTTGATTATAAATATTCACATTTTCACTATTAGGCCAGAAATATATAGAGCAGCCCTCGTAAGTGACTCAAATTCTTTGTTTTTTAAATTCTTTGCACTTTCTACCTAATAAAAATCAACCTGTTTTATCTGTAATTTTACTGCTGTACAGCGAAAATGTTTACTTTTCTATTGCATTTTTCTAGATTAAGTAACGAGTACTGATCATGAGAAAAATAATAAATTTTTTTCTTTCGACCCTTTATCAGATAATGGAACATTAATGAATTTTAATACATAATTCCCTTTAAAGCGTCAATCATAGTCAAAAGCTGTTTCAATAAAATAAATTATAATTTGTTTTGAAAGTCTTGTTTGTTAAGATTGTATAATTGGAAAATTTACTGAGTTTTAAAGGATCGAAATTTTTAAAGATTTCTACCGATTATTGTTATTTCACAAGTTAGTGTTTTAACAAAAAATAAAAAATTCTAAAGATTAATAGTTTTCTTTATTAGACCATTTGATTTTTATATTAAAATATTTGTCAACGAAATCGCATAAATACCAAAAGTCTAAAAAGGTCGGAGAATATCAAACACGAACTATAAAAAAAGCTTATTTTGTATACAAAAAAGCTTAGCTGGTGACATTGTATAGATACTCATGAGTTTTCATAAATCAATTTCAAGGCTAATAAAGTCGATGGGTTAGCAAGAGTTATAAAGTCGATACTATAATTTTAAGAGGTATTTACGCAAAAATAAGACGTTAGCAATATTTGAAATTTACTTTAATGGAATTTAAGAAAACCTCCTGCT
Organism: Gymnosoma rotundatum; assembly: GCA_916610165.2. NCBI lineage: Eukaryota > Metazoa > Arthropoda > Insecta > Diptera > Tachinidae > Gymnosoma > Gymnosoma rotundatum. The sequence continues at coordinate 110,036,101 of OU744337.1, read as the reverse complement.
CTTTTCTGGTTGAGACCATAACATTATAAAGTCTGAAATACCAGCTGATAAAAAAGTCAATATCTTAATCCCTTACAGGTCAGGAGACTAGGAAAAATAGATAATTGCAACGTAAAGTAAAACAAAACTCACCCTTAAAAAATGCACCAGATTTTCCAGAACATAGCGGTTTATGTGGGGTCTGGACAGGTAAGAAACCCTTTGACACAGAAACTAATTCCATCCAACTAAAAATTCTATGTAAGGTTTTTAAGCTTAAAAAGGTTTCAAAGGACATGTGTAAAAAATTATAGCTAAAAAATTTTTATTCGTGAGTGGTTTTTGAAGATCTTCATATAAATGTACAATCTTCTTCAATATATAAACCTTTTCACTTTATTTTAATTCTTTATTGGTTTTAAATTTATTTAGTATACATGTATAAAAAAATACTTAAAATCTCATAAAAAAATAAAAGCGAAAATTATTTTTTTTTAATTGAAAATAAATGTTCACACAATATATGCTGCGTCGATGATGACTAGACATCCCGTCTTGCAATTTTACAGGCTTTCAAGAATTTCAATAACAACAATAAAAACAACACGATAAACCTCTAACTGTAAATTAATTGCATGTAGGCGTAAATTTGAACTAGTCACTATTTGACAAAATCGATGTACATTATAATGTACGCAACGTATCATAGGTTTAATTAGACGCCACTTTCTAAAACGATTTAGACTATGTAATATTTTTCAATGTTTTTTTTTTGCTTACTTAAAACGAATTAATATTTTAAAAAACTTAAAAAAACGTTACTAGTTGAAGAATCCGAAAAATAAGCCAATAATGGAAAACAGTACGTTAGTACGTGAATCGGACATTACACCGTATTTTTACTTATTTCATATAATTTTATTTTGGGATACTTATTGTATAGAATGAATGCTCGGTTCTACAATAATATTTCTTTGGCTGCTATATTTTTCTCTCTTAAGTAATTTTATTGTTTACATTATACCCATGTGTTTATAGCGGTTTTGCATTCATCCTTTTTTCTTTATTAATATTTTTTTAAGTTACTGCTTTTTATACAATTTTTTGAAGAGTTGTACTTTTTCTTGTGCTTAACAAAAAGAACTGTTGTTGAAAACTTATGTAAAATTCAATTCATTTGTTTTATTTTCCTTGAAACTATTACACTCATTGATTTTTCTTGTGTATGCAGTCAATGAAGCATAAAAAGAAGAACAATAAAGAAATCAAAGAATAAAATAAATCTACTTTAAATTTACAGAAGTCAATGCTAAGCTCGATTTAAATTTATATTAAATGGAATTTAAATTTTGGAAAAGTCCAACAAAAAAAAATTAATTATTTATTTAAAAAGTGGAAAATGTACAGAGTCCGCCATCTAACGTTTTTTTTTCAACTAGTGCTTATTTCGTGAATGGTAACACTTAGCTCATATGTGATCTGACAGATTATTAGTTTTATCCTTCCGCTGAACGAATATGCTTGTGTATGAGCTTCGCTAAGTGGGCCTGCGATCGACTTACAGAAGATGCCGCTTTTGCAAAAAAAAAAAAAAAATTATCTTTTCAGATGAGGCTCATTTTTATCTTGGCGGGTATGTAAATAAGTAAAATTGTCGCATTTGGGGCACAAAAAATGCGCACGCATACAATGAAAAGCCGGTGCACCCAAAACGAGTCACTGTTTGGTGCGGATTTTGGTCCAGAGGCACAATTCGGTCGTTTTTCTGCGAAAATGAGCAAGAAGAGGCCGTTAGAGTCATTAGCGATCGATATCGGGCCATGTTAATGAATTTTTGTTAACAAAAACGAATTATCAGCCGCTTTAAAGACAATATTCGTGAAGCCACTGGCGAAATACAGCTGCACACAATCGATAATGTGTTTAAAAATTGGACCGATCATGTAGGCTACTGCATGGCCAGCCAAAGCAGCCATTTGAATGAAATAATTTTCCATTATTAACCGGAAGGATTGTAATTTTATATAAAAAAAAAAACAAATTTGAGAAAATATTCAGTACTTTTTTTATATCATTTTCAAAAAAAAAAAAGTTATTTGGCCGATCCTTTATATTCTTTTCTATCATAATGACATCCAGAAATAGATATCTTATTGGCAAACTATTTTATCATTTGATGAGATTGATAAATTACAGACCGAAAATACAATGCATCCTTTACTTTGAAACAACTGTTTCATAGATTTTGGAAGTTTAAGGTCACAAGAGATTTTGGCAATCCAAAAATCCAGAATCCGTGGATAAGTACAGTTAGACATTAGCACTTTCCGCGAAGCCAGCTGGTGATGTGTAACTCTTCGGCATAACAATACAGAGGAAGGTAAAAAGTCCTACTCCAATTACCCTATTCACCAGATATTATTTATTTTAATTATTAGAACCCCAACTGAAATCAAATCGAGTAGAACATCGTAGTAGAGAAAAAACAGACTCCCAACGAGTTGTAGTTGGCTAAAGAATTTTTATTTTTATTTTACATAGACAATTTTCACTTAACATTTCATTAAATCAATGTGATATGTGCAATAATTTATAATGTGCAGTTATACTTACAAAAAAACCATTTAAGAAATAGTTCTTGTCAACATACCTGAAAGGAGAAAAAAATATTATTTGTTATAATTTTTTGGGTTTTTCTTTGTATTATACTATAAAGAAAACTATTTAAGGTTTTAGAGGGTCCAACGATGCACTTCATTCTACTAAAGATTTTAACTGACTTCAAAAAAAGAAGAAGGTTATACAAATTGACTGAATGCTGCTTTTTTATGTTTGTGCCTGCAGCACTCAGTCATGTCGGAACCGATTTTAAAAATTTTTGTAATATGATAGATTATGCTCACAGATGGGTCCCGTATTAAAGACAGCTCATAATCTTAATTATTAAAGGGTGTCCCCATACAAAATACATATTTTTTACGTATATTATGAATTGTAAAGGGCGATTCTGTAAAATTTAAAATGACTGCGTAATACTATGGCTCCCAATAATAAAAAGTTATACAAAAATAAATCTAAAATTTATAGGGTGTCCCATAATTGACGTAAATTTGCTTACTATCTTTGAACCATTATAGACAAACGCTTGAAAATTGGACACAATGTCGATTTCTATGGCCGTTATAGTAACATGTTTTTATATTATAAATTATAAAATAAAGGGTGCGCTAATAGTTCAGTTAATTTGATGTATATGGCTATACTTTTTAACAGTTGTGGACAGACGCTTGAAATTAACAACGTACCTGAATTGCTAAGTCCGCTATAACAACAAGTATAAAATTTGGATTTGGAAGTTAAAGGGTGTCCCAATAGGTGATGTAATTACAACTGGCCGAACTTCTGATCTGTTATAGACAAAATGTTGAAACGTAAAAGGGAGCTGTATTTTTAAGCCCGCTATACCAACGATTTTATAATTTTAATTTAGAAATTAAAGGGTGTCCAATAATTGATGTAGATTTACTTATATGAGCCTATCTTTTGAACCGTTATAGACAAACGCTTAGCAATTTGACATTATGTCGCTTGATATGGTCGTTATAGTAACAAATATTAATATTAAAATTAAAGGGTGCCCCAATAGTTTATTTAATTATTTATATGGCCATAATTTTAAAAAATTGTAGACAGACGATTGTACTAACTCCGCTACAACAACAAGTATAAAATTTGGTTTTGGGAATAAACTTGTGTCCCAAAAGTTGCTGTAATTTAGTGTATGTGGCCGAACCTTTGAACTGTTATAGACGGAGAGCCTGTTTTTTGAAATTTCTTTTTCAATTAACCTGACAGACTGTTATACAAAATATCCAAGAAAATATGTCTTCCTCAATTAACATTTGTTAAGCAAAAAATTCTTTAAATAAAACCATAAAATCTTTAACTATCAGGCATGTTCTGAAAATCACTTTTTGTGAAAATGATTTAAAATCACAAGAAAGCTGTTCTGCATACAAAACTTTTAAAATTTTTGTGATTTTAAACCAGTCAGCTAAATGCCTGCCGATTTAGTATCATTTGGTTATTTTTTCAACCATTTTATTTTGAACTTCGCAGTAAATTAATAATATGAATACCTTAAAATGTTTTTTATTGATTTTTATAGCAAAATTAGCAATTGGCACCAAAGAATTTATAAAATTATGAAAAAATTAAAGACACTTTCTATTGCAAGAAATATTGTTATTTGCTTTGTGATTTTGCATTTACTTTTTTGTTATCAGTTTTTTTAGTTTTTTATAAAAACAATACTTTTAATTTATTTTCACTTTATATTTTAAGAAAAACACTTTAGTTCGTCAAACTAAAACAAAATACCAGCTGTATTCTTGTGTTTTCGAAGAGGTGAAATCACAACGAAAAGTTAAAACTATTGTGGTTTTCCGAACACCATCAAACCACAATTGTGATTTTAAAATCACAAGTGATTTGAAATCTTGTGATTTTCAGAACATGCCTGTATATCGTGATTTTTATCATTTGTTTGAAATAATTTAAAATTGGAGTGATTTAATTTTAATTATTAATTTGCAAGTGCCAGTGAATAAAAATAAATAAATTATCGTAGTATTTTGTGATGTTCTATTTGCTGTTTTAGTTTCATTTTTCATTATCTTTCAATTAGATAGAAGAGCCGAAAAAACTCAGCTAACCACAGAAGATAGAGAAAATTAGAATCATTGTTAGTTATTGTTGTGTTTTGCTTAAACTTTGAGTTAAATCTCTACTTTATTGTTTGTACAAAAATCTTCAGTACATTTAATTTTTTGTGAGAAGCTTTCTGAAACGCTAAGCGAAATGGCCATCGAGATATGCTTTCACCTTCAATAATCAATACCCGGGGTTTTCATAATCTAGCCTTGAAATTAGTACTATATTTTTAAAGACTAGTTAATTTAAATTAATATTCCCGTGAATTAATTTTAATTTTAAAACCATAAAATGTTTTTCCTTTTATTTTATTATTCATTCTTATTTTTCAACTTGTTGTTACAAATTATTTATTCATGTGAAAAAATAAAGAAAAGTTAAAAAGAGAAATGAAATAAAAAAAAGTGAAAGAAAATATTGAACAAAAGAGATTCATTTAAAAGTTTATTACAAAAACGACACAAATTTCTCACTGATGGGTGTTTATGAAGTGGATTTTAAAAAGAAACTTTGGCATAACGGTGAGCTGTTTGATGTATAAAAACAATTTGCATAGTTTGAGGCTCAAAACAAAACATCAAATGTATAAAATATAAATCTAACAAGAACGCGACAAACGATTTTTAAAAGCAAGAATCTTATGATCTCAGAATTTTTTATACTTCTGAAAACAAACAGCAGCCTTGAGAAAATAAATAAAAAATGCTAAAATAAATATAATATTAGAATAAGCATTATTTCAGCTGAAAAGCCTTGAGACATTTAAACGAATGTATTGAAAATTCTTAATCTAATAAAATATCTTCTTGCATAATTTTTCCACTTAGGAAAAAAGTAAATAAATATAAAAAAATAAAACAATAAAATGTTTATTATCTGTGCAAATGTATCCAATATAAAAAGCATTCACAAAAATGTAAATATTTTAATCTCTAGACTGATACAATCAGAAAGTAGAATAAAATCTAAATACAATTAAAAGAAATTGGCTTAAATAATAGAGAATTTTTTATTTTAGTTCAAATTTGTTTTCCCAATTTTAAAAATGCGTCAATATTTAAAATAACAAAAAAATATATTTTTTTCACTTTGAAGAACGAAATTTTGCCTCCTGTCTCGCTAGAGTATGTACTAGCGTTTTTTGTAAAGCAGAATATTAAGCAAATGTGTTTCCAATTAAATAAACCACAAAGAATATTTCTTATCAACAAAAAGTAGTATTAAATTAATTATTCCATACGAATATAAAGTAATTTTTGTTTTTTTTTTTTTTTAATTTATAGATATAAAAGGCGAAACGTTTTTAACGCCATTTTTTCTGCCTTCATCTTTGCTTAAGCCACATTAATTTAACAATTATAAAGCAAAGAAAGAGAAACAAAATCAACAGTAAGAACTAAAAATATTTGTTCACGAATATTTATTAAGTTAATGCATTTGTTTTACATAATTTTTCACAGACTTTTGGCTGCTTTTCTATTTGTTGTTTTTGTTCGCAGGACCAAAAAATACCAGTTTAAGATAAAAATCTGGTAAACGAAAAAACGCACTATTTTCTTTGAGAAATAAATTAATTTTAATATTCGGCTAAAAGTCTTAAAAAGGCAAAAAACTATAAAATCTTAATGGAGTTGTATGTCTTCAGCAGATTGCTCTGTTACTGTTCAGTAGAAGTTTAAGCTGGATTCTTTTGAAGTATTTGTTAAGAAGTTATTAAAGAAGAATTTTTATTCACATGGAAACAATTTTTCTATTGGAATTTAAGACCGTTGTGAATCAGTTTATTAGAGCTATTTTGGTTTTAGGTTTAGTTTTAGGAGTATGAATGTAAAGTGCCTTTTCAACCGCTTTAAAAAAGAAGAAGTTTATTTATAGTTCTTATATTTATGCCCATTGAACTCAGTCTTTTTTAGACCATTTTTCAATTTTTGTTTTTTGATTGAAAGGTGCTGCTTAAATAATATGAAAAATTAAAGGGTGAGATATAGATATGTAAAAGTCATATGTGAGACTTTAACATATCTATTGAAACTTGACCGGCACTCATACAACTGTTGAACAAGGTAGGTATGACTATATTTCACAATAAGCGAAAGCATTAAAAAAATAAACTTCAAAGACTAAGGGTATCCCCAAAGGTGACGTAAATAAGCTTTTGTGGTCCTATATTAGAACCTTTATAGTTTTACTCTTTAAAATTAGAAAGAATTTAATCTTTACAAATTTTTAAAACCAGAAATTAAAGGGTGTAGAATCTACAGAATCCTGGGGGGTTCCCCATGCAAACATTTCAAAAAATCTCAATTTTTGGCACTTTACTCCCTCAGGGGAGTTCCAGAGGTTGTGCCACTGGCATGGGTGGATCGGCCCTCCAAAATTAGTGGGGGTCGGTCATACATTTGGACTCGATTGGGGAACTCTAAATAGGTCAAAGGGGGATTTTTCAAAACTTGACCTACGGGGCACAAGTCAACAGCAGTAGAATACGTTTTAGAGGTATAGTTCTTCGGGCAAAGATTCTTATTTTGAATATGATATCACGGAGCCATGGGCGATTTTTTTGCCTCCCCACAAATCGACCCGCCCTAGTGTAGATGTTATTTGATGTATGTGACTTAAACTTTTGAATCATTATAGACAGACAGTTGAGTTGTACTCAGAACGTTTATTACTATAACCCGCCATAGCAACAATTATAAACACTTTAAATTAGAAATTAGAGGGTGTGTCTAGAGATGATATTATTTGATCTATATATAATAAATAGAAAATTAAAAATTTAGAATTAAAGGCTGCCCTATGGCCCTATTATATAAACGTAACCGAAAATGACTTGAAATTGAAATAAAGTGTTTATTACGATGTCTACAATAAAAAATTAACGGGGGTTCCTGTATGATAATTTTATTTAATTATCGTTTATCTTTTAAACCATAATAGAATCAGTTCACTAATTTACACAATATATAAAACAACAACAATGAATATTAAAAGTTATAAAACCCCATAGTTGATGTAACTTGATGTATAAGGACTTATCTCTCTAACTGTTATATGTAGACGATGGAAATTTAAACAAAATTTGTGTTTCAATTTTTATTTCGTATATGATGAACTTTTGCCCGTTTTAGAGTAAGTTTTTTGCTGACATAATTTATACTTTATTTAACATTTCTGCCTTTTGATTTCACATATTTTACCTTTTTAATTTTGTTGCTAGATGTTTGTAAATTATGTAATTGTACTGCTACGAGTATCAAAAAAAAAATGTCGACTTTGTAAATCTCAGCACAAAACCACTGATAGTAACAATAAACCATCAACCATAAGCACTTTAATTGTCAATTTGTATAAACGGTTTGAGAATCAGCAATTATATCTGATCAAGTTTTCTTGCGGGCCTAAAAAACACTGTCCCTACAGCTCCCCAAAAAACAATTTTATTCTACTGCAATATATTTATTTCTTTCTTGCTGCCAAATGGTTAAAACAGTTTTCTTTTAATTTTCACAAATTTACCTAAAATCTTTAAAAGCATGTTATTTTTAAAATTGATAATGCTATTTTAAGTGCCTCGGAGTTTTTTTATACAGTTTTCATTTTACTTGTTGTTGTCTGATACTTTTATTAAACAACATGCTGAAAACATTTTAAAATAAAAACACAAACCAGAATTTTCTACACGCACTATTTAAGTCTTCATTACTTAAAAGCCAACCAGGGAGGAAAAATGAAGAAATAATTTTTTTAAGTAACAGCTTTTAAAATAAAATACTTACACACAGCAAAAGCCGAGTGTTTCTTAAACATTTAACATTTTTTCCAGATTTCTTTAAACATAAAAAGGAAAACTAAGAAAATGTAGGCTCACGGTTATACCACTATGGAGTGAATGCTTTGGAAAAAAGTATTATTAAAATTCAAATTAATTTAAAAATTAAACTTTTCTAAAATTAAGTGATTTAAAAGAGAATTTAAATGTTCAATAATAAATAAACTGACTTAAAAATTAAGTACTTTGGAAAATGTGTGTGCTATAGTTGGTGATGACAACAGAAACAAATTTAATAATCGATTAGTGGTATCGAAAATCTCTTTTGATTGAGCAAGATATTAATCTGTTAACACTTAGGTTTTATTGATTGTGTAAATTTACAATAATCATTCCCATTTTCACCGGATCACAAATATCAGCAAAGTTTTCATAAACTATTCTTAAGATGCCATTTAAGAAACTCTTAGCCTTCTCACCCCATAAAGTATATATATTCCAAGTTCTAACGAATAGCAAAGTCGATTGAGCGCTGTTTGTCTGCCCGTCCGTGTTAGTGTTGACATGAAATTTGCCAAGGCACTAAATGAGCTAAAGAAAATTTAAATACGTCAAGAGACCAGATATAGTTTCAAAAATTTGGTTATTTAAAATTATCAAGATCGGTCCATGCCCTTCGTGGCAGTGGATAAAACAACACGCTTGCTTTTATTTTTGCCATATCTTTTCTTAAAATTTTGCATACAGGTGCTTGTCTTTACTAAACACGCACCACTTTCTATTTATTTACCACAATTAGTTGGGAGAACAACCCTAAGCTAAACTTACTTCGCCGCTTGTGTTGAACAGAAAACCTTAATGGTAGGAAATAATTTCTTTTGCCTATTTATATGTACATGGATACAACCACATGTACATATAAATCGGTAAAGAGTATATAAGATTCATATATAATACTTGTACTTGTTTTTAGTTTCTGACATTTCAGTTAAATGAAATAATATATATAGAAATATTTCTTTCAATATTTTTTAAATTTTAAAATTAAAATATTTCAAAAATAGATAAAAAGAAAACATAATTTTATTTTTATCCCATAGTGCATTATTGTCGTAGAAAAAGTTTTAACATGACTGCAACCACTCAAAACAAAATCTTATTGTTCTCATGCAACACATACAATGACTCCCAACAGGTATTCTTATACTGCTTGCACTACTCTGGGAGAATACTCGGCAACACTTTAACAATGTAAAAAAGCTTAAACAAATAACATTAATACTGAAGAAAAAATACTTAGCAACTGCTGAAAGTGTAGTATACATTTAGGCTTGTTTTATTTTTCTTTTAAAATTCTGCATACATTATCGGAGCCAGAGCTATACATTAAGTGATTTTAACTTTTGGTTTGTTTACATTTTTTTATTATTTGCTTTTCTGCTTTTCAAGAGAAACACTGGATTGTCTTAATTTTTTTTGTTTGTCTGCTTCGCACAGGTCTCATTGGCGTCTTAAAGACAATTAAAGAAAGTTGCATAAAATATTTTAGGAAATTTTTTTTAATTTTTGTTTTTTTTCTTTAACTTGTTAACTGTAATTAAGTTTCTTAATAAAATTTATGGTTTGTGCCTTAAAGCTTTTATTAAAGTAGCCCTGGAAGTTGATATGTTTAAACAATCAAAAACTTTTCTTCGAATATATATTTTTTAAGGCTTCATCAGAATAGTTTTAGTTTGTTCATAATGTCTGCAGTGAGTAATTAGCTCTAAGTTTTTTTTTTGCACGAGCTGTTTTTTGTGCAGTATATTTTTGCTTATTGGCATTTTTCTTAAATTTTTAAGCTTATAACAGCAGAAGGGTATTATTTTTATTGGAATTTACCTTTGTACAAGTAACAAAAAAAAACTTACCTTAAGTCTCTCGTCTTAACTTAAATTTTGCCAAAAGTTGAATATATCGTTATAAAATATTGAGAAAATTTACAGTCACGAAAACTAACACGTACTACAGCAATGTAGTTTGAGTAATAAAGTTAATATTCAAAGGCATCTTTATAAAGTATTTATTTGAAGACTTTGGCCACTTAGTTTTTGTGACAAGAAATTAAGGTATTTTTATGTACAAAGTAATTCAAACATAATTAAGAATGGAAGGAGGGCGAACTTTTGTTCTAAATAAATTTTAAATTTTAATAATTTTTTATACCAAAAAGAAATATTCATTTGATACTTATGTATTGCATCATTAAAGTGTAACTTGCCACTGATAAAAGAAGGAATACAAAACATGCAAATATATATTTAGACAGGATTCTTTCATAGCCTACAAGAATTCAAGTTATGTTACAAGCAAAACAAACGATGAAATACGAACCATTTTAGAACTATATTATAAAGTTCTCAGAAGACAGCTTTTTCAAACTAAATTTACCAATATTATCTCTGAAGCTATATTGATTTATCTTTGAATCATCGATCAGCGAGAACACATTTTGAATAAACGAATTAAAGCAAAGTTTTTGCGCCTATCTTCAAATTAAAATGAAGTTAAACAGTAATTAAGTAAAAAACAGAATTTTTTTCTAAATTGATAATTAATAAATTAAATAAATAATTGAGACAATTAAAAATTTTAAAGAAATTGCAATCTGAAAGCAAATAGAACTGTTAATGGGTTTCTGAACTTTTCATAGAAAGGTACGTTTGTAAACCATATTATTTATAAATGTCAATATGGGTATCATTTAAAAGCTTCTAAAGGGATCTTTATCGAAATGCCAAAATGTTTAAAACATGCTCAACCCATTGAGAGCCGATAACATTTTTATGTAAAATTATATTTATTTTTTTTTTCGTATTTTTTAATTCTCTGTCAATATTTTTTTTTTTTTTTAAAGGAGTTGCTTCAGTAAACTAGCAATTTAAACTATTTTATACAAAATATATTACAAATTTTTATTCCTCATTTAGGGAAAATAATAAGGCAACAAATTCAGTTACTGAAGAAAAACAAAACGGGAATTTAAAAAAAAGGAAAATATATGAAAAAAAAATTATATCAATGATACTCATGAGGATTTACATTTGGACTCAATACTAATATTTCGGTTTGAAAGAGAGCATGCTATCGCCATTCAAAAAAATAAGTTAAAGTTGATTTTTCTTTTGTAAATCCGATTTACCTTTTTCTTGAGCTTCGATAGAATTTACTACACTAAGTATTTTAAAAATACCGTTATTAAAGACAAATTAGAGCCTTATTTGCTTAAAATTTGTACATAAATTTACTGAAAATTTTTCTGTTGTATAATCCGGCACTTTCTAAAGAAAATTAATAGACAACTTTCTTCTAAATCGAGGCATTGGTACGGTTGTCAAATTTTCCAAGCGGACTAACTGAAGTTGCTAACAAATTTTCACAAGTTTGATCAGATTGTTTAGTTTTCCGCGCGAAATTCAGGTCATATTATTTCACAGTTCAAAAGAATTATTGTTGGAAATTTTTTGCTGTTTTCAAACATTAAATAAAAAACATTTGGTGATTTCTCACGAATTACACAGAGTGAAACTTCAGCAATGTTATTTTTAGTTTATTTCAAACTATTTTTTTATATGAGATTTTGATGGCATTTGCATGTAACCTTTGTTATTAAAATCGAATAATTATGTTAAGGAAATATTGGGTAGAATGAATACTACAAAGTACCTAGTACTAGCACTAGCTTAAATTTTTCAGTACTAGCAAGGTTGAAAAGTATGAACTACAAAAAGTGTGAATAAATCTTTGCTACAACTAGGTAGCCAGTACTGAAAAGAGATAGCTTATACTAGAAATTAAAAACATTTGAGTGTTACCTCTGTTTAAAAAGTTACGAAAATTTGGCCTAATATAATAAAATTTTGCATGTTACGTGAAGACTTCAAAAGTTACAAAAAAAATATTAAAAATGTAACCAAACGGCAACACGGACCACCACATTCCTCATCAGCATTCCTCGCATCTATCTACCTTATGTTATATAGGTCGTAATCATCATCTTTTTAACCAACTAATCTTAATAATAATTTGGTGAGACGAATTCCACACACAACGTAAAGCATTTCTTTGTTTTTTTTTCCACAAAAATTTCATAAAAAATTTAATTTTGTACCTGCAATAAAATATTTAAAATTTCATTTGAATCGAAAATTGTTAAAAAATTTCTGAAAAGGTCCTACTAAGATATCAAAGGTGTACATATTCTAGAAAAAAAAAATTTTTAAGAATCAATATAGTCGAACAAAGCACTATTACTTGTTATTAGATATTTTTGTTATTAATAAGCTGATATAAATAAAAGACGGTTGAATAATTCGGTTACCGGAAACAGTACTTTTAAAAATAAAACTAAGAGACCCCATAACTGGCGTGGAAAGGCCTGTATATGTAGACTAAAAGCACCCGGTTTTATAGTTATTGTGATACTCTTACTTTCACACGATGATGATAAATAAACATGTGATGGCAAAAAAATCTTAAACGGTAAATGAACTATAAAGTTATTTGAACACAGCAATTACTTGCAAATAATTAACCAAATAATCGAGAAAAAGGCTAAAGTTTTACTTTTTACCAAAAGCAACATAATTAAATGCAGTAATATAAAGGAAACCTTGTTTATTTCATGAAAATATTTTAATTAATTTAGTTAAGCCAGAGTTTAAAATAAAAATGTTTTTATATACAATCTATTCCCTAATTTTGTTAGCGACACCACTCAAATTAGCCTTCTAATGCTTCAGATAATTCAATTTAAAAACAATACAGTGCACTGTTTCCATTTCATCGCAATATAAAATAATTGCAACATCATTGTCTTTCTTCTTTTTTCGTTTAGGGCCAAAGACTTTTGATGCGGCAACAGATCAATTTTTATGTCAATCATCTAAACAAATAATTTCCAAATAATTGCTTCGGTTTTCCATAATTTTAAATTTTAGTTTCCTGTATGTGGATTTTCTTAAATGTTGTGTATCGTAAAGATTAAATGTTGAGTATTCCTAATACGGCGTTGTCTTTATTTTATATTTCATTACCTTTAGAAATTTACAGATTATTATAGTTATTGTTGTTGTAATTTGTCTTAATGTGGCATAATTTTCTCCGCTAAAAAAAGTAGAACCTGTTTCCAAGGGTTTCCCAAAGGTTTTGCTACACTAAGAATTTCTTAGATTCCAAAAAATCTATACGTGGCTTTGTACTTTATCTTACTGAAGCCTTCTTTAGACATTTTGACATAAGATGCGCTGCCAACTCGTGCTCCTTCTCGATATATATTGCGGCTTTTTTGTCTTAGTATTTTCTCAACATCATTTGTTTTGCCTATGCCTTCTAAGTGATAACTTCTCTTCACGAAATTTTTCAATAACTACTTTTTATTTTCTGTAGCATGTAGACTCTTTTTATTTTAATGTGACGTTATGGATAAAATACCTATTTTGGTAAAACAATTTAAGCACAAAACAACACACACGAAAAGCATGTAAGACTTTCTATAATCAAGACATGAATTTCTTTACAATATCCTGCAGCGAGAGAAACATGAAGCCAACATTCTAATATTTTACCTCACAGGCTGTGAAAACTCTTCGTGTTGAGCGTGGATGTGTAAATTTTTTGAAGCTTATTTACATGTATACATGTAGTATTGTAGCGGTAGATTACATACATAAAACATTGCACAATGTTGTCTATAAAAAGGTATAAATTTCAAATGGAGTGTTTTTGTATTCTTTTGCTTGTTTTTGTTGCATAATGCTTTTCTAAATATTTGTGCACATTATGCATGTTTTCCATATCAGGGTGAATGGGTGCAAGTGACGCTTGCGGTTTGTGTGTCTTTACCCTTGTTTTTGGGCGTACATCTGTAAGCACTTAAGAAGTTTGTATTAATGAGCTTGGAACCAACTACAGTAAAGAGTAAAACTATTTGCCTTGTTAAGTTTCTTTTAGTAACCCTTTTGATTTCGCTTCAATTTTTAACCGAATGTCAGTCTTTCTATGCGTTAAAGCTCTCTATAGCTAAAGCCGTAAGAGGCAGACACTACAGTAAATTAAAGGGTGTTCCGAAAGTGGTGCAGTATTATTAATTATTAAAAACTCTTCGTCATAAGAGGTTATCATCCGTTCTGTATTGTACAGGAAAGTTCGATTATAACGTTCATTAATCTGTATAAATTATTGCTAATTTAAAGAACGTCGTTTTTAATATCGTTTGCTCAACAAACAAAGAAAAAAAAAAAATCAATTGCCTTAAACACACAAATATTAGTAAATAAGTACCTCGTTTTTGTATTAACGTTTGAATTTTTAATACTAAATATAAATAAATTAAATAATAAAAACAATTATAAGTTAAATCGCATACAGGTTTTATAATTAATTGAATAAAGATATCCATGTTACCCAATGACGAAGTTCCATTCGAAAAATAGGCTTCGATTAGTTGGAACTTTGATATTAAGCTTTTGATAACTTTTAATTGAAAGGTAAAAATATGTCCCTTAAGATTTAAAAGAATATTGTTGTCATTCAAAATGTTACTCAAAAACAATTTTTTTTAAATAATATTAATAATATTAATTTTCCTTAATTGTGCTTGATTCCTTTAAATATTCTCATAAAATATTCTCATGAAATATTAATTATTTTAAACTAAGCTAAAAAATGAAATGTATTACTGCGGGGAAAGCATATCCATATAGCTATTTCGCTACTGCTCATATAGTGGATTCTACCCAAATTTTGTAATTAATTAAAATTAATTAAATAAGAACTCCATTGAATCAATAAGGCAAAAAGCCATAAAAAACTCAAAAAATTTTAATACAAAAACACAGTAACCACTGACTAAATATTTTTATTATTTTTTTTTTTTGTTAATTTTTCTACATAAGGGTTGCCATCGGAAACCATTCATATGTATTTGAAAGCTTCAATGAAAAAATAAAAATTGAAAACAATTTTTATAAAAAAGAAGATTATCCATTCAACTGAATGTTGCTTTTTTATGTTTGTGCCTGTAGAACTCAGTCATTTCTAAACCGATTTTTAAAATTATTTGTAATTTGATAGATTGTGCTTACAGATTGGTCATAAAACTTAAAGTGTGTCTCCATACAACATACATGTAGGGTTACGTCTTCCTAGTTTCTTCTTGTTTTCTTAATACACAGTTTTTGATTTTTATTTTTATAGTACAGTTTAATGATACAGTTTTTCTTCGTCTCTTTCGTTTTGATGAACTTACGTCGATGGTTGTATAGCGACTGACTCTACCAAAAAATGTTTTTTTTTTTACTTTTTTAGCTTGCAACGATTATCGATATTTCATAAGTCGTTCGTTTGTGATGGTTGTATTTACTAACCATAATCCTACATACATGTTTAAGTTTATTATGAACCGTAGGGGGCACCAATCGAAAATTTAAAAAAATCCGAGTATCACTATGGCTTTCAATAGCAAAAAGGAATATACAAAAATAAATCTAGATATCACATGGTATCCCCATAGGTGACTTAAATTGACCTATATAGATCTATCTTTTGAACCTTTAAGGACAAAAGCTTGAAAATTGGTCAAAATTCCGATTACTACGACTGTTATAATAACAAGTACAAATTTTCAAAATTATAAATTAAAGGGTGCCCCTCTAGTTCATTTAGTTTTATGTATATAAAATTTACAAAGAACTTGTGTTGCTAAAACCCACTATAACAACAAATATTAAGTTTGTAGTTGGAAAGTAAAGGGTGTGCCAATAGTGGAAATAATTTGGTGTATGTGACAGAATTTTTGAACTGCTAAAGAAAGACAGCTGAAACTAAAAAGGAACCTGTATTGCTATGTCCGCTATAGCAAAAAGTATACAATTTGAATTTAGAACTTAAAGGATATTCCCATGCGTGATGTAATTTGACCCATATAGTCCTATCTTTTGAACACTTGAAAATTGTACGGATGTATAGATTTGGAAATAAAATGGTGTCCCAATAGTTAATGTAATGTAATGCATGTGGACAAACTTTTAAACCTCACAGATAGGCGGCTGCAATTTATAAGAAACCTGTATTGCTAAGTCCGCTATACGAGAAAGTGTTACCATATTTGATGTAATTTAAGCCATATGGGCATATCTTCTGAAACAATACATACAATTATTTGAAAATTAGCAAAAATGTCTACTACTTCGTATAAAAAGAAGTATAACTATTTAAAATTATAAATTAAAGGATGTTACATTAGTTGATTTTATTTGATATATATGGAGAAACTTTTGAACAATTATAAACAAACAGCTGAAATTCACAAGGAACCTTAAAATTTGGATTTGGAGGTTAAAGGTTGTGCCAATAGTTGCTATAATTTCAAGGATGTAACCGAATTTCTGAACCGTTATAGTTTCTTTTGCGAACCTATGTACCGTTTTGTAAAAGCAAGTAACGAAATATGGTAATCACAAAAGTAAGTCATTACATGGCAAATATTGTTTAAAATAACATTAAAATAGTTCTACAAATACATTATTTCAAAATTAGAAATACTAAGGTAAATTATGTCATATGCTCTATTAATTTTTTTTTAAATCTTTTTGCTCTTCAGGTTTTGCCGTTATTTTATTTTATCCTTATTTTAATATTCACTGTTTTGCATGTTTTTTAAGGGAAAATTTGTGAATAGAAGAAAAAAGTCTATTTTGTTTCTATTTTTAAATAAAAAGAGAAATAAAATTTAGCTTTTTTAATTGAATTAGAAAAAAAAAACGAGAAGGAAAATATAGTCATACAACAAAATTTTATAGAAAGCAAACATTCATAGTGTTATGCACAACATACATGTGTATTTTGCGGTGTAGATTTTTTCGTATGCTTCGTTAAATAAATTGCAACTGCAATAACCATGAGGCATAAATACCAACGCTCAAATTTTTTTAAATTTTGAAAGTATTTTGAGGGCATAGAAATGGTTTCGGTAACGATTTTTTTATTTTTAGTTTCTGATTTTTTGCTGCTGCTGTCTAAAAAGTCTTAAAATTTTTTTTAAGTATGAAAATTGGTGTTTGCAAGTGTGCAAGCGAAAAACGAGTTTGTATATGACTACAGGCCCAAAATAATACACCGTTAACACACTTCTAACAATACTCGTACTCATACATATGTGCGAGTATTTGTATGCCTGGAAATATGAATAAATGAAAATATCTATGTGTTTGAAGAATTAATGATCATTTCGTTGTACCTTAAGGTAAAAATGAACGCACACACACAATGATGTTTTTATTTTTATTACAGCATTTGAGATGAAGTTGACGATGATTTAGTTGATGACTGCAATTTTTGCTCCTTGATGTCACTTTTGTTTCAGAAGATACACAACAACAATTTGTTGTTTTTATTTAAGTTTTTATTATCTTGATACATGTGTTATAACCGAGGGAAATTTCGAACCATCTGTATGCCTGTGTATATAATTACACATACCGACAGACACTTTCAAGTACAACATGTGCAATTGATCTAAAAAAAGTTTAAGCGTCTACATACGTCGTCATCATTGCTGTTTCTCATTGTTGTCTTTAGGTCATTTGTTTCTTAAATTTATTTTTAAAAAATATTTTTTAATAATTTCAGGTTTTTAAATAGAAACAAGATTGACTGCTATTCTCCATTAAATGACAAGCTTAATTTAGTGATAGTAAAACCTTTATTACAAGCACAACAAATTTTTCTATTTTGGGTTTTAAAAAAAGTATATTTTTTGTTCTATTTCAACATAACAATTGTTATATTATAACATACAAATGAATGATAGATTGCTTGGTTGCAATTGTTCTTCTATATTTGTAACGCCCAATGAAGAGATTTAATTTAGAGGCAAGCTGCATTCGTTCATAACAAGATTAATATTTTTCTAAAACAACTATTTTTCTAAATTAAACCACGGGAATCTTTTATTAAATTAATAAATTTTTAAAAATATCGTGCTATATTTAACCCCGATTAAATTATTAAATGTGCAATATTGACTATTAAGGGAGCACATCTTGATGGCCATATTGATACTATTTACTTAGCTCCTCAGAAAACTTCTCACAAACATTTTCAATAAACTAAAGATTTCCGTCCAAACAATAAAGTAAAGAAAATAACCAAAGTTCGAAGAAAAAACAATAATAATGCAAAATAATTTTATTTTTCTTTATCCGCTGTTTGCGGCTGACTGTTTTTTTTAATAGATAAAAAAGAAAACATTAAAGTACACTGAACCCATATGCTCAATTGCTGTTTGCTTTTGTAACAAAATTGCCGTTTATGCTTTTTTGGCGAATGCCATACATCTGTCTATTTTAAATCTAATACTTCCTCGTTAGTTGCTACTTTAGTTTTATGAAACTTGATATATGACAGTTTAATGATAAAATATGTAGTTTCTATTTAGAGTGGTTTCCTTATCCAGAGTTTATGAAAAATGTTTTTAGTTGAGTCCAACAAAAAAAAAAAAGACAAGAAGTTGCGGCTTATGAATTTAAGGAAATATAAATAATTTGGCACTGACATAGAACATTAAAAATAGAATGTAGAATTAAAATGACTTTTGCTTAATTGAGGAAGCATTTAATTAAATAATTCTTGTAAAAAAGAGCCTTTAAAGCAGACGGACGGTCTAACATAAATAGTCTATAAGCATGAGAAGAAAACATTAGAAGTTTCTTAATGCCTACTACGCTTCAGCAGAAAATTCAATAAATTTAAAAAGAGCACCCTTTAAACTTAAATTTTTTTTTAATTCTCTTACACTCTGTGTGAATTTTAAGATCAATCAATCAACGCGATTAACAAGGAGTACCCTCAAAATATAAACTTAATTATTCTTTTGCCTGTTGCTTAAGCGACTGTGTTCAAAATTAATGTATCTATGTATTTCCATTCAATTTAATTCTTAATGTCCTGTCTTTTAGGGCATATCGTCACAATACGTATGAAGCGTAAATATCTAATGTGTTTTTATTTTTTATTATTTTCAAGATAAATTTATGTGCATTAAATTCACCTCACTTTTGGCACACTCTCTAATTTCGTAGTTTATTTTTATTGTTTTTTGTTATAAGGAAGCATTGTTAGATCTAGTCTATAAAAAATAGGGCTGTCTGTCAAAAACACATTAAAATATACGTAAAAGATACGTGTGTTGTATGGAGACACTCTTTTGTCTTCAAGTTTTTAAATATTTTTTGTATAAAATAATTTCACAATTTATCTTTAAATTATCGACCTCTGAAGTAACAAATACGAAAAAAAAAACAGACGAATTAAAAACTTTCTCCTTTTTTTTAAAGACGGTTAAAAAATATGGTGGATCTGATATACTTGTGACATAAATATATTGTTACGAAAGTAAGATCTGGCAACCCCCATTGTTGTTAACAGCATGAAAGTGGTGAGTAAAGTTACTTCCACTAATGGTGTGTGTATAGAATAATATCACAATTAGCTAAAAACATCTGAGCAACCTCAGTGGTTGCGTTGGTAGTGGTGCGTGCTGTAAAACAGGAGAACGTTAGTTCGATCCCACTTAAGAAGCAGCAGTTATTGTGTAAAGTTATGGCAGATAAATTAGTGTAGAAGTCTAATATAATATAAAAGTAACAGATAATTTTTAAGAAGCCCTTTATAAAAATAAGTAAGAACGGTAGTGAGAAGTGTAACAGCATAACAACAGTGTACGGCAACGTGTGTTGTGGTTATTTGGTAAAAAGGATGACTGGCCCGGATGAAAGGCGAAGTGGAGAAATCTGTGCATGGTTAAGGTTACTAAAGTAACGGAGTAACACAGTAGTGTAGCTTTAATGGCTGCGTTTGTAATAACGCACGTTTAGTAAATACGAGACCATAGGATCAAAAAGTATATCCGGATAAAGTCATTAAGTAAAGAGTACAGAATTTGTAGTGAGCCGCAGTGGTATTTGCAATCAAAATAATCCGTCCATATGTTTCTGTTCTAAAAGGAAAAACGTAAGAATGATCTACAAAATGTATTAAATTCTGCTTGTGTACTGTTTTATAGTAAAATTTTTTAGTAAAATTAGAAATAAAAAATAAATTATCCAAAGCATTATTTGAAACTGCTCACTTGCTTTTGTATTTAACTATTTAACTTTGAATTATTTTGATCTAAAATATTAAATTAAAAAAATAGTTTTCATTTAAATACTCCCACTTGTAAACAAACTTTTTATCAGATTGTTTCAAAAGTACATTTTTTATTATCAAATGTTAAATTTGTTTAAAATTTTTTTTTGTTTCGGTCACCATAAAAAGTTATTAATTTGTAACAAATTTATACAAAAACTAAATTTAACATATTGTTACGTTTTTCCCTTTTTTTAGAACAAACGTACGGATTCTTTTGATTGCAAAATACCACTGTGGCTAAATTCTGTCTTCGAACTTTATGGATTTCTCTGGCTATACTTCTCGATCCTACCGGTCTTGTGAACCCTTGGTCTCGTATTTACTAAACATGCATATTACTACAAGCGCAGCCATCCACGCTACACTACTGTGTTACTCCGGCGAGACATGAACTACTCGATGCCTTGTTTAGTAACTTTAACCATCCACAGACATCTCCACTACTCCTTTTATCCAAGCCAGTCTTCTCCTTTTAATCCAGTAGCCACAACACACGTCTGCCATACACTGTTGTTATGCTGTTACACCTCCCCGCGCTAACCGCTATTGCTCTGCCCTTTTTGTTATAAAGGGCTTCTTGACAATTATCTGTTGCTCTTATATTAAGTTGGACGTTTCCACTAAATTAAAAAATTATGGCTTCACACAATAATTGTCCTTGTCTCTCGGGAGGTTTGTAATGCTGTTTATTAATTTTAATTGAATTATAACAATTATTGTTTTTTCGTTGCACGTATGTCTAAATACGGTATCGAACTCAGGACCCTCTGTTTTGCAGTACGCACCTCTACCAACGCAGCCATTGAGGCTGCTCAGCTTTTGTTGGCTATCTTGTGGTTTTGTTATTCTATAAACACACCATTAGTTGAATTAGCTCATTCACCACGCTCATACGGAAACAACTACAGGGGTTGCCAGATTTTATTATTCGTAACAATATCATAAATTTTTTTGTAAAGTAAGAAATATGAAATTTATTGTTGTAGAATTTGTTATGGGTGTGTTCTTTTGTTGCTAAATGCTGGGCAAATAAACAGTGCCAACAGTCAACAATATCATACAATTTATGTAAGAATTTTATAATTTTAGTTCGTCCGTTCAATTCAGTTAAAGATTTTCTTAAAAAGTCTTAACATTGGTATACAAATTTAAGTTATGGATTAAGAAGCTATTATCTGTGGTCTTTCGAGCTAAAGAATCCTGAATGAACACTTACAAACTTTGAGGGTATTAAAATTTATGTCTGTGCCAAACAATTTCGCATGAGTACTAATTGTTAAAATATTTGAATGGACCACTGTTTTAAGCAGGACAAGCAAACACGCTTTTAAAGAAGCTCATAACTTGTCCAACCCCACTAAAGCACTGCATCTTACATTTGACTATGAAGAAGAGATATAATTTTATTGATCGAGTGTTAAAATTATGAGTTCTTAACAGTGTGTGCGAACAATTAACACGTTTCGCAAACTTTTCCGGAAAAGACATAAACTTTTGATAATTTTTTGAATTTTTTTGTACATTAGAAAATTCAAAAGAAATTTTTTTTACATGACAACGGTCACCAATGAAATAACTGCTCACATACTAGTGTTGCTGTACCAATACACTTGAGCAATTGTGTTGTGTAGTTCGTTAAGAAGTACTATTTTCTTTTTAAACATCAATGCGTTCTTTACGGTTAGAGTACGTTTTTTTTCTCTCAAAACGTTTCAATTTCGTTTGCGGTGTTTTCCCTTTTATCTGCTTACCTTATCAATTCGACTGAATGCTGCTTTTTTATGTTTGTGCCCGCAGTACTCATTTTATTTCTGAACCGATTTTAAAAGTTTTTTCTTTATTAAAAAAGAGATGCTTACAGATTGGTCTCGTCTTCATAATCTTAACAATTAAAAGGTGCCCCATACAACATACACGTTTGTTTCTCGTGTATTATGAACCGTAAAGTGCACCACAACTGCTTATCACTATAGCTCCCAATGCCAAAAATAATAGAAAAATAAATCTAAAAATTAAAGAGTGGCCCCATAGGTGAAGTAAAATGATATATATGGGCCTATCTTTTGAACTATTATAGACAAATGATTGCAAACTGAACAGAATGTCGATTGCAATGACCGTTATATTTACAAGTAATAATATTTAAAATTGTAAACTAAAGGGTACCCCAAAAGTTCATTTAATTTGATATATATGGTAAATAGTATGGACAGTTGTAGACAGACGTTTGAAATTTACAAAGAACCTGTATTGCTAAGTGGGTTTTTTTTGCAAGAATTATTTTAATTAAAAGTTTATTTTATTTGCCTTTATTGACTGCGAAGCATATAAAAGCAGTTCTAAAAAAATCTATTATTATTATATTTTTTAACTTTACTTCTTAAAGTTCTTTCAGGTTGTTATTCCAGCCGTTAGTTGTCAACCTACAACATGAAAATAACAATACATACTAAGGGCAACAACATGGATAATGGTAGCATCAGAATGTAAAAAACTCGTACGTTCTTGAGTATTGATAAATAATCCGGCTTGTAAACAGTATTTTTTCATATTTTTCTTTTACTTTTTACCAATCAAGCATACAAAAATATTTAAATATTTTCATATATTCTACCATATGCATTAAGTCATACTGGCTACAATAAAAATAATATAAAGATCAGAAATATGAATCCCAAAATGAAAATTGAATACAAGCAGAAACAAATAAAAAAAAAAAAATAAAGCAATAGCAAATCTACTCCAGATGTATTAAAAAGGATAAACAAATGACGGCAAATATATAAAAAAGAAAAGTTTACGAACAATTGAGCAAAATACAATATCCCTAATAAGAGCATCTACTATTTATGTACATGTCGCCGAATGGTCCATAACTTTTTTTTAATAAATCCTTTCACACAATTCACATAAGTAAAGTATCTTGCTCTTTACAATCATAAAAAAATTAAAAAATAATATTATACAAGAGAAATAACGGGTCCACCATCTAACGTTTTTTTTTTTTTTTTCAACTAGAGCTTATTTCCTGAATTGTAACACTTAGCTCATGTCTGAATTGACAGATAATTAGTTTTATCCTTCCGCTGAACGAATATGGTTGTGTTTACGCTTGAGCAACGATGGGAAATATTGCCATATTAAGATGAAGCTGATATTGATCTTAGCGGTAAATAAGCAAAATTGCCGCATTTGGGGCACAGAAAACCCACATGCACACATTGAAAAGTCGGTCCACCCAAAACGAGTCACTGTTTGGTGCGGATTTTGGTCCACAGGAATAATTGGGTAATTTTTCTGCAAAAATGAAAATGACGAATGAAAGTTTAGCAATCTAGAAAAACGTGAGTATATTTTTACATAATTTTTCTTTCATAAAATTTTTTAGAAATAATAATAAAATATTTTTACAAAAATAAAATCTAACAACCCCTGTGTTGTTGTCCGTATGAGCGTGGTGAACAAGTTACTTCCTTTAATGGTGTGTGCATAGAATAGTACAATAATTAGCTAACAAAAGCTGAGCAACCTCAATGGCTGCGTGGGTAAAGGTGCTTGCTGTTAATGCAACTAAAAATTAAGAATCAGCAGTACAAACCTTCCGAAAAAAAAGACAATTATTGTGTGAAACCATAGCAGATAATTTAGTGGAGACGTCTAATTTAATATTAGAGTAACAGATAATTGTTATAATAAAAAATAAGAACGGTAGCGGTTAGCGCAGGGAAGTCTAACAGCATAACAAGAGTGTATGGCAGACGTGTGCTGTGGCTATTAGATAAAGGGGATGACGACTGGCTTGAATAAAAGGCGTACTGGAGTTGCCTGTGTATGGTAAAGGTTACTAAGCAAGGCATCGAATAGTTCATGTTTCGCAGCAGTAATACAGTACTGTAGCGTGGATGGCTGCGTTTGTTAAAATAACGCACATTTAGTAAATACGACACCAGAGGGTTCACAAGACCATAGGATCAAGAAGTATATCCAGATAAAGCCACAAAGTAAAAATACATAATTTATAATGAGCCATAGTGGTATTTTCAATCTGAAGAATCCGTATGTTTTCATAACTAGGGAAAAATATAACAATATAAACTAAATTTACAAAATCGATGGTTCGAATCCTGGTCAGGGAAAAATTAAAAATTAAAACAAAACGCTAGGCACCGCGTATTTACATTCATACTTAACTCATAAAAGTCAATATGATACTGAAACAGTGTCTATAATGTTGTGAGCAAATAAGTATGAATAATTAAAAATAAAAAATTGCATTTCGTGGCTATCAAAATGCTAGCACAAAAAAGCAACAACAAATGTACAAGACGAGTTACAAAGTGAACGACAAAGAAAAAAGCTTGTCGTGTGAGTTTCGTCTCACCAAATTAACATTAAGATTAGTTGGTCAAATAAATGATGTTTACGATGTACATAACATAAGGTAGATAGATGCTGATGAAGGATGCGGCGGTCCAGAAAATGCTGCATTTCATTCTGCTAGCGTCTAATTTTTCTTGTTTTCTTTGGAAAACGTCCGCATACATTTGTAAATAATTTTTATTTCTAAAAATGTTTAGAATTTAATTAAAAAGAACCAAAAAGCCGAAAATAAAGTAAAATCTCATTGATTTACAAAATCGACGAATTCTGGTCAGGGAAAAGTTAAAAATTAATATAAACTTAAGGCAAAATCAACTCATAACTTCATAAAAATTAAATAAAATGAACGTTGTATTAGACAATAGCAAAATGTATGTAGCATTTTCTGAGCGTTGCAGCAGCCTTCGGCGTTCTTATATTTCTTTCTTAAAAAATATTTATTTTGTTGTAATACTAAAAATACTTCAATTAATAATTTAAAAAATTATGGAAATAAAATAAATTATGGTAATAAAAAAACGCTGATGGAGCAGTATACTAAATTTCTATTCCTATAACATAAAAAAACACTATTGTGTAATGTAATGTGCAATGACATTTTTAAGCTACAATGAACAAACCAATACAAAAAACTCAATTCGGTCTAGCTTGTGCCGAAGTTTGAAAAAATAAAAAAAGAATTCCCAAGAAGTAATGGAGGGTAGTCAAATTTCATTATTAGAAGTTAACTACAAATGCAATGTAAGAGGCTAGTTGGCTGGTCTGTTGGGTACATTATTGAAGGCCCTTTGAAAACAGCGGATGAGGCGATTAATGCGTATAGCAAAATACAGAAATTGTGGACCAAATTTCAATGGAGCTTTAGTCAGCGAAGAAAAGAAACAAGAAAATAATTGGTGATATAAGAGGGATTGTTATTGAAAATAGCAACGCTCTACCGATAGTCGTGACCAATATCGGCGCGCTCACGGTGTTAACTATGACATAGTGAGCAGCCGCATTTGCTGTGTTGGTAGATTTTTTCGGTGTTGGCTTAACATAAAATCATGAATATGAGTTCGAATCCCAAAAAGCTTGAGTCTTCTTCTTTTCTGCTATTTCCAACGTCGGTCTGTAAACCTTACGAATAATATCGCTTGTAGATAAATCGCATTACACCACGGACAATATGAGTGTCTTGTAGAGTGCAATTATTGTTACCGGATAGAGGGCCTTATTTCTTAACTGCTTGCTTAGGTCAAGTTGACCTTTTAATCAGATACTGTGCTCGTTTTCATCCTTAAACAACTGCTATCAGCCTTGGTTATGGTAGTACCGAGGTAAAGAAATTCTACTATTTCACCTGCCGTTAAGTTCTCATTGCTGCTTATTTACAGACACCCTCCTTCATGATCCTTATCTATTACATATTTAGCAAATAGTTGTCAAATATATAAATGCCGAATTAACGAGCTTCTAAAGTGGCTTCAGGCTATTTTTGTTTCTGATTTATAATGTTTTGCATACATGTTGATAAAACTAAAATAATAATAAAAAAGTATTTTTTATGATGTGGAAAAAACGAACAAAACATAGTGGTAAAAAAAAAGTATTTTTATTAGGATTTATAACTTAATTCTTACACACGTTTTCTGAGCTGCGAATATGTGTTGCTGCGAATATTTTTATATTTATTAGAGGCATTGAACTTTCGTTTTTTTACTGGCTCTTCGTCGCAATATCAGTTGTTGGGTAAATTTTTTCTTGTTTTTTTATACTTTTCAATGATGCCGCAATAATCATTTTTTATTAGTCCCAGACTATGTGTAGTGATTAGTGGTTATAGTCAATAGGATTCTTAAAAAAATAAAGAAGTAGGTTCCTTGTATTATGAGTGATAAAAAATAGATCTGTGTATTTGTGATGTTTTGGTTCGATTTGCTTCAGCGTGTTTATAAGAAATTTATGTAACTTGTTTTATCATTTTTTTATTTTTTAATTAAGTTTCAAAGTAGGTATTACAACAACTCGAGCTGGGTTGAATCTTATTTTGAGAAATTTGACGGATTTTTATTATATTTGACATTCAGGGGGTCGCTCCTTCTTATCAAACCTTGATGGTTATTGTAAAATACGTAGATTTTTTGTTAGTCTGATATTCTCAGGCAAGAGGTACAACCCTGATATCATCTTTATCTGATTTAATATTTAAACTCTATTTGTTTACGTTGATTTATATTCAGATTCCACTATAATTATTGAATGCAAGATAAAATTAAAAATTTAAGACTTAAAAAAAATATTTTTTTCAGTTAGGCTTAAGTTCGTTATTACTTGTAATTAGTGTTAAAACAGATTCCGATTAATTTAAAAAAAGGAAAGCGAAGCACCACTTTTAAAATGTGGGGTTAACTCCAAATGTTGAGAAGCTACGCTGAGTACATGAACAGGAGTTCTTTACAGTAAACCCTTGAGCATAAAGAAAATTTGTTCTCGTTGAGTAGCCGCATTGAATGTTTTTTTTTAATGTGTATAAATGAGAAACAGCAGTCAAAGCACTCAAAGTCTTAATTAAAAAAAGACAAAAACTATTGTATAGTCGTAAAAGATTTGTGAAGGGGTCTGTATATGAAAGCAAAAGATGAGATGGTTAAGGCTGTTGTATAGTGAGTACAAATAAAAGAGATAAATAATACAATTGCTATTTAGACGCCTTAGATGAGCCGGCTATACTTTACAACAAGCAATAGTAAAACAAGGAAATTGTGGACCAGATTTTAATGAATTTTGGTCAGTCAGAAAAGTAAATCATAGCAACAGTGTGTTGCAGTCGTTCTTAAGGATTTGTAAAAAAGGGAAAAGATCGGGAGTTATTGTCTCACCGGAGCGAAAGATATAATGGTATGGAGACTGTGCATGTAAAAGTCATATAGTAGATTGATACTCGCCGAAATAACATGGTGGTTTTGCATGGGTGGCTTCGTAAGTTTGTAAAAGCGTATGTTTTGAGAAAAAGATATTGTCCTTGGTGCAGATAGAAATCGATATAGAATACAAAACACTTTTCTTGAAAACTGCTAAATGGATTTGAATAAAAATATTTGTATTAATTTTTGAAATAATCGTTTTTTCCCGATTCATTCATTAATTTTATGAATTTTGTAATGAATTGTTTGCTTACCTCCCCAAGACTATATATTAAGATGTTTATTGATATTATATTAAAAATATACCAACTGCAAAAAACAAGGAACCAAATAAAGTAGAGAGAGAAGAAAAAAGAAAATTATTATATTATTTTTCTTACCATAAACTATAGTAAATTTAATTTAATATGACAGGTAGTTTTGAAAGAAATATAAAATCTGTTTTTCGTCCTGCTGTTTTATTTACTAAAGGATGCAACTTTCTATTTTAGTAAATGCCTTCTAAAGGTTTCAGCGCAGGGAGAAGACCAGTTTTTTTTTAATCGCCTGTAATCTTACTTGGTAGTAGTTCCCTTTTTATTAAAATGCAGCACAAGTCTAAGTTAGGTTTAGGGGGCAAATTACGGAAAATTAACGATCAAAATTTGAATAGTGTTTAAATGTAAATTTTAATCAATGTATTAAAACGTCCCTACATGTTTCATTAGGTTTTGTTCACTCTAACCTTATTTCAGTATGCGCCTTTTTCAGCCTTAACTCTGTCATTGTGATTTTTCTATTTAAATGCTAAACAAGTCTTCAAAGATGTGTTGATTTTGTACTTTATTGTCCTTTGTTAAACTATAAATATACTTAAATATTATTAAAATATAATTTAGAAAAAAAAAACAGAAACATATATGATTTCTTTTTAGATAATTAACCGACTTCAAAAAAGAAGGAAGTTATTCGTCTGCATGTTGCGTTTTTAATGTTCGGAACTGATTTAGAGTTTGTAGTTAAGGCGGGGTTCGTTGATATATGAAAGAGTATATAATTTTAGCTGAAAATGAATTTAAGTCTTCACGGCAGTATATTCATTCACTATTACCCTGGTTTCCACGAAAAATAAACACTGATAGCCTTATTATTTTATAATCTAATTTATTGATGTATCAATTTGACTCTTCAATAAAAAAAAAACACACAGGTAAAAAAAAAACTGCCGTTGCGCGAGAACGTTTCGCAACGCGTTTATTGAAGATATCAATGTTATGACCTAAACAACTATATTCTTATGGAAGTATTTTTTTTTATGGTTTTTTACTATTTCAAAATTTGACCCTTTGGAATTTTTGATGTCAGTTTTAGTCTGTCTGTTCAGTGGTCTTTGTCAGACTCAGTGTTAACGGGAAGAATAATTGATAGATATCAGCATCCTTAGAGCTTTTCGAAATAATCCTACAGCTCAAAACACAAAGAAAAGTTTTTGCACCTATTAAAGTTTTTAATTACTTTTATATCGTTATTTAATTAAATTTTTAGTTGTATCAATAACAGTAGTATCATATATATATATATATAAATAACAAATTAAATAAAGTGCGTAATTTAAATTAAAAAAGAAGAAAATAGTTTTCTGATTATGATTAAATAAAGAATTAAATTTATTAAAATTTTAATCTAAGATCTAATAAAATCTTGCAAAATTTTCATTCTGTGTACAAAATTTTTGTTAGTAATCTACTGAGAAAAATGTTATAAATGAAGTTTAATAAATTTTTTATATAACAATATTATGAGGTTCTTTCTATGAGAAATTTTAAAGGGTCAGCAGGATTCTGAATCTGCCTTTTTTAAACTTTGACGTTTCCGCTAAAGAAATTAAACTTTGCAATTTTTGCCGTAGAATATTTATCTCTTCTTCTTGATACCTTTGTTTTACTACTTTTTTATTGTTAGCTCTACAAAAACATCTATTTTATATTTAAATTTTCTTATTAATTTCAAGCAGCTAAAATGTGTTACTCTGAGCCTGCTTATGTCAGCAATAAGTGTTGCTGCGCCAAGTTGAATTTCTCACAACAACTCAACAAAAGCAAAAGAACTTAAAGGGAAATTTATAAACGAAGACGAGTGGGTAGTTGAAGAAAAAACTTTATTGAATTTTATTTCTATAAACAATTCAAATTTGTAAATATTTCCCTTTCGCCATTATAGAAATAAATGAGTTTCTTGAACTTTTTAATTCTGTTTTCTCTGCTGCATCGTATATTTTTTTTTGTAGAAGATGCCTGCGTATGAATGAAAAATGAGATCAGAAAAAAATTACTAAAACAAGTGGAAAAAGCATAAAAGCAACAGCAAGTTTTTGTCTTAGTTGTAATTTTTTTCATTCAAGGAGGCAATTTATACAAAAGCTTTGAAATTGTTTTTTAAGTTTTATAGGTTTGTCTGCCAACTAGATTTTTTTAAAGAATGATATTTAGCTAGACCTCCCTGGCGTTTTTGTTGTTTTTGATATATTCTGCTTTTAAATAATTCAAAATCAATTAAAGCTTTTGAACTTATTTAACTGACAGAAATAATTTTATAAAAAAAAGTTAATACTTTAATATTATTTTTCAGGACAGCGGCGATGTAATATATTTCGTTTGGTCTCCAACAAATGATATTTAGAGATTCTGTAATCAATTTTTCAGTCATTACAACACTTTGTAATGTTACTTACACTTTTAACACGTATTCAAAATATATTACACTTTAATAATTAATTATTATATGATGCATTTAATTCCTGTATTCTTTTAAATTTTAAATTAACTTTTTTTCCTAAGAAATTTAAAAAGAAAATATGTGTATATTTAAGCCGAACCTTAAGAGTATTCATATCTAATATATAGATACGAAGATACTTTATTTAAATCATAATAACAACTATTTATGACCAAGAAAGTGTAACGAAATGGCCTATTTCCAGCAAAAAATTAGACATTACCTTAAAAAGTACTTGCTATATAATGACTTACTTTTGTGATTGTTATATTTTGTTACTCGCTTACAAAACACATTACATTATTTTCCAAAAAAGGAAGTAGTAATGGAACTAATTCTTTATGTTAAAAGAGACTACCGTACTAATGGTACGCATTATTTTCTACAATAATTAATGAAATCGATTCTCAGTAATTGATTATAAAAGTCTCATGCCTTGTTAAAATCATTAAGTTGGCAATCTAGCTGGGAAGTACTTCTGCCAAAAATGCTAAATTCCACACTCGATTACCTTTTCAAAAATTTTTTGCTGGGTTGCCACTGTTTCCAAAGCTAGAAGTTACTACAAAAACTCACAAAAGCAGAGCAGAATAAAGGGAGTGTAAAATATGTGCACGCTTGAAGGATCTAATCCCACGTCAGCAATATAAAATCGCGATTCAAGCAGCAGTAGGCGGGAAAATTATTGCCAGAAAAACGATTAATCCATACGGTAAGATGCAACCTGCATTGTATAACAACTAAATAAGAATACACACCATGTGTCTCAAATAATAATGGAAGGTTCTACAAATAAATAACAATGCCCATGCTCATGTGTCTGTGATAGTGGAATATTCGACATTTAGTAAATTCTCGAACACCTTAACAATGGGTATATAAAATCAACGAACATACAAGCTGATTCATTCTGATTGTGAACGTCACTTAGCGAAGATCTTGTAGTACAATTTTTTTGCGTATTAATAAATAATAATAAAGTAATAATTCCCTAAATAAATTGTGTCATTTAATTAAAGCTGTAAAAGTAGTGTCTAATTATTTTGAAATAAAAGAATTCAATAAATTAAACTTTTATCAATTAAATAAACGTAAAAATATGAATTAAATTTGTATAAAGACAAATAAAACTTCTAAAATTAATTTAAAATGGCTTTTCTAAGAAAAATAGTAAAGTGGAATATAATAAAAATATTTTTAAAAAACTTTATTTCGTAGTTGTGTGTGGCTCTTAAGGTAAAAATGTAACTAAATTTTATTCAAACAAATTGAAGCGACAAAAGATTTACTTTATTAAAATTCTTGCGAAAAATGTCGACCTCAAAACATTCATCAGTCTATCCATAATTGTTCGAAAGTATGACCACAAACATCAATAACATTAACTATTGGGACCCTTTGTATTCCATCTCCATATATTATATTTGCTATAGCAGACTTAACAATACATCCTCTTGTTAATTTTCACCGTGTGTCTACAACTGTTCAGCAGTTTGGCAATATACTTTAACTTACATCAACTGTATGGACACTCTTTTGTTTATAATTTAAATCATTTATACCTCTTCCTATGCCAAACAAAGTAGGGAAATGTTTTGTTTACTTTTCAAGTGTGTGTATTTCACGATTCCCATCAATTTATAAGTTCAAATTATAAACTTGTTGTTTTACAGGAGTTAGCAATACAGGTCCCTTGTAAGTTTCAGCCGTCTCTCTATAACGGTTCAGAAATTACATCAACTGTTAAGACAACCTTTAGTTTCCAAATGCAAATTTTAACCTAGTTGTTATAGCGTAGCTATGAATACAGGGTCGTTGTAATCTTCAAGTGCTTATCTATAACTGTTCTAAAGTATGGCCATATAAATCAAATTAAGTGAATTATTGGGGTACCCTTTAATTTATAATTTTTAATATTAATAATTGTCACTGTAATAGTCACAGCAATCGACACACCCCAAATAATAATTTTGATTTTAAACTGATAGCATTAGTCTGTGTTTGTGCTCTGGTGAAGTGGGAGAACTTTCTTTGCTCATAGTCGATTGGTCAGTGAATCGCTCATTACTTTTAATTTTGTATGTGAAACACACAGGAGTCTACGTAAACTCAAACTACACACAAACAACCAACACTAAAGCTGTAATTAAGTGAAGCCGTTGTGAGTTATTTGCAGCAATAATGTTAATGTTATTGCTGCAAATAACTCACAACGGCTTCACTTAATTACAGCTTTAGTGTTGGTTGTTTGTGTGTAGTTTGAGTTTACGTAGACTCCTGTTAGAATTGCATACCTATGTCAAAGAAGCAATTGATATATTTTTCCTAAAACCTTAAAAAGAAACGATTACTTCCGTAGTCAAATAAGTGAGCAATAACATAACAAGCATCGAACTCGACAAGTCCCTGATTGAGTTTTGTAGAAGTAACTTTTAGGTTATAGTGAAGATGAAAATGATAATTACAGACTTTACCTGAAAGAACCTGAACGGATAATTCATATAGAGTGTTGATTTCCTCAACTAGATATAAGTGGCAGCTTAGAAATGGGAGATTAGAATTGGGAGCTAAGCCTCAGATAAATGTCAGCAACTAGCAGATACTGCTCAACAAGGAAGCAGTTCGGCAGCCTGAAATCACTAAAATCGAAAGAAAAGACTGGTGACAGAACAATACTTAAGAAATGTAAAGTAGTCATACATTATCATTTGAGTACCTGAAAGCATTCCAAAATGAAGTGACTATAAAGGAACTGCTCTAAATTACCGATTAGTGCAGGAACGCTGTTTAAAAAACACAAAAACCCTAAATTTATTCTATATTTTATGGAGCGACCCCAGCATATCAGCCTGCTTTAACATACATATACAAATTATTTATTCCATTATTTTCATTTTCCTGTGGTTTCTTCAATACCTATTGGAGGATTTTTTGTAAAAACTTAAAAATTTAGTCGCGTAATATTTTTTTTATTTATTTATTTTATAAGTGACATAACTTTTCCGCCTACTACTCCATATTGTTTTTAAATGTTTATTACCATTTCTAAATATTAAAAAACTAAATAAATTTACATCCCATGAATGTTTTGTCTCAAAAAGAGGTAAGAAAATAAAAATATTGGTTAAAATATTCCGTATTTTATATGTGTGTGGTTTTGCTTTGCTATAGAATTTGTTATTATTTCATAACTGTTTCACCGCTGTTTTTTCCCAAATACGATTTTTCCGAAATTTATACAAAATATAAATATTTCTATTACGTCCTTTTATTTCTGAGCGCTTCGTTGGTTATTCGCAGCTGTTGTTATTGCTGTTGGCATACAATATTGTAACACACAGTTGTGGTGATTGTGCTGTTGATAATTATTACATTTTTAAAAATACTTTTTTTATTTGATTCAGAAAAACCCAGTATTTGCAAGGCAATATTATTATTGTACTGATTCAAACATTAGCTTGTGCATTCACACATGATTGCTGCTTAAATAATATTTTCAAGTACAGAACTGGGCTGAACTTAATGTAGAATATATGAATAAAAATAATTGCTAAGTTAAGTAAATAAATTTATTTTAATACTGAAAGTTGCTTTAATAAATTTTATTTATTTATTTTGACTAATACACCCAAAGCAACATTAATTGACACATAGTTTTGAAACCATGTGTCTTTTTTCAGGACAGCAGAGGCAACCACACATGTAATGAAAAATGGACTTGTTTGATAATATGTTCACAAAGAGAGTATATCGATATATCTGACATTACATCCTACAATCCAAAAACATCATACAGTTTCAATAAACCAAAGTAAATTTACTGCAGGGGTAAAATTTTCAAATGCAAATATTAAACAAATGTTGTTCGAACGATAATGTGTAGGCAACAGTTTTCCACTTAAAACAAAATTTAAAGAAATAAAAGAGAAGTGAAATAAAGTTAAAGAAAATTAATAATGTTGTTTGGCTAAACAAATACTTATTACGCTGAGAAGCATCGCAAATACGAACACAGGCAAAATGATAATGTAAATAATCCTGATGGGCTACAAAAAACATGTGTTTAAAACCGTGGTTTTTTCTTTTTTATTGATGTCTGGCACGTTTGTAAAAGTAGAAATTAAAAGTATTTAATTCTTGCTTGAAAGGGAGCAGCCGAGAAGCACCAAAAAAAGTATTGACAGTCTTTCACAGGATTTATCAATAGTTTCAGATTTTACAGTTAACAAGCGAAAAAAGCTTCCGTTAGCTTTTGAATTTATTTGCATTTATAAAGAATGAGTAACTGTTTCATTAAGCGAAGTTTTTGGTACTAAATAAAACGTGGATAACCATTTTCTTCACATTATCGTTAATATATAACAAATAGTATTTTTTTCGCCCGACGGAATTTACAGAAGGCTTAACTGTCTAACGGACGCTTGAACAATGCTACCAAATTATCTAAATTTACTTTCAAAAATCGGCCATCAACTCAAATATTTTTGGGGTGAAACTAATCTTGAATAGAACCTTTAGATTCAGTTGCAACAGAATGTACCGTTTAGTGCGGTTTACATGATAGCGGCGTCATTGGATCTCATTTCTTTAAAACTGCGTTACCATTGTTGAACCTCCACCCCGTAATTATAACTTATTTTTTGTTTTAAAATGTAGATGAAATGGGTCTTTGCGAGATGTATTTTTAACTAGATGGAGCCACATGTCATATGGCAATAACAAGCAGATTTATTGAAATAAAAATATAATTTCGTGAAAGAGACCTTCAATTGGTCTCCAAGATTGTATGATTTCATATTTGTT
Source organism: Gymnosoma rotundatum (assembly GCA_916610165.2). Lineage (NCBI taxonomy): Eukaryota > Metazoa > Arthropoda > Insecta > Diptera > Tachinidae > Gymnosoma > Gymnosoma rotundatum. The sequence continues at coordinate 110,000,563 of OU744337.1, read as the reverse complement.
GATTATTTTCTGTGGATATGTGAATAACTGACCCAAATATAGAAGCACAGGATGGTCCTCGTCAAGAGCAGTGGCCATGTATCCAATTTCATTTTTAAATATTAATACCCTCCATGTATTGATCTTGGAAATAAAGTTTTTTTAACTGACTAGAAAAGAAAAACGTTATCAATTCGACTGAATGTTGCTTTTTTATATTTGTGCCTACACACCTCAAGCATTTCTGGATCGACGAGGTGATACTTACAGATTAGCGCCGCTCTAAAAACAGTTCAAAATCTTAAAATTTAAAGGGTGTCCCCATATAACATACATGTTTTTTAAGTGTATTATGAACCGTTAAGACGCCACTTTAAAATTATAAAATATTTCGTATCATGACGGCTCCCAATGGAAAAAAGTAATTAAAAACTGAATGTTAAAAATAAGGGTGCCCCATAGGTGACATAAATTGACCTATGTGGGCCTATCATTTGAACCGTTGTAGACGCACGTTTGCAAATTGGACAGAATGTAATGGACTGTAACCGTTATAATAAAATTTAGAAATTAAAGGGTGCCCAAATAGTTTACTTAATTTGATGTATATGGCTATACTTTTGACCAGTTGTAGACAGACGCTTAAAATTTACAAAGAACCGCTATGACAACGAATATAACATTTGGATTTGGAAATTAAAGGGTGTCCTAATAGTTGGTGTAATTTGATGTATGTAAGCACACTTTTGAACCGTTCCATAGAAACGCTTGAAAATTATACTGAATATCCACTACTTTGCTTGGTATAGTAAGATGTATAAATATTTTAGATTAAAGGGTATTACAATAGTTAATGTAATTTTATGCATATGGCCAAACTGTTAGAGATGGACGGTTGAAATTTACAAAGAACCTGATTGCTAAGTCTACTACAAGCATAAACATAAAATATGAATTTGAAAATTTAAGGGTGTCTCTATAGTTGCTGTAATTTGATGTTTATTGCCAAACTGTTGAACAGCTGTAGAGAGGCGGTTTAAATTAACATGGAGCGTTAACAAAAATTGTTCGAATCTTGTATCGAACAACCAGTTCAACCATTGTAAGACAAAATTAAATTTTAATTTTAGTTGCTGCTATGGTTTATAACCCATTCTTCTAATATTACACCAAGGTAAAGGGTTTGAATGGGTTTTAGAATTATTTTTTTTCCTATATCTCAGGACTTCTGCTTTAGTTAATATACGTTCAAATCTTCGTGAATATTCATATTCACATTTCTTATTAATCCAGGTTTTTTAGTGATCATTCGTAGTACTTTTGGCGTCCTTGAAATCTTTTCTAAATTTAATAAGGAGCCAGTGGACAATGGCGTTACTTCATACGCTCAAATTGGTTGCAGAATGATCTCTTTATAAAAAATGTTTCAATCTAATTTTGGAGTTAACAAAAATATGCAGTTGCAGCTGGCGTGAGTACATTAAATTATTTACTTTTCAAAATAAAAACCAAATGCACTTTCTAGCGTTTGAAGATATTTCATCGAAAATAATTTTGACTCAAATCTCAGAAAGTTCACCCATTGTGCACTGTGTCGAACTAACACATTTAACGTGTGTGGTTAAAGTAAACTTTTATTTATTTTCATATACAATTTATCTGTTGTTGGTTGAACAAACAGAAAAAATACCTCGCAAATAAGGCGAAATCATACCGATAAAAAAATAAAAGAAAGGGAAAAAACTTACCGTTATTGTGGCATATGCTAAGCATCAAAAGAGTCATAAATATCACGCCATATAATTCATTGAAAATTCGATAGGGAGCCAGGCTTGTTAAACTATACCCTGTAGAGAACGATGATGATAATGTTGAAGATGAGAACTTGGAGCAGGAATAAAGGTCGGTGAGTTTATTACTGGCTGTTGATGTCTTGCACTTTGGAAAAGTGGTAGAAAAAATATTGTTGCTGCTGCAGTTGGATGCGGATAAATATGATGAAAATGATGATGCTGATATTTGTTTAGTTACAGTTTTCGTTGTTGTTCCTTCTGTAGGTGTTAAAAATGTAGAATTTTTGCAACACTGGCTTTTATCTTGTTGCTGGATTTTTGTTTTATTAAAACAATTCCTTAAAGCACATGAACTTTTATGTTGTTGCAAATTTTCTTGTTGTAATTGTATCTGAACTTTTTTTCGCTTATTATTATTTATAAAAGACTTTCTTTGGGTTGATGTTATTGTTGTAAACTTTGTTGCATGTGATAATTTTGTTTGTGTGTTTAATAATATTTTTTGTGATAATAAGAGTGACACTATGTTTTTTACTATTAAAATTAACTTTTTTCTACTACAACTACAATTATAAGAATTATTGCAATAACTACAACTAAAAGTTTTACTTTTGGTTGTGTTAGTGCAACTACTGCTTGCATTTCTGTCTTGTAGTTTGCAATAAAAATGTTTTCTTGGTTTATTGCAGTTTTTCTTTTTGAATTTGTTAATGTATGAATTTATATTCGTTGTCCTTGCTTTATTTGCACTTCTTTTACATTTATGACTTTTGCTTGTAATTGTATTTAATGCTGTTGTTTTTGTTGTAATTTCTCTCCCTATATTGTCCACCATATTTGCAGTTATGTTGTGTAAAGATCCGCTACGTCTACGCTTCCTCTTCCGTCTAGAAGTTTTTCGTATTTTTCTTCTTAATGTCGTTGGAGATAAACGAGAGCTGTTACTTAAAGTTGCAGTAGTGATCGTTGGAGAAGCAGTGGCAGGGGTGTTAGTAGTAGAATTTAGTTTTTTTAAACTCAAACTTGTAAAACAACTACTCGTTTTACTACTACTACGACTACTACCATCATTTTTGCAATTGTAAATATTTGTATTTGTTGGACATGTTGTTTTGTTATTTGTTGCTGCTGTTGTCGTAGTAGTTGTCGTTCTAAAAAAGTTGCTAAAATATTCAAATGCCATTGTTATTGATAGCACAGAGACTAAACAAATTTTAATGAAATGTATAGATGAATGTTATTACAGTTTAAATATTTTTTATTTAAATGGTCAACACATTTATTCATATTGTTTTTCTATTTTCTTATTTTTTACTTTTTATTCATATATTTTTTTAGTGTTTGCCAATTATTTAAATTGTATGCATATGTTTTCTAGCTGGAATATTTTTGTTTTATTTTATTTTTAACTTTGTAGTAATTTTAGTTTTATTTTGCACATAGATATTGATAAATTTAATTTAAACAAAATCATCAGCATCATCATAGTGGCCATGTTATTCCTGTATTTAGTATATTGTTGTCCTGGAAATAGTGGTAAAGTACAATGAAGAAAAATATATAAATATGGTTGATAATTTCTTACATATTTTTTAATATATTAAGTGTTAAAAAAATTTAAGATTAACTTTATGCAAACATAAAAAAAAAATTAATAAAAATATTTATTTTGCGTCCATTTTTAAAAGTTTCGCACACAATCTGGAAAAACGTAAAAAAAATGTCTGTCCGTCGCACATATTAGTATTTTGCCAATCTAGCTGAGCATTACTTTTTTTAGCTTATATTGGCTCCAAAAATTTACTGAGTACACCTAGATTAATGAAGCCATGCAAAAAAAAATCTGCTATGGTCATAGGTTGTTAAAGCTAGAACACAAAAAAAAAATCGGTTCAAGGAGAAAAACGTTCCCCTTAGAAGAACTAATCTTACCTCTGAAAAATGCAAGCTTTTTTTTAATTTTTAAGTAATTTTGTTTAGCAATTGCTACTTTTAATGCCAAGGAATGTTTTAAAATTTAAAGTTGGGGTCAAGAGATTTTAAAATGTCAATTTTGCTCCGCCCCATTTTGTGGGCGTTAAAATAAAATATTATTAAAAAAATAATGTAATTATTAAATAAAAAAGATAACATATGCCTTAAAACCGTAGAAAATTATTTATATGGGCAGGGAGAGGTATCCTTCCAATCACAGCCCCAAAAACGTCCCTTTGAAAACTTTTTAAGTTTTTGCCACTTTCCTAAAAATACTTTTTATTAATCCTTCCAATGCCTTACCAATCCCCACCTTCCAAGAATATTATTTTTTCGCTTAGCCACAAGAAAATATACTGCAAACCTTTTAAAATCGTATAAAGTCAATAAAAACGTATGCGATTTATCCAACTTTCCTGACTTTAACAGTGCCTCAAAACGACATATCTCAAGAAAAAAGCCTTGAAAATTCATTATAAAATGCAGAATTTTGTTATGAAATGTAATGAAAACAGAAATTGAATCCTTGAAACGAAACAAAACTTGGTCGTTAGTGGATCTACCCATTTGTGCTAAAGCCATTGATTCAAAATGGGTGTTTGCTTTGAAAAAGGACGAAAATGGAAATATTGAACGCTTCAAAGCCCGACTTGTAGCCAAGGGTTGCAGCCAAATATACGGCATCGATTATAATGAAACATTTTCACCTGTTGCGAGGTATTCCACTATTCGCATAGTAATGGCACTAGCTGTAGAATGGAAAATGCACTTACACCAAATTGATGTAAGTTCAGCTTATTTGAACAGTGACATTAAACACGAGATTTATATCAAGCAACCACAAAAATTTGTAGACCGGAAACACCCTGATAAAGTATTACGACTGCATAAGTCTATTTATGGATTGAAACAATCCGGAAAGGAATGGAATGAGAAATGGGATCACGTTCTTAAGCAAATTGGTTTCGAACAATGCTCAAATGAACCTTGTCTTTATAAGACCACGTTAGACAACGAAATGGTACTAGTAACCGTTTACGTCGATGATCTTTTAATAGCCTCAAAAGATAAAAACAATGTAATGGTGGTGAAAGAATTGTTGGCAAAAGAATTTCCCATAACAGATAAGGGTCAATTGCACCATTACCTTGGATTTGAAGTACAACGAGAGGGAGAAACTGGAGCGATTTCAATCTGTCAGTCGCAGTATATTCAATATCTACTTCAAGAGTACGGCATGCAAAATTGTAAAGCTGTTTCAACTCCGCTCGAGGCAAACTACCAAGTTAAGTGTGATGATAATTGTGAAAAAATATCCCAGACTGATTACCAATCCATAGTCGGAGCCTTGATGTACCTGGCTATAACAACAAGACCAGATATTCTCCATTCCGTATCTAAATTAGCACAGAGAAATTCCAACCCACACGCAGAACACATGCAAGCTGTAAAACGAATATTGCGTTATCTCCATGGCACTGTAAAATTAAAAATTATTTACAAAGCTGGTAAAAAATCTGTTGAGGGTTTTGTGGATGCAGATTGGGGAGGTAATACCCTTGACCGAAAATCATACACTGGTTTCATATTTTTTGTTGGAAATTGTCCGGTATCGTGGCAATCATCAAAATAATCATGTGTGGCTTTAAGTAGCACAGAGGCCGAATATATGGCCATGTCTGAAGCGGCAAAAGAAGCAATATTCCTGAAGCGGCTTTTGGAGGAAATTGGATATACAATGGGTGAAGCAGTAATACTAAACATTGACAATCAAGGTGCAGAAAAACTGGCATCTAACCCAGTATATCATAAAAGGACTAAACATATCGATATACGATATCATCATGTCCGAGAGGTTATTAAGAATAGCGATTTAGTTCTAAAATATTGTCCATCGCAGGAGATGATTGCTGATGTACTAACTAAAAATCTGGCAAAAACAAAGCATCATTACTTTACAAAATTAATGAAATTTATTTAAAAAAAAAAAAAAATAGATTTCCATGAATGTAAAACGTCATTCACATTGAGAAGGAGTGTTGGAAAATGAAACTTATTGGCAACTCTGTTTTTAACAATGTGAACGTCGTTCGTTATTTTTTCTCTTGTCTAATTAATTCCATTGTTTGATTTGCTTAAGATAGGACGTGTTTATAATTCTTATTTTACAAACTTTAGTTATTTAATTAAATTAATAAACATGATCATTGGTACTTTTTATAAGATATTCTTTATTAACTTGAAAACTATTCCAATTATTACAATACAAAATATAGCAATCAGATAAGTAAATATATGGAAAGAACTTTACTTCTTCCAATAAAATTTTAAATTAGAAAAAAAAAACACATATAAGAAAATTTTATTATAAAGGAAAATTATTCAAAATATCATTACAAAGTCGATGGTTTCGATGGCGCCAGCTTGCTGAATACAAATCTTTTCGGACCAATGTGATCGATTAAAAAAAACATACCTATTTGAAAAAAAAAAATCCATGTAAACGTCAAAAGCGGTGCATTTCTTTGAAAGCAATAAGAGTCTTCAGGTTCTGTCGTGGATTGCTTTCACTCCGTATGTATCAATTTTTTCTACAAACAAACCTGCTCATCCATAAT